>CM066994.1:119244957-129244957 GCA_033977485.1 Hydrangea macrophylla | reverse complement strand
AAATTTTTGAAGTCTCTCTTATTTTTTTTTTCAATCACAAAAATTCCCCATTGCAACAAATGAGTTTCTAATTCTAGAGAGTTTCAAGTTTCTGAAAGAGAGTAAAATATTTGAGCTTCTGTTTTCAAAGAGGAAAAGTTTTTCCAGTTTATAGTTACTGAGCAATAAAATCTAAAGGGTGTTTAGTATACCAGTTTTTCTTAGTGCAAAAAAAAATCTGAGACAGTGGAGATTCTGGGTTGTTTTATCCTGGGGACGGCGTGGCAAGTACGAACTGCTTGCACACTTTGGGCAGAGCCGCGAAACGTCTTAAAGAGAGCGAGATCCGCGACTCAACCCAAAGATTTGTAAAGAGGCTACTGATTCGGTAATTCTGTTCCATTTCTATTTACTGTTCTAACAATTTTAAGACGTTTCATTCTACTATTAATTCGGAAACTTATAAGCCAAACAAAACCTGAGTCTTTATTATTTTGGTAAATAGTGCATCTACTACGGGTTGATTATTGTGAAAGTTTGGAATTTGCAACCAAACAGCGTTCTATCTTTGAAAAATTATTTTATTTTTAATAAGAAAAGAAAAGGCAAATCAATAAAATTTGTGGAACCTGGTTAGTGGCTGTGGGTCCGGATTGTTCTCATTGCCTTTAGATTTCAGTAATGGCATTATGTGGGTTTTGCTTGGCCTCCTCAAATATCAACCTCTTGTTCCAAAAAGTTGTAGTAACGGAAATAATAACTGTAGCACCTAATAATTTTCTATATAGGCTTGTAATAGAATATGTGTGGTTAAATTTCGCTTTAAATGAGTCATTTAGGTGCTATAATTATAATTCAAGGCTTGGGTTCTAGAGCCATTGGCGTGTAGACATATTATACATATAGTATAGTATAATATCAGAGAGTTGATCAACTTCAATAACCCAACTGAATCACCATAAAAAAAAATGCATACATATAAGTGTGTGTTTGTGAGTGTAGAGAAAGAATTTCCTTAATCCTAAGAAGAGGGTCTGAGAGGAGTAAAACCCACTTTTGAATCTGTGAATATTCAAAGACCCCCAACTCTTAGCAATGGCTGAAAAATTGACAAGGGAACAGAGAAATGAACCGCAACAATGGCGAAGCTAAGCAATCTTTTGCTTAAATAAACTTTTGGGTTCTCTTCATTAGTGTTATTTGTGTCATTTGATTTGGGTTTTAGAATTGATATGAAAACTTTGGGTCTGTAGTATTGGGACAAAAATAGAAAAATCTAATTTTTATTATTTTCTAATATTGGGCAATGTGGCTTATGATAGGATTTTTAATCCTAAGAAAATTGCTAGTAATTCATGGATTGTGCCTTATTGGGATATGCAGTGCAGCAATGCTTGTAGATTTTTGACATTAAAAAATCTGTGAATATTATTGAGTCCATTGGTACTAAATTTTTATAATCATAAAATTCATATTAATCGAGAAATAGTGGGGGTTCTCAACCTCCTATTTCCATCTCATATATCTAGATATGTTGACTGTAGAATGCATGATAAAGATCATGACATATTATCTGAACAATGAAAGAGTAAAGAGAATTAAGTGCTCAAAAGCTGTTGAAAGTGAGTTTTATACGTTATGAATGAATCCATTCAAGTTGAGATGGATCATATTATTTTTATTTTTTTGAGAACTTGTGGATTTATCATTTGAGTGTCACATGATAAGGAGTAGATGGAGCCCTAAAAAGATTTTTAAATCCGATGGTTCTGTTAAAAGGTGTGAAGCTACTGTAGTAGCTAAGGCTTATAAAACTAAAACAAAAGGAAATATTGACATTCTGGATACTTATTCTCCTTTTACACGTATTACATCCAATAGAATTTTATTAGCTGTTGTAGCTATTTATGATTTACATACTCATGAAATGGATGATAAAGCCGCAGTTTTAAGAGGAGAATTAGAGGAAATTTCTTTGGATAAACCGGGAAGGAAAATTTTGATAAGAATAAAGTGTGAATGGTTATACATTCTTTATACGGTTTAAATGTGACATTCAAACAGTAATATAGAAAAATTTGATCAAATTCTTTTTCCAAATGGTTTCAGATTTATTGAAAGTGACAAATATATTTATTTATCGTTAACACAATGATGGGGTATGTGTTATGACATGTTTACATGGAAATGCTTGATTAATTTTTGATTGTCACTTAAATTTTTATGTGAAGGATTTGGGTGAAGCCAATGTAATTTATGGATTAAAATTACAAGAGCTTGTGATGGTACTTTGAAAAAGGTTTTGAGTAATTACTGTTATTTTGATATAAGTGCCTCTAGGCGTATGTGTAATGATTACAACTGTTACAAGAGATACTCTTCTATGGAGAACGGAAAAATGTTTTACTTGGTGATTCATACAGTACCAAGGATTTGGAACTGGCAAAGTGAAATTAAATTTCACCTTTGGGAAGAAATTAAATTTTGAAAAATGTATTGTATACCCCGGAGATAAGGAATAAATCTTTTTTGAAATGTATTGAGTACTTCAAAATTGGAAAGAATTTAATTTTTGGTTTACAAGCATGATTTTTAACCAATGGTTTACAAGCATGATTTTTAACCAAGTTTTGAGAGATAAAAATGCAATTGGAAAGAATTATGAGATTTTTAAAGAAATCCATTAATTTAGATATTTTCCATGAAAATATTTTCACTGTACTTGAAGATTATAATAATAACATTTTGCTATTTCCGAACGGAAGACTGCAAAGCCATGAATGGCTATATTTTTAGTACTGGAGTATTATTGAGAAAGTCATGTGTTACCTGAAAAGGACCATAAACTTCGAATTAGATTGTGTTTTCCGCTATCCTTAAAGGATACAATGATGTTGATTGGAATACTCTTTCAGACGATTCTAAGGCCAACAGTGGATACACTTTTTGGTATTACTGGGGGCATAGTTTGATGGAAGTCTATAAATAGACTATTTTGGTTATATCCACGATGGAGTCGGAGATGATACCATTAGCTACGGCTAGTGATGGGAGCTTGGCTGAAAAGCCCGCTATGAGATACCCCTTCAAGGGAGATGCTATGAGATACCCCTTCAAGGGAGAGATAGATACCAGCTGTTTTATCCACTGCGATAGTACTGCGACTATTGCAAAGTATAGAACCGTTATAACGGAAATAACAACTCTATTAGAGAGTTTATCTCTACTATAGCTGTAAGAAAGGATATTGTACAGTCTGAGGATAATATAGCTGATCCTTTGACGAAAGGACTAGCTCGATAGGAGGTTTGAAAAACCTAGAAAGGGATGGGACTAAAGCCCATAGAAAGTTGAGTCACTTGTGATGGTAACCCAATCTATAGACTGGAGATCCCAAGAAATAGGTTCAAAGGGTAATAACAAGTCATGAAGTGATATGAGTGGAATCATGCTATTCTTATTTATGGAGATAACACTCCAAGTTCATCCCTATGAAGCATGATATCCTGCAGCGGTACAAGGATGAGTTAATATAACTCTTAATGAGATCTAAACTCTATGTTGAGTGGGATACCTAGCTACAGGAGTATCCTTGTTAGACTCACCTATGCGATTGTGGAAGTGTGGCCGCTTCCTATGGAATTTGGGCAAATTCTCTAGAGCTTTCGCTATACTGGGATATAAGCACATGGCCGTAAAAGTGCTGGCTTTGTACTACACCCTAGTAAGGTTGTGTGTGTGGTGTTGTCTGAGATAGAGTTCAAAACTACAGTTACTCTAGTATAATCGGGAGCACTATTACTACGTAAATGTTCAAGTTGAAAAACACCTTTACTTATGAACAGTCTTATGATCAGTTGCTCGATGAAAAATTCTTGTAAATTTTTTTATTAAAATAAGTGGGGGATTGTTGGAGTATTTTAATAAAAAAAATGAAATTGATACAAAATACGATTTTAATATAAATAAAAATTCATTCTTAAATATTTTGGAGCATTCATTGTGATAATAATGAAAGGAGTTAACTAGCTATTCAAATGTCATATACGTTTGGTTCCAAGAGTTTTTTGAAGCCCTTTACTGTGAATGAGGAAAGAGCTTTATGAATATAGTACCCAACGGTTATAAGACATATAATTGCTTTAGTTAATGTATTGAATGTCATATGGATAAGACATACAATGGTTTGAACCACACTTCTATATACAAGTATAGCTACATATGTTAAAAGAGACACAGTGTACTTTCTATTATTCCAACTAAAAGTTTTTTATGTATAAATTTGTCTCACGCGTATAAGCTATATTTGTTTTATTTTACGTTGGAGTTCTGGTTTGTTTGGAAAATTGTTTGATTTCCTTCCCTATGTATTTATTGGCTTAGCCATAAGTCAAATTTTTGAAGTCTCTCTTATTTTTTTTTTCAACCACAAAAATTCCCCATTGCAACAAATGAGTTTCTAATTCTAGAGAGTTTCAAGTTTCTAAAAGAGAGTAAAATATTTGAGCTTCTGTTTTCAAAGAGGAAAAGTTTTTCCAGTTTATAGTTACCGAGCAATAAAATCTGAAAGGTGTTTAGTATACCAGTTTTTCTTAGTGTAAAGAAAAATCTGAGACAGAGGAGATTCTGGGCTGTTTTATCCTCGGGACGGCGTGGCAAGTACGAACTGCTTGCACACTTTGGGCAGAGCCGCGAAACCTCTTAAAGAGAGCGAGAACCGCGTCTCAACCCAAAGATTTGTAAAGAGGCTACTGATTCGGTAATTCTGTTCCATTTCTATTTACTGTTCTAACACCAACTCCTCTACAAACCAAGAATTTGCATACAAAAACTTATGATTCTCCCCAATACTTATAAAATCCTTCAACAAGGAGGAGTTAAGCTTGGTTACATTCAAAGATTATATCAAAAGCATTTACAAGTCCATTCAAACACTAAAAATCCATTCAACCTAAGGTAATAACATGAACTTGCATCTCTTCCCAACACTTCTCCGAATATAAGTAAAATTCTGTCAAACTTGCCTAAACCATATCAATCCCTTTAGATACATCCAAAACCATTTGGGAAACACTCCCAAGTAGCTCAAAACTTTACCCAAGCATTATAAAAGGTTTCCAAACCATTTCCAAACATTTTAAAAGTAGTTTAAACATGCATAATCCATAGAATTCCAACTAGGAACCTTATTTACATTCAAGTTTATATTCTTGAAACATATACATAAACATTGATCCATAAGGAGAAATCAAGATAATTTTCAACCAAAAGTTACCCAACTTGTGACTTGTAAGTACAACTCATAACTTTGTGCATAAACCACAACATTACCCAACTTAACATATTACAAGGACTCTAAAACACAAGGTGTTATACATTACAATAGAGATACATGTTAAACATAACTAGCTAGACCTATGAATTCATATTCACAAGGACATAACTCCCACACCTAACCCGTCGTGCGGATCATTTCCTCTCCTCGTCTCGTTTGGTACCTGCGATGGTTATTCAATAACCACAACAGAAAATTTATTTTTCGTTTAAGCTTTCGCTTAGTGAGAGAACTAATCATGCCATTGGAATACAAAGTATGTAAATGCAACAATCATTATAAATAACAACAAATTGATCTCCGAAAAGTCAAGTCATTCCAGCCACCTGTAATGTTTCAGAATTTTAATAAGGGTAATTGGGTAATTTTGCATGTTCTATGTGGACTGGTATTTTAATTTACTGTATTTAAATTTTTCAGAGCATGATTAAATTATTTTATTTTGTCTTTCATATGCTTTAGAAATTAATTTCTGTACCCGTGGATGTGTTGATTTAATTTTGGGGTTACACCGTTGGGTCAAACTGTCCATTGGAGCACCAAACAGTTATTTTTGGAGAATACAAGAGAGTGGGTAAGAGAGTGGGCCCCACCCCACTCCCTATATGGCCGGCCAAACTCTCCCCATTCCCTCATTACTCACGTTTCATTCACTCCCTCTCATTCTCTTCTTCCCTTTCAACCTTCAAGAGCCAAGAACATTCAAAGATCTTCATCCCTCCTCCATCTCTAACTTCAAGATTTCAAGAGATTGTCAAGAACTTCATTATCTAGCATCTCTAACCATCCTAGATCTTGGAATCATCATTTGGTAAGCTTTCTAGAAAACCCCCAAATTCTAGGGTTTCACTAAATTTCGAAATTTTGGGTTTTGATTGAACTTCTCTTCTCTTTTATAGCTTCCTTGGAGTATATAGAGTATCTCTTTCACATCCTAACCATTTCTATGGAGGATTTCTAGTGTGGGTAAGTTTTCCCAATCTCTAGCAATCTAGGGTTTACTAGCTTTATGTTTCTATCCTAACCTTGGGTTGTTATTGCTTAGTGTAGTCTTCTTGAAGCATCCTTCAAAATTTGGCAAGCTTTGGAGCTACTTGGGTTTTCCTTTTCTAGCTCTCTTGAATATTTCCTTGTTTGGATTTCAAAGCTTTGAGGTAGATTTACATTGTGCAATTATATATGTTATACTTGCCTAAGGTGTTTTGAGTTCATATATATGTGCTAGGAGATAATTTAGACACATGCAATGGGTATTTCCCCAAAGTTGTAATGTAAGGGTTGTATGCCAAATTGTGGAATTATATGCCTTGGTTGTACTAGTTGAAAGTTTGGGGGTGTTAAATGTAATTAAAATGAAGTTATGAGAATAATTTAGACGCATGCATTAGGTTTTCCCCAAAGTTGTAAATTTAGGGTTATATGCCTAATTGTGAATTTACATGTTTTGGTTGTCCTATAATTGATTATGTGATGCTAGACGTGCCTAGGATGCTATCTTTATGTGTAAAAGCATGTTAGGACGTTAGTTTAGAAATCCTTGTTAGGAGTGCTATATTATGAATTTTAATTTAACTCTTGATGTCTTTACTACATGTTCAACATGCAAGAATTATTGTGTTCATTATTTTGTTGGAGCATCTATGTTGTCATTTTAAACATTTCATGCATTGAGGCCAAATCGGCAAACATTCAAATATCACGACATAAAGGTTTTATTTGAAAAAGAGAGAAAAACCCCATGTGTGGGATTTTTGGTTTAAGAAATCCGGACGTGGGTTGTGATGTGAGACAGGGAGAATGACCCTTAGAAACATTCAAACTCCAAACTATATTCGGGTAGCTCCCGGAAGTTGGTATGTTACACTCCATGCGTGGGTGGCTCATGGTCCGGTAACGAGAGTGATGTGAATTTGTCATGCATAGCCTTGCGGCTTTAAACATTTCATGGTAGCCATGGTGGCGATTCATTGCACCTCATTTCATTTTAATCATGGATAGCATATAGACTTGTTACAATGTTTTCTACGAGCCGTCGTTCTCATAAAAACGACAAAACATTTTTCAGGTGAACTTGATAAGGTCAAATGACACATGTGACCGACGTATAGACGTTGATGTATTTTGTTCTATTTTGAGGATTCGTGTCTACATATGTAAATGGATAGTTCTCATGTGAATTTTAGTTTTTGAGAAGTTTGTAATAGTTAGAGCTCTTCAAGAAAATTGTTGTATTACTTTTATTAAACTTCTAAAGTTTGGATTCCATAATTTTGTCATCGGAAGGTCTTGTTGTAAGTTTGATGGACAACTGTTAGTCCTTTTATTTATGTTATGTAACTATGTTTCCGAGACCGTAGCATTTCTTCAAAAGTTTTATGTATGTGTGTGGATTTGAGTCCTTGTCGGATTCGTTTATGATTGGTTTTGTCCTTGCCGGACTCATTGTAATTGTATGGAATCCTTGCCGGATTCGTTTATGTTTGGTTTTGTCCCTATCGGACTCATTATATTTGTATGAAATCCTTGCCGGATTTGTCCATTTTGTTTTTAAAGGAAATGTTCAAAAATCTCTCCCATTCTCTTTCTCTCCTCTCCCCTCTTTGATCTCTTTCCCTTTTTCAAATATTCTCTCTTTTTACTTATGTTGGAATTATTTATATATATGTTTTTAAAAGGTTTCCGAATGTGAAAATACACATGTGTGTGTGTGTTTAGAATACATTCCTTATATCTCTGTCCCTATCTCTCCCTATGTCTCTCTCCCAATCTCTCCCTCTCCCCTTTTTCCTCTCTTTATCTCTTTCACTTCTCGTTTTTAATAAATTTCGAGTATATGAAGTTCCGTTTGGTCTAGGCATGTGTTATATGTCATTTAGGACTTGTTTAGTCATGTATTGAGGTTTAAATTTGAGGATTTAGCATAATTGGGAACATTTCTACAAGTTGTCAAAATGCTGTCAAAAGTTGCTGTCATAGAAAAACTGCTACTGTTTTCTTTATTTTCTGCCCAAATGGTGCAGAATTGGAAACAATGTTATTAGACAAAAGTTGTGCAGAATCGAATTTTACATGGACTAGCGCGAACAGAATGTGAAAATTTCAAATATATAGTTACTTACGGATGTTTCAAAATTCAGCAATTATCCAAAAATAGTACTTGTGCTTTCAAAGTTGCTGTCATAGAAAAATGCTACTGTTTTACTTATTTTCTGCCCAAATGGTGCGGAATTGGAAAAAATGTCATTAGACAAAAGTTGTTCAGAATCAAATTTTACATGGACCTACGCAAACAGAATGTGAGAATTTCAAAGATATAGTTACTTACAGGTGTTTTAAAATTCAGCAACTATCTAAAAATGACCTTTCATCAAATCTATTGTATTTTCCCTTTCTCCTTGAACTAGTACTTGTTCGGATAGTCTTTTAAGTAAGTTTTCAAATGTTTTCATCTTTGTTGGACTTATTAACATGTAAGTCCATTTTGGCTTATATGTTAGTAAGTCATCCTTGTAGGAAACCCCGTGGGTTTCCAAAGTCGCTTCCGCATTGTGATTGGATTTTAATCCTTTTCTCTCTATCTTTTTCTCTTTCCTCGCGCTTCGGTTTCCGGGGCGTGACACCACCACCCCCGGGTCTTTCTCACCCTGGATATTTCTCACTTTTGGCGCATATAGCGCATCACACACTCTCTTGTGACCCCGAAGGCGTCACCGGCATTTCATTGTGGTCGTCACCACGTCCTACTCATTGAGGACTTCCTATCCCTTACATATGGGACCTATAAATGGTGACCACTACTTGACTTCCCTTTGATCCACATAAACATTTAAGCAACTTAGCACATAAGCATGACAGTTTCACCTTATTGGCATACTTTTTGCCCAAATTCATCAACATATATACACATGAGCATGAGTTTAACAACTATGAACAACAATTATTACAGTATCATAGCTAAACATCCAATTGAGAGATTAGGACACTCACCTCTTTGATTTATACGCAACTAAGCTTAGAATTTCCTAAATTCCTTCCCAAGTTTAGCTCAATTTCTAGTTGGTGATAATCATACACAAGTTTGGTACCAAGAACATCGTTTATAAAAAATGGTTGCCGTAAAAATGTTGCTGAAAACGAAAGTAAATTACATGCATGTGATCCTCTTACCTCTACGAGTCCAAAAGTGGTCTCGGATCGTGAATCCGGCGTCGGACGGCGAAGAAACGACAATGAACGTCATCGAGAATTTCTGTCGCCGACTTGGAGCTCTCGTTCTCTCCAAAATTCTAATTCCCAGCTGTGTTTTGATTCTAAGAAGACACATATGCTATACATGCATATGTGTTGTCATGCATTTTCCATATTTCTATTTACCTCCCCCAACTTTCTTTAAGCTTTATTATGAAACCCCCCAATTAATTACGTTATCTACCCATCTTTTCTAAAAGGATTTAATCTAAGTCCCGCGTGGGTTCCAAACGTGGTCCCACATAATTTATGAGGTTGCTATTAAACCTACCAATTATGAATTTTATTCAAATACGCCCTCACATGGATACCTAAATTGGTTCCTTTAAGTTATCATAAAACATAATAAAATCTTAAAACATTAAATCAAGTATTCATGGAAGCACATAATGGCATCTAAATGCAAATTATTTTAATTAGACCCTCATTGGGCCCCACTTTTATACCAGTCCCGCCTTTCACAGGACTTTCATCTGTGTCCAAATTTGAACACCTTTTCACATGTGGGTTCATAACCCCACTTTAAATCATCTCATGCATCAATTGTCTTTAATTAACACATATTAATACCAAATTAATTTTCTTTTCCGGGTACGGGTGTTACATTTTCAAATGTTATTTTCTCATGTTATACTGGAAGAGTCAAACTTATTCACTCATTTTATTACAGTTGTTCAAGTGCTTTCGAATTTTAAGACTTTGAGACAAGAGGGCGCAACAAGAAAGGATTACATTGAGCAGCTTAAAATGAATTTGAGTTCATATTATGGCTACAATGAGTACCTGATTGGCGTTTTGGTAGAGGTGATCCCCAAGTTTTGTAGGTTCTGGTTTTTTATTCACATTATTCGTTCTTATCAATACATTTTCGCCCCAATTTGCATGTATCACCGATATTTCCAGTTGTCAAACTTATGGAACTTATTGAAGCTTTTGAAAAACCCTGGCTTGTATGACTTCGAACAAACACCTTGAAGGTGAAACTGAGAATTTTGCACCCGTACATTTTGACTTGTGACTCACTTGTTCTATTTTCCATTGCTCTATTTAAATTTTCTCTCTGGCTGTATATTTAGACATGCTGACGGGATTTGGCTGGTGTTCTGTTGAATAGAGGGGTCAAAGGTATGTGACTGCATTGTTATCTTCTTTAGTGTTTATGTGTATTATCTAACAAGTTCCAATTGGTGCCACTCCTGAATATATGGCAGGTTACTATATGGTAAACTACTGTGATATCCTGTTACATCTTTCACAATAAGAGCCCGTTCAGATTAGCTTCTTTGTACCGACAACAACTTATTTGGAAGTATTGATATATTTGAGTCCGGTTTGGCAAATTGGTCCACTTTAAAGTTAAAAAACAGCTCAAATAAGAAGCATCTTTTCCAAAAAAAAAAAAAAATCTATTAAAGGAGAAATCTTTTATTCCCACAGCAAAACCAAACGGTTTCCGATTAATCTGCCCATTGCTAATATTAAGTTTGTTCACAACTGCAGAGTGCAAGTTCATTTTTGTCAGTGATCGAGCCCTGAAACGCTTTCGGAATGGAACGTTTCATGATCATCAGACTCATGCAATTCGAGCGATCCCACTTCTCAATTTTAACCTCATTCGGGTTTTCCGTAGTCGAAGTGGGTCGTTCTGTCCTTAGCGCAAGGTCCAAGTCCATACATCTAAGAATGATTTTCACGTTCTCTTTCCAGACCTTAAAGTTTCTCCCATTCAGCATTGGGATAGCACTAATTTGAGCAGAAACATTTGTAGCAGTAGTAGAAACTGAATAGAGAACAAAATAAAATAAAATAGCATGCTCACAATTAATAACATGTCATAACATAAACATATCATAAATACTTTATATATATATACATGCATGACACATTAAATAATTTGCTTAATGGTGGGCCCATCACAGGATACCTAGAACAACATTACTATTTTAGTCTTTGGACATATATATGAACTGTAAGTGGTACTCCCCGTGTAGTGATCAAATACTGACAATAAGTCCTATCAAACAGTAGCCTTCCTTTGGGCCGACTCACTGCCCACATGGATAATTATATCTTGATAATTGTCACATATTTACCACCACATGTATACCCATCATTTGGCCAATTAAAATCTTCCGTTGGGCCGATTGTTAATTGCATGAATAACAGATATACATTCTTAATATTTTAAATAAATAAATTTACACAACAGAGGTTACTTTGGCAACATATTATTTAAATTTATTTATTTAAAATATCAGACATATGTATTGGAGCCTAAAATAAACCCCAAAATCTTAAGCTACCATAGAATTTAATTCATGTTATGAATTACCCAATATTCGATGTCCAAATAAAATACAATAATTTATGTTATGATAAACATGAATTACCCAATATTCTGTTGTAAACCAAAAACTATTAAAATAGAAAGAGCAACTGATAAGTATGTTCTTCGAGTGCATTTGAGTTGCTTGCACATGCTTCTTTATGAGTTGTTGCACATGCTTCTTTAAAAAAAAAATAATAATAAAAATGAGTTTTGCCATGGTAGACTTTCCTAAACCATTTTATGTGGGATCATGGCCTTCAGTAAAGTTACGATTGTAACTATTTTTTTTTTTTTTTGAAATACTCCATTGTTTTCCAGAGAAGTCCAATCAAATTGCATATGCCGAAAATAAGAATGCAATCTTTGACGTTGATGTTAATCGGCCAAGATTCCAAGAATTACCCTAAACATATTACTTTAATGTGTACTACCGTATGATAGTATATTTGCTACCGAATCATTGCATATGTACTGCCAAAACATTATTTGAATATCAAGTGTCATAATTAAAAAAAATTATATCATGTATCGGCACCAACATGATTCAGTCGAAATAAAAAAAAAACATTATTAAAATCCCTACTAATCAACATGATAATCTGCTCTGATACCACTTGTTAGGATCTTTAATCTATAAAACTGTAGAACCCTAGAGTAGTAAAATCATATCCCTAGGATCATATCATGTTAGATTATCAAGGATATAATATAGTAGAATACATACCTGTATCCATTGTAGCAATTGGCAAACCTTAGGAGAACGATGATGATCAATTATGTCTTCCTCAGTCAAATCTCCTTCGATCTGTAATGGGTTCCTTCTCTTGATGGGATGGAGGAGGAAGTAGTATATTGATTTGACATATTGGGGACCATAACCTATATGTCTTTATATGCTGATATGTTAGGGTTCCCATTATTCCTAACAGGGTCAGTATTTGGTATCCACTCATTAAACCCATACCCAGTAGAAGTCCATGGGCTTCCTACAATTAGACCACATAATATAAGCCCATCAAATTAATAGCCCTTATAATATAATTGTTATTAATATGTTGCCCACTCTTATTAGGAAATATAATTTCCTAACAATCTCCCACTTGGGCTACATATGATTCTTGAAACTATTATATTACATGTTCTTTAGACGTGCACATGTACTATTATCTTTGGACTTCACTTTAGTTTCAATCTGGTCCATTTCCTATATTAGTATGGGATCAAGGTGGCTTTCATCACACATTATCGTAACTAGACCTTCAATGGTCACCATACCAACACATTCAATGACATAGATCAAGTATGGATGAGTAGCATGGAAATTACATGCAATGTGATCTCAAACATGCCTATTTCCAACTGGTCCTACTTTAGTCTTTAGTGAGATCAATTCGAAATAATGCAAAACTGCATAATTAGATTCAGAGATAAATCATAAACCATCAACTTTATTCTGCATAAAATAAAACCTCATAAATGTCAAATCTAGAACATCCAAGGTTAACTCCCACTAAACCAAAGCATCGTTAGACAACCTAACACCCATATGAGCAGTGTGCTCGTGAAAGACCTCAGGAGGTAATCCTTCGGTCAGTGGATCCGCAATCATGGAGTTTGTCCCTATATGTTCTATTGAAATTTGACCACTCTGAACTCTCTCCTTAACAATCAGAAACTTGATGTCAATATGCTTCGATTTCATAGAGCTTCTGTTGTTGGAATATAGCACCACAAATTTATTGTCACAATATATCTTTAATGGCCTTTCAATGCCATCTACCAAACGCAGTCCAGTGACAAAGTTTTGCAACCATATCCCATGATTGGATGCCTCATAATAAGCTATGAACTCCGCAATCATGGTTGAAGAAGCTATGAGTGTCTTCTTAGCACTCTTCCAGGATATAGCTCCTCCAGCCAGCATATAAACATAGCCTGACGTGGATCGTTTACTGTCTTGGCATCCAACAAAATCAGAATCAGAATACCCGATGATCTCCAAAAGATCTGATCTCCGATACGTGAGCATGTAGCCCTTTGTTCTCTGTAAATACCACATAACCCGTTTGGTTGCTTTCCAATGATCCATTCGTGGGTTACCTAAATTTCTGCCCAATGCTCCTACTGAACTTGTGATATACACAGTCATCAACCACATTCGCCTCAAAACCATACGAGGTGATTACTTGATGAAACTTGTGATACCATTGACGGGAAGCCTGCTTGAGACCATAGATGGATTTCTTTAATTTGCAGACCATAGACTTTGGATCTCCGCATACAAAGTTTTTTGGCTGAACCATATAAATCGTCTCACCAATGTTTCCATTGAGAAACGCTATCTTAACATCCATCTAATGTAGCTCTAATCAAAATGCCATTATTGTACTGAAAGAGTCTTTCGATGAAACCGAAGAGAAAGTCTCTTTATAATCTATGCCTTTCCTTTGAGTGAAACCCTTGGCAACTAGACGAGCCTTATATCTCTCGACATTACCCTTTGAATCCCTCTTGGTTTTAAATATCCATTTGCAACTAATGGGCTTTATTCCTTCAGGCAATTTGACAAGATCCCAAACATCATTGTCTTTCATGGATTTCAACTCATCATTCATGACATCAATCCACTTTTGAGAGTTAGAACTTTGTTTAACTTGGTGAAAGTTGATTGGAGCTTCCACTATCCCTATGTCAAACTCATGTTTTGGAGGAATACAATGTAATCATCCGGAATTGCATTTTTCCTTTCCCTAGTGGATCTTCTTAATGGCATCTCCTCTTGAGGTTGTTGAGTTTGCACTTCAGGAATAATTTCTTCATTTTGTACGAGGAGCTCTTGTACATTGTCTTGTATATTCGGATTTGCATCTTGAACAATGTTAGGAATAGGAACCTGAACATTGTCAATAGCAATATGACAAGGAATAAATTCCTCTTCAAAAACAATGTCTCTAACCTTATCTCCCTCCACAAACTCAAATTCCTCAAGAAATCTTGCATTTCCTGTTTTAAAAATTGTCCTAGTAGTGGGATCATAAAATTAAAAGCCTCGATAGCGTTCAGCGTATCCAACAAAGTAGCAACTAATTGTTCTTGAGTCCAATTTCTTTTCATGTGGCGTATAAAGCCGTGCCTCAGCTGGACAACCCTAAATGTGTAAATGCCTAATGCTAGGCTTCTTTCCAGTCCATAATTTATAAGGGGTTTTGGTTACTACTTTACTTGGAACCCTGTTAAGGATATATGCTGCAGTCTTTAGTGCTTCTCCCAAGAGTGATTCTGGTAAAGAAGAATGACTAATCATACTTCAAACCACATCCTTAAGCGTTCTGTTTCGTCTCTCAGCTACACCATTCATGCTAGGTTTGCTTGACATTGTGTATTGAGGGACGATACCGCATTCCTCTAGGAATTTAGCAAAAGGTCCTGGACGTTGTTCACCTGATCCATCATATCTACCATAGTACTCACCACCATGGTCAGATTTGACAGCCTTAATTTTCTTGCCAAGTTGAAGTTCAACTTCGGCTTTAAATGACTTGAAAACATCCAAGGACTGTGATTTCTTATGTATTAAATATAGGTACCCATATCTTGAGTAGTCGTCTATGAACGTAATGAAATATTGTTGTCCATTCCAAGAGGCTGTAGGGAATGGACCAAATATATCAGTGTGAATGAGTTCTAAGACGTCTGTACACTTGTTGGCACCTAATTTCCTTATGTTTGTCTGTTTCCCCTTAATGCACTCAATGCAGACTTGAAAACCAGCCAAATCTAAGGGGCCAAGAATCCCGTCACACACAAGTCTCTCAATTCTCTGTTTAGAGATATGACCTAATCGCTTGTGCCATAGGGTGGCGAAATTCTCACTTAATTTTTGCTTTGTACCACATGAATTAGTATGAAGAATTTCATTATAGGAAGTAACAGTGTCAAGCATATAAAGATTATCAATCAAAGAACCGGTACCAATAAGTTTTGAATCTTGAAATAGACTAACTTTATTATTTCTAAAAGAACAAGCATAACCAGATTTTTCCAAATTAGAAATAGAAATTAAATTCCGTCTAAAAGACGGTGCAACAAAAGTCTCAATCAAATCCAAATAAACACCAGTCTTTAATAATAATCTAAAATTTCCTATAACTTCCACTGTAACTTTCTTGCCATTGCCCACAAAGATGAATCTTTCAGCATCAGTTGGTGGCCAGCTCCACAGGCAACCCTGCATAGACATACTTATGTGAGTAGTAGCACCAGAATCCATCCACCAAGTATCTTTAGGTACAAAAGCTAAATTAACTTCAGAACAAACCAAAGCAAGAAGCTTACCCTTCTTTGCACGCCATGCGACGTATTTAGGACAGTCTTTCTTCATGTGGCCTCCCTTCTTGCAAAAGTAGCAAAGGAATTCCTCATTTTGCTTCTTTAGATTCTTCTGCTGAGGTGTCACATTTGCAGCATCCTTAACTCTCTTTATTTTATTATTCCGAGAGTTTGATGCTAAGTGAGCACTTTCTATCTTGTCCCGTTGAATTCTTTTCTCTTCTTGCACACAGTGAGATATGAGCTCATTAAGAGTCCATTTGTCCTTTTGAGTGTTATAACTCACTTTAAATTGACTGAATTGTGCAGGAAGAGATATGAGAACCAAGTGCACGAGCAAGTCCTCAGATAGCTCTAACTTTAGTGCCTTGAGTATGCCACTGAGATGAGACATTTTCATAATGTACTCCCTTATGTTCCCCTTTCCTTTATACCTCATGGAAATTAGAGTAGCCAAAAGGGTACTCGTTTCCAATTTTTCATTTTTTGCAAAATATTGTTGTAATTCATAGAGGAGCTTCTTAGCATTTGTGCTCTCAGTGATCGAGCCTCGAAACGCTTCCGGAATGGAACATTTCATAATCATTAGACTCATGCGATTCGAGCGATCCCACTTCTCAATTTTAACCTCAGTCGGGTTTTCCGTAGTCGAAGTGGGTCATTCTGTCCTTAGCACAAGGTCCAAGTCCATACATCCGAGAACAATTTCCACATTCTCTTTCCAGACCTTAAAGTTTTCCCCATTCAACATTGGGATAGCACTAATTTGAGCAGAAATATTTGTAGCAGTAGCAGAAACTGAATAGAGAACAAAATAAAATAAAATAGCATGCTCACAATTAATAACATGTCATAACATAAACATATCGTAAATACTTTATATATATACATGCATGACACATTAAATAATTTGCCTAATGGTGGGCCCATCACAGGATACCTAGAACAACATTGATATTTTAGTCTTTGGACATAAATATCAACTGTAAGTGGTACTCCCCGTGTAGTGATCAAATACTAACAATAAATCTTGTCAAACAGTAGCCTTCCTTTGGGCCGACTCACTGCCCACATGGATAATTATATCTTGATAATTGTCACAAATTTACCACCACATGTACACCCATCATTCGGCCAATTAAAATCTTCCTTTGGGCCGATTGTTAATTGCATGAATAACAGATATACCTTCTTAATATTTTAAAATAAATAAATTTACACAACAGAGGTTACTTTGGCAACATATTATTTAAATTTATTTATTTAAAATATCAGACATATGTATTGGAGCCTAAAATAGACCCCAAAATCTTAAGCTACCATAGAATTTAATTCATGTTATGAATTACCCAATATTCTATGTCCAAATAAAATACAATAATTTATGTTATGATAAACATGAATTACCCAATATTCTGTTGTAAACAAAAAACTATTAAACTAGAAAGAACAACTGATAAGTATGTTCTTCGAGTGCATTTGAGTTGCTTGCACATGCTTCTTTATGAGTTGTTGCACATGCTTCTTTAAAAAAAAATAAAAAATAAAAATGAGTTTTGCCATGGTAGACTTTCCTAAACCATTTTATGTGGGATCATGGCCTTCAGTAAAGTTACGATTGGAACTAATTTTTTTTTCTCGAAATACTCCATTGTTTTCCAGAGAAGTCCTATCAAATTGCATACGCCGAAAATAAGAATGCAATCTTTGACGTTGATGTTAATCGGCCAAGATTCCAAGAATCAGCCTAAACATATTACTTTAATGTGTACTACCGAATGTAATCATTGCATATGAATCATTGCATATGTACGGCCAAAACATTATTTGAATATCAAGTGCCATAAATAAAAAAAAAATTATATCATGAATCGGCAACAACATGAATCAGCCGAATTAAAAAAACATTCATAAAATCCCTAATAATCAACATGATAATCTGTTCTGATACTACTTGTTAGGATCTTTAATCTATAAAACTGTAGAACCCTAGAGTAGTAAAATCATATCCCTAGGATCATATCATGTTAGATTATCAAGGATATAATATAGTAGAATCATACTTGTATCCATTGTAGCAATTGGCAAACCTTAGAAGAACGATGATGATCAGTTATGTCTTCTTCAGTCAAATCTCCTTAGATCTGTAATGGGTTCCTTCTCTTGATGGGATGGAGTAGGAAGTAGTATATTGATTTGACATATTGGGGACCATAACCTATATGTCTTTATATACTGAAGATATGTTAGGGTTTCCATTATTCTTAACAGGGTCAGTATTTGGTATCCACTCATTAAATCCATACCCAGTAGAAGTCCATGGGCTTCCCACAATTAGACCATATAATATAAGCCCATCATATTAATAGCCCTTATAATATAATTGTTATTAATATGTTGCCCACTCTTATTAGAAAATATAATTTCTTAACAGATATGGCGTAAGTAATTGTACCTTGTTCTCCAAGAATGACCTGGATTGTCTATTTTCTACACTACTATTGGTGAAGTTTTGTATTTAAGTTTACGCAGTGTTTTTATTCCATCCCAACAACCCACCCAACCTTTCCCCCCTCCCCCCCGAGGTTGTGTTCTTCTTTTTAATGGGGAAGTGAGCAAAGTATAATACTTATATGCTTTTGTTTCTAATACTTGCTTTGTCTATCCTGTAATTCTATTGCACAGTTCGCATGTTACTCCCTGGTAACATATTTACTGTCCAACCTATGGCAAAAATGATTAGAGTGCACTGACTCTTGTGTTCTTCTATTACACTTGATAATTTTTATGTTGACAAATGCATAATATTTGGTTATATATCAGATAGGCAAGTTCATAATATACATAACTATCATCGAATGTAAAAATAGTTGATCTTTTTATGTATTCTACCTTTTGATTGGAATTTATGCTTATCGCAGGGTTGTTCCTGGTGGTAAAACAACTTACATTGCTGCACTAATGAAAAATAGTGGTATGCACTTATGTGTAGTTGATTCATTGTCCTCGTCGTAGTCGTCTTTTTATTTTAATATTTTTAATACGTACACTTCTGGTTCAAAACTTCTGTGGCACTGTGATTGAAGCAAAATAGTAGTTGTGCTTATTTCGAGAAGCTCAAATCAGACAGTTTACTTATTCTTGTCAGAAATAAATTATGGGTGTAAGTGTTTGTGAGATGAGTAATGCTACACTACACCCACACAATATTCTACATAAAATTCCACACAAAGCAATCCTACTCCTTGATTTCAGTGGGTCTTGTGTGAGACCCATGTGTTCCCTACATGGCGCCAATTGGAATCAAGAGCTAGGATTATTTTGTGTGAAATGTTGTGTGGGTCTAGCATTATTGTTGTGAGATTTGTTTGTGCCCCAAATATTACTCATTTGTTTTTTGGTCACAGAGTTGGTGCAGACTTGGTTTTATTTTTTGGGAGTGGTGTAATTGATGTAAATTCCCCCATGTGGGTCTCTAAATATGAAATATAATTCTACCATTAAAAAAAAATCAAAAAAACAAAAAACAAAAAACAAAACAAAAAAGAAAAAAGAAAAAAAGGTCACCCAAGAAATGTAGAAAGTCCCATGTTTTAAATGAGTTTAGGAGTTAATTTGTCCCCTAAAATTGTAGAACGGCAAAAACTTGAATGCAATGGTTGTATTTAGTGACCTATGGTATCCGAACCTAATAACTAACCGTCTAAGGATTAAAACCACTAGAAAGAAAGAAAACAAAAACCCTCCAAATTAGTAACTACAGAAAATTGTTTGCAACATATTTTTTCTCAAATTTGGCCACAAAAAACCCTCCAAATTAGTAACTACAGAAAATTATTGCATAAGTTATAAATTGCATATTTTTCTCAAATTGGCCACAAAAAATACATCACGGCTATAATTTTTTCAAATTTTATTTTAGATAATCTATTATCAGTTAAAGTTATAATTGAATAACTTAAGTATCTAAGGCTGAGCAACAGCTTAGCCTAGATAGTAAAAACTTAAAAGTTCTCCATAACATGCTCATATCAGTGTTCGAACTTTGCCCCCTCCCTTAGCCCTGACATAGCTTAATGTCTTCGCACGAGACCACTACACTAAATTATAAAAAAGAAGAAGGTATCTAGGGCCTTTAATTAATTAGTACTCATATTTGGCCTTAATTAATTGTCCTTATAAGATGCATACACACATGCATATAATACGAGTATAGGTGCATTTACCTAGCGGATTAACTCGTCGGATCATTTGAACGGCGTTGTTACGAACCCTCCTCTTGAACCACGAACTAGCTGCCTCCGTGCACTCTCTTGTGTCTCGTACAGTCGTAGAGATGCTTCTTGAGCGATCCCCGATGATGCCACGTTCTAGATCCCTAGCCCTTTTGGTGATTAGCTAGAGAGAGAAAACGTGTGTCTAGAGAGAGAGAAACTAACATGAGAGGATGCTGAAATTATTATTCTCATTAGGTTTTCCATGTAGTATATATGCATATATAGGCACATAAAAACCTATAAGGCTTAGGACTCCAAAGCCCGTTACTTGGTGTCCAAGCCAAGCCTCTTTGGACCCAGTCCAATAACATATGGGTGCCCGTTTGGCCCGACCACAATTTGTTACATCTCCCACTCACCCACATAGGATTAGTACTAAAATCAATCTCTCAACACAACAGAACTTCTCAACTCTTCATACAGGGAAATAGAACGTGCGACCTTACAAAAAGAAAGTACAACGACAGGAGTGTAATGCCAAATCATCACCATAACCAGCAAGACACATCACTCGGAGGCTTCTCGTGTATGCCTTAGACAATTCAACCACACCGGACACAACATTCTCAATCCCTCAGTGAAAAGAAGTGATGCACCATCTCAATGTAGTGTACTCACGACATATCAGTAACAAAATACGATTGTCGTAGGCCCGCTAATGAGTCACAAAACATGGTATGTTATTGAATAGTCTTCCCTGAGCCCACATGCCAATCTGACTAACTTAACCGCTTGCCCAGACACGCCCCATAGAACGGAATTAACTCTTCGATCTAGGATAGCATGCTAAAGCAACTGTCATCAAGCGTCCTCTTCATGACATAGTCTCAAGTCGTGAAGGCAACCAGTTTGTAGGATAACCAACGTCTTGGATATGCTACGTGGCTCACACAGCAATGAAGAGGAATCCATTCACTGCTCCACAGCCGATCACAAAAGCACATACAGTATGATATGTATGCTATGGCGTTCTTCCATAAAAAATGGGCATGTCACTTTGTGTTTGAAAAAACAAGTAACGCCATACGAATCTTAGTCTAGAAGTTTACACAAAACGTCTAACCTGAGTCTCCAGCACAGTCGCTCCTCATAGCGCCCGTCTGAAAAATCACATTTGGCTATAAACATGCTACATAGAGTCGTGGGATATCTCTATGTTCGATCAAATGTAAAGGTCTCATCTTAGATTCATCTAAGGCGACATATAGAAATAATGGGGTTTATATCTACCTCGCTGTTCTTATACTACGTAGATATAAGTGTTCAAGCTCGCTTTCTAAGTGCTATGGCCACACATGTCCTAGATAGCTATCTAAGCGCCATGAACACAAATGTCTCATCTTGCTCGCCATCTAAGCGCCATGGATACGCATGTCCTAGGTCGCTACCTCGGCGCCAAGGTGAATCACCCGTGTGAGCAGGTCGATTCAAGCCCAGTGACATATTAGAAATGTGCATTCATTCCATTCATACAACAATTATACATATGGAATTCAACAAATTTATTATTACTTGGATAATAATAAGAATAATAATGTCAAATCCAATACAGGTGTCTAAACATATCAAATCCTACGAAGTCCCATGCTATTAATGTGGGACTGAAAAACATCTCTGGCAATGGGCTTAGTCAATGGATCAACCACCATACTGCCAGTGGAGATATGCCTCAAGACAACTTCCCCTTGCACAACCATATCTCGCATGTAGTGATGGCGGATATCTATGTGCTTTGACTTCCCATGGTACTTGGGGTCTTTTGCATAGGCCAAAGCTGATGTACTATCGCTAAAAATGAGCACTACTTCATCCACATGTGACGAAGAACCTAGGCGTCGCAAAAACCTCCTCAACCAGACAGCTTCCTGAACAGCCGCCGAACAAGCCACATACTCTGCCTCCATCGTGGACAGTGCGATGCATGACTGTTTCTTGCTACACCAAGAGATTGCTCCACCTCCAAGTGTGAATGCGTAGCCAGAAGTGGACTTGTGTTCATCTGTATCGCTAGCCCAATCAGCATCACTATATCCTCTTAGCTTCAAGTCTCCTCCATGATAACAAAGGGCAATGTCCATAGTCCCGCGAATGTATCGCAGGATCCGCTTCACTGCTCTCCAATGATATGGACCAGGGTTGCTCTGGTAACGACTATCTAGACCCACTGCATAGCAGATGTCTAGACGGGTACACAACATAGCGTACATTAGACTCCCTACTGCAGATGCATGTGGCACGTTGGACATTTGTTCCTTTTCCTCTTCATTCTTAGGACAATGATCTAAAGTCAAGTGGAATGCCTTATCAACTGAAGTGTCGATGGGTTTTGAGTTATTCATGTGAAAACACTCAAGAACCTTCCTTAAGTAAGTCTCTTGAGACAAACACAGAAGTTTTTTTGACCGATCTCTCACAATCTTAACTCCCAACACATAGTTGGCCTCACCCATATCCTTTATCTCAAACTGAGAGGACAACCACTCTTTAGTGGCGACAATGGCACTCATGTCATTTCCAGCTAAAAGGACGTTGTCAACGTACAAAGATAGAATCAGAATACTCTTCTTGGACTGTTTGATGTACACACAGTGGTCCTCCTCGATCATCTCAAAACCAAAGGAGGTGATTGAATCATGGAACCTCAAGTACCACTGCCTCGACGATTGCTTGAGTCCATAAATAGATCGCTTAAGATGGCACACTTTGCGCTCATTCCCTTTGGTTATAAAACCAACAGGTTGATCCATATAGTTCTCCATTTGGTCATTCTCTTCGTCTAGTTCTCCATTGAGAAACGCAATTTTGACATCCATCTGGAAGAGTTCTAAGTCTAAATGTGCGACGATCGCCAGGATAAGGCGTATGGAGGCAAATCTCACCACAGGGGAGAACTTGTCTCCATGGTCTATACCCTCTCTTTGGGTATAACCTTTCGCCACTAGGCGTGCCTTATACTTGTCAATTGATCCATCTGCCTTACGCTTGACTTTGAAAACCCACTTGTTTCCAATGGTCTTACGGTCAGGCCGAATATCAACTAACTCCCAGACTTTATTCTTGTCCATAGAGCTCATCTTCTCTTGCATAGCAACCAACCACTGAGATTTGGCAGCAAAAGAAAGTACTTCCTTATAAGAAGCAGGCTCGTCATCATCTGCTGTACACATGAGAGCTTATTCCTCAATATCAAAATGCCGACGTGGAACTTTTCCTCCTTTGCTTCTACGGTGTGCTACCTGGGGATCTTGAATGTCCAGTGGTGTACTCCTATTTTCTGGTACACTTCCACTAACGTCTAGCGGTGTACTCCCACTCAGCTGAAGACTAGTACCATTTTCAGCGATTACTGGATGTGGAATTCCAATTTCCCCACCCTCACTTAAAGATGGTACGACATCTTCAACATCCTCTAGCTCATAGAGGTCAAGATCTCTTTTAGCATCACCGATAATAGGGAAGTCATTCTCAATGAAATTAACATCACGTGCTCAATTTCTGTCATTCCTCTATCCGGATGTTCACCATTCATAACATAGCCTTTTGAGCTGTCAGAATATCTTATGAAGATATGCTTTCTAGCTCTTGGGCCTAGTTTCCCATGCTTATGGGTAGCATTGTGAGCATATCCTGACGAGCCCCATGGGCGCAAATGCTCCAAATTAGGCTTTTCGCCTTTCCATAGCTCATAGGGGGTGGAAGGAACTGACTGTGAAGGCACCCTATTAAGTATATAGGCAGCAGTTAAAAGTGCATCCCCCCAGAATGATATTGGGAGATTAGCTTGTGCCATCATAGACCTAGTCATATATAGAAGTGTTCTATTCCTTCTTTCTGCAACACCATTTTGTTGCAGAGTTCCAGGAATAGTTAGTTGTCTGCGTATCCCCTTTTCCTCACACAGTTCCTTGAACTGATCAGATAAGTACTCGCATCCTCTGTCTGTTCGAAAAGTCTTTAGGGACTTTTCTTGCTGATTCTCAACCTCTGCTACAAAGCGTTTGAAGCAATCTAGAGCTTCATAGGGATGAGAAATCAGATAGACATACCCATATCGCGTGTAGTCATCGATAAAAGTAAGGAAGTAAGAGGCGCCATGACGTGCCTTCACATTCATTGGTCCACATATGTATGAGTGTATTAGTTCTAATGCAAGGGTAGCTCTTTTAGCCTTACCAAAAGGCTTACTACATGCTTTACCTGCTAGGCAAGACTTATACGTAGGTAGGTTAACCTTAGCGAGTGGGCCTAGAAGGCCTTCTCGAGCTAATCTAGTCATCCTGTCACGTCCTATGTGTCCAAGTCTAGCAGGCCATGTCACAGAGTCAATGTTTCTATTTGAATTAGCAACTAATGAAGTAGAGGAAATGGAATCAAGCAAATCAATTTTAAATAGACTATTCCATAAAAAACCATGTCCAAAAATAACACCATCCAAAACAATATCCAACTTATCACGTCCAAACTGAAAAATAAAACCTAAATCAAGAAGTGCTAAGATCGAGAGTAGATTATATTGGATTCTGGGTACGTAGAGCACATCATGAAGAAGTAATGTGCGCCCTGTGCATAAATGAAGTTGGTATGAACCTACTCCCGCTGCTTCTTCACAAGTACCGTTCCCCATATATACCCTACTGGTGCCACTTGGAATCTTATGATAATCTACGAACCCTCCTCGATCTTTGGTCAAATGCCTTGTTGCTCCTGTATTTGTAATCCAATCATGGAGCGAATGAGCAATTAGGATATGAGAACTCACAAAAGCATAGAGAGAGTTGGGTGGGAAAGTTTCCTTCTTCGGCTCAGTGCACTCACGAGCGAAGTGTCCCAATCATCCACAGTTGAAGCATTTTGATTTGGAAGCATTTTTCTTGCCAGTGCACTTACCTCTGCGCTTCTTTGGTTTATCAGCCTTTGGAGCTAACTTATTAGCCCCACCTTTTTTCTGAGCCCTTTTACCCTTGGCATTGCACTTGGACCCACTGGCCCCGTGCTCACCTCCACTTATGGAAGTTCTCTCCATGAGTGTAGTAATGCGGTTCGCCTCTTGGCGCTCCGCCTCCAGCTCCACATGTTTAGATATATCAGCAAAGTTCTTGATATTCTCATTATGTGTTAAAATTTTTTCGTATGGACCCAAGTTTCAAGCAGTGACCGAATCACCGCTTGAATCTGTTGTTCATCAGTGAGGATGTTCCCAGCAGCAGCAAGATCTCGAATCATACCAGACATCATCCTAAGATGTTCAGTCATCGATTGCTTGGGATCTTTCCGATACACCTCGAACTTCAACATGAGGCTCCTGAGCCTAGTAGTTGACGTCCCACCAAAAGCAAATTTTAGCTGATTCCATAATTCTTTGGCACTAGAGTATTGGAAATACTCGCCAAGAAGGTCATCGTTCATGCTGCTTAACAATATATTGCGCGTGCGATGATCCTTCTTGACCCATTCATTATAGGTGTCAAGGTCTCGGCGATATTGGGCTATTGGCCCATTTTCTGGCACAATTTTGACTGGGTCAGATGAGGAAGCAGTTCTTCCTCAGTCAACAGGAGGGTTACTCTACGTTGCCATGCGTCATAATTTTTCCCATTAAACTTGTTATCTTTGTTCAAATCAGCGACAATTTGTTTTGAAGCCATTTCTACATTCAAAAAAATATGCGCAAAGGTTTTGACGTTATTATTTGCACATTTCATAAAAATTTGTTTTAAAAATCCAATTATAAATGATCTCTCCCCTTTTTACAATTTTAAGACCAAAAAACTTGCTATTGCTTATTAATCAAATCCTAAATTTTGTAAATCAAGGAAAAACTTTTATAATTGATTTTATAAACAAGTATCAATTAGATGGTTCTTTAACCTATCTAAGATCATCCATAATATACATAAGTGCGCCATACAACAAAGAATGCGCAAGGACCCCACGTGGGTCAAAATTGATAATGTAGAGCTCATGCTAAGATAATTTGAGTTTATGATATATAAACAAAGAAAACCATCCCTTTACAAAATAGGTTTTTCCAATACAAAACTCTCGTCCTCACATTACATTTATAGCCCAAAAAAATAGGGATGCTTTGTTTATAAACATATACAAGAACAACCTTAAACATACATCGTGAGGACACAAGCTCTATAAATTGTCAATAATTGTCCATTCATTTAAGCCAGCTTAAAAAAAATTAATCACACACATCAAGCACTCATGTGGTCTTATTTTAAAAATGAATGGACTCATCCGTCACTCCACAAGGAGGAGGAATCAGAGGTCATAGGGTCAATCAATCACAAACAACAGTAATTAAACGTGACCAATAATGCAATGAGCCTCTAATAATTGCAATAAGAATAAATATGCAGCCCTGGATAGCTCCCATAAGCCAAGGAAGAACTATGAAAAAACACTAGATTTTTCATCGATTATATAAATAATTTGGGTTTTAAACCAATATAAAACCAATTCTTTAAGGACCTTTAAATTACCAAAAATAATTTAAAGTTCACATGGAAATTTTAAATACCTGAAAAACTTATTTTTCATTATTAACCAAAAATTTCCATAATTTATGGGAGCATATAATCCAATATCAATCAATTTATCAAGTAAAATTGGTTTTTGATAAAACTATTTAACAATAGTAAGTCAAATTCCTTAAAAAAAAAATATTTAAAAATAATGAATCTTCCCAGTAGTCTCACATGGCCCAAAATAGTGTTCCAACCATATAATATTAATTTCAATAATTAATAAACATATTTGGATATTTTAAGCAATTTAAAATAATGCCCCAAAACACAATTTAATGCCCTAAAATATCATAAACATTGGAGATAGGCATGCAACAGTCCCACAACACCCCCAACAGTGTTGAGAAACACTACATATTAATTCCAAGAATTAATAATATGCTTTGGATATTTTAAGCAATTTTAAAATACGTACAATAACATATTTTATGCTCTAAAATACCAAAAACAATAGAATAATTTCCCACTCTGTGCCTACAAGTTAAGAAAAATAAAAAATATTTTTTTCTGCAATTTTCCAGAATTTTAAAACAATTTAAAACAGTTTAAAACATTTAAAAATATGTTTTTAATTACCAGAAACTTTTTTAAATATAAAACAATTAAAATGTATTCTGGAATATTATTTTAAAAAATATGTTAAAATAATAGAGGGAAAAAGGGACCCACAGTCGCCGGGGTCAACGCTAGAGGCTCGTCGGCGGCGGCGCACGCGACAGACGCGCCGGCGGTGTGCGTGGGGTTGGCCCTACGAGGTCATCTTCTTCTTTAGAAAACCCTAAAAACGCAGCTTTTTGCTGCGCGACCCCCCGACTTCGCACGCTTATATCTTACTCGTTTGTGATCTGTTTTGGACAAATTTTATATGGTTGGAAAGATCTCGTGGAGTACTAGAGGATTGAACCAAAAAAAGATCGATTGCACGTCTAAATCGTCCAGAAAAGAGGTTCAAAGTTCAGAAAAAAAAATTTGGCCAAAAAATTTTCAGAAATTAGGGTTTTTGTTTTCTCCTTCTACGGAGATATTTGGGCCACAAAACTTTATGGGTAAACTCTATAGTCATATAAGAATATATCCCAATCGAAGATTTCAAAAAATATTAGGGTTTAATGGTAGACCCACTTTGAAATCGATTTAGGCAAGCTTTTGAACATAAAACAAGATCCATCAATGGTGGATCTGTTTTGGGCTCAAGATATGGCGAACAAACATCCTAAAGGCTCTGATACCAATGTAAGATGCATACACACATGCATATAAGACGAGTATAGGTGCGTTTACCTAGTAGATTAACTTGTCGGATCGTTTGAACGGCATTGTTACGAACCCTCCTCTTGAACCACGAACGAGCTGCCTCCGTGCACTCTCTTGTGTCTTGTATAGTCGCAGAGATGCTTCTTGAGCGATCCCTGATGATGCCACATTCTAGATCCCTAGCCCCTTTGGTGATTAGCTAGAGAGAGAAAACGTGTGTCTGGAGAGAGAGAGAGAGAAACTAACGTGAGAGAGAATGAGAGGCTGCTGAAATTATTATTCTCATTAGGTTTTTCATGTAGTATATATGCATATATATATATAGGCACATAAAAACTTATAAGGCTTAGGACTCCAAAGCCCGTTACTTGGTGTCCAAGCCAAGCCTCTTTGGACCCAGTCCAATAATATGTGGGTGCCCGTTTGGCCCGACCACAATTTGTTACAGTCCTCAACTAAAGCAAATGTAATATATATATATACAAAAATTCTCCAGAGAGAGCGCCCTCTCTTTATTAATTAGAGGGCCTCTGTTTTGACCGTCAGATCGTGTTTAAAAACTAGATCTAACGGCCAAAACAGAGGTCCTCTCTTTAATAAATAGAGGGAGCCCTCTCTGGAGCCTGAATGTGTATATATATATATATATTATTTGGCCTTAATTAACTGTCCTCAACAAAAAAAAAAAAAAAAAAACAGCCTTGATTCAGTGGCGGATCCAATAAGGGCCGCATATAGGCTTAGAAGCACAAAGTGTTCGTTGGCAGCAATACCTCGTGTCACAATGAGGGTGGAACTGTATGTAGCATTGTACCTCATGTTAGCATAATCATATTAGAGTGTCCAGGATACTTACCTCCAGCCATGTGATTACAGCACGATTGATGTGAAAGAACTCCTCTTGACCACGAAACTTCCACGACCCTTCACACTATATTGTATGGTGAAGGTTGGATATGGGTTTCCAACCTATCGTTCTCTATATTATTTTCTGTAACGATGGTTGTCACAGGCCTTTGTATTTATAGATAGGTTGGGACCCTTACCCATGTGTTTAAATGCACAACAACTTCTTACCATCAAGGAAGTTGTGGCAATCCCTAATACCACTTAAAATATATTCTATAGAGATGAGATTGGGTTGTTATCTCATATCTTATCACCAAAGAGATGACTAAGTCAAATAAGATAAATATGATATATGTATATAATATAATATTTATCTAATAAAATATATGTGGGCCATATGCACTATTACGTTTACATTCTCCCACTTGGCACACATAATATACTGTATCATCTCTTGGTGATAAGTTGATACTTAATCATGATCATGAACCAAAATTACCCAAACTTCATTTGAGAGACATGATACATGAATCACGGCGGTCATAATCCAGTCAAGGAATACTTCCTTCCGTGTATTACAATGTACCACTCTCTCTATAACCTTATGTGGTATATATACTTTATGAATGACTTCCTATAAGTCATTGTGGGTCTAAAAGTCCCAACGGACTTTAATATAAAGGCTAATACTGAAATGCGCAAAATAAATAATGCCTTTATTAATGAGAAACACAATGTCAATAAAATAAAACCTAAATCAAGCCAGAAATGAGCTAAGTAATCCCATGTGCTCTACATGAGTGGAATAAACCTTTATTGAGAGCCCTTTTGTCATGGGATCTGCAACCATCATATCTGAACTAGTATGCTCAATGACGACTTCTTGCTTCTTGACTCTCTCTCTAACAGCAAGATACTTTATGTCTATATGCTTGCTTCGACTGCCACTCTTGTTATTCTAAGAATAGAAAACTGCAGCCGAATTATCACAGTAAATTCTTATTGGCTTAGATATTGAATCCACTACTTGAATTCCTGTGATAAAATTCCGTAACCAGATAGCCTGTGAACTTGTTTCAAAGCACGCTATAAACTCTGCCTCCATAGTAGATGATGCAACTATCGTCTGTTTGGCACTTTTCCAAGAAATAGCACCTCCTGTCAGTAGAAAGACATAACCTGAAGTGGACTTTCTTGAATCTTGACAACCTGCAAAGTCCGAGTCTGAATATCCAACCACTTCCAGATAGTCAACATGTCTATAAGTAAGCATGTGATCCTTTGTTCCTTGTAAGTACCTCAAGACTTTCTTTACAGCATTCCAATGTTCTCTTCCTGGATTACTTTGATATCTACCCAACATCCCTACCGCAAATGAAATGTCAGGCCTTATACAAACATGTGCATGCATTAAGCTGCCAATCGCAGATGCATAGGGAGTACTCTCCATTTGTTCCTTTTCCAATTCATTTTTCGAACACTGATCTAAACTGAATTTGTCACCCTTCAAGATAGGTGCCGCATTAGGCTTACAATAAAACATTCCAAATCTCTTCAAAACCTTTTCAATGTAGGCTCTATGAGACAATCCTAATGTCTTTTGAGATCTGTCTCTATGAATCTCTATGCCAATGACATATGAGGCTTTGCCCATATCCTTCATCTCAAAGTTTTGAGAAAGAAACTGTTTAGTTTGATGTAGTAAACCCAAATCATTAGCTGCAAGTAAAATGTCATCCACATATAGTACTAAGAAAATGTACTTACTCCCACTGACCTTAAGGTATATACAGTTACAACATTTTTCAGTGAAACCATATGAAGTGACAACGTTGTGGAACTTGAAATACCATTGTCGAGAAGCTTGCTTTAGTCCATATGTGGATTTCTTTAACTTGCAAACTAAGCGATCATCTTTATTAGAACAAAATCCCTCGGGCTACTTCATGTACACTTCTTCCTCAAGATCTCCATTTAAAAACGCAGTTTTCACATCCATTTGGTGTAACTCTAAATCAAAATGAGCTACTAATGCCATGATTAATGAGTCATTCTTTGAAACCGGAGAGAAGGTATCATGGTAATCAATGCCTTCTCTTTGAGTGAAACCTTTGGCTACATGTCTGGCCTTATATCGCTCAACGTTGCCATTTGAGTCCTTCTTGGTCTTTTAGACCCATTTACAGCCAACAACTTTGACTCCTTTAGGCAATTCCACGATATCCCAAACTTGATTTTTAGCCATTGATTCCATCTCCTCCTTCATGGCATCATACCAATATTTAGAGTTTTCCTCATTCATAGCTTGTGTAAATGAAATGGGATCATCATTAAGTCCAACATCAAAGTCAGACTCAACGAGGTACACAAAGTAATCACCAGAAATTGCTGACCTTTTGGTCCTTGAAGATCTCCTCAACTCTACAGTCTCACCTACATTTTGTAGATCCTGAGTATTAGGCTCTTCATTATGTAGGTTTTTAGTTGTAGGCTCTAAGTTGACATGTTCCTCTTGTGGTGGTGGCAAATGGACTGTTTGTAGTGGGACTGGTTGTTCTTCAAGAATATCTGTGTGACCTTCTTGAAAAATAACTAGTCCGTCTTTATTCACAGGCATTGTATCTGAATCCCGTGATTCTTCCCAGTCTATTTTTCGAGTAATACTACTCCCACTATTGTCAACATCTTCAATAAACTTTGCATTTCTTCAACAAATCTAGGTGTATGAGAAGGACAATAAAACCTATAACCTTTAGAATTCTCTACATAGCCAATGAAATATCCACTGACTGTTCTGGGGTCCAATTTCTTTAATTGTGGATTATAAACCATTACTTCAGTTGGACAACCCTATATGTGCAAATGTCTCAAACTAGGCTTCCATCCTTTCCATAACTCGAATGGTGTCTTGGGGACAACCTTAGATGGAACCCTATTCAAAATATACACTGCTGTCTTTAGGGCTTCACTCCACAGAAATGAAGGAAGGTTAGAGTTGCTAAACATACTCCTCACCATATCCATAAGGGTACGGTTTCACCTTTCTGCAACCCCATTTTGTTGAGGTGTGCCAGGCATAGTATATTGAGCAACAATGCCTTATTCCTTAAGAAAATTTGCAAATGGACCCGCTCTTTGTCCCTTATCTGTGTACCTACCATAGTATTCTCCACCCCTATCAGATCTTACAATCTTAATACTTTTGTCTAATTGTTTCTCTACTTCCTTCTTGTACACCTTAAAGGCATCTAGGGCCTCAGAATTGTCAAAAAGAAGGTAGAGATACATAAAATGTGAATAGTCATCGATAAATGTGATAAAATATCTTTGACCATTTAGACAAGAGGGTGTGAATGGTCCATAAATATCCATGTGTATAATTCCAAGAATATCTTCACTCCTCTTGGCACCTTTATTGGACTTGTTGGTTTGCTTTACCTTTATGCAATCTACACAAGTACCAAAGTTAGAGAAATCAAGAGTCTTTAGGACTCCATCATTAACCAACCTTTTGATTCTCTGTATGGAGATGTGTCCCAATCTCCTATGCCATAATGTAGAGGAGGTCTCATCATTTATTTTTCGTTTAATACCAACATCATCCTGTAAGGTTAAAAGACTTTGCTCATAAGCATAATCCAAACATGGTTTATATAAACCATTATTCAAAATCCCAAAACCTACAATAGCAGAGTCTTTAACCAAAGAAAATCTCAAACCAACAAAACTAAATTCAAATCCTAATGATGCTAATTTAGCTATAGAAACTAAATTTCTATAAAAAGAAGGGACATAAAAAGTATTTTCGAGGTCTAAAATAAAGCCATTTTTCAGGATGAGTCTGAATGTTCCCACAGCCTCGACGTGCAAACGCATCCCATTTCCTGAATAGATGCCTTGTTCACTTCCCATCGGTTTTCTAGGCTGAGAAAACCCTGCATGGTATTTGAAACGTGAATTGTAGTACCCGAATCAATCCACCAATCATTTTGATGAGTATTAATATAATTAGATTCATAGCACACAAGAGATATGAAATTACCTTTCTTTATGAGCCAATTTTTGTACTTAGTACAATCTTTCTTCTTGTGTCCCATTTTCTTGCAAAAGAAGTAGGCACCCTTGTTTCCATGTTTCTTGAATGCCATTTTACTATCCTTATTTTGTTGAACACCTTTGCCTTTCTTCCATTGTCCCTTTGCATGTGTCACGAAATGTGCACTTTCTACCTTTTCATGCTTCACCCTCTCCTCCTCTTGCACACACATCATGAGAAGTTCATTAACGGACCATTTTGTCTTATGTGTGTTATAAGAGATCTTGAATGGCCCATACTCATGAGGGAGAGAATTAAGTATAAAGTGGACAAGGAATGACTAAGATATCTCAATCTCAAGGGATTTCAGTTGAGTAGAGATGTCTCTCATCTCCATAATATGTTCACGCACATTTGTTGAATCGTTCAATTTCATGCCCGATAACTTATGCATCAAGGTGGTTGCTAATGCCTTGTCAGAACTAGCAAATTGCTCTTCAATAGCCTTCATGTAGTCCTTGACCTTAGTACACGGTGGGATCGAACCCCTAATGCTCTTGCCAACATGGGCCATTATGAGCATCAGACTTAAGCGATTGGATCGCTCCCACCGCTCATAGGCATTTTTTTCTACAGCGGAACTCGAATCCGTGGGTTTTGGTGGTTCTTCCACACGGATTGCCAAATCGAGATCCATACACCCCAATGTCAGAAGGACTTTGTCTTTCCAGTCCAAAAAATTGTTACCCTCAAGGAACGGAATACGAGTAGAATCATTAAATAAGGAAGTAGAAGAAACTGCAATTTATAAAGAACAACATACATCAATGCTTTGAAACAATACTATAAATTGAATTAACCAATGTTAAATTCAATAAGCAAAAATCTAGACCTTCCTGTGGGTAGAGGTTGCAAAATGCATTAGATATAGCTTTAGCTTTATAATAAGACTAGTAGATCGGCACACATTAAAAATGAAAAATCCCATACCTGTGGGTTTAGGGATTTAACTTTCTTAACATCCCAATTCACTATCTTATTCCAATTAAGTTGTGTAAAGTGACCAACTCCCTGTGGGGCCAATCAATCACTTATAACAACTTAATTACAATAATGGAAAGTAACAAACAATTTAATCTATATATGATCAAAATTTTAAGGATCACTAATTGTATCATTTTAAGATGCTGTGGCTATTCTTAAGACAATGCAATCTGACTTTAATATGCCATTTTCCATTTAAATAAATTAGACAGCCTTATTGAGGTATAAAAATTACAATTGTGTACTTTATGTGACCATAACTTAAATCACGCCTCAATATATCTTAATCATGAACCAAAACCTCAATGCTCATGTACATTAAATTTTTTTTTTATTTTTTTTATTTTTATTTTAATCATGTGCATATAAAAATTAATCTACATACATAACCAACAATGTGCACAAATATAGGAAACAAACATGTCCTTAGATCACATGTATAAAGCATCAGAAAACTCAAGTTCATGCAATAGTGGCTGAATAGTGCAACAAAACCCATAATTATAGATCAAGGGCAATGTAGTATTAAAAATCTTATAGGGTATTTCTGTAAATTTAAGAACTTTAGCGGAAAAATGTAAATACCCAAAACAGGCCCAATCGACTAACAGTGAGGCTGTGAACCTAAAGTACTAATAGGCAGAATTTTGGGGAGCCTAAAGTTCATGACTTAAAAAGATTTTTGACCAAACTATAAATATTCAAAATCTTATAGATCCAACTTAAATTTTGAGGAAGTTTGAAATTGTCACACCCGTTCCAAAAATTTATAGTTTTATCATGCATAATTGTAAATTGAGAGTTTATCAATGTTAATTGATAATGGTGATGAGGTTGACTGTGAGTCAACGGTAAGGTGTCAATGAGGACACAGGAACATGGCAGTTCACATTTCATGAGCACGAGTAAATGACATTTATATAATTTAAATATTATTTGACTTTATCTGGTACTCCTGTGAATAGTAATTATACCTGTGTAGTATATTCTGGTAAATTTGGATATGATAGTATCATTTTGAGAACTGTGGTGAGAACGTGAGAGATACGTTAATTGAAAAGGTAGGTTGTGTAGAGATTCCACAGAATATAGTTTTCGGACGTTATTTTGGACCCAAACGAAACTTAGTCGGAAACTTTTGAAATTTATAGTTTTCACTCGTAAAGTTATAAGATGGACGTGTGCGAAGTTTCATGGGTGAATGAGAAGTTTTGAGAAACTTGCGGGGAGGTAAACACAATTTCAAGAACTTTTGCCTATAAATAGATGAGGATGAGATTCATTCTCATCCAAACTTTCCATAAATATCTAGAGAGAGGAGAGAGAAAGGAGATTTGGAGCCAACGGGCTTTGCGACGCCTATCGACGACCGTTCGTCCGTCAGATTTTCTCCAGATTTCAGATTTGAACTCGTGGAGGTAAGATCTACGTTTTGATACCACTTAGGTCATGTTTGGCCAAATTTTGTAAAAGTATTAATTCTAGACTTTTGGGAAAAACAGGTATAAACTTGTAGGAATTTTCCCAAATTCGAAATCCGACGTTTATTTAGCCTCCTAGTCGATCCTTCAAAGTTTGGGAGAAATCGCACGAGGTATGAAGTTCTAACTTGTGAAATATAGGGAAATACATGTTTTATATTTCGACGACGAAATTGTGATCCGGGCGAAATCCATGTGTTAATTGTAGGCCCGTTAATTATGCACGCGCTAAATTGTGAAAAGCATGTCTAAATTTATGCGAGCACGTTAAGTTGTCTATGTGGGTCAAAGGGGAGTCTTATACAAATTCATGCCGGAGTAAGCTTCTCGATGTTTGAGAATTTAGTAGCGACGGCTACTGTGCATGGTTGATAGACTTGGACTTGCCATGGCACTTGTGGATACAATGGTTGATAGACTTGGACTTGCCATTGGTATCGCGGTTTAAGGCTTGGACTTGCCGCTACCGGATGAATGCGTATTTTTCTTCCTAGAGACTATTGTATGATTTATGAGATTAAAGCATGTTTCATCATATATTGTACATGTTAGACTTGTACGCTCAGCATATAGCTGAGCAGTGGAGATGTACTCCATTGCAGGTAAGAAGAAGGATAAGAAGAAGCGCGATGAGTGAGGTCGATGAACGCCGGGGATAACACTTGTATATGTTTTTGTTTTAAATCCTAAACTTGTGTAAGGTTTGGTAATGTGTTGTAATAGAACCATAGATTAGTTCTATAGTGTGGAAATCTTGTAATTGAACGTCTGTAGTTATGTTTTAATACGTTAAAAATCAGTTGTGGTTGTGTTTGTTGTTGGTATTGGGTAGCAGGACTTGTAAATTTTCAGTACAGGCTGCCCAGCAGGGGAGCAGTCGACTGGACCCAGGGTCAGTCGACTGGACCTCGTGGGTTTGAGGCACTGTAAGGGAATTATATAAAAGCAGTCGACTGGACCCCTTGGACAGTCGACTGAACACTGTTAATTTTGGCCACTGCTTCTTAGTATAGAAAAGCAGTCGACTGGTTTTCTCTAAGCAGTCGACTGGTCAGTCGACTGGACCTCTGTTGAGGATTTAGGGTTTTAGTTTCTGCCAGGCACAGTCGACTGGACCCCAGTACAGTCGACTGGGCAGTCGACTGAACCTCTGTATTTTGAAATGGATTCTTGTGAACACTTTTGATTGAACAAAACTTTTTATAACTCTGATTTCAATGGTTTTTACAACCTCAAAGGGTAATGTTCCCTAAGTTTTAAATACCCAGGATTGTTTTAAAGTTCTTTCCGCTGCGTATATTTTTTTTATATGATTGTTTGGGTTGAGCCTTGGTGGCGTGCCACGTGTCCTATTTCCACGCGTAGTGGGATGGGTCGTGACAGAAATCATCTAATAAATATATATGACCAAGTCAAAGACTTCTAAAGTAACAGTACTTCCATGAACAAGCCGTAACCGGAACATATATATATATATCATAAAATCATGTAATAATAAATATTATAAAATTATATGGCAATCAAAGCCCATTAAATTCCAGTCAAGCAGATGCTCGTAGATGTATAGTATGCACACGTCACACAGGAGCAAGAATAGTATATATATTGATGTATAGTATGTTTTTACTATACATAGCCTATTTAATTCCAGTCAAGCAGATGCTTGTATATCGGCAACAGGCAGTACAAAATATGTGTATATTTTATATATCGGTTCAGTAATAATCACTAAAAATCTGAATCATTAATAAACATAGATGATCAAATAACAGAGTTTCACTTTCTATCATACGCATCATATATGCACATACTTTAATGCTAAACAACATGGTTTGAAGGTAGGCTCTGATACCAATTGTTAGCATAATCATATTAGAGTGTCCAGGATACTTACCTCCAGCCATGTGATTACAGCACGATTGATGTGAAAGAACTCCTCTTGACCACGAAACTTCCACGACCCTTCACACTATATTGTATGGTGAAGGTTGGATATGGGTTTCCAACCTATCGTTCTCTATATTATTTTCTGTAACAATGGTTGTCACAGGCCTTTGTATTTATAGATAGGTTGGGACCCTTACCCATGTGTTTAAATGCACAACAACTTCCTACCATCAAGGAAGTTGGGGCAATCCCTAATACCACTTAAAATATATTCTATAGAGATGAGATTGGGTTGTTATCTCATATCTTATCACCAAAGAGATGACTAAGTTAAATAAGATAAATATGATATATGTATATAATATTATATTTATCTAATAAAATATATGTGGGCCATATGCACTATTACGTTTACATTCTCCCACTTGGCACACATAATATACTGTATCATCTCTTGGCGATAAGTTGATACTTAATCATGATCATGAACCAAAATTACCCAAACTTCATCTGAGAGACATGATACATGAATCACGGCGGTCATAGCCCAGTCAAGGAATACTTCCTTTTGTGTATTACACCTCATGCATGCTTGTCAAACTTATATATATATATATATATATGTATATATATACATAAAATGTTCGGGACCTCCTATGATATATTTATGTTCTAGTGATTTTAATTGTATCATACATGATATAACCTACTTTACTTTGGTACCCTTTAATTTAGTGCCAAAAAAGTTATAAATATGTTTAATTTATTTATTTAAATTATCTTACTTTTAAAAACCACTTTTTTAAATATTATAACACTCTAATTTTTACCAAATATACAATATTTTAGCACCAAAATCATAAGAATGAGGGATACATCTAAAACCACTATGACGTATCCTAGACTTTTTCTATATATTAATGTATAATAGTAGGTGTCCAAATTTTTGTGGTCTTCTATGAACACCCCAAAATAAATAAAATATGTTATTCTCTTTAGGATCCAATAGCAAAAAAACGCAAGGTAACCAAACCTAATAAAAAATAAAATGAAATAAATAGCTAACAATTATATAAATATTTTAATGTATTACGGGGTATTTTGCAAATTGACAAAATCCTGGTTACGCCCGGTCACAATAGTTGCCAAGATTCAATTCTTCAATGACGTACGTATAGGATCCACAAGTTTGTACGCAAGTAATCCAATTTAACATATATATGTTCAACCAATTTACACTAGTTTTAACGGTTTTGATTGAATAAATGGTCTTTAACTTACCAAAGAACTTAATCACATGTTTGTGCGTTCATGAATTTGAGTATAGGACTATTAATATAGAATCTAATCAAGTTAAGTTTGTTCATTATAGATAAGGAGAAAAGTTTATTATGCTTCTTCACATTGTGGTGATTCTTAGGTTTCTTTAAGATTATATCAAGGCCGGCTCTGAGCACATGCGACACATGCATTGGTTTAGGGCCCACCATACAAAGGCCCCTAAATTGCTCTCTATGCCTATATATGTACATATGTTGTTTTTGTGCATTTGAATAATTCTTGATACATACTACATTAACTAAACATTTGATTTCTCAAAATAGCAATAAATAACTCACAAATCAAACTATAATACATAAATATACTTGCAAATATATGTAAATAGACCAAAAAAAAATTGTTTTGGGGGCGTTGTCCCTAAATTTTGATTGTGTAAAGGGTCCCAATGTAGACCCGGAAAATATTAAGCATATATTAAAAATTTTAACTTTAATTTCGTCAAGGAAAAATACTAGTTTTGAAATTGGTACAATATAATTTTACCTGTGTGTGTATCATTGCGTGAGCTCAACACACGATTATCTCTCACTAGTTCGACCCAAAACTCATAAATATGCAGTGTGTGCGTGGGAATTGTGTGTGTGCCGAGAGTGTGTGTTGGTGTGTGTGCTTGGTGGGCAAGCAAAAATATTTTATAATATTCACAATCTCTCAACAACTCTCATCTCAACACTCTGCCGCTCCACAACTCTCTCGGCCACACACACACATATTACTACATATATTCACACACACACACCCATATATTTATATATATGGACAAATTCATATATATATATATATACAAGGAGTAATTCCATTCAAGAGCTTGGATTTGGTAACCTTATCATCAGAATTTCGATTTGGGTAAACTTTCTGTTGAAATTTCATTTTTTGAATTTCAGTTTTATATAGCTTTGTTGATAAAGATATACATATATATAAATAGAATTTCATATATCTATGTATATATCGTTAAGGGTTCGAAAATAGCGAGCAAAAAAAATAGTAACAGAAATTTGATTTCTATATATCAAATGAAAGGTCTCGATCTCACGTGGCTCCCTTTTTAATTTCAAAAGCTAATTCATAGTGATTGTGACGAACGGTCGATTTAAAGTTTTGTCGCCATTCGGTTTTTCAATTAAACCGAGAGCTATGTTTGATTTCATAAAAATCTGTTTTCATATTTGAAATCTATGTGGAAAAATGAAAAGATTCATATATTGGAAGTCCTGTTTGGATTAAGTTTTCGAAATGGATAAAAACCAGTCTTTGATTTCAAAACAGGGGAAAAAGAAGGAAGAAGACGTTTCTATGACATCTCGCGCTCGTGACCCGCGCGAGCGAGGTGTCACGCGAGCGGCCTGTGCGCGCGACCAAGTTATTTTTGAAAAACTGTTTTTAAATAACCGCGTGGCCTTACTAAGCAAAACTCGCTCGAGCGGCCCGCGCGAGCGAGGTATCGCGCGAGCGAGGTCTCGCTCGAGCGGCCCACGCGAGCGACCTAAGGCATTTTGTTAAAAACTTTTGTTTTATTGTACTTGAGCCAGAACTGAGCTAATGGACCTTGTGCCTTAAGCTTTAAGAGTTGTACTTCACTATAATAGTAGTTGTACTTGTGTTTAGAGGTGGTGTACCTCGCTAATACACTTGTATTATTGTATATCAAGATTTGTAATAGAAGGGCTTTTTGGGATTCTATTCCGTGTGATTAAGACTATCCTCTGTGAACGGTAGTTCCGTATAACCCTCAATAAAGTTGTATAACATGTTAATAGTGTACTTATATGTTTACTTGAGTTGTGATCCTTTAAGTGCTTACTTGAGCTGCTATGCCTTAAGTGGTTACTTAAGTTGCTATGTGTTTACCTAGGTGATTTTAGCATGTCTATTATGTCGCTTTAAATTAAAAGCATGGATTGACAATCTGTCTTATGAAATATTGAATATGTCTGGATGCTTAGAGCTCGCATATGTCATAATATTTCATAAGCATGAACATGAACATGAAAATCACGAAAATGATTTTGGGATGAAAGACCTTAGAGGCTTTCAATTTTTGAAAAGGGAAGACCATAGAGGCTTCCAGGTTTTAAAAAGGGAAGACCTTAGAGGCTTCTGTGCATAAAACCCTCTAGGAGGGATTTTGTTTGAAAATTTAGAAATTCCAGATTTGTGGGTAGGCGTGTGAGATGGGTACCACTAGGAACTCGAATTGCGGGATGTGTTGTAAGAAACCCCCGTAACGTTGAAGGCTAGGCCTCCGTGTAATTCGTAAGGTCCAAAGTCCCGCACATTTTAGGCTAGGCCTACGTGGACGGGAAGCCCATGGTCCGGGTAATGATATTGACGATCAAGGGTGAGTGTTTGAAAAGGCATAAAAAATAATTTTTCATACATGACACAGACTTTCATTGCACTCACGCATGTTATATAATAAATGTTATTGTGCGGTTATATGACTATATGAGCCTTTTGGCTTATGGACTATTAAACCTTTTTTTCAGGTGATATAGATAAGGGTAAGGCTCCCGAGATTTGATGAACTTTCGCTTTGTCTGAAACTCAAGTTTATGGGATTTTAATTTAAATGATGGTTCAAAGAGCATGTTATGATTTAAATAGACAAGTGTTAGTCCACCCACTTTTAAATAGCATGATAGCTTAACTTTGATTTTCAGTTGCTTATCTTGAACACGATTTGTTTCAAGAAAGGATAGTTTTCAAATGAAAATCTGATTTCTGTTTTATTAATGTCTTCTAAATGATGAACATATTTTTCAAGCCCGAAGTAGATTTACTCGTGAAGATCCCGTTCAGGGAAGAAATTGTGAGATCATGATTCTTTGTTTTGATTTCAGAACATTCTTAAAAACCTTGGGTTTTATTATAAGAGTTTCTAAAGTTTGAGAAAAAGAAAGTAAATCATTGTATTACTTTTCGATATGTGAAACCAAGTTTGAGTTTCTATTTAAAAGTTATTTTATGAAGCTTGAGAAGAAGTCTGATAAATGCTTATCAGATTTGTATGTTTTCCGCTGAATTGTTGTTCATTTGATGAACCGATAAAGATCTTCTGCTAATGTCTTTTAAATTGATAAGTAAAGCTTTTCAAAAGACTAGTTTAATGCTTTCGCTATTGCTTTGTTCAGATCCGTGAATCTTTAAAGATTTTGATTTCCCACCAAAGATTTTCGAAAGGCTATTCTATGCTTTCCGCAGTAACCCTTGGAGTCTAGAACTCAGGGCGTTATAAAATAGTATCAAAGTTGTGAGGTTTCAAAGTTTAAATGTTTTGAAGCTTCAGAGTTTAAATGAAATGTTTTTTTTTTAAATAGAATTTTTCGGGTAAGCTTCGGGTCTAGGACTCGGAGTATTACAATTGTGTTTAGTCCTTCCACTCTTGTTTATTATTTATTTTATTTAGCACCCCCTCGCCTGCGAAACTCGTGTCGTGGCGGGACGGGGCGCCACAGATGGTATCAGAGCATACCGGGTCGAATACTTTGGAATGCCGGGTTATGTGCTCATGTTGATTGAGAGATTATTTTGTTGACATGTTATCATGTACTAACCTGTTACTTGATAACTTGTGATGTGCTGCTTAAAGTTTTAATTGCACGTATCTTTGAGAAAATGAATTGAGCATGTTTACTTGCCTGTGGGACTATGTGATGTAACATGCTGCATTGTTTAAGATTCTTATATGCTTACATGTTTAGTTAAGCGACAAGTATGCTAGAAATATGTCTTTCTACGAATATGTTTATACCGTTATGCATACCCATGAGGCATGTACACGACTATGTTATATCCATGAGTGCGGCTTGAATTGGATACTTGCTTGAAATGGGTAGTGAGAGCATTTGTGTAGTTCCTATGCCCCTTGTTTTGAGAATTTGGCTATAGGAAACTTCTTGACTTTTTGGAGTAGTCTTTCCTTTAGGTTAGACCTCGGTACTCCTTATTCCCTGGGAATTCTTTTGAACGGTTAAATTCACTCCTTTATGAGTTGGGTATGCTTGCCTTTATGGATCCTTTTCGTTTGATTTTGATGACTAGTTATTTTAGTGGAGCTTCTTAGTGTGACTATCTTTCAGTGCAAGTTCACACATTTTTTTTCTTCTGGAAAGAGCGTATCATTCTGTGATCATATCATTCTGTGATTATATCATTATGTGATTGTGTCATTCTCTGGAATCTTTAAGGTTATTAGACCTTTAGATGTTTGAGAAATGTCATCAGAAAAAATGTATAGGGAACATCGTAATATACAGTTATATGTGTTGTGAGCACAGGAATTTGAGACAACACGTGAGGTGGATCATAAAGTGCATTTGTTATTTTGCCTAGACTTGGTCCTGGTAAATATTTTGTGGTTCACACATTGGGAACATTAATCTCTATTTTTGATCTTGGGTTATGCGATGTGACGTGAGTACATGGGGATATGAGTTGAGTATATCGGGGACCGACGGTAGCGTCGTTGGAGTTATTAATCATTTGGTATTTTTCTGTGGATATTGGACAGTTGAGGAATCTCTCAAACTATCTTACGGTATACCTTATGGTATTATCGTACGATGTGATATTACAGTATTTCTTTATGATTTTGTTTACGGTTTATGGTATATAGATGAGGAATCTCTTATATTACGGTGTATTCTAAAATTGTATTATTCTGACGTATTCTAATACGGTATATATGGATGGTTGAGGAATCTCACAACCTATTTATGGTGTTATCATATTACGACATATATGAAGCGGTTGAGAAATCTCTGAACTTGTATTACGGTGAATGTTGGACTCTGAAAATTGAATCTTGTTTGGAATTTCGAGGAATGCTATTTGAGGATAGAATATTAGACTTCTGAGAAAATTACTTCAGAGAAGATGAAGTGTTATGAAATACTTTGCATAAGGTTCTTCCGATCCGACATTTCAGAATGCTCGTAAATGAATATCCATGTTGAAAGACAGAGTGTAAAACATCCCTTGGACTGCGTTGAGATTACTTGGTTATCAGATGACCTTATTTGAATTTCACAGACGAAATTCTTTTAAGGGAGGTAGAGTGTAGTGACCCGGAAAATATTAAGCATATATTAAAAATTTTAACTTTAATTTCGTCAAGGAAAAATACAAGTTTTGGAATTAGTACAGTATAATTTTACCTGCGCGTGTGTATCATCGCGTGAGCTCAAGACACACGATTATCTCTCACTAGTTACTTGGAGCCCAAACTCATAAATATACATAGTGTGTGCGTGGGAAATGTATGTGTGTGCTGAGAGTGTGTGTTGGTGTGTGTGCTTGGTGGGCAAGCAAAAATATTTTATAATACTCACAATCAACAACTCTCATCTCGACACTCTCTGCCTCTCCACAACTCTCTCGGCCACACACACACACACACACACACACATACCCATATATTTATATATATGGACAGATTCATATATATATATACAAGGAGTAATTCCATTCAAGAGCCTTGATTTGGTATCCTTATCATCAGAATTTTGATTTGGGTAAACTTTCTGTTGAAATCTCATTTTTTGAATTTCAGCTTTATATAGCTTTGTTGATATATATATAGAATTTCAGATATCTATGTATATATCGTTAAGGGTTCGAAAATAGCGAGCAGAAAAATTGTAACAGAAATTTGATTTCTATATATCAAATGAAAGGTCTCGATCCCACGAGGCTCCCTTTTTAATTTCAAAAGCCAATTCATAGCGGTTGCGACGAACGGTCGATTTAAAGTTTTGTCGCCATTCGATTTTTCGATAAAACCGAGAGCTCTGTTTGATTTCATAAAAACCTGATTTCATATTTGAAATCTATGCGGAAAAAGGAAGAGATTCATATATTGGAAGTCCTGTTTGGATTAAGTTTTCAAAATGGGTAAAAACCAGTCTTTGATTTCAAAACAGGGGGAAAAGAAGGAAGAAGACGTTTCTGTGACATCTCGTGCGCACAACCCGCACGAGCGAGGGGTCGCGCGACCAAGCTATTTCTGAAAAACTATTTTTAAATAACCACGTGGCCTTATTAAGCAAAACTCGCCCGAGCGAGGTCCCGCTTGAGCGGCCTGCACGAGCGATCTGAGGCAGTTTGTTAAAAACTTCTGTTTTATTGTACTTGAGCTAGAACTAAGCTAAGGAAATTTGTACCCTAAGCTTTAAGAGTTGTACTTCACTATAATAGTAGTTGTACTTGTGCTTAGAGGTGTTGTACCTCACTAATACACTTGTATTATTGTATATCAAGATTTGTAACAGACGGGCTTTTTGGGATTCTATTCCGTGTGATTAAGACTATAATCCTCAATAAAGTTGTATAACATGTTAATAGTTTACTTATATGTTTACTTGAACTGTGATGCTTTAAGTGCTTACTTGAGCTGCTATGCCTTAAGTGGTTACTTAAGTTGCTATGTGTTTACCTGGGTGATTTCAACATGTCTATTGTGTTCCTTTAAATTAAAAGCATGGATTGATAATCTGTCTTATGAAATATTGAATATGTCTGGATGCTTAGAGCTCACATATGTCATAACACTTCATAAGCATGAGCATGAACACGAACACGAAAATCACAAAAATAATTTTGGGATGAAAGACCTCAGAGGCTTTCAATTTTTGAACAGGGAAGACCATAGAGGCTTCTAGGTTTTAAAAAGGGAAGACCTTAGAGGCTTTCGTGCATAAAACCCTCTAGGAGGGTTTTTCATACACGACATTGACATTCATTACACTCACGCATGTTATATAATAAATGTTATTGTGCGGTTATATGACTATACGAGCCTTTTGGCATATGAACTATTAAACCTTTCTTTCAGGTGATATAGATAAGGGTAAGGCTCCCGAGATTTGATGAACTTCCGCTTTGTCTGAAACTCGAGTTTATGGGATTTTAATTTAAATGATGGTTCAAAGAGCATGTTATGATTTAATTAGACAAGTGTTAGTCCACCCACTTTTAAATAGCATGATAGCTTAACTTTGATTTTCAGTTGCTTATCTTGAACACGATTTGTTTCAAGAAAGGATAGTTTTCAAATGAAAATCCGATTTCTTTTTTATTAATGTCTTCTAAATGATGAACATATTTTTCAAGCCTGGAGTAGATTTACTTGTGAAGATCTCGTTTAGGTACGAAATTGTGAGATCATGATTTTTTGTATTGATTTCAGAACATTCTTAAAAATCTTGGGTTTTATTACAAGAGTTTCTAAAGTTTGAGAAAAAGAAAGTAAATCATTGTATTGCTTTTCGATATGTGAAGCCAAGTGTGAATTTCTATTTAAAAGTTATTTTATGAAGCTTGAGAAGAAGTCTGATAAATGCTTATCAGATCTGTATGTTTTCTGCTACATTGTTGTTCATTTGATGAACCGATAAAGATCTTCTGTTAATGTCTTTTAAATTGACAAGCAAATCTTTTCAAAAGACTAGTTTAATGCTTTCGCTATCGCTTTACTGAGATCCGTGAATCTTTAAAGATTTTGATTTCTCACCAAAGATTTTTGAAAGGCTATTCTATGCTTCCGCAGTAACCTTTGGAGTCTAGAACTCGGGGCGTTATAAAATGGTATCAAAGTTTTGAGGTTTCAAAGTTTAAATGTTTTGAAGCTTCAGAGTTTAAATGAAACGTTTGTTTTTCTAAAATAGAATTTTTCGGGTAAGCTTCGGGTTTAGGACTCGGAGTATTACAATTGTGTTTAGTCCTTCCTATCTTGTTTATTATTTTATTTTATTTAGCACCCCCTCACATGCGAACTCGTGTCGTGGCGGGGCGGGGCGCCACACCCAATATACTAATCTCGTATGGGGTCCCCAATATCTCAGGACCGACCCTGATTAATATATATAGATAATTGATAAGCATGTGCTTCTATCATGACTACCATTATACCAAATTACCTAAATAAATATGATGAATTAATGTATTGAAATGCTTTATAAATTATGAATGATTTTCATTCAAAATTGATGAACGAGCAAACATACACAGATAACCTTATTGATTCAAGCATCACCTGGCTGAACCCATCCTATTCGGCCTGATTTAAATAACCATGACTGCATGGGTGGAGTCACGCAGGGCCCAGTGGGGCACATGCCCCCCTCATTGTTTTGAATTTACATTTTTGCCCTACATATTTTATATTGTATGTATTTGTCTCTCCCCTAAAGTTTTTAATTTACCCTTTCTAACTCATAAATCTCACTTTGATCCTTAAATTTTCTGATTTTCACTGAAATCATCTTAATTATTCAATTTGCCCTTTCTTACTCATAAATCTCACTTTGTTTAATTTGTGAACCTAATTTTATTTTTTTAAAGAAGAAGAAGAAATTAAGCATATGGACACAAATTTTTATTTTTTATTTTGGAAAGAAAAAGTGATGCTTTGTCATTGAATGATTATGTTTCAAATTTCAATCCTCAACCACGATATGTAAAACCCATGGAACAACCACACAATTTCTAAATCCTAAAAATCCAAAATTATAAGTCCCGTAATGTTGTGATTTTGAAAAATCACTTTGGTTCTAAAATCAAAATTGTTTACAAACTTACAATATTTTGGAACTAAATCACATCTTGGGATCAAATCACAGCACATTAGGACTAAAAATCAGTAGCGCGCTAAGAAAATAGGACCCGCACCAGCAAAACATAGCAACAAAAAAGGTTTTTATGTACCGAAAGAAACATTATAGTCGCGCCTCCACAGCCTATATCTATCTTATATTGAAGGAATGTGTGGCTCCCACAAAATATTGATATAATGGCCAAGAGTACACTATTTTCTCAACTTTGAATCTTAGCCCAAATATAAACCATATCTACTTTCTACCATTGGATCTAAAAATCCAACGGTCACAAAACAAAGCTTACAAACGTTGTGACTTACCACATAACTCTCCTCCCTCTATCCCGTTTCCCCAAACTATTTTAACCCGTTTCCTCCAAATCTTTTAACCCAAATTTAATTGACCCTAGTCATACCCATGTTCATCGGGTATGTTCATCTACCCGGTCATCCTAGTGCCAGACCAATATATATATATATATACTAGTAATAGCCCTACCCGTGGGCAGGGTGATAGAAAAAAAGGCTAAATAAAGCTTTGATAAGTGAAAATTTCTCATCTCCTCATTATTTGTGGTAAGCTAAATAAAAACCAGTTTCTAATTTTATTTTATTGAGAGAGCGCGAGCATGATGACCGATGAGATGAAGTTATTAACATATCAGCATCGACCTCCAAATATTCCAAAGTGAACCTATACACAGTAATAGCGGATGTCAAGAAGCTAATAAACTCTATCTCGTCCCCACTACAAAGATATGTGGTACGACTTTCAAAGTATATGGGAACCAAATTTTGTGCTTCAAATGAATCAAATATAAGAACCATAGCACTGTGCTTTTCACCTTTTTTAGACTATTTTGTAGGCAACACAACAGTGAGTGAGGTTTTGTAACTAAGGAAAAAAAAAATTTAAAAAAAAAAGAAGCAAGCGTTGAGATTGAACTCCCAAAAAGTAAAATACAACTGACTTAATTATTCTTAACACTTTGCATACTTGCCAACTTCAAGTAATCTTCAACGTTCTGCTAGAAATCAATTTTGACCATCAAAGCATGATTCTCAATTCAGAACATGCAACATAATTTGTCTCAAATAATTTAATAAGGCTTTTATCAGGAGACCACTATCCTATCACCCGATGAAAAGTGAGCTCCTACACTGTCCCTACAACAATATATATAACAGCTTAGTACACAATTATTGCACCAAGTACATCAATTGTCTATGGGGAGACATTTGTTTTCCTATTCTTATTGTAATCAAGAGAGAGACATGTGTGGTGCGTGTATTTTTTGTGAGAATCCTTCTTTTATTATTATTATTATTATTATTATTATTATTATTATTATTATTAAGACAAAATAACCGAGGAGATATTTATTTAACTAATACATTCGATTTAAAGATCCTTTACAACAATATTCAAAACTCTCGTTAATAAAAACACTAAAACATAAAGCTTATAAAAAATAACACAGTTTAACAAAAAACACCACCGCCTTTTCATGTGATGGTTAGTTCTAACTATCCATTATTGTGTATGCGTGTCCCGTTTGTCTTGGAAATGATTAAATCACATAGCTTTTAGGAGTGGTTTCTTAACACCCAGAATGATACATATTTGAAATTAAGGCATGCTTTTGAATTTGACCACACGGCCACATTCATATTTGAAATTTAGGCATGCTTTTGAATTTGACCCCACAGTCACATTTGTCGAAAACAAATTTAAGAACTATATATAGCATTACTTAATTAATTTAGGAAACTCACACTTTTATGCATTTCAATTTTTTCTTCAGCATTTATATATGGATTGAAACAATTAAACACAAAAATTTATGCTTTCATAATTCTATATGTACGAAAGTTACAAATTAATAAATAATTATTATGTCCACAATAAACACATTAATTCTTTCGAATTCTGTATTTTCTTAATGCCAATAGAAAACTTGAAAACACTAACTTAGGAAATAAGAATCAAACAATTACATTAAGAATACAAAAAACATCAATAATATTAAACACAATATAAAATAAATTACAACGGAAACAATTATTAAACACACATTTAAAATATCCAAACCTGCTTTTATTCTTTCATTTTTCTTTTCTCTGTTTTGTTTTTATTAAATTTTAAAAAATTCTTTTACTATAAACATGTGGCCATGTAATTAACCTGACAATGCAACAAAAATAAGACATTCGAAAGAAAAAAAAATGGTTGTAAAAATAAAACTACAGTAAATGTCAAGGAGAACCAAATTTGAAAATGAAAATTTTGGCTCTATTTGGCTATAGCTAAATGAGGATTCTAATAAGCAGGGGAGGACCAAAAGAGGGGCAAAGGGAGGCTCAAGCACTCTCCTTCTCAAAATTTTATATTAGTTTTTTGCATACCCTAAAAAAGTTAAAATGTACACTTAAACCCCCCTAAAATTTCAATAAAGCCGTCTTTTTTGTGAAAATCTGATTTTTTATGTTAATTTTTCTAGAGTTTGTAATTCTAAGCCCTTCCCACATTAAAAAAAATGTATATTGCAAACACTAACTGCAACATAACCTATCCTAAAGAGCAATTGAATTAATATTAACATAATTGTAATCAAGTCATCTTAAATGTAAGGTCCAATCAAACACATTTTCTTCTCACTTTTTAAGTTAATCTAACTCAAATGGATTTAATATCATTTCAAGCTTTATAGAAAATACTAGACAAAAAATGTGTATAAATAGGGGCAAAAAATCGCCTTGGAGCACTGCCCCTAAAACCCCTGTACCCCTCGCCCCTCAACGACATCAACCTTCTACACCTACCCCTCTCATAAGTTAGGCTCAGTCAGTCAGTTGGGCATGAGAAACAAACATACCATAAAAGACACAAATTGCATTTTCAATGGCTCAAGAACCAACAGCCTTGCATCTAAATTGGACATTAGCATCCTCAATCAGTTGTTTGACACCATCAACAAAGACCATTTACAAATTGTAATCACAAATATGCATGTACAACAACATTTTTGGTTTAACCACATTTTTTTTATTGAGTAGGTATGTCTTATGAGTTTGAAAAGGATGAATCAAAATTTACTGAAAAACAAATTGAGTGAATTAGGGTGGTTGTTTGGCTGTGGGTTTAGGAGGACTGTTGCTTATCAATATTTTATAGCAAATTTAGAATCCAGTTGCACTATTGAATATATACCAACACAAATCAAAGAAATTTAACAATAAAAAAAAAACTTATAACCAAATGTTCCCCTTTGTTTTTAAGCCATCATAACAATACAAGGAAAGCTTACCATACTTATTCGCCACTTCAATTGGTCATAACCACCAAGATGCTTTCATACATATATCAAGATACATTTTGGATGAATGAACCCTATGTGTGTTTAAAAAAAGCTAAGATTATCACAATGTGGAAAAATCACAATGGCTATACGAATTGAGGATATCACAACCATCCAAAAGCAATATACACAAAATGGGATGTTACTTTAGATCAGTAAACAATATACACAAAGAGAGAGAGAGAGAGAGAGAGAGAGAGAGAGAGAGAGAGAGTACGGTGTACCTATGATGGTGGTTGGCGATGGTGGTGGTGGCAGACGGTGATTCCTTTAAAAAGAGTGTGAGGGAGGGATTTGAGAGAGAGAGAGAGAGAGGGAGGGAGAAACGTGGGTGTATGTGTGTGAAGAGATAAAGAGAGACGTGAGGATTATGGAAGGTGGTTTGCATCACATATGGAAGTTTTTTGGAATTTGACAAAGAGACGTAAGGATTATGGAAGTTACGTGATGAATGGGATGTTACTGGATACTGCGGGATGATTTGCGGGATAGAGGGAGGAGAGTTATGTGGTGAGTCACAATGTTTGTAAGTTTTGTTTTGTGACCGTTGGATTTTTAGATCCAATGGTAGAAAGTAGATATGGTTTATATTAGGGCTAAGATTCAAAGTTGAGAAAATAGTGTACTCTTGGCCATTAGATCAATTTTTTTGGGAGCCACACATTCCTTTAATATAAGATAGATATATACTCAGTGACATACTTTTATACGCATTCATGTACATAGAAACTATATAAAGAGTTGATTTCACAAAAAAAAAAAGAATAATGATTCATGCACATAAAATGTGCACATAAAGATCTGGGCCATTAATTTCAGTGGGTCCCATGTATGCAGGAATGAACCCCATCAAAATGAATGGCCCAGATCTTTATGTGCACATTTTATGTGCACATAGCATTACCCAAAAAAAAACGTGGGAAGTACATAAAGTGGTAAATTATCCTCTTACAAAATATCCATTACTGTACCTTTTAGCAAGCAGTATAAGGTCTACGATCATCAATTTCTCGCATAGTTTGATCTCACAATCCTTGTATATCGTAGACGTTACTACCAGCTTGCTAAAAGGTACATCAATGGATAATGCATATTCTAAAGGTGCCGATCTAACATTCAAATGTTCAACAAAATGATGCGACACAAATGAATTCGTAAATTCTGAATCAACGAGTATGCATGCTAGATGTGAACATATAGGCACCGTAGCAGACACATATCTGGGATTCATCTAAAATGATCTCCCCTCATGTTGCACTGTTCCTTATCTCCTATCATTGGATTGCTTAGGCTTCAAGCCACTTGAAGCCATAGAAATAGCTCCTTGTTATGGATGTCTTCTTGGGCAATCCTCCGCTTTATGCCCAAAGATACCATAGTCAAAGCAATTGATTTGTGAATCCGGTGTACAACTTGCACTGTTCATCCCTTGAGTTTTGTTTTGAAAATTAGTCATAAAACATCGGCATGTATGTGGTCACTACAAAATCAACACAATTCTACTCGTGGGCTTCCTGGGTCCACTGAAATTGGAACTAGAACCAAAACCTCTTCCGAAAGGCCTCTTGAATGATCCACCCTATTTTCGGTCACCACCTTTATTCCCTCGCTTGCCTTGTTGATTCTGTCTTAATCTCTCTATTCCACTTTCCTATTGGGATTATGCCCTCAAACCAGTTTTGTATGTATGAGAGGTTGACATTTTATATATTGATATCAGTTTACATTTTGTTGTGTAATGTGTCATGAGACGATTGTTTTAATCCTTAAGTATCATAGTAAGTGTAGACACCCCAATTTTGACCGATCTATTAAACTTAGGGGGATTTACCTCTGGAGATCAATGATGAATATGTCTCGTAGGAATCAAGACTCTTACAAGCAATCTGATTCTCTTCCAAGAAGAATCTCGGTCCAAAATCACCCTTTTTAGCCAAAAAGACCAAAATTCTCATTTACCCGTCACCTTGTAGACCATGAGTTTTGAACACGTATAAAAATACGGCATTGTTCTCAGAGCATCTTAAAACCATTTTCAAAAGGAGAGAAATTCAGCATGAACCCTGAAAAAAGTCAATAGCTGACCCAGTGAAAAGTCAACGGGTCAAAAGGGAGTTAATCGGAAAATTTTTGAATTTCAAGATGAAAAGTCCCGGTAATTGTTCTTTGGGTCTCCCTCATGCTAGAAATGATTTTTAAAAATTTTTAAATTAAAGGAATCATGTTGAAATCGAAAGGCTTTAAAGAATAATTGTGCAGAAAATCGATATTTTGCCTTCGGAGGGAAACCCAGAAACCCCCAAATTCTTTTTCAATCTTTGATCAAATGAATGCACCAAACGATGCCGTTTTTGGTGTACGTGTTTACTAATTCTAGGTCATGTGAACCATACTCCCACCATTCCTAATTGACTTATCTACCCTTAACTTAGCCCCTAAGATAATGAAAATCTATATAAAAAAAACCCCATTTTCTCTCATTTTGGGGGGTAGAGACTTGAATCTAGAGAGAAAGACTTGAATCTTAAAGGGAGAAGCTAAATTTTGAAGATTGAGTTTGTTCTTAGAGAAATATAGAGAGAGAAACCCAAAAACCCCATAGAAATCTTACCCAATTCATCCAATTTCCTCAAATCTCCATTGAAGAACCTTGAAGCTTCAAGGAAGAAGAAGAAGAGCATTGCTTGTAAAGGCTTGGATCTCTCCAAATCAATCAAATCCTGAGAAGATCTAGAGGTTAAATCCTTATTCCTATACTTATTTACATAATTGAATCACAAATTCATAGATCTAGGGCTTTTACACATTTTCAAAACCTCTCTTCTTACCTCATTTCATCACACACCACATAGAATTTGTGATTGAATTTGCATATGGTATTTCATTAGTTTGGATCAAAACAAGTCTTGGGTTTAAAATAAAACTAGTTTGTAAAAGAGTTTTTACTTGGACTTTGTCAAATCAATCTTGATTTTACTTCATCTTTGTCAATATTTCTTTTAGAAATCTATGAGGTCTCCAATATCTCATGAGATTTCTTTAAGATTGATCTCTTAGTCTCCTGTAATCCTATGATTGTAATCCTATGATTTATATAGGGATTAGGTTGATCATAGTTGTACCCATACATGTTTGATGGATTCAAAGTCTTAATTCATGACTTGGAGCCTTCAACTTGAGAATCCCATAGAACTCTCTCTATGTTCTTTGAAGGTTCATGTGGGTTTGGTTTTGCTTAAGTCTCCAAGGACCATTAATTTGGGAGGAGAACTTAGTTAAATAATACATATTCCTCAAGGATCATATGTTTGAGAGAGGACTTAGATGTAAGTTTTCATAGTTTGTTTGTTGAAATCTAGGGAACTTGAATGTTCAAGAGTCCATAAGGTTGAATAAGACCTTAGGATTCACTTGCTAGATCTTCAAATATGAGATCTATGATGGAGATCCATTCAGGCTAAATCTATGGATCTCTTTATATTTCATCACTTATTTTAACAATCATAATCATACTTGATCCTAGTTCTCTCTAGAATCATGGATCAAGTTTGTTTCAAAATGTGAACACTAATCTAACCACGGTGTAGTAATCCTTAAACCCACTATGATCAAAGATTTTTCATTAAATCATGGTCCATTGGAATGGGATGAGACCAATTGGAGGATGTTCATAACTCACTTAAGCACCTCTGTGATTTTTGTCTTGAAGAAAATCCATGTTTAAAATGGTTTGGCATTATGGTTTCAAAGCAAGCTGTTCTCTGTCCAAAGTTCCAGAACAGTAAGTCCGTTTTGAAATGAATAAATCACAACTATAACCGAACTTTCTTGACCTCAAATAATTATTTCTAGGTAGTTCAATGTGTTAGGAAGATACCATAAAAATATCTAAGTGTTTCGTATTTTTTTTTTTACTATTGTTAGAAAATCACACAAAATCTCTGGACAGAGAGTTGAAAATTCCTGAGTGATGTCTAGTTTTTTTATTATTCCCATAGATCTAACTGTTCAATATTTAGTTTTCTTTTTGGGTTAAAAACTAAACTCACATAGGTACATCATACCAAAAATCACTAAGATCCAACCGTTGAAAGTAAGGTTTTTCTATCTTTGAAGGTCTGGTCTGCTCTCTGTAATTCATGAGAAACTATCACTGTTTTTGTCTAATCTTATTGATTTCAACTTAAATGGTTTCCAAAATGCCTTGGGACCCAAATCATGTTTTGAATAATGATAATTAAGTCTAAATCCAGAGGCTAAGTGGTCCAAGTTAGTGAATAATTCATAGCTTGTCCTTATACATATCCATGCATTCATCCATGTATATTGATACTTGTAGTTAGGATCTAGCTCTAGGTTGTTTTGTCCCCAATTGGACTTAGTTGTGAGTTCCTTATAATCATGTTGGGATTATACTACCTCTATATGGACATTGCATTGGCTCTTAGTTGAGACTTGCATATCTATAGAGGTGATGTGTTCTCAACTAATTAGAAGAAATCCATAAATAGGTCAATTCTTTCTATGCTTGATAGATTAAAGCTAGAAATTTAGGATTGATTATTTGACGTCTTGTTTAAAATATGTGGACTAACCCTTTTGTTTTGTAGCGCTTTCAAGGTACAATTTCTCAACCCTTCTCTAGTTCATTCCATTCTTTGATTTTAATTGATTTTCGACTCCATGTGCGACACCTTAGATTAGGCCTTGCCTTATGTGTATATGTGATTAGAGATTTTTTTCTTAGGTTTTTTATTTGCTTGCATGCATCATACGTTTAATATTCACGGCGGGATCCCGGGTAAGTTCTTTAGTTCCCTATTGCATATCATATTGCTTGCTAATTGAATTACATGGTTTTGGATGCTATTTTATCGTTAGCAATCTTACACCCTTTTAGACATGCTTTTGTAATGTATATGTATATATGTATTGGTTGAGGGCATGCTTAGATTAATAATTCAATTAAAAAGAATGTTAAGTAGAGGCCTATCACGAGATATGATGAAAGGGGGTGTTTTAGTCCACCGGGCTCCTTCCTCTTTCATTCCATAATCCCCAGACCCAGTTTATCTTTGGTTTCGCAAAAGATCAGTTTGCTTTTAAAATGGTTTCTTAATTTTCCTTTAAAAATTAAGTGGCGACTCGTATTTGAATTTGAGATTTGAAAATTATTTTAAAATTAAAAGTGGGCCCAAATGCCGGTATCCACAGTAAGTAATTTGTGTATGCATGAGATACATACGCGGGAGATACGAGTTACTATTCTTTGATACTTAGAGCTTGTCATAGTGGATGATGAAACTGGATATCTCATAAGGTATACACTGAAGCATAATTAACTATCATTGGATGTAGTTATGAATCTCAATCACTAGAGTTTGAGACTCTTAGTTAATATGCTAGTGCTTATAGTGCATTAACGGACCATGAGTTTTCCTATCGATACTTAAAGCTGCCATCAGTCGATAGGAACTCATAACTTGTATAAGGTACATGTTCTTAATCTTGAGATAATTATGGACACAAACTGTGGATATGACTACTTTGACTTACCAATCAGTGAGGTCTTAAAGATCAACACCTGGGTATCTTGGGTATGTCATGTTCATAGGGTTGTGAACATATATTGTCAAGATAGAATCTATCCTCTAATAAAGAGTAAGCATTCCCTTGAGAATGTCACCATGTTGGTTACTGAGAACTGTAGTCTTGTTGATAAGTAGTTGTCAATATGTTTAGTAATCATGAAAGATGAATGAAACTCAAGTTATGGAAGAGGTAGCCATCATTCAGGTTGACAGTAACAGTTTATCCGACTACCTAAATATGATTACGAATGCTTACGGTAGAGGGATAGTATTACAGCTGTACAAGTCTAGTTATTGCTTCGGGTATGTTCTTTTGTGTTACAGTGCAGTTATCATTTTATATTGGAGTAACCGTTAACTGATTAGTTAGTTAATTTTCTAATTAAAGAGTTTGATCATGGGAACTAATAATCAATTTGAGCCAACAATAAAGAAACTAGGAGGCCCCACTCATAGTTCCAAAGCATGCAACCAATCGATTGGATAGGCAATCGATTAAACCTAAGATCTGTCAAAATACTTATAAATAGGAGACCTACGTCCAGAATAAGTTTACTCAACATTTTTATAACCATAGGTTTCTAAATTTAGTTTTATAGTGTTTCCAAAGCCTTTTCTCTATTTAGTTGAACTCCCACAAGTTCTAGTCTTTGCGAGAGCATCTGCTGGAGTCATAGGAGTGAAGACAATCTAGTAGAGGCTGCTGGAAGTTAGAAAGAAGAAGAAACAATCGAAGGAATCATAAGGGTTTAAGTATAAAAGGTATTCTACTTCTCTACATGTTACTAGGTTCACATGACTAGCAGATTCTGAGATACAAAAGTTTTTAAACTTGTTTCTCCGCTACGAATTCTATTTTTCATAACATAATTCCTTCATTTTTGCCACAAGGGCCATTTGTTGCACCGCTCCAACGGTTGAGTGTTCATAGGTTTTCATTCTTAAACGGATGTTCTCCCTTAATCCTTACTCAAACTTCCTTGTTCTATCCTCTTCCATCGGCACGAAGCCCTTTCCAAACCTTAATAGTGCATCATACTTTGAAGTGTACCCAGTCATAGTTATGTCTCCTTGTCACAGATTATCGAACTCTCTCTTTTTTGCATTGTTAGCGGCTCACAGAAAGAACCAGCGATTGAACTCCACTTCCCAAGTTATCGGTGCCCCTTGATCCAACACATTAACCAACCAATTATGGGCTTCACCCCTAAGTACATCACTAGCGTTCTCAATCTTCAACACATCGAACATCGGAATAGATCTGAAATTCCTCTCCATATCCATCACCCAGTGCTTTGCTAGTGTGGTGTCGGATGTCCCAAGAAACTCCATCGGTTTCTTTCTTGTGAATTGTTTTGACACAGCTCCCACCCAGATTCTCAGGTGCATGTACAATGGCTATTGGTGCTGCCTCAAAAGGAGGAGTTGGAGGTAATCGCTCCACTATACTCTGTACTAAGTTTTCAATGTTTCCCATCATCTTGGTCAAATGGTCTATTCGTGCATATGGGGAGTGTTCTGGTTGTCACTCATGATTCTCAACCTGTCATCCGCAATACATAAATACTATGCATGTATGCCAATAATTGTAATTATGTATGTATTGCAACATACCATATACATCAAACATCTCTATAATGTGTGGATGCATTCCAATGTATACGTCAATCACTCAACACTCCACTCATCGTCAAACACTCCTAAAGTTTTGTTACCTATAGCTCTAATATCAATAAATGTCACGGCCCATCCTGCTACGGGCGGAAATAGGACATGTGGCATGCCACCAAGGCTCATCCAAATCAATTAAAGATTATAGTAATAGAAAAGAAACTTAAAAAAAAACATTGAGTGTTCAACTCTTTTGAAAACAATAACCTCCGAGTTGGAAAATCCGTATAAATTTGAAAATGTAATTATTTTTTGAAACGAATGATTGTAAGTTGAAAGGGGTACTAAAGTTACCCTAAGAACCAATCAAAACATTTAAATAATTTCTGAAGGGGTAGAAAAAGGAGTCATACAGCACGATTTTTGACCGGTCGAACTGCCCCGTTCAACCGGTCGAAAGACCCCCTGGCACAATCCTTCCCCTTTTGGTTGAATTTTGCCTAAGAGTCAATCAACCCCACTTCACCACATTTATTCTTAACTCCAATCTTCACAAGCTATCTGAAGATTTCAAGAATATCATTGAACAATAATAATCCATGAAAAAATCGATAACAGAACAAGCTAAGGCTTGTTTGGCCCGATTTACAAAAGTATTAATAACATTCATTCAAAACATGAATTTGATTAGGTAAGTATTCAAAACATGAATCCGTAAGTTCGGATTCATTCCAACATACAAAAGAAGTTCTACTATATATATTACATCACTACAAATCCAATCCGAAGTCTCTAAGTTAAGGACATAGTCCAAACTTCACAAAATTCATTATTACATCCTTGGAATGGAAACAAAAACATATATAAGAAGATGATTCCCGTCGTTCCCACGGTCTCACTCCTCGTGCTTCTTCTTTCCTTGAGTAAAGCTCCACTACTCAGCTATATGTTGAGTGCACAATTCTAAATAATTGCTTATATGATAACTCGTGATTTATGATATCAAAACACGTCAAAATAGTCTCTATGGAGAGTGGTACACATTCATCCGGTAAATGGAATTAATGTTGTGGAAGGCCTTCTCCTTGCCATGCATTTAGTGCCCTGGCTAGGGCCTTCTCCGAAATCATGCACAGTAGTCGTCGCTACAAAATCCTCAAACATCAAGGAGCTTACCCCAGATGAATTTGCACCAAACCCCCCTTCAATAGACATATAGCATGCTTATATAATCATATGAATTTTGCCCGAATCCAAAGATATCAAATCGAATATTTAAAACATGAAATTTCTTGTAAATCATAAGTCTAGAATTTATACCTTAAGCTATGATCTTAAGATTTCAGGAGAAGTATTAGGAGTTTGATTGTACGCCGAATCTCCGATCTCAAGTAATTCCTACAAGTATATACACGTTTTCCCAAAATTCCTAGAATTAGAATTTTTGTAAAACTTAACCAAACGAGGCCTAACAACTATCAAAATGTATCTTTTACCCCGAGGAGTCTAAATATGAAATTTGAAGAAAAACTGATGAACGAACGGACGTCGATTTGTGTCTTGAAGTCCAAAGCAATAAATCTCCCTCTTTAGCTCTCAAGCTTTATGTTTAGAAAACTTTTCAAATGAAAATATCTTGCCACCTTCTATATATAGGCATGTCTCTTGGGAATTACGTTTAACTCCCCACGAGTTCTCAAAACTTCTAATTATTCTCTGAAACGTCTTACACATCTAATTTATTACTTCATGAGTGAAAACTATAAATTATTAAAGTTTTCATCTAAGTTCTGTTTGTCACCGTAATTACGTTTCAAAAACTATTTTTGTGGAATTTCTAGATAACCTATCTTTTATGCAATGTATTACACAGTTTATCGCTATAACATTCAAAACGATCTTAATTGAGATCAAAACTATCAGAAAGTATCTAAAATAGGTAAAATCTACTATTCATAACTACCATATAACGTCAAATAACATTTAAGTCATATAAATGCCATTTAATCATGTCAATGCTTCATGATTAACCAACTTCCCATGTCCTCGATTAACACTCCATGTTGACTCATAGTCAAACTTATATCAATTATTACTCAACATTAATAATTCTAGAAATCAAATATGCATTTAAAAATGAATGTACTTATTCTGGGATGGGTTTGACAGTCCTTGTGGAGGATTTTTCCTTTGGGTGTTTGTATGTATATTACTAGTGGGTTATGTATGGTATGTGTTTCTTTGGGTAGAGATTTGGGATGGTTTGATGCTCGTCTTGGTCTTCTTTCTTGGGTGTGTGTTTTTCGAGGCTTATTTTTGGGTCGTTTCACTAAGTTTGTCAGGTCATTGTTATGTTGAGTCATTTCACTAAGTATGTTGGGTCGCTTTATTAAATTTTTGTAAGTCTAGTGCTGGATATGGAGCTCTGGGTGGACGCCTTTTGGTTTTTTAATTCTACTTTAAGGGAATGGATGCTTCACAAGTTTGTTTTCTTGCCATCTGGTTGATGCTAGGTTACTGAATTTGGAAGAAGAGTGATGTATATCTTCTTCGAGCTTTTAAAAATCCATCTTGAGGAGTTTTATTGGTTATAGAATGGTTTAAAACTCACTGCTAGGGTCTCGTGGTCCACCTGTTGCTTTTCTAAGATCACTTATGGGTTATTTTGGTGTTGCTATAGATTACTTTCATTGCTTCTTTAGATACAGACTGGATTTGGTGCTGGTATGGCATATTATGGTGGCTGTGTTTATCTTACCTCTCTTTGAATTATGGTTTCTATTTGGTAAGTGCTCTGATCTGGGTGTGTGTTCTGGTGGTACAATTTGGGTGTTCCTGGATGGGTATGCTACTTCACAGTGATGTCTCTGCTGCAATTTGATTATTCTTGCTACCTCATGGTGAAGCTGCTTCAATTTTTTTGATGGTTTTGCAGAGTCTAATGATGGCATTAACATAGTTGGATTAAGAAATTGGTTTGTTGCTTCATAATGCTGCTTTAAAGTAATTTTGATGCTACAATTTCAGTGTTTTTGGTTAACTGATTTATGGTGCTATTTCATAATGACTACGTTGCTGCACTTATAGTGTTTTGCTGCTGTTTGGAATTTTATGTTTGTTCTGCTTCAAGACGCTTCTTGGTGTGTTTCATCATGGTGATCCAAAGGATTTTTTTTTTGCTTCGTAGATTCTCTGGTGGAGGGCAATAGATACTTTATTGATATGCAATTGGGCAATTCAATCAGATGTTCCGTCCAAGTAGAAGTTGAGATTAATGGAAGTTTGAAGTCTACAAGGAAAGAATTTGAGTTGGCCATTTTCTGTGATTGAATTTGTGTATCTTCATATTGTTTTTGGGGGTCGCAAATCGACTGGTGGAAATAATTGGATGCAAATATTGTGTGCTATCTCAGGTCTGAGGGGATGTGGGTTTTTTTTCCAAAAGGTTTTGTTGGAATTTGTCAACGAATCGAGCGAATGTGGGTGATCTATTGGAATGTCTTTTTGACGGAGATATTAGCATCATCAAATGAGATACTTTTCAAGATGGCAGACATGTTTGGCCCTCGGGGTGCTTAATATCGCAATTAGGTACTTGATTTTAGTTACTGGTGGTTGTGGTGGCCGTCTATGGCTTTCTCTTCCTCCTAGAGAGAGATGGGGAGAGAGGAGATCAAAGAGAGAGAAGATACAGAGAGAGGTTGGGGTTTGGGTTGGGTTTGGTAGTGCTGGTAGTGGTGGTGCTGCTGCTGGCCATGTGAGGAGAGAGAAAAGGCCAGAGAGGGGGGGGGGGGGGGGGGGGGGGGTGGGTATTTCAGACATTTAAAAAAAACAGTTGACAGATTTCTAATTTATATACTTTGCATAGACTTCCTTTCATTTTTCAAAAAGCACATGACTAATTTTAATTTGTCAACAAATTATTGACTGATTTTAATTCTCCGTATTTCTTTCATATTCAAGTATATTCTACTGATCTAACATTCCATTTGTCCATTTTTTTTTCTACAATACACTAGAGGATGTAGTGCTTTCCCACCCCATGAGGCTTAGACCCACAATCACCTATAGGTGGGATTGAATTCTTTACCACTAGTCATTCCTAATTGGTCTCTATTGGCATTTAGTCATGTTATTGCATGTCCTCATTTAGCTCAAGCTTATTTGTACTATGATATTTGTCTACTTTGCATTTCCTTTGTGTAGGCTATGTAGGGTTAAGGATTTCGGGATGGGAAAAGATAAAGGAAGGAAAATAAGAAGGTTTTTACTTGTGTTTTTCTTTATACTTAAATAACATTAACAAATCATTTTTAAAAAATATATATAATTTTGATGTATATATATATGAGCAAAAGAAGCAAATGACACAAAATGCAAAATAAAATGTTTAATTGTTTTATCAACTTATTATCTTTTATTTTCTATTTTTTTTATCATACTTTTCCTCCATGTTTTATTTTGTTTTCTTTTCTCTTACTACTAGGCGGAAACATGTGTGTTGCACGCGTTCAATAAAATGGTACACATTCTATGTAAATTAAATTTAGGTGTGTAATTTAATTTATTGGCATGCGTGTGTACTATGAATATTAAATTAAATTTATAGACATTGTGTGGTAATATCAACAACATTGTGCAACAAAAGTAAATTTCAAATTTATGGTTATGGTTTTTTTAGGCATGTGTGTGTAGTAAAATTGAATTTCTAAGCATGTGTGTAAATTAAATTTATAGGCATGTGTGTGATCTCTCACATGGATTCTCTTCTTTTATTCAAGTTGGTAGATAAATTAAATTTATAGGTATGTGTCTGTGTGTGTAAAATAAAAATAAATTTTAAGGCATGGGTGTTAGTAAATTATACTTATAGGCAAAATAAAATAAAATTTCTAAGCATGCGTGTAAATTAAATTTATCATCCATGTGTATGTTATAAAATTAAATTTCTAAGCATGTGTGTAAATTAAATTTATAGGCATGTGTGTGTAATATCAAAAATATAAAATTAAATTTAAATTTATAAGCATCTGTGTGTAAATGAAATTTATAGGCATGAGTGTGTGAAATATAAAATAAATTTTAAGGCTTGGGTGTGTGTAAATTATATTTATAGGCAAGTGTGTGTGTGTGTGTGTGTGTGTGTGTGTGTGTGTGTGTGTGTGTGTGTGTGTGTGTGTGTGTGTGTAATATCAAGGCATGTGTGTGTAAATCAAAATACAAAATTCAATTTATAGGCATATGTGTGTAATATCAAAATATAAAAAAAGTAAGTTTATAAGCATTGATATGAATATATTAGTGTGTGTGTGTGTGTAATAAATTTCCAAACATGAGTGTGTGTAGATTATATTTATAGGCAAGTGTGTGTACGTAAATTAAATTTATAAATAAAATTTAATATTTTGATGTTACCCACAATCTACAATATTAATTTTATCAAATTCATTTTATATTGTTATTTTAAATATAAAATATTAAATTTTATCAAATATAAAATTAAATTTATAGGCATTGGGCTATGGTTTTTTTATTTTTGTTTTGGTCTTCTTCTTCTTTTTTTCTTTTTTTAAGACAACAATCGGTAGTGGTTTTTTTTTATTTTGTGTATGTTCTTGAAAAATATCAATAACATTGTGTACTAAAGTAAATTTCTAAGCATGTGTGTAACTTAAATTTATAGGCATGTGTGTGTAATAATATCCAAATATAAAATTAAATTTATATGAATTGTTTTATGGTTTTTTTTTCTTTTTGTATGATTTTTTTTTTTGAAGAGTGCAACTGGTTATGGTTTCTTTAATTTTTTTATTGTGTGTATGTTATTGAAAAATATCAATAACATTGTGTATTAAAAGTAATTTCTAAGCATGTGTGTGTAAAATTAAATTTTTATGTGTGTAAATAAAATTTATAGGCATTTGTGTGTGTAATAATATCCGAATATAAAATAAATTTATTGACATTGTGTGTGTAATATCAACATATAAAATTAAATTTATAGGTTTTCGCGTGTAATAAAATTACATTTCTAAGCATATGTGTAAATTACATTTATAGAATGTGTGCAATATCAAAATAAAAAAAATTGTTTGAGGGCAATCAAAATAAATTTGAAGGCATGTAAGTGTGTTTGTGTGTGTGTGAGTGTGTGTGTGTGTGTGTGTAATTGTTAGCCTAGAATTTCTTTAAGGCATTATTTATATTTGTTTTAATGTTGACAAATCTATTGATAATAGCATGTTTGGAATTGTTCTATTCTAAACTATTATCAAGTCATTTTCATTATGCTAATCTCTTGATTTATGCACTTTGTTGTTCCAATTGTGTTTGATTTCATGAGATAGCATCTAGTGAAGCCCAAGAATGATTGAGCTCAACAAGATTCAAGCTTGAAGACTTGGAAGATTTTTTATCCTTGGTTGAAGACTAGGATTTACTTGTAAGCATTTTGATCAATCACTCATTGGGGTCAAGTAACATTAGTTGGACTTTAGGATACTTGCTCTTACACTTTAAAATACTTTCAAGGACCTAAACATACTTAGACTACTCAATTAAATTCATCTCACAAAAGTTTTCAAGTGGCTAAGTCAAAACCAAGACCTTTGCGCAAATAGGTCATCTTCAAAGGAAAATATGATCTAATTGGTAAGAAACTAGATGTTGAATTTTAGATGGTTGGAAATGTAATTGAATTTAGTTTCCAAATCTTCAAATGGATCGCAAAAGCAAGTTTTGTAGAGGGAGTTATGGCCATTTTAGTAAAGAGCTGTCAGTCTGCCAAAATAGTCGACACAGTCGACTGGACTGTTTATACAGTCGACTGAAGGGTTCAAAGTTCAGTCGATTGGATCAAAAATCAGTCAACTGATTTATATTTTTATTGGCAGCTACTGCTACACTCATCCAGTCGACCTTCAGTCGACTGAATCGCGTATTACAGCATAACGGCTAGTTTTCTAAACTCTCCAAAAATTGTTTTTACACCCCCAACCACTCCCAACGGCTATAATCTTTACAGTTATGTTTTTAAGGGCTATATACAACAAGGAACATTAACAAAATCATTCAAACATCTTGTTTAATCATCATTCATATTTGAGCCCTAGTTTGAGTGAAAAATCAATTTACTTTAGATTGCAATTGTAATTCTTGAGAGAGTAAATTGTAGTGAGCTATTATTGTATCCATCCACTCTAGAGAGAGAGAGAGTTCAATTTGTAATTCAAATCAATCATTTGTAAAGTGTGAGGGTTAGTAACCCTTGTATGCAAAGAAGAGGTGTTCTTCTTTGGGAGAGTTGAAGATTCTTATAACGGTTTGATCTACACGCTTGAAGTAGGTCGGATTAAAGGAATCATCAAGAGGTGTTCTTGAGGGGTGGACGTAGGCCGCGGCGTACGGATTGCCGAACCACTTGAAAACTCAGTTTGCAAGTGACTCTTCCCTTCTTTTTTTACGTCAATATTTTTTACTGTGTTTAATATTGCTATTAAGTTTTAAAAAAGGTTATTTTCCGCTAAAACCTTATTCACACCCCCCCCCCCCCCCCCCCCCCCCTTCCCCTCCTAAGGTTTCCATTTCGAGCCAACAATTGGTATCCTAGTTTTTTTGGCTCTTCTATTTTCAAAAGTTTTTAAAAATTTTGAGTTAATATCAAAATGGAAACCAACACTTCTCGCATCTCTTATAGTGAGGGTCAATCGGCACATAGACCACCTTGTTTTAATGGATCAAATTATGCTTATTGAAAAAATAGAATGAGAATCTATGTGATTTCTCAATATTTTAATTTATGGCAAATAGTAGTCAAAGGGCCTCATTGTAACAACCTGTATTTCATTTAATTTTAAATTTGCATTTCATATTTAATTAATGTTCCTAATGTTATTTTAAATTTGCAATTCTCATGTGTTAAAATTTTGTGACTTGCTTTATTTCATATTTAAAGTTCTTGTTGGATTCAAACTGCGATTTCATAAAATTTAGCAATACCTGTGTTGGATTTTAAAATTGTATTTCAAAACGGTGGAAATATTTTCTTTTAACTCAAGCAGTATTTTTATAAAATCGGGAAATCAATTCTTACGTTAAAATGAATTTTCTGTATTTTGTGGTGATCACCGCGGCACGAAAATATCATTTTGTGTTTAAAACTGTCCGTGCCATGTTTAACTTCCACAGATTTTGGAAGTGATGTAAAGCATGAAATGACTTATGCTTTACTTTCCATTTATGGCAAGTAATCATTTGGTTGTGCCTTGTTTGGCAATGTGTACCTTGCATGTGTAATTGTTAAGTCTAAAGCTAGATTTTCCAAACACTTTCACTTGGCCCCTACTAACCTATAGCACCTCTTTAAACTATAGAAGTGTATATACATGTGTGTATAATCTACAATATAAACTGTGGTATATTAGTGAATTTGGTAGTTAGGATTAGAATTTCATTTTGTAGAGTGTGGAAGGTGGAACTTGGAGCCCAAGTTCACTGGTTGACTTCTATTTATACACCCACATACTCCCTCAATCACACACTTTCTGCACAACACAATATACATAGAGAGAGTTTCAAAGAGAGTTTGGAGAGTTCATAGGCTCTAAAATTGTAGCAAGAAAACATCAACCTCCATAGCCAAGATCATTGGAGTTCTTATTTGTGAATCTTTCTCAACATACTCTTCATCTTTTTATATCAGTGAGTATTTCTAACTCACTCAGAATGTAATTCACCATTGATTTACTGTTTTGTATTGTTAAATTGTGATCACCATTTTTTGAGTTCACATTGGAAGTTTCATAGCTTGAAAAATCATAACTTTTCAAACTCAACCAAAATCTATTTTTGTATATAATAATGAAAGATTATAGTATATATAGACTATGGTTAAAGTATTAGAGCTTAATTTGTTCACATGAGAAAGCATAATAGAAATCAAATTTTGACATCTTTTGATTCTTCGTAAAATTTGTGAGTTGCGGAATGATTCGTGTTAAATTGGTCATAGATTCTTAATCCTTGTTAAAAATCGAATAGATCCAGATATAATAAGGCACGGTAACGTTTAAATTGCAAAATGGGTCAAAAAGACCCTGAAATTCTGAAACAGGGGAATTCTGGGAAAGAAGACGAAGACACTACTGAAACTCGCGCACGCCAGGTTGCTGGTTTTAGGCAGACAGAAAAGGTTTTAATAAGAAAAACGAAAATTGGGCATATCGAACGAGCGGCCCGCGCGAGCGAGGTGGCTGGTTTCAGGCAGACAGAAAAGGTTTTATAAGAAAAATAGAAAAAGGGGCATATCGCGCGAGCGGCCCGCGCGCGCGAGCTTCGTGATTTCTGGCCAATAGAAAAGTTTTTATAAGAAAAACGGGAAAAGGGGCATATTGCGCGAGTGGCCCGCGCACGCGACTTCTGACAGTTTCTGGTTGTTGTTTGTTTTCTACTAAGGGACTATTTGGATGATATTTTATGAGTATTTAAGACTTTGTTTGGAAGTGATGTTAAAACAGATTTCGCTTTGGTTATTAAAAGACGATTATGATTTGGATTCTTTTCAAATATACATGGTTATTGATCCCGACATTTCATATGTTCTGTTGCACTACATTTATATGGTGTCAGTTGTACATGCATGGTGAGTGTGAATGTTGGTCAGAGTGGAAAAGATTAATGGTCAGTGTGGTATAGAGTATATGGCTGAGATTGTGTTGTGGACACTCCCTAGTAAGTGAGTACCAAAGTGTGTTGTGGTTGAGATTGTGGCTAGAGTGTCTTTGAAATGCGACGGTGGCAAAATTGGATACTCCCTGACGCCCATGGAAGCGTTTAAGTGTGTGAAGCCGAACTTGGACATTCTCTAGCACCCATGGTAGTGCTAAAGTTTGGCCCACGGACACTCCCTGGTACCCGAGTCTGGATACTGTGTGATGTATTTGCGAGGCGAATTAGGTACTAAAGTGTGAGGCATTGGACATTCCCTGGCACCCCGTACTAAAGTGTGAGGCAAACTGGACATTCCCTGGCACCCCTGTGCTAAAGTGTGGCTATCAGAGTATTTCAAAAATACTGGTGTGAGATAGTGGGTTGTTGTGTTTGTCGAGAGAAAAGAGTCAGTAAGATGAGATGGTGCATTATTTTCATACACAGTCACATATATGTGAATTATAACTTTCAAGTGATATTGTGGTTGTTTTCTAAAATGAACTCCTTACTGTAATATAAACTTGTTGAACTAAATGGGAATTTGAAAATGGTAAATGAGTATGTGTTACATTCAAAGTTATGTTTTTAATACTCACCAGCTTCTTGAAGCTGATGGCATTGATGCGTCCTGGACATTCGTGTCTAGGCTTTTCAGGTTTTGATCAAGCGGAACATTATGACTACGCTAATTGAGAACGGCTGCTTTTGGAAGATAAAATTGTTATCAATATTTTGTGCTTTAATTTATGAACTGTTTTGTAATAAGGATGACTATAATAGATGTTAAGTTATTGTTTTGATTTAAGGCGGTTTGTGCCTTTAGAGACCCCGTGCTGTAATAACTACTAAGTTAGAAAAACATTGTAAGCCTTGATTGCTCTGCTCTGATTATTATGTTTTTGTTGTTGACGTTTTGAGATGGAATCGATCCTTCAAACTGTCACGACCTACGGGTCCATAAAGGAAATTAATCGCTTTCCATATTTATGCTACGTCGGGCCGTGAAACTCATTTTCTGACAAAATTTTAAAATGGTATTTCTATTCCAAAAATTAAAGATGAGTATGTTGATGCCGATAAGAAACTCATTAAAATGAATGCTATGGCAATGAATTTATTATATTGCGGTTTGGACTCAAATGAATACAATAGAATTTCATCTTGTGAATCCGCAAAAGAAATTTGGGATAAACTTGAAGTGACTCATGAGGGAACAAACCAAGTCAAAAAGTCGAAAATTAATTTTCTTGTTCAATCTTATGAAATGTTTACAATAGTGCCTTTTGAGTTTATTGGTGATATGTCTACTCGGTTTACAACTATCATCAATAGCCTGAAAAATCTTGGTAAAGTTTATGCTGATGAAGAAATTATTGAAAAAATTCTTAGGGCTTTACCAAAGCAATGGCAACCAATGGTCATGGTTATCCGGGAAGCGAAGAATTTGACAAAGTTGTCAATTGAACAACTCATGGGATCACTCATTACCCATGAAATGGAGTAGCCGTGCTTGTCGAAGAAGACAAGAAAAAGAAAGTGAAAGAGATCAAAAGAGGAGACATGGCTTTGAAGTACTCAAACTCAAACAAAAAGGAAAAAAGATTATGAGAGTGAAGAAGATGAGGATATGGCTTTGATCACCCAAAAATTCGAAAAGTTTCTTCGGAAAGAAAAATCGGGAGAGAAGCCTCGTAAAGATGAAAAATGGAAGAAGAAGGCAATGAAGGCCACTCAAAGTATCTCCGAGAGTAAATCATCGGACGACAACTCAAATGAATATGAGATTGTCAACCTTTGCCTCATGGAAATAGAAAATGGGGTAATGTCATAACTCAAAATTTTAATTAAGGGTAAAACTGCATTTAAATGATTATGTGCGAGCATGTCAATTATTTTGGGGCAGTATTTGAATTTATCTGAACTTGTGTCACTATATTTAATTATTTATTTATTTATTTATTTATTTTTCTTTTCTTATTTGGTATTATTTTATTTTATTACAATATTTTTTTTTCCTAGGGTTAAAGTGGGTACATATTTTAAATTGAGTGTGTAAAGGTAGACCACACATACGCACACATATACTACATATATCTACAACTCATTTAAATGCAAAGACCAAACAAAACAATTTGTGGGCCCCACCACCCCACTAAATGGCCGGCCATTACTCCTCTCTCTCCTCATTTCATTTTTTTTCTTTTCTTTTTCCTTTCTCTCTCTCTCTTCTTCTCCATCTTCTCCTATATCATTTGGGTATCCAAACCCTCCATCTTCAAGCTTCCAATACACCCCTAAAAAGTAATTTTCGTGAGTTTTGCTATTTCACAAAACATTCTTAGATTTTAAAGAGCTTTCTAATGGTACCAACAAAATTCGTTTTGGTGGCCATTTTCATAGTTTTCCCAAATTTCACAGAGCTTCAAAATTCTTCTTCTTCAACCATGGAGCCCCATTGAAGGATTAGTACATGCAGTGGATTCTTGGGTCTCCTATGACCTCCTTTTTCACTTTCTTGAAGTCATTTGGAGCTCCTTGGATTTTCTTGGGAATTTTGGGCATTTCCATTTATTTTGGAAAATCTCCATAGAGGTAGATATACATTGTCTCATTTCTATATGTTATAGTTGCCTAAGGTGCTTTGAGTTCATTTATATGTATTAGGAGAGAACTTAGACACCTGTATTAGGATTTTTCCCAAGAATGTAATGTTAGGGTTATTATGCCTAAATATAATTCATATGCCTTGGTTGTGTAAGTTGTGATTTTGGTATGTTATATGTGATCAAAATGATGTTAATAGAATAATTTAAACACGTCCAAGAGGTTTCCCCCAAAGTTGTAATGTTGAAATTATTATGCCTAAATGTGATTTATATGCTTTGCTTGTGCAAGTTGTGATTTTGGGGTGCTAAATATAATTAGAGAAATGTTAGAATAATAATTTGGACACATGCATTAGATTTCCTCAAAGTTGTAAATTTAGAGTTGTATGCTAAATTGTGAATTTTGTGCTTTTGTTGTACTAAACTTGATTATGTGATGCTAGATGTGCTTAGGATGCTCCCTTTATGTGAAAAAGCATGCTAGGCGTTAGTTTAGAAATCCTTATTAAGTCTCAAATTATGAAGTTCAACTACATTCTTTGAGATCCTTGATATTATGTTTAATGGACTAGAATTATTGCTTAAATTATTGTAGCGGATCATCCTTAATGTCATTGTTAACATCATATGCATTGAGGCCTAATCGGCAAGCCTTACATTTTCACGACAAATATGTTTTGTTTTGAAAAGAGAAAAACCCCATGTGAGGGAATTTTATTTAAGAAATCTGGACGTGGGTTGTAATGTGAGACAGGGAGAATGACCCTTAGAAACATTCAAACTCCAGCTATATTCTGTTGGCTCCTGGAAGTTGGTATGCTACACTCCATGCGTGGGTGGTTCATGGTCCGGTAATGAGAGAGGTGTGCATATATCACGTATAGCCTTGCGGCTTTAATCATTTCATTGTAGCAGTGGTGGCGACCCATTGCATCTCATTTCATTTTAGTCATGGATAGCATATAGACTTGTTACAATATTTTCTACGAGCCGTCGTTCTCATAAAAAAGACAAAACATTTTTTAGGTGAGCTTGATAAGGGAAAAGGGCACATGTGACCTGACACGTAGACTCGAAACTTTTTGTCCTATTTTGAAGACTCGTACTTGGTTATGTATATGGATAGTTCTCTTGTAAATTTTAACTAGTTGGGGAAGTTTGTAATAGTTAGTGCTCTAAAAGAAAATTGTTGTAATACTTTTATTACAAAACTTCTTGAGTTTGGACTTCCTTATTTTTGTCATTTGGGAAGCCTTGGTGTAAATTTGATGGACAAGTGTTAGTCCTTACTTTTCTTACTTGTTCAACTTATCTATGTTATGTAATTATATTTTCGAGATCGTAGAATCTCTTTTAAGTTTTATGTTTGTGTGTTGATTTGAATCCTTGCCAGATTCAGTTGTGTTTGGTTTGTCCTTGTCGGACTCATTGTTCTTTTATTTTAAATTCTTGCCGGATTTGTTCACCTTGCTTCCAAAAGTAATGTGATTTAGAATCTCTCTCCCCCAATCTCTTTCTCTCCCTCACTCTCCCATTTTCTCTCCCTTTATCTCTTTCACTCCTCGATTTTAATAAATTTTGAGTACATGAAGTTCCGTTTGGTCTAGACACGTGTTGAATGTTGTTTAGGACTTGTTTAGTCTTGTACCATGGTTTAAACTTGAAGATTTGGTATAGTTGGGAACATGTTAAAATGCTGTCAGATTTGCTGTCAAAGAAAAAGTGCTTCTGTTTTTTTTGTTTTCTACCCAAATGGTGCAGAATTGGAAAAAATGTCATTAGATGAAAGTTGTGCAGAATTGAATTTTACGTGGACTTGTGCAGACAGAATGTGAAATTTCTAAAGATATAACTACATACAGGTGTTTTAAAATTCAGCAACTATAAAAAAAATGCCCTTTCTCAAAGTTATTGTATTTTTCCTTCTCCCCTGGATCTAGTGCTTGCCCGGAAAGTCTTTTAAGTAAATTTTTAAATGCTTTCATTTTCTTTTTGAACTCATTAAGCTAAATTTTCAAAATTCCTCACATCTGTTTGACTCGTTGACATGTAAGGCCCCCTTGGCATATATGTTAATGAGTCATCATAATAGGAATCCCCGTGGGATCCCAATGTCACTTCCGCGCCTGTGTCTGAATTTTAAATTCTTTTCTTTCTATCTTTTCTCTTTCCTCGCGCTTCAGTTTTTGGGGTGTGATAGTTTGGTATCAGAGCTAACCGGGTTTGAATACCTAGGGGCTATGAGAGTTTAATTTGGGCTTACTTGCAAATTGTTTTTACTACATGTTTAAGTATCTGGTTGTGCTTCCATTGTTTCCTTTAAAGTTTACTGTGAGTATTGAGTTGCCTAGTGAGCATGCCGATATGTTGAATGCCTTTGGGACTATATGACTACAGTTGAAATTCCTTTTTATGTTCCATGTGTTTCATTGGTCATGATAGTATAACCTGGATTCGATAAATGTTGGAATTAGGCGTATAGTAGAAGCTAATGACCTAATTCCTTATTACCTTATAATTATTTTATACTTAGCTATGCCGCCGAGCGTTCGAGGCCGTGCTAGAGGCTGACCTCCTATCCGTGCTAGAGGCTGTGCTAGGGGCCGAGGTGGAACCGCAGGTCGAGGAGCCCAGTCTTCCTCATCCACTTCTGCTCTAGCTCCTATTTCTAAACCTGCTCCAGATGTTCCCGATGGAGCTCAGTTCTTTCGTGAGATGGCCGCTGCCATGAGAGATTTCACCCAAACTGCCCAAGCATCGAGGAATGATATACCACTACCACCGGTAGCTCCTGACGGCGTGGCTCCTGTAGTACCTACTGTTCAGGTGGAGCCGAGGGCACAATCGGCTATGAGAGAGTTTGGTAGAAAGAATCCTCCAGTTTTCTCGGGAGAAACGGACCGTGTTCAAGCGGAGCTTTGGTTAAAGAGGATTACCTGGATCTTTGAACATCTCGGTATTGTTGAAGATAACCTCCGCATAGATGCTGCTACATTTAAATTAGCGGGTCGAGCCCAGATTTGGTGGGATCTTGTCCTTACTACTCAAACTTTGGAGGGTATGTCTTGGAACACTTATACCCAGTTATTCCTGGATAAGTATTTCCCACCAGTTGCTCGTAATGCCAAGAGAATCAAATTTCTGAACCTTCGTCAGGGTGAGATGTCTGTTACCAATTATAAGGCTCGTTTTGCACCTGATATCACCGCCGACGATAAGATAAAGGCTAGGACCTTTGAGAATGGACTTCTTCAGGGACTTCGTGCGAAAGTTGTTGGGTTTGAATTGAACTCCTATAGTAAAGTGGTTCAGAAAGCACTTGTGCTCGAGGAGGAGTATTTGAGTTCAAAGAAAGATAAGAAAATCCGTGCTCCATCAAAGGGTAATCAGTCGGGTTCATCAAGTGGGCACCAATTAAGAAGCAAAGGCAAGAGTATGCCCCTCAGCAGTCTACATATTCTTCTCCGACACCTATTCAGGCTCAGCCAATTTCTCAGCTCCCTCCCAAATCTCAGTCACATCAGTTTCAATCTCGTGGTTCTCATCGTTCTGGTCGTTCCCGTGGAGGGGGTAACTTCGGCTCGAGGAATTGTTATGGTTGTGGCGACCGAAACCACATATTGAGAGAGTGTCCATTTAATCAGATAGCACCACAGACAGTTGGGCCACCACATGTTCGCCCACCTTTTCCTAGACCTTATCAGCAGAGTTATAGGCCACCTCTTTTGACATCACCATCAGCTCCTTCTGCTCAGAGCTTTAAGCCTAATGCTCCTAGGGGTCAGTACCATCATGTGGGACATCGTGGAAAAGGACAACAAGCTTCAAAGCGACCTCCTACTGTGTTCAACCTTGTTGCCGCCGCACCTTCTGTAGTTAACTCCGATGCTTCAGTTATTCGAGGTACGTTATTAGTGTTCACTTCTAGAGCTTCTGTGTTTATTGATACCGGCGCATCATATTAATTTATATCTTCATCTTGTGCATCATCCTTGGATTTAGAAGTGAGCTATTTAACTTCTACACTTTTAGTCGATACTCCCGTTGGAGGTTAAGTTCCCTTGGATCGGGTATGTCATGGTTGTGAACTTGTTCTTGCCGACAAGAACATCATTGTTGATTTAATCGTTATAGACATGCTTAGTTTTGATGTAATTTTGGGTATGGACTGGTTAACTACATACCGAGCTTTTATTGATTGTTTCAAGGAAAGAGTTACTTTTGTGTTACCTTCTAGGGACCTTGGTCATTTTGAGGGTGATCACTTAGACTTCCTGATGCGTTCACCTCACAGTTTGTGTAGAAGAAAGAATCATAACGACTACCTTGCTAGTTTGTTTTTCGATGAAGATGAGCCAACTTTGATTGAATTACCTTCGATTGTTAGTGAGTATTCTGATGTTTTTCCAAAGGACTTACCTGGTTTGCCGCTTACCCGTGAGATTGAGTTTGCAATAGATCTAGTTCCCGATACATCACCAATTTCAATTCCACCGTATCGTATGGCACCCACTGAATTGAAAGAATTAAAGACACGGTTAGAGGATTTATAACTTAAAGGTTTTATTCGTCCGAGTACATCACCTTGGGGAGCACCCGTCCTTTTCGCAAAGAAGAAAGATGGATCACTACGATTGTGTATTGACTATCGTAAGCTAAACCACATTACCATAAAGAACAAATATCCACTTCCCAGAATTGATGATCTTTTTTACCAACTCCATGGTTCAACTTGTTTTTCTAAGATTGACTTGAGATCGGGTTATCATCAGTTACGAATTAGACAATGTGATATTCCTACGACAGCTTTCTGTTCACGTTACGGACACTTTGAGTTTCTTGTTATGCCATTCGGTTTGACGAATGCACCCGCAGCTTTCATGGATTTGATGAACCGCATCTTTAGCCCGTTCTTAGATAAGTTTGTGATTGTATTCATAGATGACATATTAATCTATTCACCTTCTAAAGAAAAACACGAAGAACATCTACGAATTGCATTAGAAGTTTTGCGAGGGCACCGTTTGTATGCAAAATTTTCTAAGTGTGAATTCTGGTTACCGGAAGTGAAGTTTCTTAGTCATGTTATTTCTGGTGATGGGGTATCCATTGATCCTTCTAAGATTGAGGCCGTTTTAGATTGGCAGTCACTGAAGAATGTATTTGAAGTCCGTAGTTTCTTGGGGCTAGCGGGTTATTATCGTTGCTTCGTTGAGAACTTTTCTCGTTTAGCTATGCCTATGACTAAGCTTACTAAGAAGGGAGTGAAATTCATATGGGACGATTCTTGTGAAAATACTTTCCAACAATTAAAAACCCGTTTGACTTCGGCACCTATCCTTGTTATTTCTGAGCGTGGACTGAACTATACCGTTTATTGTGATGCTTCACTTGAAGGTTTAGGTTGTGTGTTAATGCAAGAGGGTAAGGTTGTGGCTTATGGTTCGAGGCAAATGAAACCTCACGAGAAAAATTACCCTACCCATGACTTAGAACTTGCCACTGTTGTGTTTGCTTTAAAGAGTTGGAGACACTACTTGTATGGTGAGAAATTTGAGGTATTTCTGATCACAAGAGCCTTAAATATATTTTTACTCAACGAGACCTTAACTTGAGATAATGCCGTTGGATGGAGTATTTAGGAGATTGTGACTTTGACTTTCAATATCATCTGGGTAAGGCTAGTGTCGTGGTCGATGCCCTTAGTCGTAAATCCCGTGGCACCTTAGCCTATTTACCTATCCAAGAGTGGAGGATGTTTGAACACCTTGATGATTTTGAGATTTATTGCGCAGAAAAATTCTGACCGAGCTACTTTATTTACTTTGACCGTTCAACCGTCACTTTTGAATCGAATTTTGGAGTTACAGAAATCCGATGATGAGACCATGTCCTTAAAGTCCCGTATGCTTAATGGAGATTTGGAGAAGGGTTGGACTATTGATGATGGTAGAGGTTTGAGGTTTCAAAATCAATTCTTTGTTCCTGTAGCTTGTCGAGAGGATGTTTTGAAAGAGTTTCATCATTCCCGTTTCGCCGTTCATCCCGGGGGTACAAAAATGTACCATGATTTACGTCATCAGTATTGGTAGAAAGGCTTAAAAAGAGCAGTTGTGGAGTTTGTCGTTGGTTGTCCAGTTTGTCAACAAGTAAAGGCCGAGCATCAGAGACCTGCAGGTTTGTTACAACCTCTCCCTATTCCCGAGTGGAAGTGGGAGCATATTACTATGGACTTTGTTATGACACTCCCTAGGACCTTGCGTAAACATAATGCTATTTGGGTTATTGTGGACCGTCTGACTAAGTCAGCGCATTTCTTGCTGATTAAGGTAACTGACATCGCAGACACTCTTAGTATGATCTACATCCGAGAGATTGTGAGACTTCATGGTATCCCAGTTTCGATTGTATCAGATTGTGATTCGAAGTTTGTATCTCACTTTTGGCAGAGTTTACAGAAAGCTTTGGGTACTCAACTTCTTCTTAGCACACCGTTTAATCCTCAGACAGATGGACAGTCCGAGCGTACTATTCAAATCTTAGAGGACATGTTGAGAGCTAGTATTATGGAACTTGGTGGTAATTAGGAAGAACATTTACCATTGGCCAAGTTCGCGTATAATAATAGTTATCAAGGGCACCGTTTGAGGCGTTGTATGGCCGCCCGTGTCGATCTCTTTTATGTTGGGGCGAGGTAGGTGAGACTATTCTTCATGAACCTGATATGGTTAGAGAGACATCAGAAAAGATTAAAGTGATTCATGAAAAGTTGATTTCAACTCAGAGTCGTCAGAAATCGTATGCCAATCGTCATCGTCGACCACTTGAGTTTGAGGTTGGTGATCATGTGTTTCTGAAGGTTTTGCCGCGTCGTGGGTTACAACGTTTTGGACAAAGTGGGAAATTAGCACCGCGATTTGTGGGTCCGTTTGAAATTCTTGAAAGGGTTGGTGAAGTTGCGTATCGTTTAGCACTTCCGCCTCAACTCTCGAGTGTTCATAATGTATTTCATGTTTCAATGCTTCGTAGGTGTAACTCCGATCCACTCCGTCAGTATTACCCCGATCCATCACATATCATAGATTGCACCAAGTTGCCTCTTAGAGAAGACGCATCGTATGAAGAGCTACCCATCTGTATCATTGAGGAGAAAGACCGTGTGTTACGAGGAAGGGTTATCCCATTGGTAAGAATTCAGTGGAATCATCATGGTATTTCCGAGTCGACTTGGGAGGATGAGGATGAAACTAGGAAGAGTTACCCTCATCTTTTCCCCGAGTAGAGTAAGTCTCTTTTTTATTTGATATTGTTAGTTAGTCAAGATTTGAGCAAGTCGTTGTTCTTGCTCCTTTTTTCGCTTATTTGCTCCGAATTCCAGGACGGAATTCTTTTAAGGGGGGTGTAGTGTCATAACTCAAAATTTTAATTAAGGGTAAAACTGCATTTAAATGATTATGTGCGAGCCTGTTAATTATTTTGGGGCAGCATTTGAATTTATCTGAACTTGTGTCACTATATTTATTTATTTATTTATTTATGTATTTATTTTTCTTTTCTTATTTGGTATTATTTTATTTTATTACAATTTTTTTCCTAGGGTTAAAGTGGGTACATATTTTAAATTGGGTGTGTAGAGGTAGACCACACATACACACACATATACTACATATATCTACAACTCATTTAAATGCAAAGACCAAACAAAACAATTTGTGGGCCCCACCACCCCACTAAATGGCCGTCCATTACTCCTCTCTCCTCATTTCATTTTTTTTCTTTTCTTTTTCCTTTCTCTCTCTCTCTTTTTCTCCATCTTCTCCTAAATCATTTGGGTATCCAAGCCCTCCATCTTCAAGCTTCCAATACACCCCTAAAAAGTAATTTTCGTGAGTTTTGCTATTTCACAAAACATTCTTAGATTTTCAAGAGCTTTCTAATGGTACCAACAAAATTCATTTTGGTGGCCATTTTCATAGTTTTCCCAAATTTCATAGAGCTTCAAAATTTTTCTTCTTCAACCATGGAGCCCCATTGAAGGATTAGTACATGCAGTGGATTCTTGGGTCTCCTAGGACCTCCCTTTTCACTTTCTTGAAGTTATTTGGAGCTCCTTGGATTTTCTTGGGAATTTTGGGCATTTCCATTTATTTTGGAAAATCTCCATAGAGGTAGATATACATTGTCTCATTTCTATATGTTATAGTTGCCTAAGGTTCTTTGAGTTCATTTATATGTATTAGGAGAGAACTTAGACACCTGTATTAGGACTTTTCCCAAGAATGTAATGTTAGGGTTATTATGCCTAAATATAATTCATATGCCTTGGTTGTGTAAGTTGTGATTTTGGTATGTTATATGTGATCAAAATGATGTTAATAGAATAATTTAAGCACGTCCATGAGGTTTCCCCCAAAGTTGTAATGTTGGAATTATTATGCCTAAATGTGATTTATATGCTTTACTTGTGCAAGTTGTGATTTTGGGGTTCTAAATATAATTAGAGAAATGTTAGAATAATAATTTGGACACATGCATTAGATTTCCTCAAAGTTGTAAATTTAGAGTTGTATGCTAAATTGTGAATTTTGTGCTTTTGTTGTACTAAACTTGATTATGTGATGCTAGATGTGCTTAGGATGCTCCCTTTATGTGAAAAAGCATGCTAGGCGTTAGTTTAGAAATCCTTATTAAGTCTCAAATTATGAAGTTCAACTACATTCTTTGAGATCCTTGATATTATGTTTAATGGACTAGAATTATTGCTTAAATTATTGTAGCGGATCATCCTTAATGTCATTGTTAACATCATATGCATTGAGGCCTAATCGGCAAGCCTTACATTTTCACGACAAATATGTTTTGTTTTGAAAAGAGAAAAACCCCATGTGAGGGAATTTTATTTAAGAAATCCAGACGTGGGTTTTAATGTGAGACAGAGAGAATGACCCTTAGAAACATTCAAACTCCAACTATATTCGGTTGGCTCTCGGAAGTTGGTATGTTGCACTTCATGCGTGGGTGGCTCATGGTCCGGTAATGGGAGAGGTGTGCATATATCACATATAGCCTTGCGGCTTTAACCATTTCATTGTAGCCATGGTGGCGACCCATTACGTCTCATTTCATTTTAGTCACGGATAGCATATAGACTTGTTACAATGTTTTCTACGAACCATCGTTCTCATAAAAACGACAAAACATTTTTCAGGTGAGCTTAATAAGGGAAAAGGGCACATGTGACCCGACACGTAGACTCAAAACTTTTTGTCCTATTTTGAAGACTCGTACTTGGTTATGTATATGGATAGTTCTCTTGTAAATTTTAACTAGTTGGGGACGTTTGTAATAGTTAGTGCTCTAAAAGAAAATTGTTGTAATACTTTTATTACAAAACTTCTTGAGTTTGGACTTCCTTATTTTTGTCATTTGGGAAGCCTTGGTGTAAATTTGATGGACAAGTGTTAGTTCTTACTTTTCATACTTGTTCAACTTATCTATGTTATGTAATTATATTGCCGAGATCGTAGAATCTCTTTTAAGTTTTATGTTTGTGTGTTGATTTGAATCCTTATCGGATTCTGTTGTGTTTGGTTTGTCCTTGCCGGACTCATTGTTCTTTTATTTTAAATTCTTGCCGGATTTGTTCACCTTGCTTCCAAAAGTAATGTGATTTAGAATCTCTCTCCCCCAATCTCTCTCTCCCATTTTCTCTCCCTTTATCTCTTTCACTCCTCGATTTTAATAAATTTTGAGTACATGAAGTTCCGTTTGGTCTAGACACGTGTTGAATGTTGTTTAGGACTTGTTTAGTCTTGTACCATGGTTTAAACTTGAAGATTTGGTATAGTTGGGAACATGTTAAAATGCTGTCAGATTTGCTGTCAAAGAAAAAGTGCTTCTGTTTTTTTTTATTTTCTGTCCAAATGGTGCAGAATTGGAAAATATGTCATTAGACGAAAGTTGTGCAGAATTGAATTTTACATAGACTAAAGTGGACAGAATGTGAAATTTCTAAAGATATAACTACATACGTACAGGTATTTTAAAATTCAGCAACTATAAAAAAATGTCCTTTTTCAAAGTTATTGTATTTTTCCTTCTCCCCTGGATCTAGTGCTTGCCCGGAAAGTCTTTTAAATAAATTTTTAAATGCTTTCATTTTCTTTTTGAACTCATTAAGCTGAATTTCCAAAAGTCCTCACCTCTGCTTGACTCGTTGACATGTAAGGCCCCCTTGGCATATATGTTAATGAGTCATCATAATAGGAATCCCCGTAAGATCCCAATGTTGCTTCCGCTCCTGTGTATGAATTTTAAATTCTTTTCTCTCTATCTTTTCTCTTTCCTCGCGCTTTGATTTTCAGGGCGTGACAGGTAATCTCTACTTCTTGCTCCTTCAATGACTCTAAAGATTTTATTGAATTTCAAAATGTTGAGTTAAGTTCTATGGAAACAAAAGTTCAAGAAGGTTATTGTATTTCCACTCCTCCATTGTTGAGTGATCATAAGTATGATCATTAGAAGAGGAGAATAGAAAAATATCTTATATCACTTGACATAAATCTTTGAAAAATTGTCAAAAATGGTTTTTCTCCTAAACCAAAGATTGAATGGACTGAAACTGATAAAAATAACTTTCTATAACACCTGTATTTGTGTTATTGCATTTCATTACATTGTCATGCATGATAATGTGATGTGTTGTGCATGTTGGCACATGTGTGGGTGAGTTTTGACTCACGAGTCGATTTGGGTATCTGTATTAGAGAACCCTCTGAGACGGTGCAATTGAGTGTGTGGATGTCGCGAAGTCTCTCCGAGATTGAGACAGTCATTGTGGAATGCCTTAAATGTTTCTCTAAAAATAAATGTTTACCTGTGTATTTCACTATCTGTATTATTTCAAGTTTAGAATTTATTTCTGTTGTAATTTTAGCATCTTGGTGAGGACGAATTAACACGCTATTAATTTGGTAGGCTAATTATCAATTCCGTAAAAGTCATGTAAAAACTTGCATTTTAGCAACCAAACGGAACTTAGGTGAAAACATTTATAACTTTTAGTTTTCACTCGTGAAGCTACGAATTAGCTGTGTAGAAAGTTTCGGACACTGATTAGGAGTTTTGAGAACTTGCGGGGAGGTAAACACAATTTCTGAAAGTGTTGCCTATATATATATATAGATGACTTTGATATTTTTACAGAACTTATAAACTAAGTTTCAAGAGGAGGCCAAAAGTGTGATTTAGTTGCTTAGAGCTTCACGACAGACTTCTGCCCATTTATTTTCTTCTAAATTTCATATTCGAACTCCTAGAGGTAAGAGCTTCGTTTTGATACCCACTACGGCTTGTTTGGATAAGTTTTCAGAAAATTCATTTTCTAGAATTTTCCTAAAAAGTTGATAATTGGATTTTTGATCGATAAGAATTGTACTAGACGGACTTCTGCACATTCATTGTACTCAGGTTTTCCTTGGATCGTATTATAGGAGCGTTATTCGGAGGTAAGTGATTCAACTATGTTATTGGAATGATTTTTTGACATGTATTCATGTTTTGTGTGAAAAGCATGTGTTAGTATAGATATATATTGTGTAGTTCATATTGGGCGATTATATTGATAAGTAGGCCCAATAGCACGGTGAAATGTATTGATTACCGAAAGCATGGTGATATGTGAATTGAGCATGTTGAGTTATTATTTGGGTTAAAGGAGCATGTGGTTACCAAGCCATCTTGTGGAGGCGATATAGGCATTAAGATCGCACGATTAAAGAAAAGAATCGTGGGTTTTACCTTTTCACGTGGACTTAATGACGAGGAGTCGCGGATTAGGAGAATGGAACGTACATGTGAGACTCTGGAGACTAGTATGAAATGTAGAGATGTGAATGCGAGCATGTTGATCATTCATGTGCAATTGTTGTTTTTTCACTAAGCGTTAGCTTAAACAAATCGAATATGTATGATTATTCAAATAACCATTTCAGGTGTTAATGCTGGCGAGGAATCGCAGAGGTGAGCACGTGGGTTTGAGAGTTCTTGTAGAAGGCGGCTTAGCATGCATATCGCGTAGTTTTGTAATGGAATGGTTGTAATAAAGATTTTAGTGCTTTTGAACTATATTTAACTTAGAATCTTAGAACGCGTTTGTAATGTTGTAATAGATAGTAATTGTTTGTAATTATGTTTTAGTAATGTTATAATACAGTTAGGATCACTTTGAATTGAGTTTGGAGTGTGTGTTTAATCCCTGAACGATTTTAGAAAGCTTTTAGGCTTAAAAAATCTGTCGAATGTGCTGCTGCCATAAACCAGTTGACTGGTTGAAAAAACAGTCGACTGGAGCCTCTTTTTCAGCAACTCACTGCATCAGTCGATTGGGTCCCCGACACAGTGGACTGGGTCATGTTTGCAAATCAGATGTTTTTTTGTTCAGGCTGAACATTAGTTGACTGGACCATACAAGTCGACTAAGATTTTGATGAGAATGAGAAAATGGAAAAAAGAGGCTGGAGTATGTTTTAAAAATCAAGTTTCTGCTGGACCAATATCAGTCGACTGGGCACGAGGTGTAGTCGACTGGACTGCTAGTTTTCAAATGTTTTGTTTTATTTTTCGCTGCATGTTCTTAATACTAAATTTTTTTGGGAACGTTAGTGAATTGGTTTAGCCTTAGTGGCGTGCCACGGACTCCGATTTTGCTAATGTGGGACCGGGCTATGACACTTTCTATTGAATCTTAGAGCTATGAAAATTCTATGGAATTCTTTAGATGATATTATTTCATATAATAGAATTCGTTCATTTGGTTATGTTTAGAAAATTTTTATATTATTACTAACTAAATTTGTGAAGAGGAAAGAGTGTGCCAATATGCTAATGAAGAAGGTGATGAGAATGAGAAAATGGAAAAAAGAGGCCACTTGGGATGATGATGACTCATCCGATGACGACTCATGTGACTAAGAAGGCGCACAAGAGAATTTGGTAAACTTTAAGCCTACCTCTATTGTTGAATCTCTTAACTATAATAAGCTTCAATGTACTTTTGAGGATTACATGAGGAGTTAAAGAATTTGGGATCTAAATATATAACTGTAAAAATGATTTTTTTCCAAACTTTCAAATGAGTTAAATCTTTTGAAATCTCAAAATGAATCTTTGAAGATTGAAAATGAAAAATATGTTTCAAGAGCACAATCTTCAAATGAGCTTGAAAAAGAAAATTTGGAATTGAAAAGGCAATTGGATGATTTAAAATCTCAAAATGAAATTTTGAGAAAGGAAAAACTTGTTTTAACCAATCAACCTTCAATTGAATCTATTGAAAAAGAAAAGGTTGAATTGAGAAAAGAGGTGGATGATTTGACAAAAACTTTTGCAAAATTCACACAAGGTGAACAAAATTTGAATATGCTTTTGGGAAAGTAAAAATGTGTTTTTGACAAAGTCAGTTTGGGATTTAATCCCACATAAAAGGAAAAGAAATACAAAAGCTTCTTTGTAAAGTCCACACTTACTACTTCAAATTCTCACAAGAATTTCTTTGTTAAGGAATCAATCTCAAATGAGACCCTCCCCATGTAACTTGTCATTATTGCATTAAAAATGGATATGTTAATTTTAAATGTTCATTTCGATAGAAAGTTAACATGGTTTGGGTTGTGAAGGGATCCTCTCCTACCACCTCGGCAAATGAAGCATCTAAGAGATGGTTGGACAATGGTTAAATATTTTACCTTAAGCCTAGTAGGAGTAAATTAGATTAACTTGTTTTGATACGTTTCTTGATTTTGATAGCATACTAATCATATTTGGTTTATCTTATTAATTTGTTTTGATAGTGAAATCATGCTTGCATTTCGTATGGCATGTTATTTTGGTGTTCAAATATCCATCCTCCTAAGAGATAATGCATATTTTTTTATCTTAAAATTGGTATTTATTTATATATGCATATGTTGAGGGGGAACATATTACTATGTTCACTTTATTTGTTTTGGTATCTCGTTGCCTCCATAAAATGTTTGCTTATCTTGAGGGAGAACTTTTAGTTTAAACCCCTAATCTTTTTGTTGTTGTCAAAAAGGGGGAAAATGATAGAGATCTTTTAAATGCTAGAAAATATGAGAATTATAGAGATATTTAAAATGGGAAAATGATAATAGAGATTGTAGAGATTGTTAGAAAGATTATTAGAAAGTTGTCATTCTTGGATTCATACATTTCATATCTTGTTACTTTGAATAATAACATAAATGATTCTTATTGTGCTTTAATTGCTATATCTTTATTGCATGTTTTGACATCATCAAAAAGAGAAAATTTGTTAGCCCTGAATTTCTTTAAGGCATTATTTATATTTGTTTTGATGATGACAAATATATTGATAATAGCATGTTTGTAATTGTTCTATTCTAAACTACTATCAACTCACTTTTATTGTGCTAATCTCTTGATTTATGCACTTTAATGTTCTAACCGTGTTTGATTTCATGACTTGAAGATTTTTTATCCTTGGTTGAAGCCCAAGAGTGTTTATAATTGTTCGATTCTAAACTACTATCAACTCACTTTTATTGTGCTAATCTCTTGATTTATGCACTTTAATGTTCTAACCGTGTTTGAAGCCCAAGAGTGATTGAGCTCAACAAGGATCAAGCTTCAAGACTTGAAGATTTTTTATCCTTGGTTGAAGACTAGGATTTACGTGTAAGCATTTTGATCAATCACTCATAGGGGCTCAAGTAACATTAGTTGGACTTTGGGATACTTGCTCTTACACTTTAAAATACTTTCAAGGACGTAAACATACTTAAACCACTTAATTAAATTCATTTCACAAAAGTTTTCAAGTGGCTAAGTCAAAACAAAGACCTTTACACAGATAGGTCATCTTTAAAGGCAAATCTGATCTAATTGGTAAGGAACTAGATGTTAATTTTTATATGGTTGGAAATGTATTTGAATCTAGTTTCCAAATCTTCAAACGGATCAGAAAAACGAGTTTTGTAGAAGGAGTTATGGCCGTTTAGTAAAGAGTTGTCAGTCTGCCAAAATAGTCGACACAGTCGACTGAAGGGTTCAAAGTTTAGTCGACTGGACCGAAAATCAGTCGACTAAGGCTTAGTTTGGCCCCCACGTGGCTTTTTAAAAGGAGCTTATGAAATTTATTACTAAGTTCTTTGATAATTTTATACAAGTGACATACTACTCTTCAAAAAGACATCATGAAACCAAAAAGCAACCTTGAGCTTTTAAAAACTCCAATCTAGAGCTATTAAAAGCTCCCTCCAAAAAAGCCCTAAGTTCAATATTTGCAAAGCTCATAAACTAGTTACCAAATGAATTAACATGAAATTGGGCTTTAAAAAAGGAGAAACACCACGTGGGGGCCAAACTAAGCCTAATTTATGTTTTTATTGGCAGCTACTGCTACACTCATCCAGTCGACCGGATCGCTTATTCAGTCGACTGAATCGCGCATTACAGCATAACGACTAGTTTTCTAAACTCTCCAAAAATTATTTTTACACCTCCAACCACTCCATATGGCTATAATCTTTCAAAAGCTATATATAGGGATATTTTTAAGGATTATATACAACAAGGAACATTAAAAAAAATCATTAAAACATCTTGTTTAATCATCATTCATATTTGAGCCCTAGTTTGAGTGAAAAATCAATTTGCTTTAGATTTCAATTGTAAATCTTAAGAGAGAAAATTGTAGTGAGCTTTTATTTGTATTATGTATTCACTAAGGAGTTGTTGTGTGAGCTATTATTGTATCCATCCACTCTAGAGAGAGACAGAGAGTTCAATTTGTAATCCAAATCAATTATTTGTAAAGAGTGATGGTTAATAACTCTTGTATGCAAAGAAGAGGTGTTCTTCTTTGGGAGAGTTGAAGACTCATGTAATGGTTTGGTCTACACCCTTGAACTAGGTCAGATTAAAGGAATCGTCAAGAGGTGTTCTTGAGGGGTAGACGTAGGCCGTGGCGTGTGGATTGCCGAGCCACTTGAAAACTGAGTTTGCAAGTATATTTTCCCTTCTCTCTTTACTTTATTATTTTAATTTGATTGTGTTTAATATTGCTATTAAGTTTTAAAAAGGTTATTTTTCGCTAAAACCTTATCTCCCCCCTCCCTTCCTTGGTTTCTATTTCGGGCCAGCGGTAATAATTTCAAAATATCAATTTTGTGGAGTAAATCATAAATGTTAATTTCAAAACATTTAAATCCTAAATCTATCAAAAAAGTTGACCAATATCTAATTAGTTTGGAGTACATTTGTAATTAGCTGTCAAAGTTGACCCAAAATTGATCGACATGTAATTATTCATAAAATAGTTGATTGAATCCTCATTTTGATATTTATTTTATTTTTAAAAGTTGACCTCAAGATAATTATCCGCCCGAAAGGACAAATATACCCTTACACAATAACATTTGCCAACAAAGAAACCAAAAAAATGGGAAAAAAACATAAGAAAACCAAGGGCAAAATATCCCCACACAAATCACATATGACAAAAAAAAAAAAAAGGAAAAAAAAAAAGGCAAAATAAAGAAGATAATGGGTAAAAGAGAGGCGAAACACTTGTATACGTGCAAATTTTTATTAAATGGCCAAATAAGCCAAAGATGATACATGAACCAAGCCACCCAAACATGTCCTTAAGGAAACCCGCCCAGAACCAATCCCTTAATACAAACCGACTCAAAGAGACTCCAACAAGAAAACATCCCCAAACAGTTGGCAATCCAAAACACTAACTAGCTACAACACCATAACAGAGTAAAAATAAATAAACCAAACATGGATCAAAGCACCAAAACACTAACTAGCTACAACACCATAACAGAATCAATAAAAATAAACCAAACATGGATCAAAGCCCTTAAATCAACCCACCCCCTTAATGACAACCCTTTGGGTACTTATATCCTAAAAAAAATACGACAATACCAAAATGTATCCTAGTTACAGCACAATTAGTGATCATCCTTGCAGGCCACTATAGTTACACCCATGAACATGAATGGCAGTCTGAATTTGATCAGCATGAGTATGATAAATAGAACCCAGTTTCACGCTTAAGAAGACTTAAAACCACATCCCAGTGATCATTAAGAAAAAGTTGAATTCCAGATTTTAAAACACAAAGAACCACTACTTCAAAAGCAATATCAACCATAACCAAGACGAACTCCAAAATATCAAGAAGCCACACCTAGCCATGAGAACAGTAACCCAACAATGCAACATTACCTAGTCCAGCAGCCCAAAAGCAATTCTTCCACAGAATAATACATGAAGAAAGAGCCCAAAAAATTAGGAACACACATGCACGCAAACACATACACACACACACACTTGAGAAACACACGCAAAAGAGACCCATCAAGACACCCCCCAAAAAATACCCACGAAAATAAAGACCAAAACTCACTCATGAAAAGACAAGAACCGTAACGAAAATACAAGAATTGAATTGAAAAACACTTGGATTAACCTAAAAATGGATGAATTGTTTTGTGGGATTACTTGGATTTGCTTTGTTTCTTAACTTTCTTGTGATGAGAAGCCTTAGTTGGAGTCACTTCTATCTAATGAAAGTTCAGCTGATTTGAATTCTTGAAGGCATTACCACACACATCGTAACTGATCTTGTGAGTCGTGTGCACCACTTTATTGTGGTCCTTGAGAGCTTCCATAAAAAAAATTAGGCTCAGGTTGATGATGAATGTATCTGACTATCTCCAACTCTTTCTTCTTTCCTTTACTTCCTTTCTTCTTTCCCATGTTGTCACATCAATCTATCACTTTCTCGCTCTCTCAATAATGCTCTCTCTCTCAAGAACATCATCTTTCAAGAACTTCAAAAAAAATGCTAAGATCGAATGCGACACCAAGAAAATGTAAAAGCATGAATGTGTAAACACTTTAACCAAAATATACAATGTTTACTCCATCAACCATATTCACGATGCATTCTTCGAGAATAGGGGCGGATCAAGGAATTTGGCCCAGGGGGCTATCTTTTGTGTTACAAGACTTAAGTAGGCTTTTCATATTTAGTGATAAAAGAGATATAAAGAAGTAGAGAAAGACATAAGTATGCACTTCTTACTACTCGATCAATAATCTGCATAATTCTTCGAAGTATAGTTTTTTTCTCGAGAAAATTTATAAGTCTTGAATAATTTTGATGAAGGCCACCCTACTTATAAGTAATAGTTAGCACGGTCAATGGCTAGGATTTATATAAGGGATGATCATCTGGAATAGAAACTCATGATAATGTTTTATAAGTTTTGGACGTCCTAATAAGGTAATCTGTCTAGAAGGTCACCCTACTTATAATATTTTGTGTAAGTCTCAAAAAGACTCTAGAGAATGATAGGCTCATCTAGCTCACTGGCAATATTACTCTTTAACTTATCAAAAATTACTATCACCAAGTTAGAGTTCGGACAATATTTTCAACCATTGGTCTTGTTATCCACCTGCACTCAATCGCAATAAAATACTACTTCTTTAAATACTGTATAGCCCAACTCAATTATTTGTTTGATAACCCCATACCACATTATCCAAGCATCCTTGAGCCTTTCATCACTGTTTTTGCCCTAAATGCAGTCCATGCCTTCATGCAAACACTGCTATGTTGCGTGATAACAGCTTCATCATGATACTTAGGAGAAAATACAAAATATGGTTGGCATTTGTTCCCAAGTGGTTGGTTGTCCTTGGCCCAGGTTGGTATGCCACCAATACTGCGCCTCGTCATTTAACGTGTCAACTACAAAGAACACTTTATGTTCCTCCGAACATGGTAGTACTCTGAAAAATCTTCTCTATATTTAAAATCCAAAACTTAGCCTTCATTGGATTGGCTTCCCCTCGAAATATGGTTGGCTTTTGTTTGTGGAATTGAGAGATGGTAACAACTTCCTCCCTCAAATTTGGATTTGATTTCACTGGTCTTTCCTCAACCACACGAGTTTCTGCCACTCGGACTAATCCCTCAATTGCTCTTTGAACTCGTTCCATTCAACTTAGGTTCTCACCTCCAGACATTATGCTTGGCACCCACAATGTAGCAATATACACACACACACACACATACATGTTACTTTAAATAAACCCATGGTATGCTAATCAACATTAAAACCATGCTAAGTAAACGTGTATGCATGTTTATGCAATTACATATTATTGTGTGCATACTACGTGTCGTACACGTCACCCGTCCCAAAGGCTCTAGTCTATTGCTCCGATACCTAAAATTGTTACACCCCAACCTATCTTGGGCGGATTAGGATAGATGTAACAATGCCATAAGCACCCAATTACACTAATTACCAAATAAACATGTAAATTTCTAAGAAAGACATGAATTAAACAGCATAAAATAACCTCACTGTGACAAAATAGCCCCAAGGGCAAAATGGTCATAAATAAAATATGATTAAATTTTATATCAAAGATAGCTCTTTGAGTCCCAGTTCCAACGCAAAAAATAGCGCGCAAACCCGGATTGATCCGATAAGATAAAAACCAGCAAAAAGTTCCCCAAAATGCCTGAACGATCCACCCTTTAACTCAAATCGATCCAGAATTGATTTCTATTGCTAAAAACCCTATTTTTACAAGCCAAAAACATTCCCAAGTCCCAATGATCATAAAACTCTTGGAAACACTTTCAAATCACTCACAAACATGTCTTCAACTATACTCAAGCTTTCCCACACAATTGAAACATGATCCAAACCTCATTCAAACTACAACTGGATCATATCGAGCCATCAACCTCAAATATTACCAAGCATACTCATACATTAAAAATTTATCGAAAAGAAGTTCATTAACCTTGCATACCATTTGATTATAACCAAAACTTTTTTGAGACACTTATGACACCATCCAAACTTGCAAGAATGGCCCAACCTCGTCAAAATACACAAACCAACATAGCTTTAACATGCGAAAAAGCAAGAGATTCACATGGACAAACTCTAAATCCACCAACTACCTATTTTACAGCATAAGTTCAAGGATTCCAAACCATATGTTATATTAATTTACAAGTTCAAGAAACATATGAACAAGTTCTAAATCTTCCCCATTCCCAAGCACGTCACTTCCTCTCCGAGTATTGCTTCAAACTTGCGGTGGTTGTTATTTACCATAACAGAAAAGGAAAATAGTTTTCTTATGCATTACGCTTAGTGAGCAATCTAAACATGATTGAATGCTTAACGTGCAATGCTACAAATAAATACAATTCTCATATCCATGATCGCCGAACTACCAGTTCAATGATTCATTCAGACCCGAATACCTTTCCTTGGCCCCGTGGTCACTTCTATAACTTGGACTTTCGTTTTCAACAGATTCTTCTCCTTCACCTCCCGTATTACCCCCAACAATGAATCATTTTCCCAGTGTTCTTTGACCAATACATAATCACATAAGCATATAAACATGAAAGCATGGCAATTTCATATATTGACATGTTATTCCAAATATAGCATATTCATGGCTTCAAATCATGAATTTAACAACTCTAGATATCATTGAAGCATTCAACACATTGAATCAAAACCAAATCTTAGTTAGAAAACTCACCTTATATAATTTATACGCCAAATAAGCTTAGAGATGCAGAATTCCTTAACAATTCTTGCTCAATTTCAATTTTGGAGTAAATCCTACACGATTTCGGCAACTGCGTGTCACCAGTTAGTACGAGCCACCAAAATTACGACGAATAAAACATAAAATAAGGTATAGAAATGATCGTCTCACCTCCACAAGTCCGAATACAGCTTCAGTTCGTGAATTGGACGACGAACGGCGATAGAACAATGAAAAGACGGCGTCGGGAACGTGTTCTTTGTTTATCTCTCTCTCTCTCTCTCTCGTCTAATTTTTGTAAATGGTGAGAGCTCTCTCACTCACAAGACACCTATGCATAGCATGCATTGAGTTGTCAATGTTTTACTCTTTTTCCATTTACACCCCTAGAATTTCTTAAGTTCTTATTATGAAAATCTATTAAAAACTTTAAGTGAAAATTTTACACTGAAAATAATCACTAAATGCGGACTATTCCAATACTTGAAACACTGTTTTCAGTTTTGTAAAATCAATCGCTTAAAATTTTCAGTACTTAAAATTCAGCGCTTAATTATTATCACTTAATTTTTAGTTTTATCAAATGCACCCTTAATGTGCCTAACTCATCTCTTTCAACCTACCAAACATGTTTTAGTGCTTTTGAAAAACAATTATAGATCAAAAGTAATTTTTCAAATATGTCTCTCAAATTTCAATCTCAGAAGCTATGGTGGTAGAAGGATTGAAAAAACAATTCCCACAAATTTTAGGTGGTCACACTAAAATTAAAGGTTATATGGGTCACTTAGAAATTATTTTGGATCTAGGATACAAATTTATAAAAATAACACCATTATTAAAACAAATAATTTAATTGCTGATGAAAGGGTGCATTGTATTGCTAGGTATATTTAGAGACATATTACCTCAATTACAATGGCGGATGTAGGAATATTAGCTAGGGGGCCGTATATAGGAGTTTAGAATCACATGAGGGTTCGAGGCAGCGCCCCCAAGGCAAAATTTTTTGGATGTGTTTGTAATACCGCCATTGCATCCATATACGATGTTAAGTGCTGATTACTGATTGTATAATTTGTAAAGTAAGTAATTACGATAAAATAATTTGGGTTGAGTTCAAATTGTAAGTGAGAATAAAGAGGATTTGTCTAAATATTTAGAATTTTTAGATAACAATTAGGCCAATACATTTCTGATTATATTTTTGTTTTCTATTTTTGGTTGATTTGTGGGCCAATATATTATATATATATATATATATATATATATATATTACTTATAAAATTCTTTTTTTAAGCCTAACCAATATTTTTTGGAGGGACTATGTAATAAGTATACTTTTTTTTGTTTTTTTTTGTTTTTTTTTTTTTTTTTTTTTTTGGGGGGGGGGGGGGGGGGGGATGTGGTGGCAATATTAATCAAATTTGGAAACTTCATAAATTATGCAGGCAAAAGTGCAATTTTCAAAAATCATGGGGGCACTTCCTCCTGCCACTGCTCAATTATAGCTCCAAGAGTAAGTATCCAAAAGGGTCGACAGCTTGTTTTCAGTTAGTCACTTCCCAAAATATTTGATGTGTTTTTAGTAATTATCTCTATAATAACCGGCGAAAGCCTTTATGCCAAAAAAAAAAAAAACTGATCTAACGGTCCAAAATTTTACTTCTTCTGACATTTGAATCACAATCGTTTACTAATTTCAGAGACTTTAGACTGTTGGATTTCTGAAGCAGCCCCTTGGACGGTTGTGATCACATTCCCTTCACTCACCCCTCTCTCACAAATGACTGACAGGCTCTCTCTCTCGATCTCGATATTACTCTCTTTGTCTAGCAGTCACTGTCACTCTCTCTATTTCTCAGCCTTCTCTATGAGAGGTTGTAATACCCATACTCAAAAAATGGAAGTAATATTATTTTCATACATTAATTAGTATAATTAATTGCATGTGATGATTTGGGTGAGTTTTAGTCACCCCGGTATAGTAAGTGTTCGGAAAAGGACACCGTTGAAAGTTCCACTAGTGGTGGGACAGATATGGAAGTGGAACCCACGAGAGGTCCGAATTAAATAAATTACATTTAGTTGCATTTATATGATTAAATGAATATTTGTTCAAGTATTTTTAATATTTTATTATTAGTTGTGCCCTTTATGGTACCAGTATGGGTACCCATATGAGAGCAAATAGGGACATGATTCATAACTAGTAGGTTAATTAGCAACTTCATAAATTATTTGGGACCATATTTGGGACACAACGTGACATAGACACATACCCACTTACATATTGGGATAGTTAATATAATGTTCAGGGGATTTCATTGTAAGCATTTAGAAACATTTGGGGGTATGAATAGAAATAACTATAAGTTGATATATTGGATATGTATATGACTAGTCTATCATCTTTTTCATTTCGTTTAAAACAAAACAAGGCAGAGAGGAGTTAGTCGGCCATAAGAGAGGAAAAATGGCTTCGCGCCATTTTGTCATCGTAGCTTCGCAGTACGACCTCTGTTTCACGAATCGAAGCCATATTCGAACTAATGGAGGTAATTTCGATGTCTTTGTTTTTTAATTTTGGTAATAAAAAAAAAATTCTGCGACCCATTTTGAGGGTTGACATATATATGTAGGGATATTATTGAGAATAACCAGAGCTAGTTTTGCGAAGTAATTTGGGATTCTAATCTTATTCGGACTTATTCGTAAGGTGAGTGTCCTAATCTCAAAATTGGATATTTAATGTGATTTATTACTATTAAATTCTTTAAAATGCTTAATTGAAATTAAATAATAAAAAAAAGCATGTGATTAATTAGCATTTAACATGTCTAGTATGTTGAAATTGCCATGTTGGACATGTTGAGTTGCTTATGTGCTTATTTGGGTCAAAGGGTCTCATGTGATAATCATCATTATTTAGCCCATATTTATGGGACGTTGAATTCCTCAGAGAAAAAGGGACGCTGGTGACGACCACAACGAATTGACTACAGTCACGTGAGAGTGTGTGATATCGCTTTTAAAGCGATGATAAAGTGAGAAAGGACCGGAATCAGGGGTCCAGAACGATGGTAATTGATTACTTGACACACTGGTGACCATTTGTTGCTGTGAATGTATGTTTGATGTTTATGATTCATTAAATATTCCAACTGCATGATTAGTATTACACTCACTAAGTGAAGCTTAGTCGATTTTGTGGTTAATGACCACGCAGGTTCTGATGAGCATCATAGCGAGAAGCATTGAGCTACGGGGATTCCGGATAGCACGGATCTAAGTTTCACTTGTTAGAATGTCGATTAAAGGGCATACTTAGTTGGGTGGGAAGTTTGTATAATCCTTGTATTTAGAACTCGTGTAATTATGTTTTGGAATCGAGACTAATTAGTACCGAAATCTTGTACTAATTTTGTATCCGACCTTTTCTAATCTTCCAATGTTACGGATATGTCAGTAGATTAGTTGGTATTGAATGTGAATGAGTTTGAATATGTAATTTGGCCTTAGGTTGTTAATTGGTGGTTTTTCGCAGGTCTGTTTTCAGCATGTCGACTGTTACAGAAATGGACATAACTCTTTCTAGAAAATTCAGATTCACGCGCTGTTTTGTGCGTTGGAACAGAGACTCGAAGGGATATATGTTGATATATAATTTGACTATATTGTCTTAATGACCATTTACCATTACGCTGGTTTAAGCTAACGAATTGCTTTTACTATGTTTAACTCTTATTTTATTATTATTAAGGGGTGTTTTGACTAAGGTAATCTTCTGTTACATGGTCCTAATCCGCATGTAGCTGGTTAGAGTGTGATAATTTTTGGTATTAGAGCAATAATCTAGAGCCTTAGAGACGAGTGACAACACGTGAGTGTGCACACAACGACATGTAGTTACACGATCATGCATACACGTTTATTTTAGTATGCTTAAAATATTATTTAGCATGCTTATGATGTTCATAACATAGTATGCATGGTGACCATTAAGGTTATTAGTTGCTAGTCTTAATTGTCTAGTTGTAATGGATTCGGTGAAGAGACAAATATCACCGACAAGGATGGATCAAATGGAAAGGGTTATAGGAATAATAATGAGAATAGTATAAATTAGTACAATATTAGTGGAAGAGGCACATGAAAATCCGAACTCAGAGGTAAGAACAACATCATTCACTACATAAGAGTTTCTAAAAGAGTCTAGTCAACATAAAAAAGGTAAGAGACTGAGAAAAAGGCCAGGGAAAAGTCAAGGCAAGTTGAAAAGAGTAAATGAGGGCAGTCCATCGACAAGTGGCATTTCTAGAGAAAAGAAGATATGTTGTCCAAACTGTCATAAATTATATCAGGATGTATGCCATGGGTCTTCTGTAATTTGTTATGTTTGTCGGCAATCCGGGTATATTGCAAGAAATTATCGAACTAGGGGTTTGGGGTTCAGGGGTAATTGTTTTAGATATGGTCAGCAGGGTCACCGAATGCGAGATTGTCCTACTAGACGACAAGGGAATCCAAATTTATACTTGGGATACCACAGACATCAGATAAAGGTAAAATTATTTAATTATTTATTTATTCATTTATTTGCTTAATTATGATCTCGTAAGTGTTTCTGATTTCAAGAAGAGTAGTGCATTTATTGCGTCGTGAAATCCGTTAACTGATTAGGTGCAGTAGGGATCTTAGTTAGTAATGACTTATCTGGGGTTATCGTGTTTGATTCTGATATATCAGTAGTATGTGATATGAGGGTAGTACAAGAATGCTAATAGATGGTACGGTATTTCTATTTTGATATATTATAAGGTACAAGCGGCCTTCTGGTTGGGAATATTTTAGTTGATTGTACAGCGGTCAGATACCGAATCATATGAGGTTTTATCTTCAAGGCAGTTAACGAAGTGTTATCAGTCAGTATAATGACAGTTGCGAAGTTCACCGGTTAATGAAAAAGAATTGTCAAGAATTGGGTTTATTTAAATACGAGAGGACAACGAATTGAGATTAAATGAAGTTTAAATGTGTCATCTGATGATTTGTTGAATAACTTGACAGGAAGGAAATAATACAACCACTCTCAATAAAATATTAGAAATATAACTGATATTCAAGGTACCGTATCTAATGGAGTTATAGAGTTAAGAATGAAGAAGATGCAGAACGTGAAATTTATTTGATAAGGGATTTGTTTATCCAAGAACAATATTGTAAAGATTATGGGTGTTATTGCAAAAAGAAAGACAAAGCAATCAGAATCAGCTGAAGTTGATTGAAATTATAGTTGAGAAGAAGTATATAAGCAATGAGTAAATGAATTGTCGGTAAGTCCCAATGGTACACGAGTTTCCTGATATGAACTTAAGATTTGGGTACGAGTAACAAAAGAATAAAGTGAAGACATTGTTAAGATTTGTTGAAAACCCGGTATAGAAAATCTGAATATTTGTGAAGATAATTGAGGTAACAACACCACTTGTCAAGACCCATCCCGCTACGCGCGGGATAGGACACGTGGCACGCCACCAAGGCTCATCCAATTCCTCTTAAAGTTAAGTAGCAGCAGAAAACATAAATACAAACCATTAAAACCCGAGTTAGAAAAAAGTTTTGCCCCAATGAAAAACTTCTAAAAGGATCCATTTTGAAAACCAGCGGTCCAGTCAACTGTGGCGGGGAATCAGTCAACTGGACGTTAAAAGCAAAAGGTAAGAAAAGTTCAACAGCCCTGTCCAGTCGACTGTGTCGGGGACCCAGTCGACTGGGCCCTCAATTTCTCAGTCGACTAGTACTTTGTCCGGTCAATTGGACACTATGCAATCAGAATACCATGTTTTCTTGCAGAAACTAGTTGACTGATTCTCATCCTTTATTCGACTGATGCCTTCAAAAACTGGAAGAGTCTCTTTGAAAAACAGGGGTCCAGTCGACTGTACCATGGATCAGTCCAGTGATTCCTAGCAGTTTGCTGAGCATTCTGCAGGAATCACACCAAGGTTCTCCAAACCAATTCCAATACCAAAACAATCAAAATACCATGATTGAAAACATAAGCACTAATCTAAGTCAAAATGCTATTCTTATTACAAGTTTGGAATAATAACGAAAGTATGAACAAGTGGTGTTTCCCCGGCATTCCTCGCCCTCACTCCTCACGCTTCTTCTTTCCTTTCTTCTTTTCACCTGCAATGGAGTAAAGCTCCACTACTCAGCTATATGCTGAGTGTACAATTATAAAAATATGCTTATATGACAATCCATGTTTAAAACATCTAAAACACATCAAATAGTCTCTAGGGTGAATGGTACGCATTCATCCGATAATGAAATCGATGTCGTGGAAGGCACACATTTTCCACACACCCCGTACATTGGTTGGGCCTTCCTCCACACTAGGTACTGTGTTCTGGTTGGGCCTTCCTTCATACCAAACACAATCACAATCCATATCACAATCCTCAAGGTTCGAGGAACTAACCCCTAAATGAATTTGCACCAAACTCCCCTTTGACCCAAGTAGACACATAACATGCTCACATAAACAGTTATACATGCTTTTATCGTAGTTTCATGTACATAATTAACGGGCCTAATTAATACATGAATATCGCCCGGATCCAAAATATCAAAGTCGATATTTAAAACATGTAAATTCCATATATTTCATAGATCAAGAATTCATACCTCGTGCGATCTCTCCAAATTTTTGAAGGATCAATCAGAGGCCTGAATAAACGTTGGATCTTAGTTTATACGTGATTCCTATGAGTTTTACCTGGTTTTTCCCAAATATTTAGAAATTAGATTTTTAGAAAAAGTTATCCAAACGCGGTCTAAGAGGTATCAAATCAAAGCTCTTACCTCGAGGAGTTCAAATATGAAATCTAGTCGGAAACTGACGGATGAACTGTCGTCGATCGACGTCATGAAGCTCGTGGCACAAAATCTCCTTTTCTATCTCTCTCTCTAGATATTTTTATAAAGTTGTTGAAAAATGAAATCCAAGCTTATCTATTTATAGGCATGGCTTTCGTAAATTACGTTTACTCCCCACGAGTTTTCAAAACTTCTGGTTATCCCCCGAAACATCTTAAACGTCTAGTTTATTATTTCACGGGTGAAAACTAAATATTACAAAAAGTTTTTGACTAAGTTCCGTTTGGGTCCAAAATAAGGATCCAAAAACTAGTCTCTGTGGAATCTCTATACCACCTATCTTTTATACCACGTATCACTCACGTTCTCACCACAGTATTCAAAATGATCTAAAACAATATCAAAGTTACCAGAATTTATATAAAACGGGTATAATTACTATTCATCAAAATATCATATAAAGTCAAATAACATTTAAATCACAAAAATGTCATTTAATCATGCCAATGCATAAGGTATTACCAGATTCCCGTGTCTCCACTTGACACCTCACCGTAGACCCACAGCAACTCATCTCAATTATTAATAAACATTAATAATTCACATGATACCACAATGTCATATTAGAAATGCATATAACTTCTGGAATGGGTGTGACACCATCATTTGGAATTTATAAACTTATGAATACATGACGGTATTAGTAATGATGTCAGTGTCAGTGTATATATAATTTAGAAGGACATGGGATATGAAGAAAATTTGTGACTATGTTGAAGACCCAAATTGTAATGATGCTGATATATGAATTGTTCTGGTAGTATTGAAAATTTGTTACAGAAAAAAATTGTTGAAAATTTGAGTTTTGATTGAAGATGAATGAAGAAATTTAAAAAATTTCTACAATGGTTGAAGGCTTGAAGCCCTAGGTAAGAGATGAGCTAATAGAAGACCTGGGAGTGATAACATTCATAACTACACTATAGATTTTGTTATTTATACAGGAACACCAGTGGATTTATATTGATCACATGAAAGATTTTTAAGGAACTAAAGAATTGATTAGTGAAGACATGGATTTGATTAGTTACACCTGGACATTTGTTGATTATATGAGATTTTGAATTAAGATTGAGTTTTATGTTGATACGATAACTGCTTGTACTTCATGGGAAACTAGAACTTTACCTGGCCAATCAATAGACACAAGATTTAAATATGAGAGATTACTTTCATATTGTATATTAATTAGTAGTGTTAGTTTGCAAGTATGAAGCTTATATGAATTGCAGAGATTTGAAATACTTGATTACATGGCAGGAATTGAGTATATTATAAAGAAGACAGTTGAAACTCATGCTGAACTAAGTTTGGCATTCAACTTTATTAAGGCAAAGTCAAAATGATTATTAGTATTTGAGTTAGAGATTGACAGAAGAATTTTGTATGTATTTTGATTATCCGAAGATGATTGCGTTGAAATAGAAACTTGATAGAAAAATTGAAATTTTCTGAGACAACTAGACAAGAAATGATAACAACAAAATTGTTGGGGATATAATTGATGATCAAGAAATATACCCGTCCAAAACCTCTCCTTGTGTGTTTCACGACAATCACAAAACAATCACACGAACAAGACAATAGAAAAGCAAGCAAATGAATTAAGGCAAAGACGACCTCTCTCTATTGATAATAAACCCTACAAAACAACAAATCCCTCACCTCTCTGTCCTGTATTGTTTTTTCTCACTCTTTTTATAGAGTCTCTCTCTTCTCTTAGGAAAATACAATTGTGTGGGATTATCTCTCTTCTCTCTAGAATTGGGATCTACATCTCCTGAGGTTGTAGTTCCATATATATAGAAGCATCAAACCTAGTCCTATTAACAATAGAAAACTCTTCATCTACAAGAAACCTAATAGGAATAGGAAACAATCTCATAAGAAAACCTAATCCTAATTGGAAATAAGGAAAACTGCGGCTACTCCCCGTGTCCATCTAGGTGGCCCGCTCGAACGACGCCCGTTCGGATGGCTTCTCCGGCGGGCGACTTTCCAGAAAGTCGAGCATAGTTGTCTCGTCCCCCATCTGCCCGGGCGATCTTTACCTCCTTCGGCTTCTTGCTTTGTCTTTGACTTCATCTCAGTATGAGTTTTTGTCACAAAACCCAACATTCTTCACCTTGACAAAAATCTCATCACTGTCATCACCTTTGTTGTCTTTCGAGTTATTTATCAATCCTCATCTCCTCGTTGTCTTTGCCATCTCTCCATCATCATCTATGTAAACTTGTCATTTCTTAAATCCTCATCATCTATGGATTTAAGAAACTTTGAAGCTACATCAAGGCCGTCGCCAACATCATCATTTTCATCATGGTAGTCGTCACCACCTTGAGCCCAAAATCTTATCTCACCATTACCATGGGATCAACATACGAGTACCCAACATCTCTTCTCATCATCTTCTTAGGAACATCGCACGAATACCCAAATCTTCTTCTCACCATCTCCATAGGAATGACGCACAAACTTGGCCTCATTGATGTGACCTAAATCTTCATCTCTTGTAGAAACGGTTGGTGTCACAAAGGCTGCTGTTGGAACCTTCTTCACCGGCTCCCACGTCTTCTTTTCCTCCTTTGTGATTACTTTGCTCACCATTGTATTTCCTAAAAGGATATACAAGTTTCCAACCTTTTTACCCATCAACATGACCCTTAAATACCTCTTCACCTTCATCAGGCCTTACCCACTACAATGGAGCACCCCTTAGAGTCCAATACACCCAAAGAGATTACATTCATATTCAAGCCCAGAACATACCGAACATCGTTTGGCATCCTCGTCAAACCGTTGGTAGTCTTGATCATAACAGTGCTAATTCTCTTCACCTTATCACTTGTGTTGTTCCCCATAAAGACCTTTTCCTCCATCAGTTGATAGGATGAGAACCAATCTCTATGTGAACAAATATGGGAAAAATATGTCGAATCAAGCAACTATTCATTCTCCCTCTTCTCTTTACTTGCGATTGACATGGCCTCATCATAAACGACATCAACTCTCCCCACATCCTTTCCATTCACAACGACACGCTTCTTCCTTTAATGACAGTCAAATGACATATGACCAATTTCACCACAGCAGTAACACTTTCTCTCCTTCTACGGCCAAGTATCTCATGCTACTTTACCACCATCTCCTCTACCGATTTTCTTTCCTCGCCAATTCTTCTTCTTCTCGTTACAAGGGCTTGTGCTTCCTCATTCGTCTCTTCTTTCTTATCCATGTTCTTGTATAAGAATAAGGCCATCTTTACCTGCTCTAAGGTAATAGTTTATCTCCCATAGAGCATTATTGTCACGCCCCGACGTAGCATAAATAAGGAAAGCGTTTAATTTCCTATATGGACCCGTAGGTCGCGACAGTTTGAAGGATCGATTCCGTCCCAAACGTCGAACAATAAAACATAATAATCAGAGTAGAGCAATCAAGGCTTACAAATATTTTCCTAACTTAATAAGTATTACAGCACGGGTCATCTAAAGGCACAGACCGCCTTGAAACAAAACAATAGCTTAAAGTCTATTACAGTCATCCTTATTACAAACCAGTTTAAAACTTAAAAACATGTAATAAATAAATAGTTCTTCGTTCCGAAAGCAGCCATTCTTAATTAGCATAGTCGTATGATTCCTCCTGGTTATAACCTGAAAAGCCTGAACACGAATGTCCAGGACGCATCAACGTCGTCAGCTTCAAGAAGCTGGTGAGTATTAAAAACATGACTTTGAATGTAAAACATACCCATTTACTTTTTTCCATTTTTTTCAATTTGTACAAATCAATAGTTAAACCGCAGGAAGAATTCAGTTATAAAACAACAAGGAATATATTAAAGGTCGTTCATTCATAAAAACAGATACTCGTATAATGAGACAATGCACCACACTCATCTTGCCGACTCTTTTCTCTCGACAGCCACAACAACCCACTATCTTACTTCTGGTATCTTTGAAACACTAAGATAGCCACACTTTAGCAACGGGGTGCCAGGGAGTGTCCAGTTTGCCTCACACTTTGGTCCGGGGTACCAGGGAGTGTCCAATGCCTCACACTTTGAATATCTTAACCGCCATGCAAATACCGGGGCAACCCCTCACGCAGTATCCAGACTCGAGTATCAGGGAGTGTCCGTAGGCCACACTTTAGCACTACCATGGGTGCCAGTGAGTGTCCAAGTTCGGCTTCACACACTTTAACGCTTCCATGGGCGTCAGGGAGTGTCCATATTTGCCACCGTTGCATTTCAAAGATACCCTCTCCACAACCACAACCATAACTCAAACTCAATCACAACCACAACCACAAACTCATGCTCTTTCCACACTACCATTACTCTTTCCACACTGACTGACACCCACATGCATGTACCACTGACCCCACATGTATGTCATGAACCTTAAACATGCGGCAATCTTACTGAAATATAAATACAACATGCGTACGGGGATTAATATCTTGCAATACAATGTTTTAATCATTCAAAATATAACCAAATAGAGTTCTGATTAACTAAATATCCCAAACAGAACCTTAACAGTACTAAAAGGTTGAACCAAACAGTCCCTTAACAGAAAACAGACAAAAACAGAAACTGCCTGAATTCGCGCGCGCGGGCCGCTCGCGCGGGCCGCTCGCGCGATATGCCCAAATTTCCTTTTATATATATACTTTTCTGTCTGCCTGAAACAGCCAAGGTCGCGCGCACGGATCGCTCGCACGAAGGGATTCTCGCACGACCTGCCTAAATTTCATTTTATATATATAAACTCTTCTGTCTGCCTGTGGAAACGAGGATCGCGCGCGCGGGCCACTCGCGCGAAAGATCGCTCGCGCGGGCCGCTTGGGCGATTCTCGCGCGCGCGATCGTGGCGCGAGTTTTTACTGAGGCTTCTTCTTCCCCGCAGAAACTGCTCTGTTTCAGCCTAAGGGGTCCAAATTGACCCATTTTCAATTCTGTAAGTATATAGGTCATATAGTATATGGTTCTCTTCTGTTTTTCACAAGGATTAAGAATCCATCATCAATTAAACATGATTTAAACTATAGCTCTCTAATTTTATGAAAAACTAAAACATGTCAAAACTAATTTTCTTATATACTTCCTTATATGAACAAATTAGGCTCTAAAACTTTGGGTATAGTATATATGACATGTAATCTATCATATTCATCTAACAAAACAGGTTTTGGTTGAGTTTGGAAAATCTCCATTTTTCAAGCTATGAACTTCAACGTACAAACATCAATGGTGATCCTTCAAATTAACTACCCGAATCAGTAAATAAGGAATGGATTACATTTTGAGTGAGTTAGTAATACTCACTGATTTGAAGCCTTAGAGATTAAGTTGAGAAAGATAAGAAATCAAGAAAGCCAATAGAAGCTTGCAAGCTATGGTGATTGAGTCTTCTCTCTCTGAAATTTTGCTGAAGAAAACTCTCAAACTCTCTGTGTTCTCTCTTTTCTCTCAGGTTTCTACAGATTGTCTGTGTTGAGAGAGTGCATAAGAGTTTATAATAGAAATTTTAAAAGAATAACTTGGTGCCCAAGATCTTTCTTCAATACTCTACAAATTGCATTTGTTTTTCAAAATATCTATACACATGGAATATACAGCTCCAATACATACGTATATGCACATACTCAGATTTTGAAGAGGCAACCTAGACTAGTAGGGGTCAAGGGGTGTTTGGGTATTTTAGCTTTTGGTCACAATAATACACACACACACACACAAAGCATTGCCAAACAAGGCCTATGCTAATGATCACTTGCCATAAATGGCAATAAAGCAATTGTCCAAATCAGTCACTTCCAAAATCTGTGGAAGTTCACACAGCGTGGACAGTTTTGGACATAAACTGGTATTTTCGGGGCGCGGTGGTCACCACAAAAATACGGGAATTTCATTTTAACTTAAGAATTGATTTTCTGGTTTTATAAAAATACTGATTGAGTCAATAGAAGTTATTTTTACCGTTTTGAAATACAGACTTTGAAATCCACACAGGTATTACTAATTTTGTAAAATTGCAGTTTGGCCCCCAATAAAATTTAAATGTGAATTAGATAAGAAATTAATATTCCAAACATGTGACTGAAATTAAAATAAAAGCAGACAATGCTAATTGAATTTAAATATGCCAATGCAAATACAAATAAATTAAATATGGACATGAATTTTAAATTAAATGGAAATGCAGGTTGTTACACCCTTCCTCCCTTAAACAGGATTTCGTCCCCGAAATCAAGACTAACTAGTCCTGAAACAACTCCGGGTACTTCTTCCTCATATCAACTTCAACTTCCCACGAGGCTTCGTTCTCGTCATGGTGATTCCACTGAACCTTCACAAATGGGATGTCCTTATTCCTCAAATTCTTAATACTCTGATCCAAAATCTTCACAGGTCTCTCCTTGTACGAAATGTTATGACTCGTCTCAATATCGTCATAACTAACCACGTGCGAGGGGTCTCGTAGGTACTTCCTTAGCATACTCACATGGAATACATTGTGAACCCCAGACATCTTCGATGGTAGCGCAAGTTGATAAGCTACTTTCCCAACACGATCCAAAATCTCAAACGGTCCAATGAAACGCGGAGCTAACTTTCCTCTCTTGAGACCAAAGCATACTACTCCTCACGTCGGTGAAACCTTAAGAAGTACGTGATCTCCAACACTGAATTCCAAATCTTTCCGGCGTCGATCAGCATAACTCTTATACCGGCTCTGAGCGGTTCTCATCCTTTCCTTGACCAAGGAAATCTTCTCGTTGGTTTCTCTAACCAAATCTGGTCCCAACAACTCTGTGTCCCCAACTTCTGCCCAACACAAAGGAGAACGACATGGTCGTCCATATAATGCTTCGAACGGAGCCATACCAATACTCATGTGATAACTGCTGTTATAGGAAAATTCAACCAACGGCAAGTGTGTCTCCCAAGATTCTTCAAAATCGATCACATAAGCCCTGAGCATATCCTCCATGATCTGATTAACACGCTCAGTTTGTCCATCGGTCTGAGGGTGAAAAGCAGTACTCATCTTGAGCGAGGTTCCCATAGCTTCTTGCAGACTCTCCCAAAATCCAGAGGTAAAACGTGCGTCACGGTCTGACACTATCGACATAGGTGCACCGTGAAGTCGCACAACTTGTTGTATGTACATTCGGCTCATCCTCTCTACCGGGTATGTCATACTATAAGCAATGAAATGAGCTGACTTCGTCAATCGATCCACGATTATCCAAATAGCGTCATGATTCTGTTGCGATCGAGGCAATCCTACTACAAAATCCATCGTAATGTGTTCCCACTTCCAATCAGGAACAGGTAGCGGTTGCAACAATCCTGACGGTCTCTGATGTTCGGCCTTGACTTGCTGACACGTCAAACACTTGGATACAAATTCTGCCACGTCCTTCTTCATACCTTCCCACCAGAAATTTCTCTTTAAATCTTTGTACATCTTAGTTCCTCCCGGGTGAACTGTATACCTTGATTTATGTGCTTCTTCCAGGATATCCTTTCTTAGCACTCCATTACCTGGCACATATAATCTATTCCTGCACCGATATCCTCCATCGACTCCCACCTTCCATTCTACCGGGTCTTTTTCTGACACCTTCACGAACCATGCTTGAAACTTCTCATCTTCTTTCTGAGCTCCAATAATGCGGTCGATAAGAACAGGCTGTAGGATAAGACATCCGAAAAGTTGTCCCTCTCCTTCTCCAGCACTCTGTACATCAAACTCCGCCAATGTCTCCAAAGCTCGCCACTCTCTAACCATTAAGGAGGCGATCGTCTCACGAGTCTGTCGACTCAGGGCGTCAGCAACCACATTGGCTTTACCCGGGTGGTATTCCAATGTGAAGTCGTAATCTTTGATCAACTCCATCCATCTGCGCTGCCTCATGTTCAACTCTTTCTGTGTGAATAAATATTTTAGGCTCTTGTGATCAGAGAACAAATCAAACTTCTCACCGTAGAGATAGTGTCTCCAAATCTTGAGTGCGAAAACTACTGCCGCCAACTCCAAATCATGAATGGGATAGTTCAACTCATTCGGCTTCAGCTGTCTGGATCCATAGGCAATAACTCTGCCATCTTGCATAAGTACACACTCTAACCCTTGATATGATGCGTCACTAAAGATAGTGAACTTTTTATCAGGCTTGGGTATTGCTAGTACCGGCGCGGTAGTGAGTCTCTCTTTCAATTCTAGAAAGGCTCGCTCATGCTTCTTTGTCCATTCGAACTTCAAATTCTTCTTCGTCAACCCTGTTAAAGGTGCTGCTATCTTTGAGAATCCCTCAACGAATCTCCTGTAATAGCCTGCGAGTCCAAGAAAACTCCAAACTTCTGTAGGGTTGCTTGGCCTAACCCAGTTCGACACAGCATCGGTTTTGGACGAATCCACTGAAATTCCTTGAGATGATACCTTGTGTCCCAAAAATTTCACTTCTTGCAACCAGAACTCACACTTACTGAACTTGGCATACAAGTGGTGGTCCTTGAGCGTCTGCATCGCAATCCGTAGATGTTGCTCGTGTTCTTCTCCTAACTTAGAATAGATCAAAATATCATCAATAAAGATGATGACAAACTGATCTAAATAAGGCTTGAACACTCTATTCATCAGATCCATAAACACTGCCGGGGCATTCATCATTCAAAATGGCATCACCAGAAATTCATAATGACCATATCGGGTTCTGAAAGCAGTCTTAGGTATGTCTTCCTTTCGTACCCTCAACTGATGATATCCCGACCTAAGGTCTATCTTGGAAAATGTTGTAGCTCCTTGTAGTTGATCAAACAAATCGTCAATCCGAGGCAAGGGATACTTGTTCTTGATAGTCACTCAGTTCAATTCTCTGTAGTCGATACACAATCTGAGTGTCCTGTCCTTCTTCTTTACAAATAACACCGGTGCTCCCCAAGGCGATGTACTTGGACGTACAAAACCTAGGTTCTCGAGCTCTTGAACTTGTTCCTTCAATTCCAGCAGTTCTGTGGGGGCCATTCTGTAGGGAACCTTGGTGATCGGTACGGTACCCGGTAGAAGTTCAATACAGAACTCTATACTTTTCTCGGGCGACAAACCAGAAATGTCTTGAAATACTTCTTCGAAGTCCTTGGCTACAGGTATAGATAACGCTGTCACCTCTGTACTAACGACTTCGATGTTGGCTAAACATCTCGTGAGGAACATATCTCCCGAGGGGTTACATTGAAAATCGAAGGGTTGATTCTCATTGTCGGGGAATGTAATTCTCTTCCTCGCACAATCCAACTTCACTTGATTCTGAGAGAGCCAATCCATTCCTAAGATAATGTCGAACTCCTTCATCGATAGGACGATCAACCTCGCAAGGATTTCTCGATCTCCTAACCGTAAGGGACAATCCTTGCACACATGTCCTAATCTGACTGCAGCTCCTAGTGGCGAAGTAGCCTTCAAAGCTTTCTCTAAGCGATGAGGTAAGATACCCAATCTCTGAATTGTATTAACAGATATGAACGAAAGAGCAGCACCCGTATCAAATAACACTTTAACATGAGAGTTAAACAGAGTTAATGTACCTTCCACTGCTTGCCGATCAGGTTGAGCTTCTCCATAATCTCCTTCTTCGAACACAGTTCCATCATAACCAGCGGCATCAGGGATAACAGCATTCAAGCGAGTCTGACCCTGTTGACCATAAGTCACCTGCTTAGGAGCAGTGCAGAACCTACTGATGTGACCCGGTTCACCACAGTTGAAGCAGACTATCCCTTGCTGAGCAGCACGCCTTGGTGCCTTGCAATCACGAGCCAGATGACCAGGGTTGCCACAGTTGAAGCACTTTCCACTACTACTCCCTTCTCCTACTCGGGGTTGAGTCGGATAGGTAATAGCCTGGGTCTTCTTGCTTTCGTCAAAATTCCTCTTCTGCCCTTGGGTACGATTCATTGGTGGTCTATTCCCAAAATTACCCCTCTGAGGCGGTCGGAAATCAAATTGCCTACAGTTCACTCGAGCATCCTCTTCCAGGTCGGTAGCCAAACCAACAAGTCCTTCAAAAGATTTATCTAGGTGACCGAGAGTCAGGCGATGAATCTGCGGTGTCAGCCCTTGGTTATACTTACGGATCTTCTTGTCTTCAGTATCAACCAGATGTGGGGCGAAACGAGACAGTCTTTTGAACTGTGTGGTGTACTCTTGCACTGACTTGGTTCCTTGCGTCAGGTCCATGAATTCCTTCTCTCTTCTGTGCCTCTCCGTAGCCGGGAAGTACTTTTCCAGAAATCTCCCCTTGAACGCAGTCCATGTCATTCCCATTGCAGCTCCATTCCCGATAGTAGCTATGACCGAATCCCACCAATCTGCGGCAGCATCGGTCAACTGAAACGTAGCCAACCTCCTCTTGTCCATTTCGTTGCACTGGACAGCTTCGAACATGCGGTCCATCTGTCTTAACCACTATTCCGCTTTCCAGGGTTCTGCGGTACCCGCAAACTGCTCGGGCCTTAGTGCACGAAATCTCTCTAGCAATTTGTCTCCAATTTGACGATCTCGTCGGTTGTCATTCGTATTACCGATTCTTTCCAACCGTCTGATAAACGCTTCGAACATCCCTGTAGGATCGGCAGCCTCGGGTGCTCCCTCGATCAGGTTCCTGTTTCTCCTCAGTCCTCCAGCCATTCTATGCATGATAGTGATAGTAGAATGAGGAACATGCATGCAACAGTGCTATGAAGTAATTCAAATGACGACAATATTCAAAAGAGTATATCTTATATATATAACTTCTTGTCAAGTTGATACAAAAAGCATGTATGGTCAGATGAATGCCTACCCTTCCTGTATGGGTTAGGATGCATGCAAGAGTTAATGTTACAAAAATGGGTCATTGTCCTACACTCTAATGCATGTAATTACAGTTTCCAAAAAGAGATAGAGCTAATAGTCAAAACAGTCAATATGTACAAGGCGATATCTAAACGGTCAGTCATCGCCGTAGGTAGCCATCAACAGGTCAAGCGAGTCGGCCTGATGCAGTCGCTGAACATGGGAGGGGCCTGCCCCAAAGTCACAGCTGTGAGAGGTCATCAGTGAAGCAGGTCCAGGGACATCTGCCTCAGGCAAGGCTGGCTCAAGTGCAAGTGCCTCCTCAAGGTCGACTGCAAAGTCCTCCCATCCTAAGCCATCCTCCTTGGAAATAGGAGCGAACACAACGTCAACGTCAACGTCACCGTCATCCTCAACAGCGGGGACGACCGGTGGAGGTACCTCCAGCTGTGCAAGGTGGGCCTGCACAACCTGAACCTCAAGGGAAAAATAGAAGGCATCGCTATTAACCAAGCGAACCATCTCAACGAGTACTAAGCGCTGGATCTCTATGAAGTAAAGAATCTCGAGGCCAGCACGAGACAGGTCGACCAGTCCTAATATGTGAATCTGATGCCAGAGGTCTAGCTCGACGGTAGCAGCTGCACGCTGCCCAACAGCAGTGAAATAAAGGGTCGCCGAAGCCGGCACTAATGCTCCCACAGTAACCCAATGCCCTCCAAAAGCATCAGGTACAAACAGGGGCTGAGCTGGATCCATACCTGAAAAGGTACTACTTAAGTCAGAACAGAATAATCTTAGGCGTTTGGGTTTTGAGTCTATCCTCCCTGTCGTATCATCGGGTGTGTAACACTTAATGGAATGTGGAATCGGGTCTATACTAGTAAACCCTAACCTGGCTAAACTATCTTGAGATAAATAATAACCTGGCTCTGATACCACTAAATCCTGTCACGCCTCGATGTAGCATAAATAAGGAAAGCGTTTAATTTCCTTTGTGGACCCGTAGGTTGCGACAGTTTGAAAGATCGATTCCATCCCAAACGTCGAACAATAAAACATAATAATCAGAGTAGAGCAATCAAGGCTTACAAATATTTTCCTAACTTAATAAGTATTACAGCACGGGTCATCTAAAGGCACAGACCGCCTTGAAACAAAACAATAGCTTAAAGTCTATTACAGTCATCCTTATTACAAACCAGTTTAAAACTTAAAAACATGTAATAAATAAACAGTTCTTCGTTCCGAAAGTAGCCATTCTTAATTAGCATAGTCGTACTATTCCTCCTGGTTATAACCTGAAAAGCCTGAACACGAATGTCCAGGACGCATCAACGTCGTCAGCTTCAAGAAGCTGGTGAGTATTAAAAACATGACTTTGAATGTAAAACATACCCATTTACTTTTTTCCATTTTTTTCAATTTGTATAAATCAATAGTTAAACCGCAGGAAGAATTCATTTATAAAACAACAAGGAATATATTAAAGGTCGTTCATTCATAAAAACAGATACTCGTGTAATGAGACAATGCACCACACTCATCTTGCCGACTCTTTTCTCTCGACAGCCACAACAACCCACTATCTTACTTCTGGTATCTTTGAAACACTAAGATAGCCACACTTTAGCAACGGGGTGCCAGGGAGTGTCCAGTTTGCCTCACACTTTGGTCCGGGGTACCAGGGAGTGTCCAATGCCTCACACTTTGAATACCCTAACCGCCATGCAAATACTGGGGCTACCCCTCACGCAGTATCCAGACTCGAGTATCAGGGAGTGTCCGTAGGCCACACTTTAGCACTACCATGGGTGCCAGTGAGTGTCCAAGTTCGGCTTCACACACTTTAACGCTTCCATGGGCGTCAGGGAGTGTCCATATTTGCCACCGTCGCATTTCAAAGATACCCTCTCCACAACCACAACCACAACTCAAACTCAATCACAACCACAACCACAACTCAAACTCAATCACAACCACAACCACAAACTCAAACTCATGCTCTTTCCACACTACCATTACTCTTTCCACACTGACTGACACCCACATGCATGTACCACTGACCCCACATGTATGTCATGAACCTTAAACATGCGGCAATTTTACTGAAATATAAATACAACATGCGTACGGGGATTAATATCTTGCAATACAATGTTTTAATCATTCAAAACATAACCAAATAGAGTTCTGATTAACTAAATATCCCAAACAGAACCTTAATAGTACTAAAAGGTTGAACCAAACAGTCCCTTAACAGAAAATAGACAAAAACAGAAACTGCCTGAATTCGCGCGCGCGAGCCGCTCGCGCGAGCCGCTCGCGCGATATGCCCAAATTTCCTTTTATATATATACTTTTCTGTCTGCCTGAAACAGCCAAGGTCGCGCGCGCGGATCGCTCGCGCGAAGGGATTCTCGCGCGACCCTCGCTCGCGCGACCTGCCTAAATTTTACTTTATATATATAAACTCTTCTGTCTGCCTGTGGAAACGAGGATCGCGCGCGCGGGCCGCTTGCGCGAAAGATCGCTCGCGCGGGCCGCTCGCGCGATTCTCGCGTGCGCGATCGTGGCGCGAGTTTTTACTGAGGCTTCTTCTTCCCCGCCGAAACTGCTCTGTTTCAGCCTAAGGGGTCCAAATTGACCCATTTTCAATTCTGTAAGTATATAGGTCATATAGTATATGGTTCTCTTCGGTTTTTCACAAGGATTAAGAATCCATCATCAATTAAACATGATTTAAACTATAGCTCTCTAATTTTATGAAAAACTAAAACATGTCAAAACTAATTTTCTTATATACTTCCTTATATGAACAAATTAGGCTCTAAAACTTTGGGTATAGTATATATGACATGTAATCTATCATATTCATCTAACAAAACAGGTTTTGGTTGAGTTTGGAAAATCTCCATTTTTCAAGCTATGAACTTCAACGTACAAACATCAATGGTGATCCTTCAAATTAACTACCCGAATCAGTAAATAAGGAATGGATTACATTTTGAGTGAGTTAGTAATACTCACTGATTTGAAGCCTTAGAGATTAAGTTGAGAAAGATAAGAAATCAAGAAAGCCAATAGAAGCTTGCAAGCTATGGTGATTGAGTCTTCTCTCTCTGAAATTTTGCTGAAAAAAACTCTCAAACTCTCTGTGTTCTCTCTTTTCTCTCAGGTTTCTACAGATTGTCTGTGTTGAGAGAGTGCATAAGAGTTTATAATAGAAATTTTAAAAGAATAACTTGGTGCCCAAGATCTTTCTTCAATACTCTACAAATTGCATTTGTTTTTCAAAATATCTATACACATGGAATATACAGCTCCAATACATATGTATATGCACATACTCAGATTTTGAGGAGGCAACCTAGACTAGTAGGGGTCAAGGGGTGTTTGGGTATTTTAGCTTTTGGTCACAACAATACACACACACACACACAAAGCATTGCCAAACAAGGCCTATGCTAATGATCACTTGCCATAAATGGCAATAAAGCAATTGTCCAAATCAGTCACTTCCAAAATCTGTGGAAGTTCACACAGTGTGGACAGTTTTGGACATAAACTGGTATTTTCGGGGCGCGGTGGTCACCACAAAAATACGGGAATTTCATTTTAACTTAAGAATTGATTTTCTGGTTTTATAAAAATACTGATTGAGTCAATAGAAGTTATTTTCACCGTTTTGAAATACAGACTTTGAAATCCACACAGGTATTACTAATTTTGTAAAATTGCAGTTTGGCCCCCAATAAAATTTAAATGTGAATTAGATAAGAAATTAATATTCCAAACATGTGACTGAAATTAAAATAAAAGCAGACAATGCTAATTGAATTTAAATATGCCAATGCAAATACAAATAAATTAAATATGGACATGAATTTTAAATTAAATGGAAATGCAGGTTGTTACAATTATGCTAAACAACTGCGGGTGAGAAGACTTTACTGAGGTTAATAAAATAATCCCCTTGTCTTCATCGTCAAGTTTTATACCGATATTGGATAAGTCACACATCAACTTGTTGAAAGTACTAATGTGACCTTTAAGGTCATCCTCTTCCTTCTTCTTGAATGAGACCAGCTCTTGCTTCAATACTAGCCGATTGGTGAAGTTCTTTCCCATGTAGAGATTATCTAGCTTCTTCCACATCGCTTCCACCGAGGTCTCTATCAATCCCAATCTACATCGGTTATCCTGTTAGGTTTATTAGCTTTTCCATATAAAGCCTCTGCAACATCTTGTTGAACCAAGGCATCCATCATCCGCACCTTCTAGAGGTTGAAATTCTTTTTGCCATCATACTTCTCTATCACGATATGTACATCATCCATCGAATTGCTTGTAGTTGCCATGGAACCCCGAACCTCAATTCTAATACCACTTATTAGGGATATAATTATAGATCAAGCAATATACCCACCCAAGACCTCTCCTTGTGTGTTTTATGACAATCACAAAACAATCACATGAACAAAATAATAGAATAGCAAGCAAAAGAATTAAGGCAAAGACGACCTCTCTCCATGCAAGACAACCAATCTCTCACCTCTCTCTCCTTTATTGTTTTTCCTTATTCTTTTTCTAGAGTCTCTCTCTTCTCTTAGAAAAATATAATTGTATGGGATTATCTCTCTTCTCTCTAGAATTGAGATCTACATCTCCCTAGGTTATAATTCCATATATATAGAAACATCAAACCTAGACCTATTAACAATAGGAAACTCTTCCTCTATAAGAAATCTAATAGGAATAGTAACACTCTCATAAGGAAACCTAAACCTAATTGGAAACAAGAAAAACTACTGCTGTTCCCCGTGTCCGCCCGGGCGACCTGCTCGGGCAGCTTCTCCGGCAGGCGACTTTCCAGAAAGTCCATCATAGTTGCCTCGTCCCCCGTCCACCTGGGCAGTCTTCATTTCCTTTGGCTTCTTGCTTTGTCTTCGACTTCGTCTCTGTATGAGTTTTTGTCACAAAATCCAACAGAATATAGGTAAGTGATACTATTGCATCAAAATAGATGAAATTGATTAAGGAAAAAAGATTGTAATTGTATTCTGTTGTATTTAATGATTTGGTAATCAGCTACAAGGATATAAGTTTGTTGATATTTAGTTTGAAATCTGGACATTACCAGTAGAAGTTAAAGTTAAATTATTGAAAAGGTTATCTACAGATGATAAATTGTTCATTAAATGCTTAAATGTTGAGTTAGTCAAGTATAGAAATAGAATATCAAAGAATCGCTAAGCTGGTGCAACTATTGTCAGTATTTTGGCAAGTATGAATAAGTACAGAGTAATTTAAGTCAATCAATGCTATTGTATCACGGGGAGGAAGTTGACTTAAAAATATGTTTGGGTTTTTGTTTTATTTAAAAAGGAGAAGAATAGTTATTGATAGAATACTGAAATGGAAATGATTGGCTATCACACTACAATATGATGTGTTGAAATCTAGAAGTCTATTATATGTTTTAAATGCAGATAGCTCAAGAAATGAATTTTAGAAGATATATTGAAGTTCATAACGGGATTGTGGAATAATTTGTTAATAGGCAGATATGAGATCGTGCTACTTGTATTTTATTATGTAGAATGACTCCTTAATCGATTACAGGGGATAAAAGCTTTTGAGGATAAATTTGAAATTTGGGTATCACCAATTAGTAGTTAAAGCTAAGATGTTGAGAAGATTACCTTCAGATGAAAATTGTAAAATATACAAGGGACGTGTGGTTTAATAGAAAATAAAGGCAGAAATATCATAAAGTCGTGGGGTTATTGTCAATAATATTAATGACCAAGTTAAAATGAATATCTGTCATAATAAACTACGTGACTAGTTAGTCAAAGTCAACAGGGATTGGTTATTAACGAGTGAATGATTGTAGACAGGTGACCAAATTCTATTATTAATGATTAGAAATACAAATTTGTTGGGGTTAATCGATCTATATGTAGAAAAGAATTGTGATATTTTATGAGTACTGATGTTTATTAGCATAGAGTGAAATATTTGACTTGTACAAATATTTTGGGAGTTTGCTTGAGGCAACAAAAAAGAAATTGAATATTGGAAGGGTGCCTTCCGCAAGTTGACGACTAATTAGAAATACAGCACAGGTAAGTAAATCTTGTTTTCAAAAAATTAATAGAAATGTCTACTACGGGGACAGAATATTCTAAATGTGTTATCATTAGAGAATGGTATGGTTTGAAGAACTGAGTGATCCAGTGGGATCATTTGAAATGTTAAAGAAAATGGGAATCAATAGACTACCAATTGAGATTGTAGTCGGCATTAACCAATGGGTGCAATGCATTCTAAATTGCGTGTTACAGTGTTGAAGGTCAAAATTGAACCATGAGTTTCCTTGAGACAAGAAAAGTTTGGGGATAAACTTCCTAAAAGGAAGGGAGAGATGTAATACCCGTACCCGAAAAATTGAAGTAATATTATTTTCATGCATTAATTAGTATAATTAATTGCATGTGATGATTTGGGTGAGTTTCAATCACCCTGGTATAGTAAGTGTTCGAAAAAGGACATCGTTGAAAGTTCCACTAGAGATGGGACAAATATAAAATTGGGACCCACGAGAGGTCCGATTAAATAAATTGCATTTAGTTGCATTTATATTATTTAATGAATATTTGTTAAAGTATTTTTAATATATTATTGTTAGTTGTGCCTTTTATGGTACCAGTTTGGGTACCCATGTGAGAGCGAATAGGGATATGATTCGTAACTAGTAAGTTAATTAGCAACTTCATAAATTATTTGGGACCACATTTGGGACACATACATGACATAGACACATACCCACTTACATATTGGGATAGTTAATGCAATGTTAAGGGGGTTTCATAATAAGCATTTGGAAACATTTGGGGGTGTGAATAGAAATAACCATAAGTTGATATAATGGATATACATATGACTAGTCTGCCATCTTTTTCATTTAGTTTAAAACAAAACAAGGCAGAAAGGAGTTAACTGGCCATAAGAGAGGAAAAGTGGGTTTTGCGCCATTTTGTCACCGTAGTTTCGCCGTACGACCTCTGTTTCGCGAATCGAAGTCATATTCAGACTCGTGGAGGTGAGAGGATTATTTCCATGTCTTTCTTTTTTAGTTTTGGTAATGTTCTTTCTGCGACCCATTTTTAGGGGTGACATATATATATATATATATAAATATGTGTGATATATATGATAACATTGGGAATAACTAGAGTTAGTTTTGTGAAGGAATCAAGGATTTCTAAGGTTACTTAGACTTATTCGTAAGGTGAGTGTCATAATCCCAAAATTGGATACTTAATGTGATTTATTGCTATTAAATTCTTTAAAATGCTTAATTGTGATTAAGTAGAAAAGCACGTGATTAATTAGCATTTAACATGTATAGTATGTTGAAATTGTCATGTTGGACATGTTGAGTTGCTTATGTGCTTATTTGGGTCAAAGGATTTCAAGTGATAATCACCATTATTTAGTCCATATTTAAGGGACGTTGAATTCCTTAGAGAAAAGGGGACGTTGGTGATGACGACAACGAATTGACTACGGTCTTGTGAGAGTGTGTGATATCACTTTTAAAGCGATATTAAAGTGAGAAAGACCCGGAATCAGGGGTCTAGAATGATGGTGATTAATTACTTGACACGCCGATGACCATTTATTACTATGAATGAATATTTGATGTTTAAGATTCATTAAATATTCCAATTGCATGATTAGTATTACACTCACTGAGCAAAAGCTTAGTCGATTTTGTGGCTAATTACCACGTAGGTTCTAATGAGCACCACTATGAGAAGCATTGAGCTACGGGGATTCCGAATAGCACGAATTTAAGTTTCACTTGTTTAGAATGTCTATTAAAGGGCATACTCAGTTGGGTGGGAAGTTCGTATAATCCCTGTATTTAGAACTCGTGTAATTATGTTTTGGAATCGAGACTAATTAGTTCCTGAATCTTGTAATAATTTTGTATCCAACCTTTTCTAATCTTCCAATGTTACGAATATGTGAGTAGATCAATTGGTATTGAATGTGAATGAGTTTGAATATGTAATTTAGCCTTAGGTTGTTAATTGGTGGTTTTTCGCAGATCTGTTTTCAGCCTGTTGATTGTTATGAAAACGGACATAACTCTTTTTTGAAATTCTGATTCACGTGCCACTTTTTGCGTTAGAACCGAGACTCGAAGGGCTATCTGTTGATAAAATTTGACTATATTTTCTTAATGACCATTTACCCTTGGGCTGGTTTAAGCTAACGAATTCCTTTTTACTATGTTTAACTCTTGTTTTATTGCTATTAAGGGGTGTTTTGACTAGGGTAATCCTTTGTTACACGGTCCTAATTCACACGTGGCGGGTTAAGGTATGATAGAGGTCTTGGAATTTAATCCACCTATCTCTTCTTCTCTTTTCCACCACCATTGGTACTGTCAATCCATACCAACGTCGCCGTCTAACTCTCAGTAGTCTTTCCCAAACTCTGATTTTATTTATCATCATTACTTTTTTTGTGTATGTGTGCAGATATTGAGATGGGGATTATGTACGACGTCGTCGTGATCATCTAGATTGGGTTGTGATCTTTGCCTCTCATACTCTTCAATTGTTTGAGCATTCTCAGAGTTTGTATGCCCTAATGACTTTTGGCCATCAGTTTTATACACAGAATTTAGGGTTTCTGTTCAATTTCTTCCTAGATTTTGTGAACTTAATTTTAGGAATGTTTGATTTTTCACCTATTTCCATCTCTCTCTCTCTCTCTCTCTCTCTCTCTCTCTCTCTCTCTAAAATAGTGAATTTCAATTTGGAATTTGATTTTCAGGATCTTGATGTATTCCATTTGAATTTCTGTTGACCGAAGAGGTACTCATTTATCTAATCATTATTCACAGTTCATATATTGTACTTCATTACACTGTGGAATTAAGTCAATTGAGAGCATGTTTTGTCAAGTTTGAGATTTTATGGTTGTTGAAAAAATTGCATAATGGTATCTTAAAAGAATCTTACCCAGTTTGACTCAAAATCATAGATTTAGAATTGGTAGAACTGACTGAGAAATAGAATTTGGAAATTTGCAATATAAAATTAGAACTTAATTTCCCTCTTTGTTAATCTTGGCACTATACTTATATGTTAAGTTCTACCTGAAATTTCATTTACTTGAATGTAGTGTTTGTTGGTGTTGTGAATGAGGAGCCTTGGTCTTCGGTGCCAACCATTGCTATGTCGCCTTATTATCCAAGCTCCTCGGTGGCCTTGGCGTTCAGAGGTAAGTTCTATTATGGAAGCGTTGAGAGCCAAGGTGTCTTTAAATGTATAGAAACGGGTCAGTGATTTTTACTTCTTTAAGCTTATGAGTTGAAGTTTGGTTCTTGAAGGCTCTTTGTTTGGTTAATAGGGCTTCGATGGACATAAATTTTATGTATTCATTATAATCTTCCTAATCTTTAGTTACTCTCTTATTGGAGGTGATTCATTCAATTTTACCTCTAAATAGGTTTAGCTTTTTATTTTTTTGTTTATAGGTTTTTATGTTGAGTCTCACAAGTTTTCCCAAGTCCAAGAACAGCTTAATCGCAGCCATATAATGTTACTTTATGGTAATCTTAAGTCTCTTTTATGATGCTTCATGCAGTTTTTTCACAGTAGCTCACTGTTTTTGGATCCACATTGAGGTACTGATAATTTTTTTTTATTTTTTTTAATTATATATTTTTCCATTGATTTTCAGTTTTACATCAAAATAAATTGCGTTCATGTGGCTTCTTCTTCTTCTTCTTCTTTTTTTTGTTGCGCCATGCCCATGGGCATGGGCAATTACTAGTAACCTTTAAACTTGGAAATAAAGTATCATAAACAAGAAAGATCTCAACCACTGGAAAATGGAAATTAACCTGAGAACAAATCTAGACCATATGTATAACAAACTATGAACTAGTATTTGAATAATCTTGGGTAAATTGCATTTTGCACCCTTAAACTATACCATGTTTTGCACTTTGATCCCTAAACTATCATTTTTCGCATTTTGGTCCCTTAACTATCATTTTGTGGCAGTTTGCCCCCTCCGTCACTTTTAGCGTCACTTTTGGTGTCACTAAAAAGTGACTTTTTTCGTCACTAAAAGTGAGAGAGGGGGCAAACTGCCACAAAATGATAGTTGAGGGACCAAAATGAGAAAAATGATAGTTTAGGGGCCAAAGTACAAAATATGGTATAGTTCGAGGGTGCAAAATGCAATTTACCCAATAATCTTTCTAATTTTCCAAAAAGAGACATCCAATAGCAAAATAAATGTTTAAAAAAATATATGAAATAGATGCTGCTATGAAACGAAAATATTTATCGATTGAAGCAGAGATATGACTGAATCTTGTTGAAGACACTATCCTTAAGAGTTATTTTCGCCCCTCGGAGATCTTGTCTTGGTACAATAAGGTCACAATGATTAACTCTCCAGAATTAAGCAGCCTCTCATTGGTTAACGTGCACACGTCAAATGAGGGTCACAGAACAGCCTTGTGTATCAGTGGTTGAATGGACAAAGAGTAAAATAGAGAAGAACCAGAGAGTAGTTTTCAATAGGGAGAAAGAGTTTTTTGCTGTGTGTTTTTTGACGAAGTAAATATAGGCTTATATACTAATCAAATACTCAACACAATCCCATGGTGAAAGCAAACGTGGGATTTAATTTTGGCACAATATATTCACAACGGTTTGATAAAGATTTGGGAATGAATTTGGACATAAAAAGGAAATGAATTCGAGCAGAAAATAAAAGAAAAGAATTCCAAAAATTTATTCTGCAAAGACTAAGCCCAACTATGTGAGCACGTAAGGCTTTGGAGGCCGGGATTTGCACCCCCTCCACCGCACGCGAGTAAGACGTGGCGCGCCCGGTTAAACGATTATCAAATCAAAACCCAAATTTCTATTGGATTTGGGCTTGGCTAATGTGCGTGTGAGAGCCCACATGTTCCAACTTATTACTAAGTCCATATAGCAAAAGTTTATTATAAACCCTTTAAACTTTCTCTTCCTAAGCAATGTGGGACAAAGGTCCCCATAACACTTTTAAGGAAACCCATAATTCCAAGAGAGAGAAAAACTTTGGCTTTGTAAAACCACTGATTTGAGAAACAAATTACTACAATCCCCCACATTTTTCAAAGACATATTTTTTTTAGAAGAAATGATCGACCACTTTAATGTATCGCATTAGTACTAGTGTCTTTTGGACTATGAACTAGGGGTGTAACTCGGGTGGGACCCAAAGGATATTGGCTATGTCCTGGCCCGAGCCTGAATTCAAGCAGCCTACCCAAGCCTGAGCTTGAGCCCGACATAAACCCAGACTTTTCAACCCGAGCCTGATTATGATTTAGTATGCCAACCCGAGCTCGAACCCGAATTGAGCCCAAATTGCAATTTTTTTTTTTTTGGTGCAAACCAATTTTTAGTATGTAAACAACAATATGTAGAATATCAAATCTATTTTTTTGGTTTAGATTTAGGAAAAAAAATTCATCCATTAATTTAGTGTTTGAATAATATCTAATAATGTATTCTTATCACTAAAAAAACACTATAATATAATGTCAAAATAATACATAAATAGAATTCAGGCTCAGGCTCGGGTTCCACGGGTTAGCAAAATTCTGTCCAAGCCCGGCCCGAATTGAATTCGGTCTGGCATTTTTTTGTCCAAGCCCGCCCATGGTGAAAGTACCGCGGGCACAAGCTCAGTAATTTTTGAGCCGAGCCTAGGCTGACCACGGGTTGGGCCGCTCGAGTTGCACCCCTACTATGAACCAACACTTATGGTAAAAAGAATTGACCCACAGAAATTTGATGAAATTAAAATTTCCATGAACCTCATTTCTTTGTGTGAATCAAAATACTTATCACCCACAATACATTTTGACAAACAAGGCTGTTAACTCAGTTTGACCCGTTTGGCCATGCGCCATACCTGGATTTCATAAGTGTTCTAGAGAACCTTCCTAAGTTCTCATAGAAATCGGTCCCACTTCCACACTCACATAGGTGAATCCATCAAGTATGTGCTATAACTTATACATACCACCCAATAAGGACTATGAATTCATTAAGAGTTAAGACTCAACCTCACATGTTGTAGTCTACACTATCTACACCATAGGGATGGACTTTAATTACATATAATTGATAACCAATAGTTTGTTATTACCCATATGAACTTAGTTTGTGGGATCTCCACATATAGGTTGGGTTACCCCTATTGTTGACCTTTGTTATGGGCATAAGTCCCATCCCCCTCGATGTATTAGCCACTAGCTTTCTAATGGTTTGGTTAGAGGATCCGTTAAATTCATTTCTGACCTCACAAAGTCTAGGGATATAATCTCATCTTTTAACAGTTGTTTTACAATGTTTTGTCTTAAGAGAATGTGCCTACTTTTTCCATTATAGGCCTTATTTCTTGCTCGGGCTATTGCAGCCTGGTAATCACAATGTAGCGACACAGATGGAACTGGCCTCATCCATAAAGGGATATCTGACAAGAGGTTTCTAAGCTACTCAGCCTCAAAACCTGCCTTCTCTAAGGCGATAAACTCGGATTCCATACTGGACCAAGCAGTGCATGTCTATTTGAATGATTTCCAAGAGACTGCACCTCCTCCAAGGTTAAATATATACCCACTTGTGGATTTTGTCTCATCTGAATCAGAGATCCAGTTAGCATCACTATACCATTCTAATACAGTGGGAAATCCACAGTATGTCAAACCAAAATCCATAGTACCTCTGAGATATTTTAGTACTCTACATGTAGCAGTCCAGTGTTCCTTACTAGGATTATGGGTATACCTGATCAACCTATTAACTGCATAAGCAATGTCAGGTCTAGTACAGTTCATAAAATAAGTAAGACTGCCAATTATTTCTCACATCATAAGGAGTACTAACTGGTTTGGAATCAAAGTGACCAAACTTCTTAAGAATCTTTTCTACATTGTGTTCTTGAGACATAAAAAAACCTTCATTGGGTTTTGTCAATTTTATCCCAAGAATTACATTAGCTGCACCTAGGTCTTCCATATCAAAACTAGATGATAGCAACTGTTCTGTTTCATTTATCACAATCATATCAGTGCCTAAAATAAGCATATCATCCACATATAGGCAGATGATTACTCCAACATTATTATCAAATTTATAATACACACATTTATCGACTTCATTCACAATGTATCCATTAGAGGTCATTACATTATCGAATTTCTCATGCCATTATTTTGGTGCTTGCTTTAAACCATACAAAGATTTTACTAATTTGCAAACTTTTTTTTTGTTTCCAGGAGATACAAATCCTTCAGGTTGATCCATATAAATTTCCTCTTCTAATTCTCCATTAAGAAACGTAGTTCTAACATCCATTTCATGAATTATGAGTTTATTCAAAGAAGCTAGAGCTACTAGAATTCTAATTGATGATATTCAAAATAATCAACATCTTTCTTTGAGTGTATCCCTTAGCTACAAGTCTAGCTTTAAACTTGTCGATAGATCCATTAGATTTTAACTTCTTTTTTATTATCCATTTACATCCTATAGGTTTTGAACCAGAAGGTAAGTCTACCAATTCCCAAGTATGATTAACCATGATAGATTCTATCTCACTATTAATTGCTTCTTTCCAAAAGGGAGCATCAGGAGAGGAAATAGCTTCATTATAAGTCATAGGATCATTATCTATTAAAAACATAAAGAATTCATCTCCCAGGTTTGTTTATCTCCTATCTCGTGTGCTTCTTCTTAATTTGATTTCTAAAGACTCATTTGAGTCAATGTTAGGCTCAACTGAAGGTTCTATCCTTGGTCTCTCAATGGTTGTTTCCAAAGGAAATATGTTTTCAAAGAATCTGTATTTTTCGATTCAATTATTGTATTTTTCTCTAACACGTCACTTTTAAGAACCAAGAGTCTATATGCAACACTATTCTATGCAGCACTATTTGTCACGCCCCGACGTAGCATAAATAAGGAAAGCGTCTAATTTCCTTTATGGACCCGTAGGTCGCGACAGTTTGAAGGATCGATTCCGTCCCAAACGTCGAACAACAAAAAAACAATAATAATCAGAGCAGAGAAGTCAAGGCTTACAAAAATTTTACTAACTTATTACATCTTACGATACGGGGTCAACTAAGGCACAGACCGCCTTAACACAAAACAATAACTTATCATCTATTATAGTCATCCTTATAAACATACAGTTAAAAACTTAAACATATAACTTAAAATATGCAATGATGATAACAGTTTCTCTCCCAAAAGCAGCCGTTCTCAATTAGCATAGTCATAAGATTCCTCCTGATAATAACCTGAAAAACCTGAACACGAATGTCCAGGACGCATCAACGTCGTCAGCTTCAAGAAGCTGGTGAGTATTAAAAACATAACTTTAAATGTAACACATACCCACCTACCTTTTTCCATTTTTCCAGTTTTGTTAAAACAACAGTTTAACCATAGGAAGATTTCAATTATAAAAGTAACAGGGAATTTATTTAAAAGTCGTTCATTCATTTAAAACAAATGATCGTGTATGAGACAATGCACCACGCTCATCTTACCGACTCTTTCTCTCGACAAAACACAACAACTCACTATCTCACTCCAGTATCTTTGAAACACTAAGGTAGCCACACTTTAGCAACGGGGTGCCAGGGAATGTCCAGTTTGCCTCACACTTTGGTTTGGGGTACCAGGGAGTGTCCAATGCCTCACACTTTGAATACCTAAACCGCCATGCAAATACCGGAGGAACCCTCATGCAGTATCCAGACTCGGGTATTAGGGAGTGTCCGTAGGCCACACTTTAGCACTACCATGGGTGCCAGGGAATGTCCAAGTTCGGCGTCACACACTTTAACGCTACCATGGGCGCCAGGGAGTGTCCAAGTTTTGCCACCGTCGTATTACAAAGATAGTCTCACCGCAATCTCAACACGTCACACTTTGGTACACCATAACCAGGGAGTGTCCACCACACAATCTCAATCTCAATCTCATACTCATACTCTTCCCACACTGACCAGTACTCTTTTCCACACTGACTGACACCCACATGCATGTACCACTGACTCCACATGTATGTCATGAATTTAAACATAAAGGAATTCGCCGAATTAAAAGAACAACGTACGCAGGGGGATTGATAAGTCATAATACATTGTTTTAATCTTACCAACATAACCAATGGTATTCTGTTTTAATAAAATTCCAAAACAGGACCTTAATAGTGCTTTAAAATTTATCCAAACAGTCCCTTATACGAAAACACACAAAAACTAGAAACTGCCAGAAGTCGCGCGCGCGGGTCGCTTGCGCGGGCCGCTCGCGCGACCTGCCCATTTTTCATTTTATTATAAAAACATTTTCTTTCTGCCTAAAATCAGACACCTCACGCACGCGGGTCGTTCGCGCGAAAGGTCTCTCGCGCGACCTGCCTAAATTTCATTTTCTATATAAAACTTTCTCCGTCTGCCTGAACCCACGCGGCTCGCTCGCGCGAAGGGTCGCTCGCGCGATCGTGGCGCGAGATGAAGCAGAGGCTTCATCTTCTTCGTCAGAACTGCTCTGTTTCAGTTTTCCAAACCCAATTTTACCCATTTTGCAATCCGGATTAAAACATGACATATAGTATATGAATTTATTTGTTTTTCGACGAGGATTATGAATCTACGATTAATTTTACATGAATAAACTATGACTCAAGAATTTTATAAAAAACTAAAAGATCACAAAACTAATTTTCTTATACACTTTCTCATGTGAACAAATCAAGGTCTAATACTTTAACCATAGACTTTACATACCCAAATCTTTCATATTTCATTCAGAAAACAAGTTTTGATTAGGTTTGGAAAATCCAAGTTTTGAGCTATGGAGTTTCAAACAAAAATTCATCATTGGTGATCACAACTTAAGCTACACCAGACAGTAAATATAACATGAATTACATTCTAGGTGAGTTTAAAATACTCACTGTGATTAAGAGGGTAGAGAATTTTGTTGAGAAAGAGCTCCAATCACTAAACCCAAATGAAGTTTTAAGCTATGGAGTTGAGTGAAGCTTTCTCTCTCTAAGAAATTCTATAAACCCTCCCAAGCTCTCTCCCTCCACTCTCTGAATTCTCTCTATATTATGTGAGTGCAGAATGTGTTAGTGTGAGGGTGAATGTGGTGTATATATAGAAGCTCTTAATGAGTGAACTTGGTGCCCAAGAATACATACAACTTATGGTATACAAGAATTCTCAGCAAAATACTTACGTATATACAATGATATACACTCCACAGATGTTCTAAGGGTCACCTATAGGTTAGTAGGGGTCAAATTAGAGGTGTTTGGGAGTAGAGATTATAGGCATAAGTTAACTCACAACAAGAGGGCATTGCCAAACAAGGCCTAAGGCAATCATTAGTTGCCATAAATAGAAATAAAGTGTATGTCCAATCACACTTTACATCACTTCCAATATCTGTGGAAGTTTAGCACTGCGCAGACAGTTTTGGACATAAACTGGTATTTTCGTGGCGCGGTGTCCGTCACAAAAATACAGAAAATTTATTTTAACGTAAGAAATGGTTTTCTGGTTTTATAAAAATACAGTTTGAATTAAAAGAAAACATTTCCACCGTTTTTGAAATACAGACTTTGAAATTCAACACAGGTACTTCTAAATTTAAAATTGCAGTCTGACCCCAAAAGAATTTCAAATATGAAATAAATTCTACACACCAGAATTGTAATTAAAATAAAAGTGGAAAATGAATATTAAATATGACAATGCCAATAAATGAAAATGCAGGTTATTACACTATTCTTAGCATACCCTTTGATTAAACAATCTGCTTTTTCGAACCTATTTTCCTTTTCTTAATCTGCATTTTCGAACCTATTTTCCTTTTCTTAGGTTCTGGAAGTAGAACCTTGGCTAGGCACCCCCACACTTTAAGGTATTTTCAAGTTAAGTCTATGATTTTCCCACAACTCATAAGGGGTCTTTCCAGTTTTCTTAAAAATAATTCTATTTTGAATGTGACATGCAGAGAGGATAGCTTTCCCCCACAAATTAGTAGGTGCTCCAGAACTAACTAACATAGTCTTCATAATTTCTTTTAAGGTTCTATTTTTCCGTTTAACTACTCCATTAGATTCTAGTGAGTAGGGTGGAGTTACCTCGTGTACTATATCATGATGTTCACAAAATTTGTCTAAGGGGCCAGATTCATATTCATCTCCTCTATCAGACCTAAGTCATTTAATCCTTTTATCTAACTTGTTTTCAACCTCAGCTTTATATTGTATGAATTTTCCTTCTATCTCATCTTGATTTATAAGTAAGAATACTCTAGTATATCTCGAGTGATCATCTATAAATGTCACATAATATCTTTTTCCACCTCTAGATTTGGTTGATTTTATGTTTCCTAAACTGGATGAATTAAAGTGAGCAATTCAGTTTCTCTTTGCACTACTTGTTTACAACGTTTCTTTGTATCTTTTGCTTCACTACAAATTTCATATTTTTCATTGTTTGTGATTTTAACATTGTCAATAATGCCTAACTCATTCATTTTCTTGATATATGAAAATTCACATGTCCTAATCTACCATGCCACAAATCATGAGAATCAATCAAGTAAGTAGAAGAAGTAGTAGCATTTCCATTCAAATTAACAAGAACATTCAAAACAAACAAGCCATTATTGTAGTACCCTTTTTCCACAAACACCCCAATTTTAGTCATTACAACTTTATCAGAATCAAAAATAACTTTCACCCCCACTTTCCGAATCAGTGACACAGACACAAGGTTCCAATGGATATCAAGCACGTGGAGAACGTTGGTAAATGATAGGATCTTTCCGGAAGTTAGCTTGAGAACTACCTTTCCTTTTCTGATCTCAGGTGACGGCCTTGAGTTCCCTAAGTATACTTGTTCCTCTCCTTCCCCTACTGGTGTGTAAGAGGTAAAATCAGTTGCCACAGATGTGCCTGGTAGCCCTTCTCTGGCACTAAGTGTACCTCAGAAATGACAGCCACAATAACATCTGCCTCAACTAGATTAGCGGTAGGGAAATGTTGGTCGTTTTTCTTCCTGTATCTGCATTAAGCAATATGGTGACCTGGTTTGCCACAGACAAAGCATTCACCTTTCTTTTTAGCAAATTGGTTTTGGGGTTTGAGATTTTTGTTGAAGTTGGTTTTGTTGAAGTGGGGTTTATTATTCTGCGTTTAAAATTTCCTTAGGTGCGGTTAGGCTTTTCCTCAACGAGGTTAGCCTTAGAAGCCATAGCTTTGGCCTTCTCATTCCGATCAAGTAAACGGTTTTTTTCTTCAATATGAACATGAACAACCACTTCCTCCAGAGTCATTTTTTTCCTTTTATGTTTCATTATATTCTTATAATTTTTCCAAGACTCCGGATGTTTTTTAATAAGCGAGCCGGTTACAAATTGTTCGGGTAATTCCATTCCTTCATTACTAAGTTCCGAAATCACAAGGTGAAAATTGTGAATTTGAGTAGAAACATCTATGTCATCGGTCATTTGAAAATTGAAAAAGTTTCCGATGGCATATTTTTTAACACCGGCATCCTCAATAATATATTTGGTGGCCAAAGCATCCCAAATTTCAATTGTTGATTTGAAGTTACAGTAAATATCAAAAAGTTCATTTGATAAAGCATTCAAAATAATACTTTTGCAAAACTTGTTTGCATTTTCCCAAAGAGGTAATTCGGTTTCATAATTTTCAGAATCTTGAGCGGGTTTTGGTTTAGCCAAAACAAAATCAACATTTGCAATGTCAAGAATAAGTAGCAGTTTGGTTTGCCAGCGCTTAAAGTTATTCCCATTAAACGGTTCAATTTTTGTGACATCGGGAATAGCTTTAGTTGCGGTTAGCATAGCAGTATCCATGACGAAATAACTCTTAAGATTGTTAAAAATATATATGAAATAGATGCTACTATGAAGAGAAAATACTTATTGATTGAAGTAGAGATATGACTGAGTCGTGTTGAAGACACTATCCTTAAGAGTTATTTTCGCCCCTCGGAGATCTTGTCTCGGTACAGTAAGGTCACATCGATTAACTCTCCAAGATTAAGCAGCCTCATCCTTGTTAAATTGCACGCGTCAAACAAGGGGCACAGAACAGCCTGTGTATCAGTGATTTAATGGACAGAGAATAAAATAAAGAAGAACCAGAGAGTAATTTTCAAAAGGGAGAAAGAGTTTTTTGCTGTATGTTTTTGGTGAAGTAAACATACTTATATACTAATCAAATACCCAATACCATCCCATGGTCAAAGCAAATGTGGGATTTAATTTTGGCACAATATATTCACCAAGGTTTGATAAAGATTTGGGAATGAATCTGAACATAAAAAGGAAATGAATTCGGGCAGAAGATAAAAGGAAACAATTCCAAAAAAATATTCTGCAAAAAAATATTCTGAATATATACTTGCAGTGGTGTATTAGTGACACGTATTAGATATTAGTGATACGTATAAAAGGCGAGCTAAAAAATAGACTAACCAGTGGTGTATTTGTAATTAATTTAAAGAAAGCCATATTCGTTGTGGAAAAACAATTACTTCTAGTATAGACTTCTTGAAGTTGAAGGATAAAGAAAAAGAATTAATGAAAGTGAATAAAACACGGAATAATGAATCTGAATGTGCTAATGAGACAACTTTTTCATTAATTTTGATGTAATACCTAGTTAATTAATGAAACAATTACTAATGAAGCATGGGCATGCACTGTCAACTTTTAAGGCTTAGTTTGGCCCCCACGTGGCTTTTTAAAAGGAGCTTATGAAATTTACTACTAAGTTGTTTGATAATTTTATACAAGTGACACACTACTCTTCAAAAAGATATCATGAAACCAAAAGGCCACCTTGAGTTTTTAAAAGCTCTTCCAAGAAAGCCCTAAGTTCAATTTTTGCAAAGCTCATAAACTAGTTACCAAATGAATTAACATGAAATTGTGCTTTAAAAAATAAGAAGCTCCAAAAGGGGGCCAAACTAAGCATAAGTGTAGTTATATGCCTTGCTGAAGTTTCTTTTCTTTTCTTTTCTTCTTTTTTTTTTTTTTTTTTTTTTGAGGTGGGTAATCCATGCACCCATTGTTTGGCTACTAATTTGAGGGTACAACTATGAAAAAATTTGAAAATTAAATTTAGAATTCAAGTTTAAATTTTATAACTTTGGTATATTAGGGGCCTTCTACATATTTGACCTCATTTAGTGACAGCCTCAATGCAAGGTAATCAATGAAATGCGTTGCCAGATTTGGACCAATTAGCAATTCCCAAAATAGCTATAGAAATTCCGCTTAAAAAAAAATTTAGTTGGAAAAATTATTTAGTGAGACTGTTACACTGAATGATTCATGTGGTCTTTATTTTAGATGAGCATGACAAGTAGCTTGGTATAAAATTCGTCGGCAGTACCCATGGTTTGGTGACACAAAGAATTTTTTGACATTTTCAATTTTTACACGCCAAAAAAAAAAAAAAAAAAATTAAAAACATATGGTGCTGCCGAGGATCCCAATCCATTAGTTCACTGATCACTTCAAACAACATATGTCATGTCTCAACTACTAGCCACCATGGAGCACGAATTGGCGGTTGTCTGTTGTAAGCAGCCATCCCAGCAACACTCTTAGGAGTTCAAAAACACACCAATATTTCTTTTTTTCTTTCACGAGTAATGATATACTTCTCAAATTTTTATATCAAAATATTTCTCAAAATGATTTGACAGTAGAATCAAATATAATACAATGGAGTAAAAAACTATCACATCATTTAAAAAACACTTTTAAAATAAAAATATAGAGTAAAAAACATAACATACCACCAATATGTGCCCTGTTTTGGCGCTAGCATATGCGATTGGGGCATGATTCCAAAGTCACTGGTGCGAATGACTTTGAAGCTTTGAAATAAAGTCGGCAGAAACAATGACATTAATTACGTGGAACATTAAATGTCAGATTGACAAGTGTTAAGAACCAGAAAGCAGCTTTTCAAAATTCAAACCGCTAACCTGAGGACGAATCCAGATTCTAGACCACAAGTTTTATTATTATTATTATTATTTTAATTTTTTTTTAATAAGGCTAGACCACAAGATTAACAAACTAGCTATGATCTATTTAACTGGAGCAATAATTATTCCCCCTATAAAAAAAAATATTAAAAAATTATTATTCCCAATTTCGCAAGAACAAACCATTAATCAAATAAAATCGACAATAATATATAGCCAAGTCCAAATACATACACATATACATATACACGTTTAACTGATGCCGCAGGGGTGGACTAGCGGCACATTCATGTCCCACGTCACTCTAGCTGTTCAGCAACAAACATTTCCATTTCATTTAATTTATGAACAAGTCACCAAAATTTTCTTAAATTATCAAATGCATACACACAAACACACACACACACACACACATATATATATATATATATATATACTAGTATATGTTTGTATGTATCGGACAGTAGCTAGAAAGACAAAATTTGCATTTCTTACATACATCTAAATTTGTAATAAACTTTTTCACTAACTATGAAAAATGAAAAAAATAAAAATAACAGAGAAATTAATAGAATGAAGAAACAGAGGAGGGGCTTTAGCAAGGATTGTCATCAGACGATTTGAAGAACTCAGACTCAAGCTTGGCCCTACAAATAGGGCAAACCGAGTGCTTAGAGAGCCACGTGTCGGCGCATTGAAGATGGAACCCGTGATTGCAACCGGGTAACATTCGAGCCGGTTGATCCACCTCGATCTCGTCGAGACACACCGCGCACTCCGTCCCCATCACCAAACCTTTCCCGGTGGTTTTCGGTAATTTCTCCAGTTCCGAGGCCGATAGGCCGTTTTCGGGCGTCGGTTTAACCGGCAACCGGAACTCAACCGTGCTTGTGTTGGCGGCGTACCATAGTAGACACATGTAGATTATGAACACTACGCTCATGCCGGCGCACGGTAGAAAGAGTGCGAGAAACACCGCCACCATCATTTTTTTTTTTTTAGGCAGTTTTAATTGGTGTCAAAAATAGGTAAATGCTCTCTAGAGGGGTTTATGGGGGAAGGGTTAAGTGCGCAACGTACCGCACGATATGGGTTTTGGGAAAGTGGGGAGTTTTAAGGGCGTGTTTGGCCGGTGGGAATATGAGTCTGAGCTGGGTGAGATGAATCAGAGTTGGTTGTCAGATGAGGATCCTAAAGGTGACATGTAATTTATATTTCAAGGGTAAAAAGGCATACAAGGAATCAGAACATAAATTTTTGTTGTTTTTGGGAGGTGAATATGCTTCGTAGTTGACAAGAAATAAGGGAAAAAAAAAAAAAAAAAAAAAAAGGGTATCGAAAGAGACATTAATTGGTACCACCTTTTTCGGGTGTTTTGTGTATAGTTGTCTCCACTTGTATTGCTTTGGAACCCTGTGGTGTCAGGTGTGGGCTTTGATGGTCGGGTAATACTATGTGTATATAAAGTGTATAAATAAATATTTTTGTCATTTATTTTAGTAGAGTTTATTTTTGTACACATGAGATTTACTAAAATGAATAGTCTAGATCTTTATGTGCACACTTTAAGTGCACATTTTATGTGCATGAATCATTACTATTGATGGTTACTTGGTTTAATGAATTCATGGCCCATTTTTTAGAATTTATTTTAGTGTGCAGTTTTGTTCACTCCAAAATTATTCATTTTTTTTTATTGATTAATATAGTGGGGTCTAGCATTTACACTACTTCCTCCGTCTCATTTTATGTGTACCCTTTTCTTTTTTGGGATGTCTCAAAATTGTTGTCCACTTTCCTAAATTAGTATGCAAATTTTACTTCGTTTTTCAAATTACCTTTCCTTGAAATTAACACTAAAACAAAACAAAAAAAAAAGTGCAGGAAAGTAGGTATAGATTCTTTTTGTTCCCTTAAATAGTTGGATTCCTCAAAAAGGACACATAAAATGGGATCGATGGAGTATTAATTATTTCTCATTTAATATTAGGCCCTACTACATTAGTCAATGAGAAGTGAGGGTGAATAAAGGATGAGCAATTTTGGGGTGAGAAAAAATGTTTTCTTAATTCTATCATCGGGGACTATTTCTACTGAGTAATGTTATGCTTCTCAAATTCTAATCCCAAATTCTCATCCAAAATGATGTGACAGTGTGCTCACTGAATTTGATTGGATGATATTGAAGTGGTCCATCATTATTTCCAGTGGGCCTCCACTATCACTAGAAATGACAACGGGGCAGAGTGGGGTAGAAGTCGCCACACTCTCACTCCACTCTGCTTATATATATGGCTACTTTTACTCCACTCCTACTCACGAAACATAGCAACTCTTATACTACGTACCATTTAATACTGCATACTCCTACTCCACTCCATCTCACTCTTACTCCATTTCCCAATTTAGAAATTCTATAATTTCAAGTAAATCTGCATAATGTTCAAAGAAACTAACACACACACACACAAAATCAATAAATAAATAAAATACAAAAATTATCCTCCAACATCTCACTTAGGCAATATTGAGACTTGAGAATGACTAATTGTGATTTGTAACTCCAGATTTTTTTTATATATATATATATCATAGGTATTAAATAAATTACTTATACTAATGAGGGTATTTTAGTAAATATGCAATAAAATCGGGTCGGAGTGGGATTTAGGGATGTATTCCCAACTCCACTCCTACTCCTATAAGAGTTTTGTATCTCCAACCCGACTCCACTCCTTTACAATTTTGGTAGACTCCAACTCCATACCATTAGGAGCGGAGTAGGGCGGAGTACAAACGGGACGGAGTAAATTGTTATCCTTAACAGTCACATTATTTGTGATGCGAATTTAGAGTTAAGATTTGGGAAGTGTAGCATTACTCATTTCTACTAATAGGGGATTGTTGTGTGATAATTTTGTCTGACTATTGAAAGAAAAAAAAAATTCACTTGGCCATGTGGAATTCCGGTATTGATTGAAACCACCACGTGACTTATGGTTCAAGTCCATAGCATAATTTCTCCGATTTTCTGTTTGTATTAGCCCACATGACGAGGAAGCATGAAGTAAATAATAGGACTATGAATCCCAAATTTAAATACATGCTATATATGATACTTCTGTCACATCTTGTAGTATAATTTGGCAATTTGGCAAGTATTAAAGAACCAAATTTAAGAAGCATAACTTTTAAGTACATAATTCTTTTAAGAATTGTGACTTTTAGCCAAGTAGCTGAGTTGGCCCGGGCCGTTTTCTCCATTGGAGGTTATGAGTTCGAATCTCTCTTCAAGTAAAATTAAAACAAGGAAGATTTTCTTTACAGTGGAGTATGAGCCCTCTTTGTGTGTGCGTGTATTACTCACTCTCTAAGCTATTAACTCCACTCACACTCACCTTAGAGAGAAGATTTGTTTATGAGGAAAAAAAAATTACATAGCCCTTGACACAAAAAAAAAATATAAAATAAAATCTCCATTAATATAGTACATAGGTCTACAAATATTAATAGCCCCTCTAGTTGTAATTTGAATTTGAATGATTGATTACTTATTAAGAAGCGAACGAAAGAAAGGAGAGAAAACACCCTCATTTTGTATGGTAGCATTGTTAGCGACCGCACAATAGGAAAGGAGTTAGGAAAGGAGGATGGAAAGGGAATTTTCTAAGTCCATCATAATTTTCCGCTCAAAAGTGAAGGGCTCGTATGGTAACATTGTGATTTTTGGTTTTCAGTTTTGTTTTCTTTTTTTTTCTTTTCTTTTTTTTTTTGTACTAATGACCGTCTCTTATTTTATACAAAAAAATGAAAATCAAAACTAGAAACCAAAAACCACAACGCTACCATACGAACCCAAAGTGTGGGTTTGAAGACGGAAGAGATTTTCTTCATTTCTTCTCTTCTTTTGTTTTTTTTTTTTGATGAATCTTTATCTCTTCTCGTGAATTCAAAAAGTAATGAGAAAATGAAAGTTGAGCAATTTTTGCTCAGCCGTTGCTCACTCAGGCCTCTATTGGGTGTAGGGTGCAACTCGGGCGGGCCAACCCATGGTTAGCCTAGGCCCGGCCCAAAAATTAATGGGCTTGGGCCCGTGGTACTTTTACCATGGGCGGGCTTAGGCAAAGAAATGCAAGCCCGAATTTAATTCGGGTCGGGCTTGGGCAGAATTTTGCTAACCCGTGGAACCTGAGCCCGAGCTCGAATTCTATTTATATATTATTTTTACATTAAAGTATAGTGTTTTTTAGTTATAAAAATACACTATTAGATATTATTCAAGCATTAAATTAATAGATGAATGTTTTTTCGCAAATCTAAATTAAAAAATAGATTTGATACTCTACATATCGTTGTTTACATACTAAAAATTGGTTTGTACCAAAAAACAAAAAAACAAAATTACTAGGCACACAACACATTCCACAATAGAGCTTTAAATGCACGTACCATATGCTATATAAGTGGTGCATAAAAAAATGTAAAAAATTCAAAAAGTACATAGTACAACACATTTAAAGTCCTGTTGTGAAATGTGTTATGGAATGTATTGTGTGCCTAACATTTTTTGTTAAAAAAAATTGCAATTCGGGCTCGGACTCAGGTTGTAATACTAAATCACAAACCGGGCTCGAGTTGAAAAGTTCGGGTATATGTCAGTTTGGGCAGACTGCTTGAATTCGGGCTCGGGCCTGGACAGAGCCATAACCCTTTGGATCCCACCCGAGTTGCACCCCTAATTGGGTGATATATGTCCCATTCCATTTCAACATAATCCAGTGATTGGGAAACACCCCAAAAAATTAGCTAGGCTCAAAATAAGAATCCTATTTTGTATTGTGACACAACCCCCAAAAAAAATTAGCCAGGCTCTGTCACATTTCGGTCCCACAATAGCGAAACCAGAGCCCGTGGCATGCCACCGAGACTAAACCAATTCATTTACGTTCTCAAAAATTAGTTTGAAAAACACACGCAGCGAAAAAAAAAAAAACAAAAAAAACAACCCATTTGAAAACTAGTAGTCCAGTCGACTGCACCTCGTGCCCAGTCGACTGAGGCTGGTCCAGCAAAAAGTTTGGTCTTGAGACCCCATCCAGTCGACTATTTTCTAATCTCAGTCGACTGGGGTGCCAAATGTTCAGCCGACTAGTACGATCCGGTCGACTGAAGTCCAACCTGGATACAAAAAATATCTGATTTCAAACACGACCCAGTCGACTGTGTCAGGGACCCAGCCGACTGATCCTCTATAAAAAGATGCAGTGAGTTGCTGGAAAAGAGGCTCTAGTCGACTGCGTCGGGGACCCAGTCGACTGATCCTCTATAAAAAGATGCAGTGAGTTGCTGGAAAAGAGGCTCCAGTCGACTGCTCCACAAACCAGTCGACTGGTTTATGGCAACAGCACACATTCTGCAGCTTTTCCTGTTAGGGATATATACTAAAAGCCATGCTTTATGTAGTTGATTTATTATTCATTTAATAAAATCAGTTAATCCATTTTTTTTATGAGAATCTTTGTAGGCAATGTTTGTATTATATTATTTATTTAATATTATGCATGTGTGTCTCTCATTCTATATATAGGTGGTTTGGTGTGTAGAGTTCAGTTTACACACGGAAGTTCAGGCCATCAGATATTATAGAATGTAAGATTTTGGTTTACAGTCTTAGATGGGATTGGACACACCATCGGTAGGACTGCAGCATGGTGTTGTAGTAGGTTTGTCTTGACTACGGAAAACGGTATAGTTTCAACTCACTATGCTGGTACACTTTGTGTATTAAACAGGACTGATTTGGGGTAATTATCTTTATACTGACTTATAAGATAATTAATACCTCATGGTTATTATGAGTGCTTATGCTCTAAATCCTAAGTTAATTTGTAGACACGTACATTTGATATTTACACTTTGATCCCTAAAAGGGTGAGATCCTTATATGGGTCAATATCTCATTGGATTGGGTGGCAATATTAATTGTGTGGTGGATATTAATTAATGATGGAATCTATGTCTCAATTTTGGGATTGATGATATCCCCTTGAGAAAGCTTATAAGTTTTGATTATGTCAAACCCTGCAGGTGGATTTTGTATCCGACATATTAGATAAGTTAAGCAGAGGATCTCAAGGAATTTTAAGAAATTAATTAAATATGATTGTCAGTAATTATATTTAATTAATGGATATCTTTAATCTTAACATGGGGAGATAATAAGCATTTAATAACATGGAGCTCGAAATATTTTTTTGAGATAAGGGTAGGAGTGCAATTATAATTATAAGGGTAGGAGTGTAATTATATTTACACTTTGATCCCTAAAAGGGTGAGATCCTTACATGGGTCGATATCTCATTGGATTAGGTGGAAATGTTAATTGTGTGGTGGATATTAATTAATGATGGAATTCATATCTCAATTTTGGGATTGATGATATCCCCTTGAGAAAGCTTATAAGTTTTGATTATGTCAAACCCTGCAGGTGGATTTTGTATCCGACATATTAGATAAGTTAATCAGAGGATCTCAAGGAATTTTAAGAAATTAATTAAATATGATTGTCAGTAATTATATTTAATTAATGAATATCTGTAATCTTAACATGGGGAGATAATAAGCATTTAATAACATGGAGCTCGAAATATATTTTTGAGATAAGGGTAGGAGTGCAACTATAATTCTTTAGTGGTATGAATTATAATTTATGGAAATAGAAATCTGATTCAGTTCGAATTAGGGTTTCCTAATTCCATAAGGAAGCCTATTCCTTATTGACTTCTTATGGTCCCTATCGTAGCCTATATATATGCTGATTTGGCTCTCTCCTCAGTTAGCGTTTTTCTATATAGAGAATTATAACTCGGAATAGAAAAGAGAGCGTAAAAGAGGGAGAGCAGAAAACAGAAATGATTTCGAAAGAGCCCACACTCAATTCAATATTCTGGCAGCAAAGGAATACGGTAGAAGATCGTGAGCTGTTATCGAGCCCGTGTTCTCGATTAGTCTACTATAGCAATCCGTTTTAGCAGTTTAAGGTAACCCTAGTTCCGCCCTTGTAGGGTTATTGTAGTTTTTACGTAATATATTTTTTTTGCAGTACCAACTTATAAGCGCTGTCAATGGATTCTGGGAACATTGTTTCCTAACATTTCCAAGTTAAAAGCTTTCTCAAATCGTTTAGGGATTAAACACACATACCAACTCACTCCAAAGTGATCCTAACTGTATTGAAACATTACTAAAACATAATTACAACATGTTACAAACTATTACAACCTTTTAGATCCATTCTATCTGCTAAGTTAAGCATAACCAAAAGTTATACAAATTCTTATTACAACACTTTCATTTCCAAAACTACGAAATAAACATGATGTGACGCCTTCTAAGTGAACTCCCAAACCCATATGCTCACTTTTGCGATTCCACTCCAGCATTAATACCAACAATGGTTATTTAAATAACCACACATTTCGATTTGTTTAAGCTAACGCTTAGTGAATAAAACAACATATGCACGTGAATGACAAACATGCTCGCATTCACAACTCTACATTTCATATTAGTCGCGGGAGACTCATGTGCACATTCCATACTCCCAATCCGCGACTCCTCGCCAATAAGTCCACGCGAAAGGGTAAGACCCACGATTCTTCTCTTCAATCGTGCGACCTTAATGCCTATATAGGCTCCACAAAATGGCTTAGTGACCACGTGCTCTTTCTAACCCAAATAAGCAACTCAACATGCTCAAATACATATCACCATGCTCTCAGTAATCAAAACATTTCACCGTGCAATTGGGCCTACTTATCGATATAATCGCACAATATGAACTACACAATATATATCTCTAAACTAATATATGTTTTTCATATCAAACATGAATACATGTCAAGAAATCATTCCAATAACATAGTTGAATCACTCACCTCCGATTAACACTTCTAAAGGTCGTTCCAAAGAAAACCCATACACAAAGAGCGTGCATAAAAACTCCTAGTACAATTCCTATGAATCAGAAATCCAAATATAAACTTTTATGAAAACATCTAGAAATTGACTTTTTCTAAAAACTTAGCCAAATAATCCCGAATAGATATCAAAATGAAGCTCTTACCTCGAGAAGCTCATACCTCGAGAAGCTCAAATATGAAATCTAGAAGAAATCAGACAGGCAGAAGGTCGTCGTTTGGCGTCACAAAGCTCTAAGCTCCTAAATCTCCCTTTTGGCCTCCTTCTTGAATTTTAGGTTAAGAGGTTAGAAAATATGAAAATCATCACTTTCTATATATAGGCAACATTTTTCAAATTTGTGTTTACCTCCACACGAGTTTTCAAAACTTCTAATCAGTCTCTGAAACTTCCTATACAGCTAATTCATAACTTTACAAGTGAAACTTCAAATTTATAAAAGTTTTTGACTAAGTTTCGTTTGGTTGCTAAAACGTGAATTTTTATATAACGTTTTCTGAAGTTGCTATTTAGCCTACCAAATTAATAGCGTGTTAATTCGTGCTTACTAGGATACTAAAACTAAGAACACAAATAAATTCTAAACCAGAAATAATACATATAGTGAAATACACAAGTAGACATTTATTTTCAGATAAACATTTAATGTATTCCACAATGACCGTCTCAATCTCGGAGAGACATCACAGCAGCAAAACACTCATTCACACCGTCTCAAAGGGTTCTCTAACACAGTCACCCAAATCGACTCGAGTCACGACCCATCCAGCTAATGTGCGGAAACAGGACACGTGGCAAGTCACCAAGGCTCAACAATAACTATACGCAGCGGAAAAGAACTTTAAAACAATCTTGAGTCTATAAAACTTTGAAAACATTACCCTCCAAGTTGTAAAATCCGTATAAAATTGAAAACATAATTATATTTCAAAACGAATGATTTAATGTTGAAAAGGGTCCCAAAGGCACCCTAAGAACCAATTAAAAACCTTTTAAAATTTTTGGAAGGGGTAGTAAAAGATTTCTAGCAGGGGGTATTTCGACCGGTCGAACGACCCCCTTCAACCGGTCGAATGACCCTTTAGCAGAATCCTGCCCAAAGTTGCAAAATTTGCTTAAGGCATCAAACAACCACCACCAATACCAATACTCCAAACACACTTACATTAATCCAAACGTCACAAGCTATAACAAGCTTTCAAAAACAAAGTTTAATCTCACTAATCCATGAAAAGAAACAATAGCGGAACAAGCTAAGGCTTGTTTGGTTAGATTCACAAAACTCTAACCACACTCTTTCAAAATCCGAATTTGACAAGTTAAGTTTACAAAACACGAACTTAAGAGTTCGGACGAATTCAAAACTAACTATAAGAAGTTTTCTTACATAATACAACATTTCCCAAAATCCTTCTAAGGTACTCAATTCAAACAAAACATGACCCTACCTCCAATTCCATTATTACAACATTGGGAAGGAAACCAAAACATAAACAAAAGGCGATCCCCGGCATTCCCCCGGTTTCACCCTTCACGCTTCTCCTTTCTTTCTTCAAACCTGCAATGGAGTAAATCTCCATTGCTCAGCTATACACTGAGTGCACAATTTCTAACATATGCATATATGACAAATCATGCTTTAATCTCATCATAACACATAACTATTGGTCTCTAGGGAATAAGTACACATTCATCGATCCAAAGTCTTAAGACTCAACCATGACCCATGCCCCTTCGACATGTCACGTCAATGCCTTTCTCGGCAAGTGATCGTCATCACTACTAATCCTCCCCATTCTCGAGAGGACGTCTCACGGTGAATTAACACAAATCCCCCTTTAACCCACATAGGCACATAAACATGCTCAACTAGCAAATCATCACATATACGTGCTCGCACAAAATTTGACATGCTTTCTATATTCAAGCGTGTGCATAATTAACGGGCCTAAGATTAACACATGGATTTTGCCCGGATCTCAATTTCGTCGTCGAAATATAAAACATGTATTTCACCTATATAACATAGGCTAGAAATTCATACCTCGAGCTATGATCGTATAACTTTGAGGGAACGACTAGAAGCCTGATTAAACACCAAATCTCCGATCCTACGCAAAACCTACAAGTTTACACGTGTTTTCCCCAAATTCTTAGATTTAGAAATTTATAAAAACTTAGCCAAACATGGCCTAAAGACTATCAAAACGTAGCCCTTACCTTGGGGAGTTCAAATACGAATTTTGGTTGAAAACAGACAGACGAAAGGTCGCCGATCGTCGTCGCAAAGCCCGTGGTAATAATCTCCCTTTTCTCTCTCCTCTCTAACGATATTTTTAGAAGTTTACAACTAAATGAATTCCCACCCTTGCTATTTATAGACAAACTTTTCAGAAATCGCGTTTACCACCCCGCGAGTTCTCAAAACTCCTCATTAAGTCTTGAAACGTCGTACACGCCCATTTTATAACTTTACGGGTGAAAACTATAAATTACAAAAGTTTTCGGCTAAGTCTCGTTTGGGTCCAAAATTACATCCGAAAACTAAATTCTGTGGAATCTCTACACAACCTACCCTTTTAAGCAACGTATCACTCACGTTCTCACCACAGTGTTCAAACGATCTAAAACTATATCAAAACTATCAGAAATTATACTACACAGGTATAATTACTATTTATGAAAATACCAGATAAGTCAAATAACATTTAAATCATATAAATGTCAGTTAGCTATGCCAATGTAACATGATTTTCCATGTTCCCGTGTCCTCTCTTGACACCTTCCAGACTGCCTTTAAGGCCAAATACTGGGTTCTCAAAAGACACCATCCAACAACTAGTGAGTCATCACTCACTTCACACACGTTAATTATGTCACGACCCATCCCACTACGCGTGGAAATAGGACACGTGGCACGCCACCAAGGCTCAACCAAACGTCATATAACTATACACAGCGGAAAGAACTTTAAAACAACCCTGGGTATTTAAAACTTAGGGAACATTACTCTCTGAGTTTATAAAATCTATTGAAATCCGAGTTATAAAAAAAAAGTTTTGTTCGATCAAAAGTGTTCACAAGAATCCCTTTCAAAATATAGAAGTTCAGTCGACTGCCCAGTCGACTGTACCAGGGTCCAGTCGACGGTGCCTGGCAGAAACTAAAACCCTAAATCCTCAACAGAGGTCCAGTCGACTGCCCAGTCGACTGGGTCAAGCAGAACCCAAAAATACAGCATATAACACAGGGGTCCAGTCGACTGATATGGGGACTCAGTCGACTGCTTTTCCATTTTTAGAAGCAGTATTCAAAAACTACAGTGTCTCAGTCGACTGATGCAGGATCCAGTCGACTGCTTCTCTTACTATTCACTTTCAGAGTCTCAAACACCTGAGATCCAGTCGACTGACCCTGGGTCCAATTGACTGCTCCCCTGCTGGCAGCCCTGTATTGCAAATACTAATAACACATGCTTCTCAATTCTAACACCAACACAACCATAACTGATTTCCAACATATTAATATGCAATTATAGATGTTAAATTACAAGATTTCCATACTGTGAAACTAATCCATGTTTCTATTACAACATACTACATTATTCAAATCCTTACTCAAGTTTAGGATTTAAAACAAAAACTTATACAAGTGTGATTTCCTCGGCGTTCATCGGCCTCACTCATCGCGCTTCTTCTTGTCTTTCTTCTTACCTGCAATGGAGTACATCTCCACTGCTCAGCTATATGCCGAGCGTATAAGTCTAACATATGCAATATATGACAAAACATGCTTTAATCTCATAAATCATATCAATAGTCTCTAGGGAGGAAAATACGCATTCATCCGGTAGCGGCAAGTCCAAGCCTTAAACCGCGATGTCAATGGCAAGTCCAAGCCTACAACCATTACATCCCACAAGTGCCATGGCAAGTCCAAGCCTACATCCATGCACAGTAGCCGTCGCTATAAAAATTCTCAAACATCGAGAAGCTTACTCCGGCATGAATTTGTATAAGACTCCCCTTTGACCCACATAGACAACTCAACGTGCTCGCGTAAATTTAGACATGCATTTCACAAATTAGCGCGTGCATAATTAACGGGTCTACAATTAACACATGGATTTCGCCCGGATCTCAATTTCGTCGTCGAAATATAAAACATGTATTCCTCTATATTTCACAAGTTAGGACTTCATACCTCGTGCGATTTCCCCCAAACTTTGAAGGATCGACTAGGGGGCTAAATAATCGTCGGATTTCGAATTTGAGAAAATTCCTACAAGTTTATACCTGTTTTTCCCAAAAGTCTAGAATTAAGATTTTTACAAAAATTGGCCAAACATGACCTAAGTGGTATCAAAACGTAGATCTTACCTCCACGAGTTCAAATCTGAAATCTGGAGAAAATCTGACGGATGAACGGGCGTCGATCGGCGTCGCAAAGCCCGTTGGCTCCAAATCTCCCTTCTCTCTCCTCTCTCTATATATTTGTGAGTGTTTGGATGAGATTGAAATCTCATCCCAATCTATATATAGATAAACTTTCGGGGAATTACGTTTACCTCCCCGCAAGTTTCTCAAAACTTCTCATTAATCCATGAAACTTCGCACACGTCCATTATATGCCTTTACGAGTGAAAATTATAAATTCCAAAAGTTTTCGACTAAGTTTCGTTTGGGTCCAAAAAAAATAGCGTCCGAAACTATATTCTGTGAAATCTCTACACAACCTACCTTTTTAATTAACGTATCTCTCACGTTCTCACCACAGTTCTCAAAATGATACTATCATATCCAAATTCATCAGAATTATACTACACAGGTATAATTACTATTCATAGAAATACCAGATAAGGTCAAATAACATTTAAATCATATAAATGTCATTTATTCATGATTATGCAATATGAACTTCCATGTTCCAGTGTCCTCACTGACACCTTACCGTTGACTAACAGTCAAACTCAATCCACCATTATCAACTAACATTGATAATCCACAAAAATCTGAATATGCATATTAAAACCATGAAATTTTTGGAACGGGTATGACAACTCTTCCCTCCAAAAAGGAAGTTTGTCCCCAAACTTTACCTCATGCGTCGAATAAGTACGGATACTCATTTCTCATGTCTTCCTCACTTTTTCATGTAGCCTCTTCCACCGTATGACTACGCCTTAGCACTTTTACCATTGGGATGGTTTTAGTTCTCAAGACTTGTTCCTTTCGATCTAGAATCTCTATCGGTTGTTCCACATAAGTCAAGTCCCCCTGAATCTGTAGCGGTTCAGGTACAATGATCTTACTTGCATCAGTCATACATCGTCTCAACATAGACACGTGAAACACATTGTGCACATGTTCCAACTCTGATGATAAAGCCAATCTGTAAGCCACCGGCCCTACCCTTTCTAGGATCTCAAAAGGTCCTATAAATCTGGGATTGAGTTTTCCCCTCTTTCCAAATCGTACAATGCCTTTCGAAGGCGATACCCGCAAGTATACGAAATCTCCCACTTCAAAATTCATCGGTCGTCGTTTAGAATCCGCATAGCTCTTATATCGGCTCTGAGCTACCTTGAGTCGCTCTTGAATCAACTTCACCTTTTCAGTAGTCACCTGTATTAGTTCAGGTCCTAACAACTTTCTTTCTCCCACCTCGGTCCAACAAACTGGTGATCGACATTTACGGCCATACAAAGCTTCATATGGTGCCATACCAATACTCGATTGAAATCCGTTGTTATACGCAAATTCAATTAATGGCAAGTGGTGCTCCCAATCACTCCCAAAGTCTAATACACACAATCTCAACATATCTTCCAAGGTCTGAATCATACGCTCTGACTGTCCATCGGTCTGAGGATGAAATGCAGTACTGAAACTCAATTTCGTACCCATAGCTTCTTGCAAATTTTCCCAAAATCTTGACGTAAAACTACTATCGCGATCGGATATAATCACTGTTGGTACTCCATGTAGTCTTACAATCTCCCTCACATACAATTCTGCTAACTTGGACGGTTTAGTCGTTTTGATCGGTAGAAAATGAGCTGACTTGGTTAATCGGTCAACTACAACCCAAATCTTATCATTCTTATTGCATGATCGTGGAAATCCAGAAACAAAATCCATCGTGATCTCGTCCCACTTCCATTCTGACACAGGTAAAGGTTGTAATAATCCCGCGGGTACTTGTCTCTCAGCTTTAACCTGTTGACATGCCGAACATTCAGATACAAACTTAGCGACTTCACGCTTCATACCCTTCCACCAGAAGTTTTCTCTAAAGTTTCTGTACATTTTATTACTTCCCGGGTGCACTGAATATTTCGCATTATGAGCTTCTTCTAAGAGTCGTTCCTTTATGTCTTTCACATTCGGTACACATAACCGATTCCCAAACTTCAAAATCCCTTGTTCCAATACCAAACCAGTTCGCTTTCCCAAAGGTATCTCATCTCTCATTTTACACAAGTAAACATAGTGAAACTGTTCCCTCTTGATTTCATCAATAATATCTGGGTGTACCATGATTGCCATCATTAAACCACCATTAGTCTCTGGAATCACATCCAAGTCTAAACGTTCCATTTCTTTTACCAATTCTTTTTGTTGTGTTAGCTTGTCGGCTAAATTCCTCGACGTCTTTCGGCTTAAGGCATCGGCTACTACATTTTCCTTTCCCGGATGGTACTCAATCGAAAGATCGTAATCCTTCATCAATTCCAACCATCTTCGCTGTCTCATATTCAAGTCCCGTTGGGTGAAAATATATTTCAAACTCTTGTGGTCCATGAATATCTCACATTTTTCCCCGTACAAGTAATGTCTCCAAATCTTCAAAGCATGAATTACTCCAGCTAATTCCAGATCATGAGTCGGATAATTAATCTCATGTGTCTTCAACTGTCTAGAAGCATAAGCAATCACTTTACCACCTTGCATCAACACGCATCCCAACCCTTGATGCGACGCATCACTATAGATCACAAACCCCTCGGTTCCGGATGGTATTGTCAGAATAGGTGCTTTCGTTAGTCGTGCTTTCAATTCTTGGAAACTTTCTTCACATTCCTGACTCCATTCAAATGTAACTCCCTTTCTCATTAACTTGGTCATTGGCAAAGAAATCTTTGAGAAGTGTTCAATAAAACGGCGGTAGTATCCCGCTAATCCCAAGAAACTTCGAATTTCGGGTACGAAAGTCGGCCTTTGCCAATTACATACAGCTTCTACTTTGTGAGGATCAACTGAAACTCCATTCTTATCAATCACATGACCAAGAAAAGTAATGCTAGGTAACCAAAATTCACATTTCTTGAATTTCCCAAATAATTGTTTCTCTCGCAATCTCTGAAGTATCAACCTCAAGTGGTTCTCGTGTTCTATCTCACTAGGTGAATAGACAAGGATATCGTCGATGAACACTATCACAAATTCATCCAAATAATCCTTAAAGACTCGGTTCATAAGATCCATGAACGCAGCTGGTGCATTAGTAACCCCAAATGGCATAACTAAGAACTCATAGTGTCCATAACGCGTTCTGAAAGCTATTTTCTCGACATCTTCGGCCTTCACTTTCAACTGATGATAACCCGATCTTAGGTCTATCTTGGAGAATACTTGTGCCCCACGAAGTTGATCAAATAAGTCATCAATTCTGGGTAACGGGTACTTGTTCTTAATCGTCAACTTGTTCAGTTCCCGGTAATCCACACACATACGCATTGAGCCATCTTTCTTCTTCACAAACAATACTGGAGCTCCCCACGGCGATACACTTGGTCGAATAAAACCTTTATCAAGTAACTCTTGTAGTTGAACCTTCAGTTCCTTCAATTCTAGTGGTGCCATTGTATACGGTGCCTTGGATACCGGTCTTGAGTCTGGCTTTACCTCAATGGTGAATTCAATTTCTCTCTCAATAAGAACATCTGGTAGATCATCAGGAAAGACACCTGAATATTCTCGCACTATCGGAATGTCTTCTACTTTGAATTCGGTCGCTGAGACATCAGTCACTGAACATAGGAATCCGTGACATCCCTTTTTCAATAATCTTCCTGCCCGATTAGCTGAAATCAAATACGGCGGCGGTGTAACCCCACTCCCTTGGAAACAAAAGTTCCCATGTACCGGTGATCGAAAATTAACTTCTTTCCGATTCACAATCTATCGTAGCTTGGTTAAGGGCTAACCAATCCATTCCCAGTATCACATCAAAATGATTCACCTCAATCGGTATAAGGTCTACAGTCATCAACTTCTTACCTAATTTGATTTCATAGCTCTTATATATAGTAGACGTCACTATCGATTTACTAAGTGGCACAGCAATAGACAATTCATATCCTAACGGTGCCGATCTAACAGTCAAATGTTCAACAAAAGCATGCGATACAAATGAATGCGTAGATCCCGAGTCGACAAGTATGCGTGCTAAGTGTGAACATACAAGCACCATACCTGAGACCACTGTCTCGGAAGCAGTCATATCTCCTGGGTTCATCTGATATGCCCTTCCTTGACGTTGCTCCAACCTTTGTCCCCCGTCATTAATCTGCTTAGGCTTCGAACCACTAGAAGCCATAGAACTAACTCCTTGCTGAGAATACTTCCTCGGGCAATCCTTGGCTTGGTGTCCAAATACTCCACAATCATAGCACTTGCCTCTCATCTCGGGTGTAGAATTAGCACTACCCCCCCTTGATTTCTGCTCTGGGGTTTGGTCATGAAACACCGGCCTGAGTGTGGTCGGTTGCAAAGCGAACACAACGGTATGCCACTTGGCGTCCTCCTAAAATCACTGGAACTAGAACCAGAGCCTCTTTGAAATGGCCTCTTGAAAGATCCGCCTTGGTTCCTATCTCCACTCTCATTGCTTCGTTTTCCGTGCTGATTCTGCCTCGACCTTTCCATCCCACTCTCAGCCACTAGCGCCGTTTGTTGTACTGCTGCCACAGTCGAATGCTCGTAGGTTTCCACCCTTAAACGAATATTTTCCCTTAAACCTTCTTCGAATTTCCTTGCTCTATCTTCCTCCTCTGGTACTGAACCCTTGCCAAACCTCAACAACGCATTGTACTTGGAAGTATATTCGGTTACAGTCATATCTCCCTACTTCAAGTTATCAAATTCTCGCTTCTTTGCATTGTAGGCGGCTCGCGGAAAGAACCGGCGATTGAATTCCGCCTTGAACCCTTCCCAAGTAATCGGTGCCCCTTGATCTAGTACATTTACCCACCAGTTCTGGGCTTCACCCTTCAGTACATCACTTGCATTTTCCATCTTCTCCCTATCGGTCATCGGGATAGATAGGAAGATTCGTTCCATGTCCATTATCCAATGTTCTGCGAGCGTTGGATCGGGTGTCCCATGAAATTCCATTGGTTTCTTTCAAGTAAACTGTTCAAATATTGATCTCATACCCCTACTTTCGGGTGCATTTACTACAGTTATTGGTTCCACTTCGATGTGAGGTGTGGGAGGCAGTCGCTCCGCTATATTCCGTATCATTTCTCCCATATTCCCCATCATCTCTGCCATTTCATTCATTCGTCGGGTATGGGGTGATAACTCTCGGTCATCCATGATTACAATCCTGTAGTTCGCAATGCATAAACACTATGCATGTACAACAATAACAATGTCATGTATGTAAAATAACATCCATATGCATCAAACATCTCTAAGATGTATGAATGTAATTTAAAACATGCGACAATTCACTCAACACTCCACTCGTCGTCGAACGTTCCCAAAGTTTTGTTACCTATAGCTCTGATACCAATAAATGTCACGACCCATCCCACTACGCGTGCAAATAGGACACGTGGCACGCCACCAAGGCTCAACCAAACGTCATATAACTATACACAGCGGAAAGAACTTTAAAACAACCCTAGGTATTTAAAACTTAGGGAACATTACTCTCTGAGTTTATAAAATCTATTGAAATCCGAGTTATAAAAAAAAAGTTTTGTTCGATCAAAAGTGTTCACAAGAATCCCTTTCAAAATATAGAAGTTCAGTCGACTGCCCAGTCGACTGTACCAGGGTCCAGTCGACGGTGCCTGGCAGAAACTAAAACCCTAAATCCTCAACAGAGGTCCAGTCGACTGCCCAGTCGACTGGGTCAAGCAGAACCCAAAAATACAGCATATAACACAGGGGTCCAGTCGACTGATATGGGGACTCAGTCGACTGCTTTTCCATTTTTAGAAGCAGTATTCAAAAACTACAGTGTCTCAGTCGACTGATGCAGGATCCAGTCGACTGCTTCTCTTACTATTCACTTTCAGAGTCTCAAACACCTGAGATCCAGTCGACTGACCCTGGGTCCAATCGACTGCTCCCCTGCTGGCAGCCCTGTATTGCAAATACTAATAACACATGCTTCTTAATTCTAACACCAACACAACCATAACTGATTTCCAACATATTAATATGCAATTATAGATGTTAAATTACAAGATTTCCATACTGTGAAACTAATCCATGTTTCTATTACAACATACTACATTATTCAAATCCTTACTCAAGTTTAGGATTTAAAACAAAAACATATACAAGTGTGATTTCCTCGGCGTTCATCGGCCTCACTCATCGTGCTTCTTCTTGTCTTTCTTCTTACCTGCAATGGAGTACATCTCCACTGCTCAGCTATATGCCGAGCGTATAAGTCTAACATATGCAATATATGACAAAACATGCTTTAATCTCATAAATCATATCAATAGTCTCTAGGGAGGAAAATACGCATTCATCCGGTAGCGGCAAGTCCAAGCCTTAAACCGCGATGTCAATGGCAAGTCCAAGCCTACAACCATTACATCCCACAAGTGCCATGGCAAGTCCAAGCCTACATCCATGCACAGTAGCCGTCGCTATAAAAATTCTCAAACATCGAGAAGCTTACTCCGGCATGAATTTGTATAAGACTCCCCTTTGACCCACATAGACAACTCAACGTGCTCGCGTAAATTTAGACATGCATTTCACAAATTAGCGCGTGCATAATTAACGGGTCTACAATTAACACATGGATTTCGCCCGGATCTCAATTTCGTCGTCGAAATATAAAACATGTATTCCTCTATATTTCACAAGTTAGGACTTCATACCTCGTGCGATTTCCCCCAAACTTTGAAGGATCGACTAGGGGGCTAAATAATCGTCGGATTTCGAATTTGAGAAAATTCCTACAAGTTTATACCTGTTTTTTCCAAAAGTCTAGAATTAAGATTTTTACAAAAATTGGCCAAACATGACCTAAGTGGTATCAAAACGTAGATCTTACCTCCACGAGTTCAAATCTGAAATCTGGAGAAAATCTGACGGATGAACGGGCGTTGATCGGCGTCGCAAAGCCCGTTGGCTCCAAATCTCCCTTCTCTCTCCTCTCTCTATATATTTGTGAGTGTTTGGATGAGATTGAAATCTCATCCCAATCTATATATAGATAAACTTTCGGGGAATTACGTTTACCTCCCCGCAAGTTTCTCAAAACTTCTCATTAATCCATGAAACTTCGCACACGTCCATTATATGCCTTTACGAGTGAAAGTTATAAATTCCAAAAGTTTTCGACTAAGTTTCGTTTGGGTCCAAAAAAAATAGCGTCTGAAACTATATTCTGTGAAATCTCTACACAACCTACCTTTTTAATTAACGTATCTCTCACGTTCTCACCACAGTTCTCAAAATGATACTATCATATCCAAATTCATCAGAATTATACTACACAGGTATAATTACTATTCATAGAAATACCAGATAAGGTCAAATAACATTTAAATCATATAAATGTCATTTATTCATGATTATGCAATATGAACTTCCATGTTCCAGTGTCCTCACTGACACCTTACCGTTGACTAACAGTCAAACTCAATCCACCATTATCAACTAACATTGATAATCCACAAAAATCTGAATATGCATATTAAAACCATGAAATTTTTGGAACGGGTGTGACAAATTAACACAACCGTAAGCATGTTATGCATGCTAAAATGATATAAATAAATACCGCAGGAGCGGGTATGACAACTCGTGATTCAAAACCCACTCACACATGTGCCAAAATGCACAACACATCACATTATCATGCAAGACAATACAATGAAATGCAATTACACGATTGCGGGTGTTATAGGCTCAAAATAAGAATTATATTTTGCATCAAACTGTAATTGAACAACCCAAAGCTAAAATAAAATATATAATATGTTCTGATAAAAAATAAAATAAAAATACATGATATGTTCTATTTGGCCGAATTGTAATCTTACACATCTTAAATATTTAGTCCAATAATCTTTCTTCACACTTAACATTTGAACCCAACCTAACCTATTTTGCCATCAATGCAAATTTTACGAATCAACACATAATATAAAAAATAGTACTGTAGTAATCTTCAACATGCAATGGCGGAATAACAAATAGACCTAAAATTTTTTGCTTCAGGGGCTATGCCCCCGAACCCCCTTGTGATTCTAAGACTTCTGTACACGGCCCCCAAACCATTATTTCTGACCCATTCCTGTTAGGAATATTTTTTTTTCATTCCTTCACATTCTTCCACTTTTCCATCTCTTCCAATCCTTTTACTGAACATAGCATTAGATGAATTTAGATGCTAGAACGTCATCGTATTTCTTCTCATTTTCTTATTATATATATATATATAGCAATGTAGGTGTCACGTGACACTTCTTATGTAGTTGGCATGCCATATGACATTTCTACACAATAGTATTATAATATAGATATACAACTATATATATTAGCGTTGGTCCATGCTATGCACGTGTATCATTGACTGTTTTTTTTTTTTTTTTTTTTTTTACAATAGGGCCCATAGACATGGCCGCCCAAAAGGGGGGCAAGAGGGGCAACCGCCACGGGCCACCAAAGTTCACAAAATTTTGAGGGCCTCCACGAAATTTTCGTAATTTTATTTTTACTTTGAGATTTTTTAGTATTTTCTCAAGATCCAATTTAGTGTCATGAACTACATATATATTGATATAGATGTATATAAAAGTAAAACTGAAAAGTAAGAAATTAAAAATTACACTTTTAGTGTAAGAATTTTTTGAGTTTTAGAAATAGGCCCCTCTAAAATTTTGAAAGACACCATACAATGTTTAAGTTTCACGAATAAACTTATTTTATAAGTAGACCCAAAAGAAATCGTCAATTATGTATAAATGAACCCTAAAAAAAATTGCCAATTATGTATAAGTAGACCAAAAAAAAAAAAAATTGCCTCTCGGGGGCACTGCCCCTGAACTTCCGTATAAGGGCCTCCCTTTTAGTAGTTCTTCCCAGGCCTCCAAATACTTTGGGACCAACCCTGCCCCATAGATATATTTAGAATTTCTACCCAAAAAAAAAGTCTATAATACCTATGCATAGCACAGGCAAAAATGCTAATATATATATATATGTATATGTATATGTATATGTATATATATAAATATATAGGGTGGAGTCAGAAAGATTTGGTCGGGGGGGCCTAAGCTATATGGAGGTTCGGAGGCAGCGCTCCCATCCCGAGGTAAATTTTTTTTTAGTCAATTTTGGATATAATTGGTTTATGTCACTCTTGAAAAATTTTCTAACAGTTAAAATACAACTTACAAACTGTAACAAATATATAATCAACATTATTCATAATTGGGTATCAAATCAAATCAAATACTCCCTCTGTCCCATAATAAGTGTCCACATTTCCTTTTTTGAATGTCCCACAATAAGTGACCACTTTCCTAAATTAGCATATAGCTTTTACTTACTTTCCAAAACTACCCATATAATAAAGACAAAGAAGCATTTATTTGTAGTCCCAAAACAAGCAAAAAGTCAAACACCCATCACATCTAAGGGTAAAATTGGAAAGTGACTCTTTAATGAATCAAATAAATTAATATAATACAACTTTCTTAAACATTGTGCAAAAAGGAAGTGGACACTTATTATGGGACGGATGGAGTATCAAATAATCAAGTATAACATGCAATTTGGGCTTCATTTGATTTGTGAGAAGTGATATGGTTTTAGCAAAAAAATAAAAAAAAAGAAAGAAAGAAAGAAAAAATAGATACTTGTGAATTGTGATAGGGATAGAGGGAGAGATTTTTAGGGAAAGTCAAAGTTTAAAAGGAGATCCAAGTAAAAAAATTAATAATACTAATATCTTAAGGGAGAAAAGTGTACTTTTAAAATCTGAAATGTAATGGTTTAAATTTAATCAATGCCTATTTGGTGAAACCTAAACCATAAAGGGTATTTCTAAAATTTCTAGGGGGAATTCTATGGCTAATGTGTTTTGCATATTTTTTAGAGAAGGTCTAATTTTAAGTATGTAATTTTATATAGGGTTAAATATTAATTCTGAAAAATTCAGGGGGGCCTAGGCCCGTCCTGGTCCCTCAACCCCTGTTAATATATATATATATATATATATACTAGTTGGAAGCCTGTGGGTTGCGCGAGAAATTTAATTGTATCATTTTGTACGGTTAATGATCGTTAAAAGTTCGTAATTAACCACTAAAATAGCCACTTTATTTGACATTTTTTGAAGTGAAGTATAAATATCCCAGATCTTAAATTTTAGAGAAGAAGTTGACCAAAATGTGAATATTAGTGACCAATTCCTAAATAGCCACTTATTTTGAATTTTTTTAAGTGAATAATAAATATTCCAAAACTTACTAATCCAAATGTAATTACACGTATTACAATATATGAATCCTAAATTTGAGATAAGAGTTGACCAAATTGTAAATATTATTAACCAATTCTTAAATAGCCACTAAAATAGCCACTTTTTTTTTTAATTATTTGGAAGTGAATAATAAATCTCCCAAAAATTGTTGAGCCAACTGTAATTAGACATAAGAGTGTTGATTCAACCCTCATTTGAGAGAAGAAGTTGACCAAATTGTAAATATTAGTGACCAATTCATAAATAGTCACTAAAATAGCCATTTTTTTTTACTTTTTTTTGAAGTGAATAATAAATATCCCAAAATTGTTGACCCAAATGTAATCAGACACAAGATTCTTGATTGAAACCTCATTATTATATTCAATCAAATTTCAAAAGCTGACTTGAATGTATTTATATGTCTAAAATGACAGATTTACCCTCACACAAATCGAACGTATTAATAGATGTATGAGTAATAATAGTGTAGTGAGGGGCAAAATAGGAAGTTCATAACCGACCAATTCACCAAAACCGTGAGCAGCTTTTGGAGTTTTTGGTATTTCAAGGGTTTAGATTCTCAACCAAGGGTATAATCGAGAAGTACAAAAATTAGACATGGACAATTTTGATAATTCATAAAATTTGACGTGCTTGTTTAATGGGTCTGTCTTCTTATTATATAGTAGTAGATATATAGGAGTATATAATATGGGATTATCCTCCAAGATTTGGTCCTTCAGCTCGGTCTTGTGAACTTTTCCATCATCATGGTTAATGGTTACGTAGACGGTAGATCATCATTCACTGGGCCCAGCCTTAATAATTTAAAAAGAATGAAAAGTTAGGGCTAATGGAAATTTTGGTAAGAGATAAGGCTATACAAAAGCGGGAAGTGATAAACATCAATTATTAGTGGTAGCAATTACCATCCGAGTGGGCCCTAGTTTTGGGTGATTATAGATTGGGCCTTGTTGTGGTCGCCTACGAACACAACCCATATATAAAATAAAAATAGAGTAATTTTTTAGAGACAACTTTCATACAACCTCCAAAAAAGATGTGTCTATCTCTCTTTTGTGATGTCACTGGGCCCCACAGTGACACATGAGCGAGATAGACACATCTTTTAGGAGATTGTAAGAAAGTTGTCACCAAAGAATTATCCATAAAAAAAAAACATATATACATTACGAACTCGTTTGGCAGGCCGAATAAAACTGTCAGATATATCGGATAGGATAATAATTATGTCAGATAAGCTGTTATGATGTACTGTGTTTGGAACGTGAGGGATAAAACTGTTGAATAAACTCTTATATCCTAATCATGTGTTTGGTCGTATCCGGATATAAGTTTCGGATAATAACTAAATTATTGCTTTTTAACACCACAAAAAAGGGGGTTTGAATCACACCAAAAAATTTACAGATCTTGAATAAACATATGTGTAAATCAAATAATAATAAAATAAAATAACAAAAGAAGTTTCGAATTTTTTTTGTTAATGAAAAAAGATATGAAATTGTTTTTTTTTTAAACGGATCTAAAAAAAAACAGAAAGAAGAAAAAAGAGAACTAAAAATCAAATAGAAAATTAAAGAAACAGATCTGAAAAAAAAAATGAAATAAAAACGTAACCTAAAAAAAATGTGATTTGTAAAAAAGGAAAACAAAAAAAATGTCCAAAAAGTTATCATAAACTTAGTCCCACCTAATACAACCCCCCACCTAATACAACCCCCCACCCGGCTCTCTCTCTCTCTCTCTCTCTCTCTCTCTCATACATGAGTTAGAGTTATCCCACTCTCCATGAGATAAAAGTTCGTTCCCCCCCACCCAACTACATTGCATTGTCAGAATCCATGTTGTATATTTGAAAGAACTCGTCTCTCCTCTCTCTCTCATACATGAGTTAGAGTTATCTCACTCTCCATGAGATAAAACTAAAGTTCAGGACTATTTTATTTTGTCCGATGATGTCACCAAACATATGATATGATAAAAGTTATCTTATCATGCCTCTTATCTTGACCACCAAACGAGGTCTATGGGTGTAAGCGTTCGGTTTTTTTTGTCATGTTTTAGGCTTAGGGTGCGTTTCATAAAACTGAAAATTAAGTGTTGAAAATTAAGTGCTGAATTTTAAGTACTGAAAATTTTAAGTGATTGGATTTGTAATACTGAAAACAGTGCTTCAACTACTGAAATAGAATGCATTCAGTGATTATTTTCAGTAGAAAATTTTCACTTAAAGTTTTCAGTGGTTTTTTGGCAACTTTTTCAATTAAGTGGTATGTTATCAAACGCACTGAAAAAGAATAAGTACTGAATCTTTTCATTTTCATCACTTAATTGGGTTATCAAACATACCCTTAGTTTGGCCCCCACGTGGCTTTTTAAAAGTAGTTTATGAAATTTATTAATCAGTTGTTTGATAATTTTGTACAAGTGACACATTACTCTTCAAAAAAATACCATGAAACCAAAAAGCAACCTTAAGCTTTTAAAAGCTACATTCTGAGTTTTTAAGAACTCCCACCAAAAAAGCCTTAAGTTCAATTTTTGCAAAGCTCATAAACTAGTTATCAAATGAATTAACATGAAATTGTGCTTAAAAAAAAGCACCAAAATGGGGGGCCAAACTAAGCGTTAGTTGGTCGGTTTTTGATGGATTTGATCGGTTTAAGCTTATGCATTCATTTAATAAACTTGATCAACTGACTTTTTGGTCAGTCGATTTTCAATTTTTTTTTTCACCACTAATATACACAGAGTGGGAAGAATTACATGAAATAAATTATTTCTAAGCCTGGTAAGAAACAATGCATAAAGATGTGAGTTGTTGGTTAATTAGATCTCAATTCCGCCTCACAAATTTTGAATTTTTGACGATATTCCAAGTCCAAAATATTCTAAATTTTTTGGGGGCTTCGACCATAGCTCCCTCAAATAAAACATTTTCAAGCTTAAATTCATACTATTTTTCAATAACCCATTAGGTCTTTTATTTATTTATTAATTGTTATTATTATTTTTATGCCTAAACAACGTCAAATTTCTATAACTTTTAGGGATATTTAGTGAAAAATCCTAAAGAAGTAACTTATTTAGTATTTGGTCAAAATCGTTTTTAATTTTAGAGAAAACTCCATCAACATTTTGATGGACAAAACTACCCATTCGCTGACGCACGCGCGCATCTGATGTTCAATCCTCATTTAACTTTTATCTTATGCAGTCACTCACGCCGAAGTTGCTTTATTTTTTTCCAAACTTTAAAAATCCGTAACTTTCAATCCAAAAATAATTTATTCACAAAATTTACATTTTTAGAATCTATTCGACGAGATCTATCAAACAAGTACCATTGTCGCTATAAAATTCTGGAGGAAAAAAAAACTTGTGTGAAATTTCACACATAAGGTTGTGTGAAATTTTATGTGTGAAATTTCACACAACTAGCTATGTGAAATTTGTGAAAAGAAAAAAGTTATGTGAAATTTCACACAACTATCTATGTGATTTGTAAAAAGAAAAAAGTTATGTGAAATTTCACATAACTATCTATGTGAAATTTGTGAAAATAAAAAAGACAAATGAAAAAACTTCACATAACTAGATATGTGAAATTTCACACAACTAGCTATGTGAAATTTATAAAAAGAAAAAGTTATGTGAAATTTCACATAACCATTTTGGTGCCACTGCTGACAAAGAAGAACATGCTTCTTTCAACTTCATCTCTCTCTCTCTAGGTTGTTCTTCTCTCCCCTCTGAATCTTCGTTTGCTTTTCTTGTTGGGGGTACAAATCAACGCTATGAGTCTGCTTCTGAATCTTCCAGTCCAGATCGGAAATGGTGATGGTGGTGGTCGGTGGAGGCGATGGTGGTCTGTGGTCGTCGATGGAGGCGATGGTAGCCATGGCGGTGATCGGTGGCTATGGTGGTCTGGTCGGTGGTAGTGATGGTGGTCATCGACGATAGGCGAAAGCGATGGTGGTAGTTGTTCGAAGTTGCAATGGCCATGGTCGGATGTGCGAAGACATGCAGTGATCGAAGGTGCAATGGTATTGTCGTCTTCGGCCTGTTCATCATCGTCTTCAGTTACCTCATCTAAAGCAAAGGGTAGAATGGTCATATAGTATGTGTTTGTTACTGAGTCGATGACTTTAACCCATAAAAGTGACTATACCATGGAGTTTTTTAAAAAATGAATATCGTTTTGTCTTTTATACCGACAAGATTAGTATTGAATGACTTTTTGCTAATATTCTATAACTTTTATTCTACAGGTTCATTTTTTGTAAAATTTAATTTTTGAAATCAGAAAAATAAGATCTATAAACTAAGATCAACATTGAACGTGATATATTAGGAAAAAAAACCTATAAAAAAAAAAACTGTGTTTTTTTGCATAAATATAACAAAAACATATTCTTTTCCTAAATTTGGCGTCATTTGTGCATAGTCCTCAGAAAAAAATGGAATTAAAAAAAAAAAACGAAAAAGCTCAAGAATTGAGAAAGTTATTGTCGTTAATATAAACAAATAATATTATCGGTCTGTAGACAGATAAGACAGGTAATATTATCTGTTAGACAGATAATATCTCAGTATCATGCTACAACATATCTTTTTATGTAAAATTTCCATGCCCATTGCGTAGATCTCGAAGTAATACATGAAATACAACAAAAAAAAAACCCATTCAAAAAGGGGACAAAAAATAAGAAAATTGTGATTGTTTACATAATTTTATTTGTAAAAACAAATAATATCATATGTTTTGACAAATAAAATTTAAAAATGAGGTTCCAAATTACTTTCTTTTGTACAATTTTAAACTTCATTGCGTAGATCTCGAAAAATACATGAAATAACCAAAAAAAAAAAATCATAAATCACTCAAAAAGGCTAAAAACCGAGTGAGCCATGGTGGTTTAAAGTTGACAGAGAATATTAATATTATTTGTCCAAATATATCATGTCATCTATTTTGCCAGATAAAATCAAAAAATGAGGTTCCAAATTACTTTCTTTTGTACAATGTTCAACTGCATTGCATAGATCTTGAAAAAATACATGAAATCTTAAAAAAAAAAAAAAAAAAAGACACTCAAAAAGACTAAAAAAGCAAGGGAGTCATGGTGGTTTAAAATTGACAAATATTAATATTATTTGTCAAAACATGTAATATCATCTGTTTTGATAGATAAAATTACAAAATCTCGAAGAAATACATGAAAAAAAAAGATATCACTCAAAAATGCTAAAAAAATGAGTGAGTTGTGGTGGTTGAAGTTGACAGGTAATAATTATGTTATCTATCAAAACAGATAATATCATCTGTTTTTGATAGATGAAAAAAATGAGATTCTAAATTACTTTCTTTTGTACAATTTTTAACTCCATTGCGTAGATCTCGAACAAATACATGAAATAAAATATAAAAAATCACTCAAAAAGGCAAAAAAAAAAAACGAGTAAGTTATCGTGGTTTAAAGTTGACTGATAATATTGCCTTAGCCATTTTTCTTTTCCAGCGAGGGACTTTTTACCAAATTCAAAAAATCGCGAGGGACTTTATAAAAAATGGCCAAATTGTGTGGATTTTTGGCTAAGCACTTAATTTTAAAGGGTTCTATGACCAAATATCCCAAAATTTTTCCATCAAAATTTTTTTCTAAATTTTAACTCTAAATTTTGTTTTTTCATTATTGACTACTTCATAGATAATTCAGTCAAAATTTCTCCAAATTAATAGAGATTTGAAAACCTATATTTCCTTTTTCAAAACCTATGTTTCTTTCTATGTCTAAGGACATTCTTCGAAACATTAAAAATTGAGTCAGGTTTAGTTTAAGTCTCACTTTTTATTTGATTCTTGTAAGAAACAATTATAAGAGTGTTATTTGTTTGAGCAATGACTCCTATGCAATAAATTAGCATTTATCAAATAGTTGAAATCGTAGAATCAATTCATTTATGAATCACAAAAGTATGAAATCAAGAACTGATTCATTCATTTCCCAATCTCGAATTATTGTTCAATTTCATCCCATTCATGCTCAGACTGACTGAACAGATACTAGTTGTGGGCCTTGTTGCCAGAGTGATTCAATCCACCTATGCATCCATCTCGTTATGATGCTGGGCTAAGTCAACTCTTGATAAGATAGGCCCATTAATAGTTCACAAGTCCAATTTGGGTGAAGTAATGCCTGATCAACCTGAATAGGAACTGTAAATAAGATCGGCCCTAAGAGTTTAATCGGACCAATTTGGGTAAAGTATGACCAAAATTTGGGTATTGATCACATGATCCCCTTTTCTCTTTATTGGCCTCTATATGGGGCCTCTGCTTTGAAATGCTTAAAATATGATTTAGTTCAATTCTAAATCTAATTTTCTATGAGATCCACAATTATGTTGGTTTGACAAAGAATTAATTTAAGTCGGCTATTAATTAGTTGCAGACTTTTTTTATGCAATAAATAAAAATTCACAAAATACTTCAGTTGAGAACGAGTTCTTTGTATAGTTTTCCCCCCCTCTCTCTCTTTAGGTGATTCCTAGAGAGAGAGAAGCGATTGTGGTTTCTCCCTCAAACCCTTAGCAGCAACTGCAGAGCCTCCTCCCCTTCCTCCACAGTCCACCTCCATATCTCCTCCACCTCCCCTTTCTCCTTTCCCCTTTGTTGTCCCAAATCTAAACAAGGCATTGTTTGGTTTTCTTCCCCTTCTTTTGTGAAGCTCTTCCCCTTCCTTAGTGAAGATTGTTTCTGTGTGCTTTTCCCAGACCTGAAGATGTTTTCTAGCAAATCTAGTGTTGTCCAGTTCGGAGTTGGGGTTCTCAATCCAGTTCTGACATATCTAAGTTCTCTCCTCAAGGAAAGCGGTAATCGCGACCTCCTACCCATCCAGTGTGATACTCTGGTATTCCGGTGGATGGGGGTTCCCATAACTTACAAGCATGTGGGTATAAAACTCTCCTTGGTTGCCTCTCTTAGGTGCACGGGGATGTGTTCCTGTGTTTTCCTTTTTGTTTATTTTCCGCATAAGGAGGGGATTTTGCCCTCACTTACCTTTTTGTTGTTGTTGGCCAAAGGCTATTCATTTGTTGTAGGATAGTCATCTTTTATTTCCTGTACTTGTGTGATTTTATTTCAATTGGAATTTGGTTATTCACCATATACGAGGATCCCCACTAAGCATCCATGACTGAATGGTTAAAAGCGCCCAACTCATAATTGGCGAATTTGTAGGTTCAATTCCTACTGGATGCACGCTAATGGGACCCTCCAATAAGTCTATTAGAATTGACTATGTATCAAGAGAATCTCATCATCCATACATAACGAATTGGTGTGGTATATTCATATCATAACATATGAACAGTAAGAAACTAGCATTCTTATTGAGACTAGAACTCATAGGGAATAAAATAAAAATTTATGGATGGAATCAAATATGTAGTATTTACAAACAAAAGTATTCGATTATTGGGAAAAAATCATTATACTTCTAATGTCGAATCAGGATCAACTTGGACAGAAATAAAGCATTGGATCGAACTCTTCTTTGGTGTCAAGACAATAGCTATGAGTACTCATCGACTCCCGGGAAATGGTAGAAGATGTTTTAATGATATAAATTGATGTTTCAGTATAAAAAAAAAAAAAAAAAAAAAAAAGAACGAGTTCTTTCCCTTCAGAGGCGGATTTACTTGGGGCCCCCCTCAAAGTTTTAAAATTTTTTGAACTTACCCTAGAGAGAGAGAGAAAAAAAAAAGTGTACTCAAATGCCCCTTAAAATTGTAGAAAGGCCCCCTATTTTTTTTTTTGAATTTATGTCTTAATTTTTATAACACTACATTATATATCGGAAAAACTAAGCTCACCCTATTTGGAAAAAATGTACACCAATATGGATTGCGTTACACATATTTTAACAATAATTACAATCCAATCCATCATATGCCATGAGCAAAGTCATATAAAGAACAACTGAACGAATATTGATGCAGTTAGAATCCACCATATCCTAAGTGTTGGGTTCAACAATTTTTCTTTTCCCTTATTAACTTAACCTAAGTTGATTTCGTACCAATTCAATTTTTACAATTTTTTTTTTTTGAGAAATATATATAAATAGACTTAAAAGAATTTGCCTCGGGGGATAACCGTGAACTCGGTCCATCGGGTGCACCTTGTTGCTTTTGCCCTTATCAAGCCTCTCCTACTTGATTTTTCTCTATTCGCTCTTGTTTGCCTTTCCCAGGGCCGCCCCCCTGAGATGACCAAAATTGGCCGAGGCCTCAAGCGACTTTTTAAAGGGGCCAAAAAAATGAGGACTCTATACTAAGTTTCATTGAAATTATAAAAAAAAATAAGCCTAAAAATGATAAGTTTCATAGAAATTAGAAAGAAAATAGGCCTAAAAATGATAAGTTTCATAGAAATTTAATAGAAATTAGAAGAAAATAAGCCTAAAAATGATAAATTTCATAAAAATTAGAAAGAAATTAAGAAAAAAATAGGCCTAAAAATGAGGCCTAAAGTCGAGGCCCCATGCGATTGCTTTGAAAAATAGGCCCAGGGCCGGCCCTGACCTTTCCAAACGGGCCGGTAAAGTTGTAAGTGGAAATTTTTTTTGACCATTAAATTAAGGTAATTAATATTAGCACTCCAAAAATTAACTACTACACTCTATGGTACCAACCTGCCATACTATGCACTAAGTAAATGCAATTTATAGAGTGCATTTTGTAATCAATGGAGTGCGAATAGCATTGTCCTAAATTAATACAATTCACATACGAGTAATGCAAGACCTATACCCAAATCTCACACTCATTCATCCACACTTTGACGTGAACCAATGAACGAGTGTGAGATTTGGGTGTGAGTCTACCATTATTCTTCACATAATTATCTATCTTTAATAGGGGTGATCACAAAAACCAAAAAAATCGAAAACTGACCGAAACCGATTGGTCAAAAAATCGATTGGTTGATTTATAAAAAATATATATACAAGCTAAAATCAACCAAAATCAAAAAAATCGACCAAAACCAAACTTATTGATCGATTTTTAGAAACACAACAAACTAAAAAAAATACTGACCGAAACCGACCGCTAAACATCCCTAATAATGGGCTACCTCTAACTGTTGATATGATATGCCCGCAAAGAGTTCACAGGACCGGTTTGGGTAAAGTAACCCGACCCGAATTGGAAGTGTTAGGGCAGCTTTGAAAGTAGTGATATGAATACTTGAAACTTCACTGTGAAGCGGGTTTAGGGCCTAAGCGAAGAAACTGAGCCGGAGAAGAGGGCTTTTACCTTCGTAGAGCGTAAAATCTTTATCCTTATTAGAAGAAGAAGGTCAGAGAAATCCATAATCAGATCGATTAATTTTCCTGTATCTCTCTCTCTCTCTCTCTCTCTCTCTGTCTCTCTCTCTGTAATTCGTAGCTTTGTCTCTCTAAAACTATTAGTTGGTGCCATGTCTGTTGCACAGCTTATGCTTCAATTCACGTGTGGAACGGGCGTTACAGAAGTGTAACGGTCTGTTACGGTGCTGTAACGGCCGTTATGTGTATATACAAATTTTATATAGCACTATCACTGTTCATCTCCAGCGAGAAAGAAGCAGAGAAGTTAAAAAAAAAAAAAAAAAAAAAGGGAAGAATGAGAGGTGAATAGAGAGAGAGAGAGAGAAGAGAAGGAAAGGGGATTAAAAAAAATGGTTTAACAATAACTCTATAATTTTCACTTCAACCCCTCAAGTTTTATATTTTTCAGTTGATATAATCATCTTTCCCCATCATTTTAATATTAACAACCTGATAGCATCTCAAAAGGAGTAGAAAATTTTTGGGTAAATTACCTTTTACCCCTATGGTTTACCTCAGTGGCACTTTGCCCCTGTAGTTTGGAATGTAACACATAACCCCTGTGGTTTGCCTCTGTGGTACTTTTACTCCTGTAGTTTGGAATGTAACACATACATCCCTGTGGTTTGCCTCATTGGCATTTTACCCCTGTAGTTCGGAATGTAACACATAACCCCTTGTGGCACTTTACCCTTGTAGTTTGGAATATAACACATAACCTCTATGGTTTGCCTCTGTGACACTTTATCTCCTGTAGCCAAAACAAATTGCTCAAATATTCAAAATGACCTCTTCTTTTTCATCACTCTAATAGAGATGTTACACACATTTTGCCACTCAAATTTTGTTTTTCATAGTGTACCCAAACATTATTCATCTCATCTCTTTTAGTGAAAATGCCCACACTTATTTTCCAATAAATAAACACTTGAAATATTAAAAAGTTTGTAAAATGAATAAACCAACCACAAAGATGAAAAAGAGAGGGAGAGAGTACATTACGTACTAGGAAGCACGGACATTAACTAAAGGTACTCGCACTGGGTGTCGTACCTCCGCACCCGTGCTTCCTAGATTAGTAGATTACATATAACAAAACTCCAAATGTAAAGAGGTTTGTTGTGAAAAAGTTGTATCAGTAAATTTTGGGTGGTTGTGCAAAGGGAAAAAAAATTCACGCCCGTTTTGTTATGCCTGTTACGCTCCGCGACTGTATAGCAGCTGCGTCCGTTATTTAAGCCCTTGTCTCTTAAAACTTTAGTGCAACAGGAAGTAGGAAAGAAGCTAGTTTTTGTTTTTCGTTGATATTTAACTTGACGGCTCTGTCTCTCTCGATTATCTATTCAAATCTTTGGAATTTCTAGATTTTGTGTTGCTTTCTTAATTTCACATGGCAATCCAGTTACATATGCTGATAATACGGATTTCTTGTTATATTACTTCTTGATGTGGTTGAGAAGATGGATCGGTACCAGAGGGTCGAGAAGCCAAGGGCCGAGACAACTATTGACGAGAATGAGATTCGTATTACGAGTCAGGGGAGAATGCGAAGCTATATCACATATGCAATGAGTCTACTTCAGGTGTCCCATTTGTCTGTTTCACTGAACACTAGTTAAAAAGTATAGTTCTTATTTTATCAAGAAGGTTATGTGAGTGGTTGTCCATTTGATATTTTGATGTATCATGTATGTGAATGGATCTGAGGATATATCATCTGAAGATCATGGGAAATGGCACTATACATATTATAATTTGTGTGATAGTTTCTATGACTAACCTGATGAAGACTGATCTAAGATATTTCATGTTTGACTCCTTGCTGCTCCATACTTGTGTAGTCTCCTTGTTCAATCCTCGTATGGTCATAAGAGTGTATCAGTTGTCTTCTTCACAAATTGACCATGATATCTGCAACAGTTATGATTTAAGGTATTGGGTGCATGCTAGGCTCTAATTGTTGTTTGTCTCTTTCTTCTTGTGGCATTAAAATTACTTTAAAAGCTATCTTCCCTTCATTTGGTAGCCGGATTAGCTTGTCGAATCCAATTTATGTCGTGCTTAGATAAAGTTATGGTAAATTACAATGAGCCAATGACCATCCCAGAGTTGGGTGCGATTACCATAGAGACATCTATTGTTAGGTTAAATACAATGTTTTGAAAACCATTCATTGAATCGGAAAAATGACCGGGTCATGGGTTACCGGTCCAACCGCTGGGTGAACCGGAATCGAACGGTAACATCAGAATGGCATCATAAATACATTAATTTATGAATACTTATAATATAAAGCCAAATAAATAGTAAAATAAAAGCAACAAATTAAAACATTGCTGATATTGTTTAATTTATTCTAGTTCAAATTTTGCAATACAACTAAAATACAATCAAACAACTAATAAAGACGTTTAGAATTACTATCAATTACGGTGCAACAACCAACACTTAGAGTTGAACAATTAATAAAGACGTTCCCAATAAAAAAAATATCAATTACGGTACGTTTAATACAACAACCAAGACTCAAGTCACTCAACAACCAATACCTTTAGTCTTTACTCTTAGCAATCTCAATACAATTATACAACCAACAAACACACTCATAAGTAACATTCTCTATCTATTATTCCATCCAACAAGAAGAGGAAGAGAGAGACTAAGAGAGAGGGCAAGAGAGAGAAATACAAACTATACCTTGTATATGGAAACAAAGATATGGCAATGGACGACAAGCTAATCACGGTGATGGCGAGGCCATGGCATCCGGCTAGGGGAGCCAACAGAATCGCGACTGGAAGAGGCAAAGCAAAAGGTCTGAATGGTGAATGCCATAGAGGATAGAATATGACTTAACTTTTTGTATATTTTATAGTGTTGAGGGAGCCAGCCGGTTCATTAAAACCGTCAACAATTTTCTAAAGTTTCGGTTCAACCGGCCGGTTTGAACGATCCTCATCTACTAGACCTGTTTTTGATATATGCATATATTAAAAAAAAAATGGTTTTGCTGTTCAAACCGGCCCGTTTGTGGTCCGGGTGATGGTTCAACCGCCAGGTCCGGTCCGATTTTCATAATTTTGTTAAATACAAATTCCTCCATGAATTTCACTTGTTGCACCGAACTTCACAATTATACCCTTTACTACGAGCCATACCACACAAGCCCTCGACTGTTAAAAAATTTCATAGCCAGCACCTTTCATTATTTCTCTCTTTCTCTGACATTGCAATATTGCCCACTAATGAAATACTTTGCTTAGGGCGAACAATTTTAATATGAATAATGATGGATAGCTTCCCCCAATCTGTCTCCCAAGTCTGCTACACTAATATGCTGGTTTTAATCTTTTGAGTGTACTTGATATCTCCAGTGCCTCGATTACTTCTCCTTTGATGCACACTTTGCAGGAAAAAGGTTCCGCAGAAGTTGTGTTCAAGGCAATGGGTAGAGCTATCAACAAAACTGTTACAATAGTAGAGTTGATCAAGGTTTCTCATAGCTTTCATTTACTTTTCACTTCTATCATGTAACTGGGCTGTATTCTAATGGTATTGAGAATCTGCTCAATGCAGAGGAGGATTGCTGGTCTCCATCAAATCACAGCAATTGGATCTACTGATATAACTGATACATGGGAGCCCCTTGAGGAAGGCCTCCTTCCGTGAGAATCCTTTGAACTTTATCTTGTAATTGTTTTAGCATTTCATTACAGGCGAAGGCCTCTAATTAGAAGTTGTATGTTATATGTATATGTGAGGTATTAGATTAATTTTTTATTTTTTATTTCATTTTTGTTTTTGTTTTTGGTGCAGTCTGGAAACTACAAGGCATGTTTCTATGATTACAATAACCCTTTCAAGTAAGGAGCTGAATACAGCTTCTGTTGGGTGAGTCAGTACTAGTCACTTTATGCACACCAGGGTAAATTTTCCCTGCGTTTAACCATGATGTAGTTGCTGGTAGGATATTAGTAATCATTCAGGTGATCTTAAATCACGAGGTTCAGGGAAAAAAAAATTAACTGAATTTCCTTTTGGTATTATGACCAATTTATTTGGTTAATCAAAGCTCATGAGGGTAGTTCTCATTATTATGTCACATATCAGACATACGAAAAATCACATGGCCTACATGCCAGATATCATGGCTGTGTGCTTCATGATACTAACTTGTACTATTATATTTTTTAAGAAAATATGATATGGCCAAGAGATGGGAGAAGAGGTTTATTTTTGTATGTATGTGATGCTTATGGAAACTATCCATGAACCATTGATTGTTTCTCTCTTTTAAATATCTATTTGCGATTTTCTTTAATAGACCTCCAGTAAACATACTTAATTCTGACTAATATGCAAACTGATAACTGAAGTATATAGCCTATATAATGCGCTGATTGTTGACAAATATGAGTTTGTGTAGTTGATGTAATCTGAGATCTTTAGTATGCAAATTGTACCGTGCCACACTGCCACATGATGCATCATAAATCGCAGAGGTCTTTCCCAATGACGCACGGACACGGAAACACTAACATGGACACATCAATAATACAAACCCTAAAAAAATGCACGTCGATACTACATGAAAATTGTTCACTAAGTGTCGTGTTCGTGCATCGAACGACACGACACGCACCACATTACCTTCTTAGAAGTGTTTGTGCTACCTGGGTCTTTCCTCTCATGCTATGCTAGTGCTGTAGGTACCAACCTCCATTACCAGCTGAACAGGTGAAGGCATTGACAGGATACGATTATGAAGGAGGTAGATTCCACTCACTCCTGCTTTTCCTTTTCTGCTTCAAAACAGTTTTTCATATTCACATATGTCACGAGATTTTTTGGCGGTGCAGATGGATCGCTGGCTGGTCGAGGTAGGGGCCGTGGTGGTAGAGGGAGGGGAAGACCTAGAAACACATATGGTATGTAATATGGTAATCTTTTTTGCCTTTTTAAAGTGTTCCCAGCTAGTTTTAGGCGGGCCCTTAGGTGGTGGTCCGTTTGGATTGCTGAATTAGTTTGCATGGCGACTTGTGCCTCACGAATTGGTTCACCTGCTTATTCTTATCTGAATCAATTAATACTGCATAATCTCTCCCAAAGTGAGAATAATATTTTTTGCCACAGATATTACATGGAGGTTCTCATGTAGGTCTAGATAGTGTTCTTGGTGTATCGGCAATTAGTGGACATCATGGTGGTCTTTGAGAACATTTTTTGAAATACATGAGCTTTTGACTCTGAGGTGCATCATAACATTTATATTTATGCAGGAAATGGATTTCCACCAGCTGAGTATGAGGATGGAGGATGGGATCGGAGTCGTGGCTATGGCAGGGGCTGGGGTCGAGGTAGAGGTCGTAATTTCCGTGGCCGCGGAAGAGGAGGGTACAATGGCCCTCAGTTTGATACCCAGCAAGACGCTGAAGGTTACAATCATGAAGCACCTGTTCAAGGCCGTGGTACTTCTTTACTTTTGTTTTTCTGCCTAACTCGTCCTTCTGTCCTTCCATAATGTGCTGTGTGGATGGCATAATGGCCTTAACCTTAACTCAGTGGGGTGGTTTGATTCCGTACTAGTCTTTGTTGTTTGGGATTCCAAATAAAGGAACCAATGGAGGTTAGTTCCGCTAACGTGACTGAATTAGCTGTAGTTATTTCTCTGTTAGTGATGGGGTTTGATTGGTTCCATTTCTTGTCCAATCCGTCCATAAGTAAAATCCAGGTTGTGTGAGCCTAATAGGCGACAATTCATCTAACATTTGAGCTTGGTGATAGGGAAGTTCCATCGAATGTACCTGTAAATGTACTCCTGTCAGGAAATTAGAAAGCCGGAGAAAAGAATTAGGCAATTAGCAGTAGTTCTCAGCAAGTGTGACAAGGAAAATTGCCCCCTAGAGAAACAGATACCTATCCAACTATCACATATGATGAGAACTGATTTATCACAAATGTTTCAAAATCCTTAGGAAGTTTATGGTGGAAGGGTGTTTATAAAAGTTGCCATATGTTAGTCAAATGTTTGTGCTTCTCATTAGCTTTTGACAAACTCACTTATACCAAACTATAGAGTGAAGGTGGAACCTTGGAGAATTTGGACCTTTTTTAAAGTGCTTTCTGCTTGAAATAACCATATATTTCTGAAACTAAGCAATATCACTTGAGCTCTGTTTGGTTCAAGGATTTTGTGAGGAAAAAGAATGGAAAACACGAAGGAACATGCTTTCCTGTGTATGGTTACCAAGGGAAATACTGCGGAAAATAACATGTAGTGGGGAAATAAATTAAAATTTTTGGATTTGTGAGTAACTTTCCCTTTATTTATTGACAACAATATTTGAAAATTTTAACTCTTAATGTTATTTAAAGCATAGAGAAAAACACAAGTGAACTTGTTTTCCTTTCCTTTCTCTTTTCCTTTCATAAATCTGCAAACCAAACAGGCCCTTGTGCAAGTTGAAAGTTTGAAATGGGCTTCCTCTGATGTGGATTGTTTTGCGTAGGTCGTGGCCGTGGGAGGGGATGTCGTGGAAGGGGACGTGGCTTTAAATCCAATGGACCGATCCAAGCAGCAGCTGAAGGCGCTTAACTGGTATTTCCATGACTTGAACTGCACTGTTCTGCTGTATGATGCGTTTGGATATCTATCTATGTTTTACCTTTTTCATTTGTTTACTAATTTTAGTATGTACGATATATGTGTAGACTAATTTTAGAAGTTTTAACCGCTCACCAAATGTGGGGAGGGAGCTTCATGTACCTTACTTCACCCATTTTAGTGTATTATTAGTTGTAGAGGCGATGCTTGATCAGCTGTAACTGTGTTCAGTGAGTAGCGCAATTTTTTATTTTTTAAAAAAAATATATTAGTTTGGATAGTTTTTGTGGCATTGATGTTTCATTTCTGTATACCTTGAAGTTAAATTTGTGAACTATGCATACAACAATTAATTCTACATTTCTAAACTTCATTTGTTGGTAACCTCTGAATTTGTGACTTGGGTTATGACTTAATGTGCCAATTGAGTCCTAATGTCATTGTTAAATTGCTCTCTTTCCTAACGTGCCCAATGAAGCAGTCTGAGAATTGAGAGAGACAAGTGCAGAGAGAGAGAGAGAGAGAGAGAGAGAGAGAGAGGAAAAAAAAAAAAAAAAAAAAGAGCAAGAACTTAGAAAGCAAAAGACTTGGTACTTTTTCTTGTGTAGTAAAATGTATTGTTTGAAAGTGTAATTGGTACGACTTGTACAAGCATGTCGATGTGCACATAGGGGACTGATTGTGTCTTAGAACATAATGAAAAGATATAAAGAGAATTACTTAATTAAGTGTGTCCACTTGGATAATACTGCACACGATGGATGTAATCGATTCGGGTGATTTAGATGTATTATACATCTCAAGTTATAATGTTTTGGCATTACTTTGTTATAACTTGGTGTCATGTAGTTGTAACTTTAAAAATTACTTTGCGTTTGAAAATCACTTTTCGCAAATGATGCTATTTTAATACCAATTTAAATATTTTAGCACCAAACTGCAGACTGAAATATGTATCATAGAAGTTTCCTTGTTTCGTGTTTCTTCCATTCCTTATAAGAGAACATTTTTGCTAATGAGATGCTTGGGTAAGCATACACCAGGGTGAGCCCTTATGATGTTAAAGAATTTATTTAACATGCTTGATCATGTGCATGGCATATCTCCAATATTCGAAATCCTTTAGTATTTAATTTCTATAAGTCGTCTGTTTATTTAACATCCAAATATAAGGATTTTAAGATGTAAAGTCAAATGAGATCCATGTGACTTTGCACCAGTCATGAGTTAAGCCAAATTTTCTATTGCGTTAAACCGTTGAAATGTTGTGTTTTTTCCTTCAAAATTAACCACCACCACAATAAGGCTTTGTTCCCGAGGTAAAAGAATAGAAATATTGAGAAAATATTTTCCTTTATTTGGTTAATAAGGAGATAATGAGAAAAATATCACAGTAAAGAGAATAAGTTGAGAAACAAAATAAATATTTTGAACGTTGTTGGTCATTTCTCTCATTTTATTTATATATTACAATCATATTGTAGAAATTTTAATTTTTTAATTCTTATTGCTTTTCAAGTATGAAGGAAAACACAAGAGAACTAGCTTTTCTTCATATTTTCCTTTCCCTTAAGAAATCCATGAATGGTCCTAAGGCTTTGTTTGACTTTTGGATTTAATGACGGAAAATAAATGAAAATATGGAGGAAAATGTTTTTCTTTGTTTAGTTAATGAGGAAAACGATGGGGAATTCGTAAAGAAATAAATTAGTCATTTTGAATATTGTGCGTCATTTCCCTTCCTTTAGTCATATTATATATTACAAATAAATTTTAGAAGAATTTTATTTTTAATGTTATTTAAGCATGAAGAAAAACGCAAGAGAAAGCACGAGGAAAATCGTTTTCCTTCTTTTTTTTCTTTCCCTTTTCTTTTCCCTCACGAAATTCATGAACCGAAAATAGCCTAAGGCTTTGTTTGGTTCTTGGAGACGGAAAAGAAAGGAAAATATAGAGGATTACCTTTTTCCTTTGTTTGGTTGATGAAGAAAATGATGAGGAAAAAATAGAAAAGAAAAGAGAATAAGTTAATAAATAAAGGGTAAATTACACTAACCTCCCCTGAGGTTTGACGTAATTACACGGACCTCCCCTCTAGTTTGCAAAATTACACAAACCTCCCTCGAGGTTTGTAATTCGGTAACAAAATGCCCCCTCCACTAACGTTCCGTTAGTTTTTTTTACATTTGCCTCCCCTGAAAATTATAATTAGCCCCCCTATACTATAAAATTGTCATACTAAGTCCCCTTTCTCTTATATTTTTGTTCTAATTATAAAATCCCTCCTCCCTCCTACGTTTTTTGGTTAATTTTTTTAGCATTAATTTATATCTACACAAAATATACACAAAATACATATAAATAGGTCCAAAATTTTTTTTTCCAAGAACAAACCTCTGTCAAGGCCCCCTGTATTAATTTTCTAGATCCGCCCCTGCCCTTATGCTTCAAAAGTGGACACTTAAAACCCCTGTGATTGTGGACTAAAATGGAACTGTTATGTTTTCACTCAAAATTGACGAAAATTCTAAAATTGGTTAAAAATATAAACACTTAACCCATTTATGATTTCACTCAAAGAGCGTTAACCCCAAAATTAACATCACAAAATGGGTTAAGTGTTTATATTTTTAACCAATTTTAGAATGTTCGTCAGTTTTGAGTGAAATCATAACAGTTCCATTTTAGTCCACAATCACAGGGGGTTAAGTGTCCACTTTTGAAGCATAAGGGCAGGGGCGGATTTAGAAAATTAATACAGGGGGGTTTGATAGAGGTTTGTTCTTGGAAAAAAAAATTTTGGACCTATTTATATATATTTTGTGTATATTTTGTGTAGATGATATAAATTAATGTTACCAATGACCTGTTGGCCAAGTGGTAAGGAGTTCGTTCTCCTCGCTATAAATTTCACTCAAAGAGCGTTAACCCCAAAATTAACATCACAAAATGGGTTAAGTGTTTATATTTTTAACCAATTTTAGAATTTTCGTCAGTTTTGAGTGAAATCATAACAGTTCCATTTTAGTCCACAATCACAGGGGGTTAAGTGTCCACTTTTGAAGCATAAGGGCAGGGGCGGATCTAGAAAATTAATACAGGGGGACTTGACAGAGGTTTGTTCTTGGAAAAAAAATTTTGGACTTATTTATATGTATTTTGTGTATATTTTGTGTAGATATAAATTAATGCTAAAAAAATTAACCCAAAAACGTAGGAGGGAGGAGGGATTTTATAATTAAAACAAAAATATAAGAGAAAGGGGGCTTAGTATGACAATTTTATAGTATAGGGGGGCTAATTATAATTTTCAGGGGAGGCAAATGTAAAAAAAACTAACGGAACGTTAGTGGAGGGGGCATTTTGTTATCGAATTACAAACCTCGAGGGAGGTTTGTGTAATTTTGCAAACTAGAGGGGAGGTCCGTGTAATTACGTCAAACCTCAGGGGAGGTTAGTGTAATTTACCCATAAATAAATTAGACATTTTGAATGTTGGGACTCGTGAATTATTTCCATTCCTTTATTCACATATTACAATTATATTTTAGAAATTTATAATTACTAATGTAATTTAAATAAAAAGAAAAACGTAAAGGAAAACACGAGGGAACTAGTTTTTTTTTTTTTTCCTTCCCGGGTTAAATACATTTTACACCCTTATAGTTTATCACATGTGTCAGTTTGGTCTCTGTAATTTAGAAAGTGTCACTTTAGTCCCTGTAGTTTAAGTGTGTCAAATAAGTCCAATAAGTCCTTTAGTGATGAATAATTTTGTCACTGAAAATAAAAAAATTTGTCACAGTTTTTGAGTGACTAAAATGACACACTTATGAAATTACAGGGACTAAAATGACACTTTCTAAACTACAATGACCAAATTGACACAAAAGGCAAACTAGAAGGGTGTAAAATGTAGTTAAACCTTTCTTTCCCTTTTCTTTTCCCTTACGAAATCTATGAACCAAACAGAACCTAAAGAAATTTAGAAAGGAAAAAATGAACAATTTGGTGAATGGCATTTGATCCATTCAAGGCTCTTCTGCTGGGAAACCCATGTGGCTTTGGAGAGAATTAAGGAGAGAGAGAACGTGAGAATGATTGAATTAGGTTCACAATTCTTTAGACTAGTAATTAAATAGTTCAATTAAAAAAATGTCTTTGAAGTCTCTCTAATTGTAGAGTTCACATGATTGGTAGTTACAATATACAGTTCTGGTCTCTATATAGGATGTGTAATCTCAATCCCAAAATCATCTCTCACATCTTCTTTCACATTCTCTTCCTTGTGTCATTGGCCTAGAAAAAGCATGGAGAACAATAGAGTTCTTGTAGTGGCTTTCATGGTTGGTATTTATTCTCTTTCCTTTAATGTCAATGCCTTCATGCCTTCTGGATGGACAAAAGCTCATGCTACTTTCTATGGAGGTAGTGATGCTTCAGGAACAATGGGTATGTAAATCTTAAAGGTGTTGTTTGGTTAATGAATTTATTGATTGAAGGGAACAAAAAAAAAAAAAAACACCGCGCAAATTCTTTGTTTGGTTAAGAGAAAAACAGTGAGTAAAATAGGGAGAAAAAAAAAAAAAAAAAAAAGAAAAAGAAAAGAAAACAGATTAATAAATAAATTGGAACTTTGATTCTGTATATCGCTTCCCTTCATCTTATCTTAAATTACGATTAATATATGATACTCCGAAAAATCTTATTTTCTAGCTAGTTTATGTACTAAATTCCTAGGGAAAATAGTATAGAAATGACTTTCCTTCTCGTTATTCTTTTACTCTCTCTCTAAATTCGGGAACCAAATGAAGCCCAAGTTTTTATATATAGTCTCTATATGCTTTTCTCTCCTGTAAGAACAATGTTAGGGGTACAACTATTTTAGTACAACTCATTTACAATTATCTCTATCTCTCTCTTAAGTGGCACCGTCGGGTCCGGTTAAATTTCAATGACCCCAGTGCCACTTAGGAGAGAGATAGAGACGGTTATGAATGAGATGTAAAAAATAGTTGTACCCCTAGCATTACTCCTTCTATAATATAAAGCGATGTATGATTGTTTAGTTCAAAATGCTAATAAATGACTTGTTTGGCAATATAGGTGGAGCTTGTGGGTATGGTAATTTGTATTCAACTGGGTATGGGACTAGGACTACAGCTTTAAGCACTGCATTATTCAACAATGGAGCATCATGTGGGCAATGCTACAAGATTATATGTGATTATAAAACAGATCCAAGATGGTGTAAGAAAGGAGTTTCTGTGACTGTCACTGCCACAAATTTTTGCCCACCAAATTTTGATCAACCAAACGATGCCGGTGGCTGGTGCAACCCACCTCTCCAGCATTTCGACATGGCTCAACCAGCTTGGGAGAAGATTGGCATCTACAGCGGAGGCATTGTGCCTGTCATATTCCAAAGGTCTTTATATCTAATCTGCCTTACTCTCCATTTGTTTTTTTAGCCTCCATTAGCTAAGTGCACTTCATAGGCACTACCTTGAGGGTACACTAAAACTTCTCGTTAGCTAGGCATTGCTTCAAAGGTTGGATTAATGCAAACACAACAAATTGTGATTAGCCAAAAGCTACTAGCTTCTTGTGGGTTGCACAAAACCTGAGTTTGAATCAAAAGCACAAGTTCTTGAACATTAAAGGGAACTGCGATTGAAAGCTCAATTGCACGAATAGGTTTCCAATCACGGTTCCCAAATGGGCCTTGTCCACTTTTAGTTTTTTTTTTTTTTTTTTTTTTTTTTTTATAGCTAAAATGAATTCTTAGCCAAAACAGCTGGCCAGATTAAAAACGAATTCCAACAGCAGAGGCTAGTTAGCTAGTTTTCGAAATCTCGAAATGATTAGCCATAGCAAATCCAAATTCTCTCCACATCTCAATCATTAGATCATATCTTACCTAAACAAGTAAACATCAATTGATGAAGTAAAATTTGCTAGCTAATATGTATCGGAGCGGTCTGGCCTGAGATTTTGAGAGCCCTATTCGAACTTCTAAATAGGGGCCCTCTGTATATTAGCATAAAAATTACAAATATTATTTATTGATTTCTTAAAAAATAAATTTGGATTAATATTTTTTAGAGTGGGCATTGCCTAAAGGAGGGCCCTACGTGGCCGCGTGTGCCACTTCCCCTCAGGACCGGCCCTGCATCGGAGATGACTCTAAATAAGTCGCTAGCTAAAACAGATTAAGTTTATTAGCTAAATTCCACCTAACAATGCTAGAGTCGCTCTATATAGTCTAAATACACATATACAAAGATTGTTAAAAAAAAAAAAAAACATATCTATGTATATATATATATATATATATTTGGAGGTTACAATTTGTGATTTCAAACATTTCAGGGTTCCATGCAACAAGCGTAGTGGAGTTAGGTTCACCATTAATGGGAGAGACTACTTTGAGCTTGTGTTGATAAGCAATATAGGGGGGGCTGGGTCCATACAATCAGTTTCAATCAAAGGCTCAAGGACAGATTGGATGGCAATGTCAAGAAACTGGGGGGCTAATTGGCAATCCAATTCCTATCTAAATGGTCAATCTCTATCTTTCCAGGTCACCACCACTGATGGAGTCACCAAAATTTTTCCAGACATTGTCCCATCAAATTGGGCTTTTGGCCAAACTTTCTCTAGCCCAGTTCAATTCTAAACCCATGGACGCTTTGGGTTCAGGGTTTTGGGTTTATTGGCTGTGGTTAGCTTATCATTTTCGTGAAGCGGCCCGCCAATTTCTTCTTTTCTTTCTTTCTTTTTTTTGGGGGGGGGGGGGGGGGGGGGGGGGCATTATACAGTGATGATCTAATGTGTTGATGGCTGAGATGGGCCACAACATCTGATCCACCAATTAAGCAGGGTGAATATTGTTTGCACATTAATAAAAAGCATGGAATTTTGATGAACATGTTGTGTTGTGTATTTTATAGTCATAATTTAAAGTAATAAAAGCCTTTCTGTTTTTGTATAACTATTGAAGGTTGACAATCTAATTAAGGATATTTATTCAAATGTATACCTATGATTTTCTCATGGAAAGTTCTATCATAAAGCTCAAGGTGGTGTTTTGTTTGTCCAGAAAAATTAGAATTTGAGAGGGGAAAAAAGGTCCAACATAGGTGAAAAGTTGCATAAAATTGATCAAATTATCTTATAAGAATACTTCAATGATTGATTTGTCTTGAATTCTTCATCCGACTCGCAGATCTGCTTAATAATAATTAAATAAGAATCTTTTCCATTAATAGTAGATGTTGGGTTTAAAGTGATAACCCAACTTGTATTTGTGGTCAATTTATTAAAGCAAGCAAGAGATTATAGAACAAGTGAAGAAGATGAATTTTTTTATATATGAGACCAAAGCCAAAATGCAGGATTAGAGGCTCTGAAAGGCGGAGAGCTTGTTCACTGCTATACCAATTCTATTGATTATATCAAAAGACTTTGGGATCAAGCAAAGCAATACAAAGAGTCAAAAGCCTAAAAGCAAAATTACTAAAATAGACATGACTTATATAGGAATTACAACAACAACTTGGATATTATATATATATATATATACAACTACAACTTGGATATTATATATATATATATGTATATATTAGTTTTAACACTCCTCCTTAATGCCAAGTTGTAACACCCAATATCTCTCTGCAGTGTTGTAACTTATCTCTTGGAAGTGCCTTTATGAAAATGTCTACAATTTGTTCTTCAGACTTGCAAAACTTCAATTGAATTTCAACTTCTTCGATTGCATCTCTTATGAAGTGATGCTTGATTGCAATGTGCCTAGTTCAGCTATGTTGAACTGGATTTTTGGCCATAACAATGGCTGATTTGTTATCACAAAACAACTATGTTCCTTCTTTTTGTTTCTCTTCAAAATCTTCCATAATTCTTCCCAACCAAATAGCTTGCGATGTTGCTTTTGATGCTGCCACATATTCTACTTCAGCTGAGGATTAAGCCACTACTTGTTGCTCCTTTGAAACCTAAGAAAATATACCGAAACCAAGAGTAAATGCATAGCTAGAAGTACTTTTCATATCATCTATACTACCACCCCAATCATTATCACAATAGCCTTTCAACTTTGGTTCAGAACATTTTTCATACATGATACCAAAGTCGGTGGTGCCACGAACATACATTAGCACTCTTTCCACTGCTCCAAAATGAATTTGGTTAGGTGAGTTCATGAATCTTGAAAGCAAACTTGAAGCAAACATAATATCCGGCCTTGTGGCTGTGAGATAAAGCAAATTTCCAACCAAACTCTATACAATGTAGCATCAACCTTCTCTTCACCATCTTCTTTCAACAACTTTTCATGTGTTACAAGTGGTGTTGCTATTGATTTACAACTTTCCATCCTAAATTTTTGTAAAATATTTTTAGTATATTTATTTTGAGAAATAAACACACCATGTTCCTCTTGATATATCTTAATACCAAGAAAGTGATGAAGTAATCCCATATCACTCATTTCATACCTTTTCATCATCTCATTTTTGAATTCATTAATCAGGTTCTCATTGTTACCCGTGAACATAAGATCATCAACATAAAGAGCAACTAGAAGAGTATCAGATGTATCCTGCTTTTTCACGTATAGAGTCGGCTCACTCTTTCTTTTCTTGAATCATTTTTCAAGGAAATAGCCATCAATTTGGCTATACCAAGCTCGGGGGGCTTGCTTAAGATCGTACAAGGCCTTTAGTGGCTTGTACATTTTCTTTTCTTCACCCTTGATAAAAAACCTTGTGGCTGCTCCTCATATACTTCTTCTATGGGCTGCCAAGGCAATAAGAGCTCTCACGGTGTTAAGATGTAACAACCCTAAAATTTTTAAGTGTGTAAATAATTATTTTAATAATTATTTTTAGTTAGCAATATTATATGAGTGTGCCTATGTAAGACATGTGTTTGAAAAATTTAAGTGTTTGGTGGACATATCAATTAAATCATGAGTGAGCGCGTTTAGTTTGGGAGTTATATTTTATTAATTTATATTTGTTAAAAAAAAAAGTGAAGGGTTGATATGTATTTTTGTTATATAGTGTTTACAGGCCCGCGAATGTGTTAAATAATGTAATTAACATTAAAACTTAGTACCGGGGTCATGGGTACCCATTGGGCTACTCATTTTAACACTTTGTACTGTATTCTGGGCTCATATGAGTCTCTTTTGTGAGCCCATAAAAAGAAAAACGGAATTTATATATTTGTGTGTGTTTTATTGGCATGTGTTGTGTGTGTAGTGTACATATATACTTATATTAAAAACCCTAGCCCCCATATTAAAACCAAAAGGGAAGAGAAGAAAAGAGAGAAGAAGAGAGAACAGACGTTTGTGTGTGTGTGTGTGAGAGAGAGAGAGAGAGAGAGAGAGAGAGAGAGAGGAGGAGGAGGAGGAGGAAGAAGAAGAAGAAGAAGAAGAAGAAGAAGAAGAAATGAGAATGGTCTCGGGTTCGTGGGCACGTGGGGAATCGCGGGGCATTTGTGGGTATCGATTTTTGATCAACGAGGTGAGTTAAATTTTTGTGTATCCGAGTATATATATATACACGTATGTATATATACATGTACACGGGAGTAAATTAAATTAGTATATGTTTAATTTAATTATTAGGGTTAAATCTTTATAATGGATACGTTGTTATTGTTGAAGTAATCTAGATATTTTCTTTTCCCTTCGTGTGACTTTGTGATTATGACATTAGGGTATTCGAAAGGGTTAGGTAAATAGTTAGTTTGATAAAACCATATGTGAAATATTCATGGTGATTAAGAAATATATGTGAAATTTGTTTTTTTGTAATTTATACAGTTGCAGAAACTTGAGAAATTTTTTAGAAAATCGTAGCTTTGAATTTGAACATTCTGTTCACTTTAGTCCGTAGGAAACGCGATTCTGCACACTTTACGTCTAATGGAGTTTTTCCTGATTCTGCACCGTTTGGGCAGAAATTGAAGATTTCAGTAGCAGTTTTTAGTATATTAAAATGTACAAAATTGGAGAAATATGATTCGTTGTGTTTATTTTTATTCGTTCGTATGACTTAACGAAAATTACTTAGAGATACATGAATTCTCATATAATGTTGATTATAAAAAAAAATGGTGATAGTCATTAACGTTGAGTCCGATGAAAATATTGTGGAATGATTGTTATAATACTTTACGATATGAGAATTTGAATTTTTATTATGGGTTTTATGTAGGCTTATATTGAATGTTGGGTTGAGGTTATTGTACCTGAAATAATTGACCTTATTGTGTGGTCATTTTGATAATAATGAGTAAATTAGCTACGTTGAATAGTATATTGGGGATCTTGTAATTTGATTAGAAATTATTGAGGGAAGAATTGTTACGGGTAAATTGATAAAACCCTCTATTGTAAGAAATTGGAATACATCTAAAAGTTAGAGATGTGATTGGATTTAGAGACGGAATGTGATAAACGTGAAATTCACAATTATTGGGATAATACGAACGATAAGTGATAATTGCAATATGGTTCTTTAGTGTTCACCGCTCCCCGTTATTGTGTTATTATTTTTGGTAGCTCGCACTCTTTTGCCAGTGGCTTCGTGATCAAGCTGGCCTAAGCCTTATGCTCGGCTTATATTGTATAGACGTCTTGACATATTGACCAGCCGTTCGTTGTGTATATCTGGTTTGGTTGATACCCCAACCAAACTGGCACCAGAGTGGGTGTTGGTAGTATGTCCGGGCACACATGGGATATATGTGTGGGCTGTACCATGGAGGGTGGCCAAGTGGTGAACTTAGGGAACACAAAGATAAATTAAAGGCTAATAAATAATGACAATGGAGTATTTCATAAGACTGATAAGTTTGGAATAATGAATGCGACATTTAAGTTATAATGTGGACGACTTATGTATGGAATTATTCGCCTGGTTTGTGATCATTCGATTTACAGGATGGTGGGCCCACTAACTTTTATGCAGGGCTGGCTCACCATATATATCCGAGGTAAGTATAAAACTCGTAGTAACTTTGGATTTTGGGCAAGAAACTACTTGCCATCACATAAATGGAAACTACTCTTTTGTCCAAATATGTGTGTGGAACTACCTGTCTTGGCCCAATAGTGTTGTAATGTGGTTTGTAGTCTACGGGTTCAGGTTGGAGCCCTCAGATTTTATTATTTTTGTTTAACTCATACCAGTCATGTGACTGACCCGAGTGTGTTATGCATTCGGGTGCGTTTCTGTTTGAAACGTAGTTGGATGACATGTGCAGGATATTGCTTTTGATGATGTGACCGATGTGCTTGGCTGTGGAGTCTTTTAAGCATTGGAACGTTGTAGTTGCTCTGACCATCGGATGTATAGATTTTATTTCTTTTTTTCTAAACTTTGTAAGAAATTTTATTTAATGAATTTTGTATTCCTTTTGTAAATTAAAATGGTATTTTATTTGTAATAGAATATTATTTCTTTTATAATGAAATGGAGGATTGGGAATATAAGTTTAATAATACATAGTTTTTATATTAACACATGATCACATGTCCTTATTTAATGAGTATTAAATTCTATTTTCAAATAAATTATTTATTAGCCTGTGTGAGGGTGTCACTCTCAGTGTTTTGGAAATTGAATATTAGTCTGGATACATGCTCTGGATTAAATATTTGGTTGTCCAAAAATCGGAGTGTGACATAAGACGAGCTATCGGAGCAAAAGTTTCATGGTAATCTATCCTAAGCTACTGTGAGTAGCCTTTTGCAATGAGTCTTGCTTTGTTCCTTTGAATTGACCTATCAACATTGTATTTCACTTTATAAATCCACTTCAAACCAATGATTTCTTTGTCTCATGGCTTGTCAACAAGTTGGCACATTTGTTCTTTTCAATAACTTGAATTTCTTCTATCATTGCTTCCTTCCAAACTTCATCTTTTATGGCTTCTTCAAAGTTTTTTGGTTCAAGAACACAAAAATTGCATCTTTGATATACATCACTTAAACTCTTCATTTTCTCTGGATTTGATCTTGAAGAAGATGAACTTGAGACAGGGCCGACCCTACCTATAGGCGGGGTAGGTTCGCCTAAGGCCCCAAATCTTGTTCATTTTTTGCTCTTTAATAGGGCCCCGAAAAATACTGAGTAGGGTCCCAAATAAATTTTTTTATTTATAACATGTTGAACAAATTGTAATGGAGTCCAAGTAAATATTGAAAAAAATAAATGTATGTGCCCTATTGTAATCCAGCCCACCTTACAAATTACAAAACCTCCGAATTCTAAAAAATAATGGAATAAAACTCTCAAATCAACACTATAATATATTAATTATACCCACAAACATATATACATAGACCCAAAAATTTTCGCTTCGGGGGCTCTGTTCCTGAACCCCCGTTATTCAAAAGGTCCCGTCTTAATGTTCGCCTAAGGCCCCCAATTTGTTAGGGCCGACCCTGACTTGGGGTTTGACTTGATGAAGAAAAGCTAGGTAATGATGGGAAACTTGTTCTTAGAGAAGAATCTTCGTCATTTTCAACTTCATTTGATGGCTATTCTTCCATTTCATCAACAATAATGATTCGTATCTAATATTGCATTCTTAACTTCATGATTTTACCCTTATTGGACACGAATTATCACTTATACTGAGAGATTTAATGGATAAATTGTACTTTTATTGTTCTTGTTGTATTGTACTTTTTGTTAATAAAATCTCTTTCTTGTAGGTGTTTTGGAACTTGGGTAGAGGTTGGACACAATATTGTGGAAGCTTCACAAAAAGGAAGGGACAAAAAGAGCATTTCTAGGGGACCGGATCGATCCAGTTCTTAAGGCGGATCGATCCGCTGCTTCCTCAGGACCTGGAAACATTTTCTTGCAAGTCCTGATCGATCCAACTTTTACACGCGGATCAATCCGCGAGTTTTGCGGAACATTCTAATTCCCAGTTGAAGAATTGGATCGATCCGGCTTTTTGCCTCGGATCGATCCGTGTCTACAGATTTGTCTCCCTTTTGTATTTACAAGATTGCCATTGGTTACATATAGTATATATAGTTAGAGAGGGTTCTAAGTTAGTGTTAGCTTGTGTTTCTTGCATTTTCTTAGTTGTAAACATTCCCTCTCTCAAATCCCCTCATCTCTCTCCATCTTTACTCCTCAACTACCTATCATTTACATTCATTGAGTGTTAGAGAGAGAAGAGAGGGATTGTGATGAGGGCTTATATTTGTAGAATATTGGTCCGATAAAGTGGATAATTGGATGAACTTAACCCCATTTCTTTAATGTCACCTGCATTTGTTTCTTAACTTATCTTATTACACAATGATGTGTTTTCGTGGTATGTTGCTATGTTTTGTCTTTCAAATGCAAGTCTCGAAAGTTGAATGAATATTTAAAGGGATAGATCAAGGAACAAGAGAACATCTCAAAGATGAAGTTAAGTCCGAATCGATTGCCTTCATACCAATCGAATGGCATTCATCCAGAACCAATCGATTGGAAATGATAGCAATCGATTGGCATTTTCACCAATCGATTGGGTTCAGTTACCAATCGATTGGTAAAAATTGGAGGTCAAACTTCTTTAATGGAGTAGAATCTCAGCAAATCAGTGGTAATGACGGTGACCAACTGTTACAGAATTAACCTAGACGCCTTTAGCTCGTGGACATCACACTATAAATAGAGGGGAGTGAGAGGGGTCAAGGGTTGGCTCATTGTGTACTTGTTTTGTAGGATTTCACCATTGTTGTTAGCTTTAAACAAGTTCAAGTCAGAAGATTTTATATTTTGAATTCAATCTGAAGTTCAGCTTTATTCCTTGCTGCTTGTTGCTTTAGAAATTGTTTGATTGTAAATCTCATTATAGTTTTAGTTTGATTTCGAAATTTCCAGTTCATAAGTTTCATCCATGTTAAAGTATGATTCTATAGTTCAGTTTATCTATATCCATACAGTCACAAATATGCTAGCGTAAAAGTTCTGGTTGGGAATAATGTGAAGAAACGTTGTTCCCAGTCACTGTCATGATTCTGTTTGAGAATCAATGGCAATCGATTAGAAATAGACCCAATCGATTGCTATAGATTCCAAGCCAATCGATTGGTACTTTTACCAATCGATTGGGAGTCATATTATACCAAACGATTGCTATCAATAGCAATCGATTGGCATGCTTATGATTTGGGCAGATTCTTTTTAGTATTCCATTAACTTTTACTTCAGAAACTAAGTCCAAATTGATCTTGTTAAGTTCAAATTGAAAACTGATTTTGGAATAAAAGCTCTTTTGGCCAATTAGCACAATGAACATGTGGACGAGCATATTGAATATCCTATGCTCAATTTGTTAGTTATAGTTCAAAGTTTTAATTAGCTCTTATTTCAGGCCTTCATAGTAAGCAAAGGAATTTAAATTACTAGTTATGTAATATTAACATTCTTAGTAACTATGATTGCTTTACTTAATCCCTTCGTGAAATAAGGAATACTAGAAAGATGAAGCCCCAGTTGTGCGTTAACGCTAAGTCATGATAGTGGTTGGTGCAATGTAGACTTACATGTTCCCAACACCTTTTTTATATTTATAAAACCACATTGTTTAATTCTGTCTGATTTAATTATTATTTAGTTCTATTTCTTTAAATTGTAATTTTGAATTCAGTAGGGTCGTTAGAACCTCCACTCTTCAAGTAATCATCTTTTATTTTCTTTAGGACTCAATCTAGGTTTCTTGCCCCCATCTCCGTCCCTTGGGAATACGATTCGGTCTTACCGGTTATTACTCGACACGACCGTCTACGCTTGGACGTACTCTTAAGAGATCACACAATTCTATTCGTGTCAAGTTTTTGGCGCCGTTGCCGGGGGAAGGTAGCGAAGGCCAGGGATTTTAGATTGATCCGATCTTTCCTTATCCCATTTCTACCTTTCTTTTTTTTCTTTACGTTCTTCAGAACACAAGCTGTGTTGTTTGTGTCATTCTATGTCCTTTGACTCCACTGAAGCTTTCATCATAAATTTATTTGGAAATTCCATAAATAGTGCTGATAATCCCATTTTTACTCCATCTACTTTTAATCCAATGTCTGATACGGAGAGTCAACAAGGAGAAAATAGGCATGACCTCATCGATGATGGCCAACAACCTCTACGAGAACTCTTGGCTCCTGATCGAACTGCCATACCTTCCTGTATCCGCATTCCCCTGCACACGGGTACATTCCATTTTCGCAATGGAATGATTCAATTATTACCCACATTTCATGGGATGGAAAAGGAAAAGCCATATTTGCATATTCGAGACTTCGAAGACGTCTGTGGCATGTTCACAGATCAGACTTGCCCAAGTGAAATAATCCGACTAAAGTTTTTTCCTTTTACCTTGAAGGACAAAGCGAAGTCATGGTTATTGTCACTCAAACCAAACTCTATTTTGACTTGGCCAGTAATTCATGAAGCTTTTCTCAAGAAGTTCTTTCCTAATCGGTTAACGACTGACATCTTAAGATAAATCAAGATGTACAATCAAAAGGAGGAAGAAACATTCGCTGAAGCATGGGAGCGATACAAGGATTTGTTATTGCTATGCCCACATCATGGTTTCGAGAAGTGGCGAACAATAAGCTTATTCTATGATGGCCTTTCTCCGAAATTGAAGAAACTCGTGAAAACTACAAGTGACGGTGAGTTCATGAGCAAGAATGCAGATCAAGCTGAAGTTCATTTTGAGTGGTTGGCTGAACATTCACCAGAGTGGGAAACTCAAGTGACAAGAACTCAAACTAGTTCGAGTTCAAGGCGTAAGAGTATTTATCAGTTGAAAGTGGAAGATAGTTTAATGGAGAAATACGAGCAACTATCTCGTAAGTTAGAGGCATTGGAAGCAAAGAAGGACCAAGTGATACAATTCGCTTATGAAGAATCATGTTCTAGTTGTCTACAAATGGGGCACACTTCTCAACATTGTCAAATATACCCTGTTTATCATGAACAGAGTCTAGTAGAAGTATACGCTGTAAATGCCCCTGGTCATTTCAATCCAAATGATAGGTGGAGTCATCCTGGTTTTGACCATAGGAATAATGCTGCCATAGCAAACCCATCTCAACAGTGGCAGCCGAACAAAGGGAATCAGTACCGACCACAAAACCAAGGGTACCAACAGAGCTACCAACCTCCTCCTACCTATCAACAAAATCAAGGGTATCACCAGAATCAATATCAACAAAATCATTCGTCTCAATCCAACTACAATCAGGGGGGCAACAACCAAACCTCATCTAACACCTACGTGCTACCTCATAAGAAGGCACAGGAGGATCCTAATACACTCATGATGCAGCAAATGATACAGTTAATGAGTAAACTCAATACAAGTATAGAGAGGTTAGCTGCACAATAAGGGGATCGAGAATGAACTATGTTCCCTGCTCAACCAGATCCAAATCCTAAAGGCCAACACTCGGGTACAGAACCCTCGGGATCTGGACCACATGAGGAGGCTAAGGCTGTAACTGTGTTAAGAAGTGGAAAGGAGATTGAGAAAGTCTCTCTCTTCCCTCACACCCTATAGTTGATGATGAAGAAGAGGTAGAGAATGAAGAAGAATTGGTGGAAGAAGGAAGAGAGGGCGAAATAGTTGAGCCCAAAACAATAACTCCTGAGGATACCGAAATAAAGAGAAGGCCCGGAAAAGAACCTCTCCTTGAGGAGACACCCGAATGCCCTTTTCCGGCACCATATCCTCAGAGGTTGAAGAAACCTCAACCAGAAACAAAAAGTCAGGGGTTTCTGGAGTTATTCAAGCAAGTGAAAATTAACCTCCCACTCCTTGACGTGATTAAACAAGTACGTGCCTATGCCAAGTTCCTAAAAGACTTGTGCACTGTAAAGAGGAAGCAAAGTGTGAAGAAAAGTGCTTACCTGGCTTGCCAAGCGAGTGCAATTCTAAAACATGATTTGCCTCCCAAATACAAGGATCCAGGTACGCCAACGGTTTCTTGCATAATCGGTCAAAAGAAAGTGAACAACGCTATGCTCGACTTAGGTTCGAGTGTTAATCTCTTACCTTACACTGTTTACCAACAGCTAGGGTTGGGAGAACTTAAACCCACTCGTATTACTCTCCAACTTGCAGACCGGTCAATTAAATATCCGCGAGGAGTGTTGGAAGATGTCTTAGTCCAGATTGACACCTTTGTCTTTCCTGTTGACTTCGTTGTTCTAGACACCGAACCGGTTAACAATGCTAAATCTTAAATTTCGGTGATCTTTGGACGTCCTTTCCTCGCAACGATTGATGCAACGATTAAAGTAAGGAGTGGAGTCATGACCGTTGTGTTTGGGAACATGACATTGAATATCAAGATCTTTTCAAACCCCAAAATCGAAGATTTTGATGATGATGAAGAGGAAGTGAATTGGGTGGAGTCGGTAATCCAAGATTGCTTTGATTCAACTGCTCACTTTGATCCCGTGGAGTCCATTATGACTAATTCATGTTATGAATTGGATAGATACACTCCACAAGATGAGATGATGAGCCAGATATGTGCCGCATTGGAAGTTATGGAAGAGGAAGTTGCAAGGGCAATGTGGACAGCCCAATATGAACAATTGCCGCCAAAGACTAAGTTGGTTGTACCGTCAAATCTGCAATTTCCAAAATTAGAGTTAAAGGAGCTCCTAAAAGAATTGAAATATGTGTTTCTGGGAGAAGAGAAGACTTTTCCTATGATAATTTCATCTATTTTAAGTCAAGAACAGGAAGGTAAACTGATCAAGTTACTTAAACAACACATGAGTGCGTTAGGATGGACTGTTGCTGATTTGAGAGGAATTAGTCCATCCATATGTACTCACAGGATTTACCTAGAGGAAGATGCCAAACCATGTCGCCAAATGCAAAGGCGTCTAAATCCAAACATGCAAGAGGTAGTAAAAAGGAAAGTTCTGAAATCGCTGGATGTTGGGGTTATTTATCCAATTTCGGATAGTCCTTGGGTAAGTCCAACTCAAGTAGTGCCCAAGAAAGCTGGCATTACTGTGGTAGAGAATAAAGAAGGTGAACTTGTGCCAACACGTATGACCACAAGCTGGCGCATGTGTATTGACTATAGACGATTGAATGCGGTGACGCGAAAAGATCATTTCCCTTTGCCTTTCATGGATCAAATGCTCGAAAGAGTAGCGGGTCACCAATTCTACTGCTTCCTGAACGGTTATAGTGGTTATAACCAAATTGAAATCGATCCTGCTGATCAAGAGAAAACCACTTTTACCTGTCCGTTTGGAACATTTGCATATCGCCGGATGCCTTTTGGCTTATGCAATGCACCTGCAACATTTCAGAGGTGCATGCTGAGCATATTTAGCGATATGGTTGAAGAGTTCATGGAAGTTTTCATGGATGATTTCTCTGTATTTGGAAGTAGTTTCGATGATTGCTTAGGAAATCTCCAGAAAGTTCTAAAAAGATGTGAGGATAAAACCTTGGTCCTCAATTGGGAAAAATGTCACTTCATGGTGACAAAAGGAATTGTATTGGGGCATACAATTTCTGCTGAGGGAATACAGGCAGATAAGGCAAAGATTGATATAATCTCTAATCTCCCTGTTCCTACTACGGTGAAAGACATTCGATCATTTCTAGGTCACGCTGGTTTTTATCGGAGGTTTATTAAAGATTTCAGTGCTATATCTAGGCCATTGTGCCGACTCCTTGTTAAGGACCAACCATTTAAGTGGAATAACGAGTGCCAGGAATCCTTTGATAGACTCAAACATCACCTTACAACAGCTTTGATAATGCAATCTCCGGATTGGAGTCTTCCTTTTGAGCTGATGTATGATGCAAGTGACACAACGATTGGAGCTGTATTAGGACAAAGGAAGGACAAGAAGCCTACTGTAATCTACTATGCTAGCAGAACTCTTGATGGAGCTCAACGAAATTACTCCACTACCGAAAAAGAGTTGTTGGCAATTATATTCGCATTGGAAAAATTCAGGCAATATCTTATTGGCTCGCAGATCATTTGCTTCACTGATCATGCTGCGTTGAAGTATCTGTTATCAAAGAAAGATACGAAACAGCGGTTAATCCGTTGGATTCTGGTCCTCCAAGAATTTGAACTAATAATCAAGGATAAAAAAGGGGTGGAAAATGTTGTAGCTGATCACCTCTCCCGATTGACGTTTGAAGATAACTCATCACAATCCATTCCGATCCGTGAATCTTTCCCAGATGAACAACTTTTTGCTGCAACCAGTTTGCCCTGGTATGCAAATATTGTCAATTATTTGGCAACAGGAGAGACCCCTTCTCATTGGTCGTCTCCTGACAGGAAAAGGTTCCTATCCATCTCACAATGGTTTTACTTTGATGATCCCTACTTGTTTAAATACTGTGCAGATCAAGTAATTAGGCGATGTGTTCCTGAGGAAGATATCTCTCAAATTCTTGCTTCTTGCCACTCGGAGGCATGTGGTGGTCATTTTTCTGCCCAAAAGACTACCCAAAAAGTGTTCAGCAGTGGTTTCTACTGGCCGACAATTTTCAAGATTCCTATGCTTTCTGTCGAGCGTGTGCTAGATGCCAGATGCTAGGTAGCCTGTCCAGAAAGAACGAAATGCCGATGACCCCGATCATCACTATTGAGATCTTCAATTGCTGGGGCATTGATTTTATGGGACCTTTCCCGCCATCCTCTCATTACAAATATATCCTTTTGGCAGTTGAATATGTGTCCAAGTGGGTTGAGGCCATTCCGACAAGAAAAAATGATCACAGAACAGTGATCTCTTTTTTAAAGGAGAATATTCTTTCAAGATTCGGAACACCAAAGGCCATGATTAGTGATCGTGGAACCCATTTTTGTAATAAGCCTTTCGAAGCATTGATGAAGAAATATGGAGTTAACCACAAGATTGCTTTATCATATCACCCACAGTCGAATGGACAGGCAGAGCTAGCTAATAGGGAAATCAAACATATCTTGGAGAAGACCGTTAACATCAATAGAAAGGATTGGTCGTCACGCTTGACTGATGCATTGTGGGCATACAGAACGGTATATAAGATGAACCTTGGAATGTCACCCTATCGGCTGGTTTATGGAAAAGCTTTCCATTTACCTGTTGAACTGGAGCATAAGGCGTATTAGGCTACCCGATTGTTGAATTTTGATATTCATGAAAGTGGTTGTCACGCCCCGGAGCAGCATAAATAGAGAAAAATAAATTTCCTTTATGGGTCCATAAGGAATGACAGGTGAAAGTCACTAATAATCCACACCACGCAGTACTAGTCCAAAAGAAAAGCAACAGTAAACAACTGAGAATAACACACAGTGCTAACTATTACAAAATATCAGAGTGTGGTCCACAGGATCACAACAGGTCTGAAAACAACAAATGCCCAAGTACCCGCTAACAAAAGGTTCAACAGAACAACCGAAATGAAATCTAACTATAACATCTTCAGTCTTCAACTGGCATAAGGATAATCCTCCCTGGCGTAACCATCATCGGTGGGGCCTTCCTCTGGATAATAGTCATCAGTGTACTGGTCATTACCTGCAGAATAAGGGGCAGGATATTCTGGACGGGGAAAGTCCAGGCAATAAAAGGCCGTCAGCTTACTGAGAGCTGAGTGAGCATAAACTAACGAGGTACCAGTTATCTGAAGTAAACACGAGCTTATGAAAACGCGGGTTAACATCTTATTATAAAGATAACATTATCTTGTTCCTTTATCTATCCTTGTAAACCGACCCTTATCGTCTTGTTACTCAAATCACGACATTTAACAAACTCTGATTTCATGAACTGACTCAATCGTTTAACTCTAGGGATACAACTCTATTTCGTCCACCACTTTTAAGAGCATATGCACAGCTCACCGCATGTCATGGACTCCACGTCAGTCCGTCCCCTAGCTTTTAAGAGCATATGCACAGCTCACCGCTTATTAGGGACACAACGTTTCCAATAAGGCATATCATTTATTGCCACGACTTAACGTCATCTACTAGTGATCCCAGTTTACCGCTTTTAAGAGCATATTCACAGCTCACCGCTTTTAAGAGCATATCATAGATCATCCAGTCTATCTTAGGACTTATTTGGTCCAGCTCACCGCTTTTAAGAGCATATGCACAGCTCACCGCTTTTAAGAGCATATCATGACCGAACGTCCATCCCCGTACTATTCCCAGAACTTATCAAACCTACTTACGTACCATTCTAACATCGACACATGACAATTCCCAATGTGGCCTGACTACTCTGAATGAAAGAAAACGGACATCGAACTCATACAAGAATTTTATAGTATCTAACGTTGTCAGATTTATACATATGTTATTAATCATACTTATCTGTGTTGTCACATTATCCCTGATAACCCCCAAATCGTAAAATGGAAGTCCGTATTGGAAATCGAACAACAAAACCTCTTATAAAATAAATAGGCAAAGAAAATCATGTTCTGATCATACCAATCAATTGGGACTAAGTCCAATCGATTGGTATAAAATCATATCAATCGATTGAGAAAATAGGCAATCGATTGGGTCTTAAATAGTGGCAATCAATTGCTAACATTTTCAATCGATTGGGATTTCAATCGATTGGATCTCTATCCAATCGATTGGATCCAGACTGATGGCAATCGATTGAGATTTATGTCAATCGATTGACACTTCGTCCTCACCAGCAGATTGTAAAAACAGCTTATATAAACGTACACTATATGCATTTAACCCATCTAAACTTCATAATAACTTATGTAAACTTCATATAGAGGGACCAAGTGAGTTAGAACTCACCTAGGGTGCGTTTGGCTTGTGTTTAAGCTTGAAATCTCCAAGCTCTCTCTCTCTTCCTTCTTTCTTCTTCCTCCTTGTCGGGTTCTCTCTCTTCTCTTGCTTCTCCTCCTTCTTTCTGCTTCTTCTTCTTCCTCTCAACTGCTAAGGGCAGTGAGTGTGTGTGAGGGTGTGTATAAATATAGATATATAGATAGATATATGTATATCTCTCAAGAGGTATGTCTCTCTCTCTCTCAATGGTCTGAAAACAGCCCCAAGGCCAATAAATGAGACATATATATAGAGATAAGGGAGTGCCACACGTCCAAAGCTAAGGGAAAGAAGAAAACTTGTCTCAGGTTATGCCAATCGATTGGTACTTATGTCAATCGATTGGAGACAGATATTTGTAGTCAATCGATTGGAAACAATGGCAATCGATTGAGATGAATGGCAATCGATTGGGATGTTTGACACGTCATGAATTCAGGTCGGTCTGATGGCAATCGATTGGATTGATGTCAATCGATTGGTATCCGAAAAGTGGCAATCGATTGGGAAACTTGGCAATCGATTGGTAACCAAATTTCACTAAAGGAAAGAGAAAGTTTATACGAGTATAGAAATGAAATACCAAGTCTTATTAATATACCAAAATACAGGGTATTACATCATCCACCACTCAACAAAAGATTTCGTCCTCGAAATCAAAAGCAACAAGATCTAAAACAAAAACGAAAACTTCTCGCGCATCTCTGACTCTAGTTCCCACGAAGCTTCTCCTTCATCGTGATGCTTCCACTGAATCTTGACTAACGGAATCTCTTTGTTCCTGAGTTTCTTGATCCCTCGATCCAGAATACGAACAGGTCCTTCATTGAATGTAGCGTTATTGTGGACTTCAATGTCTTCAAAGCTGATCTCATGCGCTGGGTTGTGAACACACTTCCTCAGCATACTGATGTGGAAAACATTGTGCACTCTTGATATCTTTGGCGGCAATGCAAGGCGATAAGTGACCTTCCCAACACACTCTAGAATCTCAAATGGTCCGATGAAACGTGGCGATAATTTGCCCCTTTTCTGACCAAATCTGACGATTCCTCGAACAGGTGAAACCTTGAGTAATACGTGATCTCCAACGGCAAACTCCAAGTCTTTGCGTCGCTTGCCAGCATAACTCTTGTATCTGGTCTGGGCTGTCTTCATCTTCTCACGTACGACTTGAATCTTCTCACTGGTTTCTCGCACCATCTCTGGCCCAAGAAGTTGACTATCTCCGACTTCAGTCCAACATAGCGGCGATCGGCAAGGTCTTCCGTACAAAGCTTCGAATGGCGCCATATCTATGCTTGAATGATAACTATTATTATAGGCGAACTCAATCAGAGGTAAGTGTATCTCCCAAGAACTCTCAAAATCAATGACACAAGCGTGTAACATATCTTCCATCACTTGATTAATTCTTTCAGTCTGTCCATCGGTCTGCGGATGAAAAGCTGAACTCAAGTTCAATGTCGTTCCCATCGCTGTCTGGAGACTCTTCCAAAATTCTGCAGTAAAACGCGAATCTCGGTCTGTCACAATAGATACAGGCACTCCATGTAATCGTACAACGTGTTGTAGATACATTCGGCTCATACGTTCTACTGAATACGTCATGCTATAGGCAATAAAATGTGCCGTCTTAGTAAGTCGATCCACGATTACCCATATAGCATCGTGATTCTGCTGTGACTTTGGCAATCCTACCACGAAATCCATGGTTATGTGTTCCCATTTCCATTGAGGAATAGGTAACGGCTGTAGAAGTCCAGGTGGTTTCTGATGTTCTGCCTTTACTTGTTTACAAGTAAGACATTGAGCTACATACTCAGCCACTTCTCGCTTGATTCCTTCCCACCAGAAATTTCTCTTCAAGTCCTTATACATATTCGTACTTCCGGGATGAATCGTCATCCGTGACTTATGAGCTTCATCCAATATGTCTTTTCGGAGACTTTCTTTATTAGGTACACAGAGTTTATCTTTACGTCGTAAAGCTCCGTCGGTACTAATATTCCAGACTTCTGGTTCCTTGGCCGTCATCTTGGCGAACGATAACTTCAAATCCTTTGCTGTCTGTTGAGCCTCTATGATACGACTGATCAAAGTCGGTTGTACCATAAGACATCCAAAATGTTGTCCTTTCATTGGCTCCACTGGCTGGAGATCAAATTCAGCAATTTCTTCTAATGCTCTCCATTCTCTAATTAGAAATGCAGCGATCACTAGCCGAGGTTTACGGCTCAAAGCGTCTGCTACTACGTTTGCTTTACCGGGATGGTATTGCAAAGAAAAGTCATAGTCTTTGAGTAATTCCATCCACCTTCGTTGTCGCATATTCAACTCCTTTTGAGAGAACAAATACTTTAAGCTCTTATGATCGGAAAACAAGTCAAACTTTTCTCCATAGAGATAGTGTCTCCAAATTTTCAATGCAAACACTATTGCTGCTAATTCCAGATCATGCATAGGATAATTTTTCTCATGTACCTTCAATTGTCTTGATCCATATGCGATAACATTTCCATCTTGCATAAGCACACACCCGAGTCCTGGGTACGATGCATCAATGTAGATCACATACTTTTCTCCACTCTTAGGTAATGCGAGTACTGGTGCAGAAGTCAATCTTTCTTTTAACTCCTGAAATGCACCCTCATGCTTGTCTGTCCATTCATACTTTGTCTCTTTCCTGGTTAAGTTTGTCAAGGGTCCTGCTATCTTGGAAAATCCTTCGATGAATCTTCTGTAATATCCTGCTAAACCGAGGAAACTTCTGACTTCGGTCGCATTCGTCGGTCTGTTCCAGCTTAAGACTGCATCAATCTTAGATGAGTCTACCGAAATACCTTCCTGAGATATAACATGTCCCAAGAATTTGACTTCCTGTAGCCAAAACTCACACTTGTTGAACTTTGCATACAACTTGTTATCTCGAAGTGTCTGCAGGGCAACTTGTAAATGCTCCTTCTGATTCTCTTTTGTCTTTGAGTAGATCAGTATATCATCAATGAACACAATAATGAATTTATCCAGATATAGTCTGAATACTCTATTCATCAAGTCCATAAATACTGCTGGCGCATTCGTCAATCCAAAAGGCATAACTAGAAACTCGTAATGCCTGTATCTTGTCCTGAATGCAGTCTTCGATACATCCTCTGGTCGAACTAACAATTGGTGATATCCTGAACGTAAATCGATCTTGGAAAAGATCCTAGATCCTTGTAACTGGTCGAATAGATCATCTATCCGAGGTAATGGATATCTATTTTTAATCGTAACCTTGTTCAACTCCCTGTAGTCTATACAGAGTCGAAGTGTTCTTTCCTTCTTCTTTACAAATATAACTGGTGCTCCCCAAGGTGACGTACTTGGACAAATAAATCCTAGATCTTCAAGCTCTTGAACTTGCTTCTTCAGTTCCAACATCTCGGTTGGTGCCATCCTATATGGAGTCTTAGAAATAGGCAATGTACCATGTACTAATTCCACGCAGAAGTCTATTTCTCTTTTCGGTGGAAGTCCTTTAATATCCTGAAATACATCTAGAAAGTCTCGTGCAATAGGAATTTGATCCATCGTAAGCTCCGTACTCGTACTAATGATCGTAGCCAAACCACTCGTAAGAAACAGGTCGCTTGTCGATTGACACTGAAATCTGATCGTCGGCTTTCCTTGTATTGGAAATACAATCATCCTAGAAGGGCAATCCAAATTGGCACCATATTTAGTTAACCAATCCATCCCTAGGATAACATCGAATTCTGACATTGACAGAACTACCAAGTCTGCTGGAAGATTCCTATCTCCCAAAGTCAATGGGCAATCTCTACACACTTTACTCAACTTAACTGTCACTCCCAACGGTGACACAGCATTCAGTGTTGACTCAAGTGTCTGGGGTTCTAAACCCAACTGACGCACAATCTTATCAGCAATAAAAGAACGTGCGGCTCCAGTATCAAATAAAGCTTTAACTGGACTATGAAAGAGTACAAGTGTACCTTCCAAATGTTGCTGCTCATCAGCATTAAAGCCTGCTTCTTCTGGGATAATAGCATTCATCCTTGCCTATTCTGGAGGTCCTTGAATCCCTTGAACTGGTGCCCCGTAGTATCCTCCTCGTGGTGCACGACAATCCTTACTCAAGTGTCCTGGTTTGTTGCAGTTGCGACAGATGATATCTGGCCTGCGATTTGATCTGTAGACAGTGCAGTTCCTTGAAATATGTCCTGGCTTTCCACAGTTAAAACATCCTCCACTATTGCTTGGTGGGGCTATTAGTAATGCCTGCGGCTATAGTTCTCGCTGTTGATTTTGCTGGGGTCGATTATAACCTTGCTGAGGTTTCCTGGCTCCTTCCCAGATTCTCTTGTTTCCTTGAAAGTTTTCCTGAGGTCTCCTTCCTTAGGTATTTCTCGGTGGTCGATTAGGGAAATTTATCTGTTGAAACCCTCGTGATGACTGAGGTTGATTCGTCTGTGATTGCTGTACTGGATTAGCATCCTTTTCTAATCCTGTAGCAAATCTAACAATTCCTTCAAATGATTGATTCAGATGACCAACCATCATATGTCTGAGGTGGGGGTTCAGTCCTTGGTGAAATCTCTTCACCTTCTTCTGCGGAGTGTCTATCATATGCTGAGCAAATCTGGATAAATGCTCAAACTGTGTTGTGTATTCCCGTACATTCCATCCTCCTTGGATCAAATTGAGAAAGTTCCTTTCCTGTTGATCTCTCTCATCTTCTGGAAAATACTTATCCAAAAATCTGCCTTTGAATGTCTCCCACGACATAACTCTAGCGGCATCGATCCCAATAGTGGTTCGCTCAGCTTCCCACCAATCTGCGTAGCAAGGCGACGTTTCTCTTGTTCGTTGCATTCCAATGCTTCAAATATTAACTCCATCTCTCTTATCCATTGTTCTGCTTTCCATGGTTCTGTTAGTCCATCGAACTTTTTGGGACGTAACCCACGAAAATTTGCTAACAGCTTATCTCCAGTCTGTCTTGGTGGCGGGGGTGCAAGAGGTCTCTGGTGGGTGGAGTGATTATATGTATCCCCCACATTCTCCATCCTCTGCATAAATGCTTCGAAAATTCTCGTTGGATCCATCCCTTCCGGAATAGGTGCTCCATTACGTGCTTGGTGATTTCTCAAGGGTCCTACCATGATGCTAACGAGTATCGCCTACAAGAGACATATTGATCAGCTGAAAGTCTTCTCGTAGAAACGAACTCAAGATAGAACAAGAAACAGCAAAACTAACAATTCTACTAAACAACACAGCACAACGCAACAACCAAACAATAAGAAAAGTACCGCTCGTATATATATATCAAAAGATGTACCGTATAGTACACACTAGTCAAACTGTGTACCATATGGGACAAGAGTTACAATAACTAAAGTCAGCTAATACTATACAAAGCTATGGTCAATAGCTATCTCTCAAGCTCCCAAAAAATCTGGTGGACATGTCCTAATATAAACTAACCAAATCTATACCCTGCAGATCCTGACTCAAAAGTCATCAGCATCTGATCCTACTGGTGCTGCCTCATCCTCTGGGTCTATATCCATCTCCTCGAGTGGATCATTCTCAACTGGGGCGACAAGATTCCCGACTACTACCCCTATATCCCAATCCTCTATCATCTCTGCATCATCGTCCTCCATCACGTCTGCTATCGCCTGGTTAGCGACATCAACAGCTACTGCAGCAAAACCGTCAGCTATGTCAAGAGCTCCTGCTATAGCCACCTCTCCCATAACAAAATCTGTTGGCTGTGCTACCATCTGAGCTATCCATCGTACTGCCATATCGGCCATGGCTGCCATAAGCATAATGGGTCCAGCTGGTATCTGAAGCACAACGGGTACCTCTGGCACAACTATCTCCTCGTCGGGTACCTCCTCATCTACTACTACGTCTGCCTCAATAGCCTCTGGGTCTGGTACTGGATCCTCTGGCTCAAACTCTGGCTCCTCGGGGTCATCCTCAGGTTCATCATCATCTGCATCGTCTGCATGCTCATCCTCTATTGGGTCCTCGTCCTCTATCGGCTCCTCCTCTCCATCTCCATCCATGTCCTCATCGGGATGCTCATCCTCAGGCTCTAGATCCTCCTCATCCTCAATCGGCTCAGGCTCTGGCTCTGAGACGGGTACGTCGGGCACTGGTGATGGTGGGACTGCTGCTGCTGCTGGTACAGTTATAGGCTCTGGTGGACCGGCTACAATGGCTCTCAACTCAATCTCATCCATCTCTGGCTTACTCAAAACTAGTCGTAACATCTCCTGGCAAATGTCTCTACCGACCCTCGCAGTATGGTAAGCATCCATGCGCATCTGTGTCGGGTGAGTACTCCTGGTCACATAAAGCGCTCTCCACATGTCTTCCTCTAAATGTCGACTAGCTATCTGGCACACACGCTCATGATAAAACTCTGGGTCAGCTGGCTCCACGGTATCTCCATGGATAATATGTCCTCCATAAGCATCAGTCACAAACTGGTGAAACTCCGGATCCATGCTATCCTGCAAAGGAAACTATCTATCGTCAGGAAGACGAACTTATCTTATACTCATATCTCATCTCAAAGAAATTCTATCATACTAGGACCAGATGGTGTGGAAATACTTAGTGAACAAAAGTATCACAACCTAGAGTACTGAACCTGGCTCTGATACCAAAAACCCTGTCACGCCCCGGAGCAGCATAAATAGAGAAAAATAAATTTCCTTTATGGGTCCATAAGGAATGACAGGTGAAAGTCACTAATAATCCACACCACGCAGTACTAGTCCAAAAGAAAAGCAACAGTAAACAACTGAGAATAACACACAGTGCTAACTATTACAAAATATCAGAGTGTGGTCCACAGGATCACAACAGGTCTGAAAACAACAAATGCCCAAGTACCCGCTAACAAAAGGTTCAACAGAACAACCGAAATGAAATCTAACTATAACATCTTCAGTCTTCAACTGGCATAAGGATAATCCTCCCTGGTGTAACCATCATCGGTGGGGCCTTCCTCTGGATAATAGTCATCAGTGTACTGGTCATTACCTGCAGAATAAGGGGCAGGATATTCTGGACGGGGAAAGTCCAGGCAATAAAAGGCCGTCAGCTTACTGAGAGCTGAGTGAGCATAAACTAACAAGGTACCAGTTATCTAAAGTAAACACGAGCTTATGAAAACGCGGGTTAACATCTTATTATAAAGATAACATTATCTTGTTCCTTTATCTATCCTTGTAAACCGACCCTTATCGTTTTGTTACTCAAATCACGACATTTAACAAACTCTGATTTCATGAACTGACTCAATCGTTTAACTCTAGGGATACACCTCTATTTCGTCCACCGCTTTTAAGAGCATATGCACAGCTCACCGCATGTCATGGACTCCACGTCAGTCTGTCCCCCAGCTTTTAAGAGCATATGCACAACTCATCGCTTATTAGGGACACAATGTTTCCAATAAGGCATATCATTCTATTGCCACGACTTAACGTCATCTACTAGTGATCCCAGCTCACCGCTTTTAAGAGCATATTCACAGCTCACCGCTTTTAAGAGCATATCATAGATCATCCAGTCTATCTTAGGACTTATTTGGTCCAGCTCACCGCTTTTAAGAGCATATGCACAGCTCACCGCTTTTAAGAGCATATCATGACCGAACGTCTATCCCCGTACTATTCCCAGAACTTATCAAACCTACTTACGTACCATTCTAACATCGACACATGACAATTCCCAATATGGCCTGACTACTCTGAATGAAAGAAAACGGACATCGAACTCATACAAGAATTTCATAGTATCTAACGTTGTCAGATTTATACATATGTTATTAATCATACTTATCTGTGTTGTCACATTATCCCTGATAACCCCCAAATCGTAAAATGGAAGTCCGTATTGGAAATCAAACAACAAAACCTCTTATAAAATAAATAGGCAAAGAAAATCATGTTCTGATCATGCCAATCGATTGGGACTAAGTCCAATCGATTGGTATAAAATCATATCAATCGATTGAGAAAACAGGCAATCGATTGGGTCTTAAGTAGTGGCAATCGATTGCTAATATTTTCAATCGATTGGGATTTCAATCGATTGGATCTCTATCTAATCGATTGGATCCAGACTGATGGCAATCGATTGAGATTTATGTCAATCGATTGACACTTTGTCCTCACCAGCAGATTGTAAAAATAGCTTATATAAACGTACACTACATGCATTTAACCCATCTAAACTTCATAATAACTTATGTAAACTTCATATAGAGGGACCAAGTGAGTTAGAACTCACCTAGGGTGCGTTTGGCTTGTGTTTAAGCTTGAAATCTCCAAGCTCTCTCTCTCTTCCTTCTTTCTTCTTCCTCCTTGTCGGGTTCTCTCTCTTCTCTTGCTTCTCCTCCTTCTTTCTGCTTCTTCTTCTTCCTCCCAACTGCTAAGGGCAGTGAGTATGTGTGAGGGTGTGTATTAATATAGATATATAGATAGATATATGTATATCTCTCAAGAGGTATGTCTCTCTCTCTTAATGGTCTGAAAACAGCCCCAAGGCCAATAAATGAGACATATATATAGAGATAAGGGAGTGCCACACGTCCAAAGCTAAGGGAAAGAAGAAAACTTGTCTCAGGTTATGCCAATCGATTGGTACTTATGTCAATCGATTGGAGATAGATATTTGTAGTCAATCGATTGGAAACAATGGCAATCGATTGAGATGAATGGCAATCGATTGGGATGTTTGACACGTCATGAATTCAGGTCGGTCTGATGACAATCGATTGGATTGATGTCAATCGATTGGTATCCGAAAAGTGGCAATCGATTGGGAAACTTGGCAATCGATTGGTAACCAAATTTCACTAAAGGAAAGAGAAAGTTTATACGAGTATAGAAATGAAATACCAGGTCTTATTAATATACCAAAATACAGGGTATTACAGTGGTACACTGAGAAAGCTCCAACTCAATGAACTGGAGGAAATCAGGAATGATGCATACGATCGTGCTAGAACTTATAAATCAAATTTGAAAGCAAAGCATGATAGATCGATCCTAAGAAAGAAGCTCGAACCAGGACAGAAAGTGTTACTTTATGATTCAAAACTTCATCTTTTTCCTGGTAAGTTGAGGTCAAGATGGATAGGGCCATTTGTGGTCAAGGTAGTGTTTTCCCATGGAGCAGTGGAAATCGTTAACCCCAAAAATGGAAACGCATTTAAAGCCAATGGGCAACGTTTAAAGCCATTTTTGGAGAGGTTCGAACCAGAATCAGAGACCATCCAACTGGAAGATCCTGATTATTCTTCTTGAAAATTTGAGAACCCTCTGTGTTGTATAATAGTTTTCTTTTCTTTGTGTGTTTCTCTATTTCTGTCTTCTTTTTGTTCTTATTTTTGTCTTTTTGTTGGCTATAGGATGAATCCACTGCATTTCCTACCACATTTGCTCTACCATGGGGTCCGTTCTCCAGGAACCCCAGAACAGAGGGAACATGAAAGGCCAGTTTTTACTCCGCTTTCCGGCTCATGCCCAGATTCCCCTAATGCAGCAATCGCTGATATGAACACTTGGGATTTGTTGTGCGCAGTTTGAGAAATTCTAGAAGACCTTCAAATCGATTCAGATGGAGAAGTCGTGGAGTACTTCGTGGATTATGCTGAAGGAGAAGACCTTTCTTCCCCAGATTCTGAGTAGAATTGATTTTGCTTAAGTTCCCGTAGCCAATGAATAAGATTCTTTTTGTTTGTTTGCTTCCAACCAAGATCTTGTACCCTTAGATGAGAATAATCCAATTTGAGAAATAAAATTGATGATTTTTGGAATAAATTCTTCCTACTTGTATGTTTGGTGGGTATTTTCCCTGTCTGGGATGCTTGAATTCTTGCCTTTCTATCTTGATAGTGCATTCTTCAACAGTTGGGGGTGATTTAATAAAACTTTTCTTTTAATCCTCTGATATTTGGATACCAATCAATTGGTATTATCACCAATCGATTGCTCTTTTATCCCAATCGATTGCCATCTTTTGGCAATCGATTACCATCTTTCTCAGGTGTTGATGATTGTTCTGCTCCCTCTCTCTCATTTTGTTTCAAATCAAAAGAGAGAGAGAGAGGGACTCCGGGCGATTTTGAGTGAGAGGAAGAAAACTCACTCTCCTCATCTCCATTATTCATCATCACCTTCACCATCCCCATTTCCATTCCATCGTATCCCCACCACCATCATCATCATCATCATCATCATCATCGTCATAACCACCACCGCTGCGTTATTCACAAGAGAAACGGGGGGGGGGGGGGGGGGGAGGTTTGTGTTCTGTATTTTCATCACCACAATCAGAATCCTCGTTATAATCCATTCCCTCATCAATTTTATTTCAATAGGGGTTGGATTTATCAGTCTCATAGCTGCGGCACCCATTGAGGTAATTTCTAAAACCCACTTCTATTTCCATGCCTTAACCTTGATCAGAACATTAGAAGGAGCCCCTCTTGGTCCTTAGACCATTAACAATGGATTGGGGGGACGTGAGACCTTGTTGTGGGCTGCCCCCCATAATCGCTGATGACAATCGATTGCCATCAGGGTCTAATCGATTGCTAAATTCTCCAATCGATTGCTACATTTTGCCAATCGATTGGCATTAACAGAGAAGCAGTGTGTTCTTTCTCCTTTCTAAACTCTTTGTTCTTGATTTTTTTTTAGTTCTTATGGCTCCAAAGCTGAAGGATAGTGCTCCCCACCTCGAAAAGTCCACTTCTATCATCATTCCAGATCCACCTCTCACTCATGGGTTCAGGAACGACAAAGAAAACACTTGGTTTACAAAGTATTTTAGAACCCAGGAGGTTATGGTTGAGACACAGCTTGAAAATCTTTGGAGCGACGACAAATTACCATTTTACCTCACCCGAGTTTATGCTTCTTGGATGTGAGCAGCGTGTGCAAGCATGGTCAAGGCACGGGGTATTCTTTAGACCTACTATTCATGTGTTCATGGCCGCCAGGTTGAGTTTAGCCCAGCCTCGGTGGCCAGAGCTTTAGGCATTACGGAGGTTGCGGATCATTTGTACCCTATCCATGCAGACAGACCCTTTCCCTCGTTTTATGTGATAGCTACTGAAATTTCTGGAGGAAAAGTGAAGAAATGGACAGGGGTGAAAGTTTTTGATGATTATAGTTTGACTATGGACTACCACCTCCTCCACCTGGCGCTCTGTAGTTGTATACTTCCTACGACGTATAAATTAGAGTTGGCTGGATGGTATACACAGATTCTTTATGCCATAGGGACTGGTCTTCCTATTTGCCTGGCTCGTCTTTTCATTGAGTTCCTTGTTGAGCCTACGAGGCATACCAGTAAGACCTAGCACCTAAAGGGTGCTTGGGTAATCCACAGAGTTTGCGATGAGGCTGGGTTGGCAATCCCTACAGGCGAGGCATTCCAAAAATTGAAGATTGGAATGTTTGGCGAGTCTGCTGCTAGACGATCAGTAGCCCAATTTAAAAAATCAACAAAAGGAAAAGGGATAGTGGGAGAGAGTAGTAAGAAAAAGAAGAGAAAGAGGGGATAAATTTTGTCTAAGGATGAAGACGAAGACCCAGGGACGCCAGAGGCGGAGGATCACGATACAGTTGTAATTGAAGAGGAGGAGGAGGACCCAAGGACGCCGACTGCGACAGAGGGTCAGTATGAGTTGAGGAAGCGCGATCCCCCTACAGCCTCCACGTCTGCTCTGATATCTCTCCAGACCATTTACGATATTCTTCAAGAGGAGAGAGATGCGAGAGTGCGGTTACATGGGATGGTTCGAGAGATGACTACACAGCAGGAGTTGATGGCTGCTCAGATAGCCTCTAATCGTGATTTCGTTCACTCGAGACTTGAGCAACTAGGTAGTCAAATAGAGGAGATTTTGATGCTGTTAGGGATTGAGCAATCTTTACGTTCATCTGTACCACCTCCATCGATGGCTCCAGCCTCTACGTCAGCTCCACCAGAGGGAGATATTTTAGGGACGCCCACACTGCCACCATGGCCAGTTACTGCTTCCCCGCCAGCTGAGAGTGATCCTGTAGCTGTCGTTCAGACTGAGACAGCTGCTGAGGTTGGCAGTGAGGGAGCAGATGCTCCAATTGACGGTGCGCCCACGCTATCTGGTGACCCTACTATTGAGCCATAGGAGGGAGTTTTGGTGCACATGAGAGTGTGTGGTTATTTTATATCTGGTAATTTCTCTTGTGTCACTATTTTTGTGGATACTTTGGGTTAGTTTACTACTTTTAGTTCTATGACTGTGGATATTTTATAGTTTGGTTGGATATTTTGAGTTGGATGATGATTTTTGGTTTTCTATCTGTACATGGACTGTATTGGACTTTTGATATTACTATACAGATAGTTCTGTTTGCTCATGGATTATGTTTCTATTATCTATGCTTTCGATTATCATCTATGTATCTTTGATCTTGGTTGTTTGTAGAGATTGGTATATTGAACTAGGAGAATTCTCAAATGTGTACTGAAATGCGTGAATCAGGTGATATCTTCTTTTACTTAAAATACTTCCATTGTGGACAATGTCAATTTCAGTTGGGGGTAGGAAGTAGATATCCACTTGTGTTTTCTTGATTTTAAAATACACACCTGTTTAATATTAGAATTTCCCATGCGTTTCCTTGTTTGTTTTGTCTTCCCTCCTATTATTAAAAAAAAAATTAGAGACTGTTGTTAAGCTTCCAACCTTCAAAACCTCGTTCCTCCTAGCTAATATCATTGTGCAATGATGCATTCATTTCTTTCTTGTCATAGTATGGACTTTGATTACATGTTACTTTGTCATTAATCTGGTTTTACGTCCATAGCATGAATATATCCTGAAAACATTTACACGAGTTGACAATTACGAGAGAATCTTTGAATTGGAGTGAAATATGATTGTCATGTGATTGGATTAATAGTAAAACTTTAAACCCTAGCAAGATTCGAGCCATTCTTTTATTCTGAGGGTCAATCACAAAAACTCATGTCAATTCTTATAAAGCGCTATTATCTCGTTGAGAGTCTTATTCTTGTTTTATTTGGCTGATGCTTCAGGAGAATGTTCAGGATCTACTAATTTAAAATTCATGAAATACTCGAGATAAGTTGAAGTGTTTAGAAGATGATTTAGGCCATCGAGTTCTCACTTCGTCACCTGAGAAAATCTAAATCCCCATTTGCTTATCATCAATACCTCTATCTAAAATCACATATTCTTAGTCAAGCATGTGACGGTTGAATATCCAAAGAAAAAAAAAAGAAAAAGAAAAAGAAAAGAGAAGTAGAAATGAAGAAATAAAGGAAATTGGAGATTGGATAAATAGAAATGTGAAGAGAAAGTAATATTGTCATGCCACATGCTTGAACTCATTATCATATTTCACCATCCTTAACTTTCTCCTATTTCTGTTACAAGTCCTAAAGATTCTAGATAATTTTAACAAATCTCGAGTACGAAATGAATTTTCCACAGTAGATCGCTCCTGAAGTAATTGGTATTCCATTCATGAGACTCATGCACCTCAAAATAAGCGTTCTTCAGTGTCTAGTATGTAAGCATGCTTGATTGCCTTTACATTTACTCATTTGAGCTTCATACTATGAGTGCATAATTTTTGCGCCAGTTTCAGAGTGATTTTATCTTGAGTGTAAACCGTGTGAGAATTGAGTTGAAACTATGAAATCTTGAACATGTCAATCCAAATAATTCCTAGATAAAGATTTCAATCGTAGTTGTTAACTCCACACACACACACCCAAGGATGTATAAAGGTCGTGGATGTAGTTTTGACTTGAATAGTTACTTTGTAATATGTTGTTTATTTTCATAGCATGATAAAGGAAGTTATGTCCTTGTTAAGCAGAATTTTTAGCGTAAAGGAGAAGTTGAGATTCTTGGATGAGTTCAGAAAGCTTGACACTTGATTTTTGTGGGTATTTTCTCTGAAAACCCTCACGAGACACAACTCGTCCACTAGGGTAAACCTAGAGGTTCAAAGGCATGTTGCACATGCTAACTGCAACCACGATTCCTGCGAAAGTGAGTTAGGTTCTTCTTTCTTTTGTTGCTCAATAAAAAAATGTTGCGTTGGTTGTTCTTCATTTTAACTTGATCTAATTCCGCTTCTTTGCTAGAGACTAGCAATGCGCTAGTTGGGGGTCGTGATGAGGGCTTATATTTGTAGAATATTAGTTCGATAAAGAGGATAATTGGATGAACTTAATCCCATTTCTTTAATGTCACTTGCATTTGTTTCTTAACTTATCTTTTTACACAATGATGTGTTTTCGTGGTATGTTGCTATGTTTTGTCTTTCAAATGCAGGTCTCGAAAGTTGAATGAATAAAAAGTTTAAAGGGATAGATCAAGGAACAAGAGAACATCTTAAAGATGAAGTTAAGTCCCAATCGATTGCCTTCATACCAATCGAATGGCATTCATCCAGAACCAATCGATTGGAAATGATAGCAATCGATTGGTATTTTTACCAATCGATTGGGTTCAGTTACCAATCGATTGGTAAAAACTGGAGGTCAAACTTCTTTAATGGAGCAGAATCTTAGCAAATCAGTGGTAATGACGGCAACCAACCATTACAGAATGAACCTAGACGCCTTTAGCTCGTGGACATCACACTATAAATAGAGGGGAGTGAGAGGGGTCAAGGGTTGGCTCATTGTGTACTTGTTTTGTAGGATTTCACCATTGTTGTTAGTTTTAAACAAGTTCAAGTCAGAAGATTTTATATTTTGAATTCAATCTGAAGTTTAGGTTTATTCCTTGCTGCTTGTTGCTTTAGAAATTGTTTGATTGTAAATCTCATTATAGTTTTAGTTTGATTTCAAAATTTCTAGTTCATAAGTTTCATCCATGTTAAAGTATGATTCTATATTTCAGTTTATCTATATCCATGCAGCCACAAATATGCTAGCGTAAAAGTTCTGGTTGGGAATAATGTGAAGAAACGTTGTTCCCAGCCACTGTCATGATTCTGTTTGAGAATCAATGGCAATCGATTGGAAATAGACCCAATCGATTGCTATAGATTCCAAGCCAATCGATTGGTACTTTTACCAATCAATTGGGAGTCATATTATACCAATCGATTGCTATCAATAGCAATCGATTGGCATGCTTATGGTTTGGGCAGATTTTTTTTAGTATTCCATTAACTTTTACTTCAGAAACTAAGTCCAAATTGATCTTGTTAAGTTCAAATTGAAAACTGATTTTAGAATAAAAGCTCTTTTGGCCAATTAGCACAATGAACATGTGGACGAACATATTGAATATCCTATACTCAATTTGTTAGTTATAGTTCAAAGTTTTAATTAGCTCTTATTGCAAGTCTTCATAGTAAGCAAAGGAATTTAAATTACTAGTTATGTAATATTAACATTCTTAGTAACTAGGATTGCTTTACTTAATCCCTTCGTGAAATAAGGAATACTAGAAAGATGAAGCCCCAGTTGTGCGTTAACGTTAAGTCATGATAGTGGTTGGTGCAATGTAGACTCACATTGTAATAACCTGCATTTTCATTTCATATTTAAATTCAATTGTATTGTTTACTTTTCTTTTAATTTCAAGTTCTCATGTGTGAAAATTTTGTTACTTGCCTTATTTCATAATTGAAATTCTTTTGGGGTCAAACTACGATTTTATAAAATTAAGAAATACCTGAGTTGGATTTTAAAACTGTATTTCAAAACGGTGGAAATGTTTTCTTTTAATTCAAACTATATTTTTATAAAACCAGAAAACCATGTCTTACGTTAAAATAAATTTTTCGTATTTTTGTGGTGATCACCGCGGCACAAAAATACCAGTTTACTTTCAAAACTGTCCACGCTGTGCTAAACTTCCACAGATTTTGGAAGTGATATAAAGCAAGATTTGACATACACTTTATTTCTATTTATGGTAACTAATCATTGGTTAAGGCAATGTTTGGGAATGTTTAACTTGTGTGTGTAATTGTTGTGCCATAAGCTACTTTCCCAAACACCCACTTTTGAGCCCTATACCTCTACTTGACCCTTGGCTTGATCTGAGAGTCTAAATATATATATATATATATATGTATATATATACCAACATATATGAGCTGGGTTTAATTGTGCAATTTAGAATTAAGAAACAAAATCCCAATTTGTTGAGTGTAGAGGGTTGTTCTTGGAGCCCAAGTTCCTCACACAACTTGGTTATTTATACACACATTTGATCACACAATCTGCACATCTCCAGAATCTGTAAACACAGAGAGAAAAAAGAGAGCTGAGAGTTCATAGTTTCAGATTTTAGAGAGAGAAGCCTTTGATCACCATAGCTAGAGCTTGAAGTGGTCTTCTTATGTCTTGATTCTTTCTCAACACACACTTCATCTTCTACCACAGTGAGTATTTTAAACTCACCTAGAATGTAATTTCATAGTTCAATTACTGTTTGTGTGCTTGAATCATGAAATACCATGGTTGATTTCATGTATGAATTCCATAGCTTTGAAATCAAGATTTTTCAATCTCAACCAAAATCTGTTTTCGTAGATAATGATGATGCTGAAAATTGATAAGGGTAATCTAGACAGAAAATAAAGCCATTAAGATTTGTATGTGGTTCGGTCCCGTTAACGAGGTGACCTACATCCACGGGTGCGTCTGTGCGCGTCTCACTAGCAGATCACCGGCAGGCCTGGTGAGCCAACAATGGTGGTCGGCACTACCAGTAATACCGGCCGGGCGTATGCGTGTAAGTGGTGAGTTCTCTAGTACAGGCTTGTATGCTTAGAGAATTGATATTCGGATCCCCCTAGAGAGGATAGATGGGCTCTTTTATAAGTGCAAGAGTCCATCTTTACATGGTAAGTTCAGTGGATTAGGAAGCATAATCCAATCACAATAGATTTATACAATATTTGGGGAGTTTCCTAAGTGGTTTAGGAAACTATTGATTCCTCTTGATGAAGTCATGGCTGTATAAGAAAACAGTGGGAAGCACGACTCATGCCGCGTCTTCGGGAGCCTCACCACACCTGGTACCCGGGCTACGGGTATCCCGGATGGTAACAACCGGACACCTCGGGAGCTTGGGCCCTACACTCCCAATCCGTATATCCCGGGCTATTGACTGGCCACGTGGCGGTTGGACTGCTACAGAATATTTCTGAACATATCAGCTGCCGCCCATTTTCAAAGTTGAGATGACGCCTTGCTAGATGAAATTTGAAAATTAAGAATGTCTTCTAGTCACCGACCAGGAGAGGACCGGGACCCTCGTCGGAACGGGGCCGGCTCGGAACGACCCGGCGGTATGTCAACCGAGCGGTGATTCCGCAGGACCGGGCTTCCCGACGCCACGTGCCTGGTGGTTACTGATTTGGTTCGGACCCAAAGCAGCCGGTTGAGAAGTAACTGAATCGTCCAGGTGGCAACTGAACCATCACGTCGCGCATTCAATGCTCACGCTTTCTGAGGCGACGCCCCACGTGCCCGAAACGACAGTTTCGGCGGGAGAGTATGTGAGCCATCCGATCAAGCTGGATCCCAACCGTTCGTGCTGCCTATATAAGGAGCACCTATTCAATCTTGTTTCTCACTGCACATCATCAACTAAGTCGCCTAAGCAAAGAACTCCGAGCTCCCTCTTCTCTGCCGTCTTCGTTTCCCAAACTTTCATTTCCATCAAATGGCTTCGCATATCGATCTATCATCTGATGAAGGGCTTAGAGCATTCCGAGAGGACTGCCAAATTCCGGACGATGTTATAGCCCGTCCGCACATCGAAGGAGAGGAAGTAGCCTTTCCTTTCGTCCTCATCAGCAGCTATCTGCTGCTTATCGTGGGACTACGCTTCCCCCTCCCAGTCTCTTTTTGCGATCTACTTGTGGGGTTGCGCATCCCGCTCCACAAGTGCCGCCCAAACGTCGCCCGCCTCCTCTGGGGAATATCAGCGCTGAACGAGCGACTGAGGCTATTCCTTCAGTCCGCCGACGTCGCGAGGTGTTACATCCTGGGCATCGACAACGGAGGCCATTACTTCCGCCCCAAGACCGAGGGAAAGGACCTTGTCCGGGGTCTGGATTTCCCGAACAAGAACTGGCAGCGGTACCCTTGGGTCGTGGTCGCCGGCAACTGGCTGGAGGATGCCGTTCTTTGTCCTCCGGCAGCTTTTGATCCCGATCTTTGCAAGCAGGATTTTGCCGCCCTCCGCGGCGTTGCCCCTACTGCTGATGACACGGAGGCGTTTGACCGAGCTATTGAGGCCGGTCTGTCGTTCTCTGATTTGGTCGGGAGACCTGCGGATGGTGCGGGCGTCGGACCTTCTTCTACAGCTCCTGCAGCTGTGGCTTTCGGGTCGCGCCGCTATACCCGATCCATGGCGACCGGGGCGCGCCCCGCCGGCAGGGCGGGCCTGTCCGAGGGACCGGTCACCTTGTCCACCAGCAGTGATTTCGCCTCTTCTGCGGACGTAAGCCTGCCACCAGGCCCATCCAGGAAGGGCAAGGAGAAAGAAGTTGAGGAAGAGTCTCAGCCCCAACCGAAAAGGAGCCGGTCAGAAGCATCCGCCGGTCTTCGCATGCCCGGCTCATGGTCGGCCTTCTCTCTTGTGAACATGGAGAGCCGTTTGCAGGAGGTGGAGAAGATGGGCGCCGAGCTGCAGATGGATTCCGCCCTTCGGGGGGTGGATGTTCATGCCCTGGAGCTCACCGTAGAGGGGCTGGTGGCGAAGGTGGCGGCCTTGGAAGAGGAGGTCAAGGCTTTGAAAGGCCAAGGACCCTAAAGTCACCTCGTTCTTTTTTTTTTTTTTTTTTTTTTTTTTTTTTTTTTTTTTTTTAACCGGGAAGGCTATTACTGTCACGCCCCGGAACGGCAAAAATAGAGAAAAATAAATTTCCTTTTTGGGTCCAAAGGCAGCGACGGGTGAAGTCACATGATTGTCCACACCACGCAGTACTAAGCAACAGGAAGTAATAGTGTAACAACAATGAAGTCTAGGTTCTGATTCACAACATAACATAAGGTCAACAGAAGTTACTAACTATTACATATCAGAGTCTCAAATCAAATATAAGGCAGCGGAAGTACAAATGTCAAGGCAACATAGGCCTGACTACAAAAAGGGTTCTAAAACGGTAGAGACAATTAGCTACAATTCTAGTCTAGTCTTCAGTTGGCATAAAGGTAGTCCTCGGCGTAGTAGTCTTCTTCAGTCTGACCTCCGTCGGGGAAATCCTCCACAGGGACTCCGTCACCGGCATAGTAGTCCTCTCCTGCAGGCCCTTCACCTGTATAGTCATAACCAGGGTGCGCTGGAACGTAGAAATGTCCAGCGGCATAAACGCCGTCAGCTTAATGAAAGCCGAGTGAGTTAAATACTAACAGGGTATCGACTATTGAAGTTATCACAAGTTATAAATAGTAACCAAATTAGAATTCAGTAAGGGTGACTCCTTTAATCAATCCAATGATCCGATTACTGACGTCTTACTCGTTATAAGACCGATAACGCGTCTTGATAGGGGAACAGACTCAACAGTAGTTCAACTCTATAACGTACCATTGCTCATCCACCGCTTTTAAGAACATATGCACAGTCCACCGCATGTCATGGATACCACGTTAGTCCATCCCCCGCTTTTAAGAACATATGCACAGTCCACCGCATGTCAGGGATATAACGCTTTAAACAACAGTACATCATTCTATGCCACGACTTAGCGACGTCTACCAGTGATCACGGTCCACTGCATGTCATAGACACCTTCGTCTGTCTACCGCTTTTAAGAACATATGATTAGATCATCTGGCTATCTTAGGTCAAATGGTCCGGTTCACCGCAAGTCATAGACACCTTCGTCTGTCTACCGCTTTTAAGAACATATGATCGACCAAAGCCCGCCCACGCAAATTTCCCGAATCTTAGCAAACCTACTTAAGTTCAACTCTATTACCGATACATGACAATCCCAATGTGGCCCAACTACTCAGAATGAAATGAACGTTAACTCCAAAGGATTCACGACTATTCCGTTATCTAACATTATAAACATTATCCGTTAATCTTGTTATTACTACTATCCTACGCCGCATTAACTCATTATCATGTCTGTATTACAATAATAAAGCATGCTGGGAAATACTGAACAGTAAATAAACAACTAAACAATTATTACATTAACTAACCAAGTAAAACAGTAAATTGTAACTTCCAATCGATTGGTATAGATGTCAATCGATTGGTATAAAAGTAGTGTCAATCGATTGGAAGAAAGTTCAATCGATTGGTATAAAAGTAGTGTCAATCGATTGGAAGAAAGTTCAATCGATTGGTATAAAAGTAGTGTCAATCGATTGGAAGAAAGTTCAATCGATTGGATCACAATCCATGTCAATCGATTGCATAAAATGTCAATCGATTGAGACATGAAAAATGTCAATCGATTGATAAAGTGTCAATCGATTGACACTTCGTCTTCTTCACAGAGAAGACTGCCCAGCAACATATAAACGGGAAACATGGTTTCTCTTTCATTTCTTCATTCAAAACATGTTCTAACATCAATGTAAGGCTACCAAGTGAGTTTAGAACTCACCTAGGCGTTAAGGGCGTGTTTGGTTGTATGTTGAAGCTTGAGCTTCAATGGTGGTCTCCCTCTTCTCTCTTTCCTCTACTCTCTGCCTTCTCTCTTCTCTTCCTCCTTCTTTTCTTCTTCTTCTTGATCTTCTTCTCCTTCTTCTCAGTCTATCTCTGTATGTGTGTGTGAGTGTATGAATATATGTATATATATATGAGTATATATATATGAGTGTATATATATATATATAAACACACAAATCACTCCCTCTCACTCTCTCTGATTTTTCTAAAGAGAAAAACACAGGAAAATGGTTGGTATATATAGAGAATGAGTGTTCACGTGGCCTCTCCCCAGCCAGAGCAAAAGAATCTGCCCAGCTGCCTCCAATCGATTGACATAAGTGTCAATCGATTGAAACAATCAATCGATTGAGATAAAGTTCAATCGATTGGTATAAGCAATCGATTGATATACTTGCCAATCGATTGGTATAAAAATATACCAATGGTAAGGCCAAGCTCATACAAGTATTAAAGAAACATACAAGGTCTTAGTTATATAATATATTACAAAATACAGGGTATTACATCATCCACCACTCACAAAAGATTTCGTCCCCGAAATCCGAAATAAACTGGGTTAAAACAAAAATGGAAACTTCTCTTGCATCTCCGACTCCAATTCCCATGAAGCTTCTCCTTCGTCGTGGTGCTTCCACTGAACCTTCACTAGCGGAATCTCCTTGTTTCTGAGCTTCTTCACTCCTCGGTCTAGAATACGCACTGGTCCTTCGTTGTAGGTCACGTTCTCGTTCACCTCGATATCTTCAAAACTGATCTCGTGCGCTGGGTTGTGGGCACATTTCCTCAACATGCTGATGTGGAAAACGTTGTGCACTCCTAACATCTTTGGCGGCAACGCAAGTCGATAAGCAACCTTCCCAACACGTTCTAGGATCTCGAACGGTCCGATGAATCGCGGCGATAGCTTGCCTTTCTTCTGTCCGAATCTGACGATACCTCGAACTGGCGAGACTTTGAGTAGCACATGATCTCCAACTGCAAACTCTAGATCTTTTCGTCGCTTGTCGGCATAGCTCTTGTGTCTGGATTGCGCTGTCTTCATCTTTTCTCGTACAATCTGGATCTTTTCGCTTGTTTCTCGAATCATCTCGGGCCCAAGTAGTTGAGTATCTCCGACTTCGGCCCAACATAGCGGTGATCGGCAAGGTCTTCCATACAAGGCTTCAAATGGTGCCATCCCTATGCTCGTGTGGTAGCTGTTGTTGTAGGCAAACTCGATCAAAGGTAAATGCGTCTCCCATGAACTCTCGAATTCAATGACACAGGCTCGCAACATATCTTCCATCACTTGATTGACTCGTTCTGTCTGACCGTCTGTCTGTGGATGAAAGGCTGAACTCAAATTCAATGAAGTTCCCATTGCTGTCTGAAGGCTCTTCCAGAATTCTGCGGTGAAGCGTGAATCTCGATCTGAAACTATTGAGACAGGTACACCGTGCAGTCGCACTACTTGCTGTAGATACATCCGGCTCAATCTTTCGACAGGGTGCGTCATGCTGTAGGCGATAAAATGTGCTGGCTTGGTGAGTCGATCCACTATTACCCAAATAGCGTCGTGGTTTTGTTGAGACTTCGGCAATCCAACCACAAAATCCATGGTGATGTGCTCGCATTTCCATTGGGGAATCGGTAGCGGTTGTAGGAGTCCGGGTGGTTTCTGATGCTCCGCCTTCACTTGTTTGCAAATAAGACATTGCGATACATACTCGGCCACTTCTCGCTTCATTCCTTGCCACCAGAAGTTTCTCTTCAAGTCCTTATACATCTTATTTCCTCCTTGGTGGATAGTCATCCTTGACTTGTGTGCTTCGTCCAGAATGTTCTTCCTGAGACCATCGTCATTTGGCACACAGAGTCTACCTTTGCATCTCAGTGCTCCGTCCGTACTAATGCTCCATATCTCTGGTTCCTTTGCGGACATCTTGGCAAACCATAACTTGAAGTCCTCGTTCGACTGTTGAGCTTCCAAGATGCGGCTGATGAGAGTCGGTTGTACAACAAGACATCCAAGGTGTTGTCCTTCTCCTGATTCCACTGGTCGAAGGTCGAATTCGGCTAACATCTCCATTGCTCGCCATTCTCTAATCAAAATCGAAGCAACCAAAAGGCGTGGCCTCCGGCTCAGAGCGTCGGCTACAACATTTGCTTTACCCGGGTGGTATTGCAAAGAGAAGTCGTAGTCCTTGAGTAGTTCCATCCATCTCCGTTGTCGCATGTTCAACTCCTTCTGAGAGAACAGGTATCTTAAACTCTTGTGATCTGAGAACAAGTCGAACTTTTCTCCATACAAATAGTGTCTCCAAATCTTCAGGGCGAACACGATTGCGGCTAGTTCTAAGTCGTGCGTCGGATAGTTCTTCTCATGCGGCTTCAATTGTCTTGATCCGTATGCGATGACATTCCCTTCTTGCATTAGCACACAACCAAGTCCTTGGTGTGATGCATCACTATAGATTATGAATTGTTCACCGCTCTTAGGTATCGCAAGTACGGGTGCGGAGGTTAGTCTCTCTTTCAATTCCCGAAATGCATCCTCATGTTTATCAGTCCATTCGTACTTCGTCTCCTTCCTAGTCAGGCTTGTCAATGGTCCTGCGATTCTAGAGAATCCTTCCACAAATCTCCGGTAATATCCAGCCAATCCAAGAAAACTCCTAACTTCGGTCGCGTTGGTTGGCCTGTTCCAGCTCAAGACTGCATCGATCTTAGATGAGTCTACGGAAATCCCATCCTGTGATATCACATGTCCCAGGAATTTAACTTCCTGAAGCCAGAATTCACATTTGCTGAATTTCGCATACAGACTATTGTCTCTGAGAGTCTGTAGAGCAATTTGTAGATGCTTCTTATGTTCTTCTTCTGTCCTTGAATAAATTAGAATGTCGTCAATGAATACTATAATGAATTGATCCAGATAGGGTCTGAATACTCTATTCATTAGGTCCATGAATACTGCCGGGGCATTAGTCAATCCAAAAGACATCACTAGAAACTCATAGTGTCCATATCTCGTCCTGAAGGCAGTTTTCGGTATATCTTTCGGCCGAACTAGTAATTGATGGTATCCTGAACGCAAGTCAATTTTTGAGAATATCCTTGATCCTTGTAGTTGATCGAACAGGTCGTCTATCCGAGGAAGTGGGTATCTATTCTTGATCGTGACCTTATTCAGCTCCCTGTAGTCGATACAGAGTCGTAGCTCTCCGTCCTTCTTTTTCACAAATAAGACTGGTGCTCCCCACGGTGATGTACTCGGGCGAACAAAACCTAAATCTTCAAGTTCTTGAACTTGCTTCTTCAATTCCAACATTTCTGTTGGCGCCATCCGATACGGGGTCTTGGAAATCGGCAATGTTCCGGGTGCTAACTCAATGCAAAAGTCTATCTCTCTCTTCGGCGGAATCCTGAGATACTTCGGAACACATCTTCAAAGTCTTGAATAACGGGGATCTGGTTGGTAGTAAGCTCCGTGCTTGAAGTCTTAATCGTGGCTAGGCAGCTCGTGATGAACATGTCGCTCAACGGTTGGCACTGAAATCTGATCTTCGGGCAACCAGGCGTCGAAAAGACAATGGTCCGACTAACACAATCCAGGTTAGCACCATACTTAGTAAGCCAATCCATTCCTAGGATCACGTCGAACTCAGACATTGACAAGACTATCAAGTCTGCCGGAAAATTCCTATCCTCTAGTGTCAAGGGACAATCCTTGCACACCTTACCTAACTTAACGGATACTCCCAAGGGCGAAACGGCATTAAGGGTCGGTTCAAGTGCTAGGGGTAACAATCCCAATTCACGTACCATCTTAATAGCTATGAAAGAACGGGCGGCACCGGTATCAAATAAAGCTCTAACTTGACAGTGAAATAAAATGAGTGTACCTTCCAAGTTCTGCTGTTCCTCAGCATTATATCCTGCATTGTCAGGGATGATGGCATTCACCCTAACCTGTCCTTGCTGTCCTTGAGCAGGCGCTCCATAGTAGCCTCCACGTGGTGCTCGACAATCCTTGCTTATGTGACCAGGCTTGTTACAGTTGCGGCAGACGAGGTCATTGCGGCGGTTTATCTTGGGGGCTGTGCAATACCTTGCAATATGTCCGGGCACTCCACAGTTGAAACATCCATCAATATTCTGTCGCTGAGCGACGGGCTGTGCCTGAGGTGGTCCTTGCTGTTGATTCTGTTGTCGAGGAAAATTAGCTTGGGGCTTCCTTGTCCCATCCCATGTGCGCTTGGTTCCTTGGTAGTTGTTGGTCTGGGGTTTCCATCCTTGGTTGTTCCTTGATGATTGCGCGGGAAAGTTCCTTGGTTGGAAGGTCCTGGGTGGAGGTCGATTCGCTTGTGGTCCTTGCACAGAGTAAGCATCCTTTTCCAAACTTGAAGCAAGACGGACAATCCCTTCAAACGACTGGCCCAGATGGCCTATCATCATGTGCCGGAGGTGTGGGTTGAGTCCTTGGTGGAATCGCTTGACCTTCTTGGCGGAGGTGTCTATCATATGCGGAGCGAAACGGGAAAGTCGCTCGAATTGTGTAGTATACTCTCTGACTGTCCAGTTTCCTTGGGTTAGACCCAGGAAATTCCTCTCTTGTTGGTCTCTTTCGTCCTCAGGGAAATACTTCTCGAGAAATCGAGTCTTGAATGCTTCCCAAGGCATTCTCCTTGCAGCGTCAATCCCAATCGTGGCTCTCTCGGCCTCCCACCAGTTCGCGGCGGAGTAAGTTAGTTGAAATGCGGCTAGACGTCTCTTGTCAAGCTCACTGCACTCCAGGGCTTCAAAGATTAGCTCCAACTCCCGTATCCATTGCTCTACTTTCCAGGACTCTGCCATGCCGTCGAACTTTTCGGGTCGCAGGCCACGAAATCGTTCCAACAGTTTATCGCCTGTCTGCCTGGGAGGGACAAAGTGGTTGTTACCATTGTCGTTGGTGGCATGATTGTAGGTATCGCCGATGTGCTCCATCCGTTGCATGAAAGCTTCGAAGACTCCAGTTGGGTCCATACCCTCGGGAATGGGTGCTCCCAGTCGTGCTTGGTTCCTTGTGGGTCCCACTATAGTGATCCGTGTGAGGTGTACCTATGAAGGATCTAACGATTAGCCGACAATCTCCTCGGGGAAATGATCATACTTAAATAACAGAAAGCGTAACATGAATCAAAATCACAACCATAACATAATAATGAGGTGATAACAGAAATATCCAAGAGAAACGATCTGCCATATATATATACCCAAAAGATGTACAGCGGAGTACACGATAGATCATCTGTGTACCGCGTAGTACATGATCCTATACAAGATCTAAACAAAAGAAAGATATACACAAAACCACTACTGGTGGCTACCTATACAAAAAGGCTACGGTTAATAGCTGTCTATGTAAGCGTCAAAAGTAAGCGGACAACATGTCCTAAAGTCAAACGCAAAAGTCTAAGCCCTAAAGGTACTGGACTCAAAAGTTGTCCACATCGGATCCATAGATGGAAGCCTCGTCCTCTGGGGCAACCTCAGACAAAACATCATCCTCATCCATGTCATCGTCATCCATCATGTCCTCATCCTCTATCACAACATCCTCGATCAGCTCGGGTCCATCATGCTCCACAACAGCTCCCAAATCTCCTGCATCAGTGGCCATGTCAGCCTGGGCTGCACCAAATGCGGCTGCAAGTGCCTCAGCCTGTACCATAGCCTGTGCCAACTCCGGTGCTCCGATCTCGAATCCATGGGGATGTGGAGCCATCTCTGCGGCCCACTCAGCTGCTAGCTGTGCTATAACACCTCCTAGTAAGACTGGTACTACTGCATCATCGTCTGCGGCTACCTCCTCTTCCTCTATCGGATAATCCTCTGTAACCACAATATCTATGCCAACTGGCACGTCCATACCGGCTGGGTCCACGGGGTCTTCCTCCTCTGGATCATACTCCAGCTCCTCGTCATTGGTGTCCTCGTCCTCTTCATCCTCCATCTCCTCATCTGCATCCTCTGGCTCATCGTCGTCATCGCTCTCATCATCACTCTCCGGATCCTCATCTGCTGGGGGTGCATCAGCCATGTCCTCTTCTGGTGGGGGTGGGGGTGCTGCTCTAACCTGTGCAAGTAGAACCTGGTACGAAGAACGGTCTCGTAACATCAGTAGAGAATCCTCCTCGATGCGTTTGAAGGTCTCCTTGCGGTAGATCATCTCCTGACGTATCACTTCTGGGTCCTGGGTCCCAAATCTCTACTGCTCGATCCGCATGTCTCGCTCCGTCTCTGCAATAGCTCTCTGCCTAACCTTCCAGGCATAGTACTCTGGATCTGCTGGCGCAATACTACCCTCATACACATAGTGTCCTCCGAACTCGTCTGGAACGAACAGCGGCGGTGCCATGCTACCTGAAAAGGGACTACCTTAAGTCAGAACTAATCTTAATACTCATCTATAGAATCTCAAGGTTCTAGGACCAGATGGTGTGGGACAATCTGTGAGCGAAAAGGTATACAACCTAGGCTCTGATACCAAAAATCCTGTCACGCCCCGGAACGGCAAAAATAGAGAAAAATAAATTTCCTTTTTGGGTCCAAAGGCAGCGACGGATGAAGTCACATGATTGTCCACACCACGCAGTACTAAGCAACAGGAAGTAATAGTGTAACAACAATGAAGTCTAGGTTCTGATTCACAACATAACATAAGGTCAACAGAAGTTACTAACTATTACATATCAGAGTCTCAAATCAAATATAAGGCAGCGGAAGTACAAATGTCAAGGCAACATAGGCCTGACTACAAAAAGGGTTCTAAAACGGTAGAGACAATTAGCTACAATTCTAGTCTAGTCTTCAGTTGGCATAAAGGTAGTCCTCGGCGTAGTAGTCTTCTTCAGTCTGACCTCCGTCGGGGAAATCCTCCACAGGGACTCCGTCACCGGCATAGTAGTCCTCTCCTGCAGGCCCTTCACCTGTATAGTCATAACCAGGGTGCGCTGGAACGTAGAAATGTCCAGCGGCATAAACGCCGTCAGCTTAATGAAAGCCGAGTGAGTTAAATACTAACAGGGTATCGACTATTGAAGTTATCACAAGTTATAAATAGTAACCAAATTAGAATTCAGTAAGGGTGACTCCTTTAATCAATCCAATGATCCGATTACTGACGTCTTACTCGTTATAAGACCGATAACGCGTCTTGATAGGGGAACAGACTCAACAGTAGTTCAACTCTATAACGCACCATTGCTCATCCACCGCTTTTAAGAACATATGCACTGTCCACCGCATGTCATGGATACCACGTTAGTCCATCCCCCGCTTTTAAGAACATATGCACAGTCCACCGCATGTCAGGGATATAACGCTTTAAACAACAGTACATCATTCTATGCCACGACTTAGCGACGTCTACCAGTGATCACGGTCCACCGCATGTCATAGACACCTTCGTCTGTCTACCGCTTTTAAGAACATATGATTAGATCATCTGGCTATCTTAGGGCAAATGGTCCGGTTCACCGCAAGTCATAGACACCTTCGTCTGTCTACCGCTTTTAAGAACATATGATCGACCAAAGCCCGCCCACGCAAATTTCCCGAATCTTAGCAAACCTACTTAAGTTCAACTCTATTACCGATACATGACAATCCCAATGTGGTCCAACTACTCAGAATGAAATGAACGTTAACTCCAAAGGATTCACGACTATTCCGTTATCTAACATTATAAACATTATCCGTTAATCTTGTTATTACTACGATCCTACGCCGTATTAACTCATTATCATGTCTGTATTACAATAATAAAGCATGCTGGGAAATACTGAACAGTAAATAAACAACTAAATAATTATTACATTAACTAACCAAGTAAAACAGTAAACTGTAACTTCCAATCGATTGGTATAGATGTCAATCGATTGGTATAAAAGTAGTGTCAATCGATTGGAAGAAAGTTCAATCAATTGGTATAAAAGTAGTGTCAATCAATTGGAAGAAAGTTCAATCGATTGGTATAAAAGTAGTGTCAATCGATTGGAAGAAAGTTCAATCGATTGGATCACAATCCATGTCAATCGATTGCATAAAATGTCAATCGATTGAGACATGAAAAATGTCAATCGATTGATAAAGTGTCAATCGATTGACACTTCGTCTTCTTCACAGAGAAGACTGCCCAGCAACATATAAACAGGAAACATGGTTTCTCTTTCATTTCTTCATTCAAAACATGTTCTAACATCAATGTAAGGCTACCAAGTGAGTTTAGAACTCACCTAGGCGTTAAGGGCGTGTTTGGTTGTGTGTTGAAGCTTGAGCTTCAATGGTGGTCTCCCTCTTCTCTCTTTCCTCTGCTCTCTGCCTTCTCTCTTCTCTTCCTCCTTCTTTTCTTCTTCTTCTTGATCTTCTTCTCCTTCTTCTCAGTCTATCTCTGTATGTGTGTGTGAGTGTATGAATATATGTATATATATATGAGTATATATATATATATGAGTGTATATATATATATAAACACACAAATCACTCCCTCTCACTCTCTCTGATTTTTCTAAAGAGAAAAACGCAGGAAAATGGTTGGTATATATAGAGAAGGAGTGTTCACGTGGCCTCTCCCCAGCCAGAGCAAAAGAATCTGCCCAGCTGCCTCCAATCGATTGATATAAGTGTCAATCGATTGAAACAATCAATCGATTGAGATAAAGTTCAATCGATTGGTATAAGCAATCGATTGATATACTTGCCAATCGATTGGTATACAAATATACCAAGGGTAAGGCCAAGCTCATACAAGTATTAAAGAAACATACAAGGTCTTAGTTATATAATATATTACAAAATACAGGGTATTACAATTACAACTGCCCCCGGCTTCTGTATAGTTCTCCTTTATAGCAATAAAAAGGTCCTTGAGGCCAATTCTTCCTTTCAATGTGCCCTTTTAACTGTTTATCAATTCTGCACCACGCTGGGCGGTTGATACCCGACCGGCTTATGATTGCGCCCGGGTTGTGACTGCTCGGGCCCGGACCACTGCTACTCTTTACCAACCAATCATCAGTCAGGTTAGATCCTAACAAGTGGAGACGTGGTCATAACCGAAACGTTTGCAGAGTAACGGGACCGTCTTTTCACGCATTTAATGCGCGCGCCTTTTGAGGCGACTCCCCACGTGACCGAAGCGATGGTTTGGGCGGGAAATATTCTGGACCGCTGGATCTGTTCTGATCTGGGCCGTTCAGAGCCTTTATATATGGCTCGCTCGCCTCATTTCTTGCATCCCTTGCTGGTCTTTTATTTTCAGCTTTCCTTTCCTCTTGCATCTGTTCCTTTTTCCTTTCAGAGTGAGGCTGGAGAGAACAAATCTGGTGAGGTTCGAGCGGGAGTGGGATCTCTTCCTTCTTAGATTCTGTGCATTTTTCGAGTCGGGTGGAACTCTAAGTCTTCTTGATCGAGCGGGTGTTTCTTGCGCTGCTTTGAGAGAGTGCTACTTGGTGCTGAGGAGCATCTACTCATTACCATTCAGGTTAGTGACCCTGCCCCCCCTGTATATCAAGTTTGGGGTTTCCGATCCATTCGCGGGTCGTAGTTTGTGTCCATTCCTTCCCGTTGGAGAGCCAGGGATGGAACACTCTGGCTTCAACTCTGCGTTGAGATCGGAGAGTGAGCAATACCGGTCAGGGTCTCCTGGTGCCAGCCTGGCCCGGTTTCCCGAGTCCCTGTCCGACCATCAAAGTGGGGCCAGGATCCCTGTTCGTTTGTCTGACAGCGAGTCTACCCAGGAGGCCCCCGTTGCCTCCGTATCGAGAGGTTCAGGCGACAAGTTGCCTAGGGAGACCGGTCGTGTGGTTTTCGCTTGTGAGTCCATTCCTTCTGTACTGCGATCGCAAGATCTTCTCCGGATCAGGGAGAGATACTCTCTCCCTGATGGTTGCGCCTTAGCCGTAAACCTTGGCGGCGCGCACCTCTATCAATCGGGGTTTGTTACCCTGTTCGAGGACGCCATAATGGCGGGCCTTCGGTTACCCCTTCACCCCGTAGCCCGGGATGTCCTGATCTACCTCGACATAGCCCCCGGGCAGTTGGCCCCCAACGGGTGGAGGTTCCTGATGGGGTGTATATCATTGTGGCCTCAAGTGTTCGGGTACGAGCTTACCCTCCAGGAGTTTCTCTGGGCCCACCGACCATTCCCCGTGCATCGGGAATTGGGGTTTTTCTCCTTTTTTGCCCGTTCGGGTAGGAAGATTATTGACGATTACCCTAGCAATAACAAGGGGTGGAAGGGCAAATTCTTCCAGGCGTCTACCCTTCACCTCTGTGACATGGCTCCGGGGATCCAGTTGAGGACATCCTGGGCCGGGGAGTTGAGGGGTAAGACCGCCCTTCGGACCTCATCTGCTATCTTGGTCTTTTTGGAACATAGTGGATTACTGACTAATTTCTTTCTCTGTTCGCAGCGGGCTCAACCAAACCCCCCACAATCCCTGAGTTGTGCCAGGCCAGGATCCTAAGGCTAGCAGGACTACCTACCAGCGTCTGGAATGTGTTGTCCCGGACGGGAGATTTTATCGTGACCTATTCCCCTAAGCCGCCTGTTCCGGCCCCCAGCTTTTTACCGATCATCCCTGGTGGGCATCTGGACCCCCTCACTTGTTGGTCCTGCCACTGTTGTTGTCGTTTCTTGTACTTCTGACCTTGCAAATTCGTTTTTTTTTTTTTTTTTTTTCAGAAATGGCCCCCAAGCGCAATCTAGACCAGCTGCGGGAGAGACAGGTTGCCGCCGCCGCCACTACTGCCGCTCGGGCGACGGTCGCCCAAGGGAAGAGACCAGCCACCGAGGCCTTGGGCGGTGAGCGCCCGCTCAGGCGTATTCGCCACGGGACGACCACCCAACACGACCCTGTGGGGACATCAGCTCCCCACAGGCCGGCTGCTGACGAGCCCGTGCCCAGGGCTGATATTCCGTCAGGTCTGCCCCTGGGCGGGCCTGAGGAGGTCCAGGAAAGGTTGAAGTCCGTCCTTGTCCCAAGCTAGGTGGAGGCATGTGCCGGGTTGTATCCCCAAGGCTTCCGAGGATGGCTGTATAGCATATCCCATCTGGTAAGTGTTCTGTCCCCTTTTTTAACATTGGCCTGCTCCCCTTTTTACTTGCCTAACTGATTTTCATCCTCTTGCTGTAGGTTGGCTGCATGGCCGCGGGATCCGAGTTCGTCCTGTCTTCTCTGGCCGAGAAGGTCAGCACTGCTGAAGCCTCCCTTTCGAAGGAGCGGAAAGAGCTGCAAGTAGCGAAAGCCGCCCTAGCCGTGGAGACAAGCAAGGCGAAGTCACTGGCCTTGAGCTTGGGGGCGGCTCAGGCAGACCTGGCAGCGGCTTTGGCCGAATTGGAGGTTTCCCGGACTCTGACCGCGGCAGCTGAAGCCCGGGCGAAGGCGGCAGCCGAGACACCTGCTACAGAGGCTCTGGAGGGCGCGTTTGACGACGACTTCTTCCAAGGCTATGACGATCTGAAGCGGCGGGTAGCCCGGGATCACCCCGAATGGGTCCTTTCGGCCTACGAGGGGATTGACTCGGATTACTGGGATCTTGGTGAAGACCCCGCAGCTGACGAAGCTCCTGCGATTGGTGAAGACCCTGCGGCCACTGCTGAGGCCACAGAACTCGCCCCAGACGGGGGCTTGGGGGAAGAAGGACCTGCCGTACCAAGGGAGCAGACCGGGGAGACCGAGAATGTGGTCAATGTGGAAAACTGACTCCCCGGTCCCTCCTTCCTGTTGTTTGCTTTTATTGCTTGTAGATTTCTATTTTTCGGGGAGGCTACTACAACTGCCCCCCAAGCTTTGTACGTTTGTTTTAGTTAATGAAAAGGCCCTTGAGGTCATTCTTCCATCAACTTTGTTGTACTGTGCTTTAACTTTTGCTAGTATCCGTATGGCTTTGGCCAACCTAACATCTGCCTTAGCAAATGCTTTAGGACCGTAACCCACAGAACACCTAGTCGAGCATTGTAATTTCCTATTTTGGCCTTAATATTTTCCTCTGTCCCCTGCCCCCCAAGCATCTTGCTAAGGCGGGTGTGCGGGTGCTCGGAACTAAATGGCCGTAGGAAATCGACCTGGAACATGGGTGGTTGTAGGAGCATTTGAAACTTGCCATCGTTGGCCACCTAGGGGTTTGGCCCCATCGCCGGCTGGACCTAGGCGAAGTTTTAGTTAATTTCCTGTTTTGGTACAGAACCCTCTTGCCCCCGGGATTCCTGTTAAGGCGGGGGCGTGCTGGGGATCGACCATAGGAAACTGACCTGGAACATGGGTGGTTGCAGGGTCCTTTGGTGCCTGGGTTCGGAGCCCGAGGTCTTTTTGTGCCTCGGGGTTAGGCCTAAGGTCTTTTTTCGTGCCTCGGGGTTAGGCCCGAGGTCTTTTTCGTGCCTCGGGGTTAGGCCCGAGGTCTTTTGCATGCCTCGGGGTTAAGCCCGAGGTCTTTTGGCGCATTGCACGATGTACTAACAGGAGTAAGTTTTCAAAGCAAACTTTTCAATTTTATTTAAAAAGGTAACAATCTGTAACAATTGTCCCATCAGGACTAGATGAAAAGAATTTTCCTTATAACACTAAACTCCTGTAGCCAGGTGCTACTGATAATACTTGCGGAGGTGTTGCACGTGCCAAGGATGGGTGAGATCATGCCCGTCCATGCTCTGTAGCCAGTAGGTTCCCGGTCGGTTGACCCGAGTTACTATATACTGTCCTTCCCAATTTGCTCCCAATTTCCCATGGCTTGGGACTCTGGTAGACTGGTTCACCGCCTTAAGGACGAGATCCCCAACTTGAAAGCTACGATGCTTCACCTTACTATTGTAATACCGCGAGACCCTTTGCTTGTAAGCTGCCACTCTGAGATAGGTTTGGTCTCTTTTTTCTTCCACCAGGTCTAGTTCTGTCCTGAGGGCTTCTCCATTATCTGGGCTATTGAAGGTAGCCACTCGGTATATGGGCAACCCGAGCTCTGTGGGGACTACTGCCTCGAAACCATAAGTCAGGGAAAATGGGGTCTTACCCGTAGCTGCCCGAGGTGTGGTGCGGTAGGCCCACAGAAGGGCTGGGAGTTCATCAGCCCACAGGCCTTTGGCACCTTCCAACCTCGTTTTAATTGACTGCAAGATCGTGCGGTTGGTCACCTCGGCCTGACCATTAGCTTGTGGATGCTCAGGAGAAGAGTAATGATTCAGTATCCCATAGTCCGAGCAGAACTGTCTAAAGATAGGTGTATCGAATTGTCTTCCATTGTCGCTGATCAGGACTCATGGAATGCCGAACCTGCTAAGGATATTTCTTTCCACAAAATGCTCCATCTTTCGCTCGGTTATCGTTGCCAGGGGCTCGGCTTCCGCCCACTTGGTGAAGTAGTCAACGGCTATTACAGCAAACTTAACCTGCCCTTTCCCTGTTGGTAAGGGACCAACGATGTCGATCCCCCATTGGGCGAATGGCCAGGGGCTATGGACCGGGGTCTGAAGTTCTCCCGGTTGGTTTATCATGGGAGAGTACCGTTGGCACTTGTCACATCTTCGAACGTACTCCTGCGAGTCTCGGGCCATGGTTGGCCAGTAATAACCTTACAGTAGGGCCTTTCTGGAAAGTGTCCGGCCTCCTACGTGGTTCCCGCACACACCTTCGTGGATTTCAAACAATATTGCTTGAACTTGAGTAGGATGAACGCAGCGGAGGTACGGGATAGTGAATCCTCTCTTGTAGAGGACACCATCGAGAATATGGTATCGTGCCGCTCGGTATTTGACCCGCCTTGCTTCCTCTTTGTCGTTTGGCAGCCCTCCTGTTGTCAAGAATGTCACGATCGGATCCATCCAACTGGGCCCCAGAGTGACCGGGTTGACTTCCATGCCTTCTGAGTTGATCACACTTGGCTCGGGCAGGAATTGTATCCTTATCCCGGGCAAGTCTGACTCAGACGACGAGGCGAGGCGAGCCAGCCGGTCAGCTCTGGTGTTCTCTTCTCTAGGTATCCGAGTGAGGGAGAATCCTCGGAGCTGTTTGGAAACCGTCCGGACGATGGCTAAGTAGGCTATCATGCTATCTTCCCGTGCTTCATATTCTTGGTTTACCTGATTGACCACGAGCTGGGACTCGCTATAGCTCTCGACTTGTTGTGCACTCATTGAAATGGCTAATTGTAACTCGACAAAAAGGGCTTCATACTCGACCTCGTTGTTGGAGGCCGGAAACCCGAATCTTAAAGCATATTCGAGCTGGATTCCGTCGGGGGTAGTCAAGATGATCCCGGCACCACTACCTTGCTGGTTAGAAGAACCATCGACATACAGTACCCAAGTAGGGATGCCGGATTGCAATCCGGGTGGTAAGGCCGTAGGCTCGGGTTCTTCAATCGGGTCTTCGGGATACGTAAACTCGACCAGAAAATCTGCGACGGCTTGTCCCTTAATGGCCGTCCATGGCCGGTAAGTTACCTCAAACTCCTTCAGTTCCAAAGCCCATTTGACGAGCCTCCCGGATGTGTTCGGTCGAGATAGAATTTTACGGAGAGGCTGATCGGTCAGTACTACGATGGCATGGGCCTGGAAGTACGGTCGGAGCCTTCAGGCTGAAATAATGAGGGCGAAGGCCAATTTCTCGATGCGGGAGTACCGACTTTCCACCCCTTGTAGCGCCCGGCTGGTATAGTTTACTGGGAACTGTATCCCGTGCTCTTCCCGAATAAGTGCCGAGCTAACCGCCGATGGTGACACTACCAGGTACAAGAACAATTCTTCTCCGGGTACGGGCGTTGATAGCAGGGGAGGAGAGGCCAGGTACCTTTTGAGTTCCTGGAATGCCTCCTCACACTCTTCTGACCATTGAAACGCTTTACGGAGGATTTTAAAGAATGGGAGACACCGGTCAGTAGCTCGGGAGACGAATCTGTTCAATGCGGCCACTCGTCTGGCTAGGCTTTGAACTTCCTTTGTTGACTTGGGTGACCGCATGTTGATGATAGCCTGAATTTTGTCAGGGTTTGCTTCGATTCCCCGTCTGCTGACTAGATGACCGAGGAACTTCCCGGACGAGACCCCAAAGGTGCACTTGACCGGGCTCAACCTCATCCTGAACTTTCTCAAAATGCTGAAGGCCCCGGTCAGGTGCTCGAGGTGGTCGGTCTCTTCCCGGCTCTTGACCAGGAGGTCGTCCACGTACACTTCCATGGATTTTCCGATGAGGTCTCTGAACATAAAATTGACCAGGCGCTAGTATGTAGCCCCGGCATTCTTGAGGCCGAAGGGCATAACTCTGTAACAGTACGTGCCTTGGTCGGTGATGAACGCCGTCTTCTCTTCGTCCCCGGGGTACATGCTGATCTGATTATACCCCGAGTAGGCGTCCATGAACGAGAGGAGTGAGTGGCCTGCTGTAGAGTCAACAAGGAGGTCTATTCTGGGCAGCGGATAACAGTCCTTGGGGCAGGCCTTGTTGAGGTCGGTGAAGTCCACACACATCCTCCATTTTCCATTGCTCTTTTTGACCAGGACAACATTGGCCAGCCAATCGGGGTAGTGGACCTCCCGGATGGAGTTAGCTTTTAGGAGCTTCTTGACCTCCTCGCTTACTGCGTTTTGTCTCTCGGAGGCCATGCCCCGCCGCTTCTGCTTCACTGGGCGGCAGTCCAGGCTGACGTTAAGCCGATGGGACACTATCCGGGGATCAATTCCGGGCATGTCCTCGTGACTCCAAGCAAAAACGTCCTGGTTTTGTCTTTGGAACTGGATCAACTTTTCTTTCAAGGCGGGCTCCAGTAGTGCGCCTATGCTGACCGTGCGGCCCGGGTGTTCTGGATCTAGCACAACTTGCTCCAATTCTTCCATAGGCCCGATCACGTCCCTCTGGTCCCGGGGGTCCATTTCTTGGACGTTCAGTGTTTCGGTGATTGCCCCCCGGCGCAACGAGCTGACATAACAACTTTGAGCCGTGGTCTGGTCTCCTCGTAAGCATCCAGGTCCCTAGGGAGTCGGGAATTTCACGGTCAAGCTGTATGTGGAGATAACTGCTCGGGCTCTGTTGTGGGTCGGCCTCCCGAGAATGACGTTGTAGGCCGACGGGGCCTCCACTATCACGAAATCGGTGAGCACAGAAACCTGCTGCGGGTAGGTCCCCATGAGAACTGGGAGTTCGATCATGCCGAGCGATTGAGTGCTGGAGCCGTTGAATCCGACCAGGGGAGTGGCAACTGGCCGGAGCCGATCCCGGTCCATCCCGAGTTGGTCGAACGCCGCTGTAAATATTATGTCGGACGAACTGCCCGTGTCGACCAGTACTCTTTGGGCCATATAGTTAGCTATGGAAAGCGTCACTACCAGCGGGTCGTCGTGGAGGCAGTGGAGGCCCTGCGTATCGTTGGATGAGAACGTCAGGACGTCAGTTGGTGGGGAGCGGGTGGATTGGACCTGCCCTATATCCACTTGGGATGCTCTGGCGTGCCTCTTCCTGGCCGACTGAGAGTTACCTCCGCCCGATATTCCTCCGGAGATAACGTTAATGTGGCCGAGCAGTGGAGGGGGCTGACCGGGAGCTGGAGCATCCTGACGGGGGCGTCTGTCGGCCGTGACAAACTCGGCAAGATGCCCCTGCTCGATCAGTTTCTTGATCGCTATCTTCAGCTTGAAGCAATCCTCCGTTTCGTGGCCGTGATCCTTGTGATAACGTCAAAACTTCTCCTGGTTTCTCTTACCGGGTGGGGCTCTGAGTTTAGCTGGCTGCGGGAGCAGCCTCTGTGCTTCTGCGGTGGCCATCACCTCATGTATGGGTCGGGAAAGGGGAGTGAAAGTTGTTGGGGGCTGGCCCCTAGCATCCCGCTAATCTTGTTTTGACTTTTTTCCCGGGCCCTTCTCGGGCCCCTCGCGCTTGCGCTTGGCTTTTGGGGATTCATCCCCCGCCTGGCTGGCGCGTTTCGCCTTCAAGAACTCCTCGGTGTCGATATACTTTCCAACTCTTTCCGAGAGCTCCACCAGGGTTGCCGGTCGGTTTCGATGAAACGACGTGGCCACCTTGGTGTGTTGAACTCCCGAGCAGAAGGCCATGATTGCGGTTGTCTCGTTGAGGTTGTGGATCAGGAGCCTCTGCTGGTTGAAATGATCCACATATTCCCTTAAAGATTCACCCTTTTGCTGCTTGACAGCTAGTAGCTGGGTGTCCGGTTGTGGTCGGTCTAGCATCCCTACAAACTGGCTGATGAAGAGTTTGCCGAGGGCTTTGAAGTTGTCAACCGTCCGGGGTTTCAGGGCATGGAACCACTGTGCGGCTGATCCCTTTAGAGTACTGGGGAACGCCAAGCACAACAACTCATCCGTTGTGGTGACCAGTGCCATTTGTGCCTTGTAGGTGCGGATGTGGTCCACTGGACTCCCCTTCCCGTCGTATGAGCTGAGATGAGGGGGTTTGAACTTCTGCGGAATTGGGAACTGCATCACCCGGGTAGTATAGGGTGACTCTATTTCTGTATTTATGAGGTCGTGACCGGACTTGCGGTTCAACCTCTCAATCTGCTGCTGCAGCTCTTCGACCTGTGCTTTGACGTCAGCGTGCCCGGTCCTCCTTTCGTCTGAGTGGTAAGTGGGGTCGGATGACGATGCCTCATCCTCAAAGCGCGTTGACCTCGGGGATAGCACTCGGCTGCGGGTTCGGGATAGCCTGTGCCTGAGATCTCCCCGGCTTAGGACGGGTGGATCATCGACCGACTCCCGAGCTTTTTGTCCGGGCGCTTCTCCCCTTGCGGCTCGCCGCTGTTCAATGAGGATCCTGGCGTCCTCTACTCGATGCGCTCGACGAGGGACGTACCGAGGTCCTCCCTGCGAGCGCCTGGTATGTTGGCTATGTTCTCCTTCCGCATGACGTTCCCGATCTGGTTGGGACACTGGAGCGGATCGGGTTTTTTCGCGTGTCCGAGCGAGCCCTTGACTGGGAGTGCTCTTTTCTGGCCGCTTCTCCGACGAAGGGCCTTTCTCATGGTCCCCGACCACCTTTTCGTGCCGGGCCATAAGCGCCTCTATTTGCTGTTGTGTTCGGAGCTGGCCCTCCAAGAGTTATTCCAGCGCCGCCGTGACCTGGTCAGTGGTCATGGAGGTAGCCCGCGGCTCGATCTGTAGGTCTTCCTGACCGGTTGAATCAGCGGTTTTCTTACCCTTCTTTGGCGGCATATCGATCAGTCAAAGATTTTTATTGATGAGAAAACTGTGTCGTTTCCCATAGACGGCGCCAAACTGATGATGCTGAAAATTGATAAGGGTAATCTAGATAGAAAATAAAGCCACAAAAGATTTGTATGTGGTTCGGTCCCGTTAACGAGGTGACCTACATCCACGGGTGCGTCTGTGCGCGTCTCACTAGCAAATCACCGGCAGGCCTGGTGAGCCAACAATGGTGGGCGGCACTACCAGTAATACCGGCCGGGCGTATGCGTGTAAGTGGTGAGTTCTCTAGTACAGGCTTGTATGCTTAGAGAATTGATATTCGGATCCCCCTAGAGAGGATAGATGGGCTCTTTTATAAGTGCAAGAGTCCATCTTTACATGGTAAGTTCAGTGGATTAGGAAGCATAATCCAATCACAATAGATTTGTACAATATTTGGGGAGTTTCCTAAGTGGTTTAGGAAACTATTGATTCCTCTTGATGAAGTCATGGCTGTATAAGAAAACAGTGGGAAGCACGACTCATGCCGCGTCTTCGGGAGCCTCACCACACCTGGTACCCGGGCTACGGGTATCCCGGATGGTAACAACCGGACACCTCGGGAGCTTGGGCCCTACACTCCCAATCCGCATATCCCGGGCTATTGACTGGCCACGTATGCTGGCAGATAGAAGAGTTTATATAAGAAAAAGGAAAATGGGCAGATCGAGCGAGCGCCCCGCCCCGCGCGAGCGACCCCTCGCGCGAGCGGCCCGCGCGCGCGACTTCTGGCAGTTTCTAATTTTGCTTGTTTTGTGATAAGGAACTGTTCGGGGTAAAATTTATATACTGTTTGAGTACTGTTTGGGAAATTTATTAAATCAGAATCCTATTTGGGTATGTTCGGACGATTAAAACTTTGTATTTTAACTTATCAATTCCCGTGCGCACATGGTGAGTATAAATCAGTGAATTGCCTCATGTTTTAAAGTTTCATGACATACATGTGGTGTCAGTTGTACATGCATGGTGAGTGTGAATGTTGGTCAGTTCAGAAAAGAGTAATGGTCAGTGTGGCATAGTGAGTGCGGTTGAGAATGTGATGTGGACACTCCCTGGTAAGTGAGTACCAAAGTGTGTTGTGATTGAGATTACGGCGAGGGTGTCTTTGAAATGCGACGGTGGCAAAACTGGACACTCCCTGACGACCATGGTAGCGTCAAAGTGTGTGAAGCCGAACTTGGACATTCCCTGGCACCCATGGTAGTGCTAAAGTGTGGCCTATGGACACTCCCTGATACCCGAGTCTGGATACTGTGTGAGGGTTCCTCCGGTATTTGCATGGCGGATTACGTAGTCAAAGTGTGAGGCAATGGACACTCCTTGGTACCCCGGACCAAAGTGTGAGGCAAACTGGACATTCCCTAGCACCCCTGTGCTAAAGTGTGGCTATCTTAGCGTTTCAAAGATACCGGTGTGTGGTGGTGGGTTGTTGGGTTTTGTTGAGAGAAAAGAGTCGGTAAGATGAGATGGTGCATTGTTTTCATACACGGTCACATATATGTGAATTACACCTTTTAAAAAATATTGTGGTTGTTTCTTAAAGTGAACTCCTTGCTTTAATGTTGGATTAAATGAGAAATGTAAAAAGGTAAATGAGTATGTTTTACATTTAAAGTTATGTTTTTAATACTTCACCATTTTCTTGAAGCTGACGACGTTGATGTGTCCTGGACATTCGTGTTCAGGTTTTTCAGGTTATGATCAGGCTGAGCATTACGACTATGCAAATTGAGAAACAACTGCTGGAAATAGAATTTACTTTCATATGCTTTAAATTGAATTGATAAGAATGACTGTAACAGACATTAAGTTATTGTTTTGATTAAAGGCGGTTTGTGCCTTTAGAGACCCCGTGCTGCAATATGTAATAAGTTAGAAAAATATTTGTAAACCTTGATTTCTCTACTCTGATTTATGGATTTATGTTGTTCAACATTTGGGACGGAATCGATCCTTTAAACTGTCGTGACCTACGGGTCCATAAAGGAAATTAAACGCTTTCCATATTTATGCTACGTCGGGGCGTGACACACATGTTCCCAACACCTTTTTCATATTTATAAAACCACATTGTTTAATTCTGTCTGATTTAATTATTATTTAGTTCTATTTCTTTAAATTGTAATTTTGAATTCAGTAGGATCGTTAGAACCTCCATTCTTCAAGTAATCATCTTTATTTTCTTTAGGACTCAATTTAGGTTTCTTGCCCCTATCTCCGTCCCTTGGGAATACGACTCGGTCTTACCGGTTATTACTCGACACGACCGTCTACGCTTGGACGTACTCTTAAGAGATCACACAATTCTAGTCGTGGCAGATTGTATTGAATATCTTAAATCTTTTTGTTGAAGAATTATTGCATTCATTATGGGTTACCCTCGTTGGTATACTTCCTCTTTCCCTCTCTTTAATATTGGTGTCATTACGATTCTGAGTAGCTAGATCATGTAGGTTGGGGATCATAAATCCACCATTGGACCCAAGTGTGTTTTATTGTAGGATTCTCCCACTTTGTAGTATCTCCTAGTTCATGGGTGTATGGTGGATGTGTTGAGACTCCACCTCCAATGTCAAGCATTAGAGGTTGTTAAATCTCTTAACTCTAACCACATACTCATGTATTGCATTAGAACATCCATCTAACATGTTGGTTGACTACCACATGTTTGATAGATTGTCACAATGGAATTTTCTACTCTAGAATGTACTACAAGTATGAGAGCCATGTGTTGGTTGGTCCAAGGTGGGGGAATGCTCCCCAACCTCAATTTCTCCTTTTACAAAACCCCCAATTGTTAATTAAACTTAGTTTTACTTAAAGTTTATTCTTTCTTTTACTGAATTGTCATTGTAGTATAATCTTATACAAATTAAACCAATCTCAAAGTCACAAAGACTCAAATTTTATTTCTTAGTTTGTTAATTGCACCTCGCATTATAATTGGTTACTAAGCACCCAACAAGCCTTGTTGCATTGCAATCCCTGTGGACTTGACACCCGACTTTCAACATACTACGTTTTTAATATGGTTAAATAAGAACTTGATTTTGACGCCATCAAAATGGCGCCGTTGCCGGGGATTGAAATTGCCAACAACCTTAGGTCGTTTAGTTTCTAATTATCGTGCTTTTGCTTTTAATCTTGGTTGCTTTCTTGTTGATTGTCTTTGAAGGAGTAGCCTTTAAGTGAGAATCGACAACCTCTTACAATGTCAAATCCGAGCAATGCAGGTATGACTAATCCCTTTCCAGTTAATACTAATGCTAGTTCTAGCAGTAGTAGTAGTGGGTCATTTTGGCGGCCTCCGACCACCTCATCACCATCATTTACCCAAAATTCACACAGTACTGGCTACCGAGAGCCGGTAGTTGACGCATTTTTGGATCATGCTACGTTTGCCACGGAAGGCGAAACTCCCATGGATCGATTCCGTCGGGAGCAATGGGGTCAACATAACCCTGCACCTCCACCCATGTACCCGCCGCATGCACCACCTCCTTTTCAACATCATTATCCTCCTCCACCTCCGCCAATGGATCAAACCTTCGGGAGAACAATCGGGGATTGCCTTCAACCCAAGACTGTGTCTTCCCATCTTGCATAACATTCCCGTACAATGCGGGGGTGTTTTTATTCAAGCCAGGAATGATCAATCTCTTACCCAATTTTCATGGGCGAGAGAACGAGGATCCCTATAAGCATATTAGGGAGTACGAGGACATATGTGGAACGTTTGAACAACAAAGATGCACACCCAAGCTTATAAGGCTCAAATTGTTCACATTCTCACTCAAGGATAGGGCTAAAGATTGGTTAGTGACCCTACCTCCAAATTCCATAGGCTCATGGCCGGAACTCCAAAAGCAATTCTATAAGGAGTTTTTCCCCATGCACAAAACACAAGCATTGGTCAAACAAATTCAAAATTTCTCCCAAGGAGAACACGAGACCTTTGCTGAGTGTTGGTTGAGATTCAAGGATCTCCTTACGAAATGCCCGCACCATGATTTTGACAAATTCTGTCAAATTTCCATTTGTTATGGGGGGTTACAACCCAATACAAAATAATTAATCGAAACCATGTGCTCCGGGAGTTTCTTAACTCTTGAAGCCGAGCAAACCGAAGCCCATTTAGAATATGTTTATGAGACTTCGCGTGGGTGGGGTACATCCAACCCTCATGACCGAACCTTATCGGTCACCGTAGCCCCATTAAATCATAATCTTTACCAAATATCGAGTGAGGCCGAATCCATTTCTGAACTCACTAGGAAAGTGGAGGCTTTGGAATCTCAAGAGGTCACCATGGTCCCCACTCCTCCCCCGATCTTCGCACCGATCAATCCTTTGCATTGCTACTTGTGCTATGATCCGGAACACTCAACCAATGAGTGCCCCGTTCTTCCTATCCTCTAAAATCAAGCTTTGGAGCAAGCATGTGCGTTTGGGATGAACATTAGGCCTAGGTTCAATCCTTCCCAAAATGATGCCTACAATCCTCCCGGAAGGTGGAGTGCTCTGGGGCACAATTACCACAACAATAAAGGGGCAACAGTAGTACCCAATGCCCCTCCACAACCATACTATCCGCATCAACCACCTCCATCATCATATGTCCCTCCAAACTTTGGTCCACCCATTACCCAATCTCAAGGGCCACATTTTACCCAAAATCAAGGGGCGCCTCAACACTCAACCCCTTATGTGCCCCCTCACAAGAAAAGCTTTGAAGATCGTAACCATGGCTTGTCCCAAAGAACGAGTCAACTTGAGTAATCCATTCAAGCAATGCAATCATTGCATGCTCAATCCATGCTAGCTTTACAAGCTCAATTGGCTCAATTGCTTCAAAATCAACAAGTTGTTGATAAGAGAAAGCTTCCCGCTCAACCTTTCCAAAATCCCAAAGGACAATCTAATGGTGGAACCTCAAACCCCAATGACCCCGTTGAGCACTTAAAAGGAATCACCACTCTTCGAAGTGGTAAGGTCGTGGACAACAAGGTCCAAAAGCCTCCCCAAGAACCACCAATTAGCAATAATCTGATTGGAGAGGAGGCCGAACTTGATAGTGGGGACACTTTGATCCCAAATGCGATCGACTTGGATGGGGACTTTTCTAAAGCCCCCAACTACATGAACCAAGAATTTTTGAATCCCGCTCCACCATTTTCTCAAAGGTTAAAAAAGAAGGTCGAGAACACCAAGAATAATGAGTTTTTGGAATTGTTTAATAAAGTTGAAATTAATATCCCTCTTTTAGAGGCAATTAAACAAGTTCTGGCCTATGCCAAATTCCTCAAAGATCTTTGCACCGTTAAAAGAAAACTTAATGTCAAAAAGAGTGCCTACATGGCCGCACATGCGAGCTCCGTTATCCTTAATAAGGTTCCACCCAAATACAAGGACCCCGGTTGTCCTACTATAGCATGTGTGATTGGACAACACCATATAGATAGAGCACTCCTTGATTTAGGTGCTAGTGTGAATCTTCTCCCCTATTCGGTGTATGTCCAACTAGGCATAAGAGAGCTTAAGGAGACCCGTGTCACCTTATAAATGGCCGATAGGTCCGTTAAGATGTCACGGGGCATTATAGAAGATGTTATAGCCCAAGTGGGTAATTTCTACTATCCGGTGGACTTTATCGTGCTTGATACACAACCCGTTGTCAATGAGCAATCGCAAATTCCAATCATTTTAGGGCGGCCGTTCCTTGCTACTGTTAATGCATTAATTAATTGTAGGAATGGTCTCATGCACTTAACCTTTGGAAATATGACTGTGGATGTGAACATCTTCTCACCCTTTAAGCAACCGGATCTTGACGAGAAAAATGGTAATGATATTTATGAAATCTCTCTTGTTGACTCTTTGGTGCAGGATTTTTTTTTTGATATTTCTGGTATATAAGTGCTAATGATTCTTGCATCATTCCTTCTCTTAATCATGCATGTATTAGTGATGATAATATAGCTATTCTCGAACATGCTGAAAAATGCTTAGCTATTGATAACACCCTTGTTGAGTGTGATCATGAGTTTGGGAGGGAAATAGAGATGAGTGAGGGGGAAGTTGTGGTTGAGGGAGATTTGGATATCGAAAGAATCTTAGGAGAGGCCATGTGGACCTCTAATTTTGAAAGACTACCTCCAAGGGATACTTTTCCTCTTCCATCCAATATAGTCACACCAATACTTGAGCTCAAAACCTTGCCAAGTGAGCTCAAGTATGCCTTTTTGGGAGAGGATGAGAGTTTTCCGGTTGTAGTATCTTCCCAGCTTGACCTTTGTCAAGAAGGGAAATTGATGAAGGTTATGAAGGACCATAAAAGTGCTATCGGGTGGTGTGTAGCGAACTTGAGGGGCATTTCTCCGAAGATTTGCACCCACAAGATTTATCTAGAGGATGAAGCCAAGCCTTCACGTCAAATGCAAAGGAGGCTTAATCCTAATATGAAAGAGGTGGTGATGACCGAGGTCATCAAGTTGTTGGATGTGGGGAAAATCTAATCCATTTCGGATAGTGAATGGGTGAGCCCTACCCAAGTGGTTCCTGAGAAGTCGGGGATCACCGTCATCGAGAATGAGAGTGGAGAGTTGGTACCCGCAAGAGCCACCACGAGGTGGCGTGTTTGTATTGATTATAGGAAGTTGAATTCGGTCACTAGAAATGACCATTTCCCCTTACCCTTCCTTGATCAAGTCCTAGAAAGAATAGCAGGCCATAAGCACTACTGCTTCCTAGATGGTTACTCGGGGTACAATCAAATAGAAATAGCCCCCGAGGACCAAGAGAAAACCACCTTCACTTGCCCATTTGGCACGTTTGCCTATCGGAGGATGCCGTTCGGACTTTGTAATGCACCGGTAACCTTTCAAATGTGCATACTTAGTATCTTCAGTGATATGGTGGAGAAGTTTTTGGAAGTCTTTATGGATGACTTCACAGTCTTTGGAGATTCATTCGATGAATGCCTTGGGAATCTTGAAAAGGTTCTCAAGAGATGTATAGAAAAGAATCTCGTTCTTAACTGGGAGAAGTGCTACTTCATGGTGACACAAGGGATTATGTTAGGCCACATTGTGTCTAGCGAGAGAATGCAAGTTGACAAATCCAAAATAGATGTCATTTCCAACCTCCCCCCTCTAAGGAACCTTAAAGACATTAGGTCATTTTTGGGCCACGCGTGTTTCTATCGTAGATTTATAAAGGACTTTAGCTCGATCTCTAGACCGTTGTGTCTCCTCTTAGCTAAAGATGTCCCATTTAAGTGGTCCCAAGATTGCCAAGAGGCATTTGAGAAGCTCAAGGCATTACTCATTTCTGCACCAATTATGCAACCTCTCGATTGGAGTCTTCTATTCGAATTGAAGTGGGATGCAAGTGACTATGCCATCGGAGCCATTTTGGGGCAAAGGAAAGGCAAAAAGCCCCATGTCATTTACTATACGAGCCGCACATTAGATAGCGTGCAATCCAACTACTCCATGACAGAAAAAGAGTTGCTCGCCATAGTATTTGCTCTCGAGAAATTCCAGTCTTATGTAGTGGGATCGCCGATTACTTGTTTTACCGATCATGCCGCACTAAAGTATTTTTTCTCTAAGAAGGATGCTAAAGCATGACTTATTCGTTGGATCTTACTACTATAAGAATTTGACCTTTCCATAAAGGACAAGAAAGGGGTGAAAAACGTTGTTGCCGATCATTTGTCACGTTTGACGTTTGATCACAATCATATAGACCCCATTCCTATCCAAGAATGCTTTCTGGATGAGCAGTTGCTCAAGGTCTCTACTCTCCCATGGAATGCAGACATGGTGAATTTCCTTGCCACAGGAGAGTTGCCTCAAGATTGGTCTAATCAAGACCGAGAGAGGCTAATATCGACGGCACGATCGTTCTTTTACGATGATCCTTATGTTTTTAAATATTGTGCCGATCAAATTGTGAGGAGATGTGTGCCTAATGACGAGATACCTAGTGTGTTATCTTTTTATCATGATCAAGCGTGTGGAGGACATTTCTCCTCGCAAAAGACCGCTTTTAAAGTGCTCCATAGCGGTTTGTATTGGCCTATGATATTTAAAGATGCACATGCTTATTGTAAGGCGTGTGCCCGGTGCCAGCTTCTTGGTAAAGTCACCCAAAGGAACATGATGCCTCTAAACCCTATTATCGTGATTGAAGTTTTTGATTGTTGGGGTATAGACTTCATGGGTCCTTTCCCTAAATCCAACAATTTTGAGTACATCTTAGTGGCGGTTGATTACGTCTCCAAGTGGGTGGAAGCAATAGCAACCTGAACCAATGACCACAAAGTGGTTTTGAAATTTTTAAAAGAACATATTTTAGCACGATTTGGGACTCCCAAGGCTTTGATTAGCGATTAAGGAGTGCACTTTTGCAACTTCCCTTTCGCCCAGTTAATGGAACAATATAGCGTCACCCATAAGGTTTCCACCACATATCACCCACAAACCAATGGCCAAGCTGAATTGGCTAATCGTGAAATCAAGGGGATTCTAGAGAAGATGGTCAATTCGTCAAAGAAGGATTTGTCTTCTAGGCTAACCGATGCGCTTTGGGCGTTTAGGACGGCCTATAAGACAAATTTAGGTATGTCCCCCTACCGGTTGGTTTATGGGAAAGCATGTCATTTGCCAGTTGAGCTTGAGCACCGAGCTTATTGAGCCATAAAGAAGCTCAATTTCGATGTAGATTAGAGTGGTGAGAAGAGAAAGCTTCAACTCGACGAGTTGGAGGAAATGCGAAGCGAACTCTACGAGAGTTCTAAAGTATACAAGGCATGTGTTAAAGTGTTTCTTGACAAACAGATTGTTCAAAAATAATTCGTAGTTGGTAACAAGGTGCTATTATACGATTCACGGCTCCATTTATTTTCGGGCAAGTTGCAATCCTGTTGGATTGGCCCCATACATTGTACATAGGGTGTATACCCATGGAGCCGTTGAGATTCAAGATCCCGCAGATGGGACCATTTCTAAGGTTAATGGGCAACGGCTCAAACCTTTTCTTGAAGGTTTTGACACCGAGTTGGTGTCAATCCCTTTGGACGACCCTAATGTTGGGGTTGATTAGGCTCTCGTGAGCTATACCCCTCCTTTTTGTATGCCTCATGTTACATTCATGGAATAGTTTTTGTCCTCTTTCTCGTACATTTCATCCACTTGGGCATCTTCTTGTTTCGCTAAATCCATCATTGAGTTTTTAGAGCTGCTGGATTAGGGGCGGATTGATCCGCCTGTTTCACATGGATCGATCCGCGTGTTCCCCGTAAAATTGGTATCCAGGTGGGGTGTTGCGGATCGATCCGTTTGTTTCCCTTGGATCGATCCGCCCGTTTTGGCAAACTTTCTGCTAGAAATAGCTGAAATTGGATCGATCCGGCTTTTACACGCGGATCGATCCGCGACGTTTGGGAAGCAACGCAACACCGTTTCCTTAAGGCGGATTGATCCGCCTATTTCCCACGGATCGATTCACGAGTCCGAGCATAGTTTTTAAGTAGCAAGTTAGGGCTCATTTGTTTATTCATTTCACAACTCTCTTGAGACCCCTCTTTCCACAAACATTCAAAAATCATCCTAGAGCATCCCTTTCAAGCACTCACTCCCAAGATCCACCCCACATCCATTCAAGGTAATCTCTACTCTCGGATTTATTTTCTTTTCACTTGTGTGAGATGGATTTTTCATTTTAGGTTGGGAGTTATCTTTCCTTGTTCACATTTTTTGCACATCACCTATAGGGCCTTGATCTCTTCCACTTTTGTACATGATTGGTGATATTGGGCAATGTATTATCAAATTCTTGTACTTAATGTGATGACATTGGGAAATTGTACTTCCCATCTTGCTATTTTCACACACCCTCTCACTGTGCACACTAGGTGTTTGATCAAATGCTCATTTGAATGTTTCTCTTTAGTCTAGGCATTTGTCCATCATGCTTGTTTCAACTTTGCAACTTTCACATATTTTTGCATGGATGAGAGTTCTAGACTCAAATTAGAGCCTCCCTTTGCATCCACTTAGTGTGCAATCATTGATTCCTCATTTGATTACCCTTTTTTGTTTCAAACATACCATATGTGTCCAGGGTTCATCATTTTCTTATGAATGATTTTCATGTTTTACAGGAACAATGACAAATGCACTTAAATACAACCGGACCCAGCTCACCTCGGCAAATTGGGGATTTGAGGGTTTTAGGGCAAAGACAGAAAAGAAATGGTATGAGACTTACTTTATGAAGAAAAAAACCATCTTGCCTAAGAGGCGAATTATTTTTGACGACTTCCCTGCGGGATGTCGAAGTCATCTTCCGAACTCGCCGTTGGATACCCCAACTCGATTACACAGGGGGTTATAACGAGACATGGGTGAGGATTTTCTATGCCAATATGGTCACCACGGGGTCAACCTCGTTCGAGGCTTATGTGCGGGGCGTTCCTATTGTTGTTAACACCGCATCCCTATCCGTACTCATGGGCGTCCCACACGTCCATAATCACACGCAGATGATTACGGACCCTAACCAATGATCCACCACCCATGCTATGGCCTCCCGCTTTGTCGGCCAAACCACCCAGTGGATCTCGGACCAGTTAGCCCCTTCCACCTTCACCAAATTTTTTTGCCTTATTAACCTCATTTTGACGGCGGCAGTGTCACCCACCAAGCATAAGATTGTGCGTAGGAAGCATGACGCCATGTTGTATGCGGTGGCTGACACCTCAATCCCGGTGGATTTTGCAACACTTGTCATTCTTCATATGACTGTCGCTTCTCTGGATACCACCACTTCAGGTAGCCTTCCCTTCCCTACACTTATCACCCGCCTTTGCACTCACCATGGGGACGATGCTTTAGCCACTGACATTTTAAAGTCCGTGCCTTCTCTAATTAATTCTACTTCCATTGCTAAGAGTGACGCTCAAATTCATTCCCACACTAAGAGGGCTAGGACCGAAGAGGGTCCCAGTAGTACGCGTGAGGAGAAGGCTGGCCCCGCTTATGACATGTCCGAGGTATACCAGTGCCTCGATAGCTTGGGCGAGGAACAATAGAGACAAGGCCAGGATTTACAGGGACTACGAGGAGAGGTTCAAGATTTTCGTGGGGATTATCAGCGCGACATTAGCATGATGATGTGGTTCTAGAGTGACTTCTACCAGATGCAGTTCCCCGGAGCGGACGTCCCCTACTACTTTCAGAATCCGTATGGCGGTGCCAGTGGCTCTGGAGCTTATGGTGGAGCTAGCGGCCAAGGCGATGGTAGTGATGGAACGGATGATTAGAAGGGACATCCTCAAATTCTAACTTAATGAAGTCTAATTGTAGTGTTTTAGCTTCGTTCTTAGTGAGTTTAGAATTTGTAGGTCGCCCTTGTTGTTAGGAGTTCCCGTGTTGGGATTGGAGTTTGATAGTTATGTGTGGGTTTAACTTGTGTTTGGATGTTTCGAGATTTGCGGATGTTTTTATTTTCTTTTCTCTCGTTTTGCAGAAAGTGGATGTTTTGTTATCTTTTTGGCTTTTGTCTATTTTTAGTCTTGTGCCATGGCAACTTGTACTTTTTCTTTTCTTTTTCCCTCCTTTGTGAAGTTTAATGTTACAGGCACAGTTCATTACCGCATGATCCTGTTAGTTGATTCAGGTAATATTGTTCCTCCCCTTGCACTTTATAGTTCATTGAGGACAATGTTTGATCCTAGTTGGGGGGTGTAAGACTAGCTCTTCTAAAAAAAAAGTATATTTCCCGTGTTTCCAATGACTTTAAGTTTAGTCGCCCCATTTTAATGTCGAGCGATGACGCTCGCCTTGAAGTTTTCATCCGATTTTAGTATGTGACACTTGTTGAATCCCATTAGTTCTATAACTATCTTGATTATAGTAAATTTCTTGAAGTTCAAATCTTGGATTATCGAGCACGTTGTATGACTACTTGTATTAGGATGATGTTTATTGTAATTATTACCCGAAAATCGTTTAAAACATAAGTGGAGACTTTACCCTTGTGAGCTTTAGATCCGTTTCTCCATTGTTGAGTGTTACATACTTTAATTCTCTCTTTTTGAAAAATATACATAAGTCGTAGATAATCTCATCTTCTTGTTTGATTGTTCATTAGAGGAATCTTTTTGTGGAATACAAAACTCTTGCTTGCCTGTCATTGTAGTGGAGAACTAAGAATCACATGGTCCGAGAAAATGATTTTAGGTCCTTTCTTTTTCCATTTCTAGCCTCAACCACACATACCCTTCCTTCACTTAACCATACGCTTTCCATATCCACGTTGAATTACATTTGTGGGATGTCTTTGCATGAGATCGTGTTTGTAAACTTGTAAAAGAGATTGAACCATGTTGTTGTGAGAGTACAAAGAAAAGAAAAGAAAAAAAAAGAAGTTCAAAATATATATATATATATATATAAAGAAAAAGAAAAGAAAAGAAAAAAGAGCTTCATAGTCAATTGTACTTCTCTTTTTGAGCTTCAAAGGAATATTTGTGGATGATTTATCTCTTGTGGTCATCTGTATCCATGTATTCCAATAAATCCCAAGTTTGTACTCAAACATCTCACTTCATTTCCCCTTGTCCTTCACCTTATATCACTTTCCACGTTACAACCCCCTTAAGGTCCTAATTGATTCTCAAGTTTTGTGATTCAGAGTTTGAGACGATCATGACAAGTAGTTAGAGTTATTTCACATCCTCTAGTGAATAGTATTTTTCATGAGATTAATTTTTACTCGTTTGTTTTTCATCATTGGCATGTGCGTGGCTTTGGTATCCATTTCTATTACTCTGTTTGCCCGCATGCCCCGAGTGTATTACCCATTCCGACTGATTCATTTTTAGAGTGTAATACCGGTGAGAATTGAGTTGAAGCGCATTTTAAACAAAATTCAAATTATGAAAGTATTTCCATCTTCTTGATAGTTGTAGTTATGCACTTCACACCACACACGCATCCAAGATTGGGCTTAATGAAGCTTATCTAATAATCTTGATAGTTTGAGAATTTTTTTGGATTTGTGTGTCATGTGCTAAAATCTTTTGAAAATTCTTGGGACTATGTTGAGTGTCGGAGTTAGATAGTGGGCAACTATCATGAGGAAACAAAATGTTTGTGGGTATCATTCCAAGAACCCTCCGGAGACAACACTCCGCCTCTACGGGTAACCTAGAGGTTTAACGGCTTGTTGCATATGCTCAATGCAATCGTGTTCCCCACGAAAACGGTTTATCTTTTATTTTAAATAAATTGTTGTGCAAGGTTATTCTTAAATCTCTTGGTATTTAGCCTTGTTGCTAAGAGACTAGCAACATGCTAGTTGGGGGGTATGATTCGTGTCTAATATTGCATTCTTAACTTCATGATTTTATCCTTATTGGACACGAATTATCACTTATACTGGGAGATTTAATGGATAAATTGTACTTTTGTTATTCTTGTTGTAGTGTACTTCTTGTTAATAAAATCTCTTTCTTGTAGGTGTTTTGGAACCTGGGTAGATCCGCTTGTAGAAGTCGGATCGATCTAGACTTGCGAGAAAACGTTTCCAGGTCCTGAGAAAGCAGCGGATCGATCCGCGAGTTTTGCAGAACATTCTGCTTCCCAGTTGAAGAATTGGATCGATATGGCTTTTTGCCTCGGATCGATTCGCGTCTACAGATTTGTCTCCCTTTTGTATTTATAAGATTGCCATTGGTTACATATAGTATATATAGTTAGAGAGGGTTCTAAGTTAGGGTTAGCTTGTATTTCTTGTATTTTCTTAGTTGTAAATATTCACTCTCTCAAATCCCCTCGTCTCTCTCCATCTTTACTCTTCAACTACCTATCATTTACATTCATTGAGTGTTAGAGAGAGAAGAGAGGGATTGTATTGAATATCTTGAAGCTTTTTGTTGAAGAACTTTTTGGGATTGTTATTGCATTCATTATGGGTTACCCTAGTTGGTATACTTCCTCTTTCCCTCTCTTTAATATTGTTGTCATTACGATTATGAGTAGCTAGATCATATAGGTTGGGGATCATAAACCCACCATTGGACCCAAGTGTGTTTTATTGTAGGATTCTTCCACTTTGTAGTATCTCCTAGAGTTCATGGGTGTATGGTTGGATGTGTTGAGACTCCACCTCCAATGTCAAGCATTAGAGGTTGTTAAATTTCTTAACTCTAACCACATACCCATGTATTGCATTAGAACATCCATCTAACCTGTTGGTTGACTACCACATGTTTGATAGTTTGTCACAATGGAATTTTTTACTCTAGAATGTACTACAAATATGAAAGCCATGTGTTGGTTGGTCCAAGATGGGGGAATTCTCCCCATTCTCAATTTCTCCTTTTACAAAATCCCCAATTGTCAATTAAACTTAGTTTTACTTAAAGTTTATTCTTTTTTTTACTGAATAGTCATTGTAGTATAATCTTATACAAATTAAACCAATCTCAAAGTCGCAAAGACTTAAATTTTATTTCTTAGTTTGTTAATTGCTCCTCGCATTATAATTGGTTACTAAGCACCCAATAAGCCTTGTTGCATTGCAATCCTTGTGGACTTGACACCCTACTTTCAACATACTACGTTTTTAATAGGGTTAAATAAGAACTTGATTTTGACACCATCAAATAGCAGCCCGCTTTTCAACCTTGTTCTCTTCCCAATTCGATGTAGCATTTGCATCAATAACACATCTCGGCTTATGATCACTTGGTTGCTTTTCAAAGAAGGCAGCCTATAGCCCTTTGATTTTGAGCTATAGTCCACAAATATGCACCTTTCACTTGTTTCATCCAACTTTTGCCTTTTCTCTTTCGGTATTGGAGTATAGCAAATACACCCAAACACTTTAAGATGATTTACCGATGGCTTTCTACCACTCCAACCTTCTATCGGTCTTTGGTTCCAAACAGCCTTGGTAGGATACCTATTAATCAAATACACTGCAGTATACACAGCTTCTGCCCAAAATACTTTAGGAAGTTTCTTTTCATGCGACATTGATTTGGCCATCTCCATCACAGTTTGGTTTTTCCTTTCGGAAACTCCATTTTGTTGTGGAGTATATCCAACTGTGAGTTGCCTTTCCATTTTTTCTTCTTCACAAAATTTATCAAAATCATTTGAGGTGTGCTCTTTTCCTCAATCACCTCTAAAAGTTTTTATGAAAAAACCACTTTGCTTCTCAACAAGACTTTTAAATTTCTTAAATATGCGTGTGAACTAATTCTAATACTTGTTTTGCTCTCCATGCAACTCCCTTTGGAAACGGTTACTGATGATGCTTGCCAAGAACACATCCTCCATAAACATTCTGCCTTTCTTCAACATTTGGAAGGCCATAAACCATTCTTTTTTGATGAAGTAACTTGAGACTATGAAAGTTCAAGTGCCCAAGTCTCCTATGCCACAACCATGATTAATCATCCACATTAACTTTCAAAGCAACATGCTCAACATATTTGAATGTGAGTGGGAAGCTTATATTTTTCTCCATTTTCATTTTTGCCACAACTTGCCTTGCGTCATTTTTGTCACGAACGGTACTTCTACTTGCTTCAAAATCAACTGCATAACTATGCTCCACAAGCTGCCAACACTAAGTAAATTTTGCTCTAAATTTGGCACCAACAATACATCTTGAATAAATTTCGTTCCTCTCTTGGTTTCAATGCCAATGGTTCCTCTCCCTTTCGCATTCACCAAAGCACCATTTCCCATTCTTACTTGGGATTTAATTGAGGAATCCATGAAAAAAATATGGATTCATTGCCGGTCATATGGTTACTACAACTACTGTCAAGATACCAAACATCCTTTCTTTGCTCGGAAGCACTTGACATGCATAAAACAAATTTCCTTCACCTTCATTTTCTTAAAAAAATTTAGCCTACTGATTGTTTTTAAATCTATAGCTACATGACCAAATTTTTACATATAAAGCATTGTGGCTTTCCCTTAAACCAACAATCTTTCTCAACATGACCATTCTTTCTGAAGGAAAATGTGGTTTAAAGTTAGAGTTTAAACGCGCAGCGGAAATAGGTTAAGTTATAAAACTTTTGGTATTCCAGGATCTACTACTCGTCAATTCCATAGATGCGTACAAGGGGTGCAAGAATTATACCTTAGTGTCTTGAACCCAATTCTGAAACTTTAACTTCCAGCAGCCTCCACTAGATGATCTTCACCCTTATGACTCCTGCGGATGCCTGCCGGAAAGACTAGGGTTCGTGGGAACCCTAATAGAGAGGATAGGAAGGTTTTGGGAAGACTATGATAGTTTCTGCAGCTTCTGCGTATAAAAACGACGATCACCTACTTCCAGAACACAGCTGCCCTATTTATAGATTTCCAGAACCGACCTAGACTTCGATCGATCGAAGTGACTTTGATCGATCGAAGTGACCGATCGAAGTGACTTCGATCGATCGAACCTTCGATCGATCGAACCATTCTCGATCGATCGAACCTGCTGACTTCAATCGATCGAACATACTTCAATCGATCGAACTTGTCTTAATAGCTTCCTCAAGTGTCTTTCCAAGCATCCTAGCGGAGCTAAGAGTGGGACCTCCTAGGCTCTTTATTGTTGGCTCAGACCAGTTTGTTAATTACCATGACCAAACTCTTTGATCAGCAAACTAACTAACTGGTCAGTTAACGTTTATTCCACTATAAAACGATAACTGAACTCCAACGCAAAAGAACATATCCGAAGCGATAACTAGACTTGTATGGTGTACTAATGTCCCTCTACCGTCAGCATTCGTAATCATATTCAGGTAGTCGGATAACTGTTACTGTCAACCTGAATCATGATTACTTCTTGTATTCCTTGAGTCTCATTCACTACTCATGATTACCAAACATGTTGATAACTCTTATCAACAAGACTGCAGTACTCAGTAATCAACTTGGTGACATTCTCAAGGGAATGCTTACTCTGAATCAGAGGGTAGATTCTATCTTGACAATATATGTTCACAACCCTATGGACATGACATACCCAAGATACCCAGGTGTTGATCTTCTATAGACCTCACTGATTGGTAAGTCAAAGCAGCCATATCCATAGTCTGTGTTCATAATCATCTCAAGATTGAGAACACGTACCTTATACAAGTTATGAGTTCCTATTGACTGTTGACAGCCTTAAGCGTCAATAGGAAAGCTCAGGTCCGTCAATGCACTATAAGCACTAGCATATCAACTAAGAGCTACACTCTAGTGATTGAGATTAATCACTCCATCCAATGGTAGTTAATTATGCTACAGTGTAGACCTGATGAGGTATCCAGTCTCATCATCCACTGTGACATATTCTAAGTATCAAAGAATAGTAATTCGTATCTCACTTGTGTGTATCTCATACACACACGAATTGCTTACTATGATACTTAAGGATAAAACAATCATCTCATGAAAGAAACATACACAATGAAATGTAAAGCTGATATTAATATATTATAATGCTAATGTCTCATACATAAAGTAATGGTTTGAGGGCACAAACCCAACAAACTCCCACTTGCACTCACAACCATTCAGAACTACATCTAAGACCTAGACTATCTAGATGACGATCAAAAACCTTCTGTGGCAAGGCCTTTGTAAACGGATCAGCAAGATTGTCAGCGGTGGCAATCTTGGTGACAGTCACATCTCCACGTTGAACAATATCTCGGATAAGATGATATTTCCGCTCTACGTGCTTTCCCTTTCCGTGGTTCCTTGGCTCCTTGGACTGAGCCACTGCCCCACTATTATCACAATAAAGCGTAATAGGCGACAGCGACGCTGGTACCACCTCGAGTTCCATGAGGAACTTCTTGAGCCAAACAGCTTCCTTTGCGGCTTCACAAGCAGCCACATACTCAGCTTCTGTAGTTGAGTCTGCAATGCATTTCTGCTTAATGCTCCTCCAACTAACAGCACCACCTCCCAAGGTAAAGAGATGTCCGGATGTCGACTTTCTCGAATCTTTATCTGACATAAAGTCCGAGTCAGTGTATCCTACTGGAATTAACTCACTACCGCCGTACATAAGCATGTAATCTTTAGTTCTTCTCAAGTACTTAAGAATGTGCTTAACGGCTGTCCAGTGCTCTGGACCAGGATTCGATTGATACCTGCTAACCATGCCAACGGCAAAGCAGATATCTGGTCTAGTGCATAACATCGCATACATGAGACTTCCCACTGCCGAGGCATAGGGAATTCCTGCCACGCGATTCCTCTCCTCTTGTGTCTTTGGACACTGGTTCTTGGAGAACGCTAAACCATGCCTGAAAGGTAACAAACCTTTCTTCGAATTATCCATTGAAAACCTAGTTAGCACTTTCTCGATATAACCAGCTTGAGATAATCCCATTATCTTTCGCTTGCGATCCCGAAAGAGCTTTATCCCAAGAATATAGCTCGCCTCTCCTAGATCCTTCATATCGAAAGTACTAGCTAGCCAAACCTTGACCGTTGACAGCGCCGCTACATCATTCCCAATGAGTAGAATGTCGTCAACGTAAAGCACAAGAAAAGCCACTACTTTTCCTTCACATTTCTTGTATACACAAGGCTCATCCAGATTCTGTATGAAACCAAACGACTTGACCGCTTGGTCAAATCGGATGTTCCAACTTCTGGATGCCTGCTTAAGCCCATAAATGGACTTTTGCAACTTGCATACCAAGTTACCTTTCCGACCAGCTATGAACCCTTCTGGTTGTTGCATATAGATGTCCTCCTCAAGATTGCCATTCAAGAATGCAGTCTTGACGTCCATCTGCCAGATTTCAAAATCTAGGCATGCAGCAATGGATAAGAGTATTCTGATGGACTTGAGCATGGCTACCGGCGAAAAGGTTTCCTCATAGTCAATGCCCTCCCTCTGAGTATAGCCTTTCGCCACAAGCCTTGCCTTAAAGGTCTCAACCTTTCCATCAGATCCTCTTTTCCTCTTATAGACCCACTTGCAGCCAATGGGTTTAATATTGGCTGGAAGTTCTACAAGATCCCAGACCTGATTGGAATCCATAGATTCCAATTCAGCCTTCATAGCTTTAATCCAATGAGCTGAATCAACATCAGCCATTGCCTCTTCGTAAGTGGTAGGATCAAATTCAGATTCTATGGAGACAACTTCAAAAACTTCTCCTAAGAACATGTATCTATCAGGCTGGCTGATAATCCTCCCACTACGACGAGGTACTGGTGCGGAAATGGGTGAAGAAGTGGTATTTTCTTGATTTTCATCGTTATCAACTGCGGGTTGGACTGAGGGCTCTCCTTCTATCTCTCTAAGATCTATCCTTCCCTTAGGTTTATGGTTCATGATATAATCATCCTCCACGAAAACAGCATTTGTACTAACAAACACTTTCTGTTCTCTTGGATCATAAAAATACCATCCATAAGTACCCTTTGGATACCCTACAAAGTAACATACTTCCGATCTAGAATCCAACTTGCTCATCTTTCCTTTGAGCACATGTGCCGGACACCCCCATATCCGGAGATGTTGCAAAGAAGGCTTGCGCCCAATCCACATCTCTCGTGGTGTCCTGGGAACAGATTTGCTTGGTACTAGATTTAGTATGTATGCAGCGGTTTCCAAAGCATAACCCCAAAGGAATAATGGCAACTCTGAATAACTCATCATCGACCTAGTCATGTCTAAAAGAGTCCGATTCCTTCTCTCCGCTACACCGTTCTGCTGAGGCGTACCAGGTGCAGTCAACTGTGATAGAATCCCATTCTGTACGAGGTGATCAATAAACTCATTAGAGAGGTACTCGCCACCTCGATCAGATCGAATGGCCTTGATATGTGTGCCCGATTGCTTCTCCACTTCAGCCCTAAACTCTTTGACTTTTCAAAGGCTTCAGACTTGTGCTGCATTAGGTACACATATCCATACCTAGAGTGGTCATCGGTAAATGTTATGAAATACTCATAACCACCCCTTGCTCTAATATTTATTGGTCCACACACATCAGTATGAACTAATTCCAACAATGCATTGGTCCTGTTGCCCTTTGTAGGAAAGGGCCTTTTGGTCATCTTACCCTCCAAACAAGACTCGCAGACTTCCATTGGTTCGAGAACCAAATCGCCTAAGACCCCTTCTTTGACTAGTCTGCCAATCCTATTCAGATTGATATGGCCAAGCCTCATATGCCAAAGCCTTGTTGGATTAGTGGAAGGTTCTTTTCTTTTAGATGGTAAAGTTACCACTGAGTTATTAAGTTCCAAACAAGAATCTTTTGAAATATTGGGAGTAATCACATACAAACCATTTGATTTAACACCAGAACATATAAAAGAACTGCTTCTTTTAATGACAACTTCAGTTCCAAAATGAAAGGAATAACCATTATTCGTTAAATTAGAAACTGAAATTAAATTACGTCTCATTAAAGGGACGTAAAGTACATCTGATAAAATCAAAACTTTATTGTCTGAAAATTCTAAAACTACGACTCCTATAGCAACCGCAGATACGGTTGCGCTAGAACCTAGAGTAAGTATGATCTCCCCATCACTGCATTTCCTGGTTGATCTGAACCCCTGCAATGAATTACAGATATGGTTAGTCGCACCAGAATCAATGCACCAAGTGTTTGAAGTATCCGTAATTAAACTTACTTCAATCACATGTGATTCAATCATACCTTGAACTCTTGTAGCTAAGAATTCTGGACAGTTCCTCTTCCAGTGGCCCTTCTCACCGCATTGGAAACACTTTCCTTTGCCTTGGCCACCCACCTTCCCTTAGATTTTGCAATCTTAGGGACTGGTCCAACACTTGAACCACCAGTGTCAGCCTTCTTCTTTCCTTTCTTACCTTTCGGTGTAGATCGGGAAGAAGAAGCGCTTTTCTCAACGTTTAAAACGTTGCCCCCAGGTTTGATCACCCCTTCTGCTGCCAGTAAAGAACTCATTAATTCGCTCATTGAAAAATCCATTTGATTCATATTATAGTTAAGTTTGAATTGAGCGAATGATGGCGACAGCGAGTTGAGGATCATATCAACTTGGGTCTGTGCAATGATGTTGGCTCCCAAGGTCTCCAGTTCGTTTAAATAACCAATCATTTTTAAAACATGTTCTTTGACTGGAGTACCTTCCGACATCTTTGCACTCATTATCTTCTGCATGGCTACCTGTCTGGCAGGCCTGCCATGCTCCCCAAACATCTTTTTCAGGGATGTGATAATGTCACTGGCAGAATCGTTCGATTGGAATTGGTATTGTAACACACCAGCCATTGAAGCCAGAATGTAACAACGGGCCATTCCATTCGACTTCTTCCATTTGTCGAACTCGCGTCTGGCAGCTGCCGAAGCATTTGCCGCGGGTTCTTCAGGGCTTGGGGTGGTGAGGACATATATGTGATCCTCCGCAGTTAAAACGATGTCAAGGTTACGTTTCTATTCAGTGTAGTTATTTCCAGTTAACTTGTTTTGAGTGAGTATGGTGGCAAGTGGACTAAATGCAGATCCAAACATTATGATTACTGAAAATCAAAACAAATAAAATAAATATGGATATCAGAATTGACAGTTTGAAATAAAAGAATCCTTAAAACTTTTATTTAAAAACAAAGTCGCCGGAATATCGAAACGAAAGAATAAAGCCTCCGTGTGGTGGTCAGTGTTCGATCTTTCGATTTATCATGACTTATCCGCTATGCAACTCTTGCAAAATAGCCATGACTCCCGAACCTATTTGATCTCTAAGTTTCTGAATAATGCCCCGTGTGGGATCCCTTATCCATAGCTTAGCTAGTGTGTACCATTAACTAGGATCCAATCACAACCGTCTCAAGTAGCGCCTCCGTGTGGTGGTCACCCTCTAACACGTCTGATTGATCCTATCCATAGGAAGTTCACATCTAGTAACCAATGAGCAGTGTACCCTCCGTATGGAATGATCACCCCTGGCGAGGTGACACAGAATACACTACTCATCTTACAATGAACCGTTAATGGAAGATCGTGGGTGTTATTTGATAAGACCCTCTCCCACTAGATTTAGTAAATTAAGGATTTTGCTTTTGAAAAATGTTTCCACACACTACCCATAAACATCCAATGTTTACTAATGTGTTGAAAACGGTTTTTGAATTTTATTTTAGAAAACTTGTTTTAAGTGCATGCAACAATGTATTATACGCCAATCACAAAACAAGCACATAAAACAAAAAACTAAAATGAAATATAGGCATTCAAACAATGCCTCTATCTCCCATGGCTCTATTTCCATAGAACCACCTTCTTGGTTTGGTCGCCTCCGGCTCCATCTTTATGGACAACGGCTCCTTGCTCCATCTTCATGGAATTTATAATTCTATTACATTGGACTTATGCTTCTTTTGAAGCTTACAATTTATCTAGAAAAAGGAAATAGCAAAAAAGAAATAAAAGGCTAGGGAAACCGGTGCGACTTTCCTTTTCGTAGGATTGAAGCCGCAGCGCCCTTTACATACGCCTTAAAACCAAACCATTAATAAATTACAACATGCACCAATCTCACACAATTTAAATATAAATATTTAAACGACTTGGTGCCATGGGAGATAGCGACTAATTTTGCTGCAAAAGGGTTAGTCGTACACACATCCACACATACATAACAAATATATGTAACTATTGGAACACTTAATTGATTCACACAGTATATAAACACTTGACATACTGAATTAGAACTTAAAACAGCATCTTACTTCTCTGTCACAGTTCGATCGATCGAAGACCGTTCGATCGCTCGAACCTTCGATCGATTGAACACTGTTCAATCGCTTGAACATTCTGTTTCACAGAATGACTTGAAAATTTTACAGAATATTTTAAAATTAAAGTTTTTAATTTCAAAATACTTTAAAACTGTGAAACAGAGAACCTGACAAAGTATCTATCTCGATCGATCGAACTTCATTCGATCGATTGAATACCAGAAGGTTCGATCGATCGAAGACTGTTCGATCGATTGAGAACAGAATGTTCGATCGATCGAAACAAGTTCGATTGATCGAACCCACCTTGCATCCTATGCAATCACAGTTTTGTATTCTGCTACGATAACACTGCAGAAACAGATATGTGACGATGCAGTTTCGAAAACAGTTCTAAAATCAACATGCAAATCAAAACTAGGGTTCCAAGAACGCATCTATAGATCCAAACGAGCGTGGCTCTGATACCAATTGAAGGAAAATGTGGTTTAAAGTTAGAGTTTAAACGCGCAGTGGAAATAGGTTAAGTTATAAAACTTTTGGTATTCCAGGATCTACTACTCGTCAATTCCATAGATGCGTACAAGGGGTGCAAGAATTATACCTTAGTGTCTTGAACCCAATTCTGAAACTTTAACTTCCAGCAGCCTCCACTAGATGATTTTCACCCTTATGACTCCTGCGAATGCCTTCCGGAAAGACTAGGGTTCGTGGGAACCCTAATAGAGAGGATAGGAAGGTTTTGGGAAGACTATGATAGTTTCTGCAGCTTCTGCGTATAAAAACGACGATCACCTACTTCCAGAACACAGCTGCCCTATTTATAGATTTCCAGAACCGACCTAGACTTCGATCGATCGAAGTGACCGATCGAAGTGACTTCGATCGATCGAAGTGACTTCGATCGATCGAACCTTCGATCGATCGAACCATTCTCGATCTTCGATCGATCGAACCTGCTGACTTCAATCGATCGAACATACTTCAATCGATCGAACTTGTCTTAACAGCTTCCTCAAGTGTCTTTCCAAGCATCCTAGCGGAGCTAAGAGTGGGACCTCCTAGGCTCTTTATTGTTGGCTCAGACCAGTTTGTTAATTACCATGACCAAACTCTTTGATCAGCAAACTAACTAACTGGTCAGTTAACGTTTATTCCACTATAAAACGATAACTGAACTCCAACGCAAAAGAACATATCTGAAGCGATAACTAGACTTGTATGGTGTACTAATGTCCCTCTACCGTCAGCATTCGTAATCATATTCAGGTAGTCGGATAACTGTTACTGTCAACCTGAATCATGATTACTTCTTGTATTCCTTGAGTCTCATTCACTACTCATGATTACCAAACATGTTGATAACTCTTATCAACAAGACTGCAGTACTCAGTAATCAACTTGGTGACATTCTCAAGGGAATGCTTACTCTGAATCAGAGGGTAGATTCTATCTTGACAATATATGTTCACAACCCTATGGACATGACATACCCAAGATACCTAGGTGTTGATCTTCTATAGACCTCACTGATTGGTAAGTCAAAGCAGCCATATCCATAGTCTGTGTTCATAATCATCTCAAGATTGAGAACACGTACCTTATACAAGTTATGAGTTCCTATTGACTGTTAACAGCCTTAAGCGTCAATAGGAAAGCTCAGGTCCGTCAATGCACTATAAGCACTAGCATATCAACTAAGAGCTACACTCTAGTGATTGAGATTAATCACTCCATCCAATGGTAGTTAATTATGCTACAGTGTAGACCTGATGAGGTATCCAGTCTCATCATCCACTGTGACATATTCTAAGTATCAAAGAATAGTAATTCGTATCTCACTTGTGTATATCTCATACACACACGAATTGCTTACTATGATACTTAAGGATAAAACAATCATCTCATGAAAGAAACATACACAATGAAATGTAAAGCTGATATCAATATATTATAATGCTAATGTCTCATACATAAAGTAATGGTTTGAGGGCACAAACCCAACACTTTCTACCTATATTGCATTTTTGCGGACCACGCCTTTCATTTGGTCGGCTTTCAAACTTTGTTCTGCCTTTTCCTCTTGAACTTCTTCATCTTCCTCTTCCATGTCTACCACTAGACACGCGCAATCGGTCGTCCACTCCCATTTTCCTTCTCAGAGATTTGGAATTGATTTTTCTTGTTTTGAAAATGATTTGAAAAAGGTCTTGAAAATAGATACAGAGTCGCCACTTGGTTTTTAAGGAACCAAGAAACCTAATTTTGACTCACCCAAACAGATATAGGGCAGGACCCTTCATAACCAAAGAACTTGGCTCGGGATTTTGGTACGAGAGAGAAAGGAGCCTTTGCCATGACTAAAACACCCTCAACTCGTCCCGTCTCTCGACGGGTCTCAATTAGCATCCAAATAATCATTTATACTATGTTTGGTTCGATAATTAATAATATAATATTATATTACATCACATAAGAATCTTGAAATAGAAGATCAAAAGATAAGATATCATTCATAAGATCTAAGCCAAATACCACACAATGCAAAGGTGAAAGATCACACAAACAAACCTAGGAAAAATTGTCTAATCATATATCAACTAATCAAATTTTCCTAGTCTAGAAGGGGAACATGAGTTGTTCTTGAAACAAATAAATCAAAGAAAACAAAGATACATAGCAAGCTAGACTGATGCATGTTAATCTTTGAGAAAAGAAGATCTCATAATCCCCGGGATGGATGAGAATGATGATTTGATCGAAAGAGGAAGCATGAACGTATGATCAAATTCATTCCTTGTAATCCTCTTAGATTAGGAATCATTAAAACTCCAAATCTTGCATGGATGCAATATATGATCCTAGAATGTGCAAAGGTTGTAGTGTGTTTGTGTACATGGACTTTCTACAGTGGCTTAGAAATCTAAAGTATGCATGAATGTATGAAGAAAATTATTATAGGATGTATAAAAATGTAGTATGAACTACTTCCTAAGATATGAGCTAATTTGGAGTGCATGTAAGCATCAAATCAAAGAATGAAAGTAAAAGTATGCTTGCTGTGAATAGTGGATAGAAGTGAGTTGATTTTGTAAAATTGGAAAAGTGAGGTTACGAATGTTTTTAATGCATGATGTTTTATGGAGATCATCCTTATTGTTTCTAGAACACATATCAAAATGCCCAACTACAATAACTATCTCAGATTAAGAGAAATCATATGAACAAGAGAGGTTGCTCAGAAATAGAGTCCGTACCGTCGACTGAAATGTCAAAAAATCTTAAAAAATGAAAACAAAACATCTAGAGGCCCATATTATACATAAAGTTCCCTAAGACACTAAAGGGAAAAATGAGTTGGGATCAATCCTTTTGGAAAAGTTTTCTGAAAGACAAGTTGAAAGTCAACCTAGCTACTGTGACAGTAAAAACAGAATGTCTGGAAGGAATGTTTGGACCAAAATGGGACCCTTCCAAGTGTTTTTAGATTATACCAAAAATCATGGGTGCTATGTAATGAGTTAGGAAGACTTTCCAAGTGGTCTTGTAATCACCCTTTGAGTATTGAGTTCTAGAGAAATCTTTGAACTCAGATTATTCACTGTTTTGAAGATTTTTGAGAAAATAATGTGTATTTCCACTACACCATTTGGCCACTTTTGTAACACAGATGGTTTTGATTTTCTAACGGTAATTTACTGTTGCTAATTTCCAACGGTAAATTTCCGTTAGAAAAGATCAAATTCTGTTAGTAATATTTAATAAGAGGTTTTTTTAATGTTGTAATGGTTGTAAAAAAAAAAGTAACGGAATATTACCGTTACAAATGTAGTGTAAAATAAATAAAAATTATAAAGAAAATAACAAATAAAAAAAAGAAAAAACAAATGTTGGGTAAAATATTTGGCTCTTTTGTTGAGCGGGAGAAAAGAGAGAAAAAGGGGAGGAGAAGAGAGAGAGAGAAAGAGGGGGGAACAGAAGAGAAGAGAAGCGAAGCGAGAGAGAGAGAAAGAGAGAGGGGAAGATCTGCCACCACTCCACCGCTGTCGCGGCCACCACTCCACCTCCGTCGCCCTCTCCCTCTCCCTCTCCCTCTCCCCCTCCCCCTCCCCCTCCCTCTCCTTCTCCCTCTCAATGTCGCTGTCCCATCAAATCCTTCACCGCTCTGTTTCTCCAGCCACCGGATCTGGTGAGCACTCACACACAGATCTGCTCGAGATACACATACAGTAGATCTCTCTCTCTCTCTCTCTCTCACACACACACACACACATACACACACACCACACACCAGATCTGCTCGAGACACACACCCTATTCGAGTACACACAGACTCACACACTCACACACACACGCACCAGATCTGTACCCACTAAACAAGTCCAAACCAATCGAGTAAAATGGGGGACTATATTTGATACTTGATACCCACAGTTGAAATTTGAACATAAAGTATCATTTTATTTGTTTTGTTCTCATTTAAACATATATTATCATTTTATCTGTTTTGTTCATTTTCTTAAATTTGCGTTAATGGTAAAGGTGGAAGGATTATGATGCTGCTTTAGATTTGGAACTAGATTCAATGGAGAAGTCTGTGCTTCAATGTCTGGCCTTCTATCAGGTTTGATTTAGTGTTTTATATACCAGGGTTGGTTTAAATAAGGCTTAGTGAGTATTGTTATTTATGATTTCTTGAAATTTATCATATGTTTTTGGTCCTAATTCTTATTGATAGCCTCAACTTCTCATCCACCCAAGCTCTGTTATGGACTTTTAGTACTACTAGATGAATGCATTTTGGTAATTTTGTTCCTCCAAATGCCCTCCTAGGGAATTTTACATTTTGGCTGAACGTATCCACCATTGGTGTCAAATGATTGGGAATTAGTGAAATTTGATTTGGGTGAACCCATAAGATTTGTTTGCCTTTTAATTTAAAAATAAAAGAAAAATGTTTTTCCAGATTACACTGAGAACATACATATAGTTTAGTACTACATCCATTTATATACCCATTTGCCAAGCGATAATAGGTTGTTGTAGTTGCTAGTGGGACTGCTCTTCCTAGTAGACCCATTTGAGGGGTTGTGACTGCACCCAGTTTATAAGATGGGTTGCCTACGTGTCCAAATAAATGGAATCAAGTCATACGTAGTTCAAAATGAACTTGAATTTAATGAGTATACGAACTCATTTATTTTGATAGTACGTGCATGACCTTTGAAAAATTTGTATTTTTGTGATACTCATTTTTGATTTGGATTTAGGAATTGAATTTTTACATAGATAAGTTACCCACGTAATAGACTTGGAATTTGAATTTGATTGGGTAGATGACCCAGATAGTTGAACTTAAATATCCTAAGTCAATTTAATTTCACAATAATTTTTTTTCTTATTGTGCAGCTGAAAACATATATTTTTTCTACTTAACCTTTGAATAGTCAGAGAGTACTAAACTTGTTTAATTTGAATATGCACACATACGTGGCACTGTGTAAAAGCATATACATATGCATATGGACACGTGCATATGTGGAGGAAATCCACTTTTGCTACAATCTGTGCAAGCATTGGAAACAAAGCATATGGCTTTTTTTTTTGGAAATTAGATGATAGGGCTTATCATTTGTGGAAAACTCTGTGACATGTGAATCGCCATTTTTATTTTATTTTATTGAAAGATGCACTGTGCCTCCATTGATGTTTAAGCAAAACATCATTTTTAACGGTAAATTAACAAAGAAAATGTTTGATAATTTGCCTCTTTGAGAGGAAGAGATTGAATTGAAAATTTCTGGATATAATTCAACTCTATTTTCTTTTCATTTCAATTTTTTATCATTGTTTTTTCCTCGTAAAGCAAATTAACAAAGAAAATGTCTCTCGCGTTGTTCTCTTTTCCTTTTTATCACTAAAAGAAAATTTTTCTTGTAGAGGTTTTATAACGAAGTTAATTAGCATTTGATATAACCGTAGGAATTAGATGTTTTTTTAAAATGACAATTTCATTGAAACTTTTTTTTTAAATGTTTGTCTCACCGTTTAAAAAAAAAAAAAACAAACAAACTTCAATTTGCTGCCTTAAATTAATCTCTGTTTGCAGCTTAGAAGCTAATTTGATAGCTGTAAGACATTGACTGCCAAACAGACTCAAATATTTTAGTATTGGCGATAATCTCAAATAATTGGGTACCATACTGATTTTAAATCCATGAATTAAACATAACCTAAATTTCTTTTCATTATTTAAACAGGTCCCACTTTCAGCAAGCTACCCTGATCACTTATCGTTATCAGCTTGGATGTGTTTCATGGCAACTATACAATCAGCTACAGTTTCTTTTTTCTCAGAGCCAGGCATGACAGCTTGGAAATTCAATACATACCTTGAACTTGGTTGTTGTTTCTATTCAGTGAGTGCTTTTTTTTTTTTTCCTTTTTTTTTCCATGAAAATCTTCAATTTAAGGGCATCTTTGGAATGCACAAAATAACATCATTTTCAGCCCAACTCTCATTTTCTTTTTTATAATCAAGTTGCTTTAACAGAAATTTTAGACGAGACTTGGATTCCCATGCAACAAAATTGTCTCTAAAGAACACTTTGATTTATTAAACATCCACCTCATTGTTTGATAATTTGCCTCTTTGAGTTTTTCATAATGCAAGTTAGCTTTTACATTTTGCTCCCCACAAATGTGACTGCTGATCTATTATATATATATATATAAGCTGAAGCAAATCCTGGTTCTACAATCTGCCACATCAGCTTTTTATTCCTCCCTTAAAAATATAACGTGTCAATCTTCTCTCTCTCTCTCTCTCTCTCTCTCTCTCTCTCTCTCTCTCTCTCTTTCTATTCCCAAGCCCTCTCTCTATTCCCAAGCCGATTCTCCCCCCCCCCCCCCCCCCACCCTACCGTCTTTTTTCATTCCCTTTGTTATATTGTGCATATTAAAAATGTTCATTCCCTTTCAATAAATAGAGTCTTGCATACTTTACAAATATGGAATGCAAGGGCAATCAATTTTACGATTGTTAAATGCATAGATACATAGCATTTTATGAAATCCCTTTAGCAAACCATTAAAGATATTAAGTCTTGAGCCATAAGCCTTTGGTTGGAAACCATTAAAAAGTGTTTCTTTTGTTTTTTTTATTGCCCAATTATTAACCGTTGCTTGAAAACTATTACTCACAGTTGGAGAACTTCATGGGCTTTTACGGAGAAATGTGCTGGAAGTACTAAAGGGGGCACACGCAAATTGTGGGCAGGAGGAACGGTTATGACAAAAATTAGCTTTCATTAATTCATATTTTTTAACGCTTTTGTTTTCCCTTTCCTTCTTTGTTCTACCTAGATTTTCAGTCATCCGTATCCATGAAAAACATGTGTGCAGTTTAACTTCCAGTGCATCAATTCTCATAGTTGTAGGGACAATTTATCTGCAGGTCTTCACATTGTGAGATCGAATCAATTCTCTAGAATTCGCATCTCTTTCTTTCTCACTTTTTATATATATATATGGATTCCTTTCTTGCTCGGTGATTATTTCTTCATGAAATGGGAATTGGTGGTCGATTGGATCGAAGCTGGTGTAGGGACTATTTAGACTTCATGCGATTCAACCTCACAAAATCAGGTAAAAGATGAAGCTTTTATTTGAAGGATTAATGTATCCATTTTTTGATTTTTGTCTGATTTATATGTACATATGTATTAATTTTCTTCCATATTTGGTATACAACTTTACCTATAGGTTGATAACCAATAAGAAAAAAGGTTTTATTTTTATTTTTATTTTATTTTTACCTTTATATTGCTTTTTATTGTCGAAATTGGAGAATTGAATGTAATGTCGATTTGTTGGTTGATGGGTGATATGAAATTATTGGGTTTAATACTCTTTGATCTAGATATAGGGTGATGATTAAATACTCCCACTTGGCCCCTCTCTCTCTCTCTCTCTCTCTCTCTCACTCACTCAAAGGACTCTGATTAAGGTATTGATACATGCAGTTAGAAAGCTTCAAAAAGACACTCATGCTGTCACTTCAAGATGATGATGAAAATTCGGTATGTGTTTTTTTTTTTTTTTTTGATAAGAAAATTTGGTATGTTATCTGCATATAGATTCTATGGTTAAGATTTGTGTATTTCTTGCTTGAGAATTTTTTTGGTCATCGAAGAAATCGAAAGTTTACACCACAAAATTAAGTTCACTGATAAGAAAATCTTCTTTTGCCACAGGGAGGAGTACCTAAAGTTACCAACCCCAAAGTACCAATCCACACGAGTTTATCGTCTCCATCATTTGCTTCAGGTCATTTAGGTCATTGAATTATGCCTATATAGCTCATTAGCTGTTTATATCATATTGGGGAAAATCAAACTCGCCCCATTTGTTCATTAATTATCATAATGCTCCACCAGCGATATAGGTGATCATTTAGTAAATATATATTTGTGTCTAGATGGGTGTTGATTTCACATAAGAAGTATCCTACGCACAATGAATACAAAACTACTCCTGTAGTAATATTTGAGGAGTTGGAATTATGGAACTTTCGATTGTTCGTAAGTGATTGGTGTTGGTAATCAATATTGTTATGATTGGTTTCTTTTGCTTCTTGTTTATCAGCAGACTGTTTTCATGGAACGTGCACATCGCAGATTGTCTTCATGGAATGCACATACGTGCACAGCACACAGCACACGTGCACTGCAGCCAACGTGCACAGCACACAGAACATGTGCACATATTTTTTCCTGATGCTGGAATAAGTATTCGTTCTCACATATTTTTCCTTTCTCGTTTAGCTTCTGGAAACTAATTATTTTTATATGCAGATATACAAGCTAGAATTGGAACAAAAGAGATTAGAAGAGGATGCATTTGTATATAACAACTAGGAAAGCAAAATGGAAAAAGAAAATGGATATACATTTTACACTAAAGAATTGTCTTTTAAGCTCCCATTTTGTACAATTTAGTCAAAAAGCCTGCTACAAGTTCATATTGATATAAAATGGACATAAGGATGAGATGTTTAGATCAAGCAGATTCAGAATTATGATAGAGATCAGGAGGAAATTTCATAGAGCAAACTTGGCAAAATGATACGGTATACGAGGAAGATTGGAAAATAGAAAGTTTGGTGTGTGCATATAAAATCAAAAAGTTGTAAGTTCTTCCCCTCTGATATGAAAAGCTAACATGTTTGATGTGTTGCAGTTTGTAATTGACAACCGAGTTCTCCCTTATCTTGCTCAACTTCTGACACAAAATCACAAGAAAAGGTAAGATTCTCCATGACAACCCAGTTCTCCCTTATCTTGCTCAATCGAGTTCTTCCTATTTCCAATGTTATTATCCATGGCTTTATAGGCTTTAGATACGCCCTATATACCCTCTTTGGGTTATGGTATTGAAATAAAAGGTAAGATCATTAGAGGCAAAGCTGGACAAACAAAAACCATTTTGTAAAAGTAGTGAACATTGAACAAGAAGAAAAAAGTTAGTCTTTACCTTTGTCAACACCACTGCCACCTCATGTATTCCTCTTTTATTCACAAATTCCTCTATAGAAGTAGAACCTAGGAGCATGTGGAATCTTTGGACACCAAAATAAAAAATAAATAAATGCTAATTGAGCACAAGTCATTGGATTATCTCCTGATGTTTCAAATAGGATCCTAGTGTCTGATGGTTACCATTTGTTTAGATGGATGAATCCCTTTAATTGAAGCGAAGAAAGTCAGTCTACTTGTCAAGATTTTGAGAAAACTATGTGGTGTTGCGCTTGCAAGACCTTCGCCGCTGTTGCTGTAGATCCTGCTATCATGGGTGTGGGCCCAACCATTGCAATTTCAACTGCAGTCAAAGCTGCTTGTCTTGAAGTTGATGATATCGACCTTTTTTCAGATCAATGAGGTAATGTTTAGATGCTCAAGTTCTCTTTCATTTTCTTTGCCAGCATTATGATGTTATAATGACCCTGAACAATATTACTAAGTTTATGTAAGAAGTCATGCAGGTCTTCTACAAAAAGTTGGATGACAGACATACTTGCTTGATTTGGATATCAATCCATTTTAAGTTGCTTCCAAAAGAGTTGTTGCATACTTGAATCTATTTGCATCCAATTTGGATCACTTTTAAGTTTTCATGAGTTCCAAAATTCATTTATTTAGCTGCACATGAATATGTTTTGGAAAATGATAAAGAGCCTATTTTGACTATATTGCTGTGTCTTTACAGGAACCCGCTGTGTTGCAACTCTGTTGCATGAGATGAAGCGTCAGGGCTATTCCCGTTATTAAAGGAGCAACACAGAGACAATTGGATGATATACTTTTTTTTTTTTTTTTTGTAAAATGCATTTTAACCAACTAGATTGAATGATCTCTATCACTTGTACTAATAACTTGAAGTAATTTTCTTGCTTTTTGTATTACAATTTTTTTAATATAGATTGAGCTTGTATTTATTATGGTTTGAATTTGAGCTTGTTATATGTTTATAGTAAATGCGATGTGGTCATGATGTAAATTAGGTGCAAATAAAATTGGGGGAGCATATTTTAGTATTTGTGTTTTTCATATTTAAAATAATTACTAACGGATGCCTTCCGTTAGTATTGTTACACGTGTTAGAAAACTAAATGTTAGTAATAAAATTACTAACGGTTTATATCCGTTAGTTATTGTCTCAAAAGTGTTAGAAACTGTCATATTACAAACCGTTAGTAATGAAATTACTAACGGTAAATATCCGTTACGAAATTCCGTTAGTATTTTGTATACAAAACTGTTAGAAAATAAACCGTTAGAATAAATATTACTAACGGAATATTTCCGTTAGGAATAATAAATTATTAACGGTAAATTACCGTTAGTAAACATATTACTAACGGTAATTTACCGTTAGTAAAAATAATTTTCCTAACGGAAAATTACCGTTAGAAATTCCGTTAGAATTATTAGCCACGCTCTATTTCTAACGGTAAATTACCGTTAGGAATAATTTTACTAACGGTAAATTACCGTTAGTAATGTGCTCTTTTGGTGTAGTGTTCTTTGGAATCCAAATATTGGGGTTTTAGAGGGGTTTTAAAATAGAGGGTTTTGAAAGCATATTTTTAACATCAAATGGAGATTGTGACCTCTTGGAATATTAACATTAAACTCATATCAAGAACCTCCAAGATTGTGGGATAGATTTATTTTCATTTGATTGTAACTTCAAGAATACATAGGAATGTATTGAAGTTAGAATCATCATCAATCAAACATGTTTTTGAGGTCAAGAGATACTATCCATAAGGATTCACTCACCTCAAACACCATGTCATCACTTAGATGATGATGAACTAGTAAGTAATCAAAGAAAAATAAAAAAAGAAATGAGGTAAGGGGAGATGAACAAATATAATCAAGCAATAAATAGCAATAAATAGATGATATTCAATGATATATTGGACTTGTAGCTTGGTGTTTCACTCATATATGGACATTTGGACATGGAAGTAGCTTCCTATATCATGAATGCTCAAGAATGGTGGTTGGGGAGGATTTGAATATGTAGTATAAGAGAGGTAATAGAAAAGACAAGATTAAAACTCACATTCTTATAGAAAATCAGTAGGAGAAGCTCCCTTTCTCTCTTCTAAACCTATCTCTATCTCTCTTTTTCTCTCTACAACTTTCTCAAGCTTTGCACTTAGCCACCCCCCCCCCCCCCAAACCCAAATGAAGAGCAAAGGGGGGTTTATATAGGCCAATTTGGGGGTGGTTTTGGGATTTAGAATGTGCTCCCATTGGTCCCAAACATGGGTGGTTTTGGGATTTAGAAAGTGCTCCCATTGGTCCCAAACATTTGTGAACAAGAAACTATGTCGTTTTGGCTTTCAATTATTCAATTTGGACCTCCAAAATAAATTACAAAAATGGCTTCAATGGGGGTTGAGTGCCGCCGTGGCACTGCTCCTCAAACGCCCAAAAATTTGTATTTAGGCCCCCAGAGGTTCCGATATTCGTGAAAAGGCCCTATTTCTTCCGAAATTCACAGAAAATGCGTACGAACTCCGAATTGAGCTTGTAATATATTGTTGGAAAGGTAATGAAGTCTAATTTCCATAAAAAATATTTCAGAGTCAGGCCACTTTGAAAAGTTTTGCGGTATTCGCGATAAAAGTCGATTTAATCGTCTTTTTCACCTTCGAAAATTCGTAACAAATTCATTTTAAATCCAGAAATTAAGTGTGATATACCATTGGAAAGCTATTGACTTCTAGTATCCATGAAAAATATTTTAAAAATGATACGGCGATCCGGTTTCAAAGTCAACTTTTAGGTTAAATCGGTCAAATATGGGATCTCGAAGAAGTTCTGGGAATCTCTAGGAGCTCCCAAGAGCTGACGTTTTTGTTCTATTTTCTTTTAAAACCCATTTTAGTACTTTCACATGATCTAAGATGATCTCAAAAATTTCGAACGATTTCAGATGATTTCGGTCAAACTTGGGTCAAACCGGTCAACAGAGACTTTCCGAGAACTTCCGGGGGTTTATGGGAGCTGACGATTTTGCCTGATTTTGCTATAAAACTCATTTTATCACTTTTATTATGACGTAGCATGTTTTCAAAACTTTGGGTCCAAATCTGGGAGTGTTTGGGCTTTCAGGGGCATTTTGGTCATTTGTACCACTTTCTGAGTATTTTGAGAGATAACTAACTTCCAGGAATCCTTTTTGAGTCTTTTTTGATCATTGTGAACCACCAAGCTATGGGACTCCTAAATTTGATAGCCGACAAAATGGAGTGTCTACACTACCCCCTCTAAATGATCCCCATCTCTTTTGTTCATGCCCGGATTGGTTCGTTTCTTGATTGTTAGAACCAATGTTTAGCTTAGACTAAAATGAATTCTCGAATGATTTTTTGGAGTGTTGTGCCAATCTTTCCTCATATGATTTTAATGAACCCATCACTTCTTGAATGCTTAATTTAAACATATCTTTGGTTTGTTCAATCACAGAAAAATTAGGATCAAATTTTGCAGGTAGACTTATCAAAATTTTCTCAACGACTTGTTGGCCAGTCACTAATTTCTTCACCATAGGTTTTCATTTGATTTACTAATTCTGTAAATCTAGAGGAAAAGTCCTTTAAACTTTCAGCATCATTCATTTTCATGTTCACAAAATCTCTTCTAAGAGTTTGAAGTTTAACATGTTTTACCTTTTGGTCTCCTTCATACTTTTGTAGGAATAAATCCCATGTTACCTTGGCCTTTCTTACTCTCATGATTCTTGGGAAAATTGAATCTGAAATTCCTTGTTGAATCAATGTTAGGGCTTTTGCATCTTTCTTCTTGTGCTCCTTGAGTTGCTGTTCATGAGCATTAATTCGTCAAGGTTGTCATATCCACCGGATCATTGTACCCGTCTTCTACATACTCCCAAAGATCATGAGACACAAATATAGTTCTCATTTTCACCCACCAAAAATCATAATTTTTCAATCAAAAATAGGAAATGGGGTTGAGTTCCTTGATTTTGATTGCTTGTAGTTACCATCTCAATCTTCTTCTTCTAGGCTTTGTTTCCCTAATTTTCGCCCAATTCGTGGCCTAACCTTCCTCTGATATCAATTATGTTGGGTTTATAACCCAACTTGTATTTGTTGTCAATTTGTTAAAGCAAGCAAGAGATTATAGAACAAGTGAAAAAGATGAATTTTTTTAATATATGAGACCAAAGCCAAAACGCAGGAATAGAGGCTCTGAAAGGCAAAGAGCTTGTTCACTGCTATACCAATTCTATTGATTATATCAAAAGACTTTGGGATCAAGCAAAGCAATACAAAGAGTCAAAAGCCTAGAAGCAAAATTACTAAAATAGACATGACCTATATAGGAATTACAACTACAACTTGGACATTATATATATATATATATATGTATTAGTTTTAACAGTAGAACCAAAAAAATGTGATTTTACATTTAATCTGAAAGTTTGAAAAGGGTAAATGAATTTAGGTAACTAATGATTAAGAAGAATCAAACTCTCACTAAGATAAGAATTCTCATCCATGTTCCAGTTGGAACACCAATATCCACGTGACAAGGTACGTACACGAATTTAGGTAACTAACAAAAAGAATTTAATTTCCCCATAGATCAAGAATAAGAGATGTCATCAATGTTCTGGTTGAATCACCCTTATTTCTTCTATAATTAGTCTTCTTGATCTATTCACATTGAGGAAGCACAAGTTTATGTGTTCTTCAAGCTCTTCTAATTGTGCCAAAAAACAGGTTTTACTAACCCCAAATTCTCTCACTACCTCCTTCATGACATCAATTATTCCTGTCCTGACACACTTATCAGCAATTAATTTCGTGTGCTCAACCTCATCATTTAGCCTATTCACCAACCAACTCATCGTATCAAAATCGTTGATCAACGTATAAATCCCTTTCGCAGCAACTTCAAGTTGTACATTGAGTCTTTCTAGTGATGATGAACTTGTCTCGAGCCCTCCTTTAACCATATTAATGTACCACTTCTTGACTAACCCTAAAGAACATGAACCGATTAGCCCCGGTGCAACTACAATGCCAACCATGCTATGAATCATTATTACTATAAATGATGTCACAATTCCAATATAACAAACCACAAGACTAGTCCATCCAAGCCTTTTAAGCCATCTTGTGAACTTTGCTCTTCTTCGAACCTTTTTGCCCTTAGTTGTCAACTTTTCAAGCAGAATACGATGACTATCGTGTATATCCAGGAATTTTTCTGAGCTAAGAATTGAGAATGGGTTTGTAGTCGACGCAAACGAATTAAGCTCTCGATAAATAACATGCCATTGATCATCATTTTGCGCATTTTTGGTTAGCTCGATCACCTTTTTTATCACATGGTGATTAGCGCGTGCTTGATGTACAGTGCGGAGGACTAATCCACACGTGTTGCACGCATCTAAGCTGGCTTCCAAGTAATTAATGATTAGTTGATGGAGATTAGAGTTTTTAACGATATCGACTAGGGTTTCTTGGCTTGGTTCGAGTAAGAATTCAAAGAGATGAGCGTATGAAGATGACGATTCGAGTCTCTCACAACTTCTTCTTTCCAGCAGCTGGCCTTGGACTTTGTTACACATTTCATTGTAAGACTTGGTCCGGAAGGCTTCCAAATATTTTTCACTAACGTTGGACTTATCAACCATGTTATTGGTGCCTTCTTTTCGAGATTTACCTGAGAAAACAAACTTAGATTAATTCAGATCTTGGTTATCAATAAAAGGGAAAGGGTAAATTATGGATACAATAATAATTTCGTCCCAAAATGTTGGTTAATTTTCTTGTAAATTGTCAATTAAATTCAAACTTTACGAAATCACCGTATGATTAACAAACTCAAGATCGAACAAAGCCCGGAAAGAGAAGAAATCCATATAGAAAAGTAACTAGACAATTAAGGAAATGAGCAATGAAGATGAGAAATAGAGAAAAAAGATTTCATGTCTCACCTATCCTTATAATTAACTGTGTTTTCAACTTGGTGCACCACATATTTCTCATCGAAGACATGTTATTAATTAGCTCTATGATGAGACTACTTTCCTCTCAAGTTTCAAGGTATTGTTATGCAACTCATGTACATGTGTGTGTATATATATATGTGTGTGTGTATAGCTCTAGAGCAGTTTCTACCGCCTATAATTTGTTATATATGGCTTTTGTCACACTATATATATATAGCGTACCTCACACGTTGTGTTTGTCTACGTGTTAAATATGGAACTTGTTATGGGACATCCAAACCTTAATATTGCTACTAACTCGTGTAAAGTACAAATTAGTTGGAGACAGTTAGAGTTTTCTATACGCTTTAAATTAAGAGTGAAGTTACAGCTCTTTCTTAGCAAACAGCCGCGTTTTGATTCATTCAACCAATTTTTTAATTATTATTTTTTATTTTATATATGTATGTATGTGTGTATGTATGTATCTCATATCTGCTTTCGAAACTGTCTGATTTATAATCTTTAATGTCATGTTTGATTGAGCCTTTCTGGATTTTTGACATGTATGATCAATTCTTCTTAATTAATTTAATGTAAGATAAGAATTCCAAACCTCCGTTTGGCGTTTGGCACAATCTTTGCTTTGTCAATTGGACAATCTTTGAGTTTGTCACAATCAAAAATTTTTACAATTGACTCATTTTTTGTGATTGAATCGTAGAATTTGATTTTGTCAAATCATTTTATTTTGACTTTGTGAGAGTTTCATAATCCCTTATATACTCTAAAGAGTAATGTTAGATGCACTTCCAAATACACAACACTGCTTAAATATATTGGACTTCGTGCTAAAAAGTCTATACACAAAAAAGGGAGTGTGCTGTGCAAATTTTTCAGCACAAAATCCAATATTTTTAAGCAGTATTATACATTTGGGATTACATCTAGCATTACTCAACTCTAAAAGCTATTGCCAAACCAGACAAAAAAAAGATGAAAGCAGAGTAAGGGAATGCATAGCGTGTGTAATTTGTAAAACAGCAGTTATTGACTTTTTGAACCGTACAAAAATATGTTAGATTCCTTTATTTTAAACCAAAGGCTAAGGTAATGTTTGTTAAGTTGGTATAATTTTGCAATTCAGAAATGTTGCCACCAAACCTAACTTTTATACGTAAAAGCACTTCTCAAAACCACACATTCACCAAATATCCACTTTTTTCTTGGAAGGTTTATGCAAAGCAAATCCCTGAAATGAACTTTTATTTTCAGAAGCTACGCCAAATGCGTTCTTAAATTATGTTAAATTAATTCACACATGCTTGGCTTTTTTTTTATATAGACTTTTTTTTTTAAAAGGAATTTTTTAATTAATTAATTTATTTATTATTATTATTATTTTCATATATAAATACTTTATAGTAGGGGTTTCTCCATTTATATGAAGCAATTCTTTATAACACTATTGTCACTGAGGTTATTATTATTTTCATTAGAAGTTTCAGTTTGTGGAGATAGAGGTTCTTTCTTGGAGTCCACGTCTGGAAGACTCTTTGATTAATAGGGAGCGGAAAAAAAACACATGTCTAATTACATTATTGTTTCCGAACATGTAGGATGAGCTGCAAAGTTAATTGACCCAGAAGCTAGAAATATGCAAATAACTATGTTCACATGCATTTCAACTAATTCCACAAAAAAAAACTCAGGTGCATGTGATTTTGGGGAGGGTGACGTGGCAATATCATGACCAATCAAATGTCACCATACTCGGAATATTTATCCACTTTGTCATACTGAAGTTTATCTTAGAGTTGAAGTTATAAAACTAAAGAATATAGATGCAGCGTACGCCAAAGTTTAATTTGTTACATAATTTTGTTATCAGATGGCAACTTTAAAATTACAATGTAAACGTATACTCTTTAAATTTGTACCTAAATAAGAGTTGCACTTAATCACCTCTGCACTCTTTAAATTTGTAACTAAAGAAGAGTTAGCACATAATCAACTTATCCGATAACTACTTAATTAGGTGTATCTAATATTACTCAAAACCAAATATTTACGTTGATATATAACACGTGTCAACTTAAGATTGGTGCACCACACCACATTAATAGGGTGACTTAGTGAGACAGTTAATTATCCTAGTCGATGCGGGGGTGTGGTCCATTTGGCAGTAGTAGTAGGGGTGGTAATTTCTAACACGACAACTCGATACAAAATAAATGGATTTTGGTTTAGCTTATACGGGTTTGAGTCATAAATGTGTCAACCTGCTTAACATGATTAACAAATGGATTGGATCATGTTTTAACCGTGTAACCTTTATATCCCCCCAATTATGTACCTATTTAGGAAAATATTTTAAGCATAAACAAAATCACTTATTGTCAAGACCTAATTACATTTAAAAATTGTAACTAGAAAGTAACAACCACTTAATACTCCTTACTATCTCTCCGCTCAAGTCATAATATATAGTGCGATTAAGAGATGGAGATACAAGTTACAAGGTCGAAATATATTTCTACGATGACAGTTCTACTGTAATCATTCTTATCATTTGGTTGATTTCAAGTTCAATTTGTTCATATCATATTGTTGTATATTTTAATATATAATAATATAGTTTGTAATATTAAATTGTGTATAAATTGTTATTACTGTTTGTTTAGAGAAATTTGATAGACACCATTTAATAGGTGCCTTTTGGTTAAAGGTAGTGACCCTTTAAGAGGTATCTATGATACCTATTATGAAAAGATGCATAGTGAAATGACATAACCAAGGGGTGCCATCTTTTAGAAGAGGTACTAAGTTGTCTATATAAGACAAGAGGGTTATTCGTTTTAGTATGTGGAAATTATCAAGCATACATTCTCTATTATTCTTTGTCAGTTAAAACCAATTTCTTAGAGGCTTTCCTAAAAATCTGCAGAATTGCTATCTGGTAGATTTTCAGGCTTTGTTGTATCCTGGAGGGGATTTGCTAGAAACCTTATAGCAAACTCTTTGTGAGTATGGGCAAATAACTCCTTAAAGACAGTGATCTACGCGCCTCAAAGCCTTGCAAATATTATATTTATTTGATGATTCTTCTTCTATGGCGACCCGACCCCAACAATTTTAAAGAGTTATTTCTTTTATAGAGGATGAATTGATAGACTGCTTCGGAAATATCGTGCTACTTTCACAAACTGGTTAGTAATTAGTTGTTTATATATTATAGATATTGTATATATCAAATGATGATGTGTCGCATATGCAGTGTTATAAGAGTTTTAAAATTATTACACATGACCAGTGTAATATTTGAAAACATATTTCAGTATACAATTTCAAAACAGTGGATATATATAAGCAGTGCACGTAATGTTAGTAAATTAAATTGGCGTAGATTTTCTGGACTTAAAGAGTAATGGTCTATATGCAAAACAGTGACTCAGTTGAAAATATTATTTTATTCCTCTGCTCTGGTTCAGGTTTTATTGAGCAATGCATGCTTTAAAATTGATTCTTTAATTTGGTTCGTTTAAAAAATTTGGCGCTGTTTTTGGTGTTTATTAAACTGGTTTTGCACTTAAACTGGAATTCTTTTAATAGAGAATGTGTGTTTGGTAATTTTCTACTCATAAAATGAAGATACAAGTATTTGGTTTTTCATTCCGCTGAAGATACAAATATTGTTAAGACATCAATATCTGTAATTATCATGTTTTTAGTTGATGATATATATATATATATATATATCTCAAAGGTATTTACTAAGCATGTCTGGTTTGTTGGTGAAATATAATAAGGGCAAAGTTAATTGGTTTACTACAAGATCCAGACATTCCGTAATGTGAAGCAGTGCAATCTACTGGATAATTGGTTGTCTTTTTTTTTTTTTTTTTTTTTTTTTTTTTTTTTTTGCTGAGAGAATAATTGGTTGTATAAGTGCCATTGGTTTACTACAAGATCCAAACAGCCCCATGTGGCACGGTGCCCTGTTTAATTTAAACCAACACAACTCTTTCTTGATTAGTCAAAAAACTATTCATATGCATTTTAACCACACACATGGGTTGCAATGGGTTTGTCAATAACGATGTAGGTGGAAACAAATTTTGGAGGTTGAAATTTATTACTCAAAACATAGAAATTAAGGTTTTATTTTCCGAAGGCTTCATTTTGAAATATTGACTACTTCGATCTTAATTAATGATTCTGGGTTATACACTTTTGTAATTTTTAAATAATTGCATGCAAGCCACCTTTATGCTCTCCTATTGTGAACATTTATACATATACATGTTATATTTTGGTTTATTTTTACGCATTACCATGTAATTCAGTGGACACAATTAAAAGTTTTGACACTAGACAAGGCTAGTTGTAAAGTGTTCATATTAATATGCGATCATCTATACTTACAAATGTAGGGTAGATATATATTGAAAAAAAATATACATGGAACATTTTGTAACTATAGAAAACTTGAGTATTTCTCTTGTGAATTTATTGTGTATATGGAATAGTCTATGATTTAACCCACGATAATTGAATGTGGTAACCTAAGATATTAGTCATTATGATTATTGGATTCACATTGAAACTTAAAGATAATACCTTTAAGATTAGCAAAGATAAAGATGATTTATGAGTATGTGAATTGGTAGAAGTCAAGGTTGGAACAATTATAGGGTTACTTGTTCCAAGGCAGGTAAGCAAGTGTTTTAATTTGAGAAATGCTCACACTTCACTTTTTATGTGTACTCACAAATGTGGGGGCTTTAATGTGTTAATATATATATACATATATGTATAAGTTAATTTGCTTCAAACTTGGATAATATAATAATACTCTTGAATGTTGAGTATATGTTATATATTGAGCATGTGCCACTGAGTACATTAAGTGATTTAATGTAGTAGATAATCACACGTTCTTAAGTAAGAAACTACAAAGTAAATATAATTTATGCTATAATGGATTATCCAAGGTGGATAATTTTGATGCTTGTTTAGTAAATAGCATAACATTATAAGAATGAATAAAATCTAGTTATAGTGGGGGTTAATCTTTTGAGATTGAAAGAAGTTCTATTGATTTTTGAAATAGAGTGACTGATAATTAAATTGGAATGAAAGGGTTGTGGCCACAACTGAGTCATCTATTTCTTAATAAAATGCAACTTCTAAATGATTTACTCTAGAAGGCTTAGCAATATTAATGTCTATGGTGCTAGAGCTTTGACATATTTGTAGAAGAAATAAAAAATGTGTAGTAGTTGGAATAATTTTTATTGCCAACATAGTTATTTGATCATGATAATGGATTAAATAAGGAATTTTAAAGAATTTTATAGCTAGCTAATTGATTGGGTTGCGAAACCTATATATGTTGATAGAAGTCAAAAGGAGGCTGTAGTCCTTTGACTTTGTATAAAAAAACATCTAGTGGAATAGGATTGAAACTCGATTTTACATTAATCACTGGTAATGGTAACCCGACCTTATTTTAGCACATCACTAATTTCAAGGTTTAATGGGTAATAACAAGTTACTATTTTGTGACTGTTTGGGCACTGAGAAACTATTTATAGTCCATTCCAGGATGATCAGTGCTAACTGCTACGTTTTAGGAGGATGAGTTATATGCTCATAATGAAGTTCAAAATTATCTCAAGTGTCTACAGTAGCAGGGACACATTGATAGAACTTCACCTATGTGAACATAAAAGTGGTGCCGCATATAGCAAGAATTTGAGTTCATTCTTGTAAATGTTCATGAAACCAGGATTAGCACATGGCCATAATAGTGCTAAAAGATAGAAAAGTCTAAAAAGAAGTTGGATAAATTCATGTGTGTGATATTTCCGATTTTGACATAAAGAAGATGTGGTTTAATCGACTAGACACCATACACTTCGTTAAAACTTTGAAATGTTTATACTAATTGAAGATTTAAATCGAAAGATACCTTCTTGTATGCATGTCTTTATACTTTAACTAACTAGTGGTTTTAATATTACAATCTAGTGGGGGATTGTTGTATATTTTAATATATAATAATATAGTTTGTAATATTAAATTGTGTATAAATTGTTATTACTGTTTGTTTAGAGAAATTTGATAGACACTATTCAATGGGTGCCTTTTGGTTAAAGGTAGTGACCCTTTAAGAGGTGTCTATGATATCTATTATGAAAAGATGCATAGTGAAATGACATAACCAAGGGGTGCCATCTTTTAGAAGAGGTACTAAGTTGTCTATATAAGACAAGTGGGCTATTCGTTTTAGTATGTGGAAATTATCAAGCATACATTCTCTATTATTCTTTATCAGTTAAAACCAATTTCGTAAAGGCTTTCCTGAAAATCTGCAGAATTGCTATCGGGTAGATTTTCAAGCTTTGTTGTATCCTGGAGGGGATTTGCTAGAAACCCTATAGCAAACTCTTTGTGAGTGGGGGCAAATAACTCCTTAAAGACAGCGATCTACACGCCTCAAAGCCTTACAAATATTATGTTTATTTGATGATTCTTCTTCTATGGCGACCCGACCCCAACACATATTACATTTATTATTTTCATCATATGTTAACGAATTACGGTATAGTATTGGAAAAGCTTTACCTTCAATTTGTAATCACTGCATTATAAGTTGTAAACTTCAGATCGTCTGGCTACATTGTAAAAATTATCAAGATTTGTTGTAGAACTTCAGGTATTGCATTTGATTTCATTAAATCACTCTAGATTAAATTTTAAACAAGAGGACACTAGATGACCCGTTAATCGAGTGTATTAAATGGGTTAGACGAGTTAAATGAGTAATCAGTGTATTACATTAGTCGGGTTTGGGTTTAGATTTTTGAAACGTATAAAAAAAAATGACTCGATTATGACACGGGGAATAAGTTAAAAATTGATTCTAAAATATGGCATTCAAAAGCAAGGAGAAAGCATCCATGATAATAATATCATCCTTATATGGTTGTATACGACTATGACACGACCTAATTATATTACATGATTAGCATATGACACAACATGATTGCCACCCCCACTCCTATTTTGTAGAATTGAGTCTAGGTTTCTATATAAAACAGGCGTTCCTATTAATTATGTCTATCCATATATATATATATATATATATACTAGGTATTGCCCGTGCCGGGCACTACCAAAGAGAAAAAGATTGTAAGTTTTGAATGGGTAGTAAAAACTATTTTTTAACTCAAATTGTATAAGGTGTAAAAAAATATTGTAAAAAAAAATAAAAATCGACAGAGTCACCTGTGTTGTTTCAACATTAGACCCTGTCAAATTAATTAAAAATGCAAAACCCACGGGCACGGTGCCAAAAATAAATAAATAAATAAAGGAAGCTATTGTTAACAAAGAATTGGTTTTCAATTTCGTAAATGATCAATAGCTAGAAATACAGCTGATAGAACATCATATTGGTTTTCAAGGAAAAAAAAAAGAAGAAGAAAAAAGCCGGGAATGAATTTTCACACATGAAGTGGCAAATCAAAAAGAGTAATGCTAGATGCACAAAAAAAGTGCACAATAAAATGCACAACCTGGTTTAATTTATTGGACCTCGTGCTGAAAAAACTGTACACTCTTTTTTTTTGGTCTTTTTGTGTGTACAGACTTTTCAGCACGAAGTCCAATAATTTAAAGCTGGTTGTGTATTTCGTTGTGCACTTTTTTTGTGCATCTAGCATTACTCAATCAAAAAAGTTGCAATCAATGTAAGTGTTCAAAAAGAGGTAAAACAGAAATTTAGAATAATAATGATAGGCACACACCTTCAACCACACCCTAAACCACAACACATACTTTAAATGCATGTGCCTTGTGCTGTGTAGATTTTTCACACAGGGCCCAAGCTTTTTTGGGAAGCACAAGGTACATGCGTTTAAAGCATAGTTGTGGTGTGAAGTGTGGTTAAATGTGCGTGCCTAACATTGTTGAACTTAGAATGACAACATCAACAAATCTAAAGGATAAAAAAATACCCCTTAAATCAAAGCATCTAGACGCAAGTAGGCAATGTTGGGCTTTGCAGAGAGAGGTGTTTTCCCAATTACAGAGATTTCAACTCCTTTTTTTTTTTTTTTTTTTTTAATATATATAGAAATAAGACTAAAAGTTTTTTAATAGGTCATTTACACTCCGTTTGGTATGATTGTAAAATAGAATTGAATTGAATAGAAAAGAAAAGAATAGAATTGATTTCCAATTCTAATTCTCTTGTTTGGTTTAAAACAGAAATTAAAAGAATAGAATTGAAAATAATTATTACTATTCCTAAATACCCCCAGACCTTAAAGCATTACCCAAATAGACCTACAACTTAACAGACCAGAAAGCATAACCCATTTTAACAAATCAAACCAGAAGAACATACCAGACGAAGAAGACTAACAGACAAAGAAGACGAAGAAGACGAACAGACGAAGAAGATGACAAAGAAGAAGAAAAAGAAGAAGAAGACGAAGACGAAGTGAAAGGAAGACGACGAAGAAGAAGAAGAAGAAATCAGGTTTGGGTATTTTGGGAAGAATACATTTTTAGATTGAATTCTCACCAAATCCGACCAATTTTGGTCGGATTTCACTTTGGCCTAAAACATCAATTCTCAAGAATTGGCAAGAATTGGAATCATTTCATTTCTAATTTTTCTGTCAAATCAAACACATGATTTGCCACAAACAAGAATTGCAAATCAATTCTTTTCTTGTTTGTGGCATTCCAAACAGATTGTTAACGTTTTGCTGTTAAGAGTAATAAGTAGCATAATTACCAAAAGAACAGGAAATATGATATAAATGTTGGGTGGTCATTTAGTAGGTGGTTAGTTGGAAAGAGATGGGGAGAGACAGAGAGAGTGAATAGGGAAACAAAAAGATAGACAAATCAGGGAAGGATAGAGAGAGTGAGTGAGACATGCAATTAGGGGAGGAGGATTTTCTATTAGTGATTTAGTATTTTAATAGGTCAATTCATGCTAAAATTAAATTGTTTTGCTATTAAGCATAATGAGCATTAACTGTGAGAGGGGGGGGGGGGGGAGAGAGAGAGAGAGAGAGAGTCAGGGAAAGAAAGAGAGATATAGAGGGAGAGAGGGAGACGTGGATCATGAGGGAGAATAGATGAGATAGGGTTTTCTTTTCCCTAAATGAAAATCCCCTAAATCATCTCATCTTCCTAGTCAGCATCCTAGTCAACTCAAATCATCTCGTCGTCCTAGTAAGCATCCTAATCATAAAATATTTGTCCTAGTCATAAGACTTTTAATGACAAACCGAGCTCCAATATTAATATAGATAACTCTAAATCATCTCGTCGTCCTAGTCAGCATCCTAATCATAAAATATTTGTCCTAGTCATAAGACTTTTAGTGACAAACCGAGCTCCAATATTATAGAGATATATATATTGAAGAAAAACAGAGAATGGAAGAATTCACACAGTTTTTCTCTGATATCATTTTTATTACTTACAAACTAAATAAATAGATTACAAATCTCCACTAACTTAGGAAAGAAAATAAATGGGATTGCATGAACTGGGAACGGGTCAACCAATCCCATTTACTACGGAAATAAAAGCTAACAGATGCAAATCAAACATGCTAAAAACATGATGCAATCACCAGCTATACTAAACACAAAATAAGGCAACCAATCAGCAATTATGTATGCAATTGATGGCTTAATTTTCAACACTCCCCCTCAAGCCAAATTATAGATATTTATCATGCCTAATTTTCTAGTCAGGTTATCAAAGTTTGATCTGGCAAGAGCTTTTGTGAGAATATCAGCAGTTTGACAATTTGTTGGGGTGTAGCTGATTATGAAAACTCCTTATTCAATCTTTTCTTTGATGAAGTGACGATCTATATCCACATGTTTTGTCTGGTCGTGATGATCTGGGTTCTTGGCTATACTGATGGCAGCTTGGTTGTCGCAGTATAATTCTATAGGATGCTCCGGTGGAACTTGTAATTATCTTATTAACCTTTTTAACCAAATCCTTCACAAATACCCTGGGCCATAGCCCGAAATTCTGCCTCTGCACTACTACGAGCTACTACAGATTGTTTCTTGCTTCTCCAAGTTACCAAGTTTTCCCAACAAAAGAACAATAACTGGATGTAGATCTGCGATCTGTTACTGAACTTGCCCAGTCTGTATATGAAAAGATTTCAATATTTCTCTTACTGGTTCTTGAGAAAAATAAACCCTTACCAGGTGTCATCTTGAGATATCTCAGGACTTTGTACACAGCTGTCATATGATTTTCTATTGGACAGTTCATAAACTGGCTAACCACACTGACAGAAAAGCCTATGTTAGGCCTTGTATGGGAGAGATAAATCTGTTTTCCCACAAGACGTTGATATCTTTCCTTATCAATAGGAGCACTTCTAGAGTTGGCCTCTAGCTTGACTGCTGAATCCATGGGAGTTTCAACGGGCTTGCATCCAAGCATTCCTGTTTCATTTAACAAATCCAGGACATACTTGCGTTGAGAAACAGATATACCTTTTCTTAATCGACCAATTTCCATTCTGAGGAAATACTTTAGATTCCCTAGGTCTTTGATCTCAAATTCTCTGGCCAAGAATTGTTTGAGTAGCCCAACTTCCTCCTCATGATTCCCTGTGAGAATAATGTCATCTACGTACACAATAATAATTGCCAACTTCCCTTTAGGAGTGTGTTTCACAAATAAGGTGTGGTCAGATTGGCACTGAGAATATCCATACCTTTTTACTACCTTTGTGAATCGTTCAAACCATGCACGAGGAGATTGCTTGAGACCATACAGGGCTTTTCGGAGTCTACAAACCTTGTTAATGTTTGACATCGTCTCAAGACTGGCAGGAATGTCCATATAAACCTCTTCCTCTAGATTACCATTTAGGAAGGCATTTTTCACATATAGTTGCTGGTGAGACCAGTCAAGATTTGCTGCCAAGGATAGAAGAACACAAATGGTGTTAAGTTTGGAAATCGGAGCAAAAGTCTCTTGATAATCGATACCATCAGATTGTGTGAATCCTTTGGTAACTAGACGAGCTTTATATCTATCCAAATTTCCATCTATCTTGTACTTTATTGTAAAAATCCATTTACATCCAACGGGATTCTTACCTCGGTAGTTCAGTAATCTCCCATGTACCGTTCTTCACGAGTGCCTGTATTTCTTCATTGACGGCAGCTTTCCACTTAGGACATTTGAAAGCTTCTTGAATGTTGTGAGGAATATGTATCTCTATAAGACCAATAGTAAAGGCACGAAATGAAGGTGATAACCCATCATAAGAAACAAATTTCCCAATAGAATGTTGAGTGCAAGACCGGACCCCTTTCCTCCAGGCTATAGGCATATTAAGTATTTCTGCTTCTAAATCAGAGTCAACAGTACCATCAGAGTCAGAAATATGATTACCTGGAATTTCGATTAGGTTTGGACATGGTTCAATTTCATGGGTTTGCTCAGGATGTGATGTTTCCTCGGTCACCTCTTGGATTTGCTCCTTATCCCTCAAGCCAACAATGATCTCCATGTTTTCGACAGATAAAGGATAATTAAGAGACTCTGAGAGAATGCAATTTTTTGAATTCTTGGGGAGAAATATTTCTGAAGTTGAATTGACGATGGGTGACTTGATGGATGACTCTAGGTTCCAAAACTGATATTCTTGAGTTGAATTCTCCCTCTGAATATCAGTTTTGGGGTAGTATGGCTGGTATTCAAAGAAGGTGACGTCTATGGAATTGTAAAAAATTTTTGTGACTAGTGAGTAACACTTATACCCTTTTTGATTTGAAGAATACCCAAGAAAGATGCACTTGAGTGACCGGGGATCGAGTTTACTCCTATGTTGTTGATGGATATGCACGAAGACAGAACACCCGAATATTTTTGGTGGTATGGTAGAGATGAGACGCGTGCTTGGATATGATTTTAGGAGGACTTGACAAGGAGTTTGGAATTTTAAGACCCTAGATGGCATTCTGTTGATGAGGTAGGCTGTTGTAAGTACAGCCTCTCCTCCAGAAAAGTTTTGGAACATTTGTTGAAAACATTAGGGACCTTGCAAACTCTAATAGATGCCTATTTTTCCTTTCAGCAATTCCGTTTTGTTGAGGGGTATCAACACATGAACTTAGGTGGACAATTCCTTCTTTTGCTAGATAATCTCCTAGAATGGAGTTGAAATAATCCCTAGCATTATTTGTCTTCAGAATTTGAATTTTTGATTAAAATTGGGTCTGAATCATAGTATTCAAATATTTGAATATTTGACATGTTTCTGATTTTTCTTTCATAATAAATATCCAGGTTAGTCTAGTATGGTCATCTATAAATGAGACAAACCACCTAGTACCCGTCACATTTTTTTTTATTTTTGATGGACCCCAAATATCGATGTGAATCATTGAGAAAGGTTGAGATGCTGTATAAGATTGTGTTGGAAAATGACTCCGGACGTGCTTTGACAATTGACAAATTTCACACTCAAAAGATGTTGTGATTCTATTGAAAAATGAGGGAAATAAGTGCTTGAGATATATAATATTTGGGTGACCTAAGCGATAATGCCACAACATGATTGCACTATCATTATTTAGACGTGAAACAGAAAAAAGACCTACGGCTAATTGCCGTTTGAGGTTGTTTTTAAGGATAATTGTGCTCCTTAAGGATACAGAGTCCGGAGCACTCCTTAGCATTGCCAATCGTCCTCCCCAAATCCAAATCCTGAAACTCACAATGAGTAGAGAAAAAATTAGTAACACACCTCTTTTCCTTAGTGAGTTTACTAATTGATAATAAATTACAATCCAAGTTTGGAACCAAGAGGACAGAGTTGAGTAATAGATCCTTAGAAATAACCACTGAACCTGTACCGGCAACCTTCAATAGAGAGCCATCTGCTATACGGACAGTTAAATTATTGGGACATGAGCTATAAGAGTTAAAAAGTAAGATATCTCCCGTCATATGATCAGAAGCTCTCGAGTCCACAATCCACGGTTTTATTTGTTTCTTTCCTACTGTCAGTGCACTTAACAAATAACCTTTGTGAGCAATGGCACAGGAACCAATGACATGATTGGAAGAAGTGTCGGGTTGCAGTTGAGCTGACAAGAGTTTCTGAAGCATCTGCATTTGTTCCTTGTTGAAGGGGCTCGCTTCAGGTTACGCCGGTTGTTCTTCAGTAGTAACATGATTCCCACTACCTTCTCTCTCCATTTGTTGACTGACCGGCTTCCAATCTGCTGGTTTTCCATGAATTTTCCAGCAAGTCACCTTCATATGGCCAGGTTTCATGCAGTGATCACACCATGGCCTACCTCCTTTTTTTTTCTGTCGATTGCCAGGAGGAGCAATCCGCTAATAAGGAGCAAACTGAGTTCCTTGAGCAACAAGGGCCGAACTTTTAGTCATATGTAGATGTTGAGGGAGGCTCATCATGAGTTTTTTCAGACTTTCTTCATGATGGACTTCAGAAAAAACTTCTCTTAGGTTGCTTAGGGGTTTTGTTCCCAGAAGTCTTCCACGGATTTCATCAAGATTCTTATTTAGACCTAACAAAAACTTGTACACACGTTTTCCTTCGACAATCTTTTTATACAAGAGACTGTTAGTAGTACAAGACCAATTATGAACTTCGAAAGTATCAATTTGACGCCATAGACGAGTAAGGGTATTGAAATAATCAGTTACCATAAGATCGCCCTGACGCAAATCGTGGAGAATTCCTTCAATTTGAATAACCTCCGATGTATTTTCTTTATCCGAGAATGTTTCCTTAACCATGTCCCAGATTTCCTTAGCAGTTTCAAAAGCCAGAAAAATTCGCCAATGTCAGTGGTCATGGAGTTGATGAGCCAAGACATAACCATATTATTTTCTGCTATCCATTTCTTGTAGGTTGGGTCTGTCGTTGCCTGGGCCGCTGAGACTCCGGTGATATAGTCGTCCTTCTCCTTACCCTATATGAACATCAATATTGACTGAGACCATTGCAAATAATTGTGCTCATTTACTTTATGGGTAGTGATAGGTATATGGGTGATTTCTGTCTGATGGGAGGATGATGAAGGGATGACAATGTCTGTAGTAGAAGGTGGAGTGGATGAACTGGTATTCATTCCGAAGGCAGAGCCGTATTTAGGCATGAATTCGAAGAGGAGATTCGAGTGGGAAGAACTCGAAGAAGAAACAAACGAGTCAAGGTTGAACCTGCTTTGATACCTTGAAGAAAAACAGAGAATGGAAGATTTACACAGTTTTTCTCTGATATCATTTTGATTATTTACAAACTAAATAAATAGATTACAAATCTCCACTAACTTAGGAAAGAAACTAAATGGGATTGCATGAATTGGGAATGGGTCAACCAATCCCATGCAAATCAAACATGCTAAAAACATGATGCAATCACCAGCTATACTAAACACAAAATAAGGCAACCTATCAGCAATTATGTATGAAATTGATGGCTTGATTTTCAACATATATATATATATATATATCAAATTATCAATTAGATTTGTAACATTATTATCAACAAAAAAAAATAGATGCGTAAAATTTTAATTAGATAGCATACCACAATTAGGCAAGGACTCTCTTACTAAAAGCACTGAACAGCGTGTGGATTAGATCAATTAGCATATATATAACTCATGTTTTTGTGTCATTCATATGTGAATGGATTCCGATTGTGTAATGGAGTCATAAGAGAGAGCGAAAGGTGAATGATGTAACCAAAAACATAGGCATCGCTTGTTTACTGGATAGGATAAAGGGGCATTGTATAAAAGTATAGTTAGTTATCCTGGGATAACTAACCACATGATAAAACAGTGCAATATTATTTTTATACTGAGTTTGGTTCATGCTGGATTATACTGGGTATAAAACTAAAACAATCCAATGTTGTGTTTGGATGGCCATTGTATAAGGTTGGATTAATCTACAACTTTACCAAAATGCCATTTATGGGGGGAAAAAAAACCAAATTGATATTAAGATAACAATCTGCTTAGCATTCCATAAACATGTTTTTGACAAATCTGATACAAAAACAAAAATTTTAAAAAACTCATGTTGAAGAACATGTTTTGCAAAAAATATTCGAGAAGAAGAAACATGTATATTCAAAAATCAAAAACACAAGACTCTCGTAGACACAAACAAATAGTTGGCTTGCATTCCACATTCAGCACTCTCTATCTTCAAACCCACCATTCAATTACACCACATAATGTACAAAAAACTCAACACTGTCACAAACCATCACCCTTCACAATTGCATCACCCCTTTAAAAAGGACCATTTCACATTTAACAAATGCAGAATCTTTAGAATATGCTAGCAATCACACAAGTGATATACAAACATATATATTCAAACATCTTTAACATAAACAAATTTTTGACAAATTTGATACAAAAATAAAAAAAAATTCAATCAACATTAAAGGAAACTTATATATATTAGTAAAAAAAGAAAAATGCAAACATGTATAGATCTGAAAGAAGAACATGTTTTCCAAAAAATCTGATACAAAAAAAACTATATATATATATCAAAACAGAGCAATACAAACTTATAGGTAGACCTGGTCTTCAATCTTTATCTTTGTCACGCCCCGACGTAGCATAAATAAGGAAAGTGTTTAATTTCCTTTATGAACCCGTAGGTCGCGACAGTTTGAAGGATCGATTGCATCCCAAACGTCGAACAACAATAAACAATAATCAGAGTAGAGCAATCAAAGCTTACAAATATTTTTCTAACTTATTACATATTACAACACGGGGTCTCTAAAGGCACAAACCGCCTTAAACAAAACAATAACTTAATATCTGTTACAGTCATCCTTATTACAAAATCAGTTTATAACTTAAAGCATATGAAAGTAAATTCTATTTCCAGTAGTTGTTTCTCAATTTGCATAGTCGCAATGCTCAGCCTGATCATAACCTGAAAAACCTGAACACGAATGTCCAGGACGCATCAACGCCGTCAGCTTCAAGAAGCTGGTGAGTATTAAAAACATAACTTTGAATGTAAAACATATTCATTTACCTCTTTACATATCTCATTTAATCTAATATTAAAGCAAGGAGTTCATTTTAGGAAACAACCACAATATTATTTAAAAGATATATTTCTCGTATATGTGAGCGTGTATGAGAACAATGCACCATCTCATCTTACCGACTCTTTTCTCTCGACAAAACCCAACAACCCACCACCACACACCGGTATCTTTGAAATACTCCGATAGCCACACTTTAGCACAGGGGTGCCAGGGAATGTCCAGTTTGCCTCACACTTTGGTCCAGGGTACTAGGGAGTGTCCATTGCCTCACACTTTGACTACCTAATCCGCCATGCAAATACCGGAGGAACCCTCACGCAGTATCCAGACTCGGGTATCAGGGAGTGTCCGTAGGCCACACTTTAGCACTACCATGAGTGCCAGAGAATGTCCAAGTTTGGCTTCACACCCTCGCTAGCGCGATCGCGCGCGTGAGTTTTTGCAGAGTCTTCATCTTCTTCGTCAGAACTGCCATGTTTCAGTCTTAAGGGTCTACATTGACCCATTATCAATTCCAGAAGTAAATAGGACATGTAATATATAGATTTCTTCGATTTTTCACAAGGATTAAGAATCTACAACTAATTTAACATGATTTCAAACGTAGCTCAAGAATTTTATGAAAAACTAAAAGATAACAAAACTTAATTTCTAATATACTTTTACATATGGATGAATTAGGCTTAAATACTTTAAACATAGTCTAATTACACCATAATCTTTCATTATTATCTAAGAAAACAGATTTTGGTTGAGATTGAAAAATCTTGACTTCAAAGCTATGGAGTTCATTCGTGAAATCAACCATAGTATTTCATGATTCAAGCACACAAACAGCAATTGAACTATGAAATTACATTCTAGGTGAGTTCAAAATACTCACTGAGATTAATGGAATAGAAAATTGTTGAGAAAGAATCCAATTTAGAAATTCCAAATACAAGCTTGGCTATGGAGATGAGCTTTCTCTCTCTATATTTTCTGTATAAACTCTCAATCTCTTTCTATTCTCTCTGTGTTTACAGATTCTGGAGATGTGCAAATTGTGTGATCAAATGTGTGTATATATAACCAAATTGTGTGAGGAACTTGGGCTCCAAGTACATTCCTCTACACTCAACAAATTGGGATTTTGTTTCTTAATTCATGATTGCACAATTAAACCCAGCTCATATATGCTGGTATATATATACGTATATATATATATATATATATTATATAGACGCTCAGATCAAGCCAAGGGTCAAGTAGAGGTATAGGGGTCAAAAGTGGGTGTTTGGGAAATTAAGCTTATGGCACAATATTTACACACACAAGCTAATCATTCCTAAACAATGCCTTATCCAATGATGAGTTACCATAAATGGAAAGTAAAGCAAGCGTCAAATCTTGCTTTATATCACTTCCAAAATCTGTGAAAGTTTAGCACAGCGCAGACAGTTTTGGAAGTAAACTGGTATTTTCGGGGCACGGTGATCACCACAAAAATACAGAAAATTCATTTTAACGTAAGAAATGGTTTTCTGGTTTTATAAATATACAGTTTGAATTAAAAGAAAACCTTTCCACCATTTTGAAATACAGACTTTGAAATTCAACACTTTATATAATTGCAGTTTGACCCCAACAAGAATTTTAATTATGAAATAAAACAAGTAGCCAGATTTAATACATGAGAATTAAAATTAAAATAAAAGTAAACAATACAATTGAATTTAAATATGAAATGCAAATAAATGAAAATGCAGGTTATTACACCCTCCCTCCCTTAAACAGGATTTCGTCCCCGAAATCAAGACTAACTAGTCCTGAAACAACTCCGGGTACTTCTTCCTCATCTCAGCTTCAACTTCCCACAAGGCTTCATTCTCGTCATGGTGATTCCACTGAACCTTCACCAACGGGATATCCGTATTTCTCAGCTTCTTGATACTCTGATCTAGAATCTTCACAGGTCTCTCCTTGTAAGAAATGTTATGACTCGTCTCAATATCGTCATAACTAACCACGTGCGAGGGATCTCGTATGTACTTTCTCAGCATACTCACATGAAATACATTGTGAACCCCAGACATCTTCGGTGGTAGCGCGAGTCGATAAGCCACTTTCCCGACACGTTCCAAAATCTCGAACGGTCCGATGAAACGCGGAGCTAACTTCCCTCTCTTGAGACCAAAATGTACCACTCCTCGGGCCGGTGAAACCTTAAGGAGTACGTGATCTCCAACACTGAATTCCAAATCTTTCCGGTGTTGATCAGCATAACTTTTATACTTGCTTTGAGCGATTCTCATCCTTTCCTTGACCAAAGAAATCTTTTCGTTGGTTTCTCTAACCAAATCTGGTCCCAACAACTCTGTGTCTCCAGCCTCTACCCAACACAATGGAGAATGACATGGTCGTCCGTACAATGCTTCGAACGGAGCCATATCGATACACGTGTGATAACTGCCGTTATAGGCAAATTCAACCAAAGGCAAGTGTGTCTCCCAAGATTCTTCAAAATCGATCACACAAGCCCTAAGCATATCCTCCATGATCTGATTGACACGCTCAGTTTGTCCATCTGTCTGAGGGTGAAAAGCAGTACTTATCTTGAGCGAGGTTCCCATAGCTTCTTGCAGACTTTCCCAAAATTCAGAAGTAAAATGTGCGCCACAGTCTGATACAATTGACACAGGTGCACCGTGAAGTCGCACAACTTGTTGTATGTACATCCGGCTCATCTTTTCCACCGGGTATGTCATACTGTAAGCAATGAAATGAGCAGACCTCGTCAATCGATCCACGATTACCCAAATGGCGTCATGATTCTACTGTGATCGAGGCAATCCTACTACAAAATCCATCGTAATGTGCTCCCACTTCCAACCAGGAATAGGTAGTGGTTACAACAATCCTGACGGTCTCTGATGCTCGGCCTTGACTTATTGACACGTCAAACACTTGGATACAAATTCGGCCACATCTTTCTTCATACCTTCCCACCAGAAATTTCTCTTCAAATCCTTGTACATTTTTGTTCCTCCTGGGTGAACTGTATACCTTGATTTATGTGCTTCTTCCAGGATAACCTTCCTAAGCTCTCCAACATCTGGCACACATAATCTATCTCTGCACCGATATCCTCCATCGACTCCCACCTTCCATTCTGTCAGGTCTTTCTCTGACATCTTCACGAACCATGTCTGAAACTTCTCATCCTCTTTCTGAGCTCCAATAATGCGGTCGATAAGAACAGGCTGTAGGATAAGACATCCTAAAAGTTGTTCTCCTCCTTCCTCAGCACTCTGTACGTCGAATTCTGCCAACGTCTCCAATGCTCGCCATTCTCTAACCATTAAGGAGACGATCGTCTCACGAGTTTGCCGACTCAAAGCATCAGCGACCACATTAGCTTTACCAGGGTGGTATTCTAATGTGAAGTCGTAATCTTTGATCAGCTCCATCCATGTGCGTTGCCTTATGTTCAACTCTTTCTGTGTGAACAAATATTTTAGGCTCTTGTGATCGGAGAATAGATCAAACTTCTCACCGTAGAGATAGTGTCTCTAAATCTTGAGTGCAAATACTACTGCCGCCAATTCCAAATCATGAATGGGATAGTTCAACTCATTCGGTTTCAGCTGTCTGGATCCAGAGGCGATAACTCTGCCATCTTGCATAAGTACACACCCTAGTCCTTGATATGACGCGTCACTAAAGATAGTGAACTTCTCATCAGGCTTGGGTATAGCTAGTACTGGTGCGGTAGTGAGCCTCTCTTTTAACTCTAGAAAGGCCCGCTCATACTTCTCTATCCAGTCGAATTTCAAATTCTTCTTCGTCAACCCAGTCAATGGTGCAGCTATTTTAGATAATCCCTCAACAAATCTTCTGTAATAGCCTGCGAGTCCAAGGAAACTTCTAACGTCTGTAGGGTTGCTCGGCCTAACCCAGTTCGACACAGCATCTGTCTTGGACGAATCCACCGAAATTCCTTGAGATGACACCTTGTGTCCCAAAAATTTCACTTCTTGTAACCAGAACTCACACTTACTGAATTTGGCATACAACTGATAATCCTTGAGCGTCTGCATCGCAATCCGTAGGAGTTGCTCGTGTTCTTCTCCTGACTTAGAATAGATCAAAATATCATCTATAAAGACGATGACAAACTGATCCAAATAAGGCTTGAACACTCTGTTCATCAAATCCATAAACACTGCCAGGGCGTTCGTCATTCCAAACGGCATTACCAGAAACTCATAGTGACCATATCAGGTTCTGAAAGCAGTCTTAGGTATGTCTTCCTTCCGTACTCTCAACTGATGATATCCTGACCTTAGGTCTATCTTGGAAAATGTCGTAGCTCCTTGTAGTTGATCAAACAAATCATTGATCCGAGGCAAGGGATACTTGTTCTTGATAGTCACACGGTTCAATTCTCTGTAGTCGATACATAACCGAAGTGTTCCGTCCTTCTTCTTTACGAATAACACTGGTGCTCCCCAAGGCGATGTACTTGGGCGTACAAAACCTAGGTTCTCGAGCTCTCGAACTTGTTCTTTTAATTCCAATAGTTCTGTGTGGGCCATTCTGTAGGGAACCTTGGTGATCGGTACGGTACCCGGTATAAGCTCAATACAGAACTCTATACTTCTCTCGGGCGGCAAACCAAAAATGTCTTGAAATACTTCTTCGAAGTCCTTGACTACAGGTATAGACGACACTGTCGCTTCTGTACTGACGACTTTGATGTTTGCAAAACATCTGGTGAGAAACATATCTCCCCAAGGGTTACATTGAAAATCAAAGGGTTGATTCTTGTTGTCAGAGAATGTAATTCTCTTCCTCGCACAATCCAACTTCACTTGATTCTGAGAGAGCCAATCCATTCCTAGGATTATGTCAAACTCTTTCATCGATAGGACAACCAGCCTTGCAGGGATTTCACGGTCTCCTAACCGTAAGGGAAAATCCTTGCACACATGTCCTAATCTGTCTGCGGCTCCTAATGGTGAAGTAGCCCTCAAAGCTTTCTCTAAACGATGAGGTAAGATACCCAATCTCCGAATTGTATTAACAGATATGAACGAAAGAGCAGCACCCGTATCAAATAACACTTTAACATGGGAGTTAAACAGAGTCAATGTACCTTCTACTACTTGCTGATCAGGTTGAGCTTCTCCATAATCTCCTTCTTTATAAATAGTTTCGTCATATCCAGCAGCATCCGGGATAACAGCATTCAAGCGAGTCTGACCCTATTGACCATAAGTCACATGCTTAGGAGAAGTGCAGAAACCTGCTGATGTGACCTGGTTCACCACAATTGTAGCAGACTATTCCTTGCTGAGTAGCACACCCTGGTGCCTTGCAATCTCGAGCCAGATGACCGGGGTTGCCACAGTTGAAACATTTTCCAGCATTACTACCTTCTCCCACTCGGGGTTGAGTTGAATAGGTGATAACTTGAGTCCTCTTGCTTCCGTCAAAATTCCTCTTCTGCCCTTGGGTACGGTTCATTGGTGGTCTATTTCCAAAATTACCCCTTTAAGGCGATCGGAATTCAAATTGCTTACGGTTCACTTGAGCATCTTCTTCTAGATCAGTAGCCAAGCCAACCAATCCCTCAAACGACTTATCTAGGTGACCGAGAGTCAGGCGGCAAATTTGCGGTGTCAGCCCTTGGTTATACTTCCGTATCTTCTTCTTCTTGGTATCAACCAGGTGTGGAGCGAATCGAGGCAGTCTCTCGAACGGTGTGGTGTACTCTTGCACCGACTTTGTTCCTTGCGTCAGGTCCATGAATTCCTTCTCTCTTCTGTGCCTCTCCGTAGCCGGGAAATACTTCTCCAAAAATCTACCTTTGAACGCAGTCCACGTCATTCCCGTTGCAGCTCCATTCCCGATAGTAGCTATGACCGAATCCCACCAATCTGTGGCGGCGTCGGTCAATTAAAATGTAGCCAATCTCCTCTTATCCATCTCGTTGCACTGGACAGCCTCGAACATGCGGTCCATCTGTCTTAACCATTGTTCCACTTTCTAGGGCTCCGCGGTACCCGCAAACTGCTCGGGCCTTAGCGCACAAAATCTCTTCAACAGTTTGTCTCCAGTCTGATGGTCTCGTCGGTTGTCATTCGTATTACTGATTCTTTTCAAACGTCTAACAAATGCTTTGAACATCCCCGTAGGATCGGCAGCCTCAGGTGCTCCCTCGATCAAATTCTTGTTCCTCCTTAGTTCTCCAGCCATTCTATGCATGATAGTGATAGTAGAATGAGAAACATGCATGCAACAGTGCTATGAAGAAATTTAAATGACGACGACGTTCAAAAGAGTATATTTGATATATAACTTCTTGTCAAGTTGATACAAAAAGCGTGTATGATCAGGTCAATGCCTACCCTATCTATATGGGTTAGGACGCATGTAAGAGTTAATGTTACAAAAATGGAGTCATTGCCCTACACTCTAATGCATGTAATTACAGTTTGCAAAAAGAGATAGAGCTAATAGTCAAAAGTAGTTAATATGTACAAAGTCATATCTAGAAAGTCAATCGTCTCCATAAGCAGCTATCAGGAGATCTAGCGAGTCGACAGGGCGAAATCGTTGCACCAAGAACGGACCAACCCCGTCATAGCCCTAAGAGGTCGACGATGAAGCAGGCACATGGGCATCTGTCTCAACTACCATCTCATCAGGCAACACCAGCTCAAGTGCTAGCTCAGCCTCGACCTCAGCGGCGAGGTCATCTAGACCTATGCCATCCTCTACATCCTCTCCACCCACCGAAACTAAATGAACAGCCTCAGCATCGTCCTCGGCGATGGGAACCACTGGCGGAGGCATCTCTAGCTGTGTGAGATGAGCATGCACAACCTGGATCTCAAAGGAAAAATAGAGGGCATCACTATCAACTAGCCTCAGAATCTCAACTAGCACTAAACGCCGAGCCTCCGCGAAATAGCGTATCTCAAGGCGAATACGTGTCAAATCAACTATCCCTACCACGTGAACCTGGTGCCAAAAATCTGATACTATAGTCGTCGTGGCCAGCTGCGCAATGGCGGTGTGATATAAATTGAGAAAAGCTGGGACTACTGCCCCGGGAGTCACCAAATGTCCTCCAAACCCATCTGGTACATAGAGCAGCTGAGCTGGGTCCATACCTGATAAAAAGTACTAAGTTAAATTAGGAAATAGGTAATCTTAGGCGTCTGGGTTTTGAGTCTATCCTCCCTGTCTTAACATCAGGGTGTAAAGCTTAAGCTAATAGATTGTGGAATCGGGTCTAAACTGGTAAACCCTAACCTGGCTAAACTATCTTGAGATAAATAATAACCTGGCTCTAATACCACTAAATCCTGTCATGCCCCGACGTAGCATAAATAAGGAAAGCGTTTAATTTCCTTTATGGACCCGTAGGTCGCGATAGTTTGAAGGATCAATTCTGTCCCAAATGTCGAACAACAATAAACAATAATCAGAGTAGAGCAATCAAAGCTTACAAATATTTTTCTAACTTATTACATATTACAGCACGGGGTCTCTAAAGGCACAAACCGCCTTAAACAAAACAATAACTTAATATCTGTTACAGTCATCCTTATTACAAAATCAGTTTATAACTTAAAGCATATGAAAGTAAATTCTATTTCCAGCAGTTGTTTCTCAATTTGCATAGTCGTAATGCTCAGCCTGATCATAACCTGAAAAACCTGAACACGAATGTCCAGGACGCATCAACGTCGTCAGCTTCAAGAGGCTGGTGAGTATTAAAAACATAACTTTGAATGTAAAACATATTCATTTACCTCTTTACATATCACATTTAATCCAATATTAAAGCAAGGAGTTCATTTTAGGAAATAACCACAATATTATTTAAAAGATATATTTCTCGTATATGTGACCGCGCGTGTATGAGAACAATGCACCATCTCATCTTACTGACTCTTTTCTCTCGACAAAATCCAACAACCCACCACCACACACCGGTATCTTTGAAATACTCCGATAGCCACACTTTAGCACATGGGTGCCAGGGAATGTCCAGTTTGCCTCACACTTTGGTCCGGGGTACCAGGGAGTGTCCATTGCCTCACACTTTGATTACCTAATCCGCCATGCAAATACCGGAGGAACCCTCACGCAGTATCCAGACTCGGGTATCAGGGAGTGTCCGTAAGCCACACTTTAGCACTACCATGGGTGTCAGGGAATGTCCAAGTTCGGCTTCACATACTTTGACGCTACCATGGTCATCAAGGAGTGTCCAGTTTTGCAACCGTCGCATTTCAAAGACACCCTCACCGCAATCTCAATCACATCACACTTTCGTACTCACTTGCCAGGGAGTGTCCACATTACAATCTCAACCGCACTCACTATGCCACACTGACCATTACTCTTTTCCATACTGACCAACATTCACACTCACCATGCATGTACAACTGACACCACATGTATGTCATGAAACTTTAAAACATGAGGCAATTCACTGATTTATACAAACGACGCGCGCACGGGAATCGATAAGTCACAATACAACGTTTTAATCGTCCAAACATAACCAATTAAGATTCTGATTTAATAAATTCCCAAACAGAGCTTTAACAGTTCATAAAATACTACCCAAACAGTTCCTTAACACAAAACAAGCAAGAACTAGAAACTGCCAGAAGTCGCGCGCGCAGGCCACTAGCGCGAGGGGTCGCTTGCGCGATCTAACCATTTTTCCTTTTTCTTATATAAACTTTTCTGTCTGCCTGGTGACGCGCGGATTGCGCTCGCGGATCGCTCGCGCGATCTGCCTAACTTTCATTTTCTTTATTAAAACTTTTCCAATTATCTGAAACCACACGGCTCGCGCGCGCGAGGGGTCACTCACGCGATCACGCGCACGAGTTTTTGCAGAGTCATCATCTTTTTCGTCAGAACTTCCCTGTTTCAGTCTTAAGGGTCTAAATTGACCCATTATCAATTCCAGAAGTAAATAGGACATGTAATATATAGATTTCTTCGGTTTTTCACAAGGATTAAGAATCTACAACTAATTTAACATGATTTCAAACGTAGCTCAAGAATTTTATGAAAAACTAAAAGATAACAAAACTTAATTTCTAATATACTTTCACATATGGATGAATTAGGCTTAAATACTTTAAACATAGTCTAATTACATCATAATCTTTCATTATTATCTAAGAAAACAGATTTTGGTTGAGATTGAAAAATCTTGACAATTGGAGGAAGACAGTACGAGAAAGAGATGGAGGGTCCGAGAAGACGAGAGAGAGAGAGAGGAGAAAGGTTGAGGTTGCAGGTTGATCGAGTTCATTCGTGAAATCAACCATAGTATTTCATGATTCAAGCACACAAATAGTAATTGAACTATGAAATTACATTCTAGGTGAGTTCAAAATACTCACTGAGATTAATGGAGTAGAAAATTGTTGAGAAAGAATCCAATTTAGAAATTCCAAATACAAGCTTGGCTATGGAGATGAGCTCTCTCTCTATATTTTCTGTATAAACTCTCAATCTCTCTGTATTCTCTCTGTGTTTACAGATTCTGGAGATGTGCAGATTGTGTGATCAAATGTGTGTATATATAACCAAGTTGTGTGAGGAACTTGGGCTCCAAGTACATTCCTCTACACTCAACAAATTGGGATTTTGTTTCTTAATTCATAATTGCACAATTAAACCCAGCTCATATATGCTGGTATATATATACGTATATATATATATATATATTATATAGACTCTCAGATCAAGCCAAGGGTCAAGTAGAGGTATAGGGGTTAAAAGTGGGTGTTTGGGAAATTAAGCTTATGGCACAACATTTACACACACAAGCTAATCATTCCCAAACAATGCCTTATCCAATGATGAGTTACCATAAATAGAAAGTAAAGCAAGCGTCAAATCTTGCTTTATATCACTTCCAAAATCTGTGGAAGTTTAGCACAGCGCAGACAGTTTTGGAAGTAAACTGGTATTTTCGGGGCGCAGTGATCACCACAAAAATACGAAAAATTCATTTTAACGTAAGAAATGGTTTTCTGGTTTTATAAACATACAGTTTGAATTAAAAGAAAACCTTTCCACCGTTTTGAAATACAGACTTTGAAATTCAACACAGGTATTGCTAAATTTTATATAATCACAGTTTGACCCCAACAAGAATTTTAATTATGAAATAAAACAAGTAGCCAGATTTAATACATGAGAATTGAAATTAAAATAAAAGTAAACAATACAATTGAATTTAAATATGAAATGCAAATAAATGAAAATGCAGGTTATTACAATCTTCAATCTTTGAAATCGTCTCTTCATCTTCAATCTACAAAATAGTTCTGCAAATCTCAAAAGATCACAGTTTTTCAACAATTAAAACTTGTATATGCGTAGATCTAATGAGGAAAACACAAAAAAAATGTTGCAGATCTAGTTTCAAATATCTCCAAAAAATGAAATTGAAGATGAAAATATAAACACAAGATGGTTTACCAACCTGAATCGACGTGATTTTGAGGAAAAGAGATGAAACTCCAACCTTTTATAGTGTGATTCTGACTTCTCCTCGGTCTCCTCGAGTTCTCCTCAGTTGCCTCTGTGAGATTTTTCTTCTATGTTGTTCAATTTGCTAGAAAAGAGCGTGAAAGATTGTTGTCTTTGGTTATATCCAATGTTTTGAAAACCGGACCGGTCATCGAACCGGAAAAATGACCGGGTCACGGGTTAGTGGTTCAACCGTCAGGTGAACCAGATCAAACCGGTGATGTCATAATTACAAATTTTATAAATATTTTAATTTAGGAGTAGTTATTATATTTCTAAAAAAAGACACATAAAAGAAATTTTAATTTCATACACTTTTTTTTTTTTTATCTTTCTTTTAATTTTAGATTTCTGTAGTCATTATCATTTATTTTACATACACCAAACAGACCATAAGGAAAAAGTAGCTGCACCAGGAAAGACCAAACAAACCATACTAATTTTCCTGATCCAAGTTGCCGCACAATTTACAAAGCAAAAGACTTTAGCCATCTGTCTTGTCTATAGGGTGTCATGATAACAAAGTAAAAGTTACTCTCTCTCTTACTTTTGCAGTATTGAGCAGTGTGTAGAAGTTTTGGGCCTCAAATTTATGAAAATGAGGTTAAAAATCTAAGTTTTCATCAACCGGTTCATCCATAAAAACCGTCACCGGTTCTCCGATTTTCCGGTTTAACCGGTCCACCCACCGGTTTTGGCCGGTTCTTACTCTAATAACGGTTACCGAGTCAATCCGGACCGGAGAGCCGACAGGTCGACGGTCCAACCGGTTGAACCGGCCGGTCCGGTCCGGTTTTTAAAACCTTGGTTATATCCGAGGGGTATTATTGTCATTTGAAAAACTAGTACCACTAAAGAGTTATCCCGTGTGTTTAATACCACCCCTCAGGTGTTATTATTTTATCCCTCTCAAGCAGTATAATTTTAACCACACACTTCTATACCTTGGGTTAATTTATAGTGAAAATGCTCAAACAAACATAGTGTAGGCCCGTATTGGACTATTTTAGTCCAATGCACCCAAATTATCCGGCAAACAAACGAACCTATAAAGTACAAAAATAGTACATGCAATAAAAATGTTGAGGAGACTGTGGTCATGAGTCTATAACTATTACAATTCGATGTCAATGTGGAAACAAATATGAATAGTAGTTAAAAAAAAGTAGTAACATTTTGAAAATTAGACCGCTCAGCGAACTGTAAATGATCGCATCATGGGTCATTCGGTCATTGATTCAACCGTCGAATCAACTAAAATTAAATCATACTGTCAGAATTGCTTGATAGATCTCATTGTAATAACTTTTTTTTAAAGTATAAAAAAAAAATTAAAAATAAAACAAGAACGCAAAATTTTCCCCAATTTTCAGGGTTCAACCACCGGCTTTTAAAATTATAGAGTTTTGTAGGGCTTTCTGGTTTTTTCAATCCAAACCGGACCGTTTCCTCAACTGATCAATGGTTTAATCAGTTGAACCGGCCACTACGATGCAGGTTTTAATTCTTCCAAAAATAAAAAGTAAAGACCGTATTAGAACATGTCTTTAAAATGAATTGAAAGATAAGAGGCTAAAGAGAATATAATCATAGAGAATGGCCACAAAAAAGTCATTCCAAACGCACCACATTATGTCTTCGGACTCTTATACTAAACCAATTATTCACGCATTCCTACATTAAGGATAATGCTATGTGCACATAAAGACTCCACCGAAATAAATGGCCCAGAACTTTATGTTCAGACTTTATGTGGACTCCACCGAAATAAATAGCCCAGAACTTTATGTGCACACTTTATGTGCACATTTTATGTGCACCAATCATTACTCATGCATTTATTGTAGCAATGATGCCATTATGAAGAAGGTGAAAAGCTTTGTCAAAATTTTGAATGGATTGTACCAAAAAAAAAATTTTTTGAATGGATGAGTTTCAACTTTCAAGAATTCGTTCCACTTATGCAACCTATTAAAAGTATAGCCGTGTATAACAATAAATTATATTAGGCAATGTGGTTGCTTGAAGGTCCAAAATTAACGGAAACTGAATTTAAATGTTAGGCCAATCAAGCAATTTTTACGCCTTGATCTAATCTTGCCTAAGTGATGATTGTTTCCAAAATCAGGTGCACTTTTGGTGTACGGTTTTGGTTGTCTCACTATTGAAATGTACTAAACTTAGGTTTTTATTTATTTATTATCGAAAAAATTGGTTGCTTTTTCTATTGACGTGTGATTGGTTTATGTGTATAAGTGTATTTATGTAGCACACAAGTAGACAAATAGTCTATTCGAGGGATGGGTAATCTATACTAATATTAAAACAACAATGATACTCACATCTCTAATCACTCTTCCAAACACATCCAATACTTTAAATACATGTACATTATGCTGTTTGATTTTTTACACTTTTCTGTGCACCAGGTACACAGCACATGGTACATGCATTTAAAGTAAGGATGTTGTCGGAGGTGTGGTTGGAAATGTGGGTATATCATTATTGATGATAAAAACAGAACTATTTTCCTTCCTATGAGCTATACCAGGTGGCAGTCCTCATTATTTTTCTTACTACCTACGTGGCATCCCTCTCTATTTTTTTTTTTTTCTCTTTCCCCACTCTACTCTCATATTTTTAAATATGCCTTAAACTGATAAATCTTTTCAACTTCCCTCTCTAAGTTAAGAGAATTCACTTTAATTATGCAATACTTGCCACTTGGCATTTTCTAGTTTTTTTTTTCCCCTATGTGGCATTCCTATATTTGGGTACTTTGTCTATTGTTTTGCTGTGTGATTGGTTTACGTGTATATGTATATTTATGTGGCACACAAATAGACCAATAGTCAATTGTAGGGATGAGTAATCTATCTAATATATATATAAACAAAATATTTTGGTTTTGCCACCTCAGTGTCACATGTAATTTTCATCTAAAATATCTTTTTCTTTTTATTATTATTATTTTTATTTCATTCCATATTTGAAATTGAATAAATAGAAATTAATGATAATTAAATCTAATCATAACTAATTAATTGTCCTATTCTCATCCACCAATCATGATTTTCACTTATTAAATATATAAATAATAAGTGTCTTTGATTTATGGTATGATAAATTATGTATGTATAATTTTTATAATAATATGTGTCTTTGGTGTTTATGTAGCTATGTTTTAGCTAGCATTATTTTAATATTTTTACGAAAATTTTAGCTTCATTTTGCCGATGATTGGGGGAGTGCTCCTTTGGTTTCTCTCTAGAGCCTTTTATTGAGCATCATTTTAGCATAACAAAATATGCATCTCGCTTTACAATTTGTACCTACAAAAAAAGGATTGAAAAAACAAAATGTGTAATTTTTATTCTTTCTGGTTAAAAAAACTTGATCAACATATAAAAAAAAATAACCATATGCTTCTCAAATAATGTATCCCAAATGTGTTTCCAACACATGTGACAATGAGACCACTGCCACATATATTGGAAATAACATTTAGGATAAAAATTTTGAAAACGTATCTAACATATTATAAATATATATAACTAATGTAATATTTTTTATAACGCTTTCTCTTCTGTCACGTGGTATTATCTCGAAAAATTAGTTCGTTATTTTAACATGTACAAATATATATATGAGATTTAAAATTTGTAACCGAAAATTTACAATTGAAGTACATTTACAACTCAGTAAAATTTTTGTTAACATGTAACTTATTGTTACAATTTAAATTTAAATCTTATCCATAGATATACATTTTAAAAGATACGTGTTTTTTTTATAGCATGTATTAATCAATAATTAAATTTTAAAATGTTGTTCAACTCAGATAAATATAGAAGAGAAAAGTATTATATAATAAATACTAAACAATGACTAGCAAGATTTTAATATAAACCAAAACTTCATAAACAATGATTCACATTTTTACCTTAAGTTGCAACCTTCATCTCTAACTTCATATACATGTAAGGTTTTCTTTTCTATTTTATTTCTAAGCTTGGCTTTATAAAATTCACATTTGAGGGTTTTTTGTTTCTTTTTATTTCTATTATAAGGGGATAAGAATGTTACACTACTCTAGAAGAAGATATAATATGCAAATTTCTCTGATAAGATTGAACTATGACTAAACGAATATGTAAGTCAGTTTACTTTTTGTATTACTGAGATGTTGTAAATTGTAATCACTTATTCTTGTGATGTACTATACTCTCTACTTTTTGATGTTATGAATACAATAAAATAAGAATTCTATTTAGTCACCATTGCACTGTCTAATGAAATTTTTAATGAATATCTATAGAGATAAGTATATGTCTGATATACAATTTTAATTAAAAAAAAGGTTTATTGTGTATCTGTTCTAAAACAGTTATGATTTAATTTACAGATCATATTCATAACAGAATATACATCAAGAAGATAGTGATATTAATAAGTAAATCTTAAATTTGTAATCATATTAGATATACAACTCTTAGCATGTATAAGTGATTCAATAGTTGTAATTTTGAAAAGGTTTGCACCAAAATTGAACACATATAATCATTATTATATCTTTCAAAAACTTGATTAAGAGTTGTTTATTGGGAACAAAGAATTATTATTCATCTATTTCGCGAACCGAAGTCATACTCGAACTCGTGAAGGTGAGATGGTTATTTCTATGTCTTCCTTTTTCAATTTTGGTAATATTTTTCCGCAACCCATTTTAAGGGGTGATACATATATCTGACCTATATATGTAGGTGATCGGGAGAGAACTAATCCTAATTATATGCCTTTAACGCGCATTTGTTAGTACATTTTATCCTGTTTTTGTATATTTTTACTCTGTTTTCCAGTTTCTGACAGGTTTTGGAAGAAATCAACTAAACCAGGCTAAACAGGGCGAAAAAGCATAGTTGAAGAAGCTGAAAAATCCAAGTCGCGCGCGCGACCCGCGCCCGCGAAGAACCAGAAATCGCTCGCGCGATCCGCTCGCGCGAGATCCCCAGAATCGCTCGCGCGATCCGCGCGCGCGAAAGGCCAAATGTCGCGCTCGCGCGACCCGCTCGCGCGATATGTGGAAAAATCAAAGTTGCGTATTTCAGTGTACTGAAGACTCCTGTGCAAACGAAACTGCTAAACGACGTCCAGACTGTAAAATACATGCGTTTCAGTTCGTTTCGGGTTGGGAAGCCTTCCAAAGCTTGTATAAACTCTATATAAACTCCAAATTTACTCAATTAGGGGGTTGGCAATTAATATACACATACTTCCAGCCATTGAAGGGAGGGAAGCAAGGAGAAGAAGAAGAAGACCAAGGATTTCCATGGCCTCCTCCATCAACCTCTTGCTATCTACTACTTCTATGGACGGCTAGATCATTGATCTAGGGTTTCAATGAAGCCCTAGATGAGTAATAGGGTTTTATTTATGCTTTTATTTTAGTTTTATTATGTATGGATGACAGTCACATGTTTAGAGGATTTTTATAAATAAATCGTACTTCTAGTGATTAAATCATTACTTTCAAAGTTTATTCTTGTCTTAGATCTATTTTGACTGTGATGTGCTCAACGATCTATTCTTGCTGTGCTTGTTTAGGTTGTTTACATGTGATGGTGCTTTATTGATTCGTGCTATCAAGTATCCGAATAGTCCATGCCTAGGTTAGACGGATTAGATCACAACCCTAGTTTAGTGTGAGATAATTCGTGCTATCCGAAGATGGATTATGTTGGTGCTTGAACCATGATTACCTTCTTGTCGGAGGAATTGGGCTTGTAGCTACAATTCCCCATATTCATCCAACGTAATAAGCTAAAGTAATTCATAAATATTCCTATTATGAAGCTAGTGATGGATTTGCAATCCTAGGTTCCCTTAAACATCATTTAAACACTTTTAATTGCTTTCATAGTTTAGATTTATTTTCATGTTCTTGTTTAATTAAATTCAAATTCAAATCCGTTTTTCCTAATTAATTAGACTTAGGTTTTAAAATTAAGAGCTGTAGTAAACAATCTCTGTGGGTTCGACCTTTACTTTCCACACTACAAATCTTTTGAAAGTAAAGCAAAAAATAAGCATACTTTTATATCTTGATATTGACAACATCAGTAGGAATATCATTCGGAGTACCTAGAGCTAGTTTTGCGAAGAAATTTGGGAATTCTTAGCTTATTTTGGACTTATTCGTGAGGTGAGTGTCCTAATCCCAAAATTTGATATTTAATGTTATTTATTGGTTATTAAATGCTTTTAAATGCTTAATTATTGAATGAGTAGAAAAGCATGTGATTAATTTGTATTTAACATATCTAAAATGTTGAAATTGCCATGTTGACATGTTGAGCTGCTTATATGCTTATTTGGGTCAAAGGGTCTCAAGTGATAATCACCATTAGTTAGCCCATATATAAGGGACAGGGAGATATTGAAATCCTTAGAGAAAAGGGGATAGTGGTGACGACCACAGCGAATTGACTACGGTCACAAATGAATGAGTGTGATTTCGCTATATGCGACAGAAAAAGTGAGAATGGCCTAGAATTAAGGGTCTAAAACGATGGTGATTGATTACTTGACACGCCTGCGACCATTTATTGTTGTGAATGCTTAAGTGGTGTTATGAATCATTAAATACTCCAACTGCATTATTAGTACCACATATTCACTGAGCGAAAGCTTATTCGATTTTGTGGCTAATGACCACGCAGGTTCGGACAAATATCACAATGAGAAGCGTTGAAGTGTGGAGGTTCTGGGATAGCTCGTGTAACAACCTTATAAAAAAAAAAAGATATTTCTATTTTATATTTATTTCACCATTTTATTTAATTTATTGTTTAAAATTTAATGTGTGTAGTGTGTGGGCCATGGGAATGAGGTGTATGGGCCGTGTGTGTGAGTACATGTGTGTAGAGGTGCATGTGTTGTGGGTGTGTGAGTGCAAACAGTGTACGGGTGTGTGTGTGTGTGTGTGTATTAACAATTTTAGGTTGTGTGTGTGTCATGCATACTAACCTAATAAAATATTAGAATAAATTACTTAACAACATTAGAGCCCTCCCCTTTACACAGCCGCAACACAAAGAGAGAGAGAGAGAGAGAGAGAGAGAGAGAGAAGAGAGAGAAGAAGAAGAAAAGGGAAAAAAAAAAAAAGAAGGGTCTCGGGTGCGTAGGAGCGTGGGGAATCGCGGAGCGTATACACTGTGTTGCCAATTTTTTTCCCAAACAAGGTGAGTTAAATTTTGTGTACCCTAGTATATATATATATACACGTATGTATATATGTATATGGGGGTAAATTAAATTAGTACTTGTTTAATATAATTGTTAGGGTTACATCCTTGTAATGTATACATGTTATTGTGAAGTAATCTAGATTATTTTTTTTTCTTTCCCTTCTTGTGACTTTGTGATTATGATAATAGGGTATTCGACAAGGATTAGGTGAATAGTTAAGTTGATAAAACCCTATGTGAGATATTCATAAGAATCAAGTCAATATATGTGAAATTCGTTTTTATTTTATTTTATTTTACACAGTTGCAGAAACTTCAGAAAATTATTGTAAACTCGTGGGTTGGAATTTTAACATTCTGTCCACATGGCCTGCGTAAAACGCAATTCTGCATACTTTTCGTGTTTTGAGTTTTCTCTGATTCCGCACCATTTGGGCTATACGTTTAAATTTCAGTAGCAGTTTTTATATGATTAAAAACATATTGGATGTCTAAATTGATTTATGTGTCGGGATAAACTCGTGTTCGTTATTGTGATATAACGTGAAAATTTCGTTGAGATGTAAGCATTCTCATCTAATGTTGGGTTTCATAAATTTGTGAATGTGAGACCATTCATGTCAAGATTTTTAGAATTAATATTAGAAAATCCTTTAGTGTGTTCACCACTGCTCCTTATGAGTTTAGGCGGCGACTTCGTGGATGACCCGTCTTGTGTGATTAGACGGCGACTACGTGGATAACCCGTCTCTTCATTTTAAGCCCTATGCCCGGCTTGTTAGTCTATTTCATGTGTATTTAGACATTGTTTATTGACGTTAAAAACGTAAGTACTAGCCTTTCGGTGTAGACTCAAATCCCAGTGATACCCCATGGGAGTTGGGACCGGAGTGGGAGTTAGTATTACGTTAGGAGACACATGGGATATATGTGTAGGCTGAACCATGGATGGGTGGCCGAAGTGGTGAACATAAGATTTAATTAACTAAAACACATGTGGTGCCTAAATTGCGGCTATATGTTGTAATGTAGTTCGTTATATTTTATTGTAGTCGAATCCTTGTCCTAAAACAACTTACGTGGGTATCCGTTAGTTTAAATATAGTCTTGTATGTGTACCGTAAAATCTTTGGGAACATTGTGGACTAATAATCAATAGGATCAGATTAGTAAATTAGATAATTTGGTTATTTAACTTCATAATTCAAGGTCGTTTCGCGTAACCTGAAGTAAAACGACAATCCGAGCGACTTTCGTGTTTTACACTTTTACTAAAAACGTCATTTTGACATCGTTTTGATTTAATTTCAGAATCTGCTGAATATCGCGTGTCTATGAGCTGAAGTTTAATAATTAATTTCTGACTTATATGTTTAGAATTAATGAACGGGGACGCGCGGTTTCCCTTGAAAATTTAATTCTGAACATATTTCGTGTTTTAAGTTTTGTCCAATTCCAACTCCTTCTTGAAGATATATTCATTTTTTAATACCATTTAAAGAAGGATTTTTGATTTTTTACTAACATCTATTTATGCAGGATGGTAGGCCCACTAATGTGTTTGCAGGTATTGGCCTACCATAGCTAAGAAGGGTAAGTATTTATTCAGTCCAGTTCGGGTAGGAACTATATTGCCGTCACATAAAAGGGAAACTACCCCTTGTCCCGTTATGTGAGCGGAACTACTTTCCTACCCGATCTTTTATTTATTATTGTTGTGTTGGTGTAAGGGATTACGAACGATCCCTAAGATTGGGTGTGATTAGTTTTATTTAACTCATACCAGTCATGTGACTGACCCGTTGAGTTTTTTCTCGCGGGTGCGTTCTTTTTGGAGCGTAGCCGATCAGAATTTGCAGGGATAGTGAGAAGTTCGTGGCATTTGATAATAGGAGACGTGTGAAGTCTTTATTAGCTTTTAAAATTTTATTTGAGAGTTTTAGTATTTTATATGTTGGCATTGTGGGCCATTTGACTTTATCAGATATTGTTTGAATTTTTTTTAGAGATTAATTATGATTTTGGAACATTAGTTTTTGATCCTTATTGAGTGGATATTTTACTGGTATATTGTGTTTGGGAGTTAAGTTTTATCCTGTTCAGACTGTGTGATTTTCTTCTTTGCGATCACCTTTAATAATCGGACAACTGGATATTGGTTTAGGGATTTTCCCTTGACTAATATTTAATTGTCTGAAAATTTGGGGTGTGACAGTTTGGTATCAGAGCCAGGTTACCCTAGACTGGAGAGTGTCTAGGTGATCTTCGGAATGTGGTGAATGGGTTGTTAATTACAATGAATGAGTTTGTGTCAGATATTCATGTATGTGTGGTTGTCTTATGAAGGTTGTGGCTGGAGGCTACAATACCCGTCATGGAGCTCAGGCTGGAGGTGGTGAGAGTTCTGGAGGGGTTGGGGCAGAAAATCCCAACTTAGTTCAGGTTGACGTGGGGGCTATGATGAACCAGATTCTCCAAGCTGTGCAGAACAATCAGCAGGGAAACCAGGGTGACCCGTTCGCTAAAAGGAACAAGGATTTTATTTCTATTAGCGGGCGAACATTTGATGGGGATAAGGGTCCGCTGGCAGCACATGCTTGGGTCCGCAAGTGTGAATTTGTATTTGAGCGGATGCAGCTGACAGAGGTGCAGAAGCAAGAGTTGGCATCTCAGCAGTTGGAGGGTGCGGCCTTGTCATGGTGGGAGTCTGTGCGGGCTCAATATGATGTGGCAGAAATGACATGGGAGCAGTTTAAGGTTGAATTTGAAGAGAGTTTTGTTCCTAGAGCAGTGCAGTCACAATTGGCTAGAGAGTTTCAAGATCTTACACAGGGTACCATGTCTGTGATGGAGTACGTGAGAAAATTTAATGAACTTTCTTACTATGCTCCATATCTCATTGATACCGAGGAGAAGAAGAATGAGAAATTCATTGATGGATTGGGACATTACCCCTCCAAGTCAGTGTTAGCGGCAGAGGGTGAGCCATTTAGTAAGATAGTGGATTTGGCCCTGAAATTTGAAAAGAAAGAGCAGAAGTTCCAGGCAGAGAAATCTACAAGAGCTAAGGCAGCAGAGTCATCGAGAGATAACCGTTCCCAGTCTCAGCAGAAGGATGGGGGAAAGAGTGGGAATCGATACAAGCCTTACGACCAAGGGCAGAAGGGCCAACAGAACCAGAGGCATGGTAATAGAGGTCAGTACTTTCCGCAGAACCAAGGAAATTTCAGGAATCAAAACCGTCAGTGGAATGGCCAGGGAGGTCAAAACAATCAGGGCTATTGTCAGCAGGCCTTGCAGCCGCAGATTGGGTTCCGCCCACCAGTGCCTCAAATTGGAGCACCACCAACGGGAAAGGAGATGGTTGCAACTTCTAAGCTTTGTTATAATTGTGGGATACCAGGACATATTGCTAAGTATTGTCTCACTAAGCCCCAGAACAATCAGGCAGCTCCTGTTAGAGCATTTGCAGTGATGCCAGGCAATGAGAATGTGCAAGGTAGTCTCAAACTTTTTCATTCCAGTGTTCGTGTTTTGTTTGATACGGGTGCATCTCATTCTTTTATTTCTCGTCAGTTTGTTTTGAGAGAGGGTATTCATGTGACTCCTTTACTTATGCCTGTATGCGTAGAAACACCTCTAGGAGGGTCTGTTACTTTATATGAGCAGTGTAAAGATTTTGTGATAGACTTTGTGGATAGGACATTTCTTGTTGATTTGATTGTGTTGGGTTTCGAGGGGTTCTCCATTATTTTGGGTATGGATTGGCTTAGGAAGAATCATGTCACCTTAGACTGTGCTAAAAGAACTATTCATATAGATACTCCGGGTTTGCCTCGTTTCTCTCATACTTATCCTGACAGCGCAGAGTTAGTGATGTCTAGTTTTCTGTATTCGGTGGAGATACCGAAGAAGGATATTAGTAATGTGGAGGTGGTATGCGACTTTGAAGATATATTTCAGGAGATTCCTGGACCACCGCTTAAGAGAGAGGTGGAGTTTCAGATTGATCTTTTACCTGGATCCTCACCTATTTCAAAATCAGCATATCGTATGGCACCCAAGGAATTAGGAGAGATGAAGAAGCAACTTGATGAGATGCTTCAGAAGGGGTACGTTGAATTCCTTTCTTTTGTTGATTATTCTATTATCCTTTGTTGTTTTCTTTCCTTAGCCATTAGAGTAATCCTTTTGAGGTGTGTATGACTCAGGTTCATACGACCCAGTAATTCTCCATGGGGAGCTCCATCTATCTTTGTGTCGAAGAAGGATGGTTCTCTGCGTATGTGCATAGATTACAGAGAGTTGAATAAGGTGACGGTTAAGAACAAATATCCGTTGCCTAGGATTGACGACCTTCTTGACCAGTTGAAAGGGGCAGCAGTCTTTTCTCAGTTGGATTTGAGGACGGGATATCATCAAATGGGAGTGGAGGAGGAGAGTATTCCACGTACAGCTTTTCGTACCCGGTATGGATTGTATGAGTTTTCAGTGATGCCGTTTGGGTTTACCAATGCTCTAGCATTCTTTATGGATTTGATGAATCGGGTGTTCAGGCCGTATTTAGACCGATTTGTTGTTGTTTTCATCGATGACATATTAGTTTATTCTCGGACTCTTGAGGAGCATAGAGAACATTTGAAGATTGTACTGCAAACGCTTCGAGAGCATAAGTTATATGCCAAGTTTAGTAAGTGTCATTTTTGGGAGTCGTCGGTGAGATTTCTAGGACATGTTATTTCAGCTAAGGGAATAGCAATAGATCCTGAGAAAGTAGCAGCAGTTCAAGAGTGGGTGCAACCTACTAATCCTACAGAGGTGAGGAGTTTCCTGGGGTTAGCTGGGTATTATAGAAGGTTCATTGAAAAATTCTCAGTCATAGCAGCACCGTTAACAAAGTTGACACGTAAGAATGTGAAGTTTTTGTGGACAGATGAGTGTGAGCAAGCATTCAAGGAGTTGAAGCAGCAGTTGACCACCGCACCCATTTTGACCATTCCGGTTGAAACTGGGAAACTTGTAGTGTTCACGGATGCCAGTGGGACCGGTTTGGGTTGTGTTTTGATGCAGGAAGGGAAGGTTATTTCGTATGCTTCTAGACAGTTGAGGCCACATGAGAGGAGGTATCCTACTCATGACTTGGAGTTGGCAGCGGTCGTGTTTGCATTGAAGGTGTGGAGGCACTACCTCTTTGGAGAGAGATTTGAGCTTTATACAGATCATAAGAGCCTCAAGTACTTATTCTCACAAAAGGAGCTGAACATGAGACAACAGAGATGGGTCGAGTTCATCAGTAGTTACGACTTTGAGATTCTTTATCATCCAGGGAAGGGAAATATAGTGGCTGATGCGCTTAGCCGGAAACATAGCGTGATGGCTTCTATGATGGTTCGGGAGTGGAAGTCTCTTGAGGTGTTAACCTCTTATGATATTCAACCAGTGCGTGAAAGTGAGAAGGCATACCTTGGAAGTTTGTTGGTTCAACCAATCCTAGTAAGTAAGATTCGACAGATGAAGTGTTCAGATAAAGTTTTGGTCAGTCGTCTTAATGATTTGATTGTGGATTTGCTTAATGAATGTCCGACTGATTGGACTGTGGATTCAGAGGGGAGTCTATGTTTTCGAGGTAGGCTTTGTGTACCTGATATTGCAGAATTGAAGAAGGAAGTTCTAAGTGAGGCACATCGATCTCGATACACTATTCACCCTGGTGGGACTAAGATGTATCATGACTTGAAGCGTACCTTTTGGTGGGAAGGTATGAAGAGAGATGTGGGAGAGTTTGTTTCTATGTGCGTGGTGTGTCAGCAGGTGAAGGCAGAACATCAGAAACCACCTGGCTTGTTGAAACCCTTAGAAATACCTGTGTGGAAGTGGGAATGCATTTCCATGGATTTTGTGGATGGGTTACCGAAGTCCAAGAAGGGGAATGAGTCGATTTGGGTCATTGTGGATCGGCTTACAAAGTCTGCACATTTTATTCCTATTAGTATACATCGTACGGTAGACAAGTTGGCACAGTTGTACATTCGGGAGATAGTACGTTTGCATGGGACTCCGGTCTCGATTGTGTCTGATCGTGATCCAGTGTTTGTGGCAGAGTTTTGGGAGAGTTTTCAATGCGCTATGGGGACCCAGTTAGATCTTAGTACTGATTATCACCCTCAGACCGATGGGCAGACTGAGAGGGTTAACCAGATCCTTGAGGATATGTTGAGGGCTTGTGTTCTCGATCTCGGTGGTAGTTGGGAAGAACATTTGCCATTGGTAGAGTTTGCTTACAATAACAGTTACCATTCTAGTATAGGAATGGCACCTTTCGAAGCGTTGTATGGGAGGCCATGTAGATCTCCAGTGTGTTGGGCGGAAGTAGGTGATGTACCTATTTTGGGTCCAGAGATAGTTCGAGAGACTACTGAGAAGGTGAGTGTTATTCGAGAGAGGATTAAGACTGCTCAGAGTCGACAAAAGAGTTATGCTGATAGGAAGCGCAAGGGGTTAGAATTTGAAGTTGGAGATTTTGTGTTCTTGAAGGTATCCCCGATGAGAGGTGTGATGCGTTTTGGTAAAAAAGGGAAGCTTGCTCCGAGGTTTGTAGGACCTTATGAGATTGTCGGAAAGGTTGGAGAGTTGGCCTATAGAGTATTGTTGCCACCGGCATTGGTGGCAATTCATAATGTGTTCCATATATCCATGTTGAGGAAGTGTGTGAAAGATCCTGAACTTATTGTTCGTCCGACAGAACTTGAGATTAATAATGATCTTACGTATGTTGTTCGACCTATCACTATTGTCGATCGAGATGTGAAGTATTTGCGGAGGAAAGTAGTGAATCTTGTGAAGGTGCAATGGAGTGAAAGAATTAACGACGTTACGTGGGAACTTGAGGAGAAGATTCGGAAGTCACATCCCGAGCTATTCGAGTAGTGTTCGTGCGTGTTTCAAATCTCGGGACGAGATTTTCTTTGAGGTGTGTATAATGTAACAACCTTATAAAAAAAAAAAAAAAAAGATATTGCTATTTTATATTTATTTCACCATTTTATTTCATTTATTGTTTAAAATTTAATGTGTGTAGTGTGTGGGCCATGGGAGTGAGGTGTATGGGCCGTGTGTGTGAGTACATGTGTGTAGAGGTGCATGTGTTGTGGGTGTGTGAGTGCAAACAGTGTACGGGTGTGTGTGTGTATTAACAATTTTAGGTTGTATGTGTGTCATGCATACTAACCTAATAAAATATTAGAATAAATTACTTAACAACATTAGAGCCCTCCCCTTTACACAGCCGCAACACACACACACACACACACACACACACACACAGAGGGAGAGAGAGAGAGAGAGAGAAGAGAAAGAAGAAGAAGAAAAGGGAAAAAAAAAAAAAAAAGAAGGGTCTCGGGTGCGTAGGAGCGTGGGGAATCGCGGAGCGTATACACTGTGTTGCCAATTTTTTTCCCAAACAAGGTGAGTTAAATTTTGTGTACCCTAGTATATATATATACACGTATGTATATATGTATATGAGGGTAAATTAAATTAGTACTTGTTTAATATAATTGTTAGGGTTACATCCTTGTAATGTATACATGTTATTGTGAAGTAATCTAGATTATTTTTTTTTTCTTTCCCTTCTTGTGACTTTGTGATTATGATAATAGGGTATTCGACAAGGATTAGGTGAATAGTTAAGTTGATAAAACCCTATGTGAGATATTCATAATAATCAAGTCAATATATGTGAAATTCGTTTTTATTTTATTTTATTTTACACAGTTGCAGAAACTTCAGAAAATTATTGTAAACTCGTGGGTTGGAATTTTAACATTCTGTCCGCATGGCCTGTGTAAAACGCAATTCTGCACACTTTTCGTGTTTTGAGTTTTCTCTGATTCCGCACCGTTTGGGCTGTACGTTTAAATTTCAGTAGCAGTTTTTATATGATTAAAAACATATTGGATGTCTAAATTGATTTATGTGTCGGGACAAACTCGTGTTCCTTATTGTGATATAACGTGAAAATTTCGTTGAGATGTAAGCATTCTCATCTAATGTTGGGTTTCATAAATTTGTGAATGTGAGACCATTCATGTCAAGATTTTTAGAATTAATATTAGAAAATCCTTTAGTGTGTTCACCACTGCTCCTTATGAGTTTAGGCGGCGACTTCGTGGATGACCCGTCTTGTGTGATTAGACGGCGACTATGTGGATGACCCGTCTCTTCATTTTAAGCCTTATGCCCAGCTTGTTAGTCTATTTCATGTGTATTTAGACATTGTTTATTGACGTCAAAAACGTAAGTACTAGCCTTTCGGTGTAGACTCAAATCCCAGTGATACCCCATGGGAGTTGGGACCGGAGTGGGAGTTAGTATTACGTTAGGAGACACATGGGATATATGTGTAGGCTGAACCATGGATGGGTGGCCGAAGTGGTGAACATAAGATTTAATTAACTAAAACACATGTGGTGCCTAAATTGCGGCTATATGTTGTAATGTAGTTCGTTATATTTTAATGTAGTCGAATCCTTGTCATATCAAACAACTTACGTGGGTATCCGTTAGTTTAAATATAGTCTTGTATGTGTACCGTAAAATCTTTGGGAACATTGTGGACTAATAATCAATAGGATCAGATTAGTAAATTAGATAATTTGGTCATTTAACTTCATAATTCAAGGTCGTTTCCCGTAACCTGAAGTAAAACGACAATCCGAGCGACTTTCGTGTTTTACACTTTTACTAAAAACGTCATTTTGACATCGTTTTGATTTAATTTCAGAATCTGCTGAATATCGCGTGTCTATGAGCTGAAGTTTAATACTCCCTCCGTCCCATATTTAGAGTCTTTTTTGGGAATTCCAACTTATTAAGGGGACAACCTTGATTTTGGTGAGATTTTTAACTTTCCAATATTACCCTTTTTGAAATTCAAAATTATAGGGTCACATAAAAAAAAAAAGAGAGGGAAGAGTTGGATATAATAAAGGACAAATTTGGAAAGTGTGTATTAAAGTACTTTGACTTTTCAAAGAGGACTCTTAAAATGGGACATCCAAAAATGGCATCAAGGACTCTTAATATGGGACAGAGGGAGTAATTAATTTCTGACTTATATGTTTAGAATTAATGAACGGGGACGCGTGGTTTCCCTTGGAAATTTAATTCTGAACATCTTTCGTGTTTTAAGTTTTGTCCAATTCCAACTCCTTCTTGAAGATATATTCATTTTTTAATACCATTTAAATAAGGATTTTTGATTTTTTACTAACATCTATTTATGCAGGATGGTAGGCCCACTAATGTGTTTGCAAGTATTGGCCTACCATAGCTAAGAAGGGTAAGTATTTATTCAGTCCAGTTCGGGTAGGAACTATATTGCCGTCACATAAAAGGGAAACTACCCTTTGTCCCGTTATGTGAGCGGAACTACTTTCCTACCCGATCTTTTATTTATTATTGTTGTGTTGGTGTAAGGGATTACGAACGATCCCTAAGATTGGGTGTGATTAGTTTTATTTAACTCATACCAGTCATGTGACTGACCCGTTGAGTTTTTTCTCGCGGGTGCGTTCTTTTTAGAGCGTAGCTGATCGGAATTTGCAGGGATAGTGAGAAGTTCGTGGCATTTGATAATAGGAGACGTGTGAAGTCTTTATTAGCTTTTAAAATTTTATTTGAGAGTTTTAGTATTTTATATGTTGGCATTGTGGACCATTTGACTTTATCAGATATTGTTTGAATTTTTTTTAGAGATTAAATATGATTTTGGAACATTAGTTTTTGATCCTTATTGAGTGGATATTTTACTGGTATATTGTGTTTGGGAGTTAAGTTTTATCCTGTTCAGACTGTGTGATTTTCTTCTTTGCGATCACCTTTAATAATCGGACAACTGGATATTGGTTTAGGGATTTTCCCTTGACTAATATTTAATTGTCTAAAAATTTGGGGTCCGATTTTTAGAAAGCCAAATAATCAATCCAGAGCATGTATCCAGACTAATATTCAATTTCCAAAACACCGAGAGTAACACCCTCACACAAGCTAATAAATAATTTATTTGAAAATAGAATTTAATACTCATTAAATAAGGACACATGATCCTGTGTTAATACAAAAACAATGTATTATTAAACTTATATTCCCAATCCTCCATTTCATTATAAAAGAAATAATATTCTATTACAAATATAATATCATTTTAATTTACAAAAGGAATACAAAATTCATTAAATAAAATTTCTTACAAAGTTCAGAAAAAAAAAGAAATAAAATCTATACATCCGATGGTCAGAGTAACTACAACGTTCCCAATACCCAATATACCATATTTATTACAATTATACATACTGGCCCACAATGCCAGAAAATAAAATACAATCAAGTACAACAAAAATAAGTACAACTCCAATAATAAACAACACAACGACCATCTCTTCACCCAAACAGAAGCTCCAACGAAAATCTCCAAAAACTAAACCTGCACAAATACATTCGACTACGTTTCATATAGAAACGCCCCCGAATGTATAACACACTCGGGTCAGTCATATGACTGGTATGAGTTAAACAAAACAACAAGTCTTAGGGATCCAATTTGAACCCGTAGACAACAAATTACACTACAATACTCTTGGGTCAAGACAGGTAGTTCCACACACATATCTGGACAATATAGTAGTTTCCATTTATGTGGTGGCAAGTAGTTTCTTGCCCAAAATCCAAAGTTACTACGAGTTTCATACTTACCCATTACTTATGGTGAGCCAAACCTGTAATACGTTAGTGGGCCCACCATCCTGCAAATTGAATGATCATAAACCAAGCAAACAATTCCGTATACAAACCGTCCACATTCTAACTCAAACGTCGCATTCATTTTTCCACGCTTATCAGTCTTATGAAATAATCCATGTTCATTACTTATTAACTTTAAATTTATCTTTGCATTCCCTAGCTTCACCACTTGGTCACCCTCCATGGTACACCCACACATATATCTCATGTGTGCCCGGACATACTACTAACATCCACTCTGATGCTAGTTTGGTTGGGGTATCAACCAAACCAGGTATACACACAGAAGGCCAGTCAATATGCCTAGACGTCTAACAAATAAGCCGGGCATAAGGCTTAGGCCAGCTTGATCACGAAGCCACTGGCAAAAGGGTACACTCAGCAAGTCGAGCTACCAAAAAATCATATCACACAACGGGGAGCGGTGAACACTAAAGAACTATGTTGCAATTATCACTTATCGTTCGTATTATTCCCAGTAATTGTGAATTTCACGTTTATCAAATAGTTCCGTCTTATCATCCAATCACATCTCTAACTTTTAGATGTATTCCAATTTCTTACAATAAAGGGTTTTATCAATTAACCCATAACAATATTCCCTCAATAATTTTCAATCAAATTACAAGATCCCCAATATACTATTCAACGAATCTAATTTACTCCTTTTTATCAAAATGACCACAAAATAAGATCAGTTATTTCAGGTACAATAATCTCAACCCAACATTCAATATTAGCATACATAAAGCACATAATAAGAAATCATATTCTCCAATTTGCACGTTGAACTATATTGAAAACTGCTACTGTAATATTAAATTTCTGCCCAAACGGTGCAGAATCAGGAAAAACTTAAAACACGAAAAGTGTGCAGAATCACGTTTTACATAAGACAGACGGACAGAATGTTCAAATTCAAAGCCACGATTTTCTAATAATTTTCTCAAGTTTCTGCAACTGTATGAACTACACATAAAACGAATTTTACATATATTTTCTAACAAACATGAATATTTCACATATGGTTTTTATCAAACTAACAATTCCCTTAACCCTTTTGAATACTCTAATATCATGATCGCAAAATCACACGAAGAGGAAAATAAAATATCTAGATTACTTCAACAATAACAACATATCCATTACAAAAGTTTAACCCTAATAATTAAATTAAACATGTACGTACTAATTTAATTATTCCCGTATATACATATACATACACATACGTGTATATATATATATATGAATACACAAAGTTTAACTCACCGAGTTGATAAAAAATGGCAATCACGAATACCCCACGATCCACACGTGACCACGAACCCGGGACCGTTCTCCTTCTTCTCCCTTTTTTTCTTCTTCCTTCTTCTTCTTCTTTTTCTTCTCTCTCTCTCTCTCTCTCTCTCTCTCTCTTTTTCTTCTCTTCCCTTTTTTTTTTAATATGGGGGCTAGGGTTTTTAACATAAGTAGATATATACACTACATACACAACACATGTCAAATAAACACACATAAATATATAAATCCCGTTTTTCTTCTTGTGGGCTCACAAAAGAGACTTATATGAGCCCAGAATACAGTACAAAGTATTAAAATGAGTAGCCCAATGGGTACCCATGACCCCGGTACTAAGTTTTAATGTTAATTACATTATTTAACACATTCGCGGGCCTGTAAACACTATATAACAAAAATACATATCAACCCTTCACTTTTTTTTTTTTAACAAATATAAATTAATAAAATATAACTCCCAAACTAAACGCGCTCACTCATGATTTAATTGATACGTCCACCAAACACTTAAATTTTCCAAACACATGTCTTACATAGGCACACTCATATAATATTGGTAACTGGAAATAATAGTTAAAATAATTATTTACATAGAAATTTTTGGGTTGTTACATTCTACCCTCCTTAAAAAAATTTCGTCCCGAAATTTGAAGCAACGATAAATACACACAGTAGTCATCAATAAAGTTAAACACGTAATTTTAAACAAAGCATTGATTAAGTTTAACTCTCAACTATACGAGAACAAGTACGTCGAACGACTAATCCAAACAAGGAAACCCTCATCTATATACCTTATTCTTGTATAGTCAATTCTTAAACGTTAACAGATAATCCAAAACATAATTATTGATGCAAAACATGTGAATACAAACTATGCATGCAACATGCTCGCAGTTAATCAAGAATTCTAACTATATGCCCATGTTTACCTCTTACCATGTCCCCCATTACACCTCCTCAGGATACCCATACTTATTATTCGAACATGCCACTTCAAGAATATACATAACTCTGCACTGGAAATAAGACTGCGAAGATAATAATGCGGTCGGAAATAAACCAACACGTGCTCAGATTCGTCATAGTTGTAGAAAATAGAATCCCGTTGATCCGATAGATGCTCCAGAATATAATAGAAAGCCCGAATACATACACAAGAATTATGATCCATGCCAAAATACTTGTTGATAAATACAGCTCCATGATAAGAAATCCGAGATAACCAAATTATAGAACACATATGAGAATACCAGTCGATAATAGGAGGAATAATATATAAGATTTTTCTCGATAATAACAAATTTTTAATACTCCAATAAAATAATAATCTCCCGAATAATATGCTTGTAGATACCAGATAATGCTGAAGGCCGGCTAATAACAATAGAAATCCACTGGACAGGAGCTCCTCTGTTGATCATCCTCCAACTCTCTTCTACTACCCGTCATACCAACAATATGTATGCATGCACTATTATACAACTCATAATATAACAAATGATTTCAACAAATTAGCATGTAATGAGAGGCTCAGAAAGTTATATAATTAATTGATTGAAAACAATTAAATAACATGTAGACAACACATGGATAACACATAAGTACACATAACCCGAAACCCAAATAAATCCGTGACCTATAGCTCTGACCAACATCAAGTCCACAATACCGAGGATCCCCTAGACTCCTCCCAATCTAATCCTGTGTGGGCATTTGGAATGTAACGACCCTGGTGTTGTGGGCGGGTTGCTGTAGGTGCCTTTGTGGCTGCAGTAGGTGCTGGCAGGCTACACACTATGGGAAGTTCGTCCCACATCGCCTGGGTGTGGAAAAGTAATGTGCTATATATGTGTGGTTTCAAGTCTCCCTAGTAAGAGGCCTTTTGGGTACTGACCCAAGAATAAATCCGTGCGGGTTTGGGCCCAAAGCGGACAATATCTTACTAAGCGAGACTTGGGTCGTGACAGAATGGTATCAGAGCTAGACCCAGTCGGAAGTGTGCCAACGTGGACGTTGGGCCCTAAAGGGGGTGGAATGTAACGACCCTGGTGTTGTGGGCGGGCTGCTGTAGGTGCCTTTGTGGCTGCAGTAGGTGCTGGCAGGCTACACACTATGGGAAGTTCGTCCCACATCGCCTGGGTGTGGAAAAGTAATGTGCTATATATGTGTGGTTTCAAGTCTCCCTAGTAAGAGGCCTTTTGGGTACTGACCCAAGAATAAATCCGTGCGGGTTTGGGCCCAAAGCGGACAATATCTTACTGAGCGAGACTTGGGTCGTGACAGCTCGAGATTAGTGGTTTTTGTTTAATATGTTCATATGTAAATGAGTTTAGATGAGTAGTTATGATCCTAGTGTTTGAAGTTTGGAGATAAGTTTATGTTTTGGTTTTATATTAAATTCTTGTCATATGAATTGTGGATTGAAGTTTTAAAGGTATTTCAAAGTGTTTTGGTGATGTTTTGGGTATTTCAATTCTTGTTTAACAGAGGGAATAGTGCTTAAATAGGGGGAACTCTGTCCAAGTACCATTCGATGATTTTAAAACTTTATTTTTGTTTTATTATTTGGTTGGTAGCTATGAAATAGGAAACCCGCAGGTATATTTTCAGCCTGACGACTTTTACGAAAACAGACATAACTCTTTCTAGAAAATTTGGATTCCTGCGCCGTTTTTTGCGTTGGAACCGAGACTCGCAAGGCTATCTTTTGATATAAAATTTAGGCACATTTTCTTAATGAAAATTTTACCCTTGCGCTGGTTTGAGCTATCGAATTTCTTTTACTATGTTTATTCTTGTTTTATTGCTATTAAGGGGTGATTTTGGTTTTGGTAATCCTTTGTTACACGTGTCCTAGCCCACCGGGGCGGGTTGGGGTGTGACATATATATAGTTTGAGGAAGCTAAATAAGTACCACTCGAATCTATGAAATATGATATGAGTCCTGCTAAAAACAATTCCTTTCAATTTTGACACTTAAATATTTTTGTTAATTTGTTTTATGTTTTCAAAGCTTTTGTAGTCTTGGTGTTAAAGGAGAATTACCAGGAGAAGAGTTGTCATTTATTTTAAACTCAAATCTGTATGAAACGGAACTGCATATTTTTTTTTGGCTATTAAATGTTCAGAAATATCTAGGGTGCAGATGTTTCTTATTATACTAATACAGTCAATTATTTTATCATTGTAAAGCAAAAAAATTGCTACGACTTAAAGTTGAACCACACCAAACATGATAGCTATGGTCTCCAATGAACAAATCTAGAATCTTGTGGTTGTATGGTTGATGTAAATTAGTTAGATCCAACTATTATTTTTTAACAAATTGCATTGAATTAATAAAGCCATTTTACAAACATTGTAATCATATTAGAATGAAATACATCTTAATTTATTAGATATATTGAAAGTAAAATGAATATTATTATATCTTCAATCATTCCGTGCAAATGCACGAGTTGACAACTAGTACTAATATTAAAAGAAGAACTATTTCCTTTCCTATGAGCTATGCCACGTGGTAGTCCTCTTTATTTTTCTTACTACCTACGTGGCATCCCTCTCTATTTATTTTCTTTTCTTTTTTGTCCCCTTTACTCTCTTATTTTTAAATATGCCTTAAATTGATATATCTTTTCAACTTCCCTATCCAAGTTAAGAGAATCCACTTTTATTATGCAATAATTGCCACTTGGCATTTTTTGGGTTTTTTTTTCCTATGTGGCATTTCCAATGTGGCATTCCTATATTTTCCATATTAAAATTAAAATTAGTAAATTGTGTGGCATGCTCTCTCTCTCTCTCTCTCTCTCTCTCTCTCTCTCTCTCTTCTTTTTTTCTTTTCTTTTTTTTTTTTTTCTTTTATCTTTCTTAAATTGAACAGCCAAAGTCTCCCAAATAGATATGTTCCCTTCTATTTATTACTAAGTTTTGCATTACTCATTTTCCCGATATGTACATGTATGTCACATTATCTATATATATATACATACATGTAGGTGTAATACATGTGTATGTGTACGTATATCAATTTAAAACTCCATTAATTAGTTAAAAGAATTTGATTAAGTAAACATACATGATAAAGTAAAAGAACTCATTAATGGTGTTGGAATCCCAATGACTTGTTTAGATTTTCAAAATAAGGGATTAACTAAATGTATGTAATTCCTTTCTTTTCATGTTGGTGTCAAGTTGTACATGAATATACATTGGACAAGTGAAATTTCGAATGAGTGCTCAATTTGAGTTATATGCTGATTTAAGTGTTAATTAATTATGTGAAGCCGATTTAGACCCCAAGTCATCTGTGATCCTTTGTTGCACAATGACTCCTTCCCAAGCAACATTCATAGTTGATTAACTTAGGTTTTATATTAATACTTTTTGAATTTTTTTTTAGTTGTGTTAAATTTGTTTGTTCAATCTATATATATGTTAATTAGTAGCAAAATTTATTTCTGGCAAACTTAGTATACTATCTCACAATGAGTTCATCGATCACATATATATATATATATGCCTGTATGTTAATGGTGAAGACTTTTTTATTCTTTAGATCGATATACTTAATTGCAATTTATGTACCAATATACTCAGTTTACTTTAGCTTGCATGCATTCCTCATTTGGATGTTTGGATGTTGAGATGAATAAGTGAATGTTCATTCAACAAGTTTAGGCCACATTTGGCAGCATTTTTGTGATTGTCAAGATGGGACATTAATGAACTCATATAATGTACAACCTATGCATAGCACGGGTTAATTATTGACTAGTACCTAAGAAAAAACATTGAAGTGTTATCTTTGTTTATTTGTAGTTTAAAGGATCATTAATGGGTAGTGTCAATGACAAATGCAAACGGGAAATAATGTAATTTTAAAACAACAATAGTAAAAAAAATTCAACAGTCACTGGCTTTTTATTTATTATTATTTTTTGTTTAAAATGGGCGGAGGAAAGGATACAATACTTGTCACAACCAAACGTTTTAGTAGGGGTGGCAATTTTCAACCCGACACGAAAATAAACAGATTTGGGTGATCCATATAAGGGCACGGGTCATAAACGAGTCGACCCGTTTGACACGATTAATAAACGAGTTGGCTCACACTTTAATCGGGTCAACTTGTCTAACCCGTATAACCCAATTAGGTGCTATTGGACATTTTTTTATTAGTTCTAAAATAATTTTTAATAATCTGGAAGTCTAAAATGCAAATAATATAAATAGGAATAAATATACTATTTATTAAAAAAAAAAAAAAGAATAAAAAAAATATGAACTAAAGTTGTTTTTTGCTCCCAAAAAAAAAAAGAGTAGTTAGTAGTTATCAACTTACCAAACAAATAAAATTAGTAAATAGACATTAAATGATACAAATATACAATGTAAAAATATATACTATATATAAATATATAAGACTATAAGAGTGACTTATCAAAATATATATATATATAAGAGTCAAATTTTAGAATATAAAAAATAAAAAAAAATAATAAAAAAAAAAACTAAGTGAATTTTTTTTTTTTTTTGGCATTTCCTGCTTAATTTGGGCATAATTTAGTGGAGTATTAAAAAAAATATATATATATATATATATATATAAAATTCTGATTCGACTGCCCAAATTGGCAAAATCGACCAAAAGTTGAAAAAATCGACCGAACCGACCACTTAGGTTGGTTTTCAAAGCATGTAAAAATAAAAAATATAAATAAAAAATTCGAACCAATGAGACCCCTACACGGGTTAGACGGGTGACCCGTGCATGACTCGACACAATTATGACACGCTAAGAATGACACGATTATGACCTAACACGACCCGATTGCCACCCCTACGTTTTAGTCTTGAATGTGCTAAATACATCAACCAAATTTCTCTTTACACTCACCTAATAAATCAGGGAGAATTACATGAATCATAACATGATGTACATGCAAGTGTAGAAAAAAATTAAATGAGTGCATTTAACAATTCCCTTTAGTTTTAGAAAGAAATTTGGACGGAAGTTCTAATTAGACCATTTTAGAGGAAGAATTGACACTATATACCATATTAGGCTAGGGGTTTGTTACTTTGGAGTATGTGCACTGAAAACTAGTTGCCCAAAGTCCAAGCCCCTAACACTACACAAAAATATCCAAAAAATTATACATTAAGAGCCTATTTGGGTTAGTTGAAAATTAAAAATAAATTGATAAATTGCGAATTTCGAAGAAAAAAAAAAGTTGTTTTATAAAATTGAAGTGTTAGGGTTAGCTTCAAATTTCAGCACGTAAATAAATCATTTGAAAATTTTAGCTGAAAATCAGCTGAAAAAAAGTACTTGGAGCTGAATATTTCATTATGAATAAACAATCACTTAATATTTCAACTAACCCAAACTTAAATCTAATATCTTTGACAGGTATAATAACAGTCTTATTAGGAGCTACTTTAGCTCTTGCACAAAAAGACATTAAGAGAAGTTTGGCCTATTCTACAATATCCAAATTGGGTATGATGTTAGCTCTAGGTATGGCTTCTGATCGGATTGCTTTGTTTCATTTGATTACTCATGCTTATTCCAAAGCATTATTGTTTTTAGGATCCGGATCCGTCATTCATTAAATGAAAACTAATGTTGTATATTCTCCAGAAAAAAGTCAGAACATAGTTTTTATGCCAATTACAAAAACTCAAATATCAAAAATTTAGGGGCAACATAGAGAGACCAATAAACATTAGGCCATGATAAACCTAAAAAAGAATTGGCCCAAAAAAATGAGTGTCATGATTGTTGTGGGCCGTCCATACCTAAAGCAAAAAATGAGTGACATGATTGTCTGGGTGGGGCTTGGGTTGATCCAAATTGGATATTCTGCCCACAGTTGCGGCAATCGTAGTAGTCCATTTGATTAATGCTCTATTTGGTCCATGGATCTTGTGAGTGAAACGGAAGGAAATCGCTCAACTTTTTTTGCTTACCCAGAAATAATAGGATGGAAAAGAAAATACAGTACCAAATATATTAATAACATCAAAAAAAACTTTTTTAATTTTTAATGTTATTTAAGCATGACAAAAAATACAATGAAAAATACAAAGGAACTAGTTTTCCTTTCCCTTTTCTTTTTCTTCCATAATCCGCAAACCAAATAAGCCTAAGGCTCTATTTTGGCTTATGGATTCAGTAAGAAAATAAAAAAAAAGGAAGGAAAAAGAAGAAGGAAAACTAGTTTCCTTGTGTTTTCCCTTGTATTTTCTTTCATACTTAAATAACAATAAAAGTAAAATTTTCTTTCCTCGTCATTTTTCTTATTAATCAAATAAAAGAAAAATGCTTTCCTCTTCTTTTCTTCTTCCTCACTAAAACCAAAAAATTTAAACAAAGCCTTAAGGAATCATGGTGTCATTTCAAGGACAAATTTATTATTTGATACAAAGTCGTTATTAAGAATTTCAGTTTCAAGACCCGTTTAGATTCTTTATGATTTTTATGTTTAGACAAAAGAAGAAGTCCTAACCACAGAGGTACCAATACCATGGGAACTACGAAAAATTCATTAAAACCCACATTTCGATCGTGCATCAAGTTTGGACTAGACCTGCTTCATCTACAACGTGCTTTTAAAAAGTGATTTATAAACATGGTCTTGAACTTCCCCCACATATAAGTTGGGTACGCCTTAGAAGGACCTGATAGTGTAAAAAAAAAAAGGCAGATCAGGCCCAGTCTGATGAGTCCTTTAAGATACCGAATATAAAAAAGAAAGAAAGGCTGGATCTATGGGCTTATCTAGTGTCCGAACAATGACTAGTCTCAATTCACTTTTAGAAGTTCTAAGGTAGGATCAATGCTTCGCAAACACGGGGCCCAAAATGAAAGTCCAGAGTCTCCTCCAGGCCTTTTTCTAATGGATGGTCATAACTTTGAATGAATGGGCCCAAAACAATATTTTCTGCCCTATGCTAAACCTCTGTCACAAAACTGGTGGGCAAGTCATAAGGCTTAATAAGACTACTCAGGTACGGATGCGTATAAAACAATCTACATCTTCATTAATTTATCTTGCGTTTTTCCAAGTTAAAAAAAAAAAAAAAAACAATTAATTTTGAATAATGTTATACTTTCAAAACTTTGCATCCCAAATGTTTACTAAATTTATGTGGTAGTGGTCCCACCGAATCTTAATTAGAGGATGTTGAAGTGGTCCAACCATTACTAACTGCTACATGTATTTGAGAAGCATAGCATTACTCTTTATTTTTCTTAGTTACACATAAGGGTATATTCGAGAGTTTGACTTGTTTATTAAATGTGTCTGAAATCAAAACCTAAGTTTGGCTTATTTATTAAATGATCCGAAAATTCAACCTTGCATATACACAATAGTCGGTTAAATCGCCTTTTTATCCAGGATTAACATTGACTCGTATAATGAGTTGCGCTCATGTATCCTCTAAAACTACCTAGTTTCTATAACAAATGTTTATACACAGGGCTAACACAAAAGCCCTTGGCAAAGCACATCTGTACATCATCTGTCAGTCTGTCCTTCCCGATTTCAAACACCGACCCCACTACACACTAGTTAAGTTAGATAAGCAAGCTAACAATAAGATCTGAACCCAGACTAAACATGAAACTTTTTATCCATCTTGAGATCTATTTCTCTCAACTATCGTACTTTGGCACCCAGAAGATTTTGAACTCTGAACCTCCCCTAAGGGAAATTTTATTCTCTAGCCACCTCATATAGACCAAGTTAGATGAATAACCTCACATTAGCTAGATCAGTTTTTAGGAAGAAACACCACAGGTTTAATCATGATTGGTTTGGGCCTTTCATAACAAGGCGCGTTTAGGTAAAATTTGGACGTGTTTAATTTGGGTTGGGCTAAAATTGATCCAAATTGGAAATTCAGCCCGCAGCTGGGGCAATGATTAGCTTAGTCCATTTGATCAGAGATTAAGACCCGTTTGGTTCACCGATTTAAAGAGAAAAAAAAAATAAAAGGAAGGGAAATTATTCACACCATTGCAAATGTTTAATTTATTTCCCAATTTATTCTCTTTTCTTTTATGTTTTACTCATCGTTTTCCTTATTAATCAAAACCAAAAAAAAAAATCAAACCAAACCAAACCTTGTGTCCCAATCAATTGAGATTGGCTGTATAAATCATTTTTCTCCATTCTGCACGATCAAAAGCTATATGCTCATTTAAATTATATATATTCATATCTTGTTACACTACATACTCTCAGGTTACTCTAGGTCTGTCTCTCCCTCCAACCATTCCAGGTATTATGATTTTATCACTCTTTCGCACAGGTGCATCTAGAGGTCTTTGTTGCGCATGGCCGAACCATCTAAGTCTATTATCTCCCAACTTATCCTCAATCTGTGCCATTTCTACAGTCTTTCTAATGTACTTATTTATAATTATATCTGTCCTAGTCTTACCACACATCCATCTTAACATCCTCATCTCAACTACGCTCACTTTGCTAAGTGTTGTTTCTTAGTTACTCCACTGTCTGTCCCATAGAGCATACTAATAGTTGTCTTATAAAATTTTTCTTTTAATTTTGCTAATATTCTCCAGTCACATAATACTCCGGAAGCACTCCTCCACTTAAGCCAGCCTACTATAATTCTATGGATCACGTCATCATTAATCTATCCATCTATAATAATCATTGATTCTAGATAGCGAAAGTGTTCCCTCTTTGGGATCTCTTGATATTCAATCTTCATTGCTTCTTCGTCTTTACTTCCCCTGTTGCTAAAATTGCATTCCATGTATTATATTTTCGTCCTACTTATCTTTAGCTGTTTAGTCTCCAATGCTTCTCTCCAAGCTTCCAGTTTAGTGTTGAGTCCCCCTTTAGTCTCATCAACTAAGACAATATCATTTGCGAACAACATACACCATGGGACTTCATCTTGAATGTGTCTAGTCAATTCATCCATAATAGGGTGAATAAATAAGGGCTTAAGGCCGGCCCTTGGTGCAAACCTACAGTAATTGGAAATTCACTTGTTTCTCCGGCCGATGATTTAATTGTAGTAACCACTTCATCATATATATCATTCACCATGACAGTATAACCCTTGGTCACTCCCTTATTCTCTAGCACCCACTAAATTAAATCTCTGAACACCCTATCACAAACGTTCTCTAAATAAATAAAAACCATATATGAATCTTTTTCTTCTCTCTATAAAGGAAAAAGTTTCCCTCAATATTTTCCTTCTTAGCTATATGAAATCCAAGAACGAAACAATACCTACAGGAATAAACAATATCATTTTCAAGGACAAACTTGTCATATGATATCGCTTGCTATAAACAATTTTCAGTTTTAGGACAATATTGGGTCGCTATGATTCATATGTTTCAACAAAATAAGAAGCCTTAATCACAAAACCATAATCGGGGCAAAGAAAAATTCACGAAAATTCACATCTAAATCACGTTTGGATTGAAGCATCTCTGAACCTGCTTCATTCAAAATGTGCTTTTAAGAAGTTGTTTTAAACACGGCCTAGAACCAACTTACAAATAAGTTGGCTTGCCTTACTTGGACGACATAATGAAATTTAGGCAGATCGGACCCAATCCGATGAGCCCTTGTTTAGTGCCCCAACAAGAAAGAAAAGTTGGGTCTATGTATTTATCTGGGTCCTCTTCTCGTCCTTTTACCACTACACGATCATAACTTAGAGATGGATGGGCCCAAAACTAGGTTTGGTCCCAACATTAAATGTCATAGTCACAAAAACGGTGGGCCTTGAGGCTCAACAACACAGCTCAGCTACAGAAGTACATAATGCAATCTGCTAGTAACAAACAACTCTTTTGTTTTGGTAAATACGTTTTAGGGCAAATTACACTGACCTCCCTTAAGGTATATGATAATTACAGGGACCTCCCCTCTAGTTTGAAAAATAACACTCTCCTCCCCTCTACGTACTTTTTGTGTGTAAGATTACCAATTTACCCTTTATCTCTTTATATATATATATATATATGTGTGTGTGTGTGTGTGTGTGTGTGTGTGTGTGAGTGAGTATGTGTGTGCGCTTTAGAAAAAATTATATACACATTAACAAATTTTACAGATTTAAATATATAGTATTTAGTCTTACCTTTATAAAAATTTGCCGTTCGAAAAAGGAAAAAAAAAACATTGTAAACATTTATAAATAAATTAACAATGCTATGCTTCCCAAATTTGTTTACCGACACATGTGCCAGCAATTTGTTTTTTGTCCAAGTAGTAGGTGAAAGTCATTAGAACATCTATTTAGAGTAATGCTATGCTTCCCAAAAGAAAATTTACAAATTTATAATATTTTACAGATTTAGTTTTTTAATATTAAGCTATTAACTTTTTTGTCCAAGTTGTAGGTGAAAGACATTCGAACATATATTTAGAGTAATGCTATGCTTCTCAAAATTTTTTTCCCAAATGATGTTGAAGTGAGATCACTGTGGAGCTATTTTAACATCAACCAATCAAAATTAACTAGGTCTACTGCCACTTGTGTTGGGAAACACTTTTGAGGGAAAAATTTGAGAAGCATAGCATTACCCTTTTATTTATAAACTTTTTTTTCCCGAATAGTAAATTTTTATAAAGTTATGGCTAAATACTACAAATCTAAATCTGTAAAATTTACTAATGTATATATAATTTAATCTAAGGGTTAATTAGTATAACGTACATTTTACTCTAAGTTTCTTGCAATAGGTCTAGCCCATGAAACATTTTAGTCTGAAGTCCACACCACAAATCTGGACCAAACTACTCTTTCCATTTTCCATTCAAAATTGCAATTAATAACCCCACCCCTTCATTCTGGCATAAACAACCTCATTGCCCCCAATCACGGCGAAATTTTAGGGGGTTTCAAAATTCAAACCAAATACCCAAATGTGAAGAAATCGCATTCTATATCCATCAACAAGGTCTTTCGCTCTCTCTGCACAATTGTTTTCCAGTCAGTAGCTCTCTCTCTCTCTCTCTACTAGTCCTTGTTTAGAGAGAGAAATCTCAACAACAATGGCAGTACCGGATCTGCTCTCTCTCACTCTCCTTTAGCCTCTCCGACCTCCTCTCTGATCACACCACGACAATACCACAATTCCAGACTGATCAGGCGGAACATGTTGTATGAGATGGAAGTGATGGCGTTCGTAGACGACCGTCGGATGAGAAGGCTGACATGTGTAAAAACTAATGAACTCCTTATCTGGGTCTCCATATCTGAAATCTACATAGACGATCCTGCCTCTGGGATGATCACGTTTGGGACCTCCACTGACATTTCACGATCGATTTCAGTCTTTGCGTTTGAGGTTGAAGATTGACGAGTAAATTAAATATGGGCTTCTGTTTTTTGTTTTTTTATAATATATGTCGCACCCCAAAAATGACCCGGGCTGGACGATGTAGGTGTGGGTTTTGAAATAGAAGTTTTTCCTTGAAAAAGTGGAAGGCCTCTATTCATTTTTACAGAGTCGCCACCTAACTGATTTAAAGATGTGTAGGCCGTCTAAAATATTTTTAAAGTAAAGTAAAAGGCCCATTTTAAAATGTGTCTCCGTAAAAATGATCTGTTATGCCAAAAAAAGGGTTCGAAGGCTCGATTATATTAGAGGAAGGTGTTAGGTACCCCTAAACATCCCTCAGAAGGGTTACCACGCTACTTTGGTGTCATATCAGCTTTTAAGTCAAAGCGAAAGTGAAATTGTACCAGAAAATGGGAAGTGGATTTTTATTTGGTGCGATCGAACCCCTCGTGGGCTGCCTATGTATCTCGAGTTTGATCGAGAATCAGGTCGTGCATAGTTCTCCCTTTTCTAGGGAGAACTTTAAAAAGTAGTTTAGTTGTCCTCATGGCGAGCTTGAAATGTGCCAGTTATACTCATGGTGAGCTAACAGATGTGGTTAGGGATCTTTAGCCTTCGACGGCGTGGTCCCTAATTTTGATTAGAGATGTGGCGTGGCTGGGAACTTGAGTGCGGAGCTGTATTTTCCCAAACTTTAGCCAAATGTGTTTTGAAAATGTGGGACTTAGTCCCAGAATTGATTTTGTAGATGTGGGATTTAATCCCAAAATTGATTTTGAAAATGTGGGATTTAATCCCAGAATAGACTTTAAAATGTGGGACTTAGTCCCATGATTGGTTTTGAAAATGTGGGATTTAATTCCAGAATAGATTTTGGAAAATCTTTGAAATGTGGGATTTAATCTTATAATAGATTTAAAAAATATAGAACTTAGTCCTAGAATTAGTTTTATAGATGTGGGATTTAATCCCCAAAATTGATTTTGAAAATGTGGGACTTAGTCCCAGAATTGATTTTAAAAAATGTGGGACTTAATCCAAGGACTGATTTGAAAATGTGGGATTTTAATTCCAGAAAAGATTTTGAGAATGTGGGACTTAGTCAAAGGATTGAATTTGAAAATGTGGGACTTATTCCTAGAATAGATTTTGAAAATGTGGGACTTAATCCCAAAATAAATTTTGAAAATGTGGGAATTATTCCCAAAAATAAATTTGAAATGCGGGACTTAGTCCAAGAATTGTTCTGAAAAATGTGGGGACTTAGTCCCGGAAGAGGTCTTGAAAATGTGGGATTTAATCCCAGAATATATTTTGAAAATGTGGATTTAATTCAAAAATAGATTTGTGCTTCTTAGAAAATTTTGACATTACGACGGCTTAAAATGGGAAAATGAGAAATATGAGATTTGATTCCGGTTGGTTTTAGAAGAGTGGTGATTTAAAAAAAAAAAAGCCTTTTAAAGTAGTTTTGAATTTCTTGAAATTTCGGCATTATAACATCATAAAATGAGAAAATGGGAAATGTGGGATTTTGAAAAATGTGTTCGAAATTATTTATGTTTCTCGAAAATTTGGCATTTTAACATCGTAAAAATGAAAAATTGGAAATTGTGGGATTTTGAAACGTATGTTTGAAATTATTTTTGAGTTTCTCGAAAAATCGGCATTATAACGGCGTAAAATGAGAAATTGAAAATTGTGGGATTTGATCTTATGTGTTTTAAAAGTGAACAGTGATCGGAGAAATTTAAAAAGTAGATGTACAATTGATTGGAGTTTTTTTCAAAATTTCGCCATTTAACGGCGGGCGGCTCGAATGGGTTTCGTCCCTTTCCCATCCCTAATCCCAACCGCGGTAACCCGTCAAGTCGAGAAGAGTTCAGATACTAGGGAACACAAAGTTTTATTTTTTTGAGGAAAAAGAAAGAAATAAAATAAAGGAATTGGAAAGTGCTCTTGCTTGCTTCTTCCTTTTTGTATTATCCAACTTCTTTCTTCTTCTTTTTTTTCTTTTGCTTTTCCCTTTTTTTCTTTGTGATTTATCTTAGACCTTATCACCCTGTAGATCCCAACAGATAGAAAATTAATTAAGAGTAAAATGAGTATGTAAATTATATACATGTGTGCTTGAGTATGTAATATATGTATTTATTAAAGTATGTAAGTATTAAAATGTGAGAGTAAGTATATGCATATCTTTATAAAAAAAAAATTAAAAAAAAAAAGAAAGAAAGAAAAGAAAATATTTCTTTTTTGAAGAATAAACAACTAAAAAAGTTCCCCCTTTTTTTTTGACAGAAAGAGAAAAGAGAAAAAAAAAATGAAACTAAACTTCTTTTGTATGAAAGGAAATTAAAGAACATTACCTTCTTTGTTAATTTTTTTTTTGAAAGAAAAATTAAAAGGAACTAAAAACTTCTTCATTTTTTTTGAAAGAAATTTCAAAGGTAACCAAAAAAAAAAAAAAAGAAAGAAAAAAGAAAGGTGTGTGCACTATGTGCGCCTTGTGAAAATGAATATGATAAAACCAGTCTTGTTTCAGACTCATGAAATACAGAGAATAAATAGGATTAGAATCCCCAATTAGCTTCCTAGAAATCTGCCTATACAATCTCCTATTCAATCTCTATGATTTGTTCACACCTATACAATCTTCTATATAAAGAAATGACATCAGTTGGATATCTTTACAAAATTGTTGTCAATCTCAACACTCCTCCTCAAGTTGATGCATAGATGTCACACATGCCCAACTTGTCTAAGAACTTTGAGAGCACCCGATTGGATACACCTTTGGTAAGGATATCAGCTAACTGGTCTTCAAACCGAATCTTTGGTAGTTCCACAACTTTTTCATCCAATTTCTCCTTGATGGAGAACCTATCTACCTCGGCATGCTTTGTACGGACATGTTGAACGGGATCATGGGCTACATCACATGCTGCTTTGTTGTCATAGTATAGCTGAATCGGTTACTTTAGGGAATAGCCTAGGTCTTGTAAGAGAAACTTCAACCACAGTGCTTAACAAATTCCTAAGGCCATTCCTCTGTACTCAACTTCTGCACTAGATCTTGCTACAACATTCTGTTTCTTGCTCATCCATGTAACTAAGGTCCCACCTACAAAGGTAAAGTATCCCGAAGTTGATTGCCTATCATCAACTGCTTCGGCCTAGTCAGCATCTGTATATACCTCGATATTTTGCTTGTTTGTGTTTTTAGAGAATAAAATTCCCTTTCCTAGAGCAGATTTTAGATACCTCAAAATGTGCATGACTGCATTCATATGTTGTTCACCGAGATTATGCATGAACTGATTAATGATACTCAAAGCATAGGCGAGATCTGGTCTTGTGTGAGCTAAGTACATTAGTCTTCCAACGAGTCTCTGGTATCTTCCCCTATCCACCGGTACTTGGCTTGGCTCAATACATAACGTTAGACCCTCTTCCATTGGGGTGTCAACTGGTTGGCAGGCTGACATACCATTTTCACGAAGTAGATCTAAGGCATACTTTCTTTGAGATAGGAAGATTCCTTTACTCGATCGAGATACTTCAATTCCCAAAAAATATTTTAAGGGACCTAAGTCTTTCATTTCAAATTCCTTGGACAAGTATTCCTTCAAAGATTTCATTTCTTCTGGGTCGTTGCCTGTGATAATCATGTCATCCACATATACAATGAGTGCAGTAATTTTCCCATGTTGCTTCTTTAAAAACAATGTGTGATCTGAATTATTTTGTTTATAACCAAAGGTTGTCATGGATTGGGTGAATTGTCCAAACCATGCCCTAGGGGACTGTTTTAATCCATATAGTGATTTCTTCAACCTGTACACCTTCTAATTTTATCTTTCTGTTACCATGCACCCTAGTGGGAGATTCATGTAGACTTCTTCAGAGAGTTCACCATGTAGAAATGCCTTTTTCACATCAAACTATTGTAACGGCCAATAAAAGTTTGCAGCTAAGGATAACAAGACCCGGACTGTGTTGATTTTGGCTACAGGTGCAAATTTCTTAGTGTAGTCAATTCCATAAGTTTGGGTGTAACCTTTTGCCACCAATCTCGCCTTAAGTCGTTCGATCGTACCATCAGCTTTGTATTTTACAGTAAAGATCCATCGACACCCAACTAGTTTTTTTCCTGTGGGACAGTCAACGAGCTCCCAAGTTTGGTTCTTCTGCAAGGATGTCATCTCTTCATTCATAGCAGCTTTCCATCTTGGATCAGCTAAGGCTTCTTCCACATTGTTAGGTATAGATACAATAGATAATTGATTGACAAATGACTGATTTGTTTGTGACAAGCGATGTGTATACATATAATGGTTCATGGGATATCTTACTTTACTAAACAATTGAGGTTCATATGTAGGTTTTGGAATACCTCTGGTGAGACGGTGTGGTAATTGTCTCTTGGATGACTCAGACACTATAGAAGGAATATCCTCAGACAACGATTGGTTTGGTGAATCAATTGGGAGAGACTCAGACTCAGTTTAGACATTTCCTGGCTTTTTGGGTGCTCATTTTCACTTTGACCTGAGTTTTGACCATTAGGATTCAAATCATCCACTTTTATGCTTATTGTGCATTGTGTAGGGTATCACCACTCAAATCCAAGTTTTGACCACTAGAATCCAAATCACCTACATTTTGATAAAATAATTCTACAATACCTTCCTCAAGTTTGTATATAAGAGTCTAAATTTCCTCAAGATACTCCTTTTGAAAGTCAGACTCGGAGAAATACATAATAGCTTCATGAAAGACAACATCCATAGTGATAAACATGCGTTTAGTAGGGGGATAATAGAACATGTATCCTTTTTTTATGAATAGCATATCCAAGAAAGACACATTTCAAGGCTCGAGGCATTAACTTATTACGTTGGTGTTTGGGAAAGTGAACATAGGCAACACATCCGAAGACATGAGGGGGGAGGTTCGGGACTGTTGGAGCAACAACAACTTCTGCAAGGGTGTGTTGAAGTTGATAGAACAAGATGGAACACAATTGATGAGGTATGCTGCAGAGAGAAGGGCTTCACCCCAGTAACATAATGGCATGTGAGCATCGATGAGGGAAACACAAACAACCTCCAATAAGTGTCTATTTTTGCGTTTGGTCATACCATTCTATTGAGGTGTATCTGGACAACTGGTTTGATGGATTGAGCCATGAGAGTCCAAAAATTGCTGAAGTTCAGAACTATGGTATTCCCCACCATTATCACTACGTAACACTTGTAATTGAGCATTGTACTGTGTACGAATGGTATTATAAAACTTTTGAAACAACAAGTTAATTTCTGATTTGGATTTCATCAAACACAACCAAGTCATCCAAGTACAATCATCTATAAAGGTAACAAACCAATGTGACCCTCCCAATGTGGGAACTTTGGATGGTCCCCAAACATCAGAGTGAATAACCATAAAAGGAACAAGGCTTTTATTTAAAATCAAAGGAAATGAAGCACGATGTCTTTTTGCAAGTTCACATACATCACATTTGAAACTAGAAATATCCAAATTTGTAAACAAACTAGGAAACAATTTTTTTAAATAACCAAATGAGGCATGTCCCAGACGTCTATGCTAAAGCCAGATCTCAGCTATCTTCTTTGGTGAACTAGTGATCTCTATTGTTAAAGTCTGTTGTAATCTGCTGGAAGTTTCTGACTCCAAGTCCAAGTAATATAGCTTCCCTCTCTTAACACCATAACCAATCGTTTGTTGAGTCTGAATGTCCTTAAGCACACAATGATCAGGCCAAAAAAAAAAACCACACAAGATAAGGTAGTAGTGAGTTGAGAGACTGATAATAGGTTATAATTTAAGGAGGGAACAACTAACACAGAATCAAGATGTAAAGTATTAGAAAGATATGAAGACCCTTCCCCAACAACTGGGGTGGTATTACCATTGGCTATGGAGACACAATTTTGGGAGGATGGATTAAGATTTGTAACTTGTCTAACATCAAATCTCATATGATCAATAGCACCAAAATTAACTATCCATGCACTATTCAAAACAGGTGTAGAAGTAGTAAAGACCTTACCTCCAGTGTTCGTAGTGGTTAGTAATGCTGATGACGTAGGCAGGGCATCGTCTTCCTTTGTTTGAGCAACTGTTGCAGTAGAAGGCCGCTTGGAATTTCGATACCGTGTTGGGTCCCACCAATTGGGATATCCAATAAGTTTGAAGCAATGACTCTTTGTATGGCCTGTTTGATTGTAGTGATTGCATTTGTATGCAGATTTGTCTGAACGGTTGGAAATCTTCGGATTGGTGGCATTGGGTCGATCTTGGAAGCTGGGCCGATCTTGGGCGCTGGGTCGATCTTGGGTCTTCTGACTGGATCGAGTGCGAGAGACCAAGTGGAAGCTTCAGGTTTCTCAATGTTCTCATTCAAAGTAGTAGATCGTATGGCCTCAGGATGGACCAAGGAATAACACTCTTCCAGACTTAGGAGTGGCTTACGACGTCAATCTTCTTACTGAAGTTGATCAAAACTTTTATCCAATCCAGCAAGAAATATGTCTACTCGGGTGTGCTCAATGGACTGCCGGTATGTTGTAACATCATCGGGATCCTTTATGACCACTTTATCACGATGATCGAGTTCTTGAAAGGTTTCTGTAAATTCCCTATAGTATATTGAGAGGGATTTGGCACTTTGTTTAGCTAAGAAGGCTTTCTGATGCAAAGAGTAGGCATGCCACGCCCCGAAGCACCAAAAATAGAGAAAAATAAATTTCCTTTTGGGTCCATAGGGAATGACAGGTGAATGTCACTAATGATCCACACCACACATTACTAGGCAACAACAAGAATAGTAATAAAAACAAACTGGATACAAATAGCAGTTGCTTCTATTACAAACATGTAAGTTATTGCAATAGTAAAGCTACAGCGGAAGTACATATAAGGTTTGGAAGCAACATATGCCCAAGTACCAAATATAACAAAATAGTCTAAACAGAAATATAAACTAAAAACTATCTCCGGGTCTTCAGCTATCGTAAATATCAGCATAGTAGTCCTCTCTGGCATAGACGTCAACAGTGGGGCCACCCTCGGTGTATTCTCCTCCCGGATAGTAACCATCATTGTAGGCTCCGTCATCTGCAGAATAAGTTAAATGATAGTCTGGATGGGGGAAAGTCCAGGCAATAAAGGCCGTTAACTTACTGAGAGCAGAGTGAGCATAAACTAACAAGGTACTAGTTATCTGAAGTAAAAACAAGCTTATGAATACACGAGTTAACATTTAATTATAACAATATCTTTTTCCTTTATGCAGCATCGTTAACCAACCCTTATCGTCTTGTTACTCGAAGACCGATGACCAACATACTCTCTAGAAAGAACAGACTCAATCGTTTCACATATATAAACATACCATTATTCTGTCCATTGCTCGTTAAGGATATAAACCATCCACTGTATTCATGGACACCACGTCGATCCATCCCCCGCTTGTTAAGGATATAAACCATCCACCTCATGTCAGGGATACAACGCTTTGAACAATAGCACATCAAATCTATTGCCACGACTTCTCGATATATATACCAGTGATCCTCCATCCACCGCTCGTTAAGGACATATCCCGTCCACCGCTCGTTAAGGACATATCCCGTCCACCGCTTGTTAAGGATATAACATGGATCATCTGGCTACCTTAGGGATACATTGTCCTGCCCACTGCTCGTTAAGGATATAACCTATCCACCGCATGTGAAAGCATGTCATGACCAAGCGTTTGCCCATGTACCATTCCCAGAACTTATCAAACCTACTTAGGTTATGCACTATCATTGAAAACATGACTTCCCACTGTGGCCTGACTACTCTGATAAAAAGAAACAAAAATCAAACTCATGCATGAACCGCATAGTATCTCACGTCATTACTTTAATTCATTAGTCTTAATCATCCTTAACTTTGTTGTTACATTATCCCCGATCAACCCAAAAATCGCATAACGGGAGTCCGAATCGAGAAACGAACAATTGAACCCTTAATATAATAAATAAGCAAAGGAATCCATGTTCTGCCAATACCAATCGATTGGGAAAAGTTCCAATCGATTGGAACAAAAATCATAACAACCGATTAAGGAAACTGGCAATCGATTGGGATGTCAATCGATTGGTAACATTGGCAATCGATTGGGATGTCAATCGATTGGAATTCTATTCAATCGATTGGGTCTAGACTGATGGCATTTGATTGGTAATTATGCCAATCAATTGGCACTTCGTCTTCACCAGTAGATTATAAAAACAACATATATAAACGTAATACTCATGCATATTACACATCTAAACCTCACAATAACTTGTATAAACTTCATATAAAGGGAGCAAGTGCGTTAGGACTCACCTAGGGTGTGTTTGGCTTGTGTTTGCTTTAAAACTTCAATGTTTTCTCACTCCTCCTTCTCTTTCTCTTTTCTCTGTCCATCTCTCTCTTCTCTGCCTCTTCTCCTTCTTCTTCTTGTTCTTCTCTTCTTCTTCTTCTCCTTTTTCTTCCAAAGGGCAGTGTATGTGTGTGTGTGTGTGTGTGTGTGTGTGTCTATATAGATATAGATATAGATATATGAATATATATATATATACTCATAAGATATGTGTGTGTGTGTGTGTGTCTCTGTCTCTCTCTTTCTCTCAAGGCTGCAAAACTGGGCCCAAGGCTAAAAGGAATGCATATATATAGGTTTTAAAGTGCCACACGTCTAAAGCTCAAGCAAAGAAGAAAGCTTGTCTCAGCTTATGCCAATCGATTGGTAATGATGGCAATCGATTGGTAACAGATATTTGAAGGCAAACGATTGGAAATAATGGTAATCGATTGGTATGTTGCCACATCATAACTTTTAGTCGGTAAAATGGCAATCGATTGAGAACAATGACAATCGATTGGTATCTGAAAAGTGGTAATTGATTGGGAAACTTGTCAATCGATTGGTAACCAAATTTCACCAAAAGAAAGAAAAAGTTTATATAAGTTTATAGAACAAAGTTTTATTTATTAATACTGTCCAGAAATTTAGGGTATTACATCATCTACCACTCATTAAGGATTTCGTCCTTGAAATCGAAAACAAACAAGTTAAAACAAAAATGGAAACTTCTCTCGCATCTCTGACTCTAGCTCCTACTAAGCTTCTCCTTCATCATGATACTTCCACTGAACCTTGACTAGAGGAATTTCCTTGTTCCTGAGCTTCTTGATCCCTCGATCCAAAACATGAACTGGTCCTTCATTGAATGTAACATTGTCGTTGACTTCAATATCTTCGAAGTTGATCTCGTGCACTGGGTTGTGGGCATACTTCCTCAGCATACTGATGTGGAATACGTTGTGCACTCCTAACATCTTCAGTGATAACACAAGGTGATAAGCAACTTTTTCCACACGCTCTAAAATCTCGAACAGTCCGATGAATCGCGGCGATAGATTGCCTCTCTTCTGACCAAATCGAACAATGCCTCGCACAGGTGAAACTTTGAGTAGCATGTGTTCTCCAACTGCAAACTCCAAGTCTTTACGTTGCTTGTCAGCATAACTCTTATATAGAGTCTGAGCTGTCTTCATCTTCTTATGCACAATCTGAATCTTCTCACTGGTTTCTCGTACCATCTCTGGCCCAAGAGTTGAGTATCTCCGACTTCGGTCAAACAAAGCGGCGATCAGCAAGGTCTTCCGTACAAAGCTTCAAACAATGTCATTCTTATGCTCGAATGATAACTGTTGTTATAGGCGAACTCAATCAAAGGTAAGTGTGTCTCCCATGAACTCTCAAAATCAATGACATAAGCGCATAACATATCTTCCATTACTTGATTAACTCATTCAATCTGTCCATTAGTCTGCGGATGAAAAGCTGAACTCAAGTTTAATATTGTTCCCATTGCTGTAAAACGCGAATCTTGATCTGACATGATAGAAACAGGTACACCGTGTAACCGTACTATGTGTTGTAGATACATCCAGCTCAAACATTCTACTGGATACGTCATACTGTATGCGATAAAATGTGCCGTCTTTGTAAGTCGATCCACGATTACCCAAATAGCATCATGGTTCTACTGTGACTTCGACAATCCTACCACAAAATCCATAGTGATATATTCTCATTTCCATTGAGGAATCAGTAACGGCTGTAGAAGTCCAGGTGGCTTCTGATGTTCTTCCTTTACCTATTTACAAGTAAGACATTGAGATACGTTCTCAGCTATTTCTCTCTTCTTCCCTTCCCACCAGAAGTTCCTCTTTAGATCCTTATACATCTTTGTACCTCCTGGATGAATAGTCATCCGTGACTTATGCACTTCATCCAATATTTCTTTTCAGAGATTTTTTTCTTCAGGTACACAGAGTCTACCTTTACATTGTAAGGCTCCATCTGTACTAATACTCCAGATCTCTGGTTCCTTTGCTGACATCTTGGCGAACCATAGCTTCAAATCTTCCATCGTCTGTTGAGCTTCTATGATGCGGCTGATCAAAGTTGGTTGTATCATTAGACATCCAAAATGTTGTCTTTCCATTGGTTCCACTGGCTGAAGCTCGAATTCAGCTAACACTTCTAATGCTCTCCATTCTTGAATTAGTAATGTAGCGATCACTAGTCGAGGTTTACGACTCAAAGCATCTGCTACGACATTCACTTTACCTGGATGGTATTGTAACGAAAAGTCATAGTCCTTGAGCAAATCCATCCATCTTCGTTATCGCATGTTCAGCTCCTTCTGAGATAACAAATACTTCAAACTCTTATGATAGAAAAACAGATCAAACTTTTCTCCATAGAGATAGTGTCTCCAAATCTTTAATGCAAATACTATTTCTGCTAGTTCTAAATTATGAGTAGGATAATTCTTCTCATGTACCTTCAATTGTCTTGATCCGTAAGCAATCACATTCCCATTTTGCATTAGTACACATCCAAGTCCTTGGTGCGATGCATCACTGTAGATCACATATCTTTCTCCACTCTTAGGTATTGCGAGTACTGGTGCTGAAGTTAATCTTTCATTTAACTCCTAAAATGCACTCTTATGCTTGTTTGTCCACTCGTACTTCATCTCTTTCCTCGTCAAATTCATCAAAGGTCCCGCTATCTTGGCGAATCCTTCTACAAATCTCCTATAATATCCTGCTAAGCTGAGAAAACTTTTGACTTTGGTCGCGTTGGTCGGTCTGTTCCAACTTAAGACTGCATCAATTTTAGATGAGTCCACTGTAATACCATCCTAGGGTATAACATGTCCCAAGAATTTGACTTCCCGTAGCCAAAATTCACATTTACTGAACTTTGTATACAACTTATTATCTTGAAGTGTCTACAGAGCAATCTGTAAGTGCTCCTTGTGGTCTTCCTCCGTCTTCGAGTAGATCAATATGTCATCGATGAATACTATAATGAATTTATCCAGATATGGTCTGAATACTTTATTCATTAAGTCCATGAACATGGTTGGAGCGTTCGTCAATCCAAAAGGCATTACTAGAAACTCATAATGCCCATATCTCGTCCTGAACGTAGTCTTCGATACATCCTCTGGTCGAACTAATAACTGGTGATATCCCGAATGTAGATCGATCTTTAAAAAGTTCGTATATCCTTGTAACTGGTCAAATAGATTATCTATCCGAGGAAGTGGATATATGTTCTTAATCGTAACCTTGTTAAACTCTCTGTAGTCTACACAGAGTCGAAGTGTTTCGTCTTTCTTCTTCACAAATAGAACTGGTACTCCCCAAGGTGATGTACTCGGGCAAACAAATCCTAGATCTTCAAGTTCTTGGACTTGCTTCTTCAGTTCCAACATCTCAGTTGGTGTCGTCCTATATGGAGTCTTAGAAATAGGCAATGTTCCCGGTACTAGTTCCATGCAAAAATCTATTTTTCTTTTTGGTAGAAGTCCTTTAATATCCTAGAATGCATCCTGAAAGTCTTGTACAGTAGGAATCTGATCCATCTTGAGTTCCGTGCTATTACTACTAATCGTAGCTAAACCACTTGTTAAGAACATGTCGCTCGTTGTCTGACACTAAAATCTAATCATCGGACATCCTAATATCGAAAACACAATCATTCTAGTAGGCCAATCCAAATTGGCATTGCACTTAGTCAACCAATCCATTCCTAGGATAATGTCGAATTCTGACATCGACAGAACTACCAATTCTGCTGGAAAATTCCTATCTCCCAAAGTCAATGGGCAATCTTTACATACTTTACCCAACTTAACAGTCACTCCCAATGGTGACACAGTATTCAGTGCTGGCTCAAGTGTTTGGGGTTCTAAACCCAATGGACGCACAATCTTAACAGCAATAAATGAACATGCAACTCCAGTATCAAATAAAACTTTAACTAGACTATGAAAGAGTACAAGCGTAACTTCCAAATGCTGCTGTTTATCGGCATTAAAACCTACCTCTCTTGGGATTATTGCATTCATCCTTGCCTGATCCAAAGGTCTATGAATCCCTTGAACCGATGCCCCATAGTATCCTCCCTATGGTGTATGGAAATCCCTGCTTAAGTGTCCCGGCTTGTTGCAATTTTAGCAGATAGCACCCATTCGGTGGTTAACCCTGGAAACTGTGCAGAACTTGGCAATATGCCTTGGCTTTCCACAATTAAAACAACCTCCATCATTTGATGACGGAGTTGTAAGCAGTGCCTGGGGTTGCGGTCCTCGCTATCGATATGGCTGGGATCGAAGATAAATATGATGGGGCTTCTTGGTTCCTTCCCAAGTTCTCTTGTTACCTTTAAAATTTCCCTAGAGTCTCCATCCTTGGGTATTCCTCGGCTGTTGTGTTTGGAAATTCCTCTATTGGAAGTTCCTTGATGACTGTGGTCGATTCATCTGAGGTTGCTGTATTGGATAAGAATCATTTTCCAACCCTGCAGCAAATCTGATAATCCCTTCGAATGAATGACTCAGATGGCTAACCATCATATGTCTGAGGTGAGGGTTTAATCCTTGGTAAAATCTCTTCACCTTCTTCTGCAGTGTGTCAATCATATGCTGGGCGAATTGAGACAGACGCTCAAACTGTAATAGTATATTCCCGTACAGTCCATCCTCCTTGAACCAGATTGATGAAATTCTTCTCCTGTTGATCTCTCTCATCTTCTGGGAAATATTTCTCTAGAAATTTTCCTTTGAAGGTTTCCTACGGCATTGTTCTTGTAGCATTTATCCTAATAGTGGCTCACTCAGCTTCCCACCAATCTACGACGGCATAGGTGAGCTAGAATGTAGCAAGATGACGCTTCTCTTGTTCACTGCATTCCAATGCTTCAAAGATCAACTCCATTTCTCTTATCCATTGTTCGGCTTTCCATGGTTTGTTAGTCTATTAAATTTCTCGGGACGTAACCCACAAAAATTTGCCAGTAACTTGTCTCCTATTTGCCTTGGCTGGAATGGGGTAACTGGGGGTTGAACAGGTCATTGATTAGTAGCATTGTCATAGGTATCACCTACATGCTCCATTCTCTGCATAAATGCTTCAAAAACTCCAGTCGTGTCATAGGTATCTATGGCACGACTACCTCCTCTACCTCAGGCTCAATTGCAATGTCCTCCAAAATCTCATCTCTCACTACTCCTAAGTCCTCCTCAACAAAAACCTCTGGGTCCTCTTCTGGATCCTCGTCTAGGTCCTTGTCATCCTCAACTGGCTCAACGTCCTCTACGGGATCCTCCTCTGGCTCCTCTAGGTCAACATCTATGATCGGCTCGGCCTTTGGTGACGCTGGATGCTCAGGCTACTCCTGAGGCTCTGGAATGGGTACCTCAGGTACTAGTGATGGTGGTACTACTACAGGTGATGCCTTAATAGGCCCTTCAAGAATAGCTCGTAACTCGATAGCATCCACTTCCAGCTTACTCCCAATCAATCGTAAAATCTCCTGATAAATATCTGTGCCGATCCTCGCGGAATGGTAAGCATCCACACGCATCTGGGTCGGGTGAGTCCGCCCATCAACATAGAGGGCCTTCCATATATCCTCCTCTAAATAACGATTGGCTATCTGCCGTACTCGATCCTGGTAATGCTCTGGGTTAACTGGCTCTACGGTATCCCTATGTATCACGTGTCCTTCGTATGAGTCATCCACAAATTTATGAAACTCTGGATCCATGCTAACCTGCAAGGAATAACTATCTATCGTCAGACAGACGAACTTATCTCAAACTCATATCTCATCTCAGGAAATCTTAAAATACTAAGACCAGATGGTGTGGAATAGTTAGGGAACGAAAGTATCACAACATAGAGCTCTGATACCAAAAATCCTGTCATGCCCCATAGCATCAAAAATAGAGAAAAATAAATTTCCTTTTTAGGTCCATAGGGAATGACGAGTGAATGTTACTAATGATCCACACCACACTGTACTAGGCAACAACAAGAGTAGTAAGAAACAATCTAGATACAAATAGCAGTTGCTTTTATTACAAACATCAGAGTTATTATAACAGTAAAGCTATAGCGGAAGTATATATAAGGTTTGGAAGCAACATATGCCCAAGTACCAAATATAACAAAATAGTCTAAAAAGAAATATAAACTAAAAACTATCTCCGGGTCTTCAGCTAGCGTAAACATCAGCATGTAGTCCTCCCGGCATTAACGTCAACAGTGGGGCCACCCTCGGTGTATTCTCTTCCCGGATAGTAACCATCGTTGTAGGCTCCGTCATCTGCAGAATAAGGTACATGATAGTTTGGACGTGGGAAAAGTCCAGGCAATAAAGGCCGTCAGCTTACTAAGATCTGAGTGAGCATAAACTAACAAGGTACTAGTTATCTGAAGTAAAAATAAGCTTTTGAATACACAAGTTAACATTTTATTATAACAATATCTTCTTCCTGTATGTAGCGTCGTTAACCAACCCTTATCGTCTTGTTACTCAAAGACCGATGACCAACATACCCTCTAGAAAGAGCAGACTCAATCGTTTCACATATATAGACATACCATTATTCTGTCCATTGCTCGTTAAGGATATAAACCATCCACCACATTCATGGACACCACATCGGTCCATTCCCCGCTCGTTAAGGATATAAACCATCCATTACATGTTAGGGATACAACGCTTTGAACAACAACACATCAAATCTATTGCCACAACTTCTCGATATATATACCAGTGATCCCTCATCCACCGCTCGTTAAGGACATAACCCATCCACCACTCGTTAAGGATATAACATGGATCATCTGGCTACCTTAGGGATACATGGTCCTGCCCACTGCTCGTTAAGGATATAACCCATCTGCTACATGTGAAAGCATGTCATGACCAAGCATTTGCCTACGTACCTTTCCTAGAACTTATCAAACCTACTTAGGTTATGCACTATCATTGAATACATGACTTCCCACTGTGACCTAACTACTCTAAATAAAAGAAACAGAAATCAAACTTATACATGAACCGCATAGTATCTCACGTCATTACTTTAATTCATTGGTATTAATCATACTTAACTTTGTTGTTACATTATCCTCGATCAACCCAAAAATCGCATAACGGAAGTCCGAATCAAGAAACGAACAATCGAACCCTTACTATAATAAATAGGCAAAGGAATCCATGTTCTAGCAATACTAATTGATTAGGAAAAGTTTAAATCGATTAGAACAAAAATCAGAACAATCGATTGAGGAAACTGGAAATCAGTTGTGATGTCAATCGATTGCTAACATTGGCAATCGATTAGAATTCTATCCAATCGATTGGGTCTAGACTGATGGCAATCGATTAGTAATTATGCCAATCGATTGGCACTTCGTCTTCACTAGCAGATTATAAAAATAGCATATATAAACGTAATATTCATGCATATTACACATCCAAACCTCACAATAACTTGTATAAACTTCATGTAAAGGGACCAAGTGAGTTAGGACTCACCTAGAGTGCGTTTGTCTTGTGTATGCTTTGAAACTTCAAAGTTTTCTCTCTCCTCCTTCTCTTTCTCTCTTCTCTGTCCAGCTCTCTCTTCTCTACCTCTTCTCCTTCTTCTTGTTCTTTTCTTCTTCCTCTTCTCCTTTTTCTTCCAAAGGCAGTGTGTGTGTGTGTGTGTGTGTGTGTCTGTGTGTGTTCATATAGATATAGATATAGATATAGATATAGATATATGAATATATATACTCACAAGATATGTGTTTGTCTCTGTAACACCCGTACCCGGAGAACGGGTTAATTATTATGTTAATATGCATTAATTAGTATAATTAGTATATAAACGGATCAAGGGAAGGCTTGGACTCGCCCATGTAAAAAGTGTTCAGAGAGGGACACTAGTTGGAAAAAGTCCTCAGTGAGGTGGGACATGTATTGAAATGGAACCCATCGAAGGGTAAATTGGTAATTTGTATTTTAAATGATTAAATGCATTTTTACGTGATTAGTTTAAATGCTTTCATATTATATGATAATACATGTACTAGTAATGAGTATTAGTTTGGATACCCAAATAAGGGTATAATTGAAAAAGGTTCAAAATTAGTAGGAGCGATAGTAATTTCACAAAATATGTGGGACCCACATTGGGACCCATACGGAACTTAGACAAACACTCATTAGCTAATTGGGTAGGTAATGGAATGTTTGGGGGATTTCATAATAAGAACTTAAGAAAAATCGGGGGTGTAAACGAGAATAGAAGAAAACTAGTGACACATCACTTGCATGTGATGTGTGTGTGTCACTAGGAGAGTTAAGACTCTCAAAATCTGCTGGAAATCAAAAGAAAAAAAAAAAGAGAGAGCTCGGGAGAAAGACGGAGACGAGACGCCGACGTCGATATCTCGCCGTCACGTCGCCGCCGTTTGTCGGATTTACGATCCGAGACCACTTTTGGACTCGTAGAGGTGAGACGATCATTTCTATACCTTGAATTTCTGTTTAAATTGTTGGATTTTAGTAGCTCACAGTAATCGGTGAGACGCCGTCTACCGAATTCTTGTAGGATTCTTGTTGGAGTAGAAATTGAGCTTCAATTTGGAGAAATTCTGCATAATTTGGCTTAATTTGGGTAAATTTTGTAGGAGGTGAGTTTTCTAGCCTAAAAATGATTGTGGTTTAAGATGTTCAATATTCCTTAATTATATTGGGTTGTTGAAATTATGCTTTGAAGATATGAAATTCTTGAATTTATGGTTTCATGTCAATTGTATGAAAAGTTGCTATGAATATGTGCCTACATGCTTATATGTCTATATGGTATTCAATGAGCCCGGGACAATGATTCATTAGTTGGGAGAAATAAGGGTGGTGCAGAGGAAGAATCCGAGAAAGACGGAAGTCCAAGGAATAGAAGTGGCCACGGGACCAAGGGAGGTCTTCGGGTCTGAATGAATCATTGAACCGGTGGCTCGGCGATTACAAATGTGATTTATATGTTTATTGTTGCATTGCACATGTTAAACGTTCAGTCATGTTTAGAATGCTCACTTAGCAAATTGCTTAAGAAAACCGTTTTCCTATTTCTGTTGTGGTACATAACAACCACCGCAGGTACGGAGCAATACCCGGAGAGGAAGTGACGTGCTCGGAAAGAGAGAAAAAAAGGTTTTGGAACTTGTAGATATGTTTTAAGCCTATATTACAGTGTAATTAGTGGCTTGAAGTCTTGACTGGTGGATGGGAGAGATGGGAGAGATTTGAGCCTCATGCTTGAGAACTTCTTTTGAACTTGTAAAATGGTGTAATTATGGTTTCTTTTATGTTAATGTTCATACTTGGGTTGTTGGAAATGAATTTGGATCATAACTATGTATTTGGAAGTGAAAAGTAGAACCTATGTATAATCTCTTTTGTTTGGCTCAAATGGTGCAAGTTAGTAGTTAAGACCATCTCGGCATGTTCGGATGTGTCGCAAACATTGTGGACAAGTTTGGTTGTGTAAATGGTGTTGGTTGTAGTTTGAGTTGATTCCCAATAAATTCCAAGTACTTTGGATGAGAATTGAGTTTCAAAGTTGAAAAGTTTGTTTTGGATCAAATGAAATGAGTTCATGGTGGATTTGATCAAATGATGAATGTGAATGTGTGATTCATGCTTAACTTGAGATTAAAAATGTTTGGGAGAGTGTTGGAAATGTTTTTCCAAAGTTTCATAAGGTTTCCATGGGTTTTGGTTATGAATTGGTAAGTTGGGAACTTGTTTGACAGCAAAAATTTAGCAGCAGGGCCTGTTCTGAAGGTCGTGGATCGATCTGCGTTTATGAAGGGATCGATCCAGCCTTTATCGGGGACATTCTGCTTGTGGCTCATATAAATGGATCGATCCGGGCCGTATGAAGGGATCGATCCGCTTGTAATTTTTCACAGCACGTCCGCTTTTACGAAAACGTGCATAACTTTTTCTAGAAAACTCGAATTCGCAAGCCGTTTGTTGCGTTGGAACCGGGACTCAAAAATCTAACTTTTGGTATAAATATTTTACATACTTCCTTAATGACCATTTTTCTCTTGGGCTATTTTGTCACACTAGAGTTCTTTAAAGTGGTTTATTCACATTTTCTTTCTAATTAGTGTGTGTTTTGGGTGCGGTTACTCTTGTTACACGTTTCCTAATCCATCGGGGGTGGGTTGGGGTGTGACAATTTTTGGTATCAGAGCAATAGTTAGAGCCTTTGGGGACGAGAGATGTATACGACGCGTAGTGTGCACACAACGACACGTAGTTGCATAAGCATGCATACACGTTTGCTTAACATGCTTTTAAATGTTGATTAGCATGTCATGTGTTTCTTAAAAGTAACGTGCATGTGTGTACTATATGTGGGTGCCAGGCATTATGTCTGGAGGTGACACCTCAAATCGAATGGAACGGGTCGAAAGAGCTATTGAAGGGTTGATACGGGTCGCTGAAACTCATGTGGTAGAGGAAAGACCGGGACAACCAAACCTAAATCCGAGAGAAGAGATTGTTACTATTTCAAAACTCCACAAACAAAAGCAGACCGTATTCCGCGGGGAAGCTGATCCGATGAAGGCGAATTTTTGGATTTCAGATATGGAAAAAATCTTCAGGGTTCTACCATGTACAGAGGAACAAAAGGTGTTGTTTACGGCCGATACATTGAAGGACGAAGCGCAATATTGGTGGCGTACTAAGTTGGGTCTGGGGCAACCGAAAACGTGGGATCAATTCCTTGAGATATTCAATGAGCAACACTTTCCGGAATCGTTTGGGGATTAGAAGGCTCAAGATTTCATGAAGTTAGTGCAAGGGGGAAAGTCAGTGCGTGAATATTCAACACAATTTACAAGTTTGGCAAGGTTTTCCGGGGAGATATCCGAGGGCGAGTGACTGTATTCCGGCCAGAGACCTATGCTAAGGCACTAGATATAGCCCCTATTGCTGAAAGAGACCTTGGGTATACTTCAAACTTACCACCACCATCGAGTCAACAAAACAAAAGGGCTGGGTCGAGTCAGTTCAGTGGTCAAGGGAGCGCAAAAAGGCAGAGTTCAAAAGGTTGCAGTGTGAAATTTAACACTCATGTTCTTGGTTCACATGTTGTGGTGCGAAATTGTATACTTTGTGAAGGAAAATTGTGATATCAATAAAATGTTGCAGTCAGTGTAAAATGAATTTGTGATAAGACAATGTTTCATTTGTTGAAATTTAATAATTCGAGTGTGAAATTTAACACTAATTTTTTTTGGGTAATGGTGATGAATGACTAGATCACCCAAGAATGATGAAATGCAGAATTAAAAAAGATCCGTGTAATATTAAACAGATTCTAACATATAAAGCCCTACAATCATAGCATTTAGTAACTTTTCAAAATATATGCAAGATTTATGGGTGGAGTTTGACCGAAATATACATATCACCTACAATCATGGCATTTAGTAACTTCTCAAAATATATGCATTTAGTAACTTTCCAAAATTAATATCCAAAACAGAATTTCGTATACATATATATATATATATATATGGGTAAATATGTCACTTGAAAAATATTAATTGAGAATTATGGGTTGATAACATACTAGATCAACACAATTAGGGTCTATTAATATAATCTTATATAGGATGAACCTAACGCAAAAAACATTGGTATAAAGGGATTTTTGGGTATATTTCTATATATCTAATGCGCGTGCGTGCGTGCACACACACACACACACACATATATAAGGAGATAAGGGGTACATTGGTAATCTTGCACACAAAAAAAGTAGGAATAGGGGAGATAAGAGTTATTTTTCAAACCATAGGAGAGGTTCCTGTAATTGTCATATATCTTAAGGGAGGTCAATAAAAAACTGTCCCATTTGGTTAGATTTATTTTCTCTTTTACCTTCTTAGAGTTCAAAAGCTGACACGTTATTCCCCTATGATTGTGCGTGAAATAAAACTGTCAAGTAGTGAAAACTAGCAGATTCTCGATCAAAAAAAAAAATCTAGCAGATTAAATTTATTTTGCTCTCCTGCGAATAGACTCATTTTCAATTTTCCCCCTATGATTCAAAAGTTGACATTTAACTAGCGTGGTTTAGAAAAGACTTCTTTGTTTATGAAGGGTGAAAAATGGGTATACTACTTACAAACCCGAGGTATTAGCTTTAGATGAAGTTCCGACAAGATATCAATAACGAGAAATTATACAGTGAGATTGTTACACTATTTTATTAGACAGATTCAATGTGACGCCCAAATAATATGGGTCCATATGGCCCCTATTTTTATTTTTTTTTTGAGAGAAATGAAAAGTAGTTGATGTCTTTAAGTAAAATGCGTTACTTGCACGTGTCTTCTAGTTTTAGAGGGTTGCATGACCTTTTGTGATTGAGACGTCACCAAGGTTGACCCTGGCTGTAGGTGGGGTAGGCGGTCGCTTAAGGCCTCCAATTTGATCATTTTTTTTTTACTTTTCATAAGGGTCCAAAATAATATTTTCAAATGTATTATGTAGATCCAACTGTAATGGAACCTAGATAAATATGGAAATAAATAAATGCATGTAGTGTATATGCCCTTTTAACCAATACTTCTCTACTCACTTTCCCGTTTAGCTCAAACCAAATAATTTTGAGTTAGTCTACACTTTAGAAATTAAAATTAGCGATAAATTCTTATTAGCAAATGAAAATATGTGGAATTACAAAGGGGCAAGCCGAGGAGAAGGAGAGCAAAATTCATAACATGCAACAAGGATTACAATCATTAAACCTCAAAATTCTAAAAAATGACCAAGAAAAATCATAAATCAAAACTATAACATGTCTGATATATAAATTTCACCCACAAATATGTATAATCTGACCCAACAAATTTGGCTTCACAAGTGCTACCCCCAAATCCCCGTTATCCAAAGGTGAAAGGGCAATGTCTTCCAATGTTCACCTAGGGCCCCTAATTTGTCAAAGCCAATCCTGAACGTCACACCACGTTAGGATAAAGACATTATGTAACGGTCTCACTGGATAACGACACTATGACATGGTACGATAGGTTTTTTTTTTTTAATTGTGAAACTTCATTTATTCAAAAAAGCAGATCCCAAAAAAGAACTAGTACATGCCTAGTGCCCTGGCTAGGCTTTCTCCCAAACTATGCATAATACCCTGGCTGGGCCTTCTCCCAAACACATGCACAGTAGCCGTCGCTACTAAATTTTCAAACATTGAGAAGCTTACCCCCAGTATGAAAATGTATAACATTTTCTTCAACCCACATAACACATAGCATGCTCACATAATCACATAGACATGCTTTCAAAATAATTGACGTGCATAATTAACGGGCATAAAACTAACACATAAATATTTGCCCGGATCACAATTTCATACATGATATATAAAACATTAAAATCCTTATATAACATAGGTTAGAATTCGTACATCAAGCTACGATCCAGAACTTCAAAGAAAGTACTAGGAGTCCAAATCTACGCCGAATCTCCGATTACAAGTTAAACCTACAAGTTTTCATACATTTTTCTCAAATTTTCAAAATTAGGATATGAAAATCTATACCAAACAAGTCCTAAAAAGTATCAAAGTATAGCTCTTACCTCAAGGAATCCAAAAAATGTAATTTTAGTTGAAAACCAATGGACGAACGATTATAGTTTGGCATCATGAAGATCAAATTCAAAATCTCCCTCTTGGTCTTAATTCGAATATTTTGAGAAAAAGTTATAAATGAAAATATCTCCTGGCTTTCTATATATAGCCTTGACTTTCTGAAATTGTGTTTAACTCCCATGAGTTCTCTCAACTTCCAATTATTCTCCAAAATGTCTTAAACGCCTAAGTTATCGATGCAGGAGTGAAAATCCCTAATTCATAAAAGCTTTCGTCTAGGTTCTGTTTGTCTCCGTAATAATGTTCTGGAACTATTTTTGTGGAATTTCTAGAGAACCTACCTTTTATGCAACGTGTTACTTACGTTAATACTACAACATTCAAAATGATCTTTAACAAGATCGAAACTATTAGTAAACAAACAAAACATGTGCATTTACTATTCGCATATATCAGGTAAAGTCAAAAAACATTTGAATCATATAAATTTCATTTAGCCATTTCAATTCCTCTTTGATTTCCAAATCCTCGTGTCTTCGATTGACACCCACCGTTGACCCACGGTAAACCTCATTCACACTTATTAATCAACATTAATAATTCACATGATTCAATTATTTATCAATAACAAATGGATTTCCGGGACGCATGTGACAACAAGCCAGTATACAGGCCCTTGAAAAGTCCGTTCACTAGTTATTTTCACAAACCTACGTAGGAGTTTTATTCAAACATGCTCACGAGCTCTATCGTGCCGCGCATTTGTATGCTTGAGTTTGACTTATTTATTAAAGGGTAAATATCAGCTATCTCTCCTGAGGTTTAGCCTTAATACACATACATCCCCTCACATTTCAGGAATCTCACTTACCTCCCTTATTTTAAATTTTAGTATTAGTTTCCCCTCTCCCTTTAAGAAATCATTGGAAAATTTAAGGGAATCTAACGCTAAAATTCAAAAATAAGGGAAGTAAGTGAGATTCCTAAAATGTGAGGGGAGGTATGTGTATTTGGGCCAAACCTCAAGAGAGGCAGATGATATTTACCCTTTATTAAATGAGTCGAGCCCCTATCAAACATGTTCCTAAGGACTGATTGAGTAGCTCGACTTATGCCATCAGGGGAGGACCTAGGATTTTTGGTCAGGGGGGCCTAGCATATATGGGGGTTCGGGGTAGCGCCCTAGAGGCGATTTTTTTTGGGTATACTTATACATAATTATGTATAAAACGATAGAATCGTGTAAAATTGGTTTTACACCCATAATTTGGGAAAAATCATGTAATTCTAGGGGGCCTATATCTAAAACATGTAAAATGTTACATGTAAGTATAGAATTTTCTATCACGCCCCGACGTAGCATAAATATGGAAAGCGTTTAATTTCCTTTATGGACCCATAAATCGCGACAGTTTGAAGGATCGATTTCGTCCGAAACGTCGAACAACATAAAACCATGATCAGAGTAGAGCAATCAAGACTTACAAATATTTTTCTAACTTATTACATATTACAATACGAGGTCAACTAAGGCACAAGCCACCTTAAAACAAAACAATATCTATCGTCTATTACAGTTATCCTTATTACAGAATTCAGTTTATAACTTAAAGCATAAGATATTGATAATAGTTCTATCTTCCAAAGCAGTCGTTCTCAGTTTGCATAATCATAGGGTTCAACACAGTCATAACCTGAAAAGCCTGAACACGAATGTCCATGGCGCATCGAAGCCGTCAGCTTCAAGAAGCTGGTGAGTATTAAAAACATAACTTTGAATGTAACACATACTCATTTACCATTTTCCAATTCCCATTTAATTCATCAAGTTTACATTAAGTAAAGAGTTCATTTTAGAACACAACCACAATATCATTTGAAAGATATAATTCATACATGTGACCGTGTATGAAAAATAATTTACCATCTCATCTTACCGACTTTTTTCTCTCGACAAACACAGCAACCCACTATCTCACACCAGTATCCTTGTAATACTCCGATAGCCACACTTTAGCACATGGGTGCCAGGGAATGTCCAGTTTGCCTCACACTTTGGTCTGGGGTACCAGGGAGTGTCCAATGCCTCACACTTTAGTACCTAATCCTCCTCGCAAATACCGGAGGTAACCTCATGCAGTATCCAGACTCGGGTGCCAGAGAGTGTCCGTAGGCCATACTTTAGCACTACCATGGGTGCCAGGGAATGTCCAAGTTTGGTGTCACACACTTTAACGCTACCATGGGCGTCAGGGAATGTCCAGTTTTGCCACCGTCGCATTACAAAGATACTCTCGCCGCAATCTCAACACGTCACACTTTGGTACACAATTACCAGGGAGTGTCCACAACACAATCTCAACCACACACCATGCATGTACAACTGACTCCACATGTATGTCATGAAACCTTAGACAAAAGAAAAATGCTGAATTATAGGAACAATGTACGTACGGGGATTGTTAAGTCATAATACATCATTTCAATCGTCCAAATATAACCAAATAGGGTTCTATTTTAGTAAATTTCCTAAACAGAGCTTTAAAAGTCCATGAAACATCACCCAAATAGTTCCTTAACATAAAACAAGCAAAAATCAGAAACTGTCCAAAGTCGCTCGCGCGATATGCCCAATTTTCATTTTCTTTTATAAAACTTTTCCAACTGCCAGAATACAGGAAGATCGCGCGCGTGGGTCGCTCGCTCGATTCGCTCGCGTGATCTGCCTAATTTTCATTTTTCTTATTAAGATCTTTTCTATCTGCCTGAAACCACGCGGCTCGCGCGCGCGGGCCGTTCGCACGTGGGGTCGCTCGCGGGCCGTTCGCGCGATTGCGCGCGCAAGTTTCAGCAGTGACTTCATCTTCTTCGTCAGAACTGCTCTATTTCAAAAATCAGGGGGTCTTTTGACCCATTTTCAAATCCTTAAGCAAATAGGGCATGTAATATATGAAATTCTTTGTTTTTCAGCAAAGATTAAGAATATGAAATCAACTTAACATGATTCAAACCATAGCTCTCAAACTTTGTGAAAAATTAAAAGTTGTCAAAACTTAATTTCCTATTATACTTTCTCATATGGACGAATTAGGCTCTAATATTTTGACAGTAGCTTCTAGGGGCTATAATCTTCCTAAATCATCTCTAAAAACTCATTTTGGTTATGTTTTGAAAATGGTGATTTTGAAGTTCAAACTTCCATGGTTAAGATCAACAATGGTGATTAACAATTTCATACACCCAAGTAGTAACTAAGCATGAATTACATTTAAGAGTGAGTTTAAAATACTCACTGAGATTAAGAGTGAAGAGTTGTTGAGAAAGAATAGAAATATAAGAAACCCAATTGAAGCTTCAAACTTTAAGCTATGGAGATATAAGCTCTCTCTCTCTCTCTAAAATAATCTGTATAACTCTCTGCACTCTCTCTACACTCTCTATATCAGCTTGTAAAAATAAGTACAGATTGAGAGATGGAGTGAGAGTTATATAAAGAAAATCAATTGGCCTTCTTGGAGGCCAAGAAATTTGATGTTCACTCAACAAATGAAATTTAATTAGCTAAATACATATATACAATGCATATACGTATATACTCAGATAACATGAACTCTATAATCAACCAAGAGTCAAGTATAGACTCATAGGGGACAAACACATGTGGTTGGGAATTCTAATATATGCACAAAATAACACACATACATGAATAGGATAGCCAAACAAGGCACAAACAAATTTCTTAGGAATCACTTATGTTGTTTGGAAAAATAACTTATGGTACTAAGTTTACACACAAGTTAAAAACATTCCCAAACAAGGCCTTATCCAATGATGAGTTACCATAAATGGAAAGTAAAGCAAGTGTCAAATCTTGCTTTACATCACTTCCAAAATCTGTGGAAGTTTAACCTGGTGCGGACAGTTTTGAACATAAACTGGTATTTTCGCGGTGCGGTGTTCACCACAAAAATACAAAAAATTCATTTCAACATCAGAAATAGTTTTCTGGTCTTATAAAAATAGTGTTTGAGTCAAAAGTAAATGTTTTCACCGTTTTGAAATACAGACTTTGAAATCCAACACAGACATTACTAAATTTACAAAATTACAATTTTGACCCCAAAAGAATTTTAATTATGAAATGGCGCCAATAATAAAATTTAACACAGGGAAAATGAAATTAAATAAAAGCAGATAATACAATTTTAAATTTAAATATGACAAATGCAATGCAATTTATGTGAAAAAGCAGGTTGTTACATTTTCAAAATTGCAGGGGGCCTGTGTCTTAAACTTGTAAAATTTTATGTATAAATCTATCATTTTCATAAGTTCAGGGAAGTCTGTGTGAAATTTTGGAGGATCTAATTCTAAAATCTATAAACTATTACATATAATTCTATAATTTCAAAAATTCTAGGGGACTTGTGGCACCCCTGAAATACATGGAGGTCCGCCCATGTATGCCATAACATGAGATCGTGCATGGTATGTTACCATCTCTATTGACGTCCCCGTTGTTGAGAATCCAAGCCTTTTGAGTGTTTCCTTTTCCACAAAAGGTTCCACCATCCAATTCTTCTTTCTCTTTTCTATCTTCCGTACATAGTTAGTAAAAGCAAAATTCTTATTCGAAATTACACTTTTGAATGAGAATTTCAAAATTCATAATGCTATAAAACAATGATTTTCAAATTTCTATTTTAAAAGTTTTTTTCAAATAATATGGTACATAGTGAGAGTGATATTCAACTCAATTCTTCAATTGAAAATTGTTTGAAATAATTCAACCATGCATATTACTTGACAACATTTTTGAAAAAGAAATTTTAATTAAAGTATTATGACTTTGTTTGAAAAAAATAAAATAAAATAAAAATCTATATAACTTTTTTTCAAAATTTGTCCATCTATATCCCCCTATTTACATCAAGCATAAGCATAAGTGGTCCATCTATACAAAAGCACATCCTAACCTTTTTTGGGATTCTTTGCACACGGTCATGATATATATATATATATATATACACATACGATCAGACTTTTAAGTGAATAATATTGAGTGAACATACCAAATGACATTGTTACCCTTGTGTTCCTTGCCCAACTGCTAAAAGTAAAAACTGTTAAGTGGCTCCCCAAGTCCTAATATGTAACAAGGCCACACATACATTTTTTTATTTTTATTTATTTATTTATTTTTTGGAATCTTAGTTTTAACATTTACTTGAAACATTCCAGGATATCCTAATGGATTAGAATGTATCATACATTCTACTAGTTTTGGTGCTAAAATGTTATACTCAGATATTAATATGTTTTACAACTCATAATTAATAGTATTTGAAAATTTAAGTGATTTTTTCAAAAGTTGGTAGTTTTTCACGGTTACAACATAATTAACTACTTTAGAGCTAAAATACATTAACTACTTCAGAGCTAAAATACATTAACCACTTTAGAGCTAAAATGTTGGATGCGTCATAGAAGTTTCTCATTTATCTATGAACTAGCTCTTGACCCGTGCCATGTACGGGAGAAATATTTAATCAAAATTTTATGATATTAGTATGATAGTTTGATTTTAAAAAATGCAAAAGAAAAAAGTTAATAAATCACAGGTGATAGAAAATCCTACCATGATTGTATAGTTTTGGTGGTAGTATTTTTATATCTAGGTCATATATGTGTGTGTATGCAATCAATAGTGTAGTGGATATTGATGTTAATAATGAGATACTTGTAATAATTTAATGAGCAAAATTTTTTAAAAAATTTTGCATTGCCTCTATTTGTGCCATGTGGCACTTGAGGCTTCCATATTATAATAATATAATAAGATAAGATATAAGTTCATTTACTAGTAATACTTAACAAGAGAGGTTTTTGCTCACTCAAGCACCCCATTTTTGCTCACCCAAAATTTACTCACCCATTACTCAACAAGTGTCCTTTTTTTTCTTTTTATTTTTTTCCCCTCCCATTACTTCTTATATCTCCGATTATTATTAGGGGCAATTGGCCACAGCTCTCCTGTAACTATCCTAAATAAGCCAACAGTCCAGCCTGTTTTTTTTTTTTTTTTTTTTTTTTTTTTTTTTTTTTTTAAATGTCATACGTCCTCATAGTTTTTCAATCTTTAAAATGCCATAACTCTCAAACTACAAGTCGATTTTCGATAAATTTTATATATACGTAATCTACAAAACAAAATTTACAAAACAAAATCTACACAACCATACATATCCATATTGGCTATAAAAAACTTGATTTAAAAAAAAAAATGTTATTTTGCAGCTTCAACACGGATATTGAAAAAAAAAAAAAAAAAAAGAAGTCAACACTTCCATAGCATAGATCTCGAAAAAATAGTTCCCAAAAAAAAAAAATCGTCCAAAACAACCCCAGGATCGTAAAGTTATAGCCATTTTAGCAAATGTCACTGTCTAATATTGTTATTGTCATTATAATGCTACCAGGTAATGACAGTGACATTTGTTCAAATTAACCAAAAAACGCAAAATTATAACTAATTTTCATATGTTGTCTTTACAATTCTGTCGAAGTAAAGACAATAACATATCATCAAATTTAAAAATTTAAAAAAAGAAAAAAGAAAAAAGAATTGAAGATAGTACCAGGTCACTGTCATTTGCGATGGTGATGTCATACAGTGACATGAATTTTATTATTATTATTTTTTTAAAATTTTTCAGTTTGATAGATTTTCTCTTCTAGATTAGATTATAGATATATCAATTTTATTCACATTAGAGTTGTGGTTTGAAAATTATAGTATTTTAAAACTTGAAAAATAAAAAATTATCTATCTTGCATTAGAAAAAAAAATGGTCTGAACTAATTGCATAATACTGTCTATTTCAGAAACTGCTAATTAATTTTCCCAATTAATAATTATTTTTTAATTCAAGAGTCATTCTACCAACTCGTAGTCCATTTATTACCCCTAATCGCATTGTAAATCTGGAGCCTTGCAAGTTGAAATCTCAATTACCCGAATATAATATAATCTCCCCGGCCTCGAGATATTATTCAATCAGCCTCTCACATCACCTCTCTCTCTCTCTCTCTCTCTCTCTCGCTCTCTCTCTCTCTCTCTCATAAAATAAGATTATAGTACAACTATATAAATAGATACATATTATGGTGTTAATATCTATGAAGTTCGCCTCCCATCCCAATAACAACTCATGTAAACAAGAAAGTAGTCTCTCCATGGAAGAAGTGTGGAAAGACATAAACCTTTCTTCTCTCCACCACCACCACCATCACCACCAAACCACCACTGCCGCCGCTGCACATGGCATCATCCTCCAAGATTTCTTGGCTAGCCCCTTTCACAAAGACCCACCAAAAATGGACCAACCCTCTTCCTCCGCCTTAGGTGGTGGTGCCGCCACTTCCCTGAGTTTGAATACAGGGCCGCCTGAGTTTCATAAATCAAATCCACAATTAGATGGTCTTGCATCATCCCCTGCTATTTTTTCTTCACTTTGCCACAAAAGGGCTTTGGAAGTTGATGAATTAGATTCTACTCATTCTAGTGATCGGCGATTCAAGCGTATGATCAAGAACAGAGATTCAGCTGCCCGGTCCAGAGCCAGAAAACAGGAATATCTCTCTCTCTCTCTAGCTATATATATACACACACACGCATATTCATTTATGTGTGCAGTGGCGGATCACGTCATCATATTGTGTCATCATATTGTGTGCTGTGACGCTCTAATAATATCTTACCATATGACCATAAAAATAAAAATAAAGGCACGACACAATTCACTGACAAGTGACACTGTCACACCATTTCATCATGAGTGGTGTAACGGTGTAATAATATTGGATGCATGTTAGTATTACTTTAACCGGTGTCAATTAATTACCAAATTTACATGGCAATAGATGTTATGATTCGGATTTTCAATATATATTTTTTTTTTCCGTTCAAACTAATGTTTGATTGACCCTCTATTCAAATTCTACAGGCTTACACAAGTGAGTTGGAGAAGGAGATTGCAGATTTAATGGAAGAGAATGCTAAATTGAGAAGACAGCTTGAAAAGGTGAATAGTTTGATTAATAGAAAAAAGAGATCATTTTTGTTTACCTTATTTTGGTCATTCATGTATTTATTGGATAACATGTGTCCAATTCTAATAGAGGCAAAATGAGAATAGAATGTGACACATGTCACCCAATAGATATCTCATGAGCAATGGATGAACAAAAATATTCTCTAAATAAAGTAATTCAATGATACTACACTGTAATTGTACATGATCATGTGAATTCGAAAAATGGAGCTCACATGGTAAATAATAAAAATCAATAATTACTTGTCGTATCTACCTAAAAACAGGGATCATGTAAACTCATATGAAATCTCCCTGAAAATGATTGGAGCGTGAAAACACGCAACCTCGCTAAATAATTTCTTTGACAGGTGAGAGAAAACAAGGACAATGTCTTTTTAGTTTCCTTTTATTAAGAAGAAAAAAACTTCTTGTGTTTGTTATTGCCAGGCAAGGTCCTGTACACTGATGGACACTTGTTTATGTTTTTACCTTTTTTTTTTTGAAGTCCTATTTTGCAGATCCTGCTCAGCTACCAAAAAAACACAAGCTATACAGAACCTTAACAGCCCCATTTTAAAAAGTAAGTATACAATTAATTTTTTTTTTTTTTTTTTTTTTTGGGGGGGGAGGACAATCTTTCTAACCCTTTTTACTATATATTTGAGAGAGAGAGAGAGATGGTAAGAATGGGTTAAACCTTGTGTTGGATATATACACTAGTTAGATGCATATCTATAAAGTGCTTTCTGTTATGTAATATGTATACTTATATTTGTCTTCATATATGTTATGTGCTATGCTTTTCCTTCCCCCAAATGAGGAGGTACCGTGGTGGGTGCTAATTTATTGTTAAGGAAATGATTGAAAGACCTTTTGTTCCGATACAAATATGGGACATGTTTGGTTTTTATTATCCTTATCTTTTCTTAGTGTTTTCTCTCATCTCCCTTTTCTTCCATCTCAAAACTTTTTTTTCTCCTTACTCACTATTACAGCGAATTCTTTGTGTATGATTGCGCAATATAATTAACATTTGTGATGCTTATCTTTTGGCCACTCTCTCTTGATTTATGATTTGATTCCAAGCTATCTTTTGGCCACTCTCAAAGGGATAACACCTTAGCAGGAAATACAAGAAGAAGAAGAAGAAAGTTAAGAAAAAGAAACGAAAAAGTGATGCTAAATACCGGTGGAGATCCTCGCTTGCACGGCCCGTGAGCAGCGCTTGGCGTGCAAGACCATAAGATGACTTTTTTTTTGTAACTTAAAAAATTAAAAAAAAAAAAAAAAAAAAAAACAACAACAACAACAACAAAAAAAGATCAAATACCGAATTCATTTATTTTTCTGGTGCTCAACCAGATTGGAATATGTAATATCATAATAATGGTATAAATTGAATCACTTTTGTTTTGATATTCTATACAAAATCCCATAACATATAAATCTAAGTGGCATAATTATGTACAAAATCGCATAATAAGTCTAAGTGTAGTCCTGCCAGCATCACACAGGCATTGCCACGTGTTGCCCCCTTGTTATGCGGCTGAAGATCCTTGGATGCTAAATGCACTAATTAAATTGCCAAGTGTTGCCCCCTTGTTATGCGGCCGAAGATCTTTGGACGCTAAATGCACTAATTAAATTTGTACGACTTCACGCACCCATTGTGCAGTGAGGAGGAATACTTCTGCCATCTCACTTTGTACACCTGGGTGAAATGGCAAATTTGGTGCCTCCTTGAGGAAAAAAAAAGGAAGAAAGAAGAAGAAGAGGTCAAGAAAGAGGATTCCTTGAATTAATTAAAATGCCACTTAGTTAATTTAGTGGTTTAAAATTGATAGATAATTATATTATCTAAGCTATTTTTCTAATCCAGATAGGGGATTTTCACTAATTTCAAAAAGTAGTGAGAGACTTTATAAAAAATGGTCAAATCGTGTGGGCTTTTGGCTGTAGAGGTGTCAAAGAAGGCCCAACCGGGCTTTCGGGCCGGGCTCTTATGGATATCGAGTCGGGCTTTGGGGCAGGCCGGGCCGAGGTTTGTGGGAGGGAGCGAGGGAGTATTTGAAATTTAAATTTTAAAATTTTGAATTAATGTTTTGGCGGAAAAAAATTGATTGGGAAAGTTTAGTTGTATACTTGTAGATCATATGTAAACTTTACAATTTTACATTTGTTATTAAACTTTAATACTTTACTCTTTATTATTATTATTATGTTTATGTAAACTTTATTATTTATTATTTTATAGACTTTGCTATTATTGTTATATTATTTATGCAAACTTTATTCTTTATTATTATTTTACACTTGTTATTGAACTTTACTTTTTATTTGGGAGTACTATTTTATAAAAATAAATAAAGATTACTTTAAAAAATTATTTATTATTCAATAAAAATTGAAGATTACTAACAATTGTACATTAATTCTATTAAATACTAACGATTACATTAATTCATAAAATAAAAGGCTAAGATGGCATTTTAAAGAATTGATTTTTTTAAGCCGTTCACAATTTATACTCATGCAGGTCAGGAGTATTATATTTATTTGGGAATGGTTGATCTTCTACTTCATTCTTCAGTAACATTCATTTTTCGAATTCTTCAACAAAATAATTTTTTCGGTCTTGAGTTCAATATTGTGCATCCAGCCAATCCTTCAAGCACATCAAGCAGTCAAGCATATCAGGAGATAATCTACTCCTCCTTTCCTCTAATACTCTTCCACCTATACTAAAGGCAGACTCCGATGCAACTGTAGAAGCCGGAGGAGTTAGTAAATCACGAGCCATGATGGAAAGAACAGGGAAAGCTCTTATATGTTATTTCCACCATGTCAAAAGATCCAAATTTATCATTTCCTCGGGAGTTAATTGGTTTTCCCACTCAGTTTCTATATACTTATTTAATTTACCAAGGATGTTCGAATTACTTACAAATGATTAAGGAGCCTTTTGTTTCTTTCAACTGAGAAACCGGCTCACATAAGAACCACGTGACGCTCCCAAAACTCAATAGTATGAGTAAAAGAAGAAGTAATACATTATTTATTTGCATATTTTTCATAGTAAATAGGAAATAAAGTTTCCAAAGTATTTTCCATTTCAAAATTAGTTATTTCTAGACCAGACTCACCTTCTGGTCCTTCCAACAATTCAGATATTTGTTTAACCACTTCACAAACACCATCAAAATTGAGTCTAGGATCCAAAATTGCAGATAAGTAAAATACAGGTGGAAGGTCAGACCAATATTTTTTAAACTTTTTTTCCATATCCTTGCAAATCTCAATAAAAATATAATTTTTTTGTTGATAATAATTAAACGCATGAGACATATTAAGTAATCCCATAAGAACTGTAACACCCGTACCGGGAGAACGGGTTAATTATTTGTGTTAATATGCATTAATTAGTAAATTAGTGTATAAACGGATTAAGGGGAGGCTTGAACTCGCCCATGTAAAAAGTGTTCAGCGAGGGACACTAGTTGGAAAAGTCCCCAGTGAGGTGGGACAGGTATTGAAATGGAACCCAGCGAAGGGTAAAATGGTAATTTGCATTTTAAATGATTAAATGCATTTTATGTGTTTACATGAATATGTGTTTACATGCTTTCATATTACATGTTGATATATGTGTAGTGTTGGTGTTATAAGGGTATAAATGAAAAAGATTTAAAATTAGTAGGTGCGGTAGCAATTTTACAAAATATGTGGGACCCACGTTGGGACCCATGCGGAATTTAGACAAATACTCATTTGATAATTGGGTAGTTAATGTAATGTTTGGGGGATTTCATAATAAGAACTTAAGAAAATCCGGGGGTGTAAACGAAAATAGAGGGAATTGGTTGACACCTCATTTGCATGAGATGTTGGTGTGTCACTAGGAGAGTCTATACTCTCAATTCACTGCAGAAACTAAACAAAAGAAAAGATATCACCGAGAGAGGAAGACGAGCTCGAGACGCCGACGTCGTTTTTCCGCCGTTCCGTCGCCGCCGTTCGTCGAATTCGCGAACCGAAGCCGTTTTCGGACTCGTGGAGGTGAGACGAACATTTCTACACCCTTAATTTCTGTTTAAATTGCTAGATTTTAGTAGCTCGTACTTAACGGTGAGACGTCGTCTACCGAATTCTTGTAGGATTCTTGTTGGGGTAGAAATTGAGGTTCAATTTGGTGAAATTCAGCACTTCTCTAGCTTAATCTTGGGTAAAATCTGTGAATAAGGTGAGTTTTCTATACAAAATAAGTGATTGTGTTTAATGGGTTTAAGGTTTGGGTTATGTTAGGAATAACTACTCATGCTAGAGGCTATTTTGTTGTTAAATTGTGAATTCTATGTCAATTCTATGAAAACCATATGTTGATACATGAATATGTGTTATGTGCTTATATGTCTATGTGGTAGTCAATGAGCACCGGGGAAATGGTTCATTGTTGGGAGTAATAAGGGTGGCGAAGAGGAAGAATCCGATAAATACGGAAGTCCAAGGAATAGAAGTGACCACGGGACCAAGGGAGGTCTTCGGGTTTGAATGAACCATATAACCGGTGACTCGGCGATTACGTTTATGCTTATGTGTTATTTGTAGCATTGCACGTGTTAAACATACAATCATGTTTAGAATGCTCACTAAGCAAATTGCTTAAGAAAACCGTTTTCCTATTTCTGTTGTGGTACATAACAACCACCGCAGGTACGGAGCAATACCCGGAGAGAAAGTGACGTGCTCGGGGAAAAGGGGAGAAGGTTTTGGAACTTGTAGATATGTTTTAAACTTATATTATAGTGTAACTAGTGACTTGAGGTTCTCAACTTGAGGCTTGAAGTCTTAACTTGTGAATGGGAGAGATGGGGAGAAATGGGAGAGATGGGAGAGATGGGGGAGATTGAGCCTCATGCTTGTTAATTTCTTTTGGAACTTGTAAAATGATGTAAAGTATGGTGTCTTTTATGTTAATGTTAATATTTAGGTTGTTGGAAATGACTTTGAATCATAACTATGTATTTGGAAGTGAAAAGTAGAACCTATGTATAATCTCTTTTGTTTTGCTCAAATGGTGCAAGTTAGTAATTAAGACCATCTCGGCATGTTCGGAAGTGTTGCAAGCGTCGTGGATAAGTTTGGTTGTGTAAATGATATTGGCTTAGCTTGAGTTCATTCCCAATCAATTCTATGAACTTTAAATGAAAATTGAGTTCCAAAGCTTTAAAGTTTGTTTGATTCAAAAAGAGTTGAGTTCATGAGTGGATTTGATCCAATTCTAGTTGTAGATATGTGGTATATGCTTGGTTTATGTTTAAAAGTGTTTGGAAGTGTGTTTGGAGTTGTTTCCCAAAGTTTCATGAAGTTTGGAGATGGTTTGGATATGTTTGGACTTGAAAAAAACATGTTTTAACCAGCAAAAATGACTTCTGGTAAGCCGGATCGATCCCCCTTTTTTCCTTGGATCGATCCGGGCCTTTTTTGAAAGTCTCTGCCAGTTTTTGACAAGTCGGATCGATCCGGATTTAAAGGGCGGATCGATCCGCGTACAAATTCGGCAGCACGTCGCCTTTTACGGAAACGTGCATAACTCTTTCTAGAAAAATCGAATTCGCGCGCCGGTTTTTGCGTTGGAACCGGGACTCAAAGACCTATCTTTTGGTATAAAATTTGCTATACCTTATTAATTACCATTTTACCCTTGGGGCCTATTTTGTAACAATAGAGTTGTTTAATGTGGTTAAATACATGTGATTCTTAGTAACTTGAATGGTTCTTTGCTAATTAATGTAATTCGGAACTTGTAGCATTGTTACACGTGTCCTAATCCGCACGATGCGGGTTGGGGTGTGACAAGAACTAAGCAAGAAATGGAATAGTAAACACCAGAAAGATTATTTGTAGCCTTGTTGTCATAACCCATTCAACTATGCACGAAAATAGGACATGTGGCATGCCACCAAAACTCATCCAATTTAATTAAAGTAAAATAGCAGCGAAAAACATAAGTAAAAACCATGAAATTTAGAGTTATAAAAAGTTTTGCGCATTTGAAAACACTTAAGGAAACACCCTGATTGAAACTAGCAATCCAATCGACTGATCATAGGTCCGGTCGATTGGAAATGCAAAACACAGAGAGCCTCAAAATCTAAGCAGTCCATCCAATCGACTGACTAGAGGTCCGGGCGAATGGAAATACAAGATACAGAGAGCCTAAAATATCAATAGCCCATCCAGTCGATCGTGTCAGGGGACCCAGTCAATTGTGGTGTTAAATTATTAGTCGACTGGAACCTTTCCGTCGACTGAAATCCTAACCCCCAGAAACTCCCATTTTGAAAACACAATCCAGTCGACTGTGATCTTCACTCAATCAACTGCTCCTTTCACAGAATGAAAATAACATTTCTAACCCAATGATCCAGACGACTGTGTCGGAAACCCAGCCGACTGCTTTTCAATATTTCAGGGCAGTAGCTGGTTCAAAATAGGCCTCTAGTCAACTGTCCCTAGTCTAGTCGACTGTTGTCCCTCAGTTTGCTAAGCATTCTGCAGATTTTCAATCTATGGTTATTCCATCACATTATCACATGATCCTCATTGCATTTCAACACTTTCAATCCATAAATACAAGATTTTATTACAGATTACGAAACTACTAATCCATTCTAATGTTCCAAGTTAAAAACAAAACATAATTCTAGTCTGTTACATTTCTTATTACAACTTTGAAAAGGAAACAAAAGTATGAACAAAGGTGATCCGTCATCCCCTCAGCCTCACTTCTCACACTTCTTCTTGCCTTTCTTTTTGCTACTTGCAATACAGTAAATCTCCACTAATCAACTATATGTTAAGTGCACTATTCTAAACATATACTTATATGACAATTCATGTTTTAAAACATCTAAACACATGAAATAGTCTCTAGGGAAAGTGGTACGTTCCCATCCAGTAAATGAGATTGATGTCATGGAAGGCCTTCCTTTTCCACGCACCCAGTGCCCTGGCTGGGCCTTCCTCTATACCAGGCACAACAACTATCGATATCACAATCCTCAAACTTCGAGGAGCTTACCCCCAGATGGAATTGCACCAAACTCTCCTTTAACCCAAGTAGACATATAGCATGCTCACATAAACATTTACACGTGCTTTTATCGCATTTTTATGTGCATAAATAATGGGCCGAATTAATACATGAATTTTGCCCAGATCCAAAATTTCAAGTCTGATATTTAAAACATGTAATTTCCCTATAATTCATAGATCTAGAATTCATACCTCGTGTGATTTCTCTCTAACTTTGAAGGAAGTACTAGGGAACCGATTCAACATCTGATCTATGATTATACGTGATTCCTACAAGTTATACATATGTTTTCTCCAAAATTCTAGAATTAGCATTTTCATAAGAGTTTGCCAAACATGGCCTAAGAGGTATCAAAATGTAGATCTTACCTCAAGGAGTTCAAATATGAAGTTTGGTTCAAAACAAACGAGCAGGAGTCCGTCGATTGCCATCTAAAAGCTTTAAGCCACAAATCACCTCTTGATTTAGGTTTATACGAAAAGTTGAAATGAAAATATCTTGCCACTTTCTATATATAGGCAACACTTTTAGAAATTATGCTTACCTCCCCACGAGTTCTCAAATCTTCTAATTATTCTTCAAAACGTTGTACATGACTAATTTATTACTTCATGGGTGAAAATTATAAATTATAAAAGTTTTCGTCAAAGTTCCGTTTGGGTCCGCAATTACGTTTCGAAAACTATTCTTGTGGAATTTCTAGCGAACCTACCTTTTATGCAACGTATCACTTAAGTTCTTACCAAAGTATTCAAAACGATCTAAGTCAAGATCAAAACCACTAGAAATTATACAAAACATGTATAATTACTATTCATCAAAATACCAGCTAACTCAATTAACATTTAATGTGCATAAATGTCATTTACTCATGTCTATGCCTTATGGATTATCAAATCCTCATGTCCTCGGTTGACATCCACCGTTGACATACGTACAGTCAACTCCATCCACCATTATCAAATAACATTGATAATCCTTTAAAATCATTTATGCATTTTAAAGCAATTGTATTTTCCAGGACGGGTGTGACACTTGTAAAATACCTCTAAAAATCCATGAAATTCAAATCTCATATCCGAATCATGAGAAGTCAATCCGAGTGATGGATAATTAACATTGATAAATTGAGTAATAATCCCACTATATTTTTTTTACAAGATTCTATCATAAGATAAGTAGAACTCCAACGAGTTTTAATATCCGTTTGCAATTTATGAGGATTAAGACAATTTTGTTTACAAAGATAAAGAAATGCTTGTACACGGGTAGGCGTTGCAGCACAATAGACCACTGCCTCTCTAACTTTAGATATATGACTATTTATTTTTGATAATCTATCCTGGATAATCAAATTAATGATATGACATACATGACCATGGAATAATTTTTCATTCATGATTGGTTGTAGATGATCTTTAAACATATTAATAGTACTTGTATTAGTACTAGCATTTTCAAAAGTAATGCTCATATTTTTTTTTTCACAATATCATACTCATGAAAAACGTTAATTATATAATTATAGATATTTTCTAGTATGAGGATAGTCTACTGCACAAAAAGTAATGATGTTTTTATTCATTTTCCAATTTTTATCAACAAAATGCGCCGTTATACACATATATATATCATGTTTTATTACAATCAGTCCATAAATCAGAATTGCATGCAATTTGCATATTAAAAGTAGAAAAGTCATCAATTTTTTTTATTTTTTTTTTTGGTTTGAAAAATAGATAGTATATCACTTTTAAGGATATTTATAGTAATAGGTTGGTAGGCGGGTTGTAAAAAAGTTTGAATAAAATGTGTAAAACATTCTTCTTCAACCACAGTAAAAGGCATATCGGATGCACAAACAAATTTTGTCAAGCCTTCCCTCATTTTTTTTATTATAAAGAAAAGTTTCATAACTTGTGCCAGTATAAACAGAAATTTGGGATTGTATTAGGCTGCCTGCTTCAGTGGTACCGGCCTCCCATGCAAGTTTATGTTTGCTAATGACATGCCTTTTAAGTGTGTTATTTCTACCACCTTTATAAGAAAAATTCTATTTACATATGTTACAAATGGCTTTAGATTTATGCTCAGCTTTTGTAAAAAATTCTCAAACTTTTGATTTTAATTTTCTTTTAGTGGTGGTGGGATTTGAAGAAGTTGGATTAGGCCCCGTAATTTTGACTTCGTCATCATCCTCATCCTCATCCAAATCATTAATCTCATTTCTTTCCCCATAATCTAAATTTTCAAAGTCATAAGTTGGCCCTTGTATATTTTTTGAAGATCTTGAATGAGATGCCATTTTAAAAAATAAATAAATAAAAGTAGGAGAAAGAAATATAAAAGATTTAAAATAATGACAATTAAATAAGCAAGAAGTGAAATAATAAATGTATATTTTTAAAGAGTAGGGGGAAAGAAATATAAAAGGTTTAAATAATAACAATTAAATAAACAAGAAGTGAAACAATAAATACATATATATATTTATATATTTTAAAGAGTAGGGGAAAGAAATATAAAGATTTATAATAATAACAATTAATTAAACAAGAAGTAAAACAATAAATTTTTTTTAAAGAGTAGGGGAAAGAAATATATATATTTAAAATAATAACAATTAATTAAACAAAAAGTGAAACAATAAGTTTTTTTTAAAGAGTAGGGGAAAGAAATATAAAAGATTTAAAATAACAACAATTAAATAAGCAAAAAGGGAAACAATAAATAAATTTACCTCAACTTATAATAGGAGAAGAAGAAGTGAAAAACTATGATTTATGAATGATAAATATACTTGAGAGTTGTAGTCTTGTAGAAGTGGAAGTGCTAAAAGTTTTTTGAATCACCAACTTGACCTTGAATCACCAACTTATAGAATAGAAGTAACTAAGTAAGGAGGCAGAAAGTTGATAGCTAATTGATTTTGGTATAAGAAAAATATGTTGTGGGAGGCATGGTATTTTTAGAAAATGAGTTGGGAGTGTCTAAAATCATTTTTACATGTTTACCCCCAAAACTAGTTGTTTTATAGCCGTTAGAGGGGTAAAATGTGGAAAAGAATTTGAAAATATCCCAAACTAGCCGTTGGGCTTCATTTCGGGCCAACCGGGTCGGACATCGGGCCGGACCACAACGGCTATATTTTAGCGGGCCACAGGGCGGGGGCGGGCCAGGCTACGGGCTAGGTGTCGGACCATGGACACCAAAGGGGATGTCCGCCCCGAACCGGTTGTGGAGGGTCGGGCCAGGCTTTTAGCCCAAAAAAATCAGGTTGAGCTGGGCCAACCTGACCAAATTAACACCTCTATTTGGCTGTAACACTTAATTTTAAGGGGTCTATGACCAAATCTCCCTTCAATTAAAATGGACTACTAGTCGAATCCCTCCTAACTCTTTCCTTAGTCCCGCAAAACAAATGAAGCCTAAGAGAACACTTTAAGAAAACAACTGAAAGTGAAATGTAGTTTAAGCCTAATCCTGTTTTCGACAATATTCTTAAACATGTCCTACGCATCTATTTGGCAAGTCTAAAATTGGATCAGGTTAATCCAGATCACACCTTTGATATGGTCCTTATAAGAATCAATGTAATGCAAATTTGAAAAATAACCATTAACCAGGTTCCAAACCCCAATCCAAATCCAACCCAAACCCCAACCCCCCAACCTCTATCTATCTCTTCTCTCTTTGGTCCCCTCTCTACCTCCAACACACTTATACAGAGAGAAAACCTACCCATGACACCACAATTTCATCTTTCATCACTTTGATCCCAAAAAACAAACTTAAACATTAAGATTGTAGATGATTTCATACACAAAGTCAAATACTAAATCAGAGCCAAATTCCTAAATCAGTCAAATTCCTAAATCTCTTACCTTCTCTGTGTGTGTATATATATAAATACATATATATAATGTATTTGGACATGCAGAAAACAGAGCACTCTTCTAGTGATAATATATTACACATATGTATAATACATATATATACACACGGCCTAACTCTTAAGTGAACATGTTCGAGTGAACTTACCCAGTGAATATGATTTTAAGCCTAAAAGTACCCGCGGACTGCCCCGCCGACCCGCTCACCCCGCGGGTTCTGTTAAGCTTAAAATCCAGGTTCACTGAGTAAGTTTACTTGGCCTTGTTTACTTTAGAGCCTTTACGCATATATAAATAAATACATACAAATTCCTAAATCTCTTACCTTTTCTCTGGTGATTTGGCCCTTTGGGGTAAGGTTTTCTTCCTTTCTCACTTTTCTCTCTCTTAAAGGAAAAAAATAAAGCACTCTTTGGTCTTCTCTCTCTCTCTCTCTCTTTGGTGGTGTGGTAGTTGTGGATGAGAGAGAGAGAGGGAGAGAGAGAGAGAGAGAGAGGGGATGGTTGGGGTTAGGGTTAGGGTTTGGGTAGGTAGGTGATAGTGGTTGCGGTCGTTGGTGATGGTGGTTGCGGTCGTTGGTGATGGTGGCGGCGACAGCCTTGTGAGGAGAGAGAGAGAGAGAGAGAGAGAGAGATTGGGGTTTGGGTTGGGTTGGGTTTGGATTAGTGGTGGCGGCTGCAGCTGGTAGTGGTAGTGGGGGCGATGATTGGTGGTAGTGGTTGATTGGTGGTGGTAAAGAGGAAGAAGACGAGGGTAAAAGGATGATTTTTTTAGTGTCTTATTTAAGAAATAGAAATATTAGAATTGGTCCTTGAATAGACATGTCTCTCTCGCTCTCTCTCATGATCTATCCTCACAATCTCTTTCTCTATCTTTCTCTCTCTACTCCTATCCATTTCCATGACCTTGGTTGCAAACACATAAGGATGATCTCTCTCACAATCTCTCTCTCATTATCTCACTCTCTGTCTCTCTTACGATCTCTCTCTCTATCTTTCTCTCTATTCCATTTCGGGCATCCAAGCTCTCATTTGTAGATATTCTTATACATCATCGGCGTGCCGCAGACCATGTGTAACAGTCCATCATGCCGGATCTGATCGGTGACGGCGCTGAGTCCGAAATTTGAGACTTTGAGATTGCCACGAGGGTTTGACCAAATTGAAACTCCCAATTGTGTTGCAAGAGTTTGTGAATCACGGTGAGGTCATCTTCAAAGTCTTCACTTTTTGGGGTCATCTCAAGAGTTTTTTTTTTTTTTTTTGGTGAAAAATTTTCTTCAAATCCATTCAAAATTGTGAGAAATTTGTATTATAAACTTCCATCAAAATTCTAGAACTGAGAATTTCTCACCATTATAGATAAAAATTTCTCATTGTTTTTATCTCACTATATTTTAAAGTGAGAAATTTATCACTGTTTTCGGGTGCAGAATTTCTCACTGTTTTAAACTCTCATTTCTGATGTACTCCGTATTTTAAAGTGAGAAATTTATCACTATTTTTTATCTCACTTGCATAATTTATCTATACTAACTATCTCTATCTCTCTATTTCTCTCTATATATATACATAATAAATCTGGATTTTGAATTTCAAAATCATAATTTATGGGAGTGGGGGTCTCTCTCTCTCTATATATATATATTTATATAATAATTATAATAATAATAAATCTCGATTTTGAATTTCAAAACCCTAATTTATAGGAGTGGGGGTATATACGTCCTTAAAATAGATGAGTGACTAATTTATAGATTCAATTTTAAATTGAATCTATTTCTAAATAGGTAGAGCTTGATGGACTAAAATCTAAAGCATCCTTTAAGAAAATACCAAAAGTTGATGTAAACTTAAATTTGTAATTTTTAATTGAATTTTTTTTTTTGGATATTTTTAAAAAGTATATGACTTACTTTTAAAATCAAACAAATTATAGACTGATTTCTAATAATTCCATCTTTGATAAGTTGGAAACTTTTGCGAAATCCTAAACTTGGGTAGTTTGGGCTGGTGGTGATACTAAAATTAGAAGGGTCCTACCTTTTGAAGCACGTCACTGTTTCAATTGCTGGGCCAAGCGTTTGGTCAGTGATCCCATCACAATGAGTGTAATTTGGGTTGCCACTAGCCACAGGCTATCGAGTCCTTTCTAGTTTCTCATTTTAAGTCTCAATTTTAAATGATGTGGAAGTAGATTAAATAGATTTTAATTGAATGATATTGAAATGGTGTCATCATTATTACCAATAGGTCCACTAACATATCATTTAAAATTGAAATTTAGAATTAGAATTTTTGTGAAGCATAGCATTACTCTAATACAAAATACCAAAAAAGGGAAAAATAGCCTCAAACTCAAGCAGAAATTCCGAATCATAGCCCAAATTTAAGGCATGTTAGTCTTTTGCAATTGTTATGCCTTAAATAGATTGTTTAATTATTATTATTATTTATTTTGAATTATGCACTACATAAGGAAGGTAGTGCTCTCCCAACTCATAATCCACATCCTATTAGACTCGAATCCGGAACCACATGTAGGTAGTATCGAATTTCTTACCGCTGAGTCATCACTTGGTCTCAATAGATTGTTTATAGTTTTAAAAAGAATAACAACTAAAATGATTAGGGGTGTCAAGAAAACCGACAGGCCGACTGAACTGATCGACTCAATCAGTTTTCAAAATATTGCCAGCACAAAAAACAAATTGAGCCAATAAAAATACTAAACCGAACTGAATGAAATCAAAACCGAAAAATTTGCTTAAAAAATAGACTGACGCGACCGGTTAACACCCCTATAGATGATAAATAAGTGCAATTAGCACACATTGAGCATGTATTAAGCAACTGTCACTCATGTCATATACTTTAGAAAAAATTAAGGTGATGATTACTTGAAAACCAGGCCACTAGGCATTAATGCTGTTGCTTAAAGAACAAGGAATTATTATGACTATCGAGAGTGTATTGAAAGTTTTAAATAATTCCAATCTGTTGTTTCTTTTTTCTATGGCCCCTGCTGTATTATTTTGTAATGTATCTTATTTAGGCTTTGTTTGGTTTTTTGATTAAGTTAAGAAAGAAAAGAAAACATAGATAATTTTTTTTTTTTTTTTGGTTAATGAAAAATAATGAAAAAAATATTATAGAAAAGTGAATCAATTAAGAAATATATATTATACATTTCGAATGTTGGAAGTCATTTGCCTTCTTTATTTATTAATAACAATTATATTTTATAAAATTTTTTTTAAAAAAATTTATGCTATTTAAACGTAAAATAAAACACGAGAACACTAATTTTTCTTCTTATTTTTTCTTTTTTCTTTTTCCCCTCCCTTATGGAATCCATGAAACAAATAAAGCCTAAAAGATTTTTAATACTATTATACGATTTCACTGAAAACAACTCATTAGCATATAGTATTGCATTTGTAATGAAAAACTACTTTTTTGTAGTACGTATACTTATATTTTCATATTGATGATATTTTAAATCGTTTTTTTAACATTGGATTCATTAACCACCCGGTCACCTCTAATGCAAAAAAAGTCACGAGTAAATTACACTGATCTTCCTTGAAGTATACTCTAATTATATCGATTTTTCTTGTATTTTAAAAAATTACACTAATTTTTTCTAAAATTCACTACAAAAAAATAAGTCTTTTGTGACGGAAAAAATCCGTCACAAAAAAGGTGCAATTCCGTCACAAATACTATTTGTGATAGAATTGCACCATTTGTGACAGTTTTGTGCCCGGCACAAGTTAAAATCGTCACAAAAAGTTTGTGTCGGTCAAATTCCATCACAAAAAAGTATTTGTGATGGATTTTGTGTCGGATTTGTGTGTGACACAAAAAATAGTGTCACGTATAACTTTTATTTGTGACGGTTATTTCTGTCGACCAAAACCGTCACAAATAATATTTGTGACGGAATAGTGTGCGAAACAAATAGTAGTGTCACATTTGATTTGAAGCACTTTATTTGTGTCAACTAGAAACCGTCATAAATACTATTTGTGACGGTTTTGAAAAATCGTATTTGTAACGGAATAAATAGTATTTGTGACGAAATTTTAAATATTGTGACCACAATTATTACCAAAACCGTCACAAATATTATTTGTGACGGAAATTGATATATTGTCATCAAAAATCATTATTTCTCCATCACAATAAATTATACAATACTTATTTTTAAACGACAAGAACCACATAAAATTTAAAAACATATTAATTAAAGATAAAACTAAAGACAATAAAATATACGTTCATACATAATTGTTTCATAACTGACATAGTAGGAATAAAAATGAAATGATAATAGTCTAAATAAAGTCATTACGCTCATAATTAATTCAATTAAAAATGGCAAATTATGCTCTATTATCCTCTAATCCCTCGCCACAACCTGAAACAGAAAATGAAAGTTCAATTAAAAATATAATAATGCAACCATCTAGCAATCCATAGAGCAAACCAAGACCAAAGATACAAAAAAAAAAAAAAAACTATCCAAACAAGCAAAAAAAAAGGGCAAAGATTCCTAAAAAAAAAATCGGCAGAGTTTCCTTTGTTTCTACAACATCCGAAAATTTTCATAAACATGTATAAATAAATTTATCACAATCCAAAATCAACATACAACTCTTTGGCACTTTATGATCTAGCATACTAAATTTCAGCACAAATTTCTTCTCTCAAAGTACTACCAAAAACATGATGAGTCTAATGTTGGTTCATGCTATACAATAAATAATCGAAGATCACCCACCCTAATTGCGAATGCACCACAACTCACAATTCTGCTTATTAATACAAGATAATCAACCATATTGTTTCACTACATAAAAACATACACTCATACACTACAACTCACAATTATGCTCATCAACACAATTAATAATGAATAAGTAATAAACTAACGTTATATCTAGCAATTTGATAGTAAACTACATGTACAAAGAAACTACCTCATTATCTTGGTTTGCATCTCCATCAGCCTCTGAAATTGGGCGGTGCACACTTGATGAAGTAGGAACCTAAAAAATACAAATATTACATCAAAATTTTAAAAATATTCCAAATATTTGTATTAAAAATACAAGTGCAATAATAATATTTGTTACCTGGTTACTGACACTGGATGGGCCATCTCCAACCCGTCGACTCTCTCCCTCTACCCCAGATCAAAATAAATTTATCACTTCAGCAATCCGTGAATCAAGCAATGCACTGACCTTTTCAACTATTCTCTACTCCAAATTCATATCTCTAGATCTGGTTTGCTTCCCTGCTCCTGTGCCAAACACAGTCCTCGGAGTGGCTCCTGCCCCATAAGTCTTAACTCGACCACAAACATCAGGTCCTATGACATCCGTAAATATCTTCTCCTTAAAGGTTGTGGCGCGCTCCTCCACTGAAACTGTATCCAGACGACTTTTCATCTCAGCCTACAATGTTACACGAGTTCAGTATACATATAAAAAATACTCTGTCATTTCAACATTACCTTTCATTTAAAAAAGAGAGGAAACATATGATAGCATATGATAGTCGAAACATACAATCGCAGCAGCAGTCTCTGGAGCTTGCGGGCGACCTTCCTTAGGTTTATGTGTCACAATGAACACATTAACTCGATCGGTGTCTTCTCCACGTGCCTCCATCTAACAATGAACACATTTAATACTAGCAGCAAGTTTAATAATGAATGATTAACATAAATACCATATGACTTACCTCATCCCTTACTTGAGCATGTTTTTTCCTCCCAGTCGTATGATTGAGTACTTGATGTTCACGGTTCCGTTTATTTTTCATAGCTATTTCCTACAAAAGAAACTAATTATATTTTATATTTGATATAGAAACTACAATAAAGTAGCTGATACACCCAAAATTGGCTCTATCTTATGACCGAGCGGTTCAAATCAACAGCTAGTCCATGCCCCAGGCAAATCATGCACAACTCCTCAAAAGCATAAGCCCGAGCGGTTTTGTCTACTCATCGTCCCGAGCGGTTCATTCACGACCCAGCCAGCAGGTCGGGAAAATCGCACATGCACATCCCGCCGTGGAAACAGCACATCCGATCCTACAGGCATGATCCCAATCATTACGGGCAGTTTCCTACTCAAGCTAGAAGACTAATGGAAAGTGCACACTATTTCCTAATCCAATTAGAAAACCCCCATAATTAATGTCAATCTATATCAATGGGATTATGTTTCCTTATTCATGTATGAGTAGGTCTCTTACATCTATAAAAGAGACTTCTCACCCCCCATTGAAGGGGCCGCCAACCATGTAGTCTACACAGCACCTCTATAAAATTCACCATTATATGCATACACCCGGCCGGTATTACTGGTAGTGCCGTCCCTAATTGTTGGCTCACCAGGCCCGCCGGTGATCTGCTAGTGAACATGCTCAGACACACCCGTGGACGTAGGTACCTTCATTAACAGGGCCGAACCACATACAAAAAATAGTCTTTTTCTCTTTTTCTCTCTTTAATCTGCTTTACTTTATTCTTACCAAATTTTGGCATCATCAATTTGGCACCGTCTGTGGGAAACGACAAGTCTTCTCATCAACAAATTTCTCAACTGATCGTTATGCCACCGAAGAAGAGTAAGAAGGCTGACCAGCAGTCCGACCGGGATGTTCCTCCGGCCCCGGCAATGGCTGCGGCAGTCATGACATCTGAGCAAATCACCGCGACCCTCACACAACTTCTGAAGGGCCAACGTCAAATCCGGCAACTGATCAAAGTCCTGCTAGCCCAGCAAAGCAGTCCTCTAGTGGCCGGGAAACAACCCGGGAACGTTGTGTACGGTCGGGAACTGATCTTGACCAGACAACGTGCCCGAGCCATCCCATCCCATGTTGAGGATGCCAAAGACGTCAGCAGTGGGCCTGCTGTCCGAGAGGAAAGGCAAGAGCATATGGCCCGGGAATCAGTCCTGGGTCACTCGGTCAAGAGCCGAGTTATCCCTAGGCGAACGGTTACCCGAGGTCATAGCTGAGCCCGATCCCAGAGGACAGCACCCCGCCATGAAGAAGAAGCCTCTTCCACCAACCCGACCAGTTCCTCAGATACCGGTGGGGAAGGGATGGAAACCTGAATCAAGGATTTACAGAAGCAGATCGACGAAGTGGCCAAAAAGCTTGGTCGAAACCGTGCTCAGAATCAAGCCAATATTGAGACAGAGTCACCGTTCTCCAGCCAGATCACGAGATTCTCCATCTCGCGCAAATTCAAGCAGCCTCGCCTGGATCCTTACAATGGCTCGGGAAGCCCGGTCGACCACGTCCAGACTTATAAGGCTCAGATGGCCTTAGCCACCAACTCCGATGAACTACACTGCCTAGCTTTTCCTAGCATTTTGAAAGGCCCGGCCGTCCACTGGTTCTACTCGTTGGAGTCCCAATCGGTCCGCAATTTCAAGCAACTCACCAAGCAGTTCATCAATCAGTTCATCGGTATGCACGAACGGCCAAAGGCTGACATGCACCTACTGACGGTCATACAAAGGGATAATGAGACCCTCAAGGAGTTCACCGGCCGGTTTAATCAAGAGAAGCTCAGCATCTCCGATCTTGATGAAACTGCCGCTATCATAGCCTTCTGCTCGGGAGTTCAACACACCAAGTGCGCCGCGTCATTCCACAGAAACCGACCGAAAACTTTAGTTGAGCTCTCTGAGAGGGTTGGAAAATACATTGACACTGAAGAGTTTCTGAAGACCAAAGGCCCAGGGCATGAAAACAACGAGTCTTCCAGAAGTAAGCGAAAGCGAGATCAGCCCGGGAGTTCCGATAGTTCCTTCAGCTTACAGCAGGCAGGGTCCGGCAGTCCCAACCCGACCTCCAGTTTGCAGCAGTCTTAGTCCGGTAGCCCTGGCCCGATCTCCAGTTCACATTGGTCAGGATCAAGCAGCTCCGATTTTGCCTCCAGCACAGAGAAGTCAGAAACCCGATGATCCTGATCCGACTTTTGTCTCCATCGGTGTAGAAGAGCCTAACTACAATGGTACTTGCTTGATCACTACATGAGGCTCCACCGATTGTCAGAGAACTCATCCAAAGACCTCGGGCCTAACCCCGAGGCATCCAAAAACCCGAGGCACAAAGAAGACCTCGAGCTCCAAACTCAGGCACTGAAAAGACCTCGGGCTCCGAACCCAGGCACCAAAGACCTCGGGGTCACGCCCGAGACACCAGCTTTGCTTAGGTCCAACCGACGATGGGGGGCAAACACCCTAGGTGGCTGATGATGGTAAACTTCAAAAGACCCTGCAACCACCATGTTCCAGGTCGATTATCTACAGTTCATAGCCTCTGTAAGACCCTCATCTTAGCGAAAGCTTGGGGGGCAAGACGGCGCAGTGAACTAAACAGGCAATCACACTGGGTATCTACAGGCCTCGCGGATAATCAAGCCAAAATCTTGGATAACTCGAGCACCTACAGTACTCAGAGGCATTAACTCCTCTTAGGTCCATACCGACGATAGAGGTGACTAAAATCTCTTAGGTTTGCCAACGATAGAGGAGCAAAAGGACCTTAAAGCAACGTGATTTAGGTCGGCTCCACCAACATGGTCAAGCTCTTCTCCCAATAGCCTTGTAGAAGGCTGGCCGGGCGGAAGACAACCATCCTGGGGAGTTAATAGTAAAAAGGACCCTAGAGCAATACGCTTTAGGTCGGCTTTCCAACATGGTAAAATCCTTCTCTCACAGCCTTGACGAAGGTTTACGGGCAGAAGATAACCATCCTGGAGGCTAAATCAAGTAAAAAAGACTCCGAAGTAGGCCGAGTCTCAGCTCTCGGTCATTTCCCGAGCACTCAAAGACTCCGAATTAGGCCGGGTCTTAACTCCCGGTCAGTTCCCGAGCACTTAAAAGTCCCGAGCTAGGCTGGGTCTCAACTCTCAGCCAGTTCCCGAGGGCTCACCAGGCTCAGAAGCCCCGAGGCAGCTTCCACAAGCACTCAGACAGCGGCAAGTAACATCAAACTGATTTCCAAACTTGCCCCGATATAGCATCTGGCCAATCTTGGAAATGGGGGGGAGCTGATACACCCAAAATTGGCTCTATCTTATGACCGAGCGGTTCAAATCAATAGCTAGTCCATGCCCCAGGCAAATCATGCACAACTCCTCAGAAGCATCAGCCCGAGCGGTTTTGTCTACTCATCGTCCCGAGCGGTTCATTCACGACCCAGCCAACAGGCCAGGAAAACCGCACATGTACATCCCGCCGTGGGAATAGCACATCCGGGCCTACAGGCATGATCCTAAGCATTACGGGCAGTTTCCTACTCAAGCTAGAAGACTAATGGAAAGTGCACACTATTTCCTAATCCATTTAGGAAACCCCCATAATTAATGTCAATCTATATCAATGGGATTATGTTTCCTTATCCATGTATGAGTAGGTCTCTTACATCTATAAAAGAGACCTCTCACCCCCCATTGAAGGGGCCGCCAACCCTGTAGTCTACACAGCACCTCTATAAAATTCACCATTATATGCATACATCCGGTCGGTATTACTGGTAGTGCTGCCCCTAATTGTTGGCTCACCAGGCCCGCCGGTGATCTGCTAGTGAACGTGCTCAGACACACCCGTGAACGTAGGTACCTTCATTAACAGGGCCGAACCACATACAAAAAATAGTCTTTCTCTCTCTTTAATCTGCTTTACTTTATTCTTACCAAATTTTGGCATCATCAGTAACTAATACCTGAATTGTCTCATTCCCCCAATAAGTTACAAGTTTTTCCCACTGATCAAGCTGGACACGGCTTGGCCTATTCAACAAATGCTCCTCATCTGTGTCGTATTTGTTGTAGTAATCATGTTTCACTTGGCCTTTCCAACGTCTCCATAATGCCCCAGCAATGCTTAGACAATTATCTCTGAACTCTGGAGGAGCATCAATGTTGTCCTTTAAATAAAATTCAGTCAAGTTATTTTACATATAAACATTTAGACAATTTAATCATTGTAGGAACAATTATTTTATGTGTTACTAATTGTTACCTTAACCTCAATCCATATATAGTCCAACGTATCCTCCGGCATGTCATCCCATCGCGCGTAATGGAGAGGAACTTGCTTCCCATTTTGTACCATGATTCCAATATGTGTTGCTAATTGTGTAGCAGATTTCCCAATAGCTTGCCCTAGGTCATTAAATACCAAATGAAGCTTTTGATTTGTGCCCCACGACTCCAAACCTTTTGCTACTCCTTTACCTCACCGTCTGGTAGAAGTGGATCCAGTAACTGAAGTACCTGCTCAATAGTAAAAAGAAAATATATGTAGTTAAAATATTATATGCATTTATTTTGTAGAATATCACAAAAGTTATAAAAATAAAATATGTACCACCAAGCTGAGTGGACTGTGAGGCCTTTGGTTGAGAGCCTATGCTTGTAGAATGGGTATGTTCCTGTGACTGCACCTGTACCTGTGTCTGTGTTTGGGGTTGTACCTGTACTTGTGGTTGTGGTTGCACTTGTACATGTACCTGTACCTGTGCTCGAGCCCGAGTATAGTGATGTGACCGGGCTTGGGGTTGTACATCTACCTGTGCCTCGGGCTCCTGCTGGGACTCGGATTGCAAGAAATCTAATATTGTTCTACCACGTGCCTTCTTTGTTCGTGCCATGATATGACTATTGATAAGGAACATTTATAAAAGATAATTCAATATTCACAATGCATAAAGTTGTAAGAAAATTGAAGAACACAATGCATCATAGTCATAAAAGTTATCTCATCATAAACATCATCATAAAAGTCATCTCATCATAGTCATAAACACATCCTAATTGCATATCAGTTATCATCATAAATGTCCATTTCATCATTATGTGGCGGTGCTGTAATAGTTTGGTCGACTGTTGTCCCAGTTATTCCTTGTCTCACCCAGGGAACTTCATCATCGTGAATAAAAATAGTTTCATCCACCTCTTGATTATGAAATGGCCCGACTTGAGGAACGACTCTCATATGTGATGAACAATCTTTTGGATACATGTCAAACAAATCCCTAAGTGCCATCCGAACAACGACACGCCAGTCTTGCTCAATAGGATCTTGCACATACCAAACCTACTCAGCTTGGGATGCAAGGATGAAAGGCTCATCAGTTACCCGATTATTTGGGTATAATGGATGATTAAAGTTCACTAGAGTAAATTTACATTCATCTTCTTTCTTCCCTGTTCTGTTATCAACCCAGTTGCACTTGAATAACATGAACTTCTTAGCATTAGTGTAACGGATTTCAATGATATCTGTCAACTCTCCATAAAAGGTAACATCGCCACCACGAGGATTCCTGTCCCTTCGGCTAGCATAACTCATTGTATGTGATTTAATAGCAACTCCACTATTTTGAGTTCTTCTACTCCTATCACGATCTTTTGTGCGAAACTGAAAGCCATTAATGAAATATGCTTTAAATCTCCTTCCAAACTGGTCAGGACCTTTAGCCAAAATTTTGATCTCCTCTAAGATTTGTTCATTATCTGTCATTTGCAAATTATGAACCTATTTGAAAACAAAAACTCAATTGTGAATACATAGGTATAACTTACATGATTCTTTTTGAAAAATTATTTATAAATAACTTACAAGATTCTTGAATCATGTGGAAAATTGTTCATTATGAATACGTTGAATCTGATGCTCTGGTAAGTGTCTCATTTCGCATAAAATAAGTGCATAGTGCTGATTATAAAGGTAGCAAAAGCATGGTTCCAATTCATTATAATTTTGAAATATATATATAGATTTAAGTATTAATGAAGTGATAACCTACTCTCGGAATGGTGTCACTCCATCAGTGTTCGCAAGCACATATCGATGATTGTGCTCGTGTAACATCATCTATGAGAAAGCGTTTTCCTTTTCCCACAGAACGACCCAATCGATCATCTCCATCAAAGTTTCTGATTGGTCAACTAGACTTGGTTTCCACATCATCCAAGTACCTCGCACAAAATGTCATACATTCTTCCATGATGTATCCATTAGCAATTGAAGCCTCAAGATGAGCACGGTTGCGCACATAGAGCTTTAGTGTGAGCAGATACCTATAATTAAAATAATTACTAAAATAGGCCAACACATATGTTAATTACTTGAAAATACATTGATACCTCTCTATGGGTACATCAATCGAAATTGAATTGCCCCGGCAATTAATGCCTCATCTGCTAAATGTATAGGCAAGTGCTCCATTATGTCAAAAAAGGCTGGTGGAAAGATCTTCTCAAGACTACAAAGCGTAATGGCAATGTGATCTTGAATTTTCTCTAAATCGGATGCCGTGTTGACTTTCGAGCATAACTATCTAAAGAAATTAGTTAACTCGATTAAGGCTTCAACCACATTCTTAGGCAATGCCCTCCGAATAGCTAGAGGAAGTAGTTGTTGCATTAGAATATGACTGTCGTGACTTTTTAGACCCCATATACTCCTCTCTTTCAAACGCACGCACCTTGAAATATTAGAAGAATAACCATCTGGAACTTTGACACCCTTCAGTACACTACAAAAGATATCTCTATCGTTCTTATCCATCGTAAAGCAAGCGAGGAGGTAAGTACACCTTTTTTGACCCTCGTGGCTGAGGGTGCAAGGGTTTCCTAAGCCTCATTTCTTCAAGATCCTTCCGAGCCTTCAAGTTATCCTTGGATTTTCCTGGAATGCCTAACAATGTGAATAGTACATTATCACACACGTTCTTCTCAATATACATCACATCAAGATTATGATGAATGAGGTTGAACTCCAAATACGGAAGTTCAAAATAGATACTCTTTTTCCTCCAATTGTCTCTCCTCTGAGTCGAAGGCCCTTCAACATCTACATTTATTTTTTGTTTCTGAGCCTCTTCTCTTTTACTTGTTTTGATAATATCATCCTTCTTATACTCGGTTTCCATTTTAATGTCACTCAACTGTTGCAATAACTTTGATCCCGACAACCTTTTGGCCTTGCCTCCGTATTCCCGACAACCATCGAAAGACACTCGGCCTTTTCGAAATTTATGTGATGGTTTTAAGAACCGACGATGACCCATGTAACAATACTTACCACCATGTTTCAACCATGTAGAACGAGTGTTGTTGTTACAATAAGGACAAGCAAATTCACCTCTTGTGCTCCATCCAGATAAGTTAGCATATGCATGCAGAAAAGTCATTGATTGTCCATAACAATGCTGCATGCAACTTGAACATCTGGTTGGTAGATGCATCGTAAGTTTGCACTCCCTCATCCCACAATTCCTTCAACTCCTCAATTAGTGGTTGGAGATATACATCAATCTTATTACTAGGTCCTTTTGGACTATCAATAAGCACCGATAAAATGAAAAAAGGTTGCTTCATGCACAATCATGGTGACAAGTTGTAAGGAATGAGCACAACAGGCCATGTGCTGTGAGCAATAGACATTGACCTGAACGGATTGAATCCATCTGATGCTAACCCAAGCCTAACATTTCGACTATCATTAGCAAAAATAGGGTTTCTTTCATCAAAAGTTTGCCATGCAAGAAAGTCTACAGGATGCCTCTGCACACCATCACTTGGACGTGACTCTGCGTGCCATTTCATGAGCAAAGCAGTCTTAGATGACATATAAACTCTCTGCAATCTAGGCTTTAATGGAAAATACCGTACTTGTTTTGCTGGTATTTTTTTACCATCATTTGGATGGTCATCAAATTTTTTGTATCTTGATTCACCGCAAAACTCAGAATTATCAAGTTTCTCCGCCTCGTTGCGAAACAACATACAACTATTGGGGCATGTATCCCATGTCTTGTAATTAAAACCCAAGTTAAAAACCATCTTATTGGCTTCATAGAAATTTTTCGGTAATTTTACATTCTCCGGAAATGCCTCACTTAACAATTCCAACAACATTGTGACAGACTTGTTCGTCCACCCACAAAGAACTTTCATGTGCAAAATTCGGACAACAAACGAGAGTTTCGTGAACTTTTTACAATCTGGATACAACTCAATCTGCGAATCTTTCATGAGTTTTAAAAAATTTGAAGTTTCTTCATTAGGCCTCGCCATATTATCCATATTTGGAATTCCCATTGCCTCGTGTACCATTTCTTCCATTTCATCTCTAATAACTGAACTCATTGACATGCCAATCTGCTCTTGCTCTCGATTTTGATGTAACGAAACATGTGATTCTCCATGATAAGTCCATTTATTATACCTTTCAAGAAATCCCTATAAGATTATATGTTCTCTCACAACATTTCGTGGTTCATAATAACGATTGGCACACACTTTATATGGACAATAAATATTCGAATCAGGACTCTTCTTGGCATATGCAAAATTTAAAAAGTCATCAAGCCCTTTAAAAAATGTAGCTGAATTCCTAGGTAAACCAAACCAACTTCTATCATCCATGTATACTTTTTTGAACTGCTATCACATAACAAGAATCACAATCACAAAGGGTAACAATTAGAGAATACAAATATATACGTGTATACACATATCAATGGTTAACCACAAAGAGTAAGAATTACAAAGGTTTTACTTTCTTCTACTAACATAATTTCATTCATATTATATTCTTGTAGTTTTACTTTTCTCTCTAGTTATCTATAATTACTAATAAAAATTAGTCAATTGGAAAAGTTCAAACAAGCCCACACAGGCCCGATTGGTAGGGCCTTGGCCATTGCTGAAACGTTAAAGGCTGAGTGGTTTTTTACATGCCTACTCAGTATATAAAGTTGGAGACGATTGTTTATAACCTCTAGCAATGTAGAGCTATTTATGAATTTTTCCTAGTAAAACTTCGTACATACAAGATTTGCAAAGAGAAAAGAGATTATTGTGTGTGTAAATATATATACACATTTATAGATAGAGAAGGTGATTACTATCACAGGGGTAGATGAAAGAGATTGAGTAAAATGTGTATAATGGGGTGTTTGATTTTATGAACCATGATCTTTGTGGAGTTATATGAATCGGTGAAGAGGTCTGATTTTGGATGTGCATTTTCATGCCAAAAAAAGGTGTATGTTTCGCATAAGACTATAAGCAAATGTATATACTCCCTCTTACTCATTACATACTTTCCACAATTGTCCCTAATCATTACAACAACTTTTTTAGTTTTGTCTTGGTGTAGATGTCAAGGAATGCTAATTTTGAAAAGTAAGTAAAATTTGTATACCAATTTAATGAAGTGGACAATAATTTTGGGACATCTCAAAAAAGAAATGTGAACTATTTTTAAGGGACATAGGGAATATGTGATATCTAATTAGCAAAACAGAAGAAAAGAAATAGGTGAAAGCTCACTTTTAGATTAGGCATAGCACCATAGTTACTCAAAGCTAAGTAGATTACAGCTAGTTGAAGTGTGCAACAAAATTTAAATGGCATAGCTATTCATAATACCATTTGTTAAATAATGCTATGGTTCTCAAATTTTCATCCCAAATTATTTTTACAAACACATATGGTAATAGGATCACCAAAAACAACTTTTAATGAATTTGTTTTTTAGAAGACTTCCATGAAAATTAAGAAGTCAAAGTGAATGTTATTTTACCGCCACATCTGTTGTAAAACATATTTGCAATAAAAATATAGAATCAAACCATCTTCTTTTCAAAATGATTAAAGAAATGATATACCCCAACCATAAAATAAAAAGTATAGAACAAAAATACTTAAACATTCGGTCTAGCGACTGAGAGAATCCTTTTATCTCGTTAATGGAAAGTAACTTTCTCTTTCTATATTTCATTCAAGTAAAAACCAAAAGTTATAAATACAATACTTGTTCCCACTCAAGCGAAAGTATGAAGTCAAATAAAAACACAATTTATGCATATAAGCACATATTGTTCATCTAGGATTCATATATACATGAGTTTGTCAATAAAGAAAGAAAATTAACTTGCCTTTTGAGTAACTAATCAAAGTGAGAATATATGGCCAAAGTAATCATGTCACTTGTGTTCTTGAACTCAAAAGCATATCAATAACCAAGCAAATATGAGTCAAGTTGATCTGTTTGGGTGTCTGTGCATGTGCAAAATATATATATATATATATATATTATTCCAAATACATGGATGATCAATGAATAGTCAAAGTCTAGGAGGAAGTCTAGGAGTAGATAAGGAAACTCCTAAACTAAACGGATGCACATTCCTACTCCAATAAACAATCTGAAACTAAGATTTATTCTTAACATAATTTATGTCAAACATACAAAATATACTTAACATAATTCTTAACCAACCAAACCTGGACCCATTTTATTAACCCACAAGACACCAACGTTTGTTTTAAATTATACTTAACATAATTTATGTCAAACATACAAAATACGGATTTAAATAAAAAAAAATTCAAGTTCAAAATTAGAATAGAAATGAACTCATGGGCAGCTACTACTTCAAATAACAATAAGACAACAAGGCATGAAAATTGAAACCAAAATAAACTAAAACCCAAATTTGTTGAATAACAGTAAATAAACAAGGCATGAGAATTGAACCCAAGTCAAATAAAACCCAAATAACAGTAAATAAGCAAAAAATAAAGAAATTCAACCAAAACCCAAACAACTAAAACCCAAATCTAAGGTTTTAAAAAGGCATGAAAATCAGTAAATCAAAGATTCATTACATTGGTGAAAAAAATTGAAGAAAAAAAAATGATACCTAAATTCTGAAGAACATTGCCGAAGTGGTGGGCCGTGGTAGTCGATCGTCAGTCGTCGCCATCGCCGAAGTGGTCGTCGGTTAGATGAGAGAGACGATTGAGCCACAGTTTTGTTGGTCAGTGGACGGACGCCCGTTTTAGAGACCCACTCTACATATATTCTAATATATATATATATATATATGGCTTCAATCCAATATTCAACAACTTACAAGAAGCAGAGATTGCAAATAGAAATTGTTAAATGATAGATCATGAGAGATAAGCTAATAGGACAGAGAGAGAAGCTGACCTTGGAGAAGTCGGTGGCGGCCTAGAGTAGAGTGGTAGGGGCGGCGGCGTCGAGTGGAGTGGTTTTGGTCTCTCTCTCTCTCTCTCTTTCTCTGTTTTAGGGTTTTGCTTTCTTCTCCTTTTCCATAGTTTAGACTTAGGGCTAGTATAGGGGGAAATGTTGGGGGGAAATGTTAAGAGGGAAAATTTTGGGGAAACGTTGGTGTATTGATTATTTACAAATAATTTTTTGTGTCGGATAGTGCATTGCCATCACGAACAAAACTTATTTGTGTCGGATAGGTTAATTTTCGTCACGAATAAATATTATTTGTGTCGGATAAGTACGTTTTCGTCACGAATAAAAAAGAATTTGTGTCGGATATATTTCCGTCACAGAATCCGTCACAAAAATATTTTTTGTGATGGATTTGTATCCGTCACAAAAAAGTTCGTCACAAAAGGCACATTTTCTTGTAGTGATTTAATGTTAGATAACACTCACCTCCTCTTCCGTTAGTGAACCGTTTCACCAATTGCTGACATAAGCCATTAATATATATTTAAAAGTAGTCTACTTTATCCATATGCCAAAGACTATACTCACATGTGAGTGTAGTAAAAATTGCCCATGGAAGATGAAAAATGACAAATAAAGTTGGCTACGGTTAAGATTTATAAAACACAAATTATCTCATCTTCAACATATCTCTCTCTTCCAAACACTGCTTTTCCTTCTCTCTTTCCACTACATGGCCATGACATGAGGACTGATGTGAGGTTAAAATTCATAAATCTCTAAAAATTTTAACTCCACATTGAACAGCGGTGGCACAATTAGAAAAAGATTAAGCCATCATAAACAAGACATAAACAAATGACCAAGAAGCTCGAAGTATCTCCACTCAACAATTGTGTATGTGTATATATATATATACAGAGAGAGAGAGAGAGAGAGGGAGGGAGGGGTACGCACTAGGACACATAAGTGTAAATTCCTATGTGACTTTTAGAAGTCCTATTAAATGTGGCCCACTAGCCTTCTATATTAGTTGGACTCCACTAACTATTCAGTCAATAGAAGATTGTCCCAATTAATATATATATAAGATATACGTTATTAATTGTTGAGAGAATCAATGATTGAATGGTTCATCTTTCAACAGTTATTAAATAAGGGACTTTTCATATTTCAAGGAAATATTTATGAAAATTATTACGTATTCCAAGACCGTCTTTATGACAGTCATTAATAGACCATCTTCTCTCCTCCATAAAAGGTACACCCTACCCCTTGAAAGTTAACATCAATCAATTACATAAATAAGAGTATGCATAATTGAGAGACAGAGAGAAGAAGAAAAAGCCTAGAGTAAAGTACAATCTAAGGGGTTCCAAATCCATCTCTACCAATTTCAATGGCGAATAATGGTATGTAAATTATATTTGATTTCTTAAGGTGTATCATATTCATGATCTTGGCAATTAATGTTATTATCTCATAATAGTTTTATCAATTAAATTCTTACAGTTGGTATCAGAGTCATGTTTTTTGAATATACACATCTTAGAATAAAAATTTTGTGTGTCGAATTATATCCCATGCCGTTCAATTGGTAGCATATATTTGTGATGTTTTTCATGTTTAAGGCTGCCCATTTGACATGATATAGACTGTTCATTATTTTGGTTTTTACATTACCAATGATCTATCTGAGATATATACATAATGTTTATTTTATTTGTTGTGGCAAACAATATCTATCACATGGTTAGATTGGGTTTTTAGATACCCGGCCACTTAAAGTGCAATAATGGAACTAGGCTGTCACGCCCCGACGTAGCATAAATATGGAAATCGTTTAATTTTCTTTATGGACCCGTAGGTCGCGACAGTTTGAAGGATTGCTTTCGTCTTAAACGTCGAACAACAAAAACATAATAATCAGAGCAGAGCAATCAAGGCTTACAATATTTTTCTAACTTAATAGTTATTACAGCACGGGGTTTCTAAAGGCACAAACCGCCTTGAATCAAAACAATAACTATCGTCTATTACAGTTATCCTTATTACAAAACAGTTTATAACTTAAAACATATCAAAGTAAATTCTCTTTCCAGCAGTATTTCTCAATTTGCGTAGTCGTACGGGTCCAGCAATATCATGACCTGAAAAGCCTGAACACGAATGTCCAGGGCGCATCAACGCCGTCAGCTTCAAGAAGCTGGTGATTATTAAAAACATAACTTTGAATGTAACACATACTCATTTACCATTTTCCAATTCTCATTTAATTCAATGAGTTTACATTAGAGTAAAGATTTCATTTTAGAAAACAACAACAATATCATTTGAAAGCTATAATTCACATATATGTGACCGTGTATGAAAACAATGCACCAAACTCATCTTACCGACTCTTTTCTCTCGACCAAAATCCAACAATCCACTATCTCACTCCAGTATCTTTGAAATACTCCGATAGCCACACTTTAGCACAGGGGTGCCAGGGAATGTTCAGTTTGCCTCACACTTTGGTCCAGGGTACCAGGGAGTGTCCAATACCTCACACTTTAATACCTAATCCGCCATACAAATACCGGAGGAACCCTCACGCAGTATCCAGACTCGGGTATCAGGGAGTGTCCGTAGGCCACACTTTAGCACTACCATGGGTGCCAGGGAATGTCCAAGTTCGGCTTCACACACTTTGACGCTACCATGGTCATCAGGGAGTGTCCAGTTTTGCCACTGTCGCATTTCAAAGACACTCTCACCGCAATCTCAATCACAACACACTTTGGTACTCACTTACCAGGGAGTGTCCACAACACGATCTCAACCGCTCTTACTATGCCACACTGACCATTACTCTTTTTCACACTGACCAACATTCACACTCCCCATGTATGTACAACTGACTCCACATGTATGTCATGAAACTTTAAAATATGAGGCAATTCACTGAATTAAATAAACGACTTGCGTACGGGGATTGATAAGTCGTAATACAAAGTTTTAATCGTCTAAACATACCCAAATAGGATTCTAATTTAGAAATTTTTCCAAACAAAGCTTTAGAAATTCATAAAACATCACCCAAACAGTTCCTTATCATAAAAATAGCAAAAGCCATAAACTGTCCAAGGTCGCTCGCGCGAGGAGTCGCTCGTGCGGGCCGCTGGCGCGATATGCCCAATTTTCGTTTTCTTTATTAAAACTTTTCCATCTGTCAGAATATAGGGAGATCGCTCGCGCGATCTGCTAACTTTTCCTTTTTCTTTTTAAAACCTTTTCTGTCTGCCTGAAACCACACGGCTCACGCGCGAGGGCCGCTCACACGAGGGGTCGCTCGCGCGGTCCGCTCGTGCGACCCTTACGCACGTGAGTTCTTTCAGTGACTTCATCTTCTTCGTTGAAACTCCCATGTTTCAGAAATCAGGGGGTCTTTTGACCCATTTTGCAATCCGGATTTAAACATGACATGTGATATATGGATTTCTCCGGTTTTTCACAAGGATTAAGAATCCACAACTAATTTAATATGATTTCAAACGTAGCTCAAGAATTTTATGAAAAACTAAAAGATGACCAAACTAATTTTCTCATATACTTTCTCAATTGAGTAAATTAAGCCTTAATACTTTAAACATATCATCTATGATGTACAATCTTTCATAATCATCTCTAAAAATGAATTTTGGTTAAGTTTGAAAAATCTTGATTTCAAGCTATGAAACCTCAAACGTATGATCATCAATGAAGATTAACAATCACATACACCCAAGCAGTAACTAAGCATGAATTACATTTAAGATTGAGTTAGTAATACTCACAGATTGAAGATAGAAGTACTAGATTGAGAGAGATAATCAAAATAGGATGACCCACTTCAAGCTAGAGCTATGGAGTTTTGTGTAGCTTTCTCCCTCTAAGAATTTCAGTAGCTATGAACTTTCAACTTTCTCTTTTCTCTCTATATGTTTAGTGCAGAATGAGTAGAGTGTGTGGGATGTTGAGATTATAAACAGTTAGAATGGTTGAACTTGGAGGCCAAGAAAAACCTTAAACACTTAACAAAAGATTTTATTTCAATTTTAACTAAATACACCTATTCACAGATATGTATATATGTATATACATACATTCAGATTTTGAAGGGGCAACATAGATTAGTAGGGGGCATTTTGATGTTGTTTGGGAAAGAAGCTTATGGGCACAACATAAACACATACACACACAGCATTCCCAAACAATGCCTTAACCAATGATTAGTTACCATAATTAGAAATAAAGCAAATGTCAAATCTTGCTTTACATCACTTCCAAAATCTGTGGAAGTTTAGCACAGCGCGGACTGTTTTGGACATAAATTGGTATTTTCGTAGCGCGGTGGTCACCCCAAAAAATACAGAAAATTCATTTTAACGTAGGAAGTACTTTTCCAGTTTTATAAAAATACTGATTGAGTCAAAGCAAACATTTCCACCGTTTTGAAATACAGTTTTAAAATCCAACATAGGTATCATTAATTTTCATAAAATTGTTGCTTGATCCCAATAAGAATTTCAATATGAATTAAAATAAATAGCCAGATTTAACACATGAGAACAGTAATTAAAATAAAAGCAGACAATGTATATTAAATATGATCATGCAAAATACAGATTAATTGTGGAAATGTCATATTAAAATTAAATGCAAATCTAGGTTGTTACATAGGCAGTGGGCAATGATTTTTCAATCATGAACAAAAATTTTGCATGATCTATGTTATTCCACTTTGGTTGCCTTAAGTAAACTAAAATATGATATATGTTGATTATTTAACTGGTACTCTAATCAATAATGTGGTTAAGATATGAGTATTTGATGTTTAACTCTTTTGGAATTGCATCGATGGTTGATTCCATGATCACATGATATTAAATATTATATTGATTTTTCTTCATGTGTATTGAGAATCTGATGTAATTTCATTATCTCTATGATTATTGGATTGTTGTCTTAAGATTGATATAAGTGTTTCTGTTCAATCCATTTTGGAGAATTAAAGTTGGTTGGTCTATTGCTAATTAAGTTGACTATCAAAATTTTATTTGTTTAGCAAATTTACAGTAGTTTGTTATGACTTATAAACTAGCTGAGAATTATAGTTTCACATGATTTGATTTGTTTTACATGTGAATAAAATATATGTAGAGAGAGTTATTGCTAATTCTTTGTCATTGAAAGTTTTTTAATCACACAAAAGAAAATTTTAAATTTAATATTTTTATACTGTAAGTGATTAAGTAAATAAATGACAAGTTTACCAATTAAATAATAACTCTCGTAACAGTGATAAAGAATAGACAATTTTAGAGTTATTGCTTAAAGTAATCATTGAACAGAAAATTCAATTACATAAAAGAAAAATTAGAAATTATTAGATTTTTATTAAATTAGTAATTGAATTATTAATGATGACTTTAGCAATTAAATAAATAACTCTAATAAAATGTTAGAGAATATTATTGGTTAGCTTTATTTTCATAGGGTTTGTTAACTTGGTAGTCGCCAAAGTGACCTAGGTTAGTGAGCCTTATGAATATAAAACTACATTAAAGATTAGTCAATAAGGGTGACATAAAAGACAATAATATTCTCAATAGCAGTCATAGTTGGGAGGTTGGGACTAGCCCAAAGAAGAGTCACTTTCAACTAACTATGAACTGGATAGGGTAATGTAATTTGTGTTACTGAGTAGTTTAGAATTGGATACCCAAAGGTAACATGACTAACTATTAGGTGACATAAATTACATTAGACCTATATAGGTGATAATATTTTGCACCTATAGAGTGGACACTAGATATGCTATGGTTTCGCCCAAAGGAGAAACTATAGTGATGTCAATAGTTCATCTGTGTAGAATTTATAATTCTATATTAAAGATAGACTCAAGGCCTTAACGTGAACATTGTCCTATTTTAGTGACCTCTATCACTGGCCAAAATCTCTGCTACAAGAGTATCTTTCTTTCAAACGGGGGTTTCAAAAGTGAACTTTGAATGAATACCCGTTTTGATTCCTACTCTCCTTATCGCATCAGAATTCCGTTCTCCAACATTATTCAACAGTAATAAAGCCTCCAAGAACTCAACCTCTCCCCGTAAATGGGTGCTTGCTTCTTCGAACAGACTTTCCTTCAAAGTCTTATAGAAGGAAAGCACTCGCTCAACCTTGTCTTGTCTGTCTCTAAGTTTCATGATATCTGAAAATGTCTCACGCTGCAACCGCTTCAAGATTTCAATCTGAAAATCAGGGGAAGAGTTGGTAAAGACCCCATCATACAACTTGTTGTTACCTATTGAATCATCGAATGTCAAACGTAACACCTCCAAAAACAAGGGAAAAATTAATGACATTTGAATTCTTACCATGCAGTACTCTGTGCTAGTTAGTGGTTTTTTCTATTTCAAGCGTAAAATGCAAAAAGTGCTTCTTCTTCTTCTTCTTCTTCTTCTTCTTCTTCTTCTTCTTCTTCTTCTTTTCAGCAATTTAAGAAAATAATAACAAGGAAGAAAGAACTGCTTGGGGAGGCCTTGAACAATCAATGGAACTCGAGATGGATTGAGTTCCTGGGAATTTATACAAATTTCCAGTGGGGTTTGGAGATGGATGAGTGAAAGATGTCACAAACTATAGCACATAGTTTTTAGTTTATGTTAAGCTGACCTTTATTGATTGCATATATATCATTAAGAGTCACTTTCAAAGATAGAAGTCATAGAGATTATCCAATGCAATTCCAGTGGCTATAATTGCTTCTTAGTAGTTTATAGCACATAGTTTTTAGTTTATGCTAAGCTGACCTCTATTGATTGCATATATAGCATTAAGAGTTACTTTCAAAGATAGAAGTCATAGAGATTATCCATTGCAATTCCAGTGCCTATAATTGCTTCTTAGTAGTGAGCAATTGGTGGCAATATTAAGAGGCAATGCAGCAAAGAATAATCTCAGTTTGGTACATCTCCAAGTATAGAATTATTAATTGCTAGTTACAAGCTATGTAATATGGGTACTTCATTTAAGCCTTCGCACCCGAACCAGGTACGTATCGGACACCGACACGCTTTCGACACAACATGGTAAGTACCTGACACTCCAAAACGTGTCCACTTATTTAATTCAACTTTCTATCAGTGTTTACGTCTAGGACACGGCATGAGTACGGCACGGATACGTGTGGACACGGCACGGATACAATATAGTGGCTTTGTTGTAAAATGATATTTTATTCTTCGTACCCTAGCCATACCCCTACCCAACATTTTTAGGATTTGTCGTACCCCAGTACCCGTATCGTGTTGTACGTGTGTCCCGTATCCGTACACATGCTACATGGGATACAAGGAAAGAAGTTCTTGAGATCATGCAAAAACTATGAGCTAGGTCTCTTTCAAAGATTCAACGGAAGGTTCAATGTTACCGATTGCATTCTAATGGTACTCCTATGACTTCTCTGTACAAGACATTTTTCAAAGAAAACTCAATCAGATAACATAACTCTCTCATTGAATGACAGAAGGTTTTGATGATTAGCGATGGCTTCCTTGTATTATGTTTGGCTTTACATGTACATGTCTGTCCACCATATACATCTCTTCACTCTAACACACACACACACACACACACACACACGCACACACACACACATAAATCCCAAAACCATGAGTGAATTGCATAAAACCGTAGAGGTATGATATTGTCAAAACATGATCTACAGATATCAAATTCACTCCCCTAGAGCAATTTAACCAAAGAAATTCAACAAACAACACCATCACAAAAGTACATGAACACTAATAACTCTATAAATTCAGCAAAGAAGAAAAAAAAACAAAAAATACACTTTCTGCACATAGAAAAATAACACGAATTTCCCAATTCGTTCAGCTCGTGTGTTCCAACCAAGTCATTGATGAACAAATAACAAAGATGAGGAATTATATTGATCATTATCCTTAGGATATAACATACGAATATTTGAAATAGCGATTACAAAAATACTGATATACATATATATTTATATATATATATACGGTGGGCTTCTTGTGCGGACGTCCGCAACTTATTAAGTTGTGGACTTCTATTTTCAGCCGTTGGATCCAGTTTTCATGAAGGGTATTGTAGTAATTTCACATGATCCAGTGGCTGAAAACAGAAGTCCGCAACTTAATAAGTTGCGGACGTCCGCACAAGAAGCGGATTGTATATATATATATATATAGAGAGAGAGAGTACCGGATTGCGGGGAATAGAAGTGTGGTGCAGTGAAAGACGCCATTAGCAAAATTTTGGGCTGATTTGGTAAATCCTGTGAGTTTATCGACAACTGAAGCTATAGGCTCCATATTAGGTCTTGGAAATAATCTACAGAATTGGATTAAGAGAGAGAGAGAGAGAGAGAGAGAGAGAGAGAGAGAGAGAGAAGGGGGGGGGGGGGGGATTGATTTGGTTTGTGTGTTTGAGAGGGTTTGGATTTTGAAAAGAAAGCGGCAATGGAGCTCAAAAAATCTTTGGGAATTCACTCGAAAGTGAAAATTAGACTAGTTAGTGATCTAGGCTAGGGCATGTTTGGCAACACTTTAAATTTTGTAAATTTGAAGACATAAAACTTAAAACTACTACTTTTTATCAAAAGCTATTTCGTGCAACTTTCGCAAATTCTTGCTATTGACTCATATTTTTCGAAATTGGTTTGCCAGATAAATTTGATTTTAACTTTTTAAAGTTTCATAATTTGCGATTCGTTATAAATTCCAAAAACTCTTGCCAAACGGGACTTTAGAACGAATGTTAATGAAAACAGGTACTGGACTGAATCCCATATTATTGACCCAAGGCCAAGACTCAATGGACTAAAATGTTGTCCATAAGAGTTTGGACCAACTTAGCCCAACCTCCAGTAACTAATGTGTATTTATTCATCTTTTTTGGTTAGGAAGGAGAAACAAAAACTAAGTGAGCTTGGTTCAGTTGGCGTGGAGGTGTGTCTTGTGAAGTCTTTACATTTGGCTAATGTTAATATCAAAGTAAAAAGTATCGTTAAAGCTTTTAGCCGTAGTTATTTTTTATCCCTAAATTTTTTTACAATAATTCACTACAAGAAAAGGGGCCTTTTGTGACGAAAGTTTTTGTGACGGTTCAATATCTGTCACAATAAATGTTTTTGTGACGGATTCTGTGACGGAAATATATCCGACACAAATAATGATTTATTCGTGACGGAAACGTACATATCCGACACAAATAAATTTTATTTGTGACGAAAGTGTACCTATCCGACACAAATACATTTTTATTTGTCTCGAATTTATTTAATCCGTCACAAATAACAATTTTTTTTGTGGCGGGAAAAGTTGGGGGCAAAAGTGAGTACATGAAAAAAAAAAAAAAACCATCGGGTTGAGTTAAGAAGAAAAAACCCTCTCTCACTCTCATTCTTCCTCCTCCTCCTCCTCCTCCACCCTCTCTCCCTCCGACGTCCTCCCTCCTCCTCCACCCTCTCTCCCTCCGGGGCCCTCCCTCCTCCTCCTCCACCCTCTCTCCCTCCGGCGCCCTCCCTCCTCCTCCACCCTCTCTCCCTCTCGTCCGACGCCCTCCGTTCTCTCTCTCTCTCTCTCTCTCTCTCTCTCCCTGTGAGACCTTCACTGGTAAGAAGAAAAGGCATCGGGTCTTTGGTACATTGGTAAGTTCTAGGGCTTGAAACCCCAATTTTTTTGTTTAGGGCATAAACCCCAAATCTCTGCTTCTTGTAATTGGTCATTAGTATGCATTTTGTTTCGTAGTTAGTTCTCTTCTTCCTTTTTCTTGTTCTTTTGTTTTTTCCCAATCTTATTTTGTGTATGTCCCTGATTTTTTTTTTATGCTTTTGCGATGCTGATACAGGTCGATTGGATTTTTTAACTGCCGAAGAGGAAACTTCTATTTCCCCACAAGGCAAGCAACAAACACAGATTTCTTACACTCCAGGTTTTACTTTATATAAACTTATATGTATTTATTTATGTTCAGGGTCAGTATCAAAAACCAAAAAAAAAAAAAAAAACTACTACAAATCTCTGATGAAAAGATTCTGGGATAGAATCTGGGAATATGTTCTTGTTTCTAGAGAATTATTGTCTTTTCAAAATTTTGAACCTTTGCTTTTATATGCTAATAAAACAGAGTGTACTAGAAAGCACTAGCAAATTAAAACCATCCTTTTTATCTTATAGACTTTTGTTGGATCTAAAAAAAAATTAATTGCTTGGTTTTTGGAACAAATTGTGTGATAGTACAGTACTAGCAAATCATATCCATGCTTGCTTGATCCTAGAAACTTTGTCAATTTCTATTACTACAATCTAATTAATGGTGTCTTTTCAGGGTGAACCCCACTTCAAAGCTGGGCTTTACCCAATTTCATATTGGTGTTCACTTTATGTATTTTGTTTAATCTAATGAGCAGGACAACAGAAAACAGAGTAGTGCAATATCCAACAGTTTCTCTCTCTCTCTCTCTCTCTCTCTCTCTCTCTCTCTCTCTCTCTCTCTCTCCGCATATAAAGACACATATTTATATATCTCTCTGGTCTGTTAAGCACAGCACTAAGCTCTGAACTGTAGTGGTGGTCATTCCCAATGGAGGAGACCTCTCTATTGTTTTCACTCATTGTTTGGAATGAAGGGGCCCTTTACCTTGACATTAAACATCATTTACAATATGGTTGGTGTTACTTCATTCAATTAGCAGCCGAATTATAAAGGAGGAAAATTCTATGAGTTTAGCAATTTGTTTAAGCTTAATTTAGCAATTTGTCTCAAATCAGTCTCTCGCTATTATTTCTTGTCGGTCCAATATGATTATTTATATCCCTAGCTTTTGTTTTTTTTTGGCTTTTTTGGAATATCCATATTCTTTGTTACTTTCCAGGAAAATGATTATAACTTTGGTGATAGCATAGTATTTTGGAAATGGTATAATAGCTTAAAAGCAATTTTGGTGATAGCATAGTGGTTTCTTTTCTGACTTGAACTGGTTTCTCTACTTATATGTATAATAGCTTAAAAGCAATTTTTTTTATCATCGAATAGTGTAAAATCATTTGATACATTGTCCATCTGTAAAGTGAAAAGCTATTCCGTGTTGAGAGTTGATAATCTATAAGTGAATTATTTTGTCCTGAATACTTTTGTCATGACTCCAAGCTGTTGAAGGCTTTTTCTGTGCAATTTATTAAAACCACTCACCATTATAATTCTTTTTCTTGTTAACTTGGGGGTTAATATTCAAAACTACTTCGTTCTTGTTAAGCTATCTTGAACAACTATCTAATATTCTAAGTCAATTGAAATAACAAAGAAGTAAATACAAAAGAACTATATGAGATCAAATAAATTAGTCTATGTCAAAATAGGCCAGGTCCAAACTATTAGCTGGCATAGGTGACGAATTTTTTTGTGATGGATATATCTATAGCTATATGTATATCTATATCTATATCTATTAGAAGTTATTATAAGTGCTAAGTATCACATATTTTGGGAAGTAAAAATTTGTGATACGAGCACGACCGAGGGAAATCCTAATGTTCAAATTGTTGCTCTAGATTAAATGTGTCCCAATCATGTTAATCTCTTCAAGCCTGCTCTTGAAATCATGTTAGTGCTCTTTCTTTGAGCTTCTATTTTGTGTGTGCATGTATATCTCTATCTATATATATCAACATGGTGATGTCTCAGTGAATAACTTCTCTATTTCTTGTCTTTGATCATATTCTTGTATTACCACTACTTCTCTCTATGTTGACGTACAAATCAAAACAACACTGTAGGACACCTTGTTTTTAATAATACTTTTGAGAAACTGATATTGTATAACTTACATGGGTCTCTTGTAAACGAAACAAAAAGTATATCAAAGAGGGTGAAGTTAAAATAAGAGGACCTTGTTTCAACTCCTACTATTAGTAATTTTCCTCTTGTAAGCGAAACAAAAAGTGTATCAAAAAGTTCTTATCTATGCTTATCTATGTGAATAGTGGCCTTGTTTTCTCTCATTTAGGATCAATATCTTAAGCTTGTAGAGGTCTCTCATTCTTGCAGATTATTAAATCACAAGTTGGCTTATTGTGATTCTTGTTATGTGATAACAGTTCAAGAAAGTATACATGGATGACAGAAGTTGGATTGCTTTACCTAGGAATTCAGCGGCATTTTTTAAAGGGCTTGATGACTTTTTGAATTTTGCTTATGCCAATAAGCCTCCTGACTCGGCTATTTATTGTCCATGTAAAGTGTGTGCCAATCGTTTTTATGAATCACGAAATGTTGTGAGAGAACATGTAATCTTAGTGGGTTTTCTTGAAAGGTATACTAAATGGACTTATCATGGAGAATCACATGTTTCTTTACATCAAAATCGAGAGCAAGAGCAGACTGACATGTCAATGAGTTCAGATATTAGAGATGAAATGGAAGAAATGGTACACGAGGCAATGGGAATTCCAAATATGGATAATATGGGGGGGCCTAATGAAGAAACTTCAAATTTTTTAAAACTTATGCAAGATGCACAGATTGAGTTGTATCCAGACTGTAGAAAGTTCACGAAACTCTCGTTTGTTGTCCGACTTTTGCACATGAAAGTGCTTTGTGGATGGACGGACAAGCCTATCACGATGTTGTTGGAATTGTTAAATGAGGCATTTCCAGAGAATGTAAAATTGCCGAAAAATTTCTATGAAGCCAATAAGATAGTTTCTAGCTTGGGTTTTAATTACAAGACATGGGATGCATGCCCCAATAGTTGTATGTTGTTTTGCGGTGAGGCGGAGAAACTTGATAAGTGTGAGGTTTGCGGTGAATCAAGATACAAAAAATTTGATGACCATCCAAATGATGGTAAAAAAATACCAGCAAAGCAAGTATGCTATTTTCCATTAAAGCCTAGATTGCAGAGACTTTATATGTCATCTAAGACTGCTTCGCTCATGAAATGGCACGCCGAGTCACGTCCAAGTGATGGTGTGCAGAGGCATCCCGCAGACTCTCTTGCTTGGAAAACTTTTGATGAAAAAAATCCTATTTTTGCTAGTGATAGTCGGAATGTTAGGCTTGGGTTAGCATCAGATGGATTTAATCCGTTCAGGTCAATGTCTATTGCTCATAGCACATGGCCTGTTGTGCTCTTGCCGTACAACTTGCCACCATGGTTGTGCATGAAGCAACCTTTCTTCATTTTGTCAGTGCTTATTAATGGTCCAAAAGGACCTGGTAATAAGATTGATGTATACCTCCAGCCACTAATTGAGGAGTTGAAGGAATTGTGGGACGAGGGAGTGCAAACTTACGATGCATCAACCAACCAGATGTTCAAGTTGCATGCAGCATTGTTGTGGACAATCAATGACTTTCCTGCATACGCTAACTTATCTGGATGGAGCACAAAAGGCAAATTTGCTTGTCCTTATTGTAATAAGGACACTCGTTCTACCTGGTTGAAACATGGTGGTAAGTATTATTACATGGGTCATCGTCGCTTCTTAAAACCATCACATAAATTTCGAAAAGACAGAGTGTCTTTCGATGGTTGTCGGGAATACGGAGGCAAGCCCAAAAGGTTGTCGGGATCAGAGTTATTGCAACAGTTGAGTGACATTGAAATGGAAACCGAGTACAAGAAGGATGATATTATCAAAAAAAGGAAAAGAGATGAGGCTCAGAAACAAAAAACAAATGTAGATGCTGAAGGGCCTTCAACTCAGAGGAGAGACAATTGGAGGAAAAATAGTATCTTTTTTGAAGTTCCGTATTGGGAGTTCAACCTCATTCATCATAATCTTGATGTGATGCATATTGAGAAGAACGTGTGCGATAATGTACTATTCACATTGTTAGGCATTCCAGGAAAATCCAAGGATAACTTGAAGGCTCGGAAGGATCTTGAAGAAATGAGACTTAGGAAACCCTTGCACCCTCAGCCACGAGGGTCAAGAAAGGTATACTTACCTCCCGCTTGCTTTACGATGGATAAGAATGACAAAGATATCTTTTGTAGTGTACTAAAGGGTGTCAAAGTTCCAGATGGTTATTCTTCTAATATTTCAAGGTGCGTGCATTTGAAAGAGAGGAGTATATGGGGTCTAAAAAGTCACGACAGTCATATTCTAATGCAACAATTACTTCCTCTAGCTGTTCGGAGGGCATTGCCTAAGAATGTGGTTGTGGACACACGGATTCGGACCACTTCTCTTGTTTGAGATTGTTTTGAAAAGGAAAAGAAAAGGTCTGTTAAAAACAGATACAGAGTCGCCACTTGGTCTTTAAGGAACCAAGAAACCTAATTTTGACTCACCCAAGCGGATAAGGGCACCGGCCCTTCATCACCAAAGAACTTGGTTCGGGGTTTTGGTACGAGAGAGGAAGGAGCCTTTGTCGCGACTAAAACACCCTCAACTCGCCCCGTCTTTCGACGGGCCTCAATTAGCATCCAAATAATCATCTTATACTATGTATGGTTCGACAAATAATACTATGATAGTATATTACATCACATAAGGAGATTTGAAATGGAAGATCTAAAGATAAGATATCATTCATAAGATCTAAGCCAAATATCACACAATGCAAAGTGAAAGATCACACAAATAAACCTAGGAAAAATCGTCTAATCATGTATCAGATAATAAAGTTTTCCTAATCTAAAGGGGACATGAATTGTTCTTGAAACAAATAAACAAAGAAATCAAAATATGCTTAACAAGCTAGTATGATGCATGTTATTCTTTGAGAAAAGAAGATCTCTCAATCCCCGGGACGGATGAGAAAGGATGATTAGATCAAAGGGGAAGCATGAACGTATGATCGTGATCATTCTTTATAATCTTCTTAGATTAAGAGTTACAAAAACCCCAAATCTTGCATGAATGCAATGTATGTATGTAAAATGTGCAAAGGTTGTAGTGTGTTTTGTGTACATGGATTTCTAGAATGACTTAGAAGTCTAAAATGTGTATGAATGAATGAAAGAAATTAACATGGGATGTGTACAAATGTAGTATGGACTACTTCCTAAGATATGAACTAATTTGGAATGCATATGAGCATCAAATCAAAGAATGAAAGTTGAAATGTACTTGCTGTGAATAGTGGACAGAACAGTAGCATGATCTTTTGGAATTTGAAAAGAGGGGTTAGGAATGTTTTCAATGCATGATTTTTTATGGAGATGTTCCTTATTGTGTCTAGAACACAACCCAAAAGGCCCATCTTGAATAGCTATCACAGATTGAGAGAAATTATATAAACAATAGAGGTCACTCAGAAACAGAGTTCGTACTGTCGACTGAAATGTTAGAAAATCTTAGAAAATGAAAAAGAATGATCTAGAGGCCCATTTTATACAGAAAGTTCCCTAAGACATTGAATTTTAAGGGAAAAATAAGTTAGGACTACCCCTTTTGGAAAAGTTTTCTAGAAAAGAGGTCGTAAGTTGACCTAGCTGCTGTGACAGCAAAAACAGAATGTTTGGAAGGAATGTTTGGGTCCAAATGGACCATTTTCAAGTACTTCCAAGTCAAGCCAAAAATCATGGGTGTCCTATAGTGAGTTAGAAAGACTTTCCAAGTGGTCTTGCATCCATATGTTGAGTATTGAGTTCTAGAGAAATCTTTGAACTCAACTCACTCACTGTTTTGACTCATTGTTTTGAAGATTTTGGAGAAAACAAAGTTTTGTTTCTTGAAACCAAATGAGAGGGATTGAGAGGGGTTTTGAAATAGATGTTTTGAAAGCACATTTTCAATACTCAATAAGGATTATAGCCACTTAAAATGTCAACATTAAACTCATCATCAAGAACCTCCAAGATTGTTGGAGAGATTTATTTTTATTTTTTGAACATAACTTCAATACATTTCAAGAATACCTTGGAAGTATTGAGGTTATGATCATCATCTATCAAACATGTTTTTGAGGTCAAGAGCTACTATCCATAAGGATTCACTCACCCCAAACTTCATGTCATCACTTAGATGATGATGAACTAGTAAGTAAATAAAGAAAAGAAAAAGAAATGAGATAAGGAGAGATGAGCATATATATAATCAAAGCAAGTAAATAGCAATCAATAGATGATAATCAATGTGATTTTGGACTTGTAGCTTGGTGTTTCACTCATAGATTTTGACATTTGGACATGGAAGTAGCTTCCTATCTCATGAATGCTCAAGAATGAGGGTTGGAGTGGACTTTGAATGTGAAGTATATAGAAGGATGATGGAAGGAAATAAGAATAAAACTCACTTTCTTATGGAAAATCAATGGGAGAAGCTCCCTTTCTCTCTTCTAAACCTATCTCTATCTCTCTTCTTCTCTACAACTTTTCAAGCTTTGCACTTGGCCCCCCCAAAATGAAGAGCAATGGGGGGTTTAAATAGGCCAATTTGGGGTGGTTTTGGGGTTTTAGAAGTACTCCCATTGGTCCCAAACAACTGTGAACATAAAACTATGTCGTTTTGGCTTTCAATTAATCAAATTGGACCCCCCAAAAAATTACAAAAATGGACTCTGCGAGGGATGAGTGCCGCGGCGGCACTGGGCCAGTGCCGCGGCGGCAGTGGGCCAGTGCCGCGGCGGCACTGCTCCTCAGAAGCCCAGAAAATTACGTTTAGGCCCCCAGAGGTTCCGGTATTCGCGAAAAGGCCCTATTTCGTCCGAAATTCACAGAAAATGCATAAGAACTCCAAATTGAGGTTGTGATATACCGTTGGAAAGGTAATGGAGTCTACTTTACATAAAAAATAGTTCGGGGATAGGTCACTTTGAAAAATTTTGCGGTATTCGCGATAAAAGCTGATTTGATCGCCTTTTTCACCTTCGGAAATTCAAAATAAATTCGTTTTAAATCCAGAAATTATGTGCGATATACCGTTGGAAAGCTATTGACCTCTAGTATCCATGAAAAATATTTGAAAATTGTTTCGGTGCCCCGATTCTAAAGTCAAATCTTGGTCAAACTGGTCAAACCTGGGATTCCCGGGAAGTTCTGGGAACCTCTGGGAGCTCCCAGGAGCCGACGTTTTCGCTCGATTCTCTTTTAAAACTTATTTTAATACTTTTCTAATGATTCTGGTGAATTTGGACAATTTCGGTCAAACTTGGTCAAACTTGGTCAAACCTGGTCAAACCTTGGTCAAACATTGGTCAAACCTAGTCAAACCTTGGTCAAACCGGTCAACGGGAACTTCCGGGACTTCCGGGGGTCTCTGGGAGCTGGCGATTTCACCCGATTTCTCTTAGGAACTCATTTTATCGCTTTTCTTACGACATAGCATGTTTTCAGAACTTTGGGACCAAATCTGGGAGTTTTCGGGCTTTTAGGGACATTTTGGTCATTTTGAGCATTCTGAGAGATAGAGCTGACTTCCAGGAGTCCTTTTGAGTCTTTTACGATCATTGTGAACCACCAAGCTATGGGTCTCCTAAATCTGATAGCCGACAAAATGGGGTGTCTACAGTTTGCCCCTCTTTGGCATGAACTTGCGAGGCAACGCATGTCGCAAGCGAGTGCCAAAGTTTTGAAGAGACAGGTCTTTTGGAGGCTATAGATTTAGGATAAAAGCGTTGCAAAAGATGCAATGATGCTGAGGCTAGTGCTGGTCGTGCTCTGTGTGAGTTGCCTACGTATCCCAAGGGGAATCAGACCAGGACGTAGTTCAGGGCAAGGAACCACTCATACATGCACATACACAACAATCAGGCGGATGCTATGCTATAAGAGTGATATGCAATGTATGGATGTGATATGAATTATGTCATGAGTCCTATCATGTCTAGTGTTGTGACCCTTATATGAGCAAGTGCTGTGGGGTGTGCCACTCCGAGTGGGCTGGTGTTGTGCTAGTGTTTGCGACTGTGATGTGGTGGGTGACTCGGATAAGGACATCAAGGTTTAGAAGTCTCTGGGTTTAGGGGCAGACTTCTGGAATTTGGGGAAGTGTGCTTTGCAAACGAGTGAGGCAGATCAGATGTGCTTTGTTTAGCAGACGACAGCCAAAGGTGACCGAGGGATTTTGTGATAAAAATGGACAGATGAGAAAGCTCATGATGATCAGTGGACACGGATCCTTGAATTGTGAATAGATAGTGCTTGCCCTGGGAATCAGGGTGATTTGACTGTGGATGATGTTTTCAATCGTTGGCAGATCCTTATGATGACAAGCCAGAGAATCGGTCCGGACTTCTGTTATCTTCTGCAGGGGATGGTAGGGGACTCTCTGAGAATCTCTCTTCTTGATCGGGAACCAGGATCCATCTCTGAATCTCTCACGGTTGATCAAATATTTCGGCGCTCAATCCAAGAGGGCCGGTCGGGGCCTCCGGGAGCTGAAGGATAACATACTCTACTAGGAAGAAGGAAATACGTCCGTTAAATCGGAGTGAAGGTATCATTCTTATTTGTGACAGAGATGATTTGCGGTGGTTTGACACTGATGGAGGGTGATAATCAATAGCAACTTATGGACTTATGTTGCATGAATGAAGGAGGATGACCAACAGCCACTCATGGACTTATGTTGCTTGGACGAAGGAAGATCATCAACAGCCACTCACGGACTTATGTTGCATGAACGAAGAAAGATGATGGATCAACAGCCACTCATGGACTTATGTTGCTAGGAGAAATGAAGATCATCAACAGCCACTCATGGACTTATGTTGCATGAACGAGGAAAGATGATGAATCAACAGCCACTCATGGACTTATGTTGCTAGGAAAAATGAAGATCATCAACAGCCACTCATGGACTTATGTTGCATGAATGAAGAAAGATGATGGTCAACAGCCACTCATGGACTTATGTTGCATGAACGAAGAAAGATGATGGTCAACAGCCACTCATGGACTTATGTTTCTTGGACGAAGGAAGATGATGGATCAACAGCCACTCATGGACTTATGTTGCTAGGAGAAATGAAGATCATCAACAGCCACTCATGGACTTATGTTGCATGAACGAGGAAAGATGATGAATCAACAGCCACTCATGGACTTATGTTGTTAGGAGAAATGAAGATCATCAACAGCCACTCATGGACTTATGTTGCATGAACAAAGAAAGATGATGGTCAACTTTCGACGGTTTGGAAAGGGATGAAATTTTCCCCAAGTTTGGACGCTTCTCATGCTGACGCCTTGACTGGTGCAGTAATAGTGTTTGGTACTCCTGCTTGTATTGTCATTAGAATGCTCTATATAACTTGATTTGAAAAATTCATTATTCGTCACTGTTGACTTACACATTTGAGACTACGACTGATCCTTTTCCTGAAAAAGACTATGACAAACTCAGAAACTGACAGACACCGACGCACGAGGGCGACGCATTCGACATTGAAATGAAACAAGCTCGATTTGCCAAAACTTAATGTGCTCTTGTCATAAATGATGTACCGTTTCTCTTTTGTGTTTACTTCTCACCTTAATGTGGCATCACTTTGATGGTGAATCTTATTTTGAAAATTCCTCCCTACTGATCTAATCAATTTCTTTGCTTCTCCCACGATGTGCTTTGAATTAGTGCCTTAGCTTATGGAATAAAATATGCTCCATTTCCAATCTGTTCAAGACAATGCTTGTGACTTGAAGGCTTATAGGGATTGGGTGGCAAACGAAGTTTGCCCCTAGTTTGAAGGGCATGAAGTGGGATCGATAGGCAAACGAGGTAAATGACCGAAGTTTGCCCCTAGTTTGGAGGAAGGTTCATTGGAGGTTTTGGGCAAACGAGGTAGGTGACCGAAGTTTGCCCCTTGTATGAAGGGTGCATAGTAAAAGTCAGGCAAACGAGGCGGGTAGCCGAAGTTTGCCCCTAGTGTGGAAGGTGATTTTCTGGCTTGAGGCATGGACCGTGACTTTAATCTCTCAAATGCTCATAACTTTTGCCTAGGCACCAGTGAGGTGACCTAGCAAGCTCTTTTCTCTCTTTTGTTATTGCTCACCTTGGATTTAACTCTAATTTTTGCCTAGGCGTCCTTTCGGATTTTCGACCTAGCGAGCCATCCTTCTTTTTTTTCTTTTTTTGAAAGTCTGCTTACGTACCCCCAAGTGGGGATCAGGTCCAACGTAGTTTGGGCATGGTTGGGAAGAAGCGGGTTGATTTTTGGGTAGGTGGGGTGACCGAACCGATGCGGTTGCCTACGTATCCCCGAGTGGGAATCAGGTCGAGCGTAGTTCAAGGCAAGGCTTGAAGGAAATTGGTTTGATTATGATGGTGTTGACCGAACCGATGTGGTTGCCTACGTATCCCAGAGTGGGAATCAGGTCGAGCGTAGTTCAAGGCAAGGGTTGAAGGAAATTGGGTATGAGGGTTTTTCAAACCAATCATCAAAGAAGTTCAAACTTGGGTTACTTATGGTAGCTTTGAATAAAAGGATTCAGTTTCCATCTCCCTTTCTTTTCTTTTCTTTTCTTGTCTTTTCTTTTTCTTTTTCTTTTGTTTTGAGGATTGATCCTTTTCACTTTCGCCTAGCCAGTCAATTTTTTTTTCATGCAGTTGATTCTTTTAATCGCAATCTTAGAATTCCGAAATGTGCATGTCATTTTTCAGAATTTATTTGTGGTTGTTCCGTGCCTTTGGAAATGTGATCTAGGCACATACGATTCTCTCATTTGTTTTATTTCTTTCATTTTCTCCATTATTTTGACTGGCTAAGGTCATATCTTGGAAATCAATACCTTTTCAGCTCTCACTTTTGCCTAGGTGCCCTTTCGGGTTTTCAACCTAGCGAGCTTTTTTTTTTTTTTTTTTTGAAAGTGGAGATGAAACTCATTGAAATGTTTGGCTACCATCAAGGACCAAGTCTGCGCAGGTTCGCATGGCTATCAATTGGGTTGGGCCCAAGGCTTTGAAATGGTAGAAATGGTGGAAAGAGTGTTGGGCAAGCCCCAAGTCAGTTCCAAGCATGTCTTTTCAAGATTGAGGCAAGAGAATCTTTAAATTCTTAAAGTAAGGCTATTCAATTCTCGGCTCTTCATCGGTGTCAGCGCAAAATTGACTTTGACCTTTCAGGATTTTTTTGTTTGAGTAAAAAAAATATATATATATTTTTTTTTAGCACAGTAATATCCATGGTAATTTGAAAAGTGACACTTCAGTTCAGCGATTCATGCATCTATGACTAGGCACATTAGATTAGGCAAAATGAGACTTCATTCCATCACTAGAGAAGGTTACAGACTCATAACAACTTGATGACAGACGGACTCGACCACAAGACTAAACTTGAAATAGACAAAACACACAACAGACTCGACTGGACTTGACCCGGTCTCAAATGGAATGTCACAGTGACTCGCTTATTCTTTTTTTTTTTAAAAGAGCATCCTCATTTGTTTTGATAGCAAAAGTCCCAAACACCATCGCTTCACCGGCACAGGTTCAACATTCATGGTCCTCAGCGAAGGGGATCATTGAAATGGATAGGTCATGGGTTGGTCCAGACCGAGGTAGTGAATTGGATTGGGGTGCGGCGCATCATCTAAGAGATCCTGAATTGAGTGACGGAGCCTCTTACAGTTGTCGGTCTCATGGCCTTGGTCTTGGTGGTAATCACAATACTTGGATTCATTGTACCCAGGAGGTGGGTGATTAGGAGGCTTATTGGGCTCCAAAGGTACAAGGTGGCCCTTTTGAACAAGGTGATTGAGAGCGGAGGATAAGCTCATGTCAAGTGGTGTGAAGACTCTTTGGTTTCCTTTCTTGTGCCTCTTACTGCAATCATTTTGGCTTGATGATGGGCTTAAGGCATTGACATCTAGGCTCTCTTGATCTTCACCAAAGGTATGGGGTCTCTTCTCCTTTTGCAGTGACCCAGCTCCATTGATCTTGCCTTCACAGATAGCATCCTCGATTCTAGTCCCAACCTCAAACAACTCTTCAAATGTTGAGATGGACTGGTAGAATAGTTTTTCATGGTATACTGGTTGTAGGTTCTTGACCAGCATACGTACTTGCTCTTTCTCAATAGGCCTGTGGATCATTTGGGCTACTTTATTCCTCCATCTGCTCAAGAATGCAGCGAAGGACTCATTGAAATTCTGCCTGGTAGTTTCCAGATCTCGGATGGTGACATCAAGCTCTTGGTTGTAGGAGTAGTGATCAATGAAAGTTCTAGCAACATCTTCCCAAACTCGGGTCTTGGAAGTTTCAAGGGTTAGGAACCAGGATAGTGCGGCTTTCTGGAGGGTTTGAGGGAACAGCATAGCTATGTGCTCATGGGTGCAGCCCATTGACTGGAAAATGCTCATACAAAACTTCACGTGGCTCTTCGGATTTCCAGTTCCATCAAAACGGTCGATTTCAGGCATCTTGAAGTTCTCGGGTAGCCTCACCTTGTTGGGCTCAAACAATCCTTCCAGATCTAACATGTAATCGTCGACTCCCTTACTCTTCCTTAGTATGTTCTCAAGCTTGTCGACCTTGTCCATTTTCTCTTGGAGCTTTTTCTCATATACAGGCGGCGGGACCTCTTGAAACCGTTCTTCTTCCCCATTGTTCTCGGGAGGCGGTCCAAATCTAGGCGGTGGTGGTGCCATGAACCCTTGTGGTGGTGGGAACCCAGGTGGGTACTGTGGTTGCTGTTGTCGGAACTCTTCCATAAATTTTAGAACTTGAGTCAGCCGATCTGACTGTTGATTTATTAGTTCAGTGACCTTGGCTTCCAAAGTTTCCTGATTCATGTTGAATTTTCTCGGCAGACTGATTCTAACCAAATGACTGTTCGAACTTCTGACCCAGGATGGGGATCTCAGTGGCTGATTTTGGGAATCTATAATGACCTATAGATTCGAGAAGAGTGTATCAGATTCTGATAGTGATGACTTTAGATAGACAATGACAGTGATGTTAAGGAAGATGGACCGGCTTATGTACAGACTGACTGAGATAGTGTGCGCAGACTGATAAGAATGGTGCATGCACATGAGACAAGCATGCGGATGCAAGCCCTAATCTATATGATGCCCCTACTTCTAACAGATAGAAGTTAAACAAATAAGGTCCTAGCCATACAGAGTGTGCTAACCTTACTTTCCAGTATGATCACCAAGGGATAACAGGGATTTCCGGGATACTTTGGGAATTTCGGATAGAGTTTCTGGGAGAAACATCGGTTTGGAAGATTCGGAGAAATTTCTAGAAGTCATTTGAGTTTCTAGGAGAAATAAGGATTTCTGGTTGATTTGGACTGAGCTTCTAGGAGAAACTGGTATTTTGGGTATTTCTGAAAAATATGGATAGAGTTTCCAGGGGAAACAAGTATATCTGGGCATTTCTGGGTGATTTGGGCAGAGATGTTGGATTTTTGGAGAATTTGGGAGATTTGGGCAGAGTTTCTGGGAAAAATTGGTTAATATGGGTGTATCTGGGATATCTGGACAGAGTTACTAGGAGAAACTGGACAATATGGTTATATCTGGGATATCTGGACAGAGTTTCTGGAAAAGTTGGATAATATGGTTATATCTGGGATATCTGGACAGAGTTTCTAGGAGAAACTGGACAATATGGTTATATCTATTCGGAGGGCATTGCCTAAGAATGTGGTTGTGGACACGCGGATTCGGACCACTTCTCTTGTTTGAGATTGTTTTGAAAAGGAAAAGAAAAGGTCTGTTGAAAACAGATACAGAGTCGCCACTTGGTCTTTAAGGAACCAAGAAACCTAATTTTGACTCACCCAAGCGGATAAGGGCACCGGCCCTTCATCACCAAAGAACTTGGTTCGGGGTTTTGGTACGAGAGAGGAAGGAGCCTTTGTCGCGACTAAAACACCCTCAACTCGCCCCGTCTTTCGACGGGCCTCAATTAGCATCCAAATAATCATCTTATACTATGTATGGTTCGACAAATAATACTATGATAGTATATTACATCACATAAGGAGATTTGAAATGGAAGATCTAAAGATAAGATATCATTCATAAGATCTAAGCCAAATATCACACAATGCAAAGTGAAAGATCACACAAATAAACCTAGGAAAAATCGTCTAATCATGTATCAGATAATAAAGTTTTCCTAATCTAAAGGGGACATGAATTGTTCTTGAAACAAATAAACAAAGAAATCAAAATATGCTTAACAAGCTAGTATGATGCATGTTATTCTTTGAGAAAAGAAGATCTCTCAATCCCCGGGACGGATGAGAAAGGATGATTAGATCAAAGGGGAAGCATGAACGTATGATCGTGATCATTCTTTATAATCTTCTTAGATTAAGAGTTACAAAAACCCCAAATCTTGCATGAATGCAATGTATGTATGTAAAATGTGCAAAGGTTGTAGTGTGTTTTGTGTACATGGATTTCTAGAATGACTTAGAAGTCTAAAATGTGTATGAATGAATGAAAGAAATTAACATGGGATGTGTACAAATGTAGTATGGACTACTTCCTAAGATATGAACTAATTTGGAATGCATATGAGCATCAAATCAAAGAATGAAAGTTGAAATGTACTTGCTGTGAATAGTGGACAGAACAGTAGCATGATCTTTTGGAATTTGAAAAGAGGGGTTAGGAATGTTTTCAATGCATGATTTTTTATGGAGATGTTCCTTATTGTGTCTAGAACACAACCCAAAAGGCCCATCTTGAATAGCTATCACAGATTGAGAGAAATTATATAAACAATAGAGGTCACTCAGAAACAGAGTTCGTACTGTCGACTGAAATGTTAGAAAATCTTAGAAAATGAAAAAGAATGATCTAGAGGCCCATTTTATACAGAAAGTTCCCTAAGACATTGAATTTTAAGGGAAAAATAAGTTAGGACTACCCCTTTTGGAAAAGTTTTCTAGAAAAGAGGTCGTAAGTTGACCTAGCTGCTGTGACAGCAAAAACAGAATGTTTGGAAGGAATGTTTGGGTCCAAATGGACCATTTTCAAGTACTTCCAAGTCAAGCCAAAAATCATGGGTGTCCTATAGTGAGTTAGAAAGACTTTCCAAGTGGTCTTGCATCCATATGTTGAGTATTGAGTTCTAGAGAAATCTTTGAACTCAACTCACTCACTGTTTTGACTCATTGTTTTGAAGATTTTGGAGAAAACAAAGTTTTGTTTCTTGAAACCAAATGAGAGGGATTGAGAGGGGTTTTGAAATAGATGTTTTGAAAGCACATTTTCAATACTCAATAAGGATTATAGCCACTTAAAATGTCAACATTAAACTCATCATCAAGAACCTCCAAGATTGTTGGAGAGATTTATTTTTATTTTTTGAACATAACTTCAATACATTTCAAGAATACCTTGGAAGTATTGAGGTTATGATCATCATCTATCAAACATGTTTTTGAGGTCAAGAGCTACTATCCATAAGGATTCACTCACCCCAAACTTCATGTCATCACTTAGATGATGATGAACTAGTAAGTAAATAAAGAAAAGAAAAAGAAATGAGATAAGGAGAGATGAGCATATATATAATCAAAGCAAGTAAATAGCAATCAATAGATGATAATCAATGTGATTTTGGACTTGTAGCTTGGTGTTTCACTCATAGATTTTGACATTTGGACATGGAAGTAGCTTCCTATCTCATGAATGCTCAAGAATGAGGGTTGGAGTGGACTTTGAATGTGAAGTATATAGAAGGATGATGGAAGGAAATAAGAATAAAACTCACTTTCTTATGGAAAATCAATGGGAGAAGCTCCCTTTCTCTCTTCTAAACCTATCTCTATCTCTCTTCTTCTCTACAACTTTTCAAGCTTTGCACTTGGCCCCCCCAAAATGAAGAGCAATGGGGGGTTTAAATAGGCCAATTTGGGGTGGTTTTGGGGTTTTAGAAGTACTCCCATTGGTCCCAAACAACTGTGAACATAAAACTATGTCGTTTTGGCTTTCAATTAATCAAATTGGACCCCCAAAAAAATTACAAAAATGGACTCTGCGAGGGATGAGTGCCGCGGCGGCACTGGGCCAGTGCCGCGGCGGCAGTGGGCCAGTGCCGCGGCGGCACTGCTCCTCAGAAGCCCAGAAAATTACGTTTAGGCCCCCAGAGGTTCCGGTATTCGCGAAAAGGCCCTATTTCGTCCGAAATTCACAGAAAATGCATAAGAACTCCAAATTGAGGTTGTGATATACCGTTGGAAAGGTAATGGAGTCTACTTTACATAAAAAATAGTTCGGGGATAGGTCACTTTGAAAACTTTTGCGGTATTCGCGATAAAAGCTTATTTGATCGCCTTTTTCACCTTCGGAAATTCAAAATAAATTCGTTTTAAATCCAGAAATTATGTGCGATATACCGTTGGAAAGCTATTGACCTCTAGTATCCATGAAAAATATTTGAAAATTGTTTCGGTGCCCCGATTGTAAAGTCAAATCTTGGTCAAACTGGTCAAACCTGGGATTCCCGGGAAGTTCTGGGAACCTCTGGGAGCTCCCAGGAGCCGACGTTTTCGCTCGATTCTCTTTTAAAACTTATTTTAATACTTTTCTAATGATTCTGGTGAATTTGGACAATTTCGGTCAAACTTGGTCAAACTTGGTCAAACCTGGTCAAACCTTGGTCAAACATTGGTCAAACCTAGTCAAACCTTGGTCAAACCGGTCAACGGGGACTTTTCGGGAACTTCCGGGACTTCTGGGGGTCTCTGGGAGCTGACGATTTCACCCGATTTCTCTTAGGAACTCATTTTATCGCTTTTCTTACGACATAGCATGTTTTCAGAACTTTGGGACCAAATCTGGGAGTTTTCGGGCTTTTAGGGACATTTTGGTCATTTTGAGCATTCTGAGAGATAGAGCTGACTTCCAGGAGTCCTTTTGAGTCTTTTACGATCATTGTGAACCACCAAGCTATGGGTCTCCTAAATCTGATAGCCGACAAAATGGGGTGTCTACAGTGGTTGAAGCCTTAATCGAGTTAACTAATTTCTTTAGACAATTATGCTCCAAAGTCAACACGGCATCCGATTTAGAGAAAATTCAAGATCGCATTGCCATTACGCTTTGTAGTCTTGAGAAGATCTTTCCACCGGCCTTTTTTGACATAATGGAGCACTTGCCTATACATTTAGCAGACGAGGCATTAATTGCCGGGGCAATTCAATTTCGATGGATGTACCCCATAGAGAGGTATCAATGTATTTTCAAGTAATTAACATATGTGTTGTTGGCCTATTTTAGTAATTATTTTAATTATAGGTATCTGCTCACACTAAAGCTCTATGTGCGCAACCGTGCTCATCCTGAGGCTTCAATTGCCAATGGATACATCATGGAGGAATGTATGACATTTTTTGTGAGGTACTTGGATGATGTGGAAACCAAGTCTAGCCGACCAATCAGAAACTTTGATGGAGATGACCGATTGGGTCATTCTGTGGGAAAAGGAAAACGTTTTCACATGGATGATGTTACACGAGCACAAGCTCATCGATATGTGCTTGCGAACACTGATGCAGTGACACTATTCCGAGAGTAGGTTATCACTTCATTAATACTTAAAATCTCTCTCTCTCTCTCTCTCTCTCTCTCTCTCTCTATATATATATATATATATATATATGTCAAAATTAGAATGAATTAGAACCATGCTTTTGCTACCTTTACAGTCAGCACTATGCACTTATTTTTCGCAAAATGAGAAACTTACCAGAGCATCAGATCCAACGTATTCATAATGAACAATTTCCCACATGGTTCAAGAATCATGTAAGTTATTTGCAAATAATTTTTCAAAAAGAATCATCTTAGTTATGCCTATGTATTCACAATTGGGTTTTTTTTTTCTTTACAAAATAGGTTCATAATTTGCAAATGACAGATAATGAACAAATCTCAGAGGAGATCAAAATTTTGGCTAAAGGTCCTGACCAGTTTGGAAGGAGATTTAAAGCATATTTCATTAATGGCTTTCGATTTCGCACAAAGGATCGTGATAGGAGTAGAAGAACTCAAAATAGTGGAGTTGCTATTAAATCACATACAATGAGTTATGCTAGTCGAAGGGACAGGAATCCTCGTGGTGGTGATGTTACCTTTTATGGAGAGTTGACAGATATCGTTGAAATCCGTTACACTAATGCTAAGAAGTTCATGTTATTCAAGTGCAACTGGGTTGATAATAGAACAGGGAAGAAAGAAGATGAGTATAAGTTTACTCTAGTGAACTTTAATCATACATTATACCCAAATAATCGGGCAACTGATGAGCCTTTCATCCTTGCATCCCAAGCAGAGCAGGTTTGGTATGTGCAAGATCCTATGGAGCCAGACTGGCGTGTTGTTATTCGGATGACACTTAGGGATTTGTTTGACATGTATCCAAAAGATTCTTCATCACATATGAGAATAGTTCCTCAAGTCGAGCCATTTCACAATCAAGAGGTGGATGAAACTATTTTTATTCACGATGATGAAGTTCCCTGGGTGAGACAAGGAATAACTGGGACAACAGTCGACCAAACTATTACAGAACCACCACACAATGATGAAATGGACATTTATGATGATAATTGATACGTTATTATGATGTTTTATGATGATGTTTATGATGAGATGACTTCTATGATAATGTTTATGATGAGATGACTTTTATGACTATATATGTTTATGATAAGATGACTTCTATGACTATGTTTATTATGAGATGACTTCTATGATAATGTTTATGATGAGATGACTTTTATGACTATATATGTTTATGATAAGATGACTTCTATGACTATGTTTATGATGAGATGACTTTTATGACTGTATATGTTTATGATGAGATGACTTCTATGACTATGTTTATGATGAGATGACTTCTATGATTATGTGAATATTAAATTATCTTTTATATATGTTCTTTATCAATAGTCATATTATGGCACGATCAAAGAAGGTACGTGGTAGAACAATATTAGACTTTTTGCAATCCGAGTCCCAGCAGGAGCCCGAGGCACAAGTAGAGGTACAACCCCAAGCCCAGTCACATCCCTATACTCGGGCTCGAGCACAGGTACAGGTACAAGTGCAACCACAACCACAAGCACAGGTACAACCCTAAGCACAGACACATGTACATGTGCAGTCACAAGAACATACCCATTCTACAAGCATAGGCTCTCAACCAGAGGCCTCACAGTCCACTCAGCTTGATGGTACATATTTTATAACTATTGTGATATTCTACAAAATAAATGCATATCATTTTTTAACTAAATATATTTTCTTTTCACTATTGAGCAGGTACTTCAGTTACTGGATCCACTTCTACTAGACGGCGAGGTAGAGGAGTAGCAAAAGGTTTGGAGACGTGGGGCACAAATCAAAAGCTTCATTTGGTGTTTAATGACTTGGGTCAAGCTATTGGGAAATCTTCTACACAGTTAGCGACACATATTGGAATCATGGTACAAAATGGGGAGCAAGTTCCTCTCCATTACGCGCGATGGGATGATATGCCAGAGGATACATTGGACTATATATGGACTGAGGTTAAGGTAACACTTAAACACATAAAATAATTGTCCCTACATGATTGAATTGTCTCAATGTTTATATGTAAAATAACTTGATTGAATTTTATTTAAAGGACAACATTGATGCTCCTCCAGAGTTTAGAGATAATTGTCTAAGCATTGCTGGGGCGTTATGGAGACGTTGGAAGGGCCAAGTGAAACATGATTACTACAACAAATATGACACAGATGAGGAGCGTTTGTTGAATAGGCCAAGCCGTGTGCAGCCTGATCAGTGGGAAAAACTTATAACTTATTGGGGGAATGAGACAATTAAGGTATTAATTACTTTATTGTAGTTTCTCTATCAAATGTAAAATATGATTAGTTTCTTTTGTAGGAAATTGCTATGAAAAATAAAAGGAATCGTGAACATCAAGTACTCAATCACACAACTGGGAGGAAAAAACATGCTCAAGTAAGGAATGAGGTATGTTATAGGATATTTATATTGCTCATTCATTATTAAACTTGCTGCTACTATTAAAAATCACATTTTTATAAATTTGTTTGTTAAAATAAACGTATTAGATGGAGGCACGTGGAGAAGAGACCGATCGAGTTAATGTGTTCATTGAGACACATAAACCCAAGGAAGGTCGCCCGCAAGCTCCAGAGACTGCTGCTGCAATTGTATGTTTCGACTATCATATGTTATATATATATATTTTCTCTCTTTTGTTAAATGAAAGGTAATGTTGAAATGACATAGTATTTTTTTTCATGTATACTAAACTCATGTAACATTGTAGGCTGAGATGAAAAGTCGACTGGATACAGTTTCAGTGGAGGAGCGTACCACGGCCTTTAAGGAGAAGGTATTTACGGAAGTAGTAGGACCTGATATTCGTGGTCGAGTTAAGACTTACGGGGCAGGTGCCACTCCGAGGATTGTGTTTGGCACAGGAGCAGGGTCGCAAACAAGATCTAGGGATATGGAGTTGGAGCAGAGAATAGTTGAAAAGGTCAATGCATTGCTTGATTCACGGATTGCTGAAATGATGAATTTGTTTCGATCTAGGATAGAGGGAGATAGCCGACGGGTTGGAGATGGCCCATCTAGTGTCGGTAACCAGGTAACAAATATTAATATTGCACTTATATTTCTATTCGAGAAATTTGGAATATTTTTAAAATTTTGATGTAATATTTGTATTTTTGTAAGTTCCTACTTCATCAAGTGTGCACCGCCCTAACTCTGAGGCTGATAGAGATACGAGCCAAGGTGATGAGGTAATTTCTTTGTACATGTTGTTTACGACAAAATTGTTAGATATAGTTCTAGTTTATTTCCTATTCATTATTAGTTGTGTTGATGAGCATAGTTGTGAGTTGTAGTGTGTGAGTGTATTTTTTTATGTAGTGAAACAATATGGTTGATTATCTTGTATTAATGAGCAGAATTGTGAGTTGTAGTGCATTCACAATTAGGGTTAGTGATCTTCAATTATTTGTTGTATAGCATGAAGTAACATTGGACTTATCATGTTGGTAGTAATACTTTGAGATAAGAAATTTGTGCTAAAATTTATAATGCTAGATCATAAAAGTGCCAAAGAGTTTTATATTGATTTTGGGTTGTGATAAATTTATTTACACAGGTTAATGAAAATTTTCGGATGTTGTAGAAACAGAGGAAACTCTGCCGATTTTTTTTAGGAATCTTTGCCGTTTTTTTTTTTTTCTTATGTTGCTTGTTTGGATAGTTTTTTATTTGTATATTTGGTCTTGTTTTGCTCTTTGGGTTGCTAGGTGATTGCATTATTATATTTTTAATTCAAGTTTCGTTTTCTGTTTCAGGTTGTGGCGAGAGATTAGAGAATTAGAGCATAAGTTGTTGTTTTTAATTGAATCAATTATGAGCGTAAAGACTTTATTTAGATTATTATCATTTTATTTTTATTTCTACTAATGTCAGCTATGAAACAATTATGTATGAACATATGCTTTATTGTCTCTTATTTTATCTTTAATTAATATGCTTTTAAATTTTATGTGATTCTTGTCGTTAAAAATAAGTATGGCATAATTTATTGTGATGTAGAATTGATGATTTTGGGTGACAATATATAAATTTCCGTCACAAATAATATTTGTGACGGTTTTGGTAATAAGTGTTGTGGTCACAATATTAAAATTTCGTCACAAACACTATTTATTCCGTCACAAATACTATTTGTCCAAAACCGTTACAAATAGTATTTGTGACGATTTTGGGTCGACACAAATAAAGTGCTTCAAATTAAATGTGACACCACTATTTGTGTCGCACACAAATCCGTCACAAATACTATTTGTGACGGTTCGGGTCGACACAAATAAACTGTCACAAATAATATGTATATGTGACACTATTTTTTGTGTCACACGAAAATCCGTCACAAAAATTTTTTTGTGACGGATTTTGACCGACACAGACTTTTTGTGACGCCTTTAACTTGTTTCGAGCACAAAACCGTCACAAAAGGTGCATTTCCGTCACAAAAAGTATTTGTGACGGAATTGCACCTTTTTTGTGACGGTTTTTTTCCGTCACAAAAACCCTATTTTTTTGTAGTGATTTCTACTATTGCATTAGCATAGATTGACTGTTCAACTCGTACCCCTTCCATTTTAATAGATTGACAGTTCATCTCTTACCTCATCCATTTTAATAGATTGACTGTTCAAAGTCTTACCCCTTCCCCTTGTAGTAATATAAATAAAATCAAGTGGGCTTTAGCCCATGTGGTATCACTCCACGTCTCTCAAGTGGGAGGTGGAGGGTTCGAATCTCTCTAGGAGGAGTGGGGAGGGGATTTTCTCCTCTTCTAGCATTGTAGGACTGGTCGTGTACCCTAGTCCGTAGGTGTGCGTGTGTCTCTCAGGTAAGTAAATTAAATATATATATATATCAGTCAGGCTATAGAGGACCTCTGTTTTGGCCGTCAGATCGTGTTTTCATTAATGGCAGTTTTGTCATTTCACAGTTTTTTAACACAATCCAACGGCCAAAACAGAGGTCCTCTCTTTAATAAAGAGAGGTGGCCCTCTTTAGAGAATCTTTGTATATATATATATATATATATATATAAATGAGAGCATTTTTGCTCACCCAAAATTTGGTACACCAATGCTCACCCAAGCATCCCATTGGCCAATGCAGTGGGGCCCAGGATTAAACAATATTGTTTAATATTGTTTAATCCTGGGCCCCACTGCATTGGCCAATGGGATGCTTGGGTGAGCATTGGTGTACCAAATTTTGGGTGAGCAAAAGTATTTTCTATATAAATAAATAAATAAAAAAAAAAAAAAAAAAAAGAAGAAGAGAGAGAAGAAACTAGCTGCCCCTGGGAAGCTATAACACCAACAAAATTAGGATATAAAAATAAGTTCATAATCCACGACTAGATTGGTCCAGTTTGTCCGCACATTTGCTTCATTCTCTTCTAGTAGTTTTACTGTGGCCATCTTCAATCGTTACTCAAACTTCTACTGTAATTTGAGTAAAATTTTTAACAGTAGTTTCATGCAATGCAATTCAAAGCTCTCCAATGGTCACCTTTTTTTTTCTTCATATTTCACTTTCCATCTATTAAGTATAAATTTGTGTAAAACCATCTCCAATCCTTATTTAAACCCCATCAAATCAAATTTGATTATATATATATATATATATATGTATATGTATTTATATATTACCCCCTATGCTGTCCATTTCTTTTGGCTATTTTGCAAGAGTTCCCACTTCATTTTAAAAAAAGAAAAGTTTGCATCTTATTAAAACTTGGGCACTTGGCTTTAAGGGTAGTTCTACGGACACAAACAAAATTCACAAACACAATCCACAAAGTACAAACACATAAGTGTGTCTATCTCTCTCCTTAGTACATCTCACAGTGACAGTGAACCCCATCAAAGAGAAATAGACACATTTATGTGTGAGTGGATTTTGTTTGTACCCCAATCTTTATTCATGATAGAAATGGACTCAGAGTACTCCACCTTAAAATAAAAACATACTATAAGATTCACTTTTTAATAAAGTAAAAGTACATATAAAAATGAGAATAAATTATAAATACAATTACGATTGATCATAAGAATGAATTAGAGATGTCACTCCAAACACATACTATGTCCTTGACCAAAAGTGTGGCTGAAATGGCAAGAGTTACGAGAAACTGACTTGGGCTTCTTCACTTGTATCAATTGCTCTTGATTAGTACTTCTTTGGCACCCTCTAAATAAATAAATAAAAATAAAAAAAAAAAAGAAAAAATACTTCTTTGGAAGTGGGAGCAGGAATAGGGAAGTTTTTATTGAATCTGGAAACTATAAATTTGTATGAAACTTATAGCTAAAATGGGCATTTTTATATTGCTCAAAAATAGAACTAGAGATATTTTGTAAAGCTTTTCACTAGCTAAGGTCAGCAAGGTGAATTGTCACAGGTGAATTTGTTGATATATTTCCTCAGGAGTTGATGGACAAGAATTCTGTATCCTTTCTCTGTAAGGTGAAAACTGTCCCAAAATACATAATTAGACACATCTGTACACGTGTAGGAACACAAAATCATTACTTCGATAGTACCTGTACCACAGCACCCCTTGTTTGCAATTTCAAACCCTGCCATAATTAAACAAAATAATGATTTATCAGCTCCAAACTAAAATTGGAACCCTTCAGTTATGTTTGGGTTGCAGATTTAGAGGGGGAAAAAAAAAGAGAGAAAACGAAGGAGAAACTATTTCCCTAAGATTAATCCTACGCTTGTCTAAATTTGGTTTGCTATGTTCTGTCAATTGTATCAAATGCAGTGATATATTGTAGCCCGACTATTGCTACAACGTGTGGCAACAGTTAAAGAGAGCATTTGAAAATCAAGGTTAGGATAAAAATTTGGAAAGCATTACTATTTTCCCAAAGTTCTCTTTTTTTTTTTTTTTTTTTTGCTAAGAATTTTCCCAAAGTTCTCTCCATGCTTAATTGTATCCTTTTTTAGTGGTTTTAAAATTGACCATTCGGTCTTAGTAGGTCAGTTTAGGTGATTTCGGTTGGTTTAAAGCTTGTGCACTTCTTAAAAAAATCGACCAATCGGTGTTTAGTCGGTTTGATTTTGGTCGTTTTTTGATTTTTCGACTTTTATGAACAACCCTACTTAATTAACATAAGAAACTAAAAATAACATAGTAGAAACTGAAGAAAAAAAATATAAGAGAGTGAATTACAAAAATGTAATTTACTTGGTCTTAATTTTCTCATCCTTTCTATTTCGCTCATTTTTTTATTAATCAAACAAAGAAAATAATTAATTTCGCCATTTTCTTTTCCTTTTACTTACTAAATCTATGAAAACCATATAGAGCCTTAACAACCATATCACACCATACAATTTCTGCAATTTTATTAAGATATAACAGGAAATAATTAAGGAAAAAAAAAACAAACAAATTACCATATTTTTTAGGGTTGTGTATAATATCAAGAGGAAGATTGTAGATATCCACATACACCATCCTTGCATTACGAAGTTTGGTGTTAAGAGAGTCTAACTCAGCTGATAATTTGGTGTTAAACAATTTTGCTGCTTGATTGTGTTTCTCTGAACACTCTCTTTGTACACCTCCTCCTAAAGTTCTCAACGCTGGAACACACCCAATTGGTGGCACACTAAAAACACCAATTCTTCGTGCACCCAATCTATACAACTCCTGCATGCCAATGTAAAGTGAAAAACCAATCACTCTTTAGGGGCTGTTTGGGACGGCTAAACACCAATTATGTGGTCAATAAGTGAAGTGATTATCTATGCTCAAGTGTTTGGTATATTAGTAATGTTAATTTGGTAGTATCAAAAAAAGTAATGCTAATTTGGTTTTTTTTTTTTTTTTCCTTCGAAAAATTGGTTAATTATGAATAGGGCAAAACCCCCCAAGATATTACATTAAGCTCAATAGCATGCTAATAAAGATAGGAGCGAAATCCGGAAAAAAAAAAAAAAAAAAAAAAACAAAAAACAATTCAACCAAAACTAGCTATCAAAGTCAAGAAGCGAAACAAAGCCCAATCGAATGGTCTTACTGTTATTGAATGTGACCCCAAGATCGCACGTGTCGGAAATTAAATTTGGAACACAAATTTGAGCACCATAGCATTATTCTTGGCATATGTACTTTTAATACGTAGATATATGTACCTGATCTAAATTCACTTCTAAAACAAGTCACTTAGGCTTAGTTTGGCCCCCATGTGGCTTTTTAAAAGTAGCTTATGAAATTTATTATTAAGTTATTTGATAATTTTGTACAAGAGACACATTACTCTTTAAAAAAAAAAAAAATCATAAAACCAAAAGGCATCATTGAGCTTTTAAAAGCTCTATTCAAGCTCTATTCTAGAGCTTTTAAAAGCTCCCCAAAAAGCTCAAAGTTCAATTTTTGCAAAGTTCATAAACTAGTTATCAAGAATTAACATGAAATTGTGCTTTAAAAAAAGAGAAGCACCAAAATAGGGGCCAAACAAAGCCTTAATTGTCTGACCAACATGCACTAATTTTTTTTAATTAAAAAAATGAGATTATCCAATTTAAATAAATAAAAAAAATCCAATATTAAAAATAAAAAATTTAAAAAATAAAAAATAAATAAATAAACTGAAGGATGAGTGAACATGATTCTATCATACGCAATACCAAACATGCCCTTCTTTTCTACCATGGTACCAAATATCGGCTATATATACTTAATTCTTTTGATCAATTTTACTTCCTCGTATGCATTGCAGATTCATAAAAGAACACAAATAAGTTGCAATGAAATTTACCTGCACAAAATTGGAGGCTGAGCTGACCATAAGATTGGCATATGAAGGAAAATCATACTGTAATTTCCTTAAAGTTGTTCCAAAATAGGTATTTGTAATATCATTGCTGCCTGAAACCACCGCATATAGGCTGTTTGCTACAATGGTTCTTGTTCTTTTTTCTCCCACAACTCCTTTTAGCTTCTCTATGTATTGTTTGAACAATTCTATCTGATCTGATAAGGATAGTACTGACTGGTAGATGTTTATTCACAATTGAAAGGGAAGAAAAAAATGATTAACAAGACTTGCATACATCTCTATATGTATATTGGCACATATTCTGTAATGAAAAGAATATGAAAAATGCCGCTTTTGGAGCAAGCCCATAAGTGATCGTTAAACTCTAAAAACTAATACAATACTGTTTGGCAAACCAGCTACTGCAATTCAATCACAAAAAAAATGTGTATCTATCACAAAAAGTTATATATATATATATATATATCGGTATATATATGCTTTGTATTGAACATGAGATAGGCCGGATTTTCGCTACAGTTTTTGGAGTTCTCAAATAATTACGAAACTCCAAAAGTAAAAATAAAACAGTTGGCAAACCCAAAAGAAAAAAAAAAAAAATTTGTGCATCAATTGCAAAATTTGGGATTGGTCAAACCAGTTTGTTTTTTTAATGATTCCATTGCAGAAGCAGAAGATGTTGCCAAACGGACTCAAAAGTGTATACCACAAGCTCAGATGTACGGGGATCAAATCCTGCTCCGCCCGAGGCGAAGTTCACCCCTGAAATGAGATCTTTAGATTGGAGAGAAGGGTCAAGATATGGAGGCAAAAGCTCTTTAATTCCCAATTCTTCAACTGAAAAATGAAAGAGTTGATATGAATTTTAGTCCTACTATTAATTTTGGGGGTAACTATCATCTGTCTTCCCCGAAGTTTGGCCTTAATACACATACCTCCCCTCACGTTTCAGGAATCTCACTTATCTCTCTTATTTTTTTAATTTTAGTAACAATTCCCTCCTCCCTTTAACAAATCGTTAGAAAATTTAAGACAATCTAACACTAAAATTCATAAATAAGATAGGTATGTGAGATTCCTGAAACATAAGAAACGAAATGTGTATTAAGGTCAAACTCAAGAGAAGGTAGGTGATATTTACCCTTAAAATTTTGTAGTCTGAGAGTGATGAGAGAGAAAGAGCATTGCTAGCTAATCCTTACCTAAAATATCCGAGGGAACTTTTCCATCACAAAACCTTCCTGTGGGCTTTCCTCCCACGAAATCCTTCCCATAGGGAGGAAAGTTGACTTTGATTAAGGTTTTGATATAGTTGTTGTTGCCTGTATCAACTATGGAGTCTCCAAACATGAGAACTGCTGGGATTGATTGGTTACCTGGTAGATTTATGACTGATTGGGCAATGGGTAAAAGAAGAAAGAGGGATAAACAATACAAATTTCTCATCAAGGAAGGAAATGTATAGGGGAAGACTAATTGCATTGTCATTGAAATCTCTGCAAAGCTCTAATATAAGTCGAATAATAGTAAGAAAAGAGGAAACAAATGGAGTATTATTTTGCTTTCTTGTGATGGCTTATATATGTATCCAAATATACATACGCTTCTCTATAAATTTATGACTTTTAACATGTGGCCATTATTTTATTATTGTTCCTCAAATGCATTGTTGGAATTTGGGCCGGGCACACGGGTCAAGAGATGATAGATAAAAGGCCTAATTACACTTCATACCCATATACTTTATTTGTGTTTTCAATTGAGTACGTAATTTTTTTTTTTTTTTTTGGTACAATCGAACCCTTGAACTTCAAAAATTCATTCAATCAGACCCAAAGTCTAACGTCGTCAGCTTTATCTAATGGAAATTGTCAAGTGAGTTGCGCATAATGTTTACATGTCATAAGTTAAGAGAAATGAAGGACATAAAAAAAAATGCATTCAATCGGATTCAAAATCGCATTAAATCATATTCGAAGTCACATTCAATCAGATCCAAAATCGCATTCAATCAGCCCCAAAATTGCATCATTTTCGCATCATTCACAATCTTATTCGTTTGACTTAATCTAATCTGTGACAAGCATTATGCGCAACTCACATGACAATTTCGATTAGTTTAAGCAAACTGCGTTAGATTTTGAGTCTGATTGAATTAATTTTTGAAGTTTAAGGGTTCGATAGAACAAAAAAATGTTTATGTATCCAATTGAAAAAAACGGGTATAGTATAAAGGTGTAAAGTGTAATTAGCCCTAGATAAAATTAGGAGAGTATTTTTGCTCCCCCAAAATGGTCATTCATTGCTCACACAGACCTCATATGGATGACATGTGTCCCATTTCATTCTCATTTTGTCCATGTATTATCAATATAATTACTAAAATTTGACATATGTCACACAGTAGAAGCCTAGGACCTGGGTGAGCACTGGGTGGCCATTTTTTAGTGAGCAAAAATGATCGCTAAAATTAGGATTCTACTTGATATATCCTAGTCTTATCATCATCGTATTGATATTATCCTAAGGCAATTGTAGTGGTGTGAATATTTGCAAATTTAGGCTAAATTCGTGTACAAAAATTAGAAAGCTCACAGCGGTGTTGGAGCCCAACTAGTGGAGTAATTGAAAGCAAAAAAGAAATAAATAAAAAATAAACCAAAAACCCAAAAGGGCAATGTTTGGGATTGCCTGCTAGACGTGGGCCGGTAGTGGCTTTGCCGTTGTAATACTCGTACCTAAAAAATGGGTTAATTATTATGTTAATATGTATTAATTTATATAATTAGTGTATAAAATGGGTTAAGAGGAGGCTTTGGATTCGCCTGTATCAAAAGTGTTCAAAGAAGGACACCATTTGGAAAAGTCCCCAGTGAAGTGCGACAGGTTATGAAGTGGGACCCAGTAAAGGGCCCGGATAAAATAACTTGGATTTTATATATTAAATGCATTTATATGATTATATGAACACTTGTTTAAAGATGCTTTCAATATTATGATGCTATAAGCTAGCATTTGGTATTAGTTTGGATAACCAAATAAGGGTATAACTGAAAAGAATTCATAATTAGTAGGTGCGATAGCAACTTCACAAAATATTTGGCACCACGTTTGGGACCATGCGGAACTTAGACAAATACTCATTTGGATAATTGAGTAGTTAATGAAATGTTTGGAAATTTCATAATAGGAACTTAGGAAATTCCGGGGGTGCAAACGAAAAGTGGAAAAAATGAGGCTTTGACACCTCATATTTGTGCATGTGTGAGTGTGTCAAGAGAGGAAACTCTCATGTTATACAAAAATTTACATAAATTAATTAAGGAAGAGAGAAAGACTACGAGAGAGAAAGGAGAAACTGTCATTGACGTCATTTTTCCGTCGTTCTGTCGCCGTCCGACGTCCAATTCGCGAACCGAAGCCGTATTCGGACTCATGGAGGTGAGACAATCGTTTCGATACCTTTAATTTACATTTTAATCGTTGTAATTTTGGTAGCTCACACTAATCGGTGACACGCAATTGCCGAAATCTTGTAGGAATTTCTCCGAAGTGAACTTTGGGCTAGAATTTGGTGAAATTCTGCATTTTCTAGCTTAATTTGGGTATAATCTGAGTAAGGTGAGTTTTATAACTAAAAATGGCTAAGGTTTAACTTGTTCATTGCTTAAGTTGTTGTTAGAGGTGGAAAATCATGCTTAGAAGTTATAGTATTGTTAAAATCATGCTTAAACATTTCAATTATATGAAAAGTTGCTATGTTATGTGATTATGTGTTTATGTGGAAATCAATGAGCACCGGGGAAATGACTCATTGTTGGGAGTAATAAGGGACGTGAAGAGGAAGAATCTGATAAATACGAAAGTCCAATGAATAGAAGTAGCCACGGGACCAAGGGAGGGTCTTCGGGTCTGAATGAATCATTGAACCGGTGGTTCGGCGATTATAAATATGATTTATGTGTTAATTGTGCCATTGCACATGTTAGGCATTCAATCATATTTAAATTATTCACTAAGCGTAATACTTAAAAAAAATCGTTTTTCTTTTCTGTTGTGGTAAATAACAACCACCACAGGTTCAAGACAAGACTTGGAGAGAAAGTGACGCGTGCTTGGGAATGGGGGAGATTTGGAACTTTTTTATATGTTCCTTAAACTTGTAATACAGTAAAACGTGTGGTTTGGAATCCTTGACTTGTGTTGTAGTATAGGTGATAGGGAAGTTGTAGTTTCATTTTGACAAACTTATGTATTTCTTATGTTGTAGCGACTATAGGTATGTGGTTTGGTTGAGATTGGACCTATCCGACAAGTTCGGATTAGTGTCACAATCATTTTGGGCAAGGTTTGTATACAAGCAAGTTGGTTGTAAAGTTCTTGAATCTTTGGTTCCAATAATTTTCATTACTAATGTTGGTACTACCAAGTATGGGGTTCCCATGATCCAATTTGTTCCAAATGAGGTTTGAGTCATATTTTGAATGTGTGGAAGTGTTTAAATAAGTTTGTTGACATGTTTATGAAAGTTGTAAAGACCTTGAAATGCTTTGGACATGGTTTTGGAAGTGTTCATAAGGATTGGTTTGACTTGGAGTTCATTCCAGCAAGTATTTGGTAAAATGCTAATTCGGAGGAAATTTGTATTTAAAAAAAAAATAAAAAATAAAAAAAATAAAAAATAAAAACTTGTTTTGATCCTCATGTGATGGTAACCATGGTTTAAAAATGTTTAGGAATGTTTTTGAATATTGATAAAAAGGTTTTAGAAAGTCTTCTCAAGTCCTCTATGATGTGGGTTGGTTTTGGATATGTTTGGACTTGTTAAACAAGGGATTTCTGCTAAAATCGAGTTCTGCAGAAACCGGATTGATCCGGGTCATGGGCGGATCGATCCGGAGCTTCTAGAGGAACTAGAAATTCCATTAAGCTAAAATCGGATCAATCCGCAGGTCTGGTTTCAGCCAGACGGCTTTTACGGAAATGGACATAACTCTTTCTAAAAAATTCGGATTCGTGCACCGTTGTTTTGCGTGGGAACCGAGACTCAAAGACCTATCTTTTGAATTAAAATTTGCTATACTTTATTAATAACCATTTTGCCCTTGAGGTTGTTTTGTCACAATAGAGTTCTTTTATGTTGTTAAACACATGTGTTTCTTAGTAATTCGCATGTTTCTTTATTAATTAGTATAATTGAGTGCTTGTAACATTGTTACACGTGTCCTAATCCGCAAGAGGCAGGTTGGGGTTTGATAGCCGTTCAGCTTGAACCGGCAGTTAATTACAATTGGATTGAACATATGATTAAGAGAGAGAGAGAGAGAGAGAGAGAGAGAGAGAGAACATGAGCACATATAGAAATGGTAATAACCAGAGTACATATAACTACAATTGGTTTGAATGCAATCTAGAGATCGATGTAATTCCAAACATATGACATATCCTATGTCCTTGACCAAAAGTGTGACTGCAACGGCAAGAGTTACTGAGAAGCTGACTTGGGCTTCTCCACTTATACAAATTGCTCTTGTGTTGCAATCTGAATAGTACTTCTTTGGCTGTGGTAAGGAAGTTTATTGAATTGGGAAACTATAGTTATATGCGAAACTTATTGGTAAAAATAGAACTAGAGTTATATAGCAAAGCTTTTGACTAGCTGGGGCATCTGAAACTTAACCTGTAAATCCAAATACTAGCATTTTAGAGAGAGAGAATAATGAAGATCTGGTGTGAGAAAAGGCATATATCAATCAGCAAGGTGAATTGGCACAGGTGAATTTGTTGATATATTTTTTGACGAGTTCACGGACAATAATTCCGTATGCTTTCTCTGTAAGGTGAAAACTGTCCCAAAATACATGATTGGTGGCATCTGTACAAGCGGACTTACACAATTTTGTTACTTCGATAGTACCTGTGCCACAGCACCCCAAATTTGCAATTTCAAACCCTGCCAGCCATAATAAATTAAACAAAATAATGATTATCAGCTTCTAAACTAAAATTGGAACCACTAGGCTCTGTTTGGACGGCGGATTTAAAGAAACAAAATTAAAAACGAAAAACTGAACGATGCTATATACAGTATGATTTCCCAATTTAAATTCTAAATTTGTTTTCTAATACTTTGTCAATTATACTATATGTGAAGTACTGGTATATGCTACCTCGACTATTACCACAACATGTGGCAATATGGTTAAACCATTTAACAACCACCCTTTGAATTCCAATTTAGATAGCATTACTCCTTCAGTCCTACCATTTCCCCAAAGTTCTCTCCATGTTTAATTGTGATGAGAAACTAAAAAGAACACTATGATAGAAGAAACTCAAAAAAAAAAAAAAAAAAAAACACCTAGAAAATTGAACTACGAAAGAATTTTTTTTTTTTTTTTTTAATTTACTTTGTCTTTATTTTCTCTTCCTTTCTATTTCGGGTTAAATACATTATATCCCTTGTGGTAAGGTCTTTTTTCGCTTTACTCCCTTGTGGTTCAGAAGTGGATATTTAACCTCCTTGTAGTTTCGAACTAAAGTAAAACTACTAAGATTTTCCTCAAAACTGATAAAATTCTAAATTGGCCAAAAATATTAAAACTTAACCCCCATTGTGAAGTTAATTTTGGGGTTAACCCCCTATGTGGGGATAATTCTGCCATTTAACCACCAATGTGAGGCTTATTTTTAACACTTAAACCTTTTTGGGGGGATAATTTTGGGGTTAACTGCCTACGTGAGGTTAATTTTGACACTTAAACTCTCCTACGTGGGGCTAATTTTAATACATAATTCCCATGTGGGGCTATTTTGAGAGAAAAGATAGTTGTTTCACTTTAATCTAAAACCACAATAGGGTTAACTGTCCACTTATAAGCTCCAGGAGATAAAGTGAAAATATGTCTAACCACATGGAGGTATAATGTAATTTTTTATTTTATGTTTTTTATAAAGTATGGTATAATGTAATTAACCCTTCTATTTCTCTCGTTTCTTTATTCATCAAAACAAAGAAAATGGTTTTCTCCTTCTCTATTCCTTTTACTTACTAAATCTATGAAAACAAAGCAGAGCCCTAACCACCATATCACACCCTACAATTTCTGCAATTTTATTAATATACTACCAAAACACAAAGACAAATTACACTTTATGCATTAAACTATAACATATTTTCAATTGGGTTCATAAACTTTTTTTTTTTTTTGCAATTGGGTCCTTAAACTTCAAAAATTCATTCAATCAGACCCAAATTGTGACATTGTTAGCTTAAACTATTAAAAAGTGTCACGTACGTTGCGCGTAATGCTTACCTATCACATGTTAGGTTAAGACGAACATAGGAGATTGTGAATAGTGCGAAAAATCGCATTCAATCAGATCTGAAATCACGTTCAATCAAATTCGAAAACACATTTAACTAGATCCAAAATTGCATTCAATCATATCCAAAATCACATCATTTTTAAGCTATTCACAATCTCCCGTGTTTGTCTTAACTTAATATGTGACAGGTAAGCATTACATGCAACGTACATGACAATTTCTAATAATTTAAGCTAACAATGTCAGAATTTGGGTCTAATTGAATGAATTTTTGAAGTTCCAAGACCCAATTGCAAAAATAAAAAAATAAAAAAAGAGGAAAAAAATTTATAGACCCAATTGAAAATAGGTGTATAGTTTAATAGACTAAAGTGTGATTTGCCCAAAAAAAAAAAACAAACAAACAAACAAATTACCATATTTTTTAGGGTAACGTATAATATCAAGAGGAGGGTAATAGATATCGATTAACACTATCCTTGCATTGGGAAGTTTGCTGTTAAGAGAGTCTATCTCAGCCGATAATTTGGTGTTAAACAATTTTGCAGCTTCATTGTGTTTCTGTGAACACTCTCTTTGTAAACCTCCTTCTAAAGTTCTCAACGCTGGAACACACCCAATTATTGGCACACTAAACATACCAATTCTTCGCGCACCCAATCTATACAAGTCCTGCAAAATATAATGTTAAAAATCAATTAATCATTAGGGGCTGTAGGTTGATAACTGGCCGGTTATGTGGTGGTTTAGTTTGCAGTTTTTATATATTCAAGTGTTTGGTAAACGAGTGATGTGATGGTTCCTAAATTCAATACTTAACAACGGCACTTAAACCACTTAAAGAATAACGCTATACTTTTCCAAGATATTCCAAACGTGGTGATAGTGGTACCACTATTATAACATTTTGGATATTCCAAATTTGGAATTCATAGTATTACTCCTTAAAACAAATTCAAATAAAAAGAATATACTCCGTATATGCTATGGTGCCCAAATTAGAAACCCAAACTTGGTTCTCAAATGAATTGACAGCCTAGCACATGTTGTGGCAGTGGTCATCACCGTGGTATTACATGTACCATATATATCTGCATGTGGTACCACTGCCATAGCATTTGGGATATTCTAAATTAAGAACCATTCATGTCAATACTGCAATAAAAATCAAGTGGTCCCGCTGGTGTTGAATGCTACAGGCCGGTGTTAGAAAGCAAATTCGGAGTACAAATAAAAAATGAGAATTATCCCATTTAAATAATGAAAAATTCAATATTTCAAAATATTAAAATGTGAGTGAACCTGGTCTTATTCTATGTGTAAGAAATATTGTGAGCCATATATTGGACAGGGTCCAATGGGTCTTGGCTTTAGTGATCTAGGGTGTGTGCCTATATATATGTATATTGCACACACAATTAGAGTTACCTCTTACACACCCTAAGATAAGCAACCGGCTTTTCTCTCTCTCACGATTTTCTCTCTCTTGGCCATCACCATGGAGCTATGGGATTTAGCGCGTGACTGTCATGGAGATTGCTTGTAGTGTCTTAATTCTACGATCCATGCAAAACACAAGAGGGTACACCAAAGCGAGGAAGGAGTAGCGTTCGTGGTTGATGTTGTCAGGCTCGTAACAACGCCGTAGACGATCCGGATCGGGTGTTCCGCTCAAGGTATGCCTTGAACCCGACTCCATGTTTGTGTGCATGATTTATCTACACTATGCATTGCTAAATATGCCATTGTTTATTAAATGCTTGCTATATATACTTCTTTTGATCAACTTTACTTATATACAAGGATTTTAAAAATTGGATCGGACCGGCCGGTTCGACCGTCGACCGGTAGGTTCTCCGGTTCGATTTGACTGAATAACCGTTATCGGAACAAAAATTGGCCAAAACCGGTGGGTGAACCGGTTGAGCCGATGCCCATTTTTGTGAGTGGACCGGTTAGGATTTACTCTACAAACCAGATCTAAGATTTCTCTAGCCGCCGCATCTCCTACCTCTCTCGTCGCCGTCAAACCTTCGCATATCGGTCGGCTCTATCTTTCTTTGTCGTCCTATTCTCTTGTTGACATAAAATAGCATTTTTCTTATAGTCACCATGCTTGGTAGGTGGCCTTTCTTTTTTCAAGCTCTAAGTCCTAGCTGTCAATCACCTCTTTCAGTGCTTAGCCGTTTGTTTTTATTAGGAAGAGCAAACGTGAGTGTTGATTTAGTGCTAGCTGTTACTTTTTATTGGGTATTGTGTTTTGTACATAGAAAATGGGTAGGATTTCTCAAATTTGAATTACAATTTTTTTTTTTTTTTTTTTTTAATTATGGGTGTCCGGGCCAGCTTGCGCGCATCTCGACTAATCCCACGAGATCAGGGCGTCCGGGTGAATCACCTGTGGCCACCTCCTTGAGACTCGAACTTGAGACCTCTGGGTATAACACCCCTGCCTTGCCATCCGGCCATAAGGGAAATGATTTTGAATTACAAATTTGGTTTTCAAATACATTATTAATTGTACCATATATAGTGATAACTGTAAAATAAGGTGTACCATTAGTTATTGTCATTACATGTGGTACAACTGTTTATCCATTTTAGAAAAAAAAATATTTGATCAAGGGGAAGCATAACATGATTATTTATAGTTATTGCATGGAAGACAAAAAAAAATAAATTTAGAATTTCTTTTTACATTATTTTAATACTTTATATTTTCATTAATATTAATGAATATATATACTTATTACTCAATTATCACGTCACAATTTGACTCCGGTTCGCACGACGGTTGAACCGGTGACCCGTGACTCCGTTCTTTTTTCCAGTTCGATGAACAATCCGGTTTTCAAAGCATTGCTTATATATATATATATATATATATATATATATTGCAGATTCATAAAAAGAACATAAATATATCAACAATGATAGGGATACCACTAAACGACACATTGTACTTTAAATGCATGTATCATGTGCTGTTTGAATTTTTCACACTCTTCTATGCATCACTTACACAGCACAGGGTACATGCATTTTAAGTTGGTGAACATAAATATATCAACAATGATAGGGATACCACCAAACGACACACTGTGATTTAAATGCATGTACCCTGTGCTATTTGAATTTTTCACACTTTTATGTGCATCACTTACACAGTACAAGGTACATGCATTTAAAGCTAGTGTATCGTTTAATGTGTCATTTGGTGTGTATCCTACCATTTTTGTAAATATATTGCAATGATATTTAATTAAATTAATTACCTGCACAAAAGTGGAGGCTGAGCTGACCATCATATTGGCATATGTAGGAAAATCATAATGTAATTGCCTAAAAGGGAAATAGGTATTTGTTATATCATTGCTGCCTGCAACCACTGTATATAAGCTGTTTGCTATAATGGTTCTTGTTCCTTCTTCTCCCACAGCTCCTTTCAGCTTCTCTATGTATTCTTTCAACAATTCTACCTGATCTGATAGGGATAAAACTGTCTGATAGATGTTTATCCACAATTGAAAGGAAAAAAATAAATAAATAAAACAATGATTAACAAGACTTGCAATCATATATACATATATGTTATTTAAAAAAAAAAATTTGATTGGTAAATCAACAATTGGGATTCAATCGTAGGAAAAATGTGAGTCCATTGCAAAAAAAAGTTATACATATATCGGTAAATGCTTTGTAATTAAAAAAAAAAAAAACATGAGAAAGAACGAGTTTGCAACAGATTTTGGAGTTCTTAAATAATTATGGAACACCTCGAATAAAAATAAAACTGTTTGGCAAACCCATAAAAAAAAAGTTAAAAAAAAAAATGTGCGTCAACAGAAAAAAAAAAAATAATAAAAAAAAAAAATTCCAATTGCATCACATATATAAGCAAAGATGCTGCCAAACGAGCTCAAAATTGTATACCACAAGCTGAGATGTTTGAGGATCAAATCCTGCTCCGCCGGAAGCAAAGTTGACCCCTGAAATGAGATCTTCATATTGGAGAGAAGGGTCAAGATATGGAGGCAAAAGCTCTTTAATTCCCAATTCTTCAACTGAAAATGGAAGGGATGATATGAATTGAATTTTAGTCCTGTAATTGATTTTGTTACTGGAATATATAAGTTATGAGAGTGAGAGAGAGAGAGAGAGAGAGAGAGAGAGAGAGAGAGAACATTGCTACCTAAAAAATCCGGGGGAACTTTTCCGTCACAAAATCTTCCTGTGGGCTGCCCTCCCATAAAATCCTGTCCATAGGGAGGAAAGTTGACTTTGACCATGGTATTGATATAGTTGTTGTTCCCTGTATCAACTATTGAATCACCAAACATGAGAACTGCTGGGATTGATTGGTTACCTGGTAGATTTATGACAGATTGTGAAATGGGTAAAAGAATAAACAGACAGAAACTATACAAATTCCTCCTCAGCATGGAAGGAATGGAATTCGAGAAGAGTAACTGAATTGTCATCGAAATATCTGCAACTCCAAGGCTCTAATCTAAAAAGTCCAAGTAGTGGAAATTAACATTCATTCATATTTTGCTTTCTTGTGATGGCTTTATATATATATATATGTATCCAAATGACTTTTTAACATGTGGCCATTATATTTTGTTATAGGTAAGTCTATTGTAAGAAGTTTCTCACATGAGAAGTCAGGATTTAACCGTTGGATGACCATCTAGCAATAAATGCTTCCGAGAATCTTATGTCTAGATGCTCATCTAACGATTAAAACTCGCCTTCTCATATGAAAAGTTGCTCATTATAACATCATTCTTTCGGTAAATCTAGGCGGCTCATATTGCCAGAGCAATTTTCTTTAATGCCAGAGCAACTCACAAGTTTTCTAACGGATTTTTAACATTACTAACAAATTTTTCCATTACAAATAAAAAAGTGTTAGAATTTGCTCAGACATTATGATTTCCCTAACAAACTTCTTGAGAAGTCAGGTTTTAAAAGCATCTAACAATACTACTACTATTTGTTTCTTAAATGCATATTGTTGGGATTTGGGCCAGGTCCGTTTGTCCCGGTCTATGACCTGTGCTCCGTCTTAAATGCAAACAAATGGTAGTGCATTAATTGGGTAGGCAATTAATAAAGAACTGTTGTTTGGAAGATATCATTTTCTTGTGTATTTATTTGTCAAATCAAAACAATGCTAGTAACTTTTTTTAAAATCAGAAAAATAATAATAATAATAATTGAGAATGAGATTGAACCTAAAACTAACGAGTCTTATGGTATGTTTAGATTATACTACCTTCGTTTTATTTTATGTGTCCATCTTAGGAAATTTAATTATTTAAGAAAATAAAAAGAATTTATACCTACTTTTCACAATTGCCCATAATTATTGTACTTTCTTTTTTTTTTGTGTTGATTGCAAAGAAGGGTAGTTTGGAAAACTAAGTAAAATTTATATAATAATTTCGGAAAGTGGACAATAATTTTGGAACATCCCAAAAAAAAAAGATTGACACATAAAATGGGACGAAGGGAGTATCACATATGGGACAATTTTATTAATTTTGAATTATTGTTGATATCGCTAGATTTTTATTGTGAATTAGTAGTTTTCTTTTGTGATACAATGATAGAACTTTATTTGGAGTGGATCTTTCTAATTTCTTGGTGGAGAATGAATTGTTAAAAACTCTATAAAAGAGGATAAAGTATAGGAATTTATGAAACCCTTGGTGTACCAAGTAGTGGGTCTCCCCTCATGGGGGTACATGATCTAGGATGAGAGATGTGAAGGTCATTGGTGTTAGAAAATTGCGTTCCCAGAATCCATTAACAGTGCGTATAAATTGGTAGTGTAAAATTTTATGTGAAAGCTACAATAACCCTATAAGGGCAGAACTAGGGTTACCTTTAACTGCATAAACGAATTGTTGTGGCAGACGACTCGAGAACACGAGCTCGATAACAGCTCACGATGTTCTATCATATTCCTCTGTTATCAGAATCTCGAACTAAGTGTGGGCTCTTTCAAAATCCCTTCTATTTTTTGCTCTCTCTTTCTACGCTCTCTTTTCTATTCTGAGTTATAGTACTCTATATGAAAAATGTAAAACGAGAAGTGAGCCAAATCAGCATATATATATATATATATATATAGGTTAGAGCATCTCCACTTCACCTTGTATTTCTCATGTTGTAGTCAAATTATAGCATGGATGCTCAAAAACACATCTTCAATGTAGTCCTATTCCTCCTCTTAAAAAATCGCAATACTATTCTTTCTCTTAAATTTAAGAGCTAGAATAGCATTATTATAATTTGAGAAGAGTGATAGAAGATGCATTGGAGAGGTTTTCTTTTGAATTAATGCTATAATTTAACTTTTGCACTCATTCCAATAAAAAGGTGTACAAAACACACAACTTAAAGTACAACAATAATAGGCAATGTGTCACAGCATAGCATTTATTTTAGAATGTAGCATTGGAGCATAAATGTCAAAATATAGTATTTAAGCCATGTAGCAATGGCAAAATATAGATTTGACATAGACAAAATGATATCTTGCATTAGAGATGCTCTTACAATAGGGACTATAAGAAGTCAATAAGGAATAGACTTCCTATGGAATTAGGAAACTCTAATTCGAACTGAATCAGATTTGTCACGCCCCAAAACCCAAACGGTGGATTTTGAGGCACGTGACTAGCCACTGAGGCCTCATAACTTGTACAGAGATTAGCGGAAGCAACATAATTAAATCTTATTCCTGATACACCATAATATTACATATCCCAAACTTATTACATTTTATTAACACTGGCTAACTCGAGTCTTTAAATATAGCCTTTAAGAATCCCAAACTTATTACATTTTGTTTTGACATTTTCTGACATGTTGAGCTGAATACGGAGCGCTCAAAGGGTGAGGCGAACCGTATAGCTACACTCTTGACCACTACTTTCATAAGTGGAAGTAAGCGCAAGGCCAGTGGGCCTAAACCCAACGGTAAGAGTAAACCCGCCTAGAGGCAGGGTGGGGCCAGCAAGTTTGCGCCCAAGGCTAACAAGGTGGAAGAGCGCAATCGAGGGCGCTTTTCAGTTCGGTGGTAATAGGATGGACATTTTTGGGTGGTAATGTTAGTAGGACATGGTTACCTAGGAATAACTGCTTAAGAATTGTTTTCATAAATTCTGGTTTCTTTTGTTATTCATTTATTTTGAGACATGACATACTGGACTTGAACGCATAGGATGTAATACGATGACTTGATTAGCTCGAGAAGCCCTTTTGGGCCCACTCGCTGAGGTTGACCTGCCTATGTGTGAGTCTTGCTTAGTTGGCAAAGCATGTCGAAAGCCTTTTAGAGAGGCTATTAGAGCTACTCAAGCATAAGACCTAGTTCACTCAGATATCTGTGGACCTATAGTTGTAATGGCACGTCATGGCGCCTCTTATTTTTTCACTTTTATAGATGATTTCGCGAGATGTGAGGATCGCGAGTATTTATCTAATCAAATCTGGGAACTATGTGAAGAAAAAGGGGAAACGCAGACAACTTTCTGTTCTGGAAACTCCGCAACAATATGGTATTGCAAAAAGAAGGAATAGGACATTCCTAGATATGGCTAGGACTATGATGGCGCAAGTCAACCTCCCAAAGTTGTTTTGGGGGGATGTACTCTTGATTGCTGCCTACATACTAGAGTGCCTCTTCTCAGTCAATTCCCTCTACCCCCTTATGAGCTATGGAAAGGCGAAAAGCTCATTTTTGAGCATTTGCGCCCGTGGAGCTCAAGAGGTTATGTTCACTATACCTCGTATAAGTGCGAGAAACTATGCTCAAGAGCTGGAAAGTATTCCTTTATAAGGTATTCTAACAGCTCGAAAGGCTATGTTACCTATAATGAACAAACGGGTATAGGAATGACAAATGGTGCCACATGATATTGAGAATGACTTCCCCAGATTTGTATTACTAAGAGACATCTTGACCTCCATGAGTTGGAGGATGTTGAAGACAACATACCATCTTTAAGCGAGGGTGGGGAGATTGAGATTCCACATCCAGTAATCGCAATAAAATGGTACTAGTCTCCAGCCGAGTGGGAGTACACCGCTAGACGCTAGTGGGAGTGTACCAGATAGTGGGAGCGCACCACTAGGCACTCAAGATTCTCAGGTAGTACACTGTATGGTGATGAGGAAAACGTTCCCTATCTCTGTTTTGAAATTGAGGAAGACATTTTCATATGTATGTAAATGTGTGCACAAGTGGATGAGGATGAGCTTGCTTCTTTTGTTGAAGCATTTTTTTTTCGTCTGCTGAAGCTGAGTGGATAGTTACTATGCCAGACGAGATGAGCCCTATGGACGTAAATAAGGTCTAGGAGTTAGTTGACATTCCGCCTGTGCGTAAGGCTATTGGAGACAAGTGTGTTTACAAAATCTAATGCAAGGCAAATGGTTCAATTGATAAGTATTAGGCGTGCCTTGTGGCGATAGTTTGTACCCAGAGAGGGTATAGACCATGGAAACATGTTCTCCCAAAGGGTGAGATCTGACTCCATTCGCCTTATCCTAGCAATTGTCGTATATTTAGTTTTTGAACCTTTTTAGTTGGATGTTTAAACTGTTCTTTTCTTAATGGAGAACAAGACGACGAGATAAATATGGATCATCCCATTGGTGTTGTGACCAAAGGGAATGAGCGCAAAAGTATGTTGTCTCAACGATCTATTTATTATCTTAAGTTGTCAATCGTCTAGGCAGTGGTACAATGTGTGTACATTAAATGGTCTAAGGAAAGTGTTTTAATTCTTTATATGTTGATGACATCCTTTTAACTGGGAATGAGATGAGTTCCATTGTCGCCACTTGAGAGTGGTTGTCCTCTCAGTTTGAGATTGAGGACATGGGTGATTCCAACTATGTGTTGGAAGTTTAGACTGTGAGATATTGTTCTCAGAAGCTCCTCTGTTTGTCTCGAGGGACTTACAAGATGTAGGTTCTTCAACGTTTTTACATGAAAAACTGAAAACCCATAGACATCCCATTTTTGGGGGACTCACCTTGACCTTAGATCAATGTCTTAAGAATAATGAGAAGAGGAAACAAATGTCCAGTTTGCCATATGCGTTCGCAATAGGGAATCTGAAGTATGCTAATGTGTGTACTCGGTCAGATGTCTGCTATGCGGTTGGTTTAATTAGTCGTTGCCGTAGCAACCATGGTCCTGTCACTAGAGAGTAGTGAAGAGTATCTTGCGATATGTTCGCAGGAGGACTGTGGACTTTGCCTTATGCTGTCCGCGATGGAAGCATAATATGTGGTGTGCTCTGCAGCTGTTAGAGAAGCTGTTTTGGTTTAAGAGTTTTTGCAGTGGCTAGGCTCTTTATCTCATAGTGATGAGGTTGTGCTTATCTATGGTGATAACACATAAGCCTGAGCATATGCAAAAGATCTCAAAAATCATTTTAGCACATAGACATTCATTTTTGTCATATTTTGAGATGTAGTTTGCGCAAAGGGAATTTGTCTTGAGGCATATCTCCAATTGGGGATTTGATGTGCTTAGACATTTTATTGTGATATTGACATTATTATTCAAGTTTTTATAAACTAGTTGGTTTCCATATATATATTTGTTATAAGTGGAACGAATGCACATTTCTTATATGTCACCGAGCTTGAATCGACATGCTCACACGGTGATTCACCTTGGCGCCGAGATAGCGAAGTAGGACATGCGTGTCTACGGCGCTTAGATGGCGAGCAAGATGAGACGTTTGTGTTCACGGCGCTTAGATAGCTAGCTAGGACATGTGTGTCCATAGTGCTTAGAAAGCGAACTTGAACACTTATATCTATGCAGTATAAGAACAGCGAGCTAGATATAAACCCTATTATTTCTATATGTCGCTTTAGATGGATCTAAGATAAGACCTTATACTTGGTCGAACATAGAGATATCCCACGACTCTATGTAGCCTGTTTACAGCCGAATGTGAGTTTTCAGACGGGTGCTAAGAGGAGCGACTGTGCTGGGAGACTCAGGTTAGACGTTTTGTGTAACGTCTAGACTAAGATTCGTATGGCGTTACTTGTTTTTCCAAACACAGAGTGACATGCCCATTTTGATGGAAGAACGCCATAGCATACATATCGTACTGTATGTGCTTTCGCGATCGACTGTGGAGCATTGAATGGATTCCTCTTCATTGCTGTGTGAGCCATGTAGCATATCCAAGACATTGGTTATCCTACAAACTGGTTGCCTTCACGACTTGAGACTATGTCATGAAGAGGACGCTTGATGACAGTTACTTTAGCATGCTATCCTAGGACGATGAGATTATTCCGCTCTATGGGGTGTGTCTGGGCAAGCGGTCAAGTTAGTTGGATTGACATGTGGGCTCAGGGAAGACCATTCAATAACATACCATGTTTTTGTGACTCATTAGCAGGCCTGCGACAATCGTAATTTGTTACTGATATGTCATGAGTACATTACATTGAGGTGGTGCAGCAATTCTTTTCACCGAGGGATTGAGAATGCTGTGTCCGGTGTGGTTGAATCGTCTAAGGCATACACGAGAAGCTTCCGAGTGATGTGTCTTGCTGGTTATGGTGATGATTTGGCATTACACTCCTGTCGCTGTACTTTCTTTTTGTAAGGTCGCACGTTCTAGTTCCCTGTATGAAGAGTTGAGAAGTTCCGTTGTGTTGAGAGATTGGTTTTTAGTACCAACCCTATGTGGGTGAGTGCGAGATGACTCATTAGCAGGCCTGCGACAATCGTAATTTGTTACTGATATGTCATGAGTACATTACATTGAGGTGGTGCAGCAATTCTTTTCACCGAGGGATTGAGAATGCTGTGTCCGGTGTGGTTGAATCGTCTAAGGCATACACGAGAAGTTTCCGAGTGATGTGTCTTGCTGGTTATGGTGATGATTTGGCATTACACTCCTGTCGTTGTACTTTCTTTTCGTAAGGTCGCACGTTCTATTTCCCTGTATGAAGAGTTGAGAAGTTCCGTTGTGTTGAGAGATTGGTTTTTAGTACCAACCCTATGTGGGTGAGTGCGAGATGTAACAAATATTGTGGTTGGGCCATACGGGCACCCACATTATATTGGACTGGGTCCAAAGAGGGCTAGGTTGGACGCCAAATAATGGGCTTTTGGAGTCTTAAGCCTTATAGGTTTTTATGTGCCTATATATACATATATATCACATGGAAAACCTAAGGATTTCATATATTCACAGCAGCCTCTGTCTTTCTAACGCACGTTAGTCTCTATCTCTCTCTCTATCCCTACGGTTCATCTCTCTCTTGGCCATCACCAAAGGAGCCATGGGATTTAGCACGTGATACGTACGAGGACTGCTCTAGTAGTGATCTTCATGACCTACGCGAAGCATAAGAGAGTACACGGAGGCAACATGGAGCAGTAGTTCGTGGGTGAAGACGCCGGGCTTGTAACAACACCGTTCGGCGATCCGTCGGGTTATTCCGCTAGGTAAGTGACCTAAACTCGTCTAGTATGCTTGCGTGCATATTATCTACATCATGCAAAAAAAAGAGGTGTATATCAAACATAAGAGTTAAAGATTATAAGCAATGTATGTAAGTGATAAATAATTAGTAAAACAGAAGAAAAGAAAACGGTGAAAGCTCCAATTTCAGATTAGATATATCACCATAGTTATTAAAGCTACGTAGAGTATTGCTAGTTGAAATGTGTAACAACTAGGAGTGTGTTTCGACTAGAACGGATAGGAAAACATCCTTTCAAAAAAAATTTGAAAATTTTGGAAATTAAACAGATGTTTCGATGCCGATTCCAAATTGATATATATATATATACAAAAATTCTATGGAGAGGGAGCCCTCTCTTTAATAAAGAGAGAGCCTCTGTTTTGATCGTCAGATCGTGCTTAAAAACTGTGAAGTGACAAAACTGCCTTTAATGAAAATACGATCTGACGGGCATAACAGAGGTCCTCTCTTTATTAAAGAGAGGGTGCCCTCTCCATAGCCTGACTGTATATATATATATATATTAGATTCTAATATTATAATATGGAATCCAATATGCCATGTGGCTATCTTTTCCTGATTTCTTCCTTATCTCTTGAACCTCTATTTGCTGAAAAACTCTCTCAATTATTGCTACATTCTCTCAATTTTTGCCATAACACAATTAATGAAATTACCTTTAATGTCCCTAGTATTGGTACAAAGATAATGGAGACTGTCATGTGGCAGAGTTCTCTATCACATAGGGGACTAAAAAGTATCAACTCTGCCACATACCAGTCTCTCACTTGTGTTATTATAATTTGTTTATGGGGTGTTTGTGCCCAAATCTTTACTCTTATTATAATAGTATATGATTAATTTTGCGATATTTGGCCAACCCACTAGTAGACTACTTGATTAAAATAGACTATTAGCCAATCCCCGGTGTTCTTAGATTAATCCTGCAAAATAAATGTGGAGCTTTTGGTTTCTAACTAAGCATTTATATGGATGGTTATAAGTTCAATTTTTTGTTGGCAAAGACCTGGTTAGGTACCGTTACCTATTGGCTACAATTCCTACAAATATACTACCTGAGTATGTCATGTGATACTCGAAAACTATCCAAAAATTTCTATTCAGTTCTATCCTCCCAGCATCATGCTCAAGCTAAATGAGTGGCTCTTGTTGAGCTTTGTTATGAGCCATTATGGAACAGTGAGATGGGATTGGGTTGGATTTATGTGCGTGTGTGGGTGTGTGCGTTGTAACTAGTCATGATCTAGGTAAGACTAAATTTTTTATTTTTATTTTTTCCTTTTTTTTTTTTGGTCAGAAACTAAATGCGCAATTAATGGTAGGTTAATTATTGTAGGAGGTAGTTAGAAGTTAGCCTTCATATCAAAAAAAAAAAAAGTAAGTAGTTAGCCTTCCCTCCGGGTCATGTCTTTGTAGGGTCGGTATTTCATAATTATGATGTACTTATCCGTATATCATGGGTTTATACTCAGGAAAAAAATTGGAGAGACTCTTATTTAAGATTTTTTTAATCCAAATTTATTATAAGTGGTAAGAAAAATAGTTTTTAATATAATATAAGTGTATTGAAAACTCTTTTTCTTGTTATTTTAGGCAAAGTCGGGCTAAGGAAGTCTCAAATAGGGAGTCTCCTTAGAGTAATTAACCCATTACTCTGAGAGTCAGAGATTGTTAACTTATTTACAACTTTTACTATAACCAACACATTCTAACTTTTGATTTTAGTGAGTCACATGTGAGACCCATGTGAGATTCTTATAGAATCTGGTGCTTCTCCTTTTTTAAAGCACAATTTCATGTTAATTCATTTGGTAACTAGTTTATGAGCTTTGCAAAAATGGAACTTAGGCTTTTTTGGGGAGAGTTTTTAAAAGCTCTAGAATTTAGTGAAATTTCACTTAATATTTTATGTATATCAAGTGAAATTTCACTTAATATTTATGTATGTAAAAACATGAAAATCTTTTTTCTCAAAACATATCAACAATAAAGTTAAAAAAAAAAAAAAAAAAGATGAATTTTAACAAGAATTCATGCATTTGTTTTGGTTGAAAAATTGTGTTTTATAATTGATTATGAAATTTGCTTATTTTAACAAAATATGCATTGTTTAAAAAAAAAAAAAACAAACAAACAAACAAATCACCATGCCTACATGAATATTTAGTGAAATTTCACTTAACTCGTACATGAACATTAAGGCTTAGTTTGGCCCCCATTTTGGTACTTCTTCTTTTTTAAAGCACAATTTCATGTTAATTCATTTGGTAACTAATTTATGAGCTTTGCAAAAATTAAACTTAGGGTTTTTTGGGAGAGGATATAATACAAACAAACAAATAACATTAACTTCTTGCCCTGAGGATATAATACAAACAAACTACATCAACTGGGTTTCAGCTTAATATTTCACAAGTACTATATATAGAATGGCAAAGTTGGGTGACAGTCATCAGGAGGTGAGGACCAATTGCGCAGAATAAAGTAGTCTTGGACAAAGCTAAACTCACAATTCATCTGTACTAGCAACACAAACAAACGCACAGAAAACACTAGGTTTTGAAATCATTTAGTATTAGATTTCCAAAAAACCCAGAAGAAGAATTCGGAAATCAAAGGATCTACCATTAAAAACGAAAAAGAAAGCCAAGCAAACAAGATCAACAAATCTAACAGCTGATGGATTTGGAGAGGATAATCATAAGAGGAGAGATTGGAGGCACCTGTTGACAACAATAACCCCAAAGCAGAAGCTAGAATTGAGTGAAATTTCACTTAATATTTTATGTATATTAAGTGAAATTTCACTTATTATTCATGTATATAAAAACATGAAAAAAAAATTTCTCAAAACATATCAACAATGGTACTAGTTTTGTAGCTCTCGTCGACACGATTCCAACGGTATAAAATTTGCGAAAAATGGAGTTATAGGTCAAAAGTTATGGATGTTTAAAGTTTAAAAATATTTTTCGAAATTAGAAATACTACAGTACGCTACTCGCACGGTGCGAGCAGCCTTTGGGAGAAGATGGGCGAGTGGGGCGCGTGGGCGGGCGCGTGGGGGAGCGTGTTGACTGAATTCATGCACGAGATTTTCTATGGTGCGCGCATTTATACCGTACGAGCACTGATTTAGATTCCTTTTGTCCTTTTTAACAAATGATCAAACAAATTAGAATTTAAAACTTATGAGAGTTACTTTTAAGATTTTCTAATAATTCCCCCAATAAAAAATTAGAATATATAATTATAGAAAATATTGTGCAAAAAGTTGTGGGTGGGCACCGCTATAGAAATTAGCTTCTTATTGAAGCTGCCTTGTAGCCTTAGATGTCTAAATCACCAAAACTCCCGTTAGAAAGGGGAATCTGGATAATGCAAGAAAGTTGGTTTGTCTTCACTTTCACTTTCATGTACACCCATAAATTGTACGTGTATCACATATTATGTTATTGATCGTGGTATTATATGTATAAGTAGGGGCGGATTTAAAAAATCAATTTAAGAGAGACTTGGACCTATCTATATATATTTTGTGCAGATGAAATAAGCTATTGCTATAAAAATCTTCACATAAACATAAAAGGGAGAGACCTTTATGTAATTAGCACAAAAATATAAAAGTGAAAAGGCTTAATATGACAAATTTATAATATCAGGGGAGACTTTTGTAATTTTCAAAGGGGGCTTAACAATAAATTTTTTTAATGCAAATCTACAATTTCTCAAAAATCAAATTTTGTTGGAGGGCTTGAGAAAGGTTTATATTCAAAAGAAAGCTGTAATGGGAGTGCGCGAGTTGAAATTTTGGGCATTCACTGGAAGTAAAAAATAAGGGTTAATTAAATTTAACCCCCCTGCAATTTGGTCTATTTTCACTTTACTCTCATGTGGTTTAAAAGTAGACACTTAAACGCCTGTGAGTTTGGACTAAAGAGAAACTGTTACGATTTCTCTCAAAATAGCCACATGGGAATTAAGTGCTAAAATTAGCCCCAGATAAGTAGTTAACCCTAAAATTAGCTCCACAAGGGGTTAAGTGTTAAAACTAGCCTCACATAGATAGGTTAAATGACAATATTATCCTCACATGGAGAGTAACCCATCCCAAAATTAACCTCACACAGGGGGTTAAGTGTTAATATTTTTGACCAATTTTAGAATTTCATCAGTTTTGAGTGAAATTTTAACAATTTCACTTAGTCCAAAACCACAGGAAGTTAGGTGTCCACTTTTGAAGCACATGGGGTAAAGTGAAAGTTGGTTAAGGGGGTAAAATGTAATTAACCATAAAAATTAGACAAGTGAGGATGATCTACGTCTTAGGGCCTGCTTGGCAACAACTTTTGCTTCTCCAATTCGATCCCAAAAATTTTCAATTACAATTTTTGTCTAATTAAAATTTCTGTAATTGACTTATATTTTTCAAATTTATTCACAAAACAATTTCATTTTAGTTTTTTAGGAAAAATTAGTGGAAAATCTCTCGAAGTGACTCTTAAGAGTTTAGTGTCCAAAAAATTTCTTAGTTTGTTAAAAAGTCCATTTAGTTGAAACTTATATTTGGTAAACATCTCTAGGCTAAATATTCTCTCTCTCTATCTCTCTCTCTCTCGCTCTCTCTCGCTGACTCTAACCACCATTACCCCCACCCCACCATCTCGACGACCACCCCACCACTTCTATCGACTAAAAAAAAGAAATTTCACTTCTTATAGAAAAAGTTAAGTAAAATTTTACTCTTTTTTTTTTTTTCTATATCAAGTGAAATTTCACTTGACTTTGGCTCTAAAAAGTAAAATTTCACTTGTTTTTTTTTAGTCGCCAGAGATGGTGGGGTGGTTGCCAGAGATGGTGAGGGTGGTGGTAGGGGTGGTAGTAATAGTGGTTAGAGTTAGATGATACAAGCAAAGGCATTTTAGTCTAAGAAAAAGGAAGAGGATTTATCCTTAATGATAATTTTATTTTATTATTATTATTATTTTTTTTTTTAATGATAATTTTAAATTGTCCTTTCTGTTAAAAAATCTTAAGTATGTATTAGTCATTTCTACTTAAATGTCCCTAATTTTTAAACTTCATTGATGATTATGGACTGACAAGTTTGTGCCCAACAGGGCGTTAGAACTCTTAGAATATGAACACGAACAGGTAAATGGCTGAAGCCCGTATTAATAACCCAAAACTCAATGGGTTGGGGTTGACTAAACTTAGTGCTTCATTTTAGGCCCAAAATGTTATTCATTTTGGTCCAAACTCAGCCCAACCTCAAGTAACCAATGTTTACTACGCAGGCCATCTCCGTTCCTTTACTCCCTTATTTAAATTTGAGTTAGAGTGGTTCTATCTACACACACCTCAATTACTCTATACACCCACCTTTTAATGAAACTTTCATATTTTCAATACACCATTATACAAAATGACAATAAAGTACAAATAACTAAATAAAACTCTAAACTGATTACTCTTTACACCCACCTCTACTACATAACAAGAGTATTTTACTTTTTTTTTTTTCTTGCTAACCATGTATTATACTTTATACACATTCAACAGAAACTTTTAAGGTTTACATAAAAAAAAATATAACTGTACAGTTCTCTTCCTTCCATCTACAATGATTGAGTTAACATTCATGCGAAAATAACATATTTAATTGGTGATATTGCTCCAAGAATCAAAACATTTTGTATATCTACTGCGTTTAGGGTCTATTGACTTCCAAATCAAATCATTTTAAGGTCTATTGACGTCGTCGTCCGTTGGGCCTGTCGGAATCGCGTCTGGATGGGTGGGGGTTGGGGGAGGTAGTCGGGCTAGGTTAGGGTTTGGTTTCTCAATTTGGGGATTTTTGTATTGTATAACAGTAGAGAGAGAACCATCACAGTAACCCTAGAGGGTGGGTGTAGAGAGTAATATGAAGTTAGGGGAAAATTGTTGGTTTTAAAATATTGGGGTATTTTTGAAACGAGGGGTGGGTGTGTAAAGTGTTTTAAATTAAATAGAATTTGTGGGTGCAGAGAGTAGGTGAGTGTAAAGAGTAAATGTGATAGGTATAGATGGAACCATTCTTTGAGTTAAATTGTGTAATAAAAGTCTGGGATAATTAACTTTTAGTCTACTGTGTGTATAAAAATTTAATAGTTAGTTTATTGATTTTTTGAAATTACAAAAATATCAACTTTTTTTGTAAAATTAAAAAGTTATCAAATTTTACATGATTTTGGAGCAACTCCTTATAACATTGGGAGCAACTCTTCGAAACGTAAGGAGAGAGTAACTCGTTTCAAAGTCGGGAGCAAGTCTTCAGAACATTAGGAGCAATCATCACAACATTTAGGTGCAAGTTCATAACAATGATAACTAGGGCCGGCCCTGGCCATTTGGGGGCCCTAGGTGAGCTCTTCAAGTGAGACCCATTTGTAACGGACCAATATGGGAGTTCACGACAGTGACCTCATTTTTTTTTGAATTATTTACCTTTTTTGTTGGTAAGATTTTCTGTATTAAAAATATTACAATTTTTTTTTTCTTTTTTCTTGTGATGTTTTACAATCGTTTTAAAAATTGTGAGATTTGATGTTGGTAAGAAAAACACTTTTTTGTTATTTATAAGGAAACTTATGAAAAATAGGAAGGAAAGAGTAATGCTATGCGACCCAAATTTTGTGTCTCAAATGGTTTTACAAATACATGTGGTGACAGGACCACCTTCAATAATGGTGAGAGAACTTCAAAATCCTCCAATCAAAATCAGGTGGGCCTACTGTCACGTGTTTAAGAACCACTAAGGACACAAAATTTGATAAGCATAGCATTACTCATATTTTAAATATTATTCCGTTTTCAATATTATTAATCATGGATGAAACACAAGAAAAAATACCAGAGAATTTATTTTCTCTTTCGATTTCCTTTCTTCTTTTCTCTCCCTCACTAAGGCTTAGTTTGGCCCTCATGTGACTTTTTAAAAGGAGCTTATGAAATTTATTACTAAATTGTTTGATAATTTTATACAACACTTTACTCTTCAAAAAGACATCATAAAATCAAAAAGCAACATTGAGCTTTTTAAAAACTCCCCCAAAAAAGCTCTAAGCTCAATATTTACAAAGCTCATAAGCTTAGTTACCAAATAAATTAACATGAAATTGTGCTTTTAAAAAAGGAGAAGCACCAAAATGGGGGCCAAACTAAGCCTAAATTCATGAACCAAATAAAGCCTAATAGTAATAAGGGTTGATTGTTGATTGAAATTTGTAAAGTTTGGTATGATGGTAAAAACAATTTGGGTGGGCTAAACTAAGAGATGAGATGATAATGAGTTGGGACAAATATTTAGGGTGTGTTGGATTACAGTTGAGCCAATATTTTATATGTAATTATTTATTCTAAATTGTGGGGTTGGTATTTTGGACTAACATATTACACATAAATTTTTTTTTTCAAAATTGAGACCTTAAAATGTTCCTTGATCAAATTAGGGCCCTAATTAAACACCAAAAATTGGGAGCCCTGGGTGACCGCCTATGTTGCCTATGCCCAAGGTCGGCCCTGATGATAACATAGAGTAGACTAAAACATAAAATAACTATTTTAAAGTTGATGTTTTTTTAATTTTGACGATGAATTTTTTTTTTAATTATTATTGATATTTTTTAAATTTTTAAAAAATAGCAAACTGATCGACTTCTAAATTTTATACATAAAGTTGACTGAAATGTAATTATCCCTAAAAGCTTCATTTCGTACCAAGCTCTCCTCAAATTTTTATTTAATTGTTATTTTCCTAAATAAAGTTTAAAAATTGACTAAAAGCATCCCCAACCCTTTCTCAAACCCAATATCAATTCAAATTTGAGTAAAAATCCTTTGAAAAAAAAAAAGAGTCAAAGTTATTTGTTCTAGAATTAAAGAACAACCCTCAACTCATAAATATCATCTTCAATTTACAAGTTAATACATATAAGATTCACTTCTTAATAAAGCGAAATTACATGTAAAAATGAGAATAAAGATATAAATATAATTACTCCGTACAATTGATTAGAATGCAATGTAGAGATGTTACTCAAAAGTCAAAACACACCCAATGTTTTTTTTTTTTTTTTAAACCAAAAGCGTGGCTGCCACGGCAAGAGGTATTGCGAAGCTGACTTGGGTATCTTCAGTTGTACCAATTGCTGTTGGTGTGTCGCCATTTTGATCAGTACTTCTTTGGCTGTGGTAGCAGGAACTGGGAAGTTTTTTGAATTGGAAAACCATAACTTTTTCTGGAACTTTTTGGTTAAATGGGCATTTTTTTTTTATGTTGCTCACATAATAGTACTGAAGTTATTTACTAAAAAGCTTAACCTGTAAATCCAAATAGCAATTTTAGAGAGAGAGAGAGAGAGAGAGAGAGAGAGAGGGGGAATGATGAGGCATATCAGCAAGTTGAATTGTCACAGGTGAATTTGTTGATGTATTTCCTGAGGATTTGATGGACAAGAATTTTGTATGCTTTCTCTGTAAGGTGAAAACTGTCCCAAAATACGTAATTAGATACATCTGTACACGTGTACGAACACAAAAATGACACTTCAATAGTACCTGTACCACAACACCCCTTATTTGTAATTTCAAACCCTGCCATAGAAATTTAAACAAAATAATAATTATCAGTTTCCTAAAGGCTATGCTTGGGTCGAGAATGAAAAGAAAAAAAGATAAGGAAATAAATAGGAAAAACTATTTCCCTAAGAATATTGAAATGATTCTCAAATTTGCATCTCAATGTTTTGTCAATTGTGCACATGCAGAGGTATGTTATGTCCTAATTACTATCATAACATGCGGTACAACTGTTCAAGTCTTTGAGAAGTATAACAATACTCTTTTCAAAAAGTTCTCTCCGTGCTTAATTGACGTAAGAAACTAAATATTTTCATAATATAAAAGAAACTCAAGAATAAATAAGGAAAGTGAATTAGAAAGAAAAAAAATTTAATTACTTTACTTTTCCTTTATTTGTTTTTTTTTTCTTTTTATTCCTCTCGTCGTATTATTATTAACTAAACAAAGAAAATGCTTTCCCCATTTTTTTTCTTTTCCTTTTGTATCTACGAAAACCAAACAGAGTAACGCACCCTGCAATTTCTGCAATTTTATTTAAGATACAATTGCAAAGAAGGGAAAAAAAAAAAAATTACCATATTTTTTAGGGTTATGTATAATATCAAGAGGAGGGTTATAGATATCAATATAGACCATCCTTGCATTAGGAGATTTGGTGTTAAGAGAGTGTATCTCTGCGGATAATTTGGTGTTGAACAATTGTGCAGCTCTATTGTATTTCTCTGCACACTTTCTTTGTACACCTCCTCCTAAAGTTCTCTGCGATGGAACACACCCAATTGGTGGCACACTGAAAACACCAATTCTTCGTGCACCCAATCTATACAACTCCTGCCAATATAATGTGTAAAGAAATAGTTATGTGGTTCACTACACTAGTTAAACCATATTTAGTTTTCAAAACACTTGGCAGTTACATCACTTTAAAGAATAACACTACAGTTCCCAAATTTATTTGAGATATCCCAAATGTTGTGGCATATGGTATCGTATGCTGTGACAGTGGTCGTGATACCACAGATCACTGCATGTCGTACCACCTCCAAAGGAATTGGAATATTTCAAATTGGGAACTATAGCATTACTCCAATAAAAATCAAGTGGTATCGCTAGTGTTGAATGCCAAATGATAATGCTATTGCCAGAGTAGCAATGACTAATGTCAGAAGGAAAATAAATGCCTCTAAAAGTTTTAGCGAAAAAAAAAGTGTCGGTAAAACTTTTAGCGATATGTTTTGCTCTAGCATTAGCCAATTAGCCATTGCTACTTTGGCAATAGAGCTAAGCCGATGCCAAATGCTATTCTTGGTATATGCACTTTTTCTGTGCAGATATCGATGCCTGATCTAAAATCACTTCTAAAAACAGGTTACTTCTCAGCCAACATTACACTTGTATTTTAGTAAAAGTAGATAGAAATGACAATTATCCGATTTATATATATATATATATATATATGTATAAACCGAAAAATTGTAAATTGTAAATAAAAAAAATAAAAATAAAAATTTGAAATATAAGATAACCAAATCCCATTCTATGCATTGCCAAACATGCCTTGTAGTTTTCCATGATACCAAATACTGCTATACTTCTTGTCATAAAAGAACACATACATGCATTGCTCTAATATTTACCTGCACAAAAGTGGAGGCTGAGCTGACCAATAGGTTGGCATATGAAGGAAAATCATAGTGTAATTTCCTGAAAGGTGTTCCAAAATAGGTATTTGTAATATCATTGCTGCCTGAAACCAACATATATAGGCTGTTTGCTACAATGGTTCTTGTTCTTTCTTCTCCTACAAGTCCTTTCAGCCTCTCTATGTATTGTTTGAACAATTCTATTTGATCCGATAAAGATATCACTGACTGATAGATGTTTATTCACAATTGAAAGAAAAAAAAAAAAAAAAAAAAAAAATTGATTAGCAAGACTTGCAGTGACATATATAGGTACACATTTTGTAATAATGAAAAGAATATGAAAAAGGTTGTTTTCGGTAACAGTTTTTGGAGTTCATAATTTATTAGAGTGCAGTTTTGCTCACCCCAAAATTATTCATCCAACTCTTTCATTGACTAATGTAGTGGGACCCATAACTTTTTACCATTAATTAATCATTATTTAATTCTGAGTCCCACTGTATTAACCAATGGGAGAGTTTGGTGAGTAATTTTGGGGTGACCAAAAAGGCATTCAATTTATTATGGGACTCCTCCAAAAGCAAAAATAAAACTGTTTGGCAAACCAGCTTCACGGACTCAATTATTGAAAAAATGTGTCTACTGCAAAAAATTATATATCAGTGCATGAATTTGATGAAAAGAATTCATGAATGATTATGGAACTCCAAATGTTAAAGTAAAGTGGTTTGACAAACCCAGAAATTGCATACCACAAGCTCAGATGTTAGAGGATCAAATCCTGCTCCGCCCGAGGCAAAGTTCACCCCTGAAATGAGATCTTTAGATTGCAAAGAAGGGTCAAGATATGGAGGCAAAAGCTCTTTAATTCCCAATTCTTCAGCTGAAAATGGAAGGGATGATATGAATTGAATTTTAGTCCTATAATTGAATTTGTTACTGGAATAAGTGATGTAAGAGAAAGAGCATTGCTAGCTAATTCCTACCTACAGAAAATAAATCTTCTTTCTTTTGGAAAATAGTTATATACAGTCAGTTCAGGAAAGTGTGCCCTCTCTTTATTAAAGAGAGGAGAAGTTTTTGTGTACCCTCAAGATAGTCTCTATGTGGCGACCCACATCCAATGAGGTAGCGCCACACAGGATTGTTAGGTCATGTAAATTTTTTGTGATGGGTTCCCTTATTCGTGTGGCACGCTACTATTGGGTATGTTGTACCAAGTGGCATGCCACGTGGTACCTTAGGGGTACCCAAAAATTTCTCTAAAGAGAGGGCCTTTTTTTTTGTCATTTTACAGTTTTTAAACACGATCCGACGGCCAAAATAGAGGTCTCTCTTTAATAAAGAGAGGGCGCCATTTCCTGAGAATTTTCGTAGTTATGGACGCGCCCTCTCTTTATTAAAGAGAGGGCTTTTGTCTTGATCGTCGGATCGTGTTTTTATTAATGGCAGTTTCGTCATTTCACAATTTTTAAACACGATCCGACTGCCAAAACAAAAACACTCTCTTTAACAAAGCGAGGGCGCCCTATAGAGAATCTTTGATGTACATATATATATATATACCTACCTAAAAAATCCGAGGGAACTTTTCCATCACAAAACCTTCCTGTGGGTTTTCCTCCAATGAAATCCTTCCCATAGGGAGGAAAGTTGACTTTGACTATTGTTTTGATATAGTTGTTGTTGCCTGTATCAACTATGGAGTCTCCAAACATGAGAACTGCTGGGATTGATTGGTTGCCTGGTAGATTTATGACTGATTGGGCAATGGGTAAGAGAAGAAAGAGAGACAAACAATACAAATTTCCCATCAAGGAAAGAAAGGAATTGGGGATATGGAACTGCATTGTCATTGAAATCTCTACAAAGCTTTAATATAAAGTGTAAGAGTAAGATTGCTTTCTTTTTATATGTATTCAAATATCCATGTGCTTTTCTATCTTTGAGTACTTTTAACATGTTGGCATTATTATATTTTTCTTTCTTAAATGCATATAAAAAAAGGAAAAAATAATGATATGTTTCCAAATTGGGTAAAAAAACCTTAAATTATTACTTTCTCAATTCCATTTTATAATTTTTATGTGTCCTTCTTTCTATTTTTGGTTGTTCCAAAATTTTTATCCACTTTTAAGTTAATTTTCAAGGCTACCCCTAATGAGTGAACACACCAAACTACTCTCTTAAGCACAGTAAGGGCAATTTGGGAAAAATTCTCTTATTTAGACCCATGTGGAGAGCAATTATTATGTTCCCTTAAAAAGTTAGACTCCCAAAAGAAATACATAAAATGAGACGGAGTATTATTATTATTTTTTTTTTGTTAAACACCAACATGCATCACATTACTTTTCTTAAAACCTTATAAAAAATTGAAAATGAGACTGAACCTAGTCATATTTAATGAATTCTCAAATATGTTTTCATCTAAGAAATTATTCGGTACCTTCAGGGTACAAAGTGGCAAGTCAATGAAAGTGGGACTTTTGGATATGACTCACTCTTTTACATACAGAGAGACCCACTATTTGTAGGTTATAATACGTGAGTTCAATCCAAGCCATGTTATGCTCTAAAACTACCCCCAAAAAAAAAATTATATATATATATATATATATATATATATCCGTCTGGCCTCCACCTCTCCCAGCATCATGCTTAAGCTGAAAATACCCTTTTTGGCAGAAATTAAATGCATGCACTGGTATGGTATGTTATGTGTTTGCAGGGTAGGTATTTCATAATTATGAGGTATCCATATAGCATGGGTCATAATTGTCTAACCCATACTCTGAGACTACAAAATTAGATAATAAATCTATATTTCAGAAGATTTTCAGTCTTGGGAGTTGGGAATGCAATAAAATCATGACTTCCATCAATAAACAATTTGCTCAATGATGCAAACTATCACTAAGAGCAGAAACTAATAAGTAGACCATGACTTGAGACATGGCATTGCTGGTTCTGAACTAACTGTTCCTGCTATACAGCTACCAATTTTGAAACTTGGAACTGAAAGAATCTAATTTGATTTGCGAATTTAGAGAAGAAAGTGTGGCTCTGTTTTATTTGAAGATTTAGAGAAGAAAAGGAAAAATAGAAGAAAAACTAATTCTTTGTGTTTTTTAGCGTATTTCCCTTCGTGCTTAAATAATATTAATAATTTTCAAACTGTAATTGTAACATAAGAAAAAAATGAAGGGAAGTGACTCACAAAGTTAAAAATGTTTAATCTATTGTCTTTTCCTTCCTATTCTCCTCACCGTTTTCTTTATTAACAAAGCAAAGGAAAATATTTTGCTTGATATTTTTCTTTTCGTTTCCATCACTAAATTCATGAACCTGACAGACCCTTAGTGTTCTACTCCATGCTTTAATAATATTGAAAATTTAATGTTTTTCAAAATACAAACAAAAACTCAAGAAAGGAGTAAGGTAGGTGAGTCACCAAATACAAAACTTTTAATTTAATTATCACTATGGTTTATTTTCCTTCATATTTCTTGTTGTTTTACTATTAATCATACAAAAAAAAGAGTATTTTCTTCAGTATTTTCTTTTCACTTCATCATTACATCCATGATTCAAAAATAGCCTTGCAGTTATTTGAGAAGGCTAAGATCGATTTTACCTATGCAAGTGTTTGTAGATGCACCTTTCTTCTGTATGAGTTTGGTCTCAACCCATTGTCAAAACAAATTCTTTATTAAACCAACATGATGCCATAGGAGATAGAAAAAACGAGAGCAAGAACTAATGAAACTAATCTGATTTTATGCGTTACCAAATAAGCCATTGTCGTCAAATGTGTTTTTCTTTAGAGTAATGTTATGGTTCACAAATTTTTATTCCAAAAGTGTTTCTCAAATGATGTGATAGTGGAATCAGGTTTAATACGGTGGAACTTGTTAAATTTTAATTGAAAGTTATTTACCTGACTCCACTACCACGTCATTTTGAAAGCACTTTTAGAATAAAAATTTGAAAAAACATATATATATATATATATATATATATATATAGTATTACTCTTTTCTTTATCATATATCACTCTTTCGACATCATAGTCCAATTCAAAGAGGTGTCTATTAAACAGTAACAAAACAACAAAAGAATAATAAAACCATGTATATGCACCATTTTGATCGAAAATCTATTGTCAAATTAACACTCACAGAAATACAACAAACTTGATGTATAATATTGAGCTTTACAAATGATAACCACAAATAAAACTTTTAGTAGCACAGAGACACCCAGAGAGATGATGAATAATAATTGCATTTTTCAATTGCAAATATTCCAATGGATCAGCACTCTTGACCGTCTGATATCGATCGGACGGTGGTGATTAATCAGCTCAAAAGAATTTGTTGATGTATTTTTCGAGAAGTTGACCAACAAGGACCTTATAACCTTGTTCTGTGGGATGGTAACTGTCCCAAAAGAGATACCTAGAGTCATCTGTACAAGTTTTACTCAGTTGGTTACATAGTTCTGTAACCTCTACAGTACCAGTCCCACAGCACCCTCTGTCCACAACTTCAAATCCTAAAAACATTAAAGTCAACTATACATTAAACAAACATGTACGTGTAAGCTGCAACTATATGGGTGTGTTTTTGATACATTAGTTGTGCTATAGACACTGGTACATATAGCTACCTAATTGGAGTTTTAAATTTAGAGTAATACTTGGGGTACAACCAAAGTCACAACTTTTTGTTCATAATCTCCATTTTGTGTCTATCTCTCTCCTAGTGGGCACTGTGGGGTCACTGGCACTGTGGGACCCATCAAAAGAGAGATAGACACAAAATGAAGGTTGTGCAAAAAAGGTTGTGGTTTTAGTTGTGCCCCAAGTATTACCCTTAAATTTATCACCCATTATTAAAAGGACGGTTAAAGGAAACGGAAAAGATTGGAGCACCGACAATTTGCCAAAAATGGTATACCGATTGATCGGTGTCGTCTATTTTGGTGGGATCCACACCTTGTATACGTGAGACTCACCAAAATGGACGACACCGATTAATAGGTGCACCATTTTGGTGCAAATTGTCGGTGCCTCTAGCACTATTCCAAAGGAAATGAGATTTTTGTTTTGAAGTTAAAAGATCTTTTTTGTAAAATGCCTAAATTGGCATCAGAAGAATCGGTAAAAAGTAATAAAATAACCATGTTCACTCAAACTTATGGGCCTAGTTGATATAAATTCTAGTCCAGTACATGACTTGAGGGTAAATTTGTCATTTCAACATTATTTGAATCTCAAATCCATTAAGGGGCTACTAGTTACATGCGCCTAATTACTTTCTACGCCCACCTGAATTTATTGAGAAGTCAACATCACTACAGTTTAGGTGAGTGTATAGAGTAATTAGATGTGTGAATTTAGTAGCTCCCATTGATAGATCTCGTCCTATATTTGCAAACAAAAATGATAGGGATACACACCAAATGACACACCAACTTTAAATGCATGTACCATGTGCTGTGTAAGTGATGCACATAAAAGTGTAAAAAATTCAAACAGCACAGGGTACATGCATTTAAAGCACAGTGTGTCATTTGGTGTACGTGTCGTTTGGTATGTATCCCTATCATTGTTGATTTGCAAATTTATATTCATTACTAGAATATATATATATATATATATATATAATGGTGAGTAATGCTAAGTTTTCCAAATTTGAATCATAAAATTGATTTTCAAATATTTTAACAGTTGTACCACATACAGTGATATGCGGTACCAACGACCACTCACAACATACAGTACAATCTTAAAGCATTTGGTATCCAAACTTTGGGAAACATGACATTATTCTAATTCTATTTTGATTGGACATGGAGTTGAGAGAGACACACACACACACACAAAAAAAAAGGAGTTATATGCATAGTAAGAGATAGTACCATAATTTTGAGGGTATTGGATGAGATGAAGCAAAGGGTTGAAGATGTCAATATACACCACTTTGGCTTGAGCAAAGCTTGTTTGAAGGAAATCGATATTAGAAGAGAGCTTAGTGTTGAATAGCAGCCCTGCTTGGTTATACTTATCAACACACACTCTCATTGCTCCTCCTGCCAGAGTTCTTTGTGATGGCAAACAACCCACCGGTGGAACACCGAAAACACCGATCCGTCGTGCCCCAAGTTTGTATATATCCTTCAAATTAAAACAGTCTAATTAAATATCACAAGATTCACAACATATAAAAGTATGTGTGTATGTGTGTCAGTGTCTGTGTATAGTACATTATGTTCTTGAAGAGATCATATATATATATGGGTGTGTCTAGTATGGGTGTGTCTAGTATGATCTGTAGTGGAGTAATTCATGGACAAAAATTTGGTCAGCACATATTCTCAAGATTGGCTACGCATTAAGAGCCAGTTTAGGATTTTTGTAACAAAAATGCTACAAATATAATCTATTTCACAACTTATTCCACAACTGCACATCATCACTATTGATTTTGGTAAGTTCCGTGCGGGACCCTCATGGAGCCCATCAAAATTAATGACTAAAATGTGCAATTGTAAAATAAGTTGTGTGTATAGCATTACTCTTGTGTAAAATGAGAGATTTCTAATATATTCAAAGTTTTTTATAAAAAAAAAAAATTAGCCTATTGGTATTGGTATTGCTAAATATAGTAGTTAGCGATTTTTCCAGATCTTCTAAAAACTTCAATTTGTTGCTTTTAAAATAATACTCTCTCTCTTTTTTTTTTTCATCTTTTTGAAAATTTTTTATTTTTCAATGAGTTGTAAAATATACTCTTGGCAAACTGACACAATTTTTTCAATAATTGATTTCTAAACAGAACTACTGAAAATAATAAGATATGCACAACCTTACATCTGAACGTGCATATAGTCATTTATGTGGAACATGTGACAACTATATAACAATGGATCCCCCTTATAGTTGTACCTAGGCTCACCCTCTTAAATGGGTACTAATCAATCAAGTGATGTGTTTGTTCACTCGTCAAGTCTATCCCACTGAAATGGGCGTATATACTCTGGATTAATGTTAAAATTCAGACGTCATGGGTTCAAGGTGTTGCCTTCAATGATAGGGGACCTTACGAAGGCTTAGGTTGTTTCTGATTTGATGTTTCTTTTTTTTTAAAGCATAATTTTATATTAATTTATTTAATAATTTTTTATGAGATTTGTAAAAATTGAACTTAGATTTTTTTTTGGAGAGCTTTTAAATGCTTTAAAAGTAGAGTTTTTAAAAGCTCAAGGTTGTTTTTTGGTTTCATGATGTTTTTTTTAAGAAAAATGTGTCACTTGTATAAAATTATCAAACAACTTAGTAATAAATTTCATAAGCTCCTTTTAAAAAGCTACATGGGGGGGCCAAACTAAGCCTAAGTCGTTCCTAGTTTTAAACGATCTGCCCTCTAAGCTGCTTGGAGGAATTTTTGAGTACACAGAGGCACGTGACATGCCTATGTAATACGCTCCAGCCAGTACTGGAAAAAATTATTATTATAGAATTCACATAAAAAGTGGAACCCTTGGATGTAAGGCATGGGTCCAACCCAAAGGCCCCTCTTTTATTGTCTGTAAAGTACCACGCAAATGTATCACGTAGCATATACCCAAAAACTTTGGACTCTCTCATTAAAATGATTATAAAAAAAAGTGATGTGTTGATAATTCATTGCAAGAAATGTAATAAAAAGTACCTGTAGAAAATTGGAAGCTGATTGGATCAAAAGATCTGTATAAGAACCAATATCGTATTGCATTTTCCTTATACCGATAGTGAAGTAGGTATTAGCAAGGTCATTACTTCCCACTACCACTAAAACTATGCTGTTTGCTAAAATGTTGTTTGTTTCTTCTTCTCCAACACTGGCCTTTAACTTCACTATGTATTGTTGGAACATTTGTAATTGATCCGATAGCGATATTACTGACTGTTTTTTTTTTTTTTTTTAAACAAAACAAAACGCAAAAACCCACAATCAAATTGAATAAAAGAATAAGTTTTTTTTTTTTTTTGGTCTTGTCTAATAAAGAATATGAAATGGATGTAAAAGTTGTATAGCATATATACATATATAATGGGGTTTAAAATAATGTTCATACCACTAATTGAGGTGTTTCGGGATCGTAACCTGAGCCTCCTGAAGCGAAGCTGACACCGGAGAGGAGGTCTTTAGTCTGTAGATTTGGGTCTAAATATGCTGGCAAAAGCTCTTTTATTCCTAATTCTTCAGCTGAAAAAAAAAAATATATATATATATATATATATGGGGCAATGGGTGTTAAATCTATTTTAGGATAATATTTTAGTATTAGATCCAACAAGCAAAAAGTTTAGTTATAAGTCCTTTCTCCCTTCAATTGACTAAATTACCCTCATTATTTTACTAAAATTGCTACACAATAGGCACGACACTACCATGAACTCCGACGACTTCGCCGGACCTCCGACCACCTCGCCGGACCTCCGGCGACCACCACCAAGACGTCGTCTGAGCTTTGGTGACCTCGTCGGAGCTCCGGCGACTTCGTCGGACATTCTTAACAGTTCATATTTCTTACATCTAGAAAAATATGAGGGAAAGTAACATATCTCTTACATCTACTTGACAAGATCTACCAAGAAAGTAACATTGTTTGTAAGAAATTTTGAGGGAAAAAAAAAGTTGTGAAATTTTAAGAAAAAGTTGTGAAATTTCACTAAAAAAGTTTGTGAAATTTTGTTGGAGTATTAATTATGTATTGTTTGGAGTATAGAAGTTGTGTTATCAAATGAGAGAGGATGAAGGAGTTAGGTCCAGAGAGAGAGAGAATCAAATCACATATGTAAAGAGAGTTTCAACACTAAAAAAGCTGTGAAATTTCACAAAAAAAAGTTGTGAAATTTCACAACTTTTTAATATCAATTTGGTCCATTTGGATATGCCAAATTTTTAACTGATATAAAAAATATAAAACAAACTAACTCACAAATATGAGAAGGAGACTGATTAGAAACCAATAGTATGGTGTCCATGACTTGAAGTTGCTACAAATTTACTTCTTGCAAAATATTAGCTTCAACTTCAACAGATTCAGATATTGGTGTGGCTTCAACTTTCAAGGCACCGAATGGACATCCTCCAACAAGGGAGAGAGAGAGAGAGAGAGAGAGAGAGAGAGAGAGAGAGAGAGAGAGTAAACCAATAGCACTGTAAATCTTTATACTATTGGAATCAAAGCCAACCACCATTCTCAACCCTAAGATGCTTACCTTTGACAAAATGGAAAACACAAGCGGCGGAATGAAGTTTTACGATGGAGGCATAGGGTCTGAATTTGACAAATTGGCTGAGATTTGGATTAGAAAGAAAAAAAAACATGTAGTCTGTGGGACGATGGAGGAGGAGGCGGTGGTTAGATCGACACTCTGTCTCTCTCTCTCTCTAAATGCAAACCAGTAACGGGACATGTGTGAAGGGTGTAATGGTCACAAATTATAGTATTATATGGGTCAAAGGATTTATGTTTATTAATGTCCACTAATAATGGACTCATTTCCAAATATTTTTCCCTTGTGTCTTATAACCAAATAATTATCCTAATTTGGTATTTAATACCAAATTTATATTTGTTAAGTTATGGAAATACATCGTCTTTAGAAAATAAAATAAGATAAAATAAAAGAGTAATGTTATGCTTATCAATTAATCCAAATCCTAAAATACACATCTCAAATGATGTGACAGTAGGTCCATTAATTATGATACTCTAATCAAAATTCAATTATGACCCACCGTCATAGTCATATCAATTGAGATTTGTATCTGGATTCCTTCATGTTTTTAGCCTCTTGCCTTGATATTACTCAAAACATTCTGTGGGCAGCAGATCTTTATTATTTTTGCCTTAATTACCGATGCTCTCCAAGGGTCAGGGACGGCTGAAGACAAGTTGAGGCAAAGCAGGGAATTTATTGGAAGTTATTTATTAAAAATAAATTTATTTTTATTTTAATGGCCCGATGCAAAATTACTTAGTTTAGAATCAATACCCATGCGATGCATAGAAAATGTTTCTAAATTTTATATTTCTATTTAGGGTAAATTATGTAAACACCCCCTCTACTATCACCGGTTTTCACTTATACCCCTTGATCTTTTTTTTTGAACAAACTGACCCCCTCATGTATTTGAGGGGCCATATTAACTAACGGAACTCACAGACTTCATAAAAGTACCAAATTGCCCTCAGTTTCTTTTTTTCAGCCTTAAGAGTCTAGGTCACCTCATTCCATCAGACCATCGTTGTGTAGAGAGAGATCGTTTGAGAGAGAACTCCCAGGCGACAACTTCACTAGCATGTTTGAGAAAGATTGAAGAAAAGAGATTCGATTGTTCAAAGGTTGAAGAAATAGAGTTCATCTGTAAGTTTTCATTTATATTCTGAAACTTTTTAGGATTTTTTTCTAGGGTTTTTTTTCTTCCTGCGATTCCAAATTTTGAGATTTCGAAAATGTGTGGGTTACCCTCATTTTGATTTCGAAAATGTATGGGTTTTGAGATTTCAAAAATGTGTGGGTTACCCTCGTTTTGATTTCGAAAATATGTGGGTTCAGAGATTTCGAAAATGGGTGGGTAACCCTCATTTTGATTTTGAAAATGTGTGGGTTCTGAAAATTTCTTCTTCCCCTTTTGACTCTGAGAATGTATAGGGATTTTAGGTTGTGGGAAAATTAGTATGTATGGACTGTTTATTTAAGATGTTTGTGCAGAATCTGTTCAGATTTTGGTGCAGATTTTGGTGCAGAATGTGTGCAGAATTTTGCGTATTTTGTGTTATTGGGTTTTGTTTGTGCAGAATTTTTTGGGGCTCTTGTTTGCACTGTTCTGTAGAATTTGGGGTGCTGATTTGGGGTTTTTTGAGCACTTATTTGTTTGTTTTAGGGAGATCTAGCTTTGGTATTGGCAGCTTTATCAATAGCATATTGGAGGTTTGCATATTCTAGGTTAAAAAAAAATTAAGAGTTCAAATGCTAGAACCTGGGGAGGTTTGCTATACACAATGATTCTGTAATGCTCTATTTGAGAGAGAGAGAGAGAGAGAGAGAGAGAGAGAGAGAGCACTAAATGAGGCCATGAGGGGCAAAAAGGTCATATATGCAATTGTATTCTCATGTGATAGGCATAAATGTTAAGTTTTTGACGGATCAAGAAACGGAGGGGGTATTAGTGTCAAACTGGTATACATGAGGGGGTCAGTTTGTTCAAAAAAAAAGATCAGGGGGTATAAGTGAAAACCGGTGATAGTAGAGGGGGTGTTTACATAATTTACCCTTGTATTTATTTTGCTAAGCAAATTTATGTACGTAAATTTGTTAGTGACATTCTTATTTTATGTACAACGTAGTTGTATTATTTTAAATAATTTGTTTAGTTTGTATCATGTATGTGTATATATTTAGATATATATATATATATATATGTCTATATATTCAAACAAATTAGATATTATTTTAATTAATTAGTTTATGTTTGTATCATGTATATGTGTATATTTAGAGATATATGTGTGTATAACTATATATATATATTCAAACAGATTAGATAGATTAAATATAGATGAGATTAGATCTTGAACTGCTACAAATTTGGGATATATGAGAGATAGAGAGAGGGTGAGAGATTAGGAGAGAGATTAGGAGAGAGAAAGAAAAAAAGGAAAAAGAGAGAGAATATGCATATATATATATATATATATGTACTAATTTAAGAGATAGAAAAAATATTTTTAAAAAGAAAAAAATATATATAAAAAAAAAAAAAAAAAGTGGAAAAAAATCATAGAGTCGTCACGTGGAGGCATCTTATTCTACTTTATAATATATATATATATATATATATGTGTGTGTGTGTGTGTGTGTGTGTGTTGTGTGTGGATTGGGTTTTTTTTTTCCCCAAAAAAAAAAGGTTTTGCTAAAAAGATATTTTAAATTTTGTGGAAGTTCACGTCTTTGGAGCCGAAGAAGGAGAAACTATTCTATGTGACAACTACCGTATGATAATTACTGTAATTTGTTTATTATTATAGATCGAACTTACTAAGGTCCTCTACAATACTCGAATTTAAATGGAAGTCACACATGTACATATGACTAAAGATAGTTTCTCCCAAAAGAAGGGCTTTTTAGACATAATTGTTAAGTGAGACCCACAAAAGTTAGAGAAAACAAGAGTGGAAAATTTTAATGGTAAAAGGACAAAGAGTAAAGAAATCCCCCACATTAATAAAATGATTTGAGAATATAAAAGAGTACTCCACCAATTCATGCATGATTCCATGAGTTTTAAGCTCGTATATATGCAAACGACTCTACAGCCCTTGGATTGTTCATATTATATCAAGATTGTGAATACCAAAGTGATATATTATTTTGCTTATGCACATTTTTGGTGACAAATTTACATTCAACGGTTCGTGAATCTCGTTTGCATGTGCAAAAGAACTCATATATAATAGCCTAGTCGTTCACAAACTCAGATCATACATAGTGAAACTCATGAGAGAGATGGCACATTGTGTGGTCCATGCTTAGGTTGTTTTGCTGCGTAAAACAAGAATTGGTTTTGTGATTCAAAAAAGAACTCATTTTAAATAGTCATGTGCTCGTGTAACTTCTTTATAGGTACACAAGAGTTTGTGGTTGTCTAAAAAATAATCTAAATAATTGGTTATTTACCAAACTAGCATAATACTTATTTTCATAAATAAAGACCAACAAAAAAAGTATGATTTAATCTAAAACTGATTTTATTTTCATCGTCAAAAACACACCCTAAAGGCACCGCGTAAAACTTGATCTTTTCGATTGGATCAGAAGCACTTTTTGCGATTCTAGTACGTGGACATAGAGAAAAATTCTCCCCTTTAGATATTAAGTTGAAGCATGCAAAAGCTATGATATAAAGTCATGGTGGACAATTAATGAATAAGAAAAGTCTATCCATCTACTCTTTCTAAATTTTAATTTCAAATTTGCTATCAAATGATTGAATAATTATATCATATGTTGTGATAATGATCAATTATATCACATAATACTGTATGTGGTATAACTGATAAAAACATTTGAGAACCACATTTAAAATATTTAAATTTAAAAAGCATAACATTACTCAAGGAAATAGCACCTTAACACACACACAGAGAGAGAGAGAGAGAGGTGCATGTACGTCCTTGGCTATATATATATACCTATCAAGTCCGCGGGTGTCTTTCCATTGCTAAACCTTCCACTGGGTATTCCACCCATAAATTCCTTTCCATAGGGAGGAAAATTGCACTTTATTAAGGTCTTGAGATTGTTGTTGTTTCCTTGATCCACAATCGAGTCTCCAAACACTATAACTGCAGGAACTGTAACATTTTCCGGTAATATGACCACTGCTTCACTTCTCCCAATAACAAGAAATGCATACAATAAACAGATTAGGTATTGCATAATCATTATCACACTAGTTCTCTTTTTGAAGTTCAAGAGACAGCTCATATATGAAGAGGAACATATAAATAGTACGTACTAGTATATGATTTGCTTTGTGTCTTGTCTGGCCACCAATTTCTATGCATTAATTATTTAAATAGATGTGATATTTTAGCTAAATTAATTAAGGTACACAAAGAGGATGTACGTGGCCTAGTGCATGTAACTGTGACGTATAGAAAAGGTGGGTGTTAATTAAGTAAGACCCACTAATTAGGTGATATAATATCCTACTAAATTATAATAAGATTAAACAATTATGATATGATTTTTAGGGGTAAAAAAAGGTTAGAACTGGCTAAGGGGAAAAAAAAAAAAAGAAGGTTATACTTAAAATGACTTTTAGTTTATTCAACTAGTTTTATACAAACCCACATGGTCACGTGTTTCTATATTTATACTTTCGTGCAATATATATACATATATATATATATATATATATATTTTTTGGTCGTAACTTTCGTGCAATAACAAATTTCCTTATCTCACCTACATATATATGTGAAAGTCCAGGTTCATGTGACCTGTAATATTAGTTTGACATGACAATGACTTTAAGTAACTTTTTATGAGTCCGGCCACTAGTTGTCATGAAGTTCCCTATTTTTGGGATCACATGATCCCTTATCATTGATCTTTTAGACCACATCAACATGATAATGGTGTAACGGTCTCATTGAACAAATTCTCCAATGTAAATAGGTCCTTTTTTTTTTTTCCCTAAATTTCAATTACAAGGTCAAACATGCCACGGCCTTTGGTTTATAGACAATTATATTTTTTAGCTAGAATTTTTCATTGAATTTAGCGAATTTTCATGAGCCTATAAATATTGGTGTATACACACACTATACCAATCCCAATTTTTTGTACAAAATCCACTACATCTCCTTGTTATAGACAACTGATGAGTGTGTGTTTGTATGTCTCTATACATATATACATGTGTGGAGGCAGGGCCGGTCCTGAGATTTTGAGGGCCCTACTCGAACTTCTAAGTGGGGGCCCTATGTATATTAGTATCAATATTACAAATATTACTTATTGATTACTTAAATAATAAATTTGGATTAATATTTTTTTAGAGTGGGCTCTGCCAAAAGGGGGGCCCTACGCGACCGCGTGTGCCGCTTCCCCTCAGGGCCGGCCCTGTGTGGAGGGTTGGAATGGAATTACATACATAGATGTCTGGGCGGCCACGGCTCCTGCAAATTTTTTTAGAATTAGTTTGATTATGTATTTTCATTTATAATCTCAGATGTAAATTTCGGTTGAATCTACCAAGAATGCAGCCACATGTATGATGCATATTCTCTCACTATTCACTAGCTAGTCAAGTTGGTACATGCAATTGGTTCAGAAAATGTTGTCTCGCTTGTAAAACGCTTAGGGGTTCATGCAGGTTGGTGGGCTACCTCAACCATGCACACGTACGCCAACTTCTCGAGAATTATTAATAGAAAGTTAATCCAAAATGTTGTTTGGGGATCGAGAGAGAAAATTTGTTAGGTAGCCAACGTCCGGACTTCATTTCTTGGTCATGCATTGGCTCCTACACGGCCCCTCTTAATTTGAGTGCTATATGATACACACATATATATAAATATAGGAGAATACTAAATTACAGCACGATACTCTTTTAGCGATGAAAAAAAAAACACTTTTAGTGGTGAAATTTTTTGTTGCTAAACGTAGGAGTTTTTAATTAGCGACGAAAAATTTCGTCACTCAAAGCAATTTTTTTGTCGCTAAAAATTGTTATACGAACTGCTAACCTACATCCACTGTATTGTAGGTTAGCAGCCCCATATATATACATACAAATTACAAAAAAGTCTCTCAAATTGAATTATTTGAATTTAAAGGCAACATGTTTTTTTCATTTTGGTCATAAAAATCTCTAATTAGTGAAATTTATCAAATCAAATCCTATTGTTAGCAACATAAGATTTTTTTTTTTTGGGTTAATTACTGATACACCAAATGTACTTAGCCCGTTTTTTTCACTCTGCCTCATGTACTTCAAATCGTATCACTAATACCCCTATTCTTTGGACTAAAGTGAACGGACAGGATAGTGAACTCCAAAACCTAAAGAAATTATTTAGCGAAATAGTCTCTATAATATCAGTGGGCCAAAAGCTATATACCTTGGATAACTAATACCAATCACAATTTTTTTTGTGATTTTATTGTAGCAGAAAAGGGAGCTACCAAATGATCTACAAGGGGTATTAGTGACCCGTTTGGAATTATAAGGGGGAATTGAAAAATGTACTCACCAAAGGGGGTCAAAGTTACTAATACTCCACTAAACAAACTCAAGTTCCGTTAATTTTTATGGAATTGATCAAAATTTGGGGTGGAGATATGGGTAGAGGAGAGAGGGAATTAGGGAAGGACAGAGTCGGTGTAGAAAGTAATTTTTTGGAGCCCATTTTATTTATATGTTCTCAAATGTCATTTTGTACATATATATAATTACACTAAAAGAAAATTACTAAAAGGTGAGTGTAGAGAGTAAATTGGTAAGTTTGTATAGAATTTCTCCTCTTATAATTCCAAAAAACCAACAAAACTAACCTAATACTTAAATTACCAAAATGTACAAAACCAAAATGACAGGGTACAACATTGGACAAATTGGTTGCCAAATAGCGCGCATTCTGAGAAGACTCGCTCTTTTAGTATAGTTATTATTATTATTAGGATTTTGTTAGGGAATTGCTATGTACACCGCTCAACTTTATAAAAGTGAGAATTTTTAGAAAAAACATGACTAGAATAAAGGAATTTGGGTGTGCATAACAAATACATGGGTGTACATAGCATTTCCCTTTTGTTAATATGTACCCTTAGGGCATATATTAAGGTTCCAAAAGTGGAAATAAACAAGAGAGACAAACACCAAATACTGAATCTCACACCGGACACTGAAACTCACACTGTACCCTTGTTTATTTTCACTTTTAGAACTTTAACATTGCCCTAGGGGCACATGTTAACAAAACCCTTATTATTATTATTATTATTAGGGAATTGTTATTTCCACTCCATCATTGAACCAATGCACTCCATGGTACCACTATCAGAGCATGTGGTACCATGTATGTAATGCATGACATGCATGTACCACATGCTTGAAGAATAGTACCATAGAGTGCCTTGGTTCAATGATGGAGTGGCAATAGCATCACCCTTATTATTATTATTATTATTATATTGGCACTTGCATTTGCAGGGGAAAATTTTTTATTCTTTTTTTAATTTGAGGAAATGAAAAAAGTTACAACTTCTTAAATCTTGATGTACTTGTAATATTTTGGCCTAAAGTTAAAACACTTTATCATCTGATTGGGATATATAATACAACTGAAACAATGAAGATGTATCATTGAATTAATCCCCAAATAAAACATAAAGTTATCATAGGCATACGGGTATCTTCCATTGATTAGTACCACTAAATTAAATGTAAAACTACTCTCAAATATTTAGAAATCAAATTTCGAATTCAAATTTTAGAAGTTAATGATGTTGACTCAAACTGAGGAATCATGTAAAGACAATAATATACACTACCAACGGGAAAAAATTTTGTTACAAAATTGTAAAAGTAGTCAAATTGTACAAGAGGGCGAGATAAATGCATCATTAATTTATTAGGATTCACCATACTTCCTATTGTCGCATAGATATCACATGGAATACCACATCAGTATCACATAAAATACCACATGGAATACCACATTTTTTTATAAGTATCTATACGTGACTTTTGTATCCCTACTCTCTAACACTACCCTAATAATAACAGTAGCATGTACAACCTACTTAGGTGGCCAGAAAAGGCCGACAAAGCAATTTATACTATAAAAAGATGAAGGACTTCTAACCCATCTCCCACCCAATTAATGAAAACAAGAACTTCCTAACTCTCAACACCCAACAATATTTCTATTTGTTATTAAGATATAGAGTAACGATTCATGCACATAAAGTGTGCACGTAAAGATCTAGACCATTTATTTTTGGGGGTCTCATGTGTGCAGGGATGAACCCCACTAAAATAAATGGTCCAAATCTTTATGTGCACATTTAATATACAAATAGCATTACCCAATAAAAACTTGCTATTTTTCGTATAAAAAAAATTTTAATTTTTTTTTATAGAACACTACTCTTAACACATTTCAATCCTAATTTTAGTGGCAGGTGACAGATGAGATGGTATCGCTATTTTCTCACATGCTGAAATTTTCCAAAGTGTGATAAATCTTAGTTTCTTACATCCAAGACCATCAAGCATAAATGACTCTTTATCTTTGTCCTTTCATTTTATCAGAATTGAATGTCTTTTTTTTTTTTTTTGGGTACAATCACAATAGACTGTCAGCATAAACATTATAAGCCCAAACAAAAATATTTATATGGATACATTAAAGAGTGCAGTTTTGCTCATCCTCATTTTCATTGGCTAATGCATTGGGTCTGATACTTTATACCATTAATTAATTTTTAATCATGAATCTCACTATATTAATTAATGGAAGAGAAGAGTGAGCAAAGAATGAGCAATTTTGAGATGAGCTTTGTAATCTACATTAAAACCGAGCACATATGAAAACCAAACCTGTCCCCAAGAGATGACTAACTTTAAGGAGTATGATGACCCATCAAAATAGTCCTAATCAGAACAGTTACAGACCGGTGGCCCAAAGTGCACACATCAAATGATCCAATATCCACCCACCAATTATTTGTGAGGCACAACAATATTAGTCTACTAGAACAAGAACCAAGATAAAACTGCACATGTGGGGAGAAAGAGAGAACGGCGAACCCAGGGGTAGATTCTCGGCTGTAGCCGCTATGTAGCACCGACCCTTCAATTTGGGTTAGTGTCGGTATCGGATACTCATCCGACACGACACTCGTTGAACACTCAACGACATGTGTTGAACACGCGTCTTAAGTTTTCCTTGACATCGGAAATGTGTCGGACACGAAACCGCCATGTCCTAACCAATACCAATTTGGGTGTTTGTAATTTATGCCTAGTGTTTTAAATTGAACCATTTCCGCCTTTATTTTGGAATTCTCTCTCTTTTTCCCTTCCTCATAGCTCTTCTTTTCTATAATTTTATTTCATAAATGTTGGCTTTCTTTTTATGTCAAGCATTTGAGACTTGCGAAATTGGGGAACAAGATTTTCGTTTTTGTCACGTTGACATTTTAATGATATTGTTGTGATTTATGCATTTGGGTTAAATACATTTTACACACTTGTAGTTTGTCAATTATGTCAGTTTGGTCTCTATAATTTAGAAAGTGTCACTTTAGTCCCTGTAGTTTTATAAGTGTGTCAAATAAGTCCAATAAGTCTTTAGTGGCAAATAATTTTGCCACTGAAAGTGAAATTTTTGTTACAAAAAGTATTTGAGGGACAAAAATGACACTCTACAAGGACTAAAATGACACATTCTAAACTGCAGAGACCAAATTGAAACAAAGGGCAAACTAGGAGGGTGTAAAATGTAATTAAGCCTATGCATTTTTATGCCAAACTTAATTGAACTAATGGTACACTTTTTTTATCTTCATACAACTAAAATATTTTATATATAAATATACAAATATATACTCATATTCAACGTGTACGTGTCCTGCTTTTTTGAGAAATTGCGTGTCCAAGTATAGTGTTGTGTCATTGTCCGTGTCCGTGCTTCTTAGTGTAGCTGAACCTCAATCCTTCACAAAGGCCACTGTCACACCCGTTCCGGAAAAATTAAATGTTTTAACATGCATAATTTAATTTTTGAGAATTATTAATGTTGATTAATAATCGTGGAAGTGGTTGACGGGAAGTGTCAGTGGAGGACACGGTAGTCAGAAAATCATGAGGAAGTAACACGATTTAAATGACATTTATGTGATTAAATCTTATTTGTTTTATCTGGTATTCATGAATAGTAGAATTACGTGTGTAGTGTAATTTCTGGTAGTTTTAATCATTTATAGGATCATTTTGATAGCTTTAGCGATAACCAATCGGTTGCGTTGCATAAAAGGTAGGTTATCTAGAGATTCCACGAAAATTAGTTTTCGGAACGTAATTACGGCAACAAACGGAACTTAGACGAAAGTTTTTATAATTTATAGTTTTCACTTGTGAAGTAATAAAATAGTCGTGTGCGGCGTTTCGAAGAATAATTAGTTATTTTGGAAATTTGTGGAGAGGTAAACACAATTTTCGAAAGTGTTGTCTTTATATAGGAAGCTCAAGATATTTTCATTTTAAAGTTTTCTTAAAACCTAAAATCAAGAGGGGGATTATTGCTTAGAGCTTCAAGGCGCAAATCGACAGACTTCTGCCCGTTTATTTTCTCTCAAATTTCATATTCAAACTCCTCGAGGTAAGGGCTTCGATTTTATAGTTGTTAGGCCATATTTGGCTAAGTTTTTATAAATTCCTAATTCTAGAATTTTGGGGAAAACCATGTATAACTTGTAGGAATTGCGTATAATCGGAGATCTGACGTTAATCAGGCCTCTAGTTAATCCTTCAAAGTTATAGAACGTTTGCTCGAGGCATGAATTCTAAGCCTGTGAATTATACGAAATTACATGTTTTAGATATCCGACTTGATATTTTAGCTATGAAGGAAATTCATGTATTAAATAGGCCCGTTAATTATGCACGTGCAACTGCGATAAAATCACATATATGTGATTATATGAGCATGTTATGTGTCTATGTGGGTCAAAAGGGGGTTTGGTACAATTTTATCCGAGGGTAAGCTCTTCGATGTTTGAGGATTGTGGTATCTATAGTTGTTGTGCCTGGTTTAGAGGAAGACCCAGCCAGGGCACTGGGTGCGTGGTAAGAGGAAGGCCTTCCAAGGCATCAATCTCATTTACTCGGTAGAAACGTACTACTATCCCTATAGACTAATTCGATGTGTTTTGATGTCTTAAAGCACGAATTGTCATATCAGCACATGTTTAGAATTGTGCACTCAGGATATAGCTGCGCAGTGGAGATTTACTCCATTGCAGTTGACAGAAAAAAAGGCAAGAAAAAGCGTGAGAAGTGAGGTCGTGGGAACGACGAGAACCACCCCTTGTATATGTTTTTGTTTTCCATTCCAAATGATGTAAAATATAATTTTGAGGAATTAGAACTATTAACTTCAACTTGGAAGGTTTGGATTGCTGTTGTAATGTTGTAATAGGTGTTAAAACATCTTTTGGTTAAGTTTGTGATGAATCCGAACTCAAGGATTCGCGTTTTGTATGTTTTACTTATCGAATGGGGATTTTCGAATGAATGTTGTAGTGTTTTATGAACCAATCCAAACAAGCCATAACTCGTTTCTTTTCTGTTTCTTTGCTAATGCTTGGCAAGGTTTTTGTATCCTTATAACCTTGGTTGGTTGGAAAGTTTGGATTGTAGTGTTGGAAGTTTAGGTGAGAAGGTTGGGTAACTCTAGGCAAGAGTTCTGCCAGTGGGTCATTCGACCTATCGAAGGAGTCAGTTCGACCGGTCGAAATACCATCTGCCTTAAAGGATTTCTGCCGGTCGAAAGGGACCATTCGACCGGTCGAAATGACCCCTGCATGAAAACTTTTTATACCCCTTCCGGAATTTATATAAATGTTTTGAGGTACCTTTGAGACTCCTTTCAACATAAATTCATTCGTTTCAAAATATAATTATGTTTTCAATTTTATACGGATTTTGCAACTCAAAGGGTATTGTTTCCAAAAGTTTTAAATACTCAATGTTGTTTTAAGTTTTCTTTTCCGCTGCTCTAATCTGCTAATGAGTTAGATGAGCCTTAGTGATGTGCCACATATCCTATTTCGACCTGCGGAGGGATGGGTCGTGACAACCACCTACTTTAGTCAATCCACTCCCTCATTAGTAACTAATATTAGCCCACCTCTTAAAAACTCCCAGGTCCACTAGGGGCCTAAGAGCATGTACAATGGTGGGAGCTCAAATCACAACTTACGGCAAATTTAAGGTCTGGCACCACAATGGTGTATTCTACACCACAACTTACAGCACAGTTAAGTTTAGTAGGACAGTGGAATTTAAGTTTGTGATACGCCTAAACTTTGCTATTGTACAAGCAAACGGTGCAACCATAGCAATATGGATTACACAAAATTGTTTCGACACACAAAATTGTTTCGACTCCGTTACGGGGGGTGGGTGTTGGGAAAAAACCGTCTGGTTTTAAATGGTTTAGAGTGCACCGTTTGACATTTAAATTTAACTGCATCATTTGCATCCAAAACCCAAACTCCACCACTACAGACTGTTAAGTTTCCAGACTACAATTTAGTTTTAGCTTAAGCTAAGTTCAGCCCTATCATCGTGGATGCTCTAAGCACCTTGATAGTCTTAACAAAGAATCACAAAAGTTCCGCCAATTTTTCGGTAGTTGTAGTTAGGGGTAATACTTGGGACACACCCAAAGACAACTTTTGAGACCAACTCAAGAGATGTGTCTATCTCTCTCTTGTGTCACTGTGGGATCTAGTGACATCAAGAGAGATATAGACACATCTTTTGGGTTGTGTTCTAAAAATTGTGTTTGAATGTATCCCAATCTTTACTCTTTTAGTTAATTTTACTAGTTTTAGAATAAGGGCGACAAAAAATACACACAAACTCATACAAGTATATAGACAAATTAGGACCAATCACAGAATAGTACGCAATTAAAATAACTTTAGAAATTCACTAAGACAATTGCTATGTTACAAAACTACATCTCCTATAGTTCAGCCTTTACTGTGCTGACAAAAGCTAATTGACTAATGCTGTGGTTCCTAAATTTTAGTTCTCAAATGTTTTATATTACAGACAGAGTTATGTGATACCACCAATTACTACCACATGTAGTACAAACAACAACTATTAATGCATTTCGAAACCACATTTAAGATTCAAATTTGAGAAGATTACATTTTTCAAACTAATTACAGGGTATAAAAGGACTACACGAACAAGGAAGTGGGCTAGGAATGCTTTTCATTAGTTCAGCTTTCAGATAATTAATTTCATTACCTACCCAAGTCAGTCTGTCTAATTTTGGTACTTTTATTGCAACATCCTCTTGGCAGAAACACAGTATAGACAGCCACACATTAATGGTTCACTCCATATTTTACAATTATCTTCTCTAGCGTCGCAATAAAAACTGATAAACGTAGTAGTTTTTGGTTTCGATTTTTGTTTTCATATTGTGTATTCAGTAGAGTCAACCCTCAATACAAAAAATGAAAACCAAAAATTGCAACGTTACCATGCGAGAAGTTTCCAGCCCAAAGTTGGATTTTGAGACCAAACAAAAAACAAAAATTCAATCAGCAAAGTAATCAACCGACGAGTTCCAGATGAATAATTTTGCTAAATCACATTTGTACACACACACACACACAAAAAAAAAAACCGCCTTTCATATACATGCCAGTAAATCAAAATTAGATGGCATTAGGTCAACCAAGTTGATAACACAAACCAAGCCATAACCAATTACATACTAATCCCAATTATTAACAAGCGAAAGCTCAAACAACATAATTAAATTGGACATTAGAGATATGAATGAGAAATGTGGGGCCTTCAATGATCATGGGCATGACATTAGTGGGCACTTACGAGGAATGGATGCTGGCAAACCCCACACTCTATGGTCTCTGAACCGGAGCTCGGAACTTGAACCTGCAAATAGCCCCATACGACCATTATTCAAAAATCAAGAATATATTGGCGAATCATTAAACGGTTTGCCAAAATTATGAATTGTATCGCATCACGAATCATAGAATTGCTTTTTTAATATATACATATATATATATATATATATATCTTAATAACATAAAATATATGTTTACATGATGTAAACAGTAAACATATAAAACAAGACATGTACAATGCTTAAAACGAACAAAATAACAAATTTAACACGAGGTTCAAAAATTTGAAAGTGTTCTTTAGATTCAAAATTATGGATCGTGAATCGTTGTATCGGGGACTGGGAGGAAAATGACGAGGATTTCAAACCTGTAAATGAACAGTGCAAGTGGGACAGGCAACTTCTTTCATCCGCCGCCCAGATCCATCTGACTTTGAACCTGTGACAACAAAATAGTTGGATCAGTACTCCAGAGCCCGTTTGGGAACTGCTGCTTCTTGCAGACTAAACGTTGTTAGTAGGGGGCCAATTGCTATCGCAACCCATCTAGGAACACTGCAATTGCGATGGCAATTGCTGAAAGTTGCAATAGTAAGAAGCATCGCAATTTACAAGGGTTGCTTCAGACAATTGCAAAAGTGTTTCCAAAATCAATCCCAACAACTTGACACATTAAGCAATATCCTTAACTAAGCAATTCACACATCAAACTCCACTCTAGAGCATTCAAGCATAACAGAGTTCACAGTGTAGAAGAAGCACATCTGCACAAGCATTCTACACATGAGCCAAAATACAAGTTTCAGGCAGAGGTATTACCTGATGGTGTCTTGCGGTTTCTCTCCATCTCCTCCTATAACAAAAGACCATTTTTGGAGTAAATTAGATTCAGATGCATAAGCATAGATTTAAAAGAACTAACCGAAAGCTTCACACAGCTTAATGTGTCGTGAAAGCATAAGGTTTTACCAGCTTTTAAGGAAGAAACAATTTAAGTGGAAAATTAAAGGAAAACGGAACCGGGAATCAATTATATGTAACTCGTGGAAACAGAGGATTTAAATAGAATTACTACTTATCACCCAATAACTAAATGTTTTTATTAGCAAACCTACACACAAGAAGCATGTCTAAAAGAAATGGTTTGTGCAGTCATACCATTATAATTTAAGGGTACAAGCACAACGCATATGGTTTACCAACTCATTTGCTTCTTTACTGAGAAAGACCATGCATAAAAGGTTCTTTCTTATTCACAGATAAAAAAACTGGAGAAAATGAAGAAACCAGCAACCACTCTGCCATTGAATGCGGATACAGTTGGCGCTCTAATAACTAAAATGTGGATATTAGTTATTAGAGCGCCAACTGTATCCACATTCAAGCCAAAAAAAAAACTAATATTCCACAAGTTAAAAACTTAGTACTTTTTCATTTTTCAATAAATAAATTTGATTCTACTGCAGATAATTGATAATCCAATTGTAAATAGTGGATAATTTTTTAGGGAAAGAAAAAACATGTGTGTACACCTCAATGTACGTATAATTATTCAATGTATTCCATGTCACTAGGGCAAAGTGGCAAACCCAGTGCACAAGGCTTCCACATTTGTAGGATCTAGGGACGGTTAGATATACGCAACCTTACTCCTAAATGCGGAGACTCAGAGAGACTGTTTCCGCAGAGACCGTTTACACAATTCGAACCAGTGAACTCCAGGTGACAATGAAGCAACCTTACCGTGTGAAAGGTAAAGTTATCACTAATAAGCTAAATATTCTGTTTAGAATGAAAGTTTTCAAAGTTCCATCTCATATTGGACAAAACAATCATTCTTTTATTTTTTGCAAATTAACGATTAGCTTGAGAATATTAAAAATATTATGACATACAAAGTCGAGGAAATTGATACATAATAACTTCTATACATTCCAGAATTATCAACTGTTACAAAGTTTGTCTACGGAATTAACTGACCACAAAATAAAAGCCAGGAATCTATAATGTCCCTGCAAAAGAGGGGGAATGGATCTTTAGGTAAAAGAATCATGAACGTTGAAAGCTCCCTCAGATGAAACATAATTCATGTATCCTATTAAGCGCTGCAATCTTTCTTGTTCCGCTAAGATTGCTCTAATATTTCAACCAGATGTTAAGTGTATCCCAAATAAGTAATTTTTTAAGAACTTGATCTAGAGATATCTATACTATTATAAAGGGAAAGGGAGGGGCACCATGACAATTTTTTCTACCACCAATAATTACACAAAAACCATTAAGTTTCTTTCCTAATAAATGTATAAAATGGACTAAAATGTCACAAAAATATCACACAGAAAATACATTTAACTTCCCCTAAAATCTCTCCACTCACAAAGTGAGGGGGCCCCTACTAGTACAGGCTTTACCATAAAGGCCAAAGAGACCAAAAGGACTTCTAAAGCATAAATATGCAAACTATACTATTGAGGACCACCTGAAACAAAATTATGACAGAGAGCATCAGATGCTTATAATCCAAGTTAATGATTACCTTAAGCTTCTTGGCAAGATCCTCGTGTGTTTGCAAACCAACCGATTTGCTGGCTGCTTCCTTAGCATTACTCAACCTATTGGTAACTTCTGCCTGTAAAGAAAGATGAGACAATGAGATAAGTACGATTGAGATCACAGGTTTCATATTGACATTTTAACGAAATACTATACTACCCCTTCATTGAAATGCTATAAAATGGATTGTCGTTCAGTATATGGCAAAAGAATTGACTATGACAAAGTGCTTTCAATTGACTAAGCAAAGAAGATGACTAGACGGTCCATATTGACCATCAAATTCCAGGAATAATGGCTACCAAATACGTATTACAATTCACAGTCGATTCGAGTTTCATACAAACCCAGTACATTTCACGATAATAATCTCGAACTTTGAAGTTTTATGTTTGACGAGGAAAACTTTCAACATTGTGATTGCAAGAAACTTGAGTAAAATGTTATTTTGTTCATTTTGAAGCACTGTAAATGTGCTTTTTTACACATGCAAATTGTTATCTATTAGCTAAAAAAGTGGATCTCATGATTCACGAATTGTGAATAACGATTCATAATTTTGACAAACACATTCATGATTTGACAACAATGGCTTCTCCTGTTGATCTGGACGATGAAATAAGAAAAATAAGTGACAAATACATGTAAACTAATTCCTAGTCCGCACCATGCATCGATCACAAACGCGAACTGGCTGAGCATTCTCCTCGGCTGTAAGCGCAATCCTACCATGTGTACACTTGTCACAAAAAATATCTCCACAATTCCTGCAATGATGCTGAAAACAGAGGAATACCACCAGGTTCACCGAATAAAATATCCAAGCGCCTCTTTGCGTACAAACTATGCATAAACAAAAAATTTATTTAAGAAATGATGAACAAATGTATTTTAGGACGTACCTTACGCACGAATGCGTTAAAGTCTGTTCCACAAGCCGTACATTTGGTAACTGCTTCGTCAGGAACCTAAAGAAAATGTGGAGGGAAAGACAATGGTAAATTAGTCGAACAGTTTTCACATTTGACATAGCAAGCAACTTGAAACTCAAAAAGAAATTTCCAAAGATACAAGTTCCAGGTAGACTAAAAGACGGTCTTTGTGCATATGCATAGTGGCAATGGTATGGATCTCTTTGAACTTAAAAGCTAAACAACTATCAGGCTATCAGCACTTCAAACGAGTTTTGCAGTTTAGAACCATATACCAAAGAAACTTTCTTCCTCCAGTGGAATCTGCTCACCAAAAAGCTATAATAAATGTTGACAGTATGTCATATATGACTAAAACAAATAATAAGGAAAGAATTGGTAGCTTGCAGTTTAACTAAAGACAGAAAATGGTAAGTAGTATGTTGTTTCCATAATTTCAATAATGTTTCTGATCGTCCATTCCCAAAGTGACTATGTCTTTTGACTCTCAAAAACAACCTATAGATATGGGCCAGGCCCTCTAAAATCATGAACATGTTTCCTTCGAGTATTCATTACGAGATTTGAAAGCTGACTAATTAACAATCAAAAAGCAGTGGTAAATACTAAATGAAATCATGCAATGTAGAGACAATAGTAGGAGATTTTACTTGGAGGATGAGAATCACAACACTCCACTCCTGCCCCTCTGAAACAAAAAATTAACCCAAAAACAAAAGAGAACCACCCAGAAAGAAAAGGGATTCCCTTGTTTCACTAGATTGACCCAGGGAAAAAAACGCTTACAGGAATGGTAAATAATTCTAACCGAAAACTACATAACCAAGAAGGTTTAACGAAATGCCCCATTCAATCGTTTAAATTGTGCCACGATAAATGGCAGAAATAGCATTGAATCTCCAATATATAAATGTTTCAAAGAGCGGGGAATTGAGCATTCCAACATTACCCAATGATCTTTTTCCTCGTTGCCAGGCTTTATTATGTTCATCCAGTCTGCAATGCCTTTCTTCTTCTCAGTTGGTTGCTGCTCTGTAGTCTTTAATAAATCAGAAGGCCTGCTTGTCCCGCCCATCTCCTTATGCTGCATTTCAAAAGAGTAACCCAAAAAAAATAATAAATCCCTTACTATTCAAAAATTCAAAAATCATCGATCAAGCAGGTAAAATTTTATTAGCAAAATGTTCTTCAAGAAAGCACAAATTAGGGGGGAAGTGGAAGGGGGAAGTAGGCATGGGACATGTGATCCATCAATGAACATGATAATCCATAAGCTGAAGTAAGCCTACGCTGGTATAGCACCCAAATGATTTCAAAGAAAGAATGAAATAACTAATTAAAATGATGCTTCAGTTTTTCTTTCTTGGTCCTCACCTTTTCAAAAATGCTGATTCCAGGTAATAAATGATCAATGGAATTTCTTAGTATGAATGGTGTCCTTCATACACACTACTGCAAATAACTATCTAATAAACAATATACCTCACCTCAACCCAGGATCACTATGTCTTGTTAATGAAGTAACACTCACTCCCAAAAGCTTAAGCTGATAGGAGTAAGGAGTTACTCACTATATAAGCCCAAGGACAACCCGGTACACAGCCGATGTGGGACAACGCACTGCATCACTTGTATATAACAATATCGTAACCACATTGATAACTAGTTCACCACATGAGTAGGATCAAACCGGTTCTATGCATCAGCAGGAAGTTTCTCTTTCTTACCATCTATTTTCAAAAAATTTAAAGGTTTTCACAAGACAAACATCCCTCTAGTCTTGTCCAATCCCTCTCTTCCATGAATTGTTTACCAATCAAGATGTAAGTGGCATACTCAATCATATCAAGCCAGATCTTGCATAAAAAGAAAGAATGCTTTATGACATTCCGTGTACTTAATGTTCCATTGTTTTCCATTTCACCTCCAATATTGAATTCTTAACTGGCTGGTGTGAATAAACATATGTTTTTACTGATTGTAACAAACGAATGATTTACCAATCAAGATGTAAATGGCCTACCAATCATATCAAGCCAGATATTGCATGGAAAGCAAGAATCCTTTCTAACCAAGAATCCTTTATGACATCCCTTGTACATAATGTTTCATTGGTTTCCACTTTCACCTCCAATATTTAATTCATAACTAGTTTGTGTGAATGAACTTACATTTTTACTGAGTTTAACAAAGAAACAAACAGTTCAAACGTCAAACATAGATCTACATTCGAACAATGTCACTAAGATTTGCTATCACAAAGCTTAGCTACGATACATATACGCCCAACTATACATGATGACTACAAAAGAGCGCAAAAAATCCGCTGAAACCACATCAATGTGTTCTTAGTACTGTGCAACCAATAATTTCAAGAACAGTTACAAATAAAACAAAGTGCAATTCGTGTCCATGTGAAGAAAGATAGGAAAAGATACATCCCTGCAAGCATAGAATTGTATGAATTGCATAAATAAATAAAAAGGCAAACAAGAATGAAGATGAAGAAGTAACATTCAAAAGACTCTTCATGATAATGACCTTCTTTTTGGCTAAAAACTGCTGCTTAAGATGCATGTTCTTTTATTCACACAACGATCCAACAAAAAAATTTGAGATTAATATTTCAACTCTTTCAAGATTTAAAAGAACAAAAACAACGAGAATAAAAAAAGGTTAAACTAAATAAAATGCAAAATAAAGCAAACCAAAAAAGAAGATAATAATCAGGACAAATTATTAGCAATTTAGCATTGTAATTCCTGACCTGGACAGTTGCAGCAGTCACAGTATCTAAAATGGTGTTGGTTGTATAACTGTTTGACTGGAGTCTGATACGTCTTGGTTCAATGTCCACGGAACTTTTGGACCAAAATGCGAAGGTAGATGAATCAGTCACCTAGATGAAATCAACATACATACTTCTTTTATGCTGTGCAAAAATTATATGCAGAAACAAACTTTTAACATAAGAAACTCGCAACATACTTCACATCTGGTGACTGTCTCAAGCGGATATATTCTCAAAGTCCGACTGCTGCTAGGATCAAGCATTCGAATCCCGTCCAGACCAACCTGAAAGAGATATCACCAATCAGAATATAGACTAAAGAGAAAGAATATATGTACATATATTTTGCAAATAAAAACATAAGAAATAAAATAAATGAATGCTAGTAATTTTCTATTTAAACAAGAAAATGTTGTTCGACACCCAACACAACCGCATCAAAAACTTTAGAAACAACATAGACTATAGCTTTATAGGGTCACATCAGTGCCCAAAATGTGAACACAATTATATTTATCATGGAAAAATGTTCCACCTTAACTCCAACACTATGAGAAAATTCATGACGAAATCATAAGAGGAAAAGTGTTTATGGATTCCACATCAATTAACGAACATCTAGCGTTGCGTTTCGCTTATGTAATTATGTTAACTTGACCTTGAAACCTAGTAAACCACGAAGCTAGGAGTTGAATTTGTTACATTCCTTAGGGTGACAGCAATTAACAAAGCCCATGATGGGAATATGACAAAAGGATTAGCGGGGGGGGGTGGGGTTGGAGTAACAAAAAGTAAATAAAGCGTATGCACACAAAACACCAAAAGATGAAATTTCATTAGTCTTTTCTAATCTTGGCGAATAACAATCATCCTAGGATTGCTATAAAGTTAAAAAAAAATGGATGGCAAAGTAGCCTTACTGTTTGCACGCTCATTGGTGTGTCTAGGGATAGCAATGGACGGGTTTTTCAAGTTCCCCGCCCCGCCTCTAATAGGCCAGGTATGGGGAGTTTCAAACAAGGATAGGGGCGGGTATGGGATTGAATTCTATAACCCAAGTTGGGTTTGGGTCGATGTCGGGGTAGGACTAAAATTTCCCGAACCCGCCCCAATTAGGTAGCTATTTACCTAAATGGCCTTTTCTATTATGGTATTACCTAGAATATCTAAGGTATAAATGCTTAAGTTAGGGTTAGTATTCAAGAGTGTGAAACCAACATTATAGAGAGAGAGAGACAGCAGAAGGGCAACCATGGAAGAATCGAAGAACCACGACCACCGCTTGCTGCGTCGACTGAAGTGACTGTGTATATAATGGAGGGCGCCCATTGTTGTGTGTTCTTTAGCACTTCAAATCATGAAGCACAAAAAGAAGGGCCACCGAGGATGAATCGATCTGTGCGCTTCAAATCTTGTATAGCGACTTCATCTAGTAATCATGTATGTCATATAGCAAAATCTATTAGTACTTGGGACTTTCTGCAAGTTTGTGGCTTAAAAATAACACTTGTGGATTGATTTGATTTTCTTGGCACTATTTCTCAGGAAACTGATTGGGATTTGATGGAGGATTTTTGGCTCAACGATTTTTTAAGTTTGAGATGTGTTTAGAGTTTGGCTTGGTGGGGCGGGGGCGGGGTGAGTACACATTCAACCGGGGCGGGGGCGGGAACGGGTACCCGTCCCATACCCGCGCCGTTGTCATCCCTAGGTGTGTCTCTTGTCACAAGACTCACAACTAACACTGGGCACATCCTTCCATGGTGGGAAGATTGTGGATGTGCCAACATCCACTAACTCAATGTAAACAAAAAAGTAAAGGGCAGTGTATCAACATTCAAGTAAAAATGCAACACTTTGGAGACCCAAAAGAAGAACTATTCTAAAATGCCAAATCAAATGGCTGCTGGTTTTTTTGTGGTGGGACTGCCAACGGTTTGTCTGTATGCCACTTAGACCTATTACAGATCTTATTCCGTTAGAAGAAGACCAGGGTTTAGTCTGGGTTGCAGTTCTGGTATGCAAATTGCAAAGTACTTCCTTTAGAACATGTCAAGTAGTAATAGATGATATCAAAACGAATAAAGAAAACTCGAGTTCAACAGAAAGAGCAGATAGCATGTGAACCTCCTCTAGTGTAATGCGAAAGAAACAATACATCCCAACGTATGTTATAGAGTACTTGTTCTTGTAATCAGGCTTCAATAGTCTGGCAAGTTTAGTCCAGTTGAAGCTTGCCAAATTTGGTTGGAATAGCCTTGAGGAGGTAGTCATGGCCAACACACCCCATGTCATTCCTTGACGAGATGCTCACCGTTCATCATAATGTTCGCATTCTAAGTCATATTTTGTAACTACAGTACAAAAATCTACCAACCCAAAAAAAAAAAAAAAAATGAGGGGAGGGGGGGAAGGAAATGAAGCATCGCAATAACACTTAAATTTCACCAACCCAAAACTAGAAGAACGGGAGAATTACATGGTTTTTGGAGCATAATTATGCATGTGAAGAATGAAACCCTCGAGTGCAATAGGGAAAGATTGGGTGCACACTGCACCGTACACGAGGATGAAAGAATTTAAAGTGCAAATAGCATTTTCTAACATTTTCTCATTTTTCGATATAAAATCAGAAAACACAATTCAAATAAGAATTATACGAATTGGTAAATGTGGGTTCATTTCAAGCAAGTAACATATTCAATCTTTCCTTTAATAATAGCAACAGCAAGAATAAAACTATTAAAACACAAAGGACAGCAGCTATGCAAATTAACAACGGCTTTCCATAAACCTGGCAAAGAACATCCATGGTGCTCTGGCTTCCACTTTCGGCCAAGAGCTTAACCCTGAACTTTTGCACCCCACTCTTCACATCTTGCTGTGTCTCAGCCTTAGGAACAGCTCTCACAATCTTGGTTGAACCCGATTGTTCTTTCCCAGAAGGGACACTAATGGGTCTCCCAAAATCATCAAAACCCGACCAAGTCGACGACTTTGGCCCTGTGCCACGAGCACCATAGGGCTCAACCTTGCCCCCTTGATAAGCATAAACACCATCACCAAACCCATAACCATATCCGTCGTCCCGGTTCGCACCCGAATCAAACTGCGAAACCCCACTCTCGGATCGCTTCCCATACAACTCTGATCCCAAATCCGACACCCTCCGACCATACCCGCCACCGTACGCACCCGACGGCTCGTCGTAGTAACCTCCGCGGGTCCCACCTTGATCGAATTTCACACCACCCTCATATGAGTTCTCGTAGACGGGTGGGACTGATGGGTCAACGTGCTGAGACGACGAGTAAACCATCGAATACGGTGGGTTCGGATTGGGACTAGGGTTTGGAGGGGCGTAATTTAAAGCCGTCTGATGCTGATCGAACGGTGGGTAATACGATTGTTGCTGGGTCGACGGTGGGTACGAACCCACTTGATCATATGAAGATGGTCTAGAAGGGACGATTGGAGTGAAGGACTGAGAATTAGAGTTTGGGGCAAACGAAGGAGCTGTGGGAGAGAGAGAGGGGACAGGATCGGGATTTTGAGGATATGAGGGATAATTAGAGGAATAAGCTGAATAATCTGAAGAAGGGTAGGTGGTGGTGAACGGCGGTGCGGAGGCGTAGGCCGCCGGAGAGGGTTTGGGGTGGTGGTGATCGGAGGGGTTGGGGTTAGGGTTAGGGTTTGGATTTTGATTTTGGGGGTATTGGTGATAATAGGAGAGAGAGGTGTAATCGGTTTGTTGCATTGGATTTAGAGAGTTGTAGTCGCCCTGGTGCATTGTAGTGAGAGAGAGAGAGAGAGAGAGAGAGAGACTTGGAGAGTATCGCGAGGTGGTGGTTGTCTTTCTGGAGAGATGATCGGAATGATTGGGTGTAGAGGTAGGACGTTGTCTGTTACACTGTTGTTCTTGGGCTCCGTTTGGAAAAAGTTTTGTGGAGTTCATAAGTGATTATGAAACGTTAGTTAGACGTTTCACCTACGAACTTTACGGTATATTTCACTTTAGTCCCTGTATTTTAAATTTTCTCAATTTTATCCCCCCAAGTTCTATATGTGTTTCAATTTAGTCCAATAATGAATGCCGCTAAAGACCACTTTTTTGTTATTGGAGTAAATTAAAACACTTACTCCCTCCGTCCCATTTTGTCAGTCCATCTTTGGGAACTCAACTTATTAAGGGAACAAAAAGAATTTATACCTACTTTTCACAATTATCCCTAATCATTACAACAACTTTTTTAATTTTGTCTTAGTGTAGATTTCAAGGAGGGATAATTTTGGAAAGCAAGTAAAAATTGTACATCAATTTAAGGAAAGTGGACACTATTTTGGGACATCCCAAAATAAAATAATGGACTCTCAAAATGGGACGGAGGGAGTATTAAACTCGAAAGACTAAATTGAAAAAATTGTACTCCGTGAATTATGATTGGATGATATTGAAGTGACCCCACAGTGGTCCTACTACCACATTATTTGAGATTTGGATTTGGAAAGTAGCATTACTCTCATTTTTGCTTTAATAACATCTCGTGAGTGTTTATCAAAAAAAAAAAAAAAAAACATCTCGTGAGTGTATGGTGGTGACGGACTCAGGATTTTTTTGTTCTATTTATACATATTTTTGGTACAAGACAGAGAGTCGAAAGAGTAGTTTGGTCAATTAGATTTAAGTCATTTTTGTCACAAGGGCTAGATAATTGGGTATTACTCTTCCCTTTCACTATTATGGGGGACAGGTAATACCATATCCCTAGGGTAAATAGTCTTCCATATGGAAATTATTAAGTTGATATTTACGATTAAAGCTTGCACTATTTGCCCTAGCAAACAATGAACTACTACTAAATTATAAATGATTGTTAGTCCGGTTTCTTGTGTCCTTAGATTAGTCCAGCAAAATAAGGGCTTTTGATTTTTAAATTGACTTTTTATGGATAGTTTTATTTTGTAAATGTTAAAATTTTGGAAAGACCAATTTCTAAATTAATTTTCAAATATTAAAATTACATACAGTATATATTCAACAAATTTTTAAAAAATTGGGGTCCTGGTGTATGGCATATTGTAATACCCGTAAAATTCCCGTATTTTACTCGTATTATTCCAGTGTTTTAAATTTCGTAATTCCAGAACCTGATTAACACACGTTCGTAATTATTTATTAATTCCTCGGACTGTTAAATCGAACCTCGGACTGACAATGCACGCAAACCCGTAAAATCTATACTTATACTGGACTGCATTGCACGTAGAATTGAGCGACGACTAAACCGACATTTATGGAAACTTCGGTACACATGGAATCTTTCCCTAAATACCTAGTGTACTACCCCACCCCCTATTACCCTTTGGACACCTACATTACCCAATTAAACCCACATAACCCGCCGGACCATACACACACCCCCAAACCGCCGGCCTCACTATTCCCTCCCCCAAGACACCATCCAATCTAATGTCCTCTCCATCTCTATCAAATGGATTACAATCTGTGTGTATGTATACCCTTGTGTGTATATATATCAAGGGCTGGTTAGGATTGAGAGGGGAGAGGCAGAGAGAGAGAAAGAGCTTACCAGAGAAAGAGTCGCCGGAGATAGAGGAAGAAAAAGAAGACCCGAGACCCCCACAGGTGAACCCCCACTCCCTGCTTATTTCAGTACACTCACACACCCTCCCTGAACCCCCATGCACGCCCAAACAGAGCCTAAGGCTCTCATTACTCCAGAATCACCATTGAAGCCCCCTCGCCGGAGCTCACTTTCTCAAACATCACTAGGGTCCCTAAATATGGTACTAAACAGACCCACTAGGTCTCGGAATGACCCCCCATGAATGGCCTGAAGTCTAAACCACGTTTGGCCGGACATGCAGGCCACTATCGTCTTTTTAACCCGAAAGAATAATGGGTTCGTAAGAATCCAAAACGAATAAACCTAGTTACCATCCTCTAGTATGCGATAGAGGGTCCCAAACCGAGTCTTTTGGCGTTGGATTGAACAATTTACATGGAGAAATGAAGAAGATATGCCCATTTTTGGTTTTCCGGCGAAATCGCGCCTCGCCGGCGGCGGGCTAGACACCGGAGAAGAAGACCGGAACCCTAGCGCATTAAACGCTTGTACCCTGAGCTCAAACCATTGTACATACCCGTTTGTATAAAGGGTTATATCGTTTTAAATAAACGGGTCGGGTCGTTTAAAAATAACCCGAAAGTCATTTAATGAAACGGCGCCGTTTCATCTCGGATCCAACCGTATTTGGTTGGGTCTGGTTCGGATCAACGGATCGAGTTAGTATGTGAGTGGATGTGGATCCGGGTTTGGTTCAAGTTTCAGTTCGGGTTTAGTCTATATTGGGTGTACGGGTTGGATCCTTTACTTAGTATATTTGGGTAATCCGATTAGAATCGGGTTGACCCGCGAGTTTTGACCTTGGACTCTATTGAGTCTGTAAATGGATAACCCATGAGCACATGGTTCGGATCTGGGCTGACCCACGGGTCATTGTTTTTCATAATTAATTGTTAATTAATATGTTAATCCTAATTAAGGTTTTATTAAACAGTTTTATATTATTAATTATTCTGTTAATTATGATTAGTGTGTTAATAGTCTGTCTTAATAAGGATTAGTATATATTAACTTAGATTAGTATATATTAATCAAGATTTAGTGTATAAATATATTACTTATGATATATTTAGTATTATAAATAATTATAAATGACTTTTAAATTATTTTAAATATCTAAAATAATTTCAATAATGATATAAATTATATCTTAATAAATGGTAATATTATTTTTATAATAACCTTATATTATGAAAATATGGAATTGTCATTTTATGGTATACTTGTTATGTATTAGTTTAAATAAATAATAAGTAAATATTATTTTATTTAAAATAATTAGGTAATAAATACCTAATGACCATTTTCAAGTATAAGAAAATTATATTAAATTTTCCTAAGGTCTAGTGCCTCTATATTGTAAAATATTATTTACAAAACCCTAGCTTTAATATTTTAATAATTATTAATTTCTTATAAAATATCCGTTTGGTCATATTTAATTTCTTTAAATACCAAACGAGTCCCGAAAATTATGGGAAAAATGCTACTAGCCTAATTTAAGGCCTAGTATTTGATAAAAATATTTATAAGGGCCAAATATCTCCCCAAACTATATTTTATAATTATGGGGCCCCGCAGTCTATTATTAGACGATTTAAACTTCAGAAATTCATAATAAATGAACCGTAGCTCAGAAAAATACGCGGTCAGTTCCCAGAGTCTTAGAATAATGTCTAGAACACCCCCTTAAAGTTTGGTGACCTTTTGACACGGTCAAAAATACAGCTTATCTTTAGGGCCCAAACTGGTATAGAAAACCCAGCCTTTTATGCGACGGGCTCCGATTTGAGTCTAGTCAATGGCGTTAGACTCAGAATGATGTCCAGATCATCATGTTGAGGTTTAGAGACCCACCCGGCACAATTACCATTATGCCCCTGATTTTAGTAAGCTTATTGATCAATGTTCTATATAATCTTAATGCTTTGTAGGAACCGCTACGCTTAATTTCACGCACCCGCATCAAGGTGAGTCGCCCTAACTCACTTGGTATATTATAGAATTATTCTTTGATCATATATGTATGTCGAGTACGTCCTGTGCGGACGATACTGATAAGTATTAGTTATATGAACATTGAGATTGTCTCTTATATAATGAACGCATGTTAGTTTACTATACTCCATGCTTAGTTAATGATCGCTGATATTCTTGTTATCAAGATTTCTGTTTCTATAGGCACATGAACATTCATATGAACATAGTCGAGTCATGATGTCAATGTTGACGTCCGCATGGTTAGTCACGGGGACTAACCCAATCATATCATTATATACATTGAGTGGACCGCAGTGGTCTGAGTGGTACAGTCAAGTAAATGGGAACAACAATGAAACTGCTATAGGGCCATGCTAGGCGACGATAGCCAGAGTTTCCATTGAAATCATTGAAGTTATGCATGGATTGATGATTGATACGCTATAGGGCCCTGTTAGGCGACGATAGCAATGTATCCATCAGAATACAATAGTTACCTTTCAAATGCTATAGGGCCCTGCTAGGCGACGATAGCGCTGTAACTATTCTATTCTCCCGGCAAGGTCACGAGGACCTAAGAGTCCAATGATTACTCTTTTTAAAACCAAAACTGCTATAGGGCCCTGCTAGGCGACGATAGCAACGTAATCATTCTACTCTGAGCTAACGGCGTTACACTGGTAATGTAACAAGTCACATGAGTCAGTTGTGGTGTCCATGGTCGAGTTGAAGTCGAATATATCGATAATGCATTCTGTTGTCATTTCACATGTCATATGCTCATTAATATTGTTCAAGATATGTTGTACTTGTATATCCTTATCTGTATTAGGAGTGATTGGTTAAGACGTTCTCACTTAGCTTCAAAAGCTAACGGCTCCTTCCCTGCCCTGGACTTTTTACGTCTAGGTTTTGATGAGGAGAACTATCAAGGTAACGATGAAGACGAATATCACTATCCTCATAATGGGAATTATCAGGAAGGTGATCCTGAGACAGACTATCAGGAAAAGCCTGATAATGAAGGTTATGGGTTTGCCAGTTAGAAAGAGGACCCTGACCTACTTCCGCATTAAGACTTCTATTACGTTTTAATTATCTTTTGGTTGATGTAATATTTAAGTGGCGTAGATCGCCCAGACTTACCTTTTGTGGTTTTCATTTGGAACTACTATAATAGCTTAAGTAGCAAACACTCCAAGTTCCCCCATGAATACCATTAGACGCTTTTGCCAATCTCTTACTCTGATCTATATATATTTTGTTAGTATGTTGTACGGACAGGTCAGTTTTATGTAACTCGTCATTCCCTACGGGTCCAGAAAGGAAATATTAAATTTTCCCTATTTTTGGCTACTCCGGGGCGTGACAGGATTTTTGGTATCAGAGCACTAGGTTTAGTTGTGCTCGCTGACTGTCCTACACCCTTAAGTTAAGAACCTTTAGATACTTTAGAAACAACAACCAATACTAAAATAGTCTTTCTGTCCAACAGGTAGTATGGAGAATTACCAAGGAGCCCTTCCCCGAGGTCTAGTATGCGTTGGTGCTGCTTTCCGCCAACGGACTTGCAGAAGAATAGGAAAATTGATGAAATGTCTATTCTTTATGAAGAAGGTTCCCCAAACCATGCGTCACATTGTTGTAGCACCCCGCTTGGTGCCAATAGAGGTGGATGGAACCTCTGATATTCCTAACGACCCGGTAACCATTAGCCTAGAAGAAGCACAGGCAGAAATTACTTCCTTAGAGACCTCCGACAGTTTGATAAGCAGTTCTGAAGACGAAGAAATAGAGATTTACCTAGCCGATGAGGACCTCATTGAAAAGGGAACGTTGTACACGTATGACCCTGACTGGCCGAGAGGATGGGATAATGAGAGATGGATGTCATTTACCCCGCCCGAAGAGATGGACATCTCGGAGGAACTCACCCGACTAGAAGATTAGCACACCTTAGTCAGCTTACTTTGTATTAATGTTGTATTGGGATTATAATCCCACATTTTGACGGATATATATGTAAAAGTTGTATTTCAAAATTTCCTCTTATGTAAACATTTTCTATTAATGAGAAATCTACTTATTAGTTTCAAATTTCTCATGTGATATTATTCTCTTTTATGTTTTAGTAAGTGATAAACCTTAAGGCAATTTGCACCCGTACCCTAAATAGATAGTCCTTCTGATGAAACAGGTAACATGGATCCCCACTACATTTCAGACCCTTTTGGAGGACGACTAATTTTCCCCGACCGTGTAGTGCCAGCAAACCCGGACATATACCATCGCCAAATTCAGGAACTGGCTAGAGATGGAGGAAAAAGGAATTTATGGGTGGAAATGAATAAGAGTAATGTGTATAACTACGATACCTTGCGTTTAGAAGCAATTTACGAAGCCGAAATCGTCCAGAAGGTACAGGATGAAATGGTTGCACTACTTAAGGACCCTGAGGACTACGGAAGGATGCACGATAGTGCTTACCAAATGCCACCACCGCCTTCTGCACTCCTCCAACAACCCCCACCATTCCAAGGAGTGCCTATGCACAAAACACAATCCCGAGAACCCGGGCAGTATGTCAATGACGACTTTGGAGGACATATGATCTACCCGGACGGCATCGAACCAGCTGATCCAGAAGGATTCCTGGAAAATGTGCAATTGAGAGCCCGTCAACGACTCCGAGGAGGACTTAGAGTCCAACGACATGTATATAATATCTCTGACCCCCATCGACTTCAAGCCGAGACCATCCATACTGCATATACTCAAGAGTTAATGCATGGAGAGATAAAGAGACTAGCAATGAAGGACTCAATTATCCAACCACTAATAAACCTGATACTACAGGAGCCTTCTATTCACCCAGAAGACCGCCTGGTTGAGCCTCCTAATGAGAATGCCCCTGTAGGCATGGCACCCCCAATGGAAGCACCTGCTGATGAACCTGTTAATGCAGAGATGTCTGATGACGAACCAGATGCATATCTAGAAGTAGATGATGAGGAAGATGATGACGAGGAGGATGATCCCGAAGAAGAGGACCCCGAAGAAGAACCTGAACAGGAAGCACCCCACCAACCTATGGAGGTTCACCCTATAGTAGAAGAACCTATGGATAATGAGGATAATGAAGAGGATGAAGTCGATATTGAAATCGAAGATTGGGATTTGGGTGAACCCATTATGGACGAAGATGGGCCTAACGACTCTGACATGGGAGAGATCACATCCGAGTCGGACATGGATGATTAGCTTAGGATAATCTGTTGTTATATGCTAGTAGTTTAATTGTATCTAAGTTATCTTGGGCTAGTGACCCATCTCGTTGTATGAATACATGCGATAGGGTAATACCCCCATTTTTGTAACCATGTATTCTCGGCTAGTTTAATCTTGTAACCAACTTTTTAATATTAAATGAAATGGATGTTTTAGTACTATACTTGTCTCTATGATTGTTTGGATTGTTTGATTTATTTATATATGTGTTAGTAGATATCTAGATGTATCCTGCATTCGAACCCTGAGTAGAATACTTCTGTAGGTAACTGGATACGCAATGGCAGAACGACCCAGGAGGAATCGACGCTTAGGACTTCCAAACCCGGCCGAAGGAGCACCGGAACCCATTCCTGATGGAATGGATCCCACTGGAATCTTTAGAGCATTTTTACAACGACTGGAGCACATCGGAAATAATCACGGCTCCAACAACAATGCTAATGTCACTCCCATAGCTCCACCCAGACCACAGGACGATCGTACGGTGGAGCGATTCCGGGCAATGCGGCCAGACAAGTTTAATGGGATGACTGAGCCATGGGAAGCAGAACAATGGCTTCGTGGATTAGATATCATTTTCGACACTCTGGGATGTTCTGAAATCGAGAAACGCCGACTGGCTACATATCAACTGACATATGCTGCTGCAGACTGGTGGGAATCGGAAAAAGCAACGCTGGGAGGAGCTGCACAGAGGATGTCTTGGACGACATTCAAAGAACTGTTCCTAGAGAACTACTTTCCCCAGACAGAAAGGAACAAGAAAGAAAAGGAATTCATTGACTTGGTACAAGGAAACCACACTGTGCGGGAATACACAGTGCAATTCGAACGTCTCTCTCGTTTTGCACACCACATGATCGATACCCCGGAAAAGAAGAACCGGAAGTATCACCTGGGACTTTCCCTGCCTCTACAGAAGCTGACCTATGGCCACCTAAATCAGACTTTCAAAGCTTTAGTAGGAATGGCACATGGCTTCGAGGAGATCACCGGTCGTGAACAAAGGCGTTTCATAAATCGACCACCCCCTCCGAGGTTTAATCAGAGACCAAGACAAGCCCCGGCTCGCAATCAAGGACTCAAAAGAAGCTGGAATGGTGAGAAGAGGCCGCAGACAGCCCCGTTCCGTAACAAACCGGCTGTGCCATTTAAGTCGAATCCGCCCCAAGGACAATCAGGAACCACCAATAACCCTGGAGTATGTTTCAACTGTGGATTTCCCGGACATCTGTCCAAGGATTGTCGTGCCCCGAGGAAGAACAGTCGCTCTGACGTGGTCTGCTTCAACTGCAACAAGAAGGGACATCTGTCCAAGGATTGTAAAGCACCTCGAGGTGGTTACTATGGAGCGTCAACTCAAGGACAGACGCGTCTCAATGCTATTATCCCGGAGGAAGCAGGATTTGACGAAGAAGAGCAGGAGAATATGGAAGGTACTCTAACCCTCTTTAACAGCCAAGTGAAAGCTTTGTTTGATACTGGCGCATCAAATTCTTTTATTGCAATTAGAACTGTGCAACGCTTAGGCTTAGTGCCTCAAACGATGGATATGACCTTGAATGCTACGTCACCCCTAGGAAAGAGCGTTAAGTTGGACAAAGTATGCAAGGACTGCCCTCTAAACTTGAAAGATCAGAACCTCCCCGCTGATTTGATAGTTTTATCGATGAAGGAATTCGACGTGATCCTAGGAATCGATTGGCTTGCGAAGTACCATGCCAAGTTAGATTGTGCTAGCAAATCTATACTCTTTTCAGTACCCGATGGTGAACCGTTTGATTTCAAGTGCAATCCCTCGTGCGACGTTTTCCTCACCAACTGCCTAGCTGCACTCGGAACCACAAGTGATGAGATTCCTGTTAACCAAATTCCGGTCGTTCAAGATTTCGAAGATATTTTTCAAGAAGTTAAAGGATTGCCGCCCAAGAGAGACATCGATTTCTGCATCGAGTTAATGCCTGGAACTTCACCGATATCGAAGACACCTTACCGAATGGCCCCAATGGAGATGCAAGAACTAAAGACGCAAGTGCAAGAACTTCAGGACCTCGGATTTGTTCGTCCAAGCACTTCACCATGGGGAGCACCGGTACTATTCGTCAAGAAGAAGGATGGAACACTTCGACTCTGTATCGACTACAGAGAATTGAACAAGGTCACAATCAAGAATCGGTACCCACTACCGAGAATTGACGATCTATTCGACCAGCTACAAGGAGCTACCACATTTTCGAAGATAGATCTGCGATCTGGATACCACCAATTGCTCGTTCGACCTGAAGATGTACCCAAGACGGCTTTCAGAACCAGGTATGGACATTATGAATTTCTGGTTATGCCATTCGGATTAACCAATGCCCCAGCAGTGTTCATGGATTTAATGAATCGAGTTTTCAGACCTTACCTGGATCAGTTTATCATTGTGTTCATAGATGATATCCTCATCTACTCTAAGACAGAGGCAGAACACGAAGGACATGTGAAGATAGCACTTCAGACTCTACGAGACAACCACTTGTATGCGAAGTACAGCAAGTGCGAGTTCTGGCTAAAGGAAGTCAAATTTCTAGGACATGTTGTCTCAAAAGAAGGAATAGCGGTGGATTCATCGAAGATTGAAGCTGTCTTAGATTGGAATCGACCGACCACAGCAACGGAAGTCAGAAGTTTTCTTGGTCTAGCTGGATATTACCGAAGATTCGTAGAAGGATTCTCCAAAATCGCAGCCCCTCTTACTGGATTAACTAGAAAGGACTTGAAGTACGAATGGAGCGGCAAGCATGAATGCGCATTCGAAGAATTGAAGAAAAGACTAACTACGGCACCAGTGCTTGCAATACCAAAGAGCGGTGAACAGTTCACCATTTACAGCGACGCATCACATCAAGGACTTGGATGTGTGCTGATGCAGGACAGAAGAGTGATAGCGTATGGATCACGACAATTGAAACCTCATGAGCTTAACTATCCTACTCACGATCTGGAACTAGCTGCAATCGTCTTTGCACTCAAAATTTGGAGACACTACCTCTACGGAGAGAAATTCGATCTATTTTCAGATCACAAGAGCCTGAGATACCTGTTCTCTCAAAAGGAGTTGAACATGAGACAGCGACGTTGGATGGAATTGTTAAAGGACTACGACTTCACGCTGCAATACCACCCTGGCAAAGCAAACGTTGTTGCTGACGCATTGAGCCGGAAACCCCGAAAACTCATCGTATCTTCTCTCATGACCAGAGAATGGAAAGTGTTGGAGACACTAACGGAGTTTGATTTTCAGATTTCTGAGTCAAGTGAAGGACGACTCTTTGGATGTCTTGTAGTACAACCGACACTCATAAGTCGTATTCTTGAAGCACAAGGAAAGGATGAAGGACTTCGTCAATGGTTTGAAAAAGCATCGGCAAAGGACCCCGCCGAGTGGAATATAGGAGCAGATGGAGGATTTAGATGTCGCAATCGACTCTGTGTGCCCGATGAGGACAGCTTGAGGAAAGATATACTGGAGGAAGCACACAAGTCAAGGATGACAGTTCATCCCGGAGGAACAAAAATGTACAAGGACCTAAAAAGGAACTTCTGGTGGGACGGAATGAAGAGAGAAGTAGCAGATTATGTATCCAAATGCATGACCTGCAAGCAAGTCAAAGCAGAACACCAGAAACCAGGAGGATTGCTACAGCCACTACCAGTTCCCGGATGGAAATGGGAGCACATAACGATGGACTTCGTTGTCGGAATGCCAAGGTCAAGGCAGAATCATGACGCCATTTGGGTAATTGTGGATCGACTCACCAAATCGGCTCACTTTATCGCTTATAGCATGACTTACCCGGTTGAGAAATTGAGCAGGATGTATATACAACAAGTTGTTCGACTACATGGAGTACCCGTGTCAATCGTGTCAGATCGTGATTCACGTTTTACGTCAGGATTTTGGGAAAGCTTACAGACAGCACTTGGAACTTCATTAAAGTTAAGTTCAGCTTTTCACCCACAGACCGACGGACAGACAGAAAGAGTCAATCAAGTCATGGAAGACATGCTTCGAGCTTGTGCAATAGATTTCGAAAGTTCATGAGAAGAGAACCTACCGTTGATAGAGTTTGCTTATAACAACAGCTACCATACGAGTATAGAAATGGCACCATTTGAAGCTTTATATGGAAGACCGTGCAGATCACCCTTATGTTGGGCAGAAGTTGGAGATAACAAGCTGCTAGGACCAGAGATGATTCGAGAGACGAACGAAAAGATCAATATCGTCAAAGAAAAGATGAAAGCAGCTCAGAGCCGACAGAAAAGCTATGCAGATAAGCACCGAAAGGACCTGGAATTCAGCGTTGGAGATCACGTATTCCTAAAGGTATCACCCGTGCGAGGAGTTGTCAGATTTGGACAAAAGAGAGGAAAACTTTCGCCACGTTACATCGGACCGTTCGAAATTCTAGAACGCGTGGGAAAGGTAGCTTACAGACTTGCACTGCCGCCCAAGATGTCAGGAGTGCATAATGTGTTTCACATTAGTATGCTGAGGAAAGTCGTACATGATCCGTCTCATGAGATTAACTTCACGGATATCGAAGTAAACGATAATGTGACTTTCAACGAAGGACCGGTGAAGATCATGGAACGAGGAACTAAGAAGCTAAGGACTAAAGAGATTCCACTAGTGAAGGTCCAGTGGAAACACCATGATGAGCGTGAAGCTTCGTGGGAATTAGAATCTGAGATACGTGAGAAGTTTCCCTACCTTTTCAATGTATAGCTAGCTCTGATTCCGGGGACGGAATCTTTAATAGCAGGTGGATGATGTAATACCCGTAAAATTCCCGTATTTTACTCGTATTATTCCAGTGTTTTAAATTTCGTAATTCCAGAACCTGATTAACACACGTTCGTAATTATTTATTAATTCCTCAGACTGTTAAATCGAACCTCGGACTGACAATGCACGCAAACCCGTAAAATCTATACTTATACTGGACTGCATTGCACGTAGAATTGAGCGACGACTAAACCGACATTTATGGAAACTTCGGTACACATGGAATCTTTCCCTAAATACCTAGTGTACTACCCCACCCCCTATTACCCTTTGGACACCTACATTACCCAATTAAACCCACATAACCCGCCGGACCATACACACACCCCCAAACCGCCGGCCTCACTATTCCCTCCCCCAAGACACCATCCAATCTAATGTCCTCTCCATCTCTATCAAATGGATTACAATCTGTGTGTATGTATACCCTTGTGTGTATATATATCAAGGGCTGGTTAGGATTGAGAGGGGAGAGGCAGAGAGAGAGAAAGAGCTTACCAGAGAAAGAGTCGCCGGAGATAGAGGAAGAAAAAGAAGACCCGAGACCCCCACAGGTGAACCCCCACTCCCTGCTTATTTCAGTACACTCACACACCCTCCCTGAACCCCCATGCACGCCCAAACAGAGCCTAAGGCTCTCATTACTCCAGAATCACCATTGAAGCCCCCTCGCCGGAGCTCACTTTCTCAAACATCACTAGGGTCCCTAAATATGGTACTAAACAGACCCACTAGGTCTCGGAATGACCCCCCATGAATGGCCTGAAGTCTAAACCACGTTTGGCCGGACATGCAGGCCACTATCGTCTTTTTAACCCGAAAGAATAATGGGTTCGTAAGAATCCAAAACGAATAAACCTAGTTACCATCCTCTAGTATGCGATAGAGGGTCCCAAACCGAGTCTTTTGGCGTTGGATTGAACAATTTACATGGAGAAATGAAGAAGATATGCCCATTTTTGGTTTTCCGGCGAAATCGCGCCTCGCCGGCGGCGGGCTAGACACCGGAGAAGAAGACCGGAACCCTAGCGCATTAAACGCTTGTACCCTGAGCTCAAACCATTGTACATACCCGTTTGTATAAAGGGTTATATCGTTTTAAATAAACGGGTCGGGTCGTTTAAAAATAACCCGAAAGTCATTTAATGAAACGGCGCCGTTTCATCTCGGATCCAACCGTATTTGGTTGGGTCTGGTTCGGATCAACGGATCGAGTTAGTATGTGAGTGGATGTGGATCCGGGTTTGGTTCAAGTTTCAGTTCGGGTTTAGTCTATATTGGGTGTACGGGTTGGATCCTTTACTTAGTATATTTGGGTAATCCGATTAGAATCGGGTTGACCCGCGAGTTTTGACCTTGGACTCTATTGAGTCTGTAAATGGATAACCCATGAGCACATGGTTCGGATCTGGGCTGACCCACGGGTCATTGTTTTTCATAATTAATTGTTAATTAATATGTTAATCCTAATTAAGGTTTTATTAAACAGTTTTATATTATTAATTATTCTGTTAATTATGATTAGTGTGTTAATAGTCTGTCTTAATAAGGATTAGTATATATTAACTTAGATTAGTATATATTAATCAAGATTTAGTGTATAAATATATTACTTATGATATATTTAGTATTATAAATAATTATAAATGACTTTTAAATTATTTTAAATATCTAAAATAATTTCAATAATGATATAAATTATATCTTAATAAATGGTAATATTATTTTTATAATAACCTTATATTATGAAAATATGGAATTGTCATTTTATGGTATACTTGTTATGTATTAGTTTAAATAAATAATAAGTAAATATTATTTTATTTAAAATAATTAGGTAATAAATACCTAATGACCATTTTCAAGTATAAGAAAATTATATTAAATTTTCCTAAGGTCTAGTGCCTCTATATTGTAAAATATTATTTACAAAACCCTAGCTTTAATATTTTAATAATTATTAATTTCTTATAAAATATCCGTTTGGTCATATTTAATTTCTTTAAATACCAAACGAGTCCCGAAAATTATGGGAAAAATGCTACTAGCCTAATTTAAGGCCTAGTATTTGATAAAAATATTTATAAGGGCCAAATATCTCCCCAAACTATATTTTATAATTATGGGGCCCCGCAGTCTATTATTAGACGATTTAAACTTCAGAAATTCATAATAAATGAACCGTAGCTCAGAAAAATACGCGGTCAGTTCCCAGAGTCTTAGAATAATGTCTAGAACACCCCCTTAAAGTTTGGTGACCTTTTGACACGGTCAAAAATACAGCTTATCTTTAGGGCCCAAACTGGTATAGAAAACCCAGCCTTTTATGCGACGGGCTCCGATTTGAGTCTAGTCAATGGCGTTAGACTCAGAATGATGTCCAGATCATCATGTTGAGGTTTAGAGACCCACCCGGCACAATTACCATTATGCCCCTGATTTTAGTAAGCTTATTGATCAATGTTCTATATAATCTTAATGCTTTGTAGGAACCGCTACGCTTAATTTCACGCACCCGCATCAAGGTGAGTCGCCCTAACTCACTTGGTATATTATAGAATTATTCTTTGATCATATATGTATGTCGAGTACGTCCTGTGCGGACGATACTGATAAGTATTAGTTATATGAACATTGAGATTGTCTCTTATATAATGAACGCATGTTAGTTTACTATACTCCATGCTTAGTTAATGATCGCTGATATTCTTGTTATCAAGATTTCTGTTTCTATAGGCACATGAACATTCATATGAACATAGTCGAGTCATGATGTCAATGTTGACGTCCGCATGGTTAGTCACGGGGACTAACCCAATCATATCATTATATACATTGAGTGGACCGCAGTGGTCTGAGTGGTACAGTCAAGTAAATGGGAACAACAATGAAACTGCTATAGGGCCATGCTAGGCGACGATAGCCAGAGTTTCCATTGAAATCATTGAAGTTATGCATGGATTGATGATTGATACGCTATAGGGCCCTGTTAGGCGACGATAGCAATGTATCCATCAGAATACAATAGTTACCTTTCAAATGCTATAGGGCCCTGCTAGGCGACGATAGCGCTGTAACTATTCTATTCTCCCGGCAAGGTCACGAGGACCTAAGAGTCCAATGATTACTCTTTTTAAAACCAAAACTGCTATAGGGCCCTGCTAGGCGACGATAGCAACGTAATCATTCTACTCTGAGCTAACGGCGTTACACTGGTAATGTAACAAGTCACATGAGTCAGTTGTGGTGTCCATGGTCGAGTTGAAGTCGAATATATCGATAATGCATTCTGTTGTCATTTCACATGTCATATGCTCATTAATATTGTTCAAGATATGTTGTACTTGTATATCCTTATCTGTATTAGGAGTGATTGGTTAAGACGTTCTCACTTAGCTTCAAAAGCTAACGGCTCCTTCCCTGCCCTGGACTTTTTACGTCTAGGTTTTGATGAGGAGAACTATCAAGGTAACGATGAAGACGAATATCACTATCCTCATAATGGGAATTATCAGGAAGGTGATCCTGAGACAGACTATCAGGAAAAGCCTGATAATGAAGGTTATGGGTTTGCCAGTTAGAAAGAGGACCCTGACCTACTTCCGCATTAAGACTTCTATTACGTTTTAATTATCTTTTGGTTGATGTAATATTTAAGTGGCGTAGATCGCCCAGACTTACCTTTTGTGGTTTTCATTTGGAACTACTATAATAGCTTAAGTAGCAAACACTCCAAGTTCCCCCATGAATACCATTAGACGCTTTTGCCAATCTCTTACTCTGATCTATATATATTTTGTTAGTATGTTGTACGGACAGGTCAGTTTTATGTAACTCGTCATTCCCTACGGGTCCAGAAAGGAAATATTAAATTTTCCCTATTTTTGGCTACTCCGGGGCGTGACACATATTGCCTACTATTATTTATATATGCACTTGATCATATTCACTTAAGAGTCTGGCTGTATGTGTATATATATATTTGCCTCTCTCTTTATAAAAATACTAGTAGGGGCTCGTTCACCCAATGAGTGGATAGAAAAAATGGCAGAAAAAAGGAATTTGGGAGAGGTTTTTTTTTTTTTTTTTTTAGCAGTTTTGGCAGTTTTTTTTTTCTTTGACAGTTTTTAATTGATTTTGTTTTAATAATTTCTATGATAAATTAGTACCCTTTTATTTATATTTTCTTTTTTTTTATAACATTTTATTTATATTTTCTAAGTAAAATATATTTGGTTTAATTGTAAATATAAGATATAGAAAAAATGTAGTGGGTACCCGTCACTTTCCCTTTATTATAGTATTGATATAATACTCATATGTGTTTTGTATTTTTGAATAGAGCGTGAGAGTAAAAGAGGATGATGGATGTAGAAAATATAAGGAATGGTAGAAATTTTTCGGTTAGTGTTATTTTGGAAATAAATGGTGGATGTAAAGAGAAATTTGTTATAACTTAATTATGAGTGGCGGATGCAAAGAAAATGTGGATGAAGATGGGTGTGGATAGAATTTTTCTACCAAAAAATACCCTTTTAAAATATTGCAAGCCTTTTAACTATCCTTGAAAACGATTATTTGGGAATTGTAACCACTTTTTTTGTGGCCGGATGGCAAGGTCTCTAGGTGTTATATACAGAGGTCTCAAGTTCGCATCTCAAGGGGGTGGCCACAGGTGATTCACCCGGACGCCCTGGCCTCGTGGGATTAGTCGAGGTGTGCGCAAGTTGGCCCGGACAACGGTTACCAAAAAGATTATTTGGGAATTGTTTCAAGCAAATGTCAATTTATTTATTTATTTATTGACATGATATAAAAAAAATATAAATAAATAAAATCTCTCCTGTTTTTTTCTTTTGTTCTTTTGATATCTTCAAAGAATGGGCGACCAAAACAAAGCGCCTAGTTTGTTGAAAACTTATGACTCCAAAAACCTTAATTCAATCAACTGTTATAAAGTAATATTTGGGATACTAACAAATTTCACTAACACTCACACCCACACTCTATCTCTCGAGATCCAAATATTAGTGTTAGTGAAATTTGTGAAATTTGTTAGAGAGATATAGAGTGTGGGTGTGAGTGTTAGTGAAATTTGTTAGTGCCTGTAGCATTATTGATTGCTACATGAAGTTGATTACAAGTACAAGGGAAGGGTAGTACTACCTAAAAAGGAAGGGGGAGACAAAGTGGTAATGTGATATAGAAAGAAGCACCCATTCCTTTTTGCCAATTTTTTAGGTTTTTTTTTTTTTTTTTTTTGATCAGCAACAGCCATCAATATTCTATTTTAACAAACAAATGGATTTCAAAAGGAACCAGCACAGCAACAAAAGAAAGAAAAACAACAAACAAACAAAGAATTAGCAAAGAACAACATAAACAAGAAAAACAAACACAGAAAAATCTTCTAAAGCCGCATTATAGTCGCCCAAATCCAAAGATATCTCGAACTGTGGCATTGCACTAGAAAATTTTCTAGTGTTGTCATTGTCACTTCATAACTCATTATTGCTAGGGGTATAAGCTAAAACCGAAAAACCAAACCGACCGACCAAACCGAAGGAACGATCGATTTTCAAAAAAATAGCCTAAGCTAAAAACTGAACCGACCAAAAACCGAAAAAATTGACCACTTCGGTCAATTTTCAAAACACGAAAAAACCGACAAAAACCGACCGAACCAACCGATTTACACCCCTAATTATTGCAACCATTGTTAACTTGTTTCAATAGTCAAAGATTATTCTGAGAGCTTACAATAGTGCTTTGGTCTATTATATAAGTGGACTTCTTTCTAAGCTTGTAAGTGCCTTGGTCTATATATAATTTGTCCTAAATTTTTTGGGTAGGTGGAATCTAATCTTAATACTATAACTAAAAGCGAAAGAGTAAACCTATATTAAACCACAACCTGACACGTGTATACCCAATTATCTCTCTCTTTTCAACTAAACACCAAAGAAAAGTAGAAAATTGAACAATCACTCTGATATATGAAACGCCTCACAACTCTCTGATATTAATTATTAAACGTGTAACAATCTGCATTTCATTTAATTTTAAATTTGTATTTCATATTTAATTAATGTTCCTGATGTTATCTTATATTTCCAATTCTCATATTTAGGATTCTAATACTAGCTTTATTTCATATTTAAATTTCTTTTGGGGTCAAATTGCGATTTTATAAAATTTAGCAATGCCTGTGTTGGATTTTAAAACTGTACTTCAAAATGATGGAAATGTTTGCTTTTGACTCAATCAGTATTTTTATAAAACCATAAAACCATTTCTTACGTTAAAATGAATTTTTCTGTATTTTCTGTATTTTTGTGGTGAACACTATGTCAATAAAAAACCAGTTTATATCGAAAACTGTCCGTGCCTTTTCCACAGATTTTGGAAGTGATATAAAGCAAGATTTGATATATGCTTTACTTTCCATTTATGGCAAATGATCATTAGCTTGTGCCTTGTTTGGATCTATCTATCTTGTGTGTGTTATTGTTGTGCTCATAAACTATTTTCCCAAACAACTATCTAGTGACCCCTACTAGTCTGTACTGCCTCTTCAAAGCTATGAAAATGTGTATACGTATGTATCATCTGTGTAGAATCCATACATATGAGCTATGTATTATGTGTATTTATAATTTAAGTTAATCAACCAATTTGTAGAGTATAGGTTAAGGGACTTGAAGCCCAAGTTCTCTCTATTGATTTCTATATATACACTTCACTCCCTTTCATTACACACACAATCTAGAAATAGAGAGAATATCAGAGAGAGCTTGAGAGTTTAGTTGCAGAAAAGTTGTAGAGAGAGAAGCTCTTGATCACCATAGCCAAGCTTAAGTTTGGATTTCTTATATTGCTCTTCTTTCTCAAACAATTTCTTCTACACTTATCACAGTGAGTATTTAAAACTCACTCTAAATGTAATTCTATGCTTAGTTACTGATTGTGTATATGTATAGATGAACCACCATTGCTAATTTCGTCCATGGAAGCTTGAACTTCAAAATCATAACTTTTCAACCTCAACCAAATTTAGTTTTTAGAGATAATTTTGAAAGAATATAGTATATAAAGTCTATGGTTTAAGTCATAGAGCTTAATTCGTTCATATCACAACGTATATTGAAAATGAAGTTTTGATGTCTTTTGAAATTGCATAAAATTTGAGAGCTATAGTTTGTTTCATGTTAAATTGATTACACATTCATAATCCTTGTGAAAACTAAAGAGACCCATATATAACATGATATATATACTAACAGATTTGAAAATGGGTCAAAAAGACCCTAAATTTCTGAAACAGGGAAAAACCAGCGAGGAAGACGAAGCCTTTGCTTCATCTCGCGCGCGTGATCGCGCTAACGAGGTCGCGCGAGTGGCCCGTGCGAGCGACCCGCACGCGCGAGGTTTGTGTTTCCAAATAGAAGCAAAAGTTTTAAGAAATAAAAATGAAAACCGGGCGAATCGCACGAGCTGCCCGCGCGAGCGATCCGCGCGCGCGATCTTCCTGTATTCTGGCAGATAGAAAAGTTTTAATAAAAGAAACGAATATCGCGCGAGCGGCCCACGCGCGCGAACTCTGGCAGTTTCTAGTTTTTGCTTGTTTTGTGATAAGGGACTGTTTGGGGTAAAATTTATATACTGTTTGAGTACTGTTTGGGAAATTTATTAAATCATAATCTTAATTGGTTATGTTTGGACGATTAAAACGTTGTATTGTGACTTATCAATCCCCGTACGCTCGTTGTTTATAGAATTCAGTGATTCGCCTCATGTTTTAAAGTTTCATGACATACATGTGGAGTCAATTGTACATGCATGGTGTGTGTGAATGTTGGTCAGTATGGAAAAGAGTAATGGTCAGTGTGGCATAGTGAGTGCGGTTGAGATTGTGTTGTGGACACTCCCTGGTAAATGAGTACCAAAGTGTGTTGTGATTGAGATTACGGTGAGGATGTCTTTGAAATGCGACGGTGGCAAAACCGGACACTCCCTGACGACCATGGTAGAGTCAAAGTGTGTGAAGCCGAACTTGGACATTCCCTAGCACCCATGGAAGTGCTAAAGTGTGGCCTACGGACACTCCCTGATACCCGAGTCTGGATACTTCATGAGGGTTCCTCCGGTATTTGCATGGCGGATTAGGTAGTCAAAGTGTGAGGCAATGGACACTCCCTAGTACCCCGGACCAAAGTGTGAGGCAAACTGGACATTCCCTGGCACCCCTGTGCTAAAGTGTGGCTATCGGAGTATTTCAAGGATACCGGTGTGTGATGGTGGGTTGTTGGGTTTTGTCGAGAGAAAAGAGTCGGCAAGATGAGATGGTGCATTGTTCTCATACACGGTCACATATATGTGAATTACACCTTTCAAATAATATTGTGGTTGTTTCCTAAAATGAACTCCTTGCTTTAATACAAACTTGTTGAATTAAATGAGAAATGTAAAGAGGTAAATGAGTATGTTTTACATTCAAAGTTATGTTTTTAATACTCACCAGCTTCTTGAAGCTGACGACGTTGATGCGTCCTGGACATTTGTGTTCAGGTTTTTCAGGTTATGATCAGGCTGAACATTATGATTATGCTAATTGAGAATGATTGCTTGGAAAGAAGATTGATATCTATACTCCATGTTGTAAGTTATAACTTGTTTTGTTATAAGGATGACTGTAATAGATATTAAGTTATTGTTTTGATTTAAGGCGGTTTGTGCCTTTAGAGACCCCGTGCTGTAATGTGTAATAAGTTAGAAATATTTGTAAGCCTTGATTGCTCTACTCTGATTTATGGTTTTATGCTGTTCGACGTTTGGGACGGAATCGATCCTTCAAACTGTCGCGACCTACGGGTCCATAAAGGAAATTAAACGATTTCCATATTTATGCTACGTCGGGGCGTGACAGGATTTAGTGTTATCAGATCCAAGTTATTATTTATCTCAAGATAGTTTAGCCAGGTTAGGGTTTACCAGTTTAGACCCGATTCCACGATCTGATAGCTTAAGCTTTGCACACCCGATGATACGACAGGGAGGATAGACTCAGAACCCAAACGCCTAAGATTATCTCTTTCCTGATTTAAGTTAGTTCCTTTTTCAGGTATGGATCCAGCTCAGCCTCTTTTTGTACCTGATGCTTTTGGAGAGCATTGGGTTACTGTGGGAGCGATAGTACCGGCTTCTGCGATACTTTATTTCACCACTGTTGGGCAGCGTACAGCTGTTACCGTCGAGTTAGATCTCTGGCACCAGATTCATGTGTTAGGACTGGTCGACTTGCCCCGTGCCCGCCTTGAGATCCTGTACTTTATCGAGATCCAGTGCTTAGTACTTGTAGAGATGGTTTGCTTGGTTAACAGAGATGCCTTCTATTTACCTCTTGAGGCTCAGGTTGTGCAGGCTCACTTTGCACAGCTAGAGATGCCTCCACCAGTCATCCCCGCTGTTGAGGATGATGGTGACAGTGATATTGTACTTGCTCCTATTATCGAGGACACTGAGGAGGATGGCATGGGTTGGGACGACTTCGCAGTTGACCTTGAGAAGGCACTAGCACTCGAGCTAGTTTTGCTAGAGGTAAATACCCCTGGACCTGCTTCGTTGTTGACCTCACATAGTTGTAATTTTGGAGCAGGCCCCTCTCATGTTCAGCGACTTCATCAGGCTGACTCGCTTGACCTTTTGATGGCTACCTATGGCGATGACTGACCATTTAGATGCCGCTTTGTATATATTCACCCTTTTTGACTAGTAGCTCTATTCTCTTTTTGCAAACTGTAATTACATGCATTAGAAAGTAGGGCAATAACCCCATTTTGGCATTAACTCTTGCATGAACATATGTGTCCTAACCCATATAGATAGGGTAGGCATTGATCTGATCATACACATTTTTTTTTGTATCAACTTGACAAGAAGTTATATATAAAATATACTCTTTTGAATGTTGTCGTCATTTAAATTGCTTCATAGTACTGTTACATGCATTTTCCTCATTCTGCTATCACCATCATGCATAGAATGGCTGGAGGACTAAGGAGGAACATAAATTTGATTGAGGGAGCACCTGAGGCTGCCGATCCCACAGGAATGTTTGAAGCTTTCGTCAGACGTCTCGAAAGGGTTAGTAATCAGAATGAAAACTGATGAGATCGCCAGACTGGAAATAATCTGCTAGAGAGATTTCGTGCGCTCAGACTCGAGCAGTTTGCGGGTACCACGGAGCCATGGAAAGCAGATCAGTGGTTAAGACAGATGGACTGCATGTTCGAAGTTGTCCAGTACAATGAGATGGACAAGAGGAGGTTAGCTACTTTTCAATTGACTGATGTTGTCGCAGATTGGTAGGATTCAGTCATAGCTACTATCGAAAATGGAGCTGCAATGGGAATGACGTGGACTGCGTTCAAAGGTAGATTTTTGGAGAAGTATTTCCCGGCTACGGAGAGGCACAGAACAGAGAAGGAATTCATGGACTTGACGCAAGGAACCAAGTCGGTGCAAGAGTACACCACACAGTTCGAGAGACTGTCTCGGTTCGCTCCACACCTGGTTGATACTGAGGAGAAGAAGATACGGAAGTATAACCAAGGGCTAACACCGCAAATTCGCCGCTTGACTCTCGGTCGCCTAGATAAGTCGTTTGAGGGATTGGTTGGCTTGGCTACTAATCTAGAAGAAGACGCTCAAGTGAACCGTAAGCAATTTGAATTCCGACCGCCTCAAAGGGGTAATTTTGGAATTAGGCCACCAATGAATCGTACCCAAGGGCAGAAGAGGAATTTTGACGGAAGCAAGAGGACTCAAGCTATTACCTATCCGACTCAACCTCGAGTAGGAGAAGGGAGTAATGCTAAGAAATGCTTCAACTGTGGCAACCCTGGTCATCTGGCTCGAGATTGCAAGGCACCAAGGCGTGCTGCTCAGCAAAGCATAGTTTGCTACAACTGTGGTGAACCAGGTCACATCAGCAAGTTATGTACTGCCCCTAAGCAAATGACTTATGGTCAGCAAGGTCAGACTCGCGTGAATGCTGTTATTCCTGATGCTGCTGGATATGACGGAACTATTTACGAAGAAGGAGATTATAGAGAAGCTCAACATGATCAGCAAGCAGTGGAAGGTACATTGACTCAGTTTAACTCTCATGTTAAAGTGTTATTTGATACGGGTGCTGCTCTTTCGTTCATATCTGTTAATACGATTCGAAGATTGGGTATCTTACCTCGTCGTTTAGAGAAAGCTTTGAGGGCTACCTCACCATTAGGAGCTGCAGTCAGATTAGAACATGTGTGCAAGGATTGTCCTTTACGGCTAGGAGACCATGAAATCCCGGCAAGGTTGATTGTCCTATCAATGAAGGAGTTCGACGTAATCCTCGAAATGGATTGGCTCTCTCAAAATCAAGTAAAGTTGGATTGTGCGAGGAAGAGAATTACATTCTCCGACAATGAGAATCAACCTTTTGATTTTTAATGTAACCCTTGGGGAGATATGTTCCTCATGAGATGCTTTGCCAGAATCGAAGTCGTCAGTACAGAAGCGACAGTGTTGTCTATACCTGTAGTCAAGGATTTCAAAGAAGTATTTCAAGACATTTCTGGTTTGCCACCCGAGAGAAGTATAGAGTTCTGTATTAAGCTTATACCGGGTACCGTACTAATCACTAAGGTTCTTTACAGAATGGCCCCCACCAAACTATTGGAATTGAAGGAACAAGTTCAAGAGCTCGAGAACCTAGGTTTTATACGTCCAAGTACATCGCCTTGAGGAGCACCGGTGTTATTTGTGAAGAAGGACGGAACGCTTCGGTTGTGTATCGAGTACAGAGAATTAAACCGAGTAACTATCAAGAACAAGTATCCCTTACCTCGGATTGACGATTTGTTTGATCAACTACAAGGAGCTACGACATTTTCCAAGATAGACCTACGGTCGGGATATCATCAATTGATGGTACAAAAGGAAGACATACCTAAGACTGTTTTCCTAACCCAATATGGCATTATGAATTTTTGGTGATGGCGTTTGGAATGACGAATGCCCCGGCAGTGTTTATGGATCTGATGGACAGAGTGTTCAAGCCTTATTTAGATCAGTTTGTCATCGTCTTTATAGATGATATTTTGATCTATTCTAAGTCAGGAAAAGGAAAATTGTTCGGATGATTTCACACTAGCAGGTCGCATATAGATTTCAACTAATAATAGGAACATTATTACATTTAAAACCATGTTGGAAAAAATTTGTGAATACCTATGACTTATTACGGTATGCATATATACTGTTGCATGTGCTTTAGGCGAACATTAGGGATGACTCTAGGCCTTTGCAAAATCCAGAAGATGTTATGATTTAAATATTTGTAACTTTTACACCTGAGTATCTGGACTGCATTGCACAAGTACTGTAACACCTGTACCCGGAGAACGGGTTAATTATTTGTGTTAATATGCATTAATTAGTAAAATTAGTGTATAAACGGATTAAGGGGAGGCTTGGACTCGCCCATGTAAAAAGTGTTCAGAGAGGGACACTAGTTGGAAAAGTCCCCAGTGAGGTGGGACAGGTATTGAAATGGAACCCAGCGAAGGGTAAAATGGTAATTTGCATTTTAAATGATTAAATGCATTTTATGTGTTTACATGAATATGTGTTTACATGCTTTCATATTACATGTTGATATATGTGTAGTGTTGGTGTTATAAGGGTATAAATGAAAAAGATTTAAAATTAGTAGGTGCGGTAGCAATTTCACAAAATATGTGGGACCCACGTTGGGACCCATACGGAACTTAGACAAACACTCATTAGATAATTGGGTAGTTAATGGAATGTTTGGGGGATTTCATAATAAGAACTTAAGAAATTCCGGGGGTGTAAATGGAAAATGGCTAAAATAAGGTTGAGACACCTCATGCCAAGTTGCATGTGTGTGTTGTCATATGAGATTAGTCTCATATGTTCTGGAATTAAACCAAAAGAGAGAACCGAGAGCTCTCGAGACGAAGACGACGGGTTTTCGCCACCGTTTTCTTGCCTTTCCATCGCCGTCGTTCGCCGGTTTTTCGATCCGAGACCGCTTTTGGACTCGTGGAGGTAAGAGGGTTACATGCACGTAAATTGTTTTCATTTTTGGCAACGTTTTTCGGTAGCCGTTCTTGATAGACGCTATTTGTTGATCTAAAACTATGTAGGATTCACTTTGGGGTAGAAATTGAGCTCTAATTGGGGAAATTCAGCACTTCTCTAGCTTAATCTTGGGTAGAATCTGTGGGAGGTGAGTTTTCTACACAAACTAAATGATTGGGTTTAATGTGTTCAAAGCTTCAAGTGGTGTTAGAGATATTCATCCATGTTTAGAAGCTATTATGTTGTTGGATTAATAATTTCATATCAATTTTTATAGAGATTATGTGTTGATACATGTATATGTGCTTATTTGCTTATGTGGTAGTCAATGAGCACCGGGAAAATGGTTCATTGTTGGGAGTAATAAGGGTGGTGAAGAGGAAGAATCCGATAAATACGGAAGTCCAAGGAATAGAAGTGGCCACGGGACCAAGGGAGGTCTTCGGGTCTGAATGAACCATATAACCGGTGACTCGGCGACTACAGTTGTGCTTTATGTGTTAGTTATAGCATTGCACGTGTTAAACATACAATCATGTTTAGAATGCTCACTAAGCGTAATGCTTAAGAAAACCGTTTTCCTATTTCTGTTGTGGTACATAACAACCACCGCAGGTACGGAGCAATATCCGGAGAGAAAGTGACGCGCTCGGGAATGGGGGAGAGAATTAGAGCTTGTAAATATGTTTTTAAACTTGTGTTATATGTAACTAGTGGCTTGGGTTCCTTAACTTGTGATTTGAAGTCTTGACTTGTGAGTGGGGAGATGGGAGAGATGGGAGAGATGGGAGAGATAAGGGAGATTTTGGGTTAGAGCATGTGAACTCTCTTCTAACTTGTAGAATGTTGTAAATATTGGTTTCTAAAATGGTTGGTTAGTCCTCAGCTTGTAATCGAGAGGTTTTGTCTTTCCAACTCGTTGTTTGGTGATTTTGGAGTGAAGTTGAAAACACTTATACGAATTTCCATGTTTGGTTGTTTAAACGAAGGTTATTGTGTTGAGTCGATCCGACAAGTTTATATCATGTCATTAGTGTTGTGGACAAGTTTTGGTTGTGTGTATAATATTGGCTTAGCTTGAGTTCATTCCCAATCAATTCTATGAACTTTTGATGAAAATTGAGTTCCAAAGCTTTAAAGTTTGTTTTGATTCAAAGGAATTGAGTTCATGAGTGGATTTGATCCAATTCTAGTTGTAGATATGTGGTACATGCTTGGTTTATGTTTAAAAGTGTTTGGAAATGTGTTTGGAGTTGTTTCCCAAAGTTTCATGAAGTTTGGAGATGGTTTGGAAATGTTTGGACTTGAAAAACATGGTTTTAACCAGCAAAAATGACTTCTGGTAAGCCGGATCGATCCCCCTTTTTGCCTTGGATCGATCCGGACCTTTTTTGGAAGTCTCTGCCAGTTTTTGACAAATCGGATCGATCCGGGTTTAAAGGGCGGATCGATCCGCGTACAAATTTGGTAGCACGTCGCCTTTTACGGAAACGTGCATAACTTTTTCTAAAAAAATTGGATTCGCTCGCCCTTTTTTGCGTTGGAACCGGGACTCAAAGACCTATCTTTTGGTATAAAATTTGCTATACCTTATTAATTACCATTTTACCCTTGGGGGCTATTTTGTAACAATAGAGTTGTTTGATGTCGTTTAACACACGTGTTTCCTTGTAATTCGCATGTTTCTCTACAAATTAATGTATTTGGGCGCTTGTAGCATTGTTACACGTGTCCTAATCCGCACGAGGTGGATTGGGGTGTGACAAGTACAGAGGTGGTTCATATCCTTTAACCCGTCAATCTTAAAATTTTACCTCCAACAACAAGAGAAATTGATTCTTTGGTATACTGTAACAGTATTTTATAGTTCTGAATTTTATTCATTCTTTTGTAAGTGATAGTTTGCAAAAAAAATATGGGCTCAACATGCTAGACTCATAATAGAAACTCGATGTCCAGCCCTTCTTTGTTCTTTACATGTCTTTTTAACATTATTTTACTATTTCAAAACTATGTAATTGACAATTGAAACGTCATTGAAAATTCTATGACATTATTCTCTAAGCACAAAATTGGATTAAATAAAATCACCAACAATGTAGCATTTCTAGAAGCATGTATGCATTATACTTTAGAAAGACCAAAGAAAATGGGAATGGCAGATGTTATAATCACCTGCATTTTTATTTATTTATCGGTACTTGCATTTCATATTTAAATTCAATTATATTGTCTGCATTTATCTAATTACAATTCTTATGTGTAAAATTTATTTCTTGCCTGATATCATATTTGAAAGTCTTATTAGGGTCAAAACTACAATTTTATAAAATTAAGAAATGCCTGTATTGAATTTCAAATTTGTATTTTAAAGCGGTGAAAAATAATTTATGTTGGCTTAATCAGTATTTTTATGAAACCGGAAAATCAATTCTTAAGTTAAAATAAATTCTCTGTATTTTTGTGGTGAACACCGTGTCACAAAAATACCAGTTGGTATTCCAAACTGTCCGCGCGGTGCTAAACTTCCACAGATTTTAGAAGTGATGTAAAGTTAGATTTGACATACACTTTACTTTCCATTTATGGCAACTAATCATTTGTTAAGGCCTTGTTTGGATAATGCTTTATTGTATGTGTAATTGTTGTGCCAAAAGCTAAATTCCCAAACACACACAAATTGCCCCCTACTAGCCTAGTGTTGCCTCTTCAAAGTTTGTAGAGATTGTGTATACGTATGTATATCAACACACACACACACACACATCTGTGAATTGGTGGTTCTTTTAGAAATTAAGGAAAGAAAATCAATTGTTGAGTATTGAAGAATGATCTTGGGCACCAAGTAATTCCTTTGAAGTTTTCTATATCTACACCTCATACACTCCCATATCCTCTTACTCTCACATTTTACACACATACAAGCACAGAGAGTGATACATAGTGAGAGTTGAGAGTTCTTATTTCAGAAAATTTGTAGCGAGAGAAGCTTCATCTCCATAGCCTAGCTTCAATTGGAGATTCTTGTTCTCATATTCTTTCTCAACAAATTTCTAGTCTCTGATTCACAGTGAGTATTACTAACTCACTTGGAATGTAACTTCATGTTTATTTGATGTGTATTTGTTAATGTTGTAAATCATCATGGTTGATTTCACATATGAACTCCATAGCTTTGAAAATCAAGATTTTTTAATCTCAACCAAAATCTATTTTCTTAGATAATAATGAAAGATTATGGTGTAATTAGACTATGTTTAAAGTATTGAGGCCTAATTTGTTCATATGAAAAAGTATATAAGAAATTAAGTTTTACCATCTTTAAATCTTTCATAAAATTCAAGAGTTATAGATTGAATCAGGTAAAATTTACTTTGGATTCTAAATCCTCATGAAAAACCAAAGAGAATCATATATTACATGCCTTATTTGCTTCCGGATTTGAAAATGGGTCAAAATGGACCCTTAAACTGAAAACAGAGCAGTTCTGACGAAGAAGATGAAGCCTCTGCTTTATCTCGCGCGCGCGAGCGAGGGTCGCGCGAGCGGCCCGCGCGCGTGAGGTGTGCGTTTCTCGGCAGACAGAAAAGTTTATCTATTAAAAGTGAAAATTAGGCAGATCGCGCAAGCGGACCGTGCGAGCGATCCGAGCGCGCGATCCTTGCGTCCCCAGGCAGACAGAAGAGTTTATATAAGAAAAAGGAAAAATGGGCAGATCGTGCGAGCGACCCCTCGCGCGAGCGGCCCGCGCACGCGACTTTTGGCAGTTTCTAGTTTTTGCTTGTTTTGTGATAAGGGACTGTTTAGAGTAAAATTAATATACAGTTTGAGTACTGTTTGGGAAATTTATTAAATCAGAATCTTAACTGGTTATGTTTGAACGATTAAAACGTTGTATTGTAACTTATCAATCCCCGTACGCTCGTTGTTTATAGAATTCAGTGATTTGCCTCATGTTTTAAAGTTTCATGACATACATGTGGAGTCAGTTATACATGCATGGTGAGTGTGAATGTTGGTCAATATGGAAAAGAGTAATTGGCAGTGTGGTATAGTGAGTGCGATTGAGATTGTGTTGTGGACACTCCCTGGTAAGTGAGTACCAAAGTGTGTTGTGATTGAGATTGCGGCGAGGGTGTCTTTGAAATGCGACGGTGGCAAAACTGGACACTCCCTGACGACCATGGTAGCGTCAAAGTGTGTGAAGCCGAACTTGGACATTCCCTGGCACCCATGGAAGTGCTAAAGTGTGGCCTACGGACACTCCCTGATACCCGATTCTGGATACTGCATGAGGGTTCCTTCGGTATTTGCATGGCGGATTAGGTAGTCAAAGTGTGAGGCATTGAACACTCCCTGGTACCCCAGACCAAAGTGTGAGGTAAACTGGACATTCCCTGGCACCCCTGTGCTAAAGTGTGGCTATCGGAGTATTTCAAGGATACCGGTGAGTGATGGTGGGTTGTTGGGTTTTGTCGAGAGAAAAGAGTCGGTAAGATGAGATGGTGCATTGTTCTCATACACTGTCACATATATGTGAATTATATCTTTTAAATAATATTGTGCTTGTTTCCTAAAATGAACTCCTTGTTTTAATATAAACTTGTTAAATTAAATGAGAAATGGAAAGAGGTAAGTGAATATGTGTTACATTCAAAGTTATGTTTTTAATACTCACCAGCTTCTTGAAGCTGACGACGTTGATGCGTCCTGGACATTCGTGTTCAGGTTTTTCAGGTTATGATCAGGCTGAGCATTACGACTATGCAAATTGAGAAACAACTGCTGGGAACAGAATTTACTTTCATATGCTTTAAGTTGAACTGATTTTGTAATAAGAATGTATGTATTAGATATTAAGTTATTATTTTGATTTAAGGCGGTTTGTGCCTTTAGAGACCCCGTGCTGTAATATGTAATAAGTTAGAAAATTTTTATAAGCCTTGATTGCTCTACTCTGATTATTATGTTTTTGTTGTTCGACGTTTGGGACAAAATCGATCCTTCAAACTGCCGCGACCTACGGGTCCATAAAGGAAATTAAACGCTTTCCATATTTATGCTACGACGGGACGTGATAGGATTTAGTGGTATCAAAGTCAGGTTATTATTTATCTCAAGATAGTTTAGCCAGGTTAGGGTTTACCAGTTTAGACCCGATTCCACGATCTGTTAGCTTATGCTTTGCACACCCGATGTTAAGACAAGGAGGATAGACTCAGAACTTAAACACCTAAGATTATCTCTTTCCTAATTTAAGTTAGTACCTTCTTATCAAGTATGGACCCAGCTCAGCCGCTCTATGTGCCAGATGGGTTTGGAGGACATTTGGTGACTCTCGGGGCAGTAGTCCCAGCTTTTCTCGATTTATATCACACCGCCATTAAGCAGTTGGCCACAACGACTATAGTATCAGATCTGTGGCACCAGGTTCACGTGGTAGGGATAGTTGATTTGACATGTATTCGCCTTGAGATACGCTACTTCGTGGAGGCTCAGCGTTTAGTGCTAGTTGAGATTCTGAGGCTAGTTGATATTGATGCCCTCTTTTTCCCCTTCGAGATCCAGGTTGTGCATGCGCATCTCGCACAGCTAGAGATGCCTCCGCCAGTGGTTCCCATCACCGAGGACGATGCTGAGGCTATTCATTTGGTTCCAGTAGGTAGAGAGGGTGTAGAGGATGGTATAGGTCTAGATGACCTTGCCGCTGAGCTCGAGGAGGAGCTAGCACTTGAGCTAGTTCTGCCTGAGGAGGTGTCAGTTGAGGCAGATGCCCCAACGCCTGCTTCCTCGTCGACCTCTCAGAGATCTGATTTTGATTTGGTGGGCCCATTCCTTGTTCAGCGATTTCGCCCTGTCGACTCGCTAGATCTCCTGATAGCTGCTTACGGAGACGACTGATTTCTATATATGAGTTTGTACATATTAACTACTTTTGACTATTAGCTCTACCTCTTTTTGCAAACTGTAATTACATGCATTAAAGTATAGGGCAATGACCCCATTTTTGTAATATTAACTCTTGCATGCGTCCTAACCCATACAGATAGGGTAGGCATTAATCTGATCATACACGCTTTTTGTATCAACTTGACAAGAAGTTATATATAAAATATACTCTTTTGAATGTTGTCGTCATTTAAATTGCTTCATAGTACTGTTACATGCATTTTCCTCATTCTGCTATCACCATCATGCATAGAATGGCTGGAGGACTAAGGAGGAACATAAATTTGATTGAGGGAGCACCTGAGGCTGCCGATCCCACAGGAATGTTTGAAGCTTTCGTCAGACGTCTCGAAAGGGTTAGTAATCAGAATGAAAACTGATGAGATCGCCAGACTGGAAATAATCTGCTAGAGAGATTTCGTGCGCTCAGACTCGAGCAGTTTGCGGGTACCACGGAGCCATGGAAAGCAGAACAGTGGTTAAGACAGATGGACTGCATGTTCGAAGTTGTCCAGTACAATGAGATGGACAAGAGGAGGTTAGCTACTTTTCAATTGACTGATGTTGTCGCAGATTGGTAGGATTCAGTCATAGCTACTATCGAAAATGGAGCTGCAATGGGAATGACGTGGACTGCGTTCAAAGGTAGATTTTTGGAGAAGTATTTCCCTGCTACGGAAAGGCACAGAAGAAAGAAGGAATTCATGGACCTGACGCAAGGAACCAAGTCGGCGCAAGAGTACACCATCCAGTTCGAGATACTGTCTTGGTTCGCTCCACATCTGGTTGATACTGAAGACAAGAAGATACGGAAGTATAACCAAGGGCTGACACCCCAAATTCGTCGCCTGACTCTCGGTCATCTAGATAAGTCGTTTGAGGGATTGGTTGGCTTGGCTACTGATCTAGAAGAAGACGCTCGAGTGAACTGTAAGCAATTTGAATTCCGACCGCCTTAAAGGGGTAATTTTGGAAATAGACCACCAATGAACCATACCCAAGGGCAGAAGAGAAATTTTGACAGAAGCAAGAGGACCCAAGCTATCACCTATCCGACTCACCCCGAGTGGCAGAAGGTAGTAATGCTGGAAAATGTTTCAACTCTGGCAACCCCGGTCATCTAGCTTGAGATTGTAAGGCACCAAGGCGTGCTACTCAACAAGGCATAGTTTGCTACAACTGTGGTGAACCAGGTCACATCAGCAAGTTCTGTACTACCCCTAAACAAGTGACTTATGGTCAGCAAGGTCAGACTCGCGTGAATGCTGTTATTCCTAATGCTGTTGGATATGACGGAACTATTTACGAAGAAGGAGATTATGGAGAAGCTCAACCTGATCAGCAAGCAGTGGAAGGTACATTGACTCAGTTTAACTCTCATATTAAAGTGTTATTTGATACGGGTGCTGCTCTTTCGTTCATATCTGTTAATACGATTCGAAGATTGGGTATCTTACCTCGTCGTTTAGAGAAAGCTTTGAAGGCTACCTCACCATTAGGAGCTGCAGTCAGATTAGAACACGTGTGCAAGGATTGTCCTTTACGGTTAGGAGACCATAAAATCCCGGCAAGGTTGATTGTCCTATCAATGAAGGAGTTCGACGTAATCCTCGAAATGGATTGGCTCTCTCAAAATCAAGTAAAGTTAGATTGTGCGAGGAAGAGAATTACATTCTCCGACAACGAGAATCAACCTTTTGATTTTCAATGTAACCCTTGGGGAGATATGCTCCTCACAAGGTGTTTGGCTAACATCGAAGTCGTTAGTACAGAAGCTACAGTGTCGTCTATACCTGTAGTTAAGGATTTTGAAGAAGTATTTCAAGACATTTCTGGTTTGCCGCCCGATAGAAGTATAGAGTTCTGTATTGAGCTTATACCGAGTACCGTACCAATCACAAAGGTTCCCTACAGAATGGCCCCCATCGAACTGTTAGAATTGAAGGAACAAGTTCAAGAGCTCGAGAACCTAGGTTTTGTACGTCCAAGTACATCGCCTTGGGGAGCACCGGTGTTATTTGTGAAGAAGAAGGATGGGACGCTCAGGTTGTTCATCGATTACAAAGAACTAAACCGAGTGACTATCAAGAATAAATATCCCTTACCTCGGATCGATGATTTGTTTGATCAACTACAAGGAGCTACGACATTTTCCAAGATAGACCTAATGTCAGGATATCATCAGTTGAGGGTACGAAAGGAAGACATACCTAAGACTGCTTTCAGAACCCGATATGGTCATTATGAATTTCTGGTGATGCCGTTTAGAATGACGAATGCCCCGGCAGTGTTTATGGATCTGATGAACAGAGTGTTCAAGCCTTATTTGTATCAGTTTGTCATCGTCTTCATTGTTGATATTTTGATCTATTCTAAGTCAGGAGAAGAGCACGAACAACATCTATGGATTGCGATGCAGGCGCTTAAGGACCACCACTTGTATGCCAAGTTCAGTAAGTGTGAGTTCTGGTTACAAGAAGTTAAATTTTTGGGACACCAGGTGTCATCTCCAGGAATATCTGTGGATTCGTCCAAGACCGATGCTGTGTCAAACTGGTTTAGGCCAAGCAACCCTACAGAGGTTAGAAGTTTTCTTGGAGTCGCAGGCTATTACAGAAGATTTGTTGAAGGATTTTCTAAAATAGCTTCACCATTAACTGGGTTGACGAAGAAGAATTTGAAATTCGAGTGGACAGAGAAGCATGAGGGCGTCTTTCTAGAGTTGAAAGAGAGACTCACTACCGCGCCGGTACTAGCTATACCCAAGCCTGAGGAGAAGTTCACTATCTTCAGTGACACGTCATATCAAGGGTTAGGATGTGTACTTATGCAAGATGGCAGAGTTATCGCCTATGGATCTAGACAGTTGAAGCCGAATGAGTTGAACTATCCCATTCATGATTTGGAGTTGGCGGCCGTAGTTTTCGCACTCAAGATTTGGAGACACTATCTCTACGGTGAGAAATTTGATTTATTCTCCGATCACAAGAGCCTAAAATATTTGTTCACACAGAAAGAGTTGAACATGAGGCAACGCAGATGGATGGAGCTGATCAAAGATTATGACTTCACGTTAGAATACCACCCTGGTAAAGCTATTGTGATCGCTGATTCCTTGAGTCGACAGACTCGTGAGACGATCGCCTCCTTAATGGTTAGAGAGTGGCGAGCATTGGAGACGTTGGCGGAGTTCGATGAATCGATGTACAGAGTGCTGAAGAAGAAAAAGGACAACTTTTTGGATATCTTATCCTCCAGCCTGTTCTTATCGACCGCATCATTGGAGCACAGAAAGAAGATGAGAAGTTTCGGACGTGGTTTGAGAAGATGTCAGAGAAAGATCCGACAGAATGGAAAGTAGGAATTGATGGAGGATATCGGAGCAGGAATAGATTATGTATGCTGGATTGTGATTAATTAAGGAAAGATATCCTGGAAGAAGCACATAAGTCAAGATATACAGTTCACCCGGGAGGAACGAAAGTGTACAAGGATTTGAAGAGAAATTTCTGGTGGGAAGGTATGAAGAAGGATATGGCCGAATTTGTATCCAAGTGTTTGACGTGTCAACAAGTCAAGGCCGGACATCAGAGACCGTCAGGATTGTTGCAACCACTACCTATTCCTGGTTAGAAGTGGGAGCACATTACGATGGATTTTATAGTAGGATTGCCTCGATCACAGCAGAATCATGACGCCATTTGGGTAATCGTGGATCGATTGACGAAGTCTGCTCATTTCATTGCTTATAGTATGACATACCCGGTGGAAAAGATGAGCCAGATGTATATACAATAAGTTGTGCGACTTCACGGTGCACCTGTGTCAATTATGTCAGACCGTGATGCACATTTTACTTCTGGATTCTGGGAAAGTTTGCAAGAAGCTGTGGGAACCTCGCTCAAGATGAGTACTGCTTTTCACCCTCAGACAGATGGACAAACTAAGCGTGTCAATCAGATCATGGAGGATATGCTTAGGGCTTGTGTTATCGATTTTGGAAAGACTTGGGAGACACACTTGCCATTGGTTGAATTTGCCTATAACAACAGTTATCACACGAGTATCGGTATGGCTCCGTTTGAAGCATTGTACGGACGACCATGTCGTTCTCCATTGTGTTGGGCAGAGGTTGGGGACACCGAGTTATTGGGACCAGATTTGGTTAGAGAAACCAACGAGAAGATTTCCTTGGTCAAGGAAAGGATGAGAACCGCTAAAAGCAAGTATAAAAGTTATGCCGATTGACGTCGGAAAGATTTAGAGTTTAGCATCGGAGATCACGTACTTCTTAAGGTATCACAGACTCGAGGAGTAGTACGCTTCGGTCTCAAGAGAGGGAAGTTAGCCCCGCGTTTCATTGGACTGTTCGAGATTTTGGATCGTGTTGGGAAAGTAGCATATCGACTGGCGCTACCACCAAAGATGTCTGGAGTTCACAATGTATTCCATGTGAGTATGCTGATAAAGTACATATGAGACCCCTCGCACGTGGTTAGTTATGACGATATTGAGACGAGTCATAACGTTTCTCACAAGGAGAGACCCGTGAAGATTCTAGATCAAAGTATCAAGAAGTTGAGGAATAAGGACATTCCATTGGTGATGGTTCAGTGGAATTACCATGACGAGAACGAAGCCTCGTGGGAAGTTGAAGCTGAGATGAGGAAGAAGTACCCGGAGTTGTTTCAGGACAAGTTAGTCTCGATTTCGGGGACGAAATCATGTTTAAGGGAGAGAGGGTGTAATCACCTGTATTTTCATTTATTTATCGGTACTTGCATTTCATATTTAAATTCAATTATATTGTCTGCATTTATCTAATTACAATTCTTATGTGTAAAATTTATTTCTTGCCTGATTTCATATTTGAAAGTCTTATTGGGGTCAAAACTACAATTTTATAAAATTAAGAAATGCCTGTGTTAAATTTCAAATTTGTATTTTAAAACGGTGAAAAATAATTTTTGTGACTCAATTAGTATTTTTATAAAACCGGAAAATCAATTCTTAAGTTAAAATAAATTCTCTGTATTTTTGTGGTGAACACCGTGTCACAAAAATACCAGTTGGTATTCCAAACTGTCCGCGCGGTGCTAAACTTCCACAGATTTTGGAAGTGATGTAAAGTTAGATTTGACATACACTTTACTTTCCATTTATGGCAACTAATCATTTGTTAAGGCCTTGTTTGGATAATGCTTTATTGTATGTGTAATTGTTGTGCCAAAAGCTAAATTCCCAAACACACACAAATTGCCCCCTACTAGCCTAGTGTTGCCTCTTCAAAGTTTGTAGAGATTGTGTATACGTATGTATATCAACACACACACACACACACACATCTGTGAATTGGTGGTTCTTTTAGAAATTAAGGAAAGAAAATCAATTGTTGAGTATTGAAGAATGATCTTGGGCACCAAGTAATTCCTTTGAAGTTTTCTATATCTACACCTCATACACTCCCATATCCTCTCACTCTCACATTTTACACACATACAAGCACAGAGAGTGATACATAGTGAGAGTTGAGAGTTCTTATTTCAGAAAATTTGTAGCGAGAGAAGCTTCATCTCCATAGCCTAGCTTCAATTGGAGATTCTTGTTCTCATATTCTTTCTCAACAAATTTCTAGTCTCTGATTCACAGTGAGTATTACTAACTCACTTGGAATGTAACTTCATGTTTATTTGATGTGTATTTGTTAATGTTGTAAATCATCATGGTTGATTTCACATCTGAACTCCATAGCTTTGAAAATCAAGATTTTTTAATCTCAACCAAAATCTATTTTCTTAGATAATAATGAAAGATTATGGTGTAATTAGACTATGTTTAAAGTATTGAGGCCTAATTTGTTCATATGAAAAAGTATATAAGAAATTAAGTTTTACCATCTTTTAATCTTTCATAAAATTCAAGAGTTATAGATTGAATCATGTAAAATTGACTTTGGATTCTAAATCCTCATGAAAAACCAAAGAGAATCATATATTACATGCCCTATTTGCTTCTGGATTTGAAAATGGGTCAAAATAGACCCTAAACTGAAAACAGAGCAGTTCTGACGAAGAAGATGAAGCCTCTGCTTCATCTCGCACGCGCGAGCGAGGGTCGTACGAGCGGCCCGCGAGAGCGACCCTTCGCGCGAGGTGTACGTTTCCCGGTAAATAGAAAAGTTTATATATTAAAAGTAAAAATTAGGCAGATCGCACGAGCGGACCGCGCGAGCGATCCGCACGTGCGATCCTTGCGTCCCCAAGCAGACAGAAGAGTTTATATAAGAAAAAGGAAAAATGGGCAGATCGCGCGAGCGACCCCTCGCGCGAGCGGCCCGCGCGCGCGATTTCTGGCAGTTTCTAGTTTTTGCTTGTTTTGTGATAAGGGACTGTTTGGGGTAAAATTTATATACTGTTTGAGTATTGTTTGGGAAATTTATTAAATTAGAATCTTAATTGGTTATGTTTGAACGATTAAAACATTGTATTGTAACTTATCAATCACCGTACACTCGTTGTTTATAGAATTCAGTGATTTGCCTCATGTTTTAAAGTTTCATGACATACATGTGGAGTCAGTTGTACATGCATGGTAAGTGTGAATGTTGGTCAATATGGAAAATAGTAATGGACAGTGTGGTATAGTGAGTGCGATTGAGATTGTGTTGTGGACACTCCCTGGTAAGTGAGTACCAAAGTGTGTTGTGATTGAGATTACGGCGAGGGTGTCTTTGAAATGCGACAGTGGCAAAACTGGACACTCCCTAACGACCATGGTAGCGTCAAAGTGTGTGAAGCTGAACTTGGACATTCCCTGGCACCCATGGAAGTGCTAAAGTGTGGCCTACGGACACTCCCTGATACCCGAGTCTGGATATTGCGTGAGGGTTCCTCCGGTATTTGCATGGCAGATTAGGTAGTCAAAGTGTGAGGCATTGGACACTCCCTGGTACCCCGGACCAAAGTGTGAGGCAAACTGGACATTCCCTGGCACCCCTGTGCTAAAGTGTGGCTATCGGAGTATTTCAAGGATACTGGTGTGTGATGGTGGGTTGTTGGGTTTTGTCGAGAGAAAAGAGTCGATAAGATGAGATGGTGCATTGTTCTCATACACGGTCACATATATGTGAATTATATCTTTTAAATAATATTGTGCTTGTTTCCTAAAATGAACTCCTTGCTTTAATATAAACTTAAATTAAATAAGAAATGGAAAGAGGTAAGTGAATATGTGTTACATTCAAAGTTATGTTTTTAATACTAACCAGCTTCTTGAAGCTGACGACGTTGATGCATCCTGGACATTCGTGTTCAGGTTTTTCAGGTTATGATCAGGCTGAGCATTACGACTATACAAATTGAGAAACAACTGCTGGGAACAGAATTTACTTTCATATGCTGTAAGTTGAACTAATTTTGTAATAAGAATGACTGTATTAGATATTAAGCTATTGTTTTGATTTAAGGCGATTTGTGCCTTTAGAGACCCCGTGCTGTAATATGTAATAAGTTAGAAAATTTTTATAAGCCTTGATTGCTCTGCTCTGATTATTATGTTTTTGTTGTTCGACATTTGGGACGGAATTGATCCTTCAAACTGTCGCGACCTACGAGTTCTTAAAGGAAATTAAACGCTTTCCATGTTTATGCTACGTCGGGGCGTGACAGATGTTGGGGGCTTAATACTAATTTGTTCTATGGCCTTGGCTGGTAAATTTTTTTTTTCAATTTTCATTATGTATATGGATTTCTCTAAATGTTGAAAATCATCTATTTTTGCAATTTCAGATGCTTACCTTTGTGTTATGGTGTTTATACATTTGGCCAATGTGTAGGCATGTTCAACTCTTGAAACAAATAGGAACTAAATACTCACCCTATGCATTACTCATGTTTGTTTGCTTTTACCTGAATTTATGCAAAGTGTTTACGTTTTCCATTTGTTTCATGTTTTAATGTGATTGTTGCTGCTTTTTTATAAAAAAATATTTGACTTACATAAGTTTAGTAGAAAGGTCTGAACCAATGTGCGCTCTCTACTATAGTCTACACATGTATGAAATTCAAAGATCCTGTGTCAGTTCTGGTGATGTGTTGTTGATTGCAATGTTTATAACTTACAGGTATTCGGCCTCCACTACGTTGCTGATATGAGCAACTAAGGGGTTGGCCACCGGATCCTCCAAAATTTGCATGTATTTGGGTTTATCATTGGGTGTTTGTTTTATTTCTGTAGACTATTCCATCATTGGTTTGGTTAGAATTGTCCTAGAAATATAAAACTGCCAACAAAAACGCCCCTCTTTGGTGTCGAACACCTCTCTATTTCTTTCCCAACTGTGGTTTTCTCCATTCTCTTCTTTCTCATTGAACCTAATACATAACCTCCCACCGCTGAACACCACCACCGTTCGGTACGACCATCCTGGCTGTGTAATCGCCGCCTCTAAGGACCACCGATCTCCTATGGTAATCCACCTCAAGTAGCTTTTATCTCTCAAACACCTTCCTCTCTCTAGATGTCTATATCTCAATAAATATATATACATATACACATGTGTGTGTGAGGTAACTATGTGATCTTGACAGATTTGATTGGAGGGTTACATGAAATGTTCTCTCATGATTCATCGGATTTAGTTGTACTTTCATATTGGATTATCTATTGGTTATGAATTGGTATGGCTAATATGGATACAAGTCCTGCAGAATGGTCATGGGTGTGAGTATGCTTGCAAGGTGCTTGAAGGTTTGCAGGAATTAAGATTTTGGAAGGACAGAAAAAGTTGTGTATGGATATCGAACGCTGACAAATAATGCGTGGAAATATTCAAATTAACATATTAGCTAAATTATTAGTGCAACTAAACATTGGGTACGCAATAGCCTAAAAATTGGGTTGATGTTGCTTATATTGATTTGGTTGGAAGCATGTTGCCACACGTGGAATTATTGTAGTGTGACTTCATTTTCTGTTCTTGTGATCAAATCCCTTATTATTGCAACTTAAATGATTATAAAGCTATTGAGAAATTAAAATTGTAGATAGCTTGCCAAGTTTAAGCCAATCAAACAATCCACGAGCAGTCTTGATAAGTTTGCCAAATTTGATTGGATGTGCCGGTGGACTCAGATTGATGATATTACAGTTCTAATGAACAGATTGGAGAGAGGAGGTCAAGAGGAAAAGGTAATTATTAAATACTCTGGTTGTGTCAAATTAATAGGAGGTTACTTTGGAATAATTCTTTTTGAAATTCTTCTACCTCTTTGTTTTTCATTTGATTTTTGTAAGACATTATTGCTGGTGAGAATTTTCTTCTAATTTGATGAAAGGGTGTCATTCAATAGATATCTATGGTGGCTATTGAGTTTGATTAGAATTTCTTCTCTCTCTTTTGCCAATTGCGTGTTTGATCAAATATGTTTGAAGCTCATGGATAATACAAAAAAGAACTTGCTGGGTTTTGGAGTTGTGCTATCTTTGAAAGTCTTTTTTTTAGTGGTACTAAAGTATCTCTGTGTCTATAAGGCTTTCCCTAATCGGTTTTGGCAAAAAAAAAAAAAACAAAAGCATTTTATTTTTGGTTCATAGGTTTGCATATGGGTTATGTGACAAACAACGTACCCGCGCATCGCGCAGGTTACATGCTAGTATATATATGAAACTGGAAGATTTCTCTTCCGCCACGTGGCACAATTAAAAAAAAATGTTAGTTATTATTTTTATAACTAGTTGATTGGATAACCCACTTGCTGTCTCTCCCTCCATAACTTACTCACGTAATTCACTCCCCTAATCTTAACAAAAAATTCACTCCCATAAAATGCTAAACCCAGACATTACCGCTATCGCATTCTATTCAGATTTTAGGTTTCATGCCATTTCTATCCCTCTCTTACTCCAATTTCTCTGTTTCTCTCCTCTCCTTGGCAAACAAACCCTTACACCACCTCCACCTCCTTCGCCGATCCCACCGACCACAACAACCACCTACATCCCACCGCCTTAATCACCGTCGTCGCTCGCCGCACCCACCTCCTCTCTCTTCAAAACTCATCGCTATTAAACTCTCTCTTTTTCTTTCTGTTTATGCGTAGATCAATTAACGTATAAAAATCAAGTTTGCCCCATTTACAATTTCTTCTCCGAGACCCACTTGGAAATGCGTCTCCTTTGAAGAAAGCTTTGATGCCGCATATGGTTTCGCCCTCACTCTCATTTCTGTGAAAAACTTGAACTTTCTTGGCCTTTTCTCAAAAGGGTATCAGGAAAAAAAAATAGCTTTTTTTAATATGTTTTCTTTAATGAGTTGTAATTAAAGTTTGATTTTTTGGCTTTTGTTATTTGTTTACTGATTTTAAATTTGTGTTTTTTTTAAATGGGTATCAGATAATTTCGTTGGGAAAAAGAGGTTATGCAGTGTCACGCCCCAGAGCAGCATAAATAGAGAAAAATAAATTTCCTTTATGGGTCCATAAGGAATGACAGGTGAAAGTCACTAATAATCCACACCACGCAGTACTAGTCCAAAAAGACAACAGTAAACAACTGAGAATAACACACAGTGCTAACTATTACAAAATATCAGAGTATGGTCCACAGGATCACAACAGGTCTGAAGACAACAAATGCCCAAGTACCCGCTTACAAAAGGTTTAACAGAACAACCGAAAAGAAATCTAATTATAACATCTTCAGTCTTCAACTGGCATAAGGATAATTCTCCCTGGCGTAACCGTCATCGGTGGGGCCTTCCTCTGGATAACACTCATCAGTGTACTGGTCATTACCTGCAAAATAAGGGGCAGGATGTTCTGGACGGGGAAAGTCCAGGCAATAAAAGGCCGTCAGCTTATTGAGAGCTGAGTGAGCATAAACTAACGAGGTACCAATTATCTGAAGTAAACACGAGCTTATGAAAATACGAGTTAACATCTTATTATAAGGATAACATTATCTTGTTCCTCTATTCCTTCTTGTAAACCGACCCTTATCGTCTTGTTACTCAAATACCGAACTCAACAGATTCTGATTTCCATGAACAGACTCAATCGTTTAACTCTAGGGATACACCCTTATTCTGTCCATCGCTTTTAAGAGCAATGGTCCTGCTCACCGCATGTCATGGACTCCACGTCAGTCTGTCCCCAGCTTTTAAGAACAATGGTCCTGTTCACCGCATTTCAGGGATATAACGTTTCGAACAAGGCATATCAATCTATTGCCACGACCCAACGTCATCTACTAATGATCCCAGCTCACCGCTTTTAAGAACCATGGTCCGGTTCACCACTTTTAAGAGCATATCACAGATCATCCAGTCTATCTTAAGACTTCTTGGTCCAGCTCACCGCTTTTAAGAACCATGGACCGGTTCACCGCTTTTAAGAGCATATCATGACCAATCGCCCATCCACGTACCATTCCCGGAACTTACCAAACCTACTTACGTTCCATTCTACATCGACACATGACAATTCCCAATGTGGCCTGACTACTCGGATTAAAAGAAAACGGACATCGAACTCATACAAGAAACAACACGTCACCCATGTCTTCATATTCTTTTTATTCATTATCCATTAATCTTTAGTGTCACATTACTCCCGTCTACCCCATAGTCGCATCATGAAATTCCAAATCAGGAATCGAACAACTAAACCTCTTATATAATAAATAGGCAAAGGAAACCATGTTCTGATCATGTCAATCGATTGGAACTAAGTTCAATCGATTGGTATCAAAATCATGTCAATCGATTGAGATCATGTCAATCGATTGGTATCTAAAAAGTGTCAATCGATTGAAATTCTATTCAATCGATTGGGATACAATTGATGTCAATCGATTGAGATTATGTCAATCGATTGGTACTACGTCTTCTCCAGCAGATTGAAAAACAGCATATATAAACGTAAACTACCAGCATTTAACCCATCTAAGCTTCATAATAACTAGCATAAACATCACATAAAGGGACCAAGTGAGTTAGAAACTCACCTAGGGTGCGTTTGGGTGTGTTTAAAGCTTGAAAACTTCCAACTCTCTCTCTTTCTCCTCTTCTCTGTCTTTGTCTTCCCTCTCTGTCTCCTCCTTTCTTCTTCCTTCTCCTTTCTGTTTCTTCTTCTTTCTGTCTCCTGGCTGCCAAAGCTGTGAGTGTGTGTATAGAGTGTGTATATATGTATAGATATGGATATATGTATGTATATATCTCACAAGAGGTATATCTCTCTCTCTCAAGCTGCCAAAGTGACCCAAGGCCACAAATGGACGAGTATATATAGGGATAAGGGAGTGCCACGCGTTTAAAGCTGAAGGAAAGAAGAAAACATTTCTCAGCTTATGTCAATCGATTGAGACACCAGTCAATCGATTGGCAACAGATATTTGTAGTCAATCGATTGGAAACAATGTCAATCGATTGGAATAAATGGCAATCGATTGGGATAATGACACGTCATCACTTTTAGTCGGTAGAATGTCAATCGATTGGGAACATGTCAATCGATTGGTATCTGAAAAGTGTCAATCGATTGAGAAACTTATCAATCGATTGGTATCAAAATTTACCAAAAGGAAAAGGAAGTTTATACGAGTATAGAAATGAAATACCAGGTCTTTATTAATATACCAAAATACAGGGTATTACATGCAGAGGTTTACAGAGGAATATTAGAGGATGATCAAGCAATTGCTGTTAAAAGGCTCACAAAAGTAGCAACTGATGAGAGAAAAGAAAAGGAGTTCTTGACAAAAATTGGGACACTAGGCCATGTTTGTATTGACAATGGTCTTGATCTCATCTTCCAATTCTCTTCCAAAGGCTCTGTTGCTTTTGTACGCCATGGTATATATGAAACTCAAGTTAATTAACACTATTCTTTTTCCTTCCAAGTTTGATAAGCATTCTTATTTCATAAGTGTATAACTGATATGTTTAGGCAAATAATTTTCAGGGCAATTTGATAGAATCTGAAAGGTGTTTTTCAAAACCAAGTCAAAGAATTGGGCAACCACAAGATTGGTCTGCGAGATATAAGTGAATTCTTTGATTGGGCTCCTCACTCCAACTCATGCAGGTATAACTCTATTATCCCCCAATTCTGATTTTCATTTTTCCTTTTTCCTTTTTTTTGCTAAGTTGAAGGTACCATCTTTTCAGGCCCTTAAATCTGTTTATTCTTTCTCTAATGTTATAGATCCATAAATCTCTCTTCAATGATTGAATTTGTGTGTTATAGTAATTTCTACTAACCCTAACTTTACATATCTTCAAAACCCTTTGATAAAATTCTTAACATTCATGAATTTCTACTTTTCTATTTTATCCCATTTTATGCAGATCAAGTCTAAGCAGGGTAGTTCTTCCATGGCATGAGATGTCTCCTTCTTTGAGATTAAAACTTGGACAGAAATCATCAATTTCATTTTCGATGTATATGATGATCCTACGTCTCCCTCCTGCATTGTTGGCTAATTGCTTTAGTTAACAGATTATTGGCCTTTCCTTTATTGTTATAATTTTAAACCATTAGTTTCAAATATACATAAATGGGAATTATAATTTCTTTGTGGCTCATTAGTAAATTTTCTTTATTGTCTTTCAAAAAAAAATTTAATTATATATTTGCATCAATCATCAATGGCTTTCATTAGTGATTCAAACCTTATTATGTTTCTTGAGTACTCAACTTACACAGCAATGGGTTCACATCCAATCCGTTGATTTTTATTCAGTTTATTATATTAATTTTTATTATCTGATTTACTTTTGATGTTAGTGTTTCCTATTCACTTAGTGAGTTCATGTCTATGTTATTTGCTGGTTGAAGTTCAATTCAAATGAATTTCATTTTCATGTGTTTATGTCACAAACTGATTTACGCTTTGAATAATGCAATGCTTCTCAAATTTTGAATCGCAATTTGGTTCCTAGATGCTTTGTTAGTTGTACCACATATTGTGATAGTCATTGATGGTACCACATGGTACAAATGACAAAGCATTTGGGAAACAATTTTGGATTCAAAATTTGGGAAGCATAGCATTACTCTTTTCTTTTTATCATGTGTAGTAATTTGGTTTTCTTTGCTGAACTTTGATTTGCCGATCTCAACATCTATATTGGCATATGATCTATTCGTTTGTCTATCATATATCTATATAATAAGTTAGAGCGGTGTAGGTCCCTCCCAAATCAGCAACTTTCAATCCAAGCCATTGAGACAAGTATAGATATTTTCAACCCTTGGATCGTTGGTCCACCAAATCTCACCCAATGTCTAAAAATCTCACCCTCATAATAGTCCCTTTCACCTAACTCAATCTCATTTGAAATTAAGAAATATCCTTTAAAAATAGGAATAATTGGTGGTATAGCTTATCTCTCTCTCAATTCAAAAAAAAAAAAAAATCCCTTAATTGGTTATATAGACAGGTATACAAATAGGTATATATCTAAAATCTATACACATATTGAACAGTTATATATCTAATTGGTCAGAGAGAATTGAATAGTTGCCCAAATAGATACATATTGCCATTTTAAGATAAAAAATCATTAATTGAATAGTTGCTCAAAAACTTTCTTTCTTTCTTTTCTTTCTTTCTTTTTTTTTTTGGCTCTTTCTCACGTCTCTCTCCCTCTCACTCTCTCATTAAACTGCCATTGCAATATGGTGGTGTTTTTTTTTTTGGGTGAAGTGTTTGCCCACTATTATATTAGTTAAATATATATATATATATATATTAGTTAAAAAAACTCCCAGAAAATATATGAGTTGGGTTTTTTTTTTTTTTTTAAACCATGATTTGGGTTTTTATTGTAACTAAAATAATTACATATTAGTGTTATTGATTCAATAGTCAGAATCAACATTTGGAAAGAATTGCATGGAATTTTTTGGCCGGAAAATATGCTCTTTTCAAGAAAGTGAATTCATCACCAAATTATAAACGGAGAGTAAAGATTACCAATTTTTAAAAGTTTTCTTCTGTCTCTCATCATACACCCATATATCACCCATTTACTCTTTCTCTCTCTCTCTCTCTCTCTCTCTCTCTCTCACCGTCCACCACCACTGTCCCCGACCACCTTCACTATCGCTGAAATTAGGTAACCCCTCTCTCCCTCTATATCTTTATTTGTGCGTGCATGTGTGTGCATGTGTGTGCTTGTGTGTGCATGTGTGCGTGTGTGTGTGCATGTGTGCGTGTGTGGTGTTTGTGCAAACATGTGACATCTGTGCATCATTGCATGTGTGGTGTTTGTGCAAGCAAGTGTGTTAATTTGTGCATGTTTCTCTCTCTGTGTGTGTGTGTGTGTGTGTGTGTGTGTGTGTGTGTGAATGTGCAGAGAGGGAAGCTATTGACGAGCCATTGGAATACGTCAATAAAACAGGTGGGTGTGTGTTAATTTGTGAATGTTTCAGCATTAAACTTTAATTATGATAATGCTGATATGAGCAACTTTTATTTAAAGTTTAGAGAGGGTATGCAATGGTTAATTTGGGCCACTTTTTTTTCAATTTTTTTGTCTTTAATTATTGGCTTTATTCCCATTTTTTTGTTTCAACAGTAATACAAAACTATATTTCCCCTTCTTCTTCTTCTTCTTTCTTTTTTTCCTTTTTTTTTTTTCCACTTTTTTTTTTCAAAGTGGGCCTAACCATGGCGTAAATAAGTAAATAATTATATTTTTATTTATTGGACTTCTTTCAAAACAACCATAAAACATTAACTATTAAAGATACATTTGTATTGGATTATTTAGGATAGAGTGTATTTTTAATAGGTTTATTTTTTTTTCCCGTGACTCCGATCAAATAACTTTCGTAGAACTAATCAAACTGATATAATATGAGTTAAAAGTCACATAAAGTTGAGGTTTAGGAAGTGGGTTTCAAGAAATGTATTCTAACTTGCACTTTTTTAAAATCTAAGAAGCGTAAATTTTGCTATGGTTGTAAATTTTGCTATCAGTTTGATTAGTTCCACCCTTTTTATAGGTCATTTGATTAGTTCTATCAGTTTGATATAGTCCATAGGGCCAATTAGTGAAATGAGTAATGCTGCTTCCCAAATATGGGCTAAATAATCACAAAAGTTTTGCTTTCCTTTTATGTTTCTTTTCAAAAGCTTAGAAAAAGTCTTTGGTTTTTTTTTTTCGGTACAGAAACTTGAAAAAAAAAAATTTATCAAGAGAGTGCTTCTACTTCTGTTTTGGTATTCATATTTTTTTTTGTCATTATAGTTTTCTATCATTTTTTTTGCCATTGTTTGTTGAAGATTACCACATTTTTTGTCTTTGTCGTGATGATATCTATGAACCTGTTGTAAAAATTCCAACCATATCTCAGTTTAATTTCAAAATCAAAAGTAAGGAATTGAAAATATATTGTTGTGCACGCGAAACCAATGTCTTCACATGGGTTTTAATGACATGGACAATTTTACGTAAAATATTTTATCTTTTGAAATATTAAATTTCTTTATTTCTTTTCTTTTTTTCGCTTCGTGCCCACGGGCACGGGTTATTACTAGTATGCAGATATGTGAGGCTTCAGGCACTATTCATTCCACAACCACCTCCAACTTCTTAGTGCTGAGGCCCCTCTTCTGTAGTTTTATTTTTTTAGGCTTTAGGAAAAGCACTTTTTTGTTGAATTCTATAGATTTTTAGATTGCGATTACAAGTGTTTTAGTAGATTTGTCTTTTGTTAGCTCAGTGGGTCAGGTTGTAGCAATTATGGTGTTGGTAGGAAGCTTTGAGATATTATGCCGAGAAAATTACTGCAGTTTTGAGGGTCCTCTATGCATAGACTGTTTTGTGCTGGTTTTGATTCCTTGTAGGATGTGCATTGTTAGCACATTAGTCTTTCTGACTTCTGATGAATATGGTTTTGTTTTCCTCAACTTTGGTATTGTTTACGCTTTGGCCTGCCTTCTATCCTTTAATGAGATTAGCAACCAAAAATTGTTAGAATATATAAGAGAGAGGGAGAGAGTGAGACAATACTATGAATTGTGTATTGAATGGTGTGATTAAACCTTACAATGAGTAGCCTTTATATAGGCCAAGAGAGAATCCTAAAAGGGAAAGAAAAGTACCTAGGCTAGTAGTATAACTGGTAGTACAACTGATAGTACAATGTATCTAGACAGTAAGTATATTAAGATACAATAGGTACAAGAATGTATACAAATATTCTAACATTATTCTAACAGCCCCCCTCAAACTCAAGGTGGTAGAATGGAAACCAACTTGAGTTTGGAAACTAAATCCTGAAGACGTCCCGGTGGATGAGCTTTGGTGAATACGTCAGCAGTCTGATCGGTGGAGGAGACTGATTTAAGTCGAATGGTACCACAAGAAAGATGATGACGAACAAAATGACAATCGATCTCAATGTGTTTTTTACGTTCATGGAAGACATCATTGTGAGCAATTTGAATGGCACTTTGGTTGTCACAACTGATGGTTGTAGCAGTTGGATGATTTACCCCCATGTCCTCAAGTAACCAGCGTAGCCAGAGAAGTTTCTGAGTGGTATCAGCAAGGGCACAATATTCAGCTTCTGTACTAGATCGGGCAACAACAGTTTGCTTCTTACTGCGCCAGGAGATGACAGAGTCACCCAAGAAGAAGCAATACCCAGTGGTGGAACGACGATCAGTAGGATCTCCTGCCCAGTCTGCATCTGAGTAGGCACGTAGCTCAAGAGATGAGTGAGCAGAGAAGTGGAGGCCATGAAATAATGTCCCTTTGATGTACCTGAGAATGCGGAGAACTGCTGCATAATGAGGAGATCAAGGAGCAGATAAAAATTGACTTACAATATGGACAGCATAGGAGATATCAGGTCTAGTAACTGTCAGATAAACAAGACTCCCAACAAGCTGACGATATAGAGTAGGATCATCCAAGGGTACACCATCCATAGGAGTGAGCCTACAATTAGGCTCGAGAGGAGTGGTACTTGTCTTGCTGTTTGTAAGTCCCGCCCGTGTAAGCAAGTCTGAGGCATACTTGGCTTGAGAGAGATAATATCCGTCAGAACTAGAAGTGATCTCAAGGCCCAGAAAATAATTAAGTTTTTCGAGATCTTTCATTTCAACATGTTGGCTGAGATGGGTTTTGAGATCCAAGATTCCAGATGTATCATCTCCTGTGATAATCATGTCATCCACATAGAGGAGAAGTAGAATAATGCCCCGGTTAGTTCTGCGGATGAAAAGAGCTGAATCATAAGAGCTGCCTGTGAACCCAAAGCGCTCAATAATGCTGCTGAACTTTGCAAACCAAGCTCGAGGAGCTTGCTTGAAACCATATAGAGCTCGGCGGAGCTTGCAAACTTGATGAGGATGATGATGATAACCATGAGGAGGACGCATATAAACTTCTTCAGTGAGGTCACCGTTGAGGAAGGCATTTTTTACATCCATTTGGAATAAGTCCCAACGGTGAACTGCAGCAACTGCAATGAGGCCGCGAACAGAGGTAAGACGGGCAACAAGGGCAAATGTTTCCTCATAATCAATCCCATACTCCTGAGTAAAGCCCTTGGCTACTAGGCGGGCTTTGTAGCGATCAATAGATCCATCTGATTGAGTTTTGATCTTGTAAACCCATTTGTATCCCATAGCATTCTTGCCACTTGGCAAGTCCACCAAATCCCATGTGTGATTTTGTTCAAGTGCTGTCAATTCATCATCCATTGCTTTCTGCCAAAGAGGATTGGAATTGGCCTCATGGTAAGATTGAGGCTCATGGTGAGAGAGAATTGTAGAAAAACAATGGTAATCCCGAAGATGAATCGGAGGAGTTTTTACTCGGTCACTACGTCTAGGAAGAGGGTCAGGGTCTGATGCAGACCCATCAGATGGAGCAGGCAGTTCAGTAGAGACTGTGGTAGACAAATCAGATGAAGAGTCTGTAGATGTGGATGTGGGTAGAGGGGCATGCAAAGATGTTGATTCAGAGTGAGAACTTATATCAGGGGTGTCAGGAAATAGATCTACTGAGGGGTCAGTGAAGTGGAAAGGAGTACTGGCAGGAGATAGATGAAACTGGGACATAGATGAGAACATTTTATGTTCCCAGAAGACAACATGACGAGACACACGAAGACGTTTGGAGTAAGGATCCCAACATCGATAACCTTTGTATTCAATACCATATCCCAAGAAACAACATAAGCGAGCTCGAGATTCTAGTTTTGTGCGCTCATGTGGCTGTAGTAAGACAAAGCAGGCAGAACCAAAGACTTTAAGGGTAGTATAGTCAGGAGGGTGGTTATATAGACGCTCATATGGTGACTAATTTTCAGTAGTGGGAGAAGGGACACGGTTCATGGTATAAATGGCAGTGAGGGCAGCCTCTCCCCAAAATTGTTCAGGATATGAAGCAGATGTGAGAAGATCTCGAACAATATTAAGAATATGTCTATGTTTACGCTCGACTCTCCCATTTTGTTGGGAGGTGCCTGGACAGGAACGATGGGGAAGAGTGCCATGCTGGCGAAGAAAATTTAGAACACCTTTTTCTTTGTATTCTTGGGCATTATCAGCTCGAAACACTTTGATATTGCAAGAAAATTGAGTTTTGATCGTGTTAGCAAAATCAAAGTAAATCTGGGGTAATTCAGATCGATTTTTCATTATATATAACCAAGTGTATCGTGAAAAATCATCGACAAAGATTACATAATATCTAGATCCTCCCATTGTGACAGTTGGAGGGGACCCCAAACATCAGAGTGAATTAGATCAAAAGGTGCAGAAGAAACAGAGTCACTGTTATTAAATGGTAAAGCTGGTTGTTTAGCAAGTTGACAAGGTAAACAATCAACATTTTCGACTTTAATTGAACCTAACTGACCACTTGACGCTAAGGATTTTAATCGACTTAGAGAAACATGACCTAAACGAGAGTGCCAGAGGTGAAAAGGTGAGGTGGACGATACTGAAGCTGCAGTTTGAGTTAGTGAAATTAAGTGTGATGGAATATGCAGATTGTTAAGTTCAAATAAACGTCCTATTTTACGACCTGTCCCAAGAGTCTGTCCCATTTTTGGATCCTGTACTAGACATCCAGAATTAGAGAAAGAGACAGTAAGTCCGAGTTCGCACAATTGACCAACAGATATGAGATTTAATGTGAGTTTAGGAATGAGATAAGTGTCAGGGAGAGATGTGTGAGTGGTGGAGACTTGCCCTATGTGACTGACGTTCATACGGGAACCATCAGCTGTGTGTATGGATGGTGCATTAATAGTAGAATGTTTGGTAGAGAATGTAGTGGGATCAGAGGTCATATGGTTACAGCAACCAGAGTCAAAGAACCAAGAAGATGTACCTGGGGCAACAGATAGAGCAGTAGGAGACGTGTTACCAAAATGATCAAGAACTCTTTTGATGATGTCCACAAGGAGGGAAGCAGAGATGGATGAAGGGTTAGAAGACTTAGAAGATGATGACCCCTTAGTAGAAATAGCAGTAGATGATGTTGAACAACCTCGGGACCGATTATTCTGTGAATATCTAGTAGGATTCTCATTGCAATCAGCAAGATAGTGCCCCGGTCCACGCTTGTGATAGAAAGTACACACTCTGATAGGACAATGCAACAGAATATGTCCTGGTTTGTGACAATATCTGCAGGAGGGATCTGTGAGAGGCTCCATGATGTGTGACATGAGTCTGAGAGTGGTAGAATTGATCTGGGTGGCAGTGGCTGGGTGATGATCTGACGGAGGGAGCCTGGATGAAGAAGTGGCAGCCAAGCAATGGAGGCAGCTGGGTGGCTGTGACCGGCAACAGAGATGGTAACCGAGCAGCGAAGGCGGTGATAGTGGCAGAACCCAAGTTGAGGCGGCGAGGTGACCGGAAGAAGGACGTCGGGCAGAGTTGATGTGGATGGTGGTAGCCGGGCAGGGCTGAGGCAGCACGATTATGAACTTGAGGCAACTACAAGAAGGATTTCTGATATAGAGGATCCACTATTGTGGCAACCACAGAGCATACTTTCCTTTTGAAAGGCCACTGGGAGGAAGAAAAGGTCACCAGGAGCTTATAGCTCTGATACCATGTTAGAATATATAAGAGAGAGGGAGAGAGTGAGACAATACTATGAATTGTGTATTAAATGGTGTGATTAAACCTTACAATGAGTAGCCTTTATATAGGCCAAGAGAGAATCCTAAAAGGGAAAGAAAAGTACCTAGGCTAGTAGTACAACTGATAGTACAATGTATCTAGACAATAAGTATACTAAGATACAATAGGTACAAAAATGTAGACAAATATTCTAACATTATTCTAAAACAAAAAATCCCCCTCTGGCTCTGGGAAACCTTTGGCCTTTGTTTTTTTTCAAAAAAATATAATATATTATGTATAACGTTTTAATATGCTATCATATGCCTTCTTTAATCTCGCATACCTTTAATTTGTGACCCAATTGTTTTTTTTTTAATATTCAATAACATTTAAATCTTTTTTTTTTTTTTTCAAAGATTGTTTAGTAAGGAGTTATACTATTTGACAGATTTACATCAGCCTGTTTGTCTGTGCTTATACGTTCTAGATCGTTATTGGTAGAACTGCTTAATAGTAGAATTGCTTAATATGATTTGGTGTTTGGTTATTATATTGTGGAATTGACTAATAAATAGTTAATCTTGAAAAGAAACCCCCCAACCCACCCAACGGGCCCCTTCTGGTTATGGCTCAACTGCTTTTTGAACCAGATCTGCTTATAATTTTGATGAAACAAACAGATCAATAAGCAGTTTGACCTACCAAAACTGCTTAAAATAGACCAATAAACAATGACAAACAATCTCATAGTGTAAAACACGTGCTATGCACGGACTATCGACTAGTATAGATTGATCATGGAAGTAATCCAACTGAAGCTGGACCATAATCAGATGGCTAAAACTGATCATCAGATCATTCAATCAGTTGATCAGGCAATTTTATTTGATGGGCCCGAGAATGGGCCAGTTTGGGCTGCACTTTTCGCAGGTGTGGACGTCTAACTTGTTTAAAGTAGAGGGTTTTTTTTTTTTTTTTGATAACCACGTTATACGTCTGGTTTCTTTTTAATTATTATTATTTTTTTATTTGATAATTTACGTTTGATTTCTTTGGAAAAAGCCAAAAATTGGATCAGAGTTAAATCCAAGTCTTTCTTTTGATAGCATTCTTTTGAGACTCAAATGACAGTAAAACTCCCCAAAAATTTATATATTTGGTCTTCACAAAAACCCAAAAAAAAAAAAAGTAAGACATGGATGGAATCTTATACACCTTCTCCACAAACCCTAACTATTATCATTTAAACACAATTCAGTAAATTATCCTTGATACTTTTTATCACGTTTTTTATTATGTGATTGATCTAAGCGTACAAGTGTAATTGTGTTGCGCATATGTGATATATCAACTTAGACTAAATACAGTTCAAAACAGATAAAAATGATTTAAATCGTTCCGATAGATATTATTTGTTAGCACTTAGTTACTCGTTGTTTCCTTTAGTCTAAATGCAACATTATAATTGTCTAAGTAGTACCAAAAAACAGTTACTACGTAATTACTGTCGAATTAGTTACACTATCAAACAACACACTGCAAAATGGACTAAATCCTTTATCTTTTTCTTTTTGTAAGCGGGACTAAGTCATAATTTTTAAAACTAAGAGTAAAATTTGGGGCACAACATTCCTATAATTTTGTGCTCACAACCTCACTATCTCTTTCTTGATGGTTTCATAGTGTCAGTGGCTCTCACATTGCCTACTAAGAGAGAGATAAATGGTTTCACAGTATCAATGGCCCCCACAATACCTACTCAGTGAGAGATAAAGAGATAGTGAGGTTGTGGGCAAAAAATTGTGAGAATGTTATGCCCAAATAATTACCCTAAAACTAAAAGAACACATTTTTGCTCACCATCCGCTCTCCTCTCTCATTGGCTAATACAGTGGAGTTAATGCATTAGCCAATGAGAAATGAGAGTGAGCAATTTTAAAGTGAACAAAACTGCACTCAAACTAAAAATACAAAATGATGACAACTTGTTACCATCCAAAAGTAGTAGTCCTAAAATTATGAATACATTTGTTCTCACTCTTGCTCATTTAGGCCTCCACTTAGGGGTGTCATTTGGAACGGAATTTCCGATTCCGACCAATTCTGAGCCGAAAAATTTCGATTTTGGAAGCAAAATTTATATTCCGAATTCCGAAAATTCCGAAAAAAATTGGAACGGAATTGGAATTGTTTTTAGAATTCCGAAAATTCCGAATTTCCGATCCGAAAATTCCGAAAATATTCCGAAAGAATTCCAAATAGAATTTCCAAAAATATTCCGATAATATTCTGAGTTCTTATATTATACAATGTAAATATGAAATACATATATACTATGTAACCATGTTTGATATTTTTTTAGGTGTTGATATTATGGACTTAATGTGTTTTAAGTGTTAGTTGTTGCTTTAAAAAAAAAATGTGTTGTATTTTATGTTGAAAATTTGTAATAACTGTGTGAATTGTTTTTATTGTGTAAGCAGTGGTTGGAAAATTCTGAAATATTCCGAAAAATTCCGAAAATATCTGAAAATTTTCGATTCCGAAAATTTTCGAAAATTCCAAAAATTCGGAATCGGAAATGCTTTTTAGAATTCCGAAATTTCGGAATTGAATTCGGAAAGCATAAGTAGATTGCGAAAATTTTGGAATTTTTTTCCGAAATAGCTTATTCTGTTCCGTTCCGTCCGAATGACACCCCTGGCTCCACTGGATGACATGTGTCTCATCTCATTCCTATTTTATCCATGCATCATCGGCATAATTATTGAAATAAGAGACATGTCACTCAATAAAGACCTAAATGAGCAAAAGTGAATAAAAATAGAATAAACAAAATTGCTCAATAAAATTTTCCAATACTATATATCACCATCATTTATAAATATGTCCATTGATATTGGGTCACTGTTAGAACGTGCAAGGATCCTCAGTCGCAAGGCTTGGGTAGCGCTACATGGCACTGACCGCGGGACATGCAATCGATGCATTTCATCGTGGAAATTCTTAGTTCATCCATAAAGTTAGAATAATAATTATCATTAAAATATATATATATATATATATATATAATAAGTTAGAGCGGTGTGGGTCCTTCCCAAATTAACAACTTTCAATTCGAGTCATTCAGACAAGTTTAGATATTTTAAACCGTCCGATTATTAGTCCACCAAAAATGGTAACATGCACACACACCAAATCAGTTTTCAATTTACTTCTATACCTTTCAATTCGGCTCTCTCTCTCTCTCTCTCTCTCTCACACACACACACACACACCCCTCAACCTCAAATGAAGAGACCCATATATCACTCATGTGTTATATTTTTTTTTCCCTTCTAGAAAGTTTAAAAAAGGCAAACAAATGCTAAGGGTGTGTTTGATAACACAATTAAATACTGAAAATGAAATTTTTTAGTACTTATTTATTTTCAGTGCATTTGATAGCATATCACTTAATTGAAAAACTAACAAAAAACTTGCTGAAAACTTTAAGTGAAAAATTTCTACTGAAAATAATCACTGAATGCATTCTATTTCAATACTTGAAACACTAAATTTTCAGTACTTAAAATTCAACACTTCATTTTCAGTACTTAAATTTCAGTTTTATCAGACGGCCCCTAAGTATAGATTGGTTAATTTTGTTTAATTTTTTTTTCTAGTTCTTTACAAAATCTTAGAAAAAGCCTTTGTTCTTAATTTTTCTTTTTTTTTTTCCTTCTAAATGCATGAAAAGTATAAATTTTCAAAAGTTTCTAGAAGGACCTAAAAAAAAAAAACAAATGCTAAGTATAGATCCGTTAAGTAGTTCAAGATGTAGGCCACAGTACAACTATTTAAAACAGTCATATTGGTCTTTTTTCCAGGCTTTAGAAGGAAAAAAGGAAAAACAACAGAAAAAAAAAAAAAAATAACATCATTTTTTTTTTTTTTTTTTCATGTTTGAAGTTAGGGATGGCAATGGGGTGAGTTTTCCGGGTTTCCCGCCCCGCCCTTCCCCTAATAGGTAGGGTATGGGGGGGGGCTTAATAGGGTTAGGGGCGGATATGGGGGAGGTTTTCAAAACCCGGGTCGGGGTCGGGTCGGGGTAGGGTCAAAAAATCCGCCCCCGCCCCGAATATACTTGTATTTATATTTTTACCCCTCAATAGTTATGTGTATTACCATTTAAAAAAAAAAAACTGCACTATTAGAGAACTAATTGGGTAAGTTAAAAAAAAAACTGCACTATTAGAGAAAAAAATGCATTAAAAAAATTGCTTTTTCAATTTGTGTACCAAAAAAAAAAAAAAAAAAACATAATCGGGGCGGGGCGGGGGCGAGGGGAGGGTTTACTGAAGCGGGGCAAGGGCGGGATATGGGGGCTCCGTCCCATACCCGCCCCGTTGCCATCCCTATTTGAAGTAATGGTTCTCTACAAAATTTTACTTTTACTTTTACGTTAGTCTTAATTTAAGCAATTTTGTTCTTGATTATTACACAGAACCATACAGTCTTTAGAAGGATTAAAAGAGTATCGTATATCTAGAACCTTCATACTCAATTTTATAAACATAAAAGAGATATCACTCAACTGAAATGAGATGGACAATTTTACGCCAAAGATTTGATCTTTTGAAGTATTGAATTTCTTTTTTCTTTTTCTTTTTTTCGCTTCGTGCCCACAGACACAGGTTATTACTAGTATATATATATATATATGGCAAAACCCAACAAAATACACTAGTACCCCCACAGCTTTCCACCACATATCAAATTTTCCTACCCCATCCATTTACTTTCTTTTCACTTCTGTTTTTTTTTTTTTTTTTTGGTTCATTAAACCAAGTACACCACCAAGCTTCCTTTCTTTAGAGATTCACAAACAGGGCAAAACCCAAGAGAAGCTTCACAATACTTACACGAACACACATGCCTACATGGAAGAAAAACAACGCACGAACTTCGAGAATTACACAGCTTGCAAACCATCATCTTTTTTATCTTCAACTCTTCCTCTACTTCCAAGTCATTGTCTCCTCTGTTCTCACCTACAACTCTGTTTCCTCCTATACTTGTTGAGGAGTCACGGAAAGACTCTGCTGCATCTTCTTCTTCTTCTTCTTCTTCTTCTTCTTCTTCTGCTTTATTGCTAGCTTTTTCAAGCTCCTTCTTGAGATTCGTGATCAGTGATTCACTCTCTATAACCATTCTCTTCCACACTTGGATTTCCATTTCTCTTCTTCTCAAGCACTCTTGAAGCTCCATTGTTTTCTTCGTAGCAATTGCCAAGTGTTCCTCTTTTTTCCACATCAAACCCATCATTTTTGATTCGTAGCTCTCTGATAGTATTGCTATTTGTTGCCTTGTTTCTTCTTGTAGAGCAATCCTCAATCTCTCATTCTATTTCACCACAAAATCAATGTTAAAATCATCCAATATACATATATATATATATAATATATATATATAATAAAAAAACAGAGAAAAGATATAGTAACATTTTCTTTGTCATTTGAAATGAAATGAAGAAATAAAATGCATAAAAATCAGTACATGCATGACTTTGAGATACCCACTAAGGATTTTTCTGGCTTCGAAATTTAAATTAATAAGTCCACACACACACACACACACATATGCATATCCACTACGATTTTGAGAAAACCAGCAACAATTTTTCTGGGTGTGTTGTGAAATTTTATAAGCATATCTATACATCTACATATAGTGAGAATGATTGAACAGAAGTTTCTTTGATTCAAACCTGAAATTGAAGAACCCAGTCAAGCTCTTGTCTTTGCTTGTCAAGTTCAGCAGCCAAAGAATGAGAAAATGGCATTGATATGATCTCTCCACTTGATGAACAGGAAGCTCCATAATTACTAGTAATATAAAACCCAAGAGGTGGAAACCCCAAATTTTCAGAATACAATTGTTGTTGTTGTAAATTGAGATTAACATCGTCGTCCCACATGGGTACACATAAATTTTCAGAATACAGCTGTGATTGAACATCCATATCTCTCCAGATGAAACAAGAGTACACGCTTAAAGCAACCCTTTATGATCTTTTATCCTTTCTCTCTCTAAAATGACTAATTTTTGTCTTCATTGTTGCTTTTGTTTGTGGTTTATATTTTACTTTGAAACAGAGTAATGTGAAAGTACATTTGGGGTGGTGCATATATACAGATTGGGAAACTGACAATTGATTATACTGTAAAAAAGTTAATGGGGGTCTTTATAAAGTGGAAATTACTTATTTGCAGTAAGCACAATGTAGTGTAAATTGTGTCTCTCACAACTTTGTATAGTATTTATACAGTAAAAAAAACTAATTTTGAATAAAATACTGTGCAAATTGTGTGTGCTTACTGTACAAATGCAATTTCCTTATAAGGTTTTTTTCTTTTTAGAACGACGAGGACAAATTCTTTGGCATGTCTTTTGTAACTTTGGGATAAGTATCTATTATCGTTGTTATCGGAGTATAGCAGGAGCAAACTCTGGGTAGGTGCACTAACCCCACAACACACGTACCAGGTAAATCAAGAGCGCGAGTTTGAATCCTATAGCTCACTCAGCTCCCTTGAGGACTTCGCGACTCTTGACTTCCATTTAGAAGATTAAGTAATTCTGGTCATAACTACTATACTTTTGTGGAGTTGTGAACCCTCAACCAAAGAGATAACCCCTGTTGAAACTCGCTTCCACTAAAGCTAAGTTGTCGTGGTTTGGTCTTTATAAATTTGATTAGGATAACGTAATTAAGGGTGTGTTTGATAAAACTGAAAATTAAGTGCTGGATTTTAAGTACTGAAAATTTTAAGTAAATGAATTTGTAATACTGAAAACAGTATTTCAACTACTGAAATCGAATGCAATTAGTGATTATTTTCAGTAAAAAAAATTTACTTAAAATTTTAAATAATTTATTTAACTATTTTTTAAATTAAATAGTACGTTAAAAAATAATTAGTACTGAATTTTTTTATTTTCAGGTTAATAAACATACCCCGTGTTTGTGTTTCAATTCTCTCTCTAGTGCTGGGCCCAAAGGTTGAAAAGGCATTCAAGAGAGAGAGAAAGAAGGAGGCCAGTAATCGGACGACGTACACATTCAGATTTTATTAGACAGAACTCTATAGGGTCAGAGATTTTCAAAGCGAGAGAGAGAGAGAGAGACGTTGGAGGAGAAATTGGTTCATTTCAAATTGGGGGCGTAAAAGAGTCAAAAAGTTGTAGAAGAGTATCAAAGATGGGACAAATTGTCAGTTTGGTCATAGGGAAAAGCAGAAGAATAAGATTTTTTTTTTCTATTTTAATCTAAAAAACTTGTCCTCCTACATTGCTAGAAAATAACTATGCCAAGGAATGTAGAGTATGGAGCATATAGGATTTTTGTTCATTTTTTCCCTACTCGGATTGTCGGATCTCCACCCGGAGATGTGTGTTGCATTCTAATAATTATGTTAATAATATATGAGTAAAATTAAAATAAAATTGAGAAAATTAAATAAAAATCTCTACTTTGAAAGAAAATAGAAAATAAGAACAAGTGGTTTGAATTTAAGGGGATAAAGATAATTATTTTCGAATTATATGACCATAAGTCTATTTTTAAACTGAAAATAAGAATATTAACAGATTTGTCCCCGTCAACCATGCGTTGTTTGCCACCTCATCACAGTCTTCAAAGAAGTGTTTTTTTTTTCAAACTTTAAATGCATATCATATATTTGTAATCTAAAAGGAAAAATCAATCAAATAAGATTTATAGTGACTATGAAAAAAAAAAAATTATGTTACTGTCGGACCACTATTACGTAATGTCACTATCTCTTTTGCGACAGTGACATGATACTACTACCTTTGAATCTTTTTTTTTTTTTATGATATGTTACTGTCTTTAACTGGACAGTAACATATAAAAATTGGCCATAATTTTGTGATTATTAGGTCAATTTGAAGAAATGTCATTGTTGACGAAATGCTACTATTTTTTGTTCAATGCCATATTGCTAATCTTTAATGATATGTTACTATTTTTTGCATGGTGATAATTTTTAAAGACAGTAGCATCTACTAAATGGCCCTAATTTTGCAATCTTTTGCAACAATGATGTTACTATCTTTGTAAAAACGTTTAGTTTATTTATAATATATTACTGTATTTACTTGGAAAGTATTGTAAAAGTAGTATCATCTGATAAAATAACCATAATTTTGTAATTATTTGATTAATTTGAAGAAATGTTACTGTCGATAGTATCATGTTAAAGTCTCATGTTACTGTTTTACCTGGGCAGCACTTAAAGACATCGATTTTTTTTAAAAGAATTTTATAGACACTATGGATCTTGTTTGATAGATTTTGTTTTGTAGATTACGAATATATAATTTTTATGATAAAATAATTTGTAATTTAGAAGTTATGACAATTTAAAGTTTGGAAAACAAATAATAACTGACTTCCTTAAGTTATGAGCTGAGGTGTCATATGTGTAGTGTAATTATTATTATTTTTTTTTTTTTTGTAATCGGGAGTGTCCGGGCCAGCTTGTGCGCACCTCGACTAATCCCCCGAGGCCTGGAGGCGCCGGGTGAATACTCCAGTGGCCACGCCCCCCATGACTCGAACACTAAACCTCTTGGATAGTACACCCAAGAAGCTTACCACTCGGCCACAAGGGACTTGGTTGTGTAGTGTAGTGTAATTGTTGAACATAAGAAAAGTGGACATTTCGTCCACTGGCAATCACAGAGACTTTTGGCACCAAAAAAATGTGAAAATCTATCACCTATTATGATTCAACGTGGAAACCTATGGACAGCCACCCCATAAAAATATTATGTCTCTCATAAAAATAAGTTTACTAAAAATATTATGTTTCTCATAAAATAAGTTTGCTAGAAAATAAGTTATATACTGAATAAATCAATCGTATGTTGTGTTTTTTATTTGAAAAGAGCTCCAGAATCATGACCAGTATTTGAAGTGGTTTAAACAAATAGGAGAAGACTAGGAAACTTTTTTTTTGGTTACTTCTGTAAGTTTTGAAGTGGGATTGGTTCATGTTGTCACGACTCATCCCATTACGCGTGAAAATAGGACATGTGGCACGCCACCAAGACTTTTCCAATTCATAAAATAACTCTAGCAGCGTAAAAGAAACTTTAAACGACAATTGAGTATTCAACTCCTTTGAAAACAATACCCTCCGAGTTGTAAAATCCGTATAAAATTGAAAACGTAATTATATTTTGAAACAAGTGAATTTATGTTGAAAGGTGTCCTAAAGGTACCCTAAGAACCAATAAAAACATTTAAATAATGTCGGAAGGGGTAGAAAAGCACACGGGCAGAACCAATTTCGACCGGTCGAACTGTCCCGGTCGAATGACCCTGTTGCAGAATTCCACCCCTTTTTGGCAGAATTTTGCTGAAGGGTCAAACAACCCTTCCAAGTTACCACACTTCAATCCAAACCTTCCCAACCATATCAAGGTTATATGAACTTGTAAAAAAACTTTGCCAAACATTAGAAAAGAAATAGAAATAAAATAAGCTAAGGCTCGTTTGGATTGATTCACAACACTCCAATCACAGCCATTGAAAACTCGAATTTGACAAGTTAAGATTACAACACGAACTTAGGAGTTCGGATTAGTTCAAAACTAACTACTCCATACAAGAAGTTTGGTTTCATATTACCACATTGGAGTAAAAAAAAATAAAACATAAACAAGAGAAATGATCCCCGTCATCTCCACGGCCTCATTCCTCACGCTTCTTCTTGCCTTTTTTCCATACTTGCAATGGAGTAATCTCCATTGCTTAGCTATATGCTGAATGTACAATTCTAAACATATGCTTATATGATAATTCATGATTTAAGATATCAAAACACGTCAAATTAGTCTATATGGAGAGTGGTATGTTTTCCATTCGATAAATGAAATTGATGTCGTGGAAGGCCCTCCTCTTACCACGTATCCCGTGCCCTGGCTAGGCCTTCCTCCAAACCATGCACTGTGTCCTGGCTGGGCCTTCCTCCAAACTAGACACAATGACTATCGATACCATAATCCTCAAACATTCAAACCCCCCTTTGACCCACATAAACACATAATATGCTCATATAATCACATATACGTGCTTTTCATGCATTTCCACATGCGTAATTAATGGGCCTACTTAACACATGAATTTCGCCCGGATCCAACAATATCAATTCGGATATTTAAAACATGTAAATTTCTTATAAACCATAAGTCTATAATTCAAACCTAGTGCAAACGTCCTATAACTTTGAGGGAAGTACTAGGGGACCAATTAAACGTCGAATCTCCGATCTCAAGGGATTTCTACAAGTATATACATGTTTTTTCCAAATTTCTAGAATTTGAATTTTCTAAAAAGGTTTGCCAAACGTGGCCTAAGAAGTATCAAAAGGAAGCTCTTACCTCAAGGAGTTCAAATATAAAATTTTGGTTGAAATTAAACGGGCAGAGTTCGTCGATTTGTTTCTTAAAGCTCTAAGCTACCAAAAATTCCTAAGCCCCAATTTGATTTTGAAGATATTATGGAAATATTTTGGAATCGACTATATATATATATGCATATATTTCAAAAATTACGTTTACCTCCCCACGAGTTCTCAAACCTTCTAATTATCCCTCAAAACGTCTTACACGTCTAATTCATTACTTTACGAGTGAAAACTATAAATTATAAAAGTTTTCGACTAAGTTTTGTTTGTCTCCGTAATTACGTTCTGAAAACTAATTTCGTGAAATTTCTAAATAACCTACCTTTTATGTAACGTATCACCTACATTCTCACTATAACCTTCACGGTGATCTAAATCAATATCAACATTATTAGAATTTACACTAAACAGGTAAAATCACTATTCACATAAGCCAAATTAGTCAAACAACATTTAATGCACATAAATGTCATTTACTCATGCCAATTCTTCATGATATTCCACATTCCCATGTCCTCGATTGACACTCACCGTTGACTCACAGTCAACTCCATCCACAATTATTAAATCACGTTAATAATTTCATTTAAAATATTTATGCCTTTAAACCAAAAGCATTTTCCGGGACAAGTGTGACGTACATGTGTACAAAAATATCTATGTGAAACATATGTAGAACAGGGACATACGAATAATATTAGAGATTGCCATGACAAAAGTAGGGGTGGGCCTGTTCGGTTCTAACCGAAGTTTTGGGCCGAACTGAAATTTTTTTCCCCTTTTTGGGTCGGGTGGATCGGGTCATTATTTCGGTTCGATTTGTATCTAAACTGTAATTATAAATCACAATTCGGTTATTGAAACAATTCTTAGAAACCGAACCGAACCGACCCGAACTTCAAAAAATCAAAATAAATATATTATATGTATGTTATTATATCATCTGCTATCAGTCATGAGTCATCACATGACTCTTGAGAGTCATAAAGCCTTTTGAGTCTTCACTCTTCAAATTTAGGGTCACAAAATAACAAAACAAACTTCTCTCTTTCTCCACTTCCAGCGGCGGCGACAAAGAAGGGGCACTTCTCATTATTCTCAACCCTTAGATATATTCAATCGGCGGTAGAGTTTGTAGTCTGTAGACTGTGTATGATAGTGTGTATGTTCTTTAATCCTTTTAGTCACGACCCATCTCGCTACGCGCACAAATAGGACATGTGGCACACCACCAAGGCTCATCCAATTCCTTTAAAGTAAATAGTAGCGGAAAATATAAGTATAATTTATTAAAATTAGAGAAATAAAAAGTTTGGCTCAGTTGAAACACTTCTAAAAGAATCCATTTTGAAAACGGAGGTCCAGTCGACTGTGGCGGGGACCAAGTCGATTGTGGCGGGGACCCAGTCGACTGTAAGACCAATACAGAGAGTATGTGTCACACCCCAACCCGCCCCACCGGATTAGGACATGTGTAACAAGGCGATATACACACCCAAAATTCACTAATTAGGAACAAAATGTGAATAATCCACTTTAAAGAACTCTATTGTGACAAAACAGCGCCCAAGGACAAAATGGTCATTAAGAAAGTATGTAAAATTTTTATACCAAAAGTTAGATTTTTGAGTCCCGGTTCCAACGCAACAAACGGCGCACGAATCCGAGTTTTCTAGAAAAATTATGCACATTTCCGTAAAAATGGACGGCTGCTGGAAACAGGATCCGCTCACAAAATCCGGATCGATCCAATTTAGTATTTTTCTAGCAGAATGTCCCTCCAGAACACCGGATCGATCCACCCTTTGTACCCGGATCGATCCGGGTTCCTGCAGAATGGTTTCTGCTGCTAAATTTTGTTGTCAAACAAGTTTTAAACCTACCAAAACACAACCAAATCACATGGAAACCTTATGAAACTTTGGGAAATCATATCCAACACATTTCCAAACACTTTTAAACTTAAATCAAACTTGGATTACACAAACACACCCACAATTTGATCAAATCAACCATGAACTCACTTCAAGAGAATATAACCAAACTTTAAAGCTTTGAAACCAAATTTAGCATAAAAAATTCATAAAACTTGTTGGGAATTAACTTCAAAGGTATAGCTAACATTATATACACAAAATGAAACTTGTCTAAACACTTGCAATGCCATCCGGGCTTTCCGAGATGGTTCAATCAAACAACTTGCACCTTATTCGAGCAAAACAAAAGAGATTATACATAAGCTCTCTAATTCACTTCCAACTCTCCAAAATACAACTTTAGGATCCAAATACACCTCCAACAACCCAAGTATGAATATTAACATGAAAGTAACCATAATTTACATCATTTTACAAGTTCTAAAGAAATTCATATATATGAAGCTCAAATCTCCCCCATCTCTCCCATCTCTCCCAACGCGCGTCATTTTCTCTCCGGATACGGCTCCGAACCTGCGGTGGGTGTTATGTATCACAACAGAAATAGGAAAATGATTTTCTTAAGCATTACGCTTAGTGAGTAGTCTAAACATGATTGAATGTTTAACACGTGCAATGCTATAATTAACACATAAAACATAAACGTAGTCGCCGAGTCACCGGTTACATGGTTCATTCAGACCCGAAGACCTCTCTTGGTCCCGTGGCCACTTCTATTCCTTGGACTTCCGTATTTATCGGATTCTTCCTCTACACCACCCTTATTACTCCCAACAATGAACCATTTCCCCGGTGCTCATTGACTACCACATAGACATATAAGCACATATAAACACATATCCATGTATCAACATAATTTTCATAAAATTGACAAAGAATTCACATGATTAACATCTTTATAGTCTCTAATCATGAATTATCATTCCTAACATTGCATATAGTTTGAACCCATTAAACCCAATCAGTTTTAGGTGTAGAAAACTCACCTTAAGCAAGATTATATCCAAATTCAAGCTATAGAAGTGCTGAATTTCACCAATTAGAGCTCAATTTCAACACCAAAATGAATCCTACAAGAATTCGGTAGACGACGCCTCACCGTTAAGTATGAGCTACCAAAATCCAGCAATTTAAACGTAAATTAAGGATATAGAAACGTTCATCTCACCTCCACGAGTCCGAAAATGGCTTCGATTCGTGAATCCGACGAACGACGGCGACGGAACGGCGGAATTACGGCGTCGGTGACGGTTTCTCCGTTTCTCTCTCCGAGCTTTCTTCTCTTTTGTTTTAATTTCTGTAAAATGAGAGTTCTTCTCTCATCAAGACACCTACACATGCAAAGGCATTAGGTGTCTTGACCATATTTTGACATATTTCGCTTAGACCCCCAAAGTTTCTTAGGTTCTTATTATAAAATCCCCTGAACATTTTATTAACTACCCAAAACTTAAGTGGGTGTTTGTCTAAGTTCCATATGGGTCCCAACGTGGGTCCCACATATTTTGTGAAATTGCTATCGCATCTACTAGTTTTAAATCTTTTTCATTTATACCCTTCTATGAGTATCCAACATAAAACTAATTGCTAACACGTATATCTACATATAATATGGAAGCATTTTAAACAAATACTCATGTAATCATATAAATGCATTTAATCATTTAAAATACAAATTACCAATTTACCCTTCGCTGGTTTCATTTCAATACATGTCCCACCTCACTGGGGACTTTTCCAATTAGTGTCCCTCTCTGAACACTTTTTACATGGGTGAGTCCAAGCCTCCCCTTAATCCATTTATACACTAATAATATTAATTAATGCATATTAACAAGTAATTAACCCGTTCCCCGGGTACGAGTGTTACATCTATCCCTCCCTAAAAGGGAGTTTGGTCCCCAAACTTACTCTTACCTCACGAATTGAATAAGTGCGGGTACTTGGCTCAGATTTCATCCTCCCGCTCCCAGATTGCCTCTTCAACTGAATGACTTTGCCATTGAACCATTACAAGCGGAATTACTTTGGTTCTCAACACTTGGTCCTTCCTATCAAGGATTTGTACTGGATGCTCCACATAAGTCAAATCTTCTTGAATCTCTAACAGTTCTGGAACGATAACATGTTTTGAATCCGGCACATAACGTCTAAGCATCGACATATGAAACACGTTATGCACATTTTCCAACTCTTGTGGCAACTCTAACCGATAAGCTAACGGCTGTGGGTATCGCAATTTTCTTATCCACAGCTTTTCTTTTAAAATTCTTTTAAAATTTCAAATTCAAAACAAATGAGTCGCCACTTAATTTTTCAAAGGAAAACTAAGAAACCATTTCAAAAGAAAACTGATCTTTTGCGAAACCAAAAATTAACTAGGTCCGGGGATTATGGAATGAGAAGGGAAGGAGCCCATCGGACTAAAACACCCCTTCTCATCCTATCTCGTGATAGGCCTCTACTTAACATCCTTTTAATTGAATTACTAATCTAAGCATGCCCTCAACTAATACATAGATATACGTATACATTACACAAACATGTCGAAATGGTGTGAAATTACCAATTTACAAAATATCATTCAAAAGCCATGTAATTCAAGTAGCAAGCAATATGATATGCAAATAGGGAACTAGAGAACTTACCCGGGATCCAGCCGCGATTATTTAAACGTGCAAATGCATGCAAATAGATAAAACCTAGAAAAGAGTCTCTAATCCATATATACGAGTAAAGCAATTCCTAATTCTAGGGTGTCGCACATAAGATTGAAAAATCGATAAAATCAAGAAATTAAAATAAACTAAAGAGGAATTCAAGAAGTCGTACCTTGATAGCGCTACAATACAAAGGGTTAGTCCACATGATATACATGATATGAAGTTAGAAATAACAATCCTAAATTTCTAACTTAAATCTATCAAATGCAATTAAATCTAAAGCAAATAAATCCTAATTACAAGTGTCAAGCCATACGGATGAATATGTTCATGAACAAGAATAAATTATGAAATACTCAATGATTTAGATCACTTAAACTTTGAATTCAAGCTTAACTAATCATTATTGAAACGTGGTTTGAACCTTGACTCATGAAAAATTCATCTAAGCCATTATTCATAAGATTGATGAAAACTATTGCAGAATTCTGGAAATTGCTGAGGGCAGATCATAACTTTAAAGAAATAAAAAACATGATTCCCGTGGGTTGATCTTGATGAATTTTGGACACAAGATGCCTCTGTGTGTCTAGTTTTTAACCCAAAAAGGAAATCAAAGTTTCAACGGTTGGATCTCCGGGAATTGGACAAAAACTAGACAGCACTCAGCATTCTACAACCTTCTGTCCAGAGTTCTTGTACGATTTTCTAAAAATAGCAAAAAGATCATAAATGCTTTGTTCTTTTTAGGGTGACTTCCTAACACATTAATCTACTTATAAAAAATTATTTTGGGTCACAAATACTTTATTAAGGTTCTGATTTACTTATTTCAAAAGAGTGTTACTGTTCTGAAACTCTGGACAGATTGCAGTGACTTTACAAAACTCATGACCAAACCACTTTAAACATGAAATCTCCTTAAAACAAAAATTTCAATAGTAAAACATTGTGTTATTGACACTTTCCCGTTGGTTTCATTCAGTTTCAACGGTCTGATTTCGAACTAAAAATCTTTGATCAAAACCGGTTTATGAACCCACTATTTCATTGTTAAGTTCAACTTTTATTTGTTAACCCCAACTATTAAACCATGAAGTTGGACTTAAACTAAACCATTTTCTCCTACCATTTGATGGTAATTGGAGGCCAAAGACCTTTATATTTGTAGATTTCGAATGAAGCATGAATAGACTTCATGAAATCTCATGATAATGAATCTAAACCATGGAGATGGGCTTAGACTCAAACTACTTTCTCCTCCCACTTGATGGTCATTGGAGATGAAGATATGACTAATACTCATGAGCCTTCAAGAATCTCAAGAGAGAAGTACAAAAAATCATAGCTAACTCATAGGTTTTCAAGGAACATGGAAGGGGATTCCATGAAACCTTAAGTTAAAGAATCCCAAACCATGGTGGAGGTTTAGATTCATTTACTTGCTCTTATATAAAGGATGATCAACCTTGACTCTCATGGGGATCACAAGCTCACATGGAATCAAGGGATCCAACTCATGAGATTCAAGTGAAGTATGGAAGACTTCCAAGAATCTCAAGAGAGAAGTATAAACAAAGAGGAAGAAAAGAAGGAACTAAAAGAAAAAGGCAATTAAAGTTTGCAAGTTCCCTAATAAAACTTCTAAAAAAGGTTAATCAAAAGACCAAGTAGTTTTAAGATTAGAAGTTCAAAAGAATGAAGAAAAACAACTTGTGGTTAGAGGATCACCTCCAAATTGTCCTCAAAGCTTCTCTCCTTTGAAGATCTTCTGTAATACCCGTACCCGGAGAAATAATATAATATCTGCATTATATGCATTAATTAGTATAATTAATAGCGTATGATAATTTGGGTAAGTTCCGATTACCCCGATGTGTTAAGTGCTTGATAAAAGGCACAGTTGAACGGATATGAAGTGGGACCCACGGGAGGTCCGGATTAAATAAATTACATTTAGTTGCATTTATATGATTATATGAATATTTGTTTAATTGCTTTAATATCTTATTGTTATCTGTAATTTTTATGGTGCTAGTTTGAGTACCCGTGTGAGAATAAATAGGAATCAAATTCATAACTAGTAGGTTAATTAGCAACTTCATAAAATATGTGGGGCCACGTTTGGGACTCACGCGTGATATAGACAAAATACCCACTTAGATATTGGGTAGTTAATACAATTGTTTAGGGGATGTTATAATAAAGCTTAAAGAAATGTTGGGGGTGTAAACATAAATAAACAAAAGTTGGCATGAAGCCCAAGAGGTTGACACCTCTTAACAATGACTCATCATCTTCTTCATATATCAACTAGGGGTGAACAAAAAAATCGAAAAACTGAAAACCGACCGACCAAAAAACCGATTGGTCGGTTTATAAAATACATATACAAGCTAAAATCGACCGAAAAACCGACCGAAACCGCAAAACCGACCGAAACCGAACCTATTGGTCGGTTTTAAAATACACAAAAAATCGACCGAAACCGACCGCGTACACCCCTAATATCAACATAAGAAAAGAGATACAGGAGACAATCGGCCATTGACTGAAATTCCGTCGTCTCCGCCGTTTCGTCGTCGTTCCGTCGCCGTCTGTCACACCCGTTCCAGAATTCCATGGTTTATCATTTCATATTTGAGATTTTGTCGCTTATTAATGTTTATTAATAATCTGAGGTGGAGTTGACTGTGAGTCAACGGTAAGGTGTCAGTGAGGACACAGGAACATGGCAGTTCATATTGCATTGGCATGATTAATTGACATTTATATGATTTAAATGTTATTTGATATATCTTGTATTTTGTGAATAGTGAATTATACCTGTGTAGTATAAATTCTGGTAATCTTTGATATTGTTATATCATTTGGAAAACTGTGTGAGAACGTGAGTGCCACGTTAAATAAAAAGGTAGGTTGTGTAGAGCTTTCACATAACTTAGTTTTCGGACGTAGTTTTTGGACCCAAACGAGACTTAGTCGGAAGCTTTTGGAATTTACAATTTTCACTCATAAAGGCATAAAATGAACGTGTGCAAAGTTTCGAGAGCTAATTAGAAGTTTGAGAAACTCGTGGGGAGGTAAATGCAATTTCCGAAGAGTTTGCCTATAAATAGTAATGGATGAGATTCATTCTCATACAAAACTCAAAAATATCTAGAGAGAGAGGAGAGAGAAGGGAGATTGTTGCCACGGGCTTTGCGACGACGATCGGCGACCTTTCGTCCGTCAGTTTTTCTCCAAATTCGAGATTTGAACTCGTGGAGGTAAGGCCTACGTTTTGATACTACTTAGGCCATGTTTGGCTAATTTTTCTAAAAATCTAAATTCTAGACTTTTGGGGAAAATCAAGTAAAACTCGTAGGAATCGCGTATAATTTTAAATCCGACTTTTATTCGGGCCTCTAGTCGATCCTTCAAAGTTTCGGAGAGATCGCACGAGGTATGAATTCTAGATCTATGAGATATATGGATTTTCATGTTTTGAACATCAACTTTGATATCCTTGGATCCGGGGAAAATTCATGTATTAATTAGGCCCGTTAATTATGCACGTGAAATTGTATGAAAAGCACATGTAATTGTTTATGTGAGCATGTTATGTGTCTACTTGGGTCAAAGGGGAGTTTGGTGCAAATTCATCCGGGGTAAGCTCCTCGAACCTTGAGGATTGTGATTTGATTGTGATTGTGATGCAATTGGAATTGTGGTTGTGTCTGGATTGGAGGTGGGCCCAACCAGGACACGGTACCTAGTATGGAGGAAGGCCTAACCAGTGTACGAGATGCGTGGGAGAGGTGGGCCTCCTACGGCATCGACCGGATGAATGCGTACCACTCACCCTAGAGACTATTTCTATGTGTTTTAGATGCTTAAACCATGAACTGTCATATAAGCATACATTTAGAATTGTGCACTCAGCATATAGCTGAGCAGTGGAGATGTACTCCATTGCAGGTAAGAAGAAAGACAAAAAGAATCGTGAGGAGTGAGGCCGAGGAATGTCGGGAAGCTACAATTGTACATGTTTTTGTTTTAAATCCTAATCTTGTGTAAGGATTTGTAAATTGTAATAATACGTTGTAATAGATCTTTGGACTAGTTTAGTAGTTTGGAAATCTTGTAATTGAACGCCTGTAGTTATGTTTTAAATGTCGTAATTCAGTTACGGTTTTGATTGTTGTTAGTGTAGAGGAGCACGAGTTGTTAAATTTCTTCAGAGGGCTGTCCAGCAGGGGAGCAGTCGACTGGACCCTATGTCAGTCGACTGGATCCCGTGTGATTGAGACACTGAAAGTGAATAGTAAGAGCAGCAGTCGACTGGACCCATTTATCAGTGACTGAACACTGTTGATTTTTGGCTACTGCTTCTATTAATGGCAAAACCAGTCGACTGTACCATAACTCAGTCGACTGGACCTCTGTTGAGAATTTTGGGTTTTGGTTTCTGCTAAGTACAGTCGACTGGACCCCAGGCACAGTCGACTGAACCTCTATTTTCAAAACTGATTCTTTTGAATGTGTTTCCACTTGGCCAAAACTTTTTATAACTCCGATTTCAAGGGAATTTCAATTCAAGGGTAATGTTCCCTAAAGTTTTAAAATACTCAGGGTTGTTTTTAAAGTTCTTTCCGTTGCGTATCGTTAGAGGATGTTTGGATGAGCCTTGGTGGTGTGCCACGTGTCCTTTTTCCACGCGTAGTGGGATGGATCGTGACACCGTCGGTACACCGTTTCGCGAACCGAGACCGTATTCGGACTCGTGGAGGTGAGAGGATCGTCTCTATACATTTCATTTTCAATTTTGTTGACGTTTTCCACGACCGTCTTTGACGTGCCGATATATATATATATATATATATATATGTGTGTGAAATTGCTATGTAGGAATACCATTGAAGTTAATTAGAGCTAAAATTAGCAAGGAATTTGGGGTTCTAGGCTTTAAATTGGAGCAATTTGTGAGGTGAGTACTCTAATCCTAACTTGGGTGTTAAATGGTGCTTATGTGATATTGGGTATGATTAAAATGCTTAGTTCTTGAAGTTGTAGTTAAAGCATGTGTTAATTGGAGCCTAACATATCAAAATTTGTAGAAATTGTTATGTGATATGTTTGATGTACTTATGTGCTTAATTGGGTCAATGGATGTCAAGTGTTAATCATCATTATTTAGCCCGTAGTAACGGGACGATGTTTTTCCTTTAAGAAAAAGGGGACAGTGGTGACGACCACAACGATTGACTACGGTCACGTGAGAGTGTGTGTTTTTGCTATATGCGACGTTGAAGTGAGAAAAGGCCCGAAATATTGGGTCCGATGCGATGGTGATTAAGTACTTGACATACCGGCGACTACTTATATTGTTGTGTTGCTTAACATTGCATATGCACATTTCATACTCCATGGCATGGTTAAAGTATTCACTAAGCGTAAGCTTAAAAATCAAAACTGTTTTCTGTGTGGTTATTGAATAACCACCGCAGGTACGGATCGTGACGAGGGAAGGAAATGATCGGGAGTCCGAGCGGAGCATCATCTTGTTTATATGTTTATAGGCAAGTGAATATGTTAGTCTTGGTGGAGATGGAACTCATGTTTGTAATATGGTAGTTGGAAATGCTTTTGTTGGAAGAACAAGATGTATTTTGGATTCCAAACTTCTTTTGTAGTTGTAATATGTTAAACATCACTTCCTTAATGGTTAGAATATTATTGTAAACTTGTTAATATGTTGGGTGTTCTTTCCTTGAGTTGAGTTGTTGAACTCTTAAACTCATGTTTTAAGAAATGAGATTGTGTTTGAGCCTTTGGTCTCATGTTGAGTATAGCCTTGATAAGAGAATGGAAGGTTGTTCTTTCAAATGGTTTTTATGGATTTTGTTGATTAAATGAACTTGCAATCATTTTAGAAGTGAATTGTGAATCCTCAACTAATGTTTGGGTGAGTTTTGATTAAATCAAGTTGTTGTGGGGCTTTTGAACTTATCTTGGCAAAGGAATTTCTATACTTTACTACTTTGTGAAATTGGTGTCTAGTTCTTCATTGGTTTGAGGTTTGGATTATGTTTAAAGTGTTTGTGAAAGTTTAAATATGTAATGAACGTGTTTATGCGTGTTTGGTATATGTTTCCAAAAGTTTTTGGGATGTTTGGAATGAAAAATGTAACTTGGGAAATGTTTGAACTGATAAAACAGGGTTTTAGCAGCAGGAATTCCACTTCTGCAGAATCCGGATCGATCCGGGTCTTGAGCGGATCGATCCGGGGCATCCAGAGGTGCAGAAAATGACTTTCTGCTAAATCCAGATCGATCCGGTTTTGGAGCGGATCTATCCGCTTTTCTATTTCCAACCCGTCGGCTTTTACGGAAACATACATAACTCTCTCCAGAAAATTCAGGTTCGCACGCCGTTTTTTTTTTTGCATTGGAACCGGGACTCAAAGATCTATCTTTTGGTATAAAATTTGATATATCTTATTAATTACCATTTTACCCTTGGGGGCTATTTTGTCACAGTAAGGTTCTTTTATGTCATTTAAAACATGTGTTTCTTAGTAATTCCCTTATTTTCTTTGCTAATTAGTATAAATGATCACTTGTGGCATTGTTACACGTGTCCTAATCCGCCGGGGCGGGTTGGGGTGTGACATCTTCCAAGCTCTTCTCTCTAGTTTTTTAAAACTCTCTCTTTTCTCTCTCAAACATGTGTTAGTGTAGTGGTAGCTACTACTTGTGTGTCCTCCCAAGGAAGGTCCTCCCAAGGAAGATCCTCCTTATTTTATAGACAAAATTACCAAGTATTCTCGGTGAATTCGGAGTAAAAGACAGGTGTAAATGTCTCATTTGGTGGTACAATACGTACTTCCTGAAAACAAACAGACTGCTGCAGAAGGCGGCAGTTAAAAGAATTTGCGGCAGTCAGTGGATGCCGCTGCGGCACTCCGGCATCCAGTGAGAGCCGTTTAAAAAATAATGATTACCGCGTCTTAGTCAAAATTGCTTTTCTGTTTTTTTTTTTTTGTTTTATCCGCATACATGTACGTATTGTACTACAAAATACAGACTGTTAAAGCAAACGGCAGTCAGAAATTGTCGGCGGCACTCACTAAGTGCCGGTCTGGCATTCTGTGACTGTCGTACGGCACTCATTGAGTGCCGCAAAAAGTGCCGTGTGCCGGCTTCTGCTAAACTTCCCCTTTTCAGGTCTTTTCTTTACTCCTTTTTCTTAAAAAAAAACTTATTTTCGAAGATCTTTTCCAAAAGTGATGTTTTATGCATAGATTCTCCTAAATACTTGGTATTTCCTTCTGTGCAAATTTTACCGCATGTGGAGAACTTTCTGAAGAGCTTGGAACACTTCGAATCTTTCGATCCTTGTCATCATCGAATATGGAGGTGATACTCTCCTTAATTCGATGTTTGGTCAAAATCGGGGTGTCTACAACAGCCCAACTCGGTTAAGAATCAAATACGGTCCAACATATCTCGGACTAAGCTTGCCTTACTTACCAAACCGTGCTATGCCTTTTGAAGGCGATACTTTAAAAAATACATAGTCACCAACCTCAAACTCCAGTGGTCTTCTACCCGTATTCTCATAACTTTTATAACGACTTTGAGCCATTTGCAACCGCTGTTTAATCAATCTAATCTTGTCGGTAGTAATTTGTACTATCTTTGGTCCCAAAAGCTGTTTTTCACCGACTTCTGTCCCAAACCGGCGATCTACACTTTTGTCCGTACAATGCCTCGTAAGGCGCCATTCCAACGCTAGTTTGAAAACTGTTATTGTAAGAGAATTCGATTAAAGGCAAATGGGTCTCCCAATTGGCCTTGAAATCCATAACACATACCCTCAACATATCTTCCAAAATCTGAATCATCCTTTCGGACTGACCATCGGTCTGGGGATGAAACGCAGTACTAAAATGTAAAGCCGTCCCCATAGCTCTCTTTAAGCTCTCCCAAAATCTAGACACAAATCGAGTGTCACGGTCTAACACTATCGAAACCGGTGCTCCATGAAGTCGAATAATTTCCCGAATGTAAATCTCTGCAAGTTTCAATGGATCTTTGGTCTTGATGGGTAGAAATGGGCTGACTTAGTCAACCGATCGACAATAACCCAGATACTATCATTTGACTTCTGAGATTTTGGAAATCCTGAAACAAAATCCATCGTGATATGCTCCCACTTCCATTATGGTATTTCTAAAGGATGTAGTTCTCCTCCAGGCCGTTGATGTTCCATTTTCACTTTTTGGCATGTCATACATTTAGATACAAATTTCGTTACTTCTCTCTTCATACCACTCCACCAGTAAATTTCTCGCAAATCTCGATATATTTTGATACTACCCGGGTGTATCGAATATCTGGTATTATGAGCTTCCTCCATAACTTTATTTCTCAAATCTCCAACTTTAGGAACATACAACCGGTTGATATACCTCAAAACACCGTCTTGGAAACTGAACTCTGGCCTTTTACCCTCAGGCGACTCATCCACAATCCTCTTAAATTCTGGGTCTAGAAGTTGATTTGACTTTATTTCACCAATTAAATTCAGCTGTGCAACAATCGCAGCCATTAAACCACCTTTGACTCTAGGAATTACTTCAAGTTCTAATTGTTCAAATTCTTTTAGTAGTTCCTCTTGTGCTGTTAAGGCATAAGCTAAGTTTCCCGACGACATTCGGCTCAAGGCATCAACCACTACATTGGCTTTCCCCGGGTAATATTGAATCTTCAAATCATAGTCTTTCATAAGTTTCAACCACCTCCTTTATCGCATGTTAAGGTCCCTCTGAATGAACAAATACTTCAAACTTTTGTGATCGGTGAAAATTTAACGTCTCCCCGTATAGATAGTGTCTCCAAATCTTCAAGGCAAAAATAACTGCCGCTAATTCCAAGTCATGTGTTGGGTAATTCTTCTCGTGAGATCTCAACTGCCTTGAAGCATAGGCTATTACCTTGTCATCTTGTGTTAGCACGCATCTCAAGCCTTGGTGAGAAGCATCACTATAAATTCGGAAATTCCTAGTACTTGTAGGAATTGCAAGTATCGGTGTCGTAGTTAGCTTATTCTTCAATGCTAAGAAACAATCTTCACACTCCTTATTCCACTCAAACGATACGTCTTTTCTCATTAGCCTTGTTATCGGAGTCGCGATTCTAGAAAAGTCTTTAACAAACCTTCTATAATATCCGTCTAACCCCAAGAAACTTCGAATCTCAGACACATTTGTCGGCTTTGACCAATTCATTACAGCTTCAATCTTCTGTGGGTCTACAGAAATACCTTCCTTAGAGATCACATGCCCCAGAAAGGTAACACTAGTTATCCAAAACTCGCTTTTATTTAACTTTCCAAATAATTGTTTTTCCCAAAGTCGTCGTAAAACCAACCTCAGGTGTTGTTCATGGTCTTTCGGGATTTTCGAATAAATTAAAATATCATCAATGAAGACTATAACAAATTCATCCAAATAGGATTTGAAAACTCTGTTCATCATATCCATAAAGGCAGCTGGCGCATTAGTAACGCCAAACGGCATCACTAGAAATTCATAGTGTCCGTATCGGGTCCTAAAGGCTGTCTTCTCCACATCCTCGGCTTTAACTTTCAGTTGATGATACCCTGACCTCAAGTCAATCTTTAAAAATACTTGAGCCCCTTGAAGCTGATCAAATAGATCGTCGATACGTGGCAACGGGTACTTGTTCTTGATTGTTACTTTATTGATTTCCCGGTAATCAATGCACATCCGCATTGTACCATCCTTCTTCTTCACAAATAATACTGGTGCACCCACGGAGACACACTAGGCCGAATAAAACCCTTGTCCAACAACTCTTGCAACTGAATCTTTAACTCTTTCAGTTCAATTGGTGCCATTCGATATGGTGCTCGTGAGATAGGTTGCGTCCCCAACATAAAATCAATACCGAACTCAATCTCTCGATCAATCAATACACTTGGTAACTCCTCTGGAAATACATCCGGAAATTCTCAAACAACTGCAATATCTTCAAGTTTTAAATCAGAACCTCTAGTATCAAGAATACTACACAGAAACCCCTGACAGCCCTTCTTTACTAAACTACAAGCTTCAATAGCTGACACGATATACGATGGTGATACAACACCCTTACCTTGAAAATAAAACTCATCTTAATTCGGAATACGGAATACTACCCCTTTATTGTTATAATCAATGTTAGCATGATTAGCCGCTAACCAATCCATACCCAATATGACATCAAAATGTTGAACAATCAATGGTACTAAATCAACCGTTAAGCTTTTACCACCTATATTTATGTCGCATTTCCTAAACACCCCTGAACTAATCATCGGAATCCCCAACGGTATTGCAACAGATAAGTCATAGTCTAAAAACTCTAATGGTCTATCTAGCTGCTTAGCAAAATGATGTGATATGAATGAGTGTGTGGATCCTGAATCTATAAGTACATTTGCTAGGTGTGAGCAAATGGGAACCATACCTGAGACAACAGTGGCGGCAGAAGCAGTATCCCCCGGCCTGAGTTGAAATAATCTTGCCTCTCGCTGCTCCCTCCTCGGTGGTTGAGTAGTCCTTGGTATAATAGTACTTGCCGCATTTGAACCAGAACTAGAAGCTCCCTGACGCTTGGTTGGACAATCCTTAGCTTGATGTCCCAACTCCTTACAAGTAAAGCATCAACCCCTCATATCCATAACCTGATTTGGGCAATTCCTAGCGATATGTTCCGGTTGTCGGCAAATGTTACAAGTAATTGGATTTGGGAGTTGATTGCATCGTCCCCAATGGAATTTTTGACATGTCTGACATCTCGGTTTATTTCCACTAGAACCACTGCCAATACTAGCCGATGAACCTCCCGGACTCTGCCTCTTCGCACTACCTTGACCACTAAACTGACTTGATCCCGATCGTTTACTTTGTTGACTTGGGGGTGGTGGCATGTTTGAAGTATATCCAAGGTCTCTCTCAGCAATAGAAGCAATGTCCAATGCCTTAGCATAGGTCTGTGTACGGAATACGGTCACTTGCCCTCAAATGTCAACTCGGAGCCCCGCCACAAACTTTCTGGCTTTCACCTTCTCAGTTGTTATCACATCTCCCGCAAACCTTCCCAAACTCGTAAATTGTGTTGAGTACTCTCGGACCGACTTTCCCCCTTGCACCAATTCCATAAACTCCTGAGCTTTTTGATTTCCAAACGATTCTGGGAAATATCGTTCATTAAACACCTCAATAAATTGATCCCACGTTGTTGGTTGACCCAGGCCCAGCTTGGTACGCCACCAATATTGTGCTTCATCCTTTAATGTGTCGGCGGCAAATAAAACTTTTTGTTCCTCTGTACATGGTAACACCCTGAAAATCTTTTCCATATCTGACACCCAAAAGTTTGCCTTCATTGGATCGGCTTCCCTACGGAATATTGTCAGCTTTTGCTTATGAAATTTAGAAATAGTGACAACTTCCTCCCTTGGATTTGGATTCGGTTGTACCGGCCTTTCCTCGACCACATGAGTTTCGGCAACTCGGACCAATCCTTCGATTGCCCGTTTAACTCGTTCCATTCGATTTGAGGTATCACCTCCAGACATAATGCATGGCACCCACATTATACCACATACACACATTACTTTTAAATAAACACATGGCATGCTAATCAATGATAAAATCATGCTAAGTAAACGTGTATGCATGTTTATGCAACTAAGTGTTGTTGTGTGCACACTACGCGTCATATACGTCTTTCGTTCCCAAAGGCTCTAACCTATAGCTTTGATACCAAAAATTGTCACACCTCAACTCGCCCCAGCAGATTAGGACACGTGTAACAAGGCGATATACACACCCAAAATTCACTAATTAGGAACAAAATGTGAATAATCCACTTTAAAGAACTTCATTGTGACAAAATAGCCCCCAAGGGCCAAATGGTCATTAAGAAAGTATGTAAATTTTTATACCAAAAGTTAGATTTTTGAGTCCCGGTTCCAACGCACCAAACGGCGCATGAATCCAAGTTTTCTAGAAAAAATTATGCACATTTCCGTAAAAATGGACAGCTGCTGGAAACAGGGGCGGATCGATCCGCCCACAAAATCCGGATCGATCCAATTTAGTATTTTTCTAGCAGATTGTCCCTCCAGAACCCCGGATCGATCCATCCTTTGTACCCGGATCGATCCGGGTTCCTGCAGAATGATTTCTGTTGCTAAATTTTGCTGTCAAACAAGTTTTAAACTCACCAAAACACAACCAAATCACATGGAAACCTTATGAAACTTTGGGAAATCATATCCAACACATTTCCAAACACTTTTAAACTTAAATCAAACTTGGATTACACAAACACACCCACAATTTGATCAAATCAACCATGAACTCACTTCATGAGAATATAACCAAACTTTAAAGCTTTGAAACCAAATTTAGCATAAAAAAAATCATAAAACTTGTTGGGAATTAACTTCAAAGGTATAGCTAACATTATATACACAAATGAAACTTGTCTAAACACTTGCAACGCCATCCGGGCTTTCTGAGATGGTTCAACCAAACAGCTTGCACCTTATTCGAGCAAAACAAAAAAGATTATACATAAGCTCTCTAATTCACTTCCAACTCTCCAAAATACAACTTTAGGGTCAAAATTCATCTCCAACAACCCAAGTATGAATATTAACATGAAAGTAACCATAATTTATATCATTTTACAAGTTCCAAAGAAATTCATATGTATGAAGCTCAAATCTCCCCCATCTCTCCCATCTCTCCCAACGCGCGTCATTTCCTCTCTGGATACGGCTCCGAACCTGCGGTGGTTGTTATGTACCACAACAGAAATAGGAAAACGATTTTCTTAAGCATTATGCTTAGTGAAAAGTCTAAACATGATTGAATGTTTAACATGTGCAATGCTATAATTAACACATAAAACATAAACGTAGTTGCCGAGTCACCGGTTATATGGTTCATTCAGACCCAAAGACCTCCCTTGGTCCCGTGGCTACTTCTATTCCTTGGACTTCCGTATTTATCGGATTCTTCCTCTACACCACCCTTATTACTCCCAACAATGAACCATTTCCCCGGTGCTCATTGACTACCACATAGACATATAAGCACATATAAACACATATCCATGTATCAACATAATTTTCATAAAATTGACAAAGAATTCACATGATTAACATCTTTATAGTCTCTAATCATGAATTATCATTCCTAACATCGCATATAGCTTGAACCCATTAAACCCAATCAGTTTTAGGTGTAGAAAACTCACCTTAAGCAAGATTATATCCAAATTCAAGCTATAGAAGTGCTGAATTTCACCAATTAGAGCTCAATTTCAACACCAAAATGAATCCTACAAGAATTCGGTAAACGATGTCTCACCATTAAGTATGAGATACCAAAATCCAGCAATTTAAACGTAAATTAAGGATATAGAAACGTTCGTCTCACCTCCACGAGTCCGAAAATGGATTCGATTCGTGAATCCGACGAACGACGGTGACGGAACGGCGGAATTACAGCGTCGGTGACGGTTTCTCCATTTCTCTCTCCGAGCTTTCTTCTCTTTTGTTTTAATTTATGTAAAATGAGAGTTCTTCTCTCATCAAGACACCTACACATGCAAAGGCATGAGGCATCTTAACCACATTTTGCCATATTTCGTTTAGACCCCCAAAGTTTCTTAGGTTCTTATTATAAAATCCCCTGAACATTTTATTAACTACCCAAAACTTAAGTGGGTGTTTGTCTAAGTTCCGTATGGGTCCCAACGTGGGTCCCATATATTTTGTAAAATTGTTATTGCACCTACTAGTTTTAAATCTTTTTCATTTATACCCTTCTATGAGTATCCAACATAAAACTAATTGCTAACACATATATCTACATATAATATGCTAGCATTTTAAACAAATATTCATGTAATCATATAAATGCATTTAATCATTTAAAATACAAATTACCAATTACCCTTCGTTGGTTTCATTTCAATACCTGTCCCACCTCACTAGAGACTTTTCCAATTAGTGTCCCTCTCTGAACACTTTTTACATGGGCGAGTCCAAGCCTCCCCTTAATCCATTAATACACTAATAATATTAATTAATGCATATTAACAAGTAATTAACCCGTTCCCCGGATACGGGTGTTACAGTATGAAAGTTCAATAGCCCAGTCCAGTCGAATGTGTCGGGGACTCAATCGACTGGGGTCTCAATTTCTCTGTTGACTGGTACATGTCCGGTCGACTGAACTAACTCCAGCAAAATGTGTGTTTTGAAAACTCTTTCTAGTCGACTCTATTTCATTTTCTAGTCGATTGATGCCTTTGAAATTTGGAAGGATATTTCGTTAAAACAGGGGTCCAGTTGATTGTGGCGGGGACCCAGTCGACTGATCCCCCACAATTCTACACATTCTTTAGCATCTTAAAACCATGATTTTCCCAATCCAATTCCCACATTTCACAACTATAATTCAACGATTCAAAACATGACTATAAGAGTTTTTACTAGTAATTACAATACGACGAAACCATGCCAAGATTCTAGTAGGATGTATTACAAACTTCCCAAATCCTTATTATAATTCTAGGATTTAAAACAAAAGTATAAACAAGTGGTGATTCCCCGGCATTCCTCGACCTCACTCCTCTCGCTTCTTCTTTCCTTTCTTCTTATCACCTGCAATGGAGTAAAGCTCCACTGCTCAGCTATATGCTGAGTGTACAATTCTAAATATACGCTTATATGATAATTCATGATTTAAACATTAAAACACACCAAATTAGTCTCTAGGGTGAGTGGTACATTTCCATCCGGTAAATGAAACCGGTGTCGTGGAAGGCCTATCTCTTCCACGCACCTCGTACACTGGTTGGGCCTTCCTCCATACCAGATACCACCACTACCAATATTATAATCCTTAAACTTCGAGGAGCTTACCCCCGGATGGAATTGCACCAATCCTTCCTTTAACCCAAGTAGACACATAACATGCTCATATACATGCTTTTCTAGTATAATCGCGTGCATAATTAACAGCCCCTAATTAACACATGAATTTCGCCCGGATCCAAAAATATTAAGGTCGATATTTAAAACATGTAATTATATATAATTCATAGACCTAGAATTCATACCCCGTAACACTTTATAACTTCAGGGGAAGTACTAGGGGGTAGATTAAACGTCGGATCTCTGTTTATAAGTGATTCCTAGAAACATAAACATGTTTTTCCCAAATTTTTAGAAATTAGATTTTCGTAAAAAAAAATTGTCAAACGTGGCTTAAGAGGTATCAAAATGAAGCTCTTACTTCGAGGAGTTCAAATCTAGAATCTGGAGAAAAATTGATGATCAAAAGTTCGTCGATCGACGACATAAAGCTCGGGGGAAATAATCTCCTTTTTTTTCTCTCTCTCTCTCTCTCTCTAGATATTTTTAAAAAAGTGCTATGAAAAAATTTATCCTAAGCTTATCTATTTATAAGCATGGTTTTTGAAAATTATGTTTACCTCCCCACGAGTTCTCAAAACTTCTAATTATCTCCCAAAATGTCCTACATGTCCATTTTATCACTTCACAAGTAAAAACAAAAAATATTCAAAGTTTTCGTCTAAGTTCCGTTTGGGCCAAAATCACGTTCCAAAAACTAATTTTGGGGAATCTCTATACCACAGACCTTTTATGCCACGCATCACCTACATTCCCATATAACATTCAAAGGGATCTAAAATAAGATCAAAACTATAAGAAATTATACAAAACGTGTATAATCATTAGTCACAAAATACCAGAAAATTCACATAACATTAAAATTACATAAATGCCATTTAATCATGTCAATGCATCGTGAATTACCAAGTTCCTGTGTCTCCACTTGACAGTCACCGCTGACCCACCGTCAACCGCATCTCGATTGTTATACAACATTAATAATTCCAACATTTCAAATATGCAAATTTTAAACAATGAAATTCTCGGGACGGGTGTGACAACTCTCCCTTCCAAAAAGGAAGTTTGTCCCCAAACTTATACCTCATGAGTCGAAAAAGGTACGGAAATTCATTCTTCATTTCTTCTTCATTCTCCCACGTAGCTTCCTTGACTGTATGACTACACCATAGTACCTTTACCATTGGAGTCGTCTTCGTTCTCAATACTTGTTCCTTTCGATCTAGAATCTCTATCGGGTGCTCTATGTAGGTCAAGTCTTCTTGGATCTGTAACGTTTCTGGTACTATAATCTTGTTCGTATCCGTCATACACTGTTTTATCATAGCTACATGGAAAGCATTAAGCACATACTTCAATACTGATGACAAAGCTAATTGATAAGCCATTGGTCCTACTTTCTTTAGGATCTCAAAAGGTCCTATAAATCTCGGATTTAGCTTTCCCCCTTTTCCGAATGGAACAATGCCTTTCGAAAGCGATACCCTCAAATACACAAAGTCTCCTACCTCAAATGTCTTCGGTTGTCGCTTCGAGTCTGCATAGCTTTTATAACGACTCTGAGCTACCTTAAGTCGCTCTTGGATCAACTTCACTTTTTCCATAGTCAACTATATTATCTCTGGTCCTATCAACCTTCTTCCTCCAACTTCGGTCCAACAAATCGGCGATCGATATTTACGCCCATACAATGCTTCATACTGTATCATTCCGATACTTTTAAAACCAAAGAAATACTGTTCAACAAATCATTTTTTTTTTTCAATTGCAAAAAATGCAAATTAATTGTAAAAATTCATAGTTAGTGCAACAACCTGTAATTTCATTTAATTTCTAATTGTATTTCCCATGTTTTAATTTGTATTACTCGCTTTTATTTTATTAGCAATTCTTTAGTTGGGGTCAAACGGTAATTTTCACAATTTGAGCAATACATGTTATGGTTTCTAACCACATTTCAAAAATACCTGTGTAATGTTTTCTCAATTGAATTTTATAAGGCTAGGAATACCTGAGATGAATTTCAAATCTGTATTTTCAAAAATGTGAAAATATTTACTTTTGACTCAAACTATATTTTTATAAAACCAGGGAATTATTTCTTACGTTAATATAAATTTTCTGTATATTTGAGGTGATCATCGCGCCGCGAAAATACCATTTTATGTTTAAAAATTGTCCGCGCCGTGTTGGACTCCCACAGATTGGGAATCTACGTCCAATCGTATGTGACATTTGCTTTTTACCATTTAAGGCAACTAATGATTAGATAAGCTTGTTTGGCAATGCATTTTGTGTAAGTGTATTTGTAGTGCCATAAGTTGAGTTTCCCAAACACCTTGACAATTCCTAGACAACTTGTATGTACCTTGTTTGGCATTGTATACATTGTGTGTGTTGTACTTGTGCCTATAAGCTAAGTTCCCAAACACACAACTCGACCCCTATGCACTTAAATGACCCCTACATCTGATATTGATACATATATGTATATATGTACTGTGTATTTTGTGTAATTAGTATATTGAAAAACAAATTGTTTTGTAGAGTGTAGATTAATCTACTTGGCCACCAAGTTCAAGAAGTCTATATATACACACACACTTTCTTCACGTTCTGAAGATTTACAGAGAAACGGAGAGAGAAAAGAGAGAATTTGAGAGATTTACATAAATTATGTTAAAGAGAGAGGGCTTCAATCTCCATATCCAAGCTTGGTTTTGGTGTTCTTATTTCTTGATTATTTCTCAACAAAACACACACCTTCAATCACAGTGAGTATTTTAAACTCACTCCTAATGTGAATTCATGCTTAGTTACTGCTTATATGTGTGTAATTGTAAATCACCATTGTTAATTTCTTCAATGAACTTTATAACTTGAAAATCATGATTTCCCAAACTTAATCAAAATTCATTTTTAGAGATGATTATGAGAGATCAGGGCCGGTCCTGAGGCAATTTGGCGAAGCAATCGCATGGGGCCTCAATTTTGGGCCTCATTTTTAGGCCTACTTTTTTCCTAATTTTTATGAAACTTATCATTTTTAGGCCTATTTTCTTCTAATTTCTTCCTAATTTCTATGAAACTTATCATTTGTAGGCCTATTTTCTTCCTAATTTCTATGAAACCTATCATTTTTAGGCCTATTTTCTTCTAATTTCTTCCTGATTTCAATGAAACTTAGTATAGAGGCCTTATTTTTTCGCCCCCTTTGAAAATTCGCTTGAGGCCTCGAAAAAATTTTGTCATCTCAGGGTCAGCCTTGTGAGAGATCTTAGTCTATGGAAGTCGTGGTTAAATTTGTAGAGCGTAATTCATTCGTATCATGACACATATTAAAATGAAGTTTCGTCACCTCTTGATTTTTCGTAAAATCCGAGAGCTACGTTTTGATTCGTGTTAAATTGATTTCATATTCGTAATCCTTGCGGAAAAACGAAGCTAGAGAACCATATATTATAAGTCTTAGTTACATTTGAATTTCAAAATGGGTCAAAAATGACCCTTAAAACTGAAATAGGAGAGAAAAACGAAGAAGATGAAGACACTGTGACAACTCGCGCGCACGACCAATGTAATTTCTGACAGTTTGAAATTTAAAAAAAAAATAAAAAAAAAATGAACATATCGCGCGATCGACTTGGCATTTCTGGTTTTTGTCTACTTTCAGTTAAGGAACTGTTTGGATAAAGTTTTAAAGGTTTTTAAAGTACTGTTTGGGAATTATACTAAATCAGAATCATGTTTGTAATATTTTGTTTAAAAAGGGGTTGATTTAAGACTTGATTATTCTTGCACGTATGCTGTTTTTGTTTTCTAGTAATTTACTTTCCTGTATAAAGTCATGTGACATACACGTGGGGTCAAGTTTACATGCATGGTGAGCGATGATTAGTGTGAAAAGAATAGGTGGTTGAGGTTGTGTATTGGACACTCCCTGGTACTGGTGTACTATAGTGTGATGTTATAAGAATGCGGTTTAGAGTATCTTTGAATTGCAACGGTGACAAATTTGGACACTCCCTGGCACCCGTGGTAGTGCTAAAGTGTCACGCCCCGGAACGGCAAAAATAGAGAAAAATAAATTTCCTTTTTGGGTCCAAAGACAGTGACTGGTGAAGTCACACGATTGTCCACACCACGCAGTACTAAGCGACAATAAGTAAAGGAGATAACAAGAATGAAATCTAAGTTCTGGTTAACACATAACTTAATGTCAAAAGGAGGTTACTAGCTATTACACACCAGAGTCTCGAATCAAAACAAAATACAGCAGAAGTACAATTGTTAAGGCAACATATGCCTGATTACAAAAGGTCTAGAAAGCAGTAAAGATAATTAAACTACAGTCTAGCCTAATCTTCAATTGGCGTAGGGGTAGTCCTCGGCGTAGTAGTCTTCCTCTACCCGACCTCCTTCGTGTAGTCCTCCGTCGGCACATCGTAACTGGCATAGTAGTTCTCGCCCACAGATCCTTCATCTGTATAGTCATAACCAGGGTGCGCTGGAACATGGAAATGTCCAACGGCATAAACGCCGTCAGCTTAATGAAAGCTGAGTGAATTAGATACTAACAGGGTATCAACTATTGAAGTTATGACAAGTTATAAACGATAACCATTAAGATTCAGTGAGGGTAACTACTTAATCGTTCTGATGATCCGATTACTAACTTCTTACTCATTTTAAGACCGACGATTCCTCATGATAGAAGAACAAACTCGACAGTAGTTTACTTCTTAAGGATACACCATTGCTCCATCCACCGCTTTTAAGAACATGTGCACAGTCCACCGCAGTCGTGGATACCACATCAGTCCATCCCCAGCTTTTAAGAACATATGCACAGTCCACCGCACTACAGGGATATAACGCTTTAAGCAATAGTACATCATTCTATAGCCATGACTTAGCGACGTCTACCAGTGATCACGGTCCACCACAGTTGTAGACACCTTCGCCTGTCTACCGCTTTTAGGAACATATGATTAGATCATCTGGCTATCTTAGGGCAAATGGTCCAGTCCACCGCAGTCATAGACACCTTCGTCTGTCTTCCGCTTTTAAGAACATATGATCGACCAAAGCCCGCCCACGCAAGATTCTCGAATCTTAACAAACATGCTTAAGTTCAATTCTAACATCGATACATGACAATCCCAATATGGCCTGACTATTCTGAATGACATGAACGTTAACTCCAAAGGATTCACAATTATTACGCCATCTAACGTCACAACCATTATCCATTAACCTTGTTGTTACTATGATTTTATGTCGCATTATCTCATTATTACGTCTATATTACAACAATAAAGCATGCTGGAAATACTGAACAGTAAATAAACAACTAAATAGTTATAATATAAACTAAACAAGATAATCAACATTCTGCAACTTCCAATCGATTGGGACAAGGGTCCAATCGATTGGTATAAAAATAGTATCAATCGATTGGCAAAAAGTTCAATCGATTGGATCATATGTCAATCGATTGCCATAAATGTCAATCGATTGGCATATCAATCGATTGGGACAAGTCCAATCGATTGGGACTTTGTCTTCTTCACAGTGAAGACAGTCAAACATATATAAAATGGGAAATATATGATTCCATCATCTTCTATCCATCTAAACAAGTCATAATATCAATGTAGTGTTACCAAGTGAGTTAGAACTCACCTTAGGATTAGAGGGTGTGTTTGGTTGTGTGTTTTGGAGCTTGGAATTTCAATGGCCTCTTCTCTCTCTCTCTCTGATCTTCTTCTCTTCTTCTTCTTCTATCCGGGTGTGTGTGAGTGTAAAGGTATATATATATATAAGTATATATATATGAGTGTATATGTATATAAAACACACACACAAACACTCTCTCTGATTTCTGGAACCCAAAAAATGCAGAAAAGGGTCATATATATAGGGGATATGTGTTCATGTGGACAAACCCCAGCCAAGGCAAGAGAATCTGCCCAGCTGCTTCCAATCAATTGGTATTAGGTATTAATGCTCCAATCGATTGGTAAAAGTGTCAATCGATTGGTATTGGCAATTGATTGGTATTTATACCAATCGATTGGTATCCAAATTATACCAAGGGTAAGGGAAAGCTCATACAAGTATTAAAAGAAGCATACAAGGTCTTATTCATATATTATATTACAAAAATACAGGGTATTACATAAAGTGTGTGACGCTAACTTGGACACTCCTTGACACCCATGGTAGTGCTATAGTGTGGCCTACTGGACACTCCCCGGCATCTGTGGTATGACTAAAGTGTGAGGTAAATTGGACACTTCCTGGTACCTGTGTACTAAAGTGTGAGGCAAACTGGACATTCCCTGGTACCCTTGTACTATAGTGTAGATCACCTTAGTATTTCAAGATACTGGAGCGAGAGAGTTGGATGATGTGATTGTCGACAGAAAAGAGTCGGTGAAATGAGTATGGTTGCATGGTTCCATGCACGGTTACATGTTTTATTGATTGAAGATTATGATATTATCTTTATTGTTTTACAAATTGAATTCATTTCTATAATTCTAACAAGTGGAATAAGGAATCCGTGAAATGAAAATGGTAAGTGAGTATGTTTTACATTGAGCACGTGTTTTTAATACTCACCAGCTTCATGAAGCTAACGGCGTTGATACGCCCTGGACATTCGTGTCTAGGCTTTTCAGGTTACAATCAGGTTGGACCGTACGATTATGCGAATTGATTTCAACTACCTGAGGAGGAAATTTGTTATTACTACTTCATGTTTTAAATCGAACTTGTAATAAGGATGACTGTAATAGATATTATTTTGTTTTAAGGCGGATTATGTCTTTAGTTAATCACGTGCTGTAATAAATAATAGCTTGGAAAAATTTTGTAAGCCTTGATTGCTCTTGCTCTGATTTATATTATACTATTGTTCGACGTTTAGGACAGAATCGATCCTTCAAACTGTCGTGACCTACGGGTCCCTACAGAAAATTAAATGCTTTCCCTATTTATGCTACGTCGGGGCGTGACAGTTAGTCAAAAGTTATCGAAATTGTGTCAATTGTGGAACCTTGTGAATGGTAGTTTTTTGCGATGAAAGCTATCGCAATTCGGCTTAAAAGGCATAGTAAATTTTTGGGGTAACTCATGGATTGAGTAATCCCAAAACTTAAATGACAACTTAATCAAGAGTAATGCTAGATTCACACAATATTCTACACAAAATTCCACACAAAACAATCATGACCCTTGATTTTGGTGGGTCCCACTGTTCCCCACACGGGATCCACCGGAATCAAGGGCCAAGATTGTTTTGTGTGAAATTTTATGTAGATCTAGCATTATTGCTTAATCAAATAGTTAAAATTTGATTATTAGATCATTAATAATGCTAGACCCACACAAAAGAATCCTAACCCTTGATTCCTGTGGACCTCATGTGGGGAACACATGGGTCCCACACGGGACTCACTGGAATCAATGGCCAGGAACATTTTGTGTGAACTTTTGTATGGGTCTAGCATTACTCTTAAGTCCACGTTTGGATGACGGAGAAGGGATTGGACAATAAGTCCCTTTTAATTGATAGTCGTAGGACTAATAAACCCACCTCTCCCATGGTATAACTTAGTCCCCCGTAGGACTATTCTTTTAAAATGGATTAATAGTCTTGAGTTGAATGCCTGCGCCAAATACCGGATTATTCAATTAAAATGGACTATTAGTCCAATCCCCCTTAGGCCTCGTTTGTTTCACGGGATTGGGGTAGGATTGGACTAAAAGTCCTTTTTAATTCCACACACCCACATTTGGATACATAAAAAAATGCAGGATAATCTTTAGGACAACTTGTTTGCACACACAACTAAGTCCACAAATGGACCACTAAATTAACCCATGGGGGGGGGGGGGGGGGGGGGGGTTGGGTTTTTAGAATCCATGGCTCAAGCGCTCATCTTGGACTAAAAAGGAAAAAGACAATATTAATCTCCTTAGCATTTATACAAGACAAAACTCATCAATTCATCATTTCATTATAGAGTCTCATACCAACAGCAAGAACAGAGAGGGCAAAGTCGTTCCAGAAGAAAGGGTTGTGCGCTCGGATTTCTCGCATTTGTCACTTTCTCTTTTTGCAAAGATTTGATAGGTAAGTTAGATCTACACTTCCTTTACATAAATATAAACATATGATGATCATGATAATTTTATTTATTTATTTATTTTTTGAAATAGTTGCTATTTACATAGTCTTATGCTCAAATCTTGATTGTTGTTGATTATAGATTTATGAAATATACGTAGTATATAAAGATATTTGTTGAGATTTGTTGTTTTGAAATTTTATGATGATCATGATAAAACTTAGTCTTATGACTTGTGCTGAAGAGGTGGGGCGTGTGTGGGAGGGACAAATATAGAAAATTATAAATTTGTTCATTGGAGTAACTTTCTAAACAAACAAAAAATTGGACTAATTAATATTAATTCGCCCCATATTATGCGCCCAACCAAATACTGAATTATGAATTAAAATAGACTAATAGTTATTTTCTCATATAATCCCAGAACTACTATTGGTTATGTAATTCCACTTAAACTTGACCGCAAAACAAACGAGACCTTAGTCTTGTGAAACAAACTTGGCCTTAGATCAATCAATCAGTTGATCATTACTCATTAGATAATCAACAATGCTAGGGGCACAAAAGGATACAAAAAACTTCCACAAAATGAGTGGAAAGTCTATGTGGCACAGTGGGACCCGCCAGTAATTAACCATTGTTTCCATTAATTGTTGGCAGGTCCCACTGTGCCACATAGACTTTCCACTCATTTTGTGGAAGTTTTTTGGTATCCTTTTGTGCCCCAATCATTATTCTTAGACAATTCAGAAGACCTTAGCAAAAAAAAAAAAAAAAGATCATTCAGTTGATCAGACATTTTCATTTAAAAGCGGCAACTTAATCAAATGGTTAAAAATTGATCATTACTCATTAGATCATTCAATCAGGTGATCAGACATTTTCATTTGGTGGGCCCGAGAGTGGGCTCGTTAATCAAACTAGCGGCATTTTTTTGCAGGTGTGGTTTTCTAGGTTGTTTAACGTGCCACGTTAGATCTTTAATTAATGGTGGGTTTGGGAAATTTAAAAGTGGACCAGCTTTAAGTTTAAGGTCTCACTTTTATTTTATTTTATGTCATTTTTATTTTGTTGAAAAAAAAAACACCAATTTTAAGAGAATTGTTAAACTAAGCACGAAAAAATTGGCAATTAACTCAGTCTCAAACAAGGTCCACATTTTATCTAATTCTTTTAAGCACAAGTGAAATATTAATATGACAAAGATCCAATTTTGTAAAGACTTGGATTCGTTTAATATAAATAAAAGTTAAATCCTAAATTTTAAGTATTGAAATTTTGAGTGATGAAATTTGTAAAATTAATGTTTAGTTTGATCTCCACGTGACTTTTTAAAAAGAGCTTATAAAATTTATTACTAAGTTATTTGATAATTTTATACAAGTGACACGTTACTCTTAAAAAAGACAACATGAAATCAAAAAGCAACCTTAAGCTTTTAAAAGCTCAATTCTAGAGCTTTTAAAAGCTTCCAAAAAAAAAAAAAGCCCGAAATTCAATTTTTGCAAAGCTCATAAACTAGTTACCAAATGAATTAACATGAAATTGTGCTTTAAAAAAGGAGAATTACCAAAATGGGGGCCAAACTTAGCCTAAAAAACATGTATCAAATATTGAAATAGAATGTAGTCAGTGATTATTTTTAGCAAAATTTTATCATTTAAAGTTTTCAGTGAATTTTTGATTGCTTTTCAATTAAATGGTATATTATCAAATGCACTGGAAAAAAAAGTGATGAAAATGTTAATTTTCATAACTTAATTGGATTATCAAACACACTTTTTTATAGACTAGGCATATACGCCTATAAAAGAAAGGGCCCACTCTTGAGGTTTGAAAACACTTACCCATTAGGTTTGAAGAACATCATTTCCCCCTAAGCTTTTATTAGTCATAACAAATCCCCCTTCTATGTGTTGAATAATGTTGAGTTTATTAAAATATGCCTAAACATCTTAACCCACTTTTTAGAAAATTGAAATGGCCTTGGGACTACCATAAAGACCCATCTTTTCAGGTCTGCTTGTTAAAAAATAGAAAATTAAGTGATGAATTTTAAGTACTGAAATTTTTAAGCCATTGAATTTGTAATACTAAAGACAGTGTTTCAAATACTGAAATAGACTGTACTTAGTGATTATTTTCAGTATATTTTTTTCACTTAAAGTTTTTAGTAATTTTTTGGCTGCTTTTTCAATTAAATGGTACGTTATCAAACACACCGAAAAAAATAAGTGCTAAATTTTTTAAATTTTCACCACTTAATTGGGTTGTCAAACACATAATTCCTCTTTCAAATGAAAACTACGTCAATTTTAAAAACTATTTATACCATAAGACATGTGAAAAAAAAAAATCATAATTTTTTTAAAAAACGAGAATATGTTTCGAGCATCAAAATGTTGAAAACATATTTCACGTTTCTGAAAATCGTGAAAATTTCAGAAGATTTTGAAAAACTATGAAAATTGTTCAAACAAATTTCAGAAAAGAATTCATTTTTGCTCACCGTCCTCTCTTATTGGTTAATGCCATAGGGTCTAGTAATAAATGAGAATTAATTAATAGTGTAAAGTATTGTGCCACATTGCATTAGTCAATGGAAGAGGAGGGTGAACAGAGGGTGAACGATTTTGCGGTGAGCAAAACTGCACTCTTCAAAAAAATAACTTGTGAAGAATCGTGAAAATCAAAAAATTTGTAAATACTTCCAATAAATTTCTTCATTTGTTTTGAGGGGTAGAATGTAACTCGATATGAGTGTTGCTCTCCAAACGTGATGAGATAATTATTCTCTAGTTAAACCTCGTTGGTTGGTGATACTAACAAAATTTGCACTCACCAAATTCTTAGGACTTGTTTGGAAAAGCCTAAAACATAATCTGGTTTAGTCTAATTTTAACTCCAAGTAATTCTTATGAGAAACTAGTTTGATGAGTGTGTATTTGTTACATGAAAGTCCGTGCTTTGTCTAATAAATTTCATAAAACAATTTGTATGTCAAGCTAACACTTGATTCTCATCAAAACCAGATTTAAAAAAAAAAAAAAAAAAAAAAAAAAAAAAAAAAAAAAAAACATGGACTAAACCAAATACGAGTAATGTTTTGGATGTTCCCAACAGGCCCTCACATTTGTAAAACTGGTTCAATCACATAATCAGTTTTGTGCTTTCCCAAACAAAACCTCTTAAATTAGAAGAACTGATTCAAACACAAATCAAAAAAATAAAACCAAAGAAAATCGTTTCTTTGGCTTCCCAGGCAAAAACTGCAATATACGTGTGAACTGTCCAGTAAAATCAAACATCGCAACTATGAAGAGGTTTAGCTCTCTGGCCGCCATAGCCCGAGCCACCAAAGCTCGCGCCGCCATTGCCGGAAATGCCAATCAACACCGTGTAATTCAGGCGGCGCCGCACAGTAGCTTCTCATCCTCATTCACCGCCAAGTCCGGGTGGTTGTCGCTCTGTAGACTCGCCGACGACCATGGCGGCCTTTCAACTACCTCCGCCGCCGCTCGCTGCGTCACCGGAACCGTGTTCTTCTCCACCGCTGCCGCCGTCTCACTGGCCGATGATGTGCACGCTAAGGAGCCACCACAGTCGAACAAGCTCGTCCCTCGAGACGTCGTCCTTTATCAGTATGAAGCTTGCCCTTTCTGTAACAAGGTTAAAGGTAATCTCACTCTTAATTTGACGTTTTATTTCGGAATTTTTATTAGGGTTTTTTTTTTAATTGCTATACAGACGATCTCTGTAAGAATCATTAAGATTTTGAAGAATTCACAGTTGCAAAAACTCACTCTGATGGAGAAAATAATTGACGTTAACAAGTAAAAAAATTAATCTTGTTTTCTCTTTTGCTACATCTGATTGGTTGATATTCATTTGACCTAGCATTGAAATGTGCAATGATACTATCTTGGGGGGCATGAATTCTCGTTCTCAGTCAATCTTGACAAGAAAAAATGAAAACAAAAACCAGAAACCAAAGCCTCAACGTTACAAAACGGGGCGGCCCTTTTAGGATTTTGTGAAATCCTGTATTGAAGTTTGGCTAGCATTTTCTTCTGTGCCTCCAGTTAGGATGATGAGTTTACGGTGATATTGTTTGCAAGGGGCAATTTAACATGTATAGAAGGCGAAATGCGCCTGAACTTATTGATCAAACAGGTGCTATAATCAAAAATTGATTTTTGCATCAACACAATTTGTGGCGTGATTGTGTGTCATATGAGTATTGTGTTGTACATATAATGAGTTGGAATCATCAAAGTTTTCACATAATTAACTAGCTTAGTCCTCTGCAACTGCACCAATTCATTTTCTTCCAAATAGCTGTACTCAAATTATCCTCTTCATTTATGTTCTCGATTGATAATTCAACATGTTTGTGTGTTTGGTTTTCTTCGTTACTTGACAAATTAATCCAATAGCATCGTGCTATTCATTTGCACGTGAATCTAGTTCTATTACAGAGCGCTCTGTGTGTGTGTGTGTGTGTGTGTGTGTGTGTGTGTGTCTTCATTGGGAGTGCACGGCTCCTTTTTCTCCAAAAAGAAACTGAACAGCAAGGGATTGTAAACAGGATCAGCAGTCAATGGTAGCCTGCGATATGAACCTAACCTTTTACTTCAGTTGCCTATATTTTCTAGTATAGAGAAAATGTTCCATTATCATTCGCCTATAAGTGTAGCACCTGAATTTTCCCAGAAATTCCACGTAGGATATTAGAAATTGGTGATGTTGCCACCAAGGTTGTCAGGTATTCGCAATATTTTTCACATCAGTATGTTGAATGAGTATCATCAGGGCGCAACACCACATGTAATCGACTTCAAGGACATTGAGGCGAATAACGTGTCTTACATAGAGAAACCCATCAAGATTTTGGGTCGAGAAACCAAGAAGCTGAGGAACAAGGAGATCCCATTGGTGAAAGTTCAATGGAATCATCATGACGAAAGAGAAGCTTCGTGGGAAATGGAGTCAGAGATGCGAGAGAAATATCCTTTTCTGTTTTGTACCTAGATAAGCTCTGATTTCGAGGACGAAATCCTTTAATAGGTGGTGGAAGATGTAACACCTGTAGTTTTCTTTCATTGATAATAACAGTTTTTCGAATTTCTGTATTGGACTGACTATATTATTATATTATTATTTTAATTATGTGACGGTACGGATGGTAGTAACCGTACCGACTCGGCCGTAATAAGATTTAACTTAGTCCCGTACCCGGATCCGGACATTAGAAATCATACTCGATTGCACGTAAATCGAGACCGACACATATACCGAGGAACTTATGCATGCAAACCGAGGAAGTGGCACAAAACCCGAGGTGAGCTCCACATGGCCGGCCACATGGAAGCTGCATGCAACCCCATTGACACATGTCACCACCCTATGTGACACTTGTCCACATGTGGGACACTTGTCATTGCATGTGCACATGCAAACATGCATGAAGACACCTCCCCCTCCACCATCTCTATATAACCATGCATATACTCGTGCATTTCATTTTCTTTGGCCTAAAAATCTGCACATGGAGAGAAGGCTAGGAGGTTAGAGATACATAGAGAGATAAAAGAGAAGTTAGGAGGAAAATCAAGAGTTGATCCTCCATTTCCTTGTGAGCACCTTCATATACACACTCATATACTTACATCCACATCACCATGGGGACTTAGGAGTTGTGATTATAAGTCTTAGAAGTTCAAGAAGATTCTTAGAAGAAAGAAAAGTCAAGAAGTTAAGAAGAAGAAGGAGTTCATCCTTGAAGTTTGAAGTTCAAGCTCTATTAAGCTAAAAAACAACATCCAAGCTCAATTTCAAGCTTTGGTGAGTAATTGTGAGTAATCTAACTCAATTTAGAACACATATCATATGTACTAATGTTTAGTAGAAGTTTGATGTTGTGTTGAAGTTTTCATGACATGCAAGACAAATCCATAAATCTGAGAAACTGAAACTCTCAGCAGAACATAGTTTAGTAAAATGAATGTTTTGTGCAACTCAAAAATCCGACTTAAGCTAGGTTTTTTTGTGGTAAAAGCTAACTCATATATCTACAAATAACTCTTCTATAACTCAATCTAGAAATCACTCCTTCATGGGTGAAATGCATGTACAACGCAGTGTTATAAACCTGGGAAAACAGAAACTTCCAGCAGAATGTAGTTTAGTAAAATGGATGTTTTGAGGAGCTCAAAAATCGGAATTAAGCTAGGTTTTTTTGTGGTAAAAGCTAACTCATTTATCTACAAATAACACTTCTATAGCTTAGTCTAGAAATCACTCCTTCATGGGTGAAATGCATGTACAACGCAGTGTTATAAATCTGAGAAACTGAAACATTCAGCAGAACATAGTTTAGTAAAATGAATGTTTTGTGCAGCTCAAAAATGAGAATTAAGCTAGGTTTTTTTGTGAAGAAAGCTAACTCATTTATCTACAAATAACCCTTCTATGGCTCAGTCTAAAAACCCCTCATTCATAGGTGAAATTCACGTACAATGCAGTACTATAAATCTGGGACAAAATAGTCCGAGATGTAAGAAATGTCTTGTAAAATAAATAGTTTGAGTAGCTCAAAAATGTAATTGAAGCTAGATTTTTTTTTGTACATGAAGATATTCCTATTATCTATAATGTTTTAGTTTTGAGTTTGATCTACAAAGCAATTTATCATACCCAAATAAATCATGTTAATTCAGTCAACACAGTGAAAATGTATCTTGGAAGATTGTACAACTTTTTGTATAATGTTTTGTTTATGCATGATGTTGATTGTTGATGCTAGTTTTCTGGTACATGTGTTGATATGAAAGTCTCGTGCTATGGTAGTGTTATCGCGTAGATGAGTATGTTAAGGGTTTCGTCTATGTGTTTGTTGGTATTAAATTCACGTTATAAATCCATGAGCTACGTGCTATGTTTTCTATTGTTATGAATATATCCTAATGACCGTTGAAAGTTCATACCCAAACTATAAGTATATTGTATGGCACGATTATTGTGTTAATAAGTGATCGGGAAAGTTTCCATCGTAAGTATATTGAGAGGAAAACGGAATGTCGGACGTATAGCGAAATATTAACGGTTATAAATGGATGATATTAATGAACTAAACTACGAAACGTGCGAACGCGTAAAATAATGATAAAACCTTCGATAACAGATTTAATGTGAATAAGGGACATTGGGCCTCGTTTCTAGTCGTGTGTCTACTGGTCAAAGTTGATTCGTGAACTTTTGTGTCGTGTTTGGATAATTCTTGCAAAGTTGGTCTCTCGATTATTCCATGGAGTCGATTGGTGAGTTATGTTTTGTTCCTTGATCTGAGGATCGGCATGACGTGTTCGGTCAAGTGCGGATGACCTGAAGATCGTCGTGACGTGTTCGATCAAGTGGTTGATTATTTTTCCGCACCCTTGGACTGAGGATCGGTATGACGTGTTCGGTTATGTACGGGTGACCTGAGGATCGGCATGACGTGTTCGTCCAAGTGATTATTGATTTCCCGTACCCTTGGTCTGAGGATCGGCATGACGTGTTCGGTAACGTGCGGGCGACCTGAGGATCGGCATGACGTGTTCGACCAAGAGATTGTTAATGTCCCGCACACTTATGCCATTTGGGCGACAGTTTGAATGCCAGTTGGGCGACAGTTAACTATTCATTGTTGAGTGTTGTTCTTTCTTGACCAGTAAATGCGTTTGGAGTTAAGTCTTCTTTCAGTCAATGTCATTGGTCAGTTCAGTTCTGGGTTAAGTTTCAAAGGGAATAATTGGGTTTAAATAAGACATGATTTTGAGAATGAGAAAAGACGAACAAGGCATAGTATCGAGAATAAGAAATGATGAACGAGATATGGTTTCGAGAAATAAGAAGAGATGAAGAATAACTTACCTTAAGTGGTGGTAACCTTAAGGGGACCCTCACTTAGCTTAACCGCTAACGGCTTTTCATGCCGCTGGACCTTCCACGTCCAGCCTTTGCAGGTCCAGACAGAGCCGACTGCTATCAAGATGCTGACTTTACTACTGAAGACTATGCTGGTGAAGATTACTACGAGGAAGGCTACGGTTTCACCAGCTGAAGACTTTGGAGCTTTTCTTTTATTATAGTTCTGTTATTATTATGTTAGTGATGTAATAGTTTAGCTGGTCTTGTAATATGTATCTTTTGGATATCTTTTTGGCCTGTAATATACTACTGATGTAAGACTTGGATGTTTTAAATTTCTGCTTCCGCTGAACTTAGTCACTTTCCCATATCACATTATTGTTATAAGCATGTTTGGACAATCAGGTGACACTAACAACCAGTCACGTGTCTATGAACCCATAAAGGAAATTTATTTTTCCCTATTTTTGGTACTTCGGGGCGTGACAATAAGTTTAACACTACTGCCTGATCCTATATTTTCTAGTATATGAACCTTGCCTAGCCTGCGATATGAACCTTATCTTTTACCAGACATCTATAACACTACTGTCTGATCCTTTTATATAGATTCAAAGTGTCACATGGATTCTGTTGAGTCATGAGTGGTATATAATGTGATGATCACCACCGAATGCTTAAGATTGCAGACATTCCTCATTATCAACCGTCTTTGCCTTATGATTGTGTTACAATTTTGAAGGGAAAAGGATAATTGTTTAGTTGAATAGACAGCACCTCAGGGTCAAATTTGCCATGTAGAGTAATTTTTCCTGACTGGAAGTGGAGTTTGCGGAGAAAAAGAATGATATGGATGTTCCATAAGTTAGGAAACGTTTTGATGAGTCCATATTCTGAAACATATTGTTATTATTACTTATCGTTTGATTTTTATGGTGGTGGCCTCACTCGCCCCCTTCTTGATTTTTATTTTCTCTCAGCGTTCCTAGATTACCATGATATTCCATACAAAGTTGTGGAGGTCAACCCCATCAGCAAAAAGGAGATCAAATGGTCCGATTACAAGAAGGTTCCTATACTGGTGGTTGATGGTGAACAGATGGTTGACTCATCAGGTTCTTAATAAATGAAATTTGGGAACACTTTTGGATGTTTGTAAACAAACCTATAAGACTTTTTCTAGTTCTTGCGAGCACGTAACATCTCACCTGCATTGTTTATGCAGATATAGTTGACAAGTTGTTCCAAAGGATTTATCCAAAGTATTCTGACAATTCGGTCCCTGGCAGTGATGAAGATAGGAAGTGGCGTGGGTATGGTTTTTATAAGTAACTTCACCTGCATGGTCCTCTCAATTCTAACTTTCAATTCCTTCATGAATATACTTAAATCCAGTTACTTCTTTTATAAATTGCTTGACGCTACTTCTATTTTTTCTGTCGATAATATCATTTTTCACAATCTATTAATGGGTCCATAAAGGCAAATTCTGTTTTATATGAAGATAGCTCTTAACGAGACATGGATTTCTTAGGCCATTACTTTACTTCTATTGCAGGTGGGTCGACAACCACTTGGTGCATGTCTTATCTCCAAATATATATCGAACTGCTAGTGAGGCTCTTGAGTCATTTGACTACATCACTACCCATGGTAAGTTTTTAAATCATTCTCTCCGCTCCACATACATCTAAGAGATTAAATGTTTACTATTTCCTCTTGACACAGAAAGCACAAAAGTACATATATATGAACATGAATATTTCGATCCTTTTATGTATATATATACGTATATAGATATGTATCGATTGGAATCCATCTTTTGTAACATGCTTCTTAGCCTCTCCCGTGCTCCTCAAACCCAACAAAAGGGGGAGAAGGTCAAAATGAAAAAAGAAAAATCATTCTGCCTTGCAAACGTACTAAATAAATACGTTTTAACAGATCTTGCTTTGGATCAATTTTCAACAACAGTTTCCACAGAAAAATTGTTCTATCGGTTTTATCAGATTGGGTTTATTAAGGTTTTGTCATTCTATTGATTAGATAGGATCTGTCCATTTAGGGTCTTTTTATGGGTCATTAAGAAGCAATCACCCAACATAATGAAATTTGTTTGCAACTTCGTCAGTAGGATGGGGGGACTTATTTGTGCGCTGCTCTGGTAAATGTCGTTTGATTTATAACAAATTTTCAGCTATGATGGTTCATGGTTTCAAATTTTCAATTGGTTGTGGGTCTTTCGTGGCTCGTCTTATTTAGAGGATGTTTCAGCTGCTACTGAAGTGCAATTGTTTCCATTTATATGTTTGTGGAATCTGGATCTTCCATTTTGTCTGCGATTTGGTTTACTTGAAATACCAAATTGAGTAATACAGTTTCCATGAGGTTGTATTCAAGTTACAACCTATGTTTGAACTTTTGTGGAAGTTAACCATCACTGAACTAAAAAGGTTTCATGTACCTCAAACTGAGAAGAGGGTGAGCTTTATTATGTTGATTTGACTTGTTTGCCAGAACCAGATCAGAATCAAATCCAAGATCTGAAAAAAAATGTGATATCTATTTGGGAAGAGTAACGAGTAAGAAAATTGGCCAAGTTAATTTAGTGTCAGTTGTTCTTAATTGATAATCATGTATACCTTTTGCCAATCCACAGTGTATGTAACAACAATAGATACGGTGATATTCAAAAATTTGGTTCAAGATAAGATTGTGATTTGTGAAAGGTTTGATTTTCAGTTGTAAATGATCCAGGATTTTAAAAACCAATAGGGACTTAGAGACTGTCATAAGTACAAGGTAAATAGTAAATTCTATAGTATTTGGTACATACTATAGAATTTCTAAAGTGATAAAGCTTGAGCTTGCACGTACTCTTGTTCTAGATGAGAAGGTTGAAGAATCTCATTAGTTAAGGGAAGCCATGAGCTGGGCCTACACAATGTATTCAAACCAAGGCTAGGCAGGCTGAACTTCTGACAATTTCTCATTTCATAGCCTTGTCCCAGTCTCAGTCTATAATGTATAATTTTTTTTTATATATATATATATATATATCTTCCTTGTATGTGAAAAAGCAGTCTCTTTTCTCCTCGTCTGCTACCTACTTCCATATTTCAGAGAGAGAGAGAGGCATACCACCTTAGTATTTTCACCTTAGTGTGTTTGGACCATTTGCAATTGCATCGGCTATTAAGGTTACTTCTAGCAGTGATGCAGAACACTCGAGAAAATGGAAATGCTGATGAATTAATGAACAATGGAGAAAAGATAGAAATCTTGGAATCTACCAAGACCTTAAGCTCTCAAAACAAGAACTCAAATTTTATTCATCATAAATGGTTCAAATACAAAAGCTTACCACCTTAGTTATAGTGATATAAAGACTCCTAAACTAGGCATCTTGCAGAAAGATAGTATTTCAATAAAGATTATTATTCCCTAAATCCAAACTGCTTAAAAGATTATATCCTATTAAGGTATCTAATCATTTTTTTATTATTATTTACCTGGATGAATGCACGACACACACACTCGCACACACACACAAAATCCAAGCAGTCAGAGTCCAAGAGATACATTCAAATTGAGGAACGTGGGGTAGTTCTACAATGTGAAAGAGGGGAAAAACCCTTCCCACTCCCCCTTGGGGAGATTGCCCCTCCCCTCCCACATGGGGAGAACAGGTGATACCATTGGGCCACTAGGGTCCTTGGTAGATATCTATTCCTAATAGACATTTATTCTTTAAAATAAAAACTTCCTAAACGTTAATAAATAAATAAATCACAAATCCTCGAGGATCAAAAACAACTATTACAAAATATCCTTTTTGACCCCATCAGGCAGGTTTGATAAAATGTGACTTCTTACCTTTTAGCATATCAGGTTTCCAAATTTGATTATCCCAATGAAATGTGTCTTCTTCATGAAGTGCTAAATATCAACACGGTTTTGATATTTACTTCCGTTGTTCATTACCTTGTGCTACTGTGCTAGTTCGTTTCTTACATGCTCATGGATCTCTTATGGTTTGCTTTCTTGTATGCTAGTGCTTGTTCTTGTCGGTGAACTTGAATCCACTTGCATCGACTACAAATAGTGGTAAAATTCAAACATAGTAAACTCATATCCACTTTTGTGAATGCAGGCAATTTCAGCTTCACCGAAAGGATAATAGCAAAGTATACTGGAGCTGCAGCTATGTATTTTGTGTCAAAGAAACTGAAGAAGAGACATAATATCTCCGATGAGCGTGCAACATTATATGAAGCGGTAGAAACATGGGTGGACGCTCTTGGAGGCCGTGAATTTCTGGGTTTGTCCCGTTTCTACTGTGTCAAACTTCAATTATACGAAACACAATATAGATCTTCCTAACGATACTCTTATTGACAGGTGGGACAAAACCTAATATGGCAGATCTTGCTGTCTTTGGTGTTTTGAGACCCATTCATCACCTCAAGTCTGGTAAAGATATGGTGGAGCACACACACATCGGTGACTGGTACACTCGAATGGAAACAACGGTGGGAGAGTCTTCTAGAATTAAGGCTTAGTTTTACGGTATTTTCAGTTGGGTATATGAGCCTTGCTCTCTCTTCTGTACTTGGGTATGCTTTAATTTTCTTAAAGATGTTGAAGGACAAAGAGAGATCAAAGTGAGCTTTTTAATGTAGATGAGAGGGAATAAATGGGTAGTCTGTTCATTTAGTTTTCCTACATTTGCTGCTATTACTTGCCTCTTTGGATGTTGGTCAATGGCAAAAGTTGAAGCCTTTTATAGTCTTTGTATTTTTGCTCAGAAAAACCTTTTATATTCTCTCATTTGCTTTTCTTGTTGGAAATAAGATTTTACATGGTTGCCTTCATTATTTCTTATTCTCTTGGGAGTCTTCTGGGAAGTATAAGATCTAAAGGAATTTATTTTTATTTTTTTAAGGAGAAAAGGAACATGGAGAGATGGGAAGTTGTTGGCTTGTGATACCATGTCACCCGTGAAACGTGGAACGGTTGTAACCGATATTTAGTGTAGAGGGAGTGGCAATCCTATTTTGTTCAAACATGGTATATGTTAATATATATATATATATAGGGTTAAATACATTTTACATCTATGTAGTTTGCCACCTGTGTAAGTTTTGTCCCTGTAATTTAGAAACTGTTACTTTAGCCCTTGTAGTTTCATAAGTGTGTCAAATAAGTCTAATAGGTCCTTTAGTAACGAATAATTGTCACAAAAAGTGTTTGTGGGACTGAAATGACACACTTATTAAACTACAGGGACTAAAATGACACTTTCTAAACTACAGGGAATAAATTGATACAAAGGGTAAATTATGAGGGTGTAAAATGTAGTTAAGCCATATATATAATATATAATATTATAAATATATATATATATATATTGAGTAAAGATTGGGACACCCAAAGACAACTTTTGACACACAACCCAAGAAATGTGTCTATCTCTCTCCTGTGACCAAGTATTACCCATATATATTTTTTCGTTTGCACATGTAAAAGTATTCATTGATCAAAATCATGTAAAAGCCTTTAAAAATATACAGTTTTTGTAAAAAAATTCTTGATATAAGATTATGTGAGTTTAAAGGACAATACACTTTTGATTTGGTCAAAAGTTCTTTGATTAATGAAACGTAATCAAATCAAAGCATTACGCTACAAAATTTTACATAATTAGTTATATGAAATATCTTTTTATATTTTTATCTAAATTCGTTTCTCCTTTGATTCGCAAATTTTTTTGTTTTACTGCAATTTGAGCAATGGTATTATGGTAGTATCTTCTTTAGAATTTTTTTTCTTCCTCTTTCTTTGACAAAAACAGAGGCGACCGATTTTACAGGATTCGATCTTGTGGAAAAAATTTCAGTTCAAGTTTCACACAAGTAAATTAAAGACCTTCGACTCTTCAAGGTGTTAACACTGCATTGTTGGAAATCTACAACTTTAAGTCTCATGAAGGCTTTTTTTGTTTTTTGTTTTTTTTTTTGTGTGCGCACGCGCTTTAGCAGTTCTAGTTCCCTCTTGTGTTTTCCTTTATATTTAAAGAAGAAAAAAGTTTAAAGTTTAACTGTAATATATAAATAAAGAAAGGTAAATTACTTATAACCATTCAAAATGTTTAATTTATTTTTGGCTTGTTTTTTTCTTTTTCTATTTTTCTCGTCGATTTCTTTATTTATCAAACAAAGAAAAATATTTTCCTCTAAATTTACTTATCTTTTATATCACTAAATTCAAATCTCACTATTTATGGATCCTGAATGTTGGTCCCACTTTGAAGATCTACTCCTATTGCCTACACTACAACTACAAGGTAGAGGGGGTATTTTGGGTGCAATAATGGTATATTTTTAAAATTTTGTATCCTAAATGATTCTCAAATAATATGTTAATACGTCCACTTGATTTTAATTAAAGGATGCTGAAATGGTCCCACTACCACATATAATTTTGGAACGCATTTGGGATGCAAAGTTTGGAAACTTAGCATTACTGTTTTGGGTGAGATCCATCTCTCTACATGTAAGGGATCCCACAATTGGACGTGTGTCTTATTCCAAATAGAGCATTTTTGCTCACCCAAAATTTGTTTACACATTGCTCACCCAAGCACTCCATTGGGTGAGCATGCGATGTGAGGCCTACCACTTTTCATGAATAAAATAAGGATAAATAAAAGATGAAAAATGATGAATTCCACAAGCTTTACCCATTGCTTACCCAAGCAACCCATTAGCTAAAGCTTTGAAGGGTACCACTTGCCTTAATGTATCCAAAAATTTCACCTGTTTTGACATCCACCAATGCTGTAACTAGGGATGTTAAAATGGCCCGTTGGGCCTGGCCTGACCCGACATTGATCGGGTTTGGACTTTGGCCCACGAGCTCCTTCTCTTTTTTGAGTCGGACTAGAGGGTTAATGCTCTAGGCCCTATTCGAGGGCTTAGGGCATAGGGCCTCGGGCCTCGGGCAAGGCTTAGAGCCTAAGATCTCGGGCTGGGCTTAGGGCCTCGAGCCGTGCAAGGCTAGACCTAAGTTGTCTTTTTTTAATTTATTATAAGATATATAAGACATTATAAATATGTAAACAAGTGAAAAAAACAGAAAATATAAAAGATTAGAGTCTAATTAAATAAAAAAAAATTTACCTCTTATTAAAAGAAATTAGAAATAAAAATAATTACGCCCCAAATTTCACATTGCTCCTATGTATAATTGTATTATATCCTTAAATTATTCACTAATACTATGTTTCTTTTCTTAAATGGTCCACAAACACATGTGATAATGGACCCACTTTCAATAATGGTAGGACCACTTCAATATCATCCAATCAAAGTAGGCTCATTATCACATATTTTAGAGAATCATTTGAGATACAAAATTTTGAAAGCATAGCATTACTCAATTTACTTGGGCTTGGGCCAGCCTACCCGGGAAAGTACGGGCCTAGGACTGGACTGGCCCAACCTCAAACTTGGACCGGACTTAAAGTCCATTTTTTTTTTGGACTGGGCGGCCGTTCGAGCCGGACTTTTTATTTTTTTATAACGTAAAACTAGGTCGCCTTATCTCACACGCTATATAAAGAAAAGGGCAGTATCGTAATTTAAAGCCGCGTACTAGGTCGGTCAATCTCACACCCTATATATAACCCCCTCGTCGCCCACCACAAAACTAGAATTCGAAACCTCTTTGCAGATTCAGCGCCTCTAGGGTTTTCTACCCCTGAACCGCTATCCAATTGTTCTATCTCTTCCTTTCTCTAGATCAATAAGCGTTCTTCAATCGATTGTTCGATTTTGCCTTTCAATCGAAGAATTTTCCAATCACTCTTGAATCTTCACCCCTTAGAGGGTTACATAGTCTTCGAATCTGAGATTATACGCGTTTACATATATATATATATATATATATATCTTATATTGATTGAAGATGTCTCGGTGTTTTCCTTATCCACCACCTGGGTATTCGCCGAGGATCGTTGGAAGTGAGGCCTTGATCGAATCGATTAAGGTTTGTTGAGCACTTGGCCTTTTGTGTTAAATGCTCGACTTGTATTCATGGTGATTTGATTTTGGGGTTTTTTTTAATGTACTGTAGAGGTTGTATTTCACCATGTGAATGACTAATTAGCATAAAAAAATCAGGACTTGTTATGGAAAATTGGAACTTTTGTGAAAATTGAATGGATTGTATGTTGTATCCATGTGTATATCCCCCAAGAATGAGAAATATCGGTTTGTTGTATGTTCGGTTTTTTTCTGTCAAAGTTTGTTACTGTTGGTGATGTATAACGTGGTTTTGGCCTCTTGATTTGTACTAGTATCATTCTTAATATTATTTAAGGTCTTTATGTGGCATTAGGAGAGTAGACTTCATAATTTTGATCCGGGTTGAGGTTATTTATACCTTTGATTGTGTTAAAACCTTGTTTATTCAAATATCCTGTAAGCACATTTGTAAGGGAAAGTGGAACTGGATGTGGTGAATTGTAATGGGACCATGGTTAAATCAGTATTTGGGTAGGTATTGGTTTTGGTGTATAAACATGGATTCGGTTATGTGACAATTAGTGCATGGATGGAGCAAGGAGGGTGTATAATATATGATTCTTTGCACATTGAACAGAGTTTTCATGTACAGAAGGTGCTAAATCTGATACAATTTTTCCTTGGAGAGGATAACCATTGTGTGATCAAAGTGAAATTTGGGGGTGTTGTTCCTAGGGTGGTATATCCAGTTTTAGAGGTCAGTAGGATGTTTGTTAGGTAGGTTATAGGCCTTGTGTTTCTGGGGGGAAAGTTTGGAGTTGACAAAATATATGTGCATGCATAGCTGACTTGTGTTTGTTTGGTTATATGGGTACATGATACTATAGCTTTAACTGAATTCTTCTGCGTGTAATTTGGATGGAAATATAAACAGTTCACCTTCTTCTTCTTCTTCTTCTGTAAAGTTCACCACCTCCACCCCCCCCTCCCCCTCCCCCCCTTCCAAAAAAAAATAATAATAATAAATGGTGGCATCTTTAAAATTTGTTTACTTCCTAACATTTCGAGCCCAATTGTTTTGAAGAACTTAACTCACATCTAAAAAGAAAATTTGGGGTTTGATCGCATTACCCTAGCCCTTCATTTTATTGTTCATTCAATCTGCAAAAGAATGTAGCTAGTTTGCCTTCTGGGAAATTTAAAATGATTGGCCTATGCATGCATGTGTGATACCGTAGATGGTTACATTGACAATTAGTGGAATTGTGATGTGCGTAGTATGTGCATACCCATAGAAGATGGTGAAGGGTTTAGTGATTTGCCCTGTTCTCTTGTTGTGGCATTATGTGACTTTGATCACTTCTTTGAAAATATTTCCCGCACATTACCTTGGTCATGGTTGCATATTCCCCTCTTATCTAAATTCTTATTCTGGTGCTTTAAAGCTCCAGAAGGAAAGGGAGGCCAAGGCAGAAAGGAAAAATGAAAGGAAAAGGGAGAAGAAAGAGAAAAGGAGAGAAAGGAAAAGAAGTATTAAGGATTTTCCCAACGAAATTTGTCATGGTAACAAAAGAAAGGTTAGTGATGAGAACATTTGGAGAGGAGAGAAGAGTAAGGAGGATCTGAAAGAAGCCTGCCTAAAAAATCGGATGGAAGATGAAGCTGAACAATTGGAAAGGAGTGGTCTTACCGAAGAACACGAGCTTCCTGTCGGTTCGCAGAATCCCTGCTATTCATCCGACGGCACCCAAATTAGCAACAAGAGAAGAAAGCATACCTCCACTTCAATTGGCATCCGTAGTCATGGTAAATTTTTTGCTTGTAATATGATATATTTTCTTATATATAACAAAAAGGAGTAAAAAACACACACGTGATTCCACCAGTTGCTTATAATTCCAAATTCTTCTTATGTCTCTTCAAACAGGAAACATCATCAGGATTCGATTGCCTTTGAGAAAGCAAAGCGAGCCTGATGCTTCTGTCAATCAAGAACGTATAATCCCAAGTCCTGCAAGGACAAATTTACCTTCCCAACATAGAAATGGAATGGTTCATGAACTCAATGGGGAAGATTCTTGTTATGCTAAGATGGAAACACAGTGTGTTCCGCTTAATCTGACTTCTAGACTCGTAGAAGGACCGTGTAGTGAGAATGATGGAATTTTTTCCCAAGATCATCGGCAAAGTTCCTTGGCATCTACATCATTTGAGAATGAGGCACAGGGAATAGAATTCTTATATAGGGACTTAGTTGAGAACTGGGTTCAACCAGCCCTACCCCTTGAGCGCACTGATGATCAAGAATGGCTCTTCAATCGAAAGCATCAAGACAGACCAAAGGGGACGAGCTTTAGAGCCAGCAATGACGTCTCTTGTTGTGGTAATTCAACTCTGTGGCCCCGGGCCAAATATTTGTCCAAAGCTGATATATATGCATTACCCTTCACAGTGCCATTTTGACTGTTAGATTACTCAAAAGTTGTGTAGTTGGAGAGGCATGCCAAAGGTCGATGTGGTTCAATATTTTGTTGATGTATTATTCCGATTTGGTATTTTGTATTTTTATTCGAGGTAGTGTAGAAGAGTTTGACCAAATTTGGTCTTTAAAAGTGTTCGTTCATTTTTGTATAATGCAAGTCATGAAATAGTGAACAAAATTTCTTTTGGCTCAATTATCTTTTGGTTCAAGTTCCAAGTCTGATTGTCCAAAGCTAGCTATGATATTATGCTTCAACAATGATACAACTACACCTCCAACCACATCTTATGTTTTAAATGCGTGTATCCTGTGCTGTTTAATTTTTTCACATTTTTCTGTGTACCACTTACACAGCACATGGTACATTCATTTAAAGCAAGGATGTGGTTGGAGGTGTGGTTGAAGATGTGGGTGTATTATTATTGATTATCAACGCTTGGCTTTGCGTTTTGCCTGCATGAGATGATTTTTCGGGGGCAGCGCTTCCAAGGTGATTTTTTTATTTTTGGTCGACTGATATATTTTTCGTGTAGATGTTATACATAAGCTAATACTCTAAACATTAATATAAAAAACTCAAGAAATCTTCTACCATTACGTGATACATACATCTTCATTACAACACTTTGGAACCTTTTACTATCAATTATAAAATTGTAACTAACAAATAACACCTAAAAGTTACTACCAGATGACACATTAGAATAGTTAATACTGATTGGCAGCGAATGTACAACAAAATGACACCTTATTACTAAAAATTGAGACCAAGAAATTGAATGTTTCATATTTGGTTGTTTTGTACAAATTTTCAAAGACTCAAATACTAACAAAATACAGAATTTTAATTTGAATTTGGGCGGGAGGTTTAAGTGTAAATATATATATATATATATATATATTTAAGGATAAATATGGTATTTTTCAAAAATCAAGGGGAGGGCTTGAGTCCCCCCTTTGCCCCTACATAAATCCGTCCCTAGACCACCTTCTCCTTCATTGTCCCACGTCTTGGGAACTTCGGTGGGCATGCTTGGATTGATTCAGAAATTTTGCGAGGAAAAAGAGAAGGGAAAAGAAAACAAGATAATAAAAAACCAGTTGTCCTCATATTTTTTCTTTGTGTTTTCTTTCTAAAAACAATTAAGGTTAAAAAATTTAATGTAACATAGGAATAAAAGACAGGAACCGACTTACATTATTCAAAAGATTTTATCAATTTTCTCAACTTATTCTCTTTTCTTTTCTATTTTCTTTATTAACCAAACAAAGGAATGTTTTCCTCTATATATATATATATATAATTTTTTTTTTCCCCTTCTTCTCCAAATCCAATAACCTAGCAATCCACCGTAAGATATGCAAAGTACAAAATGAGAAGTGTTGGGTGAGCAAACAGAACAGTGATGGGTAACGAGCATGTTCGAGGGTAAGAATGGACAAATTTTTAAGTTAGATAGAAAGTGCATGGGAGCAAAAAGGGTCAATTTTATTAGCACGAAATGGTGGCATTTTCCTCTTTCCAAGCCCTCTATGAATAAACTAGATGGATTTAAAAAAAAAAGTCTGAGATATGACGGAAACAAAAAAGAAAAGAGAAAAAGAAGGCAATTCAATTAACGAGCATTTGTAATTATTGCTCTTTTTTTTTTTTTTTTTTCTTTCTTTTTTTAAACTAGAAATAATGGGAAAAAAGGGGGAAAGTAAGAAAGAGGGAAAATGATGGAATGGATGCAGGGACTATCCTTTTGCCTCATTCAACCAACACATTATTTAGACTTTTCAATTTTTTTTTTTTTAACCTCTCCATATTAATTTTGGTCTTCTCCTACTCCCAGCGTTACATTCATTGTGGAGAAAAATAAGTGAACTTATAAAAGAAAAGCCTGTAGGGTGGCAGGTTTTTTTTTTTTTTTTTTAAAAAAAAGGCAATATTTTTTCGATCATATTTCTCACACTTCTGTAGTTGATCTCTATATCAACAAGCAATATCATCCACCTTCTTCGACACTATAAGCTTGTACCATATTTTACACAATAGTGAAAGAATGGATCTCTCGGGTGTGGACATAGGCAGGTGTTTGGCCGAACCACATAGAAATCTGTGTGTCTTTTCTTCTGTGTGCATGTTTAATTACTGCTTCTGTATGCGTGTTTATTTGGAAGAATTTGGTTCCGCGTGTTAAATTCCCAACAATTTGTACTTATTCAATTGGTTGTAGTTTGAATTTTGTATAATTGCCAAACAAGGAAGATAGATACTTTGCAATGATGCACTTTTTCAGACCACCCAAAAAGTAGACAAAATTTGCATCGGATCATTTATAAATGCAAAAGTATTTTATGATTAATACGTTCTTTTTTGGTACGAAGGATATTTTTTCTCAAAGTGTATGTCCTAATATTGATATCTTTTTTAGAGTCCGGCTTTACGGACCGATTATTTGTGACAAACTTTCATGTTAAGAGACTTTTCTATATTTTATATAGAGAAAAAGAAATAGATAAATGGATAAAGTTGGATATTGAAGCATTATAAATGGGATTAATTTGCTAAAAGAGTTGAGGAGCATTGGGTTCCGTCATCGATCTCTATAGTACTCATGTGCAAGACATTATCTCAAACTTAAAATCTGACTTTTGTGAAAAGAAAATAATTAAAAATTGTATTAGAATGCATCTTTAAAAAAATTTCTAATAAAATTTATTATATAAATTTCTACCGATAAGAATGCATTCTGAAATTATTATTCCAAACATGCCTTACTTCAAGATGTAGCAATTGTAAAATTAGGCAAATTATTCATCCAAAAGCACAGTCAAATAATGTACCGCGCATTGCGCGGGATACACTGGATACATGCTATTGTCATTTTAAAGACTCCATTAAGCAATAAAACATGTGATTATTTGATGACCACTTTGCTGCTGAAACAGTCCACCATAAAGAATTAAAGCTGCTGGTAATATAAATTTTAAACGTAACTTTGAATGTGGATTCAACCATTGCTAAAAGCATTTACACTGCATGCACTTCAAAACACTTCAAAAGTACTATTATTATTATATTTATTAAAATTATTCAACATTCACCCACTGATTTTAATAAAAATAAAAATATTAACATATTGGGTAAAGATAAATTTTTTTTGGGTAAATATCATTGACCTCCCCTGAGGTATGACATAATATCAGAGACCTCCCCTGGGTTTTGAATAATATCATTAACCTCCCTTATTTTCAAAATCTTGTATCACTGACCTCCCCTCCATTAACTTCCGTTAACTTTCGTTGCTAAATCTGAGTGTTGTTTGGCAAACAAGCTTCTGCTTGTGCGTTTGGCGTTCTATTGCTATGTCACAAACAAACAGGGTCCTTACTTTTGTTTTATTTAGTTTAATAAATAGAGTAATGCTATGCTTCCCAATTTTTTTTTCCCAAAATGATGTGGCAGTGGGGTCATTTCCCAAAAGTGCATCCCAAAATATTTTTTGATATACATTTAATTGTTTGAAATTCTGTAAAATATTATGTCCATATTCCAGTATTAATCCTAGATTTATTTAAATGCCAATAAGCATTTTAATTAAATAAGTAAAACTAATTGACTAAAAATGTACGCACATTACTTAACAACTAAGGGTGTGTTTGATAACCCAATTAAGCGGTGAAAATGAAAATTTTCAGCACTTAATTTTTTTCAGTGCATTTGATAATGTACCACTTAATTGAAAAAGCAGCCAAAAACCCACTGAAAACGTTCACTAATGAAAATATTCACTGAATGCAATTTGTTTTAGTTCTTGAAACAATGTTTTCAGTATTGCAAATACAAATCACTTAAAATTTTCTATACTTAAATTCAGCACTTAATTTTCAGTACTTAATTTTCAGTTTTATCAAACACACCCTAAGTCTCAAATGCTTTCAAAGTATTTCCCAAATTTTGAATTCCAAATACTTCACAAATACATGTTGCAATGGGTTTACTAGATTTTTTTGATTGGAGGATGTTGAAGTGGTTCCATCAATATTGAAGGTGGTTATTTTTAATCAATTAGTTTTACTAATTTAATTAAAATACTTATTACGACACTTAAATAAATCGAGGAGTAATACTGGAAAATGGACATATTATTTTGCTATTTTACAGAATTTCAAACAATTAAATATATATCAAAAATTATTTTTGAAACAATTAAAACCAAAACATTAACGGAAGTTAACGGAAGTTAATGGAGGGGAGGTCAGTGATACAATATTTTGAAAATAAGGGAGGTTAATGATATTATTCAAAACCCAGGGGAGGCCTCTGATATTATGTCATACCTCAGGGGAGGTCAATGATATTTACCCATTTTTTTTTTACATAATAAGGGTGGCAATTGTGTGAACCCTCACTTAGTGTTTAACAATTTTGCTCAAGAGTCAGTAGTGACAATATCTTGAACTATGACTGCTTTGGAGGAATAAAATGTTGCATCACACACATAATTTTTCACAGCACTGAATTTCAAGCTTCTGAGCCAGCACTTTAATGTCCATGTGCTAAATCCCTATTTCTTGAGCTCTCTAGAGAATTTGCCCAATTCTTATAGGAAGCGACCCTACTTCCACACTCAAATAGGTGAGTATATCAAAGATGTTCTCATGACTCTGACATCTCACCAATAATGACTATAGAACCATTAATATAGAACCATTAATAATTGTAAATTCTAAATGAACATGAGAGATAGAGAGAGTGGGAATTAGGGTTATTTAAGGCACTATTTAAAAAAAAAAAAAAAAAAGGTAACACAAGGGGAGTGGTGTTGATAGGGTTCAAAACAAATCTGAGAAGTAATTAGGAGTGAATAGTGATAGTGGGGAGTGGTGTTGATTAATGATTAGACATAAATGATGTACGGAATATCATATTGAGGTACTATTTGCGGAATTTTTATTCATCAACCTCCATCACCAATTGTTTGCTTAATCTCACTTTTATTTAATTTTTATTCTCAAATAGACTGTATTCAAATTATTTTTAGTAAATTTTTTCTACTTAAAGTTTTTAGTGAATTTTTGACTACTTTTTCAATTAAATGGTACATTATTATCAAATGCACTGAAAACAAATAATTGTTAAAAAATTTCATTTTCAGCACTTAATTGGGTTATCAAACACACCCTAATTAAATTTAGATAATATTTTACTTATCCAATAATTGCAAAATCAAAATTAAAAATTTGTTCACAATAGATATGTGATTAAGAAGATAGTAATCATGTCAAATGATCAAATTTATTATTCTTTACACAACCAAAAATAGCAAAAGACTGAAGAACATCCTCACGGGTCTCAAATATATATTTGAAGGAACCAATCTACAACTTTCATCTCTCTAACTCATATACATATATATATATATATATGTTTATATATATATATATTATTTTTCTATCTGACTCATGCTTGGCCTGATATGTTTTTAGTTTGTTACAGTTGCTAATCTATTCGAAGGATATAGGAGTAGATTTCTTTGGAAGAAGATTGGAAGAGCTAGCGGATTACTCAAGAAAAATTGTCATAAGTGAATAAGGTAGTTTTTTGTTGTATATTTTTTAATTTTGTGATTACGTGCTTTCAATATTTTCTGTTATATATTACGCCATATAATGATGATATTTTGTAATAGTTTGATCAAACTAGAGATGTGTAAAACCACAATAGTTTATGAATTGTGCAATATACGAGTAGGCATTAACTTTTATTACAATGAGAATATAATATTTTTATTATTCGCAAATGATGAGTTATATATTAAAATAATGAGCAGGAGTAGCTCATTGAAAATTATTAACTATTTTATTTTATTTATTTCAATTGAAATTATTTTGTTTTAGGGCCAATCCCGTGCATTGCATTACATGGATTCACAACTAATTTCAAATGAACATGAGTGATAGAGAGGGTGAGAGTTAGGGATATTTAGGTTACTATATAAAATAAAGGTAATTGACAAGGGGAGTGGTGTTGATGGACTGGTCTCTGTTTGCTGGGAAAGGGGCGGTGCTTGGGCCTTTATAGTGTTGAATTTTTGCTGCTAGTCCTCGGATTTGTTGATTTGCTGCTGCTATGTTTAGACTTATTGGTTCTTAGGAGGTGTTGCTGATCTTAACTTCTAAATAAAGTCTGTTATTGTTTTCCTGTCTCGATCTGTTGTAAGATGTGCTTCTGGAGTGGGCTTCTTGTTTTTGATTATTTGGGTGTTGGCGTGTGCCAGTGATGATGGGTTCTCTTGGTGTACTGTTTTTGGCCTTGTGCCACTGTTTTAATAAATTTGTTGCTTAGCAAAAAAAAAAAAAAGAATAGTGATAATGGAGAGTGGTGTTGATTAATGATTAGACACAAACGTAGGGACTAGGCAATATTGTTATAAGATACAATTTGTCGAATTTTTATTTGTCAACCTCCATCACCAACTGCTTGCCTAATCTCACTTTTATTTAATTGTTCTCAAATTTTAATGGGAATTTTTTTTTTAATGTTATATATATATTGTATCTCATCATTTAAAAAAATAATAATAAGTGATGACTGATGAGTGAAAAGTAGAGCTGTAGAGAATAAGTGTAAATTACCTAATTCAATATTGATTTACGTGCAATTGCCTGACAAAAAATTTTCAAACAAACGGCCCTCAATTGCTCTGAACTGATAACCTCACAAGACAATCCACAATGATATATCTAGGAAGGCTGGGTTAGCAACTATACATTCACACATATATTATACAGCTGACAAATTAAATCAAAAGTTTTTTTTTTAGTAATGTTATGTTTGTCAAACTCGTATTCTTTGCATCTTAAATAATGTAATAGTAGGTTTATTGAATTTTGATCAGAGAAATTTGAAGTGGCTCCACAGTACGTAGTCTTATTGTCACATTATTTGAGGATTAATGCTATGCTTCCCAAATTTTTATCCAACAAATGCTTTTTGAATGATGTGGCAGTAGATCAGGTAAACAACTTCATATCAAAATTTAACTGGTCCAACGGTATTAGACCTGACTTCATTGTCACGTCATTTAAGAAGTGCTCTTCGAATGATTTGGGATGTGAATTTTGAATTTTAATTTGAGAAGCATAGCATTACTCAAGTTATACAGAAAGAATTGTGAGTTTCAAATCGTACACTACCTTCTCCCCACTTTGTCTCAAAAATCTGTTATGGGCTTTTTACTCCAAAACGTGGTTTTCTTGCCAATACAACCTTTGATTTTAACCCCATATATCCTCTTGTGGTTGAGTGGTAAGTTTCTTGGTTATACTACTTAAGAGGTTGAGTGTTCGAATCATGGAGAGCGTGGCCACTGGAGAATTCACTTGGCGACTCTAGGACCTCGGGAGATTAGTCGAGGTGCACGCAACCTGGTCCAGACACCCCGATTACCTAAAAAAAAGCTTTGATTTTTTTTTCTTATATGAAAAAAGCATTAGTCTACTAAACAACTCTTAGCCAAAAATATGTTTTCTAACATAAAAAGCTTAAATACAAAACACTCTGAAATTTGGTCTATATCTCATTTTATTCCTTGTAGTTTCAATTACATCAATTTGGTTCTCATAGTTTTTTAATAGAAGCAATATAGTCCAATTAAATGTCCCTTTCAGTCAGAAAATTTGGCAAAATTAACCTATATATTACAATAAACAATTACATGGTTAAACAGGTGGAGAGATTGATGTTGTTTCATTTTTGCCCCTTAAAAGTGCAATAATGCGTAGTATGTAAGTAAATTTTGTGAACTGTTCTCACAAAATTGGACATTTTGAACCGCATTGCTTCTATTTACAACATTCGAGAACCAAATCGATACAATTAAAACTACAGAAACTAAAATGATTCAGGGACCAAACTTCAAGGTATGTTTTATCTTTAGGGTTAGTTTATTGTGATAAGCTTCTCATATAATAATGTCGATTTTAACCGTTGGATGAGAATCTAGCCATAAAATTTCCAAGAATCTAAATATATATTTATTTCTAAATTCTTATCTAACGGTTAAAATTTGCATTCTCATATGAGAAGCTACTAACTATAGACTTGCCCTTATCTTTAGACCCATATAAAACATTTTTTTAAAAAATTACTTAGGGGAAACATAAGTGAGAACCCAAGGTAAAGTAAATTAAGCAATCATGGCCACTAGACAAGTCTTTTTTTTTTTCTTTTTTGTTTTTTGGTGCAAGCCACTAGACAAGTCGATCTACACAAAAATAGTTAAAATTGTACAGGATATCAAAATTCTCAAGCTGCAGAGGATACTAGTGACAAGTACTATACATTCTTCTATTTCGGTGCGTTGCATAGGTCCTATAGACTTTGCTTGCTGGTCAAGAAAATTTTCTCATTGCTTCCAATACTTTCCTTATGTATTGTAATTTTGTTCTGTCAAAATATTATGTTGTTCTAATATTTTATTTGAGATAAATTCAAAAGTGCTTTTAAATAAAATGACAAATAAAAGGCAAAAATAGAAAGAACCAGTCCAGAGCTCAAAAGAAAAAGAAAGAAACAGTCCTTAACATGTAATGGTGAAGCAAAATTTTCTCATTGTTTCAATAATTTCCTTTTTAGTGTAATTTTTGGGTCTGTGAAAATATATGCTCGGTATTACACATTTTGCCTTAATATATAAATCCAAAAGTGCATTTTAAAAAAATGACAAATAAAAGCTCAAATAAAAAGAACAAGCCTTAAACAAAACCAGAAACAAAAACTTAACTATTTTTTTTAAAGCAGTAAAATACAGCCAAAAAACAGAAATTAAACTAAAACCCTTTTTTAATACTAGAAATTAAACTAAAAACTAAGCTAAGCACAAACAAAATTAAATATAAACTCTACAATACTACACTAAATACTATATTAGCCACTAATTTTTAACTTCCCATCAGCAATCTCCCTAGCATGCACATCACGAGCCTCCTCCACAGCAAGAGCAGCCTCCTTATCACGAGCAGCAGCCTCCTTATCACGAGGAGCAGCCTCCGTAGCATCAACAGTCTCCAAAACCAAATCATCTAATGCCCCAGTGGTGTTAGACTGTTAGTGGCATTAGGAGGAAATGGTGCAGTAGGAGAATCCTCATCGATTTCTTCTATGGCACAACGAAGAGTTAAGATTATGAAACAGTACACTAACACCAACCATGTCCAGACATTGAACTTGCATAAATGCAAGACCTTAGTCATGGTTTGAGCTAGTGACCAGTTCAATAGTCCGAAGTCGGTGCTCGGTTTTACCGGACCGAACACCGACAAAATGACCATGGCTGAGCACATTGCAATAAGGACTGATGTTACTGAAACTTCAGAATACACATATGCCAAAAATGCGAAGCCGAGGACAATGACCGCACCACCGGTGGTCTTGACTCGGAATCCGTACTTTCCGACAATGAGAGGATGCTGCCTCACTTTACTATTGAAGGCCCGCAAGAAACTGATGATACCACCGACTGAATTAAAAACCACGCCAATGCCGATGAGCTCACCTACGGAGACTGTTGGTTTGTTTGCGTCTGCAGGATGCTGAGCACGATGATGTTGTACCTTTATCAGTTCGTTGCCCAGAAATAAGGCAACGGCAGGTATGTAGGAAAACATAGGAGTCATAAACCATATATTTGGGTTGTTGAGTAGCTTTTTCACTTTGGAGAGGAACACTTCCGACCTATTCAGGTTGGTTGGAGTCAGGGGCGGATCCAGGAATTAGGCCCAAGGGGGCTATCTTTTACGCATTACAGTACTTAAGTAGACTTTTCATATTTGACGATAAAAGAGATACGGAGAAGTAGGGAACACACATAAAAATGCACTTTTTAACTAGCTACTCGATCAATAATCTGCATAATTTTTCGAAGTACAGTTTTTTTTCTCGAGAAACTTTATAATTCTTGAATAATTTTGATGAAGGCCACCCTATTTATAAATAATAGTTAGTACGATCAATGACCAAGATTTATATAAGGGGCGATCATCCAATGGAATAGAAACTCATGATAATATTTTAGAAGTTTTGGACCTCATAATAAAGTAATCTTTCTAGAAGGTCACCCTACTTATAATAAATATTATGTATAAGTCTCTAAAAGACTCTAGAGAATCCAATGATTTCCTTTAAGTCTAGGGAGTTCTGAGCATTATGTACAAGTTAATGTAAACTACCTACAGCAAAAAAAAAGTTCCTTAAATTTTTTTTTTTTTTTTTTTTCAGATAGAGAGAATTCCCTAATTTAATTACCATAACACAACCCCTAAACCTTTTTGGTGGTCAGGATAATAGGCATATAACTTTATCTGACGTTTGGTGGTGCCACAAGATATGATAAAATAGTTCTGAACTTGGTTTTTATCTCATGGAGAGCGCAATAACTCCAACCCATAGAAGGGGGAATATTAGGTGAGATTAGAAGTTTCAGATAACTTCTTGGGACAAAAAAACTTTTTTCATCGTGCAAAATATGTTAGTATATTTATTTTATGTTCTTAAACTTGAACCAAAAAGAGTAAGAAAGGTTAAACAGTTTTTTTTAAATCTCTCTACCTCCCAAATATGATCAATCTATTTGTCGATAATATCCATGCTGAAATGGATTCTTCTAGCCTGTGGAAATACTTCTCTCAATTTGGCTCCTTAAAGGATGCCTTCATTCCAAGAAGATTGAGGTCAGGAAGGAAGGACAGGTATGGTTTCGTTCGAGTACGTACCAGGGAGGAGGCAAAACATCTGATTTCTTGTGGAGATGGAGATACAGTGTGGGGAAGAAAGATTAGGGTCAAGCTTGCTGCTTTTGGGTGGGACAGACGGCAGAGAAGAATAGTACAGAATGGTCGAGTCAACTACGCTCATAAGAAGGTGAATATCCATACATTCGTGGTATCTTGTGGTATAAGAGATGGTAGGAGATATGTTGATGTGGTGGCTCCGGAGGGTGAAAGCAAGAAGGGGAAAGGTAGTGTGGATCAACCACTAACGATTGTGGAGGAACAGAAAGTCCCTGAGAAGCAGATGACAGGGCAGAGGCAAAATTTGATGACGCATGTTAGGGGGATGAGTGATTTTCGACATACAATGGAATATGAGGAGGATGAGGAAGATCGTAGTTGGTTAAACAATTGTGTTGTAGGTCTGGTTACTGATCCTCGCAATATTCTGACACTACAGAAGCAGTTCTTAAGTGAAGGAGTGTTAGCGTGTGAAGTTATACCAATGGGTGGAAACATGGTTTTATTATTGTTTTTTGATCATGAGAAAATGAAAAACATGCTAGCAGAGGGTGCTGAATGGCTAAGAAGATGGTTTGATGTGGTGAAACCATGGGAAGAAGAAGATGTGAGTCAGTCCCGCTTCATGTGGCTTAAATGCGTGGGAATCCCATTGCATCTATGGAATGAAAAATTCTTTAGAAGATTAGGCGATGTATGGGGTAGCTTTATAACCATGGATGCTTGCACTTCTAAGAGGAAGAGGTTGGATGTTGGAAGAATATTGTGTCTAACCCATGAGCTTGATTTTATAGAAAAAAAAAATAAGGTTGAATGTTGATGGAAAATCATTTACAATTAGGGTAGCAGAAGATCGAGGCCTTGATCCTCTCTACTCGGTGTGTAAGGTAAAGGGTAACAATGGAGGCCTGAAAAATGAGTCCAATATAGATGGAAGCAGAGAAACAGAGAAGGAAGAAGATAGAGAGGTTGACGTGGACAGAGAGCGTAATGGTGAGAATGACGTGGTGAAAGAGGATGTGCTAGATGCTGATGTGGATGCCAACATGGAAAGTGAGACAATGGTTTGTACAGGGAGAGTTGTGGACTGTAATCATTGCCTGGTTTATAGCTTCATCGAGCTGAAAAATAACATAGAGAAGACGAAAAGCTTTTCTGAAGACTGTGGCATTGGTAGCTGCTCCGTCACGCCAATTTGCTTGGAAAAAGTGGAGGATTCGGCGTCAGGCAAAAAGGTTTGTGTAAGTTACGATGATGCTAATGATTCTTCTGGGAAAGTTGGTGGGTCTTCTTGTCAATGGACAGGTGAGGAGGTGCACGTGGTAAAGGAGTCAGTACTTGAGGGGGGGAATAATGATGGGTTGGTGTCTTTAAGAGAGCCCAATTCTTTGCATGGTCAAAATGGGCTTTTAGAAGTGGACCAAACCTCTAATGGGTCAGGAGATGGTATCTCTTCTAATGAGCTTAGCGAGAATGAACTAGTGTTTAATGGATCTAATAAAGTTGTACATGAGTTAGAAGATATTGAAGGGTCTTTGGAGGAAAGGCCCAAACACAAGGGAAAAAAATCAAAGAAGATTGGATCACTATTGGCCATTGGGCAAAAGCTATCTGTAAATTTCATAGAGGAATGTAATAGAAGAAAAGGGAAGAGGAAAATACTTAATTCCAAATTGAAGGCTAGACAAAAGAAGGTGGATGAGATCGGTGAGGTACCAAATGCAGAAGAATCTGGAGCCGATATCGCTGAAGTATCAATCTCTGATGGGAACATATGCAATCGAAACATTGTCATTCAAAAAGAAACAGAAGTTACGTGGGATATGGGGAAATCGTTGGGGTTGGTATTTGAAGATGAAGAATCGGACATTATTGAAAAGCTATTCAGACTAGAAAGCAGAGACTGGGAGCATTTGGAGGATGTAGGTTAACCTTTATCCTCTTTGTGCCTACAATGGGTGATCAAGAGTTTTTTAATGTCGCTTAAATTGATTTCGTGGAATGTGAGGGGGTTAGGTCGGAAGGAAAAATGGGCAACGGTGAAATGGATAGTGGTTGAGCAAAAGCCATCCATTTTCTTCATTCAGGAGTCAAAGCTTGAAACTGTTAAACCTTGGTTTATAAGGGAGCTTGGAGGCAAACATTTTGATGGCTTGGAGCGGGCTGCTTCTAGAGGAGCCTCTGGGGGTCTAATTTGTATGTGGAAGGAGGATTATTTCATTGTGAAAAAAGTCAAGAAAAGTTTTAGATTTATCTTGTTACATGGGCGTTTGATTAAGTTCGATCTTGAGTGTATTATTGTAAATGTCTATGCACCAAATTCTGACGGGGATCGGAAGAGCCTTTGGGATGAATTGGCATCCCTTAGGGCACAATCGTTGTTGCCCTGGATTATTGGGGGAGATTTTAATGTCGTTCGAGCGGAGTCAGAGAGAAAAGGGGTATCTTTCAATGCAAGGGCAGCAAAGGAGTTGGGACTTTCATTCAGTCTTGTTCATTGGTTGATCTGGATCATTCAGGCCGCAAGTTTACATGGGCTGGTCATAGAGCTGGTATGTTATGTATGAGCAGATTGGATCGGTTCCTAGTCTCGGTGGAATGGATGCAAGTGTTCCGCAAAATTCGGCTGTGGAGTTTATCTAAAGGATTATCAGATCATAACCCTATTGTTCTGGGTGAAGAAGATTTAGATTGGGGCCCTATTCCATTCAGGTTCTTTGATCACTGATTTGAAGACCAATGTGTGTTAAATTTGATTGATTCTAACCTGAATTCTGACATTGGGAATGGTAGTTATGGGTGGAAATTGAGCAAAAAATTAAAATTAGTCAAGTTTTCAGTTAAGGAGTGGAGAAAAGGGGTTAGGGCTGGCAATCCGAACTCAATCAAAATCCTTGAAGCGCGTTTAAATGAAATTGACCTGAAGGCAGAATCTGAGGATCTGTCTATTGAGGACAGAATTGAGAGGGGGGGTCTCTTGTGTAAGTTGTGGAAGGCGTTTCAGTTAGAAGAAGTTACGTGGAGACAAAAGTCTAGGGTGAAGTGGTTTTTACAAGGAGACAGAAATACTAGTTTTTTTCATGCAGTGGTTAATAATCGGAATCGAAGAAATGGTATCCGTAGGTTGAGAATCCAAGGTGATTTGCTTGTTTATCCTCCTGAGATTAAACAAGCAGTCTTCGAGCACTTTAAAAACCACTTTGATTGTTCCTTTGGGAAAAGACCTACTATGGAAGGGGTGGCTTTTAATTCTATTGATGTGGACCAAGCAACAAGGTTGGAGGACAGATTCAGTGAGGTAGAGGTTGTTAAGGCAATTTCAGAGTGTGATGAATCGACAATTTGTGGAGCTTATGTCCTCATGATGTATATTTAAGATTGTTTCTGTGTGTGTATATGAACAAAGAATCCCTAATTTTTATGGCTGTAAATGTAATGTGAGGATGAGCGTTTGTATTTCTTGTATTGGAATAACCTATTTTTAAAGCGATGGCTTTCTTTGTTTATACATCATACACTTGAAATACCTTAGCATGAGCTCTAAGTTGTCAATCCGGACTTACGTGGGGGTCCATGCGCACTTTTGTTGTATGGCGTACTTTATATCTTGTGGATGATCTTAGATAGGTATTTGTACCATCAAATTGATGTTTTCTTAGAAAAATCAATTATGAAAGGTTTTTCATGATTTACAAAATTAAGATTTGATTAATGAGCAATAGCAAATTTTTTGGTCTTAAATTGTAAAAAGGGGAAAATTCATTTGTAGTTGGATTTTAAAACAAGCTTTATAAAATGTGCAAATAATAATGTTAATCATTTGCACATGTTCTCAAATGTTTTTTTTTTCAAATCACACTTTGTTGATCTTTACAAAGATAACAAGTTTAAAATGAATCATTTTTGTAATATCGCACTACAAAATAACACCTACAAAATGTTTAAGAGTTTATGGGCTATAGACTTATTTTATGGTCCAACCTATTGAACCGAATAATGGTCCTCTGGTCCAACATCATTATTACCTTAAATAAAGCCTATAACACTTGGTTCAAGAAAGATCATAACAAGCGCTTTGTGATAAGCAGCGTGCATCATGATCTTATTGGAAAGTATGAGTACTACCCAATAGCTAAGGATTTGTGTAACCAGTTCAGATTTGCTTTCGATGGCACATCCATACTAGATTGAGTATCGAGTTATGAAGTTCGGAAAAGTAAAAAAAAAACGTTCCAAGCACACGATGACTTAAAATCCAAGGTCGATGTCAGTGTGATTTGTGATATCAAACTGCTAGGAACATCCTTACTGGCGAACTACAGTTTCAGACTATGATAACTTCTTTGCCTAATTCATGGATCCACATGAAGCAAATTATGATCCACAACGAAAATGCTGAAGTTTTGTTTTTGACATTTCCCGACATGTTGAGCTAAATACAGAGCGCCAAAAGGTGAGGCAAACGGTATTGCTACATTCTTGGCCAAAACTTCCTTAAATGGAAGTGAGCGCAAGCCTAGTGGGCCTAAGTGCAATGGTAAGAGTAAACCCGCCAAGAGGCAAGGGTGGGGCTAGCAAAATTGGCGCCCAAGGCTAACAACATTTTTCAATTCAAAATCAAAACCAAGTCAGATGGGTCTGTTGAGCGGTACAAAGCAAGATTGGTTGCCAAGGGTTTTTCCTAGCAGTATGGTATGGATTACGAGGAGACTTTTGCTCCTGTTGCTAAAATGACTACTGTTCGTACTCTTATTGCAGTTGCTTCTATTCGTCAGTGGCATATAACTCAGATGGATGTTAAAAATGCTTTCTTGAATGGAGACCTCCAAGAAGAGGTTTATATGGTTCCTCCTCCGGGTGTTCCTCATGGTCCTGGTGAAGTTTGCAGGCTTAAAAAAGCCTTATATGGTCTTAAACAAGCCCCTCGAGCTTGGTTTGAGAAGTTTTCCACAGTGATTACCTCATTTGGGCTTTCCCCAAGTGAGTATGATTCAGCTCTCTTTATTAGGTGTACCACTGCTGGTCGTATTATGCTTTCTTTGTATGTTGATGATATGATTATTACTAGTGATGATGTTGATGGGATTGCAGTGTTGAAGTCTGAATTAGCTCGTTGTTTTGAAATGAAGGACTTAGGTCCATTACGTTATTTTTTGGGGATTGATGTAGCCTGTTCTCCAAAAGGTTATCTTCTTTCTCAGTCTAAGTATACAGGTGACATTCTTGAGCGTGCTCGCCTCACTGATAATAAGATTGTTGATACCCCTTTGGAGCGTAATGTTCGTCTTTCCCCTTCTGATGGTGTTCCTTTGCCTGATCCTACCTTATATTGCACTATTGTTGGTAGCTTGGTTTATCTTACTATTACTCGTCCGGATATTGCTCATGTTGTTTATGTTGTTAGTCAGTTTGTTACTTCCCCTACTACAGTTCATTGGGCTGTTGTTCATCGTATTTTGAGGTACTTGAGGGGCACTAGGTTTCAAAGTCTTTTACTTTCGTCATCATCTTCCTTGGAGCTGCATGCATACTCTGATGCTGATTGGGCCGGTGATCCTACAGATCGCAAGTCTGTTACTGGGTTTTGTATATTTTTGGGTGATTCTCTCATTTCTTGGAAGAGCAAGAAGCAAGATGTTGTTGATGTGTCTTCCACAGAAGCTGAGTATCGTGCTATGGCTTCGACTACCCGTGAGGTTATTTGGTTACGCCGACTACTTACAGATATGGGTGTCTCCCTTCCTCGCCCTTCACCTATGTATTGTGATAATAAGAGTGCTATTCTTTTTTTTATATATATATAAAAATAAGAGTGCTATTCAGATTGCTGACAATTCCGTTTTCCATGAGAGGACCAAGCATATAGAGATTGATTGTCACATTACTCGTCATCACCTTAAGCATGGAGCTATCACTTTGCCTTTTGTTTCTTCTTTCGCACAGATTGCTGATTTGTTTACAAAGTCACATCCGATTCAGCGTTTTCGTTTTTTAGTGGGCAAACTCTCTATGCTTTTAGCTGCAGCATCGTGAGTTTGAGAAGGGGTGTTAGAATTAGTTTTATTAGCTTTAGGGTAGTTTAGTCTTTTCCTTTATATTAGGGTAATACTGTATACCTAGATATTCTATTATTATTGTCTCTTCTTTTGTCTCTTCTTTTCCATTGTATTCATTCATTCAGTTTTTGTGTTATGAGAAACTCTAGCTCTCTTTTCTCTTTCCCTTTGTTGTTTTCTTGATTATTTAATATATTCATAAACACCACATTCCACATAGGATTAATAATTCGCCCGTAACATTTTAATGTATATATTTTTTTAGTTTTTTGTAATTGTTGGTGTGAAGTGTTTCCCTTTTATTGAGTTCTAGCTATCGTGATTATTGTATTTTTACCTCACCCAACTCTTACATGTGAATTAAACCTCCATTTACTCCCATTTTATGTGTCCCCCTTTCCTTTTGGGGATGTCCCAAAATTGTTATCCACTTTCCTAAATTAGTATACAAATTTTACTTAGTTTCTCAAACTACCATTCCTTGCAATCAACACCAAAACAAAACAAAAAAAAGAAAGTGCAATGATTATGGGCAACTGTGAAAAGTAGGTGTAGATTCTTTTTGTCCCCTTAAATAGTTGGATTCCCAAAGAGGGACACATAAAATGGGATGGAGCTATTATGATACAAATTATAACTAAAAGAGCAAAATGTAAGCATATAACCATGTGTGTGTGCGCGTGTGTAATCAAAGTATAAAATTAATCATTTTTTTTTAAAAAAGGAAAAAAAAATGGTTGTGGCAAAAGATGACCATTCTGTAAATTTTCTTACAAAAATTGACATGTATGTAAATATATTGTAGCTAGCGTTTTTGTTGACTTTTTGAAGCCAATTGTAATTATAGCATTAATACAAGATTGCACCCTACAAGTGTCACAAATGATGAGAATCCTAGTGTAATAAAAGTGAAGCGAGAAGCATAGTATAATTTCTAAGTTAGATGATGAAGAAATACTGCAACGGATTATAAGATTGCACCATACACGTGTCAAATGATGAGAAACCTAGTATGATAAAAGTGAAGCGAGAAGCATATTATAATTTCTAAGTTGTATGATGAAGGAATACCAACAAACAAATCCAGTCGCTATTTGGAGGGTTGAACAATTACTAAAACAGACAAAACAAATTGAGAAATTGCAAAATTGGCGAAATCAATTTGATAGTTGCACGATTCCATAGGCATGTTAGGCTCTAGGGGCGGTAGCACGTGCATTGCACGTGCCCGTCTGTAAATGTGGATTAAATTTGTGATATATGTGTGCCTTGTGTAAAATAAAGAAAAAATTTATGATATTATATGCATGTTTGTATTGTTGGGGCACGTGATACCTACACATGATCCATTCTGTCATTTCTTTTTGAATGCTACTAACGAATGTCCATAAATGATAGGGTCTTCAAATTATGGCATTCAAGTGTGTAATTAATAATACAGGGTGGAAAATGAAACTTGAGTAAGCCATGCTTTCAAAATTTAATTCAAAAATACTTCGTGTGGTCCCATTTTATGTATCCATTTTTGCGTTTTTAGGTATTTTTTTTAATAAAGAAAACACTAATAATTGCATTTACACACATGTAAGTAGGCGTGTAAATGAGCTGAGCCGCTGAACAAGGGCTCGAAGCTCGGCTCGATAAAGGCTAAGCTTGGCTCGCTCATTTGAGCTCGTGAACACGATCGATTAAGGCTCGTGAGCAGGCTCGTGAAAAAGATCGTTAATAGGTTTGATAAAGAGCTTGTATAGTAACACTTATATATATATATATTATAAAACGATATAATTTTAGAGAAAATATGACATATCTAGAAATAGGCTTGATAAATGATTATTTAATTATTAAACTATATCATTTAAAAGGGCGTGTCAAAAAGCTCATTAAAAAGCTCGCGAGAAAGCTCGCGAACACTTGCTTGCGAGCTCGTAAGAAAGCTCGCGAGCAGGCTCGGCTCGGCTCGTATACACCCTACATGTAAGTAATGATATTTTGATAAGTTATTTCCATCTCCATATATTTAAAGTTTCTTAATGAACAATACTTTTGAAACGATCAAAAAAATGACACATAAAATGGACCGAAGGAGTATCTATATGTAATTGTTTTCTTATCTATAATTCTAACACATAAAATGAGATGAGGAAGTAATTATTTATAAGTTATTTCTTTTGCCATAATTTTATAAAATTTCGTTTTCATATAAGTTTTTTCTTCTTAGTAAATTTAGAAATATTATTGACTTCTTTGTAATTATTGGTATTATGTCAATAAGTCGACATGAAAATTTTCCAAGTTTTCATGTAAGCTTTTCCTTCTCATTAATTTTGAAAATATTATTGACTTCTTTTTAATTATTGATATAAAATCTTTCCCTTCTCAATAATTTGGAAAATGTTATTGACTTCTATATAATTATTGGCTTACATAGAGGCGAGTTGAGTCATTTAATTGAGCAAGTAAAATTATCAAAAGAGTAATGATTGGTGCACATAAAGTGTGCACATAAAGATCTAGGCCATTTATTTCGATGGGTCCTATGTATGCAGACACAAATCCCACCGAAATGAATGACCCAAATTTTTATGAACACACTTTATGTGCACATTTTATGTGCACATAGCATTACCCTTATCAAAAAGGACAAGTGAATTGGCTAATATCCGAAATTGACAGAACTGATTTCACTTGTCGTTTAAATTAGAAATGTCATTAACTTCTATGTAATTATTGGTTTACATAAAGGTGACAGATAATCAAAAAGGACAAGTGAATTGGCTAATGTCTGAAATTGACAAAATTGATTTCACTTGTCAGTAATATTGGAAATGTTATTAACTTCTATGTAATTATTGGTTTACGTAGAGGCGCCTTAGTGATTAAATTGAGTTCGGTTGTATTGAAAGTGGTTTACATAGAGGCCACAGCTTATAGCTTAGTGATTGAATTGAGTTCGATTGTATTGAAAGTGTCATAGATGCTAACAGGCCCATGATAGGCCCAACCAGGCAATAGTCTTTCACTTATGAGGATCATGGACCACAACACAAGGGCCGGTGGTTTAGATTGTTGGCCTAACTTAACTTTGAAGATTGTCAATATACGGTTGAAAGGTTGTTGGCGCAAGTGAAATTTACCAAATAGTACAAAGCAAAATGATTAACTCCGAAATTGCGAAAATCAATTGCAACATTGCACGGAACCATAGGCAAATATAGACGCTTTTTATATATACTAGGATAGAGGCCCGTGCAATGCACGGTCCGTTAAAATTGGAAAATTAATTAGATGTTTTTATTGTTGATGCATTTAATATTAAATGTATTAAATATGCACTACTAATAAAATAAAGTTGTAAACGTAAAAGCTTCAATAATTCTAGATGGAAGCAAATATATTTTCTTTTCTTTATTTCTTTTTCGTTTTCAAATCTTTCTTTAGTGTTTTCACTTCTGTTTGTTTTTAGTATTTCTCTCCTTTATTTACTTATTTTTTTAACCATAATTTATTGTATGAACTATGTACAAAATAATGCAACTACGTATAAACTTTATACAATAAAGTTGAGAGTAATGTTGTTTAAAAGTAATAACTTATTTTTAATATCATAACACGTGATATTTTAAAAAACCTTATCATCTTTTGTCATTTGTCTTTTTTTTTTTTTTTAATTGCATATAAACTTGATACAATAAAGATGAAAGTGTTATTTAAAAGGTATTAACTTAGTTTTAACATTATAACACATGATATTTTGAAAAAACTAATCATATTTTTTTTCTTTTGTTTTTTTTCCTTTTTATGAGAATGATATGAAATTGCATGAAATTATAAATTTCAAAACTAAATTTATTAAATTTATTAAAACTATTATGATTATATATTTATTATGAGTATGTAAGTAATTGTAAATTATAATTTGTCTTTTAAGTTTGCAAAGTATTTCATATATATTTATTATGCATATGATAGAAGTGTATGTGTGCGTGTGAATTAAATTTATAGGAATGCATATTTAATAAAATATGATTGTAGATGTATTAGTAATTGTAAATTATAATTTGTCTTTTCACTTTGCAAAGTATTTCTTATATATGCATTATTATTATTATTATTATTATTATTATTATTATTATATATTTATGATGATGAATTAAATTTATTATGTCCATTATTATTATATATTTATGAGGAGTATGAAATGATGTGAAATTGAATTTAAAAAGTAAACGAACATATGTGTGTGTGAATTAAATTTATTGGTATGTGTGTATGATAAAATATGATTTTAGATATATTAGTAATTGTAAATTACAATTTGTCTTTTAACTTTGCCAAGTATTTCTTAAATATGTATTATGATTATTATTATATATTTATTATGAGTATGAAAAGATATGAAATTGTATGAAATAATAATTTTATAAAACAAATGAATTAAATTTAGGGGTAATTAGGTAAAAATGCATGCTGGAAGACATTTTTACTATTTGCTCCACGCGCCAAATCTTCTTAGTGAAAGGTCTATTCAATTTTTTTTGACCAAACTACCCATCTGAACAAAAAGTCACGCTCATTTTGATACAGGCCAAGCCGTGCATGTTCCACCACCATGCACGAACCACCCCTTGCACAAGCCCATGACCACGTGACTCATTCCCCAAGCAAGCTTCCTAACAGCCTTTCTATCATCCCTATTTTCATGACACCACCAATCATTACGTGGCACCCTCTCCTCAATACATGCAACCACTATCACATGATGTCTCTAAATCCCATAGCCTAGTCTTTAGGAGATATACATATCAACATATATATATATATATATTCAACATATTAGATTAGGAGATATACATATCAACATATGAAATTCTGGAAAAAATAAAAATTAAAAAATTTTGTGTAAAGTTTCATGCTGAAAAAGTTATGTGAAATTTCATTCTAAAAAACTTGTGTGAAATTTCACGCTGACAAAATTATGTGAAATTTCACTTTAAAATACTAGTGTGAAATTTGACGCTGAAAAATTTATGTGAAACTATGTGCAGAAAAACTTATCTGAAATTTTACTCTAAAAAACTTGTGTGAAATTCCACGCTGAAAAAGTTATGTGAAATTTCACTCTAAGAAATTATGTGAAATTCCACATAACTTTTATAAATGAGTATTGCTATGTTTTTCAAAATTTTAAAACATCCTCACTCACAGACCTTTTTTATTTAAAATTTCACATACCTTTTTTTGTGAAATTTCACAGACCTTTTTTATGTTTTATTTCACACACTATTTAATGTGTCATCCTCACTCACACCTTACTTCAAAGTTTTTGCAATATTTAAAAATCCATAACTTTCAAATCTAGAAATTATTTTCTTGTAATGTTTACATTTTTAGAATGTACTCGACGAGTTCTGTGATATTTACATTTTCTTGTAACAGTTATGAGGAAAAAAAATAGTATGTGAAATTCACAGTAGAAAAGTTATGTGAAATTTCACATAACCAGTTATGTGAAATTTGTGAAAAGTAAAAATAATGTGATATTCACTCTAACATCTGAAATTTCACATATATAGTTATGTGAAATTTCACATAATGTTACAAACCAGCATCTGAAATTTCACGTAACTAGTTTGTGAAAATAAAAAATAATGTTATATTCACTCCAGCATCTAAATTTCACATATATAGTTATGTGAATTTCACATAATGTTGCAAAATGTAAAATTTATAAATTTGTGAAAAGAAAAAATAATGTGAAATTTACCCCAACATCTAAAATTTCAAATTTCACGTAATGTTACAAAGATAGTATAAATTTCACACAACAAACAAATAGCAAAAACTTTGGCTTAAACGGATATAACTTGTTGGAAATATAAGACAAAGTCAAAAACTCCACCAGATCTATAGAACCAATTGAAATTTCACAATCAACTATAACTATCTATTTCTCTTACTACACCCAACAACTTTTTACATCAAACCCAACCCAATTTTATTGTTATTTTTTTTTTCGAATCTCCCAATTATAGTACAAGTATATGAATGAGAGTTTAAACCATGTGACAAATGATTGCAATTCATGGGAATTCACAGATCGCAAAAAATTTCCCCCCTTTGTGCCCATATATGGTGGTGGGCCATAGTAATCACCACGTTCATGGTCTCTTATCCTCTTCTTCGTGCAACATATGAACAAAAAATGCTCAAAATTGTATAACGGTGTCCCTTACAGCAATTCTGACGACGAGACTAGTGGAAATAGCCAGGGAGCAGGACGACGGCAATGACAGACGGAGAAAGCCGTGATGTCCCAGAGATGTCCCTGGATTGGCCACCGTTTATCTCTACTTTTCTCTTTCTAGCGATCTCTCTGCTCTTCTCTCTCCGTTGTAAATCTATGTAAATGTCATTAGGGGTATTTTGGTCTTCATAATAGTGAGTTAAATGAGTCAAAGGAGTTGAAGAGGTTAATTTCCACCAATGATGGAGCTTTTATAAAAATAAATAACGGGATGGAGTATAAACTCTTCTAAACCAAAATGAGGGATTTTTCAGTAAAATTCTATTAAATTTATTAAGTGTAAATTATATGTGTGTAAAGCCTTGTTTGGGAAAAACCAAAACAAAAAAACAAAAACCAAAGCACAAAATCGATTTGCCAAACAAGGCACCGAAATTGTTGACTTTTGATCCAATATATGTGTGTAAAGCATTGTTTGGGAAAAACGAAAACAAAAAAATAAAAACAAAGCACAAAATCGGTTTGCCAAACAAGTTAGCCGAAATTGTTGACTTTTGATCCATGGGTTTAGTGCCTTGTTTGGGAAAAAGTGGAAACAAACAAGACAAACAAAGCCACAACTGATTTGCCAAACAAACCCTATTATTTTTGGAGTGTCTTGTTTGGTTTAAAAAAAAAACACAAACACAAATAAAGGCAAAATTCGGTTTTCCAAACAAGGCATAGCATCTCAATGTATTAGTAAAGGCAAAATTCCATATAAGGAGCAAACAATTTAAAGAATTCCAAATTAGGACAAAATTGAAATTGAAAACTACTCTAAGGCTCTTTTATAGTATAGTGTAGATATAGTAGATATATAGTAATATATTTCCAATGAATATTTTAGTCAAGTTCTTTGAACCCTTCAATGAAAAAAAAATACAAAAGGATTCTGCAGCAAATTTTTTTTGGTCTTGGCTAAGCAAGAGAAAAATATCTATTTATTTTCCCCCCTAACGCCTATGACCTCGATACCCTTGGCAGCTGCAGCCTTGCATATTGCAGAACCAACAAAACCACTGCCGTGTAAGACTATAACCTACTAAGGCTTAGTTTGGCCCCCATGTGGCTTTTTAAAAGGAGCTTATGAAATTTATTACTAAGTTCTTTGATAATTTTATACAAGTGACACATTACTCTTCAAAAAGACATCATGAAACCAAAAAACAACCTTGGGCTTTTAAAAGCTCCATTCTAGAGCTTTTAAAAGCTCCCTCCAAAAAAGCCCTAAGTTCAATTTTTGCACAGCTCATAAACTAGTTACCAAATGAATTAACATTAAATTGTGCTTTAAAAAAGGAGAAGCACCATATGGGGGCCAAACTAAGCCTAAGAAAGGTATATTAGTTAGATCAGTTTTGATAAAAGTAGCAGATGCATGCATGTATTAATAATGATGATCTCGTATAAAGAAAATTACGAGTTAAGTCTCCAACTTGATACTCAACTCGGTCTTGACATCAGCCAAAACATCTATGGTGGCAGAGACTATAACTGAGACAGAAGGGAAAATGGACAGATATCACACGATGCTTGGTCTTTAATTAGTTCCAATTCAGCCACTGCCAACTAGTGGTAGGAGCAGTGGAAATATAGCCACATGACAATTTGGAGCATGTTTCGTCAATTTACATCTGATAAAAAGAAGTGCACAAAGTCAGGAACTACCTGTACTGGTCCACATCAGGACCTTGCCCAAACACTTAATGTTGGATTAATATGTGTTTTTGGCCATGTTTGAGGTCAAATGAATGTGGGAACCATTTAGAGTTTGAATGGGGTCCTTGTGGATTTGTGTTCTCCTCCATGAGGAGATGAACTTTGGATATTTACATGTCCAAAAATTATTATTGAGTGAATGAGAAATTAATCCATTAAATACATTTATATAATGTACATACATGAATGCATGGGAAATGCATGGGAAATGTATATACATGAATGTATTTATTCTCATTCATGGATAATGCACATTCATAGATGAATCATGTATATGCATGGATGAATCTATAGATTCATAATGAACATACATGGATGAATCCACAAATACATAATGTACTCATGTATATACATGGATGAATCTATAGATTCATAATGTACATACATGGATGAATCCACAAATTCATAATGTACATCCAATGAATCCTCTCTCTTAGGGGTGAAAGCAAAACCGAATAAACCGAACCACCGAACCGAACCGATCGGTTCGGTCGGTTTTCATGAGGTAGGTGCAGTGTAAAACCGAAAACCGAACCGAAAATTAAGCCTAAAACCGAAAAAACCGACCGAAACCGAACCGATCGGTCGGTGGAAAAAACCCCCCAAAACCGACCGAACCGAACCGATTTCACCCCTACTCTCTCCCCTTAGTCCTATATAATCTGAGCTTTCTCCTCAGAAATTTTCAGAGTCAGAAAAACAAGAGCTATTTCCTCCCTTCCAATATTCCTTCCTGAAAGAGACACAGAACATAGTTGGTTCGTCGGAGCAGTCGAACACCGTGCTTGTCTACTGCTGGTTATTGCCGCTGTATCCTGGGAGAAAGACGCTGGAGATATCCTCAAGCACTTCTGGTGAGGCGGCGAATCTGTTTTAAGGAAACTGTGAAACTTCACAGGCCTCGGTTTGATCTTAATTCAGTTTTTTCAGTTTTGATTTCTGTTTACATATTGTAATTCTGATTTCTATCCAATTGTAATTTTTCCTGTTTTCAATAGTTGTAATCCAGAATCTGTTTTTGTTTATATCAATAAATTTTCCAACAATCTTAAAACAGATTTGAAATATTTTACAAAACAAAAACAGATTCGGTTTTGGAAAAATAGAAATTACTTTTGGAAAAACAGTTTTACAAAAACTGCTACTGTAATTCTCGTTTTCTGCCCAAACGGTGCAGAATCAGGGAAAAGTGCATTAGACAAAAAGTGTGCAGAATTGCATTTTACTTGGGACTTCGCGAGCAGAATCTCAAAATTCCTTCGTTTTCCTAACAATATTTCGAAAACAAAATTCTGCTACTGTTAAAATTAAGAGAAGGAAAAAAAAAATATTAGATTTAATTTCTTTTCTCTTGTGATAATTTTCAGAAATGGCAAATGAGAATGTGAACACTGCAACCGACGGTGCTACTGGCTCCAACACCGTTGTGATTGGCTCCATACCGGTGAAGGTTCCCTCAATCCAAACGGTTCCTATGAACCACGGGGAGAAACCCGAGAAATTCAATGGCATGGATTTCAAGAGGTGGCAGCAAAAGATGCTGTTCTACCTTACCACCTTGAACCTTGCGAGGTTCTTGAAGGAGGAGGCTCCTGTGCCTAATGAAAACGAACAAGACCGAGAGGTTGTGCTGGCTATTGATGCTTGGAAGCACTCGGACTTTCTGTGCCGAAACTATGTATTGAATGGCTTATTTAGTTATTCATTTATAATTAGAATATATTTAGTTATTCATTTATAATTAAATCGTAGGTAGTGACAGGGTTAAGATTTGTGAGAAAAGTAGCGTCCACAGAATTAAATAAACTTATTCTAAGTTAATATAAACTAGCCACAATCCCATCTTGAGCATTTATAATAGTAATGTTACAGCCGAGAATTTATTTTGTAATTATACAACGTAGTTTAAAACTAAGATCTTCACTATCCAGCATTAGAACCACTCCATTCATTGCTATTTATTTATTTTGCTCATCAATTCCTGAAATACAACACAACCATGGAATTTTTAACGAGGGTCAGTAATGAATACTGGTGAGGGACACACATAAGCTTTCTTTTATGCAATATATACAACGATTCACTAAATAATAATTTATGTGGTACTCGAGCCTTGACTTGGTTACCTGCATCATATATGTTAATCTATATGCATTCATAAACTCACAATATTTATTAATTCTGCTCTCACTTGATTGTACAAGAAACGACCACAGCACCCCAGCCTACTTGCTTGGAAGGTGTATAGCATTCGCTAGCCTATTTGCTAGAGCGGAATGGTATATGAGTACTCACTGTAGGACACTCTCCGTCCTGGTCACTTATAGACTATCTCAGTCTCCTCGGGTTCAAGTCTCTTGACCAAAAAGTCTCAACTATCTACCCCGACTTCAGAGCAGTAATACAATATAAGAGCATGATAATGCCGCCAAAGTCAATAATTATTTAATAGTCAAACAATTATAATCAGTGATATATAAGCATGGTTACAAATGGCTTACTTTGTTTTATTTTTAGATACAATAGTACTAGCAATTAACATAAAATTTTTCATAGATAAGTCTGCCATCACCACTTACTGAATCCTTTGTTCAATGATTGAAAACTTATGCAATCAAAATAAATAAAACAAGATGGCATAAAATATCTATGGCTTAAGTAGAGTATCTTGTTTTGAGTCTAATTTCTTCAAACCCCAAACAGCCCCTAGTTGGGCATCTGCCCAGTGAGTCCATTCAATGGACTTAAGTCATTCTTTCCAAAATATAAAAGTTCTTTCCAAAATATAAAATATGCTATAGTCATTGCATGTGTCAAGGTTTGAAGCCCAAAACTTTAGGTTTAAAGACATGGCCCCCCAACCACTACGCCACTTGCATCTTTGTTAACAATTTACACAAAAATATTATGTATTCAAAACCTCATTACCCCAATTAGTTAACAAGTTCCAACTGACAGTAAGAAGATAGAAATCTCAAATAACAGTTACACTGTTCCTGTATATATATATATATATATATATACGTATTATAAGTCCCAAAAATTTAGTCAAAAAATATTTATGTATTATTATTATTATTATTATTTTTTTTTTTTATTCAGTACTGAAAAGTAGCTCCCAAATTGTGATCTTTTCATGGCTACAAGAAAATAATTATAGGACAACGGTATAAAGACATCAGTCTTTATCAACATATTCCCATCTATGCATGTGTATATATATATATACATAAAAGTGAAAGTTATGTAGGTCCTCACCTTAATATATTAGTTCAAGTTGCTTTGAAAGAGACCTTCCTATTTTCAGCACCCACTACTGACCTTTATACCACTTGAGCCAAACAACCAAACAGAGCCTTACCCCATTGGAGTCTTTCTATATTTGGTTTTGGGTGTACAGTGAAAGCATAGATAGTCTCTATTTATAAGCACAGTTGGTATGTGTGGGATGTAAGATAGACCTTACGTATATATAAATCTGCCATGATGTCAGCACAAATCCTATTTACCTAGCCACCTCATCTACCTAGGCTATCAGATATTATAAAGAAAATATAAGCCTCCTTAGTTCATTGCACAAGGATCTAAATGGTCCCATTACCCAAATCCTTTGTACCAAATCGTCTCTTCATTTCCCTTTTTTTTTTTTTTTACAACCTTAGAAATTGTGGTGTATTTATGATATGTAACTGTTCATTATATAATATAACTATTTGCTACTTATCTGTACTAAATTAAATAGGTGGCATATAGCTACTGAAGTAGAAGTCTACGAAAAATTTAATTGTTTCCACCCAAAAATACATAGAAGTACAAAAATTATAAATTTGACAAAATGATACCCAACTTTACGGCTGTTGCTACTTGTACAATTTATTGGTACGTGCCTATGAACTACTAGATGAATTAATAGCAATAAGGTTTAATTATATTAATAACACCAAACTTCTTGTAAGTTTAATGGGTATTACATTCTACCCTCCTTATAAATGATTTCGTCCTCGAAATCACCACGATATCAATTTTCAAAGATTTGAGGATACTTGTTGCGCATTTCTGTCTCCAATTCCCATGAAGCCTCGTTCTCGTCATGATGATTCCATTGAACTTTGACTAATGCGATCTCCTTTGTCCTCAACTGCTTTATTCTCCGGTCGAGAATTCGTACAGGCCTTTCTTCATATGTAGTGCTTATGTTTAACTCTATATCACCATAATCGATCATGTGTGAGGGATCTTGGACATATTTCCTTAGCATGCTGATGTGGAAGACGTTATGAATCCCTGACAATTTTGGTGGAAGCGCAAGTCGATACGCTACTTTCCCTATTCGTTCCAAGATCTGGAAAGGTCCAATATACCTTGGTGATAACTTCCCTTTCTTCTGTCCAAATCGCACCACACCTCGAATTGGAGATACTCTTAGTAGTACATGATCACCTACTTCAAACTCCAAATCTTTCCTCCGTTGGTCGGCATAACTCTTCTGTCTGCTTTGTGCAGTACGTATCCGATCCCGAATGATTGTTATTTTCTCCGTAGTTTCTCGGATTAAATCTGGTCCAAGTAATTCTCTATCACCAACTTCGGCCCAACATACAGGTGATCGACAGGGTCTACCATAGAGTGCTTCGAATGGTGCCATTCCGATACTAGAGTGGTAGCTATTATTGTAGGCGAACTCAATTAGTGGTAAATGACTTTCCCATGACATGTCAAATTCTAGAACACACGCTCGCAACATGTCTTCCATGACTTGATTGACTCGCTCGGTCTGTCCATCTGTTTGGGGATGAAAAGCTGTGCTTAATTTTAACAAGGTTCCCAAAGCAGTTTGGAGACTTCCCCAAAATTTGGAAGTGAAACGCGAATCACGGTCGGATACAATGGATACCGGTACTCCATGCAGTCGAACCACATGTTGCAGGTACAGTCTGCTCATTTTTTCTACCGTGTCAGTCATACGATAAGGTAGAAAGTGTGCTGCCTTCGTCAAACGATCCACTATAACCCAAATTGCGTCATACCCCTGTCTCGATTTTGGTAGTCCAGTAACAAAATCCATTGTGACGTGTTCCCATTTCCATTCGGGTACTGGCAAGGGTTGTAATAATCCAGAGGGTTTCTGATGTTCTGCCTTTATTTGCTGGCATGTGAAACATTTTGCTACAAACTCTGCTACCTCCCGCTTCATGCCTTCCCACCAGAAATTTCTTTTAAGATCCTTGTACATCTTTGTGCCTCCAGGATGTACCGTTAATCTTGAGCGATGTGCTTCATTCAAGATTTCCTGTCGCAGATCGGTTGAATTTGGCACGCAAAGCCTTCCTTGAAACCTGTATCCTCCGTCTTGTCCGACCTTCCATGTCGTTGAGTCCTTGTCTACCCTTTTTATAAACCATTTCTGAAATTCCGTGTTGCTTCTTTGTTCTTCGAGGATTTTGCTGATCAAAGTGGGTTGAACTACTAGACTGCATAGCCACTGCCCTTCTTTTTGACTTATCCGTGGTGCATTGAATTCTGCCAATGACTCTAGTAGTTCCCACTCTCGCATCATAAGGTAAGCGATCACCCCTCGTGGTTTTCGACTTAAGGCATCAGCTACGACATTTGCTTTTCCTGGGTGATACTGTAGTGAGAAATCATAGTCTTTCAGAAGTTCCATCCATCTTCTTTGCCTCATGTTAAGTTCCTTCTGTGAGAAAAGGTACTTTAGACTTTTGTGATCAGAGAAAAGGTCAAACTTTTCACCGTACAAGTAGTGCCTCCAAATTTTTAATGCAAACACCACAGCTGCTAATTCCAGATCGTGCGTTGGATAATTGAGCTCGTGAGGCTTTAGTTGTCGAGATCCATATGCAACTACTTTGTCATTTTGCATTAGCACACCCCCTAGTCCTTGGTGTGAAGCATCGCTGAAAATGGTGAACTTGACACCGCTTTTTGGAATTGTGAGGATTGGTGCGGTTGTCAATCTTTTCTTCAGTTCTTGAAATGCACGTTCGCAGGCATCGTCCCAAGTGAACTTCACTTCTTTCCTTGTTAAACGGGTTAGCGGAGTTGCTATTTTTGAAAATCCTTCAACAAACCTTCTATAGTATCCTGCTAATCCCAGAAAACTTCTGACTTCCGTGGGTGTCTTAGGTTGACTCCAATTCATAATAGCTTCTATCTTAGAAGGGTCAACTAAAATCCCACGTTGAGATACCACATGACCAAGAAATTTAACTTGCTCCATCCAAAACTCACACTTACTAAATTTTGCGTACAATCTATGGTCCCGTAACACCTGTAGTGCAATACGTAGGTGTTGCTCATGCTCTTCTTGGGTTTTTGAGTATATCAAAATATCATCGATAAATACAATGATAAATTGGTCCAAATAAGGCCGAAAAATTCGATTCATAAGATCCATAAATACCGCAGGTGCATTGGTCAGTCCAAAGGGCATCACGAGAAATTCGTAATGTCCATACCTTGTTCGAAAATCTGTCTTCGAAATGTCTTCTTGTCTTACCCGTAGCTGATGATATCCAGATCTCAAATCTATTTTTGAGAATATTGTGGCCCCTTGTAATTGATCAAACAAATCATCTATTCTGGGTAAGGGGTATCTATTTTTTATGGTCACCTTATTGAGTTCGCGATAGTCAATACACAGTCTAAGGGATCCATCCTTCTTTTTCACAAAGAGCACAGGTGCTCCCCATGGTGAAAAACTAGGTCTAATAAAACCAAGGTCCTCAAGCTCTTGAATCTGCTTTTTCAATTCCTGCATTTCAATAGGTGCCATACGATAGGGCGTTCTGGATATAGGTGACGTGCCAGGAATTAGCTCAATACAAAAATCAATCTCTCTTTTGGGCGGTAAACTCAAAATCTCTTGAAATACGTCCTCAAATTCACACGCGACAACAATTTGACAGATAGACGGTTCATCACTTGAACTTTCCAGGGTTGCAAGATAACTGGTGATAAAACCGTCACCCAAGGGATTACAATAGAAAGTAAATTGTTGTTGACCAGGGATAGAAAAATTGATCATTTTCCTACCACAATCTAAGTTAGCACAAAACTTAGTGAGCCAATCAATGCCTAGAATTACATCAAACTGGCTCATTGCCAACACGATCAATTCGGCAGGCATCTTCTTTGTTTCTAGCTTTACCATACAGTTTTTACACACACGGTCAAGAGTTATGGTAAGGCCTAGGGGTGAGACTACCCCTAAAGGCATGGTTAGGCGCTCAGGAATTAATCCTAATTTCTGAACCATTTTAGAAGATATGAATGAGTGCGTAGCGCCAGTATCAAATAAAACCTTTGCATGACTGTTAAACAAAGTGAGAGTACCTTCTAACCCAGCTTGCTCGGGAACTACTGCATACATTCTGGCTTGGCCTCCTTGTCCCGGTTGTGGTCCATTATTGTTATACTTCCTTGGCTTTTTACAGTCTCGACTGTAATGGCCCTTCTCACCACAATTATAACAATTGTTTCTAGGTTGGCTGGCAGTTCCGTGCTGACGGTGAAATGATACTGCATTAGGGTTTCCCGAATTCGTCTTTGGTTTCTTTCGGGCTGGTCCACCTTTCCAAAATTGATTCCCTTGCTTCCCATTCTTCTCCCTATTCTTACCTTCCATTTGTTTCCGGAATTCTCGATTGTCTTCCTCCAAGGCCAATGCTTCTTCTACCACCTCTTCGTAGGTCTGGTGGCGACGTCCAATGATCATACGACGAATTGGAGGAATCAATCCTTTGGCAAATTTTCGGGTCCGTCGTTTTGGGGTATCAATCAAGTGGGGCGCAAATCGAGACAATGCTTCAAATTGATTCTGATATTCCAGAACTGACAAGTTCCCTTGAGTCAATTCTATGAACTCTTTCTCCCTTCGTTCTCTTTCTGTGTCCGGAAAGTATTTCTCCAGAAATTTCTGTTTGAACATTGTCCAGGTCATTTGCCTAGCTGGTTCTTCTCCTATGGTTGTCTTCACCATTTCCCACCAATTTCGTGCTTCTGCAGTTAGTTGGAACACTGCCATTCTTCGTTTTTCTATGTCCGTGCAGCCTAGGACTTCGAAAATATCCTCCATCTGTTGGATCCATTGCTCGGCCTTAATTGGTTCAGCTGTTCCAGCAAACCTATCTGGGTTTAATGCTTTGAATCTACTAATTAAGATGTTTGCTTCTGGGGTCGTTCTATTTGCATTCATTTGTTCCATTTGCTTGACAAATGCCCCCAATAGTCCAATAGGATCGGATTGCGGTGTTGTCCCATCTTGATTGTATGAGTTGTTTGAACATTCCGCCATTATCTAAAAGAAAAAATATTAGAACGACAAGGAAACTATAAAATACTACATATATTTATACTAAAGTCAATATGCTATATTTAACGGTTACAAGTCATTTGATAATATGCATCATATTAGCCCTATTTTACATCAAAAGCCATGTTATGATACTATAACTCTATTTTACATCAAAAGTGTTATTATACTACAACTACTACCCCCCCTACAAGTACGATAATTATACAATGTTCCAACTATAAGTCATAACTATTCTTCAACTGGAGAACCATTAGTAGATCCTGCTGACTCCACCAAATAAAGCTCGGGTTCCGGTTCTGGGACAGGTGCTGGGTCCAGGATAGGTGCTGGGTCTAGAACAAGTTCGGGTAGTAGAAGGGTTGGTGTTGGCTCTGGTATCATGAAGAAGTATTGGGTCAGTTCTTGGGTCCAAGGCTCTGGTGGATGGGGAATTATAAATGGTGGTATTACTTGTTCAGGATTTATAAAGGGTAATTCAGGCATTCCAGGGAAAGGCTCAAGCTCTGGCCTTATGGGTATTATCTGTTCAGGGACTGTAGTAGCTTTTGACACCAATGGTAAGAACTCATATATTGGAATCATTTCAGAAGTGCTTATGGTTGGGAGTGTCATGATACTAGGGTCAAACATTTCTAGCAATATATCTGGATAATCTTGTGGGAGAAAATCCAGTGGTTCTTGTTTAACTGCTATTGTTCCGAGTTGACCAAACTGATTCCTTTCGACATAATCAATCGCTTCCTGAAATGTCCGTTGACGAATACGCAGGGTGTGTAGGATAACAGCTATCTTATCTTTATCTAGAAGTGAGCATGACTACTTTCGATTTCATTAAAATCAGCAGCCACTATGGATTGGGCGTCCCTTATTATGATTTCTTCGAGCAATGAGGGGGATTTTGGGGCAACTGTGCCGTCAGAAAATACATAATGTCCTCCCCATTTGTCTGTACCCTCCATCCTATAAAAATTTAATAAAATAAGATAGTAAGATTAGTATTGAGTAATTAGATCAAAATGAAATATTAATGCTCTGATACCAAAAATTTTGTCACGCCCCGATTTACCAAATAATTAGAATATATTTAGTTATTCATTTATAATTAAATCGTAGGTAGTGACAGGGTTAAGATTTGTGAGAAAAGTAGCGTCCACAGAATTAAATAAACTTATTCTAAGTTAATATAAACTAGCCACAATCCCATCTTGAGCATTTATAATAGTAATGTTACAACCGAGAATTTATTTTGTAATTATACAACGTAGTTTAAAACTAAGATCTTCACTATCCAGCATTAGAACCACTCCATTCATTGCTATTTATTTATTTTGCTCATCAATTCCTGAAATACAACACAACCATGGAATTTTTAACGAGGGTCAGTAATGAATACTGGTGAGGGACACACATAAGCTTTCTTTTATGCAATATATACAACGATTCACTAAATAATAATTTATGTGGTACTCGAGCCTTGACTTGGTTACCTGCATCATATATGTTAATCTATATGCATTCATAAACTCACAATATTTATTAATTCTGCTCTCACTTGATTGTACAAGAAACGACCACAGCACCCCAGCCTACTTGCTTGGAAGGTGTATAGCATTCGCTAGCCTATTTGCTAGAGCGGAATGGTATATGAGTACTCACTGTAGGACACTCTCCGTCCTGGTCACTTATAGACTATCTCAGTCTCCTCGGGTTCAAGTCTCTTGACCAAAAAGTCTCAACTATCTACCCCGACTTCAGAGCAGTAATACAATATAAGAGCATGATAATGCCGCCAAAGTCAATAATTATTTAATAGTCAAACAATTATAATCAGTGATATATAAGCATGGTTACAAATGGCTTACTTTGTTTTATTTTTAGATACAATAGTACTAGCAATTAACATAAAATTTTTCATAGATAAGTCTGCCATCACCACTTACTGAATCCTTTGTTCAATGATTGAAAACTTATGCAATCAAAATAAATAAAACAAGATGGCATAAAATATCTATGGCTTAAGTAGAGTATCTTGTTTTGAGTCTAATTTCTTCAAACCCCAAACAGCCCCTAGTTGGGCATCTGCCCAGTGAGTCCATTCAATGGACTTAAGTCATTCTTTCCAAAATATAAAAGTTCTTTCCAAAATATAAAATATGCTATAGTCATTGCATGTGTCAAGGTTTGAAGCCCAAAACTTTAGGTTTAAAGACATGGCCCCCCAACCACTACGCCACTTGCATCTTTGTTAACAATTTACACAAAAATATTATGTATTCAAAACCTCATTACCCCAATTAGTTAACAAGTTCCAACTGACAGTAAGAAGATAGAAATCTCAAATAACAGTTACACTGTTCCTGTATATATATATATATATATATATATACGTATTATAAGTCCCAAAAATTTAGTCAAAAAATATTTATGTATTATTATTATTATTATTATTATTTTTTTTTTTTATTCAGTACTGAAAAGTAGCTCCCAAATTGTGATCTTTTCATGGCTACAAGAAAATAATTATAGGACAACGGTATAAAGACATCAGTCTTTATCAACATATTCCCATCTATGCATGTGTATATATATATATACATAAAAGTGAAAGTTATGTAGGTCCTCACCTTAATATATTAGTTCAAGTTGCTTTGAAAGAGACCTTCCTATTTTCAGCACCCACTACTGACCTTTATACCACTTGAGCCAAACAACCAAACAGAGCCTTACCCCATTGGAGTCTTTCTATATTTGGTTTTGGGTGTACAGTGAAAGCATAGATAGTCTCTATTTATAAGCACAGTTGGTATGTGTGGGATGTAAGATAGACCTTACGTATATATAAATCTGCCATGATGTCAGCACAAATCCTATTTACCTAGCCACCTCATCTACCTAGGCTATCAGATATTATAAAGAAAATATAAGCCTCCTTAGTTCATTGCACAAGGATCTAAATGGTCCCATTACCCAAATCCTTTGTACCAAATCGTCTCTTCATTTCCCTTTTTTTTTTTTTTTTTACAACCTTAGAAATTGTGGTGTATTTATGATATGTAACTGTTCATTATATAATATAACTATTTGCTACTTATCTGTACTAAATTAAATAGGTGGCATATAGCTACTGAAGTAGAAGTCTACGAAAAATTTAATTGTTTCCACCCAAAAATACATAGAAGTACAAAAATTATAAATTTGACAAAATGATACCCAACTTTACGGCTGTTGCTACTTGTACAATTTATTGGTACGTGCCTATGAACTACTAGATGAATTAATAGCAATAAGGTTTAATTATATTAATAACACCAAACTTCTTGTAAGTTTAATGGGTATTACAACATGTTAATTTTAATTCTTTGCGAAGATTAATTAAATTAGACCACATACCAAACTTCCATATTGACACAAGTGAGAAATGTGAAACTTGTGTTGAAGCAAAATTAACAAAGACTTCATTTCAATCAGTTGAAAGAAGCACTGAACCATTGGGTTTAATTCATACTGATGTATGTGATTTAAAAATGGTTCAATCTAGAGGTGGCAATAAGTATTTTATTACTTTTGTTGATAACTGCACTAAATACTGTTATGTGTATTTGCTAAAAAGTAAGGATGAAGCTTTGGATAAGTTCATTCTATACAAGACAGAGGTTGAGAATCAACTTGGGAAAAAGATTAAGGTGTTAAGAAGTGATAGAGGTGGTGAATATGTAGCACCATATGGTGACTATTGTGCACAAAATGGAATTATTCACCAAACCACTGCACCTTATTCGCCTCCATCAAATGGAGTTGCTGAAAGGAAAAATCGTACCTTAAAAGAAATGATGAATGCTATGTTAATAAGTTCTGGATTGCCACAGAACTTGTGGGGGGAGGCAATTCTCTCTGCAAATTACATTTTAAATAAGGTGCCTCGAAAGAAAGTTGATCAAACCCCGTATGAACAGTGGAATGGTCGAAAACCATCATATAAATTCTTACGAATGTGGGGGTGTCTTGCAAAAGTTCTTGTACCTACTCCTAAGAAAGAGAGGATAGGTCCAAAAACTGTTGACTGTTTATTTATTGGCTATGCACATAATAGTAGTGCGTATCGGTTTCTTGTACACAAATCTGAAAACCCAGATATACACAAGAACACGATCATGGAGTCTAGAAATGCGTCGTTCTTTAAGAATATATTTCCTTGTAAAGAGGAATATACTTCTAAAAACCGCACATTTGAGACTGTTGGGGAAACTAGTAAAACCCAAGAAGATGATGTTAATGTTGAGCCTAGACGTGGGAAACGCACTAGGACCTCAAAATCTTTTGGTCCAGACTTTCTAACTTATGTTATAGAAAGTGAGCCTCAAAGCTATAATGAAGCTATTAGATCACCAGATGGTCCATTGTGGAAAGAAGCAATCAAGAGTGAAATTGATTCTATCCTACAAAACCATACTTGGGAACTGGTAGATCTTCCTCCTGGTTGTAAGCCGTTGGGCTACAAGTGGATTTTTAAAAAGAAAATGAAGACGGATGGTACTATTGATAAGTATAAGGCAAGGCTTGTCATTAAAGGGTATAGACAAAAGGAGGGTCTAGACTACTTTGATACGTATTCTCCTGTTACGAGAATAACTTCCATTCGTATGATTATTGCGATCGCAGCTTTGCGAGGTCTCGAAATACATCAAATGGATGTTAAGACAGCCTTCCTTAATGGAAATTTGAATGAAGAAATCTACATGGAACAACCTGAAGGATTTTCTGCTCCAGGGCAAAAAAATAAAGTGTATAAGCTTGTTAAATCATTGTATGGCTTGAAACAAGCTCCAAAACAATGGCATGAAAAATTTGACAAAGCTATACTCTCTAGTGGGTTTAAAATCAATGAGTGTGATAAATGTGTTTATGTCAAAGACACGAATGAAGGCTATGTCATCTTATTTCTTTATGTTGATGACATGCTCATAGTGGGTAGTAATGTTAAAATCATTAAATCCACTAAGAAAATGTTGAATTCTAAATTTGACATGAAAGATATGGGACTTGCTGATGTTATATTGGGCATCAAGATCTCTAGAAATACCAATGGACTTGTTTTATCACAGTCACATTATATAGACAAGATTCTAGAGAAATTCAGCAAGTCTGATACAAGTGTAGCCAGGACGCCTGTGGACTTAAGTCTACACCTATCCAAGAATACTGGTGAGAGTGTTTCTCAACTAGAATATTCTCGAGTGATAGGAAGCTTGATGTACTTGATGAGTTGTACAAGGCCTGACATTGTTTATTCAGTTAGTAGACTGAGTAGATACATTAGTAATCCTAGTGCTGAACACTGGAAAGGGATAGTAAGGGTACTGCGGTACTTACGATATACACGTGATCAGGGATTGCACTACATGAGATATCCAGTTGTATTGGAAGGATACAGTGATGCAAACTGGATATCCGATATGAAAGATTCAAAATCTACAAGTGGATATGTTTTCACACTTGGTGGTGCAGCTGTATCATGGAAATCTTCAAAACAAACTTGTATTGCTAGATCGACAATGGAATCTGAATTCATTGCGCTAGACAAGGCAGCTGAAGAGGCTGAATGGCTTCGCCATTTTGTAGAAGATATTCCTAGATGGTCAAAACCTGTGCCAGCTATTTGCATACACTGCGATAGCCAATCTGCTATTGGAAGGGCACAAAGTAATATGTATAATGGTAAGTCTAGACATATTCGTCGTAGACACAATACCATTAAGCAACTACTCTCAAGTGGGATTGTCACGATTGACTATGTAAAGTCAAAGGACAATATTGCGGATCCGCTAACCAAAGGGTTAAATCGAGAGTTAGTTGATAAATCATCTAGAGGAATGGGACTAAAGCCTATGACGATTACAAGGGACTGGAATGGAAACCCAACCTAGTTGACTGGAGATCCCAAGATCTAGGTTCAAAGGGACAACCTAATTTCATGTACCTTAAGAGAATCACTGAGGGGAAATGCTCTCCAGCCCATTTCTAATGATAAAACAGTGATACCTGCATGGTGTGAGGGTAAGCTTAGCTTTTAATGACTATGTGCGTTGGGAACCAAGCGGAGTATAGCAGGATACTCTGAATAGTCACCTATGTGAATGTGAAGTGGGGCCGCTTCTAAAAGAATTTGAGAATGGCAAAATTCTTTGATAAACATTTACTGAACCAGGCGAGTGTTCAAGGCCAAAATGAACACAAGTGTAAGAACTAAACTATGTTTGGAAAGCTCCTGTGTGAGGTCTGTTGGTTGTTTACACTAATGGCAATCAGTTCAAGACTATACGTTCACTGGTCAGCCAGTAAATCTGATAGATTGTCACAAGGGAAGGTTCAAAGCCAAAAGCTACCTATCCTTTGCATGAGTGATCCGTTGTGCTCTCTCTCTTGTCGAGTCTACGCTGTCTCACACCGTTTCGATTAATTTCATTCATGTGGGGGATTGTTGGATTAATATGTGTTTTTGGCCATGTTTGAAGTCAAATGAATGTGGGAACCATTTAGAGTTTGAATGGGGTCCTTGTGGATTTGTGTTCTCCTCCATGAGGAGATGAACTTTGGATATTTACATGTCCAAAAATTATTATTGAGTGAATGAGAAATTAATCCATTAAATACATTTATATAATGTACATACATGAATGCATGGGAAATGCATGGGAAATGTATATACATGAATGTATTTATTCTCATTCATGGATAATGCACATTCATAGATGAATCATGTATATGCATGGATGAATCTATAGATTCATAATGAACATACATGGATGAATCCACAAATACATAATGTACTCATGTATATACATGGATGAATCTATAGATTCATAATGTACATACATGGATGAATCCACAAATTCATAATGTACATCCAATGAATCCTCTCTCCCCTTAGTCCTATATAATCTGAGCTTTCTCCTCAGAAATTTTCAGAGTCAGAAAAACAAGAGCTATTTCCTCCCTTCCAATATTCCTTCCTGAAAGAGACACAGAACATAGTTGGTTCGTCGGAGCAGTCGAACACCGTGCTTGTCTACTGCTAGTTATTGCCGCTGTATCCTGGGAGACAGACGCCGGAGATATCCTCAAGCACTTCTGGTGAGGCGGCGAATCTGTTTTAAGGAAACTGTGAAACTTCACAGGCCTCAGTTTGATCTTAATTCAGTTTTTTCAGTTTTGATTTCTGTTTACATATTGTAATTCTGATTTCTATCCAATTGTAATTTTTCCTGTTTTCAATAGTTGTAATCCAGAATCTGTTTTTGTTTATATCAATAAATTTTCCAACACTTAATTGTCTAGAATCATGATTGGAGAAGAAAACCTCCAAAAGTTGCCTGAAGCTAATCAGCCTAGGATCATATTCAATCTGCAAAGTCCTAAAAGAACAAAATCATACACGTTTTTGTTTGTCAACAAAAGTAAACTAAGGAAAAGAAACACGTCTTATATGTCATTCCAGTAATACCCGACAAGATTCTTAATTTTGGCATCTGATTATATTTCCTCTAGTAAAAGGGTCTTAACATTTTTGCATCTGATCCGATATATCAGTAGATACATCACCTTCATCATCCTCCAACTTCTTCGACACGTTAAGAGGCTTGGTGGGAGGTGAGTAGGACCAACACCTAAATAGAGTAACAATACCACAAAACACCAAAACCACAAGAGTGTTGTAGATATCCTTGCTCGTTTCATAAACAATAACCTCCAAAAACAACTCCAGCAATACATCCACCAAACCCATGTCGGGCGCAAAATGCATAAGGTGTGCCAAGGCATGAAGGTATAGGGGTATTGAGACCAAGATAATACGATGATGCACATCTTTTTCAGAATACTCTCTTTGAATTAATGCATAGCACACAAAAATTGCATCTGCTGCACATCTTCCGAAACGTCCAATTGAAGGACGAGATACATGCCGCCAAAAAACAAACAGATAGCACATAGCAATAAAATTAAGTACCCCAACTCCTATTAACAAAACAATTAACACTTCTAAGTATTTATGCCTGAAATCGTCCCTAAGGTTTACTGCAACCAGTAATGGGAAACCAAACGCGAATGCAAGTTCACCCAAAAAAAGCCAAAGGTAGCCTGCTTCCATTTGTACAATAAATCTGACTGCAAAGAAAATATATATTTATAGATACCAAAAAAAAAAAATTAGCTCAAGATAGAAGCAAAAATTGATGATAGTCATGAGAACATTGAATATTGAAACAAGTGAAGAAAGAAAAAGCCAATGAAAATGCCACAAACACTTGTTACTGGGAGAAGAAAAGAGATGCAGCCATGATATGACAATCACAACACTAGAGAGCTCTGGGATCTGACTAATTATTCTCAAAGATCCACATTCTCCAAAAGGTTATAGTGTTGAAAGAACTTGGCTTCAATGATCAATTGGTAAGACATGTTTAGCTTGCTTCATGTCCAATTGTGCAAGTTCAAAAACCGATAGAAATTTTTCTCAACTATCTAGTCAATTTCTTCCTTCCAGATTATAATTGCTCAATACATCATGTTTGGTTTAAGCAAATGTATGTTACTGTGGACGCTCGCTTTAGAACAAATAAGTTTAGTAATATGCGTATGCTCATATTAACATTTGTAGCATGACAAAAATATGTAAGCAAATCATGTCTTCTGACACAACATTTCATAACCGTGAAAGGATACATGGCTGTCACATACACAATATCTACCATCAATCACTCAAGTAAATTCAATAAAGCTATAGCATTTGGTAAAAGCAGCTTTTTAGGTTGATGGGGAACAACAGGGTGATTTTGTGATTCTCGTATTTGACCCGGGAGGCGATTGTAATAAGTAATTTTATTTTTACTTCCATAAAATAGGAATTTTTATATAAGGAGTAAAATATGTAAGGAGATATTATCTTTAGGAAATAATTATCTTAGGAAGTTTCAGATTTATGGAATAAGTTTTATTAGGAGACTTTTCTTTCTCTATAAATAAGGTGATACACTCTTGTATTAGTTAGTTGATTATGAATAAAAATTATAGATGTTTGACAGCACAGGGATGCTCTCAAGTTTCTGCAAACTCTAGGTTCTTTTCTTGTTCTTTGTTCTCCTATTACTTTCTTCTCCTATCAATTTAGTTCTATAACTACATGTCGTTAATGTTCTCCTACTGAACATATCGTTTTCCTTAGGTGATGGTACAGTTTAATTAGGCTGTTGTTTTCTGTATGAGATCTCCCAAGACGAATTTTAAGATTACACTATGTAGTGATCCTACCTATTTATGGACACAGAGGATATAGACTAAATTTGTTAATGATTTTCCTAAGCACTTATAAAGTTCGAATACTTATGTATCAATTGCATTAGACAGCATACCAAGTATCACTTTGTGGGAAATATCACTAAAAAAAATGCGAAAAAACTTAAGTTATCACCTTATTTTATATATATATATATATATATATATAAAACAGTTATCACCTTATTACTGAGCCAAGTGTAATGTAATGTTAAAATCTAGAAGGAAATAGCACCATCTAAAGAAATAGGAAAACAGCACAATATGAAACGACTTTGAACTAGAAGCATGTGATCTTTCAATAGACATCTAGCACACGAGCTAGTTAGACCGAGCTACAGTACCAACAACAAAGGAAATGCATATACACGTGATCTTTCAATAGATATCTGTTTGTAGTTCGTGATCTTAACTTTTAGGCCATAAATTTTGTTTGCACGATGATGTTGGTCTTATTACAAATTAATGAATCACCAAATTGGTTAATTATAACGTTCAAAATAAGATAAGCAATACCATGTTTGGGCCAGCCTGAAGACCGTTATATTAATTGGGCTGAGTTTGGGGGAGGAATCTATAATTTCAAACGGGCAGCGCTCGGGCTTGGAATGTTGTACATTATTTCAGGCCGAGCTCAAGATTACATGAGTCTGACTCATACGAGCCCGATTGACAGTATTTAGTTACATTCATTTGAGAAAGACATCTCTATCTCTTTATCCTTACTATATAATATAATAGTAAGAGTCGATCAGTGTTTCCACATGTGCGCTTATGCTCTCTCTGCTTCACCTCCTTCGCAAAACGATGTTTTCAGTTGCGTGCTCACCTGCTTGGTAGAGCGAGCCGACCCACTTTGACATGCACGCTTGCACGGTGTGCTTGACCTCTCTGCTTCATTGTTGGCAGACCTACTTTCATCGGCTAAAAAAAGAAGGTGTCGTGTGCCCCTCCTCTGCGTAGACATTATGTCTTCATGTCTGAGATAGTCTCACGTGTGTGCAGGTGAGATGAGAGTGCACTAGCTCAATGTTTCACATTCCAACTTCGTCTGTTTCTCTGCTCAACTTTGCCTCTCCTTCCTCTCTCATCAGTTTACCTATATTGAAGAATCTGAAATTCATTTTGTCAGGGTTCAATATTTTCTGAGTATTTTTTGAAGTTATTCCTCTCTCTCTCTCTCTCTCTCTCTCTCTCTCTCTCTGCTATGCATGTTCGTGTTTTACTAAAAACATACACAAATAAGATACCCCGAGCAAATGTGGTGTAAGTTTCTTGCCTCAATTAAGAGGACTTTTTCATCGTGTAAAAGAAAATTGAACTAGAAGATGAGAGAATAAAGAGAAGGGAAAAAAAGAGGACTTATTAACACTGCACCACATTGGCTGATAGCGGTGACAAATGCATTCGTCACTGTTGACTGTGACACTTTAGGGAGTGAAAAAAAAAAATTTGTCATTGCTAAGAGCTGTGACAATGACGTCTGTCACTGCCCATTTGAGGACCCCTTAAAGGGTTAATTTGCCTTCACTTTGTCACCGCATGAACAGTGACAAGTTATGTAAATTGTCACCGCTCTGTATCGAGACAAATTATGACATTTGTCAATTCAATTAATCGTGAATAAATTGGTGATAATTTTTTAAATTTGTCACCTCTTGAAACAATGACAAATGTTTGTGACAATGCTTTTGTCACCTTGTTTTCCGTGACAATTGTTAGTGACAAATTTTCAATGTTGTCACGGCTACTAGCCGTGACAAATTTTGAAAGAATTTATAAATAAATAAAAGTCTGTTTCCTTTGTTTACAATCCAAAACGATTAAACATGCAAATCACGAAGCCATCGAATCAAAGAAAACCATCACAGGTGCCAAACCATTTTTGTTCCAGAATTAATTGTTGAACAAAAAGTTCCTAAAAAAAAATTTAATGAACAAAAACATAACCCAAAGCAACTTTCTATGACCAAAAAAAGGTGGTTGAGACAAAAGGCTAGCAAAAAATCAAGTCTCGAGAACCTATCCTTTTCAGTAAAATGAACTTTTGGCCGATTACCAACATCGCTGCAATTTGATTGTCCCTGGAATATAGAAAATATAATGTGAACGAAAAATGGACATACAGTTTCATTAGTGGTTGCTTGTAATAACCTGTGCCTCGGGGGCACAGAGAAGGGTTGAGAATCTTACCATCAGTCTTATCTGGGTGCAAGAAAATGAGCAATTAAACTGGTTTTAAATCCAAAACTATAGAAAATGTATTGACCACGCTCATTGGCACTACCGGGAAAAAAAAAAAAAAAAGGATTCATACGTCTAAAATAGTAAATGAGCAGTAAAAACATATTTTAACACTAAAACTAAAAAAATAAAAAGTCTCATATGACATTAGACCCTGACAAAACAATCTACCCCAAACCTAAGAATTTTTAAAAAATCAAATTGGAACTTTATTGACCAAAAACAGTAATGGGGGCATGAAGTTTAGTAATACAACTCACATGGAATGTTTAGTAACATATTTCCAAAATCCAAGCAAAAAAAAATAGAACCATATTTCCAATTAATAGTTTAGTCAAGTTATCATGTCTCGTCCACTTTTTATGCATCTCTCTTTATGAAATAATAATAATAATTAACGAATGTATAATTTCTTCTTAATTATCTATGTGGCTCTAAATCCTCTAACAAAAGTAGGTGAGTTACTCAGAGACTAGAAGTCTTTTTTTTTTTTTTGCTCAGTAAGACCATGCATTAAGAAACGAAGGGGGGACCCTTTGAATAACTCAGAGAATAGAAGTCAATTTCGAATAACTTTTTCCTGAGGCTAAGCCTAACAATCACTTATAACTTATAAGTGACCCTTTGAAGGATCACTTGTATGTGACCAGCTGGGCTTCATTTTACGAGCATTTGCTGTAAGATTTTATTTGTTTTTTTTTTTTTTTTTTAATTACTTTTTTTTATATCATCTTGCAAATTGTGTGTGTGTGTGTGTGTTTCAATGGTGTGTTTGTGTGACTCAATTGAATGTACCCCGTGTGTATGAAAAAAAAAAAGAGTAATGATAGGCACACAACGAATTGCACAATGAATTGCACAAACGTGCAGCACATGGTTGGACCTTGTGTTTTTTGTGTGCACAGGCTTTTCAGCACAAAATCCAATCATGTACTGCACGTCTGTGCAATGCAATTCTTTGTGCACCTATCATTATTGAAGAAAAAAAATACACAAGGATTCTGCAGCTAATTTTTTTTGGTCTTGGCAAAGCAAGAGAAAAATATTACTTTTTTTTTTTTTTCCCCCAAGGCCTATGACCTCGATACCCTTGGCTACTGCAGCCTTGCATATTGCAGAACCAACAAAACCACTGCCCCCTAAGACTACAACCTACAAAGAAAGGTATACTTGTTATACCAGTTTTGATAAAAGTAGCAGATGCATGCATGTATTAATAATGACATCTCGTATAAAGAAAATTACGAGTTAAGACTCCAACTTGATACTCGCTCGGTCTTGACATCAGGCAAAACATCGATGGTGGCAGAGACTATAACTGAGACAGAAGGGAAAATGGACAGATATCACACGATGCTTGGTCTTTAGTTCCAATTCAGCCACTGCCAACTAGAGGTAGGAGCAGTGGAAATACAGCCACATGACAATTTGGGGCACGTTTCGTCAATTTACATTTGATAAAAAGAAGTGCACAAAGTCCGGAACTACCCAATCACTTAATTGTCTAGAGTCATGACTGGAGAAGAAAACCTCCAAAAGTTGCCTGAAGCTAATCAGCCTAGGATCATATTCAATCTGCAAAGTCCTAAAAGAACAAAATCATTCACGTTTTTGTTTTTCAACAAAAGTAAACTATGGAAAAGAAACATGACTTATTATGTCATTCCAGCAATAACCGACAAGATTTTTAATTTTGGCATCTGATTATATTTCCTCTAGTAAAAGGGTCTTAACATTACTGCATCTGATCCGATCTATCAGTAGATACATCACCTTCATCATCCTCCAACTTCTTCGACACGTTAAGAGGCTTGGTGGGAGGTGAGTAGGACCAACACCTAAATAGAGTAACAATACCACAAAACACCAAAACCACAAGAGTGTCATAGATCTCCTTGCTCGTTTCATAAACAATAACCTCCAAAAACAACTCCAGCAATACATCCACCAAACCCATGTCAGGCGCAAAATGCATAAGGTGTGCCAAGGCATGAAGGTATAGGGGTATTGAGACCAAGATAATACGATGATGCACATCCTTTTCAGAATACTCTCTTTGAATTAATGCACAGCACACAAAAATAGCATCTACTGCACATCTTCCAAAACGTCCAATTAAAGGACGAGATACATGTCGCCAAAACACAAACAGATAGCACATAGCAATAAAATTAAGTACCCCAACTCCGATTAACAAAACAATAAACACAGACAAGTATTTATGCCTGAAATCGTCCCTAAGGTTTACTGCAACCAGTAATGGGAAACCAAACGCGAATGCAAGTTCACCCAAAAAAAGCCAAAGGTAGCCTGCTTCCATTTGTACAATAAATCTTACTGCAAAGAAAATATATATTTATAGATACCAAAAAAAAAAAAAATTTAGCTCAAGATAGAAGCAAAAATTGACGATAGCCATGAGAACATTGAATATTGAAACAAGTGAAGAAAGAAAAAGCCAATGGAAATGCCACAAACACTTGTTACTGGGAGAAGAAAAGAGATGCAGCCACGATATGACAATCACAACACTAGAAAGCTCTGGGATCTGACTAATTATTCTCAAAGATATTCCACATTCGCCAAAAGGTTATAGTGTTGAAAGAACTTGGCTTCTATGATCAATTGGTAAGACATGTTTAGCTTGCTTCATGTCCAATTGTGCAAGTTCAAAAACCGATAGAAAATTTTCTCAACTGTCTAGTCAATTTCTTCCTTCCAGATTATAATTGCTCAATACATCATATTTGGTTTAAGCAAATGTATGTTACTGTGGATGCTCGCTTTAGAACAAATAAGTTTAGTAATATGCGTATGCTCATATTAACATTTGTAGCATGACAAAAATATGTAAGCAAACCATGTCTTCTGACACAACATTTCATAACCGTGAAACATGGTTCGAGGTCGCGGTATCGGTCGCGGTATCGGAGTCCGTTGTGATGACTCGGGGTCGCGGTATCGGTCTGGTATCGGGCGATACGCAACGAACTGCTAGATTTAAGGTTCAAAAAAATATGAAAAAATAACCAAAAAATCTAAAATAATAAGAATAGCAAAATTGACATAATAGATTGTCATAATACCCAATGTACCAACTATAAATTCAAAAATTATTCAACTCACACGCTGCCGATCTACAGTTTGAACATTTTTTTATTACACACACATTTTAAACAAATAAGTAAACATTTTAAACATTTTCTATTACACATACACATTTTAAACAAATAAGTTAACATTTTTTTTTTATAAACAAACATTTTAAACAAATAAGTAAACATTAATACACATGCAACTAAATAAACATTTTTTTTTATAAATAAAAACAAAAATTAATACACATACAACTAAATAAACATTTTTTTAAAATAAAATAAAGTTAATACACACACATTTTGACCAAATATAAACATTTTTTTATAAATAAAAACAAAAATTAATGCACATACAACTAAATAAATATATTTTTTAAATAAAATAAAATTAATACACATACACATTTTCACCAATTATAAACATTTTTTTATAAATAAAATCAAAATTAATACACATACAACTAAGTAAACACACATACACATGTTATACATAGGGTATAAAAATTCAATCCCCAACTTAATTCCACTGCGTGCTTAACCCAGACTTTAAAAAGAAAAGAAAAAAAAATCGACTAACAATTATATATAGATACACAATACTAAATCATTCCATATCAACATATGGGTTATTTTGAAAACGTTTTAGAACTTTTGGGGGTGATATCTTAATAAACTAAAGGGTGACAACAAGTCAGGGGTTGTTATGAAATGTTAGAAAAATTGATGGGTAAAAGACTTAAATTCACAAGATTAGAGGATTTAAAAATAAAAAAGACTTTTAATTAATATACACAACTAAAGAAATCAGGTGCCTTGACCCACTTCCCCAAATAAACCCCCCACCCTCACCACTGCGTTCACAACATCCAGACCTAAAAAAGAAAAAAAAAAACTTTCGACTTTCCCTTACCTTTGAGACGCAGCGACGCAGGCGACGAGAAAGAGAGAGAGATCAGAGCACCGATCAACTTCCACGGCGAGAGAGAGAGCTCGACTTCCAGTGAGAGGTCCGGATCGAGATCAACCGACTTCTAGAGAGAGGGAGAGAGTGAGAGAGAGAGAAAATGCCTTAGATCTGCAAAGATTTGGGATGCTTTGAGTAGATCTGAGGCACTGAGTCTTCAAGCATGTGATTTCAGGTACGTTACGCAACTTTTGATTTTTTTTTTCTTCACTTTTTCAATATCTCGTCCATTATCTCGGCACATCTCGGCCGAGATTTTGTTAACTCGGCTGTTTCGGCCGATACGACCGATTTTTGTTATGTTACATAATTTTTTTTTAACTCAGTGTAACTCGTTCAAAATCTCGTATCGGACCCTGTCGATACCGAGTTGACTCGGCCGATACGTCTCGGTATCGGCCGTTACTTCGAACCATGCCGTGAAAGGATACATGGCTGTCACATACACAATATCTACCATCAATCACTCAAGTAAATTCAATAAAGCTATAGCATTTGGTAAAAGCAGCTTTTTAGGTTGATGGGGAACAACAGGGTGATTTTGTGATTCTCGTATTTGACCCGGGAGGTGATTGTAATAAGTAATTTTATTTTTACTTCCATAAAATAGGAATTTTTATATAAGGAGTAAAATATGTTAGGAGATATTATCTTTAGGAAATTTTATCTTTAGCAAAATAATTATCTTAGGAAGTTTCAGATTTATGGAATAATTTTTATTAGGAAGTTTATCTTTTAGGCAATTTTATCTTTTAGGAAGTTTTTTTGATTTAGGAGACTTTTCTTTCTCTATAAATAAGGTGATACACTCTTGTATTAGTTAGTTGATTATGAATAAAAATTACTCCCTCCGTCCCATTTTAAGAGTCTCTTTTGGGAATTCCAACTTAATAAGGGGACATCTTGATTGTTGTGAGATTTTCCAACTTTCCAATATTGTCCCCTTTGAAATTCAAAATTCTAGTGTCACATCAATGAAAGAGATGAAAAAGTTGTACGCAATAAAGGACAAACTTGGAAAGTGTGTATTAAAGTGCTTTAACTTTTGAAGGACTCTTAAAATGGGACATTAAAAATGGCATCAAGGACTCTTAAAATGGGACTGAGGGAGTACAAATGTTTGACTGCACAGGGATGCTCTCAAGTTTCTACAAACTCTAGGTACAGGGATACATAGGGTGCCCAAGGTACAGGGATACCGAGGGTTCTTTTCTTGTTCTTTGTTCTCCTATCAATTTTCCACCAATATTTCAATTTCTCGAGTGTCCTACATCATAGGTTTTTAATGCCGCCCCAATCAATTTAGTTCTATAACTACATGTCGTTAATGTTCTCCTACTGAACATATCATTTTCCTTAGGTGATGGTACAGTTTAATTAGGCTGTTGTTTTCTGTATGAGATCTCCCAAGACGAATTTTAAGATTACACTATGTAGTGATCCTACCTATTTATGGACACAGAGGATATAGACTAAATTTGTTAATGATTTTCCTAAGCACTTATAAAGTTCGAATACTTATGTATCAATTACATTAGACAACATACAAGTATCACTTTGTAGGAAATATCACTAAAAAAAATGGGAAAAAACTTAAGTTATCACATTATTTCATATATATATATATATATCTAAAAAAAAACAGTTATCACCTTATTTGACTGAGCCAAGTGTAATGTAATGTTAAAATCTAGAAGGAAATAGCACCATCTAAAGAAATAGGAAAACAGTACAATATAGAAACGACTTTGAACTAGAAGCATGTGATCTTTCAATAGACATCTAGCACACGAGCTAGTTAGACCGAGCTACAGCACCAACAACAAAGGAAATGCATATACACGTGATCTTTCAATAGATATCTGTTTGTAGTTCATGATAATGCTCATCACAAACTGATATATCCATGTCACATTTAGTTTGAATTGCCACAACTGAGAGTTTTTTGAATGTCAATCTTAACATCCCACACAAAAGGATCAATGACCAACTCAAGAACAAATCCTAAATTGCAGCATGCATCCATCCACAAACAGATATGAGAGTTTACAAGTGTCGTAAGATCACACAATTTAAGCCAGACCGACATGGCTCTATCTTACGCAACTAATTAAAAAACTGAAGGTTGCACAAGTGAAGTAAAAAGACTACATCTACAAACATTTGCAAAACCAAATTTCTGAACGATATTGAGATTTATGCATCCCGAAAGTTGAGAACTACATAAAAATAAAAATAAAAATAAAAATAAAAACACCCTGCAAATGAAGAGGAAAATAGGGAGGAAAAAAATGAATGAAAATAGAAAAAAGAATTGAGAAACATTGGCCTGAAAAAGGTCAGAATTGATCGATGAGGAAATGTTCTCCTTGCCTTTCCTGACTAGCCATACGGATGCTTATTGACTACGAAGCCTAGTTGATGATACAAGCGAGAGAAGCAGACGGAGATAAGGAGAAAGTTGATGGTGTGATATCAGCGTCAGCACAACGAGGGATGGACTAGTTTGATGTTTAGCAAAGACAGTAGTTGGGGTGGGGCATCTGGAGGAGGTGATAGTTGGGTGCGAGCAACGGCAGATATCAGGGCAAGGCAACCAGAGAGCATGTTGTGACTCTTGCCTGAAGGGCAAAAAGAAGAGGAACGGGAAATAAGGGCAAAAGACTAAATTCCCAATAGAATGAATAGTTATCTACAACAGTAACTATTAGGGCCAGTTTGGGAATATCTAAAATAGGATCTGGTTTAGTCCAAGTCCACTTTGCTATCTGGTTCTTGTGAGAACCAAGTGTAGGTTGTTTTGCCAGAAAACCTGTTTAAAGCAATTTATTAGACTAGGCACGGACTCCTATGTAACAAAAAAAAAACACTCACCAAACCAGGTTCTCATGAGAACTAGATAAAAATTGGACTTTGGACTGAACCAGTTCCTATTTTAGACTTTCCCAATCAAGCCCTTATATTTCTTCCCAATGAGTCAATGACCCATTTAACCCCTCTCTCTCTCTCTCTCTCTCTCTCTCTCTCTCTCTCTCTCTCTCTCTCTCTCTCTCCAATGATTGGTACAAAACAATAGTCCACTTAAGTTCTCACTCTCACTCCCGTCAATAGACGCCATTTGATGTTTAAAAATAAAATTTAGCATCAATTCTATTTACATATAAAATAACTAGACACTTTAAAGGTGACTTTTTGCAACGCCATTTGGTACAAAAGACTCAATCAAACGAGGTTGAAATATTGGCAATCCAGAAAGCTCTCATTATTTTTAACTGAATAATATCAACGGTGTGGATCAAAGACACTTGGGGTGGAAAGCGATTTGGAAGTGGCCATAGTGTGTGTAAGAGGTTATTGCCCATCCCCTTGGATATAATGGTCTTTATTCATCGAGATATCAGTTGCCATAGAAGCTATTGGGGAAGTTTCTTTTGCGCATATGCTAAGAGAAGGTGACCATTTGGCGGATAGACTAGCTAAAATGGGGGTTGACAGAGCTGAGGATTTTTGTGGATGGATTGGGACAATTGATGAAGCAGAGAAGGTTGGGGTGCAAAGACTTTTCACTGTCTTCCATGTGTCTTGTGTTTCCTGTTTTTTGCCTGGCCTTTCTTTGGCTGTTGGGGCTTGTTTGGATGGTTTGTCTCTGATAGGATGTCAGGCCAGGCTTGTGCTTTCGGTTGCTATGTCCCGTTAATATAAATTGTTCTTTTTGACTAAACTATAAAATAAATAAAGGATCTAAATAAAGATTCTTGACTACTGCATTTTTACGATGAATATGTGTAGATGAACTGGATTGGACAGTTTAAAATGATTCTTCACCTACCTACCCTCTACTCAAAAAGCAAGCTGAAATTTCATTTACAAGGATACAGTGATTGATAGAAGTTAGATTGTTGTAACACATTATCACTTATATGAGGTTCTGAAAGTTTGCTTGCTTAGGTTTCATTGAATTGGGCTTGGCTACTTAATTATTCGTTTTTTGAACCACAGGCTGTTATTTGACGCACAATCTATTCTTCCCGACTTTCCTAGTAAGTTAAACGTAGGGAAGTGTTGTATTCCTTTCCTTGTAATTTTTGCTTGAAGAATTTGGAATTACTTCCACAGCATCCTACAAAAATGCTTTAATAAATCTAGTACAAACCACACCCCCCCCCCCCCCCCCCCCCCCCCCCAAATTCAAAATGCAATTACTCACAACCTTAAACCACCAGAATTTAAACAAAATTGCAGCAAAAATGTATCCTTTAAACTTAAAGAGCTAGAGAGAATTACAAAAGAGAGACTCTGTGATTTGACAAAGTTCCAAAACTCTGGCATTTCTACCCTCAATTTGTACACAAACATTTGACAGCACAATAATAACAAGTCACGATTTTTATGCAGGTAAATTTCAGCGCTAAGAATAAATACTGTTCAGATGAATGAAATCTGTAAAGAAATATAAATACTAGTATAACAAAACTCAGAATAAAATTGAAGAACCTAAGTAAAATAACTGGATCAAAAGCGATAGATCAATATACACATGATGTACATACATATAAATATACAAATTTGTGAAGGTATATATATACATATGGCCATATAGAGGGAGTAAGTCAGTTGGATCGTACCTGTCTGGTGGAGAGACAGAACTTACCAGTCGGAGATGGAAATCCAAGCAGAAGAAGGGGGAGAGAGAGAGAGAGAGAGACTTGCGATTTGGTTTCGTATAGCGACTGAGACGCAGAGCAAGAGGAGATCAGACATGGTTCATTTATTCGTGTTCTCCAATCCGGATCAATTCACCCGAACTTCATACCCGGCCCAAGTCTTCTTTGTTCCAACTTCCAACCGAACCGATCCTACACCTTCGTAGGCCCCGAACAAAACTTGAGTCATCCGTTTAGGGGTGAAATTGGTATGGTCGGTTTTAGAGTGTATTTTCCAACCAAACCGACCAAGTCGGTTTCACTAGACATGCAACCGATTCCGACCAACACCAAGTAAAGTCGATTTTACACGGACGGATGTAGGGGCTGTCGATTTTAGTTGGCTTCGGTTGGCAACCTAAGTCAGAAAAAAAAAAACTTAGATCTGAAATGAGATCACCCCACCAAATCTAAAATCGAAAATGAAATCACAAATAAATCACACACACAATCTCAAATCTATAATGAAATCAAGTCCCCCATAGAGAGCAAATCACAAAAATAATGGAGATGATAGACAGAGATGAGATCGAGAAGACAGAGGTGGATAAATACCTTGAGTTTTGACTCGAGTTCATCCCAGATCTAGATTGAGGGTTTTTTATGCTTTCCTTCCCCAGATTGAAATCTGTTAGCCTTGAATTTCTTTAAGGCATTATGTTTGTTTGTTTTGATAATGACAAATCTATTGATAATAGCATGTTCTTAATGGTTCTACTCTAAACTATTATCAAGTCATTTTTACTGTGCTAATCTCTTGAATTATGCACTTAAATGTTCTAACTTTGTTTGAGTTCATGAGATAGCATTTGGTGAAACCTAAGAGTGATGGAGCTCAACAAGGATTAAGCTTGAAGACTTGAAGATCTTTTCATCCTTTGTTTGAGTCTAGGTTTTTATTGTAAAGCATTTTGATCATCACTCATAAGGGCTTAAAGGTTTTAAACTTGACTAATCCTTTTAAATCAAGAAAAAGTTTTTCACCCAGAAAAACTGTTGACTGGACAAGTTTCCCAGTCGACTAGACTCTTCAATGTTCAGTCCACCGTAAGAGAGAGAGATGAAACTTGTCCAGTCGTTTCTCTCTCTCTCATCACTCATGAGAGAGAGAGAGATGAAACTTGTCCAGTCGACAGTTTTTCTATTCTCATGTCTTTCTATTCTCTTAGAGAGAGAGAGATGAAAGAGAATAGAAAGACATGAGAGACTAGGGTTACAAATGTTTTAGAGAGAGAAAACACATGGTCTTCTTCTTCTTCTTTTTCATTATATATGTCTTTACTTTTATATAGTATTATATATATCTGAGTTAGGTTCTAGTGCGCACTGGCTTTTAAGCTTAAAAATCCGCGGAGCGCTCCATTGACCCACGCCCATCCCGCCACCCCGCTGACCCACGGATTTTTTAGGCTTAAAAGTCCAGTGCGCTTACCCAGTGCGCATTGGAGCCTAACTCATACATATTTATATATATATATATATATATCGGTTCGGTTCGATCGGTTACGATCTAAACACAAGAAGAACCGCAACCGAACCGCAAAATAGAAATTTTTGTATTTTAAAACCGAAACCGACCGTAAGGTTTGGTACACCGACCGAAATGACAATATCCAGTCGGTTCGATTTTATCGATTAATCTTTCACCCCTATTAATAACACGCCTCATTGCTATTCATAAAATATGGTCTACCTGAATGCATGCCCGGTCCTAGGCATAGACGAGTCGCCTAGGCCCCCCAATTTTTGGTGTTTAATTAGGCCCCAATTTGATAACAAGAAATAATAAGGGCAAATTATACTTATATCCCCTGTACTTAGGGTCAGTTTCACTTTGACCACCTGTAGTTCAAAAAAGTGACACTAACACTGCCAATACTTTGATGTAAAGTATCACCGTCAACGGATGTTAAGATTTTGCATATATGACCATCGTACCCTCATTTATTATGTGTTTGGCTTGAGGCGTCTATGAACGAAAGGGTTTACGAAACAGAGAGAGAATGCAATGAAGCTAGGAGCTGAAGGATCAAACCTAGAAGATGGAGTGAGGATTGAAGATTTGCTCAAGGTGTATGAGGTGTTCGAAGATCCATTTGACGTATACGAGGATCGAATCTAAGTCTTGATAAATCGACAGAGTAGAGACAATCGATTTATATGAGGTATAACACTTTTTTATCTGAGTTAGTGTCGATTTGTGTGAGAAAATAGTTAGGGGACCACTTCACTTTCTGAAATTATTGTTAATGTATGGGAACATTGGGGGACTACAATCCTTTTCTGTATGTACAAGAATGTTTTACATTTGAACTTCTTTGTTTTGTTTCAGTGTGCATTAGAGGACATGGTTGCATATTTTTGTTAGGGCAGAAACCAAACATTATGGTTGTCATATGTTATTACATGTTGGTTTTAGTTGAATTTTGATGGTTTATGGTTGCATATTTTGTTGGGCAGAAACCAAACATTATGTTTGATATATGTCATTACATTTTGGCGTTGAATTATGTTGGTTGATACTCAGGTTCTTGTTTGGATTTGTCAAAATATGTTGATTCTTGTTGTTATTGTTTGAAATTACAAAGTGATATAAATTGTTTTTGTGTCTCATTATAACCCAAAATTCTTAACACATACACTCATTCTCATTCATTCAAAATATTCATCTTTCTACATCACTTAAGCATTGATACAGCTCACTACATCATACATGAAACTACAACCACCATTAGAGAGAGCCCAGTCATGAAAATGCTTGTGTTAATCAGTGTCTTCATCAAGCCGACAGTTCGTTCTAGCATGCCGCAACGAGCGCTTAACTCTGCAACTTCTACCTTAAGCTCTGTGATTTCATCCCCATCCATCCTTGTTCTCTTGCAACCTTGAACCCATGTGCTCTGCCTCTACCCACTATTAAGCCTTGTATTATCTGCAATGGGGTTGCACCAGTCCCACATTGCACAATACCCATTCGAACAAACATAGTATAACCTTCCCCTCTATTCTTTTCATTTTCAGTAACTTTCACAATTGCACATTTCCCACAGTTACATAACCTAGTTTTGAACTTCAACGACACATTTATTGTGTCGGGATTGCCTGAAGACATCTTCAAGAGGAGGGGAAGGTTGGATGTTGAAGACAGAGCATGTAGTGCTCTGTTTTGTTGGTCTGAGCTTTGTAGCAGTTTTGATGGGCAAATTGGTCTTTTATATCTCATTTTTTCAGGAAAATTTCCCGCACAAGCAATTTCCTGTTAAGTTGGACAGAAACCTTGACGGTTACACTTTTCATCAAAGTATAGAGGGTGTCACTTTTTGATCTACATGGTATCTAAGTGAAACTGACCCTAAGTGCAGGGGGTGTAAGTGTAATTTTCCCTAATAATAATATTGTCTCAATTTTGGAAAAAAAATATGTTATATGTAATATATGGGTATAAGAGACCACCCCCACATTTTAGAGAAAAAAAAAACCATTATATAATATATTGGCTCAAATATAATCTAACACATCCTAGACATTTATCCCAACCCATTTTCATGTCATTTCTTAGTATAGTCTAACCCAAATTGTTTTACCATCATACCAAACTCTACAAATTTCAATCTACAATCAACCCTTATTAGGCTTTAGTTGGTTCATGAATTTAGTGAGAGAAAGAAAAGAAGAAAGAAAGTGAAAAGGAAAATTAATTCTCTTGTGTTTTTTCTTGTGTTTCCTATGTGCTTAATAATATCGAAAACTAATAATATTTAGATATGAGTAATGCTATGCTTCTCAAAAAATTCTGTATGTCAAATGGTTTTCAGACAAATGTGGTAGTAGGCCCACATGATTTTAATTAGAGGATGTTGAAGTGGTCCTACCATTATTGAAGGTGGTCTCAGTGTCACATGTATTTGGGAACTATTGGAGAAGCATAGCATTACTCTACAATTGCAATGAAAGGAGGAAAAAGGAAAAAAAAAAAAAGGAGACATGTATTTTTTTTCCCAATCAATTTAGGAAAATGTTATTCGCGTTCTATTTATTAAATGCTCTCCATGGTATCACTTCCAAAGCTTGTGGTATCAATCATATCATGCACTCCATGGAGTGCATTTAGTAATCCAATGGAGTGCGAATAGTAATTTTCCTAATTTATCACCATATTTCTCTTTGCTTCCTATTTTTGCAAGTTTCCATATTAACCAAATTAACAAAAGTGTTTTCTTTTCTTACAAGCACCAAATCTCTCACAACTTTTAAAATGATTATAACACATCACAGAAAATCTTAACCCAAAAATTATGTAAATAATTTTTTTTTTAAATAAAAAATAAAAATAAAAAGTCCCTTCAGGGTTACTGTCCTAAAACTTCGTAGTGGTCCGTTACAAGGAGGGTCTCACTTGAAGAGCTCACCTAGGGCCCCCAAATGGTCTAGGTCGACCCTATCTGAATGTATCGAAAACTAGTTCGTTGAATGATAAAAATTACCATGTCAGGAAATCACTGGTTCAACCGTCGGGCCAATCATAATTAAACAATGACCTCATAATTCCAAAATAAGTATGCAATAAGAAAGAAAGAAAAAGAAAATCCAATCTTTCGGGTTCAAATGGTCAGGCCGACCCTGCCTGAATGTTTGGACAATCAGTTCGTTGAATGATAAAAATGATAGTGTCAGGAGTCACTAGTTCAACCATAGCGCCAATCGTAATTGAACAGTGACATTATAATTCCGCAATAAACATTCAATAAACAAATTTTTTATTTTTATTTTTTAAAAGAGAAAAACAAAAAGAAAATCCAATTTTTCGGGTTCAATCGCGGAGTCAAATAGCTTCGATTGTTCGGTTGGAACAAAGAAAAACTTGATTGGATCGGGTCCATATCTCGGGTGAACCCAAAACCAAACCCATATGTCTCTCTCTCTCCTTCTACTTCGATTTCCTGTCTCTGTATTTTCTAATACGTACCAGTACACCATGCACACCCACATGCAGAACCTCATCACTACCCCATCCATCACTCCACCATTCTGCCTAGTCAACCCATTCCAATGCAAGTGATTGGCAGTTACAATGTCTTGGCATTTAATTAGCTAATTAGCTTCCTTTGACCCTGCATGTGATTGATTGGCAGCATTTAGTTTCCTTATATTAATTTGCATTTCATTTCATGCGTGAATAAGAATGTATGGCTATATAAAGCCTAAGCCACCAATAAGAAGCATAGGAACATTTACCCAGATTATCTTCTCCTTCCACTTCCATCCCTTCTCTCTTAACCTTTCTAAATCTTGTCTGGAATTCATTTGTATCATTGGTATCAGAGCGTCGTTCCATGGATACCCGTGGGAAATCAAATACCGAATTTCGGAATGACGTTAGTGAGATCTTGGCTCGTCATGAGTCGACCATTGACCAAGTACAAAATACACTCCAAACCATCCTTACTAAGCTGGACGCATTACCTACCAGTCTCAATACCGACAACCACTCCGACACACACAACATCAACCCCTTTGCCACTAGCTCAAGCCACCACCCTACCACTAATCACACGGCCCACCCTACAGACCTCCCTCATTCGACCCTTAAACTCTAATTCCCAAAGTTTACTGGCAATGATCCAACCGGGTGGATATACCGAGCGGAACAATACTTCCAATTCCAACGGATTGCTCCCCACCAACAAGTTCAGTTAGCCTCCTTTCATCTAGAAGGGATCGCATTACAGTGGCATCGTTGGTTCACCAAATCCAAGGGACCCCTTAGTTGGACAGAATTCACAACTGCCTTGCTCCGTCGATTCAGGCCTACCGATTTCGAAGATCCCTCCGAAGCCCTCACTCGCCTTAAACAAACCACCACCGTGGTAAGCTACCAAGAGGAATTTGAGCGACTTTCTCAACTGATCGATGACCTACCCGACACCTATTTGATTGGGTGTTTTATAGCTGGTCTCAAGGACAAAGTCCGCCTTGATGTCAAACTCAAGAAACCGTGCACCTTATCCAACGCGATTGGTGTAGCGCGTCTTGTTGAAGAACGCAACAACTCGCAGAGGAAATCCAATCCTTACAGTCGCACTTTCCTTCCAAACTCGTCATCGAGCCCGACACCACCACCAACTCGCCACACCACCAATAACCCATCCGCCGGCCTCCTTGGCCCACCACTCAACTCTAAGCCGAACCTCCAACCATCAACTCAAACCACAACCTTCAAGCGAATCACCGGTCAAGAAGCCCGGGCCCGTAGAGAAAAGGGTCTCTGCTACTATTGTGATGAAAAGTAAGTTCCCGGCCACCACTGTAGTAATCCCCAACTCTTCATGATTGAAGACCTCTTGCTTCCAGATAATCACCCACACGAACCAGATATAACCGCACCCTACCTCAACGACAAGGCCCTACTTGACAACCCATCTCATGCGCAAAACCGAACTGAAACTCCACAAACTGACCCAGTACCAGAAATCTCTTACCATGCTATGACCGGTACCACCCATCCCCAAACCATCCGCATGATTGGCAAGCTGAACCACAAGGATGTTACTGTGCTCATCGACGGAGGGAGTACGCACAATTTCATCGACCAAAATGTGATGTCCAAATTTGGACTACATGTAGTGCAAGACAAGACCTTCCAAGTCATGGTGGCCAACCGAGAAACCATCAAATGTGTCGGGCAGTGTCTAGCTCTCACCTTGGAAATTCAAAACCACCCTATCACGGCCGATTTCTACGTATTACCGATATCGGCTTGTCAAGCTGTGTTGGGAGTCCAATGGTTAGAGACTCTTGGACCGATTGAGACCGACTACCGTACCTTAACCATGCGATTCCAAAAAGACGGAGTGATTCACCAATTTACTGGGTTACATCATTCTGAGCTCGAAGCTGTCAATAATAAGCAATTACAGCATCTGAGAGGGACCGGCCTCTTTTTGCAAATCATCCCTCACCAAGAATCAAGCCCTCCTACCGTCCACCCACCCGAACTGAACCATATCCTCACCCAATTTAACCAGGTGTTCACAGAGCCCACTACCCTTCCCCCTAACCGCAACCATGATCACCGCATTCCACTTCAACCCCATCACGGACCGGTCAGCGTTCGACCATACCGTTACCCGTACTATCAGAAAACCGAGATTGAAAAAATGGTCCAAGAAATGCTCACTTCCGGGTTGATTCGTCCAAGCACCAGTCCTTTTTCTTCTCCGGTGTTACTTGTCCGGAAGGCGGATGGCGGATGGCGATTTTGTGTGGATTATCGCGCATTGAACAACATCACCATCAAGGATAAATATCCCATTCCAGTGATCGACGAACTACTAGATGAATTATATGGAGCCAAGTACTTCTCGAAATTGGACCTCCGCTCAGGGTACCATCAAATTCGTGTGCATTCATGACATCCACAAGACCGCTTTTCGCACTCACGAAGGCCACTACGAGTTCCTTGTCATGCCATTTGGTCTCTCCAATGCCCCCGCCACTTTTCAAAGTCTTATGAATGATCTATTCCGCACCCACCTCCGCAAATTCATCTTGGTATTTTTTTATGATATCTTGATATATAGCCGCACTTGGACCGATCACTTGAACCATCTCACAACTGCCCTTCAGATTTTATTGGATAACAATTTATTCGCCAAGAAATCCAAATGTCGTTTCGGAGTTTTACAAGTGGATTACCTTGGTCATTTAATTTCGCACGAGGGCGTCGCTGTCGAACCATCCAAGATTCAATCCATATTGACCTGGCCAACGCCCACTACGGTCAAGGGAGTCTGCGGCTTCCTCGGGTTAGCAGGGTATCATCGCAAATTTATTCGTGGATTTGGAGGCATTGCGGCACCACTCAATCGCCTCATCACCAAAGAGGGATTTCATTGGACTTCTGAGGTGGACACCGCCTTTCTCCACTTGAAACGGGCTCTCACTTCACCACCAGTCCTACGGTTATCGGACTTTTCTCAACCATTTGTTATTGAATGTGATGCTTGCGGGGTCGAAATTGGCGCCATCTTAATACAACAAGATCGTCCGGTCGCATACTTTAGTCAAGCTCTCAAGGGATCCTCTCTCTCTCTCTCCACATATGACAAGGAAATGTTAGCCATTGTGAAAGTCGTCCGTAAATGGAGACCGTACCTCTTGGGCAAGCCATTTATCATCCGGACCGACCACAAAAGTTTAAAATTTCTTCTCGAGCAACGCATCACGACCCCAACCCAAACCCGCTGGTTACCTAAGCTCTTAGGTTACGACTACATCATCCAATACAAAAAGGGACGAGACAACCAAGGTGCTGACGCTCTCTCCCGAAAAGCCGAGCTTGAGTTTTCGGCAATTTCATTACCCACACCAAACTGGTGGGTTCGTCTCCAACAAGAAGTCCAAGCCGACCCATTCTACAAAAAATTGGATGACTCGCTAATGTGCCCAGGACCACACGCCTACACCAAACGAGATGGGGTATGGTTTAAAAAAGGGAAGATCTTTTTGAGCCCATCTTCGTCCCTTTTGGGAGACATCGTGACAGACTGTCACTCATCTTCCCCCGGCGGTCACTTCGGGTATCACAAAACACTTGGCCGAGTCAAGACATGTTTCTCTTGGCCTAACATGCATGCCACTATCAAAAATCACATCAAGCAGTGTGATACATGCCAACGTTGCAAAACTGACTGTCTTAGCCCTGCCGGACTACTACAACCACTTCCCATTCCCGATCGTGTTTGGGCTGACATCTCCATGGACTTCATAGAAGGGCTACCCCCATCGAGCGGTAAGACCATTATCATGGTGGTCGTGGACCGATTAACCAAGTATAGCCATTTTGTACCTCTTAGCCATCCGTTCACAGCCACTTCTGTCGCCCAGGCATTCGTACAGAACATTGTTAAGCTCCACGGCATTCCTACGTCCATCGTCAGTGACCGAGATAAAGTTTTCATTAGTTCATTCTGGTGCACTTTGTTTCAATTGCAAGGTACACAACTCTGTATGAGTTCCAGCTATCATCCTCAATCCGATGGCCAGACAGAAGTAGTCAATCGCATCTTGGAACAATATTTTCGTTGTTTTACTTATGATCAACCAAAGAGGTGGACCGAGTGGCTTGCATGGGCCGAATATAGCTACAACACGGCCATTCACTCATCAACCAAAATCTCTCCATTCAAAGCTGTGTATGGAGTTCCACCACCCAATCTGTTGTCATATGTCCCAGGCACTACCAAACTTCAAGCGGTTGATGACCTTCTTCGCGATCGAGAAACCATTCTCCGTGACCTGCGCCATAACTTGGGAAACGCACAGTCGCGTATGAAAAGCAAGGCTGATCGCCACCGTCGAGAAGTTGAGTTCAACGTTGGAGATTATGTCTTCTTGAAATTGAAACCTTACCGCCAGCCCACGGTCGCGTTCCGAAGCTCTCTCAAACTAGCACCAAGGTATTTTGGGCCTTTCAAGGTCCTAGCTCGGGTTGGTTCCGTTGCTTATCGCCTCGAGCTACCTACAGGTTCACAAGTCCATGACGTGTTCCACGTTAGTCTCCTCAAGCTCAAACACGGACCCATTCATAATCCGTCTCCGCTTCCGTCCACATTGATGCCTCCGATGACAAGCACGTTCAGTACCCTGCCACAACCAGAGAAGGTTCTTGAGCGCCGCATAATCCGCAAAGGCAGTTATCGCCCCAAGACAGAGATCTTAGTCCAGTGGCAAGGTGCACCTCGCGAAGATGCTACCTGGGAAAATCAATGGCATTTTTCAAAGACTTATCCAGATTTCAATCTTGCGGATAAGAATGTTTCAAGCGGTGGGGATTGATACGTACCAGTACACCATGCACGCCCACATGCAGAACCTCATCACTACCCCATCCATCACTCCACCATTCTGCCTAGTCAACCCATTCCAATGCAAGTGATTGGCAGTTATAATGTCTTGGCATTTAATTAGCTAATTAGCTTCCTTTGACCATGCATGTGATTGATTGGCAGCATTTAGTTTCCTTATATTAATTTGCATATCATTTCATGCCTGAATAAGAATGTATGGCTATATAAAGCCTAAGCCACCAATAAGAAGCATATGAACATTTACCCAGATTATCTTCTCCTTCCACTTCCATCCCTTCTCTCTTAGCCTTTCTAAATCTTGTCTGGAATTCATTTGTATCATTTTCCTCACAAAATTTAGGGTTTGAATTGCTTCACTCTCTGCACAGCCAGAGGTACGATCCACTCTACTTACTCCCTCTATCTGACCTCTGTGTATCTTTATAGACTTTATATATATATACACCATTTGTATATTGTTCTATCAGTTTGATCTTGTTCTTTTGCTTAGGTCCTCAATTTGGTTCTACCTTTATTCTGATTTTTTTTTTATCTCCTTACAAATTTCATTATTTGAATAAAGTTTTATTCTTGTACTTAAAATTAAAATGTTGTTTGTGGCTCTGCATAAAAATCGTCACTTGTTTTTTTTTTTTTTTAAAAGAACGCTTCAAAAAGCCCCAGTCACACCCAAAAGAACTCAAAAAATACACAAGGCACCCAGTACGGGTGCGCACTAAGTGCGGGTGCAGAGGCATTTTCGAAAAGTCCGTGTTTCATAGCCCTTCATTAACCGGATCCCGTAGTGTCACTCAGGAGAGAGAGATAGAGATGGTTGTAAATGAGTTGTACCCCTAACATTACTCATACTAGAATAGAGAATGTTAAGGATTTATATGATTTGGTGGAAGCAATTGCACTTGTTCATCACTTTTTGAGCAAAAAATTTAGGCCTCGAATGGCAACGTTATGATTTTCAGTTTTCTTGTTTTTGTTTCCCTTTTTTGTAGTGCAAGTTGACTGTGATCTATTCAAAAAATAAAAATAAAAATTAAAAACCAAAAATCACAATGTTACCATTAGGGCTGCACATGGGTCGGGTCGTGTCCCTACAGAACCGGAACCGATCCGATTATGAATGGTTCCATGTTTTGAGACCCAGACCCGAATCGATGAGGTTTGGACCCGACCCAGTAACTTTGGTTCGGGTCGGGTTGGGTCTGAGCCACAACCCAGCTTTTTTTTAAAATATATATTTTTTCTTATATTTTATTTTATTAGTATTTTTATTTATATTCATTATTGGATACCTATTCTTCTATGTATAATATATCCATTAAAAAATTTGATGAGGGTGGAGAGTCATGAAAATTAATTCCCACCATTAGAAAAGTGGATATAATGTTTTATATATTCATGGATATAATGATGTGCAATCTATAAAAGTTCAAATTAATAAAGTGGTTATGTTTTATATATTCATGGATATAATGAAAAGAAAAATGAGTACTTTGTCACCAAAACAAACAATTAATTAGCAAAAATAGTTTGTCTATTAATTGGACCAAACCAGACCCGACCCGACCCGACCCAGACCCGACCTATTTCATTTCAGAACCGACCCAACCCGACCCAATCTGGTTGGGTAACGGATTTTTTGTGCAGCCCTAGTTACCATACGAGCCCTTAGTTATCAAGAACTTCACAGTGTTTCGTTGTCTTACAAAATTTGTGAAATAATGACTTGTAGTTTGACAGTATATCATGGTTGTATACATATGCTGCTGAACCACACCTAATGTGTCTTTGTATGTTTCCCTGTGGTTGTTGAACTCCCAAGATCACCTCTGCAGTTTTTTTTTTTTTTTGGGTAATCCTATTGCCAGAGCAGTAATGTCGCTAAAACTTTAATAACACTTTTTGCTTTGGCATTATCCATTGCTGTTCTGGCAATAGCGCTAGCCTTTTTTTTTTTTTTTTTTTTTGAAGCTACAGCCTTGTATATTTTTAACCATCTTAGCTTTAAGTCTTATTTGATCGTAGATGTAGATTTAGTGATGGAGAGAGGACATGAATACATTGAGAGGAACACTTCCCTTTGTTTTATTCACAAGGAAAATAATGAAGAGTATATTTTGCCCCGAACAACAGCTTGTGTTTAACCAAAAGCAACGGAATAAGATGGTAGTAAGCCAAACCCAATCCAATGAAGCCGAAAAGAGCAAACTTTTAGAACCTCATATATTTATCATAAAAATCTAATATTCAAGAATCGTTATTTATTTCATAAGTAAAAAACAATTAATCGTAAAATTCATTTTCAGACATCAAACGGCATCTAGCAGTCAATCTACCACTGGTGCTAATTGTGAATAACGGGGACACTGTAGAAAGGCTCGGACAAATAAGTGAGTGTGTGGAACCATTTCACAAAAATCGGAAAAAATCTATGGGGTAAAGACGGATCGATAGAGCAAACTGTAATTACTGCGTTTTCAACTATGCTTGTGGTAGCGTGAAGGGCACTAGTAGTGTGTGAAAGCATATTAAGGATCGCATAGAGACTAGAGTATCCTTCACAATAAGTAAAATTGCACTAATTGATTTGAGTTGGCAGTTGGCAGACTTTTGAGATGCTAGTTTTGTGGATGGTAATTGGTTCTGGATGGGTATAATGCAAGCTGGATTGGTTTTCTCTGAGGGGCAATGATTAATTTTCCAATCATCATCATCATCATCATCATATATATTACCAGTCAGAGTTACAAATTGGGAGTCATCAGAAACTTGACTACATCTCATTATAATCATCCTTCTGTTAGCTATTAACTTATTATTGTACATCATCAGGTAACACTGGAAATTTAAATGGTGGTGTTTATCATATTTCGAGATATTCGGAATGTTTTTTAGGGAAATGTTTGATAGTGAGCTTTTGTGTAATCAACCCATCGTTGGGCTACTATTTCTGAAGTACTTGTTGCTTATTATAATGCCATTTTTTTTTTAGTGTTTTTTGGAGGTATTGAAATAGCTTTTACAATGCTATAAGTGAACATACGTACTAGGTTCTCAAATTCATACTAATTTATCATTCTCTTAAAAGGCTATGCATGTTTTGAGAGAGGTGTTCATTTAAATTTGGATTTTTGCTTATGTCCTCTTGGACCCTTTTTATCTGGTTGGACTTGAAAGGGCATACCTTGTAGTTGCCATTACAAGGTTCTAGAGCCCTAAGTTGCACAAAGGGGGAGCAGTGTAAGGTTTGGAGCGCCTTGGAAATGTCTATGTTATTAAAAGAATATTAATTTTAGTATATTGTAACAAGAAAAAAAAAATGCAAAAACTAACATCCATCTTGATACTAAGACAAATTAAACTAAGAGGTCACTATCAGTAGGAATGCAAAGTTCACATTGATAGTAACTTTGTGTCGTGGAAATTCAAAATGTATGTGTCGTGGAAATATCAATTTGTGGTGAGGAGATTTATCATGAACAAGAAATATTGATAGCATGGTGATCTTTTTGTGTTATGGTTTCTCATATTCTCTGTCTCTCTCCTTCCCGTCATTATGTATTTTCTAACACAATCTGTGCGAAATTGCATTTCACTTGGTACATTCAAACTCGATCAGTAATTTCATTGATAAAGTTCTACAATAAGATGTTACATATTTTCTGCTGTGATTTTATTTCTAATATGGTCTCTCTTTTTTTTCCCATATGCAGCCGTAAGAACCCCTCCTTTAACTCCATTGTATGAGTCCCAAAATTCATTTTATTTTTACTTTTATTGCCATACTACTAGCTTTTAACTTTTTCCCATCTCCTTTTTTTACTTCCAAATTTCTTTTCGCAAAGATTTTTTACGGAACCATGATGTTTTGTTGTGGATAGTGTATATATATATGTCCACTTGTTGTATGAGAAGCACGGTTACAAACTAAGTGCACTTCTTTCGGAGCTCAACTAACTTCAACGAAAAAGCATAGGATTAGGAGGATCTATCCTCCTTCAAACTTGGGGACGGCCTTCTTATCTAATCGTGCTTTATGGCTATCTTCAATTTTAGCATATTGCTTATGCTAAGTTGTATTTCCTTTTCTTTTTTCTTTTTTTGCAGTCTGGTTTATTGTAGAAATGGAAGTAGAGTATCTTTGCGTTTTTGTAGCTGCACTTTCCTTCGGACTTGGCCTCCAGCTGGTGGTTATAGCAATATGTAGCGACACTTTCAAACAGAAGTATTGGGCGGTTCTTGGTTTTTCATGTGCAGTAATCGGGCTACTTAATTTTATTGCTATTTTATATGGGTATGCTATTTCCCGACGTATGTCTCGTCCTCCTATTGGACGGTTTGGTAGATTTGCAGTAGATGCAATTTCTGTATGCGTTGCACTATTTCTAGGAGAGTTTGTGAAGGATGGGTATAATCTTCTCACTCTCTTGGTCACAACTACGTACCCTGTACCCTCATTCCTTAGCAAAGGTTTTGCATATTGCTCCCGACATGGGTTTGGTGGATATGTTGCTGGAGTTGTTTTTGCAGGTTATGGTTTATGAAACGAGTCAAACGAGTAAGGATATCTATAACACTGTTGCGGTTTTGGTGTTTTGTGGTATTGTTATCGTCTTTAGGTGCTGGCTCTACTCACCTCCCACCAAGCCTGTTAACAATTACATGGATTAAATCCCATAACTCAAATACAAAGACCCTTGTACACTCCCCACTCAATATTCCAAAGAACCTGACACAATCACTGTAATACCTAGAGAAATTACAGAGACAAAGAAACACCCTCTCTATCTCATATGTCACGTCCGCTAGCCTACTTCAAAGGCCCACTTTGGATGAGCCCACTCTGAAGCTTCACTTCGGAATCCGAAACCTATGATTCCGCTCTGAAGCCTTATTCTCCGAAGGCCCAAAGTAGCCCACTCCGAAGCCCCCACTACGAATGACTCCACTTCGAAACCTTATTCAAACAAAGCCCATCTCAAGTAGCCCACAAAGGAAGCACACCTCAAATATACACACACTCATCTCTCAGACACCCACCCTTGGTCCAGAAGCAGTACCTAAGGGTGGTTCAAGTCCGCTGGGATTTAAAAAGCTCATGGCTAGGTGGCTAGAACCGAAGGCATCTCCCTAGCCTGTGCCCCATGGGCAAGGTTAGGGTTGGTCCCAAAGAGAGTGAGAGACACGTAACTTTCACGTGCCTGACTTCGACCAGTCTCACAACCAATGGGTGAAGCCCATTAGCGTAAAACTTGCTTAAACCCTTGACCAACAGTGCTCAGTCACTTCAAGCTTGCGCTGCACCAATAAAAGAGAACCTTGGTTCCCGCCCTTGCTTAACCCTCTGCAGCCTCGACACTCGCCCTCGCTTAATCCTCTACACCAATGGCATGAGCCTCGGTATCTTCACTCGCTTAAACCTCTGCACCAATATCATATCTTTCCCCCTTGACTAACCCCACAACCTTCGTCTGCCACCGAGGGACAATACCTTCTATATTTGACTTGTTTCTCCTGAAGCCCATGACAGATCAACATCTCATTCAATACCTCTACCTACCTTAAACATGAGCATTTAAACCATCCATATCGTCTATCTACCTAAAACAAACGATCCACTCAGAGAATGCCAACTCAGCTTCTCTCCACCACATCAAAACTTAGCAACCTCATATGACTTTCTGTATGAATAGTAGTCTCATTTACTACATCCAATCGGACCAAGACAACCACACAGAATCCTTTACTACCGCAAAAGATCAATAGTGACTACTCCTCTGACCCATTTACAAAATATTCCCATTTTCCCGAGCACAATCAGACCCTTCGGACCGCAAGGCCCCTTGCTTTACTTGGCCCTTCGCCTTACCTTGACCCTTCGTCTCTATCAACACCCTCGGTTTTCCAGACCCTTCGTTTCACCCTACACTTCACCCTATTTTAATACTTGTTTACCGCCCTTTGAACGTACTCCAACATACATAACTCCCAGACACTTACTGCTTTCTTTCTCTCTCTCTCTCTCTCTCTCTCTCTCTCTCTCTCTCTCTCACTTGGGGCTACTTCAGTTCTCACCCGATTCGAGCCATGCTCTCTCCGACTCCCATTTCTCTACTGTATTTTTATACATTATTGTTCTACTACACTTTTTGTATTATTTTATTATATTTTATCTGTTGTTCCACCTATACTAACTTGCTTACGTGTTATACCCATCCATATATCTCATACACATCACAAAAGAACTCACACATTTTGGCGACCACAGTGGGAGGTATACTCGCAAGCATGGTTAGCAAACACGAATAGCAATTTTTTTTTGGGTGTTGCTATGCTCAACATCATCTTTTGTTAGCTAAAGGGGTGCACCCCCACTGGTACCACCCCCTCCATCCCCGAAGTATATATATATATATATATATACATATATATAAATCATTTGGTTAATTTATTTGTATTTACTCCACTTGTACTCCTTGTCACACCCTATCATTTATTTGCCATCTATCTATATTGTCCATACACGCCACCCAATTCATCTCTCAAAAGTCTGATCGACTGGTACACTACTTGTACCCCTCTCCTAATCAAAATATATGAAAAAGGGCTTGGCCCCAGCTTTTTGCACAGCCGCGAATTTTTGTGGTTAACATTTTTTTTTAAAAAATCACATTTGTTACATTTCTTTTCTTTGTTACAATTTATAATCAAAGTAAAGAGTCACTTTTTTCGCCAAGCAGGAATTTATTGAAAATAATTTTTCAATAATTTCATTGAAATGGGTTATTTAATTTGGTTTTTTTTTTTTTTTTTTTTGGGTTAGAAAAATTCATGTCCCAAACCATTTTAAAATTATGTGCTCGCCTGCACGAGCCAGCAGGTTTTTGAATTGTCCAAAAGGAACATCGAATGACAAACTTATGGCAAGTTAAAGTTTGATTGGGTTAAATTTATATATATATAATGTTCACCATATACTTGTCAAATGTATATATATATATATATATATTTTTTTTTTTTCTTTTTGGGTCCATTCTTGATTAATAAAAGAAATTAGAATTCTTTTATTGGTCCACAATTCAATATCACTTGCACATCACTATTTGTTGTAATTTGCGCGGGTGTGCCAGAGCCAAACGGACTCGGTGTGTGTGCGTGCAAACTAATTTCCTAAACGCTTGTGTGAGTGATACACAAGGCTTTATGAATCTGACTTCTAAACGGTGATTGTGTGTAGTGAGTAGGAAAGTACCCTCACCATAAATTCTTTAGCAGTACTGAAGCGCACAAGCTAAACAGTGTTAAGAGTTTATCAGGTAAACAATCACAAACGGATTAATAAAACGTTGATTTTATTAAGTGTTTGGAAAACATAAACAGATCTAAAGAACAAACCAGAGCAGACTGATTATCCAAAAGAATAATAAAAAAAAAGAAATAACAAAAAGGGCAGACCTATTTGCTATGAATGCTGAAAAACATAAAGATTTGAATGCTTCGAATGCAGTGTGGGTGCTATTTTCGAGATGACGCGGAGTCCTCTGCTTGGTTGGCCTGCCTCCATATTTATAGCGGCCATGGATGACTTCTGATTAGAAAAGGACTCCTTAGCTTATGCCCTAAGCTATGTGACTGATTGGCAGATGGTGGAAGAAACCTTCTCAATCTTTAACTCCTACCTTATCCAATTATGACTGAATCAATCCCACTAATTTAGGGATTAACCTTCTGAATCCAGCTGGACGTGATCAGATTCTTTTCCTAAACGGACTCTTGCTTCCAAAAAATCTGGGATGACGTCGTCCTGACAGTTGTGAATAGCACCGCCTTCCCCTTTCAATCCATCGGCCTTGTCAAATACCTCTTTCAGCTGAATCGGGCTTAACTAATTTCAATGCTTTCTTTCATACCTGATTACCTACTTATGGCCGATCGGACTCATACAGCCATCCTTCATTACACGGTGTCCGATCGGCCTTAATGCTGCTTTTAATCCACCATCAGGCTTATGCTACATTAGGTTATGTTATTCCCGTGTCCGATTAACATCATCCATGCCCATCCTTCCAATCATACCACCACACCCAACAGCCTGGTGCCTACAATCGGGCTTACAGTCTCCACTTAAGTCCGATGAGTCATTGATTCCCTGAGCCGGCCTCCCCTCTATCCAACTTTATGCCACTAAGCCTTGACGGTTTTTAGGTGCAAACAATTGCCCCCCAAAAGGTCATATCAAACATCCCTCCTTGATTGATGTGACATTTTGAATTTTAAAATTGCCACGTGTCATACATGCAGAGAATGTCAGATCATTGAGAATCCCACCAGTCACTCTGCATTTAATGTAGCATGATATTAAATGGCAAGATTTTCAAACAATCTCTCCACCTTCCTCATTTGCCTCTTCTCTCTTTCTCTCTAAAAACCCAAGCATCCAGAGCTTCTCTCTCTAACCTCCATTTTTTCCGGCGAAGTACTCCTCCTAACTCTTCTGCAGAAATGGCTCCTAAAATTGCTTCGACGGTGCCAACCAAAGGCAAAAAGACTTTCGTCGATGCTCTCCCACCACAGAACCGATGCAGAGAAGTTGGGACCCTGGCCAAAATCCATGCTTCTGATATCTCCACTGACTACCTGACTCACTACAGCCCCCCCGACGGTTCCCTGGTAGTACCAGGTCTTGGTGCGGCGTTCCTCAGCCATCCTTCGGCGACTTTTCTTCCCCTGTACCCGCCGGTAGATAACGATGCGTTCCTCCAAGTACCTGCCCACTAGAGCAAAGTCCAAACTACTACCCACCCCATTAGAGGTTGGCCGACCCCTGCTGCTGACTGGGACAAATGGGTTACAAGAGTATCGGCCTCTAAGGCTAATATCTGGAGACAAACGGGCATTTATGACGCTATAATGCTCAATCGGGCTAGGATTGAGATAGACGAACCTCTTCTTCTCTCTGCTCTGTTGTTTTGGTCTTCATCCTACAACGGATTTCTCTTCTGCTGCGGATCGATGGCCCCAACCGTCAAGGACATTAGTTACTTGCTCGGTCTTCGGCCTCACGGACAAAAAATTATCCCCGGGCTTGACGTCAGAACGACCATCTTTGCTTACCCTCAGCAAGAGACTATCAGGGACGGGGCCATTTTGTATAGACCGATTACAGCCTACAGAGGCTTTCTTACTGCTTGCATTGGTGTGGATGAGACGGAGGTGTCCGACGCCGAACACACCGCATTCCTTATATACTGGCTCAACAAATACCTCTTTTGCTCGGCCAGCCAAGCCATTACCAAAGAGTACACCACCTTGGCCTTGGGTCTCGCATCGGGGAAACCCTTAGCTATGGCTACCCTTGCATGGGCACACTTAGTCCGTGGTGTGACAGACTTTGTTCATTCGGGCTTTGGTGCTGGTGGAAGCCCGATATGGATACTTCAACTCTGGCTGTACTCCTACTTCCCGGAGTTTCAGCCAACCATTCGCCACATAGCCGACGTCCCTATCTCCGCCATCCAGTTTATGGACGTAGCACCTTCTTCCCACTCCTTTGAGGAGTATTTTACCTTTTTCTATCAAGGGTGCTCCCCTCGGGCCATAAATCTCTTCACCCCTTTCTTCTCGCTTCAATTCTCTTCATTCCTTAAGCTTTCCAATAACCCATCCAACTGGGGCTCGGACACCCAGCCTACATACAACGAAATCTTCTCTAGCTACTTGGTATCTAGGGATATAATTTTTAGCCCAAGTATTCCTTCGGCCAACAATAAATACGGAGCAGAGTATTACTTTGCTCCCCTCTATGCCCGCCAGTTCGGGCTTACTCAACTCGTGCCCGTTCCCCCAGACATCACTATCAATGTTGACTGGGTAGAACGCGGCCTTATCGCCAATGATGGGCAAGTGAAGAAAATCAAGGAACGTCAGACAAGCTCAAGACCGCGTTCAACTTCACTCCCTTCTCCGCCTGGCCTGTGGTATTAGAAGAATTCACCAAGTGGTGGAATGATCGGGCAAGCCATATATTCAAAGATACCGCAGTTGAGGCCCTCGTACGATTTGCTGTGTCATCAGCCGCTGAGGCCGATGCTCCTACTCCAGCAGTAGCTCCAACCCGACGCAAACAAGTTGCAAAGAGACCGGCCCGCAAGCCAGCTCCGGGCAAAGGGCCTGCTCAAAAGAAGAAGAAAACAACACTGACCTCAACAACTCAGGTTAAATCTACTTTATTTTTTACCTGTTAAGCCCGATTACATCATTACGTTCTAATCCTTTCCCCCTTTTTTTTTACTTCTCTTGTTGATGAGGACTCCAGAGAAGACCTATCATTGACCGGGGCAATCCCCCAACCACCACAGATCCAGCCCCAGACTCTTCCCACATCTTTGGCATCTATGTGGCCTACCTAGAACGAGTCGCCGTAAGAGTGATGCCACTTCACATTGTGCCACCTCTCACCCCTTCCAGCGGCGACAAAAACAGTGCTCCTAACGACCATATTCCTGAACAAGTCATTCTCTGCTCTAGCAGCGAGGACGTGGCCGATGCCGAAACTATTATGGAGGCAGCTGGAGAAGGGTAGGAGTGCAATAATAATTCTTTAGTGGTATGAATTATAATTTATGGAAATAGGAATCTGATTCAATTCGAATTAGGGTTTCCTAATTCCATAAGGAAGCCTATTCCTTATTGACTTCTTATGGTCCCTATCGTAGCCTATATATATGCTGCTTTGGCTCTCTCCTCAGTTTGCGTTTTTCTATATAAAGAATTATAACTCGGAATAGAAAAGAGAGGTAAAAGAGGAAGAGCAAAAAACAGAAAGGATTTCGAAAGAGCCCACACTCAGTTCGATATTCTGGCAGCGGAGGAATACGGTAGAAGATCGTGATCTGTTATCGAGCCCGTGTTCTCGATTCGTCTACTACAACAATCCGTTTTTGCAGTTCAAGGTAACCCTAGTTCCGCCCTTGTAGGGTTATTATAGATTTCACGAAATTTTTTGCAGTACCAACTTATACGCACTGTCAACGGATTCTGGGAACGCAGTTTCCTAACAGTGGTATTAGAGCAACATTGATTCTGTGTATGGGTTGGACGCAACCATTTTGTCCAATGAAATAGATCTTATGCGTGTTTTGATGGATGGATAGAACGTAGAACTGTGTTAACCCTTGTTTTGCAGCGTTCTTATTCCACTATTATGGTCACTGATTTTGTGTGATTGGATCCCACGATGGTTTTATCCGTGGTTAATTTTGCTGTTTTAATATAGCATGTGAACTCCTTCATGGAGGCATAGGATTTGTGTGTATTGGATCCCACGCTTGATTGATGTGTGGTTAATTTACTGCAAAGAAATAGCATGTGAACTCCTTCATGGAGGCATAGGGTTTGTGTAATATATCTCAAGTAAATCCGTGAAGACAGTTCGTGAAGAGCAGTTTTACAAGCAGTTTTCAAAAGCAATCTAGAAGCAGTTTTCGATCCCCGCGAGCTGACCGGGCAGCTCGAACCCCGTGCGTAGTGGCGACATATAGCTAATCAGGTTCAATGAAGATTTCTTCACAAGAGTTGCAACTTGAGCATAAAAGTGGGATTCCTATTTTAATTTGGTTTCCTTATTTATGTGTGATTGAATGATTATTATTGTTTCTTGTTTAATGAATAGGATAACATGGATAATTGTTCCTAGACCTATTTCAGATGTCTAGCTGCATGTTTAATTTATATTAATTTAAAATGATGAACAACTACATGTGTATTTAGAAATAAAACTAATTTCATATTTTGAAAATATAAGTACTTATTTTCTAAAATCATGAGAATAGAATAATTTTATTATCTACACATGTGTGTTTGACAAGTAAGGATGGACTAATCCATGTCAAGTGTTCCATTACTTTTTATTAATTAAATTAAAAGTTTTTTTCTAAATATTATAACCCTCAATTTTTTTAAAATTCTAAGTGGGAGAGGGAATCTATCAAGTGTAAATCCCATGGTCTCCATCACTGGTCTGTGGATGATATGATTAATTTTGTGTGATGACTCTAGTACCTTCCTCCCCATCGGATGCAGTTGATCATGGAATCATCGGTACAAACTTCTTTAAAAGAATGTTTTGGGTGATTGTTAGTGTGGGTCACCTCTCCATCAGAGGTGTTCCTCATGAAACTCTTGACCTAGAATTAAGTGATGGTATACACTTAGCTATAAATAATAATATCCTCTCCATCTGAGTCACTGTTGTAATTTATAGGATCAAAGCAAGTCAGCAGTTTAATTTTACTAGGCAAGGTACATTGCCTGGATAGTAAAATTAAAAGGCAATTGCCTATCTGAACAAATGATGGATAGTATATGGCTTCCCATCGAGTCATACTATCATGGTGTATCAGGTTGCTGGCCGGATTATTTTCAAATATGGTAGAGGGAACCAATATTTTCAACTCGAATCCATAGTAATTTTTTGCCCAAATGTAATTATTTATATTATGTGATTCTCAGGCTTTTAAATGGGTTCCTTCAATCCACTCGATGTTATACTTAAACAAAACAAACTTACTGGACCAAACTATATAGACTGGAAAAGAAATTTGGATATTGTGTTAACTGCTGAAGAGTACAAGTTTTTGCTTACTCAAGAATGTCCTGACCAACCTAGTGAGGGGGCAACCGCTGAGGAAACCCAGGCTCACAAGAAATGGGTCAAGGCTGATGAGATGGCGCGGTGTTACATTTTGGCATCCATGTCAAATGTTCTGCAACATCAGCATCAGTCAATGACCAGTGCCTATGATATGATGGAGAGCCTCCGAGAGATGTTCGGGGATCAAAGTCGTGCTGCTAGGCAGGTTGCTATGAAAGACTTGATGAACACAACCATGGCTGAGGGGACGCCTGTAAGGGATCATGTTCTTAAGATGATATCTCTTCTTAATGAACTAGAGATCCTTGGAGCTGAAATCGACGGAGAAACCCAGGTCGATATCGTACTCCAGTCACTGCCAGAGTTTTTTAATCAATTCCGCCTCAATTACAACATGAATAAATTTAAATATACCTTGGCGGAGTTGCTTAAAGAACTCCAGGCAGCTGAGGGTCTCAACAGAAAGTCAGGGAGTGCTCTTGTGTTTGAGAAAGGTTCTGTTTCAAAGCCGAAAGGCAAGAAGAAAATGAAAAAGGCTCAAAAGAAGGCCGCGGGTCCTCCGCCAATCCAAAGGCCACGAGGACAACCGGGAAAGCCTAAAGGCAAATGTTTTGTTTGCAAGCAGCCAGGACACTGGAAGAAGCAATGTCCAATTTATCTCGCCAGACAGAACAATCAAGGTAAATCTCATTTACTAGTTGTTGAATGGTGTTTAGCGGTCCGATCTACCGGTACCTGGTGTGTAGATACGGGAGCCACTGATCATGTATGCAATTCTTTACAGGGGTTCCAGGAAACCAGGCAGCTCAGTGATGGAGAGATTTATCTATATATGGGAAATGCTATGAGAGTAGCAGCAGTTGCAGTAGGAGATCTACATCTTAGTTTTGGTAGAGATAGGATTTTAATATTAAGAAATTGCTTTTATGTACCTTCTATTAGAAGGAATTTAGTTTCAGTTTCTAGTTTAGTAAAGAATGGATATTCAGTTCATTTTAATAAAGTAGTAGTTATTAAAAAAAATAAACGTTTTATTTGTTCTGGTCAATTGGTGGATGATCTTTATATTATAAATCCTATCTCTCCTATACTGCAACTTAATGAATTGAATAACACAAGTAGTTTTCCATTTAAGAGAAAAGAGCCTTCGAGGATGAACCAAACGCATCTTTGACACTTACGCCTTGGTCATATTAATTTGAAAAGGATTCAAAGACTGGTTCAAAATGGGCCATTAGGCTCATTGGAAGTGGAGGCACTTCCAGTTTGTGAATCCTACTTGGAAGGTAAAATGACCAAGAGGCCATTCTCGGCCATTCTCGGCCAAGGGCTATAGAGCAAAAGAGCCGTTGGAACTGGTTCACTCTGATTTGTGTGGTCCTATGACTATCCAAGCAAGAGGGGGATTTGAGTACTTTGTCACTTTCATCGATGATTACTCAAGGTATGGGTACATTTATTTGATGCGGCGTAAGTTTGAATGCTTTGAGAAATTCAAAGACTTCAAGGCTGAAACAGAGAAGCGTCTAGGTAAATGTATCAAGACACTACGATCTGATCGTGGTGGAGAGTACCTCTTGGGAGAGCTTAGGGAATCCTTATTGGAGCAAGGGATTACATCCCAATTGTCTGCACCCCGTATGCCTCAGCAGAACGGTGTAGCAGAAAGAAGGAATAGGACTCTTATGGACATGGTAAGATCTATGATGAGTTATTCGAATTTATCAATTTCCTTTTGGGGACACGCATTAGAGACAGCTGCATACATTCTAAACTTGGTACCATCTAAGTCAGTACCTACTACTCCCACGGAATTGTGGACTGGGCGAAAGCCTAGTTTGCGGCATGTTCAAATCTGGGGTAGTCTAGCACATGTGCTGAAAGGGAACGCAGAAAAGTTGGAATCAAGAACAGAAGTATGTTTCTTTGTTGGGTATCCAAGAGGAACTAAAGGTGGTCTGTTTTATAGTCCTAAGGATCAGAAGGTTATTGTTAGCACTAATGCCACATTCTTAGAAGAGGACTATGTTATGGACCACAAGCCCAGAAGCCGTATTGTTCTAGAGGAAATGAGAGGAGAGACATCGAGACATACTTCTTCGATACCAACGGTACGAGAAGAAACACCACAAGAAAGAGTTATCGATATTCCATTACCACGTCGTAGTGGGAGGATTATCGAAACTCGTGTAGATCCCGAACCAACCATTAACACGCAGGTTCCTGAACCAGTACAACGTGTAGATAATGGTGTATTAAGTTCAGAATCTTCACAACGAAATATCAGTGATACACAGAAACGGGTTATGCCTCGTCGTAGTGGGAGGGTTATAATTCAACCTGACCGGTATATGTTCTTGGGAGAGTCTTATGACTGGGTCCCTGATGAACAAGGTACCAACCCCTGTAACTACAATGAAGCACTCCAAGATAAAGATGCAGATCTTTGGCAAAAGGCTATGAAATCTAAAATGGAGTCTTTGTACTCCAATCAAGTATGGGATCTTGTAGAACCACCCAATGAAATAAAACCCATTAGATGCAAGTGGATCTATAAGAAAAAGATAGGAGAAGATGGTAAGGTGGAAACCTTTAAAGCTAGGCTTGTTGCAAAAGGGTTCACTCAAAAAGAAGGAATCGATTATGAGGAAATTTTTTCGCCGACGGCAATGCTGAAGTCTATCCGGATTCTCTTATCCATTGCTGCACATTTCGATTATGAAATTTGGCAAATGGATGTCAAGACAACATTTCTTAATGGGAATCTTGACGAGTGCATCTATATGGTGCAACCAGACGGGTTCATCGCAAAGGGCCAAGAACACATGTTGTGCAAGCTTAAAAAGTCCATTTATGGACTTAAGCAGGCATCTAGGTCTTGGAATATCCGCTTTGATCAAGCAATCAAGTCTTTTGGTTTTGATCAATGTGCGGATGAATCCTGTGTGTACAAGAAATATGATGGAAGCGTGGTGGTGTTCTTAGTACTATATGTGGATGATATCTTGTTAATCGGAAATGATGTGGGGGTATTATCTTCTGTAAGGGTATGGTTATCCAGTCAATTCGATATGAAGGACTTGGGAGAAGCTGGTCACATCCTAGGAATCAAGCTTATGCGAGATCGCAAGAATAGGATGTTGGGCTTGTCACAAGGCACTTGTATTAGCAATATTCTTGCAAGGTTTAGCATGCAAGATTCCAAGAAGGGATTCCTTCCTTTCAGACATGGAATTACTCTATCTAAGGATCAGTGTCCTAAGACACCTGATAAGATAGAAAAGATGAAGGCAGTTCCTTATGCCTCGGTAGTAGGAAGCCTAATGTATGCTATGCTATGTACTAGACCTGACATCTGCTTTGTTGTTGGCATGGTTAGTAGATATCAATCTAATCCAGAGCAAGAACATTGGACTGCGGTGAAAAATATTCTCAGGTACCTGAAAATGACTCGAGACTATATGTTAGTTTACCAAGTAGACAGTCTTGTACCCATTGGGTACACAGATTCTGATTTCATGTCAGATAGGGATTCCAGAAAGTCTACCTCAGGATATGTGTTTGCCCTAGGAGGTGGAGCCATAACTTGGAGGAGTATCAAGCAGTCATGTATTGCTGATTCCACCATGGAAGCCGAGTATGTGGCTGCTTCAGAAGCCGCTAAGGATGCCGTTTAGCTCAGAAACTTCCTTATGGATCTAAGAGTAGTACCTGCGGTACAATCGGCTATTACCCTTTATTGCGATAATAGCGGAGCGGTTACTAACTCAAAGGAACTAAGGGCCCATAAGAAGGGAAAACACATTGAGCGTAAGTATCACCTGATACGAGAGATCGTGCAAAGAGGTGATGTTGAAGTGACCAAGATAGTATCAGCAAATAACCTGTGTCACGCCCCGACGTAGCATAATTCAGGAAAGCATTTAATTTCTTTATGGACTCGTAGGTCGTGACAAGTGAGTATGACCAATTATTCCTGCAACAAAATAGCTTAACAGCATTTCTAAAGAAAGGTTACTAATAAAACATAAGCTCCAAAATTAAAACTTACTAACTATTACAGCAGTCATGAACTTAGGCACAAAACGCCTTATTCAAAAGTCTAAAAACTAGTTTATTACAACCCAAATTAAAAGACAGAGGAAATATAAAGCAGCCTCCTGGAAAGTTCCCTGCCTCTAACTAGTAGAGTCGAAATACCCTGGCTCTTCTTGACCCTGAAAATCTGGACATACAGTCCAGGACGCATCAACGCCGTCAGCTTATGCAAGCTGGTGAGCAAAATAAACATGTGCTCGCAATGTATATATAAGCATATAAGCAACGGTGCAATTTAACTTTAAAAGCAATAGATTCAAGGTTCCAATTCCAACATAAGTCACGGGGGAATAAAATAAGCAATGAATATGCAACCGTGCATGAACAATGTAACATCTCATCTTTCTGACTCTTTTCTCTCAACCAAAAACCGACTCAACCAAACCATTACCTCAGATACCAGGAATAATATCCGATCGATATCCAAAACAGCACACCATACCATCGCTTCAGATACCAGGAATAATATCCGATCGATATCTAAGCCGCACTCAATACCATCATTTCGGATACCAGGAATAATATCCGATCGATATCCGAAACAAGCGCCCTAGATACCAGGAATAATATCCGATCGATATCTAAGCCGTAACTCAATACCATCGCTTCGGGTACCAGGAATAATATCCGATCGATATCCGAAACGAGCGCCCTAGATACCAGGAATAATATCCGATCGATATCTAAGCCGTAACTCAATACCATCATTTCGGATACCAGGAATAATATCCGATCGATATCCGAAACGAGCGCCCTAGATACCAGGAATAATATCCGATCGATATCTAAGCCGTAACTCAATACCATTATTTCGGATACCAGGAATAATATCCGATCGATATCCGAAACAAGCGCCCTAGATACCAGGAATAATATCCGATCGATATCTAAGCCGTAACTCAACACTGTCGCCTCCAATACCAGGAATAATATCCGATCGATATTGAGGTCGCACACCAGACCGCCACTCTTTACTCTTTTCACGCTTTCTCATACACATGCATGTTGACACAACCTCGACCCTAATATGTATGTCAATGTTCACAGTTTGCAGTAACAGTTATTTATCTCAAAAGCTGAATATTCGTTCAACATAAATCTCAGTCTGAAACGTTCTTACAAGTCCAATTTCTAACAATGAGCCTTTAAAACAGTATATTTGTCAAATAGTTCTTTAAAAACTTTCAAAACCTTTTCCAAACAGTCCCTTATATAAAAATACAGAAACTGCTCAAACTGCCTGGTCGCGCGAGCGGGTCGTGCGCGCGAAGGGGGGGAACGGGTCGCGCGAGCGAATGGGAAGCGGGTGTCGCGCGAGCGAGTCGCGCGCGCGAAGGGGGAAAATGGTTCGCGCGAGCGAGCCTCGCGCGCGAGTTCTTGCAGTTTCATCATCTTCCTCGTTTTCCCCTGTTTCTGGTCATAAACTGAAATTACACCCATTTTCAGATTCTGTCTCAAACATGTCGTGCAATATATGGATCTCTTCAATTTTTCGCGTAGATTACGAATATGAAATCAATTTAAACAATCACGGATTATATCTCTAGATATTCGCGATTAAAGTAAGGGTGTCAAAACTTTAAATCAACCGTTCGTCGCGATATGGATGAATTACTCTGTAGGATTCGAACCGTAGCCTATTGGGACTAAGATCTTCCATAATCAATTCACGGAATTGATTTTGGTTGAGTTTTGTAAAACTCCAATTCAAAGCCTTCAATGGTGTATCTATATATATACCCATATACACACTTATATATACTGAAATACACGTATATAAACATGGCGAGTGAGTTTATAATACTCACAGAGGTTAATTACACAGAGAATTTTGAGACCGATAATTTTCCGCCGAAGTTTCCGCCGATAGAATTTTCCTCCGATTTCTCTTGAACTATATATGTATGTATCTATGTATATGTATATACTGAATATATATGTATATATAATTTGTATGTGTTGTGTGTGTGTGATCTTGAGAGAGCAAGAGAGTGATTGCGAGAGAATTGAGAGATGCAGAGAGTGAGAGATGAGAGACTGTGAGAGAGAGAGATACCACACACATATATATAAACTGAGAGTTGTGGCCTCCAAGCAATGGGCGGATTTCGTCCGGTGTGGTTGAGCTCACGTGCTCCCACACCCAAAACGCGATATAGGGCGCAGTGTTAAAACAAAACTGGTATTTTTTTCGGGTAAAATAAAATACAGAAAAATAATATTAGCGTAGGAATAAATCTCGAGTTGTACAAAAATATAGATATTAATTTTGAAACCATAGAAAATATTTTTTCTGTATTTATAGAAATTATAGTTTGACCCCAAATAATATATTTCAAAAAGAAATTAAATCAAATACTCATGGAAATGAAATGCAGTATTTATTTATTAATGAAAATAAAATACAGGGTGTTACACTCTACCCACCTTAACAGAGATTTCGCCCCGAAATCTGAGCTCACTAATCCTGAAACAACTCGGGGTATCTAGTCCTCATGTATGACTCTAACTCCCACGACGCTTCTCCCTCGTCATGATGCCTCCACTGAACCTTAACCAAAGGAACGTCTCTTCTTCTCAGCCTCTTGATACTCTGGTCAAGTATCCTTACGGGTCTATCCTTGTAGACAACATTCTGAATCGTCTCAATATCATCAAAATTTACCACATGTGAAGGATCCCGTATGTACTTCCTCAACATACTGACATGGAACACGTTATGAACACCAGACATCTTTGGTGGCAACGCGAGCCGATAAGCCACTTTTCCAACTCGCTCCAATACCTCGAACGGTCCGATGAAACGAGGTACCAGCTTCCCTCTTTTCTGACCAAAACGTACCACTCCCCGAACGGGTGAAACCTTAAGGAGTACATGATCTCCGACACTGAACTCCAAATCCTTTCGTCGCCGATCCGCATAACTCTTGTGTCTACTCTGTGCAGTTTTCATTCTTTCTTTGACCAGTGAAATCTTCTCATTAGTCTCTCTTACTAACTCTGGTCCCAAAAGTTCGGTGTCTCCCACTTCAGCCCAACACAACGGAGATCGACATGGTCGTCCGTACAAGGCTTCAAACGGTGCCATCCCAATACTCGAGTGATAACTGTTGTTATACGCAAATTTGACCAACGACAAGTGCGTCTCCCAAGACTCTTCAAAGTCGATTGCACAAGCTCTCAGCATATCTTCCATAATCTGATTAACACGCTCGTTCTGTCCATCGGTCTGAGGATGGAAAGCAGTACTCATCTTGAGCGAAGTTCCCATAGCCTTCTGCAAACTTTCCCAAAATCCCGAGGTAAAACGTGTATCGCGATCTGATACAACTGTCACCGGCACACCGTGCAGTCGCACCACTTGCTGTAGGTACATTCGACTCATCCTTTCTGCTGGGTAAGTCATATTGTACGCGATAAAGTGTGCAGACTTCGTCAGACGATCCACAATTACCCAAATCGTGTCATGATTCTGTTGTGACCGGGGTAATCCAACCACGAAATCCATAGTTATATGCTCCCACTTCCATCCTGGAACAGGTAAGGGTTGCAACAATCCCGAGGGTCTCTGATGTTCGGCCTTCACTTGTTGACAAGTCAAACATTTAGACACAAACTCGGCTACTTCTCGTTTCATCCCTTCCCACCAAAAGTTTCTCTTTAAATCCTTATACATCTTTGTTCCTCCTGGGTGTACTGTCAGTCTCGATTTATGTGCTTCTTCGAGAATATCCCTTCTTAAATCTCCTGAATCCGGCACACACAATCTGTCTCGACATCGGTATCCTCCATCGGTCCCAACCTTCCATTCCGTAGGGTCCTTTTCCGACATCTTGGCGAACCATACTTGAAACTTCTCGTCTTTCATTTGGGCCTCAAAAATTTGACTCACAAGTGTTGGTTGTACCATGAGGCATCCAAAGTGATGTCCATCACTTCCCTCAGAAATCTGCATATCAAAATCTACGATTGTCTCCAAAGCTTTCCATTCCCTCAACATTAATGAAGCAATCATTCCTTGAGGTTTCCGACTTAAGGCGTCAGCGACTACGTTAGCCTTACCAGGGTGGTACTATAATGTGAAGTCGTAGTCCTTAATTAGCTCCATCCATCGACGTTGCCTCATGTTCAGCTCTTTCTGAGTAAACAAATACTTAAGGCTCTTGTGATCCGAGAACAAATCAAACTTCTCCCCAAAGAGGTAGTGTCTCCAGATCTTGAGCGCAAACACAACTGCTGCTAGCTCCAAATCATGAGTTGGATAATTCAATTCATTTGGCTTCAACTGCTGTGAACCATATGCGATAACCTTTCCGTCTTGCATAAGGACACATCCCAATCCTTGATAAGAGGGATCACTAAAAATAGTGAACTTCTCACCATCCTTTGGTATCGCAAGCACTGGCGCTGTTGTCAACCTCTCTTTTAATTCCAGAAAAGCGCGTTCATGCTTATCAGCCCATTCAAACTTCAAATCTTTCTTAGTCAAACCGGTTAACGGGGCTGCTATCTTGGAGAAACCCTCTACAAACCTCCGATAGTAACCAGCGAGTCCCAGAAAACTTCTGACTTCTGTAGCATTAATTGGCCGAGTCCAATTCGCCACTGCATCAGTCTTTGAGGAGTCAACTGTGATTCCTTGTTGTGAGATCACATGCCCGAGGAACTTAACTTCCTGAAGCCAGAATTCACACTTGCTGAATTTAGCATACAGGCGGTGATCCTTGAGAGTCTGCAACGCGATCCTTAGATGTTGCTCATGCTCTTCCTCTGACTTGGAATAGATCAAAATGTCATCAATAAAGACAATAACGAATTGATCCAAATAGGGCCTGAATACTCTGTTCATCAAGTCCATAAACACCGTCGGAGCATTCGTCATCCCAAACGGCATCACTAAGAACTCATAGTGTCCGTATCTCGTCCTGAAAGCAGTCTTGGGTATGTCTTCCTTCCGCACCCTCAACTGGTGATATCCTGACCGTAGATCAATCTTAGAAAAGGTCGTGGCTCCTTGCAACTGATCAAACAGATCGTCTATCTGAGGTAAAGGATACTTATTCTTAATAGTAACCTTATTTAATTCCCGGTAGTCAATACACAACCACATTGTCCCATCATTCTTCTTCACGAATAACACTGGTGCTCCCCAGGGTGAAGTACTTGGATGAACAAAACCCAACTTCTCAAGTTCTTGAACTTGTTCCTTCAGCTCCAACAACTCTGTAGGGGCCATCCTGTAGGGAACCTTGGTTATAGGTCGAGTGCCTGGCACCAATTCCATGCAAAATTCTATGTCCCTCTCAGGTGGTAATCCAGAAATATCTCGGAATACTTCCTCGAACTCTTTGATCACCGGTATTGATGATACTGTCACATCTGCACTGACAACCTCAATGTTTGCTAGGCATCTAGTGAGGAACATATCACCCAAAGGGTTACATTGGAAATCGAAGAGTCGATTCCCATTATCCGCAAATGTGATCCTCTTCTTTGCACAATCTAACTTCGCATCATTCTTCTCGAGCCAATCCATTCCCAGGATTATATCAAATTCTTTCATCGACAGAACCACCAATCTCGCCAAAAGTCCAAGGTCTCCTAACCATAGAGGACAGTCCTTACATACATGTAATAACTTGACGGTAGTCCCTAAGGGTGAGACAGCACTCAAAGCTTCATCTAAACGTTGCGGTACTATTCCCAACTTCTGAACAATCTTAACAGATATAAAGGAATGTGTAGCACCCGTGTCAAATAAAACTTTAACATGAGAGTTAAACAAGGTTAGAGTACCTTCCACTGCTCGTTTCTCAGGCAGTCCCTCCTCATAATCACCTTCTTCATACCCTGTTTCTTCATAGCCAGCAGGCTTGGGGATAACAGCATTCAGGCGAGCCTGTCCTTGCTGACCGTAATTGCCTCTCCTAGGAACCTTGCATTCCGGACTTATGTGACCCGGCATGCCACAATTATAGCACACAATTCCCGGAAGATCAGCACGCCTAGTCAGTCTGCAATCTTTAGCTCGGTGACTGGGATTACCACAATTGAAGCAGTTATTGTTGTTGTTCCCTTCTGTTGCTCGAGGCGGATATTGTTGTACTGCTTGTGTCTGTTGAGGTTTTTTCCCTCCATCCCAAGTCCTTTTCTGTCCCTGAGGGTACCCTGATTTCTGTCCAGAATAACCCTTCTGCGGAGGTCGATTTCCAAACGGCTTTGAATTCTGACAACCATCATTCTCTAACCCCGTAGCCAATCTCACAAGAGCTTCAAATGACTGGCCCAGATGCCCCATAGTCAGATGTCGAAGAGACAAGTTGAGACCCCGGTGATACTTCTTGATTTTCCTTTGGGGTGTGTCCACCATATGTGGAGCAAAGCGAGACAGACGCTCAAACCGAGTAGTGTACTCACGGACAGTCAGATTTCCTTGAGTCAATTCCATAAACTCTTTCTCTCTCTTGTCCTTCTCTTCTTCAGGAAAATACTTCTCGAGAAACCTTTCCTTGAACACCACCCATGACATTCTCCTTGCAACTTCTTCCCCTATGGTCGCCTTTTTAGCATCCCACCAATCAACCGCTGCATAAGACAGTTGAAAGATAGCCAGACGCTTCTTCTCCAGATCAGTGCACTCTATGGTCTCAAAGATACGCTCCATCTGGCGTAGCCACTGTTCCGCTTGCCAGGGTTCATCAGTCCCCGCAAAATACTCAGGTCGCAGGGCGCGAAACTCCTTGAGAAGCTTGTCTCCAGTCTGGTGGGCTTGCCTTCCATTCCCGTTATAATTCCCATTCTGATTATTGTTCCTTGCATTCTGATCACTAACCCTCTCCAATCTTCTTACAAAAGCCTCAAACATTCCGGTTGGATCTACTACCGGGGGTGTATCTTCAATAGCAGGACGATTCCTGAGATTTCTTCCAGCCATATAATCGGGAGGACGACACCTATCCATCAATCAACAGAATTCGGTCAACCTCTCGAGAAGAAAGAAAATTCTCAATGATAGAAAGCGACTAAACACGGAATGAAGTCGAACTATCTTATCTTAATTCTATCTTAACGGGAGATCCTATGTGTCTTGGACAATTGGTCGAGCCATAACCTGGCTCTGATACCAAAAAGCCTGTCACGCCCCGACGTAGCATAATTCAGGAAAGCATTTAATTTCCTTTATGGACTCGTAGGTCGTGACAAGTGAGTATGACCAATTGTCTCTGCAACAAAATAGCTTAACATCATTTCTAAAGAAAGGTTACTAATAAAACATAAGCTCCAAAATTAAAACTTACTAACTATTACAGCAGTCATGAACTTAGGCACAAAACGCCTTATTCAAAAGTCTAAAAACTAGTTTATTACAACCCAAATTAAAAGACAGAGGAAATATAAAGCAGCCTCCTGGAAAGTTCCCTGCCTCTAACTAGCATAGTCGAAATACCCTGGCTGTTCCTGACCCTGAAAATCTGGACATACAGTCCAGGACGCATCAACGCCGTCAGCTTATGCAAGCTGGTGAGCAAAATAAACATGTGCTCGCAATGTATATATAAGCATATAAGCAACGGTGCAATTTAACTTTAAAAGCAATAGATTCAAGGTTCCAATTCCAACGTAAGTCACGGGGGAATAAAATAAGCAATGAATATGCAACCGTGCATGAACAATGTAACATCTCATCTTTCTGACTCTTTTCTCTCAACCAAAAACCGACTCAACCAAACCATTACCTCAGATACCAGGAATAATATCCGATCGATATCCAAAACAGCACACCATACCATCGCTTCAGATACCAGGAATAATATCCGATCGATATCTAAGCCGCACTCAATACCAACATTTCGGATACCAGGAAAATATCCGATCGATATCAGAAACAAGCGTCCTAGATACCAGGAATAATATCCGATCGATATCTAAGCCGTAACTCAATACCATCGCTTCGGATACCAGGAATAATATCCGATCGATATCCGAAACGAGCGCCCTAGATACCAGGAATAATATCCGATCGATATCTAAGACGTAACTCAATACCATCATTTCGGATACCAGGAATAATATCCGATTGATATCCGAAACGAGCGCCCTAGATACTAGGAATAATATCCGATCGATATCTAAGCCGTAACTCAATACCATCATTTCGGATACCAGGAATAATATCCGATCGATATCCGAAACAAGCGCCCTAGATACCAGGAATAATATCCGATCGATATCTAAGCCATAACTCAACACTGTCGCCTCCAATACAAGGAATAATATCTGATCGATATTGAGGTCGCACACCAGACCGCCACTCTTTACTCTTTTCACGCTTTCTCACACACATGCATGTTGACACAACCTCGACCCTAATATGTATGTCAATGTTCACAGTTTGTAGTAACAGTTATTTATCTCAAAAGCTGAATATTCGTTCAACATAAATCTCAGTCTGAAACGTTCTTACAAGTCCAATTTCTAACAGTGAGCCTTTAAAACAGTATATTTGTCAAATATTTCTTTAAAAACTTTCAAAACCTTTTCCAAACAGTCCCTTATATAAAAATACAGAAACTGCTCAAACTGCCTGGTCGAGCGAGCGGGTCGCGCGCGTGAAGGAGGAGAATGGGTCGCGCGAGCGGTCCACGCGAGCGAATGGGCAGCGGGTGTCGCGCGCGCGAAGGGGGAGAACGGGTTGCGCGAGCGAATGGGCAGCGGGTGTCGCACGAGCGAGTCGCGCGCGCGAAGGGGGAAAATGGTTCGCGCGAGCGAGCCTCGCGCGCGAGTTCTTGCAGTTTCATCATCTTCCTCGTTTTTCCCTGTTTCTGGTCATAAACTGAAATTACACCCATTTTCAGATTCTATCTCAAACATGTTGTGCAATATATGGATCTCTTCAATTTTTCGCGTAGATTACGAATATGAAATCAATTTAAACAATCACGGATTATATCTCTAGATATTCGCGATTAAAGTAAGGGTGTCAAAACTTTAAATCAACCGTTCGTCGCGATATGGATGAATTACTCCGTAGGATTCGAACCGTAGCCTATTGGGACTAAGATCTTCCATAATCAATTCACGGAATTGATTTTGGTTGATTTTGTAAAACTCCAATTCAAAGCCTTCAATGGTGTATCTATATATATACCCATATACACACTTATATATACTGAAATACACGTATATAAACATGGCGAGTGAGTTTATAATACTCACAGAGGTTAATTACACAGAGACTTTTGAGACCGATAATTTTCCGTCGAAGTTTCCGCCGATAGAATTCTCCTCCGATTTCTCTTGAACTATATATGTATGTATCTATGTATATGTATATACTGAATATATATGTATATATAATTTGTATGTGTTGTGTGTGTGTGATCTTGAGAGAGCAAGAGAGTGATTGCGAGAGAATTGAGAGATGCAGAGAGTGAGAGATGAGAGACTGTGTGAGAGAGAGATACCACACACATATATATAAACTGAGAGTTGTGGCCTCCAAGCAATGGGCAGATTTCGTCCGGTGTGGTTGAGCTCACGTGTTCCCACACCCAAAACGCGATATAGGGCGCAGTGTTAAAACAAAACTGGTATTTTTTTCGGGTAAAATAAAATACAGGAAAAATAATATTAGAGTAGGAATAAATCCCGGGTTGTACAAAAATATAGATATTGATTTTGAAATCATAGAAAATATTTTTTCTGTATTTATGGAAATTACAGTTTGACCCCAAATAAATATTTTAAAAAGAAATTAAATCAAATACTCATGCAAATGAAATGCAGTATTTATTTATTAATGAAAATAAAATACAGGATGTTACAACCTGGCAGATCCTTTTTCCAAGAGCTTACCGGCTAAGACTTTTGACAGTCATGTAGAAGGGATAGGAGTGAGGTGTGTCGCATCATGGCTTTGAGTCTAAGTGGGAGATTGTTAGGGATATATACTAAAAGACATGCTTTATGTAGTTGATTTACTATTCATTTAATAAAATCAGTTAATTTTTCAGAAACAGTGGGATTTTCAGAAACAGTGGGTTTTTCAGAAAGACAAACAGATTGCAATTTTTTCGTAGTTAAGAAAAACATCATTTTCATCCTCTACCGTTTAAAGTAAAGGCCCTCAAATTTGAAGGGTTTGTTGAGGTCATGGGTAACAGAGAGCATTGAAGATTCTATGAAAGATGTAAAAACGTCTTAAAATTGTTGTTGCACAAACTGTAAAATAGAACAATGTTACCAATAACAATAGCCTTTGACGTTTTTCTTGGGATGAGTCGCGGATTTAGTCGCTCTCTTTAAGACGCTTCGCGGCTCTGCCCAAGTTGTGCAAGCAGTTCGGATGAAGGCCACGACGTCCCCAGGATAAAGCAGCCCAGAAATCGCCTCTGTCTCGAAAATCCTTGCACGGAGGAAAATCGGAAAACCCACACCCTTTCAGAAATTGTTGCTCAGAAACTGTATATAGAAAATAATTTCTGTAACTCTTTTTCTCTCTGTAAAACTGTCTGTGTGTCTTTTATGAGAGCAGTTTGTGTACATATATATAGAATATATTCTGAACGTTGGGAAAGCTAACGTTGCAGAACGTGGAGAGAACTTTGGGAACGTTGGAGAAAAAAACGTGGAGGAGTTGTTTTGGGAGACTTGGTCTCCAACTGAAAATAAACTCTTTATAATTAAAAAAAAAAATTATTTTCCAAATAAATTTTGTATAAAAAGATATATAGGAGTAGTACCACATCCACACCCAAACCCAAGCCCGGCCCGGAATGGAACGGAGCGGGGCGGCGGCGCGCGCGTGTGTATGTTTTGTGGTAAACCCAATTGGGCCTAGGTCCTCCCCCTTCACAAAACTTGGTACCCCCAAGGGGCCCAACCCTTACTCCAACCTCCACTTATATATGTCCTTCCCACTTCCTCTAATTTTCCTATGTGGGACAAGCAAAATATCATTTGGGTTAGTTTGTGAATAAGACAAAACTCAAAACCAAATTTCAAAGTTTTTCCCTCAACCTTTCCCTCCAAATTTTAAAAATACACTTTTTCAACAACATATTACGTCAATGGCTTAAGAAGGGATGATAATAATAGGCAACAAGACAATAAAACCTTCATTTGTATCCTACACTGCACCAAGAAATATACTCGATCAATATTTTCTCCTAGTATATTATCCCAAAAGATCAACGACCTAGCTAAAATCATAATGCCCTGCTCACCCAACTCTCACATTGGCTAATACAGTGGGACCCATGACTTTTTACCATTAATTAATCCTTATTTAATCCTAGGTCTTACTGCATTAATCAATGAGAGGATTGGGTGAGCAATTTTAGGGTGAGCAAAATGTATTCTTGAGAAAATAACAACCTAGTAAGATTTCACCAGATGCAGGCTACTTGTATATGCCGTGTGGTTCAGTTTCTCCAATCCATTAAACCAAATGCCAAATCGAGATAGTCGGTTTTCTATAAGAGTAATGCTACACCCACATCTAAATTCATACAAAATTGCACACTTTGTACATCCTGGGCCTTGATTTCGGTGAGTCTCAAGTGAAATCCACACAGGGGTCCAGTGGACCACTAAAATCAAGGGTTAGGATTGTTAGCATTTTTGTTTCTATAATAGCAAACCATTACAAATTTTCTTTTATTATTATTATTATTAGTATTATTGAAACATTGCAACCATATCTTTTGTGGCCGAGTGGTAAGCTTTTTGGGTGTACTAGTCAAGAGGTTTAGTGTTTGAGTCCTGAGGAGCGTGGTCACTGGAAAATTCATCCGGCGACTCCAGGATCTCGAGAGATTAGTCGAGGTGCGTGCAAGCTGGCTTGGACACCCCGATTTAAAAAAAATAATAAAATAAATTATCAAAACATTGCTTTCGGGCGGTATGGTTTGCTAACGCTTCGGTATGTTATCTACTTGTCTCTAGGTTAAACATACGATTTAAACTTGTTTAAGACTAATTCCAGAAATAGATTTGTGTGATGCAATCTTCTGTAATATCTGATTGACAAAAACAAATGAATGGGCAGTAATGCGCACACACACTTTTCTACACCACTTAATTCTGACCATTGATTTCAGTGGATCCCATGTAGATCTCACATGAGTCTCATGAAGAGCACATGAGGTCCAATAAAATCAATGACCAAAATTGTGTGGTGTAGAAAAGTGTGTGTATGTTTACTAATTTACTCATGAATGGGTGCTATTACAATACACATTAATTATATTTCTTGAGTTGACGAACATTGGCTTTTTCTTGCTTTCAAGTTTCAACCATCCGATGGAAAGAAAACTTGTACTACGAAATGGGGTCCATGGGGAATAGAATCTTTGAAATTAATCTTCAGACATACAAACATGCGAAGCATAATCACTCCAAGGTGGAAAAAAAAAAGGTGAAAGAAAGGAAAAAAATGCAAAAAATTAGAGGACGAAAAATAAAAGAAAGAAAAGAGATAGGATCTTCCCATCAATTGTAGATCATGATTTTTTTTGCCCCCCTAAGAACCACTTGAAAAAAAATATATATATATATATATATATATATGATGTATTAGGGTGGGTTTCTCGTGCTCTGTTACTTATTAAATCCCTTCCCTCTCAGGTGATTTGTTTCTTTTTCTTTTAAAAAGTTTTGTTTATTGCTGCATTAAATATTACGTATTAACCCCCCGATTTAAGGACTACTACCCTGCTTAATAAACATACTAATATTTTGCCAACAATACGAGATCATGTAAAAAATTTGGCAAAAACAAGAGATCCATACTGGGAATACTCTAAGGGCGGAGTCACTAAGGGTCTAGGGTGGGCTCAAGCCCAAATTTTTAAAATTATATTTTTAGTTCGAAATTTTTATTAGTTTTAGGAATAGCCCCCTGGAATTTTAAAAGACACCTTAAAATATTTAAGTTTCACCAAATAGACCCAATTTATATTTTCAAACATCACATCCGAAATTTAAAATTGCATCTTTTACCCGAAATGGGGTGTAAAAATAATTATATATCTTCTCTCCCTCTTTTAATATTTTTTCTCTCCCATATCAAGATCAATTCTACACATAAATACAATTCTACACATAATTCTACACAGGGCCGGTCCCGAGTATTTAGAGGTCCGGGACGAACTACTAAAAGTGAGGCCCTTTATTCGGGGATTCGAGGGCAGCTCCCCCGAGGCAATTTTTTTGGGGTCTACTTATACATAATTGTCTATTTTTTTAGGGTTTACTTATACGTAATTGGCGATTTATTGGGGTCTACTTATAATATGAGTCTATTTGTAAAACTTAAATATTGTATGGTGTCTTTCAAAATTCTAGGGAGGCCAATTTCTAAAACTCAAAAAATTCTTAAACTAAAAGTGTAATTTTCAAAATTCTAGGGGCCTTTGCTTTTGAGTTATATATATATATATGTATATCAATATATATATATATATAGTTGATGACACTAAATTGGGCATAAATATAAGTTGAGGAGAGGCTTAAACATGATTAAGGGAGACCTAATGTAAAATGCTAAAAAAATCTCAAGGTAAAAATGTAATTATGAAAATTTTATGGGGACCCTCAAAATTTGATGAACTTTGGTGGCCCGGGGCGGTTGCCCCACTGGCCCCCCCTTTGGGCCGGCCATGATTCTACACATAAAACTAATTATACGCATAAATTATGTATAAGTAAACCCAAAACAATCACCGTGGAAGCGTTGCCACCGAACTCCCGTATAGTCTAAGCCTCTGACCAAAAATTCTAACTCCGCCGCCCCCTGAATACTCAAAAGAATGACTCGGTATCCTGTATTTTGAAGATTTTGGTACACTTTATCTATCTATCTACTTCTACTATCTATCTACGATCTATCTATTTACTAGAGTTAGGCTCCAGTGCGCACTGAGTAAGCGTACACTGGGCTTTTAAGCCTAAAAAATCCGCAAGTCAGTGGGGCGGCAGGATGGAACTGGGTCAGTGGAGCACTTCGCGAATTTTTTAGGCTTAAAAGTCCAGTACGTTCACCTAGTGCACTCTGGAGCCTAACTCCTATTTACTATATAAATAAAAGAGAGTTTTCTTGTTTTGTGCGACAGATGAAATTGATTTGGTCAATTTGGTAACTTTCCAAGTTGATTTATCCTGTTCAGTAATTTCATCGCATGCCAATTTGATTTGTCTTATATGTGTGCTTACGCGTCCCTTTGTTGACCTTACTACCGATTCGTCATGTATAATGCTAGATATACACATTTTTTTACACTTTTTGACGCACTATGTTTTAAATGCATGTATCTTGTGCTGTTTAAATTTTGCACATTTTTTTATGCACCACTCACATAACATAAGATACATGTATTTAAAACTGTGTCAAAAAGTGTGTAGGTGTAGTAGTGCTCAGATCGTCTCAAATTCTCAATGTCCTCGTACTCTTGCCATCACAAATCCACATCCATTCATACTCTAATTACTATACACCCACGGATCATCATTTGAGAAAAACAAAAATAATTTATTGGTGAGGGCTAAATATGCAATTCAGATCTTAGCCAAAAAAAATTGCTATTAAAAGCAGCTAGGGGTGTAAACGAGCTGAGCCACTCAACAAGGACTTGAAACTCGGCTCGATAAAGGCTAATATGACCAAAAGTATGAGTAGAACCAACCAGGTCAACATTTTAAACTAAGCCGAGTAACAGCATATGCAAGGTTTAGCATAATTAAGTACTGACTAGGGTATATAAATAGCTACAAATAAGTGTTGAGATTAATATTATAACGGTCATATTTCCTATAGTAAAAGGGTCTCCACAATTCTGCAATTGATCTCGAAATCAGCATGCACCATCATCTTCCATCCTCTTCGACATATTAACTGGCTTTATGGGAGGTGAGTAAGACCAGCATCGGAGTAGAATAACACCACCACAAAACACCAAAACCGCAACACTTTTATAGATCTCCTTCCTCGCTTCATAAACCATAACCTGCATAAACAACTCCAGCAACACATCCACCAAACCTATGCCGGGCGCAACATACGAAAGTTGTGCCATGCCATGAAAGTATATGGTAGTTGAGACCAAGAGAATCCGACGACACAACACATCATCAAATATATCAAACTTCACACGATTTCCTATAATTAATGCAATGCACACAGAAAGTGTATCTATTGCACATCTTCCAAAACGCCCAATCAGAGGACGAGACAGATGTTTGCAAGAAACTTTAAGATAGAGCATAACAAATGAATTAAGTATCCCCAATCCTCCACATGAAAAAGTAAGACCAAGAACAGCCCAGTACTTAGTGTAGAAAGTCAAGCTACAGAAGGATCCAAATAGTATCGTCAAGCCACTTGTCAATGACAATGAAGCCATAACAATCCAAAGGTAGGCTACTTCCATTTCTACAATATATAAACCAGGCTGCAAAAAAAATAAAAGAAAAAGAAAAAGAAAAGGAAATACAAGTTAGCTTAAGCTATAAGATAAAACTGATGATCAACATAAAGCACAATTAGACAAGAAGGTTGTCCCCAAGTTTGTTGGAGGATAAATACTCCTAATCCTATGCTTTTTCATTGAAGTTAGTTGAGCTCTGAAAGAAGTGCACTTAGATCAAGGCACTATTGTAAAGCTCTCAGAGTCTTTGAATATTGAAACAAGTAAGAATGATAGCAACAATGAGTTATGAAAAGGACAATCACAACACTAGAAAACTGGAAATAGTATTGAAAGAAAATGGCTTGAACGATTAATTGGTAAAACGTGATTAGTTTGTTGCTTCATGCCCAATTGTGCAACGAAGTTCAAAATCTGATGGAAATTTCTCTAAACCATCTAGTTAATTTTCTTCCCTTCTTATTCTTTTTCAAAAGTTTATCTCAAGATTCTCAACTGGTTTTGCTTGTTTAGTTGGTACCTGATTAAATATAATTGTTATTATAACTGATCATAAATATATATATATATATATATGCATCTTTCCATGTCAGACAAATTGAGGAAGAATAGGAACGAGTCGAAGAACCGTAGAAGCAGGAACCTCCCTCCCTCATGTTAGAACCTCGCTCCCACCCCGCTCCAATCACAACCAATTCTCAAAGTAGCCAATAAATAGATTCAAGTTCTTATTTTGCTCAAACATTTTAACCCAAAAAATATTTTTATATTGGAACATATGGCTTAAGACTACCGAAAACAAAATTTACAATCAAAATATCTTATGTCAATCTAAATTCCTCTTCAACAATTAGAAATAGACTATATCTATATCAAATATTTGGACACTTCTGAGACACTCCCAACCTTTGAACCTCTTAAAAGTTTAACGCTTCCTCACTCCCGCCCCCGCTACGTGCATCTAAGAGAAGAACTGGTAGGGGAACCAATAACCCACCATCCCAGTTCACTCACAACTAAACCACCACATTTCCCCCCTACATTATGCTAACGTGCAAAGAGATCAATCAACTTCACAGATTACGTCAATGGCTTAAGAAGGGATGATAATAATAGGCATCAAGACAATAAAACCTTCATTTGCATCCTACACTGGACCAAGAAATATACTCCATCAATATTTTCTCCTAGTTTATTATCCCAAAGGATCAATGACCAAGCTAAAATCCTAATGGCCTGCTCAAACGCTCCTAGTTAGCATCTGTAATCCAAGTCTGCACCCTAAAGTTAATGAACTACATTTCCACCCGCAACAAATCTCTTCTTCTAATCTACAGAGATACAAACTTGTTAGAATGTAGATGCACCAACACCACAAGAACGCGTATAATGCTAGTGCATGACAAGAGGAAACTAAATTAACATGGGAAGCATATAGAAATTCCAGCACCTTAGATAAAAAGATGAGCAATTGAGAGCAATCTAATAGTTAACCCTTGGCATAACACATACTACACAACTAAATCAAACTATTCGGACATGATTTGCGCCAGAGAATTAGCCAGTTATTCATGATCACTCAAAAAATCATAAAATTTCCACAAATAAAAATTTCAACGAATACCGTATGTATGTGTTACTAACAAGAAACGAGTTCAACCATAAGAAATTTTCTGAAGCTGTAAATTCAATCACAAAATCTACAAGTACACTCCAAAATCGAACACAATTCAATAAATACCCGAACACCACACCCATGATTATACACACGATAATTTAAGTAGGAAAAAAGATTACAAAGATGTTAACAGGGAAAACACATTGGAGAAAATACCAAACAATATAATGTTCAATTGAAGTGACATTAATAAATCTATTGACTACCTGGACACCGTGTAATGCTTATCCCTTAACTCTATCAGGGAGAAATAACCCAATATTTTTCAAAAACGTACTCATCTATCCCACCAAAGCCATAGAACAAAATGTCAAGGAGCCCTTTCTTTTGCAACATTGCACCAAACTATCTCACCATACGAAGCACGGGCAAGGCGACACTACATATCCTAGAAATGATGACACGACACCACGAGGATATGGGAATTTTTTTAATCTTCTCTCTCTTTACATTTATGGAAAATTCTTATGCATTCATAAAGCAATATAATTCTTATGTATTTTTTGTACAATTCTTTTTTAGCAATTTTTGTCCAAATACTTGCAAAGCAGCTTACCTGGATTTACATATAAAAAAGATGCAACAAACGAAAGCATTAATTAAACCATCATCACCTATATAATACATAGAAAGAAAGAAAGGAAAAAAAGAAAAACACGAACTTAATTTCATATTGCAATAATAAAATATCCATCACATTATTCATACAACCAAAAGCCAAAAGGTACAAAACAAAAACACATGAGAGAAAATAAGATTGAAAATTATCAACTTCCCCTTCTCCTTCCTCCTCCACACGCTCTCTCCTCAGAAAAAATTCTCGCCAACATATCCACCAACGTCCTATTATCACCACCAAAATCGAAATTGAAAAGAATATACATCTTTAAGTCAAATATCAAGAAACAGGATCAAAACTTACAAAATCAAGTAACCAAACCAAACCAAGCCTTGTGTCCTAATCAATTAGGGTCGGCTGTATGAATCATTTTCTCCATTCTGCACAATCGAGAGCTATATGCTCATTTAAATTATATACATTCATATCCTGTTGCACTACCTACTCCCAGGTCAGTCTAGGTCCGCCCCTCCCTCTAACCATTCCAGGCACTACGATCCTATCACTCTTTCGCACAGGTGCGTCTACAGGTCTTTGTTGCACATGGCCAAACCATCTAAGTCTATCCTCCCTCGACTTATCCTTAATCTGTGACACTCCTACAGTCTCTCGAATGTACTCATTTCTAATTCTATCTTTCCTACTCTTACCACACATCCATTTTAGCATCCTCATCTCAGCAACGCTCATTTTGCTAATGTGTTGTTTCTTAGTTGCCCAACATTCTGTCCCGTATAGCATAGCTGGCCTAATAGCCATCCTAAAAAATTTTCCTTTCAATTTTGCTGGTATTCTCCGGTCACATAAAACGCCGGAAGCACTCATCCACTTAAGCCAGCATACTTTAATTCTATGGGTCACGTCATCGCCAATCTCTCCATCTTTACTGATCATCGAACCTAGATAGCGAAAGTGTTCCCTCTTTGGGATCTCTTGATTTTCGATCTTCACTTCTTCGCTGTCTCTATTTCCAATGTTACTAAAACTACATTCTATGTATTCTGTTTTTGTCCTACTTATCGTTAGCCTTTTGTCTCCAGTGCCTCTCTCCAAGCTTCAAGTTTAGTGTTGAGTCCCCTTTAGTCTCATCAACTAAGACAATATCATCAGCAAACAACATACACCATGGGACCTCATCTTGGATATGTCTAGTCAATTCATCCATAATTAGGGCGAATAAATAAGGGCTCATGGCTGCCCCTTGGTGTAGGCCTACGGTAATTGGGAATTCGCTTGTTTCTCCGGCCGATGGTCTAATTGTAGTAATGGCTTCATCATACATATCCTTCACTACGTCAATATAACCCTTGGTCACTCCCTTCTTCTCTAGCACCCACCAAATTAAATCTCTGGGCACCCTATCATAAGCTTTTTCTAAATCAATGAAAACCATATGTAGATATTTTTTCTTCTCTCTATACTTTCCCATTAGTCTCCTAAGTAAATAAATCGCTTCCATCGTTGACCTCCCAAGCATAAATCCAAACTGATTTTCTGACACTGATGTTGCGCCTCTTAAGTGATGCTCCATCACTCTCTCCCACAGCTTCATAGTATGGCTCATCAGCTTAATACCTCTATAGTTGTTGCAATGTTGTACATCTCCTTTATTCTTATATATAGGCACTAGAATGCTCTTCCTTCACTCATCAGGCATCTTTCTAGTTATTAGAATCCTATTAAAAACTTTGGTAAGCCAAGATGCCCCCACATTGCCTAAGCATTTCCAAACCTCAATGGAGATCCCATCTAGTCCTAAGGCCTTGTTGGGTTTCATCTCCTTCAAAGCAAATTCCACCTCAAACTTCCTTATTCTCCGATAGAATCGGTATTCTCTAGTTTCATCACAACTGGTCGTTTCTTATCCAATTGCGTTATGTATATATTTTTCATTCAGCAACTGCTCCAAATAGCTCTTCTACATTTCCTTAATCCCTTCATCCTTCACTAAAATCCTAGACTAGAGTCATCGCTTTTTATACACTTAACCTGATTAATGTCTCTTGTCTTCCTTTCTCTCGACTTAGCAAGCTTATCAATGCATTTTTCTCCCTCTCTAGTGTCTAGCCTGGTGTAGAAGTCGTCATAGGCTTTCATTTTAGCAACTTTAACTGTTCTTTTACCCTCATTTGCACATTTATAGCTCGTGAAGTTTTCCCCACTTCTATCCTTTTGCCACTTCTTAAAGCAATCCTTTTTTTTTTTTTACTGCAGTCTGTACCTCTTCATTCCATCGCCAAGTATCATTAGTCTTTAGATACCAGCCCTTCTCCCTTCGACTCTCCAAGGACTTCCTTCAATATTCTCGTGATGCACTCTGCCATTATATCCCACATAGTATTGCTTCTATCTTCAAATTTCCAGGTGCTTCTGTAGACATTCTATCTTGAAATATTGCTAGTTTCTCGTCTTTAAGGTTCCATTTGTGGGTTTATAGGGTCTTTTCTAGTATGGTGTTGTCCTTTAATATGGATATCTAAAATAGTAAGTCTATGGTGTGATGTTAAACTCTTCTCTGGGATGACCTTATAGTCATTACATGCTAAGCGGTCTGCTCCTATTAGATCCACTCTTAAAGGTTATCAAGTGTTCTTCCCTCTTTTTGAAAAAAGTGTTTGCTACTACAAGGTCATATGCTACGGCGAACTAGAATACTCACCCCTGCCTCATTTTGATCTCTAAAACCATATCCCCATACACCATCTCATATCCAGTTCTATCTTTGCCAATGTGGCCATTCAAATCTCCACCTACAATTCCCAAGCCCGTATAAAAGAGGAGAGTTAGTGCATTAGGTAGCTCGACAACCAGCACGTAAAAAACATCGTCGGATCCTTTATGATATGAATCCAAATATCTTACAAAATCAAGTATTAGACACATAAATATTTGCACATTTACATATAGAGAGAAACACAGAGAAAAGTGTTGGGAAATAAATCAATGTATTTGTCTTACTCATTCCACAACAGATTTGTGATCATTAAGATGGGGATTTTCAAATCCAGTTCAATTGGAGCACAAAGTGTCGACACCACCTTGCCTCACTTATGCCCAAAAATGTGCTCCAATCATTCAGGTGTGTAATGAGAATCTTGAGGATTGAGGAAGAGTTCGTAAGAGTGATGATGGGTGAAGAGGGCTGATAACCTATTTGGCAGTGGGTGTCGGTTTTGCGGGTGATGGCATTTGCTGTAGTGAGTTTTTGTTGGTGGTTGTTAATGGTTTTTTGCAAAGTCGTAAAGTCCTTTTTATTTCTTTGACTATTGCTTGTAATATCAAAAACAAAACGAGGGCAAAAATGGAAATTTAATGTTTCAATCCCGTTCGTCGCCCAACAAAGTCTGATAGGGGAGGTTAGTGTAATTTTGCATACCACAAGGGAGGTTGCTTTATTTTAACCTTGCATCGAGGTAGGCCTGCACACGGCACAATTCGGGCCGGGTCGGGTCGAACATCCTACGAATTGTCCACGGATTTACAAACCTAGAAGCAACCCGCACTTGCCCCGAACCAATAAACACGAGTCAGGACGGGCCCATTTTTATTTTTGTTTTTTTTAGGAGCAAAAAAACCTCTCCAGTTTCAACCATTTTGACAAATTTGTACTACTAATAGCAGAAGAAATTCCAACATGTATTCTCTGAGGACAACATGTGGCATAAATTTTCACCTCTCACCGTGCCATTAATTGTCAAAAACACGCAAATATACTTAATCGCTTATTTTTTCAACTACCTCTATCATAAGAAGCACGAGCACAGGATACGGATACGACACAACACGGAATTGCGTACATGCAATTCCTCAAAAAAAGTAGGGGTACGTCGGGGCGACGGGGACACATTAAATATATATATTTTTATTTATTTTTATATGAACATGCAATGATGCAAACAATGTAACACTTTTTCATCAAAATTGGCATATCACAACAATATTATTCAGATATCAATTTAACCAATAAAGAACACCATAGCTAAATCTACAAGGTAGCCTTTGGACATAAATGGAAAAACAACATTTATGAAGAAAATTTTCAAAAAAAGAAGAGATGAATTGAGGGGGAAAAAAAGAGAAGGAATTTGAAAATAAATGCGTCATATTCAATTTAGAACCAAAAGCATAACATCACAGTGTAATTAAATTATAACGCTTATTGTCATCAAGAATTTAATTTTAAACCTACTTGTGTCTAGAAACTAGGCATAGATACGCATCATTTTGAAAGGAATTGCACTTGTAAAGAGGATATTTTTGCACTTTGCACCCCTAAAGTTTCAAGTTTGTCACTTTAGGGACCAAAGTGCCAAATTTGAAACTTTAGGGACGTGCAAAACCACCCAAATTTCAGGGGTGCAAAGTGCAATTAATCCAAATATTAACTACTATGCGTATGCTCATATTAACATTTGAAGGATGACAAATATATATACAAGAAATGATAGCATTAATCATTTTCTGATGTATATAAATTGTCAGCAAATCATGTCAGAATGCACAAAACATTCCATAACAGTGAAAGGATCATTGACAGTTACATACACAATGGTTACCATTAATAAATCAAGTGAATTCGATAAAGCTTTAATATTTGCAGTTTGGTATCATCTAATTAGGCTGTTGTTTGCAGTATGGATCTCCCAAAATTAATTTTAAGAATACAATATGCATTGGTCCTACCTTTGTCTGAATTCAGAGGATAGTTACTCTCAATGTTTAACTGATACATCCACGACACATATATTTTGAATTGCCACTGCTGATAGTACTATCAATGTTAACTTAACATTCCTACACGATTGTATAAAGGGGCAACTCAAGAACAAATCCTAATTCGCTGCACCCGTCCACAAACAGATACGAGATTGAAGACCACAGTGCCGTAAACAAATCAAACAATCTTGGCCAGAGGGACATGGCGCTTACGCAATTAATCAAACAGCTAAAGGGTGTCACGAGTGAAGTAACAAAGAGTTCAACTACAAACATTTGAAAAACCAACTATCTTCACAATATTGAGATTTTACACATCCCAAAAAGCTTAAACTACAAAAATTCTGCAGGCAAAGAGAGAAAACAATAACCAAAAACAGAAAAGAAAAGAAAAAGAATTGGCATTTGACCAGAAAAGTGTCAAATTGATCGATGAAGATTGTGATTTGATAACTACCAAGGCACCCTCTGACCCTCAATTTGTACACAACATTTGACAGCAATAAAAACAAGTAACAATTTTTATGCAGAGCCACAAACAGCATTTAAAAGTCTTAATTATATTTTAAGCACAAAGAATAAATATTTTATCCAACTGAATGAAATTTGTAAAGAGATATAAATAAGATAACAAAAATTCCAGAATCAATGTAGAACCAAATTGAAAACCTAAGCAAAATAACAGCATCAAAAGTGATAGAACAATATACAAATGGTGTATATATATTTTGTGAACGTACATGCCCATATAGAGGGAGTAAGTCAGTGGATCGTACCTTCTTCTTCTTCTTCGTCTTTCTTCTTCTTCAATGGTCGTGTTTCAAACGAAAATAATAAGAAGAAGAAGAGAGAGAGAGAGAGAGAGAGAGAGAGAGAGAGAGAGAGAGAGTAGTATTTGATCAGAGAAGGTAGAGAACAGTAGAACACATGAAAACTGCGTCTCTCTCTTGTCTACTGTGGAGGCACAAAACCACTCCAATGGATAAATAAATCGGACCAAATCAGCCGACCCAAATCGGATTTGGTTTCTTGGAGAAATTGTTTAGTGAACCATCACACGACGTCATCATAGTGCAGACGTGATGTAACGCTTCAATTATATGAGGTCATGTGTCCACTGAAGTGAATTTAAGAGGACAGGGTCATGACTTGCTTAAAATCAGCAACTAAGTGGTCACATGACCTCATGTGATTGAGGCGTCACACCACGACATCATGCCGTGATGTGAGAGGCTCGTTGAATAACTTATCCATTTCATCATCACAACAAAAAAAAAAAAGAGAAAAAAAAAAAAGAAATACAATAAATTATTGGGTGGTTTGCACCACCATGTCATCCATGTGAGATGTTAGTCTCAGACTCTCGGCCAATTGGACAGAACCATGTTTAATGAAACAAAAAACAAAAAATGGCAACTTTATAATCTTATTTATTGTGATAAATTGGTCGATATTTGTGTTAATAAAGTAATTACTCAAATATCGAATGGACTGAACCAACCGATTAAACCGATCGATCGACTTTAAAAAAGTACACTAAGTTTAAAAATTGACCAAATCGAAGACCTCTGGTCAACTTTGAAACCTTGAAAAATTGAGGAAAAAGCGATCGAACCAACCGATTGACTCCCCTATGATAAAGTGGTGTGACGCCCCAATAAATTAGAGTCATGTGACCTCTAAAAATAAGGGACACATGATCACTAATCGGGTGGTGACATGCTGCTTCAAACTCCTAACTCCTGATCACTAATTGAGAAGTGGCATGTTTGCTTCAACCTCCTAACTATTTGTAATGTATTCTACCCAAAAAAAAAAAAAAAAAAGGACACATGGCTTTATGTTATTGGAGCGCTACACACATCACCACGATAATGCAGTGTTACGGTCTCACTGAATAATTCTGGATGAGACGAGACCCGAAGGTCTGTCAAATGCTCTTCCGGATCGGCTTTCCGTTGTCTGGATCATCCAGACATGGGTCGCCCTATGTGGGCCCATGGATAGATACTCCTAATACTATGCTTTTTCGTTGAAGTTAGTTGAGCTCCGAAAGAAGTGCACTTAGTTTTTAACCGTGCTTCTCATACAACAAGTGAACATATATATACACTATCCACAACAAAACATCATGGTTCCGTAAAAAATCTTTGCAAAAAGAAATTTGGATGTAAAAAATGGAGATGGGAAAAAGTTAAAAGCCAGTAGTATGGCAATAAAAGTAAAAATAAAATGAATTTTGGGACTCATACAATGGGGGGGAGGGGGGGGTGGTTTCTTATGGAAGCGTATGGAAAAAAAAAATACCATATTAGAAGCAAAAATTCCCAATGTAATAATCTGCTATAAATTTCCTCAAAGTATCCATTTGGGGGGATTAACATGCTTCAAGTTGTTTGGGTATATCCCCAATTAACTACAAAATTTCCAATTACACAAAACCCGATTTTGTTTGAGAAAATCCTACAAACTTGCAACAATATATAAACAAAAATGGATGCGTAAACCAAAATACCCAAAAATTGGGGCATACTTTACAATCCCTAACCAATTTTTTTTTCGAGAAAATCCTCAAAATCGAAGCATCCATAAAAACTCGAAACACCCCTACAAAATCACAGCAGAAAATATGTAACATCTTATTGTAGAACTTTATCAATGAAATTACTGAGTTTGAATGTGCCCAGAGAAATGCAATTTCGCACAGATTGTGTTAGAATATACATAATGACTGGAAGGAGAGAAAGACAGAGATTACGAGAAACCATAAAACAAAAAGATCACCATGCTATCAATATTTCTTGTTCATGGTAAATCTCCTCAGCACAAACTGATATTTCCACGACACATACATTTTGAATTTCCACGACACATAGTTACTATCAATGTTAACTTTGCATTCCTACTGATAGTGACCTCTTAGTTTAATTGTCTTAGTATCAAGATGGATGTTAGTTTTTTTAATTTTTTCCTTGTTACAATATACTAAAATTAATATACTTTTAATAACATAGACATTTCCAAGGCGCTCCAAACCTTACACTCATCCATGTTCTCCCACTTCCTCGCTGCCGTCCCTGCTCCCGCTTCGTGCAACTTAGGGCTCTAGGACATTGTAATGGCAACTACAAGGTATGCCCTTTTAAGTCCAACCAGATAAAAAGGGTCCAAGAGGACATAAACAAAAAATCCAAATTTAAATGAACACCTCTCTCAAAACATGCATAGCCTTTTAAGAGAATAATAAATTAGTATGAATTTGAGAACCTAGTACATATGTTCACTTGTAGCATTGTAAAAGCTGTTCCAAGACCCCCCAAAACACTTAAAAAAATGGCACTAAGAAGCAACAAGTACTTCAGAAATAGTATCCCAACGATGGGTTGATTACACAAAAACTCACTATCAAACATTTCCCTAAAAAACATTCCGAATATCTTGAAATATGATAAACACCACCATTTAAATTTCCAGTGTTACCTGATGTACAATAATAAGTTAATAAGTAACAGAAGGGTGATTATAATGAGATGTAGTCAAGTTTCTGATGAGTCCCAATTTGTAACTCTGACTGGTAATATATATGATGTTTGGAAAATCAATCGTTGCCCCTCGGAGAAAACCAATCCAGCTTGCATTATACCCATCCAGAACCAATTACCATCCACAAAACTAGCATCTCAAAAGTCCAACTCAAATCTATTAGTGCAATTTTACTTATTGTGAAGGATACTCTAGTCTCTATGCGATCCTTAATATGCTTCACACACTACCAGTGCCTTTCACACTACCACAAGCATAGTTGAAAACGCAGTTATTACAGTTTGCTCTATCTGTCTTTCCCCCATAGATTTTTTTTTTTTTGATTTTTGTGAAATGGTTCCACACACTACACTTATTTGTCGGAGCCTTTCTATAGCCGTTATTCACAGTTAGCACCAGTGGTAGATTGACAACTAGATGCCGTTTGATGTCTGAAAATGAATATTACGATGAATTCTTTTTTGCTTGTGAAATAAATAATGATTCTTGACAATTAGATTTTTATGATAAATATATGAGGTTCTAAAAGTTTGCTCTTTTCGGCTTCATTGGATTGGGTTTGGCTTACTACTATCTTATACCGTTGCTTTTGGTTAAACACAAGCTGTTGTTCGGGGCAAAATATACTCTTCATTATTTTCCTTGTGAATAAAACAAAGGGAAGTGTTCCCCTCAATGTATTCATGTCCTCTCGGACCTCTCCATCACTAAATCTACATCTACGATCAAATAAGACTTAAAGCTAAGATGGTTAAAAATATACAAGGCCGTAGTTTCAAAAAAAAAAAGGCTAGCGCTATTGCCAAAGCAGCAATGGCTAGTGCCAAAGCAAAAAGTGTCATTAAAAGTTTTACCGACATTACTGCTTTGGCAATAGCATTACCCAAAAAAAAAATGCAGAGGTGAACTTGGGAGTTCAACAACCAGAGGGAAACAAACAAAGACACATTAGGTGTGGTTCAGCAGCATATATATATACAACCATGATACTGTCAAACAACTACAAGTCATTGTTTCACAAATATGGAAAGACAACGAAACACTGAAGTTCTTGACAACTAAATTTTTTGCTCAGAAAGTGATGAACAATTGCAATTGCTTCCACCAAATCATACAAATCCTTAGCATTCTCTATTCTAGTCTGAGTAACATTAGGGGTACAGCTCATTTACAACCATCTCTATCTCTCTCCTAAGTGACACTATGGGATCCGGTTGATGAAGGGCTATAAAACACGAACTCTTCGAAAAGGCCTCCGCACCCACACTTAGTGCGCACCCGTACTGGGTGCCGTGTGGATTCTTTAAGTTCTTTTGGAGTGTGACTGGGGCTTTTTGAAGTGTTCTTTTAAAACAAAAAAAAAAAAAAAAAAACCACAAGTTCTTCATACAATTTTGAAAACTTTGGGGGATTAAAAAGAGAAATAATATAAAATAATAATGACAATTATCTAGGGTATATACTAATGCACTAATAGTTCTAAAATAATTTGTATATACTATTATATAAAATATATTTTTAATATTTTATCCAAGTACTCCCACCGCATCCGCACCTTGCTTTTGAAAAATTAGTAAATCATTCGCACCCGCAATCCCGTACCGAGTTCGCGCACTCGCACCGGTGCTACCCATCTGGGTTTATCACTTAGGATTAAACAATTAAAAAAAAAACAAGAGGGGTACAAAGACAGACTGTGATTTGATAGAGTTCCACAACTGTTGCATTGCTACCCATAGCATTACTCCAATTACTCCTCTCAATTTGACACGATATAAGAACAAGTCACGATTTTTATGCAGAGCCATAAACAGTGTTTTAATTTAAGTACAAGAATAAAACTTTATTCAATTAATGAAATTTGTAAGGAGATAAAAAAAAATCAGAATAAAGGTAGAACAATCAAGTTTTTCTTTGTTCCAACCGAACAATCGAAGCCATTTAACTCGGCAATTGACCCCGAAAGATTGGATTTTCTTTTTCTTTCTTTTAAAAAATATAAATAAAAATTTTTGTTAACGAATGTTTATTACAAAATTATGATGTCACTGTTCAATTACGATTGGCGCGAGGGTTGAACCAGAGACTCCTGACACGGTAATTTTTATCATTCAACGAACTGATTTTCGAAACATTCAGGTAGGGTCGACCCTGACCATTTGAACCCGAAAGATTGGATTTTCTTTTTCTTTCTTTCTTATTGCATACTACTTATTTTGGAATTATGATGTCATTGTTCAATTTCGATTGGCCCGACGGTTGAACCAATGATCCCTGACACGGTAATTTTATCATTCAATGAATTGGCTTTCGATACATTCAGATAGGGTTGACCTAGACCATTTGGGGGCCTAGGCGAGCTCTTCAAGCGAGACCTTCCTTGTAACGGACCACTACGAAGTTCTAGGGCAGTAACCCTGAAGGGACTTTAAAAAAAAAATAATAACTATTTACATAATTTTGGGTGTAAGATTTATGTGATGTGTTATAATCATTTTAAAAGTTGTGAGAGATTTGGTGCTTGTAAGAAAAGAAAACATTTTTGTTAATTTGGTTAATTCGGAAACTTGCAAAAATAGGAAGGAAAGAGAAATATGGTGATAAGTTAGGGAAATTGCTATTCGCACTCCATTGGATTACTAAATGCACTCCATGGAGTGCATGGTATGATTGATACCACATGCTTTGGAAGTGATACCATGGAGAGCATTTAATAAATAGAACGCGAATAACATTTTCCTAAATTAATTGGGAAAAAAATAATACATGTCTCCCTTTTTTTTCTTTTTTCCTTCTTTCGTTGCAATTGTAGAGTAATGCTATGCTTCTCCAATAGTTTCCAAATACATATGACACTGAGACCACCTTCAATAATGGTAGGACCACTTCAACATCCTCTAATTAAAATCATGTGGACCTACTACCACATGTGTCTGAAAATCATTTGACATACAGAATTTTTTGAGAAGCATAGCATTTCTCATATCTAAATATTATTAGTTTTTGATATTATTAAGCACATAGGAAACAAAAGAAAAAACACAAGAGAGTTAATTTTCCTTTTTAGTTTCTTTCTTCTTTTCTTTCCCTCACTAAATCCATGAACCAAATAAAGCCTAATAAGGGTTGATTGTAGATTGAAATTTGTAGAGATTGGTATGATGGTAAAACAATTTGGGTTGGACTATACTAAGAAATGACATGAAAATGAGTTGGGATAAATGTCTAGGATGTGTTGGATTATAGTGGAGCCAATATATTATATAATTGTGTTATTTTTTTTTTTCTAAAATGTGGGGGTGGTCTCTTATACCCACATATTACATATAACATTTTTCCCCCAAAATTGAGCCATTATTATTATTATTATGGCAAATTACACTTACACCCCTTGTACTTAGGGTCAGTTTCACTTAGACACCATGGAGTTCAAAAAGTGACTAACACCCTCTATACTTAGATGAAAAGTGTAACCGTCAAAAATTCTGTCCAACTTAACAGGAGATTGTTTGTACGAGTTATAAAAGACCAATTTGCCCATTAAAACTGCTACAAAGCTCAGACCAATAAAACAGAGCACTCTACATGCTCTGTCTTCAACATCCAGCCTTCCCCTCCTCTTGAAGATGTCTTCAAGCAGTTTCGACACAATAAATGGGTCATTGAAGTTCAAAACCAGGTTATGTAACTGTGGGAAACGTGCAATTGTGAAAGTTATTGAAAATGAAAAGAATAGAGGGAAGGTTATAATATGTTTGTCCGAATGGGTATTGTGCAATGTGGGACTGGTGCAATCCCATTGCAGATAATACAAGGCTTAAAGCTGGGTAGAGACAGAGCACAAGGGTTCAAGGTTACGAGAGAGCAAGGATGGATGAGGATGAAATCACAGAGCTTAAGGCAGAAGTTGCAGAGTTAAAGCGCTCGTTGCGGCATGCTCAAACAAACTGTCTGCTTGATGAAGACACTGATTAACATAAGCATTTTTCATGAGTGGGCTATCTCTAATAGTGGTTGTAGTTTCATGTCTGATGTAGTGAACTGTATTAATGCTTAAGTGATGTAGACAGATGAATGTTTTGAATGTTTTGAACTGGAACTCCTAAGTGATGTTGTAAAATGATGTTTTGAATGAATGAGAATGAGAATGAGAATGAGTATATGTGTTAAGAATTTTGGGTTATAATGAGACACAAAAACAATTTATCTCACTTTGTGATGATGCCAGAATTTGGTAAGAGTAAAGTAAAGCAATTTAAGGAGAGAGAAAGAGTGAGAGAGACTATTTTTTTGTATGTGGTTCGGTCTTGTTAATGAAGGTACCTACGTCCACGGGTGTGTCTGAGCACGTTCACTAGCAGATCACCGGCTGGCCTGGTGAGCCAACAAAGAAGGGCAGCACTACTAGTAATACCGGCCGGGTGTATGCGTATAATGGTGAATTTTATAGAGGTGCTGTGTAGACTAAAGAATTGGCCCTCTCAATGGGGGGTGAGTGGTCTCTTTTATAGATGTAAGAGACCTACTCGTACATGGATAAGGAAACATAATCCAATTGATATAGATTGGCATTAATTGTGGGGGTTTCCTAATTGGATTAGGAAATAGCTTGCACTTTCCATTAGTCTTCTAGCTTGAGTAGGAAACTGCCCGTAATGCTCGGGATCATGCCTGTGGGCCCGGATGGGCTGTTCTCGCGGTGCAATGTGCCTGTACGGTTTTCCCGGCCTGTTGGCCGGGGCGTGGATGAACCGCTCAGGATGATGAGTAGACTAGACCGCTCGGTCATAAGATAGAGCCAATTTTGGGTGTATCAGCTGCCCCCCATTTCCAAGATTGGTCAGATGCTATATCGAGGCAAGTTTGGAAATCAGTTTGATGTTACTTGCCGCTATCTGAGTGCTTGTAAAAGCTGCCTCGGGGCTTCTGAGCTTGGTGAGTCCTCGGGAACTGGTTGAGAATTGAGACCCAGCCTAGCTCGGGACCTTTAGGTGCTCGGGAACTGACCGGGAGTTGAGACCCGGCCTAATTTGGAGTCTTTTTTTTTTGCTTGAGTTAGCTCCCAGGATGGTTATCTTCTGCTCGTAAACCTTCGTCAAGGTTGTGGGTAGAAGAATTTGACCATGTTGGAAAAGCCGACCTAAAGCGTATTGCTTTAGGGTCCTTTTTATGTTAGCTCCCCAGGATGGTTGTCTTCCGCCCAGTTAGCCTTCGTCAAGACTGTTGGGAGAAGAGCTTGACCATGTTGGTGGAGCCGACCTAAATCATATTGCTTTAGGGACTTTTTGCTCCTCTATCGTCGGCCAACCTAAGAGATTTTAGTCACCTCTATCGTCGGTCTAGACCTAAGTGGAGTTAATGTCTCTGAGTACTATAGGTGCTCGGGTTATCCAAGATTTTGACTTGGTTATCCGCGAGGCCTGTAGATACCCGGTGTGATTGTCTATTTAGTTCACTACGCCGTCTTGCCCCCCGAGCTTTCGCTAAGACGAGGGTCTTACAGAGGCTATAAACTGTAGGTAACTGACCTGGAACATGGTGGTTGCAGGGTCTTTTGAAGCTTGCCATCATCAGTCACCTAGGGGGTTTGCCCCCATCGTCAGTTGGACCTAAGTAAATTCGGTGCCTCGGGCGTGACCCCGAGGTCTTTGGTGCCTGAGTTCGGAGCCCGAGGTCTTTTTAGTGCATGAGTTCGGAGCTCGAGGTCTTCTTCGTGCCTCAGGGTTAGGCCCGAGGACTTTTGTATGACTCGGGGTTAGGCCCGAGGTCTTTGTATGCCTCGGGATTAGACCCGAGGTCTTTGGATGAGCTCTCTGACAGTCGGTGGAGCCTCATGTGGTGATTAGGCAAGTACCACTATAGTCGGGTTCATCTGGAATGATGGAGACAGGAGGTCGGATCAAGATCGTCGGGAAAAGGCGGAACTACTTGATCCTAACCGATGTGAACTGGAGGTTGGGTCAGGGCTGCCAGACTCAGACCGCTGTGAACTGGAAGAACTGTCAGAACGCTCGAGCTGATCTTGCTTTCGCTTGCTTCTGGAAGACTTGTTACTTTCTTGCCCGGTGTCTTTGGTCTTCAGAAACTCTTCAGTGTCAATGTATTTTCCAACCCTCTCAGAGAGCTCAACCAAAGTTCCCGGTCGGTTTCTGTGGAACGACGCGGCGCACTTGGTGTGTTGAACTCCCGAGCAGAAGGCTATGATGGCGATTGTCTCGTTCAGATTGCGGATTTGAAGCTTCTGTTGGTTGAACCGGTCGGTGAACTCCTTGAGGGACTCATTATCCCATTGTCTGACTGTTAGTAGCTGCATGTCTGGCTTTGGCCGCTCATGCATACCGGTGAACTGGTTGATGAACTGTTGCTGAGTTGTTTGAAACTGCAGACCGATCGGGGCTCTAAGGAGTAGAACCACTGTATGGTCGGGCCTTTCAAAGTGCTAGGGAAGGCTAGGCAGTGTAGCTCATCGGAGTTGGTGGCTAGGGCCATCTGAGCCTTATAGGTCCGGACATGGTCGACCGGGCTTCCCGAGCCGTTATAGGGATCTAGGCGAGGCTGCTTGAATTTGCGCGGGATGGAGGACCTCATGATCTGGCTGAAGTACGGTAACTCTGTCTCGGTATTTGCTTGATTCTGAGCACGGTTGTGACCAAGCTTTTTGGCCACTCCGTCGATCTGCTTCTGCAAGTACTTGATTCGGGCTTCCACACCTTCCCGACCGGTATCTGAGGAACTGGTCGGGTTGGTTGAAGATGCTTCTTCATGGTGGGGTGCTATCCTCCGAGATCGGGCTCGGCTATAACTCCGGGTAACCGTTCGCCTAGGGACAACTCGGCTCTTAACCGAGTGACCCTGGACTGATTCTCGGGCCGTATGCTCCTGCCTTTCCTCTCGGGCAGCACATCCACTGTTGATGTCTCTGGCATCCTCAACACGGGACGGGTTGGCTCGGGCACATTGTCTGGTCAAGATCAGTTCCCGACCGTACGCAACGTTCCCAGGTCGTTTCCCGACCACTGGAGGATTGCTTTGCTGGGCTAGCAGGGCTTCGATCTGTTGCCCGATTTGACGTTGGCCCTCTAGGAGTTGTGTGAGGGTCGCGGTGATTTGCTCAGATGTCATGACTACCGCAGCCGGTGTCGGGGCCGGAGGAACATCCCGGTCGGACTGCTGGTCAGTCTTCTTACCCTTCTTCGGTGGCATAACGATCAGTTAAGAAATTTGTTGATGAGAAGACTTATCGTTTCCCATAGACGGCGCCAAACTGATGATGCCAGAATTTGGTAAGAGTAAAGTAAAGCAGTTTAAGGAGAGAGAGAGAGTGAGAGAGACTATTTTTTTGTATGTGGTTCGGCCTTGTTAATGAAGGTACCTACGTCCACGGGTTTGTCTGAGCACGTTCACTAGTAAATCACCGGCGGGCCTGGTGAGCCAACAAAGAGGGGCGACACTACCAGTAATACCGGCCGGGTGTATGCGTACAATGATGAATTTTATAGAGGTGCTGTGTAGACTAAAGAATTGGCCATCTCAATGGGGGGTGAGTGGTCTCTTTTATAGATGTAAGAGACCTACTCGTACATGGATAAGGAACACATAATCCAATTGATATAGATTGGCATTAATTGTGGTGGTTTCCTAATTGGATTAGGAAATAGCTTGCACTTTCCATTAGTCTTCTAGCTTGAGTAGCAAACTGCCCGTAATGCTCGGGATCATGCCTGTGGGCCCGGATGGGCTGTTCCCGCTGTGGGATGTGCCTATGCGGTTTTCCCGACCTATTGGCCGGGGCGTGGATGAACCGCTCGGGATGATGAGTAGACTAGACCGCTCGGTCATAAGATAGAGCCAATTTTGGGTGTATCGCTTTGTAATTTCAAACAATAACAACAAGAATCAACATATTTTGACAAATCCAAACAAGAACCTGAGTATCAACCAACATAATTCAAGTAACACCAAAATGTAATAACATATATCAAACATAATGTTTGGTTTCTGCCCAACAAAAATATGCAACCATAAACCATCAAAATTCAAATAAAACTAACATGTAATAACACATGGCAACCATAATGTTTGGTTTCTGCCCCAACAAAAATATGCAACCATGTCCTCTAATGCACAAAAAAACAAAACAGAGAAGTTCAAATATAAAACATTCTTGTACATGTAGAAAAGGATCGTAGTCCCCCAATGTTCCCGTACATTGACAATAATTTCAGAAAGATAATTGGTCCCCTAACTATTTTCTCACACAAATCAACACTAACTTGACATAAAAAAGTCACATAAATCGATTGTCCCTTCTCTATCGATTTCGCAAGACTTAGATTCGTTCCTCGTATACCTCGAATGGATCTTCGAACACCTCGTACACCTTGAGCAAATCTTCAATCCTCACTCCATCTTCTAGGTTTGATCCTTCAGCGCCTAGCTTCATTTCGTTCTCTCTTTGTTTCGTAAACCCTTTCATTCATAGATGCCTCAAGCCAAACATAGAATAAATGAAGGTACGATGGTCATATATGCAAAATCTTAACGTCCATTGACTGTGATACTTTATATCAAAGTATTGGGGGTGTTAGTGTCACTTTTTGAACTACAGGGGGTCTAAGTGAAACTGACCCTAAGTACAGGGGGTATAAGTATAATTTGCCCTTATTATTTCTTGTAATCAAATTGGGGCCTAATTAAACACCAAAAATTGGGGGCCCTAGGCGACTCGCCTATGCCCAGGACCGGGCCTGCATTCTGGTAGACCATATTTTATGAATAGCAATGAGGCGTGTTATTAATAGGGGTGAAAGATTAATCGACAAAATCGAACCGACCGAACCGACTGGATATTGTCAGTTTCGGTCGGTGTACCAAACCTTACGGTCGGTTTCGGTTTTAAAATACAAAATTTTCTATTTTGCGGTTCGATTGTGGTTCTTCTTGTATTTAGATCGTAACCGACCGAAACCGAACTGATATACTCCCTCCGTCCCATTTTATGTGTCCCCCTTTCTATTTTGGTATGTCCCAAAATTGTTGTCCACTTTCCTAAATTAGTATATATATTTTACTTAGTTTCCCAAATTGCCCTTCCTTACATCCAATACCAAAACAAAACAAAAAAGAAAAAGCAATGATTATGGGCAATTGTGGAAAGTAGGTGTAGATTCCTTTTGTCCCCTTAAATAGTTGGATTCCCAAAAAGGGACACATAAAATGGGACGGAGGGAGTATATATTAGTTAATAAATATGTATAATACTATATAAGCGTAAAGACATATATAATGAAAAAAAAAGAAAGAAGAAGACCATGTGATTTCTCTTTCTCTAAAACATTTGGAACCCTAGTCTCTCATCTCTTTCTATTCTTTTTCTAAAGAAGAAGACCAACTAGTTCGGCAATCTGCACATCGCGGCCTACGTCCACCCCTCAAGAACACCTCTTCTTTGTACACAGGGTTACTAACCCTCACTCTTTCCAAATGATTTGAATTACAAATTGAATTTCTCTCTCTAGAATGGATGGATGCAATTATAGGCCACACAACAACTCCTTAGTGAGTGGATAATACAAATGAAAGCTCACTACAATTTGCTCTCTTAAGAATTACAATTGAAATCTAGAGCAAATTAATTAACTCACATAACTAGGGCTCAAATGTGAATGATTAAAGATAAACAAATTATGTGATTCAAATGATGTTTTCCAATAGAATAATCAAACTTATATGGTTTGAGAAAGCATGTAATATTTATAGGCCTTGAAAGATTATAGCCGTTAGTGGCAAAATGGTAAATAAATGGCCTTTCAAAAGCTAGCCGTTACTGACATTCTGCGCAGTAATCCAGTTGACTGATGCTGCAACCCAGACGACTGACCTTCAAATCTTTTGTAAGGCGCTATTAAACCAGTTGACTGAAGGAAGGGTTCGGTCAACTGAAGGTCTTGAAGCAGAACCTATGCTTTCAGAACATAAACTAGTCGGCTGGTTTCACTTACGGTCGACTGAACATCGAAGAGTTCAGTCGATTGGGAAACTTGTCCAGTCGATAGTTTTTCTAGTGTAAAGCAGTTTTTCTTGATTTAAAAGGATTTAGCCAAGTTAAAAACCTTTAAGCCCTTGTGAGTGATGATCAAAATATTTTATAATAAAAACCTAGACTCAAACAAAGGATGAAAAGATCTTCAAGTCTTCAAGATTGATCCTTGTTGAGCTCCATTACTCTTAGACTTCACCAAATGCTATCTCATGAACTCAAACAAAGTTAGAACGTTTAAGTGCATAATTCAAGAGATTATCACAGTGAAAATGACTTGATAATAGTTTAGAGTAGAACCATTAAGAACATCCTATTATCAATAGATTTGTCATCATCAAAATAAACAAACATAATGCCTTAAAGAAATTCAAGGCTAAAAGATTTCGATCTGGGGAAGGAAAGCATAAAAAACCCTCAATCTTCTCGATCTAGATCTAGGATGAACTTGAGTCAAAACTCAAGGTATTTATCCACCTTTCTCTTCTCGATCTCATCTCTGCCTCTCATCTCCATTATTTTTGTGATTTGCTCTCTATGGGGGATTTGATTTCATTACATATTTGAGATTGTGTGCGTGATTTGTTTGTGATTTCATTATAGATTTGACATTTGGTGAGGGGATCTCATTTCAAATCTGAGTTTTTTTTTTTCTGACTTAGGTTGTCAACCGAAATCGACTAAAACCGATAGCCCCTACATCGGTCAGTGTAAAATCGACTTTACTTGGTGTCGGTCAGAATCGGTTGCATGTCTAGTGAAATCGACTTGATCGGTTTGGTTGGAAAAATACACTCTAAAAAACCGACCGTACCGTACCGGTTTCACCCCTAAACGAATGACTCAAGTTTTGTTCGGGGTCTATGAAGGTGTAGGATCGGTTCGGTTGGAAGTTGGAATAAAGAAGACTTGGGCCGGGTATGAAACCAAATCGAAGTCCCTCTCTCTCTCTCTCTCTCTTCCGCCCCCACCTCCCCCCCCCCCCCCCCCCCTTCTTCTACTTGGATTTCCATCTCCGACTGAGGAGTTCTGTCTCTCCATCAGACAGGTACGATCCAACTGACTTGCTCCCTCTATATGGCCATAAATATACCTTCAAAATTTTGTATATTTATAAATATGTACATCATGTGTGTATTGATCTATCGCTTTTGATATAGTTATTTTACTTAGGTTCTTCAAATTTATTCTGAGTTTTGTTATACTAGTATTTATATTTCTTTACAGATTTCATTCATCTGAACAATATTTATTCTTAGCACTGAAATTTACCTGCATAAAAATCGTGACTTGTTATTATTGTGCTGTCAAATGTTTGTGTACAAATTGAGGGTAGAAATGCCACAGTTTTGGAACTTTGTCAAATCACAGAGTCTCTCTTTCGTAATTCTCTCTAGCTCTTTATGTTTAAAGGATACTTTTTTGCTGCAATTTTTGTTTAAATTCTGGTGGTTTAAGGTTGTGAGTAATTGCATTTTGAATGCAGGGGGGTGGGGGGGTTTGTACTAGATTTGAGAATTTATTAAAGCATTTTTGTGGGATGCTGTGGAAATAATTCCAAATTCTTCAAGCAAAAATTACAAGGAAAGGAATACAACACTTCCCTACGTTTAACTTACTAGGAAAGTCAGGAAGAATAGATTGTGCGTCAAATAACAGCCTGTGGTTCAAAAAATGAATAATTAAGTAACCAAGCCCAATTCAACGAAACCTATGCAAGCAAACTTTCAGAACCTCATATAAGTGATAATGTGTTAGAACAATCTAACTTCGATCTATCAATCACTTTATCCTTGTAAATGAAATTTCAGCTTGCTTTCTGAGTAGAGGGGTAGGTAGGTGAAGAATCATTTTAAACTGTCCAATCCAGTTCATCTACACATATTCATCGTAAAAATGCAGTAGTAAAGAATATTTATTTAGAACCTTTATTTATTTTATAGTTTAGTCAAAAAGAGCGATTTATATTAACGGGACATAGCAACCGAAAGCACAAGCCTGGCCTGACATCCTATCAGAGACAAACCATCCAAACAAGCCCCAACAACCAAAGAGAGGCCAGGAAAAAAACAGGAAACGCAAGACACTTGGAAGACAGTGAAAAGTCTTTGCACCCCAACCTTCTCTACTTCATCAATTGTCCCAATCCATCCACAAAAATCCTCAGCTCTGTCAACCCCCATTTTAGCTAGTCTATCCGCCAAATGGTCACCTTCTCTTAGCATATGCGCAAAAGAAACTTCCCCAATAGTTTCTATGGCAACGGATGTCTTGATGAATAAAAACCATTATATCCAAGGGGATAGGCAATAACCTCTAACAAACACTATGGCCACTTCCGAATCGCTTTCCACCGCAAGTGTCTTTGATCCACACCATTGAGATTATTCAGTTAAAAATAATGAAAGCTTTCCGGATTGCCAATATTTCAACCTTGTTTGAGTCTTTTGTACCAAACGGCGCTGCAAAAAGTCACCTTTAAAGTGTCTAGTTATTTTATATGTAAATAGAATTGGTGCTAAATTTTATTTTTAAACATCAAATGGCGTCTATTGACGGGAGTGAGAGTGAGAACTTAAGTGGACTATTGTTTTGTACCAATCATTGGAGAGAGAGAGAGAGAGAGGGGGGGGGGGGGGGGGGTTAAATGGGTCATTGGGAAGAAATATCAGGGCTTGATTGGGAAAGTCTAAAATAGGTACTGGTTCAGTCCAAGTCCAACTTTTATCTAGTTCTCATGGGAACCTGGTTTGGTGAGTGTTTTTTTTTTGTTACATAGGAGTCCGTGCCCAGTCTACTAAATTTCTTTAAACAGGTTTTCTGTCAAACCAGCCTACACTAGGTTCTCACAAGAACCAGATAACAAAGTGGACTTGGACTAAACCAGATCCTATTTTAGATATTCCCAAACAGGCCCTAGTGGTTACTGTAGATAACTATTCATTCTATTGGGAATTTACTCTTTTGCCCTTATTTCCGTTCCTCTTCTTTTTGCCCTTCAGGCAAGAGTCACAACACGCTCTCTGGTTGCCTTGCCCTGATATCTGTCGTTGTTGCACCCAACAATCACATCCTCCAGATGCCCCACCCCAACTACCGTCTTTGCTAAACATCAAACTAGTCCATCCCTCGTTGTGCCGACACTGATATCAAACCATCAACTTTCTCCTTATCTCCATCTGATTCTCTCGCTTGTATCATCAATTAGGCTTCGTAGTCAATATGCATCCGTATATCTAGTCAGGAAAGGCAAGGAGAACATTTCCTCATCGATCAATTCTGACCTTTTTCAGGCCAATGTTTCTCATTTCTTTTTTCTATTTTCACTCTTTTTTTTTCCTCCCTATTTTTCCTCTTCATTTGCAGTTTTTTTTGGTAGTTCTCAACTTTCGGGATGTATAAATCTCAATATCGTTAAGAAAGTTGGTTTTGCAAATGTTTGTAGATGTAGTCTTTTTACTTCACTTGTGCAACCTTCAGTTTTTTAATTAGTTGCGTAAGATAGAGCCATGTCAGTCTGGCTTAAATTGTGTGATCTTACGACACTTGTAAACTCTCATATCTGTTTGTGGATGGATGTTACAATTTAGGATTTGTTCTTGAGTTGGCCATTGATCCTTTTGTGTGGGATGTTAAGATTGACATTCAAAAAACTCTCAGTTGTGGCAATTCAAACTAAATGTGACATGGATATATCAGTTTGTGATGAGCATTATCATGAACTACAAATAGATATCTATTGAAAGATCACGTGTATATGCATTTCCTTTGTTGTTGGTGCTGTAGCTCGGTCTAACTAGCTTGTGTGCTAGATGTCTATTTGAAAGATCACATGCTTCTAGTTCAAAGTCGTTTCTATATTGTGCTGTTTTCCTATTTCTTTAGATGGTGCTATTTCCTTCTAGATTTTAACATTACATTACACTTGGCTCAGTCAAATAAGGAGATAACTCTTTTTTTATTTTTTTATTTTATATATATATATGAAATAATGTGATAACTTAAGTTTTTTCCCATTTTTTTTAGTGATATTTCCCACAAAGTGATACTTGTTATGTCGTCTAATGCAATTGATACATAAGTATTCGAACTTTATAAGTGCTTAGGAAAATCATTAACAAATTTAGTCTATATCCTGTGTGTCCATAAATAGGTAGGATCACTACATAGTGTAATCTTAAAATTCGTCATGGGAGATCTCATACAGAAAACAACAGCCTAATTAAACTGTACCATCGCCCAAGGAAAATGATATGTTCAGTAGGAGAACATTAACGACATGTAGTTATAGAACTAAATTGATTGGGGCGGCATTAAAGACCTATGATGTAGGACACTCGAGAAATTGAAATATTGGTGGAAAATTGATAGGAGAACAAAGAACAAGAAAAGAACCCTCGGTATCCCTATACCTAGAGTTTGTAGAAACTTGAGAGCATCCCTGTGCAGTCAAACATCTATACTCCCTCTGTCCCATTTTAAGAGTCCTTGATGCCATTTTTAATGTCTCATTTTAAGAGTCCTTCTTCAAAAGTCAAAGCACTTTAATACACACTTTCCAAGTTTGTCCTTTATTGTGTACAACTTTTTAATCTCTTTCATTGATATGACACTAGAATTTTGAATTTCAAACGGGGCAATATTGGAAAGTTAGAAAATCTCACAACAATCAAGATGTCCCCTTAATAAGTTGGAATTCCCAAAAGAGACTCTTAAAATGGGACGGAGGGAGTAATTTTTATTCATAATCAACTAACTAATACAAGAGTGTATCACCTTATTTATAGAGAAAGAAAAGTCTCCTAAATAATAAAAAAAACTTCCTAAAAGATAAAATTGCCTAAAAGATAAACTTCGTAATAAAACTTATTCCATAAATCTGAAACTTCCTAAGATAATTATTTTGCTAAAGATAAAGATTCCTAAAGATAAATATATATTTTCTTTGCAGTCAGATTTATTGTAGAAATGGAAGCAGGCTACCTTTGGCTTTTTCTGGGTGAACTTGCATTCGCGTTTGGTTTCCTATTACTGGTTGCAGTAAACCTTAGGGATGATTTCAGGCATAAATACTTGTCTGTGTTTATTGTTTTGTTAATCAGAGTTGGGGTACTTAATTGTATTGCTATGTGCTATCTGTTTGTTTTTTGGCGACATGTATCACGTCCTTTAATTGGACGTTTTCGGAAGATGTGTAGTAGATGCAATTTTTGTGTGCTGTGCATTAATTCAAAGAGAGTATTCTGAAAAGGATTTGCATCATTGTATTATCTTGGTCTCAATACCCCTATACCTTCATGCCTTGGCATACCTTATGCATTTTGCGCCCGACATGGGGTTTGGTGGATGTATTGCTGGAGTTGTTTTGGAGGTTATTGTTTATGAAACGAGCAAGGAGATCTATAACACTCTTGCGGTTTTGGTGTTTTGTGGTATTGTTACTCTATTTAGGTGTTGGTCCTATTCACCTCCCACCAAGCCTCTCAACGTGTCGAAGAAGTTGGAGGATAATGAAGGTGATGTATCTACTGATAGATCGGATCAGATGTAGAAATGTGAAGACCCTTTTACTAGAGGAAATACAATCAGATGCCAAAATGAAGAATCTTGTCGGTTATTACTAGAATGACATATAAGACGTGTTTCTTTTCCATAGTTTACTTTTGTTGAAGAACAAAAACGTGTATGATTTTGTTCTTTTAGGACTTCGCAGATTGAATATGATCCTAGGCTGATTAGACCATCTCCAAAGGAGAAGGCAAAATTTACACATCAAATGACTCATTTGATGCAAGAATTTATATTTGCTACTTGAATCAAACTCATGCACTCCAAAGGATACACCAAATGTTGATTATTTTAATATATTTTTAGTTTTCCATCTTTTTATATTCAAACTTTTTTTATCACTTTTTATCATCCAACCACACACTCTCTCTCTCTCCCACATTTTTTATTCTCAAAAAATTCATTTGATGCAACAAGCAAATGTAGCAAACTTGCTGCATATGACAAGGGCAGCAAAGTTGCTGTTGCTGTTTGATGCTCCCTTTGGACCCCATTTTGCTGATGTGGAGCAGCAATGTTACTGCATTTTTTAGTATGATGCCATTATTGGAGATGGTCTTAGCTTCAGGCAACTTTTGGAGGTTTTCTTCTCCAGTCATGACTCTAGATAATTAAGTGTTTGGGCAAGGTCCTGATGTGGACCAGTACCATGGGTGTTTGATAACCCAATTAAGTGGTAAAAATGAAAATTTTTAGTACTTAATTTTTTTTTTAGTGCGTTTGATAATGTAGTACATAATTGAAAAAGCAGCTAAAAATCCACTGAAAAAGTTAAGTGGAAATTTTCTACTGAAAATAATCACTGAATGCACTATATTTTAATTCTTTTTGAAACACTGTTTTGTTGGTTCTAAAATATGCAAGGCTGCAGTAGCCAAGCTATCGAGGTCATAGGCGTTAGGGGAAAAGAAAAAGTAGATTTTTTCTCCTGCTTTGCCAAGGCCAAAAATAATCCGGTAAATTAAATCCAAATCCTTAATTAAAGCAATAAAAAGTTCAAAAGAGCCAGGTTTTTTTTTGTTTTTTTTTTTTTTTTTTTGCATTTGTCAAAAGTCTCTCTTACAATTTTGGTTGATCAATGCCCAAGCTTGCCCCACGCGTGTGGCCAAGCATAGGCCCAAACATTCCAGCCACTTACACCGTGTGAGTGGCTGTACTATAGCATTCCTCATTTCAAAAACATTTCAAAACTTTAACCCTCCATAACTTTTGATCTACAACTCCATTTTTTACAAATTTTATACCGCTGGAATCGTGTTGACGAGAGCTACAAAATTAGTTCCATTGTTGATATGTTTTGAGCAAAAAATATTTTCAATTTGAAGAAATTTTGAAAAAAAATTGAGTAGTGAAATTTAGGCCTGTCAATCGGGCCCTATGAGCTGGGCTTAGTGTTGTCCGAGCTCGGCCCGAAATAAATATTACATTCCCAAGCCCGAGCTCGGCCCATTTCAAAACACACTCTTCATTCCCAAACTCGGCCCATATACTAAAACGGGCTTCGGGCTGAGTTCGGGCCTGGCCCGATTAATTGATTCAAAGAGAGAAAGAAATGGGGTATAGAAAAGCTTTGGCTTTCACTCCAATTCTTTTTTTAAATGTTCTATGACCCCAAAAAAGAAGTTTACGTGGGTATGCCAAAAGGGAAAAACAAATGTTTGGGTTTTGTTATTAAAAAAAAAAAAAAAAAAAAAACGTACTGTTATCCCACTTTTGTGAATCTAATGATGTGTTTTTTATGTGAATGTTGTCCAAATTTTAACCACAACTATATGTATTATATATTATATGTTATACATATGTATTATACACTTTTGACATATATTATACATATAGAGACATGATATAGATATACATATGCATATAGTGGTACGAGCTGGGCTTATATTGGGCCGAGCTTATATAAGCCCGAGCTCGGCCCGAAAACTAGTTCGGGCTTAAAAATTTGTCCAAGCTCAGCCCGACTCACTCCTATATAAAGTTCGGCCCAAAATTCAACGGGCCGAACAATCGAGCTTCGGGCTTGCCCGACCCAATTGACAGTCCTAGTGAAATTTCACAAAAGTAGTTTTGTGAAATTTCACAAAATAATTTTCACAAAAAAAGTTTTGTGAATTTTGAAGAAATTTTGAAAAAAAAAAGTTTTTGGAAATTTGATAATTTCACAAATTTCACAAAAAAAGTTGTGAAATTTGAAAAAAAGCAAACAAACAAAGTTTATGAAATTTGTCAATTTCACAATATAACTGTCAAAATTGTTGACAATAATTTTGTGAAATTTTCAGTTACACAAGGCATGTAAGATTTTTATTTTTTTTTGCTCAAAACATATCAACAATGGTAATAGTTTTGTAGCTTTCGTCGGCACGATTCTAACAGTATAAAATTTGAGAAAAATGGAGTTGTATGTCAAAAGTTATGGAGATTTAAAGTTGCAAAATATTTTTTGAATTTAGAATATCATATGATACAGTGTTCATACCGTATGAGCGGTTGCAAAAGCATGGCGAGTGAAAAATTGGGTGAAAAGTTGGGCGGGAGTGGGGAAAATGTGGGAAATATTTGGGAGCATGTCAGTTTTGTCATTTTGTCAAAGATAAGAGACTTTTGATAAAATACAGATATTGAAGGTACTTTTTGTTAAATTTTTAATTGACAAGGGATATATATCTAACTGTCCCAAAACAATTAGCTGCAGAATCCTTTTGTATTTTTTTTTTCATGGAAGGGTTAAATGAATTTAACTAAAATATTCATTGGAAATATGTTACTATTTTTTTTTTTTTTTTGCTTGGATTTTGGAAATATGTTACTAAACATTCCATATGAGTTGTATTACTAAACATCATGCCCCCATTACTGTTTTTGGGCAATAAAGTTCCAATTTGATTTTTAAAAATTCTTAGGTTTGGGGTAGATTGTTATGTCAGGGTGTAATGTCATATGAGACTTTTTTTGTTTTTTTCCTTTTTTAATTTTTGTGTTACTATATGTTTTTATTGCTTATTTTAGACGTATGAATCCTTTTTTTTTTTTTTTTTTCCAGTGGTGCCATTGAGTGTGGTCAATACATTTTCTATAGTTTTGGATTTAAAACCAGTTTAATTGCTCATTTTCTTTGCACCCAGATAAGACTGATGGTAAGATTCTCAACCCTTCTCTGTGCCCCCGAGGCACAGGTTATTAAAAACAACCACTAATAAAACTGTATGTCCATTTTTCGTTCACATTAGATTTTCTATATTCTAGGGACAATCAAATTGCAGCGATGTTGGTGACCGGCCAAAAGTTACTGTCATGGAATCTAGCCAAAAGCTGCTGTGACGGAGTTTTGCCACAATGGCCTTAGTAGTTGATATTTCTATCAAAAATGCTAGACACACAACACATTTCACAACACATTTTACAATAGGGTTTTAAATGTGTTGTACCCTTTACTGAAAAGGATAGGTTCTCGAGACTTGATTTGTTGCTAGCCTTTTGTCTCAACCACATTTTTTTGGTCATAGAAAGTTGCTTTGGGTTATGTTTTTGTTCATTAATTTTTTTTTAGGAACTTTTTGTTCAACAATTAATTCTAGAACAAAAATGGTTTGGCATGTATGATGGTTTTGTTTGATTCGATGGCTTCGTGATTTGTTTAATCGTTTTGGATTGTAATCGTACAGGTACCAAAAGAAATAAAGAAAATAGACTTGTTTGCTATAATTTGCGCGGGCGTGCCAGAACCAATCTGTGGTTCGGTGTGTGTGTGTGCGTGCAAACTAATTTCCTATCTGCTTGTGTGAGTGATACACAAGGCTTTGATGAATCTAACTTCTAAACAGGGTGATTGTATATAGTGAGTAGGAAAGTACCCTCACTGTAAGTTCTTTAGCAGTACTGAAGCGCACAAGCTAAAAGGTATCAAGTTTAACCGGTAAACAAAATCACAAACGGTTTAATAAAACAGATTTTATTAAATGCTTAGAAAAACTAAACAGATCTCAAGAACACACCAGAAAAGGCTGAATATTCAAAAGAACAAAAAGAAGAAAAATAACAAAAGGACAGACCTAATTGCTATTAAAGCTGAAAAAAAAAACAAAGACTTGGAGAAAGTGCTTTGAATGCTTCGAATATGCTGAATACTCTAAATGCTGTGTATGCTGTTTCGAGAGAGACGCGGAGTCCTTTGCTTGTGTAGCCTGCCTTGTATTTATAGCGGCCTTATACAACTTCTAATTGGACACTAATTCCTTGGCTTGCGCTCCAAGCTGATTAGTTGATTGGTTGATTGAAGACCTTCCTTATCCATGACTCAGTTGAATCAATCCCTGCAATTTAGGGATCAGATGCTTCAATCTAGCTGGCAATGAACAACTCCTTTCCTTAACGGACTCTCATTTCCAAAACTCTCAAAGATGACGTCATCCTGTCAGCTGTGGATAGCACCGCCTTTTCCTTCCAGTCAATCGACCTCGTCACTGATTCTCCTGGATGAATCGGGCTCTATCTGTTTCCATGCCTTCCTTCGTGCCCGATTACATTTCTTCAACCGCCCATGGCTAATCGGACTTTAACTCTCATCTTCATTACGCAGTGTCCGATTGGGCTTCCTGCTGCTTCATTTCACCATCGGGCTCACCACTTGATTGTTATGTTTTCCCAGAGCCCGATAATCCTTACCTCTAACCAATGTTCCCATCGGGCTCTCTTGATTCTTCCCAACGACCTTAATCCTATCATCGGTCTCACGTCTGTACTTGAGTCCGATGAGTCATTCACTCCTTAGCCCGGCCCGCTGTCTAACGCGAATCGGGCTCAAAAATCATTGACGATTTTTGGGCGCAAACAATTGCCCCCCAAAAGGTCATATCAAACATCCCGCCTTGATTGATGTGACGTTTTGAATTTTAAAAAACTTCCACGCATCAATCATGCAGCAACCATCAGATTATGGAGAATCGCACCCGTCACTCCACATTTAATGTGTCATGATTACAGCCTTGTGGTACTTAAACAGCCAATCCTTCAATAACCTTCACACATTTGCATTTTTACGCTCTCTCTCTACATCTTCATCTTCTCCGGTGAACTTTTCTTTGCAGACATGGCCCCTAAAACCGCTCTGGCAAAGTCCAAAGGAAAGAAAACCTTCGTAGATGCACCACCGCCGCAAAATCGATGCAGGGAGGTTAGGACTCTCGCCAAAGCTCATGCCGCCGAGATCTCCACTGATTATCTCACCCCCTACAGCTCCTCTGATGGTTCCCCCGTCGCACCAGGCCTGGGAGCGGCGTTTCTTGGCCAACCTCCAATAGTTTTCCTCCCATTTTTCCCACCGGTTGAAAATGAAGCATTCCTTCAAGTCCCTGCTCACTGGTACAAAGTCCAGAATGCCAACCAGCCAATTCGAGGCTGGCCGACCCCCGCTGCAGATTGGGATAAATGGGTAACCAGGGTTTCAGCCTCTAAGGCCGGTGTCTGGAAACAAACAGACATTTATGATGCCATAATGCTCAGTCGGTCTAGAATAGAAATAGACCGACCTCTTCTTCTTTCTGCTCTATTATTCTGGTCCTCATCTTGCAATGGCTTCCTGTTCCGTTGCGGACCGATGGCTCCCACCGTCAAAGACATAAGCTATCTGCTCGGCCTTCACCCGCATGGACAAGAGATTATTCCCGGGCTTGATGTTGGAACGGCCAGCTTTGCTTACCCTCAACAAGATATTGTCAGGGATGGGGCCGTTTCACACAGGCCGATTACAGCCTTTGGAGGCTTTCTGACTGCCTGCATTGGGGCAGACGAGACGGAGGTGTCCGATGCAGAACACACTGCCTTCCTCATCTACTGGCTCAATAAATTTCTCTTCTGCTCGGCCAACCAAGCCATCACTAAGGAATACACAACCTTGGCCTTGGCTCTTGCATCGGGGAAACCCCTGGCCATGGCTACGCTTGTTTAGGCGCACCTGGTCAGAGGCATAACAGACTTCGTCCACTCGGGCTTCGGAGCCGGTGGTAGCCCGATATGGGTTCTCTAACTGTGGCTACATTCTTATTTTCCGGAGTTTCAACCCACTATCCGTCAAGTGGCCGACGTTCCCATCTCTGCTGTCCAGTTCATGGACGTAACTCCTTCTTCCCACTCCTTCGAGGAGTGTTTTACTTTCTTCTATGAAGGTTGCTCCCCTCGGGATGTAAATCTCTTCACCCCATTCTTTTCTCTTCAATTGTCTTCTTTTCTTCAACTTTCCAATAATCCTTCCAACTGGGGTTCGGGCACCCTGTCTACTTACAATGAAATCTTCTCTAGCTACTTAGTTGCTAGAGACATTATTTTTAGCCCGAGCATTCCGTCGGCCAATAATAAGTGCGGGGCCGAATATTATTTTGCTCCTCTTTACGCCCGCCAATTTGGGCTTTCACAACTCGTGCCTGTTCCCCCTGGCATCACTGTCAATGTTGACTGGGTAGAACGAGGGCTTATTGTCAACGACGGGCAGGTGAAGAAAATACAAGAACGGTCAAACCGGCTCAAAGCGGCGTTCAACTTCACACCCTTCTCTGCCTGGCCAGTTGTGTTAGAAGAATTCTCCCAGTGGTGGGGTGATCGGGCAAACAACATCTTTCAAGGCACTGCTGCTGAAGCCGTTCTGCCTTTTACTGCATCACCGGCCACAGAGGCCGATGCTCCTTTCCCCACAGCAGCTCCAATTAGGCACAAACAGGTAGCCAAAAAACCTGCCCGCAAAGCTGCTCCGGGCAAGGGTCCTTCTCAAAAGAAACAAAAAATAACACCGGCCTCTACTCAGGTTAGATTTTACCATCTTTTAACAGCTACGCCCGATTCTATCTGTTTGAGTTCTAATCCTCTGTTTTGCAGCTTGTTGATGAAGACTCAGGAGAGGATCCACTCCCAACTCCAGCTCAAACTCTTCCTCCAACTCTCCCTGCATCACCGACGTCTACAGCGGCCTATCTGGAACGGGTAGCCGTGCAGGTGATGCCACTTCACATCGTGCCTCCTCTAACCCCTTCCAGTGGAGATGAAGACATTGCTGCTTCCATCCAAGCTCCAGAGCAAGTCATCCTCTCTTCCAGTACTGAGGACATGGCCGATGCTGGAGTTACTACGGATGTAGCTGGGGAAGAAGTGGACCAAGCCGTCCCTACTGAAGTTGGAGCTCTCTCCGGGCTAGGGGAACCTACCATGACCACCGGCTCCCATGTTCACACAATAATGGAACCGGTAGTGGCCGAGATTAACCCCCTTAAAGATTCTGTAATTGTGCAAGTCGAGGCCGGTGTTGACGATTCGGGCTCAGTCCCAGCAACTGAGATTTTGCTAGCGACAGCGGCCTCAACCAGCCCAAGGTTAGAGACCGGCCATGCTTCTTCTTCTTCGGGGTTGGCTCAATCTCCATCTCAACCAACATCTTCTCAACCCAGTGAGGCCGATGTTCGGGAAGCGATCTCGGCCTCCCTTGATCCTCATGCCCAGGTATGCAGTGTACTCTTTTCTTTAACTTATAAAATTTTTAAAACATTTCTAACTGCTCACTCTTGAACAGGCCGATGCCATAGGTCCAGTGCCACTCATTCCTTTCAATGACTTCTTCTCGGGCCTGGACCTAGGAGCTTTTGACCTCAGCCCCTGGAGCCCAAAGCCGTCTCACCTTCTCACCTTCAGCAAGCTAAGGACCTCCTCTTCGGGCTGGTGGACCAGGACTTCTCCAGCCATCCTGCCACTACTGATGTTGACACGGCCTTGAATACCCTCATGGCCGATCCTTCTCTTTCAGACAGGCAGTTATCATTACTCCTTGAAATAAAAGAGAGACTCCCCAGCGCCCGTCTCATGGATCGATCGGCCTTGAAAATTCAGGCTGATGCAGAACTTCACTTAGGCTCACGGCAGAAGGCATTGAAGTTCCTGGAAGGGGACAAAGCTAAGTTTGAAGCGGGGAAGGCCTCTCGGGCTCAAGTACTAGCTAGGGACTCCTGGCTGCAGCACCGTATCACTGTACTTAAAGCTCAACTTGCCCAATGTGAGGCCGAGGTCATTACCAACAACGCCGCCCTTAAGAAAATCGATGAAGCATTATCCTCTCTTGGTGGCGATGCCCAAAAGTGCAGCGATCAACTGCAAGCCAGTGTTCCGATATCCCGGGCATGGGCACAAAAGCTAGAAAAAGCCAAATGGGATTGGTCTGGGGCCATCAAGACCTGGGAGGACCTGAAGGCCAAGCTTAGGAATTTTGGGTCGGCCTAGAGACCGACTCTTATTGTACTTTGTATAGAATTTTTTATTATTCTTCACGCTTCTTGTAAGTAAGCTGTGCTCAGCCTATCAATGCAAAATGGTGTTCTCTTAAATTACTCGGGCTCATGTTCATAATTGATCAATTGATCATATTCCAACCCAGGATTTGGTTTATAGTCCAGGTCAATGGTCTCCCATAATGTAGGATAATAGGACTTTAAATACTGACCATTGATTAATCGGACATGAACCGTTCCATCTAAATCACGTAGCCTGTAAGCACCACCTCTCTTGACCTGATGGATGATGAACGACCCTTCCCAATTGACCGACCATTTTCTGTAACGATTATCCTTCTCTCTAATTGGTAGCACAGCCTTCCATACCAAATCTTCTGTGCAAAAAGACTTTTCCTTCACCCTCTTGTTATAAGATCGGGCGGCCCGCTGCTTTTGCACTTTTAATGAATCTAAGGTCGCGAGTCTCATTTCATCAAGCCCTTCCAATTTAGCTATCATAGCCTCTGTATACTCAACAGGCTCTAGCTGATTCTGTAAAGCCCTTCTGGCCGATCGGACTGTTACTTTCATGGGTAGCATAGCGTCATGCCCATAAGTTAGCATAAACGGTGTAACCCCAGTACTTGACCTTTTAGAAGTCCGATAGGCCCATAACGCTTCGGACAAGAGCTTGTCCCATTCCCTAGGATTTTCCACAATCATCTTCTCAATGATCCCCTTGAGGATCTTGTTAGTGGACTCGGCCTGTCCATTAGCCTGTGCATAATAGGGCGTAGAATTTAGAATTTTGATCCCCCTACTTTCTGCAAAGGCCGACGTTTCAGTCCCTGTAAACACCGATCCTTGGTCGGCCGTGATTGTTTCTAGAAGGTCGAACCTATGGATAATGTGTTCTTCAATGAATTTTATGATGGTGGCTTGTGTCACCGTTCTACAAGGAATAGCCTCGGCCCACTTGGTAAAGTAGTCCGTAGCCACTATGATAAAACAATGCTGGCCCGATGATGGCGGTAGGACTTTGCCAATTAAATCCATCGCCCATCCCCTAAACGGCCATGGTTTGATTATGGGTTGCAATTCTTTGGATGGCACTGTTGGGTTTATGCCCTCAAACCATTACTTTATGTATGAGACATTAGCATTATAATATATTGATATCAGCTTTACATTTCATTGTGTATGTTTCTTTCATGAGATGATTGTTTTATCCTTAAGTATCATAGTAAGCAATTCGTGTGTGTATGAGATACACACAAGTGAGATACGAATTACTATTCTTTGATACTTAGAATATGTCACAGTGGATGATGAGACTGGATACCTCATCAGGTCTACACTGTAGCATAATTAACTACCATTGGATGGAGTGATTAATCTCAATCACTAGAGTGTAGCTCTTAGTTGATATGCTAGTGCTTATAGTGCATTGACGGACCTGAGCTTTCCTATTGACGCTTAAGGCTGTCAACAGTCAATAGGAACTCATAACTTGTATAAGGTACGTGTTCTCAATCTTGAGATGATTATGAACACAGACTATGGATATGGCTGCTTTGACTTACCAATCAGTGAGGTCTATAGAAGATCAACACCTGGGTATCTTGGGTATGTCATGTCCATAGGGTTGTGAACATATATTGTCAAGATAGAATCTACCCTCTGATTCAGAGTAAGCATTCCCTTGAGAATGTCACCAAGTTGATTACTGAGTACTGCAGTCTTGTTGATAAGAGTTATCAACATGTTTGGTAATCATGAGTAGTGAATGAGACTCAAGGAATACAAGAAGTAATCATGATTCAGGTTGACAGTAACAGTTATCCGACTGCCTGAATATGATTACGAATGCTGACGGTAGAGGGACATTAGTACACCATACAAGTCTAGTTATCGCTTCGGATATGTTCTTTTGCGTTGGAGTTCAGTTATCGTTTTATAGTGGAATAAACGTTAACTGACCAGTTAGTTAGTTTGCTGATCAAAGAGTTTGTTCATGGTAATTAACAAACTGGTTTGAGCCAACAATAAAGAGCCTAGGAGGTCCCACTCTTAGCTCCGCTAGGATGCTTGAAAGACACTTGAGGAAGCTGTTAAGACAAGTTCGATCGATTGAAGTATGTTCGATCGATTAAAGTCAGCAGGTTCGATCGATCGAGAATGGTTCGATCGATCGAAGGTTCGATCGATCGAAGTCACTTCGATCGATCAAAGTCTAGGTCGGTTCTGGAAATCTATAAATAGGGCAGCTGCGTTCTGGAAGTAAGTGATCGTCGTTTTTATACGCAGAAGCTGCAGAAACTATCATAGTCTTCCCAAAACCTTCTTATCCTCTCTATTAGGGTTCCCACGAACCCTAGTCTTTCCGGCAGGCATCCGCAGGAGTCATAAGGGTGAAGATCATCTAGTGGAGGCTGCTGGAAGTTAAAGTTTCATAATTGGGTTCAAGACACTAAGGTATAATTCTTGCACCCCCTTGTACGCATCTATGGAATTGACGAGTAGTAGATCCTGGAATACCAAAAGTTTTATAACTTAACCTATTTCCGCTGCGCGTTTAAACTCTAACTTTAAACCACTTTTTCCTGCAGGCACATGCTGGATCGGACCATGCTTCTGACAAGATTGACAACCCTTGGCATAACTAATACAATCTTTCAACATGCCGGGCCAGTAATAATTGTATCTTCTCAGCAACCACTTCATCTTGGTACCGGCCTGATGTGCCCCACAAATACCTTCATGTACCTCGGCCATAACCTGCATAGCCTGTTTCTTCCCTAGACACCTCAAGACCACGTCGTCACTGATCGATTTCTTGAATAATTCTCCATCCAGTACCACGAATCGGACAGCAAATAACCTAACCCTTCGGTCTACCCTAACATTCGGGTGATTCAGGTATTCAATAATGGGGATTCTTCAATCGTCATCCTCTATCAAGACCGAATTGGTAGTAGCGTACCAACCTCTCTTTGCAACGGACGGTAATGATCGGACATGAACCGTGATAAGTTGGTCTTCTGCACTCTTCTGGGAAGACGAGGCTGATCCTATTTTTGCCAACTTATCGGCCTCGGTGTTTGTGGTTCTTGGAATGTAACTCATGCTAATATCATCAAACGCTTCCATGAGTTGAGTAGCCACAGCGTGGAATGGGCAGAGCTCCCAACTTCGTATCTGAAATTCTCCGACTATCTGTCCGATCACCAGCCCTGAGTCTCCCTTGATGTGCACGGACGATGCTCCCATTTCAAGGAGTATCTCGAGTCCGATTATAAGTGCTTCGTACTCGGCCTGATTGTTAGTGCATTTGAAATTGGGCCGAAAAGACATTTTTGTCTTTTTGTGCTTGGGCGATACAATCACCACGTCTGCCCCAGCACCTTTTGCGCTTTTGGAACCGTCAAAGATTAACATCCATGGGACTAAGGAGGTGCTCAGGACTTTGGGTGTTGAAGGCAGTTCTCCCAAATCAGTAGGATCTGGGTGATCAGCCAAGAAATTGGCTATGTCCTAGCCTTTCACCGATTGCTGCGCTCGGTATTGGATGGCAAATTCCATTAAGCCAGGGTCCATTTCCCAATTCGGCCTCTCATGATTGGTCTTGACAACATATATTTTATCACATCAGTTTGACATATTATGTAAGTTGAAACAGGGAGCATATATGTTCTTAACTTTTGTGAAGAAAAATACAATGCCAAGCATAACTTCTCAATCGGCGCATAGCGCTGCTCGATTGGAGTCAAGATTCTACTTAAATAATAAACGGCCTGCTCGTTACCTTGCTCATTATCTTGAGCTAGCATACTACCTATAGAGCAGTCAGAGACCGATATATACAATTTTAGGTACCTACCCTTCTTGGGTGGCATTAATACTGGAGGAGTTGACAGATATTGTTTGATTCCCTCAAAGGCTTGTTGATGGCTGTCTTCCCACTTGAAGTCTTCATCGGTCTTGATCTTCAATAGTGGGGTCCATACTTGGGTCTTCCCTGCGCAATTTGATATGAATCTTCTTAAGAAATTGATCTGTCCGAGCAATCTCTGAAGCTCTTTATTGTTAGTAGGTGGCTTTGCTGCCTGGATAGCCCGAGCCTTATTCTTGTCAATCTCGATCCCCCTTTGATGTACTAAGAAACCTAGGAAGTTCCCTGCTGTAATGTCGAATGCACATTTGAGAGGGTTCATCTTTAGTCTATGAGCCCGCATTCTTTCAAATGCTTTTTCCAAATCCCTCAAATGATCGGTGTTACCTCCTGACTTCACCACCACATCATCTATGTAAACCTCCATGAACTGTCCGATCATGTCATGGAAGATTGAATTCATTGTCCGTTGATAGGTGGCTCCAGCGTTCTTCAGCCCAAAAGGCATGACAACCCACTCAAAGGTTCCAATTGCCCCCGGGCACCGAAAAGCAGTCTTCGGGACATCCTCTTCGGCGATGTAAATCTGGTTATACCCTGAATGCCCGTCCATAAATGACAAAATTTTATGTTTAGCAGCCGAATCGATTAACTGGTCGGCTATAGGCATGGGATACTCATCTTTTGGGGTAGCTAGGTTTATGTTCCTGAAGTCAATGCAAACCCTCAGCTTCCCATTCTTCTTCACTACTGGCACCACATTCGAGACCCATTCAACATATCGGGCTATCCGAATGAAGCCGGCGTTCAGTAGTCTCTCGATTTCTTCTTTCACCTTCAGTGTCACCTCTGGTGACATGCGCCGAGGTAGCTGTTTGAACGGTCTGAACCCCGATTTAATTGGTAATCGATGTTCCCCCAGTTCCCTAGATAAACCAGGCATCTCGTCATATTCCCAGGCAAAACAATCCTTGTACTTGTGAAGGAGTGCAATCAACTCAGCCTGACACTGTGGATCCAGCATCTGACTTACATAGGTAAGTTTGTGCTCTCCTTCCTTGCCTAGGTTGACTTCCAAGAGAGGGTCTTGGACATCGGCCTTTAAATCATCAAGTTTCACCGTGGCCGTTTCCAACTCGTCTATCTGAATCTCTTCTTCCCTTAGCGCTTCCTCTTCGTAGATGCAATCAGCCAAATTGATCATTCAGTCACATGGGCCAATTTCTAATCTTCTGTCGGCCATGAATGCACACCATCTGGCCATGCTGGCCCTCAAGGCCAGCAGCTTCCGTTCTTCAATTATCGGAGTCCCCATGGACATCTTCCTATTCAACGATCTCAATCGGCCTTGATTCTTCCGTTCGACTGAGATTATGGAAATATGCTTTAATGTCCGACAAACTTCCTTTAAGGAAGGTCGCTGAATTTGGTCTTCCCATTTTGTTGCACCCCAGCAACTTAACTGGCCCGATGTCATCTTCGTACAAGACTGCATCGGCTGTCTGCATCCGGGCTACAAAGGGCTTGGTGTCTGCCCCAACCACTTCCACCTCATCACCTCTCCAGAAAATCAACAACTGATGGAGCGTGGAGGGAATACAATAATTTGGGTGTATCCAATCCCAGCCTAGTAAAGCATTATAGGCCGCTGAGGTTTCCACGATGAAAAAAGCAGTCATGACCATTTTACTGCCAACGGTCAGTTCAAGGGGTAGGATACCCTTGGTTCTTGAAGGTGCCCCCGTGAAGCTTTGGACATTCATTTCGGTCGGAATTAGCTCCGACTCGGACTTCTGCAGGATCCTCAACATTATTTGAGGCATGATGTTAATGGTAAACCCCCATCAACAAGGATCCTGTTTATTGGGACGCCTTCAATGTGTCCTTTCACATACAAAGGCTTCAGATGTTGGGACATCTGGTGTGTTGGCTTTTCAAACACCACTTTAACTGGTCCGGTCTTCACTCCTTCCTCAGTCTACTGTCCTTTCGGCCTTAAGATAGTAATCTTAGGCCGATCGATCTGCCCGTCGGTGGCGTCCACATTTTTGCTCGTGGCTTCCACCACTTTAGGCTTAACGGTCTCTCCCCCGTTCCAAAAGATTTCTTCTATCACGGTCGAGTCCTTAGCTAGGCCCTCTACCACATCCCCTTCCACGGTCGATGGCTGGTCTGGCTTGGCCATGAAGGACATAGGTAGTTTGAACACCATGTTGGATGACAAGCCTAATAGAATCGTCCCAAATTATATTAGCAAAAAACTTGAGTCTGAAACATCTCCATCGGACTCAATCATCTTGTCCGATGTAACTCTACCTTCCTCCTGTGATCTTTCTTGTCGGACTCTTTCCCTTGGGTGCTCAGTGGCAATGCGCATCGCCCTCGTGGAGAGTCCTTGGTTATCGGACACCTTGAGCTCTGTGGGAGCAGGAGGGTTTCCAGCCTGATTCTTCAAGAACTGATGCTCTCGCTCGGCCTGTCTTATTCTCTGATACCTCCTTTTCTGGGACTTGCTATATTGTGGCCGTACTGGGAATTTAGAGTGTTCAGCCCTATGCCACTTTTGATCTTCTACCCGAGGTGGTAGCACCATCCTCGGGCTCCTGCCAGAGGTTGTTGCTTGCATCTGAGGCCTTGGGATTGCCTGGGAACTTCTTGCCCCCAGTCGGCCGGATTCGCCTTGGCCGACTCGCTGCACCAACGAATGTTTTGCCCGCCACTCGGGCTTGGCCTGACCTTGCCATGGTAGTGACAATCTCTCATAAACAGACCGTCTTGGGCTTGATTCCTGATGTTTATAGCTTCTCGGCCTCTTACTCGGGCTCGAGACTTCCTTCTTGACATCAGCCTTGTACCTCGGGCAAAGGCCTTGTTCGATGAATTCCAGCTATCGCCGTAGATCAGCTATCAGATTGTCCGTACTAGATATGGCCGTTTCTTCCTCTGCCTTATGGGCTTTTGCCTTGCATTCTTGATAGCTCTTTTGGAGGTCATGTATTGTCACCTTCGGCCCATCAGTGGCCGAAATAGCAATTTGTTTACCCTCCCTTTGTTTTGGCACAAACTCCTCGTCAGACAAGTCTATCTTCGGTCTCGGCCTTGAAAGCTTGGTTAGATCGGGCATTACCATGTTTGTGCCCGTAATCTGAGGAAAAGGATTTGAATCGATCCCCATAGCTTTGTCCGAGAATTTGAATACTCCCTTCTCCACATTTTCCTATATGAAATTGCGAAAAACAACACAATTGTTAGTAGAGTGCTTCCAAGAATTGTGCCATTTATAGTACTCTTTATTTTTTATGTCATCGGCCTTTGGGATCCAATGACCTTCACTTAGCTTGATCACTTTATCGGCCAATAGGGCATCGAATATTTGATCAGCCATTGTTATATCGAAAGTATAGTTCTTTCCCGCCTCGAACGTCATTTTCTGTGCAGCGGCGTTATTATTTACAGGCTTGTTCAAGGCATTGCATACGATTGGCCGTTTGCAAATCAACTCGGCCATATCGCTTTCTACTTCAAGGTCACACTCTGCTAAGTGGACCTCGTAATTAGGGTCTTTATAATACGTTCCCTTGGAGGAGTTCTTCTTCTCCTGCTCATCCAAAAGAATACGCTCGTAGCGACCGGCCCGTGTGGCAAGCTCGAATAAGTCACGGAAGTCAGTTCCCTCAAACCTCTTGCGAATCTCAAAGGACATGCCCCCCATGGCCATCTTTGCATATTCTTCCTCGGGCAAGACTGTCTTGCACCGATATTTTGCCTTACGAAAATGGGCTATGTAGGTTTCCACGGTCTCCCCTACCAATTGAATCATCCGGCACAAATCTGCCAGCGATGTCTCGGGCTCAGTCCTGTAGAACTGACCATGAAATAGCTCTTCCATCCCTTGCCAAGTTAACACCGAATTGGCTGGGAGATTAACGTACCACAAAAAAGCCATGCCCGTTAGCGAGTTTGGGAATAGTCTTAACTTTAACGGGTCACTGTGACCCACATGGCCGGATTGAACAATGAAACGGCCAATATGCTCAACTGAGGACTGTTCACTCTCTCCAGAGAATAGAGTGCAATTTGGTACTTTATACGCCTGAGGAAATATGACTTTGGTCAATTTCAGGGGCGTACGGCCGTCGGTAACTCGGCCTTTCCAGTCTTCGCATAAATGGGCCATACTCTTCATGTATGGCCGCCACCAGCTCTTCCCTATTGATAGGTTGTGGAGTAACGGGCTGAACGTTCATCATCGGGGGTACCAACGGCGGCGGTCCGTGCTGTTGGTTGTGGGCCTGATGGGTCCAAAATCCACCGTTGTTCCTTTGCCCTCCATGGCCGTGGCCTAGGGGCTGTGTGTGGCCGACTGAACTTTCAGTGTGGCTTGTAGATCTACCAAAACCTGGTGTCGCCGATCCGTTGGGATCGGTGACTACTAATCTGCTAGGTATACCGGTCTGTGACTCAGACTACCTGCCTGAGCCATTACCATCCCTTAGGTTCGGACAGACATAAGGCGGGTCTTTCGGCTTATCGGACTCAAGTAGCGTGCCCGAGCCCGATCCATTGACCTGCTCTTTGTTGTTTCCGGCCTTATAGGTTTCAACCAGCCTTCCGATTGCTTCCGTCAGGCGGTCCAACTTTATGTGGGTGGTCCTGGTTTCTAGGACCAACTCAGCCTGACTCTTATGAACATCGGCCTTTTGATTCATGACCGATTTGAGATTGCCCATAGATCCTATGAGCGCGTTGTACTCTTGCCACATGGGCTCGACGTTAGCTCTCATGGCTTCTGAAATCGCCTCAAGAGTGACGCTGCCATCTTGTGGAGAATGGCCGGTGCTTTCCTCCACAGGTAGGTCTATGGGAGGATCGTCCTGGCCGTTCTTTGCCTGCTTATCTTTCTTCGAAGGCATAATTTGACACTGTGGGTTGCACCGGGCGTGCCAAAAATGTTTGTTGTAATTTGCGCGGGCGTGCCAGAACCAATATGTGGTTCGGTGTGTGTGTGTGGGTGCAAACTAATTTCCTATCCGCTTGTGTGAGTGATACACAAGGCTATGATGAATCTAACTTCTAAACAGGGTGATTGTATATAGTGAGTAAGAAAGTACCCTCACTGTAAGTTCATTAGCAGTACTGAAGCGCACAAGCTAAAAAGTATCAAGTTTAACCGGTAAACAAAATCACAAGCGGTTTAATAAAACAGATTTTATTAAATGCTTGGAAAAACTAAACAGATCTCAAGAACACACCAGAAAAGGCTGAATATTCAAAAGAACAAAAAGAAGAAAAATAACAAAAGGACAGACCTAATTGCTATAAAAGCTGAAAAAAAAAACAAAGACTTGGAGAAAGTGCTTTGAATGCTTCGAATATGCTGAATACTCTGAATGCTGTGTATGCTGTTTCGAGAGAGACGCGGAGTCCTTTGATTGTATAGCCTGCCTTATATTTATAGCGGCCTTATACAACTTCTAATTGGACACTAATTCCTTGGCTTACGCTCCAAGCTGATTAGTTGATTGGTTGATTGAAGACCTTCCTTATCCACGACTCAGTTGAATCAATCCCTGCAATTTAGGGATCAGACGCTTCAATCTAGCTGGCAATGGACAACTCCTTTCCTTAACGAACTCTTGTTTACAAAACTCTCAAAGATGACGTCATCCTGCCAGCTGTGGATAGCACCGCCTTCTCCTTCCAGTCAATTGGCCTCGTCACTAATTCTCCTGGATGAATCGGGCTCTATCTGTTTCCATGCCTTCCTTCATGCCCGATTACATTTCTTCAACCGCCCATGGCCAATCGGACTTTAACTCTCATCTTCATTACGCGGTGTCCGATTGGGCTTCCGGCTGCTTCATTTCACCATCGGGCTCACCACTTGATTGTTATGTTTTCCCAGAGCCCGATAATCCTTACCTCTAACCAATGTTCCCATCGGGCTCTCTTGATTCTTCCCAACAGCCTTAATCCTATCATCGGTCTCACGTCTGTACTTGAGTCCGATGAGTCATTCACTCCTTAGCCCGGCCCGTTGTCTAACGCGAATCGGGCTAAAAAATCATTGACGATTTTTGGGCGCAAACAAGACTTTTATTTATTTATAAATTCTTTCAAAATTTGTCACGGTAAAAAGCCGTGACAACAACATTCAATAATAGTTGTCACAGTTAATAAGGTGACAAAAGCATAAATTGTCACAAACATTTGTCATTGTTTAAAGAGGTGACAAATTTAAAAAATTGTCACCAATTTATTCACGGTTAATAGAAGTGACAAATGTCATAATTTATCTTGATTCAGAGCGGTGACAATTTACACAACTTGTCACTGTTCATTGCAGTGACAAAGTGAAGGCAATTTACCCTTTGAGGGGTCCTCAAATGGGCAGTGACAGACGTCATTGTCACAGCTCATAGCGATGACAATTTTTTTTGTCACCCCCTAAAGTGTCACAGTTCGGAATAGTGACGAATGCATTTTGTCACCGCTCTATCGGCCAATGTGGTGCAGTGTTAGTAAGTCCTTTTTTTTTCTGTTCTCTTTATTCTCTCATCTTCTAGTTCAATTTTCTTTTACGCAATGAAAAAGTCCTCTTAATTGTGGCAAGAAACTTACACCACATTTGCACGGAGTATCATGTTTGTGTATGTTTTTTGTAAAACACGAACATGCATAGCAGAGAGAAAGAGAGATAGAGAGAGAGAGAGAGAGAGAGAGAGGAATAACTTCAAAAAATACTTGGAAATATTGAACCCTGACGAAATGAATTTCAGATTCTTCAATACAGGTAAATTGATGAGAGAGGAAGGAGAGGCAAAGTTGAGTAGAGAAACAGATGAAGTTAGAAAGTAAAACGTTGAGCTAGTGCACTGTCATCTCTCCTGTACACGCGTGAGACTATCTCAGACACGAAGACATAATGTTTATGCAGAGGAGAGGCAGACGACGCTTTCTTTTTTTAGCTGGTGAAAGTAGGTCTGCCAACGATGAAGCAGAGAGGCCAAGCACACCGTGCAAGCGTGCATACCAAAGTGGGTCGGCTTGCTCTACCAAGCAGGTGAGCACGCAAGAGAAAACATCGTTTTGCGAAGGAGGTGAAGCAGAGAAAGCATAAGGGCGCTGTTGGAAACACCGATCGACTCTTATTATTATATTATATAGTAAGGATAAAGAGATAGAGATGTCTTTCTCAAATGAATGTGACTAAATAGTAGGCCTGCCAATTGGGCTCGTATGAGTTGGACTCATGTAATCTTGAGCTCGGCCCGAAATAATGTACAACATTCCAGGCCCGAGCTCGGCCTGTTTGAAATTATAGATTCTTCCCCCAAACTCAGCCCAATTAATATAACAGGCTTCAGGCTGGCCCAAACATGGAATTGCTGTGGATATCGCAGGTTGACTTACCCACAGCTTTATTTAAAATCTTTTCTAAATTTCAATTTCAAAAACAAATGAGTCGCCACTTAATTTTTAAAAGGAAAAATTAAGAAACCATTTAAAAGGAAACTGATCTTTTGCGAAACCAAAGATTAACTAGGTCCGGGGATTATGGAATAAGAGATGAAGGAGCCCGTCGGACTAAAACACCCTCTCTCATCCTATCTTGCGATAGGCCTCTACTCAACATCCTTTTAATCAAATTATTAATTTAAGTGTGCCCTCAACTAATACATATATACATATACATCACAAAAGCATGTCCAAAGGGTGTAAAATTGTTAATGACAAAAATATCATTCATAAGCCACATACGTCAAATAGTAAGCAATATGATATGCAAATAGGGACCAAGAGAGCTTACCCGGGATCCAGCTGCAAATATTAAACGTGCAATGCATGCGATTGAATAAAACCTAGGAAGAGAGTCTCTAATCCATATATACATATAAGGCAAATCTTAACTCTAAGGTGTCGCGCGTAAGGTCAAAAATCAAATAAAATCAAGAAATTTAATGAACTAGAGAGGGATCGAGAAATCGTACCTTAATAGCGCTACAAAACAAAGGGTTAGTCCACATGATATGCAAAATACGATGTTAGAAATAACAATCCTAAATTTCTAGCTTAAATCTATCTAATGTAATTAAATCCAAAGCAAATAAGTCCTAATTATAAGTGTCAAACCATATGGATGAATATGTACATGGACAAGGATAAACTATGAAATACTCTTAAACTTTGAATTCAAGCTCAAATAATCATTATTAAAACATGGTTTAAGCCCTAGGTCATAGAAAAGTCACTTGGACCATTATTTACAAAGTTGGTCAAATGTGTCATAAAACTTTGGAAATTGCAGAGAGTAGACCAGATATGTAGGAAAATAAAAAGCACGTCTCTCATTATTTGATGTTGATGAATTTTGGATACAAGATGCCTCTGTGAGTCTAGTTTCCAAATCAAAAAGAAAATCAAGGTTTGAACGGTTAGATCTCCGGGAATTAAACAAACACTAGACATTACTCAGGGACTTACAACTCTCTGTCCAGAGATCTTGTATGATTTTTTAAAAATAGCAAACAAATCTGAATTGCTTCAATCTTTCTAGGGAACCTTCCTAACACATTAAGGTTCTTATAAAAAATTATTAGAGGTCATGAAAACTTGGTTAGAGCTCTGATCTATCAATTTTAAAACCGTGTTGCTATTCTGAAACTATTCTGAAACTCTGGACAGATTGTGATTGACCCACAAAACCCATGATCAAACTCTTCTAAACATGAAACCAACTTAAAACAAAAATTACAGTGGTAGAATATTGTGTTATTGACACTTTCCCGTTGGTTTCACTTGATTTCAACGGTTAGATTTCGAACTAAAAATCTTTGATCAAAAATAGTTTGTGAACTCGCTGTTTTCATTTTTCAAGTTTAACATTTATTTGTTAACCCCAACTATTAAACCATGAAGTTGGACTTAACTAAACTATTTTCTCTTACCATTTGATGGTCATTGGAGGCTAAAGATCTTTATATTTGTGGATTTCAGATGAAGTATGAATAGACTTCATGAAATCTCAAGGCAAGGAATCTAAACCATGGAAATGGGCTTAGACTCCAAACCACTTTCTCCTACCATTTGATGGTCATTTGGAGATGAAGACATGACTAATACTTAAAAAGTCTCAAAGGAATATGGAAAGGATTCCATGAAACATCAAGTTAGAGGACCTAAGTCATGAGTATAGACTTGGATCCATCTACTTGTTTATAAGATAAAAATGATGCTTAAACCTTGACTTCCATGTAAAGCATAAGCTCACATGGGATTCAAAGGATCATGCTTAAGAGATCAAGAGAGATATTGAAGATCTCCAAGAATCTCAAGAAGAGAACATAAACAAAAGAAATAGAAGGAAGAATTAGAAGCAAAGATTCCTAAGTTTACTTGACAAACAAAGAAGATAGCAAAAGGTTTTTAGATTAGAGTATCAAAGGAAAGAGAAGGTATGTAAATAATCTATGGTTAGAGGATCACCTCCAAATTATCCTCAAGATTTTCTTTTCTTTGAAGATCTTCCAAGCTCTTCTCTCTAACTCTCTAAAAAATGTTGGTGTAATGGTGTAATGGTGTAATGGTAGTGTATTTTGTATGTGTTGTTCCTCTCCCAATATTTTTCTCTTGGTCCTCTCTTTCAAGGAAGATCCCTTCTCTTTTATAGGCAAAATTATCAGGTATTTTTGGTGAATTTCAGAGCAAAAAATAGGTGTAATTCTCTCATTTGGTGGTACAATGTGTACTTTCTAAATTTAGACAGACTGCTGCCCAGCGCGGCAGTCCAGAAACCTTCGCGGCAGTCCGTGACTGCCGCTGCGGCAGTTCATGACTGCCGTCGCGGCACTACATGACTACCGCACGGCATTCATCAACTGCCGCGGCAATTAATGGATTGCCGCGTTTTTGTCAGTCTTACTTTATCAGTTTTTTGTTCTTATTCGCATACGCATACGTATTGCACTGCAAAATGCATACTTTAAAAGTGAACGGCAGTCAGAAATTTGTGGCAGCACTTGGTGAATGCAGGACCGACACTCTCTGACTGCCATGCGGCACTCAATGAGTGCCGCGGCAGTCTTCCGTGTGCCGTTTTTAGCTGAGGTTCCCTTTTTTAGGTCTTCCCTCTTTTTGAAACAAATTATTTTTGAAGATCCTTTCCAAAAGTCATGTCTTATTCCTGAATTCTCCTAAATACCTGGTATTTTTCCTCTTTCTGTGAAATTTTATCGCGTTTTGGAGATTTTCTGAAGAGCTTGGAATACTTCAATTTTTCGGTCCTTGTCATCATCGGATACGGAGGTGACACTCTCCTAAATTCGACGGTCGGTCAAAATCGGGGTGTCTACAGTTAGCCCTTCTTTGACAGAGCTTGTGGAGCAACGCGTCCCATAAGTAAATGTCAAAGCCTGTGTGAAGACAAGCCCTTTGACCAAACTGTCGAATTTAGGTAAAAATAAAATGCGTTGCAAAACAGGCGTGCAGCGAAATTCTGATTGGTCGTGCTCCACGACGAGCTGCCTACGTATCCCGTCAGGAATCAGACCAAAGCGTAGTTCAGGCATGGGTCAAACATTCACAAACGCAAGTAGTCACACGAATGGATGCACATATCCTGTCGTGATGCAAGTGCCATGCAATGGTGATTTCTGTATTGGCCTAGTTGTGTAAATGTCATGCTTATCATGTTTTCCCCACGTACGACGCACATTTTGTGACGTGTTAGTCAAGGAAGATCATCTGATTCTTTAGCGATTGAAAATTTGCTTACAGGGGTTGCGAAAAGCGCTTTTGATTTGATTACGAGGGTTAACGCAAATCCGTTACGGAAACTGGGAATATAAATCCGTTATATTCTCAAAACGAGGGTTAACGCAAATCCGTTACGGAAACCGGGAATATAAATCCGTTATATTCTCAAAACGAGGGTTAACGCAAATCCGTTACGGAAATCGGGAATATAAATCCGTTATATTCTCAAAACGAGGGTTAACGCAAATCCGTTACGGAAACCGGGAATATAAATCCGTTATATTCTCAAAACGAGGGTTAACGCAAATCCGTTACGGAAACCGGGAAAATAAATCCGTTATATTCTCAAACGGGGGTTAACGCAAATCCGTTACGGAAACCGGGAATATAAATCCGTTATATTCTCAAACGGGGGTTAACGCAAATCCGTTACGGAAACCGGGAATATAAATCCGTTATATTCTCAAACGGGGGTTAACGCAAATCCGTTACGGAAACCGGGAATATAAATCCGTTATATTCTCAAAACGAGGGTTAACACAAATCTGTTACGGAAACCGGGAATATAAATCCGTTATATTCTCAAAACGAGGGTTAACGCAAATCCGTTACGGAAACCGGGAATATAAATCCGTTATATTCTCAAAAGGAGGGTTAACGCAAATCCGTTACGGAACCCGGGAATATAAATCCATTATATTCTCAAAACGAGGGTTAACGCAAATCCGTTACGGAACCCGGGAATATAAATCTATCATATTCTCAAAACGAGGGTAAATGCAAGTCTGTTGCGAGAATCGAGAATATAAATCCGTTATACTCTCAAAGCAAAAAATCGACGTAAATCTGTCACGCGGATCGGGGATATAAATCTGTTATATTCTCCAGATTCAAATTTTCAAAGTTCGGGAGCCTACGGGCTTAAAATCTACTTCATATTTTCAAAAATCGAGGCCCGCAGGCTAAGATTTCATCTTTTGAGATTTGGGGCCCACAGGCTCGAATTTTATTTCAATTTTTGGGAGTCGAGAACCCGGGGTCAAAAAGTGCAATGAGGGCACATTTTGGGGGGCTCAAGTTCAATTTTCGGGACTTGATTTGAAATTTTGGAGGGAAAGTAAATATCTTTGAACCGCCTTAAGCGCGGCACACGCGGTTTTTCGCGGCAGTCCGCGACTGCCGCGCGGAAAATTGAGTGCCGCGTTTGAGCGGCAGTGGCTTAAACCGTCGGGTTCATTACACTTCTCTCATTCTCTCAACCTCCTTTCCCTCGAAATCTCTCTGGAGAAAATTTTCTCTTTTTCTTTCCTCACTTCTATATTGATCTACGACATTCACAGGTTAGTTCTGCTAGATCAGAGTTTGATTAAACCTGTTTATTTCATCGTTTTTCCGAATTTTTACTAATCTAACGCGTGGATTCTCTCTTTCTCTTTGACAGATTATGGCGAGTGGTTCAGGGCGCAAGAAGAAGGCCAGATACACTGCCACTCATCACCCGGACGCCACACTCCTACTGAGGGACCCCGATGAGCATTTGTCGGCCCGCGCGTTCAAGCGAGAGGTAAATGCTCCCCTTTTATTTATTTTTCGTATTTCTTTTCGCATTTCCTTCTTTACGTGAATGTAACGTAGGATGGCCATAACTCTTTAGATACCCTGTTCCGAATGTCGTGCTCGTGGCGCCCCCGAGCGTCTCGAATACTTTATTCCATGCCTTGTGTAAAGGAATTCTATTTTATTCTCTTTTCAATTCTCATGAACCTCAGAAACTGAATGTTATGCTTGAATATTTTGAATATTTTCTCCTTTGACTTTTCTCAAAGACTTTTGAAAGACATTTAATTGGGATACATTGCTTGTGAATAAAGAATCCAATGCAATCCTGAACCTTCTCCCGTAATTATTCGGAAATTGTTTCTCGAATGTTTGCAATTACGCGTTTCTTTTTGAACCTTATACTTTTTCAGGCCCAAAATCTCTTTTGAAACTTATCTATGCATGTATTTCAAAGAATGTGAACAAACTACTCTTTCTCTTTTCTTTTCTTTTTGAAACCTTGCTAGAATATTGAGTGTTTTCTTTTATTCATTTCCTCTTGAATGCAAACGAGTGCTTTGCTTGTGAAATCCCCTATGAACACTCCTTTATTTATTATTTATTCATTGTTGTTGCTTTCTTCTTTATCCACTCCCTAACAACAAACCTTTTTATTCTTTCTTGCAGCTGCAGCCGAAGGTGCTGAAGGGGCATGGCAGCCTTGCTCATGGCCACGAGTGGTATACGGAGCTGAGTGAAACCATACAGGGGCTTATTGATGCAGCAGGGTTTGGAGACTTCGTCAAACTCTTGACGAAGAGCTCCAACGACTTACAGCAGATGCATGCGTTGGCTGAGCGATGGTGGGATACCACGAGTACTTTTCACTTTTCGTTTGGCGAGATGACGTTGACGCCGTTGGACTTCTCTATGATAACAGGGATCGCCTTCGGCGGAGAGCCTCTGAGATATTTGACCGACCAGGAGTGGGATCAGATGGAGCCGTTGTTAGGGGTGGTTCCGGAGGAGGCCTTGGTTACAGCCCGGTGGTTTATGGATACCTTCCGGGGAAAACCCGGCTTCACCGACGAGCAGATGGCCCGAGGCTTCTTGATGTACATGCTGGGGTGCTCCTTGTTAAGCACCAAGGGTGACCGGATTTCTGCTTCCTTGGTGGCGTCGCTGGAGCGTCTGGACCGGGTCGCTGAGTTTGATTGGGCTGGTGCAGGGTTATCTATCCTGAACAGGCATATGAGTGACATCTCCCGGGACAGGTCGACTGCTACCAGCGGGTATTGGAGAGCGTGGGAGGCATATTTTTCACGTTTCATTGCCTTTTTATGCTTTCAGAGATTTATTCAATTTGAGAGACTAACCCCCTCATTTTATTATCGCAGATCTGGTCCCATGAGTATTTTCGCATGATGTCTCCAGTGACACGTGACGCTGACGCCCTCGTCATGCCTCAGGGGCTGAAATGGGCGAAGGACAGGGTTGGGCGGAAGACCGGGGCTCACGACTTTGTTTCGTTCAGGAACTTCCTGATGAACCTACGGGAGGAGCATGTACACTGGCAGCCGTGGCTCAGGGTATTGCCCGAGGCTGGTGTGGGGATTCGAGAGTCGGCCGGGTATGACCCGACGAGGCGACTTCTATGTGGGCCAGAGGGCCAGGCGTGGTATCTAGGAGAGAGGGTGACCAGGCAGTCACTAGCGGCCCCCAGATTCTTTGTGCCGTTCCCTCCTCCTGACTCTATGAGGGCCACGGATACACTTCAGGGCGGTGAGTTCACGGCTGCTCGAGCCGGCTACGGTATCCACGGCTTCTTGGACGACCCTGACGGATATGCGGCCTTCTGCGCCGCCAAGCTGATGCCGAACTTCCCTCTGATGGAAGTGACTCGGGTGAGTAAATGATTCCTTCATTATTTCCGTGAGTTCTCCTTTTATTCCTTATTCATGTTTTATTACTTTTGTTTGCAGCCTGTTCCTGCCGCGGTTCGTCCCCCTGCCCTGCCTGAGTGGGACTGGACTATGTCGACCGTCTCGTTCAGCGAGCCCCATGTGACGACGATCCCCCGACTTTCACAGGGCGCTCCCACCATTCCTATCCACTACGACCTTGTCCCGCGTGCTTACGCGGAGGAGGGCCTGATGTATGCCCATAGCATGCGACAGTGGGTTCTTGGGCGCGAGTGGATGGTAAGAAATTCATCCCCACTCCTACTTTTGACTGGGATTGTATTTCTTTTTACTAATCTTTATTCCTGGTTCTTGTTTTCAGGCTAAGGGAGCTCGGGCGACTGCTACGGTTCAGTTGAGGGCCCAGGTACGATCTTCTACCCTTTCCATATTATTAGTATTCCAAATGTCTTTTCAACACTTTTCTGGACTCATCCCCTCTCTTCCAGATGGAGGAGAACAGAGTCCTGTCTCAGCAGGTGGGGCAGCTTCAGCAGCGGCTCTAGCAGTTTGGCATCCCTCTCAGCGATGCCCCCGGGGGTAGCGGTGCTGGGCGTGGCGGAGGTGGTGGCGAGGGCACCAGCAGAGGCAGAGGCAGAGGCGACAGTAGCGGGGGTCGTGGAGGGAGCGGTGGAGGTAGCGGGACCGAGTCGGAGGAGGAGCCTCTCAGGCGCACGACTCGTCACACTCGCGGCCGGGGTCGGGGTCGTGGCTGACCCTGCTTTTGCTATTTTTTATTTCTGAGAGTTGTGGGAGGATTTACATTTTGGTGGATGACTGTATATATACACATATGCTTTATTTTGATGGCTGCTTCCTTATAGTTGGTAGGATAGATGCTTTAAATATTTTATTTACGCTTTTTTTTTTTTTGCTTACTCACCGTATGTGTGACCATAGCTTGGTCCAACTCCTGCCGTATGTGGGACCATGGCTTGGTCCCGTCTTTATTTTTATCATTGAATGCTTCTGTTTCTTTTATCTATTCGATATGTACAAATGAATGAAATAAATGAATGAACGAATGTATTTGCACGTGCTGCATGATGCGCACGTTTTATTATCTAGTTTTCTGTTTGCAGGTGGGCTGATCGTGTTACAAACAAACCCTGGCCAATGAAAAACTTGGAACGGCACTCGGTTAGGTCTCCGCGGCAGTCAGTGACTGCCGCTACGGCAGTCAGTAAGTGCCGCAACGGCATTCACGGACTGCCGCGCGGCACTTCATGGAGTGCCGCTGTACTTTATCGAGTGCCGCGATTGAGTGGGCAGCCTTATTCCCCTATTTATACCCCTCTTCTTCTAACTTTCCACAAAACATCTTCTTTCTCCTTTGTTTCTCTTCAAATGGCCCCCATTAACTCTCAAATCCTCTTCCCATGGATGGATACTCTCTCAGGTATTGACAAGCTCAACTTCGAGTGTTTCCGATTAAACGATCTTTTCTCTTTTCAACAGATGAATCTGAATGAGGGCCTACTTCGAGCTGCCATTCAGTGTTGGGATCCTGCTCTTAATGTTTTCCGCTTTGACTTTCAAGAGATTTGTCCTTTGTTTGAGGAATTTAGCGCCATTCTCCACACTGATCCCTCTGCTGAATTGATGGTTCCTCTAATTCAGGCCAGGTATGTCCGGGACTTAGCCACTCTTCTCCACACATCTCGAAATGCGGCAGGTTCTTTTGTTCATGATGGGCTGATCAACTTTGAACGCCTTTCTTCTGTTTATGCTCCCATAGGGGACCCTTATGATGGTGAGTACCAGATCATCCGACGTAGTGCCTTGTCAATTGCCATGCTCTCTTACTTTCTATTTTCAGTCGTCTTCTGATACTCTTATACCCATTGCCCGTGGTTTGAGGGAGGTGAAAAGTGCTGTTATGCTGGTTCTTGGCGAAACTTTGATTGGATTGAGCCATGCCCATGTTACCGGGGCCACGTTATCTGCCGGGGCACCTTTCGTCTTACAGGTTTGGCTCGTGGAACGCCTCGACCTCTTCATTCACCCCTCGCATCTTCGTGGGCCACTTTCTTATGACCGTATGGAGGTCCATTGCTTATTCCATTCCGATGCATGGCTCGGTTGGCTCCAGGGCCTCTCTTCCAGTGATATCTGCTGGGTCTGCCCTCAGTGGACTCATCGTTCTGTTGTTGTACGTCTTCCCGGGCGACCTGGCATCTGGCTGCCGGGCCTGTGTGCTACCACTTTCTACATTCCCGACCGGGTGGTCCGCCAGTTTGGACTTTTACAGGATGTTACTGAATCCGTGACTGCTGACTTCATCAGGGGTTCTACTCTGCGTCCTTCTATCGTGAAGGCTTTCGTGGAGGCTTGGCACGGCAGAATGGCTGCTCCGTTCCCGAGGGTTCCTGCCCTGATTATGCCTACTACCGAGTATCTCCTAGAGATCCAAGCCTTGATTGCGAGGCGAGCTTGACAGACATATGCATAATAATAAAGTAGACGAAAAACAGGGAAAGGCTTGCCATTTTACGAAACTTTTTGACAGACCCTGCCTACTCTTTTCGCGCTTTTGGATGTGATTTTTTTTATTTCTTTTTACTTCAAGAAGTGGTGTTGTCTTTAGAAAATTCTAGCATGCTTAATCAAAGTGCTCAACCTTTCGATTAATCTTTCATGAAGAATTCTCCTTTCAATGTCTTTTCTTGGCTCTTTACTCTGCTTCTTTGCTTTAAGCTTTAATCCTTCTATATTATGAATTCTCATTTGTTTCTTTATAGTACTTATCTCGATAGCCAGGTGATCCAAGGGAGGGTTTTGTATCTGGGTTCTTCGGCTAGCAAACGAAGTTTGCCCCTGGTTTTAGGGCTTCGAAGTGACTCCGGGAAAACGCCAGTTTGCCCCTAGTTTAGCGCAGCAGCAGTTTTTTTTTTTTTTTTTTAGAATGACCGAACCAAGTTGGTTGCCTACGTATCCCCTAGCGGGAATCAGGTCAAGCGTAGTTCATCAAGGTAGGAGGCTTTGAAAGAAATGGTTTCAAGCAAAGTATTTCTTGAGGCGATCGAGGTTAATTGGCTGTTTAAATTCAACCCCGTCTAGGTCCATGAGATAGGCCGCTCCTCCGGAAAGGAGGGTCTTAATGATGTACGGCCCGACCCAGTTGGGTTTGAATTTTCCTCTGGGGTCATAAACAGGCACTTTAAGTTCTTTGAGGACCAGGTCACCCTCAGCAAGCTTCCTTGGGCGAACTTTTTTGTTGAAAGCACGAGCTATTCTCTTCTGGTATCCCCGAGTATGGTTTATCGCGGTTAGCCTCTTTTCATCAAGCAGCATCAATTCCTCGTACCTTCCCTGTATCCATTCTGATTCAGTGATCTCACACTCTGCTAAAACCCGGAGAGAGGGTATCTCCACCTCGACTGGAAGTACCGCCTCCATCCCATATACTAACGAATACGGTGTAGCGCATGTTGAAGTTCTTACCGAAGTTCGGTATCCCCACAAAGCGAACGGCAGCTTCTCGTGCCAATCCTTATATGTATCTGTCGTTTTTCCCAAGATAGCTTTAACATTTTTATTTGTTGCTTCCACTGCTCCGTTCGTCTGAGGCCTACACGGGGATGACTGATGGCGGGTGATCTTATATTTTTCCAAGAGCGGGATGACCTCTCCTTGGAAATGACTGCCATGATCAGAGATAAACTCATTAGGGACCCCATAACTGCAGATTATGTTCTTCTCAATAAAATTCACCACATCTTTGGCTTTTAAAGTCGCATATGAGGCTGCCTCTACCCATTTGGTAAAATAATCAATCGCCATGATTATGTATCGGTGCCCATTGGAAGCCTTTGGAACTATCTCACCAATGATATCTATCCCCCATACAGAAAATGGCCAAGGGGTGGTCATGCTGTAGAGCTGTGCCAGCGGGGTATGCATCAGATTTGCATGAATCTGACACTTGTGACACCTTCTAACATATTCACAACAGTCTTTGTTCAAGGTCGTCCAATAGTACCCTTGTCGGATGATCTTTTTTGCCAGCATGTGCACATTCATGTGGGGCCCACACACTCCCTCATGTATTTCCTCCATCATTCTCTTAGCTTCTTTCCCATATAGGCACTCCAGATTATACCCAGTGTAGGATTTCTTCCATAGCTTATCTGCGTATATTACAAATTGAGCGGCGAATCGTCGAATCGCCTTCCTGTCCTTTTCTGAGGCTCCTTCGGGGTACTTTCCTTCTTTGATGAACTTCCATACATCTTCATACCAAGGCACCTCATCTTCTCTTTCTATGGCCGCGATCATTTCGAATAACGATTGATTCCTCACTTCTATGGATAGCGGGATCATGGCAATTTTGGAAGGGATTTGGATCATTGAGGCTAAGGTAGCCAAAGAGTCGGCTGGTTGATTTTCTTCGCGAGGGAGGTAGTAAAAGGAAATCTTTCGGAATTGTGCTTTCAGGCTTTCCAGATAGTCATGATAAGGTCTCAATTTCTCATGTTTTACCCTCCAGTCTCCTCGGACCTGGGATATGATCAGGTTGGAATCTCCGAAGACATCGATCTTTCCGACCTTCAAAGCCAAGGCTGCTTCCATCCCAATTATGCATGCTTCGTACTCCGCAGTATTGTTAGTTGAGTTATACTTGAGTTTGACGGCTAATGGGGTAGGGACCCCATCGGGTGCTATGAGAATGATTCCAACTCCATAACCCATTTGGTTGGCTGCCCCATCGAAATACATCTTCCACAGGTCCTCCTTTACCTCCATTATTCCTTCATCTGGGAACTTGAATTCTCCTTTGTCCTCAGATTCTACAGCGAGGTCGGCTAAAAACTCGACGACAGCCCTTCCCTTTATGGACTTGGCGGTGACATACCTGATGTCGAGCTCAGCCAACATCATGGTCCAACGGGAAATCCTACTGGTCAAGACGGGTTTTTCGAACAGGTATTTTAATGGGTCCATTCGGGATATCAGGATTACAGGGAAGGCTAGCATGTAGTGGCGGAGGCGACGGGTACACCAAACCAAGGCCCAACAGGCCTTCTCCAAGGGCGAATACTTTAACTCATATCCGACCATTCTCTTGCTTAAGTAGTAAATGGCTTTTTCCACGTGCCCTTCTTCTCCTTCTTGGGCCAACATACACCCCATCGAATCTTCGGACACAGAGAGGTAAAGTAACAGGGGTCTCCCGAGTGAAGGTGGTGACAGGACAGGTGGGTTTTGGAGGTAGGTTTTGATTTTGTCGAAGGCTTGTTGGCAAGGGGCGTCCCATTCAAACTTCTCTCCTTTTCGGAGTAGTTTGAACAGTGGGTCGCAGGTTAAGGTAAGTTTGGAAATGAAGCGGCTGATGAACTGTTCCCTCCCCAGAAATCCCCTCAGTTCTTTCTCATTTTTAGGCGGGTTCATTTCGGTTATGCCTTTTATCTTGGTGGGGTCTACTTCTATTCCCCTTTGGGTAATGAGAAATCCCAATAACTTTCCGGTAGTGACTCCGAACGTACATTTCTGCGGGTTTAGCCTCACTTGGAATTCCCTCAATCTCTCAAAGAACTTTCTCAAAGCCTCTAGGTGCCCTCTCCTCTCCTTGGATTTCACAATCATATCATCCACATACACCTCCACCTCCTTGTGGATCATGTCGTGTAGCAAAGTGGTGGCAGCCCTTTGATAGGTCGCACCTGCATTCTTAACTCCGAACGGTATGACTCTATAACAATACGTCCCCCATGGAGTGATGAAAGTAGTTTTCTCCCTATCCTCGGGCGCCATGAGGATTTGATTATACCCGGAGAATCCATCCATGAAAGATAGGAGCTCGTGTCCCGCAGTGTTATCAACCAACACATCAATGTGGGGCAGCGGGAAATCGTCTTTAGGGCTTGCCTTGTTTAAATCTCAAAAATCAACGCAAACCCTAACACGACCATCCTTCTTTGGGACGGGTACAATGTTGGCAATCCACTCAGGATACTCGGTGACCATCAAGAATCCAGCTTTTAATTGCTTTTCAACCTCCTCTTTTACCTTAAGTGCCCATTCTGGCCTCATTCGCCTCAATTTTTGTTTCATAGGTTTTGAATTGGGAAAGAGGGGGATATGGTGTTGGACTATTTTTGGATCGATACCTGGCATATCATTATAAGACCATGCAAAAACATCTTTGAATTCATTTAATAGACTGATTAGTTCTTTGCTTTCTTTATTGCTAAGTGTAGAGCCGATAAAGACATTTTGAGGATTATTTTCATTTCCTAGATTAATTGTTAGGGTGTCCTCAATGATTTTACATGCAGATTCTTTTTCTTTTTTCAATTAGTTTTTGCAGTTCAATAGGTATTTCATGATCATCACATTCATTAAGCGCGTTCCAGTAGGCAGAATCAGTCATACTTTCATTGATTTTCTTCGGGGTGATTACAACAGACATGGAAATTAAAAGACGCCTCATTTGGGCCATTACAGACTCTGGGTGCGGGGGGAACCTATCACTAGACTCAAAAACCCACTCTTTCTTGTTCTCTCCTCCCAAGTCAGTAATGAAGCATTCTTCCGGATCTCCTGTCTTGGTGATTTCTTCCATCTCTCCTTCCCCTACCTTCCCCTTGTCGGTCTCTTTCTGATCTTCCTCGTCCTCCTCGCTTTCGGCTGCTTCCTCCGTCATGCCCTCGATGTATTCACCTTTAGCCTTTCCGGGATCCTCCTTTGTGACCTCTGCGTTCCCTTCGCCTAACAGATCTTTCATGGCGGAGCCGTCTAGCGTACCAATCCAGTCCTTGGCAGCAACAAACTTTTCAGGCATTTGCAAAAATGGGTCTTTGTACTCGAAAAATCCATGGGAGAAAAAGATCTCGAACCCCGGCTTCATGCGTTTGTCCTTTTGGTCCATCCATGGCTCTGGGAAACCACAGAAGGGGAAATCTTCTCCTTCCTTCACAAAATACCCATTGAGAGTCTTCAAGTAAGGGTCTAGTGGCGCATTGACGGCCTTTTTCTTTGCTCTCAGCTCCTTCTTCGTTGGCTGGTACCCCAAACCGTGAGTGTGAGTCTGAGTAGGGATTCTTGGAGCCTCAGGCAGGCCCTGGAGGTTTTTTCCCAAGCCCAATCCTGGAAAGAAACCCATTTTCTTCATGATTCCTGCGACCACTGGACTTGCATATTGATCGAAATGGGGCGGTGGAAACTCTCTCGGCTTTCCCTCTTCTATCATGCTGATGAACTCGAATCCTCTCATTTTCGCTTCTTCTTCTTGTAGCTGTAATTCTAGGACTGATGCACTTGACGATGCTTCGGACAAACGAACCCAACTGTCCCCGAGGATATCACAGACTTTGTTTTCCCAGACATACTTAACCTTTTGATGGATTGTTGACGGTATGGCACCCAAACTGTCCAACCAAGGCCTTCCCAGCAGCAGATTGAAAGTAGCGGGGATATCGATGATTTGGAACTCAGCTTCTTTGTCCATCGGCCCGATAGCGAGATTAAGAAAGATAATGCCCATGACTGTTCTTTGGGTGTTGTCATATGCCCGGACCTTTTGTTGAGACGGCACAAAAGAAGATTCATCTAAACCCATTCGTTTGGCTGTGCGAAAAGGACATACATTAAGAGCAGACCCGTTGTCAACGACACAAGCGGGCACGGTATTCCCTAAACATTCCACAGTGACGTACAACGGCTTATTGAGCATGGGTCCTCCCGGAGGCAAGTCGTTTGATGAGAAAGTAATAGCCGAGGTTGGAATTTTGCCGATCAGCCCTATGAGGTCCTCCGGAGTGGTGTTAATAGACACGTCAGCTTGATTAAGGGCGTCTAGGACCGCCTGCCTATGACGTTTGGAGGCAATCAGCAACCCCCAAACAGTGATGTTAGCCTGAGTCTTCTTCATCTTCTTGAGGACTCTATCCTCTTCTTCTTCCTCATTCATCTTCCCTTTTCCCTTGTCTTGATCTCTCCCCGGGTGATCTTCTTCTAGTTCGTTTGGTTTGAAGTGTCTGCCAGACCGAGTCAAATGATCGATCTCCTCTTTTGCCCAAAGGTTGTCGGCTTCTGAAGCGGTCTTTGAGCCCTCCTTTGCCTCTTCGTCGCTTTGATACCACAGATCATCCTCCCCTACCTGGTCTATGTTGCGATCATTGCTTTCTTGAACCCACCAATCTGACTGCCTCGTCATTTCGTCTTCCCATATCTCTGGTTGGGTCCCAAGCATACAGATCCCCAAATTTTCTGGTAACTGATAAAACTTCCTCGGTTCCCCGACTTTCGTGATTAGCTTGGACAGATCGAATGTCACTTCTTCTACCCCTAAGAAATAAAGACCCCGCGGTGGTGGCACAGCACGATGGTTTGGCAGTGGATTCTTGGTGACATTGGGGGCCTTGACAGGTGGCTCGGATATCACTTTGTTATCAATGAGGTCTTGGATTTCGTGCCTTAACCTCATGCACCGATTCGTCGAGTGGCCCTTTTGTTGATGATATTTGCAGTAGAGATCTTCTTTGAAATGCGACGGGAGTGGACTTGGCGGGGGTCGAGGTTCTAACTGTCGGAGATGCCCCTTTGCTAACAGCCTATCGAGGGCTGTTGATAATGATACTCCTAAATCTGAAAACTTCCTCAGTGGCTTATCCTCCCCTCCTCTTGGATGGTTTCTGGTGATATCGAATTTTCTCTCCGGCTCGCTAAGTGCATTGACATCGGTTGGGCCAGAGTAACCCCCCGAATGCCCTTCATTTGATCCATAACTAGGCCTCCGGTATCGGTTCTGTGGTTCTTCCTTCTTGATTGTTCCCTCTTGGATCGCATCCTCGATTCTCGTCCCTACATCGAACACCTCAGCGAAGGTGTTGATCGAATGGAACCTCATCTTCTCCTGATAAACTGGCTGCAGATTCTTCATCAACATTCGGATCTGGTCCTTCTCAGACGGCCTTTGTACCATTTTGGCTGCCTTTCCCCTCCATCTGCTTAGGTATTCGGCGAACGATTCTTTGTTCCCTTGTCTGGTGGTCTCCAAATCTCGGACAGTAACATCCAAATCCTGATTGTATTCGTACTGCGCCACAAATGCCTTAATCACTTCTTCCCATACTCTGGTTTTGCTTGGTTCGAGAGTAAGATACCAAGACAGAGCGGCTCCAGTCAAAGTCTGTTGGAATAGGACCGCCACCATTGATGTGCTCAAACTGCTTGGTTGGAAAGCCCCAATACACATTCTTATGTGGCTGCGAGGATTGCCGGTCCCATCAAATTTGTCAAAAACCGGCATCTTGAACCCGGCGGGCAGTGTTTCGCGTACTCCGTCGTACAACCCTTCCAGTTCCATCAGATAGGTATCCACCCCTTGAGCCTTGCACATTACCCTTTCCAACTTTTCTATCTTCTCGGTCAGCAGCTTCTCCTTCTCATCTTTCTCTCTGTCTCTGTTGGCTCTTAGTGCATCATTCCAATGTGCCTCCTGATCGTCGAACCAATCTCCGTCTCCTCCTCCCAAAGGCGGGTCTATAATGGGTGGAATTGCATGTGGCGGTGGTCGGCAGTTTAGTTCTTCTATTATTCCCATCATGCGGTTCATATTCTCGGCTTGTCTCCTCATCTGTTCCGCTTGCTGTTCGACTAGTACTCTCAACCTGGTCATCTCTTCGTTGTTTCTCTCTTCGGCCATGTCAATGTATCCCCTCCTCACTAGTCGTGCCGTAGGATCCCTAAACCACCCTTGGTTTGTTATTTTTGCTCCTACAACAAATTTTGAAAATTTTCCTTTAAAATCTTTTTATTACAACTTTTCTCTTATATGTCATGCGGATGCGATGCATGTGTGCGTGTGTGCCTATTCTATATGCCAAAAAGAAAACCCTAGTCCTAACACATAAGCACATAAGCACATAAAAATCCTTACCCATGTCAAGTGTGCTAACTTCTCTTTTCATTGTGACCCTTTCTACCCTCCCAGGTTTGAAAATTTTAGGGTTTTTGAAATTCATTTGGGAAGCAATTCTGATGAAATTTTTAGAAAACAATTTTCAAGAATTTTGGATCATAAGGTGACTAGGTCAAAACTTCTGTTTTTGAAAAGCATGAATTTTTTGAAATCTTGGCCTTGAAATTTTAATAGTGACCTCCCAAGTTTTTGAAAGAGCGTTTTTGAATAAAGGTCGTGGAAATCTTATTTGTTTTCAAAGACTAATTTTTTGAAATTCTCAGGGTAGAAGGGTCACATAATCGGATTATCACCGTACTTTTCATGGGTTTGGATACATACAAGGTCAATGATGCTTAGCTAACATGATATAAGAAGTATAACCTTATAACCAAGGTTCAGCATGTTCCCAAATGTCGTGGGACATGAGGAGGAATTGCTAAAAGTGATTAAGGGGTTATACATTTTTCATCAAGTAAGCATCGTCATCATCTCAAATAATCCCCTTTGGGCATACAAAACTCCCTAGCACATAGCCCTAATCAAGAATTAAATCCCTAAGATTGAAAGGTTCTATAGAAGCTACTATGCAAAAGCTGGGTTTTGGTCAAATAAGGGACCCTTGACACACACCCGATAGGATGCTTGATATACCAAATCATGGTACGAGATCAAGGGTGATCACACAGTCCCATGATGACTTGACCGACCGGGTTGCCCCGAGCCTCTAAGGTCATAGTTCCGTGCAATCGACTGGCTGGACATGCAAGTGAAATGCAACAGGCACACAAAGATTAATTAATTCGATTAAAAGGATGTTTTTCAAGTCTAATCCTCAAGTGAACCCAGAATCAGAGTTCTGGTCTGCGAAACCAGAGATTCTGGGTTCGATCCCCAGTGGAGTCGCCAGATTGTGGATATCGCAGGTTGACTTACCCACAGCTTTATTTAAAATCTTTTCTAAAATTTCAATTTCAAAAACAAATGAGTCGCCACTTAATTTTTAAAAGGAAAAATTAAGAAACCATTTAAAAGGAAACTGATCTTTTGCGAAACCAAAGATTAACTAGGTTCGGGGATTATGGAATAAGAGAGGAAGGAGCCCGTCGGACTAAAACACCCTCTCTCATCCTATCTTGCGATAGGCCTCTACTCAACATCCTTTTAATCGAATTATTAATTTAAGTGTGCCCTCAACTAATACATATATACATATACATCACAAAAGCATGTCCAAAGGGTGTAAAATTGTTAATGACAAAAATATCATTCATAAGCCACATACGTCAAATAGTAAGCAATATGATATGCAAATAGGGACCAAGAGAGCTTACCCGGGATCCAGCTGCGAATATTAAACGTGCAATGCATGCGATTGAATAAAACCTAGGAAGAGAGTCTCTAATCCATATATACATATAAGGCAAATCTTAACTCTAAGGTGTCGCGCGTAAGGTCAAAAATCAAATAAAATCAAGAAATTTAATGAACTAGAGAGGGATCGAGAAATCGTACCTTAATAGCGCTACAAAACAAAGGGTTAGTCCACATGATATGCAAAATACGATGTTAGAAATAACAATCCTAAATTTCTAGCTTAAATCTATCTAATGTAATTAAATCCAAAGCAAATAAGTCCTAATTATAAGTGTCAAACCATATGGATGAATATGTACATGGACAAGGATAAACTATGAAATACTCTTAAACTTTGAATTCAAGCTCAACTAATCATTATTAAAACATGGTTTAAGCCCTAGGTCATAGAAAAGTCACTTGGACCATTATTTACAAAGTTGGTCAAATGTGTCATAAAACTTTGGAAATTACAGAGAGCAGACCAGATATGTAGGAAAATAAAAAGCACGTCTCTCATGGTTTGATGTTGATTAATTTTGGACACAAGATGCCTCTGTGAATCTAGTTTCCAAATCAAAAAGAAAATCAAGGTTTGAACGGTTAGATCTCCGAGAATTAAACAAACACTAGAAATTACTCAGGGACTTACAACTCTCTGTCCAGAGATCTTGTATGATTTTTTAAAAATAGCAAACAAATATGAATTGCTTCAATCTTTTTAGGGAACCTTCCTAACACATTAAGGTTCTTATAAAAAATTATTAGAGGTCATGAAAACTTGGTTAGAGCTCTGATCTATCAATTTTAAAACCGTGTTGCTGTTCTGAAACTATTCTGAAACTCTGGACAGATTGTGATTGACCCACAAAACCCATGATCAAACTCTTCTAAACATGAAACCACCTTAAAACAAAAATTACAGTGGTAGAATATTGTGTTATTGACACTTTCCCGTTGGTTTCACTTGATTTCAACGGTTAGATTTCGAACTAAAAATCTTTGATCAAAACTAGTTTGTGAACTCACTATTTTCATTTTTCAAGTTTAACATTTATTTGTTAACCCCAACTATTAAACCATGAAGTTGGACTTAACTAAACTATTTTCTCCTACCATTTGATGGTCATTGGAGGCTAAAGATCTTTATATTTGTGGATTTCAAATGAAGTATGAATAGACTTCATGAAATCTCAAGGCAAGGAATCTAAACCATGGAAATGGGCTTAGACTCCAAACCACTTTCTCCTACCATTTGATGGTCATTTGGAGATGAAGACATGACTAATACTTAAAAAGTCTTAAAGGAATATGAAAAGGATTCCATGAAACATCAAGCTAGAGGACCTAAGTCATGAGTATAGACTTGGATCCATCTACTTGTTTATAAGATAAAAATGATGCTTAAACCTTGACTTCCATGTAAAGCATAAGCTCACATGGGATTCAAAGGATCATGCTTAAGAGATCAAGAGAGATATTGAAGATCTCCAAGAATCTCAAGAAGAGAACATAAACAAAAGAAATAGAAGGAAGAATTAGAAGCAAAGATTCCTAAGTTTACTTAACAAACAAAGAAGATAGCAAAAGGTTTTTAGATTAGAGTTTCAAAGGAAAGAGAAGGTATGTAAATAATCTATGGTTAGAGGATCACCTCTAAATTATCCTCAAGGTTTTCTTTTCTTTGAAGATCTTCCAAGCTCTTCTCTCTAACTCTCTAAAAAATGTTGGTGTAATGGTGTAATGGTAGTGTATTTTGTATGTGTTGTTCCTCTCCCAATATTTTTCTCTTGGTCCTCTCTTTCAAGGAAGATCCCTTCTCTTTTATAGGCAAAATTATCAGGTATTTTTGGTGAATTTCAGAGCAAAAAATAGGTGTAATTCTCTCATTTGGTGGTACAATGTGTACTTTCTGAATTTAGACAGACTGCTGCCCAGCGCGGCAGTCCAGAAACCTTCGCGACAGTCCGTGACTGCCGCTGTGGCAGTTCATGACTGCCGTCGCGGCACTACATGACTGCCGCACGGCATTCATCAACTGCCGCGGCAATTAATGGATTGCCACATTTTTGTCAGTCTTACTTTATCAGTTTTTTGTTCTTATTCGCATACGCATACGTATTGCACTGCAAAATACAGACTTTAAAAGTGAACGGCAGTCAGAAATTTGTGGCGGCACGTGGTGAATGCCGGACCGGCACTCTCTGACTGCCGTGCGGCACTCAATGAGTGCCGCGGCAGTCTGCCGTGTGCCGTTTTTAGCTGAGGTTCCCTTTTTTAGGTCTTCCCTCTTTTTGAAACAAATTATTTTTGAAGATCCTTTCCAAAAGTCATGTCTTATTCCTGAATTCTCCTAAATACCTGGTATTTTTCCTCTTTCTGTGAAATTTTATCGCGTTTTGGAGATTTTCTGAAGAGCTTGGAATACTTCAATTTTTCGGTCCTTGTCATCATTGGATACGGAGGTGACACTCTCCTAAATTCGACGGTCAGTCAAAATCGGGGTGTCTACAATTGCCTATCTTATTTTGAACATCATAATTAACTAATTTGGTGATTCATTAATTTGTATTAAGACCAACATCATCGTGCAAACAAAATTTATGGCCTAAAAGTTAAGCCCGAATTGAATTACCGAAAAAGATGAAGCCTTAAGTGATGTGTAACATATCGGGTTTATATTGATTCAACTTAAGCATAAGATGGTCCGACTAATGCAAGGATAATTACATATATCTGTAGACACCCCGATTTTGACCGACCGTCGAATTTAGGAGAGCGTCACCTCCACGTCAGATGATGATAAGGACCGAAAGATTCGAAGTATTCCAAGCTCTTCAGAAAGTTCTCCAAACGCAATAAAATTTCACAGAAAGAAGGAAATACCAGGTATTTAGGAGAATTCAGGTATAAAACATCACTTTTGGAAAAGATCTTCAAAAATAAGTTTTTTTTTAGAAAAAGGAGAGAAGAAAAGACCTAAAAGGAAAAGTTTACCAGAAGCCGGCACACGGTAGTTTTTTGCGGCACTCACAGAATGCCGGAACGACTCTCACTGAGTGTCGCCGACATTTTTTGACTGCCGTTTGTTTTTTAAGTTCGTATTTTGTGGTACAATACGTATATGTATGTGGATAAAAATAAAAAAAAATTGATAACGTAAGGTTGACAAAAATGCGGTAATCAATAGTTTGGCGCGGCTCTCAGTAAGTGCCGTGCGGCAGTCATGGAATGCCGCAGCGGCAGTCACGTAGTGTCGCAGCATCATCCACTGACTACCGCAGAGGACTTTTGACTGCCGTCCTGTGCAGCAGTCTGTTTATTTTCAGGAAGTACGTATTGTACCACCAAATGCTGTATTTACAGCTGTTTTTTACTCCGAATTTACTAAAATTACCTAGGAATTTTTGTCTATATAAGAAGAGGTATCTTCATTGAAAAAGACACAACAAAAAAAACAAGAGGAGACCAAGAAAAAAAAAAGAATATTGGGGGAATTTGAGAGGAATTTAGGAGAGCTTTTGAGAGAAGAATATTTAGGGTAGAAGAGAGAACATTGGGAGGAGAACTTGAAAGAAGAGCTTGGAAGACCTTCAAAATATAGAAGTTTGAGGATAGTTTTGGAGGTGATCCTCTAATCTTAGTTTAGTTTTCTTTCTTTTAAGCCTCTAATCTTCAAACTACTTGGTTTTCTTGATTAAGTTTAGTTTTTCTTTTGTTAGTTTGGAAGTCTTTGCTTCCTAGTTTTCTTCTCTTTTTTTCTTGTTTATGTTCTTCTCTTGAGACTCTTGGGGATCTTCCATATCTCACTTGAATCTCATGAGTTTGATCTTTTAGTCTCATGTAAGCTTATGATTCACATGAGGTTTAAAGTTGATCATCATTTTAGTAAGAATAAGTAGATGAATCCAAACCCCTACCATGGTTTGGGTCCTCTAAGCTTGAGTTTTCATGGAGTCTCCTTATATTCCTTGAAAACTCATGAGTTTTAGTCATGTCTTGATCTCCAATGACCATCAAATGGTAGGAGAAGTGGTTTGGTTTAAACCCAGCTTCATGGTTTAATAGTTGGGGTTAACAAATAAAAGTTGAACTTGACAAATGAAAACAGTGAGTTCACAAACTATTTTTGATCAAAGATTTTTGGTTCGAAATCTAACCGTTGGAACTGAATGAAACCAATGGGAAAATGTCTGCAACTTAAAGTTCTACCACTGCAATTTTCGTTTTAAGGAAATTTCATGTTTAAAGTGGTTTGGTCATGAGTTTTGTGAAGTAACAATAATCTGTCCAGAATTTCAGAACAGCAAATCCGTTTTAAAATTAATAGATTAGAACCTTAACAAAGTTTCTTTGACTTCAAATAATTTTTTCTATGAGGTTTAATGTGTTAGAAAGATACCCTAAAAAGAACAAAGCATTTCTGATCTTTTTGCTATTTTTAAAAAATCAAACAATATCTCTGGACAGAGAGTTATACATCTCTGAGTGATGTCTGGTTCTTGTCCTTTTCCCAGAGATCTAACCGTTAAAACTTTGATTTTCTTTTTGATTTGGAAACTAGACTCATAGAGGCATCTTGTGTCCAAAATTCACCGACATCAAACCATGGGAAGCATGTTTTTTCATTTTTTAAAGTTCTGGTCTGCTCTCTGCAATTTTTAGAATTTTATGACACATTTGACCAACTTTGTAAATAATGGTCCAAATGATTCTCCTATGACTTAGGGCTTAAACCATGTCTTAATAATGATTAATTAGACTTAAATCCAAAGGCTAAATGATCCAAATCAATGAATAAATTCATAGTTAATAGCCTACTCCTGTTCATGTTCATGAATTCATATACATTCATCCATACATGTTGATACTTGTAATTAGGACTTATTTTAGCTAGAACATGTTACTTAGGATTCTATAATATATCTCGTTTAAAACATGTGGACTAACCCTTTGTTTTGTAGCGCTATTGAGGTACGATTTCTCAACCCCTCTCTAGTTTATTGTATTATTTGATTTTAATTGATCTTTGACTTCAAGCGCGACACCTTAGAATTAGGACTTGATTTACTTGTATATATGGATTAGAGACTCTATTCCTAGGTTTTTATCTATTTGCATGCATTTGCACGTTTAATATTCGCGGCCGGATCCCGGGTAAGTTCTCTAGTTCCCTATTTGCATATCATATTGATTGCTACTTGAATTATGTGATTTTTGAATGATATTTTATCACTTGCAATCTTACACCCTTTAGACATGCTTTTGTAATGTATATTTATACATATGTACTAGTTAAGGGCACATTTAAATTAATAAATCGATTAAAAGGATGTTAAGTAGAGGCCTATCGCGAGATAGGATGAGAAGGGATGCTTTAGTCCGATGGGCTCCTTCCCTTCTCATTCCATAATCCCCGGACCTAGTTTAATCTTTGGTTTCGCAAAAGATCAGTTTCCTTTTGAAATGCTTTCTTAATTTTTCCTTTTAAAAATTAAGTGGCGACTCATTTGTCTTGAATTTGATTTTGAGAAAGTATTTTAAAAGAAAAGCTGTGGGTGAAAAGAAAGAAAATTGCGATATCCACAATATCGATTCATGATCTTTTATTCTCAGCTACTATGAATTACGTCATTAAATCACTATATGACACGTGGCATAGGTAAGCTTCATACACACTTTCGAATACCTAGTATATATTCTCTCTCCTTCCTAGACTATCTTGATCGTTGGAGGAGGATTAGGGTGCACACCCTTCACCTTTCTTTGCAGGTGTTCGAGGAACTCTCAACCAATCACCTCTTGGTGCAATTTTTGGCTACAACAGTATCCGTCACAAACTAGTATGCTAATGTATCTCTTATGGTGTGTGAGTGTTCAAAGTGCACTGTACAGATGTACAAGTGCACTAGTATACATATATGATATATATGATCGGGTGGGGCTAAATACACCCATGTTTTTGCTATGTACACCCACATTTCATTGTTTAATATTTTTTAAACCAAAAAACAATACAAATTCCTCAATAAATGCATAAATATAAAATGGATTGGTGTACATAGCAAAGATATGGATGTATTTAGCTCCACCCTATATGATATAGTGTTTGGAAGACTGAAATATGTGTGTATATATGTGTGTGTGTGTGTGTGTGTGTGTGTGTGTGCATACAATAGATTAATTAACCTTGCTTAGACCAGGCCCGGGCTTTCTTCGGGTTGAGCTTACATGAGCCGGAGCTCGGCCCGAAAGTGATTTCGGGCTTCAAATTGTAGCCCGAGCTCAGCCCGAAAATTGTCGGGCCGAACATACGGGCTAGCTTGGCCCTATTAACAGGCCTATGGTTGGATTTGTACTCTAAGGGTGTGTTTGATAACCCAATTAAGTACTGAAAATAAAAAATTTTAGCATTGAATTTTTTTCAATGCGTTTGATAATGTACTACTTGATGTTGTCAGAATCAAGATATAAAAGTATTCTTTACTTTTCAAAGGATTTGCAGTGTGGAAGTAAAGGTCGAACCCACAGAGATTGATTACTACAGCAACTTAATTTTAAAACCTAAGTCTAACTAATTAGGAAAAACGGATTTTGGTTTGGATTTAATTAAACTGATAACAATAAAAATAAATCTAAACTATGAAAGCAATTAAAAGTGTTTTTAATGAATGTTTAAGGGAACCTAGGATTACAAATCCACCACTAGTTTCATAATAGGAATATTTATGAATTACTTTAGCTTATTACGTTGGATGAATATGGGGAATTGTAGCTACAAGCCCAATTCCTCCGACAAGAAGATAATCATGGTTCAAGCACCAACATAATCCATCTGCGGATAGCACGAATTATCTCACACTAAACTAGGGTTGTGATCTAATCCGTCTAACCTAGGCATGGACTATTCGGATACTTGATAGCACGAATCAATAAAGCACCATCACATGTAAACAACCTAAACAAGCACAGCAAGAATAGATTGTTGAGCACATCACAGTCAAAATAGATCTAAGACAAGAATAAATTCTGAAAGCAATGATTTAATCAATAGAAGTACGATTTATTTATAAAAATCCTCTAAACATGTGACTGTCATCCATACACAATAAAACTAAAATAAAAGCATAAATAAAACCCTATTACTCGTCTAGGGCTTCATTGAAACCCTAGATCAATGATCTAAGCTGCCATAGGAGTAGAGATCGGCAAGTAGTTGATGGAGGAGGCCATGGAAACCCTTGGTCTTCTTCTTCTTCTCCTTGCTTCTCCCTCTTCAAGGGCTGGAAGTGTGTGTATATGGCTGTATATGAATGTGTATAATGGTTGCCAACCCTCTAATTGAAGTAAAATAGAGTTTATATAGATTTACAACATGTTTTGGAAGCCTTTACAACTCGAAACGGACTGAAACTGATGTAATTTACAGTCTGGACGTCGTTTAGCAGTCTCGTTTGCACAGGAGTCTTCAGTACACTGAAATACGCAACATTGGTTTTCGGGCATATCGCGCGAGCGGGTCGCGCGAGCACGACATTTGGACCTTCGCGCGCGCGGATCGCGCGAGCGAATCTGGGGATCTCGCGCGAGCGGATCGCGCGAGCGATTTCTGGTTTTCGCGGGCGCGGATCGCGCGCGCGACTTGGCTTTTTCAGCTTCTTTTCTTCTGCTTTTTCACCCTGTTTAGCCTGATATACTTGATTTCTTCCAAAACCTGTCAGAAAATAGAAAACGAAGTAAAAATATACAAAAACAGGATAAAAAGGTACTAACAAATGCTCGTTAAGGCGTATAAATAGGATTTGTTCTCTTCCGATCACTACTTAATTGAAAAAAGCAGTCAAAAATCCACTGAAAATGGTAAGTGAAAATTTTCTACTGAAAATAATCACTAAATGCAGTCTATTTTAATTCTTAAAACACTATTTATAGTATTGCAAATCACTTACTAAAATTGAACACTTAATTTTCAGTACTTAATTTTTAGTTTTATCAAAAAAAACCCTAAGTCTTATTTCCGCTACTTTCTTTTTCGTTTGGTAGAGGCGTAGAGCTATTTTCGCCACTTTTAACATTGCATTTATATGTGTATCAGGAATATAAGGCTGACACGTGTAAAAGTTGATGATGGATTGTTACTCGGGTACAAAACAGCCTTTTTCTCTGTATATCCACACTCCATTTTGACTTTACTCTCTCAGACTCTCTCTCGAACCTTCCAGTACAAATCCTAACCCTACTGACTCTCTCACCCTCCAATCTCTCGCTACTCTCTCACTCTGTATTTGAAAATCTCACTCACAGTCCAACCTCTCTCTCTCTCTCTCTCTCTCTCTCTCTCTCTCTCTCTTTAACCTTCTGGCCAGTGTATACTCTCTCTGAAAATGTCTACCACAGAAATGGTCCCCAACACTACTCTCTCTGGTGCTAAAAAATCTCATATGACAGTCGGAGCTCGCACCACTGAAATAGACGGAGACCAAACTCAGAAAAAATGAAGTTTAATGTTTTGGACCATAGTTTTTATGGTTTCAATTATTGTTGGCTTCCGGTTCTTCTGGCTAACTGAAGGAATGATGATGAAGGGCGTCTCTGAACCGTTAAAGATGTGGACCGTTACCATAATTTGTACCGGATTTGAAATATTCAGCGTGTTGGTGTTTGGAGACAATAAGATCATCCGACGCCATCCTCTAATTGTCGGAATCTACGATTTTCTCGGTAAGTCAATTGGAGTCAGTCTAGTTGTCACGATTCACACATATTGCTGTTACTGGTATTCCGAGAAGTCCGGTCCCCCAGTCCTGCCCTTATTGTTTCGGTTTGCTCTTACAGTTTCATCATTTCCCCTCCTACTCCTGCCCTTATTGTTTCAGTTTGCACTTCCACTTTCATCCTTTCCCTAACCGGTTTAGCTCGGCCAAGCACCGATTTTGATATTCTAAACATTACTCTTCTACAAACCGTGACAACAGCATTCCAGTTATGGAAGCCCTACAACCCACTTACTTGGATTGTCATTCTCTATTGTTCGTTGATTATCTTTGTTAGATATTCAATGGTGGAGGAGGAACCCATTCTCCAAGATATTATTGTTAATGTGTCGATGGAAACTAGTACTGGTTCAGTTGGGTCCGGGTCTGGATTTATTGGGTCGGATACGGAGATGGATCGTGTGGTTCGGGAACTGGTTGAGGGACTGGCTGAGGGAGTGGTTGAGGGACTTGGTCGTCGGAGACAGACAAAAAACCTCTCACGCCGGAGACCTGGGGTTCGGTTCTATTTCTATGCAATTGAATATCTCTAGTTTTGTTCTTTTGGGGGAATGGGTGGGCGCTATTAAAAAAAAAATGCTATTGTAGTTGTTATTTCTTGAGTTGTCAAACATTACATAGCTTTTCTTTTTCTTTTTTTTTTCTTTTTTTTTTTTGTTTCATTAGAAGATTGTGAGCTAGGGTTAATTTGTCCTATGGAGCTGTTATTTTGTTTCTTTCTTTGATTTAGCAGCGGTGGATATATGTGTGGTGTCTTTGGGTTGTTTTTGTTTATCATTGTAATGGGTACATCTTTTTGTTATCCTGTTTTTGTTTTTGTTATTTGCTTTTTATTTTTTTTTCAACCATCAGATGGAAACAAAACTTGTATGAAATGGCCCGGGGAAATTAATGGAGTCTTAAAATTAATCTATAGACAATACATAAGCATTCCAAGGTAGGGTTGTCAAACGGGATGGGCTGGGTCGGGCTCGGTCAAAGCGGGCCCAATTGGGCTAGCGGGCCAAGCTGCACCTAACACCGAGCCGGGCTTGGGAGGGTAGACGGGTGTACACCCTGGACCAAAGACGTCTACGCCGGTCCGGGCCGGGCTAGAGGGCCACTTCCATTTTCTTCATGATTTGGCTCGGGCCTTGGCGAGTTTCGAGCAGGCCAGGCTTTAGCTTCATTTCAAGGCGGGCCAGGCCATGGACACCATTGGGGGTGTCCGTCCTGGACCGAATGTATGGACAACGCCTCGCGGCCCGGGCAGGGCCGTGAAACGAGCAACCTGACCCGTTTGACACCTCTACTCCAATGTGTAAGAAAAGGAAAAAATATAGAAATTTAACGGACTCTGATTAAACCAGTGAAAATGAGACCAAAAAAAATAAAATAAAGGAGAAAGAAAAGAGAGAGGATCTTAATTCCGGTCAGTTGTAGATTATGCACAAGTTTAGCATAATTGTGAACTTTAAATCGGAATTTCATAAGCTGTTTGGTTAATTTAAAAAATTAAACTCTTGATTTTTTATTTTATTTTAATTATTTCTATCCTTATTCATAAATTTAATTGTAGAAATTTATGTCTATTCGTTTGGAACTATACTTACAAGGATAACTTTGTGAGTAATGTGCCAAATTTCGTATTTGATTTATTTGAATAATCTAATATTATGTTTTGTCAAAGAAATATATACATATATATATATGTATATAATAAATGAAATTTCCCCATTTATGATATATATATATTGATATTATCTATACATGACTAGCCACCACGCAACATTTTGATTATTCTAGACTTAATGAACCATTGGAAACTACTTTAATACTAAATGGAATTTAGTTAAACACTACTAGTTATTTTTTGCATTTAAATAAATAAATTACCATAGTGATGTATATTCATGTCAATCTACGTTATGTCGTTAATTGTGATTATATGACTATTAGCAAATTACATGTTTTGTTGATAGTATAATGCTTTCATATAATATTACTGTTAATGTGACAGGGTAGATAATTGAGACGTTTTGTCAAGAGACTTGAATCTGTTAGGACTGAGATAGTACTCCGTAAGGGACCAGCACAGAGATTGTCTTACGGTGAGTACTCATATATCATTCGTTTCGAGCAAGTAAGCTGGCGATTGTTATACACCTTTTGAGCAAAATAGGCTGGGGTATTGTGGCCGTTTACTTTACTGTTCAGTTTGAGTAAGTTAACGAACAGTGTGAAAGTTTATAAATATTTGCAAGTGTATCACCTCTTATGCCCGTGGTATGTGTACTTTGGATTCGCGGGATCAACAGTTGAAGAGCCAGGTGGACGTGGGATGGTTATAGTTCCTAGTGCGCCTCTCACCATTGAAGACGTCCAGTGATGCGTGTGCACTATTGAAGACGTCCATTGTACTTTGATGATGTCCGACTAGTGCTCTAATGTATTCTCAGTTGTGTAGACGACCAGTGAGGATATACACATCATAGAAGACATCCGATGTCGCTCCCATCAGTTACAGATAGGATGCATTGTATAGACGACCGGCAACTTGTTCAGGGATCGTGTGACATAGGCCACCACCGGGTAGGCGACTGGTGTGGCCTACTGGCTAAGTTATGTGATATCATATTGGTATTGAATGTATCGACATATGGATACAGAGACGGATAGCAATATGATTATGAGTATGGATAGATAAGATGGTTGTTCAATCGTGGATTCAGCATCCTGATGAAAAGATAGATGCACGGGATGGAGTCATGAGTTACATGCATGGAATTAGTAATGCCAGATATTGAGAAGCATGATGAGATGTTTATTTCATGACCTTATCTCTATTTAATATGTTTCCTGTTACCATTGATTTAATGTAAGATTTATTGAGACCTCTGCTATGTCTGTGAGTGATGCCATTGATAAGAGAATAACCGCATTTTACGATGCTGAACAATAACGGGTAAGGAGTGTTGGTTGATGTACTCACTCGACTTTGTATTCAAAGCTGATGGCGTTTTATGCCTTGGACATTTCAACGTCCAGTGCTTTGCAGGTATTGAGGACGGAAGACTGATGTTCCGCAAAACTTGGAGCTGAAGGCTTGAAGATGAAGACGTGTGTTATGTAATAGTTAGTTTATAAATCTGTCATAATTCTGTTAATATTGTTGTAGGCTTCGGACTATAAATCAGCTGTTGTAATAGTTTTAGTTGTCTGCGACTTGTGAGTTTCCATTGTAGCCTCTGTTTATATTAATAAGATATGTTCTATGAATAGCATCCTCCCTATCATTGTGTTTGGCTTAAGTAGATGACAATGTGGTTATTCACCAGTCACGGGCCTACGGGACCAAAAAGGAACTTGTTTTCTCTATTTTTGCTTCTACAGGGCTTGACATGATGAAAGGTAAGAATACTTGGTATCAGTTCGTCCATTTTTCAAACAATTCCTAGAAGTACTAATCATACCACAACTTTGATAAGCGTAAGGTAGATGAGAGAGGTCTGTGGCCTAATTTCCTTTTAAAATGTCACATTTTGGTGCAGTTGGATTGTAAACAAAACAAGCTAATAGCATTATTAAAAAAAAAAGTAAGTAGTTTGTTTGGGTGTATTTAGCATTAAGTTCTTTACCCAAAAAAAAAGTATCCGGCATTAAATTAGAAATGTATAGATAGATGTCAGTAAGGGTAGATCTAGTAAGGACTCAGTGGGGATAGCTGCCCCAATGGAATTTTAAAATTTTTATTTACACTTCAATGTTCCTATAGAAGTAACATTATGATGTAGAATACTCGGAACTCCCTAGACTTAAATAGAATCATCAAATTCTCTACAGTCTTTTAGAGACTTGTACAAAATATTATAAGTAGGGTGACATTCTAGACAGATTATTTTATACAAAACTTCTAAAATATTGTCATGAGTTACAATTCCATTGGATGATCACAACTTATATAAATCCTGGCCATTGACTGTACTAACTATTATTTATAAGTAGGGTGGTCTTCGTCAAAATTATTCAATAATTGGATACACGTGTCCTCACATTATTGGCGTCAATGTCAATTAAATAGCACTGCTCAGTGGGCACTATTTCTTCACATAACCAACATTAAGAAGAAAAAAAAAAGAAAAAAAGTGTCTGAAGTCTACATAAGTCCTACTCTTCCCGCTAGTCAAAATCTCTTGAGACCCCCCTCCTCCGGCCCACATCCCAATGCTCAAAATGACTTCTCTCACCTCGGCCAACCCAACTTTTCAAAAGCCTGAGACTCAGGACATCGTTCATGTTACTGGAAACCAGCCTGTGAAGACCAAAGACTCAAACCAAAGATGTTACTGCTACTAACCTTATGGGTATGGTGGATCCCACTCGTGGTGGGACCTCATCGGATGCACCCAACCAAATGCTACTTTTATCACTGGTCAAACCTCTCGAGACCATCCTCTTCCCGCTGCCAATAACCCAACGCTCCAAAACACTTCTCTCACCGCGGCCAACCCAACTCTCCAAAACCCTCAGTCTCAAAACATCGTTCTTGTAACTGGAAACTAGGCTGTGAACACCAACACTGGTGATCAGACCACCAAAGATATTGTTGCTACTAACTTTTTCGATGGATCCTATTGGTGGTGGGACCTCATCGGACTCAGCAACCCTAGTCATGGCCGTCAACATAATGCTCATCAGTCGTTCTGGATCCCAATCTCGATCCACAATCGAGGAGCCCCAATGAGGCACCCGAAATAATATGCAGATAAAGTTGGACAACAAGCACCTCTAGAAAGCAGTTGTGGTTGTAGCCGCCATTATCGACTTGATTGCTCTCATGAAGAACAAGATGCTAGAAGAATGCTCCGACAATACTAGGGTCGGAATTCCATTCTGTCTGGAATTCCTGTGGCACTCTTTTGTCATGTTCCTTAATAGGGACCATGACAAGGTCAGAGTGCATCCAATTGTAGTTGAACCATATGGCTATCCGAGGAAGTCAATCGACACATCCATTGTGATTATCTTCTTATCTAGCTTGACCAAGTGGTCTTATGAACAAAGCACGGCAGCTCTTGTCGTTGTATTGTCCTCGGCAACATTGATCATTTCCCTTCTTAGGTTGGTCAAGTTGAAAACAGATTTTGGAATTCTAAATTTCACTTTAGGCCAGGGTGTTAACATGGTTGCCCACCTCTAGGGTCTCCATTTGTTTACCTGGTTTGTCGTGTGGTGTTTGATATGATATCCCGTACACCATTAAAGTGGATGGAAAAACGTTTTTATTATAGCCTTGTCTTGTAGCCAAGTTTCTATTTCAATTTTCAGTCACACTTCACCACTACTTGTAAGTACAATTCATTTTGATCTCTCCCTCTATCTCTTTATTTCTCTCTCTATTCTTAACCCAAAAACCGTACTATGAAGATAGAAAAGGTCAGTGTCAAACCTAATGCATGTAAATACTTGTAGCTTTGCTACATGAAATTTATACCTTAAGAACTTAACTAAAAGATTTCATTGAACTAATGTTGTGCTGTTGTTAATTCAAGATTTTGAAGAAATAAGACTCGTTAAATCATGTGTCTATACAATTGGGAGTAATACAATTTAGTAATATTTCTCAGGTGGTAACAATGACAAATAATTTAAATTTATTTAGGGTGAGTGATAATGTAACACCTGCTCCCGCGGGTTGTATTTAATTGCGTTTAGCATACATCATTAGCATTAAATTAATAATGTGATTATATGTGTTAAGTGAATATTAACTCACTAAGGTGATTAGGGGTATCCAGTTGGGAACCCAGTGATAGGCCAATGTGGCAGTCCCAGTTTGGGATAGCTATGATAGGTCCCCGTGTGATGGGGCAGATATAGAAAATAAAACTTATGTGATTAAATATTTATTAAGGCATATGTGACTAATATTGTTATGTTGTTTTAATAACACATTAATTGTTAGAGACCACTTACAGATACTTTGTGAGAGCGAATTAGATACGTTGCATAATTAATAGGTTAATTAGTAACTTCATAATATTATGTGGGACCACTTATGGGACCCATACGTGACATAGACAAATACCCATTTAAGTTTGGGATAGTTTTAATAAGTTTAATAACTAGCAGGGATATAAACGCAAAACTAACAAAACTTGAGGGAATCAAGTATAGAAACAAGAACTTTGAAGTTACAAGCCAAGTGACACTTGGCTTAGTGACTCAACACACCAACCTCTTCATCCTTAGCATAGTTACAGAGAAAGAGATTTCATATGAAAATCTCGACGAAAAATTCGACGACGCTCACGACGTCAAACGACGTGCCATTTGACATCGGATTTCGTAACAGGCTACATATTCGGACTCTTGGAGGTGAGTCTAACGTAATAGTACTAATCTTGTTGAATTATAAGATAGTTTTGCTGAGACCCAATTCGGGGGCTTAGCTCATAACTTGTATATTTTGTATGGGAATTATACGTGGGACTTGCTAGGTCTTAATCTGGTATTAAGGAGCGACAAGCAAGAGGTGAGTGACAATAATTATGTAAAATGAATAATTGAATGTTTGGGACTATCTTTGTGATTATAAGCATGTCTACTTACGTAATTTAGCTTGTTTAGTTATTATTGGGCAAACCCATATGGTTAATAAGACCCATTTGCATGGCAATAGCATGATGTGATGAATTTATGTGAGCATGTTGAGTTGTTAATGTGAGTCAAAGGGGAACATGTACTTGCCATCGAAGTGAGACCAGGTGCCAAATTGGCCATGAGATTGCACGCTTGAAAGAAAGAGGTGTGGATCTTGGTTAATCACATGGACTAATGGGGTAGTCGCGGGCTAATGTGAAAGGGTGGCCGGTACTTGCGTTCCCGGATACCATAGTTATGTGTAAAAGATGAGATTGAGCATGTCTATTATTCATGTTTATAATTGTTAGCATTTATCAGCATATAGCTGATATAGTGTAGTGGTTATTGAATAACCATTGTAGGTGATAAAGGAGAAGGTTCACAGAAGTAAAGAGATGGAAATGGCAAGGCAATGTTGGTTTGTGAATTTGGCGTCGATAATGTAGATAACTTCATGTTTAGTACTAGAACTTGTAATATGTTAAGTTTCAGGTTGTATTTGGAAAACACTTGTTGATGGATAGCTCTTAGTTTTTATTATGTAAAATTAGTAGCTTGGCTTCAAACGTTGGTCCTTCTAGTTGAATAGTTGGATTCCTAATGTTGGACGCTTGAATCTTGTAATAGTTGGGCAGTAAGATTAATGGTTGTAATATGGGAATATTACCATGTTGATTGTGTTGGTTTGATCATATTTATCAAGTGATGTGTGAATTTAAACAAGTTTTGGTTTTAAAATTTAGGTTGCTGCAGAATGGATTCTGCTGCATCAATTCAGTCTACTGTGGTCCTTGTTCAGTCGACTGGATTGAGTTTCCAGAGGCGGACATTCTGCTTTAGCGTCGTCTAGTCGATTGGACAGGTATCAGTCGATCGGACTTTGGCATTCACAGTCAACCGGACATGGTCCAGTCGACTGGATCGGGACTTTGAGAATTCTAACTCTCTGTAGTTTCCAATCCAGTCGACCGAGTACCCGATCAAGTCGACTGGATTGCCCTATTCCAAAATGAATTATTTTACAAGTGATTTAAATGAAAAACTTTGTATAACTCTGATTTTATAGTTGATAATAGACCTTTAGAAGTACAGTGGGAGCCTTGGTGTCGTGCCACGTGTCCTAGAATCATATGTGCGGTTCCGGGACATGACACATTACCCAATTAAGTGCTGAAATGGAAGCGTCTATGTTTTTTACTCAGCACGTTTGATTATGTACCCCCTTCATTGAAAAAACTACCAAAATCTATTGAAAACTTTAAGTAAAAAGTTGTAAAGACAAATCTATCCAAGGGTGTCTTCAGAGCATTTTATAATGCACTTAACTGAAAAAGAAGCAAAAACACTACTTAAAATTTAGTAAAAAAATGTTACGAAATTAATCTTTGAATGTAGTATATTTTAGTACATAAAACACTAGTTTCAGTACTACAAAAGCTTAAAATTTTCAATACTTAGTTTTCAGTACTTAATTTTCATTGTTGTCAAATAGACCATGAATGGAGTCAATTTTGGTACTTGAAACATTATTTTCAGAATTGCTAATTCAACAACTTAAAATTTCCATTACTAAAAATTCAATACTTAAAATTTCAGCTTATCAAATGGGACCTTTCTAGCACTGCAATTTTTCGTTTTTCACCGATGAAAACTGGTTTGTAATGCAATCATATTGAGCTCCTATCTTGAGAAATCATAAAGAAGAGTAATGCTACACCCACAACCTTTTTCACAATCTTTTCCACAGCAATACATCCTGACCCTTGATTTTGGTGGATCCCATGAGGGTTTCAAATGGGTCCCACACGGGAACCACTGAAATCAAGGATCAGGATATGTTGGTTTTGGAAAAGGTTGTGAAAAATATTGTGGGTGTCGCATTTTTGCATAAAGAACCCTGAAAAGAAAGGAGGGGCATTGCTTATTGTGTGGAGTTGAGGATAAATGATGATCTTGTTTGAAAATTTTTGCAAATTAAATAACAAAAGTAAGCAACCCAGCAGCCATACTCAAACTTTTTTTTTTTTTTTTGAGATAAAGCCAAAGTTATATTTAACATTGAATGGGTCTAGGATTACAAAGTGCTGAATGCATGGGATAATGTAAAGGTTCTGTTTAGTTCATGGATTTCGTGATGGAAAAGAAAAGAGAAATGGAAATAAAAAAGAAAACTAATTCCCTCATGTTTCTCGTGTTTTCCTTCATGCTTGAAAAACATCAAAAACTAAAAATTTGTAAAATATAATTGTAACGTAGGAATGAAGAATAGGATCCGACTCAGATCATTCTAATACTTAATTAATTTTCTCTTTTGTTCATCGTTTACCTTACTAACAAAAGAAATGAATAGGTTCTCCTCTGTGCATATTTTCTTTTCCCTCACAAAATCCAAAGTAGAATGATGGGTGAGCAAACAGAACAACGTTGACTGATGAGCATGTTGGAGGTTAAGAGCATCTCTATCCATTTCAATCGAATTGTGATCATGTCAACTCCTCCACCTCTTAAAAGAATGGACAAAACTTTTATAATAAGTGCAAGGGAGCCAAAAGGCTGAAAGTTATGAGTGAAGTATTATTCATATTTTTAGCACGAACGGAGGCATTTCCCCCCTTCAAATCACTCTTATCAATAAACTAGGGGGGTTTCTACTATGCGCGAAGGAAAGAGAGAGTGAGCTCCTCCGTTAGATGAAACACTTTGGGCAGCAAACGATTGCCACTCCTTGGACAAATCCAAAATGGTTTTTGCCAGTGGTTACATTTTTTTTTCCTTCATAAATATTGTTTCAGTATTAAGAAGGCTGGTTTTAATAATGAGTGATTGCCTCCAGAGATATTAATCTGAAAATGCAAAACAAAGACTGGCTTAAATTGAATCATTAAAGACAACAATTCACTCTTTTTTTGTTTATAATGAAGAAAAATAGGGATAAAGAGAAAATTGGTAGATTGAAAACTTTAAACCTGGTGAGTCAAGCACCTCTTCATCTATTCATTGGCATTAATAATTCCATGTGGGGGAAAAAAAAGTTCAGTGTTACTTAACAGAGTATAAAATAAGTAAATCTATAAAAGAAAAGCCTGTAGGGTGGCAAAAGACAATGGCAAATTTTTTCCGATCATATTTACTCTGCTATAAAAACAAAATCAGAAGGTCTTAACACTTGTGCATTTGATCTCTATATCAACAAGCAATATCACCATCTTCCGTCTGCTTCGACTCATTAACTGGCTTTACGGGAGGTGAGTAAGACCAGCACCTGAATAGAATAACACCACCACAAAACACCAAAACCGCAACACTTTTATAGATCTCCTTCCTCGCTTCAAAAACCATAACCTGCATAAACAACTCCAGCAACATATCCACAAAACCTATGTCGGGCGCAACATACGAAAGTCGTGCCATGCCATGAAAGTATATGGTAGTTGAGATCAAGAGAATCCGACGACGCAACACATCATCAAATATATCAAACTTCACGAGATTTCCTATAATTAATGCAATGCACACAGAAAGTGTATCTATTGCACATCTTCCAAAACGCCCAATCAAAGGAGGAGACTCATGTTTGCAAGAAACTTTAAGATAGAGCATAACAAATGAATTAAGTATCCCCAATGCTCCACATGAAAAAGTAAGACCAAGAACAGCCCAGTACTTAGTGTAGAAAGTCAAGCTACAGAAGGATCCAAATAGTATCGTCAAGCCACTTGTCAATGACAATGAAGCCATAACAATCCAAAGGTAGGCTACTACTTCCATTTCTACAATATATAAACCAGGCTGCAAAAAAAAAAAAAGAAAGAAAGAAAAAGAAAAGGAAATACAAGTTAGCTTAAGCTATAAGATAAAACTGATGATCAACATAAAGCACAATTAGACAAGAAGGTTCTCCCCAAGTTTGTTGGAGGATAAATACTCCTAATCCTATGCTTTTTCATTGAAGTTAGTTGAGCTCTGAAAGAAGTGCACTTAGATCAAGGCACTATTGTAAAGCTCTCAGAGTCTTTGAATATTGAAACAAGTAAGAATGATAGCAACAATGAGTTATGAAAAGGACAATCACAACACTAGAAAACTGGAAATAGTATTGAAAGAAAATGGCCTGAACGATTAATTGGTAAATAGATTAGTTTGTTGCTTCATGCCCAATTGTGCAACGAAGTTCAAAATCTGATGAAAATTTCTCTAAACCATCTAGTTAATTTTCTTCCCTTCTTATTCTTTTTCAAAAGTTCATCTCAAGATTCTCAACTGGTTTTGCTTGTTTAGTTGGTACCTGATTAAATATAATTGTTATTATAACTTGATCATAAATATATATATATATATGCATCTTTCCATGTCAGACAAATTGAGGAAGAATAGGAACGAGTCGAAGAACCGTAGAAGCAGGAACCTCCCTCCCTCATGTTAGAACCCCGCCCCCACCCCGCTCCAATCACAACCAATTCTCAAAGTAGCCAATAAATAGATTCAAGTTCTTATTTTGCTCAAACATTTTACCCAAAAAATATTTTTATATTGGAACATATGGCTTAAGACTACCGAAAACAAAATTTACAATCAAAATATCTTATGTCAATCTAAATTCCTCTTCAACAATTAGAAATAGACTATATCTATATCAAATATTTGGACACTTCTGAGACACTCCCAACCTTTGAACCTCTTAAAAGTTTAATGCTTCCTCACTCCCGCCCCCGCTACGTGCATCTAAGAGAAGAACTGGTAGGGGAACCAATAACCCACCATCCCAGTTCACTCACAACTAAACCACCACATTTCCCCCCTACATTATGCTAACGTGCAAAGAGATCAATCAACTTCACAGATTACGCCAATGGCTTAAGAAGGGATGATAATAATAGGCATCAAGACAATAAAACCTTCATTTGTATCCTACACTGGACCAAGAAATATACTCCATCAATAATTTCTCCTAGTTTATTATCCCAAAGGATCAACGACCAAGCTAAAATCCTAATGGCCTGCTCAAACGCTCCTAGTTAGCATCTGTAATCCAAGTCTGCACCCTAAAGTTAATGAACTACATTTCCACCCGCAACAAATCTCTTCTTCTAATCTACAGAGATGCAAACTTGTTAGAATGTAGATGCACCAACACCACAAGAACGCGTATAATGCTAGTGCATGACAAGAGGAAACTAAATTAACATGGGAAGCATATAGAAATTCCAGCACCTTAGATAAAAAGATGAGCAATTGAGAGCAATCTAATAGTTAACCCTTGGCATAACACATACAACACAACTAAATCAAACTATTCGGACATGATTTGTGCCAGAGAATTAGCCAGTTATTCATGATCACTCAAAAAATCATAAAATTTCCACAAATAAAAATTTCAACGAATACCGTATGTATGTGTTACTAACAAGAAACGAGTTCAACCATAAGAAATTTTCTGAAGCTGTAAATTCAATCACAAAATCTACAAGTACACTCCAAAATCGAACACAATTCAATAAATACCCGAACACCACACCCATGATTATACACACAATAATTTAAGTAGGAAAAAAGATTACAAAGATGTTAACAGGGAAAACACATTGGAGAAAATACCAAACAATATAATGTTCAATTGAAGTGACATTAATAAATCTATTGACTACCTGGACACCGTGTAATGCTTATCCCTTAACTCTATCAGGGAGAAATAACCCAATATTTTTCAAAAACCTACTCATCTATCCCACCAAAGCCATAGAACAAAATGTCAAGGAGCCCTTTCTTTTGCAACATTGCACCAAACTATCTCACCATACGAAGCATGGGCACGGCGACACTACATATCCTAGAAATGATGACACGACACCACGAGGATATGGGAATTTTTTTAATCTTCTCTCTCTTTACATTTATGGAAAATTCTTATGCATTCATAAAGCAATATAATTCTTATGTATTTTTTGTACAATTCTTTTTTAGCAATTTTTGTCCAAATACTTGCAAAGCAGCTTACCTGGATTTACATATAAAAAAGATGCAACAAACGAAAGCATTAATTAAACCATCATCACCCATATAATACATAGAAAGAAAGAAAGGAAAAAAAGAAAAAAAGAAAAGCACGAACTTAATTTCATATTGCAATAATAAAATATCCATCACATTATTCATACAACCAAAAGCCAAAAGGTACAAAACAAAAACACATGAGAGAAAATAAGATTGAAAATTATCAACTTCCCCTTCTCCTTCCTCCTCCACACGCTCTCTCCTCAGAAAAAATTCTCGCCAACATATCCACCAACGTCCTATTATCACCACCAAAATCGAAATTGAAAAGAATGTACATCTTTAAGTCAAATATCAAGAAACAGGATCAAAACTTACAAAATCAAGTAACCAAACCAAACCAAGCCTTGTGTCCTAATCAATTAGGGTCGGCTGTATGAATCATTTTCTCCATTCTGCACGATCGAGAGCTATATGCTCATTTAAATTATATACATTCATATCCTGTTGCACTACCTACTCCCAGGTCAGTCTAGGTCCGCCCCTCCCTCTAACCATCCCACGCACTACGATCCTATCACTCTTTCGCACAGGTGCGTCTACAGGTCTTTGTTGCACATGGCCAAACCATCTAAGTCTATCCTCCCTCGACTTATCCTTAATCTGTGACACTCCTACAGTCTCTCGAATGTACTCATTTCTAATTCTATCTTTCCTACTCTTACCACACATCCATTTTAGCATCCTCATCTCAGCAACGCTCATTTTGCTAATGTGTTGTTTCTTAGTTTCCCAACATTCTGTCCCGAATAGCATAGCTGGCCTAATAGCCATCCTAAAAAATTTTCCTTCCAATTTTGCTGGTATTCTCTGGTCACATAAAACGCCGGAAGCACTCATCCACTTAAGCCAGCATACTTTAATTCTATGGGTCACGTCATCGCCAATCTCTCCATCTTTACTGATCATCGAACCTAGATAGCGAAAGTGTTCCCTCTTTGGGATCTCTTGATTTTCGATCTTCACTTCTTCGCTGTCTCTATTTCCAATGTTACTAAAACTACATTCTATGTATTCTGTTTTTGTCCTACTTATCGTTAGCCTTTTGTCTCCAGTGCCTCTCTCCAAGCTTCAAGTTTAGTGTTGAGTCCCCTTTAGTCTCATCAACCAAGACAATATCATCAACAAACAACATACACCATGGGACCTCATCTTGGATATGTCTAGTCAATTCATCCATAATTTGGGCGAATAAATAAGGGCTCATGGCTGACCCTTGGTGTAGGCCTACGGTAATTGGGAATTCACTTGTTTCTCCGGCCGATGGTCTAATTGTAGTAATGGCTTCATCATACATATCCTTCACTACGTCAATATAACCCTTGGTTACTCCCTTCTTCTCTAGCACCCACCAAATTAAATATCTGGGCACCCTATCATAAGCTTTTTCTAAATCAATGAAAACCATATGTAGATATTTTTTCTTCTCTCTATACTTTCCCATTAGTCTCCTAAGTAAATAAATCGCTTCCATCGTTGACTTCCCAAGCATAAGTCCAAACTGATTTTCTGATACTGATGTTGCGCCTCTTAAGTGATGCTCCATCACTCTCTCCCACAGCTTCATAGTATGGCTCATCAGCTTAATACCTCTATAGTTGTTGCAATGTTGTACATCTCCTTTATTCTTATATATAGGCACTAGAATGCTCTTCCTTCACTCATCAGGCATCTTTCTAGTTATTGCAATCCTATTAAAAACTTTGGTAAGCCAAGATGCCCCCACATTGCCTAAGCATTTCCAAACCTCAATGGAGATCCCATCTAGTCCTAAGGCCTTGTTGGGTTTCATCTTCTTCAAAGCAAATTCCACCTCAAACTTCCTTATTCTCCGATAGAATCGGTATTCTCTAGTTTCATCACAACTGGTCGTTTCTTATCCAATTGCGTTATCTATATATTTTTCATTCAGCAACTGCTCCAAATAGCTCTTCTACATTTCCTTAATCCCTTCATCTGTCACTAAAATCCTAGACTAGAGTCATCGCTTTTTATACACTTAACCTGATTAATGTCTCTTGTCTTCCTTTCTCTCGACTTAGCAAGCTTATCAATGCATTTTTCTCCCTCTCTAGTGTCTAGCCTGGTGTAGAAGTCGTCATAGGCTTTCATTTTAGCAACTTTAACTGTTCTTTTACCCTCATTTGCACATTTATAGCTCGTGAAGTTTTCCCCACTTCTATCCTTTTGCCACTTCTTAAAGCAATCCCTTTTTTTTTTTACTGCAGTCTGTACCTCTTCATTCCATCGCCAAGTATCATTAGTCTTTAGATACCAGCCCTTCTCCCTTCGACTCTCCAAGGACTTCCTTCAATATTCTCGTGATGCACTCTGCCATTATATCCCACATAGTATTGCTTCTATCTTCCAAATTTCCAGGTGCTTCTGTAGACATTCTATCTTGAAATATTGCTAGTTTCTCGTCTTTAAGGTTCCATTTGTGGGTTTATAGGGTCTTTTCTAGTATGGTGTTGTCCTTTAACATGGATATCTAAAATAGTAAGTCTATGATGTGATGTTAAACTCTTCTCTGGGATGACCTTACAGTCATTACATGCTAAGCGGTCTGCCTTTCTCACAAAGAACAAATCGATCTGGCTCCTATTAGATCCACTCTTAAAGGTTATCAAATGTTCTTCCCTCTTTTTGAAAAAAAGTGTTTGCTACTACAAGGTCATATGCTACGGCGAACTAGAATACTCACCCCTGCCTCATTCTGATCTCTAAAACCATATCCCCATACACCATCTCATATCCAGTTCTATCTTTGCCAATGTGGCCATTCAAATCTCCACCTACAATTCCCAAGCCCGTATAAAAGAGGAGGGTTAGTGCATTAGGTAGCTCGACAGCCAGCACGTAAAAAACATCGTCGGATCCTTTATGATATGAATCCAAATATCTTACAAAATCAAGTATTAGACACATAAATATTTGCACATTTACAAATAGAGAGAAACACAGAGAAAAGTGCTGGGAAATAAATCAATGTATTTGTCTTACTCATTCCACAACAGATTTGTGATCATTAAGATGGGGATTTTCAAATCCAGTTCAATTGGAGCACAAAGTGTCGACACCACCTTGCCTCACTTCTGCCCAAAAATGTGCTCCAATCATTCAGGTGTGTAATGAGAATCTTGAGGATTGAGGAAGAGTTCGTAAGAGTGATGATGGGTGAAGAGGACTGATAACCTATTTGGCAGTGGGTGTCGGTTTTGCGGGTGATGGTATTTGCTGTAGTGAGTTTTTGTTGGTGGTTGTTAATGGTTTTTTGCAAAGTCGTAAAGTCCTTTTTATTTCTTTGACTATTGCTTGCTATGAAGCACGGGTACTCCATTTTGGAGGGAGTACGAGTACCGGGTACCTGGAGGGTACCGACACGCGTACCGTACGGCTGGGTACGTGTCGGGTACTCCTTCAGCGGTGTCCGACTATTTTATATTAAAAGAAGACACTGGGTACGGCTTGGGTACGCCATGGGTACGCCATGGGTACGGCAAGGTCAAACCAGCAAAAGAAGAAGAAGAAGAAGAAGAAGAAGAAGAAGAAGAGGAAGAGGAAGAAGAAGAAGAAGAAGGAAAAGGACTTACTCGATCTACTCCCATCTGCCAGGTGCGTCTTCCCTCTCTCTCTCTCTCTCTCTCTCTCTCTCTCTCTCTCTCTCTCTCTGTGTTGCTGCGTATGGAGGGAAAGGAGCAGGGGCTGCGTATGGGAAGGGAAAGGGAAACCCTTTGTTGTCTCTCTTTCTCTCTCTCTCTCTGGTGTTGCTGCGTAAGGAGGGTAAGGAGCTGCTGGGGCTGCGTATGGGAAGGGAAAGAAACCCTTTTGTTGGATCTGACCTAATGAGAAATAACGTTAATATATAATTTGATATTTAACTATATTATGAATAGACCCCAAGTATTGTTACAAATATTAAAAAACTGATTATAATCTTTTACTTATTTAAAAATAGCACCACATAACTGATATATATCTATTATTTAAATCTCAAATCTATGATTTTATTTCTAAAAGACCCACAAAAAAATCATAAATTTAATAATTTTTATTTATTTAACATTTGTAGTATTGGTATTTGTATATAAATATTATAAAAAAAAAAATTTTATTCAGCGTACCCTAGACGTACCCGTACCCTATATTTTTTGAATTTGCCGTACCCGTATCGTATCGTACCCGTGTCACGTGTCGGTACCCGTGCTACCTAGATTGCTTGTAATATCAAAAACAAAACGAGGGAAAAAATGAAAATTTAACGTTTCAATCCTGTTCGTCGCCCAACAAAGTCTGATAGGGGAGGTTAGTGTAATTTTGCATACCACAAGGGAGGTTGGTTTATTTTAACCTTGCATCGAGGTAGGCCTGCACACGGCACAATTCGGGCCGGGTCGAGTCGGGCCGGGTCGAACATCCTACGAATTGTCCACGGATTTACAAAGAAGCAACCCGCACTTGCCCCGAACCAATAAACACGAGTCCGGACGGGCCCATTTTTATTTTTGTTTTTTTTAGGGGCAAAAAAAACTCTCCAGTTTCAACCATTTTGACAAATTTGTACTACTAATAGCAGAAGAAATTCCAACATGTATTCTCTGAGGACAACATGTGGCATAAATTTTCACCTCTCACCGTGCCATTAATTGTCAAAAACACGCAAATATACTTAATCGCTTATTTTTTCAACTACCTCTATCATAAGAAGCACGAGCACAGGATACGGATACGACACAACATGGAATTGCGGACATGCAGTTCCTCAAAAAAAGTACCCCGCAATTCCTCAAAAAAAGTAGGGGTACGTCGGGGCGACGGGGACACATTAAATATATATATTTTTATTTTATTTTTATATGAACATGCAATGATGCAAACAATGTAACACTTTTTCATCAAAATTGGCATATCACAACAATATTATTGAGATATCAATATAACCAATAAAGAACACCATAGCTAAATCTACAAGGTAGCCTTTGGATATAAATAGAAAAACAACATTTATGAAGAAAATTTTCAAAAAAATAAGAGATGAATTGAGGGGGAAAAAAAGAGAAGGAATTTGAAAATAAATGCGTCATATTCAATTTAGAACCAAAAGCATAACATCACAGTGTAATTAAATTATAACGCTTATTGTCATCAAGAATTTAATTTTAAACCTACTTGTGTCTAGAAACTAGGCATAGATACGCATCATTTTGAAAGGAATTGCACTTGTAAAGAGGATATTTTTGCACTTTGCACCCCTAAAGTTTCAAGTTTGTCACTTTAGGGACCAAAGTGCCAAATTTGAAACTTTAGGGACGTGCAAAACCACCCAAATTTCAGGGGTGCAAAGTGCAATTAATCCAAATATTAACTACTATGCGTATGCTCATATTAACATTTGAAGGATGACAAATATATATACAAGAAATGATAGCATTAATCATTTTCTGATGTATATAAATTGTCAGCAAATCATGTCAGAATGCACAAAACATTCCATAACAGTGAAAGGATCATTGACAGTTACATACACAATGGTTACCATTAATAAATCAAGTGAATTCGATAAATCTTTAATATTTGCAGTTTGGTATCATCTAATTAGGCTGTTGTTTGCAGTATGGATCTCCCAAAATTAATTTTAAGAATACAATATGCATTGGTCCTACCTTTGTCTGAATTCAGAGGATAGTTACTCTCAATGTTTAACTGATACATCCACGACACATATATTTTGAATTGCCACTGCTGATAGTACTATCAATGTTAACTTAACATTCCTACACGATTGTATAAAGGGGCAACTCAAGAACAAATCCTAATTCGCTGCACCCGTCCACAAACAGATACGAGATTGAAGACCACAGTGCCGTAAACAAATCAAACAATCTTGGCCAGAGGGACATGGCGCTTACGCAATTAATCAAACAGCTAAAGGGTGTCACGAGTGAAGTAACAAAGAGTTCAACTACAAACATTTGAAAAACCAACTATCTTCACAATATTGAGACTTTACACATCCCAAAAAGCTTAAACTACAAAAATTCTGCAGGCATAGAGAGAAAACAATAACCAAAAACAGAAAAGAAAAGAAAAAGAATTGGCATTTGACCAGAAAAGTGTCAAATTGATCGATGAAGATTGTGATTTGATAACTACCAAGGCACCCTCTGACCCTCAATTTGTACACAACATTTGACAGCAATAAAAACAAGTAACAATTTTTATGCAGAGCCACAAACAGCATTTAAAAGTCTTAATTATATTTTAAGCACAAAGAATAAATATTTTATCCAACTGAATGAAATTTGTAAAGAGATATAAATAAGATAACAAAAATTCCAGAATAAATGTAGAACCAAATTGAAGACCTAAGCAAAATAACAGGATCAAAAGTGATAGAACAATATACAAATGGTGTATATATATATATTGTGAACGTTTATGCCCATATAGAGGGAGTAAATCAGTGGATCGTACCTTCTTCTTCTTCTTCGTCTTTCTTCTTCTTCAATGGTCGTGTTTCAAACGAAAATAATAAGAAGAAGAATAGATATAGAGAGAGAGAGAGAGAGAGAGAGAGAGAGAGTAGTATTTGATCAGAGAAGGTAGAGAACACATGAAAACTGCGTGCGTTATATCAGGCTATCAGCGTCTCTTTCTTGTCTACAAGCGGTGTGGAGGCACAAAACCACTCCAGACCCGACACAGAGACCCGAGAATAGACCATCATCCAATGGGTAAATAAATCGGACCAAATCAGCCGACCCGATTCGGATTTGGTTTCTTGGAGAAGTTATTCAGTGAGCCCATCACACGATGTCATTATCGTGCAGACATCGTGCAGACGTGATGTACCGCTCCAATCATATGAGGTCATGTGACCACTGAAGTGAATTTAAGAGAATGAGACTTGCTTAAAATCAGCAACTAACTATTATGTCACTTAACTTCAGTGGTCACATGATCTCATGTGATTGGGGCGTCACACAACGACATCATGTCATGACGTGAATAACTTCTCCATTTCATCATCACAAACAAAAACAAAAAAAAAAAAAAAAACACAAAGAGAGACAGAGAGAAATTATTGGGTGGTTTGCACCACCATGTCATCCATATGAGGTGTTGGTCTCAAACTCTCGGCTAACTGAAAAGAACCATGTTTAATGAAACAAAAAACAAAAAATGGCAGCTTTATAGTCTTATTTATTACGATAAACTGTCACAGACCATCCCACATAACACGATATTGTCCGCTTTGCAGCACTGAGCTCAGACCGTGAACAACGCCACATCAGTCCAGCCCAGCCCACTCATGGTTTTGCAATGGTACTTGGTCCAAGCCCAAGCCCAAAAGGCCTCATGCTATGTAAGGACAAGCTCACAATGTGGGATGCAATTCTCCATCCCCCTTCAAGGGACAGGTCCTCACATAAACTAGTCGAGATTTGTGTTAATTAAGTAATTACTCAAATATCGAATGGAGTGAACCAACCGATTAAACAGATTGATCGATCGATCTTTAAAAAAATACACTAAGTTTAAAAACTAACCAAATCGAGGACCTCTGGTCAACTTTGAAACCTAAAAAAATTGAGGAAGAGCGGCCGAACCAACCGATTGACTCCCCTATGATAAAGTGGTGTAACGCCTCAATAATTTAGAGTCATATGACCTCTAAAAATAAGGGACACATGATCACTAATTGGGAGGTGACATGTTACTTCAAACTCCTAACCCCAGAGATCACTAATTGAGAAGTGGCATGTTGCTTCAAGCTCGTAACTATTTGCCATGTATTCTACAAAAAAAAAAAAAGGACACATGACTCTATGTTATTGGAGCGCTACACACATCACCACGATAATGCAATGTTACGGTCTCACTGAATAATTTCTGGATGAGACGAGACCCAAAGGTCTGTCAAATGCTCTTCCAGATCGGCTTTCCGTTGTCCGGATCATCCAAACATGGGTCGTCCTATGTGGGCCAATGGATAATTGACACGTAAATCAATAACCTATTGGAAGGCCATGAATCATGATTTTGCCTCTCATCAAATGTTCTTTTCTCACCAATTTTGTTTTGTTTGTTGGGAAACACTTAGCCCGTTAGGATGGAATTAATCCAGATGTCAATGGGTATATATATATATATATATATATCTCATTATAAGCAACAAGTTAATTAATGGTATCTTTGATAATCTAATTACGTGTGACTGTGTGAGAATAAAAAATTTCAGCATTAACTTTATGGATAAATACCACTGACCTCCCTTGAGATATGTCAATAAATCATAAAACTCTCTTGTGTTTTGACAAATATCACTGACATCCATTATAAGTGATTGTGCATGAATCCTGTTAGTTAAATATAGAATTGACTGTTTTGACCTATTGTTTAAAATTGTAAAATTGTGTCTTTTAAAAGCACAAATCTACCCATTTGTAAATATGGGAAGGTTAATTTGCATTTCTATAGGACATAATAGCCAGTACTTCTTCTTTCACAACGGAAAGTTGGGGTGCCCTTGGTTAATGTTATCTAAAAAACCCTCAATTTGTTTGGGTGGGGGCATCTGGAGGAGGTTCTAAAAGTTTGCTTGCTCGGATTCATTGAATTGGGTTTGGCTACTATATCTTAGCTGCAATCATAGAAGTAATATATTCCAGTAAGAAGTTGAAGATCAAACAACTATAGATAAATGAAAGGAATTAAACACTCTTGATCTCAGGCTCAACTCGTTTATTATTTTAGTGAATGGACGATCACTTTACAGAAAAATTCAGATAACTAGTTATCTCAAATATTTAAATTTCACATAAAATTTTGTAACTTGCCATATATAAAGGACTTGATTTGATTAAGTTTCAATACACAGTGACTTTTTGACTAAAATTTAAAACGAGTTGTACTTTAAACTCAAATTTGAGAGACTTTTTACCAAGTTTCTAATAAGTTAAAGAATGTTTCCAATCCGAATCCAGGTAAGTATAAAAAATAAAAATAAAAATAAAAGAATGTTACATGGCTTTGTGGCATTCGTATTGCATCATAACTAAATTCTATCAATCAACCACCGAAGGTAAGCCTTGTAAATATGAACTAATTTGAACCCAGAAAAATCAGCTATGCTATTAGTATTTTTACATGCAAAGCAGATGTCAAAAAATAAAGGGAAAAAATTAAGGAAAGAATTTAACTTAGCTATGTGATGTGCAGTTTCTAGTTTTGATTAAGTTCATAAAATTAACATATCAAAACCAAACACAAGCATTAAATTTTCTATTAATTAAACACAATGAAAGGTTATGGTTAAAACTTTAACGGCCCGTTTGGTTCATGGATTCTTAGGGTGGATTTTGATTCCACCCTAAGATTACTAGTAATCTTAAAATTTATCCTTGTTTGGTTCATGGATTATTCATTGAATTGTGGATCTCGTTGGATTTAGAATCCACCCAAAGGTGGAAAATAGGGTGGATTCTAAATCCTAGCTTGGAGGTGGTATTCTCAAATATTACTGAGGTTTTGGTTTTCTAATTTCATACTACCTAAATTAGCCCTTATATTTGTAGAAGGTATAAGTTAATATCATTCCTATTATGGATAGCCTTCAAGGGTAGTTTATATATTTAACATCATTCTTATATCATTTTCCTTGACTCAACCAAATACTGGATTCTAAATCCACCTTGGATTCTGCTCGTGAACCAAACACTTTATAAGGATTCATATTCACAGTAAATTGATTACTAGTATTATGATTCTTGATAATTAGAATCCACCTAAAATAATCTAGGAACCAAACGGGCCATAAAGGAAAACAAGGGTAAGGAAGGGCGAGGTCCTGTCCGAATTGGCTTGGCACCAAGCCACTAACTCTCCATAATTTAGGGGCAAGTTTGAATCCCCTCTTCCGATATAATAATAATAGGAATAAAATTATGATTAAAGAAAAGAGACTACATAGAATCACTTATTTTAGTTATAAATTATAATACACATGCATATATGTTGTTATATATGGAGTACGAACATACATAAAAACAAACAATAAACCCAAATCGAAGAAGAAAGAAAAAGAGAAATTAAGGTAAGAATATAAAAAGTTACCTTCCTCCAAAGCTTGAATAGGACAAAGATTGATCACAAAGCTTTCAAAAAGGTCTCAGAACTGTGTTTGGATAGGAGATAAAACTTTTTACTTGAAACAAAATATGAGAGCTTGGCGCTTTTTGAAGGTGTGCGGTGATGTCTATATATAATGAAGAGTGTGTGACAAACATGTAATAGTTTCTATTAGGGTTTGATTTTCTAAAATAACAAAGGTAACTTATAGGAATACGTAGAGGAGTAAAAAGATTAAAATCCTGTGGTTTCTTGAGCACTACACAAACTGACAACTGTTAGTCGCTAATACGGAGTAGGACTTACTAATTTGAATTGGACTTAAAAAGTTCATTATTCCCTCTTTTGTATGACTAGGTAATAATCTAATTAGATTCTGTTAGGCGTTCTATTTCTTTCAATATTATATATATATATATATATATATATATGTTAGTAATTGTCCGTGACTAAAGGCATTACCGCACAATTACCAGGTATGTGTATCGCAGTCGTAGCTAACTAAACTTGACTTCGACACTTAATACGATTGAAATATGTTCGATGTAAAGTTTGAGTCTGCGATGTTTTAACAACAAAGATAGAAGAATATATCCACTAAACATCACTGCTCAGAGGCCAAACAAAATAAAAAGGCACACATGCCAAACAAAGTAAAAGATTTCACATTCTATGATTGTTCAATATCTATTTTTGGTACTATATATTCAATGTTAGAGATGACAAAAATATCGGACGAATTTGTTGTGTTTCTTGAACTATACTTTAGAGACCTTAATTTAGGACTATACTTTGGAGACCTAAATTTAGGACCCTCATGATCCAATTTCTAACTGTGAATGCCTTCAACCCATAATATAATCCACACGTCTTCGACAATAATTCCCGATAAATTACGACAAAACACTAACCAAACAGTCACTAAGCCAGACTATCTTAAGCCAAAAAGAAGTTTTCCCATATAAAATTTTAAAAAATAAAATGAAATTGAGTAAGGGTTTACTGGTTTAAGATTAGTGTTAGAGATTAAGGATTATTTGGGTTAGGGTTGGACTTAATTAAGAGCTGTTTAGTTATAGTTAGGCTAGTTTACCATATCAATTCACTTCGACTTGTTATGTACAAAAATCAATTAGACCCAACTGAAAGATTGCCATAATCCCCACTTCCATCTTAGATTTTTATTGCCAGTCTTCAATTATTTCTTGGAATTGGAATTGAAATTGCATGTGTTGGTCTTCTAATACCTCCAGAAATTGTAAAATAAAAAATAATAATAAAAAATTATCACATAACATATGCTACACAAAGGAAAATTAAAATATGAGGCATGGTTGTTCACAAGTTTATAATTAAATTGTGGCATGGGTTATAATTAAATTTAAGGAACACTCCTTAAGGAAACTATAAAAACACATTTACAATGTTTAACGGAAATTTAATTTCCAAAAACAAATGTTTAAAGGAATTTAAAAAATGCTGAGTTAGGAAATAATAAACTTCAATTTTACCAATTTCTATATTCTCTGTAGTCCGAATTTGATGTTTTCTAAATTTTTAAATTTATGAAAAATAATAAACATACAATTAATATTAAACGCATCCAAAGTCACCAACCAGGTCAAAATTGCCAAGGAAGGAAATTCAGATACTCAAATTACCATCTGAGTCACTTTCCTAATAAATTGACCGGGATTCAGTCTACTTCCTTAGTATAGAACCATGTAAATTGTTGAACATTAACAAAAAAACATAATACGGTCATCTATCTCTTAAAAATGAGATTATTAGTCACTGAAAGCCTAAATCATTGATAAAACAATTATAACATTACACATCCAATCACAATGCAAAATTTCACAAACATTGTTGACCATTACCCACACTCGGTCATTCATACACACTATTTCATGCACCCTTACATGCACCCATACACGTTTTTCTCATACACACACTATCTCGTGCACACAGTTTCACACACGCATATGCACACGTACACAGATTACCTCTTGATATGCACACACAGTTGTGCACACACAATGGTTTAATTTTTTTAATGATTGAATTAAAACTCCGACAAAAAAAAAAAAAAAAAAAAAACCACCTGTATTGAGAGTTCGTATTAAAATAGAAGCGGGGTTAGAAGAGAATAAAATTGTTAAGAGAGAGATTAGTACATTATGGGAATTAAGCCCTATTAAATGGTTTCCTAGTTTAACCCAAATTCTACTCTCATCCATCCCAATAATCATCCTAATCATCTTTTTTAACCAATCCAATTAATCATAGTCATACAAAATTGTGTCGTAGTCAATTTGATCTACAATATATATATATATGTAGGTTTTGCATGCTCCTACTTCGTAGTTGGATAATGAGTAATGTTATGCTATCCAAATCTTAATCTCAAAATTTATATCTCAAATAATGTGGTAGTGGGGGTCTGCTGGCAATAATGATGGACCACTTTAACATCATCCAATCAAAATCCAGTGGGTCTACTGCCATATCATTTGGGATGAAAATTTGGGATTAAGATTTGGGAAGCATAGCGTTACTCTTGGATAATTGTTTGTAAGAAGGTACATAGGCTTGAGTAAATATTGAATGCAACGGGATACTACGTCACTAAATTTAACTTACTAGTAGATTTGGGATTTGTGATTATTTGGATGGATTTCCCCCTGGAAATAGGGAGTGCATATGGATAGATAAAAAGTTTTGATTGGATTGTGATACTATGTCAGCAAAGTAACCATTGCAACGAATATTTTCTCGGGCTTGAGAGATGATGAAAAGGACCAATTAGAACAGAAAACTTTTTGCATAATTCTACATGGTATGACAAGCCAATAAGGAATTTGTATGAATCCATTCCAGGGGATTCTTTGTCCAACTCAGAAAAAAAAAATCGCTAACTCAACAAAAATTTGAAATCTTTGATAGATATGTCCGTGATAGCCAATATTTGCGCATACAGGATCAGGCTTGACCAAGTGGTATTATGAACAAAGCACGGCAGCTCTTGTCATTGTTTTATCCTCGGCAACAATGATCATTTCCCTTCTCAGGTTGGTCAAGCTGAAAACAGATTTTGGAATTATGAATTTCACTTTAGTCCAGGGTGTTAACAGGGCTGCCACCTCTGGGGCCTCCATATGCTTACCTGGTTTGTCGTGTGGTATTTGATATGATATTCCGTACACAATTAAAGTGCATGGGAAAATGTTTTTATTACAGCCTTGTCTTGTAGCCATGTTTCTATTTTCAATTTTTAGTCACACTTTACCACTACTTGCAAGGGCAGTTCATTTATTTCCCTCTAACTCTCTCTCTCTCTCTCTCTCTCTCTCTCTCTCTCTCTCTCTATTATTTACCAAAAACCCTACTATAAAGATAGAAAAGATCAGTGCCAAATTAACCTAATGCATGCAAACACTTGTAACTTTGCTACATGAGATTTAGACCTTAAGAATTCAACTAACACATTTCATTGAACTAATGTTGTGCTGTTGTTTCAAGATTTTGAAGAACTAAGACTCATTAAATCGTATGTCTATACAATTGTGAGTAATACTGTAACACCCGTACCCGAAAAAAGGGTTAATTAATATGATAATGTGCATTAATTATTATAATTAGTGTATATGATGGATTAAGGTGAGGCTTGGACTCACCCGTGAAAAATGTTCAGCGAGGAGAACAGTTGGAAGTCCCCAGTGAGATGGACAGGTTATGAAGTGGGATCCAGAGAAGGGCCCGAAAAAATATATATCTTGCATTTATATGTTAGATGCATTTTATATGATTAAATGAGTACGTGTTTAAAGTTGCTTTCATATAATATTGCTACATATGTAAGCTTTTGGTATTAGTTTGGGTACCCATATAAGGGCATAAATGAAAATAATTCATAATTGGTAGGTATGATAGCAACTTCATGAAATATCTGGGACCACGTTTGGGACCCATATGGAACTTAGACAAACACCCATTTAGTTAATTAGGTAATTAATGGAATGTTTGGGGAGTTCATAATAGAGTTCTAAAGTTGAGGGGAGGTAAATATAAATATGGTGTATGAGTCATTAGCTTGGTAAAGGAGAAGAAGACAAGTTTCTTCCCTCAAATTTAAATATAAAAAAAAGAAAAAAAACAGTTTGAAGAGTGGAAGAAAAGGGGCGCTGAGAGAGAGAGAGAGAGAGAGAGAGAGAGAGACAGAGAGACAGAGAGAAGCTCTGACGTCGTTTCCATGTCGTTCCGTCGTCGTCGTTCGTACAATTCATGAACCAAATCCATATTTGGACTCGTGGAGGTGAGACAATCATTTCTATACCTTTGATTTCTATTTTAATCGTTGAATTTTGACAATCATTTTAATCGGTGACACGCGGTTTACCGAATATATGTAGGATTTACTCTGGAGTGAGAATTGAATTGGAATTGTTACGAATTCAGCATCTCTAGGCTGATTTAGGGTAGAATTCATTAGAGGTAAGTTTTCTAATAGAATTTGATTGTGATTTAATGTGTTAAATGCTTCAATGGTATATAGAATTGGTAAATTCATGCTTAGAAGCAATGAAAACGTTTACTTGAGTATAGCATGTTAATATGTTAAAGTGGTATGCTTATGTGCTTATGTGATTATGTGGTGATCAATGAATACATGGGGAAATGATTCATTGTTAGCAGTAATAAGGGAGGAGAAGGAAAAGAAATCCATTTGAGAGCAGATGTCCAAGGAATAGAAGTGACCACTAGGCCATGGGAGGTCTTTAGGTCTGAATGAATCATTGAACCGGTAGTTCGGTGATTACGTATGTGAGTTATTATGTGTTAAATTGTAGCATTGCACATGTTAAGCATTCAATCATGTTTAGATTGCTCACTAAGCGTAATGCTTAAGAAAATCGTTTTCCTCTCCTATTGTGGTAAATAACAACCACTGCAGGTTTGGAACTGGATTTGAAGAGGATATGATAAAGGAAGCAAAGGGAGGGAGGGAGGGAGGGAGGGAGGGAGGGGGGGTTAGGGGGCGGGAAAGGGGCTGGGAGTGGTCTCTTGTTCATATGCTTATAGTTGTGTTAATGTATGACAGTTTTGGGAAATGTTGTAGTTTTGGAATTTGTAGTCTTGTAAACTATGTAAATTATTGGAACTCATCGCGTGTGGCGAGTTGGGTTGTGACAAATACGATTCAGTAATTTTTTTCAGGTGGTAACAATGACGAAGAATTTAAATGTATTTAGGGTGTGTGATAACCCAATTAAATGCTGAAAATGAAAGCATCTATGTTTTTTGCTCAGCACTTTTGATTATGTACCCCCTTCATTGAAAAAACTGCCAAAATCTATTGAAAACTTCAAGTAAAAAGTTGTGCAGGCAAATATGTCTAAGGGTGTCTTCAGTGCATTTCATAATGCACTTTACTGAAAAAGAAGCAAAAATACTACTGAAAATTTAGTAAAAAAATTTTGAAATTAATCTCTTAATGTAGTATATTTTAGTACATAAAACACTAGTTTCAGTACTGTTAAAATTTTCTCTACTTCAAATTTAGTACTTAGTTTTCAGTACTTAATTTTCAAAGTTATCAAAGTGACCATGAATGGAGTCAATTTTGGAACTTGAAGCACTATTTTCATAACTGCAAATTCAGCAACTTAAAATTTCCATTACTAAAAATTCAATACTTAAATTTTCAGCTTATCAAATGGGACCTTTCAAACACCACAATTTTCATTTTTCACTAATGAAAACCGGTTTGCAATGCAATCATATTGAGTTTCGATCTTGAGAAATCATAAAGAACCCTGAAAAGAATGGAGGGGCATTGCTTATTGTCTGCAATTGAGGATAAATGATGGTCTTGTCTGAACATTAATTTTTGCAAATTAAATAACAAAAGCACAACCCTCTAGCCATACTCAAATTTTTTTTTTTTGAGATGAAGCCAAAGTTATATTTAGCATTGAATGGGTGTGGGATTACAAGGTGCTGAATGCATGGGATAATGTTAAGGTTCTGTTTGGTTCATGAATTTCGTGATGGAAAAGAAAACAGAAATGGAAATAAGAAAGAAAACTAGTTCCCTCATGTTTCTCGTATTTTTCTTCATGCTTAAAAAACATAGGAATGAAGGATAGGAATCGACTAACTAAAAAATTGTAAAATATAATTGTAACATAGGAATGAAGGATAGGAACCGACTCAGATCATTCTAATACTTAATTGATTTTCTCTTTTGTTCATCGTTTACCTTACTAACCAAAGAAATGAATAGGTTCTCCTCCGTGTATATTTTCTTTCCCTTCACAAAATCCAAAGTATTAACCAATTGCATAAAGAGAAATGATGGGTGAGCAAACAGAATAGTGTTGCTGATGATCATGTTGGAGGATAAGAGCATCTCTATCCATTTCAATCAAATTGTAATCGTGTCAACTCTTCCACCTCTCATAAAAGAATGAACAAATTTTTTATAGTAAGTGCAAGGGAGCCAAAAGGCTCAATAATTTTGAGTAATACTTCACCCACAACTTTTTGTTTACAATCCACAAAAGTGTCTATCTCTTTCCTGTGTCATCCTATGATCAAGTTGTGTGAAAGTTGTAGGTGAAGTATTATTCATACATTTAGCACTGAAAGCCTAAAACACTAATAAAACAATTATAACATTACACATCCAATCACAATGCAAAATTTCACAAACATTGTTGACCATTACCCACACTAGGTCATTCATACACACTATTTCACGCACCCTTACATGCACCCCCACACGTTTTTTCTCATACACACACTATCTCGTGCATACAATTTCGCACACGCACATGCACATGTACACAGATTACCTCTTGATGTGCACACACAGTGGTGCACACACAATGGTTTAATTTTTTTAATGATTGAATTAAAACATTTATCCGACAACAAAAAAAAAAACCACCTGTATTGAGAGTTCATATTAAAATAGAAGCAGGGTTAGAAGAGAATAAAATTGTTAAGAGAGAGATTAGTACATTATGGGAATTAAGCCCTATTAAATGGTTTCCTAGTTTAACCCAAACTCTACTCTCATCCATCCCAATAATCATCCTAATTATCTTTTTTAACCAATCCAATTAATCCTAGTCATACAAAATTGTGTCGTAGTCATATTTGATCTACAATATATATATATATATATGTAGATTTTTCATTCTCCTACTTCATAATTGGATAATGAGTAATGTTATGCTTTCCAAATCTTAATCTCAAAATTTCTATCTCAAATAATGTGGTAGTGGGGGCTGCTGGCAATAATGATGGACCACTTTAACATCATCCAATCAAAATCCAGTGGGTCTACTGCCATATCATTTGTGATGAAAATTTGGTATTATGATTTGGGATGCATAGCGTTACTCTTGGATAATTGTTTGTAAGAAGGCACATAGGCTTGAGTAAATATTGAATGCAACGGGATACTACGTCACTAAATATAACTTACGAATAGATTTGGGATTTGTGATTATTTGGATGGATTTCCCCCTGGAAATAGGGAGTGCATATGGATAGATAAAAAGTTTTGATTGGATTGTGATACTATGTCAGCAAAGTAACCATTGCAACGAATATTTTCTCGGGCTTGAGAGATGATGAGAAGGACCAATTAGAACAGAAAACTTTTTGCATAATTCTACATGGTATAACAAGCCAATAAGGAATTTGTATGAATCCATTCCAGGGGATTCTTTGTCCAACTCAGCAAAAAAAAATTCGCTAACTCAACAAAAATTCGAAATCTTTGAGAGGTTATAAAATGCTATATGATACGTCGGTGATAGCCAATATTTGCGCAAAATCGTGGACTCAATTACTAGATATGTGGAAAAGATAGGGATGGCAATGGGGTATTTTTTTCGGGTTCCCCACCCCGCCCCGCCCCGCCCCTAATAGGGCGGGTATGGGGTCTGTCTAAACGGGTAGGGGCGGGTATGGGATTAATTTTCAAAACCCGGGTCGGGGCCGGGGTCGGGGCAAATTTTCCCATACCCGCCCCGATTGTACATGTTCTTGTGTGCATGTATAATCATGTATGCAGTGTGTATGTATAATTGTGTGTGCAGTGTGTGTGTGATGATTTTTGAGATTGCAGTGTGTGTCGTGTATGCGTTTTACTTCTTGATTTGATAATTGTTTTTAAACTATGGGTTTGAATGAACTTTGAGTAAACAAATTGCTCATGAGTCATGGAAGTGGCTGTGTTGTTTTTTTTTTTTTTTGTTATTCACATTCTGTGATTTTTTGGGCGGGGAGGGGTCGGGCTTTTTATGACGGAGCAGGGTCGGGGTTGGGACGCACGTCTCTTCAGGCGAGGCGGGGGCGGGGGCGGGGGCGGGGGCGGGGGTGGGGGAAGGGTTCATCCAACCGGGTCGGGGTCGGGGTATGGGGGCCCCATCCATACCCGCCCCGTTGCCATCCCTAGGAAAAGATATACATGTGGCTTTCAAGATGCCATGATCTGCAATGTGGAAACTCACTATATTCACTCCTTTTGAGAAATTTTCCAAATTTTTTAGTTGCAATAGGAGTCCTCCTTCCTCCACCACACTCTCTCCCCTCACCAGAAATTTTCTCAACAAATCCACCGGTTGACCACCCCCCCCCCTCACCACCTAAAATTGAAATTACAAAGGAAGTACATCTTTAAGTCAACCAGATTGTCAAGACCCGACAATTGTTGAAGAAGTAATCTAGGCCGTTCAATCCATCCTTTTATTGGAGTTGTTGATTTAAGTGGATTTAGTGGTGCGGCGTCGTTTCGATGAGTTGTTTGAGTTGTATAAGTCTAGTAGCCTAGCTCTGTTTTTGGGTGTAGGGAAAAATGTGGCCGGGCCATACGGGCACCCCCATAATATTGGACCGGGTCCAAAGAGGCATGGGTTTTTGGAGCGCTAAGCAAGTTGGGTTTGTGTTTGCCTATATATATACACATATTTATCACACAACCTCTAATAGATACACAAAAAGGGTAGCAGCCTATCCCTCTCCCCCTCCCTCTCCTTCTCCCTCTCTCTCTCTCTCTCTCTCTCTCTCTCTCTCTCTTTCTCTCTCTCTAGCATATCACCAAAGGGCTAGGGATTTAGATCGTGGCATCATTGAAGAACGTTCTTGTAACCTTCTTCACGACTGATACGAAGCATAAGGAAGTGCACGGAGGCAGCAAGCACGTGGTTCGTGTTTGGGGATTCGTAACAAAGCCGATTCCGATTCGAGTTGAGTTATTCCGCTAGGCAACGAACCTATACTCAATGCATATGCATGTGTGATTGCATTTTACATTGTTATCGAGCCAATAGGTTTTTGTTCGACCCGTTTTTGAACCCAAACCAATCTGCCATTAAAGCTTATTGAAGCTTTTACTTTAAAAACCTATGAATCGAATTTGAAGTGGGTCTAATACAAAACTCCAATATGGGTCCGAATTTTTTACATAGTTGTGTCCCATATGGTCCCTAGAGTTCCCCCATAAAGTTCCAAGGCTTGATTATCTCAAACGAAGAAGAAATCTGAAAACCTAATTTTTGGGTTTTTCAAAACCGAGTTTTTTTTCAAACTTTCAGCCTCTTTTCCGGATAATCCACACATCCAATGCCTCTGTTTTTTTGGCTTAAACTTGTTGTACTTCGTGAGGGCTTTCCAACCATATATAATACAAGCATCTTGGATTGAAAACGAAGGATATACGAGCTTGCAAACACAAGGGTCGCAAAGCTTTTGCTGGGTTTTTTAAAATATTTTTTTATTAAAATATTCCAGAATATTATTTAATTATTTTGTATTTAAAGCAGTTTCTGTTATTAAAATATATGTTTTTAATGTTTTAAACTGTTTTAATTGCTTTAAAATTCTAGAAAAATGTGAAAAATTAATTTTTTATTTTTCCTATATTGTGGACACTGTGTGGGACCAGAAATAATTTTATGGTAAATTATTTCATTATTTTTTTGGTATTTTATAGCATAAAAGATATGTTTTAAATGTGTTTTTTACTTGCTTAAAATATCCAAAAATACATATTAATTTTTGAAATTAATATATAGTATTTAGTACACTGCAAGAATAATCATGTTTAGTAGTTGAAAAACCAGCCACAACATGTTTTTAGATTAAAGGCTCTTCTTGTTCACACACTAATAATCAGCATTGAAAATATTGAAGTACAGCCAAAAGTTTTAAGGTCAAACATAACATTGAAATTGTATAGTTCTAACTTCTAATTCTAATATACAAGCCTAGGTTGTTATAATATGTACCCAAACACATCAAGGATACAAAGATTGACCAGACACATTTTTGAACCTTTAAATACATACATGCCTAAGTGCATAACATAAATTAGTAAATATATTATACACATTTTTGTGAATTATTTTTGTGAGATTTTTTTTCGTGCCCAAAGAGTTACTCGAGAAATTTAAGAGAGAATGTTATAATGTGTTAGAAAAATTCTATGAAACAGTCCTAACCACTTGGGCTGTATCATACAATCCCATCATATTCTGATAGGGTTCCAACAAGTGATCTGGTCCAAAAATCTTGTTATTTTGAAAAAATGCCTTGGTTTATTTTGAATTTACCACATTTTGTGGTGCAATCAATGAATCTAGAGAGGAGGAAGAGTACTTTGTGAAACCAATTCATATTAAAAAGCATTTCTGTAAAAACAAAAAAATAAAATAAAATAAAATAAAATAAAAATTTGAGAAAATGTCAAGAAGGAGAGAGAGAATAAAGATAATATAAGAGAAATTATGCATATTGTAACCATAAAAAATTCTCCAGAGAGGGCGCCCTGGAGAATTGCCATGTGCCAAAAATATTTTGGAAGAAAGCGAGCAGGAGGGCGACGAACCCGAGTAGGATAACGGGGAGAAACAATTTCAGGAGTAACATCGTAAGATAAAGGAAGAGGGATACCTGAATCCGGAGAAGACGTCGGCAGGGGATCAAGGAGTGTGGGCGACGAGAGTAAACCTGCAATGGATCATTGGTGATAACAGGGGGCAGGGAGTCACCGGTGGAGTCTAGAATAGGAACAGGACGGGGTAGAATAGACTCATCGGACACAACTGGCTCCACTGGTGCCTGCCCTGCAGAAGAAGAAGAACCTGGAAAAAAAGGAACAGTTTCTAGAAAAGTAACATCCAGAGAATGGTATAAATGACGGGTAACAGGATCATAACATCGATACCCCTTTGACATAGACGAATACCCCAAGAAAACACAACGAACAGCCTTATTATCAAGTTTTGTGCTTGTAGGACTCCTATTTTGAACAAAGCAAGTGCACCCAAACACACGTGGTAAAATGGTAAAGAGAGTGACATCAGGCTTAAGCCAATGAAGGGGTGCCTTCCCAGCAAGAACACGACTGGGAGTACGGTTAATAAGATAGGTTGCAGTGAGAACTGCCATGTGCCAAAAATATTTTGGGACATTCATACCACACAAAAGGCATCGTACCACAGACATGATGTGGCGGTTTTTACGTTCCGCTACACCATTCTATTCAGGGGTGTAGGGACAAGTAAGTTGTTGAAGAATCCCATTTTTGTTAAGGGCCGCCCTAAAGTCATCAGTGATATACTCGCGACCATTTTCTGACCGTATATTACGTACAATAGTATGAAATTGAGTTTTAATCATTTGCAAAAAATTTCGAAAGTGTGTAAAGACTTCAGATTTTCTTTTCATAAGATAAATCCAAGTATAACGAGTATAATCATCAATAAAAGTGACAAAGTAACGGTGCTGGGATAAGGCCGTGACAGGGGAAGGGCCCCAAACATCTGAGTGAATGAGATCAAAGGCCCTGGGTGCCCTATGCATGCATGGAATATAAGAAGTGCGAGCATGTTTAGACAATTCACAAACCACACAATTAAAATGAAAATCCTTGCAAGCTTTATTCAAAGAAGGAAACAACCAACACAAGTATTGAAAGTTTGCATGTCTTAGGCGAGCATGCCATAAATCTAAAGTTTTAAGGCTAAAAACATAGTTATTAGAATTCGGTAGGATGGAATTATTAGAAGCAGGTAAACTAGACTGGAGATAGACATCCCGGAAAATGAAGGAGCATCAAAGTAGTATAGACCGTCACGCTCATGCCCCCTGCCAAAAATCTTCTTCAAAGTCAGGTCCTGCAAATAGCAACAATCGAGTAAGAACACAACAACATAATTATGAGATTTGGCGAGACGATTAACCGAAAGAAGATTATAGGCAAAATTAGGAACATAGTAGACAGACGAAAGAGTAATATCAGGGGACAAATAAGCGTCACCCTGACTATGAACAGGAACATAAGACCCATCAGCAATACAGACTGACTGATTAATAGAGGTAAATGGAGAAGTAAAAATAGAAGACTCACCAGTCATATGGTTATTGGCACCAGAATCCAGAATCCATGTGGGGTGAGTGGACTTACCATGAAGAGCAGTAGGATTACCAGTGGCAACAGCAGCGGTGGGTCCAGACGAAGAAGAGGGGGCCCCCAGGCCCAAGTGAGACTGCAATTGGGCAATATGTGACTGAATCTGTCCAAAATCCGGTGAAGGTGGAGTGACTTCAACCACAGCACCTGTACGGGGAGCACCTCGCCCTTGACCACCAGGGGGTCTACTTCTAGCAAATTGCTATCTCATCTCTGGATGGAGGTCAAAATAGCGATCGATAGTATGACCGGGCTTACGACAGTGCTGGAAAAAGAAACATGAACCCGTAGGACGAGAGCCCGAAGGTGCAGCAAAGGCCATCTGATCCGGAATAGGAGCAGGTGAAGATGGCCCGGTAATAGGAAAAATAGAGGTAATGCGACGCCGTCGCTCATCACCCTCCACAGTTGCAAAAGCCTCAAATAAAGAGGGTAGAGGGACAGTATTAAGGATCTGGGTGCGAAGAGCCTCAAATTCGGACTTTAGGCCCATTAAGAACTGGTAGGTATAACGGTGATCCAGGCGTGTGGTCTCAACAACACCGTCATTAGGGAAGTCACTAATAGGCTCACACTGAGAGAGCTCCTCCCAGCGGGTCTACAGGTACCCAAAATAATCTGCAACAGAGAGGCCCAAGGTAGACTGGGAAGCATGTGAAATATCCTGATAAAGCTCGAAAACACGAGAGTCACTATGAGCATGCGCATACATTTTATTCAGGGCCGTCCAGAGATCAAAAACATTGCGATGGTACATGAACATATTATAAACTCGCTCTTCCATAGAATTAAACATCCATCCTAAGATGATACAATTATCGGTATACCATTCTTCATACTTAGGATCAGATTCGCCTGGTGATTTTTCCTTGCCAAGTAACCACCCAATCTTACGCTTGCCTCCAAGAAAGAGACGAAATGAATTAGACCAGGCATGAAAGTTTTTCCCAGTTAACAGTACGCTAGTAATGCGTTGAGCCAGTGTAGTGTGGGAAATAATAGCAGGATCCTTATCTTTACCAGTATTAGTCATGGTAATACAAAATCGTATGAAGCACAATCCACAAAAAAAAAAAAAAAAAAAAAAAAAAAACTGCAGCAATAATCAAGGCCGGAAACTTCGGTGAACAAACAATCACAGCCGGATACTCGGCTAAGAAATAATGGGCAGCCGGACACTCGGCAAGCCCAAACAAGAAGACGAAGAGCACGAAGGTGGCTCTTAATACATCACGAACTGCCCAACAGGGGCAAAAAGTGCAGCCAAGGGCTGCAAAACAGAGCCGAAGGCTCTGTGGTGTGCCGCAAGGCTTTGGAGGTCTCTGGTGACTTGCGGCTAGGGGAGAAAGCTGCGGCTAGGTGGAGAAGGGCTGCTGGTGGTGGCGTAGGGAGGTGGAAAGGGCTGCGGCAAGAGCAGGGGAAGGAGGAGAGGGTTGCGGCTAGGGTTAGGGTTGGTGAATGCTCTGATACCAAAAAGAATTGGGAAAAGGTTTCATATATTATTTACATCCCAAAGTTTATATAGATTACAAGAGAGCAAGAAAAAGGAAAGACAATAAGAGAAAATAAAAGACAATAAATAATATCATAACTATGGTCAACATGACCCATAAATATAAGAATAAAATCCACAATTAATTCCTAATTCCATCACATTGTCATGACAATAACAGTAATGAAACTACTAGTAGAAACTAGGTACTAGTCTCAAATTGTTATTACTACAAAATATGGAAATATGCCCTCCAGAAAGCAGAGTCAATAATTTATTACTCTAGCTAGATCCATAGATGTTTTAATGTCAACAGAGCTAGTGACCAATCAACTTGGACAAGAGAGAAGGAGAGAGAGAATAAGCAATATGGATTTTTTTTTGTTAACCTGAAAAAACATCATGCAGGAAATGCAGAGCCTATTTACCACAACCATACAATAGAATAAACAGGGGTGGGACAAAGAGAAATTGGTAAATGTAGGCACAAAAAATGAATTGGATAATGTATGTTAATCCATTAAGGACAAAATGTAATAATATTTGAGTAGTATATGTATAGTTATAGAATCATTCAGAGGTGACTTATAGTTGGTGAAGCTAACATTAGCAAAGTTGTCTATATAATTAAGTAATGGTGAGCTAAATAGTCAAATCCAAAACAAGTTGAGGACTGGTTAACATAAAATAAGACATTTACCTTAAAAAAAAAAAAAAGCAACAGAAAAACACAAGTTCCAATTTCTGAAAAAAAAAAAAAAAATAGAAGAAGAGAGGAATAAATGTAGAAGACTTGCATAATGGAACAAAAACTGAAGTAATTACCTTCCTTTTCAATTTCCTGATGTAACTACTGTTGAAAAACCCTATTGTGTATATGTAGTTATCTGCAGAATTCATGGGGATATAATATATATATATATACATCAATTATTGGTTAACGAATTTATATATATATATATATATATATATACTCCCAAATTACTAAACCAATCAAAAATCAAACAACATCAAAGAAAAACCTTAGAAATCCCGAGAAAAATGAATTTATATATGTATAGACAGATCTGGATATGTATATATACGTATTGATATATATATATATATATATGTATATGTACATATATATATGTATATGTAAGGCTCTGTATCTGTATGTATATGAACTACGTGATGTATCAATATATCTATATATACATATCAGAGAGAGAGAGAGAGAGCTCAGATCGCTGAGAGAGAAAGGTGAGATCCGATCACTGAGAGAGAGAGAGAGAGAGGGAGGGAGCTCAAATCGCAGATCGCAAACTTCGCACAATCGAGAGAGAGAGAGAGAGAGAGAGAGAGAGAGAAAAAGAGGGGTCAGAACCCGTAAGAATTTTTCATGGAATTCGTTCTTTTCACATTATTAACAAACTAAGTTTCTAGCACATCTTCTCCATTTCCCTCGAATACTTTCTCTCCATCAGACTTGAACTCATACTCATACTCATACACTAATCACCCTATTCTTTTGTATCCTCATATCGACTTCATAGTTTTTCATCTTTTCCAAAAACACTCTTGATTTAATTTAATCTCATTTTATCTAGAGGAGTCTATATAAGAGATTGGAGACAGGTTAATTTGGAAGATTGTAGAAGTTTATCCAGAAGGCTCTAGTGTATTGTAGAAGGCTGTTATATTCTAGGAGTGAATCGAAGACTCTAGAACCTAGGCAGCTTGTGGAGAAAGTTAGAGTCCCAAGAGTGCTCAAGAATGTTCTTCAGCACTCTTGGCTACCATTGGATCAAAAGTATCCTATGCATCCATTAGGGAGTGGATGACTATAAAAGGGGTAGGCTTCATTAAAGGGAGAGAGAATATTGATAACATGTCAAATTCTGCATTACCCCTCGTATATCAAAGTTAATTCCCAAGAGTATTGCTATTATATATTTATTTTATTTTATTTTGGTTGCTAAATTAGTTTAGCACATTCAATTTTCAAATGGTTAACCCCTCACTCTCTCTCTCTCTATATATATATATCTACGATGAAACACCCACCCCCAAGACATACTTTCACTCTCTTTGTCTCTCCTCTAATTGTCTACCTCACATACTCACTCTAGACTGTCAAATCACTCCCATTCTAAACCTTTACTGAAAGTGGGTTGGGCAACGAACAATTAACCTAGGGCCGAAATCAGTGGGTTTGACCAGAAAAAAGGGAGATAATGTAAGCATGGAAGAAGAACACATCAAAACCACAATAGCCTCAACAGAAACCACATCCGAGTACTGATATGTGGTAAAGGCAATCAAGATGACTACCATAGTGACTACCATAGTAGGCCCAATGACCTTGCTTTGCCGACGATACTTTCTGGCAACCATGAGATGCTTCCTCAATCCCTTGTTGAAAACCCGCATCAGTGTGATGGTGATAGTGATACCACAACATACTATAGTAATTATGAATGCCCAATTCAATGAGAGACTCTTTTTTTTTCACTGGATGTTTTTTCAGGCTTCAATTTCAAACAACCAATCTTACCATCCGAACAACCGATCTCTCACAAAGCATGATGAAATAATTGTCAAGCAACTTCCTTACCAACTTCTCAAAGGGTGAGATTCTGATAACCGGGTTCGCCTGATCTCCGAGAGGTATTCGATGACCTTCATTTCAGTTTATGTTCAAGCGATTCAAAAGAGTAGGTACTTCGCGAACGTCTACGATTATATGGGAAAGTTTGTGGGAGGCTTCATAATCATGGTCCTGTTCTGAATAGTAGCATACCTTTACTCATCCAACAACACGCTGCCGGATCTGATTGTTGTCATCTCGTTTTCCATTCTATGCCTGTCAATGTACGCGGTGTCACAGCCTACCACGGACTTTGGGTTGGTAAATTTCTCATTGGCACAGACCACTGCAAGATGTCTCTGGCTTTGGGGTATAATGAGTGTTGGTACCCTGATTGTTATATTGAGTTGTTTACTGATTTTGATGTGTAGACTACTAATTGACGAGAAAGTTGAACGTGAAGTTGACCCGGCACGGATGGTCCACCGGGGTGGTGGTGGACAAGCCAAAGGCGATGCCGAGAGTCTGACCTATTGATTCCATTGTGTGATTGAAGTACTATCTTGTTTGGGAGGGTTCTTAATTCTGAGTTTTGGGATTCTGTCAATGTCGATATTTGAATCATTTTCTTGTTGCTCTTGATTTTTTCGTTTTGTTTTTGGAGCTTGGTTAATCTTGGTTGTGGTTTTTGCTACTCTTGTCATAGGATCTTCGGGGCCTAAAGTTTTGTGGCTGCCTTGTACTGTACGTTTTGGTGGATCTTCCATCTCTTAATGAATCACCATTTTTGTTGAGCAAATACAGTATAATAGAGTTCATGAGTTAATTTTGCAATATTCTAATTGGTAACTACTCTCCTTTCTTTTTTTTTGGAGGAAAAAAATAACTTTAGTTTATATTTTGTTAATCTTTTTTTTTGTTTTTTAATAAATAATTTTTTTTATTCTTATTCATACTATTTGTATTCTAGACTTCCAAATTATTAAAAATTAATTTTAGAACTAAAAAAAATGTCACAACCGCACCTAATCGGGTCAAACATGTTAGACGGGTTGACCCGCTTAAAGTGTGACCCAACCCGTTTATTAATCGCGTCAAACGGGTCGACTCGTTTATGATCCATACCCTTATACATGTCACCCAAACCCGTTTGTTTTCGTGTCGGGTCAAAAATTGCCACCCCTACAACATGAGAGTGCTAGATGTGAGCAAAAGTGCAAAATTAATGCAAGCAAAAGTGCTATTAACTTTGTACATTGGGCAGTGTGTTTTGTACATTAGTTTTGACACAACTAATAAAAAATGATATTTTTTAATACAAAAGCAATTAATGTTGTGCATTTGATTATTGTTGTGCACTAGGAACGAAAAACAAGAAAAAAGTACAATGATCAAAATTTGGCAAAAGCCAAATTCTCTGCTATATTTGAGAAAGTAAATGACTTTCTCAAATTTTGACAACACAAATGACCTTGCATTGGAGCACACATTTTGCGCAACTTTATCAAATTTTAGCTTTGATAATAGATTTGACTATAACATTCGAGATGCTCTAAGTGTTGTGAATTTCGTCATTGCTTCTTCCAGTGAGACGTGTTTTGGCCTATAAAACTTGGGGATGGCCTTCTTATCTAATTGTGCTTAATGGCCATCATCAATTTTGTTTTAGCTCGAGCTAAGTTGTATATTCTCTTTTTTTTTTTTTTGTTTAATTTATTGCAGAAATGGAAGCAGTCTACTATTTTTGGCTTATTGCGGGTGAATGTTCATTCGTATATGTCTTTTTATCAGTGGTTATATCAAACCTTGATGCGGCTTTCAAACATAAGTACCGGCATTTTATTGGTGAAGCATGTGGATTAATCAATCTGCTTCATTTTTTTGGTCTGTGCTATCTGCATTTCTTTTGCAGACGTCGTACGTGTGCTTCGTCCTCTGATTGGACGTTTCGAAAGATCGAGGCGCAGTAGATGCAATTACTGTGGGCATTGCATTAATTCTAAGGGAGTTTGCGAAGGAGGATTATGATTCCTGTACTTGGTTTCAACTACCCTATACCTTCATTCCCTGGCACAGCTTTCGTATGCGGCGGCCGACATATAGGTTTGTTGGATTTGTTGTTGGGGTTGTTTATGCAGATTATGGTTCATGAAACAAGTACTAGTCATGAGGAGATCTATATTAGGGGTGGCAATTTTCGACACGACACGGCAACCCGACACGAAAATAAACGGGTTTGGGTGACCCGTATAAAGGCACGGGTCATAAACGAGTCGACCCGTGTGACACGATTAATAAACGGGTTGAAGCGGGTCAACCCGTCTAACCCGTTTAACCCGATTAAGTATTTAAGTGCAGTTAGGGCATTTTTTTTTTTTTTAGTTCTAAAAATAATTTTTAATAATATGGAAGTCTAAAATACAAATAATATAAATAAGAATTAAAAAAAATATTTTTTTTAAAACATAGTTATTTAAAATTTATATATATAAAAACTAAAATTGTTTTTTTTTTGGTTTGCTCACAAAAAAAAAAAAAAAAGAGTAGTTACCAACTTACCAAACAAGTAAATTTATATATAATAATTAATAACTAATATAATAATAAAAAAATAATTATTAATAACTAATAAGGGAGGGAGGAAGCTGGAGCCTGGAAGCATTCATGCATCAAGCATTGTATAAAAATAATAATAAAATAAAAGAGAGGAAGTCCGCCAGGATTGCTGGATTGGGAGGGAGACAAATTAGTCAATTAGACAAATACAATTGTTAATCTTGATTCTTAATGGATGGCAAGTGGAGAAATTTCTTTATACAGTTAGTAAAAATAATATTTCTTCTTATTCATTTTGTTTGGAAATGCTTGGGTGTTAAGTTTATAATAGTTGGAGATTTAAGACGTACGCTTTAATAATTGATACATTTTATGAAAGACTTGTTTGTATTCTTAGTAGGACTGTAAGCTTTTTTCGAGTAATCGAACCGAGCTAACCGGTCAGTTTTTTTAAAATTACCTACAACTAAAAAACCGATCCGACCACTCAAATTGGCAAAACCAACCGAACCGACCACTTCGGTTGAATTTCAAAACATGAAAAAATCGAAAATAAAAAAATAAAATCCGATCCGAACCGATGACACCCTACACGGGTTAGGCGGGTTAAACGGGTGACCCGTGTATGACCCGGCACGATTATAACCCGACACGATTATGACACGTTAACAATGACACGATTATAACCCGACACGACAATGACCCGACACGATAATGACCCGACACGATTATGACCCGACACGACCCGATTGCCACCCCTAATCTATATTGTGGTGTTTTGTGGTATTGTTATTCTAATTTGGTGTTGGTCCTACTCACCTCCCACCAAGCCTGTTAACGTGTCTAAGAAAGGTGGGTGCATGTTGACCCTTTTGATTGAGTAATGCTGTGTCTTCTAAAATTTCGATCTCAAAAGTTTTTTTTAAATGAAGTGGTAGTGGGGTCAGGTAAATAAATTTCAATTAAATTTAATTGATCTTACTGTATTAGATATAACCTCACTTCCACATCATTTAAGAAATACATTTAGGATAAAAACTTGAGAAGCATAGCATAACTTCTTTTGATTAGGCCGGCTTTTATAGTAGAGGAAATGACCGAAAAAGATTGGCGTTGTCTTTTGCGACCATACATGCTCATGGGTTTAACTTTTCTTTTCGAACCAACATTTTTGCATAAATTGTGTTTTCAAAAGATGATTTCAGCAAAAAAATAAATCTTTTTTTTTTTTTTGGGTGGTATCCTCTATTTAACACGACTTACTTCCCAATCCATACCATGGCCCAGTACCTCTAAACTCCAGTGGCAACACTCTTTTCCTTGTTTTGGAAAATATAGCCTTAACACCATGGCCAAATATGCGAAAATATTTAAGTTCAAATGATTATGCTATATGGTTCACAAATTTTAATTTCAAATATAGTTCATCAGTGAGATCCACATTTAGTGAGTAGTGCTCTGTTGCCAAATTTTGAATTCCAAATTTGGTTCTCAAATGTTTCAACAGCCATACTCAGGGCCGGCCCTTGGGCCAGAGGCTCGGGCGGTCGTTTGGGCCTCCAAAAATAAGAGCTTGTTTGGCCTTAGAATAAGACCTTGTTTGGCCAAAATTCATATATTATATATAAAAATATGGCCAAAATATGGCCTAAAAAAAAGGACCTTCGATATACATACATTATATATAAAAATAGGACAAAAAATAAGGCATTGTTTGGCCAAAATACATGTATTATTCATAATAATATGGCAAAATAGGGCCTAAAAAAAATAGGGTCTTGTATATACATGTATTACATATAAAAATAGGACCAAAAAATGGCCTAAAAAATTTTCCTTTTCATCTTTACTTGGGGCCAGGGCCGGCCCTGGGCCAAATTTTCAAAGCAATTGCATGGGGCCTCGACTTTAGGCCTCATTTTTAGGCTTTTTTTTTTTTTTTAATTTCTTCTTAATTTTTATGAAATTTATCATTTTTAGGCTTATTTTCTTCTAATTTTTATGAAATTTCTATGAAACTTATCATTTTTAGGCCTATTTTCTTTCTAATTTCTATGAAACTTATCATTTTTAGGCCTATTATTTTTATAATTTCAATGAAACTTAGTATAGAGGCCTCATTTTTTCTGCCCCTTTGAAAATTCGCTTGAGGCCTCGGCCAATTTTGGTCATCTCAGGGCCGGCCCTGCTTGGGGCCTCATGTGAATTTCACAATCTCGGAACCAGCCCTGGCCGTACCATTTGTATGCTATGGTAGTAGTTGCATGCAGTACAACTGGTAAAATATTTTGAGATTCAAAGTTGAGAATGGGGATAGGGGTCCAACACTCAATTTGCGTGCATGAAGTAGTAGATGTAGTGATGGGCATTGTACCTGGATGGTCTCTAAAAATTGCTATTCATCTCTACGATCTGCAATTAGGAAAGACCATCAATGAAAACACCTCCTGTGGAAGGAGTAGAAACTTCTACCATCAATGCATAAAATTACTCCCAAATCAATTTGAAGGAAATATCACATTAATAAGCAAGGTAGAGTACAAATTTGCTCAACCAAGCACCCGATTAGGTGAGCAGGTGGGATCTACCTTTTTTTTTTTTTTTTTTTAATATTTTGTTTCTTCCAAATGGAGTGCTTAGATGAGCATATTTTTACTCGATAAGGAAAATGAAAGTTACGAAGACAAGTTCAGCAGACATCATTACTGTTCAGGTTCAAGGAGTGAGGTCCCATTTGACTTGGTGTGCACCAACTTCCCTATACCTTTGGTGCAGGTTTGAATCCCCCTCCCTACTGGCTATTGTAATAAGAATAAAATAAAATAAAAAAGGTCTAGAGCAACTTTGAGCATAAAAACAAAAGGTTTCAAGGAGAACACAAAAGGTTGGTTTAAGTAGGAACATTTGTGCCTTATGAAATTAAAAAGAAAATGAAAAAAAAAACATCCTTACACATCTGTCATACATGCACCTAAGTGTATTAGTAATGTTACACGGATGAAGTGGTGTCACATTTACAATAAATATTTTCTCCTATTTTGCATGTTAGATCATGCCTTGACTACTTTAAATTGGAATTGGGATTGAGATTGGGATTGGGTTTGGGTTTATAGTGGGCTATTATATGTTAAACCCGAGTGAGAACTTCACTTGATTTTATGAGCCATTGAATGGGAGTTATGGGATCATGAGGAGTTGTCTTGGCATGAAAAATTTGAAACATTTCTCAGTTTTATTATTCCAAGTCTATGAATCATTTGGAAATTTTCTCTAAATTTTAGAGAACTGTAAGGGTAGTATTGTTGTATTTTGAGGTAGTTTTGGAAAATTAGTGTAACATGTGGGCTAAATGCAGAGTTTATTTTTTTTTTTGAAAAATAGGAGTTTGAGTTTCACTCTAATTTTCTATCTCTGTGCAATGTTGGTTTGATAAGAACAAATTAATTTTAAAAGTAACTTTAACCGAGCATAGACTTTAACCGAGCATATGATACTATGATAGCGATTCACAAATACACCATAGAATTGATTATGGTTTCCAAATTTTACATCTTAAATGCTTTCCAATTATATATAGCAGTGGTAGTGTGGTACCACCTTCAATAATCATAAAAGTATGGAATCACTTTAACATCTTTCAATTAAAATTTAGCGTTGGCCCATTGTCACATATATTTGAGTAGCATTTGTGATTCAAAATTGAGAAGTATAACATTACTCTTCACAAGGAGGACAAAAATAGTAAAATGCTTGAGAAACAAAATTGTATTAAATAGGATGACAGATCTCTTATGTTTTTATTGCCCAAGGAATCTCTGCAACACTTTGGGGCAGCGCTCCATATGGGTGTTGTAGGACCACAAGATTTTTTTTATTTTTTTATTTTTTAAATCTAAAAAAAGGCAAAATAAATAAATAAAATAAAATAAAATTTGTACTCTTTCAACACTCACATGAGTGTTGTCCAAAGTGCTACCCACAAAATACTGTTGAGGATTCCTACCCCCAGTCCAAATTTATGACTAGCAAAAAAGAAACAATTTGTTCTTTTTTTTGGGAGGGGGGGGGGGGGGGGGGAGGGGGGTTGTGTTAAAATGAATCAATTAGTTCAAATATGTGCCACATGTTTCATGTAACACGTTTATAAATATAATCCAATTATATATCAAAATAGAAAGGAAACAAAAAATGACTTAATGAAACAAATGGAAGACCAGGTTAATTAGAATGACAATAATTACGGTTGGGAATCGATATCTCTCATTCGTATGCATGTCATTTCAATGTTTGAGATATCATTTCAGCACAATTTGTAATTTATAATAGAATTCAATTTGGCCATTTCAGTGCATATATTAAATTATACACATATATATATATATATATGCATACAAGCACTATACCACGCTTCCTGCGTCATCATGTATTCCTCTATGAACTCATTTGGATACATTTTGGGTCCAATATAATCAGTCATGAAGTAGGGAATAATCAATTGAGATAACATTTGATAAAAAAAAAAAAAAGTAATGACATAACCCCACTCTCTTTTCAACCAGGAAAATTGATGATTTTTCGGATAAAACTAACCAAGGACACCCCCAACTCTCCGCCTTCAAAGAAGAAGTATTGGCTGTGCTGCCCTAAAATGCAACTTAACCTTCCCATATTTACAAATGGGTAGAATTGTGCTTTTAAAAGACTTTACAGTTTTAAACTATAGGTCAAAACAATCCAGTCATATATATTTAGCTAACAGCATTCATGCACAATCACTTATAAGGGATGTCAGTGATATTTGTCAAAACACAGGGGCGTGTCTGATATATTGACATACCTCAAAGGAGGTCAGTGGTATTTATCCAAAAACTTAATGCTGAAATTTTTTATTCACACTTAATTAGATGATCAAATAATTAATATACCATTAATTAACTTGTTGCTTGTAATGATATACCCATTGCCATCTAGATTATCTCTATCCAAACGGGCTTAAGGTTTTCCCAACATACAAAACAAAATTGGTGAGAAAAGAACTTTTGTTGAGGTGGCAAAATTATGGCCTTCCAAAATGTTAATGATTTACGTGTTAATTATCCACGGCCCCACATAAGGCGACCCATGTTTGGATGATACGCACAACGGAAAGTCGACCCAGAGGGGCATTCGACAATCGACACACCTTTGAGTCTCGGACTCTCAATCTCATCCAGAAATTATTCATCGAGACCGTAACACGACATTTATCGTGGTGATGTGTGTAGCACTCCATTAACATAGAGCCATGTCAGCCCATGTGTCCCTATTTTTTATTTTTTTTTAGAGAATACACACTTGCCACTTCCCAAATCAGCGATCATGGGTTAGGAGTGCTTGAAGCAATATGTCACTTCCTGATTAGTGATCATCAGGGTCGGTCCTGACAATTTGGGGGCCCAAAGCGAGATTGAAAGATGGGGCCCTATCGGGGGTTCGGGGGCAGCGCCCCCGAAGATTTATTTATTTTTGTTACGCCTTTTTACACATATTTTTGACAAATTGAAAGTATAGTGAATGTAACATTAGCATATGTAGTGAATTTTGAACTTAGGTCCAAACTCCATAAGCTAGACATTATAACAGATACTTGAAATGCACACTTAGTAACGACCCAAAATTAATAAAACATTGAGCAAAAATCAATTCCAAAATCATAAAAGCAACCACAACTCAAAAATTCAAGAATCAAATGCACAAACCAACAACTAAAACCAAAGGAGATAGAACAATTAGACTTAAATTAAAATTTGAGATAACAATTGACATTAAATAGTGCAAAAAAGATTGAACTGAATACGTTTTTGATACACCTTTTTTTAATCAAGTTTGATCATGAAATCTTTTTCTTTTTTGTTATTTGTTTTTTGTTTACACTTGATCAATTGGGCTTTGTGTTTGAACTTTGAACAAAAAAAGATTGGGTTTTTTATTTTGTAATGGAATGTTTATAGAGCCAATTTTCAAACATGATTGGGCCTTATACTTTGTACATACATAGGACTTATATATTTTGGGGGCCCTTTGGGATTGGAGGCCCCAAGCCTTTGCTTGGGCTGCTTGGCCTCAGGGCCGGGCCTGGTGATCATGTGGTCCTTTGCTTTTAGAGGTCATATGACTCTAAATTATTGGGGCGTCACACCACTTCACTATAGGGTGGTCAATCGGTCAGTTTGGTCAATTTTCCTCGATTTTTTCAAATTTCAAAATCGACCAAATGTCTTTCGGGTTGGTCAATTTTTAAGCTTAGTGTATTATTTTTTTTAAAGATTGACCAATTGGGTTCAATTGGTTGGTTCTGTCCGTTCGATTTTTATAACACCCCTACTTCATCATGATGATGTGGATGTCATGTGGTATTACGGGTGTAAGCAAACCGACAAAACCGACTGAATTTTTTTAAAAAAATTTCATGCAGTGTAAAAACCGAATCGAAGAGAAAATTTACACTAAATTGAATCGAACCGATCAATTTGACTAAAAATTGAACTAACTTCTCCATTTCATCATCACAAGAAAATGAGAAATCATTGGGTGGTTTGCACCACCATTATGTCATCATGTGAGGCGATAATCTCGAACTCGCGAGTGAAACTCTCCTTTTGGCCCAGTCTATCACGTCAAGTGAATGACGCGAACTAGACAATAATTTATCTAAGAAAATGAGAAATTATTCAGTGAGTCTGTCACACCACGGCATCATGTTACATGATATCACGCTCCAATCACATGGGGCCATTGAAGTTAAATGACTTGACAGTTAGTTGTTGATTTTAAGCAACTCATGACCCGTCCTTTTAAATTCAATTCAGTGGCCACATGGATTGGGGTGTCACACCATGTAGGGTGTTCAAGAAAATCAAAAAATTGAAAACCGACTGAAACCAAACCGAACAAAACACTGATTGGTCAGTTTTTCAAAGTAGTGCACAAACTAAAACTGACCAAAACCGACCTACCGAAACCGAATGGTCGGTTTTAAAAAACCGAAAAAAAAACCGACCGCAAAATCCCCAACACTATGTCTGCATGATGACGTCGTGTGATGGACTCTCTCGGAAAAACTGCTCCAAGAAATCAAAATTGGATTCGGGTCGACTAGATTTGGTCCGATTAGTTATTTACCCATTGGATGGTCTCTTCTAAGGTCTGTGTCTGGTCTGGTCTGGTTGTGGGCGTGGCGATACCCCAGAGACAAGAAAGAGAGAGACGCTGTCTGCGCCTACGATCTATCTATTCCCCTGTTCTTTTGTGGACTCTCTCTCTCTCTTCATCTCCGACTCATCCTTACTTTCCAGGTAACCATCCTCTTCCTCCCTTCTCTCACGATTTAAATAAATTCATATATATACATATATATGTGTGTGTGTGTATCTTTGTATTTCAGTTTTTCTTATTTTTGACGCAAGCAGAGAAAATTAGATACAGATATTTAAAGTTTGCTATTGTTCAGTCCCGAGGCTCGAAATTTCTCTCAATTAAAGTGGGTATTCAGAATTTTCTTTTTTCATTTCTGCAATTTGAATCTCAATACAAAGATAGGTATTTGATTGAATGTCTCATTGGTTAATGTTCTGTTCATTGTTTATGTGGAATATGCTATCTGAATTGTATGGCAAGTACACTTTTCAGATTCGACCGGTTATATACTGAAATTTTATGGATGGTTTTTTATTTTATTTTTTCATAATTGTAATTTTTTTTTTCATTTTTAAAAGATAGTGGATAATTTTTTTGATGATTTATCCAAGGGTATAACAGTTGATATGCTCAGAATTATCCAGCGTGGGTCCAACGGCCACGTCAGCATCGAAGACCCAGCAGAACCCTGGGGTCCACACCCAGGGCTTGCCAGTGTCGCCGCTCGGGATGCCCGCACAGCCCGGGCATGATCTTCGGCGGCTCTCCCGGACTCGCGGCTCAATGCCAGCAGTTTCCTTGTGCGGCCGGAGTCCAATTAGGAATAAAACTTGATAGATTCCTAATCTGATAATGATCTTCCCTTAACTTATGCACATTGAATTGTGATTGATATAAGCTTCCTAATGGATCTAAGTTTCCATGTGGAGGTGGACTCTTGCATTTATAAAAGAGTCCACCCATACCCTTCTAAGGAAAAAAAGACAATCTTGAGAAACCTAAGAACTGGAGCATACACTAAAACGCATATACCCGAACGGTATTACTGGTAGTGCCGCCCACCATTGTTGGCTCACCAGGCCGCCGGTGATCTGCTAGAATAGCGCCTAGACGCACACGTGGATGTAGGTCACCTCATTAACGGGGCCGAACCACATACAATTCCTTGGTGTTTCTCTGTCTTTCTCTCTGAATCCTCTCTTACCAATTCTAGGCATCATCAGTTTGGCGCCGTCTGTGGGAAACGCCAGTTTTCTCATCAAAAAAAAAAAAATCTTTGACTGATCGACATGCCGAAGAAGAAGGGCAAGAAGACCGCTGACTCGACCGGTCAGGCAGATCAGTCAGGTCAGGCGGACCAGTCAGGCCAGGAGGGTTTACAGATCGAGACACGGGCTGCCTCCATGTCCACCGAGCAAGTCACGGCGGCACTGGAGCAACTCTTGGAGAGTCAGATCCGGGCGCAACAGCAAATAGAGACGCTCATGGCCCAGCATGGAAAGGTGGTCAAGGACCACGAGAAAAACCCTTCGTCGGGAAAGCGGCCCGAAAAGAGCGTTCCTAGCCAAAGGCCCGCTCGGACCCGCGGAAAAGCCCGATCTGCACCAGTGTCCCCACCAGATCATGGAGAGGGAGAACGTAGCCAGCCCGCGAGGCGTCCAAAGGAAGGGCCTCGGTATGTTCCTCGCCGAGCACGCCGAGTGGAGGACGCCCGGTTACTCATCGAACGACGCCGAGCCGCAAGGGGAGAAGCGTCCGGACGAAAGGTGAGGGAGCCGGTCGACGATCCGCCCACCCTGAGCCGGGAGGATCTTAGGCACAGGCTATCCCGGACCCGTAGCCGAGCGTTATCCCCAAGATCGACACGCTTCGAGGATGAGGACGAGGCATCATCGTCCGACCCCACTTATTATTCGGATGCAGATAGGAGGACCGGGCACACTGACGTTAAAGCCCAGGTCGAGGAGTTGCAGCAGCAAATTGAGAGGCTGAACCGTAAGTCCGGTCACGACCTCACAAACACGGAAACGGAGTCGCCCTACACCTCCCGGGTGACGCAGTTCCCCATTCCGCGGAAATTCAAGCCCCCGCACCTTAGCTCTTACGATGGCAAGGGAAGTCCGGTGGATCACATCCGCACCTATAAGGCGCAGATGGCACTGGTCACCACAACCGATGAACTGCTGTGCCTGGCCTTCCCCAGCACCTTACAGGGATCGGCCGCGCAATGGTTCCATTCGCTGAGGCCCCGGACGGTTGACGACTTCAAATGTCTGAGCAAACTCTTCATCAGCCAATTCGTGGGGATGCTGGACCGATCACAGCCGGACACCCAGCTGCTCACTGTGAAGCAACGCAAGGGAGAGTCTCTGAGAGAATACGTGGACCGCTTCAATCAGCAGAGGCTCCAGATCCGTAATCTCAATGAGACAGCGGCAATTATGGCCTTTTGTTCAGGGGTCCAACATACCAAGGTTGCCACGTCGTTCCATCGTGACCGACCGACAACCCTGGTAGAACTCTCGGACAGGGTCGGCAAGCACATCGATACCGAGGAATTCCTGAGGGCAAAGCGCTCCGGAACCGGGGAAGATGAGTCTCCGAGGTCCAAGCGCAAACACGAAGGGCCGGACAAAGGCTTGGGCAAGAAGCCCAGACAGGATCAGCAGCGAGGCGGCCGGGACCAGCAGCGGGGTGGCCGGGATCAGCCCCAAGCCACCTTCACGCCACTCTCCCGACCTATCCAGGAAGTAATGGCCGCTGCCGAGGCTCGGAGGCTACTCCCGCAACCAGCAAAGCTTAGGGCACCCCCCGGCAAGAGAAACCGGGACAAATTCTGCCGTTTTCACAGGGACCATGGCCACGACACGGACGACTGCTTTAAGTTGAAGATAGCCATAGAGAAGCTGATTGAGCAGGGGCACCTAGCCGAGTTTGTCACAACAGACAGGCAACCCCGACAAGGTAACCGAACTCCGGATCAGCCTCCTCCTCTCGGCCAGATCAATGTGATTTCCGGCGGCACCTCGGGCGGAGGGGATTCGCAGACGGCAAGGAAAAGGCATGCTCGGGCATCCCGGGCGGATGTCTGGCACGTCCGATCCACCGACTCCCCGCCGTCCGACGTGTTGACCTTTTCTTCCGACGATGTGCAGGATCTCCACTGCCCCCACGATGACCCGTTGGTTGTAACGCTCTCCATCGCCAATTATGTGGTCAAGAGGGTACTAGTGGATACGGGCAGTTCATCGGACATTATGTTCATCTCAGCGTTCGAGCAGCTAGGGATATCCCGGGATCGATTACGACCGGTGACAACCCCACTGGTAGGCTTCAATGGGTCCAGCACATTGCCGCTCGGCACCATCGACCTTCCAGTCCTCATGGGAACTTACCCTCAGCAAGCCTCTGTTCTGGCGAGCTTTGTTATCGTGGAAACACCATCCGCCTACAATGCCATCCTCGGTAGGCCAACCCTCAACAAAGCCAAGGCGGTCGTCTCGACATACAGTCTGACAGTTAAGTTCCCGACCCCCCAGGGACCCGGGAGCCTACGCGGAGATCAGATGACCGCACGGAGTTGTTACGTCAGCTCCCTGCGAAAGGGCGCCGTCACAGAATCCTTCAGCGTCCAGGAGATGGATCCGAGGAACCCAAGCGACAAAGTCGGCCCGGTAGAGGAGTTGGAAAGAGTGGTCCTGGACCCTCAACTCCCAGACCGGACTGTCAGCATCGGTACACTCCTCGGGCCTAGCCTCCGAGAAAGACTCATCCAGTTCCTGCGCCAAAGCCAGGACGTCTTCGCGTGGTGCCACGAAGACATGCCCGGGATTGATTCACGGGTTATGTCTCACCGCCTCAATGTCAACCCGGACTCTCGGCCGGTGAAACAGAAAAGACGAGGCATGGCCCCCGAAAGGCAAGTTGCGGTCTCTGAGGAAGTAGAGAAGCTCCTCAAGGCGGGCTCAATCCGAGAAGTCCTCTATCCCGACTGGTTGGCCAACGTCGTGTTGGTCAAAAAGAGTAACGGAAAATGGAGGATGTGCGTGGACTTTACGGACTTGAACAAAGCTTGTCCCAAAGATTGCTATCCACTGCCTAGGATAGACCTCCTTGTGGACTCCACCGCCGGCCATTCGCTCCTCTCCTTCATGGACGCCTACTCCGGGTACAACCAGATAAGCATGCACCCCGGAGACGAAGAAAAAACCGCCTTCATCACAGATCAAGGCACGTACTGTTACAAGGTGATGCCCTTCGGCCTCAAGAACGCCGGGGCAACCTACCAGCGGTTAGTCAACCACATGTTCAAAGATCTAATTGGTAAAACTATGGAAGTATACGTTGACAATCTGCTGGTCAAGAGTCACGATGAGATCGATCACTTGGACCATCTGGCCGGAGCCTTCAGCATTTTGAGAAAGTTCGGAATGAGGTTGAACCCGGCCAAATGCACATTCGGTGTCTCATCCGGAAAATTCCTTGGCCACCTTGTCAGCAGGCGGGGAATCGAGGCTAACCCCGAGAAAATACAGGCCATCATCAATATGAAGTCCCCCCGATCAACCAAAGAAGTCCAAAGTTTGGCCGGACGGGTAGCCGCACTGAACAGATTCGTCTCCCGAGCCACCGATCGTTGCCTGCCATTCTTCAAAATCCTCCGAAAGGCGTTTCAATGGTCGGAGGAGTGCGAGGGGGCATTCCAGGAACTCAAAAAGTACTTGGCCTCTCCCCCTCTGCTCTCAACGCCAGCGCCGGGGGAAGAACTGCTCCTATACTTGGCGGTGTCACCTTCAGCGGTCAGTTCAGCTTTAGTTCGGGAAGAGCACGGGATACAGTTCCCCGTGTACTACACAAGCCGAGCGCTCCAGGGTGCCGAAAGCAGATATTCCCGGGTTGAGAAGCTCGCTTTTGCGCTCGTGACATCTGCTCGAAGGCTCCGCCCATACTTCCAGGCCCACACAATTGCAGTGCTCACAGACCAGCCGTTGCGCCGGATCCTGAGCAGACCCGAAACATCGGGAAGACTCGTTAAGTGGGCCCTGGAATTGGAAGAATTTGAAGTGGTCTACCGACCCCGGACAGCCCTCAAGGGGCAGGCAGTGGCAGATTTCCTGGTCGAGTTTACCTATGCAGAGGATCAGACCGAAGAGCTCGACCCACCAGTCTTGCCGCCCGGGCTGCAGATCAACATCCCGACCTGGATACTCTACGTCGACGGTTCTTCCAACAACCAGGGCAGCGGAGCAGGAATCATTCTGACCTCTCCTGACGGAATCCAGCTCGAATACGCGCTGCGGTTCGGATTCCGCGCTTCAAACAATGAAGCCGAGTACGAAGCCCTATTGGCAGGGTTACAGTTGGCAACATCTATGGGAGCACAGCAGGTCCAAGGGTACAGTGATTCCCAGCTCGTGGTTAACCAAATTAGTCAGGAGTATGAGGCCCGAGAAGACAACATGGTGGCCTACCTGGCCCTTGTCCGAGCGGTTTCGAAGAGACTCAAAGGACTGGCCATCACGCAGATACCGCGGGAGGAGAACACCAGGGCCGACCGGTTGGCCCGCCTAGCTTCATCCTCTGAGTCAGACTTGCCCGGGATAAGGATAGAATACCTGCCCGAGCCAAGTGTGATCAATTCAGAAGGAATGGAGGTGGACCCGGTGGACCTGGGACCCAGTTGGATGGACCCCATAATTACATTTTTAGCTACCGGCGTGTTACCGGACGGAAAAGATGAGGCCCGCCGCACCAAATACCGTGCAGCCAGGTACCATTTAATTGATGGCATACTCTATAAAAGGGGCTTCACCATCCCATACCTTCGCTGCGTTCATCCCGGGCAAATCCAAGCGATCTTGTATGAAATTCATGAAGGAATTTGTGGGAACCACGTTGGAGGTCGGGCACTCTCGCGGAAAGCGCTGCTGCAAGGCTATTACTGGCCAACTATGGCTCGGGATTCCAGGGACTATGTGAAAAGGTGTGATAGATGCCAAAGGTTCTCCCCCATGATCAATTGTCCGGGGGAGATGCAGACACCCATCCTTAGCCCCTGGCCGTTTGCTCAATGGGGCATCGACATAGTAGGCCCCCTGCCCATAGGAAAAGGGCAAGTCAAGTTTGCTGTCATAGCCGTGGATTACTTTACCAAGTGGGCAGAAGCCGAGCCATTGGCCACCATCACCGAGAAGAAGATGGAGGGTTTTATAGAGAAGAATATCCTCAGCAGGTTTGGTACCCCCCGTGTACTGGTGAGCGACAATGGCAGACAATTTGACACCCCGGTGTTTCGGCAGTTCTGCTCGAGCTACGGGATATCCAACCATTACTCCTCTCCCGAGCACCCTCAGGCCAACGGCCAGGCCGAGGTGACGAATAGGACAATCTTGCAGTCAATCAAGACTCGGCTTGAAAGTGCCAAAAGTCTGTGGGCTGAAGAGTTGCCGACCCTCCTGTGGGCCTACCGTACCACTCCCCGAGCAGCAACAGGCGAAACGCCGTTCTCACTCACCTATGGCTTCGAGGCCGTAGTCCCCACAGAGCTCGGATTGCCCTCCTACCGGGTAGCCAATTTCAGTGAGCAAGGCAACGAGGAAGCTCTGAGAACCGAACTTGATTTGGCAGAAGAGAAAAGAGATCAAGCCTATCTGAGAGTGGCAGCGTACAAGCAAAGGGTGTCGAGGTACTATAACAGCAAGGTCAAGCATCGCAGCTTCCAAGTGGGTGATCTTGTCCTGAAGGCGGTAAACCAGTCGACCAGAATCCCGAATCAGGGGAAGTTGGGGCCAAACTGGGAAGGCCCATATACGGTCACCCGGATTCATCGACCGGGAACCTATTGGCTACGAGATTTTGACGGGCATGAGCTTTCCCACCCGTGGAACATACAGCACCTTCGAAAATATTTTCAGTAGCGGGGATGAAGGGGGTTAGCGATCGATTAGGACTCTTTGTAGCTCTACCCGAGCAGTTAAAATGAATTTGAAATAAAGTAATTACTTTTCTGCAAAGTTCCTACTCAAGTGTTCCACCCCAGCACAAAAAGACCTCGGGCCTAACCCCGAGGCACCCTCAAAGACCTTGGCTAAGCACCAAGGCACAAAAAGACCTCGGGCCTAACCCCGAGGCACCTTCAAAGACCTTGGCTACACACCAAGGCACAAAAAGACCTCGGGCCTAACCCCGAGGCGCAGGCTTCGCCTAGGTCCAGCCAATGATGGGGCCTAACCCCCTAGGCAGCCAATGATGGCAAGTCTCAAAGGACCCTGCAACCACCCATGTTCCAGGTCGGTTTCCTACGGTCGGTTTTCCCGTCCATCTCCCTAACAAAACGCTTGGGGGGGGGCAAGGGAATGCAGGCCTAAACAGGAAATTAAACAAGGTTTAACCTAGGTTCAACCGACAATGGGGGCAAACCCCCTAGGTGACCCACGATGGCTAAACCCCAAAGGACCCTGCAACCACCCATGTTCCAGGTCGATTTCCTAAGGTTGCTCGCTACTACGCACCCGCCTTACCAAAATGCTTGGGGGGGCAGGGGAATGCAGCCTTAAACAGGGAATCACACCGGTCATTAACAGTACTTGGAGTCCTAGCATTCCCAAGTACTAACAGTGATCAGAGATAAATAACCCGGACGGTACAACAGGACAAGTCCCATAATACACCGGGTATGCCTTCAAAAACAGGCCGAGAAGACCAGGCGTTCTACCAGTTACGGTCCTAAACCATTTTGCTAAGGCAGTGTTCGGTTCAACTAAAACTGGTCAGATACTGGCAGAAGACCAATTATTCAACCGGTTGCAACCCTAATCCATGCGTTAAGTGAAGGGTCTTGCAATTGAAAACTGGTTGGGGATTGGCAATCACATGGGCATGCAAGTACAAAATGTAAACAGTCAATGGAAAGGAAAGTGACCTCAGGGGCCTTGTCATTAATTGAAAGCAGATTTGTACAGACCCTAGGGTAAGCAGTTGTAGTAGCTCACCCCCCCACAAAACAAAATATACTACAACAGTAAAAAAAAAAAAAAAAAAGGGGCATAAAAGCCCTACTGGTCACCCACAACGTCCAGCTCTTCCTCCGCAGCAGGAGCGGCTCCAACTGGCGCAGCCTCCGCAGGCCCCTCGCCAGCAGCCCGGTCCTCTTTCCAGTAATTGGATTCGGCCCAGGAGTAGCCGGAGATGTCCCAGTCTGGGTGATCCGCCATAACACGGGCAATCAGGTCCTTGTAGCCCTTGAGGAATCCAGCCTCGAATTCCTCCTCGGCATCTTTCGTCTCTGCTTCAAGGGCGGCGGTCGCTCCGGACAGAGCGGCGGTCAGAGCCTCAACATCCTTCTCGGCAGCAACCCGACCGGCATCCGCGCCAGCAAGCTTGGCCTCTAAAGCAGCGAGCTGGGCCTCAGCAGCCGTTCGGGAAGCCCGCTCGGTTAAAACCACACCTCGGGCCTCCCCCAGCTCCTGGCCCAAAGCCCTAGCCTTCTCCGCCTCAGCCTCCCGGGCCGTCTTTTCCATGGAGAGGGCCTCCTCAGCAGCCGCCAGTTTCCCGGTCAGCGCGGGAAAGGTCGCCTCGGACCCCGCTGCTATACAACCGACCTGCGAACGAAAACAGCTATAAGCATTATGAGCGAAACAAGCAATAAGAGCCTATGGGAAGTACAAAATATGGACGCACCATATGGCTAATGCTGTAGAGCCAAGCGGTCACGTCCTCCGGGCTCAACAAGGAGCACTTGTCCACCTGACCTGGCAGCAGAGCGGGGCGGATCCTCCCGCGTACCTCATCCGCCCTCTCAACCGGCGGCACTGCAGGAAGCCCTGTATGCACGGTCTCCTCCACAGTAGGGAAGGAGACGCCAGCTGTTTTGGAAGCAACGGGCGCCTTGGGGGGCACGGCAATGGTCACCCCGGGCGCCGAGGTGCCTACCCCCTCCTTGTCAGGGCGGATGACGATGCCCCGGGTGAGCCTCTTGAGCTTCTGGCCCTCGGTGGGCTCCAGCCTCTTCCTCTTTGATCCAGCTCGGGCAAGCAGGGCCTCCTCTTTATCCTTCAGCGCCGCTGCGTCCTTGGGAGCCATTGCTGCAAAACAACCGGAAGGATATTAGGCCGCAAAGAAAGATGCAAGATATCAGGCCGCCAAGAAAGTTGTAAGAGGAAAAAGTGGAATAAATAGATCGCTAACCGGGAACAGTAGGAGAGGAAGCAGGGACTTCTGAGGGCTCCGCGGGGGAATAAGACACCACTATGTCTCCCGTCGGGGACAGAACGTTCCGAATGTTGGTGGGCAACTGTGCTAAGCCCCAAATCCTGGCCTGGGACGCCTCGGAGATCTCAGGAATGTTTGCCGACCCAGCTGCAAGTAGAAGCATAAAACCGGTTAACAGGTCAATAAATCCATAAGACCGAAAGAGACAAACAAAGGAAAGACAGGTAGCCTTACCCTTCAGCTCCTTCACCCAGGATGTCCTCGGCCGGGTCCCCGCGGCCTCGTCACAAAGGAGAAGGGTGGACACTTGGAAGAACTTGCTCTTCCACCCCTTGTTGTTACTGGGGCACTTGTCGATAATCTTTCTGCCCGGCCGGGCGGAAAAAGAAAAGAACCCCAGTTCCCCGTGTACGGCAAACGGCCGATGGGCCCATAGAAACTCCTCGAGGGTCACCTCACACCCGAACGCTTGGGGCCACAGAGATATACAACCCATCAGGAATCTCCACCCGTTGGGGGCCAGTTGCCCGGGAGCAATCCCAAGGTGAATCAGGATGGCCCTGGCTACTGGGTGGAGCGGAAGGCGGAGACCCGCCATCATTGCATCCTCAAAAAGAGTCGTGAAGCCCGGATAGTAAAGGTGCGCCCCCCCGGAATTCACCGCCAAAGAGCAACTACCCGGGAAGGAGTATTTCTTCCTAATCCGGATAAGGTCCTCGGAACGCAAAATAGAGAATATAGACTCACAAGCAAACCCAACGCCGGGATCAGACTCCCCGGGCGCCTCGTCGCCCAAACCCCTAGAGACGGAGGCAACGGGGGCCCCCTCGGCGGATTCGTCATCAAATTGACGGGCCGAGATCAAGCCCTCACTCTGGTGGTCAGAAGGAGGGTCCAAAACCGGGTCGGAGCCATCCGACCGGAACATCTCGCTAATCGAACGGGACGCAGAATTGAAGCCGGAATGCTCCATCTCAGATGCCCCTGGGGAAGGAAGAGGGAGTAGATCGCGACCTAAATACGGATCGGAAACCCCGAGCCTGAGGTACAGGGAAGGCAATGTCACTAATCTAAAAGGCAGAGAATATATGGCCCTAAACGTCAGAAGGCACTCTCTCAGTGAAACTACGGAGACACCGGTCCGGCTCAAATGGCCTGAATCTCCACCCGACCGGAAAAACGAGCAGAATCTAAGGAAGAAAAAATCCCACTCCCGCTCGAACCCTACCGGACTCACTCTCTCCAGTCTCGCTACGAAAAGAAGAGAAGATGGGAAAGGGAAGAAGGTAACAACGGACGAAAGTTCGGAAGGAAGAGGACTTACAAAGCTTGCGCAGAAAAGAGAACTCGAGAATCTTGCTCGGACTAGCCTTTGCTCTCAGGACGTTCGGCGATCTCTCTGCAGTAAAGGGCCTGAGAAGTGGGCAAGCATTCATTTTATAGAAACCGGGAACGGCCCAGATCAAAACGTATCCAACGGTCCGTGTGATCCCCCGCCCGAAATTGCTGACAGTTGTCTCCTCGGGCGCATGAAACGTCGCCTAGAAAGGCGTGCGCATTAAAGGCCTGACATGACTGTTCGATTGGCGCACAAGTGGCTTGGTTGCGTCCGCGCTAGCGTAGTTCGAACCTAACCAGGTCAACGACCAGCGAACACGTGGCAGCGGCGACTCCCGAACCAACGGATCGCCCGCTCGGGGAATGCCCCGACCGACGTCTTCCTCCGGCCCCGCCCGAAGGACAACATCCCGGTCTACTATCGAACGGTTCCCGGGGAAAATTTCAGTTTTCAACCCTCATCAGACGGAGCGTCCAATCAGCTTTGAAAATGGGGGGCAGGAGGTACGTGCATGAGAATCCCGGCGTAACCACACAGCAAGTCCACGAGGTCTATTGGACGCTGAAGGTTTGGACGCTGGTTGGAATTTTGGAACTCAGAAATCGGAAATACAATTAACGCGAAAGGGATGGCCTCAAGGACCTTGTTCATTGATAAGAAAAACTGTACAAGTTCGGAGGGCAGTTGTAGTAGCCTTCCCAAACAAAAAAAAAAAAAAAAAAAACAACAAAAAAGAGAAGGACGGCAGACTTCAAGTGCCCTTATCCTTCGAAGCCTTGATCTCCTCCTCCAGGGCAGCCATCCTCTCCACCAGTCCTTGGACGGTCAACTCTAGGGCGTGGACATCCACATCCCGCATGACAAAGTTCGTCTCCAGGTGAGCGGTCTTCTTTTCCACTTCCTGCAGGCGGCCCTCCATGTTAGCAAAAGAGAGGTCCGTCCAGGTGGGCACACGGAGACCGCTCGGGATGTCAAGCTTGCTCCTTTTCGGCGAAGGTTCAGAGGCTTCGCCAACAGCTTTTCCCTTCCCTTTCCCGGACGGGGCAGGTGGCGGGCTCGCGTCCTCAGATGAAGATGAGGAGTCACTACTGGTGGACAAGGTGACTGGCCCCTCGGGCTGGCCCGTCCGGCTAGCAGGGCGCGCCCCGGTCGCCATGGATCGGGTGTAGCGCCGCGACCCAGAAGCTGCAGCGGCAGGGGTCACAGAAGAGGGACCGGCAACCGAGTTCTCCGCAGGTCTCCCTTTCAAATAGGAAAACGACATGCCGGCCTCAATGGCTTGATTAAATGCCTCCATGTCATCCTCGGAAGGAACGACTCCACGAAGGTCGGTAAAAGCCTGTCTGCAGCGGTCGGGATTATAATCCGCGGGAGGGGAGAGACCGTCATTCTCCAGCCAGTTACCAGCAACCAGGACCCAAGGGTACCGTTGCCAGTTCTTGTTTGGGAAATCTAGACCTCGGACAAAGTCTTTTCCCTCGGTCTTAGGGCGGAAGTAGGGGCCTCCGTTGTCAATGCCCATTATGTAACACCTCGCAACGTCGGCGGCCCGGAGAAATAACCCCAGTCGCTCGTTCAGCGCTGCAATCCCCCACAAGAGGCGGGCAACGTTTGGTCGGCATTTGTGTAGTGGGATATCCAATCCCTGAAGAAGGTCGCAGAATGAGACCGGCAGAGGAAAGCGTAATCCCACAATCAGCAGCAGATAGCTGCTGATGAGGAAGAAAGGATGGGCTATTTCTTCTCCCTCGATGTGCGGACGAACTACTACGTCGTCCGGAATTTGGCAGTCCTCTCTGAAGGCTCTGAGCCCTTCGTCCGACGACAGGTCGATGTTGGAAGCCATTGGGAGGAAGATTGAATTAGTATGAACAGAGGAAAAGGGGTCGGGAGTGCTTTGCTCTGAGAACCCGCTCGGTGATTATTGATCTTCAAACAGTGGTGAGTATGTAGAATGAACTGACGCTCCTTTTATAAAGACAAAGGACGGCTCAGATTGAATCAGATCGGACGGTCAGGACGTTTTCCCGCTCTTAGCGACTGACGGCTGTCACATCGGGCATACCATACGCCGCCTCAAAAGGCGCATGCATTAAATGCACGACGTGACGGTTTGGTCCCAACGCAAACGGTTCGGTTACCTCCACGATGGCCCCGTCGCATCCCAACCAGGCCTGCAAGCAGCTGACACGTGGCCCTGGGCAATGGCGGACCCTCCAGTCTCCCGCTCGGTCCTTTCTCGGAAAGACAACCCTGGGTCAGCCTTACCTCGGGGAAGGCCTCGGCCTCTTCCCGAGCGGTTTCTCGTGAACTGCTCTAACCCTGGGTCAGCCTTACCTCGGGGAAGGCCTCGGCCTCTTCCCGAGCGGTTTCTCGTGAACTGCTCTAATTTCCAAACCTCATCAGATATGGCATCCAATTAGCTATGGAAATGGGGGGCAGCTGATATGCTCAGAATTATCCAGCGTGGGTCCAACGGCCACGTCAGCATCGAAGACCCAGCAGAACCCTGGGGTCCACACCCAGGGCTTGCCAGTGTCGCCGCTCGGGATGCCCGCACAGCCCGGGCATGATCTTCGGCGGCTCTCCCGGACTCGCGGCTCAATGCCAGCAGTTTCCTTGTGCGGCCGGAGTCCAATTAGGAATAAAACTTGATAGATTCCTAATCTGATAATGATCTTCCCTTAACTTATGCACATTGAATTGTGATTGATATAAGCTTCCTAATGGATCTAAGTTTCCATGTGGAGGTGGACTCTTGCATTTATAAAAGAGTCCACCCATACCCTTCTAAGGAAAAAAAGACAATCTTGAGAAACCTAAGAACTGGAGCATACACTGAAACGCATATACCCGAACGGTATTACTGGTAGTGCCGCCCACCATTGTTGGCTCACCAGGCCGCCGGTGATCTGCTAGAATAGCGCCTAGACGCACACGTGGATGTAGGTCACCTCATTAACGGGGCCGAACCACATACAATTCCTTGGTGTTTCTCTGTCTTTCTCTCTGAATCCTCTCTTACCAATTCTAGGCATCATCAACAGTCATTTTCAAAATAGAAGGGAGGTGATTGTAATTTTTGAAAACACAAGAGAGGTCCCTGTAATTGTCAGATAACTCAGGGGAGATCAGTGTAATTTGCCCTAAATTATGTGTAATGTTAGACTTCTCAAATTCTAATCTCAAATCATCATCCCAAAAAATCTCCACTAAATTTTGATTGTAAGATGTTGAAGTGATCCTATCATTATTGTCAGTGGACCCACTGTCACATCATTTGTGATGAGAATTTAGAATTAGGATTTGAGAATTTTGATCGGATGATGGTGAAGTGGTTCCATAATTATTGCCAATGAGTCCATTGTCACATCATTTGAAATGAGAATCTGAGCTTAGTATTTGAGAAAGCATAGCATTACTCTAATTAAAGAGTAATCTTATGTTTTATCCCAAACGCTTATGTTTGGGAGTTTGGGGAAAAAAAAGAAGAAGAGAAAGTCTCAAGTGAGGAGAGAAAATAAGAGAAGAGAAAGGATGGTAGTTTCTTTCATCTTGTTTAGGAGTTTAGGAGAGAAGAGAAAGTTACTTTCTTTCCTCTTGTTTGCAAGTTGAGAAGAAAAGAAAATAAAAAGAAGAAAGATATCATTCTACCTTAGAAGCACGAAGCGGAAGCGGGGACGGGGGCGGGAGCGAGGAAGCGTTAAACTTTAAGAGGTTCAAAGGTTGGGAGCGTTTAAAAAGCGTCCAAATAGTTTATATAGATATGTTTATATCTAATTATTGCAGAGGAATTTAGATTGACATAATATATGTTAATTGTAAATTTTGTTTTTGAAAGTCTTAAGCCATATGTTCCGACATAAATATATTTCTTCGATAAAATATTTGAGCAAAATAAGGAACTTGAATCTAGTTATAGGCTATTTTGAGACTTGGTTGTGATGGGAGCGGGGTTCTAATATGAGGGGAGCGAGGATCCGACAAGCTTCTTAGTAAGAAGCGCGGAATCGAGAGTCTGAGGAGGGAACGTGACCAATTTAGAAGGTTCCTGCTTCTAAGTATTCTACCCATCAAGAACTTCAAGTAAGGGAGAGGAGAAACACTCAATCATTATTGGAGATGAGAGAGAAAATCATGGCTGTAGCCCGTAGATGATAGTTTTTGTGAGGCTAAGTTAATTGTTTTTTTTAAGAGACAAAATACATATATGTTGTGTATTATAGAGGCTTAGGACCTAAATGAATTTAAAATTAGGTAAAACCAAGGGCATTGTGGGTATTAAAAAAGATTCATTAATGCCCACTTTCTTTTATCTCATTTTCTTCCCAATTTGGAGAGAAAGATATTGAGAGAAAGTGGGGGTTAGTTTTATCTTCTTTTATCTCATTTTCTTTCACTACTAAAACTCCCAAACGAGAGAAAGCTAGAGAAAGTGAGGTACTTTCTCTTCTTTTCTCTCGATTTTGGAACGATGTCCAACTGTGGCATTTTTTTTTTTTTAGACAATGACGTGTTTTTGGGATTCAAAATTTGGTAATTCCTCAACTATAAAATGTACTCTTAAAGTCTGGTCATTGTCCTATTTTAGTCTTTGTAGTTTCAATTACATCAATTTGGCCCTTAAAAGTTTTGAAATAGAAAAATGCGATCTAAATGTCCAACTCTATGAAAAAATTGACGAAATTTACTCACATATTATGCACTGTCACATTTTTTTAGGGGCAAAAGTTATCTTTAGTTTTGATGCTTAAATTTATCTGTTCCACGAAGTCTCTGGGCATTTGTGGATGCCATTTATTCATTTATTATTAATATTTTTTCTTTTTGATTTGGTAAATGCGTGAGTTTCCATTTGGCTATATATGATTTTCTTACTTGAATTTTGTTTCTTGAAAATCCCATATTATTATAGTCATTTTGGTCAGTCAATTGATGAGTCCTAACACCATTTTTCGCCATACTCGTTGATTTACTCATAAAAAATAAAAAATTTATGTTGTTTAGCAATGGAATTGACTAGGGTTGTACATAGAAGATGCTTTATAAACTGAATTGAACTATTGAATCATGTTTGACTAAATTTATGTTGCTAAATTCAGGTCCTTTTGAAGACCCAAATGCATGTTTTGGATACAGGAGGACGCCTGCTGGGGTTAAGTAGATTAACATTTTCTTTCATTAGATGTTATGTTGGTGGTTTGACATATATAAGATCTCATACAGACTTTTATGAATACTCACACTTGCTAGAACAGTGTAGATGCATTACAAGTACTAAAAGAGTACATGCTCAGATTCTCATTAGAGGTTTCGAGCAAAACCCATTTCTTGCTGCCAAGCTTGTTGGCAAGTACACGGTACATAGCACCTCAAAGATGGAAGATGCACGGAAGGTGTTTGATTCTTTGTTGGAAAGAGATGTTTTCTTGTGGAATATGGTCATTCAAGGTTATGCAAATTCAGGTCCTTTTGTGGAAGCCTTGAATATTTATGATCAGATGAGGAAAAGTGGTGTTCTTGCGAACCGATACACGTTTCCATTTGTGCTCAAGGCTTGTGGTTCCATGAAAGATGGAAATAAAGGTCGTGTTGTTCATACCCATATTGTGAAAATCGGGTTTGAATTTGATCTATTTATTGGGAATGCTCTCGTGGCATTTTATGCAAAGTGCCAAGAAATTGAGACATCTAGGAAAGCATTTGATGGAATGCCTCAGAAAGACCTTGTTAGTTGGAATTCCATGATTTCAGGCTACACGATAAATGCTCATCCCGATGAAGCACTCGCGCTTTTCCATGCAATGTTGCAAGATGTTAATTCATGTGGACCCGACAATGCTACTCTCGTCAGTGTTCTCCCTGCTTGTGTTCAAGCATCGGCCATCCGAGAGGGCTTGTGGATTCATACTCACATTGTAAGATCCCATATGGAAATTGATGCTGCACTGGGTAGTGGGCTTATCACAATGTATGCTAATTGTGGTCGTTTAAACACTGCACAAAGAATATTCAATCAAGTACCTAATAAAAACATTGTGGTATGGAATGCAATTATAAGGTGTTATGGAATGCATGGCCATGCAGATGAGGCAGTCCATTTATTCTCAAGAATGATGGATACGGGTTTACACCCAGATGGGCTCATATTTCTATCTCTGTTATCCGCATGTAGTCATGCCGGGATGGTTGCTAAAGGGTGGGAGCTTTTTCAGAAAATGGGAGAGTATGGAATTGAGAGAAGCCACGAGCATTATGCTTGTATGGTGGATCTCTTGGGACGCGCTAGCTTTCTTAATGAGGCGGTTGAGTTTATCGAATCAATGCCTTTCCCGCCAGGAAAGGATGTGTATGGGGCATTGCTCGGTGCTTGTAGAATACATAATAATATAGAACTTGCGGAACAAGTTGCGGACAAGTTGTTTGTCTTAGACCCTGACAATGCCGGCCGTTATGTAATTTTGGCTAAGATGTATGCAGATGCGGGGAGGCAGTCTGATGTTGCTAGAGTGAGAAAAGTAGTTAGAGAGAAGAAAATTAAGAAACAGCCTGGATGCAGTTCGATTGAGGTGGATTGTGTTCTCCACGTATTTGGAGTTGAGGATGCATCTCATCCTTATACGGAGGAGATTTTTGACATGTTGGAAACGCTAAACAATGCGACGAAGGGAGAGTTAGTGATAATTTGATGGAGCTGTGGTTGCCTAAGTAAAGGTATGTCATGCAATTATTCTATTTTAGCATCTTCCTCCTTGGATGCTAAGTTTTTGCTATTAAGATATTAAATCAATTGGGAGATTAATCACTTCTGTCACTATTAAGATATTCGTTCTTCTTCTTTTTTCGGGTACAAGTGGTTCCTAAAATGTGAGATATGCAATTGTTGGATGTGAAATGAATGGATGCATCTATATTGATTCTTACAGAGATTGTAGTTTTAAATTGGTCTAAAGTATGTGAAAATTGATTATTGTTGAACTTGAATAAAAATGTTTTATGTCACACCCCAACCCGCCTCGGGCGAGTTGGGACACGTGTAACAAAGCCCACACGTCAAAACGCCCTTAATTCACTAAGAAAATCATGGATTAGTCCTCATAAAACAGCTCCAAGGGCAAAATGGTCATTAATAAAGTATAGCAAATTTTATATCAAAAGATAAATCTTTGAGTCCCGGTTCCAACGCAAAAAACGGCGCACGAATCCGAATTTTCTAGAGAGAGTTATGCTTGTCTCCGTAAAAGCCGTCGTGCTGAACCCAGACCAGCGGATCGATCCGCCCCAACCGGATCGATCCGGTTTAGCAGAATGTTATTTTCTGCTCTCCCAGATGCCCCGGATCGATCCACACCAGACCTGGATTGATCCGAATTCTGCAGATGGGTTTCCCTGCTGCTAAAACTCTGTGTAATCAGTTCAAACCACTTCCAAACTTTCCCAAACTTTGGGGAAATATCAAAAATCATTCTCAAAGCATTTCCAAATGTTTCTAAACCTTAACACAACATCTCCAAGCATTGATTGACAATCAAAAATACACAAATTATTCCTTAGGATCAAGAACGTACATTAAAATCCACATTCTTAACTCAATATTTGCATAACTTCTCAACCAAAGAAAGCTAAGTTCAATTGACAACCCAAGTTACTTACTACTTCAAGTTTCTTCCCAATATACATAACATGTAACTTGCAATTTCAACTTACTACATTGGGCACAACCATACTAAATGTGAACTTGACATATTATAACAACTCCAAAACACAAGTTGTTCCCAACATCACTTAGAGTTCCAGATTAGAACTTAACCCAAAATTAACTATACATATGTACATGTCAACACTTCTCTCCACCCCTATGCCCAACTCGTCGCGTGAATCACTTTCTTTTCTCTTCTCGTGCTGCACCTGCGATGGTTATTTAATAACCACAACAGAAAACACATTTTCGTTAAAGCTTTTGCTTAGTGAGAGAACTAACCATGCCATTAGAATGCAAAGTATGTAAATGCAACAATTATTATAAACAGCAATTTGATCTCCGGAAAGTCAAGTCATTTTAGCCACCACCCCCGGGTCCTTCTCACCCCGGATTTTTCTCACTTTTTGACGCATATAGCGCATCACACACTTTCTTGTGACCCCGAAGGCGTCACCAACATTTCATTGTGGTCGTCACCACGTCCTACTCATTGAGGAATTCCTATCCCTTACATATGGGACCTATAAATGATGATCACTACTTGACTTCCCTTTGATCCACATAAACATATAAGCAACTTTAGCATATAACATGGAAATGATTAACATGTTTTACTTCAAATTCATCAACATATATTCATAGAGGCATGAATTAAGCAACTATGAACAACAAATATCACATTAACATAGTTAAACACCCAATTTTGGAATTAGACACTCACCTCTTCGAATTACTAGCAAATCAAGCTTAGAATCTCCCAACCTCTTGCCAATTTTCAACCCAAATCCTACCGGTATAAATCCTACATAGTTTTTACATAACAATAGTAATCTATCAAGAACGGTCGCCGGTATAAATCCTCTTACCAAATTGGGGCCTTTCAAAAAAGTCATTTTTAGCTTTAAAAAAAAAAAGTAATCAGATTCAAAGATGTCCACCACTCTCAAGAAAGTATAATAAACCAAATAAATCAGAAAAATTGAAGCACATCTATTATACCTTCTCATTGCCTGCCCTAAGAGCTAACTTATCTATAAGATAAGTAGCAACTGCTATTTGCCGCTTCGCAACATCCTTATTTCCAAAGTCCTTAGTGTATGCTGCTCTAATGCCTAGTATGTAGTCCTGCACTCAAATAGTGAGTTATATAGTTGTAGTCTGTAGGATGAGAGGATCTATAGACAAGAAAGAATGACACTCATCAAAAATTTTAATGGCGAAATTTCTGAGTACACTACCTTCAATAGCCTTGATTTCTCATATTTCACCTTGTCACTTTGCCCCTTCAAGGAACTACTAGCTGCCAAAAACACATACTTGAATTCCCTCGAATTGATTGGATCAATCCAAAAGGCTAACCAAGTAACGGTATTGTCATGCCTTACTTCTTTCCAGCTGCAAGAATCATATGCCCAAGAAATTAACTTCAATACCAGGGAACCATCAGAAAGAGATAATCTTTCTCCAATTAAATTGCAAAAAATAAAAATAAAAGAAAACAGAACATGGATAAAAAAAATACCTTTCACCAGGTATAGGACATTCTGGAATTGGGACATTTTTTCCAATATTAATGGTAATATCACGTGGATGGATTCGTTTTTTCAGCTTACCCATCTGCCACCGTAAAGGGGAAAAAATCAACAGAAATTTATACGAGAAAATTTTGAGTTATAATAATTTTTCCAAGAGAGCTGCTTAATATCAAATAGTAATACTCCAACTTGAACTATTCAAAATCGTTTACTATAGGTAGAAAAATGTCACTGGAACCTTTGGATGCTCTCCACGGCCTCGGAACAGCCCAAGTGGTTTGACCCTAAAATTTCCAACCTGCAATCAAAATCATGATGAGATTCTGGTATCTATACTTTGTCAATGCTGTGAAACTGTGTCCGTAGTACATAAACAACTTAATGTCTGGACTTTGTCACAACCAGCAAAATTAATATACTTCACAGGATACGAACTTATATAAGATACAAATATTGAAGAACTTGCTGGAACTCATAAAACTAACAAATTCCAATGTCATTTGAAACACACAGACCAAAACAACTTTGTACCAAAAAAAGTTAGTCAGGATGAGAAAGCTAGTTCGTGATGCCTCATCTTGGGAAAAATGGTTTATTTTCTTGGGGACAAACGTAACTTCTAGCAGAAACCATAAATTACTTTATTTCTTATCTCATCTTGCATATCCCTTGCAGTATTCACGTAAGATTGCACACCGAAATGCCGGACAACCTCCTTAATGTCAATTGGGACACTAAATGCACTTGAGGCACAAGCACAATATTTTTAGATTCTTCAGTATGACGAGGTTCATATTTTGAGCATCATAAAAAGAAAACGGGCTGTAAAAGGAAAAGAAGGCATTAGCAATGACAGTCTAGGATATTCAACTGAAAGATCTTTCTTCCACACTCCCATATCCCAAATTAATGAATTTCTACATTAGTTTTTGTAATATTGTCAGAAAGTGAGAAAAGAAAATACAACCTTCAAAAGAGGCTATTCAATGCCATATTGTTACATTCATCAGTTAATTATACAAAGTCGCCTCGAGTATTACCCTGAGAGCGTGGCACACTAGTTCTCAATCCACCTAGGCGAAATTTTCAACCAATTCTCACTAAGAATTTCTGCCCGAGTGCTTCAGACCGAAGAAAAATGGTAGCCTCAATTGCACAGTTCACATCAAGCCTAAAAATTGCTACTCGAAACTCGCTAACTAGGGAACAGGGGGACCAAAAAAAAGAGGATCGGGCAAGACTTGGAAACAATATTTACACGTGCGTATATATTCCCATTACACCCTCCAAGAGTATATTAAAATAGTATCAATAAAAAAAATTACTAAGTCATTTCTTTTTCGTGGTTAACAGTGACACAAATCGTGCCTCAACCCACAAATTCCATTTAAATATCACGCCAGCATCACTGTACTACTTACAAACTACTGATTTTGATGAAAGCAAAAATGACACAACTAGTGCAGAATAGTGATGACACGATAAATAATCAATACTGGAGGTAACCTTCTCTTTGACACCATCAACGACAGCCCACATATACTTCTCCTCCTGTTTCAGTTCTCTTCTTTTAAGGCCTTCTTCTCCTGCATAAAAGCAACCTGTGATCAAAATATTGAAAGCAGACGAATAGCTAATACCTATTCTATCTCTTTCTTGAGACTGTGATATTTTAACAGACATTCAATTAAATCTAGCAGCGATATCAATCGTAAGATATGAATCTACATATGCGGTTCAAAAACAGAACTCGCGTTTCCATATAAGTAAGGTGGGAAGTCTTGTACAACATTTGGAATACTTAAGACTATCTCATCATCTGAATATAAGCAAAATTACTGTGAGCCAACACTTGTTTAAACTTGCGGACAAAACAACGAGGATGCAGAGGCTAGAATCATCTCACAGAATCATTCCACATTGAAAGTTTTATCAACCAGAGAGACCCAAACAAGTCCTCTAGTTATGTAGAAATCACTTTTTATTGTTTTTCACAACATACGCCCCTTTTGTACACTAGAACTACATCTTATCAAGATTGAGAAAATGAAGACTGTGGGATGTTGATAATTAACTGAAACATTTGAAAGCAATGTTCCCAAAGCCATGCTTGATGCGTGCAACTAGAAATGTGAATGTACAGAGAACTTTTGAAGATTTTGAGATAAAAGTCATTTCTATGTCAGAACTCGACGAAGTAACATCTTACAGATGCTGCTCTAACTCAGTTTTATGTGACATGATTACACAGAGCCTTACAAAAAATCGTAATCATCAGTCAGAAGATTGACTTTCAATATCTTTTCTGACAAAGCCGAAAAAGTTTGTGGGAGGGTTACTTACTTCAGTAGTCATTTGTTTCTTCTTCTCCTTTTCCTTCTGATGCCAATCGTACATTGGCGTGAAATCACAGTCTTCCAACTTCTGAATTACATGGTTTTTCCCAAGTATCCTTCTCCAGTCGGTCATGAAATTTCTTTGAATAAACATCATTGCAAACATTGTTGCAACCTGCAATGAAGTTAACGTATAAACATACAATTTAGGTGGAAGGAGCTCTACTTTGTAATTAAGAGAAAGAGGGATATGTGTGTGTGTGTGTGTGTGTGTATATATATATAGAGAGAGAGAGATGCACCTCCTCTTGTTCAGGAGTTAAATCAACTGGCTTCCCCTTGTACAGCATCTTAACCCCATGGGGCTTGTATGGAGGTGGAAAAATAACCCCACTATGAACCAAGGTGTTCCATTTCTTCCCTTCACCAGAGCCCGGGGGCATTTTAGATGATTTGGAGTATTTTGATTTCTTCATAATTTTCTTAGACTTTGTAACTATCTTCGTCGATGAAACTTTAGTATTTGATGAAGAAGAACCAACTTTAGTCATTTTCTGCATCACAGATAGAGATTTAGTACTTGATGTAGCTGAGTTCTTCATTCTCTGAGAAATGGGAACATGATCCTCATCATCATCGTCAACCTTTGGCTCGGGTTTCACAGAAGTTGGCCTACTATTCATTGGTGTAGAAGCATCGGATAGCTTTGGTTTTTTTTACTTAAGGCAGAACAGAAGGTTTTACATCACCTAGAGGTCGCTTATTTGTTGCAGTAGTATATTTTTTAAGTTGGTTATCCTTATTAATAGAACCATTTTGCTGCAGTTTCGATGCCAATGGTTTATTGTCATCACAATCATAAGACTTGCTTGTAGATGCCCCTGCATTGGTCTTAAATTGGAATCTTGACGACAGCGGAATTTCATCACCCAAATCCTCAGAATACTTATCGGAATTCTTGGCATGGTTAGAGTTACCTTTCAATGATCCAATCGAAAGTCTAGAGCTTAGTGGTTTATCATCTTCAGAGTCCTCCGACTCAATCTTTGGTTCAGGTTTGACCAATCGATTCTCTGCCTTCACAACTAGGTTCGGTCTAGGGACATGTTTGGGCTGATTATCCGTAGAGATTGATGCTTTTGAATTTGACACCGGGGACTTCAGTGGTGATGCCTTGCCTGACAAAGATGATGTTTTTGGGCTGGCTAGAGGTGACTTCACCGGCGGTGACTTCACCGGCAGTGACTTGGTAAAAGACACTGCCTTACCCTTCTGAGAGTTAGATGTTTGTCCATTGAGGGATTGTCCATCATACTTGTTAGATGGGGGCCTTTTCGTATCGGAGTTCAACTTGGCTTGCTTTGCAGCTGTGTTACTCCGCTTGAAAACAATTGGTGCATCATCATCATCAATATCATCCAGCATTTTTAGTTTGACAAAAGCCTGAATAGCCGTTATCCAGATATGAAGTGTGTTGGCATGAATCACCAATACACTGAAAAAAAAAAATCATATTTCCAATACAAAAATGTTAATATTTATCAATTACTTACATTTGGAACTATCTATGTATACATAACTTATGTAAGCTAATTCACAGATTTCAATATTGCAATCAGGCAATCAGCAAAAAGGAAGACAATTCAGCATAACAGAAAATAACTGGTTGAATCTGAAAAGAGTACCTGCCATACAATTCAGATAGCAAATTCAACATAAACAATGAACAGAACATCAACCAATGAGACCTTCAATCAAATACCTATCTTTGTATTGAGATTCAAATTGCAGAAATGAAAAAAGAAAATTCTGAATACCCACTTCAATTGAGAGAAATTTCGAGCCTCAGGACTGAACAATAGCAAACTTTAAATATCTATATCTATTGCATGTACCTATTGAGCTGAATATATATACATATACGGCGACAAATGAAATGGATGGCCTTCCAAACCCTAAATGTTCTGTTTTTTTGGTCTCAGGGGCAAAAAGATTCCAGCTTTTCTCACGTTACAAACCCTAGAATCTAATTTTCTCTGCTTGCGTCAAAGATAAGAAAAGCTGAAATACAAAGATACACACACACATACACATATCTCTACTATACTATAAGAATACATCTCAAGCAAGCATGTCAAATAATATGGATTGCCATTTCTACCCCTGCTTGCACAACAATTAACTATATTACCCCTATTCTGTCGTTCAGCTCTCTCGCTATATGTGCTTCACCTCTCTGCTTTAGCCCCTTCCATCGAACACGTTCGGACCTTCGGTTGAACGTGTCTTCCCCCATTCGCAATACGTGTATTCTTTCATGAGTCATGCCAACACGTGGCTTTACTGCTGATTAACAAACGCTTCATCTCCTCTCTCTTGCAACCACTTGATCCCCGAATTCCAGTCTGCAAAGAACAAACCGAGCTCTGCCCTATCTTCGCAAAGGAATCAAGGTCAGTACTAAAGTTGTTGGAGATCTATACACACAGATTTGTACACACACATACCTACAGGCAGAGACTGTATGGTTTTGACTTTACCCATATTGGGGGTCTTTAATTATGTGATTTGATTTTATAATTTTCAGGTATTCATGAGAGCTTCGATAGGTTGCAGTGGATTTGAAGTTGCGTCCTTCAAGTATGAGAGAGTGGATCAGATCCTCAATTCGGTATTCTTCTCGATTTTAATTTACCCTTCTGATTTTCTCTTTCTGTGGGTTTGATAATTTGATTTTCCAAATGAAATCCAGTTTATAAATATCCACAACATAAAATCACCCCCCTTCAGCCTATGTTGTTTTGTACATTCTTTTCAGGCAAGCCAAGGGGCAGCTTTTAATTATTCCGTCGCTCTAATTGTAACCTGATGCTACTTGAGACTATACTTGGAACAGAATCTTCTTCTTATGTTATGATTCTTCACGTAAAAACTTGCCATCAAGAGGAATGCATCCTCTTTATGTAGTTACTTCTATTTCACCCTTCCTTCTTTTTGGTTTAATCACATTTGTTTCATTTATTTCTTCCTCTTCATTTATGCGGATATCGTTCCCATTTTTAAGAGCCTTGTTTCTAGCTGCTCACTCTTGCCTTTTGGTTTCTGTTGTCTGCAGCGATTCTTCTTTGCTGTGAAGGAGGCCTCTTTGCTTCATCAAGGAAACCAGAGAAAGCAAAGCATTACCAACTACAACAGGTGAGAAGAGCTTATCTTATCCATAGAGAGCAGACATCACATTTGGTGTAGATGGGTGGAACTATAAATCCGCCATACATATATCTTTTCCTTATTTCTTGCTAAATACTGCAGGAAATTCCTCTTTGAAGTCAGTTCGAACATGACCACATAGCTCAATATCTTCGCATGGATAAGGTATGCTTTTGACCTTTCTTCTTTTCCCTTGGTTTTTTCCCCCCTTTATGTGATACATCGAGATGAGTTTCATGCTTCTTCGTGACTGTACCTGTAAAGCTGCTTAAAATGGTGAAGTGGGAGGGTACAAACCATGAAGCTCTTACTTAGGAGGAAAAGGGAACTTGCCCTACAATAAATTTTGTTCTGCGTTTCCTGTCCAAATGTGCATATAATTAATCTGTAAGAATGTCGCATTTGCCTTGCTTGGTTTTACCAAATCCAAAAATAGATGCAGCCACCTTGTGCTATTCCACAAGTTTTTTCAACATTGGATCACAGAATGCTCCTATTATTTGTGTCTTTTTAATCAAAGAATACCCTCATAACTTGTACACCTGATATTATTCTATTTTTCATATTCAACTTAACCCAACACATGGAATTTGCACCTCTACATTCATTAGCATTTTGCCTACTCAGCAGGGCACTGCTAATATCATTCTCAACTTGGTCTGTCCTTCACAATTCCTTGATATTCTGCCTGCTGCTCTTGCAATAGCCTGTTAATATTATACTAAACTTCGGATTCCCATTCTAATCTACTTGAATGGATGATATACTATTTGTAGGTTAATTTCCTCCATTTCAGGGAGTTCAAAATTCCCTTTAATACGATTCAGATTCTGACAGAACCAACCAAACAGCCTCTTTCTGCTGCAAACCATGAATTTCAACATGCGTATCTAAGAGAGCTCGTATTTTAATCTTCAAATTACAGAATTTAACGAACACCTTCTACCGGCTCCACTCTCTTTACGACGACGACCCAAAAAAAAAAAAAGAAACCAACCAAGGAACAACAAGAGAATGTGCCAGTGGCTACGGCAACAATTGATTTGAATTGTATTATTATTCCTCTTCCAGAGCTGCCAATCTGAAATTAGATTTACTGATAATGCATAAACTCTATACTCCTGTTAAACTATCGTCTTCCATATTTTGATATGTGTATGCTATTATATTCCAAGTGGTCCAGTGTAAGTCCAATTTCACCATGAAGGTTTTAAGCTACCATTCAAGTATATGATTTGTATATTTTAGATCTTCATTTTTTCATGAATTTTGTGATTATAAAGCTCACCAATTCTAGATCTGTTTACTAATAATTGACAGGATATAGGGATTGTTCCCAAGTAGAGGTTAGGAATTAAAGGTTTTCACTAAATCTACCCCGGGGCTGGAATTCTATTTTCTTGAACAAGGTGGATTGAATTTTTACTTTATGCGACATGTTTAAGTGACTTTGGTATTTTCTCATTTCTTTAACTTGAACTTATTCATCTTTACTTGTTAGCATGCTTGGTTTTACAGACATGCACACACATGAGTTTAGCTTCCTAATACTGTTTTTCTTTTTTTAAGTGCATTAGAAAACAATTTGCACACCATGTTTGAGTTCGTGCTTTCCACAAGATGGAACATTTCTCATATGGCAAAGAATAAAAAGAAAGGGCAATTACACATCATGAATTATGTATGTAATGTATGATTAGTCCGATGCTTTAATATAAGTAACTGGGAACCTTAAAATGATATCCTAGCAAACCGTTGGGCTTGGGTTCATTTTCCATGTTCTATGTCTGGATTTGGCTTGGGTTGAGACCATGGTTGCCTGATTACGTGCAAATATAAGGTAACATACTAATATCCATGCATGTATACACACATGGATACAACGCACACAAGTTAATGAGTATGGACATATTGCGCAAGCGTATAAAACTTCTTGTATACATTCAATTTTATTTTCTTATTTGGGCTGGAGCTTGAGCTTGAGCTTGAGCTTGCTGTCCTTGTATACATTCAACATACCCCTTGTTTTGATGCTAGATTCCTGTTGGATTTGGTATTCTCCTTATGTCTATTTGTTGCTCAGCAAATTCTTGGTTCTATGGTTAACTTACTTGATTATATTAGACCGTTTTCACGTTTGTTTTGTATTTAAGTGGGTACTTCAAATTTTGTTGAATTAGCAATTTGGGTCAGTATTTGCATTTGTTGATGTACTCAGCTGCTAGCCTGCCACTATGTTAGGGTAAGGCTTAATTTCTTTGATTTATGATTTGGGCTTTAATGTACTGCAGATCCGTGTAGCCATCAACCTTCGGTGTAAGGTAGGGGTGGCAATTCGGGTTCTCATGTCATAATCGTGTCATTAATCGGGTTGTGTGCTTTGGGTTTAATTTTTAGTTTCGAGTGTTATTCATCTATAATACAAACTATTTTAAATTAATCGTGTCATGTCGTGTCGTGTTCGGGTTGTCTCTGTAAAATGGGTTGTCGTGTCAAAAATTGCCACCCCTAGTGTAAGGAGATCAACACAAGAGATTTTTAAAGGTAACACAAAATTAAGAAGAAACAAATTGGTTCTACTCTTATTCAAAGTTATATACTGCTCTCCCGAACAACTTTGTTAATTAGAATTACTTAGGGAAAGAATAGAAATTGAAAAAACCACTTAAAAAATAGGCTATAAAAGGTAGCTTGTTTTTCTAAGCACTTATAAAAATAAAAATAAAACAACAAACAAAAAATCCAAAAGATTTCAAGTAGAAAAGAGGACGACACCAAACAGCAAGTATTAATATTTCAAAGATACCCAAACACCACTTACAAAAAATGTTTTTCTTATTTGAGCTGGAGCTTCAGCTTGCTGTCCTTGTATACATTCAACATACCCCTTGTTTTGATGCTAGATTCCTGTTGGATTTGGTATTCTTCTTATGTCTATTTGTTGCTCAGCAAATTCTTGGTTCTATGGTTAACTTACTCGATTATGTTAGACAGTTTTCACGTTCGTTTTGTATTTAAGTGGGTATTTCAGATTTGATTGAATTAACAATTTGGGTCAGTATTTACATTCGTCGATGTACTCGGCTGCTTGCTTGCCGCTATGTTAGGGTAAGGCTTGATTTCTTTGATTTATGATTTGGGCTTTAATGTACTGCAGATTCGTGTAGCCATCAACCTTCGGTGTAAGGAGATTACAGCACAAGAGATCTTTAGAGGTAACACAAAATTAAGAAGAAACAAATTGGTTCTACTCTTATTAAGTTATATACTGCTCTCCCCAACAACTTTGTTAATTAAAATTACTTGGGGAAAGAATAGAAATTGAAAAAACCACTTAAAAAATAAGCTAAAAAGGTAGCTTGTTTTTCTAAGCACTTATAGAAATTCCTATTAGAGAAAGAGGGTTAATATTCAATTTTACCTCCTCTTCCTGTTCGTATTTCCTTTTCTACGAATCTATTGCTTGTGCAGAGAAAGACAGCAAAATAATTGCTAAGGATTCATGCTGTTATGTAATTTCAGAAATTCTGGGTATCATTGAGGTAGTAAAAGAGATTAAATCATTTTTTAAAACTCTTTTTTACTCTTACTTAATGTATTTCAACAATGAGTTGGAACCATTAGCAGGTGATATTGTTGATGTCAAAATTTAATGACCAATTGTGGTTATTGTTTTTTAATTGAAGCCAATTCGGCATTATCTTGTGGACTGATTTCAATTTTTACAGCGCAGCATTCTGTTATACACTTGAAGTTGAAGCCCCAGGGCTTCTTAGGTTCATTTGGATTAGAACCTTTGTTGAATGACAAATAGATTAATTACAAACATTCATGACTACCATTGTTATGTCCTGATTTTTTTATTGTTTATTTCAGACATGCATGATTCACATGAACATCGTTGATTTGCGCTGGACTTGGTGGAAAATTGGATTTTTTCCCTCTGCAAATTGAATTAGTAAGAGGTTTTCTTCTCTCTTTTATTTTTTCTCTTATTTTTCGTTCAACTTAAAAAAAAAAAAAAACAAAAAACAAAAAACAATTCTTTCACTCTTTGGTTTTTATACTTATCCAGAAAAATACAAGGTTTATTGAACCTAAAAGTTAAAATGCTAATCTTCCTAGGAAGACGTGTCTTTGAGATTTACCTCACCATTTGAATCTATAAAGCTCAACTTGGTTCAGTTTTACTCATAAATCATATAGCTTACAACTACTACAATCTTGGCTACATTCTACTCCTATTTAACTTCATCTCACCAACCTATTTTTACAGTGAATGCATAAAGTTGTTTGTGGAGTTTTCATGGCACATGGAAATGGTTCATTTTTCTTTTAATTATCTATATATTTTTTTAATGTTTAAGATCAGTGCCTTTTGATATGTGATTTGCGTTTTCAGAATTTATGTTCATATGAAATATGAGAAAATTACTAAATTTACTTCATATAGGAAGGAGGTGGTATAAAAATGTAGTTCAAATAACAAGTGTATGTATGCGCATGCACGTATAATATTTATTTATACTAGAATTAGTTGTTTTACGGAGTTTAGGATATTGTTTAGTATAGTGGTAAAAGCTTGGATTTACAAGCGAGCTGATTTGCTTGTGATTTGAGTTATCAAATAGGATATGTCCCCTAACCTTTAGCCATTGATATACTAATTGAGAAAAACGTCCCCTGTATTCTATTGATATATCTTACCAATTCTGGAAGAAAGGGAGCTCTTAACCCACTAGAACATGATTAAAAGTGAAATTGAATTTCAACACAACCGCTCAGGCAAAGTAAGTGTCACCATAAAATAATAACCTACAAAATATGACTTGAAACTTGAATGTTTTTTTGACGTATCTTCGAACTATATTGGGATATTAATAAAGAAACAGGGGGCTGTTATGTCATGTATCTTTTTAAATTTGTTAAGGAATATTTTTTTGATTTTCTTTTAATGATTAAATCTGCTTGGCTTGTGGGTAAACTAATTTTGCATTAGGGGCTGTTTGAGTTATGTAAAGTTAAAGTGCATGTGGGGCTTGCAATTGGACTGATTTAATTTAGTACATATATCATATGTGTGTGCATAGTTCTTAACTCTATTTATTATACTTTAATAGTTTGTTGAGAGGTTAGACAAGCTTAGATACTTTTTTAGAGCTAGGAAAGGAAGGAGTTAAACATATATCCAATGTTAATGGTGATTTATTGGTTGATTCATATGGTGAGATGGTCTTACCAACATGCGCACAAATGGACAAAATTGCAGACAACAATTAGAGTATATTATTTGTATTGAAAGTGCAGAGACTTAACACTCACATGTTAATTCTTATTGAAGTTTTGCTTATTTATATGTGCAATCAGGTAAATAAATCTGTGGGGATGTGACTCACTTCACTAGATGATGTCAAGCCCCTCAACGACCAACTTTCCAACTTCCACTAAAGGTGAATTTTTATTTAGTTTCAAAGTTTGAAAATTATTTGTTCACTCATGGAAAAAAAAGTAACTGTGTTTTTGGGAGAGTTAGAGTTGAAGGATATTAACCAATTTTTGGAGAATTGTGTATCTTAAATTCTTGAAATCCTATCAACACACATTTATTAGTATGTTGCTAAAGATAATGTGGTATCACAGGCTTCACAGCTACATTGAATATTTTCTCATGAAAAAAAGCTTGCATGTTCCTTTTGGTGGTCAAAGAAAGAAGTTTTTAGTCAGTATCTAGGAGGTGGGAATTTGTTTTAAAAAACTCCTTATTACTGGGATTCTATAGTCCTTGGGCAGGCTATGGCAAAAAGTATTAACTAACGGGTAATACTTGGGACACAACCTTCATACAACTTTCATACAACCTCCCCAAAAGATGTGTCTATCTCTTTCCTGTGTCACTGTGGGGTCCAGTGACATCACAGGAGAGAGTTAGACACATCTTTTGGGAAGGTTGTATAAAAGTTGTATGAAGGTTGTGTCCCAAATATTACTCTTAACTAAATAGTACTTAAGCCTTAAGAGTACTCTAGCTTCCCCATGTTGTATGTTGACATTAATCTAACAAAAACCATAATCAGATAGTGATAACTTATATAAGATTGCTAAGCATTACTTTTGTGGCTTAAATGACTTACATTCAAAAGGTTTATGACATGTCAAAAATGAGCAAAAGTACATACACATGGTTGGCTTGAGACATTTGATTTCATATACATCACAAGAGAATATGTGTATGCATACATATGCACATGCACAAGCACACACACTTCATTGGGTTGCTACATTAGATTGCATATCTTTTGTTTTTGTTTAGATATGTGAGCTGTCGCACACTACTCTTCCAAATAACTTGAAACTCCCTTTCACCTGAAATTGATATATGAAATAACCACTTCCATTCATAATTCACTTTTGTCAGCCTTTGATTCTCACTATGAGTTGCGTTTTTCTTTTTGTTTGGATTTGATGGTGTGAACTGTGAAGATTGACACTGGAAATGACCAACAATGCCACATCTTCATGGAACAGATAGATGTAACATTCTACTAAAGTGCTATGCTTCTCTTGTAAAACAGAATCTTAATTTTGCAAATAAGATGTTGAAAAGTTCTTAAAGAAAGAACTTAAAATATGCTTATAAGTTATTCTTTTTCCTGAAAATACATGTAGTTCCTTCCTTGAGTGCTAGAAAACATATGCAAGCAAAATTGTTTTACATGAGATTGTTATACATGAAAATGTTCAATGTAAAACATGAAACCAAAATACCAAGTAGCCTTGGGTTTGTTGATTTTGACAAGGGTCTGAGTTAAACGTTTCGAAGAAATAATTTGTGTATTAGTGGAATCAATATTTGCTGGAGTCATCTTGTGTACATGTTTATAAGTTTCAATCGATTTTGTAAAATTCCTTACTCGTGTCAACTTTTTCTCTAGGAGGAGTTGTAGATGAAATAGCTCTTGATATGTTCAAAATAATCTAGCCAATGGAACAGTGCCACGTCGCCAGGAGGAGCCGGTCCTTCCGGTGAGGGCGCCCGTCCCACTAAGCGTTCCCGAGGTAACCTCGGGACCGGACGGTTCAATCGGCTGGCCGGGCATGACGGTCGCGGACGCCCGTGATCCCGTCCAACCAGACCGCACGGTCTGCATAGGTGCCCTACTGGAGCCCCCCTTGAAGGAAAAGCTGACTCAATTTCTGAGGCAAAATTAAGACATTTTTGCTTGGAGTCATAAGGATATGCCCGGGATTGACCCCCGGGTAATGTCCCATCATCTCAATGTCAGCCCGGATTGTCGTCCGGTTAAGCAAAAAAGAAGGGCCATGGCCCCCGAGAGACAGAAGGCAGTGAGTGAGGAGGTCGAGAAGCTCCAAAATGCGAAGTCAATCCGAGAGGTCCACTATCCCGATTGGCTAGCTAACGTTGTTCTTGTCAAGAAAAGCAATGGGAAGTGGAGAATGTGTGTGGACTTCACTGACCTCAACAAGGCCTGCCCCAAGTACTGTTATCCGCTGCCCAGGATAGACCTCCTTGTGGACTCCACCGCAGGCCACTCACTCCTCTCATTCATGGACGCTTACTCGGGGTACAACCAGATCAGCATGTACCCCGGGGACGAAGAAGGCTGCGTTCATCACCGACCAAGGCACGTATTGCTACAAGGTTATGCCTTTCGGTCTCAAGAACGCCGGGGCGACCTACCAACGCCTGGTCAACTACATGTTCAAAGATCTCATCGGAAAGACGATGGAGGTGTACGTGGATGATCTACTGGTCAAGAGCCGGGACGAGCCCGACCACCTCGAGCATCTGGCAGGGGCCTTCAGCATCTTAAGAAAGTTCAAGATGAGGTTGAACCCGGCCAAATGCACTTTTGGTGTCTCGTCCGGAAAATTTCTTGGCCATCTAGTCAGCAGAAGGGGGATTGAGGCAAACCCCGAGAAGATCAAAGCCATCATCAACATGCGGTCACCCAAATCAACGAAGGAGGTTCAGAGCTTAGCCGGACGGGTGGCCGGGTTGAACAGATTTGTCTCCCGAGCTACTGACCGGTGCTTGTCGTTCTTCAAAATCCTCCGCAAAGCATTCCAATGGTCAGAAGAGTGTGAGGAGGCATTCCAGGAACTCAAGAAGTACCTGGCGTCTCCTCCTCTGCTCTCAACACCCGTGCCCGGGGAAGAGCTGTTTCTATACCTGGCAGTGTCACCATCGGCGGTTAGCTCGGCACTCATCCGGGAAGAGCACGGGATACAGTTCCCCGTGTATTATACTAGCCGGGCGTTACAGGGTGCAGAGAACAGATACTCTCGCATCGAAAAGCTGGCGTTCGCCCTTATCACCTCGGCCTAAAGGCTCCGCCCGTATTTTCAAGCCCATGCCATTGTTGTCCTTACAGATCAACCTCTCCGCAGAATCCTCAGTCGTCCAGACACATCCGGAAGGCTTGTCAAGTGGGCATTGGAACTGGAAGAGTTCGAAATGATCTACCGACCCCGGACAACCATCAAGGGACAAGCCGTAGCGGACTTTTTAGTCGAATTTACATATCCCGAGGATCCGATCGAAGAGTCTGAGCCCCCGGCCTTACCGTCCGGGTTACACTCTGACATTCCGACACGGATACTTCATGTGGGCGGTTCCTCAAATCAGCAGGGTAGTGGAGCAGGAATCATCCTGACCACCCCCGACGGTATCCAGCTCGAATATGCACTAAGGTTTGGGTTTCGCGCCTCCAACAACGTGGCCGAATACGAAGCTCTCTTGGTCGGGTTACAGTTGGCCGTCTCTATGAGCGCACAACAGGTTCAGGGCTACAGTGACTCCCAGCTCGTGGTCAATCAGGTTAACCAACAGTACGAAGCGCGGGAAGACAGCATGATAGCCTACTTGGCCCTTGTCTGAACGGTCTCCAAGCAGCTCCGAGGATTCTCCATCACGCAGATACCTAGAGAAGAGAAGACAGCATGATAGCCTACTTGGCCCTTATCTGAACGGTCTCCAAGCAGCTCCGAGGATTCTCCATCACGCAGATACCTAGAGAAGAGAATACCCGAGCTGACCGGTTGGCTCGCCTCGCGTCGTCTTCTGAGTCAGACTTGCCCGGGATAAGGATACAATACCTACCCGAGCCGAGTGTGATCAATTCAGAAGGCATGGAGGTAGACCCGGTCACTCTGGGACCCAGCTGGATGGACCCACTCGTGACATTCCTGACAACGGGGGCTCTACCTGACGACAAAGAAGAAGCCCGCTGGGTTAAATACCGGGCAGCCCGTTACCATCTCCTTGACGGCATCCTCTACAAGAGAGGATTCACTATCCCGTACCTCCGTTGCGTTCATCCTGTGCAAGTGCAAGCAATACTGTTTGAAATTCACGAAGGGGTGTGCGGGAACCACGTCGGAGGTCGGGCACTCTCCAGAAAGGCCCTACTACAAGGTTACTATTGGCCAACAATGGCCCGGGATTCGCAAGAGTATGTTCGAAGGTGTGATAAGTGCCAAAAGTACTCTCCCATGATCAATCGACCGGGAGAACTCTAGACACCGATCCACAGTCCCTGGCCATTTGCCCAGTGGGGAATTGACATTGTTGGTCCTTTACCGACAGGAAAAGGGCAAGTCAAATTTGCCGTGATAGCTGTTGACTACTTCACCAAATGGGCGGAGGCCGAATCCTTGGCGACGATAACCGAGCGAAAAATGGAGGTCTTTGTGGAAAGAAATACCCTCAGCAGGTTCGGTATTCCCCGAGTCCTGATCAGTGATAATGGCAGACAATTTGATACACCCATCTTCAGACAGTTCTGCTCGGGTTACGGGATACTAAATCATTACAATATAATTAAGTTGAGGGGTTAAAGAGATGATTTTATTCATACTGTATAACACCTATTTATATACAAGCTATGGCAACTATAAAAAAGGAAAGACAATCAAGGAGAATAAAGGACAATAAATGGCAGATTACAATCCAGAAATCAAATCTCAATCAAATCCCTAAAAGCTCGTAATCAACAAGATTATGGGTTTTGACTGAATATTCCAACACTCCCCCTCAAGTTGGAACTGGAGCGAAGATATCCAGAAGACCTAGCTTGACTAAAGATGACTTCAGGAGAGAAGGGCCAACAGACTTTGTAAACATGTCAGCTGTTTGATTAGATGAAGGCACAAACTCTGGGATGATAATTCCAGCACGGACTTTCTCTCTGATAAAGTGAACATCAATTTCAATATGCTTGCCGCTTGGTACGTTCGTGAAGAACAGAGTCGGAGGCTAGCATGAGTGCAGACTTATTATCACAGAATAAAATAGACGAGCCCACAATTGGATACCCCAACTCTTTCAATATTGATCGTAACCATAGCAGTTCACATGTTCCCTGGGCCATAGCCCTATATTCTGCTTCAGCAGAAGAACGAGATACCACTGCTTGTTTCTTACTTTTCCACGAGAGAAGATGATTGCCATAAAAAGTACAGAAACCAGTCGTGGATCGACGATCACTCTTGGATCCAGCATAATCTGCATCAGTAAAGCAAGACATTCCTGATTGGGTTCCTGCAGAGTAGAATAACCCGAGACCTGGACAAGACTTGAGGTACCGAAGAATATGGTGAACCGCATCAAGATGAGATGTCTGAGGCTCATGCATGAATTGGCTCACAACACTTACCGCAAATGTGATATCGGGACGGGTGTTAGTTAAATAAATAAGGCGACCAACAAGACGCTGATATTCTGATGCATCAGATAAGAGTTCTCCAGACTCGTTTGACAATTTATGATTTGGATCCATTGGAGTAGAAGCTGGGCGACATCCCATCATTCCAGTATCCTTAAGGAGATCCAGAGTATGCTTCCTTTTAGATAATGAGATTCCTTGACGAAAATGGGCAACCTCTATCCCAAGAAAGTACCGAAGAGAGCCCAAGTCCTTAACATCAAAAAACTGACCTAGAGCCTTCTTGACTTTTATAATACCCGGAGCATCATCACCTGTAATGATAATATCATCAACATACACCAGAACAATCACAGACCGGCCATCGGGACGCCGATGTGTGAAGCAGGTGTGATCAGAATGACGCCGAGTGAAGCCCAAAGATATAATAACATTACTGAAGCGATTGAACCATGCCCGAGGTGATTGCTTCAACCCATACAAAGATTTTCGTAGACGACAAACTTTGCCTGAATACTCCCCCTCAGCCCGAAAACCCGGAGGGGGATCCATGTAGATAGTTTCATCCAGATCGCCATTCAGGAATGCATTTTTAACGTCCATTTGATGTAAAGGCCAAGAATGAGAAGCAGCCAAAAGATAATAAGGCAAACAGAAGTTAGCTTGGCCACTGGCGCAAAAGTGGCACTGAAGTCTTTGCCAGGGATTTGAGTAAACCCCTTAGCAACAAGGCGAGCCTTATATCTTTCAATAGTACCATCTGCCTGATATTTAATACTGAAAACCCATTTGCAGCCAACAGTTTTCTCGCCCTTAGGGAGTTCAACAAGTTCCCAAGTCTGGTTACGCTGAAGGGCATCCATTTCCATCTGCATGGCTGCCACCCACTGAGGATCCTGAAGGGCTTCAGGAACAGACCGAGGGATGGAAGTGGCATCAACATGACTAAGAAAAGAGGAATAGGAACCTGAAAGTCCCTGATAAGAAACAAACTGCGCAATAGGATGATTAGTATTGTCAGAATAACCATAACGATTAGGAGGCCAACGAATCCTAGAGGGATATCTAGAAGGTAAAGGAGAAGAAGCATTACCAGATTCCGGCAAAGATATCGGCATGGGAGTCTGAGCTAGAGGACGGCGGGAATATACCTGAGTAGGAGTAGTGGTAACAACAGGAGGGAGAGTGACAGAATTTTCCAGAGGAGGCTTAAACAGTGGGACTGGACGCGGAAGCAAACTTGGATCCTCCGGACAATCAGTAAGAGGTGAATTAGGGATATCCGGAGATCCTGCAAAAAAAGGAGTATCCTCCAGAAAGGTTACATCCATAGAGTGATACATATGACGAGTGCTAGGATCATAACATCTATAACCTTTTGACATAGTGGAATAGCCGAGAAAGATGCATCTGACAGCCTTATCGTCCAATTTAGTGCGAGTAGGACTGCGATTCTGGACAAAACAGGTGCATCCAAAGACACGAGGAAGAATCAGAAAGAGGGTTTTCTCGGGCTGCAACAGTTGCAGAGGTGCTTTTCCTTGTAAGACGCGACTAGGAGTTCGGTTGAGGAGAAACGTCGCTGTAAGGACAGCCATATGCCAGAAATATTTCGGAACACTCATCCCACAGAGAAGACACCTAACAACAGACATGATAGAGCGGTTCTTTCGTTCTGCCACACCATTTTGCTCTGGGGTGTAGGGACAAGTGAGTTGTTGAAGGATACCTTGCTTATTAAGTTCGGCCCGAAACTCGTTTGTAATGTATTCCCGACCATTGTCAGAACGAAGATTGCGAACAACAGTTTTAAATTGAGTTTTAACCATGGTCAAGAAATTGGAAAACAAGGAAAAAACCTCAGATTTTTTCTTTAATAGATAAACCCAAGTACATCTAGAATAGTCATCAATAAAGGTTACATAGTAACGATATCCGGACATAGCAGTAACAGGGGAAGGCCCCCACACATCAGAATGAATAATGTCAAAAGCACACGGTGCACGATGCATGCGGGGTATATAACTAGAACGAGTATGCTTTGATAATTCACACACCACACAATGAAATTTAAACTTCTGGCAGGCTTTATTTAATAAGGGAAAAAGTTGACAGAGATATTTAAAGTTTGCATGGCCCAATCGGGCGTGCCACAAATGTAAAGACTCTAAAGAAAAATTAAAAGACTCAGATTCAGGCAAAACAGACGCCTGAAGACCAGAAGACGACATAAGATGGGGACATGAAGACCCGCCAGGAGGATCCCCAAAGTAATATAGACCATCCCGCTCATGTCCCTTGCCAAAAATCTTCTTCGAAATCCGGTCCTGCAAGAAACAACAACCGGGTAAGAAAACAACGGCACAATTGAGAGATTTAGCAAGACGGCTAACAGATATGAGATTATGAGATAAGGTGGGGACATGAAGCACAGATGATAGGGTAATATTAGGGGATAGACACACATTGCCTGTACTCTTAACATTAAGAATAGAGCCATCAGCAATACAAACAGTCCGAAATTTGGGGGCACTAGAGAAAGAGAATAAGGATGACTAACCAGTCATATGTTCATTGGCACCGGAATCCAGAATCCAAGAGGGATTTCCAGATCTAACATGAAGGGCAGTAGTAGGAGTACCTGATGCCAGAGTAGCAGTGGGAGGGGTGCCAGAATGAGAACCTTGCTGAAGAAGAGACCCTAACTGAGCCTGGAGCTGTCCCATTTGAGTCTGGAGTTGGAGGAGATCTGGTGTAGGAGTAGCTTCTGCAATAGCCGCAGTGCGAGATGGGGTCTTCCCTTTATTGCGAGCATATTTTTCTCGCAATTCAGGGTGAAGCTTAAAACACATGTCCTTCACGTGACCCAGAGTATTGCAATGAGTGCAGAAAAGGGCGATTACCCGAACCCGGAGGACGAGTGGCTGAGCCCGTGGTGGCGGCAAATGCCATCTGATCAGGCACTGGAGACGACTCGGGTAAGGCTGGAGGTTGAAGTAAGCGACGACGACGCTCATCACCATCAATAGTAGCAAATGCCTCAAATAAAGAAGGCATAGGAGTAGTGTTTAAAATCTGAATTCGAAGAGATTCAAACTCAGGTTTTAAGCCCATTAGAAACTGGTAGGTGTGCTGGCGATTGAGACGACGAAGAGCGATAGTGGCAGCTTCGGTAGGAAAGTCACTAAGTGGTTCATACTGGGCAAGTTCCTCCCACCGGGATTGAAGAAAGCCAAAGTAATCAGCAACTGAGAGACCCAAAATTGCTTGAGAAGCCTGAGAAACCTCCCGATAGAGCTCATAGATGCGAGAATCGTTGCACTCATGAGCATACATCTGAGTCAAAGACATCCATAGACTATGAACAGTGTCATGGAACATGAATATGTGGTAAATACGATCTTCCATGGAGTTGAACAACCATCCCAGAATGGTACAGTTGTCAATGTCCCATTGAGCTAAGGCGGGACCTGGCCCTGTGGGCTTTGGTTCAGTGCCCAAAATCCAACCTGACTTGCCTTTACCCCCAAGATAAAGGCGAAATGAGCGAGACCATGCAGCAAAATTACGCCCGGTCAACAACACACTAGTAACCCGATGAGCAGGGGTATGCTGAGAGAGAGAAAGATCCGGACGAGTAGGAGCAGCAAGAGCAGAGTCTTTGTCAGTCATGATGTGATTGGATATGGATGGCACAAGAGATACAGGAAGATCACGAGCATTCCGGAATAATCGGAGCACAAACGGGGCAACCGGAGAACAATTAGTAGCCCAAAGTGAGGGAGAAGAGAGCACTAGGGCTCTAGCGCATCACACGAATGCAAAGGAGGCCCACAGAGGGGCAGGCGGCAGCAGGAGAGGCTGCCGCAAGAGAGCTGAAGGCCTACAAGGCTGGTGGAAGAGCCGAGAGTGGCTGGGTGGCTTGCGGTGGGCCTGGGAGGGGTCGCCGAGAGTGGAGGTGGTGGCTGAGGGGTGGAGGATGATCGGCGAGGGCTGTGGTGAAGGGTGGGGGTAGCGGCGCAGGGAGGTAAGGTGGTTGATGGGTGGCCAAAGGTGGTAGAAGGGGGTTAGGGTTGGTGTTTGCTCTGATACCAAATAGAATTAAGTTGAGGGGTTAAAGAGATGATTTTATTCATACTGTATAACACCTATTTATATACAAGCTATGGCAACTATAAAAAAGGAAAGACAATCAAGGAGAATAAAGGACAATAAATGGCAGATTACAATCCAGAAATCAAATCTCAATCAAATCCCTAAAAGCTCGTAATCAACAAGATTATGGGTTTTGACTGAATATTCCAACAATTACTCTTCCCCCAAGCATCCACAAGCCAATGGTCAAGCCGAGGTAACCAACCGGACAATCTTGCAGTCAATCAAGACAAGGCTTGAAGGTGCCAAAGGGATGTGGGCTGAAGAGCTACCAACCCTCCTGTGGGCCTACCGCACTACACCCCGAGCGGCTACAGGCGAGACCCCGTTCTCCTTAACCTACGGTTTCGAGGCAGTGGTCCCCACAGAGCTCGGGCTGGCAACATACCGGGTGGCCAACTTCAGTGATCCGGACAACGGAGAAGCCCTCAGGGCAGAACTGGACCTAGTGGAAGAAAAAAGAGACCAAGCCTATCTGAGGGTGGCAGCTTACAAGCAAAGGGTCTCGCAGTATTACAATAGCTAGGTGAGGCACCGCAGTTTTCAAGTTGGAGACCTCGTCCTCAAGGCAGTGAACCAGTCTACCCGAATCCCAAGCCACGGGAAATTAGGGGCAAACTGGGAAGGCCCGTATAAAGTGACTCGGGTCAACCGACCGAGAACCTACTGGCTGCAGAGCATGGACGGACGTGATTTCACTAATCCTTGGAACGTGCAACACCTCCGCAAGTACTATCAGTAGCACCTGAACACGGGAATTTAGTACTATACGGAAATTTCTTTCTTGTAGCTCTGATTGGGCAACCGTTACAGATTATTATTTTTCAAATAAAATTGAATAGTTTGCTTTGAAATTTTATTCCCGTCAGTACCCCGTGCAATACAAAAAAAGAAAAAAGACCTCGGGCCTAACCCCGAGGCAAAAAAGACCTCGGGCCTAACCCTAAGGCAGAAAAAGACCTCGGGCTCCGAACCCAAGCACAAAAGGACCCTGCAACCACCCACGTTCTAGGTCGGTTTTCTAAGGTCGATCCTCAATACGCCCCCGCCTTCACAGGACGCTCGGGGGCAAGAGGATGCTAGACCTAAACAGGAAATTACTTAAGCTTCGATTAGGTCCAGCCGACGACAGGGCCAAACCCCTAGGTGGCCTACGATGGCAAGCTTCAAATGACCCTGCAACCACCCATGTTCCAGATCGGTTCCCTACGACCACTCACTCGTACACTCCTGCCTTAGCAAAATGCTTGGGGGGCAGGGGAATGTTAGGCCAAAACAGGGAATCACACCGGTCACTACAAGAACTTGGAAGGCATCTCCGAGTGCTTACAGTGATCAGAGATAAATCCCGGACGGTAAAAACAGGATACACCTATGATACATCGGGGTAACCCGGACGGTAATACAGGGTACTCCTATAATACACCGGATGATCCCGGATGCTAAACAGGACCAGTTCCTACAGCACCCCGGGAAATTACCTTTTAAATAGGTCATGAAGACTAGGCGTTCTACCGGTTACGGTCCTAAAACATTTGCTAAGGCAGGTGTTAGGTTGGCCAAAAACCGAGCGGATGCTAGCAACTATAAACAGGCACGGTGCAGAGAAAGAAGACAGTTAATGGAAAAGAAATTTGACCTCAGGGGCCTTTTCATTAATTAAGATGACACTGTACAAAGCCTGGGGGGCAGTTGTAATAGCCTCCAAAAAAAAAAAGAAGAAGAAACTACAACAAAAAACAAGAGTCCGAGAGAAAGGAGCCTAGGGGTCGTCTACATCAACAACATCCACATTCTCCTCGACCTCCCCCCCCGGCCTGCCCCTCCGGGGCAGCATCTCTCTCCTGGCCAGCCGGGGCAATGGCACCCTCAGCCGCAGCAGCATCCTCGGTGGCCTCGGGCACCATGTCCCAGTAGTCGGAGTCCACCCCCTGGTAGGGAGTGGTGTCCAACTCCGGGTGATCTAGGGCCAGCCTCCTTTTCAAGTCCTCGTACCCGAGGAAGAAGCCGTCATCGAAAGTTTCCCCCGGGGGACCAGCGGCCGTCGCCGCCTCCAAGAGCGCCTTCTCCCGAGCTTCAGCTGCCGCGCGGCCGGCCCGCTCGGCCTCCAACTCCACCAGAGCCACCGCTAGTTCTTCCTGGGTTGTCCCGAGGCTCGAAGCCAGGCCCTTGACCCTGTTTTTCTCCACGGTCAAAGCCCTCTCTTTGACCTCCAGGGCAACCTCTTTCTCGGCCAGGGCGGTCTCGGCGGCGGTGGCCCTCCTGGCAAGGGCCGGCATGATGGACTCAGCTCCGGCAGCCATGCAGCCGACCTACAACCAAAGTAAAAAGAATACGGTCGGTCACTATTGCCAGCAGAGCAGAAAATGCAAAGAAGTCGGAAGACGCAGAAAAGTTACTTACCAGATGGGAGATGCTGTATAGCCACCCCTGAAAAACCTGGGGAGACATGCCGGCACACCTCTCCACTTGACTGGGGAGTAGGCATGGTCTGACTCTGTCCCGGGTCTCCCCAGATTGCTCCAGGGGCGTCCCAGCGGGAATCTCGGCTCGGGGGCAGAGGTTTCCCCCACTACCACCACCCGGGGAGTTGAGGTCTCGACTACGGGAGCCTGGGCCGCCGATGGGCCGTGTCTGAGTCGCCTGAATGGGCGGGCACTGCCAGAGGTCTCAGCGGTCGGCCTCTTCCCCGTCGCCGCCATTCGCTCGGCAGCAGTAGCCTGCAGAGCCCTCAGCCGCTCGGGATCTCTCCTGGGGGCCATCTCTGCAAAAGGAAAACAGCCATAGGGTTAGCAATTGGGATACCAAGGCGGCAAAGAGTAGCCAAAGTTAAGGCAAGTGACAAAACTCGTACTCGGGATGATGGTAGGGAAGATTGGCTCTTCGGCGGGACGGTGAGGTCGGCGGTCGCCTTTCTGATCTCCCGACCGGGTCAGCATGTCCCAGACGTTGACAGGCCGTTCAATCAAGCTCCTGATTCTCTCCTCACAGTCCTCCGGAATGCTTGGGAGATCGACGGATCCTGCTGCAAAACAAACCAAGACGATCAGTTCGAAAACCGCAAAACAGAGCTGGAAAGAAGCCAGAGAAGACATGGGACGGGCTTACCCCTCAACTCTCCCGCCCATGATGTCCTTAGTTGACTCCCAGGGGCTGGCTCACAAAACCCAGGGGTGGACACTTGGAAGAATTTGTTCTTTCACCCCTTGTTGTTGCTCGGGCAGTTGATGATAATCTTCTTTCCCTGCCGAGCCCCTAGGGAAAAGAACCCGGCCTCCCCGTGGACTGGGAACGGCCGGTGGATCCAGAAGAACTCTTGAAGGGTGAGTTCGTACCCGAAGATCTGGGGCCACAAGGAGATGGATCCCATCAGATACCTCCACCCGTTTGGGGCTAATTGCCCGGGAGCTATCCCCAGGAAGATCAAAACGTCCCGAGCGACAGGATGGAGGGGGACACGAAGGCCAGCCATGAAGGCGTCCTCGTATAAGGTAACGAAACCCCGACGGTAAATATGAGCCCCACCGGGTTGGACAGACAAAGAACTGTTATCAGGGATGGCGTACCTACCCCTGATCCGATCAAGGTCCCCGGCGTGCAGGGCCGTGGGGATAAACTCGTAGGCGAATGCTACCGAGGAAGTAGACTCCCCAGGCGCCTCGTCACCTGAACCTCGTGACACCGAGGCAACGGGGGCCTCCTGGTCAGACTCGTCGCTGGACGTTCGGGCCAGGATCCGGTCCTCACTGTGGTGATCTGAGGGGGAAGTTGAAGATAGGTCTAAGCTGGAATCGGGCGTGCCCGACCGGGACATCTCACTCTCCGATCGGGAAGCAGAGTTGAAGTCGGAATGTTCCATTTCGACTATTCCTATGGAGGGGGGAAGTAGAAGGACACGGCCTGAGTATGGGTCAAGGACACCGAGCCTGACGTACAGAGAGGGCAGGACCACTAACCTAAAGGGCAGAGAATAAAGGGTCCTCAATACCCAGTGGCACTCTCTCAAGACTATTCCGGGGACACTCGCTCGCTCTAACAACCCTGAGGTACCCCCCGCTCGGAGGAAGAAACAGAACCTGAGGAAGAAGAAGTCCCACTCTTGTTCTAACTTAAGTGGGTTCGCTCTCTCCAGCCTCGCTCAGACAAGAGAAAAGCAAGGGACAGAGAGAGGAAAAAATGATGAACTGAAGCTGAAAAAAGACAAAAAACTTACAAAGTTTGGCGCAGAAAAGGGGCTCGGGAATCTTGCTCAGGATTGTTCTTGCTCTTAAGGCGCTTGGTAGTCCAATCTCTGCAGTAAAGAGTTGGAGAAATGGGCAAGTGTTCATTATATAGAAACTAGGGACGGCCCGGATCAAAACAGATCCAACGGCTCGTACGTTTTCCCGCCCAAAGTGGCCGACAGTTGTCACCTCGGGAACCTGAAGCGCCGCCTCAAAAGGCGCGTACATTAAATGCATGACGGAGACGTTTCGGTTACCCCCAAGCTGGTATCGTTGGATCCTAACCAGACCAATGATCGGCTGACACGTGGAATAACGATGACCCGGGCCCCAACTGATCATTCCGACCGGTATCATCCGATCGGGGTCCTGACCTATTACCGAACGGTTCCTAGGAGGAGTGCTTAATCTTCAAATCTGCATCAGACGAAGCGTCGGACCAGCATGGAGGAAACGAGCCGTCACGGGCCGGGGTAATTACACGGGTGTCCCATGCCTTGGAACAGAACCGCCCGGGCTGATCTTACCCCGGATGCCCGCTCCAGAATAGTCCCGCATGGGCATGACATCGGGCTGCTAGGCTACCCGCCTAACGAGCCCTCGAGCAGTTTCCTATCCCGGTAGCCCTCAAGCGCCCTAGTCGGCTAACGACAGGTCGGGCATTGGCAATCACAAACGACGCAATTGACGGAAAAAAAAATGGTGGCCTCAGAGGACCTTCTCATTAATTACAGTATTTTGTACAACGGGGGGCAGTTTTAGTAGCCTCCCCGACAAAACATAAAAAAAAAAAAGGAAAAAGGAAGAGATCTTTCAGGTCCCCTTGCCCTTCAGTGCCTTGATCTCCTCCTCCATGGCCGCCATCCTGGTCACCAGCTCTTGGACGGTAAGCTCCAGGGCATGAAAATCTATGTCCCGCATGGTGGAGTTCGTTTGCAGAAGAGCGTTCTGCTTCTCCACCTCCTGCAGACGACCTTCCAAATTACTAAGGGAGAGGCCTGTCCAAGAGTTGGGCACATGAAGACCGGCGGGTGTTTCTAGCCGATTCCTTTTTGGTTAGGGCTGAGACTCTTCCTCCACCGCTTTTTCCTTGCCTTTCCTGGTCGGGCCCGGTAGCGGACCTGTGCCCCCGGACGAGGAGGAACCAGAACTGGTGGTCAGAGCAATTGGCCCTTCGGATGGGGCGGCCCCTCCCATGGCGCGCGAACCGGATGCCATGGATCGAGTATAACGGCGTGACCCGGAAGCAGCCGCAACATGAGCTGCAAGAGGAGCTTCACCGCTAACCTCCCCAACAGGTCCCCCGATCAAATGGAAGAACCTGAGGCCGGCTTCGACCGCTCGGTCGATCGCCTCCATATCGGCCACAGAGGAAGCAACGTCGCGGAAAGCGGCGAAGGACATCTTGCACAGCTCGGGATCAAAAGTTGCAAGCGGGCACATAGAGGGGTCCACCAACCAGTTGCCGGAGACCACGACCCAAGGGTATTGACGCCAATTTCTGTTGGGGAAGTCTAGACCTCAGACGAGATGCTTCTCTTCCGCCCCGGTGCGTAGGTAAGGATCCCCGCGGCCTATGCTCAAGAGATAGCACCTGGCGACATCCACAGAGCGGAGTAGTATCCTGAGCCGCTCGTTCAGCACTGATATGCCCCAAAGCAGTCGGGCAAGATTTGGGCGGCACTTGGCGAGCGGGAAATGCAATCCTTGCAAGAGATCGTAGAAGGAGGCAGATAGAGGAAAACGCAGCCCCACTATTAGCAACAGATAGCTGCTAATAAGGACTGGGGGTGGAGCCACCTCCTCTCCTTCGAAATAAGGACGGACTCCGACATCGTCAGGGATCTCGCAGTCCCTCCTGAACCTAGTAAGTCCTTCACTGGAGGTTAGATCGACTTGGGAGGCCATGAGGAATAAGCTTGGATTGCAAGAAAGTAGAAGAAAAAGAGCTCGGGGAAACTGTGTTCTCGGAGACCGCACGGTATACTCAATCTACAAACAGTGAGAATATATTGAATGAACAAGTACACCTTATATAGAAGTCATGAATGGCTCAGATTGGAACCGATCCGACGGCTCAGACGCTCTCCCGCCAAGAGTCATTGACAGCTGTCGCCTCGGGCACGTGAAGGGTCGCCTAAAACAGCGCGCGCATTAAATGCGTGACATGACGGTCCGGTTACCACGCGACTGTTTGGTTACATCCGAACTGATTCCGCTGAACCCTGACCAGGCCAACTGCATCCTGACACGTGACAATACTTACATCCGAGCTCCTACCTGTACCGGTCGGTTAATCCGCCGAGCTGCCTAGAATGTGGGCCCCATCTCGAGCCTCACTCCCGGACAGTATCCGGACGGTTTCCAAGGCAATACTGATTTTCGAATCCTCACTCGATGACGCATCCAGTTAGTTCCGAAAATGGGGGGCAGCTGATATGTCCAAAATAATCTAGCCAATGGAACAGTGCCACGTCGCCAGGAGGAGCCGGTCCTTCCGGTGAGGGCGCCCGTCCCACTAAGCGTTCCCGAGGTAACCTCGGGACCGGATGGTTCAACCGGCTGGTTGGGCATGACGGTCGCGGACTCCCGTGATCCCGTCCAACCAGCAGTTTCCTAAATCAATTACAAGTCTGTGGAAGGAGATATGGCAGTTTCCTAAACCATTTAGGAAACTCTCCTAAGATCAAGCAAATCTATTGTGATTAGATTAGGCTTCCTAATCCTATCAACTTACCATGTAAGGGTGGACTCTTGTATCTATAAAAGAGCTCACCTACCCTGTGAAAGGGATCCCGAAATCAATTCTCTAAGCATACAAGCAATAAACAAAGAACTCACCATCTACACGCATATACCCGGCCGGTATTACTGGTAGTGCTGCCCATCTTTGTTGGCTCACCAGACCCGTCGGTGATCTGCTAGTGAGAAGCGTATAGACGCAACCGTGGACGTAGGTCACCTTGTTAACGGGACCGAACCACATACCAACCCTTTTTTTTTACCTTATTTACTGTTCAAATCTTTCTTACCAATTTTAGGCATCTATCAGCTCTGTTTACAATTTCCTATCTAACCGTTTTAACATCTTATTGTACGCTTTTAACCACCACTTAACCCTAGGAAACGATTTTGTTATTTTTTAAAAAAAATTAAGTTTTTTTAACATATTATTTTTCTTTGGTTGAATCTATCTCCTTTACTTCCATTTTACCGTTTTGTGTTGTTTTTATTTATGCCTTTTGCGAAATTAGTCCCTTCATTAAATTATGAATGTTGAAGCCCACTTTTGACTTGTGAACCACTCACCATATTGTTTTAATTAGCTTTTGGTTATTTTTTGGTACTTCTGTTAATGTTTCTTGGAGTCTGAATGCCAAAGATTAAAGATGATGTGCCTCACAAGATTAAATTTGGATGTTGAGGAGTGTTTCAAGAAAGTGGTGCAATAATCTAAAAGTGAAAGGAAAACTCTACAGAGTCTATACAACAGTTATTAGACTAATCATCTTTAATGGTAAGGATTTCGAAACTCATATCCAGAGAATTGCTGATGGTGCCACCATTCTTCCTGGAAAACCGATAACAACCATCTCATTAAGGTATTCATCATTTGTTGCCTGCTTTCGTCTGTTTATGTAAATTCCATATATGTATGCAACGGAAGTGAATTTTGTCGATCAACTTTTTTTTTTTTTTTTTTTAATGTGGTTTTGTGGCAGTTCTGGTACTACCCATGAAAAGCCCAAGTTTGTACCTTTGAATGACGAATTAAGGGAATCAACTATGCAGATATATTTGACATCTTTTGCTTTTACAAACAGGTAATATATGTGTGGGTTAGAAGAATATTTCAGATTATATTTTGTTACAAAGTATCTCTATTTGCTGCCAAACCTTGGGCATTATCTTGCTGGAATTAAAAAAATTACTTGCCTCTTCTTTTACCGGGGTGATTTCTCATTTCAGTGATTTTATTTATTCTTGCTTTCTGAATTTAGTACAAGGAAAACCAAAGAAATTAATGCAGGGCTGCTGCTCTTGATGGAAAAACCATAATAGAAGCTGTCATGGAATCCATTACCAAATATTTCCCTGGAATCTCACAAAGTTCTTTGCTGGATTGAAGGTTTGCATGAAAGTGTATGAACTTTTTGAAGATTGTTTATGGTAGTACTGATAGCTGTTAGTTCCAGAACATAAAAGTTGTCATGCATAGTTGGACTACTTTTTATTTTGCCATTTGATAAATTACCCAAATGGTGGTTGTCTGCAGCTTCAATCTTGATGTACTCTGTTTTACTTATCCATGTGCATTTTCTTACAAGAGAAACTGCCCTTCACAGAAAACCACCAATAGAAGCAGAAAAGAAAACCACGGACACGGACACCGCTGCGTGCAACGCACGCAGTCCTCCACTAGTATATATATATATATATATATATGTATATATGAATTTATTTAAATCGTGAGAGAAGGGAGGAAGAGGATGGTTACCTGGAAAGTAAGGATGAGTCGGATCTGTGAGAATCTGATCGAACAGGTAAAAAAATGATGAAGAGAGAGAGAGAGAGGGAGTCCACAAAAGAACAGGGGAATAGATAGGTCGTAGGCACAGATAGCGTCTCTCTCTTTCTTGTCTCTGGGGTATCGCCACGCCCACAACCAGACCAAACCAGACACAGACCCGAGAAGAGACCATCCAATGGGTAAATAATCGGCCCGAATCCGATTTGGTTTCTGGGAGCAGTTTTTCCAAGAGTCCATCACACATCACACAACGTCATCAAACATAAAAGGTGTAACGCCTCAATTACATGGGATCATGTGGCCACTGAAGTGAATTTAAGAGGACGGGGTCATAACTTGCTTAAAATCTGCAACTAACTTGTCACGCCACTTAACTTCAATGGTCCATATGATTGGAGCGTCACATCACGTAGCATGATGTCGTGGTGTGATTGGCCCACTGAATATTACTCATTTTCTTAGATAAATTATATGGGCAAATTACACTGACCTCCCTTGAGATATATGACAATTACAGGGACCTCCCCTCTAGTTTGGAAAATAACGCTCACCACCCCTCTATCTACTTTTTGAGTATAAGATTACCAATTTACCCATTATCTTATTATATATATATATATATATATCTGTGTGTGTGTGTGTATATATGTACATGTGTGTGTGTATTTGTGTGAGTGTGTGTATGTATTTGTGTGAGTGTGTGTGTGTGCATGCGCAATAGATAAAATTATATATACATTAACAAATTTTACAGATTTAGATTTATAGTATTTAGCCCTAACTTTATAAAAATTTGCAACTCGAAATTTTTTTTTAAAAATTTTAAATTTAGGTTTTATAATCTTTAGTCTAACTTACAATAGTTCACAGATTTAGTTTTTTAATTTAAGCCATTTAACTATTTATCCAAGTAGTACGTGAAAGATATTAGAACATTTATTTAGAGTAATACTATACTTCTCATATTTTCATCCCAAATGATGTTGAAGTGGGACCACAATTGAACCACTTTAACATCACAACCAATCAAAATCAACTAGGTCAACTACCACAAGTGTTAGAAAACACTTTTGGGAAAAAAAATTTGGGAAGCGTAGCATTACTCTTTTATTTTTAAATTATTTATTTATAAATAACAATAATAATTTAAAAATATAAAAAATTATCTACTGCCACTTTAAAATGAAAAAAATAATAACAATAATGAAGAAAAAAAAAAAGCATCAACAATTTTTTTTTTAAAAAAGTGAATAGTTATGTTGCATTTTTGTCTGCTTTATTTTTTTAAAAAACATGCTCAGTGGAGTCTTATATATATAGATATATATATTAGACTCCATTAGGGCAATGTCTGTGCAAGGCATGTACTAATTAAGTTTCATTGGAGCGGCTCATTCACAATGTTGGGAGCAAGTTCACAATTCTAAAAATATCAAGCAAACAAAAATACAATATAACTATTCATTTTTTTTTTAAAAAAATTGTTGATGTTTTTTTTCTCATTGTTGTTATTATTCTTTTCATTTTAAAGTGGTAGTAGATAATTTTGTTGATGATTTTTATGCTTTTAAAATTTACTGTTGATATTTTTATAAAAATATTTTAGTAAAAGCTTGATTTGGTATATACTGAAATATTGTCGATGATTTTTAATTTTTTCATAATTGTTTTTTTTCATTTTTAAAAGATTGTGGATAATTTTTTTGATGATTTGTCCAAGGATATAACAGTCATTTTCAAAATAGAAGGGAGATGATTGTAATTTTTGAAAACACAGGAGAGGTCCCTGTCATTGTCATATACCTCAGGGGAGGTCAGTGTAAGTTGCCCTAAATTATGTGTAATGGTAGACTTCTCAAATTCTAATCTCAAATCATCATCCCAAATCTCCACTGAATTTTGATTGTAAGATGTTGAAGTGGTCCTATCATTATTGTCAGTGGACCCACTGTCACATCATTTGTGATGAGAATTTAGAATTAGGATTTGAGAATTTTGATTGAATGATGGTGAAGTGGTTCCATCATTATTACAAATGAGTCTATCGTCACATCATTTGAAATGAGAATTTGAGCTTAGAATTTGAGAAAGTGTAGCATTACTCTACTAAAAGAGTAATGTTATGTTTTATCCCAAACGCTTATGTTTGGGAGTTTGGAAGAAAAAAGAAAAGAAGAGAAAGTCTCAAGTCAGGAGAGAAAAGAAGAGAAGAGAAAGGTTGGTAGTTTCTTTCTTTTTGTTTGGGAGTTTAAGAGAAGAGAAAGTTACTTTCTTTCCTCTTGTTGCAAGTTGAGAAGAAAATAAAAAGAAGAAAGATATCATTCTACCCATCAAGAACTTCAAGTAATGGAGAGGAGAGACACTCAATCGTTATTGGAGATGAGAGAGAAAATCATGGCCGTAGATGATAGTTTTTGTGAGGTTATGTTAATTGTTTTTTTAAGAGACAAAATACATGTATGTTGTGTATTATAGAGGCTTAGGACCTAAATGGAATTAAAATTAGGTAAAACCAAATGAAAGGGCATTGTGAGTATTAAAAAAGATTTATTAATGCCCACTTTCTTTTATCTCTTTTTCTTCCCAATTTGGAGAGAAAGTGGAGGTTAGTTTTCTCTTCTTTTATCTCATTTTCTTTCACTACTAAAACTCCCCAACGAGAGAAAGCTAGAGAAAGTGAGGTACTTTCTCTTTTTTTCTCTCGATTTTGGAACTCCCAAACATACCTATGAGTAACGAATGTCCAACTGTGGCATGTTTTTTTTTTTTTTTTTTGTTCAGACTATGACATCTTTTTGGGATTCAAAATTTGGTAATTACTCAACTATAAAATATACTCTTAAAGTTTGGTCATTGTCCTATTTTTAGTCTTTGTAGTTTCAATTACATCAATTTGGCCCTTAAAGTTTTGAAATAGAAAAATGCGAACTAAATGTCCAACTCTATGAAAAAAGTGACGAAATTTACTCACATATTATACACTGTCACGTTTTTTAGGGGCAAAAGTTATCTCTAGTTTTGATGCTTAAATTTATCTGTTTCACGAAGTCTCTAGGCATTTATGGATGCCATTTATTCATTTATTATTATTATTATTTTCTTTTTGAGTTGGTAAATGCGTGAATTTCCATTTGGCTATGATTTTATTACCTGAACTTAGTTTCTTGAAAACCCCATATTATTATAGTCATTTTGGTCAGTCAATTGATGGGTCCTAACACCATTTTTTGCCATACTCGTTGATTTACTCATAAAAAATAAAAAAATTTAGGTTGTTTAGAAATGGAACTGACTAGGGTTGTACATAGAAGATGCTTTACAAACTGAATTGACCTATTAGATCATGTTTGACTAAATTTATGTAGCTAAATTCAGGTCATTTTGAAGACCCAAATGCATGTTTTGGATACAGGAGGACGCCTGCTGGGGTTAAGTAGATTAACATTTTCTTTCATTAGAGGTTATGTTGGTGGTTTGACATATATAAGATCTAATACAGACTCTTATGAATACTCACACTTGCTAGAACAGTGTAGATGCATTACAAGTACTAAAAGAGTACATGCTCAGATTCTTATTAGAGGTTTCGAGCAAAACCCATTTCTTGCTGCCAAGCTTGTTGGCAAGTACACAGTACATAGAACCTCAAAGATGGAAGATGCACGGAAGGTGTTTGATTCTTTGTTGGAAAGAGATGTTTTTTTGTGGAATATGGTCATTCAAGGTTATGCAAATTCAGGTCCTTTTGTGGAAGCCTTGAATATTTATGATCAGATGAGGAAAAGTGGTGTTCTTGCGAACCCATACACGTTTCCATTTGTGCTCAAGGCTTGTGGTTCCATGAAAGATGGAAATAAAGGCCGTGTTGTCCATACCCATATTGCGAAATTCGGGTTTGAATTTGATCTATTTATTGGGAATGCTCTAGTGGCATTTTATGCAAAGTGCCAAGAATTGAGACACCTAGGAAAGTATTTGATGGAATGCCTCAAAAAGACCTTGTTAGTTGGAATTTCATGATTTCAGGCTACACGACAAATGTTCATCCCAATGAAGCACTCGTGATTTTCCATGTAATGTTGCAAGATGTTAATTCATGTGGACCCGACAGTGCTACTCTCGTCAGTGTTCTCCCCACTTGTGTTCAAGCATCGGCCATCCGAGAGGGCTTGTGGATTCATACTCACATGGTAAGATCCCATATGGAAATTGATGCTGCACTGGGTAGTGGGCTTATTGTAATGTATGCTAATTGTGGTCGTTTAAACATTGCACAAAGAGTATTCAATCAAGTATCTAATAAAAGCATTGTGGTATGGAATGCAATTATAATGTGTTATGGAATGCATGGCCATGCAAATGAGGCAGTCCATTTATTCTCAAGAATGATGGATACGGGTTTACGCCCAGATTGGCTCATATTTCTATGTCTGTTATCCGCATGTAGTCATGCAAGGATGGTTGCTAAAGGGTGGGAGCTTTTTCAGAAAATGGAAGAGTTTGGAATTTAGAGAAGCCACGAGCATTATGCTTGTATGGTGGATCTCTTGGGTCGCGCTGGATTTCTTAATGAGGCGGTTGAGTTTATCGAAATCAATGCCTTTACCACAAGGAAAGGATGTGTATGAGGCATTGCTCGGTGCTTGTAGAATACATAATAATATAGAACTTGCGGAACAAGTTACAGACAAGTTGTTTGTCTTAGACCCTGACAATGCATGTCGTATGTAATTTTGGCTAAGATGTATGCAGATGCGGGCAGGCAGGCAGATGTTGTTAGAGTGAGGAAAGTAGTTAGAGAAAAGAAAATTAAGAAACCTGGATGTAGTTCGATTGAGGTGGATTGTGTTCTCCACGTATTTGGAGTTGAGGATGAATTTCATCCTTATACGGAGGAGATTTTTGACATGTTGGAAACGCTGGACAATGCGACGAATGGAGAGTTAGTGATAATTTGATGGAGCTGTGGTTGCCTAAGTAAAGGTATGTCATGCAATTATTCTATTTTAGCATCTTCCTCCTTGGATGCTAAGTTTTTGCTATTAAGATATTAAATCAATTGGGAGATTAATCACTTCTGTCACTTTTAAATGTTATAATTTACCTATTAAACACCCTAAACCGATCATCTAATAAGTTATAGAACTTTATACGTTTCGTATGCAATTCGCTTTCTTGTTTTTCTTGTGTTCAGTATATATCTGTGTGCCCAAGTAGTATGTTAAACCAAAATTAGATTTTCTAAAAATTTAATGGTGCTTGAGGAGCTAAGTGACACCCCACATGATTGATTCTAAGTTCTAACCGGACTCTCGTGGATGTAAATTTTAACAGTTCCAGATGCTTCCTATCATTATGACAAAATGGATAGAAAAAAAGGTGTTCCCAAATGTTCAACTTGTGCCATTGCTGAGTTTGAGTGGCCCGTGTCCCATTTAAGACGGTTATGATAATTTTTTCATGCATATTTGGCATGTTCCTGTTAGTTTATTGAGCCAAACAAATGGGCACGAGCCTTTGTATGTGACATACAAAACGAAACGAGTGTTATTGCACTTCAATGGGTAACAAATAAAAGTTCCTACCGATTTCTATTCGTTCTTCTTCTTTTGTCGGGTACAAGTGGTTCCTAAAACGTGAGATGCAATTGTTGGATGTGAAATGAATGGATGCATCTATATTGATTCTTACAGAGATTGTAGTTTTGAATTAGTCTAAAGTATGTGAAAATTGATTATTGTTGAGCTGGAATAAGAAAGTTTTACCTTCTTTGAAATCCATTCCATAGAATTTTTGAAATGAGAATTTTTGAAAGCTTCCACTATGATCCTTCTTTTCAACTCTTTTCTATCTATTTTATTTTAACTTTCTGGTGATGATCGAGTAGTTGATCGACAAGTGAATCATGAATAAAAATGTAAATTAGCTCACTAGACAGACTTGATTGACATTTCAATGGATCGAAGTAGGTCAGTGCATAACGATTTGTTTTGAGCAGGTCAAAAGAAATTCCAAATCCTTTTCTTCTCTGTATGCTGATTTTGCTACTGATTTTATTATGCTCTTGCCGTACAGGGCTTGCAAGAATTGGAGACGAGCAAACACGTGATAAAAGACCAAGCCTTGTGCCAGAAAAAGCAGCCAAAGATGACTACATTTTGCCTGGGTCGTCTTGTGTGGTAAATTTTTTTTATTTTTATTTTATTTTTATTCAGATTCTATAATGTATAGTACTGATAGATGCCGAGTTTCCAAACAAACACAAGTAACTAACAAGATGCCGCATTTGCTTCTGTGATCGCGCACAAGGGATAAGGATTTTGGTGGAAGCTGTATCTCATCATTACACATTCAAATGGATAAGAAGCTATCGTATGAACAATTTTTAGCGCTTTAGATTGACAAGTCTCTCTCTCTCTCTCTCTCTCTCTCTCTCTCTCTCTCTCTCTCTAATAACATTATTGTTATTATTATTTTTGTAGGGGAGGGTGTTATTTTAGACTTAAAATTGATTCGTCAGTGTTGAGAATGGCCGATATGTAGGACCGGCACTCATTTTGATCTACCTGTAGAATCTTGAATATGTTTGCAGGTAGGTAGCTAACTGGTTGACGAGCTAGTCTACCAGCCATTGCCAGTAGATAGTCTGATAGACGGGCCGACTACGGTCTGACACCCAGTACGAGTGTGGCTGCCTTTAATTAGTACACATCCAGTGCGGGTGCGACTGTCTTTCCAAAAACTCCGTGCTTCCTACTCGGGCCGGTCTACCGGCTACAACCATTTTCAGCCTTACTGTAATTTGACGTTTGATTTGGTCAAGTTGCCTGAGGTTATCAATGTAACTTCTCTTGAGAAATCAAGTGTTAATACAAAAAGGGTGTTGTCATAACTCAAAATTTTAGTAAGGGTAAAATTGTCTTTTAAGTGCTTACATGCGAGTCCGTATTTAATTGTGCAATATTTAAATTTATTTCAACATGTGTTACTGTATTTATTTTATTTTTATTTTTTTAACTTAGAGCTAAATGGGTACATGTTTTAATTTGAGTGTGTAACACCACACCACACACACACACACACACGCATGCTTTATACCCCTTCAAGTCATTCAAAGGGCAAACCAAAACTAAAGCAAGCTAGTGGGCCCCACCTCCCCCCCATATGGTCGGCCACCTCTCTCTCCTCCCCTCACCTTTCTTTTCTCTCTCTCTCTCTCTCTCTCTCTCTCTCTCTCTCTCTCTTCTTCTCCTCTTTTCTCTAAGATACATACACCATTTTTGTTTCCATGGTTTCATCTTCTAAAAGCTCCCATTAGAGCACCAAAAAGAGATCTTGGCGGATTTTTCTATTTCACAAATGAGTCTTAGAATTTCAAGAGCTTCCTAGTGGTGTTCTCCAAATTCTTTTTCAAGCTCATCTCCAAGGTTTACCCAAATTTACCTAGGGTTCAAGCTCCTCATCTACAATCTTAGAGAACTTTTGGGAGATTCTTGCTTTGGGAGGTATTGTTGGATCATCTTGGGCTTCATTCTTCCACCACTAGATTTCATTTTGGAGTTATTTGGTTTTCTCTACATTTTGGGTGTTATTCCATTTATTTTGGAAGGATCTCCTTGAGGTAGATGTCATTGTTTCTTTCAATATGATTTTTAAGGCTAAGGTGATTTGTGCTCATTAAAATGTTAGGAGGATAATTTAGACACATGTGTTAGGTTTCCCCCAAAGTTGTAAATTTAGGGTTGTTTACCTAATTTATGGCTTGCATGTTTAAGTTGTGTTAATTGTGTTTATGTGATGATAGATGTGATTAGGATGCTCCCTTATATGTGTGAAAGTATGTTAGGACGTTAGTTCAAAAATCCTTGTTAGGATTGTTAAATTATGAACTTTGATTTAACTCCTTGGTGTTCTTGATACTTTGTCCAACATGCTAGAATTATCCTATTATGTTTGATCATCCATGATGACATTTTCACATCACGTGCATTGAGGCCTAATCGGCGAGCATTTCACTTAGCACGACATAAATGATTTGTTTTGCAAAAGAGAAAAACCCCATGTGAGGGAATTTTATTGAAGAAATCCGGATGTGGGTTGTGAGTGAGTGTAGACACCCCAATTTTGACCTAACGTCGAATTTAGGAGAGTGTCACCTCCGTATCCGATGATGACAAGGACCGAAAAATTGAAGTATTCTAAGCTCTTCAGAAAATCTCCAAAACGCGATAAAATTTCACAGAAAGAGAAAAATACCAGGTATTTAGGAGAATTCAGGTATAAGACATGATTTTTGAAAAGGATCTTCAAAAATAATTTGTTTCAAAAATGGGGAAGACCTAAAAAGGGGAACCTCAGCTAAAAACGGGACACGGCAGACTGCCGCGGCACTCGCTGAGTGCCGCGCGGCAGTCAGAGAGTGCCGTTCCGGCTTTCACCGAGTGCCGCCATAAATTTCTGACTGCCGTTCACTTTTAAAGTCTGTATTTTGCAGTGCAATACGTATGCATATGCGAATAAGAACAAAAAACTAATAAAGTAAGACTGACAAAAATGCGGCAATCCATTAATTGTCGCGGCATTTGATGAGTGCCGCTCGGCAGTCACGCAGTGCCGGAACGGCAGTCATGGACTGCCGCGGCGGCTTTCACGGACTGCCGCGACAGTTTCTTGACTGCCGCCCTGGGCAGCAGTCTGTCTAAATTCAGAAAGTACACATTGTACCACCAAATGAGATGTTTACACATGTCTTTTACTCCGAATTTACTGAAATGACCTAGGTATTTTTGTCTATATAAGAAGAGGTATCTCCATTGAGAAACACATGCAAAAAGAGGAGGGAGGAAACACACAAAAAAAAGACTACCATTACACCAACATTTTCCTTAGAGAAAAAAAAAAGAGAGTTTGGAGAGCTTGAAGAAGAGTTTGGAAGATCTTCAAAGGAGAGAAACTTTGAGGATAGTTTGGAGGTGACCCTCTAATCTTAGTTGTGTTTTCTTTCTTTTGAGCTTCTAATTTACAAGTCATTTAGTTTTTCTTGATTAAGTTTTAGAGTTTGTTAAGTAAACTTGGAAGTCCTTACTTCCTAGTTCTTTGATCCTTCTTCTATTTTTCTTGTTTATGTTCTTCTTTTGAGATTCTTGGAGATCTTCAATATCTCCCTTGAAAGCTCTTGAGTTTGATGTTTTGAATCTCATGTAAGCTTATACTTCACATGGGAGTCAAAGTTTGATCATCACTTTTTTATAAGTAAATAGATGGATCCAAGTCCATGCTTATGACTTGAGTCTTCTAGCTTGATGTTTCATGGAATCCCTTCTATATTCCTTGGAGACTCATGAGTATTAGTCATATCTTCATCTCCAATGATCATCAAGTGGTAGGAGAAAGTATTTTGGGTCTAAACTCATTTCTATGGTTTGGATTCATCATCTTGAGATTTCATGAAGTCTATTCATACTTCATTTGAAATCTACAAATATAAAAGTCTTTAGCCTCCAATGACCATCAAATGGTAGGAGAAGTGGTTTGGTTTAAACCCAACTTCATGGTTTAATAGTTGGGATTAACAAATAAAAGTTGAATTTGACAAATGAAAACAGTGAGTTCACAAACTGTTTTTGATCAAAGATTTTTAGTTCGAAATCTAACCGTTGAAATCAAGTGAAACCAACGGGAAAGTGTCAATAACACAATATTCTACCACTGTAATTTTTGTTTTAAGGTGGTTTTATGTTTAGAAGGGTTTGATCATGGGTTTTGTGAGTCAACCACAATCTGCCCAGAGTTTCAGAATAGTTTCAGAACAGCAAGTCCATTTTGAAATTCATAAATCAGAAGTCTAATGGAGTTTCTGGGGTCTCTAATAATTTTTTCTGGGTATCTTAATGTGTTAGGAAGATCCCCTAAAAAGAATGAAGCATTTCGGATTATTTTACTATTTTTAAAAAATCAAACAAAATCTCTGGACAGAGAGTTGTACATCTCTGAGTGATGTCTGGTGTTTGTCCTTTTCCCAGAGATCCGACCGTTGAAACCTTGATTTTCTTTTTGATTTGGAAACTAGACTCACAGGGGCATCTCGTGTCCAAAATTCACCAAGATCAGACCATGAGAGATGTGCTTTTTATTTCTTTTAAATTCTGGTCTGCTCTCTGCAATTTTCAGAGTTTTATGACACATTTGACTTACTTTGTAAATAAGGGTCTAAATGACTTTTCTATGACCTAGGGCTTAAACCATGCTTTAAAAATGATTAGTTGAGCTTGAATCCAAAGTTTAAGAGTATTTCATAGTCTATCCTTGTCCATGTACATATTCATCCATATGATTTGGCACTTGTAATTAGGATTTATTTGTTTTGGATTTAATTACATAGATAGATTTAAGCTAGAAATTTAGGATTGTTACTCCTAACATCATATTTTGCATATCATGTGAACTAACCCTTTGTTTTGTAGCGCTATTAAGGTACGATTTCTCAATCCCTCTCTAGTTTATTAAATTCCTTGATTTTTATTTGATTTTTGACCTTATGCGCAACACCTTAGAGTTAAGATTTGCCTTATGTGTATATATGGATTAGAGACTCTTTTCCTAGGTTTTATTTAGTCGCATGCATTGCACGCTTAATATTCACAGCCGGATCCCGGGTAAGCTCTCTCGTTCCTTATTACACATCATATCGCTTGCTACCTGAATTATGTGGCTTTTGAATGGTATTTTGCCAATTGCAATTTTACACCCTTTGGACATGCTTTTTGTGATGTATATGTATATATGTATTAGTTGAGGGCATGCTTAGATTAATAAATTTGATTAAAAAGGATGTTGAGTAGAGGCCTATCGCGAGATAGGATGAAAGGGGGTGTTTTAGTCCGTCGGGCTCCTTCCCCTTTTATTCCATAATCCCCGGACCCAGTTTATCTTTGGTTTCGCAAAAGATCAGTTTGCTTTTAAAATGGTTTCTTAATTTTCCTTTTAAAAATTAAGTGGCGACTCATTTGTTTTTAGAAATTGATTTTGAAAAGCTGTGGGTAAAGGTCAACCTGCGATATCCACAGTGAGACATGGAGAATGACCCTTATAAACATTCAAACTCCAACTATATTCGGTTAGCTCCCGGAAGTTGGTATGCTACACTCTTTGTATGGGTGGCTCATAGTCCGGTAATGAGAGGAGTGCACCTATCATGCATAGCCCGTAAGGCTTGTCATTTTGTTTTAGCCTTGGTGGCGTTTCATTGCACCTCATCTCATACTTAGTCATGGATAACATATTGATTCGTCTCAATGTTTCCTACTGAGCCGTCGTGCTTAATGAATCTATAAAACCTTTTTTTCAGGTGACCTCGATAAAGGGAAGGGCCATATGTGATCCGACGTTTAGACGTCGTTATATTTTGAAGGCTAGGCCTTAATTTTGTAATCAGTAGCTTCCCATGTTTATTTGTCCTTGTAGGAGTTTGTAATAGTTTAATGCTTATAGAATTGTTGTATTTTGCCATTACAAAACTCCTTGAACTTAAGTTTCCATATTTTGTCATCGGGAAGCCTTATTGTAATTTGATGGGCGTATGTTAGCCCTTGTTTTTTTCATACTTGTCAAACTTAATTGTATTGTGTAAGTATGTTTCTGAGATCGTCACGTCTCTTTTCTAACTCTTGCTGTATAAGCTCGTTGTGTATTGGGAATCCTTGCCGGATTTATATCATGCTATCACTCCTTGTCGGAATTCTTGTTGTACCTCTAATCCTAGCCAGATTTGTTAAATTTTACTTATTAAACTTCATTCCGTCAACTTGCCGTCGATATCGTTCTTGTTAGAAACTCCTTTTGAATATTGTTTAGTGTTCGCTCAATCGAACTTTTCTTTGCTTAATCCAACTTCTGTAGAGTGAATTCTCTGCCCATAGTTCGCTCAATCGAACTTTCTCTGCTCGATCCAACTCTCATCAGAATACATAGATTAAAAGCATAAGTCCCCTATGCGATATCAATGTTTAAATGAGTGTCCCTTCTTATATTATAAATCCTTGTTTTCAAAATGTTTATCACTCAAACCTTTTCGTTGTATCCTTTGATCTTGAACTCTTTTGAATAATCTTGCAGACTTGGTTTTTGTAAGCTTCTATCTTCGTTTGACTCGTTGACATGTAAGCCCATTTTGGATTTACGTGTTAGTAAGTCATCTTTGTAGGAGTTCCTGTGGAATTCCAAATTCGATTCCACGTTGTGTTTGACTTTGGTATTGTTTTCCCCTTCTTTTCTCTCCTTCACGTGCTTCGGTTTTTGGGGCGTGACAGGTGTGATCTCTATTCACAACCTTTAAGTCATTATTCTCCGCAAAACCTTCACTCTGTTGATGTTTTAGTTGTGCCTATGAATAAAAAGGAAAAAAAAACATACAGAAGTACTGTTTCACAGGAACTAGGTAAACAAAAAGAATCACAAAGAAGTTTTTATTTAACCCACACTTGTGTCACACAGATCATGTACAAATTGGCATGAAATTCAGAAAAGAAAGAGAACAAAAAACAACATACATCTCTTTCCAATTCAAGGACCTAAAAACACAAGCAATTTTTTACACAAAAATGGTAGCAACTATGTTGTTAGCGTGTCAGGACGAGTGGTAGAATGAGCGCTAAGTACACTTCCACCGACATTGGGGAAATTTTCGTATCCTGGCAAGGGACCCACTTTTCCATCCTCATCTACTAGTAAGGGGTATTTTCGAAGATGGCCTTGCAATAGAGTGACGTAGTGTACCTATTCCAATTATCTTCAGCCACCTGATTGACTCTCTCCACACACTTTAAAGTCTCTGGCTCTTTAAAGCATTCCTCTAACTCTCCAAGGTTCCCAGCCCATAGTGACACTCGGTATCCATATATCTGCACATACATTTACTATTGAGCACATTATCATTTGATGCAAAATTTAATGAAGATGTTGTGTTTGAGGAATCTTTTATTTCAAATGCATTCTCTTGCTACATTAACGTTACATAAAGATTTGAGAAATCTATGCAAAAGTATAGTATGCGATAGTAAACAAATAATAATCTTGAACTAGCAATGAAACCTTCTTCCCAGCAAAACCTAGCATGTTCGAAAGGCAACTAGAAGGGTTTGTGAAAAGCTAGATTATTACATCAACTACCACTTACTTTAGAATTTGAAGGACTGTTTGGGAAGACGAAGAACCGATTTTGTGGTTCATAAGTGAACCAGTTTCATAAATTCAATTGTTTGGTAGTTCTCATAAAAATGAGATAAAAGTGAGATTAGGACAAAATTTAATCCTATTTCAAGCATTCCTGAATAGGCCCGAAGAGATTGTTTAGCCACTAAAGGGGGAAAAAGAAGAGATAGATTGTTTAAATAACTATGGTTAAATGCATTTTTTTACCTAGTTCCTGTGAAACAGTACTTTTGTATGTTTTTCTTCCTTTTTATTCATAGGCACAACTAGAACATCAACTGAGTGAAGGTTTTGCGGAGAATAATGACTTAAAGGTTGTGAGTAAAGATCACACCCCTTTTGTATTAACACTTGATTTCTCAAGAGAAGTTACATTGATAACCTCAGGCCACTTGACCAAATCAAACGTCAAAGTACAGTAAGGCTAAAAATGGTTGTAGTCGGTAGACCGGCCTGAGTTGGAAGCACAGAGTCTTTGGAAAGGCAGCGCCACCTGCACTGGGTGTGGAACCGTAGTCGGCCCGTCTGTCGGACTATCTACTGGCAATGGCTGGTAGACTGGCTCGTCAACCAGTTAGCTACCTACCCGCAAACATATTCGAGATTCTACTGGTAGATCAAAATGAGTGTCGATCCTACATACCGGCCATTCTCAACACTGACGAATCAATTTTAAGTCTAAAATAACCACACCCCCCCCCCCCAAATAATAATAATAATAATAATAATAATAATAATAATAATAATAATAATAATAATAATAATGTTGTTATTATTATTTAAAGAGAGAGAGAGAGACCTGTCAATCTAAAGCACTAAAAATTGTTCATACGACAGCTTCTTATCCATTTGTATGTGTAATGATAGATACAGTTAACACCAGAACCCTTGTCCCTTGTGTGCGATCACAGAAGCAAATATGGCATCTTGTTAGTGTCTTGTGATTGTTTGGAAACTCGGCATCTATCAGTAGTATACATTATAGAATCTGAATAAAAATAAAAATAAAATAATTTACCACACAAGGCGACCTAAGCAAAATGTAGTCATCTTTGGCTGCTTTTTCTGTTGGTCTTTTAGCACGTGTTTGCTCGTTTCCAATTCTTGCAAGCCTTGTACAACAAGAGCATAATAATATCAGTAACAAAATCAGCATACAGAGAAGAAAAAGATTTGGAATTCCTTTTGACCTGCTCAAAACAAATCATTATGCAATGACCTACTTTGATCCACTGAAATGTCAGTCAAGTCTGTCTAGTGAGCTAATTTACATTTTTCATGATTCACTTGTCGATCAACTACTCAATCATCACCGGGAAGTTAAAATAAAATTAATAGAAAAGAGTTGAAAAGATGGATCATAGTGGAAGCATTAAAAAATTCTCACATCAAAAATTTTACGGAATGGATTTCAAAGAAGGTAAAATGTAACACCCGTACCCGGAAAAGAAGATTAAGGTGATATTAATATGTGTTAATTTAAGATGGTTAATGCATAAGATGATTTAAGGTGGGGTTATGAACCCACAGGTAAAAAGGTGTTCAAATGCGGACACAGATGGAAGTTCTGTAAAAAGCAGGGCTGGTATAAAAGTGGGATCCAATGAGGGTCTAATTAAAATAATTTGTTGATGTTATTATATGTTTATATGAGTACTTGTTTAAATGTTTAAATATTATATTATGTCTTATGATAGGTAAGGGGACCAGTTTGGATACCCATGTGAGGGTGTACTTGAATACAATTTATAATTTGTAGGTTTATTAGCAATCTCGTATTATATGTGGGACCACGTTTGGGACCCACGCGTGACTTAGATTAAATCCATTTAGAAAAGGTGGATAGTTAATGTAATTAACTGGGGGTTTCGTAATAAAGCTTAAAGAAAATTGGGGGAGGTAAGTATAAATAAGAGAAAAATGTGACAACACATATGTATGTCTTGCATATGTGTCTCACAAGTGTTGAATAAGCTGGAAATTTCCAGAAATTCAAGAGAACCAAGAGCTCTCGGGTTGGCAACGAAAATCCACGCGACGTTTCTTGCCGTCCGGCGCCGGATTTACGATCCGAGACCATTTTCGGACTCGTGGAGATAAGAGGATCACATGCATGTAAATTGTTTTCATTTTTGGCAACATTTTTTTGGCGACCGTTCTTGATAGATTACTCTTGTTATGTAAAAACTATGTAGGATTATACCGGTAGGATAATTGGCAAGAGGTTAGGAGATTCTAAGCTTGATTCGCTAGTAATTCGAAGAGGTGAGTGTCTAATTCCAAAATTGGGTGTTTAGCTATGTTAATGTGATATTTGTTGTTCATAATTGCTTAATTTATGCCTCTATGAATTTGAAGTAAAACATGTTAATCTTATGTAAATTGCCATGTTATACGCTAAAGTTGCTTATATGTTTATGTGGATCAAAGGGAAGTCAAGTAGTGATCACCATTTATAGGTCTCATATATAAGGGATAGGAAGTCCTCAATGAGTAGGACGTGGTGACGACCACAATGAAATGTCGGTGACGCCTTCGGGGTCACAAGAGAGTGTGTGATGCGCTATATGCGCCTAAAAGTGAGAAAGACCCGGGATGAGAAAGACCCGGGGGTGGTGGCTGAAATGACTTGACTTTCCAGAGATCAAATTGTTGTTTATAATAATTGTTGCATTTACATTGCATTCCAATGACATGGTTAGTTCCCTCACTAAGCGAAAGCTTAAACGAAAATGTGTTTTCTGTTGTGGTTATTAATAACCATCGCAGGTGCAGCACGAGAAGATGAAAGAAAGTGATTCACGCGACGGGTTAGGCATAGGGGTGGAGAGAAGTGTTGACATGTACATATGTATAGTTAATTTTGGGTTAAGTTCTAATCTTGAACTCTAAGTGATGTTGGGAACAACTTGTGTTTTGGAGTTCTTGTAATATGTCAAGTTCACATTTAGTATGGTTGTACCCAATGTAGTAAGTTGAACTTGCAAGTTACATGTTATGTATATTGGGAAGAAACTTGGAGTAGTAAGTAATTTGGGTTGTCAATTGAACTTAGCTTTCTTTGGTTGAGAAGTTGTGCAAGTATTGAGTTAAAAATGTGAATTTTAATGTAAGTTCTTGATCCTAAGGAATAATTTGTGTATTTTTTATTGTCAATCCATGCTTGCAGATGTTGTGTTTTGGTTTAGAAACATTTGAAAATGCTTTGAGAATGATTTTTGATGTTTTCTCAAAGTTTGGGGAAGTTTGGAAGTGGTTTGAACTGATTACACAGAGTTTTAGCAGCAGGGATACCCATCTGCAGAATTCGGATCGATCCGGGTTTGGTGCGGATCGATCCGGGGCATCTGGGACAGTAGAAAATAATATTATGCTAAAACCGGATTGATTCGGTTTTGGGGCGAATCGATCCGTTGGTCTGAGTTTAGCCCGATGGCTTTTACGGAAACAAGCATAACTCTCTCTAGAAAATTCGGATTCGCGTGCCCTTTTTGCGTTGGAACCAGGACATCAAAGACCTATCTTTTGATATAAAATTTGCTATACTTTTTTAATGACCATTTTGCCCTTAGGACTGTTTTGTGTCAACGAAGCTGTTTTATGAGGTCTAATTTATGATTTTCTTAGTGAATTAAGGATGTTTTGACGTGTGAGCTTTGTTACACCTGTCCCAACTAGCCCGAGGCGGGTTGGGGTATGACAATTTTTGGTATTAGAGCAATAGGTTAGAGCCTTTGGGGACGAGTGACGATTACGACACGTAATAACATAAACGATTAAAAGATGTGTAAATCACGCATACACTTTTACATAGCATATTAAATGATGTTGAGCATGCTTTGAAAAAGTATAAACATAACGTGTGTGTGAAAATGTATTGTGAATGCCAACGAGAAAATGTCTAGTTCGACACCGCCTACACAAATGGAAAGAATGGAAAGAGTTGTAGCCGGTTTGGTACAAGTGGTTGAAACCCATGCGATAGAGGGGAGACACGAACAGCTGAATCCTAATATGAGGGAGGAAGTGACCACCATCTCACAATTTTATAAGCAGAAACTGACAATATTCAGGGGAGAGACTGATCCAATGAAGGCTAATTTCTGGTTATCATATATGGAGAAGATATTTAGGGTTCTACCGTGTACCGAGGCTCAGCAGGTTCTATATGCCGCCGACACTTTAAAAGAAGAAGCACAGTATAAGTGGCGGACTAAGTTGAGACCAAGTAAGCCGAATACATGAGAGGAGTTTGTAGTACTCTTCAAGAAGCAATATTTCCCAAAGTCATTCGAGGATTAGAAGGCCTGGAGTTTATGGAGTTAAAATAAGGGGGGATGACAATTCGGGCGTACTCTGCCAAATTAACAAGTTTGACACGATTTGCCAAAAATATAGTACCGAATGAACGGGATCGAACTAGAAAGTTTGTGACAGGGCTGAGGGATGAGATTCGACGCCAAGTATCAGTGCAACGGTTGGATAAAGTTGCAGAGGCATTGGATGTGGCTTCAATCGTCGAAAGAGATATGGGGTATCAATAAGGTTCGTAAGCACCGGTAACCCAACAATACAAACGGCCAAGTTCAAGTCAATATAGTCGTCAAGGAAGTTCAAAAAGGCAAAGTTTTGGGAGTTCCTCGGGTGGCGGAGGTAACAAGCCGCAGTGCTATACATGTGGTAAGTTCCATTGGGGTGTGTGTAATTTACCGACGACGGTGTGCAATAATTGACGACAAATGGGCCATGTGGCGAAGAATTGTCCGGGGGTGAGGCCAAAGACTTATACTCCGATGAGGCGTACCGATGATAGTGGCATGATTTGTAATAATTGTGGGGAGCTTGGACACCGAATGCGCAACTATCCTAGACCGAGGAAAGGGGGGTTCGAGTGCAACCACAAGTAGTGCACCGACATCACGACCAGCTCAACAACAACCACCATAAGGAAGGGAACAACGTCAGGGCCGTTGTTTCCAGCTTAACCCAGGAGAGACCACCGTTGCTAACACAGTCGTTTCAGTTAAAGTTCTTATATGTTCAACACTTGCTAATGTATTAATGGATTCCGGTTCTACGTACTCGTTTATGTCGCACACATTTGCTAGAAATATGAATGTACCCTTAGAACTTCTCAAATACAATTTGTTTGTTGATGTTCCGTTGGGAAGATCTTTAGTGAGTTCGGGAGTTTTTAGAAATTGTGAAGTTAAAATTAATGATAAAGTGTTAATAGCGAATCTAGTACCATTAGTAATTCAACATTTTGATGTCATATTGGGAATGGATTGGCTGTCAGTTAATCACGCGATTATTGATTGTGAAAACAAAAGGGTAAATTTCAAACACCGACTCGTAGAGACATTTCTTTTCAAGGAATAGGTGTTGTGTCACCGCCTTATCTTGTATCCGTCATCAGGGCTTGTCGTTTATTGAGGAAGGATTGTAAAGGTTTCCTTTGTAGTATATCGGATACTAGAAGCACTAACCAAAAATTAGAAGATATACCAGTTGTTAGGAAATTTTCTGATGTATTCCTAGAAGATTTGTCGAGTGTATTAATTGAGAGGGAGAGGGAGATTGAATTTGGCATAGATGTGACATCGGGAACACAACCCATTTCACGAGCACCATATAGAATGGCTCCGGTAGAGTTGAAAGAGTTGAAGACTCAGTTACAGGAATTGTTAGACAAGGGGTTCATTTGGCCTAGTGTTTCACCTTGGGGTACATCGGTTCTTTTTGTGAAAAAGAAAGATGGGACGATGCGGATGTGTATAGATTATCATGAGATCAACAAAGCAACTATTAAAAATAAGTACCCATTACCACGGATTGATGATTTATTTGATCAACTACAAGGGGCTCAAGTGTTTTTAAAGGTTGATTTGAGGTCGGGGTATCATCAATTAAAGGTAAAAGCTGCGGATGTTGAAAGGACGACCTTTAAAACTCGGTATGGTCACTATGAATTTCTTGTAATGCCATTTGGGGTAACCAATGCACCGGCTGCGTTCATGGACTTAATGAATAGAGTCTTTAAAACAAATTTAGATGAATTTGTTATTATTTTTATTGATGATATACTTATTTACTCAAAGAGTCCGGAAGGACATGATAGACATTTGAGATTGGTGTTGCAATGTCTTCGAGAAAAACAGTTGTTCGAAAACTGAAGAAAAGGGAGTTTTGGTTGTCGAGTGTTACTTTCCTTGGTCATGTAGTTTCTAAAGATGGTGTGTCAGTTGATCCATAGAAAATAGAAACCGTTATGAATTGGGTGAGACCTAGGGGTGGGCAATCGGACAGTTCGAGTTCGAACCGACTAGTTCGGGTCGGGTAGATCCGGGTTCGGTTTGGAATTTTTGGTGCCGAAAACCGAACTGGAACAATGTTCGAAAAAATAGTTTGGGTTTGAAATAAAAGTTCGGGTTCGGTTCGAAAATTCGGGTTGAAATTCAACTGAATTTTTTTTTCCTCTTTATCTCAATGGATTCACCCCAATCAGCTCAAAAAAGCCAACATCTCATTTCACCTCAATGTCCTCACATCCAACTTCAATGACTAATTTATCATAGTTAACTTGTTGATAAATAACAAACAAATTAGAAGAAAAAAAACAGGAAAACCCTTTTCTTGAAAAAAATATTAGAAAAAACCCTTTTCTTGATCTTGACTAGATGTAGATCTGAAATTTTAAATGACTCTAAAAATCTAAGTGGGTATTTGATAAGTATAACTTTAAAATATATGGTCTACCTCCTCATGGAGTCATGGCCTGTGAACATTTGGACTGAGAGAGAGGGACTGAGAGTTTCAGCCTGAGAGAGAAAGAGAGAGAGAGAGAGAGAAATACCTCGTGGATCCGTGGTGAGAGAGAGAGAGAGAGAAAGAGAGAGAGATAGAGCACTCAGAGCCACGCATGCACCGTACTGAGCAATGCCGTACTGAGCAATGCCGGACTGAGCCATTCCATCTCCGTCGACGTCACCGAGAGGAGGAGTGAGGATGACGACAGTGAGGTGAGGTCTGCGTTGTTGAGATGAGAGTCTGACTCTGAGATGAGAGACTGAGTAAGTTAGTAACAGAATAAGGTTTTTGAGCCCTAATTCCTCAAATGTGTTTTATATATTCAATGAATTGTTCGGATATTCGGGTCGGGGTCGGTTTGGGACTTCTCTACCGAAACCCGAACTGGACCTTGTAATTACAGTTCAGTTTCGACCCGAATTATTGAACAACCCGAAATAACCGACCCAAATTGTACTTAAACTTCGGGTTCGGGTCGAAACTTCAAGTTGACCCGAAGTGTGCCCACCCCTAGCGAGACCAACCAATGTGTCAGAAATTCGTAGTTGTCTGGGATTGGCTGGGTATTATAGAAGGTTTGTTTGGGATTTCTCGAAGATTGCGACTCCGATGACAACATTGATGAGAAGATATTCCATTTGAATGGGGGAAAGAATGTGAGGAATACTTCCAGACCTTTAAGAGTAAGTTGACTTCTGCTCCGATTCTTGCAATTCTGACAAGCACCGGGGGATTTAGTATTTATAGTGACGCTTCTCATCAATGTTTGGGATGTGTCCTTATGCAAGGGGACAAGGTGATAGCATATGATTCAAGGCAATTGAGAACTCATGAGAAGAATTATCCAACCCATGATTTGGAACTTGTCTCGGTAATCTTTGCTTTAAAGATTTGGCGACATTACTTGTATGGGGAAACTTGTGAAATTTTCACCGACCATAAGAGCTTAAAGTATTTGTTTACCCAGAGGGATTTAAACATGCGACAACGAAGATGGTTGGAGTTAATGAAGAACTATGACCTGAAAAATTCAATATCATCCGAGTAAGGCGAATGTGGTCGCGATGCTTTGAGTCGGAAATCATTAGAAAGTTTGAACGATTGGAGTTAGAAGTGATTCGTAGAGTTGAAGGTGGTCTAATGGCTGCAATCGTGGCACAACCTGATTTAATTGGAGAGATAAAAATAAATCAACTCTTGGATCCAAACTTGAAAAAAGTTGTCGATGAATTACTTGAGGGTAAGCGGCCAGAGTTCAGTTTGCATGATAGAGTATTATGATATATTAATCGATTATGTGTGCCTAATGCTGGCAATATAAAAGAAAGAATGTTAGAAGAAGCTCATAGTACTTGGTATTCTGTGCATCCGGGTAGTATGAAGATGTATAGAGATTTGAGGGAGGTCTACTGGTGGAGTGGAATAAAACGTGAAGTTGCTGAGTATGTAGCCAAATGTATGACATGTCAATTGGTAAAACTTGAGCATCAACGACCCGCTGGGGAAATACAACCATTGGAAATACCGGAATGGAAATGGGAACACATTACAATGGATTTTGTGTCTGGATTGCCGAGGTCTCCTAGATCTAATGATAGCATTTAGGTGATCGTTAATAGGTTGACTAAGTCAGCCCATTTATTGCCAATTAAGACCACAGAACAGACAAAGTTAGCGGAACTTTATGTTAAAGAGATTGTAAGATTGCACGGGGCACCGGTATCTATTGTATCAGATCATGATGAACGTTTTGTGTCCAAATTTTGGGAAGGGCTACAAAGAGTAATGGGGACAGCTTTGCATTTTAGTATGGCATTTCACCCACAAACAGACGGACAGTCGGAAAGAGTTATTCAGATTCTAGAGGATATGCTTAGGGTTTGCGTTATGGACTTTAAAGCTGATTGGGAGACTGTAGACACCCCAATTTTGACCAAACGTCGAATTAAGGGGAGTATTACCTCTAAGATCCGATGATGACAATGTCCGAACTAACCTAGGACTTCCAAAAGGTGATTCAAACTCTTCCGAAAGCTCTTCCAATTTAAAAATAAAAGAAAAAAGGAGAGAAATTCAGCATAAACCCCGAAAAACAAAGTCAACAGTTGACCTAGTGAAAAGTCAACGGGTCAAAAGGGAGTCAATCATAAAATTTTTGAATTTCAAGATGAAAAGTCCCGGTAATTGTTCATTGGGTCTCCCTTATGCTACAAATGATTTTTAAGAATTTTTAAATAAAATGAATCATGGTGAAATCGAAAGGCTTTTAAGGAGAATTGTGCAGAAAATCGATATTTTGCCTTCGGATGGAGAGTTGACTTTTTTTCCTTAAGGATTTTGATTTTTTACATATTTTTATTGAATCCAAATGGGGGGTATTTTCTTAATTACATTTAATGTCTTAAGTAACTACATAAATTAAACATGAAATGAAATTAAGGTGCTGAATAGTGCTGAATTGCAGTGCAGTGGCAGTCGGGGTGCACGAAGGGCAGTTAGTGAATGCCGGTGCGGCACTCGCTCCGGCAGTCAGTGAATGCCAGTGCGGCACTCAGCGAGTGTCGCTCCGGCATCTAGTGAGTGCCACAACGGCTCTCAGTGAGTGCCGCTACGTTTCTCCGAGTGCCGCGTTTTTGTGACAGTCTGTCTGAAAGTAGGTCGGTTTATACCTTCAAAATGGCGGCGAAAATTAGGGTTTTGGCTACGAATTTTCCAAAATGGCCCCCCTAATGATTGCCTATAAATAGAAGGTGTATATCCCTTGTTTGTAGGGTGGAACATTAGAATGTTGGGATTCCTATATTGATTCTCACATTAAATCAAGAGAGTATTAGAGAGTTTTGTTAGAAGAAAGAGCAAAGGAGGAGCTTAATCACCATTTGGAAGGCTGTAAAGCAACCAAGAAATTGAGGATCATTAGAGGTAAAACTCTAAACTAATTAGTGTATTTAGTAGCTCAATCACGATATATAGATATTTAGGACCTTTTACACATTTTCAAAACCTCTCTTCTCACCTCATTTCATCACACTCCACATATATTGTGATTGAGCTTTTATGTCATTAGTTTGGATCAAAATAGTTCAATGGTTAAAGCTTAATAAAATTTTGAAGTAAAGCCTTGGTCATTTTCTTTTGATTATGTTTATCTCCTTGGATTTATAAGACTTCCAATGTCTTACTTAAATCCATGTGTTTAGAGTCCTTCAATGTCCTTATAAACTCATGATTCATGAGGGGATTGAGGTTGATTTTTAGTATATTGAGTTAATGAGTCCAAACTTCATCCATAGTTTGAGATCATCACTTTGAGGTTTTATGAAGTCCTTTATACTTCATTAAAACCCATGAGTTCAAGTGTTATTAGTCTCCAATGACCATCAAATGGTAGGAGAAGTAGCTTAGTTTAAGTCCATCTCTATGGCTTAAGCTAATCTTTTTCTTAGGTTTGAGGAGTTCTTCATACTTCATTTAAAACCTACATGTATGTGTGTCTTTAGTCTCCAATGACCATCAAATGGTAGGAGAAATGGTTTGAATCTAAACTAATCCCCATGGTTTAGGTTCATTGTCTTAAGGTTTTATGAAGTTCATTCATGCTTCAATGAAATCTCCAAACATCAATGTCTTTAGTCTCCAATGACCATCAAATGGTAGGAGAAATGGTTTGAATCTAAACTAATCCCTACGGTTTAGGTTCATTGTCTTAAGATTTCATGAAGCTCATTCATACTTCAATGAAATCTCCAAACATCAATGTCTTTAGTCTTTTTTGACCATCAAATGGTAGAAGAAATGGTTTGGTTTTAAGTCCAACTCATTGGTTTAATAGTTGGGAGTAACAAGCGAAAGCTGAACTTGAACAAATGGTGCAGTGAATTCAATGACCACCTTTGATCAAGGATTTTTAGTTCGAAATCAGACCGTTGAAACTGAATGAAACCACTTGGAAAGTGTTCATAACTCAAAGTTCTACCACTGTAATTTTTGTTTTAAGGTAGTTTTATGCTTTGGGTGGTTTGATCAAGGGTTTTGTGGAACAACCATAATCTGTCCAGAGTTTCAGAATAGTAACACTCTTTTGAAATAAGCAAATCAGAACTTTAATCAAGCACTTGTGACCCAAAATAAATATTTCTAAGTAGATTAATATGTTAGGAAGCTACCCTAAAAAGAACAAAGCATTTCTGAATTTTTTGCTATTTTTAGAAAATCGTGCAAGAACTCTGGACAGAAGGTTGTAGAATCCTGAGTGATGCCTGGTTTTTGTCCAATTCCCGGAGATCTAACCGTTGAAACTTTGATTTCCTTTTTGGGTCAAAAACTAGACACACAGAGGCATCTTGTGTCCAAAATTCACCAGGATCAAACGATGGGAAGAATGCTCTTTATGCCTTTTACTTTCTGGCCTGCTCTCTGTAATTTTCAGAATTTTATGACATATTTGACTAACTTTGTAAATAATGGTCCAAATGACTTTTCTATGACCTAGGGCTCAAACCGTGCTTTAATAATGATCAATCAAACTTGAATTCAAAGTTTAAGTGACCTGAATCAATGAATATTTCAATAATCACTCTTGTTCATGTATACATTCATCCATGTGGCTTGATGTTTGTAATTAGGACTTGTTCACTTTAGATTTAATTACACTTGATAGATTTAAGCTAGAAGTCTAGGATTGTTATTTAAGGTCCAACTTTATATCTTGTATATTATGTACACTAACCTCTATTTTGTAGCGCTATTGAGGTACGATTTCTCAACCCCTCTCTAGTTTATTGTATTCTTTGATTTTAATTGATTTTTGACTTCATGCGCGACACATTAGAATTAGGATCTTGCCTTATGTGAATACATGTGATTAGAGACTCTTTCCTAGGTTTTATCTATTTGCATGCATTTACACGTTTAATATTCGCAGCCGGATCCCGGGTAAGTTCTCTAGTTCCCTATTTGCATATCATATTACTTGCTACTTGAATTACGTGGCTTTTAAATGATATTTTGTAAATTGGTAATTTTACCCCATTTCGACGTGTTTGTGTAATGTATACGTATATCTATGTATTAGTTGAGGGCATGCTTAGATTAGTAATTCAATTAAAAAGATGTTGAGTAGAGGCATATCACAAGATATGATGAGAGAGAGTGTTTTAGTCCGACGGGCTCCTTCCTCTCTCATTCCTTAATCCCCGGACCTAGTTAATTTTTGGTTTCGCAAAAGATCAGTTTCCTTTTGAAATGGTTTCTTAGTTTTCCTTTGAAAAATTAAGTAGCGACTCATTTGTTTTGAATTTGAAATTTAGAAAAGATTTTAAAAGAAAAGCTGTGGGTAAAAGAAAGAAAAATTGCGATATCCACAGAAACTCACTTGCCGTTAATTGAGTTTTCCTATAACAATAGTTTTCAGACGAGTATTGGAATGACGCCTTTTGAGGCACTATATGGAAGGAAATGTAGATCGCCCGTGTGTTGAACAGAGGTTGAGGAAAAGCAACTTCTAGGGTCGGAAATTGTACATATCACCACCGATAAGGTTAAATTAATTAAGCAACGGCTGCAACTGGCACAAAGTCGCTACAAAAGTTATGCTGATACGGGTAGAAGACTGTTAGAGTTTGAGGTTGGTGATTATGTGCTCTTGAAGGTTTCGCATTCGAAGGGCATTACGTGGTTTGGTAAGAAAGGTAGGTTGAGTCCAAGATATGTTGGACTTTTCTGATTTTGAGTAAGGTGGGACCGTTAGCTTACAGATTGGAATTGCCACAAGAATTGGCACATGTTCATAATGTATACCACGTATCCATGCTCAGACGTTACGTGTCAGATTCGAGTCATATTCTTGAACCAGAACTGTTGGAAGTCCGAGAAGATATGACGTATATTGAGCATCCAGTACGGATTCTAGACAGGAAAGATCAAGTGTTAAGAGCAAAGACAATTCTGTTGGTCATGGTCCTCTGGCGTAATCATAGCATTGAAGAGGCAACTTGGGAACGGGAAGATGAGATCAGGGAGAAATACCTGCACTTGTTCGACTGATAAGGTAAGAATAAGTTTGAGGACAAACTTTTTAAAAGGGAGGGAGAAATGTAACACCCATACCCGGAACAGAAGATTAAGGTAATACTAATATGTGTTAATTTACGATGATTAATGCATAAGATGGTTTAAGGTGGGGTTATGAACCCACAGGTAAAAAGGTGTTCAAATGCGGACACAGATGAAAATTCTGTAAAAGGCAGGACTGGTATAAAAGTGGGATCCAATGCGGGTCTAATTAAAATAATTTGCATTTTGATGTTATTATATGTTTGTATGAGTACTTGTTTAAATGTTTAAAGATTATATTATGTCTTATGATAGGGAAGGGGACTAGTTTGGGTACCCATTTGATGGCGTATTTGAATACATTCATAATTTGTAGGTTTAATCGCAACCTCGTATTATATGTGGGACCACATTTGGGACCCACGCAGGACTTAGATTAAATTCATTTAGAAATGGTGGGTAGTTAATGTAATTAACATGGGGGTTTCATAATAAAGCTTAAAAAAAGTTAGGGGAGGTAAGTAAAAATAAGGAAAAAATGTGACAACACATATGCATGTCTTGCATATGTGTCTCACAAGTGTCGAATGAGCTGGAAATTTCCAGAAATTCAAGAGAACCAAGAGCTCTCGGGTCAGCGACAGAAATCCACGCGACGTTTCTTGCCATCCGGCGCCGGATTTACGATTCGAGACCATTTTCGGACTCGTGGAGGTAAGAGGATCACATGCATGTAATTTGTTTTCATTTTTGGCAATATTTTTTCGGCGACCGTTCTTGATAGATTACTCTTGTTATGTAAAAACTATGTAGGATTTATACCGGTAGGATTTGGATTGAAAATTGGCAAGAGGTTGGGAGATTCTAAGCTTGATTCGCTAGTAATTCGAAGAGGTGAGTGTCTAATTCCAAAGTTGGGTTTTAACTATGTTAATGTGATATTTGTTGTTCATAGTTACTTAATTCATGCCTCTATGAATATATGTTGATGAGTTTGAAGTAAAACATGTTAATCATTGCCATGTTATATGCTAAAGTTGCTTATATGTTTATGTGGATCAAAGGGAAGTCAAGTAGTGATCATCATTTATAGGTCCCATATGTAAGGGATAGGAAGTCCTCAATGAGTAGGACGTGGTGACGACCACTAGGGGTGGGCATTCGGTCGGTTCGGTTCGGTTTGGACAAATTCGGTTCGATTTTGTTCGGTTTGGAGAAATGGGAACTGAAACTGAACTGAATTATATTTCGATTCAGTTCGGTTTTGGTCAATTCGGCTCGGTTCGGTTCGGTTTGGAAATTCGGTTAACTGAATTTTTAAAAAACTATACTTTCTTTTCGTTTTATTTTCATTTTCACAACTTTTTTATATGTTTTTTTTTTTCATTTTTCTTTTATATTACAAAGAAAACATATATTTATATTTACTTATATATAATATACTTATATTTTCGTAATATATAGAGTTGTATATAAAAATATATTAATAATATATAAACTTAAAAAAAATCAATTTTTCGGTTCGGTTCGGTTCGGTTTGGGACAGTGCAACTGAAAATCGAACTGAAAAAAAAAAAAATAGTTCGGTTTGAAACTGAACTGAAATTTTTAACTGAATTAACTGAACTGAAATGAAAATTTTAGTTCGGTTCGGTTCGAATTTCGGTTAACTGAACTATTTGCCCACCCCTAACGACCACAATGAAATGCTGGTGACGCCTTCGGGGTCACAAGAGAGTGTGTGATGCGCTATATGCGTCTAAAAGTGATAAAGATTCGGGGTGAGAAGGACCCGGGGGTGGTGGCTGGAATGACTTGACTTTCCAGAGATCAAATTGTTGTTTAAAATAATTGTTGCATTTACATACTTTGCATTCTAATGGCATGGTTAGTTCTCTCACTAAGCGAAAGCTTTAATGAAAATGTATTTTTTGTTGTGGTTATTAAATAACCATCGCAGGTGCAGCACGAGAAGAGAAAAGAAAGTGATTCGTGCGACGAGTTGGGCATAGGGGTGGAGAGAAGTGTTGACATGTACATATGTATAGTTAATTTTGGGTTAAGTTCTAATCTTGAACTCTAAGTGATGTTGGGAACAACTTGTGTTTTGGAGTTGTTATAATATGTCAAGTTCACATTTAGTATGGTTGTGCCCAATGTAGTAAGTTGAACTTGCAAGTTACATGTTATGTATATTGGGAAGAAACTTGAAGTAGTAAGTAACTTGGGTTGTCAATTTAACTTAGCTTTCTTTGGTTGAGAAGTTATGCAAGTATTGAGTAAAAAATGTGGATTTTAATGTAAGTTCTTGATCCTAAGGAATAATTTGTGTATTTTTTATTGTCAATCAATGCTTGGAGATGTTGTGTTAAGGTTTAGAAACATTTGGAAATGCTTTGAGAATGATTTTTGATGTTTTCTCAAAGTTTGGGGAAGTTTGGAAGTGGTTTGAACTGATTACACAGAGTTTTAGCAGCAGGGAAACCCATCTGCAGAATTCGGATCAATCCAGGTCTGGTGCGGATCGATCCGGGGCATCTGGGAGAGCAGAAAATAACATTCTGCTAAACCAGATCGATCCGGTTGGGGCGGATCGATCCGCTGGTCTGGGTTCAGCGCGACGGCTTTTACGGAGACAAGCATAACTCTCTCTAGAAAATTCGGATTCGTGCGCCGTTTTTTGCGTTGGAACCGGGACTCAAAGATTTATCTTTTGACATAAAATTTGCTATACTTTATTAATGACCATTTTGCCGTTGGAGCTGTTTTGTGTCAACGAAGCTATTTTATGAGGTCTAATCCATGATTTTCTTAGTGAATTAAAGGCGTTTTGACGTGTGGGCTTTGTTACACGTGTCCCAATTTGCCCGAGGCGGGTTGGGGTGTGACATAAAACTTTTTTATTCTAGCTCAACAATAATCAATTTTCACATACTTTAGACCAATTTAAAACTACAATCTCTGTAAGAATCAATATAGATGCATCCATTCATTTCACATCCAACAATTGCATATCTCACATTTTAGGAACCACTTGTACCCGAAAAAAGAAGAAGAATGAATATCTTAATAGTGATAGAAGTGATTAATCTCCCAATTGATTTAATATCTTAATAGCAAAAATATAGCATCCAAGGAGGAAGATGCTAAAATAGAATAATTGCATGACATACCTTTACTTAGGCAACCACAACTCCATCAAATTATCACTAACTCTCCATTCGTCGCATTGTCCAGCGTTTCCAACATGTCAAAAATCTCCTCCGTATAAGGATGAGATGCATCCTCAACTCCAAATACGTGGAGAACACAATCCACCTCAATCGAACTACATCCAGGTTGTTTCTTAATTTTCTTTTCTCTAACTACTTTCCTCACTCTAACAACATCTGCCTGCCTACCCGCATCTGCATACATCTTAGCCATAATTACATACGACACACATTTTCAGGGTCTAAGACAAACAACTTGTCTGCAACTTGTTCCACAAGTTCTATATTATTATGTATTCTACAAGCACCGAGCAATGCCTCATACACATCCTTTCCTTGTGGTAAAGGCATTGATTTCGATAAACTCAACCGCCTCATTAAGAAATCCAGCGCGACCCAAGAGATCCACCATACAAGCATAATGCTCGTGGCTTCTCTCAATTCCATACTCTTCCATTTTCTGAAAAAGCTCCCACCCTTTAGCAACCATCCTTGCATGACTATATACGGATAACAGACATAGAAATATGAGCCAATCTGGGCGTAAACCCGTATCCATCATTCTTGAGAATAAATGGACTGCCTCATTTGCATGGCCATGCATTCCATAACACATTATAATTGCATTCCATACCACAATGTTTTTATTAGATACTTGATTGAATACTCTTTGTGCAATGTTTAAACGACCACAATTAGCATACATTGCAATAAGCCCACTACCCAGTGCAACATCAATTTCCATATGGGATCTTACCATGTGAGTATGAATCCACAAGCCCTCTCGGATGGCCGATGCTTGAACACTGACGAGAGTAGCACTGTCGGGTCCACATGAATTAACATCTTGCAACATTACATGGAAAATCACGAGTGCTTCATTGGGATGAACATTTGTCGTGTAGCCTGAAATCATGAAATTCCAACTAACAAGGTCTTTTTGAGGCATTCCATCAAATACTTTCCTAGGTGTCTCAATTCTTGGCACTTTGCATAAAATGCCACTAGAGCATTCCCAATAAATAGATCAAATTCAAACCCGAATTTCGCAATATGGGTATGGACAACACGGCCTTTATTTCCATCTTTCATGGAACCACAAGCCTTGAGCACAAATGGAAACGTGTATCGGTTCGCAAGAACACCACTTTTCCTCATCTGATCATAAATATTCAAGGCTTCCACAAAAGGACCTGAATTTGCATAACCTTGAATGACCATATTCCACAAAAAAACATCTCTTTCCAACAAAGAATCAAACACCTTCCGTGCATCTTCCATCTTTGAGGTTCTATGTACTGTGTACTTGCCAACAAGCTTGGCAGCAAGAAATGGGTTTTTCTCGAAACCTCTAATAAGAATCTGAGCATGTACTCTTTTAGTACTTGTAATGCATCTACACTGTTCTAGCAAGTATGAGTATTCATAAGAGTCTGTATTAGATCTTATATATGTCAAACCACCAACATAACCTCTAATGAAAGAAAATGTTAATCTACTTAACCCCAGCAGGCGTCCTCCTGTATCCAAAACATGCATTTGGGTCTACAAAATGACCTGAATTTAGCTACATAAATTTAGTCAAACATGATCTAATAGGTCAATTCAGTTTGTAAAGCATCTTTTATGTACAGCCCTAGTCAGTTCCATTTCTAAACAACCTAAATTTTTTATTTTTTATGAGTAAATCAACGAGTATGGCGAAAAATGGTGTTAGGACCCATCAATTGAATGACCAAAATGACTATAATAATATGGGGTTTTCAAGAAACTAAGTTCAGGTAATAAAATCATAGCCAAATGGAAATTCACGCATTTACCAAATCAAAAAGGAAATAATAATAATAATAAATGAATAAATGGCATCCATAAATGCCTAGAGACTTCGTGAAACAGATAAATTTAAGCATCAAAACTAAAGATAACTTTTGCCCCTAAAAAACGTGACAGTGTATAATATGTGAGTAAATTTTGTCACTTTTTTCATAAAGTTGGACATTTAGTTCGCATTTTTCTATTTCAAAACTTTAAGGGCCAAATAGATGTAATTGAAACTACAAAGACGAAAAATAGGACAATGACCAAACTTTAAGAGTATATTTTATAGTTGAGTAATTACCAAATTTTGAATCCCAAAAAGATGTCATAGTCTGAAGAAAAAAAAAAAAAACATGCCACAGTTGGACATCGTTACTCATAGGTATGTGTTAGCCCCAAGGGTTTTACCCTTCGTAATTTTGATGATTAACAAACTATTAAGCTGATTACTTATGTTTGCATTTAGAATGTTGTCCAAACAGATCCTAAGAATGATGATGGATATATCATGGAAGCATTGTGGAAGACTATTTCACTATTGTATTGCTCTTATAGGACTTAATGTAAAGTTGCTCAGATTGAATCTCAAAAACAAGGGCTTAAAATGGAACAAACCTTTCAAAACAAGAATATTTAGAAAACAGAAGATCAGTCGACTGATAAATTTCATCAGTCGACTGGGAGCAAATTTTATCAGTCGACTGAATACAAAAAAGTCGACTGAATCATGGTTTTTGAAGCTAGGTTCTGCTTTAGCCGTCCAGTCGACTGATAAATTTCAACAGTCGACTGGGAGCAAATTTTATCAGTCGACTGAATATAAAAAAGTCGACTGAATCATGGTTTTTGAAGCTAGGTTCTGCTTCAGCCATCCAGTCGACTGGACCATTTTATACAGTCGACTGAATCAAAGGCGCATATTCAATATATTTAAAAGGCAGTCGACTGAATCGTAAACCCGGTCGACTGGACCTCTGCGCAGAAACAGTAACGGCTCTTTTCCTCTGTTTTGCTTTAGCATTAAATGATCCCACCTACCTTAAACGTTCAAATTTCTTGGAAAGAGTATATATACTCAGCTCAAATTTGGTTGTTGAATATCTTTTTACTCTCATTTAATACACACTTGTTGCAATCAAAGATTAAAGCCCTAAATCTTGAGATTTAAATCTTCTAACTCTAGAGTTCATTTGTAAAATCTTGAGAGATTATGTTGTGAGCATTTATTTTCTTCATCTACTCTACAAAGAGAGTATTTATTCAATTGTAACCCAACATTCATCATTTCTTGAAGTTGTAAGAGGGTTGGTGTAACCCTTGCTCCAAAGTGAAGGCACTATTCATTGGAGGTGTAAAAGGAGTTCAAGAAGAACTTATAAAGAGTGGTTTAATCTTCACCCAAAGAAGATTGACTAGTGAATTTCTCAAGAGGTGTTCTTGGGGGGTGGACGTAGGCCGCGGGGTGCGATTGCCGAACCACTTGAAAATTTTGGTTTGCAAGTGTCTCTTTCTCTTCTCTCCTTAATTATTGTTTTAATTAAGTATTGTGCCTTATATTAGCTTTAATTTGTCATTATTTGTAAGTATCCTTATTCACCCCCCCCCCCCCCCCCTCTAAGGATTACTTTTGGGCCAACAATTGGTATCAGAGCTTGGGCTCTTGTATTGATTTCATATATCTTAGAGTTAAGATCACATGGCAACCTCAAGTACAAATGTCACTTATAGTGAGGGACAATCATCCCAAAGACCTCCTTGCTTTAATGGAACTAACTATGCATATTGGAAAAATAGAATGAGAATTTATATTATTGCTCAAGACTTCGATTTGTGGCAAATCGTAGTCAAAGGACCTCATGTTCCCACTAAGATCATAGGCACCGCAACAGTTGCTAAAATGGAAGATGAATATAATGATGGTGACAAGAAACTTATTAAAATGAATGCTATGTCTATGAATCTTCTATATTGTGGCTTAGACCCTAATGAATATAATAGAATCTCTTCTTGTGAATCGGCTAAAGAAATTTGGGACAAATTAGAGGTTACTCATGAAGGAACTAATCAAGTTAAAAAGTCTAAAATTAGTTTACTTGTTCAATCATATAAAATGTTCAAAATGCTCCCGAATGAAACAATTAGTGAAATGTCTACTCGCTTTACTACCATTACTAATAGTTTGAAAAATCTTGGTAGAGTTTATCCTAACGAAGAAATGATTGAGAAGGTGCTTAGGTCTTTACCAAAGCATTGGCAACCAAAGGTCACGGCGGTTTGAGAAGCTAAGGAACTCTCAAGGCTCTCTATTGAACAACTCATGGGATCTCTCATCACTCATGAAATGGAATTAGCCGTCTTCGACAATGAAGATAAAAAGAGGAATTTGGGCCTAAAGGCCTCAAATGACCAAGACGATGATAGTGATGAAGATGATGAAATGGCCATGATCACACGCAAGTTCAAGAGGTTCTTGAGAAGAGACAAATCCTTTGCAAGAAAAGGACCAAAGGAAAGTGAAGCCAAGAAAGAGCCAATCATTTGCTTCAAATGCAAAAAGCCCGGACACATCAAAGTCGATTGCCCATTGCTAAAGAAGAATTTCAAGCAAAAGGCGAAAAAGGCAATGAAGGCAACAACTTGGGATGATTCCGAGAATGAAACATCCGAAGATGAATCTAGTGATGATGAAGTGGCAAATATTTGTCTCATGGCACATGAAAGTGATGAGGTAGACTCTAACTATGACTCTTGTAATGAATCTCACAACTATGATGAGCTACAAAATGCATTTGATGAACTACATGAGGAATTGGAAAGTTTGGGAACTAAATACTTAGCTCTCAAAAAGAGTTTCTCTCTTCTCTCAAATGAACTTAGTGAATTGAAATCACAAAATGAATCTTTGAGAAAAGAAAATGAAATGCTTGCTTCAAGAAGCATTCCTTCAAATGATTTTGAAAAAGAAAACATTGAGTTGAAGAAGCAAGTTGAAGATTTGACAAAAACTTTAGCAAAATTCACTCATGGAGAGCAAAATTTGAACATGCTTTTAGGAAAACAAAGATGTGTCTTTGATAAAGCCGGATTGGGCTTCAATCCTACCTACAAAGAAAAGAAGTACAATAATTTCTTTTCAAGTGATGTTTCTACAAGTTCTAGTTCTTCAAACAAATCTCATCAAAGCATTTTTACAAAAGGTTTTACCTCAAACAATTTTAATTCTCATGTAACTTGTCACTATTGCATGAGAAAGGGTCATGTGAACTACAAATGCCCAAATAAGAAAAAGAACTCTATGATTTGGATTGAAAAGGGAACCACACCTCCCTTTGCTAACAAAAGTGGACCCAAAGAGTATTGGGTGCCAAAGAGGAATACTTAAGCTTGTTTTATCGGTATGCTTAAAGTCCTCAAGCAAGGATAGATGGTTCTTGGATAGCGGTTGCTCTAGGCACATGACCGGAGATAAATCAAAGTTCTCCTCTCTCTCTCCCAAGGATGGTGGAAACGTTTCCTTCGGAGACAACTCCAAGGGAAAAATCATCGGTATAGGTAAAATTGGTAAGAACTCCTCTTTAACTATTGAAAATGTATTACTTGTTGATGGACTTAAACATAATTTATTGAGCATTAGTCAAATGTGTGATAAAGGCTTTAAAGTTGTCTTTGAATCAAATTATTGCATGATTATGAACGCTAAAGATGATAAAGTGCTATTTATTGCTTATCGTGATGAAAATGTTTATACTATTGATTTTGATGATATTTCCTCTCAAGATGTTAAATGCTTCGCCGTGTCGAGTAAAACTAGTTGGCTTTGGCATAGACGAGTAGGACATGCTAGTATGGATCTCCTGTCCAATTTATCAAAAAATGATTTAGTTAAAGGTTTACCAAAAACAAAGTTTGTTAAGGATAAAATTTGTGACGCTTGCCAACTTGGAAAACAAACAAAAACTTCTTTCAAAAAGAAAAAGGAAATCTCTACTAGTAGGCCCCTTGAATTGCTTCATATGGATTTATTTGGTCCTAATCGTGTAGCTAGTATGAGTGGCAAAGTGTATGCATTCGTAATGGTTGATGACTACTCAAGATTTACATAGGTCATCTTTCTTGCTCACAAAGATGAGGCTTACCCAAACTTTGTAAAATTTTGTAAACGTGTCCAAAATGAAAAAGGGTATGCTATCAACAATTTTAGAAGTGATAGAGGAAGAGAATTTGACAATAAAGATATTTCAAATTTTTGCGACGAAAATGGCTTTGGACATAACTTTTCGGCACCAAGAACTCCTCAACAAAATGATGTTGTTGAAATAAAAAAATAGATCACTTCAAGAAATGGCAAGAACTTTATTGAATGAATACTCTTTGCCACAATATTTTTGGGCCGAAACAACTAGTACTTCATGCTATGTTATTAATCGTGTTGTTGTAAGAAACAATCTTGGTAAGACTCCCTATGAACTTTGGAAGGGTAGAAAACCTAACATCGATTATTTTAGAGTTTTTGGTTGTAAGTGCTTCATCTTGAATAATAAGGATAACTTAGGTAAGTTTGATGCTAAATCGGTTGAGGGTATCTTCTTAGGTTATTCACCAATAAGCAAGGCATATAGAGTTTTTAATAAGAAGACCTTAGTTGTAGAAGAGTCCATGCATGTAGTTTTTGATGAGGCTAATCCCTTCAGAAGAAAGGATGATGATGATGATGTTGTTGTAGCAAGCCCATATGGAGCTAGTACTTCATCCTCCATTCCTTTAGAAAAGCCTAGAAAAGGTTCCCCTGTCCCTCTAGAACATCCTAGAGACAATACTAGAGATGACCTTTAGTCACCCCATAGATCAAATCATAGGTGACCCCGGTCAAGGAATAACCACTAGATCCTTTCTTAGAAACATTTGCAACAACTTAGCATTCCTATCTCAAATAGAACCTAAAAACATAGAGGAAGCCGAGCAAGATGATAGTTGGATTATGGCTATGCAAGAAGAATTGAACCAATTTGAAAGAAACCAAGTTTGGACTTTAGTTCCTAGACCTAATGATCATTCCATCATAGGAACCAAATGGGTGTTTAGGAATAAAAAGGATGAATCTGGAGTTGTGATAAGAAATAAGGCTAGATTGGTAGCCCAAGGGTATAACCAAGAAGAAGGAATAGATTATGAGGAAACCTATGCTCCCGTAGCAAGGTTAGAAGCCATTAGAATGTTACTCGTTTTTGCTTGCCACAAAAAATTCAAACTTTTTCAAATGGATGTAAAAAGTGCCTTTTTAAATGGCTTTATAGCGGAAGAAGTTTATGTCAAGCAACCTCCCAGTTTTGAAAGTTCACAATTTCCCAATCATGTTTTTAAACTTTTAAAGGCTTTATATGGTTTAAAACAAGCTCCTCGTGCTTGGTATGATCGTCTCAGCAAATATTTACTTGATCTTGGATTTTCTCGAGGAAAAATTGACACCACTCTCTTTATTAAACATTCATAAAATGATATATTGCTTGTTCAGATCTACGTGGATGATATCATCTTTGGTGCTACAAATGAGAAAATGTGTGAGGAATTTGCAAAATGCATGCAAGATGAATTTGAAGTGAGTATGATGGGAGAACTCAATTTCTTTCTTGGTTTACAAATCAAACAACATAAGGATGGTATTTTCATAAATCAATCCAAGTACATTAAAGATTTATTAAAAAGATTTGGTTTTGAAAATTGCAAACCAATTGCAACTCCCATGAGTTCTTCTCTCAAGCTTAATTGACAAAGATGAATCCGGAAAACCTGTTGATAATAAAAATTTTCGTGGCATGATAGGTAGTTTGTTGTATCTCACCGCCAGTAGACCGGATATTATGTTCAGTGTGTGTCTATGTGCTAGATTTCAGTCTTCACCTAGAGAGTCGCATGTTGTAGCCGTTAAGCGCATTTTTAGATACTTGTTAGGTACAATTGACTTAGGTTTATGGTATCCTAAGGACACTCCCTTTGACTTAGTTAGTTATTCGAATGCGGACTTTGCCGGTTGCAAAGTGGATAGCAAGAGCACAAGTGGCACGTGTCACTTTTTAGGACACTCCTTAGTCTCTTGGTTTAGTAAGAAACAAAACTCCGTAGCTTTGTCCACGGCGGAAGCCGAATATATAGCCGCCGGTAGTTGTTGAGCGCAAGTTCTTTATATGAAACAACAATTAGAAGACTTTGGACTTCTTTTTTATCACATCCCACTTAGATGCGATAACACTAGTGCGATTAGTCTCTCTAAGAATCCCATTCAGCATTCTAGAACTAAGCACATTGAAATTAGACATCATTTCATTAGAGATCACGTTCAAAAAGATGATGTCGAACTTGTTTTCATCAATACAAATCATCAATGGGCAGATATTTTCACTAAACCTCTTCAAGAAGATCGTTTTTGTATCATTCGTCGTGAACTAGGAATGGCCAGTCAAGCCGATGTTGTATAAGTTCGTTGCTTGAACCCTCATTTCACTTCATTTTCTTGATTTCTGACTGCAATCAGTCGATTGGTTTTCGCATCAGTCGACCGGGCTCTTGTTATTTTCAAAGTTTTTTTAAAATTTCCCGATCAGTTGACTGACTGTTTATACAGTCGACCGAATCACAAAAATATCAGTCGACTGGATTGTTTTCGTCGACTGAACGTTTCATTTTTCAAACTCTCTGTTTTAGACCCAGTCGACCGTATACTCACCCAGTCGACTGACGTTGCCCTAATTTCTATTTTCAGTCGACCGTCCTCTCTTTCAGTCAACTGGACTCGCGATTTTATATATATCTCTTTCGTCTTTATTTTTGTCTTACCCTAATTTCTTTTCTTTTCTTTCCAGGCGATTGATTCCCTATTCCTTCTCTCTCACTCCAATCCCTTCTCCATCACCTCTTCCCCCATTTCCAGTTCATCCCCTCCATCATTCTCCTTCTTCATCTCTCATTCTCACCTCCGCTCCACCTAATCTGGGATTATGGCACCTAAGAAGCGCAAGGAAGCCGAGGAGTCACCTTCGAAACCCCCACCTCCTCAACGCCATCGTCCCATTCCCTACTTCATTGACGAGGGCCGCAAGCAAGACTACTTGGACATCTTCTTGCATCGCAAGATCGTCTTTGGTAAAACTCTTCCCTCAACCTTTTCAAATTCTAATGGTTTGCGTCTAGGCACATTATTTACTGCTTTGGGTTGGTCCCCCTTTCTTGAAATTAATCAACCTATGTACCCCAATCTTGTGCGTGAGTTCTACAGTAATCTCATTGCCTCTCCCGCCCAAATCTCCTTCTCCTCTTATGTTCGTGGAGTAAAACTGTTAGTAACCCCGGATACAACTGTTCAAATTTTTGGTATTCCTATGGGCACCATTCGTGCTTATGACGATAACAAATGGAATGTAGGTCATGGATTTAATCCTCTTCTCGCCTGTAGACTTGTTTCTGGAAACTCCAACTTAACCCAAGCCTCAAAACCTTCTACCTCACAACTCACATTTGAGGCTCGTCTCCTTCACCATATTTCTCACATATTGTATCTTTCCCCGTGCCGGTGGCAGGGATTATGTCTCTTATTTCGATATCTTTCTTTTATGGTGCATTCTCGAAGGAAAAACGTTTCGATCTTCCTATTCTTTTCTGCAAACATATCTGTGAATCGCAGAAAAAGTCAAAATCCAGCTCTCTTCCCTTTGGTATGGCTCTCACCACTATCTTCCGTCATTTCCAGGTCCCTCTCGATGATCGTGCTCTTCATGATCCTTCTCCTCATGATATCTACTCCTCCACTACTCTCTCTCTTATGGGATACAAGCTCGAGGCTGGCTCCTATGTTCCTAAAGTCTCTCGACCTCCAATTGACCCTCCTATTCCCACTACTTCCACTGACACCACCTCTGATCCTCTGACCACCTTCGCTCCATCTTCTAGTGCTCCTCCCTCCTCTACTCCTCCTCCCGCTGACGCTCCATCTTCTTCAGCTCCTCCTACTGCTGCTACTGATTTGTCAGAGCAGTTCGCCATTATCACCGCCTCTATTGACTCCCTCTCCACCACCGTCACTACACTACAGTCCACTCTTTCCTCTTTCGTCTCCACACTATCCTCCACTGTCACCTCTCAGTTTGACACTCTCCGTTCCGATATCTTGGAGATTGGCTCTGCTGTGGACACGCTTCGCACCACCTCTCTTGCTACTCAGGAGCTCGTGGATCGCCGCTTATTTGAGATGCAGTCCAGTATTGACGATGCTAGAGATGCCATTCGAGTACTTCGGAGTCGCGTTGGGTTATGACAGCCTTTTTGTTTGATCTCTCTTAGACTTAGGCCTTTTGTATCACCTAGTATGACATCTAGATAGATCATCTTTGATTTTTTGGGTTTAGTACAGGCTCGCATTTTTGTTGTTGTCTCTTTATACTTTCCTTTTGTGTTAAAAATGCTTCTCTGGATATTAACATCATCTGTCTGATTATATGAAGCTCAATTTGCCATTTATGCTTGCATTTCTATTCATGCCTTGTATAATGCTTGCATTCACTTTTGCTTCTCATGATTTCTTGGTATACCTGCCTGTTTGTGTACTAACCATGGGAAGATGATGAGACCTTTTATTTTGTGATTCCCGCACTACCCCATTCCATCCCGTCCATCAACTCACTCAAAGAGGGGGAGCTTTTATCCACTATAAGTGATTTTTTTTTGTTGATGACAAAAGGGGGAGAAATATCCTGTTGCAATAATCACTTTAATTTTTTTTTTTTATATATATATGTGACATTTCATTGGTTCTCATCTCTCGTTAGATCATCTATTATCTCTATTGGACAATTACTCATTATTTTTGTACCGTGAGCAACTAGTAGTTTGTCATCATCAAAAAGGGGGAGATTGTTAGCCCCAAGGGTTTTACCCTACGTAATTTTGACGATTAACAAACTATTAAGCTGATTACTTATGTTTGCATTTAGCATGTTGTCCAAACAGGTCCTAAGAATGATGATGGATATATCATGGAAGCATTGTGGAAGACTATTTCACTATTGTATTGCTCTTATAGGACTTAATGTAAAGTTGGTCAGATTGAATCTCAAAAACAAGGGCTTAAAATGGAACAAACCTTTCAAAACAAGAATGTTTAGAAAACAGAAGATCAGTCGACTGATAAATTTCATCAGTCGACTGGGAGCAAATTTTATCAGTCGACTGAACACAAAAAAGTCGACTGAATCATGATTTTTGAAGCTAGGTTCTGCTTTAGCCGTCCAGTCGACTGATAAATTTCAACAGTCGACTGGGAGCAAATTTTATCAGTCGACTGAACATAAAAAAGTCGACTGAATTAGGGGTGGGCAAACAGTCGGTTCGGTTTCGAACCGAAAAGTTCGGTTCGGGTTGTTCGGTTCGGGTTGAGAATTTGGATACCGAAATCCGAACTGAAATAAACTTCGAAAATATGGTTCGGTTTCGAAATTAAAGTTCGGGTTCGGTTTGAAACTTCGGGTTGAAATTCAACCGAAGTTTTTTTTTTTTCATTTTTTTTTATTTTTTTATTTTTTTTTTATAAATTTTTTTATTACTCAATAAAGAGAAAAAATGTCTTTCAAGTTTCAAGATATCCATTTGGTAATCAAGAATATTAATTAAACTAATGAAGTACCCTAGATCTTAAAAAAAAAAAAAAAAACATTTGGTAATCAAGAACAAAAGAACAACTCAAATAATTACAGTTTGTATTTTGTTATTACTCACTATGAGAAAAAAAAATGTCTTTCAAGCTTCAACATGATATTTGTAAAACTAATGAAGTACCCTAAATCTATTTATAAAAAAAAAAAAAAAAAAAAAATAAATAAATAAATAAAAAAACTTCAAAAATTCGGTTCGGGTTCGGGCTGAAAAACTCTACCGAAAACCGAACTGTACTTAAAAGTTCGGTTCGGTTTCTAACCGAACTTACTTTGGTTCGGGTTCAAACCAAACTGAAATTATTTGAAAGTTCGGTTTCGGTTCGAAAGTTCGGTTGGCCCGAAATGTGCCCACCCCTAGACTGAATCATGGTTTTTGAAGCTAGGTTCTGCTTCAGCCATCCAGTCGACTGGACCATTTTATACAGTCGACTGAATCAAAGGCGCATATTCAATATATTTAAAAGGCAGTCGACTGAATCGTAAACCCAGTCGACTGGACCTCTGCGCAGAAACAGTAACGACTCTTTTCCTCTGTTTTGCTTTAGCATTAAATGCTCCCACCTACCTTAAACGTTCAAATTTCTTGGAAAGAGTATATATACTCAGTTCAAAATTGGTTGTTGAATATCTTTTTACTCTCATTTAATACACACTTGTTGCAATCAAAGATTAAAGCCCTAAATCTTGAGATTTAAATCTTCTACCTCTAGAGTTCATTTGTAAAATCTTGAGAGATTATATTGTGAGCATTTATTGTCTTCATCTACTCTACAAAGAGAGTATTTATTCAATTGTAACCCAACATTCATCATTTCTTGAAGTTGTAAGAGGGTTGGTGTAACCCTTGCTCCAAAGTGAAGGCACTATTCATTGGAGGTGTAAAAGGAGTTCAAGAAGAACTTGTAAAGAGTGGTTTAATCTTCACCCAAAGAAGATTGACTAGTGAATTTCTCAAGAGGTGTTCTTGGGAGGTGGACGTAGGTCGCGGGGTGCGATTGCCGAACCACTTGAAAATTTTGGTTTGCAAGTGTCTCTTTCTCTTCTCTCCTTAATTATTGTTTTAATTAAGTATTGTGCCTTATATTAGCTTTAATTTGTCATTATTTGTAAGTATCCTTATTCACCTCCCCTCTAAGGATTACTTTTGGGCCAATAGTATGTTTGGGAGTTCCAAAATTGAGAGAAAAGAAGAGAAAGTACCTCACTTTCTCTAGCTTTCTCTCATTTGGGAGTTTTAGTAGTGAAAGAAAATGAGATAAAAGAAGAGAAAACTAACCTCCACTTTCTCTCCAAATTGGGAAGAAAAAGAGATAAAAGAAAGTGGGCATTAATGAATCTTTTTTAATACTCACAATGCCCTTTCATTTGGTTTTACCTAATTTTAATTCCATTTAGGTCCTAAGCCTCTATAATACACAACATACATGTATTTTGTCTCTTAAAAAAACAATTAACTTAACCTCACAAAAACTATCATCTACGGCCATGATTTTCTCTCTCATCTCCAATAACGATTGAGTGTCTCTCCTCTCCATTACTTGAAGTTCTTGATGGGTAGAATGATATCTTTCTTCTTTTTATTTTCTTTTCTTCTCAACTTGCAACAAGAGGAAAGAAAGTAACTTTCTCTTCTCTTAAACTCCCAAACAAGATGAAAGAAACTACCAACTTTTCTCTTCTCTTCTTTTCTCTCCTCACTTGAGACTTTCTCTTCTTTTCTTTTTTCTTCCAAACTCCCAAACATAAGCGTTTGGGATAAAACATAACATTACTCTTTAATTAGAGTAATGCTACACTTTCTCAAATTCTAAGCTCAAATTCCCATTTCAAATGATGTGACAATGGACTCATTTGTAATAATGATGGAACCACTTCACTATCATTCAATCAAAATTCTCAAATCCTAATTCTAAATTCTCATCACAAATGATGTGACAGTGGGTCCACTGACAATAATGATAGGACCACTTCAACATCTTAAAATCAAAATTCAGTGGAGATTTGGGATGATGATTTGAGATTAGAATTTGAGAAGTCTACCATTACACATAATTTAGGGCAAATTACACTGACCTCCCCTGAGGTATATGACAATGACAGGGACCTCTCTTGTGTTTTCAAAAATTACAATCATCTCCCTTCTATTTTGAAAATGACTGTTATATCCTTGGACAAATCATCAAAAAAATTATCCACAATCTTTTAAAAATGAAAAAAAAAACAATTATGAAAAAATTAAAAATCATCGACAATATTTCAGTATAATACCAAATCAAGCTTTTACTAAAATATTTTTATAAAAAATATCAACGGTAAATTTTAAAAACATAAAAATCATCAACAAAATTATCTACTACCACTTTAAAATGAAAAGAATAATAACAACAATGAAAAAAAAACATCAACAATTTTTTTTTTAAAAAAAATGAATAGTTATATTGTATTTTTGTTTGCTTTATATTTTTAGAATTGTGAACTTGCTCCCAACATTGTGAATGAACTGCTCCAATGAAACTTAATTAGTACAGGCCTTGCACAGACATTGCCCTAATGGAGTCTAATATATATATATATATATATATATAAGACTCCATTGAGCATGTTTTTTTAAAAAATAAAGCAGACAAAAATGCAACATAACTATTCATTTTTTTTTAAAAAAAAATTGTTGATGCTTTTTTTTTTCATTATTGTTATTATTTATTTCATTTTAAAGTGGCAGTAGATAATTTTTTTATATATTTAAATTATTATTGTTATTTATAAATAAATAATTTTAAAATAAAAGAGTAATGTTACGCTTCCCAAATTTTTTTCCCAAAAGTGTTTTCTAACACATGTGGTAGTTGACCCAGTTGATTTTGATTGGTTGTGATGTTAAAGTGGTTCAATTGTGGTCTCACTTCAACATCATTTGGGATGAAAATTTGAGAAGAATAGTATTACTCTAAATAAATGTTCTAATATCTTTCACGTACTACTTGGATAAAATAGTTAAATGGCTTAAATTAAAAAAAACTAAATCTGTGAACTATTGTAAGTTAGACTAAAGATTATAAAACCTAAATTTGAAATTTTTATAATTTTTTTTCGAGTTGCAAATTTTTATAAAGTTAAGGCTAAATACTATAAATCTAAATCTGTAAAATTTGTTAATGTATATATAATTTTATCTATTGCACGTGCACACACACACACACTCACACAAATACATACACACACTCACACAAATACACACACACACACACACACAGATATATATATATATATATATAAAATTAGACAATAGGTAAATTGGTAATCTTACACTCAAAAAGTAGATAGAGGGGAGGTGAGCGTTATTTTCCAAACTAGAGGGGAGGTCCCTGTAATTGTCATATATCTCAAGGGAGGTTAGTGTAATTTGCCCATTTAATTTATCTAAGAAAATGAGTAATTATTCAGTGGGCCAGTCACACCACGACATCATGCTACGTGATGTGACGCTACAATCACATGGACCATTAAAGTTAAGTGCGTGACAAGTTAGTTGCAGATTTTAAGCAAGTCATGACCCCGTCCTCTTAAATTCACTTTTTTTTTTTTGTTCAAACTCTTAAATTCACTTCAGTGGTCACATGATCCATGTAATTGAGGCGTTACACCTTTTATGTTTGATGACGTCGTGTGATGTGTGATGGACCCTCGGAAAAACTGCTCCTAGAAATCAAATTGGATTCGGGTCGACTAGATTTGGTCCGATTATTTACCCATTGGATGGTCTCTTCTCGGGTCTGTGTCTGTCTGGTCTGGTCTGGTTGTGGGAGTGGCGATACCCCAGAGACAAGAAAGAGAGAGACGCTGTCTGCGCCTACGACCTATCTATTCTCCTGTTCTTTTGTGGACTCTCTCTCTCTATCTCTCTCTCTCTCTCTCTCTCTTCATCGTTTTTTTACCTGTTCGATCAGATTCTCACAGATCCGACTCATCCTTACTTTCCAGGTAACCATCCTCTTCCTCCCTTCTCTCACGATTTAAATAAATTCATATATACATATATATATATATATGTGTGTGTATGTGTGTGTATCTTTGTGTTTCAGCTTTTCTTATTTTTGACGCAAGCAGAGAAAATTAGATTCTAGGGTTTGTAACGTGAGAAAAGCTGGAATCTTTTTGCCCCTGAGACCAAAAAAACAGAACATTTAGGGTTTGGAAGGCCATCCGTTTCATTTGCCGCCGTATATGTATATATATTCAGCTCAATAGGTACATGCAATAGATATAGATATTTAAAGTTTGCTATTGTTCAGTCCCGAGGCTCGAAATTTCTCTCAATTGAAGTGGGTATTCAGAATTTTCTTTTTTCATTTCTGCAATTTGAATCTCAATACAAAGATAGGTATTTGATTGAAGGTCTCATTGGTTGATGTTCTGTTCATTGTTTATGTTGAATTTGCTATCTGAATTGTATGGCAGGTACTCTTTTCAGATTCGAACGGTTATTTTCTGTTATGCTGAATTGTCTTCCTTTTTGCTGATTGCCTGATTGCAATATTGAAATCTGTGAATTAGCTTAAATAAGTTATGTATACATAGATAGTTCCAAATGTAAGTAATTGATAAATGTTAACATTTTTGTATTGGAAATATGAATTTTTTTTTTTTTTTTTTCAGTGTATTGCATTGGTGATTCATGCCAACACACTTCATATCTGGATAACGGCTATTCAGGCTTTTGTCAAACTAAAAATGATGGATGATATTGATGATGATGATGCACCAATTGTTTTCAAGCGGAGTAACACAGCTGCAAAGCAAGCCAAGTTGAACTCTGATACGAAAAAGCCCCCATCTAGCAAGTATGATGGACAATCCCTCAATGGACAAACATCTAACTCTCAGAAGGGTAAGGCAGTGTCTTCTACCAAGTCACTGCCGGTTAAGTCACCGCCGGTGAAGTCACCTCTAGCCAGCCCAAAAACATCATCTTTGTCAGGCAAGGCATCACCACTGAAGTCCCCGGTGTCAAATTCAAAAGCATCAATCTCTACGGATAATCAGTCCAAACATGTCCCTAGACCGAACCTAGTTGTGAAGGCAGAGAATCGATTGGTCAAACCTGAACCAAAGATTGAGTCGGAGGACTCTGAAGATGATAAACCACTAAGCTCTAGACTTTCGATTGGATCATTGAAAGGTAACTCTAACCATGCCAAGAATTCCGATAAGTATTCTGAGGATTTGGGTGATGAAATTCCGCTGTCGTCAAGATTCCAATTGAAGACCAATGCAGGGGCATCTACAAGCAAGTCTTATGATTGTGATGACAATAAACCATTGGCATCGAAACTGCAGCAAAATGGTTCTATTAATAAGGATAACCAACTTAAAAAATATACTACTGCAACAAATAAGCGACCTCTAGGTGATGTAAAACCTTCTGTTCTGCCTTTAGTAAAAAAACCAAAGCTATCCGATGCTTCTACACCAATGAATAGTAGGCCAACTTCTGTGAAACCCGAGCCAAAGGTTGACGATGATGATGAGGATCATGTTCCCATTTCTCAGAGAATGAAGAACTCAGCTACATCAAGTACTAAATCTCTATCTGTGACGCAGAAAGTGACTAAAGTTGGTTCTTCTTTATCAAATACTAAAGTTTCATCGACGAAGATAGTTACAAAGTCTAAGAAAATTATGAAGAAATCGAAATACTCCAAATCATCTAAAATGCCCCCGGGCTCTGGTGAAGGGAAGAAATGGAACACCTTGGTTCATAGTGGGGTTATTTTTCCACCTCCATACAAGCCCCATGGGGTTAAGATGCTGTACAAGGGGAAGCCAGTTGATTTGACTCCTGAACAAGAGGAGGTGCATCTCTCTCTCTCTCTCTCTCTCTCTCTCTCTCTCTCTCTCTATACACACACACACACATATCCCTCTTTCTCTTAATTACAAAGTAGAGCTCCTTCCACCTAAGTTGTATGTTTATACGTTAACTTCATTGCAGGTTGCAACAATGTTTGCAATGATGTTAGATACCGAGTATATGAACAAACCTAAATTCAAAGAGAATTTCATGACCGACTGGAGAAGGATACTTGGGAAAAACCATGTAATTCAGAAGTTGGAAGACTGCGATTTCACGCCAATGTACGATTGGCATCAGAAGGAAAAGGAGAAGAAGAAACAAATGACTACTGAAGTAAGTAACCCCTCCCACAAACTTTTTCGGCTTTGTCAGAAAAGATATTGAAAGTCAATCTTCTGACTGATGATTACGATTTTTTGTAAGGCTCTGTGTAATCATGTGACATAAAACTGAGTTAGAGCAGCATCTGTAAGATGTTACTTCGTCGAGTTCTGACATAGAAATGACTTTTATCTCAAAATCTTCAAAAGTTCTCTGTACATTCACATTTCTAGTTGCACGCATCAAGCATGGCTTTGGGAACATTGCTTTCAAATGTTTTACTTAGTTATCAACATCCCACAGTCTTCATTTTCTCATTCTTGATAAGATGTAGTTCTAGTGTACAAAAGGGGAGTATGTTGTGAAAAATAATAAAAAGTGATTTCTGCATAACTAGAGGACTTGTTTGGGTCTCTTTGGTTGATAAAACTTTCAATGTGGAATGATTCTGTGAGATGATTCTAGCCTCTGCATCCTCGTTGTTTTGTCCGCAAGTTTAAACAAGTGTTGGCTCACAGTAATTTTGCTTATATTCAGATGATGAGATAGTCTTAAGTATTCCAAATGTTGTACAAGACTTCCCACCTTACTTATATGGAAACGCGAGTTCTGTTTTTGAACCGCATACGTAGATTCATATATTACGATTGATATCGCTGCTAGATTCAATTGAATGTCTGTTAAAATATCACAGTCTCAAGAAAGAGATAGAATAGGTATTAGCTATTTGTCTGCTTTCAATATTTTGATCACAGGGTGCTTTTATGCAGGAGAAGAAGGCCTTAAAAGAAGAGAAATTGAAACAGGAGGAGAAGTATATGTGGGCTGTCGTTGATGGTGTCAAAGAGAAGGTTACCTCCAGTATTGATTATTTATCGTGTCATCACTATTCTGCACTAGTTGTGTCATTTTTGCTTTCATCAAAATCAGTAGTTTGTAAGTAGTACAGTGATGCTGGCGTGATATTTAAATGGAATTTGTGGGTTGAGGCACGATTTGTGTCACTGTTAACCACGAAAAAGAAATGACTTAGTAATTTTTTTATTGATACTATGTTAATATACTCTTGGAGGGTGTAATGGGAATATATACGCACGTGTAAATATTATTTCCATGTCTTGCCCGATCCTCTTTTTTTTGGTCCCCCTGTTCCCTAGTTAGCGAGTTTCGAGTAGCAATTTTTAGGCTTGATGTGAACTGTGCAATTGAGGCTACCATTTTTCTTCGGTCTGAAGCACTCGGGCAGAAATTCTTAGTGAGAATTGGTTGAAAATTTCGCCTAGGTGGATTGAGAACTAGTGTGCCACGCGCTCTCAGGGTAATACTCGAGGCGACTTTGTATAATTAACTGATGAATGTAACAATATGGCATTGAATTGCCTCTTTTGAAGGTTGTATTTTCTTTTCTCACTTTCTGACACTATTACAAAAACTAATGTAGAAATTCATTAATTTGGGATATGGGAGTGTGGAAGAAAGATCGTTCAGTTGAATATCCTAGACTGTCATTGCTAATGCCTTCTTTTCCTTTTACAGCCCGTTTTCTTTTTATGATGTTCAAAATATGAACCTCGTCATACTGAAGAATCTAAAAATATTGTGCTTGTGCCTCAAGTGCATTTAGTGTCCCAATTGACATTAAGGAGGTTGTCCGGCATTTAGGTGTGCAATCTTACGTGAATACTGCAAGGGATATGCAAGATGAGATAAGAAATAAAGTAATTTATGGTTTCTGCTCGAAGTTACGTTTGTCCCCAAGAAAATAAACCATTTTTCCCAAGATGAGGCATCACAAACTAGCTTTCTCATCCTGACTAACTTTTTTTGGTACAAAGTTGTTTTGGTCTGTGTTTTTCAAATGACAATGGAATTTGTTAGTTTTATGAGTTCCAGCAAGTTCTTCAATATTTGTATTTTATATAAGTTCGTATCCTGTGAAATATATTATTTTTGCTGGTTGTGACAAAGTCCAGACATTAAGTTGTTTATGTACTACGGACACAGTTTCACATCATTGACAAAGTATAGATACCAGAATCTCATCATGATTTTGATTGCAGGTTGGAAATTTTAGGGTCGAACCACCTGGGCTGTTCCGAGGCCGTGGAGAGCATCCAAAGGTTCCAGTGACATTTTTCTACCTATAGTAGACGATTTTGAATAGTTCAAGCTGGAGTATTACTATTTGATATTAAGCAGCTCTCTTGGAAAAATTATTATAACTCAAAATTTTCTCGTATAAATTTCTGTTGTTTTTTTCCCCTTTACGGTGGCAGATGGGTAAGCTGAAAAAACGAATCCGTCCACGTGATATTACCATTAATATTGGAAAAAATGTCCCAATTCCAGAATGTCCTATACCTGGTGAAAGGTATTTTTTTTATCCATGTTCTGTTTTCTTTTATTTTTATTTTTTGCAATTTAATTGGAGAAAGATTATCTCTTTTCTGATGGTTCCCTGGTATTGAAGTTAATTTCTTGGGCATATGATTTTTGCAGCTGGAAAGAAGTAAGGCATGACAATACCGTTACTTGGTTAGCCTTTTGGATTGATCCAATCAATTCGAGGGAATTCAAGTATGTGTTTTTGGCAGCTAGTAGTTCCTTGAAGGGGCAAAGTGACAAGGTGAAATATGAGAAATCAAGGCTATTGAAGGTAATTTACTCAGAAATTTCGCCATTAAAATTTTTGATGAGTGTCATTCTTTCTTGTCTATAGATCCTCTCATCCTACAGACTACAACTATATAACTCACTATTTGAGTGCAGGACTACATACAAGGCATTAGAGCAGCATACACTAAGGACTTTGGAAATAAGGATGTTGCGAAGCGGCAAATAGCAGTTGCTACTTATCTTATAGATAAGTTAGCTCTTAGGGCAGGCAATGAGAAGGTATAATAGATGTGCTTCAATTTTTCTGATTTATTTGGTTTATTATACTTTCTTGAGAGTGGTGGACATCTTTGAATCTGATTACTTTTTTTTTAAAGCTTAAAATGACTTTTTTGAAAAAGCCCCAATTTGGAGCTTTTTAAAAATATCTAATTCTCGAAATGACTATTTTAAAAGCTACCCAAGCAGGCTTTGAGTGGAGTGGAATGCTTCGTTGAGTGAGAACAGAACAAACTGTGAATTTCTTAGAGCCTTGTAAAGAAGTGACTTGTTAACTGCCATATAAGTTTACATCCCTAAAAAAATTGGGTCTTTTTTTGGAGAACATGGGTTTCAATGTATAGGCCAGTTTGTGTATATATTCAGTCTGTCCCAAAAAATAAGTAAGTAATTCGTAAAAGCAGTTACTTATTAACCATTCATGCATTTTGTTTGCATTTTCATTGTGGAATGAATGAGCTGTCCAAAATCTTGCTCCACATGAAAAATAGGCATGGAAGAAGAAAGTACAGGAAATACCGAAATAGTTATGCTGCCGTTCTTCTTACAATTGTTAGTATTCTGCAGGATGACGATGAAGCTGATACAGTTGGTTGCTGCACGCTGAAAGTAGAAAATGTGGAACCAAAACCTCCAAACATTTTGAAGGTATAATGATCGATGGGTGTTACATTTCGGATGCAAGTTAAGAAAAGAATAACTTATTGTTGAATTTTGTTGCTGAGAAGTGGATTTAGTATTTCTGCATTTACAAGTTTGAATTGGGTCAAAGCAAAACATAAATTGGACTGTGGAAGTCTCCAATGAAGCTCAATGTATTCCATCTCTTTGGAGGTGGACTCAATTGGAAACAATACTTCGAATGTAATGAAGCTTGTTAAAAAGAGTGAAGATTGTATATAATCCTTGCACTTTTTACACAGTAGTAAAAAACAGATGCTGTTCTGATTTTCCAGTTTGACTTCCTCGGTAAAGATTCAATTAGATACCAAAATGAGGTTGAAGTTGAGCTTCCTGTATACAAGGCAATTCAACAGTTCCGAACTGGTAAGTGTTACTTTGTATCAGATTTCATCTAACTTTCTTTTTCTTTTCTTTCCTTTTCTTTTTTTGCTTGGGACCTATAAGCATGTTGGTGGTTATTTTTCTTCAGGAAAAAAAGGTGGAGATGATCTTTTTGACAAGCTGGATACAAGTAAATTAAATGCACATCTGAAGGAACTCATGCCTGGCCTCACAGCAAAAGTTTTCCGTACATATAATGCTTCTATCACTTTGGATGATATGGTAAGTTTCAGGTTAAGCCTATAGGTTGACGCCACAAATTCCTTATGTTCTCTACCTTATAAATCTGCTCTCTCTTCATACCTGTTTAATTGTGTGTATGTCACCTTGTTTAACTTAATTTGCTGCTTAGTGTGGATAAAAAATTGTTCTTACCTTCCTCTGACCATCCAGCATTGTTGCAGATTGTCTAAGCTATGACCATCATCCACATGTGAATTGTGCTATTTTACTATGTGAATGTAATTTTTAAATTCATGCGGATAGAACCTATGATACCATACTTATACCTTAGACTACCCTATAATTCGTATTCACAGCTGAACACGATTACATATGAATTTATGAAGAATTTCAATCTCAAGGTGAATTGGAGGTAGTCTAAGGTGTAATTATGGCATCCTAGGTTCTATCCATGTATGAGTATAAACATATGTTCATAGTTCATAACATGTTACATCTAGTTTGACGGGGCCAAAAAATTGTACTTGTTTACAAAAACTTGTAACTTCATTGGCAAAGATAAAAGAAACATATACATACAAGCAAATGCTAACTATATATGTCTGTGTGATCATCCTCATGAATCACATGATCACTTGGTATCATAATTACTGAACTGGGAAATTCAATATCCTTTCTTTCACTTTTAAGTTTAATTTTTTGAAATTGGAACGCTAGTATTGCTTTCCGGCTGTAAGAAAGTGTTTATGAGAGAATTCTTTTTTTCTTTCTTTCGATTCTTATCCCTTCTTTAATCATCTGCCTTTTCCTTATGCCCCTTCATGTTTTTCTGCAAACTTTTTTTTTTTTTTTTTTTTTTATTTCTTAATTCTATATTTGTTTCTGCTGATGACAGTTGAGCAGGCAGACTAAGGGTGGAGACCTTGCTGAGAAAATTGTAGTTTACCAGCATGCAAACAAGGAGGTAATAATAGTCTATTGGTAGAATGGTTTTAGTAATTAGGGTGTGTTTGGAATGGCATCTTTGGTTCGGAACACATTCTCATCATTGTCATCAATTATAATTGTACTATGCTATTCTTTAAAGATGCATTCTTTTTCAAAATAGCATGTCAATTGCTTTTGGAGATTGGTTTTTGCACATGATGACATCTTTTGGGGTTGATAGAACCCCATGCTCCTCAACTTATATACTGAACAACTCTCACTCTTATCATGTTTCAATCTATACCTCTACCCCTCTTACATTGTTCTGTCTATGTAACTAGATTATACGAATGTTTATGCATGTACTGCGGGAAAAGTACCATACAAAATAGAGCACGAGTCAGTGTCCTTTATCGATATTGGATATATTTTTGGCTTGTCTTGGTGCAGGTTGCAATCATTTGTAATCATCAACGGACTGTCTCGAAGTCTCACTCCGCTCAAATGACAAGGTTGAATGAAAAGATTGACGAACTAAAGGTAATAACAATTTCTGGTGTCTTAGAAGAAGCTTAGCTCCACATACATCGTATGATCACTTGCAAGGAATCTACAATTTAGTACATGCTGGGGATAGGTAAATAGGATCAAGTTTAGTCTCATTTTTAGGAATACCAGACAAAGAACATGTTCTAATAGGGATTTTAGATTGAACACGGACTCCAAATGCAATAAAAAGAAAATTGCCCAACACTGCTATATGTAAAATCTGTTCACTGATGAAACCCCAAACCGGCTCTGAATCATCCCAAATGACGCCATAGCCAGCATATGAGCTTTTTCTGCAGAACTTCTGTGGTATTAATCTAATTGACTTCACTATTTTGCCTCCAGGGCATTCTAGATGAGCTGAAAACGGACTTGGCTCGGGCAAAGAAAGGGAAACCTCCATTGAAGAGCGCTGATGGGAAGCCGAAGAGGGCCTTGACACCTGACGCGTAATTACACTTGTGTCCTTCATGCCTAATGTACTTTTATCTTATCCTGGAATGCCATTTCATCGTGGCTAATATCAAAGTATTGTGCACAGGTTAGAGAAAAAGATAGCTCAAACAGATGCAAAGATAGAGAAACTGGAGCGAGATAAGGAGACCAAAGAGGATCTGAAAACCGTTGCATTGGGCACGTCAAAGATCAACTATCTTGATCCTAGGATCACAGTCGCTTGGTGCAAGCGACATGAAGTTCCCATTGAGAAGGTGAACGACTTTTGGAAATATATTTTTAGGCTCCGTTTATTTTGCAGATTAGAGAACAAAATTAATAAGGAAAACTTATTTTCCTAATGTTTTCCCTAGTATTTTATCCATGCTCAAATAACGTTGGGAACCGAAAAATCAGAAAATGATTGAAATCAAGAAAACATAAATGGAGGTGGCTCGCAAAATTTTAATTTTTAGGTTTTATTCAGCCTGTTTTCTTTTCTTTCTTATTTTGCTCACTAGTTTTCTCATTAATCACAGAAAAAAAGGGAATAACACCGTGTTTTCTTTTTCTCTCTCACTAAATCCGTGAACCAAACTTAGCCTTGGGAGAGAATTTGTTGCTTATTTTTCTTTCTAAATGCAGATGTTCAACAAGTCTCTTCTGGCAAAGTTTGCCTGGGCAATGGACGTCGACCCCAGCTTCAGATTCTGATGTTTTGGTGGTAGTGCTAGCACAGGAGCCCCTCCCCTCTCTCTCTCTCTCTCTCTCTCTCTCTCTCTGGAATATATAATTCACAATTTTCCAATTTTTCTGTCAAAGCGGAAAGTCCATGTATTAAGCACGTCAAAATCAAGTTATTGGGTGAGTTTCCCCCTCTTCTTCTCTCTCAACCTTTTAGTATGTTGATTGTAGCTATGAAGCTATCTGACAACAATGATCAGCTGAACCTCTTCAAAAGATGTTTTGGAATACATGTATTGCTAACATTTTTACAATTTTGAGGACTGTACAATTGTTTAAATTTTGTTGTCTATTCTTGAAAGTGCATTCTCAGGCTTGTAATCAGCGAGGACAAACTCATGTATCCGAGGGCACTAAGGCTTAGTTTGGCTTCCAATTTGGTGCTGCTTTTTTTATTTTTATTTTTATTTTTATTTTTTTTAAAGCACAATTTCATGTTAATTCATTTGGTAACTAGTTTATGAGCTTTGCAAAATCGAATTTAGGTTTTTTATTTTTTTTTTTTGGGGGGGGGGGGGGGGGGGGGGGGCGGCGGCTGGGCGCTTTTTTTAAAAAGCTCTAGGTTGTTTTTGGGTTTCATGAATTTTTTTCAAGAGTAATGTCACTTGTGCAAATTATCATACAATTTAATAATAAATTTCTTAAGTTACTTTTAAAAAGTCACGTGGGGTCAAACTAAGCCTAAATAATTTATGTTCTTCATTTTTTTCACTACAGGAAGGGAGAGAGAGAGAGAAGTAATCCCTGAGTTTCGTTTCATGCATCAGAATCACAAAAAAAAAAAACAAAAGAAGAATGTAAAAAAGAAAAAAAAAAATTCATTCCGTTTTAAGATGGTGTTTTGCAAATTGAAAAATGAAGTGGGAGTACGATGGAACTCGTGCTCAAACTTTAAAAGCAAACTGATGCGATTATAATATGTCTATCTCCGTTTACATCCCTGTTTTAGTTTTCCTCTCTTTACAGAGAGTATTTTTGTTCATCCAAAAAATAGTTTATCAATGCTTACCCTTGCACATCATTGGCCAATACAGTGAGACTCAGGATTAAACATCATTTGTTTAATCTTGGGTTCTACTGCATTGGCCAATGGAGTGTTTGTGTGAGCATTGATGAACTATTTTTTAGGTGAGCAAAAGTATTTTCTTACTTCAAATATATCAATATTGGTGTAGGTACTTTGAGAAAGAAAAAAAAAAGTTCCAAATGGAGCATAACACAAAGGGTAATATTAGGTCAATCAAAAAAATGAAAAAAAGAAAAAAAAAAGGGGTAATATTTGGTGCACAAACACTTACAAACACACTCTATATCTCTCTCTTAGGTGGCACTGTGGAGTCCATTGAAATTATCCGAACCCTACAGTGCCACCCAGGAGTGAGATAGAGTGTATTTAAAAGTATTTGTGTAAAGTGTTTGTGCCCCTAACATTGTTGAATTACCTAGAGTTTTTTTTTTTTTAAATAAATGAATTAGTTCGCCTGAACCAATTTGCGGTTCTAAGTTATGATAAATTGATACGGAACGCTTGGATGCTATTCTTAGGTACGTACAATATCGTTCTAAAATGTTCTTTGGTCATGTATATAAAGGTTGTTTATGGGTGAAGACTATGTGGATTACTGATAAACAGTTCTTATCTAACGAGGACTCCTTCATTTTATAAAATGCACACCCCTTACTTCTCTCTCTATTCATGTCTCTCTTACCTATTTTACCTCTCATAGATTTCAATTTTTTGCTGAGTTGAAAGAATTTTTTGCTAAGTTGGGGAAAGAATCCCCTGGAAATAGGGGGCTAGATGAATTCATACAAACCCTTTTTGAGAGAAAAGTGAGAGGTGTGCATTTTATAAAATGAGGGAGTCCTCGTTAGATAAAAACTGTACTGATAAAAGTGCTTTTGGTATTTATATGTATAGAAAGGTTGTCTACGTGTTAAGATTATGTGGACCACTGACACTTCAAAACAAGACTTTATATAGCTAATAAGTATGATCATCAAAGTGTTGTCCAATTGTTAACCACTGATTTTTATATATATATTTTTTACAATAACTAAGATAGAATTTTATTTAATCAAATAGGTACAAATTCGTATCCCAAATGTTTTGGACAATCAGAAAGTAGTTTTGGACGAGTAATGCTAGCCTTCTAAAATTCTGTATCCCAAATATTTTTTATTACATGTGGTAGTAGGACAACTTGATTTTGATTGAAGAATATTAAAGTGATCCCACCATTATTGAAGGTGATTCCACTACCACAAATGGTTGGAAATTATTTGGACATTACAAAATTTTAGAAGCATAGCAATACTCTTCTTGACTATAGAGAAAGAATCTCTTCCATCCAAACATCAATTGAACCAAAACCATAGCATTCCTAGCAAGTGCATGGGCAACCCAATTGCCATCTCTAAACATAGCTAAAACTGAAAGCCAACAAAAGATTCTTAACAGCAAACAGTATGTGAAAAAACACGTTAAGAGTATGTAAGGATATGTTTAGAATGACATTTTTGGTAATCATATTTATGCAAAATCATCTTTATTAGCAATTATTCTAAAGATTTATTTTAGTACTATTTTTACTTATTTAGAAAAGCCAGTATTACCTACTCTTGCTTTTAGGTTGAAAATGTCGTTTTGGCACATTAGAGCATCTTTAAGAGGAAATTGTATTATGAGGGTGGTGTTTAGGCCTCTTGAATAGTGTTTATAGTCCTCCTATGTCACAAGTGTACTTCAACAATGGATGGCATTTTTAGTTAGTTTTTAGTATTTACTCGTTTTGATGCATTTTTACTTTGGTAATCTAATGGTCTATACTTTCCCTCTAAATTTTTACAACTCCTCTCTCTCTTCCCCAAGATTGCATATTTATAACCTCATGCCCTGGGGATGTATTTTACAAACCCCATATACAATCCTTATTGGAGATGCTATGAAAACATGATCAAGAAGACGACGGCACCCTACTCCTCAAGTTTTACAACAAAGTAATCTAACTCTATATTGTTTCTATCTCCATCTAGCTATTTCCCCCTTGCGCCTTTTTCCTCTCTTTCCATGCATAATATTTATCAATATTGGTACAAATACATTGACAAAAAAAAAAAAAAAAAAAGTCCACTTTTTCCAGTACCAAATAGAACTTAATTACCTTCCATTTTAGTTTTGTGCTTTAGAAGTGATGCTATATGGATCTCAATTTTTACTCCAACAATGTGTCATCAAAATTTGGGCTTTAAGTTTGGTGTTTTGGGCCTGGGTTCCTAATATTAGAAGTCAACTCGGACCAACAAACGTAGCCCAACCTTTATAATGACTCAAAACCCGTTTTCAGAATTCAAACGAGTCTTTCCCCCCATTTCAGACTGTGACAGTCGAGGAGAGAGAGAGTGTCACAGTCGAGGAGAGAGAGAGAGAGAGAGAGAGAGAGTGAGTAAATGGAGATGAAGAGTCCTCCGCCGTGTCCCAACACAATCACCGTCCGACGAAACCCTCCCCGGAAAGCTAGGGCCACACCTTCCTCTGCAATTCCTCTTCCGAGGTCATTTTCATCACCTTCACCATTATCAGTTCCTTCTTTTCCTCTTCAAGACCTTCTTTTGATCGAAGTGCCGCAAAACCCTAATTCTGATCTCTCCAATTCAGAAAAATCGAGAATTTCAAACCCAGTATCAGAGAATTTGAAAGTTTTTCTAAGAATTCGACCCCTCAATCCACACCAGAGTTCGGTAAAGCTCGGAAAAAATGGAGCTCAACCTTACAAGTCACGAACGAAGAATGCTTGGCCTCAAAACCCTAATACGAAGAACAGCTCAAGGGCGAATGCGAAGAAGAAGAGTGAAATTTGTGTCACTGTTAATGATTCTCATTCGGTTACACTCTGCCCTCCACAAGCATTGCAAGATACTAAACGGATCAAGTCTGAGGTTTACGAAGGGTTCACTCATGTCTTCAATTCCGATTCTTCTCAGGTTATATAGATTTTTCGCTCTTTTTTTCTTCTTCGTGTTCTTAGGGTTTGATTTAGTGATCATTTTTTATATTTTTGACGATTGTGTTCATAGGATGAAGTGTTTGGGAAAATGGTAAACCCGTTGGTTGAAGATTTTATTCGCGGTAAGAGTGGAATGTTCGCAGCATTGGGGCCTAGTGGCTCCGGTAAGACGCATACGGTTTTTGGGTGTCCAAGGGAACCTGGTATGGTACCTCTTGCTCTTCGTAAAATCTTTTCAGGGTGCGAGGGAAGCGGAGCTCAGCTATCAAGGTAATTTGATTTCTACTAAATTATTTTGAACCCTCTTACCTGTTTTTTTATTTTGATTTTTTATTATTGTCTTTTGGTCTAGATAGATGGATAATAAATATTTTTCATAGCTCCTAAAAACCCATAAATGACCATGATGTTGTAAATTTCAGATTGTCAAAATTCATTTTCCGCGTAACCATACCCAAATTTTTTTTTTTTTTTAAGTTTTTTTAATATACGTTTCATATCAACCTTGGTACATATAACTGGGTAAGGTGCAATGACTGTCTCTCTCTCAAGCAAGAAGGGGAGAATACATATGTGTAAATGAATGAATAGTTGGCTGTGATGCGCCTCCCTCATAGAATTATATATACAGGTCCTTCTACCTTTCTATGTTCGAAATATATACAGAAGGAAAAGCGGAGAGGATGTTTGATTTATTACAGGATGGAGGCGATCTATGCATGCAACAAGCAACAATCAAAGGCCTCCAAGAGGTTTCTACCTATTTTCTGCTTTATGTTTGAGTTATAGTATTATGTTGCTTCCACTCATGATATGTAGTTCTAAGAAATCTTGGATACTTATTGTGCATTATTCTGGTTCTGGTACTGGTACATGTGAACAGGTCATTGTTTCTGATGTCCAAGATGCTGAATCCTTAATTGCCCGCGGAAATTTAAAACGTGCTACAGCAATGACGAATTCCAACAATCAGTCAAGGTGTTTGACATATACCATCTACATTTTGTAGCATGTGTTGGAGACTTGGAGTATACCCAAAATATACCAAGTTTCCATCAATACGGCATCATATTTTTTATTTTTGTCATTTGAAAATTCACATCTATGTCATATTTTGTGCTCAAATTCACTGGACCTGTAATGATGATTGATACCCTTGCAGTCGTTCACCAAAATATACCAAGTTTCCATCAATACGGCATCATATTTTTTATTTTTGTCATTTGAAAATTCACATCTATGTCATATTTTGTGCTCAAATTCACTGGATCTGTAATGATGATTGATACCCTTGCAGTCGTTCACAATGCATCATTAACATACGTAGTGCTCCCAAAAAGGTTGATAGAGAATTTGATAATCAATCAATTAGTGCTGTATTGACCATTGTTGACCTTGCTGGAGCTGAAAGAGAAAAGAGAACTGGGAATCAGGTATGGATAAGTCATGTTTATAGATTTAATGTTACGTTTCTTGTGTATTGATCACCCACTTAATAGTCCCAGTTAAATATGTGTTTGGGTTGCTGATGGCTTAGGCTTATAGAGCCAATAAAGGCGAGAGAGCATTTGTGTATTCTTACCCATCTATGCTTGCATTGTGGTAGTAGTAGTACAATAGGCAATTCTGAATCATTTTGTCTAGAATTTGTGTAAATTTGGTCAACCATGAATGGTTTTTGGAAACCCAATGAAGTTTTAACCTACAGATAGTGTTCTTGACTCGAAATGAAGCACTGTAAACTCGTGGTTTTCCGATTATCAGTTTAGAATATTTATTTCACTGAGTCCCTCTGAATCATTCAAGGTTGTTGAAAATTTGGTTTGCTAATTATCTATACTAATGTTCTGTTTAGAATTAATGCTAATAATCTTTTTATCAATTGCATTGTCATCTAATAAAGTAGATTCGCTCTCAGTAATGGGGAGGTCACAACTTGTTACCTTTTAGACGTACCTTATATTTTCTGGAGCTTTTGGTTTGTTAAAGTTTTGTGGGAAAATTCATAACTGTTATAGGTTTAATCAAATTTGTTTTTTGATTTTAGTGAAATTCTTTCCATGCCGGAGATGATATGTTTGTAATGTCTTCACAGGGGGCTAGATTACGTGAGAGTAATTTCATCAACAACACATCAATGGTTTTTGGTCTGTGCTTAAGAGTATGTGGCCTAAACTTGTTTTCTGTAATTAACTCTCTGTTTGATGTTTGAACCAAAAATTATTTTCTTCTCTATTTTTATTTTTTGTACCACCTTGCGTGTGTGTGCGCTCATGCTTGCGTATGCATATGTATTTGTGTTTCTACAGTTATTCTCATTCTTCTGTCAATTTACAGTCATTGTTGGAGCACCAGAAGAACCCCAAGAAGAAGTCCTTGGAAAAGCACTTCCAAAATTCCTTGGTGATGCCTTCCATTGATTTGATTTGTGTTTTATGACCTGTTTTAGATTATTTCTTTCTTGGAGAAAGATCTTGTTTAAAAGGAGACATGTAAGTTAGAATTTGACCTTTATATAAATGTGTGAACAGTTGACCAGATACTTGCGAGATTACCTAGAAGGCAAGAAACGAATGACTCTGGTATGGCGTATTAATCAGTCTCCAAGAATATAACAATATGTTATGGTTTTCGTTTCTTTAATCGTAAGCAATTCACATTTTAAATTTGTATATTGTATTGAGAGGTCACATTGGTTGTTTACTATTATATTTGCAGATCTTAACTGTAAAACCAGGAGAAGAAGACTATCTTGATACATCATGTTTGCTAAGACAGGCTTCTCCGTATATGAAAATCAAGTATGGTTGGAAAAACCTTTTTACTTTTGTTTCTTACAAGTTACAACTGATATCCTTTATCAATTAACCATCATGTATGATTTTGGATAACATTATCTTTTATACAGGTTCAATAATGTTGAAGAAGCCTTCAATTCACTTCATAATAAGAGGCAAATTCAGACTTCTAGAACAGAACAGCTCAAAAGAATGAAGCTTAATAGTCTTGAAGCTTCCACGGTATTTTCTTCGTGCCCTTAGGATATAAATACTTTTTATACCTAGATGTTGGCACTTGGCAGTAGTTAGTTCTAAACAGTGCTGTGTTGTGGTTTTCATGTCACATTATGTTAGATGGACTTGGTTAAATGCTTTAGGTGCAGGTATTCATCGAAGTGTTGGACTAATGAAATCCTTAAACCCAAGGGCTAGTGAACAGCCAAATATTCGTAAAATATTTAGCACATGCATTTTCAAACTAAAATGGTGTTATTTTTAATATAACACAAAGAGTTCATAATGGGGACCTCATCCATTTTGAAGCTAATGTGTGTTAGAGAATACAATAAAAAATCTTCAAATTCCACCACAAAGAATCGCTAAGAAGGTGACTGGGATGAGGCGCGAAACGCTCTCTTGAGATGATACGCGCCCTCTATGAGTAACACTGGTGCAGTAGGAAACTGGCACCCCGTCTCCGGGATACAACAACCCGGCCACCCTTGCCGTAAGCCTATCAAGTCTGCACAACTTGACAAGCGAGAAACTCTATCTCTAATGCCTTCCTTTACCCAAATTATGAGTTATGTGAAAATAATATAATATTCTGTCAATATAGTTGCTGGTTGCTGGTTGAATAACAACTTGTATGTAAAAGAAAGTTGGAAGAAAATCAATCTTTTTTTCTTTGAGAAAACAGTAGGGAGAACACATGTAAATGTATATCACATAGACGTAGGCATATATGTATATATAACTTTGATTTAATATGTGTGTGCTTTCATAACATACATTGATTGCTCTTTAACCTTTTGTAGTCGTTGAACATACAAATGGATCTTTAACAAATTGAAGTAATATCCGTTGGGTAAAAAGAAAGGTTAAAGACTTCGATATACATTAAAACCATTTTAAGTCCTCCTGTAGCCGTTAGTTCATCTAGCTTATTATGGCCACCAGCTTTAAGATGTTAAGGCATCAAAACAACCTACATGTATGATATATAGATAGATATTCATCATATATAAATATTTAATTTTTAAAATATTCTAACAATCCCCCACTTATTTTAATAAAAGAAATATTTATAACATTTGGGTAAAGATGAAAAATAATGCATAATAGGGGTGGCAATGGCTTGAACCCCCACTTAGTGTTTAACAACCCTTGCTCCAGAGCTAATAGTGACAAAGGTCTTGAACTATGACTGCTTTGGGGATACAAGATGTTGTATCACACACATTATTTTTCATCCACTCTGTTCCAAGTTTCTAAGCTAGCACGCTAATGGCCTTGTGCTAGATCCCGGCTTCTTGAGCTCTCTAGAGAATTAGCCCAATTCTCATAGGAAGCGGCCCCACTTCCACAATCAAATAGGTGAGTCTATCAAGGATGTCCTCATGACTCTAACATCCCACCAATAATGGCTATAGAACTCCTTAAAAGTTGTAAACAACTCAACCTCATACATGTCATGAGTTTCATGCACACGCACCATAGGGATAGACAATGAGTGAAAACTCAATTTTGTACATGTCTATCAAACCACTCTATGATTCGTTCTTCTCTTTGAACTTAGTTCACAGGATCTCTGGGTCCTAGGTAGGGTATCCTCATAGATAATTTATTATTCTTTGGGCTTTAGGCCCATCCCCCTCGATGCTATCCAATTTTTTTCTTTAGCTAAAGCTTTTGTTAATGGATCTGCCAGATTATCACCAGTTCTGACATAATTCACTCCAATTGTCCTATTGCTAATATAGGACCTCACAGTACTGTGTTTTCTACTTATAGATCTAGATTTCCCATTATAATATTTATTTTGTACTCTACCAATTGCTGCAGTACTATCACAATGAATTAAGACGGGAAGCATTGGTTTTTCCCACATTGAAATTTCAGACAACAAATCACGTAACCAACCCGCTTCTTCACTGGCTGAGGCAAGAGCAATAAGCTTAGCCTCCATTGTGGATTTAGCTATTATTTGTTGTTTTTTCGATTTCCAACAAATAGCCCCACCTCCTAATGTAAATACATAACCAGTGGTAGACAACGAATCACTTGCTAAGGTGTTCCAATCAGCATCACTGTACCCCTTGAGTACAGCGGGAAGTCTTCGATACATTATACCATAACTAATGGTTCCTTTTAAGTATCTCATTACACGAGTAATGGCATTCCAATGGTCAATATTCGGTTTACTTGTAAACCTTGCTAATACTCCCACTGCATAGGCAATATCAGGCCTAGTACAGTCAGTGGCATATCTTAAACTTCCAATGATGCTAGCATATTCCTTTTGATTACAAGTATCATTTTCTTTTTCTGTAGGAAATAAATGCACATTAGCATCAAACGGAGTATTTGTGGGTTTTCCATAAAAAAAAAATTATATTTTTCAAAATCTTTTATGCATAGTGAGATTGATCAAGAAAAATACCATTACAAGTTTTAGTAATTCGCATACCAAGAACTGCATTCATTTATCCAAGATCTTTCATATCAAAATTACTTCTAAGTAGCGTTTTTGTATTTTCAATAACATTTAAACTATTACCAAAAATTAAAAGATCATCCACATACAAGCACATAACCACATGATCATTATCCAGAGATTGATAATATATGCATTTATCACTCTCATTTGTTTTGAACCCGTTTGAAATTAAACAATTATCAAACTTTTCATGCCACTGTTTAGGAGCTTGTTTCAAGCCATATAAAGACTTCAAAAGTTTACAAACCATTCTTTCATTACTGGGCATTACAAAACCTTCCGGTTGATCCATGTAAATCTCTTCTTCTAAATCACCATTTAGAAAAGCAGTTTTGACTTTCATTTGGTGAATAAACAGATTTTGAACTGCAGCTACTGCTATTAATAATCTAAAAGAGGTGATTTTCGAAACAGGAGAAAATGTATCTAATAAATCAATATCTCCTTTTTGTTTAAACCCTTTAGCTACTAGCCTAGCCTTGAATTTATCAATAGTTCCATTCGGTTTTAATTTTCTCCTTAATACCCATTTACACCCTATGGTCTTACAACCCGGAGGGAGATCAACTAACTTCCAAGTTTATTAGAATTTAGGGAGTCCATTTCATCGTTAATGGCTTCTTGCCAAGAATCCGAGTCGGGTGAAACTATAGCTTCTTCTAAAGAGGTAAGATCACCAGTTACATTATACACATAATAATCAGAACCAAAATCTTTTTCAATTCTACCTCTTTTACTCTTTCTAAGTTGATCATCATCATTATCCTCATCTCTTGGGCGAGATGTGGATGGTCCAGGGTCCATTTGATTCTCAATATTTTGACCCCCTCTATTTCTAGATTTGAAAGGAAATTTATCTTCATGAAAAATCACATTAAGAGACTCAATAATAACATTAATATCTAAGTTCAGGAATCTATATGCCTTACTAGTCAATGCATAGCCTAAAAATGCACACCTCGATGCTCTATTACCAAGTTTAGGACGGTGTGGGTCCGTAAGCCTTACATAGGCAAGGCAACCCCAAATTCTAAAATAATCAATATTGGGCTTATGACCCTTCCACAATTCATAGGGCGTGATAAGTGTATGTTTGTGTGGTACTCTGTTTAAAACGTAATTAGTGGTTAAGACCGCATCACCCCATAGGTTTTTAGGAGCCCCAGAACTAACAAGCATTGTATTTGTCAAGTTTATCAAAGTTCTATTTTTTCTCTCCATTATTCCGTTAGATGAAGGAGAGTAAGGTGGTGTACTTTCATGAATAATACCCAAAGATTGAATATAATCTCTAAGACCAAGTGAGTCATATTCCCGACCTCTATCACTCCTAAGCCTTTTAATCTTCTTACTAAAAAGATTTTCAACCTCCTTTAAGAAAATTAATAATTTTTCAAAAGCTTCACTTTATTCTTCATAAGACAAATATAACAAAATTTTGAAAAATCATCAATGAAAGTTATAAAATATCTATTACCACCATGGGTCAATATACTTTCAAATTCACAAATATCGGTATGAACCAATTCTAGCAATTTTGAATTTCTCTCCACACTTTTAAAAGATTTTCTAGTGATTTTTGTCATACTACAAAACTCCCATTTTTCAAATTCATTTTTTAATCTAGGAATTAAATCCATGTTACTCATATTTTTCACATACTTACTATTAACATGACATAAACGAGCATGCCAAACATTAACACAAGAAACAATGTAAACAGAAACATTAGACTATTTATTCATTTCAATGTTAAGCTTAAACATGCCATCACAAAGCATAGCCTTTTTCAACAAACATGCCATTTTTCGAAAGTACATATTGATCGTATTCAAAGACTTGCTTGAAACTACCTTTATTCAAAATAAAACCAAAAACCAAAATTTTCCTTATCTCGGGAGCATGCAACACATCCTTGCAGAAGTGAATAAAATTTGGACCTCTCCCTAACTCCAACACTTGAGTAGTATGGGAACCAAGCAATATATTTTTTTCATTCTCCATGGGGCTATAAGATTTGAACCAATCTCTATCAAAGCACACGTGCCTAGAGGCGTATGAATCAATCCACCACCCTTCATTGCCTTTGAGATGGTTTATCTCGGTAATCATAGCCACAAGCGGCTCTTCAGTGACGTTGGCCTGACCAACAGGTTGACGACCCTGATAACGACAATTTTTAGCTTTATGTCTTGCCTTTTCACATATAAAGCATACACCATAATAATTATTAGGATTACCTTGATAATTATTTGGTGCTTTCCTTGGAGGGTGTCCTTGGTTCATCCTTTGGTTAAAATTAGCCCCATTATATTGTTGGTTCCTCTTACGCTTGTATTTCATGTTATTTTTATTTGGTTTCATTCTAGCATTATTTTTTTCGAAAGTCTTTGGCATGCTATTACTAGGAGTAATCAAGTTTACCTAAGTGGCATTTTTACCACTAAATACCTCAGTGTTGTCTTGCTTTCTTACCTCCTCTTCAACTCTCAAATGGGTGATAAGGCTTTCAATAGAGAACACCTTTTGCTTGTGCCTTAGAACCTTGCCAAATTCCTTCCAAGCATTGGGTAATTTGTTGACTTGCATTTGTTCATCTACGCGAATCTCTTCGGCTTGAATTTCATGAGCTAGCATTTGAAGATCATACGCTTGAGCCACCACCGATTTATCTCCCACCATTTGAATCCTGAAATATCGACTACAAGCATACTTTTTTGAGTCGGCTTTTTCAGTATCATATTTTTTATGTATTGCTTTCCAAATCTTTTTTGCAGAAGAGAAGGCTCGATCGTAATAGTCGTACAACTCATCGGAAAGATAGTTTAGAAGATAATTTCTACAAAAGAGATTATCTTTCTCCCATTTGCTAGTTGTTTTTTCATGAGTTGTTTTCTCCTCCTCCGATATGTCTTCTTTTGCTTTTGGCTTCTTTTCGGTGAGAATATATCCCACGTTTAAGATCATGAGATAGAAAAGAGTTTTTTGCCTCCACCGCTTGAAATGCTCACCATGGAAATGGAACGGCATGTTGAGGTCTTTAGACCCAGCATTGGGAGTTGTAGTAGAACCAACGCCGGTATTCTCCATCGTATCGTCTCAAATTGTTAGAGAATACAATAAAAAATCTTCAAATTCCACCACAAAGAAAAATCGCTAAGAAGGTGACTGGGATGAGGCGCGAAATGCTCTCTTGAGACGATACGCGCCCTCTACGGGTAACACCGGTGCAGTAGGAAACTGCCCTCTACGGGTAACACCGGTGCAGTAGGAAACTGGCACGCCGTCTCCGGGATACAACAGCCCGGCCACCCTTGCCGTAAGTCTATCAAGTCTGCACAACTTGGCAAGTGAGAAACTTTATCTCTAGTGCCTTCCTTTACCCAATTTATGAGTTGTGTGAAAAAAACATAATATTCTGTGAATATAGTTGCTGGTTGCTGGTTGAATAACTTGTATGTAAAAGAAAGTTGGAAGAAAATCAATCTTTTTTTCCTGGAGAAAACAGTAGGGAGAACACATGTATATGTATATCGCATAGACGTACGTATATATGTATATATAACTTTGTTTTAATATTTGTGCTTTCAAAATATACATTGATTGCTCTTTAACCTTTTGTAGTCGTTGAACATACAAACGGATCTTTAACAAATTGAAGTAATATCCGTTGGGTAAAAAGAAAGGTTAAAGACTTTGATTTACATTAAAACCATTTTAAGTCCTCCTGTAGCTGTTAGTACAGCTAGCTTATTATGGCCACCAGCTTTAAAATGTTTAGGCATCAAAACAACCTACATGTATGCTATGTTACACGGACTCTTCAAAGTGTCCGGAGGACACGGGTATGGATTCCATATCCGACACGGGTACTTTGCCTTTCTTATCTTAAAATTACACTAAACTACATTAGAAGGATCCTACCCAAGTGTCATACCCATGTCCGCAAAGAGTCGTGTCGACACGGATACTTCTCCTATTTAGAAGAGTCCATGTAACATAGCATGTATGATATATAGATAGATATTCATCATATATAAATATTTAATTTTTAAAATATTCTAACACTGTGTTAAGAGAAAAAAGGCTTTGTAGTTCTTGCAACTACATTGTGTTTTCCTACACATTATTTAGTATTGATGTTAACTTTAGGCTTTTCATTTAGACCGATGAAGGAAAGGATTCTGGAGATGAAAGCCAACTTCATAAAGAAGGTACTGTTTTTTCTTCGCGCGCGTGTGTGTGTGTGTATTCAGCTTGCACCTATGTTACACGGACTCTTCAAAGTGTCCGGAGGACACCGGTATGATTGCCATATCCGACACGGGTACTTTGCCTTTCTTGGCTGAAAATTACACTACACTACACTAGAAGGATCCTACCCAAGTGTCATACCAATGTCCGCAAAGAGTCGTGTCGACACGGGTATTTCGCCTATTTAGAAGAGTCCATGTAACATAGGCTTGCACTACTTGTTATTTACCATTTTGGTCACGAACTCGCTAATAGGGGGAACATTTAATGTACTCTGCTTGTTTTCAACAGAAGTAATTCCAGAACAGGTCAAGGAGGTCAAACCTTTGAATGTTTCATGTAATTTTCCAGAAGCTATTACTTTGGAAGCAGAGAATGGCGTACTTGAGGAAGGCCACATTGAATTGGCAAACACAGAGAGACAGAATCAAATTATGCAAGGTTTTGCTAAAGCCTTATGGAATGCACTGAAGCAATATAAGCACAAACTTTTGGTAATGATTGATGCATATAACTGGGCTTATACTTGTCAATTCCTCGTCATGTTTAAATGTGTGTCGATAATTTATGATGCCTTGGTGCAATCATGCAAGTTTTCAGTATTCAAGAAATCTCAATTTTGTATTTAAATAGGTGGCTGAAAATGAAATCCAGAGACTTAGAGAAAGCCTCGGAAATGAAAAGTCCCACTATTCCGAGTTGGAAAATGAACTGAAGCATATGAAATCTTGCTGTTCATGTGGGATGCAAAGTTCAGCAGAGGGGTCCATAGTTGAAGTGGATGAACCTATTGATGTCCACGAGGTAGCATTTTTATTAAACACATTTCCATTTTAAAATCTGTTGAAGCTTGATATGCATTGTGGGGTCCATTCTATATAGCTTAAACTTTTGGAGTAACTGGTGACTTAAAATCTAAAATACTCTTCTATGACTATTTGCTTCTCGGCATAGGTCCTTGGTGTCTTGCTTGTCATTCTTTGGCAGTTATACTCTTTTTTTGGGCGGCCTTTGAAATTTGTATGCCTGATTAAGTGGGCATGTTATGGTCTTGGCCTCTCTGGTGTCTCTATGGAGAGCTCTCTAGGAGACGTGACGCCATTGTTGGAAAGATATGAAAATGACTGTTTCACTGCTTTAAGCACCTAATTTTCTTTCCTGTACAAATTTCTTTTTGTCTGGACATAATATCTTATTTTGGAAGGTTTCCTATTTAGTATGCCATTTCTTTCTAATGTTCTTGTAAAAATTATTACGAGGTTGATCCTTTATATCAGAAGTACTTATAAAACATTGTGTGCAATAAAGCATACTTTCTATGTTAGGTGTCCGATTAAAGTTCATGATTCCCCAATCTTATGTCTCCTATTTGGTACGTTTATGGAATTTCTTAATGTAATACCTATAATTTTCTTTTTATTTAATTTATGTAAATTCTAATTTTCGGAATGTACTCGCTAGACTGTAACTCTTATTTTCAAATTTCGTAATAATACGCATTTTAAATTCTCAGTATCGTTTAAATTTTATTTATAGTGTAGTTATAATATTTATATCGATGTAGAAATAGTAGAACCCGGAGATAGACATAGACCAAGATTGAGATTTATACGCGAACCCATAATAATACCAGCGTTTACACGAAATTCCGTGCATGTCCGCTTAACGAGACACGTCGCGTCAATCACGTCGGTCATTTCCTATGACTTAGGGGAATGACACAACCACCAATCCCTTCCCACACTCAACCTCCATACCCCCTAACAACCCCCATCACACCCTACCAAATACCTATGTGTATATAGTGTGTAAGAGTGTGTAAGTGAGTGAATGAGTGATGTGTTTGTGAGGTGCAATGTGTGTGCGCAGTGAGTGGCAGTGAGGGAGTGGGTAGTGTGTGGAGTGTGCTTGTGTGTGCCGTGTGAGTGTGTAAGTGATGAGTGGTGTATTGTGTGGTGTGTAGTATGTTAGGCTATTGAGTGTTGAGTGTGCATGTGTGTGTGACAGCATGTGTATGCCGTGTGTGTGTGCTTTGTGTGTGGCAGAAGAGGTATGGTGTGTAGTATGTTAGATGGTTGTGTGTATATGTAGGTATAATACATATGTGTGTGTATATAATAGTATAACTTAAGCTACCCACCCCTCCCTCTATATATATAGAATGCATGCAAGTCACCCCTCCCCCTCATTTGATCTGTGACCCAAAAATAGAGAGAAAGAGAGTCTGAGAGTGAGAAGAAAGGAGAAGAAAGAAAGTCCGCCCCGATCCGCACTGCGACCCCGACCCTACAGTGAGTTCCTAACTCACTCAGTATACTAATTATAATGTCCGGATTATTTTTCTGTTTATTATTCTTGGAGAAAATATTGTGCTTAATATATGGTGTCCCTAATCTAGGCCCGTATTATCAGTCTGTTTTTAATATTATTACAGTCCAGTAAATTTCATGATTAACATATATACTCCGAAGATTCATGTCCATATTATTATTCCGTGAAATTATTATTATTATTATTATTGTTATTATTCTGAGTAGTAGTATTATTATCAGTATTATTATTATTCCTGTTAGAACTCATGCATAATATTTTGTACCAAATTAATGCCCGTGTTATATCTTAACTATTATTATTAATTATTCTGGTTAGACTTCATATTAGCATGTTGTACCCCGAACAGATTAATATCTATGTTATTATTTCGTGAATGATAATGACATTTTTATTATTATTGTTACCTTTATTATTATCATTGTTATTATTATTATTATTATCAAATAAACATCGTGCTTCAATGTGTCGCAACCCAAACATATTAATGTCCGTATTATTATTTCGTTAATATTATTATTTATTCTGGCTTTAGCCTTTTGTATTATGATTGTCCCCCGAGCATATTATCCTGTTATTATTATTATTATTATTATTATTATTATTATTAATATTTCTGTTGGTTATTATTTTTCCAGTTAGTACTATGTCGTAACATGTAGTACTACGAGCTTAGAGCCCGTACTATATTTCAAGAATAACACCTGTTTAATTAACTTGTACCTCGTACATGTCACATGATACACCTCACGTAGGAGTCGGTGTCTTAACGTCAAGTCGACGTGTACGGGTATAGAGTCGAACGGTCGCGGAGACCAAGTCCGTATGCATTTGGAAATATGTGTAGTCGACCGCGGAGGTCCAAAAGTTGATACGTAGTGAGTCGGTACTATCAAATGGAATTACAGGATCGCATGTCGATGATGATTGCTACTATGGCCACGGAGAGGCAAACACGATAGCAAAGTAACCACGTTGAAAAAAACAAATCGAGAAATGAATAAACACGGTTAGCCTGTAAGATGAGATTACTGCTGCGGTCGCGACGACCAACGATAGTAAAGTAACCGTTTCGCAAATCAGCGACGATATTCATAAGGCAAGGTCCCGGGGACCTAGAGTACTTGGTTAGCTTGTAAAGCGAGATTACTACTTTGGCCACGGAGAGGCAAACAACAGTAAAGTAACCATAGCTCGACCCACTGGGCGAGTCACTCTAAGCCAACGGCGTTACACTGGTAATGTAACAAGGTCAAGTGAGTTGAATGTTAAGTCGAGTGAAGTCGAATATATCGATGATGCATAGTTCACGCACGGTTTCATTATAATTCATTCAACAGTCATAATTATTCACTATGTACTTTCGGATACGTATTTTAGTAAGAGTGTTCGGTTAGGACGCTCACTTAGCTTTTATTAAAGCTAACGGCATACTACGCCCTGGACATTCCCACGTCTACTTCACAGGATATGACTACCTGGAAGAAGCTTATGAAGAGGAAGCCTTCGAAGGGGAGGCCTACAACGATGATGGTTACGGCTATGCCAGTTAGAGGCGCAACTTCAAGGAAGAAGACTTAGTTGTCCTTTATAGATTTTTGTCCAGTCATACTAAGTTATATATTGGCGTCACACTCCTTACTTTAACGATCTTACACTTTCTTTTGTCCTTACATGAAAAGATGTAAACGGCGTCCAACGCCTTAATCTCCTTTGTTATTTTATTTTTTTGAAACCACAAACTCTGATGTAATAGTTAGAAACCTTTTGATGAATATATTTAGTTTATGCTTCCACTTAAATTATTCTTTTGTTATCTAGTGCGTTGTGGACAATTAGTTAATGTAACTAGTCATAGCTTACGGACCCAGAAAGGAAAATTTTAATTTCCCCCTAATTTCTGCTACTCCGGGGCGTGACACTTAAACTGAATTTTGCGCTCATCTAATCCTTTTTGGTAATCTGTCTTAGTCAGAATTTTTGGATTGAAGCAGTACATTTTGAAGTTTTCATCTTGTTCTCAGATAAAAGCAGGAGTTTTCTCCTTAATCCCGAAGGAATCAGGACGCATTGACAATGAGCAGGAATCTAGTGCCACTGTAAGTTAGTATCTCACTTTCCATCTTGTAGAGTTGAGAGTGCTTGTGTTTTTTTTTTTTTTTTTTTTCAATGGAAAAATATATAAATCAACATTGATTGAACATAACTATAATTTTTTCCCATTATTGTCAGGTTAGAAGTCCTTGTGCAGGTTTTCTTTCATGTATCGATCTTGAAAACTCTGACGAGCAGAACTATCAGGTGTGTTATGAGACTCTGAACGCAAGACATGGGATAATATTTCGTAGTAATGTTATTCTTTCTTTTCAAATTGTACAGGGTAGAGCAGAAATTGACAAATCTTTGAGGCATTGTACCCATCACAGACATAAAAGCTTTGGTGAAAATGTTGATAATGCTGAAGAAAAAAAGGATTCAGAGGTCATGGGAAGAGAGGATAATCATTTCAGTGGTGTTGCAACAGGTTTGACCGCTGAATGATAATATTTGATGCTAATGTTAGTATTTACTCTTATAGAGTAGTACAAGAATAAAATCTTACTATAAGACAGATCTTTGGGCAGTGTATTGTGTCACTTGTGTCAAAAGTTCACTTGTCGAATAGTGCCATGTACAGAAAGATTAATTATTCTCCCAATAAGTCTACTTGGGTGTCAATAAAAGATCCAGTTGTGTACATCAATTTAGACAAAATCTAATGACAGACTTAGGGTCACGACTTTCCCTGTTCTGAATCTTTGCTTAGGAACACTTTAATAGATCTGGTTGATCATTGTTAGGCGGTCTCCCCTCCAGATTTGTGACAAATGCAACTTGGATGTAGATATCTAAAATTTGAGATTATCCTAACGTTAATGCTATCTAATGTAAATGTTAGTTTGAACTTCGAACTAAATCAGTTGAGACATTGCTGTAAGTATTAGAAATCATTCTATTTTTTTGATAATTTACTATTAGAAATCATAGAACATATGATCTCAAACTAAAGATCACTAGCTTAAGTTGGTTTTGGTACCGATTCTTTCACGCTGCTTTTTGCAATAATATCTGTTGGATAATGACTTTCCCTCTTTGGCATCCATCTTAGTTTTATGGTAAACTACATCGACACCCCTTCAACTGTTGCCTATTTTTAGCTCTCTATCCCAGACTATTTTACCGACAAGTCAATACATTCGAGTACAACATTTTAGTACTTTATCCCCTTCCTTTAGGTTTGGTAAAGAGTGTTATAGCGAGGAGGGCCTTTATGGCCGTTTTTAACATAGAGGAAAAAGGACAATAGTTGTAGGGGCTTGGTGGTTGGAGATGAGTATTGTGGTGGCAGCAGCAATCCTTCCCTTGCCACCAAAGTCCAAACAGAAAAAAAGAATAGGAGGTGACAACAACGGAAAGTGGGTGGGGTCTTTCCACAGAGAGGGATTTGGGAGTGTTTGGTTAGAGAAACAATTTTGGTTGTACTTCCTCTGACTTAAGACATGTGGATACCAACATTTCAATTTAGATGAATGGGAGTGAGTTCTGTCACTTTTTTAAAAAAAATTATTTACGGGGTGTTGGTGTAATTTGCCCTAATTTTAATGTGCATGCCTGACTTCAGATTTCTAATTATCTGTTAGTCTAATTCTTATTGATATGTCAATTCCATATGCAGAGCATTCAGAGTCTGTGGCCAACTCTTCTGAGTCACACGTCATACTTAGAGACGACAGCTGTTCCTCTGTGGATAGGTATCAAGGGAAGAATGAAGAGCCCATGGTAAGTTGATGTTTTATGTTCTGAGTTTTGTTCCTATACTCAATCACTCTTATGCTTTTCGTTTATCTGGAGACTCTGTATTTCAATGCAATTCTATTACAGGTTAAGTTTATGTTTGTTAGGCATCAGAGTATTTGAATTCGATCAGTACATTTTTAAAGATCTCATCTTGTTTCTTCAGAAAAAAGCACTGGAGGAATCGGATTGCATTGATAATGAGAATAAATCTATTGCCACTGTAAGTTAAAATCTCCCTTTCCCTTTTGTAGGTTTGGGAGTGCTTGTATTGAAATCATTGTTTTGAAAACCGGACCGTTCATCGAACCGGAAAATTGACCGGGTCACGGGTTAGAGGTTCAACCGTCGGGTGAACCGTAATCAACCCGTGATGTCATAATTATGTAATATTTAATTATTTATATTTATATATAAGTTTTAATAAGTAAATATAAACAAAAAAATATACAAAAATATTCAAAAACTCAAATTTTATTTTTACACTATCCTATCATAAGTGTAAATGTAGGGGAAATAAATATAAAAAATTAAAAAATTAAAAAAAAATTAAAAAAAACCTTTTGTAGGCAAAAAGCGGTTTTCAGCGGTTTTGGTCAAAAAACGGTTTTTGAACGGTTCTGAACGGTTTTGAACGGTTTTGAGCGGTTTCCGAACGGTTCTCACCGGTTCTGGGCGGTTTTGGTGCCACTGACGGTTACCGAGTCAAACCGGACCGGAAAACTGACCGGTCGACGGTCCAACCGGTCGAACCGGCCGGTCCGGTCCGGTTTTCAAAACCATGATTGAAATGACGAGAATTATTTCCCATTATTGTCAGGTTAGAAGTTCTTGTGCGGGTTTTCATTCATGCCTTGATGTTGAAAACTCTGAAGAGCAGTGCTATCAGGTTTGTAGGAGACTTTGGCTCTGGATGAGGTGATAATATTCCATAGTTATGTAATTCTTTGCCTTTTCAAATTGTACAGCATAGACCAGAAATTGACAAATCTTTGCAGCACTGTACCCATGATAAAGATGAAAACTTTGGTGAAAATGTTGAGAATGCTGAAGTTATAAAGGATCCAAAGGACACCGGAACAGAGGATAATCATCTCAGTTGTGTTGCAGCAGGTTTGATCGCCAACGATAATATTTGTGTTCAATGTTCTTGTGAGTATTTGTTCTTATTCTTATAAATTTATTTGGAACGAAACCAAATTCTTGATAAGTATTTGCATTTATGAAATAGATTTGGGATAGCGTCTTTTGTCAAAGCTCAGTCGTCAAATTGTGCCACAAACAAAGATTTTGATAAAATCCAGTATACTCGGGTGTCAGTAACAATTTCAATTATATACATCAATTGCACAAATATGTAATGATAGTCTCAGGATCAAGGCTGTCCCTTTTCTGAATCTTGGCCTATGAACAGCTTAATAGGGCTTCTCGAACGTTGTTAGGTGGTCTCATCCCTAGATTCATGATGATTACAGCCTGGATGTATAAGTATCCAAATGTTAATGTGATCAGATGTAAAGCATTAGTTTAGCGGAGATCAGTTAAGGCATTGTTGTATTGTAACTATTAAAAATGGTAGAACATGTCATTGTTAAAAATCAGTAATTTGTGTTGATATTGGTACTGACAATTGTTTAGGCTTCTTATAATAAATTGGTTAGATCATGACTTCTGTTTTGCATTTATATTAATTTTAAAGAGCTTATCTGACTTCAAATGTCCAATTATCTGTAGTCTATTTTTTTTTCCTCTTATCTGTCAGTTGGAGATGCAGACCATTCAGAGTCTTTGGCATGCATCCTCTCCATTTTCAAACTTATTTTGAAGTTTGATGAAAGAAATTTTAATTTTTCAATAAAGAAGTTTTCCTTATGCTTTTAAATTGGAGATGGTGTTTTGTGACAAGAGCACGAGTTGGGCGTTGATGTAACCCGATGCTCGTCAGCTTCTTTAACAAATAATTCTCACTCTTCTCATGTTTCTATCTCCATTTATGCCCCTCTTTCGGTTTTTTCTCTAGCAATATCCGAAGTATAGTAGTATACCAATATTGATACATGTAGTTCGAAAAAAAAAAAGCACTTCTGTTCCTAACGCAGGCATGCAGCATAAGTTGTACCCTTTACTGAACACTGGCATAATGAAACTTCTAATTTGCGCACATTGAACAGCCTTAAGCTAGACTCATTTCCATACTTCTTTGGCGTTTAATATGAGTGTATGATGCTAAACATTACTCAGAAATAGGAAACCATACCAATTTAAGGTGTAGGTGAAATATTTGCGGAACCTTTTAGACAAATAGAATATTTTTGGGGACATGTCATTCTTAGGAATTACGTATATGTTGAATTTGGTATGATCTTCTTTATAGCTTCTTTAGTATTGTTCCGGTTGTTTTTAACTTAACTAGGGACATTCATCTAGGGATTTTGTTGCATTCTTGGCTTTTTTTTTTTTTTTTTTGAGGAATGCATTCTTGGCTTTACATTCCATTTATCTGTTATTCAATTCTTCTCCCATCTTTCAATTTCAGATTCAGGGCTTTCAGAGTCTGTGGTCAGCTCCTCTCAATCATCCTCCACAAGTGGAGATGACAGCAATCCTTCAGCAGAAGACTGCTCACGGAATGCAGGGGACAAGGTTAAAATTGATATTTCACATTTTAAGATGTGATGTTTAATTACTCAATTTCTTCATATGCATTTTGAATTTGGTCTGAATTTATTTCTCTAGTTGCCTAGTTGGACACATGATTCTGAAATTATGTTGGATTCAATCATTCAATGTCGTTGCTTTCTAGCAGTCATTTTCAGGTGTTTACGTCAGACTATGCATTCGGGACAGTTTTAACTTTTAGATATTGCTTTTATCTCTCTCATTAGTCATATTCTCATACAACTCTTTTCATCTTATAGTACTATATGGGAAAACTTTTCATCTCATAAAGAAGTTCGTTTTATATTCCTATTTGTTCACTGTGGTCAAAATAATCATAGCTTTATTAACTTATGTACTTGTTTTTCGTCTTCTCCTTGGGACTCCAAGGGCTACCATTCTTCATTTCTTTGTTAGATATACTTTTTTTACATATATCATGCCTAAATTTGTGTACATACAATTTGGGTTAATATTATCTTGACCTTGTAATTTTGGCTTTCCAACGTAACAGAGATAATGGATGACCGATTTGTTCCTCTAAGCATATGTTGTGATGATGTTGGTTCAATTAGGAATGCATTAATCACTCGTTACTAACTTCTACTTCAGCTGGTTGACTATATGATTTTGTTTAATACATGCGAAGTTACATACAGTTGTCATTTTCGGGGATTCTTGGCCTCATTTTAGTGCTCTTAAAGTTGTAGTTTCACAATGGTATTCAGTTATATTTACTATTGCTTAAAGTTTTGAATTTCTACCAAGTTTCTTGCTTTTATGGTCAGCTATATTTGCTAGTTCCCTTTTATTGCTTCCTTTTTTCCTATTCTGAGTAATCTTTTGGTAACTTCAGTATAGAATGGGTGAATAACTATTGGAACTGTCCATTCTGAATATTAAGTTATGAACGGAGAAGATTATTTAACAATTGAAATAGTGATCATCGTAACCATATTTAGTCTATTGAGTTTCTATGATTGAGATCCCTTATTTCTTTTATCATTTTAAAATTCAGGATGTAAATTTTCAAATGAAAGAGCTAACCCTTTTGGCTTTGTTGTGTTAATCTAGAAATGGTTGGATAAGCCTACAGTGCCCGAGGAGCATTCCGATTTGTCACTAGGATGTGATATAAGTAGCCCGGTACCTAAGGAGCCGAAACTTACTCGAAGAGGCAAAGTCTGTAATTTGCAGCAAACTGAGTCGAAACTAACACCTGCCAGCAATCCCTCGAATGCAAAGAAGCCCAAAAGGTTAGGATGTTGTATTATCATCATAAAAGTCCGGTTTGTTGCTTGGATATTTCAAGCCTTTGTATGTAATACTAATCACAGTTTTTGTTCACCATTGCTCTTTCTAAAAACTTTTCCATTAATAATCAGGAGACTTTTACCTGCTTCGTCCCTCTTACTAAAAGATATTGGTAGCTTGGGCTTTCAAGATGAAAATGAGAAACTGAAGGTGAGCTCTGACCTTTTAAATAGCTACAAAAGTAAGGGACTTGAACAATGAGATGTGGCTTATTCTCTTGTTCTTTAACTGGCCGCACCTCATTTCTGGGTTTTATTTTTCTGATGGGTTTGTTCAGAAAATTGAGAATACTATTAGTATTGGGCAACAAGTTTGAACTAAATCTAGCTCATTCATATGGGTGGAATTTGTGAATAGAGGGAACGATTTCCCTAGCTACACCTTTTATTCATTTTATCTTTTTTTGTGAAGAGTATGTGTACGCCTAGTTTGAGGAAAAGTTGGGAGGGAAGCACAACTATCTATACTGCTATTTTCTGAAAATGTTTTATAAATAAATAAATATATATATATGTACATTTGTCAATGGTTTGATAACTAATAGAGTGATATGGCAGGAAAATAGGGGAGGAAAAAAATTGGCCGCGGATGAAAGCAAGAGAACTCAAGGTAGTATCACACTCCTGCGTTTGTTGAAGAGCAATCTTAATATTCGATGATTTTTTTTTTTTTTACGATTGTAAATTTTACTCTGTAGCTGGGCATTTTCTTATGTTTTTTTTTTTTTTTGGATCCTTAAGCTTTTAATTCAGACCGTCGTTACATACTAATATAAGGTGAACATACTTTGTGACTAACATAAATTGAAGGTATGTAGTATATTTTGTAAAACTATTGTCCAATGATGCCTTTTGATGGAATGAAAATCTCTCTTCTACTAGTTCTTCATCACAGTGTGAGATTGTACAGGCTTTGATTATAGAAAATAAAGAAATGGTAAAGACTGAGCCTGTACAGCTTAAATTTTGTGCTTTGTGTTTAGGCTTGAGGGTGTAAATGAAAACAAAATATAGCAAATGCATTATTAAGGTGTAGATGACAGTTAACTAACTGTGTAGAAAGATGAGCTGAAGAAAATGCCACATGTATCTATTTCATTTTTATTTCACTAGTACCATTGATGCTAATACTCCCATGATTTATTATCATTGAACATTTATAAAATTGTATTTTTTTCATAAAATTGTTTTAAACATTATTACTTTTGTAATTAAATTTTTTTTATGAGTATATATTGTTTGGACTTTTTTTTTTTTTTTTTTTTAAATTTTTTTTTTTGTAGAATGTGATTGGGTACAAAAATGCTCTCATCAAAATATAGATTGGGTTGAGATTCTCGGTAACACTTTGACTTAGGCCTGTAAACAAGTTGGATCTGGACCGGATTGGCTAGATTCGAATCCATATTCGCCAAGCTATAGATCAGTTCATATTCGGATCTAGATCCGACAGATCTACTATAGGTCAGTCCATATCCGGATATGGTCGGATCTGGTAATCCGGTTCGTTTATTCGGATCCGGTCCAAAATATTGCATAAATGTGTATATATACTAATTTTGTTTATATATAATACATATGTATACATTTTAAGTATTATATATGCATAATATATATATATATATATATATACACAATTTAGGTGTTATTCGGATGCGGGTCTTAGGCAGATCGAATATTACAAAATCATATCTGGTCCGTTTCTTTAGCATAATCTATGGATCCGAATCCAGATCTGGATATGGATCTGCAAAAGTGATCAGATTCATTAAAAAGTGCCAGATCCGGGCCTAGATTTGGTCCGTTGACAGCCCTACTTTGACTGGCAGTATCCATGTGGGTGTTGCAGGACCACACATTTAAATAATAATAATGATAATAATTATAATAACAATAATAATAATATTTGTGGTCCTGCAATACCCTCGTGGGGTGTAGCCCAAAGAGCTGTCCAAAGGGGAGCCGAGGATCCTCACTCATGTAGACGAGTCTAGATTCGCAATCGCGAGCTGCCCGGGCAGCGCCTATGTGGTACTGGTAGGATCACACGATGAGGTTTTTTTTTTTTTTTTTTAAATTATATATATATATATATATATAAATTCATTGTCCACGCAAGCATTGCTAGGGTGTTGCCCGGATAGCGAGCTGCCGAGGATCCTTGTGCCATGTAGACTACCTTATCACCAAATTAATAACATCAAATCATCAATCACTCAAATACGAATATATGTACCTATATAATTAGACACACACGTTGATTGGGACACTTAGACAGTGGCAAGTGACGACAAGAGGCTCTTCTCATTTTAAGAGTCCCACTTCGGTACACCAAAATGGATTTGGTGTACCTACACCATTATTCTTGGATAGTTAACATTTATTCCGTGTTAATACCTCTAAGGCTCCATCTCCCCTTTATCTCTTTTCTTCCTTTTTTTTTTCTCTGAAATTTATTAAAAAATCCCTCATTTAAAGACAACCGTTTTTTTGGTCAAAACTCTATAATTAGTGAAACTTAATCGGAACAAGTCCCTATGTTTTAACAGTTCGCATAACTTTTACATGTGAATAAAAAACGGATTGGACCTAATACTAACAGTTTATTTTTAAGCACTTTTGACTAAAATTCCTTCCTTTTTTTTTTTTTTTCATAAGAAAATAAACATAGCTAATTTTTGTGGGGAAGTTAAAGTCACATTTGTTCGCCAACATGGCTACAGATAAACACATAAGAACCTCCTCTTAACATTAAAAAAACTCCTCACTTTGTTTAATACCCAGATTAGCTAGGCTGGCATTTGATAACCATCTTGTTGTTTCGTTTTCATTTTTCAGTTTCATAGTTAGGAGTTTTGTGATCAGTTTTCAAAAATAAAAAATGCGTTTGGCAATTTTTTTTTTTTTTTTTTCATTTTTGGAAAACTTAAAACAAAAACATAAAAATGTGTTTGGTAAACTCTATTTTGTGGCAAAATTACACCAAGAGCCCGAACTCGGGGGCCTAAAAAAATTGATCCAGCCATTGATGACCAACCAAAACTTGATTCCAAAAGAGACCTCGGAGTTCTCGTCCGGTGACTGGCTTTCTCCTGGATTATGATTTTAACAATTCTCCACAAAGACAAACCTTTACATATGAAAACCTCTAATCATGAGACATAGAAGCAGCCCAAGAACAAAAACAGTCCCAATCAATAACAACAATCTTTGAAGCTTAATCAAAAGGTCATACCAGGCAATCTGGAAGTGGAAATACAAAAAAAAAAAAAAAAAAATCCAAAGCCTCCATGTCAAGAAAATTAGCCACCCCTTCCCCAAGCCGAATAAGCAAGGGAACTGGGAAACAGCACTTTAAATTAATGCAATCAACAAACCCAACTCACAGAAATCAAGTGAGTCAATGACAAAATAAAGAACTTGGGTGCTCTTAAGCAGGTGTATGTTGGGGATTTCTTTATTGTGCGCCACGTGCACACGTGACACTCCTGTATGGATTGGTGTGACTTTTGCAATTAAGAAGCCTTATCACATGGGCATATGATGAGAATTCAAGTGGTGGGGGGGACTCTCAATCTGCTTCCGCATCATGATTGACCGAAACACCTATAGACATGCTTCAGCCAGAACTTGCCTCATAAAAACCAATCCAAAAAGGCTAATATAAGCATTTTGAGTCTGAAAAGCATGTTTGGACTCAAATTATGCGTGTCGAATGTGATTCCGAATGGACCCTAAAAGTATTTAAAGTGCATCATGTAGAATCTCAGTATAATGCAAACCTCGCCGACGAAACACGATTAAAATAAATTTAAGATACAAGTGTCGAACGGAAAACCTAAAAGACAAATAAATAAAACTAAATTCTGAAACACATAATTCAACTTATAGAATATTAAACTAATGGGTTATATAGATCACTTGGTGATCTTCAACTTTTGTAGTGGTTGAGGATGCAACCTTGGGACGTCTCCAGAGCCTTCAGACTAGTAGACAGATGGTTATTTTGAACAGGAGAAAACATGCAATCGCGCCGATGATGGAGATACCGACGACAGGCACATGTGGTTCATGATTGGCCTCGCGCTTTTTTTTTCTCTCTCACTAGTACTACGAAGCCAAAGAGTATAACGAAATTCGCAAACATCATAACCAATAAAACCAAGTTGGATGAGGATCCTCCTTAATTCTGTCACCCAAAGCTTCTGTCGAATCTACACAGCAAGAGCTAATTAAATGTGTGCACACACATAAAATTAAAATATGTATAGTACAAAGATTGCACAAATGCAAGAAGACGTGTGCGTGCGCGCGCACGCGTGCAAATGTGTGTATGAATAGCAGGTTGAAGGTTCAAATCTCTTAACTAACCATTCGAAGAAAATAAAGCATAAAAAAACTATTTTATTGACTCTCTTGAAAAATTGTTGTTACCCATTGCTTTTCTTATGCTCAGAGAGAGAGAGAGAGAGAGAGAGAGATCTTGTTTATTCACTTCAAGCTACATTCTCCACGATCTCTGTTCTACATATCAAAAGTATTTTGATATATGACAAAATATAGATGTTGGCCTTCTTTCAAAAAAATAAAATTTGAGAACAATATGATAAGATGTAGCTGCAGTTAACAAGTTAACAATTTGGACAGCGCCAAAACTTTCTAGCACAACACAGAAGTGTTGCCATTGTGACAAAGTCCTCGTACCACAATGCAAAAGTGGGATTTTGACTCTTGGAGAGGTTAAAGATTCAATTTTCATTTCAAAAAAATCTGGGGTGATAAAATTGTGACTTGCATTGTTTCTCAAAATGGAAATAAAAATAAAAATAAAAATAAAAAATAAAAAAAATTTGGGGAGATCTATGTAATATAGTCTATATAGATAATGAGGAAAATTTATGGAAACAACCACAGACGGCATGAATGTTCAAATTTTTTTTTTCTTTTTTAATTGGTTGCTAATTTTCTCACTAGTGCTGTTGTTTGTTCACTGTACTTATGACTTGATGAGTTCGTTGGACCAAATCCCATCAAACTTATATAATCTTACATAGTATTTTAAATCAATAAATAACTTGTATAAATTCATTTTGTCTCTTATTTTTAAAGCAATCCTTTTTTAACTTAGCCAAAAAAAAAAAAAAAAAATCCTTCAACTTAGTCAAAATTTGAAAATATCACATTTTTTGGGAACATTTTGGTCATTAAAAAGGAAAGAAAAGACGAACGTATTATATATCACACCTTTTCAAACTACTCTCTGCCAACATACCGGTCAAACTGGTCACCAAAATTACCAAAGAAAAGAAAATCTTGACTTGTTTTAACTTTTAACTTTTAAGTACGCCACTTGCAAGTTGGAATAACGTGTTAAAATTAAAATAAGGGCCAATTAGTCTTTGATCCCAAATTAGAGAACCAGTCCGTAAATTAGTTTCATAAAAGGTCCACAGAAATTTATTGGACAAAATTAGCCTCCGACATTGCATCACGGCACAAGCGCATAGGTACCGCACGTCATCCACATGTGCGGCCTTCGTTCAAAAGTTTGATCACTTTATGCCGATTCAGCAATAGGTTAACTAATTTTGTAGATAATTAGATTTTAGTCAATTTTTTGTATTAAATTTAAAAGTCAATCTACTACTTTTTTAAAATTGAAAAAATATCAACAATAATAAAAAAAAAAAATTTTAAAAGTCATCAACAAAATTAAGAAAATATTAACTTTTAAAAAGTTGATTTATGTTTCAGTTTACTTTATATTTGTACTTTGTAAACTTGCCATAAACCGTTGTGAATATGCTTCTAAGTTGTGATGAATTACTCCCGACTTTGTGCATAGTGGCTTCCTGTTTACACCCTAAAATATAAAAATTATATTTTTATATATGACCGGTTATGTATAGTTGCAAGTGGGAAGTTTTTATTAGTGGGTAGTAGTTATTTGAAGTGAGGAAGTGGCCAACTTAGTGGGTGGTGGCTAACTAGTAGTGGAGAAGTTGCAATAGTGGAGAGATCATGGATGGGGAAGTTACTTTCAGCACATTTATATATACACAAAGGCAATCAACATTGGGAGGAGGCTCACACACGGCCACAAGTTCTGTCCAAGTGTTTGAATGTTCAGCAATGCCTTGTTCTTTGTGTTATTATTTCCATGTATTTTGTTGTTCAAGACTCCCAGTAGAGTTAATATTCCAGTTTTGATAATCACCTTCGTTTGTGCTTATTTATACTTTGTTTTCATCACTCAACCAAATCACTCGCATCAGAGTGGTTGAACCTCAAGGGAAGGGGCATCCCTACTTCCCAACAATCGCTTGATCCATCGCAAACACAATAGGGATCGTTTTGGTCATATGTTTGGGTATTTGTACAAAGCCCCTGCCACGCCCGATTAATTTAATTTTTAGCCAAAATAATTTGGAACGCCCGGTGGGACCGCCGAGTGATGTTTCATGAAGCATGGTTACACTTCTACGACGATCAAATTCGTCTACGAGAAGAGGCAATTGACCAACTTCGAGATGATATTTATCGTCTTGACTATGAGAAATGCGACATTTGCAACGATTTATTACAATGTATGCATTTGCAGCCTTGGAATAAAGAGGAACTTAATCGGCGTTTTGATTCTGAGAATCGCCGATTTAACGATAAAATTGGTAATCTTGAAGGTGAGATTGACCGTCTTGAGGCCGATAATCGGTATTTCAATAACGAAATTTAACTTGTTAAAGCGTCAAGTGGAGTTGACGATCCACCTCCCAGGGGGCAAGACAACTTCATGTCTATGGACGACTTTTTAAGCAACAAATGGATAGAAGAACCGAGTAGTAAATCGGATTCACCGCTCGAGAACAACAACCCAGCGGTGATTATTGATTCATGTGAGCGCTTTGAAAAAATGTTCAATGAAACAATCCGTTTTCAGAAAAAGTTTGCTCTCCACCTCGAAGAGACACGGACAACCATGATAGCGGCCATGAAAACAATTTTTCAAGAGGCCGCGAAAAAATTTAAACGACCAAAAGTGGCCGAGGATGCCTCTACAAATCAAGAGATTGGTCACTTTGACCATCTCGGTTTAAAGCATTTTAAATCGGTTGGGGGGCAAGACAGCAAAATTTCAGTCACTAGTGATAAGCCGATAATTTCTATTTCGGCTAATGTTCCTCCCCCTAGTGTTGGTGACGACAAGAAGGCAGTTGGGGGCCAAGTTTCACATAGGCCGAGTAACTGTATTTCGGCCCCCAAGTTTATTAATTTTGAACAACCCCCTTTGAGGAAGGTTGCCATCGATGAGTTGTTCAATTTTTTTGGCATTATTGCCAAAAATCATTTACACAAGAAGCCAACAAATTATTTGGCTTTTGAAAATTCAAGTCCTCGTTGGATTTGTGGAGCCCATCAAAAATAGGATTTAGTTTGGTGGAGTTGTCTACAAAATTATTTTTCTGAAAAAAAAAAAAAAAAACCACTTAGTGATTTTGCTTTATATCGGACCTGTATGGACCGATATGGCAGTTATGTGTAATGGTGGGTCTGATCAAATGCCTTAATTGGAGCAGCCACATGAAGTGATTTGCTAATCGAACAAATGTGCCCGATGAAGTTTTGTGTCCGAGTAAGTTTTGTCCAATGAAGGTGCACGCTCAATGTAGGCCAGCCCAGGCAACAAATTGGTTAAAATGAAATGTCAGTTGTGAGTCCGAGGAAATGAATATCAACATGTAGAGTTGCACTCTTTTGTTTTGTTGCTGATCATGGTGGGCCGGCCCAAGTTTTTTCATGCAAGTCGTGTGTTGTGAATTTATAAGGGTGGCCAATTTCCTAATTGGCTACCAAATTTGGTTGGTCTACAAGGTAGGACCGAGTTCCATTCAGAAGGAACAACAATTAGACTCACATTAAATCTATCGGTCTTATATTAGACTGATATAGGTCTGAGCAAAAAAGGGTCCTAAACATGGTTCTTCAAAGTTTACATTTTATTTCATTTTCAAAGAGTCAGGGAGGGGCAAGTGTTTACACCAAAATTTTACAGAAAAAATATTACAAGTGGGTTTTTTTGAAGTGACCGATGTCTTGATCAATATGAGCAAATCGGTCTTGTGTTGAGCACTTAAAAGTAATTTTCTGGGAGTTATTGACGAGAGATTGACATGTGGCAAAGAAAATGGGAGTAGTGGGATGATTAATGTTCAAGAACGAGGCAGTGGCATGACATGGGTTGGTAAAAAAAAAGTCGGTCTAAATATGTTGTGGAATCCACGGTCTGAGGCTTGAGTGTTGGTGTTAAACTACATGTTGACACGGTGGATGAGTCTTGCACTGTTTTCATCTACAATTGTACACTTGATGGGTCCACAACAAAGCTTTTGAGTCATTGAGTAATTTGGGTGTACGGACCATCAATGAGTGAGCACAATTAAGTGTACACGTGGATAGCTTCATCATAGCTATGCTAAGTCACAGCTTGCATGCAAACAAATTTGACAAGTTTGGTCATCGGTCTACCATGCTGATTGAGACCGATGTCACTTGTTGTGTGACTTGGAAAAATATTGGTTATGGCCCACAACTCAGTCAGATGGATGCACGTGCAGTCACAAAAATCGGCCTATAATAAACAAAAATCGATCTACTTCACATTTCGGAAAATTGCGGCCTCACTTGAAGTCCAATGCAGTACAAGGCCGAAAATTTAAAATTTATGGTGCTACAAGTTGGTACATCGGTCTGCACAAGGCCGATATGACCAGTCTGACTTCTGGAAGTACTGGTGATAGTGTACATTCCAGTCAAAATCGGTCTGTGAGGCCGATAATAACCACAAAAATCGGTCTAGTTGTATACATGGTTCTTCAAAAATTACATTACATTTCATTTTCAAAGAACCAGGGGGGCAATGTTTACACCCTAAATATAAAATATATATTTTTATATTTATGACCAGTTGTGTGTTATACAAGTGGCAAATTAACCACACACTAATGGGGGAGTTTTGCTAGTGGGTAATGGTTAATGGATTTGGAAGTGGCCAATTTAGTGGGGAAGTGGCCAACTTAGTGGGGGAGTTATTTTCAGCACCTCTATATATACACAAAGACAATCAACATTTGGAGGAGGCTACACAACGCCACACAGCCTCTGCGACTTAAAGCAGCCCACTGCTCACTGTTATTTTAGTTTTTAAATTGCATTCCATGTAATCGAGTCTATTCAAGTCACTGACTTGTGTTTGCTTTGCTTTTCTACCTTTTCTTTTCCAGCCTTTGTATTTATTTGCAGTGTTTAATACTACAGTTTGTAAAAGCTTTGGTTCTTGTTCATTACTCACTTGATTAGATTTTATGTGCTTCACCTATTTCATCACTCAATCAAATTTGCTCGCATCAGAGTAATAGAACCCTAAGGGGAGGGTCATCCCTACTTCCCAACAATCGCTTGATCAGAATCAAATCACTGATAGGGATCATTTTGGTTACACGTTTGGGTCTTCGTACAAAGCCCCTGGCATGCCCGGTCACATATTTAATTTTTAGCCAAAACACTTCCCAACATAACAACGTTATAAACAGTGGTCTCGTGTGAGACATAAGTGTCGGGCGTTGGGAAAGGGGAGGGATGCCGAAGTGCAAACCTTTATCATGATCGTGACTTAGAACACAATTTTACCAATTAGGCTAAGTCATTGCTCCAGATTTCACATAACAGATATGTGAAATTTGAAAACTTCTCTACAAAAATGCATCAGCCAAACAAATCCATAACTTTCCAGCCAAAAATTATTCTTTGTAGAAAATTTATATTTTTCAGAATATATTCGACGAGATCTATCAAATAAGTACTATTGCCGTTATGAAATTCAGGAAAAAAAAAAGGTTATGCGAAATTTACTGAAGCATCTGAAATTTCACATAACGAATTGTGTCAAATTTTGTCAAAAGAAAAAGTCATATGAAATTCACAATTCACCCTGGCGTCTAATATTTCACATAACTTATAAAAAGAAAAGAGAAAAAGTTGTGTGAAATTTAAACGCTGAGTTATGTGAAATTCACACTAGCATCTGAAATTTGTGAAAATAAAAGTTATGTGAAATTTCACACAGTCCTAAACAAGTGACAATAAGTGTCGGTGCTCGGCGTGGTGCAAACCTCGGTAATAATTGTGGTATACAAGATGTGAGAAAATTTAAAATTTTCACACAACTAGTTATGTGAAATTCTAGTTATTTGAAAATTTCAGCTAACTGGTTATGTGAAATCTAGGCAACAACTTTAAACTAGTAATGCCATGCTCATTATCGGGTTTCAAACCCCACCCCATTCCCCCTTCTCGCATGCCCGACACCTATGTCCCCACACCAAACCACTACACAAAACAATCACAATATAGCGCGCGCGCACACACACACATATATATATATGTATATATGTATGTATGTAAAACAAAATCATTGGTTTATAAAGTTTATATTTTTAGAATCTAATCAACGGATCTATCAAATGAGTACCACTGTCCGTATAAAATTCTACATAAATAATGTTAATGTGAAATTCACGCTAAAAAAGTTATGTGAAATTTCACATAACTTCTATAAATGAGTAAAGCTATGCTTCCAAATTTTGTATCCCAAACTTGTTTTCAACACACATGGTACAAATTGGGACCACTTCAACATCCTCCAACAAAAATCCAATGAGCCCATTGCCATATGTGCAACGAATTTATTTAGGATACAAAATTGGGAAGCATAGCATTGAATGATGTGAAATTTCACATAACTAGTTATATTTCAATTTTTCTGTTTTGAGAAAACATTCAAAACTCTTCTGATTAATGCCCCATCCAAATAATAATTATATGAAAATTTCAAGTTTCACATTGCTATTATGTGAAATTTGAAATTATTATGTGAAATTTGAAAATTCACATAACTAGTTATGCAAAATTTATGAAATTCATTCCAGCATCTAAAATTTCAACTAATTGGTTATGTGAAATTTATGAAAAGAAAAAGTCATATGAAATTTACTCCAGCATTTAAAATTTCACATTAAAAAAGTTATGTGAAATTTCACATAATTAATTATTTATGTGAATTTTCAAAAGATTCTAATATAATGTCCCCTCCAAATATACAAGACGTTTAACATACTACTCAACAAAATCTATCAAATAAGTGACATTGTCGGTTTGAAAATCCGCATTCAAAAAGTTATGTGAAATTTGTATAAAGTGTCTGTCTCCAAATTTCACATAGCGAGACCAATGGATGGACTAGTGGTAAGGGATTGAACCCAAATAAACGTCTATAGACATCAAGAAACAATAAAAAGAAAAGAAAAACGAGGAAAATTTCTAAAAAAATGTAATTTCACAGATCTTTTTTATTTTTATGTTTTTAATGTGAACGTTTACAGTCTAATGTCAATGGCGGGTAATTTGGTCCAACAAAATTTCTACTTATTTGGTCAAAGGATTAGAGGTATTTATGTTTCATTAGTGGAGGAGTTTTGGCCAAGATTAAAGTCGGGCTGGGCTTTTAAACAGATATAAGATCCCAAATCATGGATTTAAGACTAAAATTCTAATTTTGTGTAATGAAAGAGCTAACCCTCTTTTTGGCTTTTGTTGTGTTAATCTAGAAATGGGTTGGATAAGCCAACAGTTTGTCACTAGGATGTGATATATTAGTATTAAGTAGACCGTCACCTAACCAACAGAAACTTAGGGTGCGTTTGACAAAACTGAAAATTAAGTGCTGAATTTTAAGTACTGAAAATTTTAAGTGCCGGAAGTTTTATTCCTTAAAATAGTGTTTTAACTATTGAAGTAGAATGTATTCAGTGATTATTTTTAGTAGAAATTTTTTACTTAAAGTTTTCAGTGGTTTTGGAGCTACTTTTTCAATTAAGTGGTATATTATCAAACGCACTGAAAAAGAATAAGTGTTGAATCTTTTCATTTTCAGCATTGAATGGGTTTATCAAACACACCCTTACTCGAAGAGGCAATTCAGAGACTGTAATTTGCTGGAAACTGAGTTGAAATTAACTAGTAACTTAATTGCAGCAATCTCTCGAATGCAATGCAAAGAAGCCCAAAAGGTTAGGATGTGGTTTGTTGCTTGGATACTTCAATTCAAGCCTTAATTTGTATGTATTACTAATCTCAGTTTTTGTTCAACATGCATTGCTCTTTCAAAATTCTTTTCCATTAATTAACAATCGATCAGGAGACTTTTACCTGATCTTTTAATTCCTCCATCTTAATTATTATAAGATTTAGGTGGCTTGGGCCTTGAAGATCGATGACAATTTATATTGAGAAACTGATCAAGGTGAGTTCTGATCTTTTAAATAGCTACAAAAGAAGGGGACTTAAACCAATAGGATATGGCTCTTTTTTTTTTTTTTTTTTTAAATGAATGTTCTGATGGGTTTGTTCAGAAAATTGAGAATACTATTAGTATTGGGCAACAAGTTTGAACTAAATCTAGCTCATTCATATGGGTGGAATTTATGAATAGAGGGAACGATTTCCCTAGCTACACCTTTTATTCATTTTTTCTTTTTTCTTTTTTTTTTTTTTTTGGGAAGAGTATTTGTATGCCTAGTTTGAGGAAAAGTTGGAGGAAAGAAGCCCAACTATTTTCTGACAATGTTTATATGTATATATAGATCTATATATATATATATATATGTCAATGGTTTCATAAATAAAAGACTGAAGTGGTAGTAAAATAAGGGAGAAAAAAAAAATTAAATAAAATTGGCCACGGATGAAAGCAAGAGAACTCAAGCTAGCATCACACTCCTGCGTTTGTTGAAGAGCAATCTTGAGAAGAGCACACTTAATATTCGATGTCTGTAAGGTTACTTCTCAAGCATTTTAATCAGAATTTTAGGCCTCGTACGGTAACGTTGTGGTTTTTAGTTTTCAGTTTTCGTTTTCATTTTTGTATTGAATTAGCGGTCGACATCAACAAGGGTGGATCTAGAAAATTATTAGAGGGGGGCTTGACAAATGTTTGTTCGGGGGTTTGGGGGCAGCGCCCTCGGAATATTTTTTTTTTTGACTTATTTATACGTATTGTGTAGATAATATAAATTAATGCTAAAAAAATTAACCCAAAAACATAGGAGGGATGATGGATTTTATAATTAACACAAAAATACAAGAGAAAGGGGGCTTAGTATGACAACTTTATAATACTACGGGGGGGAGGGGGGCGCTAATTGTACTTTTCAGGGGGGGCTAATTGTAATTTTTTTTTTTAGTGCAAAGTAGAATTTTTTTAAAACCTAGAGGGGGCTTGAGCCCCCCCTTGTACCTCTGTATGTCCGCCCCTGGACATCAATACAAAAAATGAAAATAAAAATTGAAAATCGAAAGAGTAATATTTGGGACACAACCTGTCATACAACTTTTATACAACCTCCCCAAAAGATGTGTCTATCTCTCTCCTGTGATGTCACTGGATCCCACAGTGACACAGGAAAGAGATAGACACATCTTTTGGGGAGGTTGTATGAAAGTTGTATGAAGGTTGTGTCCCAAGTATTACCCAAATCGAAAACCACAACGTTATCATGTGAGCCTTTAATATTTGTAGTGATAGGTGGGTAGAAGTCGCTTTAAGGAGTTTGGAATCTGGGCTGGTGTAGCTACCATCGATGCGGCCTTTGTTGAAGAACCTTGATTTGAATATATGACCAGCCCAGCCCCCCTTCTACAATAATTATTTGGATCAACATCCCTATCTTGGTAAGTCATCCTCTCAAACTTTAAATGCATGCTTTTGGAGGGATAAAATTAGGTGGTGACTCTAGGATATCCATAATGGGGTACCAAGTCCAAATGATTTTGTTCCTGCAATGGATCTTAATTTGGCCCAAAGTGGAGGTGTTTTTGGTAAATAATGAGAGTAATTTCTGCAGAAGGAAAGAAATTAGGTTCTATTTTTTAAAAAAAAATTTATTTGTTATCTTTTGTTTCCTTTTTAAGTTGCATTAACAACAACCCATTGTGTAGCTGTAATCACTCTTTTTGGTGTAAATCAAAGTAATTCTAGAGAAATAGGCCGCCTCTACATTATTTCACTCCTGAACTGCTAGATTTATTATACTCCTATCTCAATTTGCTTCCATAGTTCAATTGGAATATTAATCTAGGATTGTTTGCCCCTGCCCCCTGGTTATTAGCTTTTAATGTTTTTATTTTCCATTTCTTCTCTTCTGTCCCAATCTCTTCAATTCAGTGAAATAACAGTGGGGCTGTTTTCTCTCTTAGTTTCTTTCCTCTTCTTTCAATATCAACTTTGTCTTCTCTGTGAATTTTACTCACAAAACAAACGAATTAAAAAGAACCCTATTAATATCTTTCCACTGTCCAAACATACACTGTTTCTGATGTTAATTATGACTGAGCCTACAAAGAATCATGTTTCTGGATTGTTTTGTACATCTCATCGTCTTTCATCAAGCTGCTCCTTTGATACCATGGCCTTAGTTATATACTAATTTGTATCCCGTGCGATGCATTGGAAGAGTTGCTATAATTCAAATATTTGATACATACAATCCTACAAAATCATTGAAATCTAAGGGCACGTTTGATAAAACTAATAATTAATTACTAGAAACTAAGGGTGTGTTTGATAACCCGGCTAAGTGGTGAAAATGGAATTTTTTGGCACTTATTTTTTTTTTCCAGAGCATTTGATAATGTATCACTTAATTAAAAAAAAAAAAAAAAAAAGCAACCAAAAACCCACTGAAAAAATTCTACGAAATAACCACTGAATGCAATCTATTTTAATACTGAAAACACTATTTTTTAGTATTGCAAATTCACTCGCTTGAAATTTTCAGTGCCTAAAATTCAGCACTTAATTTTCAGTTTTATCAAATTGACCCTTAGTATTGAATTTTAAGTACTGAAAATTTAAGAATTAAATATGGCTAAAGTAAAATATGGATAACTCCTTCTTTGATTAGAACTCTTGCACTTGCAAAAGATATAGATTAGATTAGATGTGATTTAAAAAGTAGTAAATGATATACTGGGATTTAATGGTATATATATGTGTGTGTAAAAAATGTGAATTTCATGTAGTTTTTTTTTTGGCTAACCAAGTTTTATATACGTATATTTGTTAGTGATATTGCTATTTTATATAATATGAAGTTATGTTATTTTAATTAATTAGTTTAGTTTGTATTAGATATTGATAAGATTTGATATAGTTTAAAAAGACATAAGGAAAGAAGAGAAAAAGGAGAGAGAGAGAGAGAGAGAGAGAGAGAGATGTATATCTTATTAAATCTAAAGATATGGAAAATAGGAAGGAAAAAAAAAAAGAATAACATAAAAAAGTGAAAAAAAAAAAATCACAGAACCGTCACGTGGCAAGTATTTGATTCCACTTTATAATATATATATATATTAGATTAGATTGTGGCCCAAATCTAAACAGTGCATTTTTTTTACCATTGCTCACCCACCAACAGTTTATAATACATGTCAATATGTCATATTTCATCGTCATTTTACACATATTCTATCAACACAATTACTGAATAGGATTTGAATGAGACACTTGTCATAAAACTATTGGTGGGTGATCAATAGATGAGCAAAAAAATTCCAAAACTAACGCCTCCCCAATAGGACCCATTGTTGGAAAATTGGAAGGATAGTGCTATGAAAATGATTGAGGTGTGCTATGGTAGCACTGTCCTTGAGAACAATTCCGCCTTTTCGGAGTCAGTGACTCGATGCAGAAGGTCTCAACATGGCGCTATGTTCTCCAGAATTCAGCAATCATATCTTCCAAACGTGCACTCGAATTGGAAAAGTATATGAGCGCTCAGAATTACTCCAAAATAAGAGAGTTTACAAAAGAAGAAAATTTTTCAGAAAGATATTACAAGAAAATAAATGGATTTCCCATAAAAATATTTTGGAAAAAACAAAATGGATTTTTGAAAGATAATTTCTTGTGTACAAGACTTGACTATCAATAGTCACTGTCTTGAGTTGAATCCAATATAGAATTTTCGAGTACATGACTAGACCATCAAGATAGGTTTTATGTCATGTTATTAAGAGTCACCCGTTAGTGACTATTCTTTTTAATAATAAGACTTTAGTGTGTAACTCCAAAGCAATTAAGTCATATATTAAAAACCAGTTTAATATGGAGCCACTTTCTCATATGTGTGAGGGTACAAGTTGGCATCTTCTGCGCGCACGTGAGCGAGCCTTTCCACAATACAAACTTACAAGCTTATCAAGTGAAACCATATATAAGAAGTCGAAAGTCTCAAGTTTAACCAATGTGGGATAAAAGTCAAATCAAGCTTATAGGCTTAAGTTTGGGTTTTTGAAATAAATGCCCAAGGTCAAAATAAGAGAATAAAAATCCAACAATCCCCCCCCCCCCCCTATTTCAAAAATTCAAACATATAGAAAAGGAGTGGAGCAAAAGAACTCAATGCATCAGAACTGGTGCCTTTAGGACTATGAACCAGTCCCTAGGAATATAAGAAGTGATATTACAGGAATTTGATAAAATAACATTTCTATGAACCATAATCCCTTATCGTAAATCAATCGTCTTAACACCCACATTGATTCTTCAGAATCTGAGCAACTCTAATCGGTGTGGCGCCTCTAGGCCCTGCGCCTCTAGGCCCTGCGCCTGTCCTGGATTTTCATAAGTGCTCTAGAAAATTTGCCCAAGTTTTCATAGAAAGCGGCCACACTTTCACACTTATATAGGTGAATCCATCAAGTATGTATTGCAATTAAACATACCATCCATTCAATATGGACTATGGAATTCATCAAGAGTTTAACTCAACCTTTACTCATTGCAATTGCACTATACACCATAGGAAGTGACAAAAATATATTAAATTTATAGTGCATCTCAAATCAACCAATGACTTGTTATTACTCATATGAACCTATTTCTTGGGTTCTCCAATTACATAGGTTGGGTTACTATCATTGTTGATTTTTGTTATAGGCATATGTCCCATTCCCCTCGATGTTTTATACACTAGTTTTCTCCCTAGTGATTTTGTTAAAGTGTCAGCCAAACTCACTTCTGATCTTACAAAATTAAGAGATAAATTTATCTCAACAGCTGTCTCATAATATTATGTCTTAGGCGAATGTGCCTACTCCTGCCATTATAGGACTTATTTATAGCTCGGCCTATTACAGTTTGGCTATCTCAATGTAAAGAAACTAATGGAACTGGTATATTTCAAATAGGAATATCTGCTAAGAAGATTTTAAGCCACTCAACCTCAATACCAGCTTTCTTAAGAGCTACAAACTCATATTCCATTGTTAACTTAGCTGTGCAAGTTTGCTTGGACGACTTCCAAGATACTGCACCTCTACTAAGTGTAAAAATAAACTATTCACTCATTGATTTCGTCTTATCTGAATTCAAAATCCAATTTGCATTGACGTATGCTATCATAATTGGGGAAAACCATAATGCATTTTTCAATTTAATTTTATTTCCAGAGAAGAAATCCAATTCCACAGTGCTAGTACTCAAATTTTGATTTTGTAAGATTCACCAAGTAAAACATTTAGGAGTATCACTCTTCACTACACATATGCCTAGAGGCATTCACATAAATAAATTTCCTTAAAAAATTGTCATGGAAATTACTTTTATAACCATAGCCACAAATGACTTTTAGTCACATTAGCCAGTGGAACAGACAATGCTTCAGGCACCATTGAGACTGAGTATAATTTCCCACAATAAAATATACACTGTGATTAGTTTGTTTTGGAAAATGTTTTTCCTTTCCCGCAATTCTCACTCTATTCCAAAAAAATAATTTCCTTGCTAATATATAATTTCTCCAATCTTGTGATATTGACCAAACGGAACATTAAAAGGAGAATTTGTAATTTTAATCTATAAAATTACATAGGAATTCACCAAATCTTTTAAATCAAAATTAAGTGACAAGAAGACTTGGGTTCTCTTGCAATCTCTAGATATAAAAACTGTACACACATGTCCATAATATCATATATATCCCATTTGTCATATCCAAACATTTTGAAATAATAGTTTGAATAAAAAATTCATGCCACTGGTTGGGTGCCACTTTCGAACCACATAGCTAGAGAGTATATACAAGTACACACACTTTGTTTTATAAACCCTTCGGTTTATTCAAATAATTTTTCTCCTTCATTAAAACTGAGGTTTTAACATCATTTTGATAAATATATAACTCACACATATTAGCAACTAATATGTTCAAATGGACGTAGCATGAAAATAGGTATCCAAAACTTCAAAATTTTCCTTGTAATTTAAAACCCTTAGCTACTATAGTAGCTTCACAATTTTCAATAAAAACAATTAGTAGTAAACAGCTTGAGCTGTTTCTCTTTAATAAATATATAACTCATTCAGATCCCCTCGAGAATTCTGTACTATAGGATATAATAAAGCCCATCTCATCTTGAGCTGTTTCTCTTTAAGAAATCAGCTTTAAAGCAGTAAGAGCATCCTCTAGGTAAATATGATCTCATTTAAAGTAAATGGATAAAAAAAATTTTGAACACTTAGCTTTCTTACTCCTTCTTGGCGAAATCTCTAAACTCAATTATATAGATGGAATAAGAATAAGAGGTTGAACCCCACCCCCACCCCCACAACTCCTCAATTTCAAAAGAAATTACATGCTTGTAAAATTTTGCACCAATAGACTAAAAAAGTCACATATAAATTTTATGTCTAAAATCTACAAGCACTACTATTAAACGCATGTCAAAAGGCACAAGCTTTAGTTTCACTGGCTATTTCCTTATGATTAAAAAAATCTTATCATATACCAAATAACCCAATATTTGAAAATAATAAAATTGGGATTTTTCAAAATTTCCAATACTCAAGAAAGAGTAACTTTATTTTATTACTATTAGAATGGGGTACTCTTATTTAAACAAAACATACATTTTTGTAAAGCTTGCCCCAAAATATGTGAAACGACCTTGAATGAATAAAATTTCATGTGCCAAATAATTGAACCAATATGCTTACAAGGGTCCTATTACACCGAATAATATCTCATTCCACATTTGCAAATTCATGCAAAACCAGTGTTCTTCCGCCTCATATACTACATTATACATAACATAGTATAATATCATACTCATGTGAGAGACAAAGTCCTCAACTTTTACAACGAGATCTACCAAGGGGTGGAATCATATTTTCAATAGAGTTCATAAATTTGGGAAGATTGCTCAAACCTACTAATTCAACACTCTCGCTAAGCACTACTAATAATCCTCTCCAAAATTACTAAACAACTATAATAATAAACACAGCGACAATCTCTTCTCCCAAACAGAAGTTCCACAGAAAATCTCCAATTATTAAACATGCACATACATTCGATTACGTTTCATATAGAAACGCCCTCGAATGCAATATAACACACTCGGGTCAATCACATAACTGGTATGAGTTAAACAAAACAACAAGTCTTAGGGATCCAACTTGAACCCGTAAACTACAAACCACACTACAACACTCTTGGGCCAAGACAGATAGTTCCACACACATATCTGGATAATAGAGTAGTTTCCATTTATGTGGTAGCAAGTAGTTTTTTGCCCGAAACCCAAAGCTACTATGAATTTCATACTTACCAATTTACTTATGGTGAGCCAAACCTGTAAAACGTTAATAGGCCCACCATTCTGCAATACAAAAATTAGTAGCCATAAAAGTACCATGAAGATGTCCGGAACACCTTTTTATTAAAATATTACGCGAATGGGAATCTCAGTCCTAAGTTACATGTTAAAAAAAATTGAAGTTAAATTAACAGCAATCAAAGAAGTAATTTATTCGAACGGTTAACTCTTCGGGAATTTATTATAACCACACTCTTGCTTTTATGAACGATTCATTATTCAATTTCCTAGGTTCACCACTTGGCCACCTCCATGGTACAACCACACATATATCCCATGTGTGCCCAGACATACTACCAACATCCACTCCGGTGCCAGTTTGGTTGGGATATCAACCAAACTAGGTATACACAACAGAAGGCCAAGCATAAGGCTTAGGCAAGCATGATCACAAAGCCACTAGCAAAAAGGTACACTTAACAAGTCGAGTTACTAAAAAAATAACAACACAACAGGGAGCAGTGAACATTAAAGAAATTTAAAACCGTTTTGCAGTCTCGGAATTATCAAATTTTATCCATTTTTCATAACTCAACGTTATATGAGAATTCATGTATCTCCAATTAAATTTTTGTCAAGTCATATTAACGAATAGAAAATCCACAAAGAATCATATTCCCCCAATCTCACACGTTTTAACATACAAAAAACTACTACTGTAAATCTTAAATTTCTGTCCAAGCGGTGCAGAATCAGAAAAAACTCAAAACATGAAAGGTGTGCAGGATCACGTTTTACATAAGCTACTCAAACAGAATGCTAAAATTCTAAGCCAAGAATTTCTAATATTTTTCTGAAGTTTCAAAAACTGTTAGAATAAGAGATAAACGAATTTCACAAAATTTCTTAATTATCATGAGTATTTTCACATATGTGTTCATCAAACTAACTATCCACATAACCCTTGCGAATACCGTTGGATCATTATCCGAGAATCAAATTCATGAAGTCATACAAAGATCATAAATTAATTCGACAATAATAATGTGCATTCTAACGCAAAAATTAAACATCAACAATTAAATTAGACATATAAGAAATTCATTCACTCACGTATACATGTATACATATGTGTGTATATATATATACCCGGATACACACATTTAACTCACCTTGTTTGAATCGTTGAATAGATGCGAGTATGAACCTAACGACAAACAACACGCGCGGCGATTTCACACGGGACAACGGATCCAAAACCCTTCTCTTCTTCTTCTTCTTCTTCTTCTTCTTCTTCTTCTTCTCTCTCTCTCTCTCTCTCTCTCTCTCACACACACACACACACACACACACACACATATACATGTCTGCTCTCTATTTTCTTTTTCCCTTTTTTTTTCTTCTAACCCTAGGGCACCTATATATATATATAGGTAGAAAGATATAAACACAACCATGTATATTATTAACACACAAATACTAAAAATCCCATTTTTTATCTTATAGGCTGACAAAAAGTGTAGTTCCTGTAAAATCCATACTGCCTTGTTAATGAAATTTTCTAAATTTCAAAGTGTGACCCCATATATTAATTATGTGTTTTAATATTCGTATGACTTAATTATCCACTACAGGTTATATTTGGATATTCATGGTTGCTTAATTTATAAAACTATAGATTTTATCTTATAGTTCATAGACGCTAATTTATAACTATAGGTTTTAATTTATATTTTCATTGTCACCTAAATTCTAGACCCTCGTGTAATAATATAATTGTATTTTAATATTTGATTGTCGTTTAATTTATAAATGATAGATTTTATCAGATAGTTCATGTCGCCTAATTTTATAACCATGGGTTATAATTATATTCATATCATTTAGAAATTATAGCTACAAGATATATTATAAATTTGTTACCGCTAATTTTATAAATATGCGTTATAGCGTATATTTCGTCGTCACTTAAATGTAGAATATATATACCCGACCTCGTATATTAATATTGCATATTTTAATATTTCATGTTGTTTAATCTTTAACTATAGGATATATTGGATATTCGCTGTCACATTTATATGTATAAATTGTAGATTTTATTATTCGTTGACGCTAAATATTTTAATCATAAGTTATAATATATTTGGACCCAACAATCCCGTAGCCATGTTGTGATTATAATTATAATCGATATTCTTATTTTAAGCCCAGGCCGTTATATATAAACTCGGCCTGTTAACGTTAGACTGAACTAAGAATATAGACTGTGACTGTAAATCATAGACCGAACTGATAATTACGCGAACCCGTAAAACTGGTATTTCCCGGACTGAGTGGCACGTGACTCAAGACAGGAATCTTATCTCATAATTTAAAGATTAGGAAGTACACTAAGTACAACCCACCTAAACCCATTGGATAACACTACATTACCCAAACAAACCCCCAATACCCACCGGACCTCCACCCTCACCCCTGCCACCCCATCAATCCCTCACATCTCCCCACCCTCATCAACATCAACTCACCCCCTGCCACCCCAAGATTCTCCCTGCACCCTCATTTAAACGCCACCGCCAAACACAAGCCCGACCACACACATACACGTTTTATGGTGAAGGTATGGTATGTATGTGGTGTGTATTATATTAATTATATTATATATATATATATATTTATGTATGTATGTACTGTGTGTGCATGTGTGTTATCTATATATGTAGATAGAGTGAGAGAGAGGGAAGACCCGAGAGAGAGTGAGAGTTAGAGAGAGAGAGAGAGATGAACCGTAGAGAAAGAGGAAGAGATAAAAACCCACAACCCCCACCCCACTGCCACTAGCCCCTCTCTTCCATTCATCCTCAACATAGACCCACTCCCAGAAACTCACGCAGAGAGAAGAAGGAAAGGAGGGAGGAAGAAGAGGAGAGAGAAACCAAGAACTAGAGAGAGAAAGTCGCCGGAAAGACCCGAGACTGACCGGAATCGTGGAAGGTAAACTTCTCACACCTCCTCTGTATTTCTATACACTCACAGACTCACACACACCTCCATACGCAGCCCGAACAGGCCGTAGACCCCCGCCATGGCCGGACCACCATTGCAGGGTCGGCCCTCCCCCTTTGACAAGTAGGTCTGGGCCTAAAGCCCCCCAATTATGAAGAAAAATTGAGGGCCCCAATTCTTAGTAGTAATATGTAGTATGTTATATCATATATCAATATATCACAGCACTATTTCATCCCAAAAGGCCCAATAATTCAGCCTCTTTCATCTCTTTTCTTAAATTTTTTTTTTTTAAAATTTCAAAACATAGTAGCGTATGAGACACAACTCTACATTCTCTCTCTCTCTACGTTCTAAGAGACAAGCCTTATTTGACAGCTAATTTGTTTAGGGTTTTTTTTTTTTGTTGTTGGTTCAAAGAATCTAAGTTCAAAGAGTTATAGAGCCCCAAAATCATCCTGGATGAGCCATCCATGATCCATGGCAGCCCACAAATTTTTACCACATGTTTGTATCTCTTTCTCACTCCAAAAAAGAGTTTCTTTAATTCTTGAACTTAAAAACATCTCAGTATCTCAATTCTCACATAGAACTAATTCATGATTCATCTTATGATTCTAATGAAAACATTATCTTATATCTTTGGCAGTTTGGACTTTGGAGTACTGCCGTACTGGGCTTTTGAGATTCCGGCTTTTGAGATATATTATATTATATCTTTGGCTTTTAAGATTCTGGTTCGTTGATTGCAATGTGGTAAGTTAAGTTTTGATTTTTTGATTTTTTATTTTTCTAAACTTCATTGCAAATGCTTGATTATAATAGTATATTGGTATTATATATGCAGTGTTTATACAGAAGCTGTTGGCACCGTGCCACGGGCCGGCCCCTTCGTCCTTCGCAACTAGCATCACGAGACACGAGCGATAGTGCAATTGAGGTAATATTTCTGTTTCTCGATGCAAATTTGTTAATATTTTCACTCCTTCATTGTGAAGAAATTACAAGAATTGAATTGTGATTTGTGTTTAGGAATTAGTGAATTACCTACCTATTATATGGATTAATGGATAATGATTATGGAATTTAGAAGTTAGAACAAATGTTGATAAGTTGTTTATTAATTATTTGTATAGGGTTGTTATTCTCTATTGCCATGCCTCCTAGGAAATATGCTTCCGGGTCTGAAAAAAGAAAGAAAAAACAAAAAGTAGAAGCACTTATTCAATCTCAAGCGGGAGCACTAGATAAATTCTTCAGTAACAAAAAACAAGTAGATAATAAAGTTTCAACTGAAAATTTAGTGAATGAGGAAAATGAACATCGAGATGGGAATGATAACGAAGAACATGAAGATTTTGCAAATGGTGAAAGTGAACATCGAGATGAGAATTTTATTGAAGAACATGATGATTTGGTGAATGACGAAAGCACACCTCGGAATGAGAATTGCAACTGATAAAGTATAGAAATTGTATATATTCAGTGTGTCTTTACAATGAAGAGGAGAGGCCTTAATATAGGCCATGAGAAGACAAATAGGGAAAGAAGATAGTACAGAAGTACAATAGTACAACTAATTAAAGTACAATGAACCTAGACACCTAGTATGATACGATACACAACTACAATGAATCTAGATTAATATGCTAACATCCCCCCTCAAACTCAAGGTGGTAATATCGAGATCAACTTGAGTTTGGAAACTAAATCCTGAAGCCGTCCTGGAGGATGGGCTTTGGTGAAGATATCAGCTGTCTGGTCGGCAGAGGAAACAGAAATGAGACAAATAGTGCCCTGAGTTAGATGTTGACGCACAAAATGGCAATCCAGCTCAATATGTTTGGTGCGTTCGTGAAAGACGTCATTACGGGCAATCTGAATGGCACTCTGATTATCACAGTAAATAGTAGTGGCAGTGGTATGAGTAACACCCATGTCCTCAAGTAACCATCGAAGCCAGAGGAGTTCTTGAGTGGCATCAGCTAGGGCACGATATTCTGCTTCTGTACTGGACCGAGCAACAACGGTTTGCTTTTTACTACGCCAAGAGATAAGGGAATTGCCAAGAAAGAAGCAGTATCCGGTAGTAGATCGTCGATCAGTAGGATCTCCAGTCCAATCGACATCTGAATAACCACAGAGATCAAGGGAAGAGGATGCAGAAAAGTGTAGGCCATGAAACATGGTCCCCTTGATGTAGCGAAGTATACAAAGTACAGCAGCATAATGAGTGGATCGGGGAGCTGAGAGAAATTGGCTGACAATATGAACAGCATAAGCAATGTCGGGTCGCGTGACTGTGAGATAGACTAGACTTCCAACCAACTGGCGATATAATGTGGGATCATCTAAAAGAGTACCATCCATAGGTGTTAGCTTAGAATTAAGCTCAAGAGGAGTAGGACTGGTCTTATTATCTGTGATTCCCGCGCGAGTGAGAAGGTCAGAAGAGTACTTAGCCTGTGAAAGATAGTATCCATCTGAACTGGAAGTTATCTCAAGTCCCAAAAAGTAATTGAGTTTGCCGAGATCTTTCATCTCAACATGTTGGCTGAGATAGCGCTTAAGATCTGAGATGCCTGACAAGTCATCTCCTGTGATAATCATGTCATCCACGTAGAGAAGTAAGAGAATAGTACCATGAACAGTTTTTCGAATGAAAAGAGCAGTGTCATGAGAGCTGGAAGAAAATCCAAAATTTTCAACAATTGTGCTGAACTTGGCAAACCAAGCTCGGGGGGCCTGCTTAAGACCATAAAGAGCCCGGCGAAGCCGACAAACCTGATTAGGAGGATGATGATAACCTGGAGGAGGGCGCATGTAGACTTCTTCAGTGAGATCGCCATTGAGAAAGGCATTTTTAATATCCATCTGAAATAATTCCCAGCGCCGGATTGCAGCCACAGCAATGAGACTGCGAACTGAAGTGAGACGGGCAACTGGGGCAAATGTCTCCTCATAATCAATTCCATATTCCTGTGTGAAACCCTTGGCAACCAGACGGGCCTTGTAGCGATCAATGGACCCGTCAGAGTGGGTTTTGATTTTGTAGACCCACTTGCATCCCATAGCATTCTTATCGGGTGGAAGGTGAACCAAATCCCATGTATGATTTTGATCTAGTGCTTGCAGTTCATCATCCATTGCTTTCTGCCAAAGAGGGTTAGAACTTGCCTCTCGATAGGATTGGGGCTCATGATGAGAAAGAATGGTAGACAGAACAACAAAATCGCGAAGACGTATAGATTGAGTTCTTACCCGATCACTACGGCGAGGGTGATCATCAGAAGCTGGTGCAGATCCCTCAGACGGAGCAGGCTGCTCAGGTGTAACCGAGGTGGATAACTCAGATGAGGCATCAGTAGAGATGACAGGTGGGGTTGGGAACTGAGATGGGTTATCAGGAGAGTTTGGTGGGAAGTCAGTTCCAGACGGTGAATCTATATCGAGGATGTCAGGAAACAAATCTACCGAGGGATTGATAAAGAAGTGTGGAGTATTAGAGGGAGCGAGGTGAAACTCTGACATTGAAGAAAACATCTTGTGTTCCCAAAATACAACATGTCGAGAGACACGAAGACGTTTTGAAGACGGATCCCAACACCTATAGCCTTTGTGTTCAATGCCATAACCCAAGAATCAACACAAGCGAGCCCGAGGTTCTAGCTTAGTACGCTCATATGGTTGGAGTAGGACAAAGCAAGCACAACCAAAAGTTTTAAGAGTGCTATATTCAGATGGGTGACCATAGAGGCGTTCATAAGGAGACTGACTTTCTGTGGTGGGAGAGGGGACACGATTCATTATATAGACAGATGTGAGAGCGGCTTCACCCCAAAAGCGTTCAGGGCACGATGCAGATAAAAGTAGGGCACGAACAGTGTTGAGAATATGTCTGTGTTTTCGCTCAGCACGCCCATTTTGTTGGGAGGTTCCAGGACATGATCGATGAGGTAGGGTTCCATGTTCACGAAGAAATTCAAGGACTCTAGAATCTTTGTATTCGGCAGCATTATCAGCTCGGAACACTTTGATATAACGAGAGAATTGAGTTTTGATCATGTTAGCAAAGTCGAAGTATATTTGCGGTAATTCGGACCAACTATGCATAAGATAAATCCAAGTGTAACGAGAGTAGTCATCTACAAAGATTACATAGTATCTAGACCCCCCCATAGTGATAGTGGGAGAGGGTCCCCAAACATCAGAATGAATCAAATCAAAAGGTTCAGAAGAAAGAGAGACACTTTTATTAAACGGCAATGCCGGTTGTTTTGCAATTTGACAAGACAAACAATCAAAATGTTCATTATTGACTGGCCCTAATTGACCACGAGACACTAAAGTTTGTAGACGACTGATGGAAGCATGACCCAATCGACCGTGCCAAAAACTGAGAGAGGGGTTGGATGTGGTGGAAGTTGCTATTTGACCTGAAGTGGTAAGGTGAGTTGGGATGTGAAGGCTGATGAGTTCAAAGAGTCGTCCAGTCTTACGGCCTATCCCAAGAGTCTGTCCCATCTTTGGATCCTGCACACAACAACCAGAAGCAGAAAAAGTAACAGTGAGTCCAAGATCACAAAGCTGACCAACAGAGATGAGATTTAGGGTGAGTTTGGGGATAAAATAGGTATCGGGAAGAGAGGTATGAGATGTGGAGATATCTCCGATATGGTCGACAGCCATATAAGAACCATCAGCAGTGTGGATGGTTGGTGTGTGTAGGGCAGAATATTTGGTGGAAAAGATGATGGAATCAGGTGTCATATGATTACAACATGCAGAATCAAAAAACCAAGATGAGTTACCTGGAGTGACAGATAGAGCAGTAGAAGGTGGATTACCAGAATGTGCCAGAACCTGTTTGAGGAGTTCCTCAAGATGAGCAACAGAAAAACTTTCAGTAGGAGTAGTGGGTGGTGGACTCTCGGCAGTCGCGGCCGCAGATTTATTTGGACCTCTTCGGGATGTGTTAGTGGACCTAGAAGTCCCTCCTCGGGACATGTTGATGTGGGAGGTTCTGTTAGGATTCCGGAAGCAATCACTTTGATAGTGACCAGGTCCAAGCTTCTTACAATATTTACAGACACGTGTGGGACAATCGAGGAGGAGATGTCCAGGCAATTTACAATAATTGCATTGTTGGTCGGAGGACGTAGAGTGGTGATTCTTATGATTGAATGATGACCCTTTGTGGACTGCTAGTGCTGCATCAGTCGAAGGCGATTTGCGAGTAGCGAGACGAGTCTCCTCAGAAAGAAGTTCAGAAACCGCTTGCTCCAGTGTGGGTAGAGGGGTGCGATGGAGGAGAGAGGCACAAACAGGTTCAAAATCATCAGTCAGTGCCGTCAGAAATAAAACCAGATGTTGCCGGTCTCGATATTGAAAGAATTTTTCCGCGTCAGATGAGTTGGTCCATGTGGGCTCTGAAGATGTGAGTTGATCCCATACATAGTGAATTTCAGAGAGGAAATTGTTGATTGATTGGCCAGATTGTTGTCGCATGCGATGAAGAGTCCCCAGAAGCTGATACTGATGTGCAAGATCAGCAGTGGTGTAGCGATTTGCCAAAAAATCCCAGACAGATTTAGCCGTAGTGAATCGGCCAAATTGAAGATGTATAGAACTTGCAGATGTATTGCGGAATCAAGTGATGATCTGATGGTTCTTGCTGTCCCAATCCTCAAGTCTATCAAGATATTTATCTTCCGGTTCGTCTTTAAGAGGTTTGGGTTCTGAGATGTCGCCGGTGATATATCGCCAGAGCTTGCGACCTTTGAGGAAGCTAGACATGGCTTGGGCCCAGATGGTGAAGTTGGGTCCATCAAGAATAGTCCCAATAGGGTGAGAAGTGTCCATGCGGGTCGGGTCGGGTCGGGTCGGGCCCAGATGGGTTAAATATCAAAATAAGGGGCTTGCTGTTGGGCTGCTAAATGGGCTTGTTTACTTGAGTGTGTATCTGTGGTTATATCACAGAAAACCTAACCATGGAAAGAAAAGGGTGCAGCAATAAGTGACAGGTTGAGGCGGAGGAAAGCAGTGGTGAGGAGAGTTTTAGTTTGGTCACGGGAAGTTGCGATTGATGGTGGTGATTTGTTGGTGTGAATGGTGTGAGTCAGATTCGGTAGTAGAGTGTAGATGAATCTGATATGGCGATGTGGTGATAGCAGAATGTGGGTGTTTGGCAGGATTTGGAGTTGATGATGAATCTGATGTGGCGATGTGGCGATGTTGTGATGGCAGAATGTGGGTGTGGTCAATTTGGCAAGTTTTGGGGATGATGATGTATGATGATGTTGATGATGATGTGATGATGTTGGTGGTGGGGTCAAAAGGCATGTAATGTATATGAATGTGGATCCAACGTAGAGGCTGGGAAAAAAAAATTTGTGCAGATTTCGTGGATGGTGGTTGTGGGGTCAAGGTCGGCGGCTTTGAGACGATACTGTGATAGAGAGAGGTCACCAAGAAATTAAGGCTCTGATACCATGATAAAGTATAGAAATTGTATATATTCAGTGTGTCTTTACAATGAAGAGGAGAGGCCTTAATATAGGCCATGAGAAGACAAATAGGGAAAGAAGATAGTACAGAAGTACAATAGTACAACTAATTAAAGTACAATGAACCTAGACACCTAGTATGATACGATACACAACTACAATGAATCTAGATTAATATGCTAACAGCAACGAAGAACATGGAGATTTGTTGGGGACTCAATCCGGTGAAGCATTGAATGAAGAATATGCTTCTTCAAACATATATGATCCAATAAATTGGTCTAAGGTTGATCAAAAGATGAGGGACTTGTTAGTGGAAAAAGGTCCTATAAGAGATCATGATGTCAATTTTAAATTTCCGAAAGATGAAGGTGATAGACATTTCTCTCCCGTGCATTACATTCAACATTTACCAAATGGAGAGAATAATGATAGAAAATGGCTAGTGTACTCAATTATTGGGGATCTGGTATTTTGCTTTTGTTGTAAATTGTTCAAGAAAGAAGGAAACAAAACACATTTGGCTAACGAAGGAATTAAGGATTGGAAAAATCTTGGTAGAAGGCTTAAATATCATGAAAGAAGTGATGAACACATTACTTGCATGAGCTTGTGGGTAGAATTGGAGATGAGAATGCAAAAGAAAAAAACCATTGATGAAAGTGCTCAAGAACATATGAACAAAGAGAGAGAATATTGGAGACAAGTATTACTACGGATACTTGTTGTGGTGAAAACACTTGCTAAGAATAATTTAGCATTTCGTGGAGACAATGAGAAGGTTTATCAAGAAAACAATGGCAATTTTTTAAGCCTCATTGAAATGATTGCCGAATTTGACACCGTAATGCAAGAGCATCTTCGACGTATTGAAATGCGTGAGATTCATTATCACTATCTTGGTCACAAAATCCAAAATGAATTGATAGTAATGTTGGCTAATGAGATTAAAGGTACAATTGTTAAAAGGATCAAAGGAGCAAAGTACTTTTCAATTATCCTTGATTGTACTCCGGATGTGAGTCATGAAGAACAAATGTCTCTTGTAGTTCGGTGTGTAGATGTTTCAACGAATCCAATAAAGGTGGAAGAGTTCTTTAGAGTTCTTAAAAGTGGATGACACATCGGGGCTTGGGCTTTTTAGCAAGCTTAAAGATGTATTAAGCACTCTTCAACTTGACATCGATGATGTGAGAGGACAAGGATATGATAATGGATCTAATATGAAGGGAAAACATAAAGGTGTACAAAGTAGGCTACTAGAAATCAATCCTAGAGCATTTTATACGCCATGTGGTTGTCATAGTCTTAACCTTGCACTTTGTGATATGGCCAACTCTTGTTCAAAAGCTATATCCTTTTTCGGAGTGGTTCAACGAATATATTCAATGTTTTCGTCTTCTACAAAGCAGTGGAAAGTTTTCAAAGATCACGTTGATGGTCTCACTCTTAAGCCATTGTCACAAACACGTTGGGAAAGTCGGGTTGAAAGTGTCAAAGCATTAAGGTATCAAGCTCCACAAATAAGAGATGCTTTAGTTCACTTAGCAAGTACCAGTGAGGATCCCAAAACAAAAAGTGAAGCCGAGTCTCTTGTAACACATGAAATTGAGAATTTTGAATTCCTGCTTGGCATGGTAATTTGGCATAATCTGTTGTTTGCTGTTAATGTTGTTAGCAAGACCTTGCAAAGTGAAGATATGCATATGGATGTTGCTCTAGATCAATTAAAAGGACTCATTTCCTTTTTAGAAAGTTATAGAGAAATTGGGTTTCAAAAGGCCATGGCTGAAGCGAAAGAAGTTGCTAGTACAATGGAGATTGAACCAATATTTCGTGAAAAATGAATAATTCGCAGGAAAAAACAATTTGATGAGAATGTTAGTGAGGAGGCTATACAATCACATGAAGAATCCTTCCGAGTTAATTACTTCTTATATATAGTTAATCAAGCTCTTTCTTCACTTAAGAATAGGTTTGAACAATTTCAAGCATACGGAGAAACTTTTGGCTTTTTGTTTGATTTGGAGAAGTTGAAATCCATGGATGATGATTCTTTGAAGACTTGTTGTAGCAACCTTGAAAATTTTCTAAAACACGACATGCATTCTGATATTGATGGGAGAGACTTGTTTCTAGAATTGAAAGTCTTGAAAGAAGTTCTACCAAAAGAAAGAAAAAAGTCAATCGAAGTGCTTAATTATTTGAAAGCAATGGAAGGTTGTTTCCCAAATACATGGATTTCTTATAGAATACTGTTGACTATACCAGTTACAGTCGCTTCTGCAGAAAGAAGCTTCTCAAAGTTGAAATTGATCAAATCATATATTCGGTCAACCATGTCACAAGAAAGATTGAATGGATTAGCCATGTTGTCTATCGAAAAAGATATGATAGAAAAGCTTGATTATACAAGCTTAATTAGTAATTTTGCTTCTAAAAATGCAAGAAGGATAATATTTCAGTGATATTAAATATTTTGATTAAAATATTTTTGTCTTGTTAAGTGAATTCTTCTTAATTAATTGTATATGTAAGTTTGTGTATATTTTTTTTTTGCTTTATACTTGTTTAGTGTCTTATGGTAACTAGTTCATAGTAGTATGTAGAGGGCCTCATTCTAGTTGTTCACCTAAGGCCCCCCAAAGCTCAGGACCGGCCCTGCACCATTGAAAGCTCGTACGAGCTCGTTTTTTTTGGACCGTCACCAAAACTCGTAAAAGCCAACGCCAAAATGACCCTAACGACTCCCTTAACACCCTCGATGAACGGCTCGAAGCTTGGGTCGCGTTTGGACAACCTACGGTTCGATTATTTTTTTTAGGACGAACTGATTTTTGGCCCCGTACGCACAAACCGTTAAGAGTCAGGACTCAAGACCTATACTGTTGGATCGGGCTCATCAAGGCACTTGATTTCGATATAAAGTTTGCGTATTTTCGTTAAGAATTGAGGGAGTTATGATCGTTTAAAGTTTTGTGTATTAAAAAGTATAAATATACGAATTATACATATATATATACATACACTGTACAAATACGTGAAGAAGAAGATGGCAAAATGGGCTTATGCCCTGTTTGGAAAATCAGCTTTTAAACAAGCTTATGCGTGTTAGAAAGCTAGTCGTCCAAACAAGAGCTTTAAGACTTAGTCTAAATTGATTTTATTAATTAATTGGTTGTTATTAATATTAAAAATAGTTTTAAGTAACTTTATTAATTCTGAAAATATTTTTAATTAATATTTTTTTATATATTCTGAAATTTAATATTATATATTTAATTATTATGCTTATTATTTATTTAGTCCTAAATAAATAATCCCTCCGTCCCATAATAAGTGTCCACATTTCCTTTTTTGGATGTCCCACAATAAGTGTCCACTTTCCTAAATTGGCATATAGTTTTTACTTATTTTCCAAAACTACCCTTATAATAAAGACAAAGAAGCATTTATTTGTGGTCCCAAAACAAGCAAAAAGTCAAACACCCATCACATCTAAGGGTAAAATTGGAAAGTGACTCTTTAATGAACCAAATAAATTAATATAATACAAATTTCTTAAACATTGTGCAAAAAGGAAGTGGACACTTATTATGGGACGGAGGGAGTAATAAAGGTTTGTTTGATTAAAATAAAAGATACTCCCTCCGTCCCTTTTTTTGAGTCCTATATTCCATTTTGGGCTGTCCCAAAATTATGTCCACATTTGAATAGTCAAACCATATTTTGCACTATATTTCCAATTCTACCCTCATGCTATTAAAAAAAAGGAAAAAGAAGAATTGAAAAAGAAAACGAAAATTAGTCCAATAACAGTAAAATCAAATAGAGACAAAAAGTCATCATTTCTTTCTTACAGCATACTCCATACAAATTCAAATGGCGCTTATGCCAAATTTTGAGTTTTTCGAAAAAAAAAGTTTGAAAAAATTGAAAATGGCGCTAGATAAAATTCTGGAGAAAACTTTTTTGGTTTTATTGTGTAAGGGCAATTTTGGAAGAACATCTTTTCTTTTTGTGCAATTATTATGTTCCCCTAATAAGTTGAGTTCCCCAAATTAGACTCAAAAAAAGGGACGGAGGGAGTACTAGTTATCGTTTAATGTTTAAAAATTATTTTATGGTATTACTCCCTCCGTCCCATATTTAGAGTCTCTTTTGGGAATTCCAACTTATTAAGGGGATAACTTTGATTTTGGTGAGATTTTTAACTTTCCAATATTGCCCTTTTTGAAATTCAAAATTATAGTGTCACATCAAAAAAAAAAAGAGGGAAGAGTTGGATATAATAAAGGACAAATTTGGAAAGTGTGTATTAAAGTACTTTGACTTTTCAAAGAGGACTCTTAAAATAGGACATCAAAAAATGGCATCAAAGACTCTAAATATGGGACAGAGGGAGTATTAAGTAGTTTTTAATATTCTGAAATATAATATTATATTATGAAATTATATGTTATTATTCATATAGTATGCTTATTATTTATTAGGTTAAATAAATAATAAAAGTTAGTTTTAAAGGATAATAATTAGGTATAAAGTACCTAATGGCCATTTAAATATATGGAAAGTTATATTAATTATCCTAAGGTCTAATGACCTTGTTTTATAAATTGGTTATTATAAAACCCAAATTTGATTATTTTACTTAATTAATAAGGACCCGTTTGTATATCCTTTAATTATTTTAAATATCAAACGAGTCCCAAAAATTATGAGAAAAATATCACTCCCTTATTTCAAGGTATAGTATTTAATAAAAATATTTCTAAGGACCTCTTGTCCTTCTAAATTTTATTTTATAATTATGGGACTCCGAAGACTATAATTATATAAATAGTGCTTCAATAATTCATAATAAATAAACCATAGCTTAGATAAATACGCGGTTAGTTCCCAGAGCCTTAGAATAATGCCTAGAACGTGCCCTTAAAGTTTGATGACCTTTTGACATGGTCAAAACTACAGCTTACCTGTAGGGCCTACACTGGTATAGAAAATCCAGCCTTTCATGTGACGGACTCCGATTTGAGTCTAGTCAATGGCGTTGGACTTAGAATGACACGTAGATCATTACCTTGAGGTTTATATCCTCATTTGGAAAAATTACCATTATGCCCTTATCATTAACACATACGCTTCATCACCATAATTCTATTATACGTTGTAGGATTATGGCTTATCCGCTGTTCGGAGAGTCCTAAGCTTAACAAGTCATCCAGGTGAGTGTTTCTAACCTCACTCTCAATATGCATAATGACTACTAGAGTATTTGTATGTATATTCCATACTTATGTTTGTCATTCGATGTGCCTTGATGTATACGTTACATATGTTATGAAATTGATTACTATGAGACAAGTATGTTAGATAATACTATGATATATTGATAAGAAGTAAAAGAGAAGAATTATATGTGAAAGACTGTATAGCCATGTGTGTTATGATGAATAATTGATTGTGGACGTTTTATATAGCAATGATGGTTATATGAATATGCTGCTATGATTTCTCTGATAACCATGCCTAATTATGCGAATAAGAATAAAGAGCTTGTTAAGAGTTTTATTTATATGTCTTACCGAATGAAGTTATGTTATCAAGAATCATGTAACTGGATATCACATCATAGTGTCAGTATACGTAGTCAGTGTCAGTGACTCCGGCCAAGTGAGGTCATGAGTTGAAGTAATTGGGAGTCTTGGGAAGTGTGAGTTGATATAATTGAGATTCTTGTGTCATGAGTCAGGAATTGTTATGATTTGGAAACCTTACGAGATGATGGGACAGTATGATTGAGTTACTGGATATTGTGATTATAATAGTAAGAAAACAGTTAGAGCTGCTATTGTGCCAGTCGTCTGTGTAATTGTCGGAGATGGTACATGCGTTTGGGTTTAACGTCATATTACTTAGCAGTTAGCACTCTAATGTACTAGTCGTCCGAGTGGGTTGCCGGAGATAGTACACACGTTGTATGGGTTGCCGTCGTGCTGTATATCATGCGTTAGTCAGTTACTAATGTACCGTCCTCTGCGGTGGGATTGTCGTGATAGTACACATGGTGTGTGGGCTTGCCGCTTCGCAGTTAGTATTCTGACGTGCAACTCGTTAGGTGGTGATATCCCAGCGAGGGTATAGACGATCGACAATTCCGCCATCATGCTATTTGGATTATGAGGCCGTAAGGCAACGATGTTACTATGAGGCCATAAGGCGACGATGTTACTATGAGGCCGTAAGGCGACGATGTTAAGTATGAAACAAGTATCAAAGTTCGCAGTGGAAGCGTGGTTTGTATTGTGAAAGCAAGTTCGTAGTAAGTTGTCGATGCGGGTTTTATAACCCAATGTTATTGAGTTGAATTGGTTATGGGATTTTATATTCCAGAGTTTGGGTTTGGGTTCATTGAGTACGCATTTACATGCACGAGCATAATGGAAATGAGAAATTGATTAGTACGAATGTATTGTTATGATTTCGAGAACTAGACAAGCATGTTATGAATTATATTGATCCTGTTATTTGGTTAATGGTAGATGTTTATTAATTGCATCATATGTTAATTGATACCTTTTCTATGTTCGTGGGAGTGACGTCAATCGATAATGGACTAACCGCATCCTAAGATGCAAAGTAATAACGTGAGATGAGTGGTTAGTGTATGTATATTGGTAGTGAATATAGTTATGAACGCCCATTCAGCTTTATTGCAAAGCTGACAGCATGTTACGCCTAGACAATCCAATGTCCAGATTTCTTTGCAGGTTGGTCAGAGGACAATTCAGTCTTGAGAGTGTTGAGGAACACTGGAAGTATAGAGCTAGACTGACGACCATCAGATTAAAGTTTAAGTGACGATTAGCTTCCTTCCCTTCATTTTCATATTGTTTATAGTGTTAGAAGACAGGACGACTTTGTAACTCGTCATTCCCTACGCGTCCAAAAAGGAAATTTTAAATTTTTCCTATTTTTGGCTACTCCGGGGCGTGACAAAAAGACATCATATGGGCCCAACTTGCAGTACAAAATACTAAAATGAGTAGCCCAATGGGTATCCATGACCCCGTTACTTAATCTGAATATTAATTACATTATTTAACACATTTACGAGCCTATAAATACTGCTTAAAAAAAATAACACATCACTATTCAATAACTTGACCAATTTAAACTTTTATCACTTTAACCCCACCACTTAACTTTACAAGACTTCATAGAGTAATTAATAACAATAAAAAAATAATTACCCACAAATAAATAAATGACCATAAAAATAAAAATGCATACAGACAACCAATTAATAGCACGTAAAAATTCAGGTTGCTTCCTTAACATATTTAAAAATGAATATTTATATCAGGAAAAATACAGGGTGTTACAGACTCAATCACTCTTTGTGTTTGAAGGATCAATTATTCTTCATTGTCTTGGTATTACCCACAGGGCGCGCATCAATCAAGGTGCATATTATCATATAAAAAGAAGCAAAGCGTAGTGATTCCTACTTTCGAAAAAGTTGCGCTAACCGGTAGGCAATAGAATCTACCGATAGACGCAAGCAAGCATAGCGAATTACATAGAGAAGCCCCTACCTGCCAGCGCAGATAGATAGCCTAGGGTGGGCGAAGCAGGAAAAGGATGGATTATCTCTTTACACCTTATCAGATATTGATACTAATAGTTTTCAATCTTCGGTTATCTTTTTTAATCAACTAGTGCTATGGAAAATGAAAAAGTAATGCTAAACATCTTTTTTTTTTTTTTTGGAAACATATTAATGCTAATCATCTCGGTACTCTGCAGGATAGAAATAAATGTCATTTGGTATTTCTAGTGGACAATGGTCGAATCCTGTAGTAGTGGGAGTCTCCTTAAATTGATATGCCTTTTAATTATAGGCATTTGAGAAGAGCTTCACAACATGGCCCTTCACCTAAAGTTCATGGACTTGCAAAATAGTTTTGCCTGTTCTATACTACAATGGGCTTATTGATTTTTTAATTTTTATTTTTCCTTTTGGATTAACAATTTTCACCATCACTGGGTATCAAATATCTATTCTGTTTTTCGTTTTAGAAAATTAAAAAATAAATAAATAAATAAAATCCAAAAGCTACATAAATACTTCCTCTCTTCGACATTAAGTGATGTATCTGACCCTAAAAAATGCAAATAAATAAGGAATGTCTTTTATAATTCCAGCTATTTAAGAAAATTTGCTTATTCGAAGTAATTATTCATCTTTCTTTTTTTGCCATTCTTTTAAATTTGAACCATCAACTTGAGTTAGTTTTAAAATGCAAACTTTAATAGTTCATAGTCAATATTCATTAATCTTGCAAGTAGGACTTTTAAATTGAGATATCCCAAAAATAAATCTTAACCATTCATGAATTAAGATGGATGGTGTAAGTGTACATGACCGGTTAATTTTTGAGTTACCCGATTTTTGGGCCATTAGCAAACTCAAGGCCAGTATAGTCTATGCCCTAGATTTGTCAAACGAGTCAAACTGAGTCGGGCCTAGGTGAGTCCGAGTTTGGCCCAAAAAAATCTATAAAGTCTCAAGCCCGAGCTTGGCTCCATGTACTAGAATGAGCTTCAAGCTGAGTTCGAGTATGTCCGAATTAGAGTTTTGGTTATATGTTTTATGATTTTTGTAAGCCCCCAAGATCATGAGTATGAATGAAGTATGAGCTGACAATAACAACCAATTTGATAATTCAATAATAATCCAGTCCAACAAAATTCAACAAATTCTACAGTTGTAAGTGACAAGTTAAATTACCAATAATATAAATTTACATACATGTACACTAAGTTATACGAGCCGAGCTTATATAAACCCGAGCCCAAACCGAAAATTGATTCGGACTTAAAATTTTTGTCTCATCTCGGCTTGAATCGCTCCGATATAAATCTCGATCCAAAATTTAACGGGCCAACATCCTCTACGGAATTGTTCGGCCCAATGGATAGTCCTACTATTCCCTAGCTATAATATCATTATCATGACTGCTTAAATGATGGGTCATCTATACTTGTTAATATGTACAAAATTAAAATCTCTTAAATGGAACCAAAAAATCTCTTAATTAATGGGGAGTGGTCCAATGAAACTTTTGTCATCACCAAACAGTGTCTCTTAATACATGGACGTTATTGTCATTTTATAGTACCTAGTCCCCAACCTACTGGTCCCACCACCCACTACTAAAAACCTTTTAAGAATTTTCATTTCTTGAGAGTCCTAAACATGCCCATAATGGGAAGAAATGTTACATTTCAACGTCTTAATCTCGTGCTTAACTAAGCAAAGCCCAAACTATGGTTTGTAATTTACCCAAAAATAATGCAATATCTTACCAGTTACCACCATTCACAAACTCTAATAGAGGGATTAGAGCATCTTTAGTGCAAAATGTAATTTTGCTAATAATTATACAATTTTTTTTAGCATTGCTACATAACCAAAATTCTGTTATTTGGCATACTGTTATGGGTGAAATCAGTTCGGTTCGGTCTATTCTTAGCTCAATAAGTAGACCGAACCAATGGTTGGGTTTTTAGCACATCCAATGGTGCATTTCATAACTAACGCTATTTTTTTTTAGGATAACGATCGTTTCACTTGTCAACTACGATTGGAAAGAGCACGGATTCTTTGCAGCCATCAAGATGGGCATTGAAACAAAAATGTGATTTTGCAAGCACTACATTGTCACACCCATCCCGGAATATATGTTCTTTTTAAATGCATAAGTGAGTTTTTGAGAATTATTAATGTTGATTAACATTTGAAGTGGAGTTGACATGGGTCAGCGGTGAGGTGTCAATTGGGGACACGATAATCCGAGAATCACGGGGCATTGATTTAATTAAATGACATTTATGTGGCTTAAATGTTATTTGGTATTTATGATATTTGTGAATAGTTAAATACCTGTATGGCATAATTTTGGATAGTTTTAATCCTGTTTAGGATCATTTTGATGGTTTTGGCGATAACCAATAGGATACCATGCATAAAAGGTAGGTTATCTAGAAATTCCACGAAATTAGTTTTCGGAACATAATTACGGTGACAAACGGAACTTAGTCAGAAACTTTTGTAAATTATAATTTTCACTCGTGAAGTAATGAATTAGACGTGTAAGACATTTCGAGGAATAATTAAGAGTTTTAGAAACTCATGGGGAGGTAAACACAATTTTTTAGAGTGTTGCCTGTATAAAGAAAATTCAAGATATTTTCATTTCAACTTTTCTTCAAAAACTGAAAATATAGAGAGGTGATTTTGCTTAGAGTTTCTTGATGCAAATCGACGGACTTCTGCCTGTTTATTTTCTCTTAAATTTCATATTCGAACTCCTTGAGGTAAGGGCTTCATTTTGATACCACTTAGACTTTGTTTGGTTAAGTTTTATAAAAATGTTAATTCTAGAATTTTGGGGAAAACCAAGTATAACTTGTAGGAATCACATATAATCGGAGATCCAACATTTAATCGGGCTTATAGTTAATCCTTCAAAGTTAGAGAGAAATCGCACGAGGTATGAGTCTTAAGCCTATGAATTATAGGAAATTACATGTTTTAGATATCCGACTTGATATTTTGGATCTGGGCGAAATTCATGTATTAAGTAGGCCCGTTAATTATGCACGTGAAAATGCGATAAAAACACCTATATGTGATTATATGAGCATGTTATGTGGCTATGTGGGTCAAAGGGAGGTTTGGTACAATTTCATCCGAGAGTAAGCTCCTCGATGTTTGAGGATTGTGGTATCAATAGTTGTTGTGCTTGATTTGGAGGAAGGCCAAGTGATTCGTGTCCAATTTTGCATTCTTGATTTCATGATTATACTCTTATTGAACACGAATTACCACCTTATCCGGGAGATTTAATGGATACATTATACTTTTGATAATCCCCTTTGTTACTCTCTTTTTACTAACAACAATCTCTTTCTTGTAGGTTTGTAAACTTGGTTGAAGTGTAACCAAGCCCTTGTGACATTCATGTCATAAAAAGGGCTAGGGAATGCAAGTCAGCAAAGACGGATCGATCTGACCTTACACCGCGGATCAATTCGCGATTTTAAAGGAAGTTATTGCCCAAAAATGTCAATTCGGATCGATCCGGATCCAGAGGGCGGATCGATCCGCGAGTTCACGCAAGGATTCCAAGGCCTCAGATGAAAATCGGATTGATCTGATTTCAAAGGGTGGATCGATCCGCAATCCTGGACAAAGAGTCTGCTTGCGTATAAGAATATCAGATCGATCCGCCCGTGCTGTGTTTCTCCTCTTTTTAATTACAAGTTTGCCATTTGGTTTTGGGGATATAAATAGGAAGATATATTTTTCTTAGGGTTATCTTTGATCTTACTTGGTTTGTATTTTGGGGATTTTGACATTCTCTTTCTCTCTATAACTCCTCTCCCTCTTCCAATCAATTCCCCCATCTACCACAACCTACATTATTGTGTGTGTATGAGAGAGAGAGAGAGAGAGAGAGAGAGAGAGAGAGAGAGAGAGAGTGTGGTTCTTGTATTAAATGCTCTCAAGATTGGTTTGATATATGGAAGTTCTTCTCACTCTTGTGAGAATGTCTTTAGTTTGGTATTATCTGTCTCTCCCTCTCTTTAATATGCTTGCTTTTACATTCATGAGTAACTAAATTATGTAGGTTGGGGAGCATAAACCCACCATTGGACCCATGTGTGCTTTAATGTAAGATTTTATGTTTTGTAATAGAGTTCATGTGTCCAAGGTTTGATTTTCTAGGACCCCACTTACAATGTCAAGCATTATAAGTTGTTAAATCCTTAGATTTCAAACCTAACCTCATGTATTTCATGGAAACTTCTATTAAACATGTAGGTTGACCACCACATGTTTGATAGTTTGTCTCAATTGAATTTTTTACTCTATAATGTGCTACAAGCATGGAATCCATGTGTTGTTTGGTCCAAGGTGGGGAATGCTCCCCAACCTCAATTTCTCCATTCGAAAAACCACAAATCTCCAATTAAAACTTGTCTTTGATTAAAGCTCATTTCTTACTTTGAAATTAGTCATTGTTGTATAATTGGTGTTAATTGAAAACTCACCCATAGTCGAAAAGACTCCATTGTACTTCTTAATTTGTTAATTACTCATCGCATTGTAATTGGTTATTAAGCACCCATTAAGCATTGTTACATTCTAATCCATGTGGACTCGACCCCCTACTTCTATCGCACTACGTTTTTAATAGGGTTAATAAAGAACTTGATTTTGACAACATCACCCAGCCAGGGAACTGGGTGCGTGGTAAGAGGAAGGCCTTCCACGTCATCAATCTCATTTACCGGATGGAAACGTACCACTCTCCCTAAAGACTAATTTGATGTGATTTGATGTCTTAAAGCATGAATTGTCATATAAACATATGTTTAGAATTATACACTCAGTATATAGCTGAGTATTGGAGATTACTCCATTGCAGATGAAAGGAAGAAAGGGAAAAAGAAGCGAGAAGAGTGAGGCCGATGGGAATGCCAGGGATCTTCTTCTATATGTTTTTGCTTTCCATTCCAATCATTGTAATAGTGAGCTTTTAGAATAGCTAGAACTATGTATTTGAATTGGAAGGTTTGGAATGGATTATTAATGTTGTAATAAGTATTAAAACTTCTTTTAGTTAAGTTGTAATTTATCCGAACTCTTGAGTTTGTATTTTAAAAGCTTAACATGACGAATTTGAAGTTTGGAGGAACGTAAGATCACTTTTGTGCTTCAATCCAAACAAGTTTTAACTTGGTTCTTTTCCGCCTTCTTTTCAATGTTTGGCAAGATCCATGTGTATTATTATAGCGTTGGATTGATGGGAAAGTTTGGAATGAAGGATGTGAATCCTTAAGTATTACAAGGCATGAAGGTTGAATGACTTCTTGGCAAGAGTTTTGCCAGGGTGTCATTCGACCGGTCGAGGAGGTTAGTTTGATCGGTCGAAGTACCCTCTGCTTTAAAGGACTTATGCCTGAGGGTCATTCGACCAGTCGAAGGGGACCGTTTGACCGGTCGAAATGACCCCCGCATGAAACATTTTTCTACCCCTTCCGGAAATTGTTTAAATGTTTTGATTGGTCATTAGGGTACCTTTAGGGTCCCTTTCAACATAAATTCATCAGGTTCGAAAAATAATTGTGTTTTCAATTTTATACGGATTTTACAACTCGGAAGACATCGTTTCCAAAAGTTTTAAATACGCAAGGTTGTTTTAAGTTCCTTTTTCCGCTGCTATAATCTTTTAAGGAGTTGGTTGAGCCTCGGTGACATGCCACATGTCCTATTTTTGCCCATGGCAGAATGGGTCGTGACATCCATGAGTGCTGCACAAAATACTGCTCACAAGGTAAGCCAAAGATGCTTAGTCCATTGGCAACTACCAATCTTGTACCATATTGCATTGAAAAATAAAATAAATTAGAGCTTTCAATTCATCTTTGCTTCAAGATTGCTAGAGGAAATCTGATATGGAAAATATTGCATATGCCATTTCTTGTGCCATATTTGGCACAAGAAATAATAAAACAAAATTTTGGCATGCCAAATAGCATGGCATTGGAGAGGGTCTACTTGGGAAATATGCAATATTATAGCATTGGCAAGTGATATAGCATGAGTGTTGGTGAGACTCTTAGTGTTATTTTTGAAACTTCAAGAGCATAAGTGTTATAAAGCCTAACCTGGTATGTATATAGTATTTGTTGGAGTAAATTACACTCACCTCCCATAAGGCATGGTCTCATACACGAATCTCTGTTATATAATTAGAAATTATATTGACCTTCTTTGTGAGTATTTACTCGGAAACAGACTTTAAAATTTTTCTTTGTAACCCTTTATTTGTTCATAAATATTTTAACTTTAGAAACATACTTTAAAATTTTTACTTTGTAACCGTTCTTTTGTTCATAAATATTTTGACTAAACAAATCAAGTTTTCACGACAAAGTTAAACAAATAAAATAACATTTGTACCTCCTGTCGATTGTCGGGCATATGTAGGGGCAAAGGGGACTCAAGTTCCTCTTAGATTTTAAAAAAATGCCATATATATCCCCAAAGTAAATTCCTAGATCCGTCCCTGCTCCTTGTATTGGGTTCAGGAGGGAGGATAGAATAAATATATATACATATATATATATATATATATAAATTTTTTTTTGGAAAAGGGGGAGGGGGGTAAAGTAATTTGTGCATTTTAAAAAAAGAAAAGAAATAAAAAGTAAATATTTTTTAGATGAGTGTTACTTAACTCCAAAGCTCAGAGAAAGTCAATTTTGTTATTAGTAGTATATAAGAGAAATTCATGTAATTGGACCATACATTAGAGAAAGCAAAGTATAATTTAACTTACTATTTGTTTTTTCTTATAAAAAAAGCACACACACATTTCACCACACATGATAGCCACAGGCCCACAAGTATTGGGACAATTAGACAGAATTTCCTTTTTAGCAAAAAAGAAAGAAGAGAGGTTAAATTACATTGACCTCCCTTGAGGTATGTTATAAATTATTAATTTTTTTTTTTTGGAAAAGGCTTGTCATCGTTATAGAGAAGAACTCCTTCGTATTTTTAGAAATTACACTGACCTCCCTTGTCAGATATGAAGTGTTAACGATTTTAAAGTTACATGCAAAAACACCGATTTATCATTAAAACATATTAAAGTTATTTAACAATAAAAATCTACATGTTAAAAATGACAAAGTTATCTTTAACATATTTCCTTTAAACAAAGAGAAGGTGATGATACCGAAAATTGGTAAGCAAGATTTGGACAGAAAGTAAAGTAAGAGGAGATTTGTATGTGGTTTGGTCCCGTTAACAAGGTGACCTACATCCACGGCTGCGTTTGCGCGCTGTTACTAGCAGATCACTGGCGGGCCTGGTGAGCCAACAGAAGTGGGCGGCACTACCAGTAATACCGGCCGGGTGTATGCCTGTCAATGGTGAGTTCTCTCATAAGTGCTTATATACTTAGAGAGGTGATTTTCGGATCCCTTTAGAGAGGATAAGTGGGCTCTTTTATAGATGTAAGAGTCCGCCTTTACATGGTAAGAGTTGATCAGATTAGGAAACCTAATCTGATCATAACAGATTTGCTCAATCTTAGGAGTATTTCCTAAACTGTTTAGGAATCTACTCGTTCTTCCCAAACAGAGTTCTGGCCACATAAGGAAACTGCCTAGAGAGTTCTTCCCGGGCTATGCCTCCTGGAAAGTCGCCGCATCTCGTGCCCGGGCTGTTCGACAACCCCGAGCGGTTACCTTCGATGACCCTTGGGGTATGGGCCCCAAGCTCTCATCCCGGGCAATCCGGGTCTTTCTGCTGACGTGGCGGTTGGACTTTTGGAGGATATTTTTGGACGTATCAGCTGCCCCCCATTTTCGAAGTTGATATGATGTCTCATCGGATGAAGTTCGAAAATTAAGAATGTCTCCAAGATACTGCTCGGGAATAGACCGGGATTCTACTCGGGGATGGGACTGGTTTGGGTAACCCGTCGGGGTTCCAACCAGGCGGTTAACATGCAGGACCGTGGGCCCCAGGCACCACGTGCCCAATGGTTACTGGCCTGGTTAGGATACAACGGTGCCGACTTGGAAGTAACCGAATCGTTCGTGTGGTGACTGAACCATCACATCGCTCATTCAATGCTCACACCTTTTGAGACGACGCCCCATGTGCCCGAAGTGACAGTTCCGGCGGGAGAGCGTATGAGCCGTCCGATTAGTTTGATCTGAGCCGTCCATGGTGCCTATATAAAGGGCACCTGTTCGTTCCAAATCTCATTACAAATTGACAACTGAAGCTACCGAACGGTCTTCGAAAGCGAAGTGTTCCCGAGCATTTTCTTCCTCTGTTTTTACGACCCCAGCTTCTCTCCAATGGCTTTTCACGTTGATTTGGACTCTGAGGAGGGACTTGGTGCTTTCCGGAGAGATTGCGAAATCCCCGACGACGTCGGGGTTCGCCCTTATATTGAAGGGGAGGAGGTGTCCCTCCCGTCAGTCATCATTAGCAGCTATTTAGTGCTAGTTGTGGGGCTATGTTTTCCTCTCCCCGCCTCCTCTGGGGCATATCGGTGCTGAACCAGCGGCTTGGTCTACTTCTCCGCTCAGTTGACGTCACTAGGTGCTACGTCTTGGGCATCGACCGCGGGGAGCCTTACCTTCGCATCGGCGCAGAGGGAAAAAACCTTGTTCATGGGCTGGAATTTGACAACAAGCATTGGCGCCAATATCCCCGGGTCATTGTCTCCGGCAACTGGCTGGTGGACCCTGCTCTCTGCCCTCCTACAGCCTTCAGCCCCGAACTGTGCAAGGCGTCCTTCGTCGCCTTTCGCGACATTGCCCCTACTATTGCTGACGCGGAGGCGATCGATCGAGCGGTCGAGGCCGGCCTTACATTCTCCGACCTGGTCGGAGGTCCTACCAGTGATGTTGGTGGTGGAACTTCCTTGGCGGCTCCTGCCGCTACTACCTCCAGGTCGAGCCGCCATACCCTATCCATGGCATCCGGTCCGCGCGCCACAGGCAGGGCCATTCCGTCTGAGGGGCCAGTTTCCCTGTCCACCAGCAGTGATTCATCCTCGTCCAGGGATGCGAGCCCGCCACCAGGCCCGTCCAGGAAGGGGAAGGAAAAAGCGGTCAGGGAAGGATCACCGTCCCCACCAAAAAAGAGTCGCCTGGAGGCACCGGCCGGTCTTCATGTGCCTAGCTCTTGGACAGGCCTCTCCCTTGGGAACCTGGAGGGTCGTCTTCAGGAGGTGGAGAAGCAGACTGCTCACCTGCAGACGGACTATGTCATGTGGGAGGTGGATGTTCATATCATAGAACTCACTATCAAGGAGTTGGTGGCAAGGATGGCGGTCCTGGAAGAGGAGGTCAAGGCTCTGAAGGGCACAGAAACTTGAAGACTCCTCTTCTCTTTTTCTTTTTTGTTTTTCTTTTTCACAGGGGCGGCTACTAAAACTGCCCCCCGAGCTCTGTACAGTTTACTTTTTATAGTAATGAAAAGGTCCTTGAGGCCAACTTTTCCTTTACTCTGTTCTTCTAATCGTTTTTTACTTCTGTACTGCACCCGGCTGCTAATACCCGACCGGTTGCCGCTGACCGATCTGGCTCTGGCTTTCTGCCCCATAGGAAATGGTTTTGGAAAAATCTTTGGCTTTATCAGCAGCTTGGAAACCGTTCGGATATCTTCTAGGAATTCAGCTCGGAACTGGGGCTACCTTCCACATCACCCGGCGGTTGTGGGAAGAGGCCCGGGTGGCTATACCGTAGACCCGGGTACGACAGCTTCCACGTGCCAACCGGTCAGTGGCCAGGTAAGGATCCGACAAGGACGGAGTGGTTGTAACTGAAACGTTTGCATGATAACCGTGCCGTCTTGTCATGCATTTAATGCGCGCACCTTTTGAGGCGTCACTCCACGTGCCCGAAGTGACAGTTTAAGCAGGAAATCGCCTGGACCGTTGGATCTGTCCCGATCTTGGCCGTCCACATCTTCTATATAAGGGACACTTGCCCATTTATTGGATCCCTCCTACCGAGACGAGTATTCCGGAGCAGTTTTGAGAGCAAAGAGAATCCCGAGCGAAATTCCTGAGCCCCTCCTGCGCTTTAAAACTTTGTAAGTCCCCTGCCTTCCTGAACTTCTATTTGTTGATTTCTTCTCTTCCCCCCCCCCCCCTCCCCTCCCCCCCTCCGTCTCTCTTCTTGTCAGAGTGAGGCTGGAGAGAACGAGTCCGGTAGGGTTCGAGCGGGAGTGAGATTTCTTCCTTCTCAGATTCTATTCGTTTTTTAAGTCGGGCGGAAGCTTAGTTCAGCTGACCCGATCGGGCCTTCCTTGGGCTGTGTTGAGAGAGTGTTACCTAGTGCTAAGGAGCATCTGTTCTTTGCCGTTCAAGTTAGTGACGCTTTCCCCCTGTACACTAGGTTTGGGGTTTCCGACCCATACTTAGGCCGCCGCTTGTTCCCTAACCTTGCCGTAGGAATTTCAGAGATGGAATACTCCGACTTCCACTCTGCCTCCCAATCGGAGAGTGAAATGTCTCGGTCGGGCATGCCTGATCCCAGTTTAAACCTATCGTCAGCTTCCCCCTCAGACCGTTACAGTATGGGCCGGATCCTAGCCTGAATATCGAGCGACGAGTCTGACCAGGAGACCCCCATCGCCTCGGTGTCGCGGGGTTCAGGTGACGAGGCGCCTAGGGAGTCTGCTCCCGAAGTAGCATTCGCCTGCGAGTTTATTTCCACAGCCCTGCACGCCGGGGAGCTCGATCGGATCAGGGGTAAGTACGCCGTCCCTGATGACAGTTCTTTGTCTGTCCGCCCCGGTGGGGCTCAAATTTACCATAGCGTTTGGGTTACCCTGTACGAGGACGCCTTCGTCGCTGGCCTTCGTGTTCCCCTTCATCCAGTCGTTCGGGATGTCCTGATCTTTCTGGGAATAGCCCCCGAACAGTTAGCCCCGAACGGGTGGAGGTATCTCATGGGGTCCATCTCCTTGTGGCCCCAGGTCTTCGGGTACGAACTCACCCTTCAAGAGTTCTTCTGGCTCCACCGGCCATTCCCAGTTCACGGGGAGGCCGGGTTCTTTTCTCTAGGGGCTCGGCAGGGGAAGAAAATTATCGTCAACTGCCCGAGCAACAACAAGGGGTGGAAGAAAAAGTTCTTCCAAGTGTCCATCCCTGGGTTTTGTGAGCCAGCCCCTGGGAGTCAACTGAGAACCTCTTGGGCAGAGGAATTGAGGGGTAAGTCTGACCCGCACCTTCTCTAGCCTTGCTTCAGGCTTCATTTTATGGTTTTGAACTGACTGCCTTGGTTTGCTTTATAGCGGGGTCCACTGACCTCTCACGTGTTCCGACAGAGTGCGGGGAGAGAATCAGGGGCTTGATTGAGCAGCCTGTCAACATCTGGAATGTGCTGACTCGGTTGGGAGATCAGAAAGGCGACCGCCGACCCTGCCGTCCTGCCGAAGCTCCAAACCTCCCTAACATCATCTCGGGTAAGAGTTTGGTCACTTGCCTCCACTTCGAATATCCTTTGCTGCCTTGTTATCTTGGTTGCTGACCCCGTGGCTGTTTTCCTTTTGTAAAGATGGCCCCCCGGAGAGATCCCGAGCGGTTGAGGGCTTTGTAGGCTGCAGCTGCTGAGCGGATGGCGGCGACGGGGAAAAGGCCGGCTGTAGGGACCTCTGGCAGCGTGCGCCCGTTTAAGCATCTCAGGCATGGCCCATCAACGGCCCAGGCTCTCGGGGAGGCATCAATCCCTCGTGCGGCGGTAGTGGGGGAGACATCTGCCCCCCGAGCCGAGATTCCCTCCGGGACGCCCCTGGACGAATCTAGAGAGACCCGGGACAGTGTCAGACCGTGCCTTCTTCCCAGTCAGGTGGATAGGTGTGCCGATATGTCTCCCCAAGTCTTTCAGGCTTGGCTCTACAGCATCTCCCATCTGGTAAGCAACTTTTCTGCATCTTCTGATTTCTCTGCTTTTTCTACTCTGCTGGTAATAATGACCGACCATTTCCTTTTTACTTGGGTTGCAGGTCGGCTGCATGGCTGCCGGAGCTGAATCCTTCATGCCGGCCCTTACCGGGAGGGCCACCGCGGCCGAGACCGCCCTCGCCGAGAAAGAGGTTGCCCTGGAGACCAAAGAGAGGGCTTTGACCGTGGAGAAAAACAGGGTCAATGGCCTGGCTTTGAGCCTTGGGGCAGCCCAGGAAGACCTAGCGATGGCACTGGCGGAACTTGAGACCGAGCGGGCTAGCTGCGCGGCAACGGAAGCTCAGGTGAGGACACTCTTGGAAGCGGCGACGGCTGCTGGTCCTCCAGGGGAAACTTTCGACGACGGCTTCTTCCTCGGGTATGAGGACTTGAAGAGGAGGCTGGCCCGGGACCACCCGGAGTTGGACACCACTCCTTACCAGGGGGTGGACTCTGACTACTGGGACATAGCGCCTGAGGCCCCTGAGGATGTTGACGCCGAAGCCCAGGAGGCCGCTGTTGCAGCTGAGGGTGCCATTGCCCCGGTTGACCAGGAGGGAGCTGCTGCCACGGAGGGGCAGGCCGAGGGAGAGGTCGAGGAGAGCGTGGACATTGTTAATGTAGACGACTCCTAGACTCCCTGCTCAAGGAATCTTCTTCTTGTTGCTTTTTATTTTTTGTTGTAGTTTCTTCTTTTTTTTTTTTTTTAGGAGGCCACTACAACTGCCCCCCGGGCTATGTACATAACATTTCAATTAATGAAAAGGCCCCTAAGGCCAGATTTCCCTTCCATTAATTGTTTTTGTTATCTGCACTATGCCTCTGTAATTGCTAGTACCCGTTTGGTTTTGGCCGACCTAACACCTACCTTAGCAAATGTTTTAGGACCGTAACCAATAGAACACCTAGTCTTACTGACCTTTCTAAAAGGTAATTGCCCGGAGCGCTATAGGGACTAGCCCTACTTAGCATCTAGAATCGCCCGGCGTATCTTGTTTTACGACCCGGGTTATATCTCTGATCACTGTAAGTGCTTAGGGAGATCTCCCAAGCTCTTGTAGCGACCGGTGTGATTCCCTGTTTTGGCCTGATATTCCCCTGCCCCCCAAGCATTTTGCTAAGGCGGGAGTGATGAGAGCTGATATTATCTGAATATTAGCTCGATAAGGAGTAAGAACCGACTGGATTTAACCCCATTTCTCTAGTATTACCTGCACTTGTGTTTTAATTCATTTCTTTACACAATGATGTATTTTTCGTGGTATGTTGTTGTGTTTAGCTCTTTGAATGCAGGCTCTGAAGTTAAAATAAATAACAAGTTGAAAGGGATAACTCAAGTAACAAATTGATGAAGTCTTGATACCAATCGATTGACATAATATCAATCGATTGACATAATTTCATGATCAATCGATTGGTGTTTTTATCAATCGATTGACCTTTTTATCAATCGATTGATATATGTGTCAATCGATTGACTTAAACTGGAAACAGTTTGTGTTAATGGCGCAAGATTTCAGCAATCACGCGACGACCAGCCGTTATGGAGTGAACCTGGACACCTTAAGCTCGTGGACTTAACACTATATATAGAGGAGAGTGAAGAGGGTCAAGGGTTAGCTCATTTTGTATTGTTTTGTAGGATTTTTGAGAGATTTTGCAGATTAAACAAAGCTCAAGTTGGAGGATTGTTTTTGTATTTTCGAATTCAATTTGAGTTCAGGTCTCTATCTTGTTTTTGTTGTGTTGCTTTAGTATTTGTTAGATATTTCAGTTTGATTCGAATTTAATTTTTGAAATTGCTTGTTTTAAAGATTAATCCATGCCTCTTACTTATAATCTTCTTCAAAATATTTCTGTTTTCGTTAGATTAAACATGTTTGAGTAGATCCTGATTGGGAATAATGTGAAGAAACATTGTTCCCAGCCCTCTGCCATGATTCTGTGAAAGAGTCAATGTCAATCGATTGGATACAGAATCCAATCGATTGACATAGACTCCTTGTCAATCGATTGATATACTTATCAATCGATTGAAAGCCATTTCATATCAATCGATTGACATCATGTCAATCGATTGGTATGTTTATGACTTGGTTTGACTCCTTTTTGTATTCCAGTAACTTTTGTTTCAAGAACTAAGTCCAAATTGATCTTCCTAGTTCAAATTGCAATCTGATTTTGAAATAAGAGCTCTTTTGAATAATTAACTCAATGAACACTCATAACAAACACTTCGAATATTCCATACTCAATTTGTTAGTTATTGTTCATAGTTTTAATTAACTACTTATTTCAGTTCTTCATAAATAAGTGAGGTAAACGAACCACTAAATATGCAAGATTTACATACTTAGTGTTTAAAATACTTAACTTAATCATTTTCGAAATAAGGAATACTCTAAGGATAAAACCCCAGCTGTTCATTCTTGTTAAATCATGGTAGTGGCTGGCACTTTGTGGACTCACATGTTCCCAACTCTTTTTCATATTTGATATCACAGTTTTTAAATTCTATCTAGTTAAGTTTTTGCTTCACTATATTTTATTTCTTTTACTTATTCTATAGGACTGTTAGATCCCCCTTCTACAAGAAATCATCTTTTATTTCATTTTAGGATTCAATCTAGATTCTTCCGCCTTTACAATCCGTCCTTTGGGATTCGACCCGGTCTTACCGGTTTTAACGTGACGCGACCGTCTACACTTGGACGTACTCTTCAGAGAACACATTTCAAGTCGTGTCAAGTTTTTGGCGCCGTTGCCGGGGAACGAACTCGGGTCACCCGCATGACAAGCGGGAATACTTACCACTATACTACAACGACAATCTAGATTCAATCTAGATTCTTCCACCTTTACAATCCGTCCTTTGGGATTCGACCCGGTCTTACCGGTTTTAACGCGACGCGACCGTCTACACTTGGACGTACTCTTCAGAGAACACATTTCAAGTCGTGTCAAGTTTTTGGCGCCGTTGCCTGGGACGGTAACGAAGGCCAGGAATTTTGGATTGATCCGATCTTTCTTATCCCATTTCTATCTATCTTTTTCTTTTGTTCTTCAGAACACAAGCTGTATTGTTGTGTCCTTCTATGTCCTTTGATTCCACTGAAGCCTTCATCACAAATCTATTTGAAGATTCAATCCATAGTGCTGATAATCCCATTTTTACTCCATCCACTTCTAACTCAATGTCTGATACGGAGAGCCAACAAGGAGAGAATAGGCATGACCTCATCGATGACGGTCAACGACCTCTACGAGAACTCTTGGCTCCTGATCGTACTGCCACACCTTCTTGTATCCGCATCCCTCCACACACGGGTACATTCCATTTTCGTAATGGAATGATTCAACTGTTACCCATATTTCATGGGATGGATAAAGAGAAGGCGTACTTGCACATTCGAGATTTCGAAGATGTTTGTGGCACTTTCACAGATCAGACTTGCCCAAGTGATATAATCCGACTGAAGCTCTTTCCCTTCACCTTGAAGGACAAAGCGAAGTCATGGTTATTGTCACTCAAACCGAATTCAATTTCGACTTGGCCAGCAATTCATGAAGCCTTTCTCAAAAAGTTCTTCCCTAATCGGTTAACGACTGACATCTTGAGACAGATCAAGATGTATAATCAAAAAGAGGAAGAAACTTTCGCTGAGGCATGGGAGCGTTTTAAGGATTTGTTACTGCTCTGCCCGCATCATGGTTTTGAGAAGTGGCGAACAATAAGCTTCTTCTTTGATGGCCTAAGTCCAAAGTCAAAGAAGCTCGTAGAAACTACAAGTGACGGTGAGTTTATGAGCAAGAATGCCGACCAAGCAGAGGCTCATTTCGAATGGTTAGCCGAACATGCACCAGAATGGGAAACTCAAGTGACGAGAACTCAGACCAGTTCGAGTTCAAGTAAAAAGAGCATTTATCAGCTAAAGGCGAAAGATGGCTTACTGGAGAAATACGAGCAACTGGCTCGTAAATTGGAAATTTTGGAAGCAAAGAAGGACCCGGTAATACAATTTGCATCTGAAGAGTCATGTTCGAGTTGTCTACAGATGAGCCATACCTCTCAACATTGCCAAATATACCCTGTTTACCAAGAACAGAGTCCAGTGGAGGTACATGCTATAAATGCCCCTGGTCGTTTCAACCCCAATGATAGGTGGAGTCATCCTGGTTTTGATCAAAGAAACAGTGCTGCTGCAGCAAACCCATCTCAACAATCGCAACCGAATAAAGGAAACCAATACCGACCTCAAAACCAAGGGTACCACCAGAGTTACCAACCTCCTCCTACTTATCAACAAAATCAAGGGTATCACCAGAACCAATATCAAAATCATTCACCTCAATCCAACTACAATCAGGGGGGCAACAACCAAACCTCATCAAACACTTATGTGCCACCCCATAAGAAGGCACAAGAGGATCCTAATACGCTCATGATGCAGCAGATGATGCAGCTAATGAGTAAACTCAACACAAGTGTAGAGAGGTTAGCTGCCCAACAAGGTGATCGAGAACGAACCATGTTCCCTGCACAACCAGAGCCAAATCCTAAAGGCCAACACTCGGGTACAGGACCCTCGGGATTTGGACCACATGAGGAGGCCAAGGCGGTAACTGTGTTGAGAAGTGGAAAAGAAATTGAGAAAGTCTCTTTACCCACACAACCTGTAGTTAGTGATGAAGAAGAGGTAGAGAATGAAGAAGAATTGGTGGAAGAAGGAAGCAAGGGCGAAACAGTTGAGCCCAAAACAACAATTCCTGAGGATAATGAAATAAAGAGAAGACCTGGAAAAGAACCCCTCCTTAAGGAGGCAACCAAATGTCCTTTTCCGGCACCATATCCTCAGAGGTTGAAGAAACCTCAACAAGAAACGAAAAGTCAGGAGTTTCTGGAGTTATTCAAATAGGTAAAGATCAATCTCCCACTCCTAGACGCAATTAAATAAGTGCCTTCCTACGCCAAGTTCCTAAAAGACTTGTGCACTGTAAAAAGGAAGCAAAGTGTTAAGAAGAGTGCTTACTTGGCATGCCAGGCGAGTGCGATCGTAAAACACGATTTGCCTCCTAAATACAAGGATCCAGGTACGCCAACAGTTTCTTGCATAATTGGTCAGAAGAAAGTGAACAATGCACTGTTCGATTTAGGATCGAGTGTTAATCTCTTACCTTGCACTGTCTATCAACAGTTAGGGTTAGGAGAACTTAAGCCCACTCGCATTACTCTCCAACTGGCAGATAGATCAATTAAATACCCGCGAGGAGTGCTGGAGGATGTCTTAGTCCAGATTGACACTTTTGTCTTTCCTGTTGACTTTGTTGTTCTGGACACTGAACCAGTTTACAATGCTAAATCTCAGATTCCAGTGATATTTGGACGTCCTTTCCTCACAACAATTGATGCGGCGATTAAAGTAAGGAGTGGAGTTATGACCGTTGTTTTTGGGAATATGACATTGAATATCAAAATCTTTTCAAATCCCAAAATTGAAGATTTTGATGATGAGGAAGAGGAGGTGAACTGGGTAGAAGCAGTAATTCAAGATTGTTTTGATTCAACTGCTCACTCTGATCCTGTGGAGTCCATTATGACTAACTCATGTTATGAATTGGATAAATGCACTCCACAAGATGAAAGGATGAGTCAGATATGCTCTATATTGGAGGTTGTTGAAGAGGAAGTTGCAAGAACAATGTGGACTGCTCAATATGAGCAGCTACCGCCAAAGACCAAGTTGGCTGTGCCGTCAAACCTGCAATTTCCAGAGTTGGAATTGAAAGAGCTCCCAAAAGAATTGAAGTATGTATTTCTGGGAGAAGAGAAAACCTTTCCTGTGATTATATCATCTGTTTTAAATCACGAACAAGAAAGCAAACTGATACAGTTGCTTAAGCAACACAGGAGTGCGTTAGGATGGATCGTTGCTGATTTAAGAGGAATTAGTCCATCCACATGCACCCACAGGATTTACCTTGAGGAAGATGCCAAACCTTGTCGTCAAATGCAAAGGCGTCTTAACCCAAACATGCAAGAGGTGGTGAAGAAGGAAGTTTTGAAGTTGCTGGATGTTGGGGTTATTTATCCAATTTCGGATAGTCCTTGGGTGAGCCCAACTCAAGTAGTGCCGAAGAAAGCTGGCATTACAGTAGTAGAAAATAAAGCAGGAGAATTGGTACCCACACGTGTAACCACGAGTTGGCGCATGTGTATTGACTATCGAAGGTTGAATGCGGTAACTCGGAAAGATCATTTTCCATTGCCCTTTATGGATCAAATGCTCGAAAGTGTAGCAGGTCACCAATTCTATTGTTTCCTGGATGGTTATAGTGGTTATAACTAAATTGAAATTGATCCTGCTGATCAAGAAAAAACCACTTTTACCTGCCCGTTTGGAACATTTGCATATCGCCGGATGCCATTCGGATTGTGCAACGCACCTGCTACTTTTCAGCGGTGCATGCTTAGCATCTTCAGGGATATGGTGGAGAAGATTATGGAGGTTTTTATGGACAATTTTTCCGTATTTGGAAGCAGCTTTGATGATTGCTTGGAGAACCTCCAGAAAGTCTTGAAAAGATGTGAGGAAAAGAATTTGGTCCTCAACTGGGAAAAATGTCACTTTATGGTGACAAAAGGGATTGTCTTGGGACATATCGTGTCTGCTGAGGGAATACAAGTAGATAAGGCAAAGATCGATATAATTTCCAATCTTCCTGTCCCCACTACAGTGAAAGAAATACGATCGTTTCTATGTCACGCCGGTTTCTACCGGAGGTTTATTAAGGATTTCAGTGCTGTATCTAGACCACTATGCCAACTCCTTGTTAAGGACCAACCATTCGAGTGGAACAGCAAGTGCCAGGAATCTTTTGATAAACTCAAACATCACCTTACAACAGCTCCGATAATGCAATCTCCAGATTGGAGTCTTCCTTTTGAGCTGATGTGTGATGCGAGTGACACAGCGATCGGAGCTGTTTTAGGGCAAAGGAAAGACAAGAAGCCTACTGTGATCTACTACGCTAGCAGAACCCTTGATGGAGCTCAACGTAATTACTCTACTACCGAAAAGGAGTTGCTGGCGATTGTATTCGCACTGGAGAAATTCAGGCAATATCTGATTGGCTCGCAGATCATTTGCTTCACCGATCATGCTGCATTGAAGTATCTATTATCCAAGAAGGATACAAAACAGCGATTGATACGCTGGATTCTCCTGCTCCAAGAATTTGATTTGGTTATCAAAGATAAAAAGGGGGTGGAGAATGTTGTAGCCGATCACCTCTCACGATTGACGTTTGAAGACAATTCTTCACAATCTATTCCGATCAGTGAATCTTTCCCAGATGAGCAACTTTTTGCTGCAACTAGTTTGCCCTGGTATGCTGACATTGTCAATTACCTGGCAACAGGAGAGACCCCGTCTCATTGGTCCACCCCTGACAGAAAAAGGTTTCTATCCATCGCTCGGTGGTTTTACTTTGATGATCCGTACTTGTTTAAGTACTGTGCGGATCAAATAATTAGGCGATGTATCCCCGAGGAAGATATCTCTCAAATTTTAGCTTTATGCCACTCAGAGGCCTGCGGTGGCCATTTCTCGGCTCAAAAAACTGCTCAAAAAGTGTTTAGTAGTGGTTTCTACTGGCCGACAGTTTTCAAAGACTGTTATGCATTTTGTAGAGCATGTGCTAGATGCCAAATGTTAGGAAGCTTGTCAAAGAGAAATGAAATGCCGATGACCCCGATCATTACTATTGAAATCTTCGATTGCTGGGGCATCGATTTCATGGGACCATTCCCGCCATCATCTCATTACGAATATATCCTTTTGGCAGTCGAATATGTGTCCAAATGGGTTGAGGCCATTCCGACAAGGAGAAATGATCACAGAACTGTGATCTCATTCTTAAAAGAGAATATTTTGTCAAGATTCGGAACACTGAAGGCCATGATTAGCGATCGTGGAACCCATTTCTGCAATAAGCCTTTTGAGGCACTGATGAAAAAATATGGGGTCAACCATAAGATTGCTTTATCATATCACCCACAGTCGAATGGTCAGGCAGAGTTAGCTAATAGGGAGATCAAACATATCCTGGAGAAAACCGTGAACATCAATAGAAAAGATTGGTCATCACGTTTAACTGATGCTCTATGGGCATACAGGACGGCGTATAAGACGAATCTTGGGATGTCTCCCTACAGGCTGATTTATGGAAAAGCTTGCCATTTGCCTGTGGAATTGGAGCATAAGGCATATTGGGCAACTAGATTGCTAAATTTTGATATCCATGAAAGTGGTACATTGAGGAAATTACAACTCAATGAATTGGAAGAGATCAGGAATGATGCATATGATCGTGCTCGAACTTACAAGTCCAAATTAAAAGCTAAGCATGATCGATCGATCCTGAGAAAGAAGCTTGAACCGGGACAGAAAGTGTTACTCTACGATTCAAAGCTTCATCTCTTTCCCGGGAAGCTGAGGTCAAGGTGGATAGGACCATTTGTTGTCAAAGAAGTGTTTCCACACGGAGCAATAGAAATCGTTAATCCCAAGAATGGTAATGTTTTTAAAGTCAATGGACAACGTTTAAAACCATTTTTGGAGAGGTTCGAACCAGAATAAAAAACCATCCACCTGGATGATCCTGATTATTCTTCTTGAAATTTGAGAACCTTGTGTTGTTATATAGTAGTTTTCTTTTCTTTGTATGCTTCTTTATTTCCTTTTATTCTTATTCTGTCTTTTGATTGGCTGTAGGATGAATCCATTGCATTACCTACCGCATTTGCTCTTCCATGGGGTCCGTTCTCCAGGAACCCCAGAACAGAGGGAGCAAGAAAGGCCAATTTTTACTCCACTTTCCAGTTCATGTCCGGATTCCCCTATTGCGGTAGTCGCCAATATGAATACCTAGAATTTGCTTTACGAAGTTCGAGAAATTCTGGAAGACCTTCAAATCGATTCGGACGGGGAAGTCGTGGAGTACTCTGTGGATTATGCTGTAGGAGAAGACTTTTCTTCCCCTGAACCTGAGCATAATTGATAATTCCTATGGCAGATGAATAAAGACAGAATTTTGTTTCTTGTTTTCTTTGTGTTTGTTTGTTTCCCGACCAAGATCTTGTACTCTTTGGATGATAATAATCCATTTTTGAACCATGAATTGATGATGTTTGGAATAAATTCTTCCTACTTTTGTGTTTGATGGTTTTTGATCATTTTTTGAATGCTTGAAGTCTCGTTTCTACCTTAAAATTGCATTCTTAAACTGTTGGGGGTGATCACATGAGGAACATTTGGGTTCCCATGAATTTCTTATTCAATCGATTGATATTATTGTCAATCGATTGGTATAAATGGCTTCCAATCGATTGACAATTTTGTCAATCGATTGACTTGAATCTAGTTCAATCGATTGACATCTATTGTCAATCGATTGACAATTCCCCCAGACGTAATGTCTGTTCTTCTCCCTCTCTCTCATTTCATTTCAAAAATCTGTGAGAGAGAGAGAGGGAGTAGGCGATTCCGAGGGAGTGAGAAGGAGACCCCTCCCATAATTTCCATCATCATCATCATCACCGTCATCATCATCATCCTCCTCATCTATCCCTCTCGGCCACACCATCTCCACCGCCTCTGTTCTCGTGTGGACAAAGAGTGAGGGAAAGGGAGAGAGATTTGGGCCTTCCATCATCATCATCAATCTTGTCATCAACCAATCTGGGGGAGAGTTTTTGCCGCGATTCCGATTGAGGTAACTCCCAAAACCCACTTCCCTTTCTCATCCTTTTTATGATTTAAAACAATCGAGGGAGCCCCTCATGGTCTTAAGACCATTAAATGAATGATAGGGGGACGTGAGACCTTGTTGTGGGCAGCCCCCTATAATCGCTAATGTCAATCGATTGACATCAGGGCTCAATCGATTGGATCACAACTTCAATCGATTGACATCTTATGTCAATCGATTGACATAAACAGAGATGCAGAGCCTCCATTCTTTTATCCTAACTCTCTGGTTTCCTTATTCTTGCAGCTCCTATGGCTCCAAAGCCGAAAGACAGTGGACCACACCCTGAAAAATCAACTTCTCTAGAGATTCCTGACCCACCGCTCGCTCATGGGTTCAGGAACGCTAAAGAAAACACGTGGTACACCAAATACTTTCGAACGCGCGCAATCATGGTGGAAAGGCAATTCGAGAATTTGTGGAGCGATGATAAGACCCCATTCCATCTAGCCCGCCTTCGAACTTTTCCCGATTGGCTCCCAGTTCTTATAGCGGATAAAAAAGTTTATGCTTCCTGGATTCGGCCAGCATGTGCCAGTTTGGTTAAGGTACCGAATGTCCCCTACACGTATTTTTCGTGTGTATCAGGACGGGCAATTGAGTTCAGCCCAGCTACAGTCGCTCGGGCGCTTGGTATCCCAGAGGTTCCTGAGCATATGTACCTTGTTCATCCCGACCGTCCATTTCCATCATATGATGTCGTTGCCACAGAGATCTCCGGCGGGAAGGTTAAGAAATACTCGGGGATCACAGTACTCGATGACCACGACCTGACGACGGACTATCATCTTCTACACTTGACTCTTTGCAGCTGCATTCTTCCCACGACCTATAAGTTAGATTTCGCTGGGTGGTATGCGAGAGTTTTATTTGCTATTGGGACTGGTCTACCTATCTGCCTCGCTCGGCTTTTCATCGAATTCTTCGTTGAGCCCACACGTCATCCCAGCAAGGCTCAGCACCTCAAAGGTGCATGGGTGATACATAGAGTGTGTGAGGAGGCAGGGTTGGTGATACCGGCAGGAGAGGTGCTGTTAAAATCAAAGATTGGTGTTTTTGGTGAGTCTGCTGCTAGACGATCAGCAGCGCAATTCAAAAAATTATCAAAGGGAAAGGGAAAGTTAGGAGAGAGCAGTAAGAGGAAGAAGAGGAAGAGAGGAGATGAGACGTCAGAGGAGGAGGACGTGGACCCAGGGACGCCTACTGAGACGGAGGGTCAGGATACGGTGATAGTTGAGGAGGAAGAGGATGAGGACTCAGGGACGCCGACTGAGGCTGAGGGTCAGTATGAGTTGAGGATGCGTGAGCCACCTATAGCCTCTACACCACCTACAACATCTACATCTACCCCTCCATCTCTCCAGACCATTTACGACTTCTTGGTAGAGGAGCGAACCGCGAGATTACAGCTTCATGGGATGGTCAGAGAGCTCTCTGCAGAGCTGTTATTGATAGCTGCCCAGATGTCGATAGATCGTGATGCGGTTCAGGGGAGACTCGGGCAGCTAAGTGGTCAGATTGAGCAAATTTCAATGTTGCTTGGGATCGAGCAATCCTTGCGCTCATCTATGCCACCTCCTCCGACAGCTCCAGCTTCTACATCAGCTCCACCAGGGGGAGATATATTAGAGACACCTACACCGCCACCACCTCCAGCTGCTGTTCCCCCACCAGCTGTGAGTGACCCGGCGGCTGTTGCCCAGACTGGGACAGCTGCTGAGGGTGACAGTGAGGTGATTGTTGATCCAGGTCATGACGGTGCACCCATGTCATCTGGTGACCACCCTGCTGAGCCTTAGGAGGGAGTGTTGGAGAGCAAGAGAGTATTTTGTTGTTTCTTATTTTGTAATCTCTCTTGTATTTCTTTTGTTTGATTTGTGAATATGTAGGTAGATTTGTGGATAGTTTATTTTGGTTGGTTGAAAAGCTGGATTGGATAGTTGGGTTTTGCTTATATCTGTACTTGGACTTCATTGATTTTGAACATTATTATTACAGATAGTTCTTTTTGTTCATGGATTATGCTTCTATTGTTGATATTATTATCCATATGCTCTTGATCTTGGTTGTTTGGGGAGATTGTTTTATTCAAACAGGTGAATTCTCTAAATTTTGCTGAAATGATTGAAACAAGTGATATCTTCTTTTACTTGAAATACTTCCATTGGGGACAATGTCAATTTCAGTTGGGGGTAGGAAGTAGATATCCAACACCTGTGTTTTCTTGAATTTATTCGCACACCTGTTTTAATACTAGAACTTCCATGTTGTTCCTAGTTTGTTTTGTTTCCTTAGTTAAAAAAAAAATGCTGGTGTTGAAATTCTAACTTTCAAAACTTCATTTCTCCTCGCTAATATATTGTGCAATGATGCATTCATGTTTTTCTTGTTATATTATGGATTTCGATTACATGATACTTTGTCGCTAATCTGGTTTTACGTCCATAGCACGAATATATCCTGAAAACATTTTGCACGAGTTGACAATCACGAAAGAATCTTTGAATGAGAATGAAATACGATTGTCATGATTAATGGATTAATAGTAAAACTTTTAACCCTAGTAAGTTTTGAGCCATTCTTTTATTCTGAGGGTTAATCGCAAAACTCGTGTTAATTCTTGAAATACACTTTTATCTCGTTGAGAGTCTCATTCTTGTTTCATTTGGCTGATGCGTCAGGAGAACGTTTAGGATCTACTATTTTCAAAACTCAGGAAATACTTGAGATAAGTTATAATGTCTAGAAGATGATTTAGGCCATCGTTTCTTCACCTCATCACTCAAGGAAGTCTAAAACCTCACTTACCTATCACAAATCAAGGCCTCTACCTAAAATCACATATTTATAATCGAGCATGTGACGGTTTTGTGAAAACAGTTAAAGGAGGAAAAGGAGAAGTGATTGCATTCAAAAAAAAAAAAAAGGAGAAAAGAAAAGTGGAAAGCAAGAAATAAAAGAAATTGGAGAATTGATAAATAAAAGGTGTGAAGTAAAGTTGGTTTTACCATGTTACATGCTTGAACTTATTTTTCACATTCCATCATCCCTTGCCTCTCTTCATATTTCTGTCACAAGTCCTAAGGATTCTGGATTAATTTTAACAAATCTCGAGTATGAAATGAGTTTTCCACAGTAGATCGCTCCTGTAGTAATTGGTATTCTATCCATGAGACTCATGCACCTCAAATAAGCGTTCTTCATAGTCTAGTATGTAAGCATATTTGATTGCCTCTACATTTACTCATTTGAGCTTCATACTATGAGTGCATGATTTTTACGCCAGTTTCAGAGTGATTTTTATTTTGAGCGTAAACCGTGTGAGAATTGAGTTAAAACTATGAAGTCTTAAACATGTCAATCTAAATAATTCTTAGAAAAAGATTTCAATCGTAGTTGTTAACTCTCCACACACACACAAGGATATATAAAGGCTATGGATGTAGTTTGACTTGAATAGTTACTTTGTAACATGTTGTTTACTTCCATAGCATGATAAAGGAATTCATGTCCTTGTTAAGCAGAATTTTTAGCACAAAAGAGAAATCGAAGTTCTTTGATGGGTTTAGAAATTTTGATATTTGAATTTTGTGGGTTAATTCTCTGAAAACCCTCACGAGACACAACTCGTCCATTAGGGTAAACCTAAGGGTTCAAAGGCTTGTTGCAAACGCTAAATGCAACCGCGATTCCTGCGAGAGTGAGTTAGGATTTCCCTTTTGTTTTAGCTCAATAAAACTGTAACGTCAATAGTTGGTCGTTTTAGTTTGTGTTAATTCCGCTTCATTACTAGAGACTAGCAAAGCACTAGTTGGGGGTCGTGATGAGAGCTGATATTATCTGAATATTAGCTCGATAAGGAGTAAGAACCGACTGGATTTAACCCCGTTTCTCTAGTATTACCTGCACTTGTGTTTTAATTCATTTCTTTACACAATGATGTATTTTTCGTGGTATGTTGTTGTGTTTAGCTCTTTGAATGCAGGCTCTGAAGTTAAAATGAATAACAAGTCGAAAGGGATAACTCAAGTAACAAATTGATGAAGTCTTGATACCAATCGATTGACATAATATCAATCGATTGACATAATTTCATGATCAATCGATTGGTGTTTTTATCAATCGATTGAACTTTTTATCAATCGATTGATATATGTGTCAATCGATTGACTTAAACTGGAAACAGTCTGTGTTAATGGCGCAAGATTTCAGCAATCAGGCGACGACCAGCTGTTATGGAGTGAACCTGGATACCTTAAGCTCGTGGACTTAACACTATATATAGAGGAGAGTGAAGAGGGTCAAGGGTTAGCTCATTTTGTATTGTTTTGTAGGATTTTTGAGAGATTTTGCAGATTAAACAAAGCTCAAGTTGGAGGATTGTTTTTGTATTTTCGAATTCAGTTTGAGTTCAGGTCTCTATCTTGTTTTTGTTGTGTTGCTTTAGTATTTGTTAGATATTTCAGTTTGATTCGAATTTAATTTTTGAAATTGCTTGTTTTAAAGATTAATCCTTGCCTCTTACTTATAATCTTCTTCAAAATATTTCTGTTTTCGTTAGATTAAACATGTTTGAGTAGATCCTGATTGGGAATAATGTGAAGAAACATTGTTCCCAGCCCTCTGCCATGATTCTGTGAAAGAGTCAATGTCAATCGATTGGATACAAAATCCAATCGATTGACATAGACTCCTTGTCAATCGATTGATATACTTATCAATCGATTGAAAGCCATTTCATATCAATCGATTGACATCATGTCAATCGATTGGTATGTTTATGACTTGGTTTGACTCCTTTTTGTATTCCAGTAACTTTTGTTTCAAGAACTAAGTCCAAATTGATCTTCCTAGTTCAAATTGCAATCTGATTTTGAAATAAGAGCTCTTTTGAATAATTAACTCAATGAACACTCATAACAAACACTTCGAATATTCCATACTCAATTTGTTAGTTATTGTTCATAGTTTTAATTAACTACTTATTTCAGTTCTTCATAAATAAGTGAGGTAAACGAACCACTAAATATGCAAGATTTACATACTTAGTGTTTAAAATACTTAACTTAATCATTTTCGAAATAAGGAATACTCTAAGAATAAAACCCCAGCTGTTCATTCTTGTTAAATCATGGTAGTGGCTGGCACTTTGTGGACTCACATGTTCCCAACTCTTTTTCATATTTGATATCACAGTTTTTAAATTCTATCTAGTTAAGTTTTTGCTTCACTATATTTTATTTCTTTTACTTATTCTATAGGACTGTTAGATCCCCCTTCTACAAGAAATCATCTTTTATTTCATTTTAGGATTCAATCTAGATTCTTCCGCCTTTACAATCCGTCCGTTGGGATTCGACCCGGTCTTACCGGTTTTAACGCGACGCGACCGTCTACACTTGGACGTACTCTTCAGAGAACACATTTCAAGTCGGAGTACGGGAAGAGGTGACCGTAGGAAACCGACCTGGGACATGGGTGGTCGCAGGGGCATTTGAAGTTCGCCATCGTCGGCCGCCCAGGGGTTTAACCCCGTTGTCGGTCGGGCCTGAGCAAAGCTTTAAGTAATTTCCTGTTTAGGTCTACAATCCCCTACCCCCCAAGAATTTTGCTAAGGCGAGGGCGTGTTGGGGAGTGGACGTAGGAAACCGACCTTGAACATGGGTGGTTGCAGGGTCCTTTTGTGCCTGGGTTCGGAGCCCGAGGTCTTTTCTGCCTTGAGGTTAGGCCCAAGGTCTTTGTGGCCTCAGAGTTAGGCCTCGAGGTCTTTTCTGCCTTGGGGTTAGGCCCAAGGTCTTTGTGGCCTTGGAGTTAGGCCCCGAGGTCTTTTCTGCCTTGGGGTTAGGCCCAAGGTCTTTTCTGCCTCGGGGTTCGCCCCAAGGTTTTTTTTTTTTTTTTTTGCATTGCACGGGGTACGGACAGGAATGAATTTTTAAAACAAGCCAGTCAATTTTATTTGAAAAGTAATAATCTGTAACGGTTGCTCCATCAGAGCTATAAGAAAAGAATTCCCCTATAGTACTAAATGCCCGTGGTCAGCTACTGATAATACTTGCGGAGGTGTTGCACGTTCCAAGGATGAGTGAGATCATGACCGTCCATGCTCTGTAGCCAGTAGGTTCCCGGTTGGTTAACCCGAGTTACTTTATACGGGCCTTCCCAGTGTGCCCCCAATTTCCCGTGGCTCGGGATTCGGGTAGACTGGTTCACTGCCTTGAGGACGAGGTCTCCAACTTGAAAGCTACGGTGCTTCACCTTGTTATTATAATACCGCGAGACTCTTTGCTTGTAAGCGGCCACCTTAAGATAGGCCTGGTCTTTTTTTTCTTCCACTAGGTCCAATTCTGTCCTGAGGGCTTCTCCGTTGTCCAGACCGCTGAAGTTGGCCACCCGGTATGTTCACAGCCCGAGCTCTGTGGGGACCACTGCCTCGAAACCGTAATTTAAGGAAAACGGGGTCTCGCCTGTGGCCGCTCGGGGTGTAGTGCGGTAGGCCCACAGGAGTGTTGGTAGCTCTTCCGTCCACAAGCCTTTGGCGCCTTCAAGCCTTGTCTTGATTGACTGCAGGATGGTCCGATTGGTTACCTCGGCTTGACCATTGGCTTGTGGGTGCTCGGGGGAAGAGTAATGATTTAGTATTCCGTAGCCCGAGCAGAACTGTCTGAAGATGGGTGTGTCAAATTGTCTGCCATTATCGCTGATCAGGACTCGGGGAATACCGAACCTGCTGAGGATATGTCTTTCCACAAAGCTTTCCATTTTCCGCTCGGTTATCGTTGCCAAGGGCTCGGCCTCCGCCCATTTGGTGAAGTAGTCACAGCTATCACGGCAAACCTAACTTGTCCTTTTCCTGTCAGTAATGGACCAACAATGTCAATTACCCATTGGGCAAATGGCCATGGACTGTGGACCGGTGTCTGGAGTTCTCCTGGCCGATTGATCATGGGAGAGTACCTCTGGCACTTGTCACACCGTCGCACATACTCCTGTGAATCTCGGGCCATGGTTGGCCAATAGTAACCTTGTAGTAGGGCCTTTTTGGAAAGTGCCCGACCTCCGATGTGGTTCCCGCACACACCTTCATGGATTTCAAACAGTATTGCTTGCACTTGCGCAGGATGAACGCAGCGGAGGTACGGGATGGTGAATCCCCTCTTGTAGAGAATGCCGTCAAGGAGATGATATCGCGATGCCCGGTACTTGACCCGGCGTACCTCATCTTTGTCATCTGGTAGCCCTCCTGTCGTCAGGAATGTCACGAGCGGGTCCATCCAACTAGGTCCCAAAGTGACCGGGTCGACCTCCATGCCCTCTGAGTTGATCACACTTGGCTCGGGTAGGAATTGTATCCTTATCCCGGGCAAGTCTGACTCAGAAGACGAGGCGAGGCGGGCCAACCGGTCTGCTCTGGTATTTTTTTCTCTAGGTATCTGGGTGATGGAGAATCCTCAGAGCTTCTTGGAAACCGCCCGGACAAGGGCCAAGTAGGCTACCATGTTGTCCTCCCGCACTTCATATTCTTGGTTTACTTGATTGACCACGAGCTGGGAGTCGCTATAGCCCTGGACCTGTTGTGCGTTCATCGAGATGGCTAACTGTAACCCGACCAAGAGGGCTTCGTACTCGACCTCGTTGTTGGAGGCGCGAAACCCAAACCTTAAAGCATATTCGAGCTAGATCCCGTCGGGGGTAGTCAAGATGATTCCAGCTCCACTACCTTGCTGATTGGAGGAACCATCCACATGCAACACCCAGGTTGGGACGTCGGAGTTTAATCCGGGCGGTAGGGCCGGAGGCTCGGACTCTTCGACTGGGTCTTCGGAATATGTAAACTCAACCAGAAAGTCTGCTACAGCTTGCCCCTTGATGGCTGTTCGGGGTCGGTAGATTACATCGAACTCTTCCAACTCCAAGGCCCACTTAACGAGCCTCCCGGATGTGTCTGGACGACTGAGAATTCTGCGGAGAGGCTGATCGGTCAGGACTACAATGGCATGGGCCTGGAAGTACGGGCGGAGCCTTCGGGCTGAGGTGATGAGGGCGAAGGCTAGTTTCTCGATGCGTAAGTATCTGCTCTCGGCGCCCTGCAACGCCCGGCTGGTGTAGTACACTGGGAACTGTATCCCATGTTTTTCCCGAATAAGTGTCGAGCTAACTGCCGATGGTGACACTGCCAGGTACAGAAATAATTCTTCCCCGGGTACGGGTGTCGAGAGCAGAGGAGGGGAGGCCAGATACCTCTTGAGTTCCTGGAATGCCTCCTCACACTCTTCTGACCACTGGAATGCCTTGTGGAAGATTTTGAAGAACGGCAAGCACCAGGCGGTAGCTCGGGATACGAATCTGTTTAGTGCGGCCACCCGTCCGGCTAGGCTTTGAACTTCCTTTGTTGATTTAGGCGACCGCATGTTGATGATAGCTCTGATCTTCTCGGGGTTTGCTTCGATTCCCTGTCTGCTAACTAGATGGCCGAGGAATTTCCCGGATGAGACACCAAAGGTGCATTTGGCCGGGTTCAACCTCATCTTGAACTTTCTCAAAATGCTGAAGGCCCCGGCCAGATGCTCAAGGTGGTCGGGCTCATCCCGGCTCTTGACCAGAAGATCGTCCACATATACTTCCATAGATTTTTCGATGAGGTCCTTAAACATGTAGTTGACCAGGCGCTGGTAAGTAGCTCCGGCATTCTTGAGGCCGAACGGTATGACTTTATAACAGTACGTGCCTTGGTCGATGATGAACGCTGTCTTTTCTTCATCCCCGGGGTACATGTTGATCTGATTATACCCCGAGTAAGCGTCCATGAATGAGAGGAGTGAGTGGCCTGCTGTTGAGTCAATAAGGAGGTCTATCCTAGGAAGCGGATAGCTGTCCTTGGGGCAGGCCTTGTTGAGGTCGGTGAAGTCCACGTACATTCTCCACTTCCCGTTGCTTTTCTTGACTAGGACGACATTGGCTAGTCAATCGGGATAGTGGACTTCTCGGATGGATTTCGCCTTCAGGAGTTTCTCGACCTCCTCACTCACTGCTTTTTGTCTCTCGAGGGCCATGCCCCTTCTCTTCTGCTTCACTGGGCGACAATCCGGGCTGACATGGAGACAATGGGACATGACCCGGGGGTCAATACCGGGCATATCCTCATGACTCCAAGCAAAAACGTCTTGATTTTGCCTCAGGAACTGGATCAACTTCTCCTTTAACCCGGGCTCCAGTAGGGTACCGATGTTGACCGTGTGGTCCGGGCATTCGGGATCCAACATGACTCGTTCCAGTTCTTTCGTCGACCCTATCACGTCACTCTGGTCCCGGGGGTCCAATTCTTGGACGTTTAACGTTTCGGTGATTGCCCCCCGACGCAATGAGCTAACATAGCAGCTTCGAGCAGTAGCCTGGTCTCCTAGCAAGCATCCTGGTCCCTGGGGAGTTGAAAACTTCACCGTTAAGCTATAGGTCGAGACGACCGCTCTGGCCCTGTTGAGGGTCGGCCTGCCGAGGATGACATTGTATGCCGAAGGGGCCTCTACTATCACAAAATTAGCCAGCACGAAAACCTGCTGTGGGTAGGTCCCCATGAGAACTCGGAGCTCGATTGTACCGACCGGTTGAGTGTTGGAGCCGTTAAATCCAACCAGGCGAGTAGCAACTGGTCGGAGTCGATCCCTAGAGATCCCGAGTTGATCGAATGCAGCAGCGAACATGATATCGGACGAGCTGCCTGTGTCCACTAGCACCCTCTGGACCATATAGTTAGCTATAGAAAGCGTCACTACTAGCGGGTCATCATGGGGGCAGTGGATGCCCTGCAAGTCATCGGACGTGAACGTCAGGACGTCGGTTGTGGAGGAGTCGGTGGATTGGACTTGCCAGACGTCCGCCCGGGACGCCCGGGCATGCTTCTTCCACGCCGACTGTGAATCGCCTCCACCTGACATCCCTCCGGAGTTCACGTGGATGTGACCAAGTGGTGGTGGTGGCTGATCGGGAGCTCGGCCGTCCTGCCGAGGCCGTCTATCCGCTGCGACAAACTCAGCAAGGTGTCCCTGTTCGATTAGCTTCTCTATTGCTATCTTCAATTTGAACCAATCCTCCGTTTCATGGCCGTGATCCCTGTGGTAACGGCAAAATTTGTCCCAGTTTCTTTTACCGGACGGGGCTCTGAGTTTAGCTGGCTGCGGAAGCAACCTCTGCGCCTCTGCGGCGACCATCACCTCATGTATAGGCCGGGAAAGTGGTATGAAAGCGGTTGGGGGCTGGCCCCTGGCATCTCTCTGATCTTGCTTCAGCTTCTTTCCCGAGCCCTTGTCGAAGCCCTCGCGCTTGCGCCTGGCCTTCGGGGATTCATCTCCCGCTTAACCGGCGCGTTTCGCTTTCAGGAACTCCTCGGTATCTATATGCTTTCCGACCCTTTTCGAGAGCTCCACCAGGGTCGCAGGTCGGTTGCGATGGAACGACGTGGCAACCTTGGTGTGTTGAACTCCTGAACAGAAGGCCATGATTGCGGTCGTCTCATTGAGGTTGCGGATCAGGAGCCTTTGTTGATTGAAACGGTCCACATACTCCCTCAAGGACTCTCCTTTGCGCTGCTTGACAGTCAGCAGCTGGGTGTCTGGTTGGGACCGGTCGAGCATTCCGACAATCTGGCTGATGAAAAGTTTGCCGAGGGTTTTGAAGTTATCAACCGTTCGGGGCTTCAATGCATGGAACCACTGTGCGGCTGACCCCTTTAGGGTACTGGGGAAGGCCAGGCACAGCAGCTCATCTATCGTAGTGACCAATGCCATCTGCCCCTTGTAGGTGCGGATGTGGTCTACCGGACTCCCTGTGCCATCGTATGAGCTAAGGTGAGGGGGTTTGAATTTCCACGGAATAGGAAATTGTGTCACCCGAGCGGTGTAGGGCGACTCCGTCTCTGTGTTGGTGAGGTCGTGGCCGGACTTGCGGTTCAGCCTCTCGATCTGCTGCTGCAGTTCCTCAACCTGGGCTTTGACATCATTCCGCCCGGTTCTCCTGTCCGCGTCAGAACGGTAGGCGGGGTCGGACGATGAGGCCTCCTCTTCGAAGTGCGTCGACCTCGGAGATAGTACTCGGCTGTGGGTCCGGGAAAGCCTATGCCTAAGATCCCCCCAGCTCAGGACGGGAGGGTCATCGACCGATTCCCGGGCTTTCCGCTCGGACTCTTCTCCCCTTGCTGCCCGTCGCCGATCAATGATGGTTCCGGGATCCTCCACTCGGCGCGCTAGGTGAGGATCGGGCCGAGGTCCTCTCCGCGAGCGCTTAGTAGCCTGACTGCGCTCTCCATCAGCGAGACGTTCCCGGTCTGGTGGAGACACCGGAGCGGACCGGGCTTGCCTGCGGACAGGAACGCTCTCCTCAGGCTACTTCTCCGACGAAGGGCGCTTCTCGTGTTGGGCCATAAGCGCCTCTATCTGTTGCTGTGTTCGGCGCTGGCCCTCCAAGAGCTGCTCTAATGTTGCCGTGACCTGTTCAGTGGTCATGGAGGCAGCCCGCGGCTCGATCTGTAGGTTTTCCTGACCGGTTGAATCGGCGGTTTTCTTACCCTTCTTTGGCGGCATGTTGATCAGTCAGAAATTTTTGTTGATGAAGAACTGTGTCGAGTCTTCCCACAGATGGCGCCAAATTGATGATACCGAAAATTGGTAAGCAAGATTTGGACAGAAAGTAAAGCAAGAGGAGATTTGTATGTGGTTCGGTCCCGTTAACAAGGTGACCTACATCCACGGCTGCGTTTGCGCGCTGTTACTAGCAGATCACCGGCGGGCATGGTGAGCCAACAGAAGTGGGCGGCACTACCAGTAATACCGGCGGGGTGTATGCCTGTCAATGGTGAGTTCTCTCATAAGTGCTTATATGCTTAGAGAGGTGATTTTCGGATCCCCTTAGCGAGTATAGGTGGGCTCTTTTATAGATGCAAGAGTCCGCCTTTACATGGTAAGAGTTGATCAGATTAGGAAACCTAATCTGATCATAACAGATTTGCTCAATCTTAGGGGTATTTCCTAAACTGTTTAGGAATCTACTCGTTCTTCCCAAACAGAGTTCTGGCCACATAAGGAAACTGTCTAGAGAGTTCTTCCCGGGCTACGCCTCCTGGAAAGTCGCCGCATCTCGTGCCCGGACTGTTCGACTACCCCGAGCGGTTACCTTCAATGACCCTTGGGGTGTGGGCCCCCAGCTCTCGTCCCGGGCAATCCGGATCTTTCTGCTGACGTGGCGGTTGGACTTTTGGAGGATATTTCTGGACGTATCAGAAGGGAAAATATAATTGATTTTTTTAATATCTCTTTTGATTTTAATAAGGCCAAAGTAGTCAATTCAAAAACTTTTAACCATAAAATTAACGGTCAATTGATCGTTGATTAGCATAAGGAAGATGATTGTCATAAAACAACAAATTTTAAAGGAGGTCAGTGTAATTTCTAAGACTGAGTGAAACCTTTATAATTACAAAATACCCCGGAGGAGGGTAGTGTAATTTCTCAACCCAAAAAAAAAAAAAAATTACCTATGCAAAACAAAAATAAAATGTACAATTTTTGAAGTCTTTTGTTGAAGGGAGGTGATTGTCAAACAATAACAAACATCAAGGTCTATAATTTCATAATCTACAAGTGAGACCTCTATGATTACAATATACCTCAGAGAAGAGGAGGTTAGTGTAATTTGACCAAAAACAAAAATAGTCACTATTCCTTTTTTTTATTTTTTATTATATGGCAAAGAAGTCTTTTGTTCAACTACTGTCTTTTTGCCTTTTAAAAAATTCGCATAAACTATACATATTATCAATTGGCTTAGGAGGGTTTGCAATTGATTTTTTTTTTTTATTTTTTTTTTATTTTAGTTTTTTAGTGATTTAAAAAACCGACCATTCGGTCTCAATAGCTCGGTTTTAGGTGATTTCGATCGGTTTAAATTTGTGCATTTATTTAAAACATCGACTGACCAGTGTTTAGTCGGTTTGATTTTGATCGATTTTCGATTTTTCGGCTTTTATGAACACTCACTTAGGGGTGTATCTTTATAAGCAATCAACTGAAATGACCGGTTCGATTTGGTTCGGTCAATTTTTCAAAAAAATTCATACAGTTTAAAAATCGAACTGAACTAAAAGTTTACACTAAATCGAACCAAATTAAAATCGATCAATTTATTTAAAATTTGAATCGAGCCGAACCGATTTCACTCCTACTTACTTAGTAGTTTGAATTTTTTATTTTTATTTTTGGTAAAAAGTAGTTTGAAAATGACTTGTCACAATCCGGCATCCAACCCGACACGTAAGCTGGTTACATGTTATGGGTCGGGCCAGTCAGATCAATGCCTGGCAGGCTGGCACGCTCGGCACGTGTATATACCCAATTGCGGACTGAAAAACAAAGAAAAAAAAAAGGGAACAGAAAATTCTAAATAACGAAAAAGGGTAAGAAAAAAACACAAACCGGTACTGAAGAAGAAACGTTCGCTCCCTCCTCTCTGCTTCTTCGGAAAAAAAAAAAAGGGTTTTGTGTAGAGAGAGAAAGTGAGATTACCACACAAACACACACACATACATAATATATATATATATATATATATATAGAGAGAGAGAGAGAGAGAGAGAGAGAGAGAGGGAGAATATTGAGATTGATGTATATAGAGACAGAAGGACTCAGGGTACGCAAACACAGTTGGACGCTACTGGGTTTTTCATATAAACCTTGAGCCAGGGTTTTCTTATACAAAGAAGGTACAATAGCAACTCAGAAAGTGTTGATTTTTACTTAAATTGTTTACTTCCTTTTTTTTTTTTTTTTTTTTCTTGATGTTTGGTCACCCAATTAGGGTTTTATTTAACTTTTTTGCTCTCTGTCTTTAAATTGAATTCTAGGGTTTGATCTTTCTATCTTTCATGATATTTACTTTAGTGGTTGTTCCTTATGTAGGTGGGGGTTTCCTTTGTTTCTCTGATTGGTTTGGTGTATGTTTGTGTGTTTTAGCTGCCTTTGTATTATTGAATTGGAGATTATATTCTGGGGTTTTCGATTCTGCATCCTTTTTGTATGCTAGTGAATATTTGTGTCTATACTGGTTTCTTCCTTCTTCTTTTTTGTTTATTTTTTGAATCTTTTGCGAGTTCTGGCTTCAGTGTTGTTCAATTATTGTTCGTTGATTTTCCTGTTTCGTGTGTGGTGATTTAATGTGTGGCTATTTGTTTATAATGTTCGTCGCATTTGGATGTTGATTGAAAATATTCCAATCTTCATGTACGTTTGGATATATGAAGGAGCTGGGTGATTCAACTGGTAATTTACTGTGTAACAACTTTGGTCTTGCTAAATATTGGACTTTTAATGTATATTAGCATTCTAACTTAATACGAAGATGCACAAAGTTATAATTTTTATTAGCCATTCACCCATTGGCCATTGCCATTGTGAATGATGACAATTGTTATGGTTTCTTGGTAAAAGGTGAAAACCGAGGTTCTTTCTTTGTGACATTTCTCTACTAGGTAGATATTTTACTTCTTGGTATATAAAAAGAATGAGGGCTGTAATCAGCAAAAAGGGTGAAATGTTTCCAGGGTCTTATGGTTTCTAAAAAGTTGTGTGAAGTGTAAGTTTTGGTGGTTTAAAATCTAGCAGACGTGAAGAGTCCAGAAGTAGTTAAAGGGTTTCTCTGTCACAAGTTGTACGAGATTAACACCTTTTGCTTGACATATTTACGTTCAGATCAACTCCACAAATTTTATTGCTAACATAAAGCATCTGGGTGGTCCATTCCTTTTTGAAATTTGGGCTTTAGACGTGCAGAGTTCATGTTCTCAGGACTTACTATGGTGCATGTAGCTTAGGAACCGAGTATAATGTTTGAAATTTGTTTCAACTAGTCTTGCCTCTTAGATCTTGAATTATCTTAGCAATGGTCGGACTGAAGCAGCCTTTTCCAACATTGGCTGCTATGAGATTTCTTTAGACTAAATTGCGGTACACCCACCTGTTGAATCCGTAATTGGTTTTTGACTCTGATCTGGCCTGCTACGTTTTTCTTCTTATGTTGTTCACCTCTCCAACTGGGGTTAATATGCCGAGCATGGTGAGAAATAACTTGGGTTAGGTTTAACCTTCTTGAGTTCATGAAGGAGGAAGTCATATGTGAAGTTCTATGTGATACCGGCCTGTGACACTATGTTTATATGTCAAACGCTTTACTAATCTTATCTCTTAGAGAGACCCCAACACCATTAGCAATTTATATGAGCTTTCTTGAATGACTTTTGCTTCAATGTCTACACAAACAAACTACTTTGATAGAACAAACATGTGCATATAAATTCAAGTTTTAAGGTAAAAGGAAGGAACGAACTGATCAGTGGTCCATTCATGGACCTAATAAGCCGGAAAACTAATCGTGTATATCCATTAGTATATTTGCTCGTGAAGCAGGCACCACTCTTACCTGATGCAATTGCAATTGTTGAAATTGAAAGAGTATTTTTTACCGTCTGCTGACAATTGCCTACCACACAGCAAAAACCAGCAAGGATGCAAAGATAATAGATTATTTTTCTTTTGGTTGTTCTAATGCGCATGTATACTTTTTTGGGTCCTATATACTTGAGCACTTACTAGAGAATCGACTCAATAGAGATTGCTGAAATGCTACATTTTTACCATTGCTATACTGCTATGTGTGCAGGGTACAGTGGATTTTCCCCCTTCGTATTCTCTGCAGTTTTCTATGATGAAAGAAGATGTGTTAGCATGTTACTAGGATCTCTTTGAAGCTTGCAAAGTCCTAACTGGCACTTGAAGCATCATGACACTTGAAGATTTCTTTACCCTGACTGAGATGAAAGATGGACTCACAGCTCTTGCTCGAGTTAAGGAGTTGGTTGCTAATATGCAGAAGGAGAGAGATTTTGTTATGAAGAACATGAGTGATGCAACCAGGCAGTGGTCTGCTGTTGCAGGCACTCTTGCAGCAACTGAGAACAGAGATTGTCTTGATCTTTTTATTCAGTTAGATGGCCTCTGGTTCATCGATAGGTGGCTCAAGGATGCCCAAAAGTTCAGTAATGACCCGAGTGAGAGTTGTGTAGAAGAGTCGATAATTTCATTATTACAGGCTCTTGAAAAGCTGCATATAGACAATGAGAAGTCGATTTCTTCTGGAATCTGGATGACTGTTGAGAATCTCCTTGGCCACACTAGCTCTAAGGTTCAGGATAGGGCTGGGGCTTTGTTTGGAAGATGGAAGCAAGGGGAAGACGGAAAGGCTCTTTCTCAGGATGTTGAGAACCGTGCAGCAATTGGTAATGATGACCTTGCTGTAGAGAGTGGACTTCCAGAACATGCTTCCAGGGGACTTACAAATGAAGAGAAACATGTGGAGCCCGCCAGTGAAGAGTTGTTGCCGCCAGTAAGTTCAGAAGCTCTTCAACCAGAAAGGGTTGATGATGTAGAGATGCAATCATCTGATGAAACTACGGATAACCTAGTCAATAAGGATGGGCCTTTGGATCCTGCGTACTCCGCTGCCGTGTTTGAACCATTTAAAGAAAACCTCTCTATCAAGGAAGAATCCACCATATTTCGCTCACAAGAAACCACCTCAATCGATAATTATTCTAATCCGGTTGTTAGCGACCAGAGCATTATTGAAGAAAAGCTAGATGATGATGAAAAAATCAGAAATCCCCCAGACGTATTAGGTGTAACTGAAAATTCTTCTGTTGCTAGTCCATTGGAACCCAGAACTCTCTCTTCAAGTGCTGATGTTGCAAATGAACCGAATTCTCTGTTAGAAGGTCGCTTGCAAAACCATAGTGATGCCAAAGATGAGGACTTCAGTCTAAAAGCTTCCCCACAGAGAACAGTTTTGGCAGAGAGCAAAAGTGAGATTGTCGGTATTGGATCTCCAAATCATCACGGACGGACACTGCAAGTTGGTGAATGTGAAAATAGTGGTTCGCAGGACTCGTCTAGCAGCGAAAGTGTATCGGGTGAAAGTGAGAATCCAGATATTTCTTTCTCCTGGATAGAGGGCTATGGGGTCCAGAACCATGATAGTAATCAAGGTAGGGGCTTGGCAAATCATACGAGATTAGCAGTAGATGCCAACGGTCCTTCTGTTATCAACAATACGTCGGATATTGAACTTGATGATGTCATGATAGACGCTATCGAAGTTGCTCGACAAGTTGCTATAGAAGTGGAGAGAGAAATGGATAGCAGAGAAGAACAAAGTTGCAGCTCTTCGGAGAAAATCTTGGGAGGTGGACTCAAGAAGCCAGATAGTCCAGACTCTATAGATGGAAGAGAATGTGTATCCGTTGATGGCCCATCTGAGGAGGTGCCAACTGGGCTGAGTTCGTGTGCTGAGATTCCACCAAAGAAGGAGCCTGTAATCAATGCAGAAATTCGAGACACTGAACCAGAAAATTACGTACATGATATGCACTCCTCCCAAGTTTCGGAGTCGGCTCAAGAACCAGAAGGTAACAAGAAGAACGACCTCTGTGCATTCGATCTGAATGAAGAGGTTTGCTCTGAGGATATGGATCAATTGGGAAATTCCATCTCTACCCCCATTTCGGTTGTTTCTGCTTCAAGGGCAGCAGCGTCTCCTAATTTGCCTGTATCCCCTTTACAGTTTGAAGGGGCTCTTGGATGGAAAGGGTCCGCAGCAACTAGTGCTTTTCGCCCAGCGTCGCCACGTAGAAATCCTGAATGTGATAATCATAAGACTCTCTCTACTGGGGGGAGCACCAATAGTTCAAAGCAGCGGCAGGACTTTCTTGATATTGATCTGAACGTGGCAGAGGTTGAAGATGATAGAGTTGCAGATCTAGTACCGGGAAAACAAATGACTATTTCGTCTGGCCTGCCTTCTGGGGAGTCTTCGGTGGAAGGGAATTCGAGAAGATCAGAGAGGCTCAAGTTGGATCTTAACCGTAGCGACGATGGTGATTGTCAGTCGGATTGGAGGATAGAGAGACGGCTATTTCAGCATCGGAACGGTCATCGCAGCCCATCTCCTTCCTCTTCGTCTTCATCGATGCAGCCTTTTTTGAAGAACTTTGATTTGAACGACCAACCCTCCTTGGTCAATGATTACTTAGATCAACCGCCCTATCTTGGTAAGTCGTCCTCTCAAACTTTAAATGCTTTTGGAGGGATTAAATCAGGTGGGGACTCTATGATATCCATACTGGGTACTAGAGTGGAGGTCAATCCCAAAGGTTTTGTTCCTCTAAATTCATCATTGCCAAATGGTAGGATCTCAGAGCCTGCAATGGATCTTAATTTGGCCCAAAGTGGTGGTGTTTTTCGCATGAGCTTGCCATATGGACAATCCCCTGTTTACGGGTACAATGGCCTCGCAGTGGGGCCTACGATGTCTTTCTCACCAGCGATCTACGGCTCTAGTGGCCCCATCCCATACATGGTGGATTCAAGAGGAGGCCATGTTGTACCTCAGATTATGATGGGTTCTGCATCAAGTGTTCCGCATTCTTTCTCTCAACCGCCATTTGTTATGGGCATGGCGGGCACATTTCAAGGTTCAAATGGGGCCGGACCATCGCGGCCTAATTTGGATCTGAATTATGGGTTGATGATTGATGGGGGGAATCGGGACTTGGGTGGGCCCACTCATAGCGGGTCAGTAGATGAGCAGTTGAGAATCAATTTGCAACCCTCTTCGAGTTCCGGTGTCGTTGGGGGGAAAAGGAAGGAGCCTGAAAATGGTTGGGAAACGTACCCGTTTATCTACAAAAATCAGCAATCACCATGGCAATAGTGTTTTTATTTATTTATATATATATGGCTCCATCTCTTGGAATCATGTTTAGGAACTAAACACACATTAATGATATAGCCTATTGGATTTTCTGGGAGGGGAATTAGTAGAACTGAATAAAAACTGGTGATTGTTTGTATGTAGTAGAATGATTCATGAGATTAATTGCTACAGAAGGAAAGGAATTAGGTTCTATATTTGTGACATTGCTTATGATCTTGTTTCCTTTTTTTAAGTTTCATAACAGCTCGTTGTTAGCACAAGGAAAGCCTTTTTTTTTTTTTTTTAAGGTGTAGCAGTAATCAGTCTCTTCTATGTAAATCAAAGGAATCTTATTAGAGAAATAGGCCTCTTCTACATTATTACTGTCTACATGTTATATTGTGGAGTATAAAGTTTGCTTGATTTGATATATGTTAAATAATTATGAGCAATTAAAGTCTTGGTTTTAGTATTGTTTGCGCCTGGATATATGGACATTGGCTTAATGGCAGGCTATAGTGTAGATAAATGCTATGCATACCAAATTGCTCCTCCCAAATGTTTCTACATACGTGCGGCTGTGGGCCCACTGATTTTTGATTGGAGAATGCTGAGATGACCAAAGTGGTTCCCCTGTCACAAGTTGAGATGAAAAATTTGAGAAGCATAACATTATTCTGTAGTGTATGATATGTGGACCAACCCCAACTCCCTCTCTCTCTCTCTTGATTGCTAGCATGGCTTGCCAAACCGGTTTACAGTTCATTTAGTTCAATTGTTGGGCTTCCAACTTTATCTACAGAGTTTGCGGATTTGCATTTGTTATCTGGAGGCATTACAAGAAAGCACCCCTAACAAGCTCGGCTCACATTTAAGAAATCAACAATGTTAGGGGCACTAACAAAATCTCAAGTGTAAGTGTTAGTGAGACACCCAGTGTGGGTGTGAGTGTTAGTGAGATTTGTTTTGGGTGCTGACTTTCCTTGTCAGTGTTTAGTCTGCTAACAAAGCTAATAGTGCATGTTAATTTACTGATTTACCCTCATTTAGTTTGGTCATTTTTTTCAAAAATCATTACCATTATAAATATGTGGTCCAAAGTCACAGTATACACAAAAGACAATATTACCCTCCCTTCAAGCTTTGATTATTATCCACAGTTGTACAAGGCGCTTAGTAGTTCAACCCAAACATGTGGATTTGTGTGCTTGTTATTAGGGGTTGCTATACATATACACCATGCCAAAAACCAAAATATTTCTTGTTCCATCAATACTATGGAGAACATTCATAGTTATAAATATCAAGTGCTACATCACATTCATAGTTCTACATATCAAGTGCACTGTGCAACATCACAATCGAAGCGTACAAAAGTGCTGAGCCAAAAATAAAAAATAAAAAATGGTTGTGTGCTTTCTTTATATTATCTCATTATTTTATACCTAAATACTTTAATACTTTAAGAATAGAAATTGCTCTCTTTTATCACCTATGGTCCTAACTATTCTCAGTTACAATAAGACACAAAAATAAAGACAAAAGGATAATAAACTTTAAACTCTATATTCATCGCACTAATTGCAGTGATTACATATAGATTTGATTACATAAAGTAATGTTTCCCCAACCAAATAATTAATCTCTTTTCCTCCACAAATGCAAAAGTTAAAAATCCTAAACCAATAACCCCATTACAATGTCTTCTCTAATCTCTACTGCTACTTCCGTGGCACCAATCAATGGGGTGGTGCATATACATTAAATGAATTTATGTGTATAGATATATATAATATTTCAAGGGATAGATCAAGTGGTTGGAGGTTCACGGCAGGTCTCATGGATCCCAAAGTCGAACCTTGAGTCACTCATCTAATGAGAAAATGAAAACTCATCACAAAAATGCCATTTAGAGAGCTTCAAGTTTACGATGCAGGCACGAGACATAAGTGAGCTCAGTTGGTAGAATGGGTTCCTATTTTTATGTGAATACAATCTATAAGAGTAATGATATGCTTTCTAAATTTTAATCTCAAATTATCATCTCAAATAATGTGGCAGGGGATCCATTGGCAATAATAATAGGGATTACTTCAATATCATCCAATCAAAATCCGATAGGCCTACTACCACATTATTTGAAATGAGAATTTAGAATTAGAATTTCAGAAGTATAGCATTACAATATCTATAATGGAGAGAGAGATACATGACTAGGTGAGGCATAGGCTTCTCAATGTGACTCAGTTCCTAGTCATATGGGCCAAAATGGTAAGACTAGGCCGAGTCAGGAGAGGCCCATAGAATTAAAAAGGACCAGTCAAATGGTATGGGCCCACAGATGTGACAATTAGATGGACCCTGTTTGGAAGGTAATGTGTCAAAAATGTGTTGAAAGTTAGAAGAGCTGACACGTCCGCCATACAGTTGCCACGACAGCGACAGCCCCAGCGATGACATGGCACTGGAACACGTGCGCACACGTGGGGGACACTGCACCACTCACATCAAGTGCTCCTTCGTACACCATTGTGCTGTTGATCGGCGGGACGTTTGTCGGCGCCGGAGTTTGCTGCTCGGATGATGATTTTAGGCTGCACCAATAGTCATATAGTTAGAACCTAAATAAAATGTGAGTTGTTAATTAATGAGCAAGTATTGGAGTCACCGAAATAGAGGGCACTGATCATTTGACACACCATTTCGATACACTTTTTTGATGCTTTTGTTAATTAATATCATAGTTTCTTTTATAGCTATATTAAGGTCGGTTTGACTCAAAAATATATATATATATATATATATGTATATATCATTACATTTCAAGACAGAAAAGTACGCAATTAATCAAAGTTGTTTCTAGTTAATTGCAACAAATTTTGCACTAAGTTATGAGAATAAGAGGCTTTAATTACAAAACGACTTGGGTACTACTAGGTACTTTTTATACTGTTTTTAAAAATTGATCGGTCTATATTAATAGCGTGTCTTTTGGCACGTGTGGCACACAATTAAACGAATAGTATATTAGAACGTTACTAAAAGCACCTAAAAAAATAAGCTTTTGTAAGTATTATCCTTCTCTGAATACATAAATCTATAGTATACGCAAGAAAAATGCAAAAAAAAGTTCTGCTTTAGCCTTAGGGCCTTGTTTGGGAGTGATGATAAAGCCTCACTTTTATTAGTCCTTAAGAAAATCAACCATGCAGATTTTTTTTTTTAGTTTAAAACAAAAACTTTTGTATATCTAAGAAACCACCACACAAAAAGAACTATCCGAAAACGATTCTTCTTAAAACCACACAAATCGATTTTTATGTTATCCAATCAATTTCGCAACTTGTTGAGAGAATATTGCATAATTTTATGAGAGAGAAATGGACCGAGAGAAAATCCACCAGGCTTAGAAATTTGAGAAAAAAAAGAATAAAAAGTCCCTCAACATTCAAATTGTTGATAAATTGTTGATAAAAAGTCTCTAATATGATTATGAGGTATCAGGCATACCATATCAGTGGATAGACGTAATGTGACTGCCTCACTAAATAGCTTCTCAGTTCTCATGCTTTCTAACTTTTTAAGAAACAAACTACCATGGTAATTTAAAGCCAAATGAAATTCAGTAATGTTACGCCTATCAAATTTGAATCCAAAATTTGGTTATTAAATACTACTCTGTAGTCAATTATACCAGATGCAATGGCATATGATACAACTATTAAGCGAGTTAGAAACCAAATTTAGAATCTAAATTTTTTTTTTTTGATATGGGGGAGGGGGATGAGATTCGAACACCGAATCTATGCATTAGAGGGGACTTATAAATGCCAAGTTTTTTGCCACTTGAACTATACCAACCTATGCAATTTAGAATATAATTTAAAAGGTGTAGTATTATTAAATGAAGGGTTATTTTGTGAATGCACCTGGCATTTGGTGATGGACAGAAGGTAATCAGGTAGTCGGCACCGGCACAGGTGAACGTGCTAGTCTTGTCATCATATGCATAGCTATAGGCGCGTGGACACGCGCTCTTGAACAACTGAGAGTACGAGGAGGGCTTACAAACGTCAGGTGTTCCATATGCGCCGTCGCAACAATACTCGGGCTTGCCAAATGCCTCGCACGCGCTCTTGCACGCCACCTTTGCGCCGTCCGCGCCCGTCACCTTCAGTTCTGACGGGCACGCGCCGTTCAAGTCCACCAAGCATCCCGTGGTTGTACAGTTCGCGCCGGTGCCACCGCGTGGGACGACCAACATCGGAAGATTGTACCTATTATTCAAAATATATTGAAAAGCATCAAATGTAATAACAAAACCATATAACGTAAATAAAATAGAAATACATTTTTCCACGTGTTAGTGCTCTTGTTTTATGGCGATCGACTCCCCAAGATACAATGATCTTCATATAAAAGCACTTCAAATAAGAAAGTACGACAAAACTAATGATATTTGTACTCTCTTATACACTGTACCACTCTATATATATGTATGGATTATATATTATTTAAATGAAAAATACTCATATCCAAGCTCTAAAACATGGGTGGACCTACATACGGTCCAAGGTCGGCCCAACCCCTCCTCAAGTTTTCAAAATTTAATTTTACCCTGTGCTTTTGGTTTAATACATTTGTGCCTCTCCTAAAATTTTTATTTCATCTTTCTTAACTTAAAAATCTCATTTTGATTCTTGAATTTTTTCTTTTTATTTTTTCCCAAATTTTTTTATTTACTCAACTAGCCCTAAGTATTTAAGTTTTTTTAGATATCCTTTTGAAGACATTAAGGATTCTTTGTTTAATAAGTGACACTAGTAATATAAAAAGAAAACTAAATTAAGCATTTGTCTACGTATGATTACAATTAGGGATGGTAATTTCCTCCGTCCCGTTGGTAATCCGCTTCACTCCGCTCCTAATGCTAAGGAGTTGAAGTCCAATAAAATCGTAAAGGAATGAAGTTGGTATGAAAAAACAAAACTCCTGTAGAAGTAAGTAGGAGTGGGTTTTGGAAGACCCCATATTCCGGTCCGATTATGTTGCAAATTTACTAGACTATTCTTAGTATTACATGTAATTTACTCTTAGTACTATAAGTAATTTGCCCCGTTGGCCGTTGGTAATTCGCTCTACTCCTACTCTTGATTGTGTTTAATCATGCTATGATTTGCTACTTCGCTATATTTTGCAACACTCTAATCATGTTAATAGTGTTTCAATTACATTTTTGTTGTGAATGAACTTCTTATTGTAGATCTTTTTAGTTTTTTAAATTGATGTATAAATTGGTAAATGAAATAGGAGTGAGATGGAGTAGAGTAGGAGTGCACTAAATTAAATGGTATAGAAGTACTTGGTATGCTTCATGAATAATGAATAAGAGTGGAGTGGAATGGAGTAAGAGTGACCACATATATAAGCAGACTCGTACTCCACTCCGCCCCGTTACCATTCCTAATTACAATTTTACCTTAACCCACTGCACATGAAACTTACAGAATAACTACTATAATTTATAAAAGTATGATGTTTCAACCACAAAAAAACGTGTTGGGGAGCCATTGTATCCTATTCCTATCTGAGTATGGTCCCCTGTGTTTAGCAAAAAAAAAAAAGTATGGTCCCCTGAAAATAAATTTTGGGTCCGTCCCTCTTAAAAGAGACTGTTTGTTAACAATTACTTGAAAGCTGACTGATTGTTAAGGGTCTGTTTGGCATGACCGATTTTATATATACATAATTCCTCATTCAATTTTCCAACATACCCGTCGACAAGGCTGACGTCAAAGAAGTCGAGCCCGCTGTCGCCGTCGAGCTTGAACTCGGCCAGCGTGGCTGGCGGCTTGGCCCCACGGCCGGCGCATTCTAGGTTCCCAGTGCCGCAATCGCCGGTGATGCATGAGAAGTTTCCGGTGGAGTCTTGGGTGCAGTGGGTGCGACCCCAGAAGCGGCCACCCCACGAGGAGGGTGCGTTGATGGTCTTGGACTCGCCCTTTTGGAGAGAGAAACCAGTGACGGAGATCGGCGCAATTCCGGCGCTTGTTAGTATGCCGGGCCATACTGTGTGGTTACACTTGTTTACTATTGTAAATGTTGCTGCTGAATTTACACCTGAAAAATGTTCCAACAAAAAAACAATTTTAGTATCAAGTTTCAATTCTTACAATATATTAGACATTTGGTCAAAAAAAAAAAAAAAAATTTATAATTCGAGTTTAAAGAAACAGCCCCTTTTAATTTTGGTCAAAATATCTATTAGTGAAACTAAATGAAATCAAAATTTTATGTTAAGATATTTCACTTAAGTGGTTATGTCAAATTTTTATTACGGGATCTTTGACTAAAATAAAGATGGATTAGACTCAAAACCAAAAAAGTCTATTTTATAAGACTTTTGACTAAAATTCCTTTGATATATACACATATTTTTTATGATGGAGTGATATCTATATATATATATATATAGAAGTGGGTGTGGTTAGTGGAATATTGTACCTGATATAAAGAGATGGGGAATAGAAATTGTTAATAGAGAAAGCAAGAAGCAAAATTCAGCCATTGAAAGGAAATGATATGGTGAAGAAGAAGGTGGGACGAAGTGGTGGGTAGTTCAAAGCCCTTTCTCTTCTTTATGGAAAATAAATAATGGGAGTGTGAGATTTTGGGAGGCAGGGGAAGATGGTGTGTATATGTAGACATGGGAAGATGGGAAGATTGTGTGTGTGAGAGAGATAGAGAGAGAGAGAGAGAGAGATTAAGAACATGATGTATAAAATGGGCCCAAACACGCAAGCAAATGTAAAATAAAATTTGTGACTTCACTATTTGGAGTTGTTCTTGTTAATTTGGTTTCAAACAGTTCTAATCTAACCTTCACCTCTTTTCCGCAGGAGTAGAAGTTAGATTGTCTTGAGTGAAAAAATTGAAATGTTGAGATTGTGATATGCTTGTGACAAAAAAAAAATTCGTGACATGCGTCGGCCATTTGCATTTTAGTACAATCGGTCACAATCACAATCGTTATTTTACCAAACATGTTAGGCACCGCCATTTGAAGCCCAAATCACCAACCGGACTGCGATTGCGTTTCCGGCACCAATTTTGTATTTAAACGGATGCTCCAAAATGCCTTCCTTGCCATTAGTTATATGTATAGTTAACTACAGTCAAGCTCCAAAATGCTCCAAAACAGAGGCCCTCTCTTTAAAGAGAAGGTCTCTATTTTGGCCGTCAGATCGTGGGTTCATTAAGGACAATTTTGTCATTTTACAGTTTTTAAACATGATCCGACGGCCAAAACAGAGACCCTCTCTTTAATAAAGAGAGGACGTCATCTTTAGAGAATCTTTGTAGTTAACTATATTTCTTGAGGATCACATGTATCATGCTAGCTATTATTTTTTTTGGTAGTTTTTCCTACTTCACCACAACCCAAAAATATAAAATATTGTATGGGTTTTCGTTGGATCATCAAATTCATGCGACTTCTTTTGAGTATTATGTGGGTCCTATAATAATAACAGATCATGACCATCATAGGTGTGATAGTCACATGGAATAATTTCTAGGAAAAATTACAGCACCACCCCCTGAACTATGATCATTTTTCACTAACACCCCTTAAACTTTAAAACTAAACAAACTCATCCCCTCAACAATTGAAAAATGAACAAACTCACTCCTGAAGAAAGGGTTTTAGTGTCAACAAATGATAGTTTAGGGGTGAATTTATTCAGTTTTAAAGTGTAAGGGGTGTTAGTGAAAAATAGTCATAGTTCAGGGGGTGTTACTGTAATTTACCCTAATTTCTATTTGCTTGGGTGCCTAGAAATGTGTCTTTGTTTGATTAAGAAAAATAATTACTAGCCAAATAAGAATGAAAAGCAAATAAGGTGAAAAGCCGATTGAAGATTTTAAATTTTGAGGCACTCATCCTCCCCTTTCTGAATATGCTATTGTATCTAAAAAAAAAAATCATTTTCTAATATCGTTTCAATGTTTAGTAAAACCCAAAGAGGTAAAGATAAGGGATAATTCTTCTTGTTTTCTTTTTCTTCTCCTAATCTTCAAACCAAACAGAGGATAAAGAATTTATTTTGGTTACTTATGGCACACTATAGGGTAACACAGACATTTCCAATAGACTTGGGTGTCACTATTCCCAAAGCAAACTAACTATGTGATAAACTGAGACTTATACACATAGTCAATTAACTTTAACAATAGCTACTATGAGTATTAGTTCGGCAATAGTGTAAGCCCATATAAATTGGGTTAAATGTGTAAAATCCATACTTTCACAACCCGAACCAGTTTAGTGTCATCATCCAAAATTTTTGTTATTATTTTCTCACTAAAATTCAGTTTAGAAGAAAAGCAGAAAGCAGAAGAAAATAAATAAATAAATTAGCCCGGAGGAGTCGCTGTCGCGTGCCTGAGTTGGGATTTCACAGCTGAGCACTTGCAGCAGGACATCAAAAAAGGTGCCTAAGACTTTTCCAATTGAAAGGTTTTCATGATTTGAAGAGACTTTCTACCCCAAATCTTAATTGCAATAAAATGATTTAATGGGCTATTGAAAATGCCTTCTAAATCTTAATTGGATTAAAATGTTTTAATGGGGTTTTGAAAATGACAACTAACTCTTAGGACAAACTGTAATTCAAACATGAGTTTGGACTCCTGTAAAGCCAGGACTTTTGGCCTGGTCTTGAAGCAAGTTTTTTTTTTTTTTTTTTTTTTAAATTCTGCATAAATATCATTTTAATGCCTTCGCTTTGTTAGACAAGCAGGTTCTTCAATTACTATTGCCAAGAGTTTAAAGTCTAATTTGATTCTTAATTTTGTTTACAGATTTCTACAGGATCTAGTGAAATTTCACTAAATAATCTTGCGCGGAAGACCTTTTCTAGAATCTAAGTTGCCCTTAACTCTAATGTAAAATAGCATAATGAATTTATAATTAAATCGCTAAAAAAAAAAAAAAGGAAAAGGAAAAACACTAACCAAAAAATATGTCAATAAAGCAGCCACGGAATAGGTTAGAGTGTGCTTCAACATCAATCCCACTCTTTGGATCTCACTAATGTTAGTGTGTCAAGTGCCTTACTCTTTGTTTTGAAGTTTTGTAACTAACTGGAATTAGATATTTTTTTCAGCTTCTCACTTGAAAACGAACCACACACTAGCATTCATGCAATCTTCAAAGTTACTCCTACTGGCATTAGATATTTTTCCACATTCCCCCCACTTGAAAACAACCACTTACGTACTCCAACCTCCCAAGTAACACCTTACATGCCACAAAAATATTTCTTCTATTTCGGGAAAAAAAAATTGAGTACTTTTTAGGATTTTTTTTTTTTAATTGTTATTATTATTTTTCACTGTTTTAAAATGTTATCGATTCATGTATACAAATGTGTTTACGTGACATACAATGGATCAATATAATCTCAAAACCGGACAAGAAGTAATACCTATTATCCTTTTTCTCTTTTGTTTTTGGGCGAATTATACTTTAGTCCATTAAATCATACACCTGTTTTCAATTGGGTTCATAAACTTTTTTTTTTTCAATTGGGTCATTGAACTTAAAAATTCCATTCAATTAGACCCAAATTCTAATACTGTTAGCTTAAATTATAAGAAACTGTCACGTATGTTGCTCTTAATGCTTACCTGTCACATGTTATGTTAAGACAAACACGGAAGATTGTGAATATTGCAAAAAAATCGCATTCAGCTAGATACAAAATCGAATTCAATCAAATTCGAAAACACATTCAACTAGATCCAAAATAGCATTCAATCATACCCAAAATCGCATAATTTTTTAGACATTCATAATCTCCCGTGCTTGTCTTAACATAACACATAACAGATAAGCATTACGCGCAACGTACGAGAAAATTTCTAATAATTTAAGCTAACAGTGTCAGAATGTGAGTCTGATTGAATGAATTTTTAAAATTCAAGGATCCAATTGAAAACAGGTGTATAATATGATGGACTAAAATGTGATTTGCCCCTTTTTTTTTAAATGACATTAGAGCCCTCCAATCAGGAGACATGTGATGCAACTTAAGAAGATCGGTATCAAGTAAAGACATGAGGCAAACTATGAGTCGTCCATGCCACCGATTTCCTATCGTTCTTTAGACTTAAGAGTTGGATTAAATAACCACTTCTCTTGTGGTCGGATGGTAAGGCCTCTGGGTGTTATACTCAGAGGTCTCAAGTTCGAATCTCAAGGGAGTGGCCACAGGTGATTCACGCGGACGCCCTGACCTCGTGGGATTAGTCGAGGTGCGCGCAAGCTGACCCGGACACCCAAGATTACCACAAAAAAAAAAGAGTTAGATTAAACACAAAATAACATTACATTCCATTCGATGGTTTGAATTTTCATGGGAACTGAACTTGACCGTTGAATAAAAATGTCACATTTTTGTCTTGTACTAATAAAAGGCTATTGTTTGGCGAAGCAATAGAACATCCGAATTTCCAAGTACAAGTAACTACACTATGCAAAATAATACTACTAATCAAAGGAATCAAAGCACGTATTTTTTTGGGGTTACCAATAAAAGCACTTTCTTAATTTTCACTAAATAACACACACCCCCCCCCCCACCCCCCACTATATGTATAATTAATCCTTCGTCAGTATAAGTCATTTTATGGGTACAACTATACACAACAGTTGCATTTAATTTTTGTTTTATTTTGTTTTATTTTTTTTTTTTTAAATTTTACAAACAAAGATAGCCACCATGTTAATTTTAGCATTATTGTACCAACTGAAATTCAAGCTTTTAATTGGACAAATAATTAACCACAAGACACTGTAGATTAGCGTCATTCGGTGCGTTTTGAGGGATAATCTGATACTTTTTTGTCCCCTAGTCACACACCATTGTCTAGGGTGGGGTCAGTTAATTGAATGAGTATGGTAATACAATAAAGAAACATTAGAACCACAATTAAATGGTACGAATATAAACACAACCACTTGACAATTAATCAATCATATAGTGTGAGCACAGCCAAAAAAAAAAAAATTCAATCATTTGTTTAACCAAAAACACAAAATCAATCATATGGTGTGCCAATATCAAGGATCCATACTATTATTTATAGGGGAAAATAAATGAATTGTTTACCTGACCCATCCAATGATGGATCATATTTACCCGACTCATTACGTTTTTAACTTATTTCTCAAACTCATCACATTTTTGAATTCGCAATTGCAACTCACGATTTCTTTTTTTAAAAGTCACTAGTCCAACTCGCGACTCCTTGCTGCAACGAAAAATCGCGATTTCAACTCGTGACTTTATCAGAGCTTGTGAACGTGTGCGCATCTGTGTGTGTGTGTGTGCGCGCGCCTGTGTATGTGTGTGAATGTTTGCGCGTCTGTGTTGGGGAAAAGGAGAGAAAGAAAAAGAAGAGAGGAAGAATGTGAAATTTTGGGGAATGTGTGCACATCTGTGTATTTGTGTGTGAATGCGTGCATCTGTGTGCTGGGGAAGAGAAGAGAGAGAACGGAGAGAGAGAATAGAGGAAGAAGGTGAAATTTTGGGGAAGAAGGTCAAGTGGCGAGTTGGAATCACGACTCTTCGTTGCAGTAATAAGTCGCTAATTGGACTAGCAACTTCTACAAAAATATTTTGGGTAAAGTCGCGAATTGCATTTGTGACTTCAAAATTGTAATGGATTTGACAAATAAATTGAAAATGTGATGGATAGGTAAATATGATCCCAAAAGTGATGGGTCAAGTAAAAATTTCGAAAACAAATTCACAAACCAACCACGGTCTCTGTCAATGGCCCCTAGAGAGAGATTCGAAAAAGATTTTAATGTAAAAGCAAGCTGACTTTTTATACAGGTGATAAGAGAGAGAGAGAGAGAGAGAGAGAGAGAGAGAGGTTTTAAAAACAGCCGGTAGCGAACAAGAAAATGACATCCCAACATTTTATATTTAAGGGTAAATATCAATGACCTCCCCTGATGTATGTCATAATAGCATAGATTTTCCTTGAGTTTTGAATAATATCAGAGACTGGTCTTCTCACTGACTAACAACCGACGGTGTTAGTTGGAGACTTGAAATTACCATGTCATCCCCACTTAATTATTATAAAATGCATATAAAGTGTTGAGATTTACCCTATATTTAATTGTTTTGTGCTGTTTTGGAAAGCAAATCACGGATATGTAGTACATAAATGAACCGTTTCTCTAAGTTTAAGTGTGGTGAATATCAATTTCTTGTTTTGGAATCCATGCACAGTCTACAATCCCTCCCAGCTGATTCCTTCAAAAGGGAAATGGAATATCACAAGAAAAGGCATCTAAATCATGGGATAAGAATAAATCTCATGGGATAAAGTTGGAATTTTTTCTTTCCCACACTTTAGTTTGTCTCTGGATTAAGATTTGATTCCCAATGAGCCTTTTGTAATTATAATATTTAGATCCATATGTATTCATAAAGATTGGTATAGAGAGAGGGGAGGTAATCCAAAAGTGTAATAACTGGGAGGAGTTTTAAATTTTTCAAAATAAAAATTTAGGAAAGTAGTGAAGAGCGAAAATAATTTTGGACCATTAGATGATGGCAAATCAAGGGCAAAGTGTGCTAGTAAGCAAAAACATTTCTGCTACATTATATACATATATAATGTGTGTGTGTGTGTGTGTGCGCAAGGGCCGGATTCAAGATTTGTTTTCAAGAGGGCCATACTTAGCCGAGGTTGCTGCCCTCGATAATATTTTTTTTTTAATAATAGAAATACTATACTTTGTAAACCATACAGTTATTCTGTAAGTTTCACATATAGTGGGTTGAGGTTAAATTGTAATCATACAAAGACAAACGAATCTATCCATCTATATTACTCTTTCAAAAATAACATGTGTTCATATGCTTAATTTATTCTCTCTTTTTACTAGTATCACTTATTAAACAAAGAATCTTTAAAGTGTTGAAAATGGATATCTATAAAAACTCAAACACTTGGGGGCTAGTTTAGTAAATAAGAAGAATTTTGGGTAAAAATTTTTAAAAAAAAATTCAAGGACCGAAGTGAAATTCCCAAGTTAAGAAGGGGAAAAAAAAAACTCAAGGACCAAAGAGAAATTTCTAAGTTAAGAAGGGTAAATTAAAATTTTAGGAGGGCACAAATGTGTTAAAACTTAAAGCATATAGTATAAAAATAAATTTTGAAAAGTTGAGGGGCCCCAGCTCCCAACTATATGTAAGTGGGTCCTTGTGTGTATATTGTGGTAGAAAGGAGGCCATACGGCATAAAGACAAAGGAAGTGGACACCTATCTTATCATCTCTCATCAAGCTCTTCAGAAAATATCTTTCCTATAACTATTAGCACCAGGACACTAGGAAAAATAAATAAATAAATAAATATCAGCACATGAACCTAAAGTGAAACTAAACAGATGAGAATTTAAGAATGAATTGAACATCCAGTGAACAGACAATTATAAGAACTTGAAGTTTACTTGAGAGACTAAAGTACCTGTTTTGCAATGTAATACGGCATAACTCAAAAACCTGGTCAGATTCAAATAATAACAACTTCAATAATTTAAGGAGCTTTTTTGTCAGTTGCATAAATCATGAAAACAAAAAACCAAAACATACAACTGATCAACACACCTGAAATTCATGTCATTACTCATTTGTATTCTTCTTTTGTTCATGCTTCAATTGTCGGATCCCATCAGCTGATGCATTAAGGAATACAAATAAGAAAAGTCAGAACAACATCCAAAATGAGAAGGAATGTTGAAATTTTTTAAAACATGGTTTGTTGGTTTCAATTAAGACAAAGACAGACATGTTCATGTTCTGATTTCACCTGTAATGTTGGCCCATAGTCGGTGACAAGCTCCCCCACTCCTGCATGATTAATACACGCAATAGCTACGGTTGGTTAAATAATGTAACTGACAATGGTTTTCGATCTTTCTGGGTGAACAAACGTAAAATCTTTTAGCTTCAGGGTTTAAGTTCAAGTTCTCTCTGGGTTTTGGGGTGTTAAGGCACATAAGGACTCCTTGTAATCTAGCGTCCAAAGTACTATCGAAAAGACTCAACATCGCCAAAAAAAAAATATTCTGGCCTTGATTTGGCTTTACATATAAAGATAGTTTAGAGGCAAAAGATGAACTTGTCATTCTGTAAAATATTTTGCATCATTTTTGTATTTTCTTCTAGGAGGAGAATAAGGTAGAATCGGCAAAACGTTCACCCCACTAAATGTGCTACCAATCTCAACAGCCACCTATGTAATACGCACTCCTTTTCTCTCTACCAGCCCATGAACCTGACCAAGGCCTTGACAATGTGGTTTTCCTGGATTTAACATTGAGCCTTCCCCACCTTTCAGAATGACAAGTCACTAATTATTCCAAAAGCTTAAGCTGTTAGAGAATGGGCCCAATAATGTGTACCAAACTACAACACTCTTCCACACGTGCAACCCCGACTTGACTCGCAAGAGGAGAGGCAACAAACTAAACTGTCAACAACCATCTACCCTAAAAGCTTTAAGCTGTAAGAGAGGGTGTAACTTAAGTATTTATACTCTCAAACACGCCCCCTCATGTCTCTCCAGACAATCTTTGATAAGCGCTAACACGTGAAAATTTTAGCAATGACGGCAAGGAATGAACTCAGGACCTTTGCCTGATTTGATACCATGTCAACAACCAACCGTCTACTCTAAAAGCTTAAGTTGTTAGAGAGGTGTAACTTACGTATTTATACTCAACATAAACAAACCAAAATCCATCATAATGAAGACAAACAACAAAGGGAAAACATGCACATTAAACGGGGTTGGAGAGTCGAACCCAAGAGCTCCTACAAACACGGCTCTGATACCATGTCAAGTCTCCAATTACCCAACATCTTAAGTTGTTAGAGAATGAGCCCAACAATGTATATCAAGCTTCAACTCAAAAAAAATTACAATTTCCTTTGATCATGTACATGGTGACACCCGAAAGACTTTTTGGGTATTTAGGCAAGTTAAGATGCCACAGAAACTCCTACTCCAGGTCAGTGACATGGCTTAGTTTACACTTCTTCAAGCATTAGAGAAGACCTTTAAACGAGTACTGATTACATAACGTTCTATAATGTTGACCATCCGAGGCCTGTAAGGAAAATCGATGGAAGAGAAAAAAAAAAAAAAAAAGAGGGAGAAGAGAAAAACTGTTCAGATCATCTACCATATTTTACAGCTTCACATATTGAAGGGGTGTCCCCACTAATCGAGTATACTAGATAACAACTCATGCACTGTCTTAAAAGCATGATACAAATCGTGTTATTCATATCCCAAACTGAAAGTCCAATTTCAAGCAAAAGCATAATTCAAGTAGAATATCATGATGGATAGGTAAACAGATCTAGAGCAATTTATAACTCAATTACTAGAAAGAACCAACAAGCAAATTTTAACGTCTTTTGTTTTGGTTGGCGATCAAGTGATTGACCATCCATAGAGAGGGCCAATACAAACCTGACACATCATATGGGTTAAGAAAGTAGTTTGGTTATTGTGAAGAAAGCCAAATAAATAGGCAACTGTGACAAGACTATCTCAGTATTGTGAGCAAAATGGACAAATGGCAAAGAAAATAAAGTAAATTAATGAGCATAAAATTTTGTCATTGTTGTTCACCCCTATATCAACCTAGTACAAAAAAGTGATACAGTTTTCAAAATCATATCTATTCAGCTGGCAAGCTCTTTACAAGGGCTCGAAGGAAACGGGTGAGGGCCCTTCTGGCACCCAATAAGGCTGGTTCTATTTCTCCCTCATTTTCCCCGGACGTGACTTGGCGATCTTGTGCAGAGTGTACTTTCTGAACTAGTTTACGTAACTCCTGTGAAAAGAAGTTTTACCATAAGAAACAAAAAGAGAACATGCATGGACTTCACTACAAAACATATGTACAGCGTATTAATCACAATTGAACTTCAAGTCATCAGGCAAGCTCACGTATGGCTGAAGTCATTGGACCAATCCCAAACTCTCAGCTCTTAACTGAGAACTGATTCAAATCAACTACTGGTTTCAAGTTTCATGAATAGCTTTTAAGTAATCTAAGAGCTAAAGAAAAAGATACACTACTAGTTGCGATCAACTTACCTGACGGTCAAACTCAACACTTTGAACTGAATAAATTTCTTTCGTAATGTTGTTGTCTTTAGCAATCAGCCCTTCAAACCATCTGTTCACAGTATTGATGTAATCATAGAGTCCCTGCAAAGAATGTCCAATAGACGCAAGGTGGCTCATGAACACTCAGAGTTCCAAAATATAAAACCAAAAGGGGGCAATTAGTTATTTCCAGTTTTTCCATTTGGGTAGCATTAACCTTCACCAATCTGTCTGGTTAATAGTTTAATGACGATATAACAATATTAATATTAACTGATTAAGCAAGTTATCACTCTCACTTCAAAAAAATTGACCATCTTTCCCAACTACATACGATATAAAAATAGAGGGTAGGCACTAGGCAGGTATAATATAATATGATAGGCTTTATTACAACTAAAATAACCATGAATCATCCACGCATTACAAAATACAATTCATCAATGAGCATTGTTTTCCTTCTTCAATAGCGTAGTAGGTACCCATAAGGACCTTAACAGAGAACATTTCTCACTTCAGTATGCATAGAACCCCAATTTGAAGCCTACCAACACTCCCAGCCCAGACCCCTTATAATTCCAACACTTCAGTATCCAGCCAATTGTATTGAAACATGACATAAGAGCCTGATTAATACTTCTCGTAAAGCATATTAATGTAAAAAAAAATATATGGGAATACCTGGGATTATAAAAGTCAAACTTCTACATCTAAGTACCATAGGGAACTTATACAGACAACAATGTGGAAAAATACGTATGGGAGAGCTGAAAAAAACTGAGCCTATTATCTCTCATAGTCAGTATTATCTAGAAAATAGACAAATTAATATTAATAGTATCTAAAATACCTAATGCACTTTCCACACATATATCAGTACAAGAAAGCACATCCCCCCGACGAGTAAGGCTACGATTCCCAAATTCTGCATCCCAAATGTGGTTCCCAACACGTGGCAGTAACATCCTCCAATTAAAATCTAGTGGACCCACTGCCACATCTATTGGGAACCACATTTGGGATGCAATTTTGGGAAGCATAGCCTTCCTCCCCCACTATAGTATATGACAAAAACTGTGGAACTAAGTTGGCTCCTTAAAAGTATAGGTGTAGATATTAGTTGCAAGGATCAAAATTTCCTTCTGTTTCCATCGAAACGGCCGAAACGTTTCCGTTTCCTAGGTTATGGAAACGAAACAGCCATGGAATCTCGAAATTCCATGGATTCCATCGAAACGACTTTGTTTCTTTTGTTTCCATCGAAACATAATTGTTTCCATCGAAACAAACCTATGATTCCGCATTGTTTCATTTGCTTCCCACGAAATATACTTGTTTCCATTGAGATAATCATGTGGTTGTGTACTTGTCATATGAACAACCATTTTATTTTAGAGATGGCTTATTAGCTTACTATGTACTTATATGTATCTTTTGCATTCTATGAAGTGTTTTGTGGATTCTATGAAGTGTTTGACAGTAGATTGGCGACTTAATCCTCATGTATTTTCAATTTGAACTACACATTTTTAAAGCAGCTCTACATATATACACCTCTCAAATGTTCAATTAATTAATTATTAGCTTTATACACGCATATAGTTAAGTTTGAAGTTATGTTTCCCCATGTTTCTCAATGTTTCCAATTTTTTCCACTGTTTCCACATGTTTCCGAAATGTTTCCGTTTCTTGGTAGGCCGAAATAATAGACCGAAACGAAATTTTGATCCTTGATTAGTTGTTATCAAATTAATACTATCTCCAAGGGAAGCTACGATATATGCTTGATCCAAGTCTGAGTCATTTTTTTAGGTCCTTATGGGAGCTCATTGCTCAATGATACGGTATAAGGACTGCCAAGCATGAGAATGGGTTCAATAGGCAGAGTCGCTAATTTGTAGAAAAAAATAGCAACAAAAGGTTAGATCTGTATCCAGTCTACTACTTTCAGCACACTGCATTAGTGGGACCAGTACTGAGAAAAAGGAAACCATGAAGAGAGAACAAAAATATTGAGCTACTAATTGACATGCCATACAAACTTCAAACAACGATAAACAAAGATAGTACACTATACCTCATCTTCCTCTTCCTCTTCCTCTTCATATTCAGTTTCATCTGCCTCTTCATCATCTTCGATATTAAACTTTTCCGAACCAGATAGAGCGTGCAGCTTACTCATGTCACCATCTTTTGTGGCTTGAATTAAAGAATCCATCAATTCTGGTTCTGCTTCTGCTTCTCTTAGCAATCTTCCTAACATGCAATTCAATTGCTAAATTAAGACCGCGCACTCGTAAAATGTTCAGCATAGCTTTTTCCATATTAATGTTTTGAAGCAAAATCTCACGAAACACTTCTAGATTACTTTGACTAAGAACCACACGAGATATACTAATCTTAGAAAGTGAAAAACAGAACAATGTGATCAACTACTATGAAATGAGTGCTTTATTCAGTAAACAATGCCAAAAAGAGTATTTTGCATACCAATATAACTATATTGCCTTCGCTTTCCTTCTCGGACATCACGACCCAATCTCTGAGACAAACAAACAAACACCTTTAGAGCCTAAAACTAAAGAACAGCAGATTAAATTTCCTCAAGCGAATATACACATATACAGCACCTTCACTAGCAACAAAGCTTCGAACACCTCTTGCTCAAGTGAAGCCACTCTGCAATGAAACAAAAATAGTGAAAAAATAAGAACATTGCGAATAGAATTTCAAAAACCCAAATCATTATTTGTCATCAAACACCCAAAATTAGCGAATAGAAACTCAAAAACCCAAAATTATTATTGGCTATCGAACGGCAAACTTTACGACGAATTTATCAAACACCAAAGTTTGCGAAAATTTTTGAAAAACCCAAATCGTTATTTGTTAGCAAACACCAAAATTTGCAAAGAAAATCAAAAACCCAAGTCATTTTTTGCTATCAAACACCAAAATTTGCGAGAAATATGATTGCGGGTTACCTGAGAATTCGTTTGATTTGAGGGGTAGAGAATGCGGCGAGCTCCATACCCCACCGGACGGCGCGGCGAGCCTCCCGCTTCTTCTCGTTACGGCTCTTCTTCGCATCGGAATCAGAGTCGTCGTCGTCACTGTCTTGGTAATCGTTCGGTGCGGCAGCATTGGAAAATTTGAGACCTCGTGATCGGAGATGGAAGTCCCGATGAGAGGAAGGTTTTGTGAAAAACGACAGACGGTGTGAGCTATGGGTGTTGATGACCGGTGAGTGGAGGAGATGATGGAATGTTAAGCTAGAGCAGTAATGCCGATGCCATCTCATCCACGCCATTAGAGGCCGCACCAGAGTAGTCATCTCTCTCTCTCTCTCTCTCTCTCTCTCTCTCTCTTTCAAATTTGCAATCCAGAGGAACTTTCAACTCCTCAGAAAACGAGCAAGAACCGGGCGGCCGGGCCGCTTTAACGGTCAAACCGGGGCAGTAATACAACAATGATACACCCACTCCTCCATCCACACTATTGCTTTAAATCTATATACGCTGTACTGTTTAAGTGGTGCACAGAAAGGTATAAAAAATTCACACAACACATGGTACATATATTTAAATTATTGGGTGTGGTTGGGGCATGGTTGGAAGAGTGGGTGTAGCATTACCCACTCCTCCAACGACACCCCCAACCACACTCTTATTTTAAACGTATATTCTCTGTGCTATTTAAGTGGTACACAGAAAATTATAAAAAATTCACACAGCATAGGGTACATGTATTTAAAGCAGTGGGTGTGGTTAGGGGTATGATTGGAGGAGTGGGCTTAGAGTTAAAACAATTACCATGTCTCGAATTAGCTAATCCTCAATGGGACAAGATTGTTGAAACTGATTCAACAATAATCCACCCACTATTCCAATCACACCCCCAACCACACTCTTGTTTTAAATGTATATACACTGTGTTGTTTAAGTGGTACACAGAAAAGTGTGAAAAATTGACATAGCATAGGGTACGTGTATTTAAAGCAATGGGTGTGGTTGGGGGTGTGGTTAAAAGAGTTGATACACCCACTCTTCCAACCACACCTCCAACCACTCTTGTTTTTAATGTATATATCACTTGCTATTTAAGTGGTGCATAGTGAACCACACACTTTTTCCAGACACAATTTTAAATACTTGTAACTTGTGGTGTTTGAATTTTTTACATTTTTTTGTGCCCTACTTATATAGCATATGGTACATACATTTAAAATTAGGGGAAAATACCTTTTACCCCCCTGTGGTTACACCCATTTTCTCATAACCCCCCTGTGGTTCAATTTGTAACACTTAACCCCCCTGTACTACGGACTAAAGTGAGACTGTTAACTTTACTAACGGAAAAAAAGGAAATGACGTTAATACCCCCAAGCCCCTATACATACTCTTTAGGGAAAAATACATTTTACCCCCTTATGGTTACACCCATGTTCTCATAACCCCCCTGTGGTTCATTTTTGTAACACTTAACCCCCCTGTACTAATGACTGAAGTGGGACTGCCGTTAGAAAAGTTAACAGTCTCACTTTAGTCCGTAGTACAGGGGGGTTAAGTGTTACAAAATGAACCACAGGGGGGCTATGAGAACATGAGTGTAACCACAGGGGGGTAAAAGGTATTTTCCCCTTAAAATTATATATGAAAAAAGTATGTAGTTCACTGTGTGGGTCTAGTAGTGCTCTAATCATTATGCTTACTCATCTGAATTATATAATGCCTGTTGGAGTATGAATTTCAAAGTTGGTTTTTTTTTTTTTTTTTTTTTTCCTTTTCTTTTCTTTTTTGTTTTTGAGGGAAATGAATTTCAAAGTTAGAATCACAAAATCTGATAGTTATAGTTATGAACAATATAAGTGAGTATTCAGGTGGATGGTTTAAGTGTATGTCATTATGTATATTTTTTACTTCTTTTTTTTTTTTTATGCATACATCTTTTTCAAAACCTCTCTTCTAGATTCATCAATTACCAAACATTTGGAGTTTCATTTTGTCTTTTCTCTACTTCAACTTCTACTTCTAAGCCATTGCATCTATCTACAATCTATCTAACTTTGAAATCAAACAGTCCTTTTGTGACTCTGCCTCTTCCTCTCTCTCTCTCTCTCTCTCTCTCTCTCTCTCTTTGCTTTGTGACTGACTACCTCTTTCCCTCTGAAATTGCTTGAAAACCAATCTGTATATAGCCCGTATAGTCTAGAGCATTCTGTGCCCTAATTCGCTTAAGCATGTTCTACAACCAACCTGATCGACAATTTTATTTATGTCTCTGTTAGTAAATTTCTTTTTTCTTGTGATTATGTCAATTTATGTGAAGTACTTCTGTTTTTTATGTACTACAAAAGTTTGCTTGTGCATATAAGATTTTTCCGATCTTTTTTTTTTTTTTGGTTTAAAGTTCGCCTATGATTTGTATGACAAACAAGTACTTCCCGTGCATTGCGCTGGTTCTAACCTTGTATCTATCTAAAAGTTAAAGCCAAAAGTCTTTCATTAACTTGCCAAATGTAATTTTCTCCATTTTTTTTTCTTCTTTTTTTTTTTTTTTTTTTTTTTCTTTTTAGCATTTCTTAGTTTGCCCAGTGGAATTCTCTTTATCTTTCCCTTTTCTTCTTTAATATACTTTTCTTCTTTAATATACTTTCTTGGGTTAGTTAATATTTAATCCAAATGTAGTGCTCCTTGTAATAATAAGTCCTATTCATAACTGAAATTAAAATTAGATCCCTCACATTATTTTTGGACAAAACTGCCCTTTTAACTACGGTTCCCACTCAGAAACTATCTTGCACTCATTCAGTTCAAATCAAACGAACTTCTATGTTGTTGCTATTACTGGACGAAATTTTAGGGATTTAAATTCAAATATCCAAAACTGCGATAACCAACGGCATCAACTCCTGAAAACTCTCCCATCATATTGAAAATCAACACATTAAAAAGCGTTCCAACATCAGTGGTTTGTTTGAAAGAAATTTCTCACCCTAATCCTTCCGCTGATCATCTATAGTGGTGTATAAATCGCTGAAGAACACAATCTGCAATTTCAATTGACGAATACAAAGCTCTGATCCATCCTTGCTACTAACGATGGGGAAAAAAGGTGCGAAAATTGTTATCTATATCATATATACGATTTAAATTCAGGATCGATCATTAATTACGTTCCATATAGATATGTCCATGATACAGTAAATAGTTATACCTAATCTTATTCATTAGGGTTTGAAGTCACTTGTTGTAGAGAAGACACAAGTCTGAAACAATTTTAAACCATTCCAACACTATCATGACCACCACTAAACAGCGAAATTGTGTGGCCCTAATTGTGGAAAAATTGTTTACTCGATTTATGATTTGTATATTGGCTGTGTACTAATACCCAAATATCTCACCTTTATTATCCACACTTTAATTTAATTTTAACTATTAATTGACATTTAGCACAATTAAATTCTTCACCAAACACAACCTTTTGTCCATGATTTTGAATTACTAAATATTGCCCCAATTCCACTACATAACCTCATCACTTCATTGAGATTTCATTCTTTTAGATGTAATCCACACTTGTATGAATTGGATCATAAGAAAATTAACACTAAACTACCAAATAGACTTTATACTTTAACGCTTTTAACTACTAATTATACACTTGTATATCAGCAAAAGCTTCAAAGCCTGACCCCAAAAAAAAGTGGAAACTGCCACCAGGGAAGAAAATTCGTTGCACATTGCAAGGATTTGGGACTGCAATTGACGAACTGAAATTACGCCCAGAACACATCAATGAATTGCAGAAGACCCCATTCTGGCATTTATATGAGGCGTTCATATCAAATAGAGTTCCATACCGCAGAAAGTACGACAGTGCAACGCTGCAAATGATTGAACAGTACAATCCGGAAAATAAGACATTCACTTTGGGGACAAGAGAAATGTCAATAACGTCCGAGGACGTGTCTCTAATATTTGGGATTATTAATGGTACTAAAGCAATAGACCTTACATACTCTCAGAGGGTATACTTTGGATTCATAACCAGACGGTTTCCAAATGATCCCCAGATAAATGTTTCAAAAATTAGTGCAATTATCCATGAAGCAGCTTCTGGGAAAACCCAAGATGACATAAGAGACACAGTTCGATTATTGTGCTTGTTGGTGTGTACTAAAGTATTGTTCGCCACAGGGGGGGACAGAGTTAAGTGGGGTTTCATTTTATACATAGAGGACATAGAATCAATGCGTGATTACAATTGGTGTGAAGCTATATTAAACGAATTGCTGACTTCAATAAGCAAGGCAAACATTGAAGCATCGAATGTTACTGCATGCACAACACCACTGCAGGTATATATGCATATTATTGTTATAAGATACAGTGTATATCAATTTACTCACCAACTCTATAATGATACATTGCAGATATGGCTATGCGAGCATTTGAAGTGTTTTGCAGGCGAATACAAAAATGATGAAAGTAAAAGTCGCTCAAAGCCAGACTACAGCAATATACCTCGTTTCATCAAATGGGACTTGATTAAGCTACATAGGCATCTACGAAGAAGGGAATTGGCAGAATTACAGGATAACGAGGTACAAATCTATTATCACTAGGCAACACAAAAATTAATAATTATACATCTAATCCATTATTACATCAGACACTAAAAGTTGCAATTAAATTCTACTATGCTATTTATTTGTTAACAACCAGGTTATTCCAATGGATATCAGTGAAACGTTGTCAGAAACAGTGATATACCAACCATACATAGAAAGACTGCAGGATCCATCAAATACTGTTCCACCCTTCAGGAATTTTACACCAAAAATGTCAGAGGCTGCTGCAAGAGTTGATGAGATGAGCACAAATAGTGAATCTGACGGCAACATCAAATACAAGATTGCTGCTGACAGTGAGGAGACATTATCAGGAAAAGGGAATGCATATGTTGCAAATGAGAGCGAAGATATAGAAGGAAAGGAAACAACACATACACCAGGGTGGCAGTCAACCTCAAGCAATGGAGAAAAAGAGATACATGATGTTTCTTCCACATATGTAAATATTGATTCATCAACAAATAAAAACTTGATGTGTGAGATCATAAATGTGGAGTCACAAACAAATGAAAAAACAAACCCAGATGATAGAACAACTACAACACACATAATGGAGCCTACAACCCAGGAAATCCTAGACGACATGTGGAAGAAGCACCTATTCTGTAGTCCAGAAAAGGTAACTTCAATTGATCAACAAAGGCCAGAAGCAGTAATGGATAATCTGGCTAAGTGTCTTTCGTTTGATGAAGAAAAGCTCATGACACCCAAAACTGTCAACACTACTGGAATAGGGATACTTGATGACTCACCTCCTAGTGATGGGACTGGTCGTTCGTTCTTTGAAGAACGACAAACAGATGACAACAATCCCAGAACCATCATAAAGAAATTGGTCCGTGACAGCAGCTTCTTTTCAGATGTTGCTACAAGTCTAGAAAAAGAAGTCATAAGGCTCAAAGAATAGTTGAAACAGAAAAAGGAGGATTCTGTCAATGCATATCAGTTAAATCTGACAGTGAAGGAACAAGAAATCAACAATTTGAGGAATGAGTTGGAGAAAGAGCGCTCCCTGGTAATAGAACTGCAGAAAACAATACATGACATCAAGCAAAAGGTATTCAATGTAGATTGCAAATACATCACGTTATATATTGTTATATTGTTGACTCCTATAAATTTTAATAACTAAATTGATATACAATTTCAAATATATAATATATTTAGCACCAACTACCAATTGCTGAATATCGTCTAATTTCACAGACTATATAATTCCCATCTTTTTATACTTCCTATTATTTTTTAATGAATTAGATTAAAATTCCACTTATCATATCTTTTGATGCAGTTTGGAAAGCAATTAACAAGTGAAACTGACTGCCAAGAGCTCATGAAAACTCCTTCAACAAGAGTGCATAAGGAAGTGAAACTTAGAGGAAGTCACCAAAGAACTAGCACATTCATTAGGAACCTTCGAATGAGGAAGAGGAAGGCAGCACACAAATCACCATACCTTTACCCCGATTGGAGAAGGAAAAAAAAAAAGGCAAAAACAGGGCAAAAAGTTGTTGAATCAAAACAAACAACTGAGCAGAAGGAGCCAAATACAAAATCTGGTAAAATCAATGATCCAATCGATGTAGATGACATTGATTTTGATAAGTTCAAAGATTTCAAAGTATTGAAGTCATTGTGGAACAAATCAAATGTCTACAATCACCTGCGAGAAGAGGACAAGCTATTACTGAATGAAATACTGGCTGCAGATTCAACTCTTTGGTATGTCAATTAATATGCCCATTACTAAATTTTTACACCACTACTAATATTACACTTAAAAACTAATAAATCTCTTGTTATCACAGCACTACAGTGTACACTACAGAGGATGGGGTTGACAGTGTAACACTTGCAGATATTTGTTCAGTGTTGCTATTGAAAGAAATTTCAAGTAATGTAAGTTCATTAACTACTCAATCCACTAACAATTAAATGAGATTTTTCATTCCTTGTTTAACAGGATATAACACCATTATAATGGTATACTACAGTCAAACATTTGATGACCCAAATTACTAATCTTCACTCCTTTTAGGTGATCAACTGCTTCACGGATTACCTAATGCAAATGCAAGTGACCAGACATTCAGATAATGTAGCCAACCAAAAGAACAACAAATCATTCATTTTCCACAGTTTGTGCTTGGTACACCTTTAACACTCACAATGAAATACTAACAGTATATTCAATTACATACTAACTAACTTTTAAACCTATAGCCATGGGTCGAAGATGGTGACAAAGAAGCATTGAATGAATTCATCAATCCACACATTGAAAATGCTTGCGGAGAATACAGGTATAAAATCTTCCCATTGCTACATCGAAGCGATTCAAGGTATGGTCAGCATTGGACACTTGGGGTGTTAGACACATTGGAGTAAAATTGGAGCTACTTCAATTCAATGAGACCAAGAACTGAAGGAACAAAGGACAAATACTTGCCAGGGATGATTAATTTGGAAACACTAAACACATTTACCATTCAAATTAATTGAATATAACACATAAAAACTTGCTATATATACACTGTGTTTTGTAGAGCAACTACGTCACAAAATATGCTAAATCAGGCAAGTTGAGACAACCACAAGGGAAAGTTGAATCAAAAGCTGAAACAAAGGATGTCTTGATACAAAATATAATCAATTCACCCCAGCAAGACCCAGGCACTGTCGACTGCGGAGTTATAGTGTGCGACATAATGGCAAATATAACCCTCCGCAACAAACAGCATCCAACAAGTAATGCAACAGCAACACGAGCTGGATTGGTACATGCACTGCTGAACACACCAGGTCGTTCGTGGACAAAGGAATCCTACAGTGCACTTCAAGAAACAAGACTTTTTCAGTTGCTGCAAGATTAAATAGATGACTCAATCTCAGCAGCTATTGTTGAAATGAAACTATTATAATTATTATTTTTGCTAGTTTTTCATTTGTGCTGGTTAGTATTTTTTGGTGAAAAACCGTTTAATAAATAACTGGTTGTTCATATATATAAATCTCAATCATCAACTCGAACACAACAAGTTCATCATATGTTTACCAGATGTTGTATGGCACTTTGATTCTGTTAATAATATTTTTGCAAGTTTATATTTAATTATTACTTTTTTTTATTAACAATGAAGAAGTTTAATACTTGAGTTCTGATTTTTTGTCAATAACTTGAACAAAATTTCAGTTTACAGCAAACCATAACTTTGTACACAACCCACGACATGTTTTATGGCAACGCTTATTAGCAATATTTCATTACACAAGACATATGTAGTGTCAGTGTACTAGATTGATAAATGACCCACACAAAATCAGTGTCTGAATATAGATGGAAAACACAAATATTCTATATCAACTCAACAACTGATTATTGATATAGAAACAATTTACAAATATTCCACATTAACACTTTAGCACTTGACACATAAAAAATATAAAGTGCTACAGAATCACAGACTGTGAACTTTATTGTATTCTTAATCAATTTATATGAACAAGAATTTAATGACAATGTTTAGGTAGTAAGTCATAATAATCAAACAGTGCGACATTACAACAACATCGGACACATGATATATTTATTTGAAAAAAACAAATATATATATATATATATATAGCGTAGAATGACAAATAAATAAATAAATAAAAACATGCCACCAACATCAGTTATTGTATTTATCCAATACCAAAGACACCAAATACAATTCAAAGGTTTCACTTAACACACTAAACATTAAAAACATATAGCCACAATAGTAATTTAAACTACATAAATAAAATAGACAGAATATTTAAAAGAAGCATAATAACTTTATTACATTCACAAAACTTATCAAACTCAAGTACCAATAACTTCCCTACATGACTTCCGATTATGCCGCGCTTTCTTCCCGCATCTTCCACATCTAATTGTGCGCAAGTATTCACCCCTAGATAGAATCCTCTTCTTCTTAGGCCTGCCTGGTTGCTTCTTACTAATCGGTGGTAGAATTTCAACAAATTTTGAAGAAATATCGCGCCTACCAAATGTTGCAACTGGGTAAATTGCCTCCAAAACAGATAATTCATAATATCTTTTGAAAAAATATGGCTCAATATATTCAAACAAATCCTTGCCAGTTTCATTACTACTACAATTTAGAACAACAACCGCATGTGCACAAGGAAAACCATCTTGCTGCCACTTACCACAAGAACAAATCCGCAATCCAATGTTCACCACCATTGACGGCTCGCAGTGAACTTCATACAAATACTCACTTGCAGAACTTACTCTCCATGTCCTCCCTTCATCTAAAGCTAGTTGCAAACGTTGATGCTTCTCCGGACATAAAACATCATTCCATTTTTTGCACTGATTTCTCATTATCGTCATGTCCTTCATAGTTTTAATCCGTATACTATCTATCATGCTAGTAATAGGCATGTGACGTGCCTCATTTATCATTTTATTTCAAGACTCAGCTAAACTAGAAGACATTTCACCATACCTCTGTCCTCTAAAGAACGCATTACACCAATTCTGTACAGGAATACCACTCAAAAAATCACACACCCTCTGTCCACCCTCTTTCACCAACAAATCAAACTTTTCAAAGTAGCTATCAAAGTCAGGTGCATAAGCGCACTCAGACGTCAAATATACCATTCGACTACGAAACTTAGAATTTAAACCTTTCAACTTGTCCATTAAATTATACTTCAAGTGGAATAAACAGAAACTGTGGAAATGATTTGGAAAAACAGTGTTTATTCCTTCAATAATACCTGGGTGCCTATCAGAAATAAACGTGATCTTCCGAGAATTACCAATAATCAATAACAATTCCCCTAAAAACCAACGCCAATTTTCCTTGTCCTCAGAACCAACAACCGCAAATGCAAGATTGAACACTTCTGTTAAAAATTAATATATAGTCATTAATGATAAATAATGCACTACAAAATACGCAAGATAAATAGAAATTGCAAACTGTTTTACAGAATATCACACTGCTTCAAACAACCAAACTTTCACACTGGCAAGGAAAATACTCACCATTTCCTGAAAGCATGTACATATAACAATTTTCCAGCACATTTCTCACCGTTTCTACCAAAGATGCAATTTTAACATGGGTTTTTTTTCCAAATTGCTCACCATTTCTGTAAGAAAAATATCTCACCGTTTCTGATTAAAGAAGCAATTTTCACACAGTTTTTTTTTTCTTCAAACAATTACTATGAAATATTCACTTTCACATAGTTTTTTTTTTCCATTGTTCTCACCGTTTCTATCTAAAATGTATTTTTCGAATATTATTACAAAATTTCTCAGTTTTTTTTTGGGCAATTTTCTCACCGTTTCTATGTAAAATGTAATTTTCGCATAGTTTACAAAATTTAACACCATCTGTAAATAGAAATCAATTTTCACACTGTTTTTTTTATGTTGACCCAGTTTGAATTAAACGTCAAATTTACATTGTTTTTACTTTATTAAAATTTCTCAGTTTTTTTTCCAATGTTCTCACCGTTTATATGTAAAATGTAATTTTCTCATAGTTTTACAAAATTTCTCACCGTCTGTAAATAGATATCAATTTACACACTGTTTTATTTATGTTGACCCAGTTTGAATTAAATGTCAAATTTACATTGTTTTTACTTTATTTTAATTCCATTCCACTGATAGTACATACAATTCATCCAATCAATACAATTGACATTATTTACAACAATAACTACACAACAACATATTAAGTACAACTAACCTTGATCAGCAGTTTTGCAAGAGGCACCCAGCAAAGCACCTCTATGACGCCCCTTCAGAAATGTTCCATCCAAAAATATCATAGGTCTAATGTACTTAAACCCATTTATGCAAGCAGCAAACGAAACAAAACACCGTTTAAATCTTCTATTGGTCTGATCCACATCCAACACAAGGTGACTCCCCGGATTAACCCTGCCACACTCCTCAAAATACCATCTAAGGTTATCAAACGATGAGAAATGGTCCCCGTAAATACTCTTTCTAGCATTTTCAACACCAAACCAAGCATGATGGTATTTGATATCAAGTCCATATCTCTCCTTAATATCACCAATCACTTTAACCGGTTCAAACAAAGGTTCACGACGAATTTTCTCCTCAATAATATCACCAACCAACTTTGAAGTCACTCGCGGATGTTTAGATTTACGAATTACAGATCCACATGTATGAACCTTCTCATACGTTCGAATATAAAAGAATCCATTAACTGACTCCTTCGAAGCATGAATGCGCCATTTGCAACCCTTATCTTCTCGATATTTGCAAACAGCCGTAACTCTCTGCTTATCATTCTTCACATACTTAAACTGAAATCCAATTTCAATTGAAAATTTACACAAAGCTTGACGAAACTCAACCACACCTCCTTCAAATTTTTGTCCTTCCTCTTGGATACATGTACTCCACACTGACCCCATCAACATATGCTGCCGATGAACATAAAAATTTGGCTCCTCGTCAATTTCATCCACCACCTGCATAGACCGACAATAATTAGGAGACAAATCCTCTTCCTCCTCAGATAAATCATTATCAGTCTCCATGATTGTAACTTGCACATCCACCCGGCAAACTCTCATTTGTCTACATAATATAACCATCTTTTCTATATCACCATCACCAGCTAACATACACTTGCTGTATCCAGCAATTCTATACGTTAGCGTCATCTCATCTTGATTGACAACGGGCCACCTACCAGATAAAAGACATGCAAGTTCCGAATAACACATATGCTCTGACACAGGAACGACAGCGTCTTCACCTCCAAAAGAACAAATCATATAAATATCATTCTCCATCTTTAACAAAAAAAAAAACTCAATTACAAATATATTCACACCAATTATATCACAGTGAAACAGGTGAGAAAATTCAAACCATTGACAGTCCCAGAAATGATCAACAAAATGAATAACAAAAATACATTTTCTGATCTAAGTTTTTTGCAATAACAGATTTACAAAACAAACAACGCTTAAATTCTGAACAAATATCCAGCCAAATAAATCCTTTCAAATTTCAAAACCATGATTTTAGCATACATTTATGGAGATTCGCCTGTTTTAAGGTCACATAACTCCACTATCCTAGAATTCAGCCAGTCATTATCACATTTATAACAAGCCTAAATTTCAGCAACGTATATAATGCTCTCAACTAATAGTCTACTTTCAAAATATATACATCAATTAACAAACTAAGGGCATATACGTCCAAATCACATATCAGAATATTGGGGAAAGGACTAATTTCTAAAGTACTGTTATAGTAAGGGTTCAATTTCTTATCACACCAATCAAGTTGGACATAAGCTATTTTAGGGGCCAAATGAAGGACTAATTCATTGGTTTCTATACTTTCAATCTCTATGTACATACATGGAACATTGTCATTAAAAAGCTAGGTTTTACTCCAAATTACATTAATTATTTGTTTTTCTCAAAATGTATTGGAGTTTTAAAGATCTTTTATAATAATGTATATCCTTTGAAACTCACACATTTTTTTTGGAGCAACTTTTATTTTTGGTCAACTATGAGAGCAATTAATAATCCTTATTTTTTTTTTAGGGAAGCAATCAATAATCTTTGAACATAAACTAAAGAGCAATTAAAACTTATTTCACAATCCGTTAGATATATCTAAATAGCAAACCTAAAACTCATTCCACAATGCACCATGTGACAAGTTGTGGAAGATGTTTAAGATGTCAATAAATAGCCATAAAAACCCTAAAAGTGGAGAAACCAAAAATACTTCTCAGCTTTTCTTAAAAAAAAAGACCATAAAAGTCTAAAAGTTGAGAAAACCAAAAGCTTTATGCGGTGGTTCAAGTAAAAAAAATCTTCCATTATTCACTGCGTAGCATTTTCTCAGCTTTTCTTCTTCTTTTTTTACCCCAATTTTCTATTATTTATTTTATAACAAATTTGTTTATATGTATCTAATAATGAAATCTTTTGTACCTCCAATCGTTCTCATTTTTAATTTAATATTTTATTAATTTTTTGATTGTTTCTATTATTGATATAAATGATAAGCTTAAATAAATTCTCAATGAATTTATGGAATATATCCAGAGGATATGTTCAGTTAAGCTAAAATGATGGTTTTTTTTTTTTTTTTTTTTTTTTTTTTTTTTGTATTTTGGATAACATTTTATTTTCTTAACTAACTACAATGCAGCCCGTGCATAGCACAGATTATCGACTAGTTTGATTATATGTTGGAGATGCTCTTAGATAATTAATTAATTCCCAGAGTCTGACTTCTCATTATCTTCATACCATAATGTATATTAAAAAAAAAAAAAAAGGGTAAATTACACTCACCTCCCCTAAGGTATGGCCTAATTACACACGACCTCCCTTGTATAATGAGAAATTACACTGACCTCCATTGTCAGTATTTGCTGGAAAACGGAAGTGACTATGGTAGGGAACTTACACTTTTGCCCTCCTCTCATTTGCATAATTTCAAACCAGAATCTCTCCTCTTTCTTCTCTCCAATGACCCTCAACTGTACACTCGTCTTATAATGATAATGAAGCACAAACTCAAATTTAAATATCAATGGAGGCGAAATGAAAGTTAAAAAGGAAGGGAAAAAAAAAAAGGAAATGAAAGAAAAGAAAGAAATAGTCTGCCATTGCAAGCCTTACGCCACCACAAAACCCACCACAGTGAGAAAAAGCATTGTGAGTCTATCAGACTCCATTGAATAGCATTCCAATTCTCTCATTCATCTATCAAATCAAAGTGTTGTTTCATATCATTTCTATAGGGGGGGGGGGGGGGGGGGAACAGTAGTAAGGTTATCAAAGAGTAGGAGAGAGAAGAAATTTGCTCAAATTTAAAAGAGAACTTTTACAGTCCGTTTGGTATGACACAAACAAGAAAAGAATTGATTTGCAATTCTTGTTTGTGGCAAATCATGTGTCACACCCCAACCCGGCCTAAGCGGATTAGGACGTATGACAACGCCATTAAGGCTACTAATCTCGATTATTAATATTCCAAAACTATTCATACACCTAGTTTGGAAAGCATTTCATCTTTGAAGCTTAAAGGTAAAGGTACCCTTTTGTCAAATTAAAAGTTAAAAATATTAAAATTTAAAACATCACATTCTTCAGCAATCCTTTTAAAAAAATTCGCCAGAATTGCTTTGTATGTTCAACCAAAACCTGCTGTAATTAATCTAACACTTGTAACCATATTTCTAAGCATATACCATTCTTTATACATATCCACCACTAATATCCTTATAAGTTTAGAATTTGCATTCATTCCAACTTACATCAAAACTACTCTTAGTAGAGTTTCATAACATAACTTACACGTTCCAAATTTCCAACAGGTAAGTTGGAACTTACCAAACAAGAGTTTAGTTTAGTCTTTACAAAACTTCAAGTTAGACGAAATTGACTAAACTCCTTATAACAATACATTCATACTACTATGATCAAACTAACATAGTTTCATACCAAAAATATTTACATAAGTTCCAAGTTCGAATTTAGTAAAAGATGTATAACTTAAGCTCCAACCCCGTAAGTCCCAAATTCGCACTCATTTCCTTTCCGCTTGTCCTCCGGTACCTGCGATGGTTTTTACAACACCACCAAAAAGAATAATATCTAAGCCAATGCTTAGTGAATGCAATAATCATAAAGATGGAATTTAAACATGTTTTCAACACTAGCTATGCTCATTCATGAAATTAACGATCTCCGGGCAATCCATGTAATTTAGCCACCACCTCCCGGACCCTTTATTCCGGACATCCACTCAAGATGATTTCGCATATAGCGACCACTCTGTGACCCGTAGTCACCTCACTTTTCCATTGTGGTCGTCACCACTACCTCTCCGTAAGAGGTTTAACTGTCCCTACGGACTAAATATACATGGTGGCAATTACATGATTCCCATTGACCCACATAAGCATATAATCACTTCAACATGTGAACACAATATTTTCATCACAATTACTCATTCATAAACATAGTAATTCTATGAAAAGCAAAATCCCGTAACTCACTGAAAACTGCCAAAAACTGCTATTAGATGACATTTTCAGGAAAAACTTACAACACGAAAAAGTTTCGTATGGACGTTTCGGGTCAGATACCGCGAAACTTCGCAATTTAACACTGTTTACTATGCGTATTTCTGATTTTACAAAAACTGGGCAGCTTGTTGGGTTAAGAATCTAACTTCCAAAATTTCAATTTTACCAAGTTCTTGCTTTCACCCACATGCTCTCTAACTCAATTAAATCATAAAACATACATCATATTTAAACATCCCAAACTTAGGATTAAACCACTCACCTTAACAAATTTCTTCTAATTGATCTCTAAGAAGTTGATTTCTAGCATCAAGCAACCCAAACCCACTTCAAGTATGAATCCTACAAGTTTATTATGAACTTCCATGGATTATCCCCAAATTGGTCAAGAACAAACTATCATGAATCTCAATAAAAATTATATCCAAGTGAAGATCTTACCTCCTAGATGCCAAATATATCTTCAATTTGAATCCTAAGAGCCAATTGCTAGATGAATCTTCAAGAAAATAGCCCAAACCCTTGAGTTCTTTCTTTCTCTCCTTTCTCTCTCCAACTCACTGTCAAAATGTATTTTGACTCCTAATGAGTCATATGCATATCTCATTTAGGAGATAAGCATTAACTTAGGTATATTACACTTACCTCCCCAAACTTTTGTAAGTTCTTATTATGAAAACCCAAACATTCCATTAATTATCAAAACTAAATTATAAGTATTTGTCTAAGTCTCGTAGGGTCCCAAACGTGGTCCCATATAATTCCATAAAGTTGCTAATTACTCTACTAGTTATGAACTGTGTCCATTTACGCTCTTACTTGGCTACCCAAACTGGTAACCAAACTAAACAATATAATATTAAAACATTATAGGCATGTAACATATAATCATTTAAGCACATAATTGTATTAAATAAATCACAACCCTTCACTGGGTCCCACTTTCAATTCTAGTACCCTCCGTAATGGCACTTTCACTGTGTTCCCTTCCGAACACCCAAAATTTAAGTTAAGTCTGTAACTTAACCTTACGACCAAATATAGATTAATTAATACTAAACATTTATTTAGCACTAAATTAAATATTTTTCGGGCGAGGATATTACATTCTCCCCTCCTTCAAGAAGTTTGTCCCCAAACTTTTCTTACCTTTCAATTTAGAACAAGTGAGGATACTTCTCCTTGATTTCATCTTCTCTTTCCCAAGTTGCTTCCTCAACTGAATGGTTTCGCCACAATACCATAACCAGCGGAATCACCTTGGTTCTGAGAACTTGCTCTTTCCGATCCAATATTTGTACTGGATGCTCAACATACGTTAAATTCTCTCTAATCTGCAATGGTTCCGGTTCCGGTATAACAAGTGCATCTTTGACACATCTCCGGAGCATTGAAACGTGAAACACATTATGAATATTCGCCAACTCGTGTGGTAATTCCAGTCTATAAGCCAAAAGACCAATCTTTTCAACAATTTCATACGGTCCCACATATCTCGGATTTAACTTTCCTCTCTTTCCAAATCGAATTATACCTTTTGAAGGCGACACCTTCAAAAATACGTACTCTCCAACTTCAAAATCCAATGGCCTTCTACCTGTATCTGCGTAACTTTTATAGCGACTCTGAGCCAATTGTATTCGTTTCTGAATTAACTTTATTTTCTCTGTAGTAATCTGTACTATCTCTGGACCTAAAAGTTGCCTTTCTCCAACTTCTGTCCAACACACCGGTGATCTACATTTTCGTCCATACAATGCCTCGTAAGGCGCCATTCCAATACTCGTTTGAAAACTGTTATTATAAGCAAATTCTATCAACGGTAAATGTGTTTCCCAATCAGCTTTAAAATCTAACACACAAACACGAAGCATATCCTCCAAAATCTGTATCACTCGCTCGGACTGACCGTCTGTCTGAGGATGAAATGCCGTGCTAAAATGCAAAGCTGTTCCCATTGCCTTCTGAAATCCTTTCCAAAACCTCGATGTAAAACGTGTGTCCCGGTCCGACACAATAGAAACCGGTACTCCGTGGAGTCTAACAATTTCATCAACATACAGCTGAGCCAATGCTATAGGATCCGTGGTCCTGATTGGTAAAAAATGCGCTGACTTCGTCAAACGGTCAACAATTACCCAAATACTGTCATTGGACTTCCGAGTTCTTGGTAATGCCGTCACAAAATCCATAGTTATATTCTCCCATTTCCATTCTGGTATTGGTAAAGGTTGTAATAACCCTGCGGGTCGTTGATGTTCCGCCTTTACCCTCTGGCAAGTCAAACATTTAGCTACGAATTCTGCAACTTCTCTTTTCATTCCACTCCACCAATACACCAATCGTAAATCTCTATACATTTTCGTACTCCCCGGATGTGCTGAATATCTCGTACTGTGAGCTTCCTCTAAAATCATTTCTTTCATTTCTTTAATATTGGGAACACACAACCGGTTAATATACCTTACTACATTATCTTGAAAACTGAACTCCGGATATTTACCCTCAGGTAATTCATCAACCACTTTCTTTAGAAACGGATCTCGTAACTGATTTGTCTTGATTTCATCTATCAAACTCGGTTGTGCCACGATTGCTGACATCAATCCACCCTCAAGTCTAGGAATTACTTCAAGATCTAAACGTTCAAATTCTTTTACCAACTGTTCTTGATTCGTCAAACCTCCCACTTGACTATTCGATGATTTTCGACTCAAAGCGTCTGCGACCACATTAGCTTTTCCCGGATGATACTGGATATTCAAATCATAGTCTTTCATCAATTCTAACCACCTTCTTTGTCGCATATTCAATTCTTTCTGAGTAAACAAATATTTCAAACTCTTGTGATCAGTGAAAATCTCACAAGTCTCCCCGTACAGGTAATGACGCCAAATCTTTAAAGCAAAGATTACCGCAGCTAATTCTAGATCATGGGTTGGGTAATTTTTCTCATGAAGTTTCAGTTGTCGTGAAGCATAAGCAATCACCTTGTCCCCTTGCATCAATACACATCCCAATCCCTGATAAGAAGCATCACTGTAAATTATATACCCTCCAGTACCTGACGGAATCGCAAGGATTGGGGCTGTTACTAACCTTTTCTTCAATTCTAAGAAACTTTCTTCACATTCTTTGTTCCATTCAAATGATACATCTTTCCTTGTTAATCGTGTCATAGGAGCTGCGATCGTAGAAAAGTCTTGAACAAACTTCCTATAGTAACCCGCTAGTCCTAAGAAACTTCGAATTTCAGTTACATTCATCGGCCTTGACCAATTCATCACTGTTTCAATCTTTTGAGGATCCACAGAAACCCCGTCTTTTGAAATTACATGTCCCAGAAATGTTACATTTGAAAGCCAAAACTCACTTTTCTTGAACTTACCAAATAATTTCTTTTCACGCAGTCTTTCCAAAACTAACCTCAAATGTCGTTCATGTTCCTCCGAACTCTTTGAATAAATCAATATGTCATCAATAAACACAATCACAAACTCATCTAAATATGTCTTAAACACCCTATTCATTAAGTCCATAAAAGCGGCTGGCACATTAGTAACTCCGAACGGCATTACTAGAAATTCATAATGCCCGTACCGAGTCCTAAAGGCTGTCTTCTCCACGTCCTCTGTCCTAACTTTCAATTGGTGATACCCCGATCTCAGATCAATCTTAGAAAATACTTGTGCCCCCTGTAGTTGGTCAAATAAATCATCAATTCGTGGTAACGGATACTTGTTCTTAATGGTTACCTTGTTCAACTCTCGATAATCTATACACATTCTCATAGTTCCGTCTTTCTTCTTTACGAACAATACTGGTGCACCCCAAGGTGACACACTGGGTTTGATGAAACCTTTATCTAGCAATTCCTGCAACTGTGTTTTCAACTCTTTCAATTCAACTGGTGCCATTCTGTACGGTTGTCGCGATATTGGTTGAGTTCCCGGCATCACATCAATACCAAATTCAATCTCCCTTTCTATTAAGACACTGGGTAACTCCTCTGGAAATACATCTGAAAATTCCTTGACTATTGGCACATCTTCTAACTTCACACCAGTACCTTGGGAATCGAGAACACTACACAAGAAACCTTTACACCCCTTTTTCAACAATCGACGGGCTTCAATGGCTGAAACTATATATGGTGGCGATACTACACCCGTTCCTTGAAAACAAATCTCATCATCACCGGTTACTTGAAAACTTACTCTCTTGTTCTCACAATCAATAGAAGCGTGATTCTTGGATAGCCAATCCATCCCCAAAATGACATCAAAATGTTGAATCACAAGTGGTACTAGATCTACCGTTAAGGTTCTATCACTAAACCTGATATCACAATCTCTATAAACACATGAGCTTATCATCGAAGGCCCCAACGGAATAGCAACAGACAAATCAAAATCCAAAAATTCTAATGGAACCGTCATGTGTCTAGCAAATTGATGCGATACAAACGAATGTGTTGAACCCGAGTCCATAAGTACATTGGCAGGTTGAGAACAAATGGTGACTATACCTGATATTACCGTGTCGGCTGAAGCGGTCTCCCCAGGCCTGAGCTGAAATGATCTTCCTTGTCGTTGCTCGCGTCCTTGGGGTGGCTGGGATTGTTGTTGTCGTTGTTGTTGTTGTTGCTGCGGTTGTTGTTGTCAAGACCCAAATTTTCATTATTAAAATTCGTAAAATATCATCACATTTTTATGTTTTAACCAATCAACCTTAGCCATGTGTTAAAATCTCATTGGTCTTTCACCTAACTAACTAACTTACATATGGTTACTCTAACCAATGATCTAATTAGGAGAACTTTTCCAACACAAATGTACCCAATTTATTACCCAGCTAATGTAGTTGAACCTTACATCATTTTATGTATAACACACAAAATGAAACAGTTAGTAAGACTAATACATGTTAACATATGTGTTTAATATACAATATATTTGTTACTCTTAACATACGTATTTGGTATGCAATATATTTAATATGCCATATGCAATGTTATACTTCATTTATTGAAGTATAACATTAACTCTCTTCCGTTAATGCATATGCTTCCTCTAATGTATGTGGCTTCTTTAATGCAACTGTTTAATCAAATGTATAATAAATATAATGTAAAACTTCTTCCACAACTCACATTATAAATAGGAAACAATACTACGTAGTTTACACAATGTAGGAGAAGAGATAGTTAAAGAGATAAGAGAGAAGTTAGATAAAAAAATAAATTAATGAAAGAGGGAGAGAGTTATTTCTAGGAGAGAAAAATAAGTGTTATAGAGAGAGTTTTCAAGAATTCGTGTAAACTCACAAAGTCTGGAGGAATAGTGGTGGAAGTTTCAGTGGTGTTTGGCCAGCGACGGTGGGTACAAAATTCCAAACTCTATCGTCATTAGTGGGTATATTTCTTTTCTATTTTTTATGCATTTTCATGTACCTTTTTATGCATATACTTTTATAATTTGTATTAGACCCTTAAGCCCTTCTCAAAGCTTAAAGCTTGAGTTAAGTCAAATAGACCTTGAATCGCCATTAATGGCAAATTCAAGTTTCAAATCTAACTTAACTTTTTGGATAAATAAAAGGGTATTTTTTGGTATTTCAAAAATATGTAAAATCATTATAAATTATTTCCTACCATTTTCTAAAATTTGGTGAATTTTGGACATTATCTGGTATTCATTTTAATTTCGAATTTATTAAACAACTACATGATATGAATTTTTAACTTTACAATTACTTCTAAAATTTTGTAAAACTCCAACAAATAAATGGTCAGTACCTTTGTGACCAGAATAATATTTAGAATATTTAGACACTAACTTTGTAAGTTTTTGGAGACGGAAATTTACTACTAATTCTGAAGCTCAAATTACTATTGTAAAACTATACAAGGACCATTTTAGTAAGAAAAAAAAATTATGTTTCGTAAAATTACGAGAATGACCCTAAAACCTATAATTACCCTTTTACCCCTACGCTTTGAATTAGAATAAATGACAGGTTTTATAAACATTTTGTGTAGGACTTGAAGGTTAATTTCAAAAGAAATTCTTTAACCCCCTAAACTACCAAGGTGAGTGATCGTATTTCCTTTTTACAGATTCAACTCCTCACGGGTGAATCTTGTCCTATTACTTGAACAAGTTTTATTTTAATTATGAAATCGTTGTTCTTACATTTGTTCTGGAACACTTTGATTCCTTCCACTGAAAGAGGTTATCGTATTTGAAATTATTGTAAGTTCCATATTTCTTTTATTCCAGTGTCAATTACCACCATTCTACATGATTATATATTGATTCTATTAAGAATCTACGAGCCCCTATGTGGGATGATCCATATTGGATCTACGAGTGGCCCAAAATTGGCCGACCCTCTTTATTGGGTTTATGAGTGCTTCTGATCAGTTAGCTATTGCAGTATATGTATATGTATGAGTACGTGAATGGGTGGTTGGTAATCTGACCTTCTAAAAATGTATTCGTTATACCTGTCCTGATGATATTCTACTCTCTTGATATATCAATTGTTATGTTTATCTTATTTACCGTTGATATATAGATTTCTCTTTATGTTCATCATCCAGGATTATGATTATTTCACTGAGTCTTCTACTCACACTCTCCAAATCTTTTTAACCCCTTTCAGGTGATGAAAAGTATAAGAAGATGGGAGATAACCTGGTTGAGGAAGACATATAGAAGAAGAAGAACTTAAAATACTAGCTACCTAGTTAAATAATATGAGTAATTCCAATGGAATTCTCAAAGGCAATATTTAAAGGCTCAAGTTAGCCAATCATAATATTATGAAATAAATTTGGACTGACTTGTAATATTATGGTCTTCATGACCTATATTTGTAATAAAATTTAATTATGTTGCTTCCGCTAGTCTCTGAACAAGTTATGAGGCCTTGGTGGCCGGTCACGCACCTTAAATCCACCAATTGGGTTTTGGGGCGTGACAGTTGTGCCGGTCTTCCTCCTGTGTTGTAACTTGAACCACCTTGCCTTGGTTTGGGACAATCCCGAACCTTATGTGTTAAGTCCCCACAATTAAAGCAACCCCCTCCTGGCCTACCTTGACTCGTAGTACCTTGCCTTGGATTCGGACAGTTTCTTGCAATGTGACCAAGTTGCTTGCAGTTATTACAAACTGTTGACAACATATAACAAACTCCCCAATGATTCTTTCCACATGTGTTGCACTTTGGCTTGTTCTCATTCAATCCTCTACTACTTCCTGATGAACTCCCAATGTTTTGTCGTTTAACTCCTTGGAATTGATTCAAATTTCCACCTTGTCGTTTACCTTGTTGTTGACTTGCTACCAATTCACCCATTCCTTGTTCTGCGATCAAAGCTACATCTAAAACTTCCGCAAACGTGTTCAATCGTAGTATATCTACTCTTCCTCGGATATCCCTTCGAAGTCCTCCTTCAAACTTTCTTGCCCTCTGAAATTCATCGGGAATCATTCCCTCGGCAAACCGTGCTAAACTTGTAAACTTAGTAGAATATTCATTCACAGACATACTTCCTTGTTGTAAATTCATGAAGTCTTGGGTCATTTGAACGTACATCGATGGCGGGAAGTATTGCCTGCGGAATGCTTCAGTAAATTGTTTCCAAGTTGTTGGTACCCCTTGCCTTAGCATCGACCTCCACCAATTTTGTGCCTCTTCTTTCAAGGTATCGGCTGCACACATAATTTTCTGAGTGTCGTCGCATTCAACAATTCGGAATATCCTTTCCATATCCATTAACCAAAAGTCAGCCTTCATCGGATTCGGTTCGCCCTCATAGATTGTCGGTTTCTTTTTGTAAAATTGTTCAGCGACTGAAGAGCCTCTTCTGGTATCCAGATTTCTCTGCCTTTCTTCCACAGTTCGAGTTTCAGCGACCCTTACCAGTCCTTCCAAAACCCATTCAACCCTTTCCAATTGTGTAGAAGTTTGTCGTTCACCTCCGGTTTGTGAAACATCATCAGACATGTTTGCCTGACCACCAACACACATGTATATATACCCGTTATGCATGCTAAACAACTTTAAAGCATGCTAAATTAAACGTGTATACACATTTAAACATTAATATAACATGTTATACGCAACTCCCTCGTCGCATTTCTCGTCGCACGTCCCCAAAGGCTCTAACCTATTGCTCTGATACCAAAATTTGTCACACCCCAACCCGGCCTAAGCGGATTAGGACGTATGACAACGCCATTAAGGCTACTAATCTCGATTATTAATATTCCAAAACTATTCATACACCTAGTTTGGAAAGCATTTCATCTTTGAAGCTTAAAGGTAAAGGTACCCTTTTGTCAAATTAAAAGTTAAAAATATTAAAATTTAAAACATCACATTCTTCAGCAATCCTTTTAAAAAAAATTCGCCAGAATTGCTTTGTATGTTCAACCAAAACCTGCTGTAATTAATCTAACACTTGTAACCATATTTCTAAGCATATACCATTCTTTATACATATCCACCACTAATATCCTTATAAGTTTAGAATTTGCATTCATTCCAACTTACATCAAAACTACTCTTAGTAGAGTTTCATAACATAACTTACACGTTCCAAATTTCCAACAGGTAAGTTGGAACTTACAAAACAAGAGTTTAGTTTAGTCTTTACAAAACTTCAAGTTAGACGAAATTGACTAAACTCCTTATAACAATACATTCATACTACTATGATCAAACTAACATAGTTTCATACCAAAAATATTTACATAAGTTCCAAGTTCGAATTTAGTAAAAGATGTATAACTTAAGCTCCAACCCCGTAAGTCCCAAATTCGCACTCATTTCCTTTCCGCTTGTCCTCCGGTACCTGCGATGGTTTTTACAACACCACCAAAAAGAATAATATCTAAGCCAATGCTTAGTGAATGCAATAATCATAAAGATGGAATTTAAACATGTTTTCAACACTAGCTATGCTCATTCATGAAATTAACGATCTCCGGGCAATCCATGTAATTTAGCCACCACCTCCCGGACCCTTTATTCCGGACATCCACTCAAGATGATTTCGCATATAGCGACCACTCTGTGACCCGTAGTCACCTCACTTTTCCATTGTGGTCGTCACCACTACCTCTCCGTAAGAGGTTTAACTGTCCCTACGGACTAAATATACATGGTGGCAATTACATGATTCCCATTGACCCACATAAGCATATAATCACTTCAACATGTGAACACAATATTTTCATCACAATTACTCATTCATAAACATAGTAATTCTATGAAAAGCAAAATCCCGTAACTCACTGAAAACTGCCAAAAACTGCTATTAGATGACATTTTCAGGAAAAACTTACAACACGAAAAAGTTTCGTATGGACGTTTCGGGTCAGATATCGCGAAACTTCGCAATTTAACACTGTTTACTATGCGTATTTCTGATTTTACAAAAACTGGGCAGCTTGTTGGGTTAAGAATCTAACTTCCAAAATTTCAATTTTACCAAGTTCTTGCTTTCACCCACATGCTCTCTAACTCAATTAAATCATAAAACATACATCATATTTAAACATCCCAAACTTAGGATTAAACCACTCACCTTAACAAATTTCTTCTAATTGATCTCTAAGAAGTTGATTTCTAGCATCAAGCAACCCAAACCCACTTCAAGTATGAATCCTACAAGTTTATTATGAACTTCCATGGATTATCCCCAAATTGGTCAAGAACAAACTATCATGAATCTCAATAAAAATTATATCCAAGTGAAGATCTTACCTCCTAGATGCCAAATATATCTTCAATTTGAATCCTAAGAGCCAATTGCTAGATGAATCTTCAAGAAAATAGCCCAAACCCTTGAGTTCTTTCTTTCTCTCCTTTCTCTCTCCAACTCACTGTCAAAATGTATTTTGACTCCTAATGAGTCATATGCATATCTCATTTAGGAGATAAGCATTAACTTAGGTATATTACACTTACCTCCCCAAACTTTTGTAAGTTCTTATTATGAAAACCCAAACATTCCATTAATTATCAAAACTAAATTATAAGTATTTGTCTAAGTCTCGTAGGGTCCCAAACGTGGTCCCATATAATTCCATAAAGTTGCTAATTACTCTACTAGTTATGAACTGTGTCCATTTACGCTCTTACTTGGCTACCCAAACTGGTAACCAAACTAAACAATATAATATTAAAACATTATAGGCATGTAACATATAATCATTTAAGCACATAATTGTATTAAATAAATCACAACCCTTCACTGGGTCCCACTTTCAATTCTAGTACCCTCCGTAATGGCACTTTCACTGTGTTCCCTTCCGAACACCCAAAATTTAAGTTAAGTCTGTAACTTAACCTTACGACCAAATATAGATTAATTAATACTAAACATTTATTTAGCACTAAATTAAATATTTTTCGGGCGAGGATATTACATCATGTGTTTGGTTTGACACAAAAATGAGAAATGAAATGATTTCCAATTCTTGCCAATTCTTGAGAATTGGAGTTTTAGGCAAGACTGAAATCTGACCAAAATTGGTCGGATTTGGTGAGAATTGATTTGTAACTATTATTCTTCCCAAAATACCCAAATCCAAAAACCCTAACCTGATTTCTTCTTCTTCTTCTTCCTCGGTCTTCTTCTTCTTCTACAATCGTCTTCTTCTTCTTCTTCTTCTTCTTCAGTAGTGTAACACCCGTACCCGGAGAACGGGTTAATTATTTGTGTTAATATGCATTAATTAGTAAAATTAGTGTATAAACGGATTAAGGGGAGGCTTGGACTCGCCCATGTAAAAAGTGTTCAGAGAGGGACACTAGTTGGAAAAGTCCCCAGTAAGGTGGGACATGTATTGAAATGGAACCCAGCGAAGGGTAAATTGGTAATTTGCATTTTAAATGATTAAATGCATTTTATGTGATTACATGAATATTTGTTTATATGCTTTCATATTACATGATAATATGTGTTAGCATTAGTTTGGACACCCAACTAAGGGTATAAATGAAAAAGATTTAAAATTAGTAGGTGCGATAGCAATTTCACAAAATATGTGGGACCCACGTTGGGACCCATACGGAACTTAGACAAACACTCATTAAATAATTGGGTAGTTAATGGAATGTTTAGGGGAGTTCATAATAAGAACTTAAGAAAATTCGGGGGTGTAAGTGAAAAATGGGTAAAGTTGAGGTTAAAACACCTCATGCTTGTGCATGTATAGGTGTAGGAGAGAGGGAGACTCTCATTTCTGCAGAAATCAAAAGAAAAAGAAGAGAGTTCGGAGAGAGAAACGGAGAAACCGTCACCGACGTCGAAATCTCGTCGTTCGCCGGATTTACGATCTGAGACCACTTTTGGACTCGTAGAGGTGAGACGATCATTTCTATACCCTTAATTTCTGTTAAAATTGCTAGATTTTAGTAGCTTGTACTTAACGGTGAGACGTCGTCTACCGAATTCTTGTAGGATTCTTGTTGGGGTAGAAATTGAGGTTCAATTGGTGAAATTCAGCACTTCTCTAGCTTAATCTTGGGTAGAATTTGTGGGAGGTGAGTTTTCTACACAAACTAAATGATTGGGTTTAATCTGTTCAAAGCTTCAAGTGGTGTTAGAGATATTCATCCATGTTTAGAAGCTATTATGTTGTTGGATTAATAATTTCATATCAATTTTTATAGAGATTATGTGTTGATACATGTATATGTGCTTATTTGCTTATGTGGTAGTCAGTGAGCACCGGGAAAATGGTTCATTGTTGGGAGTAATAAGGGTGGTGAAGAGGAAGAATCCGATAAATACGAAAGTCCAAGGAATAGAAGTGGCCACGGGACCAAGGGAGGTCTTCGGGTCTGAATGAACCATATAACCGGTGACTCGGCGACTACAGTTGTGCTTTATGTGTTAGTTATAGCATTGCACGTGTTAAACATACAATCATGTTTAGAATGCTCACTAAGCGTAATGCTTAAGAAAACTGTTTTCCTATTTCTGTTGTGGTACATAACAACCACCGCAGGTACGGAGCAATATCCGGAGAGAAAGTGACGCGCTCGGGAATGGGGGAGAGAATTAAAGCTTGTAAATATGTTTTTAAACTTGTGTTATATGTAACTAGTGGCTTGGGTTCCTTAACTTGTGATTTGAAGTCTTGACTTGTGAGTGGGGAGATGGGAGAGATAAGGGAGATTTTGGGTTAGAGCATGTGAACTCTCTTCTAACTTGTAGAATGTTGTAAATATTGGTTTCTAAAATGGTTGGTTAGTTCTCAGCTTGCAATCGAGAGGTTTTGTCTTTCCAACTCGTTGTTTGGTGATTTTGGAGTGAAGTTGAAAACACTTATGCGAATTTCCATGTTTGGTTGTTTAAACGAAGGTTATTGTGTTGAGTCGATCCGACAAGTTTATATCATGTCATTAGTGTTGTGGACAAGTTTTGGTTGTGTGTATGATATTGACTTAGCTTGAGTTCATTCCCAATCAATTCTATGAACTTTTAATGAAAATTGAGTTCCAAAGCTTTAAAGTTTGTTTTGATTCAAAGGAATTGAGTTCATGAGTGGATTTAATCCAATTCTAGTTGTAGATATGTGGTACATGCTTGGTTTATGTTTAAAAGTGTTTGGAAATGTGTTTGGAGTTGTTTCCCAAAGTTTCATGAAGTTTGGAGATGGTTTGGATATGTTTGGACTTGAAAAACATGGTTTTAACCAGCAAAAATGACTTCTGGTAAGCCGGATCGATCCCCCTTTTTGCCTTGGATCGATCCGGGCCTTTTTTGGAAGTCTCTGCCAGTTTTTGACAAATCGGATCGATCCGGGTTTAAAGGGCGGATCGATCCGCGTACAAATTTGGCAGCACGTCGCCTTTTGCAGAAACGTGCATAACTTTTTCTAGAAAAATCGGATTCGCGCGCCGTTTTTTGAGTTGGAACCGGGACTCAAAGACCTATCTTTTGGTATAAAATTTGCTATACCTTATTAATTACCATTTTACCCTTGGGGGCTATTTTGTAACAATAGAGCTGTTTGATGTCGTTTAACACACGTGTTTCCTTGTAATTCGCATGTTTCTCTACAAATTAATGTATTTGGGCGCTTGTAGCATTCTTACACGTGTCCTAATCCGCACGAGGCGGATTGGGGTGTGACAGGTAGTCTTCTTCCTCTTCTTCTTCTTCTTCAATCGTCTTTTTCTTCTTCTTCTTCTTCGGTAGTCTTCTTCTTCTTCTCTGGTCGTCTTCTTCAGTCCTCTTCTTTATTTGGTTTGTTCTTCTGGTCTTACCTTAAGGTGTGTTTGGGAAAATTAGCTTTAAGGTCTGGGGTATTTTAGGAAGTATCATTAATTCTTTTCAATTCTGTAATACCCTGTATTTTGTAATATATTATGTGAATAAGACCATGTATGCTTCTTTTAATACTTGTTTGAGCTTGGCCTTACCTTGGTATAATTTGGATACCAATCGATTGACAAGTTTTCCAATCGATTGCCTTACTTTGGTTACCAATCGATTGAACTTTATATCAATCGATTGATTGTTTCAATCGATTGACACTTATGTCAATCGATTGGAGGCAGCTAGGCAGATTCTTTTGCTCTGGCTGAGGAGAAGCCACGTGAACACTCCTTCTCTATATATACCAGCCCATTTTGGGCGTATTTCTGTTTACAGAAATCAGATAGAGTGAGAGGTTGTGTGTTTATATATATATACACTCATATATATATATATATATATATACTCACATATATTCATGTATTTACACTCACACACACAGATGGACTGAGAAGAAGAAGAAGAAGACCAGAAAGAAGAAGAGAAGAAGGAGAAAGAGAAGAGAGAAGACAGAGAGCAGAGGAAGGAGAGGGAGGAGCCACCATTGAAGCTCCAAGCTTCAACACACATTCCCAAACACGCCCTTAACGCCTAGGTGAGTTCTAAACTCACTTGGTAGCCTTACATTGATGTTATGACATGTTTTGAATGAAGAAATGAAGAAGAAATCATGTATTCCCATTTATATGTTGCTGGGCAGTCTTCTCTGTGAAGAAGACGAAGTGTCAATCGATTGACACTTTATCAATCGATTGACATCTTTCATGTTCCAATCGATTGACACTTTATCAATCGATTGACATCTTTCATGTTCCAATCGATTGACACTTTATCAATCGATTGACATGGATTGTGATCCAATCGATTGAACTTTCTTCCAATCGATTGACACTACATTTATACCAATCGATTGGCATTTATACCAATCGATTGGCAGTTATAGTTTACTGTTTTACTTGTTTAGATAATGTAATAACTGTTTAGTTGTGTATTTACTGTTCAGTATTTCCCAGCATGCTTTATTATTGTAATACAAACATGATAATGAGTTAATGCAGCGTAGGGTCGTAGTAACAACAAGACTAACGGATAATGTTTATAATGTTAGACAACGGAATAGTCGTGAATCCTTTGGAGTTAACGTTCATTTCATTCAGAGTAGTCAGGCCACATTGGGATTGTCATGTATCGGTAATAGAGTTGAACTTAAGTAGGTTTGCTAAGATTTGGGAACCTTGCGTGGGCGGGCTTTGGTCGATCATATGTTCTTAAAAGCGGTAGACAGACGAAGGTGTCTATGACTTGCGGTGAACCGGACCATTTGCCCTAAGATAGCCAGATGATCTAATCATATGTTCTTAAAAGCGGTAGACAGACGAAGGTGTCTATGACATGCGGTGGACCGTGATCACTGGTAGACGTCGCTAAGTCGTGGCATAGAATGATGTACTGTTGTTTAAAGCGTTATATCCCTGACATGCGGTGAACTGTGCATATGTTCTTAAAAGCGGGGGATGGACTAACGTGGTATCCATGACATGCGGTGAACTGTGCATATGTTCTTAAAAGCGGTGGACGAGCAATGGTGCGTTATAGAGTTGAACTACTGTCGAGTCTGTTCCCCTATCAAGACGCGTTATCGGTCTTATAATGAGTAAAACATTAGTAATCAGATCATCGGTTTAATGTAAAGAAGTTACCCTTACAGAACTCTAACTTGTTGCGGCTTATAACTTGTAATAACTTCAATAGTCGATACCCTGTTAGTATCTAACTCACTCAGCTTTCATTTAGCTGACGGCGTTTATGCCGCTGGACATTTCTACGTTCCAGCGCACCCTGGTTATGACTATACAGGTGAAGGGCCTGCAGGAAAGGACTACTATGACGGTGACGGAGTCCCTGTGGAGGATTTCCCCGACGGAGGTCAGACTGAAGAAGACTACTACGCCGAGGACTACCTTTATGCCAACTGAAGACTAGACTAGAATTGTAGCTAATTGTCTTTACCATTTTAGAACCGTTTTTGTAGTCAGGCATATGTTGCCTTGGCATTTGTACTTCCGCTGCCTTATATTTGATTAGAGACTCTGATATGTAATAGTTAGTAACTTCTGTTGACTTTGTGATACGTTGTGATCAGAACCTAGACTTCATTCCTGTTACACTATTACTTTTGTTGCTTAGTACTGCGTGGTGTGGACAATCATGTGACTTCACCCGTCATTCCCTATGGACCCATAAAGGAAATTTATTTTTCTCTAATTTATGCTGCTCCGGGGCGTGACAAATTCTATTCTTTCTATTTCTATTTCAAACCAAACATGAGAATTAGAATTGCAAATCAATTCTATGTGGTAAATATATTCTACACATAAGCATTAATTACAGACTCAAACTAATTACGGACTCAAACAAATTATGTTAAGGACAACACTTCTAATCCCTTTTCTTGGTTTTGATGGTTATATTCTCTCTCACACAAGTGGGATCTAGACTTCAGTGTTTAAAAACTCCTTTTCAATTGTGAGTCTTACCATTGAAAGAGGGAATAACTCCAACACGATCTAAATAAAAACATTGAAATTTTGTCCTTATGTTAATGAAAGCATTCACGGATGCAAGAGTATGCCCATTAAAAAAAATTTACTTTCCAATCGAAAAATTCAAGACAATTGAAAATAATTTATTAAAATAATTTTTGCTCTATAATTTAGAAATAGATAGAAAAAATATAAGGATTTTAGGTCATAGACCCCTTAAAATTATGTGTTTTAGTAAAAAATCCACGTTCTTTTGCAGTTTTATGAAAAGTCCCTCGCTACTTTTCGTATTTGGTGAAAAGCCCCTCCTCTCACAGATTATGTTATATTATCTGTGAACTTTAAATCATCATAACTCACTCGTTTTTTGGTCTTTTTGGGTGATTTTTTTTTTTTGATATCATGTATTTTTTCGAGATCTACGCATTAGACTTGAAAGTTGTACAAAAAAAAAGTAATTTGGAATTTCATTTTTCATTTTTATCTTTCAGATATATAATATTATCTGTTTACACTAACAGATAACATTATTTGTCAACTTTAAACTACCATAACTTTATCAATTCTTGGGCTTTTTGGGTGATTTTTTTTTTTTGAATTCATGTATTTATTTGAGATCTACGCATTGGACTTGAAAGTTGTACAAAAAAAAAGCAATTTGGAACTTCGTTTTTCATTTTGATCTTTCAGACACAAACAGATAATATTATCTGTTTACACTAACAGATAATATTATTTGTGAACTTTAAACCACCATAACTTTATCAATTCTTGGGCTTTTTGGGTGATTTTTTTTTTTGATTTCATGTATTTCTTTAAGATCTACGCATCGGACTTGAAAGTTGTACAAAAAAAAAAAAATTTGGAATTTGTTTTTCATTTTAATCTTTCAGACACAAACAGATAATATTACCTGTTTACACTAACATATAATATTATTTGTCAACTTTAAACCACCATAACTTCATCAATTCTTGGACTTTTTGGGTGATTTTTTTTTTGATTTCATGTATTTCTTTAACATCTTCGCATCGGACTTGAAAGTTGTACAAAAAAAAAATATACTTTGGAGCTTCGTTTTTCATTTTTATCTTTCAGACACAAACAGATAATATTATCTGTTTACACTAACAAATAATATTATTTGTCAACTTTAAACCACCATAACTTTATCAATTCTTGGGCTTTTTGGGTGATTTTTTTTTTTTGATTTGATGTATTTCTTTGAGATCTACGCATCGGACTTGAAAGTTGTACAAAAAATAATAATTAGAACTTCGTTTTTCATTTTAATCTTTCAGACACAAACATATAATATTATCTGTTTACACTAACAGATAATATTATTTGTCAACTTTAAACAACCATAACTTTATCAATTCTTGAGCTTTTTGGATAATTTTTTTTTTTGATTTCATGTATTTCTTTGAGATCTACGCAATAGGCGTGGAAATTTTAAGAAAACAAGTCAAGTTGTAGCCTAATTTTGAGATTTTATCTATCTGACAGATAATATTATCTGTTATCTGTGTGTCTAACAGATAATATTATCCGTCAACTTTAAACTACCATAACTTTATCAATTCTTGGGTTTTTGGGTGATTTTTTTTTTTTTTATTTCTTGTATTTTTTTAAGATCTATGCATCTATGGTGCCAATTGTACGAAAGAAATGTATTTTTATTATATGTATGCGAAAAAAATGCAATTTTTCATATTTGTTTGATGTTTTTTTTTATCCCAGTATTTCATGATCAACATTGAACTTGACTGATAGATCTCGTTTTACTGATTTCAAAACATCAAATTTTACGAAAAACGGACTTGTATAACAAAAGTTATAGCAATTTGAGTGTAAAAATGGGCTAATGCGATAAAGAAAAGTAGTATGAGTTTTAATTTTGAAGAGTTTTATTTGAGGGAGCTATGGCCGAAGGTCCCAAAAAAAAAAATATATATATATATATATATATATTTATCGCATACGAAACCCGACTGCCCCGTGTATATAAATATATATATATATATATATATATAGTCACTGTTATTTCTTTGACTCAAAGTCCTATTACCTTATGCTAACACCAGCCGTCCAACACTTCGACTAAGGTTGGACTAAGGATGGACCGCTAGATTTTTCATATCCAATGGCTGGAAATGAATCACCCAGAACCTTCTGCTATCATTAATTAAAATTTCTAAGCCATAAAATTATCTCCTCTTTCTCCTCCAAGACTTTAGCCCTAAAATTTTGAGTAATATTTGGGACACAACTTTCATACAACTTTCATACAACCTCCCCAAAAGATGTGTCTATCTCTCTCCTGTGATGTCACTAGACCCCACAGTGACACAGGAAAGAGATAGACCCATCTTTTGGGGAGGTTGTATGAAAGTTGTATGAAGGTTGTGTCCCAAATATTACCCAAAATTTATCTGCCATCTCTTTTAACCCTCTCTCTAATGGCTACCAAATTTTCTCTCTCCTATCTCTTGCAAAACATTCCATATACGTTCTTCTTGGTGTCCATTTTTAAGTTTTTTCTTCCTCCACCTTAATGTTGCTGCCTCCACTCACATTGACTGTCCACCAACTTTTGAAGTTTAAATGTATTTCTTATTCGGCCTCTCAATTTTGAATTTGGCCCAAATCAAACTTGGTCTAAATGTATAAAATAGACCAAAAATGTTTATTATATGTAACATTGTGGCTCAATTCTAATCCGTCAATCCCAATTTTAACTTTAGCTCAATTCAAACTTGATCCAATTATATAAAATAGACCAAAAATATACAATTATTTGAAATATTTTGGCCCAATTCTAATTATCCCACCCCAAATTTGTTAGAACAACACAAATTTACCCAAATTGTATCAAATAGACCAAAAAAATTTTGTTTCCATATAATACTTTAACTCAATTTTAATCGGTCTATCCCTACTTTGGACAAATAATATGTATAATTAGACCAAAAGCATAATAAATCATTAACCAAACATCTCAACTTTAAAAATGACAAGAAAAATCTACCCGAAAATATGTATAAATAAACTCTAAAAAAATTCGCCTCGGGGGCGGGTCGGAGTTGGGATGAAGGATCAGTCGGGGCACGGCAAGGTCGGGGAGGAGGAGCTTGTGGTCAGGGCGGGGTCGGGGAGGGGTGCCCCTGTCCCATAGCCGCCCCGTTGCCATCCCTAGTTGAAAAGTAAGTGTAAAAAGTAAAATAGATCGGTGTAGATAAAATTTCCATAGTTTCCTATTAACCAAAAAAAAAAAAATTCAACAAACAAAGCCTAACACTTTGTTTGGATTGAGAAAAATGGAGAGAAGAGAAGAGAAAGAGTACCACTTTCTCTCCAGTTATCTCGTTTGGTAATTTAAGTGGGGAGAGAAGAGAAGAGAAATGGAGAGAAATCGGGGAGAAAGTGGAGAGAAAAGAGTCCAGTTTTGTTTCTCTCCAAATCGGAGAGATTCCGGAGAGAAAAGAAGAGAAACTTAATTAAATAATGTGTAAAAGACAAATACGCCCTAATATATTATTATTCCATCTAACATGTATCCCTAATAGAGGACAAAAAAGTAAATTAGTTATAAGTCCTTTCTTTTCTTTTCTCTTATGAAAGTTATCCAAACGAGAAAAAGTTAGGTTTGTTTTCTTTTCTTTTCTCTTCTCTCCTCTATTGTCTATCCAAACATGATGGAGAAAACTCAACTTTCCATTCTCTTCTCTTCTCTTGATAAGTCTTTTCTCTCTTCTCTCCACTTCTCTCAATCCAAACGAAGTGTAAGTGTAAAAAGTAAAATAAGTCGGTATAGATAAAATTTTCATAGTTCCTAATAAACAAAAAAAAACAAAAAGAAAAGGAAAAGTCTTCAACAAGCAAAGCCTTGGGCTGATATTGGGGTATGGTAATGAGTTGAAGTGATGTTTTGTCTTACAAGACTCTTTCATTAGTGACCACCCCCATCCCCACCCACACCCACGCAACTCTTCTCTTTCTTGCAAAGTGGAACCCCAATCCTTGGCACATACGAGGCAATTGTTAAGGCAAATTACATTACCATACCCTCAATTTAGGGCTCATGTTCTAATCGGCCATTATTGGTTCAGTTGCAACACCTGTACCTCCTATACCTCTTATTCTTTTGCAGGAAAATTTTTCAATACACCCTAGTGGTTCAATTTTATCTACAATATAGTAATTTTGCATTAAAAAAATTTTGTGTGAAACCACCTTTACGTACCGAACTCTTTTGCAAGAACTTGTCGACGAAGTACAAAATTCTGATCACACCCTTGAATATTTGAATTGTCTTTTAAAGATTTTCTTTTTAAAAAAAAATTGTCTTCATTATAGGCCTTTTAATCTTAACACTCCTCTCCAATCAAAAAATGAAAAAGAAAAAAAGAAACACGCACTCCAGAGCAAGTCCACCATGAACAACCACCGCAGCCACCACCACTACTACCATAAGAATCAGATCACCATCAACAACCGTAGCTGCCACCACCACCACCACCATCATGATCTCCAGACCATTTTATCTTCATTGTCTCTCTCTAGAGAAACGTAGCTATTTCCTTTTGTTTTCACTCTCTCCAAAGTCAAGTAGCCACCTATTTAATGTACACACCAGCTGTCTTCCCCAATCTTATTTGCCCTCTTTATTCGATTTCATGAGCAAGTCTTTAAGCACAAACAAATCTTACAAATACAATTCACAAACAACACAATATGTCTATCTCTTCTGATGGAATCCACTGACATTATGGAGTCCATAGAGAAGAGAGATACACACATTGTGAGATTTGTTTGTGCCCAAAGACTTACTCTTATTTCATCTCTTTGAAACAAACACAACCCAATTTTACTCTCAATGAACAAAACCATTTTACCTCTCTTTTTGCCATGTTCTCTTTCTACTTCTCTCTTCAACTGCGTAAACCGACCACAACTCCCACCACCAAATTCTGATCACCAGTGTATAATTATATTGCTCTTACTGCCTTCTCTCTAAACCAAATCCACATCTCAAACCCAATGCATATCATAGACCATCACCCATTTCATTCACATTGAGAACTCAAAATATTTTTCAACTTTTGCGAGTTACACAAACATGAAGTTAAAATCAAAATCCTATATTGCAAGTTGCAACATACACATGTCGAGGTTATCTTCTGTAAATTCCAAATTTGCCGATCCGCCATTTTTTTTAGCAATTTCTTTCTTTCAAATTTTGGGATATCCCATTGGCAGTGATGGAAGTGATTGGATACTTGAAGACAAGGTCGAAAAGGTTTTACCACAAATTGTATTTGAAGAAAGGGTAAAGTTGTCAACAAATTTAAATCGACAGTCACATGCTCCATTTCCACCACTTTTAACGGTGCACCTCTACCGGAAGGGGTCCCATTGGTATAACCACTAAAATGTACAAGGGATACAAGTGCTGCAACTTGCAAATGAAACAATAAGGAGTCATTCCGAAATTGGCCCTACATTGAAGGGGTGAAAGTATAATTTATCCTTCCAACTTTAATGCAAGTGATATCTCTACAGTCTTACTCTACAACTATGTCATGACATTGAAGAATTTGGAAATTGGAGGGAAGGCCATAATTCAAACGGTGCCGCTTCTTTAAACTTCCAATACGGTGTCATTTAGCTTAACAGTTCTGAAAAATTAGTTTTAATCAATCAAATATGTGTCGTCTGTTGATTGGAGGTTAGGGTTTTTAATCAGTTGGTTGTTATTTTCAGCTTGTAAAATCAGTATATAGCTTGCAATGTAATCCAAAATACTTGTGCGAATTGATAATAAAATTCTTAGAAGCAGGAATCGTCACTTTGCCCTATGAATCTCACCAAGAACCGCTATTCTGCGGTTTTCATACAGAATCGTTTCGGAATCGCGATTCTCACATCACTGATTCGCGAGTCTCTCAAGGAAGATTCGAAAGAACAAGAAAACAGATGGGAAGAAAAGAAAAACAGAGGACCTAACCTCAATCTTCTATCGAGATCTGTCGCGGTAATATGGATCGACCATTCCGGCGTTCGAAAAACATACCTCCGGTGAGCAAAATCATCATCTCCTTTTGTATCGATCGTCTCTCCTCTTTTCACCTCTTCGTTTCGCCTCTGCATGTAGATCGTCTCTCCTTCTCTCCTCTTCATCTCTCTACTTCTTCACTTCGTCTCTCATCGTCGCTCGACTAAGTGAAACCCTAGCTGCTGCTGCTTCTTTTATGAGAATTGACCGATGTTTTTCTCTTTCTTGGGTAAAAGAAAAGAGCTTATGGTTTTTTTAACCCTTTTTTTCGTCTCTCTTTTTCCTGACTTTTGCACTAAGTTTATGAGTAAAAACTGTTTTATAATATGTATATGTATATACTTTATTATATTTCATAGAATGTCTACAAAAGCTGGTAAGAACAATAAATGCTTCTTTCTTTACAATACAATATAGAAGTTAAAGTGACTTTTGACAACCACAACTAATTTTTATTATTATTATTATCTCTAAAAGATTTTTTTTTATTTTTTTTTATTATTGAGTCCCCACATTCACTTATAATTTTAACTCAACCTTAAAAAATTTATAGTTCTACAACTCTTAAAAGTTTTTTCTTGCTCTATTAAAAACAATATTTTTATTTTACATTAATTAACATAGACTCTTCCTAGCCGCCCCAAACGTTAGACTCTTCTAGGTATCTCCGCTTCCCCGCCCCCGCTTCGTGCTCCGTAGATAAAGATTTCTATTTCTCACTCTACTTTTCTCTACATTCTCTCTACTCTCTACTTTCTCTCTCTTCTTCTTCTTCTTCTTCTTCTCTTCTTCCCCAATTTTCTGTCAATTTCTACGAATTCAGTGAGATCCTAGTGTGTACTAGCTGGGTTCTTACAAACTACAATATAGAAAAACAAAGAAATATGCAATATCATAAACAAGGAAAAAACAAAGGAAAATGGAGAAATTAAATCCACTCAAGCAAGCATCTTCACATGACTAATATCCCAATTGAAAGAACTATCAAAACTGGCATTGCCTGAGAAAACAACACCACTAACTACTATGACAAATCAAACATAATTAACGAATCAGGATTTTTAACAACTAAAATTAAACAAACTGAGGAAGAGTTTATAAAAATAGAAAAAGGGTCGATTGGCAAGTGCAGATTCTCTCAAGATTAGATATCCTCTAAACATCTACCAACTAAAATTTTCATCAGACTCTAATTCCAAAATTAAACAAGGCATACCTCTACCTCTTGCCTATTGAAGAACGGTCATTACCACCAATCTTCATGTAATTTGAGAAGACACTAATCCGTGCTATAAGTTGAACACCACCATGATGACCTGTGCATATTCATACCGATCATCAATAACAAGTCAAAGCAAACATTGACCATAAAACATATAAATGACATTCAAGCAAATAAAATAAACCGAAGAAACTTCAAGACATAAAGCTCGCACATAGGAGAATGTTGAGGAATAGGGATTAAGAGAGTAGAAATTTTGCTGAAAAGGAGAACTCCATCAGAAAGCAAGATAGTACTTACTAATCATATGATTTAGTGAGCAAACTCACAAGATCTAAAGTCACAGGTACATGCAGTTTTATTGCGATTACAAATGCATACGGAGGACGAATAAGTTTAGATCGACCCATAACCCATCTTCAACATGTTCAGAAAGTTTCAGCTCAAGAACAAAAAGGTCTGAAATGGTCATTGAAGTTTACTTATATTATTTTTTCCTTCATTTTAGGATTTTCCTTTTGGAGAGCATGCCAAATTGCCAATGTCCCCATATCGTAAATTGTTCGTATCTGTGCTTCTAAGAGTTCTACCGTGAAAGCATACTAATGACGTGTTTCAAGCCCAATGATTCAAGGAAAGATTGTCATTAGAGCATAAGGGCAGATTTTAGATAAGGTTTATTGCCCTAGTGTTAATGTCATAAGCTATTAAACTACATGTTTCTGAGGAAAATGTATCACACGCAGAAGAATACTACTGAAGGAATAGGATTTTTTTTTTTTTACTGGCCAAACAATCAAGGAGACTTTATTTAATAACAGAAGAATTTACAGAATCAAGATGAAAAAAATTCTGAGTACAAGAAGGAAGATGTAGAGATGAAAGAGAGCCAGATAAAAGAACACTAGCTGACCAATTGGCTAAAGAATCAGCTGTACAATTAACAGTCCTAGGAATGTAGTTAAAAGACCAATCCACATGAGACATTTTGAATTGAAGAATATCATCACAAGCACACATGATCTTCCAATGACCAAAACCAGAGTTGATAGCAGAAATAGCAATCTAAGAGTCACTTTCAAAGAAAACTTTGTCCCAATGATTTTCAACAGCAGTGATAGCAGCAAGTCTAAGTCTAATAGCTAAACTTTCCACAGTTGAAGGATCTTTATTATTGACAAGAGAGAACCAAGCACCCAACACATTGCTATCATGATCTCAAGCAATACAACAAGCAGCAGAAGCGAGAGAGAGAATTGCAGCATCACAATTGATTTTAACCCAGAGAGGGGGAGGAGCAGACCATTTGAGTTATCTAGCAGGAGTAACTTTAGGAAGTTTACTGAGGGAGTTTGAAGCTTTGAAGTCAGAAACAAAGGTAAGAATGCTTTTCCCGACTGCTGCCACATCAGGAGTAGAGTTATGGCATTCCAAATACTGTCTACGATGGAGGAGACAATCAAGAAGTAATCTTTGGATTTAGACTTAGAGCTGAGGTAATAAAAAACAAGGTCCATCCATTGGGAGAAGGAAAGAGAAGGATAAAGATCAGCTCTAATTCCAATGAGAGAAAACCAGAGAGATCTAGCCAAAGGACAAATGGAAGAAAAGATGAACATATGACTCTTCACCTGAATGGCATAGAGGGCAATTTAAGTCAACAATATTGATTCTGGAGGGCAAGAATAGATCTGACAGGAATGACTTCTTTCATCAATTTAGTCCAGAGTCAGAGTTCGCAGAAAAAAAACTTCGGACCTGGGGTAGTCAAATTAATCTTGCTTTCCGGATAGCGTAGTACTCGAGGACTTTAAGTAGGCGACGATGGCAAGTCTTTCACTCTCTTTAACTCGTTTATCAAAAGCAAGCCCCTCTTCAGAGAAAGCAAGGAAAGCCCCCTATCACTTAAAGGCGGATAGCGGAAAGGTGGGGTAAATATCTTGGTTGTAGGTTGGGAATATTTGAAAGGTAGGTAAGGCGGAAAAGAATGATATTCGCTTTAACCAAGAATCTCCATAAAAGAATCCTATTCCGTTCGTGAATGTTTAGAGACCAAAGCTTTTTGGAATATTTGGTGAGAGGATTAGGTTATGAAATCTGGAAGATTGATCAAGAAGATAAGCAGATTTAACAGATAACAGGCCTCTAGGATCAGGAGACCAAATCAAAATATCAGATTTAGAAAAGATAGGAATAGGAATCTGAAGAATTCTGCTTATATCATATCATCATCAAACAAGGAATTGAGCAAGTTTATGTTCCAGACAGAATGAGGTTTAATAATGAGATCACTAACCATGAGACGAACATCCACCTGAACATTTTTAGGACAAAGTTTGAGAGAGGGATTGCTAGGAATCCAAGGGTCCTTCCAGATATTGATACTACTACCATACCCAGCTTTATAACAAGCACCTTTGAGAATAATACTCCTGGTTTGCAGAACTTTCTTCCGAATAAAAGAATCTGAGGCAGATTTACAGACATGCAAAACACTGGATCTAGAACAATATTTCTGGGACAAGGCTTGACAGCAAATGCTATCACATCCAATAGTCAGATGCCAAGTAACTTTGGCAAGAAAAGCTCTATTAAAGTCTGTCATCCTTCTGAAACCCAACCCACCAATGCTCTTAGGTTTACAAACATCATTCCAAGCCCTTAAACACAGGTTTGAATTGGTATTCTGCTCATGTCCCCACCAGAATTTTCTCAATTTACTATCCATGACAGCACAATTAGAGGGAATATCAAATGTTTGCATAGTATAAGAAGGAAGGGAGGATAAAACAGATTTATAAGTGTAGCTCTTCCAGCAAAAGATAGACATTTAGCTTCCCAACCAGCAATTTTGGAATCAAGTTTGTCAAGAACATATGTAAAGGTCTTGCATTTAGCTTTATCAACAAAGAGAGGCAACCCCAGGTGTTTGGCATTATCTGAAACCTCCTATATCCCAAAGTATTTGCAAGAACATGTTTGTGGTGGGGAGTAGCATTCTTTCTAAAAATAATTCCTAACTTATCCCTTATTCACCAATTGTCCAGACCAGCTCAATAGGTAGATTAACATTCTTCAACAGACTTGGCTTCATGATAATTAGCCCTTAGAAAGATGAAAAGATTATCAACAAACATTAAGTGGGTGATAGGATTAATATTTCTGGAAATTTTGATACCATGGATCAAGTAGAGACTTTCCTTTTGGGAAATCCGTCTAGATAAAGCCTCAGTACAAATTATAATGAAGAAAGGGGATAGGGGGTCACCTAGTCTGATACCTCTAGATGGTTTAAAGAAGCCAAAAGGACTGCCATTCATATTGATTGAGAAGGAGGTGGTGGAGAGACATTGAAGAACAAATGAGTAGACTGAGAACTGAATCCCAAGCAATTGAGAAGAGAGATAACAAAATGTCATTCTACTCTGTCGAAAGTTTTAGCCATACCAAGCTTAAGGCCCATTAGAGCACCTTTCCCCATTTTATTCTTTATGGTATGGAGTAATCCTGGGGTAAGAATAGAATTATCTTGGATACTTCTACCTTCAATAAAAGCAGCTTGGTAGGGGGGGATGGAATTATTGAGGAGAGGTTCAAGTCTGTTGGATAAAATTTTGGAGATAAGCTTGTAGGATGTATTACAGAGGGACATGGGTCCTAAGTTAGGAACAGAATGGGAATTGGAACCTTTAGGAATAAGAGTGATATTGGTATGATTGAGCTGCTTAAGAAGATAGCAAGAGGAAAAGAATTTCTGAACCATAGTAGTAAGATCTTCACCAATAATATTCCAGTAATGCTTGGAAAAAAGGTCAGGCATACCATCAGGGCGAGGAATTTTAAAGAATGCATGCTGAATAGAGTACTTCTGATTTCCTGGGGGGAAGGGATAGAACAAAGATCTGAGTTGTCAGAATCAGAAATACAAGGGGTAAACAATACCTGTAATCAATCAGGCGTGGGAGGATTAGAGGAGGTGAAGAGCTTCTTGTAGTAGTCCACAAATTGATTACCAATTTCCTCATAATTAGAGGTCCAATCACCATTGTCACGCTTTAAAAGACAGAATTCTTACCAATTTGAGACAGAGAATTCTACCACTCAGAATGTAGACTTTTGATGGGAGGGCAGAGACACATGATAGCATCCAAGGAATATCAGAAGGATCAGAGCTAACAATTCCAGTAATTTGGTTCTTATTTGAGAAAGTAATATCAACATCAATACCTTGTCACCAACAAAGACACAAAACTCCAGAAAGACCAACACTATCAACAATGTGAAAGCTAGCATAGTGCAATTGACCAAGCAAATTTGTGATTCTATGGCTGGAAATTTTAGTTTCACATAGAAAAAGAATTTCAGGATTAAATTCTCTAACTAGGGCTCTCAATTGACGAACTGTCAAGGTATGAGCCAACCCCCGACAGTTCCAACATTGAACTATCATTGGAATGTTGGGGGCATGGTAAGGCCCACATCCTCAGCCATAGTAAATTCAGAGCAACAACTATCAATCTTAACCTCAAATAGGTTCTCATCAAAGTTCGAAATGGTGATGATTTTTCTGGCATTCTTGTTTCTGCTTACTACCTTTTTCTTCTTAGTAACTCTCCGCTTGTTGTTAGCATCTGGCCTCTTACTGGATTTCTCAATAGATGTGACAGACAAATTTTCATTCAGCATCACAGAGGCAATGTTCTAAAAATCGCTAGGCACTAGTCGGGCGGCGGAGGGGGGCCTAGAGCCTAGGGGCCTAGGCGTCTGCCTAGACCCCAGGCGGGGCCTAAGCGGATTTGTTTTATAAATAAAATTAATTATATAATAGATATCTATACGAGTTATGTGGTGTTAATTAAAAATAATTATAGATTTGTGGTTCAAATAATAGATATATATATATATATATATATAAAGGTTATATGGTGTTTTTTGGAAATAAGTAAAGATTATTAGAAGATTTTAATATTTAAAAATTATAAGGGATCTCTCCATAATTAACTTAAACCTTAAGTGTATATATATACTAATGTTAGGGTTTTTTTTCCAAAGAGTCAAGACCCAAATAAGACTCTCTAGCATTCTCACCCTAGCCCGCCTAGCACCGCCTAGGCCCCCGCCTAAAGGCCGACTAATCTACTGGCCGATTTTCTCAAACGCCTAGGGAAAATCTCGGCGGCCGGGCACCGCCTAGGCCGATTTTTAGAACACTGCACAAAGGTATCAAACTTTAACTTTTTTGGAAAGTGGAATAAGCTAAGGATCTGGGAAAGGATTTGATTCAAAGTTTATTTTGAAAGGCTTTGATTAGCAATAAAGTTATACTAGTCAATCAAGGCTTTTGAGGACAACACATGAATATGTTACATATCGGTAATTACCTTCCGATCACGGTGTTATCAAGACCCTGTTATGGTTGAATATCGATCCAGATTGTTGCTTTATTATGGGCATACAATTGTAAATAAGTTGCACACAAAATTAGCCTAAGAAATCGGGGAGAAGGTTTTTGATAAATAACTAAATAAGGTAGTCTCTTCAACAACCAACCAAAGAAGTCCTCAAAACCTCTAAAATATCAAAATGAAACATATGATTTGCAAACACATAAGCCGGTGAGCAAATTCAAAAGTCATGGGGACATAAAATTCTTATTTCGACTAGTAATGCATATACAACTCGAAGAGAAGACATCAACCCTTAATCCATCTTCAGCAGTGTGCTCAAAGAGTTTCAGTTCAAGAACAAAATGAGGGCAGTGGAAGTCAATTCAGCAAACAAACAAAAGAAGTCCACATAATGACTTGGAGATACAAAATCAGTATCCATAAGTTGATCAAATGGGAAGACTAATAAGAATTCAGAATTGCATCCGTATTCCGGTCAGTATACCTATGCAAGTTGAACTGTTTTAGATCAACTCATAACCTATCTTCAACCACGCCAAATTAAATGCAATACTTTCTAATGCTCAAGAAGACAAGTTCTCCTCACAATCTCAAGTCCATATACGTGGCAGAGACTGATACATGCCGGGCACGCCTTAGCACGCCGGACACAGCAATGTCCATGTCACGTTTTCTGTATCAATTTTGTTGGTTAGAAATGCAACGGAGAGGAGTAAGACAAATGAGGGGGAACTTGGATACATCGGCATGTGTGTAGCATTATTGAAACGTTGAGAATTTAAGGGTGAAATGCGAATAAAGTAAAAGTTGAAAGTATGTTAGTGGCTCTCAATCATGAGGATTGAACTTAGGATTTGAGGCAATTGGATGGGAATATATATGACCTTCACAAATTGAAACTACTTTAAAATGAAATAGAAAAAAGTCCTCGCGAACTTAGGTCTAACGAGGACATTTTGAAATTAAAGATTGTGTGCTTAGTTCTAAAGTAAACATATTATTTTCTTATCACATATGGAGTATCGTGTCCTATCGTGTCCATGCCATATCCTTATATTTTCATATTCATTCTAAGAGTTCTGCCTTGAAACTTCAAAGTATATGTGTTTCAAGCCCATTGATTTAAGTTAAGATTATCATTAGAGAATAAGGCTGGATATACAGATGGTTTATTGTCCTAAAGACCAGAGTTTTTGTCATATGCTATCAAAAAACACGTTTTAAAAGGAAAAGTGATTGTGGATTGGATTAAGCAAAGAACCTTTAGAATGAAGAAATTTGCATCCCATTTTGTTCTACTGTCACATGACTCACAACCATCCAAGTCCCGTCACAGGCTTAATACAACTGAAAAATTGACATCAGACTTGATCATGAATTATGAATGGATTTGACTGTGGCTGTTTGTGATGTGGGAATGACTCTCTTCAGCAAAAGGAGGGATTGAGAATTTAAGTTCCGTTTAGTTTGCGATTTAGAGTAGCATTTTCCCTCGTGCCTAAATACCATTATAAATTCCAAAAATAAAAAAAATAAAAAAAAATAAGAGATCAAGGAAAAAGTAAGGGTCGTGACTCATAGAAATATGTAATTTATTATTCACCATATTTCCTTTTCCTTCCTACTTTCCTCGATGTTTTCCTTATTAACCAAAGAAAATAAAGTGTTCTCCTCATTGGTTTCTTTCCAAATAAAGTGTTCTCCTCATTGGTTTCTTTCCTTAACCTTTTTCCCTCACTATATCCAGGAACCAAACCCACCCTTTAAAAACCAAGCTGTTGGAAAACTCTCAGGGTACCCACTTTGTGCAGATAGGACCAAAATTACATTTCTACACAGTCTACCCTCAATCACTCCCTGCACTCTGTAATGATGAATAACTTGATGTTTTTTGTTTAATAACTTAGTAACATGAAATGGTGAGAGGAAGATATGCTTAAGAGACATATAATGTTCTCAATGATATCTAAAAGGCAACAAACCAACAATGCTAGCAAACTAAGAAAAATGTAGACAACGAAGACTCATTATGATTTTTATAACTAAATAATAACATTATAAAGTTCTCAGCCCTTAAGAAAATAAATATTCTAAGGAATTTTTCCCTTTTCTCTTATGATTCTAAAGAAATAGTTCACGGCAATAAACATAACATATAGTATTGCCGAATAGTCAAATTCTTCGAGAAATTACCTCCTACACCTCATCTGCCGAAGCCACATCCAATCTTCAATGCTTCTTTTTACTCTTAGACTTAGAAGGGATTTTTCCATATGTGATAAGCCTCCGAAGTGAGAGTTTAAGTTCTGGTTGGCCACGCCTTCTCCTATTTTTCTTGGATAGATTGCTCGTATCACCATTAGATTCCTCCACTTTCGCTGCTGTACTCGACTTGTTACTACCATCAACTCTTGAATATTTCTTCCCCGTCTTCTGGGTAGCCGGTTTCTCTCCTTGAAGAAGCGTTTTAATTTTCAATTTTTGGTTATATGTCTTAACACGAGGCACCTTCCATTCCTTCTCCCTGTACGGAGCAATCTTTTTCAATGAAACATACTGATTCAAATCCTTATCATCCATCATTAGAATCTCCTTCGCACTTAGTCCAAATCTTTTAGCACCCACATCTCTGTACTTGAACCTTGTCTTCAAGTCCCCAATTGTATCCTCATAGTCCAATTTATAAAACTCCTCCAACTCTTTTTCAAGAACCTCCTTCTCTATACTAGACATTTTTCGCTTCTTCTTCCTCTGACCTTCTTCCTCATCATCATCATCATCTTCATCTTCTTTCTCTTCCTCGTGAACTTTACTATCCATTTTGCGCTTTAAATTTCTCTCTCTAGCAGCTAAAAACCCATCACCTGACCCAGAAATATCATCCCAATTTTTAGGAAGCCCAAGCAATTCATCTTCTTTATCAAAATCTGGTTTTCCAAATTCACCACCATCATCATCCGAATCGCTTCCAAACTCGGGATCCGCATCATCGGCACCATAATACTCATCATCGAAAGCTTCTCTCATCTTTCTATCATGCTCATCGGGATCAAATTCCTCCTCCAGATCATCCTCGTCCAACGGGCAAATCCCTTCTTCCCCAATTCCCGCAGTTTCTCTAATCTTTCTAAGCTTCTCATTCATCTCTTTCCTTTTCAAGTTCTTCAAATGCTTCAACTCCTCCTTCCTCTCGAACTCCGCCTGAGCCATCCTCTCCTCCTTGCTCTTCCTCTGCAACTTCCGAGCATTAGTCTTCTTCCTCACCGAACCCTCCACAACCCGCGAATGACCCAACACTCTATCACCTGCATTCTCTTCAAATCTGAAATTAAACCCCCTCTCATAATCCTCTTGCTTCTCAATCTCATCTTCGTCCTCGGACAAATCAAAACCCTCTTCATACATTGGCTTCTCACCTTTTTTCTCATCAACCCACATCTTATTCTTGAAATATTCCTTCAGAAACATCTCATTCTCATCCAAATTGTCATCCTTTCCAAAATACTCATCCAACTTCCTCTCCATCGTACCGCCATCCTCGTCACTCTCATCGGCTCTATCCTTACTCTCTTTCACCTTCAACAACTCTCCTCCATCTCCCTCATCCATGGCCACCTCGGCCGCCACCAAAAACGCCTTTCTCAACTCCTCCTGCTCCTGAGAGTAACTCTTCACCCCTACTCTCTCTTCCCCGTCCTCAAACTCAGGACCCTCTTCAATCAAATGCTTCGCCACCACATCTTTCAAGTACATTGGTTTCTCTCTCTTCCCTTTCTCTCTCTCATCAGTTTCCTCGTCGTCGTCATCGTCATCGTCATCGGATTCAAATAACTTAGCATCTTTCTCCTTGAGTACTGGATCTTGATTCTTGACCTTGATTAATGCATTCAAGAACTCCAAATCCTTCTTCGGATTGGCCAACAAATCATCCAACGACTCGTCCGACGATTCGTTTGACTCTTCATCGGAGTCTCCGACAATGCCCTTCTTCTTAAGCTCACCGAGTCTCTGCAAGTCTTCCCGCTTCTTGTTGTGCTCGTACCGGCGAGCGAACTCTTTGTTAATTGAGATCTTCGATATGTCGTCGCCATCGGAACCATAGTCGCCGTCAAAGAGCTTCAAACCCATTGAATTTATTTACCTTTTTCACAGGCACACCTACAACAAAATGCACAAAATTCATAGATGAGTGGTGGTTTTTTTTTTTTTTTTTTGGCTTAGCAAAAGGATATGTATTATTGATAGCCACATGACAATGGCTCCAAAAAAACAACAAAGAAAACCGGATCAGGAACATGCTTATAGCTTACCAAAACAGTCAAAGCAAACCACATAAGAACTATCCACATGACCAAAAACTAAAATCAAAGCCAAAAAAGCGAAAAGGAGAAATTATGAAGCCCCAAAACAGCCAAGCAATACGAAACAACACAGTAGACAACAAAACTCACATTATCAACAAACTTGATTTCTAATTCATATCATCAAACCGGCCGAAACTTTTCGGCGGTATCGTAGTTGACCGAAACGAAACCCCCCCCAGGAATCACGAAATTCCAGTGCTGCTTCGCAGGAAATGAATTCTCGTTTCGGTGGGGTGTGTGTGTTTCGTCCCCAATGTTTCCAAGGAAACGAGAGTAATCATGTTCAGAGAGAGAGAGAGACCATCCCATTTGAAAACAACTGAAAAGTAAGTGGGTGTTTCAAATTTTAATCAATTTTCGAATCAATCAAAAAACGCATAAATGAAAAATTGAGGAAAACCAGAGAGAGAGAGAGAGATTGATTCTCTGAAAAAAAATATGATGAAATTGATTTTGAGGGTTTTTGGTTATAAATCACTTACCTGGTTGAGGAGTATCTTCTCCAATACTCTTCGTCCGATCTGGACTACGGTTTCCCCTTGCACTCAGTCACTCTTCTTCTTCTTCTTCTTCTTCTTCTTGCCTAGGGTTCCTGCCTTGCTAAGTTGCTGGTTGGCCTCTCCAGTAGTAGTGAAAAGTTAAAAAAAAGCTTTGAATTTCAATTATTTATTTTGGGCTGTCGATAATGTCACCTTTATTTTGTAATTGAGTAATAATTTGGGCACAATCATACACAAAATTTTTGGGACACAATCTAATTAATGTGTCTATCTCTCTCATGTATTATTGTGGATTCAGTGACATCATAAGAGAGAGATAGACACATTAATTGAGTTGTGTCCCCAAAAGTTGCGTATTTGGTTGTGTCCCAAGTTTTACTCTTAGAGCATGTAATTTAAGTTAAAAAATAAATTTTTTAACTTTTATTTTAATTAGTAAAGACACTTCACTTATTATTTTTTACTATATTTTATTTCTTTATGTCTCTCTTCTTGTTATTTTCAAAATTTTAGCTATTTTTGATTTCTTTCTCTATCAATGTATTTGATAATACTGAAAATTAAGTGCTGAATTTTAAGTGCTGAAAACTTTAAGCTGCTGAATTTGCAGTATTGCAAATAATATTTTAAATGCTGAATATAAATAGACTGTTTGATAATACTAATATAAAAACACTGAAATCTTAAAAGATTATAATTTTATCCCTGATTGCACCATTTATTTAGATAGCATGCAAAAAACAAATAAACATATTTCTACTGACAATAAAATTCAAAATATGCTCAACTTTGACTGCTTAACAACGCATTTGCAATTTGTTCATGCAAATTGATCATAAATTCTTGCTCTAATTGACTCCTTTCACCTAAATTCTCTTGCTTCATTTGCACTTGCATCACTTTGAAGATCTTCCAGGGAAACATCTTCATCTTGGTACTGCTTGAACAGTGAGTCACCAAGTGTAGTATTCCTAATATTTATAGTTATGAATCGTTACACAAGCAATAACGATATTTCTCTGGACAGAAAAGGGATACATGACATCTTCGTTAAGATTGAAAAACGAGCTTTTAGAATACCAAATGTTCGTTCAATCACATTTCTTAACCTAGCATATGCATGGTTAAACATTTCTTCCTTTGTCCTTGGACGACCACTTTGTCTGAAATCTGACAACCAATACCGTACATTGCGATAAGGTGCCATAAAATTGCGAGTGTGGGTGTATGCAGCATCACATAGGTAATATTTACTTGCATTAGTTATAAACAAATTAAAAATGTAACAAAATATCACAGCAGTTAAAATCATTATAAATAAATAAGCATTTTCTTGCCAGGTGGAGTAAATGAAAAGTTATTTGATGGATCACGCATAGTCTCTGTTAACACTCTAGAGTCATGTGCCACGCCTTCTCATCCAGCCCATATAAATGTGAAAACCATATCAAAATCACAAATACTAAGCACATTTTTGTAGCATTCACCTCTTCCTCTGCCTCGATAAGGTACTTGCTTATCGGATGGTATAACAACACCGAATCAAAGTACCATCCAGTCCTCCCACTGCACCTTTTTTATTGATTTAAAAAAAATAATCAAATTATTGTATAAAACATTGGTAAATTTAATAAATTCACAAACAATTTCAATTGTAACCTAAAATATAGCTCTAAGTCGACGATGCTGGGTAATCTGATTAGGATTATGATTAAACGACGTGGGCACAATTATTTCCTTTGAAAAATATAGCACTGCTTGTAGTACTTCATGGAAATACCTGTGAATTGTTTGGGTTGAATTGGTTGTACCGCCGTTTAACTAAGTGATACCTAGTATTATGACTAATAGTAATGATAAACATCGTCATCTTATCCTCTACAGATATATAACGGGTTTCTTGCAACCACCCTTTAGCTCAAAAATGATTGCTCAGGTTCAAGAATACATCTTTTTTCATCCTTAGTATCTCTTCACAATGTGCCATGTTCCCTTCAAGCAATTCATCCACATATATAGGCACCTCTACTTAAGGAAGAATTAGTGTCTGGTCTTCTTCCTTTACGTGTCATCTTCAATCTCTTTATTATTATACTTACTGCAATTTTCTTTAATGCCATTTTTCTCAATGTTGTCTTGTTTTCCATTTTGGGCATGCTGGTGATATCATGAATATTCCAAAATATGCACACAACAAAATGCAAAGTCCCATCAGGAAAAAAAAAAAAAAAATTATACAACTTACCATAATAAGCAACAAACAAATATTATAAGTATGTAAAACGAATAAAGCAATAATGAAATAATTATAAAATGACAAATGTAGAAGAGCAAGCTAGAACTTAAATAAACAATTTACAAGAATGTTAAATGAAGTGGAGCGACTCAAAAACCCTTAGTAACTATAAAACTAAACCGAACTTAAATAAACCCTAGTTTTTTAGCATTCATTTGTATCTAGTTCATTCGAACTTCTTCTGGCTTCTTAGCAAGCATCATTCGCTGCTCTCGGTGTGCCTGACTCTCACAAAAAATACTACAAGTAGCAATATATAAAGGGTCATCCATTTGAAGCTTTTCCATTTCATCCAAGACTGTGTTGCATTCTCCTAATGAAGGCCCGTTGGATTTTTCTATATTTTTAAGAACTCTTTCAAGTTGGTCATCAACATTAGTAGATTCCTTCTTCTTGCGTCGTTTATTTTTTGGCAGAACACCATCAATAGGGAATGAAGGTGGAATAGGAGATTCAGAATCAAAATCAATATTCATTTATGAGGACTCTTTTGGTATTTATGACATCGACGACAACCCAATGCCATCATTAGGCAACCCTTCCTTAGACGGACCCCAGCCTACTCTTCCAGTAGCTGCTATACCGTCAAATAAAACTTTCATCTCCTCAGCATATTGTAACCCAACGTAGCAAAATTGTTTTGCATCTGTGTTCCCCTGTTATAAATTAGTTTTCAAATATACACTTAAATTGTAGTTATTAAAAAAAATACTGATGATGTGTAACCAAATAGTCTTTTTTTTCTCTTTACCTTTAAGTAATCATCCCATCTTTCAGCACTCCAATTCATGGTATTAGTTGCTGGGTCAAAGCCATGACCAGTTGCACTACTTACCAAATTATTACTTACTTCTTCAATGCATAAGTCTAAATAAAATTTAACCAACTCTGGATCCTTCCAGTTAGCTCTATTCGCACGTTCACTAGCCATTTTGCAAATATCAGGCATATGAATACATAAGATGAATTGATAAAATCATATTTATTTATTTATTTATATTTTTTGATTGCAAGGGGAATGACTGGATCGAATAAACGATATATGAAATAGAAGGGTAAACCTTGTTGAAAGGAATTACTAAAGTGCAAAGACCAAATTAAGGGGGAAAAATAACTCTCAGACATACCCAAAATAAAAATTTTAACAACAAAAATGCAAAAACCTAATCCAAGAACCTCAATCGTACAATCATTGCAACAATTGAAAGCCAAGTAAAGTGATTATATATTCAAATCTTGCACATTTAAATCAAACCCATCTACTATTTATCCTTTGTAATCACTAATCAACAGAATAAAATGGCCAACAACAGAAATTACTTAGTGGATGTATATAGTCGTATGATGGAGAGTTCTATAATACGACCATATTGGGTACATAGTTTTGTTACCTTAGGTACAGTGTTTTGTGACCCTAAGTGCAAAATTTTGTTACTTAACCAAAACCATTATGAAAACAATATTTATATATCCAAGATAACAAAATAGAGTAATGCTATGCTTCCTAAATCTAAATTACCAAATTCAAGAACGTGATGGACAGTCCAAAACCCAAAATCATATCAACACAAGCAAGCAATTCAAATCAAGCAACCATGAAATGGTTAAACATTATTTTTTTGGGAAAACGGTAAATATGAAATGCAATTAATTACCATGAAAGAGAGAGAGAAAGAGAAAATAGTAAAATAATCACAAAACCGACATGCAGACATTGTATTAGAAAAGGGAATGGAGCTTGTGGGCTTCTTGAGCCTTCTTCATCAAATTCATTCTCTATTTATATAGGGTGAGGCTAAATACACCACCTTTTTTGCTAAATACACCACCTTCACTCACAAAATTTTCATTTTTAAACACTATAAGGTGGTGTGTTTAGCAGAAAAAGTGATATATTTAGCCCCACCCTATATATATAGATGTATAGATAAATGTGTGTATGCCAAGCCTCTGATTTCTTAGCTGTCTATTGCTTAATCCATCAATTTAGAGAAATAGTTAAACATTGTTGTGCTTTTATGCAATTTTACTGGTCAATCAAATCTATGCAAAGACTGCCAAAGAATTAAAGTACACCAAAAACATTAACAATATGAGGAAATATGTCACACCCCAACCCACCCCCCGCGGATTAGGATACGTGTAACAAGACTATACGCGTCCCAACTACACTAATTAGGAAGAAAACATGAATTAATCCACTTAAAAGAACTTTATGGTGACAAAACAGCCCCAAGGGTAAAATGGCCATTAATAAAGTATATCAAAATTTTATACCAAAAGATAGATCTTCGAGTTCCGGTTCCAACCCAAAAAACGACGCGCGAATCCGAATTTTCTAGAAAGAGTTATCCATATTTCCGTAAAAGTGGACGTGCTTTGAAATTGCATGCGGATCGATCCGCCCTATAAACCCGGATCGATCGACCTTAGCATTTTCCAGAATAATGTCCCTCGAAAAGGCCGGATCGATCTGCTCTTTACCCGAATCAATACGGGTTCTGCAGAACTGCTCCCAACTGCTAAAAACTCTATTTTTCAAGCCTCAAAACATATCCACACGTCAACCAACTTCAAGAAACATTAGGAAAAACGTTTCAAATTCATTCCCAACCATACTTTAAACATTTATAAACACAAATTCAAGTTTTCCAAACATTCAAAACATGAATATAACCTTGTTATAGCAATAATTGGCCCTTGGCAAACCATTAAACCTCAAACATTGCCAAGCTTGCTTAAACATATAAAACTTGCTATGAAGCAACTCATAAGGTTAACAACCAACTTGATTATAACCAAAACTCTTTCAGAATGTTTACGACATCAATCCAATCTTGCTGGAATGGACCCAACTTAACCTTACATATTCAAACTTCAACTTGTAGCATCAAAATCACACGAGTTTCCCAAGTTAGCTCCAAACTACTAAATTACAAGTTGTAGAGTTTAAGTCTCATGGTTACAACTAAATTGCTCACACCACCATTATAGAGACTACTTATTACAACATAATACAGGTTGGAAGAGAGATTATATCAACAAGCCCCAAATCTCTCCCAATGCACGTCATTTTCTCTCCGGGAATTGCTCCGAACCTGTGGTGTACTACACCAAATTGGCCAAATTGTCACACTTATTTTTGCGTCGTTTGTCACTGTCAAAACAGTAACAAAGTTAGTCACTGTTTTGGAGAGTGACAATAAATAATATTTGTCACTGTTCATGGCAATGATAAATGTTGTTACAGTTCTGCTCAGTGACTAACAAAAATTGTAAACAGTGAAAAAAAGTGACAAATTGTAACACTGACCAAAAAAAAAATGAAGTTAAGGTGAAAAAAAAGAGCGGAGAACCCTAAAAAAACAAACTCTCTCTCTCTCTCAACTCTCTCTCACTCACTACTGCCCAACTCTCTCCCCATCGCCCAACAGGCCTCACCACCACCACCACCTCCGCTGCCGCCACCGTCCTCCGCTATTTTCGTAGCACCTCCACCTCTCTCTCTATCTCTCTATCTCTCTAAATTCTTTGCGCCTCCACCGTAGAGAGATAGAGGGTTAGGGCCAGCTTAGCATCAGCCCACCACCACCACCACTGAACATCGGACCACCACTAGCACCACAATAGCACCAGACCACCACCACCGGACCACTCCGAGCTTTAGGGTCAACTTCTTCTTCTTTTTTTTTTTTTTCTTCTTCTTCTTATTCTTCTTCTTTCTTCTTTCTGTTTTAGATGATGATTTAGGGCTTTTAAGTAATTTAGCCCTAAATTGAAGGTCCAATTAGGGCTTTTATTTCTACATGTTTTGTTACTTTATAGATTTGAGTTTCCATTTGTTTGATAGCATGTCCTTTTCAAGAAATGCGATTGGTTGATTGATGGTTATTTGGTGGTTTTGGAAATGGGTATTTGTGATTTAGGAAATGGGTGTTGATTGATGTTTGCTTGTGGGGTTGCAAATATTTGGGTTAAGTTCTGTAGCAAGAAATATGATTGGCTGTAAATGGTTATTTTATCTTTCAAATATCTTTCATGTGCTTCTAAGTTGTATTTGATTAAATGTCACAGTCAAAAGTACATTGTAGTTGATTGATTCCATTTTAGGCGTTTTCAGAGCATAATATTTCCTGACAAACTACAGGAGCAAACAAATTGGTTAGTCAGCACTTCCTTTTCTCTGGCATATTGTTTTTTGTACATATATACACATACTTAATTCTCTTTTTAAAAATATCTCCTAATATTCAATGTATATGATACTGATTGGTAGTGTTGCTAAGATATAGATGCAACAAACCTTTGAAAAGCATTTTGTGTTTTTTGGGGGCTGTGGATATCGCATTTTTTCTTACCCACAGCTTTTCTTTTAAAATTCTTTTAAATTTCAAATTCAAAACAGATGAGTCGCCACTTAATTTTTAAAAGAAAAATCAAGAAACCATTTTTAAAGCGAACCGATCTTTTTAGAAACCAGAGATTAACTAGGTCCGGGGATTATGGAATGAGAGAGGAAGGAGCCCGTCGGACTAAAACACCCTCTCTCATCCTATCTTGCGATAGACCTCTACTCAACATCCTTTTAATCGAATTATTAATTTAAATGTGCCTTCAAATAATACATATGTATAAATATACATTACAAAAGCATGTCTAAAGGGTGTAAGATTGCAAATGATAAAATATCATTCAAAAGCCACGTAATTCAGGTAGCAAGCAATATGCTATGCAAATAGGGAACTAGAGAACTTACCCGGGATCCAGCCGCGAATATTTAAACGTGTCAATGCATGCGAATAGATAAAACCTAAGAAAAGGGTCTCTAATCCATATATATAGGTAAAACAATTCCTAATTCTAAGGTGTCGCGCATTAAGTTGAAAAAAATCAAGAAAATCAATAAATGAAATAAATTAGAGAAGGGATGAGAAATCGTATCTTAAATGCGCTACAAAACAAAGATTAGTCCACATGCTTCACATAATAATATGATATCAAACAAACGATCCTGATTTCCTAGCTTAGATCCATCAAGCATGAAATCCGATTTTATTCAAATAGCTAATTCTAATTATAAACATTATGTACATGAATGAATGAATGAGGACAAAAGTAAAACATGGATTATTCGCTAATTTAGGTCACTTAGCCTCTGGATTTAAGCTAAATTATTTTTATTCAAAGTATGGTTTTGGGTCCCAAGACACTAAGAGACCATTTGAGTTGAAACAAATAAGATTAGACAAAAACAATAGCAGTTTTTATGAATTACAGAGAGCAGATCAGATCTAAAAAAAATGGAAAAACCATACTTACAACGGTTGGATCTTAATGATTTTTGGACATAATATGCACATGTGAGTCTAGTTTACAACCCAAAAATAAAATCAAGGTTTGAACGGTTAGATCTCCGGGAATATGGAAAACACTAGACATTGCTCAGGATTCTGCAACCTTCTGTCCAGAGTTCTTGCACGATTTTTTAAAATTAGCAAAAAGATGAGAAACACTTAGATCTTTTTAGGGGATCTTCCTAACACATCAAGGTACCTAGAAAAAATTATTTTAGGTCACAAATACTTCATTAAGGTTCTGATTTATTTATTTCAAAGGAGTGTTACTGTTCTGAAACTCTGGACAGATTATTGTGACTCCACAAAACTCATGACCAAACCACTTTAAACATGAAATCCCCTTAAAACAAAAATTACAATGGTATAACTTTGAGTTGTGGACATTTTCCCGTTGGTTTCATTCAGTTTTGACGGTTAGATTTTGAACTAAAAATCTTTGATCAAAAACAGTTTGTGAACTCCCTGTTTTTATTTGTTAAGTTCAACTTTTATTTGTTAACCCCAACTATTGAACCATGAAGTTGGACTTAAACTAAGCCATCTTCTCCTACCATTTGATGGTCATTGGAGGCTAAAGACTTTTATATTTATTGATTTCAAGTAAAGTATGAATGGACTTCATGAAATCTCAAGATAAGGAATCTAAACCATGGGGATGGGCTTAGACTCAAAACCACTTTCTCCTACCATTTGATGGTCATTGGAGATGAAGACATGACTAATGCTCATGAGTCTCAAAGGAATATAGAAAGGATTCCATGAAACATCAAGCTTAGAGGAACCAAGTCATGAATATGGACTTGGATCCATCTATTTACTTATGAAATGAAGTGATGATCAAACTTTGATTCTCATGTGAAGCATAAGCCTACATGGGATTCAAAAGATCATGTTCAAGAGATTTCAAAAGAGATATTGAGAATCTCTAAGAGTCTCAAGAAGGAAGTATAATCAACAAAAGAAATGGAACAAAGAATTAGGAACAATGACTTCCAAGTTTACTCAACAAACTCTAAAGCTTAATCAAGAAAGAAACTAAATGACATTAAACGTTAGAAAAAAACATAACTAAGATTAGAGGGTCACCTCCAAGACTATCCTCAAATTTCTATATGAAGATCTTCCAAGTTCTTCCTTAAGCTCCCCAAAAAAAATGTGTTGTGGTAGTGATGCTCTCTTGGTAGTGTATTTTTGTTGGTTGTTGTTGGGATCCCTTCTCAAGGAAGATCCTCCATCTTTTATAGGCAAAATTACCAAGTATTTTCAGTGAATTCGGAGCAAAAAGACAGGTGTAAATCCCTCATTTGGTGGTACAATACGTACTTCCTGAAATTAGACAGACTGCTGCACAAGGCGGCAGTCAAAAACTTTTCGCGGCACTCCGTGACTGCCGCGGCGGCACTTCGCGACTGCCGTGGCGGCCTTTCGTGAGTGCCGCGCGGCTCTCACCAAATGCCGTGGTTTTTTACTGTTTGCCGCATTTTTGTCAGTCTTACTTTATCAGTTTTTTGTTTTTATCTGCATACGCATACGTATTGTTCTGCAAAATACAGACTTAAAAAGTAAACGACAGTCAGAAAATGTCGGCGGCACTCGATAAATGCCGGGCCGGCATTCAATGACTGCCGTTCGGCACTCACCGAATGCCGTTCGGCACTCACTGAGTGCCGCAGAAATGTACCGTGTGCCGGTTTTTGTTGGACTTCTCCTTTTAGGTCTTTTCTTCCTCCCTTTTTTCTCAAAGATAATTATTTTTGAAGATCTTTTCCAAAAATGATGCTTTTATACCTGAATTCTCCTAAATACCTGGTATTTCTTCTTTCTGTAAAATTTTATCGCGTTTGGAGAACTTTCTAAGAGCTTGGAATACTTCGAATCTTTCGGTCCTTATCATCATCGGACGTGGAGGTGACGCTCTCCTAAATTCGGCGGTCGGTCAAAATTGGGGTGTCTACAGTTTGCCCCTCTTTGACAGAGCTTGTGGGGCAACGCGTCCCATAAGTGAATGTCAAAGCCTGTGTGAAGACAAGCTTTTGACCAAACTGTCAAATTTAGGTAAAACAAATACACGTTGCAAAAACGCCTTCACAAACGGTTCATGTTGGTCGTACTCGATGGTGAGCTGCCTACGTATCCCATCAGGAATCAGACCAAAACGTAGTTCGGGCAAGGGTCAAACACACACAGGAGCAAATAGTCATACGGATGAATGCACCTATCTTATCGTGATGCACGTGCTCAAGCAATAATGTCTCAGCAACATATTGTTCTTTCTTAGTATCAAAAATGCACCCTATGCCTTTCTACTTATGATGTCATTCTATTCTGGGAAAGTCACAACCATCATAGATGTGCTTCCTATGCTTAATTCCCCGAAATTTTCAAGAGTCATCTAATCGACTAGATGCGCTTCGCACCTTATACCTTGGTGTCTAATCAAGAACCATGCTTTTTGAAAAGACTGAGATGCGCTTCGCGCCTTATACTCCAGTGTCCTCCAAGAATCATCTGATCGACTGAGATGCGCTTCGCGCCTTATACATCGGTGTCGAATCAGGAACCACGCTTTTTGAAAGACTGAGATGCGCTTCGCGCCTTATACTCCGGTGTCTTCCAAGAATCATCTGATCGACTGAGATGCGCTTCGCGCCTTATACCCCGGTGTCGAAGTAAGTTTACTCTGAAAAATCCGCAGCCCTTCGGCCTCGTCGGATATGTCTGCTCTGAATTCGGGGTCAATCAGACTCAAATTCATTTCATTTTTCAAAATCGGGAGTCAATCAGACTTTCGTTTCAATTTTCAAAATTTGGAGTCAAATTGACTCAAATTCTTTTCAATTTTCAAGATTTGGAGTCGAACAGACTCAAATTCATTTTACTTTTCAAAACCTAGAGTCGAACAGACTTAACTCAATTTAATACAAAACTTGGAGTCAATCAGACTCGAATCAGTTCAATCCCAAAATCCGGAGTCCTTCAGACTTAATTCGATCGATAGTCCAACAAATTCCCTTCTTAGTCAAACGAATTTCATTCCATTTACTTTTAAAAATTCAGAGTCTAGTACATCAGACTCAATTTATTTCAATCCCCAAAAATCGAGAGTCAAATTATACTTCAATTTAATTCGATTCAATTCAATTTCTGAAATTAGGAGTCAGTTAGGCTCAAAACGAATTCGATTTTTGAAATTCATAGTCGATCATACTAAAATTAATTTCTATTTTCCAAACTTGGGAGTCAATTCGACCTAAAAGAATTTCTAGTTTCAAAACCAAGGGTCAATCAATTCATTTTCCTAACATCGGGAGTCAATCAGACTCAATTCAATTTATTTCGCAAAATCAGACAAAACCAGAAGTCAATCGGACTCAAAGAAATTCAAATTCACAAAATTGGACTTAAAGAATTTCTATTTCAAAAAAGAATTTTACAAAATTAGGAGTCAATCGAACTCAAAGAATTTCTATTTTACAAGATTGGGAGTCAACCAGACTCAAAAGAATTTCTAATTTCAAAAAACATGAGCCAATCAGACTCAAAAGAATTCTAACTCCAAATTATGAGTCAATCATACTCAAAGAATTTCTAATTTCAAAAGATTGGGAGTCAAACAGAAATTCAAATTCACAAGATTGGGAGTCAACCAGACTCAAAAGAATTTTTAATTTCCAAAAATATGAGCCAATCAGACTCAAAAGAAATCGAATTTCAAAGAGAATTCCAAATATTCACAAGTTGGATTCAATTCGATTCACAAAGAATTTAGAATTTCCAAATCAGGAGTTTGAATGAGACTCAACAAATCATTGAGGACTAACGCGAGTGCGAGGTTGCCATTGAGGACTAACACCAATGATGCTGCCATTGAGGACTAATGCATATTAAAGGGAAGCTACCATTGAGGACTAACGCAAGGTTGCCATTGAGGACTAATACCGATGATGCTTCCATTGAGGACTAACGCTAATGAAGAGAAGCTGCCATGGAGGACTAATGCTTATGAAGAAAAGCTGCCATGGAGAACTAATGCTTCGGGAGTCTCCTCGTGCTCAAAGAACCAAATTTCAATATTCAGAGTCACTTCGAACTTAAAGATTTGATTTCACAAAAGTTTGAGAGTCCGCGGACTCAAAGAGTTGATTTTTCAAAATTTGAGGAGTTTTCAGACTCAAAGAATTTGAACAGAGCTGATAGAAAGAATAATTGTATGCATTTGCGGACCTTTAGAAGAAACACATTAATTTTGTCAAAAGAGGGAAGTCACCTTTGCCCCTAGTCTTGGATTATTCTTATATTGCCATTTTAGCATTATGTTGTGATAGTGTTTGAAACCTCTGCTCATATCGCTATTGGGATGCTCATGAAGACTTTTCAAATCTTTATTCATCATCTTAAACCCACACATTTGAGACCATTTATTGACTCATCAAAGGAGGACAGACCTGACAAAGCTAGTTACTCAAAATGACTGACTCGAACTCTTCATTTATTATGAATCAATGTGCTTTCATTGTGAGTAACTGTATCATCTCACCTTTCATTTATTCATCATCTTACAAATGGTAGTACTTTGTTGATAAATCTAAACTTTGAAAACTTCCCATTTTGATTTAGCGAATTCTTTGTCCATTTAGAATGTGCTTCAAATTAGTGCTTTAGCTTATAGAATGAAAGGCACTCTATTTCAATCCTTTCAAAACAAACTCAATTACTTGAGAACTTGCCACTAGCATAGAGAGTTTTTGGCAGACAAAGTTTGCCCCTAGTCTTAAGGGAAAATAGACTCATCCAAGGGTTTTGAGAACATGATGGTACAGGATGCCTGCAGTGCATTTACTCCCAACCTAGAGGTAATCATCATGAATATGGTGGGCTAAAGCGGAAAACTCAATACTGATGGGCAAACTTTGTTTGCCTCTGGTTTGGCAATAAATATATGGCTCCAGGCAAACACAAGTTTGCCCCTAGTCTGAAGGAAGGAAACCAAAGGTGCAAACGGTGATGCTTTTGGTTTATGAATGGTTATAGACCGAGAACCTTGGAAAGTTCGCCTACTTATCCCCAAGTGGGAATCAGGTCCAAAGTAGTTCAGCTGAGGCTTGAAAGAGAAATATCACGTGGTGCAACGGTGTTTGTGACCGAACCTCACTGGCTGCCTACGTATCCCCAAGTGGGAATCAGGTTGAGCGTAGTTCAAGGACTCTGAAGGTCTTGAAAGAATTAGGCTTCAAGAATTGGTGGGCTTTTCAAGCCATGTTGCCATTTGGGTCTAGGGAGTGCATGTCACTTGTGGTAGCCCTTGTGTAGCATGATGAACTACTTTTTCCTTTATTCTCAGTTCTCTTTTCTTTTCTTCTTTTTTATTTGACGGTTGATTCTTTAACCTTTTCACTAGCCAGTTAATCTTTACAACTCTCATAATACATCGTGTTTTAATCATACTCTATCATACTCACAAAGCGGTATCAACCCTCCAAATCACTCTATATCTTTTTCAAAGATACATCTGCATTGTTTTAGGCCCACTTAGCCATTAGGCCTCTCACAAAATTTTGAGACTAAATGATACTTTCAAATCTCTCTTTTCATTTCTAATTGCTTTTCTTTGTTTAGAACAACACAAAGCCTTGAGATAATTCATGTGCCAATGATGTACTTTGAAGCACTCAAGAATTCTAAATCTTATTCTCTGCTTTTTTATTTTCTCTTTCATTTGTTTTCTCTACCTCACTGTCTCTTATTTTCTTTCACATTTTGACTGGCTAGGATCCAGAGTTTGAAATCAACACGCATCTTATTTTTTTGCTCTAACTTTTGCCTATGCGCCCTTTCGGGTTTTCATCCTAGCGAGCTTTTTTTTTTTTTTTTTTTTTTTTTTGTGCTCTAACTTTTGCCTAGGCGCCCTTTCGGGTTTTCATCCTAGCGAGCTTCTTTTTTTTTCTCTTTTTTTTTTTGGAAGCAGAAGTTCATTAAAACATTTGGCTACCATCAAGGATCAAGTTATGGCTTTGGACTGGTTGGGCTCATCTTTGAGAAAAGGGAATGGTGAGCAAGCTTCAAGTTCCAAGTTCATCTTTTCAAGATTGAGCAAGAACATCTTTAAATTCTTAAAGTAAGGCTAATCAATTCTATACTCTTCTTTTGGATTTGGCATAGAATCTGCTTTGATCACTTGGGGATCCTTTTCAATGCAAAGATTTATTAACAAAGTATTTTCCATGATTATAACACCCGCATTTGTGTTATTACAATTTCATTACATTGTCATGCATGGTAATGTGATGTGGCGTGTCTTTTGGCACATGGTTGGGTGAGTTTTGACTCACGAGTTGATTTGGGTGTCTGTATTAGAGAACCCTTTGAAACTATTGTGATTGAGGATTTATTGTTTTGACGTCTCTCCGAGTATGAGATGGTTACTGTGGAACATTTTAAATGTTTATTTGAAAATAAATGTTTACCTGTGTATTGCAATATCTGTATTATTTTCTGGCTTAGAATATATTTCTGTTGTTAGATTTAGTATCCTGGTGAGAACGAATGAACACGCTATTAATTTGGTAGGCTAATTAGCAACTTCGAAAACGTCATATAGAGATTCACGTTTTAGCGACCAAACGAAACTTAGTCGAAAACTTTTATAATTTCGAAGTTTCACTCGTAAAGCTATGACTAAGATGTATAGAAAGTTTCAGAGACTGATTAGGAGTTTTGAAAACTCGTGGGGAGGCAAACATAAATTCCCAATAGTCTTGCCTATATATAGGAAGTGATGACTTTAGGTTTTTCATAAGTTCTTGACCTAATTCCAAAAGGAGGCCAAAAGGGGGCTAGAGGGAGATTTTGTTGCTTCAAGCTTTGCGACGCCAAACGACGACCTTTCGTCAGTTTGTTTTCTCCCAGATTTCATATTCGAGCTCCTCGAGGTAAGAGCTTCGTTTTGATACCTATTAGGGCCTGTTTGGCTAAGTTTTCAAAAGTTATTTTCTAGAATTTTTCATAAAAGTTGATAAATGGAATTCTGATCCATAGGAATTTTACTAGACGGACTTCTGCACGTTCTTTGTGTACGGGTTTTCTTCAGATTGAATTATAGGAGCGTTATTTGGAGGTGAGTGATTCAACTATGTTTTGGAATGATTTCTTGGCATGTATTCATGTTATGTTTGAATAGCATGTATTAATTCATAGAGATATCTTGTGTAGTTCATATTGGGCATTTATATTGATAAGTAGGCCCAATAGCATGGTGATATGTTTTGATTACCGCGAGTATGGTGATATGTATTTGAGCTTGTTAAGTTGCTTATTTGAGTCAGAAGGAGCACGTGGTCACCGTGCCATTTTGTGGAGCCGATATAGGCATTAAGGTCGCACGATTGAAGAGAAGAATCGTGGGTCTTACCCTTTCGCGTGGACTTATTGGCGAGGAGTCGCGGATTGGGAGTATGGACGGGCACGTGAGTCTCCGGCGACTAGTATGAAATGTAGAGATATGAATGCGGACATGTTTATCATTCATGTGCATATGTTGATTTATTCACTAAGCATTAGCTTAAACAAATCAAAATATGTGTGGTTATTCAAATAACCATTTCAGGTGTTAATGCTGGCGAGGAATCGGAGAAGTAAGCACGAGGGTTGGGAGTTCGCTTGGGAGGCAACTTAAATGTTAACTTTGTAGTTTTGGGACAATAGGATGTTGTAATAAGACTTTTTATTGTTTTAACTTATGTTTAACTTCGTATGATAGAATGGATTTTAAACCGTTGAAATAGTTAGTGACATGTTGTAATCCTGCTTTAGAAATGTTTTAATACAACTAAGATTACTTTGGTTTGAGTTTGGATTAAATGGTTGATCTTTGGTGGAAGTTAGAAAGCTTTTAAACTTGAAATTCTGTAGATTGGGCTGCTGCCTGGGGAGCAGTCGACTGGTCCTGTGTTCAGTCGACTGAACCCCTGTATCTGTTAGCTACTGCTTCTTATTATAGCAAAAGCAGTCGACTGGGCCCTGCCTCAGTCGACTGGACCCCCCAGCCTCAGTCGACTGGAATTGCTATTAAACATTGTGAAGACTCCCTGCCTTCTCCCGTCGACTGAGCAGTCGACTGAACCTCTGCTTTCGAAAATGTGTTTTGTTTTTCCGCTGCGTGTGTTCTTCAAACCTAATTTTGGAAACGTTAATGAATTGGTTTAGCCTCGGTGGCGTGCCACTGGCTTCGGTTTCGCTATTGTGGGACCGGGCTGTGACAATGATCGTTTAAAAAAGTGACTCTTTTTTTTTTTTTGGGCTTAATGATCCATACATTCACGACTTAGCACACTGAATCAAGAAAAATGAGATTTTATTCAACTAGTAGGGAAGGAGGATTACATCACTCGACTCGATAAACTCGATAAAGACTTGCAAATGAACTTGATAATAGACTGACTAGAAGACTTGACTGGACTTGACATTTGACTCCAACCTAACATAACTCGACTACCAAACTTGACTTGGTCTCAATTGGAGTGTCACAGATAATTTTCAATTTATTGGGTCCCCAAGAGCATCCACATTTGATTCAGCGGTAGCATTTCCAAACACTATTACCTCACTAGCATCTTCCTCAGGTTCATCATTCCCCTTCTGTATCTTTGTAGGAACATCATCTACCCTTATGGCCCATTTTTCAGTCGAATGGCCCTTCTCTGACTCATACAGAGCATTGTCAATGCCTTTTTTGATTCTGTTGATTGGGTCGGGGCCAGTTGGTTGTTGCGCACCCATGGAGGCAACGAATCCTTTGAGAGTATTCAGCGATGGCTGTGATTGAAAAGATTGTATGTTATGCCAGATGCCACTCGGTGGGTTCAGCAAAGGAGTGATGATTTTATGCTCAATGAGATCTTGGATATCATGGCGGAGTTTCATGCAATAATTAGTTGTATGGCCAGGGGTCTGGTGGTAGGCACAGTACAAAGACAGGTCACATTTGTGGGGTAAGGGATTTGGTAGTGGCTTTGGGTCCAAGGGGTTGAGGTGACCATTCTTGACAAGGCGACCAAGGGCCATGGATAATGGCATGCCAAGGTTGGTGAAGATTCTCGGCTTGCGGGCTTGGTTTGATTTTGAATTCGATTTTGAGCTAGAGTTGGTTTTTGGGTTGAGATGTGGACTTGGAATAGCTCTTTGGTTAGTTGGGATTGGGCCTGGATGTGGGCTTTGGTGAATGGTTAAGCTTGGGTATGGACTTTGGTGATAGGCTGGGTTTGGACATGGTTGTTGGCGATCCGTTATCCTCTTCTCCAATTGATCCATCTTTTCCTCATTATGCCCTATTTGATCTTTCAATAATTGAATGAACTCAAACATGACCTTCTCCAATTGCTTCACCCTTGAATCTTGTTGCTCAACGGCGGCCTGCAGTTTGCTCACTTTCCCCTCCAAAGCTCTCAAGGCAATTGGTGGATCAATCTCAGCATGATGGTCCATGATCTCCTCTAATTAAGAGAGATAAACCCAAGAAGATTAGAAGTGTCCTTACTAGGGGCTCTGGTTGTTCCACTCTTTCTAAAAAAATAGATAGGAAAAAGGTCTGCATGTAGAATCGAATAGTAAGGGATTTTCGAAGGACTTTGATCTTAATTGGGAAGAAGATGTTGTGAGTTTGTACGCTACACGTATGTAATGATATCGATTGGTGAGAGCGCAAAATGTACATGCTCTTATGATTTGATGCATGCACTGCACACATGGCACACGAATGAAATGCAAGTGTGTGTGTGCCTACTCTATATGCCAAAGCAAAGGAAAATTCTAATCCTAACACATAACACATTAACACATAAAATCTTCACCCATGTCAAGTGCGCCAATTCCTCTTTTCATTGTGATCCTCGTTACTCTTTCAAAGGTCAGGTATTCAAAATTTTCGAAATTCATTTGAAAAACATTTCTCAATAAAGATGATTGGATTGAAATTTTGCTTTTAAAAATTCATTTGAAAAGCATTTGTTCCAAAAACAATTTCCAAAATTTTTGATTTTTCCTTAGAAGATGATCATGTGAAAATATACCTTAACAAAGGTTGACTTGAAATAAAAAAAGTGAACTCCAAAGGAGCGATTTGAAAACTTTGGAATAAAGATGGCAAAAGTCCATTTGCTTTCAAAGATGGATTTAAAATTATTTGGGTAGGAGGATCACATGATCGGATTATTGTCGTACTCTTCATGAATTCAGATGCATACAAGGTCAATAATGCTTTGCTAAACATGATATAAGAGATGTAATCTCATAATCAAAGTCTAACATATTCCCAAATGAAATTAGGAGTTTACATGTCTTGTATCAAGTCAGTATTGTCATCATCTCAAGTAATCCCTTCCGGGCATACAAGACTTCCTAGCACATAACCCTAATCAAGAATTGATTTCCTAAGACTTAAAAGGTTCTATAGAAACTACTATGCAAAGGCTGGGTTTTGGTCAAATAAGGGACCCTTGACACACATCCGATAGGATGCTTCATATACCAAATCATGGTACGAGATCAAGGGTGACCACACAGTCCCATGATAACTTGACCGACCGGGTTGCCCTGAGCCTCCAAGGTCATAGTTCCGTGCAATCGACTAGCTGGACATGCAAGTGTAATGCAACAGGCACACAAAGATTAATTAATTCGATTAAAAAGATGTTTTCAAGTCTAATCCTCAAGTGAACCCAAAATCAGAAATCCTGGTCTGCGAAACCAGAGATTCTGGGTTCGATCCCCAGCAGAGTCGCCAGATTGTGGATATCGCATTTTTTCTTATCCACAGCTTTTCTTTTAAAATTCTTTTAAATTTCAAATTCAAAACAGATGAGTCGCCACTTAATTTTTAAAAGGAAATCAAGAAACCATTTTTAAAGCGAACTGATCTTTTTAGAAACCAGAGATTAACTAGGTCCGGGGATTATGGAATGAGAGAGGAAGGAGCCTGTCGGACTAAAACACCCTCTCTCATCCTATCTTGCGATAGGCCTCTACTCAACATCCTTTTAATCGAATTATTAATTTAAATGTTCCTTCAAATAATACATATGTATAAATATACATTACAAAAGCATGTCTAAAGGGTGTAAGATTGCAAATGATAAAATATCATTCAAAAGCCACGTAATTCAGGTACCAAGCAATATGATATGCAAATAGGGAACTAGAGAACTTACCCGGGATCCAGCCGCGAATATTTAAACGTGTCAATGCATGCGAATAGATAAAACCTAAGAAAATGGTCTCTAATCCATATATACAGGTAAAACAATTCCTAATTCTAAGGTGTCGCGCATTAAGTTGAAAAAAATCAAGAAAATCAATAAATGAAATAAATTAGAGAAGGGATGAGAAATCGTACCTTAAATGCGCTACAAAACAAAGATTAGTCCACATGCTTCACATAATAATATGATATCAAACAAACGATCCTGATTTCCTAGCTTAGATCCATCAAGCATGAAATCCGATTTTATTCAAATAGCTAATTCTAATTATAAACATTATGTATATGAATGAATGAATGAGGACAAAAGTAAAACATGGATTATTCGCTAATTTAGGTCACTTAGCCTCTGGATTTAAGCTAAATTATTTTTATTCAAAGTATGGTTTTGGGTCCCAAGACACTAAGAGACCATTTGAGTTGAAACAAATAAGATTAGACAAAAACAATAGCAGTTTTTATGAATTACAGAGAGCAGATCAGATCTAAAAAAAATGGAAACACCATACTTCCAACGGTTGGATCTTAATGATTGTTGGACATAATATGAACATGTAAGTCTAGTTTACAACCCAAGAAGAAAATCAAGGTTTGAACGGTTAGATCTCCGGGAATATGGAAAACACTAGACATCACTCAGGATTCTGCAACCTTCTGTCCAGAGTTCTTATACGATTTTTTAAAATTAGCAACAAGATGAGAAACACTTAGATCTTTTTAGGGGATCTTCCTAACACATCAAGGTACCTAGAAAAAATTATTTTAGGTCACAAATACTTCATTAAGGTTCTGATTTATTTATTTCAAAGGAGTGTTACTGTTCTGAAACTCTAGACAGATTATTGTGACTCCACAAAACTCATGACCAAACCACTTTAAACATGAAATCCCCTTAAAACAAAAATTTCAGTGGTAGAACTTTGAGTTGTGGACATTTTCCCGTTGGTTTCATTCAGTTTTGACGGTTAGATTTCGAACTAAAAATCTTTGATCAAAAATAGTTTGTGAACTCCCTGTTTTTTATTTGTTAAGTTCAACTTTTATTTGTTAACCCCAACTATTGAACCATGAAGTTGGACTTAAACTAAGCCATCTTCTCCTACCATTTGATGGTCATTGGAGGCTAAAGACTTTTATATTTATAGATTTCAATTAAAGTATGAATGGACTTCATGAAATCTCAAGATAAGGAATCTAAACCATGGGGATGTGCTTAGACTCAAAACCACTTTCTCCTACCATTTGATGGTCATTGGAGATGAAGACATGACTAATGCTCATGAGTCTCAAAGGAATATAGAAAGGATTCCATGAAACATCAAGCTTAGAGGAACCAAGTCATGAATATGGACTTGGATCCATCTATTTACTTATGAAATGAAGTGATGATCAAACTTTGATTCTCATGTGAAGCATAAGCCTACATGGGATTCAAAAGATCATGTTCAAGAGATTTCAAAAGAGATATTGAGAATCTCTAAGAGTCTCAAGAAGGAAGTATAATCAACAAAAGAAATGGAACAAAGAATTAGGAACAATGACTTCCAAGTTTACTCAGCAAACTCTAAAGCTTAATCAAGAAAGAAACTAAATGACATTAAACGTTAGAAAAAAAACATAACTAAGATTAGAGGGTCACCTCCAAGACTATCCTCAAATTTCTATATGAAGATCTTCCAAGTTCTTCCTTAAGCTCCCCAAAAAAAAATGTGTTGTGGTAGTGATGCTCTCTTGGTAGTGTATTTTTGTTGGTTGTTGTTGGGATACCTTCTCAAGGAAGATCCTCCATCTTTTATAGGCAAAATTACCAAGTATTTTCAGTGAATTCGGAGCAAAAAGACAGGTGTAAATCCCTCATTTGGTGGTACAATACGTACTTCCTGAAATTAGACAGACTGTTGCACAAGGCGGCAGTCAAAAACTTTTCGCGGCACTCCGTGACTGCCGCGGCGACACTTCGCGACTGCCGTGGCGGCCTTTCGTGAGTGCCGCGCGGCTCTCACCAAATGCCGTGGTTTTTTACTGTTTGCCGCATTTTTGTCAGTCTTACTTTATCAATTTTTTGTTTTTATCTGCATACGCATACGTATTGTTCTGCAAAATACAGACTTAAAAAGTAGACGACAGTCAGAAAATGTCGGCGGCACTCGATAAATGCCGGGCCGGCATTCAATGACTGCCGTTCGGCACTCACCGAATGCCGTTCGGCACTCACTGAGTGCTGCAGAAATGTACTGTGTGCCGGTTTTTGTTGGACTTCTCCTTTTAGGTCTTTTCTTCCTCCCTTTTTTCTCAAAGATAATTATTTTTGAAGATCTTTTCCAAAAATGATGCTTTTATACCTGAATTCTCCTAAATACCTGGTATTTCTTCTTTCTGTAAAATTTTATCACGTTTGGAGAACTTTCTAAAGAGCTTGGAATACTTCGAATCTTTCGGTCCTTATCATCATCGGACGTGGAGGTGACGCTCTCCTAAATTCGGCGGTCGGTCAAAATTGGGGTGTCTACAGGGGCTGAACTTCTTTCTTTTTTTTTTTGGTTGCTGGACTAGTTACTGATGTAGCAGGAGAGGTGTTAGCTATTGGATCTGGAGTCAAGAATTTCAAACCTAGTGACAAAGTTGTGGCCATGCTTCCCTATTTTGTAAGTTTCCTTCTAATTAAATTTTTCTTTCAAATCCCCATTTAAGCCTTCTACTTACTATGGGTCCTTGCTGCCAGTGAGCCTTTAAAGCTGACTTGGATAAAAAGCTTTGGATGATCAAAACTTATTTCATATTAAGAAGTCATAGTTTATGGTGCAGTGGAACTCATCCGTAAATAGAAAGTCAGAACCTTGTTTGTTGTAGGGCTTAAACTCAATGGCCTGGGCTTATGCAAACTTCAAATTTTTAGTTCTGTAATCTTTTTGTGCCTGACTCATGATGTGTTAACTTCATGGGGCTACCTATCACATTTCTGCTTTCTTGAGTAGTCAAATTTGTGACTTCTTATTGTTTGGTTACAACTCTTTATGCTTGTAATTTTATTTTATTATTATTATTTTTTTTTCAATGGTCAATCATGCCAGTGTTTAATTTTATTGCTTGAGATTAGTCACATAATCTTCTTGGCTTGTCTGAGTATGAATGGTAGCCTAGACTATAGGGTGATGACTGAAAAACCAAAACTTTGTAGATTTAGGGAATTGAAGAAAGATATACTAGTTGTATTTGATGTTGTCATGAAAGTCCCTACAATAGTTAGATTTGCTTAAGAGTTTAAAACATTTTATTTGGACAAGGACAGATAAATTGGGTATTCAAACTCAACACATATGAAATTGAGAAGTTATTTAGGGTGACCTTCACACCATGTCATATTGATGACGCAGTCTGATACAAAAATCATATTTTTTTCATGTGTTATTAGTTCATTTTATAATTGTCCCTTAGTTCAAAGTAATTATTACATATGATTTTATTAATATTTGGTGATCATTACAAAGTATGTCTCCAATACATAGGTGAATATGATTAATATGTCAAAACTATATTAGGATGATGGGAGGAGTTGAATAGAGAAAGAAGTAATAATGTTTGGAAATCCTTGTACAAAGTGTATTCTCATACTCAAAGATGTGAAGATGTGATCTCTCTCGCTTGTGAGCTCGAGCTTTTGTCATTGTGCAAAAAAATAGTATATTTCTAACGCATCATTTATTATTTTATTATAAGAGAAGTTAGTGCTTTGTTTGGTGAGAAGGATGGTAGTTGTGAGTGTTAGACAAAAACTTGAAACAAAAAATTCTCTTGTAATGTATAATTTCTCTCCATGTATTTCTATCAATTCTGCTGTGGATTGTGGACCCCCACAAATGTCACTCTATTATTGATGTTTTCATTCTCTTTCAATCAAACCAACTAATTATCCTTTCTCTTCTCTTTTCTCTCTTTACTCTGTCTTAATATTTTTTTGGGTTCAATTTGATTGTTCACTATACCCTTTAGCTAAGATAACATGTAAACTAACCTAACAAAAAGGCTAAAAGAAAATATTACATAGTAAAGCAAACCAATGTTATTATTTTGGGGAGTAATTGACGACATCCTATTGACGCGTTTTCTTATCACACCCAAGTGTAGGTGATCGTACAAGTAATAAAGTTCTGGAAGTCCAGGTCGAACCCACAGGGAACGGAATAAAATTTTATAAAGTTAGGCAGATAACTATTTTGTCACTAAAAAGAAAATAAAATATGATGGATTTTTGTGGGGTTTTACTAAACTACTAATTTTTATAGTTTTGCAATAAAAGTAATTAAAGCTATTTTTTTTCTTAACAGTTTATGGTAAAGATTTTAACAGTGCAAAATAAATTAACTAACATACTAGTAAGAAAAGGAAGAAAAATATATAAAAGCTAAATTTTTGTGAGATAAACTTTTTAGATTTAATAATAGCGAAAGATGGAAATAATACAGATATTTAAGCAAAACTATTATAAAACAGAAAATATTAATTAACTAGGGGAAATGATTTAAAGGAATTGGGAATATGCAAATCAACACTAGATCCCACAACTTTTGTGCATTTGAAAAGCATTTGACATTTAAGACCGCAGAGTCATTCTTTATTTAAAAATAAACTTTCACTAGTCAGGGTCATATCAAGTGTGTCAGGTTTGATATGAAACGACGTCGTTTGATTTAAAGAAAAATAAAAAGGCAATTGGGCAGTAGCCAGGTTCGAACCGTGCCCCGCCGCGGACGTGGGTTATTCGGCGTCCAGTCCCCACCACTCTGCCACTACACAATTGCCTATCCATTATTGGATAGAAATATATATAAACACATATTTGAAATATTAACTTTGTCATATGAGTTGTTTGAGTATGCTAGGTGTTTTTTATGACAAAAGGCATAGTTTGACAATCCACATAATTAAGTTTTTTATTTCAAATATATACTCTTTTGAGCCCAATATAGCCATAGTATATAAACATGTTAAATGGTCATAAACTATAGATACATAGATATTTTTGGCCATAAATGGAAAAACAACTCATCTAGATAAATTTGCCCATTTAAGATTAGTGCACAGAAGCTGTGGTTTCTAAGTTTTTATTGCATATCCCCAATTAAAGTTTTAGCCTACCATTTTGGAATTGAAACTGTCTTCCAAATAAAATTTAAGAGATAAATTAAATAGGTGTAAACAGTAATTGCTCAATTAAAACTAAAGCTATAAAACTAAGGTAATAGTGAAATATAATATTAATATATTTTTTCTTTACTTAACGTGAGCTGGGGTTGAATTTGTGGAATCTGCAAAATAGCAAAATTTAGTACAACTAGGTTAATAAAATATACATAAATGGAAATACTGAACCAAAAATAAAATACTAAACCTTTGACTTTGGATTCTCGTGGGGTCACAGTGGTTGCACTCCAAGAACACAAATAAGGTCAAACCAAATCCAAATATACTTTTGGAGTGAGATATGGGTATGATGTACTTTTGGACTTTAGTAGGTGATTACAACAACTACGTGCCTAAGAAATCTGACATTTAATCGCAAAATCTGTCTTTTAGTGAATGAAAATATTGCTATAAAAATTGAAAATTTGGGATTTCAAACTATTTTAGGGGGCAACTATAAGTACTACTAGACTAGAAATATTAGATCTAATTTTAAATAGGAATATTTTAATACTACAATTTGACAAAGGTCATACAAGAAAACAAATATTTTAAATTTAAGAAATACAGTACACAAAGTTTTGCTACATATTTTTGAACATGAAATCATCAATTACATAAAAGTAATATTTTACAACTACTAGAACTAGAAAAGGCAAAAAAAAATTAAAGTATCCTATTTTTAGGGACAATATAAAGTGCTCACAAAATAACCTCCCCTAAACTATTCTCTCCCTAACAGTGATTGTAAACTGTGTTGTAGCTTCTGATTGTTTGGCTCTCCCCCTCTCTCCTCATTTGCTTCATCCAATTTGTAGACGAATTTTGAGAAGTATTCGTTACTGCTTTCATCACTGTTGGCACGCGATTTGCAAATTGTCTTCGCTGCGCCTTGATTTTCTTCAGCTCCTCTGACACCTATGTTGAAAAGAGAGAGAGAGAGAGAGAGAGAGAGAGAGAGAACGGAATCAAAGAAAACAGATTTTTATCAAAGCATCACTGTCTTCAATAGTGATGCCTTTGGGTTTTTTTTTTGGGCGTTTTTTTCAAAAATTTTACTATTCATTATTATTCATATGAATATACTATGTTGTGGTTGCTACTTCTTTTCTTCCCTTTATTTCACTTCATTTTTACCTAAACATATAAAATATGTGAAAACACATTTTTACACGCATTTGAGTGACATCACCATTAAATTATATTAATTCAAATATGCATGTAAAACTAGGAATTTGGGGGATTAAATGAGCATTATGTCTATTATATTGGCACATAAATGTGCAATATTCAATGTTTGTCAGTAATGCCATTGCTTTCCAATTTTGGATCCCAAATGGTTCCCAAACACATATGACAGTGGGCATTCTTAATTTTGATTGTCAAATAATACTTACATATTTGAATTGCTTTTGATATTTGGAACAGAGTCATTCTAGTTGACATTTTGTGACACTGGATTAATCTTTGTTCACCTTTATTTATTTCTTTATAATTCTTAGAAATTTGGGTTTGTTTACACTTAGCTTGTTCTTAAGTACTTGAATGAGCAAAAAATTATGTCATCCCTCGTGTTTTAATCTGGAAGCAACTTGCTATCAAACTTTGTATTTTTGATGCTTAAATGCTCTAGAGTAATATAATCGATAGTTAAGTATTCCAGGTATATTATTATCTCTACACGTTACTTTTTCCCATTCATTTACCATAACAGAAAAAGAAAACGGTTTTCCTAAGCATTACTCTTAATGATCAATCTAAACATGATTGAATGTCAAACATGTATAATGTTACAATTAAGCACATAAATCATATCCGTAATCGCCGAACTACCGGTTCAATGATTCATTCAGACCTGAAGACCTCCCTTGGTCCCGTGGTCACTTCTATTCCTTGGACTTCCGTATTTATCGGATTCTTTCTCTTTACCTCCCTTATTACTCCCAACAATGAATCATTTACCCGGTACTCGTTAATTACCATATAAACATATAGGCATGTAAGCACTTAAGCATGAAAATTCTCATATAACTAACATGCAAATTCACAATAATACATCTTCATGAATTCTAAACATGAATTATCATCTCTAAACACCATTGAAGCATTAAACATATGTAGGCACAATCAATCTTTAGTTAGAAAACTCACCTTACTCAAATTATACCTAAATTAAGGTAGAAAATGCAGAATTTCACCAAATTCTAGCCCAAATCTTACTCCAAATTAGTTCCTACACGTTCTCGGCAAACCGCGTGTCACCGATTAGAGTGAGCTACCAAAATTACGACGATTAAAACTTAAATTAAAGGTGTAGCAACGACCGTCTTACCTTCACGAGTCCGAATATGGCTTCGGTTCGTGAATTGGACGAACGGGCGGCGACGGAACGACAAGAAATGGACGTCGGCATCTCGTGCTCGTCTTTCTCCGAGCTCTCTCTCTTGTTTTTGTTTAATTGCTGTAAATGTGAGAGTCTCCCTCTCTCTTGACACCTACTCATGCATGTACATGAGGTGTCTTAACCTCATTTTTCTTCTTTTTCAATTACACCCCCAGAATTTCTTAAGTTCTTATTATGAAATTCCCCAAACATTACATTAGCTACCCAATTATCTAATGGGTATTTGTCTAAGTCCCGTATGGGTCCCAACGTGGGTCCCAAAAATTTTGTGAAGTTGCTATCGTACCTACTAATTATGAATCTTTTTCATCTATATCCTTCTATTGTACCAAAATGCGAACACATATAGCATCATATAATATGGAAGCATTTAAACAAATATTCATTTAATCATATAAATGCATTTAATCATGTAAAATGTAAATTTTTATTACTCGGCCCTTCTGTGGGTCCCACTTCATTACCTATCCCACCTCACTGGGGACTTTCCCAATTGTGTCCTTTACCGAACACTTTTGTTTCACGGGTGAGTCCAAGCTTCCCCTTAATCCATTTTTATACACTAATTATATAAATTAATGCATACTAAAATGAATATTAAATCCTTATCCTTTCTCCCTACCTTTGTTGCTTCTCACAGCATATTAGGTTAACATATACTAAACATAACGAGGACAATTGTGTAGTTACATGGTAAAATATAGGGGCATTTAAGTCATAAACCAAAAATATTTTAAACCAAGAATCACTGACTGTATTCTGTGTTTTTTTTTCAGTAGCTTAAACTTTTCAGCAGTTTTTTTGGGAACTTTTTCAGTTAAGTGAAAAACTTTAAGCATTATCAAACACATGGAAAAGAAAAAAGTACTGAAAATTTTCATTTTCAACACTTATTGGTGTTATCAAACACACCCTAAGTCTTTGGGCACAAACAAATCTCACTAACACAATTCACAAACACCACAATGTCTCTCTCTCTCTCTCTCTTGATGGGGTCCACTGACACTGTAGAGTCCACATAGGAGAGAGATAGACACATTGTGGTGTTTGTAGATTGTGTTTGTGATATTTATTTGTGCCCAATGACTTACTCTATCTATAATCTTAATCATTATGCATACTCATCTGAATTATATGATGACTCTGTTGGAGTATGAATTTCAAAAGTTTTTTTTTAGGGAAATGAATTTCAAATTTAGAATCACAAAAATTTGATGGTTATTGACAGTTAGTGAGTATACAGCAGATGGATGGTTTAGGTGTCCTGTTTAGCCTGTTTATTTGTACCTAGCATTAATATCTATCTATCTATTCTTTATATATAAAAGCTGAGGTTTTGCAACTGGGATTCATGTAGTTGTGACACGTGGACAATCCATCTTTTCCCACCGGTCAAAATGTGAGACTCTTGGGTCAAAATTGTAGACTACTACAATTTAAGAATTTTCTAGCCCAAAATATACAAGAACAGTCTTTAGCTCTTCTTCTCCCAGACGTTATTCTCTCTCTCTCTCTCCCTCTCTCTCTGTCACGACCCATCCCACTACGCGTGGAAATAGGACACGTGGCACGCCACCAAGGCTCATCCAACATCATCTAATAATATGCAGCGGAAAGAACTTCTATAAAACAACCCTGGTAGTTTAAAACTTAGGAAACGTTCCCCTCTGTGTTTGTAAAACCTATTGAAATCAGAGTTATAAAATGGTTTGGCCATTTAAAACACATTCAAAGAAATTAGTTTTGAAAACAGAGGCTCAGTCGACTGCCCCGTCGACTGCGCTAGGGTCCAGTCGACTGCTCCGTCGACTGTGTTAAGCAGAACCAAAAAGGTATCATATTGCAAAGGGGTCCAGTCGACTGATCTGGGGATCCAGTCGACTGCTTTTCAATCAAAAGAAGCAGTAGCTAAAGTCAACAGTGTTCAGTCGACTGCCCAAGGGGTTCAGTCGACTGCTTCTCTGATATACACTTACAGTATCCCAAATACACGAGATTCAGTCGACTGATCAGGGGGTTCAGTCGACTGCTCCTCTGCGGGCAGCCCTGTGCTGGAATTAACAAGTCCTACTACTCAAAACCCACAACAATCACAACCACAACTGATTTCAACATACTAAAACACAGTTACAGGCGTTCAATTACAAGATTACAATACTGCGAAACTAATCTATGTTTCTATTACAACATACTACAATATTCAAATCCTTATACGAGTTTTAGGATTTAAAACAAAACATTTACAAAGGTGATCCCCCGGCGTTCATCGGCCTCACTCCACACACTTCTTCTTGTCTTTCTTCTTACCTGCAATGGAGTACATCTCCACTGCTCAGCTATATGCTGAGCGTACAATTCTAAATGTATGCTTATATGACAATTCATGGTTTAAGCATCTAAAACACATAGAAATAGTCTCTGGGGTGAGTGGTACGCATTCATCCGGTCGATGCCGTAGGAGGCCCACCTCTCCCACGCATCTCGTACACTGGTTGGGCCTTCCTCCATACCAGGTACCGTGTACTGGTTGGGCCCACCTCCAATCCAGACACAACCACAATTCCAATTCCAACAAGATCACAATCCTCAAGGTTCGAGGAGCTTACTCCGAATGAATTTGCACCAAACTCCCCTTTGACCCAAGTAGACACATAACATGCTCACATAAACAGTTATACGTGCTTTTATCATAATTTCACGTGCATAATTAACGGGCCTAACTAACACATGAATTTCGCCCGGATCCAAGAATATCAAAAGTGATGTCCAAAACATGAAAATCCATATATTTCATAGATCTAGAATTCATACCTCGTGCGAATCTCTTCAAACTTTGAAGGATCGTCTAGGGGAATAAATAATCGTCGGATTTCGAATTTGGTATGATTCCTATAAGTTTTACCTGATTTTTTCCAAAAGTCTAGAATTAAGATTTTTACAAAAAGTTGCCAAACATGGCCTAAGTAGTATCAAAACGTAGGTCTTACCTCCACGAGTTCAAATCTGAAATCTGGAGAAAATCTGACAGACGAACGGTCGTCGATCGGCGTCGCAAAGCCCGAGGCAACAAAATCTCCTTTCTCTCTCCTCTCTCTAGATATTTAGGAGTTGTGGATGAGATTTCAATCTCATCCTCATCTATATATAGGCAAACTTTGCGAAAATCACGTTTACCTCCCCGCAAGTTTCTCAAACTTCTAATTAACCCATGAAACGTCGCACACGTTCATTTTATAACTTTACGAGTGAAAACTATAAATTTCAAAAGTTTTCGACTAGGTTTCATTTGGGTCCAAAATAACGTCTGAAAACTAAATTCTGTGGAATCTCTACACAACCTACCTTTTTAGTTAACGTGACACTCACGTTCTCACCACAGTTCTCAAATCGATATAAAACAATATCAAAGATTACCACAATTTACCAATACAGGTAAAATTACTATTCACAAAACACCAGATAAAGTCATATAACATTTAAGTCATATAAATGTCATTTAATCATGTCAATGCAATATGAACTTCCATGTTCCCGTGTCCTCACTGACACCTTACCGTTGACTCACAGTCAACCTCAATCCACCATTATCAATTAACATTGATAACTTCTCAATTTACAATTATGCATGATAAAACTATAAATTTTTGGAACGGGTGTGACAACTCTCCCCTCCAAAAAGGAAGTTTGTCCCCAAACTTTACCTCAAGCGTCGAACAAGTACGGATACTCAATCCGCATGTCTTCCTCATTTTCCCATGTAGTCTCTTCCAACGTATGACTACGCCATAACACTTTCACCATTGGAATAGTCTTGGTTCTCAAAACTTGTTCTTTGCGGTCTAGAATCTCCACTGGTTGTTCCACGTAAGTCAAGTCCCCCTGAATTTGCAACGGTTCAGGTACAATGATCTTACTCGTGTCAGTCATACAACGTCTCAACATAGACACGTGAAACACATTGTGCACATGTTCCAACTCTGATGACAAGGCCAAACGATAAGCTACTGGACCAACCCTCTCTAGGATTTCAAAAGGTCCTATGAATCTCGGATTGAGCTTTCCCCTCTTCCCAAATCATACAATGCCTTTTGAAGGCGATACCCGCAAGTATACAAAATTTCCAACTTCAAATGTCATCGGTCGTCGCTTAGAGTCCGCATAACTCTTATAATGACTCTGAGCTACCTTAATTCGCTCTTGAATCAACTTCACCTTCTCAGTAGTCACCTGTATTAACTCAGGTCCTAGCAACTTCCTTTCTCCAACCTCGGTCCAACAAATTGGTGATCGGCATTTACGCCCATACAAAGCTTCATACGGTGCCATACCGATACTTGACTGAAATCCGTTATTATAAGAAAATTCAATCAACGGCAAGTGGTGCTCCCAATCGTTCCCAAAATCTAATACACAAAGTCTCAACATATCCTCTAGCGTCTGAATCATACGTTCTGACTGTCCATCGGTCTGAGGATGAAATGCAGTACTGAAACTCAATTTCGTACCCATAGCTTCTTGCAAACTTCTCCAAAATCTTGACGTAAAACTACTATCACGATCTGATACAATCACAGCTGGAACTCCATGTAGCCTTACAATCTCTTTCACATACATTTCCGCTAACTTGGACAGTTTAGTTGTCTTGATCGGTAGAAAATGAGCTGACTTTGTTAATCGGTCAACTATAACCCAAATCTTATCATTTTTATTGATTGATCGTGGAAATCCTGAAACAAAGTCCATGGTAATCTCATCCCATTTCCATTCTGACACTGGCAAAGGTTGTAGTAACCCCGCGGGTACTTGTCTCTCAACTTTAACCTGTTGACATGCCGAACATTCGGATACAAACTTAGCGACTTCACGCTTCATACCCTTCCACCAGAAGTTTTCTCTCAAGTTTCGGTACATCTTATTACTTCCCGGATGCACTGAATATCTAGTACTATGAGCTTCTTCCAAAAGTCGTTCTTTCAGGTCTTTCACATTTGGTACACATAATCGATTTCCCAGTTTCAACGTTCCTTGTTCTAATACAAAACCAGGTCGCTTTCCCAAGGATATCTCATCTCTCATTTTGCACAAATAGACATCGTTAAACTGTTCCTTCTTGATCTCATCAATAATATCTGGGTGTGCCATGATTGCCATCATTAAGCCACCATTTACCCCTGGTATCACATCCAAGTCTAAAAGTTCTATTTCTTTTACCAATTCTTTTTGTTGTGTTAGCTCATCGGCTAAATTCCTCGGCGTCTTTCGGCTTAATGCATCAGCTACTACATTCGCCTTTCCCGGATGATACTCAATCGACAGATCGTAATCCTTCATCAATTCCAACCATCTTCGCTGCCTCATGTTCAAGTCCCGTTGGGTGAAAATATATTTCAAACTCTTGTGGTCTGTGAATATCTCACACTTTTCTCCGTACAAATAATGTCTCCAAATCTTCAAGGCATGAATTACTGCAGCTAATTCCAGATCATGAGTCAGATAATTAATCTCATGTGTCTTCAACTGTCTAGATGCATAAGCGATCACTTTACCCCCTTGCATCAACACGCATCCCAACCCTTTGTGTGAAGCATCACTATAGATCACAAACCCCTCGGTTCCGGATGGTATTGTCAAAATAGGTGCTCTCGTCAACCGTGACTTCAATTCTTGAAAACTGTCCTCGCATTCCTGACTCCATTCAAATGTAACTCCCTTCCTCATTAACTTTGTCATAGGCAATGAAATCTTCGAGAAATTTTCAATAAAACGGCGGTAGTATCCCGCTAATCCCAAGAAACTTTGAATTTCAGATACGGAAGTCGGTCTTTGCCAATTTAATACAGCTTCTATTTTGTGAGGATCAACTGATACTCCATTCTTATTAATCACGTGACCAAGAAAAGTAATGCTAGGTAACCAAAATTCACATTTCTTGAATTTCCCAAACAATTGTTTCTCTCGTAACCTCTGGAGTATCAACCTCAAGTGGTTCTCATGTTCTATCTCACTAGGTGAATAGATAAGGATATCGTCAATGAATACAATCACAAAGTCGTCCAAATAATCTTTGAATACTCGATTCATAAGGTCCATGAACGCAGCTGGTGCATTAGTAACCCCAAATGGCATAACTAAGAACTCATAGTGTCCATAATGCGTTCTGAAAGCTGTTTTCTCGACATCTTCGGCCTTCACTTTCAACTGATGATAACCCGATCTTAGGTCTATCTTGGAGAATACTTGTGCCCCACGAAGTTGATCAAATAAATCATCAATTCTGGGTAGTGGATACTTGTTCTTGATTGTCAACTTGTTCAATTCCCGGTAATCAACACACATACGCATGGAGCCATCTTTCTTCTTCACAAACAATACTGGAGCTCCCCACGGTGATACACTTGGTCGAATGAAACCCTTGTCAAGTAATTCTTGCAATTGAACCTTCAGTTCCTTCAATTCTACTGGTGCCATTCTATACGGTGCTTTGGATACCGGCCTTGAGTCTGGTATAACCTCAATAATGAACTCCACTTCTCTCTCAATAAGAACATCTGGTAGATCATCGGGAAATACATCTGGATATTCTCGCACTATCGGAATGTCTTCTACTTTTAATTCGGTCGCCGAGACATCAGTCACTGAACATAGAAATCCCTGACATCCCTTTTTCAATAACTTTCTCGCTCGGATAGCTGAAATCAAATATGGCGGCGGTATAACCCCACTTCCTTGAAAACAAAAGTTCCCATATACCGGTGATCGAAATTTAACCTCTTTCCGTTCACAGTCTATCGTAGCTTGGTTAAGGGCTAACCAATCCATTCCCAGTATTACATCGAAATGATTTACCCCAATCGGTATAAGGTCTACAGTCATCAGCTTCTCACCTAATTTGATCTCACAGTTCTTATATATAGTAGATGTCACTACTGACTTACTAAGTGGCACAGCGATAGACAATTCATATCCTAGTGGCGCGGACTTAACATTCAAATGTTCAACAAAGTTATGAGATACAAACGAATGCGTAGATCCCGAATCAACGAGTATGCGTGCTAAGTGCGAACATACAAGCACCATACCTGAGACCACTGTATCAGTAGCAGCCACGTCTCCAGGGTTCATCTGGAATGATCTTCCCTGACGTTGTTCCATCCTTTGTCCCCCGTCACTAGACTGCTTAGGCTTCGAACCACTAGAAGCCATAGAACTTGCCCCTTGTTGAGATCGCTTCCTTGGGCAATCCTTCGCTCGGTGTCCCAAGGTACCACAATCAAAACACTTGAGTTGCGGATGAGTCGCATAACTCCCACTGTTTCCCCCTGTAGATCTGTTCTGAAAGTTGGTCAGAAAACATCGACCGGTGTGTGGTCGGTTGCAAAGTGAACACAACGGTATGTTACTGGGTATTCTCTTGGAATCATTAAAATCAGAACTAGAGCCTCGTGAAAACGGCCTCTTAAAAGATCCACCCTTACTTCGGTCACCACCCTCATGACTTTGCTTTCCTTGGTGATTTTGTCTCGATCTCTCTATTCCACTTTCGGCTACAAGCGCCGTCTGCTGTACTGCTGCAACAGTCGAATGCTCGTAAGTTTCTACCCTCAAACGGATATTTTCCCTTAAGCCTTCTTCAAATTTCCTGGCCCTTTCTTCCTCTCCTGGCACTGAACCTTTACCAAATCTCAACAACGCATTATACTTGGAAGTATATTCGGTTACAGTCATGTCTCCTTGCTTAAGGTTATCAAATTCTCGCTTCTTTGCATTGTAGGCGGCTCGCGGAAAGAACTGGCGATTGAATTCCGCCTTGAACCCTTCCCAAGTAATCGGTGCTCCCTGATCTAAAACGTTTACCCACCAGTTCTGGGCTTCACCTTTCAGGACATCGCTTGCGTTCTCAATCTTCTCCATATTGGTCATCGAAATCGATAGGAAAATTCTCTCCATATCCATGATCCAATGTTCTGCGAGCGTTGGGTCGGGTGTCCCATGAAATTCCATCGGTTTCTTCCGAGCAAACTGTTCTGATATTGATCTCATACCCCTATTTTCAGGCGCATGTACTACAACTATCGGTTCTGGCTCCAATGGAGGTGTTGGAGGTAATCTGTCCGCTATATTTCGTATCATCTCTCCCATGTTCCCCATCATTTCAGCCATTTCATTCATTCGGCGAGTATGTGGTGATAATTCTCGTTCTTCGTCACTCATGATTATAGTCCTGTAGTTCTCAATGCATAAACACTATGCATGTACAACAATAACAATAGTATGTATGTAAAACAACATCCATATGCATCAAACATCTCTAAGATGCATGAATGCAATTGAAAACATGTGGCAATTCACTCAACACTCCACTCGTCGTCGAACGTTCCCAAAGTTTTGTTACATCTGGCTCTGATACCAATAAATGTCACGACCCATCCCACTACGCGTGGAAATAGGACACGTGGCACGCCACCAAGGCTCATCCAACATCATCTAATAATATGCAGCGGAAAGAACTTCTATAAAACAACCCTGGTAGTTTAAAACTTAGGAAACGTTCCCCTCTGTGTTTGTAAAACCTATTGAAATCAGAGTTATAAAAAGTTTTGGCCATTTAAAACACATTCAAAGAAATTAGTTTTGAAAACAGAGGCTCAGTCGACTGCCCCGTCGACTGCGCTAGGGTCCAGTCGACTGCTCCATCGACTGTGTTAAGCAGAACCAAAAATGTATCATATTGCAAAGGGGTCCAGTCGACTGATCTGGGGATCCAGTCGACTGCTTTTCAATCAAAAGAAGCAGTAGCTAAAGTCAACAGTGTTCAGTCGACTGCCCAAGGGGTTCAGTCGACTGCTTCTCTGATAGACACTTACAGTATCCCAAATACACGAGATTCAGTCGACTGATCAGGGGGTTCAGTCGACTGCTCCTCTGTGGGCAGCCCTGTGTTGGAATTAACAAGTCCTACTACTCAAAACCCACAACAATCACAACCACAACTGATTTCAACATACTAAAACACAGTTACAGGCGTTCAATTACAAGATTACAATACTGCGAAACTAATCTATGTTTCTATTACAACATACTACAATATTCAAATCCTTATACGAGTTTTAGGATTTAAAACAAAACATTTACAAAGGTGATCCCCCGGCGTTCATCGGCCTCACTCCACACACTTCTTCTTGTCTTTCTTCTTACCTGCAATGGAGTACATCTCCACTGCTCAGCTATATGCTGAGCGTACAATTCTAAATGTATGCTTATATGACAATTCATGGTTTAAGCATCTAAAACACATAGAAATAGTCTCTGGGGTGAGTGGTACGCATTCATCCGGTCGATGCCGTAGGAGGCCCACCTCTCCCACGCATCTCGTACACTGGTTGGGCCTTCCTCCATACCAGGTACCGTGTACTGGTTGGGCGCACCTCCAATCCAGACACAACCACAATTCCAATTCCAACAAGATCACAATCCTCAAGGTTCGAGGAGCTTACTCCGAATGAATTTGCACCAAACTCCCCTTTGACCCAAGTAGACACATAACATGCTCACATAAACAGTTATACGTGCTTTTATCATAATTTCACGTGCATAATTAACGGGCCTAACTAACACATGAATTTCGCCCGGATCCAAGAATATCAAAAGTGATGTCCAAAACATGAAAATCCATATATTTCATAGATTTAGAATTCATACCTCGTGCGAATCTCTTCAAACTTTGAAGGATCGTCTAGGGGAATAAATAATCGTCGGATTTCGAATTTGGTATGATTCCTATAAGTTTTACCTGATTTTTCCCAAAAGTCTAGAATTAAGATTTTTACAAAAAGTTGCCAAACATGGCCTAAGTAGTATCAAAACGTAGGTCTTACCTCCACGAGTTCAAATCTGAAATCTGTAGAAAATCTGACGGACGAACGGTCGTCGATCGGCGTCGCAAAGCCCGAGGCAACAAAATCTCCTTTCTCTCTCCTCTCTCTAGATATTTAGGAGTTGTGGATGAGATTTCAATCTCATCCTCATCTATATATAGGCAAACTTTGCGGAAATCACGTTTACCTCCCCGCAAGTTTCTCAAACTTCTAATTAACCCATGAAACGTCGCACACGTTCATTTTATAACTTTACGAGTGAAAACTATAAATTTCAAAAGTTTTCGACTAGGTTTCATTTGGGTCCAAAATAACGTCTGAAAACTAAATTCTGTGGAATCTCTACACAACCTACCTTTTTAGGTAACGTGACACTCACGTTCTCACCACAGTTCTCAAATCGATATATAACAATATCAAAGATTACCACAATTTACCAATACAGGTAAAATTACTATTCACAAAATACCAGATAAAGTCATATAACATTTAAGTCATATAAATGTCATTTAATCATGTCAATGCAATATGAACTTCCATGTTCCCGTGTCCTCACTGACACCTTACCGTTGACTCACAGTCAACCTCAATCCACCATTATCAATTAACATTGATAACTTCTCAATTTACAATTATGCATGATAAAACTATAAATTTTTGGAACGGGTGTGACACTCTCATCCCTGCTTTATTTCTCAAAAAATGAAGAGACTGGATGAGTCTCCTCCTTCCTCTTCAATCCTTACGTTAGAGATGAAACCACCCAAAAGTCTATACTATGATTGATGCAAGAAAGGGTAGTTTGGAAAACTAAGTAAAATTTGTATACTAATTTAGGAAAGTGGACAACAATTTTGGGACATCCCAAAAAGGAAAGATGGACGCATAAAATGGGACGGAGGGAGTATAATTTTCTCCATTTTTTCTTCTTTTTTTTTTTTTTTTAGCATTTTCTTTATTTGCCAAGTAGAATTTTTTCTTCAATCTCTATGTACATACATGGGTATATTGAATATTGTCATTAAAAAGCTAGGTTTTACTCCAAATTACCTTAATTATTTGTTTTTCTCAAAATGTATTGGAGTTTTGAAGATGGATTATATCCATATTTTATTATAATGTACATCCTTTTAAACTCACACCCTTTTTTTTTTTTTTTTTTTTTTTTGGAGCAACTTTTTTTTAAGGTCAGTTATGAGAGCAATTAATATTCCTTTTTTTTTTTTGGGTTTAGGTAAGCAATCAATAATCTTTGAATATAAACTAAAGAGCAATTAAATCTTATTCCACAATATTTTAGATATATCTAAATAGCAATTCTAAAACTCATTCCGCAAAGCACCACGAGACAAGTTGTGGAAAATGTTAAAGAAATCAATAAATAGCTATAAAACCCTAAAAGTGGAGAAACCAAAAATACTTCTCAATTGTTTTTTCTTCTCAAAAAAAAAAAAAAAAAAGAACATGGCCATAAAAGCCTAAAAGTTGAGGAAACCAAAAGCTTTATGCAGTGGTTCAAGTGAAAAATTCTTCCATAATTCACTGCGTAGCATTTTCTCAGCTTCTCTTTCTTCTTTCTTACCCCAATTTTCTATTATTTATTTTATAACAAATTTGTTTGTATGTATCTAATAATGAAATCTTTTGTACCTCTAATCCTTCTCATTTTTAATTTAATATTTTATTATTATTTTTATTGTTTCTATTATTAATATAAATGATAAGCTTAAATTAATTCTCAATGAATTTATGGGATATATCCAGAGGATATCCTTAGTTAAGCTAAAATTATGTTTTTTTTTTATAGCATTTTATTTTCTTAGCTAACAACAATACTGTCACGCCCCGGCGTAGCAAAATAAGGAAAAATTTTTCATTTCCGTTTTGGACCCGTAGGTCATGACAGGTGATGGATCGCTTGTCCTGTACTTAGCTTAACATGTACCAGAAAACAGAGTATATAAAGCAACAGGGAGGATAATATTAAACATATTACAACTTCAAATAATATTACATTGTCCTTTAATAAAATATCCTTAAGGCACAAAACGCCTTATTCAAATTAAAAACATTATCCATATCCTTATTACAACATTATTTAAATTAGAAAAGTAACGCTGCAGGTTCCTCTAGCTGGCATAATCATATTGCCCTGCATAACCATTTCCTGAACATTTTGGATGTCCAGGACAAAATAAAGTCATTAGCTAATGAAAGCCGAGTGAGTATAACGAACACACAAGCAATGTATATAAAAGTACATTAACAGTTATTATAAATGTTTGGTACCTTAGAGTACGATTAATCCATTATTCAGTCATTACATAATAATAATTAGTAACAGTTGAGTAATGAATATTTAAGACCATGCATGAACAATAAAACCATCTCATCTCACTGACTCTTTTATCTCGATCAAAATCTCTTGACTCATTTGGTCCACCTAGAACCATCCGGCACAATGCCGTTAGTTTAGAAGGTCTGTCAATATGTCTGCCGTATTTAAGTTGGTCTCGACATACCTAGACATTCAAGGTTATAATAACCTGTGGAATCCTTTAATTAATCTACCGTATCTGAAGCGGCCTGGAATAATTTAAAGTTTACCACCAGACTGACCTACCGTATCAAAAGCGGTCTGGGCTCAGCCCTCTTAATTAATCTACCGTATCTGCAGCGGCCTGGAATAATTAAGGCTATCACAAGACTCTGATTGACCTACCGTATCAAAAGCGGCCTGGGCTCAATCCTTCTTAATTAACCTACCGTATCTCAAGCGGCCTGGGATAATTAAGGTTACCCGTCCCGAGACATTCTCACAACATACATGCTGACCAACGACCCCTTTCCATACATGCCATCTCGACTATGCAAATGAGTAATTTATTCTCTTTCTTGTTTATATAGAGGTATCAGAGCGGGCGTACGACTTGTTCTTTCTTTACATATTTTCTTATAAAGGTATCAGAGTGATATAACTTAAATCTTTCTTCTCACATTTGCTTTGTAGACTGTTATCAGAGTGGTTTCTTCTTATCATTATTTATCGATTAAAAATCTATTTTCCTTTTCTTTATTAACAAGGTACAATGTACTTAGAATCATTGAATTAACATCCACGATCCAAATTATCAAGTCACATATGAGGAAACATGTAAATTCATCAAAGAATGCTTTAATACGCTTTTTCAGCTACCAGTACGCAAGTGGGTCCACTTTAAAGCAATTCCTTCAAAAATGAGTTATAATTTTTGTAGGTAAATTACATACCAAAAGAAAGGTCTTTGAGTCTAGTTTCCAACGCTTCAAACGGCGCGCGTTTTCGAGTTTTCTAGAGGGAGTTATGGCCGTTTTAGTAAAAGTCGTCAGTGCTGAAACATGTCAATCGATTGACAAAAGTGTCAATCGATTGGATGACATGTCAATCGATTGAATGACATGTCAATCGATTGAATATGTTTCCAATCGATTGGAACTTCATCTTCTTCCTCCAGACGCTGTAAAAACGAGTTTTTCTTCCATTTTTCAATCTGGAACCAACCAGGTCATGTAATATACCATTCTCTTCCTTTTTTCATGTAGATTATGAATATATAAGTTTTACATACCGATTATTACCGTATCTCTACTTATAAGTGAAAATCCGAGAGTCGCCGAAATTTCTTTTTGACCGTACGTCGCAACCGTTACGAATTAAGGCCTAAGATTTGAAATGAAGCTTACTGGGACTATAATCTTCCATTTCCAATTTACAGAAACCATTTTGGTTGAGTTTGGTGAGACCACCATTTTTGTACCTTCAAACTTATATATATGTATATATACGTATAACTCTAAAATTGATACCCCAGGCTTGTAGCTAATGACTAATACTACATTATAAGTGAGTTCGAGAGACTCACCGGTCTTTAGATAAGGCTGTGAGACTTGCCGAAAGAAGACGGAAATTCCGAAATATAGGCTATGGCCTCTTTGAAGCTTTGAGAGCTCACTGAGATGATTCAATTTCTGTTTTCCCTTCTTTTCGTCCAATTCCCAGAATGTACAAGTGACTGTGTGCTTGTGTTTTGAGAGATGAAGAGCAATGAAACTTGAATGTGTGTGTGTGTATATATTCTTGGCCGAGAGAGAGGGTGTGTGTGAAATGCTTATGCTTGCAATTGTCTTGTGTGTGTGTGTGTAGTATGTATGTGTGTTTTTGTGTTGCAAGTGTTAATGTAGTTATAGAGGCAAAGTCACTGAATTTCACTTTGCAAGTTGCAAGTGAATTATTAGAACGAAATGATTTTGAAGATAACATTACAGCAGGTGACTGATGCGGTCACTTCACAAATAATACAGTTAGTCCGTTAAATCCGTTTGGTTCAGTTAGATCAGTTAGGTTGGTCCGGGTAGTCTAGGAAAATACCCCAAATAATTATTAGGGACCAAAAATGTAAGCAACGTGATAAAATATTTTATTAATAGTTTTAATCCCAAATTGTTGGGTAACTTAGGGGCGCAGTCTTAAGCAATATTAATTAAATTAAAAATTACTAACGGGTCACATAAAATAAAGCCATGTAATTAGAATTAATCAACATACGTGTTAATCATTTATGAAATAATATCATTATTAAAATAATACACCGTAGTAAAAGGAAATGGCATTTGTATTTAAAATTAACAACACAAGCATAATTTATTTATACTAATAATATTACCACTAGAATTAATATATAAAAATAAAAAGACATTTCTTATTTAATATTAGGGGCGCGAAAATACAGGTTGCTACATCACTCCCCCCTTAATAGAGATTTCGTCCCGAAATCTAAGCTGACTAGTCTTAAAACAACTCCGGGTACTTAGTTCTTATTTCTGACTCCAATTCCCAAGATGCTTCATTCTCATCGTGATACTTCCACTGAACCTTCACTAGAGGAATATCCTTGTTCCGCAGCTTCTTCATACTGTGATCCAGAATGCGTACAGGTCTCTCTCTGTAGGTGACATTCTCGTGGATCTCTATGTCGTTGAAGTCAATAGTATGTGAAGGATCTCCCTTATATTCCCTCAACATACTGATATGGAAGACATTGTGTACCCCAGACATCTTTGGTGGCAACGCGAGTCGATAGGCTACTTTCCCAACGCGCTCCAATATCTCAAATGGTCCAATGAAACGAGGTGACAACTTACCTCTCTTTTGACCAAATCGAACTACTCCACGAATTGGTGAAACTTTCAAAAGTACGTGATCTCCAACAGTGAACTCTTTATCCTTTCTATGCTTATCGGCGTAGCTCTTCTGTCTACTCTGTGCAGTACGCATCATCTCTTTCACAACTGCTATCTTCTCATTGGTTTCCCTAACCAAGTCTGGCCCTAACAGTTCTTTATCTCCAATCTCTGCCCAACAAAGCGGGGATCGACATGGTCGTCCATACAATGCTTCGAATGGAGCCATTCCTATGCTTGAATGGTAACTGTTGTTGTAAGCAAATTCGATCAATGGAAGATGTGTTTCCCATGAACTTTCAAAGTCAATAACACATGCCCTGAGCATATCCTCCATAACCTGATTGGTGCGTTCAGTCTGTCCATCGGTCTGTGGATGAAAAGCAGTACTCAAACTTAATGAAGTTCCCAAAGCTTCTTGAAGACTTTCCCAGAATCCTGAAGTAAACCGTGAATCGCGATCTGATACGATAGACACTGGTATTCCGTGTAGTCGTACAACTTGTTGAATGTACATCCTACTCATCTTCTCCACTGGATAAGTCATGCTATAAGCGATGAAGTGAGCAGACTTCGTTAAACGATCCACAATTACCCAAATAGCATCGTGGTGTTGTTGTGTTCGGGGCAATCCAACTACAAAATCCATTGTGATGTGTTCCCACTTCCAACCTGGAACAGGTAGGGGTTGTAGAAGTCCCAAGGGTCTTTGATGTTCGGCTTTCACTTGTTGACAAGTCAAACACTTAGACACAAACTCGGCTACATCCCTTTTCATTCCTTCCCACCAGAAATTTCTCTTCAGATCTTTATACATTTTATTTCCTCCTGGATGAACTGTCAATCTTGATCTGTGCGCTTCTTCGAGAATATCCTTCCTTAGGCCATCTGTGTTGGTCACACATAATCTATTTCTGCACCGGAGTGCTCCATCGGTCCCAATTTTCCATTCTTCTGGGTCCTTTGCTGACATCTTTTGGAACCATAGCTGAAGATCGGCGTCTTTCTGTTGCGCTTCCAAAATACGGTTTATAAGCGTCGGTTGCACTACAAGACATCCAAAGTGTTGTCCTTCCTTTTCTGTAGAAACCTGAACATCGAACTCAGCGATTGTTTCGAGAGCTTTCCATTCTCTAACCATGAGAGATGCAACTATTCCTCGAGGTTTCCTACTTAAGGCGTCTGCGACTACATTAGCTTTGCCTGGGTGGTATTCTAATGTGAAGTCATAGTCCTTAATCAATTCCATCCATCGACGTTGTCTCATGTTCAACTCCTTCTGAGTAAACAAATACTTCAGACTCTTGTGATCGGAGACAAATCAAACTTCTCTCCATATAGATAGTGCCTCCAGATCTTGAGAGCAAATACTACTGCTGCCAATTCTAGGTCGTGAGTTGGGTAGTTTAATTCATTCGGCTTCAACTGTCTTGAACCATAAGCAATAACCTTGCCGTCTTGCATAAGTACACATCCCAATCCTTGATACGATGCATCACTGAAAATAGAGAACTTCTCGCCATCTCTTGGTATTGCTAATACTGGTGCTGTGGTGAGTCTTGCTTTCAATTCTTGAAAAGCCTGTTCACGCTTATCATTCCATTCGAACTTCACATCCTTCTTAGTCAAACCAGTTAGAGGAGCTGCTATCTTTGAAAATCCTTCTACGAATCTTCGATAGTAACCCGCGAGTCCAAGAAAACTCCTGACTTCTGTAGGATTGGTTGGTCGAGTCCAATTTGAAACAGCATCAGTCTTTGATGAATCTACAGCGATTCCTTGTTGTGAGACCACATGCCCTAGAAATTTTACCTCTTGTAGCCAAAACTCACACTTACTGAACTTCGCATATAAGTGATGACTCTGAAGTGTCTGCATTGCGATTCGCAAGTGTTGCTCATGTTCCTCCTTGGTCTTTGAATAGATCAAGATGTCATCAATGAAGACTATGATAAATTAATCCAAGTAAGGCCTGAACACTCTGTTCATCAGATCCATGAACACTGCCGGGGCATTAGTTAATCCGAACGACATTACCAAAAACTCATAGTGACCGTACCTGGCTCTGAAAGCTGTCTTCGGTACATCCTCGGGTCGTACGAGTAACTGATGGTATCCTGATCGTAGATCTATCTTGGAAAAGATCGTAGTACCTTGCAATTGATCAAACAGATCATCTATTCGGGGTAGAGGATACTTGTTCTTGATGGTGACTTTGTTCAACTCTCTGTAGTCGATGCACAGTCGAAGTGATTCGTCCTTCTTCTTTACGAATAACACTGGTGCTCCCCAGGGTGATGTACTTGGACGTATAAATCCCAGATCTTCAAGTTCTTGAACTTGTTTCTTTAGTTCCAACATTTTTGTAGGGGCCATTCTGTAAGGTGCTTTGGATATTGGGATAGTTCCAGGCACTAGATCAATGCAGAAATCAATCTCTCTCTTAGGTGGCAACCCAGAGATATCCTGAAAAACATCCTCAAAGTCTCGGACTATAGGTATCGATGAGATAACCACTTCCGTACTGACAGCCTTGATGTTAGCTAAATAGTTGGTGAGAAACGTATCACTCATAGGGTTACACTGGAATTCAAAAGGTTGACCTCCAGGTACCGAAAAAGAAATACTCTTCTTAACACAGTCCAACTTAGCATAATATTTAGTGAGCCAGTCAATTCCTAATATCACATCAAATTCCTTCATTGATAGGACAACCAAATTAGCTGGAAGATTCCGATTTTCTAGATGTACAGGGCAATTCTTGCATACATGTCTTAGCGCGACAGTAGCCCCTAACGGTGAGACAGCATTCAATGCTACGTCTAACCTCTGAGGTAATATACGTACATTTGGAAGAATTTTGGCAGCAATAAAAGAGTGTGTGGCACCCGTGTCAAATAAGACTCTCACACGATGATTATAAAGTGTTAAAGTACCTTCCATGACTTGTTGCTCTGGCTGTTCTTCATATTGGGTTCCTCTATACCCAGCTTCATCATAACCACCTTCTTCATATCCTGCGGCATCGGGAATGATTGCATTCAGTTGGGCTTGTCCCTGTTGACCATAGCTTCCTCCTTTGGGGGCACGACAACGTTGGCTGATGTGACCAGTCTTGCCACAGTTATAGCACACCACCTCTTGACGACCATTGCGCCTTGGTGCCTTACAGTCTCGAGATATGTGACCAGGTATACCACAATTAAAACAATTATTGGTACTCCCTCCTGCACCCGATTGTGGCTGAGTCTGATAGGGAGCTGGACGAGGTTTCCGATTTCCATCAAAAGTCCTCTTATGACCTTGATTTCGATATGGTTGTCTATTCCCAAAATTACCCTTCTGCGGTGGGCGAAAGTCAAACTGCTTGCGGTTTGATCGCATGTCTTCTTCTAGCTCGGTGGCCAGTCCCACAAGAGATTCAAATGTCTTGTCCAAGTGCCCGATAGTCATACGACGAATAGGCGGTGCTAACCCTTGATTATATTTTCGGATTCTCTTCTCCTCCGTATCCACCATGTGTGGAGCAAACCTGGATAGCCTCTCAAACTGAGTAGTGTACTTTTGCACAGACTTGTTTCCTTGGATCAGGTCCATGAATTCCCTTTCGCGCTTGTGCCTCTCGGTTGCCGGGAAATACTTCTCCAAGAATTTATTCCTGAAAGTAGCCCATGTCATGGCTTTGACAGCACCTTCTCCCATGGTGGCTTTGACGGCTTCCCACCAGTCTGCAGCAGCATATGTCAACTGAAATGTTGCAAGTCTTTTCTTCTCCTGATCAGTACAATCCATAGTTTCAAAGATATGATCCATCTGTCTCAGCCATTGTTCGGCTTTCCATGGTTCAGCAGTACCAGCAAATTGTTCTGGTCGCAAGGCACGGAACCTCTCCAATCGTCGTTTATCTCCCGTTTGACGGACTGGGACTTCATTCCTTTGATTGTTGCCATTCCTATTGTTGGCGGCATTTAGGTCTCCAATTCGTTCGATCCTTCGAACAAATGCCTCAAACATGCCGGTCGGATCGACCGCTGGTGGTGCTCCTTCAATCGCATTGAGGTTTCTGGGACTCCTTCTTGCCATAGTTACAACTTAAACCCTGATAGTACAATAAGGTTAGCAATTAAGCAGTTATGAGAAGAAATACAAGTATCAACACGAGGTTTCAAAAATATTCTATATATATCTTTTGTAAGCAGTTACACATATCATGTCAAGTTAATGCTTCTATCTAGCCAAAAGATGAGATTTTTGGGACTAACAGTCCGATGTACAAAATGTGGGAGTCATTGCCCCGTATGCATTCTAATGCTAACCTATAATATCCGATAAGACAAAAAGTGGGACTACTTAGTCCAATATTTACAACATGCTTGCAAACATAAAGCTAAACACGCCTACTGGGGACCACGGGGTCCGCGACGCCACGCTCCGAAACGGTGCATCGGGTGATCAGTACTACTCTCAGCATCAGACACTGGAGGTGGAGCACCATCCATGTCCATGGGGTCTACGGGTAGCGCTGGGGGTGGCTCAGGTGCCTCAACGTCATGAAGCTCGAGCTCAAATCCATCTAGGACTACCTCGACTCCTCCCAACTCCATAGGGACAGCCATAGCAGCCTCGGGTATAGCTGCAGCTGGAGCTACAGCTGGTAGTGGAGCAGGCTGAAGTGCTAGGTGTAACTGTACCATCTCTATCTCTACAGGTAGATAGAGGTCGGGGGTAAGAATCCTCCTAATCCTCTCCTCAGCAATCAACCTATCCGTCTGGGCCTGATAGAAGGCCTCTAACTGTACTCGGTGGAGGTCCACCATCCCCTCGGTGTGAATGGCTCTCCAAATACTGTTTTCCACGCTAACATTAGCCTGGAACTGAATTAGGGTAAGATAGATCTCTAAGTCGTGCGGCGCTATCCCGTCTGGGCCAATCACATGTCCGCCAAAATCATCGGGTACGAGATATGGGTCCATGCTGATAACCTGACAAAAGCAAACTATCTTATATCAGGGCTAATCTTAATACATCTGGATGTCGGATCCTAAGTACGGAGGACACTCGATTATGCCTATCCTTTTGCTATCATAACCTGTGTCTAGGCTTAAGCCTAATCATACAACCAAGGCTCTGATACCAAAAATCCTGTCACGCCCCGGCGTAGCAAAATAAGGAAAATTTTTTCATTTCCGTTTTGGACCCGTAGGTCATGACAGATGATGGATCGCTTGTCCTGTACTTAGCTTAACATGTACCAGAAAACAGAGTATATAAAGCAACAGGGAGGATAATATTAAACATATTACAACTTCAAATAATATTACATTGTCCTTTAATAAAATATCCTTAAGGCACAAAACGCCTTATTCAAATTAAAAACATTATCCATATCCTTATTACAACTTTATTTAAATTAGAAAAGTAACGCTGCAGGTTCCTCTAGCTGGCATAATCATATTGCCCTGCATAACCATTTCCTGAACATTTTGGATGTCCAGGACAAAATAAAGTCATCAGCTAATGAAAGCCGAGTGAGTATAACGAACACACAAGCAATGTATATAAAAGTACATTAACAGTTATTATAAATGTTTGGTACCTTAGAGTACGATTAATCCATTATTCAGTCATTGCATAATAATAATTAGTAACAGTTGAGTAATGAATATTTAAGACCATGCATGAACAATAAAACCATCTCATCTCACTGACTCTTTTATCTCGATCAAAATCTCTTGACTCATTTGGTCCACCTAGAACCATCCGGCACAATGCCGTTAGTTTAGAAGGTCTGTCAATATGTCTGCCGTATTTAAGTTGGTCTCGACATACCTAGACATTCAAGGTTATAATAACCTGTGGAATCCTTTAATTAATCTACCGTATCTGAAGCGGCCTGGAATAATTTAAAGTTTACCACCAGACTGACCTACCGTATCAAAAGCGGTCTGGGCTCAGCCCTCTTAATTAATCTACCGTATCTGCAGCGGCCTGGAATAATTAAGGCTATCACAAGACTCTGATTGACCTACCGTATCAAAAGCGGCCTGGGCTCAATCCTTCTTAATTAACCTACCGTATCTCAAGCGGTCTGGGATAATTAAGGTTACCCGTCCCGAGACATTCTCACAACATACATGCTGACCAACGACCCCTTTCCATACATGCCATCTCGACTATGCAAATGAGTAATTTATTCTCTTTCTTGTTTATATAGAGGTATCAGAGCGGGCGTACGACTTGTTCTTTCTTTACATATTTTCTTATAAAGGTATCAGAGTGATATAACTTAAATCTTTCTTCTCACATTTGCTTTGTAGACTGTTATCAGAGTGGTTTCTTCTTATCATTATTTATCGATTAAAAATCTATTTTCCTTTTCTTTATTAACAAGGTACAATGTACTTAGAATCATTGAATTAACATCCACGATCCAAATTATCAAGTCACATATGAGGAAACATGTAAATTCATCAAAGAATGCTTTAATACGCTTTTTCAGCTACCAGTACGCAAGTGGGTCCACTTTAAAGCAATGCCTTCAAAAATGAGTTATAATTTTTGTAGGTAAATTACATACCAAAAGAAAGGTCTTTGAGTCTAGTTTCCAACGCTTCAAACGGCGCGCGTTTTCGAGTTTTCTAGAGGGAGTTATGGCCGTTTTAGTAAAAGTCGTCAGTGCTGAAACATGTCAATCGATTGACAAAAGTGTCAATCGATTGGATGACATGTCAATCGATTGAATGACATGTCAATCGATTGAATATGTTTCCAATCGATTGGAACTTCATCTTCTTCCTCCAGACGCTGTAAAAACGAGTTTTTCTTCCATTTTTCAATCTGGAACCAACCAGGTCATGTAATATACCATTCTCTTCCTTTTTTCATGTAGATTATGAATATATAAGTTTTACATACCGATTATTACCGTATCTCTACTTGTAAGTGAAAATCCGAGAGTCGCCGAAATTTCTTTTTGACCGTACGTCGCAACCGTTACGAATTAAGGCCTAAGATTTGAAATGAAGCTTACTGGGACTATAATCTTCCATTTCCAATTTACAGAAACCATTTTGGTTGAGTTTGGTGAGACCACCATTTTTGTACCTTCAAACTTATATATATGTATATATACGTATAACTCTAAAATTGATACCCCAGGCTTGTAGCTAATGACTAATACTACATTATAAGTGAGTTCGAGAGACTCACCGGTCTTTAGATAAGGCTGTGAGACTTGCCGAAAGAAGACGGAAATTCCGAAATATAGGCTATGGCCTCTTTGAAGCTTTGAGAGCTCACTGAGATGATTCAATTTCTGTTTTCCCTTCTTTTCGTCCAATTCCCAGAATGTACAAGTGACTGTGTGCTTGTGTTTTGAGAGATGAAGAGCAATGAAACTTGAATGTGTGTATGTGTATATATTCTTGGCCGAGAGAGAGGGTGTGTGTGAAATGCTTATGCTTGCAATTGTCTTGTGTGTGTGTGTGTAGTATGTATGTGTGTTTTTGTGTTGCAAGTGTTAATGTAGTTATAGAGGCAAAGTCACTGAATTTCACTTTGCAAGTTGCAAGTGAATTATTAGAACGAAATGATTTTGAAGATAACATTACAGCAGGTGACTGATGCGGTCACTTCACAAATAATACAGTTAGTCCGTTAAATCCGTTTGGTTCAGTTAGATCAGTTAGGTTGGTCCGGGTAGTCTAGGAAAATACCCCAAATAATTATTAGGGACCAAAAATGTAAGCAACGTGATAAAATATTTTATTAATAGTTTTAATCCCAAATTGTTGGGTAACTTAGGGGCGCAGTCTTAAGCAATATTAATTAAATTAAAAATTACTAACGGGTCACATAAAATAAAGCCATGTAATTAGAATTAATCAACATACGTGTTAATCATTTATGAAATAATATCATTATTAAAATAATACACCGTAGTAAAAGGAAATGGCATTTGTATTTAAAATTAACAACACAAGCATAATTTATTTATACTAATAATATTACCACTAGAATTAATATATAAAAATAAAAAGACATTTCGTATTTAATATTAGGGGCGCGAAAATACAGGTTGCTACAAATACAACCTGTGTATAGCACGGGTTATCGGCTAGTTTGATTATATGTTAGAGATGCTCTTAGATAATTTATGGTCTGGATTGTACCAAAAATATCACATTTATAAAAGTATTTTTTTAAAAATCATTCTGCACTTCATTATGGCTTATAAAGTACCTAAAATATCACCTTATCTCTTATTAATAATTCGTACTATCTATTTCTCAATACAGAAGTTAATTTGAACATGATCAAGGTAGGAAAGAAGGTGGCTTTCTGATCTTTGTTGCTTGTTCAAAACCATAAGCAATTTCAATCAATTGTGGCTCTGAACCCTTTAGGCCTCCAAAACAAATACCAAATGGCATTCCATTTGCTCTATAGCCAGCAGGTACACTAATTCCAGGATATCCACCAATAGCAAGAACATGAGAAATTTCCCATTCTGGAGTCACCAAAGCATCCAATTCATTCTCTATCATTAGCTTCTCAAACCCTTCTTTTGATAGCCTCTCCAAGTTCAAAAGAGCCATTTTCTCAGCATCCCCAATTCCATTTGTTGCCTCTGCTGCCAAAAGTATGTCCTGTCCATATCTGTCTAGCATTTCCTGTTTGGAGCAAATAAGTCATAAGCTGCTACCCTGTCCAACTATGAAAAAATATCGGTCGTTCTCCTACTAGAGGAGGGTTGAGTTAGGTAGCTGACAACGGCAGTCAAAATATAGAATTTTTGCCTACTCTATCGTGAATGTGAGTCTTTAACAGTATTGCTCTCGAACAATGCGTGACAGAGAAAAACATTGAAGACTCCATTGGTTCATGGATTTAGTGATGAAAATCATTGAGAAAATATCAAGGAAAAGCAAAGATAATGAAAATAAAAAGTAGAAATTTTGTTTCTTTCCTTTTTTTAAGCTCCTATTATGTTGCAAAATGTATTAATTTCTAAAACTATGTAAAGCAATGAGGAAAACATTTGGTACAAAACTGAGAAATTCCTTTTCTAAAGAGTAATGCTATGATTCCGAAATTTGAATCTTAAATTTGATTATCAAATGCTTTAATAATTGTACCACATGTAGTGATATATTGTATCACTGACCACTTCCATAACATATAGTAATATTGTTAAAGTATTTGGGAATCAAAATTGGCATTTAAATTTTGAAAGCATATCATTACTCTTTTCTAAATCATCAAACCAAACAAAACCTATATATTTCAATAACACTATGATTTCCAAACTTGGTTCCCAAATGCTTTGCTAGTTGTGCCACATGCAGAGATATGTGGAACCACAGACATTGCCACATCCTATGGTGGTACACCTGTTAAAGGAATTTAGAACCAAATTTAGAAAGCTAGCATAGCATTACTCTTATTATTTTGGGACATGGCTTAGTTGGATAGGGTGGCTATATAAGAATGAAGAGTAATGCTATGCTTCCCAAATTTCTATCACAAAATTGTTTTTCAAATGATATAGCAGTGGAGTCCGGTAAAAGCTCGTAAGATACATAGCATAATTATTTTGGGATAGAGTTTTGGGAAGCATAGCATTACTCAAGAATGAAAGGCTCATAAGATACATACCAAATTGGAGAATTTCTGATTGAAGGCTACGATATCTGCCAGTGACCTAACTGGAGAAGCCAGTAGCTCTTTCAGGTAAGAGTTTAGAGAAATCTTGAACTCGGCCAACACTGCTGTTGCTTCACCACTCTCATTCAAATTCAATATGATATTAATATTTGCAATCTCCAAATTGTCTACCAAAACTGCACCATTGTCACTTTTCATGCAATGTTTGGTTAGTAACTAATTATTCAACGCAAGGGATAAAAAGAAAAAAAAGAAGAAAGACTTGGTAGTTGAAATAATTCTCATCCAAAATCAAATTCTTCAGCTTATGCATGTTTGGTTCATGTATTTAGTGAGATGAAAGGTGTTGGAATGTCCCACATCGCCCATTTATGGCCCTTCTGTGCGGTTTATAAGCCTTTAGTTCCCCTCTCCTTAACACCTGAATTTTAAGGAGTTGAATAGGTTGGGCCTTACTAGTGGTGTCCGGCTCCTGTGGTTCAGGGGGTGTGTTGGAATGTCCCACATCGCCCATTTATAACCCCTCTGTGCTGTTTATAAGGCTTTAGTTTCTCTCTCCTCAACACCTGAGTTTTAAGGAGTTGAATGGGCTGTGCCTTACATGAAAATGAATAGAAAATAGTTCGGAAGAGTTTTCTTTTTGTTTGGTGAACTAGAAAGCTCTGTGGCTATGGATCAAGTGAGGGAAAAGAAAGGAAAATAATGAAGAAATTGCTTTCCTTTGTTTGGTTAATAAGAAAAACAGTGAGGAAAGAAAAAAAAAATAGGCGAAAAGTAGCTAGATTGTATTTTTTGAATTCTGTAAGTAACTTCGCTTCACTTTTCTTAAATTACGATTATGGTTTCAAAGATTTCAATTCCTAATATCATTTAAGAATGGAAGAAAACATTGTAGAAACACATAAGGAAAATAGTTTTCCTAATTATTTTCTCTCCAAATGTCTTTTCTACTCTAAATCCGAATCAAACAAAGCATAAAGAAAACAATAAAGAAATAGGAACGAAAGAAAGATATAAACAAACTAAAATTGTAAATTTTTTGAGTTACTCCATTTTCTTTTTCTCTTGAGTTCCTAGTATAATTTAAACAGTATAATCCTCATGTTTATTTAAACATGGAGGGACACATTGAGGAAAATATTAGGAAACTAACTTTTCTCTCGTTCAAGGGATTTTTTATTGGGGGCTGACAAAGTTATAATATGAGGGTTTGGAGGGTGAGAAATTTTTTTGGGTCTATTTATACATATTTATGAGTAAAATTGATTTATATCACTATTTTTTGACCATAGGGATTGATAGCTTATTATAATTTGTTAAGTTTTGACCGATGGTACAATAATTTGGGTCGAGCTAAATTAAAAAGTGATAAGAAAAGACATCAAACAAATATACAATGATTAAATACGAACTATTTAAATCTACAAGATATGGCTTCAAATTGGGTTTGGTACACTAAATTTGGTTGTGCTAAAATGAGAATAGACATGATAAGGTATGGTGTCAAGTACAAGGGTGGACTTGGTAACCAAGTCTCTTGTGGCCGAGTGGTAAGCTTCTTGGGTGTACTACCCAAGAGGTTTAGTGTTCAAGTCATGGGGGGCGTGGCCACTGGAGTATTCACCCGGCGCCTCCAGGCCTCGGGGGATTAGTCGAGGTGCGCGCAAGCTGGCCCGGACACCCCCGATTACCAAAAAAAAAAGGGTGGACTTGGGTTAGAATATCACATGGGTTATAATGTATGATGTCAAATATTTGGTTTTTTTTTTTGCTAAGTACAATCAAATATTTGGTTAAGTAGACTATAATTTGGCTTTGGTATACTAAAGTAGGTTGGGCTGAAATGAAATAGACATAATAATGTGCGGTGTCAAATATTAGGGTGGGCTTGGACTAAAATATCACATTGACTATTATTATTAGGGTGGGCTGGAATACAATTGGGCTAGAATATCACATGTGATAATGTAAAATAATATTGCATCAATGCTATGGGCACTAACAAATCTCACTAACACTCACACCCACACCCACACTCTATCTCTCTGCTAGTGGCACTGTAGGGTCGGACCCCACAGTGCCACTAGGAGAGAGATCCCACAGTGCCACTAGGAGAGAGATAGAGTGTGGGTGTGGGTGTGAGTGTTAGTGAAATTTGTTAGTGCCCCAAATATTACTGATAATTTTGTGTGACTTTATTACAATAGGCCATATATACGTTACATACGTTATTTTTTAAAAAATATTTGCAACTTCATAACAACTGAAACAATATATTACCAAGAGTAATGATACACCCGCTTCCTTAACCACACCCTCAACCACATTCAGCACATCCTGACCATTGATTGGCCTTAATTCTGGTGGGTTCCACATGAATTCCACATAGACCCACTGGAATCAAGGGACAGAATCTGCTGAATGTAGTTGAGGGTTTGGTTGAAGGAGTGAGTTTATCATTATTGTATTACCAAACCAAATCAAATCAAACCTTGTGTCCCAACCAATTGGGTTTTAGGTTGGACTTTGAAGGTTTTTTTTAATAGGTGATTGGGCTTTGAATTTAAATAGAATTGGACTCTTTTTTAAAATCTACAAAGACTATGTAGTATAAGTTGTAACCAAATCAAGCCTTGTGTGACTGTGTCCCAATTAATTTAGGTTGGATTTTGAAGGATTTTTTTTTTTATAGGCAAGGGCGGACCTAGAATTTTTGGCCAGGGGAGGCCTAGCTTATACGGGGGCTACCCCTAAGGCGATTTTTTTTGGGTCTATCTATACATAATTATGTGTAAAATTGTAGAATCATATATAAAATTGGTTTAACACTCATAATTTGGGGTAAATCATGTAATTTTAGGAGGCTTATATCTAAAATATGTAAAATATTGCATGTAAGTATAGAATTTTCAAAAGTACAAGGGGGCCTATGTCAAAAACTTGTAAAATATTACATGTAAGACTAGAATTTTCAGAAGTTCAGGGGGGCCTGTGTGAAATTAAAAAAAAAACTATTTCTAAAATCTATAAACTATTACGCATAATTTTCTAATTTCTAAAAATCCATGTGGGGCTGGGCCAACCCTGAACTCTACTTGGGTCTGCCAGTGTTTATAGGTGGATGGGCTTTGAAGTTAACAAGCCATAGAATTGAACTTTTAAAATTTACAAAGACTATGTGCTATATATATATATATGTATAATGGGAGAGGATCTTAAGTGCACTCTTGACTCTACCCAGTGCACTGACTTTTAAACCTAAAAAACCCACAGGCCGCCCCGAGCTCCGTCCTGCGCCTCGCTAACCCACGGATTTTTTTAGGCTTAGAAGCCAGTACACTGTGTACAGTGCACTTAGCTAATGCATTTAAAATCCTTTCCCTATATATAATATATATATATATATATATATTTTTTTTGGATTGGACTTTATTGAATTGGTTTTTTTTTAAATAGGGGCCCAAGGTGACCGCGTTGCTCGCCTTGCCCTAGGTCAGTCCTAGCCCGACCCAGCCTACTTGTAGATCTGCCCTTGTTCTCTTTGTTTTTCTGTCAATTCTTTATTCTTTTCCCTCTCATTAGATAGACAAATGGAGCCTTATACTCAAGTAAATTGAACTTGAATAAGAATCCTGTGAAGGGTTAAAAAAAAAAAAAAAAATTTGGCTACCTTAAAGTGTTTAGGTGGTCTTCAAAGGCTTGTGTGAGGACTGAGTCATTTAGGGAACTGAAGAAGGGGTCTCTAACAATCCCCAACCGCTTCTCCTTGAGCCCATCTACCTTGAGAAATTGCTTGTATCCACCTATTGGAATGAACTTAGCGGCCTCTTTGGTTGCTTCAAAATCTTCGTTGTCAAAGCCAACTACACTGTCCAATACATAAACTGCATCTGAAACTGTCCTTGCAATGGGCCTGTTTGTCAATTTACCATAGAAACAAGAAGGGTTAATATAGCTATTAATTACTTGCAAAGTTTTGACTTATATAATCAACATTCACAACTCTTAACTGAGCGAGAGATTGGAGGGACTGGACTAATAGTCCATTTTCATTCAATTGTCTGCTGTTTAGGTAGGCCAAATAAGGTGGGTCAAGTTGTCCATTTTACTTGTTTGGTATATGGACCACTATTCCATTTTAGGGGAGGTGTGGTATTAATAGTATCTTGTAATACTGAAGGGAGGAGTAATTTCCCAACCCGCAAAACAAGCGTGGCCTAACAATGCTAATTAAAAATATCACCCATTTATTGTAACCCAAACAAGGTCTTTTATGCGAAATGAACATAAGTATAGCATCATTTTTTTTAAGAGTGATGTTAGATCAGTCGCGGATAAAGAGCGTCCACGCAACAGTTGCATGATAGAATGGGTTCACTCATGAACCAGAAAACTGATTCTAAGTAACTGTCTGGGAAAGCACAAACCTAAACTCTTTGGTTCATATGTGAACTAGCATGGACTCAACCTAGAACCACTCCTATAACCGAGTCATAATCAAACTAATAGGAGTAAGACTGGACCTAGTTCTTTGGTTTACAAGTGTTGGCACATAAATTTCAACCCAAGTTCAAGCCTGACCCAAAAGAAAGGTTAAGGCCAGTTTATTCTGGTTGGCCAATCGAATTGGCCCAATAAGGTTAGCTGGCCCAGCAAGAATCGACCTACAAAACTGGTTTCAAAATCCAAATGGTAGTCATTACACCCCAAATATGACTCACGTATCTTCACAATACTTGTGAGATACAAAGTTCGATTTTCAAAGCAAAGTTGGAATTACGGATGAGGTATCAATATTCGAATTTCAAATTAAGATTTAGAACATCATTCGAGATCCTTGAAAATGAGATACGTATCATCTCACATAGAGATGATACGAATAAAATAGACAATCATGACATATCAAATATGGATATCAATTTTTGAATTTCTAATGGGATATTGGAATATCTCTTGAAATCCTTAAAAAAAATACGCATCATCTCAAATAGAGATGATACAAACAAACAAAATGGATGTCATTCCAAGTCAAAGATGATATCATAATTCAAATTTTGAATAAAAGAAGGAGATACATACCATCTCACATGGAGATGGTACAAAATAAAAAGAGACGTCTGTCATCAAGGGATGATAATATATCAATATTCGAATTTCAAATATGGATATGTAACGTCAGTTGAGAGATTCTGAAGATACGTATTATCTCTTTCAAATTTCAAAGAGATATGATATTATCCTATGATAGCCTCTATAAATAGAGGACCCCAACCATCAAAGAAAGGGTTGAAAAACAAAAGGTTCTGAAGTATACAGAGCTACAGAAGAGTTAGAGACAGAAAAAGACAGAAGCTAGAGAAAAGATTTCTAGAGAGAGGAACGCATCTTTAGAAGAAGAAGAAGAAGAAGAAGAAGAAGAAGACAATACAAGACTTCCAAAGTATCAAGTGCAATGGAGTTCATCGGGTAAAGGGTTCCAAACCCTTTGGTAAAAAATGTAATCGAATCTAATGTATTCTAAAGCTATATAAAAACGGACCAAAATATGTTCTTTCAATCAATAAAATTCCTTTTTCCTTTGCCATCTATCATTTCTTTTGTTTATTTTTGTTTTATTTTTATTGTTAATCGGAGGTCAAAGTAATTAATGATCTTCCTAATGGCAGATCAGAGATAGGACACCACAATCAAACAATCAACACTATCGTTCAATCGTCAGTGGTAATTTGGTAAACACTAATTTTTGAAATCCTACAAAACAAACACAATGAATGATAGTATGATTGTGACACAAATTCTCGTTACCCTAACATGATTGTGTTTGTTTTGTAGGGTTTAAAAAATTTGTGTTTACTAAATTACCACCGACGATTGAACGATAGTGTTGATTGTTTGATTGTGGTGTCCTATCTCTGATCTGCCTTAGGCAGATCGTTAATTACTTTGACCTTCGATTAAAAATAAAAAGTAAACAAAAATAAACAAAAGAAACGACAGATGGAAAAGGAAAAGGAATTTATTGTTTGAATGAACGGATTTTGATCCCTTTTTACATAGCTTTAGAATGCATTATATTCAAATACATTTTTTACCAGAGGGTTTGGAACCCTTTACCTGATGAACTCCATTGCACTTGATACTGTTTGCTATAATATTTATTTGGGCGTGCCAGAGCCTTGTTAGGTAGGCCCAAACTAATAAAACAAAATTTTCTAAGTCACTTGTGTGAGTGATACACAAGGTTTGGAAATCTGACTTCTATCAAAACGATTGTGATGGCCAAGTAGGAAAGTACCCTTGGCCTAAGATCCTATGGCAGTATTGAAGCACACAAACCATACAAGTGATGAAAGATGAATTAAATAAAATAGACTTTTATTTAATTAAAGAAAAGTAATTACAAGAAGTAATTGAAAAACTAGGAAAATAAAAGACTGCTATATTTGCCTAAACTAAGAATGCTAAAGGATGCATTTGGGATGCGGTTGAATGCGGTGTATCGAAGAGACGCGGAGTGTCTTGATAGCTTGGCCTGCCTGTTGATTTATAGCGGCCATGGAGGTCTCCTAGATAAGGTAGGAATCATCTGATCAATAATTATCTGGTAAAATTTACCAGTTTATTTCCATAATCTGCTAAATCCTTCCATATCTTCAAATATATGTATATGCTCACATACATCTTGAATGTGGTCCATATATGGTCTTCATTCGGTTGACTTGGCTTCCAAGTAATAGATTACTTCCCAAAAATACTGATATTATCTCCCAATATATTATCCTTTTATATCTTATAATATTTACTTCACAAATCAGATAATATTATCTTCCCTATTATGATAATGTTTTCCAAACTGATAACATTATCACATTGAGAGTTTATAGGGACTGATACTCTTTCCAAAGGTGGCCAAATCTGTATCAACTTCCAATAGTGGTCAAATTATACACAAACTGGCCAAACATAGCTCAACCCGATTGATGGGAAGTGCTGCCACACAATCTGATGATGAGCCCCACTGAATTGATATCTTGACTAAGTAATGACTACCAATATTCATAAAATGATCAACTTATATGCCAAAATTATAAGTCAGTCAAGATGATAAGACTGAGTCACTGACGGGGCCACCATGTCAAAACGATTGTGATTAAGCTATCACATTGCTAGCCCAGCTTGGGCTGGATTAACATGACCGGCCACTTTATTAAGCCCGAACTGGTCTCATTCAGCCTGGTAGCGTTTTACTACAGCCCGATCTTCATACCAGCCCGATACGGTATGCCCGATTGAACTGAGGTGGCAGTCCGAGTGAGCAAGGGTGCTAGCCCGATGGCGATTCAATACAGCCATACTGAAGCAGGGCCCACTTTGTGCAGCAGCCCGATGAAATGGTGATGAGCCCGATGAAATGAGCCCGAGTGAATAGTGGTCAGTCTGATCAACTTTTGAAGTAACCACTTAACCATTAATTTTGCCGTTGGTCTCATGAGTCCGATTAAAATATTCCAATCGGCCTCAACCAATTTTAACTTAAAAAATGTATTTTTTGGGTGCAAACAATGCCCCCCTGGCCGTTTAAAATAAAAGCAATTGAAATTTTGAATGGCCATATTTTAATATCCAGAGACCAATTACCTTTAGACTGATATCGGTCTCATCATGTAGACCGATAATATACCATAGTGGGGTCATGTAAATAATTTGATAAGTCATTAGACTCGTGACTTACAGCACATCAAAAGCTTGGGCAAAAAGCCAATGATGACGTGTGGCCAAACCTGGCGAGTAGGTGCAGCGACTGACTTCCAGATGAACATGACCGATGAGGAACTAAGGCTACTGTTTCTCCAAAAAGTTTTGACCACTCTTTCCTTCTTTGCACATCTTCTCGGGCCCACCATATACTTGTTATTCAAGAGACAAAACTGATTTGTGTCATTGAGCCAAGAAATCTGCCAGAACACCAAAAGTCAAATAAATGGGTCCTCCCATTAAGACCAAATCAACTAACACCAAGCATCCAACTTCTTCAGCAATTATTCATTATTATTATTTTTTTTCTTCTTCGGTCTCGTGAGTCCGAATGATATATGAACCGATTACATTCAGTTCGGTCTTTAATACTTTTTGATATTAATATTGGTGTAAAAGCAGCCACCAAATCAATAACAATTTTTGGTGACATCCACACAGCCATCGTGGATGTAAATCAACCCAAGCCAAATAATTAATTGGCTTAAAATAAAAATAATAATCAGTCATTACAAAGAGACCGATATATTTGAACAATTCCTTGAGGCTGAGTTTCCTCATAGATATATTTTCAAAAGCTTTATGGACCGAATTGTAGTCAATCGGTCTTTGCGAAGCTTGCCCCCCGAGCGGTTCATCACCGATTTCGTTGTCAACAATGGGGTCTTCATCATTGTCCTCCTCACTAACGGGAGGCCCTATGGCCGATACGGGATTACTCGACTTATCACACTCTTCCTCCTCGGCCTCAATAAAATTTTGAGGCTCATCTTGAATTTGCCCCCCGGGTCCTTCATCGTCCTCTTCAACAGCAGGAGGGTCTATGGCCGATACAAGATTATTCGCCCTTTCCTTAGAAATTATTTTTTCGCCATCTTCTTGCCCCCCGAGCGGCTTGGACAGCATGGAACCTAGATCGGTCTCTTGATTTGGAGTGGCAACATCGGCCTTCTCGGGCCGTTGTCGTGACTTTAAGAATTGTTCGATCTTTTGTCCTTGAGCCTCTAGTATTGCCAGGCTTGCTTTCGTGTCCTCTTCAAATCGGCTAAGCTTGGCCAACTGTTGTCTCGAGTGCGCCTCCATATCTTCAAGAGCACGAAGAATGTTGTCACAAACTTGCTTCTTTCGCCAGTCACCGTATAGAAAATCGTCTAGAGACATGAATGAATTTCCCTTGGGCGGCGGTTCATCAGCTCCACTCGAAGCTGTGAGGAGGCCGATTTCTTGATTGAAAAATCGCATGTCGGCCTCAAAATGGTCTATCTCATTGTAAAGATGACCAGTTTCATTCCAATATCCATCGTTGTAGAAACGATAGATTTCTTCGCGAAGTTGGCGTATTGACTCATTCCGCCAACCAATCTGGTTGTTGTAGAAGTGTAGCCATGCTTCGGTGTATGCATGGCTCATCACTTGGCTGTCCCACCGGGCGTGCCAAATTGTTTGCTATAATATTTATTTGGGCGTGCCAGAGCCTTGTTAGGTAGGCCCAAACTAATAAAACAAAATTTTCTAAGTCACTTGTGTGAGTGATACACAAGGTTTGGAAATCTGACTTCTATCAAAACGATTGTGATGGCCAAGTAGGAAAGTACCCTTGGCCTAAGATCCTATGGCAGTATTGAAGCACACAAGCCATACAAGTGATGAAAGATGAATTAAATAAAATAGACTTTTATTTAATTAAAGAAAAGAAATTACAAGAAGTAATTGAAAAACTAGGAAAATAAAAGACTGCTATATTTGCCTAAACTAAGAATGCTAAAGGATGCATTTGGGATGCGGTTGAATGCGGTGTATCGAAGAGACGCGGAGTGTCTTGATAGCTTGGCCTGCCTGTTGATTTATAGCGGCCATGGAGGTCTCCTAGATAAGGTAGGAATCATCTGATCAATAATTATCTGGTAAAATTTACCAGTTTATTTCCATAAACTGCTAAATCCTTCCATATCTTCAAATATATGTATATGCTCACATACATCTTGAATGTGGTCCATATATGGTCTTCATTCGGCTGACTTGGCTTCCAAGTAATAGATTACTTCCCAAAAATACTGATATTATCTCCCAATATATTATCTTTCTATATCTTATAATATTTACTTCACAAATCAGATAATATTATCTTCCCTATTATGATAATGTTTCCCAAACTGATAACATTATCACATTGAGAGTTTATAGGGACTGATACTCTTTCCAAAGGTGGCCAAATCTGTATCAACTTCCAATAGTGGTCAAATTATACACAAACTGGCCAAACATAGCTCAACCCGATTGATGGGAAGTGCTGCCACACAATCTGATGATGAGCCCCACTGAATTGATATCTTGACTAAGTAATGACTACCAATATTCATAAAATGATCAACTTATATGCCAAAATTATAAGTCAGTCAAGATGATAAGACTGAGTCACTGACGGGGCCACCATGTCAAAACGATTGTGATTAAGCTATCACATTGCTAGCCCAGCTTGGGCTGGATTAACATGACCGGCCACTTTATCAAGCCCGAACTGGTCTCATTCAGCCTGGTAGCGTTTTACTACAGCCCGATCTTCATACCAGCCTGATCTTCATACCAGCCCGATCTTCATACCAGCCCGATACGGTATGCCCGATTGAACTGAGGTGGCAGTCCGAGTGAGCAAGGGTGCTAGCCCGATGGCGATGCAATACAGCCATACTGAAGCAAGGCCCACTTTGTGCAGCAGCCCGATGAAATGGTGATGAGCCCGATGAAATGAGCCCGAGTGAATAGTGGTCAGTCCGATCAACTTTTGAAGTAACCACTTAACCATTAATTTTGCCGTCGGTCTCATGAGTCCGATTAAAATATTCCAATCGGCCTCAACCAATTTTAACTTAAAAATGTATTTTTTGGGTGCAAACAGATACTTTGGAAGTCTTTTATTGTCTTCTTCTTTTTCTTCTTCTAAAGAGGCATTCCTCTCTCTAGAAATTTTTTCTAGCTTGTCTCTTTCTCTCTCTCTAACTCTTCTATAGCTTTGTATATTTCTAAACCTTATGTTTTTCAACCCTTTCTTTGATGCTTGGGGTCCTCTATTTGTAGAGACTGCCATATATAGGATAATACCATATATCTCTTTGAAATTTGAAAGAGATAATATGTATTTTCAGAATCTCTCAACTGACGTTAGATATCAATATTTGAAATTTGAATATCAATATATCATCCTCCCTTGATGACAGATGTCTCTTTTTGTTTTGCACCATCTTCATGTGAGATGGTACATATCTCCTTCTTATATTCAAAATTCGAATTATGATATCATCTTTGACTTGGAATGACATCCATTTTGTTTGTTTGTATCATCTCTCTTTGAGATGATGCGTATTTTTTTAAGGATCTCAAGTGATATTCCAATATTCTATTTGAAATTCGAATATTGATACCCATATTTGACATGACACGATTCTCTTTTATTCGTATCATCTCTGCGTGAGATGATACGTATTTCATTTTCACGGATTCCAAATGATGTTCCAAATCTTTATTTGAAATTCAAATATTGATACCTCATCCATAATCCCAACCTTGCTTTAATTTGAAATTCGAACTTTGTATCTCACATGTATTGTGAAGATAAGTGAGTAATATTTGGGGTGTAATGACTATTATTTGGGTTTTGAAACCAGTTTTGTAGTTTGATTCTTGTTGGGCCAAGTAACCTTATTGGGTCAATTCGATTGGCCAATCAGAATAGACTGGCCTTAACCTTTATTTTGGGTCAGGCTTAAACTTGGCTTGAAATTAATGTGTCAACAAGTCAACTGGAAATGTGCTCAACCTAGAACCACTCCTAGAATTGGTTCTTTATCAGACTAATAAGATTAGGACTGGACTTGGTCTTGGTATTGTTTAATTTTGCGCATTTTCAAACATGACTAACCCTTCCCAAACAAACATCTATTATAATAAAATTAGGAAATTGTATGCATGTATTACCCTACTGTATCCTGTCTTGGAGAAATTGGAATGACCCCTGCTCGGCTGGTTAGTCCAACAGTTGGTTTTATGCCCACAACCGAATTGTAACTGGAAGGGCAAATTATGGACCCATCTGTCTCAGACCCCAATGACACTGTCACCATATTAGCTGCAACTGAGATGGCTGAACCACTGCTGGATTCACATGGGTTCCCTGATAGCACATATGGGTTCTGCACAGTATATTAGCAAAATTTAAGGGGCTGTTTGGGAAACTTTATTTTTAGGCTCTGTTTGGTTAGCAAAGGAAAACAAACTTCTTTGTTTGATTAAAAAGAAAATTATTGAGAAAAAGGATGAAGTAAAAAAAAATACGGTGAAAACATAGAAATGGATTGAATTTTAAAAATTTTTAATTAAGTAACTTCCATCACTTTTTTCTTAAGTTATTATTATTATATATATATACTTTAACTTCCAATATTATTTAAGTATGGAAGGAAAAAAAAAAGAAAAAAAACGAAGAGAATTAGTTTTTCTTCTGATTTTTCTTTCGTTTTTTTTCCCTTCTCTAATCCGCAAACAAAATGGAGCCTAAAATTCCGTGTCACACTCAATTATACTACTACTAAAACACTAAATTCCATGTCACAATCAAGTATACTATTAAAACAGGTTTAATTTGGTACTAGCCTTCATAAAAATCGGAGCGAAACTGAACTTGATCTTATTTTAGATATTTCAAAGTGACCCTAATTTGTTAAGTAGGAATCCCAATTGGAAACATGTTCAAGAAACTAAAAATTGACAATTCTAAAACTCACTTTGCCTTGACCACCTCTAGCACTCCAACCGGGTGGTGCCGTACGTAGACCAGACCATTCATGGAGACTAGCTTTGCCCAATACGACCGCACCGGTCCTCCTCAGCCTCTCCACAACACCAGCATCACGAGGAACGATCGAACCCAGAAGCGAAAACGAGCCAGCCGTTGTGTTCAGTTGGTCCTTGGTTGCAATATTGTCCTTAATAAGAATTGGGACACCATGAAGCATTGGAAATGACTCAAGTGCCCCTGATTTCCTCTCTTGGTCTGCCTTGTTAGCTTGGCTGAGAGCCTCTGGATTGACCTCAATGACCCCATGGATTTGTGGGTTGAGATTTTGAATCTGTTTTAGGTAGTATTCAACTAGCTGTGTTGATGTGAGGTGGTTTTTGTTGAAGGCTATTTGGATGTCACTTATAGTGGCCTCTTTGAGCTCAAAAGCTTGTGTTAAATTTGTGAAATAAAACCAAAAAAAATATGTTACAAAGAAGGGAAGTGAAGGTTGGAATGTTTTGTTGTGTAGAGCCATGTGGGAGACTTGTATTGCTTTGCAATTACAAATGAATCTTGGGTTGGTTATATAACAAGCCCTCATGCCTGAGTTTGTGGCTAGAAATTGTTTCATAGTCAAAATCGAAAGGATTTAAAAAAAGGAAGAAATTGAAACATGCATGATACATTGTGGTTGGTGATTACTTGGTCTATGTGGTTTTACATGAACGAAAAAAAAAAGTAAAAAGAGGGAGTTTGGCAAATCGCAATAGCTTTAAGAGTTCGTAAGTGATTATGGAATTTCAAAAAGATAAAACGGAATTGTTTGACAAACTAGATTTTGTGATTCAATAGCAAAGAATTTAATTATATGACTCCACTACAGAAATTTGCTATTAGTCAAAAACTATTTTGGATAATTTTTTTTATTAAAAAAAGAATAATTTACTCAATTAAATTGCAGTAGCAGAAGCTACACCACACAGACCATTACTTAAGAGAAAAGCAAGCAATGACCGTCGTGTTCAAAAGCATAGACTAAAGTCTTTGTTCTATTCAATAAAAAATTGGCCTTAATTTTGTCGCCCCTTGGTTCAATGACTAGGCAATTCTAGCAATTAAAAAAACGAACGTATTTGAAATGGTAAAAAATAGAGGATTAGTCCACGCACGTTTTTTTTAATGCCAAAATTTTTCTAATTTTCTTTAGATCAAAATTATTGTCAAAATGCTATTAACATGAGTGTTCCTTAAATTTAGCTAACAAACCAATAGAACAATAATTATTTTTTTTTGGAAAAATTGGTGAAAAGGTCATTAAGAGGAGCTTTATTGGGATTAAAGACAATTTAAAATATACATCGGAAAGAAGTCCTGCCAGAAAAAGACAAAAAATAAATAAATAAATAAAAATAAATAAAAAAAAACCACATCTACCCATCGCCACACGCGCCACATGCGCTTGATCCAGGCCTGCCCAACGTGCCCACGTGCCTCACGCACGTGCTTTTTTTCCCAGAATGCTTGCACCATGCGAGCATTGTACCATGTAATTTTCAATTTCGAAAAAATATTTTTAAACTTTAAACCTCCATAACTTTTGTTCTACAACTCCATTTTTTGTAAATTTTATACCGTTGGAATCGTGTCAACTAGAGCTACAAAACTAGTACCGTTGTTGATATGTTTTGCGCAAAAAAAAAAATTTATTCAAGTTTTTACATAAATCAATAATAAGTGAAATTTCACTTAATATTCAGTGAAATTTCACTGAATATATAAAATGTTAAGTGAAATTTCACTTGACTGCATATTATGTCCCGCTCTTCACTGCATATTATGTCAAATTCATTAACTTCGAATTTATGTACACAATAGAACTTCGAAGTGCAGTTCCCTCACTTGAACAATGACTGGATGATCTCAATGTCCATAATAGCATTGTAAAAACTAAAAAGTTTATCATCTCATAGTTCGAAAATGAGTGGTACTTGTGAGTTGTGGCCCAGTTAACATTTTTAATACAAGAAATTTGAGACATACTTTGTATTAAAGGCTCATATTTTACTGAGTCGTACTTAATATATATATATATATATATATGTAATCTTAGTCAAGTCGATCTTATGTTTCTTTTTTCTTGTGATCATAACATCTGATGGTCCAGTTCAAGTTTACTACATAAATACTAAGTGAAATTTCACTTAATATTTCAACCTCCATAAATATTAAGTGATCACAGCATTTGATGGTCCAGTTCAAGTTTACTATATAAATATTAAGTGCACGACTAGTTCAACCTCCATAAATATTAAGTGAAATTTCACTTAATATTTCATATACTCAATGAAATTTCACTTAATAGGTGAAATTTCACTTATTATTCATATATGTAAAAACTTGAATTTTTTTTTACATATATGAAAATTTTCACTTACTTAGTGAAAAATTTCACTTATTATTCATATATATAAAAATTAAACTTAGGGTTTTTTTGGGAGGAGCTTTTAAAAGCTCAAGGTTGTTTTTTTGGCTTCATGATGTTTTCTTAAGAGTAATGTGCCACTTGTACAAAATTATCAAACAACTTAATAGTAAATTTCATTAGCTACTTTTAAAAATTGCATGGGGGTCAAACTAAGCCCTAATCTATAGTTAAAGCATTTGCGACCTGCTCAATTTGCCTATTTTTAAACTAATAAATCTCACAATACAGAATATTTGAACCTCCATAAATATTAAGTGAAATTTCACTTAATATTTCATGTACTCAGTGAAATTTCACTTATTAATCATATATGTAAAAACTTGAAATTTTATTTTGCTCAAAACATATCAACAGTGGTACTAGTTTTGTAGATCTCGTCGACACGATTCCAACGGTATAAAATTTGTGAAAAATGGAGTTGTAGATAAAAAATTATGGAGGTTTAAAGTTTAAAAATATTTTTTGAAATAAAAAATTGTACGGAACAATACTCACACCATGTGAGCGGCGTGGGAGATAATTTGCGCATGTTGGCGCAGTGGGGAGACAATTTGCACGTGGGCGCGTCAGGGGACGTTTGACTTGGTGCGCTAGGGGACGTGTGACTTGGCCATTTTACAATTCCTTTAAGGGTAGTTTGGTCAGATGGAAAGAGTAAAATAGACTTGAAAAATGATGTTTTAATATTGTGGATGTAGGTTAAAAATGAGCTTGGCTTTTATCCTTATAGAGTTTGTTGTTAATGGGTCGTCTTTTAATCCAAATATGCCCAACTTTAAGGACTTCAAGCCAAGCCTCTTTCTTTTTTTTTTTTTTTTTTTTTTTTTTTTTTTTTTTTTTTCAATCTTTAAAATGCCATAAATTTCAAACTACAAATCGGTTTTCAATAAGATTTATATATCCTTGATCTACAAAACAAGATTCATAGTGCCTATAAAATTCTTTAAAAAAATTGATATTTTGTACCTCACAAACCGATATCAACAACTTAATTTTTTGTAAAACTGAGACTTTTCATTGCGTAGATCTAAAAAACGAGCTAGACTAATCTCCTAATTCAGTCTTACACAAAGACTGTTAATTAATTGTCCCTTAAAAAAAATTATATGGAAGAATGAGGAAAATGTTTAAAATATTCCTCAACTTCATCCCAAAACCATATTCAAAAGGAGAGATAACATGGTGCCTTTATATAGGACAACAAATGATCCTAATAAGGAGAGATAAACCTAATTAAGAAGGAGATCAATTAGGGATATAATTAGGGGTACATTGAACATAGACAATATGAACCTAGACTAATTATTCTAACAACCCCCCTCAAAACTCAAGGTGGAAAAAATAACTTGAGTTTGGAAACTGAATCCTGACGTCGTCTTGGAGGTAGAGCTTTTGTGAGGAAACGAAGTGAGTCGGACGGTACGGTTGATGGTCAGGCTGTAGAGGGTGCCTGAGTGAGTGGTGGCCAGAGTTTCGGTGGTGGCAAAGGAGGTGGTAGACAAAGGTCTGACAAAGCAAGTGGTCGGGTGGTAGAGGTGATGAATTAAGGTCCAACCGATCGAAGGTCCGACGGAGGAAAAGACTGGGTGGTGTGAGATCTAGTCGATCAGAGGTCCGATAGAGGCCGGGTTGATGAGGTTGAGATCCGGCCGATCTGGAGGACCAATAGAGAGGTCGGGTAGATGAGGTAGAGATCCAGCCGATCGGGAGGTCCGATAGAGAGACCAGTTGGTGAGGCTTGAGATACAGCCGATAGGGAAGTCCGATAGCGAGGCCGGTTGATGAGGTTGAGATCCGGCTGATTGGGAGGACCGATAGAGAGGCCGGGCATATGAGGTAGAGATCCAGCCGATCAAGAGGTCCGATAGAGAGGCCAGTTGGTAAGGGTTGAGATATTTGAAGTTCAGAGAGATGATGATGATGTTAGTGTAGACATGATTTTTGGATTTCTGGAGGAATTTTAGATTGGGAAATGGTTTGGCAGATTGGCAATATTGTTGATGAGTGTGGTATAGTATGGGTTATTCGGTGGTGATGTGGCAGATTGATGAGTGATGGTGATGTGGCAGATTGTTTGGATATGGTGATGAGGTGAAATGGTGATTTGATGAAGGTCTTATTTGGTTGGTTGGATTGCAGCAAAGAGAGCAGAATGTATGATTTTTATCTTGACTAAGGTCTGATGGGTGACATGATCGTCACCTGCCAATGGCGGCGGAATACGATAGAGTTGTGGCCTGCTTATAGCTCTAAGACCATATTAGAATAGTTGAGAGAATTGGAAGAAGATTGTATTAAGGTGTATATGAAACATTACAATATGGTGCCTTTATATAGGCCTAGAGATGATCCTAATAAGGAGAGATATACCTAACTAAAAAGGAGAATAATTAGGGGTATAATTAAAGGCACATTGAACATAGACAATATGAACCTAGACTAATTATTCTAACAGCTAGAAGAGCATCAGTTGCCGCTCGGGATAGGGACCGGTCACTGTGTAGAACCGCTCGGTAATAGAGTCGAGCCAATTTTGGGCGTATCAGTTGCCCCCCATTTCCAAGGTTGGTCGGATGCTATATCGGGGTAAGTTTGGAAATATGTTTGATGCTGCTTGCCATTGTCTGAGTGCTTGAGAATTGGCTAAGAGTTGAGACTTGGCCTAATTCAGAGTCTTTTGTTTAAGTTAGCCCTCAGGATGGTTGTCTTCTGCCCAATTAGCCTTCGTCAAGACTATTGGGTAGAAGAACTTAACCATGTTGGTAAAGTTGACCTAAAGTGTATTGCTTTAGGGTCCTTTTATGTAAACTTCCCAGGATGATTATCTTCCGCCCAGCCAGCCTTCGTCAAAACTGTTGGGAGAAGAGCTTGACCATGTTGGTAGAGTCGACCTAAAGGGTGTTGTTTTAGGGTCTTTTGTGTTCCTCTATCGTGGGCCAACCTAAGAGGTTTTGGTTACCTCTATCGTCAGTTTGGACCTAAGCGAAGACCTAAAAATGTATGAATTTTAGGAATTTTTTTCATTCCTCTATCATGGGCTAACCTAAGAGGATTTCCTCTATCATCGGTTTGTACCTAAGTGGAGTCGGTGTCTCTGAGTATTGTAGGCGCTCGGGTTGTCTAAGAGTCTTACTCAGTTAACCCCAAGGCCTGTAAATACTAGGTGTGACTTTCCATAGTTTTTACTCCGTTTTGCCCCTCAAGCTTTGGTTGAGGTAGGTGTTGCAGGAACAATTACTGTAGGGAGCCGACCTAGAACATTGGTAGTTCCAGGGTCTTTTGGTGCCTCAGGTGTGATCCCGAGGTCTTTTGTGCGCTTCGGGTGTGATCCCGAGGTCTTCGCAGTGCCTCGGGTGTGACCCAAGGTCTTTTGAGGCGCCTCGGGTGTGGCCCGAGGTCTTTTACAGGAGCTCCCCGGACAGTTTATGAAGCCTCGTACTATGATCGAGCCAAAGTGCCACTATAGCTGAGCTCGTCTGGCTAGGTCGGGATTGCTGAACCTTGACTTGTAAACTGGAGGTCGGGTCGGGGCTGCCGGATCCAGATAGCTATGAACTCGAGGTCGGGTCGGGCTTTCGGACTCAGACTGTTGTGAACTGGAGGTCGGATCGGGGTTACCAGAGTCAGACCGTTGTGAACTGGAGGTCGGGTCAGGGCTGCCAGACCCAGACCGCTGTGAATCAAAGGAGCCGCCAGAACTACCGGGCGTATTTACATTATTCTTCTCAGACTAATCTTGCTTTTGCATAGTTCTTGAAGGCTCGTCGCTTATGTGCCCGGGGTCTTTGGTCTCAAGAAATTTTTCAGTGTCAACATACCTTCCAACCCTCTCTGTGAGTTCGACCAAGGTTTTTGGCCGATTTCTATGAAACAACGTGGTGCACTTGATGTGTTGAACTCCCGAGCAGAAGCTTGTAATTACGACGGTTTCATAAAGATTATAGATCCCTATCTTCTCTCGATTGAACCAGTCGGTGAATTCCTTTAGGGACTCATTATTCCTTTGCCTGACAGTCAACAACTGTATGTCAAGCTTTGGCGGTTCATGTATACCGATGAATTGGTTGATGAATTGCTTGCTGAGTTGCTTGAAACTGCTGATCGATCAGGGCTTCAAGGAGTAGAACCATTGACCGGTTGGGCCTTTCAAAGTGTTGGGGAAGGCCAGGCAATATAGTTCGTCGGCGTTGGCGGTCAAGGCCATCTAAGCCTTATATATCCGGACGTGGTCGACCGGACTTCCCGAGCCGTTGTAAGAATCTAGACGAGGTTGTTTAAATTTGCACGGGAGGGCAAACCTTGTGATTCGACTAGAGAACAGTGACTCTATCTTGGTATTGATATGAGTAGCATCCTGGCCCAGTCCTTTGGCCATGCCGTCGATTTGTTTCTCCAAATTCTTGATATAGGCTGCCACGCTCTCCCGACCGGTATTCGGGACGTAGGTCGGGTTAGTAAAAGAGGCTTCCTTCTCATGGAGGTGTACTGTCCTCTGGGATCGGGCTCGGTTATGACTCCGGCTGATCGTGTGCCTAAGGCCGCCTCAGCTCTTGACCGAGTGACCCTGGACCGACTCCCGGGCCATGCGCTCATGCCTTTCCTCTCGGGCAGCAGGCCTTCCGTTGATGTCTGTGGTATCCTCAATGCGGACCGGTTGGTTCGAGCACGTTGTCTGGTCAAGATCGGTTCTCGACCGTATGCAACGTCCCAGGCTGTTTCCCGGCCACTAGAGGATTGCTTTGTTCGGCCAGTAGGGCTTCGATCTGCTACTGGGTTTGATGCTGGATGTTCAAGAGCTATGCGAGGGTCGCAGTGATTTGCTCCGGTGTTAGGACCGCTGCAGCCGCTACCCGGGCTGGCGGAATATCCCGGTTGGCTTGCTGCGCAGCCTTCTTACCCTTCTTCGGAGGCATGATAATCAGTTAAGTGATTTGCTTCTGGAAAACTGTCATTTCCTACAGAAGGTGCTAAGCTGATGATGCCTAAATTTGGTTAGAGATAAATAAAGCAGATTAAGGAGAGAGAGACAGTGAGAGACCAATTTTTTTTGTATGTGGTTCGGCCCTATTAATGAATGAACCTACGTCCACATGTGTGTTTGAGCACGTTCACTAATCTGTAAAAGCCGGTGACTTATGGTGAACCAACAATAGTTCGGAGCTACCGTAGGTCGGCGGGGCGTGATAATGGTTACTATAGGGGTGTTATGCAGACTAAAAAGTTGATCCCCATAAAGGAGGTGAGTGGTCTCTTTTATAGATGCAAGAAACCTACTCGTACAAGGAATTATACAGATTAGGTAATACAATCTAATTTAGTATTGATTATCATCGATCGTGGGGGTTTCCTAATTAGATTAGGTAGAGGTGTCAATCGGGTTGGGTTGGCCCGGCCCGGCCCGAGCCCGGCCCGATTTTTCCGGGCTAAAAGCCCGGCCCGGCCCGGCCCCCTCCTTTGCCCGAAACCCGGCCCGGCCCGCTAGCCCGCTAGCCCGGCCCGCTAGCCCGGATAAGCTAGCCGTTGTGGCCCGGCCCGGCCCGAAGCCCGGCCCGGTAGGCCCGCCCGTGGCCATAACGGCTAGTTTGGCCCCTTTTCAATTTTTTTTCCATTTTTTACCCCTCTAACGGCTATAAAACGGCTAGTTTTGGGGGTAAAAAGGTAAATGTGCTTTTTGACTTCCCAAAATACCCCTTAGCCCATTTTCTATAAATACTAAACCTCCCACAACATATTTTCTCATACAAAAATCAATTATCTCTCTCTATTCTCTACTTTCTCTATACTACTCCATAAACTACAAGTCTACAAGCACTTCTACTCTACAAGTTGGTGATTCAATTATCAAAGCTCTAATTTGTAAAGGCACTTCTAGTCTTCTACAACTTGAACTTACAAGCTCTCAAGTCTCAAGTCTTATTATAATTTATAGTTGTTCACTTCTTCTTTTACTACTATAAGTTGAGGTAAATTTATTTATTGTTTCACTTCTTGCTTTATTAGTTGCTTATTTAATTGTTAGTATTTTTAATCTTTTATATTTCTTTCCCCTCTTTTTTTTTATTTAAAAAAAAAATGGCATCTCACTCAAGATCTTCAAAAACTAGGGAAGGCCCAACTTATGACTTTGAAAATTTAGATTATGGGGAAAGAAATGAGATTAATGATTTGGAATTGGAGGATGATGACGACGTTGAAATTATGGGGTCTATTCCATCTGAACCATCTCCTTCAAATCCTAATGATCCAAGTCCCACCACTGAAAGAAAATTAAAATCACCTGTTTGGTTATTTTTTAAATTAAATGACGAAAAAAATGGAGCTATTTGCAAAATATGCGGACTCAAATTTTCTTACAAAGGTGGAGGAAATAATACACTTAAAAGGCACATCATGAGCAAACATAAAGGTGCATGGGAAGCAGGTACCGCTCAAGCGGACGGCCTAGTACAATCCCAAATTTCTGCTTCTACTGGCACAAGTGTTGGAACTTTTCTTTATAATCAAAAAAAAATGAGGGAAGGCTTGGCAAAATTTGTTTGTGCATCCGATATGCCTTTTACTTTAGTTGAAGAAGAGTGTTTTACACGTTTTATTCAAACTTTTTTACAACCAGCCTACCAACCTATTACTAGAAATACTCTTAGAAGTGATATACAATCTGTTTTTCAACAAACCAAAAAAAAATTAATTGAGAATTTTTCTACTTTTAATTGTACAATTGCATGCACTTCCGATTTGTGGACTGGTTGTAATAAAACGGGATATATATGTATAACGGCGCATTTTGTAGATGAAAATTGGAATATGAATAAAAATATCATTGCTTTTCGTGCATTAGACTATCCTCATACTAGTGAAAATATATATAACTATATAATCAATGTTTTTAATGAGTATGATATTATGAAAAAAATTATAAGCATTACTTTTGACAATGCTAGTGCTAATACAAATGCTATTAATATGTTTAAAGATCTTATGCGCCCAATGTTGAATAGAAAATTATTTCATGGTCGTTGTGTATGTCATATCATTAATTTGATTATCCAAGATGGATTAACAAAAATTGATGATCACATACTTAAAATTAGAGAGGCAGTGGTCTTTTGTTGTTCAACGCCTAAGCATCTACAAGCATTTTATGGTGTTTGCAAACAAAATCGTCTTAATCCAAAGAAATTGCAAACTGATATTAAAACTCGTTGGAATTCTACTTATCTTATGATAGATTCTTGTAAAAAGTATAGTAATATTATTACTCAATTTGTTAATTTTAATTATCCATCACTAAACTTGACTTCAAACGATTGGGATATGGCATTTGACTTTCATGGATTTTTAGAAGTATTTTACAATGCTACAAATAAACTTTCCGGTGTTTACTATTCTACTTCTTGTTTAGTTCTTATGGAATTATATAATATGGCTCATACATTTCATAGTTATAAACAAAAAAATGACATTTTTATTGATATTTGCGAGAAAATGGAAAAAAAGTTTAAAAAATATTGGTCTTACATTCCACCTGTATTTTACTTATCTGCAATCTTGGATCCTAGAATCAATTTTGATGGTGTTTGTGAAATGGTTAAACAAATATCTGAATTGATGCAAGGACCAGATGGTGAGCCTGGTCTAGAAATAACTACTTCTGAAATGGAAAATACTTTGGAATCTTTATTTCGTATTTACTATGAAAAATATACAAATAAAGAAAGTGCTACTTCTTCTTCTACTTCTAATATTGAGTTAAGTTCGGGAGCGTCAGGTGGTTCTTGGGCGAGCCAGTTTCTCAGTCGAAAGAAACAAAAGGGTGTTAGTCAATCATTTGTAAGTAGCTCTAACATTCTTGGTGAATTAAATAAGTATCGAGAAACAGAGTGGGAAAGTCGATTAACCAACGAGGAAATGGTCGATTTAAATCTTTTGACATGGTGGAAAGAACATGTAAGAACTTTCCCTATTCTTTCCATCATGGCTCGTGATCTACTAACTCCTCCGGCTTCCACAGTTGCATCGGAGTCTGCTTTTAGTGTAGGTGGAAGGGTGCTAGAGGAAAGGAGGAGCAGATTATCTCCTGATATGCTTGACTGCTTGATGTGCTTGAAGGATTGGGACCGTGCACAATATCGAACTCAAAACCGCCAAGATCCTATTCTTGAAGACTTCGCAAATTTGGAAGTTACGGAAGAAAATTGAAGAATCAAGAATTGAAGAATGAATATAGTTGAAGATCATTTAGTTCCAAACAAATCAATTGTAATACTCCTGGCCCGCATGAGTATAAACTGTGAACGGCTTTTTTAAAAAAAAATCCAATTCTGTAAAATGTAATCTTTACTTTTTATTATACAAATTAATGATAAGTAATCTTTATTTTTTATTAGACTATAATTTTAAATATCAAATAGTAGTAATCTCTTTAATTTTTATTGAATAATGAAAATTCTTTACTATTTTTTTTTAATGAACTTTTTTTAAACTTTTAGTAATCACTAATCATTAATGAATAAATATTTACTTTTTATTATACAAATTATTGAAATTAATGATAATAATATTTATTTTTATTAGACTACAATTTTTAAATATCAAATACTAGTAATCTCTTTAATTTTGATTGAATAATAAATATTCTTTACTTTTTTTTTTTGAATGAACTTTTTTTAGTAATCACTAATCAATGTAATCATTAATGAATAAATCTTTACTTTTTATTGTACAATTTATGATAAGTAATCTTTATATTTTATTAGACTATAATTTTTAAATATCAAATAATAGTAATCTCATTCATTTTTATTGAATAATAAATATTATTTACTTTTTTTTTTTTTGTTAAACAAATTTTTTTTAGTAATCACTAATCATTAGTGCATAAACTAAACATATAAAAAAAAAGAGTAAAAGTCAAAACTCCCCCCAATTCCCAAACATTAAAGTTTAAAAGAAAAACTTTTCCCCCCCAAAACTCCGGCCCGGCCCGGCCCGGCCCGTTTATGGGCCCGTCCACGAGCCCGTCCATGAGCCCGTCCACGAGCCCGGCCCGGCCCGGCCCTAAGCCCGGCCCTAGTGAGCCCGGGCCACCGGTCCGGGGCGGACATCCCCCCTCCCTTCCCAAGCCCGGCCCGGCCCGGCCCGATTTTAAGTTAAGCCCGGCCCGGCCCGGCCCGAAGCCCGGTCAAGCCCGCTTTGACCGAGCCCGGCCTGGCCCGGCCCGGCCCGTTTGACACCACTAAGATTAGGAAACAATTTGCACTTTCCATTAGTCTTCTAACTTGTATAGGAAACTGTCAGGAATATTTTGGATCATGCCTTGGGGCCTGGGTGAGCTGTCCTTGCGACGGGTCGCGCCTGCGTGGTCTGCCAAATCTGTTGGTCGGGCCTCGTGCATGTGCCGCTCAGGTAGTCCAGACTGCTCGATATGGTGCTTATCCAAGTAGCAGTTTGACATGGTCGGGATAGGGATAGGTCACTGTGTAGAATCGCTCGGTAATAGAGTCGAGCCAATTTTGGGCATATCAAGTTGTATCTTATCCACAGCTGTAATATACTCCTTACAATCATTCATTGGCAACTTGCAAACCCGTTTGCCTATATAGTGAGTTCACATTGCAAAACAAGGGAGACACACATTTCATTGGAGAAATCACTCTCACAGTAACTCTCAATGTAATACTTGTCCCATTTTTATTACTATACATACTATATTGTGTAGTAATAGAATATAATAAATAGTATTTAGTAACAATATAAGCCAGTGACTTAGAGAATATAGCAATACTCAAAATATTTGTCTGGTCCAAAATTATTCTTTTTGACTAAAATGAAACCATCATTATATATGGAGACCATTGGTATATTTTTATATTTTTTTTAATACAATAGGATGATTAAAAAATACAAATTTCTAATTTTATCAGTACATTTGAACTATTAAAAAAGAAACCAGACCAAATATAACATTAATAGGCCTAATGTCATTGCGTGTATAATGACCTAAGCTGGCCACCTCAACACTCATCTAGAAACTAAAAAGAGAAGAAAAAAATAATATATAAAAAGATTTATATCTTCGCATGACTTCAGCATAGGGGTGTCATTTGGAACGGAATTTCCGATTTTGACCGATTCCGAGCCGAAAAATTCCGATTTTAGAAGCAAAATCTATATTCCGAAAAAAAATTGGAACGGAATTGGAAATGTTTTTAGAATTTCGAAAATTCCGAATTTCCGATCCGAAAATTCCGAAAATATTCCGAAAGAATTCCGAATAGAATTTTCAAAAATATTCCGATAATATTCTGAGTTCTTATATTATACAATGTAAATATGTAATACATATATACTATGTAACCATGTTTGATATTTTTTTAGGTGTTGATATTATGGACTTAATGTGTTTTAAGTGTTAGTTGTTGCTTTAAAAAAAATGTGTTGTATTTTATGTTGAAAATTTGTAATAGCTGTGTGGATTATTTTTATTGTGTAGGCAGTGGTTGGAAAATTTCAAAAATTCCAAAATATTCCGAAAATATCCAAAAATTTCCGATTCCGAAAATTTTCGAAAATTCCGAAAATTCAGAATCGGAAATGCTTTTTAGAATTCCGAAATTTCGGAATGGAATTCGGAAAGCATAAGTAAATTCTGAAATTTTGGAATTTTTTCCGAAATAGCCTATTCCGTTCCGTTCCGTCCGAATGACACCCCTACTTCAGCATATCTAGTAAGAAATGAAAAATGAATAAATAAATAATTTGGATAATTATGACTCAAGGTTGGCCACGTAGAGGATAAGGGAGAGAGAATTCCTAGTGTATATGTATACATACATATATTGGTGGGTTGAAGGATGTAAAAAGGGTGACACTAAGAATGCGTTTGATAAAATTGAAAATTAAGTACTGAAAATTAAGTGCTGAATTTAAGCACTAAAAATTTTAAGTGATTTGTATTTGTAATACTGAAAACAGTGCTTCAAGAACTATAATAGACTGTATTCAGTGATTATTTTCAGTAGAGAATTTTCACTTAACATTTTCAGTGAATTTTTGGTTGCATTTTCAATTAAGTAGTACATTATCAAACGCACTGTAAAAAACTAAGTGCTGAAAATTATCATTTTCACTACTTAATTGGGTTATCAAACACAAGACAGGGGAGGAAGAAAATCAATTGGCAGACACATCAAAAAGAAAAGAGAAAAGGGGATAGAATTAAGGGATGTTTGGATAAAGGAGATATTAAAGGTCTTTTGCACCATTGAGTTGCTGAGGTTAGTGGCTGAGCATGGGAGATCCTAGAAGCCCGGAGCAGCGGCAATGACGGATTTTGACCACCAAATCATACCTAAAACTCAGTTTTCCACACTCACTGTGAGTACTTTGCATGTGGTTATTTCATACTTTTAGTGAGTTTAAACCATAGATAACCAACCATATGAAGCCAACCATGCCCGATCAGATTGTAGAAATGGGTCCGTGAATTTGTGCATAAAAGTAAGCATCTTACATTTAGCAATTTCATGTGATTTAGTCTGATTAAATGTTAGGTTGATAAATTAAACTTGGTTGGTGGAGTTGGAAGTGTAGACACCTGAAAGAAAAAGAAAAAAAAAAAAAAAAAAAGTCCGATCGGAGAGGTGATTCATTTTCTCTCTCTAAAATGTGAAGCGGGTTTATCTATTTTGATGGGAAGCAGCAGATTTTAATGATCTTTTTGAATTCCTTGCGAAAAATTATGTGAAATCGACTCAAGAAACGTTAAATTTTGTTAAGAAATGACAAAGCTATGGCCAAAAGAAGTTTTTAGACAATCAAAGGAGTTCCGCCGGGATTTTTCCAGATTCCGGCGGGGTCACCGGAATTTCGCTGCCGCCGGCGAAATTCCATCGATCCATTTGGGCAGTCCCTCCTTGGGCTTTATTGTTTGGGTCCATTGTGTGGGCTTGGACATATGTTATATTAATTTGGGCTCTAAGTGATTTAAAGTGCAAATAGACATAAGTTTTGGGCCTATCTTTTAATAACTTATGTAAAATAATTGGGATTAACTATGTTTTGAAATGTCTTGGACCAAGTGAAATTGGGTATTGGGTTGCCTAGTTATATTTTAGAATCTGATTATGGGTCTAATATGTTTGGTATGAACATTAATATTTGTTTGTATAAAATAAATAAATAAATGGGTTGGATTCTTGGGTCAAATAAAGATTTAAACCATGGATTAGATTCAACCCAGAAGGCCATCTAAAGATTGTTTGGGTATGTGATTGAAATTATATATATATATATATATATATACACATACATATTTTGTTAAGGAAAATTAGCGCAAAACCAAACAGGGCCTAAATTATAAAAATAAATATTACCTTCTTATTAATTCGATCTAATTATTATATAATTAACCAGGCCAAGGCAAGTCTACCTAGGACAACCTATCCTAAGGTTTTTCGACGTTCCGGATCTAATGGAAGGGTCCATTTGGATCAACAAAATTTATAAAATGACCAAATTACCCTCTACTTTCTTTTGTAAATAATTATACATTATGAATACGAGAAAGGTACCCAAAGGATATTCAACGTCCTAGAGACCCAACAATGGGTTTCGTTTGGTCTAAAATTATTTATAAAATGAATATTAAGCCCCTAGTTATATATAGTTATATTTTGGGTAGCGCAATTGAGTTAAATAATAGTATGTGACTGTCTATTCCAAAGGGTTGTCAACGTCTTGAGGAGGTTTCATTTAAAAGACAGACATTTGTAAAATTATAGAAATGCTCCTGAAATTTATTCAGTTCATAAGTTGCATATTTAACTCAGAATTAGACTGTGATGGACCATTCAAATTTTAATCAACTATTTTGGTATATTCTTTGGACTCTACTGGACTAGATTGGAATTGGATTAACCTATAGCAAATATTGACCACTTATGATTATCTCAAGTTTTAAACAAGTAAATTATTAACCTATGGAAAATATTTACATCTTACATTGCATATAATATTTCAGGAATAGCCCTATTTTTGGAGCTATTGACTATGATTGTTGAAATATAAATCCATTATATATATGAATTTGTTCTCTATTGGCATTGAGTATGCGTGCACAATGAATTTGCATTATTGTTGTTGGATGAGCATACATGTGCTTTATGTGACCATTGTTATGATGGGGTAGATGTTGAGGTCTTATGACCAAGAGACTTGAACCCAATAAGGACTGAGATGGTCTGTGTTGAAAGGGCCGGGACTGAGAGAGTCCTACAGTTAGTGCACTAATATACTATCTATTTCGAGCTGGGCTGGTAGGTAGTATACACATATCGAGCTGGGCTGGGGTGCTGTGGTCGTTTCGTTTGGTGAAGATAATGATTTTCACACACTCATACTAATAAGCTTATTATGTGTGATTGGCATAAAATGATCTATTTTATTGGGAGCCGGAGAGAGGCTAAGGTATAATTTGCATTGTTATATGCATTGGCATTATTATAGCATGTCTATTTGAGGCAAGATATTGTGATTATTTCAATAGATGCGATTACAGTAATGGAATCAGTTAAAGATAACATTAATCGATAATGATGCACTAATAATGGATGATTGTGAAATTGATCAGATTAATTAATCGTGATACTTAAGGATATGGAATTGTTATATGTAAATCATTCACCAGCTGTCTCAAGCTGACGAATGTTTCATGTCGCTGAACATTCAATGTTCAGTATATTTCAGGGACAAGGAAGAAGTAACCAACCAAAGGGTTAGCGTTCGATGAACAAAGAGCTAGGGGAATCTAAATCCAGGCTGTACACAGGAAGATTTAAGTTACAGGGGTATTTGACTAAGATAGTTGTAAACTTTATAATTGTAGAAGGATATTGATGTACTTAATGATGGAATTATCATGTAGAGCAATTTTGTATTGAAGTGTCAGTTAGACATGAAGACTTCCACTGATGTCAGCAAATCTATTAGAATATTGACTCAATAGTATTCATGACACATCAAACAGCTTAGTAACCTGTCATTGCTTACATTTCAAAAAAAAAAATTATTACTATTTTTTTTTCTATTCGGGGTGTGACACTCAAGCTCCATCTCCCCTCTCTCTCTCTCTCTCTCTCTCTCTCTCTCTCAGATCACTTAACACCACACACCGACTTTGCAAAACATAAGCATTACTCTCGGCCTATACATTACAATCACACACACATTTCATTCACATTAAAACTTTCAAAGAGCCTTCATCTCCTCCATAAGCGCTCTCTCTCTCTCTCTCTCTCTCTCTCTCTCTCTCTCTCTCTCTCGGCAATATACATACACACACACGTATTCAAGTTCCATTACTCTCTTCCTCTCTCAAATCACATACATCCAGTCAAATATATATTCTGGAAATTGAACGAAAAGAAAGGAAAATAGAAATTGAATCATCACAGTGAGCTCTCAAAGCTTCATAGAGGCCATAGCTTATATTTCAGAATTTACGTCTTTCTTCGGCAAGTAGCACAGCCCAATCTAAAGACCGGTGAGTCTCTTGAACTCACTTATAATGTAGTATTAGTCATTGCGCACAAGCCGAGGGTATCAAATATAGAGATATACATGTATATACATATATATAGTTTTGAAGGTACAAAAATGGTGGTCTCTCAAATCTTGATGAAAATGATTTTTGTAAATTGGGAATAAAAGATTACAACCCCAGTAAGCTCTATTTCAAATATTAGACCTTAATTTGTAATGGGTGCGACGTACACTGAAATCGTAGTTTCGGCGACTCTCGAATTTTCATCAATAAGTATAGCTACGTTAGAAATCGAGACTTAAGACTTATATATTCGTAATCTGCACGGAAAAACGAAGAGAATGGTATATTACGCTTGCTGTATCGTTCATATTTTTAAAACTCGTATGTTGCTCTGCAACTGTATAGTCCTGAGTAGGGGTGTAAATGAGCTGAGCCGCTCAACAAAGGCTCGAAGCTCGGCTCGATAAAGGCTAGGCTCAGCTCGCTCATTTGAGCTCGTGAACACGGTCGATTAAGGCTCATGAGAAGGCTCGTGAAAAAGCTTGTTAATAAGTTTGATAAAAAACTTGTATACTGACTTATATATATATATGTATATATTATAAAATTATATAATTTTAGAGAAAATATGACATATCTCGTAAATACTTGATAAAGGATTATTTTATCATTAAACTATATAGTTTAAAAGGGTACGCGAAAAAGCTCGTTAAAAAGTTCGCGAGAAAGCTCGTGAACATTTGAAAACTCGCAAGCAAGCTTAGCTCGGCTCATATACACCCCTAGTCCTGAGGTTGAAGACGACCAGGATCGGTCACGCTACATGACCAGGACCGGTCGCAATCATGACCGATCCCGAAACATGTCCAAGACCGATCCCGGCCATGACCGGTCCTGCTAAAAGACCAGGATCGGTCCCGCGCCTCTGTGACAGAATGATCTCTTTAGTTTCACTGAATAGTTCATTCACTACATGTTAATTCCATTTATTATTTAGTAAATCATGTTAATTCCACTTTCTTTAGTTTCTCTGAATAGTTCCTTCACTGACTGATCTCTTTAGTAAATCATCTCTCCCTTCCATTTATTATTTTACTTAAGTCATTAATGAAATTAACGAAATACCCCCAATTTGGATTCAATAAAACACTTTTAAAAATCAATTCCTTATAGATAAAAAGTCAATTTTCCCTCCGAAGGCAAAATTACCAAATTTTGCATAGTGTATGATATTGGGGCATTATTTTTACTATTTTTCTTTCTTTTTAAAAATTCTTAAAATTCGTATTTGATATATGGGGAGTTAGATGAACTATTCAAGGGACTTTTAAACTCTTGAATCGAAAATCTTATTTTTGGCTATACTTAGTCGTTTTGGCCATTTTGAGTCAACAGTTGACGTTTCTGGATTAAGTTGTTTTAATTCGTAATAATCATATTTTTATTAGCTCTGACGCTTTTATATGAGGATAGGAATCAGTTGCTCTGATACTCTTTGTAGTAATCAAATATAAATAGCTCTGATACCATATTAAGGAAAAGTAGAAACCACTCTGATACCTTCTATAAAGAAAATGTGAAAAGAAATATTTAAGTCATATCGCTCCGATAATTTTATTAGAAAATGTGAAAAGAGATAACAAGTCGTACACCCGCTCTGATACCTTTATATAAACGAGAAAAAGAGTAAGTTACACATTTACATAGTCGAGTTGGTATAAGTTAACATGCATGGTGTGTGATAGTAAGATTGAAAAAGTCAAGAGAGGATGTCCTGGTTGTGGTAACTTTAATTATCCCAGGCCGCTTGAGATACGGCAGGTTAATTAGGAAGGATTGAGTCCATGCCGCTCTAGCTATGGTAGGCCAGTCAAAGTCTTGTGATAGCCTTAATTATTCAAGGTCACTGCAAATACGGTAGATTAGTTAAGAGGGCAGAGCCCATGTCGCTTTTGATACGGTAGGTCAGTCTGGTGGTAGCTTTAAATTATTCCAGATCGCTTCAGATACGGTAGATTAATTAAAGTATTCTACAAGTTATTAAAACCTTGAATGTCTAGGTACGTCCAGGCCGCTTTAGATATGGCAGACATATCGATAGGTATTCTAAATTAACAGCGCGCATTGCACCGGATAGTTCTAGGTGAACCAAATGAGTCAAGAGACTGTGATCGAGATAAAAGAGTCAATAAGATGGGATAGTTTCATTGTTCATGCGCGGTCTTAAATATTCATTACTCAAACTGTTACTAATTGTTATTATGCGATGGCTGGAATAATGGATTAACCGTACTCTAAGATACTGAACATTAATAATAACTGTTAATATACTTTTATATACATTGTTTGTGTGTTCATTATACTCACTCGGCTTTCATTAGATGATGACTTTATTTTGTCCTGGACATCCAAAATGTTCAGGAAATGGTTATGTAGGGCAATATGATTATACCAGCTAGAAGAGCCTGCTGTAATACCTATAATTTTCTTTTTATTTTATTTATGTAAATTATATTTTTTGGACTGTAATTATAAACTGCAGTTTCTAATTTCGGTGTCGTTGATTGTATCAGAGTTATAGTTCATAGGGTAAATATCACCTAGACCCCCTGAGGTTTGCCCCGATCACAGACGCCACCCTTTACGTTTCAGTAATATCACCTACACCGCCTGAGATTTGAAGCGCGTATAACCTAGACCCCCTCCGTCAATTTACCGTTAAAAAAGTGACGGACTAACATAAATAAATACAAACACATACCCATAAAAGTTTGGTCCTTGTGTCATTTTAGTCCTCATAGTTTCAATTGGGTCAATTTGGGCCCTGAAGTTTTAAATTGAACCAATTTGATCTAAATGTTCAATTCTGTGAGAAAAATTGACAGAATTTACTCACATACTATGCATTGTCACACTTTTTAAGGGCAAAAATAGAACACCACCAATCTCCTAACCTGCTTATTAGCGTAATTGTGCATAACAGTGGGTAAATTTTGTCAATTTTTTTCCTCATATAATGGGGCATTTGGTACAAATTGACCCAATTTAAACTGTCGAGACCAAATTGACCGAATTAAAATTACAGGGACTAAAATGACACAAGGACCAAACTTTTAGCGGTATGTTTTGTATTTATTTATGTTAGTCTGTCACTTTTTTAACTGTAAATTAACGGATGGGGGTCTAGGTGATACGCGCTTGAAACCTCAGGGGATGTATGTGATATTACTGAAACGTGAGGGGTGACGTCTGTGATCAGGGCAAACCTCAGGGGGTCTAGGTGATATTTACCCTAGTTTATATTATAATATCAATCTGTCTTACCTGGACTGTATTTAGAACCCGGACTGGATTAATATACAAACTTGTATTTAATTATACATGTGTTGCACGTACTCCGAGAATGCGCATAATTCGAGACACGTCATATCGGTCACATCCCACAACTTTTGAGAAACAACCAACCACCCCCTTATACCACCCATGCCTCCCTTACACCCCCAACCACCTTCACTACCCCAACACTTCACCCCCCTTACCTCCTTTAACCTCCCCCTTACACACCATAGTATATGCATGGAGTGATGTGAGTGTGTGGAGTGTGCAGTGTGTGTGTAGTGATGTGTGGTGTGTGATAGTAGAGGTATTAATGAGTGTGTGTGCATGCATGTGGTATGGTGTTGTGTTTGTATGTGTAAGCTAGTGCATGTGCTCTCAATATGAGTGGCAGTGAGGGTGTAGAGAGTTCTCTTATGTGTGTAGTGTGTTTAGTATATAACGTGTGTGAATGGTAGTGATCATGAGGGAGTGGGTAGTGTGTGTTGAGTGTCGTGTGCAATGTGTGCATGCATGTGTAGTGTGTCTGTGTGAGTTGTGTGCATCGTGTATAGTGTAGTGTGGTAGTGTGTTTGTTGTGGAGTGTTTGTTCATGTGTGGTATATAGTGTAATACATATATATTACCCCCCGTATAAATATAACTACTTCCCCCATCTCTCATCCCTTAGAAGGAAGAAAAGAGTGAGAAATAGAGAGAGTTGGCCGAGAGTGAAAGAAGGAGAGGAAAGAAAGTTTAGCCCCCAAGCCACACTACGACCCCGACTCTTCGGTGGGTTCCCAACTCACTTGGTATATTAGATAATGCCTGTATTATTTTCCGTCTTTCATTATTCTTGGAGAAAATTGTGCTTAACATGTTAACGTAGGTCTGTATTATGATTCCGACATTATTATTATTATTGCTATTAATTACTATTATTATTATTATTATTATTATTATTATTATTATTATTATTATTATTATTATTATTATTATTATTTTTACTTAGCCGTTAATCTCGTGTTCAACGTGTATACCCCGAACATGTTAATGTCCATATAATTATTCTGCTAGTAATATTATTATCATTAATATTATTGTTATTAATTATTCTGGTTAAACTTCACGTTAATATGTGTACCCCGAACAGATTAATATCCATGTTATTATTCCGTAAATATTATGATTATTAGTATTACTATCTTTATTATTATTATTGATATTATTATTATTATTCTCAAATAAACCTCATGTTAATATGTTGTACCCTGAACATATTAATGTCCGTATTATTATTCCGTTAATATTATTAATATTATTATTTATTTCAGTTTTAGCCTTATGTTAATATGTTGTCCCCCGAGCTTATTATTATTATTATTATTATTATTATTATTATTATTTATTCCGATTAAAGCTCATGTTAATATGTTGTACCCTGAATATATATTAATGTCCGATTTATTAGTATTCTGTTTATTACTTATATTATTATTATTATTATTATTATTATTATTATTATTATTATTATTTACTCTTGTTAAACCTCATGTTAATATGTTATATCACGAACATATTATTTTCGTTATTATTATTATTATTATTATTGTTTACTATTATCAGTTCGATTAACCTCATGCTTTAACGTGTAGTACTACGAGCTTAGGGTTCGTATTATATTCCAAGAATAGTACCTATTTAATTAACTTGTACCCCGTGTATGTCACATGATACACCTCACGTAAGAGTTGGTGTCGTAACGTCAAGTCGACGTGTACAGGTATAGAGTTGGAAGGTCGCGGAGACCAAGTCCATATGCATTTGGAAATATGTGTAGTCGATCGCGGAGGTCCGAAAGTTGATATGTAGTGAGTCGGTACTGTCAAATGGAATTACAGAATCGCATGTTGGCGATGATTGCTACTATGGCCACGGAGAGGCAAACACGATAGCAAAGTAACCATGTTGATAAGCACAAATCGAGAAATGAATAAACACGGTTAGCCTGTAGGGCGAGATTACTGTTGCGGTCGCAACGACCAACGATAGTAAAGTAACCGTTTCGCAAATCGGCGACGATATTCATAAGGCTAGGTCCCGGGGACTTAGAGTACTTGGTTAGCTTGTAAAGCGAGATTACTACGTACTGTGGCCATGGAGAGGCAAACAACGATAGTAAAGTAACCATAGCTCGACCCACTGGGCGAGTCACTCTAAGCCAACGGCGTTACACGGTAATGTAACAAAGTCAAGTGAGTCGGGTGTTAAGTCGAGTGAAGTCGGGTAAATCTATGATGCATAGTTCACGCACGGTCTCATTAAAATTCATTCAGCAGTCATACTATTCGCTATATACTTTCAGATACGTATTTTATATTAGGAGTGTTCGGTTAGGACGCTCACTTAGCTTTTATTAAAGCTAATGACATACTACGCTCTGGACATTCCCACGTCTAGGCTTCACATAATATGACTACCCGGAGGAGCACTACCCAGAAGAAGCCTATGAAGAGGAAGCCTTCGAAGGGGAAACCTACAACGATGAAGGTTACGGCTACGCCAGTTAGAGGCGAGACTTCAAGGAAGAAGACTTAGTTGTCCTTTATAGATTTTTGTCCAGTTATACTAAGTTGTAAATTGGCGTCACACGCCTTACTTTAACGACCTTACCCTTACTTTTGTCCTTACATGTAAAGATGTAAACGGTGTCTAACGCCTTAAATCTCTTTCGTTGTTTTATCTTTTGAAACCACAAATTCTGATGTAATAGTTAGTAGCCTTTTGATGTATATATTTAGTTTATGCTTTCGCTTAAGTTATTATTTTATTATCTAGTGTGTTGTGGACAATTAATTAATGTAACTAGTCATAACTTACGGACCCAGAAAGGAAAATTTTATTTTCTCCTAATTTCTGCTACTCCGAGGCGTGACACCTGCAGTGTTACTTTTATAATTTAATAAAGTTGTAATAAGGATATGAATAATGTTTTTAATTTGAATAAGCCGAGTTGTACCTTAAGGATATTTTATTTAAGGACAATATAATATTATTTGAAGTTGTAATAATGTTTATTATTATATTTCTCGTTGCTTTATATAATATGTTTTTCTGGTACATGTTAAGCTAAGTACAGGACAAGCAATCCATTATCTGTCATGACCTACGGGTTCAAAACGGAAATGAAAAATCTTCCTTATTTTGCTACGCTGTAGCGTGACATGCCGAAAATTTTTGGGCATTATTCTCGGCTAGTATTGGTCTACAAGACTCCAATTTGGCATAATTACTTGCCATTAGAGAAGCACTCATTATGTTTATCAATTTATTGGACAGTCTTCCTTCTATTCCACTTTCACTAACTATCCAAAGTGATTCCAAAGTGGCTTTGAGCTGGATTTCAACGGCAAATTTGACACCGTGGAAGCTCAACTTAATCTTCAATCATATCCAAAATTTGTTGGACATGCTACTCCCAATTTGCAATGTATTTTTTGTTCATATTCCAAGAAGCTCTAATGGTCTAGCTGACCATTTTGCAAAATCGGGAGTTCATATACCCGCACCATGGCACGTGACGCTTTGATTTGTTTTGGCAATGAGGTTTAATGGACCAAGTGACTGCAGAGAATGGACATCAACAGGTCAACCAAAATGTCTGCAATTAATGATGAGCATGGAGGTGTCATACTGGAATCAGGGCCGGTTCCGAGTATTTGGAGGCCCGGGACGAACTACTAAAAGTGAGGCCCCTTATTCGGGGGTTCGAGGGCAGCGCCCCCGAGGCAATTTTTTTGGGGTCTACTTATACATAATTGGCTATTTTTTTAGGGTTTACTTATACATAATTGGCGATTTTTTTGGGGTCTACTTATAATATGAGTCTATTTGTGAAACTTAAATATTGTATGGTGTCTTTCAAAATTTTAGGGAGACCTATTTCTAAAACTCAAAAAATTCTTAAACTAAAAGTGTAATTTTCAAAATTCCAGGAGCCTTTGCTTTTGAGTTTTATATATATATATGTATATCAATATATATATAGTTGATGACACTAAATTGGGCATTGGGCCCCTTTGGGGCCTAAACATAAGTTGAGGAGAGGCTTAAACATGATTAAGGGAGACCTAATGTAAAATGCTAAAAAAATCTCAAGGTAAAAATGTAATTATGAAAATTTTATGGAGGCCCTCAAAATTTGATGAACTTTGGTGGTCCGGGGCGGTTGCCCCACTGGCCCCCCCTTTGGGCCGGCCATGACTGGAATTGAAGGAGCCTATGAATGCTGTGGTCTTTCTTACATTGCTTAGAGCTTCAATATCACAATGGAAGCTGTAGGGCAAGAAGGGTGTTTGGATAAAATTGTCCATTGAACTTGTAAATCATGTTGAAATTGCAGCGAAGGAGGGTTTTTGGTACCACCATGCAATGCCTCGTTACCTAATGTTCGTTTACTGGATTCCTCAAAAGTGTTAATACTATCCCTCTGCAAGTGCTACACATCAAGTACGTGTTGGTGCTATTGTCATGAATGATAAAAGAGAGGTGCTTGTCCTCCAAGATACGACACATTGGCATGAGGCAAGGCTGGTATGGGATTTTATCAACTGGGAGTTTTTTTGGCAGTCCATAGGGCCTGGTTAGTTTTTGTTCGGTTCTAGGTATCATTGAGTTGATTCTTGTAAAGTAGGTACTTTCTGATTTTTCAGGTTTATCAAGTATACATCCTGATTTTTGGGGTTGTAAATATTTCTGTGGCAATTTGGTTGAGCTGCTCTTTGGTTCTGCTACTGAAAGATTCAAAAGAGGGAAGGCTTTCATTTGGGGAACCCAGTAGGGTTTTTGGTTACCAGTCATGTAATGCATATGGTGGGCTCTTTGCCCCTTGATTTCTATTAATATGATGAAATTGGCTATTCAAAAAACTATTGAGGGTGGGTGCAAAAATGTAATCCGATTATCTCAAGTCCCCCCACCTGAAAAGACATTGCTCACTGAGAAGACTAGCAAAAGCCCAATATACCACGACTCTTTTTTGACAATAACAAAAACAATATTTTCTCTTACTTCTGCTCCACATAAAGAGTAAAACAATAAAAGAAAATTATACAATAATCATCTATATAAGTAACACAATATATCACCATATCTAAGGTATTTACAAGAAATTGAGAATATAGGGAGGAATATATATTAAAACTGATTGAATAAATGAAGCAAAAATGCTGAAGATGAGATATAATCAACAAGGCTCCTAGAATATTGTATCTAACCCATCCAATCTATCCAAAACATTGGACTTCGGACGCTCCAGCCTCTTGGTTGGAGAGCTCCCGGTGCTCCGGCTCAGGGCCCAAACTTTAGTCCCTCTCTTCTTGGCAATAGAAAACTCCTGGCTTTTGCTAATTCCAGGAACCAATCTTCTCTTCCGCATCACATCTTCCAACAAATTTCGATCTTCAGGAGAAAGTTGGACCCTTCGAGTTGGACCATAGCCATTCCGCGATGGCAATCGCTGCATGTGAGGTTGTAGAATCAGTCCCTTGCGGGTTGGGGATCGAAAGGGCATTCTGATTCCATTGTCTCTCTGTCTAACGAGGCTGATGAGACGGTGAAGCCATGCCACCAGTTCAAGGATATACAAGTCTGTCTTATGCCTATCTGCGTGATATAGCGTTTGGAGGCGTAGGAGGTTACTCTGGGGACTCGTCTTCTTGTTAAACTCGGTACTGCAAGACGAGAACAAACACTATCAAACTACATAACCCTAATGGTTACGGGGTGTGAGAAAATCACTAGACAGGAAATAGACTGACCCAGTGTTTGCCCACTCTCCGACCCATCCGAAACCTTGATGTGCTCTGTCATCAATTGCCACAACATAAGCGTATACATAATGTAACAAAAGGATTTGCGCTAAGAGAATATTTCAGTTAAGATGGGAAAACAGATATAAGGCCGAAGAATTCACTGGACACAGATTCATAACATACTTGGTAGTATTAGTAGCCACTGGAACGAGCCACTGGAGAGTCTTCTCCATTTCAGTTTTAATTTGAGTAATCGTGAGCTGCATATAAGCACAATATAAAATGCTTCTTTAGTCTAGGAAGCATCGGGGCAGGGGATTCATCAAATTTCCAAAAATCTAGGATGCAGTTGCGAAGGTATTAGTATAAAATATTTATATATATATATATATATACATTTATCCAATTATATAATCTAATCTACCATTATGTTGTCTTGAACTTCTTATGTAAATAAGATAAGACATGGATAACAAGCATAAAGGCTACATAAGCAACATTAGCCTTTTGACATTTAATCCAACTCCCAACACTCGAAAACTGACCCAATTATTTTTTGAAGTTATCTTAGATACCCCCTTTTGGAAACACACACACACACACACACACACACTGCCACAACGGAGAAGAATTCACGGTAGTGTAAATGCGAGTACGCATCCATGGAAATTATGTGCCATGGTACAATATATGGAAAACAAAGGAATTTTTCTTTTTTCAAAAAGCCAGTGATTCTGGAGTTGCACAGAATGAAACTAAGTTTTGATTAAATCAATTGCACTTAGGAAGAAGCATTACAAGAATTATTCTGTTCCACAGAGGACATACCTCTTCTTTGGTATCAACTGTTTGCAACTGGAAACGCAGAGACATCTTGACACCGTTTGGCAATCCTTGATACAAATTGTCCCTCATATTTGGTGGAAGTGAGGTGGGCCGGGATGCCTGTATCATATTAAATCCAAATTTGTAACAACTCAAACCTAGTCATGCTATTACAACCATCTGAGATATAATACCTCAAACCTGAAGCAAGATTTTAACTTACAATATTATCGATCTGATTAATTATGTTAGCGTAATGCAATGCAAGACCAGCAATACCCAGTCTTTCAGGTTTGCTGACACGCTCTTTGTCAACCAATACAAAACCTGCCCATGAATTGTTCAGCACAAGAAGAAATGAGTGAAGAATACACACAGCCACACACACACACTCTCTTTTCCTACTGTAATACACCGCAAGCAGATGAAAAAACAAACTTAAACTCGTAATATTTCCATGAGACACAAAACGAGGAAGTACATAGCAGGACAAGTTATAGAGCAAGCTTTACGTAATAATTCTACAAGGCATGTCACAGCAAAGAGCAAGTACATGACAGAACATTTTCACGTCATATTTATGGCTAAATTATATAATTTTGCTCATACCATTATCTCCAAATGCTTCCAAAATCTCCTCATGTATGAAAGTAACAATATCAACAAGCTTCTCCACAACCTAAAAAAAAAGGTAATTGAATTACGCCAAAATAGCAGGCAAGTAATGAGACAGTATCCTGTGGAAAACATTAGTCAACACTACGTAAAAGTTTCTTATGACCACATATAGTCAATATAAGGCAGCGGAGAGAAATTCCAGAGAGGAAAGGGGAAAAAATTAATCAACTATTTACAAAGAGTACACTTTCAATTTGAAGCAAAAAAAATTTCCAAGAATATTTAATAGAAACTAAAGAACGCAGTCCATGAGGAAGTTCATCAACTGATACAAGAAGTGATTAACAATCATGTACCTCCTCCAAACTTTTGGCCCAAAGAGATTTCTTTTTCAAGCCCCTAACAAGTTTTCTTTGCTGTTTTAGCTCACTTTGTAACATCATGATACTCTCTCCTACAATTACAAATAAAAGTCAGTCAACTTTGAATCAGCCATATGGCATCATACAATGAAACAGTAATGCTAACAATCTAACAAAGCTTCTATTTACTACCATCTCAAAAAACAACTTGTTTTATTACAAATAAAAGAGATTTGCTCTTTCGAACCTCTTCGAGGAAGATGTAAGGACTCCACTTCCTCAAGCTTCCGCCTGAAATCTTGGTCAAACCTATCCAAGGTATTCAACTCATGATATAATTCCTACAAAAGTAGAAGAGTTAGCTCTAAGAACAGATTATACTACCTAATATGCCAAAACAAACATTGATCACATAACTATTATAAATTATTTTCTACTTTTACTTTTTAACAATTTCCAACAGAGACTAGCTAAATTCCTAGAAAAAATCTTGTTCAAAATAGGTTTTAGGTAGGGGTGGCAATTCGGGTTAGACGTGTCATAATCGGGTCATAAATGGGTTGTGTGGTTTTGGGTTGATTTTTAGTTTTGAGTACTATTCAATAAAAAAATATAAACTTTTTTTAATTTAATCGTGTCATGTCGTGTCATAATCGGGTTGTCTAGTAAACCGTGTTATCGTGTCAGAAATTGCCACCCCTAGTTTTAGGAGATGTGAAAATTGTGCATAGTGCATGATGTTGCAAACTGAATAAAGAAAAAGAATAACTATATGTGCAAGCACAACTATCAAATAAGTGGAAACCATAGCAGAACCATCCGCCAATCTTTGCATTTGCCTATGCACAAACCTAGGTGGACTTAAATTGACTGGAAAATTATTACAAAATGTTTAAAAGTCCGGATGTGTTGATGTTCCAAATCAACACATTTCAAGCACCACAAATACTATGGCACTAAAATATAAGGGGCAATGCGGCAATTAAGGTTAGCGAAAGCATTCGAAATTGAAGACTTCCTATTGTTATAGCATCTAAAATCATATCATACAGGGCAGAGAATTTTCCCCAAAACTGAACATTTAAGTCTGAAAATGTAAACTCTGAGTCCAATCAGTTATAGCATCCTACCGGTCAAACAACCCAACTGCATTCTCATTCCTCAGAAGTAAAGCTATGAAATAACAATATACTCATGGCATAACTTACAGAAGTATGCTGAGCCAGATTAGTCAACTCTTGCATTGTCTTTTCTGCCTCTTCTCTTGGTTGCTTATTGGTTCCATGATCCTCATCCAATCTGACAAATTACACAAAAATCAAGAGATGTAATCCCACCATCACAAACATAAGAAGCATAATTAGAATGAAACTTGATCAGTTAAGTTTCTAACTCACTTTGAAAAGAACCGGCCCAGGTTGTGCCATTGTGGGTCTTTACAGAGATCTCCAAACCTAACTACTTCCCGAGAGAAAACATCAAATTCCTCCCTACAAAATGCAGAAAATGTATCATATCATAGAAAAGTTAGAATGTTGTCACTAAACCTCAGTAAACTGTCTAGTGGTCAGAGAAGGGAACCTCTTGTCAGCAGCAGCAATACTTAGCAACTCTCTCATGTCTGTGGAAACTAACAGTTGTACCCCTTCAGAATGTAAAACCTCTTTTTTCAGGAACTGCACATTTTCTTCAGAGAGAGACTGCAATAAATTTGCTCCTTTGGCAATTGTATTAGCAATTTCAAATGCCAATATGGCTATTCTATTCCCTCTCAAACCTATGCCAGAGATAAAACCACTATTGGAATTGAAATTGGACATGCTACTTCCAAGTGTATCGAGAACATCAACCGCCCTCTCTAGTCCAACGACACCAGCTCTTCCCAGAAACGAGCTCTTGTGGGGCACCTGCAAAAGATAAAAATACAATGTAAGGCACAATGCAATTACAAGCTTCAGTTCAGGAAAAAAAAAAAAAAAATACAATGTAGCATATTTCCTAATAAGAGTGACGGATGTTCAGCAGGTCATGATTGTATGCAGAGAAAAGGAAATTTTACACAAATCTTTGAATAGCAAAATAGATGATGAGCACCAAAGGCCAGAAATATCTTCATGGAGACATTTCCAAAGGCTGTGTCAGACTGATGAACAAGTTTTTCTGTTTGAGTGTCCTCTATTGGTGTGTGTGATAAAAGTCCTCTAATCCATTAAACCTTGTCCCAATCATAGAACTATGTTCGAACATATTCAAATCCACACAGACAGCAATCCACATTGGTATAAATTATCTCCTCTTTCCACTAGTTCTATCACTCTTTCTTCTTTTCTTATTTAATTTTATGCAGGGTATTCTTTCTCTATTTAATTCCAGTCAAGACGAACCTCTTGACACTTGAGATTATCTTAACATTCTTTTAATTGATGAAAAAAAAAGACCTCCAATTGCAACATAAAGCTCCACATTCCTACTATCTATTCTCTCCAAAACCACCCTTTTCATCTCATGACCTACGCAGGCGGTAAAGAAACACGAACACAAGAAGATCCATTTGAACAAACGAAGGCTTCATTTCATGTTCTTGACTTCTTGCAATCAATGTCTATAGCTGAGTACGCGAAAATTAAAAAGTTGCAGGCTTGAACATTTACGGGCAATGAAAAGTACCTTATTAGGCTCTGTCCGAATAGGCGACGGCTTCAATTCACGAGAAATCGACATTCGAAGCTCGCCTGAATCATAATCTTGCGGTGTCTTTTCATAAACCACCTCGGGATAGGTAAGAGGCTCCTCTTTCTTCCTCGCAAAGCTCTTCATGGACTTGAGCTTACCAGAAAAGCCCGAAGCCTTCTCCGGAAAATCGGGCTGTTCGGGCTTTTCCTTCTTTGTCCCACCCGAACACACACCTCCCATTGTTCTTCTAACAATTTAACCTCAAGCACAACACAATTTTAAACCTGTCACATAATTCAAAATCAGGGATACATTTTATCATCAATTCAATCACCGCGGAAATTTAGAGGAATTAATTAAGGTACAAAACAACAGTATATCGAAAAAATATAAATTATATAATCAATTAAATTCCATTTTCTTAGAAACCAAACAGAAAACAAATAGAAACCCTATATACCAATATTCAATTTTTATCACACAATTCTCCATAGAATTTTCGTATTTTTAATATATATATATATAGCATGCCGTACCAGTTAACACAAAAAATGGAATTCAGAGCACAAAATCAAAGAGCTAGTAGATTGTAAGTCCTAGAACACAAATCAGAGTAAATACAGTTGAAACGGATGATGAATCTTAAAAAAATAAATAAATAATCAAATTAGATTTGATCTGTTTAAGGTTGGTTCGTGGACACTTACAATTACCGCGTTAATCGAACATCCCCAAATCTCGTGGACCGATTTGACTGAAATGAAATTGAATTTCACCCGAAAACGTTGTTTGATGCCAACTGCCAACCAGAAGATACACGGTACTGGGTGACTGTTTTCTCTCTCTACATAATTCTCTCTCTCTCTCGATTTTGGGCAGAAAAGTCTATGGTATGAATGTGGAGAGCTTGACTGTTTTCTCTCTCTAGAATTTCTCTCTCTCTCTAGATTTTGTGCATTTTAGACTGGTCTGAATGTGATATGAAATACTCTTACCCCCGCCGAGAAGTCTGAGTTTTGGTTTCTGACGTCACTGTCAGTCTTGGAATGAGCAATTTACGATATTGCCCTTTATTTGTCTAATCTAATTAGGTTGACTAAACCTCCCCCAAAAAAAAAAAACAAAAAAATTCCTTGTGGAGTGTAGATTACGACCCATTTGTTATCCTTTCTTTACCTTCCTCAATTACTAGTAATATTAAAGGTCAATTACACTGACCCTGGATGTACGTTCTAATTACAGAGACCTCCCCCATATTTTCAAATTTACATTGACTTTCTTTGTTGGAGATGAAACTCAAACAGAGTTAAAGTTTTATAAATATATATATACAAAGATTCTCTAAAGAGGGCTCCCTCTCTTTATTAAAGAGAGGGCCTCTGTTTTAGCCGTTAGATCGTGTTTTCATTAAGGGCAGTGTTGTCATTTCACAATTTTTAAATACGATCTAACGGTCAAAACAGAAGCTCTCTCTTTAATAAAAAGAGGGCGCCCTTCTTAGAGCCTGACTGTGTATATATATATATATATATATAACTTATAGTAAAAATCTACACGAAATGTCAAATTTGTCCTCAACATATGCCCTTAAAACAAACAGGAGAGAAATTTTTTTTTTGGAATTTAAGTTGTTGCTTTTTTTTTTTAGTAAGGAAAAATAGTCATTTCAAAAAGTTTTATTAACAATCAAACCAACGGTCAACTACCCGTTGACTAAAATAAGAGAGGTGAGTGTTACATGATAATTTTTTTTAGGAAGACCAGTGTTTCTGAAACAACATTACTAAAGGCACCGAAATGGTGCACCGAATGATCGGTGTCGCCTATCTCGGTGGGTCTCACGCGTGGATATGGGGCCTACCGAGATGGACGGCACCGATCATTCTGTGCACCATTTCGATACCTCAATCTTTGCTCGTTCTGAAAATATGAGAGAGGTCTTTATAATTATGGCATACTTCAAGCAAGGTAAGTGTAATTATAGTAAATATTTATTTTCTGTCTTTTACTTTCTTTTTTCTTTCTGACTTGTTGATGTTCTTTATAGTATATCCCAAAAGATAGTTCAACAATTATTAGTGTAATAAATAAAATAAAAAATGTAGATTTGCATTACAAATCTTTTTGTCTACTTGTGTAAGCATCATCATATCCACTTGCAGTTGTTTGAAGGCATCTTAAATTGTTATGTATATCGGACTTAAAATCGAAATAGTGGTTCTATATACATATAACAATAGAATGGCAGTCATTCAAACTCTTAATTTTTTTTTTAATATATTTAAATTTTTTGACAATAAGAGAAAATATTTTGTCTTTGAAAATATGCCGATAAAGAATTGTTTACTGATGTAATGCTCAAGACTAAAAATATAAAAATAAAAAATTCACCAAGTTTGATTTTTTTTCTTGGATGTTTAGTTTTCTTCAATGGATTTAAATTCATCAGACAAGATATGCATAAGAATATATAGCAATTAACCAAGCAATTAGTATTAAAGTCCTATTAATTATGATTAAGAAAAATAAATAATTGATCCGAAAATGTTTATGCCACTAGTTAAAAGTAAACAATCATGATATGCTTAAGTATTAGTATTTGTCTCTTAATATTATGGACATATTTAAGGTCACTATTTTACCAATCAAAGGGAGAATATATGTATTTGAACATGAGTTATGCTACACTCACATCTAAATTCACATTCAATTTTATATCTAATTGATCTTTGATTTTTGTGGGTCCCATGAATTAAAGGTCATAATGTGCTAGGTGTGAAATTGAATGTGAATTTAAATGTGAGTGTAGCATTTTTGTTTGAACATAATACAGTTGCATTCTTGGGTAATATACCCAAAAAGCTTATCACTCGGCCATAAGAGATGTGATTTAGTGTTCGAGTCATGGGGAATGTGGCCATTGGAGAATTCATCCGACGACTCCAAGGCTTCGAAGGATTAGTCTATGTACGCGCAAACTGGTCCGAACACCTCTGATTACCAAAAAAAATAAATAAATAAATAAAAGTACAGTTGCATAACATTTTGAACATATTCTTGATTCTAAGTAAAACATAGAAAAGAAAGACTTAGAAAAATGAATCTATTCTTCTATAGGAGGAATACCCTTTTAGCCTTTTTGCTACCATTTGCGAACTTTTTGAATAATTGCGACCTAGTCTAGTGTACAAATTTCACTCTAGACGAAAACTGAAAGATAAAAGAAAACGTGAAAAAAAAAAAAAAAAAAAAAAAAAATTTCATCTTAACTTCTTTGCTTGGTAGTATTAGCCTAACACATTGTAAAATGCTATGAAATCTTATTTACTTTTTGTGGTCAAATGGGAGTGGGGCTACCCAAAAAGGCAAAACGTCCATTATATATGTCTACATTGATTATCGCCAAACATGCTGTTGATTTAAAAAAAAAAAAAAGGTACAATTTGACTTTTTCAATCCACAGCACTTTTGCTCTTCTCACTTTGGTCTGTATATATTTTTGTTTACTTTAAAATTGTTCATTATTTGTTCATGTTTTTCTGGAATTCAGAATTAAATAAAAATTAATTAATGGTATAAAGTATTGGATCTTACTATGTTAGTTAATGTAAAAGAAGGGTGAGCAAATGGTAAGCAATTTTATGGTGAGCAAAACTGCACTCTTTTAGTCCGTCATTGTTTGCTCATGCTTTTACTAAATAACATGTGTACAATTTTAGTAATTATGTTAATAATGCAAGAGCAAAATGAGAATGAAATAGAATACATATCACTCAATGTTGCCCCTCTCTACTATCAATATAATTCCTAGAATTAAATACATATCATACGGTAGAAACTTAAGTGAACAATAAGTGATCAAAGCGAGAAAAATACTCTCCTACCAATCAGCATCTAGTTTAATTGCACACTCCAATTATCACAGATCACGCAATGGTAAAGAAAGGGACATAATAGTAACTTGCGAAATTCCGCATTTACATTAGTCAAGAATCCAGATTTGTCAGGACATTGGACTAAAAGAGCCACTTACTTGTCGCGGATTTGAATGGAAAAGGTCATCAGAATGGGAGATATATAACTATTTATAAATAGGAAAAAGAAAATAATTTTAAAGGTCTATTGCTTTATTGAGAGTTATTGTATGGACTGGAGCATAATTAAGTTCTGGTCTCCGACAAAAAGGCCAAGTTGGGATGGCAGAGGTGGGATTCAACAATTAGGCTTTGTTTGTTTAACAAGATTAAAGAAGGGATCGTGTAGGATTAAATTAATAATCTTATTTAATTAAATAATTTAGTATTTGGTAAGGTCATTTTGTTCGAGATTAATTGTTCATTTTAAAAGAATAGTCCTCTATATGAGAGACTTAAGTTATACCATAGGGGATGTGGTATTATTAGTCCCGGAACTATCAATTAGTTCCATTTAATTGATAGTTCCAAGACTAATTGTCCAATCTCCCTCCGACATCCAAGCGTGGCCTTAGTCCTTAAAAAATAGTCGCTGGACTAATAAAACTACATCCCCATGGTATACCTTAGTCCCCCCCATATGGGGGACTTTTGTTTTAAAATGGACAATTAGTCGTGCGCTTCATAGCCATGCCAAACGCCGGACTATTCGATTAAATGACTGTCACGTGACATCATCGTACTGATATGGTGTAACGTACTAATTATATTCACTCACCTATTCAGTCTTAGGAGAATTCTATGATATAATACAAGCATTGGGGTTTTTTCGTATCATATAACACTAATGAGTCCGATGTTTTTTGAGACCTACTACATTCCATGTTTAGGGGCCTAAATTCGAGTACAATATTTTGAGACCTGAACACAATATTTTGAGACGTGGATGCAATGTTTTGGGACCTCAATTACTATGATCGTATCATAGTGGTTTGGGTACAATGCTTTTAGATGTGAGTGCAATGTTTGAAGAGTTGGGTACAATATTTGGGACTTGACACCTTTTGCATTGAATGATAGTAGTTTTACACGTGTCTTTCTCTCAGCTTTCACAAAGTCTACCTAATTTAGGATTTTCACACACATACCAAAAAAAGAAAAAAAACGCTCATAGTTCACTTATTTTTCCTAGTTAGAGCAAATGCAGTGGTGTTATAAAATGTAGGGTAAATTAGGATAAATTTAGGCTAGTTTACAATACCAAGTTGTGGAGTCTTACTGTGGTGTAGTAAGCAAACGGCTAAGTGATTGCCGGCCCCAATCCAAACGGCAAAGTGATTGCCGTTTGTTTTTTTTTAATTATTATTATTTTTTTTTTTTTTTTGGTCTAATAGGCAAGAAAAGACACACACACAGGGGCGGAACTACACTATTAATGGGGGGTGCCATGGCACCCCTCAATCTGTGAAACCTTAAATTTTATAAAAATATTAGGGACCTTCTATGCTAGACCCTAGTGATTTTGGTTGTACAATACAACCAAGTTACTAGACTTTGGCACCATTTTTGGTGCTCAAATATTGTGATTTTGTGTCAAATATGGTAACTTGAATAATGATTTTGTTTTTGAAAACATACCTTACCTTGAAAAATGATTTTTTTTTTCAAATGTTATTACACTTTGGCACTAAAGTTACAACATTGGAGCACCAAAATCATTAGAATGTATGATACATTCAAAACTACTACGATATTTCCTAAAATTTTCCAACATAGCAATGTATGAAAATATATGTCCAAATTTTTGTGGGTCTTCTATTGAAACCCCATAATAATTTAAAGGGCAATGCTATAGTGAGCAGCTTCTCATATGAGAAGGCGGGTTTTAACCGTTGGATGAGCATCTAGCCATAAGATTCTCAGGAATCTGGAGATGTATTTATTGTTAGATGCTCATCCTGTTAGGGATATATACTAAAAGTCATGCTTTATGTAGTTGATTTATTATTCATTTAATAAAATCAGTTAATCCATTTTTTTTATGAGAATCTGTGTGGGGCAATGTTTGTATTATATTATTTATTTAATATTATGCATGTGTGTCTCTCATTCTATATAGTAGGTGGTTTGGTGTGTAGAGTTCGGCTTACATACGGAAGATCAGGCCATCAGATATTATAGAATGTAAGATTTTGGTTTACAGTCTTAGATGGGATTGGACACACCATCGGTAGGACTGCAGCAGGGTGTTGTAGTAGGTTTGTCTTGACTACGGAAAACGGTATAGTTTCAACTCACTATGCTGGTACACTTTGTGTATTAAACGGGACTGACTTGGGGTAATTATCTTTATACTGACTCATAAGATAATTAATACCTCATGGCTATTATGAGTACTTATACTCTAAATCCTAAATTAATTTGTAGACACGTACATTTGATATTTACACTTTGATTCCTAAAAGGGTGAGATTCTTAAATGGGTCAATATCTCATTGGATTGGGTGGCAATATTAATTGTGTAGTGGATATTAATTAATGATGGAATCCATGTCTCAATTTTGGGATTGATGATATCCCCTTGAGAAAGCTTATAAGTTTTGATTATGTCAAACCCTGCAGGTGGATTTTGTATCCGACATATCAGATAAGTTAAGCAGAGGATCTCAAGGAATTTTAAGAAATTAATTAAATATGATTGTCAGTAATTATATTTAATTAATGGATATCTGTAATCTTAACATGGGGAGATAATAAGCATTTAATAACATGGAGCTCGAAGTATATTTTTGAGATAAGGGTAGGAGTGCAATTATAATTCTTTAGTGGTATGAATTATAATTTATGAAAATAGGAATCTGATTCAGTTCGAATTAGGGTTTCCTAATTCCATAAGGAAGCCTATTCCTTATTGACTTCTTATGGTCCCTATCGTAGCCTATATATATGCTGCTTTGGCTCTTTTCTCAGTTTGCGTTTTTCTATATAGAGAATTATAACTCGGAATAGAAAAGAGAGCGTAAAAGAGGGAGAGCAGAAAACAGAAAGGATTTCGAAAGAGCCCACACTCAGTTCGAAATTCTGGCAGCAAAGGAATACGGTAGAAGATCGTGAGCTGTCATCGAGCCCGTGTTCTCGATTCGTCTACTACAGCAATCCGTTTTAGCAGTTTAAGGTAACCCTAGTTCCGCCCTTGTAGGGTTATTGTAGTTTTGACGTAATTTTTTTTGCAGTACCAACTTATACGCACTGTCAACGAATTCTGGGAACGCAGTTTCCTAACACATCCAACGGTTAAAACATGCTTTCTCATATGAGAAGCTTCTCACAATAGACTTACCCTAATTTAAATATACGATTCTGTTTAGTGACGGAACAAAATAAGGTAACTAAACCTGATTTGAAAAAATAGAAAAAAAAAAAAAAAAAAAAAAGAAAAAAGAAAAAGATAAGCAAGTAACATTTACATACGTATCTTTATGGATTGTTTCTTAATTTTTGGCACCCCCGGAGACAAAATTCTGGTTCCGCCCCTGCACACACACACACACAACAAAAACAAAAACAAAAAATAACCCACCAGCCGGCATTGTCTCTGCCGGCCGGTACCAACCAGCATAGACTTTGCCGGCTCGTGATTCAGATGGCAAAGTGATTGTCGTTTGTCCCTATGGTAAAAAAAAATTAGTGTTAGGCTAAACTTAAGTTTCCTTAACTTTTTTTTATCCTAGTTTCTCCTATATGCTACACCACTGTGGAACACAATTGCTAAATTTAAGCTAATTTACTATATCCCTACACCACTGTAGTTGCTCTTACTAATATTAGCCCACTCCAATCCAAGAGAATTCATGAGTTCGCTGTTACTAAATTGCAGATACTAAAGCTATAGATTTGAAAATTCACATTTGAATGAAATAATTGATGCGGGGAACTACTATGAGATAGTGAGCCATATTGATTTGGTTGGCAAGCGGTTTTTGGTCTCAAAATGTTACATTCAGATTTCAAAATTGTATCTTAATTCCAAACTAAATATTGTAACTTCAAAAATCACATAAGTTTTCAAATTAAAATACTTTTCAAAGTAATAACATATTGGGACTAAACTACACATTTTTAGCACCAAATTGGGCTACATCATACAACCAATACCACTATGACTGATCATTGAAGGTCTCATTCATCTAGGCCTGGCAAACGGGCGGGCTTGGGCGGGTTCGGGCCGGGCTGAAATGGGTCGGGCTGAGATCGGGCCGGGCTTAGATGAGAGTTGTGTATTACTGTTGTCGGGTCGGGCCGGGCCTGACACTTTGCCCCATTTTTAAATATACATATATATTCATGCCCAGGAAAAATATATATATATATATAAATATCCTTATATATGTCCAACAAATATGTATATACACTTGTGTAAAAATACATATCAATTAGAAATCAATCTTCTCTAATACTATATACCTATACCCTTAAAACATGATATACAGCACAAATCCAAAAAAACAAATGATTTTTAAAGCCACAATCACTTGCAAGAGAAGTAAAGAAACCCAAAATTAACAATTGTGTCAAATATTCTCTTCGATCAATGGGTTTATAGTCCAACTTCAAAACACAGAATCTAAGAAAAAAAGACGAATCAAGAAAAGGAAAACAAAGATTTCAAATCAAAGAATATATATATAATATACATATATATATATATAGAGAGAGAGAGAGAGAGAGCAGCCGAAAAGTGAGTGGGAGTCGCTGCTTCATTCTAGAGAGAGGAGAGAGAGAAGGGCTGCTTTTTGGGAGAGGCAGATATGAGAGAGGGCTTTTTAGGGTTGCATTTATGTAGTGGGTGGGTTGGTCACGGGCCAGAAACGGGTTTACTTTGGGCCCGCTTATAAAATCTGTTTATAAGACACGAGCCCGTTATGGCCCGATCATTAAATATGCGGTTACCCAATTCCAATTTATACTAGGCTTTTGACGGGTTGGATGGTGTTTCGGGCTTGACTTGCCAGGCCTACATTCATCCATCACACGACTCACACCATGTCAATATAGTGATATAGTTAGTGTTGGAGTTAGAATTTTGTGTGTGTGTGTGTGTGTGTGTTGGTTGGGGTGGTGGAGTTAGAATTTTGCGTGTGTGTGTTGGTTTGGGGGGGGGGGTGTGGGGTTCGGTATTTGTGACTATTAGTGTGTGTTGTAAGCTTTTGACTGGCTTATAATTTATGACATTGAGTGTTATAATTGTACTTTCAAATGGCATCCTTACATAGTTACTAGTTACTATTTAGTGCCACAAAGTTTACAACGAAATAGTACATTGTTATCACAATAAAAACATAAAAATTGGTTATGGAATGAGATACCTTGTAAAAGTCACAAATTGTAGAGCCAATTTGCAAAATAGTTTAAAATTTTAAAAATTACATATAGGTACCAAAACTTTCCCAAAATTTGGCAGGAGCCAAGGCCCCCCTTGGCCATGGATATAGTGAGGCAGTCACCCTGAATACTTCTCCTACTAATGGGAGACAAAAATATGTATTTAGCCACATGGCAGTTTCGATTGGTCAGGACCACTTAGCCTGAGAGTAGAAGAAAACTTAAATGCAACGGTTATATATTGTGATGTGGCATTTCAAACCCAATAAAAATTCTTCATGGATACATCTAGTCCCCTATTTTCAGGGAAATCTTTTCATGACACAGCAAAAAATCCTTCCAACTCAACAAAAAATTTAAACATGTGAGAGGGTATAAATTCTTATGCGGTACACCTATTAGCATAATGCTACACTCCATCTAAATCCACACACAATTTCACACCCAACACATTCGGACCCATGATTCCGGTGGGTCTTGTGTGGGTCCAATGTGGGACCCACACGGGGCCCATTGAAATCAAGGGTAAGAATTGGTGGGTGTGAAATTGTGTGTGAATTTAATGTGAGTGTAGCATTTTTGTACCTATTGTATCCAATATTTACTCTAGAGTGAGACCATGCAATAACTTCTCAACGGTCATGCCATGAGATGAGATCCAATAATCTAGTCTAGGGAGGGGCGAATACATAAAATGTGCCCTCGAAAAAAAAAATAACGTTTATTTATACCTTTTTGATAGGATGACTCTTTGGGCACATAAGAATCTCACAAAAACAAGATACATAAATTTTATGTGTCTATCTCTCTCCTCTGTAGACCCCACAGACAGACACTGTGAACCCCATAGTGTCAGTGGACTCTATAAGGAGAGAGATAGACACATTGTGATTTATGTATTTTGTTTTTGTGAAATTCTTATGTACCCCAAGAGTTATCATTTTTTATAATGAGATAAATATATACGGAGATATGAATACAAACTATTTGAATGAACAAGGTATGTAGCAATTTATAAACTAAATTCAGAATTTATATATTTATAAACACATCAAATTTTTTAAAAAACTATATATACACGTCAGTTTAAAAAAAAAATCTAAGGGAGGCGAGCTTAATAATTTAGAAAAAATTTAGGGAATGAGTGTATATACTTAACGTGTATTTTTAAATAATATTAGAGAAATAATATAATTAAATAATTTTTTTTTTCAAATTTAGGGGATGGTCACTCCCCTAGATCCATCCTTGCATGAGATTCTATATGTACATGAGGATTTTTTTTTTCCATTGGATGGTTTTATCGAACTCTAATTTTTTATTTTTATTTATGCCCTTTTTTAAATCAGGCTGATAATATCGTACTTTGGCGTACCAACTGTCCAATTATTAATTCAACGACGCCGCCAAGCATATATTACATTCACACCTTTGGTAAGATTTTTATTCTATTATTATTATTATTATTATTATTATTTGGTGGAACCTTTGGTTAGAATTGGGAAATACAATTTTATACTATTTGTGAATTTTATGTGTGCTTTCTACTAGTTGACTGTAAAAGATGGAGTTGGACTAGGTACCAATAGTGAGGCATGCTACATACTAGTACATATATGTCCTCCAATTTTTTTGACCGTTTGATCTTCTTTTTGGATTAAAAATTTATGCAGCAATTTTCATTCCTTTTTCTTTTTCTTTTTTCAATTATAAATAAACCTATATTGAAGTTATTTTTTTATATACTTTTTTTAATACTTATTTAGATTATAGCAGTATATACACACATCTCATTCTAACTCCAAAGTTCTATAATAGCCCACAATAAAGTTCAACAAAGCCACTCATTCCGACTTTATGATTATAATTAATATGAAGTTTTGGATATTTCTAATACTACGAGAGCAATACTACATAGTAACATGCACAATCACTACCATAGTATATTATATTGTATAACTGTAAAGCACTTAAAAACCAATTTTGAAATTCAAATATGGAAATTAGGATTACTGTTTCCAACAAGTTAACTGGATTAGAGCCTCTCAAATTTTTTAATCAAATCTTGTTGCAACCTTGACTTCAACAAAATCGTGATCAAGCTATATTTGGATCAAATTTATAGTGAATTCCACATTTTATTTAAGGTGGGACCACATTAGAACAGGTTCTCCTCCGTAAGGAGACGAAGTGATGTTAAACCGTTAACAGGAGAATGAAAATTTTGCTTTAAAATGTCCTACTTGAAAAATGGGATAATTTTGTACTTGGAGCATGTTTGTCTATATATGCTTATGCTTATAGTTATATAATTTTGATCGTGATTGGTAAACCTAATTAAAAGTAGAACTAGTTATTTTATGACGTGGGTGTTTGGTTAATTTGTTGTGGAATTTATTAAAATAGAGTTAATCTTGAAAAGTAACCCCACGTGTTTATTGTCCAACTGCTTTTTTGACCAGATTTGCTTTTTTTTTTTTTGCTAAAACAAACAGATCAAAAAGTAGCTTAAGCCACGAAAACTACTTACAATGGACAAATAAGTAATAACTTACACATTGATTAGAAAAAGACAATCATGAGTTAACATACATTGACAGTTTTTGAAGGGTTGGGCTCTAACGGGGCATCCCAATTTTGCCCAATATGTGGAAAGGAAATACCTATCATATGTGTCATACTGTAACGACCTACCTCCCCGTCTAGCAACAATATTGTCCGCTTTGGGCCTAAACACAAAGAACTTCCCAGGGGTCACCCATCCCTGGTACTGCTCTGGCAGCAGCACGCTTAACTGTGAAGTTCTTTCATGTTTAGCTCCCTCACGGTTTTAAAAGGGCTTGTTGCATATAGAGGGGCGATTAATCCTTATAAACTAGTCCATGAACTTCACCCCAGGCGATGTGGGACAAGTCCCTACACCCGACCTCACCTCATCCGTCTTGGCCATCATGCCTCAGCAGTATTGGCTCTTGGTTATCCACCCTCCTTAAGGGCCACACGTCCTCGTGTGGGACCTACCCCCACATTTCCGGCTGGCTTTCCGCTCTGATACCATTTGTAATGACCTACCTCCCCGTCTAGCAACAATATTGTCCGCTTTGGGCCTAAACACAAAGAACTTCCCAAGGGGTCACCCATCCCTGGTACTGCTCTAGCAGCAGCACGTTTAACTGTGAAGTTCTTTCATGTTTAGCTCCCTCACGGTTTTAAAAGGCCTTGTTGCATATAGAGGGGCGATTAATCCTTATAAACTAGTCCAGGAACTTCACCCCAGGCGATGTGGGACAAGTCCCCACACCCGACCTCACCTCATCCGTCTTGGCCATCCTGCCTCAGGAGTATTGGCTCTTGGTCATCACACATACCCCAACCCGTCACGTGCAGATTAGGACCATGTAACAAAGGATTATTTAGGTCAAACATCCATTAATATAGTGGTTAAGTGATTCTGCCATTAATTACTGAGTAAAACACCATTTCCAAATTTTTCTGAGACTCATTCGACTTATCGGGAGTCTGGTCGGTTGATTTCTGGATCACAGAGATGACATTCACGAGGAAATTCAATTCAATTCGGTCGACTGCCCCGAACCCAGTCAACTGAGTTTGCAAAAGAGCGTGCCCAAACCCGATCGATTGGACAGATCCAGTCGACTGTACTGAGAGTTCCAGTAAGCCCCCCTCTAAAAACACAAACTTGCCGATTGTATAGAGCAATGCAGTCGACTACTTTTTAAAAAATAGGAGAAACTTTTTGTCCAATTAAACGAATCCAGTCGACTATTTCCGAAGCCAGTCAACTGCTTCCTAATTAACCAATCGATTGTTTCCGCAACCAGTCGACTGCTTTTCCACAGTAGAGCATTCTATAGCAAGTTCTAAATGTAAACCTTATCAAAACTCCAAGGCATGAAAACACAACTGAAACACTCCCAAAATCTACTAGATTCATTTATATACATAATTCAACACGTCCAAAGTTACCACGTGAGTTATAAATTACAAACCACAATTTCACAAGATTACAAGTTCAACACTACAAGTTTTCCTAAATTCACTATTCATTGACAGAAAAACTATAAACATAATGACAAGAGACAATTCCCAGCCCCTCTCTCGGGCTTCCATCTTCACCTCTCTGGATTCTATTCCGAACAGGCGGTGGTTGTTATTTACCACAACAGAAAAAGAAAACGGTTTTATTAAGCATTACGCTTAGTGGGCAATCTAAACATGATTGAATGCTTAACATGTACAATGCTACAATTTAATACATAACTCATATACATGATCGTTGAGCTACTAGCTCAATGATTCATTCAGACCCGAAGACTTCACATGGCCACGTGGTCACTTTTATTCCTTGGACATTCGTTCTCAAGGGGATTTCTTCTCCTTCTCTTTCCTTATTACTCCCAACAATGAATCATTTCCCCAGGTATTCATTGATCACCACATAATCACATAAGCACGTAAGCATGGTAATTTCACTTATTGACAAGTTATTCTCAATTTACCATTTTCATGGCTTCTAAGCATGAATTACCAATTCTATATACCATTGAAGCATTTAACACATTAAACCACAATCAATTTCAGTTAGAAAACTCACCTTTAATAAATTCCACCCAAATTAAACTTAGATAAGTTGATTTCCACCAAATTCCGATCCAATTCTCACTCTAAAGTAAATCCCACACGTTTTCAATAAACTGCTTGTCACCGATTAAAAGGGTTTTCAAATTCAATGATTAAAACAAAATGAAAGGTATGAAATGATCATCTTACCTCCACGAGCCCAAATACGGCTTTGGTTCATGTATTGGACCAATGATGGCGACGAAACGACATATTAACGGCAAACGAAGTTCTCTTCTCTCTCTAACTCTCGTCGGTTTCTCTCTATCTCTCTCTCCAAACTATTTTCTTTCTTTTATTTAATGGAAAAGACACTAGGTGTCATTCTCATAACTCATGAATGTGTGACTCCTGACCACACTGATGGATTTAGGTTTCAAAAACTTTAAATCTTATGCGCAGCGGAAAAACGTGTTTAAAACATTATTAGAATGCCCGGATCTACTACTTATCACTTCTATAGATGCGTACAAGAGAGGGACAAGAATTATACCTCGTGGTCTTGAACCCAATTCTGAATTCTTCAACTTTCAGTAGCTTCCTCTAGATGATCTTCACCCTTATGTCTCCTATGAATGCTCCCGGAATGGCTAGGGTTGGTAGAAACCCAAATAGAGAGGATGTAGAAAGTTGGGAAACTCTAAAATAGTTTTTGCAGCTTTGTGTGAATAAAAACGACGATCAAACTATTCTATACGTAGCTGCCCTATTTATAGATTTTCAAATCGACTTTTACCTTCGACCGATCAAAATTCTTTCAATCATTCGAGCTGAACTAGACTTCAATCAATCGAACTTAGTTCAATCGCTCGAAACTTTAATCCTTATATGCCTTCCAAGCATTCTAGCGGAGCTAAGAGCGGGACCTCCTAGTCTCTTTATTGTTGGCTCAGACTAGTTATTAATTCCCATGATCAAACTCTTTTATCAGCAAATTAACTAACTGATTAGTTAACATTTACTCCACTATAAAATGATAATTGCACTCCAACGCAAAAGAACAAATCCGAAGCGATAACTAGACTTGTATGGTGTACTAATATCCCTCTACCGTCAGCATTCATAATCATATTCAGGTAATTAGATAACTATTATTGTCAACCTGAATGATGATTACATCTTCCATTCCTTGAGTTTCATTCACCTCTCATGATTACCAAACATGTTGATAACTACTTATCAACAAGACTGCAGTTCTCAGTAATCAACTTGGTGACATTCTTAAGGGAATGCTTACTCTTTATTAGAGGGCAGATTCTATCTTAACAATATATGTTCACAACCCTATGAATGTGACGTACCCAAGATACCCGGGAGTTGATCTTTAAGACCTCACTGATTGTTAATTCAAAGCAGTTATATCCACAGTCTGTGTCTATAATCGTCTCAAGATTAAGAACACGTACCTTATACAAGTTATGAGTTCATATCAATTGTTGATAGTTTTTTGTCAATAGGAATCTCATGGTCCGTCAATGCACTATAAGCACTAGCATATTAACTAAGAGTCACACTCTAGTGATTAAGATTCATCACTCCATCCAATGGTAGTTAATAATGCTATAGTGTATACCTGATGAGATATCTAGTCTCATCATCTACTGTGACAAGTTCTAACTTCTAAGTATCAAAGAATAGTAATTCATATCTCTCTTGTATGTATCTCATACATACATGAATTACCTACTATGATATTTATGGACTACATCAATCATCTCATGACACATACATAAAGAAATGTAAATATGATATCCATATATAAAATGCCAAATGTCAAATACATAAAGACCGGGTTTGAGGGCACAATCTCAACACACACTTTCCAATTGCCTCCCCTAAATTTCCAAGTTCACTTATGAAACCCCCAAACATTCCATGAACTACCCAATTATCTAAATGGGTATTTATGTAAGTCTCGCATGGGTCCCAAATGAGGTCCCAAATATTTTATGAAGTTGCTATCGCAACTACTGATTACGAATCATTTTTATTTATGCCCTTATATGGGTACCTAAACTGGTACCTAAAGCTAACACATATAGTAATATAATATACAAGAAACTTTAACATATGCTCATTAATAATATAAATGCATCTAACATGTAAATGCGAATTATATTTTCCAGGCCATTCACCGGGTCCCACTTCATAACATGTCCCTCCTCATTGGGGACTTTCAACTGTGTTCTTCGCTGAACACTTTTCACTGGTGAGCCCAAACCTCGCCTTAATCCATGATATACACTAATTATATTAATTAATGCGTATTAAAATAATAATTAAACCATTTTTCAGGTATGAGTATTACATCTCTCCCTCCCTAAAAGGGAGTTTGGTCTGCAAACTTACTCTTACCTCAAGTATCGAATAAGTGCGGGTATTTTGCTCGAATCTCATCCTCCCGTTCCCAAGTAGCTTCCTCGACTAAATGAATACGCCATTGAACCATCACTAGAGTAATCACTTTGGTTCTTAATACTTGATCCTTTCTATCAAGATATTGCACTGGATGTTCCATATAGGTCATATCTTCCTGTATCTCCTACGATTTTGTAATGATGACATGTTTTGAGTCCGCCACATAACATCAAAGCATCAACATGTGGAATACATTATGAATATTTTCCAACTCTTGTGACAATTCCAATTGATAGCTAGTGGTCCCACTCGATTTAGAATCAAATAAGGTCCAACGTACATCGAATTGAGCTTCTCTCGCTTACCAAATCGTGTTATGCCTTTGGAAGGCAGTACTTTTAAAAAGACATACTCACCTACTTCAAACTCCAATGGTCTTCTACCCGTATGTGTATAACTTTTATAATGACTCTGAGCCGATTGCAATTGCTGTTTTATCACTCTAATCTCATCGGTAGTAACTTGAACTATTTTTTGTCCCAAAAGTTATTTTTCACCAACTTCTATCCAACAAATCGTCGATCTGCACTTTCTTCCATATAATGCCTCGTAAGGTGCTATTCCAATATTGGTTTAGAAGCTATTGTTGTAAAAAAATTCAATCAATGACAAATGAGTTTCCTAATCAGCTTTGAAATCCATAACACTAACTCTCAATATATCCTCCAAAATCTAAATTACTCTCTCGGATTAACCATCGGTCTAGGGATGAAACGCAATACTAAAATGTAAAGCTGTTCCTATAGCCCTCTGTAGCCTTCCCAAAATTTTGACACAAATCGGGTGTCGCGATCTGACACTATCAACATTGGTGCCCCCTGAAATCTAACAACTTCTCTGATATATATATATATCGTCAAGCTTTGATGGATCTCTGGTCCTGATTGGTAAGAAATAGGCTGACTTAGTCAACCGGTCCATGATGACCCATATACTATCCATTTGACTTTGGGGATCTCGGCAATCCTAATACAAAATTCTTAGTGATATGTTCCCACTTCCACTCCGGTAGTTCTAGAGGTTGTAATTCTACTCCAAGTCGTTGATGTTCCATTTTTACTTTCTAACAAGTCATGCACTTAGCGACAAATTATGTGACTTACCGCTTCATACCAACCACCAATAAATCTCTTGCAAATCTCTATACATTTTGATACTACCTGGATGCACTCAATACCTGGTATTATAAGCTTCTTCCATAACCTTATATCTCATATTTCCAACCTCAGGAACACATAAACGATTAATATACCTCAAAACACCTTCTTGGAAATTGAACTTTGGCCTTCTACCCCCAGGTAATTCATCTACTATCTTCTTGAAGTCTGAATCTAAAAGTTGATTCGACTTGATTTCCCTAATCAAACTTGGTTGTGCCACAATCGCAGCCATTAAATCGCCTTCAACTCTAGGAATCACTTCAAGTTTTGATTATTCAAATTCTTTTACTACCTTTTCATGTCCTGTCAAGGTAAAGGCTAAGTTTTCTGATGTCACACCCGGTCCCACAATAATAGAATTGAAGCCCGTGGCACGCCATCGAGGCTCGTCCAATTCATTAACGTTCCCAAAAGAATTTGTTAAGAGCACGCAGCGGAAAAGAAACACTTTCAATTTTTTAAAATTAGCAACCAGTTGTCACACCCCAACCCGCGGGCTAAGACACGTGTAACAAAGCCAACAAGGACCAAACAATCATTTTTTTTAACGTTCCAAAATAATATTTTAAACTGAAATACCAGGGGTAAAATAGCTTTTTATCAAACAAAATCTTAAAAAGAAATAAAATAAAGTTTTAAAACCATTGAATGGTTCTTAGACAGAGTTCCCCCTATTATAGCACCATTCCCCCTGTGAAACAAGAATTAAAATACCAAAATATCACCTAAATACTTGGAAATTCTTTCAAAACTTCAATCCACGATTCATATTACAAGGATTTAATATAAAACCAAAATATAAACTTATCTCTAAAAAATCCAAACACTAGGAATATAACTACTTATCTAAACTCATTTACATATGAACATATTAAACAAAAACCATTAATCTCGAGCTATCCCAGAATCCCCACAATTCAACGTTTCTCACTGTGATGCTCGTCCGAACCTACGTGGTCATTAGCCACAAAAATTGACTAAGCTTTAGTTTAACGAGTACGTGGTACTAATCATGCAATTGGAGAATCTAATGATTCACAACATCAATTAAACATTCACAACAATATATGGTCGCAGGCGTGTCAAGTAATCAATCACCATCGTTCTGGACCCCTGATTCCAAGCCATTCTCACTTTGTCGTCGCTTTAAAAGTGATATCACACACTCTCAAGTGACCAAAGTCAATTCGATGTGGTCGTCATCACCGTCTCCTTTTATCTGAGGATTTCATCATCATCCCCATTTTCTCTGAGGAATGGCATCCCTGATATACGGGCTAAATAATGGTGATTATCACTTGAGACCCTTTGACCCAAATAAGCACATAAGCAACTCAACATGTCAACATGGCAATTTCAGCATTTTTGGACATGTTAAATAATAATTAATCACATGCTTTTCTACTTAATCACAATTAAGCAATTTAAACATTCACTAACAAATAAATAACATTAAATATCCAATTTTGGGATTAGGACACTCACCTCACGAATAAGTCCCAAATAAGCCTAGAAATCCCAAACTCCTTTGCAAAACTAGCTCTAGTTATTCCCAATGATATCCCTACATATAAATATATATATATATATATATCACATATATACATCACCCCTCAAAATAGATCGTAGAAAAACATCATCAAAAGTGAAAAAGAAAGACACAGAAATAATCTTCTCACCTTCACGAGTCCGAATATGGCTTCGGTTCGCGAAATAGAGGTTGAACGGCGAAGAAACGGTGACCGCACCAACTTTCCTCTCTCTTCTCTCTCGTCCTCCCAACTCATTGTCTTGTCTTTTTTTTATTTTTTAACTAATGTGTCTCAACCGACTCATGTATATCATGCTAAATGATATATTAATAATTATAACATATTATATTAACCTCCCCTAGAGTTTTTAACTCTTATTATGAAACCCCCTAAACTTTATATTAACTACCCAATATCTAAGTGGATATGTGTCTATGTCACGCATGGGTCCCCAAAAGTGGTCCCAAATATTTTATGAAGTTGCTAATAGCCTACTAATTATGAACCATATTCCTATTAGCTCTCACTAAGGTACCCAAACTGGTACCATAAAAGGTCATAACTAACAATAAAATATTCAAAATAATTATACAATTATTCATTTAATCACACAAATGCAACTAAATGCAATTTATCTACCCTGGACCTCCCGTGGGTCCCATTTCATATCCGTCCAACAGTGCCCTTATCAAAGCACTTATCACATCGGGGTAACTGGAACTTACCCAAATATCACATGCAATTAATTATACTAATTAATCCATGAAAAATAAATATTACTTCCATTTTCTGGGTATGGGTATTACATCTCTCCTTCCCTTTTAGGAAGTTTGTCCCCAAACTTTTCTTACCTCAAGTGTCAAATAGGTGAGGATATTTCTCTCAGATCTCATCCTCACGTTTCCAAGTTGTCTCCTCTACTGAATGATTACGCCATAACTACATAACTAGAGGAATGACTTTAGTTCTGAGCACCTGATCCTTCCTATCGAGGATTCGAACTAGATGTTCAACATAAGTTAAATCTTCTCGAACCATCAATGGTTTCGGAGTAATACGGTGACTCGAATCTGATAGATAACGTCGCAACATAGAAACGTGAAACACATTATAAACATTAGCCAACTCTTGTGGTAATTCCAACCGATATGCAACTGGACCAACTCTGTCCAAAATCAGATAACGCCCTACAAACCTCGGACTTAACTTGCCTCGCTTACCAAATCGTGCGATGCCTTTCGAAGGCGATACTTTCAAGTAAACACAATCACCTACCTTGAATTCCAACGGTCTTCTACCTGTATTCGCGTAGCTTTTGTAACGACTCTATGCTATTTGTAGTCGTTGTTTAACTAACTTGATTTTGTTGGTAGTGATTTGCACAATTTTAGGCCCTATAAGTTGTTTTTTCCCAACTTCTGTCCAACACACCGGTGATCTACACTTTTTTCCATACAATGCCTCGTAAGTTGCCATACCAATACTCGTTTGGAAGCTATTATTATAAGAGAATTCCACTAATGGCAAGTGGGTCTCCCAATCTAATTTAAAATCCATAACACAACCTTGAAGCATATATTTCCAAAATCTGAATAACTCGCTCGGATTGGTCGTCTGTCTGAGGATGAAATGATGTGCTAAAATGCAAGGTCGTACCCATTGCCTTTTGCAAACCTTCCCAAAACCTAGACACAAATCGTGTGTCTCGATCTGACACAATCGACACTGGTGCCCCGTGTAATCTGACAACTTCTCTGACATAAAGCTCTGCTAACTTTGTCGGATCACGAGTCTTGATTGGCAAGAAATGAGCTGATTTGGTTAACCGATCAACGATCACCCAAATACTATCATTAGACTTAGGAGACTGTGGCAAACCTGACACAAAGTCCATCGTGATATGCTCCCATTTCCATTCTGGTATCTCTAATGGTTGCAATTCACCGACTGGTCGTTGATGTTCTAGTTTTACTTACTGACAAGTCGTACACTTGGCCATAAACTCGGCGACTTCCCGTTTCATACTACTCCACCAATATACTTCCCGTAAATCTCTATACATCTTGGTACTCCCTGGATGTACGGAATACCTCGTATTGTGAGCTTCTTCCATAATCTTGTCTTATAACTCTTGGATATTAGGAACACACAGTCGATTAATATACCTCAATACATTATTCTGAAAACTGAATTCATGTCGTCTACCCTCGAGTAATTCTTCGATTATTTTCTTAAAATTTGGGTCTAAGATTTGACTTACCTTGATTTTTTCAATCAAGCTCGGTTGTGCCATGATAGCCGCCATTAAACTACCCTGGATTTAGGGAATTACTTCCAATTCTAGCTGTTCAAATTCTTTTACCAACTTCTCCTGGGTTGTTAAAGAATAACCCAAATTTTCTGACGACTTCCGACTTAAAGCATCGACAACCACGTTAGCTTTACCTGGATGATACTGATGATACTGGATCTTCAAATCATAATCCTTCATCAATTCAAACCATCTTCTCTATCTCATATTCAGCTCTCTCTGGGTAAATAATTGTTTCAGACTCTTGTGATCGGTGAATATCTCACACGTTTTCTCGTACAAGTAGTGACGCCAAATCTTTAATGCAAAGATCACCGCTGCCAATTCCAGATCATGAGTCGGATAATTCTTCTCGTGTATCCTTAACTACCTCAAAGCATAAGCTGTAACTTTACCCTCTTGCATTAGAACGAATCCCAGGCCCTGATGAGAAGCATCACTGTATATACTGAAACCTCCGGTACCCGACGGAATAGCTAATATCGATGCTGAGGTTAATTTATCTTTTAACTTTTGAAAGCAGCCTTCACATTCTTTATTCCACTCAAAAGCCACATTCTTCCTCATCAATTGAGTCATCAGAGTCGCGATTCTAGAAAAGTCTTGAACGAACCTTCTATAGTAACCAGCTAACCCCAAGAAACTTTGAACTTCAGAAACATTTGTCGGTCTCGACCAATTCTTAACAACTTCTATTTTATGTGGGTCCACAGAGACACCATCCTTAGAGAACACGTGCCCAAAAAAAGTAACATTTGTTAACTAGAATTCACTTTTCTTTAACTTTCGAAACAATTGCTTATCTCTGAGTCATTGCAAAACCAACCTTAAGTGTCGTTCATGTTCTTCTTGACTTCTAGAATAAATCAATATATCATCAATGAATACTATCACAAATTCATCTAGATAAGTTTTGAACACCTTATTCATCAAGTCCATAAAAGCGGCTGGTGCATTCGTAACCCCAAATGGCATGACAAGAAATTCGTAGTGCCAGTACCGAGTCCTGAAAGTTGTCTTCTCAACGTCTTCAACTTTAACTTTCAATTGGTGATACCCAGATCTCAAGTCAATATTAGAGAAGATTTGTGCCCCTTGCAACTGATCAAACAAATCATCAATACGTGGTAATGGATACTTATTCTTTATAGTCACCTTGTTGATCTCTCGGTAGTCGATACACATTCTCACTGTCCCGTCCTTCTTCTTAACAAACAGAACCGATGCTCCCCACGGTGATACACTAGGCCGAATAAACCCCTTATCTTGTAAATCTTGCAGTTAAGTCTTCAACTCCTTTAACTCTACCGAAGCCATTCTATACGGTGCTCAAAAAATTGGTTGAGTTCCTGGCATCACATCTATCCCAAACTCAATTTCCCTCTCAATCAACACACTAGGTAAATCTTCTAGAAAGACGTTTGGAAATTCTTTTACCATTGGTATATCTTCTAATTTTAATTCAGTACTTCTAGTGTCAATTATACTACATAAGAATCCCCGACATCCCTTTTTCAACAAACGATAAGCTCTGACAGCTGACACCAAATAAGGCAGTGATGATACACCTATCCCTTGGAAACAAAATACATCTTGATTGGGCAGTAGAAATGTTACTCCTTTATTCTCACAATCGATAATGGCATGATTTGCACATAACCAATCCATCCCCAAAATGACGTCAAAATGTTGAATAACCAAAGGCACTAAGTCAACAGTCAAACCCCTACCATTCACATCAATTCTATAAGCTTTAAAGACACCCGAACTTACTAGTGGAGCTCCCGATGGAAGTGAAATAGACAAATCAAAATCTAGTCGTTCTAAGGGTTTATCTAAATATTTAGTAAATGGGTATGAAACAAAAGAATGAGTTGACCCCGAATCTAATAATAATCTAGCAGGTTGTGAGCAAATAAGAAGTATACCTGAAACCACAGTATCAGCAACAGTTGTCTCCCCAGGTTTAAGCTGAAAATACCTTCCTTGTCGTTGCTCCCTCCCTTTAGATTGTTGCTGAAGTGGCCTCTGACTTGGTGCACTTCCCACAGATGAACTAGAACTTCCTGGTCCTCTCTTTGGGCAATTACGTTCTCGATGCCCTAGGTCACCATACAAATAACACCGTACTCTACTGTCATCTACACCTTATCTCGGAATAATACTTTGTCTTGGCACATTCTGTCTTGATAAGTATCATTAGAGGAATCTTTTTGTGGAATGCAAAACTCTTGCTTACCTGTCATTGTAGTGGAGAACTAAGAATCACATTGTCTGAGAAAATGATTTTAGGTCCTTCCTTTTACCATTTCTAGCCTCAACCACACATACCCTTCCTTCACTTAACCATACACCTTCCATATCCACGTTTGAATTATATTTTTGGGATGTCTTTGTATGAATCATGTTTGTAACGTTGTAAAAGAGATTGAATCGTCTTGTTATGAGAGTACAAAGAAAAGAAAAGAAGTTCTAAAAAGAAAATATATATATATATAAAAGAAAAAGAAAAAAAAAAGAAAAGAAACTAAAAAATATATATGTAAAGTAAAAGAATTAAAAAAAGAAAAAAAGAAAAAGAGCTTCATAGTCAATTGTACTTCTCTTTTTGAGCTTCAACGAAATATTTGTGGATGATTCATCTCTTGTGGTCATTTGTATCCATGCATTCCAATAAATCCTAAGTTTGTACTCAAACATCTCACTTCATTTCCCCTTGTCCTTTACCTCATATCACTTTCCATGTTACAACCCCCTCAAGGTCCTAATTGATTCTCAAGTTTTGTTATTCGGAGTTTGAAACGGATGTGACAAGTAGTTAGAGTTATCCCACATCCTCTAGTGAATAGTATCTTTCATGAGATTAATTTTTACTCATTTTTCACGCTTACGTTTTCCATCATTGGCATGTGCGTGGCTTTAATATCCATTTCCATTACTCTTTTTGCCCGTATGCCCCGAGTGTATTAACCATTCCGAGTGATTCATTTTTAGAGTGTAATACCGGTGAGAATTGAGTTGAAGCACGTTTTAAATGAAATTCGGATTATGAAAGCATTGCCATCTTCTTGATAGTGGTAGTTATGCACTTCACATCACACGCACATCCAAGATTGAGCTTAATGAAGTTTATCTAATAATCTTGATAGTTTGAGAACTTTTTGGATTTGCGTGTCATGTGCTAAAATCTTTTGAAAATTCTTGGGACTATGTTGAGTATCGGCGTTAGATAGTGGGCAACTATCATGAGGAAACAAAATGTTTGTAGGTATCATTCCAAGAACCCTCCGGAGACAACACTCCGCCTCTACGGGTAACCTAGAGGTTTAACGGCTTGTTGCATAATCTCAATGCAATCGTGTTCCCTACGAAAACGGCTTATCTTTCATTTAAAATAATTGTTGTGCAAGGTTATTCCTAAATCTCTTGGTATTTAGCTTTGTTGCTAAGAGACTAGCAACATTCTAGTTGGGGGGTGTGATTCGTATTTAATATTGCATTCTTAGCTTCATGATTTTACCCTTATTGGACACGAATTATCACTTATACTGGGAGATTTAATGGATAAATTGTACTTTTGTTGTTCTTGTTGTTGTTCACTTTTTGTTAATAAAATCTCTTTCTTGTAGATTTTGGGAACTTGGTTGATTTTGGAACTAAATATTTTGTTTCTCACCTCATAAAAAGGGAAATGATCACCATTCAGCAAGACCGGATCGATCCGGGCACAAAGGCGGATTGATGTGCCCAGATCGATCCGCTGCTTCCCCAGGACCTGGAGACATCTTCTCGCAAAGTCAGATCGATCCGGCTTTTACACGCGGATCGATCCGCGATTTTGGACGAAGATTCTGCTTGCGTTTTGGAATAGTGGATTGATCCGGCATTTTGCCTGGGATCGATCCGCCCCTGCAGTTTTTTCCCCTTTTGTATTTACAAGTTTGCCATTGAGTGTGGGTTGTATAAATAGAAAGAGATGATTTTTGTTTTATATCTTATCTTGCATTTTTATTTTCTTCTTCTTCTTTGCTCTCATTTTGGAACCCACTTGAGTTCCCTTCCATTTCTTCTCCATTTTTGTAAACTTGAAGCAATCAATTGAAGTTTTAATGGCTAGGTACATCTTCCATCTCTTTTCCTTTGATGATGTTGCTATGTTTTCATTATTAGTTAGATTTACTTAGGTTGTGGGTCATGAGCTCTTGGATTTAATGTTGTAGCATTTCTAGGGTTCATTTGTGTAGGATTCAAAACTAAGGGCTTCATCTTATTTGTATTGCATTTTTTATTGTCAAAACTTAGACTTTGAATCCTACCCTATGTATTTCATATGGAATATTATGTAACCTTGTGTTTTGCACTCCATGTGTTTGATAAATGTTATGTGTGGGATTTAAAACTTGAAGTCTTCATCTTTGATGTCAAGCATCTTTGATTGTTCAAACTCTTGGGTTTTAAATACTACCTTTTGAAGGCTTCATAGGTGATTTGTCCACCAAGTAGATTAGTTAGTGTAGGGTGGACAAATTATTCGGATTAGAAGCCATAGAGGCTTCATCTTGTATGTCATGCATCATTGATAGTCAAACGTTAGCTTCAAATCCGTTTCTATGGAAATCTCAAAGCTTTCTTCATCTTTCACATAGATGCACTCCTTGTGTTTGATGATATGCCACAATGAAGTGTTACCTTAGAATGTGCTTGAAACACTAGTCCATTTCATCTTGTTGTGACCCAAGATGGGGGGGAATGATCCTAACCTATTGCTTTTTAGATTAGTAATTATTTTCCCCTTTTCTCCTCCAAAAACAAACAAAAAGCCGCAAGACGCAAAGTCATTTTTATTCCTTTTCATCATCTTTTCTTACTTCTTTCTTTTGAGCATTATAATTAGTTACTAAAATTTCCAAACGTTTTTCTTGTATCAATCCCTGTGGACTCGACATCCTACTTCCACCATACTACGTTTTTAATAGGGTTAAATAAGAACTTGATTTGGACAACATCAGCGGTCCCACATGATTTTGTGAAATCACTAATTAGCCTACCAATAATGTAGCGTGTTAATTCGTCCTTACCAGGATACTAAAATTAACAACGGAAATAAATTCTAAACTAGATAATAATACAGATATAGAAATACACAGGAAAAATATTTATTTTCAAATAAACTTTTTGGGTATTCCATAATAACCGTCTTAATCTCGGAGAGACGTCACAACATCAAAACACTCATTTTACGCAGTTTCAAAGGTTTCTCTTACACGGACACCCAAATCAACTCGCGAGTCACAACTTACTCACACATGTGCCACAAATGCACAACAAATCACATTATCATGCATGGCAATGTAATGAAATGCAACAACACGCACATGGGTGTTATAATTCTCTCCCCCTTAAAAGAAGTTTGTTCCCAAACTTTTACCCCATGTATCGAATAGGTGCAAATACTGAGTACGCGTCTCATCCTCTATTTCCCATGTCATATCTTCTGTCGTTTGGCTATGCCATAACATCTTTACCTTCGATATCACTTTATTTCGTAAGACTTGATCCTTTTGATCCAATATCTCTACTGGATACGCAGCATACATCAAATCACCTTGAATTTCACTCGGTGTCAAATTCATCATTTGTTCTCTATCTTCCGCTAAGCGTTTACGTACTAATGATACATGAAATAGGTTATGAATTTGAGCATACTCATTCAGAAAATTCAATCGATATGCTACGGGTCCAACTCTCCTAATAATTTCAAAAGGTGCTACATACCTCAAATTGAGTTTTTCGTATCTCCCAAATCTAGTAATCCCCTTTAAAGGTGACACCTTCAAATACACCAAATCTCCCACATCAAATTCCAACGGTCATCTACGCTTGTCGGCATAACTCTTATACTTACTCTAAGCTGTGGGTGGCCATGGGCCGGGCCGGGCTGGGCTGGGGCTGGGGCTGGGGCTGAGGCTCGGGCTGGGCTTGTACTCTATACTAAGGGTAAGTACCTCTACCCAAGCCCGACCCGGCCCGTGGCGGGCCTACAATTGTTTGCCCAAGCCCGGCCCAACATCAACCACTAAAATCCCAAGCCCAGACCGCGGGTTGGCCTATTATTATTTTTTTTATTTTATATTTTTAAAAACTTGAACTAAAAAAAAATTTACCATAAATAATGTTTAGAATGATTATTAAGACACATTATTCACAAAAATGTAATAAAAACTCTTGTGATAATGCATATACATTGAATATCTTATGTAAAATTATACTAATTTATATATTATATAATAGAAAATACAAAAATAAATATATTTTACTAATAGTTGGGCCGGGCCAGGCCAAAGCGGGCCTCATTTGCTTTGTTCAAGCCCAACCCTAAAATTGATCGGGCCTAAAATTGGTTACCCAAGCCTGCTTGAACGGGCCAATATTTTTGCCCAAGCCCAGAAAAATTATGGCCGGGCTGCGCGGGCCACGGGCCATTTGGCCACCCCTACTCTGAGTTGTCAGTAACCGTTGTCGAATTACATTTATCCAATCTGCCGTCTCTTGCATAATTTTTGACCCTTCAATCATTCTTTTTCCGAATCCTGTCCAACTAATCGGTAAACGACATATGTGACCATACAAAGCTTCATAAGGAGCAATGCCAATACTCGACTGAAAACTGTTGTTATGTGCAAACTCAATCAATGGCAAGTGGTCTTCCCAATCACCCTGAAAATCAAGTACACATAAACGAAGCATGACTCCAAAATATGGATTACTCTTTCTTATTGATTATCAGTTTGAGGATGAAAAGTGGCACTAAAATGCAATTTGGTACTCATTGCTTCTTGCAAGGCCCTCAAAAACTTCGATGTAAAACTACTATCTCTATCTGAAACAATCGAAACTGGAATACCATGTAGTCTGACAATCTCGCGGATATATAACTGACCTAAATTTTTCGGCTTAGTTGTTCGAAGCGATAAAAAGTGCGACGACTTCATCAAGCGGTCAACGATCACCCAAATAATAGTATTCGATTTCTTAGACCTCAGAAACCCACTAACAAAGTCCATCGTAATGTGTTGCCATTTCCATTCGGCTACCAGTAACGGTTGTAACAATCCCGAAGGTACTTAGCATTCAGCCTTCAATAAACATGTCTCAAGTCTCTATACATCTTGCTGCTTCCTAGATGAATAGTGTACTTTGTATTGTGTGCTTCCTGTAGGATGTTCCATTTCAATTCTTTCTCGCCAAGTACACAAATTCTACCCCTTAATCTCAGAACATCGTTCTCAAAGTGAATCTGGATTATTTGTCCATCGGAATCTCATCATAAATCTTCTTCAAAGGTACGTCTTGAAGTTGTTTCTCTGTGATCTCATGAATCAAGAGTGGTTATGCCACAATCGTCGACATCAAACCACTTTCAATCCTCATAATTACTTCAAGTTCCAAATTCTCCATATCTTGAATCAACTCTCTTTGAGAAGTCAAATTTGCTACCATGTTGGCTAGTGCTTTACGACTAAGAGCATCGACGACTACATTCGCCTTGCCCGGATGATACTGAATTGACAAATCATAGTCCTTCATCAACTCTAACTATCTCTTTTGCCTCATGTTCAATTCTTATTGTGTGAACAAGTACTTTAAACTCTTATGATCTGTATCAATCTCACATTTCTCCCCATACAGGTAGTGACGCCAAATCTTCAATGCAAAAAATCACGATGCCTAAATCTAAATCATGTGTCAGATAGTTCTTCTCGTGCGGTCTAAGTTGTCTCTACGCATATGCATTGACCCTGTCACATTGCATAAGAACGCAACCTAAACCTCTATATGAAGCATCACTATAAATGATAAACCCTTCAGTCCCCACCGGAACAACTAAGATTGGTGCCTTCACTAGCCGACTCTTCAACTCTTGAAAACTTTTCTCACATTCTGGACTCCATACAAAAGCAACATCTTTCCTCATCAATTGTATCATAGGCATTGCTATATGGGAAATTTTTTTTTATAGACCTCCGATAATAACCAGCTAATCCTAGGAAACTTCGGATCCCTGTCACATTCATAGGTCTCAACCAATTGGTAATGACTTCTATGTTCTGAGGATCTACAGAAATTCCTTTCGCTGATACGATATGTCCAAGAAAAGCAATCTCTGTCAACCAAAATTCATACTTCTTTAATTTTCTAAATAAACTCTTCTCGCGTAAACGGCGTAAGGCTAATCACAGATGGTGTTCGTGATCTTCAACACTCTTGGAATAGATTAGAATATCATCTATAAATACAATAACATACTCATCTAAATAGTCCTTGAAAACACGATTCATCAAGTCCATGAAAGTTGCTGGTGCATTAGTCACTCCAAACGGCATAACTAGAAATTCAAAGTGACCAGATCGAAATCTGGAAGCTATCTTCTCAACATCTTCTTTGTTAACCTTCAACTGGTGGTAATAGGATCTCAAGTCAATCTTCAAGAATACCTAAGCTCCTTGCAATTGATCAAACAAGTCATCTATTCACGGCAACGAATATTTGTTCTTGACGGTCAACTTATTCAACTCTCGATAGTCGATGCACATACGCATTGTTCCATCCTTCTTCTTCACAAACAAGACTGGAGTTCCTCAAGGCAAAACACTAGGTCGGATAAAACCCTTCTTAAGTAGCTCTTGTAACTGAACCTTCAATTCTTTTAACTCTACCGGTGCCATTCGGTACAGTACTTTGGATACCGATTGTGACCCTAGTACTACTTCTATCGTGAACCCAAGCTCTCTTTCAATTAATACGTCAGGTAATTCATCGGGAAAAACATCTGAAAACTCTCGAACTACTAGAATATTTTCTACTAGTGGTCTAAGAACTCATGTGTCAAAAATTGAACATAAGAAACCCGAGCAACATTTTTTCACCATCTTACTTGCTTGAATTATTGATATCAAGTACGACAGTACTGTCACACCCTTACCCTGAAAAGTAAACTCTTCTTGACCTGACAGATGAAATTTAACCTATTTCTGCTCACAATCAATTGTAGCTTGATTGATTGACAACCAATCCATGCCCAAGATAACATCAACGTAATTCAATGTCAATGGAATCAAATCGACTCTCAAGACCTTATTGCCTATCTTGATCTCACATGTCTTGAATATCGAGGAAGTTACTAACGGTTCACTAATTCGCAATAATACGTGCAAGTCATATTGTAGTGGTTTGGACTTAATAGTTAAATTCTTAACAAAATCACAGGACACAAATGAATGCATTGAACCAATATCTATGAGTATACGTGCAGGATATAAATAAATAGGAAGAATACCTGATATGATTGTATCATCTGTATTCCCCAGTCTGAGTTAGAAATATCGCCCTTGTTGTTGTGAGACTCCTTTTTCTTTATCCACTCCTGGAGTCCTTGATCCGATTGGCATGCTTGATGCCCCGGTACTTATCCCCGGTTATCTCCTACTTGGATAGTTTTTCACAATATGTCCCGGTTGGCCACACCCAAAACATTTTCCTCTCATCTCTGAGTTGTAGCTCTTGGTGTTCGAGGTTGTATTGGGTGTAGTCACATTCGTGTTCAAGGGAGGTAACACATACTCAACAAATGGCAAGTCCTTTTTGTGTCTGTTTGCACCTAAAAATTACATTTTTTTAAAAATCAAAGTTGGTAGAGGCCGATTGGAATATTTTAATCGGACTTAGAGACCGATGGAAAAATTAACGGCTAAGTGACTGGTTTCTTGGCATCAGGCTGATCATTATTTGATCGGGCTAATTCCATCGGGTTGATCATTATTTGATCGGGCTAATTCTATCGGGTTGATCACCATTTCATCGGACCACTACAAAAGGTGGGCCCCTGTTTCAATATGGCTGTATTACAGTAAGGCTAGCACCTTTGTTCACTCGGACTAATTGGACATCACTCAATCGGGCTTCCATGTATGTCATTGCAATTCCTTTAATGGGCTCAATGGGTTGCCCTTTATGGCCCAATCTGGTTGCAGAAGCCCGAAGCCAATTTAAGTGATAAAAAGTGGTGGAGACCGATTGTATCAACCTACCCAATGGTGTCATCGGGCTTCCTGGGCAATTTGGTACATCACTACTACCACGTTGGTTGTTCAAAGGCATGATGGGCCTCCCTAATCAATTGAGCCCAGGCCCATTAGATATGGCAAGATTGGCAACTAACTTGTGCAAGGACTATCCATGAGTTGTTTGGCCAATCTTTGACGTGGCGATTTAATAGTGGCGGGTCCCTTTACTGATTTGGTCATTGGGAAATTGAGCATTCGGGATGAAGCATCAATGCTAAGGTGTCATCGGGTTGTTTGTCAATCAGTCAGTATTCTAATCAATTTGAGAAGTTTATCATCCTACGAACTCTCAGAGTGATAATATTGTGATAGGGGTCATATTTCCATATATCATTAGGAGATTATTTTCAAGATATGGGAAGTATTATCTGATATGGAAGGGATAAGATTTGGGAAGATATTATCAGATTTAAGTGAAGATAATATCAAAATATTATCACTTTTTGGAAGTATATCTTTTGCTTGGAGGGGAAGCAAGCCGAATCTATACCATATTCGGACCAGATACAAGATATATATGTATATAAATATATGTATATATTCAAAGATATATGGAAGCTATTATCAGTTTATGGAAATAAACTAGTATTTTCTACCAGATTATTGTTGATCAGATATTTCCTACCTTATCTAGGAGACCTCCATGGCCGCTATAAATCAGCAGGCAGGCCAAGCAATCAACTCACCCCGCGTCACTTCGACAAAACGCATCCAAAAAGCATCCCAAAGCATTCTACAATGCATTCTTAGTTTTTAGGCAAATAAAAGCGTTCTTTTTATTTTTAGGCTTTCTTAGTTTTATTACAATCTCTTGTAATCTTTCCTACTTTCTATTAAATAAAATATGCATTTTATTTAATTCTTTTTCCCTCATCACTTGTATGGCTTGTGCGCTTCAGTACTGTCATAGGATCTTAGGCCAAGGGTACTTTCCTACTTGGCCATCACAATCGCACTGTTAGAAGTTAGGTTCAATAAAGCCTTGTGTATCACTCACACAAGCAATTAGGAAATTAGTTTGCACGCACACACACATATCGAACCACTGCTGGTTCTGGCATGCCCGCGCAAATTACATAGCAAACAGTGTCGCATATTACATGTAGGGCATAACAGTCTCGAGTCTCCGATGAACGCACTTCCTCTTTGGTTACCCACATACGATCCCAAACTTTGAGTGAATGGCCTCTTTGCATTCCCCTTGCCTTTGCTTCTATTGTCAATAGATCTCTTTCTTTGTTGTCCTTGTCTGTATCGTTCAATACTCTCCTCGGCGATATGGGCAGCTTCCTTAACTAGAGAAATAGTCGGGTGTTGCTAAGTGTCAACACGACTACGGATATTCTCCCTAAGCCCTTCTTCAAATTTACGCTCCTTATCTTCATTGATCGAAACTGTAGTTTTCCCAAAGCACAATAAAGCATTATAATAAGAGATATACTCACCCACAGTCATATTTCCCTGAACCAAACTCGCAAACTCTTAATGTTTCTGAGTAAGAGCCGATCGTGAAAAGAAACTCTTGTTGAATTCATCTTTAAATGCTTCCCACGTAGTTGGTTTCCCTTGCTCAAGCACATTATTCCACCAATCCAATGCTTTCCCCATCAATGTATCGGATGCGCAAACAATTTTTTGTTTCATCGGTCCATATCACTGTACGGAAATGTCTTTCCATGTCTATCATCCAATGATCAGCCAAGGCTATGTCAACTTGTCCATGGTACAAGGCTGGTTTTCATTTAAGAACTATTCTATGATCATGTGATGACGTCTTGATACCGGTGGTGAATTGATGTATCGAACTTTAATCGGTAGAGCCTGAACATTCATCTGATCTCGTTCAATTACAGCTTGAACAAAATTTTCCACCATATTCACTATCCGATCCATACGTGAATGCGGTGATAACTCTCCTATCGAGTCAATCATGATATTTCACGTATTTGCCCTGATAAGTACATTACATAAAGACTATGCATGACATGCCATAATATATATATATATGTGTGTGTGTGTGCAGATCATCATTACAATCAACAGATGCAACCATGTGAAGCATTTCTACAATGATAACAATCTTATAGTCTCAATCATACACTCCACTCGACGTCACTCATCATATAGCATAATTTATTCCCAAGGCTCTAAACCTATAGCTCTAATACCACTAAATGTTACAGCCCTGTCCCACAATAACATAATTGAAGCCCATGGCATGCCACCGAGGCTCGTCCAATTCATTAACATTCCTAAAAGAATTTGTTAAAAACACACAGCGAAAACGAAACAATTTCATTTATTAAAATTAGCAATTGGGCTTACTTATCAATATAGTTGCCTAGTATGAACTAAACAATATATATCTATGAACTAGCACGTGCTTTTTATACCAAACATGAATACATATCAAGGAATCATTCCAAAATATATAGTTGAATCACTCACCTCCGATTAATGCTCTTACAATTCGTTCTAAAGAAAATTCGAGCACAAAGATCGTGCAGAAGTGCATCTAGTATAATTCATGTCGATCAAAAGTCCGATTATCAACTTTTTATGAAAATTCCGAAAATGAGTTTTTCGGAAAACTTATCCAAACAAGTCCTAGTGGGTATCAAAACGAACATCTTACCTATAGAAGTTCGAATATCTGATAAAATATTTTGATCAACGGACGGATCACCTAAAACGAGCGCGCAAGCTCGAAGATTGAAATCTCCCTTTTTGATGAGAGCTGATATTTGCTTAATATTAGCTCGATAAAGAGTAAAAATTGACTGGATTTAATCCCATTTCTCTAGCTCTACTTGCATTTGTGTTTTTATTCATTTCTTTACACAATGATGTATTTTTGTGGTATGTTGTTGTGTTTAGCTCTTTGAATGCAGGTTCTGAAGTTAGAATGAATAAACAAGTTGAAAGGAACAAATCAAGAAATAAGAAGATGAAGTTTGGATATCAATCGATTGACATCATATCAATCAATTGACATATTTGCATAATCAATCGATTGGTATTATTATCAATCGATTGGATGTGTATCAATCGATTGATATATTTGTCAATCGAATGACGAAAGCTGGAAATCAATCTGCGTTAATGGTGCAAGATCTCAGCAAATTAGGATGACGACCAACCATTACAGAGTGAACCTAGACGCCCTCGGCTCGTGGATATGATACTATATAGAGAGAGGAATGAGAAGGGTCAAGGGTTGGCTGATTTTGTATTGTTTTGTAGGGATTTCTTCAATTTTTTCTCGGTTTTTGAAGTACACGTTGAAGTTTTAATATTTTGAAATCAGTCTCAAGGTCAGGTTTCTTTCTTGCTTCTAGTGGTTTCAGGAATTGTTTGATTGTGAATCCCATTTTATTTTTAGTTTGATTTCAAGATTTTTAGTTCATAAATTTAATTCATGAAAATGTTTGATCCCACTTTTCAGTTTATTTATATTTATGCAGTCCTAAGTATGCTCGAGTAGAATACTGGTTGGGAATAATGTGAAGAAACATTGTTCCCAGCACACTGCCATGATTCTGTGAGAGAATCAATGTCAATCGATTGAATGCAGAGTCCAATCGATTGACATAGGTTCCAAGCCAATCGATTGGTATTTTAACCAATCGATTGGAAGCCATTTCATACCAATCGATTGACAATAATATCAATCGATTGGTATGTTTATGACTTGGGTTGACTCCTTTTTGTATTCCAGTAACTTTTGTTTCAGAAACTTAGTCCAAATTGATCTTTTTAAGTTCAAATTGCAATCTGATTTTGAAATAAGAGCTCTTTTGATTAATTAACTTAATGAACACTTTTGATGAACATGTCAATAATCTTATACTCGATTTGTTTATCATTGCTCATAGAGTTAGTTAGTTTAATTCCAGTCTTTCATAAATAAGTGAGATCGTTGAACCACTAAGAATGTGAAATTTACATACTTAGTGTCTAGAATATTTTACTTAATCAATTTCGAATTATGGAATACCAAAAGAAGAAAATCCCAATCGTTTGTTTTTGTTAAATCATGGTAGTGGCTGGTACTTTGTGGACTCACATACTCCCAACTCTTTTTCAGATTTAATTTCAAATTACAGTTTGTTTTCTTTTTAGTTCTATCTATTTAAGTTATCACTTCACTTTAATTTGTTCATCTTATTTATTTAAATTCAATAGGGCTGTTAGAATCTCCGCTCTATAAGAAATCATCTTTTATTTTTCTTTAGGACATAATCTAGGTTTCTTTCCTCAATTTCCGTCCCTTGGGAAAACGACTCGGTTTTACCGGTTTTACTCGACGCGACCGTCTGCGCTTGGACGTACTCTTCAGAGAACACATATCCAGTTGTGTCACTTTTCTCTCTCTCTCTCATCCTTTTAGAAGTCAAATTAAGTTTTGTAACTAGCAAATATCTCATACTTATGTATATATAGCCATTACTTTTTAAAATATCATTTAACTCCCCTCAAGGTCTTAAACCTTGGATTTAGCACCCTTAGTAGTAAATATCTAACTTTACTAGTTTTTCACTAAGTTCTGTTTGGTTGTTAAATTGCGGTCCCACATGATTTTGTGAAATCACTAATTAGCCTACCAATAATGCAGCGTGTTAATTCGTCCTTACCAGACTACTAAAATTAACAACGGAAATAAATTCTAAACTAGATAATAATACAGATAGTGAAATACACAAGTAAACATTTATTTTCAAATAAACATTTAGGGTATGCCACAATAATCGTCTCAATATCGGAGAGATGTCACAATATCAAAACACTCATTTTACACAGACACTCAAATCAACTCGTGAGTCACAACTCACTTACACATGTGCCACAAATGCACAACATATCACATTATCATGCATGACAATGCAATGAAATGCAATAACACGCACACGGGTGTTATATCTTATGACTTCCAGCTCAAAGCATTGGCGACTACATTCGCTTTCCCAGGGTGATACTGAATCTTAAAATCATAATTTTTCATAAGTTCCAACCATCTCCTTTGTCTCAGATTGAGCTCCTTTTGAGTAAATAAATATTTTAAACTTTTGTGGTCGGTGAAGATTTCACAAGTCCCCCTGTAGATAATGTCTCCAAATCTTCAAAGCGAAGATTACCGTCCCCAATTCCAAGTCGTCTGTTGGATAATTCTTTTCATGAGATCTTAGTTGTCGTGAAGCATAAGCTATCATTCTGCCGTCTTATGTCAAAACACATACCAAGCCTTGATGAGAAGTATCACTATAAATTCTAAAATTTTCGGTACTTGTTGGAATTGCAAGTATTGGTGCCGTTGTCAATTTATTCTTCAATGCTAAACAATCTTCATGCTCTTTGTTCTACTTGAACGATATATCTTTCCTCATTAGTCATGTCATTGGTGTTACAATTTGAGAAAAATCTTTAACAAACCTTTTATAATATCCGTCTAATCCCAAGAAACTTCGAATCTATGACACGTTTGCTGGCCTTGACCAATTCATAACGGCTTCAACCTTCTGTGGGTATACCCAAATACCTTCCCTGGAAATCACATATCCTAAGAAAATGACACTTGTCAACCAAAATTCGCTTTTCATAAATTTTCCAAACAACAGTTTGTCACGTAGTCGCTGTAAAACTAATCCCAAGTGTTGTTTGTACTCTTCTGGACTCTTGGAATAAATAAGATTATCGTCGATAAATATAATCACAAACTCATCTAGATAGGATTTGAAAACACGGTTCATCAAATCCATAAACGCAGCTGGCACATTAGTAACCCCAACCGGCATCACCAGGAATTCATAGTGTCCATAACAGGTCCTAAAGATTGTTTTCTCCACATCCCCATCTTTAACTTTCAATTGATGATACCCCGATCTCAAGTCTATCTTTGAAAACACCTAAGCCCTTGAAGCTAATCAAAATAGATTGTTGATACGTGGCAACGGATACTTGTTCTTGATTGTTACTTTGTTGATTTCCCGATAATCGATGCACATATGCATTATTCCATATTATTTTATTTATAAATAATACAGATGCACCCCATGGTGACACACTAGGCCAAATAAAACCTTTATCTAACAACTCTTATAACTGAGTCTTCAACTCTTTCAACTCAACTGGTGCCATTGGTACGGTTCTCATGAAATTGGTTGAGTCCCCGACATAACATCAATACCAAACTCTACTTCTCGTTCAACCAACACACTAGGTAACTCTTCTAGAAATACATTTGGAAATTCTCTAACTATCGGAATATCCTAAAGTTTTAAGTCAGTGCCTTTAGTATCAAGTATGCTACATAAAAATGCACGACAACCCTTCTTTAACAATCGACAAGCTTAGATAGCGGATACAATATACGGCGGAAATATAACCACCCTACCTTGGAAATAAAATGCATATTGGTTCGGAACATGAAATACCACTTCTTTACTATTATGATTAATAATTGCATGATTAACTGCTAACCAGTCCATACCCAATATAACATCAAAATGATGGATGACTAACGGTACCAAATCCATTGTTAACCCCTTACATTCACATTAATCTCATATTTTCTAAAAACCCTTGAACTAACCAACGAAGCTCCCAACAGTATTGCAACGGATAAATCATAATCTAGAAACTCTAATGGTTTATCTAGGTGTTTAGTGAAGTGATGAGATATGAATGAATGTGTGTTCCTCACTGAACACTTTTCACTAGTGAGTCTAAACCTCACCTTAATCCATGATATACACTAATTATATTAATTAATGTATCTTAAAATGATAATTAAACTATTTTTCGGGTACGGATGTTAAAATATGGGTTTAACCACATATGGTGCGTGTCGTCGTTAGAACTGGGTTTGAATCTAGGCAGCACCGACACTTCTAAAAAGGTAACGTGTTGCTTGTCGTATCGTGTCCGACACACAAACACTTTTCTTCGAGTGTCGATCTCTAATTTTTTAAAAAAATTGTCATGTCGGTGTCGTATTGTATCGGTTTGATATGTTCATGTCCGTGCTTCGTAGGTTTTAAAAAAAAGTTAGTTATTTTATTCTCAAAGGGCTTGTTGTAGACACCCCGATTTTGACCAAACGTCGAATTAAGGGGAGTGTTGCCTCTAGATCCGATGACGGCAATGTCCGACTAATTTAGGACTTCCAAAGGTGATTCAAGCTCTTCGAAAGACTCTTTAATTCAAACAAAAAGAAAGAAAGAAGAAAATTAGAGGGAAAAGGAGAGAATAGTAGAAAATGGCACATGAGGGATTCCGCGGCAGTCACGCGATGCCGCTGCAGCACTTACCAACTGCCGCACCAGCTGTCAGTGAGAATCACTGCGGCAGTCCCCAAGTGCCGCGAATATATTTAAATACCATAAAAATAAAAAGACGGCAGTCCGCAGAGTTGTCCGCGGCATTCATTGAGTGTCGCATTGACATTTAGTGAATGTCGCGACGGCAATCAGTGAGTGCTGTTGCGGCACTTATTGAGTGCCGCTTCCATCTCTGTTGAGTGTCACAGTTTTTAGAAGTCTGCTTTAATATATTACTTTTTGTACCTTCAAAAAAGACATCCGAAATTAGGGTTTTCACTACAAATTTACTGAAATAACCCTCCAAAATTTGTCTATATATAGGGGATGAATATCCCATTACAAGGGATCTTGGCTTAGTCTTGAATCGTATTTTGAATATCCATCTCTCTCTCTCAACTTTAAGCTTGAATCTTATCTTGAATTTCTTTACTTTTCTTCAAATTCTTTGATACAAATTAGGAGAGAGTCTTAGAAAAGCTTAGGAAAATGAAGAAGTTTCATGAGTTAAAGGAACAAGAGCTTGAATCATTTGTGGAAGACTTTCAAAAACTTAAAAGTTTGAGAATAATTGGAGGTAACCTCTAAGTTAATTAGCCTCTAATTCAAGTTCAATCACAATATATAGAATTCTTTAGGATCTTTTACACATTTTCAAAAACTCCCTTCCCACCTCATTTCATCACACACCACTAATATTGTGATTGAACTTCCATTTCATTGGTTTAGATCAAAGTGACCTAAGGTTTAAGGTTTAATAAATCATGAAGTGAAAGTTAACTTGGATGTTACTTGAACCTTGATTCCCCCCCCCCCCCCCCCCCCCTCCTTTTTTTTTTTTTTTTTTCTTTTGATTATATGTTCATCCTTTGGGATTCATAAGACCTTCAATGTCTTACTTGAATCCTTAGACTTGGAATCCTTTAATCTTCTTATAAACTCATGATTTATAAGAGGATTAAGGTTGATATTAGTATGTTTGGTAAATGAGTCTAAATCTATATCCATGGTTTAGGTTCATTATTTTAAGATTTCATAAAGTTTCTTCGTACTCCATTGAAATCTATAAGTATAAGTGTCATTAGCCTCCAATGCCATCAAGTGGAAGGAAAAGTAGTTTTGTCACGCCCCAGCGTAGCAAAATAAGGAAAAAATTTCATTTCCATTTTGGACCCGTAGGTCATGACAGGTGAGGGATCGCTTGTCCTGTACTTAGCTTAACATGTACCAGAAAAACAGAGTATATAAAGCAGCAGGGAAGAAAATATATATCAACATTACAAACTTAATTAATATTATATTGTCTCAAATAAAAGTATTTCCTAAGGCACAAGCCACCTTATTCAAATTAAAACATTATTCATATCCTTTATTATAACTTTAATAAATTACAAAAGCAGCTCTGCAGACTTCTCTAGCTGGCATAATCATATAAACCTGCATAGCCATCTCCTGGACATTTTGGGTGTCCAGGACAAAATAAAGTCATCAGCTAATGAAGCTGAGTGAGCATAATGAACATACAAACAATGTATATAAAAGCACATTAACTGTCTTTATATTTAGTATTTTAGAGCACTGTTAGCCATTATTCTAGTCGTCGCATATAAACAATTAATGGACAGTTTAATCAATTATATGAGACCGTGCATGAACAATGTAACCACCTCATCTTACTGACTCTTTTATCTCGACCACAACCTCTCGACTCATTCGGTTCGCCAGAACCATCTGGCACGAGGCCGTTGTTTTAGATCGGTCTACCGTATCCGAGTCGACCTGGACACGACCTGATTGGCCTGCCGTATCCGAATCGACCTGGGCTCAATCCTTCCTCATTAATCTACCGTATCCGAGTCGGCCTGGAATAATTAAGGTGACACAAGACTCTGATTGGCCTACCATATCCGATTCGGCCTGGGCTCAATCCTTCCTAATCTGTCGTATCCGAGTCGGCCTAGAATAATTAAGGTGACACAACTCAAGACACCATTTCTTTACTTATTTCTCACAAGATGTATGTGTTGACCCAAACGACCCCTTTCCAACATGCCAACTCGACTATGCATGTTGTGCAAAATTTTAACATTTTGCGTAACACAATTTCAGACATATAATTAAAACTATATGCGATTTTATTGAAGTATGTTAGACCCATTCAGGATATCACATCCCTTAATTACAATCCCTATTTTAAGGAAACACCTTTTGATTCCAATTTAAAAGACTAATTTTAAATTGAATGAAATAAAATTTATTTATTTTATTGTTTGGGCTGGACCTAGGTTAATGACCCAGGTTGCCTATGTACCCACAAATGGCATCAAGCCATATCGTAGTTCTTTTGACATAAGTTTTGATTTGGTTGTGTTTTAGGGTGAATGACCCTTAAATTTGAATAGGGTGTATGACCCTTAATTTATAATGGGGTGTGCCCATTATTTTAAATATGGGTAAAAACCCATTGAATTTAATATGGGTAAGTGCCCATATGATGAAGTTGAATTTGATGAGTGTACGAACTCATGAATTTGATAGTGGATATGTAATCCATGTCTAGTTAATGAACTTGGATTTAAATTTAGTGAGTGTATGGACTCATTTAATTTGACAGTGGATATGTGATCCATGTCTAGTTTACAAACTTGGGAAATTTATGAGTGTACGAACTCATTTAATTTGACAGTGGATATGTGATCCATGTCTAATTAACGAACTTGGGAAAAATTGTGACTGTACCTAAATTAAATTTTAGGTTGCCTACGTATCCATTGTAAAATGGAATCAAGTCAAACGTAGTTCCATTAGTGAACTTGAATTTAATGAGTATATGAACTCATTTGATTTTGACAATGGGTACATGACCCATGTCTAATGTTTGATGAATTTATTTTTGAATGAGACTCATATATGAGTACATGACTTATTTAATTTAGACAGTGGGTATATGACCCATGTCTTGAATTTGAGAAGTTTTGATTTTTGGGTGAGACTCACATTTGATTTAGATTTTGAAAAAGAGTTGAATTTTTAAATAGGTAAATGATCTATATAATTTAAGCTTGCGGTTTGATATGGGTAGATGACCCATGTAATTTATGAAGGGTTGATGACCCATGAGAATGTAAAATGGGTGAATGACCCATTAAAATTTTGGCTTGTGAAAAATCTAGAATGGTGACTAACACACCAATTTGTAAAAGTCTGAAACTAATGTGAACATGATGAGCTTTTGTATTTACTGGACAATCATTGTCAATTCACATGGGCTAAAAAAAATATCACATTGAAGGTCTATATCTTTTGGAACCAAAAGGTTGTTCAGACCTTAACTTGTACTTTATACCCAAATGAAGATGACCTCCATTTCATTGTTTCATCTGATGACATTTCATTTCACTGTGATGGTCCATCCATAATTTTTAGAAGGAAAACATGAATTGGGCAGGGCATGGTGAAATACCATTTTTATGTGATGGTTTGTCCATCATAATTGAAAGACTTGTCCATCAAATTGTTAGATGCTCAAAGTATCAACTTTATGTTGATTTGTCAATCAAAATTTTGAGATGCAAAAGACATCCCAAAAAAAAAAAAAAAAAAAAAAAATTTTAAAGATGCTCAAAGCATTTCTTGTAATAATAGTCATATTCATTATATTTTCCTTGAGATGCACAGAGCATCCATGGGAAACAATGATATCAATGACCATAATTTTGAGTTTATAACTCATTATTAATATATATATATATATATATATATTTGAGATGCACTGAAGCATCATAAGAGTGTAGTTTGCCCATTAAAAAGATGCACTGAGCATCAAATGAAAATACTGATTTTTTTTAACTCCTTGTATTTGTGGTTTTTTTTTTTTTGGTATGGATGAAAGAAAATTTTAAAGATGCTCACGGCATCATTTTCATTCAACCAGACTTCTTATCAGTAGTCAATGTGAAATTTTCATTGCACTTGGTGAGATACATACCCGTGCAGATATATATATATATATATATATATGTATATAGACCCATTTTGTATTTGGACCATGATCACCAAGGTGATTTGCTCTTGTTCCATGTGGAACTTTCGTAGCAATTTAAGTACACATAAAACATTCTTTTTAGGATTAGTGGAGTCAAGAGCCCCCAATTCACTTTCTAAATGTTATATATGTAGACATATACATACATATACGTGTATACACTTTACTTTGTTGTAAAAAAAAAACACATAGCAACAATATTTTTTTTTTAGAGTTTAAGAAGCCTTAGACTCCAAATATTTGAGTCTGATCTCATGAAGGAATCAAAATTTCATGTTTGACTTAGGGTGCGTTTGATAAAACTGAAAATTAAGTACTGAAAATTAAGTGCTGAATTTTAAGTATTGAAAATTTTAAGCGTTTGAAGTTTTATTCCATAAAACAGTGCTTCAACTAATGAAGTAGAATGCATTCAGTGATTATTTTCAATAGAAATTTTTCACTTAAAGTTTTCAGTGATTTTGGAGCTACTTTTTCAATTAAGTGGTATGTTATCAAACGCACTGAAACAGATTAAGTGTTGATTCTTTTCATTTTCAGCACTTAATGGGTTATCAAACACACCCTTAGAAAGACCATTTGTAAAGGAGTTGAAAACTCCAAAATTGAAATGGATCCAAAGATATTCCAAAATGAAGAGTTTTAAAACTTGTCTGAATTTTGCAAAAGGAGATCACAATCTGGAGAGAGAGAGAGATTGTATGGAGATATACCTTTCGTTTTGTTGAAGCTTGATATACATTGTTGGGTTCATTCTCTAACAGCTTAAGCTTTTGGAGTAGTTGATAACTTAACATGGTATCAAAGTGTAACAATCCTAAAATTTTTAAGTGTGTAAATAATTATTTTAATTAAATTTTTTCATTTAGCAATAATATATGAGTGTGCCTATGTAAGACATGTGTTGAAAAATTTAAGTGTTTGGTGGACGTATCAATTAAATCATGAGTGAGCGCGTTTAGTTTGGGAGTTATATTTTATTAATTTATATTTGTAAAAAAAAAAGTGAAGGGTTGATATGTATTTTTGTTATATAGTGTTTACAGGCCCGCGAATGGGTTAAATAATGTAATTAACATTAAAACTTAGTACCGGGGTCATGGGTACCCATTGGGCTACTCATTTTAATACTTTGTACTGCATTCTGGGCTCATATAGGTCTCTTTTGTGAGCCCACAAGAAGAAAAACGGGATTTATATATTTATGTGTGTTTATTTGACATGTGTTGTGTGTGTAGTGTACTTATCTACTTATGTTAAAAACCCTAGCCCCCATATTAAAACAAAAAGGGAAGAGAAGAAAAAGAGAGAGGGAGAGAGAGAGAGAGAGAGAGAGAGAGAAGAAAAAGAAGAAGAAGAAGGAAGAAGGAAAAAAGGGAGAAGAAGGAGAACGGTCCCGGGTTCGTGGTCACGTGTGGATCGTGGGGTATTCGTGATTGCCATTTTTTTATCAACTCGGTGAGTTAAACTTTGTGTATTCATATATATATACACGTATGTGTATGTATATGTATATACGGGAATAATTAAATTAGTACGTACATGTTTAATTTAATTATTAGGGTTAAACCTTTGTAATGGATACGTTGTTATTGTTGAAGTAATCTAGATATTTTCTTTTCCCCTTCGTGTGATTTTGCGATCATGACATTAGAGTATTCAAAAGGGTTAGGGGAATCGTTAGTTTGATAAAAACCATATGTGAAATATTCATGTTTGTTAGAAAATATATGTGAAATTCGTTTTATGTGTAGTTCATACAGTTGCAGAAACTTGAGAAAATTATTAGAAAATCGTGGCTTTGAATTTGAACATTCTGTCCGCGTGACTTATGTAAAACGTGATTCTGCACACTTTTCGTGTTTTAAGTTTTTCCTGATTCTGCACCGTTTGGGCAGAAATTTAAGATTACAGTTGCAGTTTTCAATATAGTTCAACGTGGAAATTGGAGAAAATGATTTCTTATTATGTGCTTTATGTATGCTAATATTGAATGTTGGGTTGAGATTATTGTACCTGAAATAACTGACCTTATTTTGTGGTCATTTTGATAAAAAGGAGTAAATTAGATTCGTTGAATAGTATATTGGGGATCTTGTAATTTGATTGGAAATTATTGAGGGAAGATTGTTATGGGTTAATTGATAAAACCCTTTATTGTAAGAAATTGGAATACATCTAAAAGTTAGAGATGTGATTGGATGATAAGACGGAACTATTTGATAAACGTGAAATTCACAATTATTGGGAATAATACGAACGATAAGTGATAATTGCAACATAGTTCTTTAGTGTTCACCGCTCCCCGTTGTGTGATATGATTTTTTGGTAGCTCGACTTGCTGAGTGTACCCTTATGCCAGTGGCTTCGTGATCAAGCTGGCCTAAGCCTTATGCCCGGCTTATTTGTTAGACGCCTAGGCATATTGACTGACCTTCTGTGTGTATACCTGGTTTGGTTGATACCCCAACCAAACTAGCACCAGAGTGGATGTTAGTAGTATGTCCGGGCACACATGGGATATATGTGTGGGTGTACCATGGAGGGTGACCAAGTGGTGAAGCTAGGGAATGCAAAGATAAATTTAAAGTTAATAAGTAATGAACATGGATTATTTCATAAGACTGATAAACGTGGAAAAATGAATGCGACGTTTGAGTTAGAATGTGGACGGTTTGTATACAGAATTGTTTGCTTGGTTTATGATCATTCAATTTGCAGGATGGTGGGCCCACTAACGTATTACAGGTTTGGCTCACCATAAGTAATGGGTAAGTATGAAACTCGTAGTAACTTTGGATTTTGGGCAAGAAACTACTTGCCACCACATAAATGGAAACTACTCTATTGTCCAGATATGTGTGTGGAACTACCTGTCTTGACCCAAGAGTATTGTAGTGTAATTTGTTGTCTACGGGTTCAAGTTGGATCCCTAAGACTTGTTGTTTTGTTTAACTCATACCAGTCATGTGACTGACCCGAGTGTGTTATACATTCGGGGGCGTTTCTATATGAAACGTAGTCGAATGTATTTGTGCAGGTTTAGTTTTTAAAGATTTTCGTTGGAGCTTCTGTTTGGGTGAAGAGATGGTCGTTGTGTTGTTTATTATTGGAGTTGTACTTATTTTTGTTGTACTTGATTGTATTTTATTTTCTGGCATTGTGGGCCAGTATGTATAATTGTAATAAATATGGTATATTGGGTATTGGGAACGTTGTAGTTACTCTGACCAATGGATGTATAGATTTTATTCTTATTTATTTTTATTTCCGCTGAACTCTGTATGTGGACATTTTATTTATGAAAATGATGTTTTTTTTAAAATTGAAAAGTGATATAATATTTATAATGGAACTTTATTTCTTTTACAATGAAATGGATGTTTGGGAATACATGTTTAATAATAAAGAGTTTTTCTTTAAACACAAGATCACATGTCCTTATTTAAGGAGTATTAAATACTGTTTTCAATAAATTTTCTGTTAGCATATGGGAGGGTGTCGCTCTCGTGATTTTTGGTAATTGAATATTAGTCCGGATACAGGCTCTGGATTGAATATTTGGTTGTCCAAAAATCGGGGTGTGACACAAAGCCTTGTTTGTGGGAGGTTCTGGGTTCGACTCTCCATCCCCGCTTTGTTGTGCATATTTGCATTTTGTTATTTGTTTCCACTATGATGGAGTTTGGTTTGTTTGCTCTCCACGTGCAAGTTGGGGTTGCACGTGAGGGAGGGTGTTGATGCTTAATATACATTGTTGAGTCCATTCTCTAACAGCTTAAGCTTTTAGAGTTGTTGGTAACTTAACACTTTTGACTTCTTTTCACCCTTTGTGTAGAATTTTTTTTTTCTCCTCCTTTTCACGTTTCTTTCTCTTTGAATTTCAGAGTATTCTTCACTCTCTCTTTTTCCTGTAAAAACCACTTGTGTCTCTCCCTTTTTTTTTGGCTCTGCGTACTTTATTTATAGACCAAAGAATAGTGGTAGTTAATCAACTTGTTAGTGGGAGGTTTAGAAGATCATGGGCACACCTATTAACTACCCATGTTGGCAAATAAAACTGACTTGATAGTCAGCATCTCTCCCCGTACTAAAACCAAGTGAACATGACTCCACTACCATGACATGCATGATTTTTAACACATGCTTTAAATTGGCAATTGTACCCCATTCACAGCCTTGTTCTTACTGCTCATAACCGGCCATAATGTATGTGAGAGTATGATTCTTTCTTGACACATGGCATACATAAACCATTGTGTTGACACTTGGCTTGTTCAAGTGTTATTCCAAATTCTAAAGGGCTATTTATTGGTAACAAAATTGAGTATTATTTACCATTTTTCGAAAAAAAAAAAAAGAAAAAAAAAATTGAGTATGGCTGCCAAATCAAGAATTTGGAATTTTTTTTTTTTTTTTGGTATGCAATAAATGTAATTTTTCACATGAAAAAATTTACAGTTTAACAATGCATGTGTATGATTTATTCCATTTACGATTTTCTTTAACATGACAGTGGTTATTTTAAATATGTGATTATAATCAAGTGAACCCATTTAACTTAATTTGATTTTAGGAAACTGGCGACGTAATTTTCAGAGTCATAGAATTTTTATCACAAATTTTAGAAGATAAAAATAACATATAAATTTAGCCATAAGGCCCATCTCAATGACATAATGATATAAAAAATAGAGGGTACGAGCTTTAACATTATTTTTAATAAAAACAAGGCATTAAAATACATTAATTCTGTTATTTTTCCATAAATTTAGACCAAAGGTATTTTGAAATAATTAAAATATTAGTTAAACAACCACTAATTTATTTATTAACAACATCAAGTTCTAGTTTTATAATTTGATAAATTACAAAACTATATAAAAATGACCTCTAACATGTTTACAATAATATAGGATTTAATAGGGTCAGTAAGTATTTTTAATACTTATTTTATATATAGTAAACTAATATATTTATTATTTATTTACAAATTTATATGTAACTAGCAAGTATTGAACTCCCAACCTTGGGGTCAATGAACTAACCAATCAACAAACTACCACATGGGGGACTAACTGGGATCCTAATATTTCATTGTAAATTTACAGAATGAGTTTTCGTTAACATTTTTGGTACCGCTAATTTTGTACCTTCATAGCTACATATACGTATATATACATACTCACTTATTTTCGAACCACATGGATTGTGCGTAATGACTTAAAGTACATTAAGAGTGGGTTCAAAAGACTCACCGTTCTTCGTAGTGGCTGGACTAAGAGACCGAAAGATTCCGTAATTATCCGTAATATAAGTTTTGAGCTATAATGGCAATGGAGCTCCTACTGTGATAATTTTTCTTGCTGTGATTTCCAGATATATAAGTGTACTGGTGTGTAGTGATTGAGAGTGAGGGAGAGAGTGCAATGGAGAGAGGAGACTTTGAATACTCAATGTATGTTTGCATTGGTGTGTTTATGCATTGGGGTGCCTTGTTTATATAGGATTTTACTTGACTTGTGAAAAGCTCAAGAGGTAAGCTTGATATGTGGCTTACCAAACTATCCACGCCTCACAGAATATCATCCATAGAAGTTTGATGATTGAAGTTTTCAATCAGTAATTCATGTGGTAAAAAAGAGGAGGCACATTCCTCTTATCAATTCAAACCATGCAATGTCAATCATTACTTTAATTTAGCAGCTGTAAACATACGCGGTTGTTTGACGTCCATTAATCAGTTCATTTTGTTTAGTTATGCTAGTTAGTTCAGTCCAGTTAGTCTAGTTTAGTTAGTTAGCTAATTAAAATGTCCCAAATAAAATTATTAGGGATAAAAATGTAAGCGATGTGATATTACATTTTATTAAAGACTTTTATCCCAATAACTTAGGGGCACAGTCCTAAGCACTAATATAACACTCTTAAGAATTACTAAGAACTACAACATTAAAGACATGGTATTTATAAATGCTCACACACGTATTAATTATTCAGATAATAATCCTACTAATGCTAATACACAGTAGCAAAATAAAATGGCATTGAGTTATCAACTTAATGATACTAGTACCAATAATTTATGGAAAGATTTTCACAACTAAAATAATACATATTAATTAAATAAAAATTGACATTTTATTTATTAATAGGGGCGCGAAAATACAGGTTGCTACAAGTTTGGTTAAGCCAATTTCCATGGCTTGCTAGGTAGAGTTAACAAATAAAAGATGAACTTGATAATGGTGCAGTAAGTTCATAAACCATTTTTTATCAAAGATTTTTAGTTAAATAATGGACCGTTGGAATTGAATGAGACCAATTGGAGAGTGTCAATAACACAAAGTTTACCACTGTGATTTTTGTTTCGATTAGATTTCATGCTTAAGATGGTTTAGTCATGAGTTTTGTGAAGCAACCATAATCTGTCCAAAGTTTCAGAACAGTAACACCTTCTTGAAATGAGTAAATCAGAGTCTTTATCAAGCATTCTTAACTTCAAATAATTTTTTCTACGAAGTTTAACGTATTAGTGAGATCTCATAAAAAGATTAGAGTCATTCGGATTTATTTACTATTTTTAGAAAATCATACAAAACTCTGGACAGAGTGTTGTAAATCTCCGAGTGATGTCTAGTGTTTGTCCGATTCCCAAAGATTGAACCGTTGATCTTTGATTTTTCTTTTTGGCTTGAAAACTAAACTCATAGAGGTATCTTGTGTCCAAAATTCATTGAAATCAAATCACGGAAAACATGTTTTTTTTATTTTTGAAGTTTTGGTCTATTCTCTGTAATTTTTAGAATTTTGTAACAGATTTGACAAACTTTGTAAATAATGGTTCAAATGACTTTTCTATGACCTAAGGCTCAAAATCATGTTTCAATAATGATTATTTAAGCTTAAATTCAGAGGTTAAATGATTCAAATCAATGAATAGTTCATAGCTTACTCTTGTTCATATTCATGTATTCATATACATTCATCCATATAGATTGATATTTGTAATTAGAATTCATTTTGTATTAGGATTAAAATTACATTTTAGTTGAACCTAATTGTGAGTTCCTTATGACCATGTTGGGATTACATCATCTCTATTTGGACATTACATTGGCTCCTAGTTGAGACTTGTATATCTATAGAAATAATGCATTTCCAACTAATTAGAAAGAATTCATAAATATATCAATCCTTTCATACTTGATAGATTTAAGCTAAAAGTTTAAGAATGTTATTTAGAATTTATACTAAATCTTTATTAAAGCATGTGGACTAACCATTAGTTTTGTAGCGCTACAAAGGTACAATTTCTCAACCCCTTCTCTAGTTTAATTATTTATTGATTTTATTGATTTTCGACTCCATGTGCGATACCTTAGAATTAGGTCTTGCCTTATGTGTATATATATGATTAGAGACCCTTTTTAGGATTTCCTATTTTTGTATGCATTGCACGTTTCAATATCGCAGCTGGGTCCTGGGTAAGTTTTCTAGTTCCCTATTTGCACATCATCTTGCTTGCTACTTGAAATTATGTGGTTTTGAATGATATTTTATCATTTGCAATCGTACACCCCTTTAGACATTCTTTTGTAATGTATACTTATACATATGTATTAGTTTATGGCACATTTAAATTAATAATTCGATTATGAGGATGTTGGGTAGAGACCTATCGCGAGATAGGATAAGAGGGGGTGTTTTAGTCCGCCGGGCTCCTTCCCCTTTCATTCCATAATCCCCGGATCTAGAAATCTCTGGTTTCCTAAAGGATCAATTTACTTTAAAATGGTTTATTAACTTTCCTTTTAAAAATTAAGTGGCGATTCGTGTTTTGAAATTTGAAGAAGATTGTAAAAAAAAAACTGTGGGTAAGAAAAATGCGATATCCACACTTGTATAAATATATCTGGCCCATTATTTCTAGGGGAATCCCTTCTCCAACTGAGCAAGAAAAAAATTCTCAAATTCAGTAAAAATTTGAATCTATGAAAGGGGATAAAATCCTACATGTTATCTCAATTATACGATATTTCCTCGATTCGTAGACCACCAAGACATATAGGTGACGTGGTCCCAAACTACACAATTATTCCTCTATAAGTTGTGCGTCTTCTTTCCTCATCTTTCTTTTTTTTATTCATGGAACTATGGAATTAGGCCTGTAAATGGATCGGATTTGGATCCGATCCGATCCGAATCCGATAGAAAATATCCGATAAGAAAATCCGAATCTGAATCCGAATCCAAATCCAAATCCAAATCCGAATCCGAATCCGAATCCGAATTTTTTGTTAGCAAACGGATCGGATTCGGATATCACAAATCCGATCCGTTTAGCTCCCCTTGTTTTGTGAAAATTACAATTTAGCTCCCCCTATTTTGTGAAAATTACATAATGACCCTACACTATAAAATTCTTTTGGTACTTAACGGATATTCGATTAGAGAAAAAAAAAATAAAAAATAAATAAAAATTTTGGTGCTTAACGGATATCCGATTAAAAATTTCCTTTGGTGCTTAACGGATATCCAATTTTTTTAAAAAAAAAAACTTGATTTGTTTAAGGGGTTTTTTTTATTGCTTAACGGATATCCGAATCCTAACAAATTTGGATTCGGATTTTGGTTAACGGATTTTTTATCGGATCGGATTCGGATTTAGTTAACGAATTCTTATCGGATTCGGATATCACAAATCCGATCCATTTACAGACCTATATGGAATGATAGTTTTAAGTTTCAACACTTCTTTTCTTTTACGTATAAGTTGACAATATTTATTAACCTGATAGTTTGTTTAACGATCACATAACAAGAGGCTAGGGCTTTGTTTGGTTCATGGATTTAGTATGAATAAAAGAAGAGAAAGGAAAACCGAATGGAAAAACTAATTCCTTTTACCTTAGGAAATGACTAATTTTCCATCTTATTTTACTTTCCCCGGCCCCTCTATTTTCCTTCTCTCACAAAATCCATATAAATTAACCAAACAGAGCCTAAATGTGTTACTGATATTCAAAATAGGGAAGGTCCAGTATTTTTTCTGAAATGAAATAACTGTATTACAAACAAATCCAAGAATAGGTCATTGATACCGATCAATGTGAAAATGCAAGTGTCTTCGCATCACAGCTTTTACACTGTAATAAAAAAAAAATTTAAGGTACAAAGAGAATGTAATTGCCTACACCAATAAACTCTGTGGACTACAATCTTTTTCCATCACTTTTCTCAAGAAGTACAATTTTATTTGATGATGTCACTAGAGTTGCCGTGAGACTTTGACATTAGAATTTTATATTACATAGAGCTGCCGGCTGCATGGATTTTTCCAAGGTCATTGTTTATCTTTCTTTCTTTTTTTTTTTTTTTTTTTTTGTTAAGTAGATCAAATCCATTAATCTGAACAAAAGGAAATAATGGTCATATGACTCATATGGTCCTTTTGAGAAGTGTCCTTCCAAACATAGGAAAGTAACTCATCAAAGACATTACATGAGATTGTCCAATGGGCTAGGTTGTGACCAGCATAATTTGCCAATCTAAGAACATGAAAAACATTCCCCTAAAAAAAAAATTAATAATTTAAAAGTTAAGAAGCTCTCTTCCTTTGAGAATCACTGGATCAATAGGTCATTTTAGGATGGCTGACTGATCCGCTAAAGAAGCACAAACAATAAGAGAAATCTCCTTCAAAAATAATGTTGTCTAGATTCTTTTCGAGCGCCAACCGAATAGCAAATAGCGTCGCGTTTGCCTCGCCAAGTAGAGGAGACAGAAGAGGCTTTGCTCTTAGCAGCAAAGAGGATCTTCGAATCATCCCGAAAGAGAACAGCAAAAACCACGAGGTTGTTAAACATCAAGCTATATGAAAATGGGTTTTGGTTCAAATCTGCACTATTTAAAAATGGCGAGGGTTCAGGATAATTGGGCCTTCCACAAGTTGGGCTGGTCACATAGAAACTTAGAAGTAACTTGCCGCCAAAAATTATTTAGTGGGTAGTTGAAACTTGAAACAAAGGGTACTTTTAATATTAAGATAACAAATATTTTAGACAAAGTGATTATTTAACTGGATTTAGTTTATGGATTAATTTGCCGTTACACTTTTAAAAGCATGAATATATATTAATATATACATTCTTTTATGCCAGAGTTACAGAAGAATATTACCTATTGAAAATATCCCCCAACTTTCTTGGCTAAAGTATATTATTTCGTGTTTTAGGCTTTTAGCAAATTAGATTAGTTTTTTTAATCATGCAAACTTGATTAGTTAAAAAATATTGTTTAGGTATGTAAGAAGTTGATTCTATAGTTCATAATTATATTTTTCTTGCATAAGAGTTTGCATTTAGTCAAAAAAAAAAACTCTTAATATTGGTTCTTTATCTAACCTTATGAAGTACGGACACAGGCACGACACGACACGACACGAGCACATTGACAAGATGAAATCCTACAAAAATAGCAGGTAGACATTACAGGAGAAGAGTCTGTGAAGTATTGTGTCCATGTGTTGGACACGATACGACATGCGAATTTACCTTCTTAGAAGTGTCGATACCTCCTAAATCTAATCAACTTAACCATTTTTTTTATTTTTTATTTTTTTGAAAACTATGGTTAATTGATTAGATTTAGGAGGGTTTTTTTTTTTTTTTTTTTTTTTTTTTTTTTTTGCATTTTTGAATATACTCTAAAAGGCTGTTTGGTTAATATGAGAACTGATTATGTGGTTAAAAAAAAAACTAGTTACAAATAGTCTCCTACTCATGCAGTTTGTTTTGGTGCATAGGAATCTATGCTTGGCTTAAAATACCTATGGAATTAAAACCAGTTAAGAACGAGACTGAACGGCTGAACCTGACCCTCTATTTTAGACATTTCCAAATGAGTAATGCTATGCTATCCTAATCTCAAATAATGTGACAGTGAAACCCTTAAATTTTGGTTGGATGATGTTGAAGTGATGCTTCCATCATTATTGTTTGCATCCAATCAAAATCCAAGGGACCCACTGACACATCATTTGAGATTGATTTTTGGGATTATGATTTGAGAATCATAGCATATTACTCTTTCCAAATAGCATATTTTTGCCACGTATGAATTATTACTATTATTTTTATAAAAACATAAAATTTAGTCCTTGAGTATAGGGTCAACATGTATTTAGTCACTTTGACTTTCTTAACTTATAAATTGATCCTTAATTTGTGTTCTAACTTAAAAATTGGTCTTTTTCCCCAATTTGATGAGTTTATTTATGATGAATCTACTATTAATAGAATACATATAAAGATATTTATATATAGAGAGAGAGTAACCAATTTGAATTAATTAGGGGAGATATAATTCTCTAAAATATAGTTGTGCAATCCCTAGAATCACGGTAATCTAACTTAATTGTAATGTATACAATATGTATTTGTGGAGCTATTTCTCTATCAATTTGAATTCAAATTCCATTACTGTTAGTTTGTTTCATGATTGTTTGCATATTATTACTGGTTCGCTTTGAATTGAGGTGAGAAAATTTAGTTGTCATTTTTTCTAAAAATCATGTGAGAATTTCTCACTCGTCATACATGAAAAATTATATATTAGCGCTTTGAATTTCTCACTTGTTTTGTCTGATAGTAGTGAGAATTTCTCACACTTAAAGTCATTAGTAGTGAGAATTTCACATACTTTTCATACCATTGAAAATTTCTCACTATTTAACCAGTGAAATTCATAAAACATTGTGGCAATCTAAACTAATTAATGCCAATTTATCACAAATTTATTCAATTTATCAGCAGCTAGTGACAATTTTTCACAGTTCTGGTTGCTAGAACAAATTGAACGATGGCAATTTCTCACCATTTTTCTGTTCATTTTCAAAATATATATATATATATATATATATGTCTCACCTTTTTGTTGTTGTTCATTTTCAAAAAGAATTTTCTCACCTTTTTTTTTATAAGAAGTTTTGTAAATATAGATTTTTGGAATATGCACAAAAAAAAATTACAATTGATTGGAAGAAGGAAAAAAAAAAGGAAAAAATAAAAATAAAAATTTGTAACTGAATGATGCATAACAAAGTGAGTAATTTTAGTTTATTACGGAGATTTTGGTGACAAATTTCTCACCTTTTTGTTTGGTTCATTTTCAAAAAGAAATTTCTCACATTTATTTGTAAGAAGTTTTACAAATGCAAAGTTTTGGAATATCAACAAAAAAATTATTCGTCTTCGGATAATTCTTCTTCACCGATGACTTGATGCTCTTAGGCTTCTTTACAGTCTTCATCGGAGTTTTCTTTGCCTTCACCGTCATCGCCTTCTTCTTCGTCGGCGACGTCACAGTCACTGTCTTGGCAACCTTCTTCAGCTTCGCCATCGCAACCTTCTTCACCTTTGCCAGAGTAGCACCACCACCACTCTTCGGCTTCACCACAACTTTCTTCTTCGCATCAGCCTCTAGAGCCTTCTTAGCAAGAGCGACGGTTGGCTTCTCCGGCACAGAATGCTTGAACGAGTTCTTCACCTTTGTCAGCTTTCCGGCGACGATGACCTTCTTCAACTGAACGAGCAAGGGATTCGGCGATCGCGTACAGGCTCTTAACCAGTTCTCCCCTTCAACGCCACAATCACCTCTTTAATCATCTACGTAAGGAGGATGAGACATGGGCTTCTTAGTAGCAGAGGCCATGGATGAGTTGATAAGACAGAGAGAATTTGAAAATTTATCACCTTTTGTTCCCGTTGATTCTTCTGAATTATTTTCTTTGTGAGAAATTAGAAATTTTTGGGAAGTGAATGAAGATGAGAAAGAAAGTGTCGATTGTTGTGATAAATTTTAAATTTTGAACTCCTAGATTGTAATCAGAATTACCACATATATGTATATATATATATATATATATATTTATAATATGGAGTATTTTAATCTTCAAAATAGACTATGGACTATATTCTTAAATTGTTTTTTACTATGTAATTTTATTTTTTCCCTCCCCAAGTCCGAGCAACATATATATAGCTCTGTAGTTTAAAATTGAGACACTTCCAATGAATGATGAATCAACTAAAAAAATGCTTCCTTCTTCACTTTGTCTGTCACCTTTCAATCCGTTATTATTCAAATCAAATCCCAATATTATATATACTCATACACACACACATATATATATATATATATATATATGCCAAATTTGTATATACATCAATTCAAATGTAAAAGAATCAAGTCGTCCCACCGTTTGCTTCGATCATCAGTCATCACCACCCAGCTAAAAGCAAAGCCGGCCGGCAACTAGAAGCCGGCTCTTTCTCTCTCTATCTCTCTCCTCAAAAAAGGGTACAATACTATGAATTTTTTTTGACAGACTGTACTTCTCTTGTTGAAGGCCTGTGATTTGATCGATCTGCTCTTTTTTTATTTTTATTTTTTGTTTTATAGAGAGAGAATTGAGTTTTTCAAATCAATTTCAAAGTGCGCGTGCATGGCGATTGTACTGATCACAATAAATTTCTGAATTTCTCAAATTTCCTTCTCATCGATTTATTTTTTCAGGGTTTCTAAATTCAGTGTTCCAGTGTTTCTCTCACCAAATACGGTAAGTACCTCTCTCTCTCTCTCTCTCTCTCTCTCTCTCTCTCTCTCTCTCTCTCTCTCTCTCTCTCTCTCTCTCGCAATAAACACTAATTTTTCTCTCAGCTATTGCTTGATTTGGGTGGTAAGTCATTGTAAAAATTATGAATTTAGTAGGATTTGTAGACTGTTTGTTTTTTCATAGAATGCTTTATTTCAAGTTGGGCTTTTTTTTAACCCTGTTTAATTTTGATGTTTTGACTATTTTGCCACTTGATTTGAGTTCAATTCAATAAATTAGGATGTATTTACTTAGTTAACCATGAACTTAATTCAATGCTATGTTTGTGTTCAACCACTCTGTTGATTTTTCTTTAAATCAATATGTTGACATATTTAGTTAAAATATACTAGATGATTTCATGTATCAGGAACAAATGGAAATTATAAAGTGAACATTAATTGGGTTTTGTGATAGTTCTGATAAACTTCACAAATATGGCTTTTCTAATCTCTGTTTGATGTTTTTGACTATTTTACTGGCTGATTTGAGTCCAATTCTATAAGTTAGGATATATTTACTTAGCTCTCACCAATTGTGTGTTTAAGTCAATCATGACGTTCAATGCAATGGTATATAAGTACTTAAATTATAGATGATTTCATGTATCAGGAAGGAATGAAAACCATGAAGTGAATGCTAATTGGGTTTTATTGATAGTTAACTTCACAAAGATGGCTGGGAACTATAGATTTGAAATGGACCAACATGACATAGTTAGATTCTTGATAACCACCGTTAAATCGTTCATTCAAGATCGGTTAATCGATAAGGAACAGAGAACCCAACAGAAGGAACAATGTGCTGAGCGTTTGGCGGCCGAAGACGGAAGTTCTAATAGAGACACAGAAGTCCGGTACTCCGATCAAGCTGTACTAGCAAATCTAGATTGGGGAATAGATGCCCTCGAAGAAGCAATAAACACGTCGAACATTGAAACAAAGCTCGCGAGATTAGACTATGCAGAAAAAATGTTACAAGTGTGTGCAATGTTGAATTCTAGTCATAAAACTGCTGGGGTACCGAACTTTTATCTCTCAGCTTGGGCACATCTAAATCTTGCATATTTGTGGAACTTGCGTAATAATGTTCACACCGCTGTGCTTCACGTTCTGGAAATGTTTGCTGTGGACCCGTTTTTTTCACGGATTGACTTTGCTCCTGAGCTATGGAAAGATATGTTTCTTCCACACATGAGCTCGATCGTTGGGTGGTATTCAGAGGAGAGACAGAGAATTGTTATGGATTTGATTCCTGATTCCACTGATTTGTCGTTCACTGTGGATTTTGATCAGTACTTTAACGAGTCTTTGATCTTTTCTATGAGGCCCGATCAAGCGGAGAAAATGCAAAAGCTAGAGCAGCTTTACGGGCAATCTTTAGATGAGAATACAAGGCTTTATGCAAAATATTTTAAGGAATGTATGAACTTTGACTCTACCACTAGTAAGAAGGCGATTCCAATGTTACCCATTGCCGAACCACCTATGACTCCTTTGCATGAGGTGAGTCGGTCCATTCCTGATTATGTGAAATTTGGTCCAATCTTGCCTAAGAGTGCTGGGTTCACGCCAGTTCTCAAAGCTAAAGAAAATGCAAGAGGAGCTTCCAGGTAACTTCATCTCCTAATTGATCTGATTTAACCGGTTTCCTTGGTTACTTTTGTTAGTGTTCAGTATCTTATACAAGTATAGGCTCTGATTTAAAACAATTGGCTCCAAGCAGATTGAACATAACTTCCACATCCTCACAGAACCTGGAGGAGTCTTCTGGATGGAATCGACAAGTAAGAATCAGTACTAATCCGTACAATAGATACTTCGATTATCAAGTTTGACAGAGTACATTTATTGTAAATCTGTATTCATGGTTATACTCTACATGGGCCTTTAATTTTCGAATTAGTTGAAGCTTCTTGGTTATGACTGTCAGGAGGCCATTCCTGAGGAAAACGAAGAAGATTCGGACAACGAGCGTAATGCATTTTCGGATTCTGAAGATACAGATCGCCAAATATTATCTCTTAACAGCATGAGAATGAACAAGGATGCAGAAACTTGGTCACCCCCACAGACAACAAAAGTGAAGAGCCAAACACCTTCTCCTAAAATCTTCTCTCCTATGGATTCCCCTAAAACTCCTTCCATGAGGGCTTCATCTCCAAAATCAGATACGTATTCTAGAAAGGAACGCACATCCATGTTGCGCCTTTCGTCCATGCGTGCCGTTGATTCCCCAGTTCGCACCTCTTTACCCACATCTCCGAATTTGTGCAACGAGACTAGTGTAAGCTCGGGAGACTCGGATGGTGAAATTCCAGTATGTGTCAGACCTATAATTTTCAGTTGTTAAGTTGTTACTTTGAGTTATTTAATCTTAAATTTTAAGGAATGTAAATACAGGAGCCAGAGAAAAGTGACCGAAACAGCGTAGGTTACGCAAGGAGTGAGAGTTATGGGAATGTGCCTAGCCATGTTTTAGAAAGCAGGTACTAGAATTGCATATTTTCTCTCTCTTCCTCAACCTTTTAGCATCAAAAACAATATTCCACTTAAGTTGTATATATGGAGATTATAGTGTGGAGAAGAGAACTTAATCATTATGCCTTCACACACACACAGAGACACCAACTGTTGTGCTTGCTTGGCTTCCCAAGTAAGTCTGCCAACTAGAAAGGATCCTCAAAATACACACAAAAACACCATTAATGTGGAAAATGGTCATCTTGAAACACCATTGTGTTAGTTTCCAGTTTCTTTTGCCATTGCAGCTCCCTCCATGAAAGTGATGAAGGAAGCCAGAGTTGCGTTTCTCTCCTATTGTCCGAGAAGTTAACTCCTCAATCAAGACCACCTAAAGATTTTGTATGTCCCATAACTGGCCAGATTTTCGGTGATCCCGTCACGCTCGAAACGGGCCAGACGTACGAAAGAAAAGCAATTCATGAATGGATGAAAAGAGGAAACACAACATGCCCCATTACCCGGCAGCCTCTCAATGCATCTACTCTGCCCAAAACCAACTATGTTTTAAAAAGACTAATCACCTCCTGGAGAGACCAGCGTCCCGATCTTTCTCAGGAATTCTCGTGTTCAGAAACACCAAGAAGTTCATATAGCAATCCCTCTTCTAGAGCGTCCACTCCATCAAGAACATTTGGTCTTTCCACCCATCAGAGCAGAGATGAATATATAAGTCAAAAGACACGAAGATTTACACGAGCTTCTGTATCTACATCTCCCACTAGTGTAATATCCCAAGCTGCAGTTGAGACTATAATCAATGGGTTGAAACCTTATGTGTCGTGTCTATGCACTTCGGAGGACTTGCAAGAATGTGAAGCTGCTGTTTTGACAATAGCTAGGATATGGAAGGACTCAAAAGCTGATCTGGGCGTTCATTCTTATTTGTCTAAGCCAATGGTAGTAAATGGTCTCATGGAAATCTTATCAGCTTCTCTGAACCGGGAAATCCTTAGAACGGCAATTTATATTCTATCTGAACTAATAGTTGCAGATGAAAATATCGGTGAGACTCTGACGAGTGTAGATTCTGATTTTGATCGCTTGGCCACTCTGCTAAAAAATGGTCTTGCTGAGTCTTCGGTTCTTATATACCTGTTGAGGCCAACGTTATCTCAACTTTCAGCTCATGAACTTATACCCTCTCTTGTGCAACTTCTTATAAACAAGAATGAGGATGTAGATGAGCTTCAACTAGTAATGGAGCCCAAAATTGCAGCGATAGCAATAATTGAGCAGATTCTGATTGGAGGAGATGAGAACAGTAGGTCCCACAATGCTATGTGTGTTATTTCGGGAAACGGAATTCCTGCATTGATTAAATGCTTGGAAAAGGAAGAAGGAAGGTATTCCATTGTATCTGTATTATTATGCTGTATACATACAGACAGGAGCTGCAGGAACTTGATAGCGAGCAGAATTGAGTTGTCCCATGTTCTTGAACTATTTCATGCCGGAAATGATGGCGTGAGAGGCATATGTATTGATCTTCTTTCTGAGTTAGTTCAATTGAACAGGTACATCTTATTCTCTTAAACCACTGGCCACTGGCCAGAACCTACTCTGACACTACTTTACGATAAGCTTAACATATCTACCTCCCATGAACATAGCTTATTCTGTAGTATTATGGGTGTTGAAGCTTGATATACAGTGTCCCCATTCTCTAATTGCTTAAGCTTTTGGAGCAATTGGTGACTTAACATTGGGAAAAGACAGTAGTTTCTCAATCAGTAATGCTATGTGCACCGAAAAGTGCACCGAAAATGTGCACTGAAATGATCAAGGCCATTGATTTCGATGGGCTCCACGCCTGCGCACATTGGGCCCGCCGAAATCAATGGCCTTGATTATTTCGGTGCACATTTTCGGTGCACTTTTCGGTGCACATAGCATTATTCTTTCTCAATAGCACCAATGGTGATGGTGGCAGCATATTTGCCACCAGAGATAGAGAGAGAGAGAGAGAGAGAGAGATTATTTTTTCAGCTTCTCAGTATTTCATATTTCGCAAACATATGTGTGTGTCTGACAAGATCTTAACTTTTTAACTTTCTACTCCGGTGCATTTGAATTCGGATTTCAGGTTTCAAAAGAGGCCACTTTCTTTTTTTGCTCTATCCTTTAAAGTTGGATGTTCTTTGCCATTACACGCTATTACAACCAGAACCTTGATCAGTTTAACATTTTTTATTACCATTATTGCTACTCCACTAAAAAGTATAGTAGAACGTTTATTCATCCTACATGGCGACATGTTTCAGGAGAACATTCTGCAACCAGATTTTGCAGATAATTAAAGACGAAGGAGCTTTTAGTACCATGCACACCTTTCTTGTCTATCTACAAATGGCTCCAATGGAACAGCAACCTGGGATTGCCACTCTTCTTCTTCAGCTTGATCTCCTGGTTTGCCCTATTAATTCTTACACATCCACTGTAGTTAAAGATAATTCCAATGTTTACGTAAAAGAAACTCCTATAATCTAAGAATCTACATTTTGTTTCTCTAGGTTGAGCCTCGGAAGATGAGCATTTACAGGGAAGAAGCTATAGAGTCACTAATTGAAGCACTACTGAAAAAAGACTTCCCTAATTCTCAAATCATGGCTCTTGACGCTTTGTCATCTCTCTCTGGGCGTTTAACAATCTCAGGAAAGTTGTATGTTGAAGCCTGGTTACTAAAAATTGCTGGGTTTGATCAACCTTATAATGCTTTGATGAAGTCTGAGCGGGAAAAGGCACATGAAATTGATCTAGCGGAAACAATGGTTTGGCTTATTCTGTGTTTTGTTTTAATTTTCTTAGGCTTTGTTTGGTTAATGGATTTACTGACAGAAGAGAAAGGAAAACAATTTTCTTTGTTTGGTTGATAAGGAGCATACTGAGAGAAATAGGTAGGAAAAGAAAATATAACGAGAAATAAGTTAAAAACTATTGAGTTTTGTGAGTTACTGCCCTCTCTTTTTTCTTCAGTTATAATGTTGTAAGGTTTTCAATATTATTTAAGCATGGAGGAAACACAAGGGAAATAGTTTTCCTTCTTGTTTTCCTTGCCTATTTCTTTTTCTTCTCTAATCTGCAAAACAAACAGAGCCTTAGTGCTTGTTACCATTTATGTTTAATTTTTCTAATAGTCCTAAATCTTGTGAATATAGGAAGAGGAAGAGAAAGCTGCGAGTTCTTGGGAGAAAAGGGTAGCTTTTGTTCTTTGCAACCATGAAAAGGGCTCTATTTTTAAAGCATTGGAAGAGTGTCTCAAGAGTAATTCCATAGAGGTGGCAAAGTCATGTCTTGCTATTTCTGTTTGGCTCATACACACACTTTATAATCATCCCGACACTGGTGTTAGAGATGTTGCTAGGAAGTCTTTGCTCGATCCTTTTATGAATATGCTACAGACATCAAAAAACCTCGAGGAGAAGCTATTGGCAACCCTTGCTTTGAAAAACTTCATTACTGATCCAGGTATCATTATTCTTGGTAGCTAAGGCTCCGTTTGGTTTGTATATTTGGAGAAGGAAGAGGAAAATGAGAAGGAAAACTGTTACCCAGTTCTTTCCCCTATACTTAAATAACATGACGACTTTTTTTAAAAAAAATACTATAAGAACTCAAGAAAAGGAACAAACATGACTTGCAAAATATATATATCATTTTTAGTTTTTTTTCAATCATACAATTTATTTATTTATTTTTTTTTTTTTCACTTTTTACTTATTAACCAAAGAAGGGGAAGTGTTTTCCTCAATGCTTTCTTTTCATTTCCCTCACTAAACCAAACAAAGCGTCAATGGATATAAATGAATTTTAACCTTGTCATGCTATTTTAATCATTGCTAACTAACCCGCACTTCATTTCTATAAGGTGCACTGAATGAATTGGGGGTGTATGCAAAATGCGTGTACAAAAGCTTGAGAAAGCTAAAGAGGCATTCCCTGATGGTCAATGATATACTGAAAGCCTTGATGAACTTGCCATCTGTCAATGCAGTGAGTTGTGCGCTCATTTATGTAATTTGATTTTATGCATGTAGTATAACGAAATTGTGATTATCTTATTAATATTCTTATTTCAGGCAGAGTTATGGTGTTGTAATGAAGCATTTGAGTTGGATTCATGTCCAAACGGAGAGGTTTTGTCCATGCTTCATCTAAAAGGTCGGATAGTAAGTGGCCACTCTGATGGAACTATAAAGGTGAGCACCTGCGAAGGATGCAGATTTCCTCCTCCTCCTCCTCCTCCTCTCTCTCTCTCTCTCTCTCTCTCTCTCTCTCTCTCTCTCTCTCTCTCTCTCTCTCTCTCTCTCCGTATATGCATATATATATATATATATGTATATATCAATCGCACACAACCCTTTCAGTGGGTTTGGACTTGTTGATTTCCTTGTTCGATGAGGTTACTACTTTGTCTTGGATTTAGGTATGGGATGCTGGCAGGAGAGTTCGAAGGTTGGTTCAGGAAGTACGTGAACACACAAAAGCAGTAACATGCCTGTACGTTCCATCTTCACGCGACAAACTATACAGTGGCTCCTTAGACAAAACAATACGGGTAACACATAACACATTTGCTATGCTGTTTTCGTGTTTTAACTAATGTCTAGAAAAACACACTTGCTTCTCCAACTATGTGCTGTTCTGTAGTTGCTTGGTCTAATAAGTGGTATATTATTCTTACGACTTAAGGTTACTTGTCCAAATCTCATCATCATTATTATAAGATATTTGACATTCATTTGCAATGAAAGTGAAGTGTTTTCTCTTCTGTCTTTACTAGTCTATTTCTAGTCAAAACTTAGGTGCCAATTCCTACTTTTCTTACAATTTTTCTGCATCGTTTTGACTTGTTTAAATAGGCACGAAAATCACATTTTTTCAGTTTATATAGTAAAAGCTTGAGTGTTGTATGTGAAAGATAAAAATAGCCCATGTCCAACGGACAAACAAAATTACCGTTTCCAACAAGAAGAAATAGTAAAAAGCTTCTGTTTAGCGTTTAACTAGTTGATATCAAACTAACCAATTTTCTTTCTTCTTTTTCTTTTGTCTTTTTCATTTTAACATCAATAGGTATGGGCAATCAAACAAGAAGAAATACATTGTCTTCAGGTTCATGACGTGAAAGAGGTTGTATATGAGCTGACAGCAAATGCCAATATTGCTTGCTTTTCCTCACAAGGCAGTGGAGTCAAGGTAACGTCTCTTAGTTTTGTTGATAAACAATTAACATTAATCCCAGAAAGAAAAGGTTTATCAGATATCATGTTGTTGCAGGTTTATAACTGGTCTGGGACTCCAAAGCACATAAACTTCAATAAAAATGTCAAGTGCTTAGCAATGACGGGGGATAAACTATACTGCGGTTGCACTGGCTACAGTGTCCAGGTAAACATCATATGTTATCTTTTCAATGCACCTGGTTTGTATGAGCTTAAGGCAGCAGCTCAGAGGGGCTAACCAAAGCCCACCCTGTCTAGACCGGGCTTGGGAAAACTTTTGTAAAATTTGGGACGGGCCCAAGTTAGATACCACGAGCCTGACCTGATTTCTGATTGGGCTTGGGCAGATGTTTAAGTTTGGCTCAAGCTTGGTCTTGGTTAGACTCTGCTAAAGCTCGAGTTGAGTCTGGACAGATCTAAAGTCAAGCCCGGTAGTATGACTGAGTATAGTTGTTATTCCTGACAATTTGGAGAAAATGGCAGGAGGTGGACTTGTCCAAAAACACATCAACTACATTTTATTCTGGTTCAAGAAAGTTGTTAGGGAAACAAACTGTATATACAATACGTATACATAAGGGTCTTCTCTTTGCTGGTGGTTCTTCAGTCGATGGCATAGCAGGAAAGGTATGCTCTTCTCATCTTTGTCGTAGTTTGTTGAACTTAAAGATCACCCAAATTCGGAATCCAAACTGATATTTTTTGTTCCTTGATGATTCAAATTGTGTGATTGAAGGTGTTCTCTGTCTCCACCAAGGCAGTAATAGGATCATTTTCAACAGGATTTGATATCCACAGCATAGCTGTAAATAATGACTTCATATTTACGGCCCCAAGAAGTGGAATAATCGAGGTATGGTTAAAGGAAAGTGTTGTCAAAATCGCTTCCATCAGAGTGGGTGGTGGGGGACAAGCGAAAATTACTTCCTTGACTGCGGATACAGATGGAGATATGCTTTTTGCTGGTTCCTCTGAGGGCAAAATCCAGGTTAGAACTTAGATAAGAAGCGTTAGGCTCTGTTGGGTTCATGGATTTAGTGAGGGGGTAAGAAAGGAGAACACTAAGGCTTTGTTTGCTTCTTGGATTTAGTGAGGGAAAGAAAAGGAAAACATAGAATAAAACATTTTCCTTTGTTTGGTTAGTAAGGAAAACCATGAGGAAAATAGGAAAGAAAAGAGAGTTAGTTGATAAATAAATTTGACATTTTGCGTATTGTGAGTCATTACCTTTCCTTTATTCATTTATTATAACCTATGAAGCACCGACACTCTATTTTGGCAATCATATCGGTGTCGACTGCGTATCCGACACGGACACTCTCCAACACTGTCTGGACATGTGTCGGATACTCTAAATATTGTGTCGTACACCTTACCGACACGCAAATGACACGCACACGACACACTTAGGACACTCTAAGTTGCTATTCTTAAATAATGTTTTGAAATATTGGGCTTAAACTATAATTTTTCTAAATTGTTATACATTGTGGATTTTTATGGAAGTTCTTAAAATTGTGATGGCCCTGGTGGGTTTAAAACAAACATAAAAGAAAGTTTAGGATTAAAAAAGATAAAAGAAGTATATGCTGAGTCCAATTCATTTGGCAAATATGTAAGTAACGTAGTAACTTAATGTATGAATGTTGATGAAGGATGATTAATGAAGATGTTCTTGCATTTTATTTATTGGCTTTGTTATTTACTAATATGTCATAAGATTGTGTGTAATTTATGTATTTTTGTGCCAATTTTGATTAGACATGGTAAAATGTATATTTAAAAAATAAAAAAATCAAAACTGTGTCCTAGACGTATTTGTATCCTGTTTTTTTGAGGAATTTCGTGTCCATGTATTCGCGTCGCGTCGCGTCAAGTCCATGTCGCGTGTCCGCGTCGGTGCTTCTTAGATTATAACTATATTTTAGAAAATTTTAATTTTTAATATTATTTAAGCATGAAGGAAAACACAAGGGAAAACATGAGGGAATTAGTTTTCCTTCCCCTTTTCTTTCCCCCTCACAAAATTCATGAACCAAACAAAGCTTAAGGTAAACGTTTTTCTTTGTTTGCTTACTACGGAAAATAGGGAGGAAAATAGTAAGGAAAAGAAACCATAGTGAGAAATAAATTAAAACTTTTGAATTTTGTGTGTCAACTTACGTCCCTTTTTCTTAACTTAAAAACAATGTTTTGAAATTTTAACTTTTAATGTTGTTTAAGCATTAATGGAAGACGCAAGAGAACTAGTTTTCCTATCCCTTTTCTTTTGCTTCAATAAATCCGCAAACCAAACAAAGCCTTGAGAAGTATAAAATAACAGAAAATTGGATCTTTATGTTGATTCTAACTCTGTCTTTGTTATTCATTGCAGGCTTGGGGTCTAGATTGAGACATGTACCTTCTTCTTGTAAAATGAAGTTTCTGGTTTTCAATTTTATTATTTTCTTTTTCGTTGATGCAAAGCTTGTGCGCAAATTCATCGATTGCTTGTAGTTAATAGAAATGAAGCCTAATAGTTGCAAATGCATTGTTTACTCAATGGAGTGATGGACTGTTGAATTCACTAGTTTCTAGTGTGCAATGGTGAACCTGTTGATCTTTAGCATGATTTTCAATTTTCAAGGGCTGAATGAGATCGTTTTGATGACAAGAATGGAATTTTTCTTTAGTAATGTTAGGTACACCTGAACAGGATACCTAAACTATCCATTTACTTGATGTGTTGTGGCAGTTTTGAAATTAATTCAACTTTATTTAGTAACTAATGAATAATTTTGGGAATTTACATCAATAAATAGATAATTTAGGTGTCCCGTTTAGGTATACCTAGTATTACTCTTCTTCTTTTTTTTTGTCACTAACTCACAATGTGTAGAAACATGATCTTTGTTAGTCAAATTGGATCTATCACTGGGCCAACCCAAGGGGTCAGAACCCATGTTGATGGGTCTAGTAGTGAAAACATTCATGGAGGTGTGCCCCATTCAATGAATGTACTTACATGTTGATAGGTCATATTCATCAGTTCATTTTATGTAACACTTTTGTTTCATCTTGAATTTAAATTCCATTGCCTTTCTGGTTCATAGAATTTTCTTAAGACCACTAGGAAGTTGGCCCGTGCAATGCACGGGCGTTGGATTTTGTAAAAAAAAATATAATGTATATTTTTTTTAACGTGGACAAGAAAGAGAAATACATTTTATTAATTTTAAAAATGGTGTTAGAAAATTTTGATTTAACAACTATATTAATTGATGTTAACCTACAATTTAAGGCTCTTTTCTTTATCGTATAGATAACATATATATATATATATATATACATATACATACTTACATATACACAAAAAGGGTAGTATAAAAAGGCAAAAGGGTAATATGGTAACTCGATTTAACAAAAGAGTAATTTGCAAAAAATTAAGGGTAATTTGATTATTCAATTTGTAATTGTACATACTTTAAACTTTTAGGCTCGTTTCTTTAAAGTACATATAAACTATATATATATAAATACACATACACTCGTATATATTATATACAAAAGGGTAGTTTGGTAATTCGATTTAACAAAATTGTAATTTGTAAAAGTTATAAGGGTATAATTAGATTATTCAATATATATATATATATATATATATATGTGTATCATAATATAATAAAAGAGTTTTGGGTAATTTAATTTAACAAACGGAAATTTATAATTGTAAACACTTTAAACTTTAAGCTCTTTTCTTTAAGATATAGAAACAACAGGGTAATTTGCATAATGCATAAGAGTAATTTGGCTATTCAATTTATAATTGTACAAATTTTTATTCAACTTTGGTATGTAATATATTCAATCTATATAGTAATAATAAAAAAAAATTCAGGCATGTATGTGTGTAATAAAATTAAATGTCTAAGCATGTATGTAAATTAAACTTATAGGCACACCTCAATTTTTCAAGGAAAAAAAAACCAAAATCATTTATGAATAAATTACCAAAAAAGAGTGTGGAGATGTATGGAATTGTATAAGATTTCAAAGGGGAAATGGTAAAAATGAACAATTCAAAAAATAACAAATAAGGATAAAATTGAAATTGGAAATCACATTTAGCAATAAGGACAAATTAAAATTGGAAATCACATTTAGCCTCTTTTATATAGGGTGTATATAGATATAGATAAAGATTTATATAGGGTATATAAAACAAATGTTAGTGCTTTGTTTGGGAAAACCAAAAAAAGAAAAACAAAACCAAACCAAACAAGGCATAGCCAAATTTGGGTTGTGTTGTGCCTTGTTTGTGTTAGTGGTTTGTTTGGGAAAACCCAAAAAATAAAAATAAAAACAAAACCAAACAAAACACCAAATAAAACAAAACAAAACCAAACAAGCTAGTGACTTGTTTGGGAAGAACGAAAAAACATACAAACCACAAAACCAAAAAATGGTTGTGCCAAACAAGGCACAGCCTACAATTGTTGACTTTTGGGTTTGTTGAACCAAATTGTTAATATTGTAATTATTGCTTGAAAAGTTGATTGAATCATTATTAGTGGATTAAATATTTTTAAAAGTTGAATGAAATTATAAACATTTGTAATTATTGTTTTAAAAGCTGCAGATTGAATCATCATTTTTAGAATAATTTAATTTTCAAAGTTGACCTAATAGTAATAAGGGTTGTTCTGTGGATGAAATGACCAACCTACCATGACAAAATGACAAAATGACAAAATGACAAAAATATGAAAATCATCATTAAAGGGAAATGAACAAGAAAGAAAAGTAAGGATAAAAATGTGATTTCAAACAAATCAAAAAATGACAAATTAGGACAAAATTGAAATTGCCCCCGACCCGATATATTTATATTTTTGGGGGTAGAAATAGTGTAATTTCGTGGTTTTTTTTTTGTACAGACGAATCTATCCCATAATTTTTTCACGGAAATTTTGTATTATACGCTTAATTTTTTATTTATTTTTATCAATTTCACTTTGATATTTGTCTGGCAGTACGTATCCAATTTTAAGTGTATCAGATTGTTTAAAAGATTATAAGATATTAGCACGATAGTTTAAAAGATTACAAGATATTACTAGATTATTATAAGCTTTAAGTGTATCGATTTGTTTAAAAGATTATAAGTTATTTATGGGATAAATTAGTTTGTACAAAAAATCACATAAATTTATACTATTTTTACCCAAAAAAATTCCGATGGGGGCACTGTCCCAAAACCTCGTATAAGCTTCTGGTCCCATTGAACTACACTCCTGGGTCTATGGACACATAGTGTCATTTTGGGCTGAAAATAATATAAATTGGGTGGATTTTGCATAATTTCCAAACTATAGGGTGTAAATTGCCAAAATTAACCATAGGGACCAAATTGTCACAATCCTTAAACTACACGGGTGTAATTTACAATTTCCCCTAATAGTATCAGAGAATAAGTAAAATTACATTGAAGGAGAAACAAATTAGAGAAATACCAAATAAGGACAATTAATTGGAATTTCACTATTCATGAGCCTTAGGGCTCTTTTATATAATGGTGTAGATTTCCATATTGAGGTACTACTATTTTTGGGGAGTTGCTAGTTAGCTAGTAGTGTTTTGTTTTTTTTTTTTTTTTTTTGGGTCAATGATATGCACTACATAAAGGGAAGTAAATGCTCTCACCCCAAAAAACCTCCACTCATGAGATTCGAAAGTGCATCCACCTGCAAGTGGGATGGAAATCCTTACCGGACCATCCTTTGGTCTTACATTGGCTAGTTTTAGATCTAACTCTCAAAAATAGCAAACTTTTATATGTTCTAAAAACAGATGTACACCATTTTTTCTCCTTAAAATTTGTCAACAAATCTCCACCTAAGAGAGTTTCAAGAGAGCATTTTTGTTTACCGATATTTGCTCACACATTGCTCACTTAGACCTCCGTTAGGTAACATGTGTCCCATTATATTTTCATTTTACCTCTATATTATCAACATAATTACTGGAATGAGATACATGTCACCTAGTGAAGGCCTGAGTGAGCAAATTTGTTCTCGAGTTTTAAATTGTCCAAATAAAATAAAATAAATTTGGTCACCACCACAAGACTTAAAATTTCTAAGTATCAACTTGTGGAAGATTGGGGATAAAGTGAGAGAGGCATAGCAAGCAATAAAAATAAGGGTAAATATCACCTACACCCCCTGAGGTTTGCCCCGATCACAGACGCCACCCCTCACATTTCAATAATAACACATACCTCTCTCCAGGTTTGAAGTGAGTATCAAATCCACCCTCCGTCAAATATCCGTTAAAGAAATTGACGGAGAATGTATTAATGTGTTTAAAATGCCTAAAGTACCCTTACTCTCATTCTCAAAATTTAAGGGTAAATATCATCTAGACCCCCTGAGGTTTGCTCCACTCACACTCGCTACCCCTCACATTTCAATAATAACACATACTTGTTAATGGAAGCTTCAATTTTCATCTTGGATCCAAAATTTCAATCCATACAGTACAATACCAAATGCATCTCCTAAATCATAACCCACAACAAAATTTCTTCCCTTCTTTCAAAACTCATTTGGTAAATCAAGGCCAAGTCTTTTTGTTTGGACCAAAAACATTCCAAATCCAATTCTAATTGATTAGATATATGAATATTCTAGAAAATTTTTTAGAGAGAAGTTAGGGTTCCAAAAATGCATTGGCGTTGCAAAGACCCATTTTTTGTGGACAAAAATTTCCATGAATTGATACATTGAGAGCAATCCAAATCAATTTGGTAGAAGCTTCATGAATGCAGATTCGGATTGGTTTTATGGAAGTGGGTTTGCATTCATGAAGTTTCTACCAAATTGATTTGATTGCTCTCAATGTATCAATTCATGGAAATTTTTGGTCGCAAAAAATGGGTCTTTACAACTCCAATGCAATTTTGGAACCCTAACTTCTCTCTAAAAAAGTGTCTAGAATATTCATATATGTAATCAATTAGAATTGGATTTGGAATATTTTTGGTCCAAACAAAAAGACTTGGCCTTGATTTACGAAATGGGTTTTGAAAGAAGGGAGGAAATTTTTGTTGTGGGTTATGATTTAGGAGATGCATTTGGTATTGTACTGTATGGATTGAAATTTTGGATCCAAGATAAAAATTGAAGCTTCCATTAACAAGTATGTGTTATTATTGAAATGTGAGGGGTAGCGAGTGTGAGTGGAGCAAACCTCAGGGGGTCTAGGTGATATTTACCCTTAAGTTTTGAGAATGAGAGTAAGGGTACTTTAGGCATTTTAAACACATTAATATATTCTCCGTCAATTTCTTTAACGGATAGTTGACGGAGGGTGGATTTGATACTCACTTCAAACTTGGAGGGAGGTATGTGTTATTATTGAAACGTGAGGGGTGGCGTCTGTGATCGGGGCAAACCTCAGGGGGTGTAGGTGATATTTACCCTAAAAATAATTAATCCTATTTTCATATGCTAGAATCTAAAATCACTTGCATTTAGAAGTCTGCATATTTGAGGCTATCCAAAATCAAATCTCATTTTGACAAAACAAAGTACCTAAGAAAAGAAAAAGAAGAGTAAAGTTTTGATTTTCAAAATTACGTCACTAAGAGATCAGCAAACTTAGAGACTGTTCGAAAAGTAAAGAATCAGTTCTGTGGTTCATAAGTAAATCGGTTTTACAAATTCAGGTATTTTGTGAGTGCTAAGTTCATGCATAGAATTTTTGTGCTCAGACTAGTAACTCTCTTAAAATTAATTCTTTGTTACATCAACATAACATGATCTCACAAGAACTAGTTAATAAGAGTCCGTTTGGGTTAGTTGAAAATTAAAAATTAAGTGATGAATTGCGAATTTTGACGGAAAAAAAAAGGTGATTGTTTTGTAAAATAGAAGTGTTTGGGTTAGTTTAAAATTTTAACACATAATTATTTACAAGTTGACTTTCAGCTTGTTTGCCGTTTCACCTAACCCAAACACCAAATAGCTTAATATTCCATCACTTGAAAAATAATCACTTAATAATTCATCACTTAATATTCAGCTAAGCCAAACGACTCTAAGTAAGACTTGACCAGTTTTAGAGTTTTCCAAACAGAATCTAAATTTGTTTGCACAAATTTAGCCCCGCCACCTTGTCGAGTTGGACGAATTTTGATGAGTCACGGGACGGGTCGCACGAGATAGACGGGGCAGGACGAGTTGAATCAGTAAGGGAAATAGGGTGACTGGACCTAGCCCACTAATTCGTAATTCTAACGGGCAAGGCGACTAATTCACGAGTTAGTTGGCGAATTGGCCCACGAGTTGCTCACGGGTTGATCTAAAATATTTGAAGTTTTTTTTATAATATTTTTAAAAAAAAATAAATAGTTTTAATTTAAACAGAAATCGGTTATTTTCCTTTCAAGGCTCTCTCTATATTATATATATATATATACACAGGCGAGTTGGGGCGGGGTTGGGCGAGCTGGCTCGGGGGTTGGCGGGGCTGGGACTGGTTGGGTTGTGAGACGATTTGGGTTTGCGGGGTTGGCGAGTGGGTTGGCAGGTTAAGCGAGCTGGGGCACGGGACGAGTTGTGGGCCACGTAAATGGAAGTCGACTCGGACCAATACCCAATGATTTAAGTCATGAGCTGAGCTTGTCCACGGGATTGGGCGAGTTGTGACCCGCCAATTAACGAGTTGGAAACTTGGGATGGAGCAGGCCAATTCGCCCCGTTTCACACCCTAACAAAAAAAAAAAAGGAATAATAATATAAATCAATGGACAATTTGGATTTATCCCATTCGGATCGACCCGACTATCCATTGCCAGTTGTCTACAGCCACCCAACCACAAACTCATGAAAGCAACAATGGGTTTTAAAAACTCCGACATTACCAATTTAATGCCCCCACTTAGAAAATATTCAATATAAGGGTGATTTTAGGTCATTAAGTTTATGTGGGGTCATTAATTAATTATCTTCTTTTAATTGAACAATTAATCATTAAAAGAAATTATTTATTGTAATTATCATACCATGTCAACACACTGATGTGACATGATATTTTAATCTAAATTATACACATATTATCATAACTCCACTAAAAATAAGGACATGTGTACAGTCTAGAGTCTAAATTAAAATATTATGTCACATCAGTATGTGAATATTATGCGATGGTTACATTGAATAACTTCTCTCAAACACATGACAACTTTCTTATTTAACAGTGATACCACGTCAGCCACATGACCACCCGTGACATTGAATATTTTCTCCCATTTAACGTGGACCCCACCCCACTCTCTCTCTAAGTTGCAGTGTCAGCCACCCGCTGTCAGCCTGTCACCAATAATAACCCTCCAAGGCTCCCAAACATCCTCCGAATCTCCCTCCCTCTCCCTCCCCCTCCCCCTCCCCCTCCCCCTCCCCCTTCTCTCGCTACATCTCTCTCTCTCTCTCTCTCTCTCTCTCTCTCTCTACAATCACACAGTTTCTCATTTCTCTCCGATCTCCGAGATTTCTAGAGAGAGAAACCATAGACCAAAGCCAGAAGCTATGAGAGAGATCTTGCACATTCAGGGAGGCCAATGCGGGAACCAAATCGGCTCCAAGTTCTGGGAGGTGATCTGCGACGAACACGGCGTCGATCCGACCGGTCGATACAAAGGCGAAGGATCGTCCGATCTTCAACTCGAGAGAATCAATGTCTACTTCAATGAAGCCTCTGGTGGACGATACGTACCTAGGGCTGTTTTGATGGATCTCGAACCAGGGACTATGGATAGTATCAGATCGGGACCGTATGGTCAGATCTTTCGACCTGATAACTTCGTTTTTGGTCAGTCCGGTGCTGGTAATAATTGGGCGAAAGGTCATTATACTGAAGGTGCTGAGCTTATTGACTCTGTTCTTGATGTTGTTCGTAAGGAGGCTGAGAATTGTGATTGTTTGCAAGGTAATTTTTGGTTTTTTTGCTCTTCAATTTCTACGCACAAATACACCATTATGTGCGTGCTTTTGATTTGTATATTCTCGATTTCACACACACACACACACATTAGATGTAAATTTGCATTCATTCTCGTATAGCAGAATTGTGATTGTTTTCTAGGTAATTTTGATTTCGTTCTCATCATTTCTGCGCACAATTCACCAATATGTGCGTGTTTTTATATCGGTCATTCGCACACTGAAAAACACACAGTAGATGTTGATTTCCATTCATTCTCATGTAGGAGTCAATGTTTTGAATGGTATGAGTTCTGGATCTGTGAATTTTAAGGTCGTATTGAAGTATTTGATTATCTGTTTTATAGATTGTTGCAATGTAGTTATCTGTAATGAAATTTTTTTCTATCCTTTGTTCTTTCAATTGAATTGTGCTACAGTATTTAATATCCTGGTTTTTTTTTATTTTTAATCCATTGAATATGCATTTGAAATAAATGATTTAATTGAATTTGACGAGCTTAAAGGTAATAAATTAATCTCCTAAAGTTTTATTGAGTTTACCATCCCTCGTCGGCAAGATCTGTGATCTTCTGGTATGCAAAACTTTTTTGAATGCACATAATGAATGGTGATATTAAAATTGAATTCAGGACAAAACAATATTAGATGTGCAAATGCATCTTAATTCCTTTGAACTCTCATGATCTCCTACTGCAATCACTGTGATTTTGTTGTTCATTATGAAATTTAAGAGATATCCTCTGCAAATTATGCTTCTTAAAGGGACTTAACCTGTTCATGCATTTGGCTGACGTGTGGGAGTTTTTGGGCTATTGATTTGATTCTTGTTGCCATCGAAAATGTGGCTCAATGGCTGTAACCTAAATTTCTAGGATTTGTCTTGTTTTACTTTGTGACCAACGGCGGCAACTTTTACCGTTGTGCCATGGCTCCCCTTCCCCGGACCCCACACTGCGGGAGCTTCGTGCACTAGGCTGCCCTTTTTTTCTTTTTCTGTCTTGTTTTACTTGTGTTTATGCATTGTTTGTTCTAAACTCTTGATATGACTTACGAGTGCATTCATGATTTTAGTGCATATCTTGTGGTAGGCAGTAGGCTGCTGCACATTGTTATGAATGCGGTTCCTAATAATAGTAATATTCATTACTTCGATCTGAGAGAGGACTTGTCGCCCATCTACGGAGCAGGTCATAGTATGATATGTTGCTGTATGTTGAAAATGTTCCAGGGACACTTTTTATTTCAATTCTAGTACTTTTTGGTTTATTCTATGCATATGTTTTTTGTTGTTAACTGTGTAGTCTCTGTTACTTTTGTAAAGATGCAACTTTAATATGATTCAGCCTCATAATGGTTAACTTTTTTTTGTGTTTTTGTGTGTTGGTTTAACCTTTTATTTTAATAAGTATTTGTGTATTGGTAAAGTAGTGAGGACATATTACTTTTTGTGCTACTGTTTCCTGGTGGTTGGGTTGGCCCAAGATTTGAGATCCACTTGAGTCAACGGTCTCTTTTTGAACCAATTTGACCTGACATGGGATTTAAGGTATATTTAGCTCTCGCGTAACTCTATGAACATAAAGAGATAGACCCCACAGTACCACTGGGAGAGAGAGACTCTTTGTGGATCTCTTTGTGTCCAAAGAATTATTCTTTAGCTCTCGCTGTATCTTTGGAATATCTGTATAAATTGATGTGTTACTATTGAGATATCTTGATTAAGCAACTTCTTGAATGATTGAGGATTGAGGAAGGATATTACCAGATTATTATTTTTTGTACCTATATCCTGTCATGGTAAACTGGCTGATGTATGTTACTCATATGACTCTTTTTATGAGCCAGGTTTCCAGGTGTGCCACTCACTTGGTGGAGGCACTGGTTCCGGAATGGGAACCCTCTTGATATCCAAGATAAGGGAAGAATACCCTGACAGAATGATGCTCACATTCTCTGTTTTCCCTTCCCCAAAGGTCTCTGACACTGTTGTCGAACCCTACAATGCCACCCTCTCGGTGCACCAGTTGGTGGAGAACGCTGACGAGTGTATGGTCCTTGACAACGAGGCCCTCTATGACATTTGCTTCAGGACCTTGAAGCTCAGTACCCCAAGCTGTGAGTATTATACTTCCATTCGAGTAAGAGGCTGTTTTGGATAGTTGTGACCATTTGGATTAGCTTTACCGCAGCTTTCAAAGAATTTGATTCCTTTTTGAAGTTAAAAAACACATTTTCTTAAAAGCTCCAATTGTACCTTTTTTTAAAAAAAAGAAAACTTATTACCAAAAAGTTATTATTTTAAAAGCTAACCAGATCGGGCTCTAAATCGTTGCAAGTACAAGCCTTTTGAAATAACTTTCCTTTTGTAGTTGGTGATCTGAACCACCTAATCTCTGCTACCATGAGTGGAGTAACTTGCTGCTTGAGATTTCCCGGTCAGCTGAACTCTGATCTCCGAAAGCTAGCCGTGAACCTGATCCCATTCCCTCGTCTCCATTTCTTCATGGTGGGTTTTGCTCCACTCACCTCCCGTGGGTCACAGCAGTACATCTCCCTCACCGTCCCGGAGCTGACTCAGCAAATGTGGGATGCCAAGAACATGATGTGCGCGGCGGACCCACGACATGGGCGATACCTCACAGCATCTGCCATGTTTCGAGGCAAAATGAGCACCAAGGAGGTAGACGAACAGATAATCAACGTGCAGAACAAGAACTCGTCATACTTCGTGGAATGGATTCCCAACAATGTGAAATCAAGCGTCTGTGACATTCCACCGACGGGTTTGAAGATGTCTTCCACATTTATCGGGAACTCGACTTCAATCCAGGAGATGTTCAGGAGAGTGAGCGAGCAGTTCACGGCTATGTTCAGGCGAAAGGCCTTTTTGCATTGGTACACCGGGGAAGGAATGGACGAGATGGAGTTCACGGAAGCCGAGAGTAACATGAATGATTTGGTGGCGGAGTACCAGCAATACCAGGACGCCACCGCGGATGAAGAGGAAGACTATGAAGAAGAGGGTGCTGAAGAGAACTACGAGGCCTAGAGATTAAAAGTAAGCTTTGCTGCCATAAACCTCCCTTATCGGCGTTTATCTACTACTATGTGATTGTCTTTGTACTTCTTCACCTTTTCACTCCTGAATTTTCAGCTTGATTTGTTTCTTATTGCATTAAAAAAAATTCTGTTACACAGTATGACAATGATGTTCTTTCTATTCCAAGTATTTTGATACGTATTTGATATTTCCATTGCAACTTTGTGTAGTTGATTGTGAAGGTTTTATGTTTGCCTATTTTTTTTGTTTTTTTCTGGAAATGATTTGTGGAAATTCCTGTGAGAAAGTTGTCTGATTAACAAGGTAATATGTTAGGATTTGTTTGGTTTGCAGATTTAATGAGGGAAAAGAAAGAGAAAGGAAACTAGATCCTTTGTGTTCTCTTCCATGCTTAAATAATTTAGTATTTGAACTTAAAAATTTTCAAAAGATTATTGCAACTTAAGAAAAAGAGAGGAAAGGTATGAAGCATGGACACCGATACAGATTTTGACATGACAAATCCAAAAAAATTGTATGTCGACATTCCAGAAAAAGTATCTGTGAAGTGTTGTGTCCGTGCGTCGGACATGATACGACATGCGATAAGTTACCTTCTTGGGCTTAGTTTGGCCCCCATTTGGTGCTCCTTTTTTAAAGCCCAATTTCATGTTAATTCATTTGGTAACTAGTTTATGAGCTTTGCAAAAATTGAACTTAGGGCTTTTTTGGAGGGAGCTTTTAAAAGCTCTAGAATGGAGCTTTTAAAAGCTCAAGGTTGCTTTTTGGTTTCATGATGTCTTTTTGAAGAGTAGTGTGTCACTTGTATAAAATTATCAAAGAACTTAGTAATAAATTTCATAAGCTCTTTTTAAAAAGCCACATGGGGGCCAAACTAAGCTTTAGTAATAAATTTCATAAGCTCCTTTTAAAAAGCCACGTGGGGATCAAACTAAGCCTTGGAAGTGTTGGTGCTTTCTTGCAGGAAATTGATTCGCAATATTTAGAAGTTCTGATTTATTTCTAATTTCTAAATAAATATTTTTTTCCTCTATATTTTTCCTAATAAGCAAACAGAGTAAACTATTTTCGTTAGTGTTTTTCTTTGGACACTTGGGATATAGTGATATATCCTGAATGCAAATTTTGTATAAGGAAAGAGTAATGCTACACGCACAACTTATTCCACAATTTATTTCACAACTTCACATCTTGGCTATTGATTTTGATAGACTCCATAAGGGTCTCACATGAGATCCACCAAAATTACTGACCAGGACGTACTTTTGTGGAATAAGTTGTGTGTAGCCTTTTTTATCAGGAAAACCCCTCCCACTAGTATCTGTTCTATTGAACCTATTGATTATTCAGATAAACTAGTTTAACAAATAGGAGTAATTAAAATAAACAAGGGGATGTTGCTTGTCATTTTTCCTATTTTAATTTCTTTTTCTTTTTTAATTTTTTATCTCTCTCTCTCTCTCTCTCTCTCTCTCTCACACACACACACACACACACACACATCAAAAGGGCTTCCTTCAGGTTCTCCTTTCGATTGTACACAAGTTACATCCTCAAATACTCTCTCTGTTTCAAATTAAGTGTTCACTACTAATTTGCACATTCTTTAAAAAATGTGTATTATATTTATTTCTTTTCTTTCATTTTTGAGTAATGTTTGGGGCACACCCATCCACACCCAAAGAGTATCCACATCCTGAGGTAGACCAATGAGAAGAGAGATAGAGACTGCGAGATCCACTGTCAGTCTCTTCTCATTGGTTCACCTCAGGGTGTGAATGCTTTTTGGGTGTAGATGGGTGTACCCCTAGCATTGTTGTTAGTTTTTCCACTCTCTCATTTTACCATTGATGTAACATTGACTTTATTTCTCATTTTCCTTTTTCACTCTCCTAGGAAAGGATGCTTTGTTTTTAATGTGAGGGTATTATAGGAAAGGATGCACAACAAAAGTGCACAATAAAATGCACAACCTGTTTTAATTTATTGGACCTCGTGTTGAAAAAGCTATACACTCCCATTTTTGTCTTTTGTGTGTACAGACTTTTTAGCACGAAGTCTAACAATTTTAAGCTGGTTGTGCATTTCGTTGTGCACTTTTGTTGTGCATCTGTTTGTGATGAAAATATTCAGCCAATACAAGTTTGACACGCAGGATGTGATGTGGCAAGATAATTAGTGGAAATTGATTGATAAGAAAACCGTTAATAGGCAGTTGAAGTTAATCCATTTTTGTTAATAGAAGACACGTGTTGAACGTCATGGGATAATTGAAGGACAGTTGTCAATGTGAGGGAATGCCACGGATAAAGGCAGTTATCAGTTTGAAAATAGGAGGGAACATTCGAATTGAGTTACTGAGGCCTCGATGTCTATAAATAGAAAGATTGTGTATTTGAAAGAGATCCTTCGATCAAACATCAACATATAATCTCTCAATACATCTATTGTATTGTTATCTAGATACTTAGAATTAGGAGTAGAACACCTTCGAAGTTATCTTCAAGGTTAGATTGTAGTTTCTTTAATTTAAGTAGTTGAATTACTTTGTCATTTTACTGTTTTATTTAGGAGTAGATTTTAATTTAATCAGTTCGAAGTTCTTCAGTTAGTTACATCTTTACACAATTAAAGTCCTGTTCAAGGCATCGAACGTCACCACAATTCCCTGGTGAGGCGCAGTTTGGATAATCACACATACACATTGTGGCGCCCCGACCCGGCGAGGTCAGAACGCCTACTAAACAGCTCAGCTAACAGCAAAGACCATTAATTAATCTTGAAACTAATAGTTTTAAAACAAATCAGCTATATAACGGCTCAAATTTGGATAATCCAACCTGTATTGAACAACTTAAAAAAACATGCTCAATTATTTTGAAAATCCAAATATATTACAAATAATTTACAACGACTAACCTAGCCCAAACAAACTAATTCCACTTGTGACTAATAGACTTAATATTGAAACCACATCTATTTAGCAGGATTTACACTAAATCCCACATAACATTATATCACAAAATTTAAAGTGTTTACACATATTCAAAGTTTTCTGTCATCCACAATTCAAACTATTATACATTAAACTAGTCCGCACTACTGAGCTTAAAAGTTTAAATTTTTACAACGTCTAACAAAAGTTATAAACTAGACTGTATTTTACACTTCCGACAAAATACCACTTTTATATGGCCATCCACAGCGAACCTAGACCCATGGCAGTGCAATCCTATAGCCCAAGATATCATTGTACCTGCACAAGAAAATCTGTGTGGGCGTGAGCAAACCACGGCTCACGAACAACTAAATATAAAGATATGCGAATTTAAGCATATATATAGCTCAGCACAGCACAAACACAGCTTAACGCATACCTACAATGCAATCTCATACATGCCATGACTCACACACCCGGGCCCATCAGCTTTAGCCTCTTTTGGCTAATTTACCAAGTTCTCAGCTACTTGGTTTAACAGCTCAGCAATGCAAGTGCACAACATACAGTTTATGTCATGCTAGTAATGAAGTTAAAATCATACATCATACAGCTCAGCAATATTGCATAACATTCATGTTATGCCAGCTATGTATATAACATAAACAACAATAAAATTATATCTAGAAGACCCACCTCAAATCCAGTAAGTGAATAAAATTCACCTTTTCTGCTTACTTCTCGGTCACCTCCTTGGGTCCACTAGTACTAGCCCCGGTCCCTGAAACCTTAAAAATTATATTTCATAACAAAACAAATCTTATAATAGCAAAAAGTTAACAACTTAGGCTTTCCAATTAATAAAAAAAAATCATATTTCTCAATCTTCCATTTCATAACTAATAAGTAAAAATAAACAACTTCTATTATAAATAATAATGTAAAAATAAGCAACTTCTATAAGAAACATTTAAGGAGAAACAACTTTTATAAGAAATAAAAATGTAAGAAGTTCAAGTTTTCATTTGAAACAACCCAAATTCCCAAAATCATACCCAAATAGCTAATTTTTAACTTTCTCTCTCTCTACCCCAATCAAGGTTTATAAAAAAAAAACTAACTCTTTCATGGAGGCTTTCAAGTTCCAATAATACTCATAATGCATTAAAAAAAAAATCCACATCTAATATTGTTCACCACAACCATCAAATAAAAAATCAAGAACCCATTTCAAAGGCTCAAGAACATCTTCAATGGTGTTTTACCCAAATCATAACCCAATTCTAATATTTTCTATATACTTCTCCAATATATATATATATATATATATTGTTGTTGTTGCAACTATCAAATTTAAATATCAATACATAATCAACAATTTTTCCAAATCAAGTAATACCCATAAGTTAGAGTATTTTAAAAACACACACTACACCAAGAACACACACTACACCATGAACACATACCAATCTTTACTTCTCTTCCCAACTCAACTCTTTCAAAGTTTCTTGTAAGAGTAATCCAAAGTATTAAAAATGTCATTATAACAACAAAAATCAACCAACATATAGATTTGAAACAACAATTTTCAAGAACCAATAACACCCAAAAGCTTCAAAGTTCATCAATGGTGGCTACCACCTCAAACCCAAATCCAAATTTCATCCATGGTCAAACCCAAATCAATCTTTTCAAGACTTGAACTAGTAATATTTCAAGACATTAATAATATACTCCCAACACCAACAACATTAAAATCCAAACCCAAAATAAAATGCAATTTTCGGATTTATTGAAAACCCTTAAATTTTAACACCCCAACAATTCCAAAATCAACTATATTCAAGCAAAAATTGTCATACATGATATACATATCACCTTAGGCATATAGAACACATATTCACTATCAAAATCAACCAAATCAAACTTCAAATTTGAATCTAAAATATTCAATTTTCGGATTTATACCAAACCCTAAAAATACATGTTCCAAATTTGCCCAAAACTCAAGTTTTACATAAAAATCTTCATACCACATCATATATACATATCAAGGATCATGTAAACAAGTTTTACAACATAAATTTACAACTTTAATCCCTTAATTTCATATTCTAAGAAAAGAATTCAAAAGCCCCAATTCACAATTTCAACAAATTTCACTTACCTAGGATGTAGAAGATGAATATTCCTCCCTTTCTTCCCAATTTCTATGTCTTCTTCCCTTTAGTCTTCTTCTTTTTCTTCTTCTTCTTCCCCTCTTCCTCTCTTTCTCTTCTCTTCTTCTTCACTGTAACTCTCTCAACTATACAGTCAAGGAGACTAACGTATCTCCTTAAAATTTATTTTCCAACTTTTTTTAAAAATTATGTTTAACACCCCAACTTTCTTTAAAACAAGCACTTGAGTTCTCAAACTTCCCTAAATTTTCCCATATCATCTTAGTACCCCCAAAAAGAGTTATTTCCTAACTCAAAATTCCAAAAAATGGAATTTTTCAGTTCTAACCCAACACATAATTATTTAATAGTTAACAGCTCAGCATCAAAAAAAAAATTTAATAACAATTCAGCTTAAATAATTAAATCACAGAAATTTAAATTTTAAACAACTCAGTTCAGCTTAATAAAGTAAATGATTTATTATTTTAATATTCTTTTCAGGTTCGGGTCTCACAGCTCTCCCCTCATTAAAAAAAAAATTTCGTCCCCGAAATTTACGTACCTTGATCAAATAAATGCGGATATTGCTTCTGCATGCTCTCTTCCGTTTCCCAAGTCATTTCTTCTATAGCTTGACTTTTCCATAGTACCTTCACCATTGGAATCGATTTATTTCTCAGCTGCTTTATCTGTCGATCAAGTATTTGCACAGGCTTTTCCTCGTAAGTTAGATTTTCATCTAGTTCAACCGGTGGTGTTGTGAGAACGTGTGAAGGATCTTTCACATACTTCCTTAGCATCGATACATGAAAAACATCATGTAGTCGTGCTAATTCCTGTGGCAACTTCAACTTGTATGCAGCGTTTCCAATTCTTTCTAGAATTTCATAAGGTCCGATATACCTCGGCGCTAATTTCCCTTTCTTACCAAATCTCATTACCCCTTTCCACGGAGAAACTTTCAAGAAAACTAAATCACCAACAGCAAACTCTAGCTCTCTGCGGCGAGTGTCTGCATAACTCTTCTGACGACTTTGTGAAACCTTAAGTTTCTCTCGAATGATCTCAATTTTACCTGTTGTTTCTTGAATAATCTCCGGTCCAAAAACTCTACTCTCTACCCTACTTTCTCCCACTTCACCCCAGCATATTGGAGTTCTGCACTTTCTTCCATAAAGTGCCTCAAATGGTGCCATCCCAATGCTACTATGATAGCTATTATTGTAAGCAAATTCAATCAACGGTAAATGTTTCTCCCAGCCACCCGTAAATTCTACAACACAAGCTCTTAACATATCTTCTAATGTTTGAATCGTTCTTTCTGACTGCCCGTCTGTCTGCGGGTGAAAAGCTGTACTGAACTTCAGTTTAGTACCTAGAGCATCTTGCACGTGTCCCCACAAATGTGAAGTAAAATTTGGATCTCGATCTGATACAATCGATACCGGTGCTCCGTGTAATCTCACAATTTCATTTACATACAACCTAGCATACTGCTCAAGTGTAGTACTAGCTCTAACGGCTAAGAAATGCGCTGATTTTGTCAGTCTGTCAACAATCACCCAAATAGAATCATTACTCCTTTGTGACTGAGGTAATCCCCGTACGAAATCCATCGTTACATGCTCCCACTTCCATTCAGGAATTGGTAAAGGTTGCAATAAGCCTCCTGGTCGTTGATGTTCAGCCTTTACCTGTTGACATACTAAGCATCAGCTCACAAATTCAGCTACTTCTCTTTTCATTGCAGGCCACCAATAAAACTCTTTAATCGTCTTATACAGCTTCGTACTCCCTGGATGCATAGCGTAGGCAGAACTATGTGCTTCCTCTAAAATATCTTTTCTCAGCTCTGGATCTCGAGGTACACACATCCGTGATCCATAGCATAATACCCCATCATCTCGAATAATGAAGTCACTTGCCTTTCCCTTTATCACATCATCTCTATACTGAACTAGCCTTGTATCCGCAGCTTGTAAATCTCGGATTCGATCCACCAAGATCGGTCTCACCTCAAATCGTGCCACAAAGACTTCTGTTTCTGACACTGATAATTCTGCTCGTACCGCCTTTATGTCCCGAATAAAATCAACTGTCTTACACTGCATACATGATAGTTTTCCCAATGATTTTCGGCTCAAAGCATCTGCTACCACGTTTGCTTTCCCCGGATGATAATGAATAGAACAATCATAGTCTTTGATTAATTCTAACCATCGTCGCTGTCTCAAATTCAACTCCTTCTGTGTAAACAGATATTTCAAACTTTGATGATCAGTGTAGATTTCACAACTCACCCCATACAAATAATGACGCCACAACTTCAATGCAAAAACAATCGCAGCCAGCTCCAAATCATGTACTGGGTAGTTCAACTCGTGTGGTTTCAACTGTCTTGAAGCATAAGCTACAACCCTTCCATTTTTCATTAAAACACCACCTAATCCTTGGTGTGACGCATCAGTATAAACTACAAAATTATCAGTACTTGACGGAAGAATAAGCACTGGAGCTCTCGTCAAACAATTCTTCAATTCTTGAAAACTGTTTTCACACTCTAAATTCCAATCAAATTTCACTCCCTTTCTAGTCAGCTTGGTTAATGGCAAAGCAATATTTGAAAAGTTCTGAATGAAGCGACGATAATAACCAGCTAACCCCAGAAAACTTCGAATTTCTGTCCATTCATAGGCCTTGGCCATAGAGATACTGCTTCAACTTTCTTTGGATCCACGGTAATTCCTTCTCCCGTAATCACATGCCCCAGAAAAGCAACTTCTGTCAACCAAAATTCACATTTGCTTAATTTTGCATATAATTGCTCCTCCCTCAATTTTTGTAATACCAGTCTCAAATGGATTTCATGCTCTTCTATACTACGTGAATAAACGAGTATGTCGTCGATGAAGACAATAACAAACATATCCAGAAATGGTTTGAACACTCTGTTCATCAAATCCATAAATACAGCAGGCGCATTAGTCAGCCCAAAAGGCATCACTAAAAACTCAAAATGTCCATAACGAACACGAAAAGTTGTTTTCTCAACATCACTCTTTCGAACTTTTAACTGATGGTAACCGGACCGCAAATCAATTTTTGAGAATACTTTTGCCCCGTGTAATTGATCAAAGAGATCGTCTATCCTTGGCAATGGGTATTTATTTCGAATTGTCATCTTATTTAACTGTCGATAATCAATACACAGCCGTAAGGTTCCATCTTTCTTCTTGACAAACAGGACTGGTGCGCCCCACGGTGACACACTCGGTTGAATAAAACCCCTCTTGAGTAAATCATCTAACTGGATTTTCAACTCCTTCAATTCAGCAGGTGCCATTCGATATGGTGGAATTGAAATAGGCCTAGTACCAGGTACTAAATCAATACCAAACTCTATCTCCCTATCCGGTACATCTCCAGGTAATTCTTCGGGAAACACGTCAACAAATTCTTTTACTACCACTATTGTTTCTATCTGTATCGTTTCTTTTGCATCACCGATCACATACGCAATCAAACATTCACATCCCTTACATAATTTCTGTCTAGCAGCTATAACTGACATTAAACTTGTTGGCATTACCCGCCGCTCACCACAAAATGTGAATTCAATTCCATTCGGAAACCGAAAGTTAACTTCCTTATGAAAACAATTAATTGACGCATGAAACATTGACAGCCAATCCATACCCAAAATAATATCAAAGTCCTCTATGTCCAAAGGTAATAGATTAACCCCCATTTCATGATTTTCAATTTGTACCGCACACCCCTTATAAACCCAATCAATTGTAATCTTATCTCCTAAGGGCGTAGATACAACTAACTTATCTTTCAATTCAACTAAATAATCATCAATTTTTTTCGCAAAAGTGCTAGAAATAAACGAGTGCGTAGATCCCGAATCAAATAATGCGTAAGCAACATAATTTGAAATCAAGATCATACCGGTCACAACTTGAGGTGCCGCTTCGGCATCTTTCTTTGTTAGTGCAAAGACCCTTGCTTGACCTCCAGTTCCACTAGAGCTGGAACCACCTCGCTGTTGTCCTCTGCCCTGGCCCCTGCCTCTACCTGATATCACTGTAGCCGATGATGCTGCTTCAGTCCCAGTTGGACAATCTCTAGAAAGGTGACCCAGCTGGCCACACTTATAACACTCCCTCTGATCAGGCATGGTACAATCTCTAACTACGTGACCTGGAGTCCCACACCGGTAGCAAGTCACCCCTCCAGAAAAACTCCGGCTCGCCGGTGGTCGTATTGCACTAGGCCTTGAACCACTTGCACTGCTAGTTCCTCCACCCCTTCTTGCTGGAAATAAACCCCGACCTCTACTTGGAACGTCTTGCATTCTCGGTCTTGGTCCTCCCCGGCTAGATCCACCCAGTTCCACTCTCCCTCGCTTTTGTTGACTTTGGAAGGCTCGACTTTCTTGTACATCTTTCTCAACCAATTTAGCCCTTTCCACCAATTCCATGTAATTACGAACATTTAAGGCGGACAGCTTCGATCGAATAGGAAATTGTAACCCATCTTGAAACTTTCTGCATTTGTCATATTCATTCTCCACAAGCTTTACTGCGAAGCGGGATAAGGAAGTGAATTGCGCCTCATATTCCTCCACAGTATTTTTCCCTTGTTCTAAGTGTATGAACTCTCGTCGTTTCTCGTTTCGAAAAGCTTCCGTAAAATACTTCTCATAAAACACATTTCTAAACTTCTCCCATGTAATCGTATTTAGCTCTGTGTTCCCCACAACCGGCGTCGTTAGATGGGCTTTGGTGTCCCTCCACCAATCCTTAGCTCGATCAGTAAATTTGAAGGCTGCCAACATTACCCGTTGATCACCCCCAATTTGCATTACTTCAAATATATCTTCCATTCCTTTAAACCACTGTTCAGCTTCTATTGGTGTTCCAATTCCCGAATATGCTGGTGGATGATATTTCAAAAATTTTTCATAAAGTTTCCCAGGTTCATCTTTTTCCTTAGCTTTACTTGACCCGGCTACAGCTGTCTCAATTTTCGTATCAAAATATCGGGCCATTGATTCAAACATCTGTTCAGGATGAGACGTTTGCCCATGCTCCACTGGCCGTGCTTGTTCAACTTCTTGATTTCCCGGGGGTTGGTGTGTCCCCTCCCCTTCCTCCTGTCCGGTTCGTCCTTCTCCATCCATATATATAATATCTGCAACATACCACGTTTGCAATGCAAACACAATAATAATATATTTATTAATCCACCAATAAATATACCCACACAACTCAACTCCTAAAGCACTGCCACGGTCTAGACCCAACCGTACCATTCACAGAACCTATAACCTAAGCTCTGATACCAAACTGTGGCGCCCCGACCCGGCGAGGTCAGAACGCCTACTAAACAGCTCAGCTAACAGCAAAGACCATTAATTAATCTTGAAACTAATAGTTTTAAAACAAATCAGCTATATAACGGCTCAAATTTGGATAATCCAACCTGTATTGAACAACTTAAAAAAAACATGCTCAATTATTTTGAAAATCCAAATATATTACAAATAATTTACAACGACTAACCTAGCCCAAACAAACTAATTCCACTTGTGACTAATAGACTTAATATTGAAACCACATCTATTTAGCAGGATTTACACTAAATCCCACATAACATTATATCACAAAATTTAAAGTGTTTACACATATTCAAAGTTTTCTGTCATCCACAATTCAAACTATTATACATTAAACTAGTCCGCACTACTGAACTTAAAAGTTTAAATTTTTACAACGTCTAACAAAAGTTATAAACTAGACTGTATTTTACACTTCCGACAAAATACCACTTTTATATGGCCATCCACAGCGAACCTAGACCCATGGCAGTGCAATCCTATAGCCCAAGAGATCATTGTACCTGCACAAGAAAATCTGTGTGGGCGTGAGCAAACCACGGCTCACGAACAACTAGATATAAAGATATGCGAATTTAAGCATATATATAGCTCAGCACAGCACAGCACAAACACAGCTTAACGCATACCTACAATGCAATCTCATACATGCCATGACTCACACACCCGGGCCCATCAGCTTTAGCCTCTTTTGGCTAATTTACCAAGTTCTCAGCTACTTGGTTTAACAGCTCAGCAATGCAAGTGCACAACATACAGTTTATGTCATGCTAGTAATGAAGTTAAAATCATACATCATACAGCTCAGCAATATTGCATAACATTCATGTTATGCCAGCTATGTATATAACATAAACAACAATAAAATTATATCTAGAAGACCCACCTCAAATCCAGTAAGTGAATAAAATTCACCTTTTCTGCTTACTTCTCGGTCACCTCCTTGGGTCCACTAGTACTAGCCCCGGTCCCTGAAACCTTAAAAATTATATTTCATAACAAAACAAATCTTATAATAGCAAAAAGTTAACAACTTAGGCTTTCCAATTAATAAAAAAAAATCATATTTCTCAATCTTCCATTTCATAACTAATAAGTAAAAATAAACAACTTCTATTATAAATAATAATGTAAAAATAAGCAACTTCTATAAGAAACATTTAAGGAGAAACAACTTTTATAAGAAATAAAAATGTAAGAAGTTCAAGTTTTCATTTGAAACAACCCAAATTCCCAAAATCATACCCAAATAGCTAATTTTTAACTTTCTCTCTCTCTACCCCAATCAAGGTTTATAAAAAAAAAACTAACTCTTTCATGGAGGCTTTCAAGTTCCAATAATACTCATAATGCATTAAAAAAAAATCCACATCTAATATTGTTCACCACAACCATCAAATAAAAAATCAAGAACCCATTTCAAAGGCTCAAGAACATCTTCAATGGTGTTTTACCCAAATCATAACCCAATTCTAATATTTTCTATATACTTCTCCAATATATATATATATATTGTTGTTGTTGCAACTATCAAATTTAAATATCAATACATAATCAACAATTTTTCCAAATCAAGTAATACCCATAAGTTAGAGTATTTTAAAAACACACACTACACCAAGAACACACACTACACCATGAACACATACCAATCTTTACTTCTCTTCCCAACTCAACTCTTTCAAAGTTTCTTGTAAGAGTAATCCAAAGTATTAAAAATGTCATTATAACAACAAAAATCAACCAACATATAGATTTGAAACAACAATTTTCAAGAACCAATAACACCCAAAAGCTTCAAAGTTCATCAATGGTGGCTACCACCTCAAACCCAAATCCAAATTTCATCCATGGTCAAACCCAAATCAATCTTTTCAAGACTTGAACTAGTAATATTTCAAGACATTAATAATATACTCCCAACACCAACAACATTAAAATCCAAACCCAAAATAAAATGCAATTTTCGGATTTATTGAAAACCCTTAAATTTCAACACCCCAACAATTCCAAAATCAACTATATTCAAGCAAAAATTGTCATACATGATATACATATCACCTTAGGCATATAGAACACATATTCACTATCAAAATCAACCAAATCAAACTTCAAATTTGAATCTAAAATATTCAATTTTCGGATTTATACCAAACCCTAAAAATACATGTTCCAAATTTGCCCAAAACTCAAGTTTTACATAAAAATCTTCATACCACATCATATATACATATCAAGGATCATGTAAACAAGTTTTACAACATAAATTTACAACTTTAATCCCTTAATTTCATATTCTAAGAAAAGAATTCAAAAGTCCCAATTCACAATTTCAACAAATTTCACTTACCTAGGATGTAGAAGATGAATATTCCTCCCTTTCTTCCCAATTTCTATGTCTTCTTCCCTTTAGTCTTCTTCTTTTTCTTCTTCTTCTTCCCCTCTTCCTCTCTTTCTCTTCTCTTCTTCTTCACTGTAACTCTCTCAACTATACAGTCAAGGAGACTAACGTATCTCCTTAAAATTTATTTTCCAACTTTTTTTAAAAATTATGTTTAACACCCCAACTTTCTTTAAAACAAGCACTTGAGTTCTCAAACTTCCCTAAATTTTCCCATATCATCTTAGTACCCCCAAAAAGAGTTATTTCCTAACTCAAAATTCCAAAAAATGGAATTTTTCAGTTCTAACCCAACACATAATTATTTAATAGTTAACAGCTCAGCATCAAAAAAAAAATTTAATAACAATTCAGCTTAAATAATTAAATCACAGAAATTTAAATTTTAAACAACTCAGTTCAGCTTAATAAAGTAAATGATTTATTATTTTAATATTCTTTTCAGGTTCGGGTCTCACAGCTCTCCCCTCATTAAAAAAAAATTTTCGTCCCCGAAATTTACGTACCTTGATCAAATAAATGCGGATATTGCTTCTGCATGCTCTCTTCCGTTTCCCAAGTCATTTCTTCTATAGCTTGACTTTTCCATAGTACCTTCACCATTGGAATCGATTTATTTCTCAGCTGCTTTATCTGTCGATCAAGTATTTGCACAGGCTTTTCCTCGTAAGTTAGATTTTCATCTAGTTCAACCGGTGGTGTTGTGAGAACGTGTGAAGGATCTTTCACATACTTCCTTAGCATCGATACATGAAAAACATCATGTAGTCGTGCTAATTCCTGTGGCAACTTCAACTTGTATGCAGCGTTTCCAATTCTTTCTAGAATTTCATAAGGTCCGATATACCTCGGCGCTAATTTCCCTTTCTTACCAAATCTCATTACCCCTTTCCACGGAGAAACTTTCAAGAAAACTAAATCACCAACAGCAAACTCTAGCTCTCTGCGGCGAGTGTCTGCATAACTCTTCTGACGACTTTGTGAAACCTTAAGTTTCTCTCGAATGATCTCAATTTTACCTGTTGTTTCTTGAATAATCTCCGGTCCAAAAACTCTACTCTCTACCCTACTTTCTCCCACTTCACCCCAGCATATTGGAGTTCTGCACTTTCTTCCATAAAGTGCCTCAAATGGTGCCATCCCAATGCTACTATGATAGCTATTATTGTAAGCAAATTCAATCAACGGTAAATGTTTCTCCCAGCCACCCGTAAATTCTACAACACAAGCTCTTAACATATCTTCTAATGTTTGAATCGTTCTTTCTGACTGCCTGTCTGTCTGCGGGTGAAAAGCTGTACTGAACTCCAGTTTAGTACCTAGAGCATCTTGCACGTGTCCCCACAAATGTGAAGTAAAATTTGGATCTCGATCTGATACAATCGATACCGGTGCTCCGTGTAATCTCACAATTTCATTTACATACAACCTAGCATACTGCTCAAGTGTAGTACTAGCTCTAACGGCTAAGAAATGCGCTGATTTTGTCAGTCTGTCAACAATCACCCAAATAGAATCATTACTCCTTTGTGACTGAGGTAATCCCCGTACGAAATCCATCGTTACATGCTCCCACTTCCATTCAGGAATTGGTAAAGGTTGCAATAAGCCTCCTGGTCGTTGATGTTCAGCCTTTACCTGTTGACATACTAAGCATCGGCTCACAAATTCAGCTACTTCTCTTTTCATTGCAGGCCACCAATAAAACTCTTTAATCGTCTTATACAGCTTCGTACTCCCTGGATGCATAGCGTAGGCAGAACTATGTGCTTCCTCTAAAATATCTTTTCTCAGCTCTGGATCTCGAGGTACACACATCCGTGATCCATAGCATAATACCCCATCATCTCGAATAATGAAGTCACTTGCCTTTCCCTTTATCACATCATCTCTATACTGAACTAGCCTTGTATCCGCAGCTTGTAAATCTCGGATTCGATCCACCAAGATCGGTCTCACCTCAAATCGTGCCACAAAGACTTCTGTTTCTGACACTGATAATTCTGCTCGTACCGCCTTTATGTCCCGAATAAAATCAACTGTCTTACACTGCATACATGATAGTTTTCCCAATGATTTTCGGCTCAAAGCATCTGCTACCACGTTTGCTTTCCCCGGATGATAATGAATAGAACAATCATAGTCTTTGATTAATTCTAACCATCGTCGCTGTCTCAAATTCAACTCCTTCTGTGTAAACAGATATTTCAAACTTTGATGATCAGTGTAGATTTCACAACTCACCCCATACAAATAATGACGCCACAACTTCAATGCAAAAACAATCGCAGCCAGCTCCAAATCATGTACTGGGTAGTTCAACTCGTGTGGTTTCAACTGTCTTGAAGCATAAGCTACAACCCTTCCATTTTTCATTAAAACACCACCTAATCCTTGGTGTGACGCATCAGTATAAACTACAAAATTATCAGTACTTGACGGAAGAATAAGCACTGGAGCTCTCGTCAAACAATTCTTCAATTCTTGAAAACTGTTTTCACACTCTAAATTCCAATCAAATTTCACTCCCTTTCTAGTCAGCTTGGTTAATGGCAAAGCAATATTTGAAAAGTTCTGAATGAAGCGACGATAATAACCAGCTAACCCCAGAAAACTTCGAATTTCTGTCCATTCATAGGCCTTGGCCATAGAGATACTGCTTCAACTTTCTTTGGATCCACGGTAATTCCTTCTCCCGTAATCACATGCCCCAGAAAAGCAACTTCTGTCAACCAAAATTCACATTTGCTTAATTTTGCATATAATTGCTCCTCCCTCAATTTTTGTAATACCAGTCTCAAATGGATTTCATGCTCTTCTATACTACGTGAATAAACGAGTATGTCGTCGATGAAGACAATAACAAACATATCCAGAAATGGTTTGAACACTCTGTTCATCAAATCCATAAATACAGCAGGCGCATTAGTCAGCCCAAAAGGCATCACTAAAAACTCAAAATGTCCATAACGAACACGAAAAGTTGTTTTCTCAACATCACTCTTTCGAACTTTTAACTGATGGTAACCGGACCGCAAATCAATTTTTGAGAATACTTTTGCCCCGTGTAATTGATCAAAGAGATCGTCTATCCTTGGCAATGGGTATTTATTTCGAATTGTCATCTTATTTAACTGTCGATAATCAATACACAGCCGTAAGGTTCCATCTTTCTTCTTGACAAACAGGACTGGTGCGCCCCACGGTGACACACTCGGTTGAATAAAACCCCTCTTGAGTAAATCATCTAACTGGATTTTCAACTCCTTCAATTCAGCAGGTGCCATTCGATATGGTGGAATTGAAATAGGCCTAGTACCAGGTACTAAATCAATACCAAACTCTATCTCCCTATCCGGTACATCTCCAGGTAATTCTTCGGGAAACACGTCAACAAATTCTTTTACTACCACTATTGTTTCTATCTGTATCGTTTCTTTTGCATCACCGATCACATACGCAATCAAACATTCACATCCCTTACATAATTTCTGTCTAGCAGCTATAACTGACATTAAACTTGTTGGCATTACCCGCCGCTCACCACAAAATGTGAATTCAATTCCATTCGGAAACCGAAAGTTAACTTCCTTATGAAAACAATTAATTGACGCATGAAACATTGACAGCCAATCCATACCCAAAATAATATCAAAGTCCTCTATGTCCAAAGGTAATAGATTAACCCCCATTTCATGATTTTCAATTTGTACCGCACACCCCTTATAAACCCAATCAATTGTAATCTTATCTCCTAAGGGCGTAGATACAACTAACTTATCTTTTAATTCAACTAAATAATCATCAATTTTTTTCGCAAAAGTGCTAGAAATAAACGAGTGCGTAGATCCCGAATCAAATAATGCGTAAGCAACATAATTTGAAATCAAGATCATACCGGTCACAACTTGAGGTGCCGCTTCGGCATCTTTCTTTGTTAGTGCAAAGACCCTTGCTTGACCTCCAGTTCCACTAGAGCTGGAACCACCTCGCTGTTGTCCTCTGCCCTGGCCCCTGCCTCTACCTGATATCACTGTAGCCGATGATGCTGCTTCAGTCCCAGTTGGACAATCTCTAGAAAGGTGACCCAGCTGGCCACACTTATAACACTCCCTCTGATCAGGCATGGTACAATCTCTAACTACGTGACCTGGAGTCCCACACCGGTAGCAAGTCACCCCTCCAGAAAAACTCCGGCTCGCCGGTGGTCGTATTGCACTAGGCCTTGAACCACTTGCACTGCTAGTTCCTCCACCCCTTCTTGCTGGAAATAAACCCCGACCTCTACTTGGAACGTCTTGCATTCTCGGTCTTGGTCCTCCCCGGCTAGATCCACCCAGTTCCACTCTCCCTCGCTTTTGTTGACTTTGGAAGGCTCGACTTTCTTGTACATCTTTCTCAACCAATTTAGCTCTTTCCACCAATTCCATGTAATTACGAACATTTAAGGCGGACAGCTTCGATCGAATAGGAAATTGTAACCCATCTTGAAACTTTCTGCATTTGTCATATTCATTCTCCACAAGCTTTACTGCGAAGCGGGATAAGGAAGTGAATTGCGCCTCATATTCCTCCACAGTATTTTTCCCTTGTTCTAAGTGTATGAACTCTCGTCGTTTCTCGTTTCGAAAAGCTTCCGTAAAATACTTCTCATAAAACACATTTCTAAACTTCTCCCATGTAATCGTATTTAGCTCTGTGTTCCCCACAACCGGCGTCGTTAGATGGGCTTTGGTGTCCCTCCACCAATCCTTAGCTCGATCAGTAAATTTGAAGGCTGCCAACATTACCCGTTGATCACCCCCAATTTGCATTACTTCAAATATATCTTCCATTCCTTTAAACCACTGTTCAGCTTCTATTGGTGTTCCAATTCCCGAATATGCTGGTGGATGATATTTCAAAAAATTTTCATAAAGTTTCCCAGGTTCATCTTTTTCCTTAGCTTTACTTGACCCGGCTACAGCTGTCTCAATTTTCGTATCAAAATATCGGGCCATTGATTCAAACATCTGTTCAGGATGAGACGTTTGCCCATGCTCCACTGGCCGTGCTTGTTCAACTTCTTGATTTCCCGGAGGTTGGTGTGTCCCCTCCCCTTCCTCCTGTCCGGTTCGTCCTTCTCCATCCATATATATAATATCTGCAACATACCACGTTTGCAATGCAAACACAATAATAATATATTTATTAATCCACCAATAAATATACCCACACAACTCAACTCCTAAAGCACTGCCACGGTCTAGACCCAACCGTACCATTCACAGAACCTATAACCTAAGCTCTGATACCAAACTGTGGCGCCCCGACCCGGCGAGGTCAGAACGCCTACTAAACAGCTCAGCTAACAGCAAAGACCATTAATTAATCTTGAAACTAATAGTTTTAAAACAAATCAGCTATATAACGGCTCAAATTTGGATAATCCAACCTGTATTGAACAACTTAAAAAAAACATGCTCAATTATTTTGAAAATCCAAATATATTACAAATAATTTACAACGACTAACCTAGCCCAAACAAACTAATTCCACTTGTGACTAATAGACTTAATATTGAAACCACATCTATTTAGCAGGATTTACACTAAATCCCACATAACATTATATCACAAAATTTAAAGTGTTTACACATATTCAAAGTTTTCTGTCATCCACAATTCAAACTATTATACATTAAACTAGTCCGCACTACTGAACTTAAAAGTTTAAATTTTTACAACGTCTAACAAAAGTTATAAACTAGACTGTATTTTACACTTCCGACAAAATACCACTTTTATATGGCCATCCACAGCGAACCTAGACCCATGGCAGTGCAATCCTATAGCCCAAGAGATCATTGTACCTGCACAAGAAAATCTGTGTGGGCGTGAGCAAACCACGGCTCACGAACAACTAGATATAAAGATATGCGAATTTAAGCATATATATAGCTCAGCACAGCACAGCACAAACACAGCTTAACGCATACCTACAATGCAATCTCATACATGCCATGACTCACACACCCGGGCCCATCAGCTTTAGCCTCTTTTGGCTAATTTACCAAGTTCTCAGCTACTTGGTTTAACAGCTCAGCAATGCAAGTGCACAACATACAGTTTATGTCATGCTAGTAATGAAGTTAAAATCATACATCATACAGCTCAGCAATATTGCATAACATTCATGTTATGCCAGCTATGTATATAACATAAACAACAATAAAATTATATCTAGAAGACCCACCTCAAATCCAGTAAGTGAATAAAATTCACCTTTTCTGCTTACTTCTCGGTCACCTCCTTGGGTCCACTAGTACTAGCCCCGGTCCCTGAAACCTTAAAAATTATATTTCATAACAAAACAAATCTTATAATAGCAAAAAGTTAACAACTTAGGCTTTCCAATTAATAAAAAAAAATCATATTTCTCAATCTTCCATTTCATAACTAATAAGTAAAAATAAACAACTTCTATTATAAATAATAATGTAAAAATAAGCAACTTCTATAAGAAACATTTAAGGAGAAACAACTTTTATAAGAAATAAAAATGTAAGAAGTTCAAGTTTTCATTTGAAACAACCCAAATTCCCAAAATCATACCCAAATAGCTAATTTTTAACTTTCTCTCTCTCTACCCCAATCAAGGTTTATAAAAAAAAAACTAACTCTTTCATGGAGGCTTTCAAGTTCCAATAATACTCATAATGCATTAAAAAAAAATCCACATCTAATATTGTTCACCACAACCATCAAATAAAAAATCAAGAACCCATTTCAAAGGCTCAAGAACATCTTCAATGGTGTTTTACCCAAATCATAACCCAATTCTAATATTTTCTATATACTTCTCCAATATATATATATATATTGTTGTTGTTGCAACTATCAAATTTAAATATCAATACATAATCAACAATTTTTCCAAATCAAGTAATACCCATAAGTTAGAGTATTTTAAAAACACACACTACACCAAGAACACACACTACACCATGAACACATACCAATCTTTACTTCTCTTCCCAACTCAACTCTTTCAAAGTTTCTTGTAAGAGTAATCCAAAGTATTAAAAATGTCATTATAACAACAAAAATCAACCAACATATAGATTTGAAACAACAATTTTCAAGAACCAATAACACCCAAAAGCTTCAAAGTTCATCAATGGTGGCTACCACCTCAAACCCAAATCCAAATTTCATCCATGGTCAAACCCAAATCAATCTTTTCAAGACTTGAACTAGTAATATTTCAAGACATTAATAATATACTCCCAACACCAACAACATTAAAATCCAAACCCAAAATAAAATGCAATTTTCGGATTTATTGAAAACCCTTAAATTTCAACACCCCAACAATTCCAAAATCAACTATATTCAAGCAAAAATTGTCATACATGATATACATATCACCTTAGGCATATAGAACACATATTCACTATCAAAATCAACCAAATCAAACTTCAAATTTGAATCTAAAATATTCAATTTTCGGATTTATACCAAACCCTAAAAATACATGTTCCAAATTTGCCCAAAACTCAAGTTTTACATAAAAATCTTCATACCACATCATATATACATATCAAGGATCATGTAAACAAGTTTTACAACATAAATTTACAACTTTAATCCCTTAATTTCATATTCTAAGAAAAGAATTCAAAAGTCCCAATTCACAATTTCAACAAATTTCACTTACCTAGGATGTAGAAGATGAATATTCCTCCCTTTCTTCCCAATTTCTATGTCTTCTTCCCTTTAGTCTTCTTCTTTTTCTTCTTCTTCTTCCCCTCTTCCTCTCTTTCTCTTCTCTTCTTCTTCACTGTAACTCTCTCAACTATACAGTCAAGGAGACTAACGTATCTCCTTAAAATTTATTTTCCAACTTTTTTTAAAAATTATGTTTAACACCCCAACTTTCTTTAAAACAAGCACTTGAGTTCTCAAACTTCCCTAAATTTTCCCATATCATCTTAGTACCCCCAAAAAGAGTTATTTCCTAACTCAAAATTCCAAAAAATGGAATTTTTCAGTTCTAACCCAACACATAATTATTTAATAGTTAACAGCTCAGCATCAAAAAAAAAATTTAATAACAATTCAGCTTAAATAATTAAATCACAGAAATTTAAATTTTAAACAACTCAGTTCAGCTTAATAAAGTAAATGATTTATTATTTTAATATTCTTTTCAGGTTCGGGTCTCACAGCTCTCCCCTCATTAAAAAAAAATTTTCGTCCCCGAAATTTACGTACCTTGATCAAATAAATGCGGATATTGCTTCTGCATGCTCTCTTCCGTTTCCCAAGTCATTTCTTCTATAGCTTGACTTTTCCATAGTACCTTCACCATTGGAATCGATTTATTTCTCAGCTGCTTTATCTGTCGATCAAGTATTTGCACAGGCTTTTCCTCGTAAGTTAGATTTTCATCTAGTTCAACCGGTGGTGTTGTGAGAACGTGTGAAGGATCTTTCACATACTTCCTTAGCATCGATACATGAAAAACATCATGTAGTCGTGCTAATTCCTGTGGCAACTTCAACTTGTATGCAGCGTTTCCAATTCTTTCTAGAATTTCATAAGGTCCGATATACCTCGGCGCTAATTTCCCTTTCTTACCAAATCTCATTACCCCTTTCCACGGAGAAACTTTCAAGAAAACTAAATCACCAACAGCAAACTCTAGCTCTCTGCGGCGAGTGTCTGCATAACTCTTCTGACGACTTTGTGAAACCTTAAGTTTCTCTCGAATGATCTCAATTTTACCTGTTGTTTCTTGAATAATCTCCGGTCCAAAAACTCTACTCTCTACCCTACTTTCTCCCACTTCACCCCAGCATATTGGAGTTCTGCACTTTCTTCCATAAAGTGCCTCAAATGGTGCCATCCCAATGCTACTATGATAGCTATTATTGTAAGCAAATTCAATCAACGGTAAATGTTTCTCCCAGCCACCCGTAAATTCTACAACACAAGCTCTTAACATATCTTCTAATGTTTGAATCGTTCTTTCTGACTGCCTGTCTGTCTGCGGGTGAAAAGCTGTACTGAACTCCAGTTTAGTACCTAGAGCATCTTGCACGTGTCCCCACAAATGTGAAGTAAAATTTGGATCTCGATCTGATACAATCGATACCGGTGCTCCGTGTAATCTCACAATTTCATTTACATACAACCTAGCATACTGCTCAAGTGTAGTACTAGCTCTAACGGCTAAGAAATGCGCTGATTTTGTCAGTCTGTCAACAATCACCCAAATAGAATCATTACTCCTTTGTGACTGAGGTAATCCCCGTACGAAATCCATCGTTACATGCTCCCACTTCCATTCAGGAATTGGTAAAGGTTGCAATAAGCCTCCTGGTCGTTGATGTTCAGCCTTTACCTGTTGACATACTAAGCATCGGCTCACAAATTCAGCTACTTCTCTTTTCATTGCAGGCCACCAATAAAACTCTTTAATCGTCTTATACAGCTTCGTACTCCCTGGATGCATAGCGTAGGCAGAACTATGTGCTTCCTCTAAAATATCTTTTCTCAGCTCTGGATCTCGAGGTACACACATCCGTGATCCATAGCATAATACCCCATCATCTCGAATAATGAAGTCACTTGCCTTTCCCTTTATCACATCATCTCTATACTGAACTAGCCTTGTATCCGCAGCTTGTAAATCTCGGATTCGATCCACCAAGATCGGTCTCACCTCAAATCGTGCCACAAAGACTTCTGTTTCTGACACTGATAATTCTGCTCGTACCGCCTTTATGTCCCGAATAAAATCAACTGTCTTACACTGCATACATGATAGTTTTCCCAATGATTTTCGGCTCAAAGCATCTGCTACCACGTTTGCTTTCCCCGGATGATAATGAATAGAACAATCATAGTCTTTGATTAATTCTAACCATCGTCGCTGTCTCAAATTCAACTCCTTCTGTGTAAACAGATATTTCAAACTTTGATGATCAGTGTAGATTTCACAACTCACCCCATACAAATAATGACGCCACAACTTCAATGCAAAAACAATCGCAGCCAGCTCCAAATCATGTACTGGGTAGTTCAACTCGTGTGGTTTCAACTGTCTTGAAGCATAAGCTACAACCCTTCCATTTTTCATTAAAACACCACCTAATCCTTGGTGTGACGCATCAGTATAAACTACAAAATTATCAGTACTTGACGGAAGAATAAGCACTGGAGCTCTCGTCAAACAATTCTTCAATTCTTGAAAACTGTTTTCACACTCTAAATTCCAATCAAATTTCACTCCCTTTCTAGTCAGCTTGGTTAATGGCAAAGCAATATTTGAAAAGTTCTGAATGAAGCGACGATAATAACCAGCTAACCCCAGAAAACTTCGAATTTCTGTCCATTCATAGGCCTTGGCCATAGAGATACTGCTTCAACTTTCTTTGGATCCACGGTAATTCCTTCTCCCGTAATCACATGCCCCAGAAAAGCAACTTCTGTCAACCAAAATTCACATTTGCTTAATTTTGCATATAATTGCTCCTCCCTCAATTTTTGTAATACCAGTCTCAAATGGATTTCATGCTCTTCTATACTACGTGAATAAACGAGTATGTCGTCGATGAAGACAATAACAAACATATCCAGAAATGGTTTGAACACTCTGTTCATCAAATCCATAAATACAGCAGGCGCATTAGTCAGCCCAAAAGGCATCACTAAAAACTCAAAATGTCCATAACGAACACGAAAAGTTGTTTTCTCAACATCACTCTTTCGAACTTTTAACTGATGGTAACCGGACCGCAAATCAATTTTTGAGAATACTTTTGCCCCGTGTAATTGATCAAAGAGATCGTCTATCCTTGGCAATGGGTATTTATTTCGAATTGTCATCTTATTTAACTGTCGATAATCAATACACAGCCGTAAGGTTCCATCTTTCTTCTTGACAAACAGGACTGGTGCGCCCCACGGTGACACACTCGGTTGAATAAAACCCCTCTTGAGTAAATCATCTAACTGGATTTTCAACTCCTTCAATTCAGCAGGTGCCATTCGATATGGTGGAATTGAAATAGGCCTAGTACCAGGTACTAAATCAATACCAAACTCTATCTCCCTATCCGGTACATCTCCAGGTAATTCTTCGGGAAACACGTCAACAAATTCTTTTACTACCACTATTGTTTCTATCTGTATCGTTTCTTTTGCATCACCGATCACATACGCAATCAAACATTCACATCCCTTACATAATTTCTGTCTAGCAGCTATAACTGACATTAAACTTGTTGGCATTACCCGCCGCTCACCACAAAATGTGAATTCAATTCCATTCGGAAACCGAAAGTTAACTTCCTTATGAAAACAATTAATTGACGCATGAAACATTGACAGCCAATCCATACCCAAAATAATATCAAAGTCCTCTATGTCCAAAGGTAATAGATTAACCCCCATTTCATGATTTTCAATTTGTACCGCACACCCCTTATAAACCCAATCAATTGTAATCTTATCTCCTAAGGGCGTAGATACAACTAACTTATCTTTTAATTCAACTAAATAATCATCAATTTTTTTCGCAAAAGTGCTAGAAATAAACGAGTGCGTAGATCCCGAATCAAATAATGCGTAAGCAACATAATTTGAAATCAAGATCATACCGGTCACAACTTGAGGTGCCGCTTCGGCATCTTTCTTTGTTAGTGCAAAGACCCTTGCTTGACCTCCAGTTCCACTAGAGCTGGAACCACCTCGCTGTTGTCCTCTGCCCTGGCCCCTGCCTCTACCTGATATCACTGTAGCCGATGATGCTGCTTCAGTCCCAGTTGGACAATCTCTAGAAAGGTGACCCAGCTGGCCACACTTATAACACTCCCTCTGATCAGGCATGGTACAATCTCTAACTACGTGACCTGGAGTCCCACACCGGTAGCAAGTCACCCCTCCAGAAAAACTCCGGCTCGCCGGTGGTCGTATTGCACTAGGCCTTGAACCACTTGCACTGCTAGTTCCTCCACCCCTTCTTGCTGGAAATAAACCCCGACCTCTACTTGGAACGTCTTGCATTCTCGGTCTTGGTCCTCCCCGGCTAGATCCACCCAGTTCCACTCTCCCTCGCTTTTGTTGACTTTGGAAGGCTCGACTTTCTTGTACATCTTTCTCAACCAATTTAGCTCTTTCCACCAATTCCATGTAATTACGAACATTTAAGGCGGACAGCTTCGATCGAATAGGAAATTGTAACCCATCTTGAAACTTTCTGCATTTGTCATATTCATTCTCCACAAGCTTTACTGCGAAGCGGGATAAGGAAGTGAATTGCGCCTCATATTCCTCCACAGTATTTTTCCCTTGTTCTAAGTGTATGAACTCTCGTCGTTTCTCGTTTCGAAAAGCTTCCGTAAAATACTTCTCATAAAACACATTTCTAAACTTCTCCCATGTAATCGTATTTAGCTCTGTGTTCCCCACAACCGGCGTCGTTAGATGGGCTTTGGTGTCCCTCCACCAATCCTTAGCTCGATCAGTAAATTTGAAGGCTGCCAACATTACCCGTTGATCACCCCCAATTTGCATTACTTCAAATATATCTTCCATTCCTTTAAACCACTGTTCAGCTTCTATTGGTGTTCCAATTCCCGAATATGCTGGTGGATGATATTTCAAAAAATTTTCATAAAGTTTCCCAGGTTCATCTTTTTCCTTAGCTTTACTTGACCCGGCTACAGCTGTCTCAATTTTCGTATCAAAATATCGGGCCATTGATTCAAACATCTGTTCAGGATGAGACGTTTGCCCATGCTCCACTGGCCGTGCTTGTTCAACTTCTTGATTTCCCGGAGGTTGGTGTGTCCCCTCCCCTTCCTCCTGTCCGGTTCGTCCTTCTCCATCCATATATATAATATCTGCAACATACCACGTTTGCAATGCAAACACAATAATAATATATTTATTAATCCACCAATAAATATACCCACACAACTCAACTCCTAAAGCACTGCCACGGTCTAGACCCAACCGTACCATTCACAGAACCTATAACCTAAGCTCTGATACCAAACTGTGGCGCCCCGACCCGGCGAGGTCAGAACGCCTACTAAACAGCTCAGCTAACAGCAAAGACCATTAATTAATCTTGAAACTAATAGTTTTAAAACAAATCAGCTATATAACGGCTCAAATTTGGATAATCCAACCTGTATTGAACAACTTAAAAAAAACATGCTCAATTATTTTGAAAATCCAAATATATTACAAATAATTTACAACGACTAACCTAGCCCAAACAAACTAATTCCACTTGTGACTAATAGACTTAATATTGAAACCACATCTATTTAGCAGGATTTACACTAAATCCCACATAACATTATATCACAAAATTTAAAGTGTTTACACATATTCAAAGTTTTCTGTCATCCACAATTCAAACTATTATACATTAAACTAGTCCGCACTACTGAACTTAAAAGTTTAAATTTTTACAACGTCTAACAAAAGTTATAAACTAGACTGTATTTTACACTTCCGACAAAATACCACTTTTATATGGCCATCCACAGCGAACCTAGACCCATGGCAGTGCAATCCTATAGCCCAAGAGATCATTGTACCTGCACAAGAAAATCTGTGTGGGCGTGAGCAAACCACGGCTCACGAACAACTAGATATAAAGATATGCGAATTTAAGCATATATATAGCTCAGCACAGCACAGCACAAACACAGCTTAACGCATACCTACAATGCAATCTCATACATGCCATGACTCACACACCCGGGCCCATCAGCTTTAGCCTCTTTTGGCTAATTTACCAAGTTCTCAGCTACTTGGTTTAACAGCTCAGCAATGCAAGTGCACAACATACAGTTTATGTCATGCTAGTAATGAAGTTAAAATCATACATCATACAGCTCAGCAATATTGCATAACATTCATGTTATGCCAGCTATGTATATAACATAAACAACAATAAAATTATATCTAGAAGACCCACCTCAAATCCAGTAAGTGAATAAAATTCACCTTTTCTGCTTACTTCTCGGTCACCTCCTTGGGTCCACTAGTACTAGCCCCGGTCCCTGAAACCTTAAAAATTATATTTCATAACAAAACAAATCTTATAATAGCAAAAAGTTAACAACTTAGGCTTTCCAATTAATAAAAAAAAATCATATTTCTCAATCTTCCATTTCATAACTAATAAGTAAAAATAAACAACTTCTATTATAAATAATAATGTAAAAATAAGCAACTTCTATAAGAAACATTTAAGGAGAAACAACTTTTATAAGAAATAAAAATGTAAGAAGTTCAAGTTTTCATTTGAAACAACCCAAATTCCCAAAATCATACCCAAATAGCTAATTTTTAACTTTCTCTCTCTCTACCCCAATCAAGGTTTATAAAAAAAAAACTAACTCTTTCATGGAGGCTTTCAAGTTCCAATAATACTCATAATGCATTAAAAAAAAAATCCACATCTAATATTGTTCACCACAACCATCAAATAAAAAATCAAGAACCCATTTCAAAGGCTCAAGAACATCTTCAATGGTGTTTTACCCAAATCATAACCCAATTCTAATATTTTCTATATACTTCTCCAATATATATATATATATATATATATTGTTGTTGTTGCAACTATCAAATTTAAATATCAATACATAATCAACAATTTTTCCAAATCAAGTAATACCCATAAGTTAGAGTATTTTAAAAACACACACTACACCAAGAACACACACTACACCATGAACACATACCAATCTTTACTTCTCTTCCCAACTCAACTCTTTCAAAGTTTCTTGTAAGAGTAATCCAAAGTATTAAAAATGTCATTATAACAACAAAAATCAACCAACATATAGATTTGAAACAACAATTTTCAAGAACCAATAACACCCAAAAGCTTCAAAGTTCATCAATGGTGGCTACCACCTCAAACCCAAATCCAAATTTCATCCATGGTCAAACCCAAATCAATCTTTTCAAGACTTGAACTAGTAATATTTCAAGACATTAATAATATACTCCCAACACCAACAACATTAAAATCCAAACCCAAAATAAAATGCAATTTTCGGATTTATTGAAAACCCTTAAATTTCAACACCCCAACAATTCCAAAATCAACTATATTCAAGCAAAAATTGTCATACATGATATACATATCACCTTAGGCATATAGAACACATATTCACTATCAAAATCAACCAAATCAAACTTCAAATTTGAATCTAAAATATTCAATTTTCGGATTTATACCAAACCCTAAAAATACATGTTCCAAATTTGCCCAAAACTCAAGTTTTACATAAAAATCTTCATACCACATCATATATACATATCAAGGATCATGTAAACAAGTTTTACAACATAAATTTACAACTTTAATCCCTTAATTTCATATTCTAAGAAAAGAATTCAAAAGTCCCAATTCACAATTTCAACAAATTTCACTTACCTAGGATGTAGAAGATGAATATTCCTCCCTTTCTTCCCAATTTCTATGTCTTCTTCCCTTTAGTCTTCTTCTTTTTCTTCTTCTTCTTCCCCTCTTCCTCTCTTTCTCTTCTCTTCTTCTTCACTGTAACTCTCTCAACTATACAGTCAAGGAGACTAACGTATCTCCTTAAAATTTATTTTCCAACTTTTTTTAAAAATTATGTTTAACACCTCAACTTTCTTTAAAACAAGCACTTGAGTTCTCAAACTTCCCTAAATTTTCCCATATCATCTTAGTACCCCCAAAAAGAGTTATTTCCTAACTCAAAATTCCAAAAAATGGAATTTTTCAGTTCTAACCCAACACATAATTATTTAATAGTTAACAGCTCAGCATCAAAAAAAAAATTTAATAACAATTCAGCTTAAATAATTAAATCACAGAAATTTAAATTTTAAACAACTCAGTTCAGCTTAATAAAGTAAATGATTTATTATTTTAATATTCTTTTCAGGTTCGGGTCTCACAGCTCTCCCCTCATTAAAAAAAAAATTTCGTCCCCGAAATTTACGTACCTTGATCAAATAAATGCGGATATTGCTTCTGCATGCTCTCTTCCGTTTCCCAAGTCATTTCTTCTATAGCTTGACTTTTCCATAGTACCTTCACCATTGGAATCGATTTATTTCTCAGCTGCTTTATCTGTTGATCAAGTATTTGCACAGGCTTTTCCTCGTAAGTTAGATTTTCATCTAGTTCAACCGGTGGTGTTGTGAGAACGTGTGAAGGATCTTTCACATACTTCCTTAGCATCGATACATGAAAAACATCATGTAGTCGTGCTAATTCCTGTGGCAACTTCAACTTGTATGCAGCGTTTCCAATTCTTTCTAGAATTTCATAAGGTCCGATATACCTCGGCGCTAATTTCCCTTTCTTACCAAATCTCATTACCCCTTTCCACGGAGAAACTTTCAAGAAAACTAAATCACCAACAGCAAACTCTAGCTCTCTGCGGCGAGTGTCTGCATAACTCTTCTGACGACTTTGTGAAACCTTAAGTTTCTCTCGAATGATCTCAATTTTACCTGTTGTTTCTTGAATAATCTCCGGTCCAAAAACTCTACTCTCTACCCTACTTTCTCCCACTTCACCCCAGCATATTGGAGTTCTGCACTTTCTTCCATAAAGTGCCTCAAATGGTGCCATCCCAATGCTACTATGATAGCTATTATTGTAAGCAAATTCAATCAACGGTAAATGTTTCTCCCAGCCACCCGTAAATTCTACAACACAAGCTCTTAACATATCTTCTAATGTTTGAATCGTTCTTTCTGACTGCCCGTCTGTCTGCGGGTGAAAAGCTGTACTGAACTTCAGTTTAGTACCTAGAGCATCTTGCACGTGTCCCCACAAATGTGAAGTAAAATTTGGATCTCGATCTGATACAATCGATACCGGTGCTCCGTGTAATCTCACAATTTCATTTACATACAACCTAGCATACTGCTCAAGTGTAGTACTAGCTCTAACGGCTAAGAAATGCGCTGATTTTGTCAGTCTGTCAACAATCACCCAAATAGAATCATTACTCCTTTGTGACTGAGGTAATCCCCGTACGAAATCCATCGTTACATGCTCCCACTTCCATTCAGGAATTGGTAAAGGTTGCAATAAGCCTCCTGGTCGTTGATGTTCAGCCTTTACCTGTTGACATACTAAGCATCGGCTCACAAATTCAGCTACTTCTCTTTTCATTGCAGGCCACCAATAAAACTCTTTAATCGTCTTATACAGCTTCGTACTCCCTGGATGCATAGCGTAGGCAGAACTATGTGCTTCCTCTAAAATATCTTTTCTCAGCTCTGGATCTCGAGGTACACACATCCGTGATCCATAGCATAATACCCCATCATCTCGAATAATGAAGTCACTTGCCTTTCCCTTTATCACATCATCTCTATACTGAACTAGCCTTGTATCCGCAGCTTGTAAATCTCGGATTCGATCCACCAAGATCGGTCTCACCTCAAATCGTGCCACAAAGACTTCTGTTTCTGACACTGATAATTCTGCTCGTACCGCCTTTATGTCCCGAATAAAATCAACTGTCTTACACTGCATACATGATAGTTTTCCCAATGATTTTCGGCTCAAAGCATCTGCTACCACGTTTGCTTTCCCCGGATGATAATGAATAGAACAATCATAGTCTTTGATTAATTCTAACCATCGTCGCTGTCTCAAATTCAACTCCTTCTGTGTAAACAGATATTTCAAACTTTGATGATCAGTGTAGATTTCACAACTCACCCCATACAAATAATGACGCCACAACTTCAATGCAAAAACAATCGCAGCCAGCTCCAAATCATGTACTGGGTAGTTCAACTCGTGTGGTTTCAACTGTCTTGAAGCATAAGCTACAACCCTTCCATTTTTCATTAAAACACCACCTAATCCTTGGTGTGACGCATCAGTATAAACTACAAAATTATCAGTACTTGACGGAAGAATAAGCACTGGAGCTCTCGTCAAACAATTCTTCAATTCTTGAAAACTGTTTTCACACTCTAAATTCCAATCAAATTTCACTCCCTTTCTAGTCAGCTTGGTTAATGGCAAAGCAATATTTGAAAAGTTCTGAATGAAGCGACGATAATAACCAGCTAACCCCAGAAAACTTCGAATTTCTGTCACATTCATAGGCCTTGGCCATAGAGATACTGCTTCAACTTTCTTTGGATCCACGGTAATTCCTTCTCCCGTAATCACATGCCCCAGAAAAGCAACTTCTGTCAACCAAAATTCACATTTGCTTAATTTTGCATATAATTGCTCCTCCCTCAATTTTTGTAATACCAGTCTCAAATGGATTTCATGCTCTTCTATACTACGTGAATAAACGAGTATGTCGTCGATGAAGACAATAACAAACATATCCAGAAATGGTTTGAACACTCTGTTCCCAAGAAAGTTTTTATATGTCTGTCCCTAATAATACATTCCCAGTATTCGAAGGGACCCAAGGAAATCATGTGAATGGCCAAGATCATGGTCATAGAACAATAAATATTGAAGAACCAAGGCCTAGAGAAAACATGATAGGTCAAAATAGGAGAGTAAATAATAATCCTATGTTCGAACCAGACCTTACTGGGATAGGAATGGGTCGAAGGAATGAAAATATTAGAAGGATAGATAATAATCCTCAACCACCACCAATACCACCAATAAATCACCTTTTTGGCCAACCAGGTCATCAACAACCATTTAATATGGTTGATAGGAATGATATGATTAATTTAATCCATGAGATTTGTGGACCTATGGCTCGGGGGGTACAAACTCCAGTTTATAGGAAGCCTTATCCTGATTGGGTTGATAGGATTGAATTCCCAAGGGGATTTAAATTTCCTACTTTTGCTATGTTTGCAGGGGATGGAAGTCAATCCACAGTTGAACATATAGCAAAATTCGTCAGTCAGTGTGCTGATGCAGGAAATAATGAATATCTTAGACTTCGTTTGTTTCCTAGTTCATTAACAGATACTGCATTTGCTTGGTTTAAAAGATAGGAAATATTACAAATGGCATAGTTCTGGGACTCATTCGACTAATAATTGTACTGTTTTTCGAGACAGGATTCAGGATTTGATCAAGAAAGGGAAATTGAAATTCCCTGAAAAACAAATGGGGATTGATGAAGATCCATTCCCAGTAGTACAGGAGGTGTCAATCAATGTTCATGACATTTCCTTCGAAGATCTGGTCCAAGAAAGAGAAAGTGCAAAGTCAGAAGACCATATGAAAAGAATCGAAGAAATAACAAGGAAAAAACCTGATGTATCGGTTTTCAACCATGAATATGCAAAGAATTTATGCATTGGTTGTGGAAAAAGATATGCTGAAATCTATGATGAAAGGGTTGGAATCAAAGCAGGCAGGAAAAACAAGCAGTCTTTGTTCGAACAAAAGAAACCAAGCACTTTTGGTGGACCTCCTTTCCAACCAATCATGAATGTTGAGAGAGGACAGTTTAGAGGACCAATTTATCAAGCTTCAACATATTCAGGACCTATGACAGCAAGGTATGCATCAAAACCAGTGGCTCCTTTTAAAGCTAATTTTTCAAGAAATTTTCATTTTGGTAGTCATGGTCGACCATCAAGGAACATGCAATATGTGAGACCAGGGTTCCTTCATACACCAAAGAAATATTATGGGGAGCAGAGAGAAAGGCATATTCAGTTCATATCATCGAAAGTGGTACCAGCACATGTGGTGCAGGCTGAGAAAAATATGAAAATAGTAGAGAAATCACCAAAAGATGGTGAAACATCTCAATCAGGTGAGTCTATATTGGTACCAGGAGTGCCAAATTGGTTTGTTTTGCAAGATGATAGGGTAAAAAATATGATCGAACAGCAAGGCCTTCAAAACAAAAATAGGATGATTAAACCTCCTCATGTTGAAAAGAATACATGGCATGTACTTCAACATCCCAAGGGAAAAAACCAGAACATGGTCCCTATGATAAATAGGACTCAACAGAGAAGATTGCAGAGGAAGTTTACCATGTGGAAGGAATTTTCTAATGTGCAAAATAGAAACCAGGAATTAGGAAATGAAATGAAGAAAGATTTCAGTGATGATTCAAAGCCTAATCCTAGGTTCGATCGAAATTCAAAAGGTGATACTGACACTATGTTTGAAGAAAGTATTATTAAAGCCAAAGTATTGGAATTAGAAAAGGCAATGAGTATTGAAGATGAAAGTGAAGCAATGACAATGGTGAAATCTCAAGATTTGGGAAATGCTGAAATGAAACCAGAAAATGAGATGGTAAATAATGAGAATATGCTCATTCAATTTGGTACATTTCCTGAACAAATGGAAGTTAACACTGCTACATTTATGTTGCCAAAAATTTTCGAGGCAGCAGAAGATCAACAGTTAGTTGAAGAAATGGAAGTGGAAGCATTTACTGAGGATGTTTCTGAGGTAGATCTTCCTGAGTTTACTTTTAATGATTGTAATTTTGTTTATTCATTCGAAGAACCATCCACAGAAATGACTAGACACCTTAAACCATTATACATAAAGGCTTGTTTAAATGGTGTTCTTTTAAACAAGATATTGGTTGATAATGGTGCTGCTGTCAACATTATTCCTCAGAATACTTTGAAAAAGATCAATAAACAAAATGCAAAATTGATAAAAACCCATATTATGATTTCAGGATTTACTGGTGATAAGAAAAATACCAAAGGTGTAATACCTATTGAAACCATAGTAGGTTCGAATAAATCTAAAACTGCTTTCTTTGTGGTAGATGCAAATCCTAATTATCATGCTTTATTAGGAAGAGATTGGATTCATGCTAATAAATGTGTTCCTTCTTCAATGCATCAGAAATTGTTGCTAGTGAAGGAAAACTGTGAAATTGAAACAGTGAAGGCTGATGTCCAGCCTTTTCATGCAAGTTCTAATTGTGTCGAAGCTCAATTGTATCAAGAGGATGTCAGGCCAATTGACCTAAAAGAGTCAGAAGACGAATCCTCAGAAGAAAATTGGGACATTTTGGCTGAAATGCCATTTGGTTCTTTGGAACCATTGGGTGATGACAAGATAATTTGATGACTCATACATCTATGGCAATGAAAGATGTGGAAGAGACCATTCGACTGGTCTTGCAAAAGTTAATGATAACAGATTTAGAGTCAAAAATTGAAAAAGATTCGACCATAAATTGGTCAGATTATGTTTTTGAAGAAGATTCACAAGAATTAAAAATTGGTGGCAGAGAAGAATTATCTGTATTGCCAGAAAATTCAATACAGGAAGTATCACAAGATCCTCTTTTAGAAGTAAATTTAGGATCCGATCAACAAAAGAGAGTTACTTACTTAAGTTCCAAACTTGGAAAGGATGACCAATATAAATTGGTCGAATTGTTAAAAGAATTTCAAGATTGTTTCGCTTGGGATTATGATGAATTGCCAGGGCTCGAAAGAAGTCTAGTAGAACACAAATTGCCTATCAAAGCTGGCTACAAACCAGTGAAACAACAACCTCGAAGGATGACTCAAGAAGTTACTCTGAAGGTTAAGGAAGAGATTGAAAGATTGCTTAAGGCAGGATTCATTAGAACTGCCAGGTATGTTGAATGGTTATCGAATGTTGTTCCAGTTATGAAGAAAAATGGTAAATTAAGAGTTTGTATTGATTATAGAAACCTTAATTTAGCTACACCTAAGGATGAATATCCTATGCCAATAGTTGATTTATTAATTGATAAATCTGCTGGAAATACTATAATGTCCATGATGGATGGTCATTCAGGATATAATCAAATATCTATTGCCGAAGAAGACATTCATAAAACTGCATTTAGATGTCCAGGTAGTATAGGTACCTTCGAGTGGGTACAAATGCCTTTTGGTTTAAAAAATGCAGGGGCTACTTATCAAAGAGCCATGAATGCTATTTTCCATGACATGATTGGAACATTTTTAGAATGTTATATTGATGATATAATTGTTAAATCAAAAACATTCGATGATCATCTTATTCATATGAAATCATCATTTGAGAGAATGAGATTTTTTAAACTTAAGTTAAATCCATTAAAATGTGCATTTGGAGTCAGCACTGGAAATTTTCTGGGATATTTGGTACATGAAAAGGGAATTCAAGTGGATAAGAATAAGGCACAAGCAATCATTCGAAGTAAACCTCCTTCAACCAAAAAAGAATTGCAAAGATTCTTAGGACAAATCAATTTTATTCGAAGATTTATTTCCAATACTGCTGGAAAAACTTTGATTTTTTCTCCCTTTTTGAAATTGAAGGATCATGAAGAATTGAAGTGGGAAGATAAACATCAGATTGCCTTTCAAGCCTTGAAGGATTGTTTGGTGAAGCCACCAGTGTTAATGCCTCCAAGAAAAGATAGGCCTATGAAGTTATATATCTCAGCATCAGAAGCATCGATTGGGGTTTTGTTAGCCCAAGATAATGATGATAAGAAAGAACAAGCTGTGTATTACCTTAGTAGGTTTTTAAATTCTGTTGAATGCAAATATTCCTTTTTAGAAAAGTTATGTTTGTCTTTGTATTTTGCAGTTATGAAATTAAGATATTATCTTCTTCCCACTGAAGTGTATGTGATTGCTAAGTTTGATTTGATTAAGTATATGTTGACTCGACCTATTCTAAGAAATTGAATTGGTAAATGGATTCTGGCCTTGTCAGAATTTTGTTTATTTTATGTGCCACAAAAAGCAGTAAAAGGTCAGGCTTTGGCAGATTTTTTGGCTGATCATCCAAATTGCCTTGAAACAGAAGGGAATTATGAAATTGGACAAATAATTATTAGTCCATGGAAATTATGGTTCGATGGTTCAAAAACTGAATTTGCTGCAGGTATTGGTTTTGTTATTGAATCACCTGAGAAGATTAAGACTAAATATGGTTTTAAATTAGATTCAAATCAGTGTACCAATAATCAAGTTGAATATGAAGCTCTTATCATGGGTCTTGAAACTTTGATAGATCTTAAAGCTACATTTGTAGATGTGTTTGGAGATTCCCAGTTAGTCATAAATCATATGAATGGGACTTATAAATGTATGAGTAGTACATTGAAAATATATTATGACACTACAATGGATTTATTATCCAAATTTGATAATGTGAATTTGTTGCATATTCCTAGAAGTTTTAATGAAGAAGCTAATGATGTAGCTCAAAAGGCATCTGGATTTAAAACAAATAATGAGGATGTTGAAATGGAGCAAGTGACTTATAGGAAATTATTACCAATATTGGTAAATAGATTATCTTTTGTTGGTATATTAAATATAGAAACTCATGATGATTGGAGAAAGCCTATCATAGAATATCTCTCAGGATACAATGAAAAGCCTGATCGAGGTATAAGGCTTAAATCTGTCAATTATATCTTATATAGTGGGAAATTATTTAAAAGAGGAAGTGATGGGTTATTACTAGAATGTTTAAGCAACCTCGAAGGATTAGAAGCTATAGCTCAAATTCATGAAGGATTATGTGGAGCTCATCAATCTGGAGTTAAGATGAGATGGCTACTTCGAAGACACAACATTTATTGGCCATCTATTTTGAAAGATTGTATTGAGTTTGCCAAAAGATGTCAAGAGTGTCAGAAACATGGTCCTTTAAAGCATTTACCAACTGTTGATCTTCAGTGTGTGGTAAAACCTTGGCCTTTTAGAGGATGGGCTATAGATGTAATAGGAAAGATCAGTCCTCCTTCATCAAAGGGTCATGGATTTATTATTTTGGCCACAGATTATTTTACTAAATGGGTAGAAGCAGAACCTATGCAAACTGTAACCCAATCAATGGTTGTAAAGTTTTTAGAAAACATAGTGTATAGATTTGGTATTCCTCAAACTTTTGTATCTGATAATGCCTCTATATTCGAAGGGGATGTGGTTGTCTTTGCAAATAAGTTAGGAATTACAATGTCAAAATTAACCCCATATTATGCTCAATCAAATGGACAGGCTGAAGCCACCAACAAAGTCATAAAAGAAAATATTGCTAAAATCATAAAGAATAATCCAAGAATATGGCATGAAGTTTTGCCAGAAGTTTTATGGGCATATAGGACTTCGAAACGAACAAGTACAGGTGTATCTCCTTATGCCTTGACTTTTGGACATGAGGCAGTTTTACCTATTGAAATAAAGATTAATTCTCTTCGAGTGATGAAGCAAAATCAGTTATCTTTAGATGATTATCAAACATCCATGGCTATTGAGTTAGAGAATATTGATGAAGAGAGAATCAAAGCTCTCAATAATATTTTGATACAAAAAAGAATAGCATCAAAGGCATATAATAAAAAAGTACAACCAAGAACCTTTGATGAAGGGGATTTGGTTTGGAAGACAATATTACCTATTGGATCTAAGGATCCAAAGTTTGGGAAATGGTCACCTAAATGGGAAGGACCTTTCCAAGTTAATAAGGTTTTTAAAGGTGGATTCTATCATTTGAAAAATATGAATGGATATGTTCATTTAAGGAAAATCAATGGTAAATTTCTCAAGCAATATTATCCCACTATTTGGGAGGCAAGAAATTTAGAATAAAGCATTCGAAGCAAGAACATGTATTTCATAGAAAGGTAAATACAAAAATCAACTATTGGTAAATTACAAAATTTACATTGGTATAAATAATTTATACCAACTTTCTTATGAATTGGGCTTTTAACCTAAAGTTATCCCAAGATCTGGTGTACAGTTTTGATTGACTAAGGATGAACTTCTGCCTTGAGATAGATTCTTGAGTCTTTAAAGGCTTTGATTCAAATTCTGTCTTCAAAACTAGAAGCTTTGCTTCAACACTTTGTTGTTTGATCTTCAGATTTGCCAATTCAGTTTCTGCAAGCATAAGATCCTTTTTTAGTTGATTCACTTTGGCAGATGCTTTTTCAATTGATATGTTGTTTCCTTCAAATTCTGTCAAAGTTCGATCCATCTCAAGAGTTTTCTCTGCTGTATACTCCATGTCAATTTCTAATTTTTCTCTTTCTTCGATAACTTTTTCCAACAAAAAGCAATTGAAATCAAAAGTTGACATGATTGCAGAAATTGTTTCTTTGTCTGGAACAGAAATGTTAGAGCTTTCCAACATAAATTGGCATAAGACTTTCATAGCTCTTTGCACTTCCTTGTCTTCAAAAACCTCAAAAGAAACTTGACTAAAAAGCCTCAAGGTAGCAAGAACAGCCACCGGATCTATTGAAGGTGATTTTGGTTTGCTTCGACCTGTCATTCGTTGAAAGAATTCTTGAACATTGGTCGAAGCGACATCTTCCATCTTCAAAACAAATTTCAAATTTTTCTTAAAATCTTTGACTTCTTCAGGAGTCAAGTTAGGAGGAAGAGATAGATGAAATTCTTCAGAGCTTGAGACCCTTGAGGTAGCTTGAGGTCTAAATGAAGTGGAAGTAAGAGCAGCTTTAGGATCAGGGCTTGCACTTGGCTTCGAAGAGCTAGCCCTAGTTTCAGGAACAGATTCAACCTGTTCAACAAAAAGTTGGGAATTTAGTTCAGAATTTATTTTTGAAAAGCAATCAGGAATCAAAGGATTTTTTAGAGGATTTTGAATGTCTTACCATTGGTTGAAATTCAAGTAATGGAGTATGAGTGTACAAAGAAGGAGATTTTGGAATCTCTGGGATCTTTGGACTCTGAGCTTTTGTTTCTGGAATTGTTGATGTTGTTTTAGGCTCAGGATGGGGTGCTACCTTCGAAATAGGAATTGCTGAGATAGGTACTGTTTTAGTGATCTCTGTACTGGCATGAGGATCATTGGTTTTTCTGGCCCTCTTTTTCCTGTAAACAAGTGAAGAGATTGGACTGGTGTCTTTTTCTTCTTCAGAATCAGCATGTTCAGAGGCTATAGGAGAACTTTCTGGTGATAGGACTAGTTTCCTCTTTGGTTTAGGAGATGATTGAGCAGAAGCTTTTGAAGCTTTTGAGGAGACTTGAATGCTTGGTTTAGCTTTTGAAGCTCTGGTTATTGGTGAAGAGCTTTCTCTAGCTGTTTTCCCTATGTTTTGAAATTCAAATAGTCATCAGTCAAAGTTTCTTTCATCATTTTGGGAAAGGATTTGATAAGAATTATGATTACCTGTTTGATTCATCGAATCAATGTATCTCAAAAGATGGCATTTGTCCATCTCTACTGACATTAAATTTTCCCACCAGCTCGAAAAGGCAGGAGTGCAAGTGGTATACACTGGTAAAGAAGTAAACTCCAAGTTGCTGACTTTATTTTGATAAACTGTTAATGCGGCAGTTATCACAGATTCTGGCACCTTCGAATGAGTTTTATAGGCCATGAGTATATTAGCCTGACTTCTGATTGGGAAAGGAATTGACTGAGTAAGTCCAAATTGCCTTGAAAATTGATTGGGAAGGTAAAGTTCACCCTGAGATTTGAAGCTAAGAATGTTCCCAAAGAATAAGTCTCTACTAATTAGAAAACTTCCCCATGCAGCTTTTAATTCAAGAGCATTTGCTGCTATATCCAAAATTTGACAAAGCCAATGGGGAGAAAGAGGAGTTTTGTCTTCAGAATTGTAAAGGATTTCGAATGGTTGGAATGGCTTGTTTGATCTTATTTCAGGAAGATTGAAAAAGATAGAGAGGCATTCTTTGAAAGTTTTATCAGTACTTGGCAATAAAGCAAAAAAGATCCCATGGGCCACAGTATTAGATAGGGGTCCTAGGTTATGAATTTCTGGGAAGTAAGCATACAACCATAATTGTAAAATCCAAAAAGGACCACCTTGGGTGAGAATGAAGGGATCAAAGCATAAATCAGAAAAAGATCTATAGAGAGATCCTAGAACAAAAGGTGCTAAGGCTAACCTTCGACCGGCAGCCAGAGCTTTGGCAATGTTAGAATATTCGAGGACAACTCTCTGAGAAGAGGTACAAAATAGATGCTTCGAAAGCCAATACAGAAGAAAGCAGTAATATTCTTTATCAGTCACTGCTCCTGATGTTTTTCTGTGAGCAATTAAGAAGTTGGTGTATCCTAATGATTTTGAGTCAGTGTTAATTGAAGGACTATCAGACTCAGCCATATAGGGATGAACATCTTCCCCATGAGATAAAAACCCTAATAAATGACAAATATCTAGAATAGTTGGACCTATTGGACCAAATCGAAGTTGAAAGTGATTAAAAATAGGGTTCCAGAAACAGAGAGCTGCGGCTATTAAATTAGGACTGGATTCGATGGGAAATTTTGAAAGATTGATAGCATGGTAAACCCCCGTAGTGATCAAAATTTCTCTCCTATTCTCTAAAATTCTATCTACCCATTCAGGCCAATCCTTTGCAGGTTTAGGCCAGTGCCTGAATTTCCAGTCATATTTGGGATTTGGGAGTTCTCGTTGGTAAGTCAGACGTTGTTCCCCTAATCTAGGGTAATAGACATGGAGTCTCAAATTTGGAATGCTTAGGCAAGGACCTACAGCAATTGAAGATTCTTGGTTGGGAAGAGTAATGGGAACAAGAATTTCGTGAACCAGAGAAGTCTCTTGCCCACTCGAATAGCGATCCTGCTCATCTTTTATGATCTTTCCAAAATCATCGTAAATCTTTTGAAGCTGGGTATTGTCATCAGATTTTGTCATTCTTTGGATTACGAAGAGATAAACAAGAAAGAAAAGTAAAAGTGCGAGATGAATAGATTAGGGCAAAGCAAATTGGTGAAGTCAGAAGATTTATTTCTTTTTGTGTTTATCTATTTATAACCTTTGATGAACCCTTGGTGACGATTGGAAAGAGTTGCATTTATTGAAAAGTAGCCGTTAGATTCGGTTAACCTTTTTTGGACCGTTATTTCAAAGATAAAAGACATGTTGGTTCAGAATGAACTAATCTATTTGAAAGAATGAGAATGTTTCATTGTTCACTACATTAAGAAGAAAGTGTAGTTACAATTCAAAGACATAATTGATAAAAGTGGGGAAACCCATAAGTAACTAAGTTATGAAACATGGCCCAATAATAGGCAAAATACTCTGCCTCTAGTTCTATCTCGAAACATAGGTTTCTGGTTTCTAATGCCAGTTTGTCTTCACTTCGAAGGGTAATGTAAGCTTCCTTAAGTTGTTCTTCATATTGGTTTAACTGAAAATTGATCTTGAATAGAGCTCTGCGGAGACTTCGAAGTTCTTTGGCCAATGGAGTTTTGCCTCGAAGAGAAACACCAACAACTTTGGCTTCATCTTTGAGATATGCAATTCGACTTTCGAGATCAGGCTTCGAATAATGAGAAATGATGCTTTCTTCATCAGAGCTTCCACAACCATAAATGTACTTCTCTTTGAATTCTAGGACTTCATCAAGGAGTGCTTTGGGAGTTTCTTTGAGTTTTTCATAGAGATCTAAAAGATAATTTAGATGATGGATACTTTCTTGGTGATGAGAATACCATCTCATGTGGGAAGCCAAAGTTCGAAGGGTAAAATCTATTTGAGTTTGAACAAGTGTGGATATATTCCATTCATGACATAAGACATGACAGCTCCATTCGAAATTGATTCGAGCCCTTGAATTTTGCAGAATAGAAAATGGAAGATGAGAAAAAGCAACTAATAGCCTTTGAGCTTGAATAATCAAGCATGGGGAAGGTGATGTAATAGATGGAGTATGCTCGAATGTAGGACCATATCTACACAATTGGTCTAGCTTTAAAAAAGGATCACTAATGTCCTCAGTAGGATCTATTACATGAACTTTGGTATCAGGAAAGCCTAATACAGAATGATCAAAGAGAAGTACTTTCTCTTCATAATCTTTTTCAAAAAGTTTGCATTTTGAAAGGAAGGCTGAGGAGTAATGTTCATTGGAAAAATTTTCATGAGATGTCCTTACATATGTATGAATAGGAGGTCTGCCTTGAGGAACTAAGATATTACCTCTCTGGAATCTTTTACCAGGAGGACTGGTTGAAGAGATCAGCCAGGCATTCAATAAATTTTGTTCTCGAGAAAGATGATTTGAAAATGGATAATATGGTTTTATTGTTCTACTTCGAATAACACCTTCAGTTTCAAGATACTCGAAGCTTGGGTGAACAACTGAAGGTACTGTGATTGGAGTTTCAAGCTTCATTCCCTTGTAATATCCTACACCTTCACCATGGGAAATATGTTGTTCCCAAGCAGGAGGAAACGTTTGATTATTATAGATTGATTTGGAAGAAGTCGAAGATGAATTTTGCCTTGATGAAACACTTGGTTTGTTCAACATTTTATGCCATTTTCCCCATTTCGAGTAAGTAAAAGGTTCGGGAGGAGTCTCAAGAGGATCCCAATTTGTTCGAAGAGGAATATCAGGGCGTTTGGTTAACAACATCACTTCTTCGGGAAGATCAATAGGAAAGCTATCGCTAACATTGAAGGAAGATTGAGAAGAAGACATGATCAAGGATCAAGCAAAAGCGATGGTTTGGAATGGATTGAAGAGATGATTATGCAATTTAAAGTACTGCATAAGGTAGTAACTGCCCAATATGGTTAGACCACGATCACCATTATCATTTTTAAACAAAAAGGAAAATGGCGCGGGGGGTAATGTTTGTGATGAAAATATTCAGCCAATACAAGTTTGACACGCAGGATGTGATGTGGCAAGATAATTGGTGGAAATTGATTGATAAGAAAACCGTTAATAGGCAGTTGAAGTTAATCCATTTTTGTTAATAGAAGACACGTGTTGAACGTCATGGGATAATTGAAGGACAGTTGTCAATGTGAGGGAATGCCACGGATAAAGGCAGTTATCAGTTTGAAAATAGGAGGGAACATTCGAATTGAGTTACTGAGGCCTCGATGTCTATAAATAGAAGGATTGTGTATTTGAAAGAGATCCTTCGATCAAACATCAACATATAATCTCTCAATACATCTATTGTATTGTTATCTAGATACTTAGAATTAGGAGTAGAACACCTTCGAAGTTATCTTCAAGGTTAGATTGTAGTTTCTTTAATTTAAGTAGTTGAATTACTTTGTCATTTTACTGTTTTATTTAGGAGTAGATTTTAATTTAATCAGTTCGAAGTTCTTCAGTTAGTTACATCTTTACACAATTAAAGTCATGTTCAAGGCATCGAACGTCACCACAATTCCCTGGTGAGGCGCAGTTTGGATAATCACACATACACATTGGCAATTTACTTGCCTGGCACGCTCGCACACACTTATAAATTTTCCAACCAAACAGCATCTAACATTTCCGGTTATAAGTAGTTTATACAATAGTTGTATTAGACTTTCAAAATGATCACTTATTTTTGGAACAGTAAAAAAAATAAAAATATATATATATACTTATTTTAGAATGGAGAGAATACTTCTTTATCTGTCACCCTATCAGCCTATATTTCTCCAATACTCAAACTCTATTCGAATTTGTCGATCTTCAACCTATATCTCTCCAATACTCAAAAAACTGTATTCAAATCATCATCATAATCGTTTATTGCAAGTCATTTCTTTCTCTCAAACGTATTACCAGACATATTGCCAACTGATTTTAGAATCTCTGTCATCGTCTCCTATTTTTTTCAAAGTTAAGTCTCTTAATATGTACATGTATCATTTGTCTTATTTATTTATTGTTTGACTATTATAAGAGAGTATTCGCATGAAAAATGATTCATTAAATTTTTTTTATTTTTTATTTTATTTTTATTTATAAGTTTTTTTTTTTTTTTTTTATGGCAAAACACCCACAGGCATCACAATCCAAACAAGCCCTACAAGGCAAACTCTCCAAAGAGAGGGCTCCAACAGGAGTCGAAACCCCACACGCTTAAGGGAGTGGGAGGTCATGATACCAACTAAGCCAAGAGGCCGTGGTGTATTTGTAAGCCTCCCGATTTGATGAGCCAATTGGCCTCTATTTACTTGAGGCTTAAGAGGATTTGATAAAAGGTACCACTATTATCAAAGCATAATAATTGTTGCTTGAGCACTTTCACTTACGGTCCGTTTGGTTCACGGATTATTTTAGGTGGATTCTAATTGCTAGGAATTATAATATCAGTAATCACTTTACCAGGAATCTGAATCCCTGCAGAATGTATGGTTCACCAATAAAATTCTAGCTGGATTTAAAATTCAGTGTTTGATTGGGTCAAGAAAAATGAAATGGAAATATTGTTAAATACCTAAGCTACCCTTGAAGGCTAAAAGAATGTATGAGTTAAAATCAAATTGTCAACCCTCTAAAAATGGAGGGTGATTAAAAAAAATAATGGTATAAATCTAAAAATCAATGACACATAAAAAAAGGAGATAAATACAGTAATTAAGACATGAACATGAGTCTAAACTATTAGATGTAGTTAAAATATATTTGACTAATAGATTTTTAAGCATAAAACATGTATAGATCTAACGTACCAATCACAATATGTCAACTATGTAGTTATTGTAATATCATATAGACTTTTCAATCATTAACATTTAGCAACCAAAATTTAAAGAGTAATATTTGGGACACAACCTTCATACAACTTTCATACAACCTCCCTAAAAGATGTGTCTATCTCTCTCCTGTGATGTCACTGGACCCCACAGTGACACAGTAAAGAGATAGACACATCTTTTAGGGAGGTTGTATGAAAGTTGTATGAAGGTTGTGTCCCAAGTGTTACCCAAATTTAAATTCAGACATTAAACTAACATCAAATATAATATTTCAAGCATAAGAAGTCATCATAAACAATCTCATCTACCAATCTCTCCATTTTAAAAAATAATAATAATTATAATCATAAATTTCTTCTGATCACATTATTTATTTGTTTAATAGTCTAATAAAGGCTAGTTTAGATATTATGAAAATAGTAAATCAAAACTCCAGTAATGCTTGGGAATACCACCTCCAAGCTAGGATTTAGAATCCACCATATTTTTCACCTTTGGGTGGATTCTAAATTCATTGGGACCCACAATTCATTAAATATTACATGAACCAAACAAAGATATATTTTAAGATTACTAGTAATCTTCGAGTGGAATTAACCTAAGAATCCATGAATCAAACGGGCAATTATTGAAAATATAGTTATTTTGACAACCGCCACTATTGTCATTCCCGAGATAAAAAGCATGCCCTTAGATAAAAAGCCTTCTACAAATTCTTCTGGCAGGTACATCAATTTCTTCTTTTATTCATTTAGCACCCTCCCATTCTCAGAGTGTTAATCTAACTAAACAAGAGAGACCTATAATTCTTAGCAAAAAAAAAGGGTTAATTAGTCTTTTATCCTAATTTGGATACTTTTTCATTGATCCAGCCAACCCGTAATTAAGTTTACACAAAGATCCAAAAGAATCTGTTGGACAAAATTAACCCTCGCATTGAAGTACACGCTCAGTGCACCTCACATGTGCCTTTTCCATTCAAAGGTAACAACGAATTTTGTAATTGCAACGAATTTTGTGACAGTTTTCTCCAACTTTAAAGGGATATTTATATATCAGTCAACTATTTGTATGAAATTTAAAAGTCAGTCTACTATTTTTTTAAAATTTTAAAACTATCAGCAATAATTAAAAAAAATATTTAAAGTGATCAACAAAATTAAAAAAACATCAACTTTTGAATAATTATTTTGTGCTTTAGACTACTTTATATTTTTAGCATTGTGACTTGTAAACCTATACCAAACTAATGTAATGATTGTTTCCAACGTTGTGAAGACTTATTCCCAAGGTTGCCAAGAGTTGTACTGGACTTTTAAACATGTTGCTCTCTGTGTTCTAAAGAGTTGCTCCCAGTGTTATATAGAGTTGCTCTAAACCGTCATGTTGATGACTTGTAAATTTTGTAATAAAAAAAAAAGTTGATATTTTTTTATTTTCAAAAAAATAATAAACTGACTTTTAAATTCTATACAAAAAGTGATTAAAAGTTAATTATTCCAACTTCAAAAGTCATGACTTTTATTGTATAAATAATTTTTTCATAAAATTTATAGCTTTAGAATCTGTTCGACGAGATCTATCAGACGAGTACCATTGTTGATATGAGATTATGAAGGAAAAAAGTCTGTGAAATTTTTCAAAATATTTTTCAGTTAAATTGGTCAAATGATCTGATCTGCCTATTTTTTATTTTTTTTTGGGAAGTTTTAGTCAAAATTACAATAGAATATATTTTTTTTTCTTGTGAGGTCCAACCCATTTTTATGTGCAGTGAAAAGTCCACTAACAATTTGTTGGACAAAAACACTCATATGTGGATTGTGGAGAGGTATGCGTGCAATGTCCTTTATTTTTGAACAATAATATTGTATAGTTACTCACGCCTAATTAACTTCTTTAAAGTATTAGCTAGTTTTAAAAGTCCATAACTCTTAATCTATACATTATTTTTTTGGGAATTGATTTTGACACTCCAAAAGTTACCATTGGCACTCCATTGTTCAACATTCAGTGCATGTAGTACCATACAGTTAATGCACTGCATGGAGTGTCAATAATAACTTTTGGAGTGCCAAAATCAATTCCCAATTTTTTTTTTGTTTGTAAAAACTATATTTTTAGACTCTATTCAAGATCTACCAAACAAGTATCATTGTTGATATAATAATCTAAAGAAAAACCTTATGTGACATTTCTCATAACTATGGTTATGAGAAATTCTCATAAACAGTCTATGAACTTAATAGCTTTACACTTGTTTAACACGACATATCTAGCTTTTAATCATATCTGTTGCATATATATATATGTATATATATATATATCCATAGATATGTGTTTAGCATACCTCTTGGAGTTGGGATACATATTAAATACAGTGTGCGAAAATTTCAAATAATCATGAGAGTTCATAGAAAAAGTTTGCGGAATTTCACATTAAAAAAAGATGTGAAATTTCACATAACTTTACACTTGTTCTATATCGTATATACAAACCACAAATCATGGTTTTATAACATTTATGTTTTTAGAATCTAATCAACGTGATCTATCAAACAAGTACCATTTTTCGGTATAAAATTCTGCAAAAATAAAGTTATGTGAAATTCATGCTAAAAAGGTTATGTGAAATTTCACTTTACTTTATAAATGAGTAAAGCTATGTTTTCCAAATTTTGTATCCCAAACTGGTTTTCAACACATAAGATAGTGGAACCACATTCAATAACGATAGGACTACTTCAACATCCTCCAACAAAAATCCAGTTAGCCCATTGCCATATGTGTAGCGAACCAATTTGGGATACAAAATTGGGAAGCATAGCATTATATGATGTGAAAAAGTCGTGTGAAATCATTCCAACGTCTGAAATTTCACATAAATTTCATACTAAAAAAGTTATGTGAAATTTCACATAATTATTTATGTGAATTTTATAAATATTCTAACATAATGTCCCCGCCAAATATACAAGAGCATTTTTCAAAGTTCTTCTAACATACTTCTCAACATGATCTATCAAATAAGTGTTATTGTCGGTTTGATTTCCGCATCAAAAAAGTTATGTGAAATTTGTATAAAGTATTCATCTCCAAATTTCACATAAATAGTGGTAAAATTAGTTCAAATTTCACATAACTAGTTACATGATATTAGTTCAAATTTCACGTAGTGAGACCAAGGGATGGACTAGTGGTAAGGGATTCCATCCCACCTACAAGTGTCTGAAAATTCGAGTCTCATGTGGGATGGGGTTTAAAGGTTGGGAGAGCACGATCTTCCCTCGTAGTGCCTAATAAAATAAAATAAAATAAAAAATTCACATATCCATTATTTTAAAGTTGAAATAAACTCTTGTGAAATAATCAAAATTGATCGGTTCGCTTAAAAATTGGACCGAACCAAACCGTTGACACCCCTAGGTGGGACCACCTCAACATCCTTCAATGAAAATCAAGTGAACACACTACCTCATATGTTGTGAAACCACAATTGCGAAACAAATTTGGGAACCATAGTATTACTCCTAAAAAAAACAGTTTTTCCACACTAAAAAACCTATTTTTCTACAATAAAAAAAGCCAGTAAAATTTTTTGAATTTCATGTAACTAAATTTCACATAAATAGCTATAAGAAATTTGAACTAAACATAAAGAATAATCCTATGCTTATCACATTTTGTATCTCATATGGTTCCCAAACACATGTAACAGTTATGTGAAATTTACTCAAACATATAAAATTTTACATAACTGGTGGTGTGAAAAAAAAAGTCATTTGAAATTCACTCTATTTGAACCTTCACATTATTGGTTATGTGAAATTTGTGAATAGAAAAAAATATATATATGAAATTCACTCCAACGTCTGAAAATTCACATAACTGGTTATGTGAAATTTGTCAAACGAAAAAAGTTATGTGAAATTCACAACAACGTTTGAAATTTTACACAACTTATTTTGTGAAATTTGTAAAAAGAAAAAGTTTTGTTTGTAGTTTTGGATCCACTTGACAAGATATACAAAACAAGTATCATTGTCCATATGAAATTCTTTAAAAAAAAAAATTTATATGAAATTTCACATAAAAAAATTGAGAGCATTTTTGCTCACCTAAAAAATGGTTCACCAATGCTCACCCAAGTATCCCATTGGCCAATGCAGTGGGACTCAGGATTAAATAAATGATGTTTAATCCTGGGTCCCACTGCATTGGCCAATGGGATGCTTGGGTGAACATTGTTGAATCATATTTTGGGTGAGCAAAAGTATTTTCAAAAAAATTATGTGAAATATCACATAAGTGGTTTTGAGAAACGTAAGTTTTGCACAAAATTAGTAAGGTATTTTGAACTTCACCCAACTATATAAACATTGTTTTTGTTTAAAATATTGTGTACATTTTACACAGCTGATTATGTTAAATTTGTGAAAAGAAAAAGTAATGTGAAATTCACTCAATCATTTGCAATTCTAAAGAAGAAAAAAAATTTGTTATGTGAAATTTACTAAAGCATTTGAAATTTCACAAAACCAGTTCTGTAAAATTTGTGAATAGAGAAAATAATGTGAAATTCACTCTAGCACCTAAAATTTCACAACCAATTATGTGAAATTTGTAAATAGAAAAAGTAATGTGAAATTTCACATAATAAACAAAGCAAAGCACAAGCACTTAATTGGCTAAACAAGGCCATAAACAAACCCACTTTGTTTGAAGAAAATAGTTTTGCTCACTCAAAAAATGGTTCCCCAATGCTCACCCAAACATCCCATTGGTCAATGCAGTGGGACCCAAGACCATTAATTTAATCTTGGGTCCCACTGCATTGACCAATGGGATGCTTGGATGAGCATTGATAAACTATTTTTTGGGTGAGCAAAAATGCTCTCTTGTTTGAAAAAGTTAGCCAGCATATCCCTTAAATATCTAAAATCTATAAATTGAAGACACTTATCGGTAAAAAAATCAATTTTAAAAACTGAACAGCATATCCCTTAAATATCTGAAATCTATATTGAAGACACTTGTCCGGGAAAAAAAATGCCACTAATGGCCAGCATCATATAGTGTTAGCTAACCCTTTGTTTGAAAAGGTTGAAGCTCCAACAATGGCGGTTTTGTCATCCCCTGTGTAAGAAATATGTGGGCCATACGGCCACCCACATACATTGGACCGGGTCCAATGGGCCTTGGCTCTTGTAGCCCTAGGGTTGGGTATATATGTATATATATATGATGTATAACATACATATGTTCTCCTGAAGAGACTTTCAGCAGCCTCTCTCTCTATCTCTCCCTCTCTCTCTCACGGTTCATCTCTCTCTTGGCCATCACCAAAGGAGCCATGGGATTTAGCACGTGATACGTACGAGGACCGCTCTAGTAGTGATCTTCACGACCTACGCGAAGCATAAGAGAGTACACGGAGGCAACATGGAGCAGTAGTTCGTGGGTGAAGACGTCGGGCTCGTAACAACACCATTCGGCGATCCGTCGGGTTATTCCGCTAGGTAAGTGACCTAAACCCGACTCGTATGCTTGTGTGCATTTTATCTACATTGGTATCAGAGCCTGTAGGTGTTTGATTCGCCCGTAGATCACCCAAATTGAATCTGCCATTAAAGCTTCAAGCAAGCTTTTATGAAAATTTTGAAAATTTGATTTTAAAGTGGGTCTACAATTAAACTCCAATAGGGGTCCAGTTTTTGGCATGGTTGTGTCCCATATAATCCCTAGAGTCCCTCCATAAAGTCTCACGACCTAATTATCTCCGGTGAGGAAGATATGACAAACCCTAGATCTGTTTTGATATATATATATATATATATAAACTGTTTTTTAATTGATAAAAAATGTATGGTCTGAATTCTTACTCCAATATTTGCCTTACGAGTTATTATATACGGGTTTTGGATTTAAGAAAAAAGAAAAGAATGTCATGATGTATAGTGGTTCCTACGATATATATATATATATATATATACACATATGGAGGTTATTGCTTGGTGTATCAAACAGAGGTCACGTTGGGAGGATGTAACATAGGCTCTGTTTAGGTTTTGCATAGGCCATGTTTGTGTAAATACTATACTCTTTGGTCCTCTACACATATTTTTTATGTGGACCTGTGACAAAGCATGTTGTCCAGAAAAATATGCACTTTTGTGGTAGCGCAGAAGAGTAGGAACCATTAAGGTCTTGTTTGGCATTTATGATCTTGGACTCTAAGATAATTTTTGTATAAATTATCATGTATTTATGGTATTTTAGAGCATATAATTAATGTTTATGGACGTTTATTTAATTGCTTAAAATAGCCATAATACATTATTAATTTTTGAAATTAATATGGGACATAAGGGACACTGTTTAAGACCATGTAAAATTTTGCGAGACCCATAGATAATTTTTGGTAAATTATCTCAATCATATTAATATTTTAGAGCATATAATTGTGTGTTTTTGTACGCATATTAAATTGCTTAAAATATTTTTATTGATTATTAGTTCAAGGAATTAACACGATGTGTTTAGAACACTAGTGGTAGCTTGAGAAAATTATTTTAGTGTATTTTCTCGCTCTTTGGGACATATTTTAGAGCATATATGTTGTGTTGAGTATGCAATATTAATTGCTTAAAATATAACCAATTAAAGTTGTTAATTCTTGAATTTAATGTCTAGTGTTTTTGCACACTGATTGGAGACTTGAGAAAATTTTATGAATTATCTCATTTCTGTTTTGGTATTTTAGAGCATAAAATTTATGCATATGGGCATTTATTTAATTGCTTAAAATAGCTAAAATAGATTATTAATTTTTGAAATTAATATGGGGTGTTTGGAACACCATATTAGACCACTGAAAATCTTTGGAGCACAAATTCTTGAAAATTTTTGTATTTTTGGGAATTTAGTTGCTCGTAGTTAATTTTGTTTAACTAAATCAATTTATTTCGTTAAATTGATTCAAAATGTTTTTGGGCCTTGATGAAATTCTGGAAATTTTTATTCATAATGAAAAATCAGTTTTTCAATTAATTAAATTTTCCATAAGGTTTAAATTAATTTGTTAATTTAAAAAGGCCCCCAATAAATTGGTTTTAAATTATGTTTTAAGACCTAAAATTGGGTTAAAATTAATGAAAAATCCAGTTTTTTTTTCATTGATTTTACTTAGCTTACGGGAGCTATCCGGGCTATGCAATAATCATTTTATTGCACATTTTAGAGGCTCATTGCATTGTTGGTCACGTTTAATTACTGTTGTTTGTGATTGGTTGACCCTATAACCTCTAATTCCTCCTCCTTAAGTGGAGTGACGGATGAGTCCATTCATTTTATAATAAGACCGCATGAGTGCTTGGAGTATGTGATTAATATAGATTTTAATCTGGCTTAAATGAATGAACAATTAATTGACAATTTATGGAGCTTGTGTCCTCACGATGTATGTTTAAGGTTGTTTCTGTGTATGTATATGAACAAAGCATCCCTATTTTTTTATGGGCTATAAATGTAATGTGAGGACGAGTGTTTACATTTCTTGTATTGGAAAAGCCTACTTGTAAAGGGATGGTTTTCTTTGTTCATAAATCATACACTTGAATTACCTTAACATGAGCTCTAAGTTGTCAATTCGGACCCACGTAGGGGTCCATGCGCATTTTTGTTGTATGGCGCACTTAATATTACTGTGGATGATCTTAGATAGGTAATTGTACCATCTAATTGATGTTTGTTTAGAAAAATCAATTATAAAAAGTTTTTCTTGATTTACAAAATTAAGATTTGATTAATAAGCAATAGCGCATTTTTTGGTCTTAAATTGTAGAAAGGGGAAAACTCATTTGTAATTGGATTTTAAAACAAACCTTATGAAATGTGCAAATAATAATGTCAACCCCTTGCGCATGTTCTCAAATAATATTCTTCAAATTTTTTGGATTCACAAAAAATAAATGTTTTCCAAACCACACTTTGTCGATCTTTATAAAAAGTAATAAGTTTAAAAGGGACTAATTTTTTTTGTAATATGGCACTGCAAAGTAACACACCGATAGAATGAGTAAGAGCTTATGGGCTTTAGGCTTATTCTATAGTCTAACCCATTAAACCGAATAATGGGCCTCCGGCCCAATTTCATTATAACCTTAATAGCCTATAATACTTGGCTCAAGACGGATCATAGCACGCGCTTTGTGATAAGCAGCATGCACCATGATCTCGTTGGGAAGTATATGTACTACCCAATAGCCAAAGTATTATGAGATCAGCTCAAATTTGTTTTTGATGGCACATTCACTACTAGATTAAGCATCTAGTTATGAAGTTCGGGAAAGTAAAGGAAACGTTCCAAGTACACGATGACTGGACATCTAAGGTCGATGACAGGTATGATTCGTGATTTCAGAATACTCGGAACATCTTTACTGGCGAACTGCAGTTTCAGGCTATGATTAGTTCTTTGCCTGATTTGCGGGTCCATAGAAAACAAATCACGATCCACAACGGAAATGTTAAATTTTTGGGTTTGACATTTTCTGACATGTTGAGCTGAATACGGAGCGCCAAAAAGGTAAGGCAAACCGTATTGCTACATTCTTTACCACAACTTTCATAAGTGAAAGTAAGCGCAAGGCCAATGGGCCTAAACGCAATGGTAAGGGTAAACCTGCCTAGAGGCAGGGTGGGGCCAGCAAGTTTGCGCCTAAGGCTAATAAAGTGGAAGAGCGCAATCGAGGGCGTTTTTCAGTTCGGTGGTAATAGGATGGACAATTTTTTGTGGTAGTGTTACTAGGACATGGTTATCTAGGGATAACTGCAAAAGAAATTTTTTTTTTTTTTCATAATTCTGGTTTCCTCTGTTATTCATTTATTCTAAGACATAGCATGCTAGACTTGAACGCATAGGATGTGATAGGATGACTTGATTAGCTCGAGAAGCCCTTTTGGGCCCACTCGCTAAGGTTGACCTACCTATGTGTGAGTCTTGCTTAGTTGGCAAAGCATGCCGAAAGGCTTTTAGAGAGGCTATTAGAGCTACTCAAGCATTAGAGCTAGTTCACTCAAATATCTGTGGACCTATGGTTGTAAAGGCACGTCATGGCGCCTCTTATTTTCTCACTTTTATAGATGATTTCGCGCGATGTAAGGATCGTGAGTACTTATCTAATCAGTTCTGGGAACTGTGTGAGGAAAAAGGAAAAACGCAGACAACTTTCTATTCCGGAAGTTCCGCAACAATATGGTGTTGCAGAAAGAAGGAATAGGACATTCCTAGATATGGCTAGGACTATGATGGCGCAAGTTAACCTCCCAAAGTTGTTTTGGGGGGATGTACTCTTGATTGCTGCCTACATACAAGAGTGCCTCTCCTCAGTGAGTTCCTTCTACCCCCTTATGAGCTAAGCAAAGGCGAAAAGCTCCTTTTGGAGCATTTGCGCCCGTGGAGCTCAGGAGGCCATGTTCACTATACCTCGCATAAGTGCGAGAAACTACGCTCGAGAGCTAGAAAGCATACCTTTATAAGGAATTCTAATAGCTCGACAGCCTATGTTACGTACAATGAACAAACGGGTACAGGAATGACAAATGGTGCCACATGATATTGAGAATGACTTCCCCAAATTTGTATTACTAAGAGATATCTTGACCTCTATGAGTTGGAGGATGTTGAAGACAACATACCATCTTTAAGCGAGGGTGGGGAGATTGAGAATCCACATCCAATAATCGCTGTAAAATGGTACTAGTCTCCACCCGAGTGGGAGTACACCGCTAGACGCTAGTGGGAGTGTACCAGATAGTGGGAGTGCACCACTAGGCACTCAAGATTCTCAGGTAGTACACTGTATGGTGATGAGGAAAAAGTTCCCTATCGCTGTTTTGAAATTGAGGAAGACATTTTCATATGTGTGCAAATGTGTGCACAGGTGGATGAGGATGAGCCTACTTCTTTTGTTGAAGCGTTTTTCTTCGTCTGCTGAAGCTGAGTGGATTGTTACTATGCTAGATGAGATGAGCCCTATGGACGCGAATTAGGTCTAGGAGTTAGTTGACATTCCGCCTGTGCGTAAGACTATTGGAGACAAGTGTGTTTACAAAATCTAATGCAAGGCAGATGGTTCAATTGACAAGTATTAGGCGCGCCTTGTGGCGATAGTTTGTACCCAGAGAGGGTATAGACCATGGAAACATGTTCTCCCAAAGGGTGAGATCTAACTCCATTCGCCTTATCCTAGCAATTGTCGCATATTTAGTTTTTGAACCTTTTTAGTTGGATGTTTAAACTGTTCTTTTCTCAATGGAGAACAAGACGACGAGATAAATATGGATCATCCCATTGGTGTTGTGACCAAAGGGAATGAGCGCAAAAGTGTGCTGTCTCAAACGATCTATTTATTATCTCAAATCGTCTAGGCAGTGGTACAATGTGTGTACATTAAATGGTCCAAGGAAAGTGTTTTAATTCTTTATATGTTGATGACGTCTTTTTAGCTGGGAATGAGATGAGTTCCATTGTCGCCACTTGAGAGTGGTTGTCCTCTCAGTTTGAGATTGAGGACATGGGTGATTCCAACTATGTGTTGGAAGTTTAGACTGTGAGATATTGTTCTCAGAAGCTCCTCTGTTTGTCTCAAGGGACTTACAAGATGTAGGTTCTTGAACGTTTTCACATGAAAAACTGAAAATCCATAGACATCCCATTTTTGGGGGACTCACTTTGACCTTAGATCAATGTCTTAAGAATAATGAGAAGAGGAAACAAATGTCCAATTTGCCATATCCGTCCGCAATAGGGAATCTGAAGTATGCTAATGTGTGTACTCGGTCAGATGTCTGCTATGCGATTGGTTTAATTAGTCGTTGTCGTAGCAACCATGGTCCTGTCACTAGAGAGTAGTGAAGAGTATCTTGCGATATGTTCGCAGGAGGACTGTGGACCTTGCCTTATGCTGTCCACGATGGAAGCATAATATGTGGTGTGCTTATCAGCTGTTCGAGGAGCTGTTTTGGTTTAAGAGTTTTTGTAGTGGCTAGGTTTTTCACCTCATAGTGATGAGGTTGTGCTTATCTATGTTGATAGCACATAAGCCTGAGCATATGCAAAAGATCTCAAAAACCATTCTAGCACATAGACATTCGTTTTTGTCACATTTTGAGATGTAGTTTGCGCAAAGGGAAGTTGTCTTGAGGCATATCTCCAATTGGGGATTTGATGAGCTTAGACATTTTATTGTGGTATTGACATTATTATTTAATTTTTTTATAAACTAGTTGGTTTCCATATATATATATATATTTGTTATAAATGGAACGGATGCACATTTCTTATATGTCACCGGGCTTGAATCGACCTGCTCACACGGGTGATTCACCTTGGCGTCGAGATAGCGAAGTAGGACATGCGTGTTTACGGCGCTTAGATGGCGAGCAAGATGAGACATTTGTGTTCATGGCGCTTAGATAGCTAGCTAGGACATGTGTGTCCATAGCGCTTAGAAAGCGAGCTTGAACACTTATATCTACGCAGTATAAGAACAGCGAGCTAGATATAAACCCTATTATTTCTATATGTCGCCTTAGATGGATCTAAGATGAGACCTTATACTTGGTCGAACATAGAGATATCCCACGACTCTATGTAGCCTGTTTACAGCCGAATGTGAGTTTTCAGACGGGCGCTAAGAGGAGCGACTGTGCTGGGAGACTCAGGTTAGACGTTTTGTGTAACGTCTAGACTAAAATTCGTATGGCGTTACTTGTTTTTCCAAACACAGAGTGACATGCCCATTTTTATGGAAGAATGCCATAGCATACATTTCATACTGTATGTGCTTTCGCGATCGACTGTGGAGCAGTGAATGGATTCCTCTTCATTGTTGTGTGAGCCATGTAGCATATCCAAGACATTGGTTATCCTACAAACTGGTTGCCTTCACGACTTGAGACTATGTCATGAAGAAGGCGCTTGATGACAGTTACTTTAGCATGCTATCCTAGGACGATGAGATTATTCCGTTCTATGTGGTGTGTCTGGGCAAGCGATCAAGTTAGTCGAATTGACAGTGGGCTCAGGGAAGACCATTCAATAACACACCATGTTTTTGTGACTCATTAGCAGGCCTGCGACAATCGTAATTTGTTACTGATATGTCATGAGTACATTACATTGAGGTGGTGCAGCAATTCTTTTCACCGAGGGATTGAGAATGTTGTGTCCGGTGTGGTTGAATCGTCTAAGACATACACGAGAAGCTTCCGAGTGATGTGTCTTGCTGGTTATGGTGATGATTTGGCATTACACTCCTGACGCTGTACTTTCTTTTCGTAAGGTCGCACGTTCTATTTCCCTGTATGAAGAGATGAGAAGTTCTGTTTCGAGAGATTGGTTTTAGTACTAGCCCTATGTGGGTGAGTGGGAGATGTAAGAAATATGTGGGCCATACGGCCACCCACATACATTAGACCGGGTCCAATGGGCCTTGGCTCTTGTAGCCCTAGGGTTGGGTATATATGTATATATATATGATGTATAACATACATATGTTCTCCTGAAGAGACTTTCAGCAGCCTCTCTCTCTCTCTCCCTCTCTCTCTCACGGTTCATCTCTCTCTTGGCCATCACCAAAGGAGCCATGGGATTTAGCACATGATACGTACGAGGACCGCTCTAGTAGTGATCTTCACGACCTACGCGAAGCATAAGAGAGTACACGGAGGCAACATGGAGCAGTAGTTCGTGGGTGAAGACGCCGGGCTCGTAACAACACCGTTCGGCGATCCGTCGGGTTATTCCGCTAGGTAAGTGACCTAAACTTGACTCGTATGATTGTGTGCATTTTATCTACACCCTGTAACCACAATTCTCTCTCCAGCTCGCCTCAGCACCGCCAACTTCGCTTCGTCTTGCCCCAATCTCGCATTCGTCAACATGCAGCCGCCGCCGACGACCATTTGTCATCGTCTTCTCTTCCAGTAAGTCCCTCTTTTCTTGTATTTGATTCAGTTCTTCAGATTTTCTTCTTTATGTAAATCGTTTACGCACGTAACTTGCATCAGAATCGAAGAATGAACTTGCGATTGATCGGAAGAGAGAGCTGCTTGAACAGTACGGTCTCAATCCCGACGAATACTTATCAGAACCTTCTCCATAGGTACATCTTTCTCTGCTATATATATATATGCATATCTAATATTATATATATATATATATATGTGTGTGCGAGAGAGAGAGAGTGTGTGTGGACCGTCTTGTGTGTCCCTGTATAGTACTATCAATAACTAAAGTGTTACAATAAAGAGAGAATTAGAGAAAGAAGAAAAGTAATACTAGAATCAAGTAAGTCTTTTCTCATTGATATGCTCCCTATTTATAGGGTAAGATAGGGGTGTGTGAATAAATATTACTTTACAATTAGATCCCTAACCTAATACAAAATGTGGACAGCCACACTTAAATATTAAATATTTACAACACTCCCCCTTGGATGTCCACCATTAAATGATTGTTGCCTCATTAAAACCTTACTAAGGAAAACCTAATGGGAAAAACCGAAGCTAAGGAAAAAGAGTACAACGTTCTTCAGGAACTTGGTGGATGCGCATAATGCTGCCTCATTAAAACCTTGATAAGAGAAAACCCTGTGGGAAAAACTCTAATCGAAGGAAAAAGAGTACAGCGCGCCTAAAATTCAAATATTGCATACTTCAGGATGCTTACTTTATGATCACTCCCCCTCATTTAGAGAAAACTTCAGTTGGTCAGATGATTGAGACGACGCATGCCAATTCCGTACACCAATTTCTGAAAAGTTGACTTGGGTAATGCCTTAGTAAAGAGATCAGCAAGGTTATCGCTTGATCGAATCTGTTTGACTTCAATTTCACGATTCTCTTGAAGTTCATGTGTGAAGAAAAATTTGGGTGAAATGTGCTTGACCCGATCTCCTTTGATGAAACCTCCTTGAATTTGAGCAATACATGCTGCGTTGTCTTCATAGATTATAGTCGGTTCATCAACGATTGAAGTTAATTGACAACTACTCTGTATATGCTGGACTAATGATCTTAGCCAGACACACTCTCGGCTTGTTTCATGGAGTGCTAGAATTTCAGAATGGTTGGAGGATGTAGCTACTAAAGTTTGTTTAGTAGATCGCCAAGAAATAGCCGCATTATTGTTCAAAAATACATAACCTGTTTGTGAGCGACCCTTATGAGGGTCGGACAGATAACCTGAATCTGCATAACCAACTAAGTGGGAATGATTAGATAAATCAGATGAATAAAACAAACCCATATCAATGGTCCCACGAAGGTATCTAAATATGTGTTTTATTCCAGTCCAATGCCTATAGGTGGGTGCAGAACTAAATCTTGCAAGCAGATTCACAGAAAATGAAATGTCTGGTCTTGTACTTTGAGCCAAGTACAATAGTGCACCAATAGCACTCATGTATGGTACTTCAGGACCAAGAATTTCTTCATTTTCTTCTTTTGGTCGGTATGGATCTTTCTTGACATCTAGGGACCTGACGACCATTGGTGTACTTAGTGGATGAGATTTATCCATATTAAAGCGCTTCAACATCTTTTCAGTATAGCTTGATTGATGAACTAATATTCCACTAGTACTTCTCTCGAGCTGCAGGCCGAGACAAAATTTTGTTTCCCCAAGGTCCTTCATTTCAAACTCTTTCTTTAAATATCTAGCAGTTTTTTCAAGCTCTTCTGGAGACCCAATTAGATTTATATCATCCACATAAACTGCGACTATGGCAAATCCATTTTCAAATTTCTTAATGAAAACACATGGACAAATGGGATTATTTTCATACCCTTCCTTAGACAGATATTCACTAAGACGGTTATACCACATTCTTCCGAATTGTTTCAAACCGTATAATGCACGTCTTAGTTTGATCGAGTACGTACTTCTTGGTTTTGCTTCAGGCAAAGCCAATCCTTCAGGGATCTTCATGTAAATATCTGTGTCTAAGTCCCCATATAGGTATGCAGTTACTACATCCATGAGTCTCATGTCTAGTTTTTCAGAAACTGCGAGGCTTATTAAATATCTGAATGTGATTGCATCCATAACTGGGGAGTATGTTTCTTCGTAATCAATCCCAGGTTTCTGCAGGAAACCTTGTGCTACAAGATGTGCCTTATATCTTGCAATATCATTTTTCTCATTTCTTTTTCTCACAAACACCCATTTAAAACCTACCGGATTTACATTATTTGGTGTTTGTGCTATAGGTCCAAATACACCACGTTTTTCAAGAGATTCCAATTCTGCTTGAATTGCTTCTTTCCATTTTGGCCAATCATTTCTTTGTCGACATTCCTTTATACTACGTGGTTCGGTATCATCATTTTCATCATTGCCCTTGGATATTTCAGTAGCTACTGCATAAGTAAAGATGTCATCGATGACTAACTTCTTTCGCTCCCACATTTCTCCTGAAAATATATGGAATATTGAGATCTCACTATTATCAGGTACCTGAGTCATAGTCTCTTCAAGGACTAGTGCCTTGTCTAAGGCATTATCTTCCGCAGATATTTCAGGGAAAGTGGGTTTTTGGTACATAACCTCTTCTAGAGTGCCATGAACATCTTCTTCGGGAGCCATATTAGGGCATGATTTCTCATTCATTCTCCGCTTCCGGGGAGCAGAATCTTTGGAACCTATAGGTCTGCCACGCTTCTGTCGTGCAACAGATTCATTTGTTGCCGTATTCGAAGTTCGTCCTACAGGGACACTAATTCGAGCAGGTGCATTCATAGCTGGCACATGTGACTTTGTCACCTTAGCTGCATCATTGAATGAATCAGGTAATTGGTTTGCAATTTCCTGTAAATGCAATATTCTCCTTACCTCATAATCACATTGAGAAGTTCTTGGATCTAGATGAGACAAAGTGGAAGTAGTCCACGATAATTCACGCCGTTCTTCAGGAACAAGTAATTTGCTATTAATTTCATTTTCTCCCCCTAACGGCGGGAAGACTGTCTCATCAAATTGGCAATCTGCAAACCTGGCAGTAAATACATCACCTGTTAATGGTTCTAGAAAACGAATAATAGAAGGTGAATTAAAACCAACATAAATTCCCAACCGCCGTTGGGGACCCATCTTAGTACGTTTTGGGGGCGGTATAGGAACATGTACTGCACAACCAAATTTTCGCAAGTGTGAAATGTTAGGCTGACGACCTGTCACAAGTTGAGCAGGTGAAAATTGGTTATAAGAAGTGGGTCTAAGTTTAAGTAACATTTCAGCATGCAAGATAGCATGTCCCCATGCACTAACAGGAAGTCTAGATTGCATAAGCAAAGGTCTTGCAACAAGTTGAAGGCGTTTAATTAGGGATTCTGCTAAACCATTTTGTGTGTGTACATGCGGGACAGGATGTTCAATATCAATTCCTAAGGATGAACAATAGTCATCAAAAACTTGAGAGGTAAATTCAGCTGCATTGTCGAGTCGAATAGACTTAATTGGTTGGTCCGGAAAGTGTGCCTTAAGTTTGATAATTTGACCAAGTAATCTGGCAAATGCAAGATTACGTGTAGAGAGTAGGCATACATGTGACCATTTAGTGGAGGCATCTAATAAGACCATGTAATATCTAAATGGGCCACTAGCAGGGTGAATTGGACCACAAATGTCACCTTGTATCCTTTATAAGAAGGATGGTGACTCAAAAGCAATTTTAAGAAATGAAGGTCTAGTAATAAGTTTTCCTTGTGAACAAGGAATACAAAGGTGTCCACTAGGAAAAATCAAATGTTGGTTTGCTAGAGTATGCCCATTTGAGTTATCCACTATCTTCTTCAACATTGTAGATCCAGGATGACCCAAACGATCATGCCAAAGAATTAAATTACTTGGGTCTTTGAGCTTCTGGCTCCCTTTAAGCTTCTGGCTCATAATAGCATGTGATTCAACAATCTCAATTGTTGTGTAATATAATCCCAATGAGAAAATAGAGAATTTTTCTAATGTAAGCTTCTGGCTTCCAACATAAGAAATTATGCATAAAAATTCTTTGTTACCTTCATTTTTAGTTTCAATATGATACCCATTGATGCGTATATCTTTAAAACTTAGCAAGTTTCTTCGGGAATTACTTGAATATAACGCATTTTGAATAAATAGGTGAGTACCATTTGGTAACAAAATATGGGCTCTTCCGGAGCCTTCAATGATTTGTGCAGATCCAGCTATAGTGGATACATTTTGTTTGTTAAGTTCTAGTGTAGAGAAGAACTTTGGACATTTAAGTATGGTGTGGGTTGTCCCACTATCGACCAGGCATATATCATCCTCGCATTTTTGCATCCCAAGATCCATACCTTGAAAAATAAAGTAAAAAAAATATTTAACTAAGCAATGAACTATATGAAATATTATTCAACGCATAATTATTCAAATATCCCAAACAAAATTCATCTCATGCAAATAAGCAAAATAAAAATAGTTCCAACTAAAGAAATTATCCAGCTAGCTAGACTGAGGCTGGTGGATTCCTAACATTATATTGAATGCCTCATTAGTGACAGGCTCTCCATCTTCATCCTGAAAAAAATCTGAACAATCCAAGTGGGTGTTGCCAATTGTGTATCCAGATGGGATATCACTATTTTCCCATTCTTCCAATAAGTTTGTCTCCGCGGTTCTAATAGAGGCTTGGTACTGCTCCACTTCTTGCTTGGACGCACGACAATTGCGCGACCAGTGTCCGCTTTTTCCACATCTGTAACAAACATCATTGGGCGCATTTGTATTATTAGGTGTGCCCTTGTTACCTTTGGCAGGAGTTGCAGACCATTTCTTGTGGTTCTTGAAATTAACATTCTTTTGTGGACCAAAATTATTGTAGCCACCTCTCTTAGAATGATTATTATGACCACCTCTTCTGGGGTTGCCACCTCTTCCAAAGTTAATATTTCTACCACGTCCCCTGCCTCGGCCTCTTTGGTAGCCAAAGTTTGCATTTGCTTCAGGAAATGTCACGGCTCCAGTTGGTCTAGCATTATGATTTTTTATTAGAACCTTACTATTTTCCTCTGCAACAAGGAGACAAGTTACTAATTCTGAATACTTGGCAAAGTTACGCTCTCGATATTGCTGCTGCAGGAGCACACTCGAGGCATGGAAGGTTGAGAGTGTCTTTTCGATCATTTGAGCATCTGTCACTTTTTCACCACATAATTTAAGACGAGAAACAATATTGAATAATATGGAGTTATATTCTGAAACCGTCTTAAAATCTTGATACCTCAAGTTCAAAAACTCGCTATGTGCATTGGGAAGTATGACCATCTTCTGGTGGTTATACCTGTCCTTCAGGGACTTCCATAGACTCAAGGGATCTTCTTCAGTTAAGTATTCATTCTTGAGGTCATCATGAATATGGTGACGTAAGAAAATAAGTGTTGATGCTTTCTCTTCAAGAGACATTTTATTTCCTTCTTCAATAGCATCACCCAACTTTTTAGACTGCAAGTGTAGTTTGGCATCAAGCTGCCAAGACAAATAGTTCCCTCCATTGACAGCAAGAGCATTAAATTCTAGTTTTGTAAGACTCGACATCTGAAGGGAGAGAAAAATAAATAAATAAATGAATAAAAAAAATAAATAACAACTTCCAATAACTGGAATAATAGAACTTCAAGTTCTAAAACATATATCACAGATCTTCAGATCTGGATTATTATGTTCATACGGAACTTCAGGTTCCAAAAATACATCACAGATCTTCGGGTCTGGACGATTATTTAATAAGGAACTTCAGGTTCTCATGTGTATCACAGATCTTCAGGTCTGGATTATTATTTTATATAGAACTTCAAGTTCTAATATATATTTTTATTCCATAGATTTGATCCATACAATGGAATGAAAAATATAATTTACATAAAATTATCAACTATTGACATAATATAAAATAAAAACAAGGATCTACACTTATTAATGATGATCAAATCCCCAAAACATAATACAGCCGCTAGATACATGAGCCGTAAGTATCATGGAATTTCTATGATTGGGTTTGATTATCAATGCCACGAATAAAAAAAAATTTTAATCAATGTGATATTTGGAAAGGCTATGCTTTAATAGCTAGCCTTGTCAGCAAGTTATGACAAAAGAAATCAATCAAAATTTGTTTGACCACCAGCAACTCACGGATCATGATCATGATCAAAGTTAAGGTTGAGTTTGGTCGGCGAAAAGTCGAGTAAGAGGAAAAATAAAAATTAAAATCAGATTCGGACCATGGAATCCAATGTCTTCTGTGATTTCAATTGTGGAAAAAAAAACTAACCTCTTTTCAATATTTAGGGTTTTGAGAGGCTATCGTGCTGATAACGTGTTACAATAAAGAGAGAATTAGAGAAAGAAGAAAAGTAATACTAGAATCAAGTAAGTCTTTTCTCATTGATATGCTCCCTATTTATAGGGTAAGATAGGGGTGTGTGAATAAATATTACTTTACAATTAGATCCCTAACCTAATACAAAATGTGGGTGAGTGGGAGATGTAAGAAATATGTGGGCCATACGGCCACCCACATACATTGGACCGGGTCCAATGGGCCTTGGCTCTTGTAGCCCTAGGGTTGGGTATATATGTATATATATATGATGTATAACATACATATGTTCTCCTGAAGAGACTTTCAGCAGCCTCTCTCTCTCTCTCTCCCTCTCTCTCTCACGGTTCATCTCTCTCTTGGCCATCACCAAAGGAGCCATGGGATTTAGCACGTGATACGTACGAGGATCGCTCTAGTAGTGATCTTCACGACCTACGCGAAGCATAAGAGAGTACACGGAGGCAACATGGAGCAGTAGTTCGTGGGTGAAGACGCCGGGCTCGTAACAACACCGTTCGGCGATCCGTCGGGTTATTCCGCTAGGTAAGTGACCTAAACTTGACTCGTATGATTGTGTGCATTTTATCTACACCCTGTAACCACAATTCTCTCTCCAGTTCGCCTCAGCACCGCCAACTTCGCTTCGTCTTGCCCCAATCTCGCATTCGTCAACATGCAGCCGCCGCCGACGACCATTTGTCATCGTCTTCTCTTCCAGTAAGTCCCTCTTTTCTTGTATTTGATTCAGTTCTTCAGATTTTCTTCTTTATGTAAATCGTTTACGCACGTAACTTGCATCAGAATCGAAGAATGAACTTGCGATTGATCGGAAGAGAGAGCTGCTTGAACAGTACGGTCTCAATCCCGACGAATACTTATCAGAACCTTCTCCATAGGTACATCTTTCTCTGCTATATATATATATGCATATCTAATATTATATATATATATATATGTGTGTGCGAGAGAGAGAGTGTGTGTGTGGACCGTCTTGTGTGTCCCTGTATAGTACTATCAATAACAAAAAGGGTATTTTCGTCTTGATTTTATTCAATTATATCGTCAAAAGAGCTAATTTGGCAAAGTTTCAGTTACGATGGAGTGTAGACCAAAATATAAAACGGGATTGAGTTTAAACTTATGAAATCTAGATTAAGGGATTTTTTACTAAAATTCTAAAAAAAAAAAAAAAAGAAGAAGAAAGGGAGACTTATAATTGGGGTGGGGCTAAATACCGCACCCCCGCAATCTTGATTTTGAGAAAAATCGACAAACTCCCGTACTCGTTCTTTCTAGGTTAACAAATGAAAATTTTTATAAGTAAAGTTGGTGTATTTAACCCACTCAATTGTTAACCATATATCGTTATTATCTTTTACTTGATCAATTTTTGATCCAAAAGTGAATGAAATAATATATCCACCTCAGGACCCATTTTGTAAGGTTATGGTACTTTTATTTTTTTGTTTGAGATCTTAGAGAATTCACTCAAAAAAAATAAATTAATTAATTAAAAATAAAAAATCTCAAGGTTCTGAAAAACAGGCCCTTAATTTTTTGAGAAACTGAGTGGAAGAGGGGGGGGAAAAAGGTTGGAATTTGTAAAATGAATATAAAAACCTTGCAACAGACTAGATCTAATTTCTCTAATTCCACAATAAATTAATTTGAAAATGAAAAATACGCATCAGAGTCATGGAAGTCTTGGAAGGAATAAACATTGCTCATGTTATATTATTCACGAGCTTCTCATCATCCTATATATTCCTCGTCATTTGCGCATTCTTTCATTCCTTAAAAAACCCAAAAACAAGAGAGAGAGAGAGAGAGAGAGAGAGAGAGAGAGAAGAATAGTAGTAGTATTTGATTAGAGTAGGTAGAGATCACATGAAAACTGCGTGCGTCTTTACTCCTTAGCTGTGTATATATAGGAACTACAACCCGAACCCTACGGCCTTAACCGCACACACACACACACACAGAGGTTATCTACTGCCAAATGTCCAACTTTTAAGATGGATGGTCAGGATTCTCTCTGACGCACTTGGGTTTAAAAAGACTGAGTTTTGTTACCCACTCGAACCCAAATTGTCATGGACTGGGCCTTAATCTTCTCCACTATTGGGTACAATGACCAGTCCCATCTATTTTATTGTCTGTACTAGGGATGGTAATGGGCGGGTATGGAACGGGACTTCCATATCCCGACTCGCCTAAATATTAGTTGCTCCTAATAAGGGTGTGTTTTGGCTGGAACGGAACGGAAAGTTATTTTTCGGAAAAAAATTCTGAAAATTTCGGAATTCCAAAATGTGTTCCAATTCTGATTCCAAAAATTCGGAATTTTCATTTTCCATTCTGATTCTAAATTTTCGGAATTTTTCAATGCAAACTACTAGCTTGTGACTAAAGTGGTGGTAGCTTGGGACTAATTTTTAGACTCACAATACTCATCTTGCTTCCTTGCTAACCAAAATGTGGGACAAATGTAAGGTAAGTTCGAAATTTTTTTGAAAAATTCAGAAAATTTTTGGCATATTTTCGGAATTTTCGGAATTCTCAAAATAATTCCTATTCCGATCCGAATTTTTTTTTCTTCAGAATTTTCGAAATTCGGAATGCATTTTTAGTTTCCAAAATCGGAATTTTTCGAAACAGAATCGATCAGAATCAAAATTTCTGTTCTAAGTTGCACCCCTTGTTGTTCTTGACCCCAACCCGGCTACTCTGGCCTAATCCCCACTCCGGACCCCGTCTGCGTTGCATGCCCCCGACCCCATCCCACTACCACGACTTGGTCATAGTCAAAGACACTTAACGGTGTTCGAAAATTAAACAAGATTGTGTGGTTATGATCAGCCCAATTCTCACGTATTTATATAATCACAGTTTTTAATAAAGATCTCTTGTGCACATAAAAATCTCACATAAATAAAATATAAAAAAAACATAAATGTTCTGTGTCTTATCTCTTTCGTATGTGGAATGTGCCCCAAGAGTTATACATTTAATAATCTGCAGAATTTAAACTCCGTAACATGTGTTCTCATGCACTTCAAACAAAATTTCACCCAAAGCACTCCCCGGTGACCTTATGTATGATTGAATTGTCTGGCAGTTGACTTTATTTGTAGAAGAAGAAATTCATGCATCAAAGGTACACTTCCGATTTAGGACAAGTAATCAAACATGTTGTGCAGCATAGTCGGGGCAGCTTAGGGGAGTTTTACCCCTAACCTGGTTCCGATCCGAATTCGGTTCGGGTTAAGATTGTGCATCTCATACCCGTCCTTATTCTGTTTGAATCAATCCCACACCCTATCTATTAGGGACGGAATGGAATGGATAACCTGAAAAATCCGCCTCATTACCATCCCTAGTCTGTACTTTCCTAAACCCAATTATTTTTTTGATAGCATTGGTAATTGGTTGGTCCAATTCAATTTATTTTCTTACTCCAGCTTATTACAAGCCCATTTGTTAACAACATGTGCTTTGGGATTGGATTACACAAAAATTACTTTGTGTAAAAGATGTCCAATCGTAAATTTCTGCGATTGACTCACATATTTTTGTAATTGAATCCCAATTGTTGATTTACCAAACAATTTTATTTTAGTTTTTGAAATTTCATAATTACTTATGAGCTCCATAAGTAGTTGCAGAACAGAGCTTACTTATTACATTCTAACCTTGATTCCAAGAGACATTCATTCTTGCTACAGTTTTAAAGTGTAATTATTCCATGTGTGTACATATATGTGTGTGGCACTGGTGGCACATATGTGGAACGCCAAACGAAAAAACACAACTAAAAAGAATCTATAGATTAAATCTAAAAATAAGCCAAAATCTCTCTACATTGAGCTCTCCAATTTACACTTCTACATACCCGCCTACAATAGACTAAAATTGCTTATCTAAATAAGGGTAATGTTAGACCTACACCCAAATCTCACACCCTGATGTGGACCAATGGGGGATGGGTGTGAATGAATGGGTGTGAGATTTTAGTGTAGCCCTGTGGGTCTAGCATTACCCTCTAAATAAATAACCGTTTAGAAAATTTCGCTATAATTATGAAGAGAGGCAAAAAATTTATCACAACTGGGGAGGTTTGTTGGCAGCAATTAGATTCTTATTTCTTCCCTTTGATCTTCATCATTCTTCTCTTTCTAGCTTCAGCAGCTTTGGCCCTGTTTTGATCTCTGTTCATCAGATCAAACGGTTGTGGAGAGACCAATACAAAAGTCTTCTCAACAGAAACATTGAGGTCAGGTATATCAACTGGGCCCACATGGTTGAACGTTCTTGATTCAGACCCATATGACATTAATGGGTGCATTAGGCCATTTGGGTATGGAACTTTCTTCTGGCATAATCTTGATCCATAGGCTGTCTGATCCACAACTTGGTTGACCATTAAATGAGTTTGACCCGACTCTTGATTCAATGTGGGTTGACCCGATTCTTCTCCATGATTGAAGGTTTGGATGATTCCCAATTGGGGCTCTCCCTCCTTTACAAGGCCAGAACTTGAAGACCTAGAACACAGCTATGAGAAATAAAATTGACCAAAATTAGTATAACACCGACCATTAAACCTTAAAAAGTTAAAAGAATAACGATTGGGATCTCAGGGTTGTTTGGATCATACACTTTCTCAGTAATTGGATCGAAATAATTGTATAACACAAATTCCGACGGTATAAGTAGCGTTCTTCTAGATGATGAACAAAATACCACGACAAACATCGTTTATCGTGAAGTTTTGTTGTAATGTTATATTCTATTGCGCTATTTTAGTTACTCATCGAATGAATGCACATATTATCTATTTTTTTTTATTATTATCCTGAGCGATATCTATCTTTTTATTTTTTGAGAAAATTAATTAACAGTCCTTGAAATATGTAGTATTATGCAGTTAGTCCAGCCCATTTTTTTTAATGCAAAGACAATTTTTATTTTTCAAACTTTAAAATGCTATAACTTTCAAACCACAACTCTAATGTAAATAAAATTTATATATCTGTAATCCAGAAAAAAAATTGAACAAAAATAAAAAAAAATAAAAATTTTATGTTACTGTATGACGTCCCTGTCGCAAATGACTGTGACACGATACTATCGTCAATTTTTTTTTGGAATTTGATGATATGCTACTGATTTTACTTGGACAGTATTGTAAAGACAGTAACGTATGAAATCTGGCCATAATTTTACATTTTTTGATTGATTTGAACAAATGTCACTGTCTTTTGGACGATTTTTTTTATTTGAACTATTTTTTTGAAATCTACGCAATGAAAGTGTTAATTTGATCCCCAAAAAAAAAAAAAAAATCAATATCTGTGTTAGAAGTGCAAAGTAACGTTTTTTTTTTTGTAAAAACAAGTTTTTTATAGTCAATATGCATATGGTTGTGTAGATTTTATTTTATAGATCACAGATATATAAAATTTATCGAAAACCGACTTGTAGTTTGAGAGTTATGACATTTTAAATATTGAAAAACTATGAGGGCGTATGACATTAAAAAAAAAAAAAAAAAAAAACCGAGCTGGATTGTTGGCTTATTTAGGACATTTACAGGGAGCTGTGGCCAACTGTCCCTTATTTTTTTTCTATGGACACTGCTTAGTTTTTTTTTCCCACGGTTTTAGTTTTCTCTATTAAGTTTAACATGTTGAAATAACAGTTTTGGAATAAAAACCAATTTTTTACTCTCCATTTTAAAATTAAAAAATATATATATATATGTATATATATATTTAATATCGGTAGTACCCACGTGCACGGGCAATACCTAGTATTTATACCCAGAATTGAAACTGTTGTATAACTCAAACTCAAAGTGAAAAAGAAAAAAATTAAATATAGTTTATCACTTCATGACAGAGATATATAAATACCTTCTGTCTTTTAGCTTTCAACTCCAAGTTATAAGCCACTAGATTGTTGTAATGTAACTTCACTTTCTCTATTGCCTGTTTGACCAATTTTAGTTAGTACTTGTTTGGCAAAAAAAAAAAAAAACAATAAAACAGTTTATTCAGAAAAAAATAGAAGATAATGTAAGACAGACAATGGGGAGAAAAAATCTCAACAAAAAGACAAATACATAATCACACAAATCTACAAACTCACAGTGTTTAGCGAATCTCTTCTCTTTGACAAGTCTTCTACCATCTGGGACAAATCCTCTCTCTTCTGTAAGATAGTCAAGAACAACAAATAAGAATTTACAATTCTAAATACATACTTTATATTATTATATACACATATAGACATATATATATATATATATATATTTTTAAGTACAGATAGATGCAGCAAAACAGGGGAGACCTTTAGAGCATCACCAACCAAGGTCTTCGTTGTCTTCATTTTGGCATCTCCTTCATTTTTGAAGGAAGTGGCCTCACCATTTCCACAAATAAACTACAACCATTCCTCCTTCATTTTATTATTTATTTCTTCAAATCACTATTCTTTAATTCAACAAATCTTAAAATTTATTCATTTCTTCACAACTTTATACATTATTTGATTTTTTATAAACTATTATTCAAACTTAATTAGTTTATTTTTTTAATATAAAACTAAAATATTTATTTTTTTACAAATAAAAAACTAAATATTTATCAAATAATAAACTAAAACTTATACATTATTTGCTCATTGTGGTTTTTTTTTTAAGTTGTAGTTGTTACTGATGAAATTATTGTTTGTGTTGTTGTTTATCAATGTAATTATTAAGTGTGCAATGTAATCATTCGTGTTATAATTTGTATTAATTTATCTCTATAATTTTTTAGGTGCCAATTTATCTATATTAAAAATACTTAATTAATTACATATTTCCTTATTATGTAATTATAAAAATTATTATGTTAGATGTAATTTTTAAAAAGTGTACAAACTATAAATTTTAGTTATTAAGTATTAATACATATAAAAAGTGGGACATAAGTGAAATTTTATGGAAAAAATTTGGGACATAAGTGGAATTTATTGGAATGAATAGTATTTTGAAGGAAGTTCTTTCAAAAGATTTTGAATCTTCGCATTTGAAGACTTACTATTCATAATTTCAAAAAAATTCTTCATTTTAACATCTTTTGAAGGTGGATTGGAGTGAAAAAAAAGCAAATTGTCTTCAAAATTTGAATAAGCACTTCACATGGAATCTAAACGCAGACATAACCCCAATAATCCAATGGTCAAAAACTAAAAAACAGAAGGGGGAAAAATCTCAATAAGCACTTCATATTTACATATATACATATATATATATATATACACACACGTAAATTACTAGACTAGATGCAGCAAATTTGATGTATGTATATGCCTCTAAAATGTGAATGTAGCAATGTACGTATAAACAGGGGAGACCTTTATGCTAAAAACAGGACAGAGAATCTAAAAGCAGACATAAACCCAATAACCCAATGGTCCAAAATACCCCCACACACCCCCAAAAAAAAACCAAAAAAAAAAAAAGGGAGAGAGAAAAGAAAAATAAAGATGACCTTAAAATTGATTTAGGATTTATTAATAAAAAACCAAAAACGGAGAAACGAATTTATTTACCCTTTTCTTGGTTCTCTCTTCTGCAACATAGTCAAGAACAAGAAGCACGAATCGTAAAATTCTCTATAAGCACTTTATATACATATATATATAGCATATATGTATGTACGCCTCTGAACAGGAGAGATCTTTTTATGCCTAAAAACAGGACATGGAATCTAAAAAGCAGACATAAACCCAATAACCCAAAAACAAAATGAAAAAAAAAAAACAGAAAAATAAATGTCGATTTCAAAATACATTTGGGTTTTTTTTTTCTTCAATAAATATAAAAAAAAAACCCTAAAATAGATACATGTATATAAATAGATGCAGCAAATATGTATGTGTGCCTCTAAACAAGGGGGACCTTTTTAGGCTAAAACAGGACATGGAATCTAAAAAGCAAACAGAAACCCAAAATTTTTTGATACCCTTTTCTTAGAAGACTTTGTCTGCGATTCCTTGACTTTACCGTCAGATTCACTGGGGTCGAACGAAAGAGGCGTCTCAGGGCTGGAGGCCTTGGGTTTGACTTTGGGTATTGTCTCTTTCTCTCTCCCAATTCGAAGAGTTTTCTGAAGAATTGGTGATTGGGGACGACGAGGTTGAGACGATGATGATGATAATGGTGGGGTTGGATCTAACGCAGATCTCCTTCTTTTGGAACCCCATGACGGCACAATCGGAGTTGGAGGAGGAGGAGGGGACTCGAATTTGGGGATTAGAATTGGTAGTTGAGATATGATATTAGCGACGTCTATTTCATTAGCGTCGAAGCCGAGAAATTCTGCGTACTCTCTCACATCATCATCATCATCATCGTCGGAGTCTAGAGAGAGAATGTGTTGATCGTAAGAGGTGCTTGCTTTGCACTGCTTCATTCTCTCTCTCTCTCTCTAGAGCTTTTCTGATTCTAGTTGATCTCCATAAGCTGAACAAATTTGCAAAACTGAAATATATATATATATATATATATATGTAGAGAGAGGAAGACAGAAAAAACCCAGACGAAATAGGACTAGGATTTGAGAGAGAGAGAGAGAGGGGAGGCGGGAGGAGGGGGAATGAAGAAAGAGGGAGAGAGAGATGTTTTAATTGGACTTGGAGAATGAAGGGGGTTTCCAAAAGGGAAATTACAGGGGAGGGTATGTGGCTTCTGCCACGTGTCAAACAAATAGAGATGGAAGCTTGGTCCTTTAGGGTTTATGTGTGTGCTCTATATGGTGCCCTGTGTGTGTGTTTGTGTTGTGCTAGACTACTTAAAGAGGCTACCTAGTAGTTGACTGGTTAAATGTATACTTACTCCGATTTTGTATACAAAAGGGACAACAACCTACATGGTTATCTTTTATCTTATGGTTTTGGTATAGATTTATGGTCATCATGTTTTTCAGATAAACCGTTTTATAGTTACAGGGGTGGGCGTTCCACGTTTGGGTAATTCGGTTCGGATTCGAGCAAATGCAAAAAAAAATTGGGTTCAATTCAGTTCAGGTTGGTGGTATAAATTTGAGCTGAAATATAATTCAAAAAATTGGCTCGGCTAGTTCGGGTGATTTTTTGGTCTGGAATCGTGTTCTTTTTTTAGGCTATATTTCGATTCGGTATCCGTTTGGATGGTAGCATTATCCTATGACTATATCGGAAAGGAAATACATTTCGGTTAATTCGGTTCGACTATTCGGGTGATATTTTGTTTCGGTTTGGAAAAAAAATTGATTTCTGTTTGGTAGTTGGTAGGGGTGGCCAACGGCCTGATGGTCTGCTCAGTCCGACTCTATTTTTTCCGGACTTGGGCAAAAAGGTTGGCTTGCACAAACAAACTTGACACTTATTTTTTGTGCCCGCTCAATTTTAGGGTTAGGCTTGGACATAGCATATGAGATTAGGCCCGGCCGGCGTATTAGTGGTATATATATAATTATATTAAATAATATATAGATTAATATAATTATACATAAATATTCAATATATATATATTGAATAGGTTGGCTTGCACAAACGGGCTTGACTCTTATTTTTTGTGCCCGCTCAATTTTAGGGTTAGACTTGGACATAGCATATGAGACTCGATTAGGCCCGGCATGTGTATTAGTGGTATATATATATATATATATATTAAATAATATATAGATTAATATAATTATACATAAGATATTCAATATATATATATATATATATATCTATTCTTACAAGAGTTTATATTGCATTTTTTTGTTAATAATGTGCATTAACAATATTTTTAAATATTATTTATGATAAAGTTTTTTTAAAGAAATTTTACTTTTAAGTCCTTAAAAAAATAAAAATAAAATAAAATAAAAATAATAGCAATGGGCTGGGCGGCCCGAGCTTGGGATTTGAGATGTTATTTAGGGTCAGGCTTGAACAATCATCTTTAGGCCTGCCATAGAGTTGGATCAAGCTTGGACAAGGGTAAGTGCATTTAGTATCTAGTGTATGCTCGGCCCCGGCCCATGGCCACCCCTAATAGTTCGCGTTTCGAGTTTGGTTTCCCACCCCTATTTAGTAACAGTTGTGCATTGGTTCAAACTGTAGTGGCATTAGTGAGACGTTAAAAATTTCGAGGGAAAAGAGAATTGTTATTCACACTCTACAAATTCCTAAAGGCACTCCAAACTATGCATGATACCACATGTTCTAGAAATGGTACTATAGAGTGCATTTACTAACTTTTGAATTGCAAATAACATTTCCCCAGAGAAAATTGCAAAACATGCTAACCACAGCTTACATGGGTGTATCCGTAATTAACCCTCCCTTCCCCCACCCCCGAGTCTTGCGGGTCCACAGGTGGCGCGGCGCGTACATCATAGCAAATTTAGGTAACTTCGGATTTAGGATTAGAAACTGATATTATACTATACAAATTCTCTATTTCCTTATTTGTAATTTTGAAATTGCTGACCACGAAAATTCAACAGCCAATGAAATTCGTAATAGGCAAATAAATTTCTTGAACCTTGTTCCACAAGTTATTAACAAACTAGTGTTTATATCTATTTGAAATTCATTAAGAGGTAATTGTCATTTTCTCACCTCATACTGTATATCATTTTCTCTCTCTCTCATAAGAAAACTATCAATATATCAGTTATTTTGATGATATGATATTACAAGTTAATACAATTTCAAAGTTCAAAGGTCTGTCTCTTTTCATTTTGTAGAAAACAAGCTTTACTCATGTATATTAGTGTGGTCAGTGATTATAGAGTTGACATGATATCGCTATTATATTTAATATTTTCTCTCTCTTAGACTCACATACACACACAAATATAGTTATATCTTCTTCTTTTTTAATTTATGTATTTATTTTAGGGAGACTTGGTGTAAGGCCCCTAAGGTTGGGCTAAGTTGGACTAAAAGACAAATCATAATCAAACACCTATACAAGGACACACTCTAAAAAAAATTTCCCTCATAAAGTCTTTTAAAATTTAAACTATCCCTCTTAGTCCTATAAAATTTTAAATTTCATTCTAAATGGTAAAAATGCCCATGGAATCCTAAGAGACAACCATCACCATCTCTCTTCTCTCTCTAACTTTCTCTCTCCTCCATAGCCACCACCACCAACATCTCTCTCTCCTCCCTCTCCATAGCCACCACCACCATCTCTCTATCCTCCCTCTCCATAGCCACCACCATCACAACCACCACCACCATAGCCACCATCTTCTCTCCTCCTCCCTCCACCATCTTCTCTCTCCTCCCCCACCATAGCCACCACCACCACCTTCTCTCCTCCTCCCTCCATAGCCACCACCATCACAACCACCACCACCGAAGCTGTCGCCGTTGTCACCGGAGTCATCGCCGTCGCCGTCGCCACTACCACCAACTCTCTTCTCTCTCTAATTTTCTCTCTCCTCATCCTCCATAGCCACCACCACCACCATCTCTCTTCTCTCTCTAACTTTCTCTCATCCTCCCTCCATAGCCACCACCAACATAGCCACTACCACCGGAGCCACTACCGGAGCAGTCCTAGTCGTCGCCGGAGCCATCACCACTACCCCAACTCTCTCCTCTCTCTAACTTTCTCTCTCCTCCCCCTCCATAGCCACCACCACCACCACCACCATCTCTCTGTCTTTTCCCTCCATTGCCACCACCACTGCCGGCCACCACCACTGCCGGCCACACAAAAATCATGGCCAAACTGATCTCAGTCATCCTAACAGAAATTTCTCTTACGATGACTGATCTCAGTTCACCTCCACCACCGACACTTCCACCTCCACCACCACCACCACCACTACCAGTCTCTACCGCCACCGTCCCTAATCCACCACCACCACCAGTCTCCACCGCCACCACCACCACCACCACCATCACCACCGTCCCATTTGAATAGAGAAATTTGTAAGACAAATTTCACTTAGGATATATCCTAAGTCAAATTTGACTTACTGAGTGGTCGTCGGAGATTGAGAGGGTGGTGGTCGCCGGAGATGGCGAGGGTGGTGGCTGGAGGTCAATCGAGTGGTAGGGAATGGTCACTAGTGGTTAGGAGTGGCATTGTGGTGGTCAAAAAGTGCAATGGAGGTGGTCGCCGGAGATGGCCATGTGGTGGTCACCGGAGATGAGGGTGGTGGTCGCCAGAGATGGCGAGGGTGGTGGCCGGAGGTGGCAGGGGTGGTGGTCGGAGGTGGTGTGGAGTAGCGGTAATGGTGGCTAGGGTTTGTTTAAGGTTAGAGGTTGAAGGTGAGGGTATTTTTGTCTATGGACATTGGGAGGACTCATACCCAATGTGTATTTTAAGTTGTCCTTGATCCCAATAAAGCCCTTCTTAATGACCTTTTAGCCAATTTTTCCTTTATTTTATTTGATGACTCATAACCCCTTCAAAGTTTCGCCGATTGACCCAATCTTGCAGGGTAAACTTTGGATACCTGCAATGCAAACCAACAATGTCCACAGTCCACACACATCATTTAAAGCATGTAAGTCTTTTTAGTAAGACTCGAACACAGGAGGACCCGTTTAACGACTCATCTCAATGTTTAGTCAACCACTAGACTACAGTCGAATGGGTTGTAATTAGTCTGTTTTGTACGAACTTAAACCCTCCACGCATCTATTTATTTCGAAGACTCCAAAGATGAATATATATATAGATCGATTATGAAACTATTGTTCTTTTTCAATGCAACATCCATAAATCTTGGACTTGTCAGTTAATGGAATCATTAATTAACCACCATCAAACAAAGTTAATTCTTGAAAAATTATTCACTCATTAGGTAATTTTTGGGTTATTAGAGGAAAAGAAAACCTTAATGTTTGTCCAACATGCAGACAAAACAGTGGGTACAACTCTCTCACCAGTCACAACGTACCTAAATTACTCATGAGGGCCAAGCTCAAGTGTTACACCCAATAGAGAGTCAGTTATTGAGAACATGGTTCAAGGATGCATTTCTTCCCTCAAAAAGTTGACCACCTACCATGTAAAGACTCCATTTGATGGTAAGGGGGAAACACAAAAAAAAACAAAAAAACAAAAAAAACAAACACACACACACACAAAAGGAAAAAATAAAAAATTAATTAAAAAAATATTAAAAAAAGAGAAAGAAAATCCAAAAGGAAAGTTATATATACCTAACACTTTTTCATACTCTCTAGTTGGATTGGAAGAATTCTTATCGGAGTGTTTGGATTGAAAGAAGTGGAGAGGAGAAGAAAATTAAACTAAAAGGAACATTAAAAACTAAAAGGAACATGAACCCAATTTTTGTTTCTCTCCAAATTGAAAAGATTTGGTATGAAGGAAGAGACTGAAAAATAGAACCTTCTAGAAAAGGCCAATATATCCCTTAATAAACCAATGGGTCTAAATACTTTCTTTTCATTTTTCTTACGAACCAAAGAGAGCCAAGAATAACTCATAGTTACTAGTTAATCAGCTAATTAGAACAAGGCTTAAGGACGCAAGCTACCTCGCGACTATGGAAAAAAACTAGATATGGGCAGTCAATATAATGTGAACATAATATTTGTCACCCAACGAAGAACGAAAAATATGAGACAATTAGCAAATGATTGTTTCTAAACTAAATTAAGCCACTCTCTGTTTCTTCTTCATTTTGTTAACCACAGTAAAGTCGTCGTCTGAGTCATCTTCGGAAGTGTCATCGTCCTCATTTTTGCGCTTCTTGGACTGCTTTGATGCAACTTTGGAATCGGGTGTTTTCTTTTTCAGCGATGAAACTGGGGTTGACTTCAATGCTACTTTGGAATCAGGTGTTTTCTTTTTCTTCGATGAAACTGAGGTAGTTGATGTTTTCTTCACGACTTTAAGAGACTGAGTGGTTTTCTTTACAGTTACGACGGTTTTCATGGGTGAACTGAGCTTTTGCTGCTGATTCTTTTTCTGCTTCTTCTCAAAGACTTTCTTTGCCACTTCCTTGGAGAGTAGACCAGACTCCATCATCCTGCAAAGACATGGATGTAAATCACATGTTTAATCCAAAGCTTATAGCAATGTGTAACAAGAAAAGTTTTCCTCTCTCTCTCTCTCTCTCTCTCTCTCTCTCTCTCTCTATATATATATATATATATATATGTTCATGCATATGAACATTGCAATGCATGATCAAACTAGTCAATATCTTTTGCAGCTCAGCTAGTCACCAATACTGAGGTGGATCAAATGAATTGATGGAAATGCTAGTAGTTCTAAAGCCAAACCATTTCATACCGAGTTCAATCCAAGATTTCAATTCTCTAAAGACTAAAGTAATGCCTTACAATCACAAACGAAGTTACCTAGTTGATTCACCATTTCAAACTCAGAAATCCCACAACTTGACGACTAAAGCCTGAGAGAGAGAGAGAGAGAGAGAGAGAGAGAGAGAGAGAGAGTTTTCTTATGAAGAATGTAAATAATGTCCACAAATGAACTGTTTACCAGAAAATAAAAATTATAAAGATGGATCAGAGTCAGAGGCATCCTAAATGATGGACCATACATCAGCCATGTATTGGTGTCCAGTAATTCCTAGAAGGGGTTGCCAGAAAATAAGAAATTTTACCGCTACCACAGTTAGAGCTTTTACCATAATTAAAAACATAAAATCATAATAAGGATTACTTACAACTAATAAACATAAATGCAACGTGGAACAGGGTGTTTAGATGGTAAGCAGAAACCATAATAACAAAATACCAGAAGGTCATAGGTCAATTACTACGCTGCAGGAAGTTAAACCAGAGAACCAACCTCAGTTCCATTTCATTAACCTAACAACAATCCTAAAACATATGAAGAGATTACAATTGATCTACAAACTTTGGAAGAGACAATCCAGAATTTAAATCTTTTCTCAGCACTAACTAAACCAGAAACACGCACTATCCCAGCAAAGCAGGTTGAAAGCAATAGTACTCCCTCTGTCCCATATAAAGAGTCCTTGATGCCATTTTTTGTTGTCCCATTTTAAGAGTCCTCTTTGAAAAGTCAAAGTACTTTAATATACACTTTCCAAATTTGTCCTTTATTACATCTAACTCTTCCCTCTTTTTTTTTTGATGTGACACTATAATTTTGAATTTCAAAAATGGTAATGTTGGAAAGTTGAAAATCTCACCAAAATCAAGGTTGTCCCCTAACTAAGTTGGAATTCTCAAAAGAGACTCTTACAGTCCGTTTGGTATGCCACAAACTAGAAAAGAATTGATTTGCAATTCTTGTTTGTGGCAATTCTTGTGTTTGGTTTGACAAAAGAATTGATTTTCAATTCTAGCCAATTCTCACCAATTCTTGTTTTAGCCCAAAAACAAATCCTATCACTTTTGGTAGGATTTGGTGAGAAATGATTTCACTTTAAGTGAAATAATGTGATATACCAAACTTACCCCTATATATTTCACACTTCCTCTCTTTATATGGGCAATGTAGTAAATGACCGTGATTCATTTCATTTCATTTCTCTTTCAAACCAAACATGAGAATTAGAATTGCAAATCAATTCTATTCATTTCTTTTCTTTTCTATTCTCTCCAATTCAATTCTATTCTATTTTAGAATCATACCAAACGGAGTGTTAATATGGGACGGAGGTAGTATATCTTATAACATCCATTTCAAAACGCTATATATATATTATATGAAGAAGCCGAGACTAGGACTTTGATTGGTAAATGTATGCTAATATGAAAATAACAAAAGATAACGAGGACTACATTGGGTAAAAGTTCTCAACATGTTCTCCCTCAAAGAGGTAAAACTCATCAACCATATGAGCATATAACATAGAATAGTTGGAGCACCCTAGATTTCCATCGTAAAAAATGACTGAGGCATAGTGATCAAATCCATGAGTAAAATAGTGATTAGTGGAACAGGTGAACTCATCTGACATCCAGGGCCGGCCCTGAGATGACCAAAATTGGCCGAGGCCTCAAGCGAATTTTCAAAGGGGCAGAAAAAATGAGGCCTCTATACTAAGTTTCATTGAAATTATAAAAATAATAGGCCTAAAAATGATAAGTTTCATAGAAATTAGAAAGAAAATAGGCCTAAAAATGATAAGTTTCATAGAAATTTCATAAAAATTAGAAGAAAATAAGCCTAAAAATGATAAATTTCATAAAAATTAAGAAAAAATTAGGAAAAAATAGACCTAAAAATGAGGCCTAAAGTCGAGGCCCCATGCGATTGCTTTGAAAATTTGGCCCAGGGCCGGCCCTGCTGACATCTCCCTCTGCATTTAGTTAAATCTCTCGTGCAGCTATCTCAATTCTCTGCCACAGTGCCACTCTCTTCTAAATTACAGATGTTTACAATATGTGATTAAGAAAAGAGAAAGAGGGGGTACGATGATCGAATTGTCAAAAATTCCATCTAAAACACAATTGAGCAGTTGAATTTCACGTTACGACAATAACGCACTATGGTCCACGGAGTGGCTCTCTCACATAACTCAGACCCATTAGTCTCAAACAGCTCGCATTTCTAGATTGTAGGCGTCAAAATTTGGATGGTTCGACACTTTACGAGACTCCTACTTATCTACACATGGAAACTTATTTCAACTTCTTGAAAATATGTGGAGAAAATGTCAAGACCCAACAAATATAAAGCTACTAGCTGGGTTACAGTTGCTCATAAAGGACAGACGCGACATACATAATTACCTCGTACCTTAGACTTGCAAAAAATTTTGATAAATCAGATTTATTCCCACCTAGATAGGCTATCGATTATTAATGGCATTAGCGTTTACCAAGCTTAATAGAAAACTTGACATTCTCTAGTCGAGGATGGTGCACCTTTTTTAGGTTACCAGAATAAAATACGACAGCACAATACAACAAGAATGCAAAATCTAAATCTGCCCGATGGTCTCCTTCCAACGGTACTTGTTCAAATTCCAAAACTACATTTTGAATCGATAATAGAAAGGCCGAATGTTTAGCCATCATGTAGTTCAAGGTTGTTCTCTGACAAAGTTTCAATAAGCTCAACGAATACACAACCATAGTTTGCACACACAGAAATGCTTATGAGAAAGTTGTGTGTTTGTGATGGAGAAGAACAATTCCTTACCAGAAAGCAGCCATTTCGCTATTGGGCACTTGCTTATACAAAGTTTCATAGAAAATCCTCAATGGGTCTCTCTGAAATTCAAGAATTACATACCCATTATTCACATAAACCCCAAAAAGACACATTCAGCTACAGAAACTGAACACAGACACCCACCCAGACAAGTAAATATAAACAAAAATATATACATACACAGACACACATATTATAAAACAACAATTGAAACATACTTCCTCAGGAGGGTCTCGCTTCTGACCAGGTAAATCATAAACCTTCTTTTCCCTTGTCTTAGCATTCTGCTCAACTCCTTTGCCCCCCTTTTTCTTCTGCTCCTCCTTTTTCTTCTTCTTTTTCTGCATTTTCACCCCCAACCCAACCCAAGAGAAACCCATTATTAATTCAGCAAAAAAAAAAAAATACAAACTATAACCAAAAAATCCAAGTTAGTACTATGCATTATAAACCCTATCAGTCTTGTCAGAGCTCTTCTTAGCAAAGGGTTTTTCAAAATCCAAACCCAACCCAACCTCACCAAAAAAAACCCATAAACCAACACAAACCCATTACACATTCAACAAAGAAAAAAAATATATAAACTAAAATCAAAGAATCCCAAGTTAGTATTAAGCATTATAAACCTTATCAGTCATGGCTGAGCTCTTCTTAGTAGAGGGTTTTTCGAAATCTTCATCAAAAGCTTCTTCCTTTTTCACTTTAGCTTCTTTTGGGGAGCGAGATTTGGGTGTGGAGTTGATTTTCTTCTTGCGGTTCTCAAAAATGGCATTGAGCTTTTTATCATCCTCCTCTTCGTCCTCAACCTCCTCCTCCTTCACAGACTTCGAATCTTCAGAAGGCATGTTGTGAGAGCGAGCTATAACAGATATTAGTTCAAAAGGGTTATGGGTAAAATTTCGAATGCACAAAAAGGAATGAATTTGTTCACTTAATTATACTGATGGTTCACGAGGAGAGAGAGAAAGCGAGGGTTTGGTTTTTGTGATGAAACCAAAAAAACCTTTCAGATGGTACCCCGAAACCTTCAGTAAGCACAGAGACTCAAAGCCCAGCACTTTGTTAGAGTTTAATCTGGGCCATACTCAATAGACCCAAGATAATCTGGCCCAAAATCCACTTAACGCAAACCATCATATTTTCCTTTTCTTCTTTTCTTTACTAGAATAGGGACACACACTCCGTGTGTGTGTCAGTTTGTTTGTTTTTTAGACAGGTTTTTTTTTGTTTTTGGTCAACTGTTTTTGGCAGTTTTTCTTATTTGTTGAAGTAGTTTTTTTTTTTTTAATTGATTGGACATTTTAATGCCCTTCTAATATTTTTTAAGAAGATAAAGTGCAATGGTTTAACTGTAATTATAGAAAACTTAGAAAATAATGTTGGTACACCTCCCTTTCCCTTTATAATAGTATAGATAATTAGAACAGTCGGGAATCTATCCGATTTATTGTCAGTTTCAACAATCGGCTGGTAAAACCCCAGACTCACTTAGGCTTAGTTTGGCCCTCAATTGACTTTTTAAAAGTAGCTTATGAAATTTATTATTAAGTTGTTTAATAATTTTGTACAAGTGACACATTACTCTTTAAAAAAATATCATGAAACCAAAAAGCAACATTGAGCTTTTAAAAACTCCATTCTAGAGCTTCTAAAAGCTTAGAGTTTTTTAAAGCTCCACCCCAAAAAAGCCTTAATTTCAATTTTTGCAAAGCTCATAAATTAGTTACCAAATGAATTAACATAAAATTGTGCTTTAAAAAAGAAGAAACACCAAAATGGGGGCCAAACTAAGCCTTAGTACCCTCCTAACCCAATGGACTGGGTAAATCGCAAAACTAACGCTAATGAAGAAGTATTCATCCTATTTAAATCTCTGAAATGTTCTCCCAAAGATGGCTAATGAGGATGTAGTTCATCCTATTTATTTCCTTTGTCAAGTGGCCCTTTGGCAAAAACTCTTGCTTTTATGATTAATTGCGAAAACTGCGTTTGACCAAAAGCTGGATAGCTTTTGTCTAATTGCAAATATGTACGATTGACTCACATTTTTTGTGATTAAATCGTAGAAGCTGATTTGCCAAATAATTTTATTTTATCTTTTAGAGTGTCATAATCACTTATGAATAAATAAGTTATTGTCAAACGGGGTCTAGGACGTTTAGTACACACTCAACACTCAACATGTCCATATGGTCCGGATATGGACATTTAGTACAAACTCAACACTCAACTAATTTTTTGTGATTAAAAATTAGTCTCATATTGATGGGTTAAATGACAGCATTATCTCCGCATAAGGGATTTACTCCAAAATAAACCTCACAAAAGTTGGTTAAGTGTTAATATTTTGGTCAATTTTAGAATTTTCATCAGTTTTGAGGAAAATCTTAACAGTTTTACTTTAGTCCGAAATCACAGAGGGTTAAAGTATCCACTTTTGATGCATGGGAGATAATCTGAAAATTAGCCTAACCACAGGGGGGTCAAATGTAGTTAACCCTTCTTTTAATTGCATAGTATGTGTTATGCCAAGGGACCAAGGGTTAACTATCAGTTTGCTCTCTATTTTACATCTTTTTTATCGAAGGTGCTGGAATTTCTATATGCTTCCGGTGTTAATAAAGTTTCCTCTTGTCATATAGCATTTATATGTGTTCTTGTGGTGTTGGTGCTTCTACATTCAAACAATTTTGTATATATCTGCATGCATAAGAACTAAGGCTTGTGGGTTAGAAGAAAAGATTTGTTGTGGTAGAAAGGAATTCATAACTTTAGGGTGCATACTTGGATTGCAGATGCTAAATTCTAGCGTTTGGGTAGGGCATTAGGAATTGAGCTTGGTCATTGATCTATTGGTTTAATAAACTAGGAGAAAGATCATTGAATTGAATATACTTATAGGTCCATATTAGGAAACAAATGAAGGTAATATTGTTTATAGTGATACCTAAATACTACTATCTCCCTTTCTTAAGCCATTGACATAATCTGTAAAAGTTAATTAATCTCATTTGCTCATAAACATAATGCTAAGGAGGGAAATGTGGTGGTTTAATTATGAACTGAGATAGTGGGTTATTTGTTCCCCTACCAGTTTATCTATTTAGACTATTTGTTCATATTCTACCTCATTTTTTTTCTGACTAGGATGGATATATATATATATATATATATATTTATGTATGAGCTATTATAATACCAGCTGTATTTACACACAGAGAGACATGTGTGCTATATCTTTTTTCTTTTTTGAGTTTTATTTGGCCATGTTTGGTCAATTTTTCAAATTTCTCAAGGTAAATAGATTGTTGCTTTTCTCAAAACGTACATTGAGAAATTTCTCAAATAGTTTTCCGGAAAAAAACATATTTGTACCCATAGCATTTTGTATTGTGGCTCTGGCGGGATAGATGAGTAGATATTTGAACAAAAAATGGGTTACTTCACCAGTATAGAGTAAGGGGATAAGCATTATTTTGAATTTTTGCATCTTAGGGAAAATCATGGTGTGGGATGCAATTGGTATATATTGAATTGTGTGTTATTTTGGAGTTTGATTTAGTAACATCTGTGTAGCTGTTGAATTTTTATTTTTTGGAAAATTTGTGATTATTTGAGTGAGCATATGTGTAATGGCTATTTCTCTGGTTCACATCATATCCAAATAGTTTGATTTAGTTGGCCAATTGTCTATTTTGGAGATTTTCTTTTAATTGCCTAGTATTGTGTTATGCCAAGGGTTAACTATCAGTTTGCTCTCTATTTTACATCTTTTTATCAAAGGAGCTGGAATTTCTATATGCTTCCGGTGTTAACAAAGTTTCTTCTTGTGATCATAGCATTTATATGTGATCTTGTGGTGTTGTACATTCAAACAATTTTGTATCTGTATGCATAAGAACTAAGGCTTGTGGGTTAGAAGAAGAGATTTGTTAGGGGTGGTGGAAAGGAATTCATAACTTTAGAGCAGCTCCAACGCCTCAATCAAATCCACTGTCAAAGTCAAAAATTGGTAGCTCATCAGATTTATCTCAATCCAACGCATGGTCATATGAGCTACCATAAAATGACAAAGTCATCTTAGTACTCAAATTTGAGAGCTCAAATGACTTAGTCAAATGAGTGGGCCAAAGAGAATAATGCCAGCTGCCAACTCTTTCAAATCTAACGGCTAAATTTATTTTTTTTCCTTTTTGAAGGAACCCAACGGCTAATATGCAAAACCAACGGCTAAATAATGCCAGACTTGGATTGCAGATGCTAAATTCGAGTGTTTGGGTTAGGGCATTAGGATTTGAGCTTGGTCAATGATCTTTTGGATTAATAAACTAAGGAGAAAGATCATTGAATTGAATATACTTATAGGTCCATAGTAGGATACAAATGAAGGTAATATTGTTTGTAGTGATACCCAAGTACTATCTGTTAGAATTTTTTAACAAATATACATAATTATATATATATATATATATATTAATGTGAGACAATTTCTTCTCTTATGGTAACAGTTCCATTACTCTCTTTGAGGAGGTATTCTAGCAGTATAAACCTACTCTCCTTTTGGACACCTAGCAACGTACACTTACTACATATATATATATATATATATTTATTTATTTACGTCCTAAAATTTCTCCACCCTATCCCACGATTTGGTATTACCTTGACTGAGATGTCTCTTTCCATTTGATGTCATCATTGCCTATAAAACATATGATCAAAATTGAATAGAGATATATGTATAAAAACAGTGGTCCACGGCGGTACTAAGCGATATATACATATACAGTGAGTTTGTAAGGCAGTGAAAAAATTATTATTGAGTTATTTTTGATTGTGTATTCGGGCATTACAGATTCATCATTGAGTATACGGTGTGGTTCCTTTAGTTTTCTGTTCAGTTTTTGTGCAAATAATTGATCAGAAAAATCATAGTATATTGGGCTGTTGTATCCTGGGGGTTGACCACCATCCTTTGCACCGGTGAGAAGACCGAGGAGGCGCGAAATCAACCTTAAAGAGAGTGACCTTGTCCGCGCCTCGGCCCGTTACTGAATTGGACTTCCACTATCAAAGCTTTTTGGCACAGATTTTCAACAATTTAAGGTTGAGTAGCCTCATGGAAGCCAATCAGCATACTGCTTCAGTCAGCGACAACAGTCACAATCGCCCTTTCCGGTTCGAAGGCCAATTCTTCAAGCGCTGGAAAACCAAGATGATGTTCTACCTGTCTCTACTGAAGGTTGCTTTTGTTCTTGACGAACCAAACCCGAGGGACTCGGATATGCTAGAACCCGCTAAATCTCATCAAGCACAAAAATGGGAAGCTGCTGATTTCAACTGCAAAAATTACATCCTCAATGGACTTTCAGACGAGCTTTACGATTTCTATGCCGAGTTGCTAACGGCTGCTGATGTTTGGAATGCTCTTCAAAAGAAATATGACACTGAAGAGGCCGGAGCGAAAAAATACGCTGTAAGTCGTTATTTAAAATATCAAATGGTAGACGAAAAATCGGTTGTCTCACAGTGCCATGAACTTCAGAAAATAGTTCATGAAATTCTTTCAGAGGGGATGAAAATAGATGAACAATTCCAAGTCGCAGTTTTAATTGATAAACTGCCCCCCTCTTGGAAGGACTTCAGGAACTCCTTAAGGCACAAGTCGAAAGAGTTTTCTATGGAGAGTTTAATTGTGAGACTCCGAATTGAGGAGGAGTCTAGACTACAAGACCAAAAGGAGGAAAATTATATGCCAGCCAAAATTAATACTGTTAGCCCCCAACAAAATAAAAATAAAGTTTTGAAACCAGCCCCTAAAAATTTTAAAAATAAAAGTGGGCAGAAAAATAATTTTGGACAAAAACAAAAATTTGTTCCAAACCAGAGCCAGAACCATTTCAAAAGGAATACGAACCAAGGACCACCTTCAAGACAAAATTATTCTAGTGGATGTTTTGTTTGTGGACATCCCGGGCACTTTGCTCGGAATTGCCGGAAGCGCCAGTCTGCTCCTCAGGCTAACGTGACCGAAGAGCCACTTGTGGCTATGATTACGGAAGTAAATTCCATGACAGTTTCCGAAGGTTGGTGGATTGATACTGGGGCCTCAAGGCACGTGTGTAACAATCGCGGTTGGTTCAAGAGCTACTCTCCTGTGGAGAATGAAAAAGTTTTACTTGGTGATTCACACACTACCAAGGTTTTGGGTACTGGTAATGTCGAGCTAAATTTCACTTCCGGAAAGAAATTGATTTTGAAGGATGTTCTACATACTCCGGAGATTAGAAAAAATTTAGTTTCTGGTTTTTTAATTAATAAGGCTGGTTTTAGCCAAACTATTGGGGGTGATCAGTATGTAATTACTAAGTCTGGAATGTTTGTTGGGAAAGGATATGCATGTGAGGGCATGTTTAAGTTGAACATTTTTGAAATTAATAAATGCTCTACTTCTGCTTATATTTTGTCTAGTTCTGTGAATGTTTGGCATGCTAGGCTTTGTCATATTAATAAAAAATATGTGGATAATATGAGTAGACTTGGATTAATTCCTAGTTTAAGCAATGAACATTTTGAGCATTGTATCTCGTGCAGCCAAGCAAAAATTACAAAAACACCACATAAAAGTATTGTTAGAAATTCTGAGTTATTAGAATTAACTCATAGTGATTTATGTGAATTTGAAGGAATTTTGACACGTGGTGGAAAAAGATATTTTATTACATTTATTGATGACTCTTCAAAATACACTTATGTTTATCTTTTGAAAAATAAAAATGATGCTCTTGATGCTTTTAAGATTTATTTAAATGAAGTTCAAAATCAATTTGAAAGAAAAATTAAAAGGCTTAGAACCGATAGAGGCACGGAATATGGAGAAAGAGAATTTAGTAATTTTTTAGAATCCCACGGTATTATTCATGAAACTACGGCTCCTTATTCGCCTGAAATGAATGGTGTAGCCGAACGTAAAAATAGGATTTTTACAGAACTTGTTGTTGCTTTAATTGTGAGTTCTGGAGCTCCCTCTAATCTTTGGGGAGAAGCTTTATTAACTGTTTGTTATGTTTTAAATAGAGTTCTCCACTCTAAAACAAAAATTACTCCATTTGAACATTGGAAAAATAGAAAGCCAAATTTAAATTATTTTCGAGTTTGGGGCTGTTTGGCATATGTTAGACTTCCTGATCCTAAGAGGCATAAACTTGCTAGTAGAGCTGTAGAATGTGCATTTTTGGGATATGCTTATAATAGTAAAGCTTACAGATTTTTAGACGTAAAAAATAATGTTATATTTGAGTCTATTGATGTTGATTTTTATGAAGATAGATTTCCTTTTAAATCAAGGGATAGTGGGGGTTCCCAACCTCCTATTTCCGTCCCTTCTCGACCCATTGATTCTAGGGTGCATGATAGAAATAATAACATAGAATCTGAACCTCGTAGAAGTAAGAGAGCTAAGCTCTCAAAAGACTTTGGACCCGATTTTTATACATTTAATCTGGAAGGAGATCCCTCTTGTTTGGAGGATGCTCTTAATTCTTCAGAAGCCAATTTTTGGAAAGAAGCCATTCAAGATGAGATGGACTCTATTACATCTAACCGTACTTGGGAACTTGTAGATTTACCACCTGGGTGTAAAACCATAGGTAGTAAATGGGTACTTAAAAAGAAACTTAAACCCGATGGTTCTATTGAAAAATACAAAGCTAGATTAGTAGCTAAGGGGTTTAAACAAAAGGAAAATATTGACTTTTTTGATACATATTCTCCAGTTACTCGCATTACTTCTATTAGAGTTTTATTAGCTGTTGCTGCTATTCATGATTTATATATTCATCAAATGGATGTTAAAACAGCTTTTTTAAATGGAGAATTAGAGGAGGAAATTTATTTGGATCAACCTGAGGGTTTTATTGATCCGAACAATAAAAATAAAGTTTGTAAGCTAATTAAATCATTATATGGTTTAAAACAGGCACCCAAACAGTGGCATGAAAAATTTGATCAAACTATTATTTCAAATGGTTTCAAAATTAATGAAAGTGACAAATGTATTTATTATAAATACAATGATGGAGTATGTGTTATGATATGTCTATATGTGGATGATTTATTAATTTTTGGTTCCACTTTAGAGATTATAAAAGAGACCAAAAATTTCTTGTCACTTAATTTTGATATGAAAGATTTGGGTGAGGCTAATGTAATTTTGGGGATAAAAATTACAAGAACACCTATTGGCATTTCTATTAATCAATCTCATTATATTGAAAAAGTTTTGAAAAAATATAATTATTTTGATTCCAAGCCTGTTTGTACTCCTTTTGATCCGAGTATTAAATTATTCCCTAATGAGGGTGACATAATTAATCAAAAGGAATATGCTAGTATTATTGGGAGTTTAAGATATGCTACAGATTGTACTAGACCTGATATTGCCTACGCAGTTGGAGTTCTTTGTAGGTATACAAGCAAACCTAGTATAGAACATTGGAATGCAATTAGTAGACTAATGAGGTATTTAAAAAGGACTATTAATTTGGGTATTCACTATAATAAGTTTCCCGCTGTACTTGAAGGTTACAGTGACGCCGATTGGAATACCCTATCGGAAGACTCCAAAGCCACGAGTGGCTATATTTTTAGTATTGGTGGTGGAGCGGTTTCTTGGAAATCTAAGAAACAGACTATTATAGCTCAGTCCACCATGGAGTCTGAATTGATTGCATTGTCTTCAGCTAGCGAGGAGGCTAGTTGGTTGCGTAGCTTCTTATCAGATGTACCTGTCTGGCTTAGGCCAGTTCCAGCTACCTTGATACACTGTGACAGCACTGCTGCCATAGGGAGAGTACAGAACCAATATTATAATGGAAAATCTCGTCAAATACGTCGTAAGCACAGTACTGTGAGAGAGTTTATCTCGGAGGGTTCTGTTACTATTGATTTTGTGAGGTCAGGAGATAATCTCGCAGACCCGTTAACCAAAGCTTTGGCAAGAGAAAAGGTATGGAGTACCTCTAAAGGTATGGGACTTAAGCCTATTAATAAATAAATTACATGTGATGGTAACCCAACCTGGAGACTGGAGATCCCAAGAACCGGGTTCAAAGGGTAAGAACAAGTCACATAGTAATTGGGGTGGTTCATGCATTTTATTTATCCCATACTTGTGATTAGCATGATATCCTATAGCGATTTGGAGGCTGAGTTTATACTCTTAATGAGTTCTATGGTCCTTATGGACGGAGTGCCCAGCTATAGGAGCACTCTTGATAGACTCACCTAGTGAATGTGGAAGTGATGGCCGCTTCCTATGAGAATTATTTGGGCAAACTCTCTAGAGCATTCATGACACCGGGATAAAGCACAAGGCCGTAATGTGCTGGCTTTTTGAGACTACACCATGATAAGTGTTATGTGTGAAAAATACTCATTGTATACACAAGAATTTGAGTTCAAGACTAAGTCACTCAAATTCTTATGCTTTGAATATTTTTTTCACTATGTAAAGGTTCAAGACGGTGTTCACCTTTATTTATGCATATCACTATTAATTAGTATTCTGTATGCCCAGTTAATTAGTTAGTCAAATGATTATTTTTGTTAAAAAATTAGTGGGGGATTGTTAGAATTTTTTAACAAATATACATAATTATATATATATATATATTAATGTGAGACAATTTCTTCTCTTATGGTAACAGTTCCATTACTCTCTTTGAGGAGGTATTCTAGCAGTATAAACCTACTCTCCTTTTGGACACCTAGCAACGTACACTTACTACATATATATATATATATATATATATTTATTTATTTACGTCCTAAAATTTCTCCACCCTATCCCACGATTTGGTATTACCTTGACTGAGATGTCTCTTTCCATTTAATGTCATCATTGCCTATAAAACATATGATCAAAATTGAATAGAGATATATGTATAAAAACAGTGGTCCACGGCGGTACTAAGCGATATATACATATACAGTGAGTTTGTAAGGCAGTGAAAAAATTATTATTGAGTTATTTTTGATTATGTATTCGGGCATTACAGATTCATCATTGAGTATACGGTGTGGTTCCTTTAGTTTTCTGTTCAGTTTTTGTGCAAATAATTGATCAGAAAAATCGTAGTATATTGGGCTGTTGTATCCTGGGGGTTGACCACCATCCTTTGCACCGGTGAGAAGACCGAGGAGGCGCGAAATCAACCTTAAAGAGAGCGACCTTGTCCGCGCCTCGGCCCGTTACTGAATTGGACTTCCACTATCAAAGCTTTTTGGCACAGATTTTCAACAATCTGTAAAAGTTGATTAATCTCTTTGCACATAATCATAATGCTAAGGAGGGAAATGTGGTGGTTTAATTGTGAATTGAAATGGTGGGCGATTTGTTCCCCTACCAGTTTATCTATTTGTTCATATTCTTCCTTATTTTTTCCACAAGGATGGATGGAGATATATATATATATATATATATGTATGAGTTATTATAATAACAGCTGTATTTACACACATAGAGACATGTGTGCTATTTCTTTTTTCTTTTATGAGTTCTATTTGGCCATGTTTGGTCAATTTTTCAAATTAATTTCTCAAGGTAAATAGATTGTTATTTTTCTCAAAATGTACTTTGAGAAATTTCTCAAATAGTTTTCTTGGAAAACATGTTTGTACCCATAGGAAATTTCTGAAATAGTTTTCTGAAAATTCTAAAGATATAGACAATATGCTTGTAAACATAGATAAAGATTGTATGGAATATGCTGTCTTTTTTTTCTTTTTCTTTTTTGTAAATATTACTGTCCCAGTTGGCATATTTTTCAAAAGTATTTAGAAGTTAGGATTCCTGTGAAATTGTGAGCTAAGTTCAATGTTTTCTTTTAGTATTTTAAGATGGATGAGTAGCCAAAATAAGAAATAACAGGATTAGGAATGACTATATTTGTAGAAGAGTAATGCTATATGCTTCTTAAATCTAAATCTCAAATCTACATCTCAAATGATGTTGGCAGTGAACATCCTTCAATCAAAATATAATGGGCCTATTGCCAAATCATTTCGAATATAGATTTGAGCTTTGGATATGGGAAGCATAGCATTACTCTCTGTGAAAATGATAAATTAGCACCAGTTAGATATGAAATTAAAATAGGAGAGACTCAATTAAGATAGTTTTGACATGTTCAAAGAACAATAATTGTAAAGGGCTAGGAGAGTTGACCATATTTGTACTCAATTAAGATAGTTTTGCTAGGAGTAGGAGAAGAGCAAAATTGAAATGGAGAGAGATTAAAATTGTTTTATTTGGCCATGTTTGGTTAATTTTTCAAATTTCTCAAGGTAAGTAGATTGTTATTTTCTCAAAACGTACTTTGAGAAAATTTTCATATAGTTTTTCTGGAAAAACATATTTGTACTCGTAGCATTTTGCACAACTCGGGAAATTTCTTATATAGTTTTTTGAAAAATTTAGTATTTTGAATATTTGTGATGCTTATCAAACAATTTTCTTAAAAAACACAACCTTTTTTAAATACCTTGTGAAATTTGTCAATTATTATTATTATTATTATTTTTTTTTTGAAAAATCAACAATTTGAACAATTTTGTGAAATTCCTCAAAACAGTTTTGAACACATTGTGAATTTTCCAAAATAGTTTTTTGGAAAAAAAAAATACGACATTTTTAAACTCTTTGAAAAGTTTCTCAAATATTTTTTTTCCTGAAAAATTAACATTTGGAAATTTCCAAAACTCAAAATCTTAGATACTTTCTATTTTTTTTTCCTTTTCCACTGCAATGAATTTGAAATTAGAAACCCTAAATAAAACTGTAATTAGAACAATATAACTCTATGACTTTTGAGAGACAGAGTAGGGATGGCAATAGCGCGGGTTTTTCGGGTTCTCCGCCCCACCCCTAAAAGGTAGGGTTAGGGGGGGCTTAATAGGGTTAGGGGAGGGTATGGGGGAGGTTTTTATAACCCGAGTCGGGTTCGGGGATAGGGTCAAAAAATCCGAACCCGCCCCAAATATACTTGTATTTACATTATTAACCCTCAATAATTGTGTATATTACCCTTTTACCCTGCGTGTATAAATACCAAACAAAAGTTTTAGATTTCTCACTGAAGACAGTTCGACCACAAGTTCTCTCTCAAGACTCTCAAGTTCTCAACCCTCTTCTCGGATCTTTCTCCTCTGAGTCTCTGACCCTCAAGACTTTCATCAGATTTGACTCTCAAGGTAAGCTTCAAAATGACCTAACTTAATTTACGCTATTTCAGATTTTGACCTTCAAAAAACCCTAACTTAATCAACTATGAAGTCTATGATCTGTGGACTATGAGTTGACACATCTGTGTTCGTGAGTATGTGCGAATTTGCGATTATGTGATTGTGTGCATGACTGCGAGTGTGTGCGTGAGTATGTACGAATATGCGATTGTGTGATTGGTGTGCGTGAGTATGTGCGAATCTGCGATTGTGTGATTGGTGGAGTTCTTTGATTTAGTAATACTCAACTTCTTAACTCTGCGATTCCTACAATACTTCTGAAGACAAAAAAAGGGGCTTTTAGGCTTAGTTTGCCCCCCATTTTGGTGCTTTTCCTTTTTTAAAGTACAGTTTCATGTTAATTCATTTGGTAACTAGTTTATGAGTTTTGCAAAAATTGAACTTGGGGTTTTTTTGGGAGAGCTTTTAAAAGTTCTAGAATATAGCTTTTAAAAGCTCAAGGTTGCTTTTTGGTTTCATGATGTCTTTTTGAAGAGTAGTGTGTCACTTGTATAAAATTATTAAACAACTTAGTAATAAATTTCATAAGCTCCTTTTAAAAAGCCACGTGGGGGCCAAACTAAGTCTTATTTTTTGGAAAAAATGGTAAATAAATCCAAAAAAAGAGGGCCAAACCCCAGGATATTACATGAAGCTCAAAGAAACCATGTTCAAAAGGAACATCAAGATGCGAAGGCATACATGGGAAGGGTGTTTATCTGAGAAAGAGAGAGACACCCATCCCTAACAAACAGAAAGAAAGAAAAACAAAGAAACAACAAAATGGAAAACTCCAGAGACTCATTCAAGATCTGTCATAACTTAAAAATTTTATTAAGAGTAAAACTGTTCTTTAAATGCTTATTTACAAGCCTGTTAATTATTTTGGGGCAGTATTGAAATTATCTTAACTTGTGTTACTATAATTATTTATTTATTTATTTTCTTTTCTTATTTGGTTTTATTTTATTTTTATATATATATATATATATATCTATATTTTTATTATTATTAACTTAATATTAAAGTGTGTACATGTTTTAAATTGGGTGTGTAATAGTAAACCACACACACACACACATACATTACACCTCTATGCCTTTCAAAAACAACCAAGTGTTAACCACACACTCCAACCTCACGTCAAAGTAAACCTAGCTGTATTAAAATATAACCAAAGTATAATTACAACATGTTACTAACTATTACCATGCTTTAGGTCCATTTTAACATACTAAGTTAAACATAAGTTAAAACATTCAAATCTTTATTACAGCATTCCTATTGTTCCAAAACTACAAGATTTACATTCAGGTCGCCTTCAAAGCGAACTCTAAACCCACGTGCTCACTTCTCCGATTCCTCGCCAGCATTTACACCTGAAATGGTTATTTGAATAACCACAGATATTCGATTTGTTTAAGCTAACGCTTAGTGAATAAAACAACATATGCACATGAATGATAAACATCTCCGCATTCACATCTCTACATTTCATACTAGTCGCCGGAGACTCACGTGCCCGTCCATACTCCCAATCCGCGACTCCTCGCCAATAAGTCCACGCGAAAGGGTAAGACCCACGATTCTTCTCTTCAATCGTGCGACCTTAATGCCTATATCGGCTCCACAAAATGGCACGGTGACCACGTGCTCCTTCTGACCCACATAAGCAACTTAACATGCTCAAATACATATCACCATGCTCGCGGAAATCAAACATTTCATCGTGCTATTGGGCCTACTTATCAATACAAATGCCCAATATGAACTACACAGTATATATCTATGAATTAATACATGCTATTCAAACATAACATGAATACACGCCAAGAAATCATTCCAAAAACATAGTTGGATCACTCACCTCCGATTTACGCTCTTAAACTTCGATCCAACGAAAACCCGTGTACAAAGAACGTGCAGAAGTCAGTCTAGTACAATTCCTATGGATCAAAATTCTATTTATCAACTTTTATGAAAAATTCTAGAAAACAACTTTTCGGAAAACTTGGCCAAACAAACCCTAACATATATCAAAACGAAGCTCTTACCTCGAGGAGCTCGAATATGAAATATGGGAGAAAACAAACTGACGGAAGGTCGTCGTTTAGCGTTGCAAAGCTCTAAGCTCCAAAATCTCCCTATGGCCTCTTTTTGGAATTTAGGTTGAGAACTTATAAAAATATCTCAACCATCTCTATCTATATATAGGCAAAACTCTCGGGAATTACGTTTACCTCCCCACAAGTTTTCAAAACTCCTAATCAGTCTCTGAAACTTTCTATACAACTTATTCATAGCTTTATAAGTGAGACCTCAAAATTCTAAAAGTTTTATCTAAGTTTCGTTTGGTCGCTAAAATGCGAATTTCTACATGACGTTTCCGAAGTTGCTGATTAGCCTACCAAATTAATAGCGTGTTAATTCGTTCTCACCAGGATACTAAAACTAACAACAGTTATAAATTCTAAAACAGAAAATAATACAGATAATGAAATACACAGGTAAACATTTATTTTCAGATAAACATTTAAAGTATTCCACAGTGACCGTCTCACATTCGGAGAGACGTCGCAACAACAAACGCTCAAACAACACAGTCTCAGAGGGTTCTGTAACACAGACACCCAAATCGACTCGTGAGTCAAAACTCACCCAAACATATGCCAAGATGCACAACACATCACATTATCATGAATGACAATATGATACAAATGCAATAACACAAATGCGGGTGTTGTAGATGTTAAGATAATAATTTGGACACATGCATTAGTTGTTCCCCTAAAGTTGTAAATTTAGAATTGTATGCCAAATTGTGAATTATATGCTTGTGTTGTACTAAATTGGATTATGTGATGCTAGAAGTGCTTAGGATGCTCCCTTTATGTGAAAAAGCATGCTAGGACGCTAGTTTAGAAATTCTTGTAGGAATGTCAAATTATGAAATTTAATTACATTCTTTGAGACCTTTGATATCATGTCTAACAGACTAGAATTATTGCTTAATTTATTGTAGTGGGTCATCATTAATGTCATTGTTAACATCATATGCATTGAGGTCTAATCGGCAAGCGTTACATTATCACGACATAAACGTTTTGTTTTGAAAAGAGAAAAACCCCATGTGAGGGAATTTTATTTAAGAAATTCGGACATGGGTTGTGATGTGAGACAGGGAGAATGACCCTTAGAAACATTCGAACTCCAACTATATTCGGTTGGCTCCCAGAAGTTGGTATGATACACTCCATGCGTGGGTGGCTCATGGTCCGGTAATGAGAGAGGTGTGCACATTTCACGCATAGCCTTGCGGCTTTAATCATTTCATTGTAGCCGTGGTGGCGACCCATTGCACCTCATTTCATTTTAGTCATGGATAGCATATAGACTTGTTACAATGTTTTCTACGAGCCGTCGTACTCATAAAAATGACAAAGCATTTTTCAGGTGAGCTTGATAAGGGCAAAGGGCACATGTGACCCGACCCGTAGGCCTTGACATCTTTTGTTCTATTTTGAAGACCCGTGCTTAGCTATAAAAAAAGGATAGCACTCATGTGAATTTAGCCTTTTGGGAAATTTGTAATAGTTTAGTGCACTAAAGGAAACTTCTTGTATTAATTTTAAAACAAAACTTCTAAGGCTTGGACTTCCATAATTTTGTCATTGGGAAGCCTTGTTGTAAATTTGATGGACAAGTGTTAGTCCTTACTTTTCATACTTGTTCAACTTATTTATATTATGTAATTATGTTTACGAGACTGTAGCATTTCTTCTAAAGTTTTATGTTTGTGTGTTAATTTGAATACTTGCCGGATTCGGTTGTGTTTGGTTTGTCCTTGCCGGACTCATTGTTCTTTTATTTTGAATCCTTGCCGGATTCGGTTATGTTTATTTTGTCCTTTTCGGACTTATCGCATTTCAATTAAATCATTGCCGGATTAGTCCACTTTGCTTCCAAAAAGAAATGTTTTCAATATCTCTCTCCTAATCTCTCCCTCTCCCATTCTTTCTCTCTTTATTTCTTTCACTTCTCGTTTTTAATAAATTTTGAGTACATGAAGTTCCGTTTGGTTTAGACTTATGTTATGTGTCATTTAAGACTTGTTTAGTCATATGTTTAAACTCGAGAATTTAGCACAGTTGGGAATGTTTAGAAATGTTTCAAAAAGCTGTCAAAGTTGCTGTCAAATAAAAATTGCTACTGTTATTTCAGTTTTCTGCCCAAACGGCGAGGAATTGGAAAAAATGCTATTTGTCAAAAGTTGTGCATAATTGAATTTTACATGGACTATCGTGAACAGAATGTGAAAATTTCAAGAACACCATTACTTACGGATGTTTCAAAATTCAGCAATTATTCGAAAATGATCTTTATCAAATTTAATGTATTTTTCTTTCTCTCCTTGAACTAGTGCTTGTCCAGTTAGTCTTTTAATTTGATTTTCAAATGCTTTCATCTTTGTTGGATTCGTTAACATGTAAGCCCATTTTGGCTTATATGTTAGTAAGTCATACTTGTAGGAATCCTCGTGGGATCCCAATGTCGCTTCCGCATTTGTGATTGGATTTTACTTCTTTTCTCTCTATTTTTCTCTCTATCTTTCCTCCTTCCTTGCGCTTCGGTTTTCGGGGCGTGACAGTTTAGTATCAGAGCTAACCAGGTTTGAATACCTAGGGGCTATGGGAGTTTAATTTGGGCTTACTTACAAATTGTTATTTTTACTACATGTCTAATTTTCTATTTGTGCTTCCATTGTTTCCTTTAAAGTTTACTTTGAGGATTGAGTTTCCTAGTGAGCACGCTAATATGTTGAATGCCTTCGGGACTATGTGACTACATGTTAAATTTTCATGTTCTATGTGTTTACATTGGTCATGATAATATAACCTTGATTAGATAAATGTTTGAATTAGAGGTATAGTAGAATATTAATAATCTACTCACTTGTTACCTCGTAGTTGTTTTCTACCTAACTATGCCGCCACGCGTTAGAGGCCGTGCTAGAGGCCGACCTCCTAGCCGTGCTAGAGGTCGTGCTAGGGGCCGAGGTGGAGCCGCAGGCCGAGGAGCCCAGTCTTCCTCATCTGCTTCTACTCCAGCTCCTATTTCTGAACCTGCTCCAGCTCTTATTCCTGAACCTACTCTAGGAGTCCCCGATGGAGCTTAGTTCTTTCGTGAGATGGCCGCTGCCATAAGGGATTTCACTCAAGCTACCCAAGCAGCGAGGAATGATATACCACCACCACCACCACCGGTAGCTCCTGCCGACGTGGCTCCTGTAGTGCATGTTGTTCAGGCTGAGCCGAGGGCACAATCGGCTATGAGAGAATTTGGTAGAAAGAATCCTCCAGTTTTCTCGAGAGAAACGGACCCTGTTCAAGCGGAGCTTTGGTTAAAGAGGATTACCCGGATCTTTGAACATCTCGGTATTGTCGAAGATAATCTTCGTATAGATGCTACTACATTTCAATTGGCGGGTCAAGCCCAAATCTAGTGGGAACTAGTTCTTACTACGCAAACTTTGGAGAGTATGTCTTGGAATAATTTTACCCAGTTATTCCTGGATAAGTATTTTCCACCAGTTGCTCGTAATGCCAAGAGAATTGAATTTCTAAACCTTTGTCAGGGTGAGATGTCTGTTACCGATTATGAGGCTTGTTTTGGGGACTTGGCTCGTTTTGCACCCGATATCACCGCTGACGATAAGATTAAGGCTAGGACCTTCGAGAATGGACTTCGTCAGGGACTTTACGCGAAAGTTGTTGGGTTTGAATTGGACTCATATAGTAAAGTGGTTCAGAAAGCACTTGTGTTCGAGGAGGAGTATTTGAGTTCAAAGAAAGATAAGGAATTCCGTGCTCCATCAAAGGGTAATCAGTCGGGTTCATCAAGTGGGCACCAATTCAAGAAGTAGAAGTAAGAGTATGTCCCTCAACATTCTATATATTCTTCTCCGATACCTGTTCAGGCTCAGCCAGTTTCTCAGCTCCCGCCTAAATCTCAGTCACATCAGTCTCAATCTCGTGGTTCTCATCGTTCTGGTCGTTCCCGTGGAGGGGGTAACTTTGGCCCGAGGAATTGTTATGGTTGTGGCGACCCAAATCACATATTAAGAGAGTGTCCATTTAATCAGACAGCACCGCAGACAGTTGGGCCACCACAGGTTCGCCCACCTTTTCCTGGACCTTATCAGCTGAGTTATAGGCCACCTCTTTTATCACCACCATCAGCTCCTTCTGCTCAGAGCTTTAAGCCTAATGTGCCTAGGGGTCAGCACCATCATGTGGGACATCGTGGAGGAGGACAACAAGCTTCAAAGCCACCTCCTACTATGTTTAACCTTGTTGCGCCGCACCTTCCGTAGTTAACTCAGATGCTTCAGTTATTCGAGGTATGTTATTAGTGTTCAATTCTAGAGCTTCTGTGCTTATTGATACCGGCGCATCATGTTCATTTATATCTTCATCTTATGCATCATCCTTGGATTTAGAAGTGAGTCATTTAGCTTCTACACTTTTAGTTGATACTCCCGTTGGAGGTTTAGTTCCCTTGGATAGGGTATGTCGTGGTTGTGAACTTGTTCTTGTTGACAAGAACATCATTGTTGATTTAATCGTTATAGATATGCTTAGTTTTGATGTAATTTTAGGTATGGATTGGTTAACTACCTACCGAGCTTTTATTGACTGTTTCAAGAGAAGAGTCACGTTTGTGTTACCTTCCGGGGACCTTGGTAATTTTGAGGGTGATCGCTTAGACTTCCCGATGCGTTCACTTCACAGTTTGTGTAGGGGGAAGAATCATAGTGACTACCTTGCTAGTTTGTTTTCAGATGAAGATGAACCAACTTTGATTGAATTTCCTCCGATTGTTAGTGAATACTCCGATGTTTTTCTTGAGGACTTACCTGATTTGTCGCCTATCCGTGAGATTGAGTTCGCGGTAGATCTAGTTCCCGGTACATCACCGATTTTAGTTCCACTGTATCGTATGGCACCCACTGAATTAAAGACACAGTTAGAGGACCTACAACTTAAAGGTTTTATTCGTCCTAGTACTTCTCCTTGGGGAGCACCTGTCCTTTTTTCAAAGAAGAAAGATGGATCACTTTGATTGTGTATTGACTATCGTAAGCTAAATCACATTACAATAAAGAACAAATATCCGCTTCCCAGAATTGATGATCTTTTTGACCAACTCCGTGGTTCAACTTGTTTTCTAAGATTGACTTGAGATCGGGTTATCATCAGTTACGAGTTAGAGAATGTGATATTCCTAAGACAGCTTTCCGTTCACATTACGGACACTTTGAGTTTCTTGTTATGCCATTCGGTTTGACGAATGCACCCACCGCTTTCATGGATTTGATGAACCGCATCTTTAGCCCGTTCTTAGATAAGTTTGTGATTGTGTTTATTGATGACATCCTGGTCTATTCGCCATCTAGAGAGAAACACGAGGAACATCTCCGAATTGTATTAGAAGTTTTGCGAGGGCACCGTTTGTATGCAAAATTTTCTAAGTGTGAATTTTTGTTACCGGAAGTGAAATTTCTTGGCTATGTTGTTTCGGGTGATGGGGTATCCGTTGATCCTTCTAAAATTGAAGCTGTCATGGATTGGAAATCGCCAAAGAATGTATTTGAAGTCCGTAGTTTCTTAGGACTAACGGGTTATTATCGTCGCTTCGTTGAGAACTTTTCTCGTTTAGCTATGCCTATGACTAAACTTACTAGGAAGGGAGTGAAATTTATATGGGATGATTCGTGTGAAAATGATTTCCAATAATTGAAAACCCGTTTGACTTTGGCACCTACCCTTGTTATTCTTGAGCGTGGATTGAACTATACCATTTATTGTGATGCTTCACTTGAAGGTTTAGGTTATGTATTAATGCAAGAGGGTAAAGTTGTGGCTTATGGTTCGAGGTAACTGAAACCACACGAGAAAAATTACCCTACTCATGATTTAGAGCTTGTCGCCGTTGTGTTTGCTTTAAAAAGTTGGAGATACTACCTGTATGGTGAGAAATTCGAGGTATTTTCCGATCACAAGAGCCTTAAATATTTTTTTACTCAATGAGACCTTAACTTGAGACAACGCCGTTGGATGGAGTATTTAGGAGATTATCACTTTGACTTACAATATCATCCGGGTAAGGCTAACGTCGTGGCTGATGCCCTTAGTCGTAAACCCCGTGGTACCTGGACTTATCTACCTATCTAGGAGTGGAAAATGTTTGAACACCTAGATGACTTTGAGGTTTATTGCGCAGAAAACTCTGACCGAGCTACTTTGTTTACTTTGACCGCCCAACCGTCACTATTGAATCAAATTTTGGAGATACAAAAATCTGATGATGAGACCATGTCCTTGAAATCTCATATGCTTAATGGAGATTGGGAAAAGGGTTGGACTTTCGATGATGATAGAGGTTTGAGGTTTTGAAACCGAGTCTTTGTTCCCGTAGCTTGTCGAGAGGATGTTTTGAAAGAGTTTCATCATTCCCGTTTTGCCGTTCATTCAGGGGGTACGAAAATGTACCATGATTTACGTCGTCAGTATTGGTGGAAAGGCTTGAAAAGAGCAGTTGCTGAGTTTGTTGCTAGCTGTCCAGTTTGTCAACAAGTGAAGGCCGAGCATCAGAGACCCGCAGATTTGTTACAACCTCTCCCTATTCCCGAGTGGAAAGTGGGAGCATATTACTATGGACCTTGTTACGGCACTTCCTAGGACCTTGCGTAAGCATAATACTATTTGGGTTATTGTGGACCGTCTGACTAAGTCAGCACATTTTTTGCCAATTAAGGTAATCGACACCGCAAACACTCTTAGTATGATCTACATCCAAGAGATTGTGAGACTTCACGGTATCCCAGTTTCAATTATATCGGATCGTGATTCGAAGTTCGTATCTCACTTTTGGCAGAGTTTGCAGAAAGCTTTGGGTACTCAGCTTCTTCTTAGCACAACATTCCATCCTCAGACAGATGGGCAGTTCGAGCGTACTATTCAAATCTTAGAGGACATGTTGAGAGCTAGTATTATGGAACTTGGTGGAAATTGGGAAGATCATTTGCCTTTAGCTGAGTTTGCTTACAATAACAGTTATCAAGTGAGTATTCAGATGGCACCATTCGAGGCAATATATGGTCGTCCGTCTCGATCTCCCTTGTATTGGGGCGAGGTAGGTGAGACTATTCTTCATGGACCCGATATGGTGAGAGAGACGTCAGAAAAGATTAAAGTGATTCGTGAAAAGTTGGTTTCAGCTCAGAGTTGTCAGAAATCTTATGCCGACCGTCACCGCCGACCGTTGGAATTTGAAGTTGGTGATCACGTGTTTCTAAAGGTTTTGCCGCGTCGTAGGTTACAACGTTTTGGACAAAGCGGGAAATTAGCACCGCGGTTTGTGGGACCGTTTGAAATTCTTGAAAGGGTTGGTGAAGTCGCGTATCGTTTAGCTCTTCCGCCTCAACTCTCGAGTGTTCACAATGTATTTCAATTTTTCAATGCATCGTAAGTGTAACTTCGATCCACTCCGTCAGTGTTACCCCGATCCATCACATATCATAGATTGGACCGAGTTGTCTCTTGGAGAAGACGTGTCGTATGAAGAGCAACCCATCCGTATCATTGAGAAGAAAGACCGTGTGTTACGAGGAAGGGTTATCCCGTTGGTAAGAATTCAGTGGAATCATCATGGTATTTCCAAGTTGACTTGGGAGGACGAGGATGAAGCAAGGAGGAGTTACCTTCACCTTTTTCCCGAGTAGAGTAAGTTTCTTTCATTTGATAGTGTTAGTTAGTCAAGGTTTGAGCAAGTCGTTGCTCCCTTTTTCGCTTATTTGCTCCGAATTCCAGGACGGAATTCGCTTATTTTCTTTAAATGCTTATTTACAAGCTTGTTAATTATTTTGGGGCAGTATTTGAAATTATCTTAACTTGTGTTACTATATTTATTTATTTATTTATTTTCTTTTCTTATTTGGCTTTATTTTATTTATATATATATATATATATATTTTATTAACTTAATATTAAAGTGGGTACATGTTTTAAATTGGGTGTGTAATAGTAAACCACACACACACATACATTACACCTCTACACATTAGATACAAAACAAAGACTAAACAAAAAAAAATGGTGGGCCCCACTCCCACTTAAAGAGCCGGCCATTACTCCTCTCTCTCCTCATTTCATTTTTTTTCCTTTTTCCTTTCTCTCTCTCTCTTCTTCTCCATCTTCTTCTATATCATTTGGGTATACAAACCCTCCATGGAACCCCTCCCTTCAAGCTTCAAATAGAACCCCAAAGAGTGATTTTCGTGAGTTTTTCCATTTCACAAAATAGTCTTAGAATTTCATAAGCTTTCTAATGGTACCAACGAAATCCATTTTGGTGGCCATTATCCTAGTTTACCCAAGTTTCATAGAGGTCCAAAATTCTTCCTCTTCAACCATGGTGTTCCATTGATGGAGTAGTACATGCAGTGGGTTCTTGAGCTCCCTAGGACCTCCCTTTTCACTTTCTTGGAGTCATTTGGAGTCCCTTGTTTCTTTCTCAAATTTTGGGTGATTTTCCATTTATTTTGGAAAACCTACATTGAGGTAGATATATATTGTTTCAATTTCATATGTTATACTTGTCTAAATTGCTTTGAGTTCATTTATATGTGTTAGGAGAGAACTTAGACACATGTGCTAGGTTTTTTCCCAAATTTGAAAAATTAGGGCTTTATGCCTCTTTATTAGTTATATGTCCAAATTAAATTACTTACATGTTATGTGGTGTTAAATGTAATTAGAATGATGTTTGAAGAATAATTTAGACGCATGCACTAGGTTTTACCCAAAGTTGTAATGTTAGGTTATTTTGCCTAAACATGCTTTATATGCCTTAATTGTGCAAGTTGTGATTTTGGTTTGTTATATGAGGTTAGAATGATGTTAAGATAACAATTTGGACACATGAATTAGTTGTTCCCCTAAAGTTGTAAATTTAGAATTGTATGCCAAATTGTGAATTATATGCTTGGGTTGTACTAAATTGGATTATGTGATGCTAAAAGTGCTTAGGATGCTCACTTTGTGTGAAAAAGCATGATAGGACGCTAGTTTAGAAATTCTTGTAGGAATGTCAAATTATGAAATTTAATTACATTCTTTGAGACCTTTGTTATCATGTCTAACGGACTAGAATTATTGCTTAATTTATTGTAATGGGTCATCATTAATGTCATTGTTAACATCATATGCATTGAGGGCTAATCGGCAAGCATTACATTATCACGACATAAACGTTTTGTTTTGAAAAGAGAAAAACCCCATGTGAGGGAATTTTATTTAAGAAATCCGGACATGGGTTGTGATGTGAGACAGGGAGAATGACCCTTAGAAACATTCGAACTCCGACTATATTCGGTTGGCTCCCGGAAGTTGGTATGCTACACTCCATGCGTGGGTGGCGCATGGTCCGGTAATGAGAGAGGTGTGCACATATCACACATAGCCTTGCGGCTTTAATCATTTCATTGTAGCCGTGATGGCGACCCATTGCACCTCATTTCATTTTAGTCATGGATAGCATATAGACTTGTTACAATATTTTCTACGAGCCGTCATTCTCATAAAAACCACAAAACATTTTTCAGGTGAGCTTGATAAGGGCAAAGGGCACATGTGACCCGACGCGTAGGCCTTGACATCTTTTGTTCTATTTTGAAGACCCGTGCTTAGCTATGAAAAAGGATAGCACTCATGTGAATTTAGTCTTTTGGGAAGTTTGTAATAGTTTAGTGCACTAAAGGAAACTTCTTGTATTAATTTTATTACAAAACTTCTAAGGCTTGGACTTCCATAATTTTTTCATTGGGAAGCCTTGTTGTAAATTTGATGGACAAGTGTTAGTCCTTACTTTTCATACTTATTCAACTTATTTATGTTATGTAATTATGTTTCCGAGACCGTAGCATTTCTTCTAAAGTTTTATGTTTGTGAGTTAATTTGAATCCTTGCCGGATTCGGTTGTGTTTGATTTGTCCTTGCCGGACTCATTGTTCTTTTATTTTGAATCCTTGCCGGATTCGGTTATGTTTATTTTGTCCTTGCTGGACTTGTCGCATTTCAATTAAATCCTTTCCGGATTAGTCCACTTTGCTTCCAAAAAGAAATGTTTTCAATATCTCTCTCCTAATCTCTCCCTCTCCCATTCTTTCTCTCTTTATTTCTTTCACTTCTCGTTTTTAATAAATTTTGAGTACATGAAGTTCCGTTTGGTTTAGACTTATGTTATATGTCATTTAAGACTTGTTTAGTCATATATTGATGTTTAAACTCGAGAATTTAGCACAGTTGGGAATGTTTCGAAATGTTTCAAAAAGCTGTCAAAGTTGCTGTCAAATAAAAACTACTACTGTTATTTCAGTTTTTTGCCCAAACGGTGAGGAATTGAAAAAAATGCTATTTGACAAAAGTTGGGCAGAATTGAATTTTACATGGACCATTGCGACAGAATGTGAAAATTTCAATAACACAACTACTTACGTATGTTTTAAAATTCAGCAATTATTCGAAAATGATCTTTATCAAATTTAATGTGTTTTTCTTTCTCTCCTTGAACTAGTGCTTGTCCGGTTAGCTTTTAATTTGATTTTCAAATGCTTTCATCTTTGTTGGATTCGTTAACATGTAAGCCCATTGTCACACCCCAACCCGCCCCCGCGGGCTAGGACACGTGTAACAAAGCCAACAAACCAAACAACCATTTTTAATGTTCTAAAAATAACATTTTAAAGTGGAATACCAGGGGTAAAATAGCTTTTTATCAAATAGGATAACAAAAAGAAATAAAATAAAGTTTTAAAATAATCGAATGGTACTCGGACAGAGTTCCCTCTATTACAGCACCATTCCCCCTGTTAAACAAAAATTGAAATACCAATATATCACCAAAACCACTTGGAAATACTTTAAAAACTTCAATCCACAATTTATATTACAGGGATTTAATAAAAACTAAAACATAAACTTATCTCCGAAAATCCAAACACTAGGAATATAAATACCCATCTAAATCCATTTACATATAAACATATTAAACATTAACCATTTATCTCAAGCTATCCCAAAATCCCCACAGTTCAACGCTTCTCACTGTGATGCTCGTCCGTACCTGCGTGGTCATTAGCCACAAAAATTGATTAAGCTTTCGCTTAGTGAGTACGTGGTGCTAATCATGCAATTGGAGTATTTAATGATTCATAACACCAATTAAATATTCACATCAATATATAGCCGCAGGCGTGTCAAGTAATCAATCACCATCGTATTGGACCCCAGATTCTGGGCCTTTCTCACTTTATCGTCGCTATAAAAGCGATATCACTCACTCTCCTGTAGCCAATTCGTTGTGGTCGTCACCACCGTCCCCTTTTCTCTGAGGACTTCATCATCATCCCCCTTTTCTCTGAGGAATGGCGTCCCTTATATACGGGCTAAATAATGGTGACTATCAATTGACACCCTTTGACCCAAATAAGCACATAAGCAGCTCAACATGTTAACATGGCAATTTCAACATTTTTGAACATGTTAAATAATAAATTATCACATGTTTTTCTACTTAATTATAAATTAAGCATTCTAAGCATTTAATAATAATTAAAAGACATTAAACATCCAATTTTGAGATTAGGACACTCACCTCACGAATAAGCCCCAAATAAGCCTAGAAATTCCAAACTCCTTCGCAATACTAGCTCTAAATACTCCCAATGATATTCCTACATATATATATCACATATATGTATCACCCCTTAAAATGGGTCGCGGAAAAACATTATCAAAATTGAAAAAGAAAGACATAGAAATAACCCTCTCACATTCACGAGTCTGAATATGGCTTCGGTTCGCCAAATAGAGGTCACACGACAAAGAAACGATGCCGAGACGGCGACCGCACCAACTTTCCTCTCTTTTCTCTCTCGTCCTCCCAACTCTCTGAAACTCTTAACATGTTTAGATTCTTTTTTTTTTTAATTTTTTTTTTATTAAGCTAGCCGACTAAGACATAGGATATGTTATAACTTCGCTGTAATTCTATTTACACCCACATATGTTTCTAAAGTCCTATTATGAAGCCCCCTAAACTTTATATTAACCACTAAATATCTAAGTGGGTATGTGTCTATGTCACGTATGGGTCCCAAAAGTGATCCCAAATATTTTATAAAGTTGCTAATTGGCCTACTAATTATGAACCATATTCCAATTCGCCCTCACACGGGTACCCAAATTGGTACCATAAAAGGTCATAACTAGCAATAAAATATTAAAAGCAATTAAACAAATATTCATTTAATCACATAAATGCAACTAAATGCAATTTATCCAATATGGACCTCCCGTGGGTCCCACGTCATATCTATCAAACTGTGCCCTTCTCGAAGCACTTATCACATCGGGGTAACTGGAACTTACCCAAATATCACATGCAATTAATTATACTAATTAATGCATGAAAAATAAATATTACTTCCATTTTCTGGGTACGGGTATTACACCCATTTTGGCTTATATGTTAGTAAGTCATACTTGTAGGAATCCCCGTGGGATCCCAATGTCGCTTTCGCATTTGTGATTAGATTTTACTTCTTTTCTCTCCAGCGCTTCGGTTTTCGGGGCGTGACAAGATCGGTGTCGGCCCTTAGTGCGATTTCCACTAAATCTCATCTTTGCTTCCTTCTTTTTTTTCCTGGAAGAAGTGGATTGCTCAAGAATAGGGAGAGATTCATCATAAATATCATCAATATCTTCGTCGATCTCTTCATCAATCATATCCAAATTGTCATTATCGTACTCTCTTTCTTGGATTTAAAAATTCCCATCTTCAACACTAAGACCTGACCTATGATCTTCCTCAAGGTAGCCATCAATTTCATAAACATAAGGCACCAACTTGTTGAAAGAGTTGCTTATCTTAATTTCCTGAGTGTAAGAATAGGACGGCGAATGAGGGATATAACACCCGTAATTGTGTTATTGCATTTCATTTACATTGTCATACATGATAATGTGATGTGTTGTGCATTTTGGCACATGTTGAGTGAGTTTTGACTCACGAGTCGATTTGGGTGTCTGTGTTAGAGAACCTTCTGAGACAGTGTGAATTGAATGTTTTGATGTTGTGACGTCTCTCCGAGTATGAGACGGTCATTGTGGAACACCTTATAGTTTATCTGAAAATAAATGTTTACCTGTGTATTTCACTATCGTATTATTTCCTGGTTTAGAATTTATTTCTGATGTTAGTTTTAGTATCCTGATGAGGAGGAATTAACACGCTATTCATTTGGTAGGCTAATTAGCGACTTCGGAAATGTCATGTAGGAATTCGCGTTTTAGCAACCAAACGGAACTTAGTCAGAAACTTTTATAATTTTGAGGTTTCACTCGTGAAGTTATGAATTAGCTGCGTAGAAAGTTTCAGAGACTGATTAGGAGTTTTGAAAACTCGTTGGGAGGTAAACGTAATTCCCGATAGTTTTGCCTATATATAGATAGAGATGATCTTGATATTTTATCAAAGTCTTAACCTAAAGTTCAAGAAGAGGCCAAAAAGGGTGATTTAGTTGCTTAGAGTTTTGCGACGCCAAACGACGACCTTCTGCCCGTTTATTTTCTTCAAGATTTCATATTCAAACTCCTTGAGGTAAGGGTATCGTTTTGATACCCACTAGGGCCTGTTTGGCTAAGTTTTCTGAAAAATTATTTTTTAGAATTTTTCATAAAAGTTAATAATTGAAATTATGATCGATACGAACTGTACTAGACGGACTTCTGCACGTTCTTTGTGCACGGGTTTTTTTCGGATTGAATTATAAGAGCGTAAATCGGAGGTGAGTGATTCAAGTATGTATTTTGGAATGGTTCCTTGGCATGTACTCATATTATGTATGAAAGGCATGTGTTAGTTCATTGATATATATTGTATAGTTCATATTGGGCGTCTATATTGATAAGTAGGCCCAATTATACGATGATATGTTTTGATTTCGTCAATAGTACGGTGAAATGTATTTGAGCATGTTGAGTTGTTATTTGGGTCAAAGGAATGCGTGTATCAGGCCATTATTGTGGAGCCGTTATAGGCATAAGGTCGCACGATTAAAGGAAATAATCGTGGTTCTTACCCTTTCGCGTGGACTTATTGGCGAGGAGTCGCGGATTGGGAGTATGGAACGTACACGTGGGATCTCCAGAGACTAGTATGAAATGTAGAGATGTGAATGCGAGCATGTTTATCATTCATGTGCATAAGTTGTTTTATTCACTAAGTGTTAGCTTAAACAAATCAAAAAATGTGTGGTTATCCAAATAACCATTGTAGGTGTTTTGAGATGAACATGTTGTAATAAGAATTCTCATGGTTTTTACCTATGTTTAACTTAGTATGTTAGAATGGATCTAAAATGTTGTAATAGACTATAACATGTTGTAATTATGTTTTAGTAATGTTTCAATACAGTTAGGATCACTTTGGAGTGAATTTGGTATGTGTGTTTAATCCTTAAACGATTTGAGAAAGCTTTTAACTTAGAAAATCTGCAGAATGTGCGCTGTTGCCATAAACCAGTCGACTGGTTTGTGGAGCAGTCGATTGGAGTCTCTTTTCCAGCAATTCACTGCATCTTTTTATAGAGGATCAGTCGACTGGGTTCCTGACAAACATTGAATATTGCACATTTATGTGCCAATATAATAGATATAGTGCTCATTTAATCCCCCAAAATCCTAGTTTTACATGCATAGTTGAATTAATATAATTTAATGGTGATGTCACTCAAATGCGTGTAAATATGTGTTTTTACATATTTTATATCTTTAGGTAAAAATGAAGTGAAATAAAGGGAAGGAAAGAAGTAGTAACCACACCATAATATATCCCATAAGTTAAGTCAAAACATGAATAGTAGATTTCTGTAAATTTTATAAACAATGCACAAAAAAAAAACCGTATAAGAACATCCAAGCTTTTGATTTTTTTTTTTATAATTTTTTCTCTACTTTCTTTTATATCTCTATCTGTCTTTGCAGTTCGTCAAATAATATCTGACAAACGGTTTGAATAATTGACAAACACTGTCAGAGAGCGAAGAAAAAAGAGAAACTCGTGAGGAAGAAAAACGAGACGAATTGAAGAAAAAAATGGCAACTGACGATCTCAGTGACGAAATCATCACAAAATTTCGTCTATAAAATGGACGAAGCAAATGAGGAGAAATAAAATTCAGAAACCAACAGCTTCACAATCACTGTTAGGGAGAGAATAGTATAGTGAGGTTATCATGTGAGCACTTCATATTGTCCCTAGAAATAGGAAACTTTAGTTTTTCTTTGCCTTTTTTAGTTCTAGTAGTTGTAAAAATTTACTTTTATGTAATTGATGATTTCATGTTAAAAAATATGTAGCAAAACTTTGTGTACTGTATTTCTTAAAATAAAATATTTGTTTTCTTGTATGACATTTGTCAATTTGTAGTAGTAAAAATATTCCTATTAAAATTTAAATTTAATATTTTTAGTCTAGTAGTACTTATAGTTGTCCCATAAAATAGTTTGAAACCCAAAATTTTCAATTTTTATAGCAATATTTCCATTCACTAGAAGACAGATTTTGCAAATAAATGCCAGATTTCTTAGCCACGCAGTTGTTATAATCACCTACTAAAGTCCAAAGCACAACATACCCATATCTCACTCTAAAATTAGATTAGGATTTGGTTTGGCCTTATTTGTGTTATTGAAGTTCAACCACTGTGACCCCACAAGAATCCAAAGTCAAATGTTTAATATTTTATTATTAATTCAGTATTTTCATTTGTTTATGTTTTATTAGCCTAGTTGTACTAAACTTTGCTATTTTGTAGATTCCACAAATTCAACCACAACTCATGTTAAGTGAGGGAAAAAAATATATTAATATTATATTTCACACTTACCTTAGTTTTATATTTTAATTTTAATTGGGCAGTCACTGTTTACATCTATTTAATATTTCTTTAAAAGATTATTTGGAAGACAGTTTCAATTTCAAAATAGTAGGCTAAAACTTTAATTGGGGATATGCAATAAAAGCTTAGAAACCACAGCTTCTGTGCACTAATCTTAAATGAGCAAATTTATCTAAATGAGTTGTTTTTCCATTTATGGCCAAAAATATCTATGTATCTATAGTTTATGACCATTTAACATGTTTATATATTATGACTATATTGGATATCAAAAAATTGCATATTTGAAATAAGAATATAATTATGTGGATTGTCAAACTATGCCTTTTGTCATAAAAAACACCTATAGCATACTCAAACAATTCATATAACAAAATTTATATTTCAAATATGTGTTTATATATATTTCTGTCCACTAATGGACATGCAATTGTGTAGTGGCAGAGTGTGGGCACTGGACGCCGAATAACCTACGTCTGCGGTGGGGCACGGTTCGAACCTGGCTACTGCCCAATTGCCTTTTTATTTTTCTTTCAACCAAACGACGTCGTTTCATATCAAACCTGACACACTTGATATGACCCTAACTAGTGAAAGTTTATTTTTAAATAAAGAATGACTCTGCGGTCTTAAATGCCAAATGCTTTTCAAATGCACAAAAGTTGTGAGATCTAGTGTTGGTTTGCATATTCTCAAATCTTTAAATCATTTCTTCCAACTTAATTAATATTTTCTGTTTTTAAATAATTTTTCTTAAATATGTGTATTATTTTTATCTTTCGCTATTATTAAATCCAAAAAGTTTATCTCACAAAAATTTAGCTTTTATTTCTTTTTCTTCATTTTTTTACTAGTATCTTAGTTAATTTATTTTGCACTGTTAAAATCTTTACCGTAAACTAATTAGGAAAAAAAATAGCTTTTAATTAGTTTTATTGCAAAAAAATATAAAACTTAGTAGTTTAGTAAAACCCCACAAAAATCCATCATCTTTTATTTTCTTCTTAGTGACAAAATAGTTATTGCTTATCTTTGTTTTCCGTTCCCTGTGGATTCGACCTGGACTTCCAGAACTTTATTACTTGTACGATCACCTACACTTGAGTGTGATAAGAAAACGCGTCAATAGGATGTCGTCAGTTTCCGACACAGTCGACTGGGTCATGTTTGCAATCAGATATTTTTGTTTCCAGGCGGGACTTCATTCGAACGGACCGAACCAGTCGATTGAACATTTGGCACCCCAGTCGACTGGGCATAGAAAACAGTCGACTGGATGGGGTCTCAAAACCAAAATTTTATGCTGGAGCAGCCTCAGTCGACTGGGCACGATGTGCAGTCGACTGGACTGCTAGTTTTCAAATGAGTTGTTTCTTTTCAGCTGCGTGTGTTCTTCAAACTAATCTTTTGGGAACGTTAATGAATTGGTTTAGCCTCGGTGGCGTGCCACGGGCTTCGGTTCCGCTATTGTGGGACCGGGCTGTGACAAGGGACAACCACTTTGGTAGCATCATGTTGCCCCTCCTTAGCAACCACACCCTTTCCCTTACTCTTACTTACCACTTGAGTCCACTGATCTTTCTCATTCTCAACAGTATTCCCAGTAACATCTTTCATGTCGTTCGGAAAACTTTTTGATAAGTATCCATTGGTGAGTAGACTTTTGATTGGCATGGTTAGAGTATGTTGGCTGGGACTGAACCTTTCGTTCACAGTCATGCCCAAAACACTTACACACATTGCAACGAGAAGGGGTCCATTGATATTCAACTTGTATCAAGACCGGGTCATTGCATAAGAGGGGATCTGCCGCAATCTGATCAAAGCTTGTAATCCATTCATCCTTCGCATCAACCTCAATGTAGACTCTTGCATAAGTAATTCGCCGACGGGACGCTGTCATCTTATCAACTAGAAGAGGTTTCCCAATCATGCTGGCAATGTAACTAATACCCCTGGGGGTTCAATATTCAAGCGGGATATTATAGAAATGCACCCAAATAGGAACTTTAGAGACTTTGTCTTTGTTGACAGAACAATGCGGTTCCCATTTTTGTAGGATAAGGGGCTGCCCAGCAATATTCCAAGGGCCTCCTTCCAAAACCGCATTCAATGTAAAACTTGAGCTAAATTTGAAAAAATAAGTACCTTGATCAGTAGCAAGGATATCAAATTAATAAAGCCAACATTCTCCCAAAATTGGAATGTAGCTTTGTGAACAAGGGAATATGGTAATCTACGCCCTAAGAAAAACCCCACTAGAGTGTTGTTCCATTCGTGGCATCCTAGATCTATAACAGCAGGGGGAACAATAAGCCTCCGTTTCTGTCTATATGAGCTAACATCAATATGGGACAAATTGAATTCATGAGAAGTGGGGGCTTAAGTAAATCAGCCCACTTAGGCTTAGTTTGGCCCCCATTGTGGTGCTTCTCCCTTTTTAAAGCACAATTTCATGTTAATTCATTTGGTAACTAGTTTATGAGTTTTCAACAATTGAACTTAGGGCTTTTTTGAGGGGAGCTTTTAAAAGCTCTAGAATGGAGCTTTTAAAAGTTCAAGGTTGCTTTTTGGTTTCATGATGTCTTTTTGAAGAGTAGTGTGTCACTTGTATAAAATTATCAAACAACTTAGTAATAAATTTCATAAACTTCTTTTAAAAAGCCACGTAGGAGTCAAACTAAGCCTTAGTCTTATTTACCGAGTCATTGCATGGAGAAGCAGAGACTGGGTAATCAAGCGTGGGCTCAGAGTTACCATTAAGGCCAGCACTTACATGTGAGAGTCCATCAGCCCTGGCATTAACATAAGCCCCGTCCACACCCGAGATGGTACCATTAGGAACCTTAGCTTGCACTCCATCAGTTGGATTCATGTAGGCAACACAAGAAGAGGTGCCCTTAGACCATCTCCAACATTGCCATCAAACTAAAAAAATGTAACAACTTTGCTGCTCCACATCAGCAAAATGGGCTCCAAAGGGAGCATCAAATAGCAGCAGCAACTTTGCTGCCCTTGTCATATGCAGACTTTGCTACATTTGCTTGTTGCATCAAATGAATTTTTTGAGAATAAAAATTGTGGAGGAGAGAGAGGGAGTGTGGTTGGATGATAAAAAGTGATAAAAAAAGTTTGAATATAAAAAGATGGAAAACTAAAGATACATTAAAATAATCAATATTTATTGTATCCTTTGGAGTGCATGAGTTTGATTCAAGTAGCAAATGTAAATTCTTACATTAAATGAATCATTTGATGTGTAAATTTTGCTTTCTCTTTTGGAGATGGTCTTATCCAATGGTATAGGATATCACATGGCAAAGGATGGACAACATCATGGGTGAGTGACACGTTGGTAAGGGGGCCCACACCAATGCTGTGGTCTATACCAGAAGCTTTAATAGCCGAAAGACTGTTAGAGCATCTGCAGTGGGCGAGCTTGTACAACAAATTTAGCTGAAATTAGCCGTGCGCGTCTGCAGTGGTGTAGACTGAACATTAAACTTAAGGAAGAAACTTAGTGAAACTTAAGTTTGTTGTTCGCTTAAGTTTTACTATTGTACAAGGCAAACGACACACATTATGCCGTGAGAATTCAAACGGCATACACAAAGCCGTCTCACTCCCAAGCGGCACTCACAAAGCCGCCCAATCTCCCACACGGCACACATTGTGCCGCCCACTCCCAAACGGCACAGTGTGAGCCGTTTAGGGCAAATTATTTTTTTTTTTTTAATTTTTTTGGTGTGCAAATGATGTATTTCATCGTTTCATTTCAAACGGCTTTGGGAATGCCGTTTAAGAGCTACACTATTACAAGCGCACTCAACTTGTACAACAAACTTGAGCTAAATTTTACTTAAATTTATTGTACCCACGGCAGATGCGCTTAGGTTCACAACCCGCGCCTAGGTTTTCCATGATAGCGCCTGTGTTTCCTACTCCTATATTTTCTGTGGGCTCCACAATCTGAATATTGCAGGGATCATTAAGTGCTGAGAGAACATCACTTGGGTACGGAGCTTTGTTTTGTGGGCATGGGATTGACTTGGATCCTTGGGCAGTGCATTAACAGCTGTCACATCATTATGTCCAAGAGAGGGTCTAAACTAAGTCTTATAACCTCAGCTCAGCGCTTTGATCTTCATCAAGGTGTACAACTCACTCACACAACTCTTCAAACCTCCCTCACACTCACACACTATATGATCTCTCACTCTCGCATCAGTCTATCACTCTTTCTCTCTCCTCTCTCTGTCTCTCATTTTTGAATTTCGAAAAAAGCTTACGCTCTCTCTCTTCCCTCACCTCACCGACCCCTCTCTCTCTAAACCCTCATCTCCCCCTCTCTTCCCTCCCCCGTCTCAAGATCAAAGAGGGCTACTACTACCGGTGTGTTTTGAGTTTGTTTTTTCTGATTTTTCGTTTTGAGGGTTGCTTCCACCAATTCTTTTCTGATTTTTTTTTTGTTTGTTCTGGTTGTTTCTTTCAGATCAAATGTTTTGATCATTTGCTGATTTTTTTTAGCAGATTTTGAAGATCATTTGCTGGTTCTCTCACGGTAATCTCTCTCTTTCTCTCTCTCTCTCTCTCCACACACAGACTCTATTTTTGCATACCCACATACACACACACACACACTCTCTCTGTTTCCGCAGATCTTTTAAGCCAGCTTTATTGAATCGTCACTAGTAGGTTGCCCTTACAGCTTGCCCTCTAGGTTGCCACTTAGCTGCTCACTTATAAGTGGGATCTATGCTTTTATTTATTTATTTATTTTTTTTTCACTGTGTATGCAATTTTTTTTTATGATTCTATCCCTTTTATGAAAGGGCCCACTCAAACCTTTCCATCTCCATTTTTAAACTCTCTCTTTTTTTTTTCTCTAAAGAATTGAAACCTTTTTTGTGGTCTTCTTTGTTTTCGGGTCACTAAATTTTCCGTTTAAATTATTTCTCAAGATAATGTTAATAATTTTCCATTTTTGATTCAGAAAAAGGGTGTGCTTTGTTTTATAACAATGTCAAAGTAAGATAAAACCTTAACTGATCATATTTCATCTTTAGTGGTACTAAATGATTCGGAAGCTAATTAAAAACAATTTCAAATTAGCTACTTTGGGAATTTTTTTTATCTTTTGGAATTAGTACTTTTTTATGAGAGGATGAATAGGTGGGTTGATGATCATGGGATGATTTCTATTAATGGCAGTCTAATCATGAAGTATAAGACCAGCACTTTCTCAACCTTAAAAGTTGACTATGGCTATTGCCTATTCTTCATGGGAAAAAGACAATTCTAACAGTGAAGGCTTTGATGGCTATGTAAATGGGACCTTCTAATCTCATATCAACATCTGATTCTCTTTGTACAAGTGGTTGTAATTGAAAATCTTTGCCTATAGTTAACAATCAAATCATCATGTATGATAATTATGAGTTTTAAGTTTATCGCATGATTCGTATCTATCAGAAAGACCCTAATCCTTCTTCTTTTTTTTTTAATTTCTTTTTGGTTACTGCTGGTTTGTAAAAAAAGCCTTGGGTAAATTAGGCACATCAAATAATATAAACCACCTACCCAATTGGGCCATAGAACATGCCGCCCGACTGAGGGAAGTATATGAGAGTGACTGAGAATGTACATGCAATCATCATTAGGCCCATCAGAGAAATGCTTGTTTGGGTTGAGAATTTATTAGAACCTGAAAATAACAATAGTTGAGTCACCACTGCCCCTACTGTCCCACCATTCCCTATAATCCCTGATATTACCCCCAGTGATCTGCAACCAATCAACGTTATTAAACTTTAATTTGCCTAGCACCAAAATAATAATAATAATAATAATAATAATAATAAAAATAATAAATTCACAATGTACACAAGGAGGAGGAGGAGGAAATTAATATTAGTGAAATGCATCTTATGACATATATCTTGACATATATTGATTCAAAGATGACTTTATCATATTTATTCTATATATTATTCCGTGTGTCAAGACAAAAATGGGGCTCTTATAACCCCAACCCTTTGATCTTCATCAAGTGGTCCACAACTCACTCACACAACTCACTCTCACTCTCTCTCTCTCTCTCTCTCTTATTAATTACGCATCAGTCTTTTACTCTTGCTCTCTCTCTCTCTCAAGTTTGAATCTCTCTCTCTCTCTCTCTCTTTCTCTCTCTCTCTCTCTCTCTCTCTACCCAATCTTGGATGTTGGAACTCCCTCAAAAAAATTTCAATCTCTCAATCTCTTGCTACCACAGCCACCGTCTCCATCGCCACCGCAGACTGCTGCAAACCAGAAAATTCTGAAAAAAGGGGGAAAGGTAAAATTTGTACTTGACTCCATTTATATTTTATGAGTTTTGTCTCGGTGGAAGCACGCACAAACAAACATTATTTCACTATCGTCTTGCCTTTTGCTTGAATCTGGGGCTTACTTAACATGTTTTTTTGTTTGCAAATATACAGGTCCCTGCCTTACTTGAGGTACCCTTAACTTCTTAACCCATTCTTGACGCCACATTGCATTTGGTTTGCATTTGGTAATTGGTGTACTATTACCCTTTTGCATTCTAGGGTTTCAGCAACTATCGGGTTTATGACATTATTTGGGGTTTTCTTTGACATTTTTTTTTTGGTAAAACAGAAAGCTTATACTTGGGACAATACATTGCACTTCAAGAATTTATACCAATCCATCAATCCATCCAATGGTTAGTAAGTAAACTCACCACTCCTAATGCTCTGTTTTGAATCTTTCATGGTTTTCACTCACCACTCATAAGCTTTACAAACTGAAATTATTGTTGTTTTGTGTTTGACTGAAAGACAACAATTTACTTTAAAAAAAAAAAGAGCATTATAGATATATGTTTGTACAACTCTTTCTGATCACCTAAACCACTCATGTTGTTTGCTTAGGCTTTACTTGGTTCATTGACCTAAGCGGTTGAAGAAAAGAAAAAAGTAGAACTTTGCTAGAAAAAAGAAATAGTACTGTTAAATTTTGTGAGCCATTCTTCTTCCTAATTATTGATTGATGTAGATAACAACCCGTAAATTTGATTGACAGTAATTCCATTTTCGATTTTATGTAGATAACAACCCGTGCATGGCACGGGCTATCGAGATCTTGAACCCATCCTGCTGCTCCATTAAAAGAAGAAGAAAATTAAGTCAAAAGCATGAGAAGAAGTTAAAGAGATTACAAACTGTAATTTGAGCTAAACACAATTTAGCTGATAATGTTGTTTGACTAGGTTGCTTAATACAAAAATCAGCCCCTCGGTATTATTTGCTACTTTCACAATTTGGTTTGAGAAACCTGTTTGTCAATTCCTAGGTGAGAAATAGAAAATACAATGGATTCCTTGCTTTTTCCCATTTTTGGGCATTTGGAGTGTTGTCTTGGTTGAATGGGACGGGTGGAGAAGAAATGTCATAAACTAAAACTTTAGTAGCGTATAGTTAAGCTATGTTTTCAAATTGTTAACTTTGCGACTGTTTGGAATTGAGTTACATTAACAATTGTTAAACATTGTTTTCTTAGTAAACTTGGTTTCGTTGTTGACTTCTATTTTCTATAGGAGAACGGGTATCAGCTGCTTTTTCAGAGGGCACGCACAGTCGTACAAGTGTATCTTACTAGAAGTTTTTTGCTAATTCTCAAATAGGTATTAACATGCCCCAGTTTTTTGTATTGTTGTTTTCATACATTACCGGCTTTGGAAGTCCCATGAATATGAATCAATCAATTTAGTATATGGTGTCATTGACTATCTTTTTTTGTCGGATGATAAAATCGAAAAAGAGGTTGTTGGTAGACTTAAAGGAAAGGCTTGACCCCAACTTAGGATTTTTGTCGTGCTTAAGCCTTGACACTGAAATCCTTAAATTGTTGTAAATGTAAACTATTGATGGCAATTAACAAGGGGTATTTTGTAAATGTAAATTTGTAGTTCTTGGCATAAACTTGGCTTTGTTATTTTCTTTTTGATTACAAAACCTTCGGTAGTGCTTAGAATTTTTTTTTTTGCACTCGATAGTTACTAGCTGATCGTACATATTTTTAGAATTGTTCGGTAGTGGCTTTATGAATGTCTACTTGGTTAGTTGACTAGCAGAACTAACATCGTGAATCTTATATCAATTTAATTTTGCATGGTTAAATTTTTTTGATAGTGCCTTTAGTTTTGCATTAGTTTTTAAGTTTAAACCAGTTTTTACTACTCATTTTTCGGCATTGGAGCCACAATACCCACCACCACCACATGAGGTAGTTCTCTAAAGCTCAAATGGGACTTTGCTTAACTAAGGTAATTTTTCCCAATTGCTTCAACCATATGCATTCCTGTTACTAATTCTTTGGTCAATAAAGTTCCCCATGACAGTTGCACACGCCCCTCTCTCTCTCTCTCATTATTTTTTTTTATTTTCAAATCTTTCTTATTCTTATCTGTATTTTTTCCTATCCATAGTTGTGAGTTAGTTTTTTATCCCATACACCACATTTTTATTTGGCTACAGTTTTTTTTTTTGTTTTGTTTCTCACGACAGCCACGTCTTTTTTTTTTTTTTTTTCATTCAATGCAGGGTTGAGGACGGAAATGAAGAATCACTAACAGGTCTAATGTTGAAATAGCAAATGAGACTGAATTTTTTTTTTGATTAGTGCCCTCGGGCAAGGGCAATACCTGTCATGGTCTAATATTTTTAAATATTTTTTTGTGCGAGCTCAGTTGAACTGTTAAGAATATAAACCTTTTTTTTTATGCAAGACTGTAGTATTTGGCGTTTTATGCTCTAGGGAAATAGCATAAACCGTTGAACTCACGAATGGTTAGAATTCGGTAGTGGCTTTAGCCGCGGGCAATATCCTAGAGCTCCGAAGCTAACTTCCATGATTAAACTGTTTTTGTATGTTAGCAACATATATTCAATTGAGCTATTAATGTTTTCATATGTAAGCTGACCTCCAGTGTGCTAATTTGCCTTTGATTTAACTTCTTTCATTTGTTCTACCTTTTATCTTTATGGGAAGCGTAATTGGTAATGTTGAGCTTTGCAAATGTACTAAGTACGTTCATTTTTTTATTTTAGGCTCATATGGTGTGAGGAGGTAATTACTAAAGTTATTTTCAATCTTTCACTTCATTATACACAAAATTAACTTTTTCCCATCTTTGGCCCAGATGTTTTGAGCTGTGCTTGGAGTCCAAAGTGCAGGTAAAGTGATTGTTATATTCCCTTTTATCAAAAGTGTGTTTTCGGTTCTCATTGATATTCCAGAATCTTGTCCATTGCTTTTGATTTCCTTACTTGTTATAGCTTATGGAAACTAAGTATTTCCTAAGTTTCTTAATTCATGGCTAACTCTTAGAATTTTCAGAACTTATTAGTACCATCAAGCACATATCATGTTTGCATTTTATAATCTATTGCTTTGCAATGTAATTTTCATTGCTGAAACTTGGAAAAGCTTATTATATGTTTGGTTGCTGAAAAATCTCCAGAAAGGAAAAGAAAGAAAATGAAGTTTTGAGTTGTTTTGCTGATTTGTCTGTGATAGGTTTTGTCTAAGTGCATTCAGTTTTGAGTGACTTTGATTTTTAAACAGTAAACACATTGATTGTCATATTTGATTTCCATAAAGACAATCTGATATCAAATCCTTGAGTTTGTGCCATGTTTTGAATTCTAAAAATAGTAGTTCATGGTGAGCTAAATTAGGGACTACTTTTAGATTATTCAAGCTAAAAATGAATAGTCAGCAAAAGAAATTAAGGTTGGAAGGTTTTTGTGCCATCAACATTCGCAGACGGACCCAGTTTCCTTCCCTCTGTATGGTATTCTCCCAACATTCGCGCTACTGCAAAAGAAATAACTCATTAAAACGTGTTTAGTATGTCTTTTTTTTTCTCCCTCTTTTCTACTAGCTTTCTAAGGACAATTTGTGTTTTCTTTCACCTCTACGGTGTGTTTAAATTCTATTGGTTCTTAGTCCTTTCTACATGCTAAATTATGTTTACGTTTCACTTTGATTGTGGCTGGAAAGTGTGTAGTTTACTTTTCGTTCCAAGACTAATGTGGCTGTTAGTTTAAATTGTTTAGTGGTGTTTTGGTTTAGTTTCAAGTGTTTAATTTTAGTTCCAAGGCACTTGCAAGACAGTGCTTTGGTTTGGTTACACTTCAAATTTGGGAATCGTAGCATTGGTCAAAAATATTGTGACGGCTACTCATGTCGGGGTATGCTATCATCTCCCCCTGTTTTAGCTTTGTATGCTGCCATCCCTTTTGTTTAGGATGCAAACCTGCAACTTATGCCCCAAACTGATGCATACTGATGCAACGTATTCTTCATGTTTGATATATATTTTTTTGCAACTTTTCTCTGTAAAAAATTCCTTACTGTTTCAAGGGGGTAGGGAATCCTAAAGTTAACAAATGCTTAAAGAATAGGTCTATACATTATTATTTATTTAAAGAGTAATTGTTTTTTCTTTTTTGAATCATTGATTTTTGAGCTCTATTTTTTTTTTTTTTGGTGCAGCCTCATGGTTTTTTGGACGTTCACTTGCATTGTGAGCCATGAGTATCTAGGTATTTAACTTGGCCTTTTCTCGTTTTGCCTTGATTTACTATCTAGCCATGTACTTATTTGTGAATCGGTTGTGACGATTGTTGTTCAAACATGTAAAGTATACATTTTTTTTTTCCAGATCACTGACTGTAGAAAAAGGGAATGCGAGCTGAAGAACTTGCATGCAATGATTCTGTGAGTTATTTCCTTGGCTTTACTATCAATTCCCTTGTTTTTTTTGGTTGCTTTTATGGTGCAATGTTGTTCAATGTTCTATTGCACTTGCTATTTGGAACTCACAGTCTGGGAAGTCTCACTCTCTTCTACTACTTCTTTGTTCTTCTTCCTCTCTTATCTACAACGGGAACTCTCTTTGTTCTTAGAAAGGACACTGTTTGGTTGCTCCAAAAATCTTAATGGCATTCACAACAATCAGTTTATCATTTTAGGAATAAGGAAGGACACAGTACTCTAATTAGTTTAACTCGATTCAATTTGTATTTTCTTTTTAGGCGATTCATTGAGACCCTTGAAGTATTTGGTTTATTTTGATACTTGAAATGGGAGTCTGGAATACATAAAGTTGTTGGCTTATAACGTTTGATATTGTAAAAGCGGGATATTTTAGATCTTTTTTTTTTGGGTCATATTTAGATTTCTTTTCGATCTACGTTGTCCATGTTCGATCCTTTTGCGGCACGGGCACGTACTAGTATATATATATATATATTTGCATTTGAGTTTTTGATTTTTCATTACGGAGCTCATAGATTTGTAACTTGAAAACTGGATGTGAACATAACCGACTCGAACTCTATTTGGGAAAACCAATGATTATACGAAATCAATTTAGAATCTGTTATTAGGGTTTCGAATTCAGGGATATGACTACTGAAAAGCTCTCAGAGTCTTTGACTATTGAAACAAGTAAGAATGATTGCAACAATGAGTTATGAAAATGACAATCACAACACTAGAAAACTGGACATAATATTGAAAGAACATGGCTTTAACGATTAATTGGTAAAACATGTTTATTTTGTTGCTTCATGCCCAATTGTGCAACTAAGTACAAAATTTGATGGGAAATTTCTATAAACCATCTAGTCAATTTTCTTACCTTTATATTTCTTTTTCAAAAAGTTTATCTCAACTGGTTTTGCTAGTTTAGTTGGTACCTGATTAAATATAGTTGTTATTATAACTGCTGATATATATATATATATATATTATATGCATCCTTCTTTGTCAGAAAAATTGAGGAAAAACGAGTAGAAGAAGCTTAGAAGCAGGAACCTTCTAAGGTGGTCACGCTCAAGACTCTCGACTCCGCACTTCTTACTAAGAAGCTTGTCAGAACCTCGCTCCCCTCATGTTAGAACCTCGCCCCCACCCTGCTCCCATCACAACCAAGACTCAAAATAGCGAATAAATATATTCAAGTTCTTATGCATCTCAAACATTGTACCGAAAAAAATAAATTATGTTGGAACATATGTCTTAAGACTTTCAAAAACAAATTTACAATCAAAATATCTTATGTCTTACTGGAAACTTAAAGTTTTGAATGTATTTGTCAAGTCAGCTCTTATAGTAATTTGGTTATAATGTTACTAAATTACAATTTTGTAGGGTAGTTTGGGTATTTATGGTTAATTTTGGTAGCATTAGTAGACTAATGGGTTTTTTCATATAAGAAAAAAAAAATTCAAAGGTTGTATTGGCAAGAAAACCATGTTTGGGAGTAAAAAACCCATTACAGATTTTCAAACAAAGAGTGGGGAGAAGTTAAGTTACGTTTTTTTTTTTTTGAAATGGGGGAGGGGGATGAGGTTTGAACACCGAACCTATTCATTGGAGGGGACTTACAAGCTCTTTGCCACCTGAGTAATGCTATGTTTCTCAAATCAAAATCTCAAATTCACATCCCAGATAAGAGTAATGCCGTACTTTTCAAATTTCTATCCCAAAAGTACTTTCTAAATGATTTGGAAGTAGGGGTGGCCATGGGCTGGGCGGGGCCGGGCTCGCAGTCTATACTAAGGGTAAGGCTCGGCCCGTGGTGGGCCTACAATTGGTTGCCGCTCGGCACCAACCACTAAAATACCAAGCATGGCCCGTGGGCCGGCCTATTGCTATTTTTTATTTTATATTTTTTAAAACTTGAACTAAAAAAAATAAAAAATTACCATAAATAATGTTTAGAATGATTATTAAGACACATTATTCACAAAAAATGCAATAAAAACTCCTGTGATAATGCATATATATTGAATATCTTATGTAAAATTATATTAATTTATATATTATATAACAGAAAATACAAAAATAATATATTTTACAAAGAGTTGGGCCGGGCGGGCCAAATCGGGCCTCATTTGCTTTGTCCAAGCCCGGCCCTAAAATTGGTCGGGGCCTAAAATTTATTGCCCAAGCCCGCTTGAGTGGGCCAATCTCTTTGCCCAAGCCCGAAAAAAAATATGGCTGGGCCGGGTGAGCCAAGCGGGTCACGGGCCGTTTGGCCACCCCTATATGGAAGTGGAGCCAGGTCTAATACAGTGGGACCAGTTGAATTTTGATCAGAAGTTTTTTACCTGGCTCCACTGCCACATCATTTGGAAAGTATTTTTGGGATAAAAATTTGAGAAGCATAGCATTACTCCCCAAATAACGTGACAATAAGACCACTGTGGAGTCACTTCAAAATTCTCGGATCAAAATTCAATAAGCCGACGGTTACATCATTTAAGATACAAATTTAGAATCTGGGTTTGAGAAATATAACATTACTCAAATAACTTTTGATTTAATTTGCCAGTTGTACAATATATGTGTGAATGTCTTAGAGCGCTAACCCAGCCTCCTAGATATATTATTGTGAATTGTCTTGTGATCTGGTCAATTCAGAGCAATTGAGGGCCGTTTGTTTGAAAAAATATTTGTCAGGCAATTGTAGGTAAATCAATATTGAATTAGGTATTTTACACTTATTCTCCACTTTTCACTCATCAGTCATCACCTATTTTTTTTTTAGATAATGAGATACAATATATATATACACATATAATATTATTATTTTTTTCATTAAAATTTGATGACAATAATTAAATACAAGTCATATTAGGCAAACAGTTGGTGATGGAGGTTGATGATTAAAAATTCGGCAAAATAGTATCTCAAAAATGATATTCTGTACAACGTTTATGTCTAATCATTAATCAAACACCCCTCCTTCTCAGATTTGTTTTGAAACCCTATCAACACCACTCCCCATGTCAGTTACCTTTATTTTATGTAGTACCCAAAATAACCCTAATTCTCCATCTCTCTTCTCTCATGTTCATTTGGAATTTTGGAGGGTAGTTTTGGGTAAATCTCATGCCCATCAGACGTATCCATATCTCTAAAATGGGTTTAATATCTTCCCCCTCTCTAAAAGGATAAACCCTCACCCTCACCATCACTCTCTCTCTAAAAAATCCTATCATCTCTCTCTCTCTCTCTCTCTGTCTCTCTAAAGAACCAAACCAAAAACACAACATTCTCTGATTTATATATCAAAACTTATTTACCTTTGTTTTGAATAGTACCCTAAATAACCCTAAATTCTCTCTATCTCTCGTGTTCATTTGAAATTTTGGAGGGTAGTTTTGGGTAAATTTCATGCCCATCAGACCCTCTCTCTCTAAACTGGGTTTAATCTCCCCTCTCTCTAAAAGGATAAACCCTCACCCTCCCTCTCTCTCTAAAAAAACCCTATCATCTGTCTCTCGCTGTCTCTCTAAAGAACCCTAAACAACCCTATTCTCTCTCTCTCTCTCTAAAGATCTCTCTGCCTCTAAAAAAAACCCTATCATCTCTCTCTACAGAACCAAACCAAAAAACAACATTCTCTGATCTATATATCAAAACTTATTCTCCCTCCCCCTCTCTCTCTGTAAAGATGGCTTCACATGACAACATTGCCCTTGTTGCAACGCCGATTGGTACCGAAAATTTGCTGGCGGCCGGAACGAGAAACTCATTGGAGATAGAAGAAATCCAGTTGGAAATCTCGACTCCGGCGACTATTGTCGGAGGTAGCACCGGTCTCCAACCCTTAGTTGAAGGTATTAGGACGCCTCTCGGAGCTTCGGCGAGACCGATCGTAAGAATCTTAGCCTTGGAGAGGTTGGTGAGGCGCTTGCTTGACAACCCTAAACTCTGGACTATCACTGGTTTAGTTGCTTTCTTAATCGGATTTGTGTTATTTCTGAACAGCTTGATGACCAAATACCCATAATTTCTTCATCGTTCATTGCAACAAACTGATTGTTCGGAGGTTAGCACTGGTTGTGTGATTTCTGATAAAACTACCTCCACTGACAAAAACAATTTCCTCCCTGGTTTAGACATTTGTAATTGCTATAGTATGTCGTTCTATCACTATTATCATCACTCTTATGAGGGCTTTCAATAAGGGAGTGAGGAATCATCTAATGGTCGCCGGGAAGTATCACCGGCGAGGGAAGGTCACTGGTGCTTTTGTGGTGGTCATATTGATTGGCTTTCTTACACATGAGTATTCGGAGGAGGTTTCAGTGGAGTCTTTGGTGGTTTTGATGTGTTACTCGATGTGGACTTTATCTGTCTATGATTTGGGCAAACCTACCATCGATTTTGGCCTGATAAACTGTTCTCTAGCCCAAACAATGAACAAAGCGCTCCATCTCTGGAAGTGATGTGGTTGGTATTACTCTATTGCTTTTTCATCATCATCATACATTACACTATCGAGGATGCAGACAAAGAGCGCAGAGAAAGGCCTGATGAACGTACTTCGAACTCCTACTCCGGTAAGAAATGTGGCGCTCCGTGATTTGGAGCGATCTGGTCCGAGGGATATTGTTGCATGATGATGATATGGAGGAAATTTAGTGTTTTTTAAGTGTTTAAACAGAAATTGAACTTAATATTTTCTAAACACTTAAAAAACACTAAATTTCCTCCATATCATCATCATGCAACAATATCCCTCGGACCAGATCGCTCCAAATCACGGAGCGCCACATTTCTTACCGGAGTAGGAGTTCGAAGTACGTTCATCAGGCCTTTCTCTGCGCTCTTTGTCTGCATCCTCGATAGTGTAATGTATGATGATGATGAAAAACAGTAAAGTAATACTAACCACATCCCCAAATCAAACTTTCAGAGATGGAGCGCTTTGTCCATTATTTGGGCTAGAGAACAGTTTATCAGGCCAAAATCGGTTGTAGGTTTGGCCAAACCATAGACAGATAAAGTCAACATCGAGGAACACATCAAAACCACCAAAGACTCCACTGAAACCTCCTCCGAATACTCATATGTAAGAAAACCAATCAATATGATCACCACAAAAGCACCAGTGGCCTTCCCTCGTCGGTGATACTTCCCGACGACCATTAGACGACTCCTCACTCCCTTATTGAAAGCACTCATAAGAGTGATGATAATAGTGATAGAACAACAGACTATAGCTATTAGAAATGTCCAAACCAGGGAGGAAATTGTTTTTGTCAGTGGAGGTGGTTTTATCAGAAATCACACAACCAGTGCTAACCTCCGAACAGTCAGTTTGTTGCAATGAACGACGAAGAAATTATGGGTATTTGGTCATCAAGCTGTTCAGAAATAACACAAATCCGAGTAAGAAAGCAACTAAACCAGTGATAGTCAAGAGTTTAGGGTTGTCAAGCAACCTCCTCACCAACCTCTCCAAGGCTGAGATTCTGACGATTGGCCTCGCCGAAGCAAGTTAAGGTGTCCTATTACCTTTATTTTGAACTGCGGGTGGGAGACCGGTGCTACCTCTGACAATAGTCGCCAGAGTAGAGATTTCCGACTGGATTTCTTCTATTTCCGATGAGTTTCTCGTTCCGGCCGCTAGCAAATTTTCGATACCAGTCGGTGTTGCAACATGAACAATGTTGTCATATGACGCCATCTTTACAGAGAGAGCGGGGGAGGGAGAATAAGTTTCGATATATAGATCAGAGAATGTTGTTTTTTGGTTTGGTTCTGTAGAGAGAGATGATAGGGTTTTGTTAGAGAGGAAGAAAGATCTTTAGAGAGAGATGATAGGGTTCTTTAGAGAGAGATGATATAGGGTTCTTTAGAGAGAGATGATATAGGGTTCTTTAGAGAGAGAGATGATAAGGGTTTTTAGAGAGGGTGAGGGTTTATCCTTAAAGAGAGAGAGGAGAGATTAAACCCATTTTAGAGAGAGAAGGATATGCCTGATGGGCATGAGATTTATCCAAAACTACCCTCCAAATTTCAAATGAACACGAGAGATAGAGAGTGAAATTTAGGGTTATTTAGGGTACTATTCAAAATAAAGGTAAACAAGTTTTGATATATAAATCAGAGAATGTTGTTTTTTGGTTTGGTTCTTTAGAGAGATAGAGAGATCTTTAGAGAGAGAGATGATAGGGTTTTTTTAGAGAGAGAGAGTGAGGGTGAGAGGGATACGTCCGATTAGCATGAGATTTACCCAAAACTACCTTCCAAATGAACACGAGAGATGGAGAATTAAGGTTATTTTGGGTACTATATAAAATAAAGGTAACTGTCATGGGGAGTGGTGTTGATAGTGTTTCAAAACAAATCTGAGGAGTGGTGTTTGATTAATGATTTAGACATAAACGCTGTACGAAATATCATTTTTAAGATACTATTTTGCCGAATTTTTAATCATCAACCTCCATCACTAACTGTTTGCCTAATTTGACTTTTATATAATTATTGTCCTCAAATTTTAATGAAAAAAAAAATTAATATTTTATATATGATGCCGAAAATTGGTGAGAGCAATTTAGGAACCCTTGATTCTCTTGATAGAGTGACAGCTGTATAACGAATTGATGGGAAGCGTGATTCATGCCGCGCCTCATGGAGCCTCACCACGCCGGACACCCGAGCTGCGAGCATCTCGGATAATGACAGCCGGACTCCTCAGGACCATGGGCTCCACACTCCTAGCCCGGATTTCCCAGGCTATTGGATGGCCACGTGGCGGTTAGACTGCTATAGGATGTTTATTGACATATCAGCTGCCCCCCATTTTCAAAGCTGAGATGACGCCCTGTCAGATGAGGTTGGAAAATTAAGAACGTCTTTCGCATACCGTCCGGGGATGGGTCAGGTTCCCCACCGGACCAAGGCTGGCATGGAATGACCCGGCAGTACAAGGACCGGGCGGTATTTACACAGGCCCGGGACCCTCGACGCCACGTGCCTACTGGTTACAGGTATAGTTCGGGCTTAAAGCGTCCAGTTTGAGAAGTAACCGAATCGTCCAGCTGGCAACTAAACCATCACATCGCACATTTAATGCTCACGCTTTCTGAGGCGACGCCCCACGTGCCCGAAACGACAGTTTCGGCGGGAGAGTATGGGAGCCATCCGATCAAATTAGATCCCAACCGTTCGTGCTGCTTATATAAGGAGCACTCCTTCAACCTCGCTTCTTCACCCCATAGCATCAACTGAGTCACCTTAGCAAACACTCCGAACCCCCTTTCTTCTACTGTCTTTACTTTTCCAATCTCTTATCCACATCAAATGGCTTCGCATGTTGACCTGACGTCTGATGAAGGGCTAAGAGCATTCCGAAAGGATTGCCAAATTCCAGACGACGTAGTGGTCCGCCCTTACGTTGAGGGGGAGGAAATTGCTTTCCCCTTTGTCCTTATTAGCAGCTATTTGCTGCTCATCGTTGGATTGCGCTTCCCCCTACCGGTTTCCTTTTGCGACTTGCTTGAGGGGTTACGCATTCCACTACACAAGTGCCGCCCAAACGTTGCTCGCCTCCTGTGGGGTATATCAGCGCTGAACAAGCGGTTGGGATTGCTCCTCCGGCCTGCTGACGTCGCGAGGTGCTATATATTGGGCATTGACAACAGAGGCCCCTACTTCCGCCCCAGGACCGAGGGAAAGGATCTTGTCCGAGGCTTGGACTTTCCGAACAAGACCTGGCAGCGGTACCCTTGGGTTGTGGTTGCCGGCAACTGGTTGGAGGACGCCGTTCTCTGTCCTCCGGCGGCGTTTGACCCCGATCTCTGCAAGCAAGCTTTCACCGCCCTCCGTGGGATCGCCCCTACCGCTGATGACACGGAGGCGCTTGACCAGGCTATTGATGCCGGCATGTCGTTCTCTTATCTGGCAGGGAGACCTGCGGAGAACACGGTTGCCGGACCTTCTTCTGCAGCTCCTGCCGCCATGGCTTCTGGATCGCGCCGCTATACCCGATCCATGGCGACCGGGGCACGCCTCGCTGGCCGGGCGGGCCAACCCGAGGGGCCGGTCACTTTGTCCACCAGCAGTGATTCCTCCTCCTCTGAGGATGTAAGCCCGCCACCGGGCCCATCCAGGAAGGGCAAGGAGAAACAGGTCGAAGAAGAATCTCAACCCCCACCAAAGAGAAGCCGGCCGGAAACGTTCGCCAGTCCCCGTATGCCCGGCTCAGGGACGGACTTCTCTCTCGGGAACATGGAAAAACGTTTGCAGGTGGTGGAGAAGATGGGCGACGAACTGCAGATGGATTCCGCCCTGCGGGGGGTGGACGTCCATGCCCTGGAGCTGGCTGTAGAGGGGCTGACGGCGAAGGTGGCTGCCTTGGAAGAGGAGGTCAAGGCCATGAAGGGCCAAGGACCTTAAGGGCACTTTTTGTTTGTATACATATTTTTCCTTCTTCTCTTTTTTACCGGGAAGGCTATTATAATTGCTCCCGTCTTTGTACAGTTCTCCTTTTTATAGAAATAAAAAGGTCCTTGAGGCCAACTTTTTCCTTCATCAAGCCCTTTGAACTGCAAATCAATTCTGTACGACTCTGTGCGATTAATGCCCGACCAGCTCGCAAATGTGCCCGGGCTATGGCTCGGGCCTGGACCGCTGCTACCACGTGTCAACCAATCATTGGTCAGGTTAGATCTTAACGAATGGAGACGTGGGCGCAACCGAACAGTTCGCAAACTAACGGAACCGTCTTTTCGTGTATTTAATGCGCGCGCCTTTTGAGGCGACTCCTCACGTGACCGAAGCGACGGTTTGGGCGGGAAATCTTCTGAACCGCTGGATCTGCTCTGATCTGGGCCGTTCAGGGTCTTTATATAAGGAGCACTCGCCCCACCTCCTGCGTACCTTCCTGATTTTCTTCTTTCTGATCTTTCTTTCCTCTCTCCCCCATTCCTTTTTCATTTCGGAGCGAAGCTGGAGAGAACGAACCTTGTGAGGTTTGAGCGGGAGTGGGATTTCTTCCTTCTTAGATTCGGCGCGTTTTTCGAGTCCGGTGGAACCCTAACTCACCTGAACCGAACGGGTGTTCCTTGCGTTGTTCTAATAGAGTGCTACCTGGGGCTAAGGAGCATCTACTCGCTACCATTCAGGTTAGTAACTCTGCCCCCCCTGTACATCAGGCTTGGGGTTTCCGATCCCTTCGCTAGTCGTCGTTTGCGTCAGTTCTTTCCTGCCGGAGGGCCAGAGATGGAACACTCCGGCTTTAATTCATCGTCGAGATCGGAGAGTGAGCAGTATCGGTCAGGGTCCCCTGGCGCCAGCCTAGGCCAGCCCCTCGAGTCCCAGTCCGACCACCAAAGTGGGGCCAGGATCCCCATTCGTCTGTCTAGTAGTGAGTCTTCTGAGGAGGCTCCCGTCGCCTCCGTTTCGAGGGGGTTGGGCGACGAGTCGCCTGAGGGGACCGACCGCATGGTCTTCGATTGTGAGTCTACTTCTTCTGTTCTACGCTCTGGAGACCTTCTCCGGATCAGGAAGAGGTATTCCCTCCCTGATGGTTGCGCCCTAGCCGTAAATACCGGCGGCGCGCATCTATATCAGTCGGGGTTCGTCACCCTGTTTGAGGACGCTATGATGGCGGGCCTCCGACTTTCGCTTCACCCTGTAGCTCGGGACATGTTGATCTTTCTCGACATCGCTCCCGGTCAGTTGGCTCCCAACGGGTGGAGGTTCTTGATGGGGTGTATATCGTTGTGGCCCCAAGCGTTCGGGTATGAGCTTACCCTACAGGAGTTCCTCTGGGCTCACCGACCATTCCCCGTGCATAATGAATTGGGGTTTTTCTCGTTTTCTTGCCCGTCCGGGCAAGAAAATCATTGACAACTGCCCCAGCAATAATAAAGGGTGGAAGGGCAAATTTTTCCAGGCGTCTACCCTTCGCCTCTGTGACATGGCTCCGGGGATCCAGTTGAGGACATCCTGGGCCAGGGAGTTGAGGGGTAAGACCGCCCTTCCGACTTTGTCTGCTACTTTGGCCTATTCGGAACATAGTGGATTACTGATTATTTTCCTTTCTTGTTTACAGCGGGCTCAACTAAACCCCCAAAGATTCCTGAGGTGTGCCAGGCCAGGATCTTGAAGCTAGCAAGGCTGCCCACCAGCATCTGGAACGTGTTGTCCCGGACGGGAGAGTTTATCGTTACCTATTCTCCTGAGCCGCCTGTTCCTGCCCCCAGTCTTACGCCCATCATCCCGGGTGAGTATTACGCATTAAACATGTACTTGCACTATTTCTGCCCTTTGCTCCTCTGACCGTACGATCTTTGTTTTTACAGAAATGGCTCCCAAGCGCAATTTGGACCAGCTGCGGGAGAGACAAGCTGCCGCCGTCGCCACTACTGCCACTCGGGTGGCCATCGCCCAAGGAAAAAGACCGGCCACCGAGGGTTCAGGCGGCGAGCGCCCGCTCAGGCGCATTCGTCACGGGACGACTACCCGTCCAAGTATCGTAGGGACTTCGGCTCCCCCCAGGCCAGCTGTTGAAGAGCCCGTGCCCAGGGCTGACGTTCCGTCAGGTCTGCCCTCGGGCGGGCATGGCGAGGCCCGGGAGAGGCTAAAGCCCTGCCTTGCGCCGAGCCAGGTGTCAGCATGTGCCGAGCTATCTCCCCAAGGGCTCGAAGGATGGCTATATAGCATTTCCCACCTGGTGAGTGTTCTGCTTTTCTTCAAACGTGGACTTGCCCTACACTCATTACTTGTTTAACCGATTTGCATCCTCCTGCTGTAGGTTGGCTGCATAGCCGCGGGATCTGAATCCGTCCATTCTTCCTTGGCCGGGAAAGCGAGTGCCGCCGAAGCCGCCCTTTCGAAGGAGCGGAAAGAGCTAAACGTAGCGAGAGCTGCCCTGACCGTGGAGACAAATAAGACGAAGTCGCTGTCTTTGAGCTTAGGGGCGGCTCAGGCGGACCTGGCAGCAGCTTTGGCCGAATTGGAAGCTGCCCGGGCCCTCATCACGGCAGCCGAAGCCCAGGCTAAGGCGGTGACTGAGGCACCTTCCGCAGCAGCCTTGGAAGGAGCTTTTGATGACGGCTTCTTCCAAGGTTATGATGATCTGAAACGGCGGGTAGCCCGGGACCATCCCGAATGGGTCCTTTCGGCCTACGAGGGGATTGAATCGGACTACTGGGACATTGGAGAGGATCCTATTGCTGGTGAAGCTCCTGCTGCGGGCGAGGATCCGGCGGCTACTGGAGATCCTATGGTCATCGCCGAGGCCACTGAGCTCGCCCCGGAGGGGGTTCTAGCGGAGGAAAGACTTGCCGCTCCTGGGGAGCAGACCGAGGAGACCGATATTGCGGTCAATGTGGAAGACTGACTCCCCGGTCCCTCCTTCCTGCTGTCTGTTTTTTTTTTTTTTCCGGGGAGGCTACTACAATTGCCCCCCCAGGCTTGTACATTTGTTTACTTTAATGCAAAGGCCCCTGAGGTCACCCTTCCATTAATTTTGTTGTACTGTGCTTTGACTTTTACTAGTACCCGTGTGGCTTTGGCCAACCTAACATCTGCTCTAACAAATGCTTTAGGACCGTAACCCACAGAGCATCTAATTTTTGCTAGTATCCGTGTGGCTTTGGCCAACCTGACATCTGCCTTAGCAAATGCTTTAGGACCGTAGCCCACAGAACACCTAGTCGAGTGTTGTAATTCCCTGTCAGGCCTTAGTACATCTGTCCCCTGCCCCCCAAGCATTTTGCTAAGGCGGGTGTGCGGGTGTTCTGAAAAACCTGGCCGTAGGGAATTGACCTGGAACATGGGTGGTTGCAGGAGCGTTTGAAGCTTGCCATCGCTGGCCACCTAGGGGTTTGGCCCCATCGTTGGCTGGACCTAAGCAGAGCTTTAGTTGATTTCCTGTTTAGGTATAGAACCCTCTTGCCCCCGGGGCTCCTGTTAAGGCGGGGGTGTGATGGGGATCAACCATAGGAAACCGACCTGGAACATGGGTGGTTGCAGGGTCCTTTAGTGCCTGGGTTCGGAGCCCGAGGTCTTTCTGTGCCTCGGGGTTAAACCCGAGGTCTTTTTGTGCCTCGGGGTTAGGCTCGAGGTCTTTTTGTGCCTCGGGGTTAGGCCCGAGGTCTTTTTGTGCGTTGTCCAATGTACCGAAGGGAGTAATGTTTAAAAGCAAACTTTACCATTTTATTTAAAAGATAACCATCTGTAACAATTGTCCTAGCAAGGCTACATAAAAGAATTTTCCTCATAACATTAGACTCCCGTAGCTAGGTGCTACTGATAGTACTTGCGGAGATGTTGTACGTTCCAGGGGTGACTTAGGTCGTGCCCGTCCATGCTTTGTAGCCAGTAGGTTCCTGGTCGGTTGACCCGTGTGACTATATACGGTCCTTCCCAGTTTGCTCCCAACTTCCCATGGCTTGGAACTCGGGTTGACTGGTTCACTGCTTTAAGAACAAGGTCCCCAACCTGGAAACTACGATGCTTCACCTTACTATTGTAGTATCGCGAGACCCTTTGCTTGTAAGCTGCCACCTTGAGATAGGCCTGGTCCCTTTTTTCTTCCACCAAGTCTAGTTCAGTCCTGAGGGCTTCTCCGTTGGCTTGGGAATTGAAAGTAGCCACCCGGTATGTGGGCAGCCCGAGCTCTGTGGGGACTACTGCCTCAAAACCGTAAGTTAATGAAAATGGGGTTTCGCCCGTAGCTGCCCGGGGTGTGGTACGGTAGGCCCACAGGAGGGCTGGGAGTTCATCGGCCCACAGGCCCTTGGCTCCCTCCAGCCTTGTTTTAATTGACTGCAAGATCGTGCGGTTGGTCACCTCGGCCTGACCATTAGCTTGTGGATGCTCGGGAGAAGAGTAATGGTTCAGTATTCCATAGTCTGAGCAGAACTGTCTAAAGACAGGTGTATCAAATTGTCTCCCGTTGTCGCTGATCAGGACTCGCGGAATGCCGAACCTGCTAAGGATATTTCTTTCTACAAAATGTTCCATTTTTTGCTCGGTTATCGTTGCCAGGGGCTCAGCTTCCGCCCATTTGGTGAAGTAGTCAACGGCTATTACAGCAAACTTAACCAGCCCTTTTCCTGTTGGTAAGGGACCAACGATGTCGATCCCCCATTGGGCGAATGGCCAGGGGCTATGGACCGGGGTCTGAAGTTCTCCCGGTTGGTTTATCATTGGAGAGTACCGTTGGCACTTGTCACATCTCCGAACGTAACCTTGCAGTAGGGCCTTTCTGGAAAGTGTCCGGCCTCCTACGTGGTTCCCGCACACACCTTCGTGGATTTCAAACAAGATGGCCTGAACTTGCGTTGGATGCACGCAACGGAGGTACGGGATAGTGAATCCCCTCTTATAGAGGACACCATCGAGGATATGGTATCGTGTCGCCCGGTATTTGACCCGCCTTGCTTCCTCTTTGTCGTTTGGGAGCCCTCCTGTCGTCAAGAATGTCACGATTGGATCCATCCAACTAGTTTCCAGAGTAACCGGGTCAACCTCCATGCCCTCTGAGTTGATCACACTCGGCTCGGGTAAGAATTGTATTCTTATCCCGGGCAAGTCTGACTCAGCTGACGATGCGAGGCGAGCAAACCGGTCAGCCCTGGTGTTTTCTTCTCTAGGTATCCGGGTGATAGAAAATCCTCGGAGTTGTTTGGAAACCGTCCGGACGAGGGCTAAGTAGGCTATCATGCTGTCTTCCCGCGCTTCATATTCCTGGTTTACCTGATTAACCACGAGCTGAGAGTCGCTGTAGCTCTCGACTTGTTGTGCACTCATTGAAATGGCTAATTGTAACCCGACCAAGAGGGCTTCGTATTCGGCCTCGTTGTTGGAGGCACGAAACCCAAATCTCAAAGCGTATTCCAGCTGGATTCCGTCGGGGGTAGTCAAGATGATCCCGGCACCACTACCTTGTTGGTTAGAGGAGCCGTCGACATGAAGTACCCAAGTAGGGATGCCGGATTGCAACCCCGGCGGTAAGGCCACAGGCTCGGGTTCTTCTCCCGGGTCTTCGGGATATGTAAACTCGAGCAGAAAGTCTGCGACGGCTTGTCCCTTGATGGCCGTCCGCGGCCGGTAAGTCACCTCAAACTCCTCCAATTCCAAAGCCCATTTAACGAGCCTTCCGGACGTGTCTGGCCGGGAGAGAATTTTGCGGAGTGGTTGATCGGTGAGTACTACAATGGCATGGGCCTGGAAGTACGGCCGGAGCCTTCGGGCAGAGGTAATGAGGGCGAAAGCCAATTTCTCGATGCGGGAGTATCGGCTCTCCGCCCCTTGCAGCGCCCGGCTGGTGTAGAACACAGGGAACTGTATCCCGTGCTCTTCCCGAATAAGTGCCGAGCTAACCGCCGACGGTGACACTGCCAGGTACAGGAATAGTTCCTCTCCGTCTGTAGGTGTCGTCAGTAGAGGAGGAGAGGCCAGGTACTTCTTGAGGTCCTGGAATGCCTCCTCGCACTCCTCCGACCATTGAAAAGCTTTACGGAGGATTTTAAAGAACGGGAGGCACCGGTCGGTAGCTCGGGAAACAAATCTGTTCAGTGCGGCCACCCGCCCGGCTAAGCTTTGAACTTCTTTTGTCGACTTGGGGGACCGCATGTTGATGATAGCCTGGATTTTGTCTGGGTTTGCTTCGATTCCCCGTCTGCTGACTAGATGACCGAGGAACTTTCCGGATGATACCCCAAAGGTGCATTTGGCCGGGTTCAACCTCATCCTGAACTTTCTCAAAATGCTGAAGGCCCCGGCCAGATGCTCCAGGTGATCGGGTTCATCTCGGCTCTTGACCAGGAGATCGTCCACGTATACCTCCATGGACTTTCCGATGAGGTCTTTGAACATGAAGTTGACCAGGCGCTGGTATGTAGCCCCGGCGTTCTTAAGGCCGAAGGGCATAACCCTGTAACAGTACGTGCCTTGGTCGGTGATGAACGCTGTCTTCTCTTCATCCCCGGGGTACATGCTGATCTGATTGTACCCCGAGTAGGCGTCCATGAACGAGAGGAGTGAGTGGCCTGCCGTTGAATCAACAAGGAGGTCTATCCTGGGTAACGGATAACAGTCCTTGGGACAGGCCTTGTTGAGGTCGGTGAAGTCCACACACATCCTCCACTTACCATTGCTCTTCTTGACCAGAACAACGTTGGCTAACCAGTCGGGGTAGTGGACCTCCCGGATGGAGTTAGCTTTTAGTAGCTTTTCTACCTCCTCACTTACAGCTTTTTGCCTCTCGGACGCCATGCCCCTTCTCTTCTGCTTTACCGGACGGAAGTCTGGGCTAACATTGAGGTGATGGGACATCACTCGGGGATCAATCCCGGGCATGTCCTCATGACTCCAAGCAAAGACATCCTGGTTTTGCCTCAAGAACTGGACCAATTTTTCTTTCAAGGCGGGCTCCAGCAACGCGCCTACGTTGATCGTCCGATCCGGGTGCTCCGGATCCAGCACAACTTGCTCCAATTCTCCCATAGGCCCTATCATGTCCCTCGGGTCCCGGGGATCCATTTCTTGGACATTCAGAGTCTCGGTGATTGCCCCCCGTCGCAACGAGCTAACATAACAACTCCGAGCCGTGGTTTGGTCTCCTCGCAAGCATCCCGGTCCCTGAGGAGTCGGGAATTTTACGGTTAGGCTGTATATGGAGACAACTGCTCGTGCTTTGTTGAGGGTCGGCCTCCCAAGGATAACGTTGTAGGCCGATGGGGCATCCACTATCACGAAATTGGTGAGCAGGGAAACCTGTTGTGGATAGGTCCCCATGAGTACTGGGAGTTCGATCGTGCCGAGTGGTTGAGTGCTAGAGCCGTTGAATCCGACCAGGGGAGTAGCGACTGGCCGGAGCCGATCTCGATCGATTCCGAGTTGGTCGAATGCCGCTGCGAACATTATATCCAACGAGTTGCCCGTGTCAACTAGTACCCTTTGGACCATGTAGTTTGCTATAGACAGTGTCACTACCAGCAGGTCGTCGTGGGGGCAGTGGAGGCCCTGTACATCATCGGATGAGAACGTCAGAACGTCAGTTGGTGAGGGGCCGGTGGATTGGACCTGCCATACATCCGCTCGGGATGCTCGTGCCTGCCTCTTCCGTGCCGACTGTGAATCACCTCCGCCAGATGTTCCTCCGGAGATCACGTTGATGTGGCCGAGCGGTGGAGGGGGCTGACCGGGAGCCCGGGCATCCTGTCGGGGTCGTCTGTCCGCTGTGACAAACTCGGCAAGATGGCCCTGCTCGATCAGCTTTTCGATTGCTATTTTCAATTTGAAGCAATCCTCCGTTTCATGGCCGTGATCCTTGTGATAACGGCAGAACTTCTCCCGATTCCTCTTGCCGGGAGGGGCTCTGAGCTTGGTAGGCTGCAGAAGCAACCTCTGCGCCTCTGCGGCGGCCATCACCTCATGTATGGGTCGGGAAAGAGGTGTAAAAGCTGTTGGGGGCTGACCCCTAGCCTCTCTTTGATCTTGCTTTGGCTTCTTTCCCGGACCTTTCTCAAATCCCTCGCGTTTGCGATTTGTTTTTGGGGATTCGTCTCCTGTCTGGCTGGCGCGCTTTGCCTTCAGGAACTCTTCGGTGTCTATGTACTTCCCTACTCTTTCCGAGAGTTCCACCAGGGTTGCCGGTCGATTGCGATGAAAAGACGTGGCCACCTTGGTGTGCTGAACTCCCGAGCAGAAAGCCATGATAGCGGCGGTCTCATTGAGGTTGCGAATCAAGAGCCTCTGCTGGTTGAAACGATCTACGTATTCCCTTAAAGATTCCCCCCTTTGCTGCTTGACAGCTAGCAGCTGGGTGTCTGGCTGCGACCAGTCCAGCATCCCGACAAACTGACTGATGAAGAGTTTGTCGAGGGTCTTGAAGTCGTCAACCGTCCGCGGCTTCAGAGCATGGAACCATTGTGCGGCTGATCCCTTTAGAGTACTGGGGAATGCTAGGCATAGCAGCTCGTCCGTGGTAGTGACCAGTGCCATCTGCGCCTTATAAGTGCGGATGTGGTCCACTGGACTCCCCTTGCCGTCGTATGAGCTGAGATGAGGGGGCTTGAACTTCCGCGGGATTGGGAACTGTGTCACTCGGGCCGTATAGGGCGACTCTGTTTCTGTATTAGTGAGGTCGTGGCCGGATTTGCGGTTCAGCCTCTCAATCTGCTGCTGCAGCTCCTCGACCTGGGCCTTGACGTCAGTGCGCCCGGTCCTCCTCTCTGCATCTGAGTAGTAAGTAGGGTCAGACGATGATGCCTCGTCCTCGAAGCGCGTCGATCTTGGGGATAGTACTCGGCTGCGAGTTCGGGATAACCTGTGCCTAAGATCATCCCGGCTTAGGGCGGGCGGATCGTCGATTGGTTCCCTGACTTTTCGTCTGGATGCTTCTCCCCTTGCGGCCGGTCGCCGTTCGATGAGGATCCGGGCGTCCTCCACTCGGCGCGCTCGGCGTGGAACGTACCGAGGTCCTTCCTGTGGGCGCTTGGTGGGCTGGCTACGTTCTCCCTCCGCCTGGCTTTCCCGATTTAGTTGGGACCCTGGAGCGGATCTGGTTTTTCCGCGCTTCCGGGCAGGCCTCTTACTGGAAGTGCTCTTTTCAGGCCGCTTTTCCGACGAAGGGCCTTCTTGGGGTCCTCGACCACTTTTTCATGCTGGGCCATGAGCGCCTCTATTTGCTGTTGCGTCCGGATCTGGCCCTCCAAGAGCCGCTCCAGGGCGGCTGTGACCTGGTCGGAGGTCATGGAGGTCGCCCGTGTCTCGATCTGTTGGTCCTCCTGACCGGTTGAATTGGCGGTCTTCTTACCCTTCTTGGGAGGCATGTCAATCAGTCAAAGATTTTTTGTTGATGAGAAAACTGTGTCGGTTCCCACAGACGGCGCCAAACTGATGATGCCGAAAATTGGTGAGAGCAATTTAGGAAGAAAACAAGATCACAGAGGATTTGTATGTGGTTCGGCCCCGTTAATGAGGTGACCTACGTCCACGGTTGCGTCTGTGCGCGTCTCACTAGTAGATCACCGGCAGGCCTGGTGAGCCAACAAAATAAGGCGGCACTACCAGTAACACCGGCCGGGTGTATGCGTGTATATATTGATAAGCTCTCTAATATGTGCAGATGTACTTAGAGAATTGATGTTCGGATCCCCTTTGAGAGGACAGGTGAGCTCTTTTATAGATGCAAGAGTCCACCCTTACAGGGTAAGTTGATTAGATTAGGAAGCCCAATCTAATCACAATAGATTTGCACAACCTTTGGGGGAGTTTCCTAAGTGATCTAGGGAACCCTTGATTCTCTTGATAGAGTGACAGCTGTATAACGAATTGATGGGAAGCGTGATTCATGCCGCGCCTCATGGAGCCTCACCACGCCGGACACCCGAGCTGCGAGCATCTCAGATAATGACAGCCGGACTCCTCAGGACCATGGGCTCCACACTCCTAGCCCGGATTTCCCAGGCTATTGGATGGCCACGTGGCGGTTAGACTGCTATAGGATGTTTATTGACATATCATTTGTGTATATATTGTATCTCATTATTACAAAAAAAAAAAAAATTAGGTGATGAGTGAAAAGTGGAGAATAAGTGTAAAATACCTAATTCAATATTGATTTACATACAAATGCCTGACAAATTTTTTTTTCAAACTAACGGAGACTAACCAAAACACATGAAAATTCTCAAAACTGTAAAAAAAAAATTAAATAAAAAATGGCTTTAGTAAAATGGCTTCTAGTGGGGATACCAAACACACCCTTAGAAAATTCTTGAAAAGGCCACATAATTTGAATCGGGTTTTCTTGTATTGTGATAATTATGAATCTACACCAGATAAGTAAAGCGTTTTCCATTAAATTTGAAAACAGTGATAGTCCATTGATGGCAACATATAGTCTACATAAAAATAAAAATAAAATAAATGCATTGAATGAAGTTTCCACAATCACACATGCACATACAAAACCAAACAGAAACTGAAATTAAATTGGACAAAAACAGAAACCATACTAAAAACTATTTTTTTCTTCTCGTAAATCCAACTAATAAGATCCAGAACACAAAAGATGATCATACTACTACTACTACTACTACTACTACTACTACTACTACGTACAGCCTTACAACCCCCCAAAGCAACCCCAAAACATCGAAGGAAGGACTCATGAAGAAGAATCTTTACTGTGCAACCTCCCAAAGCATAAACTAAATTAAAACTAAAACTAAACATAAACTCTACTAAACTTCCTCCTGATCATCATCATGCAACATCCCTCGGACCCTTGTCGAGAATACTTAAGTCAGTTTATAACTACGATTGACGAGGTGGGTTTATTCTTTCTTACTAATTATATGTTGCAGAGAATCTATTTTCATTAAACGACATGACACCTGATTATTTGGCAATGTTTCTGCAGGTTTTTAGAACCCTTGTCAAGAATACTAAAGTAATCAAATGTGCAAAAGTTGAGAATCATAAATTTTGTACCTCTGTACATTATCGTAATGTAGATGAGAAGGTAAGGACTTCTCGATTCCTTATGGCCACTATGTTGCTTACAAGTTTGAGGATGTCCTTTAAAGTGCTTATTTAGTGATTTCAGAGTTGGCCTACGGTTGCTTATGGCCACTCCTCGCTTGCGTCTAACTCATGGGCGAAAGGCACCTTATTTAGCTGACTTTTATGAAATATATTTCGTCCCCAATGAAAATATTTTCCTTCCCGTATTATTTTTTTTTGTTAACACTACACCAAAAAGGTCAATCTTGCACGTTTCGCGTTTTCTTTTCATTTGGCACTGTTTAAAACCGTGCCAAAATCTGGAACCTGTTTTTAGTCAATCTGGCTTGGCTATAAACCGTGCCAAATCTGGCACCGTTACAAGCAGTGTCAAATTCGAACATTACAGTGCCAAATGAAGAGAAAAGGGCTTGACACCATTTTTTTCGTTTTCTGTTGGAATATTCAGAATATTATTATTCCCGTGATTTATGGATCACGATGTTTTAGGAATAGATTGATTTGATCTTATCTGTATTTCCTTTCTTTTCTTTTATTTCCTTTTATTAGTTTATCATGGATGTATATATATATACCTTGTACTTTACCATTGTGGAATAAGAAAATATAGTTTCTTCTTGGTATCAGAGCCAAAGAGACTAAAACCCTAGCCTCTTCTTCTTCCAGTCACACCACCTCCACCTGCGCCGCACCACCTCTGCCACCACCAGCCCCCTGCGCCACTCACCAACCACATCACCCACCTGCGCCGGAACCCTAGTCACCTCCTTACTCTCGGCCAAGCCTTCCCAGGCTCTCGGTTCTCCTTTGGTTAGCCTCGACTAGCCCTTGCGCAGCCACTAGGCTGCGTCTTGCCCCGTTCGTGGGTCTTGTGATGATTTAGAGGCCTTTCGTGCTTCCATTTTTCTCTTGGGCTACCTTGTGTGTTTTTGGTAGCCTCTGCCTGTTGCTATTGCTGTTGTCTCTGTCCAGCAGCCTTTACATCTTCCTCTGCGCCTTGTTGCTCGTGACTATTCTTCGGGATACTATTCACGATCACTGTTCATCGGCCACTATTCACAGTCACTGTTCATCGGTACTATTCACAGTCACTGTTCATCGGCACTATTCACAGTCACTGTTCATCGGCTACTATTCACATTCACTGTTCATCGGCTACTATTCACAGTCACTGTTCATAATGGCTGATAATAGAACCGATAAGGATAAGGGTACTAATCATTCCCCTACCGGTTCACAGTTACGTCAGGATCTCTCTATGTCCCTGACTCCACATTCCCCTGCGCAGAGGGTGACTACTGTTCTCATGGATGGGCAAAATTTTGCCGCACGGTCTCATTCCATTCGCCTTTTTCTTGGTGCCAGAGGCAAGTCCAGTTGGCTTCTTGGCACCACACCTAAGCCTGCTCCAACCGATTCCACCTTCGATCAGTGGAATATGGACAATTGTACTATCCTGGGTTGGTTGTTCAATTCAATGGAGCCTCGTATTTATCATATGTTCATGTATCACACTTCTGTCCACGGCTTATGGAAGGCGTTGACCCAGATGTATGCGCATAAGCGCAATGAGTCACGGATTTATCAGCTTCATCGCGAAGTTTCTCAGTCGTCTCAGGATTCTCTCCGGATGAGTGTCTCAGATTATTTTGGTTATCTACAGTCCCGTTGGGAGGAGTTGGCTCAGTACGAACCTCTTGGTGATATTCCTGCTGAAGCCGCTACTGTTATTGTCCAACGCCTGGATCGTCTGCACACTTACCAGTTCTTGATGGGTTTGAAATCTGAGTTCGAATCTCTTCGTACTCAGATTTTGAACACGTCTCCTATGCCCTCTCTCTACGAGGCCTTTGCTATTGTTGATGGTGATGAGCGTCGTCGCCTATTAATTCAGACTTCTATTGCTCCAGTCTCAGATTCTCCTGTTGTTCCTGATCAGATGGCCTTTGCAGCTCATGCTGGCTCTCGCCCTAGCGGTCGAAAACCTCCAGTCTGTAAGCATTGCAATGTTGTTGGTCATACCAAAGATCGCTGTTTCCAACTCCATCCCGAGTTGAAGAAACAGTATGCCACCCGAAGTCGCAACCCAGGTCCAACCCGCTTTGCTTCTATTGCTGAGACCAGACCCGAACCTATTACTCCTGATCTTGGCCAGCTTCATCAGAACCAGAGTATGCTTCAATCTCAGATTGGACAGATTCAGAGTCAGCTTGGCTCCCTCCTTCAGCAGCATCCGTCTGGCTCTTCTTCCACAGCGGCCATTGCTACAGGTACTTCCACTGCTTTACATGTTAAGACTGGAACTCCAAGGTGGGTTTTGGACTCAGGAGCCAATGATCACATGACTGGTGAGTTATCCCTTTTTTCGTCTCCTCTTACACCTGTTAACCAAACTGTGAGTATTGCTGATGGTTCCACCACTCGTGTCCAGAGTAAGGGTAATGTTTGTTTGTCCCCCCAGCTTACTCTGTCTTCAGTCCTTCATGTCCCTCAGTTATCATTTAATCTTTTATCCGTGAGTCGCCTTGCAAAGAGTTATAATTGTGCTGTCATTTTCTTACCTGACCGTTGTCTCTTGCAGGACCTGACTTCGAAGAGGATTTTTGGTACGGGCCATGAGCATGACGGACTCTACTTCTTTGGGGAACCTCCACCACCACTTTTGTCCTCTAGTTTACAGGCGTCTGTTTTACCTAGTTCTGGTTCTAGTTCTATTTCCCTATCTAATAAAAATATAGAGTTGTGGCATGCCCGGCTAGGACATGCTAATTTGCAATACCTTTGTTTACTTTTTCCCGAATTAATAAGCCGAATTAATAAAAATATAGAGGTGTGGTGTGTGAACTTTCTAAGCATACTCGTTCGTCTTATATTCCTCGCATGTTTCGAGCACCTTGTGCTTTTGATGTTATACATTCGGATGTATGGGGACCTTCCCCTATCACTGCTTTATATGGGTATCGGTATTATGTTACGTTTATTGATGATTATTCACGGTGCACATGAGTTTATCTACTTAAAAAAAATCTGAAGTTTTTCCATTATTTATTCAATTTTTACAAATGGTTAAAACTCAGTATCAAACTGTTGTTCGCGCTCTTCGATCTGATAATGGCCGTGAATACGTTTTTAATGACTTCTGTTCTGAACTTAATAAAAAGGGTATCCTCCAACAACTCACTTGTACTTATACCCCGGAACAGAATGGTGTGGCAGAACGTAAGAACCGCCCACATTATGTCTGTTGTCCGGTGCCTTCTTCGCGGTATGGAGGTACCTAAATATTTTTGGCACTTAGCTGTTCTCACAGCTACATATCTTATTAACCGTACCCCAAGTCGTGTCTTAAATGGGAAAGCCCCTCTACATGTCCTTCAGCCCAATTGTACACTCTTTCATATTTTACCTCGTGTATTTGGTTGCACTTGTTTTGTTCAGAATCGCAGCCCTCTTCGTACTAAGCTTGATGATAAAGCTATACGTTGTGTTTTTCTTGGTTACTCTTCTCTCTCTAAAGGATATAGGTGCTATGATCCCGTTGGTCGTCGTTTCTATAATTCTATGGATGTTACTTTTCTGGAAGATGTTCCTTACTTTGCAGGTCCAACTACATCCTCCGCTCCTGTTCCTCAGGAGCCTCTCACTGTACCCGAAGAGTTACCTCGTCCGGTTGCTGTCTTTGATTCCTCTCCTTCTGAGGTGACCCTACCACCTATCATTACATCTTCGCCTGAACTTCGTTACTCACGGCGTCCACAGACTCATGCTCATGCTCCGCCACCAAATCCTTCTCCGGATCCAGGTCCAGCTTCTCCTGTACCCGTCAGACGTTCTACCCGGATTTCTCGCCCGGTAAATCGGTATGGTCATGCTTGCTCTACTCATCATCCTATTTCACAATATATCTCTTCTTCAGCCCTTTCACAACCCTATCGAGCTTTCCTTAGTCAGGTTGATTCAGTTTCCATTCCCCGGTCTGTGTCTGAAGCTCTCCAAAATCCGCATTGGGTCCAAGCCATGCAAGCAGAGATGGATGCCCTTCAGCATAACCATACTTGGGATCTTGTTTCTCTTCCCCCCGGTGAAAAGACTGTCGGTTGCAAATGGGTCTTTACAATTAAATACCTTCCAGACGGTTCTATTGATCGTTATAAGGCTCGCCTAGTTGCTAAAGGCTTTACTCAGATTCCAGGCAAAGACTTCAGTGCAACCTTTGCTCCTGTAGCCAAGCTTAATACTGTTCGCCTTCTTGTTTCTCTGGCTGCATCTCAGTCTTGGCCTCTTCACCAACTTGACGTCAAGAACGCATTTTTGAATGGGGATCTACAGGAAATCATTTATATGGATCCCCCTCCGGGTTTTCGGGCTGAGGGGGAGTATTCTGGGAAAGTCTGTCGGCTACGTAAATCACTTTATGGATTGAAACAATCCCCTCGGGCATGGTTCAGTCGCTTTAGTGATGTTATTTTATCTATTGGGTTCACTAGGTGTCACTCTGATCACACCTGCTTTATTCGACGACGTTCTGATGGTCGATGTATTATCCTATCTGTTTACTCTGATCACTCTGATCACACCTGCTTTTTACTGGTAATGATACTGCAGGGGTTACAACGGTAAAAGAGAAACTTGGAACGACATTTGATGTCAAAGACTTGGGTCCTCTCCGGTATTTTCTTGGTATTGAAATTGCCTGATCTCGTCATGGGATTTCAATGAACCAGAGGAAATATATCTTGGATCTGCTTAGCGATACAGGTATGATGGGTTGTCGTCCTGCTTCCACACCCATGGATCCAAATATCAAAATATCATCTGAGTCGGGAGATTTGTTATCTGATCCAGCTTCCTATCAGCGTCTTGTTGGTCGTCTAATTTATCTAACCAATACTAGACCTGATCTTGCTTTTGCTGTAAGCATAGTTAGCCAGTTTATGCATGCTCCGCGTACATCTCATATGGATGCTGTTCATCATATTCTTCGTTACCTGAAAACTTACCCAGGACTGGGTCTCTTCTTTGCTGCAGGAACACAATCTGGGGTCACATGTTATACAGATGCTGACTATGCTGGGTCCAAGAGTGATAGGCGTTCAACTTCAGATTTTTGCACGTTTTTTGGTAAACATCTTATCTCTTGGAAAAGCAAGAAGCAAGCAGTCGTTTCAAGATCATCAGCTGAAGCTGAATATCGTGCTATGGCACAAGGTACTTGTGAGCTTCTGTGGCTTCGATCTATTTTACAAGAATTGGGGTTTTCAGTGTCTGAGCCCTCTACATTGTTTTGCGACAATAAGTCCGCTATAATGCTTGCGTCTGACTCTGTTCTGCATGAGCGTACCAAGCATATTGAAGTTGATATCCATTTTATCCGAGAGAAAGTTCGTTCTGGTATTATCTCTCCGTCCTTTGTTCCCTCTTCAGATCAGACTGCTGATGTGTTTACAAAGTCCGTTGGGCCCTCACTGTTAAAGTTGTCAATTGTCAAGCTGGGATTAGTGAATACCTTCGCTCCAGCTTGAGGGGGAGTGTTGGAATATTCAGAATATTATTATTCCCGTGATTTATGGATCACGATGTTTTAGGAATAGATTGATTTGATCATATCTGTATTTCCTTTCTTTTCTTTTATTTCCTTTTATTAGTTTCTCATGGATGTATATATATACCTTGTACTTTACCATTGTGGAATAAGAAAATATAGTTTCTTCTTTTTCTTTTTTTCTTTTTTATTTATTTAGTTTTTTTTATTTATGGTTTTAGGTTTGACCACATATAAAGTGTTGGCAAAAGACAAAAGAGGGCACACAAGACTTCCATTGTACATTCTTCCACAACGTTACATTCTTCCACAACGTTACATTGCACATTACATTACATCCTTCCATCACAAACTTCCATTGTACCTTAAACAACTTCAAATTACACATTACATTACATTCTTCCAAAAATACATCACAAAATACAGTTTCTGCAATTATACCGATTTCCACTAATGTACTTTAATCCCATAACATTCATCAACCTGCATACAAATCAAGTAACAATCAAATGAACACATTTCAATTACGAATTCTAGGTTATATGGGCACACAAGACCTAGATGCCCAAAGTTACAACCTCGCCAATCAACTGCGGATCACGAGCAAGAAAGACAGAGACCTTCAACACAGAGAGAAACAACCCAAATGCACCCGCCATCTGAATTTCAATTCGACTTAAATAGCACCAATGTTCAAAGTAACGACTCATTTTCAAATGTGAGTGAGGTAATTTATTCAACTATTCTTACGTGTTTCTTATCTTTGTTATCATGTCCATTTATTATCGTGTTATACATTCATTGCAGATGAGAAGGGACTACGAGTACAACTATAATGTTCAGTAGCGAAAGTAAGTTTTACCTAGTCATCTACATCTGCATTGTACGCTTCAACCTCTGCCAACACTTCATCTCGTTTCGTGTTATATTTGCTATGGATTAGGTCAATCAGTATCTTGTTTCGAGCTTCATTGGGTTTAAACTGAAAGAAAGTGAACAACCATAAATATAACTTATTAATTATATTTGCCATGGACAAATGACATGATGTAGAAATCTATTCTGCTTACCAAAAACTCCACGCCGGGGATAAAATTATCGACATACATGAAGTTGACTGTGTAAATCATCGCTACCAAAAAGATAAAAACAAACAAAAGTTAATAGTTGCTTAAAACAGTAAAGTCGGTTTGGGATACTTACGTGTTTGTCTGTTGAGGAACCCACGTGCATCTATGGATCTTGAATTCCTTGATGGCCATGTTATATGAGCTGCCATAATAGCAACTCAAAGCTTCATCCAGATGATCCACCTGTTCATGAAAAGAATATCGCATTAGAAAAGGTTACGCCATGAATATAGATACACATCTGTTCAAATGCACGTGAGAGGGTTTGGAATACTTACAAGTTTTTTAACCATATTGCTGCGAGTTTGATTCGACGTGGGGGAAAACAAGGAGTCGTATATACTTACCCTCTTCTTAACCAAGTCGATCATACAGCAGAACCAATGTGTGTCAAGTTGGTTGATTGGGCAAAATATCTGTTTTCAAATTCCAAAAATTGAATGACACCATAAATATTCATGATTGCATTGTAAACTTAATGTATATGATACGAACGTACCTTTTTAACGAACTTAACATCACCAGTGTATCTATTGGGTCCAAAAAAAGACGCGCCAGTGCTCCGCGCATCTACCTCCTTTCCATATATTGCTTTTTGCTATATATTCATCAAGTGAAACATTCAAAATTGTCAACCATATTTAAAATTGCTATCTGAGTTATTGAATATAATTGAATTTGAGTTGTACCGCTACGAACGTGGGCAGGAACCAACGTTCTTGTTGATCTCCCGGAAACTTCTTCCTCGCTCGGTAAGTTAACTTACCCACGATACAGTTGATAACCTATAAGAGTTACACCATTGACATATTCATTATATAAGATTTACTCCATTCAAGTCATAAGAATTATTGATAATTGGTTTCGTACCATGTCATTCACCCATACACCCTCCTTCAGGCACTTGAGATTCTGTCGGTCCGCATGGTTAATATTTGAACGGACAAGAATATCACTACATTGAGTATTAAAAATAAAGTAAACTTTTATGCATACATAAACTATCTTTGTTATCAATGTAGTGTAACCATATTTAATACGTACCTCCCCGGAAGGTTGCTATCAAACACAAATTTAATTATCTTCTTCTCAAATGGGTTAAACTCCGGGACAGTTAGCCTTAAAACTGGATTATCCTTTAATAGATCATGCACCTTCTGAATTGGTAGGTTCTCTAAATATTCACTCGTCAATTCTGGTTTTTTTGATGCAACCTTCTCAAAATTGAAGTACGGAGACTTCAAGTACTTGCTTGGTCCCCTTTTCGATGCGTCTCGGGTTGTCATTGTTGGGCAAATAGAATGCTCATCACATAGAATTGCTGCCGGTTTATCGGACTGAATCTCAATCGGATCGCCCATAGAGCCCACCTTTAATGGCGCTTTCAATTGTGTAACAACATCTGGACTATCTTCATCGGGGTCCAGCACGACTTTCCCATGTGGCGATGAACCATTCTCGGACATGGTTCTCTTCGCCGCAAACGGGGTTCTCAGCCAATCGAGGTCATCATCTTTCTGTGTAGGCATGCCAACCTGCGTATCTGAAAGTACAAGCACCGAGTGTTCCCCCGCATCTTTATCTTTCTTCGCTTCACCTCGAGTCATTTCAGTCGTTTCTCTCACATGGCTACCAGTACGCGGTGGTGTTTTGGATGCTTTGTGCAAACAATCCTCTGTCTCTACATTTTGGACATCCCCAGCTGCCTCTTTGGACTGTCTCTTTTGACTCCCAACATCCACTTGTAACGGGCTCTTCGGGCTGCCCACATCCATTTCAATATCAACTTCCCTTTTATCCTGCCTAAAAAAGTCTGGACTTGTTTGGAGTTTTTGTACTGCTTCCCGAACACACTTCTCTGCTATTTCCCTAACCAATTCAGGTATAATTTCTCTAATCTCTTCTTTAAAGGCATTGAAATCAGATAGAATTGAGTTTGTTGCTCTGTACAGCTGAACTTTAATGTCTTCAAACTCCTTCTCAATCAAAGTAAACCTAAGCTCTTGTGCCGAACTTGAAGGAGTAGTTGTTGTTCGAGGTTCAGGTTTGTCTTCCACCTCCTTCAAAGGTTCCAATTCCACCTACCATTCCACACATACATTAGTTGAATCAACTTCATTCGGGGGTTATTAAATGAATCAACAACATTCAATGATATACCTTTTCTTTTGAGAGCAACCTTCTATCATAAATGAATCTACAACGGTCCTTAATCTGAGAATTGCCCCATAATCGAAGTTTGGGTGTTGATTGGGTGTCCGATGTACTCATCGCCGGGGCACCAACTGGAACAAAATGCTCGAAGTAGAAAAGCTACAATGAAAACAAATAGATTTCAACATCCTAAAATATGGTGTTAATGCATATTACTAACCAAACTATTAAACTACCCAAAGGCAAAGAGTCTTACCATGAGGAAGAAGACACATCCACCGTCATAATTTCCACCTGTATTCTTCTTCTTATAATTCCTCACAGCGGTACCAAGATTGTCTAACAACAACCTTCCCCAATTTTTCGTTCCCAATGCCGATGCATCCTTTACAGTATGCATCCAACTTGTCTTGATGCCGTCCTTGGTGCTAGGGCAACAAATGCATCCGAGCGCCAACAACGCGAATCTGATCCTAAACTCATCGCCGGCGTCCACCATAGACCTCAGGTCTGCCCTCAATCGGCTAACCCTCAATATTCCATTAATAAATCCATATTGCTGACAAAGTTCGAAAAGGTCCTCCTTTGAACCTTTAGCATTCACTAAAGTACCTTCTGCCCGAATGCCCAAAATATTTTGTACATCTAATGTGGTGATGGCCACCTTTCGGTCGTGTACATTCAAGGTACACTCTGTTGGATCAAAATTCCTGACGAGCCAACCACACAGTTCTCGGTCCAAGTGACTGCAATCTAACTCCAATAAACCCCCAAATCCAATGTCCTTGACCGCTTGTTTCTGATCTTTTGTCATAGTCTTCACAGTCTCCATAATCGCCGGTAAGGATACACGCGTGTTTATTGTATACTCTTCAGTCTATTTCATTCAAAAACAATTTACTTATTATTAACATAAAATTGCATCCGACATTTATGTACATTATGGAAATTCTTTGATACCTTGGTTTTTTTCCGTGGCTTTTGGGGTGTATCTCCGGAAAATTGCCTCTTCGTGTGCTTGTTAGCCTCTTTTGCCGCATTGGCCGCCTCCAAGTATGGCTTCTTCTCCTCAGTGGTCATTGCATCCCAAGATTTGCTAATGTTACGTTTAATCTGTACATACATACTTAATGTGTGAAAGAATACTCATTAACTAAATGTTCGTGTAAGAGATCACACTCGAAATGCATTTTTGAACGTACCACATAAGTAATCTTCACGTCCGTGTTCTGGTTCCTCATATCAGCAACTCGTTCACCGCTACAGATAATTATAAAAAGATAACATATAACAGTGTTTTTCATGAATGAATGTGTTAGATATCTTATGCATATCAAATATCAACTACAACTTACAGGTACAAAAAGTAGGGATTTTGTATTGCTGGTTTGGGGATAACAACACCCTCAGCTTGTTGTTCGCTGCTCTTCCTACATTCACACGAGAGTTCAATTCAAATAAGATACTTTGGGGATAACCAATATTTTTCTACGTACAAATAACTCTGCCATACATACCCCTCCTTATCTTCAATTACTTTCTTCAATGGGGTAGTTTTCTTCTCTGAATTACTTTTGTGCTCTGGCGTACTCAAAATTTTACGCTTCGCTAGCCCTGTAGCCTTCCTCTTCTTCCTACATAACCACAAGTCTTGCTCAATATCAAAAGGCAATAAGGTTTTTAATTAATAAATTGATTTGTCCACAATTTTTTTTGGCCTAACATACCCCATCCTTAAAGAACGAGCTTTACGAACACACAAGCTAAGTGGTGCGTAAGAACCAAATAACAAACACTTTAGTATCTTCAAAGAAATAAAGGGAATATGCATAATAGTTGTTTTTTTGGTTTAACTCCAATCTACGCCTGCATGAATTCTGTATGAATGTCGGTCCCATGTGTTTCGATATCACTTGCATGAAGAAGTAGAATATCCAAATGCATAGTAGAGCAATAGAAGAGGCACAATCTTTTTATGAACAAAGCACAAAACTAAGTGATCCTGAAACAAGTTCTTATGATCAAGGAACAAAAGTAGTGAAATCTTGGAACTAAAACTTAGTGATCTCAAAACTAATAATTATGATCAAGGAACAAAAGTTGTTGAAATATCCAACAAAAACTAAACTTTATGGTTACTGGAACAAATATTTATGAACAAGGAACCATCAGCTTCAATTCGAAAAATGAATATAAAATGACAAAATATAAATGTGCTCTGTTTGGTTGAATAGTTGGAACACAAATATATATAAGATGACAAATTTGAAAAATGAAGATGAGATGAAGATGTATTTACCTCTGGAAATGGAGTAGACGAAGACTCTTCGACCTTTCCTTGGGCTGTTGAGAGATCGAAGATGCCGATGTTGAAATCGACGGAGTGAAAGCTCTCCTCGATTAAATGATACAGAGCTGTCAACGTCCGGGATTACCGAAATTCATTGTATACAAATTACAATGACCATTGATTGTTTCAAAGAAGATGAGATGAATGAAGCTAAAGATGTTGATGAAGATGAATAAATATTTATGGTTTTCATTGAGAGTTTTGATGTTAAAATTACAGAAATTCATTGTATACAACCTACAATGACCATTAATTGTAAGTAATTAGGGCTTTGCTTCTAATTGTACAACCTAGGGTTTTATTTTTGTAAAATTAAGAGTCTTGATGTGAGAATTACAGAAATTCATTGTATACAACTTACAATAAACATTAATTGTTCAAAGAAGATGAGATGAATGAAGAAGAAGAGAAAGATGTTGATGAAGATGAATATGAAGATGCACAACCTAGGGTTTTATGGTTTTCATATTGAGAGTCTTGATGTTAAAATTACAGAAATTCGTTGTATACAACCTACAATGGCCATTAATTGTTCAAAGAAGGTGAGATGAAGATGAATGAAGAAGATGTTGATGATGATGAGTATGAACATGAACATGAAGATGTAGATGAGGATGAACATGAAGATGAAGCTACCTCTGAGAGGACGAAGCCATCGCCGCCGTCCGTGGTTTCGTCGCCGTCACTGAGGGAGGGAAGAGCAGAGAGGCCAGCGCCTGCGCCGTCGCCGAGGGAGGGAACGATGGAGGGAAGAGGAAAGAGGGGAGAGTTTGAAAGAGGGAAGAGGTACCGGCTGAAGAGGTAAGGTGGGGCTTGGGTTGAAAATCCTAAGTGGTTTTGTTTTAAAATAATTAGAAAAATCTGGACGGTTGGGATGGAGCTTCAATCTGATCCAACGGCTGGGATGGAGCTTCAGCCTGAATTTTACATGCCAATTTTTGTTCGTTTTCTAATTCACTGCTTGGAGACTCTTTTGTCTCCAATTCCGAATGCCTAAATCCAACAAGTTATTACTGATAGTGTTAAATAAAGTAATTAGTGATAGTGTTAAGACAACTCACAGTTTCTAATTTCAAGTTTAAATTAAACATGTTGCAGGTATTGGAGTATTGGACTTGTAGGGGTATGCTGCAGATCTTGTATATATGTTTTCAATCAAAATGTGTTTTACCTCTTCAAATTACCTCCTCATCCTATCACCACCCGTATTTGGTATATGCTTCTACACATGATTTAACTCGGATCCGAACTGAATACTTTCAGTGTGTAGTTGTAGTTTCTCGGAGTTTCTAAAAAACGTGAGCTTTTCAGTCACTGGGTGTATTAGTTTGGTTGGGTGTATTAGTTAAGGCTAGGGTTGCACAATTTTGACTTGATCGAAGCCTGTACAAAAGCTGACTCACTTCTTCACTTCTTGCCAGATAACTATGACTTGCAACCCGCAACTATAGTGGCCGGTTCATTGAACGGTTCAATTGTTTGTGGCACCCACTTTTATCAATTGTTCTACACGCACTCCAAAGTTGTACATCGGTTTTGAACTTATTGATTGTTACTGTTGTGCTGCAGTGTTGCGGTGATGACAGGAGCTTATCCTGAAAATTCTGGGAAGCGGAAGGAACTCATTCTTCTACAGAACATTGCTGCCTACATGCTCCTTGCTTGTGGTGTTGTCTATCTTGTTTCGGTAAGGTCATGAAAACCATCGGTCATGCCTATGTCAATCCTGAATTGAAAAAGTATTCTCTCTCTCTCTCTCTCTCTCTCTCTCTCTCTGTTTAGCTTCTAATCATTTGCCATTTCAATCTGTAGATTTTGAAGTTTTCTCTTTGTTCTGCGCTGGCAATAAAGAGGCGGATGGAGGTATCAATCTGTTCATTTGTTTCTGGGTCTTCCAGCAATTTCAGCAAGAATTATACTATCTACTTATTCCCTTTATTCATTTCGAGAATTTTGTTTCAACTTCAAATTTTAATTACTCTAACTTAGAATCAGTCTAACAACTAGATTATATTTCCAATCTTTACCCAAATTTTTGGTTTTTGTATGTCCCATGTTAATCTATGTTAGCTTCGTTATATTGGTCATTTGTCTAAGAAATCTAGATTTTTCCTTGTTGTGTTATGTAATTGGGGGAAAATTTTATTTCATGTGCTATTTTGTTTTCTACTTTGGCCTCGATTTTGATCTATTGGTTCAAAAATCATAATGAAGGCTATGGTTTGCTTCAACCACATACTTTATTAGCTATTATTGATTTAAAACCCACCTTAAGAAAATCATTGATTCTATTGCTCCAAAACCCGCCACTTTTTGATTAATATTATGAACCAAAACAATATTGTAAATTACAAAAGTGAGGTGTACTTTTAATTTGACATACTGTGATTAATATTATGAACCAAATCAGTCTCACTCTTTCCCATGTTTTCAAATTTCTAAAATCCCTCCATGGGTTCAAAAATCCCTTTGTGTCTCTCCCTCTTTACTATATTCTCTTCACTTCTCTTCTCTCTCTCTCTCTCTCTCTCTCTCTCTCTCTCTCTCTCTCTCTCAATGTCATAATTTCATGTTCTCAAGAAAACGCCTGACTCAATCGATCTCTTTACTTAAGTTATCGTCACAGGTTCTAATCATTTGTGTTTTGATTATTATAATTTTTGGTCTGCATGTGTTTCGTATATATGGGACCTCTAACAAAGTTTTATCTATTACAAGGCATGTGTGTGGGAGAATTTTTTACTTATTTAGATTTACATTCTAATACTTCTAAAGTCCAGGTGAAATCCGAATTTTGTTTTCTTTTCTAACCTAAAACTTCACTAGTTGCTTCTATTTTTTTAACTTAAAAATTGCAGATTGATGATCTGAAACATTGCCCATTTTTTTATTGGTTTTTACTAACTCTTGGAAAGATTGATGACTTTAACTCTGTTTGGTTGCCTATAGTAATAGACTAGGAAAACCAAAGAGTAGTAATAGACTAGGAAAAACCAAAGAATAGTTTTACAGTTAAAAACCAGTTTTCACCGCTCAGTTTTCACTTTGGAAGTTGACACTGGACAATTTTTGTAGGAATCGATAAGTACATTTGTAGGAAATTTCGTTTTACAACTTCAGTTTGTGGTTACTTTGAGTCTGATATGAAAAAATAGTGGTTATGATAGGATTTTCATTGGAAATTGAATGTCTGATCTTTTCCCTCAAAAAAGTGTTGGGTAGCTTAGAGCTTTCTTGTCAAATAAGCTTTGATGAAAATTAGTATTCTGATGGCCGTGTTTCATGTTCATTCCTATGCGTAATCTGAGAAGATCTCGTGAGGAATTGAATGTTAATGAGGATTTCTTCATTCTTAATGTGGCTTATTTGTCCTGGTTTTCGAATCCAGTTGACGGAAAATAATTCATCTCTTTTATCAACACACTGACCTTTTTTGCAATCTCCCCTGTATTATTTGCTAGTCTCAAATTGGTTGCTGGCATTAGTGAGATTCATCTAGAGTTTCTTTTCTATTGTCAGTTACTTTTGAGTTGGAAAGGACTGCAAAAGGGAAAGACATTCAAGGAACTATGCCTGTGGATAGTTATGTAGGGGGGAAGGAAGAGAACGCTCGCTGAAGAATCTGATACGTCTGTTGGGGTATGAATTTTGCTTAGCTTGCAGGCTAATTTTGTCCCAGCTACTGTATCTGTTTATTTGAAAAATGTGGATGTGTATATCTTCTATGTTAAAAAATATATTGTGAGTTATTTTGTGCTACTTTTGATAAGTAGAGGAAAAGCACCAGACACTGCATATCTTCTATGTTAAAATTTATGTTAAAACTTGTAGCTTGTGAAGATCTTTAAAATGCTTCACAGAAAAAATAAATGAGACGATGCATAAAAGCGTAAAATGCACCCCACCCCCACCCCTAAAATCGCATGTTTCTACCGGTAATTTCATCACTCTTGTAAACATTTTTAATTTCTAGATTATTTGCTTATGTTTCTTTCTTTGGAAAAGTGGATTTTGCTTAGCTCCAGTAGGCTGTGTTGTACGTTTAATGGATTTTTTTGTTTTTGTTTTTGTTTTTTTGTTTTTTCACACAGTGGGGAGCCCAAGTTGTTAAAATGTGTTTTTCCCTTATTATTTCTTTGTTTATTAAACGATTAATTATTTAATATACTGTAGATGTGTTGAATAGCAGGTCAAATGATTCATATTCTAGAAATCATGGCAGTAAAATATCCAAGCATTACATGAAAACATTCCCTTGATTAAAATTGGGTCTCTTTGAAAATACCTTAATTAATGACTAACAAACAAAGGAAATATTGTTGGCATAACACGTACTTGCACACAATTCACAAATAAAACCAAGATAATTAAAACCGGAATTGAACAAATATACAAACATAAACTAACGAATCCACAAACATAAACTAACCCATCTACAAACATGAACCCCAGAGAGGAACAACATGAACTGACAGTTGTACTATCAGTTAATGATGTTCTATTTGAATATGTAGCTCCCTCTTGAAATTTGGTGATGAGATTGCATAGCCTAAACTCACAAAATGGGAAATTTAATTTGTTAGTGCTATTGTTAATATAAAGCTTAACCATCTATAGCCACCACTAACAATTTCTAGCGGTGCGGGTAAACTGTGATCTATTATTGTACTAGTTTTGGATACATGCATGCAATTTTTTCAGTAGAAATAAATTGTGTTAGAATTGATTGGGTGTTTGATATCTCAATAGTTTGTTGAAAGGAGGTTGTATAGCAAAATGATTGTTTTAGAACAAATAGTGTTAGAATTGGTTGGAGTTTGATGGCAATAGGTTGTTGATATATCTGACCTAAAATAAGCAGTAGAAATATGTAGGATAGATAGAAAAGGATATCTGGAGTAGGAACTAGAAAAACAACAGTTTCACAAATAAATCTTGTCCAATTTTGTGCTATTCTGGAATATGGTTGGCATGAAATTGTTCAATTATTTATTTTTTATATATATATATATATATATATTTTAAGACCGAGTTAAAATGGTGATGTATTCAGGAAAAGAGTAATGAAAGATTTTTTTTTTTTTTTTTTTTTTTGTAAATAATGAGATTGACACCATTATTGGTCACAATTTTCCAAAACTGCCATTTTTTAGGGTCCTATCAAAAATTTTCAAAGACAAAGTTGAATCAAAATCAAATTGAGAAGAGCTCCTTAGCAAAAAATGAAAAGAGCTCCAAAAGGTTATACCATAGCATCACCACCCTTGAAACTGGGTACATCCAGTATCAATACCAAACAAATCTCAGAGAGGTTCCCCAACCTCATACACAGGCAAACACTTTTAAAAGCGTACTCCCATCAATCTAGAGCAAACATTTACAACCAAAACCAGGAAAACTGTGCATCTTAAAGTATATTTACATTATATCTATTGTTTTGAAGGAAAAAAAGAAAAAAGAAAAAGAAAAAGAAAAAGAAAAAGAAAAGAAGCTAATGTGTACATTTTAAAAAATCACTTATTCGAAAAAAAAAATAAAAAATAAATAATCATTTGAAAAGAAAACCAAAATGGGCTCTAAGACATGGAACAAATACTTTTCAAAAAGCATAGATTCCTAAATGTATAAATAAAACCAAGACCATTTAACAAAATCAACAACCCAGAATGACACAGCAGCATAAGCAACCACGCATGAATAGCTAGAACATCAAAGCACATATATATATATGAAAATACTTTTGCTCACCCAAAATTTGGTACACCATTGCTCACCCAAGCATCCCATTGGCCAATGCAGTGGGGCCCAGGATTAAACAAATTATTGGCCAATGGGATGCTTGGGTGAGCATTGGTGTACCAAATTTTGGGTGAGCAAAAATGCTCTATATATATATATATATATATTCTCTTCTCCCTCATGCAAGCATACAGTACTTAAGCACAAAAAACTTCATATCTAGCTAGCTCATCATCCAAACACTATCTATTATATATATATATATATATATTTATATATACATTAAGAACAGTTTTGCCATTTCACAATTTTTAAACACGATCTGACGGTCAAAACAAAAACTCTCTTTACTAAAGAGAGGGAGCCCTCTTTAAAGAATCTTTGTATATATACATATATATATATATATATATATATAGAAAACACCCTAGTCACTAATTCTAATTTTGATTTTGCTCCTCATCCTCCTAAGCGTCGTCTTGATTTTGAGCTCTGCACTCCCTCTCCCCTTGGAGGTACAACCTGATTATGAGCTTCTCCACTTGGACGTCCAACCTACGTCCTCCATATAGTATCTAAGCCACACAATGACAACAGAAACCACAACATCAAAATAGAACCTACCTTCTCGATGCTCCAAGGCCTGTTGAGTGCCTGGCCAGTGCAGAAGTTTAGAAGAATGAAGTCTGTAGTTGGGAGGGTGATGGCCAGAATGGCCAAGGACAAAACTAGCAGTACAACCGATGACAATGAGGGCCGATTTAGTCACCTCCTGGTAGTAGTATGTCAGAATGGCAGAGACCACTACGACCAATGTCCCTCCGACGGATTTTCCGAGAGCCTGATATTCGCCGACCACGTAAGGGTGGGCGCGAATATTCTTGTGGTAAAGGGAAATGACCAGCACTACCATACCGATGACCATTCCACAAGCCTCAAAGATGAATTGCCTTGTCAGGTGAGGCACGTCCTTCATCAGCTCATTTTCTGTGAAGTAAAAGGGGCCAACAAATCCTGTGCAGAAGTTTAGAAGAACGAAGTCTGTAGTTGGGAGGGTGATGGCCAGAATGGCCAAGGACAAAACTAGCAGTACAACCGATGACAATGAGGGCCGATTTAGTCACCTCCTGGTAGCAGTATGTCAGAATGGCGGAGACCACTACGACCAATGTCCCTCCGACGGATTTTCCGAGAGCCTGATATTCGCCAACCACGTAAGGGTGGGCGCGAATATTCTTGTGGTAAAGGGAAATGACCAGCACTACCATACCGATGACTATTCCACAAGCCTCAAAGATGAATTGCCTTGTCAGGTCTTCATCAGCTCATTTTCTGTGAAGTAAAAGGGGCCAACAAATCCTGAAACCAGAGCAACTACCGTCCACATAATGAAACTCTCCACGAGTGCCTGAATAAGAAAGTAAAGAAAGAAAATACTTTTGTTCACTCAAAAGATAGTTTATCGATCAATTTTTATCCAAGCATCTCATTGATCAATACAGTAAGACCCTAAATTAAACATCATTTAAGTGAGAAAAATGCTCTCGTGAAGAAAGCTTGAAATACAGGCATCTTTACTAAGAAGAGAGAGAGACTGAAGGTTTGGTGTAGAGAGAGAAGGATTGGCATAGGGAGAGAGAGAGAAAGAGTGAAGGTTTGGTGTAGAGAGAGAAGGATTGGTATAGGCAGAGAGAGAGAGAGAGAGAGAGAGAGAGAGAGTGAGTGTGCTGAAGTTGTGATTTTGATTTGAGTGATGGAGCGATATATGGTGGTACGTATATATACACACACCGTGTAACAGAGCCCCACTCATGATTTCCTAATTTTGTCAATTAAAATTACTATATTACCCCCATTTCCTACGAATTGACTGAATTACCATTTGCTTGCTTCCAGACTTCCAGTTGATTTCTAATATAATGACTAATGAGTCATGAATTGGTCTTTTCCAACACGGTTATTAGTAAAGCTCTTAGTGAGTGCACTCTATGAGATGTAATTTGCTCTTTTGATTTACTATATTTTATCTTTTCGTTTGGAAAAAGATAACTAAATAAACATAACAAAAAAATATTTTAAGATGATTTATTTTTTAATAATGCTACACTGATACTGAATTTTACGCTTAACAATTCTGACTTTTAATTTCTTACCATCATAGACCAACATGAAGATGTTAGATTCGTAAAATTTTTTTCATTAAAAGGGTGTAAATTTTTTTTTGATAAAGTATTTTATTTCATTATTAGAGCAACCAAATGCTTGAAAAAATACAAAAAAAAATTTCAAAAAATATTTAATAGAGCGTTAAAGTAAAGTACATATTTACACGAATTTGTAAATTTATATGAAATTTAAATTTGGCATTTCATGTTTCTATAATCAATTCGATCCCTCATTAGATCGACTAATAGATTATCAGGCAATAGTAAGAAAAAAAGAAAGAAGATTATCACGCAATCACAGGAACTCATAACAGTTGCGGCCCATATGCTAATCTAAAGCACAGAGAAAACGTGTGACTTTGATTTATGGAGGAGGGGTAAATAGACAATTTCTTTTGAAAAAACTAAACTTTGACCTCTCCGTAAATCAGTATATTTATTCCCGGGATATCATACAAGATCTGTTTCCATCTAATAATGGTTCAAAATTAGAAAACAAAATCTTAGATATCATACAAGATCTGTTTCCATCTAATAATGGTTCAAAATTAGAAAACAAAATCTTACCAGCCTGATTTAGGAATAGTATTACATACAAGATCTTGCCAGCCTGATTAGTATCCATTTTTGTTTTCTAATTTTGGCAGCATAAATATAGGAATAGTATTACATATGTACAAAAAAGAAGAAAACAAAATCTTCTTACATACAAGATCTTGTCTGTCAGGCTGGCAAAAATCTTAGTATTACATGCAAGATCTTGTCTATCAGGCTGCCAAAATCTTATTACATACTGTACAAGATTTTGTACATTTGCATATGTACAAAATCTTGTCTATCAGGCTGGAAAGAGACACTGATCAGCTAGTGGGACTGTGGGAGAGAGCTATCAAACTACTATACATATATATTTAATATGTATAGAGAGAAGAGAGAGGGGGTGTGATTGAGTGTGACACCAGGAGAGAGAGAGGTACAAATGATAGAAGGTGGTATTTCGGGGACAGCACTTCAGTGCTGTCGGTGTTGTCCTCTTCACAAATGAACAATAAAATTGGGCAATTTTTTAAAAATTATTTTTACAAAAGCAATTTTACTGTTTGTTTGTGAGAGAGACAACACCAACAACACTGAGTTAATAGCACTAAAGTGCTGTCTGTATTTCGGCTGTTTATTGTACGAAAGATACGTGTTATCTATATTATTATAGAAAGGGAGAAGCAAGGGTACCAAAAAAAAGAAGTCTATCACTCATAATTACAACTATACCATAAAATTTTATACTAACAAAATATAATAGTAGGGGTAAAACAAAGTAATTATTCAAAAAAAAAAACTGTTTAAAATTTTTTAAAAGAAAACTGCTCTAGAAAAAACTGCCCAAAAAGTGATTCAAAGAAGGGAAAAAAAAAAACAAAACTTCTTTCAAAAAATTTTCAAAACTTGCATTTGCACTCATATTGTACGAAAGACACCTGTTATACACAGAGAATAGAGACAGAGAGTAGAGAGAGAGAGAGAGAGAGAGTCGTATGTATGAAATTATGAATGCAAAAATAGGCCTGAGATTTGGATGGAGTAATTGGGTGGAAAGAGTGAGAATGCTTTATCTATACTACTAGAGAAAGGGAGAGGGAGGGGTACCCAATCCCTTACTTTTACAACTCATATTTACACAATTACCAATACACTTTTTTTCACAAAAAATCACATTAAGGGTACCGAATGGTCATTTGACCATTCCACACAAAACTGTCAAAATCTATAACTGACATCCCACCCAGGGGCGGAGCCAGGAATTTTGGCTAGGCCCCCGAAATTTTTTTTTTGGGGTCTATTCATACATAATTGACAATTTTTTTAGGGTCTACTTGTCTATAATTGTGATTTTTTGGGGATATACTTATAATATAAGTCTATTCGGTGACACGTAAATATTGTATAGTGTCTTTCAAAATTTTAAGGGGGTCTATTTCTAAAACGCATAAAATTATCACACTAAAAGTGTAATTTTTAAAATTTTAGGCGCATTTCCTTTGAGTTGTATATACCTGTATATCACAATATATGTAGTTGATAGCACTAAAATGGGCCTTGGACCCCTTTGAGGGCCTAAACATAAGTTGAGGGAGGCCTAAACATAATTGAGGGGGGGCCTAAATGTAAAATACTAAAAAAACTTAGAGTAAAATTTTAATTCTCAAAATCTCAGGGGGGCCTGGGCCCCCCCTGACCCCAATGTGCCTCCGCCAGTGATCCCACCCCATGTCTCACAACTCTCCTAAATAAACTAAAACTACCAAAAAAAACTAAAACTACCCAAAAAAAAAAACCGTCTCTCACAAAACTGGGTTATTGATAATTGTTGGCTTTGTCTTGAGAATCACTGTCAAATTCGTCTGCCTGGTAATCTCACAAACCATCTTCCCAAAAACACAATTCTTGGCTTTCATGTACTCTTAAGAGGTAATCGCTCCTGTATACATCATTTTATTTGCTTTCTTTGCAGATGATTGTCCAACATGTTGATCTTGGATGTTTATGTTTACCACTCCTATATAATATATATATATATATGTTATTCTTGGCTTTCCAAAAGTTGGACGTGCAATTACTATGGAGATAGAATTGTTTGGTTTTGCCAACATGTAATTTGGGTATACAGTTGCTAGAGCAAAAGTAAAAAGTACCCAATATACATACAACGTGTTGCACACGCAACGCGTGTGCCCCAACCACTAGTTGAAAGAAGTCAAAAACCAAAAGAAAAGACCACTAAATTAGGGCATTAAATGAAAGAGAGAGAGAGAGAGAGGGAATTAATGTTATTGAAAAAAACCTGGTGGTCTTAATTGTAGCCAATTTGGACCAATTTTAATAAAGGGTAAAACTGGAAAATCACAAGTTCTATCTTCTTCTTTTCTTATTTTATTTTATTTTTGTTTTGGGTCTGAAGAAAAAATCATTAAAAAAGACAACATTACAAACAAAACTCTCCTTCCAGATAAGGGCAACAAAAACAAACAAAAAAGACTTAACAAAAAAAGAGGACGTACGTACATTAACCAAATCCTGATGGGTTTGAGGTCTGCAAGTAAAAAGTGTTCAAAGCCAGCTGGAGATTAAAGTTGACTGATCTTTGCTGCTTTGGCGATACAGTCTGCAGCTTTGCTAGCCGCTCTCTAGATGTACGTAGACAAAATTGATATGGTGGTGAAAACCGCATATACTGTCCTGATTTTGGTTACAAATTGGCCTGATGACTTCCCAATTGGATTAGTTCTTGTCACCATTATTAAGGTATTTGAGTTCTTGTTATCAATAAACAGTAAGGTTTAGTTCCAAAACATTGAATTCTAAATTTTGATTTCAAGGATAACACAATATGTGGTATACACGACATTTGTAACAACAAATTTGGGAAATATATCGCTACTCCTTTATTTAAAGAAAAATTTAGTGGTAAATCCCATTCTACCAATGTTTGTTATAATAGACCCACCAATTGGTACTTCCCAATGAGAGACCATATAATTGTGAATGTTGTTAGAGATTAGTCCACAATCCCCAATTATAGATAGTTTTAGTGACTTTTTTACCCCTATACATATACACAGGCATACATATATAGATATATATATATATATATATATGGTAATAACTCTATTATCCCATTGATTTGCATATCAAATATATGGAAATAAAATCCCATAACTTTAGCCTTGTACATTATGGATCTTTTGAATATTTCTAACGCCATTTTTATGTGGGTATCCCATTTTTGTATGTTCTACCAATAATCATTGATCACATAACATATTAATCTGTTACTATGCACCATACATTTATGCGAGTATTGAATTTTACACTGCAACTAGTTCGTTTTACACTGCAATTGGTTCATTAGTGTGAAATTTTACACTGCAACTGGTTTGTTTTTACATTGCAACTAGTTCATTAGTGTGAAAATTTTATACTGCAATTGGTCAAACTCAATCCCATAATCTTGCATATATTTTGGGAAGTTACCAAACTTATTTTATACTGCAATTGGTCAAACTCAATCCCATAATTTTGGGAAGTTACTAAATCTTGCATATATTTTAGGAATTAAGTTACTAAATGCCATAATTGTAGGGCTTTATACGTTAGAATCTGTTTAATATTACACATATCTTTTTTAATTTCGTATTTCACCATTCTTGGGTGATCTAACAGTCATTCATCACCATCACCCAAAAAAATTTGTGTTAAATTTCACACTAGAATGAATATAAGTGTTAAATTTCACACTCATATTCGAGTTATTCAACAAAAGGAACACTGTCTTATCACAAATTCATTTGCACATTCATTTTTACACTGACTGCAATATTTCATTGACATCACATTTTTCATTCACATAGTATACAATTTCGCAGCATAACATGTGAAACCAAGAACATGAGTGTTAAATTTTACACTACAACCTTTTGGACCACAACCTTTGAATGACAACATAATATACAATCGGGTTCCAATGTATAGCTTGAGAGAGAGCAGATCCGGTATTGCCATTGTTGTTGAAACCCAGAAAGCTTCCAAGAATCATAAGTCAAAACATCAACCGGGTTCGAAACAATCACCAACATCGAATCGGGCGAGTACTTCTCAAGTTGGGGCACAATAATCAAGAACACCCTTGTTCTTCTATATCAAGTTCAGCCTGAACTCGCCGGGGTTCTGCCTAGCGCCGGCGATGACGATACAGAGAGCGGATCCGACGATGATCTTGGTCCTCGAGTAGTCCAAGTCGGCCATGATCTTGGTCCCCGGGAGGAGCGCGGCGGCGTGTTTGAGACTGAGCATCTCACCATGGAGTTTATCTGGCTTGCGTCGACTAGCGTGAAGTCGCCGGAGAGGTCCTGTGTGAGGATGATTTGAGCTATGGCCTGAGCTTTCTCTCTCTAAACAGGGAGAGAGAGAGAGAGAGAGAGAGAGAGAGAGAGAGAGAGAGAGAGAGAGAGATGGATATATAATGTGATTTATTATCATTTAGGTATTTAGGATTTGAATTTTGAAAACCCCTAAAATAGTTGGGGTTATTAATTGCAGTTTTGAATGAGAAATGGAAAGGGTAGTTTGGTCCAAATTTTGTGGTGTGGACTTCAGACGAAATTGTTTCATACGTTGGGCCTATTGCAAGAAACCTAGAGTAAAATGGACATTATACTAATTAACTCTTATTTAAATACGAGTAGTGGTATGCGTCCTAAATTTTGTGTACATGTATCAGTGGGACGATAAACGCCCTCCAACATTGGGTCGATAAACGCCCTCCAACATTGGGTCGGGTCCATTGCTACATGAGTTTGGGTACCATTTTGGACACCCAATTTGGGAAACATAGCAATACTTATTAAATCAATTCCAAAATTAAAATTTCAAATGTTTCCCAAATACTTCAACAAATATACCAATTTTGCAGCAATGGTCTATGATACCACACACTATTGCATGTGATATCATATAACTAACAAGAAAGCATTTGGAAAGAAAATTTGAAATTATATATGATTTGGAAAGTTACGATTTCCTAATTAGGGATGGCAATGGGTGCGGGTTTGGTATAGAGCAGCCCGCAGATTTTTAGGCTTAAAAGCTAGTGCACTCTATCCAGTGCACTTAATAAGATCCTCTCCCTGTATATGTATATATTTTGTATCTCATGGCTCATCATTAAATAAAATGAGGTGATGACTGATGCGTGAAAAGTGGAGAGAAATAAAATATTTGCATTAAGTTTAAAGTATCTGATTCAAAAATCATAGACAAGATCACAATTAGGGATGTTAAAAAAGCCCGGCCTAACGGGTGGCCGGAAGCCCACTCCAAAAAAAAATAGGCCTTATGCCTGGTCCAAGCCTGAGGTAGGGCCAGCCCGACTCTAGGCCATTACATCTCTGAGTAGAACTAGGGCCTATCTCTTGAAGCCGGAGGCCCGACCCGAAGCCCAGCCTGAGGCCTGACTTGATCAAGCCCGACCTAAAGCCTGGCCCGATCAAGCCCAGAAGCTTTCCAATAATTAAGAAAAATTTTGGGAACTCAAATTGTGGCTTCTCTAAAATTTTAGAAGGGTGATTAAGAAAAATGACGGCTTAAGAAAAATAAATGGATGAGATATTATCAATTACAGAGATGAACATTATACTAGACATAAACATGAATCAACAATTTTATTAGAAAAATTTAGTGGGAAATCCCATTCTACCAATGTTTGTTATAATAGACCCACCAATTGGTACTTCCCAATGAGAGACCCTATAATTGTGAATGTTGTTAGAGATTAGTCCACAATCCCCAATTATAGATAGTTTTAGTGACTTTTTTACCCCTATACATATACACAGGCATACATATATATAAATATATATATGGTAATAACTCTATTTTAAAGATCCCATTGATTTGCATATCAAATATATGGAAATAAAATCCCATAACTTTAGCCTTGTACATTATGGGTATTTTAATATTTCTAACGTCATTTATATGTGGGTATCCCATTTTTGTATGTTCTACCAATAATCATTGATCACATAACATATTAATCTGTTACTATGCTCCATACATTTAAGCGAGTATTGAATTTTACACTGCAACTAGTTCGTTTTACACTGCAATTGGTTCATTAGTGTGAAATTTTACACTGCAACTGGTTTGTTTTTACATTGCAACTAGTTCATTAGTGTGAAAATTTTATACTGCAATTGGTCAAACTCAATCCCATAATCTTGCATATATTTTGGGAGGTTACCAAACTTATTGTATACTACAATTGGTCAAACTCAATCCCATAATTTTGGGAAGTTACTAAATCTTGCATATATTTTAGGAATTAAGTTACTAAATGCCATAATTGTAGGGCTTTATACATTAGAATCTGTTTAATATTACACATATCTTTTTTAATTTCGTATTTCACCATTCTTGGGTGATCTAACAGTCATTCATCACCATCACCAAAATTTTTTTTTGTTAAATTTCACACTAGAATGAATAAAAGTGTTAAATTTCACACTCATATTCGAGTTATTCAACAAAGGAACACTGTCTTATCACAAATTCATTTGCACATTCATTTTACACTGACTGCAATATTTCATTGACATAATTTTGGGAAGTTACTAAATCTTGCATATATTTTAGGAATTAAGTTACTAAATGCCATAATTGTAGGGCTTTATACGTTAGAATCTGTTTAATATTACACATATCTTTTTTAATTTCGTATTTCACCATTCTTGGGTGATCTAACAGTCATTCATCACCATCACCCAAAAAAATTTGTGTTAAATTTCACACTAGAATGAATATAAGTGTTAAATTTCACACTCATATTCGAGTTATTCAACAAAAGGAACACTGTCTTATCACAAATTCAGTTGCCCCTACGTTATAAAGAGTTGCTCTAGAGCATCATACAAAATTTGATGACTTTTTAATTTTATAAAAAAAAAAAAAAATGCTATTTTTATATTTTGAAAAAAAATTGACTTTTAAAGTTTATATAATGAGTAGACTGAAAGTTAATTATCCCTATTAATTTTATCTCTGTTATTCTCATTAATTGTTTCATTCTCTACCTTTTAATGAAGAGTGCTGGTAAGGGCACATTCATTTTTTTAATTAGGGCACTTAATTTTTAGTTAAAAAAATCAATTTTTTTACCTTTTACTTTAATTAGTAAGGCCACCTCACTTTTTGTACTACATATTAGTATATTTTACAAATAAAGCTTAACTACATTTTATACCATCCTAGTTTGCCCTTTGTGTTAATTTGGACCCTGTAGTTTAGAAATTTTCATTTAGTTACTGTGGTTTTATAATTGTGTCATTTTAGTCACTCAAAACACTTTTTTTGTGACAATTTTTTTACTTTCAGTGACAAAATTATTTGTCATTAAAGGACTTATTGGACTTAATTGTTACACTTATGAAACTACAGGATAAAGTAACACTTTCTAAATTACAGGGACCAAACTGGCACATGTAACAAACTACAAGGGTGTAAAATGTATTTAACCCTTACAAATAAACATAAACCATCCCAATTGACAAAAATAAGTGAAAAATAAACTTGGACCACCCTAGTTGAAACTACTTCTATAAGAAATTAATCGTTTCGACTTTGTCTTCTTTAACATAAGCCCTGCATCAGAGTTTATAATTACGACAACCATATTTAATCTAATACCAACATCTTGAGCCAAATAGATAAGCTCTGATCGTGAGTCAAATACCTACATATTTATAAAGACAATGTAAGAATAATTTAAATTTAATTATTAATGTATTAAAAATGGTAAAATATTCACCTTATCAATGGAAAAATATGGTGTTACATCGATATCTGCACGTTAGTTTTCCATTATATTTGGTAAAGGTACCAAATAATTTTTTACATCTTCTATTCTTAATTTTTTTTTCGGCATGTGCTGAATACAAAATATACGAACATCATCTACTAAGGAATTCATTGTATTGAGTTAAAAAGAATAATTAAAACATGGCAGAATAATACATAACTAACAAAACGGAGTAAAATAGTTGGAAAAAAAATATAAAACAATAAAAGCAAAACGTGGCTGAATTGATTTTTTTTATTTTTTATTTATCAATCTCAACTGCTCATATACAAGCAATTGGAAGTCAAACAGAACCAAATATGAAATATTACATACCCGGAACCAAAACGAGAAGAGACAAACTCTGATTCTAACACAAACAAAAGGAGATCAGATGCCAGCAGATTCCATGTTCATGAATTCATTGAAATTATGACAATAAAAAAGAACTATAAGCAGTTGGGTTTGTCTACTTCTCATGTAGTATGTTTCGTTCTCAGTTATATGTACAAACTAAATTAATCACAAATCAAAATTTCAGAGAGTCAAATTTACATATTAACGAGGGTTTCAAGACATAGGTTTTCTCTTGTTTATAATAAACCATATAATAGCGCATGGTTAGAAATCCACATAGAATAAAAAAGTAAGAAGAAGAAGATCAAAAGTTCGGGAGGAATAAGAAAGAGAGATTTAGACTTACTGAATATCAGTTGAATAACAAATACAACTCTTGCTTAGATAGCCAAAAAAATAAAACAAAAACTTCTTAAATATATAATTTGTGGGAGGTGCCCATAAAAGAAGCATTAAGTTTATTTTTTTTACCTAAAAAAGGTGCCCAAATTAAAAAATGAACTTGCCCTTACCAACACCCTTTAATGAAGTGAGGGAGAGAGAGAAATTAATGTTATTAAGCAACTAAGATTTTTAACTAAGAGTATTTATCGTATGTTTGAATACTAATGCTTGCATGATAGAAAGAACCACTAAATAAAAAAAAAAAAGAAAAATAAAAATAAAGACCACTAAATTAGGGCATTAGATGAGAGAGAGAGAGAGAGAGAGAGAGAGAGAGAGAGAGAGAGAGAGAGAGAGAGAGAGAGAGAGAGAGAGAGTTAATGTTATTAACTGGTAGTCTTAATTAGGAATGACAATGGGGTGGGTTTTTCGGGTTCCCCGCCCCGCCCCTAATAGGTAGGGTATGGGGGTGACTTTCATGGGGGTAGGGTCGGGTATGGGGTGAGGATCTTCAACCCGAGTCGGGTTCGGGTCGGGTATAGGGCCAAAACTGTCACAATTCATCCTGCTACGGGCGGAAATAGGACATGTGGCACGCCATCAAGGCTCAACTAATTCCTTCAAAGTAATCTAGCAGCGGAAAACATAAGTAAAATACATTAAAATCAGAGTTACAAAAAGTTTGTCCATTGGAAAACTTAGAAAAACAATTTAGTTTTGAAAAAAACAGAGGTCCAGTCGACTGGGTCGGGGCTTCGGTCGACTGAACATCAAGCAGTGAGGTTTTTCAAAGAATCCACAGCCCGTCCAGTCGACTGGGGCCTAAAATTATCAGTCGACTGACTTCGACCAGTCGACTATGCCTCTAGCAGAATCAAAATCCACATTTCTCGTCAGGCATCCAGTTGACTGTGTCGGGGACTCAGTCGACTGGTTTTTTACTATTCACTTTTAGTGTTTAAAACAACACAGGATCCAGTCGACTGATCGGGGACCCAGTTGACTGATTCTGGGAAGAAATGTCCAAAACTGCAGCAATCCAAAATAAGGTTCCTCCAAACCAATTCCAACATAAACCCACTATATAACACCCTTTCAAAACATCATTACGGGTACTCGAATACAAAATACAGTACCACCAACTAACTCCCAAGGTTCTATTACAACATATTTTACAAATTTCAAAACCTTATACAAGTTTGAGAGTAAACAAAAATATAAACAAGTGATTCCCCCGGCATTCCTCAATGGCCTCACTCCTCACGCTTCTTTTTGTCTTTCTTCTTACCTGCAATGGAGTAAATCTCCACTACTCAGCTATATGCTGAGTGCACAAGTTCTAACATATGCAATATATGATAAAACATGTTCTAATCTCATAATTTATAACAAATCGTCTCTAGGGAGAAAAATACGCATTCATCCGGTAGCGGCAAGTCCAAGTCTTAAACCGCGATGCCGATGGCAAGTCCAAGTCTATCAACCATTGCATCCCTAAGTGCCATGGCAAGTCCAAGTCTATCAACCATGCACAGTAGCCGTCGCTACTAAATTCTCAAACATCGAGAAGCTTATTTCGGTATGAAATTGTATAAATCCCCCCTTTGACCCATATAGACACCTCAATGTGCTCATGTAAAAGTAGACATGCTTTTCACATTTAAGCACGTGCATAATTAACGGGCCTAAGATTAACACATGAATTTTGCTCGGATCTCAATTTCGTCGTCGAAATCTAAACCATGTATATTCCTATATTTCAGAAGTTAAACTTCATACCTCGTGCGATTCTCTTCAAACTTTGAAGAATCGACTAAGGGGCCGATTAAACGTCGGATCTTGAATTTCAGGAAATTCCTACAAGTTTTACTGAGTTTTCCCCAAAAGTCTAGAAATTAGATTTTTCACAAAAATTAGCCAAACATGGCCTAAGTAGTTTCAAATTGTAGATCTTACCTCCACGAGTTCAAATCTCGAATTTGAAAAAATCTGACGGACGAAAGGTCGCCGATCGTTGTCGCAAAGCTCGAGAGATCAAATCCCCTTTTCTCTCTCCTCTCTGACGATATTTTACAAGTTTTGTAATAATAACAAATTCATCCACTCCTATTTATAGGCAAGCTTTCTAAAAATCGCGTTTACCTCCCCGCAAGTTCTCAAATCCCCTAATTAACTCCTGAAACATCGCATACGTCCATTTTATAACTTTACGAGTGAAAATTAAAATTTACAAAAGTTTTCGACTAAGTCTCGTTTGGGTCCAAAAATTACGTCCGAAAACTAAATTCTGTGGAATCTCTACACAACCTACCTTTTATATAACGTGTCACTCACGTTCTCACCACAGTTCTCAAAATAATATTCAACGATATCAAAATTACCAGAAATTATACTACACAAGTATAATTTACTATTCACAGAATACCAGATATTACAAATAACATTTAAATCACATAAATGCTGCCATTTACTCATGCCAATGCAATCTCGATTACCAAATTCCTGTGTCCTTACTAACACCTTACCATTGACTCACAGTCAACCCCAATCCAATTATCAAATATCATTGATAATTCACAAAACTAAATATGCATGATAAAACTATGGAAATTTTGGAACGGGTGTGACAAAAACCCTGAATGCGCCCCGATTATGCATGTTATTTACATTAATACCCTCAACTATTTTGAGTATTACATTTTTTGCCCCGGTAGTATAAATACTCCCAAATAGATTTAGGGCACATTTCACCCTTTCACAGTCTGCGCCTTTCATCTCTCTCAACTTCTCAAGACAGATCTGATGCCTATCTTTCATCAACGCATACACAGAAAATCCCCAAAGATGGTGGTCAGAATATATGAAATCATTAGCATCAAGATTGCAAAAGAGAAGACTTGTACCCTTTAACCAAAAACCCTAGTTCTTCTAATCTTCTTCGTCATCCCATACCTTGATTTGTTTAAAATTCAATCCAAACAAGAAAGATTTACAGAAGATTAAATGCTAATGGTGGTCGGAGTAGAGAGAAGCCGGCGAGTTACGAAGGAGCTAAGGTTTCTTCATATAAATCTGTGTATTTTTTGCTTCAATCTCTGCTTTCTTCATATAAATTTGAATATTTTTTGCTTTGATGTCTGTTTTTGCAATCACACAAACACATCTATGTTGTTTGAATTGGGTTTATGTTTGTTTCTATTGAAACTTTGAGGTGTTTGTCGGGGCTAACGGGGTAAGGACGGGTTTTAAAGAATTTTTCTAGATCGGGGATGGGATATTCACTTGGAACCCGTCACGGGTTTGGGACGGGGTCGGGGTTGCTAAATGTTCTCCCGGGGTGGGGTCGGGGTAAGCTCACCCCGTACCCGCCCCGTTGCCATCCCTAGTCTTAATTGTAGCCAATCTGGACCAAACTTAGGCTTAGTTTGGCCCCTATGTGGCTTTTTAAACATTGAGCTTTTAAAAGCTCTATTTTAGATCTTTTAAACACCCCCCCCCCCCCCTCCCAAAAAAAAAAAAAAAAGCCCTAAGTTCAATTTTTGCAAAGCTCATAAACTAGTTACCATTTACATTAATATGAATTTGTGCTTTAAAAAAGGAGAAGCAACAAAATGGGGGCCAAACTAAGCCTTAGTAAAGGGAAAATTTTAAAAAGCTTAAGTTTTATCTCACTCATTGTCTTTGTTAAAGAGTAATGTTCAGTTCTGAATTCTAAATTTGATATCAAATAGTCTGTCAACAACAAGAATAAAACATGTGGTATACCTGTTACACATTTGTAACACCAAATTTGAGATTCAGAATTGGGAAAATATATAATTACTCATTTATTTAAACTGTAGTGTTACGTTTCTTAAATTTTGTATCTCAAGTGATTCCAAAAAATATGCGATAGTGGGCCCACTTGATTTTGATTAGAGTATGTTTAAGTGGTCTCATTGCCACATGTGTTTGAGTACCATTTTAAATACCAAATTTGGAAAGCATAGCAATACTCATTAAATCATGAGTAATGCTATTATTCCAAAATCAAAATTCCAAATTTGCTTCCCAAAATTTTCAACAAATATACCAATTTTGCGAGCAATACCACATACTATTGCATGTGATATAACGGATAATAAAGCATTTGAAATTCTTGCTTAGAAATTATAGCATTATTCTTCAACCATTCATTCTTTTTAGTTGCAATAACACATATATGCAATAATAACCAAAATCTTAAATCATTCTCCAACTTGTTAGGGATATGATTTTGCCACCTTAATTTTTTAATACTCCATATCTCTTCATCATTCTCATTAATTGTGTCATTCTCTCCCGTGTTAAATAAAGTGAGTGAGAGAGAGAGAGAGAGAGAGAGAGAGAGAGAGATTAACATTACTAAAAGACTGAGATTTTTAATTGATAATAAATACTCCTATGTAGGGTGGATACGAACAAAGCCGCTCAACAAGGGCTCGAAGCTCGGCTCGATAAAGGATAGGCCTGGCTTGCTCATTTGAGCTCATGAACACGATCAATTAAGGCTTGCAAGCAGGCTCATGAATAAGCTCGTTAATAGGTTTGATAAAGAGCTTGTATAGTGACTTATAAATCTATATATATTTATTATAAAACTATCTAATTTTAGAGAAAACATGACAAACCTTGTAAATAGGCTTGATAAATGACTGATTTATCATTAAACTATATACTTTTAAAGAGCGTGCAAAAAAGCTCGCAAGAAAGCTCGCGATCACTTGAAAGCTCGGCTCATTTGAGCTCGCGAGCTCGTAAAAAAGCTCGCGAGCAAGCTTGGCTCGATTTGGCTCTTGTCCACCCCTACTCCTATGTATATATTAATTGTGGTATGTACTAAAATGAGAGGGACAGATGTAGTAATTAGGTGGAAAGAGTCAGAATGCTTGATTGAAAAATCACTAGTAAATGAACAAGAGAGAGAATTAATCAGTTACCAAACATAATTTGTATTAATTTCAAAACTGCCAGCAGGTGCACAGTTTAGGTACACATAATCGGCGTACTTCACATTTTCCTTAATTAAAGGAAGAAGACGTATTTATTCCAACTTATACTTATTTTCATAAAAAAATAAAAAGAAAAATTAGTTAAACAGTAGAATGATGTGTACCTTGCCTTGTGTGTGTATATCTAAAGGTAAGTTTTATTTTTTGAACGGAAAATATATTGATATGTTTAGCAAAAGCTAAGATTATACCACCTGTACATTTAAACACCAATGAAGATAAAAAGTCTGGTGATGCATTCACCAACACCTAACCTGAATACAAAAACAATAAAGAAAAACACCTTCTCAACTGAACCCCAAAAAGGCATGTATATATATACCCCATATCTGAACCAAAACAAAACAAAACAAAACAAAAACACACACCCCAGACCCATGAAAATTGCAAGTTGACAATGAAGCACCCAAACAATCCAATACTGACCAAGGCACGACTAGCTCAAACACCCAATCAACACTATCCATTAATTGTAATGAGCATTATCACAACAAATGTGAGGCCACATTCCTTATCAAGGCATCCATTGTCATGACCCATCCCACTACGCGTGGAAATAGGACACGTGGCACGCCACCAAGGCTCATCCAAACATCATATAACTATACGCAGCGGAAAGAACTTTAAAACAATCCTGGGTAATTAAAACTTAGGGAACATTACCCTCTGAGTTTGTAAAATTCATTGAAATCAGAGTTATAAAAAGTTTTATTCGATCAAAAGTGTTCACAAGAATCCATTTCAAAATACAGAGGTTCAGTCGACTGCCCAGTCGACTGTACTATGGTCCAGTCGACGGTGCCTGGCAGAAACTAAAACCCTAAATCCTCAACAGAGGTCCAGTCGACTGCCCAGTCGACTGGGTCAAGCAGAACCCAAAGTACAGCATATAACCCAGGGGTCCAGTCGACTGATATAGGGACCCAGTCGACTGCTTTTCCATTTTTAGAAGCAGTAGCCAAATCCAACAGTGGTTCAGTCGACTGATCATGGATCCAGTCGACTGCTTCTCTTACTATCCACTTTCAGTGTCTCAACCACACGAGATCCAGTCGACTGACCCTGGGTCCAGTCGACTGCTCCCCGGCTGTCAGCCCTGTATTGTAAATACTAATAACTCATGCTTTTTAATCCAACACCAATTCAATCACAACTGATTTAACATTTAAAACATAACTATAGGCGTTCAATTACAAGATTTCCAAACTACAGAACTAATCCATGTTTATATTACATCATATTACAAAATTCCCATCCTTACACCAGTTTTTGGGATTAAAACAAAAACATATACAGATGTGGTCCCCCGGCGTTCCTCGGTGTGACGCCCTGTATTTTATTATCATTAATAAATAAATACTGCATTTCATTTCCATGAGCATCTGTTTTAATTTCTATTTATAAATATTTATCTGGGGCCAAACCGTAATTTCCAAAATATTTTCTGTGGTTTCAAAATCGATATCTATATTTTTGTATAACCGGGAATTTAATTCCTATGTTAATATAATTTTCTGCATTTTATTTTCAACCATAAAAATACCAGTTTTGTTTTAAAACTGCGCCTTTACCGCGTTTTGGTGTGGGAGCACGTGAGCTCAACCACACCGGGGGAATTCTTGGCCTTGCTTGGAGCCCAAAACTTTGGGTTTATATATATACGTTGATTTCTCTCTCTCTCACTCACAGTCTCTCATTCTCTCCCTATTCTCTCAAGCTCTATCTCAATTCTCTCTACTCTCTCTCAAGATCACACACATACAGTTTATATACTATATACATACACACATTCATAGTTATATATATATATATATATATATATTTGGATACCAAAATCAAGAACGGAGGAAGAAATTCTTAACGACGGATATTACGGCGGATTTCTCGGTCTCAAATTCTCAGTCTAATTAGCCTAGTGAGTAAATTAAACTCACTCTCAATGTCTATATATGTGTTTTTCAGTGTATATAAAGTGTGTATATATGTATATATATGAAAACACCATTGAAGCTTGAGAATTGAAGTTTTAGAAATCGTAACCAAAATCGATTCTGTAAATTGGGAATGGAAGATATTGATCCCGATAAGCTGTGGTTCGAATCCTACGCAGTAATTTACCCGTATCGCGACGAACGGTTGATTTTAAGTTTTGTCACTCTAACTTTAATCGCAGAAATTAATCGATACAATCCGTATTAGTTAAAATTGATCGCGTATTCTTAATCTACGCGGAAAACCGAGGAAAACCATATATCACTTGTCTTGGTATGAACAGAATCTGAAACTGGGTAATTTCAGTCCAGAAATTAAAAACAGGGGAGAAAACGAAGAAGACGACGTTCTGCAAGAACTCGCGCGCGCGACCCGCTCGCGCGAGGCTCGCTCGCGCGGACCTTTCCCCCCCCTCGCGCGCGCGATCCGCTCGCGCGACCTGTTCTGCCCTTTCGCGCGCGCGATCCGCTCGCGCGAGGTGGCAGTTTTGGCAGTTTGTGTGATTTTTGGTAAGGGACTGTTTGGAAAATGTTTTAGGAGATTTCAAAGGACTGTTTAACAAATACACTGTTTTAAAGGCTCACTGTTAGACTTTGGACTTGTAAGAATGTTTAAGACCGAAATTTATGCTCGTACGATTATTCCGACTTTGTGATTTATTAAGGGTGTTATTTATGAAACATTGACATACATATTAGGGTTGAGGTTGTGTCAACATGCATGTGTGTGAGAAAGCGTGAAAAGAGTAAAGAGTAGCGGTCTGGTGTGCGACCTCAATATCGATCGGATAGTATTCCTGGTATTGGAGGCGACAGTGTCGTGTACGACTTAGATATCGATCGGATAGTATTCCTGGTATCTAAGGCGCGCGTTTCGGATATTGATCGGATAGTATTCCTGATATCCGAAGCGATGGTGGTAGTGTTGTGTACGGCTTAGATATCGATCGGATATTATTCCTGGTATCTAAGGCGCTTGTTTCGGATATTGATCGGATATTATTCCTGGTATCCGAAATGATGGTATTGAGTGTGGCTTAGATATCAATCGGATATTATTCCTGGTATCTGAAGCGATAGTTTGGTGTGCTGTTTTGGATATCGATCGGATAGTATTCCTGGTATCTAAGATAATGGTTTGGTTGTGTTGAGTTTTGTTGAGAGAAAAGAGTCAGAAAGATGAGATATTACATTGTTCATGCATGGTCGCATATTTATTGCTTTCTTTATTCCCCCGTGACTTATGTTGGAATTAGAACCTTGAATTTATTGCTTTTAAAAGTTAAATTGCACCGTTGTTTATATGCTTATATATACATTGCGAGCACTTGTTTATTTTGCTCACCAGCTTTCATAAGCTGACGGCGTTGATGCGTCCTGGACTGTATGTCCAGATTTTCAGGGTCAGGAGCAGCCAGGGTATTTTGACTATGCTACTTAGAGTCAGGAGACTTTCCAGGAGGCTGCTTTATATTTTCCTATGTCTTTTAATTTGGGTTTTGTAATAAACTAGTTTAGACTTTTGAATAAGGCGTTTTGTGCCTAAGACTATGACTGCTGTAATAGTTTAGTAAGTTTTTATTTCGGAGCTTATGTTTTTGTTAGTATCCTTTGCTCTAGAAATGTTGTTAAGTTATTTGTTGCAGGGACAATTGGTCATACTCACTTGTCACGACCTACGAGTCCATAAAGGAAATTAAATGCTTTCCTGAATTATGCTACGTCGGGGCGTGACACTCGGCCTCACTCCTCACGATTCTTCTTGTCTTTCTTCTTACCTGCAATGGAGTACATCTCCACTGCTCAGCTATATGCTGAGCGTACAATTCTAAATGTATGCTTATATGACAATTCATGGTTTAAGCATCTAAAACACATAGAAATAGTCTCTAGGGTGAGTGGTACGCATTCATCCGGTCGATGCCGTAGGAGGCCCACCTCTCCCACGCATCTCGTACACTAGTTGGGCCTTCCTCCATACCAGGTACCGTGTACTGGTTGGGCCCACCTCCAATCCAGACACAACCACCATTCCAATTCCATTTCAATCACAATCACAATCCTCAAGGTTCGAGGAGCTTACCCCGGATGAATTTGCACCAAACTCCCCTTTGACCCAAGTAGACACATAACATGCTCACATAAACAGTTATACGTGCTTTTATCATAATTTCACGTGCATAATTAACGGGCCTAACTAACACATGAATTTCGCCCGGATCCAAGAATATCAAAAGTGATGTCCAAAACATGAAAATTCATATATTTCATAGATCTAGAATTCATACCTCGTGCGATTCTCTTCAAACTTTGAAGGATCGTCTAGGGGGCTAAATAATCGTCGGATTTCAATTTATACGCGATTCCTACAAGTTTTACCTGATTTTTCCCAAAAGTCTAGAATTAATATTTTTACAAAAATTGGCCAAACATGACCTAAGTGGTATCAAAACGTAGATCTTACCTCCACGAGTTCAAATATGAAATCTGGAGAAAATCTGACGGACGAACGGTCGTCGATCGGCGTCGCAAAGCCCGTTGGCTCCAAATCTCCCTTCTCTCTCCTCTCTCTAGATATTTGTGAGTGTTTGGATGAGATTGAAATTTCATCCCAATCTATATATAGGCAAACTTTCGGGGAATTACGTTTACTTCCCCGCAAGTTTCTCAAAATTTCTCACTAACCCATGAAACTTTGCACAAGTCCATTTTATAACTTTACGAGTGAATATTATAAATTCCAAAAATTTTCGACTAAGTCTCGTTTGGGTCCAAAATAACGTCCGAAAACTATATTCTGTGGGATCTCTACACAACCTACCTTTATAATTAACGTATCTCTCACGTTCTCACCACAGTTCTCAAAATGATATAATCTATATCAAAGATTATCAGAATTATATTACACAGGTATAATTACTATTCACAGAAATACCAGATAAGGTCAAATAACATTTAAATCATATAAATGCCATTTACTTATGATTATGCAATATGAACTTCCATGTTCCCGTGTCCTCACTGACACCTTACCGTTGACTCACAGTCAACCACAACTCGAATTATTAATAATTCCAAAATCTCAAATGATGCATTTTTCAAAATCGTAAATTTCTGGAACGGGTGTGACATCCATCCCCAAGTTTATCAGGTGCCAACTGTTGTTCTTCAACAAAACCACTAGCAAACATCCTTCAAACCACCCTTGTACCTTGTATAAGAGTAGACAACAATGTTAAACAGCCTACTTTTACACACAAACAGAATCCGAAACATAGAATCCGTATATCAGAAGCCTGAAAATTAGGCAACAGAACCTTCATAAGGATCCTTTGTACTAAAAAATAGCCTCGAATGGGACAACCCTCGAGACTCCAAAATTAGCGAGGAAATCTGCTAAAGAGTTGCCATTTCTGCGCACATGAGTCAATTTCACCTCATTATCCCTTGAAATTCTATTCCACAGATCATCAAAATAAAAAAGAGCCCTCTGTATTTCCATGGTCTCAGTTCTTTGTTAAGAATCCACGAGACCACCACTTTTGAATCACTCTCTATAATTAAATTAGTCGCACCCACATTCACAGATTTGATAAACAACTTTAAACCTTCCATTACCGCTAGCAATTTCGAAAAATTAGATTCATTGTCGCCGATGGATTTCGAGAGCAGGGCTATAGTAGCACCTGCTGAATTTCTCAACACCGCTCCGATGCTTGACGGGCCTGACTTACCTTTGGCCGATCCATCCACATTTAGTTTAAGCCACCCCGTGTGAGGAGTTGTTTAAACAGCCTGGTCTGTGGGTTTCAGGATCCTTGGAACCACAGTTGATAGTTGGGGCTGTTGAAGCATGATAGAAATAGGATACGGACACCCAAGCATCATTGCTTTAAACCACCACGCAACCCGTAATTTTATTAATTCACAAATACCATCCATATTCACCGGTTTATCAGAGAAAATGACTTCATTTCTATGCAGCCAGATTGACCACACCATGGCCATAAAAACCAGTCTCCACATTTTGATGTTTCTAATGTTGGGGCACAAATTTTTCCACTGAACCCACCATTGGGAGATTGAGTTTGGGACACAACCTTGCAATTCCCATGTAGCCAAACTTTACACCCATATTTCCTATACCCACACACAGCTCAAGAAAAGGTGGTCGACTGATTCTGGGGACTCGTTACACCAAACATAGTAATTAAAGTGAGGGGTCTTGAGCTTCTGCATTTATGATATTCACCTTTACTGGCAGCCTTTTTAACAATAGTTGCCAACAAAAAAGCTCTACTTTAGGGGGAGCCCACCCTTTCCAAATCATATGGAGGTCCATGTTCGTAGTGAGGTTCAGGTTGTCAATAACTCTGCAATATGATTTCACCAAAAAAATCCCATGTAAATCATGCTTCCAAATCATGACGTCTTTGGCCTGGCATCTCAAAGGATGTTGCTGAAGTAAGTTAAAAAGTGAAGCCCGCTGCTCTAGTGCTCTAGTTCCCAGTCAAAGCATCTTCTTCAAAGAGGTAGTTCCCATACCCACTGATCATCAACCCATGCCCCCATCTCTGCTACGGATCCTGTTTCAAATGTGGGAACTCTAGTGTTAGTGCAGACCCTCCTGTCCATTCATCATCCCAAAACTTAATTTTTGACCCATCTCCTGGTAACAACAAAAATCCATCTCTCATTGGTATTGCAAATTTGTCTTCCCCCGTACAAAAATTTTGAATCATTTTCATATAGTGAGACCACCTATTCAATGTAGGAGCCATTAGGATTAGGCTTTCGGCTTTAATTTGGTATTTAGCACATATAACTCGTGTAGACACCCCATTTTGACCTACCAAAAAAAGAAATAACTGTTACAAGGGGGCCCACTGGGTACGCAAATCGAGGAAGAAAAAGGTAGAGTCCTAATCAGAATATCCGAAGGTCAAATCAATGTCAAAACAAGTTATTGTCAATTTGAATACCCACCAGCATGGTTTCAAAAGCATGTCGGGTCAGCCGTAGACGTTTTTTTTTTCCACCTACAAAGAGGTGGACAGATAAGGCACATCGAATCCGATGGGTAGGAAGAGCTTATAAATACAAGGTCCCTAGACTTCGAATCGTCAAAATCGAACCACGGGCGAAGAAGTACAAATTGTTTAAAGTTTGGACAAATCTGCTATTTGCCAGAGAGGGATCAGGATTACTTTTTTAGCTTTTAGGATATCAGAACAAACATCTTTCATGACAGAATGGAAGTGCGTGACATTACCGAGGACTTCCTAAAATTTCATCTCAATTGAACACCGGATCTAGAAAAAGTACTTTATCAGGCGTAGAAATCAAACGGAAAAATTCTATTTCATCGCCAGAGAACTTCAGAAGGTTTAAAATTGATGCCAAAAAATCATATTTATCAAGATGAAGAGCCTTCGAAAATTTCGTTGCCATCAAACGAAGAAAGTTGCAAAACTGCGATAAGGTCACTCATAGGCGCGTCAATTTATACTGATAAATCATCAGAAAGCCTTGGTCTTCGAGATCAAATCGGCTGTGACATTTTCGATCTGGATTAAAGTACTTTTCACATCGAGACGGAGAAATCCCTAAAATTTCATCTCAGTCCGATATCGGATTCCGAAAAAAGTGCAGTTTAATTAACGGATTTGTCAAGACAGATGCTTAATACGAGTCATATAGTGTTTCAAGAATTTCATTTTTGCACTAATATTTCGCGTTTGTCGAGAGGACCACGGAAGTCCAAGTTTTCGTCGCACTGCCTTCCAGAAAATTCGAAAGCGCGGCGCTTGTACAGATATCTAGATATTTTCTTTGCTTAGCGACTAAGTAATCCAGATTTGAGCCAATCGCGCCATAGGAGTCACTTTCTGATTGGAGAAAAATACTCCTCGCATTAAAATAAAGGGATCCATGTAATTTCGTCTCATTCCGACACCGGATTCTGGACAGTTCACCTCGATTGTCGTGTTCTGGCATAACTGGTGCCGAATGTGGGTCACACAATGTTTTAAAAATCCGATTCCGACTTCAAAATTCTATGTTAGTCGAGAGGACCACGGAAGTCCAATTTTTCGTCGCACTGCCTTCCAAAAAAATCGAAAGCCCGGCGCTTGTACATATATCTAGATATTTTCTTTGCTTAGCGATTAAGTAATCCAGATTTGAGCCAATCACGCCATAGGAGTCGCTTTCTGACTGGAGAAAAATACTCCTCACATTAAAATAAAGGGATCCATGTGATTTCGTCTCATTCCGACACCGGATTTTGAAAAGTGCACATCGATTGGCGTGTTTTGTCATAACTGGTGCCGAATATGGGCCAAACAACGTTTTAAAAATCCAATTCCGACTTCAAAATTCTATGTTAGTCGCGAGTACCCATCGGTCCAATTTTCAACCACGTAGCTACCCGAAAAATCCCGTAGAACGCGGCGCACACACACAATATCTAGATATTTTATTACTTTATTATTATTAATTTTTAATTAAATTTTTTTTTAATCAAAATTTTTCCTATAAATACAAGGCCCCCCCATTCTAAAAAATTCACCAATTCACTCTCCCCCTTAGGCTTTGTTTGGGAATCCTTAACCCTTTTTCTCTCCTAAGTCCTGTTTGGCTACATTAGCCAAATAAAATCCAAACTTCATCATAATTACCTCTAATCTCATACATACAACAGTATATGTACGGGTACTATTCATATATACGGTATACATACGGATACTATTCATACATACAGTATACATACGGACACTATTCATATATACGGTACTATTCATACATACGGATACTATTCATACATACAGTATATGTACGGAAACTGACTCTTCCGGCCCTTCCGGACCCAACCATGACGTCTATTTAAGTCAATTTTGTGTCGAAAATACGACTTAGGCCTCCTCGGATTATTTCTGCAACGCTTCTCGGATTTCTTTCATCCTTTTTCAACAAACATCGACTGAACTTCAATAGTCGCCTCTGCACAGGTAACATACTAAAACTCATACTCTTAGTAGTACGGCCTCCCTATAAATCCACTGGTTGGATATTCCGCCTTTACTGCTTTATTTACTTACTGTTGTACATACTTATTATATATAACAAATCTATGAACTTATCAATTATTTCACGACTACTTTCAAACCTCTGCACAGGGCACCGACCCTTACTTCCGGCACTTTTTACAAAACAGGGCACCGACCCATACTTCCGGTATACATTTTTACCACTGGGCACCGACCCGTACTTCCGGAAAAACTTTCACATCACCTTGTTTACATCACTGGGCACCGACCCTTACTTCCGGCACTTTTTACAAAACTGGGCACCGACCCGTACTTCCGGTACTTTGCTTGGAATCTGCAAACAGCACAGGTAAGACAGGTATGTCTTCACACTCTTCATGGGCACCGACCCTTACTTCCGGCACATAAAACAAAAAAGACAAAAAAAAATCATAAAAACAAAAAAATACAAAAAACCCGTTGCACGGTCGATCTACCCCGACTTTTTACTCAAAAACACTTTCTCATAACTCACTACTTTCTCAAAGGTTAAAGTCTAGGACTACACCACACAGGTTAAAGTTCCTAGCTACACCGACTTTACTCAAAATACTATTTTTAGATCGACCAAAACACTCACGCCCATACACAGCACAGAACTACGTACGGCCTGATTCTCGAGTTGAGATACGTATGCAACTCATACCTGGGTGCGGCCATAACTTCACTTTCAAACTATCTCGTATCAAGATACGTATACATACTTTCAAACTAATACATACTTTCAAAACTATCTCGTGTTGAGATACGTAAATCGGCAACCGCGTGTCACAGATGCTCGCGGCTTAATTTCTTATATATGTATTCTACTACTCCTTACTTACGCCCCGTTACTATGAAAACCACTAAAACGGCAACCGTGTGTCACGGATGTTCGAGGGTGCCTAATACCTTCCCTCGACATAATCAAGTCCCCGAACCCACTTTGAGAACTCTGGTTTCGCACGACTATCAGGAGTCACACTTTTAAAAGGGCCCCACTCTTCTCAAACTGTTTTCTCAAAAGTCAAAGATGATCACTCTAATCGTCTTTGCAGGGATCCTAACTCCCGATAAACGTTAGGTGGCGACTCTGAAAACTTTTACTGGCCCTACTCCCACTTGTACATACTTTCACACATTTCCTTTCCCGCCTTGGTTCGCTGCTTTGAGCCTTTTACCCTATTTTATTTCATTTTCTTTTAAAACAGTCGCCGACCCACGAGGGGACCGCCCCCCATTCTTTGGGGTGGGCGCGACAACTCGTTTCCAAATAGAACTCTCCTCCCTACTGAAACGCCACAACCACTTTGTAATGCATGCAAAATTCTTGGATTGAATCCTACCAATGCCCAACCCCCCATATTGTTTCCCAGCACATAATACATCCCAATTTACCCAGTGGCGCTTTCTATTTTCCAATCACCCTGTCCATAGAAAACTTCTCCGAAGTTGTTCAATCTTATTAGCTACAGTGTTTGGCATCTTGAAAAAGGACATATAATAGGAGGGAATACTATTAAGGACGGTCTTTATAAGAGTGAGTCTTCCGCCTTTTGACAGAAACTTCTCTTTCCATCCACATAATCTGCTACGGATCTTATCGACAACTGGCTCCCACGAACATACTCTACTTGGATTTGTTCCTAATGGGAAGCCCAAGTATGTGAATGGAAGTTTATCATGGCGACAAAAAATATGAGAAGCCCAATCAGCAATTATAGATGAATCCACTCCACAGCCTGTGACAGTGCTTTTTGTAAAATATAATCTAAAGGTACAAGTTAATAACTTAGCTATCTAGTTATATTGTTGCATTCAAATTTGGAAAGCATTTTTGTTCACTTACTGCTCACCTAATGGGCTTGTATCATAGAATTTTTCTAACATTAATGATAACTCTCCCACTTCATTTAATTCCCTAAGATTTTTTTTTAGGGAATTGAAATTCGCACAATTGGATAAACCAATGCAGTATTCCATGAACTATATAGTACCACTTGGTGTGTTAGTAGTCTCATAAAGTGCATTAGTTCTTAACGTAATTCCCGTTTTATAATAACATTAATTCTCTCTCTCATTGTCCCGTTCATTTAATGCCATAATTTAGTGGTCTTTTTTTTTTTTTTTTTGGCTAGAAATTTAGTGGTCTTTATGATCAAGTATTCTCACTCTTTCCACCAAACGGTAATGCTATGGGCAATAACAACTTTCACAAATAAAATCCACTAAACATGCTTTACGTGAACAAGAAGAACCTTTAATCTTATAATCTGTTGTGGTTTTTAGCTACTAAACATGATTATTCTTGCCCATGAAAGAAATTATGGCAGACTTGACACTGGGCTCAGCTGGGCTATAGCCCAGTGCAAATTCCTTGGAAATATTTTTTTAGTTGTTTTCTAGCCCAGCCCACAACATGCAGCAACAAAATAACTACACAACTAAAAAATTCGAACCTAGCTCATTGGCTATGAATTGTAACCGGTTTGGGCACATCTCAATTGATGAAAGATCATCAAGGGGGATAGTGTGTTTGTTCTGGATGTTTTGTTCATTGAAATTCTCTTTCCTAGCAAAAAAAAAAAAGTAAAAATAAAACTAAAAAGATTCGAACCTGTAAGGTTGTACCATTAGAAAGAATAATGAGAATAAAACCACTGGACCTTTACAAGCATTTTTATTTGTTACTCGTATGTTTTTTTATCAATAAATTATAATAGTAACAACTAATCTATTACTAAATGATATATTTATATATAAATATTTAGCTCAACATATTGTCTTCTCTTTTCTTAGTAGTCCAACTCAAATTTGAAAGAAAACAAATGTTTTATGTAATATATTGGCCTAATTGTGATACAGTTCCTTTTAAATGTTTGACACAACATTTTTTTCTCACTCTATGTTTGTTTACTTTATAGGTTAAAGACCCAAAAAGTAATAAAGTATTCGTGGACCAAATAATTAAAAAAAAATTACACATCTATTCAATCCCAGCCCACTCCAAACAATAATCCTAAGTCCGCACTTGGAAGGAATGAAAGGTAACTTATTAGGTTGTATAATTTGACCTATCATATATTTCACATAGAATGAAACAATTATCGATTTGCTCTTCTTTGAGTATTTGATATATTCACACGTGTGTCAACTAGTGTGTCGGTGATTATAGAATGGTTGAAGACATGAACTTAAATTGATAAACAAAATTAGGTAAATTAGGTAATGGTCTTTTTTCGAACAAGAGTTCGCAAATCAAATAAACTAGACAAGTAAATCAACAGGGATTTTAAAACACCTGTACAGAAAATTAAGAGAAAAATAATGCAATGAGGAAGACAAAATGGTTAGGGCGATTATTATTATTATTATTATTATTATTATTATTATTATTATTATTATTATTATTTGTCTATTTAAGCATGATTAATGTGTTCAATTATGTGTAGAATTTATTTTATGTCACAATTGTAAAATATTATAATAGTTTGCACATCACTGTTGAAAACTCTGAAATTAGCCAAACATATTAACACTTAGACCCCTTTGTGATGTTAATTTTGGGTATGTGGAGATAATGCTGTCATTTAGCCCACCTATATGAGGCTAATTTTTAACACTTAATCCCTATGAGGGGCTAATTTAGGGGTTAACTTCTTATGTACAGTCAATTTTGACACTTAAACTTTCTATGTGGGGCTAATTTTAACACTAAATCCGGCTATTTTGAGAGAAATCTAAGTAGTTTTACTTTAATCTAAAACCACAAGGGAGTTAAGTGTCCACTTTTGAACCATCGGGAGTAAAGTGAAAATGAGCCTAACCACAAGGGGGTTAAAATGTAATTAACCCTTTTTTAAGGTAAAAAATTAAAGTAGTAGAGAGAGGATGTGTAGAGAACTATTTTTACAATCTCATCCAGGGGCCAAAAGATAAGTTAGGGGGGCACAATGAAAAATTTAGGGGGGCACAATGAAAATTTAGGGAAAAACTAAAGGAAGAATTTAAATTATGAAAAATCAAGGGGGGCACGTGCCCCCTCTTGACCCCACGTGGCTCCACCACTGCACACATACATACACACACACACACACACATCTCTACTATACTATAAAAACGAATAAGCAAGCATGTCAAAAAATATGAGCTTCATCTTTTGCCCTTCACTACACTATATTTACTCATATATCTATCTATACGTCGTAAGGATATATTGATTTGTGTGAGGGTAAATTTGTCATTTTGGACAAATAATTACATTCAAATAAGCTTTTGAAAGTTTATTTAATATAATAATGAGGTTTTAATCAACAATCTTGTGTCTAATTACATTTGGGTCAACAATTTTTGGGATATTTATTATTGACTTCAAAAAAGTCAACAAAAGTGGCTATTTTGGTGGCTATTTAGGAATTGGTCACTAATATTTATAATTTGGTCAACTTCTTCTCTCAAATGAGGTTTCAATCAACAATTTCTATCTAATTACATTTGGATCAATAATTTTTGGGATATTTATTATTCACTTCATAAAAAGTAAAAAAAAGTGGCTATTTTAGTGGTTATTTAGGAATTGATCACTAATATTTATAATTTGCTCAACTTCTTCTCTCAAATTTAGGATTCATATATTGTAATATGTGTAATTGCATTTAGGTCAGCAAGTTTTGGGATATTTTTTATTCACTTTAAAAAAGTTTTAAAAAGTGGTTATTTTAGTGGCTATTTAGGAATTGATCACTAATTTCACATTTTGGTAAACTTCTTCTCTAAAATTTAAGTTCTGGTATATTTAAAATGTCAAATAAAGTGGCCATTTTAGTAGCTATTATGAATTGGTCACTAATATTTACATTTTGGTCAACTTCTTCCCTCAAATTCAGGATTTATAGATTGTATTCGAATATCAATTAAGGCATACAAACACATTCATGTCCTTTTTTATAGAGGAAATACCCTACTTGTGTCATATATTTTTAGTGGCGCTTTATTAGGTACCTTTACTACTCATTTATAAGATAGTCAGAATTATCAACTTCTTCCGTAAGAAGAGTTTTAGATTAAATAGTTACATTTACAATTTCTTATTTAACTGTTTTAACATCTTATTATACACTTTTAACAACCACTTAACCACACGAAATGACACAATTAAATTTCCTGCACAACGCGCAGGCCTCCAACTAGTATACACACACACACACACACACACACACACATATATATATATATATATACATACACACATACTAGGTAACAACAGTGCTGGTGTGGGTATTCGGGAATTCGTCAATTTTTCAAAAAATAAGAGTGAGAGTGTGGCAGGAGTACTCGGATAAAATGTTTAGAATATATTTTTGTATAATAGGATACATACAACTTAGTTTATATATATCTATTAAATTCATTAGTGTATACCTAGATAGTTGTTATTAGTATTTTCTAGTAATTCTCTGTTAAACCCCCCCCTAAGTTTTTAAATGAGTAATGATACACACACAACATATATTTGAAACACTATCATATTTTTGGAAGCTGACTGATGTGGCCAATATCATATCATTTGGGAAGCACTTTTGGGATAAAAAGTTAAAAAGTATAACGTTATTCTATCTTAAATGATATTCCAAATAATAATATTTAATGAACACAACATATTTACAAGATAAATGAAATATTCAAATTGTTCATACTTGCAAAATAATAATGAAGGAAAAATAATTATTCATATATATATATATATATATATTTTATATATGTCCACCATATAATTAACAAAATATCTACCCACATTTGCAAATATTGGCGAACAAATGATAATACTAGTATTTTATCACTGCCCCCACATTTGTAAGACTCTGCAAAACAAGTGATTGTACATTATGATGTACTAATCCTTATATTCACGAGTTTCTATTATATAAATCAGAGTAGTGCTACGTTTCCCAAATTTTGTTGTACCAATTTTGCGGTAATTGTCTATGATATCACACTATTACATGTGATATAACTGATAATAAAACATTTGGAATGAAAATTTAAAATTTTGATTTGGAAAGTATAACATTATTCCTAAACCATTCATTCTTTTTAGTTGCAATTTTTTTCTGCTCCAAACTTTTTAGTTGCAATTACAAATGCAATAATGCCCACTTTTGGCCTTGAATATATATATATATATATATACATACAAAAATCTTTAAATCATTCTCCAGCTTGTTAGGGATAGGGTTTGGCGCCTTAATTTTCCAATATTAATTATATCTCTTCATCATTCTCACTAAATGTTTCATTCTGTCAGAGAGATAGATTAATGTTACTAAAAGGCTGAGATTTTTTTTTTTTGATACAGTAATTAGAATGTAATCTAAAAATTTGTGGTTGTTTTAGCTACTAAACATGATTATTCTTGTGGGGTGTACTAAAATAAGAGGGAGATATGTAGTAATTAGGTGGAAAGAGTGAGAAAGCTTGGTTGAAAAGACCACTCACTATATGAGAGAGAGAGAGAGAAAATAAGTGTTACTATTGAAAAAGCTGATCGAGGGCATTAATTAAAATGAAGGAGCGGTGATATAGAGAAAAATCTGGAAAAGGCTTTGATACATCCACATAAAAGAGGGTGGTTTGGGATGCATGGTGCAGCTCATCTAAGGGCTAGGAGATGTGTGTTTATGCCCATCCAACGGTTGGGATTAATCCATAAAGGTAATGTTGACTTCTGGACAGCACAGCTGGCGCATTAAATGCGCAGTAAATGCGCTATTGACTGGTAGAGCCGGTCATGTTCACCCCTTGTGTTGTAAATGTTGTTCCTGTGTAATAACAGTTGTTTCTGTGTTTAATAAGACTTGTTTCTGTAAAAGGAAAACTTGTTCCTGCGGTCAATTTTTGGACACACTTGTACCTAATGTAACCAATGTGGTACCACACCAATATTCCTTTGTAAAATTTAAGGTTGTTCATTAAATAACAACACACCAACCACACAAATTCTAGGGTAAATTTCATTTTGCACCCTCAAACTATACCATGTTTTGCACTTTGGTCCCTAAACTATCATTTTTCGCATTTTGGTCCCTCAACTATCATTTTGTGGCAGTTTGCCCCCTCCCTCAATTTTAGCGTCACTTTTGGTGTCACTAAAAAGTGACTTTTTTCGTCACTAAAAGTGAAAGAGGGGTCAAACTGCCACAAAATGATAGTTGAAGGACCAAAAATGCGAAAAATGATAGTTTAGGGACCAAAGTACAAAACATGGTATAGTTTGAGGGTGCAAAATGCAATTTACCCCAAATTCTAGGATAACACACCAACCACACTAATCCTAGGATTATTTTGAAAAGCTTCTCTTTTCTAAATCAATTCAAGTGTTAGCCATTTCTTGGAAAAGAAGATTTATTTTGGAGCACAAGTGAGAAGACAGTGGTTTGTTGTAAAAAAAAAATAGATGCGAAGGTTTATTTTGAAGCACAAGAGAGAAGACAATTGTTTGTTGAAAAAAAAAAAGAGAGGTGAAGGTTTATTTTGGAGTACAAGAGAGAGAGAGAAGACAATACTTTGTTATTAAAAAAAAAAAAGAGATGAAAGTTTATTTTGGAGCACAAGAGAGAAGACAATAGTTGTTAAAAAAAAGAGGTAAACATTTCTTTTTAATTTTTCACATTATTTTATTTTTATTGTAAGATTTGTAGAAATACGAGTGTTTCCTACTTTATTTGTGATAAAAATAAATATTAGTCAATAAGAGTATTCTTACTTTGTTAGTACAAAAAAATATATTAGTTAAGTGAAAATAAATAAGATACATCATTGAAATTGAAATATATTCTTACAAACATTTGCATGTTATTACTTTATTGGTCAGAAAAAAGGTGCATGATGTGTTAGTGTAGTGAAAATAATACCAAAACAGTAACGGAACAAGGAGGAAACTATATTTCTTAATCATGAAACAACTAGGGTACAGAAAGGGCACATAATATCTTAAACATGGAACAATAATGGAACATTATTTATTTAATGTATGTACAAACATTTTTAGGAATAAGAGTACTCTTACTTGATTACTACATAAAAATAAGAAGGAAAATACGAAAACAGTAAGGAAACAAAATTTCTTCATCATGGAAAATGAATGATATATAATTTATTAATGATGGAACAGTTAAGACACAATATTTCTTAATCACGAAACAGCTATGGTACAATATTTCTTTATCATGAAACAACAAGGGTACATGAGGGGTACATAATTTCTTAAACATGGATCACTAAGGAAACGATATTTCTTAATCATGGAATTCATAACATTATTCAGAAAAGATGTCCAAACCAGATAGATCGCCATAGTATTCATAACAACAGAAAGGCTGTCCATCATCTCTAATTAGACACCCAGAAAGAAAACGTTAAAAATCCCCATCCACATCATCTTCACTATAATCTGGTAGATTGGGATATACATCAGCGTAACATGGATCATCTTCAATATCTTGTATGGCAAAGACTGGGGGGTCGTAATACTATTTTGCATCTTCGATTGCGTGAAAACGATGCAATCGTCGTTTCATCTGTCGAATATCTTGCTTCAACAAATGTATGACTCGGTCGTCATCTCTGTTCGAATTTTACATCAAATCAGCAGCGCGAGAAATTGGTACTGGCAACCTGTGCCAACGACAATATACTTCGATCTCACACCTTATGCTAAACAATTTTATCCATCGTAGATCATCTCCAATAAGAACTGCATTGTTTGGTAGTCGAGTGTGAGCGTCTCCAATGATTATGTGGCCAACATTGGAGAAAGAAAAATTATAAGGTATTGGGGTGTTGACAAAAGGACGTCTTTTGCCATACTAAGTTTTCCCTTTAGGATCTGTGTAAGAGCAATATATATGCCATGCATCAGTAATTGAAGGAGCATTACTAGCCCTTCTTCCCCTTCCTCCACTTCTCCCTCCACCTCTACCTCTTCTCATCCTAAGGAGATTTGAGTATATAGGATAGAGTATGAATTGTGTTGTTGCTTGTAATCCCTCTTACTTTTTATAAAGTATGGATTGTGTTGTTGCTTGAACCCGGAAATGACTACACCTACTACCACTAAGGATTTAATAAAAGGGACAGTACTATGAATAGAATATGTGCGACAGTTCCAGCGAGTTGTCCCATGACTTTAAATAATCTCTGAGTTGCAATTTCACGGACAGTTCTTATGAGTTGTCGACATCTCTCAATCACTTAGAAAGTTGAAAGTTTAGTCACATCACGGAACGCTACAGTAGGATCTGGACAGTTCTAGTGAGTTGTCCCATCACTTAAAAAATATCACTTTTATAGTTTTGTAACAATAAGTGACAATAATGTTGTGGAACAATATTAGAACAACAATTACTTAATGTTAAACTTGAAACAAGAAGGGTACATAATTCCTTAATCATGAAATAATAGGGGTACAGAATTTTTTTATCAAGAAACAACAAGGGTACAACATTTCTTAATTATGAAACATAAGGGTACATAATTTCCTAATTATGAAACAATAAGGGTACAAAATTTCTTAATCCGAAAACAACAAGGGTACAAAATTTCTTAATCCGGAAAAAACAATGGTACATTATTTCTTAATCAAGAAACAACAAAGGGCACATAATTTCTTAATCATGAAACAACAATGGTACATTATTTCTTAATCAAGAAACAACAAGGGCACAAAATTTCTTAATCATGAAACAACAAGGGTACATAATTTCTTAATAATGAAACAACAAGGGTACATAATTTCTTAATCATGAAACAACAAGGGTTTAAAAACAAAAATTTCTTATACGCATACTTTACATTTATTAATTGTTGTTTGTTTTGTAACAGGGCAAATTTCAATGGATGGAATGCGGAGATCAAAAGGAAAGTTAGTATGCATAGAGGTCGATGAAGAAACATGTTTGGGAAATGATTTAGATGATGAAAGTGAATTGGAATACACATATAATATTCATACCGGGGTTGACAGTAATGATCCACAAGCTGAACAAAGTAATGTCGTCCAACAAACCTTTGAATGTGCTTAGGACCAAGCACTGAATGAATTGACTGTAGATGAAGTCATACGCATGACATTCAAATCCGTGACTAAAGCTGAAAAATTTTACAATAGTTACGCGAAGGTGGTGGGTTTTAGTATACGAAAGGATTCAATGAAATACAGAAGGGACAAATTAGTGTTATCGAGACGTTGGGTGTGTTCTAAAGAAGGGGAAAGGTCCCAAAAATATTTAGATCTTGAAGACAGATCGAGGGAGCCCAAACCCTTAACTAGAGTTGGATGCAGTGCAATCCTCTGTATCAAATTGCATAGAGCTTCTCAGCAGTATTATGTTGTGACAAAATTTGTTAAAGACCACAACCATCCGTTATGTACTCCTCAATGTTTGCCTTTCCTCCGGTCGCACAAGGAAGTCCAGACAAAAGACAAAGCTCAAATTAGTTCAATGCGCAGTGTCGGTATCAGACCTAGTAAGATAAGGACTACATGGTACATCAAGCGGGTTCGTACGAGAAGGTTGGGTTCATTCAGAAGGACTTGTACAACTATATTGAAGCTGAACGTACATCGGAACTTGTAGATGGTGATGCCGAGGGAGCACTAGCGTATTTGTGTTCTAAAGGTGAGAGCGATCCGGATTTCTATTACAAGTTTGAGGTGGATGAGGAGCATCGATTGTCTAGGTTGTTTTGGACAGATGCAAGATCCCGTATCGACTATGACAGTTTTGGCGATGTCCTAGCATTTGATACAACTTACCGAACAAATGCCTATAGGAAACCATTTGTCATACTTGCAGGCGTCAATAATCATTTCCAAACTACAATTTTTGGTTGCGCATTATTGGTCGATGAAACCATAGACACCTACATTTGGGTTTTAGAGACCTTACTTGAAGCAATGAAGGGTAAGGCTCCGACTTCTGTACTAACTGATGGAGATAAGGCGATGCGGCAGGCAATTCTTCGCATTCTTCCTAACTCATCACATCGGTTGTGTCAATGACACATACAACGGAATGCCATTACAAACATCCGTGTCGCAGGGTTTGGTAAAGATTTTGACAAATGCATGAAGTGAAATTGCACGGGCGAAGAGTTTAAAGCATCATGGCAAGAGTTACTTGACAAGTATGGGCTATGCCGTAACAAATGGATGACAGAGATGTATGAAAAGTGTTCGATTTGGGCTGAGACATACTTGAGGGGCCAATTTTTTTCCAGTATGAAGAGCACACAAAGGTGCGAAGGGATTAATTCTTTTTTAAAAGGGTTTCTTAAAATCCGAATGTGCCTTTACGAGTTTGTTAAAAATTATGATAGAGCACTTAGACGGCTTCGCCACAATGAAGCAAAGGCGCACAATGATACGGAACAAACATATCCAGTTATGGCCACAAACTTGAGACCCATTGAGGAGCATGCTGCCAACACATTCACTAGATCCATTTTTATCATGTTTAGTGGTGAAATTAAGCGTAAGACTAAGTACTTTGTGGTGGAAAGGGTGAATGGGCCGACGTACGTTAATTTTTACCTGTCTAAATATCCAAAGCCCACTTCGCGATGGAATGTTATTTCAGATCACCATGAGGGGACACTTAAGTGTTCTTGCATGCGGTTTGAGTCTGTTGGAATACCTTGCTGCCATATGATATGTGTAATGAAAAATGAATACATGCAGGAAATCCCTCTTAGTTGTATCACACCAAGATGGTTGAAAAGTGGCCTGGAATGGGCGGAAACGGCAAAAATGCACGTCTATGAAATGGAATAATTTTCAGCATACTCAAAGTCAAATTGCACGTCTCGATTTGTTCAATTCGAGGTGCGAAGACATGGGACACTATGTTGTCTTAACGGAGGAAGGATGGGCCGATGCAAATGATACAGTCACAGAACTAACATGCCGTTTGAAGGACCTATGGAAGAAGAAGAATGGGACCGCAGAGTTTGGTACCTGTTTTGGTGTAAAAGACCCAGCCTAGTCGAAACAAAGGGAAGTAAAGGGGCAGGCAGAAGCAAACAAAATTTAAAGCGCTGTGGTTATTGCAGGTAATTTCTTAAACACAAGTTTTATTTACCCAAAATTCACATACATATCAGAGGCTCAATACTTCTTACTATTGGCACAACAAAGGTACAAACATACTTGTCACAGAAACATAATGGGTACAAAAATACTTATCACAGAAACATAACGGGTGCAAAAAAATCTGAGCACTGAAACATAATGGCTACAAAAATACTAATCACAGAAACATAATAGGTACAAAAAATCTGGGCACAGAAACATAATGGGTACAAAAAATCTGAGCACAGAAACAGAACGGGTACAAAAAACTGATCACAGAAACATAACGGGTACAACATTTGTTATCAGTTTGTTATCACAGAAACGCTTTTAATACCTTCACACTTCCAACAACCTCATCTTTCAATGAATGCACCACGTCTTTCAACTCTGTAATTTCCTTTCTCATTTTCTTAACTTCAAACTCAAACTCATCCAGCCGAGTTGCTTCTCATTTTGGTTGAAGGGGCGGGGTTTCATTTCGCGGTTCAGCATCGACGGTTATGTCTTCCTTGGCCTGCTCCATCTCAATCTGCATTAAAAAAGAATAATTTAATCAAAAGTTTCGGTCGGATCACATAGATTACCCATATATGGGTTCATTTATATACCTTTTGCTTCGTGTACAAACCCTTCCTTACAAGGAATCTCACTCACGCGTTAATGTCCTCGTTCCCCCACCAACCAATCGAGGGGTATGTACCAGTTTCGGTAGATGACATGGGCAGCCCATATGAGACATATCTGTCAAAGTAGAACAACTAAAAAAAAAATTTATTCAATAATTTTACTTGAAGAAGTACATGTATACAATAATTTCCATTTAAATTACAAAGAAATACATGTATACAATCTTACCACCAAAAAAAGCAAGCAACCGCTAACTCCAACTTGCTTTTTTTCCTTGTGATTGTGGATACTATTTTCTAGGTAGACCAACACTAACTTGGCCCAATTCATCTTCGACAGAACTGATACATCCTTCAATCCATGTAGAAAGAAACGATTGATCCCTGGCTTCATGCTAGGGCAATAGATGCATCCCAAGGCAAGCAAGGCAAATCTCACCTTGAACTCCTCTCCAGCGTCATCCATGCCTTGTATATCTTCTTTCAAGTCTTTTATTTGCAGCAGTCCACCTTTAAAGCCATACTTATCAGACATTTCAGAAATATCACTGGTTGGCCCTTCTCGACTGAAATCAAGGCCGCGGGAACTAATACCCATAATTCTCTCTACATCCTCAGGGCTCACCTTACATTTCCTACCATGTGCAGTAAATGAATAATCTTTAGGATCGAACCTTTTTACAAGCTAAGCACAAAGGTTGTGATCAATTCTTGTGCAACGCAAGTCTATGAGGGCTCCGATACCAATAGCTCTGATTGCTTCTATTTGGTCTGGCGAAAACTTGGAAATGCACTAAACTAAAGTGCGATGTGCCTTCTTGTTTCAATAAGTGGTTTCCTCTATTAAACAACCAAGGAGAGATGTTGTTATTGTCAAATAAATGCATTGTCCAAATTATGTGAAAATAAAATAGTTACCTTTTCAGTAGGCATCTTCTCTTTATACATCATTGACGCTTCTTTTGCCTTTTCAACATAAGGCTGCTTCTCCTCTTCTGCCATTTCTTTCCACATTCGTCCACATTCTCTTTGTATCTGCACATATACAATGAAGTTTTAACCATTGACACCTAAACATGTTACCTATAATTAAATAAATTGTTATATTTTGCACATACCTCGTTTTGTTGCTTCTTCTCTTCACCTTCAACTTTCAACTGTTTACATCTCTCATGACTGCATTAACCAACATATACAACATTTGTATGATACATCAATCTTTGGGTTTGCAAAACCAACACCAACACTTAGATTACTTTAATCTGCATTTTAAAACTACTTTTACTTACTAAAATAGCATGTATCCTGAGGGAGGCTTCTTTGGTATTACATGCTCTTGTATGGCATTACTCTTTCGAGCCCTTTGCTTCCTACATTAACAAAATTACAGACAAATTAGCAAAGCAATGCAATCCAAATTCATTCGGCAATAGTGTTGGATTTAATGTCGTTGATACCTCATACTAAGCAATAATTTGTGAATGTCACCTCCACGTAAGGATGTACCTAAATCAAGGAACATAATCAAGGATTTACAATACATTTAAACAAAAAAAGGAACATAAACAAGGAACATAACATTACATTTAAACAAAAAAAACATAAAAATATACACAGGGAACAACTAAGGAACAAAACTTTTACACTTAGAACATAACATTTTACACAAGAAACAGAACTTTATACAGATGGACCATAAATCCAGTAACATAAACAGGGATTTACATTACATTTAAATAAGGAACATAAAAGTATACACAAAGAACATAACTTTAACAGTAGAAACAACTAGGAAACACATTCTTATACAGAAGGAACAGATCATTTTAGACAAGAAACATAACACTTGACACAAAGAACACAATGGGAACATAAACTTTTTATACAAGGAAATGAAAACTTTTTACACTTGTTAAACTTGTATATGAACATATTACACAAGGAACAAAACTTTTTACAAAAGGAGCACAACAATTTACACAAGAAAGATAAACTTTTACAATGAGAATACAACATTATACACATGTATATGAACATATTACACAACGAATATAAACTTTACACTTGCTTAATCAACTTGTATATGAACATATTACAAAAGGAATAGAATGAGAACATAATATTTTACACTTGTACATGAACATATTACCCAAGGAATATGACTTTACACAGAAGGAACACAACATTTTACACAAGGAACATAAAATTACACAAGGAACATAACATTTTACACTTGGAACAAAACATTTTACACTTTGTATGAACATATTAAACAAGGAATAGGACTTTACACAAAAGGAACATAATACTTTACATAAGGAACATAACATTTTACAATGGGAACAAAACATTTTATACATGGAACATAACATTTTACACTTGTATACGAACATGTTACACAAGGAACATGACTTTACACAGAAGGAGCACAACATTTTACACAGGAAACACAAACTTTTACAATGGGAACAAAATATTTTACACTTGTACATGGACATATTACCCAGGAACATGACTTTACACAAAAGGAACATAATACTTTACACAAGGAACATAACATTTTACAATGGGAACAAAATATTTTATACATGGAACATAACATTTTACACTTGTATACGAACATGGTACACAAGGAACATGACTTTACACAGAAGGAACACAATATTTTACACAAGAAACATAAACTTTTACAATGGGAACAAAATATTTTACACTTGTACATTGACAAATTACCCAAGGAACAGGACTTTACACAAAAGGAACACAACATTTTACTAGGGGAACAAAACAAATTACACAAGGAACATAAAGTTTTACAATGAGAACATTTTACACAAGGAACATAACATTTTACACTTGTATATGAGCATATTACACAAGGAACACGACTTTACACAGAAGAACATAATATTTTATACTTGGAACAAAAACTTTACACTTGCATATAACAAATTACACAAGGAACATCACTTTACAAAGAAGGAACACAACATTTTACACAAAGAAAATAAACTTTTACAATAGAAACATAGCATTTTACACTTGGAACAAAAACTTTATACTTTCATATGAACAAATTACATCACTTTACACAGAAGGAACATAGCATTTTACACAAGGAACATAAACTTTTACAGTAGAAACATAACATTTTACACTTGGAACAAAAACTTTTACACTTGCAGATGAACAAATTACACAAGGAACATCAATTTACACAGAAGGAACATAACATTTTACACAAGGAACTTAAACTTTTACAATGAGGACAAAATTTTTTACACATGAACATAAACCTTAACAGTGGGAACAACAAGGAACATAACATTTTACATTGGGAACAAGAAAGGAACAAAATATTTTACACCAGAAACAAAACATTTTAAACAAGAAACAAAAACTTTTACATTGGGAACAAGAAATTAAGAAACAAAATATTCTACTCCAGAAACACAATGCCACTATTATCATTAACTTTATGCCACCATCATCATAATGTAGTTTTGCAAAAAAAAATAAAAACATCATATTTTTGCGAATTTCAAAAATTCAACTCCTAATTCAAATAAAAACAAAAGCCTCCTTTGGAAATTTAAATAAAGAACTATTTTGGAGGATTGAAAATGATTGGAGTTTGCAATTTACTGTAACAAAAAAAACATAAAAAAAATGAAAAACCTCAAATAGGATCTCCATTAGAATATCCAAGATCTCCATCAAACACTAAGGAAGAAGAACCATAGAGAGGCATAGATATGTGTGTGTGTGTGTGCACGATCTGCGCAGTGAGTGTGTGTGTGTGTGTGTGTGACTATGCATGCGTATGTGTTCAGTGAGTGAGAGAGAGAGACTACCAAGAGGAGAGATAGGCGACGGCGAATGAAGGGGGGGGGGGGGGGGGGGGAGGGGGGGATGGTGGTCGGACGGTGGTGGATGGTCCGGTCCTTCTTCCTTCTTGTTGGTTTTAGAGAAAGAAAATAGAGATAGAGAAGCGGGGAGGGTTTGGAGAGGGTTTGGGCGGTGGATGGGTCTTCTGCCTTCCTTAGTCTGGTTGTGAGAGAGAGAGAGAGAGAGAGAGAGAGGGAGAGCTTCCTTCCTTTTTGGTTGTGAGAGAGAGAGAGGGAGAGCTTAGTCTGAGAGAGAGAGCGAGAGAGTGTGTGTGTGTGTGTGAGTGACAGAGGGGGAAGGGTTTGGGCGGGATTTTTGTGGGTAACCGGTGACTAGTTGGGTAGGTTAGAGTTAGGTTTTTAAACACATACCACTGGTTTTGGATAAAGGGTGTAGATTGAAAAGACCATTAATCTAATGGTCAGAAATTGGCCGTATGGTGCGGCCCAAACTGCTCCTTTTTTTTTGGCCGCATCACAGCCTTGCCCGAAAAATCTAGGGATATAGTATCGAGAGAGTTTTTCTGACATGAGGAGAGAGGGTAAGAGGAACTAACAGTATGGTACATTCAGAATGGCAGAGGAGACAGAGAGGTGTTGAGTGAGTAACCATAGCTCCGCCCCTGGCTAGTGTTAAAAAAAATGAATTTGAATTAAATCAGATCCTATTTGAAATAAGATTGGCGTATTGTGAAAAGCTTCTTATATGAGAATGTAGGTTTTAACTTTTGACTTTTTAACTAATAGTGCGTGAATAAGGAAAGCCATTAATCTAAAACCCATTGGGGTTGTTTTGGCTACTAAACATGATTATTCTTGCCAAATGTAAAACCTATTGTGGTCTTCTTTACTAATTCCCCATTTTCATTTGTCATGCTCAAGCACCAATAATATGTTAGTGATCGGAAAATAGACCACATATAGATAGATAAATCTTAAAAACAAAACTAAAAGGGTTATTTAAATTTCAGTCTATTTTTTGTATAGAGTTTAAAAGTCAGTCTATTGCTTCTTCTAAACTAGCGGCCGAGACACACGCGTTGCGTGTGCAAACCATACTTGTTATACATTTTAAAACTTGGCTGGTTAGAGCATTTTGATAAATGGGTGAATTTCTTCGGATTTCTTATTGTGTGATTTATTTACAAATATTTTTTTTTTTGGATTAAAAAAGTAGTGTACGTTATGCTTCTCAAATTTTATGTCACAAATGGTTCCGAAACACACATGACAGTGTGATCACCTTTAATAATGGTGGAAGCACTTCAACATCCTACAGTCAAATTTAGGGTCACATGATTTTAAGAACCATATTTTGGGATACAAAAATTGGGAAGCATAACATTGCTCTTTAAGTTTTGGAGGATCATAATCACTAACAGACTCTCCAAGAACTATTGCCAAACGGGGCCTTACTACATTTTTTTTTGACTTTACCACTTCCTTACAATGACCTTGGTGAAGTTTTCAAAACTACAAAAGCAAACAATAAAGTAAAGGTTTATACAATATATCACATCCAAATTTTTGGGACACAACTTTCATACAACTTTCACACAACCTCCTTAAAAGATGTGTGCATCTCTCTGAGAATCCACACACAGCCAGTTTCCATTACTCGGGTAATTCTTAGGACACAATTTTCATACAACTTTTACACAACCTCCTAAAAGATGTGTCTATCTCTTTACTGAGAGCGATAGACACGTCTTTTAGGAGGTTGTGTGAAAGTTGTGTCCCAAGAATTACTCTTTTTGAAATGAGAGACAGTTTCAATGTTTTATTGGAGTGGTCAGTTACAATTTAAATTTTTTCATTTTTCCCCCCAAGAATGTTGAAATGACACTTTGGTACTTTTAGAGATATTTTTTGTGAATAACAACATATTGGTTTTTATGTAAATATTGATGATTGTAAAAAAAAAGATGGTACCCATACCTTTCACTTTATATTTGGTTTTTATGCAAATATTGATGATTGTAGAAAAAAGATGGTACCCCTACCTTTCACTTTATAGTAGTACAAGATGGAATGCTGTCAGGGGGTCATTCGACCGGTCGAAAGCGACAGCTTGACCGGTCAAAGTGCCCTCTGCTGTGAAGGATTATTGTCGAGGGGTCATCTGACCGGTTGAACGGGGCATCTAATATGTGGTACATGCAATTATGTGGTACAGTTTAATTGGTTAAGCGTTGACTGTACACACACTAAAACACCTTAAAAAATAAGCAATGATTAATGACTAATGAGAAGGAAACCCCCAAATCACAAAAAGAAAATTAACATCAAATTGAAAATCGAAATCAATTTCAGCATGTTCTACCTTTAGCAGAAGTTTAGCATGTTTACCTTTTCCGAGTGAAGATCTGACAGATGTGCAATTTACTTTCTCCAAGTGAATATATGCAAAGGGATGGTAGTGGCCGAGGTCGGTAATGTTGGTCGGCGGTCGCCTGGTGGTGATGGTGATGGAGAGGCGGTGTGGGTTGTGGGTGAGAGAGATAGAGACCGTGGGGTTGTGGGTGTGAGAGGGGGTGGGGTGAGAGAGAGAGATGCAATGGGGGTGTGAGTGAGGTGAGACGGGTGAAAGTGTGAAAAATACCTTAGTCCTAGTCAGCATCCCAGTCACACAAATATCAGTCCTAGTCATATTTTGGGTGTCCTAGTAGGACAAAGTTCTAATTTATAATATAGATAGAGTAAATTTTTTTTTTTTTTTTGTAAAATAAAAAATTTATCAAATTTTACACGACATTGTATACTAACTTTTTCAAATGTTGAGAGCAACTACGCGAAATATTTGGGAGTAACTCTTTAAAACGTAGGGAGCAACTCGTTTCAAAGTCGGGTGCAACCCGTCACAACGTTAGGAGCAACTCTCCCAAATGTTGGGACCAATCATCACAACGTTTTGGTGTAAGTTCATAACGTTGAAAAAATAAAATAGACTAAAACACAAAATAACAATCCAAAAGTTGATATTTTTTTTTAAAAATTTGTTGATAACTTTTTTATTTTTTTTATTTTTAACAATTGTTGATTTTTTTTTTAATTTTTTAAAAATTGATAAACTGAATTTTAAATTCTATACCAAAAAAAAAAAAAAAAACAAAACTGAAAATGTAATTATCCGAAACTAAAACATCATAAACTTGCGTATATTATTTAACCAATCCAATGTATATGCATAAACCCCCACATATACATATATATATATATATATATATATATGTGTGTGTGTATGTGAAAAGTTTCTTTTGTAATAAATGCATGCATATAAGCAGGGGCGGAGGTATGTGGGGTCAAGAGGGGGCACGTGCCCCCCCTCACTTTTGGACAATTAAAAATCTACCCTTAGTTTTGTGTTTCTTTTTCATTGTGCCCCCCCTAAAATACAGTTCAATACAACAATATGGGGCCAAGTTTGTAATTATAATAAACATACAGGACTAAAATTCTAGAACTAAGCCAAAAAAAAGAAGGATTATTATATGTTAGACCTTCTTGGAAAGCTCATTTTTATGGTCAAAATCTGAAAAAGCTTCCTGAAAAGCTTCTTATTAGATTTTATTCAAATCAGGGGTTTTTTTTTTTCAATACTGTATTCTTATATATGCAAATCTATCATATAAAAGTATGAGTTTACTTATTGTGATATTTGCTAAGAAATTGGCATCTTTATGTTGAAATGGACTGATATTTCAAATGTGATAGTATTATGTTATTGATGTATCTTTGAAATGCTTACCAGTAGTGAGTTATCAGATTTAACAGGACTAGAAGATTTTTCTTTTAAGAAATTAATATTTTAACCCAAAAAAATTCGAGTCAGAGGCGCTGCCCCCGAACCTCCGTATAAGCTTGTGTCCCCCTAGACTTAATTTCTGGCTTCGCCCTGCATATAAGAAATCCAAGTAAAGTATCTTAACTCTTAAGACAATTGGTTATTCTGTGGCTATGTAATAAGTAAAGTACAACTCCCAAAAGTAAAGAAAAAAAAAAAAAAAAAAAACAAAAAAATAGGGTCTAAAATGCTTAAACTTAATTTATTTATTTATAACTAAAGAGTCGTCAAATTTTAGGTTTCATATAGGGTAGTTCGTGAAGTACTCTGTTGGTCTTAATTGTTGCCAGTATGGACCAAATTTAGTAAAAGGAAAAGGGTAAAGTTTGGGACACACCCATTCATACAATTTTTGGGACACAACTCAAAAGATGTGTCTATTTCTCTCCTGTGACTCCACAGTGAGAGCAACTCCAACCATGTTATGCATCTTTTTATGCAAAATGCATAGAAATCACCCAAAAATTATTTTTGCAACATGAATTTTGCATAACCACTCCAATCATGGTATGCATTTTGGTTATCTATCAATATTTTATAATTTTTCATCACTACTTGGAGTCTTGGTAGCCGTTTGATTTTTTTTTTATGGAATGTTGATGGCCATTGGATTTGCATAGGGCTTTTGCATCATTATGCAAATTTAATAGTTTTGATGGCACTTGTAAATATGCATAAGCATTTTGCATAATGGTTGGAGTACCATTTTTTCACCACATTATGCATATCTCACCAAAATATGCATATGCATAATGTGGTTGGAGATGCTCTGACACAAGAGAGAGATAGACACATCTTTTGGGTTATGTCCCAAAAATGGTGTGAATGGAGTGTGTCCCAAGTATTACCCAAAGGAAAAACTTAAAATGCTTAAGTTGTGTCTCATTCATTGTCTTTGTTAGGCCATCTCCAAGGGAGGAGCCATCACCCTAGCCAAAACTTTCAACTACCAAAATGCCTAGCCAAAATCTCAAATTTGGTCTCCAATGCAAAGAGCCATCACATGAGCCAAAATGGCTCTTTCCCAATTGGAGAGCCAAAATGGCTAGGATGATGGAGGTGAGCTAAAAAAATGGAGCCAATGATCATGGTGGTTGGCCTATGTGCTTCAATTTGATTGGGTTTGGGATGTGGGCCAAGTCATTGATTGAATGAAAAAATGGCAAAACAAATAAATGGCTAGTCATTTGGCTATTGTGGTTGGAGTGGCTTCCATATATTGGCTAGGTATTTTCCTATTCAACTAGCCAAATTGATATTTTGCCTAGCCTATTTGCCTAATCCCATTGGAGTTGCTCTTAAGAGTAACATATGTTTAGTTCGAAATTCTGAATTTAAAATGTTCTGTCACTGATAACATAACATACGGTATACCTGTTACGACATTTGTAAAACATAATTTTCGACTCAAACTTGGGAGTTGTAACATTACTTCTTTGTTTCCTTTTAAATAAGAGTAGTGCTATGCCTTCCACGTGTTGAATCCAAAATAGTTCTACTCATTATGTAGTAGTTGATTCACTTGATTTTGATTGAGGTACGTTTAAGTGGTTTTACCATTATCAAAAATGGTGCTACTGCCGCTTTTATTTGGATACTATTTGGAAAACGTAACATTACTCAATCAATCATGAGTAAGGCTATTATACCAAAATCAAAATTTCAAATTTGCTTTCCAAATACTCTAATAGTTGTACCAATGTTGCGACAGTAGTCTGTGACAACATTTACTATTGCATGTGATACAAATAGATAATAAAGAATTTGGAAAATTTGAGATTCTGAATCAGAAAACATAGCATTGTTCTCAAACCACTCATAGCCCAATTGGGTTAGCTATAATATTATGTACTAAAATTGTTAAAATACTGTTTGTGTTAGTTAAAATATTAACTGCTGAAATATTACAAATTGGTTATATGTGTAAATTGGCACTAATGTGAAGTCGTGAAATCCTTCAACAAATCAGGGTAGTGTCGAACAGTGGCACTGTTTCATTAACAATATACTCAACATTTGGCTATTTTTTTTTTAATTAAGTGAACATTATCAAACGCACTAACAAAAAGTAAGAGTTATAAATTTTCATTTTCACCACTTAATTGGGTATCAAACACACCCTAAGACATGTGTTTGTATTTGTTCACTTTCTCTGTTTTTTAGAATTGGGGTTGATATGAACAAAAATGACTGAAGCAATTGCTGATGAATTGATAATTTGATGAGGTAAAAACAGGTCCATTTTATTTTACAACCGATTCGTGTGTTCAACTAATTTGGTAATCAGTGGATAAATAATAATTTAGTAGACCTGTCAATAGGGCTGGGCTAGAGGTGATTGGTTGTGAGTCCCTCGAACACCTGCAAAAAAAGATGAAGGGTGTGCACCCTAAGCTTCCTCCGACGATCAAGTTAGTCTAGGAATAAGAGAGAATAGCAGGTATTCGAGAGAGTGCATGAGGTGTATCTTGCTGATGTTTTTTATGCCTACGAGTGGTAGAATAATACTTAAGTTCGGGCTCCTGCTGGACGAATAACCCGAGCTTAGTCAAACTCTTATCTTTGAGTCCCAATAGCTATCTATAGCTTAATCTGTGGGGGGATATAATGACCCTATCTTTCTCCTGTGGAGTGATCATCTTTCTAAGGTTTATCTCCTCTTCCTCCGGCCTTATCTTAGAACCCAACTGGATGCATATTTTGGAGACTTCGTATTGATTCATGGGTCTTATCCGGCCGCTCAGGTAGGCTCAGAACCGTGTGACTTGATGTAGGGATTAGCCTGCCTGATGTGGGGATCAAGCTGCATGGGCTTCGCGGACCTCTCTGTGGTCGTGGGCCCATGGAGAGTGGCCCAACTATCAGTCCTACGCCACATGTCATATAATGATTTGATGACATAATTCTGGTCACATCATATAGTAACTGAGAATAAGAGATCATCAATCAATATATGCAACCTTGAATTATTCAAGACCATGATCTTATGCTTGAGTTGAATCAACATAAACTCGGTATGTTACACATCACTATATCAATTAAGGCGTTTTTTTTTGGTAATTTGAATCGGGCTTAACTTTTAGGCCATAATTTTTTTGCACGATGACATTGGTCTTAATACAAATCAATGAATCACCAAATTGGTTAATTATAACGTTCAAAATAAGATAGGCAATACCATGTTTGGGCCAACCCCAAGTCCGTTATATTTATTGGGCTGAGTTTGGGTCAGGAATCTATATTTTCAAACGGGGGCGGGCTTGGAGTGTTGTACAATATTTCGGGCCGAGCTCGGGCTTACATGAGCCTGACTCATACGAGCCCGATTGATAAGCCTATTATTTAGTCACATTCATTTTAGAAGACATCTCTATCTATTATAAGTTCGATTCGTGGCCGTCGCAGTAGACTATTTCACCAAATTGCCCGAAGCCGAGCCACTGGCCATAATCATTGAAAAAAAAATGGAGGATTTTGTACTAAAAAAAATTATATACAGATTTGGCATACCCCAAATACTAGTTAGTGACAATTAGAGGCAATTTGATACTCCCATCTTCAAGGAATTTTGTTCAGGGTATGGCATCACAAACCACTATTCCTCTCCCGAACACCCACAATCGAATGGGCAAGCCGAGGTAAATAACCAAACGATACTTCGGTCCCTCAAAACGAGGTTGGAAAATGCAAAAGGCCTCTGGGCCGAAGAGCTACCGAGTCTCTTGTGGGACTACAATACGATACCTCGAGCATCAACATGAAAGACCCCTGTCTCGTTCACCTATGGCCATATTGAGGCAATGGTCCTAACAGAGTTAGGACTGACCTCTTATCGGGTAGTGTAGACACCCTAATTTTGACCAACCGTCAAATTCAAGGGATTATTACCTCTAAATCCGATGATGATAATGTCTGACGAAATCCAGAGTATTCAAAGGTGATTCACGCTCTTCGGAAAAGCTTCTCAATCTCAAACAACTACTAGATTTCAAAAGGAAAAGAAAAAAAAAACAAGCTATTGGGGAGAATTCGGGTGTAAGATTTGCATAAAATAATATTATTAATTAGTTTGGAAAATTAATGGAAAACCATTCAAATATATATATATATATATATGTATGTATAAATAAAAGATCTTTTCTTTTGTTAAAGAAAAGTGATTTTTGTTCAAAATAAAAAAGGAAGAAAAGAAAAGAATTTCAAAAGAATAGGATTTCAAAATAAAAAAAGGAGAAAAAAAGAGTTTGACAAGGAAAAAAGAGAAAAAGAAGAAAAAAAGAAAAGAAAATAAAAAGGGCCGGCACGCAACAATCAAGGCGGCCGCGCCGGTACTCTCTGAGTGCCGTACCGTCAGTCATTGAGTGCTGGACCGGCACTCAGTTAGTGCTGCAGACAACTCATCGAGTAGCGCCCACTGTAACAGTCTGTTTTTAAAAAATGCGTATTGAACACCCAAGGATTCCATTGTACATGTAAGATTACCTCAAATTTACTAAATTACCCCTCCCAAATGGTCTATATAAGGAGATGTATATCTCTATTGTTTGGGGTTGGACAATTATTGGATAATCGGAAGAGAGATGAAAGAATTTTGAGAGAATTGAAAGGGAAGCCATTGAAGAGAGCTTGAAAGCTTGAAGAAGAGCTTGAAGACCTTTGAAGATCTTCACCAAAACCAAGAAAAAAATGAGGAAACTTAGAGGTAATTCTCTAATCTTAGTCCATTTCTACCTTAATCCAATCACAATTCATAGATTTCTTTAGGATCTTTACACAATTTTAAAAAATTATTTTCTAATCCCATTTCATCACACACCACTTGAATTGTGATTGAATTTTCATTAATATTTGTTGATTTGGATCTAAATAGCTATGGATTTAAAGTAAAATAAGTTTTCTAAGTAAAATTTGATTTGGATCATCAAGTTGGTTTATATTTCACCACTCTTTGTTTATGCTCTTCTTTTGGAAATCATGAGGTCTTCAATATCTCATTTGAATTCCTTGAGTATGATCCTTTAATTTTCTATAAATTTATGATTTACATGATAATTAAGGTTGATCTTGACTATGTTTGTGTATAATTGGGTGGATCCAAGTCCATGTGCATGATTTGGGTCCTCCAATTTGGAATTTCATGGAATCCTCTTCACATTCCATTAAAATTCATGTAGGTTGGGTGTCTTTAATCCCCAATGACCATTAATTTGGGAGGGAGATTGAATAAAATAAGTCTCAATTCCTCAAAGATCATCATCTTGAGAGAGGAATTGTATTTAGAACAAGCCAATTTCCATGGCTTGATTGGTGGGGTCAAATAGAAATAAGTGTTTAGGTACTATCATGAGGTTAAGCAAATCCATGAAGGTCTTCATTGAAGCTTCATTAAAGTCAAGTTTATGGACCTCTTTTGATGAACTTGATTATTGTCTCAGTGGTCATGATTACCATTTGGTCCAAATTCTCTTTAGAATTCTTGGGTCAAGTTGGGTTCAATAATAAGTGACAATTCAACAATGGTGCAATGAATTCATTGACAAGCTGTGATCAAAGATTTTTTTAATTATATCATGATCCGTTGGATCTGGATGAGACTAATTGGGTGTATCCATAACATTTCTTTCTACCGCTGTATTTTTATATTTTGATCATATTATATGGTTAACATGTTTGGTCATGTTTTTTCTAACCTCATCACTCTCTGTCTAGAATTCGAGAACAATAAACCCATTTCAAAATGTTTATATCAGAGCCTTAATCAAGTAGCTTAGGTTTTAAATAATTTTTTTTTCTATGATCTATGTGAGTTAACAATATTCTCCAAAAAGTTTGAAAGGATTGACGTTAAATTTCTATTTTAAATAAACCGTATATCTCTGGACAGAGAGTTGGTAAGTTCTTAGCGATGTCTGGGCTTGGTCCAATCCCTAGAGATTGGACCATTGGGTCATTGATTTTCTTTTTAGATTTGAAACTAGACTCACGGAGGCATGTCACCCAAAAATCATTAAGATCAAACCATAGGAACCATGAGTTTTCTATTTTTTAATGTCTGGTTTCTTCTCTATAAATTCTGGAATTCTGGGATAAATTTGATAAATCTTATCAACTATGATCCAAATAATTTTCTAATGCCTTAAGGCTGTAATCATGACTTGAATAAGAATAATAAGACTTAAATCCCGAGGCTAAAAGATCCAAATCAATGAATAATTCATGTCTTGTTCCCTTTCATATGTCCATTATATTTGATAGTAGTGCTTGTATTTTAGAATGTTGAATTTTAGGTTATAGAAATTGATTGTGACTAAGTCAAACATAGTCATGAATCCTCTTCAACCATAATGAAGTTATGCCATTTCAATATGTACATTACATTGGCTCTAGGTTAAGGTCTCTCTGGACCTTCCCGTTGAGATTTGTATATCTATAGGAATGTTGTGACTTCCCTGGTTGGGGAGAGTCCATGATTTTGTCAATATCCTCTGTTTTTCTCTTAGATTTAGATATAATTTGATATTATTAATGTTCAAGCATGTGGACTAACCTCTGTTTTGTAGCGCACCCAAGGTGAGTCATTTTTTCTTCCTTTAGAGTAATTCTACTACTATTATTGATTTTTATTGATTTTCCGACTTCATGCGTGACACCTTGACTAAGATTTTTTTTCATATGTGCATATAAGAATTAGAGACTCTTTTTCTAGATTTTTATTATTTGTATTTATTGCACGTTTTTATATCGCAACTGGATCCTTGGTAAGTCTCCTCGTTCTCTATTACCTATCATCTTGCCTGCTATTTGAATTATGTGATTTTGTATGCTTTTTATCGTTAGCAATCTTACACTCTTTCAACATGCTTTTAAAATGTATATCTATATCTATGTATTATTTGAGGGCATGCTTAAATTATTAAATTTGATTTAAAGGATGTTTAGTAGAGGCCTATTACGAGATAGGATGAGAGTGTGTGCTTTAGTCTGCTGGGCTCCTTCCCCTCTCATTCCATGATCCCTGGACTTAGTTAATCTCTGGTTTCCAAAAGAACAGTTCCTTTTAAAGTGGTTTCTTAATTTTCCTTTTAAAAATTAATTAGTGGCGACTCTTATTTGTTTTGAAAAAAAGGAAAAACCTGGGTCCCATATCCACATGTAGCGAACTATACAACCAAGGGGAACAAAGAAGCCATGAGGCAAGAACTGGACCTTGCAGAGGAAAGAAGGGAACGGGCCTATCTCACAATTGTTCAAAGAGAGAATAGAGAGAAAGAGAAGGCTTAACCTAATTAGGTTAGCCCACACTTATATATATATATATATATATATATATATATCAATCATATAATCATGAAATTTACAAAAATTCCCTTAATACTAATACTTATATTCTAACACTCCCCCTCAAGCTGGAGCATAGATATCTATCATGCCCAGCTTGTTACAAAGATCATAGAACGGTCCTCTATTTAGTGCCTTAGTAAGAATATCTCCTAGTTGCTCACTAGACCTAACAAAAGAAGTAACAGTTTCCTTTCTCATAACCATATCTCTGATAAAATGACAATCAACTTCAATATGTTTGGTCCTCTCATGAAACACTGGATTATTCGCAATGTACATAGCTGCTTGATTATCACAATACATCTTCATAGGTATACTACTTGGAAATCCCATCTCTTGCAGACTAGTCTGCACCCATAACAACTCACACGCAGTATGAGCCATAGCTCTATACTCAGCCTCTGCACTTGATCTTGCAACTACATTTTGCTTTTTGCTCTTCCAACTGACGAGATTTCTACCAACGAACACACAAAACCCTGATACTGAACGTCTATCAAGACTGTCTCCTGCCCAACTAGCATCTGAGAAACCAACTATCTCCAAATTATCTGAAGGCTTAAACACTAAGCCTTTACCTAGGGCACCTTTCAAATATCTCAATATACGACACACTATCTCCCAATGTGATAACTTGGGACTCTGCATAAATTGACTAACAACTCCAACAGAGAAGGTGATATCAGGTCGAGTTACGGTTAAATAAATCAAGTTACCCACAAGCCTTCTATATCTTCCAGCATCATTGAAGTCTTCTCCATCATCTTTACTAAACTTAATATTTGAGTCCATTGGAGTGTCGACAGGTTTTGAACCCATCATTCCTGTTTCATCTAGAAGGTCAAGGACATACTTTCTTTGGGATAAGAAAATTCCTTCCTTAGACCTTGCTACCTCAATACCCAAAAAATAACATAGTATCCCCAAATCCTTCATATGAAAATGCTTACTTAAATGAGACTTCAATAACTGTATACCTTCACTGTCACTGCCAGTAATCACTATATCTGTGGATACCGGGATTCCACCGCTTTGTTATGTTTTCGAAACTTGTTTGACTTTTGAATCAAGGAAGGAGAAAATGGTCTGTTGAAAACAGATACAGAGTCGCCACTTGGTCTTTAAGGAACCAAGAAACCTAATTTGACTCACCCAAATGGATAAAGGGCACCGGTCCTTCATAACCAAAGAACTTGGCTCGGGGTTTTGGTACGAGAGAGGAAGGAGCCTTTGTCGCGACTAAAACACCCTCAACTCGCCCCGTCTTTTGACGGGCCTCAATTAGCATCCAAATAATCATCTTGTACTATGTATGGTTCGGCAATTAATACTATGATAGTATATTACATCACATAAGAATCTTGAAATTGAAAATCAAAAGATAAGATATCATTCATAAGATCTAAGTCAAATATCAGACAATGTAAAGTGAAAATCACACAAATAAACCTAGGAAAAATCGTCTAATCATGTATCAAATAATCAAGACTTCCTAATCTAAAGGGTAGGGGGGGGGGGGGCATGAATTGTTCTTGAAACAAAATAATCAAAGAAATCCAAAATATGCTTAGCAAGCTAGTATGATGCATGTTAATCTTTGAGAAAAGAAGACCTCTCAATCCCCGGGATGGATGAGAAAGGATGATTAGATCGGGGGAAGCATGAATGTGTGATCAAGTTCATTCCTTATAATCTTCTTAGATTAGGAGCCATGAAGGCCCCAAATCTTGCATGGATGCAATGTATGTATCTAGAATGTGCCAAGGTTGTAGTGTGGTTTGTGTTCATGGATTCCTAGAATGACGTAGAAGTCTATAATGTGCATGAATGGATGGATGAAATCAATATGGGATATGTAAAAATGTAGCATGAACTACTTCATAAGATATGAACTAATTTGGAAGGCATACAAGCATCAAATCAAAAAATGAAAGTTAAAATGTGCTTGCTGTGAATAGTGGACAGAACAGTATCATGATCTTGTAAAAATGGAAAAGAGGGGTTAGGAATGTTTTCAATGCATGATTTTTTATGGAGATGTTCCTTATTGTGTCTAAAATACAACCCAAAAAGCCAATCTTTAATAACTATCACAGATTGAGAGAAATCATATGAACAACAGAGGTCACTCAGAAACAGAGTCGGTACTGTCGACTGAAATGTTGAAACATCTTAGAAAATGAAAACGAATGATCTAGGGGCCCATTTTATACAAAAAGTTCCCTAAGACATTTAAGTGTAAGGGAAAAATAAGTTGGGACCACCCCTTTTGGAAAAGTTTTCTGAAAAAGAGGTTGGAAGTGGACCTAGCTGCTGTGAACGCAAAAACAGAATGTCTGGAAGGAATGTTTGGGTCCAAATGGACCATTTCTATGTACTTCCAAGTCAAACAAAAAATCATGGGTGTTCTCCAATGGGTTAGGAAGACTTTCCAAGTGGCCTTGCATCCATATGCTGAGTATTGAGTTCTAGAGAAATCTTTGAACTCAACTCACTCACTGTTTTGACTCACTATTTTGAAGATTTTTGGGAAAACAAGGTTTTGTTTCTTGAAACCTAAATGAGGAGGATTGAGAGGGGTTTTGAAATAGATGTTTTGAAAACATATTTTTAATACTCAATGAGGATTATAGCCACTTAAAATGCCAACATCAAACTCATCATCAAGAACCTCCAAGATTGTTGGAGAGATTTTTTTTTTTTTTTGAACATAACTTCAATACATTTCAAGAATACCTTGGAAGTATTGAGGTTATGGTCATCATCTATCAAACATGTTTTTGAAGTCAAGAGCTACTATCCATAAGGATTCACTCACCCCAAACTTCATGTCATCACTTAGATGATGATGAACTAGTAAGTAAATAAAAAAAAAAATCAAAAAGAAATGAGATAAGAAGAGATAAACAATAAATAAACAAGCAAGTAGATGATGATCAATAGATGATATTCATGAAGCATGAGACTTGTAGATTGGTGTTTCACTCATATGTAATGACACTAGACATGGAAGAAGCTTCCACTCTCTTGAATGCTCACTAAAATGGTGGTTGGGAGTATTAAATGTTGAAGTAAATGGGAGTAATGAAGTAAAAACAAGGTTTAGAACTCACTTTTGTTTTGAAAAATCAAAGAAGGAAGCTTCTTTATCTCTATTCTAACCTTATCTCTACAACTTTCTCTCCCAAACTTTTCCTAAACTTTCATTTCACTCCCCTAAAATGAAGAGTAATGGGGTGTTTATATAGGCCAACTTGGGGTGGTTTTTCCCATTGGCTCCAAACATCTGAAATCATAAAACTATGTCGTTTTGGTTTTTAATTAATCAAAATAGGACCACAAAACAAATTACAAAAATACACTGCTCTGGGGGGGAGTGCCGCGGCGGCGCTGGGCCAGTGCCGCGGCAGCAGTGGGCCAGTGCCGCGGCAGAACTGCTCCTCCCCCGTCCAGATAATGCTGTTTAGGCCCCTTGATGTTCCGGTATTCGCGAAAAGGCCCTATTTCATCCGAAATTCACAGAAAATGCGTATGAACTCCAAACTGAGGTTGTGATATACCGTTGGAAAGGTAATGGAGTCTACTTTACATAAAAAATAGTTCGGGGATAGGTCACTTTGAAAAGTTTTGCGGTATTTGCGATAAAAGCCGATTTGATCGCCTTTTTTGCCTTTGGAAATTCATAATAAATTCGTTTTAAATCCAGAAATTATGTGCGATATACCGTTGGAAAGCTATTGACCTCTAGTTTCCATGAAAAATATTTGAAAATTGTTTCGGTGCCCCGATTCCAAAGTCAAATCTTGGTCAAACTGGTCAAATCCGGGATTCCCGGGAAGTTCTGGGAACCTCTGGGAACTCCCGGGAGCCGACGTTTTCGCTCGATTTTCTTTTAAAACTCATTTTAATACTTTCCATGTGATCTAGAATGATTCCGGTGAATTTGGATGATTTCGGTCAAACTTGGTCAAACTTGGTCAAACCTTGGTCAAACCTAGTCAAACCTTGGTCAAACTGGTCAACGGGGACTTTCCGAGAAGTTTCGGGACTTCCGGGGGTCTCTGGGAGCTGACGATTCCTCCCGATTTTACTCAAAAACTTATTTTATCATTTTTCTTACGACATAGCATGTTTTCAGAACTTCGGAACCAAATCTGGGAGTTTTCGGGCTTTTAGGGGCATTTTGGTCAATCTGAGCATTCTGAGAGATAGAGCTGACTTCCAGGAGTCCTTTTGAGTCTTTTACGATCATTGTGGATCACCAAGCTATGGTTCTCCTAAATCTGATAGCCGAAAAAATGGGGTGTCTACAGTTTGCCCCTCTTTGGTAGGAACTTGCGAGGCAACGCATGTCGCAAGCGAGTGCCAAAGTTTTGAAGAGACAGGACTTTTTGGAGGCTATAGATTTAGGATAAAAAGCGTTGCAAAAGATGCAATGATGCTGAGGTTAGTGCTAGTCGTGCTCTGCGTGAGCTGCCTACGTATCCCAAGGGGAATCAGACCAGGATGTAGTTCAGGGCACAAAGGAACAAATCACATACATGCACAACAATCAGGCGGATGCTATGCTAAAAGAGTGATATGCAATGCATGAATGTGATATGAATTGTGTCATGAGTCCTATCATGTCTAGTGTTATGATCCTAGTATGAGCAGGTGATGTGGGGTGTACCACTCCGAGTGGACTTGTGTCGTGCCTGTATTGTGTTCTAAAACGCTTGTGGTCCTAGTACATGTGTTCAGTGTATTTGCCACTCTTAGTGGGCTTGGTGATCTATGCTTCGCTACGACTAATAGACTTATGAGGGAGCTCGACCTGGAGGTCTTACTCAAGTGGTGCTCAAAAGAATGCTTATGGTGTCTTTTCCACTCCAGTGGGCTTTGTGATTTGTGTGTGCCGCGACCGATGGGCTATGTGTCATGTTGGGTGAAGTGATTCTTGACTCGTGCTCCTCTTAATCGTGACACTATGGACTCGGTGACTCCCAAAGTCTCAACGGTGCTTCTCAATCCTCAATTCTCAATGGCGCTTATGTTGTTCCTCGAATCTTTGACGGTGCTTTCTCAAGGCTTCTTGATTGTCAACGGTGTTCTTCAAATCTTAACGATGCTTCTCGACTTTTCCATGATGCTTCTCAACAAATCTGATGTTCCTCAACACATCCGATGTTCCTCAACTCTTCAACAATGCTTCTCAACAAATCTGATGTTCCTCGACACATCTGGTGTTCCTCGACTCTTCAACGATGCTTCTCAACTCTCCTGATGTTCCTCGACACATCTGATGTTCCTCAACTTTTCAATGATGCTTCTCAACAAATCTGATGCTCCTCAACACATCCGATGTTCCTCAACTCTTTAACACACCCGATGCTCCTCTTCAACAATACTCTCTTCTGATGTTCCTCGATACATCTGATGCTCCTCCTCAACAACACACTTGGACTTTGAACCTTAAACACCTCAATAATACATCTCATCGATACATCTTATCAGCAATAGTTTCTTGGTGTTGGCGATATTTCCTCCGATCAGTCGCCTTGAGAAACAACGATCGGTTTGTAGTTTGCAACCACTTACGAGTTTATGCCACTCGTACCTAGGACACTTCTTATGTTGCGACCTTGACTGGTGTAGTAATAATGTTTGGTACTTCTGCTTATACCCAAAGTTTTTTTTATAATTGGGAATCACCTTTAACCCACACTTTTGAGACCATCAGGACAAATGGACTTAACAGGAACGACAAGGAAAGTTAGGTTAGTTTGTATGAGACCTTGGTCTCTGACACACTTGTGATCAGATTACTACTGACTCAAATAAAGAAGGATTGACTTGGACGTGAAATTCTCAAATTGCCACGATCCAATGTACCTTCATCATGAATGATGTACCGCTCATCTTTTATGTTCACTCCTCATCTTGATATGTCAGCACTTTGCTGATAAATCTGGTTTTTGAAAATTCCTCCCCATTGATCCAATCAATTCTCTACTTCTTCCAGGAAGTGCTTTGAATTAGTGCCTTATCTTTTAGAATAAAAGATGCTCCATTTCAAAAAATTTCAAAACAACTTGGTGACTTGAGAACTCGCCCTTGGTGTGAAGGGATCGTGTTAGGCAAACGGAGTTTGCCCCTAGTTTAAGGTGTACAAAGTGGAATTCATAGGCAAACGAGGTGGGTGACCGAAGTTTGCCCCTAGTTTGGACAATGGTTTATTGGAGGTTTTGGGCAAACGAGGTAGGTGACCAAAGTTTGCCCCTTGTATGAAGGGTTGATAGTAGAATTCAGGCAAACGAGGTGAGTAGTCGAAATTTGCCCCTAGAGTGGAAGGTGGTTTTCTGGCTTGAGGCAAGGACCGTGACTTTAATCTCTCAAATGCTCGTAACTTTTGCCTAGGCACCAGTCAGGTGACCTAGCGATCTCTTTTATCTCTTTTGTTATTGCTCACCTTGGATTTAGCTCTAACTTTTGCCTAGGCGTCCTTTCGGATTTTTGACTTAGCGAGCCATCCTTCTTTTCTTTTTGAAAGTCTGCCTACGTACCCCCAAGTGGGGATCAGGTCCAACGTAGTTCGGGCCATGGTCGGAAAGAAGCGGGTTGATTTTTAGGTAGGTGGGGTGACCGAACCGTTGTGGTTGCCTACGTATCCCCGAGCGGGAATCAGGTCGAGCGTAGTTCAAGGCAAGGTTTTGAAAGAAATTGGGTATGAGGGTTTTTCAAACCAATCATCAAATAAGTTCAAATTTGAGCCACTTGTGGTAGCTTTGAATAAAAGGATTCAGTTTCAATCCCCCTTTTTTTTTTTTCTCTTTCTTGTTCTTTTTATTTTGAGGATTGATCCTTTTCACTTTTGCCTAACCAGTCAATTCTGCTTTTCATGTAATTGATTCTTGCAAGATCTTTCAATCGCAATCTTGGAATTCCGAAATGTGCATGTCAGCTCTTGGAATTTTGTGGTTGTTCCGTGCCTTTGGAAATGTGATCTAGGCACGTTCTTATGATGTACCTTGAAGCATACAATTTTCTCATTTGTTTCATCAAAATTTTCTTCAACCTTTTGACTGGCTAGGGTTAGATTTTTGGAAATCAACACCTTTTTAGCTCTCACTTTTGCCTAGGTGCCCTTTTCGGGTTTTCAACCTAGCGAGCTTTTCTTTTTTTTTTTTTTCTTTTTTTTTTGAAGGGGGTAGAAACTCATTGAAATGTTTGGCTACCAACAATGACTAAGTCTACATTGGACAGGTTTGTATGGCTCTTGATTGGACTGGGCTCAAGGCTTTAAAATGGTAGAAAAGGGTGTTGGGTAAGCCCCAAATCAGTTCCAAGTATGTCTTTTTGAGATTTGAGCAAAAGCATCTTTGAATTCCTAAAGTAAGACTATTCAATTCTCGGCTTTTCATCGGTGCCAGCGTGAAATCGACTTTGACCTTTTCAGGGTTCTTTTTTGTTTGATGCAAAAATTTATTAGTAGAGTAATATCCATGGTAATTTGAAAAGTGACATTTTCAGTTCAGCGATTCATGCACTTATGATTACACACATCAGATTAGGCAAAATGAGACTTCATTCCATCACAAGAGAATGATTACATCACTCGATACAAACTCGCAACAACTCGACGACAGACAGACTCGACCACAAAATCAAACTTGAAATAGACTCAAAATATAGAACAGACTCGACTTGGTCTCAAATGGAGTGTCTTTGTGACCCATTTATTCTTTTTATTTCTCTTTTTTTTTTTTTTTTTTTTTTCTAAAGAGCATCTTTATTTGGTTTTCTAGCAAGAGTCCCAAACACCATCACTTCACTTGCACAGGTTCAACACTCATGGTCCTCAGCGAAGGGGATCATTTGAACAGATAAGCCAGGAGCTTTAGGTTTGATGAAGCTGACATTTTGGTTGACCCAGGGTTGGATGGGTGAAGGCTCGATGATTTTCTGATCGATGAGGTCTTGGATGTCATGGCGAAGGCGCATGCAGCTGTCGGTGTCGTGACCTGGGCCTTGGTGGTAGGCACAACATTTGGATAGGTTACAGTTAGGTGAAGGGATACTAGCACGAGGCTGAAGAAGTTGGAGGTGCCCCTTTGTGATGAGGTTATCAAGGATAACGGACAACGGCATACCCAGGTTGGTAAAGGTTATTGGGTTGCGGGCTTTGTTAAACTTTGAGTTCAAGTGGGTCCTCAGAGTGGCTCTTATGTTTGGATATGAAATAGGATTACCCAGGCAAGGGTGTGGACTTGGATACAAGTAGGGATTCAGATGTGGAAATGGGCTTGGATGGACGACATCGGACAACCCGTACTTCCCTTTATTGATGCTCTGCACCATCTTCTCAAATCGGCTTATCCTTAAACTTAGATGTTCAACAGTGGTTTGTAGTTTGTTCACTTTCCCTTCGAGAGCTTGGTAGGCCATTATGATAGCCTAGGCTAGCCCGCAATCACGATAATGAATTCGGGGAGGTACAGAAGGGTTCGTACTCGGGGCTACGATTTTCTGCAAGCAGAAGTAAAAGCCCAAATTAGCAGAGGCGCGAAGTACTTCTTATGGACTCTTAGTGGGGGAGAGCTGATCAGAGTCTCAAAGAATTAATCGATGTGAACTGATGATGGTTGCAGTATGTATACGACTTCTATACAATGATTGAGATGGGTGAGGGTGATGACATGTACGTGCTTGATGTGCAGAGACTGACATATGTGAGACTGACAAGATGTGCGCGCATGTAGACTGACACGAATCGTGTATGCATATAAGACAAGCATGCGGATGCAAGCCCTAATCGATATGATGCCCCTACTTCTAACAGATAGCAGTTAAACAAATAAGGTCCTAGCCATACAGAGTGTGCTAACCTTACTTTCCAGTGTGATCACCAAGGGATAACAGGGATTTCCGGGATACTTCGGGAATTTTGGACAGAGTTTCTGGGAGAAATAGGGATTTGGAAGATTCGAAGAAATTTCCAGAAGTTATGGGAGTTTCTAGGAGAAACAGGGATTTCTGGTTGATTTGGACTGAGCTTCTAGGAGAAATTGGGAAATCAGAATTTCTAGGAGAAATTGGTACATCTAGGCATTTTTGGGAAGTTTGGATGGAATTGCTGGAATTTTTGGAAAATCTTGGAGATTTGGATAGAGCTTATGGGAAAACATGAAAATTTGGGTAAGTTGGACAGAGTTTCTGGGAGAAACAAGTATACCGGAGTTTCTGGGAGAAATTGAGATTTCTGGGTAATCTGGAGATTTGGACAGAGCTTGTGGGAAAATAGGTATACCTGGGTAAGTCGGACATAGTTTCTGGGAGAAACAGGGATTTGGAAGATTCGGAGAAATTTCCAGAAGTTATTTGAGTTTCTAGGAGAAATAGGAATTTCTGGTTGATTTGGACTGAGCTTCTAGGAGAAACTGGTATTTTGGGTATTTCTGAGAAATATGGGTAGAGTTTTTAGGAAAAACAAGTATATTTGGGCATTTCTGGGTGATTTGGGGGAAAATAGGGATTTCTAGGAAATCTGGGTGATTCGGACAGAGTTTCTAGGAAAACAGTGATATCCTGATGAGTTGGGCAGAGTTTCTGGAAGAAATAGGGATATATGACGGGAACAGGTGATGATGGTGATCATACTGTCTAGCGAGTTTTCATACTCCTATGTCTTAGGACCAACAAACAAGGTTTGCGGTGTATATCTTTGTGAGAATGGAGCAGACATCCTTATCATGGTGCCTAGGCAAGTCAATTCAATGTGATCACATGTGAGTGATTGCCTTGGGAATCATAAGAAAGAGGTTCTGTTCTATGCCACATAAGCGTCTACACCGCGCAGGTAATCCCGCCAGGGCATACAGCAGTTATATCACATTGTCCTATCTGAAAAGATAAATGAACAGTCCTATGAAAGGTTCTACAGGAATCTATATGCAAAGGCTGGGTTTAGTCAAAGAGGGTCCATTGACGAGAGTTCCAATATACCGTCAGGGAGACAGTACGGAGGTTTTTTACTCTTTTTGATATACCTTGGAAGGTACAGTATCAACGGTGACTTGTGCCCTGGCACATCAAGACCTGAACAATGTCAGCGCCGCGTTTCAGACACAGTCGAAAGGGGGAAATGCAGAAGTGCAATGTGGTGAACCAGACACAGTAAAAAGATGATTTTAAGGATGCTTCTTATGAGTCAAACCTCTGTATTATTTTGTTTTAAAATAAAAGTCCCCAGCAGAGTCGCCAGATTGTGGATACCGGGATTCCACCGCTTCGTTATGTTTTCGAAACTTGTTTGACTTTTGAATCAAGGAAAGAGAAAATGGTCTGTTGAAAACAGATACAGAGTCGCCACTTGGTCTTTAAGGAACCAAGAAACCTAATTTGACTCACCCAAATGGATAAAGGGCACCAGTCCTTCATAACCAAAGAACTTGGCTCGGGGTTTTGGTACGAGAGAGGAAGGAGCCTTTGTCGCGACTAAAACACCCTCAACTCGCCCCGTCTTTTGACGGGCCTCAATTAGCATCCAAATAATCATCTTGTACTATGTATGGTTCGGCAATTAATACTATGATAGTATATAACATCACATAAGAATCTTGAAATTGAAAATCAAAAGATAAGATATCATTCATAAGATCTAAGTCAAATATCAGACAATGTAAAGTGAAAATCACACAAATAAACCTAGGAAAAATCGTCTAATCATGTATCAAATAATCAAGACTTCCTAATCTAAAGGGTAGGGGGGGCATGAATTGTTCTTGAAACAAAATAATCAAAGAAATCCAAAATATGCTTAGCAAGCTAGTATGATGCATGTTAATCTTTGAGAAAAGAAGACCACTCAATCCCCGGGATGGATGAGAAAGGATGATTAGATCGGGGGAAGCATGAATGTGTGATCAAGTTCATTCCTTATAATCTTCTTAGATTAGGAACCATGAAGGCCCCAAATCTTGCATGGATGCAATGTATCTATCTAGAATGTGCCAAGGTTGTAGTGTGCTTTGTGTTCATGGATTCCTAGAATGACTTAGAAGTCTATAATGTGCATGAATGGATGGATGAAATCAATATGGGATATGTAAAAATGTAGCATGAACTACTTCATAAGATATGAACTAATTTGGAAGGCATACAAGCATCAAATCAAAGAATGAAAGTTAAAATGTGCTTGCTGTGAATAGTGGACAGAACAATAGCATGATCTTGTAAAAATGGAAAAGAGGGGTTAGGAATGTTTTCAATGCATGATTTTTTATGGAGATGTTCCTTAATGTGTCTAGAATATAACCCAAAAAGCCAATCTTTAATAACTATCACAGATTGAGAGAAATCATATGAACAACAGAGGTCACTCAGAAACAGAGTCCGTACTGTCGACTGAAATGTTGAAACATCTTAGAAAATGAAAACGAATGATATAGGGGCCCATTTTATACAAAAAGTTCCCTAAGACATTTAAGTGTAAGGGAAAAATAAGTTGGGACCACCCCGTTTGGAAAATTGTCTGAAAAAGAGGTTGGAAGTGGACCTAGCTGCTGTGACAGCAAAAACAGAATGTCTGGAAGGAATGTTTGGGTCCAAATGGACCATTTCTATGTACTTCCAAGTCAAACCAAAAATCATGGGTGTTCTCCAATGGGTTAGGAAGACTTTCCAAGTGGCCTTGCATCCATATGCTGAGTATTGAGTTCTAGAGAAATCTTTGAACTCAACTCACTCACTGTTTTGACTCACTATTTTGAAGATTTTTGGGAAAACAAGGTTTTATTTCTTGAAACCTAAATGAGGAGGATTGAGAGGGGTTTTGAAATAGATGTTTTGAAAACATATTTTTAATACTCAATGAGGATTATAGCCACTTAAAATGCCAACATCAAACTCATCATCAAGAACCTCCAAGATTGTTGGAGAGATTTATTTTTATTTTTGAACATAACTTCAATACATTTCAAGAATACCTTGGAAGTATTGAGGTTATGGTCATCATCTATCAAACATGTTTTTGAGGTTAAGAGCTACTATCCATAAGGATTCACTCACCCCAAACTTCATGTCATCACTTAGATGATGATGAACTAGTAAGTAAATAAAAAAAAAATCAAAAAGAAATGAGATAAGAAGAGATAAACAATAAATAAACAAGCAAGTAGATGATGATCAATAGATGATATTCATGAAGCATGAGACTTGTAGATTGGTATTTCACTCATATGTAATGACACTAGACATGGAAGAAGCTTCCACTCTCTTGAATGCTCACTAAAATGGTGATTGGGAGTATTGAATGTTGAAGTAAATGGGAGTAATGAAGTAAAAACAAGGTTTAGAACTCACTTTTGTTTTGAAAAATCAAAGAAGGAAGCTTCTTTATCTCTATTCTAACCTTATCTCTACAACTTTCTCTCCCAAACTTTTCCTAAACTTTCATTTCACTCCCCCAAAATGAAGAGTAATGGGGTGTTTATATAGGCCAACTTGGGGTGGTTTTTCCCATTGGCTCCAAACATCTGAAATCATAAAACCATGTCGTTTTGGTTTTTAATTAATCAAAATGGGACCACAAAACAAATTACAAAAATACACTGCTCTGGGGGGAGTGCCGCCGCGGCACTGGCCCACTGCCGTTAATCAAAATGGGACCACAAAATAAATTACAAAAATACACTGCTCTGGGGGGGAGTGCCGCGGCGGCACTGCTCCTCCCCCGTCCAGATAATGCTGTTTAGGCCCTTTGATGTTCCGGTATTCGGGAAAAGGCCCTATTTCGTCCGAAATTCACAGAAAATGCGTATGAACTCCAAACTGAGGTTGTGATATACCGTTGGAAAGGTAATGGAGTCTACTTTATATAAAAAATAGTTCGGGGATAGGTCACTTTGAAAAGTTTTGCGGTATTTGCGATAAAAGCCGATTTGATCGCCTTTTTCGCTTTTGGAAATTCATAATAAATTCGTTTTAAATCCAAAAATTATGTGCGATATACCGTTGGAAAGCTATTGACCTCTAGTTTCCATGAAAAATATTTGAAAATTATTTCGGTGCCCCGATTCCAAAGTCAAATCTTGGTCAAACTGGTCAAATCCGGGATTCCCGGGTAGAGGTGTCAAACGGGCCGGGTTGGCCCGGCCCGGCCCGAGCCCGACCCGCTTTTTTCGGGCTAAAAGCCCGGCCCGGCCCGCCACAAGGCCCGGCCCGCTAGGCCCGGTTCACATACCCCGGGCCGGGGTGGACACACATTCTCCCGTCCATGGCCCGGCCCGGCCCGGCCCGAAATGAAGAAAATGCCCGGCCCGGCCCGAAGCCCACCACTTTTAAGGCCAAAAGTCAAAGGAAGCCCGCTAGCCCGTCCGGCCCGGCCCGATGTCCGGCCCGCTAGGCCCGGCCCACCGGTCCGGGGCGGACATCCACCCTCCCTTCCCAAGCCCATCCCGGCCCGGCCCGATTTTAAGTGAAGCCCGGCCCGGCCCGGCCCGAAGCCCGGTCAAGCCCGCTTTGACCGAGCGCGGCCCGGCCAGTTTGACACCACTATTCCCGGGAAGTTCTGGGAACCTCTGGGAACTCCCGGGAGCCGACGTTTTCGCTCGATTTTCTTTTAAAACTCATTTTAATACTTTCCATGTGATCTAGAATGATTCCGGTCAATTTGGATGATTTTGGTCAAACTTGGTCAAACCTTGGTCAAACTGGTCAACGGGGACTTTCCGGGAACTTTCGGGACTTCCGGGGGTCTCTGGGAGCTGACGATTCCTCCCGATTTTACTCAAAAACTTATTTTATCATTTTTCTTACGACATAGCATGTTTTCAGAACTTCAGAACCAAATCTGGGAGTTTTCGGGATTTCAGGGGCATTTTGGTCAATCTGAGCATTCTGAGAGATAGAGCTGACTTCCAGGAGTCCTTTTGAGTCTTTTACGATCATTGTGGACCACCAAGCTATGGTTCTCCTAAATCTGATAGCCGACAAAATGGGGTGTCTACAATATTATCCACATAATCTTCTAGAACTATCATACCTTTCTCACAGTGTCTCACAAAAACTGAATGATCAGAACTAGTTCTTTTCAACCTATATGAACTAGCTACTTGGCTAAACTTGTCAAACCAGGCCCTCGGAGACTGTTTAAGGCCATAAATGGCTTTCTTCAACCTACATACTTTATGTGACTCCCCCTGAGCAACATACCCAGGAGGTTGCTCCATATACACTTTCTTCTGTAGGTCACCATGAAGAAAGGCATTCTTGATGTCAAGTTTGTATAGAGGCCATCCCTGAGTAACAGCAATAGACAGTAAAATGCGAACAGAATTGAGATGAGCTACAGGGGAAAAGGTTTCAAAGTAATCCACACCAAAAGTCTGAGTGTACCCTTTAGCCACCAAACGAGCTTTCAACCGTTCGACAATACCATCCGGATGATACTTAACCACATAAACCCAACGACAACCTACAACATGTTTCCCAGAAGGAAGATCAGTTAACTCCCACGTACTATTTTTGGACAACGCCAACATCTCATCATCCATAGCACTCTTCCAATCCGGAGAAACCAATGCCTAAGTCTGAGACTGAGGAACAGAGACTGAAGATAAAGCATTAACAAATGAGCGCAGTGGAGACGATAAATGAGAATATGAAACAACCTGATCAATAGGATGGTGAGTGCAAGAACGAGTACCTTTTCGAAGAGAAATGGGTAGATCATGATATTGGGGAACCTCAGCCGAAGTGGATGAAGATGGAGGTGGAGCTGGCGGGTCATGAATACTGGATGGCTTGTCACGACGACGATACACCTGTGAGACCTAGAACCAAATAGGGTGATTTAAATTAATTGGTAAAGCGAATGCGATGCGAAAATTATATATATTTTATTTATTTTTATTTTATTTTATGGGCATTAATATTTGTTATATGGGGGTTTATATTGTTAATTATTGATACTTTGAGGTCCTAAGATGATATGGAGAAGTTTGGGGACTCAAGTGTATGTTTTAAGAAATGTTGGGGTGTTAAACATAATTTTTAAAAGTTACAAATCAGATTTTAAGAGACAAACGTTAGTCTCATTCACTGTATATCTTTAGAGGGTTTAGAAGAGAAAGAAAAGAGAAGAAGAAGAGAGAAGAAGAACTAGAGAGATGGAAGATTGAAGATGTACAATCCAACCTTCACATAAGCTAGAAATTTCTAGTTGCAAGTGAAGAAGAACAAGTGGGTATGTCTCTCTCTCTCTATAGGGTTCTTTACTATTTGGGGGTTTTAGATGTTGGTTTTTGAAATATGAAAATTGGTGTTTAAATTCATATGTAGACTTTGCTAAGTTGATTCTTGGGTTATATATATGATGTTGTATGAATTCTACATGTTAAAATTGAGTTTTGATGAAGTTTGAAAAATGGGTTTTTTTGAGGGTTTCGAAAAAAATCCGAAAATAGAAAGTTTGGGTTTATGAATTTGTTGGGTTTTAGAGTTGTTTAAGTGATTATATATGTTTTATATGTCATTGGGAACATTAGTTTCAAGTTTGGTAAAGATTGGTAGTGAAATGGGGGTTTCACCATTGTTGTGTTCTTGAAGCTTTCAAGAGCTTGAAGAAGAAGTTTTGGGTATATTTCAAAATCTGAGAATTTGTCAACAATTGGGTATTTTTTTTTTAGTTTGATAGATGGAATAATGAAGTTGGGATAGGTGCTTGAATGGTAGAAGTGACTTGTGGGTTGAAAATTCATGAAATTCATGATTTTGGGTTGTTTTGGGTCTTGGTATTACAAGAACAAAACAGGTGCTGATTTAAAAATAATTAGAATTAACTTTTGAAATCAATTCCTAAGTTTCATTTCCATTATAAATTATGCTTATTAACTTATATAAGCAATACAAGCTAATTGTTCAAGATTTCAGGTTCAGAGGCAAGTAGGAGCGCGCCGAAAGAGCCGCCGGAGCGAGCGGAGTAAATTGTTCCACTAATTTTCATAAAGACTTGAGGTGGGTTTTCTAGAAACCATAATAATGTAGTATGGACATTGTTGGTTGAGTTTATATTTTTGTTGAATGGAAATCGTAGGTGGGTTGTATGAGATACATACATTGAGCATGGCACGAAAATATTAAATGTCATGCACGTGCATAGCGAAAGCGATAAAAATCCAAGTAGCAAAACTTGGAAATGGCCAAAAGAGCCGAGCGAAATGGGCCCGGGTGCGTGTGTCATTTCATTTATGGGAATGCATTGCATTAGCGTACATGTTAGTTGAAACTACTTGAATGCGGATTGTGTGTTGACTTGAATGTTTTTATTGCATTGTTTTGGTTTTCTAGCTGTGAGCCAAGGGTTGCTCACACCCACACAGACCTTTTTGCAGGTACTGCGGTGTAGACGTCACTGCCGTGAGTCTCGAGTTGTTGTGTATGTCTAGGATGTATGTGCGTCATTTTGTATTGGCTTGTTGGTTTGGTAAACGTTTGTATTAAACTTAAGTTGTTAATGGATTTATGTATGTGAATTTTGGTTGAAGATTTGAGTAATGTTTATGATGTAAATGTTTGAGGTTGGGTTGGTATATATTTGGATTTTTGATATCAGGTTAGTACGGACATTGTGTTGATGGATTCGTGCGATTGTTTTGGAATTTTCAGATTTGTGAAACATGTTGCATTCTTGAGAAATCCATGTTTTAATCTTGGACTAAGAAAGATGAATTTGTGTATGGTGATGTTTGGTTGTGTGTCAGTAGCCTAAAATATTGTGTTTGAAGTGAGTTGAAATATCCCTTTTGTGTTGGAAGTTTGGTAGTTTAAAAAAAATGAGTTTTGAGTAGAAAAAAAAATAATAATAATATTAATGATAAATATTGATACGTTGACTTTTACGGAAACATGCACAGTTTTCTCTAAAAAAAACTCGAAACCGCACACCGCTCGAACCGTTGGAACCGTGTTTCAAATATTTTCTGTTTGATATTATATTTGGGCAAAAAATTTTAAATGACCTTTTTGCCCTTGGGATTAAACTTTGCATAGACTTTATTTAGTAGTTTTTTTTTATTTGCGTTTAGCGGGGTTTTCGTGAGCGTTCCGGCCACAGGGGGTCGGGGCGCTACAACACCTGCAAGGGAGGAGAACTAGAAGGAGGAATGGGTAAGGGAAAAATGGACGATGGAGCAAGAACATCAACATCTAAGGAAGCACCAGAGGACGAAAAAAATGATGTACTTTCAAAGAAGGTGACATCTGCACTAACCACATAATAACGACTCTGAGGATTCCATCATTTATAACCTTTTTGAGTTCGTGAATATCCCACAAATATACATTTGGTGGCCCGAGGATCCAATTTATCATGACCAGGAGTAAGAACATGAACAAATGCAACACAACCAAACACATGTGGTGGTAAGGCAAACAATGATCTACCTGGATAAAGAACAGAATGAGGAATGCCACCACTAAGAACAGATGAAGGCATGCGATTAATAAGATAACAGGCAGTGAATACATCATCCCCCCAAAATTGTTTAGGAACATGCATGTGCAACATAATTGTTCGGGCAATCTCAAGAAGGTGTCTATTTTTTCGTTCAGCTACACCATTCTGTTATGGAGTATACCACAAGAGGATTGATGAATTATCCCATGAGAATCACAATAGGACTTAAGAGGTCCTTTAACATATTCCAAAGCATTATCAGATTGTAAAATACGAATAGTGCAACCAAACTGAGTCATAATCTTTTTATGAAATAATTGAAAAATAGAAGAAATATCTAAACGTTCTTTCATTAAAAATAACCATGTCATCCTGGAACAATCATCCACAAAAGACACAAAATAAGAAAAACCTAATAGATTCTTATGTCTAGACGGACCCCAAATGTCAGAATGAACCAACTCAAAAGGAGTGGCCCGACGATTATTTTTACATAAAGGAAAAGACACCCTATGATGCTTACCTAACTGGCAAGCCTCACACTCTAAACTAGACATAGACTTAAAGGACGAAAAAACAAACTACAAGGACTGTAGTGAAGGATGACCCAAACGGCTGTGCCATTGATGTGTAAAACAGCTGTATGTAAAGCCATCGATTTATTCGCTATTGAATGTTGCTCCAGGTAATAAAGACCATCTCGCTCACGACCTCCACCAATCATCTTCTTTGAGTTTAGATCCTGAAAAACACAATGAGAGGGATAAAATGTTACAGAACAATTTAAAGATTTAGTAAGTTGACTGACCGATAGGAGACTAAAGGGAAATTGAGGAATATAATTTATAGATGATAATGAAAGAGATGAGGTGGGATAAATAGGATCATGACAATAATAGGACAAGATCGTCCATCAGCTAAAACAACAGAAGGTTGTGTGGGTGGACTAAGGAATTGTGTAAATACATTGGACTTACCAGTCACATGTGCTGAAGCCCCTGAGTCAATGACCCATGGTGAAGGAGCAGATAAAGAAAAACACGCAATATTACCTGACTGTGCAAAACCAGCAGTACTAGACCAGGATTGCTGCTGCTGTTGTTGGATTAAGGCATTGTATTCCTCTCGGGAGAGAGTGATAGACTCATTTGAAGATGCTACGACAAGTGGAGTAGGAGTACTAACTTCCTGTTGAGACCCAGAAGCATTGTCAGAAGAGTACGTGGCTGGATTAGGTGAGGTCTCCCATGGCTTACCATAGATATCATAACACCTATCCACAGTATGATTGTCACCCCCGCAGTGTGTGCAATAAAGAGAACCACGGCCTCAACCAAAACCACAACCACGTCCCGGAGGACCTCCTCGTCCTCGATTACCATTAAACATAGGAGGGGAATTGCCAAAGCCACGACCACCGCGACCACGATTATTACCAGGAAAATTGCCACGACCACGAAAGGCCCCTCTATATCCCGTAGATGTAAGAAGTGCATAATTTTCTTTCCCAACATGTTCAGAAGAGGCGGAGGAGGAAGACTCTGTAGTAACGTGGAGCATACGAGAATACACATTGCTCAAGGATGGAATACTACCATCACCGGCCAAAATATGTGACTTAACAGACTGAAGATTCAAATGTAACCCAGATAAGAACTTGGAGACATAAAATTCCTCTCGTTGCTTCTTGATAACGTCAACAACATTAGTGATAGGATGATACTGATTCAACTCATCCACGAGTCCCTTAAATGTACTATAGTATTCACTAACCGGCTTATCACCCTGTTGAAGCAGAAACAAATTTTGATATACCTCATAAATGCGAGAAACATTCTTTTCCATGGAAAACGTCTCATGAACAGACTCCCAAATCTCTTTGGCTGAGGACAAGAACATGATACTCGAACACACAGTAGGTTCCATACTGTTCCACAACCAGGACATAACCACATAATTCTCAGACACCCAATCTTCAAAATCCTTACTATCCTTAGTAGGAGCATCAGACTCAATATATTTCAACTTCTTCCTAGCCCCTAAGGCGACTTTCATAGCTTGAGCCCACAACAAGTAGTTAGACCCATTCAACTTAGTAGTGATAATTTGCATACTAACAACATCGGACGAAGAAATAGAACCTTTCTTGTCAACCATATCAACCAAAAAATAGTAGGAGTCTTATACCCAATACCAAAGGAAAAATACTAACAACGAACAAGAAGCAACATCAACACTAATAAACTCAAACGGAACTAACCAATAAGGTCCATAAAGGGATCGAGACAACACGAACGAAGAAACCACCAATCAAAATTGCCTAATCACGTTCCGATGTATGTGAATATAATCCCTTGGACGGTTGGAGTTCAAGAAAGTGAAGAAATCAGATCATAAAAAGTGCTCGATGAATAGTTACTGCATGAACAGTGTTTTCGGTGAACAGTGCTAGGTGAATAGTAACTGCGTGAACAGTAATTATATGAACAGTGCTCGCGTGAACAGTAACTGCGTGAATAGTACTGCGGCTATGATGGTGGTGGTGGTGGTGGTGTGCGGCACCAAGAAGCCTATTCGGATGGCTCTGATAGCATGTTCAAAGAGAGAACAGAGAGAAAGAGAAGGCTTAACCTAATTAGGTTAGCCCACACTTATATATATATATATATATATCAATCATATAATCACAATGTTCTAAAAATCGCTAGGTGCTAGTCGGGCGACAGAGGGGGGCCTAGCACCTAGGGGCCTAGACGGATTTTTTTTATAAATAAAATTAATTATATAATAGATATATATATATATATACACGAGTTATGTGGTGTTAATTAAAATAATTATAGATTTGTGGTTCAAATAATATATATATATAAAGGTTATGTGGTGTTTTTTGGAAATAAGTAAAAATTATTAGAAGGTTTTAATATTTAAAAAACTATTAGGGATCTCTCCGTAATTAACTAAAACCTTAAGTGTATATGTATACTAATGTTAGGGTTTTTTTTTCCAAAGAGTCAGACCAAAATAAGACTCTCTAGCATTCTCATCCTAGCCCGCCTAGGCCCCGCCTAGCACCGCTTAGGCCCCGCCTAGAGGCTGACTAATCCACTGGCCGATTTTCACAAACGCCTCGGAGCAATCTCGGCGGCCGGGCACCACCTAGCGCCTAGGCACCGCCTAGGCCGATTTTTAGAACACTGTATAATCATGAAATTTACAAAAATATCCTGAATACTATTACTTATATTCTAACAACAATGACTGCTTATTAATAGAGGACCTCACAATACTTCAATTAAGAGGTCAAGCACCGTAGTTTCCAGGTCAGGGATTTGGTCTTGAAGGCTATAAATCAATCCACCAGGATAGCAAATCATGGAAAACTCGGTGCTAATTGGGAGGGCCCATACCAGGTCACCGGGGTTAACCGACTAGGCACTTGTTAGCCAAAAACGTTGGAGGGGTAGGAGCTACCACACCTGTGGAACATAGAGCACATGTGGAAGTATTACCAATAAATGACCGTTCTGTATCCTTAAAATGGTTCCAGTAAAACAAAACAAAAAAAAAACAATGACAAGAGAGAGCTTCTTAAATATTTGAAGTATGAATAAAATTTTACATCTAAGAGCATCATATTTTGCACCCAAACAAAAGACCTCGGTTCGACTGACCAAGGCAACCCCAGTTTGACTGATCAAGGCAACAAAATACCTCAGTCCGATTAACTGAGGCAACAAAAGACCTCGATCCGACTGACTAAGGCAACAAAAGACCTCGGTCTACCTGAGGCAAAAGACCTGGGTCGCCACTAGATAACATATATGGGTCGCTCCCATGATGCCAACAAATATTTTATACAAAATGACAATGTTGCACTTGTTTTTGAGTGCTTGACTAGAATGTCCTCCCAAGTAATTTTAGCTAGGATCATCTAAGTACATGCCCAAATACTAAATATTTGTAGCAGTTTCTCTCTTTTGCTTTACATATGTTACAAAAATGAAGAGAACTGTGAATGGCATTAATGCTTACTCCTTTTTTTTTTTTTATACTTACCCGGATCCGGACTGGATACACATACTTCACACACACACGTACACCCCAGACCCAACCTAACCCCAAAGTCCCACACTAACCCACAACAAAGCCCAACAAGGACCACTCATTCCAGCTGAAGAATAATTGGAATGCATATATATATATATATATATATTAAATTATACACATATATGCGTACAAGTACTATATCACTCTACATGTGTCATTATGTATTCCTCTATGAACTCATTTGGATATGTTTTGGGTCCAATATAATCAATCATGAAGTAGGGAATAATCAATTGAGATAATTTTTGATTAAAAAAAAATGTAATGACATAACCTCACTCTCTTTTCACCCAAGAAAATTGAGGATTTTTCAAATAACATCAACCAAGGGCACCCCAACTCTCCACCTTCAAAGAAGAAGTACTTGTTGTACTGCCTTAGAAATGCAAATCAACCTTCCCATATTTACAAATGGGTAGTGCTTTTAAAAGACACAATTTTACATTTTTAAACAATAGGTCAAAATAGTCAATTCTACATTTAACTAACAGGATTCATGCACAATCACTTATAACGAATGTCAGTGGTATTTATCAAAATACATGACATACCTCAAGGGAGGTCAGTGGTATTTATCCAAAATCTTAATGTTGAAATTTTTTATTCTCACACTTAACTAGTTTATCAATCATACCACTAATTAACTTGTTGCTTGTAATGATATACCCATTGCCATCCGGATTATCTCCATCCCCGGAAGAACATTCGACAAGAGATATCGTGTAGGATTTTATAACCTCTCAAAGATTTCAAATTTTTGGTGCGTTGGAGAATTTTTTTGCTGAGTTGAACAAAGAATCCCCTGAAATTAGGGGGCCAGATGGATTCATACAGACTCCTTATTGGCTTGTTATACCATGTAGAATTATGCAAGAAGTTTTGTGTTCTAACTGTTTCTTTTCATCATTTTTCAAGCCGAGAAAATATTTGTTGCAACGGTTATTATGCTGACATAGTATCACAATTTAATCAAAACTCTTTATCTATCCATCTACACTCCCTATTTCTAGGGAAAATCCCATCCACATAAGCACAAATCACAAATCTATCAGTAAGTTAAATTTAGTGACGGGCATTCAATATTTACTCAGGCCTATGTGCCTTCTCAAAAACAATTATCCTAGAGTAATGCTATGCTTCCTAAATCCTAATCCCAAATGATGTGACAGTGGGCTCACTGAATTTTGATTGGGTGATGTTAAAGTGGTCCATCATTATTGCCGATGAATCCCCACTGCCACATCATTATAATTGGGCTAGCAGATAGGTCGGGCAAGCTCGAAACTTGTATATCAGGACCTTTCTTTCTTTCTTTCTAGATAACCATATACTCAGTTTTTATTTTCATTTGATGTAGTGGCTTATGCGAGAAGCTAGGGTACGGGTAAAGCTGGTTCCACCCAAAACAAATGAAATATTTGCTTTGGGCCTCTAATTGTATAGGACCCCCACTAGATAGTATATTGGATATATATATACAGTTTGTGTAAATTTAAGAAAAATGCTTAATCATTTAAGGCTTAGTTAAGCTCAAAGCCCAATAAAAACTAAAGTCTAAAAGTCCAATCCTAATAGTCATTTGGAAGAAAAAAAAAGACAAAAAACATAGCAAAGATAACACATAAAGTTATATATCCGTATATTCAATACAAAACAAACTCTCATAAACAAATAGACTCTAGTGCCAATTTTAGGCAATCCCAACGTTCTCAAATTTTCCAAGTTCCACCCTATTGTTTGTGATGAAAATATTCAGCCAATGTTAAGGTGCCACGTAGGATCCAACGTGGTAGTAAAATTGTCCAAATCAGAAGCAACTCAGGAGCAGTTATAACAGCCAATGTGGTTGCATTTGCAAATAAGTTGGGAATTACAATGTCAAAATCAACCCCATATTATGCTCAATCGAATGGACAGGCTGAAGCCACCGATAAGGTCATAAAAGAAAATATGGCTAAAGTCATAAAAAATAATCCAAGAATATGGCATGAGATTTTGCCAGAAGTTTTATGGGCATATAGGACTTCGAAGCGAACAAGTACATGTGTATCTCCTTATGCCTTAACTTTTGGACATGAGGCAGTTCTACCTATTGAAATAAAGATTAATTCTCTTCGGGTTATGAAGCATAATCAATTATCTTTGGATGATTACCAAACATCCATGGCTATTGAATTGGAAGATATTGATGAAGAAAGGATCAGAGCTCTCAATAATATTTTGATACAGAAAAGAGTGGCATCAAAGGGATATAATAAAAAGTTACAGCTAAGAACCTTTGATGAGGGAGACTTGGTCTGGAAAACAATATTGCCTATTGGATCTAAAGATCCAAAATATGGAAAATGGTCCCCTAAATGGGAAGGTCCATTTCAAATTCACAAGGTTTTCAAAGGTGGATTTTACCATTTAAAAAATTTGAATGGATTTGTCCATGTTAGAAAAATCAATGGTAGGTTTCTTAAGCAGTATTATCCCACTATTTGGGAAGCAAGAAATTTAGAATAAGGAATGTAGCATTCACAAAATAAGAACATGTACTCCCCATTTAAAATTAAGATACAAAAACCAGATGTTGGTACATTGCAGAGTCCTATTGGTATAAACTTTCATACCAGTTTACTTATAAATTGGGCCTTCAATCTAAAATTGTCCCAAGACCTAGTATACAATTTTGACTGGCTAAGAATGAATTTTTGCCTTGAAATTGATTCTTGGTTTTTCAAAGGTTTCGATTCAATTTCTGTCTTCAAAGCTAGCAGCTTTGTCTCAGCATTCCCTTGCTTCACCTTCAATTTGGCCAGTTCAGTTTCTGCAATCTCGAGCTTCTTTTTAAGCTTATCAACTTTGCTAGAAAGCTTTTCATTTGCAGTGTTATTCTCACCAAAGTCTGCTAACAATTGGTCCATCTTGAGAGTTTTCTCTGTTGTATATTCCATGTCAACCTCTAGTTTCTTTCTCTCTTTGATGACCTTTTCTAATAAAAAGCAGTCAAAATCAAAGGTAGACATCAATGTAGAGATGGTTTCCTTGTCAGGAACAGTTATGGCTGAACTATCCAGCATGAATTGGCACAAGATTTTTATAGCCCTTTGCACTTCTTTGTCCTCAAATATTTCAAAAGCGACCTTGCTGAATAGTCTCAATGTGGAAAGTGCAACGACTGGATCTATAGAGGGTACCTTTGGCTTGCTTTGACCTGTCATCCGTTGAAAAAATTCCTGGACATTGGTCACAGTAGTGTCTCCCATTTTCAAAACAGACTTCAGACCATCCTTGAAGTGTATTGTTTCTTCAGGAGTCAGATTGGGAAGAAGGGATATGTGGAATTCCCCAGAACTTGAGACACCAGGAATGGGTTCTGGGTCGACGAAGTTGATGTTGAAGCAGCTTTAGGATCAGGACTAGTGCTGATCTTTGAGGAACCAGCCTCAGTCTCGGAAGCAGATTCAATCTGGACAACAAAGGATGAACATTTTTATTAAAAATTGTTTATGTGTATAAAAAATATACCAAAAAAGTTTAAATGACTTACTGTTGGTTGGTATTCAATTAATGGAGGTTGAGTACTGGATGGAGGAGATTTTTGAACCTTTGGAAGGTCAAAATGTTGAGATGATGGTTCTGAAATGGTTTGTGATAATTCAGGTCCAGGTTCCACCTTTGAAAGAGGAATTGCTGGGATGGGAACTTCTTTGATGATTTTTGAACCAATAGATGGTTCAATTGTTGTTTTGGTTTTCTTCTTTCGAGATAAAGCAGGGACAGGATTAATTTTTTCTTCTTCTTCTTCAGATTCAACATGCTCTGATATGGGAGGAGAGTTTTCTGATGGAAGGACCAATTTTCTCTTTGGTTTTGAGGATTGTGGAGCAGGAGTTGAAGTTTTTAAAACCTTCAAATGGTTTGGAACATTTGGTTTGACCTTTGAAGCCCTGGTTGTTGGTGAAGAGCCTTTTCCAATTGCCACTCATGTGTTGAAAAATTCAAACAAATTTACATCAGGTTTATTTTTATCATGTAAGAGGAGAAGGGTTAAATTAGAATTTTGATTACCTGGTAGCTTCGAATCAATGTATCTCAAAAGTGGGCACTTGTCCATCTCTACTGACATCAAATTTTCCCACCAATTTGAGAAGGAAGGAGTGCAAGCTGTATAAACTGGCAGAGAAGTAAACTCCAAGTTGCTAACTTTGTTATGATAAACTGCCAAGGCAGCAGTTATCACTGATTCTGGTACCTTTGAATGAGTTTTGTAAGCCATAAGTATGTTGGCTTGACTTCTGAGTGGGAAAGGGATTGACTAAGTGAGCCTAAATTGCCTCGAAAATTGATTAGGAAGATAGAGTTCACCTTGAGACTTGATGCTAAGAACATTCCCAAAGAACAAATCTCTACTGATCAGGAAGCTTCCTCATGCAGCTTTTAGTTCGAGTGCATTTGCTGCTCTGTCCAATATTTGACAAAGCCAATGAGGAGAGAGAGGAGTTTTATCTTCAGAATTATAGAGGATAGTGAATGGTTGGAATAATTTGTTTGGCCTTATTGCAGGAAGATTAAAAAAGAAGGAGAGGGATTCTTTAAAAGTCTTTTCAACATTGGGCAATAAAGCAAAGAAGGTCCCATAGGCCACAGTATTGGATAAAGGTCCTAAGTTATGAATTTCTGGGAAATAAGCATACAACCATAATTGTAAAATCCAGAAAGGACCACCTTGAGTAAGAAGGAAAAGGGTCAAGACACAAATCAGAAAAGGATCTATAGAGAGATCCTAGAACAAAAGGAGCTAAGGCTAACCTTCGACCGACAGCCAGGGCTCTGGCGACATTGGAGAATTCGAGACAACCCTCTGAGAAGAAGTGCAAAATAGATGCTTCGAAAGCCAATATAAAAGGAAGCAGTAATATTCCTTATCAGTCACTGCTCCTGATGTTTTTCTGTGGGTAGTTAGGAAGTTGGTGTATCCTAATGATTTGGAGTCAGTATTGATTGGGGGACTATCATATTCAGTCATATAAGGATGAGCATCTTCCCCATGAGATAAAAATCCTAATAAGTGACAAATATCCAGGACAGTTGGACCTATTAGACCAAATCAAAATTAAAAATGGTTAAAAATAGGGTTCCAAAAGTAGAGAGATCCAGCTATTAGGTTAGGGCTGGATTCGATGGGAAATTTAGAAAGATTGACAGCATGATAAATCCCTGTGGTGATCAGAATTTCTCTTTTGTTCTCTAAGATCCTATCTACCCATTCAGGCCAATCCTTCGCAGGTTTAGGCCAATGTCGAAACTTCCAATCAAACTTGGGAATTAGAATCTCTTGTTGGTAAGTCAAGCGTTGCTCTCCTAATCTAGGGTAGTAGACATGGAGTTTAAGGCTGGGAGTGCTCAAACAAGGACCTACAACAATAGAAGATTCCTGGTTGGGAAATGTAATAGGAACAAGAATCTCATGGATCAGTGAAGTTTCTTGCCCTTTCGAATAACGCTCTTGTTCATCCTTAATGATTTTTTCAAAGTCATTGCAGATTTTCTGAAGTTGAGTATTGTCACCAGATTTTACCATTTTCAGAATTGAAGTGATTGGTTTGTAAAGAGAATAATAGGTGGAGAAAGTAGAATGTGAAGCGAATAAATAGAAAGCAAAACGAATTTGTTGAAGTCAGAAGGTTTGTTTTCCTTTTGCTTATCTATTTATAGCCTTTGGTGACGTTTGGAGAGAGATGCATTTATTAAAAAAAAATAGCCGTTAGATTCGGTTACTTTTTTTGGACCGTTGTATCAAGGGAAAAGATATACTGGTTCAGAATGAACTAATCAATAGAAACATAAATATTTCATAATGCATCATATGGAAGTGCAGTTACAATTCAAAGACATAATTGATAAAATTGTGGAAACCCATAGGTCACTAAATTGTGGAACATAGCCCAATAATAGGCAAAATACTCTGCTTCTAATTCTATTTCGAGGCATAAGTTCTTGGCTTATAAAGCCAATTTATCTTCGCTTCGAAGAGTAAGGTAAGCCTTCTTAAGTTGATCTTCATACTGATTTAGCCGCGAATTGATTTTGAATAAGGCTTTGCGGAGACTTCGAAGTTCCTTGGCTAATGAAGTTTTGTCTCGAAGAGATATGCCAACAGCTTTGGCTTCTTCTTTAAGATACGCAATTCGACCTTCGAGGTCAGATTTCGAATAGTAAGAAACATTGCTTTCTTCATCAGAACTTCCGCAACCGTAGATGTATTTTTCCTTGAACTCCAAGACTTCATCGAGAAGTGCATTGGGTACTTTCTTAAGACTCTCATAAAGATCCATCAGGTAATTCAAATGATGAACACTTTCTTGGTGATGGGAATGCCACCTTATATGAGAAGCTAAGGTTCGAAGGGTGAAATCCATTTGGGTTCGAACAAGGGTTGAAATATTCCATTCACGGCATAAGATGTGGCAACTCCATTCAAAATTAATTCGAGCCTTTGGATTTTGTAAAATGGAGAAATGAAGATGTGAAAAGGCAACCAGAAGCCTTTGGGCTTGGATGATCAAGCAGGGAGAAGGTGACAGAGTGGGTGGAGTAGGTTCGAAAGTAGGACCATGCCTGCATAATTGGTCTAATTTCAAAAAAGGGTCACTAATATCTTCAGTAGGATCTACCACTTGAACTTTGGTGTCTGGAAAGCCTAGTACAGAATGGTCGAAGAGAAGTACTCTCTCTTCATAATCTTTCTCGAAAAGTTTGCATTTAGAAAGGAAATCTGAGGAGTAATGCTCATTAGAAAAATTTTCATGAGATGCTCTTACATATGTGTGAATGGGGAGTCTTCCTTGAGGAATTAAGATATTACCTCTTTGAAGTCTCTCACCAGGAGGACTGGTTGAGGAGACCAACCAGGCATTCAACATATTTTGTTCTCGGGAGAGATGATTCGAAAATGGATAGTATGGTTTTATTATCCTGCTTCGAATAACCATTTCAGTTTCAGGATAGTCAAAGTTTGGATGAATGACTGAAGGTGCTGTAGTAGGTATTTCGAGTCTCATACCTTTATAATATCCTATTCCTTCACCATGAGAAATAGGTTGTTCCCAAGCAGGAGAAAAAGTTTGGTTATTGTAAATTGATTTTAAAGGAATTGAAGTCGAGCTTTGTCCTGATGAAGAGGCACTTGGTCGGTTTAGCATAGTATGCCACTTTTCCCACTTCGAATAAGTAAAAGGTGCAGGAGGAACATCAAGAGGATCCCAATTAGTTCGGGGAAGAACTTCAGGACGTTTAGTTGACAGCATTACTTCTTCGGGAAGATCTAAAGGAAAGTTATCACTAACATCGAATGAAGATTGAAAAGAAGACATGAGTAATAAAGTAGATTCGAAGTGATAAACAGAGTTAGAAATTCAAGGATTAGGACAGATATAACAGTCCATGTGAAAATATGTGAAAGATTGGATTTTTTAAATCATGATGAGAAGGTTGCTTGAAAGGTTTCAATTGCCTAACATGATCCAACCATGATCACCATTATCTTTTTTAAACCAAAAGGAAAATGGCGCGGGGGGTAATGTTTGTGATGAAAATATTCAGCCAATGTTAAGGTGCCACGTAGGATCCAACGTGGTAGTAAAATTGCCCAAATCAGAAGCAACTCAGGAGCAGTTATAACAATTTACGAGTTTATTTTGTCAACTGCTAGGGGACACGTGTTGGTCATTGTGAAATAACTGAAAAGACAGGTGTCAACATGAGGATATACCAGGAGTAAGAGCAGTTTTCAGTTTGAAAAGAGGAGGGAACATTCAAATAAAGCCTCGATGTCTATAAATAGAGGAAGTTTGTGTTCGAAAAGGATCCTTCGATCGACATCAACATATATCTCTTCATACATTTATTGTATTTCTATCTAGATACTTAAATTTAGGAGTAGAACACCTTCGAAGTCATCTTCAAGGTTAGATTGTAGTTTGTTTAATTTAAGTAGTTTCTTACTTTATTGCTTTCTTTACTGTTTTATTTAGGAGTAGTTATCCTAGAGTAAGTTTGAAGTGCTTCAATTACGTATATCTTTACACGATTAAAGTCATGTTCAAGGCATCGAACGTCACCACAATTTTCTTGGTGAGGCGCAGTTTGGATAATCACATTTACACATTGGCAATTTGCTTGCCTGGCACGCTCGCACACACTTATAAATTTTCCAACCAAACACCTATCTAACCAAGCCACGCATGATGCAACCGATCAGCAGATCACCACCGGTTGGTCATTGACGCTGTCAATACCGCAGCTATTCTGGCCACCTTGAGTCCCTCTTTAGCTGCCAACACAAAATACTAACCTTAGGTCCTTAGGTAACTTAACAACTGACTAATTTTTATTGATTAATTGACTTGTTAAAAATTAAAGAGTTGTGCTATGCTTTGCAATTTTTGGAATCCATTTTTGTACCCCGAATGGATTCCAAAAATATGACTTTGATTCGAGAAAGTTGTAGTGGTCCAACCGTGATTGAAATTGGTCCTATTGGCACATTTATTTGGGAACTATTTAAACGCAAAATTTGGGAAGTATAGCGTTGCTCTAGCTTAAGATAGTTACTTACCACCCTTTTTTTTTTTATAAATTTTATTTTATTTTATTTTGTGTTAACTATTTTGCAAATAAATTCTGTTAGTACATGTCAATTCTTTTTCTTTTTTTTTTTTCATTGAAGTACATAAAGGGTCCCCATTTTCGGAGTTCGCTTTGGACTCTCCCAAAAAGTCAGGGCTGCCACTGGGCACAAGAAGTGAGTTTGAAATCTGGTAATGAGCGTGGCATGGAGCGCATTTTTACCAATTGGACTAAGTTGTTGTTCACAACATACAACTTTGTACTATACAACCAATGTTTAGGCCATAATTTGTTGTAATAACGAGCCATTAGTTATAATTTGGTGCCAATAGATGCTATTGGAAAGTAATAATGAGTCATTTAATAATAATTTAGTAATGGTGCTGTAGTAACAATTGGTCATATACTACATATATAGTAATTAAATAACTATTGGTGACTGGAGTGTGTAATACAACTAAATTGCCTGATTGTATCAAAGATGGTCCCTCATTCTCTTTCACTCTTTTGCCTAGCGTTTCTCTTTTCTATCTTTCTTTAATTTTGTATATTGCTTTCTAAAGCTGCCTTTTTTTTTTTTTTTTTTTTACGAAAATGATAATATGTATGGGTTTTTTCTTATGCTATGTTAATTACATAATTAATACAATGCAGTATGCCGTTTGTGCGCGATGTTTGTTAAATCATATCTTCAGGGTGGATGTAGGTCCGACAAGTTTAAGCAGATTCTACATAAGTTAGCGTAAGTCATTTATGGTCAATCATGCATTTCTTTACTTGAATCGCATGTTAGATCTGTAATCTATAAAACTGTAGAACCCTAAAGCAGTAGAAACACAGCCCTAAGATCAAATCATGTTAGATTATCAAGGGTACAATATATTAGAATACATACCTGTATCCATAGTAGCAAATACCAAACCTTAGAAGAAAGATGATGACCGGTTATGTCTTCTTCAGTCAAATCTCCTTTGTTCTGTAATGGGTTCCTTCTCTTGATGGGATGGTGGAGAAAGTAGTATATTGATTTGTCATATTAGGGACCATAACCTATATGTCTTTATATACTGATATGTTAGGGTTCCCATTATTCCTAATAGGGTCAGTATTTGTTATCCACTCATTAAACCCATACCCAGTAGAAGTCCATGGGCTTCCTACAATTAGGCCACAAAATATAAACCCATTTAATTAATAGCCCTGATAATATAATTGATATTAATATGTTGCCCACTCTTATTAGGAAATATAATTTCCTAACAATCTCCCACTTGGGCTACATATGATTCTTGAAACAATTATATTACATGTTCCATAGACGCGCACCTGTGCTATTTATCTTCGGACTTCACTTTAGTTTCAATCTGGTTCATTTCCTATATTAATATGGGATCAAGGCGGCTTTCATCACATAATCGTAACTAGACCATCAATGGTCACCATACCAACACATTCAATGACATAGATCAAGTATGGATGAGCAATATGGAAATTACATGCAATGTGATCTTAAACATGCCTATTTTCAACTGGTCCTACTTTAGTGTTTATTGAGATCAATCCGAAACAATGCAAAACGCATATAGAAAATAATTAGAATCAGAGATAAATCATAAACCATCAACTTTATTCTGCAGAAAATGAAAAACCACATAATTGTCAAAAATAGAACCTCCGAAGGTAATTCCCACTAAACCAAAGTATCGTTAGACAACCTAACACCATATGAGCAGTGTGCTCGTAAAAGACCTTGGGAGGTAATCCCTTGGTTAGCGGATCCGCAATCATGGAGTTTGTCCCTATATGTTCTATCAAAATTTGATCACTCTGAACTCTTTCCTTAACAACCAGAAACTTGATGTCAATATGCTTCGACTTTGTAGAGCTTCTATTGTTGTTGGAATACAGCACCGCAGATTTATTATCACAGTATATCTCTAATGGCCTTTCAATGCCATCTACCACACGTAGTCCAGTGACAAAGTTTCACAACCATATCCCATGATTGGATGCCTCATAACAGGCTATGAACTCTGTAGCCATGGTTGAAGAAGATATGAGTGTCTTCTTAGCACTCTACCAGGATATAGCTCCTCCAGCCAGTACATAAACATAGCCTGACGTGGAACGCTTACTGTCTTGGCATGTAGTAAAATCGAAATCAGAATACCCGATGATCTCCAAAAAGTCTGATCTCCGATACTTGAGCATGTAGTCCTTTGTTCTATGTAAATATCGCATAACCCGTTTGACTGCTTTCCAATGATCCATTCCTGGGTTACTCAAATATCTGCCTAATACTCCCACTATGAACGCAATATCTGGATGAGTACATACTTGAGCAGACATTAGACTTCCTACTGCTGACGCATAGGGAATCTTTTGCATCTCCTTAGTTTCAAGGTCATTCTTGGGGCACTGTCCGAGACTGAACTTGTCTCCTTAAGCTACAGGCATATCTCCTGATGAACAACCTTTCATGCTGAATCTACTTAAAACTTTTTCGATATAGCTCTTTTGTGATAATTGAAGGATACCTTGAGAGCAATCTCGCAGTATCTGTATTCCTAATACAAAAGAGACGTCCTCATGATCTTTCATCTCAAAATTCTTAGTGAGAAAGCTCTTGGTTTCGTGCAATAAGCCTATATCGCTGCAGGCTAGTAGAATGTCATCAACATATAAAATCAGAAAGATACACTTACTCCCACTGAACTTATGATATACACAGTCATCAACCACATTTACCTCAAAACCACACGAGGTGATTACTTGATGGAACTTGTGATACCATTGACGGGAAGCCTGCTTGAGACCATAGATGGATTTCTTTAATTTGTAGACTATAGAATTTAGATCTCCGAATACAAAGTTTTTTGACTGAACCATATAAATCGTCTCATCAATGTTTCCATTGAGAAACGCTGTCTTAACATCCATCTGATGTAGCTCTAAGTCAAAATGAGCCACGAGTGCCATTATTGTCCTGAAAGAGTCTTTTGATGAAACCGGAGAGAAAGTCTCTTTATAATTTATGCCTTCCCTTTGAGTGAAACCCTTGGCGACTAGACGAGCCTTATATCTCTTGACATTACCCTTTGAATCCCTCTTGGTTTTAAATATCCATTTGCAACCAATGGGTTTCGTTCCATTAGGCAATTCGACAAGATCCCAAACGTCATTATCTTTCATGGATTTCAACTCATCATTCATGGCATCAATCCACTTTTGAGAGTTAGAACTTTGTTTGGCTTGGTAAAAGTTGATTGGATCATCTTCCACTATCCGTCTATCCCTATGTCAAACTCATGTTCTTAGAGGAATACAATGTAATCATCTGGAATCGCATTTCTCCTTTCCCTAGTGGATCTTCTTAATGGCATCTCCTGTTGAGGTTGTTGAGTTTGCACTTCAGGTACAATTTCTTCATTTTGCACGGGGAACTCTTGTACATTGTCTTGTATATCCGGATTTGTATCTTGAACAATGTCAGGAATAGGAACCTGAGCATTGTCAATAGCAACATAACGAGGAATAAATTCCTCTTCAAAGTCAATGCCTCTAACCTTATCTCTCCCCATAAACTCAATTTCCTCAAGAAATCTCGCATTTCTCATCTCAAAAAATGTCCTAGCAGTGGGATCATAAAACTTAAAGGCCCGAGAGCGTTCACCGTATCCAACAAAGTAGCAACTGACTGTTCTTGAGTCCAATTTCTTTTCATGTGGCCTATAAGGCCGTGCCTCAGGTGGACAACCCCAAATATGTAAATACCTAATGCTAGGCTTCTTTCCAGCCCATAAAGGGTTTTGGTTACTACTTTACTTGGAATCCTGTTGAGGATATATGCTGCAGTCTTTAGAGCTTCTCCCCATAGTGATTATGGTAAAGAAGAATGACTAATCATACTTCTTACGATGTCCTTAAGCATTCTGTTTTGTCTCTCAGCTACACCATTCATGCTAGGTTTGCCTGGCATTGTGTATTGAGGGACGATACTGCATTCCTCTAGGAATTTAGCAAAGGGTCCTGGACGTTGTTCACCTGATCCATCATATCTACCATAGTACTCACCACCACGGTCAAATTTGACAGCCTTAATTTTCTTGCCAAGTTGCAGTTCAACTTCGGCTTTGAATGACTTGAAAACATCCAGGGACTGTGACTTCTCATGTATTAAATATAGGTACCCATATCTTGAGTAGTCGTCTATGAATGTAATGAAATATTATTGTCCATTCCAAGAGGCTGTAGGGAATGGACCACATATATCAGTTTGAATGAGTTCTAAGACGTCTGTACACCTGTTGGCACCTAATTTCCTTATGTTTGTCTGTTTCCCATTAATGCACTCAATGCAGACTTGAAAGTCTGCCAAATCTAAGTGGCCAAGAATCCCGTCACGCACAAGTCTCTCAATTCTCTGTTTAGAGATATGACCTAATTGCTTGTGCCATAAGGTGGCGAAATTCTCACTTAATTTTCGCTTTGTACCACGTGAATTAGTATGCAGAATTTCATTATAGGAAGTAATAGTGTCAAGCATATAAAGATTATCAATCAAAGAACTGGTACTAATAAGTTTTGAATCTTGAAATAGACTAACTTTATTATTTCTAAACGAACAAGCATAACTAAATTTGTCCAAATTAGAAATAGAAATTAAATTACGTCTAAAAGACGGTGCAACAAAAGTCTCAATCAAATCCAAATAAACACCAGTCTTTAATAATAATCTAAAATTTCCTATAGCTTCCACAATAACTTTCTTTCTATCGCCCACAAAGATGAATCTTTTAGCATCAGTTGGCAGCCGGCTTCACAGGCAACCCTGCATAGACATACTTATGTGAGTAGTAGCACCAGAATCTACCCACCAAGTATCTTTAGGTAGGCGTGGCAATTCGGGTTCTCGTATCAGTAATCGGGTTGTGTGTTTTGGGTTTGATTTTTAGTTTCAAGTGCTATTCATCTATAATATAAACTATTTTAAATTAATCGTGTCGTGTTCGGGTTGTCTCAGTAAAATGGGTTATCGTGTCAAAAATTTCCACCCCTATCTTTAGGTACAGAAGCTAAATTAACTTCAGAACAAACCAAAGCGAGAAGCTTACCCTTCTTTGCACGCCAAGCGGCGTATTTGGGACAGTCTCTCTTCATGTGGCCTCTTTTCTTGCAGAAATAGCAAAGGAATTCCTAATTTTGCTTCTTTAGTTTCTTCTGTTGAGGTGTCATAACTGTAGCATCCTTAGCTCTCTTCCTTTTGTTATTCTGATAGGCTAATGCTAAGTGAGCACTTTCAGTCTTGTCTCGCTGAATTCTTTCCTCTTCTTGCACACAGTGAGATATGAGCTCATTAAGAGTCCATTTGTCCTTTTGGGTGTTGTAACTCACTTTTAATTGTCTGAATTGTGCAGGAAGAGATATGAGAACCAAGTGCACGAGCATATCCTCAGACAACTCTAACTTTAGTGCCTTGAGTTTTCCACTGAGATGAGACATTTCCATAATGCACTCCCTTATGTTCTCCTTTCCTTTATACCTCATGGAAATCAGAGTAGCCAAAACGGTACTCGTTTTTGACTTTTCATTTTTAGCAAAATATAGTTGTAATTCAGAGAGGAACTTCTTAGCATTTGTGGTCTCAATAATTGAGCCCCGAAACATTTCCGGAATGGAACGTTTCATAATCATCAGACTCATACGATTCGAGCGATCCCACTTCTCAATTTTAACCTCATTCGAGTTTTCCGTAGTTGAAGTGGGTCGTTCTGTCCTTAGCGCAAGGTCCGAATCCATACATCCGAGAATGATTTCCACGTTCTTTTTTTAAACCTTAAAGTTTCCCCCATTCAGCATTGGGATAACACTAATTTGAGCAGAAACATTTTTAGCAGTAGCAGAAGCAGAAATTGAAAAGTGAACAAAATAAAATAAAATAAAATAACATGCTCACAATTAATAACATGTCATAACATAAACATATCATAAATACTTTATATATATGCATACATGACACATTAAATAATTTACTTAATGGTGGGCCCATCACAGGATATGTAATACCCTGTATTTTGGTGTATTAATAAGACCTGGTATTTCATTTCTATACTTGTATAACCTTTCCTTTTCTTTTGGTGAGATTTGGTTACCAATCGATTGCCTTTCATCCCAATCGATAGACACTTTTTGGTTACCAATCGATTGATATATTCCCAATCGATTGCCATTCTACCAACTAAATTGTATTACGTGTCAATATACCATTCGATTTCCATTCATTCCAATTGATTTCCCTCAAATATTTGTTACCAATCGATTGACTTATGTCCCAATCGATTGGCATAAGCTGAAACAAGTTTTCTTCTTTGCTTAAGATTTAAACGTGTGTTACCCTTTCCCCTCTCTATATATATATTAGAATGTTTATGGCCTTGGGGCTAGTTTGGCAGCTTTGAGAGAGAGAGAGAGACACATATCTTGGTATATATCTATATCTATATACCCCCCCCCCACACACACACACACTCACTGCCCTTGGCAGCTAGAAGAGAAGAAGAGAAGGATAAGAAGAAGAAGAGAAGAAGAAGAGAAGGAGAGAGAGCTGGACAGAGAGAGGAAAAAGAGAACGAAGAGAGAGAGAAAACTTGAGTTTTCAAGCTCACACAGCCAAACACACCCTTGGTGAGTCCTAACTCACTTTGTCCCTCTATTTGATGTTTATATAAGTTATGGTAAAGTTTTGATGTGTTAAATGCATGGTTTTGACGTTTATATATGCTATTTTTACAATCTGCTTGTGAAGACGAAGTGTGAATCGATTCGCATAATTACCAATCGATTGCCATTAGTCTGGACCTAATCGATTAGATAGAATCCCAATCGATTGACATTGTTTCAAACCCAATCGATTGCCATTTTCCTCAATTGATTGTTATGACTTTTATTCCCAATCGATTGGACCTTGTCCCAATCGATTGGTATTGGCAGAACTTGGTTTCCTTTGCCTATTTATTATATAAGAGGTTCGATTGTTCATTTTTCGTTTTGGACTTCCGTTATGCGATTCTGGGTTGATCAGGGATAATGTAACAACAAAGTTAAATATGATTTAGAACAATGGGTGAATAAAATGACGTGAGATATTATGCGGTTCATGTAAAAGTTTGATATCCGTTTCTTTTAACCAGAGTAGTCAGGCCACATTGGGAATTTGTCATGTGTCGATATTAGAACGTAACTTAGGTAGGTTTGATAAGGTTCTGGGAATGGTACGTGGACGGACGTGTGGTTATTAATATGCTCTTAAAAGCCGGTGAATTGATAAATGTTCTTAAAAGGCGGTGAGCTGGAAAGTATGATAGATGACGCTGAGTCGTGGCAATAGATGATTTTCCTTGTTCGAAACATTATGTCCCTCAAATGCGGTGAACATGATACATTGTTCTTAAAAGCTAGGGACGGACTGACGTGGAGTCCATGACATGCGGTGAGCAGGATATATTGCTCTTAAAAGCAATGGACGGAATAAGGGTGTATCCCTAGAGTTAAACGATTGAGTCTGTTCCATTCAATCAGGGTATGTTGAATTTCGGTCTTCGGATAACAAGACGATAAGGGCGGGTTCACGCGGTTGAATAAAGGAACGAGATAATATTATATAAGATGTTGCCTCGTGTCTTCATAAGCTTGTTATTGCTTCAGATAATTGGTAATTTGTTAGTTTTTACTCACCCAGCTCTCAGTATGCTGACGGCCTTTATTGCCTGGACTTTTCCCGTCCAGACTATCATGTATCTTATTCTGCAGATGACGGAGTATATGACAATGGTTACTATCCGGGAGAGGAGTACACCGAGGGTGGTCCCACTGATGACGCTTATGTCGGGAAGGAGTACTATGTTGATGTTTACGCCAGTTGAAGATCTAGAGATGGTTATTAGTTTATATTTCTGTTTAAACGGTTTTGTTATATTTGATACTTGGGAATATGTTGCTTCTAAACCTTATATACTTTCGCAATAGCTTTACTGTTGTAATAACTCTGATGTTTGTAATAGAGCAACTGCTACTTGTATCCAGTTTGTTTTATTACTATTTCTTGTTGTGAACTAGTACTGTGTGGTGTGGAATCATTAGTGACATTCACCCGTCATTCCCTATGGACCCAAAAAAGAAAATTTATTTTTCTCTATTTTTGCTACTCCGGGGCGTGACAGGATACCTAGAACAACATTGACATTTAGTCTTTGGACAGAAATATCAACTGTAAGTGGTACTCTCGTGTAGTGATCAAATACTGATAATAAGATTTGTCAGACAGTAGCCTTCCTTTGGGCCGACTCACTGCCCACATGGATAATTAGCTTTATAATTGTCACATATTTACCACCACATGTACACCCATCATTTGGCCAATTAAAAATCTTCCTTTCGGCGATTGTTAATCGAATGAAACAACAGATATACCATCTTAATATTTCAAAATAAATAAATTTTACACAATAGAGGTTACTTTGGCAACATATTATTTCAATTTATTTATTTGAAATATCAGACATATTGCATTGGGATCTAAAATAGACCCCAAATAAACCTTTTTTTTATAAAATAAACAGGACGAGGAATTACCCAATATTCTTAAGCTACCATAGAATTTAATCCATGTTATGAATTACCCAATATTCTAAAGTACAATAAAATTACCACAATTCATGTTATGAACAACTAAGATTTCACGAGACTATGAAAAATCATTCACATCACGAATGAATCCAAAAATTTTAAAGTGCTATAGAAAACCTAATATGATGTTATGAATTAAAATCACATATACTTACATACAAAAAAAAAAGACTAAGGCCATCAGATCTGGATCAAAGGTGAAAGGGCTGTCATGAATATTGGCGCCACTGATAACAATCCAATCAAATAAATAAAATAATAATAAAAAAAGGTAGGCCTTAAGGGACTGATAAATTACCCACAGATTCTTGATTGGCAAATATCGGATTTGATAGGTCCCCCTTTTTTTTTCGTTGATTGAATATGTCAAATCAATAACTTTATAGTGTTTCATGAATCAGCCGAAATTGTGTTCTTAAAATTGAATAGGAACAAATTATTCAATCTGTCCGACTTTCATGATTAAGGATCATTTAGTCAATGTCAATTAATATGAATAGTCTACAATGTAAGGCATGTCGATGTCTGTATCAAGATTCCATAAATCAACCGAATTAGTATAGGCATAATATTAGATGATCAACAATTCGATTCAGTTGAAACTTTATACACAATAATCCTAACAATCAATATGATAATTTGCTCTGATACTACTTATTAGATCTGTAATCTATAAAACTGTAAAATTCTAAAGCAGTAGAAACACAGCCCTAGGATCAAATCATGTTCGATTACCAAGGGTAGAATATATTAGAATACATACTTGTATCCATGGTAGCAAATACCAAACCTTAGAAGAACGATAATGACCGGTTATGTCTTTCTCAGTCAAATCTCCTTTGTTCTGTAATGGGTTCCATCTCTTAATGGAATGGAGGAGGAAGTAGTATATTGATTTGACATATTGGGGACCATAACCTATATGTCTTTATATACTGATATATTAGGGCTCCCATTATTCCTAACAGGGGTCAGTATTTGGTATCCACTCATTAAACCCATACCCAGTAGAAGTTCGTGGGCTTCCTACAATTAGACCACAAAATATAAACCCATTTAATTAATAACCCTTATAATATAATTGATATTAATATGTTGCCCACTCTTATTAAGAAATATTATTTCCTAACATCGCAAACTTAGAAGGGTTTTCAAATGGACCCTTTGACTAGGGATAATTGTTTGCTAATTTTTCTGCATTCGGGAGTGCCAGAAGTAGAAAGTGGTTCAATTTGTGTGCGAAGAACGAAAAGTTTCTTAGTCTAAATAAGCGATTGGTGCTTGAAACAATATTCTAACTTCTAACAAGTGATTGTGTGAACGAGTTGAAAAGTACGCTCGCTCTGAGTTCCTAAATAGTGTTGAACCACACAAGTTTAGAAGAGATGAATGAGAAATATAGAGACATTAAATAAAAATGGACATTTTTGCTCACCCCATTTTGGTTATGCATTGCTCACCCAGGTCTCCACTAGTTGACATGTGTTCAATTCCAGTAATTATTTTGATAGTACATGGGTAAAATAGGAATGAAATAGAACACATGTCACGCAGTGAATGCTTGGGTGAGCAATGGGTAACCAAAATGGGGATAGCAAAAATGCTCTCCAAAAAATACAAAGGGTACTTAGGAGTATTGAATAGTGATAAATATACTCAACCTTTTCATATTTATTTGTCTGACATGAGGGGAGTGGTGCTGATTATACGCACGGGCGGATGCACATAGGGGCAAGAGGGGCAGTTGCCCCCCCCCCCCCCCTCAACTTTTCAAAATCACTATTTTACCCTATAAATTTCACACATTATTTATTTTTGCCCCTTAATTGCCCCTCCTCAACTTTTGAAAATCATTCTTTTACTTTATATATTCATACATTAGTCACTTTTGCCCCTTAATTGCCCCCCAACTTTTTAAAATAATTATTTTACCTTATATATTTCACACTTTATTCATTTTTGTCCCCTCAACTTTTCAAAATAATTCTTTCACCTTACATATTTCATACTTTATTCATTTTTTCCCCTTAATTGCCCCTCAACTTTTAAAAAAAAAATAAAAACTTTTTATTAAGCTTTAAAAAATTGGGCCTGGGGCGCTGCCCCCCGAACCACTGCATAAGTTTCTGCCCCCCCTGGACAAAACTCCTAGGTCCGCTCCTGATTACACGTGGTTAGCATTAAAACTACTTAGATAAAGGCTGATATATATATATATATACTAGGTGGGAGGCACGTGCAATGTTGGAATGCCTCGTTTCCCGTTGCATGCACCATGGAAAGCTAGCCTCTGTAGCGTCACTAAGTTTTTGGACAAGGGTATTTTATAAATTGTAAGATCTAACATAGCTGAAGCTGGTCATGGCTTATGAAAAGTAGCATTTAACAATCATAACTCCACAACATGTAATATATCGGACTTTATATATGCATTTTTATATCTTACATAGGTTTCATATATGTATATTTACATAATCACACCGAAGTTTACTACATTAGATGTATGTACATGATAATAAGTTTACAAACCCAAAATCTATTTGTCATTTCCCATTAGTGATATGCCTGTTAATACAATATTGAAGAAGTCTATTCCCAAAAATAAAAATATCTTAGATTAAGCTGAGTGATGATTCATCATGCCATGTCCAAATTTGCAGCAATATTGGTGATTTTTGACTTGCCCTTCCATAAGATTACTTATTCATTAGTATCCATAGTGTTAAAGTATATCATATAATATATTAAGTCATTAACATGATTTACATGAATATATTATATGATATGTACATCATGATATTTGATATTGTGATATTCTAGATTAATTAGCTTGATCATCAATGGCCTATATACAGGATCTGAATGTATTGTGATTAATCATCAAATTCTAATACAAACCCTTCTTTTATATTTAACATGATATCAGAGCCACTGATGCACTTGTAGTAGCCTCTCTACTATATTCCACTTTCCCTGCAGGCGGCTAAATCGCCGTTCGCCGGATATTTCCTCATCTATCTTTGCCAAACCGAAATTCCACCAATCATCACCACCGCTTCCGCCTAATTCTCACGCTCATTTTTTGGTTCTCCGATCAAGCGCCAATATTATCGGTTCCTTAGGGTCAACTTGACAGCTGTCGGTTTGTCTAGTCAAGCGTCCTAATCATCGGCTTCACCCAGTCCAGCTAGATGATATTATCACGCTTCGTGGGATTAGCGCCGTAATCATTGATTTCATTTGATTCAACTCGACGTCATCATTCTGGTGTTGGGTTTGTGCCCTCAAACCATTATTTTATGTATGAGACATTGACATTTTAATATATGGATATCATCTTTACATTTCATTGTGTATGTTTATTTCACGAGATGATTGATAATCCTTAAGTATCATAGTATATAATTCGTGTGTGTATGAGATACATACAAGTGAGATACGAATTACAATTATTTGATACTGAGAATTTGTCACAGTGGATGATGAGACTGGATATCTTATCAGGTTTACACTGTAGCATAACTAACTACCGTTAGATGGAGTGGTGAATCTGAATCACTGGAGTTTAACCCTTAGTTAATATGCTAGTGCTTACAGTATATTGACGGACATGAGCTCTCCTATTGATGCTTAACACTATCAACACTCGATAGGAACTCATAACTTGTATAAGGTACGTGTTCTCAATCTTGAGATGATTATGAACACAGACTGTGGATATGGCTGCTTTGACTTACCAATCAGTGAGGTCTATAAAAGATCAACACCTGGGTATGTTGATAAGTAGTTATCAACATGTTTGGTAATCATGAGAGGCAAATGGGACTCGAGGAATACAAGAAATAATCATGATTCAGGTTGATAGTAACAGTTATCCGACTACCTGAATATGATTATGAATGCTGACGGTAGAGGGACATTAGTACACCATATAAGTCTAGTTATCGCTTCAGATTTGTTCTTTTGCATTGGAGTTCATTTATCATTTTATAGTGGAGTAAACTATAACTGACCAGTTGGTTAGTTTGCTGATCAAAGAGTTTGAACATGGGAATTGCCAACTGGTCTGAGCCAACATTAAAGAGCCTAAGAGGTCCCACTCTTAGCTCCGCTAGGATGCTTGGAAAGGCACTTGAGGATTTTGTCAAGACAGGTTCGATCGATCGAAGGAGTCTCGATCAATTGAAGTCTAGACAGGTTTGATCGATCAAAGGTGTCTCAATCGATCGAAGCTTTGATCGATCGAAATCACTTCGATCGCTTGAACGTTAGGTCAGTTCTGGGAATCTATAAATAGGGTAGCTGCGTCCAGAAAAAAGAGTTCGTCGTTTTAATATGTCAGAAGCTGCAGAAACTATTTTAAAGCTCCCAAACCTTTTCCTTCCTCTCTATTAGGGTTCCCACCAACCCTACTCCTTCCAGCTGGTATTCGCAGGAGTCATAAGAGTGAAGACAGCCTAGTAGAAGCTGCTGCACCATCAAGAAGGTTGAAGATTTTAGAATTGGGTTCAAGACACAAAGGTATAATCTCTTGTCCCCTCTTATACGCATCTATAGAGTTAACGAGTAGTAGATCCGGGCTACCAATAAATTTTGTAACTCAATATTTCCGCTGCACTTTTTAATTAATTTTAAACCTATTTTTCCTTCAATTGGTATCAGAGCCTTGCTTGTTTGGATCTATAGATGCGTTTTGAAACACTAGTTTTGATTTGCATGTTGATTTTAGAACTATTTTTCAAAACTGCATCGTCATAGATCTATTTCTGCAGTGTTTTTGTAGCAGAATTCAAATCTATGATTGCATTGGATGCATGGTGAGTTCGATCAATCGAAGTAGTCTCGATCGATTGAAGCTCGTCTGTTCTTAAGCGATCGAACTAGGTTCGATCGTTCGAGAGTGATTCTCTGTCCAAGTGTTCAGTTCACAGTTTTACAAGGTTTTAAAATTATATACTTTAATTTTATATTATTCTGTAATTTTTTCAAATCATTCTGTGAAATTGAATAGCTTAATCGATTGGACAATGTTCAATCGATCGAATGTTCGATTGATCGAACCATTCTCAATCGATCGAAGTGTGACAGAGATGTGAGATGCTGTTTTGAGTTCTAATACAGTGCGTAAAGAGTTTATGCACTGTGTGAATCAATTAGGGGTTCCAATAGTCGCTTATATATGTTTTATGTATGCATGGATGTGCGTACGACTAACCCTTTTGCAGCAAGTTTAGTCCGCTATCCCCATGGCACCGATCATCAACAAATATTTCATTTTGTGTTTAAATGTTTGTGTTTGGTGTTTGTTTTATTTAATTATTGGTTTGGTTTTAAGGCATGTGTAAAGGGCGCTGCGACTTCAATCCTACGAAAAGGAAAGTCGCACCAGTTTCCCTAGCCTTCTTTATTTTCATGTTGTTGCTATTTCTTTTTCTAGATAAATTGTAAGCTTCGAAAGAAGCATAGGACCAATGTATTAGAATTAGAAAATCCATGAAGATGGAGGCGGAGGCGATCAAACCAAGAAGGAGGTTCTATGAAGATAGATCCATGGGAGATAGAGGCATCATTGGATGTCTTTATTTTCATTTTAGTTTTTTTGTTTTATGTGCTTGGTTTGTGATTGGCATTTAATTATATTGTTACTACTTGCATGCACGTAAAACAAGTTTTCTAAAATAAAATTCAAAAACCATTTCAACGCATTAGTAAACATTGGATGTTTATGGGTAATGTGTGGAAACAATTTTTCTTTAAAAAGAAAAATCCTTATTTACTAAATCTAGTGGAAGAGGGTCTTATCATAACACCCACGATCTTCCATTAATGGTTCGTTGTAAGATGAGTAGTGCATTATGTGTCACCTCGCCAGGGGTGATCATTCCATACGGAGGGTACACTACTCATTGGTTACTAGACGTGAACTTCCTATGGATAGGATCAATCAGACGTGTTAGAGGGTGACCACCACACGGAGGCGCTGCTTGAGGCGGTTGTGATTGGATCCTAGTTAATGGTATACACTAGCTAAGCTATGGATAAGGGATCCTACACGGGGCATTATTCAGAAACTTAGAGATCAAATATGTTCGAGAGTCATAACTTGTTTTGCAAGAGTTGCATAGCGGACAAGTCATGATTAATCGAAAGATCGAGTATTGACCACCACACGGAGGCATTACTCTTTCATTTTGATATTCCGGCGACTTTGTTTTTAAAATAAGAGTTTTAAGGATTCTTTTATTTCAAACTATCAAATCTTGATATGCATATTTATTTTATCTTTTGATTTTTTCAGTAAATCATAATGTTGGGATCCGCATTTAGTCCACTTGTCACCATACTCACTCAAAACAAGTTAATTGGAAATAACTACACTAAATGGAAACGAAACCTTGACATTGTTTTAACTGCAAAGGATCACATATATGTCCTCACCACCCCATGCCCCAAAGAACCTGCGGTAAATGCTTCGGCAGCTGCCAGACGCGAGTTCGACAAGTGGAAGAAGTCGAATGGAATGGCTCGTTGCTACATTCTGGCCTCAATGGCTGGTGTGTTGCAACACCAATTCTAGTCGAATAATTCTACCAGTGACATTATCGAATCCCTGAAAAAGATGTTTGGGGAGCATGGCAGGCCTGCCAGACAGGTAGCTATGCAGAAGACAATGAGTGCTAAGATGTCGGAAGGGACTCCAGTCCAAGAACATGTTTTAAAAATGATTGGTTATTTGAACGAGCTGGAGACCCTAGGTACCAACATCGATGCACAGACCCAAGTTGATATGATCCTCAATATGCTGTCGCCATCATTCGCTCAATTTAAACTAAACTAAAATATGAACAAAATGGATTTCTCAATGAGCGAATTAATGAGTTCTTTACTAGCAGCGGAAGGGGTGATCAAACCCGGGGGCAACGTTCTGAACATTGAGAAAAGCTCTTCCTCTTCCCGATCTACGTCGAAAGGTAAGAAAGGGAAGAAGAATGCTAGCACTGGTGGTCCAAGTGTTGGATCGGTTCCTAAGATTGCAAAATCTAAGACAATGAGTGCTAAGATGTCGGAAGGGACTCCAGTCCAAGAACATGTTTTAAAAATGATTGGTTATTTGAACGAGCTGGAGACCCTAGGTACCAACATCGATGCACAGACCCAAGTTGATATGATCCTCAATATGCTGTCGCCATCATTCGCTCAATTTAAACTAAACTAAAATATGAACAAAATGGATTTCTCAATGAGCGAATTAATGAGTTCTTTACTAGCAGCGGAAGGGGTGATCAAACCCGGGGGCAACGTTCTGAACATTGAGAAAAGCTCTTCCTCTTCCCGATCTACGTCGAAAGGTAAGAAAGGGAAGAAGAATGCTAGCACTGGTGGTCCAAGTGTTGGATCGGTTCCTAAGATTGCAAAATCTAAGAGAAAAGGTAAGGGGCAAAGGGAAGATAGATGGTCAAGGCAAAGGAAAGTGTTCCCAATGCGGTGAAAAGGGCCACTGGAAGAGGAACTGTCCAGACTTCTTAGCTACAAGAGTTCAAGGTATGATTGAATCATATGTGATTGAAGTATGTTTTATTATGGATACTTCAAACACTTGGTGCATTGATTCTGGTGCGACTAACCATATATGTAATTCATTGTAGGGGTTCACATCAACCTGGAGATGCAGTGATGGGGAGATCGTACTTACTCTAGGTTCTAGCGTATCTGCGGTTGCTATAGGAGTGGCAGTTTTAGAATTTGAAGACAATACGACTTTAGTTTTATCAGATGTACTTTATGTCCCTTTGATGAGACGTAATTTAATTTATGTTTCAGATTTATCGAATCAAAATTATTCTTTTTATTTTGGAACAGAAATTGTCATTAAAGAAATGGTTCTTTTATATGTTCTGGTGTTAAAACTAATGGCTTGTATGTGATTACTCCCAATATTTCTAATGATTCTTGTATGGAACTTAATAACTCAATGGTAACTGTACCATCTGAAAGAAAGGAACCTTCCACTAATTCAACAAGACTTTGTCATATGAGGCTTGGGCATAATAATCTGAATAGGATTGGCAGACTAGTCAAAGAAGGGGTCTTAGGCGATTTGGTTCTCGGACCAATGGAAGTCTACGAGTCTTGTTTAGAGGGTAAGTTGACCAAAAGGCCATTTCCTACAAAGGGCAATAGGACCAATGCATTGTTGGAATTAGTTCACACTGATGTGTGTGGACCAATAAATATTAGAGCATGGGGTGGTTATGAATATTTTGTAACATTTACTGATGACCATTTTAGGTATGGATATGTGTACCTAATGTAGTACAAGTCTGAAGCTTTTGAAAAGTTTAAAGAGTTTAGGGCTGAAGTGGAAAACAATTGGGCACACATATCAAGGCCATTCGATCTGTTCGAGGTGGCGAGTACCTCTCTAATGAGTTTATTGATCACCTCGTACAGAATGGGATTCTGTCACAGTTGACTGCACCTGGTATGCCTCAGCAGAACGGTGTAGCAGAGAGAAGGAATCAGACTCTTTTAGACATGACTAGGTCAATGATGAGTTATTCTGAGTTGCCATTATTCCTTTGGGGTTATGCTTTGGAAACCACTGCATATATACTAAATCTAGTACCAAGCAAATCTGTTCCCAGGACACCACGAGAGATGTGGATTGGGCGCAAGCCTTCTTTGCAACATCTCCGGATATGGGAGTGTCTGGCACCTGTGCTGAAAGAAAAGATGAACAAATTGGATTCTAGATCGGAAGTATGTTATTTCGTAGGGTATCCAAAGGGTACTTATGGATGGTATTTTTATGATCCAAGTGAACTAAAAGTTTTTGTCAGTACGAATGCTATTTTCTTGGAGGATGATTATATCATGAACCATAAACCTAATGGAAGGATAGATCTTAGAGACATAGAAGGAGAGCCCTCAGTCCTACCCGCAGTTGATAACGATGTAAGACAAGAAAATACCACTTCTTTACCCATTTTCGCACCGGTACCTCGTCGTAGTGGGAGGATTATCAGCCAGCCTGATAGATACATGTTCTTAGGAGAAGTTTTTGAAGCTGTCTCCATGGAATCTGAATCTGATCCTGCCATGTATGAAGAGGCAATGGCTGATGTTGATTCAGCTCATTGGATTAACACTATGAAGGATGAATTAGAATCTGTGGATTCTAATCAGGTCTGGCATCTTGTAGAACTTCTAGCCAATATTAAACCCATTGGCTGTAAGTGAGTCTATAAGAGGAAAAAAAGATTTGATGGAAAGGTTGAGACCTTTAAAGCAAGGCTTGTAGCGAAAGGTTATACTCAGAGGGAGGGCATTGACTATGAGGAAACCTTCTCGCTGTTAGCTATGCTCAAGTCCATCAGAATACTCTTATCCATTACTACTTGCTTAGATTATGAGATCTGGCAGATGGACGTCAAGACTGCATTCTTGAATGGCAATCTTGAGGAGGACATCTATATGCAACCAAAAGATAGCTGGTCGAAAAGGTAACTTGGTATGAAAGTTGCAAAAGTATATTTATGGGCTTAAGCAAGCATCCAGAAGTTGGAACATTCGTTTTGACCAAGCGATCAAGTCATTTGGTGTCATATAGAATCTGGATGAGCCTTGTGTATACAAGAAGTGTGAAGGAAAAGTGGTGGCTTTTCTTGTTCTTTACGTTGACGACATTCTACTCATTGGAAATGATGTAGCGGTGTTGTCAACGAATAATGTTTGGTTAGCTAGTACTTTTGATATGAAGGATCTAGGAGAGGCGAGCGATATTCTTGGGATAAAGCTCTTTCGAGATCGTAAGTGAAAGATAATGGGATTATCTCAAGCTGGTTATATCGATAAGGTACTAACTAGGTTTTCAATAGATAATTCAAAGAAAGGTTTATTACTTTTCAGGCATGGTTTAGCGTTCTCCAAGGACCAGTGTCCTAAGACACAGGAGGAGAGGAATCGCATGGCAGGAGTTCCCTATGCCTCGACAGTGGGAAGTCTCATGTATGCGATGTTATGCACTAGACCAGATATCTGCTTTGCCGTTGGCATGGTTACCAGGTATCAATCGAATCCAAGTCTAGAGCACTGGACAGCCGTCAAGCACATTCTTAAGTACTTGAGAAGAACTAAAGATTACATGCTTATATATGGCGGTAGTGAGTCAATTCCAGTAGGATACATTGATTCAGACTTTATGTTAGATAAAGATTCAAGGAAGTCGACATCCAAACATCTCTTTACCTTGGGAGGTGGTGCTATTAGTTGGAGGAGCATTAAGCAAAAATGCATTACAGACTCTACTACAGAAGCTGAGTATGTGGCTGCATGTGAAGCCACAAAGGAAGTTGTTTGGCTCAAGAAGTTCCTTATGGAACTCGAGGTGGTACCAGCGTCTCTGTCACCTATTACGCTATACTGCGATAATAGTAGGGCAGTGGCTCAGTCCAAGGAGCCAAGGAATCACGGAAAGGGAAAGCACGTAGAGCGGAAATATCATCTAATCCGAGATATTGTTCAACGTGGAGATGTGACTGTCACCAAGATTGCCACCGCTGACAATCTTGCAGATCCATTTACAAAGGCCTTGCCACAGAAGGTCTTTGATCGTCATCTAGATAGTCTAGGTCTTAGATGTAGTTCTGAATGGTTATGAGTGCAAGTGGGAGTTTGTTAGGTTTGTGCCCTCAAACCATTACTTTATGTATGAGACATTGACATTTTAATATATGTATATCAGCTTTACATTTCATTGTGTATGTTTATTTCATGAGATGATTGATAATCCTTAAGTATCATAGAAAGTAATTCGTGTGTGTATGAGATACATACAAGGGAGATACGAATTACTATTCTTTGATACTTAGAATTTGTCACAGTGGATGAGACTAGATATCTTATCAGGTTTACATTGTAGCATAATTAACTACCATTGGATGGAGTGATGAATCTGAATCACTCGAGTTTAACTCTTAGTTAATATGCTAGTGCTTACAGTGCATTGACGGACTTGAGCTCTCTTATTGACGCTTAACACTGTCAACAGTCGATAGGAACTCATAACTTGTATAAGGTACGTGTTCTCAATCTTGAGATGATTATGAACACAGACTGTGGATATGGCTGCTTTGACTTACCAATCAGTGAGGCCTATAAAAGATCAACACCTGGGTATCTTGGGTATGTCATGTTCATAGGTCTGTGAACATATATTGTCAAGATAGAATCTACCCTCTGATAAAGAGTAAGCATTCCCTTGAGAATGTCACCAAGTTGATTACTGAGAACTGCAGTCTTGTTGATAAGTAGATATCAATATATTTGGTAATCATGAGAGGCGAATGAGACTCAAGGAATACAAGAAATAATCATGATTCAGGTTGACAGTAACAGTTATCCGACTACCTGAATATGATCATGAATGCTGATGATAGAGGGACATTAGTACACCATATAAGTCTAGTTATCGCTTCGGATTTGTTCTTTGCATTGGAGTTCAGTTATCGTTTTATAGTGGAGTAAACGATAACTGACTAGTTGGTTAGTTTGCTGATCAAAGAGTTTGATCATGGGAATTGCCAACTGGTCTGAGCCAACAATAAAGAGCCTAGGAGGTCCCACTCTTAGCTCCGCTAGGATGCATGGAAAGGTACTTGAGGATTTTGTCAAGACATGTTTGATCGATCGAAGGAGTCTCGATCGATTGAAGTCTAGACAGGTTCGATCGATCGAAGGTGTCTCAATCGATCGAAGCTTCGATCGATCGAAATCGCTTCGATCGCTTGAATGTTAGGTCGGTTCTAGGAATCTATAAATAGGGTAGCTGCGTCCAGAAAAAAGAGTTCGTCATTTTAATATGTCAGAAGCTGCAGAAACTGTTTTAAAGCTCCCAAACCTTCTCCTTCCTATTAGGGTTCCCACCAACCCTACTCCTTCCAGCTGGCAACCGCAAGATTCATAAGACTGAAGATAGCCTAGTGGAAGCTACTGCACCATCAAGAAGGTTGAAGATTTTAGAATTGGGTTCAAGACACAAAGGTATAATCTCTTGTCCCCTCTTATACGCATCTATAGAGTTAACGAGTAGTAGATCCGGGCTACTAATAAATTTTGTAACTCAATATTTCCGCTGCGGGTTTAAATTAATTTTAAACCTATTTTTCCTTCATCTAGTTAGTCCGGTCAATGTCAATATCATCAGTTTCGTCTGGTTTAACTCAGCGTTATCATACCGACTGGTTTGGTCATTGTCAATATCACTGGTTTTGTTCGATCAAATAGACGTTATCATAGCAGTGTGAGGCGGGATGTCAAAGTATATCATATAATATATCCAATCATTAACATGATTGATATAAATATATTATATGATATGTATATCATGCTATTTGATATTGTGATATTCTAGATTAATTAGCTTGATCCTCAATGGCCTATATAAAGGCTCTCAATGTATTGCAACTAACCATCAAATTCTAATATAAATCCTTCGTTTTATATTTAACATGATTTTAGAGGCACCGATCCACTTGTGGTAGCCTCTCTGCTATATTTTTTCTTTCCCAGCGGGCGACTAAATCGCCGTACGCCGGATATTTCATCATCTAGCTCTGCCAATCCAAAATTCCACCAATCATCACCACCGCTTCTACCTAATTCTCGAGCTTATTTTTTGATTCGCCGATTAGGTGCCAATATTGTCGGTTCCTCGTGGTCAACTTGATAGTTGCTAGTTTGTTTGGTCAAGCATCCTAATCACCGGCTTTACCCGATCCATCTAGACAATATTATATCGCTTCGTGGGATTAGCGCCATAATCATTTTTAAGAGGCAATACAGGTATGTGTGGTAACCAAATATGGTTGCCTTTATAGTTACCGCATCCGACCTTAGCACGAATCACATTCCTACTAAATTCCTTACATATAAGACGTGTCCCATTGCACATACCTCTTGAAGGATCCAAATTCCGAATGAGTATGAAGGGACAATTTATTTTTAAGTAAAGTAAATGAGGAAGAAAACTAGTGGGCGTAAGGTAGTTAAAAAACTCTTCATGGAAACAGTCTGGGATGGATCAACTGGGGTGTCAATAATGCATGACTCCCTCGCCATTGAATTGGTCAATCATATGAGCATTTATTTCATCAACAATATCATTTCTAGGGGCCAATATTGCATGATTTTGAAATTTAGTAAAATTATGGCCACTACTATTTATGTTAGGGAATGTTGCATTTAGCAATTTTCCAATGCAATCCGTTTCATCTTGTTCAATAACCATCGATGGTCATCAATGTTGAACTTCTTTGCTTTGTCATCTCCCACTCATAACAAAAAATTAGAGAATTAGGAATCCTGTACAGCACGCATGTTGTAAGTTAATCTAAAGTTACGAAGTTTAGGCCATACGTGTGATTTCAAAAGGCAAGCTAAAATAGTCGTCTCAACATTTCCCTTTGGGACAACCAACAAAACATGGCAAAAATCTCCACCAAGAACTACTACTTTACCCCCCAAAAGAGTAAAAGACCCACAAACCTCTTGTAACATTTGGTCAAGTGCCTCTATAGCCTGTTTATGTACCATTGGGGCTTCATCCCAAGCAATAACTTTGGAAGCATGTAAAAGTTTGGCAAGGCCACTTTGTTTACCAACATTGCAACAAATATTCTCATCTATGTTAAGAGGAATCTTGAACCTAGAATGGGTTGTCCTAACCCCCCCTCCCCCCCCCCACACAGAGAGTAGTATTGAGGTTGCAACACCTGACCTTATGATTGCTAATGCAACAAAACGCAAAGCTCTATACAAAAAGGTCTTCCCGGTTCCCCCAAGCATTGAAAAAGAATGTATCTTGTCACGACCCATCAAGCTAACGTGCGGAAGTAGGACATGTGGCACGCCATCAAGGCTTATCCAGTTCATTAAAATGAATATACGCAGCGGAAAAGACTTTAAAACAACCTTGAGTATATAAAACTTTTGAAAACATTACTCTCCGAGTTAAAAAATCCGTATAAAATTGAAAACACAATTATATTTCGAATCGAATGATTTTATGTTAAAAGGGGTCCCAAAGGTACCCTAAGAACCAATCAAAACCTTTTGAAAATTTTCGGAAGGTATAGAAAAAGATTTCTGGCAGGGGGCATTTCGACCGGTCGAACGACTCCATTTTGACCGGTTGAATGACCCTTTAGCAGAATCTTGCACAAGCTGCAGAATTTTGCCTAAGGCATCACACAACCTTACTCCTTTCATTCCTCTTCACAAGTTCACCTTATTATAAACTTCACAATCTACAATATGTTATTAAAACCAAAGTTTAGACTTAGTAATCCATGAAAAGAAATAATAACGGAACAAGCTAAGGCTTGTTTGGATTAAACATAGGAAATACTAGTCCACCTTCCGAAATTCGAATTTGACAAGTAAAACTTGCAAAACATGAATCCACGAGTTCGGATTCATTACAACATAACTAAAAATAGTTTTTAGAGTTATTACAACATCATGAACACCATACCACTCCTTCCAAGCCAAATACAAAAATGCTAGCTATTCGAAACGCTCATTATTACAAGAATTGGAATAGGAAGCAAAAACATGTACAAAGGATCCCCGGCATCCGTTGGCCTCGCTCCTCATGCTTTTTTTTCCCTTTCTTCTTTTCACCTGCAATGTAGTAGGTCTCCACTGCTCAGCTATATGCTTAGTGTACAATTTCTAACATATGCATATATGACAGAACATGCTTTATTTTCATAAATCACATCAATAGTCGCTAGGGAGAAAAATACGCCTACATCCGGTAGCGGCAAGTCCAAGCCTTAAACCGCGACGTCAATGGCTAGTCTAAGTCTACAACCATTACGTCCCCAAGTGCCCTAGGAAGTCAAAGCCTTAAACCATGCACAGTAGCCGTCGCTATTAGAATTCTCAAACATCGAGAAGTTTACTTCGGCATGAATTTGTATAAGATCCCCCTTTGACCCATATAGGTAACTCAACGTGCTCGCATAAATTTAGACATGCTTTACACATTTAAGCGCGTGCATTTTATTGCTTTATGAGTGAATCGCATTTACTTCCCCGCGAGTTTCTCAAACACCTAGTTAATTCCTGAAACTTCGCACACGTCCATTTTATTGCTTTATGAGTGAATACTTCTAATTACAAGAGTTTTCGATTAAGTCTCGTTTGGATCCAAAATATACGTTCGAAAACTAAATTTCGTGGAATCTCTACACAACCTACCTTTTATATAATGTGACACTCACGTTCTCACCACAGTTCTCAAAAGATATCTAACGATACCAAAATTACCAGAAAGTATACTATACAGGTATAATTCACTATTCATAAAATACCAGATAAGTCAAATAACATTTAAATCACATAAATGTCATTTACTTGTGCCAAAACAAAATGAACCATCATGTTCCCGTGTCCTTATTGACACCTTACCATTGACTCACAGTCAACCTCAACCTCATTTATCAACTAACATTGATAAATTCATAAATTCAATTATGCAAGATAAAACTTATAAATTTTTGGTACGGGTATGACAACTCTCCCCTCTAAAAAGAAAGTTTGTCCCCAAACTTATACCTCATACGTCGAACAGGTACAGATACTCATTCCTCATCTCTTCCTCGTTTTCCCACGTAGCTTCCTCAATTGAATGACTACGCCATATCATTTTCACCATTGGAATCGTCTTAGTTCTCAAGACTTGTTCCTGCCGGTCTAGTATCTCTACTGGATGTTCTATGTAACTCAAGTTCTCTTGAATCTATAACGGTTCTAGTACCATGATCTTACTCGTATCTGACATACATCATCTTAACATTAATACGTGAAATACATTGTGCACGTGTTCCAATTCTGATGACAACACCAATCGGTAAGCCACTGGACCTACCCTTTCTAGGATCTCAAAAGGTCCTACGAATCTCGGATTGAGTTTTCCCCTCTTCCTGAATCGAATAATGCCTTTCGAAGGTGATACTCATAAGTATACAAAGTCACCCACCTCGAACGTCATCGGTCGTCGCTTTGAGTCCGCGTAATTCTTATAACGACTCTGACCTACCTTAAGTCGCTCTTGAATTAACTTCACCTTCTCAGTAGTCATCTGTATTAACTCAGGTCCTAGTAACTTTCTTTCTCCAACCTCGGTCCAACAAACCGGTGATCGACACTTACGGCCATACAAAGCTTCATACGGTGCCATTCCAATACTTGACTGAAATCCGTTGTTATACTTAAATTCAATCAATGGTAGGTGTTTCTCCCAATCACTCCCAAAATCCAATACACACAATCGCAACATGTGCTCTAATGTCTGAATCATACGCTCTGACTGTCCATCGGTATGAGCATGAAATGCAGTACTGAAACCCAACTTCGTATCCATAGCTTTTTGCAAACTTCTCCAAAACCTCGATGTAAAACTACTGTCGCGATCTGATACAATCACTGCTGGAACCCCGTGTAGTCTTACAATCTCTTTCACATATAATTCTGCTAACTTCGAAGGTTTAGTTGTCTTGATTGGTAGAAATTGTGCCGATTTTGTCAATCGATCCACTATAACCCAAATCTTATCATTCTTGTTTGGCGATCGTGGAAATCTTGAGACAAAATCCATAGTAATCTCATCCCATTTCCACTCTGACATAAGTAATGGCCGTAATAACCCTGCAGGTACTTGTCTTTCTACTTTGACTTGTTGACACGCCGAACATTCGGATACAAACTTGGCAACTTCACGCTTCATACCTTTCCACCAAAAGTTCTCTTGTAAATTTCTATACATTTTATTACTCCCTGGGTGAACTGAATATCTAGTACTATGTGCTTCCTCTAGAATTCTCTCTTTCAAGCCTTTCACATTAGGTACATATAGTCATTTCTCAAGCTTCAACGTTCCTTGTTCCAATACAAAACCAGGTCGCTTTCCCAACGGTATCTCATCCCTCATTTTGCACAGATAAACATCGTGAAACTGTTCCTGCTTGATCTCATCAATAATATCTGGGTGTGCTATGATTGCCATCATTAAGTCACCACTAGTCTCTGGAATCACATCCAACTCTAGGCGTTCCATTTCCTTTTCCAATTCTTTTTGTTGGGTTAGCTCATTGGCTAAGTTCCTCGGCGTCTTCCGGCTTAATGCATTGGCTACTATATTAGCCTTTCTCGAATGATACTCTATCGAAAGATCGTAATCCTTCATTAACTCTAACCATCTCCTCAGTCTCATGTTCAAGTCTCGTTGTATGAACAAGTATTTCAAGCTCTTGTGGTCCGTGAAAATCTTGCATTTTTCCCTGTACAAATAGTATCTCCAAATCTTCAAAGCATAGATTACCACGGTTAATTTAAGATCATGAGTCGGATAGTTAACCTCTTGTGTCTTCAATTGTCTAAATGCATAAGCAATTACTTTACCACCTTGCATAAGTACACATCCCAAGCCTTGATGTGAAGCATCACTATAGATCACAAACCCCTCAGTTCCAGATGGTATCATCAGGATAGGTGCTCTCGTCAATCGCGACTTCAACTCTTGAAAACTGTCTTCACACTCTTGACCCCACTCAAAAGTAATACCATTTCTCATCAACTTGGTCATTAGCAACGAAATCTTGGAGAAATTCTCAATAAAACGGCGGTAGTATCCCGCTAACCCTAAGAAACTCTGAATTTCAGATACGGACGTCGGCCTCTGCCAATTAAATACAGCTTTTACCTTGTAAGGATCAACTGAGACTCCGTTCTTGTCAATCACGTGACCAAGAAAAGTTATGCTAGGTAGCCAGAATTCACATTTCTTGAATTTCCCAAACAGTTGCTTCTCTCGCAATCACTAAAGTATCAACCTCAAGTGGTTCTCATGTTCTATCTCACTCGGCGAATAGATAAGAATGTCATCTATGAATACGATCACAAAGTCATCTAGATAGTCCTTAAAGGCTCAGTTCATAAGATCCATGAACGCGACTGGTGCATTTGTAACTCCAAATGGCATAACTAGGAATTCATAGTGTCCATAACTCGTTCTGAAAGCTATCTTCTCTACATCTTCTGCTTTCACTTTCAACCAATGATAACCCGATCTCAAATCTATCTTTGAAAATACTTGTGCTCCACGAAGTTGGTCAAATAGGTCATCAATCCTCGGTAATGGATACTTGTTCTTGATTGTCAACTTGTTTAGCTCTCGGTAATCCACACACATATGGATTAAACCATCTTTCTTCTTCACAAACAACACTAAAGCTCCCCACGATGATATACTAGATTGAATGAAACCTTTGTCAAGTAGTTCTTGTAGTTGCACTTTTAATTATTTTAACTCTACGGGTACCATTCGATATGGGTCTTGAGTCTGGCATAACCTCAATGGTAAACTCAATCTCTCTCTCTATAAGAACATCTGGTAAGTCATCAGGAAACACATCTGGATATTCTCGTACTATTAGAATTTCTTCTACTTTCAATTTACTCACTGTCGTGTCAGTCACTGAACACAAAAATCCCTGGCATCCTTTCCTCAATAATTTACCCGCTCGAATAGCCGAAATCAAATACGGCAGCGGTGTAACTCTATTCCCTTGGAAACAAAAGTCCCCATGAACCGGTGATCGAAAATTAACCTCTTTCAGTTCACAGTCTATCGTGGCTAGGTTAAGGGCTAGCCAATCCATTCCTAGTATTACGTCAAAGTGGTTCAGAACGATTGGTATAAGATCCACGATCATCAATTGTTCACCTAGTTTGATCTCACAGTTCTTATATATCGTAGATGTCATTATCGGCTTACTAAGAGGTACGGCTATGGATAATTCATACCCTAACGGTGCAAATTTAACATTCAAATGATCAACAAAGTCATGCGATACAAATGAATGCGTAGATCCTGAGTTAACAAGTATGCATGCTAAGTGCGAACATACAAGCACCATACCTGAGGCCACTGTCTCTAAAGCAGCCATGTCTCCTAGGTTCATCTGGTATCCTCTCCCTTGACGTTGTTCTGTCTTTTATCCCCCATCATTTGACTGTCTAGGCTTCGACCCACAAGAAGCCATAGAACTAGCTCCTTGCTGAGAATGCTTCCTCGGGCAATCCTTGGCTTGATGCCCAAATACTCCGCAATCATAACACTTATCCCGCATGTCAGGAGTTGAATTAGCAGTTAGCACTACCCCTTCCTTGGTTCCTATTTTGGGGTTTGGTCATAAACATCGCCCTGAGTGTGGTCGGTTGCAAAGTGAACACAACGGTATGTTACTTGGTGTCCTCCTGAAGTCACTGAAACTAGAACCAGAGCCTCTTTGAAATAGCCGCTTGAAAGATCTGTTGACACCCCAATTTTGACCGAACTATTAAACTTAGGGGGATTTACCTCTGGAGATCAATGATGAATATGTCTCATCGGAATCAAGACTCTTACAAGCAATCTGATTCTCTTCCAAGAAGAATCTCGGTCCATGAGTTTTGAATACGTATAGAAACAGGCATTGTCCTTGGAGCATCTTAAAACCATTTTCAAAAAGAGAGAAATTCAGCATGAACCCCGAAAAAGTCAACAGTTGACCCAGTGAAAAGTTAACGGGTCAAAAGGGAGTCAATCGTAAAATTTTTGAATTTCAAGATGAAAAGTCCCGGTAATTGTTCATTGGGTCTCCATTATGCTAGAAATGATTTTTAAGAATTATTTAAATGAAAGGAACATTGAGAAATCGAAAGGTCTTTAAGAAGAATTGTGCAGGAAACTAGAAATTTTGCCTTCGGAGGGAGAGTTGACTTTTTTTCCTTAAGGATTTTGATTTTTTAGATATTTTTATTGAATCCAAATGGGGGGTAATTCCTTAATTACATTTAATGTCTGAAGTAAATATATTTAATGTCTTAACTAAATACATAAATTAAGTGACATTTACTTAAATGACATGAAATGAAATTAAGGTGCTGAATTGCTGTGAATAGTGCTGAACTGTTGTGCAGTGGCACTCAGAATGCCCGAACGACAGTCAGTGAATGCCGCTGCGGCACTTACTAAGTGTCGTTCGGCACTCAGCGAGTGCCGTTCCATCTTCATTGAGTGCTGGCCTGGGCTGGTTTGCATTTTTAAGCCAAAAATCCTTTTTAATCTTTGATCAAATGAATGCACCAAATGATGCCATTTTTTGTATACGTGTTTACTACTCGTAGGTCATGCAAACCATGCTCCCACCATCCCTAATTGACCTATCTACCCTTATCTTAGCCCCTAAGATAATGAAAGTCTATAAAAACTCCATTTTATCTCAATTGGAGAGGTTGGAGACTTGAATCTAGGGAGATAGACTTGAATTTAGAGGAATGAGACTTGAATCTTAAAGGGAGAAGCTGAATTTTGAAGATTTAGTTTGTTCTTAGGGAAATATAGAGAGATAAATCCAAAACCCCATAGAAATCCTACCCAATTCACCCAATTCCTCAAGTCTCCATTGAAGAACCTTGAAGCTTCAAGGAAGAAGAAGAAGAGCATTGTTTGTAAGGCTTGGATCTCTCCAAATCAATCAAATCCTGAGAAGATCTAGAGGTTAAATCCTTATTTCTATACTTATTATATATAATTCAATCACAAACTCATAGATCTAGGACTTTTACACATTTTAAAAACCTCTCTTCCTATCTCATTTCATCACACACCACATAGAGTTTGTGATTGAAGTTTCATAAGTTGTCTTCATTAGTTAGGATCTAGAAATAGCCTTGGATTTTAAAACAAAAATAAGTTATGAAAGCATTTTTTATTTGGGTTTCATGTAAACTTTTATTTTACTTCTCCTTGTCTCAATTTCCTCTTGGAAATCCATGAGATCTTTAATATCTCATTGGATCCTCTTTAGGTTAATCCATTAGTCTCCTATGGTCTTATGGCTTATATGGAGATTAAAGTGGGTCATTGTTATATCCATGTTTTGTTTGATGGAATTAAGTCTTAATTCATGACTTTGGTTGCTCCTTTGAATCTCATGAAGTTCTTCATATTTCATTGAAATCTATGGAGTTTGGGTCCTTAATCCTCTAGGATCATTAATTTGGGAGAGGAATCAAAGGAAGTAAGTTATGAATCCTCAAGGACCATATATTTTGTAGAGGGAATTGATGTAGATCTAGTGGGTTTCATAATATTGGATTCAAGTGAATTCAAGTGTCCTAGGTTCATTCATGAGGTTGAGTAAGACCTTAGGACTCATTTCTCTCATGAGATTTATGATGGGGTTTCCTTAAGGCTAAATCTATGGATCTCTTTATATTTCATCACTCATTTTAAATGGTCATAATCATACTTGATCCTAGTTCTCTCTAGAATCATGGATCAAGTTTGATTTGAAATATGAACACTAATCTAACAATGGTACAGTGAATCCTTAAACCCACTGTGATCAAAGATTTTTCATTAAATCATGATCCATTGGAATGGGATGAGACCAATTGGAGAATGTTCATAACTCACCCAAGTACCTCTGTGATTTTTGTTTTGAAGAAATTCCATGTTTAAGATGGTTTGGTCTTATGATTTCAAAGCAAGCAACTCTCTGTCCAAAATTCCAGAACAGTAAATCCGTTTTAAAATTAATAAATCAGAACCTTAACCAAGCTTTCTTCACCTCCAATAATTTTTTCTAAGAATCTTAATGTGTTAGGAAGGTTCCTTAAAAAGAATGAAGCAATTCAGATTTGGTTACTATTTTTAGAAAATCATACAAGATCTCTGGACAGAGAGTTGCAGATTCCTGAGTGATGTCTAGTGTTTTCCTTATTCTCAGAGATCTAACCATTCAAACCTTGACTTTCTTTTTGGGTTAGAAACTAGCCTCATAGAGGAACATCATATTCAAAAATCACTAAGATCCAACCGTTGGAAGTATGGTTTTTCTATCTTTGAAAGTCAGGTCTGCTCTCTGTAATTCATGAGAAACTGTCACTGTTTTGTCTAAACTTATTGATTTCAACTTAAAAGGTCTCCACAATGCTTTGGGACCCAAATCATGTTTTGAATAATGATAGTTAAGTCTAAATCCAGAGGCTTAGTGGTCCAAGTTAGTGAATAATCCATAGCTTGTCCTTATATATATCCATGCATTCATCCATGTATATTGATACTTGTAGTTAGGATCTAGCTCTAGGTTGTTTTGTCCTTAATTGAACCTAATTGTGAGTTCCTCATAATCATGTTGGGATTATACCACCTCTATATGGACATTGCATTGGCTCTTAGTTGAGACTTGCATATCTATAGAGGTGATATGTTCTCAACTAATTAGAAGGAATTCATAAATATGTCAATTCCCTCTCTATTTAATAGATTTAAGCTAGAAGCTTAAGATTGATTATTTGATATCTTTGATCAAGGCATGTGTACTAATATTTGTTTTGTAGCGCTTTTGAGGTATGATTTCCAACTCCTTCTCTAGTTTGATTTACTTCTTTGATTCTAATTGATTTTAAACCTCATGCGCGACACATTAGCCTAGGTTCTTGCCTTATGTATTTATATGCGTTAGAGACCTTTTCTTATGTTTTATTTTATATGTATGCATTGCACGTTTCTATTTCGCGGCTGGATCTCGGGTATGTTTTCTAGTTCCCTGTTTGTATATCATATTGCTTGCTATTTGAATTACGTGGCTTATGAATGATATTTTTTCGTTAGCTATTTTGCACCCTTTTCAACATGTTTGTGTTATGTATTATTTATATATATGTATTAGTTGAGGGCATGCTTAGATTAATAATTCGATTAAAAAGGATGATAAGTAGAGGCCTATCACGAGATAGGATGAAAGAGGGTGTTTTAGTCCGCCGGGCTCCTTCCCCTTTCATTCCATAATTCCCGGACCCAGATTATCTTTGGTTTCGCAAAAGATCAGTTTGCTTTCAAAATGGTTTCTTAATTTCCCTTTAAAAAATTAAGTGGCGACTCGTATTTGAATTTGAATTTAGAAAATATTTTAAAATTAAAAGAAGTGGGCCCAAATGCCGGTATCCACAAGATCCGCCTTGGTTCCTATCCCTACTCTTATTGCCTCGTTTACCATGCTGATTCTGCCTCGACCTTTCCATTTTACTCTCGGCCAGTAATGCTGTTTGTTGTACTACTACCACAGTCGAATGCTCATAGGTTTCCACCCTTAGACGATTATTTTCCCTTAAACCCTCTTCAAATTTCCTTTCCCTATCTTCCTCCCCTAGCACTGAACCCTTTCCAAATCTCAACAAAGCGTTGTACTTGGAAGTATATTCGGTTACAGTCATATCTCCCTGCTTCAGGTTATCAAATTCCCGCTTCTTTACATTGTAGGTGGCTCGCGGAAAAAACCGGGGATTGAATTCCGCCTTGAACCCCTCCTAAGTAATCGGTGCTCCTTGATCTAGAATATTTACCCACCAGTTCTGGGATTCACCCTTCAGCACATCACTTGCATTTTCCATTTTCTCCCTATCAGTCATCGGGATAGATCAGAAGATTCGTTCCATGTCCATTATCCAATGTTCTGCGAGCGTTGGGTCGGGTGTTCCTTGGAGTTCCATTGGTTTCTTTCGAGCGAACTGTTCGAATACGGATCTTATGCCTTTAGTTTCGGGTGCATTCACTACAGTTATTGGTTCCACTTTGTCACGCCCCGACGTAGCATAATTCAGGAAAGCATTTAATTTCCTTTATGGACTCGTAGGTCGTGACAAGTGAGTATGACCAATTGTCCCTGCAACAAATAACTTAACAACATTTCTAAGAGAAAGGATACTAATAACATAAGCTCCGAAATTTAAAACTTACTAAACTATTACATAAGTCAATGTTTTAGGCACAAAACGCCCTTATTCAAAAGCTATTCTCCAGTCTATTATAACTTTAGAAAATGAAAGACATAGGAAATAATAAGCAGCCTCCTGGAAAGTTCCCTGCCTCTAACTAGCGTAGTCGAAGTACCCTGGCTGCTCCTGCCCCTGAAAATCTGGACATACAGTCCAGGACGCATCAACGCCGTCAGCTTATGAAAGCTGGTGAGTAAAATAAACAAGTGCTCGCAATGTATATATATATAAGCAAAATAAACAACGGTACCATTTAACTTTATCAGTAATATATTCAAGGTTCCAATTCCAACATAATTCACGGGGGAATATAGTAAGAATTAAAATACGAAATTGTACATGAATTGTGAAACATCTTATTTTTCCAATTCTTTCCTTTAGAACAATCCAATTAAATCAACACATCATTTCAGCTACCAGAAGTAATAAGTATTCAGTCATCCAATTCATACGCTACACTATCGCCTCCAATACCAGGAATACTATCCGATCGGTATTGAAGTCACACACCACACTACTGTCTCAGATACCAGGAATACTATCCGATCGATATCTAGACCAAACACAACCAACCATCGCTCCGGATATCAGGAATACTATCCGATCAATATCCGAAACGCGCGCCTTAGATACCAGGAATACTATCCGATCGATATCTAAGTCGTACACAACACTATTACCATCGCTTCGGATATCAGGAATACTATCCGATCAATATCCGAAACACGCGCCTTAGATACCAGGAATACTATCCGATCGATATCTAAGTCGTACACAACACTGTCGCCTCCAATACCAGGAATACTATCCGATCGATATTGAGGTCGCACACCAAAACGCCACCCTTTACTCTTTTCACGCTTTCTCACACACATGCATGTCGACACAACCTTGACCCAAATATGTATGTCAATGTTCATAGTTTTGCAGTATCGGTTAATAATCTCAAAGCTGAATATACGTTCAACATAAATCTCGATCTTAATCGTTCTTACAAGTCCAAAGTCTAACAGTGAGCCTTTAAAACAGTGTATTTGTCAAACAGTTCTTTAAAATTTCCCAAAACATTTTCCAAACAGTCCCTTAACAAAAATTATACAAACTGCCAAAACTGCCACTTCGCGCGAGCGGGTCGCGCGAGCGAGGGGGAGGGGGTGTCGCGCGAGCGGATCGCGCGAGCGAGGGGGAAGGCCGGATCGCGCGAGCGGGTCGCGCGCGCGAAAGGGCAGAACAGGTCGCGCGAGCGGATCGCGCGCGCGAAGGGGGGAAATGGTCCGCGCGAGCGGGCCGCGCGAGCGAGCCTCGCGCGAGCGGGTCGCGCGCGCGAGTTCTTGCAGAATGTCATCTTCTTCGTTTTCTCCCCTGTTTTCAACTTCTGGACTGAAATTACCCACTTTCAGATTCTGTTCGTACTAGGACATGTGATATATGGTTCTCTTCAGTTTTCCGCGTAGATTAAGAATACGCAATCAATTTTAACTAATACGGATTATATCTCTAGATATTCGCGATTAAAGTGAGGGTGTCAAAACTTTAAATCAACCGTTCGTCGCGATACGGATGAATTAAGTCGTAGGATTTGAACCGTAGTCTATTGGGATCGATATCTTTCATTTCCAATTTACAGAATTGATTTTGGTTACGATTTCTAAAACTTCAATTTCCAAGCTTTAATGGTGTATTGATATATATACACATATACACACCTATATATACTGAAATTTACATATATAGACATTGAGAGTGAGTTTAAATTACTCACTGAGGTACTAGTACAAAGAAATTGAGATCGAGAATTCCGCCGTAATATCCGCCGAGAATTCCGTCGTTCCGAAATTACTCCCGCTCTTGATTTTGGTAACCCAATATATATATGACTATGTATGTGTGTATGTGTATATGTATATGGTATATAAACTTTATGTGTGTGTATTGTTCTTGAGAGGAAGAGAGAATTTGAGGGAGATTGAGAGAGTTGAGAGAATTGTGAGGGAGAGAAGAACTGTGAGAGTTAAACACACATATATGTAGATAAAAATGTGTAGGCTCCAAGCAATACATAGATTTTCTCCGGTGTGGTTGAGCTCACGTGCTCCCACACCCACGACGCAGCATAACGCAGACTAAAACATAAACTAGTATTTTTACGGTTAAAATAAAAATACTGAAAATTATATTTTTGCGTAGGAATAAATTCCCGGTTATACAAAATTATAGATATCGATTTTGAAACCATATAAAATATTTTCCATATTTTCAAATATTACGGTTTGGCCCCAGATAATTATAGAAATTAAATCAAATGCTCATGGAAATGAAATGCAGTATTTATTTATTAATGATAATAAAATACAGGGCGTTACACCCTACCCACCTTAACAGAGATTTCGCCCCGAATCTGAGCTAACTAATCCTGAAACAACTCGGGGTATCTAGTCCTCATGTCTGACTCTAACTCCCACGACGCCTCTCCTTCGTCATGATGCCTCCACTGAACTTTAACCAAAGGAACGTCTCTTCTCCTCAGCCTCTTGATACTCTGGTCGAGAATTCTCACAGGTCTATCCTTGTAAACAACATTCTGACTTGTCTCAATATCATCAAAATTAACCACATGTGAAGGATCCCGTATGTATTTCCTTAACATACTGACATGGAACACATTATGAACACCAGACATCTTTGGTGGCAACGCGAGCCGATAAGCCACTTTCCCAACACACTCCAAAACCTCGAACGGTCCGATGAAACGAGGTGCCAGCTTCCCTCTCTTCTGACCAAAACGTACTATTCCACGAACAGGTGAAACCTTAAGGAGTACGTGATCACTGATACTGAACTCCAAGTCCTTTCGTCGTCGATCCGCATAACTCTTGTGTCTACTCTGTGCAGTTGTCATCCTTTCCTTGACCAGTGAAATCTTCTCATTGGTCTCTCTCACCAAATCTGGTCCCAAAAGTTCCGTGTCTCCCACTTCAGCCCAACACAACGGAGATCGACAAGGTCGTCCGTACAAAGCTTCGAACGGCGCCATTCCAATACTTGAGTGATAACTGTTGTTATACGCAAATTCAACCAACGGTAAGTGCGTTTCCCAAGACTCTTCAAAGTCAATTGCACAAGCTCTGAGCATATCTTCCATAATCTGGTTAACACGCTCGGTCTGCCCATCGGTCTGAGGATGGAATGAAGTACTCATCTTGAGCGAAGTTCCCATAGCCTTCTGCAAACTTTCCCAAAATCCCGAGGTAAAACGTGCATCACGATCTGATACAATCGACACAGGCGCACCGTGTAGTCGCACCACTTGCTGTAGGTACATTCGACTCATCCTTTCTACTGGGTAAGTCATATTGTACGCGATAAAGTGTGCAGACTTCGTCAAACGATCCACAATTACCCAAATCGCGTCATGATTCTGTTGTGACCGGGGTAATCCAACCACGAAATCCATAGTTATGTGCTCCCACTTCCATCCTGGAACAGGTAAGGGTTGCAACAATCCCGAGGGTCTCTGATGTTCAGTCTTCACTTGTTGACAAGTCAAACATTTAGACACAAACTCGGCTACTTCTCGCTTCATCCCTTCCCACCAGAAGTTTCTCTTCAAATCCTTATACATCTTTGTTCCTCCTGGGTGTACTGTCAGTCTTGATTTATGTGCTTCTTCGAGAATATCTTTCCTCAATTCTCTCAAATCTGGGACACACAATCTGTCTCGACATCGGTATCCTCCATCGGCCCCAACCTTCCATTCTGTAGGGTCCTTTTCTGACATCTTGGCGAACCATACTTGAAACTTGTCATCTTCTTTCTGGGCTTCGATGATTTGACTCACAAGTGTTGGTTGTACTACGAGGCATCCAAAGTGTTGCCCGACACTTTCCTCAAAAATCTGCATATCAAATTCTGGGATTGTCTCTAAAGCTTTCCATTCCCTCAACATCAATGAAGCAATCATTCCTCGAGGCTTCCGACTTAGGGCGTCAGCGACTACGTTAGCCTTACCAGGGTGGTACTCTAATGTGAAGTCATAGTCCTTGATCAGTTCCATCCACCGACGTTGCCTCATGTTCAACTCCTTCTGAGTAAACAAATACTTAAGGCTTTTGTGGTCCGAGAACAAATCAAACTTCTCCCCATAGAGGTAATGTCTCCAGATCTTAAGCGCGAACACTACTGCTGCCAGCTCCAAATCATGAGTTGGGTAATTCAATTCATTTGGCTTCAATTGTCGCGAACCATAGGCGATAACCTTTCCGTCTTGCATAAGGACACATCCCAATCCTTGATACGAGGCGTCACTAAAAATAGTGAACTTCTCACCATCCTTTGGTATCGCAAGCACTGGCGCTGTTGTCAATCTCTCTTTCAATTCCAGAAAAGCGCGTTCATGCTTATCAGTCCATTCAAACTTCAAATCTTTCTTAGTCAAACCAGTTAACGGGGCTGCTATCTTGGAGAAACCTTCTACAAATCTCCGATAGTAACCAGCTAGTCCCAGAAAACTTCTGACTTCTGTAGCATTGGTCGGCCGAGTCCAATTTGCCACTGCATCGGTCTTTGATGAGTCAACCGCGATTCCTTGTTGAGAGATCACATGCCCGAGAAACTTAACTTCCTGAAGCCAGAATTCACACTTGCTGAATTTAGCATACAGGCGGTGATCCTTGAGAGTCTGCAACGCGATCCTCAGGTGTTGTTCATGCTCTTCCTCTGACTTGGAATAGATCAAAATATCATCAATAAAGACAATAACGAATTGATCTAAGTATGGCTTGAATACTCTGTTCATCAAGTCCATAAACACCGCTGGAGCATTTGTCATCCCAAACGGCAACACTAAGAACTCATAGCGTCCGTATCTCGTCCTGAAAGCAGTCTTAGGTATGTCTTCCTTCCGCACCCTCAACTGGTGATACCCTGACCGTAGATCAATCTTAGAAAAGGTCGTGGCCCCTTGCAACTGATCAAACAGATCGTCTATCCGAGGTAAGGGATACTTATTCTTGATAGTAACCTTATTCAATTCTCGGTAGTCATTACACAACCGCATCGTCCCATCCTTCTTCTTCACGAACAACACTGGTGCTCCCCAGGGTGAAGTACTTGGACGAACAAAACCCAACTTCTCAAGTTCTTGAACTTGTTCCTTCAGCTCCAACAACTCTGTAGGGGCCATCCTGTAGGGAACCTTGGTTATAGGTCGAGTACCTGGCACCAATTCCACACAGAATTCTATGTCCCTTTCCGGCGGTAATCCTGAAATATCTCGGAATACTTCCTCGAACTCTTTGATTACCGGTATAGATGATACTGTCACCTCTGCACCGACAACCTCAATGTTTGCTAGGCATCTAGTGAGGAACATATCACCCGAAGGGTTACATTGGAAATCGAAGAGTCGATTCCCCTTGTCCGCAAATGTGATCCTCTTCCTTGCACAATCCAACTTCGCATCATTCTTCTCGAGCCAATCCATTCCCAGGATTATATCAAACTCCTTCATCGACAGAACCACCAAACTTGCCAAAAGTTCGCGGTCTCCTAACCGAAGAGGACAATCCTTACACACATGTAATAACTTGACTGTGGTCCCTAAGGGTGAGACAGCACTCAAAGCTTCCTCTAAACGTTGCGGTACTATACCCAACTTCTGAACGATCTTAACAGATATAAAAGAATGTGTAGCACCCGTGTCGAATAAAAATTTAACATGAGAGTTAAACAAAGTTAGAGTACCTTCCACTGTCTGTTGCTCGGGCACTCTTTCCTCATAAGCACCTCCTTCATACCCTGTTTCTTCATAACCAGCAGCCTCGGGAATAACAGCATTCAGGCGGGCCTGTCCTTGTTGACCATAGTTACCTTTCCTAGGAGCCTTGCATTCTGGACTTATGTGACCGGGCATGCCACAGTTATAGCACACGACTCCTGGACGATCCGCACGCCTAGGTGCTCTGCAATCTTTAGCTCGATGACCGGGAACTCCACAATTGAAGCAGTTATTGTTTTTGGCCCCTTCTATTGCTAGAGGCTGATACTGCTGAACTGCTTGTGTTTGCTGTGGTTTCTTTCCTCCATCCCAGGTCCTTTTCTGTCCTTGAGGGTATCCAGGTTTCTGTCCTGAATATCCCTTCTGCGGAGGTCGATTTCCAAACGGCTTCGAGTTCTGACAACCATCATTTTCTAACCCCGTAGCCAATCTCACTAGGGCTTCAAATGATTGGCCCAGATGCCCCATAGTCAGATGTCGAAGAGACAGGTTGAGACCCCGGTGATACTTCTTGATTTTCTTCTGGGGTGTGTCCACCATATGTGGAGCAAAGCGGGACAGACGCTCAAATCGAGTAGTGTACTCTCGGACAGTCAGATTCCCTTGAGTCAACTCCATAAACTCTTTCTCTCTCTTGTCCTTCTCTTCTTCAGGAAAATATTTCTCGAGAAACCTTTCCTTGAACATAATCCATGGCATTCTCCTTGCAGCTTCTTCCCCTATGGTCGCCTTTTCTGCATCCCACCAATCGCCTGCTGCATACGACAGCTGAAAGATAGCTAGACGCTTCTTCTCCAGATCAGTGCACTCTATGGTCTCAAAGATACGCTCCATCTGGCGTAGCCACTGTTCTGCTTGTCAGGGTTCATCAGTCCCAGCGAAATACTCAGGTCGCAGGGCGCGAAACTCCTTGAGAAGCTTGTCTCCAGTCTGGTGGGCTTGCCTTCCATTCCCGTTGTAATTCCCATTCTGATTGTTGTTCCTCGCATTGTGATCACTAACCCTCTCCAATCTTCTTACAAAAGCCTCGAACATTCCGGTTGGATCTATTACCGGGGGTGCATCTTCAATAGCGGGACGATTCCTGAGATTTCTTCCAGCCATCTGATCGAGAGAACGGTACCTATCCATCAATCAACGGAATACGGTCAAACTCTCGGAAAGAAAGAAAATTCTAAACGATAGACAGCGACTAAACACGGAATGAAGTCGAACTATCTTATCTCAATTCTATCTTAACGGCAGATCCTAGGTGTTCTGGACAATCGGTCGAGCCAAAACCTGGCTCTGATACCAAAAAGCCTGTCACGCCCCGACGTAGCATAATTCAGGAAAGCATTTAATTTCCTTTATGGACTCGTAGGTCGTGACAAGTGAGTATGACCAATTGTCCCTGCAACAAATAACTTAACAACATTTCTAAGAGAAAGGATACTAATAACATAAGCTCCGAAATTTAAAACATACTAAACTATTACATAAGTTAATGTTTTAGGCACAAAACGCCCTTATTCAAAAGCTATTCTCCAGTCTATTACAACTTTAGAAAATGAAAGACATAGGAAATAATAAGCAGCCTCCTGGAAAGTTCCCTGCCTCTAACTAGCGTAGTCGAAGTACCCTGGCTGCTCCTGCCCCTGAAAATCTGGACATACAGTCCAGGACGCATCAACGCCGTCAGCTTATGAAAGCTGGTGAGTAAAATAAACAAGTGCTCGCAATGTATATATATATATAAGCAAAATAAACAACGGTACCATTTAACTTTATCAGTAATATATTCAAGGTTCCAATTCCAACATAATTCACGGGGGAATATAGTAAGAATTAAAATACGAAATTGTACATGAATTGTGAAACATCTTATTTTTCCAATTCTTTCCTTTAGAACAATCCAATTAAATCAACACATCATTTCAGCTACCAGAAGTAATAAGTATTCAGTCATCCAATTCATACGCTACACTATCGCCTCCAATACCAGGAATACTATCCGATCGGTATTGAAGTCACACACCACACTACTGTCTCAGATACCAGGAATACTATCCGATCGATATCTAGACCAAACACAACCAACCATCGCTCCGGATATCAGGAATACTATCCGATCAATATCCGAAACGCGCGCCTTAGATACCAGGAATACTATCCGATCGATATCTAAGTCGTACACAACACTATTACCATCGCTTCGGATATCAGGAATACTATCCGATCAATATCCGAAACACGCGCCTTAGATACCAGGAATACTATCCGATCGATATCTAAGTCGTACACAACACTGTCGCCTCCAATACCAGGAATACTATCCGATCGATATTGAGGTCGCACACCAAAACGCCACCCTTTACTCTTTTCACGCTTTCTCACACACATGCATGTCGACACAACCTTGACCCAAATATGTATGTCAATGTTCATAGTTTTGCAGTATCGGTTAATAATCTCAAAGCTGAATATACGTTCAACATAAATCTCGATCTTAATCGTTCTTACAAGTCCAAAGTCTAACAGTGAGCCTTTAAAACAGTGTATTTGTCAAACAGTTCTTTAAAATTTCCCAAAACATTTTCCAAACAGTCCCTTAACAAAAATTATACAAACTGCCAAAACTGCCACTTCGCGCGAGCGGGTCGCGCGAGCGAGGGGGAGGGGGTGTCGCGCGAGCGGATCGCGCGAGCGAGGGGGAAGGCCGGATCGCGCGAGCGGGTCGCGCGCGCGAAAGGGCAGAACAGGTCGCGCGAGCGGATCGCGCGCGCGAAGGGGGGAAATGGTCCGCGCGAGCGGGCCGCGCGAGCGAGCCTCGCGCGAGCGGGTCGCGCGCGCGAGTTCTTGCAGAATGTCATCTTCTTCGTTTTCTCCCCTGTTTTCAACTTCTGGACTGAAATTACCCACTTTCAGATTCTGTTCGTACTAGGACATGTGATATATGGTTCTCTTCAGTTTTCCGCGTAGATTAAGAATACGCAATCAATTTTAACTAATACGGATTATATCTCTAGATATTCGCGATTAAAGTGAGGGTGTCAAAACTTTAAATCAACCGTTCGTCGCGATACGGATGAATTAAGTCGTAGGATTTGAACCGTAGTCTATTGGGATCGATATCTTTCATTTCCAATTTACAGAATTGATTTTGGTTACGATTTCTAAAACTTCAATTTCCAAGCTTTAATGGTGTATTGATATATATACACATATACACACCTATATATACTGAAATTTACATATATAGACATTGAGAGTGAGTTTAAATTACTCACTGAGGTACTAGTACAAAGAAATTGAGATCGAGAATTCCGCCGTAATATCCGCCGAGAATTCCGTCGTTCCGAAATTACTCCCGCTCTTGATTTTGGTAACCCAATATATATATGACTATGTATGTGTGTATGTGTATATGTATATGGTATATAAACTTTATGTGTGTGTATTGTTCTTGAGAGGAAGAGAGAATTTGAGGGAGATTGAGAGAGTTGAGAGAATTGTGAGGGAGAGAAGAACTGTGAGAGTTAAACACACATATATGTAGATAAAAATGTGTAGGCTCCAAGCAATACATAGATTTTCTCCGGTGTGGTTGAGCTCACGTGCTCCCACACCCACGACGCAGCATAACGCAGACTAAAACATAAACTAGTATTTTTACGGTTAAAATAAAAATACTGAAAATTATATTTTTGCGTAGGAATAAATTCCCGGTTATACAAAATTATAGATATCGATTTTGAAACCATATAAAATATTTTCCATATTTTCAAATATTACGGTTTGGCCCCAGATAATTATAGAAATTAAATCAAATGCTCATGGAAATGAAATGCAGTATTTATTTATTAATGATAATAAAATACAGGGCGTTACACCCTACCCACCTTAACAGAGATTTCGCCCCGAATCTGAGCTAACTAATCCTGAAACAACTCGGGGTATCTAGTCCTCATGTCTGACTCTAACTCCCACGACGCCTCTCCTTCGTCATGATGCCTCCACTGAACTTTAACCAAAGGAACGTCTCTTCTCCTCAGCCTCTTGATACTCTGGTCGAGAATTCTCACAGGTCTATCCTTGTAAACAACATTCTGACTTGTCTCAATATCATCAAAATTAACCACATGTGAAGGATCCCGTATGTATTTCCTTAACATATTGACATGGAACACATTATGAACACCAGACATCTTTGGTGGCAACGCGAGCCGATAAGCCACTTTCCCAACACGCTCCAAAACCTCGAACGGTCCAATGAAACGAGGTGCCAGCATATATGACAGAACATGCTTTATTTTCATAAATCACATCAATAGTCGCTAGGGAGAAAAATACGCCTACATCCGGTAGCGGCAAGTCCAAGCCTTAAACCGCGACGTCAATGGCTAGTCCAAGTCTACAACCATTACGTCCCCAAGTGCCCTGGCAAGTCCAAGCCTTAAACCATGTATACTAGTCGTCGCTACTAGAATTCTCAAACATCGAGAAGTTTACTCCGGCATGAATTTGTATAAGATCCCCCTTTGACCTATATAAGCAACTCAACGTGCTCGCATAAAATTAGACATGCTTTACACATTTAAGCGCGTGCATAATTAACGGGCCTACTATTAACACATGAATTTTTGACCGGATCACAATTTTGTCGTCGAAATATAAAACATGTATTTCACCTATATAACATAGGCTAGGAATTCATACCCCGAGCTATCGTCGTAAAACTTGGAGGAAACGACTAGAAGCCCGAATAAACGCCAAATCTCCGATCCTACGCAAAACCTACAAGTCTACACGTGTTTTCCCCAATTTCTTAGATTTAGAAATTTATAAAATCTTAGCCAAACGTGGCCTAAAGACTATCAATACGTAGCCCTTACCTTGGGGAGTTCGAATATACAATATGGTGAAATTTAGATGGACGAAGGGTCGCCGTTTGTCGACGCAAAGCCCGTAGGATTAATCTCCCTTTTCTCTCTCCTCTCTCAAGATATTATATGAAGTTTTCAAGAAATGACAATTTCATCCACCACTATTTATAGACAAACTCTTCGGGAATCGCGTTTACTTCCCCGCGAGTTTCTCAAACACCTAGTTAATTCCTGAAACTTCGCACACGTCCATTTTATTGCTTTATGAGTGAAAACTACTAATTACAAGAGTTTTTTATTAAGTCTCGTTTGGATCCAAAATATACGTCCAAAAACTAAATTCTATGGAATCTCTACACAACCTACCTTTTATATAACGTGACACTCACGATCTCACCACAGTTCTTAAAAGATATCTAACGATACCAAAATTACCAGAAAGTATACTATACAGGTATAATTCACTATTCATAAATTACCAAATAAGTCAAATAACATTTAAATCACATAAATGTCATTTACTTGTGCCAAAACAAAATGAACCATCATGTTCCCGTGTCCTTACCGACACCTTACCGTTGACTCACAGTCAACCTCAACCTCATTTATCAACTAACACTGATAAATTCATAAATTCAATTATGTAAGATAAAACTTATAAATTTTTGGTACGGGTGTGACATATTTGCTTTGTTTTCAACAATTGAGGCCAAGATTGTATTGTTTGCAGCTCTTTGACTCTCATTAAGCAACTCAACGGTTAGAAAATCTTCTACGAGAGTTACAATTCTCTTTTCCTCTTATATTTCTCTAAAACCCACTCACTTGTTCAGTTTCTATATTATGCGAAAAAGGCAAATTTTATTTTCAGTTTTTCCCCATTGATTGATGTGTGCTGCCGTATCATTTAGCACATTTATTCGTGCAATGGCATGGATAATAGAAGATTGCCAAAGATAATCCTCTACCATGTGTGTTTTAATTTTTTTCCACAGAGCGGATGCATTGATTGGATTACAAAACACAAGGAGTGTAGTAAAAAGTCTTCACATTGTGGTAGGCATCTGGTAGGAGGATACTTCTGTAAGGCATGCACTTACACTATCGTCTCCTCAGGTAATCCTAGAGCCAATGCAGCCTCACTGAATGTGTTATTTTGTTGCCTAGACTCGAAGTGTAGGTGTTCGTAGGATGTGGCCCCTCTAACATTGTTAATAATAGGCGCAGGAAGTATCATTCCCCTTTAGCTAGGTTTACGGTAACAAGTAGCTTAGTAGCCCAATTGCCTACCTCTTTTTCGATGAGTCCAAGCTTTCAAGGCTAGATGCCAAACAAAAAATATGTAGGGAACTTTCTTTAAAGGTATTGTCGTGCAGCAGGGCAAGACATATTCATTGCAAAATATTTTGTTAGCATCATTTTTTTGGCAAATGGATTACGGATCACATTGTCCAAAGATGCATTGTTCTTGAATATCACTAATTGTATATTTTCCAAATGCCAACTGATGGAGACATTTCATTTAACAAAAATCGATAAATTCTCCAAGTTACCTCGGGGGATAAAACCCACCTAGCTGATTGATAAATGCTAATTTTATCAAGAGTATTAACATTTTGTTAGATGACAAGTTTAAACGAAACCTGATCATATCACTTATAAACATATTTATACAAATATTTGACAGCCTTAATTTATTGTGGAACATATTTCAATGTCTAGATGACAATCAAACTTGGCCAGCAAGTATGGATTATATGGCACAACCCATCGATTATCCAAATTGTGGCCACGAACTCGCATAATTTTTTTCCATTATCCTGCCTCATATACATCGGGTATGAATCAAGTCAGTCGTTCTTCAGATTCAAATCAAATATGTTTAATCCATTCTTCAAGAAGTTGAAGAAAGATTAATTGTTCATTTGTTCGAGATCAAGCCAGAGGCTCTCGATCAAACTCTGCCTTCAAGTTTATCCCTCGAGAAGAATTGAAGGATAAATCTGCGGTTCAAGAACAAGCTCCAGAAGCCCTTGAATTGTGAATTGCCAAGGAGATCGAATCAAAGGATTTTTCTTTTCACTGTAAAAGAATTATACAGAGATTGTACCAATATTTTTTGGAATCAATAAAATCATATTTGTTCCTCAATTTTCTCGTCATTTTCATACTTGAATTTTGTTGCGTACAATATCTCATTCAACACTTATCACTAGATCCATTCACAGCCCAAAATAGGGTTTCTTAATGGGAAGACATGTCCACAACTACAAATTGACCGATTGAACATAATAATAACAAATAGGAAAATTAACAACTCTAATAAAAAAAGAACTCTTATCTACAAATGAGGAAGGGGAAATTAATCAAATCATTTCAACACCATATATATAAGCCCCAAAATAGGGTTTCTTAATGGGAAGACATGTCCACAACTACAAATTTGATCGATTGAACATAATAATAACAAATAAGAAAATTGACGATCTGATCAAGAAAGAATTCGCATCTACAAATCGGGAAGGAAAAATTAATCAAATCATTTCAACACCACATATATATATTATAAAAGCTAAAATAGATCCAGGATTCCAACCATAAAAATAGCATATATATATATATAGATTCTCTTCTCTTCAATTCTGTCTCATGCAAGCATACAGTTAGGGGCATAAATTTGTCAGTTCTCTTTTTTTTTTCCCCCAATTTTTTAGTGTTTGAAAATCAACCAAAAAGGTCGGTCAGTCGATTTTTAAGGGGTTCGTTCAATTTAACTTGTACATTTATTTTGAAAATCGACGAGCCAGTTTTCGGTTTGGTCGATTTTCGATTTTCGATTTTGGTCAATTTTTGATTTTCGATTTTTTGTTACACCCCCTACATACAATAGTTAAACATAGGGGCGGATCTATGTAGGGGCAAGGGAGGGCTCAAGGTCCCCCTAAGTTTTGGAAATCTTTATATACCCTATAAAAGAAGCTATAAATTTAAGTTAAGCCCCCCATAAAAATTTAATTAAGCCCCTATTCTATTAGGCCTTATTTGGCAGGCTGGATAAAATTGGCGGAGAGGACAGGATAAGGTAGGATTGGATATGATGATGTTATGATGTCCTGTGTTTGGAACGTGCCCAGATATAAATTCTGGATAATAACTAAATTGTTACTTTTTAACACCGAAAAAATCGCAAATCCGAAAAAAGAAAAAAGAAAAAAAGAAGAAGATATTTGAAAATTAAAAAGGAAAAAAAAAGTATATCTAAAGTTGAAAAAGAGAGAAAAAAAAGGATATAAAAAAAAAAAAAAGAACAGATCGGAGAAAAAAAGGAAAAAAAAAATAGACAGATATGAAAAAAAAAAAATATTTGTCCCAAGAAGTTATCCCAAACTTCTAACACCCCCCCCCCCCCCCCCCCCCCACACACACACACACATAATGGTTTTGAGTTATCCCACTCTCCATGGGATAAAAATCTAGTTCAGGACTATTGTTTCCGGGGGAGCCACCAAACGCTGGATAGGTTGTGTTGTGGTAATTAAATTAGGGAGCTTCTCTTCGTCCAAAAAAAAAACTTTAAGGAATTTTACTGTGCTATAAGTGGTTTCGCATGGGCTTGCGCTTAGGAGAGAGAGAGAGAACTTTTGGATAAATAAGCAGGGAAGTTTATATTGTGGTTTTGTTAGTTACAATTTTTTGAGTTAATTACATTTTACTCCCTGTGGTAAAATTCAAAGTTTAAATTTACAACCAAACACTCCCATAAGCCTCGTCTCAATTTTTCACTAGTGAAGAAAAAAGAAACAGAAATTCAAATTAACATGGCCTTTGTAGTAAAATGGATTTTGTCCATCTATTCGAATGGTGTAGACATTTTGGCTTGAGTTAAAATATACAATAAAGATAAATTGATTAATACTGAGAAAAAATCTTTGTAATTATATAAGTCAAATGTGTCTTAGTTTAGAACAAACAAAGATTGATTAGTATTGATCAAAGGTAAAAATACCCTATATCAGTTCGTCCATTTTTCATACTATTCTCATAAACACTGATCATACCACAATTTGATAAGTGTATGGTAGAGGAAAGAGGTCGATCTGGTGCCCAAATTCCTTTAAAATATCACATTTTGGTGCCGCTGTATTGTAAACAAAACAAGCTAATAACATTATTAAAAAAAAAAAAGCAAGTAGTTTGTTTGGGTGTATCTAGCATTAAGTTCTTTAGTCGAAAAAAAAACTATCTAGCATTAAATTAGAAATGTATAGATGGATGTCAGCAAGGGTGGATCTAGTAAGGACTCGGTGGGGGCAGTTTCCCCCACTGAAATTTTAAAATTTTATGTATAGTTCAATGTTCCTATAGAAGTAACATTATGGTGTAGAATGCTTGGAACTCCCTAAACTTAAAAGGAATCATCGAATTCTCTAGAGTCTTTTAGAGACTTGTACAAAATATTATAAGTAGTGTGACATTCTAGAAAGATTACTTTATTAGGAGGGACAAAACTTCTAAAATATTGTCATGAATTGCTATTCCATTGGATTGATGATCGCCACTTATATAAATCCTGGCCATTGACCGTACTAACTATTATTTATAAGTAGGGTGACCTTCGTCAAAATCATTCAATAATTATAAAGTTTCTTGAGAAAAACTGTATTTCGAAGAATTATACAGATTATTGACCGAGTAGTAAAAATGTTCGTACTTATGTACTTTTTCTACTTCTTCATATCTCTTTTATCGTCAAATATGAAAAGCCTACTTAGGTCTTGTAAACTCATAAAAGATAGCCCCCAGGGCCAAATTTCTAGATTTGCCCCTGCTTAAACACAAAAAAACTCCATACTTAGCTCATCATCCAACACTATTTTGTTCACAAATCATTATATCCAAACACTGTCGATTACTAGACTAGATTAGATATACTACGTAGCCAAAATACTAGAAATTCTGAATAGGAAAATTAAGCAAAAATTCAAAATTTTGAAAAGTACTTAAATATATATGTATATGTATATATATAGAGAGAGAGACAGAGAGAGAGAAAGATGAATGTTTCAGAAAATACCCTAGTTACATATGATTCTGATTCTGATTCTGAGCCTGCTACCGTCCGAACAGTCAGGTTGTTGCAATGAACGATGAAGAAATTCTAGTTATTTGGTCATCAAGTTGTTCAGAAACAACACAAATCTGATTAAGAAAGCAACTAAACCAGTGATAGTTAAGAGATTAGGGTTGTCAAGCAACCTCCTCACCAACCTCTCAAAGGCTGCGATTCTGACGATTGGCCTCGCCAAAGCTCCGAGAAGCGTCCTATTACCTTCATTTTGAACTGCGGATGGGAGACCGATGCTACCTCCGACAATAGTCACTGGAGTAGAGATTTCTGATTAGATTTCTTCTATCTCTGATGAGTTTCTCGTTCTGGCCACCAGCAAATTTTTGGTACTAATTGGTGTTGCAACAAGGGTAATGTTGTCATGTGAAGCCATATTTAGTGAGAGAGAGAGAGAGAGAGAGAGAGAGAGAGAGGGAGGGATAATAAGTTTGGACAAATAAATAGATCAGAGAATGTTATTGTTTTTGGTTTGGTTCTGTAGAGAGAGAGAGATGATTTGGTTTGGTTCTGGAGAGAGAGAGAGCGAGAGAGAGAGAGATGATAGGATTATTTAGGGTTCTTTAGAGAGACATAGAAAGAGATGATAGGTTTTTTAGAGAGAGAGAGAGAGAGAGGGTGAGGGTTTATCCTTTTAGAGAGAGAGGAGATATTAAACCCATTTTAGAGAGAGAGAGGGATGTAACAACCTGCATTTCATTTAATTTTAATTTTAGCATTTCCATATTTAAATTGTATTTCAAGTGTTATGTTAAATTTAAAATTCTCATGTTTAGAAACGTATTACTGATTCTATTTCATTATCGAAATTCTTGTTGGGATCAAATTGTAATTTTTATAAATTTAGTGATACCTGTGTTGGATTTCAAAATCTGTATTTCAAAATGATGAAAATAATTTCTCTTGACTCAAACTGTATTTTTCATAAAATCATTTCTTACATTAAAATGAATTTTCTGTATTTTCGTGGTGACCACTGCGCCACGAAAATACCAGTCTATGTTCAAAACTGTCTGCGCCGCATAGAACTTCCACAGATTTTGGAAGTGACGCAAAGCAAGATGTGATACTTGCTTTACTTCCATTTATGGCAAGTAATGATTGATTAGAGCCTTGTTTGGGAATGCATATTGTGTATGTACTAACTTGGTGCCTTAAGTTGAATTCCCAAACAATGTAAGTAATTCTTAGACAACTTGTGTGTGATTTGTTTGGCTAAGCTTATTTGGTGTGTGTTATACTTGTGCCCAAAACTGAATTTCCCAAACACCTCATGACCCCTACTAGTCTATACTGCCCCTTCAAAATCTGAGTATGTGCATATACGTATGTAATTGAGCTGTGTATTTCATGTATATAGAGATTTTGTAAAACAAATTCAATTTGTAGAGTATTGAAGAATGATCTTGGGAAACAAGTAATTCATTTGAAGTTTTCTATTTATGCACACACTTCCTCTCATTACACACAAAAGAACCTGGAGATATTCAGAGAGAAAAGAAAGAGCTTGAGAGTTTATTTTGCTAAATTTTTCTAAAGAGAGAAAGCTACACAAACTCCATAGCCAAGCTTGGAGTAGGATCCTTACTTTCTATCTTTCTCAACATCTATTTAAATCTCTAATCTCAGTGAGTATTCTAAACTCACTTTTAAATGTAAACTCATGCTTAATTGCTGTTATATTAGTTTAATTTGAAGACACCATTGTTGATCTTGTTCATAAAACTCCATAGCTTGAAATCTCAAATTTTCAACCTTAATCAAAACACGTTTTTAGAGATGATTATGAAAGATTATACATCATAGTTTCTATGTTTAAAGTTTTAGAGCCCAATTTACTCACATGAAAAAGTATATTAGAAATTAAGTTTTGACATCTTTTAGTTTTTCATAAAATTCGAGAGATACAGATTGATTCGTGTTAAATTGATTTCATAATCTTAATCCTTGTGAAAAACCGAAGAGATTCATATATTACTTGTCCTATTTACTTCAGAATTGCAAAATGGGCCAAAATGGGTTCCAAAATTGAAAACAGGGGAAGTTCAGCGAAGAAGACGAAGACACTGCCTGAACTCGCGCGCGCGATCGCGCGAGCGGCCCGTGCGCGCGAGGTGTGTGATTCCTGGCAGATAGAAAAGTTTTTATAAAGAAAATTGAAAAATGGGGTAATCGCGCGAGCAGCCCGCCCGCGCGACGTAGCAATTTTCAGTTTTTGTCTGTTTTCTGTTAAGGGACTGTTTGGACCAACTTTTAAAAGCTGCTAAGGTTCTGTTTGGGAATTTTACTAAATCAGAATACTGTTTACTATGTTTGGATTATTAAAGCGATAAACTACGACTTAATTATCCTTGTACGTGTGTTGTTCTGATATTTTTAATGATTTACACTTCGGTACAAAATCATATGGCATACATGTGGAATCAAGTATACATGCATGGTATGTGAGTGGTCTGTGTAAAAAGAGTATGTGGTTAAGATTGTGTTATGGACACTCCCTGGTAATTTGTACCAAAGTGTGAGGTTTTAGATTGCGGCGAGAGTATCTTTGAAGTGCGACAGTGACAAAACTGGACACTCCCTGGTGCCCATGGTAGCGCTAAAGTGTATGAGGCCGAACTTGGACACTCTCTGGCATCCATGGTAGTGCTAAAGTGTGGCCTACGGACACTCCCTGGTACCCGAGTCTGGATACTGCGTGAGATTTCTCCGGTATTTGCGAGGCGGATTAGGTACTAAAGTGTGAGGCATTGGACACTCCTTGGTACCCCGTACTAAAGTGTGAGGCAAACTGAACACTCCCTGGTACGCCGTTACTGAAGTGTGGTTATCTTAGTGTTTCAAAGATATTGGTGTAAGAGAGTGGGCTATGTGTTTGTCGAGAGAAAAGAGTCGGTAAGATGAGTTGGTGCATTGTTTTCATACACGGTCACATGTAACATGAAAGAAAGTTTTACTAATGTTATTTTTATTAGTTCATCATGCGGACTCACTTCTATGATATTAATCTGCTGAATAATAGAAAATGAAAAAAGGTAAATGAGTATGTTTTACATTCAAGCATATGTTTTTAATACTCACCAGCTTCTCGAAGCTGACGACGTTGATGCGTCCTGGACATTCGTGTCTAGACTTTTCAGGTTATAATCAGGAGGGACCTTATAACTATGCTAATTGAGAAAGGCTGCTTATGAAGAGAAACTGTTTATCATTATCTTACGTTTTAAGTTATGAACTGGAATTGTAATAAGGATGACTGTAATAGATGATAGATATTATTTTGTTTCAAGGCGGTCTGTGCGTTCAGGTGATCCTGTGATGTAATAATTACTAAGTTAGAAAAATTTTGTAAGCTTTGATTGCTCTACTCTGATTTATGGTTTTATCTTGTTCGACGTTTGGAACGGATTCGATCCTTCAAACTGTCGCGACCTACGGGTCCATAAAGAAAATTAAACGCTTTCCATATTTATGCTACGTCGGGGCGTGACAAGGGATATGTCTGATGGGCATGAGATTTACCCCCTACCCTCAAAAATTTCAAATGAACACGAGAGATAGAGAGAGTGAAATTTAGGGTCATTTAGAGTACTATTCAAAATAAAGGTAAATAAGTTTTGATATATAGATCAAAGAATGTTGTTTTTTGGTTTGGTTCTTTAGAGAGACAGAGAGAGAGAGAGAGTGATGATAGGGTTGTTGAGAGAGAGAGAGAAAGAGAGAGAGGGAGGAGATATTAAACCCATTTTAGAGAGAAAGGGATACGTCTGATGGGCGTGAGATTTACCCAAAACTACCCTCCAAAATTCCAAATGAACATGAGAGATAGAGAGATGGAGAATTAGGGTTATTTTGGGTACTATATAAAATAAAAGTAACTGACATGGGGAGTGGTGATGATATGGTTTCAATACAAATTTGAGAAGCTGTGGTGTTTGATTAATGATTAGACATAAACGCCCTACGGAATATCATTTTTGAGATACTATTTTGCTGAATTTTTAATCATCAACCTCCGTCATCAATTGTTTGCCTAATCTGACTTTTATTTAATTGTTGTTCTCAAATTATAATATAAATTTTTTTAATATTATATATGTGTTTATATATTGTATCTCATTATTAAAAAAAAATAATAGGTGATGACTGATGAGTGAAAAGTGGAGAATAAGTGTAAAATACCTAATTCAATATTGATTTACATACAATTGCCTGGCAAAAAAATGTTCAAACAAACTGCCCTCAATTGCTCTGAATTGACAAGATCACAAGACAATCCACAATAATATATCTAGGAAGGCTGGGTTAGCGCGCTAAGACATTCATACAGATATTGTACAGCTAGCAAATTGAATCAAAAGTTATTTGAGTAATGTTATGTTTCTCAAATCCAAATTTTAAATTTGTATCTTAAATGATGTTTTTGGGCTTATTGAATTTTGATCAGAGAATTTTGAAATGACTCCACAGTGGTCTTATTGTCACGATATTTGGGGAGTAATGCTATGCTTTTCAAATTTTTATCCCAAAAATACTTTTTCAAGTGTTGTGACAGTGGAGCCAGGTAAAAAACTTCTGATCAAAATTCAACTGGTCCCACTATATTAGACCTAACTCCACTTCCATATAGGGGTGGCCAAACGGCCCGTGGCCTGCTTGGCCCGCCCGGCCCGACCCGACCCGACCCTATTTTTTTTCGGGCTTGGGCAAAGAGATTAGCCCGTTCAAGCGGGTTTGGGCAATCAATTTTAGGTCGGACCAATTTTAGGGCCGAGCTTGGATAAAGCAAATGAGGCCCGATTTGGCCCGGCCCGGCCCGACTATTTGTAAAATATATTTATTTTTTGTATTTTGTATTATATAATATATAATTAATATAATTTTACATATGATATTCAATATATATGCATTATCACAAGAGTTTTTATTGTATTTTTTTGATTAATGTGTCTTAATAATCATTCTAAACATTATTTATGGTAATTTTTTATTTTTTATAGTTCAAGTTTTTAAAAATATAAAATAAAAAATAGCAATAGGCCGACCAGCGGGCTGAGCTTGGGATTTAATGGTTGGTGCCAGGCCAGGCTTGGGCAACCAATTGTAGGCCTGCCACGGGCCGGGCCGGACTTGGGCAAAGGTACTTACCCTTAGTATAGAGTGCGAGCCAGCCCGGGCCCGGCCCATGGCCACCCCTACTTCCATATCATTTAGAAAGTACTTTTGAGATAAAAATTTGAAAAGTATGGCATTACTCTTGTTTGGGATGTGAATTTGAGATTTTCATTTGAGAAACGTCATAGCATTACTTAAGTGGCAAAGAGCTTGACATTTATTAGTCCCCTCCAATGCATAGGTTCGGTGTTCAAACATCATCCCCTCCCCCATTTCGGCAAAAAAAAAAATCGTAAATTACCTTTCTCCCCACTCTGTCTGAAAATCTGTAATGGGCTTTTTACTCCAAAACATGGTTTTCTTGCCAATACAAGCTTTGAATTTTTTTTTCTTATATGAAAAAACCATTAGTTTACTAATGCTACCAAAATTAACCATAAATACCCAAACAACCCTTCAAAATTGTAATTTAGTAACATAATAACTAAATTACTATAAGAGCTGACTTGACAAATACGTTCAAAACTTTATGTTTCCATTAAAGGCCGTGTGGTTAATGGATTATTCTAGCTAGATAATAATTTTCAATAATTTTTATATTAGTAATTACTTTATCAAAAGTATCAATCATGTAGAGTGTTTGATTAACCCGTGGAATCGTAGTTAATTTTAGAATTTAGTGTTTGGTTGGACGAATAACAATGAAATAGAAAATATGTGCGCTAGCTAAATAGCTAAGCTATCCTTGAAGGCTAAAACAAATGATTAGATACAACTCCAATTGTGGCTTCTCTAAAATTGAAGCGTGACTAAGAAAACTGATGGATTAAGAAAAACAAGTGGATTAGACATTATCAATTACAGAGGTGAATATTATAATTTAGACATAAACATGAATCAATAATTTTATTTGCATATACATTTTTCTTAGTACTTTTGATGATTTAAATGTATATAAATATCTTTTGGGTTTCAATCTGCAGTATAGGTTAAAAATATTTTAATGACCTAACATAATCTACCTTTCACAAACGTAAGGGACAGTTTTAGTTATTATCAAAATATTTAATCAAAATTCCAGTAATATATAGAATTCAAATTTGGTAAGTATTGCATTAGTTTTAAAAAAGACAATCAGTTAGCTAGAATTTAACCTTTTTTCTTTTTCTAAAATGTGGTCCAGAATGAGTACAAATTAAAAGAGTAATATTTGGGACACAATCAAAATACACAATCTTGGGACACAACCTCCATTTTGTGTCTATCTCTCTCCTGACGGGCCCCACAGTGCCAGTGGACCCCACAGTACCCACTAGGACCACTAGAAGAGAGATAGACATAAAATGGAAGTTGTATCCCAAAATTATGTCTTTTGATTGTGTTCCAAATATTACTCAAATTAAAATCATCGGTACGTGCATGCTAGGAAGCACAGATACGGAAACAGTCCAAATATGATTTTAATAATCATATTCCATCAGCCCCAACTAGACTCCACATCCCTCCACCCTGGGTCAACTGTTAGGTTGTCTCCTTTTATCACGAATTGGCCCTCACCATCATTTTTGGTACTGATGAAGTTTTTCAGAGGGTGTTTCACAACAACTTTTGAAATTCAAACAGAATTATGCAACTTCAAAATTTAAAATAAAATTATTTGGCAATTCAAATTTTGTGATTCAATCACAAAAAATGCAAGTCAATATGAAATTTGTGATTTGTCAAAAATTACCATGATAGCTTTTGGTTAAACAGGGCCGGCCCTAAGGCCATGCGGCGAAGCAACCGCATGGAGCCTCATTTTTAGGCCTATTTTTTTTTTTTTCCTAATTTCTTCTTAATTTCTATGGAGCTTATCATTTTTAGGCCTATTTTCTTTTAATTTCTTTCTAATTTCTATGAAACTTAGACAATTTTTGAAATATCAGGGTCGACCCTGTGGTCAAAAATAATTCTTATTGTCTTTTTAAAACTCCGTTTTTTGTTCACCATTGCTCACTTAGGCCTTCATTAGGTGACATATGTCCCATTTCATTCTCATTTTACCCATGTGTCCTATTTCATTCCTATTTTACCCCTGTACTATCAACATAATTACTAGAATGAAACACATATCACCCATTAAATTAAGGCATGATGATCAATAATGAACCAATAATGGATGAGCAAAAATACTCTCCTTTCCTCTCCCCATTGTCTTTTTATTATTATTATTATTTTTTTTTTTTTTATGATGAGTCCTCCCCATTGTCTTTAAGTTGTAATAATAAATAATTACTCCTATGTTTTGAAGTTTTAAGTTTTGTGTTTAAACGTGGAGAACACTAGGATCGAAACTAACTTTCCTTCCCTTTTTTTTTTTTTTTTCCTTTTCCTATCAGTGAGTATGGAAACCAAACAAATGCTTATAGTAATAATTATGTTTTAAACTTATTAGTTCATAGCTGACAGGGACATAACAGTACTATAATGCGACTTAATTTTCCAAGAACATTAGATTGGAAATTCTTTTAACAATTAATGCTATATTGGCAAAAAAATCTTCATTTTTTTTTATCAGCAAAAGAGCAATATTATTACGAAGGATTGGAATCAAACATTACAAAGTTTTCAACTTGGGGAGGATATTCCTCAAACCAGACTCTAAAACATTTGAAAACATAGAGATTAGGGCAATTAGTTACCCAATGAGCGGTTCGCAGAGGTGTAGTGTTGTTTGTAGGGTAACTCAAGATACTAGAATTTAAGTTTGTCATTCGGCTAATTTTCTTTACCATACTTCGAAATGACAAACAAAATGTCGTTTGGTGACAGAATGTCAAAAGACAATGTCGTTTGGTGACCAACGATAAAGTCTCGGTCGTTTGGTCACCAAAGGCAAAGACTTTTCCGTTTTAGCCTTATTTTCTTTATTATTTTTTGTTTTTTTGGGGGGGATAAGTGAGAATGTTATAAAAATTAGACTAGAACTTAACCAAACTTTACGAAGAAACTTTCTTATTTTTTGATGTTGCCAAAAAAAAAAAAAAATTATTTAACCAAACGATAATGTGATTGACATTTGATGCCGAATAACGATAACTTCACCATTACGAGTATAGCATTAGCCGGTATTAGCTTTGTTCTTTAGGCTACTACATCACCGCGAATCTTCCATTTTTCGAATACAAACTTAATCTACTATACTAATGTAGATGCTCTAAGTGAAATTAGTAAAAACAAAAATTTTGAAAATAAGAAAGAAGAAAAGGAGTAATTAAGCATAAGACCACAATTTGTTTGGTGAAAATTGGGTTTGTAAGAAATTAAGCATATAAACAGCTGAAGCTACAAAAGGGTATAATTGGTTATACAGTCAGACTCTAAAGAGGGCGTCCTCTCTTTATTAAAGAGAGGGAGAGGTCCTTGATCTTGTCAATATCAAGATATAAAAAGTGTTCTTTACTTTTCAAAAGATTTGCAGTGTGGAAGTAAAGGTCGAATCCACAGAGATTGGTTAACTACAGCGACTTAATTTTAAAACCTAACTTTAGTTAATTATGAAAACGGATTTTAATTTGATTTTAATTAAACTAATAACAATAAAACTAAATCTAAACTATGAAAGCAATTAAAGTTGTTTTAAATAATATTTAAGGGAAACCTAGGATTGCAAATCCACCACTAGCTTCATAATAGGAATATTTATGAATTACTTTAGCTTATTACGTTGGATGAATATGGGGAATTGTAGCTACAAGCCCAATTCCTCCGACAAGAAGATAATCATGGTTCAAGCACCAACATAATCCATCTGCGGATAGCACGAATCATCTCACACTAAACTAGGGTTGTGATCTAATCCGTCTAACCTAGGCATGGACTATTCGGATACTTGATAGCACGAATCAATAAAGCACCATCACATGTAAACAATCTAAACAAGCACAGCAAGAATAGATCGTTGAGCACATCACAGTCAAAATAGATCTAAGACAAGAATAAATTCTGAAAGCAACGATTTAATCAATAGTAGTACGATTTATTTATAAAAATCCTCTAAACATGTGACTGTCATCCATACATAATAAAACTAAAATAAAAGCATAAATAAAACCCTATTACTCCTCTAGGGCTTCATTGAAACCCTAGATCAATGATCTAAGCTGCCATAGGAGTAGAGATCGGCAAGAGGTTGATGGAGGAGGCCATGGAAATCCTTGGTCTTCTTCTTCTTCTCCTTGCTTCTCCCTCTTCAAGGGCTGGAAGTGTGTATATGTGGCTGTATATGAATGTGTATATTAGTTGCCAACCCTCTAATTGAGTAAAAATAGAGTATATATAGATTTACAACAAGTTTTGGAAGCCTTTACAACTCGAAACGGACTGAAACTGATGTAATTTACAATTTGGACGTCGTTTAGCAGTCTCGTTTGCACAGGAGTCTTCAGTACACTGAAATACGCAACTTTGATTTTTGGGCATATCGCGCGAGCGGGTCGCGCGAGCGCGACTTTTGGTCCTTCGCGCGCGCGGATCGCGCGAGCGAGTTATTGGGGGTCTCGCGCGAGCGGATCGCGCGAGCGATTCTCTGATTTTCGCGCCCGCGGACCGCGCGCGCGACTTGGTTTTTTCAGCTTCTTTCTTGATGCTTTTTCACCCTGTTTAGCCTGGTTTAGTTGATTTCTTCCAAAACCTGTCAGAAACTAGAAAACAGAGTAAAAATATACAAAAACAGGATAAAATGGTCTAACAAATGCGCGTTAAGGCGTATATATAGGATTAGTTCTCTCCCGATCACACCCCCAAACCTACATTTTGCTAGTCCTCGAGCAAAACTAAAATAAAAACTACTAATAAAAATCTATTTCATTTTCGTATGGATCACGATTGCATTTAGCGTATGCAACAAGCCTTTTAAACCCCTAGGTGTCCCTAGTCGGACGAGTGAAGTCTCGTGAGGGTTCTCATCAACAAGTTACCCACAACCATCTTTATTAACTTAAAAACTTTTATTCAAACAAAACAATCAATACTCCTTATTATAAAATAATGATTCGAAATAGAATAACGAACATAAAGAAATAGAATCAAACGTCTACATACATCATGAAGAACAATCTCAAGCACATGCATCGTATAAATCAATAGAGTTTCTCATAAAATCGCACGTGTGCGATGAGGTAGTCAAATGAACACGCGCATGTCATGAACATGAAATATAACTCGGATAACCATCTAACTATGTCTTGACTACGAATCTCACAATGTCAATTACACTCTCAAATAAAACACTCAGAAACAAGTGTAATTGTTCTAATATATGTGAGCAAAGGAATTATGTTTTCAAGACGATAAACGCTCACATACGACATGAAAAAGACGCATGACACGAAAGAACAGTAGTCTCATGGATAGGATGCCAATAATCAAAAGAAATTAATCATTACCATGTTTTAATCCCCCTCCCATCGTTTTCATATCCGAACCATGTTACCTAGGATCAAATAGGACTTTTCAAAGGTTGTATTGTGGCTCAGACAATGGAAAAGGATAGAAAGGATTCATTAGTAAGTTTAGAATGGCTTTGTAAGGCATGTTCGATTTCTTTCATTCATCTCTTCTACCAACTTCATCTTTTCTTTCTCTTCATTCCTTTCCATTCATTTTCTTTCATTTTTTTTCAACCTTCTCCTTTTTATTTTGTTTTCTTTTTCCTTTTTCCTTTCTCGCTTCTCAAATGAATATTCATTGAATACCAAGCACCTACCCCAATGGCATCTTATTTTCTTCTTCTCAATCAACACATCGCCTTAATACTACTAAAAGTTGATCACTCTTCCAGTGGTATACTCCAAGTTGATCAAGTTGGAGCTTTTACAGAGGATAATGGTGAACAAAGAAAAAAAAAAAAAACATTGTAACGGCTCAAAGGGCGAACTAAGGAAATTTTTTTTTATTTATCGGTCGGTAATAAACAAAGAAGGCCTAAAATCATGTCCTGAAGTTATATGATTCTTCAACATTTACGACAGAAGATTATTTAGCATGGTAACAAATATTTTAACTTGATTATCAACCAAAACAAGAATACTGAGACTAAACAACAAGTAGATGCGCTATTTCAATGAAATTCGACAAACACAAGATGTATTTATAACCCTCAAAACAGAAAAGATAGGCTCAAAAGCTCACCGGGTTTAGTCTCCACCATGTGTTATCTAGAAATCCGAATCATATTATAGTTCACATCAAACATGTATTCAAGCGACTACGTGCAGTGCATAGGTTAGTGTGCAAATCTATGATATAAAACTACGATTCAAACAATACATAACTTAAAACATTTCATCATGACTTTAGTAAATGTTTAATCACATCTTCCCTTGTTTACCATTCTATAACAAATCACATTACATACCAAGAAGTATCGAATTAAAATTGCAAAAACGTCAGTAATATCGTTTATTTAAACACACTTATTGAAAATTTTTAAAGTTTTGCATAAAATAATGTGCATGTGTGTGCATACCCCCAAACCTAAACCATTCATTGTCCCTAATGAAACAATAAATCGAAAGAAAGGAGAGTACAAAAGGAAGGAACGATAGTACCTTAATCTTGACAAGCATAGAACAGGTGAACACGCAAGAATGTGACAATAAAGTTCAATGTTACCTGTTACTACTAGATAAACGAAAAGAAACTAACAAAAGAATGAAATTAAACTATAAAATATAAGTCGATAAACTAATCTAAACCAAACTAAACGAATAAATGGAAAAGAAATAAACGAAAAAGTAGAAATGTAATAAGGAAAACAATAACTAACTCGAACTAACTGAAACAAATAAACAAATATCATAAACGTAAAAACTATTAGAACCAGTGTGGGGGAAGGATACAAGAAAACAAAAGAAAAATATGCAGAAATGGGGGAATCGAGCGCGCGGTCCGCGCGAGCGGCCGTCGCGCGCGCGAATTTCCAATTTTTTTTTTTTTTTTTTTTTTTTTTTTTTGGAAGTCGCGCCAGCGAGGTACCTCGCGCCCGCGAAATGAGGCGCGAGGAGAACCTGAGGCCTCATCAAAAAAGAAAACAAAGAAAACCACCTAAGGCACAAACTCGCGCCAGCGGACCGTGCGAACGAGGCCTCGCGCGAGCGGGTCGCGCGCGCGAGTTTGGTGTTTTCCATTTTGTAACTAAAATTATGTGTATATTATTAAAATACATTAATTCTAACCCCCAAACCTATCCAGAATGTCCAAAACAGACACCAACAGACCCAAAAACGTCCAAAAATAAGAAAAACGAATGAAATACAGCTTGGGTTGCCTCCCAAGAAGCGCTAACTTTTACGTCTTCAGCTAGACCATTCTAGCTCAAGATTTTATGGAGGCCGTATATCGGACTGTGTACCCCTAAGGATGTCAGGTAAAGCTCGATGGTACGCAGAAATCACGTCGCTTTGAATTAAATCGATTAACGGTTTGTCATTATGTTCGAATCGATTTCTTACCTTCCGAGTAGATTCCGCTTTAGGGTCCACGGGATTAGGATTCATCCACTCATCATCGTCCGCTATATTATTTTCCCCACTCACATTTATTTCTTTGGTAGGCTCAATATTCCGTCTTACCTCACCTTCCACCTCACTTAGGGAATCGTCGTTTTTAGTAGGTTGATCCATAGCATTAAAAACGTTCAATTTTAAATTCATGTTCCCAAATGACACTTTCATTACCCCCGTCCGACAGTTAACACGTGCGTTAGCGGTTGCTAAGAATGGACGGCCTAAGATGACAGGAGTATGTTTCCTAGCATCTAGCACCGATTCGGTGTCAAAGACCATAAAATCAACGGGATAGAAACATTGATCAACTTTTACTAGTGCGTCTTCGACGATTCCTCTAGGTATTTTAACAGAACGATCCGCTAACTGAATAGTAGCGGCCGTAGGCTTGAGTTCACCTAATCCTAATTGTTTATAGACGTGATAAGGTAAAAGGTTAACACTCGCTCCTAAGTCAAGGAGAGCCCTATGAATGATAGTGTCACCTATGACACATGAAATCGTAGGCGTACCTGGATCTTTATATTTTGGAGGAGCGTGTTGGAATATAGAGCTTACTTTTTCCGTGAGGAAGACCTTTTTAGGAGTATGACTCCGTATTTTGCGTTTTTGAGTACAAAGGTCTTTTAGACATTTAGCATAAGCGGGAATTTGTTTTATAGCGTCGAGGAAAGGAATATTTATTTTAACTTGTTTAAACACCTCGAGTATATCCTCAACCTTAGACCCTTTCTTAGGCACATGTGACGGTCCCTCAACGTTTGGTGGATATGGCATTCTCGGAATATAGTTTGTTGGGGCCGGTCCTTTATCTTTTTGAATTCTACTCGTTCCCTCACCCTCCTTATTCACATTTAAATTAATTTTCCCATCTTTCTCACTCTCATCCGGAATTACAACAACTTCATCATCTCGAGCAGTCATCCTAGTCGAAACAGCGTTCACACTCTCACTCATACTACCCACTGCGTATTGCCCCTTAGGTTGCTGAGTAGGTTGACTGGGCAACTTACTCTCAGTTAAGCGGTTTAGCGTATTAACAATTTGCCCTACTTGGGACTCCAGTTTTGCGATGGATTGTGTGTGAGAGTGTACTAACTGAACCACCGATCCAAAGTTTTCAAGTGAGGCCAACACCTTCTCCTCAAATGCATTATTGCGTGGAGGTGGAGGAGGTGGTTGATATTGACCTTGTTGGTATTGGGGTCGGTACGTATTTGGAAAATTAGTCGACCTAGGATTATAATTATTCTGTGGGAATTGTTGCATAGAATTAACGTGTTGTTCAACAAATTCCGGATATTGAGATGCAGAAGGACATGCAAAGATATTATGGGACGGTTCAGAACATAATGCACATACTTCTAAAGAGGATGGATTAGACGATTTGTTCATTTGCATAAGTCGGTCAAGTTTTCTATTTAATTCTTGTATTTGAATTGATTGACTTGACTCAACTGTCACCTCTCGCTTAGGTTGAATGTATCCCTCAGAACGTACCGACACAGCCTGATGCATCGAATTCTCGCTTAACGTTTCAAATATTTTCCAAGCCTCTTCGGCGCTTTTGTGTAGGAAAGTTCCCGCACAAACGGCATCGACAGTATTCCTAACAGAGGGAATAAGCCCCTCATAGAAGACCTGAACAAGTTGCCACTTGGGAACCTGATGATGTGGACACGAACGTAATAATTCTTTAAATTTTTCCCACGTGTCATAAAGAGTCTCCCCATCTTGCATCACAAAATTAGTTATATCTTATTTGTGCGCATAATAGGGAAAAACTTTTGTAAAAAGGCGGTGTGTAAGGCTTCCCATGTTTTTATTGTGTTTGGCTCCAAAGATTGAAGCCAATACTTCGCTTTGTCTCTTAAGGAGAATGGGAAGAGCCGCAATTTTAATTCATCATTATTTAGGTGTTGTATTTTCAAAGTAGAGCATATACCCTGAAAATCCCCTAAGTGTTGGTAAGGGTCTTCATTTAGACGGCCATGGAAGGAAGGTAGTAACGAGATCGTAGACGACTTAATCTCAAAGTGAGATGCCGTCGCCTCCGGTAATTCGATACCGGCTTGTGGCGTGTAAGTAGTAGGAATAAAATAATTTATAAGTGGAGGTGGTGGCGGTATATTAAGATTGTTCATATTCGCACCATCGTTTTGATTGTTATTGTTATTTCCACCGTCAGCCATTTTAATCGGTTCAATTTGAAAAGTTCGAGTTTTCCTTATCCGTTCACGGGTACTCTGAATTTCGGCCTCAAACAACGACGACGGAATCGGAGTTGATTCGTCGTCTTGCAACCTAGCTCTAGAAGCTTGGATTGTGGACTTACTAGTTCTTAAGGTACGTTCAAGTTCAAGATCGAAAGATTTTAAATCTGGTTTATTTGAACGTGTACCCAACATAAACTAAAACAAAAGAAAAGAAACTAAAAACAAAGACAAACTAAACAAAATAAACAAATACAATCACGCAAATAAGATAACAAGCACTCAACTACTATGATGCATGCAAATTATCCTGTAATGCAATGACCGCGTCAAGCCCAGCGCCCCGGGTTTCCTAGCTAATGCAGTGCAATTAACCTTAAACTAATGCAAATAGTGCGTCACAGCGCCCTGACTTACAGTGGTTTAAAGCGAATTCCAAAGGAAGCAATTTATTTAATTTTTATTTATTTTATTTTTGCGTAAGCTCCTTTGATGTAATTAGCCGCTCCACTCGGAAACGTTGACTACAAAATAAAAAAAACAAGTTAGTAACTAAAAACAAAAACAGAAAATAAGGAAAATAAAAACTAATCTAATATTTACGAATTAACTAAACTACGATTATAAAACCAAGAGTAGTAATACAATCCCCGGCAACGGCGCCAAAAATTGATCTTGTCAATATCAAGATATAAAAAGTGTTCTTTACTTTTCAAAAGATTTGCAGTGTGGAAGTAAAGGTCGAATCCACAGAGATTGGTTAACTACAGCGACTTAATTTTAAAACCTAACTTTAGTTAATTATGAAAACGGATTTTAATTTGATTTTAATTAAACTAATAACAATAAAACTAAATCTAAACTATGAAAGCAATTAAAGTTGTTTTAAATAATATTTAAGGGAAACCTAGGATTGCAAATCCACCACTAGCTTCATAATAGGAATATTTATGAATTACTTTAGCTTATTACGTTGGATGAATATGGGGAATTGTAGCTACAAGCCCAATTCCTCCGACAAGAAGATAATCATGGTTCAAGCACCAACATAATCCATCTGCGGATAGCACGAATCATCTCACACTAAACTAGGGTTGTGATCTAATCCGTCTAACCTAGGCATGGACTATTCGGATACTTGATAGCACGAATCAATAAAGCACCATCACATGTAAACAATCTAAACAAGCACAGCAAGAATAGATCGTTGAGCACATCACAGTCAAAATAGATCTAAGACAAGAATAAATTCTGAAAGCAACGATTTAATCAATAGTAGTACGATTTATTTATAAAAATCCTCTAAACATGTGACTGTCATCCATACATAATAAAACTAAAATAAAAGCATAAATAAAACCCTATTACTCCTCTAGGGCTTCATTGAAACCCTAGATCAATGATCTAAGCTGCCATAGGAGTAGAGATCGGCAAGAGGTTGATGGAGGAGGCCATGGAAATCCTTGGTCTTCTTCTTCTTCTCCTTGCTTCTCCCTCTTCAAGGGCTGGAAGTGTGTATATGTGGCTGTATATGAATGTGTATATTAGTTGCCAACCCTCTAATTGAGTAAAAATAGAGTATATATAGATTTACAACAAGTTTTGGAAGCCTTTACAACTCGAAACGGACTGAAACTGATGTAATTTACAATTTGGACGTCGTTTAGCAGTCTCGTTTGCACAGGAGTCTTCAGTACACTGAAATACGCAACTTTGATTTTTGGGCATATCGCGCGAGCGGGTCGCGCGAGCGCGACTTTTGGTCCTTCGCGCGCGCGGATCGCGCGAGCGAGTTATTGGGGGTCTCGCGCGAGCGGATCGCGCGAGCGATTCTCTGATTTTCGCGCCCACGGACCGCGCGCGCGACTTGGTTTTTTCAGCTTCTTTCTTGATGCTTTTTCACCCTGTTTAGCCTGGTTTAGTTGATTTCTTCCAAAACCTGTCAGAAACTAGAAAACAGAGTAAAAATATACAAAAACAGGATAAAATGGTCTAACAAATGCGCGTTAAGGCGTATAAATAGGATTAGTTCTCTCCCGATCAGTCCTCCCTTTAATAAAGAGAGGGCGCCCTCTTTAGAAAATTTTCGATTGGTTATATATATATATATATAGAGAGAGAGAGAGAATTGGAGGCCCCTTTAATTGATTGCTAAATATGCAGTAGTATCATCATTAAACTTAATTTTTTTATATATATATATATATATATACGAAAATTCTCTAAAGAGGGCGCACTTTCTTTATTAAAGAGAGGGCCTCTGTTTTGGCCGTCAGATCGTGTTTTCATTAAGGGCAGCGTTGTCATTTCACAGTTTTTAAACACGATCCGACGTGAAAATTCTATAGGGAGTGCGCCTTCTTTTTAACAAGGAGAGGGCGTCTGTTTTGACCGTTGGATTGTGTTTAAAAACTGTGAAGTGATAAAACTGCCCTTAATGAAAACATGATCCGACAGTCAAAACAGAGGCCCTCTCTTTATTAAAGAGATGACGCCCTCTTCATAGTCTGACTATATATATATATATATATATTAGGAAAGAAAGAATGAAAGCACATTTGAGAAATGCTAATTAAATCAACCGGTTCTATATCTACCAGAGGTCCAGATGTGGCCACCAATACATGTGGCAAAAAAAGTGGCAAGCATTAGTGTCATGTTTATAGGATAGATCCACCAACCCCTCAAATTCAAATTTTTAGGTCAATTACTTATTAATTTGACACAAAATTTTCAAATACAAAACAAAGGTTATATACCCGCTGTTTAACTTGAATGAGTAATATACTCATTTCTTCTAAACTCAAATTCTCTGAATTATAGTTGACTTGATTCCATTTTAATGGATACATAAGCAACCAAAAATTTAATTAAGGTATAGTCACAAATTTCTCAAGTTCATTAATTAGACATAGATCACTATCTACTGTCAAATTAAATGAGTCCGAACACTCACTAAATTCAAGTTTAAGTTCGTTAACTAGACATGAATCACATATCCAACGTCAAATTCATGAGTTCAAACACTCATTAAATTCAACTTTATTGTTTGGACACTTATTCAAATTAAATTCAATGGATTTTAATCCTTGTTTAAAATAATTGGCACACCCCATTATAAATTAAGGGTCATACACCCTATTTAAATTTAAGGGCCATTCACACTAAACCACAACCAAATTAAAAGCCATTTTCAATCAGAACTACTGATTGTATTGGCTTGATCCCTTTTGTGGGTACGTAGACAGCCTGTGCTATTCACGTAGATCCAGCCCAAACAAAAATAAATTTATTTTATTTAAATGTGTCTTTTAAATTGGAATCAAAATGTGTTTCCTCAAAATAAGGAATGTAATTAAGGGATGTGTCATATCCTAAATGGGTCTGACCTACTTGTCACGCCCGCTCTTTCGGCGCAGCTTGGCTGTCGGTGTGGACCTGGCTTGTTTTGAAAGTGGGTGAAGTGCGACAAATTTTTATTGGGAGTGGTGAAAAGAGTATGGTAGGGCCAATTTGAAATGTTCAGAGTCGTCACCTAACAGTTGGGTGTTAGGACCCCTGCAAAGACAATTAAAGTAATTCATCTTTGACTTTTGAAAAATAGTTTTAAGAAAAGTGGGCCCTTTAAAAGTATGACTCTGAATAGCCATGCGAAAACCAGAGATCTTTTAAAATATGGGTTCGGGGACTCGATTATGTCAAGGGAAGGTGTTAGGCACCCTCGAACATCCATGCAAAGCACGGTTGCCAATTCTAGTGACTTTCATGATAATGGGGCATAAATGAGATAATAGAGTGTGAGGATGTACAGGAAATAGAAAAAACGTTGTGGTTATGGCCGCACTCAAGTGAAGGGTTGCATACGTATCTCAAGTCGAGAAACAGGCCATACGTAGTTTTGTGCTTCGTATATGTGTGAGTGTGTGTAAGTGTTTGGAAAAAGTTGGTCGATCTTGACCGTGTGAGTGTGAAGTCGTGTTTTGAGTAAAGTTGGTGTAGCTAGGAACTTTAACCTGTGCGGTGTAGTCCTAGACTTTAACCTTTGAAAGAGTAGTGAGTTTTGAAAAGTGATTTGAGTGAAAATTGGTGTAGCTAGGATTTTTGGAAAAGTGATTGAGATTGAAATAAGTTTGTGCAAGTGAGTGGAGAGTGAAGTGTTTTTTTTTTTTTGTATTTTTCATTTTTTCTGTTCTTTTATTCCTATGCCGGAAGTAAGGGTCGGTGCCCTAAAGAAATAAAAGAGATTTTTTGTATTTTTATTTTTTATGCCGGAAGTAAGGGTCGGTGCCCAAAAGAAAGAGAAGAGATTTTTTTTGTATTTTTATTTTTTATGCCGGAAGTAAGGGTCAGTGCCCAAAAGAAAAATGTTCGAATTTCCTTTTATCAAAGTTATTGATCAACTTGATAAATTAGGCATATTCGATTTTAGTAGAAATAGAAAGATACTCAAATTTCCATTTATCAAAGTTATTGAACAACTTGATAAACGTGAATATTTGGTAAAAAAGAAAAATAAAATTTCTTTTTTTTTGTTTTCTGGTTTTATTCTTTTTTCTTAGAAGTTTTCTAATATACTAGGATTTATTCATTTGAAAAAGATCAAAACCCCAAATGAAAGAGATAGAAGGAAAGTTTTACAAAAATTCATGTCAGAGTGCAATTTTTTCACAGCTTTGAGAAAAGTCTTCCAAAAATGGAATGGAGAGATTCTGTTGTTCCCAATTTTTTGAAATTTTGAGAGAAAGTTCCCAAATGAGTCTAGTTTCTAGGATAGAAAACCATTTTGCAATATCTTTTGGAGATTGGGAGAAATTGAGTTTAGAAGCACCCTTACTCAGAAATAGGGACTGTACTGTCGACTGAAATTGGACGATTTTTTACAAAAACTAAACTGATCCAAAAAAAATCAAAAAATTCACAGACGTAGTTAAGAGGCTATAGTTAATGGACAAAAAAAAATGGAGTGAAGAAAAAATCTTGAAGTAGTCCAAACAGTGAACGTGATCTAGTGTCACTGCTGTGATGTTTCTGGCAGATTGTATGCCTTGTGTATTTGTGCTTTAAAAATTGGTCATATGATCTTTTAAAATTATGAGAAAAATCATAGACCAATATCATTGAGTTAAGAACACTCTCCAATTGGTTTCATTTGATTTGAATCAAAAATGAATTCGTGGTGATACCTTGATTATCATCACAGCAATGAACTTTAGCAAAATGGACTTGGTCCTTCAATGGTGATTGAATTTGAGAAGAGAGATGAGAAGGAGGTGAGGGAGTGGGGTTCTCCCTCCTCTTGTGTAGATGTGAATCATCAGTTTATAAAACAAAAAAAAATGAAGTTGGCCTCTTTCGGTGGGTGTGATAATGTTAGATATAAGAAAACAAAAGAGGATGAAAGGAAAATAAAGTTGAGATGTCTCAACTTTTGAGCTGTGTAATGAGGAAGGAAAGGGCATCCAATGCCATAGATTCTATGTGGTGTGGTTGAGTGCACGTAGGATGTTTAACCTTTTGACCCCATAGTTTTGACTTGCAATATCTTTTCCATTTGAGGTCAGATTGAGATGATTCAAAAAATAACAGGCTAGTGTCAATAAGCACTTTATTTTTGAAATGACTGGGTTGGGCAAAAATGGGGTGTCTACAGCTGCCCCTCTTTGTCATGTTTTGCGAAGCAAATCGTGACAAAGAAACTAGACGACCCATTTTTGTCCATTTTCTTTTAAGTGATGAGAATAACTAAAAGACGTGCCAGAGTAGGCAGGTGAGTATGCAGTGCCAACGTAGGCGAGTGAATGTGAAATGCCATCGTAAGCAAGTGAGTATGGGGTGCCAACGTAGGCAAGTGAATGTGAAATGCCATCGTAGCCAAGTGAGTATGAGTGCCAACGTAGGCAAGTGAGTGTGAAATGCCATCGTGGGCAAGTGAGTATGTGGTACCAACGTAGGCAAGTGAATGTGAAATGCCATGTAGGCAACTGGGAATTGGGAGTATTACCAGATTGGTCAAATAGCTCCGCTGGGGATTGCTAGAATTGGTGAATGATTCTATTGGGCATTCATGTGAGAATTGAGTAGAAGAGGGATGGTGTAGTCAAGAAGTGTGTAATCGCGTAATCTCGAACTTTAACCAAGAATGTAATAAGTAGAGGGTATAGTCGAGCTCTTAAAGCTGCCTACGTATCTCCCGTCGGGAGAATCAGACCGTGCGTAATTCGCACTACGATAGAATAAGAGTGATGAAAAGTGAGAGATGAGAGAGTAAAATACCACGTCGGGGCATGATTGCTGTGTGTGAGATAGCGAAATGCCACGTGGGGCGTGATCGCTGTGAAATAAGAGAGCAAAATGCCGCGTCGGGGCGTGATTGCTGTGAAGTTATAGAGTTGCAAAATGTGATTCGCGTGATTGCCTTGAATATAAGAGACGAGAATAGCAAAGTCCGATACGGGTAATTGCCGTGGAGATAAGGTCCAATAGAATGCGATACGCGTGACTGCTGGGAGTATGAGAGAGCAAAATGTCACGTGAGGCGTGATTACTGTGAGATTTGTGAGCAAAATGCCACATGGGCGTGATTACTGTGAGAAAAGAGGTTCAAGAGCAACAGAATGCGATATGCGTGACTGTCGGGGGGTACGGGAAAGCAAAATGCCACATGGGGCGTGATTGCTTTGGGACAAGAGAAGCAAAATGCCCGGCGAGGCGCGATTGCTTGTAAAATAAAAGATGAATTAGCAAAAATGCGATACGCGTGATTGCCGTGAAGGTGAGAGTAGCAAAATTTGAGACGGGTGTTTGCTGTGGAGACAAGATCAACAGAATGCGATGCGCGTGACTGTTGAAGATATGAGAGAGCAAAATGCCGGGTAAGGCGTGATTGCTGTAAAGAGTTTTGAAATTAGCAAAACGCGGTACGCGTGATCGCCGTGAAAAGGCGAGGATAGCAAAATGCGATGCTAGTGATTGCTATAGAGTGCGGGAGGGTAAGAGAAATACCTGATGCTTGATGCCGATGTAAGTTGGATGTCGTTTAAGGGACTTATACCTGATGGTAGGTGATATATAACACCCATATTTGTGTTATTGCATTTGCATTACATTGTCATGCATGATAATGTGATGTGGCGTGTCTTATGACACATGGTTGAGTGAGTTTGGACTCACGAGTTGATTTGGGTGTCTGTATTAGAGAACCCTCTGAAACTGTGGTGATTGAGGATTTGTTGTTGTGACGTCTCTCCGAGTGTGAGACGGTCACTGTGGAACACTTTAAATGTTTATCTGAAAATAAATGTTTACCTGTGTATTGCAATATCTGTATTATTTTCTGGCTAAGAATATATTTCTGTTGTTAGATTTAGTATCCTGGTGAGAACAAATGAACACGCTATTAATTTGGTAGGCTAATTAGCAACTTCAGAAACGTCATGTAGAAATTCGTGTTTTAGCGACCAAACGAAACTTAGTCGAAAACTTTTATAATTTTGAAGTTTCACTCGTAAAGCTATGAATAAGCTGTATAGAAATTTTCAGAGACTAATTAGGAGTTTTGAAAACTCGTGGGGAGGTAAACGTAATTCCCAAAAGAGTTGCCTATATATAGATAGAGATGGATCTTTAGATTAAAACTCAAGGAGGAGGCCAAAAGGAGGGGGGGGGGGGGGGGCTAGAGGGAGATTTAGTTGCTTAGAGCTTTGGGACGCCAAACGACGACCTTCCGTCAGTCTGTTTTCTCCCAGATTTCATATTCGAGCTCCTCGAGGTAAGAGCTTCGTTTTGATACCTATTAGGGCCTGTTTGGCTAAGTTTTCCGAAAAGTTGTTTTATAGAATTTTTCATAAAAGTTGATAAATGGAATTTTGATTCATAGGAATTGTACTAGACGGACTTCTGCACGTTCTTTGTGCACGGGTTTTCTTTAGATCATATTTTAAGCGCGTAAATCGGAGGTGAGTGATTCAACTATATCTTTGGAATGATTTCTTGACATGTATTCATGTTTTGTGTGAATAGCATGTATTAATTCTTAGAGATATATTGTGTAGTTCATATTGGGCATTTATATTGATAAGTAGGCTCAATAGCACGGTGATATGTTTTGATTACCGCGAGCATGGTGATATGTATTTGAGCATGTTAAGTTGCTTATTTGGGTCAGAAGGAGCACGTGGTCACCGTGCCATTTTGTGGAGCCGATATAGGCATTAAGGTCGCACGATTGAAGAGAAGAATCGTGGATCTTACCCTTTCGCGTGGACTTATTGGCGAGGAGTCGCGGATTGGGAGTATGGACGGGCACGTGAGTCTCCGATGACTAGTATGAAATGTAGAGATGTGAATGCGGACATGTTTATCATTCATGTACATATGTTGATTTACTCACTAAGCATTAGCTTAAACAAATCGAAATATCTGTGGTTATTCAAATAACCATTTCAGGTGTTAATGCTGGCGAGGAATCGGAGAAGTGAGTACGTGGGTTGGGAGTTCTTTTGGAAGGCAACTTGAATGTTAACCTTGTAGTTTTGGGGCAATAGGATGTTGTAATAAGAATTTGGTTGTTTTAACCCATGTTTAACTTTGTATGATAGAATGGATTTTAAATCGTTGTAATAGTTAGTGACATGTTGTAATCCTGCTTTAGAAATGTTTTAATACAGCTAGGATTACTTTGGATTGAGTTTGGTTTGAGTGGTTGATCCTTGATGAAAGTTAGGAAGCTTTTAAAACTTGAAATTCTGCAGATTGGGTTGCTGCCAGGGGAGCAGTCGACTGGTCCTGTGTTCAGTCGACTGAACCCCTGTGCCTGCTAGCTACTGCTTGTTAATATGGTAAAAGCAGTCGACTAGGCCCTGCCTCAGTCGGCTGGACCTCTGTAGGATAATGTGTTCTTTTTTATTCTGCCTGATTCAGTCGACTGGTCCCTGATTCAGTCGACTGAAAGCTGGAGACCTCAGTCGACTGACCCTAGTCTCAGTCGACTGGAATTGCTATTAAACCCTTTTGAAAACTCCTTGCCTTCTTCAGTCGACGGAGCAGTCGACTGAGCAGTCGAATGAACCTCTGGGTTCAAATGTGTTTTGTTTTCCGCTGCGTGTGTTCTTCAAATTAAACTTTTGGGAACGTTAATGAATTGGGTTAGCCTCGGTGGCGTGCCACGGGCTCCGGTTCCGCTATTGTGGGACCGGGCTGTGACATTTAGTGGTATCAGAGCATAAGTTTAGAGCCTTGGGAACGAGTGACGTTATATATGCTGAGCGACGTCGAGTGGAGTGTGTAATTGTGAAGATAGTTGTTATCATTGTAGAAATGCTTCATGTGTTAGCATTTGTTGATTGTGATGAACTGTGCACATATATCTATATTGTGGCATAGCATGTAGGAAATTTCATACAAGCGGTAAGTGAAAGAGAACAGAGGAACATTCAGCCTCCACTGGCACCGCGACCTCAACACACAATCGTGGAACAGTTTCATAAGCGAAAACCGACCTTGTATTATGGACAAGTTGACATAGACTTGGCTGATCATTTGATGATGGACATGGAAAGACATTTCCGTCAGGTAAAATGTACCGCTGAGGAGAAAATTTTATGCGCATCCGATACGTTGATGGGCGAAGCATTAGATTGGTGGAACAACGTACTTGAACAAGGGAAGCCAACCACTTGGGAAGCATTTAAGGAAGAATTCAACAAACGTTTCTTTTCGCAATCTGCTTATACTCAGAAACGTCAAGAGTTTGCGAGTTTGGTTCAGGGAGATATGACCGTGGGTGAGTATGTTTCTCGTTTCAATGCCTTGTTACGATTTGGGAAAACTACCGTTCCGACTGATAGGGATAAAGCTCGTAAGTTTGGGGAAGGGCTTAGAGAGAATATTCGTGGCCGTGGAGATATGTTGCAACACCCGACCGTTTCTCTAGTCGAGGAAGCCGCCCGTATAGCTGAGAAAAGTGTCGACCGATATCGACAAGGGCAACAAGGGAAGAGAGCAAATGATAGTCGGGGTAAGAGTCAAGGGAATGCGAAGAAACCGTTTACGCAAGGTTCGGGATCATATGTGAGTAACCAAGGAGGGAGTACGTTCATGGGGGACTCGAGATCGTTGTGTCCAACATGTAACCTGCGACACAGAGGAACTTGCTACCAATTGAGCACCTGTTACCTTTGCAAGCAGTTAGGACACATATCCCAAAATTGTCCTTTTAATGCAAAATCGACCACACCAAATACCTTTCAGAATACGAAGAGCTACAACCCAGAAACGAGAGGAAAATGTTTTGAGTATGGACAACCGGGACACATAGCAAAGAACTGTCCGAGTAAGAGACAACCGGAAATGAGTACCGGGGCATCGAGTGTGCCAAGCGGATCAAGGGTAGAACCTCGAGTAGATAAAGGGAAAGGAGTCGCGCAACAACAAGGACGATACTTCCAGCTCAGGCCGGGGAATACGGATGATACCGTCGTATCAGGTATTCTTCCTATTTGTTCGTATCCTGCACGTATACTTATGGATTCTGGTTCAACGCATTCATTTGTATCACGTGATTTTGTTAAGCATTTAACTGTTAAGTCAGAACCGCTAGGATATGACTTGTGTGTATCATTGCCTAGTAGTGAACCACTAGTTACTTCTTCGATATTCAAGTCATGTGAGATCAAGATAGGTGATAAAGTTTTGAGCGTTGATTTGATTCCATTGACGGTGAATTACTTTGATGTTATCTTGGGTATGGATTGGTTGTCGGTTAATCAAGCCAAAATCGATTATGAACAGAAACGGGTTAGTTTCTATCTGTCAGGACGAGAAGAGTTTACTTTTCAGGGTAAGGGAGTAATCGTACCGCCGTACTTGATATCTGCGATCCAATCAATTAAGATGTTGAAGAAGGGTTGTTCGGGTTTCTTATGTTCAATTATCGACACGCGAGTTCTTGGACCACTAATAGAAGAAATCTCAGTAGTTCGAGAATTTCCAGATGTTTTTCCCGATGAGTTACCCGACGTATTGATTGAAAGAGAGCTTGAGTTCACAATAGAAGTAGTACCAGGGTCACAACCAGTATCCAAAACACTGTACCGAATGGCACCAATAGAGTTGAAAGAATTGAAAGTTCAGTTAGAAAAACTGTTGGAGAAGGGTTTTATCCGACCGAGTGTTTCGCCGTGGGGAGCTCCAGTCTTGTTTGTGAAGAAGAAAGATGGAACAATGCGTATGTGCATCGACTATCGAGAGTTGAATAAGTTGACCGTCAAGAACAAGTATCCGTTGCCGCGAATAGATGACTTGTTTGATCAGTTACAAGGGGCTCAGGTATTTTCGAAGATCGACTTGAGATCCGGTTACCATCAATTGAAAGTCAAAGAGGAAGATGTTAAGAAGACAGCTTTCAGAACTCGATATGGTCACTTTGAATTTTTGGTTATGCCATTTGGAGTGACTAATGCACCAGCTGCTTTCATGGACTTGATGAACCGTGTTTTCAAGGATTATTTAGATGAGTTCGTTATTGTGTTCATAGATGACATCCTAATCTACTCTAAAAGCGTTGAAGATCACGAGCATCATTTGCGATTAGCTTTACAACGATTGCGTGAAAAGAGATTATTCGGTAAATTGAAGAAGTGTGAGTTTTGGTTGACCGAGATAGCTTTTCTTGGATATATAGTGTCGGCCAAGGGAATTTCTGTAGACCCTCAGAAGATAGAAGCAGTTACCAACTGGGCGAGACCAACGAATGTGACAGACATCAGAAGTTTCCTAGGATTAGCTGGGTATTATCGGAGATTTGTAAAAGACTTTTCGCGTATAGCAATGACGATGACACAGTTAATGAGGAAAGATATTGCTTTTGTTTGGAGTCCAGAATGTGAAGAAAGTTTCCAAGAGTTGAAGGGTCGACTAGTGAAAGCACCAATATTAGCAGTTCCGTCAGGGACTGAAGGATTTATTATTTACAATGACGCTTCATATAGAGGTTTAGGTTGCGTTCTTATGCAAAGTGATAAGGTTATTGCATATGCGTCAAGACAACTTAGACCGCACGAGAAGAATTATCCAACACATGACCTAGAATTGGCCGCCGTGATTTTTGCATTGAAGATTTGGCGTCATTACCTATACGGGGAGAAATGTGAGATCTATACGGATCATAAGAGTTTGAAGTACCTGTTTACACAACGAGATTTGAATATGAGGCAAAGGAGATGGCTAGAGTTGATGAAGGATTATGACTTGTCAATTCAGTATCATCCGGGCAAGGCGAATGTCGTCACCGATGCTCTTAGTCGCAAAGTATGAACCAATACCGCATCAGATTTGACTTCTTAGAAAGAATTGATAAGAGATATGGAGAACTTAGAACTTGAAGTGATTTCGAGGATTGAAAGTGGTTTGATGTCGACGATGGTGGCACAACCACTCTTGATTCACGAGATCACAGAGAAACAACTTCAAGACGTGGCTTTGAAGAAGATTTGTGATGAGATTCCAATGGGCAAACAACCGGGATTCACGTTTGAGAACAATGTGTTGAGATTGAGGGGTAGAATTTGTGTACCTAGTGAGAAAGAGTTGAAGCGAAACATCCTAGAGGAAGCACACAACACGAAGTATACCATTCATCCGGGAAGCACCAAGATGTATAGAGACTTGAGACATGTTTATTGGTGGTCCGGAATGAAGAGAGAAATAGCACGTTATGTTTCGCGTTGTACTAGTTGTCAACAAGTGAAGGCAGAGCGCCAAGTACCCTCGGGATTGTTACAACCGTTACCGATAGCCGAGTGGAAATGGGAGCACATAACAATGGATTTTGTTAGTGGGTTTCCGAGGTCGAAGAGATCGAACACTATTATTTGGGTGATTGTTGATCGTTTGACGAAGTTGTCGCACTTCCTACCACTCCAAACAACTAAGCCAATGACGTTAGCTAAGTTGTATATTCGTGAGATTGTGAGACTACATGGTATCCCAGTTTCTATCGTTTCGGATAGGAATTGTAGTTTTACATCGAAGTTTTGGAGAGCCTTGCAAGAAGCAATGGGTACCAAATTGCACTTTAGTACAACTTTTCATCCTCAAACCGATGGTCAATCAGAAAGAGTAATCCAGATTTTGGAAGACATGCTTCGGCTATGTGTACTTGATTTCCAGGGTGATTGGGAAGACCACCTGCCGTTAATTGAGTTCGTATATAACAACAGTTTTCAGTCGAGTATTGGAATGGCTCCTTATGAAGCTTTATATGGTCGTGTATGTCGTTCACCGATTAGTTGGACGGAAGTCGGAGAAAGAATGATTGAAGGGCCGCAAATTGTACAAGAGATGACAGATAAGATAAAGGTAATTCGACAACGGTTACTGACAGCCCAGAGTAGATATAAGAGTTATACCGACAAGCGCAAAAGGCCGTTGGAATTCGATGTAGGAGACTTGGTGTATTTGAAGGTGTCACCTTCAAAGGGAATAACCAGATTTGGTAGATACGGGAAACTCAACCCGAGATATGTAGGACCTTTTGAAATCATTGGAAAGGTTGGATCCGTAGCCTATCGTTTGACCTTTCCGAGCGAGTATGCTCAAGTTCATAACGTGTTTCATGTATCGTTGTTACGCAAACAATTAGTAGAAGATAGAGATCAAGTGATGACTCCGACATCGAATGAGATTCAGAGTGATTTAACATATGTCGCATATCCGGTAGAGATCTTAGACCGGAAGGATCAAGTATTACGAAATAAAGTAATATCGAAAGTGAAAGTGTTATGGCGTAGCCAAACTACGGAAGAGATGACGTGGGAAATAGAAGATGAGATGCGTACTCAGTATCCGCACCTTTTCGAGACATGAGGTATAAGTTTGGGGAGAAACTTCTTTTAAGGGGGAGAGTATTATAACACCCACATTTGTGTTATTGCTTTTGCATTACATTGTCATGCATGATAATGTGATGTGGCGTGTCTTATGACACATGGTTGAGTGAGTTTGGATTCACGAGTTGATTTGGGTGTCTGTATTAGAGAACCCTCTGAAACTGTGGTGATTGAGGATTTGTTGTTGTGACATCTCTCCGAGTGTGAGACGGTCACTGTGGAACACTTTAAATGTTTATCTGAAAATAAATGTTTACCTGTGTATTGCAATAACTGTATTATTTTCTGGCTTAGAATATATTTCTGTTGTTAGATTTAGTATCCTGGTGAGAACGAATGAACACGCTATTAATTTGGTAGGCTAATTAGCAACTTCGGAAACGTCATGTAGAAATTCGTGTTTTAGCGACCAAACAAAACTTAGTCGAAAACTTTTATAATTTTGAAGTTTCACTCGTAAAGCTATGAATAAGCTGTATCGAAAGTTTCAGAGACTAATTAGGAGTTTTGAAAACTCGTGGGGAGGTAAACGTAATTCCCAAAAGAGTTGCCTATATATAGATAGAGATGGATCTTTAGATTTTTGTAAGTTTAACCTAAAACTCAAGGAGGAGGCCAAAAGGGGGGGGGGGGGGGGGGGGGGCTTGAGGGAGATTTAGTTGCTTAGAGCTTTGCGACGCCAAACGACGACCTTCTGTCAGTCTGTTTTCTCCCAGATTTCATATTCGAGCTCCTCGAGGTAAGAGCTTCGTTTTGATACCTATTAGGGCCTGTTTGGCTAAGTTTTCCGAAAAGTTGTTTTATAGAATTTTTCATAAAAGTTGATAAATGGATTTTTGATTCATAGGAATTGTACTAGACGGACTTCTGCACGTTCTTTGTGCACGGGTTTTCTTTGGATCATATTTTAAGCGCGTAAATCAGAGGTGAGTGATTCAACTATGTCTTTGGAATGATTTCTTGACATGTATTCATGTTTTGTGTGAATAGCATGTATTAATTCTTAGAGATATATTGTGTAGTGCATATTGGGCATTTATATTGATAAGTAGGCTCAATAGCATGGTGATATGTTTTGATTACCGCGAGCATGGTGATATGTATTTGAGCATGTTAAGTTGCTTATTTGGGTCAGAAGGAGCACGTGGTCACCGTGCCATTTTGTGGAGCCGATATAGGCATTAAGATCGCACGATTTAAGAGAAGAATCGTGGGTCTTACCCTTTCGCGTGGACTTATTGGCGAGGAGTCGCGGATTAGGAGTATGGACGCGCACGTGAGTCTCCGGCGACTAGTATGAAATGTAGAGATGTGAATACGGACATATTTATCATTCATGTACATATGTTGATTTATTCACTAAGCATTAGCTTAAACAAATCGAAATATCTGTGGTTATTCAAATAACCATTTCAGGTGTTAATGCTGGCGATGAATCGGAGAAGTGAGTATGTGGGTTGGGAGTTCTTTTGGAAGGCAACTTGGATGTTAACCTTGTAGTTTTGGGACAATAGGTTGTTGTAATAAGAATTTGGTTGTTTTAACCCATGTTTAACTTCGTATGATAGAATGGATTTTAAATCGTTGTAATAGTTAGTGACATGTTGTAATCCTGCTTTAGAAATGTTTTAATACAGCTAGGATTACTTTGGATTGAGTTTGGTTTGAGTGGTTGATCCTTGATGAAAGTTAGGAAGCTTTTAAAACTTGAAATTCTGCAGATTGGGCTGCTGCCAGGGGAGCAGTCGACTGGTCCTGTGTTCAGTCGACTGAACCCCTGTGCCTGCTAGCTACTGCTTGTTAATATGGTAAAAGCAATTGACTGGGCCCTGCCTCAGTCGACTGGACCTCTGTAGGATAATGTGTTCTTTTTTATTCTGCCTGATTCAGTCGACTGGTCCCTGATTCAGTCAACTGAAAGCTGGAGACCTCAGTCGACTGACCCTAGTCTCAGTCGACTGGAATTGCTATTAAACCCTTTTGAAAACTCCCTGCCTTCTTCAGTCGACGGAACAGTCGACTGAGCAGTCGACTGAACCTCTGGGTTCAAATGTGTTTTGTTTTTCGCTGCGTGTGTTCTTCAAATTAAACTTTTGGGAACGTTAATGAATTGGGTTAGCTTCGGTGGCGTGCCACGGGCTCCGGTTCCGCTATTGTAGGACCGGGCTGTGACATGATATGAATAGGATGCCACTTGACGGACTCACTCCTGGGCTTGAAGATGTTATTGGGAAGTCTCTTGAAGGACTCATTCCCGGTAGTGAGAATGTGAACGGGACGCCTCTTGATGGACTCATTCCCGGTAGTGAGATTGTAAATGGGATACCTCTTGACAGATTCATTCCCGGTCCCGATGATGAATTCTGATGCCGAATAGTGAATAGGATGCCGCTAGAGGGTTTCATACGAGTCATACCTGGTGCTGGAAGTGAATAGTGGACGGGACGTCGCTGGGGTCTTATACCTGACGTTTGTGATGGAATAGGATGCCGTTTGAAGGACTTAATCCTAATTCCAATGATAGATAGTGTGAATAGGATGCCACTTGACGGACTCACTCCTGAGCTTAAAGGTATGAACAGGATGCCCCTTGACAGACTTATACCTGAGACTGGATGAGATGATCAGGTTGATTCTGAGTATGGGACGTACCTCTAGATGATCCATAGAGGAGAGGTTGATTTGACATGTGGACCTGAGCAGAGGGGTTGTTGTAGAGTTGGCGAGCCTGAGCAAAGGCTGCATGAAGTGAGAGGTCTTGGAAGTATGTTGGGCCAGGGGTTGGGCTTTGGAAGTATGTTGGGCCAGTGGTGAGGTTTTGGAAGTTGGGCTAGTAGTTGGGCTTTGGAAGTTTGGCCAGTGGTTGGGCCAGTAGTTGGGCTTTGGAAGTTGGGCCAGTGGTTGGGCTTTGGAAGTTGGGCCAGTGGCTGGGCTTTAGAAGTTGGGCCAGTAGTTGGGCTTTGGAAAGTGGGCCAGTAGTTGGGCTTTGAAAGTTTGGCCAGTGGTGAGTGTTCTCCTTACAAGGATGATGGAGGTATCAGGACCAGTTGCCTCTATTACAAAAGATATGCATTTTCTGCTATGCTGTAAAGTATGAATGATTTTTGTTTTTTTTTTTTTTGTTGTTGTTGTTTTTTTTTTTTTAAATGCAATGTACAGAGTATTTACAAAAGTATTTGATGCATGAGTTTATTATCTGCGAAGGAATGCTCATAATTTAGTGGATATTGTCTGTCTTGTTGCTTGTTGGAACACTAGAAGGCAACGTATTTGACCGTATGAGCTCAGTGCCCCAGTATTCGGTGAATGCCTAGTCCTTGTCCGTATTCGCTGCATCGACAGTTTTTCCATAGTCTTGATTCATAGCACCTTTTTTCTTAGGTTTTCACTACGCCCGTCGGACTATCTTGAAATTGACAGTATGTGATGGCCCATGTCTTTGAAATGATACAAAAATATGATTTAATAAATCCAACAAGGCTTGTGTCAATCAGAGTGGACTTTTAGTGGATTGTATTGTAGGCCAGGGTCATGGATTAAGAAATGAAGGATCGCATGAAGGCTCACAGTTTTTTTTTTTGAAAGGTTGATGCCCGAGATCACCTGATGCTCTATTTTTTTCTTTTTGCCTGCCCCAATCTAGTGTGGGGTGAGTATTACTGAGATTAATGTGACTTGGGGGGAATTGCCCCAGTTCGAAGCCAGTATCCAAGTTGGATAGTATTCTGTGAATTTGTCCAGCTTTCGTATTTTTTTTTCCTTTTTCGTTGAGCTTCATTTTTTTTTTCATTGCCCCAGTGTGGGGGTGATCCTCAGGGGGTTTGAATTTGGAAAGAGATTTTCATTGTATGGCTCAAGTGGGCTAGCAAGTGAATAATAGTGTATGGATAGCTGAAATGATTGCCTCTCATCATTTTGACACAAACAAAGTTGGATTTTAGAAATCATGTATATGCAACATTCAAATTTGTGCAATGTCATGGGGAACAATGGGCTGTCTCACGTAGTATTTGATGATGTGTGGCATGCCTTGAGTTGAGGTATTTCTTCCCTTGAGAGTGTACTGTTCATATGCTATAGTGGTAGAGTAGTATGCACTTGCGATGATGAGCAATGTCAGACACTGTAATGATTAATCATGGTCTTGAAGCCTTTTTGGCGTGTTCTATCATGTGTTGTGTCCAAAAGTTCAATGCGATGTCCAAATTGGCTTCAACAAGTTACAAGACAGCCATATCCAATAAATCATGAGATTTTAAAGCAAGATGGTGAAAAAAGCTTTTTTTCTTTTCTTTTTTCTTTTGTTTTTTTTTTTTTTTGAACTTGTTTCTTTTTTTTTTTTTATAAAAGAAATGTATGTACTTATACAAAGCAGACAATGCATATATTTAGTAGTGGAGAAACTGCCCCTGTGTGGCATTTTGATGCCTTGTAAGGAGTGGAATTTTAGGCAGTGGGTGAAGTATTGGCCTTTTGCGATAGCGACCAAACGCTTGTGGGTGTATCAGACTGTTGGTAAAGGGTTTAGAAACAATGCATGTACTGGATGGATGGGAACAACACATATGATTGGTTGCTCATGTATTTACACAATCCTTGACATTCTCTTTTTATTGATGATATTTTTTGATACATATAAAAGCAAAAAGAGAACAACAAGAAAACTCTTACATTTCATCAACCCATTGTTCATTGGTAAAGATAACCCACCCCAACAAATGATTTGAATCACAGGGGCGGTTCGAGCTTCCAAGAACATTTTTTCCTAATCATTATGGACTTCTTCATTATCAGATGGTTTAAGCCAGAAGTAAGCTGCAGCCGCCACAGCCATCCAAAGAAGAATGCACGCTTCGCAGAGTAGAATTATCTCACCCAAATCCATGTTGTTCTCCAAATTGTTTTTTTTTTTTTTGAAAGAGCACCCCCACGCCTAAAACAAGATCAAACTTCTGGTACAATGGTGAAAGACAATGAGTATGGGTGTGGTAAGGAGAGAGAAGTGAGAGAAATATGTTAAGGCCGAGAAGGGAGAGGAGAGAGAGATGCAGAGATTAGTGGAGAAGAAGGATGAGAGGAATGAGGGAGAGAAGTGAGGGTAGGTTTTATGCTCTTTCCTCTCCCTCTCCACCGACGCTTTCTCTCTCTCTCCTCTTCTCCTTTTTCTCTTTCTTTTCCTTTTATTTTTGACTTTCTCGTGACCGACAATCTCCCTCTCTCCTCTTTTCCCCCTTTTTTTTTTGACTTTTCAGTTTTTTTTCTGACACTTTCTCTCTCTCCTCTCCTTTTTCTTTTTCTTTTCCTTTTTTTTCTTCCTTTCTCGTGGTCGATGCACTCTCTCTCTCTTCTTTTCAGTTTTCTTTTTCTTTTTGCTTTTTCCTTTTGCTTTTTGGTTTTTGTTTCATTTTGGAAGAGAGTAAAAATGTATTTGAAAGGGTAGAACAGCCTATTGATTTGGCAATGACTTGACAATGAGATGATTTGGACAGTTGCGAATATGTCAGTATTGCTTGGACTTGATAATATCAATGTTCGCAATTTTGACTTGTACGTGCTGCCATTGTATCGAATTAGGCCTGAATGAAGGATTAGGAATGATCAAGCATGTCATGTCAGCCTTTGAGCTAGTTCAAATTGATGATAGCAAACACAAGTGCATCGTGAAAGTGATGGGGATTAGAACCCTCTTTTTAGAAAGTGCACTTATGTTACTAACAAGAGATAGTACTTCCACAGTTGATTCTTGAACTGATAGGCCAATGCGAGGGTACATTGCATAAGAAGCGAAAATAGTGCCAAGGAGGATTTTTATTTTTATTTTTTTAAGAAAGAGAAAAAAAAATGAAAAGTTACAATGATACAAATGTACATTTGGATTTTGCTGAGTGGGAGCGGAGTTCTGCCAAAGTGAGGCTTTTTTTCAAAGGTCGAATGCTAACGACATCCTGCGCGCTTTTCAGCAACCATATAGATCCTGTAGTCCGTTCCACAGAACCCTGGGTGAATGTTCTTCAGGACTTACTTCTGAGGACAATATCGTCCTGGGATGCTTACCCTCCCAGTTGCTCTGTAAAACAATACCCAAAGGTCCAAACTACATTAAGCTGGTGGAGGGACACGCGTAGTAAGACATGTGGGCTCAATCCCACGCATACTCGACATACAGGGACTACCTCGAATACGGACCGTGATATTCATTCCATTTTTTTTAAATATTTTTTTTTTGAATTTTTTTGAATTTTTTATTTTATTTTATTTTTTTTGAATTTTTTGAAATTTTTTTTTAAAAAAAAAAACAAAAAAAGAGCCTTAATTCTAAGGCTCATACCACCTCGTGAATTTTCTTCTCTTTTCTTTGAAGGCATGTTGATTCTCCATCTTGTCAATTAAATCTAAGAAGGAGTTTTGAGCTAAGTTATTGACAGTGAGGAAAGAGTAAGGATCAGTGGATGGAGTAGTTGATTTTTGACGAACTCACTTGAAGATTTAGAGAGAGATTTGGATATTTTGGGACCCCTGATTTTTTTGTTTGATACAGGAGAATCTGGGACTTGTTAGATTGCGAGTGTTGGACTAGATTAGACCAGCAGGGGCAAGTTGGAGTAACAGAGGGGGTGCGGGCAGGACGAGAGACTAGAGGAATCGCGTTGGGAGTAGCGAGATCCAACGGACTTGGAGAAGTTTGGTGGTTGTTGCTAGGTTGTAAGGACCGAGCTGGAGAAATGGTGTTGGGAGTAGCGAGATCCAACGAACTTGGAGAAGTTTGGTGGTTGTTACTAGGTTGCAAGTGCTGGACCAGATCAGACCAACGAGAATGAGAAGAGGTCGTACAAGTTTGAGTAACATGAGGAATATGGATAGGGCTAGAGATTTCCAAGGAGATTGGAGCAGTTGTGGTGGGAGAAATGAGGTTGGAACAAATTTGAAGAATTTCTATATTGTGATTTAGATCTTCTATAGCATAACTGAGCCAAGGATCCAGATCAGGATCCTGGGATTGTTTGGGTGATTCTTCTTTTGATTGAGCTTGAAGTTGTGAAACATGTTCCTTCAGTTCTAGAACTTGTTGTTCAAGGAGAAAGATATAAGAAACACATCCCAAGATGGGCTCCTGAAGCCTAGCTGTGGCTTCATATACAAGGGAGTTGATAGTTTGCTGGTGATCTGCCTTGGATACATTTTGAATAAGGCGTAAAAAGTTCATGTATCCAAAAAATCTGTGAATTGCCCCATAATCCTTGTTACTTCCTTCGTACCGAAAGTAGGGAGCCAAGGGACAATCAGTTCGGCACTGTCTTCTATTATATATACATGCACCACAACGATGATATGTTGGGTCCATAACTCTCTTCACACCCATTTTTTGTTATGATTCTCTGTTTACTCTTCTTGATCTCTATGAGAAGCTCCTGTATAGGGCTTGTTTTAGCTTCCTCTTATTCAGATTAGAGTTTATTTTTTTTTTGTTTTTCCAAGAAGAGGGATGAATTTCTACAGAGAGATGGAAGGAGAAGAGAAGAAGAAAGAGAGGAGGAGAGTGAAACAGAGAGAGGTTCGTCAAAGAGAGAGGGAGGATGTGTGAGAATGACAGAGAAAGAGGGAGGTATGGGGGTTTTTAAAATGAGGGGAAGAGAGAGGTCATTGAGAGTGATAGAAAGAGAGAAAGGGAGGGGGGCGTTGAGAGAGAGAGAGACTGTGAGAGCGACAGAAAGAGAGGGAACAGGTGAGAAAAAGAAAGAGAGAGTGGAGACAGAGAGGGGGGGTGTCCATGAGAGTCACAGAGAGAAAGTGTGTGTCGGTGAGAGAGATAGAAAGAGAGGGAGTGGGTAGGAAAGAAAAGAGAGAGAGAGAGAGAGAGAGAGAGAGGGAGTTAGTGAGACTGACAGAGAGAGAGAGAGAGAGAGAGAAAAAGAGCACGTGGAGAGAGTAATGTATCGATGTTGATGCACACATAGAGAGTGAGAGCATGTGAAGAGAGTGATGTATCAATATTGATGCATGTGCAGAAAGTGAGAGCATGTGGAGAGGTTGATGCCTAATACAGACTTAAATCAGGCCTGGTACCCAAACCTTCAAACCTCTAGCGCCGAAGCACTTTCTCAGGTTGGTGGTTCAAGCGGGAGAGTTTTCTGTGCGGTACCGACGGTGACACCACGACGGCCATGCCACATACTCATCTCCCTATCTAATCTTACAAGGTTTCCTCTTGAGGAAGGGCTATGTTATGCTTGCATGCTAGTGTGTAGTGTGCAAAATGATTTAGGCATTGGCCTTTACAAATTTTGGCATTGGCCTTGCAGCTTTATTTCAGTCTGAGTCATGAACACCTGTACAAAAGAATACGAATTCACAAAAGAAAAGATAAAACAAAATTGTTAGTAAAAAAATAAATGCCCCATTGTAATGAGAATCACTAAAGTGACGGCCTGAGTCCTCTTAAGTGTGATGAATCCCCAGCAGAGTCGCCAGCTGTCGCACCCGCTCTTTCGGCGCAGCCTGGCTGTCGGTGTGGGCCTGGCTTGTTTTAAAAGTGGGTGAAGTGCGACAAATTTTTATTGGGAGTGGTGAAAAGAGTATGGTAGGGCCAATTTGAAATGTTCAGAGTCGCCACCTAACATTTGGGTGTTAGGACCCCTGCAAAGACAATTAAAGTAATTCATCTTTGACTTTTGAAAAATAGTTTTAAAAAAAGTGGGCCCTTTAAAAGTATGACTTTGAATAGCCATGCGAAAACCAGAGATCTTTTAAAATATGGATTCGGGGACTCGATTATGTCAAGGGAAGGTGTTAGGCACCCTCGAACATCCATGCAAAGCACGGTTGCCAATTCTAGTGACTTTCATGATAATGGGGCATAAATGAGATAATAGAGTGTGAGGATGTACAAGAAATAGAAAAAAAGTTGTGGTTATGGCCGCACCCAAGTGAAGGGTTGCATACGTATCTCAAGTCGAGAATCAGGCCATACGTAGTTCTGTGCTTCGTATATGTGTGAGTGTGTGTAAGTGTTTGGAAAAAGTTGGTCGATCTAGACCGTGTGAGTGTGAAGTAGTGTTTTGAGTAAAGTTGGTGTAGCTAGAAACTTTAACCTGTGCGGTGTAGTCCTAGACTTTAACCTTTGAAAGAGTAGTGAGTTTTGAAAAGTGATTTGAGTGAAAATTGGTGTAGCTAGGATTTTTGGAAAAGTGATTGAGATTGAAATGAGTTTGTGCAAGTGAGTGTAGAGTGAAGTGTTTTTTTTTTTTTTTTTTTTTTTTTTTTTGTATTTTTCATTTTTTCTGTTCTTTTATTCCTATGCCGGAAGTAAGGGTCGGTGCCCTAAAGAAAGAAAAGAGATTTTTTTGTATTTTTATTTTTTATGCCGGAAGTAAGGGTCGGTTCCCAAATGAGTCTAGTTTCTATGATAGAAAACCATTTTGCAATATCTTTTGGAGATTGGGAGAAATTGAGTTTAGAAGCACCCTTACTCAGAAATAGGGACTGTACTGTCGACTGAAATTGGACGATTTTTTACAAAAACTAAACTGATCCAAAAAAAATCAAAAAATTCACAGACGTAATTAAGAGGCTATAGTTAATGGACAAAAAAAAATGGAGTGAAGAAAAAATCTTGAAGTAGTCCAAACAGTGAACGTGATCTAGTGTCACTACTGTGATGTTTCTGGCAGATTGTATGCCCTGTGTATTTGTGCTTTAAAAATGGGTCATATGATCTTTTAAAATTCTGAGAAAAATCATAGACAAATATCATTGAGTTAAGAACACTCTCCAATTGGTCTCCATGGTGATATTTGTTTTTTTTTTTTTTGACATGATCTTAAAAGAGAAACACAGATCTATAATCTATGTCATAGTATTTGCTTCTTCTTCTCCCATAATTTTGAAAAGAAAACCCACATCTATGAATTAACGTTAAGAGAGAGAGAGAGAGATCAATTTGCAACAGCAGTTTCCTTCTCTCAAAGAATTTGAAGCATCAAAAAGTTAATGTTTATAAATTCAAAATAGGAAAAAATCAAGCCTTCTTTTATTTGAGAAGAACTTGCTTTTAGGCTAGTTTTATAGCAAAACTGGGTTTTCTTGTTCATCCAATTGAGAAGAAAACACAAGACTCCAATATGCTCTGGATTCCAACATCTTTGGTTAGTTGCTAATGAATTCCTTAATTGATTGCCATGGGTCATGGCTATAGCAGAGAGTATTACTACAGTCTAACAAATTGGATGCTCTGAATGTTTGCTTGGTCCTTGAACATGAAAAATTATAGGATAAGGGTTGGAATATGTCTTGGGGAAACCCTTCTTATGATTCCTCGGTTTTTCAGAGAGAGGGGAAGGAGAAATAGTAGGCTATAAAAGTTTTATTTTGGAACAAAATAAAGGAGAAGTAAAGAAGAAAACAAGGTACTAATCTATGGAGATGCAGGGTAAGCACTAAACAGCTTGCTTCAGCTGTAATTTGGAACCATGTGTGTTTCTCTGTGTATTTGTGTTTGTGTTTGTGAGTGTGTAAGAGAGAGAGAAGACGAATGTGTGTTTGTGTGTGTGTGTGTGTGTGTGTGTGTGTGTGTGTGAGAGAGAGAGAGAGAGAGAGAGAGAGACTGTAGAAGAAATCCATATTTGGGTCATGGACCATTTTTGGGTAACCAATTTCAAATGCTTAAAACTTTCAAATTTGTAGGACCCATCCCCTTTGCTATGTCATCTTTCGGTGGATATCTTCGGTAATATTCAGTGACTATATCATTATGCTTAAAGTTTTATTTTAAAAGTGCTTCTTAAATGATGGGATAGTGGGATAAGATAAATAACTTCTAATCAAAATTCAACTAGTCTCATTGTATTAAATTTGGCTCCACTGTCACATCATTTGAGTAGGGGTGGCCATGGGTCGGGTGAGTCTGGTATGACCTCCCACCCGGTCATCCATCTGATTACCATTGGGTGATGAGTGTAGCACCCGTCATCCATCCGTAAAGTCGGGTGAAACCAATACATCGATTTCGGGTGGAATCGGGTTGGTTTCGGGTGAAACTCGACAGAGAGCATACAACATGCTGAAACACATTTTATAACCTATTTGTACAATCTCTTTTCCACTTTTTTGTACAACCTAAAACACTTTTTTGCCATCTTTTATAGTAACAATAACATACAAGCTATTTTATCATAATCCCACATCAAAGCAACCATACAAATTACAATAACAACATCAAGTTCATGAAAGACTTGATAAAAAAAATAAAAATAAAAATAAAAAGAGTGAGGTCTAAATATAAATGTCTAAAAAGAGTATTTATACTAGGGGATATAAGGTTACAAAGTACACTGCGTATATACCGAGTCAGGCCGGGTGGAGTCAGGTCAATTAGCACATAAAACTGACATTATATCCGACTCGAAGTTGGTCGAGTCTCACAATTGGAACCTGTGACTCCACCTGCAACCTATACAAACCGACTCAAAAGGCTCAAGTTGGTCGGGTCGAGTCGAGTTTCCCAGGTCATCGGTTTTTTTGGCCAGCCCTACATTTGAGAAAAATTTTTGAAACAAAAATTTGAGAAGCATAACATTACTCAAAAGAAAATGATATTAAGGACCAGTTGAGTGGTAACCAAATAGACTCCCTCTGTCCTATTTTGTGAGTCCTGTATTCTATTTTGGGATTTTTACTTACTTTCCAAAACTACCATTCATTGAAATCTACACCAAGATAAAACTAAATGATTAAGGACAATTGTGGAAAGTATGTATAGATTCTTCGTGTCTCCTTAATAAGTTGAGTTCCTAAAGATGGACTCACAAAATATATAGGATGGAGTGAGTATGTGATTGTGGATAATAAAACGAAAATCATACTTATATCAATGCCGTGGTTTACGTGCCTACCAGTCATATATGATGAATAACGTTTCGAGGAAAACAAAAAAAAAATGTAAATATATTTATATATATATATATACTACTCCAATTAATAAGATTTACTGTAAAAGTACACGTCTTTTGTACTCTAAGAGCATCTACAGTGGGAGTAAGAAATTTAAGGGAAACTTAGACTAAGTTATTGTATAGTGGAGAAGGTGTTAGCGGTAGGAGAAGGAATGGGGCGGCACATGTTGTGCCGTGAGAAATAGAGAGTGGCACATGAAGTGCCGTGAGAAATTGGGGCGGCACATCTTGTGTCGTTTCAACTTGGGCGGCTCATCTTGTGCCGTTTCTCCCTACATTAAAAGAAACTTAGTGGTAAAATAAAAATAAGTTTTCCTAAGGTTTACTATCCTATACAATAGGTAAAACGCCCGTGTTGTTAATGACTATAAATTAAAGTTATATTCCTAAGTTATCCTATACACTCTCCCATTATTGATGCTCTAAAGAGTCTAAACGGCGGAAGGTACCAAAAGTTCAATCTCTTTGTTGCCCTCTCCACTGGGGTCGCACTCAACTCACTCTTTCTCTCTATTCTCTCTCCATACATACATGTGTAACATATCCATAATAGTACCTCTCTCTCCCTCTGTGTGTGTGGAATGTCCCTTCCTAGTGCTTGTTAGGCAGAATGGACTGTATATTTATGTTATACACGCACTTACACAAAAATGTGTATTGTCAATCATTGTACCTTAGATTGTTTTGGGTATGTTGGAGTGAAACTAAAGATTGTGATTGAGCCAAGAAATATATATATAAAAAATTAATTAACACATCAAATCGTACTGTACAGTTATAACAATCTGGGCTTGTATATTAGAAGTACTGTACAGTTTTAATGTTATGTTTGACATGCAAATTTTTGGCTGTTCAATGCTGGCTATTGCGTGAACAAGAAGAACCTATAATCTTATAATCTGTTGTGATTTTCGGCAACTAAACATGATTATTCTTGCCAATGAAGGAAATTATGACGGACTTGGCACTGGGCTATAGTCCTGTGCAAGTTCCTTGGAAATATTTTTTTAGTTGTTTTCTAGCCCAGCCCAAATCATGCAGTAACAAAATAACTTCACAACTAAAATGATTCGAACCTTGTACCATTGGAAAGAATAATAAGAATAAAACCACTGGTCTATGTGACTATCTACTTTAAACCAACCTTTACAAATATTTGTATTGTTATATTTTTTTTATCAATAAATTAACAACTAATCTTATTACTAAATAATATATTTATATATAAATATTTAGCTCAACACATTTTCTTCTTAGTTTAGTCCAACTCAAATTTGAAAGAAAACAGAAGTTTTATGCAATATATTAGTCTAATTGTGATACAGTTGCTTTAAGATATTTGACCCTAACATTTTTTTGCCTCACTCTATGCTTGTTTACTTTTATAGGTTAAAAACCTAAAAAATAATAAAATATCCGTGGACCAAATAATTAAAAAAAAAAATTTACACATCGATTCAATTCAATCCTAGTCCACCCCAAACAATGATCCTAGGTCCGTCCTTAGAAGGAATAAAAGGTAACATATTAGACTGTATAATTTGACCTGTCATATATTTCACATAGAATGAAACAATTATCTATTTGCTGTTCTTTGAGTATTTGATATATTTACACGTGTGTCAACTAGTGTGTCTGTGATAATAGAATGGTTGAAGACATGAACTTGAACTGATAAACAAAAAGGTAAATTAGGTCATGGTCTTTTTTCGAACAAAAGTTCCCAAATCAAATAAACTAGACAAGTAAATCAACAGGGATTTTAAAACACCTGTACAGAAAATTAAGAGAAAAATAATGCAATGAGGAAGACAAAATGGTAAGGGCGATTTTTAATTTTTTTTTTTTTTTTAATTGTCTACTTATACATAATTATGTGTATAATTATGTGTAGAATTCATTTTATGTCACAATTGCAAAATATTCTAATAGTTTGCACATCACTGATGAAAACTCTGAAATTGGCCAAACATATTAACACTTAGACCCCTTTGTGAGGTTAATTTTGGATATGTGGGGATTATGCTGTCATTTAGCCCACTTATGTGGGGCTAATTTTTAACACTTAATCCCTATGAGGGGCTAATTTAGGGGTTAACTGCTTATGTACAGTCAATTTTGACATTTAAACTTTTTATGCGGGGCTAATTTTAACTCTAAATCCGACTATTTTGAGAGAAATCTTAGTAGTTTCACTTTAGTCTAAAACCACAAGGGGGTTAAATGTCCACTTTTGAACCACAGGGAGTAAAGTAAAAATGAGCCTAACCACAAGGGGGGTAAAATATAATTAACCCTTTTTTAAGGTAAAAAATTAAAGTAATAGAGAGAGGATGTGTAGAGAATTATTTTTACAATCTCATCCAGGGGCCAAAAGATAAGTTAGGGGGGACACAATGAAAATTAGAGAAAAACTAAAGGAAGAATTTTAATTATGAAAAATCAAGAGAGGCACGTGTCCCCCTCTTGACCCCACGTGGCTCCGCCACTGAACACACACACACGCATATATACACACATACTAGGTAACACCAGTTCTAGTATGGGGATTCGGGAATTCGTTAATTTTTCAAAAAGTAAGGGTGAGGGTGGTGCGACAGGAGTACTCGGATAAAATATTTAGAATATATTTTTATATAATAGTATACATACAAATTAATTATATCTATTAATGCATTAGTGTATACCTGTGGATACCGGGATTCCACCGCTTCGTTATGTTTTTGAAACTTGTTTGATTTTTGAAAGAGAAAAGGTCTGTTGAAAACAGATACAGAGTCGCCACTTGGTCTTTAAGGAACCAAGAAACCTAATTTGACTCACCCAAATGGATAAAGGGCACCGGCCCTTCATAACCAAAGAACTTGGTTCGGGGTTTTGGTACGAGAGAGGAAGGAGCCTTTGTCACGACTAAAACACCCTCAACTCGCCCCGTCTTTCGACGGGCCTCAATTAGCATCCAAATAATCATCTTATACTATGTATGGTTCGACAATTAATACTATGATAATATATTACATCACATAAGAAACTTGAAATTGGAAGATCAAAAGATAAGATATCATTCATAAGATCTAAGCCAAGTATCACACAATGCAAAGTGAAAATCACACAAATAAACCTAGGAAAAATCGTCTAATCATATATCAATTAATCAAGTATCCTAATCTAAAGGGGGCATGAATTGTTCTGGAAACAAATAAATCAAAGAAAACAAAGATGCTTAGCAAGCTAAAATGATGCATGTTGTTCTTTGAGAAGAGAAGATCTCTCAATCCCCGGGACGGATGAGAAAGGATGATTAGATCGAGGGGAAGCATGAACGTGTGATCATGATCATTCCTTATAACCTTCATAGATTAGGAGTTACAAAATCCCAAATCTTTGCATGGATGCAATGTATGTATCTAAAATGTGCCAAGGTTGTAGTGTGCTTTGTGTTCATGGATTCCTAGGATGACTTAAAAGTCTAAAATGTGCATGAATGGATGGATGAAATCAATATGGGATATGTACAAATGTAATATGAACTACTTCCTAAGATATGAACTAATTTGGAAGGCATATAAGCATCAAATCAAAGAATGAAAGTTAAAATGTGCTTGCTGTGAATAGTGGACAGAACAGTAACATGATCTTGTAAAAATGGAAAAGAGGGGTTAGGAATGCTTTAAATGCATGATTTTTTATGGAGATGTTCCTTATTGTGTCTAGAATACAACCCAAAAATCCAATCCTTAATAACTATCACAGATTGAGAGAAATCATATGAACAACAGAGGTCACTCAGAAACAGAGTCTGTACTGTCGACTGAAATGTTGAAAAATCTTAGAAAATGAAAACGAATGATCTAGGGGCCCATTTTATACAGAAAGTTCCCTAAGACATGGAAGTTTAATGGAAAAATACGTTGGGACCACCCCGTTTGGAAAAGTTTTCTGAAAAAGAAGTAGGAAGTTAGCCAAGCTGCTGTGACAGCAGAGGCAGAATGTTTGGAAGGAATGTTTGGGTTCAAATGGACCATTTTCAAGTACTTCCAAGTCAAACCAAAAATCATGGGTGTTCTCCAATGAGTTAGGAAGACTTTCCAAGTGGCCTTGCATCTATATATTGAGTATTGAGTTCTAGAGAAATCTTTGAACTCAGCTCACTCACTGTTTTAACTCACTGTTTTGAAGATTTTGGGAAAAATAAGGTTTTCTTTCTTAAAATCAAAATGAGAGGGATTGAGGGGGGTTTTGAAATAGAGGTTTTGAAAGTGCATTTTTAATACTCAATAAAGATTATAACCACTTAAAATGCCAACATTCAACTCATCATCAAGAACCTCCAAGATTGTTGGAGAAACTTATTTTTATTTGAGCATAACTTCAATACACTTCAAGGAGGCCTTGGAGGATATTGAAGTTATGATCATCATCTATCAAACATGTTTTTGAGGTCAAGAGCTACTATCCATAAGGATTCACTCACCCCAAACTTCATGTCATCATTTAGATGATGATGAACTAGTAAGTAAATAAAGAAAATCAAAAAAGAAATGAGGTGAGAAGAGATGAACAATATATAAACAAGCAAGCAAATAGATAGCAATCAATGGATGATATTCATGATGTATAGAACTTGTAGCATGGTGTTTCACTCATATGTAATGACATTGGACATGGAAGAAGCTTTCACTCTCTTAAATGCTCACTAAAATGGTGGTTGGGTGTATTGAATGTTGAAGTAAATGGGAGTAATGTAGTAAAAACAAAGTTTAGAACTCACTTTTGTTTTGAAAATCAAAGAAGAAAGCTTCTTTTCTCTCTATTCTCACCTTATCTCTACAACTTTCTCTCCCAAACTTTCTCTAAACTTGCATTTGACTCCCCCAAAATGAAGAGCAATGGGGGGTTTAAATAGGAAAACTTGGGGTGGTTTTGGGATTTAGAAAGTATTCCCATTGGCTCCAAACATCTGAAATCATAAAACTATGTCGTTTTGGTTTTTAATTAATCAAAATGGGACCACAAAACAAATTACAAAATTACACTGTTCTGGAGGGGAGTGCCGCGGCGGCACTGGGCCAGTGCCGCGGCGGCAGTAGGCCAGTGCCGCGGCGGCACTGCTCCTCCCTCGTCCAGATAATGCTGTTTAGGCCCCCTGGGTTCCGGTATTCGCGAAAAGGCCCTATTTCGTCCGAAATTCACAAAAAATGCGTACGAACTCCAAACAGAGGTTGTGATATACCGTTGGAAAGGTAATGGAGTCTACTTTACATAAAAAATAGTTCTGGGATAAGTCACTTTGAAAAGTTTTACGGTATTCGCGATAAAAGCCGATTTGATCGCCTTTCCGGCTTTGGAAATTCATAATAAATTCGTTTTAAATCCAGGAATTATGTGCGATATACCGTTGGAAAGCTATTGACCTCTAGTATCCATGAAAAATATTTGAAAATTGTTTCGGTGCCCCGATTCCAAAGTCAAATCTTGGTCAAACTAGTCAAACCTGGGATTCCCGGGAAGTTCTAGGAACCTCCGAGAGCTCCCAGGAGCCGACGTTTTCGCTCGATTCTCTTTTAGAACTCATTTTAATACTTTTCTAATGATTTCGGTGAACTCGGACGATTTCGGTCAAACTTGGTCAAACTCTGGTCAAACCTGGTCAAACCTGGGTCAAACCGGTCAACTAGGACTTTCGGGGGACTTCCGGGGGTCTCTGGGAGCTGACGATTTCATCCGGTTTTACTTAAAAACTCATTTTATTATTTTTCTTACGACATAGCATGTTTTCAGAACTTCGGGACCAAATCTGGAGTTTTCGGGCTTTCAGGGGTATTTTGGTCATTCTGAGCATTCTGAGAGATAGAGCTGACTTCCAAGAGTCCTTTTGAGTCTTTTACGATCATTGTGAACCACCAAGCTATGGGTTTTCTAAATCTGATAGCCGACAAAATGGGGTGTCTACAGTTTGCCCCTCTTTGGCAGGAACTTGCGAGGCAATGCATGTCGCAAGCGAGTGCCAAAGTTTTGAAGAGACAGGACTTTTTGGAGGCTACAGATTTAGGATAAAAAGCGTTGCAAAAGATGCAATGATGCTGAGGCTAGTGCTGGTCGTGCTCTGCGTGAGCTGCCTACGTATCCCAAGGGGAATCAGACCAGGACGTAGTTCGGGGCGCAAAGGAAAGAATCACATATGTACACACGCAACAACCAAGCGGATGCTATGCTATAAGGATGGTATGCAATGCGTAGATGTGATACGAGTTGTGTTATGAATCCTATTATGCCTATTGTATGATCCTAGTATGCTGTAGGGTGTGCCACTCCAAGTAGGCTGGTGTCGTGCTGGTGCTTCTGACTATGATGCAGTTATTGACCCGAATTTTTAGAAGGCTCTGAGTCTAGGGGCAAACTTCTGAATTTTGGGAAGTGTGCTTCGTAAGAGAACGTAATTGGGTGTGGGGTCTCAGAGGACTATAATCGAGGACGCCTTTTAGCAAATAGCCGACAGACACGGGAGCCCTGGAAATTAAGAGACGGACACAGAAGTCAAGGGATGATCATGAAATCCTGAGATGTCACACGATGAACATGGAAGCCCCATGGCATATTTTGAATGAGAGCGATGATGATTAATGAACAGACGATGTTTGAATCGAGATGATGAGTCGACAATGGACTACTGTGATTGAACTGACGGTGTACGAATCCGCTGAGGATTAGTCTGAATCTGCTGGGGATGAAGCGACTCTTTCTAGGATCTCTCTTCAACTGCTTCTTTTGATCAAATCTTACGGGCCGGTCGGGGCCTCCGGGAGCCAGTATCTTTCTTCTTCTGTCCTCGGGGGATAATGCAGGGTTCTCGGGGAGGGAATCTCTTTTCCTTGATCGGGAACCAGGACTCATCTCTGAATCTCTCACGGTTGATCAAATCTTGCGGTGCTCAATCTAAGAGGACCTGTCGGGGCCTCTGGGAGCTGGTATCTTTCTGCTTCTGTCCTCAGGGGATGATGCGAGGTTCTCGGGGAATCTCGTTTCTTGATCGGAAACCAGGACTCATCTCTGAATCTCTCACGGTTGATCAAATCTTGCGGTGCTCAATCCAAGAGGGCCTGTCGGGGCCTCCGGGAGCTGGTATCTTTCTGCTTCTGTCCTCGGGGGATGATGCGGGGTTCTTGGGGAATCTCTTTTTCGATTTTTTGGTGCCTTGGCCAAAATCTGGGATTCGTTCTCGGAACTCTCGTGTTTGATCAAAATTTACAACGGTTGTTCTGAAATAGCCGATTCGGGTCCTCGGGAGCCAATTTTTCCCAGTTTCTGCCTGCTGGAGGTAGTTCTGACAACTTTTAACTTGCTTGGGGTAAAACCTTACAAATCTTGATCGGAATGGGCCACTAGGGCTGATCGGGGCCAAAAATAGGCTGAAAAAGGCCAAAACAGGTCAAAACGGAGCAAAACGGGGCAAAACGGAGCCAAGCAGGGCCCGCGGGGAGCAGTACCGCGACGGCACTGGGCCACTGCCGCGGCGGCAGTTGGCCACTGCCGCGGCGGCACTGGGTGGCCGGACTCCATCTTTGTATTTCTCACGTTTTTGAGCTTTTGAAGCTCATTCTTGGCCATTTTGGGGTGTTTTTGGAGCCAAAAATCGCCAAAACGCAGCTTGTGCGCGCTCAGGTGAGTAATCCTACCCCATAGTTGGAATTGGTGTTTTGGTTTGCTCAATTTTGTAAGAAGAAAGTTTAACTTTGACTTCCATTTTCTTTGTAGATCCATGGCTTCGAGCTCGAGGAGACCGTCTAAGAAGGCCAAGGAACGGATGAAAGCCGAGATGCAAACCCCGGACTTGATTTTACGGGACCCCCAACATCATCTTTCGGTCGCGGCTCTAGCGAGCTTGGTATGTGAAACCTTTGACATTTTAGGACTATTTCCATGTATTGTGCTAGTTTTGTGAGCCGTAGTGCGCACCTAGAGATCGTTAGAAGTTCGATTTGTGTTCAAATGTTGATTTTGCAAATTTGGACCTCGGGTCATGAATAGTGATTTTGTGCATTGCTTTTGCCGTCTCTGGTATGTGCAGGTGCCGGAAGTAGCACTGAAGGGCCACGGTAGCCTCGCTCATGCTTTCCTGTGGTATACTCAACTCTCGCCCACCGTTAAGAGGATGGTCGATGACGCCGGGTTTAGAGGCTTTGTCCGTCTGGTCTCGAAGAGCAGCAATGATTTGGCACACTTTTATGCTTTGGCTGAGAGGTGGTGGGACACCACCAATACTTTCCACCTGCCGTTCGGCGAGATGACCATGACGCCCTTCGACTTTTCTATGATTACTGGTTTGAGGGTAGGCGGGAAGCGCCTGATTCTGGATTATTTCTATGAGATCGACCCTGAGGCTGTAGAGATGTTGATTGGGGCTGTTCCCCCCAATTTGGAGAGGCACTGGTTTCCTTGTGGCTGGCTTTACCGGGCTTATGGCAGAGGGAATCATAACCTGAACGATTCCCAGCTTTTGAGGGTGTATCTTCTGTATATCCTCGGCTGTTCGATCTTTGCGACTCGGAATGACCGGGTGAACTTGAGACTTCTCTCTTGCCTGGCGACCATCGATGAGATCCCTTCTTACGACTGGGGCAGTGCTTCCTTGGTCCATCTTTACAAGCACATGGGTGAGGTTTCCCGAGGTGATGTTAAATCAACGGGGGGATTTTGGCGAGCTTGGGAGGTATGTGCTGCATTTTGCTTTATATTCCTTGACTTGGCTTTTGATTTCTGTACTCTTTCTGACTTTCCTCCTTGTCTGTGCAGCTTTGGAGCTTCGAGTACCTAAAGATGTTAGCTCCATCCCCTGCAGATGAATCAGGCGAAGACGACGATGGCATGGCTCCTATGCCTCTGTTCCCACGAGGCTTGAGATGGAGGAGGGATGTTGTTGGGGTGAAGAGCGGGGCCCACCGGATTGTTTTGCTCAGAAACTTCCTAACCGAGCTGACGGCTGTTAATGTTGATTGGACGCCTTGGGAGCGCGTTGCCTATGCCGCCCCTGAGGAGATACAAGCGGTCAAGCCTCTTTTCTCTTGCCGACTCTTGATGGAGAGTACCGAGTGCAGGCAGTGGTTTCTTGGTGAGCGAGTGTCTCGGAAGGTGGTTGGTGGTTCCAGGTATCGGGTCCCTCATAATCCCCCTGCGATGGATGCTAGTGACCTTTCTGGTGATGCCCTACTGGCGGCCTTGGCTGGCACTGATGTTTGGGACCATTTACTCTTTGAGACCGGTTACGAGGCTTACCGTGGTCGTTTCCTGATGCCCAACTTCCCACTCCTGGAGGTGAGTTTTATGTTTTTGTTTTTTTATCCATTGCCTATGTTTTTTTTTCTTTTTTTAACTTGTTTTGTGCCTACAGCTTCGCGAGATGTATAGGAGACAGGCTCCTCCGACTTCTGATCCTATCCCTCCCTAGGATTGGACCGTCAACGTCCTAGGTGCTGATGGCAGTCCCCAAGTGATGGAGGTGCCGCGAGTCACATGTGGGTACCCTACTCAGCCAGCGGGCGTCCTCAATGTTCCTTGGAGTTACGCTGAGGAGGGTCACGCCTTGGCGGCTAGCCTACGGTCCTTGGTCCTCACACGAGACCACCGGGTATGTCCTTTATTTTTTTTACTCCTTAAGGTTATGAGGTTCTAACCCTGGATTTTACCCTTGACAGATGGATGGCATGCGGCAGTTTGCCGCCAACCAGATGGCGTCCTTGGTAGGTTTCTGACTCGACTCTGTTTTTGTACTTTTTGTTGTTCCCTTATTGATTGCCTTTATTTTATTTGTGTGTGCAGTACCGGGGAGGCGGAGCTGGCTCATCGAGGACTGGTCCAAGGTGCAGGGGCGGTAGGAGGAGGCCGTCGCCGACATACACTCCGGGCGGTCCGACAGAGGACGAAGAAGAGGAGGACTGAGCCCCCCCCCCCAAGCGGGAATTTTATTCTATTTTCTTTTTATGTTTTCGATCGGGTTTTACTGGTGATGTGACTATTTGGACAGTGTAGGATGATGTGTGGAACATTTTGTGACCTTTGACAAATTATTATGATGTTTTGCCTTTTAGGCCGGATAGCTTCCGGTTTGGAGGCGCGGTTGTGTGCTTATTTTAGTTGATGATGATACATGTGCACTGTGATTGTTGGGTGTTACTGCGATGGGCAGTTTTGTAATAGTGAGTGTTTTTGCCTTGCAGGTGGGATAGTCCGTGAAACGGGGAGGTGCTGCCGAAATTTCAAATTTTCCTAGAGCCGCGACCAAAAACATGGCTTTGTATGATCCCGCTCAGCTCACAGCTTGGCTAAACATCACGGATGGTGTGGAACGGATCAACCTCTTTAGCTACGGCCTGACCGAGCTATTCTCTCTTTGCCAGATGACCCTGAACACTGAGTTTTTGCGCACTGTCATTGCTCACTGGGACCCGGTGAACCATGTCTTCAATTTCAATGGCTTGGAGATATGCCCCTTGTTTGAGGAGTTCTGTGCCATCCTCGGCTATGATTCTGATTTGGACCTAATTCTCCCTTCTGTTGATACCCTCATCCCTACGCGAGGCTTGGCTGAGTATCTGAATTGTTCCATCACTGTTTCCCGCCGGCTGCTTCAAGGTGAGGTTCTCGACATTGCTTCCATAATTGCTCGACATGCCAGTCCTGGGAATCCCAGCGTGTATGATACTACTCGTGGGGCTGCTCTGATTCTATGTATGACTTCACACTTCTTGTTTTCGAGCACTTCTAGTGACTTAGTGCATGTATGTCTTGGGCTGAAGGCAGGTAAGAACCCCATGGCCATGGTTTTGGCCGAGACCCTGAATGGTTTGGATCGTGCTTCAAGCCAAGAATGCTTCTACTTTCTGGGGCGCCTCTGGTGTTACAGGCTTGGCTCTACGAGCGTCTTCAGTTATGGACCGGTAATGTGCCGCCAGTCTATTTTCGCAGAGCTGTGCTTCATACTCATTTTACTTCTGCTGATTGGGTGGGTATGATGGGCGCCTTATCTGAGGTTGACATTTGCTGGATTGTGAGGCGTTGGGGCATTTATGCTGTGACCACCAGTCTTGGGGATTTTCAGAGGGTGTGGCTGATGGGACTGAGAGAGGCCTCCTTCTATCATCCTCGTCGATTGGCCAGACAGTATGGGCAAGTTCAAGAGGTCCCCCGGGGGTTTACTGAGAGGGTCTTTGCTTCCAGAGTCAGAGCCACTACCATTGCTGCTTTCATCAGGGGCTGGGCCAGCCGTGCAAGGGCCTATTTCTAAAGACCTTTGAAGAAATAAAAGACACAAAGATAAAACTAGACCTGACTGATTCTGCTCATTCCTCCCAGTGTCTTTGAACATGTGTGATTGCTTTTCGAAAGACTTTTTATTTTTATATATATATATATATATATATATTTTTGATCTTTCCTGCTTATGTAATATTCAGAGTTTGTTTATCGGTGAACCTTGGTTACTTTGGGGATCTTATTCTATGCATTTTAGCTTTAAAAACATTTTGCAATCGAGATTTCAATTAGATGTTGATTTTGGTACTTGCTTGGGCATGCTAAGACGATTAGAGGCAAACGAGGCGGGTGGTCGAAGTTTGCCCCTAGTTTGGGACATATACGGTTGTGAGGCAAACGAGGTAGATGACCGACGTTTTCCCCTAGTTTAGAAGAGGTTCAGGCGAACGAGGCGAGTTGCCGAGTTTGCCCCTAGTGTGGAGGGTTATGGTAAGGACCGCGACTTTATTCTCTCAAATGCTCATAATTTTTTTGCCTAGGCACCAGTGAGGTGACCTAGCGAACTCTTTCCTCTCTTTTGTTATTGCTCACTTTGGATTTTAGCTCTAATTTTTGCCTAGGCATCCTTTCGGATTTTCGACCTAGCGAGCCATCCTTTTTTTTTTAAAGTCTGCCTACGTACCCCCGAGCAGGAATCAGGTCCAACGTAGTTCGGGCCAAAGCTTGAAAGAAATTGGGCTTTTTTTTGTTGGTGGAGCGACCGAATCGATGTGGTTGCCTACGTATCCCCGAGCGGGAATCAGGTTGAGCGTAGTTCAGGGCAAAGCTTGAAAGGAAATGGTTATTTTTGTTGGTGGAGCGACCGAACCGATGTGGTTGCCTACGTATCCCCGAGCGGAAATCAGGTCGAGCGTAGTTCAGGCAAAGCTTGAAAGGAAATGGTTATTTTTGTTGGTGGAGCGACCGAACCGATGTGGTTGCCTACGTATCCCCGAGCGGGAATCAGGTCGAGCGTAGTTCAGGCCAAAGCTTGAAAGAAAAGGTTATTGAATAGTCAAGCATAGTACTTTTTGAGACGATCCATGTTGATTGGTTCTTTGAATTCGACACCATCGAGGTCCATGAGATAAGTTGCTCCTCCGGAAAGAACAGTCTTGACGATGTAAGGGCCGACCCATTTAGGTTTAAACTTCCCACGGGGATCAAAGATCGGAGCTCGCAACTCCTTAAGGACAAGGTCACCCTTGACAATCTTCCTCGGACGAACCTTTTTGTTGAAAGCACGGGCTATCCTCTTTTGGTAGATTCGAACATGGTCGACTGCCGCTAGGCGCTTTTCATCTATGAGGGCCAATTTTTCATACCTTTCCCTCAACCAATCTGATTCCAAAATTTCACACTCTGCCATCATGCGTAGGGATGGTAATTCTATCTCGACCGAAAGTACCGCTTCCATCCCATACACTAGTGAGTAAGGGGTTGCTCCTGTGGACGTCCTTATCGAGGTTCTGTATCCCCAAAGTGCGAACGGTAGCTTTTCATGCCAGACCTTGTAAGTATCGGCTGATTTCTGCAGTATGGCCTTAACATTCTTGTTTGCAGCTTCGACTGCCCCATTAGTTTGTGGTCTGTACGGTGATGACTTATGATAAGTGATTTTGTATTCCTCGAACAGATCCCTGACTTCTGCCTTGAAATGACTTTCGTTATCCGAAATAATCTCATGGGGAACTCCATAACGGCAGATGAGATTTCTCTTGATGAATTTGGCCACTTCCTTGGCTCCTAACTTGGTGTAGGATGCAGCTTCTACCCATTTTGTGAAGTAGTCTATGGCCACCAGAATGTATCGATTTCCATTTGAAGCTTTCGGAGTGATTTCACCGATAATATCAATTCCCCAGGTGGAGAATGGCCAAGGTGAGGTCATGCTGTATAGAAGGGATGGTGGTACATGCATCATGTTTGTATGGATCTGGCACTTGTGACACTTTCTCACGTATTCGCAACAATCTTTCTCCAATGTTGTCCAGTAGTACCCTTGTCTTACGATTTTCTTGGCCAGCATGTGATCGTTCATGTGCGGGCCGCATACCCCCTCGTGTATTTCCTCCATCATTCTTCTGGAGCTTTTCCCAAACAAGCAAGTCAGGTTGTGACCGTTGTATCCTTTCTTCAGCAGTTTTCCACTGCAAATGATGAATTGCGCTGCGAATCTTTAAATGGCCCTTTTGTCTTTTTTGGTAGATTCTTGGGGGTACGTTCCATTTTCTATGAAGTTCCAGACATCCTGATACCACGGTGTTTCATTCTCTTCTGCTTCGATTGTGGTGATCATGTTGAACGAAGGCTCGTACCTTTGCTCAATTACCAAAGGCATCATCCTGACTCCCACAGGAATTTTGATCATGGAGGCTAAGGTAGCCAATGAATCAGCTAGCTGGTTCTCTTCCCTAGGCAAGTAGAAGAATGTTATGCTCTTAAAGTGCTTCTTGAGTCCATCGAGATGGTCATGGTAGGGCTTCAACCTCTCTTCCTTCACCTTCCATTCCCCTCTGGCTTGTGACACGATGAGATTCGAATCTTCGAAGACATCTAGCTTTTGAATTCTCAATTCTATGGCCGCTTCTATCCCCAGAATGCACGCTTCATATTCAGCAGTGTTGTTGGTGGAGTTATAATTGAGCTTGACTGCCAGTGGGGTGTGGTCCCCGTTTGGTGATACTAGGATTATTCCTACTCTGTAGCCTTTCATGTTGGCTGCTCCATCAAAGTACAACTTCCATTGTTCTTCCTTGATTTCCATGATATTTTCGTCCGGGAATGGGAAGTCTCCACTTTCTTCGGAGTCAATGGCGTGTTCCGCAAGATGCTTAGCCACGGTTCTCCCTTTTACCGATTTGCTTGTAACATACTTGATATCGAATTCGGATAGTAGACGTAACCAACGGGATATACGATCGATCAAGGCAGGTTTTTCGAGGAGGTACTTTAGAGGATCCATGCGGGATATGAGCACAACCGGGAAGGCTAGCATGTAGTGCCTCAGTCGGCGGGTGCACCAAACCAAGGCCCAACACGTTTTTTCGAGGGCAGAGTAGTTGAGCTCATACCCAGTCATCCTCTTGCTGAGGTAGTATATGGCTTTTTCGAAGTGGCTTTCTTCTCCTTCTTGGGCCAGCATGCAACCCATGGCATTTTTGGAGACGGATAGGTAAAGGAATAAGGGCTTATGAGGCGTTGGTGGTGAAAGGACAGGCGGATTTTGAAGGTAAGCTTTTATTTTGTCGAAAGCGGCTTGGCATTGGTCATCCCATTGGAACTTCTCCACTTTTCTCAGCAATCGGAACAAAGGATCGCATGTAGTCGTGAGCTTGGAAATGAAGCGACTGATGAATTGGATTCTTCCGAGGAACCCCCTTACCTCTTTTTCATTCCGTGGTGGTGTCATTTCTAGGATTGCCTTGATCTTGGAGGGATCCACCTCTATCCCCCTTTGTGTGATGAGGAAACCCAGGAGTTTACCTGTAATACCCTGTATTTTTGTAATATATTATATAACTAGACCTTGTATGTTTCTTTTGATACTTGTTTGAGCTTGGCCTTACCCTTGGTATAATTTGGATACCAATCGATTGACAAGTTTTCCAATCGATTGACTTGCTTTGGATACCAATCGATTGAACTTTATCTCAATCAATTGATTGTATCAATCGATTGACACTTATGTCAATCGATTGGAGGCAGCTGGGCAGATTCTTTTGCTCTGGCTGGGGAGAAGCCACGTGAACACTTTCCCTCTATTTATATGCAACCCAAATCTCGCCATTTTCTGTTTTCAGAAACTAGAGAGTGAGAGGGAGAGTTTTGTGTGTGTTTATATATATATACACTCATATATATATACTCACATATATACATATATTCATACACTCACACACACTCAGAGATGGACTGAGAAGAAGAAGAAGAAGACCAGAAAGAAGAAGAAAAGAAGGACAAAGAGAAGAGAGAAGGCAGAGAACTAGAGAGAGAGAGGGAGGGCACCATTGAAGCTCCAAGCTTCATTTCACACAACCAAACATGCCCTTAACGTCTAAGGTGAGTTCTAAACTCACTTGGTAGCCTTACATTGATGTTATGACATGTTTGAATGAAGAAATGGAAGAGAAACCATGTATTCCCGTTTATGTGTTGCTAGGCAGTCTTCTCTGTGAAGAAGACGAAGTGTCAATCGATTGACATCTTTCATGTTCCAATCGATTGACATCTATACCAATCGATTGACATCTTTCATGTTCCAATCGATTGACACTTTATGCAATCGATTGACATGGATTGTGATCCAATCGATTGAACTTTTTATCAATCGATTGACACTACTTTTATACCAATCGATTGACATCTATACCAATCGATTGGCAGTTACAGTTTACTGTTTTACTTGTTTGGATAATGTAATAACTGTTTAGTTGTTTATTTACTGTTCAGTATTTCCCAGCATGCTTTATTATTGTAATACAGACATGATAACGAGTTAATGCAGCGTAGGATCATAGTAATAACAAGACTATCGAATAATGTTTATAATGTTAGATAACGGAATAGTTGTGAATCCTTTGGAGTTAACGTTCATTTCATTCAGAGTAGTCGGGCCACATTGGGATTGTCATGTATCGGTAATAGAGTTGAACTTAAGTAGGTTTGCTAAGATTCGGGAATCTTGCGTGGGCGGGCTTTGGTCGATCATATGTTCTTAAAAGCGGTAGACAGACGAAGGTGTCTATGACTTGCGGTGAACCAGACCATTTGCCCTAAGATAGCCAGATGATCTAATCATATGTTCTTAAAAGCGGTAGACAGACGAAGGTGTCTATAACATGCGGTGGACCGTGATCACTGGTAGACGTCGCTAAGTCGTGGCATAGAATGATGTACTGTTGCTTAAAGCGTTATATCCCTGACATGCGGTGGACTGTGCATATGTTCTTAAAAGCGGGGGATGGACTAACGTGGTATCCATGACATGCGGTGAACTGTGCATATGTTCTTAAAAGCGGTGGATGAGCAATGGTGTGTTATAGAGTTGAACTACTGTCGAGTCTGTTCCCCTATCTAGACGTATTATCGGTCTTATAATGAGTAAAACATTAGTAATCGGATAATTGGTTTGATTAAAGGACTTACCCTTACAGAATTCTAATTTGGTTACGGCTTATAACTGGTAATAACTTCAATAGTTGATACCCTGTTAGTATCTAACTCACTCGGCTTTCATTAAGCTGACGGCGTTTATGCCGCTGGACATTTCTACGTTCCAGCGCACCCTGGTTATGACTATACAGGTGAAGGGTCTGCAGGAGAGGACCACTATGCCGGTGACGGAGTCCCTGTGGAGGATTTCCCCGACGGAGGTCAGACCGAAGAAGACTACTACGCCGAGGACTACCTTTATGCCAACTGAAGACTAGACTAGAATTGTAGCTAATTGTCGTTACCCTTTTGAACTTTTGTAGTCAGGCATATGTTGCTTTGGCATTTGTACTTCCGCTGCCTTATATTTGATTCGAGACTCTGATATGTAATAGTTAGTAACTTCTGTTGACTTTATGTTATGTTGTGATCAGAACCTAGACTTCATTCTTGTTACACTATTACTTCTTGTTGCTTAGTACTGCGTGGTGTGGACAATCATGTGACTTCACCCGTCGCTGCCTTTGGACCCAAAAAGGAAATTTATTTTTCTCTATTTTTGCCGTTCCGGGGCGTGACATTACCGGAGGTCACACCGAAAGTGCATTTCTTTGGATTCAACCTCATCTTGTACATACGCAACCTTTCAAAAAACTTTTCCAGTGCCACTAGGTGTCCTTCTCTATCCTTGGACTTCACGATCATGTCGTCTACATATACTTCTACTTCCTTGTGAATCATGTCATGCAACAGAGTGGTGGCAGCTCTTTGGTAGGTTGCCCCAGCATTCTTGAGTCCGAAAGGCATTACTCTATAGCAGTAGGTCCCCCAGGGAGTGGTGAATGTCGTCTTTTCCCGATCTTCTGGCACCATAAGAATCTGATTATACCTTGAGAAACCATCCATGAATGATAATAGCTCATGTCCTGCGGTGTTGTTTACCAAAACGTCAATGTGGGGAAGCGGGAAGTCATCCTTGGGACTGGCCTTGTTTAGATCACGGAAGTCGACGCACACACGAACTTTTCCATCTTTCTTCGGGACTGGCATGATATTGGCAACCCATTCCGGATATTCGGTGACAATGATGAATCCTGCCTTGAATTGCTTCTCCACTTCTTCCTTAACCTTGAGTGCCCACTCTGGCCTCATGAGCCTCAGTTTCTGCTTGACAGGTTTTGAATTAGGGAGGAGGGGAATATGATGTTGGACAATGTAGGGGTCGACCCCAGGCATGTCTTCGTAAGACCAAGCAAAAACATCTTTGAATTCTTTTAGCAAGAGGGTTAATTTTTCTTTTTCTTCTTTATTAAGAGTTGAGCCAATTTGCACAATTTGGGGATTATCTGTTTCACCTAGGTTAACTGATAAAGTATCTTCGATTATTTCATAAGCAGGTGGTTTCTCAATTAGTTGCTTAAGTTCAATTGGGAGATCCTCGGAGGGATCTGTGCATTCACAAGTATTAGACACAGAGGAGTAAGCAGAATCGTCTTTCATTTCATTCATGATAGGTGAAGTGACTACATTGGACAGTGGTGGGCTTACAGCATCCGACTCTGGTACAGACTCGATAATCGGCAATACAGACTATGGGGGAATAGGGGATAGGGAGACACAGACAGATGACTCTACAGCCTGGTTGCTCAGATCCTCCTCAGTTGGCTTGATCTGACCATCTTGGCTCTTGGCCCTCTTTTCTTCCTTCTTCTCAGCGGATTCCTCCCACATTTTCTCGATGGCTTCAGTGTCAAGGTATTTCAACCAGTCTTCCTCCAGGGTTTTCTCAATTTCTTCGGGATAGAACGGAACTTGATATGGAGGCCTCTCGCAGTCAGCGAAGATTTCGAGCCTGGGGTGCCTTTTCCCAGTGGTTTGATGGATCCAGGGTTCGGGGAACCCGAAGTAAGGGAAGTCATCCCCCTCTTTGATGAATTGTCCATTCAAGGTCTTGCGGTATGGTGGGAGACCCCTTACCCTTTTCTTCCATGGCCTCTGCAGCTCGATGTCTTCTTCAGTGGGCTTGTATCCTAGCCCAAAAGTACCTTGCTGTCCTTTGATTTGAGGGAACTCTCGAATCCCTTGCTGGCGTCGGTCCAATCCCATTCCAGGGAAGTAGTTCATTTTGCGAACGATGTTGACAACCGCAGAGTGGACCTCAGGGAACCTGTCTTCATCATTGATCATGTGGACTTCTTCCATGAAGAATCCCCCAATTTCTCCTTCTTCTAACTCAGGTATTTGGATTTCAAAGATGGGAGCGTAGTTCGGGAAAGCTTCATTACCCCAACTATTACCGAGGATGATTTTCACTTCCTTCTCATGGATGTACTTGATCATTTGATGCACAGTGGACGATACGGCTTTGTTGACATGCAACCAGGGCCTTCCAATCAGCAAGTTGAAAGAGGCCGGTATGTCCATGACCTGAAAGACTTCGGTGCTCACCAAAGATCCTACCCGGATTTGGAGAGAAACGGTTCCCATCACATTTCTCCTGGTGTTATCATAGGCCCTCACAGATTGCACAGATGGTGTGATGTCAAGGACATTGACCCCCAAGGCGGTGGCAGTCCTTAGGGCACAGACGTTTAAGGCCGAGCCCGTATCGACTAGACAGAACGGCACCTGTTGTCCCTTACATCCCACGGTGATATATAATGCCTTGTTATGTGCGGATCCCTCTGGTGGCAGGTCCTCATCAGAAAATGTAATGATTGGGTCGGGGGTAAGTGCGCCCAAGAAAGCTACCATATCCTCCGGCGCGGCGTCGATGGGGACCTCTATTCCAGCCAAAGCATTCAACACGGCTTGCCTATGCTTATAGGATGTTACCATGATGTCCCACATCGAGAGATGTGCTTGGGTTTTCTTTAGCTGCTTGATCAGCTCATTATCTTCTTCGATGACCTCATCCATCTTACCCTTCCCCTTGTCTTTTACCGGGCCTTTCTCGACAGTTTCAGTAGTAGGCTGCAGAGGCTGGCAGTGACGGCCTGACCTGGTCAGGTGATCAATTTCAGCAGGAGTAGGCCCTTCTATAGTCCCATCCTTTTTGAACCAATCACAATCCGTTCCCACATATGGTTTCTCCAGTTCGTCCCAGATAGAAGCATCACTTTCATCATTGGGATCATACCATTTGAGGTCTACCATCCCCAGATCGTGCTCTTCCAGAAAGAACAAGTCTTGCTCATCGTCTAGCTGTTGCTGCCACTCGTCGTTCTCCCTTTCAATCAGATGAATTCTCATAGAATCTGGGATGTCAATGAAAGGCAAGGGTTGAAGGGTACGGGGCTGGACTCAATGGGGTTGACATTTTGGTGGTTTGGTAGAGGATTTTGGGTGATATGGGGCTGCTTTGGTGACGGCTCGATGATGTTCCAGTCAATAAGGTCCTGAATGTCATGGCGAAGGCGCACCTAATCATCAGTGTTGTGGCCCGGGGCTTGGTGGTAGGTACACCGCTTGGACATATCGCAGTTTGGCGGGAGGGGGGTGTTTCGGGGTTGGAGTAGTTGGAGATGGCCTTTTTTGAGGAGGCGGTCTAAAGCAGAGGAGAGAGAGATTTCTAACTTGGCGAAGTTGCGAGGGGGGCTTTTTCTGGAAGGGGCGATTGGAGGGGTTTGCCTGGCTGGAGGGTTGGTACGGCCTAAGAGGGTACGCCATGGGTTGGCTGCTAAGGGCATTGACATCCGGGGGATTCCGGGAGTAGTTAGGCCTTCTGGACTGACTCGGGGGCTCTTCCTTTTTTATCTTTCCTTCTCTGATAGCGTCTTCAATCCGGGTTCCGACTTCAAACAACTCCTCAAAGGAGGAGATGGACTGGTAGAATAATTTCTCATGGTAGAGGGGCTACAGATTCCGGATGAGCATCCTTACCTGTTCTTTCTCAATTGGGTGGTAGGTCATTTGGGCTACCTTGTTCCTCCATCTGCTCAGAAATGCAGCGAAGGATTCGTTGTTGTTTTGTCGGGTTGTTTCCAAATCCCTGATGGTGACATCCAGCTCTTGATTGTAGGAGTAATGATCGACGAAGACTCGAACGATGTCCTCCCAGGCCCGGGTTTTGGAGGCTTCCAAGGTTAGGAACCACGATAGTGCAGACTTAGCAAGGGTTTGCGGGAACAACATCGCAATGTGTTCGTGAGTACAACCCATGGACTGGAAGATACTCATACATAGCTTCACATGACTTTTCGGATTCCCAGTTCCGTCAAAACGGTCGATGGCGGGCATCTTGAAGTTCTCTGGCAGTTTCAGCTTGACAGGCTCGAAGAGGCCTTCCAGGTCTAGCATGTAATCATCGACCCCTTTGCTTTTCTCAGCACGCTTTCTAGCTTGTCGACCTTGTCCATTTTCTCTTGGAGCTTTTTCTCGTACACGAACGGTGGGACCCCTTGAAACCAGTCTTCTTCCCTATTATTCTCATGCAGGGGAGGTTCAAATCCTGGTGGTGGAAACCCGGGTGGAGGTTGTGGTTGCTGCTGCTTCAGTTCTTCCATGAACTTCAGAACTTGGGCCAGGCTGTCGGACTGCTGGCTTATGGTCGCTCCCAATTCAGTAACCTTGCTTTCCAACTCTTCCCTATTCATGCTGAAGTAAGCTGTCGGACTGATTCTGATCAATCGACTATCCGAACTCCTGACCCACGAAGAGGACCCTGACTGCTGACCTTGGGAATCTATACTGACCTGACAGATTTTGAGAGGACTAGATTAGATCTTTGACAGTGGTGACTTTAGGCAGACAAAGATAGTGATGTGGACCGACTCGAAACAGTGCGTGCAGATTGATGGGGAATGGTGCATGCAAATGGGACAAGCATGCGGATGTAAGCCCTAATCTATATGATGCTTCTATTTCTAACAGATAGCAGTTAAACAAATAAGGTCCTAGTCATACAGAGTGTGCTAACCTTACTTTCCAGTATGATCACCAAGGGATAACAGGGATTTCCGGGATACTTCGGGAATTTTGGACAGAGTTTCTGGGAGAAACTGGTCAATATGGTTATATCTGGGGTATTTTGGACAGAGTTTCTGGGAGAAACTGGTCAATATGGTTATATCTGGGATATCTGGACAGAGTTTCTGGGAGAAACTGGTCAATATGGTTATATCTGGGGTATCTAGACAGAGTTTCTGGGAGAAACTGGTTAATATGTGGTGATAGTGATCATACTGTCTAGCAGGTTTTCATACTCCTATGTCTTAGGACCGATAAACAAGGTTTGCGATGTATATCTTTGTGAGCATGGAGCAGACATCCTTGTCATGGTGCCTAGGCAGGTCAACTCAATGTAATCACATGTGAGTGATTGCCTTGGGAATCATAAGAAAGAGGTTCTGTTCTATGCCCCATAAGCGTCTACACCGCTCAGGTAATCCCATCAGGGCAGATAGCAGTTATATCACATTGTCCTATCTGAAAAGATAAATGAACAGTCCTATGAAATGTTCTACAGGAATCTATATGCAAAGGCTGGGTTTAGTCAAAGAGGGTCCGTTGACGAGAGTTCCAATATACCGTCAGGGAGACAGTACGGAGGTTTTTACTCTTTTTGATATACCTTGGAAGGTACAGTATCAACGGTGACTTGTGCCCTGGCACAGCAAGACCTGAACAATGTCAGCGCCGCGTTTCAGACACAGTCAGAGGGGGAAAATGCAAGAGTGCAATGCGGTGAACCAAACACAGTAAAAAGATGATTTTAAGGATGCTTCTTATGAGTCAAACCTCTGTATTATTTTGTTTTAAAATAAAATTCCCAGTGGAGTCGCCAGATTGTGGATACCGGGATTCCACCGCTTCGTTATGTTTTTGAAACTTGTTTGATTTTTGAAAGAGAAAAGGTCTGTTAAAAACAGATACAGAGTCGCCACTTGGTCTTTAAGGAACCAAGAAACCTAATTTGACTCACCCAAATGGATAAAGGGCACCGGCCCTTCATAACCAAAGAACTTGGTTCGGGGTTTTGGTACGAGAGAGGAAGGAGCCTTTGTCACGACTAAAACACCCTCAACTCGCCCCGTCTTTCGATGGGCCTCAATTAGCATCCAAATAATCATCTTATACTATGTATGGTTCGACAATTAATACTATGATAATATATTACATCACATAAGAAACTTGAAATTGGAAGATCAAAAGATAAGATATCGTTCATAAGATCTAAGCCAAGTATCACATAATGCAAAGTGAAAATCACACAAATAAACCTAGGAAAAATCGTCTAATCATATATCAATTAATCAAGTATCCTAATCTAAAGGGGGCATGAATTGTTCTTGAAACAAATAAATCAAAGAAAACAAAGATGCTTAGCAAGCTAAAATGATGCATGTTGTTCTTTGAGAAGAGAAGATCTCTCAATCCCCGGGACGGATGAGAAAGGATGATTAGATCGAGGGGAAGCATGAACGTGTGATCATGATCATTCCTTATAACCTTCATAGATTAGGAGTTACAAAATCCCAAATCTTTGCATGGATGCAATGTATGTATCTAAAATGTGCCAAGGTTGTAGTGTGCTTTGTGTTCATGGATTCCTAGGATGACTTAAAAGTCTAAAATGTGCATGAATGGATGGATGAAATCAATATGGGATATGTACAAATGTAGTATGAACTACTTCCTAAGATATGAACTAATTTGGAAGGCATATAAGCATCAAATCAAAGAATGAAAGTTAAAATGTGCTTGTTGTGAATAGTGGACAGAACAGCAACATGATCTTGTAAAAATGGAAAAGAGGGGTTAGGAATGCTTTCAATGCATGATTTGTTATGGAGATGTTCCTTATTGTGTCTAGAATACAACCCAAAAATCCAATCCTTAATAACTATCACAGATTGAGAGAAATCATATGAACAACAGAGGTCACTCAGAAACAGAGTCTGTACTGTCGACTGAAATGTTGAAAAATCTTAGAAAATGAAAACGAATGATCTAGGGGCCCATTTTATACAGAAAGTTCCCTAAGACATGGACGTTTAAGGGAAAAATAAGTTGAGATCACCCCGTTTGGAAAAGTTTTCTGAAAAAGAAGTAGGAAGTTAGCCAAGCTGCTGTGACAGCAGAGGCAGAATGTTTGGAAGGAATGTTTGGGTTCAAATGGACCATTTTCAAGTACTTCCAAGTCAAACCAAAAATCATGGGTGTTCTCCAATGAGTTAGGAAGACTTTCCAAGTGGCCTTGCATCTATATGTTGAGTATTGAGTTCTAGAGAAATCTTTGAACTCAGCTCACTCATTGTTTTAACTCATTGTTTTGAAGATTTTGGGAAAAATAAGGTTTTCTTTCTTGAAATCAAAATGAGAGGGATTGAGGGGGGGTTTTGAAATAGAGGTTTTGAAAGTGCATTTTTAATACTCAATAAAGATTATAACCACTTAAAATGCCAACATTCAACTCATCATCAAGAACCTCCAAGATTGTTGGAGAAACTTATTTTTATTTGAGCATAACTTCAATACACTTCAAGGAGGCCTTGGAGGATATTGAAGTTATGATCATCATCTATCAAACATGTTTTTGAGGTCAAGAGCTACTATCCATAAGGATTCACTCACCCCAAACTTCATGTCATCATTTAGATGATGATGAACTAGTAAGTAAATAAAGAAAATCAAAAAAGAAATGAGGTGAGAAGAGATGAACAATATATAAACAAGCAAGCAAATAGATAGCAATCAATGGATGATATTCATGATGTATAGAACTTGTAGCATGGTGTTTCACTCGTATGTAATGACATTGGACATGGAAGAAGCTTTCACTCTCTTAAATGCTCACTAAAATGGTGGTTGGGTGTATTGAATGTTGAAGTAAATGGGAGTAATGTAGTAAAAACAAAGTTTAGAACTCACTTTTGTTTTGAAAATCAAAGAAGAAAGCTTCTTTTCTCTCTATTCTCACCTTATCTCTACAACTTTCTCTCCCAAACTTTCTCTAAACTTGCATTTGACTCCCCCAAAATGAAGACCAATGGGGGGTTTAAATAGGCAAACTTGGGGTGGTTTTGGGATTTAGAAAGTATTCCCATTGGCTCCAAACATCTGAAATCATAAAACTATGTCGTTTTGGTTTTTAATTAATCAAAATGGGACCACAAAACAAATTACAAAATTACACTGTTCTGGAGGGGAGTGCCGCGGCGGTAGTGGGCCAGTGCCGCGGCGGCACTGCTCCTCCCTCGTCCAGATAATGCTGTTTAGGCCCCATGAGGTTCCGCTATTCGCAAAAAGGCCCTATTTCGTCCAAAATTCACAGAAAATGCGTACGAACTCCAAACTGAGGTTGTGATATACCGTTGGAAAGGTAATGGAGTCTACTTTACATAAAAAATAGTTCTGGGATAAGTCACTTTGAAAAGTTTTACGGTATTCGCGATAAAAGCCGATTTGATCGCCTTTCCGGCTTTGGAAATTCATAATAAATTCGTTTTAAATCCAGGAATTATGTGCGATATACCGTTGGAAAGCTATTGACCTCTAGTATCCATGAAAAATATTTGAAAATTGTTTCGGTGCCCCGATTCCAAAGTCAAATCTTGGTCAAACTAGTCAAACCTGGGATTCCCGGGAAGTTCTAGGAACCTCCGAGAGCTCCCAGGAGCCGACGTTTTCGCTCGATTCTCTTTTAGAACTCATTTTAATACTTTTCTAATGATTTCGGTGAACTCGGACGATTTCGGTCAAACTTGGTCAAACCTGGTCAAACCTGGGTCAAACCGGTCAACTAGGACTTTCGGGGGACTTCCGGGGGTCTCTGGGAGCTGACGATTTCATCCGGTTTTACTTAAAAACTCATTTTATTATTTTTCTTACGACATAGCATGTTTTCAGAACTTCGGGACCAAATCTGGGAGTTTTCGGGCTTTCAGGGGTATTTTGGTCATTCTGAGCATTCTGAGAGATAGAGCTGACTTCCAAGAGTCCTTTTGAGTCTTTTACGATCATTGTGAACCACCAAGCTATGGGTTTCCTAAATCTGATAGCTGACAAAATGGGTGTCTACAATACCCTAGATAATTATTATTATTATTTTCAAGTAATTCTCTGTTAAAACCCCCCTAAGTTTTTAAAATGAGTAGTGATGCACACAACATATATTCAAAACACTATCATACTTTTGGAAGCTGACTGATGTGGCCCAATACCACATTATTTGGGAAGCACTTTTAGGATAAAAATTTTAAAAATATAGCATTACTCTATCTCAAATGATATTCAAAATAATAATATTTAATGAACATAACAAATTTACAAGATAAATGACATTCAAATTGTTCATACTTGCAAAATAATAATGAAGGAAAAATAAATATTCATATTTTTAATATATGTCCACCATATAATTAACAAAAAATCTACCCCACATTTGCAAATATCGGTGAACAAATGATAATACTAGTATTTTATCGTTGTCCCCACATTTGTAAGACTCCTCAAAACAAGTAATTGTACATTATGATGTACTAATCCTTATATTCACGAGTTTCTATTATATAAATCAGAGTAGTGTTACGTTTTCTAAATTTTGTTGTACCAATTTTGCGGCAATTGTCTATGATATCACACTATTACATGTGATATAACTGATAATAAAACATTTAGAATGAAAATTTGAAATTCTGATTTGGGAAGTATAACATTAATCTTAAACCATTCATTCTTTTTAGTTGCAATTTTTTTTTGCTCCATTTTAGATGCAATTACAAATGCAATAATCCCCACTTTTGGCCTTGAATATATATACATACCAAAATCTTTAAATCATTCTCCTGCTTGTTAGGGATAGGGTTTTGGTGCCTTAATTTTTCAATATTAATTAAATCTCTTCATCATTCTCACTAACTATTTCATTCTGCCAGAGAGAGATTAATGTTACTAAAAGACTGAGATTTTTTAATTGATACAGTAATTAGAATGTAATCTAAAAATGTGTTGTGGTTGTTTTAGCTACTAAATGTTAGAAAAATGTATTGATATACAACAAACTGGTTGGATACAATAGGTGTAAAACAGAAGCAGTGCAAATTTTAATCTGATAATAGAAATTGAAATTGCCAATAGAAATAAAAAATTACAGTAACAAAAAGAAAGCAGAAACAAGTTGTGAACATTTTCCATTTCAACAACTTCTTGTAAGGGGCAACCTTTAAGCATTAATTTCTTATTCACCCGACAATAGTTTTGGACATGTGAATACCTAAACTTCATCTCCTCATGGAGGAAAACACAAATCCACAAGGACTTCACTCAAATTCTAAGTGGGTCCCACTTTTATTAGGCCTTAAATATAGCCAAAACACATATTTATCCAACAATCCCCCACATAAATAAAATTAAACGAAACCATGTAAGACAGCGTAGACTCGATAAGAGAGAGCACAACGGATCACTCCTGCAATAGGACAGGTAGCTGTTGACTTTGAACCTTCCCTTGTGATAATCTATCAGATTTACTGGCTGACCAACGAACGTGTAGTCTTGAACTGATTGCTGTTAGTGTAAACAATCGACAGACCTCACACAGGAGCTTTCTAAACATAGTTTAGTTCTTACACTTGTGTTCATTTTGGCCCTGACCACTTGCCTGGTTCAGTGAATGTTTATCAAAGAATTTCGCCTCAAATTATTTTAGAAGCGGCCCCACTTCTCATTCACATAGGTGACTTATTTTGAGTATCCTGCTATACTCCGCTTGGCAATACCAACGCACATAATCATTAAAAGCTAAGCTTACCTCACACTATGCAGGTATCACTGTTGTATCATAGAAATGGGCAGAAGAACATTTCTCCTCAGTGATTCTCCTAAGGTACATGAAAGTAGGTTGTCCCTTTGAACCTAGATCTTGGGATCTCCAGTAAACTAGGTTGGGTTTCCATTCCGGTACCTTGAAATGTCATAGGCTTTAGTCCCATTCCTCTAGATGATTTATTAACTAACTCTTGATTTAACGCTTTGGTTAGCGGATCTGCAATATTGTCCTTTGACTTTACATAGTCAATCGTGACAACCGCACTTGAGAGTAGTTATTTTAAGGTGTTGTGTCTTCGAATATGTCTTGACTTACCATTATACATATTGCTTTGTGCCCTTTCAATGGCAGACTGGCTATCACAGTGTATGTAAATTGCTGGCACAAGTCTCGACCATCTTGGAATATCTTCGACAAAATTGCGAAGCCATTTAGCTTTTTCCGTTGCCTTGTCTAGTGCAATGAATTCTGATTCCAATGTCGATCTAGCAATACACGTTTGTTTTGAAGATTTCCAAGAAATAGATGCACTTCCAAGTGTGAAAACATATCTACTTGTAGACTTTAAATCTTTCATATCTGATATCTAGTTTGCATCACTGTATTCTTCCAATACAGCTGGATATCTTATATAGTGCAACCCATGATCACGAGTGTATCACAAATACCGAAGTATTCTCACTATCCCTTTCCGGTGTTCATTTCCTGGATTACTTGTGTATCTACTCAGTTTACTAACTGAATAAGTAATGTCAGGCCTTGTACACCTCATTAAGCACATCAAGCTTCCTGTCACTTGAGAATATTCCAGTTGAGAAACACTCTCACCGATATTCCTAGATAGGTGTAGACTTAAGTCTACAGGCGTCCTGGCTATACTTGTATCAGACTTGTTGAACTTCTCTAGAATCTTGTCTACATAATGTGATTGTGACAACACAAGACCATTTATATTTCTAGAAATCTTGATGCCCAATATAACATTAGCAAGTCCCATATCTTTCATGTCAAATTTAGAATTCAACATTTCCTTGGTTGAGGTAATAATTATACCATTACTTCCCATAATGAGCATGCCATCCACATAAAGACACATGATTACATAGCCATCATTGGTGTCTTTGACATAAACGCATTTGTCACACTCATTGATCAATCCACTAGATATCATAGTTTTGTCAAATTTCTCATGCCATTGTTTAGGAGCTTGCTTTAAGCCATACAATGATTTAACAAGCTTACATACTTTCTTCTCTTGCCTTGGAGCAGAAGTTCCATGTAGATTTCTTCATTCAAATCTCCATTAAGGAAGGCAGTCTTAGCATCCATTTGATGTATTTCAAGATTTCGCAGAGCTGCGATTGCAATAATCATTCGAATGGATGTTATTCTTGTGATAGGAGAATACGTGTCAAAGTAGTCTAGACCTTCCTTTTGTCTACACCCTTTAATCACAAGCCTTGCCTTATAGTTAGACCAAGGATTCCCATGGCCTCCTCCATCAACCTCTTGCCGTTCATCAATTCTATGGCCAACTAAACTCAAGATCCAGGGTTTCAATGAAACCCTAGCCAAGTAATAGGGTGTATTTTATGTTTTTATTTTAGTTTTATTATGTATGGATGACAGTTACATGTTCCGAGGATTTTTATAAATAAATCGTGCTTTTATTGATTAAATCGTTACTTTCAAAATCTATTATTGTCTTAGATCTATTTTGATGGCAGTGTGCTCAATGATCTATGCTTGCTGTGCTTGTTTAGATTATTTACATGTAATGGTGCTTAAATTGAATTATGCTATCAAGTATCCGAATAGTCCATGCCTAGATTAGACGGATTATACCACAACCCTAGTTTAGTGTGGGATAATTAGTGCTAACTGAAGATGGATTATGTTGGTGCTTGAACCATAGTTATTTTCTTGGCGGAGGAATTGGGCTTGTAGCTACAATTTCCCATTATCATCCAACGTAATAAGCTAAAGTAATTCATAAATACCCTTATTATGAAGCTAGTGGTGGATTTGCAATCCTAGGTTCCCTAAACATATTTATAAAAATAATTTTTAATTGCTTCCATAATTTAGATTTATTTTTCTTGTTCTTAGTTTAATAAAATCAAAATCAAAATCTGTTTTCCTTAATTAACTAAATTTAGGTTTTAAAATTAAAGTGTTTTAGTAACTCAATCTCTGTGGGTTCGACCTTTACTTTCACTACTACAAATCTTTAGAAAAGTAAAGTATATTTTTTATATCTTGATACTGACAACATCACACATGAATGATAAACATGTCCGCATTTACATCTCTACATTTCATACTAGTCGCGGGAGACTCACGTGCCCGTCCATACTCCCAATCCGCAACTCCTCGCCAATAAGTCCACGCGAAAGGGTAAGACCCACGATTCTTCTCTTCAATCGTGCGACCTTAATGCCTATATCAGCTCCACAAAATGGCACGGTGACCACGTGCTCCTTATGACCCACATAAGCAACTTAACGTGTTCAATACATATCACCATGCTCGCGAAAATCAAACATTTCATCGTGCTCTTGGGCCTACTTATCAATACAAATGCCCAATATGAACTACACAGTATATATCTATGAATTAATACATGTTATTCAAACATAACATGAATACACGTCAAGAAATCATTCCAAAATATAATTGGATCACTCACCTCCGATTTACGCTCTTAAACTTCGATCCAAAGAAAACCCGTGTACAAAGAACGTGTAGAAGTCTGTCTAGTACAATTCCTATGGATCAAAATTCCATTTATCAACTTTTAAAAATTCTAGAAAACAACTTTTCAGAAAACTTGGCCAAACAAGCCCTAACATATATCAAAACGAAGCTCTTACCTCGAGGAGCTCGAATATGAAATATGGGAGAAAAAAAACTGACGGAAGGTCGTCGTTTGGCGTTACAAAGCTCTAAGCTCCAAAATCTCCCTATGGCCCCCTTTTTGGAATTTAGGTTAAGACTTGTGAAATTTATGAAAGTCATCACTTTCTATATATAGGCAAAACTATCGGGAATTACGTTTACCTCCCCACGAGTTTTCAAAACTCCTAATCAGTCTCTGAAACTTTCTATACAGCTTATTCATAGCTTTATAAGTGAAACCTAAAAATTATAAAAGTTTTCGACTAAGTTTCGTTTGGTCGCTAAAACGCGAATTTCTACATGACGTTTCTGAAGTTGCTAATTAGCCTACCAAATTAATAGCGTGTTAATTCGTTCTCACCAGGATATTAAAACTAACAACAGATATAAATTCTAAAACAGAAAATAATACAGATATTGAAATACACAGGTAAACATTTATTTTCAGATAAACATTTAAAGTATTCCACAGTGACCGTCTCACATTCGGAGAGACGTCGCAACAACAAATCCTCAATCACTACAGTTTCAAAGGGTTCTCTAATACAGACACCCAAATCAACTCGTGAGTCAAAACTCACCCAAACATGTGTCATAAGACACGCCACATCACATTATCATGCATGACAATGTAATGCAAAAGAAATAGCACAAATACGGGTGTTATACAAACACCCACAAGCGAATGGGCAAGTTGAGGTAAATGACTAAACGATACTTCGATCCCTCAAAACGAGGTTGGAAAATGCAAAAGGCCTCTAGGCTGAAGAGCTACCGAGTCTCTTGTGGGACTACAATACGATACCTCGGGCATCAATAGGAAAGACCCCTGTCTCGCTCACCTATGGCAATATTGAGGCAGTGGTCCCAACAGAGTTAGGACTGACCTCTTATCGGGTAGTGTAGACACCCCAATTTTGACCAACCGTTGAATTCAAGGGATTATTACCTCTAAATCCGATGATAATAATGTCCGACGAAATCCAAAGTATTCAAAGGTGATTCACGCTCTTCGTAAAAACTTCTCAATCTCAAACAACTACGAGATTTCAAAAGGAAAAGAAAAAAAAAAAAAAAAAAAAGGTATTAGGGAGAATTCGGGTGTGAAATTTGCTTAAAAGAATATTATTAATTAGTTTGGAACATTAATGGAAAAGCATTCAAATATATATATATATATATATATGTGTATAAATAAAAGATCTTTTCTTTTGTTAAAGAAAAATGATTTTTGTTCAAAATAAAAAAGGAAGAAAAGAAAAGAATTTCAAAAGAAAAGGATTTCAAAATAAAAAAGGAGAAGAAAAGAGTTTGAAAAGGAAAAAAAGAGAAAAAGAAGAAATAAAATAAAATAAAATAAAAAGGGTCGGCATGCAGTAGTCGCGGCGGCATTCATTGAGTGTCGCGCCGGCACTCTCTAAGTGCCGTACCCTCAGTCATTGAGTGCTGGACCGGATTGAGTGCCGCGGACAACTCACTAAGTAGCGCCCACTGTAATAGTCTGTTTATAAAAAATGCATATTGATCACCCAAGGATTCCATTGCACATGCAAGATTACCTCGAATTTACTGAATTAACCCCTCCCAAATGGTCTATATAAGGAGATGTATATCTCCATTGTTTGGGGTTGGAAATTATTGGACAATTGGAAGAGAGTTGAGAGAATTTTGAGAGAATTGGAAGGAAAGCCATTGAAGAGAGCTTGAAAGCTTGAAGAAGAGCTTGAACACCTTTGAAGATCTTCACCAGAACCAAGACAAAATGAGGAAACTTAGAGGTAGTTCTCAAATCTTAGTCGATTTTTGCCTCAATTCAATCACAATTCATAGATTTCTGTAGAATCTTTAAATAATTTTCAAAAAGTCTCTTCTAATCCCATTTCATCACACATCACTTGAATTGTGATTGAATTTCCATTTATATTTGTTGATTTGGATCTAAATAGCTATGGATTTAAAGTAAAATAAGTTTACTAACTAAAATTTTATTTGGATCATCAAGTTGGTTTAGATTTCATCACTCTTTGTTTATGCTCTTCTTTTGGAAATCATGAGATCTTCAATATCTCATTTGAATTCCTTGAGAATGAACCTTTAATTTTCTGCAAATGTATGATTTATATGAGAGTTAAGGTTGATCTTGACTATATTTGTGTATAATTGGGTGGATCCAAGTCCATGTGCATGATTTGGGTCCTCCAATTTGGAATTTCATGGAATCCTCTTCACATTCCATTAAAATTCATGTAGGTTGGGTGTATTTAATCCCCAATGACCATTGATTTGGGAGGGAAATTGAATAAATTAAGTCTCAATTCCTTAAAGATCATCAACTTGAGAGAGGAATTGGATTTAGAACAAGCCAATCGATGCCTTGATTGGTGGGCTTAAATAGAAATAAGTGTTTAGGTACTTTCATGAGGTTGAGTAAATCCATGAAGGTCATCATTGAAGCTTCATTAAGGTCAAGTTTATGGACCTCTTTTGATGAACTTGATTATTGTCTCAATGGTCATGATCACCAATTGGTCCAAATTCTCTTTAGAATTCTTGGGTCAAGTTAGGTTCCATAATAAGTGACAATTCAACAATGGTGCAGTGAATTCATAGACAAGCTGTGATCAAAGATTTTTAATTAAATCATGATCTGTTGGATCTGGATGAGACCAATTGGGATGTATCCATAACAATTCTTTCTACCACTATATGTATTTTTTATTTTTTTTTTATTTTGATCAGGTTAGATGATTAACATGGTTTGGTCATGGTTTTTCTAACCTCATCACTCTCTGTCTAGAATTCCAGAACAATAAACCCATTTCAAAATGTTTATATCAGAGCCTTAATCAATTAGCTTACGTTTTAAATAATTTTTTCTATGATCTATGATGAGTTAACAATACTCTCCAAAATCTTTTAAAGGATTGTGGTTAAATTTCTATTTTAAATAAATCATACAAGATCTCTAGATAGAAAGTTGGAAAGTTCTGAGCGATGTCTGAGCTTGGTCCAATCCCCAGAGTTTGGACCATTGAATCATTGATTTTCTTTTTAGATTTGAAACTAGACTTGCAGAGCATGTCATACTCAAAAATCATTAAGATCAAACCATGACAACCATGAGTTTTCTATTTTTTAATGTCTGGTTTCTTCTCTGTAAATTCTGGAATTCTGGGACAAATTTGATAAATCCTACCAACTATGATCCAAATAATTTTCTAATGCCTTAAGGCTTCAATCATAACTTGAATAAGAATAATAAGACTTAAATCCAGAGGCTAAAAGATCCAAATCAATGAATAATTCATGTCTTGTTCACTTTCATATGTCCATCATATTTGATAGTAGTGCTTGTATTTTAGAATGTTGAATTATAGGTTATAGAAATCGATTGTGATTAAGTCAAACTTAGTCATGAATCCTCTTCAACCATAATGAAGTTATGCCATTTCTATATGGACATTACATTGGCTCTAGATTAAGGTCCCTCTAGACTTCCCGTTGAGATTTGTATATCTATAAGAATGTTGTGACTTCCTCGATTGGAAAGAGTCCATGATTCTGTCAATTTCCTCTATTTTCCCCTTAGATTTAGATATAATTTGATATTATTAATGTTCAATCATGTGGACTAACATCTGTTTTGTAGCGCACCCAAGGTGAGTCATTCTTTCTTCCTCTAGAGTAATTCTACTACCATTACTGATTTTTATTGATTTTCCGACTTCATGTACGACACCTTAGACTAAGATTTTTTCATATGTGCACATGTAAATTAGAGACACTTTTTCTAGATTTTTATTATTTGTATTTATTTCATGTTTCTATAACTCAGCTGGATCCCGGGTAGGTCTCCTCGTTCTCTATTGTATATCATCTTGCCTGCTATTTGAATTATGTGGTTTTGTATGCCTTTTATCATTAGCAATCTTACACCCTTTCAACATGCTTTTGAAATGTATATCTATTTTTATGTATTATTTGAGGGCATGCTTAAATGATTAAATTTGATTTAAAGGATGTTTAGTAGAGGCCTATTACGAGATAGGATGAGAGGGTGTGCTTTAGTCCACCGGGCTCCTTCCCCTTTCATTCCATGATCCCCATACCTAGTTAATCTCTGCATGGTTTCCAAAATAACAGTTCCTTTTAAAATGGTTTCTTAATTTTTCTTTTAAAAATTAAGCGGCGACTCTTATTTGTTTTGAAAAAAAAGGAAAAACCTGGGTCCCATATCTACAGGTAACGAACTATACAACCCAGGGGAGCAAAGAAGCAGTGAGGCAAGAACTGGACCTTATAGAGGAAAGAAGGGAACGGGACTATCTCAAAATGACTGCCTATAAGTAGAGGACCTCACAATACTTCAATTGGAAGGTCAAGCACCGTAGTTTCCAGGTCGGGGATTTGGTCTTGAAGGCTCTAAATCAATCCACCAGGATAGCAAATCATGGAAAACTCGGCGCTAATTGGGAGGGCCCATACCAGGTCACCGGGGTTAACCGACTAGGCACTTATTAGCTGAAAACGTTGGAGGGGTAGGAGCTACCACACCTATGGAACATAGAGCACCTGTGGAAGTATTACCAATAAATGACTGTTCTGTATCCTTAAAATGGTTCTAGTAAAAAAAAAAAAAAACAATGACAAGAGAGAGCTTCTTAAATATTTGAAGTATGAATAAAATTTTACATCTAAGAGCATCATGTTTTGCTCCCAAACAAAAGACCTCGGTCCGACTGACCAATGCAACAAAAGACCCCGGTCCGACTGACCAAGGCAACAAAAGACCCCGGTCCGACTGACCAAGGCAACAAAATACCTCAGTACGATTGACTGAGGCAACAAAAGACCTCGGTCAACCTGAGGCAAAAGTCCTGGATCGCCACTAGACAATGTATATGGGTCGCTCCCATGATGCCAGTAAATATTTTTATACAAAATGACTATGTAGAACTTGTTTTTTAGTGCTTGACTAGAATGTCCTCACAAGTAATTTTAGCTAGATCATATAAGTACATGCCCAAATACCAAATATATGTAGCAGTTTCTCTCTTTTGCTTTACATATGTTACAAAAATTAAGAGAACCGTGAATGGCATTAATGATTAATCTCTCTCTCTTTTTTTTTTTTTTACTTACTCGGATCCGGACTGGATATACACACTTCACACACACACGCACACCACAGCCCCAACCCAACCCCAAAGTCTTACACTGACCCACAACAAAGTCCAACAAGGACCACTCATTCTGACTGAAGAATAATTAGAATACATATATATATATATATATTAAAGTATACACATAGATGCGTACAAGTACTATATCACGCTTCCTGTGTCATCATGTATTCCTCTATGAACTCATTTGGATATATTTTGGGTCCAATATAATCAATCATAAAGTAGGGAATAATCAATTGAGATAACATTTGATTAAAAAAAAAATTTGAATGACATAACCTCACTCTCTTTTCATCCAAGAAAATTGAGGGTTTTTCAGATAACATTAACCAAGGCACCCCAACTCTCCACCTTCAAAGAAGAAGTACTAGTTGTACTGCCTTAGAAATGCAAATCAACCTTCCCATATTTACAAATGGGTAGATTTGTGCTTTTAAAAGTCACAATTTTACAGTTTTAAATAATAGGTCAAAACAGTCAATTCTGAATTTAACTAGCATGATTCATGCACAATGACTTATAATGAACGTCAGTGGTATTTATCAAAACACGTGACTTACCTCAAGGGAGGTCAGTGGTATTTATCCAACATGTTAATGCTGAAAATTTTTATTCTCACACTTAACTAGTTTATCAAACATACCATTTATTAACTTGTTGCTTGTAATGATATACCCATTGCCATCTAGATTATCTCCATCCCCGGAAGAACATTCGACAGGTCTTTGGCTATCACGGAGATATCATGTAGGATTTTATAACCTCTCAAAGATTTCAAACTTTTGGTGCGTTGGAGAATTTTTTTGCTGAGTTGAACAAAGAATCCCTTGAAATAGGGGGCCAGATAGATTCATACAGACTCCTTATTGGTTTGTTATACCATGTAGAATTATGCAAGAAGTTTTGTGTTTAAACTAGTTCTTTTCATCATCTCTCAAGCCCGAGAAAATATTTGTTGCAACGGTTATTTTGCTGATATAGTATCACAATTCAATCAAAACTCTTTATCTATCCATTTGCACTTCCTATTTCCAGGGAAAATCCCATCCACATAAGCACAAATCACAAATTTATCAGTAAGTTAAAAGTAGTGACGGGCATTCAATAGTTACTCATGCCTATGTGCCTTCTCAGAAACAATTTTCTAAGAGTAATATGCTATGCTTCCTAAATTCTAATCCCAAATGATGTGGTAGTGGGTCCACTTAATTTTGATTGGGTGATGTTAAAGTGGTCCATCATTATTGCCAGTGGGTCCCCATTGCCACATCATTTAAGATGAGAATTTGGGATTAAGATTTGGAAAGTATAGCATTACTCATTATCCAATAATGAAGTAAGAGTATGCAAAACCTACATATACTAAGGGCTCGTTTGTTTGGCGGATAAATCAGAGGGATTGGATTAAAATAGTCTAATCCCACCTTATACTGTGTTTGTTTGGGCGTTTATAGTATTATTTAACCCAAGGTATTGTGTAGTGTGGTTAAAGTTAATGCCTCCTGAGGAGGATAAAATAATGTCCTGGGGGGGGGGGGGGGGGGGGGGTAGTATTAAAAAGGTGCGGATAAGGGTTTAGTGGGATTAGGTAATAAAATGACAAACTTACCCCTGCCATATATATACCCATCTTGCTTGTACTCTGTTCTAAACCATTCAGATCCTACGAGAGACACAGAGTGAGGCGACGAAGCGAACGAAGCGACGACGAAGGCAACGAGCAACAATTCCTTCTCTACTACTCCGACGACACCCAAAACAGATTGGGAAGAGAGATAAGAGAGAAAAGAGAAGAGAAGAAGGCGATCGAAGTGACGAGAGAAGACGACGAGACGAAGACAGATCTGTTTTCGTTTTCGGTTTCATTTATTATTATTATTTCCTTCAGATCTGTTTTTTATATGTATATATATACAGATCTTGTATATAGATCTTGATTAAGTTATTAGATCTTGTATATATATGGGTTGGATCTTGATTCTTGGCTGGTCTTTCTCGTTTTTTTATATGAATATATACAGATCTTGTATATAGATCTTGAATAGGTATTAGACTTGTATATATATGGGTTAGATCTTGATTGTTCTTTCTCGTTTTGGTTATTAGATTTTGATTTTTTTTTTTTTTTTGATGAGAAAGCTGCTTGAAAATTTATTGCACAGAAATCAAACTTTCAGCAGAGATTACAGCTTTTAATACAATCTGGAATTGCAAAATAGGAATTTCATTGATCTAGATTAGGGCATGTGTTCATCCATTTTGATTGTGTATACATACATGAATATATATATATATATATATATAAATCAAGATTTAATCAATGAAATTCTTCTGTTCAAATGATTCAATAAATGAAATATTTATTGCATTTTGAGTTCATTTGTATCTGTTTATCCATTTCTAGATTAGGGTATGTGTTCATCCATTTCCAGACCTTGATTAACTATAAAAAAAAAAAAAAAAAAAAAAAATTCATTTTGAGTTAATTTTTTGACTTCTACATCAATATTTATTGCATTTTGAGTTCATTTGTATCTGTTTTACAGATTTTTTTAAACAAAATGGGCATTTATGGAAAGTTACATATTAATCCAGGCTTATACATGGTCATCCAAACATAGTATTGGATTAATTGCATTTTATCCTCAGTATAATCAGGTATGAACCAAACACAGTATAAAAATAATACTGTACTGTTTTATCTTGTGGTTAGTTATCCTGGGATAACTAACCACACTTTTATACTATACCCCTTTATCCAATCCGGCAACCAAACGAGGCCTAAAGGAATAGAACGCCTAACAGAATCTAATTAGATTAGTACCTAGCCCTAGAAAAGAGGGAATAATTAATTTTTTTTAAGGCCAATTCAAATTAGTAAGTCCTATTAGGGCTAACAGTTTGTGTGGTGCTCAAGAAACCACAGGTTTTTAATCTTTTTTATCGTCATTTTTGTTTTTCCCTCCATAATGTGAGGAATGTTTTTTTGTTGCTAAAATCCATAATGTGAGGATGTAGAAACACAAATCGGTCCATCACTTGGGCTGTTACTATGTGGATTGTGATATGATTGGGCTAGCAGATGGGCCGGGCAAGCTCTAAACTCGTATATCAGGACCTTTCTTTCTTTCTTTCTCTCTACATAACCATATACTCGTTTCTATTTTCATTTAGTGTAGTGGCTTATACGGGTAAAGCCGGTTCCACCCAAAACAAGTGAAATATTTGCTTTGGGCCTCTAATTCCATAGGACCCCAACTAGATAGTATATTGGATATATATGTACACAGTTTGTGTAAATTTAAGAAAAATGCTCAATCCATTTAAGGCTTAGTTAAGCTCCAAACCCAATAAACACTAAAGTCTAAAAGTCCAATCCTCATAGTCATTTGGAAGAAAAAAAAAAAAAACATAATAAAGATAGCACATAAAGTTATATATATCCGTATAATCAATACAAAACAAACTCTCATGAACAAATAGACTCTAGTGCCAATTTTAGGCAATCCCAACGTTCTCAAAATTTCCAAGTTCCAACCTATCTAGCCAAGCCACGCCACCGATCAGCAGGTCACCACCGGTTGGTCATTGACGCTGTCAATACTGAAGCTATTCCAGCCACCCTTGAGTCCCTCTTTAGTTGCCAACACAAAATACTAACCTTAGGTAACTTAACCACTGACCAATTTTTATTGATTAATTGACTTGTTAAAAATTAAAGAGTCGTGTTATGCTTTGCAAATTTTGTACCCCGAATGGATTCCTAAAATATGACTTTGATTCGAGGAAGTTACAGTGGTCCAATCGTGATTGAAATTGGTCCTATTGGCACATTTGTTTGAGAACTATTTGAACGCAAAATTTAAGAAGTATAGTGTTGCTCTAGGTAAGATAGTTACTTTACCACATTTTTTTTTTTTTATTTTATGTTAACTATTTTGCAAATAAATTCTGTCAGTACATGTCAAATTTTTTTTTTTTTTTCATTGAAGTACATAAAGGGAACCTATTTTCGGAGTTCACTTTGGGCCCCCCAAAAAGTCAGGGCTGCCACTGGGCACGGGAAGTGAGTTTAAATTCTAGTAATGAGCGTGACATGAAGCGCATTTTTACCAACTGGACTAAGTTGTTGTTCACAACTCACTACCATACTTTTGTACTATACAGCCAATGTTTAGGCCATAATTTGTTGTAATAAGGAGCCATTAGTTATAATTTGGTGCCAACAGATGCTATTGGGTAGTAATAATGAGTCATTTGATAATAATTTATTAAGGTTGCTGTAGTAACAATTGGTCATATACGACATAGTAATTAAATAAACTATTAGTGATTGGAGTGTGTAATACAACCAAATTGCCTGATTGTATCAAAGATGGTCCCTCATTCTCTTCACTCTTTTGCCTAGCGTTACACTTTTCTATCTTTCTTTAATTTGTATCTTGCTTTCTAAGGTTACCTTTTCCTCTTATTTTATTTTTTTATTTTTTTTTAATATATAACGAAAATGATATTATGTATGTGTTTTTTCTTATGCTATGTTAATTACATAATTAATACAATGCAGTATGCCGTACATGATTGTTAAATCATATCTTCAGGGTGGATGTAGGTCCGACAATATTAAGCAGCTTCTACATAAGTTATCGTAAGTCATTTATGGTCAATCATGCCATTCTCTAATTGAATCGCAAACTTATAAGATTTTCCAAATGGACCCTTTGACTAGGGATAATTGTTTGCTAAATTTTTTGCATTCGGGTGTGCCAGAAGTAGAAAGTGGCTCAATTTGTGTGCGGAGAACAAAACGTTTCTTAGTCTAAATAAGCGATTGGAGCTTGAAACCGTATTCTGACTCTAACAAGTGATTGATAGAATGAGTTGAAAAGTGCCCTTGCTCTGAGTTCCTAAATAGTGTTGAACCACACAAGTTTAGAAGTGATGAAAGAGAAATATAGAGACATTAAATAAAAATATACATTTTTGCTCACCCCATTTTGGTTACCCATTGCTCACCCAGGTGTCCACTAGTTGACATGTATTCAATTCCAATAATTATGTTGACAGTACATGAGTAAAATATGAATGAAATAGGACACATGACACTCAGTGAATACTTGGGTGAGCAATGGGTGACCAAAATGGGGTGATCAAAAATGCTCTCCAAAATATATAAAGGGTACTTAGGAGTGAATAGTGATAAATATACTCAACCTTTCATGTATATATATTTGTCTGACATGAGAGGAGTGGTGTTGATTACACGCAGGGGCGGATGCACATAGGGGCAAGAGGGGGCAGTTGCTCTCCCTCACCTTTTTAAAATCATTATTTTACCCTATAAATTTTACGCATTATTTATTTTTGCCCCTTAATTGCCCCTCCTCAGATTTTCAAAATCATGCTTTTACCTTATATATTTCATACATTAGTCATTTTTGCCCCTTTATTGCCCCTCAACTTTTCAAAATAATTATTTTACCTTATATATTTCATACTTTATTCATTTTTGCCCCCTCAACTTTTCAAAATAATTCTTTCACCTTACATATTTCATACTTTATTCATTTTTGTCCCTTAATTGCCCCTCAACTTTTTTTAAAAAAAAAATGCTTTTATACTATGTTTGGGAGTTTAAAAAATGAGAGAAAAGAAGAGAAATTACCTCACTTTCTTTCGCTTTCTCACGTTTGGGAGTTTAAGTGATGAGAGCAAAGTAGAGAAAGGGAGAGAAAACTAATCCCCACTTTTTCTCAATTTCTTTCTCTCCCAATGAAGAAGAAAAGGAGAGAACAGAAAGTGGGGTTTAATGAATTTTTCTTAATACCCACAATACCATTTATTTAATTCTTAACTAATTTTAATTCCATCTAAATCCTAGGCTCCTAATACACTATATACGAGTATTCTCTTAACTAACAAAGCAAAAAGCTCAAGTATCAAATAAATCTGGAGGCTATTTGGTGAGAATAGAAAATGAAAAGAAGAGATGTTAGAGGCCTCATTAGTTCAAGTCATTAATGGGTAGAATTGTAACTTTCTTTCTTTTCTCTTCTTTTCTTCTTAACTCCCAAACAAGAGGAAAGAAATTAACTTTCTCTTCTCTCCTACTCCCAAACAAAATGAAAAAAACTATCATCCTTTCTCTTCTTTTCTTTTTTCTCCTCACTGACGACATTCTCTTCTTTTCTTTTCTCCCCAAAACTCCCAAACATAGCGTTTATTAAGCTTAAAAAAATCGGGCTAGGGGCGCTGCCCTTGAACCCCCGCATAAGTTTCTGCTTCCCTTAGACAAAACTCCTGGGTCCACCCTGATTACACGTGGTTAGCATTAAAACTACTTAGATAAAGGTTGTTATATATATGTACTAGGTGGGGGCACGTGCAATGTTGGAATGCCTCATTTCCCGTTGCATGCACCATGGAGAGCTAGCCTATGTAGCATCACTAAGTTTTTGGACAAGGGTATTTTATAAAGATCTAACATAGCTGAAGCTGGTCATGACTTATGAAAAATAGCATTTAGCAATCACAACTCCACAACATGTAATATATTGAACTTTATATATGCATTTTTATATCTTACATAGGTTTCATATATATATATATTTACATAATCACACCGAAGTATACTACATTAGATGTAAGTCCATGATAATAAGTCTACAACCCCAAAAAGTATTTGTCATTTCCCATTAGTGATATGCCTATCAATACAATATTGAAGAAGCCTATTCCCAGAAAAAAAAAAATATCTTAGATTAAGTTGGTTGATGATTCATCATGCCAAGTCCAAAATTGCAGCAATATTGGTGATTTTTGACTTGCCCTTCCACAAGATTACTTGTTCATTAGTATCCACAGTGTTAAAGCATATCCTAAAATATATTTAGTCATTAACATGATTTATATGAATATATTATATGATATGAATATCATGATAATTAATATTGTGATATTCTAGATTAATTAGCTTGATCCTCAATGCCCTATATAAAGGCTCTCAATGTATTGTGATTAATCATCAAATTCTAATATAAACCCTTCTTTTATATTTAACATGATATCAAAGCCACCGATGCACTTGTAGTCGCCTCTTTGCTATATTCCGCTTTCCCGGCGGGCGGCTAAATCGTCGTCTGCCGGATATTTCTTCATCTATCTCTGCTAAACCAAAATTCCACCATTCATCACCATCGCTTCCGCCTAATTCTTACGCTCATTTTCTAGTTCGCTAATCAGGCGCCAATATTGTCGGTTCGTTAGGGTCAACTTGACAGCTGTCGGTTTATCTGGTCAAGCATCCTAATCACCGGCTTCACCCAGTCCAGCTAGATGATATTATCTCGCTTCGTCGGATTAGCGCCATAATCATCAGTTTTATCCGATTCAACTCGACGTTATCATAATGGTAAGTCCGATCAACGTCAATATCATCAGTTTCGTCTGGTTTAACTCGGTGTTATCATACCGACTCGTTCGGTCATCGACAATATCACCGGTTTTGTCCGATCAAATAGACGCTATCATACCAGTGTGAGGCGAGATGTTAAAGTATATCATATAATATATCCAGTCATTAACATGATTGATATGAATATATTATATGATATGTATATCATGATATTTGATATTTGATATTGTGATATTCTAGACTAATTAGCTTGATCCTCAATGGCCTATATAAAGGCTCTCAATATTTTGTGACTAATCATCAAATTCTAATTTATATTTAACATGATTTCAGAGGCACCGATCCACTTGTGGTAGCCTCTACGCTATATTCTGCTTTCCCAGTGGGCAATTAAATCGCCGTCTGCCAGATATTTCCTCATCTAGCTCAGCCAAACCAAAATTCCACCAATCATCACTACCACTTCTGCCTAATTCTTGCGCTCATTTTTTGATTCGCCGATCAGATGCCAATATTGTCGGTTCCTCGTGGTCAACTTGACAGCTGTCGGTTTGTCTGGTCAAGCGTCCTAATCATTTGCTTTATCTGGTCCAGCTAAACGATATTATCTCGCGTCATGGAATTAGTGCCATAATCATCATTTTTATCCAATTCTACTCGACGTCATCATACTGGTAAGTCCGGTCAATGTCAATGTCACTGGTTTCGTCTAATTTAACTCGGTGTTATCATACCGATTCGTTCGATCATCGTCAATATCATCGGCTTTTCCGGTTCAATTAGACGTTATCATACCAGTGTGAGGCAGGATGTTAAAGTATATCATATAATATCTTCAGTCATTAACATGATTGATATGAATATATTATATAATATGTTTATCATGATATTATTTGATATTGTGATATTCTAGATTAATTATCTTGATCCTCAATGGCCTATATAAAGGCCCTCAATGTATTGTAATTAATCATCCAATTCTAATATAAAACCTTATTTTATATTTAACACACACAAGTGCTGGTCATTTCAAGTGAACTTGGTGACGATGAGGATGGGATGGTGCTAGATTCTGCAACTACAGATGGTTTCCCAGTTTTGAGCATGCCTGTGTTATCGCCAATGATATCTGATACGGAATTGTGCATAACATCATCATCAACATTAATTGGTAGGGGAAATGAGGCTGTGAATTTGCCCCCCCCCCCCCCCCCCCCCACTCCCCTAAAAAAAAGAAAAAAAAAGGAATGGGAACATCATTTGTTTGCCAACACAAGTGCCTCTGTGAAGACAATGTTTCTTGTCATCACTGTCATGCCACTTTTAAAGAGAGGTGAAACTACGAGCACCTTAACATATTCCGAATTGCGTACGCATGATAACGCAACGTATAGTTGCCCATGGGAGAAAATTGGCCTAGGTAGGTAAATACCAACAAAGTCTAGGGTTTGAACTTGAGACTTGTTTATAGTCATTGCAAAACAAAGGGATATTAGGAATTGTGTTCTTTTAAATGGGAAAGCAACATTTTCATTTTCAAGAGGGAATAGAGGTATGTGTGGCAACCAAATATGGTTGCCTTTATAGTTACCACATTCGACCTTAGCACGAATTACTTTCCTACTAAATTCCTTACATATAAGACGTGTCCCATTGCACATACCTCTTGAAGGATCCAAATTCCGAATAAGTACGAAGGGACAATTTATTTTTAAGTGAAGCAAATGAGGAAGAAAACTAGTGGGCGTAAGGGAGTTAAAAAATTCTTCATGGAAATCAGTCTGGGATGGATCAACTAGGGTGTCAATAATGCATGACTTCCTCGCCATTGAATTGGTCAATCAGACGAGCATTTATTTCATTAACAATATCATTTCTAGGGGCCAATATTGCATGATTTTGAAATTCAGCAAAATTATGGCCACTACTATTCATGTTAGGGAATGTTGCATTTATCAATTTTCCAATGCAATCCGTTTCATCTTGTTCAATAACCATCAATGGTGGCATTTTAATGTCATCAATGTTGAACTTTTCTGCTTTGTCATCTCCCACCCGTAACAAAAAAAATAGAGAATTGGGAATCCTATACAGCATGCATGTTGTAAGTTAATCTAAAGTTACGAAGTTTAGGCCATACGTGTGATTTCAAAAGGCAAGTTGAAATAGTCTTCTCAACATTTCCCTTTGGGACAACTGGCAAAACATGGCAAAAATCTCCTCCAAAAACAACTACTTTACCCCCCAAAAGAGTAGAGGACCCACAAACATCTTGTAACATTTGGTCAAGTGCCTCTTTAGCCTGTCTATGTACCATTGGGGCTTCATCCCAAGCAAAAACTTTGGCAGCACGTAAAAGTTTGGTAAGGCCACTTTGTTTACCAACACTGCAACAAATATTCTCATCTATGTTAAGAGGAAACTTGAACCTAGAATGGGTTATCCTAACCCCCCCCCCCCCCCCCCTCCCCCCCTCCTCCCCCAGTAATATTGAGGCTGCAACACCTGAGCTTGCGATTGCTAATGCAACAAAGCCCTTGTACCTTAACTGCAAGCAAATCCCTATACAAAAAGGTCTTCTCGGTTCCCCCAAGCATCGACAAAGAATAAGTCTGCTTTGTTTTCAACAATTGAGGCCAAGATTGTATTGTTTGCAGCTCTTTGACTCTCATTAAGCAACTCAACAGCTAGAAAATCTTCTACGAGAGTTACAATTCTCTTTTCCTCTTTTATTTCTCTAAATCCACTCACTTGTTCAGTTTCTATATTATGCAAAAAAGGCAAATTTTAATTTTCAGTTTTTTTCCATTGATTGTATGTGTGCTGCCATATCATTTAGCGTATTTATTCGTGCAATGGCATGGGTAATAGATGATTGCCGAAGATAATCCTCTACTATGTGCGTTTTAATTTTTTGCCACAGAGTGGATGCATTGACTGGATTACAAAACACAAGGAGTGTAGTGAAAAGTCTTCGCAGTGTTGCAGTCATCTGGTAGGAAGATGATTTTGTAAAGCATGCACTTATACTATCGTCTCCTCAGGTAATCCTAGAGGCAATGCAGCCTCTCTGAATGTGTTATGTTGTTGCCCAGAATCGAAGCGTAGGTGTTCGTAGGATGTGGCCCTTCTTCTAACATTGTTAATAAGAGGAGTAGGAAGTATCATTCCCCTTCAGCTGGGTTTATGGTAACAAGTCGCCCAATTGTCTGCCTCTTTTTCGCTGAGTCCAAGCTTTCTAGGCTAGATGCCAAACAAAAATATCTAGGGAACTCTCTTTAAAGATATTGACGTGCAGCAGGGTAAGACATATTCATTGCAAAATATTCTATTAGCATCATTGTTTTGGCAAATGGATTACGGATCACACTGTCCAAAGAGGCATTGTTCTTGAATGTCACTGGTTGCATATTTTCCAAATGTACTTGTAAAGTAACAACTGATGGAGACATTTCATTTAAAAAAATTGATAAATTCTCCAAGTTACCTCGGTGGGTAAAAACCACCTAGCTGATTGATAAAGGCTAATTTTATCAAGAGTATTAACATTTTGTTAGATGCCAAGTTTAAACGAAACATGATCATATCACTTATAAACATATTTATACAAATATTTGACAGCCTTTATTGTGGAACATATTTCAATGTTTAGATGACAATCAAACATGGCCAACAAGTATGGATTATATGGCACAACTCATCGATTATCCAAATTATGGCCACAAACTTCCATATTTTTTCCATTATCCTGCCTCATATACATCGGGTATGAATCAAGTCAGTCGTTCTTCAGTTCAAATCAAACATGTTTAATCCGTTCTTCATAAGTTGAAGAAAGATTAATCATTCATTTGTTCAAGATCAAGCCATCATTTGTTGATCAAGCCAACGGCCCTCGATCAAACTCTGCCTTCAAGTTCATCTGTCGAGAAGAATTGAAGGATAAATCTGCAGTTCAAAAACAAGCTCCAGAAGCCCTTAAATTGTGAACTACCAAGGGTTCGAATCATAGGATTTTTCTTTTCACTGTAAAAGAATTATACAGAGATTGTACCAATATTTTCTGGAATCAATAAAATCATATTTGTTCCTCAATTTTCTCGTTATTTCCATACTTGAATTTTGTTGCGTACAATATCTCATTCAACACTTATCACTAGATCCATTCACAACCCAAAATAGGGTTTCTTAATGGGAAGACATGTCCACAACTACAAATTTGATCGATTGAACATAATAATAACAAATAGGTAATTAACGACTCTGATCTATAAATGGGGGAGGGGAAGTTAATCAAATCATTTCAACACCATATATATATATGTATATATATAAGCCCCAAAATAGGGTTCTTACTGGGAAGACATGCCCACAACTACAAATTTGATCGCTTGAACATAATAATGAAAATTAGGAAAATCAATGATCTGATCAAGAAAGAACTCACATCTACAAATGGGGAAGGGAAAATTAATCAAATCATTTCAACACCATATATGTATATATATATATATATAATAAAAGCTAAAATAGATCCAGGATTCCAACCATAAAAATAGCATATATATATAGATTCTCTTCTCTCCGATTCTGTCTCATGCATGCATACAGTTAGGTGTATAAATAGGTTGGTTCTCTTTTTTTTTTCCCGATTTTCTGGTGTTTGACCAAAATGGTCGATCAGTCGATTTTTTAGGGGTTTGGTCGGTTTTAACTTGTACATACATTTTGAAAATTGACCGGTCAGTTTTCGGTTCGGTCGATTTTTGATTTTCGGTTTTTTGTTACACCCCGACATACAATAGTTAAACATAGGGGCAGATCTATGTCTAAGCTTTGGAAATCTTTAAATACCCTATAAAAGAAAGTTATAAATTTAAGTTAAGCCCCCCATAAAAATTTTATTAAGCCCTTATTCTATAAGGCCTTATTTAGTAGGCTGGATAAAACTGGCGGAGAGGACATGATAAGGCAGGATCAGATATGATGTTGTTATGCTGTCATGTGTTTGGAACGTGCTCAGATATAAATTTCGGATAATAACTAAATTGTTACTTTTTAACACCAAAAAAAAATCGCAAATCACAAAAAAAAAAAAAAAAAAAAAAAAAAAAAAAAAACAACAACAACGAATTTGAGAATAAAAAGGAAAAAAAAAAGACGAATATGAAAAAAAAAATTGTCCCAAGAAGTTATCCCAAACTTCTAACCCCCCCCCCCCCCCCCCTCTACAATGGTTTAGAGTTATCTCACTCTCCATGGGATAAAAATCTAGTTCAGGACTATTGTTTCCTGTCCGATGGCGCCACCAAACGCCAGATAGGATAAAAGTTGTCTGCCTCTTATCCTGACCACCAAAAAGGTTTAGGGGTTTTGTTGTGGTAATTAAATTAGGGAACTTCTCTTCGTCCGAAAAAAAAAAAAGAAGAAGGAATTTTACTGTGCTATAGGTGGTTTTGCATGGACTTGTGAGAGAGAGAGAGAGAGAGAGAGAGAGAGAGAGAGAACTTTTGGATAAATAAGCGGGGTGGTTTATATTGTGGTTTTGTTAGTTACATTTTTGAGTTAATTACATTTTACTCCCTGTGGTAAAATTCAGAGTTTAAATTTACAACCAAACACTCCCATATGCCTCATCTCAATTTTTCACTAGTGAAGAAAAAAAGAAATAGAAATTCAAATTAACATGGCCTTTGTAGTAAAATGGATTTTGTCCATCTATTCGACCGATGTAGACATTTTGGTTTGAGTTAAAATATACAATAAAGATAAATTAATTAATACTGAGAAAAAATCTTTGTAATTTTACATTAGTCAAATATGTCTTAATTTAGAACAAACAACAACTAAGATTGATTAGTATTGATCGAAGGTAAGAATGCCCTATATCAATTCGTCCATTTTTCATACTAATCTCAGAAATACTAATCATACCACAACCTTGATAAGTGCATGGTGGAAGAAAGAGGTCTGGTGCCCAAATTCCTTTTAAAATATCACATTTTGGTGCCGCTATATTGTAAACAAAACAAGCTAATAACATTATTAAAAAAAAAAAAAAAAAGCTAGTAGTTGTTTGGGTGTATCTAGCATTAAGTTCTTTACTAGGAAAAAAAAAGTATCTAGCATTAAATTAGAAATGTATAGATGGATGTCAGCAAGAGTGGATCTAGTAAGGACTTAGTGGGGGCAGTTTCCCCCATTGAAATTTTAAAATTTTATGTGTAGTTCAATGTTCCTATAGAAGTAGCATTATGGTGTAGAATGCTTGGAACTCCCTAAACTTAAAAAGAATCATTGAATTCTCTAGAGTCTTTTAGAGACTTGTACAAAATGTTATAAGTAGGGTGACATTCTAGAAAGATTACTTTACTAGGAGGTACAAAACTTCTAAAATATTGTCATGAATTGCTATTCCATTTGATCGATGATCACCACTTATATAAATCCTGGCCATTGACCGCACTAACTATTATTTATAAGTAGGGTGACCTTCGTCAAAATCATTCAATAATTATAAAGTTTCTTGAGAAAAACTATACTTCGAAGAATTATACAGATTATTGACCGAGTAGTAAAAATGTTTGTACTTATGTACTTTTTCAACTTCTTCATATCTCTTTTATCATCAAATATGAAAAGGCTACTTAGGTCTTGTAAACTCATAAAAGATAACCCCCTTGACCAAATTCCTAGATTTGCCCCTGCTTAAACACAAAAAAAAACTCCATAACTAGCTCATCATCCAGCACTATTTTGTTCGCAAATCATCATATCCAAACACTATCGATCACTAGACTAGATTAGATATACTACATAGCCAAAATACTAGAAATCCTGAATAGGAAAATTAAGCAAAAATTCAAATTTTCAAAAAGTACTTAAATATATATATATATAGAGAGAGAGAGAGAGAAAGAGATGAATATATCAGAAAATAGCCTAGTTATATATGATTCTGATTCTGAGCCTACTCTCCCTCTCCACTTTGACGTCCGGCGTCCTCCATATAGTATCTAAGACAAACAATGAAAATTGAAGCCAGAATCACCAGAACAATACTTTACCGTCTTGATGCTCCAAAGATGCAAGGCCTGGGTGAGTGCCTGTCCAATGAAGAAGTTTAGAAGACCAAAGTCCGTAGATGGGAGGGTGATGCCCAGAATGGCAAGGAAAAAATAGCAGCACAGCTGACGATAATCAGCGCCAGTTCAGTCACCTCCTGGTAGTAGTAGGTCAGAATGGCGAAAACCACTACGACCAAGGTCCTTTCGACGAACTTTCCTAGAGCCCGATATTCGCCGTCTACATACGGGTGGGCATGGATACTCCAGTGGTAAGGGAAATGACTATTACTACGATACCGACTGCCATTTGACAAGCCCAAAGATCAATTGATTTTTAGTTTGAGATACCTCCTTTATTAGTTCACTTTCAGAGAAGTAAAAGGGCCCGACGAAGCCTAAAACCAGAGCAACCACTGCCCACATGATCACACTCTCGACGAGTGCCCGAATAAAGTTAACAAGAGCTTGAAATACAGCCATCTTAGAGAGAGAGAGAATGTTCTGAACTTCTGATGATTTCAGTTTGAGTGATGGATTGACCCATCATGATTTTCATACCGTTTGCCAATTAAAACTACTATGTTACCCCATTCATATAAATTGACTAAACTACCCTTTGCTTGCTGCCAAAGCAACTTTTTTGATTTATTTAATTTTTTTTTTTGAAAACAACATCAAAACATAGGCTGAAAAAAAAAACTCGTTTGGGAAACAAAATGATCATGAATCCACATCTGACACGTATCCATGAAAAAAAAAACTCGTTTGGCTACGACCATGTTGATCATTGGGAATTTTTTAAAATTTTTTTTTATATAATTATTGTTTTCAACAGGTTTATAAAAATTTGGGTGTTATAAATATATAAAATATAGTTGTTGTGCAAAAAATTTCAAATTAGTTTTCATCAATGTCTTTCCAAATTCATTTTTCAAAAAATACTTTGCTGTCCAGGTTATTACTAATAGAACGTATCATGGATTGGTTCTTTTCCAACTCGGTTATTAGTAAAGCCCATAGTGAATGTACCCATGAGATGTAATTTGCTCTTTTGATTGATATCATATCTTTTCGTTTGGAAAAAGATACTAACTAAATAAACATAACAAATACCATATAACAAAACAATATTTTAAGGTGATTTATTGTTAAGTTTTGACAGGAAAAAAATTATGTAATAATGAGAGAGAGAGAGAGAGAGAGAGAGAGAGATTAATTGTGGTTCACGCTTAGCATCAGTCTAGAAAAATAAATTAAAGAGTAATGCTATGCTTTTTTTTCCCGAAAAAAGGGTTAATCAAAGAAAAAAGGGGCATACCCCAGGATTTACAATAAGCTTAAAGGCATAGAGACCAACTCTAACATGGGATGCGACACTATCTAATAACAAACAAAGAGAGAACCCCATCCCAATCGTCCAAAAGGAATAGCAAAGCCTAGAACAAAAAGAAATAAGCAAATCAAGCATACTATCATGGAACTTAAGCTACAACCCCAACCCTACAAACACAAGCGGCAACCAACATAAGGAATACTGTCATGATCTCTGGCGGCCCTTAGGGTGACTTCCTCGAATCTTCATCTTTGCTTCCTTCTTCTTCTGTCTAGAAGACATGGAGCTCTCTGGGGTTGGGGTGTTTGCATAATAAACAATATTTAAATCCTCTTCAGTCTCATCATCTTCCACTTCCATATTGTCATTTGTCGCCTCTCTCTATTGGGCTATAGAAGAGCCTGCTTCTTCCATAGATGTTGATCTTTGTGTAACCCCGCCCGTAATTTGGGAAAGGGCACAAAACATGTTGCCCACTGTCATAGGGTCACTCACAGGGTTCTTTCCATAGGGACTGCTAAAATCAATTTCATTAGCCATTTTACCTTTGTCCTTCTAAGTGACCACTTGCCAAATACCCATTTCCTTCTTCTTCTTTAACCATTGGTAAGTTTTAGGATTTGGCTTAGGAATGGGATTTGGATGAACAACCTTATTATAGTCTTGACCAAATTGAGAGCATTTCTTGCATCTAGTAGGAGTCCATTGGTAATCCACCGAGATCTTAGTCAAAACAGACCACCCCCCCTCCCCCCCATTTTCCTCATCATTGGCTTGAAGGTTAAATTCTTTGATGAAGTCATTGTCAGTACTAACCTCAATGCAAACCCGAGCATAGGTGATACGTCTACGATTAGCAATCACCCGATCTACCTGAATTGGCTTCCAAGTAAGCTGGCAATAAAACTAATACCCTTAGGGTTCCAATATTCCAAAGGAATACCATAGAGATTAACCCAAATGGGGACAGCTTGAATCGCTTCATTTTCATATGATAAGTTAGGTTTCTAAGGACTCAAAACGATTTGGTTGCCCGACAATGAACCATGGGCCCCCCTTAAGCACAGAGCACAGCATCCCTTGATTTCTCACTAGAGAAAACAAAAAGAACCGACCAGAATCGATTGCTAATGTATCGATAAGCCCATCCTTGGCCCAAAGATGGCTAGTGGCATTAGTGATTAGAGAATATGGCAACCCCTTGCCCGAGAAATGCCCAACTAAAGTGGTACCCCATTCTTCCTTGCTTTTTGTAAGAAGTTCCTTAGGAACTTTGAGAACCAAACTATCATGCCTGGCTCCATGATTAAAATACTCCAACTAGAATCCAGAGTTAACACACACAGGGGATGGACCAACATTAGGCTTGAGAATGGAAATAAGAAAAGCACCATGAATTTGGTCATCCGTATCAATTGCATCACAAGAGATGTCACTAGGGATATCATCTTTACTTTGACCTAAATCCCCTGATGTGACATGTGTCTGGCTGTGTGAAGGTTTGAACAACTCACAAAAGTTTTTGTCAAATATAGAAGAAGTGGAAATTAAACTAGCTTCCACGTGTCTTGTAGCAATAAGGCTCGTCCACAAAGACTTGCGCAAAATGTCAGCCTCGACCCTCATCTTTAACACCAAATGAAGCATACAACTTTCCCAAATCCTATTCTTAAATTTAAATCCCATGTGATGTGTCAGTGGATCCACTGGATTTTGATTGGATGTTGTTGAAGTGGTCCTATCATTATTCAAAGTGGTCCCACTGCCACATCATTTGGGATGTGAATTTGGGATTAGGATTTGAGAAGCATAGCATTACTCCAAATTTAAAGGCTATTTGGGTAGGGGTAATAGAAAGAACTAGTTTTGCATTCCTGTAAGAATCAAATTTAAATAGAGTAATGCTATGCTTCCCTAATCAAAATCCCAAATCTCCATCATAAATGATATGGGAGTGGGTCCACTGGATTTTGATTGGAGGATGTTGAAGTGACCCCACAATGGTCAATGGCCCACTGGATTTTGATTAGTGCCACATCATTTGGGATTAGGGATTTAGATTTGGGAAGCATAGCATTACTCTTTTAAATAAGTAGTGATTCTGTAGTTAATTTGAGTAATGTTATGTTTTCTAAATCTAAATCCAAAAAATCCATCCCAAATGATGTAGCAGTAGGACAATTGGAGTCTCCAATCAAAATTCAGTGGACCTCCCCTGTGGTTTGAAACATAAACAAAAAAATTATGTTTAATACTCCATATATAGTTGTTAATCTACTACAATTCTGGCTCAAGTTATGCTTCGGTTGGGTTGGTTGGCAGACTCCACTAAATTTAGACTGAGCCTGAATAGGCCTAAAGTGAAGCCCAAGCCATAGTTATAAGTTATAGTCAGAGAACACTGGGATAAGCACTGAAGCATTCCACGGTCAAGGTAGAGGGTCTCTCTCCCTATTTGTCATTCAATGGATCGAATTTTTATACAGTTATTACATTTCTTATCTCTTAAATTCATGACTGGTTTTTCAATTGCCAATTTTGGGCTTTTAATCTATCAATCAAATGTGTTTGACCAATATTCATCTCATCTTGTTTTTACATATTAAAAGGCATCGGGTTTTTTTTTCATGAGAATAGACTGTTCCTTATTTTACAAAGTTGCACATAAACGGGGTTTACTTTAAGTTTATGTGATTTTCATACAAATGCTTTTATAGAATTGACAATTTAAAGACAAGTATTCTGTTCTAAGTAAGAAAGTTGCAAAGGCCTAGAAAATGTTTTTGGTGTTTTTGAGTTTGTGAAATCAGTGCAAGTGCTTGCTAGGAATAAAGTCAGAAAGCAAAAAACATGCAACATTTGGAAGTAAGTTCTTTTTTCAAAGTGAGGAAAAAAACAAAAACAAGCCAATCGCTGCCTAGAAAACTCAATTAAAACACTCCATAGCTATGTTAATAATTTTATGGGTTGATTATGACTTATGATGTTGTAACACCCGTACCCAGAAAAGAAGCCTAATGTGGTATTAATACGTGCTAATTAAAGATAATTAATGCATAAGATGGTTTAAGGTGGGGTAATGAACCCACATGTAAAAAGGTGTTCAAATGCGGACACAGATGAAAGTCCTGTGAAAGGCAGGACCGGTATAAAAGTGGGGCCCAATGAGGGTCTAGTTAAAATAATTTGCATTTAGATGTCATTATATGTTTATATGAATATTTGTTTAAATGTTTAAAGATATTACTATATCTTATGATATGTAAAGGGGACCAATTTGGGTACTTATGTGAGGGTGTATTTGAATACAGTTTATAATTAGTAGGTTTGATATCAACCTCATATTATATGTGGGACCATGTTTGGGACCCATGCAGAACTTAGATTAAATCCACTTACAAAAGGTGGGTAGTTAAAATAATTAATTTGGGGGTTTCATAATAAAACTTAAAGAAAGTTGGGGGAGGTAAAAAGGAATAAGGAAAGATGGTGACAACACATATACATAAGATGCATATGTGTCTCTACCATACAAGCATAGCTAGAAATTACAGAAAAAAAGAGAATTGAGACCTTTCGACGAAGATGACGGAGTTCCACGCAACATTTCTTGCTGTTCCTTCGCCGTTTGAAGTCGGATTTGCGATCCGAGACCAATTTTGGACTCGTGGAGGTAAGAGAATCACATGCATATACTTTGTTTTCATCCTCGATAATGTTTTTTTGGTGACCGTTCTTGGTTGTTAACTTTTGGTGTACCAAAACTATGTAGGATTATCATCAGTTAGGATTTGAGGTGAAATTGGCAAGAGTTTGGGAATTCTAGGTTTAATTTGCTTATAATCAGAAGAAGTGAGTGTTCTAATCCCAAAATTGGGTGTTTAGACTTGTTAATGTGATAATTGTTATCGAAGATTGCTTGGTTATGTTCATATGAATATATGTTGATGAATTTGGAAGTAAAGCTTGTCAATTATGTGCAAATTGTCATGTTATATGCTTAGTCGTTTAATTGCTTATATGGATCAAAGGGAAGTCAAGTACTGGCCACCATTTATAGGTCCCATATGTATGGGATAGGAAGCCCTTAAGAGAAAGGGCATGGTGATGACCACAATGATAAAACAGTGATGCCTTCGAGGTCTCAAGAGTGTGTGTGATACGCTATATGCATCTAAAAGTGAGAAAGATCTAGGGTGAAAATGACCCGGGTGTGGTGGCTGGAGTTACTTGACTTTTCGGAGATCATTTAGTTGATGTTTATAATGATTGTTGCGTTTACATGTTGAACATTCCAATAGCTTGATTAGTTCTCTCACTAAGCAAAAGATTAAATTAAACGAATATTATTTTATGTTTTGGTTATTGAATAACCACCACAGGTATGCCATAGAAGGATGAGAGGAAATGATCTGAACGACGTGTTGGGCGTGGGAGTTGTGTATATGTCCATATGTTTAGGTGTTAAATTTGTGGTTGTAAATTTTGGTTTGAAGATGTGTAGTTAACTCATGTTTTGGAATACTTGTTATATGTCAAGTTGGGTTTGATGTTGGTTGTGTAGTATGTTAGCGGTTGTTCTCACAAGTCACGAGTTGTGAATGGTTGGAAGGGCGGATTGATCCAGACTTCTTGGGGGATATTCTGCGAGAAACTGCTTAAATTGGATAGATTCGACCTTTTGCCTCAGATCGATCCACTCCCCTGTATTTCATAGCAGTCAACTTTTACGGAAACGTGTATATCTCTTTCTAGGAAATTTGGATTCGCGCGCCCTTTTTTGCATTGAAACCATGACTCAAAGATCTATCTTTTGGTGTAAAATTTGACTATACTTTATTAATGACTATTTTGCCCTTGGGGCTGCTTATGTCAAGGAAGTTATTTTATGTTGTCTAATTTGTGTTTTCCAATTCAACTATCATAGCCTCAGTGTATTCAGCGGGCTCAAGCTGATTTTGCAATGCCCTCCTAGCTGATCGTACTGTGACTTCCATAGGTAGCATAGCATCATGCCCATAGGTTAGCATGAATGGTGTGACCCCAGTGCTAGACCTCTTGGATGTCCGATAGGCCCAAAGTGCTTCAGACAGTAGCTTATCCCATTCCCTTAGGTTTTCATTTATCATCTTCTCAATGATCCCCTTGAGGATCTTGTTATTTGATTCGGCCTGCCCGTTAGCCTGTGCATAGTACGGAGTGGAATTGAGAATGGTAATCCCTCTACTCTCAGCAAAGGCTGTGGTCTCTGTCCCCGTAAACATAAACCCTTTATCAGCCGTTATTGTTTCTGGCAGGCCAAACCGGTGTATTATATGTTCTTCAATGAATTTAATCACTGTAGCCTGAGTTATCGTTCTGCATGGTATGGCTTCGGCCTACTTAGTAAAGTAGTCTGCAGCGACTATAATGAAACAATACTAGCCTGATGAGGGTGGGAGAACCTTGTCAATCAAATCTATGGCCCATCCTCTAAACAGCCATGGCTTGATAATAGGTTGAAGTTCCTTGGCTGGCATTTGTTGAATCGGGCCATGCTTTTGACAGGCTTGACACCCTTTTACGTAGCTGATGCAGTCCTTCAGAATGCCTGGCCAGTAATAGTTATACCCGTAACAGCCACTTCATCTTGGTACCGGCCTGATGAGCTCCACAGATTCCTTCGTGGACTTCGGCCATTATCTGCATGACCTGTTTCTTCCCTAGGCACTTGAGAATTACATCATCACCGATATGTTTTTTTGAATAATTCCCCATCCAGCACCATAAATCGGACTGCGAACAGCCTTACCTTTCGGTCTACCCTAACGTTTGGGTGTTTTAGGTATTCAATGATGGGAATTCTCCAATCATCATCATCCATTAAGACTGAATTGGCTGTAGTATACCAACCTCTCTTTGCCACAGATGGCAATGATCGGACTTGTACCGTGATTGCTTGATCTTCTAAACCCTTTATAGCAGACGAGGCCAATCCTGTTTTTGCTAGCTTATCGGCCTCAATATTTGTTGACCTAGGGATATAACTCACACTTATGTCATCAAACGCATCCATAAGTTGAGTGGCCACTGAGTGAAACGGGCAGAGTTCCTACTTCTTTATCTAGAATTCACCTGATATTTGCCTAATAACCAACCCTGAGTCCCCTTTGATATGCACAGACAATGCCCCCATCTCAAGGAGTATCTCAAGTCCGCCAGTTCTTTTATTCCAGTGTAGTGTAAAATTGTACACTTAAAATGTCACCAGTTCTTGCTAAATGTTATTATTTGGATAATGCATTCGTATAAGCAAACTTATTAGATTTTGTCACCAATTCTTTTGTTCCAGTGTAGTATAAAATTGAACACTTAACCTGTATAAATTGGGGTGCTTAGGTGAGCAATAGTGAGCAAAAATGCATTCCTAAAATAATAGTAAGGCAAAATTTGAGCTTTACACATTGTAAAATTGTTCACTGCCCCTTGTTGGTTTTATATGAGCTCTATTTCTTTTGCTATATCTTTGTAGTAGTTTATTGTTGGTCATATGTTTTGGGGATGTGTATTTATTTGGGTCTATTAATGAAAAGATATTTAGAGTGGACCTAATCCAAAATAGTTTGGTAAAATGGGATTTTCGGGGAGATTTCTATAAAAATATTAATTATTCATTTTCAATTCAGTTGATATTTTGTTTCCCTTTTGTGATCTAATGTTCCTCCTTTGCCACTTATCGCTTGTCATCATATTGTCAAATAGTTGTAAGAGTAAGCACCATTCCTTAAATCTATTGTCTATAATCTATGTTGAGTGATTATAGTGCTGAAATCTATACACCATTGCTGCAAATTATAGTGTTGAAATCTATTTGTGGGGTGCTTGTCGTGGGGCTGATGTCAACTTGGTAAAGGGATAAATCTGCGATTTTGGGATGAACTGGGAAATCAATAGAAGCCATAAATAGATTCAATCTTATTTTGTGTCCTGCAATGCACCCATGTGAGATTTTCTCTCTTTTCTATCTCTTGAAAATGAAATTTTGCATTTAGATATGCTGGTAGCCTGGTAGGTGAAAGTGATTTTTTCTGAGAAAATGGCCTACTAGACCAAAAATGAAATTAGATATATAAGAGAGAAAAATAGAAACAAACTCTAAAGATCAAATTAGGAAACCACATAAAGTCAAATCCTAAAAGGAAACAAACTCTAAAATTAAAAGATAGTCCAGAAAAATAGAAAAATATGAAAATGGAGGCCTAAATGATGGAATTTGGCCTGTGCTTTAATGCGAAGTATTAAGTTTTGCTCATCGGCCCGTTTCTGATCAAATATGGGTGTTTTGCAATTTTCTACCACCGTCGGGATTTTGTGCACTATCGAGCCTAGCCGCGACCTGTTCTGCATCAAGTGGCATAATGATTAGAACTTCAATTGACCAACTTTAGTTCCTTTGACTTACTTTTTCATGGTTCTAAATATATATGTAATCTGCTTTATTCCCATTACTTTATGTTCTTCTTGGCTACATAAATGTATATGTTCTTCTTGTTTTATGTACTTGTAAGTTGTAACTATTTTTGTAGCTCTCGTGGATTGGAGAATCTGTTGTTAAGTCTTATTTGTTTCTACACCTGTACACGGACCGGAGTATCTCAATCTCTCGGTATATCTCTATATCTCTCCTAATATATAGTTGCTTTTGTTTGTTAAGGCCTTGGGATAGTGAGGCTATGTATATCATACAAGCTTTTTAATAAATTAAAGCTTTAGGATAGTGAGGCTATGTACATATCTTACAAGCTTTAATAAACTAGAGCCTTATGATAGTGAGACTATGATACACACTTACATTTACACATATATGTACACACATACACATATGCATATATAATGTGGCTTTGATTCTTTTCTTTTGCGCATAACTGTTCTTGTTTTTACGCGTAAGAGAACAAGATCAGAAGGTTGTAGTGACACTTTTGTAGACATTGACAATGATGAGTTATCCGAGATATTTGGAAAGGACAACAAGGGTCGAGTGCGAGGCATAGGGTTCCATATCTCTAAAAAGCAATTAATTCATACAGGGGTGGCAAATGTACTACTTGAACAAACTGTGAAGGCAAATGCAGAAACTACATCATTCAAGGATGAGCTCTCTCAAGTTAATACACGACTAGATGATGTCACCAATCTATCACAGGATTTGTATAATAAACTGGAAAATGAAAAGGAAAATTCCCCACCAGCATTAACTCCACGGAATGAGCTTGGATAAATCTTCAACCAATCGTCCTAATCTAGCACAAAACTTGGACAACATTTTCGCTACCTTGGGTAAAGACAATCCAACTGATACTGAGAATGCACCTAATATTGTATCTCAACCCCAATCTAAGCCCACATAAACTGAGAATGTCCCAGTCATCATTTATGATAAGTTTGGTAAATATTTAGCTAATGGATATATTGTGTCAGATGCTACAGCTGGATTATGTCACAGTAGACATGTTTGCCATAGCGATAAGAAAGTTTATTTTGAGAGAGTTCTTGACCCTGAAGCTCGTTTATGGGATGCTCCTCAGGATGGCCATGAGACTTTAGCAGGTTATGTTGATGGTATATTCCTGATTTGGCTCGAGTGTTGGTTGAAGAATGCTTGATTTTGGTCATCCTAATTCTCTAACACGTTTTGAACTTAAGACATGATCAACTAGTTAGTTTAGCATGTCTAGTATTCTGTATCTTTTGTTCGTTATGGATGTTATGCTTCTTATGGTTGTTTATGTATATTTGACTTTTATGGTTTGTATGTGTTATAACTTATATGTTTGGTTATCTAAACATATTTCAGTTCATATGGGTTTCCATTTTTGGTTGGTTTCTTGAATATTTGCAGTAACATTTTTGGTTGGTTCTTGCCACAGGCTAAAGCATATGTTGTGAAAATTAATTTTTTTTTATGTTAGCATTATTTCAAATGGTTTTAACCGAACTAATCAAAGCATTAGTAACAGTTATAACCGTTGCAAATTCCATTACTAACGGTCAAAAGTGGAATAACAAGAGTGTTACTGTTACATTTAGTAATCATTTTAAATTTTACAAATCCAAACATTAGTAACAGTTATAATAGTTGCAAATTCTATTACTAGCGTTCAAAAGTGGAATCACAACTGCGTTACTATTACATTTAGTAACAGTTATAAAGCATTACTAACATTTGGATTTGTAACGGTCTTAACTGTTACAATACCCACTACTAACGGTCAAAATTAGTGTTGTAGGCCATCGCCAACGTACACTCTGGGTGGCCAGACAGAGGATGAAGAGGAGGAGGACTGAGGCCTTCTAAGCGGGGAATTTTGTCTTGTCTCCATTTTATGTTTTCGATTGGGTTGTACTAGTGAATGATGGACAATGTGTAGCATAATGATGTGTCACTTTTGACAGAGTATTATGATGTTTTTGCCTTTTTAGGCCAGATATTTTTCGATTTGAAGGCGCAGTTATGTGCTTGTTTTAGTTGGTGATTGTGTGGCGATATATATATATGTGCTCTATGATTTTGTGATTGTTGATGCTACTGCGATGAGCAGTCTTGTGATGGTGAGTGTGTTTGCCTTACAGGTGGGATAGTCCGTGAAACGGGGAGGTGCTGCCAAAATTTCAAATTTTGCTAGAGCCGCGACAGAAAACATGGCATTGTATGATCCCGTTCAACTCACGGCTTGGCTGAATATCAAGAATGGTGTGGAACAGATCAACCTTTTTAGCTACAACTTGACCGATCTATTCTCTCTTCGCCAGATGGCTTTGAACGCTGAGTTCATTCATGCTGCCATTGCCCATTAGGACCCGGTAAATCATGTCTGCAATTTTAATGGCCTGGAGGTATGCCCCATGTTTGAGGAGTTCTGTGCTATCCTCAGCTTCGATCCGGACTCTGACCTGATTCTTCCTTCTGCTGATACCCCTAGTCCTACATGAGGCCTGGTTGAATACTTGAATTGTTCCACTGCTATCTCCCGCCGACTAATTCATGGTGAGGTTCTTGACATTGCTTCCGTCATTGCCCGGTATGCTAGTCTTGGGAATCCCAACGTATATGATGCCACCTGCGGGGCCGCTCTGGTATTATGCATGACTTCGCACTTTCTATTCTCGAGTACTTCTATTGACTTGGTGCACGTGTGCTTCGGGCTAAAATTGAGTAGAAACCCCATGGCCATGGTTCTGTCCGAAACCCTGAATGGTTTGGATCATGCTTTTAATCAAGGAACTCTCCTTCTTTCTGGGGCGCCTTTGGTGTTACAGGCTTGGCTCTATGAGTGCCTTCAGTTATGGACTGGTAGTGTGCCACTAGTTTACTTCCGCAGGTCCGTGCTTTATTCCCACTATACTTTTGCCGACTGGGTTGGCATGCTGAGTGCTCTTTCTGAGGTAGACATTTGCTGGATTGTGGGGCGTTGGGGCCTTCATGCTGTGACCACAAGCCTTGGGGATCACCCGAGGGTGTGGTTGATGGGTCTAAGGGAGACTTCTTTTTATCATCCTCGCCGATTGGCCAAGCAGTACAGGCGAGTCCTGGAGGTCCCCCGGGGATTTACTGAGAGGGTCTTTGCTTCCAGAGTCAGGGCTGCCACTATTGCTGCTTTCGTCAGTGGCTGGGCATGCCGAGTAAAAGCCTACTTCTAAAAACCTTTAAAGAAATAAAAGACACAAAATAAAAACTAGACTTGACTGGTTCTGCTTCTTTCCTCCAAGTGTCTTTGATATTTGTGATTGCTTTCGGAAAGAAAAAAAAACTTTTATTTATTCCTGCTAATGCAATATTCGAAGTTTGTTTATCGGTAAACCTTTAGTTGGAGAACCTTATTTTATGCTTTTGGCTTTTGAAAACATTTGTAGTATGATTTTGATCAAATGTTTGCTTTTGGTACATACTTGGGCACGCTGGGACGATTAGAGGCAAACGAGGCGGGTAGCCGAAGTTTGCCCCTAGTTTGGGATATGTATGGTTGTGAGGAAAACGAGGTAGATGACCGACGTTTGCCCCTAGTTTAGGAGAGGCTTAGGCAAACGAGGCGAGTGGCCGAAGTTTGCCCCTAGTGTAAAGGAGGAGGGGGTTTCTGGGTTATGGTAAGGACCGCAACTTTGTTTCTCTCATATGCTCATAATTTTTGTCTAGGCACCAGTGGAGTAACCTAGTGAGCTATTTTTTCTCTTTTGTTATTGCTCACTTTGGATTTAGCTCTAATTTTTGCCTAGGCGTCCTTTCGGATTTTCATCCTAGCGAGCCATCATTCTCCCCTTATTTTTTTTGTTGAAAGTCTGCCTACGTACCCCCAAGCGGGGATTAGGTCCAACGTAGTTCGGGCCATGGTAGGGAAAGAGTGGATTGATTTTTTTAGGTAGGTGGGATGACCGAACCGATACGGTTGTCTACATATCCCCGAGCGGGAATCAGGTCGAGCGTAGTTCGAGGCGAGGCTTGAGAGGAATTGATAAAAAGGTCAAGCATAGTACTTTTTGAGGCGATCCACGTTGATCGGTTCTTTGAATTCGACACAGTTGAGGTCCATGAGATAGGTTGCTCCTCCGGAAAGGATAGTTTTGACGATGTAAGGGCTAACCCATTTAGGTTTAAACTTCCCACGCGGATCAAAGATCGAAGCTCGTAGTTCCTTCAGGACAAGGTCACCCTTGACAATTTTCCTCAAATGAACCTTCTTGTTAAAAGCACGAACTATCCTTCTTTGATAGATTCGGACGTGGTCGACTGTCGCTAGGCGCTTTTCATCTATGAGAGCCGATTCTTCGTACCTTTCCCTTAACCAGTCAGATTCTAAAATTTCACATTCTACCATTATTTGCAAGGATGGTAACTCTATCTCAACCGGAAGTACTGCTTCCATACCATATACCAACGAATAAAGAGTCGCTCCCGTAGACGTCCTTATCGAGGTTCTGTATCCCCAAAGTACAAATGGTAGTTTCTCGTCCCAGTCTTTGTAAGTATCGGCCGACTTCTGCAATATGGCCTTGACGTTCTTGTTTGCAGCTTCGACTGCCCCATTAGTTTGTGGCATGTATGGTGATGACTTGTGATAAGTGATTTTGTATTCTTCAAACAGATCCCTGACTTATGCTTTGAAATGACTTCCGTTGTCTGAAATGATCTCATAAGGGACTCTATAGCGGCAGATGAGGTTCCTCTTGATGAACTTGGTCACTTCCTTGGCCCCCAACTTGGTGTAGAACGCAGCTTCTACCCACTTCATGAAGTAGTCGATGGCCGCTAAAATGTATCGGTTCCCATTTGAGGCCCTTGGAACAATTTCGCCAATGATATCGATTCCCCAAGTCGAGAATGGCCACGGGGAGGTCATACTGTAGAGCAGAGATGGCGGTACGTGTATCATGTTCGCATGGATCTAGCACTTGTGACACCTTCTTACGTATTCACAACAATCTTTCTCCAATGCCGTCCAGTAGTACCCTTGGCTTACAATCTTCTTAGCCAGCATGTGACCGTTCATGTGTGGACCGCATACCCCTTCGTGTATTTCTTCCATCATCCTTCTAGCGTTCTTCCCGAACAAGCAAGTCAGGTTGTGACCATTGTACCCTTTCTTCAACAATTTTCCCCCGCAAATGATGAACTGTGCTACGAACCTTCGAATTGCTCTTTTATCTTTCTCAGTAGACTCCTGGGGGTATGTTCCCCTTTCTATAAAGTCCCAGACATCTTGATACCATAGTGTTTCATTCTCTTCTTTTTCGATTGCAGCGATCATGATAAATGACGGTTCATATCTCTGCTCAATTACCAGAGGCATTATTTTGACTCCCACAGGGATTTTGATCATAGAGGCTAGAGTGAACAATGAATCTGCTAACTGGTTCTCTTCCCTGGGCAAGTAGAAGAATGTTATGTTCTTGAACTGTCTCTTGAGTCCATCGAGATGATCATAATAAGGTTTCAATCTCTCTTCTTTTACTTTCCATTCTCCTCTAGCTTGTGATACAATGAGGTTTGAATCTCCGAAGACATCCAACTTCTGAACTCTCAACTCTATGGCTGCTTCCATCCCCAAAATGCATACCTCGTATTCAGCGGTATTATTGGTGGAGTTATAATTGAGCTTAACTGCAGTGGGGTGTGGACCCCATTTGGTGATACCATAATCATTCCTACTCCGTATCCTTTCATGTTGGTTGCCCCATCAAAGTGCAACTTCCACTGCTCTTCTTTGATTTCCATGATATTCTCGTCTGGGAAAGGGAAATCTCCATTCTCTTCGGAATCAACAGCGTGTTCCGCAAGATGCTCAGCTATAGTTCTCCCTTTCACCGATTTGTTTGTTACATACTTGATGTCGAATTCGGATAGTAGAAGTAGCCAACAGGATATACGAACGGTTAGGGCGGGTTTTTCGAGGAGGTATTTTAGAGGATCCATGTGGGATATGAGCACAATCGGAAAGGCTAACATGCAGTGGCTTAATCGGTGGGTGCACCAGACTAAGGCCCAACACGTTTTTTCGAGGGTAGAGTAATTAAGCTCATACCCAGTCATCCTCTTGCTAAGGTAATATATGGCCTTTTCAGAGTGGCTCTCTTCTCCTTCTTGGGCTAGCATGCAACCCATGGCACTTTCAGAGACAGATAGGTAAAGAAATAAGGGTTTATGAGGAGTGGGTGGTGAAAGGACAGGTGGATTTTGAAGGTAGGCTTTTATTTTTTCGAATGCGGTTTGGCATTGGTCATCCCATTGGAACTTCTCTCCTTTCCTCAACAACCGAAATAAGGGATCATATGTAGTTGTGAGCTTGGAAATGAATCGGCTGATGAATTGGATTCTCCCGAGGAATCCCCTCACTTCTTTCTCATTCTGCGGTGGCGCCATTTCTAGAATTGCCATGATTTTAAAGGGGTCGACCTCTGTCCCTCTCTGTGTGATGAAAAAACCTAAGAGCTTCTCCGAAGTTACACCAAAAGTGCATTTCTTGGGATTTAGCCTCATCTTGTACTTGCGCAATCTTTCGAAAAACTTCTCCAATGCTACCAAGTGTCCCTCTCTATCCTTGGATTTCACTATCATGTCGTCTACGTACACCTCTACTTCCTTGTAAATCATGTCATGCAACAGAGTAGTGGCAACTCTTTGGTAGGTTGCTTCGGCGTTCTTGAGTCCGAAAGGCATCACTCTATAGCAATAGGTCCCCCAAGGTATGGTGAATGTCGTCTTCTCTCGATCTTCTGATGCCATCAGAATCTTATTGTACCCTGAGAAACTGTCCATAAATGATAGTAGCTCATGCCCTATAGTGTTATCTACCAAAACATCAATGTGGGAAAGCGGGAAGTCATCCTTTGGACTAGCTTTGTTTAGATCACGGAAGTCGACGCACACACGAACTTTTCCATCTTTCTTGGGGACTGGCACGATGTTGGAAACCCATTCTGGATATTCTGTAACGATGATGAACCCTGCCTTGAACTACTTTTCTACATCTTCTTTGACCTTTAGTGTCCATTCCAGTCTCATGCGCCTCAGTTTCTGCTTGAGAGGTTTCAAATTGGGGAGGAGAGGAATACGATGTTGGACAATGCCGGGATCAATCCCAGACATATCCTCGTAAGACCAAGCGAAAACATCTTTAAATTCTTTTAGCAAGAGGGTCAATTTTTCTTTTTCTTCTTTATTAAGTGTTGAGCCAATTTGCAAAATTTGTGGATTATCTTTTTCACCTAGGTTAATTGATAAAGTATCTTCGATTATTTCATAAGCAGGTGGTTTTCAATTAGTTGCTTAAGTTCGATTGGAAGATCCTTGGAGGGATCTGTGCATTCATAAGTATTAGACACAGAGGAGTAGGCAGAACCGTCTTTCATTTCATTCATAACAGGTGGAGTGATTACATCAGACATTGGTGGGCTCACAGCAGCCGACTTTGGTACAGACTCGATAATCGGAAGTACAGACTCCGGGATAACAGTGGATAGGGAGACACGGACAGATGACTCTACAGCCTGGTTGCTCAGACCCTCCTCAGTTGGCAAGATTTGATCATCTTGGCTCTTGGCCCTCTTTCCTTCCTTCTCTTCAGTGAACTCTTTCCACATTTTCTCGATGGCTTCGGTGTCCAGGTACTTCAACCAGTCCTCCTCCGGGGTTTTCACAACTTCTTCGGGATAGAACGGATCTTGATAGGGGGGTCTTTCACAGTCAGCGAAGATCTCAAGTCCGGGGTGCCTTTTTCCGGTGGTCTGGTGGATCCAAGGTTCAGGGAACCCAAAATAGGGAAAGTCATCTCCCTCTTTGATGAATTGCCCGCTTAAGGTCTTGCGGTATGGTAGGAGACTCCTCAATCTCTTCTTCCATGGCTTTTGGAGCTCGATGTCTTCTTCAGTGGGATTGTACCCCAATCCGAAAGTGCCTTTTTGTCCTTTGATCTGAGGGAAATTACGGATCCCCTGTTGACGTCGGCCCAATCCCATTCCAGGGAAGTAGTTCATTTTGCGGACGATATTGACCACCACGGAGTGGGCCTCGGGGAACCTGTCTCCATCACTAACCATATGGATCTTTTTCATGAAGAATCCTCCGATTTCCCCTTCTTCTAGTTCAGGTATTTGAATTTCAAAGACGGGAGTGTAACTTGGAAAGGCCTCATTTCCCCAACTGTTGCCAAGGATGATTTTCACCTCTTTCTCATGAATGTATTTAATCATTTGGTGCACAGTAGATGATACCGCTTTGTTGACATGCAGCCAAGGTTTCCCAATCAGTAAGTTGAATGAGGCAGGTATTATAACCATTAAAATTATGTTTAGTAGCGGTTTTAACCGTTACAATTAATAACTTAGTAACGGTTATAAACCGTTATTAAATCCATTAGTAATATTCCCCACAGGCAATTTATAACAGAAAAAAACTATTACTAATATTGATGCTAACGGGAAAAGACTGTTACAAATCGGTCCAAATGGTATAGTGAATCCGATCAAAACTCTTTATCTATCTATTTACACTCCTTATTTTCAGAGAAAATCCCATCTACAGAAGTACAAATCACAAATCTATCAGTAAGTTAAATTTAGTGATGTAGTATCCTGTTGCATTCAATATTTACTCAAGCCCATGTGTTTCTCACAAACAATTATCCAAGAGTAATGCTATGCTTCCCAAATTTTAATCCCAAACAATGTGTCAGTGAGCCCACTGAATTTTGATTGGATGATGTAAAAATGATCCATTATTATTGTCAGTGGGCCTCCAGTACTGCGATCATTTGAGATGAGAATTTTGAAATTAAAATTTAAAAAGGATAGCATTAATTACTCATTATCCAAATTACGAAGTAGGAGCATGCAAAACCTACATACACCGAAAGAAATACAAAGCCTAACAGATTCTAATTAGATTTAGTACCTAGCCCTTGAAAAGAGGGAATAATTAATTTTTCAAGTCCAATTCAAATTAGTAAGTCCTATTGGCAACTAACAGTTGTCAGTTTGTGTGGTGCTCAAGAAACCACAGGTTTGTTATCTTATTACTCCTCTACCTACGTTTTCCTATAAGTTAGCTTTTTTATTTTAGAAAATCAGAACCCTAACAGAAATTTTACATGTGATTGTCACACACTCTTCAATATATATAGACATCACCGCACACCTTCAAAAAACACCAAGTTGATCATATTTTGTTCAAGTAATTAAGAAGTTTTATCTCCAATCCAAACACAGTACTACTGAGACGTTTTCGAAAGCTTTGTGATCAATCTTCGTCCTATGCAAAGCTTTGGAGCAAGGTAACTTTTTATACTCTTTATCTTAATTTGCTCTTCTTTCTTTCTTCTTCTATTTGAGTTTATTGTTTGTTTTATATATGTTCGTACTCCATATATTACTATATACATATATGCATGTGTAATACTATAAGTGATTCTATGTAGTCTCTTTTCTTTAATTGTAAGAGGGAATTCAAACTTTGCCCCTAAAGCATGGGGAGTTAGTGACTTGGTGCCAAGCCAATTCGGACAGGACCTCGCCCTCCTTAATTACCCTTCTTTTTCTTTTATTTTAACCATGACTTCTCATTGTGTTTAATTAATAGAAAATTTAATGCTTCTGTTTGGTTTTGATATGTTAATTTTATGAACTCAATCAAAACTGGAAACTACACATAGTTAGGTTAAATTCTTTCCTTAAAATTTTTCACTTTTTTTTTTTTTTTTTTTGACTAGCTTGTACTTTGCATGTCAAAGTACTAATTAATAGCATTAGCTGATTTTTCTGGGCTCAAATTAGTTCATATTTACTAGGCTTACCTTCCATGGTTGATTGATAGAATTTCGTTATGTTGCAATACGAATGCCACAAAACCGTGTAACCTTCTTTAACTTATTAGAAACTTGGTAAAAAGTCCCTCACATTGGATTATTTGAGTTCAAAGTTTAATTTTAGTCATAAAGTCCCTGAATATTGAAACTTAATCAAAGCAAGTCCTTAGATATATTACAAAATTTCATGTTAAATTTAAATATTTGAGATTAACTAGTTATCTGAATTTTTCTGTAAAGGGATCAACCCTTCACTAGAATAATAAACGAGTTAAGCCTGAGACCAAATTAACGTGTCTATTAAATATAACTGTTGACTAAAATTCCTTTCATTTATCTATAGTTGTTTAATCTTCAACTTCTTACTGGACTAAATTACTTCTATGATTGCAGCTAAGAGAATGACAGTATCAATGGATAACAGATCAATCTATTTTCCACATGAACTTATCAAAATACAGGACACTGTGAAGAATAATAGTAAGAAGAGAAAGAGGCCTTCTTCTTTAATTTGTCTTCCACATGAACTACTCCAAAAAGATAACTTTGTGGAAAGTGATAGAAAGAAAGGAAAGAGGACTTGGCTTGACCTTCAACAACATTTTCTGGAATTTTTTGGATTCAGTCAAAGTAAAGAAGATTGTGACATTATGGATTTTGATTCCACTTAGAACCAAATTGCATTAGTCATCTAATATTATTTGTAAGGTTTGAATGATGTAAGGAAGCTTTTTGTAGTACTTTGTTTACTTCATTAATTGGTCATTCTGACCCATTATTAATAAATAATTGGCAAATAATTTAGAATCATAGTTGTTATTTGGAATTTCTTTATTTAAATTTTTTCGTTTTTGAGAAGTTCATTAATTTTTGGACCTTCTTGACTTTTCTTATGTTACTTACTTGCAACTTGTTTGGTATACCAACCTCTTAGACTTGATTTATATAATTTGTATAGCTTTTTGTAATTTTGTTATAATCTTCTTTCTTCTTTTCTAGTTTTATTATGTCTTGTGCACGTTTCATTCAGAGAGGTAGGCTAGGTCGGGCTGTAGCTACACACACCCCACCTCTCCCCAAAATAAAAAAGAGGAATTTTTTTTAATATATGTTATATTTTAGCCTAATTGTAATTTAGCCCCCCCAAATTTGAAAAAAAAAAATGAGCACACATGATATTTTAGTCCAAATGTAGTGTAGCCCACTCTAAAATTTGAGATTTTTTAGTACATGTGATATTTTGGCCCAAATGTAGTCTAGCCCATCCCAATTAAATATTTCAAATTCAATTTGACACCATGCATTTTGTTGATAAAAGACTCTAAAATGTATAAATATTACCCCGAAAGATAACATTGTTCTTAAATAGACCCAATTTAACAACATGTCTCATTATTAAATATGTATAACATTGTTCTTAAATAGACCCAACACATAACAACTTCTCATTTAATTGTAATTCAACGTCAACCATATGACGTGATACACCTGTGATATTGAATATTTTATCCATAATGTGAGGATGTAGAAACACTAATTGGCCCATCACTTGGTCTGTTAGTTGGGTTGTTACTATATGGATTGTGATATGATTGGGTCTATCAGATGGGCTGCACAAGCTCTAAACTCTGAGTTTGGGCGTGAGCACACGGCCCGTATATCGGGCTCAAATAGCTATTTGCTTTGATGGCTTGGAGTTAGGACCTTTCTTTCTGTCTACATAACCAAGTACTCGTTTTTATTTGCATTTGTTGTAGTGGCTTATGGGAGAGGCTAGAGGGTACGGGTAAAGCCGGTCCTAACCCAAAACAAGTAAAACATTTGCTTTGGACCCTAATTTCATAGGAATATGTACACAATTTTTGCAAATTAAAGAAAAAAGGCTCAATCCAGTTAAGGCTTACTTAAGCTCAAAACTAGAGCTGTAAAGTGGGCTGGGCTAACGACCCAACCTGTCAAAAAGCTTAACCCAATCCAACTCAACCCGCGTTAAAAATCAGTGGCCAACCCAGCCCAGCCCAACCTACGACCCAGCATGAATCAAAGTAACCTTGATCTTTTTGTATAAAGTAGACTCATTCATCCACTACTCCACCAACTCCTTAGTAAAACACTTCAAAAATAATTAATGTGATTGTCTCAACTCGCCAACCCAGTCCGGCCTAATCCAACCTAGCCCAACACAGCCCACTAGAGTCGTGCCATGTGGGTCGGTCTTGGTCCATCAATTAGTCTCCAAACCCAGTCCGGCACGATCCGCTTAGATCATAGGCCTGGCACGACCCAGTCTGCAACACATCTCGACCCACCATTTAGTGGGCTGGACTGACCCAGCCCGGAATGTTTTACACCTTTGCTCAAAACCCAATAAACACTAAAGTCTAAAAGTCTAATCCTTATAGTCATCTGCAAAAAAAAAAAAAAACAACGGTAATACACAATGTTATATCCAAGCCACGCCACAGATCAACATGTCACCACCGGTTGGTCATTGACGCCGTCTACACCGAAGCTATTCCGGCCACCCTCGAGTCCCTCTTTTGTTGCCAACTCAAAATACTAACCTTAGGTAACATAACCACTAACTAATTTTTATTTAATTGATTGACTTGTTAAAAATTAACAAAATAGTGTTGTGCTTTGCAAATTTTGTACTCCAGATGAATTCCAAAATATGATTTTGATTGGAGATATTGTAGTGGTCCAAACCGTGATTGAAATTGGTCCTATTGGCACATTTGTTTGTGAACTATTTGAACGCAAAATTTGAAAAGCATAGCATTGCTCAAGTTAAGATAGTCACTTACCTCATTTTTAATTTTGTGTTGACTATTTTGCAGAAAATTCTGTCAGTACATGTCATTTTTTGTCATGTTCCGGAACCTCATATACGATTCTAGGATACGTGGCACGCCACCAAGACTCCCACTATACTCCTAAAGGCCTATTATTAACCATAAAATCAGAGTTATAAAAAGTTTTCACATTTAAAGCACTTAACAAAACATTATATTTGAAACAGGGCATTCTAGTCGACTGATCGGGGAGCCCAGTTGACTGAACAGGAAATTACAGAGAGTTGAAATCTCAGAATTCCCGATCCGGTCGACTGACCACAAGTCCGGTCGACTGAAAAAGCCGAAGTCCGGTCGACTGGTACCTATCTGGTCGACTAAACAATGCTGTAACAGAATGTTTGCCTCTGGTAACACAATCTGATCGAACTAGGACCCCAGTCGACTGGATTGATGCAGCAGAGCACATTCTGCAGCAATCACAAGTTTTAAAACTAAAACCTATTTAAATTTGATTAAACCAACACAACCAATATTAAAAACAAGTTTAGGAAAAATTAAAACGAAATTCCATTCCTTTCAAACTCATGGAGTATAACTCGCGAGTTCGTCACACCAAACCAAACCAAACAAGATAACCAAAAGTCACAACATTCCCAAACTAGCTAATAGAACAACTGAACATAACCTATATATTACATAAGTTTTTGTCAACTAACTACCATTAGATACAAAAGTCTCAAGTTATGAAATCCTACTACACCTCTAGTAGTTGCAAGGTCTTGAGGCCAAACTACTAATTACATTACAAGTTTCAAACTCTAAACATAAAGCAAATAACATAGTTACATCTACTCTAAAATCCCACGTTTGCCTCGCCGACGCCAATTTTACATTGTTTCTCCGATGCCTTGCCTTTATCACTTATAATGGTTATTCAATAACCATTACACTATATCAGTTATATGCTAGTAAATCCCAACAATTATAAACATGAATAACAATCATGCTCAATCTCATCTTTCTACACATCACTATGATCTTCGGGAATGCAAGTACCGGCCACCCTTTTATACTAGTTCGTAAATTCTCCATTAGTCCGCGCGACTAGCTGAGACCCATACCTATTTCTTTCAGGCGTGCGACCTCATGGCCAATTTGGCACCTAATCTCATAACTTCGATGGTAAGTACAAGTTCCCCTTTGACCCACATTAACAACTCAACATGCTCATATAATTTCATCACATCATGCTATTGCCATACAAATAGGTCTTATTAACTACATGGGTTTGCCCACAATAAAAGACTAAACATGCTAAACTATTTATCATCACAAAGATCATCTCAAACATCCAATTATTCGTATTTCACAATCATTCTCACTCAGCTCTTGGATTAGCACTCCTAATCATAGATTTAAGATCCTAATAGTTCCCAAGTATAATTCATATACACGAATTACAGATTATGAGTTTAACCCCCGAATTAGGTCGCAGAAAAACTATCACAGAACGCAATATGATTAGTACCAACGTGTTAAACTCACCTCCAGGAGTCCAAATATGTAGGTTGTTTTGAAATTGAACGTCAAATAGCGCGTCATTTGTCGTCGCCAGCTTCGCCGAATTTTCCGTCGTAACTCATTCGTGCCCAATATTGCATTCTTGACTACATGTTCTTTATTGTATTGGACACGAATTATCACTTAAACCGGAAGATTTAATGGGTGAATTTGTGCGTTTGTTGTTCTTCTTGATGTTCTCTCTTTACTAATAATACCCCTTTTTCTTATAGGTAATTGAGGCATTGTTGGAGGCCTTGTTTGTGAGGACTAATGAAAGAAGTCAAAAGCTACCCGAGCGGATCGATCTGCCCCTTTCACTTGGATCGATCCGCGCGTTTTATAGAACTCTCTGCCCAGAAATCCGAATGCAGATCGATCCGGATTTTCAACGCGGATCGATCCGCGTGTTTCGCTGAAGATTCTAACGGCGAATTAAAGAATTGGATCGATCCGGCTTTTTGCCTTGGATCGATCCGCGGCTGCTGAAGACTGCTCTCTTTTATTTACAAGTTTGCCATTGTGTGGGTTTTGTATAAATAGATAGAGATAGAGATTTTTAGGGTTATCTTAGATCTTATATCATATATCTTGTATTTTTCCCATTATTCTTCTTCTTCTTCTCTCATTTTTGGGAACTCACTTGGGTTCCCTTCTATTTCTTCTTCATTTGTATAAACTTGAAGTTGGATCGAAGTTTTAATGGCTTGGTATATTTTCTATCTCTTTTCCTTTGATGATATTGCTATGTTTTCCATTAATTAGTTAGGTTTACTTAGGTTGTGAATCATGAACTCTTGGAATTAATGTTGTAGCATTTCTAGGGTTCATTTCTCATTAATCTCCCAATAAAATGCAATTAATTCACTTCATTATATTTTGACCATCATACATATCTCCCACAATGTCATTCTTCTGTGTTTTGCAACATGTCATATATATCTGTAATTTGGTATGTATAACAGACCAAAATATACGTTCCATGTTTGTCTGTTACTTAATGCATTTATCAAATTTCGTCTACTATATTAAAAAAAATTTGGGAAAGTTTCCATTGGTACTCCATAGTACCACATTCAGTGCATGTAATACTTGCATGGAGTGCTATTAACAATCCATAGAGTGCCAAAGGTACACCCAAAAAAATATTCCATTTAGTAAGCTTTAGAGGAACTGTAGAGATGTTGCTTTGATAGGGCAACTTATAAGAGTTAGTATAGGAAGGGTTTCAACGGTGTAGCTTAAATAGGAACTTAGCTACCTGTATAGTAGTAGAACTTAAATTTAAATTTATCATTCAGCTAAATTGACTTATCCTATAGCCAAACGGCAAAGGCAATTGTTGTTTCCTACTCAACTGGCAAAACCTTTCCTGTTTGTCTTTTTTATTATTATTATAAAAATGACCTCAATTAGCTAAGTCAATGTCGGCCCGCCACTGGTGGCAAAGACTGTACGAGTTTTTCTTCTTTTTCTTTCTTTTTTTTGTTTTTTCCCCTTAAAAAATGTGAAAATTTAATTACTTTTATTTTTTAAAAAAGAGACCAAACAGTAAGGCCATCTCCAACGGGAGAGCCATCACCCTAGCCAAATCATATAACTGCCAAAATGGCTCGTCCATCCCCAAAATAAACACTCCAACGGACGAGCCATCAAGCTCTGTAAAATGGAGAGCCCCAAACTCACGAGCCATTATTCCGAGCGTGGAAGAGAAGAGGGAAAATAGGGCGCGACACTGTTCATGACCATTGGTCGCCAACGGATGGATTCCAACGGCTATGAACAGTCTCTTTTTCAAATAAAAACACAAATCAAGCTATAAAATTGAAAGATTAAACCTACCTTTTACTCAAATCGGATCCTCCATCTCTCTTTCATCAGTCTCTGAGCCTCTGTCTCTCTCTTTCTCTCTTCTCTGCTTCACCTTCTTCTTCTCTGCTTCACCTTGTTCTCTCTCTCACTCTCTCTGTCTGTAAAAAAATGTGAAGCTCTCTCTCTCTCTCTCTATACAACAGACGTGAAGAAGAAGAAGTGAAGTGGCTAGGGTATACTGTGTGGCTGAATGTGAAGGGGGATTAGGTTAGGTTTAATTTGTGGGCTTGGGCTGGGCTTTTAATTAGTGAAATGTTTAGGGTGTCTCAATTATATATGGATTATATTATATATCATATATTAGTGTAGTTATTAATAAGTATTTTTTATGGTTTAGTGTTATTTCTTTTTTTAGTTATTTGGTTTTTTTTAGATTTAATAAAATAATTTGGGTTTGGGTTTTCAATCAATAAGCACTTTTTTACTATTAATTTTAATTTGTTATTGAACTAATTAGTTTGCTATTAATTTACTAACTATTGTTTTAGTTAATTTTAAATCATATTATTTACTTTGATTCACTGTTTTAATTAATCTTTGGTCATTTTGCAGATGGATTCAGAATTCAATTACTTTTGTGGAATGTAAGAAATTTGTAGTACTTTTAATGAATGCATTATCCTATCATGTTTAGTGAAACATTTCTCATATAATATGAGAAAATTCTCATATTTACTAAGAAATTCTTAATGTTTACTGAGAAATTCTCAATGTTTACTGAGAAATTTCTTATAGTTTAGTGAAACATTTCCCATATAATATGAGAAAATTCTCATATTTACTGAGAAATTCTCAATGTTTACTGAGAAATCATCAATGTTTACTGAGAAATTTCTCATAGTTTAGTGAAACATTTCTCATATAATATGAGAAAATTCTCATATTTACTGAGAAATTCTCAATGTTTACTGAGAAATTCTCAATGTTTACTGAGAAATTTCTCATAGTTTAGTGAAACATTTCTCATATAATATGAGAAAATTCTCATATTTACTGAGAAATTCTCAATGTTTACTGAGAAATTTCTCATAGTTTAGTGAAACATTTCCCATATAATATGAGAAAATTCTCATATTTACTGAGAAATTCTCAATGTTTACTGAGAAATCATCAATGTTTACTGAGAAATTTCTCATAGTTTAGTGAAACATTTCTCATATAATATGAGAAAATTCTCATATTTACTGAGAAATTCTCAATATTTACTGAGAAATTCTCAATGTTTACTGAGAAATTTCTCATAGTTTAGTGAAACATTTCCCATATAATATGAGAAAATTCTCATATTTACTGAGAAATTCTCAATGTTTATTGAGAAATCCTCAATGTTTACTGAGAAATTTCTCATAGTTTAGTGAAACATTTCTCATATAATAAGAGAAAATTCTCATATTTACTGAGAAATTCTCAATGTTTACTGAGAAATTCTTAATGTTTACTGAAACTATTCAATGACCCAAATTGGTATTTTGGATACTCAAAATGCAAACTCCCATTGGAGTTGCTCTAAGCACAAGAACATCAAATAAGCACACAAAAACAAATAAACACACCAACATTAAAAAAAAAAAAAAAAAATACAAAGCACACCAAAATTTCAAATTTAGGCGGGACAACTTTTGAATTTCAATTTACCGGATTAATTTTAAAATTTGAATTTTCATTTCATTTCTAGATAATTATTTGAATTAAAAACATAGAAAATACAAAAAGATAATAAATGCCTAGTCATTATGCCTTGTGTGGTTGGAGTAGGTTTGATAAAATGGCTAACCATTTTACTATTCAACAAGCTAAAATTAAGTTCTGGCTAGCCATTTTGACTTTTACCCTTGGAGTTGCCCTAATAACAATATCGGCCCTCCTCATCAATCAATTGCAAGCACTATGGACTTTCAATTTTTGTATAGAAACTTTAGCCTAAATTTATGTTACAACTTATCACACTATTGCAGAGGCTCTTAATTGGGCATTAGACTTCTCCGTTTTGCACGATATGCAATTGAAAATAAATAAAGAGTAAGATTTGCAACACACACTCTCTCTCTCTCTCTCTCTCTCTCTTTGCGCCATAAACACACAACCCTCCCCCCCCAACTTCTCTCTCAGTCTCTCTCTCTAGAAATAAGGACATAGCAAGCATCACCGGGTTCTCCATTTCGGATAATGAGAGAGAGGTGTATAGATATGGAAGGGAGATTTCGACCAGAGAAAAGAACTGACATGGTCTTATTGATGTCATGGTTATCCATTCACGACCCATGCTCTATTCGAACAACAAACAGGTTTGCTTCTTCATCTTCTTTTTTTAATTATTATTTAAAATCATTGATTCTTTTATGTACATTATTAGACAAACCAAATTCAATTAAGTTTCTATTTATCATTGATTATTTATTTATTTATTTTTTTCTTTCTTCTCTTGTTTGGGTAATTTTGTATGTTGCTGCTAAAGTGGGGTTTTTATTTATTTTTATAAAGGTTATGCAATGGAATGGAAGCAGCAAATTTCTTGACTGTCAGTTCCCCAAAACCAAGAGGTTTGTTTCCTAATTCTGCCTTAGGCCTGTTTGGGAATGCATAAAACTGATTCTAAAGAGTGAAGACTAGCATGATGTACATTTGACACAAAAATCTTGTAAACATCTTTTCTTGTAAAGTTACCAAATTAATTAATATTTCGGTTTTGTGAACTTGTTCTTTTGAGAACAATAAAGCCAGTTGTTAATTACAGCTCCCAAACAGCCCCTTATTACACATGACACCATACTGTGACACATGTTGTACTGATGAAAACTTGAAAAAACAAAGTAGAAGTTGGAAGGGTTAAGGGAGGACAACTAGGATTGTTTGATCTCGTAACTTGGAGTATCCCCATGATGTGAATAAATATTGTTTTGTGGTTTTTTGCTGCTAAAACTGTTAATTTTTCTACTGTTTATTTTTTGCTGGTAATTCTGATGGGTATCAAAGTTCATGGCTTTTATAAGTTGATAACTTCATGCTCTATATTTTGAAGGCTTTGGTGGTTGTTCTGATGGGTTCCCTAGTAGTGTGGGGGGTTTTGTGTTGGGTCTTTTTGGGTTTCTCTTAAAGTTGTATGGATTACTTGAACTAGGGGTGTGTTTTGGAACGGAAATTCCGATTCCGACCGATTCCGATTCGAAAATTTTCGATTTTGGCAAGTATAAATACATTCCGAAATTCCGAATTCCGAAAATTCCGAAAAATTTCGGATCGGAATCGGAATTTTTTTCATAATTCCGAAAATTCCGAAAATATTCCGAAAAATATATTCCGAAAATTTTCCGAAAAAATTCCGAAATATTCAGAAAAATTTCCGAAATTACCTTACACTACTTGTCCCACATCGGTTAGCCATGAAAAAGGATATGGAATGTGAGTCTATAAATTAGTCCCAACTTGATCCACATTAGTCCAAGCACTAAGCTTGTATCGGAAAATTCAGAAAATTTCCGAAATTTTTCCGAAAATATCCGATTCCGAAAAATTCCGAAAAAATTTCGAAATTTTCCGAAAATGATCCGATTCCGAAAATTCCGAAATTTCGGAATCGGAACGGAAAATGAAAATTCCGAATTTTCGGAATAGGAATCGGAACGCCGAAATAATTTCCGAAAATTTCGAAATTTTTCCGAAACCCCTATTTCCGATCCGATCCGGCCGGAACACACCCCTAACTTGAACCCATGGAATCTGGGTTTTCCCCAATTCCTTTTTATTAATGAATTCTACCCAATGTTCCAAACTTCCAAAAATAAAAGCGATAATTAGATTTCCATCAACTTTTTGTACGAAATTTAAAAATCAGTCTACTACTTTTTGAAATTAAAAAAATATCAACAATAATTAAAAAAAAAATTTAAAAGTCATTAAAAAAAAAAGCATCAACTTTTTCATAGTTATTTTGTATTTTAGTCGACCTTTTGTTTTCAACGTTCTGAACTTGTACCAAAACGTTTGAAGACTTGCTCCCGATGTGTTTGAAGACTTGCTCTCAACGTTGTTAAGAGTTGCACCCGACTTTTAAACGAGTTTCTCTCTGCGTTTGGAAGAGTAGCTCCCGACGTTTTTCAATTTGAAAAAATAGTAGACTGACTTTTAATTTTGACACTTAAAAATGAATGAAATGTAAATATCCCAAAAAAAAAAAGGGGTCATAAAATTAACAAACTTGTGAACAAACACCTTTTAAAACAATTAAGGGATCTGAGTTTTGCTATAGATCATCATCCTTTTGTTGTATCCTATCCATGCTTGAATCTTTTAGAATTTGAATTGGCGCATTGATTCATGTCCATTTTTTGTTGTATCCTCGAATCTTTTAGAATGTGAAGAGGCACCTTGTTGTATCATTTCATGTTCTGTGTATCCCTCTATTTATGTTGCTTAGCCCTGATCCTCAACACAATTTTGTTGCTACTGTTGGAAATTAGCATATGATGCTCTATTTGTCTCGGTTAAAATGCTTGTTTGTTAATTATCTTGATTAAACTTCTGTATATTTAATACTTTCAATGGAAAGTGAAATGAAATACTATTTTTTTTTCTCATTTGTATAAATATAAATCTCTGTGCAGACGATGAAAGCTCACAGCTTAATTCAAATGCCGCTCCAAGTTCATTAGAAAAGACGCGCTGCACAGAGAATGAAAGCTCACCACTTAATGTTGGGTTAGTTTCGAATGCCACTCCGAGTTCATTAGAAAAGACACGCTGCACAGAGAATGAAAACTCAAAGCGTAATGTTGGGTTAGCTTCGAATGCCACTCCAAGTTCATTAGAAAAGACACACTGCACAGAGAATGAAAACTCACCGCTTAATGTTGGGTTAGGTTCGAATGCCAGTCCAAGTTCATCCGATAAGGCACGTTGCACAGACAATGAGAACTCACAGTTTAATGTTGGGTTAGCTTCGAATGTCACTCCAAGTCCAGCAGTAAAGACACGCAAAAGGAAACGAAGGTCTATTCAAGACCTTAACAAGGAGCCAATAGACCTGAACAAGGAGCCACTGGAGAGAGCGAAAGAAAAACAGTTTTCGCCCAAAATAGGAATGGAAGGCATTATAAGGACCCCAAAAGAAATGTCAATGCTTTCAACTCCGCATGAGAAGAGAAAATATCTAAGAAAATATGTAAGAAAGCAAAAAGTTCAAAAATATCACTCTCACAATTTCGATCCCGCTGAAGATGTAAATGAGTGTTATGTTGAAAAATCTGATGGAGCTGCAAAATCTAAGACATTGGGCGTTTTAAGTTCCATATGGGGTAGTAAAAAAGTCCGCGGTACGCGTAGCAGGCCCACTATGGCCCACAATTGGACGGCAAGTGCGGAAAGAAGCACCACCAGTGGAGTCATCGCACAGGTAATTAAGAAAGGTGTTATAAAGATCAGTTACCACCATGCATTTGCAAAATAGCTAAGGGACAATAGCACAAATCGGGAAGAAATTGATGATTCCAAGAGTGTTTGTCCTTGTGTCTTATGGTAAGTGGTAAAAGGGAAGTATCCAAGGGACTCCAAAGAAGGCAAACCTTTCCTTCATCCAATTTGAGTCACTTCCCATCCACCTCTAGCATCGGCCTCTTGTGTAGTTGTTAGGCTTTGTTTGTTTTAAAATTTCATTAAAAATTAAAAATGATTAAAATACAAAATTGTAACTTTGAGGAAAAACAACTCACAGAGTTCAAAATTATCAATGTAATTCCTGTGTATTTTCTCTTCAATCTTATTTTCTTACGCGACTTTGCATAGTAACCAAATAAAGGAAAACATTTTCTTTGTGTTTTCCTTTCGTTTCCCTCGCTAAATCCTTGAACGACGAGCAAAGGGAAGGAATTGTCAAAACTGGACCCAAAGCTTCAATAGTTCCACTCACTAGAGTGATGAAAACAAAATGAGAGAATAGTATGGTATTTGCTCTCAGTAGTGTATCTGTGAGCCCTGCAGGTGGAGTTGCTCCCTATGAAGCATGGACATGGACACACCAAAACGGATATGACACGACACGGACGTACCGACATGACAAAATCCTACAAAAATTGCACGGGGTGTCGTATCCGTGTCAGAATCGAGATACTAAACGTGTTGCGATTCTGTCTAGCACTGGTTGCTAGACTTTTAGACATGATTATGAAATATTTACTCTATAACGTTCGTTCTGAAATTCCCAAGATTGTATATCTAGGTTGGGCTCGACATTTTGGCCCTCGTCGCTGAAGCTTTTCAATAGATCCAGAAGCTATTCATAGCCAGCAGCGAAGGAGGAATTCCTATCTTGGGGAGCCGAGTACTCAGTCTATGGCAACGAATGTGGGGGATAAAATCTGGACGTTGAAAGTTCCTCTAAAGGTACAATTTTTTTATTTGGAAAGCTTTCTAAAATACCCTCCCAGTTATGTATTAGTAACCTTGAAAAGAAACGCATGAATGTGGATAATTAATTGTTGTCCCCTTTGTAGTAATGCTAAGGAGAGACCATTGAACATCTCTTTATTTTCTACCTTTAGCAATCCAATGCTGGTTGCTTTCGCCTTTACAACTCCATTCGGAAGGCATAGTGGGGGAATATTTTGTTAGAAGAGTTACAGATGGAGGAGGATGCATCTTTTTACATGTCAATGGTAGCTATGACTTGTTGGTATGTTTGGATAGGTCGAAATGCCGTAGTGTTCAATCATAAACCTTTCAATCCAATGGAAATGACTACTCGAGTAACCAAACGTACGAGAGAATTTCTGACTGCAATTTTTCAGCAGCAACGGTTAATCCCAAATCCAAATTTTGAATATTTTTATCGGATGGATGAAGCCGGATCCTGTTGTTATTGAAATCAATATTGATGCGGCTGTGGTCCATAACTCTGACGGCACTGTGCTTTTGTGTTAGCGTAAAGTCTATCCGCTGGTGTGAGTAGGCCGTAAGTGATTGAATCTTGGGCGTTTCAAGAAGCAGTGATTTTAACCAAAGCTGCTGTGGTTCTTCTCCAGAATGCCAAGGCTATGCTTGCAATTAAAAACGCCCGGTTTGTAATTTTCTTTGGCTTTATAATATACTAGCGGTAGAGGTACACGCATTGCGTGTGCAACACAATTGTCTTTGTTATACATCCCTAATCTAAACCAATGTAAATCATTAAGATTGTTGGGTGGAATATAACCTGAGTAATGTAATGCTATGTTTAAATTCTTTAAAGAAAAAGCACACGAGTTTAAAACACAGGAAGGAACACACAACATTGCATACCAACATTTGTTTGTAGGTTGGAATTAGCAAAAACTTTTGTGAACAATAACAGTTTTACCGTGAAATACAAATTGTCAGAATAGAAAAGAACATATTAAAAACCCATGCCATAAATCAAATGGTATGTGCAGGAGAAGCATGTAAATTCAAATCACAAATATATCATGATAAATACACAGAACAAACAAATACACAAGAAAAAAATACTCACAATTACGAAGACCGGCCAAAAAGTCATCTCCTTCTCTTCCCTTATTGGGGCACTCAATTTGATGAGGAGATATTCATAAAAAGTGGAGGGGACTTGGAATTCATAAATGGAATGACACTTCATTGTGTGAGGGAAGAAGAGAGACAATTGCACTTTGATTCTTTTGAGAGAAACTGTTTTGGTTAACTACTTCATTTCACTTTGAGTAAAGATTGGGACACATCTAAAGACACAACTTTTGGAACTCAACCCAATGGATGTGTCTATATCTCTCATGTGATGTCATTGGACCCTACAGTGACACAGGAGAGAGATAGACACATCTCTTGGATTGTGTCACAAAAGTTGTGTCTTTGGGTGTGTCTCTAGTATTATTACCCTTTCACTTTTTTATTTGAAATTCAAGTTGTGATAGTAAATGACATTTAAGTTCCCTCTTATTATAAAGCCAAAGAAAATTACATTGATGTGATGTCACTGGACCCTATAGTGACACAGTCACTGGACCCTACCGTGACACAAGAGAGAGATAGACATATCTCTTGGGTTGTGTCCCAAAAGTTGTCTTTGGGTGTGTCTCAAGTATTACCCTTTCACTTTTTTATTTGAAATTCAAGTTGTGATAGTAAATGACATTTAAGTTCCCTCTTATTAATTTTGGATGGACAATTTCATTGGTTATATTGTAAATATAGTTGATTGCAGGTTTAATTTAGGTACCCCTACGTCTCCTTTTATATATATTAGTATAAATTTCTCTTTTCGGCTGAAAAGTTTGTGTATAAAGTAAATAAATCCGTTCGAATATTGGGAGGCAATTAAGACTCCGCATACGCTACTGACGCTTTTGTTGCATTTGGACTTTTTTTTTAGTTTTCATCCTTTTTTTTATTCTTTGTGGATTTATCAACTTATTTTGTTATGTATAATATTATATTTATGACTTAAACTTAGAATCCTAGGTTTGGATGGTCATATATCGATAGAGTTTGGATGGTCATCTATCGATATATCGAACCAGTTCTGTTAAGAAAAAAAAAAAAACCAGAATAAATCAAAGGATTTAAATTTCAATCTGATTAGTTTTCCACAAAATTTATGTTACCTACTCAAATACACAACACAGTAACCAATTACTGATTCTTCATTAATTTGTTCAATGTAGACGTCCAAGCTTTAATTAGTTAAATATTTGTGCATAATTTATATAATTAACTTTCACAATATTGTACCCAAAAAAAAAAAAACCTTATAGAAGATTAGCTTTGGAAAAAAACTTAGAATCCTGGTTTAAATTCCATATCATCAGAACAGTAAGAGATGAGCATTCAAACTATATTTTCTATTAAGTTGCAAACTCTGTATGTCAATAAGATCGTTTTAAAAATCCCAATTGTATTATATATCCAGTAATTGCATGTGTTTTGACATATACAATGTCCAGTGTTCTCTTTAAATTTTAAAGGCTTTACATTGCATGTCTTTTCATTTTAATGATAATTACAATTCAAAAAGTTTTTTGTTTTTACTTTTTTAAAGCTCTACTTTGGTTCATGGATATAGTTATGAAAGAAGAAAAAAACTAGGAAGAAATGTCAAAGTGCAATAGCCAATGATGCACATTGGGCAAATAAATAACTATATTCGTTGTGTCTATTATGCTATAATAGATCTATATGAAAGTTAAACATCTTATAGGAGCCCAAGAGCCTGTTTGGGATAGCTGAAATATTGAGTGATGAAATATTAAGTTGTTTTGTATTTGAGTTAGTTGAAATAATAAGGGATTGTTCTAAACAAGAGTGTTTGGCAAACAAATTGAAAATTGTGATTGTTTGTATAAAATGACAAGAAAAAAAAGAGACGTGTAAATATTTAATATACCTGGAAATAAAAAATATACATATATATATATACAAAGATTCTCTAAAGAGGATCACCTCTCTTTATTAAAGAGAGGACCTCTGTTTTGACCGTTGGATTGTGTTTAAAAACTGTGAAATGACAAAACTGCCATTAATGAAAACACGATCCGACGGTCAAAACAGAGGTCCTCTCTTTAATAAAGAAAGGGCGCCCTCTTTATAGCCTAACTGTATATATATATATATATATATATATATATGTATTTAATATTTAATATAAATATGCCTCCTCGAAGCATGGAAGGCAGCTCCGAGGAGGGCGAAAGAATAAGATCCGGTGTCAAGCCTTTAATGACCTAGCTCTGACACATGTTAAAATCCATGGGCCTATCTCAATCCTAAAAACTGGCCAGTAAGGTTAGGGTAGCTCAAGAACTTATACCTAGTTCTTTAATTACCTTTGTGTCTTAATGTGAAATAGACTTCACTTAACATTATGGTTCAAATTTGATAAGCATAGCATTATTCCATTCATAATATATAGGGTCAGGATCCTCGGCCGCAAGGCCAAGGGGCAGCACCTTGGCAGCGCCTATGTGGCGCTGCCAGGACTACACGATAAGTTTTTTTTGCAATTTTTAACGATGCAAAAAAAAAAAAAAAAAAAAAAAACAAAAAACAAAAAACAAAACAATAACAAAAACAAAAAAAAAAAAAAAAAAAATTCATCGCCTGGTCCTGGCAACGCCGCGTAGGCACTGCCCAGGCCACTCGCGGCCGAGAATCCTCACACTAATATATATTGAGTACAAATCTATAAATCTAGCCCACCTAAATGTTGTCAAGTCCACCTCCAATTAAGTATTCCAAACTCAATTTTAACACCAAATCTTGTTGATAAATAGACCCCCAAAATGTATAAATATTAACCCAAAATAAAATATTATTCTTAAATAGACTTAATTTGAGCAAATTTTTTTAGGTCTACTTATACACAATTATGTGTAAAACTGTAAAATTGGTTTAACACCCCTAGTTTGGGGTAAGTAGTGTAATTTTAGGGGGCCTATTTCTAAAACCTATAATATATTACATATAAATCTAGAATTTTCAAAAGTCCAGGGGGGGCTGTCTAAAATCTGTAAAATATTGTATGTAAATCTAGAATTTTTAAAAGTCAATGGGGGCCCTGTGTGAATTTTAGGAGGACCTATTTGTAAAATCTGTAAAATATTACATGTAATTCTGTAATTTTCCAAAGTCCAGAGAGGGCCTGTGCCACCCCTAGCTACTATGTAGGTCCGCCACTAATTATCAAATATATATAAATAGACCCTAAATTTATTTTTTTCGGCTTTCTCAACATATCGAATCAAACAGAACCGTTTTCACCCCTAAGTGAGACGACCCTCATCTGTGTGTGTGTTTGTGTGTTATAAGCAAAGCCAAAGAAAAACAGAGAACACAATTGAATCCCAAATTAAATTCGCAATGCTTTTTCTATTGTACCACATATAGCTAGTGGCATGTGATATCATCGATCATTGTCATGCATGTGATACAACTGTTAAACTATTTGGTAGTAAGGATCCTCAGCAGCACCCATGCGGGTGTTGCAGGACCATAATTTTTTTGCTACCCCATAGTGCTACTGAGGATCCTTTGACGCTATTTGAGAACCAAATTTAAAATTTTAATTTTGAGAAACATAGGATTACTCAATCTTTTCTAGTCTTTAAATATAGAAATTACTTATCAAGTATTTACTTTACCTAGAGGTCGTTACGCTTCGTCGCTTCGCGATTGGGCTACCCGAACGCGCAATGGGAGATCGCAGAAGCTTGGGCCGTATGACTCAAACTTTTAAAATGTAGAAGCAACCAATCTGACAGATTAAATTAGGGTGCTCTCTGAGATTAATCTTGGGCCGACCCTGAGTTTTTGGGGCCTAAAACGAACTCCAAAAACGAGGCCCCTTATTCTTGTTCAATTTTTTTGTTTTTTTTAAATTCGAAGTACTTACAATTTTTTTTCAAACTTAAAATTACCAAATTAATAACAAAATTTTGCTCCAGTAGATATATATGTAAATATGATGTAATCACCAAGTCTCTTTTTTTTTGTTGGGACGAACTGACTCCTCCAAGAATTGTAAGAATCTGTATATATACTTTTTGGAATTGGAGAGTTTGTTTAGGCTTAGCTTGTACATTTAGAAATTTAATTGTATTAGATTTGAGCCCTTTTGATTTGGATTGGCGACCTGGCGCCCTCTATTAATCTAGGTCTAAGTAAAAAAAAAAAAATTTTAAATTTATTTAAGGCCCAAACAAAAAAATACAAAGTTTAAACTTAAATTGGGTTCTCAAATTAGACAAAAATTTGAGAGCCCAAAGCGGAGGCTTTGCAGGCTTGCCCCAGGATCGGCCCTAGACTTTTATAATCCGTCAGCTCGTGCTACAGAGTTTGGTTGATTATTATATTAACTATGCCATTTCTCTTTTCCTTAAAACTGTTATCACAGAATAAAGAACTACCCAATTTAGACACAAACTTGAACATAGCCATATTCTTCGATCCACCCATGCACTTGTCCAGATTGAATGATCTTCGCTTTGGGCATTTATCATGCTTATAGCACTAAAATTAGCATTTTTTTTTTTTTTTTTGGGCTAAAGACACTAAAATTAGCATATGTGCATGTTGTATCAATGATGAAAATTGGATTAGTTCGGTATTCTATTGCAGTTTTTCAATTCAAAATTTGGTCTACTTGAATAGAAAAATTTACCGCAACGGTGATCGTGGAGCTCTTGGGGCGTTTGATATTGACAAACAAACTTGGAGTACTACTCTCACTAACTCCCTACAAATTCATGTGCCACGTTATATAGATGCATGACATTTATAGTAGAGTATGAAGGAGAGATCTTATTCATCAGCTACAACCACATTTGGTGTCCGAATTTTACAGTTTGATTTCTTTTTCGGAAAAAGGGTTAATCAAGAGCGGAGAAGTTGGAAAATGGGATGTTTTTCATAAGTCATTGACTCATGTTACATCCTTTGTAGAGCACTCACATATGAGGGAAATGATGGATAGTTTACATTATGGTTTTGGTGGAATATTGGAGTTTTGATCAAATGGAGGTGGGTCAGAGTCAGAGATATAGAGCCACAGATATTTATGGTGAGATTGGAGATCATTAGGAAGTTGTAAAAGTATGGGTTCATCCACCCTCTTAGAACTTTTGTTTACTATTTCAATGTGTTGGACGTGCATTTTGCTCCTAACTCAGTCTTTGAGTATTAGATTAGTTTATTTTAAATTTCTAGAGAACTGTTATTATTTTCTGCTGTAGCTATGGTTGTATAACTAATTACAACTGTACAAGTATGTGGTGAATCTACACTTTTCTTTCTTTCTTTCTTTCTCTCTTTTTATTTTATTTTATATTTTTTTTTGTTGGTTTTTTTGATATAATACTCCCACTAAACAAGAGATTTTAACAATTTTACGTAAATTCCCCTTACACACAAACAACACTAGGGGGAAAAAATTAGGGGTGGCAATTCGGGTTCTCGTGTCATAATCGTGTCATTAATCGGGTTGTGTGCTTTGGGTTTAATTTTTAGTTTCGAGTGCTATTCATCTATAATAGAAACTATTTTAAATTAATCGTGTCATGTCGTGTCGTGTTCGGGTTGTCTCTGTAAAACGGGTTGTCGTGTCAAAAATTGTCACCCCTAGAAAAAATGCCTTCGCGAGAGCTTCTCTCTAATTTTTTTTTAAAGGGAGTTGAGATATTGTCCTACTACCCCTCCCCCTTCGTCCATGTTTTGTCCCGGTCCAAATAAAAGTTTGTTTAGGTCCACCGCTTTCTTTGTGAAGCTTTTCTCCTTCCTTTGTTAAGGTTGTTTTTCTTATCTCACATGGCTTTTCTTTGAGTTCAAAAAGGTAGATATTTCCCAGATCAGTCTTACAACCGTAGATTGACTATTTGGTCTTCATTGGGTTATGATTGATATCTTTTCTATAGTGCAATTTTTGCTACCATGGAAGCTTTTTAAGTGACTTCGATTGCTCCCTTTGGTGCAGCTTTTTCACATGTTTGGGCTTGGCTTTGTGCCGTCTTCTTTCTTTGGATAGTCTTTACCATCTACAAGTTTGAAGTTGTCTTGGGTTCTGGATGCAGTGGTGAATTTCTCGTATAGCTGGCGGAGTGTTTTCTGTAGTCGTTTGTGCTTCCTTTTGATTGTTTTACTGTAGCTTGTTTTATTTTTATTTTTATTTTTATTTTTGTTGCTTGTTTGGATTTCTTTGTAAGGTTTGATTTTCAATAATGGAATTTTAATTTTTGAAAAAAAAAATAAAATGTAAATTCCCCTTGAGCACTAAGAAAATGCATGATATAATTATTTTGATTTTTCAAAATGACAAGTTTACCTCTAGTTGAAAAAACATTGGTATTCAAAGTTTTGAGGTAAACTATAGAATAGCTACACATTGAAAAAACATTGCTATATGTAGGAAGTACCGCAGCTCTACCTAGTGGTCTTTTGCTTGTTCAAATTCAGTTTTCTACTTGTAGGATAGAGATAATTAGATTTCAGTTAACTTTATGTAATAAATTTAAAAGTTAGTGTATTACATTTTCAAAATTAAAAAAGTGTCAACAATAATTTAAAAAATTAAAATGTCGTCAACAAAATTAAAAAACTTTCAACTTTTGAAAAGCTGATTTATGTTTCAGTCTATTTTATATTCGCACATTATAAACTTACACCAAAACATTGTGAATATGCACCTAACGTTGTGATGAACTGCTCTCGACTTTGTGCAGAGTTACTCCCCAACATAACAATGTTATAAATAGTTACTTTCAGTGTTGTGAAAAGTTGCTCCCAATACTTTAAAGAGTTGCTCCCTACATTGTATAAAACCCGATGACTTTTAATTTTACACCAAAAGTTGATTCTTTTTTTATTATTTATTTATTTATTATTTTTTATATTTTAAAAAGTAGTAAACTAACTTTTAATATTTAACCAAAAAAATATAAACTAAAATGTAATTATATTAGATATCACATACATTTTATTGAAAAAGCTATTTCAATTGATGAATAATGATTGGTATCAATTGACATGGCATTTCAAGAAGCACACATCTCATACTCCATCTTCGACGGTCACCAACTCATGAAGCAAATTAGTTTTGGGTAATATTTAGGGCACAAATAATTCTTACAAACACTTACATTTATAGTTTATTTTTTTATTGGGTGGTACTGTGGAGTCTAGATAATTTCAATGAATCCTACAGTACCACCCAAAAAAGATAGACTGTGAGTATAATAAATATTTATGAAATTTGTTTATATCCCTAACATTATTAATTAATTTTTTACGCTACATTTGTTGTAGCATGTTAGCTCAAACTTGTCCAACCCATATAACCAATCAATATGTCAAATTTGACACACCATCCAAACACAACAAATTTAATAATTTATTGTATGTGATTCAAGGCAGCAATTCTTTAGTGGATATACCAAACAAAATGGAACATGGATCTTTATAAAGAAGAGAATGAAGTAATAAAATATCCTACTTCTTTGCAACATAAGATAAGGTGAGTTAAATGGGTTGCACTATTTGGTACCGTTTGCAATGTTCAATTTTTTTTTTTTTTTAAATATTGAAAATGGAGATTGCTTGTTTTTTTTAATAATATAAAAGAAAATTAAGAATTGAAAATAATTTTTTTCGTTTCTATTTTAGACCCAAATCAAAAAGAAATTTGAAAATGACTACCAGACATGTTTTCAACTTTTGTTTAAAATTTTTTTTTTTTTTTTAAAACAAGGGGAAATTGCCATTGGCACTTTATGAATTATTAAATGCACTACATCTATGGGACAACTCTCAAAGCATATGGTATCATGTACTGTGCATGATACTACATGCTTTGGGACTAGTCTCATGGAGTGTATTGAGTAACTTTTCGAGTGCGAATAATATTTTAGTAAAGATCCTTTGAGATATAGACACATCTTGTAGGTTGTGTCCCAAAAATTATGTCTTTGGGTGTGTCCTAAGTATTACCCATAATATTTTCCTAAAAAAATTCATGAAAATACTTTTACTCACCCAATATGATGTTTAATTTTGGATCCTACCGTATTGACTAATTAGATACTTGAATGAGTATTAATAAACCATATTTGGTGAACAAAAATGCTCTCAAACTTCATTAACATGTTTTCAATTTCTATTTGAAAAAAAATTAAAAATCACTATATTATCAAATTTTGCCCTTAAAACCTATACACTGGTTCATTCTCTCTGTTTAAGGGGGAAAAAACGGAAAAAGAAAAAGTAAAGAACACGTGGATGGACACTATTGATAGGAATTCGTGATTGATGACCCAAAAAAAAAAATTAAAAAAAATTTTGATTGGTGAACCTAGCCATACGAATATAATAAGGTGGGCATGCCACATACTGTATCGATGCTTCTCAACCTCATATATCCATCATTACCACCATGTGAAATTGTGAACAGAAGGAGGGCTGAATAGTAATTTCACATAATCCTAACCTGAAAGCAAAACTAGAGTCACGCAGCTTACATGACTCTGCCACGCCGAGGTGCAGAGAATCAAAAAAATTTCACATCTCCAATCAAATAATCGCCGATTTTATTCAACCTTTCATGATTTTTCAGGTTTCAGTATTTTATTTCTCACTCTCTCGGTGAGCGCGTGCAAAACGCTTCGGACAAATGCAGTTTGATTAGCTTAAACGGATGTATCATGTATATGATGAGAAGAGTCACTCAATAAACACTCGAGCACAAGTTTGATAAAGGATCAGGTCTAACTCGTTTTGTTGGATAAGTTAGTGAAGTTGAATCTTAAATTTTGGGCTCATTTAATAAACGAATCAAATTCACACGCATAATTTCAACTCGATAAGGCATCTCGAACTAGGATTATTATAAAAATTGATTGGGCCGAATCAACCGATCGAACCGAGAAGAATGAACTAAGTTTAAAAATCGATCGATACGAAAAAAATAGACAAAAACGATTGAACCAAGGACATTTGGTCGATTTTAAAGGTTCCAAAAAAGGGAAATTTTGTAATAAACCCCTTAAAATTAGTGTATAGTTTGTAAAATCCAACAAAAGTTATTTTTTAATATAAACCCAAAGTGCTGATTTGTTTTAAAGCTAAACCCCTTCTTTTTTAATTTTTTGGGTAAATTGCATTTTGCACCCTTAAACTATACCCTGTTTTGCACTTTGGTCCTTAAACTATTATTTTTCGCATTTTGGTCCCTCAACTTTCATTTTGTGGCAGTTTGCCCCCTCCGTCACTTTCAGCGTCACTTTTGGTGTCACTAAAAAGTGACTTTTTTCGTCACTAAAAGTGACGGAGGGGTCAAACTGCCACAAAATGATAGTTGAGGGACCAAAATGCGAAAAATAATAGTTTAGGGACCAAAGTGCAAAACATGGTATAGTTTGAGGATGCAAAATGCAATTTACCCTAATTTTTTTTGTTTTTATGACAAATCTACCCCCACCACTACCACAATCGTCATCTTCATCACCAGCACGATCGCCACCGTCGCCGCCACCACGCCATTCCATGGCCACCGCGCCACCACCACTGCCATCACAACACCATTATCACCACCATCGCAGCACCACCATCACCACCATGGAAGCACTACCACCCTCGCCACAGTGTCCACTATGCAGCACCGCCACCATCATAACACCACCACCCCACCGTGTCCACCAGTGCAGCACCACCACCATCGCCACAACGTCTACCATCGTACCACTAGCACCAGCACCAGTACCATCATAACAGCACCACTACCATCGTCGTCACTATCACCACCATTGTCACTGCCATCACCACCACCATTGTCACTGCATCACCACCACCACCACTACCGCCACCACCTCCCCCTTAACAGCACAGTTCATAACCACAACCATCACAACACTACCATGACCACCACCAGAGCACCAAACAGATAATATTGTCTGTTTTAGCAAACAGATAATATTATCTATTTTCAAAAACTGAGAATTTTTCACAATAACCTCCACCATAGGAGCACCTCCACCACTGCACCACCACCACCACCACTTCCCCCTTAACAACACAGTTCATAACCACATCCATCACAGCACCACCATGACCACCACTAGAGCACCATAATATTATCAGTTTTTGCAAACAGATAATATTACTGTTTGCAAACAGATAATATTATCTGTTTTAAAAAACTGAGAATTTTTCACAATCTCCACCACTGCACCACCACCACCACCTCCCCCTTAACAGCACAGTTCATAATTACATCCATCACAGCACCACCATGACCACCACTAGAGCACCACAATATTATCAGTTTTTGCAAACAGATATTATCTGTTTGCAAACAGATAATATTATCTGTTTTCAAAAACTGAGAATTTTTCACAACCTCCACTACTGCACCACCACCACAACCACTGCACCACCACCACCTCCCCCTTAACAGCACAGTTTATAACCACATCCATCACAGCACCACCATGACCACCACTAGAGCACCACAATATTATCAGTTTTTGCAAACAGATAATATTATATTATTATCTGTTTGCAAACAGATAATATTATCTGTTTTCAAAAACTGAGAATTTTTCACAATCTCCACCACTGCACCACCACCACAATCATTGCACCACCACCACCCCCCCCTTAACAGCACAGTTCATAACCACGTCCATCACAGCACCACCATGACCACCACTAGAGCACCACCACCACAACCACTGCACCACCACCACCACCTCCCCCTTAACAGCACAGTTCATAACCACATCCATCACAGCACCACCATGACCACCACTAGAGCACCACAAAACAGATAATATTATCTGTTTTGACAATATTATCTGTTTTCGAAAACAGATAATTTTGCACAACCACCACCACCATACCCCTATAACAGCACATTTCATAACCATTGCGATCACAGCACCACCACAACCACTACCAGCAGCACCACAATATTATCTGTTTTTGTAAACAGATAATATTATCTGTTTTCTACAACAGAATTTTGCAGCACCACCACCACCACCACCACCACCACCATCAGAGCACCAACACCACCAGCACCACACCACCACCACCACCACCACCACTATCGCACCGCGCCACCATCACCATTTGTATCATCGTTGTCATTGCCGTTGTCATCGCCGTCGTCGTCGACATCACCCTATCCTCACCTCCATTACCATCGTCATCACCACCACCACCACCATCACAGCACCACCACTACCACCATTGAAGCACCACCATCGCACCACCACCACCACCATCGTTACCTCCATCTATAATCGGAGCATCGGTACCATCATCACAGCACCACCATCGCACCACCACCATCGAAGCACGAACAAAATCACACCACCACCATCCTCACCACCACTATCATCATCGTACTCGTCACTTTTGCTGTGTAGGAGGAGATGGCATTTTCGATTTTTTAGCGAATTAGGTCATTTTAGTTATTTTGGTTGGAGAATGGGTTATTGAGTTAAATATTTGGGTCTTGGGTTTTATGTAGCCTTGTATTAATTTTAGGGTGCTATGGCTGAGTGCCCCTTAAAAAAACTTAGAAGAACCGACCAAACTAACCGATTAACATCCCTATCGTGAACACGTTTGAAATAGGCTCGTGAATAGACTTAATAAAAAAACTTTACACCAATTTTTTTTTTTTTTTTTTTTTTGTGTATTTACATATATTGTTATACATTATATAATTTTTAGAGGATATAAGAGCTCGACTTGTGCATACTCGTCAACGTCAAGTCTAGATAAAAAGTTATTAAATCTACTATAGTTTAGTCTCGGGCTCAGCTAATTTAATAAAGAAGCGGGTTAAATATATCAGCAATGCTAGAGACACTAACAAATTTTACTAACACTCATACCCACACACTCTCTCTCTCCTAGTGGCACTATGAGGTCCGCTGCGGACCTCACAGTGCCACTAGGAGAGAGAGTGTGAGTGTTAGTGTTACTCAAATTTGTTAGTGCACTAAATATCACTCAAATATATTTTATACACTTGTAGTTTGTCACCTGTATCAATTTGGTCCCTGTAATTTATAAAGTGTCACTTTAGTCCCTATAATTTCATATGTGTGTCAAATAAGATCAATAAGTCCTTTAGTGACGAATAATTTTGTCACTGAAAGTAAAAAATTTGTCACAAAAAGTGTTTGAGGGACTAAAATAACACACTTATAAAACTACAGGAACTAAAATGATACTTTCTAAACTACAGGAACTAATTTGACACAAAAAAACAAACTAAAAGAGTGTAAAATATAATTAAGTCTAAAGAAGCTAAACTCAAACCTAAATTTTAGATTTGTTTAATAAATAAATTGAACTCAAATATACATGAGCTGATATCAGCTCAGCTCGACTCAGCTCATATACGTGCTTAGATTAGCTCAATGGCACGTGCTACTCACGCGATTCTACAGTCACTGAATTTGTTTAATAAATAAATTGAACTCAAATATACACAAACTGATATCAGCTCAGCTCGACTCGACTCATATACGTGCTTAGATTAGCTCAGTGACACGTGCTACTCACGCGAGTCTACAGTCACTGGATTTTAAGCTGATCTGAAGTCTTCTAACCGTCACGATCCCCAAAAGAGGGGACCAAAAATTAACAGTCCGATCAAGTGCCGGGCTCATTAGAACCAATCTTGGCCGTTCATGACTGTAGTGCCAACGTGGACACACAGTACACTCTGGCATGTTGTACAAACTGAAAGAAAGGGAGGATTTTCCGATGTGTCTGCCACGTGGCTTTCATAGTCAGATGTTTCACGCGATTCATCAACGGCTCTGGGGGACCACTGCATTTAAACCGTCGATCGTGGAATAGCTAAACAATGAGACTCCTTGTTGAGAGAGAGAGAGAGAGAGAGAGAGAGAAGAATCCGATTTTGCAGAGCAAAAGCTTTGGTTTTTTCAGTCTGTTGTGGGAAGTGATTGTGAGATTCTAGAGAAATGGGAATGTGAGGAGAGAGAATTTGAGCTTTTCTTAGTATTTTTTTTTTAATCATCGACTGTTTGATGCTTATTCAAGGTGATTCTATTGTTTTCAGCTAGATTTTTTCGATTATATGTTCATCTTTCAAATTGTGATTTTCAAACTTTTTTCATTTCCAAGTTCTTCCTCAAATTAGTTCTGGTCTGACGTTACGTTTTTCATCTTGGTTCATGAAGATCTGATGAATGAAGAACCGACAAATTTCTTCCTATTGTGCGAAAATTTAACTTTGATTCGGTGTAGTTTGTGAAAATGACTGAAATTTAGTGGATTTCGCTATTGAGTTTTTCTCTGGAAGAAATGGGGATTTCAATTTGTACTCAAAAATGTTTTGTGTGTGTGTGTGTGTGTGTGTGTGTGTGTGTGAGAGAGAGAGAGAGAGAGAGAGAGAGAGAGATTATCAATATATATGTATCTGTGTGTGTGTGTAAATATTTGATAATTAATGCTTGAGATCCACTGCATCTCTAAAGAATTTCTCACTGGTGTGTTTCATGTTCTTACCTTTTCTTCACCCCTCTCTCTCTCTCTCTCTCTCTCTCTCTCTCTCTCTCTCTCTTCATTTTCATCTCCGTGTGTATTGTGTTTGTGTGTGTGTGTGTGTTTTTGTGTGTGCTTTATTTCGCGAAGAACCCGATTCTCTGAACACAAAAAAGGACGAATTCGCTTTTCTTTCTTCTCTTTTAACAGTCTCTTTAGTAACTTTTTGTCTCTGTTTCTTCATCCGCTCTTTGATTTCACTCACTTTCTCTCTCTCCGGCGAGAACAGCACACTCTCAGACTCATCTAGAGAAAGAAAACAAACGTATATAGAATGAGAAAGCAAAGAAAACCCATTTCTCCAACTTTCTCGCTCCTCTTTCCGGCGACCTTTTCGGTTAAAAAAAACCAAATGCTTTCATTTCACGGTTTTTTTTTTTTTTTGGTGCAGAATTTTGATTTCTCTGTTCTCTCATTGTACAAACACTTATTGTATTGAAGAATGGAGATCTGAAGGTTCCTAATTTGGACTCATTTCTGGAGGTGGGTTCGATCGAATTTGGACCATCGAAGCGATTTTTAAGTAATTATTATAATCCCTGAAATGGACAAGAGTCGAGCGAGTCGGTTCTCACCCGCAAAGCGACAGATTTGTAAACAATCCGGTAATCGGATGATGCTCTCTATCTCTCTCTCTCTCTCACACACACACACACACACACACACACATTTCTCGTCGATTATACATTTTTGTTGTGACTAAAAAACAAAAGCAATCGACGTTTGTCTTTTTCTGTATATTCTTTTAATGTAAAGTTTTGCAGATAAAGCGTGTCTTCATATAACCTCCTCTCTGTTCTCTATGTTTCTCTCTCTGTGTATATCTTAATAATTTTCTCTCTGTCTTGTGATTTACAAAGTGAAGGTTTGGTTGTCAGTGATGGGATGTCTGAGAAATCAAATAAAGAGAGACTGAGAAGATTGAGTGTTCTTGGTAGCGAAATGGGTTCGTTTGGGTCTGATGGTGAAGATGTACTTCGTCCTAGTACTAATATTAGCAAGCGATTTAAGGTTCCCAGAAAGGTAAAATCAATACACCATTTCTATTTATATCATAATTTGAGATAAATTGTTTTCAAATTTGGGAACAAGGTTCTCAATTTTCATTTTTGTGTTTTACAGTTCTGGGATGACTGTAACCCAGTTAACCATAGCTCTGTTCCTCGGAAGCTACGTTCAGGTTTGTAATTTTTTTTTAGCTACGTTCAGGTCTGAATCAAAATTAGGAAGTTTGTAGTTTTTTTTAATCTAATTTCACATACTATTTTAGACTAATTATTTAGTTTTGAGCCCACAGATTTTAATTCGGTTCTATCTAATCTGCTGGGAAGTTTCCTTATCTTTTATTCCTTGTTAGTTTGGGGGGCTTTGCCTTTTTCTTTCTTACTAAAGATGGAATATTCTGATTGTTTTTATTTGAAATTTGCTTAATGCTACAGTTTTCTTGGTGTGTAGGACCTTTGATATAATAAAGTTATCTCTTCTGTCGTTTGATGGAAGTTTACTTTCCTATGGGATACTTGAGCTTTAGATTAATCTGAAACCTATTTAACAGAAAAGGAAAAAGAAAAAAAAAATTATACTTCATGATTTCTCAAATTTAATGGTGGGAAATTTTGTTCTTACAGCCAAGAAGAAGCGGAATCTTGAATCCATTTCCAAACCTATACCAGATTTGGCAAAGCCAAAGCATCCAATCAATGGAGTTGAACAATCCCGGAAAATTGGTATAAAGAAATCCAAAATGAACATGGTTAGTCATCTCTGGCTCCAAAATTTGTTACTCGTTTGATGTCATTTAGAGCTCGTATTTCTGTGGGAATAAGATATTTTCTCATTAATACATTTTGAAAAAACAGCAAAGTGGATTCAATTTTTGAAAAAGCTGTGATATTTTTATTTTTTTTTGTCAAACACACTCAAATCTCTCAATCGTCCCAAATAAGTGATTGTTGGTTCCAACATAAGCTCATTCAAACGGGCTCTTACTAGTGGATGATTTGGATTTTGAACATTGGAATTGTTTTAGCAGAAACAAGGAAAATCGAATGGGTTGCCGGTACAGACCTCTATAGGGCCAATCACCAAAGATGAGGAAGAAGTAGTGGAGACCTTGTATGCTTTGGCTGACATGTTTCCAAACAATAGAAAAATTGTAAAGACTACTTTGGAAGGTGAACTTTCAGAAGCAAAACCTTCACCCTTGCCTAATGAAGAGAGTACAATGCATGCAATTGAAGGTTTCTTTCATTTTTATGCTTTTACATTTTTCTGCCTGTTTTGATTAATTTCTTGATTGAGGAGTGTTAAATAGTTTGAAAATTTTTGCAGTCGCTAAAGACAAAGATAACTCGGAGACATGTCGCCCTTCAACTACTACTAAGGGTACCAATCCTTCATTGCGTTCAGAAGGACCAGTCAAGGAAGTGGTAGAAATCAAATCTTTGAATGAGCCATCAGGACCTTGTTTGGTTAACTCCAAGAAATTGCATACTGGATTAGATGGTTCTGTTCCTCAAGCGAATCTCCGAAAAATGTCTCTGTTATCAAATTGTGAATCTACTGAAGAAAAGCCGTTCTGCAGTTCTATTGGTTTTGATGTTCAGTCAGAAATGAGCTTGTGGTCTGGGTGGGTACCTTTAGGCTCTGTTTGGTTCATGGATTTAGTGAGGGAAAAGAAAGGAAAACACTAAGGATATCACTTTTCTTTGTTTGGTTAATAAGGAAAATAGTGAAGAAAACATGAAGGAAAAAGAATATTATAGTGGAAGGAATTTAAAAAATTTTAGGGCTCGCATGGTAACTTGTGATTTTTGGTTTTCAATTTTTGAAATGATCACAGTCAACTCCCAATACAAAAAATGGAAACAAAAACCTGAAAACCAAAAACCACAACATTACCATGCGAGGCCTTAGTTTTGGGATTCACTTGCCTCTCGTTTTCATTAACAATTGTATCAAAAATTTTAATTTTTATTGCTATTTAAGCATGGAGTGAAACACAAGGAAAAACACAGGGGAATTAGTTTTCCTTCTCTAAGGCCACAAACTTATCAGAGCCTTATCCTTTGGAACGTTATTTTCTCTCTTTCCTGCTTTGATTTTTTCAAGGTTTTTGATTAAGCTGATACTGGTCATCTGGCAGATTAAAGCAGCCCAAACACGAGGAATTCCAGGCAAGTGAGAGAAAGACAGAGGTTGCCTTGAAACCAGTGAGTTTCATTTTCAATTGCAAATCACACCTACTCTCTAGTAGTAGGTTGTAGGTTGAGACTAAAACCAGTGGCCTTGGGTTATTGTTTCAGGCTGCAGCTTTGAGCAGTCAATATGAGCTACAACATAGCTTCAAGGAGAGGAAAAATAATGGTACATTTTCTCACCTGCATAGTACTTATTTCACATTCTTTGAGTGCTTGCTTAGGCTTTGTTTATTTTATGGACTTAGTGAGAGAAAAGAAAAGAAACACTTTTTGGTGTTTGGTTGACTAAGGGAACATGTGATGAAATAAATGAACATCCAATAGCATGAAAATTGAATTTAAGATTTTTTAGTTTTACATGTGAGGAAACATAACGGAAGTGATTTGGAAGTGGTTTTTCCTTCTTCTTTTTTTCCTTCTTACCTTTTCTTTTTCTTTTTCTTTTCTAAAACTATAAACGAAATGGAGCTTTAGTGTCATAGTGTGCATATTGTGATCATCTATTTTGGCATATCAATATGCTGACACCGGCATTAACCTTTTATGTCTATTATGCTTGTCTCCAACAGAATCACAGGGTGCTGGGATGCAGGGACCTTCCTTGCAGTAATTCTCTTACCGTACTTGACTTCCTGATCGATTCAATATGTATGTATATGTTTGACTCATGAATTTACTTTGTTTCAGATCATCAACTGATGCTAAGCTTCCTGCTTGGTTGGGCAATAATGCTGCTTCTGCCATCCAACCTCGTGTGTTGGAGATTGATAGTACAACTAAGATGGTAAATAAGGACTGTCTATGTTTCGTTGAATAGTGGTTATAATTTGCCCTATCTAGTCTCTATGTATAATTATTACCAGTATTTGATCGAGTTTATGATGTATTAATGATCATATAGGAATCTAGAGTTCTGGGTGGCAGACAGAAGTCATGGAAGAGATGTACGGCTCATGTGTACATAAGTCATCTCATTAAGGTCTTAAAAAGTTCAGAGAGAGAAAACAGGTTGCCTCTAAATCCTACACTATTAACGACTAATGAAGGATCCAAACAAGAAGTTCTTGTAGCGGCCAACAGCTTAAACAGGGGCAGAAATATCAACCCATTTGGATCTGCTTCTGAAAAGAATTCAGATGAACTTAGAAATGCTATTCGTTTGCACAAGAGGCTCCTTCAAGATCAGCAACAGGCTTCTGCATCATCTGGGATTTGCAGTTCACAGAAGCAGGTAAGCTTGTCATTTGGCATGGTGGTTAGAATTTTGTCTATTCAAATGAGTCGATTCGAGTTTCAGACAACCTGATGCGATTCACGATTCATGATTTGAACCTTGAAGTTTGAAGTTTGAAGTTTTTAAGTGGAAAAGTTGCAACCTTTTCAGTGAAATTGCTATTTTATTCATTTAAGCACGTCACCTGTTTTTATGCATGTATAGAATATATAAATAGTTTAGGATTTATAGTTTTGGCAAACCGATTCATGATTTGACAACAATGGTCATTGACTCATTGGACTGTTGATGGTTTCTTGTCTATATATATATTTTTTATCATTTTCTTGGTTTTGCAGAGTTTTGATTTCTTGTCTTTGTCGGCTGGAGGTGGTGGAATGGAAGCTAACTACATTGATAATAAAGCAACAAATGGTTTAGAGACATCAACACAATTGCATGTTTCTTACCTGCAACCACTTGGACACACAAGCATGCCTTACTCTCTTCCCCAAAATTGTTATTCCACTACATTCTCGGACCATATTTCAGAAATTGCTGCACGACAGGTGATTAGCTTTCTTTACTATTACTGCATTACTAACTTCAAAGAGAGCATTTTGCAACTTGCCCTTTCTTGTTTCCTGCGTGTCTGTGTGTGTGTGTGTGTGTTGGCCTGGAGTTTAGAAGCCAAATGATGAAACCTTATTTTGAGAGATAAATACATTCAAAAATTTGCTCCACTGAACCGAGGTATGAACAAGTGTTCTCCAAATGTGGATATCCAGTGCGAGAGCTTCTAAATGCACCCACAAATATTCTCTCTACACCACATGCCTGCATCGAGGAGCTGTACATGCAGCATCCTCTCTTGTGCACGTGGGTTTAGACAGAAAAACGGAGGGTGCAACCCTATCACCAAAATGTGTTATTTTGACTCGGTGATCCTGAAAGTTTTGCGTTTTGGATCATAAAATCAGTATTTAAGCGCCGTTTTATCTTCTTTTAATACGGGTCTATTCGTACTTGTCTGTTTACTTAAATCTTAGATTGCTTTGATAAGTTACAGGTCCAGCAGCTGCCTCCATATCTTGGCACCCCAGTTTATGGCCCTCCTCATTTGGGTATAACAGCCTCTCCCAAACAGCATCAGCAAATGATTTGGGCGTCTCACTATAAGCCCGTTGGAGATGCTCCACAACATATTCCAAACTCGCAAAGTGGAAGACTAGACTCTCCTTCACTGATCCCGTATGCTCAGACTCTCTCTCCACCTTCCCGCGCATCACTAGAAGTACTTGGTCCCAAGTATGCTTCAATCTCGCTACAGCAACAGCAAAACCTTGTGTCCATGACTCCACCGTTTTCGTCTTCGAGGTTAAAAAGGCAACATAACAATGTCCCGTTTGGCTACGAAGGGAATGGATGTGGATTCCATCCCGATAGTTCACTATCATTGCAGTTACTCTGCAATGAGCAACTATGATGGGGATGGTTCATCAATTGATGTTTATGTTTCTATCTCGCTTATCTATATACCTGAGACATGAAGCTCAAGGCATTATGATGGATTGAAGAGTGAGAAATATGTTCCCAGTTCTTAGGGTGTTTCAAATAAAATCTGTATATTGGCCGTTCGAGGATTGAAAGAAGATCAAGAAATAGAGAGAAGCAGGGCTGTTCAGGTGTAGAAGTAAAATCAAAACTCTGTATCTGCAAGTAATGAGAATTTTGTAATGTCTGCTTTTTATGACCATGTTCAAAAAGTACATTCTTGGCGTACGATGAAGTATAGAGTGTAGAAGCATAATTTAGTGTCTTTCAAAGTAATTCTATCGATTCCTTGCCTCGTCTCTTACTCAATCGTGCTCTAGTGGGGCCTGTACATGTCTTTGTCTAGCTGCTCAAAAGCGAATATTGAATTTTTTGGTACTTTGCGGGTATTACGTGGCATGCATACCTGGTACTCTGTCAATGATGGTGGAGTGGGGCTATTGGGCCTTTTATGCGGGTTCTTAAGCAAGGGCGTATCTACATAGAAGCTCCACTGGGCTGTAGCCCACCCCAAAAGTTTTCAATCATTTGTTAAGTTAAGCCTCTAATCCAGTCCATCACCAATTAGTACATGTTTTTGCCCACCTCAGCCCACCCTTTATCAATAAATTATATTTTGATTACCTAAATCTGAGCCCGATCCATTTAATTACTTTGCGAAAGTTTAGCCCAGCATCCCCAGCCTAGCCCAGTCCAACCTAGGGATGGCAATGGGGCGGGTTTTTCGGGTTCCCCGTCCCGCCCCGCCCCTAATAGGTAGGGTATGGGGGGGTTTAATAGGGTTAGGGGCGGGTATGGGGGAGGGTTTCAAAACCCAAGTCGAGTTCGGGTCGGGGTCGGGGTAGGGTCAAAAAACCCGAATCCGCCTCGAGTATACTTGTATTTATATTTTTACCTCTCAATAGTTATGTGTATTACCATTTTTAAAAAAAAAAAACTGCACTATTGGGGAACTAATTGGGCAAGTTAAAAAAAAACCTGCACTATTAGGGAAAAAAATGCATTAAAAATTTGCTTTTTCAATTTGTGTACCAAAAAAAAAAAAAAAATCATAATCGGGGCGGGAAGGGGGAGGGTTTACTAAAGCGGGGTGGGGGTGGGGTACGGGGGCCCCGTCCCATACCCGCCCCGTTGCCATCCCTAGACTCCAACCCAATTCTTGAGTATTTACATTACCACACCCTAGCCCAATTCTAACCCAACCCATATTTATGTTGCTTGTGATGGTTCTAGCCCATTTTTGTTAAAATGTCTTTTCCCTTTGGTTGTGGTGTATAATTTATTGAATGCTTACGTAAACAATAAAATGACAATAAGACTTAAAAAATATAAATAAACTCAAAATATTTTTTTCTTAATTCTTAAAATGACAAAAAGCAAAAGTAAACAATAACTTATGATACAAAAAATCATAAAATATGTATAAACATACCCAAATATTATTACTATTATTATTATTATTATTATTATTATTATTATTATTATTATTTCTGGGGTGAGGGAGAGGGGCAGCCCCACCATCCAGGATACGCCCTTGTTCTTAAGTGTTGCTCCCACCAACAAGATTCATACGTACGCACAAGTTTTTCATTGAATAGACATGAATGGTCCCCTATGGTGTTGGTGGTGTTCATTTTTGGGCACAAGCCTCCAATGCTGTGTTCAGTGTAAAATCTAAACCAATCTTTTTTACTTCTAAGCTGCTTGGGAGTAGAACTGGGTTGCTCACTTGGGTTTAGAATATTTAAGCTCCAGATTTTCTAGACGGGCTTAAATATTCGTAATTGTTGATCCTTGTGGATTAAAGAGCTTGTTTGTTGTCAAAGATTAGGCCTCAAAGAGCTTAATACAATCTCATTCATGCTTGAAAAATCCTTTGACTGTAAACAATAGATAAAGACCATGTTAGTAGATCTAAATAGAAACATACAACCAAGTCCTTCAGATTCCATTTTCTAACCTAAGAAATAAATATTTGCTACAAGATCTAAAAAAATAAATCCAGAAGAAAGAAAAGATAAAACTTGAAAATCCCAAGAAAACAAGGTTGTGTTGGGGAATTTGATTCAACAAACGAGTGCGGAAAAATCAAATCCATTTTCCCAAGAATCGTGAGAGAATGCGAACACGGAGAAGTTAAAAAAGAAAAACAATTAAACACACAGAAACATAGATTTTTACGTTGTTCACTCTAAATTGGGTTATGTCCACACCTTGTAGACTATCATTATGCTCCAGGGTTACAAGAGGGGCTCTCAAACTTGTGATCTCACATGTGGTGTTTCCACCCACACTAAATACACTGAAAGCCGGAATACAGAAAGCCTAACACGTTTTCTAAACAAATACAATTTCCTAATCAAAATAGGAAATAATTCCAAAATTTGTGTTGTCGCCCGAGCGAGCTTAGCGCGAGCGGCTCCTCGAGGGAGCAATATTTCAATCTTTAAAGCTCCACTGCCTAAACTTGTGCGATTTCAGCTTTTCTTTTCCTTTGATTGGAAACACCTTTGGAAACTTTCTCCAATGGAAATAGGCTCCACAATACCAACAATCTCCCACTTGGGGACTATTGACATTAGAACCACCGAAACCAGTGCCGTCAAAACCTAACCCGGTCCAAGCACAAACTGCCTCCTCCACAAGCTACTCTTCAATGCCTACGATTGAAGACTAACTGAAGTTAACACAACGTCAATCACACCAAGGCTTTTGCCTTCAAGATTGCTCCTTTTCTAGAAAAATTGAAGTCCCCATATTTTTTTTTCTACGTGGAGAATCTTCATCAACTGAATCACACCTAGCGCATGTTGAACTAACAACACATAGTCCTCGTTGCCACGTTTCCACTTGTAAGAATTTTAACCGTGAAAAAACACCAATTACCACTTACAAGAATTTCAAACCGTGACGGAAAACCCGTCACTGCTGGTAAGAATTTTACTTGCAAGAACTTTGATTTTTTCCCTTCTTCTGCAACCATCGTTCCCACTCAAACCAAAAGCTCTGATACTAGTTGTTGTGGAATTTGATTCAACAAATATTGCAGAACAATCAAATCCCATTTTCCAAGGATCATGTGAGAATGTGAACAAGCAGAAGCTAACAAGGGAAAACAATCAAACAAATAGAAACACAGATTTCTATGCAGTTCACCCTAACTTGGGCTACGTCCATACTTGCAGAGTATCATTATGCTCTAGGATTACAAGAGGGGCTCTCAACTTTGTGATCGCACATGGTGGTGTTTCCACCCACACAAAATACAATGAAAACCGGAATATAGTAAGCCTAACACGTTTCCAAAACAAATACAGTCTCCTCATCGAAACAGGAAACAATTCCAAAATAAATCTTTAATGCTCCATTGCCTAAACTAGCGCGATCTTTAGTTTTCCTTTTCTTTCGATTGCAAACACCTTTGGAAACTTTCCCCAATGGAATTAGGCTCCACAATCCCACAGGTTGAGCTTTTAAGAGAGCCAATTGTTACTTTTGTGCTCCAATATGCTCTCCTAAGAGAAGAACTTTTTGGCTCTCTACATAGGGGGGAGGGGGAGTATGTTTGCGGAGCTCTCAAAAATTAAAATAATCAAAAGTAACACAAATGAGACGCATTTGAGGAGAGAAAGTACTTTGGAATTAGCAAGTTTAATCTAAAATCTAAAAATTAGCATTACAAGTCATAGCTCTCTATTGTAGAGAGCATGGTTGGAGCAAGGGGCATAAAAGTAACTAGATATAATAGCTTTGAATTTATAGGCATTTTAGTAAAAAAAAAAAATTAGAGCATGGTTGGAGATACTCTTAGACTTTACCGAATCAAATCTGTTTCTTGTATAAGAGCTTGTTTGGCAACCGTGGTGCAATACAGCTGCCACAAAAAGACAAATGGTTGGCACTCGCGGTGCAATGCAGGTGTCACAAAGAGACAAAAGGTTTTCCTTTCCCGGGGGGGGGGGGGGGTGTGTGTGTGTTATTTTCCAAGATTATCTCTTTGTTGATCAATTCCACAGATACGATAGCTTTATAGCCATTTTAGCAAAAAATTGGTGAAAGTTTAGAGAGTATGGTTTGAGATGCACTTAGACTTTGCCGAATTAAATGCGGTAGTTTTTTTTTTTTTTTTTTTTTTTTTTTTTTTTTTGTGTTGTGGGGGGTTGTGCTTTTCAAGATTATCTCTTTGTTGATCAATTCTACAATATATCTACCAAACACCAAAACTATAATAAGCAGTTCTATCGATCACGATGAAAATCGCATAAACATAAGCACAGACAAACTGGCTCAAAGTACTCAGTTGCATAAACCACATTATTAACAATTGGCAACACAATAGGCAAAAAGTGCATTATATGAAATCTTCACAATGCTGTTAAAATTGCAGAACTCCCATCTAAACAGAAAATATCCATTTGCCTCTCTTTATTCTCAACTCACTCTGTCTTAATCACAAATTACACAACATAATATTAAATTTCTAACCTTGAAAAATGGAGAAAATTTTACAAAAGCAACAACAATGGCTCGTCAAACATTTCTATAAAATGTACTAAAAATCATGTTCATATTTTGAGTTTCTGGCAGCCAAGAGAGCAGCTCCGATTCCAGACCCATCCTTAGAATGTTCAATTACTACGTTCTTCGAAATTTCAAATCCAAGAAGCTCTGTGACCGCGTCTTGGAGGTACCTTCTGTATTGTGGGTAGTTCTCATACAAGCCTCCATCCATGGCTACCACTGTCCTTTTTCCGAAGATGAGACCTTTCGAATCCTCCTCCATCTTTTGTAGTATCCCTACAATTCCTGCACCGGCTAGTCGGCCACCACGCTTTACAATAGTGTCGCAAACCTCTAAAACTATCTTCCTCGCACTTAGATTTGATTTCAGCTGGAACCGAGATTTGAAAAAGGAGATGTAGATTATGTCAAGTTCCAATGAAAACATCAACGTTTATGAAATATAACTATTGTCTTCTCATTATGGCTATATCTAGATTGCGGATTTAGAGAAAGAGGAGAGGAAGGAAAGGAAAACTATTTCTGTACTGTTCTCCCTAGTGGTTTTCGCCACTGTCAAATAACATTAGAGATTAAAAAATTTCAACGTATTATAGATGAGAGGAAAAGAGGAAGGTAAACTTTGAATTAATTTTTCACCCCATTTTCTTTTCCCTCCTTTCTTTCTTGTGTTGTTAACCAAACAATGAAATCTGTTTTCCTCGGTGTTTTCTTTTTCTCTGCCTTTCCCCAACTAAATTGATGTATTAAACACATCCTAATATTCATCTTAATAAGCTAATATTAATATTTCACAAGTTTCCAAAATATCTATGTCATTGACACATTGGGCTCTTGATTGGCTTTCTCCTGTACTATGTATTGAATCACACACTTCCATTTTAGTGACGCACTGCACTTTGATTTCCTTCCCCACCCCCCCACCCCAAGGAAGTAAACAAGCCGAGAAGAGTTGAGAGTTTGGGTGGCTCAAGCTTTCTATGCAAAAAATTTACCGAGCTTTAAAATGTGATCAAACCTTGGTTTTGCAAATTGGACTCAGTAACTTAGTTTGATGTCAAGCCCTACCAAACCACTCCTGTCTCTCAAATTTACCTTGAAGCTTCTCCAGATAATAATCCAAGATATTATAAATTATTTATCAGCAGTTCAAAGATTTTAAATTCCAAATTCGTTAGCGGATGTTAGTAGATATGAGGGAGTTGATGCAAGTATTTACCCCAGCTACATTATATAGGATCAATTCGACAGCTTCAAGATTCTGAGAATTGTCTTGCTGCATTGCACACACATCTGGGGTCCTGTAATATAAAGTAAGAGAAGACTTCAAATATGAACATAAACTTGAGTCCACTCAAATAAACAAATATATGTATATTATATATACAGTCCGCTTCTTGTGCGGACGTCCACAATTTAATAAGTTGCGGACTTCTGTTTCTAGCCGTTGGATTCAGTTTTGATTAAGGGTATTGTAGTAATTTCACAGGATCTAGTTGCTGGAAACAGAAGTCCGCAACTTAATCGCAACTTATTAAGTTGCGAAGCGGACTGATTATATATATATATGTCAAAAGATTGATGTATCAATTTGGACTAAAAGAAACCAAAACTTGAAGGACTTATTATATTAAGATGGTATTTTGAAAGATTAAGAGCTAGTTTTTAAACCTTTGACTTGGCTATACAAGCTAAAAAGGTCAGATCCGATTACCTGAGCACAAATGGGATGGCTAATTTTTCTGGGACAGGTTCGCCAAACAAAGAACCTGCTTCGGCCATCTTGAGTAGGACCCGTCTTACAATTTCACCCAGGTACATACCCGAGATTGTCTTCTCAAATATCTGTCTCCATTTCATGAATATAACTTCATATTTAGATTGATTCACAACAATGTATTGAAAAGAAAATTCTCATTCCAAAGAGATATCAACACCAACAATTCACTTACCTGCTCACCGGGATTGATGCTGTCAGCATCCATGGCCCTATCGAACTCAGTCAAGGGAAGTCCATTTGAGAATGCTCCCCATTCCGTGTTGATAATCTAAAAATCAAGTGGTAATGATCAAGGGCCTGTTTGGGAATCCTTAAAGGTTATAATTGCATTCATGCTTTTACACACCGTTTAACTAAAAAGAGTACAATCATGAATGGAGATATTTAGGACAATTATGCACATCACAACAATATTGGTTAAAATCATGAAAATTCCATTTCAAAAAGATACAGAAATGACCATTTTATAAGAAATATGAACATGTGTTGGATTTTTACAAACCGTGCTCCCGGATGTAGAATTATGGCCGTGTAGTTTAGGAATAGTATCAATGCGTTCTATATAACATGCATTGGTTCCTGTTCCCAGAATGACGGCAACCATGACATCATCATCCCAGTATCTTGCTCCGGCTAGTGTTCCCACCGTATCATTAACCTAAGGTGAACCAAAGTTAATAACACATAGCCCACCCAAACCAGAAAGTACATGGATATAATATCACATTGGTCACTTCACTTGTATCTACTGTAAACAACACATCGTCATTTAATAAAAACATATACCAGGGCAGACACACGCATATCCAGTCCCAACCTTTCCATTGATTCATTAAGACAAGCCACTACGTCTTTTCCAGCCTGCAAAGAATTTGTAGTTCTATGTAATGCGCATATCAGAAAAAAATATATAGTACGGAGTATGTATTATGGAACTATATATAGAACTATAAGGACGTTCGAGTTGTTTCACAACACATATTTGAAATTGACTTCACATTAGATTTTAGCTCCCAAATAGACCATATTAGATTTTAACCTCCATTCAGAGCTTGCACAGGCATACTTTAATTATTAAAAAAAAAAAAAAAAACCATTTTCTTTCACCCTCTATCCTCTCTCATATAATGAACAAACCTAAGAACTCCTCAGCATTCCTTATTCATAAACCATAGACCTTCACTAAAAATTTTTGGAGGGAAACCCAATTTCCAATGAACGTAATTCAAACTGTTTCAAATGAGTAATCAATGGTTAAGAAATGTCGGTGTTTGTGTAGGATATGTTTAGCATATTGATGATATAGGGGTCTAGCTATGTTTTCAAAATACTATGTGATTAACTTCTACACATTTCAATTTTCACGCGTGTTTACACTCTCTAAAGAAACAATCCGCCCGTTGGTCTCATCTTTCAGCGGCATTACTATGAACTTGGGTGTGTATAAATAAACACACACACACACACAGAATACTAACCGTCCCAGAAACTGCAAAACCCTTTGTCCATTTGATCAATATGCCAGAATCTACAGACGTCTGCCTCACGGGGAAAGAAAAGGTGAATCCAATCTCTCTCTGCCTTCCAAGTGGTAAGTGAAATTTTCCGCCCTCCTTTTTTGCAAAATTTTCCAATCCAGAAGCGATAAAATCAAAAAGCTCCTAAAAGTATATACAAATTGAAATCAATTCCACAAGTAAAATAAATTGATGTATATAGATAAGCATTTTTAATTTTTTTCAATATGGATATACAAACGGACCTCAGAGGTACCAAACATCAACTCTTGTGGGATTGACACTTGCTCGAATTCAGTGGCGATCACACGCTCGTCCTTCCCTCCCAATTGGACCCTCAGCACCCGAAAGTTCGTACCACCAAGATCCAATGCATAAAACAAACCTTTCTCATTCCTGTTAGACATAAAAAAATAATAATAATAATAATAAAATTAATCAAATCAAATTTTTTTACCACCAATTCAAGAAATAAGGAAAAAAGAAAAGTATAGATATCTGTTAAGTGACCAAATCAACACCTAGAAAAGATTCTTTTACCCTTAATTTTCTTTTCTATTCCTTTTCTTTCCTATAGGCTCCGTTTCGTCTGCAAATTTAAGGAAGAAAAACTATTTTCCTAATGTTTTCTACATGCTTAAATAACATTACAAACTAAAAAGTTTCAAAATAAAAATATGAACTCATGAACATTGGAAGGAGTGACTCACAAAATTCAAAGTTTAAGTTTATTTCAAACTTAATTTCTTCTATTCCTAGTTTACTCATTGTTTTCCTTCTTATCCAAACAAAGAAAGAGAGAGAAAGAAATAAATTTTTTTCTTTTTTTTTCTCCTTTCACCCACTAAATGCATGAACCAAACAGAGCCTTAATTTCTATGTAAGGTTTTGTATGACAAATAATTAAGGTTATGTATGAGGCTATGTATGACAAAATTACAGATCATGAGCAATATATAGGAATATAAGCTAAAACATATAAAGAATCTGAGAGAGAAAATCAAAAGAAGTAGTACATCCATTCAAAGTCAAAATAATTCAAGAAGAAACCAGAGCTTGTTCTAGTCAAACATGTAATAGAACAAGTCAACAATGTCTATATATATATATATGATATGTAAGTATATATATATATATATCAAGTTTTAGCAAATACCCAGTTGGCAAACTATCAGCAAAGCTGAGAATCATCTTCAGATCACTGCCGCCGTCGACAGCGAGCCCAGCTCGCATATCGGCTGCCATGGCGTCTGCCACGTGGCGCAAGAGTGGCAGAGGAGTTGCAGAGTCTCTCTGCAACTTTGTCAAGATTGGGGCGGCGGTGACGGTGGTAGATCGGACGGCCATCCTAGCCGGAGCAAACCCTCTTGGGATTCGTGAAAAGTTGAATGATCGGACGGCCGGCGGGCTTGCGGTGACCGACATTGTTGTGGGTGGACGGTGAGATCAAGGAGGACTGGAGGAGAGAGAAAGGAGAACAAAATTAATGGTGGTGGTGATGTTTGAAATGCAGAGAAATGAATTATTGCTTTGATGGGAAAGTTTGAACAGTTAATTTTTTTAGAATTATAAAACAAAAAATGAAACTAAAAAACAGATGTTTTGGAAGATTATTCCTTGTTAGTTCATAGTTCGTTACTTACAGAGTTCAATTTGGTGAATTTTTATTTTTGTGATTTTTTTTTAAGAGTAATACTGTGTTTTCTAAATTTTTATCTTAAAAGTATTTTTTAAATGATGTGGCAGTGGGGTCAGGTAAATAACTTTTAATCAAAATTCAACTAGTACTACTGTATTAGATTTGGCCCCACTACCACATCATTTGAAAAATCATTTTTGAGATAGAAATTTGGAAAACATAGCATTACTCTATTTGAATACAGTACAACGTACTCTCTCCATTCCAAAATAAGTGTCCACTTCAAGTTTGCAAATTATTTAAGAAAATTGTATTTTTTTTTTTTTTGGTCCATTACATAGTCACTTTCCAATTTTACCCTTGGATGTGATGAGTGATTGACTTCCTACTTATTTTGTAACCACACATAAATGCTACTTTGTCTTTGTTATAAAAGTTTTATAAAAATATTATTAAATTTTGTGGTTGATTTTCAAAAGTGGACACTTATTTTGGGATATCAAAAAAGGAAATGTGAATAATTATTTTGGGACGGAGGGAGTAGTATCTTGATTGAAAACATGAGATTAAAAAATGTATAATTGATATGTACAAAAATGTTCAGTGAAAGAAAGCTCATCCACCATATCGAGGAGTGCCTGGTTCATCAAGGGATTGCGTCACTCCAGGTTCGTCTCGAGCGATAGACCAAGTGTCCCAAGGTACAACCAACAGGTCGGGATTGCAACGCTGGACCGGCCACGCCACGGATACAGCACGGTCCAGACCCAAGACGTGATTCAGAATGTTTCATCTAATTTCCTATACAAGTTAGAAGACTAATGGAAAATGTAAATCGTTTCCTAATCGAATTAGGAAACTACCACGATTTATGTCAATCAATTCCAATCAGATTGTATTGCCTTATCAAATTACTTGCCATGTATGAGGAGGTTTCTTATACTATAAAAGAAACCCCTCACCCCTATAGAAAGGGATCGCATCTTTACCTTATACGCCCATACACATTGCCCCGCCAGTTTCTGGTAGCTCTGCCCTTTTGTTGGTTCACCGGAGACCCCCGGAGATTTCATATTATAGTGTAAGTGCTCCGACACACCGTACACACGTGGACGTAGGTCTATTTATTTACCGGACCGAATCATATACAATTTCTCTTGTCTATTTCTACTTATCTCTAACCCAAATTTTGGCATCATCAATAATTTAAAAGATTATTTCTTGTGATAGATAATAGTTCGTTACTTACAGAGTTGAATATGGTAGGGTTTTTATTAATATATTTTATTCTTGGTTTTGTTAAATATGTGAATAGCTAATGACCTTAAACGGTTGGGATTAGGGCGGACAAGACAGTGTTTTGACTACTTAACATTCGTGGTTTGTTTGGGTGTCTATCACGGGCGGATCTAGAAATTTCAAGTTAGGAGGGATTGGGTAATTGAGTGTACTGGGGTTTGGGGTAGTACTACGAGACAATTTTTTTTGGGAGGTTTATTTATATATATTTTTGTGCATGTGATATAAGATAATGCTATAAATATTAACACAAAAACTCAAGAAATCTTCTTCCCTTGAAAGATGCAAACATCAAAGTTATAACACTTTGAGACCTTTTACTGCCAATATAAAATTGTAGCTAACAAATTGCACCAAAAAATAACTATCAATGCCATATTTTTATTATCAAATGGCACATAAGAAAAGTTAATATTGATTAACACCAAAGGTACAACAGAAAGACACCTTAGTACTTCTAATTGAGACCAACAAATTAAATGTATGATGCTTAGATGTATTACATAATTTTTTAAAACTCAAAAACTTAAAAAAAAAAAAAAAAAAAAAAAAAAAAAGAGAGAAAAAAAAAAAGAAAAGAAAAAAAAAGGGGAATTTGTACATTTCAGGGGGGCTTGAGTGCAAAAATATAGAGTTTTTTTTTTAAGGATTGTATGAATTTTTTGTTAAATTAAGTGCATGGGGCTTAAGTCCCCTTGCCTGGCATGCTCGCACACACAAAATTACACAAAGATCCTTTGAAGGATTAATAGCCAAACAATTTTGGCATGCCCGGTGAAACTCTAGTGTCAAGATGTCAAACGGAGTGGTTCGAACGAGCGATTTGGGAATTGGAGTATCAATGACAACAAATTTTGATGCTAGAAATTTCGAAGAGTTGTATGTACCCTCACCAATACCAAACTTTGGTGATAACAATTTTAGCACCATCAACACAAAGTTATGGTGATGAAAATTGGTTCACTAATGTTGTTCCATTATTGGAACAGTTAAAAGATCTAGTATTTAGTTTAGAAATTAAAATTTATGAAATGGTTTGGGGGTGTCAACTCTTCTTCATAATTATGAGCCAATAGATGGAAATAACTTGATTGTGAAGAATTTTCAAGTTCCTTCACTGGCAGAAAGAAAAAAAAAATTAAAAAAGATCACAATCGTCATCATCACCCATATTGGTTAATCAATCAGATAATTGGGGTGAAAATATACCTGGGAGGTGTATTTTTCAACCATGTATGGTTGAGAATCATGAACAACCTTTTATTCAAAAATTTGAGTTTTTCAATATTATACAAAGTGTTAAAACTTATGAATTTTTAAGCCACTTTATACTTTGGTTTTAGCTCGTCAATACCTATTTTGACTTTGTAGGGTTCATAAAAAAATAGTTTATGATCATGTGGCTTTTCCTATGGCAACATTTTTTTGAAATATATATATATATGTATATATCACGGTCAATATTTTAACTAGAGTCACAGAGCGATGTGAGCACATAATTGGTTTTGTTGAAATTTACTTGAGACTGATTTAAATACAACACATCCTTAATTGTGTTGTTGATCAGGGCCGGCCCTAGGGTTTTGGGAGCCCTATGTGGAATTAAAAAATGGGGTCCTTACATAAAATTACGAATTCATACATAATTTTTTTTTTCACAAACTAGCACAATTTTAGATAGCAAAATGTCCAATACTTTAACAGATTAGGATTCAGATTCAAGGAATAGAGTTGAACTAGCTACTGGTCAAATTAGAGTCTCCACTACATAATTAATCCTATGTAAACAAATTGAAAAGCCAACACAAGTTCTGAACTAGCTACTGGTTAGATTGTAAAAATTGATCCAAAGAGACAAAGTAAAAGGAGCACTACTACATCCATATATTTTTTCACACTTTTTCACACCCAACTTTAAATGTATGTATCATGTGCTGTGTAAGTGATGCACAAAAAAGTGTAAAAAATTCAAACAACACAAAGTACATATATTTAAAGCATAGTATGCGTAAAAGTGTGTATGTCAAGCATTATTGAAAGTAAAATATAGAGAAACCCAAAAATAGAGAGAATTAAAGAGAGAATTGTGTTGTAGAGAATTACTTTATATTTTTATCATATACATATTTTCTCTATTGTAAAAGTATAATATTATTATATTAGCAAATGTCAGAGAATTGTGTACTACTATGTCTTGTCAACTTTTATGTGATAAGTATGTGTGCTACTATGATTGTAAGATAAATATTAGTATATTGGCCACGGTGTTTTTTAAATTAACGAGGCTTAGTTTTAATTTTTAAATCAATAATGCTACACACACAATCTATTCCACAATCAGGATATCTTAATCATTGATTTTGATAGGTCCCATGCAGGACCCATGTGAGTGGCCTATCAAAATTAATGGCCAGGATGTGCAGTTGTGGAATAGGTTGTGAAATAGGTTGTGTGTGTATCATTACTCTTTTTAAATTGACTCAGTGACAAAGGACAAACTAAGTGGATTTCCTCTTTTACTGAACAAGTGTATCATTAATGAATTGCAGAATTAAGGGCCCTTAGTTTTCTTCATATTTGGGGGGCCTAGGCTATGGCCTATGTTGCTTATGCTCAGGATCGGTGCTGTTATTGATGCTAAAGTAATATATATATATATATATATATATATATACACATTCTAGTGTATGCAAAGGAAATCAGATTTGTTGGCATGAAAGGCAGTGGGGATAATGTGATGGAGTTACAAGACAATCGGTGGACCCCTTTCTTGGAATTCAGGTGTTGAAATGCATGACATGCTTGAAAGTTGTAAATTGTGGGTCCTATTAGAATGTTGTTAAATGCCAATGACTGCAATTAATCAGTGGCATAAAAGTTTTGAAAGGCCAAATCGATTCTATTGACTTAGTTTGGGAAGTGTAGATTCAATTAATTACTGAGTATCTATCTGATTGATATGTGATTGAAATCGGTCTATATGAAAACGTATGGGTCCACATTTTGGCCCTTAAATATATATATATATATATATAGTCAGCTTTAGTGTGTATTGGGCGAGTTTACTAGGCTTAAAAAGTCATATGGGGTGGGTCATTCTATACACGCGCGGGGTGGCGAGGTGGGTTTCTGAATTTTTAAGCCTAGCTCGTCCAGTGTGTTCGTCCAGTATGTTTACCCAGTGTGCACTAGAGCATGACTATATATATAGTCAGACCCTAGTGCGCTCTGGGTAAGTGTGTGCGTATATATATATATATATATATATAGACAGGCTCTAGTGCGCTCGCTTAGTGTGCTTACCCAGTGCGCACTAGAGTTTGACTGTATATATATAGTCAGACTCTAGTGCACACTGGGCAAGTGTATTGGAACTGCATGGGTTTAATTTTATTTATATTTTCTTCAAATATTGGATTTAATTCTTATTTTATATATATACTAGTCATAACCCGTGCCCAAGGGAGCGAAGTGAAAAAAAAAGGGGATTTTCTAAGCTTTTGAAAAGAAACAGAAAAGGAAAGCAAAACTTTTGTGATTGTTTAGCCCATATTTGGGAAGCATCATTACTCATTTCACTAATTGGCCCTATGGACTATATCAAACTGATAGAACTAATCAAATAACCTATTAAAAAGGATAGAACTAATCAAACTGATAGCAAAATTTACAACCATAGTGATGAAAAAACTCATTTTCTATATAGACAATAAATAGAATATAACAATACATGTCCCAAAATTTGAGTTATTTAAAAAATATTGATAAGAGAAAGTATTGTCAATACATGTCCCAAAATTTGAGTTATTTAAATTGTACATATTGCTAATGCCATAATTTCTTTCTTTTTTTCTTTTTGTTTTTTTTTTAAATTGTACCTATTGCATAAAACATCTTAAGTTATAGTAACTAAAAATGTAAAATAAAAGGAAAAAAATATCTACACTCACGGTTTTCTTCAGGTCTCCATCCATCTGCAAAATATTGAAAGAATCAATACAGATAGCTCAGCTAAAAAATTAACATAAATGAAAAATTAAAAATGAAACAGATGAATTAAAAATGAAATAGAATTAAAAATTCAAAGCAAGATTAGCAATGGTGTGAGGCCTTACTATTCCATAGATAACCAAATAGTTGAATTAAAAATGGAATAAAAAGTGTAAAATGAAAGGATATCTATGACAATGGATAGTAAAAAAAAAAAGAGGGACAAAAAGAAAAAAGAACCAAACTACAGTAAAAGTTAGTTCTACCTACATGATATCTCTTTTATGTTTATAAAATTGATTATGAAGGTTCTAGATATACGATACTCTTTTAGGTAAAAAAAAAAATCAAAACTATTTTACCTGAGAAAAAAGAAAAAGTAAAATACAACTGGATCTGATTACTAAGATTTTAACGCAGATAAAATCGACGTTATTTTTTAAGCTGAGAAAAAAGAAAAAGTAAAATATAATTGGATCTGATTACTAATATTTTAACGTAGATAAAATCGACGTTATTTTTGAACCCAAGAAGAAAGAGATAAGGAATCAAATAGAAAAAGTAAAATATAAACCCAAGACGAAAGAGATAAGGAACCGAAGAGAACTTGAGTAATTCAAAAAATATAAACAAAAATCATGCTTTAGTACCTATGAACCTGATCCATAAAGAAAAAGCTTGAAAAATATCAAACAAAACAAATGAAATATAACAACACAAAGTGAAAATAAAGTCAGTATTATTACCAATTTTTTAATAAGTCTAACACGTACTCAAATGGTTCCCAATTGATTCTCAAACATATGTGCTTAGATTTAAAAGGTGGTTGTGCCTTTTTATCAATAAAAATTATAATACGGGACTACCTTTAAAAAAAAATAATAATAAACATATGTAGAACCGGACCACCTTTAACAAAAACAAAAAAATAATAATAAAATTAAAGTTAGCAAATACAGAACTTGACAGAAAAAAAAAAAGTTAGCAATTACTTCAAAGGGGTTTGTTTCCTAGAGAATCAAAAAAATTACATTTGCAAGAAGGATGTATAAGAAAAAAGAAAAGGGGGAAAAAAAAGAGAGAAGGTATTCAATTCACTATACTTAATATTAATGATGGCTGCTGAGAGGCCCAATACTGAGATGTGAAAACCTGTAAGAAAAAAATAGAGAGAGAACAAATCAGTCTATGACTAATTAATGTCTATGCAGAGTGTTAAAATATGAATATAACAATTAAAAAAAAGGGGCAGTGTGAACACTTACATGCGTGCACACCCAGAAATACCCCCACACACAGCTAGACGCACACATGCACAGTTCCACGTAGATAGTCGCTGTAACACCCTGTATTTTACTTTCTTTTAATAAATAAATATTTCATTTCATTTCCATGTGTATTTGGTTTTATTTCTTTTTATAAATTTTTGGTTGGGGTCAAACCGTAATTTCTTTAAATATAAAAATACTTTCTATGGTTTCAAAAACGATATCTATATTTTTGTACAAACCGGGAATTTATTCCTACGCAAAAATATAATTTTCAGTACTTTTATATCAACCGTAAAATACCAGTTTTGGTCTTAATCTGCGTTATACTGCGTTTTGGGTGTGGGAGCACGTGAGCTCAACCACACCGGGAGAAATCTCCCTATAACTTGGAGCCTACTCATATTAGTTTATATATATTTGTGTATTAACTCTCAAAAAAAAATCTCACAGTCTCTAAACTCTCTCTAATTCTCTCCCAAATTCTCTCAACCTCTCTTAATCTCTCAAGATACAAACACACACATACAGTACATACATACTCATACACACATACATAGTTATATATATATATCAATATCAAGAACGGAGGAAGAAATTATTGGACGACGGATATTACGGCGGAAGTTCTCGGCTTTTAATTTTCTGTATAATCGTCTCTGTGAGTATTATAAACTCACTCGCCATGTTTATATACGTATATTTCAGTATATATATGTGTGTATATGTGTATATATATGTATTTCACCATTGAAGCTTGAAATTAGAGTTTTGTCAAACTCAACCAAATTCAATTCCGTGAATTGATTATGGAAGATCTTTGTCCCAATAAGCTACGTTTCAAATCCTACGCAGTAATTCGTCCGTATCGCGACGAACGGTTGATTTAAAGTTTTGTCACTCTAACTTTAATCGTAGAAATTAAGAGATACAATCGGTATTAGTTAAAATTGATCGCGTATTCTTAATCTACGCGGAAAACCGAGGAGATCCATATATTACATGTCCTGGTACGAACAGAAAACAGAAATGGGTAAAATTCAGTTTGAAAACCAGAAACAGGGGAAAAACGAAGAAGATGACATTCTGCAAGAACTCGCGCGCGCGACCCGCTCGCGCGACCCGCTCGCGCGAGGCTCGCTCGCGCGGACCATCCCTCCCCTTCGCGCGCGCGATCCGCTCGCGCGACCTGTTCTGTCCCTTCGCGCGCGCGATCCGCTCGCGCGATTTGTTCTCCCCTTCGCTCGCGCGACAGGGCAGTTTGACCAGTTTCTGCATTTTCTTACTAGGGACTGTTTGGAAATGTTTTAAAAGTTTTTAAATAAACTGTTTGGCAAATGTATTATTTTAAAAGTCTATGTTTTAAGAATTGTACAAACAGGAACAACTAAAGGCCAAAATTTATGCTCGTACGATTATCCGGCATTGTGATTAATTAATGGTGTTATTTATGAAACATTGACATACATATTAGGGTTGAGGTTGTGTCAACATGCATGTGTGAGAGAGAGCGTGAAAAGAGTAAAGGGTGGCGGTCTGGTGTGCGACCTCAATATCGATCGGATATTATTCCTGGTATTGGAGGCGACAGTGTTGTTTACGACTTAGATATCGATCGGATAGTATTCCTGGTATCTAAGGCGCGCGTTTCGGATATTGATCGGATAGTATTCCTGATATCCGAAGCGATGGTGATAGTGTTGTGTACGGCTTAGATATCGATCGGATATTATTCCTGGTATCTAAGGCGCTTGTTTCGGATATTGATCGGATATTATTCCTGGTATCCGAAATGATGGTATTGAGTGTGGCTTAGATATCGATCGGATATTATTCCTGGTATCTGAAGCGATAGTTTGGTGTGCTGTTTTGGATATCGATCGGATAGTATTCCTGGTATATGAGATAAGGGTTTGGTTGTGTTGAGTTTTGTTGAGAGAAAAGAGTCAGAAAGATGAGATATTACATTGTTCATGCATGGTCGCATATTTATTGCTTACATTATTCCCCCGTGACTTATGTTGGAATTGGAACCTTGAATCTATTGCTTTTAAAGTTTAATTGCACCGTTGTTTATATGCTTATATATACATTGCGAGCACTTGTTTATTTTGCTCACCAGCTTTCATAAGCTGACGGCGTTGATGCGTCCTGGACTGTATGTCCAGATTTTCAGGGTCAGGAGCAGCCAGGGTATTTTGACTATGCTACTTAGAGTCAGGAGACTTTCCAGGAGGCTGCTTTATATTTCATATGTCTTTTAATTTGGGTTTGTAATAAACTAGCTTTAGACATTTGAATAAGGGCGTTTGTGCCTAAGACCTCGACCTATGTAATAGTTAGTAAGTTTTTAATCCTGGAGCTTATGTTTATTAGTATCCTTTCTTTCAGAAATGTTGTTAAGTTATTTGTTGCAGGGACAATTGGTCATACTCACTTGTCACGACTTACGAGTCCATAAAGGAAATTAAATGCTTTCCTGAATTATGCTACGTCGGGGCGTGACAGTCGCACACACATAAACACACACACACACATGCATGCATGCACACACACACAAAAACACACCCCCCACAGAGACGCACACATGCACAGTTCAACGTACATAGTCGCACACACATAGTCGCACACACATAAACACACACACAAAAATACCCCCCCCCCCCCCCCCCACACACACACACACACAAAAATGCACACATGCACAGTTCAACGCACATAGTCGCACACACATAAACACCCACACATTCATGCACACACAAAAACACCCTCACACCCAAACACACAAACACCCGCACACATATGAGAGAGAGAGACAGAGAGAGAGAGTACCTTGAAAGTGACTGCCAATGGTGGTCTGGCGAGTGGAGGAGGCAGTGAGTTGAAAATGAGGAGAGAGAGAGAGAGAGAGAGAGAGAGAAATCAGTGGTGGAGTAGTAAAGGAAACTGACCATATCCTTCAAATCTATCTTATTTGAATTTGGAAAGATTATTGGGACACTACACACATTACGCCCAGTCATTGAAAAATGATTGAATTCTAAAAAAGTCATTATAATTTGATTACAAATTAATAATAACTGCAAAGTTACCACTCATGACACAAATGCAAAGAATTCTTAAGAATAAAAAAATAATGCCAAAAAGACTCGCCAGTACAGAAAAATAGTGCTAAAAAGATGATTTTTCATGGCTAAAATATTGTGAATTTTTTTTTTCATGATAGAATTTACCTAAATTTGGTACTTAGTATTAGGGACCATTTTCTTTTTCTTATATAACCTACACATTTTAAAAATGGATTGAATTTTTTTTTGTTTTTTTCTTTTTTGCGTATTATAATAATCAAGTGCTAACATTTTAGGAACTATTAACTATATATGTGTTATGTGTGTGACAGACAGCCATAATGTATATTTTGCTATCATACTCCTTCCAATCTCCTTAATAAAGTAACTATAAAGAATTTAAATTTGAGACAATATTCACATATACCATATATATATCTTGTGGTGATTCTCTCTGATATGGCAACTCAAAAAGAGATTGAGTTAGGTGAGAGGGACTTTTGTGAGGATGAGATTTTTAGACATTTGGTGGACCAACGATCCTAGGGTTGAAAATATCTAAACTTGTCTCAATGGCTAGGATTGTAAGTTGTTAAAATAGGAGGGATCCACACCGCTCTAACTTATTATATATATATATATATATATATATATATATAGGGAGAGCCTCTTAAGTGAATTGGGTAGAGTGAACTTACCCAGTGAATTGAATTTTAAGCCTAAAAGAACCCGCGGGCCAGCAGGGCGCAGGATGGGGTGCGGGTCAGCGGGGTAGTCCGCGGGTTCTTTTAGGCTTAAAATCCAATTTACTGGGTAAGTTCATTCTACCCAGTTCATTTAAGATCCCCTCGCTATATATATATATATATATATAGTTAGGCTTCAGTGCGCACTTGGTGAACCAACTGGACTTTTAAACCTAAAAAATCCGCGAGTCAACAGGGCGGGGGGATGGGGCATGGGTCAGTGGAGCCCCGCTGACCCGCGAGTTTTTTTAGACTTAAAAGCTCAGTGCGTTCACCCAGTGCGCACTGGAGCCTAACTTTATATATATATATATATATTTCTTTTAATTTACAAGCTACTCAAAATCCCGCATTTGGATCCTCTGATAAAGCTTTTTAGGGAAGGAGGACCAACTTTCTTACTTTACTTTTTTTAAACAAAAATGATACACCCACAATATTTTTTATAATTCTTTTCACAACTAACACATTCTGACCCTTGATTTTAATAGATTCTGTGCGAGACCCTCACGGGGTCTTCTAAAATCAAGGGCCATGATATATATATATATATATATATGTATATATGGTTGTGAAAATGATTGTGGGTGTATCATTATTTTTTTTTAATTGAAAATACTCAAGTGGAGATTAGATCAAATATGATGTTAGGATCTTTGAACCTTAGGGAGTAAGTTGATTTATCATCTTATTGGAGAAACAATTGGTAAATTGATTTTAACTGAAGAGTACATAACACATATAGGTTGGATCCTCCACTATTACCAAACACTAAGGCCATGATTGGGAGACCAAATAAAATTGTTGGATAGATCAGATAGGATAAGTAATTAAGGTAAGCGTAAATTTTGTTTTATGTGTGGCAGGTACCGGATAAGAGTTCTAGATACTACTAAATGTATGAAATATTTACTGTAATATTTTTTAAATACTCTTTTCTATTTTAAAGTATAGTTTTATGTGTGAAATATTAATTTATGATTTTCTGTGAATACTTAAATATTTTAAATATAATTTTAAATTCTTTAAATACTATTTTATGATTTTTTTTAAATATAGGTTTAATTACACGGACCTCTCCTCTATATTGTAAAATTACACAGACCTCTCCTCTAGTATGAATTTACTATTTTACCCTTGCTTTGTTTACCATTTTACTAAATTGCACACACCTCTCTCTGTGTGTGTGTGTGTGTGTGTGTATATATATAGATATAGATATAGATATAAATATACAGATACAGATACATATATACATATATATATATATATATGAATTTGTTCAAAAAATAAAAAATTTAAGGGTTAATTACATGCACCTCCCCTGAGGTTTGGCGAAATTACACAGACCTCCCTTCTATATTGCAAAATTACACAGGCCTCCCTTGAGGTTTGGATTTGCATTACACACACCTCCCCTCTAGATTGCAAAATTTACAAAGACATCTATTTTTAATTTGCTAATGCCGAAATACCCACTGTTATTAAAAAAAAAAAACCACTCCTCTCTCTCTCTCTCTGTCTCTCTCTCTCTCTCTCTACTGTATATACATATATGCATGCATACATACATACATACACACCATATATGCATGCATACATACATACACACCATATATGCGGATCATACATACATACATACATACATACATAAACACACACACACACACACACACACACCATATATACATACATATTTGTATACATATAGCCATTGAATACATATATATACATAAATATTTGTATACACCTTTGAGGTGGGTTTGGTGTTTTGGGTTTAGGACTTAGGTTTTTGGAACAAAACTGATTTTGAGTTTACATCTTAGGAACAAAGGAGTTTTTGGAATAAATTGAGTTTGGGTTTAAATCATAGGAACATATTAGTTTTTGGAACAAATTGATTTTGGGTATAAATTTTTTATTTTTAACAAATTCATATATTATGTATGTACTTGTATACCTATATCTATATCTATATACACACACAGGAGAGAGAGAGAGAGAGAGAGAGAGAGAGAGAGAGAGAGAGAGAGAGGTGTATGTGTAATTTAGTAAAAGGTAAACAAAGTAAGGGTAATTCGTGCTAGAGGGGAGGTCAGTGTAATTTTGCAATATGGGAGAGGTCCGTGTAATTTCGCCAAACCTCAGGGGAGATCCCTGTAATTAACCAAAAATTTACACTCAAAATCAATTTGTTCCAATAACTAATTTGTTCCTAAGATTTAAACTTAACCAAAATCAATTTATTCCAAAAATTAATTTATTCCTAAGATTTAAACTCAAAATCAATTTGTTCCAAAAATCTAAGATCTAAACCCAAAATACCAAACCCACCCCAAACATGTATTCAAGTATCTATGTATATATGTATTCAATGACTATATGTATACAAATAGGTATGTATATATGTATGTATGTATGTATGTATGTATGTATATGCATGGTCCGTATATATGGTGTGTATGTATGAATGTATATATGTATATACAGTAGAGAGAGAGGGGTATTTTTGACATTAGCAAATTAAGAAGTGAGATCTGTGTAAATTTTGTAATCTAGAGGGGAGTTATGTGTACTGCAAATCCAAACCTCAAGGGAGGTCTGGGTAATTTTGCAATATAGAGAGGAGGTTCGTGTAATTTCGTCAAACCTTAAATATAGGGTACTGCTATTGTCAAAACAGCAATAGCTAATGGCTGAGCAAAAAACGTTTTAGTGACACAAAAACAGTGTCGCTAAAACTTTTGACTACACTTTTTATCCTGACATTAATCATTACAGCTCTGATAATAAAGCTAGCCTGTATATATTAGTACGATGTTTGATAACCAAATGTTGATGGATACTCTATTTACTTTTATAACACTATTTTAACATTTTTCTTATCTCGGCCTATCCCACCCCATACAAATTCAGGTTGGAATGAGTTTAGGATTTCTTTATCTGACGAAAAACCTACACCAAGCGCAGAATAGAAAGACTTATCATATCCAGTCTCCTTATTCGACGTATCAAAAACTCCCTAACGGCCCGTTTGGTTCATGGATTCTTAGGGTGGATTTTGATTCTACCTTAAGATTACTAGTAATCTTAAAATTTATCTTTGTTTGGTTCATGGATTATTCAATGAATTGTGGGTCCTATTGGATTTAGAATCCACCCAAAGGTGGAAAATAGGGTGGATTCTAAATCCTAGCTTGGAGGTGGTATTCTCAAATATTACTGGGGTTTTAGTTTTCTAATTTCATACTACCTAAATTAGCCCTTATATTTGTGGAAGGTATAAGTTAATGTCATTCCTATTATGGATAGCTTTCAAGGGTAGTTTATGTATTTAACATTATTCCTATTTCATTTTCCTTGACCCAACCAAACATTGGATTCTAAATCTACCTAGGATTCCACTCGTGAACCAAACACATTGCAAGGATTCAGATTCCTAGTAAATTGATTACTAGTATTATGATTCCTGGTAATTAGAATTCTAAAATAATCTATGAACCAAACGGGCCGTAATAGAATATGATACCTTTTCAGCAAATCATCTAACTTAAATTATGAAGATTGACTAAATACGTATGAATAAATAAAGAAAGAAAAGTAACAAGCACCTAAAATAATAATCACTACCATAAAACTTATTGTAATGCTATGCTTAATAAATTGATCTCTCAAATGTGGTTCTTATCACGTGTGGCAGTAGGTCCAATTTTTTTTTATTGAAGAGTGTTAAAATGGTCTCACTACTACATATGTTGGAAAGTAAATTAAAAGTTCAAAATTTATGAAGCACAATATTTTTCTAAAAGTTAACTACATCATTAAATATTAGAAAGGCATAGTGGATTTGATACTATGATTCAATCTCCGGTCATCTCTTACTTCACAACATGTTAGAAAATTATAGTATTTCACTTCAACAACCTCTGAATATCTTCTTAAAATTTACGAAGAGTCTATTGGTGTTGCATAGTGAACTTAGTATTATATTACGTTGTTTTTAGTTTGCTTCATTAACTAGCTTACTTTTTGTTTAATTTGTTTGTTTGTTGCTATGAGAATAGGTGATTACATTAGTAAGGTTCTATTTTGTTTATAAATTTAATGAGAAAAAAAAAAAAAAGAGAAAAACCTCAGTTCATATTATTTTGCAATTAACATTTTTTTCGTTGGCGTGTTACATTTAATTTTTAAATTTTTAAATTTTTTTTTTAAGGAATTGGTGTAGTACACTTGGACTTTATTCAGCATGGATGACTCCTATGAGAGTATAACTAACACCTATTGCTGTTGACCGAAAATACGACCCAATTTATTTAAGAGACTCATACTTCTCTTAATGGTTAAACAAATCTTTATTGATTGAATTCAACTAATTTTGGGCAATTCTATCTTGGTTGAAATGCAATTGAACAAAATGGTTCTCTATTTATTTTTTTCCTACGTTAGAATCTTACTCTACGCATTGGGTATTTCACTAAAATTAGATAAGTTTAGTGGTGATAAGCTAAATGTGTTATATTGTGTACTGTTATTAGACGTGGATTATTTTATTTTATTTTATTTTATTTTATAACAAGCAGTATTAATTACAATGCCCAACAATGTTTAGAGGACTAAATTTGTTTAAGGGAGGGAAGAGTGTGACAACCCAAATTTTCACATATGTATGAAAACAGCCAAACACCTCTGATTCTTTGAATGCATCTAATATCTATAAAGGAGGGAAGAGTGTGAGAACCCAAATTTTCACATATGTATGAAAACAACCAAAAACCTTAGAATGCATTTGGTAATTTTCAGACTTGAAATATTAATAGATAGCTTTCAAATTTTTTTTTTACTTGAGGTGTAGTAAGTGAAAAAATTCTTAGTTCAAGTGGTACGTATGAATTTCTATACTATACTATAAAAGAGCCTAAAATGGAATATTTTTAAGATGCCAAATTAATTCGGCCTTAATGGTCAATATTTTGGGTTTACAATTTGGTTATTTGATAATTTCACATCACATCTATCTATACAAGTTACTATTGCATATTCTTGAGGCTTGTTTGGCAATGCTTGTTTGAGCCTTAGGACATCTTTTAAAAAAAAAACCTTTAAATTACCAAGCAAGCCTTAATTACTATTGCGGCATTACAACTTAAGTTACTATTGGCAATTACGAGCCCGTTTGTCTCTGCTTATGCGTATGCGATTTTGCTCGTGATTGGTAGATCTGCTTAAAAGTAGAATTGCTTATTATGATTTGAGTGTTTGGTTGATATGTTTTACAACTGATTATATTGTCAGAACAGCTTATGAATATATTTGGTTCCAAAAAATAGAACGTGGTTTTAAATGTACAAAAGTCAATTGTGCCCTTAGATTGTCATATTTGTATGTTAGTGGTATGCCAATATACTCACTCTTAATTAACTATTAATTTCTTAAATACTCTAATTAATAATTGAAATATGCTAATTTTTTTTTTATATTTATATTGAAAAATTAAGGTATTACAAGTTAATTAACAGTTAATATACTATTAAATTATACAATTAATTAAAAACTAGTTAGTATACTCATTAAGAAATAAGAGTACACTTTTAACTTTTTATTTTTTTTATTTTTTATTTTTTATTTTATTTTTTTAACTTTTGATGGTTGTACTTGGCAGAAAATGTCACATGAAGAGGTACGCAAGTTTTGGGATATTAGGACAAGGAAGTAATAAAGAGAAAAGATGAGGGACAACCTTGGAATTTTGCAGCCATGTGAGTAAACAAGATATCTCAGATCTGAAAAAGCATCCAAGACCCTGCTTATTACTATCTGCGTTTTGCAATCCTAAGAACCACGTTTAACCATCCCAATTTGAAAAACCAAACACTCAAATCAATAATTCAAGCTCCCAGATCTCGGTTCTCAAGAACCAAACACAATAACAAACACCACCTACATCTATCTACATCAAGATGCTATCCAATAGTACTTAAGGCTTGTTTGGCAAGATTTGTTTGAGCCTTAATACATTTTTCAAGGAATCTTTGAATTACCAAACAAGCTTCAAGTTACATTTGTAAATTAAGGGTTGTTTGGTAAGGCTTGTTTGTGCCGTAAGGTATCGTTTAATGAATATTTGAATTACCAAATAAGCCTTTAGTTAAATTTGTAAATTATATACATATATATATATATAGGGAGAAGATCTTAAGCCTTACCCAGTGCACTGGCTTTAAGCCTAAAAAAACCCGCAGGCTGCCCCACTGACCTGCTCCTTGTCCTACCGCCCCGTTGACCTGCGAATTTTTTAGGCTTAAAAGCCAGTGCACTGGGTCAGTGCACTCTACTCAGTGTACTTAAGATCATCTCCCTATATGTTAATATATATACATATTATTATTTATGTATTTAAAGTGTGTACTATCATATATTGAATTAACAAACTACCATTTTGTTAAACTGAATTACCAAATTACCCATTTACGTTTTGTAATTGCCCTTGTGTGTGTGTGTGTGTGTGTATACATATTATTTTATTCTATAAAATTACAAATTTTCCTTTTGTAACATTTTGCTAAAGTTTAAAGTGTGTACAATTATAAATTGAATTACTAAATTGTCGTTTTGCTTTTTGTAAATTACCCTTTTGTATATATGTGTATATGTATATATGCTATAATTTATTATTATTGTTTATGTATTTAGAGTGTGTATGTATTATTATTGTTTATTATAATTATTATTATATATATGTGTGTGTATTTAGAGTGTTTATGTAATTTAGTTGAATTACTAAATTACCCTTTTGCCTTTTTGTAACTTACCCTTGTGTGTATATATATATACATGTGTTAGTTTTATCATATATATATATATATATTGAATATATTATTAGAGAAAAGAGTATTAAACTTTCAAGTGTGCATAATTATAAATTTGCTCTGGTTAATTAGAATTACCAAAAATCATTTTCCTTTCTGTAAATTGCCCTTGTATGTGTGTGTATACTTGTATATTATTTTATTCTATTATGATATATATATATATATATATATATATTGAACAACCAAATTACCCTTATGCCTTTTGCAAATTACCCTTTTGTTAAATCGAATTACCAAATTACCATTTTGCCTATCATAATTAATTATACTTTTGTATGTATGTGTGTATATATATATGTATATATTATCTATACGTTAAAGAAAATAGCCTAAAAGTTTAAAGTGTGTACAATTATATAAATTGAATAACCAAATTACCCTTATGCTTGTTGCAAATTTCTCTTTTATAAAATCGAATTATCAAATTACCCTTTCGTATTTTGTAAACTATCATTTTTGTATATACTAGAGGAGTGTCATTTACTATGTGAGTGCGAGAGAAAAAAAAAGTGGGGGTGGGTCGAGAGAAATTTAAAAAAAAAAAAAAAAAAATTTTGAAATGACATTTTAATACTTTGTGAAATTATTTTCATTAGGAAATTGTGTAGATTTTATTATAATTATTGGTATGAGAAAAACTTTTTTGGCACCCCTTCCTTTCTCTTTCTAAAATAGTGTAAATATTTGGATACACACACACACACACATATATATATATATATTATCTATGTGTTATGTTACGTGTTAAATAAAAGAGCCTTAAAATTTAAAGTGTGTACACTTATAAATTAATTAGCTTTTTTGAAATTTTTTTATTAGTACTATTTATCCAACAAGAAATTGTAGGTTTAACGTCAATTAATAAAGATATTGTTCAAGCAAATTTTTCTAACACGATCTTAAGAATTAATAGATTTATTTCTCTTTCGTGTACACATTAGCGAAGAGATCATAGAATCCCTAGAGTTATTTTGTATATGTGCTTTTAGATATTCCGAGATAAGATATTTTCGAAGAGTTCTAGAGTTATAAAGATTTTGAAAAGTTTGGGAGAAATTTCTAGATCATTTTCCTTCCATCGGATGAATGACATTTAAAAAGATTGTAACCATTGATTCCAGGACTTGTTTCATTTAAAGAGGGCACTCTTATATTCTATACTGTTAATTTAATCATATATGTATGAAGAGTTTATTTTTATTTTTATTTATAACCAAGCATTTTTAATTTTTATTGAAACAGAGAACTAAGAGAATGTTACAATGTCTAAGCACCTACTATTATTGCTAGCTAGCATCATTCAAAGTAAATAATCTACCAGTGAAATTAGTCTTGCTAAAGTATCGTAGTGAAAACAAAACATATTTCAAATTTAGGGTAACTAAAACTAGTACTGATCTATTAGGCAAAATTTTAGAGAGTAAGATAGCAAAATCCTTAGATCAAATCCCTAGCTAGGTTTCAGTTCTGAGCACCTAGAAGTTCCCCTCCGCTTAAGAAGCCTCTCTGAGTTTCTCTATAAAGCAACGAGTAAGAATGACAAAAATTGCAACCACAATGATCATGATCGAACTAATGCCCTTTATTGACCATAGATTCAGGGCTCGAATGAGGGTTTGAGCCAGATAGAAATTCACTAGGCCAAAGTCCGTAGACGGCCGAAGAATTTCGTAAACGGCGATGAAAAATAAGCCAGCATTTCCCACAACCACAACTGCGGGACATTGACCTCTTGGAAAAAAAGATAACCACCGCCACGATTTCGTCAACTAACTTTCCCCGAAACCCATATTTGCTGCGATTGAATTTCATCTTGTGTCAAAGTGGAGGAGGTGATTGTGGTATTGAATTCTTTAGGAAGCATAATAATTTGTTCTTACCTTGACATTGCCTGTTCCTTTTGTGGATTTTTTTTTTCAAACCATTCATTCAATGTATGCTTTTGAAGCGTAACAAATTATGGCTGGTGCCATCTAGAAGTTCGATATTTATGGGTGGAGTGGTGAAGATAGTATTGCATGGGCAAGGATTAGGATTTCTCAGGTCTAATCTTTGTTTAACCATGTGTGACAACTTTCATTGTTTGAAGTTCAGAGATTTTAATTATCAGAAAAAAGTTGTAGGGATCTCATTTCTTGCTGTACTCCTTGAATACTTTTTCATCCATTCATTAATTTAGCAACAATACTTTTACAACTTCATTACCTTGCTGCAAGTTGTTAGTCAATCAGGGATTACTTATTTTCGAGAATTACTTTTGTCGTAAAATTGATAGAATCAGCTTGTTCGAGTATAACCTTTGTTACACTTTATGTGAAAACTTTCGTTGAGGTTGTAGAGATCTTACTTTAAAAAAAAATCTGTAGAGATCTCATTTCTTGCCGGACTTGTATATTTCATATCATCTTTTAGTGGTTTAGCCTTAAGAGAATTTAAAGACTTACTCATCGTTATTCATCTTTTTTTTTTTATGCTTTTGAGACTCTGTCTTCTTTGTGAAGTAGTTATCTTGCTTGCATCGTTTGGTTGTCAATGGTGTAATATTAGGGTTTCTACCTTCTGCTATTTTACAGGGCAAGGAGTGAATGGTTGTCCATAGGATTCTTAATTCAATTGTGAACATTTCCATTTTATTATTATAAGAAATCCCAAAAACAAAAAGGAGGAAAAAAACCTGGAATGAAGTGTTTCTGTTTCTTCATGAATAGAAGCCAAAGCAGGGAACAAAGGTCAGCAACAGAAGTGAAATATCAAAGATTGTAATTAACATGCAAATGAACCAAGAGAAATGTAGGAGAATTTTTTTATAACAGAAGATTGAAAAGAGTGAATTTTAAGTATGAATACTAATTGGATGTAAAATCTGCAACAAAAGATTGGATATATATATATACAGTCCGGATCTTAAGCGGGTGTCAAAAGACGGACTTTGGGACGGACCACTTTTAGCGACAAAAATGTGGATTTTAGCGATGAAATTTTTTGTCGCTAAAAATCATTGTTTTAGCGAAGAAAAATTTCGTCGCTAAAAGCGACATTTTCGTCGCTAAAAGTAGTCCGTCCCAAAGTCCGCTCCTTCACACCCGCTTAAGATCCTCGCTATATATATATATGTATGTATAAATAAATAGTAAAAGAGGGGAGAGATCAAAACTATTTTACTCAAATCCCTAAGTTTATCTCCCGCCAAGGGGAGGCCAAAATTGGAAAACCTAGCATATCGAAGCACATATTTCTAAGATGTGTGTATGTGTGTCTATGTATTCAACCACAAAAGTTCTAAAGTTCTTTAAATTCCATGGAACTGAGCATTGAGCAATCATGTGTCACAGAAAATTGTCAAGTTTAGGATAAGATGAACAATACTAGAAAGTAGATAGAAAATTGGATGCACCGATGTAAAATGGGGTCATGCAGCTTGATGCCTCAATCGAAAATGAGAATAATTTGTTGCCTCAATAGAAAATAAGGCCAGGTAGCTTTACTTGAATCTTCAATTAATCATGTACCATTACCATCATTATCTCTAAACCTGAAATAAATCAAGTGAACAATGCATACAACGAAAACAAAAAGAAAAAAAGGAAAAAAGAAGGAGAAAATTGAAAAGGAAAAAAAGAATAGATGATATATTGACATGATCCAGTAGAGTTCTCCCACCTATTTTTTTTTTTTAATTTTTATTGGGGGCTAGAACAAAAGCATGCCACTGTAAAGACTGTATATTTGCCGATCAACTCCTGTCAATTCTTGAACTATCTACTATTAACACACAATGTTTTCATTCTCTCAGTGAAAATAAAACAAATTGTTTTCGACTCCGATTACAGCTTAGTTTGCTGCAATTTGAACTAAAAGTGCTGCTCGTGTGCAGTCTCTCAGTATATATATGAAATTAAACATTTTAAAAAAAATATGTATGGAATAAACAAACCAATCAAAGTAGAAGGGTGTAGTGTCATAGAGGGAAAAAAAAGTATGCTGCAAGAGAAGTCATAGGTTTTTTTAAGGGGAAGAAGTAAAAAAAGCACATTGTTCGGTTCAGAAGTGGTAGGGATCTAATGCGGCCAAACGGGAAATGATCTCCCTTTTGACAATATAGGGATCTTCTTTGATACATACTAATGGTTGTAATTGTATCATACATTCACGTTACTACACCTTGTCACAATTTTATTGTCTAAATATCGCAACTTTGTTTCGAATGTAATAACTTAAAAACTATTTTCATTTTGAAATTCACTTTTTGCACCTATACTTTGATACCAAAGTCAGAATATTTCACCATTAGAGTAATTGACGTGGTAGAACAAAACTACAAAAGCATTAACATGTATCATATAATATTTTAAAGTTATATACCTTAGGGGACATTCTATGATACTGCCTGGGTTGTATTATACGTCTCTTTTTTAAGTTCCAACGTATTATGATTTGGTTCCAATGTTTTGTCATTTGGTCGCAAAATATCGTAAGTTGGAAAACCAATTTGATTTTAAAAGCAAAGTAGTTTTTCAAAGAGTAATGCTACACCCACATCAAATTTCACATCAAATTCCACACCTAACAAATCATGGCCCTTGATTCACCAAAGCAAAAACTTATTGGAACCAAAATTTTGGATTAATGTACAATACAACCCAAACCAGTAAGCTGCATCATAGAATTTTCCATAGTTTAGTGAATGAAGTCAAAGACCATACAAGAGAGGCAGAATTCAGAAAATCAATATTCATTGTTTTACTCTGCGTTGTTATTGGGACGGGGTGCCAGAAAGATGTTGAGGCTAAAGCTTATGTTCAATACATAACTGACTCTAATTCAACTTATTTTGGGCCCACCATCGGTGGCTAAAGTCTACACAAAATTGAGCCATATTACTAAAAAGCGTCAAGAAGGTTAGAAATGACAATTAGGCAAAATTGATTTGAAAATGGCACGCATAGAGAGAAACTGGTGTTTCTAAGTACCTAGGGCTTCCATCACTTAGTGTGATCGTGTGGCTATTAAGGTTAAGGGATAGAAAGAGAAATTTCTATCTAAAGGGGGAGGGAGATTTTGATTAAAGCGATTGCACATGCGATTCCTACTTATGTGATGTTTTGTTTTAGACTCCCTTCATCCCCTCGTTTTTGGTGGGGTATCTCGGGGGAAAAAAAGGAAAATTCACTGGGCCTTTTGGGAAAAATTGTGTAAGCTAAAGAAAGAAGGGGGCCTTGGCTTTCATGACTTGGAGGTCTTTAATCGAGCCCTTCTCGCCAAGAAAATCTGGAGTTTATCTAAGATAAAAAAAATCCCTCTTTTATCAAGTTTACAAAGCTAGATATTTCCGGAACGATGACTTATTATAGGCTAAATTGGGATCGTACCCATCTTATACGTGGAGAAGTATTTGGGGGGGCCATGGACTTATTCAAGAGGGGTATTAGGTGGAGAATTGGTAATGGGGACCTTGTTCGTATGAGTCACGGTCTGTGGATTCCTACCCCTTATTCTTTCAAACCTGTGTCCCCTTTATAGTATACATTTAAGGATTGCAAGGTTGCAGATCTTATTGATAGGGACAACTGAACTTGGAACGAAACGCTTATTCGGGCCAATTTCTTGATTGGTTGATGCCATTTTAAGTATACCCATTCATAGTAGCGTGAAGATGGACATGTTAATATGGTATTAGGATAAATGGGGTTCTTTCAACGTACATTCGGCATACCATGTGGGCATGGAGTTGAAACTGGTTGATCATGGTAGAGGAGGCTCTTCAGGTCAATGTAAAGATTTTCAGTGTGGGATCTTCCTATTCCTAATAATTAAATCGTTCGATTGGTCTATTCTCCACAATTATCTTTCTTGCAATGTGAATCTAATGCAGAAAGGTATTGATATTTTTTCTCAGTGTATTCATTGTGGTGATGTCGAAACCATAACTCATACATTATATGGATGTCAGATTGCTAGAGAGGTATGGTCTGCCTACTTTTGTACAAAGTTTTGCTCAGGTGGGCTCTAAGTAGCGGTTGGAGGACTGGTTGGATTATATTCTTTTGATAGAATCGTGTGATAGGGCCTCTCATTTTTTGATTACTGGTTGGGCTTTATGCTGTGAGCGTAACAGGTTGGTGTTTGATGGGGGCGGAACCTCGCCTTCTGGGGTTCGGGAGTTTGTGGCTCTCTATTGGGACAAGGTGTAGCGAGTGCATGAGTTTCATGTTGTAGGGTCGAGCGGGGGGAGTCTAATGGTTTGGCAAGCTCCACTTGTTGGGGGTTTCAAGCTAAATGTTGATGGAGCTTTTTTTGAGGAGCTTAATGGGTATGTGGTAGGCGTTGTAGTTCGAAATCATTTGGGTAATGTTGTCCTTGGGGCTTCTCTATTCGGTTATGGTAGACTTGACTCTGCTGCGTGTGAGGCCATGGCTGTTCTTCGAGCATGCATTGTGGTGGAGAAGGCTGGGGTTAGCTGCAACATTCTTGAAACGGATTCTTTAAACATCGTACATTTGCTCCGAGAGATGGATCCGTGCCTAGCTCCATTTGGGCACATCATTGCTGCAGCACAAGAGTCACTCTCCCGCCTCTGAATAGTTGAGATCACACATGTGAGACAAAATGGAAATAGAGTTGCTCACGAGCTTGCTCGTTTTGCAAAGATACACCGTGCAGATGTTTTCTTCTTTGATGCATTACTTGATTGTATTAAATCTTGTGTTTCTTCTAAAATTGCTCCTGAGTTTTAATGAAATCCCACTTTTCCATCAAAAAAATAATATATATATATATATGTAAAGGTATAAAGATGGGAGGAAATGGTGTTTAACCCCACCTTGTATATAATATTAAGTAGTCATGCTCTAAAGAGGGCGCCCTCTCTTTAATAAAGAGAGGATTTCTGTTTTAGCCGTCGGATTGTGTTTTCATTAATGACAGTTTTGTCATTTCACAGTTTTTCAATACAATTTGACGGTCAAAACAAAGGTCCTCCCTTTAATAAAGAGAGGTGGCCCTCTTTAGAGAATCTTTGTAATATTAAGAGTAATGTTTATCAAATATATATATATATATATATATTAAGAGTAATGTTATGCTTCCCAAATTCTAAACCTAAAAACACACCTCAAGTGATGTGGCCGTGGGACCACTTCAATATCATCCAATCAAAATCTAGTGGGCCCACTACCACATCATTTGGGACTAAGATTTGAGAAGCACAACATTCCTCTTAATATTTACAAGTAAAATATTTTAGCTCTCCCAACAGACAAAGAATGGGAAGGGTAAGAGAGTAATTTGGGATTTGTATGGTCCAGATTGTAGGATCACACCAATTAGCATGCTAATGTGGTCTAACAGATTCACCAAATAATATCTTTAACATACATAACCGCACAACTTGAGAATATTTAAGATGAGAATTTATTTTGTGTTATCCATGTGCACTGTTTGTGTCTTTGTATTATTTCATATGTTACATGGCAACTAATATATGGGTGCCACAAGGGCGGACCCAGGAATTCTTAAACGGGATGGGCTAACAAAAATTCACGCTTCTTTTTCTTAGGGTGGGGCTAAATGCACCCATATTTTTACTATGTACATCCACATTTTATTGTTTAATAATTTTTAAACACTAAAACAATACAAATTCCTCAAAAATAAATTTTTTTTGCATAAATGTAAAGTGGGATGGGTGTACGGTGTACATAGTAAAATTATGGGTGTATTTAGCTCTACCCTTTTCTTATCCCATTAAAACCTTTGTACCTAATTTGATCAAAAATACCTCCTATGCCTAAAAAACTTTATATTGTCATAACTTTTGATTTATAAGTCCCTTTTTTTTATTTATAAACTTTGATATTTTGGAATCAAAAAAGCGAGATCAATATTGACTATGAAATCATGGGAGAAAAAAATAAAATTTTAAGCTAAAGGTTGAAAATATTTTTTGTTGCATGAATGTAATAAAAGCATACTCTTTTTGTAAAATTGACATCCATAGGTGCGTAGATATCAAAAAAAAAACATGAAATTAAAAAAAATCACCCAACAATAAGGAAGTTATGGTCGTTTAATTGAAACAGATAATATTACCTATTTGTAAACAGATGATATTATATGTCCAGACAAATAAGAGCTTATAATGAGACTCAAAATTATATGTTTTTGCATAATTTCCAAGTCTGACGCGTAGATCTTAAAAAATGCATGAAATAGAAAAATTCACCCAAAAAGGCTAAAAAAAAGAAGATAAAATCATGATCATTAAAGTTAGAATTTTAACAAATTATCTGTTATCACCTCCTTGCTGTGACTTCTCCGCTTCACCCCAAAACATGAAACTCATGCACTCACTACACCTTGTCCCAATAGAGGGCCACAAACTCCCAAACCCCAGAAGGCGCGGTTCCACCCCCATCAAACACCAACCTGTTACACTCGCCCCATAAAGCCCAACCAGTAATCAAAAAATGCGAGGCCTTATCACACGATTTCGTCAAAAGAATATAATCCAACCAATCCTCTTACCGTTGCTTAGAGCCTTCCTGAGCAAAACTCTGTACAAAGTGGGTAGACCACACCTCTCTAGCAAACCGACATCCACACAACGCATGAGTCATGGTTTCGACATCACCACAACGAATACACCGAGAGAAAATATCAATACCTTTCCGCACCAGATTCACATTGCAAGGAAGATAATTATGGAGAATAGACCAACTGAATGATTTAATTGATTAGGAATAGGAAGATCCTTCCACTGAAAATCTTTACATTGACCAGAAGAGCCTCATCCACCATGATCAATCCGTTTTAACTCGATGCCCACATGGTATGCCGAACGAACGGTGAAAGAACCCGTTCATGCCAATGCCAAATTAACTTGTCTGTCCTCGGACTACTATGAATGGGAATACTTAAAATGGCACCAACCTCATGTATCATGAACCCTGTTTATCAACCTCATTTTTAAATGCATATTTGATTTCTGGAAATTATTAATGTTGATTAATAATTGGGATGAGGTTGACTGTGAGTCAACGTTGAGTGTCAATTAAGGACACTAAAATGTGGAAATTCATGAGGCATTGAGATGATTTAAATGACATTTTTGTGACTTAAATGTTAATTAATATTTTCTGGCATATGTGAATAGTAATTTTACCTGTGTAGTATAATTACTGATAGTTTTGATCTTGTTTAAGATCATTTAGATTGGTTTAGTGATAACCTAAGTGATATGTTGCATAAAAGATAGGTTATCTAGAAATTCCATGAAATAGTTTTCGTAACGTAATTACGGATCCAAATAGAACTTAGACGAAAAATTTTATGGAATAGAGTTTTTCACTCGTGAATCAACAACTTAGACGTTTAAGACATTTTGGAGGATAATTGGAAGTTTTGGAAACTCGTGGGAAGGTAAACGTAATTCCCAAGAGTCGTGCCTATAAATAGAAGTGGCAAGATATTTTTCATTTCAACTTTTTCCTAAATCTAAAATCCAGAGAGACAAAAGGTAAATTTTGTGGCTTTGAGCTTCACGACGTAAATCAACGAACTTTCGTCCGATTGTTTTCAACCAAATTTCATATCGAATTCCTCGAGGTATGAGCTTCGTTTTGATAGGTGATGGGACTTGTTTGGCTAAGTTTTTATAAAGATCCTAATTCTAGAAATGTCACGCCCCGACGTAGCATAAATATGGAAAGCATTTAATTTCCTTTATGGACCCGTAGGTCGCGACAGTTTGAAGGATCGATTCCGTCCCAAACGTCAAACAACATAAAACCATGATCAGAGTTAAGCAATCAAGACTTACAAATATTTTTCTAACTTATTACATATTACAGTACGGGTCATCTAAAGGCATAGACTGCCTTGAAACAAAACATTATCTATCGTCTATTACAGTCATCCTTATTACAAAACAATTTATAACTTAAAGCATAGGATATTGATAACAGTTCTATCATCCAAAGCAGCCGTTCTCAGTTTGCATAATCATAATGTTCCGCTTGATCAAAACCTGAAAAGCCTGAACACGAATGTCCAGGGCGCATCAACGCCGTCAGCTTCAAGAAGCTGGTGAGTATTAAAAACATAACTTTGAATGTAAAACATACTCATTTACCATTTTCAAAATTTCCATTTAATTCAATGAGTTTACATTAGAGTAAAGAGTTCATTTTAGAAAACAACAACAATATCATTTGAAAGCTATAATTCACATATATGTGACCGTGTATGAAAACAATGCACCAAACTCATCTTACCGACTCTTTTCTCTCAACAAACACAACAACCCACTATCTCACTCCAGTATCTTTGAAACACTAAGGTAGCCACACTTTAGCAACGGGGTGCCAGGGAATGTCCAGTTTGCCTCACACTTTGGTCCGGGGTACCAGGGAGTGTCCAATGCCTCACACTTTGAATACCTAAACCGCCATGCAAATACCGGAGGAACCCTCACGCAGTATCCAGACTCGGGTATCAGGGAGTGTCCGTAGGCCGCACTTTAGCACTTCCATGGGTGCCAGGGAGTGTCCAAGTTCGGCGTCACACACTTTAACGCTACCATGGGCGCCAGGGAGTGTCCAAATTTGCCACCGTCGCATTTCAAAGAAACTCTCACCGCAATCTCAACCACAATACACTTTGGTACTTACTTACCAGGGAGTGTCCACAACACAATCTCAACAGCACTCACTATACCACACTGTCCATTACTCTTTTCCATACTGGCCAACACTCACCATGCATGTACAACTGACTATGAATGATATGTGACTTAATACAGAAATATAAAGTACTGGGAACGATAACCATGGATATACGAGAAGAAATCAAATCTTATATGAAACAACCGGTGAGTTCATCAAAGAATGCTTTAATATGCTTTTATCGCTATCAGAACACAAGTGGGTCTACTTTGAAGTAATGCCCTAAAAAATGAGTTATAATTTGTATATATGAATTACATATCAAAAGAAAGGTCTTTGAGTCTAGTTTCCAACGCTTCAAACCGTGCGCGTTTTCGAGTTTCCTAGAGGAAGTTATGGTCGTTTTACTAAAAGTCGTCAGTGTTGAAAAATGTCAATCGATTGACAAAAGTGTCAATCGATTGGAACATATGTCAATCGATTGGAACCCATGTCAATCGATTGGAACCCATACCAATCGATTGGCATCAGCAGTTTCTCCCCTGTTACGAATTTAAGGTTGATTTTTGACCCATTTTCAAATCCGAATGCAAACATGACTTGTAATATATGGTTCTCTCCGTTTTTCCCTCAAGGATCATGAATACGCGATCGGTTTTAACCAATTTCAATCGTAGCTCTCGGATTTTACGAAAAATCGAGAGGTATCAAAATTTCAATTCTAATATACTTTCATATACGAATGAACTAAGCTCCAATACTTTAAATACAACCTCTAGGGACTGTAATCTTTCATTTTTATCTATCAAAAACGATTTTGGTTAAGTTTGAAAAATCACCATTTTTGAGCTTCAAGCTTCCATGAAAAATCAACAATGACAACTATACATAAGACTAATACAAACAGCAAACTAAAGTATAATTTACATTCTGAGTGAGTTGGTAATACTCACTGTGATTGATTATAGAGGAATAGTTGAGAAAGAATCCAAAATATAAAGACCCACTTCAAGCTTTGACCATGGAGTTTGAGTCCTTTCTCTCTCTAAAATTTTCTGTATAAACTCTCTGTGTTTTCTCTTTTCTCACAGATTGTGTGTAGAGCAGAGAATAGAGAGTAGTGTAGTGTACATATATAGAAAATAAAAATGGAGAACTTGGTGACCAAGCACCTTCACTCTCACTCTACAAATTCAAGTTGATATTCAATTATCTAAATACATAATACACATAACAAACATATATGTATCTACAATCTGCTGGGAATTGATTTAGTTTAGGGGTCAATTAGTAGTGTTTGGGTTTTTCAACTTATGGCATAAAGACAACACACACACTACAAACATTCCCAAACATGGCTCTAAACAATCATTAGTTTCCATAATTGGAAAGTAATGTATAGTCACTTCCAACTTTACGTCCAAATCAAAAACTGTGCCACTTTAACGCAGCGCAGACAGTTTTGAACAAAAAACTGGTATTTTCGGGGCGCAGTGGTCACCACAAAAATACAGAAAATTCATTTTAACGTAGGAAGTGATTTTCCGGTTTCATAAAAATACTGATTGAGTTAAAAGAAAATGCTCCCACCGTTTTGAAATACAGTTTTGAAATCCAAGACAGGTATTGCCAATTTTTATAAAATCGTAGTTTGACCCCAAAAGAATTTTAATTATGAATTTAGACAAGAAATAAGATTCCAAATATGAGAATTGAGATTAATGACAACATACAATACATATTGATTTAAATATGACAATACAAATACAGATTAATTATGGAAATGGATTTGAAATTAATTAATGAAATGCAGGTTGTTACAAGAAATTTGGTGAAAACTTGTAGGAATTACTTGTAATCGGAGATCTAACTTGATATCACTATTCTAGAGATTCTCCTGAAATCTTAAGAGCGTAGCTTAAGGTATGAATTTCTAGCCTATGTTATATAGAAAATTCCATGTTTTGATTATCAAAGGCGAATTTGTGATCCTGACAAAATTCATGTGTTAGTATTAGGCCCACTAATTATGCACGCGAATAATCATGAAAAGCATGTCTATTTGTTTACGTGAGCATGCTAGGTGATTATGTGGGTCAAAGGAGGGATTTACACAATTTCATCCGGAGTAAGCTTCTCGATGTTTGAGAATTTAGTAGCGACGACTGCTGTGCATGGTTTACGGTTTGGACTTACGAGGGCACTTGGGATGCAATGGTTATAGGCTTGGACTTGTCGTTGGCATCGTAGTTTAAGGCTTAGACTTGCCGCTACCAGATGAATGCATATTTTCTCACTAGAGACTATTTGATGTGGTTAATGATATTGAAGCATGATTTGTCATATATGCATATGTTAGAAATTGTGCACTCGTCATATAGCTGAGCAGTGGAGCTTTACTCTATTGCAAGTGAAAAGAAGAAAGGGAAGAAGAAGCGAGAGGAGTGAGGTTGATGGGATGACGAGACAGTCCTTGTATATACTTTTGTTGCCCATTCTAATATGTAATATATGTTTTGAGAAACTAAAACTATGTTTTGATTTAACTTGGAAACTTTGGAATGATCATGTAATGTTGTAATAGGTAGTAAGAACTACTTTGGTTAAGTTTATAACGAATTTGAACCCATGAGTTCATGTATTGGATTATGGGTTAAGTTTTTTTATTCTCCAAAAAAAACTTCTTAAATTCGGATTTTGAATGAATGTAGAGTTTTGTAAATTGATCCAAACAAGTCCTTAGCTTATTTCATTTCTGTTTTCTTTTCCAAGTTTAGCAAAGTTAATGTATGTACTTGTAACCTTGTTATGCGTTGGGAAGATTGAAATCAAAAATGAATGTGGTGAAGTGAGGTTGTTTGAGCCTTAGGCAAAATTCTGCAGCGTTGAAGGGAATTCTGCCAGGGGGTCATTCGGCCGGTAGAACAGGGCAGTTCGACCGGTCGAAAGGGGTTCTGTCCGTTTACTCTTAGCACCTCTCTTCGGAAAATTTTTAAAAGTTCTAATTGGTCCTTAGGGTATCTTTGGGGTTCCTTTTAACATATTTAACCTTGTTTTGAAATATAATTAACATTTCAAATTTATACGGATTTTACGGATTCGTAGTCCAACGTTTACCAAATGAACTTTGTTTCAAAGAGATACTTTTTATGGTTGTACTTGTGTTATTCCGCTACTATGATTATTTAATGAATTGGATGAGCCTTAGTGGAGTGTCATGTGTCCTATTTTCCCCCGTAGCGGGATGGGTCATGACAACCTAGCTTTGTAAACTTGATAAAAAGAGAGAATTTTTCATCGTAGATAAATGCTAGATTTGCTTGGCAAGAAGGGCTCGATTAAAGACCTCCAAGTCACGAAAGCCAAGGCCCCCTTCTTTCTTTAGCTTACACAATTTCTCCCAAGAGGCTCAGTGAATTTTCCTCTTCCCCCCTCCCCGAGATACTCTTCCAGAAACGAGTGGATGAAGGAAGTCTAAAACAAGACATCGCATAAGTAGGAATCGCATGTGCAACCTCTTTAATTAGAATCTCGACCAAGCGGTTCTGCTCAGCGACCAACCTCAATCTAGACCAAGTCATGCACAACTGGCTAGATAAGTACCATCCCGACAGGTCCCGACTATCTGAGACTTCCCGGCCATGTAGCACGCAGCTCTGGCAGAGGAGAAGTTAGGCCTATAGGTCGGGATAGCATCATCCTTCCCCTTTAGATAGAAAACTCCTTCCACCCCTCAACCCTACTCGTCACACGGTCACGAAGGCTAACGAAAATTTGCTTCTTTGAACGCCCAATAAGTGATGGAAGCCCCAGGTACTTAGAAACACCAGTTTCTTGCTATGCGCGCCATTTCCAAATCAATTTGCCTAATTTGTCATTTCTAAAATTCTTGACACTTTCTAGTAATTTGGCTCAATTTTGTGTAGACTTTAACCACCGATGGTGGGCCCAAAATAAGTGGAATTAGAGTCAGTTATGTATTGAACAAAAGCTTTAGCCTCAACATCTTTTTGCCACCCGTCCCAATCACAATGCAAAGTAAAACAATGAATAATATTATGGGCTTCCAAATTTTGTATCTTAAATGGCAAATATGATTCCTAGCATGATTAATGATACGCATTTTCGAATTTTGTATGAAAAAAGAGTACATGTGAAATGTCAAAAATACCAAAGGCAAAATCAAGAAAGACAAATTAAGCTAAATTGATTGCAAAAATGTAGTTCACAAAGCAAGAGAACTGTTGCTTTTATATGTGTAGTAGATGTAGTAGAGATGTAGTAGAGATATTAAACTGTCACACCCGTTCCAAAAATTTATAGTTTTATCATGCATAATTGTAAATTGAGAGGTTATCAATGTTAATTGATAATGGTGGATTGAGGTTGACTGTGAGTCAACGGTAAGGTGTCAGTGAGGACACAGGAGCATGGCAGTTCATATTGCATAATCATGAGTAAATGACATTTATAAGATTTAAATGTTATTTGACCTTATCTGGTATTTCTGTGAATAGTAATTAAACCTGTATAGTATGATTCTGATAATCTTTGATATTGATTATATCATTTTGAGAACTGTGGTGAGAACGTGAGAGACACGTTAATTGAAAAGGTAGGTTGTGTAGAAATTTCCACAGAATATAGTTTTCGGACGTTATTTTGGACCCAAACGAAACTTAGTCGGAAACTTTTGAAATTTATAGTTTTCACTCGTAAAGTTATAAAATGGACGTGTGCGAAGTTTCATGGGTGAATGAGAAGTTTTGAGAAACTTGCGGGGAGGTAAACACAATTTCAAGAACTTTTGCCTATAAATAGATGAGGATGAGATTCATTCTCATCCAAACTTTCCATAAATATCTAGAGAGAGGAGAGAGAAAGGAGATTTGGAGCCAACGGGCTTTGCGACGCCGATCGACGACCGTTCGTCCGTCAGATTTTCTCCAGATTTCAGATTTGAACTCATGGAGGTAAGATCTACGTTTTGATACCACTTACGTCATGTTTGGCCAATTTTTGTAAAAGTATTAATTCTAGACTTTTGGAAAAAATAGGTATAAACTTGTAGGAATTTTCTCAAATTCGAAATCCGACGTTTATTTAGCCTCCTAGTCGATCCTTCAAAGTTTGGGGGAAATCGCACGAGGTATGAAGTTCTAACTTGTGAAATATAGGGAAATACATGTTTTATATTTCGACGACGAAATTGTGATCCGGGCGAAATCCATGTGTTAATTGTAGGCCCGTTAATTATGCACGCGCTAAATTGTGAAAAGCATGTCTAAATTTATGCGAGCACGTTAAGTTGTCTATGTGGGTCAAAGGGGAGTCTTATAGAATTTAGTAGCGACAGCTACTGTGCATGGTTGATAGACTTGGACTTGCCATGGCACTTGTGGATACAATGGTTGATAGACTTGGACTTGCCATTGGTATCGCGGTTTAAGGCTTGGACTTGCCGCTACCGGATGAATGCGTATTTTTTCTTCCTAGAGACTATTGTATGATTTATGAGATTAAAGCATGTTTCATCATATATTGTACATGTTAGACTTATACGCTCAGCATATAGCTGAGCAGTGGAGATGTACTCCATTGCAGGTAAGAAGAAGGATAAGAAGAAGCGCGATGAGTGAGGCCGATGAACGCCGGGGATATAACGCTTGTATATGTTTTTGTTTTAAATCCTAAACTTGTGTAAGGTTTGGTAATATGTTGTAATAGAACCATAGATTAGTTCTATAGTGTGGAAATCTTGTAATTGAACGTCTGTAGTTATGTTTTAATACGTTAAAATCAGTTGTGGTTGTGTTTGTTGTTGGTTTTGGGTAGCAGGACTTGTAAATTTTCAATACAGGCTGCCCAGCAGGGGAGCAGTCGACTGGACCCAGGGTCAGTCGACTGGACCTCGTGGGATTGAGACACTGTAAGGGAATTATAGAGAAGCAGTCGACTGGACCCCTTGGACAATCGACTGAACACTGTTAATTTTGGCCACTGCTTCTTAGAATAAAAAAAGCAGTCGACTGGTTTCAGAAAGCAGTCGACTGGAAAGTCGACTGGACCTCTGTTGAGGATTTAGGGTTTTAGTTTCTGCCAGGCACAGTCGACTGGACCCTAGTACAGTCGACTGGACAGTCGACTGAACCTCTGTATTTTGAAATGGATTCTTCTGAACACTTTTGATTGAACAAAACTTTTTATAACTCTGATTTCAATGGGTTTTTTTTTTACAACTTCAGAGGATAATGTTTCCTAAGTTTTAAATACCCAAGATTGTTTTAAAGTTCTTTCCGCTGCGTATATTTATATGATTGTTTGAGTTGAGCCTTGGTGGCGTGCCACGTGTCCTATTTCCACGAGTAGTGGGATGGGTCGTGACATTTATTGGTATCAGAGCTAAAGGTAACAAAACTTTGGGAACGTTCGACGACGAGTGGAGTGTTGAGTGATTTGCCACATGTTTTAAATTGCATTCATGCATCTTAGAGATGTTTGATGCATATGGATGTTGTTTTACATACATACTATTGTTATTGTTGTACATGCATAGTGTTTATGCATTGAGAACTACAGGATTGTAATCATGGATGACCGAGAGTTATCACCCCATACCCGACGAATGAATGAGATGGCAGAGATGATGGGGAATATGGGGGAAATGATACGGAATATATCGGAGCGACTGCCTCCCACACCTCACATTGAAGTGGAACCAATAACTGTAGTACATGCACCCGAAAATAGGGGTATGAGATCAATATCTGAACAGTTTGTTCGCAAGAAACCGATGGAATTTCATGGGACACCCGATCCAACGCTTGAAGAACATTGGATAATGGACATGGAACGAATCTTCCGATCTATCCCGATGACCGATAGGGAGAAGATGGAAAATGCAAGTGATGTACTGAAGGGTGAAGCCCAGAACTGGTGGGTAAATGTACTAGATCAAGGGGCACCGATTACTTGGGAGGGGTTCAAGGAGGAATTCAATCGCCGGTTCTTTCCGCGAGCCGCCTACAATGCAAAGAAGAGAGAATTTGATAACTTGAAGCAAGGAGACATGACTGTGACGGAGTATACTTCCAAGTATAATGCGTTGTTGAGATTTGGAAAGGGTTCTGTACCAGAGGAGGAGGATAGGGCAAGGAAATTTGAAGAGGGTTTAAGGGAAAATATCCGTTTGAGGGTAGAGACTTACGAGCATTCGACCATGGCAGCAGTACAACAAACGACACTAGTGGCCGAGAGTGGAATGGAAAGGTCGAGGCAGAATCAGCACGGAAAATGAAACAATGAGAGTGGGGATAGGAACTAAGGCGGATCTTTCAAGAGGCCGTTTCAAAGAGGCTCTGGTCCTAGTTTCAGTGAATTCAGGAGAACGCCAAGTAGCATACCGTTGTGTTCACTTTACAACCGACCACACTCAGGCCGATGTTTCATGACCAAACCCCAGAACAGGAACCAAGGCGGGGGTAGTACAAATTCAACACCCGGCATGAGAGGCAAGTGTTATGATTGTGGAGTATTTGGACACCAAGCCAGGGATTGCCCGAGAAAGTATCTTCAGCAAGGAGCTAGTTCTATGATTTCCAGTGGGTCGAAGCCTAGACAGTCCAATGACGGAGGACAAAGGACGGAACAACGTCAAGGAAGAGCATATCAGATGAACCCAGGAGATGTGACTACTTCCGAGACAGTAGTCTCAGGTATGGTGCTTGTATGTTCGCACTTAGCACGCATACTTGTTGACTCGGGATCTACGCATTCATTTGTATCACATGCTTTTATTGAAAATTTGAATGTTAAATCGGCACCGTTAGGATATGATTTGTCTATTGCTGTGCCACTTAGTAAAGCGATAATGACATCTACTGTATATAAGAACTGTGAGATCAAATTAGGCGAGAAGTTGATGACTGTAGACCTTATACCGATTGGGGTGAATCATTTTGATGTGATACTGGGAATGGATTGGTTAGCTCTTAACCAAGCCACGATAGACTGTGAACGGAAAGAGGTTAATTTTCGATCACCAGTACATGGGAACTTTTGTTTCCAAGGGAGTGGGGTTATATCGCCGCCGTATTTGATTTCAGCTATCCGAGCGGGAAAGTTATTGAAAAAGGGATGTCATGGATTTCTATGTTCAGTGACTGATGTCTCGGCGACTGAATTAAAAGTAGAAGACTTTCCGATAGTGCGAGAATATCCAGATGTATTTCCTGGCGATCTACCAGATGTTTTGATTGAGAGAGAAATTGAATTCACCATTGAGGTAAAGCCAGACTCAAGGCTGGTATCCAAGGCACCATATAGAATGACACCAGTAGAATTGAAGGAACTGAAAGTTCAATTGCAAGAGTTACTTGACAAAGGTTTCATCCGACCAAGTATTTCGCCGTGGGGAGCTCCAGTGTTGTTTGTAAAGAAGAAAGATGGTTATATGAGAATGTGTGTGGATTATCGGGAACTGAACAAATTGACAATCAAGAACAAGTATCCACTACCCAGAATCGATGACTTATTTGATCAACTTCGTGGGGCACAAGTATTCTCCAAGATAGACCTAAGATCGGGTTATCATCAGTTGAAAGTGAAGGCCGAAGATGTTGAGAAAACAACTTTTAGAACGCGTTATGGACACTATGAGTTCTTAGTTATGCCATTTGGGGTTACCAATGCACCAACTGCGTTCATGGATCTTATGAACCGAGTCTTTAAGGACTATTTGGATGATTTTGTGATAGTGTTCATCGACGATATCCTTGTTTATTCACCGAGTGAGATAGAACACGAGAACCACTTGAGGTTGATACTTCAGAGATTACGAGAGAAACAATTATTTGGGAAATTCAAGAAATGTGAATTTTGGTTACCTAGCATTACTTTTCTTGGTCACGTGATTGATAAGAATGGAGTATCAGTTGATCCTCACAAAGTAGAAGTTGTATCAAGTTGGACGAGGCCGACTTCTGTATCTGAAATTCAAAGTTTCTTGGGATTAGCGGGATACTACCGCCGTTTTATTGAACATTTCTCAAAGATTTCATTGCCAATGACAAAGTTAATGAGAAAAGGTGTTACATTTGAATGGAGTCAGGAATGTGAAGACAGTTTCCAGGAATTGAAAGCACGACTAACGAGAGCACCTATTCTGACAATACCATCCGGAACCGAGGGATTTGTGATCTATAGTGATGCTTCACACAAAGGGTTGGGATGCGTGTTGATGCAAGGGGGTAAAGTGATCGCTTATGCATCTAGACAGTTGAAGACACATGAGATTAATTATCCGACTCATGATCTGGAATTAGCTGCAGTAATTCATGCCTTGAAGATTTGGAGACATTATTTGTACGGAGAAAAGTGTGAGATATTCACAGACCACAAGAGTTTGAAATATATTTTCACCCAACGGGACTTGAACATGAGACAGCAAAGATGGTTGGAATTGATGAAGGATTACGATCTGTCGATTGAGTATCATCCGAGGAAGGCGAATGTAGTAGCCGACGCATTAAGCCGGAAGACGCCGAGGAATTTAGCCGACGAGCTAACGCAACAAAAGGAATTAGTAAAGGAAATGGAACGTTTGGACTTGGATGTGATACCAAAGGTTAGTGGTGGCTTAATGATGGCAATCATGGCACACCCAGATATTATTGATGAGATTCAGAAAGAACAATTCAACGATGTCTATTTATGCAGAATGAGAGACGAGATACCTTTGGGAAAGCGATCTGGTTTGGTATTGGAACAAGGGATTCTAAAGTTTGGAAATCGATTATGTGTACCGAATGTGAAAGACTTGAAAGAGAGAATTCTAGAAGAAGCTCATAGTACGAGATATTCAGTACACCCGGGAGGTAATAAGATGTACAGAAACCTGAGGGAAAACTTTTGGTGGAAGGGTATGAAGCGTGAAGTTGCCAAGTTTGTATCCGAATGTTCGGCATGTCAACAAGTCAAGGAAGAGAGACAAGTACCCGCGGGGTTACTACAACCTTTGCCAGTGTCAGAATGGAAATGGTATGAGATTACGATGGATTTTGTTTCAGGATTTCCACGATCATGTAATAAGAATGATAAGATTTGGGTTATAGTTGACCGGTTAACAAAGTCAGCTCATTTTCTACCGATCAAGACGACTAAACCGTCCAAGTTAGCAGAATTGTATGTGAAAGAGATTGTAAGACTACATGGAGTCCCAGCTGTGATTGTATCAGATCGTGATAATAGTTTTACGTCAAGATTTTGGGGAAGTTTGCAAAAGGCTATGGGTACGAAATTGAGTTTCAGTACTGCATTTCATCCTCAGACCGATGGATAGTCAGAGCGTATGATTCAGACCTTGGAAGATATGTTGAGATTGTGTGTATTAGACTTTGGGAGTGATTGGGAGCACCACTTGCCATTAATTGAATTTGCGTACAACAACGGATTTCAGTCAAGTATTGGTATGGCACCATATGAAGCTTTGTATGGCCGTAAGTGTCGATCACCGGTTTGTTGGACCGAGGTTGGAGAAAGGAAGTTATTAGGACCTGAGTTAATACAGGTGACTACTGAAAAGGTGAAGTTGATTCAAGAGCGACTCAAAGTAGCTCAGAGCCGATATAAGAGTTATGCAGATTTGAAACGACGACCGATGAATCTTGAAGTAGGAGATTTCGTATACTTGCGGGTATCGCCTTCAAAAGGCATTGTACGATTTGGAAAGAGGGGAAAGCTCAATCCGAGATTCATAGGACCTTTTGAGATCCTAGAGAGGGTTGGTCCAGTGGCTTATCGATTGGCCTTGTCATCAGAGTTGGAACATGTACATAACGTATTTCATGTATCGATGTTGAGACGATGTATGACTGATACAAGTAAGATCATTGTACCTGAACCGCTACAGATTCAGGGAGATTTGACTTATGTGGAACATCCTGTAGGGATTCTAGATCGAAAAGAGCAAGTTTTGAGAACCAAGACTATTCCAATGGTGAAAGTACTATGGCGTAGTCATACAGTGGAAGAGGCTATATGAGAAAGTGAGGCAGACATGAGGGACGAGTATCCATACTTATTCGACGCATGAGGTAAAGTTTGGGGACAAACTTCCTTTTTGGAGGGGAGAGTTGTCACACCCGTTCCAAAAATTTATAGTTTTATCATGCATAATTGTAAATTGAGAGGTTATCAATGTTAATTGATAATGGTGGATTGAGGTTGACTGTGAGTCAACGGTAAGGTGTCAGTGAGGACATAGGAGCATGGCAGTTCATATTGCATAATCATGAGTAAATGGCATTTATATGATTTAAATGTTATTTGACCTTATCTGGTATTTCTGTGAATAGTAATTATACCTTTATAGTATGATTCTGATAATCTTTGATATTGATTATATCATTTTGAGAACTGTGGTGAGAACGTGAGAGACACGTTAATTGAAAAGGTAGGTTGTGTAGAGATTTCCACAGAATATAGTTTTTGGACGTTATTTTGGACCCAAACAAAACTTAGTCAGAAACTTTTGAAATTTATAGTTTTCACTCGTAAAGTTATAAAATGGACGTGTGCGAAGTTTCGTGGGTGAATGAGAAGTTTTGAGAAACTTGCGGGGAGGTAAACACAATTTCAAGAACTTTTGCCTATAAATAGATGAGGATGAGATTCATTCTCATCCAAACTTCCCATAAATATCTAGAGAGAGGAGAGAGAAAGGAGATTTGGAGCCAACGGGCTTTGCGACGCCGATCGACGACCGTTCGTCCGTCAGATTTTCTCCAGATTTCAGATTTGAACTCGTGGAGGTAAGATCTACGTTTTGATACCACTTAGGTCATGTTTGGCCAATTTTTGTAAAAGTATTAATTCTAGACTTTTGGAAAAATAGGTATAAACTTGTAGGAATTTTCTCAAATTCGAAATCCGACGTTTATTTAGCCTCCTAGTCGATCCTTCAAAGTTTGGGGGAAATCGCACGAGGTATGAAGTTCTAACTTGTGAAATATAGGGAAATACATGTTTTATATTTCGACGACGAAATTGTGATCCGGGCGAAATCCATGTGTTAATTGTAGGCCCGTTAATTATGCACGCGCTAAATTGTGAAAAGCATGTCTAAATTTATGCGAGCACGTTAAGTTGTCTATGTGGGTCAAAGGGGAGTCTTATACAAATTCATGCCGGAGTAAGCTTCTAGATGTTTGAGAATTTAGTAGCGACGGCTACTGTGCATGGTTGATAGACTTGGACTTGCCATGGCACTTGTGGATTCAATGGTTGATAGACTTGGACTTGCCATTGGTATCGCGGTTTAAGGCTTGGACTTGCCGCTACCGGATGAATGCGTATTTTTTCTTCCTAGAGACTATTGTATGATTTATGAGATTAAAGCATATTTCATCATATATTGTACATGTTAGACTTGTACGCTCAGCATATAGCTGAGCAGTGGAGATGTACTCCATTGCAGGTAAGAAGAAGGATAAGAAGAAGCGCGATAAGTGAGGCCGATGAACGCCGGGGATATAACGCTTGTATATGTTTTTGTTTTAAATCCTAAACTTGTGTAAGGTTTGGTAATATGTTGTAATAGAACCATAGATTAGTTCTATAGTGTGGAAATCTTGTAATTGAACGTCTGTAGTTATGTTTTAATACGTTAAAATCAGTTGTGGTTGTGTTTGTTGTTGGTTTTGGGTAGCAGGACTTGTAAATTTTCAATACAGGCTGCCCAGCAGGGGGTCAGTCGACTGGACCCAGGGTCAGTCGACTGGACCTCGTGGGATTGAGACACTGTAAGGGAATTATAGAGAAGCAGTCGACTGGACCCCTTGGACAGTCGACTGAACACTGTTAATTTTGGCCACTGCTTCTTAGAATAAAAAAAGCAGTCGACTGGACCTCTGTTGAGGATTTAGGGTTTTAGTTTCTGCCAGGCACAGTCGACTGGACCCTAGTACAGTCGACTGGACAGTCGACTGAACCTCTGTGTTTTGAAATGGATTCTTCTGAACACTTTTGATTGAACAAAACTTTTTATAACTCTGATTTCAATGGTTTTTTTTTTTTTACAACCTCATAGGATAATGTTTCCTAAGTTTTAAATACCCAAGATTGTTTAAAAGTTCTTTCCGCTGCGTATATTTATATGATTGTTTGAGTTGAGCCTTGATGGCGTGCCACGTGTCCTATTTCCACGCGTAGTTCACAAAGTAGGAGAACTGTTGCTTTTATATGTGTAGTAGATGTAGTAGAGATGTAGTAGAGATATTAAACATACTATTTTTGTTGATTCATTGTCGCATATTCCTAATTATATGATGTTCATAGGCTAATGCCCTCGTTTATATTGTCACGCCCCGACGTAGCATAAATAAGGAAAGCGTTTAATTTCCTTTATGGACCCGTAGGTCGCGACAGTTTAAAGGATCGATTCCGTCCCAAACATCGAACAACAAAACATAATAATCAGAGTAAAGCAATCAAGGCTTACAAAAATTTTCTAACTTATTACATCTTATGATACGGGGTCAACTAAGGCACAGACCGCCTTAAAATAAAACAGTAACTTAGAGTCTGTTACAGTCATCCTTAAAACAAAGCGATTTAAAACTTAAAACACATAGTAAATAAACAGTTTCTCGTCCCAACAGCAGCCATTCTCAATTAGCGTAGTCATAAGATTCCTCCTGATTGTAACCTGAAAAGCCTGAACACGAATGTCCAGGACGCATCAACGTCGTCAGCTTCAAGAAGCTGGTGAGTATTAAAAACATGACTTTGAATGTAAAACATACCAACTTACCTTTTTCCAATTCCCATTTAAATCCACAAGTTTATAATTGAAGTAAGGAGCTGATTTAGAAAACATTCACAACATTATTTAAAGAGGGTAAATTTACACAGATGGGACCGTGTATGAGAACAATGCACCACACTCATCTTGCCGACTCTTTTCTCTCGACAGCCACAACAACCCACTATCCTACTCCTGGTATCTTTGAAACACTCAGATAGCCACACTTTAGCAACGGGGCGCCAGGGAGTGTCCAGTTTGCCTCACACTTTGGTCCGGGGTACCAGGGAGTGTCCAATGCCTCACACTTTGAATACCCTAACCGCCATGCAAATACCGGGGCAACCCCTCACACAGTATCCAGACTCGAGTTATCAGGGAGTGTCCGTAGGCCACACTTTAGCACTACCATGGATGCCAGGGAATGTCCGAGTTCTGCTTAACCCACTTTAACGCTTCCATGGGCGTCAGGGAGTGTCCATATTTGCCACCGTCGCATTTCAAAGATACCCTCTCCACAATCTCAACCACAACCACAACCACGACCACAACCACAAACTCATACTCAACCACAACCACGACGACAAACACAAACTCATACTCTTTCCACACTACCATTACTCTTTTCCACACAGACTGACACCCCTATGCATGTACCACTGACCCACATGAATGGTATGCACTTAAACAAAAACAAAAAAATGCTGAATTAAAGGAACAACACACGTACAGGGATTAATGAGTCATACTACAATGTTTTAATCATTCAAACATAACCAAATAGAGTTCTGATCAACTAAATTCCCAAACAGAGCCTTAACAGTACTAAAAAGTTGAACCAAACAGACCTTAAACACAAAACAGACAAAAACAGAAACTGTCAGAACTCGCGCGCGCGGGCCGCTCGCGCGAAGTGTCACTCGCGCGGGCCGCTCGCGCGATATGCCCATTTTCCTTTTTATAATATAATTTTTCTGTCTGCCTGAGAAAGCCCAGGTCGCGCGCGCGGATCGCTCGCGCGAAGGGGTTCTCGCGCGACCCTCGCTCGCGCGACCAACCAATTTTTCATTTATATAATAAAACTCTTACGTCTGCCTGGAGACGCCTACCTCGCACGCGCGGGCCGCTCGCGCGATTCCTCGCGCGCGCGATCGTGGCGCGAGATGAAGCTGAGGCTTCATCTTCTCCGCAGGAACTGTTCTGTTTCAGAAAATAGGGTCTAAAATTGACCCATTTCAAATCTGTAAGTATGTTTATCATGTTATATATAGATCTCTTTGTTTTTAAACAAGGATTAAGAATCTAAGATTAATTTAACACCATTTGATCCATAGCTCTCCAATTTTAGGAAAAGCTAAAACATGTCCAAACTTCATTTTCAATATACTTTGCCATATGAATAAATTAAGCTCTAAAACTTCAAACATAGCATATATGATGTAAGATCTTTCATAATCATCTCTAAAAACAGATTTTGGTTAAGTTTGGAAAATTGTGATTTTTGAAGCTCAAGCTTCCATGGACGAATTTAGTAATGGAGTTCCAACTATACACACACAATATCAGTAAATAAGTATAGAATTACATTTAGAGTGAGTTAGAAATACTCACTGTGATATAGGTAGAAGATATTGTTGAGAAAGGAAACCCAATGAAGAAATTCAAACCCAAGCTTTGGCTATGGGGATTAAGAGCTTTCTCTCTCTATATAATTTCTGTAAATACTATGAGTAACACTCTCCCTGAAACTCTCTCAAACTCTCTGTGTTTGAACTTGTGCAGAAAGAGAATGTGTGTGAGATAGTGTATAGCACATATATAGAAGTTCAATTGGAAATCTTGGGGACCAAGTCCCTTCACCCTCACACTACAATTGCATTGGGTTTTCAATATCTGAAAATACACACAATACATATACGTATATAATTCTCCAGATTGTGAAGAGGCAAGTAGGTGTGTAGGGGTCAAGTGTTGGTTGTTTGGCAATTTAGCTTATGGCACAACATTTGCACACATAAGTTGTATGTTCCCAAACAAGGCACAAGGCAATCATCACTTGCCATAAATGGAAAATAAAGCACAAGTCATGTCCAACTTTACGTCACTTCCAAAATCTGTGGAATCCCCACGCGGCGCGGACAGTTTTGAACATAAACTGGTATTTTCGTGGCGCGGTGATCACCACAAAAATACAGAAAATTCATTTTAACTTAAGAATTGATTTTCTGGTTTTATAAAAATACTGATTGAGTTAATAGAAGTTATTTTCACCGTTTTGAAATACAGATTTTGAAATCCATACTGGTATCACTAACTTTTGTAAAATTGCAGTTTGGCCCCCAATAAACTTTAAATGTGAATTAGATAAGAAATAGATATTCCAAACAAGTGACTGGAATTAAAGTAAAGCAGACCATGCTAATTGAATTTAAATATGCCAATGCAAATACACATAAATTAAATATGGACATGAATTTTAAATTAAATGGAAATGCAGGTTATTACACCCTTCCTCCCTTAAACAGGATTTCGTCCCCGAAATCAAGACTGACTAATCATGAAACAACTCCGGGTACTTCTTCCTCATATCAGCTTCAACTTCCCACGAGGCTTCGTTCTCGTCATGGTGATTCCACTGAACCTTCACCAACGGGATATCCTTATTCCTCAACTTCTTGATACTCTGATCCAAAATCTTCACAGGTCTCTCCTTGTAAGAAATGTTATGACTCGTCTCAATATCGTCATAACTAACCACGTGCGAGGGGTCGCGTATGTACTTCCTCAATATACTTACGTGAAACACGTTGTGAACCCCAGACATTTTCGGTGGTAGCGCAAGTCGATAAGCTACTTTCCCAACACGATCCAAAATCTCAAACGGTCCAATAAAACGCGGAGCTAACTTCCCTCTCTTGAGACCAAAACGTACTACTCCTCGGGTTGGTGAAACCTTGAGAAGCACGTGATCCCCAACACTAAACTCCAAATCCTTCCGGCGTCGATCAGCATAACTCTTATATCGGCTTTGAGCGGTTCTCATCCTCTCCCTGACCAAAGAAATTTTCTCGTTGGTTTCTCTAACCAAGTCTGGTCCCAACAATTCTGAGTCCCCAACCTCTGCCCAACATAATGGGGAACGACATGGTCGTCCGTACAATACTTCAAACGGAGCCATACCGATACTCGCGTGATAACTGTTGTTATAGGCAAATTCTACCAACGGCAAGTGCGTCTCCCAAGATTCTTCAAAATCGACCACACAAGCCCTGAGCATATCTTCCATGATCTGATTAACACGCTCAGTCTACCCATCGGTCTGAGGGTGAAAAGCAGTGCTCATCTTGAGCGAAGTTCCCATAGCTTCTTGCAGACTTTCCCAAAATCCAGAGGTAAAACGCGTGTCACGGTCTGACACAATCGACACAGGTGCACCGTGAAGTCGCATAACTTGTTGTATGTACATCCGGCTCATCTTCTCTACCGGGTATGTCATACTATAAGCAATGAAATGAGCTGACTTCGTTAGTCGATCCACAATTACCCAAATAGCGTCATGATTCTGCTGCGAGCGGGGTAATCCCACTACAAAATCCATCGTAATGTGCTCCCACTTCCAACCAGGAATAGGTAGCGGTTGCAACAATCCTGACGGTCTCTGATGTTCGGCCTTGACTTGCTGACATGTCAAACACTTGGATACAAATTCGGCCACGTCTTTCTTCATACCTTCCCACCAGAAATTTCTCTTCAAATCTTTGTACATCTTAGTTCCTCCCGGGTGAACTGTATACCTTGATTTATGCGCTTCTTCCAGGATATCCTACCTTAACTCTTCATTACCTTGCACACATAATCTATTCCTGCACCGATATCCTCCATCGACTCCCACTTTCCATTCTGTCGGGTCTTTTTCTGACATCTTCATGAACCATGTCTGGAACTTCTCATCTTCTTTCTGAGCTTCAATAATGCGGTCGATAAGAACAGGCTGTAGGATAAGACATCCGAACAATTGTCCTTTTCCTTCTTCAGCGCTCTGTACATCGAATTCCGCCAAAGTCTCCAAAGTTCGCCACTCTCTCACCATTAAGGTGGCGGTCGTCTCACGATTCTGCCGACTCAGGGCATCAGCAACCACATTAGCTTTACCCGGGTGGTATTCTAACGTGAAGTCGTAATCTTTGATCAGCTCCATCCATCTGCGTTGCCTCATGTTCAACTCTTTCTGTGTGAACAAATACTTTAGACTCTTGTGATCGGAGAATAAATCAAACTTCTCACCGTAAAGATAGTGTCTCCAAATCTTGAGTGCGAAAACTACTGCTGCCAACTCCAAATCATGAATGGGATAGTTTAATTCATTCGGCTTCAGCTGTCTGGATCCATAGGCGATCACCCTGCCATCTTGCATAAGTACACATCCTAACCCTTGATATGACGCGTCACTAAAGATAGTGAACTTCTCATCAGGCTTGGGTATTGCTAGTACTGGTGCGGTTGTGAGTCTCTCTTTCAACTCTAGAAAGGCTCGCTCATGCTTCTCTGTCCACTCAAACTTCAGATTCTTCTTCGTCAACCCAGTTAAAGGTGCTGCTATCTTCGAGAATCCCTCAACGAATCTCCTGTAATAGCCTGCGAGTCCAAGAAAGCTCCGAACTTCTGTAGGGTTGCTTGGCCTAACCCAGTTTGACACAGCATCGGTCTTGGACGAATCCACTGAAATTCCTTGAGATGACACCTTGTGTCCCAAAAATTTCACTTCCTGCAACCAGAACTCACACTTACTGAACTTGGCATACAACTGATGGTCTTTAAGTGTCTGCATCGCAATCCGTAGATGTTGCTCGTGTTCTTCTCCTGACTTAGAATAGATCAAAATATCATCTATAAAGACGATGACAAACTGATCCAAATAAGGTTTGAACACTCTGTTCATCAGATCCATAAACACTGCCGGGGCATTCATCATTCCAAACGGCATCACCAGAAATTCATAATGACCATATCGGGTTCTGAAAGCAGTCTTAGGTATGTCTTCTTTTCGTACCCTCAACTGATGATATCCCGACCTTAGGTCTATCTTGGAAAATGTCGTAGCTCCTTGTAGTTGATTAAACAAATCGTCAATCCGAGGCAAGGGATATTTGTTCTTGATAGTCACACGGTTCAGTTCTCTGTAGTCGATACACAGCCTGAGCGTCCCGTCCTTCTTCTTCACAAATAACACCGGTGCTCCCCAAGGCGATGTACTGGGACGCACAAAACCTAGGTTCTCGAGCTCTTGAACTTGTTCCTTCAATTCCAACAGTTCTGTGGGGGCCATTCTGTAGGGAACCTTGATGATCGGTACGGTACCCGGTATAAGCTCAATACAGAACTCTATACTTCTCTCGGGCGGCAAACCAGAAACGTCTTGAAATACTTCCTCGAAGTCCTTGACTACAGGTATAGATGAAGCTGTCACCTCTGTACTGACGACTTCGATGTTGGCTAAACATCTCGTGAGGAACATATCTCCCGTAGGGTTACATTGAAAATCAAAGGGTTGATTCTCATTGTCGGGGAATGTAATTATCTTCCTCGCACAATCCAACTTCACTTGATTCTGAGAGAGCCAATCCATTCCTAGGATTATGTCGAACTCCTTCATCGATAGGACAATCAACCTCGCAGGGATTTCTCGGTCTCCCAACCGTAAGGGACAATCCTTGCACACGTGTCCTAATCTGATCGCAGCTCCTAGTGGCGAAGTAGCCTTCAAAGCTTTCTCTAAGCGATGAGGTAAAATACCCAATCTCCGAATTGTATTAACAGATATGAACGAAAGAGCAGCACCCGTATCAAATAACACTTTAACATGGGAGTTAAACAGAGTTAATGTACCTTCTACTGCTTGCTGATCAGGTTGAGCTTCTCCATAATTTCCTTCTTCATACGCAGTTCCATCATATCCAGCGGCATCAGGGATAACAGCATTCAAGCGAGTCTGTCCCTGTTGACCATAAGTCACCTGCTTAGGAGCAGTGCAGAACCTACTGATGTGACCTGGTTCACCACAGTTGAAGCAGACTATCCCTTGCTGAGTAGCACGCCTTGGTGCCTTACAATCACGAGCCAAATGTCCAGGGTTGCCACAGTTGAAGCACTTTCCACTACTACTTCCTTCTCCTATTCGGGGTTGAGTCGGATAGGTAATAGCCTGGGTCTTCTTGCTTCCGTCAAAATTCCTCTTTTGCCCTTGGGTACGGTTCATTGGTGGTCTATTCCCAAAATTACCCCTTTGAGGCGGTCGGAATTCAAATTGTTTTCGGCTCACTCGAGCATCCTCTTCCAGATCGGTAGCCAAACCAACAAGTCCTTCAAACGATTTATCCAAGTGTCCGAGAGTCAGGCGACGAATCTGCGGTGTCAGCCCTTGGTTATACTTCCGGATCTTCTTCTCTTCAGTATCGACCAGGTGTGGAGCAAACCGAGACAGTCTTTCAAACTGTGTGGTGTACTCTTGCACCGACTTGGTTCCTTGCGTCAGATCCATGAATTCCTTCTCTCTTCTGTGCCTCTCCGTGGCCGGGAAATACTTCTCCAAAAATCTCCCCTTGAACGCAGTCCACGTCATTCCCATTGCAGCTCCATTCCCGATAGTAGCTATGACCGAATCCCACCAATCTGCGGCAGCATCGGTCAGCTGAAACGTAGCCAATCTCCTCTTGTCCATTTCATTACACTGGACAGCTTCAAACATGCGGTCCATCTGTCTCAACCACTGTTCCGCTTTCCAGGGTTCTGCGGTACCCGCAAACTGTTCGGGCCTTAGAGCACGGAATCTCTCTAGCAACTTGTCTCCCGTTTGACGGTCTCTTCGGTAGTCATTCGTATTACCGATTCTTTCTAACCGTCTAATAAATGCTTCAAACATCCCTGTAGGATCGGCAGCCTCGGGTGCTCCCTCGATTAGGTTCCTGTTCCTCCTGACTCCTCCAGCCATTCTATGCATAATAGTGGTAGTAAAATGAGAAACATGCATGCAACAGTGCTATGAAGTAATTTAAATGACAACAACATTCAAAAGAGTATATTTTATATATATCACTTCTTGTCAAGTTGGTACAAAAAGCATGTATGGTCAGATCAATGCCTACCCTATCTGTATGGGTTAGGACGCATGTAAGAGTTAATGTTACAAAAATGGGGTCATTGCCCTATACTCTAATGCATGTAATTACAGTTGCAAAAAGAGACAGAGCTAATAGTCAAAAGTAGTTAATATGTACAAGTCATAACTAGAACGTCAATCATCTCCATAAGCGGCTATCAGGAGATCTAGCGAATCGACAGGGCGAAATCGCTGAACAACGAACGGTCCAACCCCGTCATAGCTGTGAGAGGTGGACGATGAAGCAGGTACAGGAGCATCTGCCTCATCTACCATCTCCTCAGGTAGGGCTAGCTCAAGTGCTAGCTCAGCCTCGAGCTCAGCGGCAAGATCATCTAGACCTATGCCGTCCTCTAAAATCTCTCCACCTACTGGGACCACATGAACAACCTCTGCATCGTCCTCAGCAATGGGAACCACCGGCGGAGGCATCTCCAACTGAGCCAGATGGGCATGCACGATCTGGATCTCGAGGGGAAGGTAGAAAGCATCGCTATCGACCAACCTCAGAATCTCGACCAAAACCAAACGCTGAGCCTCTGCGAAATAACGAAGCTCTAAACGGATACGGGTCAGGTCAACTAGGCCTACCACGTGAACCTGGTGCCATACCTCAGATACTACAGTCGTTGCGGCCAACTGCTCTACGGCCGCCTGATATAAGTCGAGAAAGGCTGGGATCACTGCCCCAGGTATCACGAAGTGTCCTCCAAATCTGTCTGGTACATATAGTGGGGGAGCTGGATCCATACCTGATCAAAAGGTACTACTTAAGTCAGAACAAAGATAATCTTAGGCGTTTGGGTTCTGAGTTTATCCTCTCTGTCGTATCATCGGGTGTGTAACACTTAATGGAATGTGGAATCGGGTCTATACTGGTAAACCCTAACCTGGCTAAACTATCTTGTGATAAATAATAACCTAGCTTTGATACCACTAAATCCTGTCACGCCCCGACGTAGCATAAATAAGGAAAGCGTTTAATTTCCTTTATGGACCCGTAGGTCGCGACAGTTTGAAGGATCAATTCCGTCCCAAACATCGAACAACAAAACATAATAATCAGAGTAAAGCAATCAAGGCTTACAAAAATTTTCTAACTTATTACATCTTATGATACGGGGTCAACTAAGGCACAGACCGCCTTAAAATAAAATAGTAACTTAGAGTCTGTTACAGTCATCCTTAAAACAAAGCGATTTAAAACTTAAAACACATAGTAAATAAACAGTTTCTCGTCCCAACAGCAGCCATTCTCAATTAGCGTAGTCATAAGATTCCTCCTGATTGTAACCTGAAAAGCCTGAACACGAATGTCCAGGACGCATCAACGTCGTCAGCTTCAAGAAGCTGGTGAGTATTAAAAACATGACTTTGAATGTAAAACATACCAACTTACCTTTTTCCGATTCCCATTTAAATCCACAAGTTTATAATTGAAGTAAGGAGCTCATTTAGAAAACATTCACAACATTATTTAAAGAGGGTAAATTTACACAGATGGGACCGTGTATGAGAACAATGCACCACACTCATCTTGCCGACTCTTTTCTCTCGACAGCCACAACAACCCACTATCCTACTCCTGGTATCTTTGAAACACTCAGATAGCCACACTTTAGCAGCGGGGCACCAGGGAGTGTCCAGTTTGCCTCACACTTTGGTCCGGGGTACCAGGGAGTGTCCAATGCCTCACACTTTGAATACCCTAACCGCCATGCAAATACCGGGGCAACCCCTCACACAGTATCCAGACTCGAGTTATCAGGGAGTGTCCGTAGGCCACACTTTAGCACTACCATGGGTGCCAGGGAATGTCCGAGTTCGGCTTCACACACTTTAACGCTTCCATGGGCGTCGGGGAGTGTCCATATTTGCCACCGTCGCATTTCAAAGATACCCTCTCCACAATCTCAACCACAACCACAACCACAACCACGACCACAACCACAAACTCATACTCAACCACAACCACAACCACGACCACAAACACAAACTCATACTCTTTCCACACTACCATTACTCTTTTCCACACAGACTGACACCCCTATGCATGTACCACTGACCCACATGAATGGTATGCACTTAAACAAAAACAAAAAAATGCTGAATTAAAGGAACAACACGCGTACAGGGATTAATGAGTCATACTACAATGTTTTAATCATTCAAACATAACCAAATAGAGTTCTGATCAACTAAATTCCCAAACAGAGCCTTAACAGTACTAAAAAGTTGAACCAAACAGACCTTAAACACAAAACAGACAAAAACAGAAACTGTCAGAACTCGCGCGCGCGGGCCGCTCGCGCGAAGTGTCGCTCGCGCGATATGCCCATTTTCCTTTTTATAATATAATTTTTCTGTCTGCCTGAGAAAGCCCAGGTCGCGCGCGCGGATCGCTCGCGCGAAGGGGTTCTCGCGCGACCAGCCAATTTTTCATTTATATAATAAAACTCTTACGTCTGCCTGGAGACACCTACCTCGCGCACGCGGGCCGCTCGCTCGAAGGGTCGCTCGCGTGATTCCTCGCGCGCGCGATCGTGGCGCGAGATGAAGCTGAGGCTTCATCTTCTCCGCAGGAACTGTTCTGTTTCAGAAAACAAGGTCTAAAATTGACCCATTTCAAATCTGTAAGTATGTTTATCATGTTATATATGGATCTCTTTGTTTTTAAACAAGGATTAAAAATCTAAGATTAATTTAACACCATTTGATCCATAGCTCTCCATTTTTAGGAAAAGCTAAAACATGTCAAAACTTCATTTTCAATATACTTTGCCATATGAATAAATTAAGCTCTAAAACTTCAAACATAGCATATATGATGTAAGATCTTTCATAATCATCTCTAAAAACAGATTTTGGTTAAGTTTGGAAAATTGTGATTTTTGAAGCTCAAGCTTCCATGGACGAATTTAGTAATGGAGTTCCAACTATACACACACAATATCAGTAAATAAGTATAGAATTACATTTAGAGTGAGTTAGAAATACTCACTGTGATATAGGTAGAAGATATTGTTGAGAAAGGAAACCCAATGAAGAAATTCAAACCCAAGCTTTGGCTATGGGGATTAAGAGCTTTCTCTCTCTATATAATTTCTGTAAATACTATGAGTAACACTCTCCCTGAAACTCTCTCAAACTCTCTGTGTTTGAACTTGTGCAGAAAGAGAATGTGTGTGAGATAGTGTATAGCACATATATAGAAGTTCAATTGGAAATCTTGGGGACCAAGTCCCTTCACCCTCACACTACAATTGCATTGGGTTTTCAATATCTGAAAATACACACAATACATATATGTATATAATTCTCCAGATTGTGAAGAGGCAAGTAGGTGTGTAGGGGTCAAGTGTTGGTTGTTTGGCAATTTAGCTTATGGCACAACATTTGCACACATAAGTTGTATGTTCCCAAACAAGGCACAAGGCAATCATCACTTGCCATAAATGGAAAATAAAGCACAAGTCATGTCCAACTTTACGTCACTTCCAAAATCTGTGGAATCCCCACGCGGCGCGGACAGTTTTGAACATAAACTGGTATTTTCGTGGCGCGGTGATCACCACAAAAATACAGAAAATTCATTTTAACTTAAGAATTGATTTTCTGGTTTTATAAAAATACTGATTGAGTTAATAGAAGTTATTTTCACCGTTTTGAAATACAGATTTTGAAATCCATACTGGTATCACTAACTTTTGTAAAATTGCAGTTTGGCCCCCAATAAACTTTAAATGTGAATTAGATAAGAAATAGATATTCCAAACAAGTGACTGGAATTAAAGTAAAGCAGACCATGCTAATTGAATTTAAATATGCCAATGCAAATACACATAAATTAAATATGGACATGAATTTTAAATTAAATGGAAATGCAGGTTATTACATATATTAAGCAACATCAAAGAGTAATGCTATAGGTTGCTAATAAGAAAAAAAAAAGATGATTTGACAATCAGACGCAAAATGATTATTCTTCCCACAGATTTGACATTGAACTTTATGAGAATTGAATCTACCTGAGTTATTATATCTGCCTCCACCTCTAAAACCTCCCCTGTGTCTACCCCCTCTGTGAAAAAATTGATTAGGGTTCTGACTCCCTGGTTTGACAGACTGATTAGGGTTGTTAAATGACTTGAAAGAACCATTGTTAATAGACAAAGCAGAAAAGGCTGTGGTGACTTGACTTGAGGTTTTCATTTCTCTATTCATGTGAGATTCTTCAGATTTCAACAAACCATGTAAATCGCTCAGATTCAATGATTTGGTGTTAGTTCTCAGATAAGTTTTCAAAGAAGCATAATCATTCGATAGACTATTGATTGTATACAAAATTAAATCCTCATCACTTACAGATGATCTAGCAGCAGTCAATCTATCTGCACAGTTCTTGATAAAATCAAGATATGAGTCCATGGAGCCTTCTTTTGAAGCATTCAACAGCTTCAATTTAATCTCATGAACATGAGATCTGGAATGTGATATATATCGATTTTCAAGATAGGACCAGATTTCAGATGCATGTTCATATCCGATGATTTGAGGTAAAATCGAAGGAGATATCGTGGCATTGAGACAACTAACTAATTGCGAATCTATATTCATCCATTCGATCAAAGCTAGATTTGAACTAATCTGACCTGAGACGTCTGTGATTTAAGCAACAGGTTTTGGAATCAAACCTTCAACGAAATCGAGTAATTGATTTGCTCTTAGGGCATTTCGCATCTGTAACTTCCAAACCATATAATTTTCTTGATCTAATTTGATGTTAACCAGAGAATTAAGATTGGAGGCGAAGAAAACAAGACTCGAAGGAAGATTGAGATTAGGTAATATTGCCATTGATTGAAAAAAAAAAAATCAGTAGGTAAGGAGCGTTTGGCTTTGATACCATGAAGAAATCTAAGAAAGCTTGTAAATTCTCATTACTCAAAAATGAAGATACAGAGTTAGTTTTTACAGAGAGATCTAGAGGGTAAGATATATATATATATATATAGAGAGAGAGAGAGAGAGAGAGTAAAGTAAGAGAGAGAGAGAGAGAGAGAGAGAGAGAGATGAAACTGTTACAACTAACTAACAGAAACTCACTACACAGTTATCTAACAGAATTGCTTCTCATTGAAGCATTAATGGTTGTACATCAAAGTATAAGTTCCTACTGCAAAGTCATTACTGTAATGACTTAACACTAAGAGCATCCACAATGGTGACCATAAACTTAGCTTAAACTTAAGTTAAGTTGTGTTATGAGAGATGTGTGAGCCACTATGGTGTAGCAAAGAAACAGTGAAGCTTCGTCCGTTTGATGATCCAAACTGATCATTGTCAACAGTGCAAAAAAAAAAAATCATAACCAAATGGTTAAATAATAACCGTTTGATGTTCGCATTTCATACGGTTGGGGACAGTCAAGTGATAACCATGTGCTACCTGTTTGATCACTTTCGATTTACAACGACTGTTTTACCATTAACCGGTTTGAAATTCGACGGTTTCATCTTGAGGTCGTTTGTGTGTACATGGTGGACATGAGCAGAGCCGTTCAACAAGGGCTTGAACATCGGCTCGATAAAGGTTAGGTTCGGCTCGCTCATTTGAGTTCGTGAACACGATCGATTTAGGCTCGCAAGCAAGCTCGTTAATAGGTTTGATAAAGAGCTTGTATAGTGACTTATATATATATACATAATTATTATAAAACTATGAAAATTTAGAGAAAATACGACAAACCTCGTAAATAGGTTTGATAAATGACTAATTTATTATTAAACTGTATAATTTTAAAGGGCGCACGAAAAAGATTGTTAAAAAGCTTGCGAGAAAGCTTATGATCACTTGAAAGCTCAACTTATTTGAACTCGTGATTAAGCTCGCAAACAAGCTCGACTCGGCTTGTATCCACCCTATGTGTACCATAAGGAAATTTAGGTGTAGCACAGTTTAAGTTCAACTAACCTACCAACCAACTTTACGTTTATGATATAAGCAATACCACTGTGACACTATAACTTATATTTGTCCCATGTTGTTGTGGTACACTCCACACCATTGTCTAAGCAGCCCAAAATACATTGAGCCCATTTGTTGTTGTTTATTTTTACTTTTTTAAGCACTTTTGGTGACCTAGACTGTTTTTTTATCTATCTATTTCAATTAAAAAAATTTTTGATTGAGCCATAAGCAGGTGAGAGGGTACTTTTTAAAATTATCTTCATATTTAATCAATTCCAAAATATATGCCAAACACTCAACCCATCATAATTAGTTATATAAAAACAGCTTTAGGCCCTACGTGACAGGATTTGAACATCTGCTGGGCTCACCACTTAAAGCAAGCCCAGCTGCTTCTCACTAAAATGCGTTTTTACAAGAAATAAATATCTCCAATCATTCAACAACTGCAATGATTTTGTGATTGCCAATTCTTCTACTCAATTGCAATTGCAACATGTGTACATAATATTGAATAGCTTGGGAAACAATTTGTAAGCCTGTATTGTCTCCAAAAAGAAAACATTCACTGCTAACAATATTATTGCCAATAAAAAATAAACACATCAGTGCTAGTAATACATTAGACTTAACTATAGTACAAGTTATGTTTAATGTAAGAAACTCTCAGTATCATCCTGATCATGACCAATTCTATTTTTGACTATACCCAAGAATAATATGTACTTCAACTTATTTGCAATTCCTTTACTTCTACCATATCTATTGGGTAATGGCTCTAGTATATCAAACAGAAAAAAAAAAAAAATTAATAATAAATAAATAAATGCACGAAGGAAGAAACTTTTCATTGTCTGTTAATTAAAAAATGGAATACAAGTGTTGCAATAGGGGTGAATCTATAGAATCATAAATACTTGGGCCTTCCCCTTGTGGTTCACGGATCCAAAAGCCGAACCTTCTTGGGAATCATTGACAAGGTCCAAAAGAGATTACAAGGACGGAAAGTTGCACTCCTATCTCAAGCTGCCAGAGGTACACTTATTAGGACGGTTGCTCAAGCTATCCCAGTGTATCATATGTCCATTTTCCCGTTCCCGGCTTCTCTTTGCAATCAGATGGACAGCCTCTTTCGCAAGTTCTGGTGGGGTCATAGGGGGGAAGGAAAAAATGGCCTTTGTTTAAAAGCGTGGGATTCTATTTGTGTTCCTAAAAGTTGTGGTGGTTTGGGCCTTCGTCGTATGAAGGACTATAACAATGCGCTACTGTCGAAGCTTGGGTGGCAAATTTTGATACATAAAGACAAACCTTGGTGCAAATTGCAGAAGGAAAATATCTTCACAATTCCAATCTGTTTAAAGTAGGAAAAAAAACCAATGCTTCGTGGGTTTGGCAAGGCATTTCCAAGGCCATCCCAACTCTCAGTAAAGGGGTGCGTATGCTCATTGGGTCGGGTAGAAGTACCAACATTTTGGAAGACCCGTGGATACCAACATGCCCCGAGTTCAAACTTGTGTAAGCTGGCCACTATTCCTCCTATTTCCAAGGTCATGGACCTTATGATAGACTCAGGTAGGGCTTGGAACTCAAACGTTCTGCATCATATTTTTACCGATGACATGGCTAAAGCTATCCTTCGGATCGAGATGCCCACGGGTAGAGTTGATGAAAGACTTATCTGGGCCCCTGACCCAAAAGGTGTTTTTTCTATTAAATTCGCGTATCTTATGGATCAGAAGCAAAGATTTAATCCATCCAATCCTTCTTCCACTAGAATGTGGAAATGCCTTTGGAAAGCAAATCTCCATGAGCGGCACAAGGTGCTATTGTGGAAGATCGCCTCTAATGCTTTGGCAACAAAATCTATGCTTGCAGCCCGGATGCCCCTAGATAGTCCTGAATGTATTCTCTGTGGTAGCTCACTTGAATCCTCTGAGCATCTCTTCTTGGAAGGTTTTATTGCTAAATTTGCTTGGAGATCCTCAAGGTGGCCTTTGGACTGCACATCTTTTGCAAATAATGGTATTAATAATTGGATTGTGGAAATTTTGAATCCATCCTCTAGGATCGGTATTGCCTCGGAGGAGACCCGTGACATTACAATCTTTGCTACAATTGTATTGGAGCAAATTTGGTACTTGAGAAATCAGGTACTCCATCAAAATGAGCCGAATGATTTCCACAAGTGGAAAACTCGTCTTGATTCTTTGGTAGTTGATCATTGGAATGCTCAAAGAAACCTTTCTCAATCGGCTAAAAATTTGAATGAAGGATGGACTCCCCCTCCCCAAGGGTGGATTAAGGCGAACTTTGATGTGGCCATTAGAGATGATGAAGCCTTGCTTGCTGCTGTTGCAAGGGACAGTGAATCTAATATCATTTTTGTCCATGTGTGGAAAGGCAAGACTTTGGAACCCATCAAGGCTGAGGCCCAGGCGGTCCTTTTGGCCATCAAGGAAGCTGCATACTGAGGGTTTAAGAATGTTATCATTGAAGGTGACTCCTTTTTGGTTTCCCCCCTCCAGGTTTGGATTTCAAATCCTGATTGGAGTATTGAATCAGTCATCTTAGAAGGAAGAAGACTATTGCACAGTCTTTTTACTTTTTGGAAAATCTCTAAATTTCACAGATCTGTTAATTGTTTTGCTCACAATGTGGCCCAATGGGCTTTTTCTATTGTTTCTTGTAATTTCTCTGGCCCCATTCCTATTGACTCTATTCCTCAGGCTGTTTTGGAGAATAGTGGTCAGGGGGATCTTCTGGCCTTTTTGTTTCTTGTTCTCAGTAATTAATAAAACTTGATTTCAGCAAAAAAAAAAAAAAAAGAAAAGAAAAAGAAAGGTGAGGGGATATATATGCAATTAATACATGAAGCGGTCAAATCAAACTCACCCAAAATCAAGGGGTAAAAGTGTAATTTATCATTAATAAATTTGTGAGCTGTTTTCTTTTCTCTTTCTTCTTCATTTTAGTTCCTACTATGTTTTGAATATATTAATTCTTGATGCTATTTCACCGAAATCTTCTCATCTATTTCAAAATCTCCCAAATTGGGTCTTACTTTATAGTAAAACTAGCTTTTCAACCCGTGCAATGCACTGGAGAAATTTTTAAGGATGAATTAAAAATTGAATTGAGTGGTATTATAATTCATAAGGAGAGAAAATATATAACTGGCCTAATTAATGATGAAATTAAGAATAAATCAAATATATAGAATAAATTTGGGAAGCCTCAATATACATTTGTCTTGGTTGTCTATTAGTTTGCCATGTGACATTTTGAAGTTTTCATATTATAATAATATAATTTAATAAGATTTTCTATTTATCCCCAGCCATATTGAATGGAAGAGGCAAATTTAAGTGTTCAAAGAATTGAAGCTGTCGCTCTTTGTCATTGTCAAGAAATTACAGACTTGCACGTATGTTTCAAATATTAACATGAGCCACAAACCTTAACAAGTATCAAATAGTAAAACTGGTTTTTTTTTGGATTTTGAACTACGATGAGTTTCTTTTGCTTTCTGGAACAATAAAAGGGCAGCCCGGTGCACGAAGCTCCCGCAGTGCGGGGTCCGGGGAAGGGTCGGACCACATTGGGTCAAATGTATGCAGCCTTAATAATCAACTAAATTTATGTAATTCCTTTTTTTTTTTTGCTGATGGCAAAGCACCCACAGGCGCCACGCCACGCACACACATAGGCAGGGCCACAAACCCACAACCCAACAAGCCCCACTGGGCAAACTCCCAAAGAGAGTGACTCCCACAGGAGTCGAACCCTGGCCTCCCCCATGGGAGAAGCCAGTCATACCAACTAGACTACAAGGCCCGTGGTAATTTATGTAATTCCTTTTCTAACTCTCAACATGATATTCGAACAAACTTCAAATCTCAAAAGAAAAAAAACCTAAAAAAAATGCATCTCATGCATATTCTTCCCCAATAAACATAAAGCAACATTGTTTTTTTTATTGTTTCAAAAAATTGCAAGTGTTTGAACAAAATATTTGAAAACATACAAATCAAAAACAAAACTAACACACAACCTTAAACAATTGATTGGGCATTGCTCCTATTAACTTCTGTAGTAGTTGTATTTGCAATCTTGGGACGAGTCGCGAACCTCCGCCATAACCGTTGAAATAGTAACATGCTACTGAAAATGAACATCCCAAGAAAAAAAATGGTGAGGGGGATACACAACGTTAACCAAAGAAGGTTATGACTGGTGCCATCCTTTGCAAACTTTATATCTCCCCGTATGGTCAAAATGGCAAAGATTAAACTAGCAATCACATTGACGACGTTATGAAAAAATTGAAACTGTACATCCTCCGTATTGTCATCCTAGCTGATGAATAGTTAATGTACACGGGCAAAAAAAAAGAAGAAGAAAGAAATAAGTTCACATGTTAAAAGAATAATAGAAAAGAAAAAGAAAAAAATTAAAAAGAAGCAAAGAGAAAAAAGGCTAGAAGGAATGTGTGTGTGTGTGTGTGTGAGAGAGAGAGACAGAGAGAGAGCTCTTGCTTATTTGTTTCAAGCTACGTACTTCTCCATCTTTGTTATACATATAAAAAAAATATGTACCTTATTGTTTATACTCGATCTCATTTTGCATCTTATACTGTTAAAATTGATACATACTGTTAAAATTGATACATTAGACCCTAAATTTATAATATGTATCAATTTGTATCATCTGGAAAAACCTATCAGAATTGTTGACAGATTTTGATGAATTTAACACTTATTGATAGACTTGTTTAAACATTTTTTGCGGAGAGTGCAATTTAACACAAACTAGAAAATTTATGGCCAAATGTGTCAAAGTGTGTAAACTACAGGGTGTAAAGTGCAATAAACTCTATATTAAAAGTATATAGATGATGACTTTATTGAAAAAAAAAATAGAGAAGAGTATGACAAGGGTAACCGTAAGTAACAATTTAAAGTTGTGACCAATGCCAAAACTCTTCTACCACATGACAAAGTCTTGTACCACGGTGCAGATTGCAGAAGTGGCATTTCGACTAATGGAGAGGTTAAATATTCAAATTTCTCATAGCTAGATTTATTAGTATTATTTAAAAAAAAAAAAAAAAAATCTGACAGGAATTATTACTTCCCAAAAAAAAAAAACGCAATCAACTTGATTGTTCACTTTGTTTCTTTTAATGACACTAAATACTAGTAGCATCGATGCGAGAAATTATTCAGTGAGTCATTCACACTACATCAATATACTAATGTGATGTGACCATTTAATCTATGTCCTACACTTGTCCTAGATTTCCAAGCGACCATGACAAAAGGCTGGCAAGATTTCACCATTTAGGGGCACATGTATAATTTGGATTAAATGATCACACCTTATCAACAAACATGGTGTGACGGACTCACTGATCGATAGGTGCAAGGAAGAAAGCCAATTAAGCTTGCTTAAGCAAGAGAAGAAAATTTTTTTTTTACGAATATTCCCAACTAAAAGCATTTTTAATTTAGTATCAAAAAATATAAGATAAAAGAAGAAGAAGAAGAAGGGGAAGGGGAAGGGGAAGGGGAAGGGGAAGGGAAACGGCTCACAATGTTCGAAATATTTAACACATTCCTTAACTTTTTTTTTTCTTTTTTTTTTTTTCGAATTTATCCATTGTTTTCTTTTTAAACCAAACTAAGAAATTTTTCTCCATGTTTTCTTTTCTTTTCAAACACTAAACCCAAACACCAAACAAAGCCTTAGAGGACCCAAACGAAAGCATCAACGACCCCCATTGTACTTGGACTTGGACTCAAATAAAAACTAGAGGGTGATTGTTAGTAGTATGCCCTAAAAGCTAATTAGATTGGAGTAGTGTTTTAGGAATATTACCTTATAATAACAGTTTCATATTAATAAAGGGCAAGTTTATTATTTATCATTATTTTTGTTTAACATCTATATGATAAGTCCACAGAATTAAAGTTGAGAAGGTATGTACTTAAAGAGTTAAGGAACAAGACCATATACTTCTTACTTGCTTTATTCTAAAATTGTTCTTAGTCGTAGGATTATTAAATTGGGTATTTAATAATCCGGTTAGACTAATATGTGTCATGTTTATTTTATTTGATAAAATATGGCTAGTCTTAAGTCATCAGTGTGGGGACGCTGGAACAGACATATGGGTGCTTGTTATAGAACAAGTTCACTGAACGTGATCAACTATTGGGAAAATCCAAATGGAGTTTTACTTATCTATCAATGAATTGTTCTTAGTTACAGCGGTACAAGTAATCCTTAGACTTGAGACATTACTGTTATCTTGTGTATAAATTACTATGCTTTAACGTGCACGGTGTTTATGTTTTAATCAAAGGCATATTCATGTATTGTTGGGTATAATAAGTCATACATGGAGACATGTGAATGTACAACAAGAAATCTATCACTCTCAAGTGAGGGAGTGAATGTCCTATGTGATCTTCTATGATATATCTCAAGTAAAGCTCCCTGGCCAGGGCAGGGTGAGAATTAGAAAGAGTTTTCTAATTTCACGAAATAGAAAAATATCAATTAGTTCGAGAACATATAATTAAATCTGGGTTTGATAATATGCCCATTACCCAAGAGATTTAATTGGGACATTGTTTGATAGAAGGATTGAATTGTATGGTAACTGTTAACGGAAAGATTCACTATTTTTCAGACTGTCTGGGGTGTGTCATGATATACTGCTAGGTGTCACTCATGACTAGTGGAAGCCCAGAAATAATAAATATTAATATTAATTATTTCTACAAGGGAGAATTAGAAGATGTTCTAATTTAAATTAATTAGAAAGTATTCTAATTATAATGCTTTAAAAGTACTAGTACCTACTACCAGATTAGTATGAACCTAAAGGGTCACACACAAAAGGGCAATGAGTAATTGGAAGAAGTTGTGAGGGGCTACTTGATATTAAGTTGTTAATATGGAAGTAGTATAATAATACTATTAGTTTATATTTGATTTAAGAAAGTCTTCCAATCAAATATAATTTCCTAATTAGATTAGGAAAGGGACTTATAGCATTATTATATATATGAGGCATAGAAAACAATATATGCGCTAGCACCATAATATCTCCCATTAATATATACCTCCCAACACTACAATTTGTACAACCACTTTAAGGCTTAGAGGGTTTCAATTTTCTTCAATTACTTGGAAGAAAAATTGAACTTTCTTCCAATTAGCGAGTTGCTTGTGTGGATATTTTTAGAGGTCGGACATTTGGACGATTTGGTGAATTGTTCGTGGGATGAACTAGATTCAATATTTTGTAAAGCACTCTTCAAGGGTAACTATTCTATTAACCCTCTATGGATGTTGTATGTATTTTGTATATATCGTAGACTTGATCATGAATTTTAAAAAACCATTAAAATTTTATTTTCCGCTGCGCGAGCCTTTAATGGTTCCACATGGTTTTCTTACAGCCCAAATAAGACTATATCACTTTAGTAGTGTCCAAGTCCAACGCTGGAGTATTTGCTAAAAAAAAAACATGAATAGTCGTTCATATATTTTAATTATGACGTGTAAGAGAAACAATGAAACAAACATAATAATGTTGATGATAGATACAGATAAAATCAGAGAATATTATAACGTTTTTTGGCATGACAAGAAAGGGCCTATCTTACCTGCGGCTATGATCAAATCGATACTAACTTCTTGACGCTCCATCGTCACTCTGCAGATATATGTTTGCTAAGAGATTGTTTGGCAGCAGTTTCGGACTTCACAAGTGATTATAGAACTTTTATTTAAATAGAAATATACGATTTGGTCCTTAATTATGGCCATGAATAGGAATTGATCCTGACTTGATTTGGTGTATAGAAATTAATCCTTAATTGGCAAGTTAATCAATAATTAGTCCCTATTCCTAAATGATTAGTGTAAATCAGGACCATTATACCCTTATCATACATTTATACATAACTGTATATATATACACACATATATATATGAAACATGTGAAATACAAAAAAGTTAAATTAGGTAGTTAATATGAAACATGGAATATATTTTTAGGAGATCATGGATAATGAGGTTTATCCAAAAAATCATGCTAATTGCAGTTCAAAATAATACATTTTAAATCTATACGTAAATTGTTAATTGTAAAAATGGATTTGTATGTTTTATTGATTCGAATAATAGAAATAACAGATAATTTTGTATGAAAGATTGAAGGTTGCTGATAAAAATGTGAGAAATTCTCACAATATAGTGCAAAATTCATACCTATAATTCACAATATAGTGCGAAATCATGCTGAAAATCATAATCTGGGAATTTGATGATAAGCTTGTTGGAAGAAGTGACCTAGTTGTAAGAAAATTCGTATTATATCCATTTAAAAAGTGAGATCCATTTAAAAAATGAGAAATTTCATATTTTGTCCATTCAAAAGTGAGAAATTTGTTATTAGAGCATGATGATGCCTAAAACTGGTAAGAAGAGTTTAGAGAGAAAATAAGACAAGAATTTGTATATGGTTCGGTCCCGTTAACGAGGTGAGTTACGTCCACGGTTGCGTCTGTGCGCTCTCACTAGCAGATCACCGGCGGGCCTGGTGAGCCAACAAAGATGGGCGGCACTACCAGTAATACCGGCCGGGTATATGCGTATTGGTGGTGAGTTCTCTGTGTATGCTTGTAAGCTTAGAGAATTGTTTTCGGACCGAGATCCCTATTGACAGGGTAGGTGGGCTCTTTTATAGATGCATGAGTCCACCCTTACATGGTAAGTAAATAGGATTAGTAAAACTAATCTGATTACAATTGGATAGACACAATCTAGGAAAGGTTTCCTAAATGGTTTAGGAAACTGCCACATTCCATCTTGCAGACTTGTAGTTGATTTAGGAAACTGCGGGATTGGACGGTATCACGGGACCCGCGACCTTCATGCCCGGCCAGTTGGTATGAACCGCGCGGTCTGAATAAACACCTCGGGAATGCCTGGCCCCACGGGGTGCGCCCTTACCGGAATAACTGGCGCCTCTGGGTGACTTGGCACCGCCTTCATGGCTAGATTGTTTTGGACATATCAGAGCATTTAAAATTGCCCATATGATTAGATGACATATGTATATATATATGTACCACCAGCACAAATAAGGCGTGTGAATGTCGGGTATAGCAAGTGTAATCCATGGAGATCATGGATAAGAGATAAATATTGATAAAATCACAGAGTTTCCTTATTTTACTAAACTTTCAAATTTGTTTGCTAAAATCAAGGAGTTTCCTCACTGTAGTAAATAATGTAGTGGAATTGAAAGTGAGAATTTCTTACTATTAAGTGTAATAAGTGAGAAAGGTAGTGAACTTACGCTGAGATGTATTCTATATATGATTCAATAATTAAGTGAGAATTTTTCTCTGGTAATAATTAGTGAGAATTTCTCACTTTAACGAACTGAACATGTACAATTCTCACTTAAATTAGAAGTGAAAAAGATGCAAATTTTTACACCACACAAAAACAGAAAATTTTCATCTCAACGTATTGATCATGTACAATTTCTCAGTTAAATTAGAAGTGAGAAAAAAGCTAATTTTTATACCAAACAAAAACAGAAGTGAGAATTACCCACTTTTTATGCAAACTCAACCATTCACACTGAGATTAGATCAAAGATTTCTCACTTCGAATATTCGATGAGAAATTTCTCACTTCGACATATTTATCATGTACAATTTCTCAGTTAAATTAGAAATGAGAAATACACAAGTTTGTATACCTAATAAAAATAGAAGTGAGAAGTACTCAATTTTTATACAAACTCAACCATTTACACAGAGAGTAGATCTGAAATTTTTCACTTCGACATACAAATACGAACCATCAAATTGATGAGAAATTCACATTTTCTTGCCATCGCCGTCTTCGTCGAAGCCCAAAAGATGAGAAAATTCTGATAAAACCTCTAACATAAAACGAACAACGAATCTTGAGTTTCTATCAAATAATAAGAAATTTTGCAACCAAATTTGTGAGAAATATGCGAATCGATTGATCTTCTTCAGTCCACTTTGATCTCTGCGAATCGCCTAACTGTCGACGATCTTCTCCAGCCACATTCGCCCGTCGTCGCTCACATTCAATCGCCTCCAAATCGTTGGAGCTCTGTGGATTTAGAATTTCTCTTTTTTTATTTTCCAAATATCTCATTGAATATCATGATTTTAAAAGGAACGTGATTTATGGGATTTTAATTTCTATTTTTGAAAATGCTATAATATAGGAAAGTCAACAATATGCATGGATGTGGGGTTTTTTGGTCCTCAAAATAAATTAGGGACCTATTTCTAGTTTTATTTTTAAAAAGAACCTATTTCTAATTAGGTGTCTGTATTAGGACTAAATATTAAATTACTCTTATTTAAATCTAAAATAGTGATGATGCATCCGAATTGCTAAAAATAGCTTGTAAGGAACGAACAAACAACAAGAAATCCTTGAACAAATGCTGAATCAGAAAAAAAAAATTCCTAATTTTGTTTTGGGAATTTACTTGCACTAATTTATAAGCCCATGAAATCCTATCGTATATAGGAAATAAATTAAATTTGTTTTTGAATTTGACTCCCTATGGAAACCAGTTTATAACATTGAAATAATACTTCTAATCTATGTGTAACCTACTAAGACTTAAATTTACCATCCTAACTCTTAAAAACAGTCAAAAACATGAAAAAATATTTCAAAGGAAAATAATAGTCATCAATGTTTTAAAATATAACAAATAAATGTGCTCCAACATGAAATAAAACTATTTGGCAAATCACAACTTGCGATTCAATGGTAAAAAAAAATACGAGTCAATCGCGGTGACTTGCGATTGGCCAAAAGATAGCTTCGGCAACTTTTGGTCAAACATAAGTATTTTGTCATTAAATTGCAGAAGCTGTGCCTAAGGGGCCATTTGCACAGCATATGTGTTTCAATCAAAAAAACCTGCTTTTGACCCAAAGTTGTTGAAGGTAGCTTTCAGCTTCAGCCTATCCAAAAATTCTACAATTGACTCGCTTTTTCTCTTTCTTTTTCTTTTTTTTGATTGAATTATAAAATTTAGCTGGCAAACAGTTTTATTTTAGTTTTTAGTGTAATACCCCGTTATTAATTATTGCATTTTCATATTAAAAAAAATGAATTTTGAAATTTGTGCGGTGTAAGTTTTACCTGCGTATGTGTATCATCGCGTGAGCTAAACACACACGAATATCTCCCACAGGAGACTTGGGCCCAAAGGAATTCAATTGTGCACAGTGTGCATATATGAGTTGTGTGTATGTGTGTGTGTGCCGTGAGTGTGTGTTGTGGCCCCCAAGTAAGTTAAAAGCTATCATACTCTCATCTCAACTCACACTCTCAACAACTCTCTGGTCTCTCAACTGTCTCTCTATTCCCCCTCTCTCTCGGCTTAATACACACACATATATATAGTCAGATATATATATATTTCTAAACCTTTAGGATTCAAGCTTTTGATAACCGTGGATACCCAGGCCAGCTTGCGCGCACCTCGACTAATCCCACGAGGCCAGGGCGTCCGGGTGAATCACCTGTGGCCACCCCTTTGAGATTCAAACTTGATACCTCTGGGTATAACACCCAAAGGCCTTGCCATCCGGCCACAAGAGAAGTGGTTTGGATTCAAGCTTTGATTTGGGTAAACTGTTAGTATATATAAAATGTTAGTATATATATATAGAAGCTTTTAATTTTGTTTGCATAAACTGTTAGTATATATATACATAGAATTCTCTCTCTCTCTATATATATATGGTTAAGGGTCCGAAAATAGCGAGCAGAAAAACTATACCAGAAACTCGATTTCTTTATATCAAATGAAAGGTCTCGATCCCACGAGGCTCGGTTTCAAATTTCAAAAGCTAATTCATTACGATTGCGACAAACGATCGAATTAAAGTTTTGTCACCGTTTGATTTTTCGATAAAACCGAGAGCGACGATTTGATTCATGAAAAACTAATTTCGTATTTGAAATCTCGCAGAAAAAGGAAGAATTTCATATATTGAAAATTTCTAGTTGATCGAGTTTGTAAAAATGACTTTTGTAACAGAGCAACGAAGAAGACAACAATGGTAGTCTGATTCGCAGCTCGCGTGTGCAACCCGCGTGTGCGACCACGCTATTTTCTAAAAAACTGTTTTAAAATGCCACATGGCCTTTCTAAGCATCATTCGCCCGAGCGGCCCGCGCGAGCGAGGGCTTGCGCCAGCGGCCAGCGCGAGCGACCTGAGGCAGTTTGGTATTTTCTTGCACTTGAATCAGAATTGAGCAAAGGGACCTTGTACCCTAAGTTTTAAGAGTTGTACTTTACTTTAATAGTAGTTGTGTCACGACCCATCCCACTACGTGTGGAAATAGGACACATGGCACGCCACCAAGGCTCAACCAAACATTATCTAACGATACGCAGCGGAAAGAACTGTTAAAAACAACCCTGGGTGTTTAAAACTTAGGGAACATTACCCTCTGAGTTTATAAAATCCATTGAAATCAGAGTTATAAAAAAAAATTCAATTGAAAACGGTCACGAGAAACCATTTCAAAAATACAGAGGTTCAGTCGACTACCCAGTCGACTGTACTAGGGTCCAGTCGACTGTGCCTGGCAGAAACTAAAACCCTAAACCTCATCAGAGGTCCAGTCGACTGCCCAGTCGACTGGGTTAAGCAGAACCCATAATGCAGCATATAACACAGGGGTCCAGTCGACTGATATGGGGACCCAGTCGACTGCTTTTCAATTATTAGAAGCAGTAGCCAAATCCAACAGTGGTTCAGTCGACTGATCAGGGATCCAGTCGACTGCTTCTCGTACTATTCACTTTCAGTGTCTCAAACACACGGGATCCAGTCGACTGATCCTGGGTCCAGTCGACTGCTCCCCTGCTGGCAACCCTGTGATGAAAATTAACAACACATGCTTCTCAAAACTAACCACAAACACAACCACAACTGGTTTCCAACATATTAAAATGCAATTACAGATATTCAATTACAAGATTTCCATACTGTGAAACTAATCCATGTTTCTATTACAACATACTACAATATTCAAATCCTTACACAAGTTTAGGATTTAAATCAAAAACATATACAAGTGATAACCCCAGCGTTCTTTAACGGCCTCACTCATCGCGCTTCTTCTTGTCTTTCTTCTTACCTGCAATGGAGTACATCTCCACTGCTCAGCTATATGCTGAGCGTACAATTCTAAATGTATGCTTATATGACAATTCATGGTTTAAGCATCTAAAACACATAGAAATAGTCTCTAGGGTGAGTGGTACGCATTCATCCGGTCGATGCCGTAGGAGGCCCACCTCTCCCACGCATCTCGTACACTGGTTGGGCCTTCCTCCATACCAGGTACCGTGTACTGGTTGGGCCCACCTCCAATCCAGACACAACCACAATTCCAATTTCATTCAATTACAATCACAATCCTCAAGGTTCGAGGAGCTTACCCCGGATGAATTTGCACCAAACTCCCCTTTGACCCAAGTAGACACATAACGTGCTCACATAAACAGTTATATGTGCTTTTATCATAATTTCACGTGCATAATTAACGGGCCTAACTAACACATGAATTTCGCCCGGTTCCAAAAATATCAAAAGTGATGTCCAAAACATGAAAATCCATATAGTTCATAGATCTAGAATTCATACCTCGTGCGAATCTCTTCAAACTTTGAAGGATCGTCTAGGGGGCTAAATAATCGTCGAATTTCAAATTATACGCGATTCCTACCAGTTTTACCTGATTTTTCCCAAAAGTCTAGAATTAATATTCTTACAAAAATTGGCCAAAAATGACCTAAGTGGTATCAAAACGTAGATCTTACCTCCACGAGTTCAAATTTGAAATCTGGAGAAAATCTGACAGACGAACGGTCGTCGATCGGCGTCGCAAAGCCCGTTGGCTCCAAATCTCCCTTCTCTCTCCTCTCTCTAGATATTTGTGAGTGTTTGGATGAGATTGAAATCTCATCCCAATCTATATATAGGCAAACTTTCGGGGAATTACGTTTACCTCCCCGCAAGTTTCTCAAAACTTCTAATTAACCCTTGAAACTTCGCACACGTCCATTTTATGCCTTTACGAGTGAAAACTATAAATTTCAAAAGTTTTCGACTAGATTTCGTTTGGGTCCGAAAATAACGTCCAAAAACTATATTCTGTGGAATCTCTACTCAACCTACCTTTTTAATTAACGTATCACTCACGTTCTCACCACAGTTCTCAAAATGATATATAACAATATCGAAACTATCAAAAATTATGCTACACAGGTATAATTCACTATTCATAGAATACCAGATAAGTCAAATAACATTTAAATCATATAAATGTCATTTACTCGTGCCAATGAAAATCTCAATTACCAATTCCCTCGTGTCCTTACTGATAATTCACCGTTGACCCACAGTCAACCTCAACCCAATATTAATAAACATTAATATTTCAAAATCTCAAATAATGCATGTTCAAAACCATAAATTTCTGGAACGGGTGTGACAACTCTCCCCTCCAAAAAGGAAGTTTGTACCCAAACTTTACCTCACGCGTCGAATAAGTATGGATACCCATTCCTCATGTCTTCCTCATTTTCCCATGTAGCCTCTTCCACCGTATGACTACGCCATAGCACTTTCACCATTGGAATAGTCTTGGTTCTCAAAACTTGTTCTTTGCGATCTAGAATCTCCACTGGTTGTTCTACATAAGTCAAGTCCCCCTGAATTTGCAACGGTTCAGGTACAATGATCTTATTCGCATCTGTCATACATCGCCTCAACATTGATACGTGAAATACGTTATGCACATGTTCCAACTCTGATGACAAGGCCAAACGATAAGCCATTGGACCTACTCTTTCTAGGATTTTAAAAGGTCCTATGAATCTCGGATTGAGCTTTCCCCTCTTTCCAAATCATACAATGCCTTTTGAAGGCGATACTCGTAAGTATACGAAATCTCCAACTTCAAAATTCATCAGTCGTCGTTTCAAGTTTGCATAACTCTTATATCGGCTCTGAGCTACCTTGAGTCGCTCTTGAATCAACTTCACCTTTTCAGTAGTCACCTGTATTAACTCAGGTCCTAACAACTTTCTTTCTCCCACCTCGGTCCAACAAACTGGCGATCGACACTTACGGCCATACAGAGCTTCATATGGTGCCATACCAATACTTGACTGAAATCCGTTGTTATATGCAAATTCAATCAACGACAAATGGTGCTCCCAATCACTCCCAAAGTCTAACACACACAATCTCAACATATCTTCTAAGGTCTGAATCATACGCTCTAACTGTCCATCGGTCTGAGGATGAAATGCGGTACTGAAACTTAATTTCGTACCCATAGCTGTCTGTAGACTTCCCCAAAACCTCGATGTAAAACTACTATCGCGATCTGATATAATCACTGCTGGGACTCCATGTAGTCTTACAATCTCTTTCACATACAATTCCGCTAATTTGGACGGCTTAGTAGTCTTAATTAGTAGAAAATGAGCTGACTTGGTTAATCGGTCAACTATAACCCAAATCTTATCATTCTTATTGCATGATCGTGGAAATCCAGAAACAAAGTCCATTGTAATCTCGTCCCATTTCCATTCTGACACAGGTAAAGGTTGTAATAACCCCGCGGGTACTTGTCTCTCTGCTTTAACCTGTTGACATGCCGAACATTCAGATACAAATTTAGCGACTTCACGCTTCATACCCTTCCACCAGAAGTTTTCTCTCAAGTTTCTGTACATCTTATTACTTCCCGGGTGCACTGAATATTTCGTACTATGAGCTTCTTCTAAGAGTCGTTCCTTTATGTCTTTCACATTCGGTACACATAACCGATTTCCAAACTTCAGAATCCCTTGTTCCAAAACCAAACCAGATCGTTTTCCCAAAGGTATCTCGTCTCTCATTTTACACAAGTAAACATCGTGAAACTGTTCTTTCTGAATCTCATCAATAATATCTGGGTGTGCCATGATTGCCATCATTAAGCCACCACTAACCCCTGGTATCACATCAAAGTCTAAACGTTCCATTTCTTTTACCAATTCTTTTTGTTGTGTTAGCTCGTCGGCTAAATTCCTCGACGTCTTCCGGCTTAATGCATCGGCTACTACATTCGCCTTTCCCGGATGGTACTCAATCGAAAGATTGTAATCCTTCATCAATTCCAACCATCTTCGTTGTCTCATATTCAAGTCCTGTTGAGTAAAAATGTACTTCAAGCTCTTGTGGTCGGTGAATATCTCACACTTTTCCCCGTATAAGTAGTGTCTCTAAATCTTCAAGGCATGAATTACAGCGGCCAATTCCAGATCGTGAGTCGGGTAATTAATCTCATGTGTCTTCAACTGTCTAGAAGCATAAGCAATCACTTTACCACCTTACATTAACACGCATCCCAACCCTTGATGCGACACATCACTATAGATCACAAACCCCTCGGTTCCGAATGGTATTGTCAGAATAGGTGCTCTCGTTAGTCGTGCTTTCAATTCTTGGAAACTGTCTTCACATTCCTGACTCCATTCAAAACTAACACCCTTTCTCATTAACTTTGTCATTGGCAATGAAATCTTCGAGAAATGTTCAATAAAACGGCGGTAGTATCCCGCTAATCCCAAGAAACTTCGAATTTCGGATACGAAAGTCGGCCTTTGCCAATTTGATACAGCTTCTACTTTGTGAGGATCAATTGAAACTCCATTCTTATCAATCACGTGACCAAGAAAAGTAATACTAGACAACCAAAATTCACATTTCTTGAATTTACCAAATAATTGTTTCTCTCGTAATCTCTGAAGTATCAACCTCAAGTGGTTCTCGTGTTCTATCTCACTCGGTGAATAGATAAGGATATCGTCAATGAATACAATCACAAAGTCATCGAAATAATCCTTGAATACTCGATTCATAAGATCCATGAACGCAGCTGGTGCATTGGTAACTCCAAATGGCATAACTAAGAACTCATAGTGTCCATAACGCGTTCTGAAAGCTGTTTTCTCAACATCTTCGGCCTTCACTTTCAATTGATGATAACCTGATCTTAGGTCTATCTTGGAGAATACTTGTGCCCCACGAAGTTGATCAAATAAGTCATCAATTCTGGGTAATGGATACTTGTTCTTAATCGTTAACTTGTTCAGTTCCCGGTAATCAACACACATTCTCATCGAACCATCTTTCTTCTTTACAAACAACACTGGAGCTCCCCACGGTGAAATACTAGGTCGAATGAAACCCTTGTCAAGTAACTCTTGTAGTTGAAGTTTTAGTTCCTTCAATTCTACTGGTGCCATCCTATACGGTGCTTTGGATACCGGTCTTGCGTCTGGCTTTATCTCAATGGTGAATTCAATTTCCATCTCAATCAGGACGTCTGGTAAGTCATCGGGAAACACATCTGGGTACTCTCGCACTACTGGAATATCCTCTACTATAGATTCGGTCGCTGAGACATTAGTCACTGAACATAGGAATCCTTGACATCCCTTTTTCAATAATCTTTCCGCCCGGATAGCTGAAATCAAATACGGCGGCGGTGTAACCCCACTCCCTTGGAAACAAAAGTTCCCATGTACCGGTGATCGAAAATTAACTTCTTTCCTTTCACAATCTATCGTAGCTTGGTTAAGGGCTAACCAATCCATTTCCAGTATCACATCAAAATGATTCACTATAATCGGTATAAGGTCTATAGTCATCAACTTCTCGCCTAGTTTGATTTCACAGTTCTTATATATAGTAGACGTCATTATCGATTTACTAAGTGGCACAGTAATAGACAATTCATATCCTAACAGTGTCGATTTAACATTCAAATGTTCAACAAAGGCGTGCGATACAAATGAATGCATAGATCCCGAGTCGACAAGTATGCATGCTAAGTGTGAACATACAAGCACCATACCTGAGACCACTGTATCAGTAGCAGCCACGTCTCCAGGGTTCATCTGGAATGATCTTCCCTGACATTGCTCCGTCCTTTGTCCCCCGTCACTAGACTGCTTAGGCTTCGAACCACTAGAAGCCATAGAACTTGCCCCTTGTTGAGAACGCTTCTTTGGGCAATCCTTCGCTCGGTGTCCCAATGTACCACAATCAAAGCACTTGAGTTGCGGATAGTTCGCAGAACTCACACTGTTTCCCCCTGTAGATCTGTTATGAAAGTTGGTCAGAAAACATCGACCAGTGTGTGGTCGGTTGCAAAGTGAACACAACGGTATGTTACTTGGTATTCTCCTGGAATCATTCAAACCAGAACTAGAGCCTCGTGAAAATAGTTTCTTAAAAGATCCCCCCTGACTTCGGTCACCACCCTCATGACTTCGCTTTCCTTGGTGATTTTGTCTCAATCTCTCTATCCCACTTTCGGCTACAAGCGCCGTCTGCTGTACTGCTGCAACAGTCGAATGCTCATAGGTCTCTACTCTCAACCGGATATTATCCCTTAAACCCTCTTCAAATTTTCTTGCCCTATCCTCCTCTTCGGGCACAGAACCCTTACCAAACCTCAACAACGCGTTATACTTGGAAGTATATTCAGTTACAATCATATCTCCCTGCTTCAGGTTATCAAATTCTCGCTTCTTCGCATTATAGGCGGCTCATGGAAAGAATCGACGATTGAATTCTGCCTTAAACCCTTCCCAAGTGATCGGTGCTCCTTGATCTAAAACGTTTACCCACCAGTTCTGAGCTTCTCCCCTCAGCACATCACTTGCATTTTCAATCTTCTCCCCATCTGTCATTGGAATAGATCGGAAAATTCGCTCCATGTCCATTATCCAATGTTCTGCTAACGTCGCATCGGGTGTTCCATAAAACTCCATCGGTTTCTTTCGAGTAAATTGTTCAGATATTGGTCTCATAACCCTATTTTCGGGTGCATGCACTACGGTTATTGGTTCCACTTCGATGTGGGGTGTAGGAGGCAATCGCTCCGCTATATTCCTTATCATTTCCCCCATGTTCCCCATCATTTCTGCCATTTCATTTATACGTCGAGTGTGTGGCGACAGATTCCGCTCTTCGTCACTCATGATTACAATCCTGTAGTTCTCAATGCATAAACACTATGCATGTACAATAATAACAATGTCATATATGTAAAACAACATCCATAAGCATCAAATATCTCTAAGATGTATGAATGTAATTTAAAACATGTGACAATTCACTCAACACTCCACTCGTCATCGAACGTTCTCAAAGTTTGTTACCTATAGCTCTGATACCAATAAATGTCACGACCCATCCCACTACGCGTGAAAATAGGACACGTGGCACGCCACCAAGGCTCAACCAAACATTATCTAACGATACGCAGTGGAAAGAACTGTTAAAAACAACCCTGGGTGTTTAAAACATAGGGAACATTACCCTCTGAGTTTATAAAATCCATTGAAATCAGAGTTATAAAAAAATTTGTTCAATTGAAAACGTTCACGAGAAACCATTTCAAAAATACAGAGGTTCAGTCGACTACCTAGTCGACTGTACTAGGGTCCAGTCGACTGTGCCTGGCAGAAACTAAAACCCTAAACCTCATCAGAGGTCCAGTCGACTGCCCAGTTGACTGGGTTAAGCAGAACCCAAAATGCAGCATATAACATAGGGGTCCAGTCGACTGATATGGGGACCCAGTCGACTGTTGGGAATATGCCCTCAAACCAGTTAGTTGGACAATGGAATATCATAATGCATTTATGCATGTTAGTTCATGAGATGAATATTAGACTGGAATCCTTAAACAACATTGTATGTGGTTCATTTGTGTATGTGATTACACATGTGAGATATGAATCACAAATCCTTGTTGTTTCAAATAAGTCACAGTGGATGATAAGTCTGGATAACTTATCAGGTATACACTGTAGCATGATTAACGTCTACGGGGTAGAATGATGAATCTCATTCATAAGAGTCTTTGACTCTTGGTTAATATGCTAGTGCACTCGGTGCATTGACGGACCTGAGTTAAACCTATTGACACCTAAACGCTGTCACCGTCAATAGGAACTCAAAACTTGTATAGGGATACATGTCCTTAATCCTGAGACAGTTATGGACGCAAGTTGTATGCTTGGTTGCTTTGACTTACCAATCAGTGAGGTCTTGCAAGATCAACACCTGGGTATCTTGGGTAAATCAAGTATGCAACGTTGGGAACATATATTGTCAAGATGGAATTCTACCCTCTTCAATAAAACGAAGAGTAAGTATTCCCTCAAGAATGTCACTAGGAGTGATTACTGAGAGCTGGCCAGCCTTGTCAACAAAGTGTTATTGTTGACATGTTTAGTAATCCAAGAGTAGTGAATGATACTTGAGGAATATAAGATGTACTATCTATTGGGTCGACAGTATCTTAAGACATACATCCCAATGATAGATACGAATACTGCCTGGTAGAGGGACATGCGTATCATATTATACAAGTCTAGCAATCACTTATGTATGTGTGATTATGTTCTTATGCACTGGAGTGCAATTATCATTTTATAGTGGCATTAATGATAATTGATTAATTATTGATTCCTTAGTCAAGAGTACTGACTAGATGGAATAATAATTAATCGGAGCCAGTAATTAAGAACCTAGGAGGTCCCACTCTTAGCTCCGCCAGAATGCTTGGAAAGGCAAATGAGAATGCTGTCAAGACTGGTTCGATCGATCGAAGTTGTTTCGATCGATTGAAGTCTAGACAGGTTCGATCGATCGAACTAGGTTCGATCGATCGAAAGTTCGATCGATCGAAGTCACTTCGATCGATTGAAAGTTAGGTCGGTTCTGGGAATCTATAAATAGGGCAGCTTCGTCCAGAAATAAAGGTTGATCGTTTTTAACGTATCAGTTGCTGCAGAACCTGTTTAGAGTTCCCAAACCTTCCCTATTCTCACTATTAGGGTTCCCACCAACCCTAGCCACTCTGGGAGCATTCGAGGAGACATAAGGGTGAAGATTTCCTAGAGGTTGCTGTTGCACACACAAGGAGAAGGACAAAAATCAGAATTGGGTTCAAGACCTAAGGTATAGAATCTTCTCCATCTTGTTATGCGCATCTATAGAGTTAATAAGTAGTAGATCCAAGGCTACCAATAAAAGTTTTGAACTTTGTTTTCCGCTGCGCGTTTAGATTTAATTTTAAACCTGTTTTTCCTACAATTGGTATCAGAGCCTCGCTTATTTGGATCTATAGATGCGTTTTGGAACACTAGTTTTGATTTGCATGTTGATTTTAGGACTGTTTTCAAAACTGCATCGTCACAGATCCGTTTCTGCAGTGTTTATGCAGCAGAATACAAATCTGTGATTGCATTGGATGCAAGGTGGGTACGATCGATCGAAGTAGTCTCGATCGATCGAACATCATCTGTTCTCAAGCGATCGAACTAGTTTCGATCGATCGAACTTTGGTTCTGTTCGATCGATCGAATGTTGGTCGATCGATCGAGACTGCTCTTTTGTCCAGGTTTTCAGTTTACAGATTTAAAGGTTTTAAAAATATTTACTTTAAAATTTTATTTATGCTATAAGTTTTTCAAAACATTCTGTGAAACTGAAAGTTCAATCAATTGAACTATGTTCAATCGATCGAAGGTTCAATCGATCTAACTTTTTCGATCGATCGAAGTGTGACAGAGAACAGTGATGCTGTTTTGAGTTCTAATTCAGTATGTAAAGAGTTTATATACTGTGTGAATCAATTAGGGGTTCCAATGGTACATATATTTGTTATATATATGCGTGGTTGTGCGTGTGACTAACCCTTTTGCAGCAAGCTTAGTCCGCTATCTCCCATGGCACCAAGACTTTTAAATTTTGTATTTAATTGTTGGTTTGGATTTAAGGCTTATGTAAAGGGCGCTGCGACTTCAATCCTATGAAAAGGAAAGTCGCACCGGTTTCCCTAGCCTTTTATTTTATTGTTGCAATTTCTTTTTCTAGAAAAATTGTAAGCTTCGAAAGAAGCATAGGACCAATGTAATAGAATTAGAAATTCCATGAAGATGGAGCAAGGAGCCGTTGTCCATGAAGATGGAGCTGGAGGCGACCAAACCAAGAAGGAGGTTCTATGGAGATAGAGCCATGGGAGATAGAGGCATCGTTTGAATGCTTTTATTTCATTTTAGTTTTTGTTTTATGTGCTTAGTTGTGATTGGAATTTTATATATTGTTACTACTTGCATGCACGTAAAACAGGTTTTCTAAAATGAAATTCAAAAAACTTTTTTCAACACATTAGCAAACACTTGATGTTTATGGGCAATGTGAAGAATTTTTTTTTTCAAATTGAAAAATTCCTATTAGTTCATTGTAAGTATGAGAATTACTCTGTGTCACCCAGCCATGGGTGATCATTCCATACGGAGGGTATTTCTTATTGATTACTAGATATGAACTTCTTATAAAAATCTAGTGGGAAAGGGACTTATTTTATAACTCCCACGGTCTTCCATAAACGGTTCATTGTAAGGTGGGTAGTATATTCTGTGTCACCCAGCCATGGGTGATCATTCCATACGGAGGATAGACTATTCATTGGTTACTAGATATGAACTTCCTTTGGATAGAATCAATGAGACGCGTTAGAGGGTGACCACTACACTGAGGCACTACTTGAGGCGGTTGTCATTGGATTCTAGTTAATGGTAAACACTAGCTGAGCTATGGGTAAGGGATTCCACACGGAGCATTATCCAGAAACTTAGAGACCAAAAGTTCAGGAGTCATGAATTGTTTTGTAAGAGTTGCATGACATTCATGATGGGTTTCCCAATCAGGCTATGAGGTTATGATCGCCACACGGAGACTTAATTTCATAGGCTTGACATCCTGAAGACAATTAATGAGTTGGTTAAGGGAATTCCAATGTATCATATAAATTGTCATATTCATGATTTTCATATTGTAATTCTGTTACATTATTTGTATTTCAGATTCATAATGTCTAGCCCACTTGCTATAACCATGATCCAGAATAAGCTAATTGGAAATAACTACGTTGAATGGAAACTGGAACTGGATGAATTGTTAACTGCTAATGGATGTAAATACGTTCTTACCATTCCCTGTCCACCTATTCCATACCATGACACCCCAACTGATCTTGCGGATCAATATTGGCAGTGGATAAAATTTGATGGTATAGCTCGCTCTAGCATCTTAGACTCTTTGTCTGATGTGTTGAAGCAGCAACATCAACCTTTGAACACTGCCCGTGCTATAATATTGAACCTCGAGGAGATGTTTGGGGATCTGAGCCGTACTGCAAGGCTTAGAGCCTTGGAGTTAGTCATGGACACCAGAATGTTGGAAGGAACTTCAATAAGAGAGCATGTTTTTAAAATGATTACTTATTTCAAAGTAATGGAAGTTCTTGGTTCCGACATTGATGGTGAGACTCAAGTTGACATAATCTTGCATTCGTTGCCTTCATCATTCACTCAATTTAAAAAGGTTTTTAAAATGAGTAAAACAGTTTTTTCAACAAGTGAGTTGATGAGCTCTCTTGAGGCAACGATGGATATAGTCAAAGAGGAGTCAAATGTTCAGAACATTGGAATGGCTTCATCTTCTGGAACTAAGCCTAAGAGCATAAGTTCAGAGAAGGAGAAGCAAGACTCAAGGATAGGTGAGCCTAAGCCAACTCTTGGGAAGAAGGCAAGACTTGGAAAGGGAAAGGCTGGTGCCGTGCCAAAAGGAAAGTGTTTCCATTGTGGCATGAGAGGGCATTGGAAAAGGAACTGTGTGGAATACTTGACTGCCAAAAGGCAAGGTACGATCTTTTCACTAGTTTTTGAAGTAAGTTGAAAAACTGATACTTCAACTACTATGGGCACTAATTCTATATTTTCTAAATTATATCTGTAATTGTTGCAGGGAATTGGAAAATAAGAATGTGCAGTGATTAGAAGATCTTGATTGCCTTTTGGGATCTGATGCAAGAGTTGCTATTAGATTAATAGTTTTATATTGTAATAAAACTTTGGAGTTATTAGATGGATTTCAGTTTTGAATTAATGAATAATATTTATTCTTTTGATTTTGGTACTGAAATTCTTGATTAAAAGAAAGCTTTCTTTTATGTGATCTAAATAACTTGTCAAGCAAGTATCTCACCAATTTACTCTTGTTTCTCATATATTATCTAATGTAGTATTTAAATGACTCATGGGTATTTTACCATCTAAAAGGATAGCACCCTCAACTAATTCTATGACTTTTTGGTTTTGAGGTTAGATCATATTTAATCTAAATAGGATAAATGGGGAGTAAAGGATAGGATCCTAAACTCTTTCGGTTGCTAAGACCATTGCCTATTTGTCAATCCTATTTAGAGAGTAAATGTGATCAGATCATATTAATCTAAATTAGGATAAATGGGGAGTAAAGGATTGGATCCTAAAACTCTTTTGGTTGTTGAAACCACTACCTGTTTGTCAATCCTATTTAGAGGCTAATATGATCAGGTGACTTTTCTTTTGAAAATCACACGACCAAGGACTTATTAGAATTAGGACATACTCATGTATGTAGGGCAATAAACATTAGAGTTGAAAAGTAGTTTCGGCTACTTTGGATACTGATATACATTTACTTATTGCATCTTCATCCTCAATTTTGAAGAAATTCAAAAGTTTTGGAATGAAGAGTAATTGGTAAAAGAATATCGTTGCCTTTTGATTTGATCAAAATGGTGAGTATCTATCTAATGTATTTATTGTCCAAAGGAGATAAGAATGAGATTCTTTCTCGACAGTCTACACCTAGTGCGCCTCCACGGGATGGTGTAGCAGGTAGAAGGAACTATCTTCTTTTAGATATGACTGGGTCATGGGATGAGTTATTTAGAGTTACTACTATTCCTTGTTTTTTTTTTTTTCGATGGAACTACAATGTATATACTGGATCTTATTCAAAAGCAAATCTTTTCGATAGACATCCCCAAAGTTGTGAAAAGAATGCGACTTCTTTCTCATGGTAACTTTGGATAAGGATGTCTAGCACTTTGGTGTAAAGAAATGATGAGCCTTTTGAATCTAGATTAGAAGTATAATACTTTTGTAGTGTTTCCAGAGAAAACAAAAGTTGGTTGGAGACCAAATTTTGCAAAGGAAAGATAATATAAAAGAGTAAAGTAATTTATATCTTAAAGCAATCTATAAATCATCTAGAACTAAAATCTACTACCTCTTCATCCATTCCTACATTGGTACTTCATTGCAGTGGGAGAATTCTCAACATTGTTGAAATTCCCTGGTGCATTGAAGTTTTGTGATAAGGAAGCTCTGGTATGTGATTTGCATAAGTCTATGGACTAAAGCAATCATCCAGAGATAAGGACATCTGTTTTGACATATTGGTCAAAATACTTTGGATTCATCTAAAGTGTGGATGTAGCTTAAGTGGATGAAAGGATCCTTGCGCAAAGGAAGTGTGGTGGTGATTATGGTTCCATATATTGATGACATCTTTATCATTGCGATATGTTAAAGTAGTATCATCAATGATTAAGGTTGAGTTTCTACAGTATACTTGATATTTATGATCTCGGTGAGGCGAGCTATAATCTTATGATTTTTGCTCATTCAAGATCAGAAAGTTAAGATAATGAGATTGTCTCAAACTTCTATATCAGAAAGTTGCTGGCTAGATTCAACGTGGAACGTTTCGATAAAGGTTTTTCACCTTTGAACATAACCTATTGCTCTTTCAAGATTTGTATCTTGGGATACAAGATGAAAGAGATCACATGAAAGGTATATCATAAGCCTTCGCTATTGATAAACTTTGTATGTGATGTTAGGTATGGATATCAGTTATACCGTTGAGGTTGTTCACAGATATCAGTCCAAATGAATGTTCAGTTTTCTGAACTATCATAAAGTATATATTCTCTAGGGCTTGAGAAAGAACTAGCGGATATATGCAGGGTGATGGTGTTTTGGACAATGTTCAAATTAGCTTTACTGGATACATGTCATGTGACGTCTTTTGTCTAGGGATATAGTATAACATGAAGATGTTTTACTATGGATTGTTTCAGTCGATGATCATCAGTCCCTATGCAAAACCTTACGGGTTAAGGATTTTGACAAGTCACAGAGACTATGCTAGTGTTAGTACTAACGCTATATGGTTATGAGTGCAAGTGGGAGTTTGTTGGGAATATGCCCTCAAACCAGTTAGTTGGACAATGGAATATCATAATGCATTTATGCATGTTAGTTCATGAGATGAAGATTAGACTGGAATCCTTAAACAACATTGTATGTGGTTCATTTGTGTATGTGATTACACATGTGAGATATGAATCACAAATCCTTGTTGTTTCAAATAAGTCACAGTGGATGATAAGTCTGGATAACTTATCAGGTATACACTGTAGCATGATTAACGTCTACGGGGTAGAATGATGAATCTCATTCATAAGAGTCTTTGACTCTTGGTTAATATGCTAGTGCACTCGGTGCATTGACGGACCTGAGTTAAACCTATTGACACCTAAACGCTGTCACCGTCAATAGGAACTCAAAACTTGTATAGGGATACATGTCCTTAATCCTGAGACAGTTATGGACGCAAGTTGTATGCTTGGTTGCTTTGACTTACCAATCAGTGAGGTCTTGCAAGATCAACACCTGGGTATCTTGGGTAAATCAAGTATGCAACGTTGGGAACATATATTGTCAAGATGGAATTCTACCCTCTTCAATAAAACGAAGAGTAAGTATTCCCTCAAGAATGTCACTAGGAGTGATTACTGAGAGCTGGCCAGCCTTGTCAACAAAGTGTTATTGTTGACATGTTTAGTAATCCAAGAGTAGTGAATGATACTTGAGGAATATAAGATGTACTATCTATTGGGTCGACAGTATCTTAAGACATACATCCCAATGATAGATACGAATACTGCCTGGTAGAGGGACATGCGTATCATATTATACAAGTCTAGCAATCACTTATGTATGTGTGATTATGTTCTTATGCACTGGAGTGCAATTATCATTTTATAGTGGCATTAATGATAATTGATTAATTATTGATTCCTTAGTCAAGAGTACTGACTAGATGGAATAATAATTAATCGGAGCCAGTAATTAAGAACCTAGGAGGTCCCACTCTTAGCTCCGCCAGAATGCTTGGAAAGGCAAATGAGAATGCTGTCAAGACTGGTTCGATCGATCGAAGTTGTTTCGATCGATTGAAGTCTAGACAGGTTTGATCGATCGAACTAGGTTCGATCGATCGAAAGTTCGATCGATCGAAGTCACTTCGATCGATTGAAAGTTAGGTCGGTTCTGGGAATCTATAAATAGGGTAGCTTCGTCCAGAAATAAAGGTTGATCGTTTTTAACGTATCAGTTGCTGCAGAACCTGTTTAGAGTTCCCAAACCTTCCCTATTCTCACTATTAGGGTTCCCACCAACCCTAGCCACTCTGGGAGCATTCGAGGAGACATAAGGGTGAAGATTTCCTAGAGGTTGCTGTTGCACACACAAGGAGAAGGACAAAAATCAGAATTGGGTTCAAGACCTAAGGTATAGAATCTTCTCCATCTTGTTATGCGCATCTATAGAGTTAATAAGTAGTAGATCCAAGGCTACCAATAAAAGTTTTGAACTTTGTTTTCCGCTGCGCGTTTAGATTTAATTTTAAACCTGTTTTTCCTACATCGACTGCTTTTCAATTATTAGAAGCAGTAGCCAAATCCAACAGTGGTTCAGTCGACTGATCAGGGATCCAGTCGACTGCTTCTCGTACTATTCACTTTCAGTGTCTCAAACACACGGGATCCAGTCGACTGATCCTGGGTCCAGTCGACTGCTCCCCTGCTGGCAGCCCTGTGATGAAAATTAACAACACATATTTCTCAAAACTAACCACAAACACAACCACAACTGGTTTCCAACATATTAAAATGCAATTACAGATATTCAATTACAAGATTTCCATACTGTGAAACTAATCCATGTTTCTATTACAACATACTACAATATTCATGTAACGCCCTGTATTTTATTATCATTAATAAATAAATATTGCATTTTATTTTCATGAGTAGTTGATTTAATTTCTCTTTGTAATAATTATCTGGGGTCAAACTGTAATTTCCAAAATATTTTCTATGGTTTCAAAACAATATCTATACCTTTGTATAAACCGGGAATTTTATTTTCTACACTGATATTAATTTTCCTGTATTTTCTTTCAACCGTAAAATACCAGTTTTGTTTTAAAACTGCGCCGTTACCGCGTTTTGGTGTGGGAGCACGTGAGCTCAACCACACCGGGCGAAATCCGTTGATTGCTTGGAGCCCAAAACTAGCAGTTTATATATATATGTGTTGCTATCACTCTCAACACTCACAGTCTCTAATTCTCTCTCAATTCTCTCCATTTTCTCTCTTCTTCTCAAGAACACTACACACACATATACAGATTATATATGGTATATATATATACTCATACACATACATAGTTATATATATATATATATATCAATATCAAGGAACAGAGGAAGAAATTATTGGACGACGGAATTCGGCGGCGGAAGTTCTCGGCTTTTAATTTTCTGTATTAAACACCTCGGTGAGTAAATTGAACTCACTCTCAATGTATATATATGTAAATTTCAGTATATATAGTTGTATATATGCATATATATGTATAAACACCATGAAAGCTTGAAAGTGGAGTTTTGTAAAAGTTAACCAAAATCAATTCTGTAAATTGGGAATGGAAGATCTTAGTCCCAATAGGCTACGATTCAAATCCTACGAGTTAATTTGTCCGTATCGCGACGTACCGTTGATTTAAAGTTTTGACACCCTCACTTTTATCGCAAATATCTAGAGATATAATCCGTATTAGTTAAAATTGATCGCGTATTCTTAATTTACGCGGAAAACCGAAGAGAACCATATATTACATGTCCTAGTACGAACAGATTCTGAAAATGGGTAAATTTCAGTCTTAAAACCAGAAACAGGGGAGAAAACGAAGAAGATGACATTCTGCAAGAACTCGCGCGCGCTACCCGCTCGCGCGAGGCTCGCTCGCGCGGTCCGCTCGCGCGAACCAACCCCCCTTTCGCGCGCGCGATTCGCTCGCGCGACCTGTCCAGCCCCTCCGCTCGCGCGATCCGGCCTTCCCCTTCGCTCGCGCGACCCGCGCGCGCGACATCACCTCTCCCTCGCTCGCGCGACCTGGCAGTTTGAGCAGTTTCTGTGTTTTCTTATTAGGGACTGTTTGGAAAATATTTTAAAAGTTTTTAAAGAACAGTTTGACAAAAATATTGTTTTAAAGGTCTATGTTTTTAAGAATTGTACGAAACAGAACAACTAAGACCGAAATTTATGCTCGTACGATTATCCGGCTTTGTAATTTATTAATGGTGTTATTTATGGAACATTGACATACATATTAGGGTCGAGGTTGTGTCAACATGCATGTGTGGAATAAAGTGTAAAAAGAGTAAAGGGTGGCGGTTTGGTGTGCGACCTCAATATCGATCGGATAGTATTCCTGGTATTGGAGGCGACAGTGTTGTTTACGACTTAGATATCGATCGGATAGTATTCCTGGTATCTAAGGCGCGCGTTTCGGATATTGATCGGATAGTATTCCTGATATCCGAAGCGATGGTGATAGTGTTGTGTACGACTTAGATATCGATCGGATAGTATTCCTGGTATCTAAGGCGCGCGTTTCGGATATTGATCGGATAGTATTCCTGATATCCGGAGCGATGGTTGGTTGTGATCGGTCTAGATATCGATCGGATAGTATTCCTGGTATCTGAGGCAGTAGTGTGGTGTGTGACTTCAATACCGATCGGATAGTATTCCTGGTATTGGAGGCGATAGTGTAGCGTGTGAATTGGATGACTGAATACTTATTACTCCTGGTAGCTGAAATGATGTGTTGATTTAATTGGATTGTTCTAAAGAAAAGAATTGGCAAAATAAGATGTTTCACAATTTATGTACAATTGCGTATTTATTTCTTACTATATTCCCCCGTGAATTATGTTGGAATTGGAACCTTGAATATATTACTGTTAAAGTTAAATGGTAACGTTGTTTATTTGCTTATATATACATTGCGAGCCTTTGTTTGTTTTACTCACCAGCTTTCATAAGCTGACGGCGTTGATGCGTCCTGGACTGTATGTCCAGATTTTCAGGGGCAGGAGCAGCCAGGGTACTTCGACTATGCTAGTTAGAGGCAGGAAACTTTCCAGGAGGCTGCTTATTATTTTCCTATGTCTTTCATTTCTGAAGTTGTAATAGACTGCAGAATAGCTTTTGTATAAGGGCGTTTTGTGCCTAAGACATTGACTTATGTAATAGTTTAGCAAGTTTTAAATTTCGGAGCTTATGTTTATTAGTATCCCTTCTTTTAGAAATGTTGTTAAGTTATTTGTTGCAGGGACAATTGGTCATACTCACTTGTCACGACCTACGAGTCCATAAAGGAAATTAAATGCTTTCCTGAATTATGCTACGTCGGGGCGTGACAATTCAAATCCTTACACAAGTTTAGGATTTAAATAAAAAACATATACAAGTGATAACCCCGGCGTTCTTTAACGGCCTCACTCATCGCGCTTCTTCTTGTCTTTCTTCTTACCTGCAATGGAGTACATCTCCACTGCTCAGCTATATGTTGAGCGTACAATTCTAAATGTATGCTTATATGACAATTCATGGTTTAGGCATCTAAAACACATAGAAATAGTCTCTAGGGTGAGTGGTACGCATTCATCCGGTCGATGCCGTAGGAGGCCCACCTCTCCCACGCATCTCGTACACTGGTTGGGCCTTCGTCCATACCAAGTACCGTGTACTGGTTGGGCCCACCACCAATCCAGACACAACCACAATTCCAATTTCATTCAATTACAATCACAATCCTCAAGGTTCGAGGAGCTTACCCCGGATGAATTTGCACCAAACTCCCCTTTGACCCAAGTAGACACATAACGTGCTCACATAAACAGTTATACGTGCTTTTATCATAATTTCACGTGCATAATTAACGGGCCTAACTAACACATGAATTTCGCCCAGTTCCAAAAATATCAAAAGTGATGTCCAAAACATGAAAATCCATATAGTTCATAGATCTAGAATTCATACCTCGTGCGAATCTCTTCAAACTTTGAAGGATCGTCTAGGGGGCTAAATAATCGTCGAATTTCAAATTATACGCGATTCCTACCAGTTTTACCTGATTTTTCCCAAAAGTCTAGAATTAATATTCTTACAAAAATTGGCCAAACATGACCTAAGTGGTATCAAAACGTAGATCTTACCTCCACGAGTTCAAATCTGAAATCTGGAGAAAATCTGACAGACGAACGGTCGTCGATCGGCGTCGCAAAGCCCACTGGCTCCAAATCTCCCTTCTCTCTCCTCTCTCTAGATATTTGTGAGTGTTTCAATCTCATCCCAATCTATATATAGGCAAACTTTCGGGGAATTACGTTTACCTCCCCGCAAGTTTCTCAAAACTTCTAATTAACCCTTGAAACTTCGCACACGTCCATTTTATGCCTTTACGAGTGAAAACTATAAATTTCAAAAGTTTTCAACTAGGTTTCGTTTGGGTCCGAAAATAACGTCCGAAAACTATATTCTGTGGAATCTCTACTCAACCTACCTTTTTAATTAACGTATCACTCACGTTCTCACCACAGTTCTCAAAATGATATATAACAATATCGAAACTATCAGAAATTATACTACACAGGTATAATTCACTATTCATAGAATACCAGATAAGTCAAATAACATTTAAATCATATAAATGTCATTTACTCGTGCTAATGAAAATCTCAATTACCAATTTCCTCGTGTCCTTACTGACACTTCACTGTTGACCCACAGTCAACCTCAACCCAATATTAATAAACATTAATATTTCAAAATCTCAAATAATGCATGTTCAAAACCATAAATTTCTGGAACGGGTGTGACAAGTTGTACTTATGCTTAGAGGTGTTGTACCTCCACTGATATACTCACATTATTGTATATCAAGATATGTAACAAATTGAGCAGTTCTGGTTTCTGTTCTGAGTACTTATTCAATCTTCGATCAACGATAGTTCCGTATAACCCTCAATAAAGTTGTATAACATGTTTAACGGTGTACTTACATGTTTATATGAATTGACATGTCTTATGTATTCACTTGGATGATTTCAGCATGTCTATTGTGTTACTTTAAATCGACATCATGTTTTAATATATGATTTATGAAATGTTGAATATGTCTTGTTGCCTAGAGCTCGCATATGTCATAGCATTTCATAAGCATGAGCATGAACACGAAAATCACGAAAATGATTTTGGGATAAAAGACCTTAGAGGATTTCAATTTTTGAAAAGGGAAGACCTTAGAGGCTTCTAGGTTTTGAAAAGGGAAGACCATAGAGGCTTCCAGGTTTTGAAAAGGGAAGAGCTTAGAGGTTTCCATGCATAAAACCCTCTAGGAGGGATATTTTTTTTAAAAGTTAGAAATCCAGGATTTGTGGGTAGGCGTGTGAGATGGGTACCACTAGGAACTCGAATTGCAGGATGTGTTACAAGAAACCCCCGTAACGTTGAAGGTTAGGCCTATGTGTAATTCGTAAGGCCCAAAGTCTCGCACATTTGAGGCTAGGCCTACATGGACGGGAAGCCCATGGTCCGGGTAATGATATTGACGATCGAGGGTGAGTGTTTAAAAAGGCATGAAAATGATTTTCATGCATTACATTGGCATTCACTACACTCACGCATGTTATATAACACATGTTATTGTGCGGTTATATGACTATATGAGCCTTTTGGCTTATGGACTATTAAACATTTCTTTCAGGTGATATAGATAAGGGCAAGGCCCCGAGACTTGACAATGCTTCCGCTATAGTTTTAAGACCCCATGTGTGGGATTTTCATTTAATTAATGTTTCAAAGGATATGTTATGTTTATTTGGACAAATGTTAGTCCACCCGCTTTTAAATAGTATGACGGCTTAACTCTGTTTTTCCGCTGCTTATCCTTAAAACGTTTTGTTTCAAGAAAGGATATTTCTAAATGAAAACCAGATTTCTGTTTTATAAATGTTTTCCAAATGATGAACATATTTTATGGTAATCCTCAGAGTCTAGGACTCGGGGAGTTACCGATTGGTATCAAAACCTACTGTCACTGTTATTGTTGTACTTTCGCTCGGCCGACACCCCGTCGCCGGGACTCGTGGCGGGATGGGACTTCACAGAATGGTATCAGAGCATAATCGGGTTGAATACTTTGGACGTCGGGTTATGTGCTCGCTTATATAGTTTTGTTGACATGTTAGACATTTTAGTTGATAAACGACGTACGATTTGATATGTGTTAACATGTTACTTGGTAACTTAAGATGTTAACTACTTACTTTACATGTACATGTATTGTCGATTGCAATTCATGATTAGGTCATGTTGTGTGATTCGTTTACTCGATTTGATCTTGTTATAGCTATGCCGCAGCGTCATAAGAATTGCAATTTTGAGCTTGAGGCTGATGAGCAGATATCGGCTGCATCAGTCCCAGTTAGAGGTGTCACACATCGACGTAGCATAAATATGGAAAGCGTTTAATTTTCTTTATGGACTCGTAGGTCGCGACAGTTTGAAGGATCGATTCCGTCCCAAACGTCGAACAACATATTAATATAAATCAGAGTGGAGCAAACAAGGCTTACAAAAATTTACTAAATTAATAATTATTACAGCACGGAGTTACTAAATGCACAAGCCGCCTTGAAACGAAATAATATCTATTATCTATTACAGTCATCCTTATTACAAAATCAGTGAATAATTTAAAACATATAATGTTAAATAAGTTCTTCTTCCCAAGTGGTTGAGTTTTAGTTAGAATAATCGTACGGTCCTGCTTGATCAAAACCTGAAAAGCCTAGACACGAATATCCAGGACGCATCAACGTCGTTAGCTTCAAAAAGCTGGTGAGTATTAAAAACATGTTCTCGTAATGTAAAACATACTCACTTACTATTTTCCATTTCACAGTTTCATTGTTTAACAGGTTAACAATATAGAAAACAAGTTCTCATAATAAAACAATAATGATAGTATTAAAAATCTTCAATTCATTAAGCATGTGGCCATGCATGGGAACAATGCAACCATTCTCATCTTACCAACTTTTTTCTCTCGACAACACAACACCCGACTCTCTCACTCTAGTATCTTTGAAACACTAAGATGATCACACTTTAGTACAGGGGTACCAAGGAGTGTCCAGTTTGCCTCACACTTTAGTACGGGGTACCAAGAAGTGTCCAATGCCTTACACTTTGACCATACCACGCATGTCAGGGAGTGTCCAATAGGCCACACTTTAGCATTACCATGGGTGCCAGAGAATGTCCAAGTCGACGTCACACACTTTAGCACTACCATGGGCGCCAGGTAGTGTCCAGTTTTGTCACCGTCGCATTTCAAAGACACTCTAGCCGCAATATCGTAACATCACACTTTGGTACACCAATACCAGGGAGTGTCCACACACAATCTCGACCGCATACTCTTTTCCACACTGACCACCACTCACCATGCATGTACAACTGACTCCACATGAATGACATGTGACTTAATACATAAATATAAAGTACTGGAAATGATAACCATGGATATACGAGGAGAAATCAAATCTTATATGAAACAACCAGTGAATTCATCAAAGAATGCTTTAATATGCTTTTATCGCTACTAGAACACAAGTGGGTCAACTTTGAAGCAATGCCCTAAAAAATGAGTTATTATTTTTGTACATGAATTACATATTAAAAGAAAGGTCTTTGAGTTTAGTTTCCAACGCTTCAAACGTCACGCATTTTTGAGCTTTCTAGAGGAAGTTATGGCCGTTTTACTAAAAGTTGTCAGTGCTGAAAAATGCCAATCGATTGGCAAAAGTTCCAATCGATTGGAACACATGCCAATCGATTGCTAAACAAGCCAATTGATTGGCATTAGCAGTTTCTTCCCTGTTACGAATTTAAAGCCTATTTTTGACCTATTTTGAAATCTGAATATAACCATAACCTGTAATATATGGTTCTTTCCATTTTTCTGCAAGGATCATGAACGCGCGATCGGTTTTAACTAATTTCAATCGTAACTCTCGGATTTTACGAAAAATCGAGAGGTGACAAAATTTCATTTTTAATATACGTCGCGATACGAATGAATTAGGCTCTATAACTTAAACCGTAGTCTCTATGTACTGTAATCTTTCATATTCATCTTTAAAAACGAATTTTGGTTGAGGTTGGAAAATCATGTTTTTCAAACTCAAGCTCCATAGTTAAAATTGATAATGGTGGTTTACAATTACAAACCATACAAGCAGTAAAGAAGTAGGAAATTACATTAGGAGTGAGTCAATGATACTCATTGTGATAAAGGATTGGAGTAATTGTTGAGAAAGATATTCAAATTAAGAGAACCCACTTCAAGCTTGGCTATGGTGGATTAAGCTTTCTCTCTCTATAAATAAAATATGTCAAAGCTCTCTGAACTCTCTCTTTTCTCTCTGTATTTCCTTTGTTTGTAAACCCAGAATGTCTGTGATTGAGAGAGTATGTGAATGTATATATAAAATCTAATACTTGGTGGCCAAGAACCACCCTCAACACTCAACAAAATGAATTTAGTTTCTCAATTTCTAATACACAACACATATATGTATATCAATTATATATATATGCAGATTGTATCAACTCTACATTTGATCTAAGGGTCAAGTTTAGGTGTATAGGGGTCAAGATAGAGGTGTTTGGGAAATGGAGCTTAAGACACAACACTAACACATTCAAATAAGGCATAGCCAAACAAGGCAAGAACAAACTGCCCAGGAATCTGCTATGGTGTTTGGGAAAACCAACTCATTAGGCAAAACACAACACACACATGGACTAGATTGCCAAACAAGACCCCATCATATGATTAGTTTTCATAATTAGAAATAAAGCAATTGTCAAATCTAACTTTACGTCACTTCCAAAATTTGTGGAAGTTCATCGCGGCACGGACAGTTTTGAACATAAATTGGTATTTTCGGGGCATGGTGATCACCACAAAAATACAGAAAATTCATTTTAACGTAAGAACAAATATTTTGGTTATATAAATATATAGTATGAGTTAAAAGAAAATGTTTCGACCGTTTTAAAATACAGTTATGAAATTCAACACAGGTATTTCTTAAATTTATAAAACTACAGTTTGGCCCCAAAAGAAAGTTCAATATGAAATAAAACAATTAATAAGATTTAGACATTAGAGTTTTAAATTTTAAAATAACTCTATGAACACAGATTAAACATGGAAATTCAAATTGAATTTAAATATGTCAAATGCAAATACAAGTAATTAATGGAAATGCAGGTTGTTACATCCTTCCTCCCTTAAATAGGATTTCGCCCCCGAAATCAAGACTAACTAGTCCTGAAACAACTCCGAGTACTTTTACCTCATATCGACCTCGACTTCCCACAAGGCTTCATTCTCGTCATGGTGATTCCACTGAACCTTCACCAACGGAATGCCTTTATTCCTCAGCTTCTTGATACTATGATCTAGAATCTTCACGGGCCATTCCTTGTAGGAAACGTTATGACCCGTCTCAATATCGTCATAACTAACCACATGTGAGGGATCTTGTACGTACTTTCTCAGCATACTCACATGGAATACATTGTCAACTCCCGACATCTTTGGGGGTAGTGCGAGTCGATAAGCCATTTTCTCAACATGATCTAGAATCTCGAACGGTCTAATGAAACGTGGGGCTAACTTTCCTCTCTTGAGACCGAAACGTAATACTCCTCGGGTCAGTGAAACCTTAAGAAGTACGTGATCTCCGATGCTAAACTCCAAATCTTTTCGGCGTCGATCGGCATAACTCTGATACTGGCTTTGAGCGGTCCTCATTCGTTCCTTGACCAAGGAAATCTTCTCGTTGGTCTCTCTAACCAAATCTGGTGTCACGCCCCGACGTAGCATAAATAAGGAAAGCGTTTAATTTCCTTTATAGACCCGTAGGTCGCGATAGTTTGAAGGATCGATTCCGTCCCAAACGTCGAACAACAAACCATAATAATCAGAGCAGAGCAATCAAGGCTTATAAAATTTTTCTAACTTATTACATCTTATGATACGGGGTCAACTAAGGCACAGACCGCCTTGAAACAAAACAATAACTTAAAGTCTATTACAGTCATCCTTAATACAAATAGTTAAAAACTTAAACATATAACTTAAAATATGCAATAACAATAACAAATTCTCTTCAAGCCGCCGTTCTCAATTAGCATAATCATACTGGTGATCCTGTTCATAACCTGAAAAGCCTGAACACGAATGTCCAGGACGCATCAACGTCGTCAGCTTCAAGAAGCTGGTGAGTATTAAAAACATAACTTTGAATGTAAAACATACCCATTTACCTTTTTCCATTTTCAATTTGTAAAATCAATAGTTTGACATAGAGAGAATTTATTTTATAAAAACAACAAGGAATACATTAAAAGTCGATCATTCATGAAACATATAATTGTGTATGAGACAATGCACCATACTCATCTTGCCGACTCTTTTCTCTCGACAGACACAACAACCCACTATCTTACTCCTGGTATCTTTGAAACACTAAGATAGCCACACTTTAGCAACGGGGCGCCAGGGAGTGTCCAGTTTGCCTCACACTTTGGTCCGGGGTACCAGGGAGTGTCCATTGCCTCACACTTTGAATACCTAAACCGCCATGCAAATACCGGAGCAACCTCACGCAGTATCCAGACTCGGGCATCAGGGAGTGTTCGTAGGCCACACTTTAGCACTACCATGGGTGCCAGGGAATGTCCAAGTTCGACTTCACACACTTTAACGCTTCCATGGGCGTCAGGGAGTGTCCAAATTTGCCACCGTCGCATTTCAAAGATACCCTCACCGCAATCTCAACCATAACCACAACCGCAATCTCAACCACAACCACAACCGCAATCTCAACCACAACCACAACCGCAATCTCAACCACAATCTCATACTCTTTTCACACTGACCATTACTCTTTTCCACACTGACTGACACCCACACGCATGTACCACTGACCCCATATGAATGTCATGAACTTAAACACAAAGCAAAACGCTGCATTAAGGGAACAATGTACGCACGGGGATTGATAAGTCATAATACAATGTTTTAATTATTTAAACATAACCAAAAAGGATTCTGCTTTAATAATTTTCCCAAACAGAACCTTAACAGTCCTTAAAAGTTAAACCAAACTGTCCCTAAATACAAAACAGACAAAAACCAGAATCTGCCAGATCGCGCGCGCGGGCCGCTCACGCGATCTGCCTCTTTTCCTTTTTCAATATAAACGTTTCTGTCTGCCTGAAAAAGCCAAGGTCGAGCGCGCGGATCGCTCGCGCGAAAGGTTCCTCGCGCGACCCTCGCTCGCGCGACTTGCCTAAATTTTATTATATATATATAAACTCTTCTGTCTGCCTGGGGAAACGAGGATCGCGCGCGCGGATCGCTCGCGCGAAAGGTCGCTCGCGCGATCTTCGCGCGCGCGATCGTGGCGCGAGTTTTTACTGAGGCTTTTTCTTCCCCGCAGAAACTGCTCTGTTTCAGCAAAACAGGGTCTATTTGATCCATTTTCAAAACTGAATTTAACTAAGCCTTATAATATATTTTCTCTTCAGTTTTTCGTAAGGAATTCAAATCCATAATCAATTTAACACCATTTGATCCATAGCTCTCCAATTTTATGAAAAACTAAAACATGTCAAAACTAATTTTCTTATATACTTTCTTATATGAACAAATTAAGGTCTAATACTTTGGATATAGCATATATGACATGTAATCTATCATATTTATCTAACAAAACAGGTTTTGATTGAGTTTGGAAATTCATGGTTTTTCAAGCTATGAAATTCATACGTACAATTAACAATGGAGATTTTCCTTACAAGCTTTAAAATCAGAAATTGGACTATGTATTACAAGTCAAGTGAGTTAGAAATACTCACTGATATAGAGATGGAAGAAGTTGTTGAGAAAGAATCAAGATTAAGCAAATAAGAAATCCAATCAAAGCTTGCAAGCTATGGTGATGAGCTTCCTCTCTCTAAATCAACTCTCTGTGTTTCTCTCCAATTCTTTTTAGTTTGTAAAGGAAATTTTGCAGCTTGTGAAATGAGAGTGTGAGATATAAATAGCAAACTACAACTTGGTGCCCAAGTTGTTTCAAGTTTACTCTACAAATTACTTTTAATTCAATTTAGTTAAACTAACTAATATACATGAAGTGCACAGCCTAAACATGAGCTGCTATAACTATATACATACGTATATACATAAATGGTTAACTCCCCAGCTCAACCAAGAGCCAAGCATAGATTAGAAGGGGCCAACTAGTGTTGTTTGGGAATTGCAACTTTAGGCACAACATTTACACACACAAGCTATATATATCAAACAAGGCCTAAGGCAATCATTAGTTGCCATAAATAGATATAAAGCAAATGCCCAATCAGTCACTTCCAAAATCTGTGGAAGTTCACACAACGTGGACAGTTTTGGAAGTAAACTGGTATTTTCGGGGCGCGGTGGTCACCAAAAAAATATAGAAATTTCACTTTAGTGTAAGAATCGATTGCCCGGTTTTATAAAAATACTAGTTTGGTCAAAAGTAAACTTCTCCACCGTTTTGAAATACAGATTTGAAATCCAGCATAAGCGTTACTATATTTATAGAAATTACGGTTTGGCCCTGATAATAATTCAAACATGAAATTAAGCGAGAAATAAATTCTACACATAAGGATTGAAATTAAAATAAAAGCAGACCATGTATATTTAATTTAAAATATGACAATGCAATTAGATGAAAATGCAGGTTATTGCACCCTTCCTCCCTTAAACAGGATTTCGTCCTCGAAATCAAGACTAACTAGTCATGAAACAATTCCGGGTACTTCTTCCTCATATCCGCTTCAACTTCCCACGAGGCTTCGTTCTCGTCATGGTGATTCCACTGAACCTTCACCAACGGAATATCCTTATTCTTCAGCTTCTTGATACTCTGATCTAGAATCTTCACCGGTCTCTCCTTGTAAGAAACGTTATGACTCGTCTCAATATCGTCATGACTTACCACGTGCGAGGGGTCTCGTATGTACGTTCTCAGCATACTCACATGGAATACATTGTGAACCCCAGACATCTTTGGTGGTAGTGCCAGTCGATAGGCCACTTTCCCGACACGTTCTAGAATCTCGAACGGTCCGATGAAACGCGGAGCTAACTTCCCTCTGTTGAGACCAAAACGTACTACTCCTCGGGTCGGTGAAACCTTAAGAAGCACGTGATCTCCAACACTGAATTCCAAATCTTTTCGACGTCGATCGGCATAACTCTTATACCTGCTCTGCGCGGTTCTCATTCTTTCCTTGACCAAAGAAATCTTCTCATTGGTTTCTCTAACCAAATCTGGTCTCAACAATTCTGTGTCTCCGACTTCTGCCCAACATAAAGGGGAACGACATGGTCGTCCGTACAATGCTTCGAACGGAGCCATCCCGATACTCGTGTGATAACTGTTGTTATAGGCAAATTCAACCAACGGCAAGTGTGTTTCCCAAGATTCTTCAAAATCGATAACACAAGCCCTAAGCATATCCTCCATTATCTGATTAACATGCTCAGTTTGTCCATCTGTCTGAAGGTAAAACGCAGTACTCATCTTGAGCAAGGTTCCCATAGCTTCTTGCAGACTTTTCCAAAATCCGGAAGTAAAACGTGCATCGCGGTCTGACACAATCGACACAGGTGCACCGTGAAGTCGCACAACTTGTTGTATGTACATCCGGCTCATCTTCTCTACCGGGTATGTCATACTATAAGCGATAAAATGACCCGACTTAGTCAATCGATTCACTATTACCTAAATAGCGTCATGATTCTGCTGCGATCGAGGCAATCCTACTACAAAATCCATCGTGATGTGCTCCCACTTCCAACCAGGAATAGGTAGCGGTTGCAATAATCCTGACGGTCTCTGATGTTCAGCTTTGACTTGCTGACACGTCAAACACTTGGATACAAATTCGGCCACATCCTTCTTCATACCTTCCCACCAGAAGTTTCTCTTCAAATCTTTGTACATCTTGGTTCCTCCCGGGTGAACTGTATATCTTGACTTATGTGCTTCTTCCAGAGTATCCTTCTTTAGCTCACCATAATCTGGCACACATAATCTCTCTCTGCACCGATATCCTCCATCGACTCCCACCTTCCATTCCGTCGGGTCTTTTTCTGACATCTTCACGAACCATGTCTGAAACTTCTCATCTTCCTTCTGAGCTCCAATAATGCGATCAATAAGAACAGGCTGTAGGATAAGACATCCGAACAATTGTCCTTCTCCTTTTTCAGCACTCTGTACATCGAACTCTGCCAAGGTCTCCAACGCTCGCCACTCTCTCACCATTAAGGTGGCGATCGTCTCACGAGTCTGTCGACTCAAAGCATCAGCAACCACATTGGCTTTACCCGGGTGGTATTCCAATGTGAAGTCGTAATCTTTGATCAGCTCCATCCATCTGCGTTGCCTCATGTTCAACTCTTTTTGTGTAAACAAATATTTCAAACTCTTGTGATCGGAGAACAAATCAAACTTCTCACCGTAGAGATAATGTCTCCAAATCTTGAGTGCAAATACCACTGCCGCCAACTCCAAATCATGAATGGGATAGTTCAATTCATTTGGCTTCAGCTGTCTGGATCCATAGGCTATAACTCTGCCATCTTGCATAAGTACACACCCTAACCCTTGATATGATGTATCTCTAAAGATAGTGAACTTTTCATCAGGCTTGGGTATAGCTAGTACTGGTGCGGTAGTGAGTCTCTCTTTCAACTCTAGAAAGGCTCGCTCATGCTTCTCTGTCCACTCGAACTTCAGATTCTTCTTCGTCAACCCAGTCAAAGGTGCTGCTATCTTGGAGAATCCTTCAACAAATCTCCGATAATAGCCTGCGAGTCCAAGAAAACTCCGAACTTCTGTAGGGTTGCTCGGTCTAACCCAGTTTGACACAGCATCGGTCTTGGACGAATCCACTGAAATTCCTTGAGATGACACCTTGTGTCCCAAAAATTTCACTTCTTGTAACCAGAACTCACACTTACTGAATTTGGCATACAACTGATGATCCTTGAGCGTCTGCATCGCAATATGTAATACCCTGTATTTTCGGATGCATGGTTATATAAATAAGACCCTGTATGCTTGTGTGAAACCTTGGTGAAGAATCTTTCTCGAGCGATCGAACTCACTTCGATCGATCGAACATTGTGCTTTCTCAATCGATCGAACATACTTCGAGCGATCGAATCTCTGCCGACCTGATTCTGTGATGTGTACCCTTTCCCGAGCGATTTAACTTCTTTCAATCGATCGAACCTTAACCGACCTGGTCTCAATCGATCGAACTCACTTCGATCGATCGAACATTGTATTTTCAGTATACGTGTTTTGCCACCTGCCCTCCCTCTTCCTTATATATATATATGTATGTTTTGTGTGTGTGTGGTGTTTGGCAGTTTAGAGAGTTAGAGAGAGAGAGCTTGTGTGTGTGTGTGATCTATATATATATATATGTATATATAACCGTGAGTGTGTGTGTGTGATATATATTGTGTGTGATATATATATATATCTTGGTCAGAAGGAGAAGAAGAAAAGAAGAACAAGAAGAGGAATAGAAGAAGAGGAGAACAGAGAGGACAGAGAGAGACCTGAGGAGGGAGAGAACGAGCTCGCCGCCACCATAGCCGCCGCCGTGGAGCTCGGGAACGCCGCCACCGGACCACCGGAGAGAGGTGAGTTCATTAACTCACTCAAGGGATGACTTTAGTATGTTTATATGCTGTTTAGAACGTTTATATTGTGACCCCGAAATCTTTGTTCGTCGCTGCCAAGTTTCTGGGTAGAAGACGATGTTCGAGCGATCGAACTATTCTCGATCGATCGAACTTATCGTTTCCTCAATCGATCGAAGGAACTTCGATCGATCGAAACGACTTTTCCTCGAGCGATCGAAATGACTTCGATCAATCGAACTTCGTTTGACTTCAATCGATCGAGATGACCTCAATCGATCGAACCTTGCAGAACATGTTTATTTCCTGTTGATTATAATATGAACTGTTTAGTTGATTAAATGTTGATCCATGCTTTTATTATGCGATATTGTTAATCTAAGAGATAGTGCAACACTGTTATGAGATGAACTGTTTAACTGTTACATGATAATATTGCTGAACTGAATAGTAGAATGGAATACGACAGCATGTTAATAATCAGAAATGAGTAGATATGTTGAATACAGAGCATGTGGTATTTCCTGTACTTAGTAGATGAGCATTTCACAACATGTGTCAGCATGCATGGGATGGTGTTATAAAGAGACAAGAGAATATGATGAGAAATGGGATATGTGCTTCAATGTGGAATAATGAGATATTGGTACTTTGGATCCGTGGGATCAACGGCTGACGAGTCGGGTGGACGTGGGATGGTTAGAGTTCCTAGTGCGCCTCTCGCTGTTGAAGACGTCCAGTGATGCGTATGCACTGTTGAAGACGTCCAGTGTACCGTTGAAGACGTCCGGCTAGTGCTCTAATGTATTCTCAGCTGTGTAGACGACCAGTGAGGATATACACAGCGTAGAAGACGTCCGTTGTGCCGCTTCCATCGTTTACAGATAGGTGGTACCGTGTAGACGACCGGTAACCCTATCAAGGGATTTTGGGATCTATTGCTTAGTCGGGTGATTCCGATTGGCATTACTGTATCGACTAATGGTTTTCAGATTGGTATTATGGGATCGACGTATGGATATGGTTGAGAATAAGAACATGGATATGGATGTGAATATGAGTACGAATATGATGAGATAAAGGTTCAGTCGTGGATTCAGCGTCCCGACGTAAAGGTATATGCATGGGTGGTTGCACGGTTACATGCATGGATTTGGTGAATACATGATGAGATATTTATACCATGATCTTTATTATTGAGTTCATTTAATATGATTCCTGTTATCGATGAATTCATGCATAGTTTAATCAGACCTCTGCTATGTCCGTGAGTGACGTCATTGATAAGAGATTAACCGCATTTTAAGATGCTGAACAATAGCGGTGAGGAGTGTTGTTTAATGTACTCACTCAGCTTTGTATTCAAAGCTGATGGCGTTTATGCCCTGGACATTCCAATGTCTAGGGATTTGTAGGTCTTGAGGACTGAAGACTGATAGTTCTACCAGACTTGGAGCTGAAGGCTGGAAGACGAAGATGTGCTGCTTTATATAGTTAGTTTGTATATCTGTTGTTGTTATTGTTATAGGCCTGAGACTCTAAGCCAGCTGTTGTAATAGTTTTAGTAGACTTTTATAATTGGTACTTGGGCATCTGTTGCTTTCATACCTTTTATAGTTTCCGCTGTAGCCTCTGATTATGTTAATAAGTTATGTTCTATGAATAGCATCCTCCCTATCGTGGTGTTTGTTGGTTGATTAGATGACAATGCGGTTATTCACCCGTCATTCCCTATGGACCCATAAAGGAAATTTATTTTTCTCTATTTATGCTGCTCCGGGGCGTGACACAATACGTAGATGTTGCTTGTGCTCTTCTCCTGACTTAGAATAGATCAAAATATCATCTATAAAGACGATGACAAACTGATCCAAATAAGGCTTGAACACTCTGTTCATCAGATCCATGAACACTGCCGGGGCATTCGTCATTCCAAATGGCATCACCAGAAATTCGTAATGACTATATCGGGTTCTAAAAGTAGTCTTAGGTATGTCTTCCTTTCGTACCCTCAACTGATGATATCCCGACCTTAGGTCTATCTTGGAAAATGTCGTAGCTCCTTATAGTTGATAAAACAAATCGTCGATCCGAGGCAAGGGATACTTGTTCTTGATAGTCACCCGGTTCAGTTCTCTGTAGTCGATACATAGTCTGAGCATCCCGTCCTTCTTCTTCACAAATAACACTGGTGCTCCCCAAGGCGATGTTGGACGTACAAAACCTAGGTTCTCGAGCTCTTGAACTTGGTCCTTCAATTCCGATAGTTCTGTGGGGGCCATTCTGTAGGAAACCTTGGTGATCGGTACGGTACTCGGTATAAGCTCAATACAGAACTCTATACTTCTCTCGGGCGGCAAACCAGAAACGTCTTGAAATACTTCTTCGAAGTCCTTGACTATAGGTATAGATGAAGCTGTCACCTCTGTACTGACGACTTCGATGTTTGTTAAACATCTCGTGAGGAACATATCTCCCGAAGGGTTACATTGAAAATCAAAGGGTTGATTCTCATTGTTGGGAAATGTAATTCTCTTTCTCGCACAATCCAACTTTACTTGATTCTGAGAGAGCCAATCCATTCCTAGGATTATGTCGAACTCTTTCATCGATAGGACAATCAACCTTGCAGGGATTTCACGGTCTCCCAGTCGTAAAGGACAATCCTTGCACACGTGTCCTAATCTGACTGCAGCTCCTAATGGTGATGTAGCCTTCAAAGCTTTCTCTAAGGGATGAGGTAAGATACCCAATCTCCGAATTGTATTAACAGATATGAACAAAAGAGCAGCACCCGTATCAAATAACACTTTAATAGGGGAGTTAAACAGAGTTAATGTGCCTTCCACTGCTTGCTGATCAGGTTGAGCTTCTCCATAATCTCCTTCTTCGTACACAGTTCCATCATATCCAGTGGCATCAGGAATAACAGCATTCAAGCGAGTCTGACCCTTTTGACCATAAGTCACTTGCTTAGGAGCAGTGCAGAACCTGCTGATGTGACCTGGTTCACCACAGTTGAAGCAGACTATCCCTTGCTGAGCAGCACGCCTTGGTGCCTTGCAATCTCGAGCCAGATGACCAGGGTTGCCACAGTTGAAGCATTTTCTACTACTACTTCCTTCTCCTACTCGGGGTTGAGTCGGATATGTAATAGCCTGGGTCTTCTTGCTTCCGTCGAAATTTCTCTTCTGCCCTTGGGTACGATTCATTGGTGGTCTATTCCCAAAATTACCCCTTTGAGGCGGTCGAAATTCAAATTGCTTACGGTTCACTCTAGCCTCCTCTTCCAGATCGGTATCCAAACCAACAAGTCCTTCAAACGATTTATCTAAGTGGCCGAGAGTCAGGCGACGAATCTGCGGTGTCAGCCCTTGGTTATACTTCCGGATCTTCTTCTCTTCAGTATCAACCAGGTATGGAGCGAACCGAGACAGTCTTTCGAACTATGTGGTGTACTCTTGCACCGACTTGGTTCCTTGCATCAGATCCATGAATTCTTTCTCTCTTCTGTGCCTCTCCGTAGCCGGGAAATACTTTTCCAAAAATCTCCCCTTGAACGCAGTCCACGTCATCCCCATTGCAGCTCCATTCCCGATAGTAGCTATAACCGAATCCCACCAATCCGCGGCAGCATCGGTCAATTGAAACGTAGCCAACCCCCTCTTGTCCATCTCGTTGCACTGGACAGCTTCGAACATGCGGTCCATCTGTCTTAACCACTGTTCCGCTTTCCAGGGTTCCGCGGTACCCGCAAACTGCTCGGGCCTTAGTGCACGGAATCTCTCCAGCAATTTGTCTCCAGTTTGACGGTCTCGTCAGTTGTCATTCGTATTACCGATTCTTTCCAACCGTCTGATAAACGCTTCGAACATCCCCGTAGGATCGGCAGCCTCGGGTGCTCCCTCGATCAAGTTCCTGTTCCTCCTTAGTCCTCCAGCCATTCTATGCATGATAGTGATAGTAGAATGAGAAACATGCATGCAACAGTACTATGAAGCAATTTAAATGACGACAATATCCAAAAGAGTATATTATATATATAACTTCTTGTCAAGTTGATACAAAAAGCATGTATGGTCAGATCAATGCCTACCCTACCTGTATGGGTTAGGACGCATGCAAGAGTTAATGTTACAAAAATGGGTTATTGCCCTACACTCTAATGCATGTAATTACAGTTGCAAAAAGAGATAGAGCTAATAGTCAAAAGTAGTTAATATGTACAAGTCATAACTAGAACGTCAATCGTCTCCATATGCAGCTATCAGGAGATCCAGCGAGTCGACGGGGCGAAATCGCTGAGCCTGAAAGGGGCCCACCCCATCATAGCCTGGAGAGGTCGAAGATGAAGCAGGCGCAGGGGCATCTGCCTCAACTAGCATCTCCTCAGGTAAGGCTAGCTCAAGTGCTAGCTCAGCCTCGAGCTCAGCGGCGAGATCATCTAGACCTATGCCGTCCTCTACAATCTCTCCACCTACTGGGACCACATGAACAACCCCAGCATCGTCCTCGGCAATGGGAACTACTGGTGGGGGCATCTCTAACTGAGCCAGATGGGCGTGCACAATCTGGATCTCGAGGGGGAGATAGAAAGCATCGCTATCAATCAATCTCAAAACCTCAACTAAAACCAAGCGCTGAGCCTCTGCAAAGTAACGAAGCTCTAGGCGGATACGAGTCAGGTCGACTAAGCCTACCACATGAACCTGATGCCATAAATCAGATACTACGGTCGCTGTGGCCAACTGCTCAACGGCCGCATGATATAAGTCGAGAAAGGCTGGGATCACTGCCCCAGGTGTCACAAAGTGTCCTCCAAATCTATCTGGTACATATAGTGGATGAGCTGGATCCATTCCTGATAAAAAGATACTACTTAAGTCAGGACAGAATAATCTTAGGCGTTTGGGTTCTGAGTCTATCTTCCCTGTCGTATCATCGGGTGTGTAACACTTAATGGAATGTGGAATCGGGTCTATACTGGTAAACCCTAACCTGGCTAAACTATCTTGAGATAAATAATAACCTGGCTCTGATACCACTAAATCCTGTCACGCCCCGACGTAGCATAAATAAGAAAAGCATTTAATTTCCTTTATGGACCCGTAGGTCGCGACAGTTTGAAGGATCGATTCCGTCCCAAACGTCGAAAAACAAAACATAATAATCAGAGCAGAGCAATCAAGGCTTATAAAATTTTTCTAACTTATTACATCTTATGATACGGGGTCAACTAAGGCACAGACTGCCTTGAAACAAAACAATAACTAAAAGTCTATTACAGTCATCCTTAATACAAATAGTTAAAAACTTAAACATATAACTTAAAATATGCAATGACAATAACAAATTCTCTTCAAGCCGCCGTTCTCAATTAGCATAATCATACTGGTGAGCCTGTTCATAACCTGAAAAGCCTGAACACGAATGTCCAGGACGCATCAACGTCGTCAGCTTCAAGAAGCTGGTGAGTATTAAAAACATAACTTTGAATGTAAAACATGCCCATTTACCTTTTTCCATTTTCAATTTGTAAAATCAATAGTTTGACAGAGAGAGAATTTAATTTTATAAAAACAACAAGGAATACATTAAAAGTCGATCATTCATGAAACATATAATTGTGTATGAGATAATGCACCACACTCATCTTGCCGACTCTTTTCTCTCGACAGACACAACAACCCACTATCTTACTCCTGGTATCTTTGAAACACTAAGATAGCCACACTTTAGCAACGGGGCGCCAGGGAGTGTCCAGTTTGCCTCACACTTTGGTCCGGGGCACCAGGGAGTGTCCATTGCCTCACACTTTGAATACCTAAACCGCCATGCAAATACCGGAGCAACCTCACGCAGTATCCAGACTCGGGTATCAGGGAGTGTTCGTAGGCCACACTTTAGCACTACTATGGGTGTCAGGGAATGTCCGAGTTCGGCTTCACACACTTTAACGCTTCCATGGGCGTCAGGGAGTGTCCAAATTTGCCACCGTCACATTTCAAAGATACCCTCACCGCAATCTCAACCACAACCACAACCGCAATCTCAACCACAATCTCATACTCTTTTCACACTGACCATTACTCTTTTCCACACTGACTGACACCCACATGCATGTACCACTGACCCCATATGAATGTCATGAACTTAAACACAAAGCAAAACGCTGCATTAAGGGAACAATGTACGTACGGGGATTGATAAGTCATAATATAATGTTTTAATTATTTAAACATAACCAAAAAGGATTCTGCTTTAATAATTTTCCCAAACAGAACCTTAACAGTCCTTAAAAGTTAAACCAAACTGTCCCTAAATACAAAACAGACAAAAACCAGAATCTGCCAGATCGCGCGCTCGGGCCGCTCGCGCGAAAGGCCGCTCGCGCGGGCCGCTCACGCGATCTGCCTCTTTTCCTTTTTCAATATAAACTTTTCTGTCCGCCTGAAAAAGCCAAGGTCGCGCGCGCGGATCGCTCGCGCGACCTGCCTAAATTTTATTATATATGTATAAACTCTTCTGTCTGCCTGGGAAAACGAGGATCGCGCGCGCGGATCGCTCGCGCGAAAGGTCGCTCGCGCAGTCCGCTCGCGCGATCTTCGCGCGCGCGATCGTGGTGCGAGTTTTTACTGAGGCTTCTTCTTTCCTGTAGAAACTGCTCTGTTTCAGCAAAACAGGGTCTATTTGACCCATTTTCAAAACTGAATTTAACTAAGCCTTATAATATATGTTTCTCTTCAGTTTTTCGTAAGGAATTCAAATCCATAATCAATTTAACACCATTTTATCCATAGCACTCCAATTATATGAAAAACTAAAACATGTCAAAACTAATTTTCTTATATACTTTCTTATATGAACAAATTAAGGTCTAATACTTTGGATATAGCATATATGACATGTAATCTATCATATTTATCTAACAAAACAGGTTTTGATTGAGTTTGGAAATTCATGGTTTTTCAAGCTATGAAATTCATACGTACAATTAACAATGGAGATTTTCCTTACAAGCTTTAAAATCAGAAATTGGACTATGTATTACAAGTCAAGTGAGTTAGAAATACTCACTGATATAGAAATGGAAGAAGTTGTTGAGAAAGAATCAAGATTAAGCAAATAAGAAATCCAATCAAAGCTTGCAAGCTATGGTGATGAGCTTCCTCTCTCTAAATCAACTCTCTGTGTTTCTCTCCAATTCTTTTTAATTTGTAAAGGAAATTGTGCAGCTTGTGAAATGAGAGTGTGAGATATAAATAGCAAACTACAACTTGGTGCCCAAGTTGTTTCAAGTTTACTTACAAATTACTTTTAATTCAATTTAGTTACACTAACTAATATACATGAAATCCACAGCCTAAACATGAGCTGCTATAACTATATACATACGTATATACATAAATGGTTAACTCCCCAGCTCAACCAAGAGCCAAGGATAGATTAGTAGGGGCCAACTAGTGTTGTTTGGGAATTGCAACTTTAGGCACAACATTTACACACACAAGCTATATATATCAAACAAGGCCTAAGGCAATCATTAGTTGCCATAAATAGATATAAAGCAAATGCCCAATCAGTCACTTCCAAAATCTGTGGAAGTTCACACAGCGTGGACAGTTTTGGAAGTAAACTGGTATTTTCGGGGCGCGGTGGTCACCACAAAAATACAGAAATTTTACTTTAGTATAAGAATCGATTGCCCGGTTTTATAAAAATACTGGTTTAGTCAAAAGTAAACTTCTCCACCGTTTTGAAATACATATTTGAAATCCAGCATAAGCGTTACTATATTTATAGGAATTACGGTTTGGCCCTGATAAGAATTTAAACATGAAATTAAGCTAGAAATAAATTCTACACATAAGGATTGAAATTAAAATAAAAGCAGACCATGTATATTTAATTTAAAATATGACAATGCAATTAGATAAAAATGCAGGTTATTACATTTGGTCCTAACAACTCCGTGTCACCAACTTCTTCCCAACACAACGGAGAACGACATGGTTGTCCATACAATGATTCGAACAAAGCCATTTCGATACTCGTGTGATAACTATTGTTATAGGCAAATTCGAGCAGCAGTATGTGTGTCTCCCAAGATTCCTCGAAATCAATGACACAAGCCCTAAGTATATCCTCCATGATTTGATTAACACGCTCAGTTTGTCCATCTATATGAGGGTGAAAGACAGTACTCACCTTGAGCGAGATTCCCATAGCTTCTTGCAGGCTTTCCCAGAAACCAGAGGTGAAACGTGCATCGCGATCTGACACAATCGACACAGGTGCACCGTGAAGTCGTATAACTTGTTGTATGTACATCCGGCTGTAGACACCCTAATTTTGACCAAACGTCTAGTGAAGGGGAGTAATACCTCCAAGATCCGATGATGACAATGTCCGGCTAATCTAGGACTTCCAAAGATGATTCAAGCTCTTCAAAAGACTCTCCAACCTAAACAAAAAGAAAAAAAAATGATGATAAAAGGAAAAAGGAAAAAAGAGGCAGAATGGCACTTGAGCCAATTTGCGGCAGTCACGGGCTGCCGCTGCGGCAGTCTTTGGACTGCCGGACGGCATTATGTGAATGCCGCAAATTTCAGCAAGTGCCGCGAAAAAATGAATTTTTACAAAAAAGGCAGTCCCTGGAGTTGTCCGCGGCATTCATTGAGTGCCGCATTAGCATTCAGTGAGTGCCGTTTCCGGCAATCACTGAGTGCCGTTTCCGGCATTCAGTGAGTGTCGCTTCCATCTCCATTGAGTGCTGCATTTTTTGTAACAGACAGTTGTAATACAACACGTTTTGTACTATCAAAAGGACGCCTGAATTACGGTTTTTTGCTCTAAAATGACTGAAATGCCCCTCTAAAATTGTCTATAAATAGAGGATGAATATCCTCTTACAAAGGGTTGGATTTTATTTGAATCTATAGGTTATATTAGTATTCTCTTTATCTTAACTTTAAAAAAGCTTTCTTAAACACAATTAGAAGTAGTTTTGAGAAGGTTTAAGGGGGTATTTGAGTAGAATTAGAGTGGAAGAGCTTGATTAGTCTTTGGAAGTTCTCCAAAAATCACCAAGTTGAGGATACTTTGGAGGTAAAACTCTAGAATAATTAGTCTTTGTCCAAGTTTAATTATAGCATGCATAGAGTTCTTTAATTTCTCCTTTCATTTGTTGTGTTCATCCCTTGGGTTCAGAAGGCTTTCAATGCCTTACTTGAATCTTTTGGTTTGAAATCCCTTAATCTCTTTGTAGTCTTATGATTCATAGGAGGATTTAGATTGGTACTAGAATATCTAGCTTATGGACCCAAACCTATCTTCATGGTTTAACCAAACACCTTGAAGGAATTTGGTACGCTCTACCCGAGGTTGAAGGACAAAACAAGTATAACCAAACACCTTTAAGGAAGAATAATCAGGAGCATGCCCATACAATTTTTCAAAAGGTGATAGACCTGAGCAGTGAGAGGACAGAATTTTATTAATTAGATTGACAGTAGTTAGGACAGTCTCTCCCCAAAAATTACTAGGGACATATACAGATAATAAAAGAGAGCGAGCAGTTTCAACAATATGCCGATGTTTCCTTTCAGCAACACCATTTTGCTCAAGAGTGTCTGTAGAAAGAGGACTGATGAATAGTTCCATCTAAAGCAAGCAACTCACGAAATTTATGATAGGTATACTCTCCACCTAAATCACATCTAAAACATTTGATAACAGCAGAATGTTGAGTTTTGACAAAAGCACGAAAGGTATTATAAATATCAAAGAAGTCTTAACGACGTTTCATAAGATAAACACAACAGAATCAATAAATGATACATAATATCAAGACCCCCTTCTTGTAGTAATAGGAGAGGATCCCCACACATAAAAATGAACTAAATCAAATGGTGCAAGAGAAAAAGAAACACTTCTATTAAAAGGTAAAGCGGAAAATTTTGCCAGTTTACAACCACTACAATCAGAAATGTCATGAGTTTGTAAATCTCCTAATTTTTCTGTAGAAGCTAAATATTTTAAACGAAGGCTGGAACATGACCAAGGCTAGAATGCCATAAATAAACACTAGACAAAGATGAACTCAAACAAAAGGATGACAAGTTAACACTAGAAGCTACAACCACTGGTACATTGAGCTTGTCCAAGATGTATAATCCCCCTTGCCTACGGCCTGTCCCAATCAACGTCTGAGACTGCGGATCCTGCACATGACAAAAAGTAGAAGAAAAAGAGACTAAGTAACCTGCATCACAAAGCTGACCAATAGAAACAAGATTCATAGTAATTTTGGAAATGTGGTAAACACTAGAGAGAGATATATGAGGTGTGACAACAGACCCAACACCTGTTAATGGCATGGGAGTACCATCAGCAGTCATAACAAGCAAAGAGGAAGCAAGACATAAGGCAGCAAAAGACGATAAGTCAGGTGACTTATGATTAGAAGCTCCAGAGTCTAAAACCCAAATACCTGAGGACATACATGGAAGACATTCCTGAAGACATACGTAGTAAAGAGGTGGCCATAGCATGTGGTTGTATGGCAAGGAACTTCTGAAATTGCTTAGCAAGGGAGGTCATGGACGGAGTGGATGGGAAAGGGGAACCGGGTCCAAATGAGTCTGATGGTGGTACAACTGCTGCAGTATTAGGCTATGGAGGTCTATACGAACGCTGCTGAGATTGGCTGTCAGATTTTCCAATGCGAAGGTTGAGATTGTTGTTGTTATGGTGGTCGACTATGTGAGGGCTGGTTGCTGCTATTGGACTGGTTTGCTCGACCCAACCTAGGACACTGAGCCTTTCAATGACCCTTCTCCTTACAGTAGCTGCATACATCACTACTAACTCTCAAGTAAGGCTTATTCTGATTGTTGGACAGTGGTCAAAAAGGGGCTTGTAAAACAGACGAGTAGAGTCGGGGAGAATTTTTCCAGATTGAGTTTTGAGACGTATTTCCTCGGCTACTAACTCATGGACAACAGAATCAACTGACGAAAGTGGACTACGATGGAGAATGAACCCACGAAGGCCCTCAAAATCATCACGTAGAGCCATCAAAAACTAAACCAGACGTTGTTCCTCCCTACTGGTGATATATGGTGCAAACGCCCGCAATTCGGGCGACTCCATGAGAGCTAACTGATCCCAAAGATATGTCATTGTAGAATAGAACTCCTAAATACTCATATTTTTTGTTCAAGGGCATGAATATCACACTCTAATTGGTACCTTTTTCGCAAAATTGGATTGCGTAAACAATTTAGCCAAATGATCCCATACCTCATTTGCATATTCAAACTTTGCCAAATGCATATCTATCGAGGGGGCAATGGAGTTGTTGATCCAAGTAATGATTTTTGAATTATTTGTATCCTAAACATCTAGCAATTCTGCAAATATATCAACATTTTCATTCATAGGTTTACTAAAATCCCCATTGATATAACCCCACATCTTCTTCCCCTTCAGAAAATTTTTCATCACATAATTCCAATATGCAAAATTCTTTCTATCGAGTTTAACACTAATCGCTTGAAACGAATCATCGCGTTCAACAGCCATTACGAAAATGAAGCAATAAAATAGCACAAAACAAACGAACCAAAATCAAGGACAGATCCAAAAACACAAAACAAACGAACCAGAATCAATGGCAGAACCAAAAACGAACGCGAATCAGTGTGAGATCCAAAAACGAATCTGAATCAACGAGAAATCTGAAAACGAACCAGAATCATCCAAAAAAATATGGATGAGATTCAAACCTACTCTGATACCATGTGAATATATTAAATAATCAAGAAAACAACAAAGGAAAAAAAGAAAAGAGAGCTAGAGTTTCTCATAACAAAAAAACTGAATGAATGAATACAATAGATAAGAAGAGACAATAATAGTATATCTAGGTATACAGTATTACCCTAATATAAAGGAAAAGTCTAAACTACCCTAAAGCTAATAAAACTAATTCTAATACTCTTAATCTTCTATTTGAATTTTTTGGATTAGATCCTCCAATTCTCTGTAATTTCATAATTATATGAGGATTATAGTTTAACTAGACCAGTTCGGCACAATTTAATTGTTAAGTTTCTGTTTTTGGTAAATAAAATGGAAATGTAGGTTGGTTACCCCATAATTTTGCCAGAGAGTATTGGACCCCAACACTTAGGACTGATTTGTAGAGGTCCCCACCGCACCTATGTCGGGACCGAAGCATGGAACCCGCCGTAAGCCCCTTGGTGCGGCGCCTAGGTTAATTTAGCCCCAATAACTGGTTATAAAGGATATTCATACCCAAACATTGAGCGAGATTGAACGAACTCCTTACTAATAGACCAACCAGTCATTGTTATTATTAAGGTTCAATCATCAATGTCATGGTAATGAATCGGACAAACATCATTAAACTATTCCAATCCAAATTTCCCAAATTTTGGTCATAAACTGAAAGTATCTCCAATATATCATGTTATTGCCAAACTATGACAGGATCGATCTTCTAAATACACCTCTCTAATTGTGGGTTAACACTTAAAACAGTTACAAAACAAAGACTACCACTCTTCTTTGAAGTTCTGGGACACCTGCACACAATTCCTCTCTCTCTCTCTCTCTCTCTCTCTCTCCAACACACGCACAGTACTCTTCTATGTTCGTAGATGAAGTTAGTCAAGAATGAGGACCCAAAAAATTAAAAAACTACGTCCACAACTTGAAATCTCACATTAGTAACCTAAAGTTGAATGTACCTAGCTATAAGGGTAATTTTGAAAAGTAGCTGAAGTAATTAGGATAATTTTTGGAGCACATAAGAATCTCACATAAACAACATGCATAAACTTTATGCATCTATCTCTCTCCTCTATGTACCCCACAAACACTGTGAACCCCACACAGCCAGTGGACCCCACCAAGAGATAGATAGACACAAATTTATGTGAGATTCTTATGTGCCCCAAAAGTTATCCAAATAATTATCATTAAATGATTTTAGTGCACAATAGTTTTAGGACAGTCAAAATAGGAAAAGAAGGATGCATAAAACTGGCACGGATGAAGTAATAACTTACAATCAAATTCAACTAATCCTACTGAATTAGACTTGGCTTCACTACCACATCATTTAGGAAACACTTTTGGGGATAGAAATTTAGGAAGTATAGCATTACTCAATTATAGATGCATGATACTGCCACAAATTCACAATTAACACTCAGCGACCATAACAGCTGTAACTTAGTGGACTGAGTGCACATACATTAATTTTGGGGTTAAATACATTTTGTCCCATGTGGTTAGGCCCATTCTCAGTTTACCCTCCTACGGTTCAAAAGCGAATACTTAACCCTTTGTGGTTTCGGACTAAAGTGAAAAGGCTAAGATTTGCCTCAAAATTGATGAAAATTCTAAAATTGGCCAAAAATATTAACATTTAACCCCTTTTGTGAGCTTAATTTTGAGGTTAATCACCTATGCAGAGATAATGCTGCCATTTAACTCACCTACGTGAGGCTAATTTTTAACACTTATCCATTTTGTTGGTTAATTTTGGGTTAACTGTATATGTGAGGTTAAGATTGACACTTAAACTCTCATACATGGGGCTTATTTTAACACTAAATCCTCATGTGAGGAAATTTTGAGAGAAATTTGGATAGCTTTACTTTAATTCGAAACCAGAGGGTTAAGTGTCCACTTTTAAACTACAAGGGAATAAAGTAAAAAACGAGCCTAACTATAAGAAGTAAAACCTAATTAACCCTTAATTTTTCCTATAAAGAGACTTGTTTTGAAAGTTCGGTGAGAAAAGTACATTTAAACGATAGTAAAATATTAAAAAATAAATAAATAAAGAAATAAGTAAAAGAAAAAAAAAAACAAGAATCTAATAAATAACACACGGGAGTGAAGGGACTATCATTAGGCATATTAAAGTCTGACATTCATTTATTGGGCGAACGGCATAATGTTAAAATATGAAATGATTTAATAACAAAAAAAATACTAATAATTAAGTCAATTGTATGATAATAAATTGGGAGGATTAAAATATCATGAAGCCCTGTGTTTATTATATTTAACTTCCATAGGCACCCTCTCCAATTGGAGTGCCGGCAGAGAATCTGAGTTTCAACAAAATGCAAGTGACATTAGTTCGGTGGAGACTGGAGACAATAGGAAGTTTCTTATGAAGCTAGTTAATGACCACCAAACCATATGGTTTTTATAGTTTCGATTGCAAGGTTTGCAGTGATGTCAATTGGAAAAATGATTAAATAAAACTTGAGTGGGGCCGGTCTTCCCAATGCAGTGCAGTATTCAATACATTGTTCATGGATAGAGTGTAAAGTGGGTCCAGTCCGCTCCACCCCGTCCCGCTACGTGGCAGCTCATAACTAGTCATGTCTCGTGAACGAGTCTAATTTATGTTTCAGTGAATTGAGTGTGGCCTCGGATCGATTTTCTTCTTTGAGGTCACAACTCGCTCCGTGACTCATCTCATCTAACCCATCAACTCGTCACCAACCTGCTTCGTTTTGCGAACCCGCAAATAATTTATTTTTAATTAATTATTTTCAAATAAACTAATTATTAACAAATAGTTTTATAAAACTTTTAAGTCGAAAATAAATACTTAAAAAGACCGTTTTCAAATACTTTTTTTAATAAACTATTTTTAAATAAAGTGTTTTTTTAACTATTTTTTTTAAGAAATAAAGACTTATTTTTAAATCGTTTTCTAATAAACTATTTTGTGTTACACTATTTTTAATAATTTATTTTTTAATTAACAATTTTTGATAAACAACTTTTTAAAAACTGTTTTCAATAAATTTTTGAATAAATGATTTATTAAGAAATTATTTATATTAAAAATAAAAACAGGTTTTTGCAATCAACCCATGAGTTAGACCCGCCCCGCCTCACCTTGCCTCGCCTCATTGAACCACGAATTAGTGAACTAGGGCGAGTCACCCTATATCCCTTATCGAGTCAATTCGCCCCGCCTCATCTATCTCACTAATCCGCCCCGTTTGACACATCTATGGATGAGTAAAATATAGGATAAACTACGTTAACACCCCCTCAACTATGGCCTTTCTCAAATAATCCCCTAAACTACAAAGTTCAACAAACTAACCCCTCAACTATTACATTCTTCCACTAACACCCCTTCGGTTATATTGTTGTCTAAAAAAACCAATACTTTTGTGTCATGTTATCAGTACATGATATAAAAGTGTTTAACAACAAGACATTTTTGCCTCTCCTTTAAGTCCTCAGAAATTTTAAATAAGTTGCCTAATATTTTATGAACAACATATAGGGGTGGTAATTTTTGATCTGACATGACAACCCGACACGAAATTAACGAGTTTGGGTGACCCGTATAAGGTCACGGGTCATAAACGAGTCGATCCGTTTGACACGATTAATAAACGGGTTGAAGCGGGTCAATCCATCCAATTCGTTTGACCCGATTAAGTATTTAAGTGCAGTTGGGCCTTTTTTTTTTTTTTTTTTTTTTTTGAGTTCTAAAAATAATTTTTAATGATTTGGAAGTCTAAAATACAAATAATATAAATAAGAATTTTAAAAAATATTTATTTTAAATATATATATATATGTAGACTAAAATTGTTTTTTTTTTTTTTTGCTCACAAAATAATAGAGTAGTTACCAACTTACCAAACAAGTAAATTTTATATATAATAATTAATAATTAATGTAATAAAAAAATAATAATTAATAACTAATAAGGGAGGGAAGAAGATGGAGCCTGAAAGCATTTATGCATCAAGTATTGCATAAAAAAAATAATAAAAAAAAAAAGGGAGGAAGCCCGCCAGAATTGCTGGATTGGGAGGGAGACAAATTACTCAATTAGACAAATACAACTGTTAATCTTGATTCTTGATGGATGGCAAGTGAAGAAATTTTTTTATACAATTAGTAAAAACAAGATTTCTTCTTATTCATTTTGTTTGGATGTGCTTGGGTGTTAAGTATGTAATAGTTAGATATTGTTATATTTGTAGTATTTTGGTATTTAAGATGTACGCGTTAATAATTGATACATTTGATGGAAGACTTGTCTGTGTTCTTAGTAGAACTGTAAGCTTTTTTCGAATAACCGAACCGAGCTAACCGGTCGGTTTTCTTAAAATTACCTACAACTAAAAATTCGATCCGACCATCCAAATAGGCAAAATCGACCAAAAGGCGAAAAAATCGACCGATCCGATCGATCACTTCGGTTGGTTTTCAAATCATGGAAAAACAACCGAAAAAATAAAAATAAAAAAATATTCGAACTGAACTGAACCGAACCGAACCTAGCTGAATTGAACCAACTGATAACACCCTATACGGATTAGACGGGTGACCCGTGTATGACTCGGTACGATTATAACCTGACACGATAAGCATGACACGATTATGACCCGACACAACAATGACCCCACACAATTATGACCCGACACGACCCGATTGCCACCCCTAACAATAAAGGGCAATTATGTGCACAACAAGTGATAATCTTGTCCTAAAAATTTCAATTGTTCGTGTTCTTAATATTTTTGTATCATATGTTGCTCACATGTCATATGTTGCTCCCATGATACAAAAACATTAGTTTTTTTTAGAGTTTTAACAGAAGGGGAGTTGGTAAAAAAAAAATGAAATAGTTGTGGGGGACAATTTATCGAGTTTTATAATTTAGGGTGACGTTTGAAAAAGAGTCATAATTGAGGCGTTGTTAGTAGAATTTACTCTAAAATAAATCACTTTGCTCGAAAGTTCAAACATTGAAATCAAATTAACAATGGTAATGAAGCAGCGTATTTTGGACTTAAATATAGAAAAATATAAATGTTGCACATGACGATGCATATGTGGGAAATTATACATTAAAAATCTTTTACTTCGGTGATTCCATCGCAAAAATCACTTTTGGTTAAAAGTTATACAAGGCAGTTTTTGTCCAATCGTAAATTTCTGTGAGTGATATTTTTTTTTTTTTTGAAATTGAATGACAAAACCAAATTTTCCAAACAAGTTTTAAATTTCAGATTTAAGAGTTTCATATATATATATATACATACTCACTTATAAACTCCAAAAAATCTTATCAAACAAAGCCTAAATGATAAAATAAATGGTATAGTGGTATACCATAGACTCCATATTGCTGCTGGGTTTATATCTTTACTATTTGGTGGTGGGGGGTAACATTTTGTTATTGATGATCCCACGTGCCCCTCCATTAAATTTACCTCCAAATTGACAATTAAAAAAAAAACCTTCTTCATGAGAGTAATAAATGAAAAGTTATACTACTAGATAAATGGATCCAAGATCCAACATTATCCCTCTCTCTTGGTACAAATATACAAATTGGACAACATCTGTACTTTGTCATTTAGATGTTGTCTTCAATCTTTACCCACACGAAATATGAATGACTCCATTCCGCGTTCACATATAGTGTTCATAGAAAAATCTAACAATTTTTTTCTTTCAAATTTTGGGCAAATTTGAAATACATGGACACTTGAGCAGTTGAATCACATCACTCATTGACTCCGAAGAAAAGAAGAAGATTACCATATAAATATTAAAATATGTACAAAATAGAACAGGGTCAGTGTAGTTTTGCTAACCCATGTTTAACTAAGATTCAAGAGCTTAATTTGTAAATCACTACAAAACGAAGTATAGCCCTCGGATTAAAAACATACAATTCCTCGAGGTTCGAGTAAATGCTGACTGCATACCCGGCTACAGAGTCGTATGAGCTAAGGGACAAGCTATCCTCCTCGGGTGCCACAACATCCGCCACGCGCTTTACCCTTCCCTCGGGTGCCACATCATTCACCACGCGCTCAGTGCCGGTCCCGAATATTTGGAGGCGCAGGATGAACTACTAAAAGGAAGGCCCTTATTCGAAGGTTCGGAGGCAGTGCCCCCGAGACAATTTTTTTGGGGTCTACTTATGTTATTACCTACTAGGTAATCTGTATAAAAAATATAAACTGATACTAAAAAAAACCAGTAAGCAATCTGTGTAACGAATATAAACAGGTAACAAAGGAAACAGTAAATGAAAACAGAAAATTGAATTAAACTCACTGTTACAGAATATAGAAACAATTATTTGAGACAGAATCCGAGCCCAGCGAACTGTTTCTTTAAGACGAATTTGCTCCCTCTCGGTGCACAAGGTTGATGAACAATCGTCTCCCAAGATAGAACGAATTTTTCAATTCTGCAGAAGCTGCACTTCAATCTCCAGAATACAGCGAACACAATACTGTACAATACTCGAACAACTATGATATGCAGTGCAATGAAAGAGAGATTTTATTTTTCCGTGCTAATGAAATGAAATCAGAGGAATATATATAAACAATGTAGTGACTGTTAGAATCAACACGTCCAAACAGAGCATTGCATCTGTTGGAGTGGTGACTTTACGAATCAACACATCCAAACAGAGCATTGCAACTGTTGGAGTGGTGACTGTACGAATACAGCACAACCGAACAGAGCCTAATCACTGGAAGGACATGACTGTTAAAAAAAAACTGGAGGGAAATTCAAGTAAATTTTCTCCAAAAAGAATAGTCAACAAGCCTAGGACCACGGATCCAAGCCCAGCCCGGCCGGTCGGCGGCGGCCGCGTGTGCGTGCGGGATAAATCCCACAAAGGCCTAGGTCCTCCCCCCTTAACAAAAGTGGGTACCCCAAAGGGGCATGCCCCTTAGTTGGCTTCCCTTTTAAATATACCCTTAAGATCTTTGATGTTTTTCCTATGTTGGGACAACCAAGGTTTCCCACATTTTTTCTCCTTCACCAATATTTCACATGGGCCACTTTGGATGACAATTTCCCATTCATCCCTTATTGGATTTCAACATGTAAATATACGTCGTTCATCTCCTCACGGAGGAGAACGCATTCCAATGTGGTCCCGCCCCTAAAGACATGTGGGACCCACCTTAAATTGGAGCCAAAGTTTACATAAAACTTGTTAGTTGAAGTCCAATTTTCCAACAACTTATACATAATTGAATTTTTTTTTTTAGGGTTTACTTATACATAATTGGCGATTTTTTTGGGATTTACTTATAATATGAGTCTATTTGTGAAAATAAATATTGTATGGTGTCTTTCAAAATCCCAGGGAGGCCTTTTTCTAAAACTTAAAAAATTCTTAAACTAAAAGTGTAATTTTCAAAATTCTAGGGGCCTTTGCTTTCGAGTTTTATACATATGCATATCAATATATATGTAGTTGATGACACTAAATTGGGCATTGGGCCCATTTGAGACCTAAACATAAGTTGAGGAGAGGCTTAAACATAATTAAGGGAGACCTAATGTAAAATGCTAAAAAAATCTTAAGGCAAAAATGCAATTATAAAAATTTTATGGGGGCCCTCAAAATTTGATAAACTTTGGTGGCCCGGGACGGTTGCCCCACTGGCCCCCCCTTTGGGCCGGTCATGCACGCGCTCATCCTTACAACCACCACACGGCACACCAATATAGCCCTTTCACGACCGTCCGTACAACCCAAGCTGTCCGTAAGAATAATTCTACCCTTCGGAGTCAATGACTCAATGCACAAAGTCTCAGCGCTATGCTCTCTAGTCTAAAAAGCAGGGAGGGCGGTTCTTTTTAAGATTATCTCTATATTTAATCAATTTCACAATATATCAACCAAACACTCAAACGAAAATAAGCAATTCTATTTTTAAGCAATTCTATCAATCACAATGAAGATAACATGAGCATAAGCACAGACAAACATGCCCATAATATGATCTGTTAATATATATGAGCAGAAACCAGTTGGGCTTCAAAGTTTCTTACTCAAGTTTAGTTCTCCAGGAAACCACAAGCAACTAGACATCCCAACTCTCTGTGTAGATAGGGCCTCCTTGTTAGCATTCTCCTAGTTTTGTGTTGGTCCACCCAAAAAGCTGGGAGGTGTAAACTGGAAAATGATGTGACATTTGTTTGTTTTATAAAGTGGAGAGTTCGGATCCTCCATTTCGGCAGTACTTTTTTTTTTCCTTTTCTTTTTTTCTTTTTTCTTTATTTTTTTTTTCCTTCCCGGGAGGATGATCCCCAACCCAAAGTGGATGATATTAGACTCGCGGCCTCAGCAACACTATTTTTTTCCTCTTATTATTATTATTATTTTTTTTGTGTGTGCTTTCAAAAATTAAAAATGTTTGAAATTGTTCAAAACTTTTCATTTCTTACCAATTTATTAATGTTTCGAGAAAGTAATAAATAACCTTTAATACTCTTGAAAATAGACCACTAAGGCTTAGTTTGGTCCCCATTTTGGTGCTTCTCTTTTTTTAAAGCACAATTTCATGTTAATTCATTTGGTAACTAGGTTATGTCCATTGCAAAAATTGAACTTAGGTGGGGGTGGAGCTTTTAAAAGCCTAAGGTTACTTTTTAGTTTCATGATGTTTTTTTTAAGAGTAGTGTGTCACTTGTATAAAATTATCAAACAACTTAATAATAAATTTCATAAACTCTTTTTAAAAAATCACGTGGGGGTCAAACTAAGCCTAAGAAAACTTTTCAAGAAAATTCTTTAGTGAAATAACTTTATTCTTTTGTCTACAATATTACTAAATAGATTAGGTATATTCGAAGTAGCGAAATGTAGTTGAATTTTTTTTCCTTGCTAATCGGTATTTTTGAGTATTTATTGTTTGAGAACTCACAATGATGTCAATATTAGAAGGGCAATGCTAGGGGCACTAACAATATCCACTAACACTTACTAACACACTCTATCTCTCTCCTAGTAATATAGCGGGGTCCACTGCGGACCCCACAGTGCCACTAAGAGAGAGATAGAATGTGTTAGTAAGTGTTAGTGGATGTTGTTAGTGCCCCAAATATTACTCATATTAGAAACAAAATGGGAATGCACTTTTGCACATGAGTAATATTTGAGGTACTAACAAATTTCACTAACACTTACATCCACACTCTATCTCTCTCCTAGCGACACTTTAGGGTCAACAGTAGACCAAAAGTACCACTAGGAGAGAGAGAGAGAGAGTATGTGGGTGTGAGTGTTAGTGAAAGTTATTAGTGCCCCTAGCATTATTGCTTGCACATATCTTTGGAAAAAAAAAAAAAGGGGGTTTAATTGGAGACTTTTTGACAATCTAAAGTTTTTTCCTTTAATATTTTTCTTGGTTCACAAGATTAAACTCTGTAGGAAGAAAAGATTCATTAATGCATTACTCCCTCAAATTTAGAATTAATTTACATAATAGTATATGAGTCAATAATTTTTCCTATAAGGAGACTACTCTTGAAAGTTAGGTGGGAAAAGCAAATTTAAATGACTAATTCAATAATCTATTATGGGTAACGAGCAATTTTGCTCACCTAAATTTGGCTCACTATTGCTTATCAATGCCTTTATTGCCTGACATGTGTCCCATTTTATTCCTATTTTGCCCTTGTATGAGACAAATTTCAGGCAATAAAGACATGGGTGAGCAATGGTGAACCAAATTTGGGTGAGCAAAAGTGCTCTCTTATGGATAATGATATTGCAAGCAGCTTCTAATGTAAGAAAGCAGCTTTTAACCGTTAGATAAAGATTTGGTCCAAAGATAGTAACTACAAAGAGTAAAGATTGGGACACCGTACCCAAAGACACAACTTTTGGGACATAATCCAAAAGATGTGTTTATATCTCTCCTGTGATGTCACTGGATCTCACAGTGACACATGATATATCTCTCATGTGATTTCACTGGGCCCTACAGTGACACGGGAGAGAGATAGACACATCTCTTAAGTTGTGTCCCAAAAAGATGTGTTTATATCTCTCCTGTGATGTCATTGGATCTCACAGTGACAGATGATATATCTCTCATGTGATGTCACTGGACCCTACAGTGACACAGGAGAGAGATAGACACATCTCTTAAGTTGTGTCCCAAAAGTTGTGTCTTTAAGTGTGTTCCAAGTATTACCCAACTAAAAATATTAGTAAATTTCATCCAACTATTAAAAACTGCTTTCTTACAGAAGAAATTGCTTGTAATATCATTATTAGTCTATTATTATTAAATTCTAACAAATGAACAAATCGAGTTATCATTTGGCATAATTAGTGTGTCATACGTCTATTGGCCGGGTGACCGTCGTATTGTTAAAATATGAAATGCTTTTTTTAATATAAAAATAACAAAAAAAAAAGGTCAATTAGTAGAAATAACTAATGCATAAGATTTTTAATATTAAGAACAATTTAAATCAATCATTAAGGATAAGTCCCCATCTCCTATTTCTTAGACTAAAATACTCTTATCTTCATCATCTAACTCTAACTACCATTATCACCACCCTTACCACTTCCGACCATCACCCCCACCATCTCTAGCAACCACCCAACCACCTCCGGTGACTAAAAAACACAAGTTAAATTTCACTAGATGTAGGGAAAAAAAAGTGTGAAATTTCACTTACATTTTCGTATAACAAGTGAAATTTCACTTAATATTTGTAAAACCTGCAACTATCGTGGATCTGGTTGGATCTGGTTTGAGCTCGTCAGAGATGGCCGAATCTAAATCAAGCTCGTCGGATATTGCCGGATTTGGTTCGAGCTCGTCGGATATGGCCAAATGTGGTGGCTGCAAGCCTGCAACAATGGCGATAGTGGTGGCGGCGGCTGGGGATAGTGGTGGTGGTTGGCGATAGCTCGCGATCGTCGTCGTCGTGGTGGTGGTGGTGGTGGCAGAGGACGGTGGCTCTGTGGTGGTGGCGGCAGATCGATCGTAGTGAAGGCAGACTTAGATCTCAGAGAAAGAGAGAGAAAAAAAAAATTTAGTATAGGATATTTACCAAATATAAGTTTTAACTAGAGGGACTTTTTAGCAAACTAAGAAATCTTTTATCCTTAAACTCTTAAAGAGTCACTTTGAGGTATTTTCCACTAATTTTTCCAAAAAAAAAAAAAAAATTAATAGTTAAGTCAACGGTTTATGAGATAATTAGGTGACAATTAAAATATTATCAAGCCCGCTGTTTATTAGAGTAATACTTAAGTTCCAAACGCACCTCTCCAATTGCAGTGACGGCAGACAATCTGAGTTATCAATAAAAGACAAGTGGGTTTAGTTGGGTGAAGAGAATATATAGGAAGTTTCTTATGAAGGTAGTTAATGACACCAAACCATGGTTTTTATACTTTCAATTGCAAGGTTTTCAGTGATCTGAATTTGGGAAAAAAAATAAAAGTGATTAAACTAAGGGCTTTGTTAGCATATGCTTTTAGGGCATATATTAATGTTTTAAATATGGAAATAAATAAGGGATACAGTGTGGGTATCAATATCCGGTGTGGGGTTCAATGTTATGTTTCCCTTGTGTATTTTCACTTTTGGAACCTTAACATATGCACTAAGGGCATATGTTACCAAAACCCTTAAAATAAAAACTTGAGTGGGGACCAATCTTCCTAATTTAATACATTCAATGCAAAATACTCATTAATTGTTCTTGGAAGTATAATACTTCCTCCGTTCATTTTTTTGAGTCATGTATTCTATTTTGGGATGTCTTAAAATTAGTGTCTACTTTCCTAAATTGGTATACAATTTTTAGTTACTTTTTAAAACTACCATTCCTTGAAATCTACACCAAGTCAAAACTAAAAAAGTTATTGTAATGATTAGGGATAATTGTGGAAAGTGTGTGTAGATTTTTTTGTCCTCTTAATAAATTGAGTTTCCAAAGTTGAACTCAAAAAAAAGGGACGGAGGGAGTATTAATAATCTTGGGTATGGAGTAAAAACAAATGAATTTGCTCGGAAGTCCAAAAAAGTGAAAATAATTCTTTTTTTTTTTTGATAAAAAAAGTGAAAACACTAAATGGTAATGAATCTGCATATTTTGTCGCATAGAAAATATAAGTTACATATGTTGATGCATATGTGAGAAGTTATACAGTAAGGGACTATTTGACAACGTACATCTTCTTATTTGTAATTCTATAATATATATATATATATATATTTCTAGTCAAAAATTGTATAAAATAGCATTTGTTTAATCACAATATTAAGCACTTTACCCGTAAAATTTTTGAGATTGCAACAAACAAAAGGATTTGTCACAATCTTATTTTAATTTTTGGAGTTTTATAATCTGTTATGAACTCTAAACTACTTCTAAGAAGGATCTTAAGTACTCCCTCCGTCCCTTTTTTTGAGTCCTATATTCTATTTTGGGATGTCCCAAAATTAGTGTCCACTTTCCTAAATTGGTATACAATTTTTACTTACTTTCCAAAACTACCCTTCCTTGAAATCCACACCAAGATAAAACTAAAAAAGTTATTGTAATGATTAAGGACAATTGTGGAAAGTAAGTGTAGATTCTTTTTGTCCCCTTAATAAGTTGAGTTCCCAAAGATGAATTCAAAAAATGGGACGGAGGGAGTATAAAAGTAAATGATCTAAAATATTGAAGAAAGGCCATCATATATCGTGCTGATTTGATGTGACTGCAAGTCAATTAATTTCTCATAGGATAGTGTCTGTTGGGTCGAAGTCAAGCTAACCTCCTTTTCACATCTTTTGCTATTGATGATCCCATGTGCCCATCCTTAAATTTCCCTCAAAAAGATAATTATACAGTTGTACCATTGTAACCCACTCATCTAAAACATCATTCAATAAAAAAAGAAATAGAAATGCTAGAGACACATTGTGAAACACAACGTGAAGCACAACCAGACTCTCTAAGCAATAAAAACATTTGTGGGATCCACATAAAATTTGCAAAAAAATCCCTCTGTTTAATACCCAAACACAAGACACAGAAGCCTCAAAAATCCCCAATTCTATTTGAGAAGGACCAACAGTAACCCAACCCATGTATATTTGAGACGGACCACAAATCGCCTACCTCACGACGGCGACGGCACTGGGCGACGGTCAGGCGACGACGGGGCGAACCAAGGCAAGGCCACGGCAAACCATTATTGTTTCTCATTTCTATAACCCCGCACACATCTCCGGTGTATCCCCAATTGCAACCCAACCCGTGATGGCGAACATGGCGGAAGTGACGACGACGGTAGGCGATATAGACAACTCAGCGGCGGCTTCAAGGTATAGCTATCCTCCTCTCTCTCCAAATCCATTATCTGTATCTAGCTTAGAAAATGATAGAATAACTATTTTTTTTTTTCAAACAAACATACACTAATTTTTGTACGAACCAAATTATTTAGCTAGATACAATCATAAAGAAACAAGGTGGAAAGAATGAGGTTCTATACCCATATCAACGTTATCAACACAATTACCATCTTTCACAAGTTAAGTCTATCAACTAAACAAAAAGAATATACAGATAATTCTTGTAATCACTCCTCTACTCAATGTACTTCTATATAACACAAGCCGAAATATGGACAGAAGTATAGTTTGGAGATATAAAATAATTGATTATGTGCAAGCATGAGCATGTCCATGTTTCCAACTCCAATAAGTCATTTTGGGTCATAGGATTTAAGACTTAGCCGTATATTAGGACAAGTTCTAAATGAACATGCCATTGCTAGACAATTTCATGCCCACCATCAAAAGAAGAAAAATTAGTTTTCTGAGGGGGCTTATATGGTAGTTCCAGCAACAATTTTTGACCTTTTTTTTAACAATTTTTCACTAAAAATATGATATTAGTAACCACAAAGAACATACGCTCATCCATCTACAGCGCAATGCCACATCCCAAACTGTCTTGTCTTTGAACTGCATTGCAATTCTAGCATATCAAACTATGTTATTTTTAGAGGAATATCTGCAAAAGGAGATTGCCATATGAATTTACCATGCACTGTTCATATGAATTTACCATGCCATATTTGTGAAAAGTTCACAAATAAGAGCCACTCAAACTTTTATTACCATCTGTAAAATAAAAGTGAGAGACATGGAACCAATAAAAACAAGTCTTCAATATTATTGAATTGCTAGTATCCTAACTTATTCGTTACATTTTTTATTGTAGAGACTTAGAACAAGAAGAATCAAGTGGGTTTGCGAATGTGGTTGAGAATATTATTGAATACGAGTTCAGGAATGCTACAAGGCCAAGGAAATTTTGCACATGGCTATAGAGAAGAAGAACCTCCGCGATGCAGTGGTGATGATCACGATGAACAAGGAATTCATTAAATTATGTATCAATTTATGATATTATGTCTTGATATGATGAACAAGTGATTACTAAAGTTATGTTGTGTATTGAATATTTTGATTTCTCTATTAAAGATGGAAGCATGTGTTTTCATTTCTCATGTCTCATTAAATCCAAACAGCAACTAGCTTTTCTATGTGGCTAGTATATCCATAGGAAAATTGTTGGTAGAATAATAAACCAAGAATTGAAGTGGCAAGATCATAGTTTGCACAACATGGATCATAGTATTTCTAACACAATACATGACAATTTCTTGAAATATTAATTGATTCATTAAACCCAGTATTACAACAAGCAAATATTACATTACATTTGTTTTGATAAGATAAACATAAAAATAACTATTACAATAAGATTCACCAAGAGCCTATTGCCCATTCTTGTGATGTCAACACATGTTTGGCTTTGGCCATTTTGTATCGTTGCCTTCACTTCATTTCGGAAGTCTTCAAATGCATTTACAACAAACTTTGATGAAGCTTCATCCGTAGCATTAGCGTCAACATCCTCCTCAATGGTTTCTTCGCACCATTCAAAGAAATTGCATGGTTGGATATGATCCTTGAGCATTAAACAAGGTGTTAGTAAAACACTAACAAAAATATATACAATGCAACCAAACAATTCCTTCTACAACCTACAAAGGATGTTTGAGGCTTACTAGATATCCAGGGCATGAATAAAACAAACAATTCTTGCTCCATTCTCTTTGCGACGTTTTCAATATTGCGACTTAAAAGGGAAATTTTGGATTTTTATAGCATTTTACTTGAGTATGTCAACATTAGTAAATGACTTTAGTTTGTTTGTGGCAAACGAAAATGAGAGCGTCACATTAGTAAGGTAAGACTGATCAAAAGGAATTGATTTCTTTCTTATTAGGAGTTGTTGACAGTTTTTCCACCAAGCAGCAGCAAAACAATCATGATTTCTAAATAGGTATGACTTAAAAGCCAACCAAAGAAACATTTACAAAGTAAATTGTTTTGCTTCAGAGATTTTCCGCATCAGATTTTGTCGGCTCACTTTTGAGGGAAAAAAAAACAATTTACTTTTGAAAACCACAATTTTGTTAATGGTATTACATTTTAGCACCCAAGTCCAATGTTTTAGCATCAAAATCACTAGCCCACTGTGAGCAATCAGCAAAAGAGGCCCTAAGTGTCATATGGCACCAAACCCCAATCATAGGTATGACTTTAAATTGTATATCACAACTTACTTGGAAGTGATAATCCAAAAAAAAAAAAAAGTTACTTGGAAGTGATAATTAATCCAAAAAAAAAAGTTACTTGGAAGTGATAATCCAAAAAAAAAAAAAGGTTACTTGGAAGTGATAATCCAAAAAAAAAAAAAAAAAGTTACTTGGAAGTGATAATCCAAAAAAAAAAGTTACTTGGAAGTGGTCCAAAAAAAGATCAATCAGTATTGAGTGGCCAAAAATGATAAGCAAAAGAATGAACTTTTCCTATGGTATAGAAGAAGCTCAAATAACATCATCCCAAAACATCAAACAAATCGACATTACCTATCACCAACAGTAGCCAAGAACAGCAAATACCCAGATCAAAATTTCACCTGAGCACCCCAAAACTCTTAATTAATCAACCCTTTTGAGCATTTATAGTTTGGGTGGTGATTGGGGCTTCAAAGTTTAAACAATCCCTCAAAGCTTGCCCCTGAACCTCAAGATATGCTACAGATTTTTTCCTACCGTCCGTCGCCACGTCATCGCCTTGCCGTCTTTGCGTTGCCGCCTTGCCGTTGTCGCGTCGCCGCTTGCCGTCGTCCCTCTCCCTCTCTAGGTCACGGGTTGTGGAAAACAATTGGGGATTTTTGAGGCTTCTGTGTCTTGTGTTTGGGTATTAAACAGAGGGGTTTTTTTGCAAATTTTATGTGGGCCCCACAAATGTTTTTATTGCTTAGAGGGACTGGTTGTGCTTCACGTTGTGTTTCACAATGTGTCTCTAGCATTTCTGAAAAAGAAACTGTGTAATCTGAACAATCTTATTTGAAAACCATAATCATATGTATTTATCTAATCAACACTCATATACTTTCGAAAGACTTTGATTTATGTGATTTACAGAGCATTATGCTCAAACCTAATCTTGATGCATATGATTTACATACATTATACAGAATGTAGCTTAAGGGCACGCACTAAGAGCACCCATAATGCGTATAGTAAATTTAAGGAGAGTATTTGGTTAGTTTAGTGTATAGATCTAATACACTAACAATGAGTAAGTTGTCCAAATGGCACACACAATACCGCATAGAATCACTCGGCATACACAATACCGCACAAAACTCACACGGCACACACAAAAGTATGTGAGTGTTTGCATCATAAGAAACACACACAGATACACAAAAAAAAAAAAAAAAAAAAAAAAAGAAAAAAGCCAAACGGCACACACTGTGCCATTTGGAAGTGGCACGGTACAGTGTGTGCCGTTTGGGAGATAATTGTGTGTCACATGGTACAGTGTGTCCGTTTGGGAGTGACACGACTTTGTGTGCTCACGGCACACTCAGTGCCATAGCCCTCGTACATTAACAAAACTTAACTGTACACTAAACTTAAATTTCACTAAATTCAGTTGTAGTACACTATTGTACACACCAATCCATTACAAGCGTTCCACAACAAACAATCCTTAAGTTTGCTGTATATTGTGTTTCATTGTGAATAGTCTAAAGTATGCCAATAGAAATTGGCCTTTACTTAATTTTGGTACATATATACAAATTCGCCCTACGTATGTGCTTTATTTGCTGTGTATTCTCATTTAGATATATAGTCTTCACACTTCATTCACATGAACAAACAATATTTCCAGTGCACATATAGTGTTGATTAAATCTTTGTTTTTTATTTTTTTTGGGGTAAATTTGAAATGCACAAACACTTGAGCAGTTGAAATAGATCACTCAGAACATGAAAATATAAAATAAAATGTTAAGACCATCTAAAAATTAAAATATGTACATGATAGAGTTGGGTTAGTATAGTTTAGCTAACCCAGGATTGCTAAGATTCACCTAATATATATATATATAAAATATTTGATAATATGCATCTCAAATTTTGTATCACAATTGCCTCCCAAACACATGTAACAGTTGTCCTATTTGATATTGATTGGAGGATTTTGAAGTGGTCGTACCATGTGTTTGAGAATCAATTAGGATACAAAATTTAGAAATATTAACATTTAAAAATAATAATAAACTAAGATTCAAGAACTTTGTAAATCACAACGAAACAAGGAAGAATTGCCCTGGGATTAACAACATATAACTCTTCGAGATTCGTGTAAATGCCAGCGTGCCCGGCGGCTTCAGAGTCGTATGATCCAAGCGACAAGCTATCCTCCTCTGGCGTCGCATCATCCGCCATGCGCCTCACCCTCCCAGCGATCACACGGCACACTAGCATGGCCCTCCGACCGTCTTTACTGCCCAAGCTGTCGTGGGCCCTACCACTACTAGCCGTGGTGCGGGTCCCCTTGCCATGGAATCCGTGTCTGATTATCTTGCAAACCTCGCAGCTGCCGGCTATAGAGCTGCATAGGCTCGACGAGCCGCGCGAGCCGAGCGCACACATTAGAGTCGTGCAGTGGAATCGCAACAGCTCGTTGCCGTCGGCAGCACACCTGAGAGAAAATATTCGGTGTAATGATTATATTAATGATGTGATGTAACAAATTAATTAAATCTAATTACTTGAATATTTGTTCCTCCTGAAATTAAGAAAAGCGTCTTTACATATCGACGATACACCCAAGCATATCAGTAAAGTTACATGGTTACACAAAATATTATCTTCGCACCTGGGGTTTTTTCTGGTGTTGCTGTTCGCACGGATCTTCACTACTTCTCGACAGTCCTCGAACCGTTGGATGGTTCGTTGGGTGTTGCGGACTTTTAGGATCCGTTCGATCTTGAAAATGGGGTTGTCCTTTTTGAGCCAGCTTGATTTAAAGATTATTTCCACTATGTTGCGACCCGAATCTTCCGGTCCCAGTTCTGAAACTGCACCATCAAGGAAAAACAACAAATTGATGAAATTATCCCTATGAAAACAGTTAATGTCAAATTTACCCTAAATTTCTTTGCATGTTTGATTCATTGTTAGGTGTTATTAATAATAAAATAAAATATAAAAAAAAAACCCAAAACTGAAAATTGACTAAAATCAAACTATTTAAAGGAGTGCATAAGCCTAAATCGAACGAAAATCGATCATAACCGTCTAAACCCGATCTATCGACAGGCGATTTCAAAATCACTAAAAAATCGACAAAATCGATTGCAAACACCCCTAGTGTAATAATCAATAAACAACCAAAATTAGTTGAAGAATTCTATGAGACAACGTAGTGTAATTATTTTGTGACATTAGAACAATTTTTTGAGGCTTAAACAAAACGAGTATATGTATAATTTTTTGAGGCCTAACCAAAACTATTAAATGTATAATGTTTGCGACATGAGAATGATTTTTGTGAATTGCGTGCAATGTTATGTGACTTGATAACTTTTGCATTAAATGATAACAGCTTTATACGTGACTTCCTCTCGGCCACAAAATTGATTGTATGGTACGAATAAACCATCTATCACAAACGAGTAATGTCAAGCACACATTACAAACTACAACACTAACCACACAAGTATTACATTTAAAATACAAAATCCCACATTTAAAACACAATACCTAGTATTATTAAGATGTCTTGTCCTCGAATGTTATTATGTGTCTTGTGCTTTAAATGTAGGGATTAGTACTTTAAATATAATACTGGTATAATTGGTGATGTGATTTGTAATGTATACCTAACATTTTTGACCACAAAATTGATTGTATGACAGCTTTAAGACTACGTACTTTTCGATTTGGTAAGTGACAGGTTTTGAAATCTGTTGTGCCCATTCCTCTCTCTCTCTCTAAAAGAGTAATGATTCGTGCACATAAAATGTGCACATAAAGATCTAGGTCATTCATTTTGGTGGATCCTATGTGTGCGGGGATGGATCCCACTAAAATGAATGGCTCAGATCTTTATGTGCACATTTTATGTGCACGTAGCATTACCCCTTTCTAAAATTATTACACTATATTTATTGCGCTTGTGTACGCAATGGTCCATGGAAAGTTAAAATGACGTAGGGACTATGCAACGGAATAATGAAGGCAAAACATGGTGGGGCAAGTATGGTTTTAATGCAACACTTAACTTTAATGTAATTTGTACTTTTTACCTATGGTAAAATTATCTTAGGAAATATTAAAAATCTCAAATTTTCGTAACAAATGACGAGATCATAATGTAACACCACATTACAATGGGATTTCCTGAATTTTAATTCATATTGCAATGATACCGCCCAAATTTCATAGAAAATGGTTAATATGTAATTTCAATACCACGTTATTCTAGATATATATATATATATATATATATATACAAATCTGTGATCTATCACTGTTTTGTAATTTTATTTATTTTTTTATTTCTTAATGAAATGAAGATTACCTCAGTTAAAGCCACACTCTGACTCGTCCTATGAAAAAAAAAAAAAAAGAAGAAGAAGAAGAAGAAGGCCACATTCACTTTGACAAGGACTTTGAAGGGTGAAGTAAATTATTAAGTTTAGAAAATGCAAATCAAATGCCATATATTTTCCTACCTCTCAGAAATAGATATTATCTCATATTAAAAAAAAAAACCAATTAAAGATAAATAAAATTAGATCATAATACCAGCATGCCTCACTGCTTGATGAAGCTCCAAACTTTCTATCTTTGGGAACACCTCTCCACACTCTGAGCAAGCACATATAGTACTCCTTGGTAATGGATACCTGAATTTATTATTATTTTTTTTCCAAAATTACATTAATTCAACTATATATATACATATATTGTATCCAAATAAATTATGAATAATATATAGTTCCCAAATGTAGAATTAACTCAAATGCTACGAGATTGGTCACCCACAAAGTGATCCTGGTATCACAGTCTACTGCATATGGCACTACTCACTTAGTATTCAGAATCTTCCAAATTTGGATACCATACCATTACTCATTTAGGATTAACAAAAGTGTTAAAAGGGAATTGTACCAAAATTATACCACATGTTGTTACACTTATACATGCCATTACATATAGTACTACTCCCATAACATTTAGATATCACAAGTTTGGATAGTATAGCATTATTCATATATATATATATACACACCCACACACACACATATATATATATATATATTACCTGCTACGATCAACAACTGTGTGGCATTCATAACACCCAGAAAGCTTCCTGAATTGCACGCCTCTCGAGGACGACGAGCACGTCGGACCTCCATTGGATCGAACCGAACCCGACAGAGACCTTGACGATGATGACCCATTAACATTTTTCCGACCCAGAAGCCCGGTTTCCTGATCCACGGTACTACCCTCGGGCGAGTTATCGGGTCGGTGGACCACCCTTGTATTCCCGTGAACAACGTCTCTAAAACTGCATATAGACCCGCAAGACCCGGATTTGGGTTGGGGCCCACCATTATTGTTCTTAGACGGGTCGTGGACTCTGGACCCTTCGATCTGTTTGCAGGTTAAAAGGTTCTTGATTTGATCCCATGAAGATGGTTGTTTTGGCTTCTGATTGATCTTTTTTTTGTGCTTGGTGGATGGGTTTTTGGGTTTTGCGGGTTCGGGTAAGAAAGTCAGGAGGGCCATGAAAAGCAGAGCTAGAAAATTGAAGAAAAATGCTGCAGAACGAGCTCCCCTGTTCATGGTAGGAAGAGAGAGAGAGAGAGAGAGAGAGAGAGAGTATTGAGAGCTCTTTAAAAAAAAAAGATGAGAGAGGGATCCAAGATGGGTAATAAAGGAGGGAGAGAGGGTGGGGGTCTTTGGTCTTTACCTTGTTTTGTATGTATGGTATTCGATTTGCATCTGTGCTCTTAGGCAATTATTTAAGGTCCCGTTTGACAACCATTTTTTAGAGCTTACAAGTGATTATAAAACTCTAAAAATTGTAAAATGAAAATGTTTGAGAGACCGTATTTCACAATTCAAGCACAGGCATGTGAATTTGCGATAATTGGTCAAAAGCAGGTTTGCGATTGAATTACAGAAACATAACTCTTGCCAAACAGGCCCCAAGTAATATAGGAATATTTACCTGCTTGTGTTATCTTATTACCATGAGTACTGCCACACTTCCCAAATTTGAAAGCCAAAATTGTTTCTCATGAAATGCCTCAACAGTTATAGACTTCTACCACTTTCTATGGCGGTGGTCGATGACGGTGGTATACAGTGTCGGTCCTGAGTTTTGGAGGTCCTAAGCAAATTCTAAAATATGAGCCTTAAAGCTATACAGAGGTTCGGGAGTAGTGCCTTGAAGCAAATTTTTTTGGATCTATTTATGTATAATTATATGTAAAATTGATTTTTTGTCACATCTACAATTAGAATTGGAACCCTTTGAGGGTGGGGGCCCCAAGCGGTAGCTTACTTTATTTCCCCCAGGACCGGTCCAGGTGGCATATATACCATTACATGTGATACAACTAGCAAAGCATTAAACTCATGTAGCTTCATAGTCACAATTTGATGGTTGACTTTTTGTTGACTTGGTCACTTGAGGGTTGATCAAGTGATTAGAACTTATCGAGTGATGTAGTCCCACAAACTTTGATTGGCAGGATTGGATATTTGGCAACTGGCATGGGGAGTGTTTGGACGGTCGTCTTGGCTTATACAGTTAACCAGCTTTCTGTGTTCTGTCCATTTTTTAAGTTATTCTCCTGCAGCTTTGCACCTTTCTTTTTGTCTAATTAAAGTGTCAAAAGTGACTTGCTTGTTTAGTAAAAGCATCATTCTAATTAGAGTCACTAGATATAGTAATCCATATATGTTAATCGGTTCATTCGTAAGCGATAACTTGGTTGAATTCCAGTATAAATCTTTTTTAAAAAAATATTTTAAATGTATTTTAATTTCTATCTTTTACAAAGCCAACCTAATTTAGCTTAATCCACTATCATACTAGTTATAAATATTAATCCATCTCAACTCAACTTTTAAGAATTTTCTGAGTCCGCTATTCAAAATCAAACATAAAATTCTGCTACAATATTTTACACCTAAAGAATAGTTTTCGGCTTTCGCCATCCATATAGAGTATATGTTTATCTAGTCTCATTATTTCTAGTTCAATGCCACTCTGTTTGCTAGTAGTTATGCGCGGGCGTGCCAGAACCAAAAGTGGTTCGGTGTGTGTAAACTAATTTCCTATATGCTTGAGTCAGTGATACTCAAGGCTTTTAGATCTGACTTCTAAACTAAACAATTGTGTGCGGCGAGTAGGAAAGTACCCTCACCAAAAATCCCTTGGCAGTACTGAAGCGCACAAGCCAAATAGTGTATGAGTTTACCAAGTAAACAATCACAAACGATTAATAAAATACAGATTTTATTAAGTGTTTGGAAAATACAACCAAAGAACAAATTCAGAACAGACTGATTGTTCGTAAGAATGAAAACAGCGTAAGAATGAAAACAGTAGAAGAAATTAACAAAGAAAAAGGGTAGACCTATTTGCTATGCGTGCAGAAAAAAAACAAAAGGTTGGATGCTTTTGAATGCTGTGTTGAATGCTGTTTTCGAGAGTGACGCGGAGTCCTCTGAATAGTTGGCCTGCCTCCATATTTATAGCGGCCATGATTGAATTCTGATTAGGAAAGGTCTCCTTAGCTTGCGCCTTAAGCTACTGATTGATTGGTTAATTGAAGAAATCCTTTTATATCAATGATTCCTTGCCTTATCATTATCTTGATTGAAGCAATCCCATCATCTCAGGGATCATCTCGCTTAAATCCAGCTGTTGGTGATAAGATTCTTTCCCAAACGGACTCGGATTTCCCCAGATCTGGAGTGACGTCACAAATGGCAGCTGTCATCAGAACCACCTTACCTCTACTCCCATCGGCCTCATCACTGTGACTAAAACTCATCGGACTCATGTAATGTCTTTATGTCCGATAACATCTCTCCAGGCGCTCACGTCCGATCGGGCTCACTTATTCACACTTTTCACTTTCAATACATATGGTGCCCGATAGACCACTGCGGGTCTGATGCTTCCAATCGGGCTCCATCCCATGGAACATCCAGGTTGCCTTCTCTAAACTCCTAGTGACGCTTCCCCTAAGCCCAATATCATCATCTACTCCGGACCAACCGGTGTCTGAAATGCCCATGCCCGACTATCTCTAGGCCCATATCCTCATATCAATCGGGCTAGAAAACCCTTGGCGGTTTTTAGGTGCAAACAATTGCCCCCCAAAAGGTCATATCAAACATCCCGCCTTGATTGATGTGACATTTTAAATTTCAAACTGGCCACGCGTCAATCACGCAACAATTTGTCAGATTATGGAGAATCCCACCGGTCACTCCACATTTAATGCGTCATGATGGCGCCGTGATATTTAAATATCACCCATCTTTCGAAACTCCCCACAATCCATTGGCATTCTCTCTCTCTCTAGACCTCCAGCAGGACACAGAGCTCCTCTCTCTAAAACCTCCATCTTTTCCGACGACCATTTCTTCAAACGATGGCTCCTAAGACTGCTCCAGCCACCACTAAAGGCAAGAAAACCTTCGTTGATGCTCCTCCACCACAAAATCGATGCAGGGAGGTTAGGGCTTTAGCCAAAGCTTACGCCGCTGACATATCCACCGAATATCTTACCCCCTACAGCTCCTCCGACGGTTCCCTCGTCGCTCCAGGCCTAGGCGCGGCGTTTCTGGGCCACCCTCCGGCGCCTTTTCTTCCTTTCTTTCCTCCGGTAGGAAACGAGACATTCCTACAAGTCCCTGCTCACTGGGCCAAGGTCCAGACTGCAAATCAACCCATTCGGGGATGGCCGACCCCCGCCGCTGACTGGGACAAATGGGTAACTAGGGTTTCGGCCTCCAAAGCCGGTGTCTGGAAGCAAACGGGCATCCACGACGCAATCATGCTCAGTCGGTCAAGAATAGAGATAGACCGACCCCTTCTTCTCTCTGCCTTACTATTCTGGTCCTCATCTTGCAACGGCTTTCTTTTCCGCTGCGGACCAATGGCTCCTACTGTCAAAGATATTAGTTATCTGCTCGGCCTCCGTCCCCACGGACAAGAGATCACTCCAGGGCTTAATGTTGGAACGGCCAGCTTTGCCTATCCACAACAAGATATTGTCAGGGACGGGGCCGTTTCTCATAGGCCGATCACGGCCTTTGGAGGTTTCCTTGCGGCCTGCATCGGGGCAGATGATACAGCGGTGTCCGATGCTGAGCACACTGCCTTCCTCATCTACTGGCTCAACAAGTATCTCTTCTGCTCAGCCAGCCAGGCTATCACTAAAGAATATACAACCGTAGCCCTGGCCCTTGCATCAGGGCAGCCACTGGCCATGGCTACGCTGGTTTGGGCACATTTAGTTCGAGGCACAACAGATTTCGTTCATTCGGGCTTCAGCGCTGGTGGGAGCCCGATGTGGATACTACAACTGTGGCTTCATTCCTACTTTCCCGAATTCCAACCCACCATCGGCCAATTGGCCGATGTGCCTATCTCCGCCGTTCAGTTTATGAACGTAGCTCCTTCTGTACATTCCTTTGAAGAGTGTTTTTCCTTCTTTTACCAGGGTTGCTCCCCTCGGGACCTCAATCTCTTCACCCCATTCTTTTCTCTTCAATTTTCTTCTTTTCTCCAACTCTCCAATAACCCTTCAAACTGGGGTCCGGGCACCCAGTCAACCTATAATGAAATTTTTTCTAGCTACTTAGTAGCTAGAGACATTATTTTTAGCCCAAGCATCCCGTCGGCCAACAATAAATGCGGGGCCGAGTACTACTTTGCTCCTTTATATGCCCGCCAATTCGGGCTTACTCAACTAGTGCCCGTTCCCCCTGGTATCACTGTCAACGTTGATTGGGTTGAACGGGGCCTTATCGTTAACGACGGGCAGGTGAAGAAGATAGCAGAGAGGTCTGCCCGGCTCAAAGCCGCGTTCAATTTTACACCCTTCTCCGCCCGGCCAGTAGTATCAGAAGAGTTCACCCAATGGTGGGGTGATCGGACTAGACACATATTTCCAAGCACCGCTGCTGAGGCCCTGGCTCCTTTCTCTGCAACATCGGCCACTGTGGCCGATGTCCCTATACCAGCAGCAGCTCCAACCCGGCGCAAACAAGCCGCCAAGAGACCGGCTCGTAAACAAACCCCGGGCAAAGGTCCGCCCCAAAAGAAACAAAAAACACCGGCCTCTGTTCAGGTTTGCTCTTCCCCTTTTGACTTGAGCCCGAATTCCTGTTATTCCATATTAATCCTTTTGTTCTATCTTTGCAGCTTGCTGATGAAGATTCGGGAGAGGATCCACTTCCAAACCTTGCTCAGACTCTTCCCCCAACTCTCCCTACATCACCGGCCTCTGCAGCGGCTTATCTAGAGCGAGTGGCCGTTAGGGTGATGCCACTTCACATCGTGCCTCCTCTAGATCCTTCAAGCGGAGACGGAGACGAAGACCTTGCTCATGTCGGCCAAGTCCCTGAGCAGGTTGTTCTTTCTTCGAGTACTGAGGGTGAAGCCGGTGCTGAACCTGCCACCGAGGCCGCTGGGGAGGAAGTAAATCAAACCGTCCCCTCTGAAACCGAAACTCTAACCGGTCAAGGGGCACCTACCACCGCCATCAGCTCTCCTGTTCACATCATAACAGGACCGGTGGTGACCGAGGTCACTCCTCCTGAAGTGTCTGCTGTGGAGGCCGGTGATGATAATTCGGGCTCTGTCCCTGAAGCAGAAGCCCCACAGATGACAATAGCCCCAATGAGTCCGGGCGCAGGAACCGGCCTCCCTTCTTCTTCCCAAACATCTTCTCAGCCAAGCGAAGCCGATGTTCGCGAAACAATCTCGGCCTCGCTTCGTCCTCATACCCAGGTACTGCTGTTACTTTGCGTTAATTCATACATTTCTAAAAACAATACCTGACTGTATTTTCTTTTCTTGAATAGGCCGATCCTTCAGACCCAGTGCCCGTTATTCCTTTCAATGACTTTTTCTTGGGCCTGGACCTGGGAGCTTTTGACCTCGGCCCCCTTGAGCCCGAAGCGGTTTTACCTTCCGTCCTTCAACAAGCCAAGGACCTGCTCTTCGGACTTGCTGACCAAGAACTTTCCAATCTTCCTGCTGCGGCTGACGTTGACACTGCTTTGAACACCCTCATGGCCGATCCTTCTCTTTCAGACGGGCAGCTATCATTACTCGTGGAGATCAAAGAAAGACTTCCTAGCGTCCGTCTTATGGATAGAACGGCCTTGAAGATTCAAGCGGATGCAGAACTTCATTTAGGCTCCCGTCAGAAAGCATTGAAGTTCTTGGAAGGGGCCAGAACCAAGTTCGAAGCAGGAAAGGCCTCCCGTGCTCAAGTTCTAGCCAGGGGTACTTGGCTGCGGGACCGTATTACTGTATTAAAAACTCAACTCGCCCAATGTGAGGCCGAGGTTGTTACCAACAACGCCTCCATTGAAAAAATTGACGAGGCATTATCTTCACTAGGCGGGGACGCTCAGAAATGCAGTGATCAGTTACAAGCCAGCGTCCCCATATCCCGGGCTTGGGCCCAGAAGCTAGAGAGGGCCAAGAAGGACCGGTCTGGAGCCGTCAAGACCTGGGAAGACCTGAAGGCTAAGCTTAGGAATTTTGAGTCGGCCTAGAGGCCGACTCCTCTTTTGTACTTATTTTTATTCGCATATATTTGTAAGTAAGCTGTGCTCAGCCTATCAATACAAACCATATTTTTGTTACTCGGGCTCAGGGTCGTAGTTAATGATTTGGTCGTATTCTAATCCTGGATTTGGCTTATAATTCAAATCAATAGTTTCCCACAGAGTAGGGTAATAAGACTTCAAGTACTGACCGTTTATTAATCTAGGATGAATACCACCATCCATATCCCGCAGTCTGTAAGCACCACCATTCTTGACCTGATGTATAATGAACGGACCCTCCCAGTTGACCGACCATTTACCGTACCGATTATCCTTGTCCCCGATAGGTAAAACGGCCTTCCATACCAAGTCTTCTGTACTAAAAGACTTTGCTTTTACCCTCTTGTTATAAGCTCGGGCGGCCCGCTGCTTCTGCACTTTTAACGAGTCCAAAGCCATGAGCCTCGTTTCATCAAGTCCCTCCAACTCAGCTATCATAGCCTCTGTGTACTCTGCGGGCTCAAGCTGGTTCTGTAAAGCTCTCCTGGCCGATCGGACGGTAACCTCCATTGGTAACATAGCGTCGTGCCCGTAAGTCAACATGAATGGTGTGACCCCGGTACTGGACCTCTTAGATGTCCGATAGGCCCATAGAGCCTCGGACAACAACTTGTCCCACTCTCTTGGGTTCTCATCGATCATCTTCTCAATGATCCCCTTAAGGATCTTATTGGTTGACTCAGCCTGACCGTTAGCTTGAGCATAGTACGGGGTAGAATTGAGAATCTTAATCCCTCTGCTCTCCGCAAAAGCGGTCGTTTCAGCTCCTGTGAACACAGATCCTTGGTCGGCCGTTATGGTTTCTGGGAGGCCGAATCGATGTATAATGTGCTCTTCAATGAATTTTATCACGGTGGTCTGGGTCACCGTTTTACATGGTATGGCCTCGGCCCACTTAGTGAAGTAATCCGTCGCCACTATAATGAAACAGTGTTGGCCTGATGATGGTGGCAAGACTTTGCCAATCAGATCCATAGCCCATCCTCTAAACGGCCATGGTTTTATTATTGGTTGAAGCTCTTTAGCCGGTACATGCTGAATCGGGCCATGCTTCTGACACGCTTGGCATCCCTTTGCATAGCTGATACAATCCTTCAACATGCCTGGCCAATAATAGTTATACCTTCTCAGTAACCATTTCATTTTTGTACCGGCCTGATGAGCCCCACAGATCCCTTCATGTACTTCGGCCATCACCTGCATGGCCTGTTTTTTGCCTAAACACCTCAAAATCACGTCGTCACCGATGGGCTTTTTGAACAATTCTCCATCGAGTGTCACAAATCGGACAGCGAAGAGCCTAACTTTTCGGTCTACCCTGACATTTGGGTGATTCAGGTATTCGATGATAGGCCTTCTCCAATCGTCGTCCTCCATCAAGACCGAATTAGTAGTAGCATACCAACCTCTCTTTGCAACGGAAGGCATTGATCGGACATGAACCGTGATAACTTGGTCTTCCAAAGCCTTTGTCGGAGACGAGGCCGATCCTGTCTTTGCCAGCTTATCGGCCTCAGTATTCGTAGACCTAGAGATATAACTCACGCTAATATCATCAAACTCGTCCATGAGCTGCGTGGCGACAGAGTGAAACGGGCATAATTCCCAACTTTTTATCTGGAATTCTCCTGAGATCTGCCCGATCACCAGACCCGAGTCTCCCTTTATGTGTACGGACGATGCCCCCAACTCAAGGAGTATCTCTAGTCCGATAATTAATGCCTCGTATTCGGCCTGGTTATTTGTGCACTTGAAATCGAGCCGAAATGACATTTTTGTCTTCTTATACTTGGGTGATACAATGACCACACCTGCCCCAGCACCTTCTGCGCTTTTGGACCCATCAAAGATCAATGTCCATGGGACCAAGGAAGTGTTCAACACTTTAGGCACTGGTAGTACTTCTCCCAGATCAGTTGGGTCTGGGTGATCAGCCAAGAAATTGGCTATGGCCTGGCCTTTGACCGATTGCTGTGATCGGTATTGGATGGCAAATTCCATTAGGGCCAAGGTCCATTTTCCAATTCAGCCTCTCATGATTGGTCTTGACAACATATATTTTATCACATCGGTTTGACATATAATATAAGTAGAAACGGGCAACATATACGTTCTTAACTTCTGTGATGAAAAATATAATGCCAAACATAATTTCTCAATCGGCGCATAGCGCTGCTCGATTGGAGTTAATATTCTGCTTAAGTAATAAACGGCTTGCTCATTTCCTTGCTCATTATCCTGAGCTAACACACTTCCTATAGAGCATTCAGAAGCCGATATATACAATTTAAGGTACCTACCCTTCTTGGGTGGCATTAAAACTGGAGAAGTTGACAAATATTGCTTAATTCCCTCAAAGGCCTGTTGATGGCTGTCTTCCCACTTGAACTCTTCGTCGGTCTTGATCTTCAATAATGGGGTCCATACTTGGGTCTTTCCTGCACAGTTAGAGATGAATCTTCTCAGGAAATTAATCTGCCCGAGTAGCCTTTGAAGCTCTTTCTTATTGGCCGGTGGCTTTGCTGCCTGTATTGCTCGAGCCTTGTTCTTGTCAACCTCTATCCCTCTCTGATGCACCAGGAATCCTAAGAAGTTCCCCGCTGAAACGCCGAAAGCACACTTGAGAGGGTTCATTTTTAGTTTGTGAGCCCGCATTCTTTCAAATGCTTTTTCTAAGTCTCTCAAATGATCGGCGTTGTCACTCGATTTTACCACCACGTCATCAATGTAAACCTCCATGAAATGCCCGATCATATCATGGAAGATTGAATTCATCGCCCTCTGATATGTAGCTCCGGCGTTCTTTAGTCCGAAAGGCATGATAACCCATTCAAAGGTTCCAATTGCCCCAGGGCACCGGAAAGCTGTCTTCGGGACATCCTGCTCAGCGATGTAAATCTGGTTGTACCCCGAGTGCCCGTCCATGAAGGACAAAATTTTATGTTTGGCGGCCGAATCAATCAATTGATCGGCCATGGGCATAGGGTACTCGTCTTTTGGGGTAGCTAGGTTTAGATTTCTGAAATCAATACAAACTCTCAGCTTACCATTTTTCTTTACCACTGGGACTACATTTGATACCCATTCCACGTACCTGGCTGTCCGAATGAAGCCAGCCCCCAAAAGCCTCTCAATTTCTTCTTTCACCTTCATCGTGACTTCAGGTGACATGCGCCGTGGGAGCTGTTTGAAAGGCCTAAAGCCCGGCTTAATTGGCAATCGGTGCTCTACCAATTCTCAGGATAGTCCGGGCATTTCGTCGTAATCCCAAGCAAAGCAATCCTTGTATCTGTGCAAGAGAGCAATGATATCGGCCTGGAACTGTGGTTCAAGCACCTGACTCACATATGTGGGTTTGTGCTCTCCTTTATTGCCCAGGTTGATCTCCAATAGTGGATCCTGCACGTCGGCCTTCAAGTCATCAAGCTTGGCTGTGGCCGTTTCGAGTTCATCCATTTGAATCTCCTCTTCTATTGGCGTTTCTTCTTCATAGATACAATCGGCCAGATTAATCATACCGTCTACAGGGCCGATCTCTAATCTTCTATCGGCCAAATATGCACACCATCTGGCCATGCTGGCCTTAAGGGCCAGCTGTCTTCTAACTTCAATTGGCTGTAGATCCATCAAAGTCTTCCTGTTCATTAATTTCTATCGGCCTTACCTCTTCTGTCCGACTTAGATTGTGATAACCAAGCTTTAAGTTTGGTAGAATTTCTTTACGGAACGTGGCTGCATTTGGTCTACCAAGTTTGCCACATCCTAGTAATTTGATAGGTCCGATATCATCTTCATATAATACTGCATCGGCCGTCTGCACCCGGGCTACGAATGGCTTCGTATCAGCCCCAACCACTTCCACTTCGTCATCTCTCCAAAAGATCAACAATTGATGGAGAGTGGAAGGGATGCAGTAATTGGGATGGATCCAATCACGGCCAAGCAACGCGTTGTAGGCGGCCGATGTCTCCACGATAAAAAAAGCTGTCATGGCCGTTTGGGTTCCCACCCTCAGCTCCAGAGGCAAGATGCCCTTTGTCTTAGACGGTGTGCCCGTGAAGCTCTGAACATTCATTTCGGTCGGAATCAGTTCCGACTCAGATTTTTGAAGGATCCTCAGCATGATTTGGGGCATGATGTTAATTGTAGATCCCCCATCAATCAATATTCTATTCACGGGGATTCCCTCAATGTGACCTTTTACGTACAACGGCTTCAGGTGCTGAGACATCTGATAGGTAGGTTTTTCGAAAACCACCTTGACTGGCCCCGCCGGTTTCAACCCCTCCTCAATTTGGATCCCTTTCGGCCTCAAGATGGTTATCTTAGGCCGATCGGTTTGTATATCGGTAGTATCCACGTTCTTGCTCATAGCCTCTACCACCTTGGGTCTGACGGTCTCACCCCCACCCCAACATACACTTTCTATTACTGCCGACTCCTTGGTCCGGCCTTCTATTACGTCACCTTCAATGGCCGTTGGCTGATCCGGTTTGGCCATAAATGACATGGGCAAAGTAAACACCATGTTCGAGGATAGATTTTTTGGGATTGTCCCGAATTGAATCGGTGAATCGTCCTCATCCTCATAATCATCAGCCTCCTCCATTAGATGGGCCGATGGCTCACACTTTTCTTGTTCAAACAGTTTCTTCAAGCGCTCTGTGGCATGTATTGCCCCTTTGCCCGCTTTCTTGTCGAAAACGGGCTCATCTTCTTCCATGGCCGTTATCTGTTTGTCGGCCTTGCGCTGAAGGGACTCTTGAGGAATCCGGACACGGTCTTGCGAGCGCTGCCGTTCCCTCTCGGCCTGTCTCAGTCTCTGGTACCTCCTCTTCTGAGACTTGCTGTATTGAGGCATCGCTGGAAATTTTGGATGCTCAGCTCTATACCATCTCCCATCACTCACTCTTGGTGGGAGTATCATTCGGGAGCGAATGTCCGATGCTGCAACCCTTTGTGATGCACTCATCGTGGGTCGTGCTCCATATTCCCTTCCTTCCCTACGACTCGAGCTAGGCATACTGCTTGCTGGCGGCGGCTTTGGCTTCCACTCGGGCTTTGGGCGTCCCTGTTTGGGCAAGGAAAGCCTCTCATGCACGGATCTTCTCGGGCTGTACTCTCGTCGTTCCTCAACCCTAGGCCTCTTGCTTGGGCTAGAGGCCCCTTTCTTAATATCGGCCTTGCACCTCGGACACAGGCCTTGTTCAATCAGCTCTAGTTGGTGTCGTAAATCCGTAATCAAGCTCTCTGTATTTGACCGAGCTCCATCAGCCTTTAGTTCTGCCTCCTTGCGTTCCTGGTATGTCCTCTGAAGCTCATGAATAGTCACCTTCGGTCTATCAGTTCCTGAAACGGCAATTTGTTTTCCTTCCCTTTGCTTTGGGACTTTCTCGCTGTCGGTCAAGTCTATCTTGACCCTTGGCCGTGTCAGCTTAGTCAAATCGGGCACTACCATGTTGGTTCCAGTGATCTGTGGGAACGGGTTCGCATCAACTCCCATAGCTTTGTCCGAAAATTTGAACACTCCTTTCTCCACGTTCTCCTGTATCACATTACGAAAAACAACGCAGTTGTTAGTTGAGTGTTTCCAGGAATTATGCCACTTACAATATTCCTTATTTTTTATGTCATCGGCCTTGGGTATCCGATGACCTTCACCTAGCCTGATCACTTTTTCAGCCAAGAGGGCGTCAAAAATCTGATCGGCCATTGTTATGTCGAATGTGTAATTTTTTCCTGCCTCGAACGTCATTTTTTTAGCAGCAGCGTTATTATTGACCGGTTTGTTCAAGGCATTACACACAATAGGCCGCTTAGAGATTAGTTCGGCCATGTCAATTTCTGCCTCGAGGTCACATTCTGCTAGATGGACCTCGTAATTGGGATCTTTGTAATACGTTCCCTTAGAAGAATTCTTCTTTTCCTGTTCATCAAGCAGGATACGCTCGTAACGGGCGGCCCTTGACGCCAGCTCGAATAAATCACGGAAATCGGTCCCTTCGAACTTTTTTCGAAGCTCGAAAGACATTCCGCCCATAGCCATCTTTGCGTATTCTTCCTCGGGCAATATTGTCTTACATCTGTACTTAGCCTTCCTGAATCGGGCTATATATGTTTCGACGGTCTCTCCTACTAGTTGGAGCATCCTAGACAGATCTGCCAACGAGATCTCGGGCTCAGTCCTATAAAATTGCCCATGAAACAATTCTTCCATTGCTGGCCAATTTCGTACTGAATTGGCCGGGAGATTGACATACCACAAAAATGCTATGCCCGTGAGCGAATTTGGGAACAGCCTTAATTTTAAAGGGTCACTATTGCCTGCATGGCCGCATTGCACAATGAACCGACCTATGTGCTCTACCGTGGTATGCTCACTTTCCCCAGAAAATAGAGTAAAGTTCGGAACTTTATACCCTGGTGGGAAATTAACTTGGTCAATTTCAGGCGGGTAAGGCCGTCGGTACGTCGGCCTCTCCATTCTTCTCATGAACGGGCCATACTCTTCATGTATGGCCGCCACCAACTCCTCCCTGTTAATAGGCTGCGCAGCAGGTCGGGCACCACCCGCAGGGGGTGGTGGCTGCTGTGGGTTGTTATTGGCCTGACGAAGCCAAAAATCATTATCATTCCTTTGCCCCCCAGCAGCGTTACCTGGGGGCACTTGTTGGCCGATTACCTCTGGGTTACGGCCTATCGTTGCAATTACCTCAGGCTGGGCCCCTGTTCCCGGGGTTTGTAGAGGTGGCAACTGTTGATTATTGTTGATCTGGTGGGTCCAAAACCCCCCATTGTTTCTTTGCCCCCCAGCAGCGCGAACTGGAGGTGGAGTCCGGTCGAACTGGGTTTCAACACGGCCTCCTATCTGGACAAAACTTGGTGTCGCCGATCCACTGGGATCGGTGACTACCACGCCACTGGCCGTTTCGTTATGTAATTCGGGCTTCTTGCCCGAGATGTTACCCTCCCTTAGGTTTGGACAGACATAGAGTGGGTCTTTTGGTTTGTCGGACTCAAGCGGCGTGCCAGAGCCCGATCCCGAGCCTGAGCCTGATCCCAAGGCCTTTTGTTTGTTATTGGCCTCAAGAACGGCGCAAAGCTGTTGTATCTGAGTAGCCAGGGCGTCCAGCTTCACGTGGGTAACCCTAGTCTCCATGACCAACTCAGACTGTTCCCGGCGTATATCGGCCGTTTGCCTGACCACATGGTTGAGACCTGCCATTGATCCTATCAAGGTGTTATAGTCCTGCCTCAAAGGATCAACGGTGGCTCTCACGATTTCCGAGATTGCTTCGATAGTAACGCCACCGTCATCCGGAGAATGACCAGTGCTTTCCTCCGTAGGTGTATCAACGGCCGACTCTTCTTGGCCGTTTTTGCCGATCTGCTTATCCCTCTTTGGCGGCATGTCTTGACACTATGTGTCCCACCGGGCGTGCCAAAATGTTTGCTAGTAGTTATGCGCGGGCGTGCCAGAACCAAAAGTGGTTCGGTGTGTGCAAACTAATTTCCTATATGCTTGAGTCAGTGATACTCAAGGCTTTTAGATCTGACTTCTAAACTAAACAATTGTGTGCGGCGAGTAGGAAAGTACCCTCACCAAAAATCCCTTGGCAGTACTGAAGCGCACAAGCCAAATAGTGTATGAGTTTACCAAGTAAACAATCACAAACGATTAATAAAATACAGATTTTATTAAGTGTTTGGAAAATACAACCAAAGAACAAATTCAGAACAGACTGATTGTTCGTAAGAATGAAAACAGCGTAAGAATGAAAACAGTAGAAGAAATTAACAAAGAAAAAGGGTAGACCTATTTGCTATGCGTGCAGAAAAAAAAACAAAAGGTTGGATGCTTTTGAATGCTGTGTTGAATGCTGTTTTCGAGAGTGACGCGGAGTCCTCTGAATAGTTGGCCTGCCTCCATATTTATAGCGGCCATGATTGAATTCTGATTAGGAAAGGTCTCCTTAGCTTGCGCCTTAAGCTACTGATTGATTGGTTAATTGAAGAAATCCTTTTATATCAATGATTCCTTGCCTTATCATTATCTTGATTGAAGCAATCCCATCATCTCAGGGATCATCTCGCTTAAATCCAGCTGTTGGTGATAAGATTCTTTCCCAAACGGACTCGGATTTCCCCAGATCTGGAGTGACGTCACAAATGGCAGCTGTCATCAGAACCACCTTACCTCTACTCCCATCGGCCTCATCACTGTGACTAAAACTCATCGGACTCATGTAATGTCTTTATGTCCGATAACATCTCTCCAGGCGCTCACGTCCGATCGGGCTCACTTATTCACACTTTTCACTTTCAATACATATGGTGCCCGATAGACCACTGCGGGTCTGATGCTTCCAATCGGGCTCCATCCCATGGAACATCCAGGTTGCCTTCTCTAAACTCCTAGTGACGCTTCCCCTAAGCCCAATATCATCATCTACTCCGGACCAACCGGTGTCTGAAATGCCCATGCCCGACTATCTCTAGGCCCATATCCTCATATCAATCGGGCTAGAAAACCCTTGGCGGTTTTTAGGTGCAAACACACTCAGTTCATTTTCAGCATTATTAATGTCGTTTTAATTGTTTCTTAAATCTAATTGCTCATTTGGATTTTGGTGTTGCTACGAGCTAATGATCACATGACACACCTTAGTTTATAACATTAAAATCACTATTTTCGGTAATTTAAAATCACTTGTTTTTTGTTGAGATCTGTATGCCGATTTGTAAAATCTCTCAGTTAGTGTAATTCTCTGAAGGCTTTGTTTGGTTCATGAATTCTTGAGGGAAAAGAAAATAGAAAGGATAACAACATAGAAAACTATTTCCCTCATGTTTTCTCTTGTATTCTCCTTCCCGCTTAAATCGCATTAAAAATTAAAAACAATTGCATAACATAATTGTAATATATGAGTAAAGAAAGGGAAATGACTCGCGACATTCACAACGTTTCATTTAATTCGCAACTTATTCTCTTTTCTTTCCTATTTTCATAGGCATTTTTCTTATTAGCCAAATTAAGGGGGAAAAATTCTTCTATGTTTTCCTTTCTTTTCCCCCACTAAGGGTCCATTTGATAAAACTGGAAATTAAGTGTTGAAAATTAAGTGTTGAATTTTAAGTACTGAAAATTTTAAGTGATTGAATTTGCAATATTGAAAACAGTGTGTTAAGTACTGAAATATACTGCATTTAATGATTATTTTCAGTAGAAATTTTTTACTTAAAGTTTTAAGTGGTTTTTTCGCTGCTTTTTTAATTATGTGGTACATTTTCAAACGCGTTGAAAAGAAATAAGTGCTGAAACTCTTCATTTTCAACATTTAATTGGATTATCAAACACACCCTAAATCCAAAAATCGAACAAAGCCTAACTAAATTAGATGTTTGGAGCTTTCTACCCTGACAGTATATGGTGTGGATCAAGATTCCAAATTTTTTTTTTTGCAAGTAAAAGAAAAAGTGCAAGAACCAAAATAAGGCATCATATAATACAGCAAGAGTATAGTCTCATGCCAATTTGATGCTTCCAATGTCTTCATATCTATCTCCTATCCATTTAGTGGAATGAAAAATCAACAAATGCGTCCCCTCTTTTCTCCACAAACACCCAAAAGTTAAATCCATGATTGAATAGACCAGACCATCTTCAATTAATCTTTTGGCTCTTAGCATTTAGCAGCATCGGAAAGAGAATGTGGATATTGCAAAACTTGGACAACCACCAAGTGCTACACCAGCCAACTCACTCAGTACATTTTTCTTCTTTCTTTTTTTATTTTTAAAAAGTTTTTTTCAGCTCAAGGGGTTTTTGACAAGACTCGGAACTGGTTCTATATGTTTAATTGTTTGGTAGGCATCCTTAATTCCTCACTGTGTAGAGGTCTATGTCCGAGATACCATCACTCGAAAAAAACAGGTCATTTTCTTAACTAACAAGACATTGGTTATGAAACTCGAATAAGAAATTAAAACAAGCTAAGAATAAGAAATTAAAACAAACTAAATATATTGGCGGAGCCAACATATGACCAGGCAGGCCATTTTTTAACTTATATTTTTAGCCTTTGTATTTTGTATTATATGTAATTGCGCCACCCCTAAAATTTTACTTGGCCCTTTTAAACAAAAAAATTTCACTTTGATACAACTTTTACCCAAATTAACACCTTCTATGCTTCCAATTCCACTTCCCAAATGATGTGGACATGGGCTCATTGAATTTTGATTGAAGGATATGTTAAAGTGACCCCATAGTAGTCCCACTGCCATAACATTTGAGATTTGAATTTGGGAAGCATATCTAACATCTTATTTACTCAATTTGCTTGAAGTATTTAAAGCCCGTATATTCTGTCTTAATATATTAAGGATTATTTGTTTTATTAGGGAAACTAATAAAACAAATAATAAAAATAAAACATATAAACACATTTTTTTTTTCAGAAAGAGTTACGATGAGAATATTGTCTTTGACTAATTATTGTCTACTTTTCAACCCATTAAATGTGAAATCCTTAGAACAACCACAATTTTTAGAACCCTTAAAATCCAAAATTATGAAATCTTTACCCAAAAAAAAAATCGGGTTAAGAACCCTTATTAAGATAAAATCATGGCTCTGCCCTAATAAACATGATCTTGTTTTATGGATTACCAACAGAGCCGAAGTATACATAAATTAAGGAGTCAAAGATCTGAGCAAAAAAGAGGAGTCAAGAAAGATCCGAAACTGAACAAATGATACAAGAATGCATATTATCAGCACAATGTACCCTCTAAAACGTCACATTAAAAACCTTTGATTCTCCTTGTATGTTTTCAAGGAAAATGCATTCTCATAAGTCATAACTCAACCAAAAATTGAGGTCTTGAGAATAATTACTTTTGATGTACTATTATTGCACATGAGGCCTATCCCTAGCTTACTTCTACTAGCAAAATGAATGTCAGTGCTGAACATTGATTCCAACTATATAAGACATGCAAGACAACCCATATATGTAGTAAGATCTAATCTCACCTCCACAGAGTCTAACTCAGATCTCACTCCATAATGACAAAAAAAAAAACCTTAACTTCTATCATAGTCTCTAAAACCAAATCAGAGAGAAGCTCTCTCTCTCTCTCTCTCTCTCTCTCTCTCTCTCTCTCTCTCTCGGGTATGGGAGCAACCTATATTGTTTAATCAAGAAAGCTGAGGGATGAAATGGAAAAAGGCATCTAGTTCAGAGTAGTTGGAAGTCAGATATAGGTTTGGCCCAACCATTTGCTAAAAAAAAGACAGCAAACATTGTGTACTTGTCATGCCCATACTTGGGGACCAAACTACTCTGTATCTGATCCATTACATATTAAACAAGTCCCACTGCAAAAATTCGCAAGGGAATAAGAAAAGACATTACTCGTGGAAGTACAAATAAATACATTATCATAGTTACGTATCGACCTAACCATTAAAAAATGTAAATACACTTATACCCCTACGGTTTGGCCGATTTACACTTATCCCCCTATGGTTTAAATTTTAGCACTAATACCCCCTATAGTTCGGACTAAAGTGCAACAGCTAAAATTTACTAATGGAGGAAGCTAAACTAACCAAATTACCCCCAAGTCTTCATAACAATGTTAAGAACAAAATTTGTTTACTTCAATTCGTTTAGAGAGAAACATATGATTTTGAATTGAGTGAGAAAAAATCTTTTACATTTTTTTTAGAATTTTCTTGGTATAGGTCATGTGCTTGACCCAAGTAAAATTATTTGTCACTTATATTCCTTTTAAATAACTTTCAAGGGCAAAAGAGTCATTCTACCCTTCAAATTAGGGCTACAAAGTTTAAAACCATTAATTTGGAGAGAAAAAGTCACGGTTGTATTTTAATTCAAACCACAAGGGGTATTAGTGCCAAAATTTAAAGCACAGGGGGGTAAGTGCAAATCGGCCAAACCATAGGGGGTGTAAGTGTATTTAATTATCCCTTAAAAAAAAATTCTTTACCATACCTTTAACACTCTTGGAAGATCACTGTTGCATTTCATAATAGATCAGGCAACTAATTCTATGATCCAATCACTGCCATGTCTCTACTGTAATTGCAAGACACCCTATCTCCACATGCAATGAGGCACGTCTCAAGTACCAAAGGGGTCTAAGCCCAGTACGAGGCTTGAAACATCAACATTTATAGCTTTAACATGCTTGGGAGCTTCAACTTTAACATGTTGAATAATTCTGAAGTTTTTTTTTTTAATTAATGTCACGTTAATGATTTAGTTTCCCTAAAATTGCCATAAACCATTCTACAGAGAACCCAACAACATCCACAAAGTATTTAACATCGAACAATGGGGCAGTACATACATACCCATGTACAATAGCAGTGCACCTTCATGAGTCGACGGGTGATATTATACAGTTACTTGAACCTTCATCTTCATCAGAAAGATTGAATTCTTTTTCCCCTACCATCTCAAAGCTCCTCACAATTATCAAACGGTATTCAAAAAATCACAGACACATAAAGCAACTAATAGAATAGGAAACGATGAATGTACATCAAATCAATAGTTGATTTATCCCTCCATCAAGTGCCTACATACTCACAGTTAGCAAGCTGATTCTGTTATTTAACGATTTGCGACAGAACGGGTTTTTCTCAATCTTCCACGTGTAACCCGAATAGCTTCATCCATAACCGTGTCCTGTGGGGTAGGATCTGCATTTTCATTTGCTGGAGAAGCTGGCTCAATTTGTGTTGCTTCTGTGTCATTTGAGTTTGGCAGATTGCTGGTTTCAACAAGGGTTGGTGTTGCTGATACTTTTTGAGAATTCAAGGTAGCTGTAGAGGGATCTGCTGTAGGTGCTTGTGAGGGGACCGAATCTTGTGCTACATCTTCTTGGTGCTGACTCGAAGATGTACTAGAAGTAGGAGAAGGTGGTTCTTCACTCACAGGTTCCGTAGCAGCAGTTGGACTCCTATTTGGTCCAGCAGTGGGTTGGCGAACCCTACCACCTTGTTGCTGGGTCCAAAGCAGATTGACAGTTTAACATACATACATATGTTTGTAAAAATGTAGCAGATCAAGTATCACAAAAATAGTACAGCATTCAGTCCATTACTAGTCAACAGTATGATACAGAAAAGGTACAAGCAAGGTAAAGACCTGGAAAAACATACGAATATAGGAGGGTGTTTTTTTTTTTTTTTTTTTTCCCAAAAACTTAGGAGGGTGTTGTTACGTTTACTTATGCTCAATTTCCGTTCCATAGTTTCCAAATTTTGAATGTGGAGAGATGAGTAGTAAATATTTCATGCAATGATACATTTCTACAGGGTTCCAACTTCATCCATGTAGAGAGTCCTCAACTTTCATGCCCAAGTTGAAATGCCAAACTAGCATGGCTCCATTAAAATTCATCAGAGACATCCTCCCTGACACTTCAAGACACCCAATTACTAATTTACGAGTAGGTGGTAAACCATTTAGATTCCCACAACAAATTGCAAAAAAAGAAGAAATAACCTTTTTATCTGGAAAAACAATTGGTTGAGATAATGTTGCAGTTTGTTTCCTGGATTTTGTTCCATTAAGTTTCTTCCATTTTGTTTTTTGTGTTTTTCAATCAAGTCCTTACAGTAATACTTTGCAAATACAAGTGACAAGAATATATTTAGGGATGTTGAAGAACACACAAAATAATAATGGTACAGGAGAACCAAAAGAACAGATGATGATGATGATGATGGGAGCCAAAATGACTGGTAAAATTCCCTGGTCAGACACGTTAATAGTGACATTAATGCGAAGAAACATTCTCCAGCCACATTTTTTTTTCCAAATTGGAAAGGGCTGGCCTAATCTTTATACCTCCCCACTCAAAAGTACGCATTTACAACATAATCATCATTCACAATACATACCTGAGCAGGGCGAGGTCTTGGTGTAGATTGCGCAGCAACAAATTGCAAAATATCGAAAATCCTCGTCTGTCCATAGCTCGCAATTCTTTGCCAATACAAAACTACAAAATCCCCAGCCCTGGTCCTCAGTTCCAACAAATTACGATCGATTTCTGTCTCGTGCTTTGCAACATATGGTCTAAAGAAGGAATCATAGACGTATGTTGTTCCCTGAATTTATTAAGCAAAAGGAATGGGGTAAGTTACGTAAGTAACTATAATAAGATAAAGAAACAATAAGAAAACTACGATCTTGATAAGCCGGAGGGAGATTATTTACCTTCGTTTTAGGGTACCATAGATATATGATGAATGCTAACTTTGCTTCACTGTACATTGGAACCCTTCACAAATGAGCAAAAAAAAACCATGTAAAATGCCAGATCAGATATCATCAAAACATACAATAGATCACCATTCTCAAGTTATCATTTGTTACCATGAAATGAATGTATCACCAATCCTCTCAGAAACTGTCAACAGCGCAACTAAAATCCTGAAATTTCAAAAAGTTAAATGTTTTATCCTCTGAAAACGAGTCATCAAATTCTTGTCAAAACAACCAAAAGTATTCATAATACCAGTACTGGCACCAAAAGCGAAGTTCCTCGATGTCTGGTCTATTCTTTTCCACAGTTTTGTAGCACTCGTAAGCCGGATAAGCGTACCCAAAAACCATCCTGTTGAATGAAGGATTGTAAAACTTAAAATTCCATGTTTCAAAAAATGAGCTGTTGAAAGCTATGGAAAGAGAGGAGATAAAGTGATAAGCAACATACACAAGCCCTCTGGTAAGAAATGATCCAATCATTTTCTGTGCCTAACACATACAAAGAGTAATTGGTTAATCTAAACAGTGTACTTCCTTCCTTTTTAAAAAAAAACACACATTAGAATCAACCAAATTCTCACTGCTATTTACTTTGTACAAAACCCTTCTCATGAGGGAGTCACTCTTATTTACATTCGTTAGATCCAGTTTTTATTAAAGGTAATGAAGTAATTTCACAGTCTAAAGGCTAGATCCAACCGCTGTAAATAGAAGGCCTCATTTTGTTACTTGTGAGAAGGGTTCTGTTACTTTGTAATCCAACATACACATAAACGAAAACAAATTCGGATATCAAATTAGGCTCAGTTTGGCTGCTAAAAATACTGAAAATTCTAAAGAAAACAACTGAATCTGCAGCATTATGTGCTGTTTGGATCATGAAAATTTTACTGCCAATGAGTATTTGTGGAAACCATAAAACCAAAATTTCAGCAATTCGTGCTTCAATTACTGAGCCTCACTCTTTTCCTTCAGTTTCTTCCCAACCAAACAGTATCAAAATCTACACAACTAAAAAAAAAAAAACCTTAAAAAAGAGCCACAGAGAGTCGAAATCTTCACTACCATTTCAAAGCCCCTTCTAACAAAAAGGAAAAACTAAGGCATATTAATGCTAAATATCACGAATATCATACAAAACGAAAATGTTGTAACTTTGTCCCATTTGAAACCCCGTTTCAAAGTTACAAAATTTTGGGACCAAATTGCTACATTTGAGTAGACAATAAACCAAAATTCACTATGATGTACTATAGAAGAAGATCAACATACAAAAACTACCAAAAGATGATAGCATAATTAACTCTTAAACCAAAACAAAACTGAGAAATAACAGAGATGAACCAAAAATTCATAGCTAGTTAAGATGAAAATATAAATCAAAACTCACAGACATCTGAGAAACGATTTAAAAAAAAAGTAACCGAAAAGGCAGTGAGAAATTGATAGGTACCTTTTTTTGTTATGCTTGTGCTATAATCGGAATTTCAAAGTAAAATCGACTGTAGAAAATCCAAAAAACGAGAGTTAATTGGAAGAAATCGGATGAAAATAAAGAGAGTAAACTGGTTTAGAAAGTCGCCGGCGTACGGACAATCTGCGCCGCCGTCACGCGACGGCGAACCGTTACTAAGTCTGCGGAGAAGGAGAGCGTTTTACAGAGAGAGAGAGAGAGAGAGAGGAAAAGACGGATTTGAAATTCTTCTGTTTCTCTCTCTTCTTCTTGTATTTTCGGATTCGTATTTTTATTAGTCTTTTGAGTTCCGTAACGATGACGTTTATAAGTAAGGGCCTGAGTGAAGAGAAAAATGAGAAAAGCGTGAAAAAAAAGTCTTAATCACCGTTAAATGAGTAACGGACGGGTCACGTGATTTTCTGCAATTGAAACAACCTAGACACGTGTAACACTATTGATGCGCTACCTAATCGGTGCTTTTTTCTACTTACTTCTTTTGTCTATTGGAGTAGTATTACTTTTTTGTTATGAGCAATATTTAGTTGACAAATATTTTTTATAAATATTTATAAATATATTTTATCTTTTTTTTAGGTGGTATTGTGGCATTCGAATAATTTTTATGGACCTCATAGTGTCACTCAAGAGAGAGATAGAGTGTGTTTATAAGTCTTTGTAAAAAGTGTTTATCACCCTAGTATTGTTGTTTTATTATTTATGACATGTAAAATAATCTTGGGAAGTTCTAAAGTGACAGCTAGGTATGTCTACAAGATGAGTCACCCAATAAGCGTCCATCTTTCTATAAATATCAGACTTGTTTAGTTCTCTTTCCGTTCTAAAATAAGTGTCTACTTTTTTATTTTTGAATGTTCCAAAATAGGTGTTCACTTTGAAAGTTAACTACAATTTTTCTATAAAATACTTATAATACTCTCACAATAAAAAAAATAAAAAATAAAAAAATAAAAAAAAAAACATGCATCATTTTCTAGGAGAGTGGAGAAAGGGAAATGAATAAGTGAATCAATGTCACATCAAGAATATATGAAAAGTGAAAAAATGAAGAACAAAAGAAATAAATATAATACATATTTTTTAAACATTGTGCAAATTAGTAGTGAACACTTATTTTAGAACGAAAAGAATAATAAATAAGTCAAGCTCGAGCATAAATGAGTTTGGCTCGACTGAGCTAATGAATGTAAGATTCGTTTTTAGAACAATCATATAAACATCAAACAGAAAACCACCAAAAGAAACCTAAAACCTTTTGAGTTCCGTCCTTAAACACAACAGAAGGAAAGGAATCGTTATTCAGTATATAAGGCTACTTGCGTTAGTAATCTCAAGAATATAAGATTCGTTAGTAAGTATGTGAAAAAGATAGTGAACAAACTTGTCAAGAGCTAGGGTACTAGCTTGTATATATACATTTCTATTTAAACCATGTAGGTTTAGAATATGAGTAATGCTATATTTCACAAATTTTGGATTATAAATGCTTTCCAAATATATGTAGTAGTGGGACTACTTTCAATAATGATAGGACTACTTCAACATTCTCAAATCAAAATTCGATCGCCCCATTGTCACATATTTGGAAAATATTTGAGATCCAAAATTTGAGAGTTATAGCATTACTCTTAGAATAAAATAATCATAACTTGTTATACGAGTCAATAGGAGTGTAAGTAAACTGACTTAATTAATCAGTTCGGGTTGGTTTGTTCGATTTTCAAAATATTCTCCCAGTATAAAAATTCAATCGAATCGAACCGTGAAATTACACTAAACCGAATGGACATCGAAATCAAAATCGAAACTGATCGATTATACTAGAAATTGGACCGAACCGAACTAAAATGTTTACATGTTCATTGGATAAATAAGTCAAACTCAAATACTAGGCTCAACTCGACTAGTATACACCCCAATCACAGCTAGGGATGAACCAGTAAACAGTCAACTACTTGATTTACTTCCTTACCCACGCTGAAAAGCAGATCTAAAAGCTTACCGAGGGTTATTTTGGTCCATTAAACAAAGTGGGTGAGTTAACTAGCTCACTGCAAAGTGAATTTAGTCACTTCTTGTGATAAAGTGAGAATTTGTTTGCCGAATGTGGAGCAAGGTATCCAATGGTTATGGATAAGGAGCAAAGAATATCGTACTGAAATTGATTCCTAACTAGAAAGCATAAAATCACATATCCGCCCTAATTTTTTCAAAATATCATTAAATTCCCCTCAATATCTGTCCCATTCACAATGAGCATTTTTTCTCACCTCAAAATGGTCACTCATTGTTCACCCAGACTTCATCCAGGTGATATGTGTTTCATTCTATTCTTATTTTACCCTTATATTATCAACATAATTATTAGAATGAATGAACAATGAGACCACTTTTAAATAAGCAAAAATGCTCACCCTTTTATTATCTATTAAAATTGGTGGTGTCCCACTTTTTACCACCCACTCTCTCTTTGCTTGTTCTTCACTTTCACTTTCATTGTCACACTTTTTTTGGGTCATCAAGTCCATGATTCGCTAGTCTTCAAAATGAGTTAATTTGCAATCTTATGTCGTTATCAAAGATGGTAGTAATGCTTTGCTTCTCAAAAAAATTGATACCCAAATTTGACACCAACACAAGAAGTGTGATTAGGACACTTGCTCTTGCATGTATGACCAATTTAAGAACTCTACTTAGGAAAAACTTCAAACCATGATCCAGTTAGAGACTGAAAACGTATTTGTGGGTGTTTGGTAAGACGTACAAGTGGGAGGGTGTGACTTGTGAGCTATGAAGCACGGACTCCTGTACACAAACACAACACGACACGACACCGACACACCGACACAACAAAATTCTAAAAAAATTGTACATCGACACTCCAAGAAAAATGTCCGTAAAATATCGTGTCAGTATGTCGAGGATACGATATAACACATAACACGTTATCTTCTTAAAAGTGTCAGTGCTTCTTAACTTGTGAGCATAGAAAGAAAACTGCTAGGTGGATTTAGAACGTCGCAAAGAAGCAAAGAAAGTAATACTGTGTGTTTCACTATTCTACCATTATGTGAAGAAAAAAAGGACATTTTTTAAAGGTACAAAAGTCAAAAGAGGGTCGTCTCCGAATTTGTGCAGGAGTATTTTTTTTTTGGGTTAAAGATATTTTATCCGGCATGATTAAGGCCGATTTACTTCTCTATGTTTTAAAAATGGATACTCTTAAAAAAATTTTTAATTAAAGTGAAATTACTAAGATTTTTTTCAAAATTAATAAAAATACTAAAATTAACCTAAAATATTATCACTTAACTCCCTTTTGTGATTAATTTTAGAATTAATCCCTCACGTAAAGATAATGCTGCCATCTATAAAATGAATTTAATCTCTTCTTTCTTTTTTTATTTTTTATTTTTATAGATGAGAAATGGTGGGCCAAGAGTAATATTTATTTCTTCATCACCTCCTTTCCATTCTCCCCATATTCCACTCTATCAAATAAGATTTTCTCTAGCCCTTCACCCCATACCTCCCTTAGCTTCGAGAAAATATTCCATATGACTGTCACATTGTGTGACAGTCACTGCGATTTCTTCATTACTGCATGTAGGACTCACGTAGAACCCACAGAATTATCAGAGTGCAAATTATAGGAGTGTAATGATCACACAACATAATTTCTCCTTCCCTTCTTTCCATATATAAATGAGCAATGCCATAGGTAAGAATAACTCATTTACAACTATCTCTATCTCTCTCTTAAGTTTCACTGAGACTCATTGAAATTTATTCAGATCCTACAGTACCACTTAAAATAAAAATAAAAATAATTGTAAATAAATTGTACCCTAACAGTCTTTATACCAAATATTTCCGACACTCCAAAATGGTGCAATGCAGTACCACTAGAGTGTCACGAGGGAAAAAGCCTAAGCCAAAGGCCCAAAGCCAAAGAAGCTAGATAGAGAAGCCTTGGATTCTACGCAAGTCAAGGAGGTTTATGGGACAATTAAGCATCAAAATGATAAATGATATCCCTAGTTCTAAAAGCAGACAACTTTTTCACATAACAGTCCTCTACAAATTATAACCACAGCGTATTAATGGTTCAGGACCATTGAATAACTTCTCCCTAGCTCTACGGCGTGTTCTCATCATATCATGCGCTTCTAGCCTTCTAATGATACCACTTGGTTGGCTTGTCACTGCCACCCCCTTATCCCACTCCCACTCCCACTCCCACTCTATTGTCAACTCTCTCTCTCTCTCATAAAACCTTCAATATTGGATGAATCAATGAGTGTACTGTGTCGATATGAGAAGTTGAGAATTGAGATTATGGACCTGGTCTATTCCTTTGTAATTTGGTTCTCCAGATAGAAATTAAGAATATGAATTTTCATACATGCCCATATTTTTTATTAAAATAATTGTTATACTGTTTAGACCCAGTTCTTTCAAACAACAAAAAATTGGTAAAAAAGTCCCTCATTGTAGATTAATTAAGTTTAACAGACAACCTGTTTTTGTCTATTTTGGTCAAAACTCCATAAATAATATACAAAAAAACTTAATCGGATTAATTCCCTATGTTTTAAAAGTTTTATGAAATTTCATATAATTAGTTCAAATTTTTACAAAATTATGTAAATTTCATATACCTTTTATAATATATGGACTTTTCTCTAAAAGAATACATGAGTTAGACCTAATACTAAAAGAGTCTATTTAAACAAACTTTTGACTAAAACCCCTTTAGACAATGTATGCAAACTTCCTCTAAGATCTACTTCATGTCGGTTTGTGTTAGGCCAATTTAAGGCTTGCTAGAACAAATTTAGACTACAAAATAAGCTTCTTTTACACACAGAGTCAACGTTTGTATTCTTTTCAACTTGAATTCAACACTTTCTCAATATATGCAAATAATTCAATGGCTAGCCAAGGAATTCTTTTCGTAACACATGATCACTTCTGCCTACAATTAAGTAGAAGAAAATTTAACACCTTAGTGCCACTTCCTTTTCCTATCTTCACTTAATTTCAGGTACAAATTAATTTGAGTAACAAGTAAAACAAGATATATCATCAATTGAATAAAAGAAACACTGGTTGCTTGGAAATGATAAAAATAAGATCATGCATGTTCATACAAAGTCTCACTTTTTATCTGGTACGTTACACGAAACGAGTAATGTATTGTTTGATAAAGAACAAGTTTTTGGATAGTTTTATGCTAGACACGAACTCTTATATTACGAAAAAGAAGCTATATAACAAGAAATTATTTAGAGCTAAAATTATTAAGAACTGGTTCTTCTTTGAACTCCAAACTCGATTTTGATATCTCCAAACACCCTCTAAAACAAGATTTTTGGTCCTACTTGTGATAGCTCTTGGCTCACCTCAAGGTTCAAACTTTCCTTCCGCTAACTTAAGGTAAGTTTGGAAATGCTTGAAATAAGATCTGGTTCACTTCATATCTTGGTTTTATCAAGTTTTTGTGACAATCAAGGTTATGTTGGTTTGATAATAAAGAAATTTTAAGAGAGTTAGTACTAGATTGGACACGGCCAAGTTGATATAAGATTGATTCACTTAGGAATATTTAATCCAATTCTTCATTTCATTGATGTTCGAAATAGCCCCCGGACATCACACATATGCTCCCAAAATTATTATTAACTTACTTTAAAAGAAAAACATTGGCCCAAAACTACAATACAAGTGCAGATAAACTCAAGATCGTCATGTAGATTTAGACCCAAGGAGACTGACTGGAAGGGAAACTAAAGCTAATTAATTGGAGGGATACTTTGCTTGTTAGTTAGAATCCCCCTAGTCCAGACAAACTAAAGCTAAGAGAAACCCACGTATAGGAGTAGAGGGTTCTTCAAAGTCGATGAAGGTAAATTGTTGAAATTCACATTTAGGCCACCATTCTTGGGATTTGATTGTAATAGATTGATAGCAACAATCTTGGGATTTGACTGTTACATTTTGGGAGCAACAATCTTGGGACTTAATTGTTGTATTTGACTTCAAATTTTCCTTGTATAGCTTTTTCTATAGTTATAAATATTTGTACAGTCTTGAACATTTAATAAATGAAATACAGAGAATTTCTCTCCACATTATTTCTACCCATTATCCACATTTTATCATAAATTGAGGGGATACTTTGGAAGAGAATTGATCTTTGCACTAGTCTCTTTGCAAAATAGGAAAGCGTTCGAAGAGACCTTTCAACTACCTTTGAGGAAAGGGCTCCTATATCTGATGGTAGAAACGGATTCTGAGGTTGCGTGTTCTCTTTTGAAGAATGTTATGGTCTTTCTTCACCCACTGAAAGCCATTTTGGAAGACATTAAATTTGTAATGGAATATTGCAAGGCTTGTATCTACCACACAAAGAGGGAAGGCAATCAATGTGCCGATTTGCTGACTAATATAGTGTTACGACCCAGGTCTCGCTCAGTAAAATATTGTCCGCTTTGGTCCAAATCCACACAAATTTGTTCTTGGATCACTACCCAAAAGGCCTCTTACTTGGGAGACTTGGAACCACATATATATATATATATATCACATTAATTTTCCACACCCAGGCGATGTGGGACGAACTTCCCGTAGTGTATAGACTGTCAGCACTTACTGCAGCCACAAAGGCACCTACAACAGCCCGCCCACAACACCAAGGTCATTACACGTAGGTGTTGCTCAAACAAGTTTCTTTATTTACGCTTGATAGCCCTTCTAGGACTTTAGACTTGCAATAATTGACTGACAGTTCTAGAGTTGGCAATCAGTGTGATGATTTCCTAGCTAATATAGGTTTTGCTCAACAAGTTTCTTTAGCCACGCTTTACACTTGACATAATTGATTGAGTAGTCCTGGAGTTAGTTTCTCTCGTAGAAGTTAACTCTGTTTTTCTTCCCTTTGTAATAAAGTAAAGTAATTTTTTTTTAGGGTTAGTTAGATTTCAGTCATTTATTGTTGACTTTTCTAGAAATAGGTCCATTTTAAAACAGTTATATGGGTTTTGAATTTCAAAATCCTGACTTGTTATTTATATATATATATATATAAAGAGAGAGAGAGATAGAAGTGACAGAAAAAAAGTATACAAGAGAGAGAAAGAAGAGTGAGAAATCCTCACTCTAAAATGCATTACAGACCATAAGTGAGAAATTCCTCAATAACATAATGCGAAATTCTATGTATTATCGTGAAAAATTCTCACTTCTAACCTTAATGAAATTTCTCACTTTAAAAGGCATCACTGACCATAAGTGAGAAATTCTATCTATTATTGTGAGAAATTCTGATGGAAGTGTATAATGTACTATGAGAAATTTCGAATGCTCTAGTGACAAATTTGTCACTTATTAATGTAAAATTTTCATTTTTTGGTGAGAAATTATCAGTTCTATCTATTATGGTAAGAAATTCTCACTTCTAAAATTTTTAATGGAAGTGTGTAATGGACTGATGAGAAATTTTGAATGTTCTAATGACAAATTTGTCTCTTATTAATGCAAATTTCTCACTATTTGGTTAGAATTCTCAATTCTACAATTTTGATGGAAGTCTCTAATAGCAAATTTGTCACTTATTAATACAAAATTCTCACAATTTTGAATAAAAAATTTCACCAAATAAAAATAAATTTCTCACCTTCAAAACTCAAATGTAAACCTCCACACAAATCAAATATACGGACACCTTGATTCACTTGAGACTAACCCACTAAAGAAGGCATTATGATCAACGGCCTTGATTCACTTGAGCAGCTTTATGATTATCATCATGATCAACATGACGAAGAGGAGGAGGTTTGTCAATGCCATCCTTGTGGAAACGTGAACGTGACGATGAGGAACTCAAACAAGGATTCGAGGAAGCCCATGGAGGGAAATTTGGTGGAACAAATTGGAAAGGAAATGAGAATATGAATGGTGTAGTTATGGTGTAGTTATGGAAGAGAGAGTTGTTGCACCCGCCCCGAAGGTGGGGGGGCAGTCCTCTCGAGGGTCGCGACCATTTACGCCGAGAGGCGTGATAAGAAAGGTAAAAAGTACATGAAAGTGGGAGTAGGTCGTTTTAAAGGAAATAAAATGAAATAAGATAAAAGGCTCAAAACAGCAAGCAAAAGTGTGAAAAAATTGTGTGAAAGTACGTGCAAGTGGGAGTAGGGCCAGTAAAAGTTTCAGAGTCGCCACCTAACGTTATCGGCGATTAGATTAATCATCTTTGACTTTTGATAAACAGTTTGAGAAAAATGGGCCCTTTTAAAAGTATGACTCTTGATAGTCGTGCAAAAACCAGAGTTCTTGAGATGGGTACGGGGACTCGATTATGTCGAGGGAAGGTATTAGGCACCCTTTGTCACGCCCCGGAGCAGCAGAAATTAGTAGGAAATAAATTTTTTTTTTCTGGGTCCGTAAGCCATGACTAGTTACATTAACTGATTGTCCACAAACATGCTAGATAAATAAAAGAGTAACTTAATGGAAGTGCAAACTGAATATATACATCAACAGATTACTAGCTATTACATCAGAGTTTGTAGTTATCCAACGATAAAGAACAAAAGAGCTTGAAGCGTTAGATGTCGTTTACAACTTAGCACGAAAGGACAAAAGTCTATAAAGAACAACTAAGTCTTCTTTCTTGAAGCCGCGCCTCTAACTGGCGTAGCCGTGACCTTCAGCATAGTAGGCTTCCCCTTCGTAGGCTCCTTCCGGATAGTCCTCCTCCGGACAATTATATCCTGTATAGTCTAGACATGGGAATGTCCAGGGCGTAGTATGCCGTTAGCTTTAATAAAAGCTAAGTGAGCGTTCTAACCGAACACTCCTAATATAAATATCACTACAAGAAAAGAGATATTTAGTGGCAACTTTTTCAATTATGGCTAAAGTCTTGTGACTAAAGCACACATTTTAATGAGAAGTACAAAGGTGGTCATACAAATTTACAAAGTGCCATTTTTTGTCATAAACTCTCGGTTGTGACTAAACTATTGTGACTAAATCTTTGGCGGGAAAAAATGTGGTTTGCCGCCAAATTGAGGGAAAGTATTAGCCATTATAATTTGGGAACATTGTGAGTATATGTTTTGATTTAGTTATACAAAAGGTGTTGTGACTAAAGTATGCATAAATCAGTTTTTTTGTCTCAACTTCGTGCGCGGGTAAACAAATAAAATGTGCAGAATTGTTGAGCGCGGGAATATGCTATCATTTCGTCAATACCAATGCAGTGGGTATATGATATTCTTAAAACCCCATCTAATATTTTCACTCTCATTCCAATCCATCATCAGATACTACCTCTCTCACTCTCTTTCTTCTCTCTCCCCTTCACCACTCACGTTCTTCTAGCGGGTTGAATCCCGTCGACGGCGCAATCAATTGGTAGAGTTCTTGTGGGGTAACCTCTCTTTCTCTTATTTTGTTGCCTCTAATTTGATAATCTGATTCTCTCTCTCTTCAAGAAACTATTTATTCAACGAAATTGCTTATCTCCCTTCAAGATCTAATATTTTCTCTCTCATTCCATCAGACACATCTTACCTGACAGCAAAATCAAAACGCTGAACCACTTAGGCAAGAAATTCACACAGTAAGTTCATTCCTATTTTTTTGTGTTATTCAAAATATTTTAAGCTTAGTTCATCTTGTATTGTTCAATCTTGTCCACAATTTGATAATTTTAGTTTTAATATGGATATGCATGTTGTAGTCTGTTTTCCCCCATTAATAATGCTGGTGCATGTTGTAATTAAGTTTTATCAAAAAGAAATTGACAGAGTTTTTTTCTACGGTATATATATGTAGTTGTATTCTACAAGGGAGTTGAGGGTTTTTTTATTTATTTATTTATTTATTATTATTTTTTTTTTGTTTTCAGTTTTTGGAAGTGCATGTGCTTAGCTTTGTTTGATAATCCATATTTGGGCTCCTTTTAGGCTTGTACAGGCAGTTGGGCTGTGACACTATTTTTTTCAATGATTAGCTTTTTCTCTTTCTCCAACTATTGAAGCACATTAGCATCAGTAGACGATATGAAGTGGTTTTCCTTAGTCTATTTTGGTGGAGTGGTGTTCTTTTTTTCAACTTGCTCTTGAGAAATTCTTGGGTATAGTAAGGGTATCACTTGGCATGCTTACTTTGTACCCTGCAATCAATGGAAGTGGATCATTTAGACGGGACTCGCTCCCATTAAAAAACTAGTTCTCATTGGCTTGAGGGTACATGTAGGCATGTCACGTGGCACCCTCAAGATTTCCAAATACTTCCCCTTGCTTCTTTAATTTGAAGTGTGCTGCTTGATTTGTTGTTCCAAAAAATAGACAAACATAGTAGTGTAAGCCTGAACCTATTTTTTGTTCTCAACCTTGGACTTATAGTTTTGCATTCTTACTAAAATTGTGTGAAGACATGCTATGATTTCCAAATTTTGTATCCCAAATGCTTCCCAAATATGTATGATAGTGTGCCCAAATGATTTTGATTAGAGGATTTGAAATTGGTCCTACCATTATTGAAGGTGCTTCCACTGCAATGCGAATTTGGAAAGCATTTAGGACGCAAAATTTGGGAAGCATAGAATTACTCAATGACTTTTAAGTACCTTTAATTATATCAAAGCTTTATTTTCGGTCCTTCATTATTAATTGCAATACTTAAGGCCCTCAATATGCGACTGCGATGACATCCACAATTTAAAGATAAAATGGACCATGTTGAGTGTAGAGGCCCCACAATGATTATGGTTAAACACACTTTAGTACCTTGAATTACATTAAAGTTACTTTCTAGGCCAGGTAAATTTAAACTACATTTTAGTACGCTATAATTACACCAAAGTTTCATTATTGGACCGATTATATAAATCTAAGTTTGTATCTTTGAGGCACATGCCCTCTATGTGGTCTATTCTGTCACTTTATTGGATGCTGAAATGATTGCCCATAAATGACACCGGTTTAAAGTGTTGAAGGCCTTAAGTGCTGCAATTTATAGTACATGGCCCAAACTACTACTTTATTATAATTAAAGTGTACTAAATTGCATTTTCGCTTTCTTTATTTTATGCTTAAACTAATTCCTTATCTTTCCAAATGGTCGGACCATTTGGGAGATCCTTACTTGGGTCCCACAAAACAACATATACCACGGTGTATGCCTAAACATGTCTTAGTTATCAACATTGATAGCCAAAAGAAGTTTAGTTTATTTCGTGTTCAATATATCATGAAAGGTGTGCAATATTTTTATTGTTTTAGGCTTAAATCATTCTCATGTAGTGGAGCAATTAATTTTTGCTTAAAGATACATTCGTATGTACATATAGTTGTGACTGATCGTGTGGTTCTATATTGTGTATCGTTTAGCATTTTTTCGGGGGGATGGAAATGAGTTCTTAAGCAATAATTTGGTAAATTTTCAGTGAATGGGCATTATGATATTTTTGAGTTTTTTTTTTTTTTTTTGCTTAGCAAACAAGGTTTTATTAAATGTACAAAGTCCAAAGAAATTACAACAAGAGGCAAGCCATAAAGTCGCCAACAACCAAAAATTAAATCTCCCTAAACCAGAGTAACCAAAAAGTCCACAAAAGACCCCCAACTTGCACCTCAAATTCTGCAGAACAATACAAAACAGATGCCCCATAAAAAAATTCTGCACAAAATTAAGACCTACTTAAAGACACACAATTCTGCACACAATTCTGCACAAAATCCACCTACACAAATTCTGCACACAAAATCCACCTGCACAAATTCTGCACATAATTCTGCACAAAATCCACACAAAAACAGTCACTTATCAAGCAAAACACCACCCACTTAGAGACACTAGACAGAACAGCCCACAAACAAGGTACATACGAGAACCAAACTGCCCTCTGCATTCCACAAACTGAATCGCCTCACATTCAACCATTATCCCACAAAAAATTGCTCCAATTACACAGCCCAAATTTGTATCCGATCACGACCCAACAACAAATGAATTATACATAGCCTCGTAGATATAGTGATGATTGTTGGACTAAAGAAGTTCTTTTATTGCATTTCTGTACATTATTTCTAGACTCAACATGACTGCAGTTTGAACAGTTGTACTTTTTCAAAACTTTTTTGCAAGGGAATTTTTGAACTACAACTATTTTGTTGTTTTCTTTATAGCCTTGTTTGACTGAGTTAAGATTACCTTCAGTGCACAAATTGTCTCTATCCATTTTTTTTGTGAAGGTTGTTTTGGTATTTACTACATGTATCATGTTTTGATATTTTCCACATGTATCCTATCCTTGAAACTCTCAATCACTCGTAAATCGTAGTTTTGAATTTTATTTGTTTTTTTTTTTTTCACTCCAGAAGATGAATATTTGGTTTTAACATCCTAATCCTTCTTCAAGAACTTTTTTTTTTTTTTTGCCTCTTTTTGGCTCTTGAAGATTGGATTTATCTATAAAAGTGATATTCATTTTGAGAAACAAATGAAGATTCCAAATTGGGGTCATTCACATAACCAAGAATGTCCAAGGAATACACAAAGGAATTAGTTATGTAATATTATAAGGTCCACTCCATCTTAAATGGCCTATTCTAGACTTATTGTTTTCCATCCATTCTGAAAATGTTTTTCTTTTTCTTTCTATAGATAAGTGCTCTATTATGTAGAATTGGAACTTGAAGCCAATGTATAAGGTTACTGACATTTTAATATTTAAACCATACTTGTCACCCATCCGTGCTTATTTACTACTTCATGCATGATATAAGTCTATGATTCACAAGATGTAAATGTTTCTTGACTCTGTTATTTGCGAAACACTTAAGAGGACTTGCTATTACCTATGCTGGTTTCCATTTTTGAACTATGTTTGCTTATTGTTCCCTTCCTGTAAATCACTGGGGGTTTAATAGAGTGGATCTGTTTAAAAAAGTGGCTACATATGTCTAGTATGTTTTTTCTACTATTCCTTAATGAATTGAGTGGTACCTTTTTAGAACTTTCGTTTCCTTTGGTATATTTCTACAATGATATTCTTCTCAGACAAACATAATTTACAAATCATTCATACCCATTATTTAGAGTTATTGACATTCTCCCTATTTTGTTAATATGTTTGTTTTGTGTGACAGTGATTTGACTTAGAGTGAACTTATTACTCATTTGCCAAGAATTGTAGGATAGTCACCAACATGGCAAGTAGAAATCGAGTACGAGGAAGCCAAGAGGGAGTGGTGTTGCAACAATCACCAGAGACCATGCAACCTATACCGGATAACGAGCTTAGCAACCCCACCCAAGTTGACTCATCGCCCATTGCAGAGCAGGTTCCTAGCAGCGAATTTGGTATAAATATTGTTGTCCTAAATTATGTATAAACATGCATACTTATGGTTGAACAAGGTTAGATTAAGTGCTCGTGCATATGGGAGCAGGTGTGCGCACATTTGTAAAAAGGGTAAGAGGGAAGACTCGGGGCATTGCATTTGCAAAGAAAAGGCGCGCTGGTGAAAAGCTTCCAGTAGACATCCCACTTTACCTTTGGCGTGCCGTTGGAACAAATTCTCAAGAGCTTGTTACCGAGTCAGGTATTATAGTTAGGCAAATGGCCCCACTCCAATATGTCAAATGGAAAGAAATTCCTGAAGATGATAAGAACAAGATGTGGCAATCTTTGAGAGTAAGTCTTTTCATCTTTAAAGTTTTTATACAGAATTATACAGATTGCATCCATTTTTAGTAGCTTAATTTGATCACTTGACATATTAACAGAGCTTAAATATGATCTTATTGTTAGTATTGATTTAAGGTGGACTAGAATGTGTTGCTTGGGGGACAAAAACTTGTGATAAATTTCCAAATTGGGGAATGTGTGGGTGTTTTATAGCCTCTATTTAAATTGTCCTTGCAACAAAAGTTTACTCTCAGCGAAGAGCCTCATATCCAAAAAGCTGTTTATAGTCAGCTGAACACCCAATACAGGTCCTATCGGTACAGGCTACACAAACAACATTACCTTGGCTATGAAACTGATGACATGAGACTGAAATTGCCCAGCAGGCATTAGCCAAAGTGACTGGGAGCTCCTTGTCAAATACTTTGGATCTAACGACTTCAAGGTAATAGGTTAATTTATTTATCATATTTTGCTTCATTTTGTTAATGTCTTTTTGTTTTTACATTTCAATTGAATGCAGAAAGTTAGCGAGAGAAATAAAAAGAACCGTGAAAAATTGAAGATCGGTCACATTACTGGGACAAAAGGCTTTGCTAGGATCAGCTATGATGAGGTAAGCTTAATGAAGTTTTACTTCCCACGAATATTGTGATGACTAGAGTCCTAACATATGCAGTAATACATTTGCCAACAGCGTGTTCCAGGCACAAGGGATGAACCAACCAGAACTGAATTGTGGCATTTGACACGATTTAGTAAAAAGAAGAAGAAGTGGGTGGATGAAACGTCCCAAGAAGTCTATGTAAGTTGCATATTTGTGAAACTTACCATAATTATGATTTAATAAGTCAATTTGTGTTGATTTAGCAATGAGTTATATTTTGTTAATGCCTGCTGTTATAACAACATTCAGAAACCATTGAGCCTAGACATAATATTTTTGAAGTAAGGATTATTGTCTTAAAGTTGCTGATACTTACAGATATTCTTCAATGTTTTTACTAATGCTTTAGCTAATTATGGTTAAGTATATTAGTAGTTATTTTCCTGCTGCTTTGCTAAGGTATGTATTGGTTACACTCTATAGTAGGCCTTCTCCTTTGAGTGGTTATTAGGTTATGTCCATTTCATTGTATCAATAGGGGTTTGCAAATAAATTTATATAGATGTTGTGTAAGGTTGCTTAGAGGGATTCTTTTATAAGAACTAGAATTTGTGAAGTGTTTATACAACCTTTCTTATATATCAGTTATTACTTGGTTTGTCTCTTTTCCTTGTATTTGATTTTAATTAAAAGACAAATAGTTTCTAGAAAGCCATCTTTATGTAAGTAGCAAACTAGTAGTACAGTAGAGAGAAATTAATGTAAACCAATTTTCATTATGAAGCAGTCTTGGTAGATCCTTTCTTGGCTTGTTTTGGCTTATTTTTGTTTTGGTCTGTCTTGTTTCGCCTTATTTGCATATTGATGAGCCCGAGAATGTAATTTTTAAGTTGACTTTTTTGTTCTAGTATTAACACTAGTATGCTATCGTGGTCTTTAATTATCCATACTTTGGCTTTTCATCATAGAATTAGAGACTAACTAGGATGACAATTGTATGACAAAGTGTGACTTTTAGTCTTTCACCGTAACTTGGTTGTTCAATCATAGAGCTAGAGAGACTAACTAGGATGATAACTACAAAAGTGCTCCTAGCTTATTATTTGATGTTATACACTGTTGATTTTGAGTTTGACTATACGATGTCCGGAAAAAAATGAAAGGATTTATACTTATAAAACAAGTAATTTGTTCATGTAGGAGAAGCTTATGAGTTTAGCCTCACAACCCGTGGAGGAAGGCACAACTCCTATGACCGAGGATGAGAGGTTTGTGCAAGTTCTGGGACCAGAGCGATCAGGTCGAATACGTGGTCGTGGTGCTGGTCCAAAGCCCACATCAGCTGCAAGTCAGCAAAGTCATTATGCACAGTTGGAGAGGGAGAACGAGGAGTTTAGGAGGCAGGCTGAGGCAGATAGAAGGCGCTTGGAGTTGTTGGAGATGGAAAATGGCGGGATGGTATCAAGAATTGAATCCCTTGCTTCCCAATTAGCCTCGCAAGCTGCAGTCCAGTCTCAATTTGCAAGTCTTGTTGAGCAGTTGAGACAACAAGGACAGATTCCTATCCCTCCTACCATGGTATCAACACTTAGCTATGTAATTGATTACGTGAATTTAGATATTTTTTTTTAGTTTTCCTAGGATCAGTTCAAAGTAAAGTTACAATTCTACTTTGTCTCAGAAGCATTTTGATTGTGTATTATTGTTGATGAGTTTATAGATATTTCTAGCTATTAGATTCTAGGAATAATCCTAACACATTCTCCATTGATTTCTTTTTGTAGGCTGGAAGCACTTGTAGGCACCAAAAGCATTTTGATTGTGTATTATTGTTGATGAGTTTATAGTTGTTTCTAGATATTAGATTCTAGGAATAATGCTAACACATTCTCCATTGATTTATTTTTGTAGGCTGGAGGCACTTGAAGGCACTTGAATGCTAATTTACAATATGGAAGTGCTGACCACAAAATTTTTTGTAAAGCATCCTAGTCATGGTTTATTTTGTAGTTAAGGCCTTCTAATCATGACATTTTTTTTTTGTATATTTTGGAGCCAAATACTTGTAGCTTTTTTTGTATATTCTAAGGCCTATACTATAGATCAGTTTTTGTAATTAATATGTTGTGCTTTTTTTGTAAGAACACTTTGCATGCGCAAGTCTTGACTTGCTATGTATGCAACTTAGTTGTATGTTAACACAGGTGTTCAAACTTTGCAAATTTTGAATTTTCCTTGATGCAATCAATTTTATTTGTGTTTGTTGTAGATTTAATTATTTTCATTTTATTGCTAATTTGAAAAATCAAATTAAATGAGATAAATAAAACATGTTTAATGAGAAAAATGCTAAAGTTAGTGGCAAGTTCAAGTCATCACAAACTGTAATTATTGGAGATTTAAAAAAGAAATAGTGACAACTTCTAACTGCCATTAAACCTTTCAGTGGGGGAATCATAGCTTAATACCTACAACATTTGATGTGGCTAAAAGTATGTTTTAGTGTCAAATTATTTTTATCACAAACAATACGTTTTTAGCTACGACGTTTATCGCGACAAAAGAAGATTTTTTTTATGTCAACAAGTTTCTTGTCATTAAAAGATGAGTTTTGGTGACGTCGTGAGTTGACACTAAAAGTTTTTCATTTGTGAGAATTGTGCGGTTGCAGCTAAAGATTCACACTTTAGTGGCAATTTTGCACTTTTCGCCACTAGAAGCTTTAGTCACAGCACAATTAGTCACAGTGTAGTGGCAACTAGATTTTTTGTCACTGAAACTTTTAGTGACAACAATTGGCCTTTTAGTGGCAAAATTTTGTGTCACTAAAAGTGATTTTTCTTGTAGTGTATGTATCCAAAAAGTACACAACGGCTGGTTACGATGATTGAATGAATTATAATTAGACCATGCGTGAAACTATGCATCATCGATATATTCAACTTCACTCGACTTAACATCCGACTTACTTGACTTTGTTACATTACCAGTGTAACGCCGTTGGCTTAGAGTGACTCGCCCAGTGGGTCGAGTTATGGTTACTTTACTATCGTTGTCTGCCCCTCCGTGGCCATAGTAGTAATCTCGCTTTACAAGCTAACCATGTATTCTAGGTCCTCAGGACCTTGCCTTATGAATATCGTCGTCGATTTGCGAAACGGTTACTTTACTTTCGTTGGTCGTCACGAACGCAGTAGTAATCTCGCCTTACAGGCTAACCGTGTTTATTCATTTCTCGATGTATTCTTATCAACATGGTTACTTTGCTATCGTGTTTGCCTCTCCGTGGCCATAGTAGCAATTATCACCGGCATGCGATAATGTAATTCCATTTGATAGTACCAACTTACAACATATCAACTTTCGGACCTCCGCGGTCGACTACACATATTTTCAATTGCATACGAACTTGGTCTCCGCGACCGTTCGACTCTATACCCGTACACGTCGACTTGACGTTACGACACCGACTTCTACGTACGTGAGATGTATCATATGTTATGCACAGGGTACAAGTTAATTATACAGTTACTATTTTATTCTTGAAATAAAGTATGGGACCCTAAGCCTGTAGTATCACCCGTTAACGCATGAGGTTAACCGGTTTGATAATAATAACGAGCAGCAATAATAATAATAATAATAATAATAATAATAATAATAATAATAATAATAATAATAACAACAACAACGGAGGTAATATGTTCGGGGTGCAACATATTAACATGAGTTTAACCGGAAAGTGTTAACAATAATAATAACACTAATATTAATAATAGTAGTGGAATAATATGTTCGGGATACAACATTTTAAAGCTTGAAGTTTAATTAACTTAATAATAATCATAATGATAATGATAACAATAATGATATCATTATTATTAACAAAATATTAAAACGGACATTAATATGTTTAGGGTACATATGTTAATCATGAGGTTAATTTAGACCGTAATAATAATAATAAGCAGATAATAATAATAATAATAATAATAATAATAATAATAATAATAATAATAATAATATCATTATTATTAACGGAAATATAAAACGGATATTAAGTACGTGGTACAACCTGTTAAAGCATGAGTTTTAACTGCTAATGCATAATGATAATAATAATAACTATAATTATAATACGGCCCTGAGTTAGGGACATCATTTGTTGAAACACAAGTTTTAACGGTTAACTAATAAAATAATAATAATACTAATAACAATTGGTAGTAGCAATAATAACAGTAATAATTAAAACCATAATACGGACCTAGATTAGGGGCACCACATATTAAGTACAAGAATTTCTAGAATACTAATACTAATAATAATAATTGAAAAATAATAACATGGACATTAACTCTGATATACCAAGTGAGTTAGGAACTCACTGTAGGTTCGGGGTCGCGGTGTGATTTGGGGTAGTAAGCTTCCCTTTTCTTTTCTTTCTCCTCCCTCTCTATTTTTTTCTTCCTTCCTAACAACTAATGAGTTCACTATTTATAGGGGAGGATTGGTTGAATTTATATAATAAATATATATATATATATATATTACACACACACATAACCCAAACACACAACCATGCATCACACACACACACGCCACAATCTGCACATACATATCATACTACATACACACCACACAACACAACACACACAACACTCAAGCACTACACACCTCACACCTACACCCTACACACTAGCCCACCCAACTCACCACTTTATCTCCCTTCCCAAGTCGGTACATACACACAAACAATTTGTAGGGTTTGTTTGGGGGTTGGTTTAGGGTACACACATGGTTGGCCAACACAGGTATAATTATGGATAAAAATAATATTTAATTATAGTGGAAAATTTATAATTAATGTCTAGAACTGGAAACTATAATATAAAGAAAAATAAAAATTATAGGTATTACAATATCCACCTCCTATCAAAGATTTCGTCCTCGAAATCCGAGCTAGCTAGTCACTAAACAAAGTTGGAAACTTTTCACACATTTCTGATTCCAACTCCCAAGAAGCTTCGCGTTCGTCATGGTGTCTCCACTGAACTTTCACCAGAGGAATTTCCTTAGTCCTCAGCTTCTTAACTCCTCGATCCAAAATTCGGACTGGTCCTTCAGTATAAGTCACATTGTTGTTTACCTCGATGTCCGTGAAGTCAATCTCATGTGACGGATCATGAACAACCTTCCTAAGCATGCTGATATGAAATACATTATGTACTCCTGACATCTTAGGTGGCAGTGCGAGTCGGTAAGCTACTTTTCCCACGCGCTCTAAAATTTCAAACGGTCCAATGTAGCGCGGTGACAACTTTCCTCGTTTCTGTCCGAATCTGACAATGCCTCGTACTGGAGATACCTTGAGAAGTACGTGATCTCCAACACTGAACTCCAATTCTTTACGGTGCTTGTCTGTGTAGCTCTTCTGCCTGCTCTGTGCTGCCTTCATCATTTCTTTCACGATGTTAATCTTTTCATTCGTCTCTCGAACCATTTTCGGTCCTAGAAGTTTACTGTCTCCAACTTTCGCCCAGCACAATGGTGATCGGCACGGTCTTCCATACAGTGCCTCGAATGGTGCCATCCCGATGCTCGAATGATAGCTGTTGTTGTACGCAAACTCTACCAATGGCAGGTGTGTCTCCCAAGAACTCTCAAAGTCTATGGCACATGCTCGGAGCATGTCTTCCATTACTTGATTGACTCGCTCTGTTTGTCCATCGGTTTGGGGATGAAATGCTGAACTTAACTTCAAGGAAGTTCCCATTGCTGCTTGTAAGCTTTGCCAAAATCCTGATGTAAAACGCGAGTTGCGATCTGATACGATCGATATAGGCACTCCGTGTAGTCGTACGACTTGTTGTAGGTACATTTTGCTCATTTTCTCAACCGGGTACGTCATGTTGTAGGCGATGAAATGAGATGATTTCGTGAGTCGGTCCACGATCACCCAAATAGCTTCATGATTTTGTTGTGATCTTGGCATTCCTACAACGAAATCCATAGTAATGTGTTCCCATTTCCATCCAGGAACTGGCAGTGGTTGTAATAACCCTGCTGGCCTTTGGTGTTCTGCTTTGACTTGTTTGCAGGTTAAACATTTGGATACGTGATCTGCTACCTCTCTTTTCATTCCTTCCCACCATAAATTTCTTTTCAAGTCCTTATACATTTTTGTTCCTCCAGGGTGGACCGTCATTCTTGACTTGTGTGCTTCATTCAGTATGTCCTTCCTTAGGTTGTCCTCATTAGGCACACAAAGTCTATTGCGGCATCTAAATCCTCCGTCTGCTCCAATATTCCATTCTGCTGGGTCCTTTGCTGATGCTTTCTCAAACCATTGACAAAGTCCTTCGTCCTTTCCTTGAGCTTCAAGGATGCGATTTATGAGCGTCGGCTGCACTACTAGACATCCAAAAATTCGTCCTTCACTAGATTCAACGGTATGAAAGTCAAATTTGGCTAGTGTTTCCAATGCTCTCCACTCTTTAACCATAAGAGAGGATATGAACAGTTTGCGAGGTTTTCGGCTTAGTGCGTCGGCAACTACGTTTGCTTTACCAGGGTGGTATTGCAAAGTGAAATCGTAATCCTTCAACAATTCCATCCAACGTCGCTGCCTCATGTTCAGCTCCTTCTGAGAGAACAAGTATCTCAAACTCTTGTGATCTGAAAATAGATCGAACTTCTCTCCGTAAAGGTAATGTCTCCAAATCTTGAGAGCAAAAACAATTGCGGCTAGTTCGAGGTCATGCGTAGGGTAGTTCATCTCATGTGGTTTCAGTTGTCGTGATCCATATGCTATCACTCTTCCATCCTGCATGAGCACATATCCAAGTCCTTGGTGTGATGCATCACTATAAATGGTGAACTGCTCACCGCTCTTTGGTATTGCAAGCACTGGCGCCGAGGTCAGTCTTTCTTTCAGCTCTTAAAATGCGCGTTCATGCTTGTCTTTCCATTCGTACTTCATGTCCTTCCTTGTCAGATTGGTCAAAGGGGATGCTATTTTAGAGAATCCTTCAACGAATCTTCGATAGTATCCGGATAAACCAAAGAAACTCCTAACTTCGGTTGCAGTGTTCGGTCTATTCCAGTCCAAAACAGCATCTGTCTTGATTGAATCCACAGCTATCCCATCCTGTGAGACAGTATGACCTAAGAATTTGACTTCCTTTAGCCAAAATTCACACTTGCTGAACTTCGCATACAAGTGGTTGTCTCAAAGCGTCTGTAGTACGATCCTCACATGTTCTTTGTGTTCCTCCCTGGTCTTTGAGTAGATCAGGATATCGTCTATGAACACAATCACGAATTGATCCAAGTAGGGCCTGAACACTCTGTTCATTAAATCCATGAATACAGCTGGGGCATTCGTTAGTCCAAACGGCATGACCAGGAATTCATAGTGCCCATATCTCGTTCTGAAGGCTGTCTTTGATACATCTTCGGGTCGAACCAACAGTTGGTGGTATCCGGATCGTAGATCTATCTTGGAGAAGGTCGTCGCTCCATACAATTGATCGAATAGGTCATCGATTCTGGGAAGGGGGTATCGGTTCTTGATTGTGACCTTGTTCAATTCTCTATAGTCGATACAGAGTCGAAGTGTCCCATCCTTCTTCTTAACGAATAGCACCGGTGCTCCCCAAGGCGACGTGCTTGGTCGAACGAATCCGAGATCTTCAAGTTCCTGGACTTGCTTATTTAATTCTTGCATTTCTGTCGGGGCCATCCGATATGGGGTCTTAGATATCGGTAGGGTACCGGGTATCGGCTCAATACAAAAATCGATGTCCCTCTTGGGTGGTAGCCCTAAGATTTCCTGAAATACGTCCTCAAAGTCTTGAACCATAGGGATTTGTGAAATCGAAATTTCTGAACTTACACTTCCAAGGGTAGCTAGACATCTTGTGAGGAAGGCATCGTACAAGGGATCGCATTGGAATTTAAATGGTTGACTTCCGGGTATCGAGAAAGTAATAGACTTGCTAAAACAGTCTAATTTGGCATGGTATTTTGTGAGCCAATCAATTCCTAAGATTAAGTCGAATTCCTTCATCGATAGAACTATTAGATCAGCGGGGAGGTTCTGATCTTCCAAGTTCAAAGTGCAATCTTTACACACTTTCCCCAACGTAATGTTCACTCCTAAGGGGGACATAACGTTCAGAGCTACATCAAGCGTCTGGGGTACTAAACCCAACCGTTGTACAATCTTAATAGCAATAAAGGAGTTGGAAGCACCAGTATCGAATAAAGCTTTAACTCGACTATTAAACAATGTGAGGGTACCTTCCATATTCTGCTGTTCTCCTTCATCGAATCCGGCTTCCTCCGGGATGATGGCATTTAGACGGGCTTGCTTGGGTTGACCCTGAGTAGATGCTCCATAGTATCCGCCTTGAGGCGCTCGACAATCCCGGGATAAGTGACCCTTTTTGCCACAGTTGTAGCAGACGGTGTCCTCTCGGCTTCTCCTTGGGGCTCGGCAGTCCTTGGACCTATGTCCAGGTTTTCCACAATTGAAGCATCCATTGTTATTAGCTCCAGTGAAAACAGGTGGTCCTCTTGGGGTTTGTGCTTGGGGTACAGATGGTTGGTTCTGAGGGAATGTGAGTTGTGGCTTCCTTTCCCCAGTCCAATTACGCTTGTTCCCTTGGAATCGCATTGGGGGTCTTGATCCTTGGTTGCCTTGGTTGTTTCTGAATGGTAGTCGATTTCCAAAACGTCCTCGTTCTCGACCATTGATTTCCTCATGGCCGATTGCCATACTTACCATGGCTTTGAACGTCAGGCCTTGATTGTTGAGAGTCATGCGTTGAAGTGGTAGCGATAGGCCTTGGTGGTAATGTCGGTTTTTCTTCTCTGGTGTATCAATCATATGGCAGGCAAAGCGAGACAATCGTTCGAACTGTACTGTGTATTCCCTCACAGTCCGATTTCCTTGTGTTAGATCAATGAACTCCCTCTCTTTCTTGTTCCTCTCTGTCTGTGGAAAGTAATTCTCCAGGAACAGCTCCTTGAATGTAGCCCAAGGCATTCTTCTTACTGCCGCTTCTCCTACCGTTACTTTCTCTGATTCCCACCAATCGACTGCCGCGTATGTTAACTGGAACGTCGCCAGTCGACGCTTCTCGATTTCTGTACATCCCAGTGTGTCAAAGATCGACTCTATTTCGCGGAGCCACTATTCCGCACGCCATGGCTTGGCATCTCCGTCGAACTTCTCAGGACGAAAATGACGAAAACGCTCTACCACTCTATCCTCTACAGGTCTTGGAGGTGGTACGGGGTTGTTCCTATTATTGTTGTCATTGTTGTTGATGCGTTCTAGTCTCCACACAAAGGCCTCAAATAGACCAGTAGGATCAGCAGTTGCAGGTGCCGGGGGTGCAGCCTCAATCTGCCCAATGGGATTGTTACGGGTATTTCTATTTCTTCCTGCCATTATGATTCGTGTGTTGGTATACCTACACAGACATCTATTGGTTACTACTAGAATATATGCGCACATCTACAAGTTGTCACCGAAACATATACGTCGAGATATGCAATTTTAACAAGGTAACAACAATACTAAAAATAAAACATCAAGATTACTGGGCCACATTATATACCAAAAGATAATACTCGTATATATATATCCCAAAGATATACCATGAAGTACACACTAGTAACTGTGTACCACGTGGGATATAAGCCAATACAACGCTTGAGTCAACTATTTACAATACCACTAACAGTGGCTGCTAACTATACAAAAGAGCTATGGTCAAATAGCTATCCCTGAAATCCTGAAAATAAAGTGGACAACATGTCCTGTCATATATATACTAGAAAATCTAAGCCCCCAAAAGTCCTGACTCAGTAGTCATCCACGTCTGATCCATATAAGGGAGCTTCATCCACGAAGGAAAATTCCCACTCATCGACCATCATCTCCTCGTCGTCCTCCTCATCGTCCTCCTCGTCATCCTCATCCATAGCGTCTACTGGTGGCTCAGCGGCATCAGTAGCTGCAACGACAAATCCCTCAGCTATAGCAATAGCCTCTGCTAACTCGGCCTCTCCTATAATGAATCCCTCTGGCTGTGCAGCTATCCCTGCTACCAAATCTGCTGCCCTATTGACAAGGACTGCCATCTGTAATATAGGCCCTGCCACTAACTCAGGTATAACTACCTCCTCAGGTCCCTCATCCTCAGCATCATCATCTACCTCTAGTACAATATCTCCTCCGGCTATAACATCCATGTCCGCGGGCTCTGGGTCCTCGGGATCCTCCTCTGGGTCATCCTCCGGCTCATCATCGTCGTCCACGGGCTCCTCCTCTCCGTCCCCGTCCACATCCTCGTCACCAGGCTCTATGTCCTCAACTGGATTCTCGTCATCCCCTATCGGCTCGGGCTCCACTGGCTCTGGCACTGGTGCTACTGGAACCGGTGCGGGTAGTGCTGGTACTGGTACTGGTACTGGTGGTGCTACCTGAGCTGGTACAGCCACAGGTACGGGTAGGGGATCAGGCCTTGCTAAGATAGCTCTCAACTCGATAGCGTCCATCTCTGGCTTACTCTGGACCAACTGAGCCATCTCGTGATAAATAGCCTCCCGAGTCATCGCGAAATGGTACGCGTCCATACGAATCTCAGTAGGGTGAGTCCGTCTAGTAACATACAGGGCTTTCCATACATCCTCCTCTAGGTATTGGCGGGCCGCACAGCGTATGCGCTCGTAATAAAGCTCTAGATCAGTCGGCTCCACAGTGTCCCCATGAATTACGTGACCTCCATAGGGATCATCCACAAACTTATGAAAGCTTGGATCCATGCTAACTTGCAAGGAAACTATCTAACGTCAGAATGACGAACTTATCTTAATACTCATATCTCAGGAATCTTAAATACTAGAAATAGATGGTGGGGGACAATCAGCGAGCACATCTAAGTAAAACCTAGTGCTCTGATACCAAAAATCCTGTCACGCCCCGGAGCAGCAGAAATTAGTAGGAAATAAAATTTTTCTTTCTGGTTCCGTAAGCCATGACTAGTTACATTAACTGATTGTCCACAAACATGCTAGATAAATAAAAGAGTAACTTAATGGAAGTGCAAACTGAATATATACATCAACAGATTACTAGCTATTACATCAGAGTTTGTAGTTATCCAACGATAAAGAACAAAAGAGCTTGAAGCGTTAGATGCCGTTTACAACTTAGCACGAAAGGACAAAAGTCTATAAAGAACAACTAAGTCTTCTTTCTTGAAGCCGCGCCTCTAACTGGCGTAGCCTTGACCTTCAGCATAGTAGGCTTCCCCTTCGTAGGCTCCTTCCGGATAGTCCTCCTCCGGACAATTATATCCTGTATAGTCTAGACATGGGAATGTCCAGGGCGTAGTATGCCGTTAGCTTTAATAAAAGCTAAGTGAGCGTTCTAACCGAACACTCCTAATATAAATATGTATCCAAAAAGTACACAATGGCTGGTTATGACGATTGAATGAATTATAATTAGACCGTGCGTGAAACTATGCATCATCGATATATTCGACTTCACTCGACTTAACATCCGACTTACTTGACTTTGTTACATTACCAGTGTAACGCCGTTGGCTTAGAGTGACTCGCCCAGTGGGTCGAGCTATGGTTACTTTACTATCATTGTCTGCCCCTCCGTGGCCATAGTAGTAATCTCGCTTTACAAGCTAATCATGTACTCTAGGTCCTCAGGACCTTGCCTTATGAATATCGTCGCCGATTTGCGAAACGGTTACTTTACTTTCGTTGGTCGTCGCGACCGCAGTAGTAATCTCGCCTTACAGGCTAACCGTGTTTATTCATTTCTCGATGTATTCTTATCAACATGGTTACTTTGCTATCGTGTTTGCCTCCCCGTGGCCATAGTAGCAATCATCACCGGCATGCGATAATGTAATTCCATTTGATAGTACCAACTTACAACATATCAACTTTCGGACCTCCGCGGTCGACTACACATATTTTCAATTGCATACGAACTTGGTCTCCGCGACCGTTCGACTCTATACCCGTACACGTCGACTTGACGTTACGACACTGACTTCTACGTACGTGAGATGTATCATATGTTATGCACGGGGTACAAGTTAATTATACAGTTACTATTTTATTCTTGAAATAAAGTATGGGACCCTAAGCCTGTAGTATCACCCGTTAACGCATGAGGTTAACCGGTTTGATAATAATAACGAGCAGTAATAATAATAATAATAATAATAATAATAATAATAATAATAATAATAATAACGGAGGTAATATGTTCGGGGTGCAACATATTAACATGAGTTTAACCGGAAAGTGTTAACAATAATAATAACACTAATATTAATAATAGTAGTGGAATAATATGTTCGGGATACAACATTTTAAAGCTTGAAGTTTAATTAACTTAATAATAATCATAATGATAATGATAACAATAATGATATCATTATTATTAACAAAATATTAAAACGGACATTCATATGTTTAGGGTACATATGTTAATCATGAGGTTAATTTAGACCGTAATAATAATAATAAGCAGAAAATAATAATAATAATAATAATAATAATAATAATAATAATAATATCATTATTATTAACGGAAATATAAAACGGATATTAAGTACGTGGTATAACCTGTTAAAGCATGAGTTTTAACTGCTAATGCATAATGATAATAATAATAATAACTATAATTATAATACGGCCCTGAGTTAGGGACATCATTTGTTGAAACACAAGTTTTAACGGTTAACTAATAAAATAATAATAATACTAATAACAATTGGTAGTAGCAATAATAACAGGAATAATTAAAACCATAATACGGACCTAGATTAGGGGCACCATATATTAAGTACAAGAATTTCTAGAATACTAATACTAATAATAATAATTGAAAAATAATAACATGGACATTAACTCTGATATACCAAGTGAGTTAGGAACTCACTGTAGGTTCGAGGTCGCGGTGTGATTTGGGGTAGTAAGCTTCCCTTTTCTTTTCTTTCTCCTCCCTCTCTATTTTTTTCTTCCTTCCTAACAACTAATGAGTTCACTATTTATAGGGGAGGATTGGTTGAATTTATATAATAAATATATATATATATATATATTACACACACACATAACCCAAACACACAACCATGCATCACACACACACACGCCACAATCTGCACATACATATCATACTACATACACACCACACAACACAACACACACAACACTCAAGCACTACACACCTCACACCTACACCCTACACACTAGCCCACCCAACTCACCACTCTACAACACACCTCACCACTTTATCTCCCTTCCCAAGTCGGCACATACACACAAACAATTTGTAGGGGTTGTTTGGGGGTTGGTTTAGGGTACACACATGGTTGGCCAACACAGGTATAATTCTGGATAAAAATAATATTTAATTATAGTGGAAAATTTATAATTACTGTCTAGAACTAGAAACTATATTATAAAGAAAAATAAAAATTACAGGTATTACACCCTTGAGTATCCATAACGCACGGTTGCCGATTTTAGTGGTTTTCATGATAATGAGAGAGAGAGAGAGTGAGAGAGAGAGAGAGAGGGGGGCATAAGTAAGAAATAGTAAGATATGAGAATGTACAAGATATGCATATCTTGACTCGAGGTAAGTGAAATGTATTGAAATATAAGAGTATATAAAAAATGCACTCGAGCATCCGTGACACACGGCTGCCGATATATGTATCTCGTCTCAAGATAAGTAAAGGATGATAGTCATGGCCGCACCCAAGTAGGGGTCACATACGTAGCTCGACACGAGATAGTTTGAAAATGAGAAGTTCTGTATACGTATCTCGACACGAGATAGTTTAAAAGTATGTATACGTATCTCGACTCGAGATAGTTTGTAAGTATGTAGTTATGGCCGCACCCTAGTATGGGTTGCATACGTATCTCGACACAAGAATCAGACCGTACGTAGTTCTATGCTGTGTATATGCGTAAATATTTTGGTCGATCTAGACCGTGAGTGTGTAAAATTGTGTTTTGAGTAAAGTCGGTGTAGCTAGGAACTTTAACCAGTACGGTGTAGTACTAGACTTTAACCTTGAGAAAGTAGTGAGTTATGAAAAAGTGTTTTGAGTAAAAGTCAGAGTAGATCGACCGTGCGATGAGTTTTTTTGTATTTTTGGTTCTTATGATTTTTTTTTTGTCTTTTTGTTTTATGTGCCGGAAGTATGGGACAGTGCCCAGTGATTTGAGAAAGTGCCGGAAGTAAGGGTCGGTGCCCAGTGATTTGAAAAGGTGTACCGGAAGTAAGGGTCGATGCCCAAGTAATGAAAAAGTGTGCCGGAAGTAAGGTTCGGTGCCCAGTGGTTTAGAAAAGTTCTACCGAAAGTAAGGGTCGGTGCCCAAGTAATGAAAATGTGTGCCAGAAGTAAGGGTCGGTGCCCAGTGATGTAAAAAAGGTGATGTGAAAGTTTTACCGAAAGTACGGGTCGGTGCCCAATGATGTAAAAAGAGTAACCAGAAGTAAGGGTCGGCGCAAGTAATGAAAAAGTGTGCCAGAAGTAAGGGTCGGTGCCCAGGTGATGGAGAGAAGTATCAATTTTTTTGTGTTCTCTAATTTTTATCAACGAATATCTATAACAGGAGATAAAGTGCAGTCGGGTGGGTCATTATATCTCTTTCCGGCTGACGCAGGATATATAGTCCAATTGGGTGGAGTTCGAAGGTCTCCTTCCGACTGGCACAGGGTATAGCAGTTTGATAAAATTTAACCGGGTGGGTCATTAGATCTCCTTCCGACTGACGTAGGATATAAAGTCCAATCGGGTGGAGTTCGAAGGTCTCCTTCTGACTAGCGCAGGATATAGTAGTTCGATAAAGGTCAGCCGGGTGGGTCATTAGATCTCATTCCTGCTGAGCAGGATATAAAGTCCAATCGAGTGGAGTTCAAGGGTCTCCTTCCGATTGGCAAAAAAGAAGGAGGAATATCCGAGATTTATAGGGAGACCACACCACTAAAAGAAAATAAAAGAGAAAAGAAAAGGAAGGATATCCGACCAGTGGATTTATAGGGAGCCCAGACCACTAAAAGAAAATAAAAGTAAAGGAAAAGGCGGAATATCCGACCAGTGGATTTATAGGGAGCCCAGACTACTAAGAGTATGAGTTTGAGTATGTTACCTGTGCAGAAAGGGCTATTGAAATTCAGTGGATGTTTGTTGAGAAAGAATCCTGAGCTTTGAAAGGATCGTAATTGAGAAACGTCGCGAAAATAAGCTAAGAAGGCCCCAAGTCAAATTTCGACACGAAATTGACCTGAACGGACGTCATAGTTGGGTCCCGAAGGGCCAGAAAAGTTAAAAAAAAAAAAAAAAAAGTCATAAGTCGGGTCGGAATGGGTCCAGGCTACGTTGAGCGGGACCCGCGGGGGTCAAAATATGGCCGAGATAGCCTGAAATAGTCATATAGAATGCCAAACAGGTCCTAAAAGTTGGATTTGGCCAAATCTGAGGTCATCGGTGCATCCGAAATGGCCAAATTAGCTGGGAACAAATGTCCGTTCATCGATATCCAGACCCAGAATGGAAAAAATTAGGAAAAAACCAAAAGTGGTGCCAAGTGACACGTCAGCAAGACACATGGCAGTCAATGCCACATGGCGCGTTCTGGTTAGTTGGTCAAAGCTGACTGGTTCTTACTGTGTGCTGACTGGGCATGCTGACTGTGTAGCTGATTGTACAGTCGATGACCACGTGGCGAGCTATAATTTGTCAGTCAAAGCTGACTGTGCATTGATGTGGCAATGATGTGGCATAACACATAGCAAACTATGACACGTGTTAGTCCCTGAATGGTTGGTCAATGCTGACTCGTCATTGGCGTGCCAATACATGTAGTTGCTGATGTGGCGGTCAATGACACGTGTCAGATGCTGATTAGCTGGTCAATGCTGACTCAGTACTGACGTGGCAAACACGTGGCAGCCTGACTGGACTGCTGACTCATCAGTCGTTGGTACGTGGTAGGTTTTGATTGGGGGGTCAACTAGTGAGTCAGCGCTGATGTCTGCGCGTGGGGAGGCAGAACGGAAGGCTACTGGTGCGTGTAGCGCGTGTGGCTTTTTCTAGTGACCATTGGAGGTTAGGTCACCGGAAGTTGGATCGTCTGAGCCAGACGATTGGTTTAGTGGTGGTGGTTTCCGGCGTGGTTTGCCGGAAAGGCCTCCGGATTTGCTTTTATGTAGCGGCGGCGCGTGGAGCGTTTGGGCGGTGCGTGTGGATCACCAGAGGGTGGTTTGGTGGCGTGGCCAATGGGGTTTGGTTTGCCCCGATGAGTGGGGCCCACTGGTGGTGGAGGTGATGTTCAGAGATCTCGATAAGGGCCTGTTTGGTTGGATTTCCAAAAACTGGGCATGGCTTAAGGCTCTGTTTTGCTCAAACTACTTTTCTGGGTTGTCTGGGCAACTTTGGAGACTGTGGTTGGGCCGGGGGTTGGGTAATGAGATGGTGGTTATGGGTTTCTAGTGGTGGTGACAGTGGTGGTGTGGTGGTGATGGTTTTGAGGTGTTTGGTTGACAACCAAACAAAGCCTAAAAGTTTGGTAGCCTTTCTTTCTTGAGCCAAACAAGGTTTTAAAATGAGGAGGCTGTGGGTTTTTGTTTTTTGGCTGCGTACGGAGGAAACTTCTATTTATAGAAGGTTTTCTTTGAAACCCTACATTGGTTTTAATCTCATGTAGGCGAGACGCAGTGAGGTAGTTTCCAATCATTAATCAGGGTCGTCGATCGATCTTGGACTTCTATCTTTGATATTCTTCAATCCGGGTATCCGATTCGGGTGATTTGAAAAGATCCGGACTCAGTTTAATGTCCTCTTCGAATTCGTATGGTTGGATCGAAATTCGTTTGAAACTCAGAAATGATTTCGTTTTCTTCAGACCTTCTAATGACACCACTTGGTTGGTTTGTCACTGTCACCCCCTTATCCCACTTCCACTCCCACTCTCTAGTCAACTCTCTCTCTCTCTCATAAAACATTCAATATTGGATGAATCAAAGAGTGTACTGTGTCGATATGAGAAGTTGAAAATTGAGATTATAGACCCGACCTATTCCTTTGTAATTTGGTTCTCCAGATAGAAATTAAGAATATGACTTTTGCAAACATGCCCATATTTTTCTATTAAAATAACTACTATACTGTTTAGACCCAGTTCTTTCAAACAACAAAAATTTGGTAAAAAGTCCCTCATTGTAGATTAATTAAGTTTAACGGACAACCTGGTTTTGTCTAATTTGGTCAAAACTCCATAACTAATATACAAAAAAACTTAATCGGATTAACTCCCTATGTTTTAAAAGTTATATGAAATTTCATATAATTAGTTCAATTTTTTACAAAATTATGTGAATTTCACATAACTTTTATAATATATGGACTTTTCACTAAAATAATAAATGAGTTAGACCTAATACTATAAGAGTCTATTTAAAAAGACTTTTGACTAAAACCCCTTTAGACAATGTATGCAAACTTCCTCTAAGATCTACTTTATGTCGATTTGTGTTAGGCCAATTCAAGTCTTGCTAGAACAAATTTAGACTACAAAATAAGCTTCTTTTACACACAGAGTCAACGTTTGTATTCTTTTCAACTTGAATTCAACACTTTCTCAATATATGCAAATAATTCAATGGCTAGCCAAGGAATTCTTTTCGTAACACATGATCACTTCTGCCTACAATTAAGTAGAAGAAAATTTAACACCTTAGTGCCACTTCCTTTTCCTATCTTCACTTAATTTCAGGTACAAATTAATTTGAGTAACAAGTAAAACAAGATATCATCAATTGAATAAAAGAAACACTAGTTGCTTGGAAATGATAAAAATAAGATCATGCATGTTCATACAAAGTCTCACTTTTTATCTGGTTGTTACGAAATGAGTAATGTATTGTTTGATAAAGAACCAGTTCTTGGATAGTTTTATGCTAGACACGAACTCCTATATTACGAAAAAGAAGCTACGAAGTACATAACAAGGAATTATTCAGAGCTAAAATTATTTAGAACTAGTTCTTCTTTGAAACTCCAAACTCGATTTTGATATCTCCAAACAGCCTCTAAAACAAGAATTTTGATCCTACTTGTGATAGCTCTTGGCTCACCTCAAGGTTCAAACTTTCCTTCTGCTAACTTAAGGTAAGTTTGGAAATGCTTGAAATAAGATCTGGTTCACTTCATATCTTAGTTTTATCAAGTTTTTTTGACAATCAAGATTATGTTCGTTTGATAATAAAGAAATTTTAAGAGAGTTAGTACAAGATTGGACACAGCCAAGTAGTTATAAGATCGATTCACTTATGAATATTTAATCCAGTTCTTCATTTCTTTGCTGTCCGAAATAGCCCCTGGACATCACACATATGCTCCCAAAATTATTATTAACTTACTTTAAAAGAAAAACATTGGCCCAAAACTACAATAAAGTGCAAATAAACTCAAGATCGTCATGTAGATTTAGACCCAAGGAGACTACCAGGAAGGGAACTAAAGCTAATTAATTGGAGGGATACTTTGCTTGTTAATTGGAACCCCCTATTCCAGACAAACTAAAGCTAAGAGAAACCCACATATAGGAGGCATTAGAGGGTTCTTTAAAGATGATGAAGGTAAATTGTTGAAATTCACATTTAGACCACCATTCTTGGGATTTGATTGTAATAGATTGGTAGCAGCAATCTTGGGATTTGACTGTTACATTTTGGAAGTAACAATTTTGGGACTTAATTGTTGTATTTGACTTCAAATTTTCCTTGTATAGCTTTTTCTATAGTTATAAATATTTGTACATTCTTGAACATTTAATCAATGAAATACAGAGAATTTCTCTCCACATTTTTTCTACCCATTATCCACATTTTATCATAAATAGAGGGGGATACTTTGGAAGATAATTGATCTTTGCACTAGTCTCTTTGTGAAACAGGAAAGCGTTCGAAGAGGCCTTTCAACTACCTTTGAGGAAAGGGCTCCAATATCTGATGGTAGAAACAGATTCTGAGGTTGCGTGTTCTCTTTTGAAGAATGTTATGGCCCTTCTTCACCCACTGAAAGTCATTTTGGAAGACGTTAAATTTGTAATGGAACGTTGCAAGGCTTGTATCTACCACACAAAGAGGGAAGGCAATCAATGTGCCGATTTGCTGACTAACATAGTGTTATGATCCAAGTCTCGCTTAGTAAGATATTGTCCGCTTTGGGCCCAAATCCGCACGGATTTGTTCTTGGACCACTACCCAAAAGTTGGGAGACTTGGAACCACATACATATAGCACATTACTTTTCCACACTCAGGCGATGTGGGATGAACTTCCCATAGTGTGTAGCCTGCCAGCACTTACAGCAACCACAAAGGCACCTATAGCAGCCCGCCCACAACACCAGAGTCATTATACATAGGTGTTGCTCAAACAAGTTTCTTTATTTACGCTTGATAGCCCTTCTAGGACTTTATACTTGCAATAATTGACTAACAGTTCTTGAGTCGGCAATCAGTGTGCTGATTCCTAACTAGTATAGGTTTTGCTCAACAAGTTTCGTTAGCCACGCTTTAGACTTGACATAATTGATTGACTAGTCCTGGAGTTAGTTTCTCTCGCAGAAGCTAACTCTGTTTTTCTTCCCTTTGTAATAAAGTAAAGTATTTTTTTTAGGGTTAGTTAGATTTCAGTCCTTTATTATTGACTTTTCTAGAAGTAGGTCCATTTTAAAACAGTTATATGGATTTTAAATTTCAAAATCCTAACTTGTTATTTATATATAGAGAGAGAGAAAAAAGTGAGAAAAAAAAGTATACGAGAGAGAGAAAGAAGAGTGAGAAATCCTTACTTTAAAATGCATCATAGACCATAAGTAAGAAATTCCTCAATAACATAATACGAAATTTTATGTATTATCGTGAGAAATTCTCACTTCTAACCATAATGAAATTTCTCACTTTAAAAGGCATCACTGACCATAAGTGAGAAATTCTATTTATGGTGAGAAATTCTAATGGAAGTGTGTAATGTACTAATGAGAAATTTCGAATGCTCTAGTGACAAATTTGTCACTTATTAATGCAAAATTTTCATTTTTTGGTGAGAAATTATCAGTTCCATCTATTATGGTAAGAAATTCTCACTTCTAAAATTTTTTATGAAAGTGTGTAATGGACTGATGAGAAATTTTGATTGCTCTAATGACAAATTTGTCACTTATTAATGCAAATTTATCACTATTTGGTTAGAAATTCTCAGTTCTAGAATTTTGATGGAAGTCTCTAATAGCAAATTCGTCACTTATTAATACAAAATTCTCACAATTTTGAATAAAAATTTTCACCAAATAAAAATAAATTTCTTACCTTCAAAACTCAAATGTAAACCTCCACACAAATCAAATATATAGACACCTTGATTCACTTGAGACTGACCCACTAAAGAAGGCATTATGATCAACGGCCTTGATTCACTTGAGCAGCTTTATGATTATCATCATGATCAACATGGCGAGGAGGAGGGTCAATGCCATCCTTGTGGAAACGTGAACTTGACAATGAGGAATTCAAACAAGGATTCGAGGAAGCCCATGGAGGAAAGTTTGGTGGAACAAATTGGAAAGGAAATGAGAATATGAATGGTGTAGTTATGGTGTAGTTATGGAAGAGAGAGAGAGAGAGAGAGAGAGAGAGAGAGAGAGAGAGATTTGCATTTAATTTGGATATCAATTTTGAAATCCCTATAATTTTAAGGTAATTGTACATATATACATATGTAAATATCTAATGATGAGGGCAATTTGGTCCATAAAAAATACACAAATTTGGGGGAAATGATTGATCTCTATTTTAGAATTGTGATTAGGGACTAATTAATGTACACAAATTTGGAGATGGATCAATTTTTAAACGAGTAATGCTACACCCACACCAACTTCCACACCCAGCAATCTTGGTCCTTGATTTCAGTGGGCTCCATGTGGATCCCACATGGGTCCTACATAAGACCCACAGAAATCAAGGGTCAGGATGTATTGGGTATGAAATTTAGTGTGTGTGTGTGTGTATCACTTTTGTTTTTAAAAAGGTAGGGTGCTAGGGACTAAACCTTATATTTCTAATTTTTTTTTAAGAGAGAGATAGAGAGGGAGATTGACTCAACAATTAATTATAGGGAATTACTATTCGCACTCTATGGATAAATTGATGCACTCTATTGAAAACACTGAGTGCATGATGTGTCAGTAGTACCATAGAGTATTTTAGTTCAATTTGGAATGTGAATAGCAATTTCCTTAATTATACATTGTTTTAAAAACCGTGACTGGTTCAAGAAACGGTTTGGCTTGAACCAGAAAACACCAAAAATGGGTCTGTTTTATGAAAACCGAAAAACCCATCTATTGAACCGGTGGTTGAACCGGTAAACTGACAATGGAACCAAAAGCCAGAAATTTTTTTATTTTTTAGTTTATTTTTTTATATTTTATATTACTATTAATATTTTGTTGTATAATTATAACATCACGGTTCAATTTTAATTGACCCAACGATTAAACCAATGACCCGATCATTTTTCCAATTCATAGAGTGGTCCAGTTTTCAAATCATTGTAATTATATTGCTGTTTTGTCCTCTTAGGTAACCGATTCTATTGGTCCATGTAGTTCACCCTCCCAATCTGGTACAAGATCGAACCCTTTTTGGTCCCTCTTTGCCTAATTACAACTATAGCCCTTAAAAATAAAAGGGTAAAATACTTTACCTCCTGTGGTTTGCCTTGTGCCATTTTACCTCTGTAGTTTGAAATGTAACACATAATCCCCATGTGGGTTGCCTCTGTGGCACTTTACTCCCTGTAGTTTGGAATGTATAACACATAACCCCCTGTGGTTTGCCGCTGTGGCACTTTACTCCCTTTAGTTTGGAATGTAACACATAACCCCCTGTGGTTTTCCATTGTGGCACTTTACCCTCTACAGCCAAAACAAATTGTTTAAATGACCAAAATAACATCTTCATCTTTATCACTCTAATATACATGTTTGATGTTACACACACAGATGATTGAAAAAACCAGAGCAATGAGGTCAATGAAAAAACTAGATAGTTCTAGAGAGAGAAAATAAGAGTCTCATGCATGTATAATATAGTACTTTATTGGAAAAATAGCCAAAAATGTATTCAAAATTAAAATTAAAAAGGAAAAATTACTGTATTATTTAAAAGGAGTAATGATTCGTGCACATAAAATATGCACATAAAGTGTGCACATAAAGATCTAGGCCATTCATTTTGGTGGGTCCTATGTGTGCAGGGATGGATCCCACCAAAATGAATGGCTCAGATCTTTATGTGCACACTTTATGTGCACATAAATTACCTATTTAAAAGATTGTTTTTATAACTTCAAACTCAATAATTTAAATTTTTTAGTACAATCACTGCTCTAGTTTTTTCAATTGACCTCACTGCTCTGGATTTTTCGATCATCTGCATATGTAACATGTATATTAGAGTGATGAAGAAGAGGAGGTTATTTTGGTCATTTAAGCAATTTGTTTTGACTATAGGGGGTAAAGTATCAATGAGGCAAACCACAGGGGGTTATGTGTTACATTCCAAACTACAGGGGGACAAAGTGCTACAGAGGCAAACCACATAGGGTAAAAGGTAATTTACCCAAAATAAAACAAAGAGAAATGAAAATGTAAAATATTATTAGTGCTCTGTTTGGACAGCAATTCCACCGCGCAACTGCGTTTCGGAGCCGTCGCGGAGTCGATTTTCCTAATTTTCTACTGCGATATCTCCGATCAGGTACAATTTCGACATACCCACATCTTGTTGTTCTTGTAATTTATTTCTATGATCTCTTTTTTGTTGCATTTTGTGCATAGACTGATTCGAATTTCAATTTTGTATTCCGTTTTTGGGTTGTATAATTTACTAAATCTGTATATATATATATATACACACACACACAAGCATAAATGTGATTATGCAGTGACAATCAAGCGTTTTGGGCTGAGTTTTTTTTTGTTTCGTTTAGGTTTTCAAGCTGAAACAAAAAAAAAAAAAAAAAGTTTGATTGTTGCATTTTGATTGTAAACACGATTGACATCTATTTGGATGTTCTAATGTCGATAATGAATATCGAATGAATGTTTTGAACATTGCTTGGCCAGCTTTAATTAGTCTCTTATTCTAGAGTTTTTAATTCAACCATTTTTCTATTGGGTAAGGCCCCCTTTGGCAACAACTTTTGAATTGTATAATTGATTATGGAACTTCAAAAGCTAAAACTGTTGGGGAAAAAATGCGGAAATCCCCAATATTAGGAGCAACCCTTCCTAACCTTGTCTAGTGTAAATTAAATAGGCACAAATAATATCCAAGCTACAATGAGTAATTCTTTTCACCACAATCAACTTCAAGCAATATAATAAAGCACCCAAGCAAGAAATAAATAACACCAAGATTTATGTGGAAAACCCTCCAATGTAGAGGGGAAAAACCACAGGGCAACTCCGAATAATTCCACTATATCAAAATAATGAATACACAATGTTCTCTCAAGTTCTTGTCCTAAACTTGAGGTATTCAATCAAAGAGAGTGAGCACAAGGGTTACCTCTTAGGGTTCACAATACCCAAAGGAATACAAGCAAAGCTTCTTCAAAAAATACCTCTAGATTTTTGGTACACAAACACCCCCTTGAAGACCACTCAAATGGAGCCTCACTCTTCCTTCTTCAGCCGCGGCGCACACACACTCCAGAAGACCTCTCTGTTTTTGTGTAACTGCGCAGAACTGAGTCTCCAAAACAAAAAGCTACTGCCCTTTTAATAACAAGGAACAAATAGCATTAGCTTGGGTCATTAAATGGCCTTGGCCCACAAGCACATAAAAAAACATTAAGCCCACAAAAAGCTTATTCTCATGTGTATTGACCCATACACATGGTACCCAACAAATCTCCCCCTCTATACACATGAGAGGAGGGAACACCCGACTTTGACCCTCACTTGGAATCCATTCCGGCTAGCTCTTTGCAGAGCTCAAGCTTCTCTCTTGTCACGCCCTTTGTCATCATATCAGACGGATTCTTGTCTGTATGAATTTTCTTCAATTTCATTTCTTGCTTTTCCATTACCTCACGAATCCAATGGTAGCGAACATCAATATGTTTCGTGCGGGAATGGTATGTGGCATTCTTGCTCAAGTCCATAGCACTCTGACTATCACAATGAACCACATACTCATCTTGCTTCAAATCCAACTCTTGGAGAAACCGTTTCATCCATAACATCTCTTTACCTGCTTCTGTAGCAGCGATATACTCAGCTTCAGTGGTGGACAAGGCAACACATTTTTGCAACTTGGACTGCCACGAGACAGCTCCCCCCGCAAAAGTAAACAAGAAACCCGAAATAGACTTTCGGTCATCAATGTCCCCTGCCATATCTGAATCTGTAAACCCTTCCAAGACTGGTTTTGAACTCCCAAAACATAAACACAAACTCAAAGTACCCTTCAAGTAACGAAGAATCCACTTAACTGCTTCCCAATGCTCTCTTCCAGGATTGGAAAGAAATCTGCTCACAACACCCACTGCATGAGCAATATCAGGCCGTGTACAAACCATCGCATACATAAGACTCCCTACTGCCGAGGAGTAAAGAACAACTGCCATTTCTTCTCTTCCTTCTCGGGTAGAGGGACACAAGCTTTTACTTAGCTTAAAGTGACTCGCAAGAGGAGTGCTAACTGGCTTAGCATCTCTCATGTTGAACTTTTCAAGCACCCGTTCAACGTATTTCTCCTGTGACAACCATATCTTCTTGACTTTCCTGTCACGAACAATCTTCATACTCAAAATCTGTCGGGCTGGGCCTAAGTCCTTCATATCAAAGGACTTGAACAACTCTCCTTTAAGCCTGCGAATCATATTGACATCTTGTCCAATAACAAGCATATCATCAACATAAAGTAAAAGCATAATAAAGTTACCATCTGGGAATTTCTGGACATAAACACATTGATCTGCAGCGGTTCTCTTGAACCCATGACCCACCATGAATGAGTCGAATTTCCTGTACCATTGTCTCGGAGCTTGCTTAAGGCCGTAGAGACTCTTCTTCAACTTGCAAACCAAGTGCTCTTTTCCCTTAACTTCAAATCCCTCTGGTTGTACCATATAAATCTCTTCCTCCAAATCACCATGAAGGAAGGCAGTCTTCACATCTAGCTGCTCAAGCTCAAGGTCCATGCTAGCTACCAAACCCAAAGCAACTCGAATAGAACTCATCTTCACCACCGGTGAGAAAATCTCATCAAAATCAATGCCATGCTTCTGCCCGAAGCCCTTGACAACTAAACGAGCCTTATACTTTAGTAACTTGTCACCATCCTTCTTCAACTTGAACACCCATTTGTTTCTCAACGCTTTTCTGCCCTTAGGAAGATCAACCAACTCATAAGTACTGTTCTTATGCAAAGAATTCATCTCATCTTGCATAGCCTGTACCCAACTGCCTCTATCTCTGTGAGACTGAACTTCCTGAAAACTCTCTGGCTCCCCCTCATCTGTAAGCAAAATATACTCAGAACTGGAATACCTGACTGATGGCCTGTGCTCTCTAGTCGATCTCCTGACTTGAGGTACTCCAATCTCTGGTGGAGGGGACTGCTCCCCCTGCTCAAAACCCTCGGTATCTGGCACATCATCATCATCCCCAAATTCTGGAACATCTATAACTGGCTCATACTGTACTTCTCCCCCATCTGTGGCACCCTGTGATGTGGAAGGAACTGATGTGAGGTCTGGAGCACTACTCGCTCTAGGATGTGCAGGTCTCTCAAAATCTACCAAAGTCTGATGCTCGTGAAAAATCACGTCTCTGCTTCTGATCACCTTTTTACTTTCTGGATCCCACAACCTATACCCGAACTCTGCATCTCCATAACCAACAAAGATACATGGAGTAGCTTTGTCATCAAGCTTAGATCTCTGCTCCTTGGCAATATGTGCAAATGCCTTACACCCAAACACCCTCAGATAAGAGTATGAAATATCACCACCGGTCCATACTTTCTCTGGAATCTCGAAATCCAAAGGAGCTGAAGGAGACCTGTTAATCAAGTAACAAGCTGTGCGAACTGCTTCACCCCAGAAGGACTTAGGCAACTTAGCCATTCGTAACATGCATCTGACTCTCTCTACAATAGTGCGGTTCATCCTCTCGGCCACACCATTGTGTTGTGGGGTACGTGGAACTGTCCTCTCATGCCGTATACCATGACCTGCACAATATGCTTCAAACTCTTTTGAAGTGTACTCTCCCCCGTTATCAGTACGAAGGCACTTCAAAGGTTTTCCTGTCTCTCTTTCCACCATGGCATGGAACCTCTGAAAATGCTGAAAGACCTGGTCTTTTGTTTTCAGAAAATACACCCACACTTTACGTGAAGCATCATCAATAAAAGTAAGAAAATACTTATTACCGCCCAAAGACTCCACCTCAATGGGACCACAAACATCAGAATAAACCATATCAAGCAACTTGATTTTTCTTTTACTAGAAGCATGAAAGGAAACTCTATGGTGCTTACCAAATAAGCAATAATCACAAGGGTTAAGAACTGTACCTTTGACAAAAGGAATGAGAGACTTCTTTGCCAGAATTTGCAACCCTTTCTCACTCATGTGCGCCAACCGCCTATGCCACAAATTTGGTGAAGACTCATCCTCAATTGCATTGAGCCCGCTTGAACACACCTTCACATGAGTCTTGTACAAAGTACAACAAAGTTCCCCTTTTGCAACAACTAGGGACCCTTTGGTGAGTTTCCACTTTCCGCTCCCAAAATGGTTATCATAACCCATCTTATCTAGTGCAACACCAGAAATCAAATTCAAACGTAAATCAGGAACATGCCGAACATCCTTCAATGTCAAAGTGCAACCCAGGCTAGTCCGAATACACACGTCACCTATCCCCTCAATCTTGGAATAGCTGGTATTACCCATCTTCACAGTACCAAAGTCACTAGCTTTGTACGAAGTGAAGAACTCTCTCCTAAGAGTAGCATGGTAGGAGGCGGCTGTATCAACAACCCACTCAACATCACTATCTGTAACATATAGGCACTCCTCATCTCCAAATGAGAGTACCACCACATCCTCAGAAACTGTAGCCGTAGTATTCTTGTCTTCTGACTTCTTCTCATTATTTCCCTGTTTCTGGTCTCTCTTACGAATTCTACAATTTTTGCTCGTGTGGCCTTCCTTGTTACAATAATAGCATACAAAACCTCCTCTCGCCTGTGACTTGCCTCTGTTGTTCTTGGACTTACTACGATCTTTAGATCCTTTCCAAGACCCTCTGTTCGGATTCCTACCCCTGTTCTCCGTGACAAGAGCCTGTGTCTGATCTGTACCCATACCCTTTCGCCTGGCTTCCTCATTAAACATGCTATCTTTAACAATCTCCAAAGTCAGCTTACCATTTGGAGCTGAATTACTAAGAGACACAACCAACTTTTCCCAACTATCAGGCAAAGAACTCAATAAAAGCAAAGCTTGAAATTCATCATCTAAATTCATCTTCATCGTAGCCAATTGATTAACTATACTCTGAAAGTCACTCAAGTGCTCGGCAACGGAATTCCCATCTTTGAATTTCAAGTTCACAAGCCTTCGAATCAAGAAAGCTTTGTTTTGCGCGGTCTTCCTCTCATACATAGACTCTAATTTATTCCATAAACTTTGTGCATTAACTTCTTGGGCAACGTGGTGAAACACGGTGTGATCAACCCATTGTCTAATTTGACCCACTGTCTTCCGATTTGATTTTACCCAATCCGCATCGGACATAGTTGTAGGCTTGGCCGTATCACCCTCAATCGGATCATACAAATCCTTACAATAAAGGATATCCTCCATTCGCGGTTTCCAAATTGCATAATTTGAAGCCGTGAGCTTAATCATTGAATTTGATGATTCCTCCATTTAATTACACAAGACAATAAATAATAATGAACCTTAGCTTTGATACCACTTTGTTGGGGAAAAAATGCGGAAATCCCCAATATTAGGAGCAACCCTTCCTAACCTTGTCTAGTGTAAATTAAATAGGCACAAATAATATCCAAGCTACAATGAGTAATTCTTTTCACCACAATCAACTTCAAGCAATATAATAAAGCACCCAAGCAAGAAATAAATAACACCAAGATTTATGTGGAAAACCCTCCAATGTAGAGGGGAAAAACCACAGGGCAACTCCGAATAATTCCACTATATCAAAATAATGAATACACAATGTTCTCTCAAGTTCTTGTCCTAAACTTGAGGTATTCAATCAAAGAGAGTGAGCACAAGGGTTACCTCTTAGGGTTCACAATACCCAAAGGAATACAAGCAAAGCTTCTTCAAAAAAATACCTCTAGATTTTTGGTACACAAACACCCCCTTGAAGACCACTCAAATGGAGCCTCACTCTTCCTTTTTCAGCCGCGGCGCACACACACTCCAGAAGACCTCTCTGTTTTTGTGTAACTGCGCAGAACTGAGTCTCCAAAACAAAAAGCTACTGCCCTTTTAATAACAAGGAACAAATAGCATTAGCTTGGGCCATTAAATGGCCTTGGCCCACAAGCACATAAAAAAACATTAAGCCCACAAAAAGCTTATTCTCATGTGTATTGACCCATACACATGGTACCCAACAAAAACAAAACTGTTTTGACAAACCAAAATTTGCGATGCAATTGCAAAAACAAAAAAAAAGTCAATCTCATAGATTTGTGATTGGGCAAAGCTACCTTGGGCAGCTTTTGGCCAAAAGCACTTTTTTTTTGTGTGATTGAATTGCAGAAGCAGACTGTGGCAAATGTATGAATTGGCGGGCACTTCATGATGTGTTTGTTTTCACTTGTTTTTCTTCTCTTTCATTTCGTAATAAACAGTAGTAATACTCTCTGACTGAGGGACCGAGGGTAGTTTTTATATGACATATGTGATCCGATCTGATAGGCTGCCCGCATAAAGAGTTTACCGACCACATAACTGTTCATTCTTGTATGTAGCTCGTGGGGCCATGTCTCCCGAACCATCAGAGTACGACCGCTCATCTAATGTAAAATCAATTGGTAGATCTCACTTCCCTTCCCCCATACCATAGCCGGAAGAGATAGCGTATCTACGAAGATAGAGTACGGGCCCTTACCCTTAATTTAGTTTAGATGCGGTTCGAATGCATTTACGCATAGCCTGTATTAAGCATGCTTCTTTGACAGACAAAAAAAAAAAAAAAACAAAACAAAACAAAACAAAACAAAAAAAAAAAAACAAACAAACAAAAAAAAAAAAAAAACAAACAAAAAGAAACTTTTTTCCATGACAACAAGCACGACTATAAAAAGGGTGGGGCGGTAAACTGTCTATCAACAACAGGGAGGCTGTTCGGGAAGAAGGGTTTACATTATATTTATGGATTTTAGGTTGATTTGTCAGACAACTGAATGATAAAACTATTGCCTGACAGTAGATAAACTCTCTGTGAGCTACCTTTTAGTGTAGTCCTATTGTTGAGTTTTCTGTTTAACAGCTAACATACTAGTGGTGTTGCTTATCTTAGAAGGGAGAAAGAAGGGAAAATACATTTCACTTGATTAGTATGCCTTCCAAGTTCCAAGTTAGAAAGTTACTACCTTTTTTGTTTCGAATAAGTAAAAGGCTACCACCAGTTTTTGGCCATCATGTGCAGTTGTTTGCGTTTATTACACCAGAACCGAGTCTTTGAATTAGCTGACAATTGGATATTGTTTGAGCTTCAATTCCTTGATTGTGAATATTTCGCATGTATAAAGCAATCAATTCCGTACTTTTTTTTTTTTGACAAATGTAGTTATTTCCTATAGAAATTGGACATATATATTAGATAATTGTGTCGTAGTTGTGTCCCACTTTTTCAAAGACCAGCAATTGTCAGGTGGTGTGCATATCCAGATATCTAGAAGTGGGTGTACTGTGAGATTCAGTACATAAGAATTGAGAATTGAAGGTTGAATTCAAATGACGTTTTGGTCGCCTATTCTTTAGTGAAAAGTAAGATTTGATCACTTCCTCGTTCAAATTTCGAGGTTTCTTGTAGCCTTCACTCATTGTAGATAGCATTCATATTGAACAACAGAGTATTGTTTTAGAAGTTTTTGTCAATATATATTGCAAGAAATTCGTATATTGGATGAGTCTCATTTCTCACCGACTCCGTTTTTTTTCTTCTTAAAAACTTTTAGTATTCGTATAGTCTCGGTTCTCTTACAACTTTTTCTTTTATCTATGCTATCTGAGAACTTTGTACTCTCATTTGCATCTATTGCCTTCAACTTTTGTTTTAAAATTCTCTCTCCAAATTTTCAGATTTAGAATTTGCTATTTTAAACCTTTGTTTGAATACTAAATGTTAGTGGTGTCATGGAACATGCAAGTAATTCACTGTTAGTGGCTAAATGAGAAGATGATGAAATCAGACTTAAGGTTTAGTTTGGCTTTCTTCTTGACATTTTGATATTGATCCAAATTGTTATCGACTTCGAATGCATCTCCCGAATTTTCAGATGGATGTTCAAGCCAGCAAACATCAATGCAAACAAGAACGATTGAGGACTAGATGGACAGCACCCCTTGACAAAATATTTGCAGACTTGGTCGTTGAGCAGATTCAATTGGGGAATAGACCGAACAATGTTTTTGACAAGAAAACTTGGAACCAAATACGTATTGCATTTAATAAGCAAACAGATCTCAACTTCAATAACCACCAACTGAGGAAGCATCTGGATGTTCTGCGAACACGTTACTCTGCTCTCCGGTCCGGTTCTAACCAAAATGACTTTGGTATGGAGGATTCTACTAGCATTGGATTTGTCCTATGGGAAGACCTTGGGGTACACTTCTTTCCTCAAGTCTGTAGTTTACATAATATTTAATAGCCTCATCATCTATAATTTGTATAGTATTTTAGAGTAAAATCAAATTAGCTTCAACTTTGAATGGAGATATCATTATATATCTTCTTATGTGGTGACTTCTACATTTTCTTGGAATAGCGAAATTCATGATTTAAACTTCATTTTTTTAAATGAGCGCAGTTTTCTTAATGAGCATTCAAGGTCATCTCCTTTTTATTTGAAGTGCTGAGTAGATGTAAGAATGAAATTATTGCATTTAAGGATGCCCAAACAAGCCCTTACTTATTCTGATTTCCTTTGTACTCATAATAGGCACAGCCTAGGCATGAACCAACCAAGATCAAGGAGTGTCCCATTTTTGGGCAGCTATGCACAATATTTGCTGATTCGGGATGTGATGGAAAATATGCCCAGTCGAGTCATTACGAAGGGTTGGACAAATCTCCCGGTGCAAATCCTGCAGGGTTATTAACTTCATATTCAGAAAGTGGAGACCCGCGCCCTAAAACTCCATCTTCATCTCTCAGTGCAAATCCTGCAGGATTATTAACTTCATGTCCAGAAAGTGGAGACCCGCGTCCTAAAACTCCAGGAAATGCTTCGTCAGTACAAAATGTGAACAAGAATATAGGAGAGAGAAAGAGGAAGCGTTCATCAGATCTCGGGTCTCGTTCAGGTCAAAGTGTGATTGATCAAGAATTGATTCATACTATGGCAAAGGCCCTGTTAGAGATGGTTGAGGCTTCAAAGTTGAAAACGGTTGCCAAACCTCTGAGTGATTACGGATTTACTATAAGTAATTGCGTCAAAGCTTTGGATGAAGTAGATGGGATTCAGGATGGTCTTTACTTAGCTGCTTTGGACCTCTTTGAGGACCCCAATCTGAGAGAGACATTTCTCTCCCTTAAAGGGAACAAGATACGGTGTACATGGTTGCTGGGGAAATGCAGTGTTGCCACCCTCAGTGTAGGGAGATGATGTTTCGGATATTGTGTTAATATCATGTTTCTCTCTCTAATCTATCTTCCATATTTTGACTTGATGGGATGGTATAAAATGTTTTGCTTTTGCTAGAGGATAGAATCTCTCATTAATGGGATGGTTTATAACATTTTGCTTATGCTAGAGGATGAAATCTCTCTCTCTCTCTCTCTCTCTCTCTCTCTCTCCAGTCCATATTTTGACTTAAGGGTGTTTGAAATGTTCTCCTTTTGTTAATGTAATGTGATGTGATGTGATGTTTGGGAATAGCAGGAACTGGTGACGGGCAGTCCTACCTGTAACTGCATGAGTGCCTGAAGCTCTTTCATTTCATGAAAATGCATGCTTGCCCTGCAGGTGCCAAACAGTTCTTTGTTGAGGGAAGAGGACATTGAACATTCTGGTTTAATGGGACACTAAGAGTCTGTTTGGGATAGCTTATGTTTTGCGATTGCGATAGCTTTGTGATTGTGATAGCTTTTGTCAGAAGAGATTTTGATAGTTGTGGTGTTTCGCCGTTTTGGTATTGTATTGTAAAAGTAGTTATGGTAGAAAAATAGATTATTTAAGTGTTTGGTTACATAAAAGTAAAAGTGATTTTAAATGTCCAAAAGACAATTGTATCCTTGTGTAGTATTTCTAATATTAGTATGGAAATACACTATTAGTTTATGATGTAAATGCACAATATTAATTATTAATAAACATGAATTAGTTAATATTGTAATATAACTTAATATTGCTGTGTGAAATATCTTTCTATTTTTTTTTTATACGAATTAAGCTTATTCATATGTTAGGGGGAAAAAAAAAAAGCTTACTCATATAATGCACAAGGGCATTACAGATTGGGTTTAGTGAGGGTTAAAAAAACAGAGAGGATATTTGTGAAAAAGGTAGGCCTGCCTGTGTTTAGGAAAATCAAAAAGTGGGTTAGGCACTTTGTCCTGTAGCGGGACAGGTTTGTAAAAGTAGAAAAATGTGGGGGCAAGATGGTCATTTTGGCGAATGCATTTCTTGGTCAAATCTGCGTTCTGGCCAAAAGCTCCTCCCCAGCAGCTATTGCAAAACTAGGCCAAAAGCTAAGAAAACCAAATAGCTTTTGCATTTGGCTTGTGATTTTAAACACCTAAACAACTTAGGCCTTGTTTGGTGGTCAGGATAAGAGGTAGGATATGATAATTGTTATCATATTCAACGTTTGGTGGCGTTATTGGACATGATAAAATAGTCCTGATTAGGTTTTTATCTCATGGAGAGTGGGATAACTCTAACCCATAGGGGGGAGTTTGGGATAACTCTTTGGGACAAAAAAAACTTCTTTTTTTTTTTTTTTTTTTAAGATTTGATTTTTTTTTTCTTTTTCATATATGATCTTTTTTCCCTCTCTTTTCATTTTCCGATTTGTTTATTTATTTATTTATTTAGATCCAGTTGTTTTTCAATCTTTTTTTTTCTTTTTTATTTTCAGATCTGCCTTTTTTTTCTTCTAAATCTCCTTGTTTTTTTCGTTCAGATCCATTCCCCCCTTTTCAATTTCAGATCTCTATCTCTCTCTCTCTCTCTCTCTCTCTCTTTTTTCAAATCTCTTTTTTTTTAGATCTAATCTTTTTTTCTTTGCCTTTTATTTTTTTCTTTCTTTATACCCCATTTTGTGTTAAAACGCAATAATATAGTTATTATCCGGAACTTATATCCAGGTACGACCAAACACAAGATTAGAATATAACAACTTATCCGACAGTTTTATCTAACACGTTCCAAACACAGGATATTATAACAGCTTATATCCTATCCGATCCTGCCTTATCCTGTCCTATCTGATAGTTTTATCCGACTTACCAAACGAGGCCTTACAGAATTGAGATTGGCTTCCAAAAAGCTATTTTTGGCCACCAATCGTGGTGCCCAAGGCTCTAAGATTGAACCATTGCATAGGCATGATCACTTTTTGAAGTGAAAGTATTATCAACAATGTTAGAGGTACACCTTTACACACCCAAAAAGCATCGATTACACACCCAAAAAATAACCCAAAAAGCATCGATTACACACCCAAAAAAGCATCGATAAGCATCGATGTTTTTTTGGGTGTGTAAGGGTGTACCCCTAACATTACTCGAGTACTATTTTGAGCCATGGTGGTTGTGATTATCTTGATAATTGATCGCGTAAAATGAGGTATAGTTATAAGTGATTATGATGTACATGGAACTACTATTAACAAAGAAGTAATTCAGGGATCAGCACTGTGCATGAGAGAAGCATCGAGGATTCGATCTTCTTACATGAAACGAAAACAACCATGTGGTCGTAAATTTCTAATTTTTGTCGAAGAAATGTTGGTTTAGATCTGAAAAGTAATAGAATTGCAGTTATCCAAAGTTTGGTTGGTCACATAACATATTTTGATCAGTTTCTAAGATCATAAAATTTTGAGATTTCTTGTTAATGGATGAAGTATGGGTCTAAGATGTATTTAATTTCCATAAGCAAATGAACCCATGTAATTTACATAATGTAAGGCAGCTAACCTTGACTACAACAATAACAAAATTTATTATGTTAGACAAAGATTATGTAGTTAAATCATAATTTCTTCTTCAACTGGCCGGTTGAGTTTCACCTACAATAACCAGGCGATGTAGAGGTGCTCCAAAGTCCACTGTAAATTACAAGGAGCTTAAAGACAATCTAGAAAATTTGTTCATTTTTGTGACCCTGTCATCTTTTGACTTCTTTGAAATACTTCAATGGGGAAAATCTGTGGTCAATTAAGGCGGTTTTGATTGCCGTTAATCATACCATATTGACACATGTCACATAGTGGTTGGCGGGTTGAACGTTTGAACCGTCCAGTCCGGGCTGGGTTTTAAAACCTTGCTTTTGAGTGGATCATTCTATAATACATTATCAGTGTACAACAATAATAGCTTTTTAACCAAATAACTTACACTTTTTCTAGAGAATTTAACACTGGAGTAGAGATACTGTAAGAAAAGAAAATGGCATTTTACATTGGATATGCTACGAGAAACTATTCAATACTAGGCTAATTGGACTATCAAAACATTGACACATGGATGGACCACTAAGGATCCTCGGTCGCATCATGGAGTGTTATTGGGTGGACAATACTCATGTGGTATTAGCATGACCATAAAAAAATAAAATAAAATAAAAATAAAAATTTGTATTTTTTAGGGTTAACTAGTATTAAATCCTATTTAGTGTATCTTTGTTATAATAGACCCAACTCAAAAAACTATTTGAAGATAGGTCCACAAAAATATTCAGACCATTCTACCCCCAGCTTAATCTAGGATTTTTAAAATTCAAATGCAAATTTATTTGATTCCTGATATATATATATATATATATATATCTATATCTATATATGTATATGTAATTAAAAAGGCTTATATATACAAGATGTCACGCCCCGACGTAGCATAAATAAGGAAAGCGTTTAATTTCCTTTATGGACCCGTAGGTCGCGACAGTTTGAAGGATCGATTCCGTCCCAAACGTCGAATAACAAAACATAATAATCAGAGTAAAGCAATCAAGGCTTACAAAAATTTTCTAACTTATTACATCTTATGATACGGGGACAACTAAGGCACAGACCGCCTTGAAATAAAACAATAACTTAGTGTCTGATACAGTCATCCTTATAAAACAAAACAGTTCAAAACTTAAAACATATAATCAATAAACGGTTTTCTCATTCCAAAAGCAGCCATTCTCAATTAGCGTAGTCGTACGACTCCTCCTGGTTATAACCTGAAAAGCCTGAACACGAATGTCCAGGACTCATCAACGTCGTCAGCTTCAAGAAGCTGGTGAGTATTAAAAACATGACTTTAAATGTAAAACATACTCATTTACCATTTTCCATTTTTCAATTTGTGTAAATCAATAGTTAAACCGCAGGAAGAATTCATTTATAAAACAACAAGGAATATATTAAAGGTCGTTCATTCATAAAAAAAAAAACAGATACTCGTGTAATGAGACAATGCACCACACTCATCTTGCCGACTCTTTTCTCTCGACAGCCACAACAACCCACTATCCTACTCCTGGTATCTTTGAAACACTAAGATAGCCACACTTTAGCAACGGGGCGCCAGGGAGTGTCCAGTTTGCCTCACACTTTGGTCCGGGGTACCAGGGAGTGTCCAATGCCTCACACTTTGAATACTGTAATAACCTGCATTTCCATTTAATTTAAAAGTCATGCCCATATTTAATTTATGTGTATTTGCATTGGCATATTTAAATTCTATTAGCATGGTCTGCTTTTATTTTAATTCCAGTCACTTGTTTGGAATATTAATGTCTTATCTAATTCACATTTAAATTCTATTGGGGGCCAAACTGCAATTTTACAAAAGTTAGTAATACTTGTGTGGATTTCAAAATCTGTATTTCAAAACGGTGAAAGTAACTTCTATTGACTCAATCAGTATTTTTATAAAACCAGAAAATCAATTCTTACGTTAAAATGAAATTCCTGTATTTTTGTGGTGACCACCGCGCCCCGAAAATACCAGTTTATGTCCAAAACTGTCCGCGCCATGCTAAACTTCCACAGATTTTGGAAGTGACTGATTTGGACATTTACTTTATTGCCATTTATGGCAAGTGATCATTGGCTTAGGCCTTGTTTGGCAATGCTTTATGTGTGTGTGTATTGTTAGGCCATAAGTTCCATTTTCCCAAACAACTTGCATTTGACCCCTATGCATCTACATGGCCCCTATAAACTGATGATATACTCTTGTACGTATGCATAGTTTGTTTATGACTAATGTTAGTATTGAAAATTAGGAAATTAAGATTAGATTTTAGTTTGTTGAGTAAAGCTCAATGAACTTGGGCTCCAAGATTGTAAGTTCTATATATATATCCAACACACAAACACACACATTCTGCACATCACTAAACACAGAGAGTTGAGAGAGAGAGATTTCACAGAGAATTTCAGAATTTCATAGAGAGAGCTCTTAACCTCCATAGCTTGAAAGCTTGAGTTGGAATCTTCTTATCTCTTATTTCTTTCTCAACAACATCTTTGCTCTTAATCACAGTGAGTATTCTAAACTCACTAAGAATGTAATTTCATATTAATTGCTGTGTAATTGTTTAATGTTCTAAATCTCCATTGATGATTGTACGTATGAAGTTCATAGCATGAAAATCATGAATTTCTAAACTCAATCAAAATTCGTTTTTAGAGATGAATATGGAAGATCTTACATCATATATGCTATGTTTGAAGTTTTAGAGCTTAATTTATTCATATGGCAAAGTATATTGAAAATGAAGTTTTGACATGTTTTAGTTTTTCCTAAAATTAGAGAGCTATGAATCAAATGGTGTTAAATTGACTTTAGATTCTTAATCCTTGTGAAAAACCGAAGAGAACCGTATATTATATGTCCTATATACTTTAGAATTCCAAAATGGGTCATTTTGGACCCCTTAAGCTGAAACAGGGCAGTTTCTGCGAAGAAGACGAAGCCTCAGCTTCATCTCGCGCCACGATCGCGCGCGCGAGAATCGCGCGAGCGGCCCGCGTGAGCGACCCTTCGCGCGAGCGGCCCGCGCGCGCGAGGTAGGCTTCCCCAGGCATACGTAAGAGTTTATATATATATAATTGAAATTTGGCTGGTCGCGCGAGCGAGGGTCGCGCGATAACCCCTTCGCGCGAGCGATCCGCGCGCGCGACCTTGCTTTCCTCAGGCAGACAGAAAAGTTTATTAATATAAGGAAAAATGGGCTTATCGCGCGAGCGGCCCGCGCGAGCGACCCTTCGCGCGAGCGGCCCGCGCGCGCGAGGTATTGCAGTTTCTGTTTTTGTCTGTTTTTCTGTTAAGGGACTGTTTGGATGAAATTTATATACTGTTGAGGTTCTGTTTGGGAAACTTGGTTAATCAGAACTCTATTTGGTTATGTTTGAATGATTAAAACATTGTAGTATGACTCATTAATCCCCGTACGCGTGTTGTTCCTTTAATTCATCATTTTTGGTTTAAGTGCATACCATTCATGTGGGTCAGTGGTACATGCATAGGGGTGTCAGTCTGTGTGGAAAAGAGTATGAGTTTGTGTTTGTGGTTGTGGTTGTGGTTGAGTATGAGTTTGTGGTTGTGGTTGTGGTTGAGTATGAGTTTGTGGTCGTGGTTGTGGTTGTGGTTGTGGTAGAGTTTGTGGAAGAGGGTATCTTTGAAATGCGACGGTGGCAAATATGGACACTCCCTGACGCCCATGGAAGCGTTAAAGTGTGTGAAGCCGAACTCGGACACTCCCTGGCACCCATGGTAGTGCTAAAGTGTGGCCTACGGACACTCCCTGATAACTCGAGTCTGGATACTGTGTGAGGGGTCGCCCCGGTATTTGCATGGCGGTTAGGGTATTCAAAGTGTGAGGCATTGGACACTCCCTGGTACCCCGGACCAAAGTGTGAGGCAAACTGGACACTCCCTGGCGCCCCGTTGCTAAAGTGTGGCTATCTGAGTGTTTCAAAGATACCAGGAGTAGGATAGTAGGTTGTTGTGGCTGTCGAGAGAAAAGAGTCGGCAAGATGAGTGTGGTGCATTGTTCTCATACACGGTCCCATCTGTGTAAATTTACCTTCTTTAAATAATGTTGTGGATGTTTTTCTAAACGAGCTCTTTAATCATAATTATAAACTTGTGGATTTAATCTTGAATTGGAAAAAAGTAAGTTAGTATGTTTTACATTCAAAGTCATGTTTTTAATACTCACCAGCTTCTTGAAGCTGACGACGTTGATGCGTCCTGGACATTCGTGTTCAGGCTTTTCAGGTTACAATCAGGAGGAATCATACGATTATGCTAATTAAGAAAGGCTGCTGTTGGGACGAGAAACTATTTATTATATGTTTTAAGTTTATCTGTTTTGAGTTATGAACTGTTTTGTTTTAAGGATGACTGTAACAGACTCTAAGTTATTATTTTATTTTCAAAGGCGGTCTGTGCCTTAGTTGACCCCGGTTTATAAGATGTAATAAGATAGAAAATTTTTGTAAGCCTTGATTGCTTTACTCTGATTATTATGTTTTGTTGTTTGACGTTTGGGACGGAATCGATCCTTCAAACTGTCGCGACCTACGGGTCCATAATGGAAATTAAACGCTTTCCTTATTTATGCTACGTCGGGGCGTGACAAATACCCTAACCGCCATGCAAATACCGGGGCAACCCCTCGCACAGTATCCAGACTCGAGTATCAGGGAGTGTCCGTAGGCCACACTTTAGCACTACCATGGGTGCCAGGGAATGTCCGAGTTCGGCGTCACACACTTTAACGTTTCCATGGGCGTCAGGGAGTGTCCATGTTTGCCACCGTCGCATTTCAAAGATACCCTCTCCACAAACTCAACCACAACCACAACCACAGCCACAACCACAACCACAACCACAAACTACAACCACAACCACAATGTAGTACCTGTAAAATCTGTACTGCTTTATTAATAATATAATTTCCTAATTTGTTAATTTCTAAGACGAACCTTGTATGTTAATATTATATATTTAGTTGTCGCTTAATTATATTTATGGAATTCTTAATTTCTCGTGTTGCTTAAATTATTTCTATAGGATATATCTTATATATTTGCCGTCACATTAATATTATAAAATACATGCTATTATAGTTCGTTGCCGCTAATTTTATAATTATAGAATATTATATATTTTCAGTGTCGCTTAATTTCAGAATTTATAAATCTGGCCCCGTATATTAATTTCATTTTGTAATATTTAATTGTCGCTTAATATTCTAATTATGAATTATATCATATAGTTCGCTACTATTAATTTTATAACCTTATGTTATAATGTACGTTTTCAGTGTCACCTAAATTTAGACCCGACCCCATGTATTAATATTACATGATTTAATATTTGGTGGTCATTAATATTATGACCATAGGTTATATTCTTTTCGGTCCCGATAGTTCCGAGACTATAGTTGTGATTATTAGTGTAATCGACATATGCTCGTGAACCCGGACTGATTTACACGCGGACTTGTAGAACTGGTATTACCTAGACTGTACGGCACGTGACTCGAGACGAGGGCCCCACCACTGCCACATGGCAGCCATGCGGCTACCACCCCCCACGTGGCCACCATGCACCCCACCAATGCCACCCGTCCCTGCCACCCACACCCTCTTGAAAGTACCGCCGGACACAAGCACTCAAGGACACCCACGTTTGTAGATATTGTGTGTATGTGTGCATTGTGTACTGTGTTACACATATATATTCATATAGTCTGCTTGTATGTGTTAATGTAGTATATATATGTACAGATAGTGAGAGAGAGTTACGGGTAGAGAGAGAGAGAGCGTTAGAGAGAGAGGAAGACAAACCCAAACCCACAAACACAACCCTCACCCTCTCTGCCCCCTCACTCTCATCATACACACAAATACACACAGGCCACAGGGAAGGAGGAAGAAGGAGACGCAGGAAGAAGAGAGAAAGAGACCACGTTAGAGAAAGAGCCGCGGGAAGCCGAGATAGACGCCGAGGCCGAGACCCGAAAGGACTATGACTTATCCACCGTTCGTAGAGTCATAAGCTGGACAAGACATCCAGGTGAGTGTTTCTAACCTCACTCTCAATATACATAATGACTGCTAGAGTATTTGTATGTGATATATATCAGTTGTATTTATGACCGTGATTCTATGACTGTACACTAAGGTACTTTAATGAATATATGGGATTATGTTATGAAATGATTGCTATGAGACAAGCATGTTAGATATTATTATGATATATTAACAAGAAGTAAAAGAAAAAGAACTGTATGTGATAGTCATGATGAATAATCGGTTATGGAACGTTAATTTGTATGTTTTATATATCAATGGTGATTATATGAGCACGTTGTTTATATTGAATTGATAACCCTGCCCAAATGTGCAAATGAGAATAAAGAGCATGTTAAAAGAAGTTTTATCTATATGTCTTGCCTAATGAAATTGTGTCATCGAGAATCATGTAACTGAATGTCACATCACGGTGTCAGTACATGCAGTCAGTGTCAATGTTAGTGAGTCCAGCCAAGTGAGGTCGTGAGTTGAAGTAATTGGGAGTCTTGGGAAGTATGAGTTGATATGATTGAGATTCTTGTATCGTGAGTCAGGAGATGTTATGATTTGGAAACCGCATGAGTTGATAAAGATACGTGATAATGGGACTGTATGATTGAGATACCTAATATTGTGATTGTGATTGTAATTGTAAGAGAATAGTTAGAGCTGCTATTGTGCCAGTCGTCCGTGTAAATGCCGGAGATGGCACATGCGTCCGGGTTTACCGTCGTACTGCTTAGCAGTTAGTGTTCTAATGTACTAGTCGTCCGAGGAGCTTTGCCGGAGATAGTACACACGTTGTGTGAGTTTGCCGTCGTGCTGTATATCATGCGCTAGTCAGTTACTAATGTACCGTCCTCTGCGGTGAGCTTGCCATGATAGTACACATGATGCGTGCCTTTGCCGCCATGCTTGCATAATTGCAGTTAGTATTTTGATGTGCATCTCGTCTGATGGTAATTCACCAGCGAGGGTATAGACGATTGAGCCAATTCCGCTATCGTGCTATTTGGATTATGAGGCCGTAAGGCGACGATGTTACTATGAGGCCGTAAGGCGACGATGTTAAGTTTGAAACAAGTATCAGAGTTCGCAGTAGAAGCGTGGTTTGTATTGTAAAAGCAAGTTCATAGTAAGTTGTCGATGTAGGTTTTATAACCCAGCGTTATTGAGTTACATTGGTTATGGGATTTCATATTCCAGAGTTTGGGTTTGGGTTCAGTGAGTACGCATTTACATGCACGAGCATAATGGAAATGAGGAATTGATTAGTACGAATATATTGTTATGATTTCGAGAACCAGACAAACATGTATATGAATTATATTAATCCTATTATTTGGTTAATGGTAGATGTCTATTAATTGCATCATATGTTAATTGATACCTTTGCTATGTCCGTGGGAGCGACGTCAATCGATAATGGACTAACCGCATCCTAAGATGCAAAGTAATAACGTGAGTTGAGTAGTTAGTGTATGTATATTGGTAGTGAATATGGTTATGAACGCCCACTCAGCTTTGTTGCAAAGCTGACGGCATATTACGCCTGGACAATCCGATGTCCAGATTTCCTTGCAGGTTGATCAGAGGACAATTCAGTCTGGAGAGTAAGATGCTAAGGAACACTGGAAGCGTAGAGCTAGATTGAAGACCAAAGATAGCCGACAGCATTGTGTATTCAGAATAGTTGCTGTATTAGTACTGGGACCTGTGATTTGTAATTGTTCAAATTGAAGTTTAAGTTACAATTAGCTTTCTCCCCTTTACTTTTATGTTGTTTATAGTGTTAGAGGACAGGACGGCTTTGTAACTCGTCATTCCCTATGGGTCCAAAAAAGGAAATTTTAAATTTTCCCTATTTTTGGCTACTCCGGGGCGTGACACACAAACCACAACCACAACCACAAACTACGACCACAAACTCAAACTCATACTCTTTCCACACAGACTGACACCCACATGCATGTACCACTGACCCCACATGAATGATATGCACTTGAACCTAAGCAAAATACTGAATTAAAGGAACAACACGCGTACGGGGATTGATAACTTGCAATACAATGTTTTAATCATTCAAACATAACCAAAAAGAGTTCTGATTAACCAAGTTTCCCAAACAGAACCTTAACAGTATATGAATTTCATGCCAAACAGTCCCTTATCACAAAGCAAACAAAATAAGAAACTGTCAGAAGTCGCGCGCGCGGGCCGCTCGCGCGATATGTCCAATTATTCTTTTTATATTTGAACTTTTCTGTCTGTCTGAAAAAGCCTAGGTCACGCGCGCGGATCGCTAGCGCGAAGTGTCTCTCGCGCGACCCTCGCTCGCGCGATCTGCCTAAATTCCTTTTTATATATATAAACTCTTCTGTCTGCCTGGGGAAACAAGGATCGCGCGCGCGGGCTGCTCGCGCGAAAGATCGCTCGCGCGGGCCGCTCGCGCGATTCTCGCGCGCGCGAATGTGGCGCGAGATGAAGCTGAGGCTTCTTCTTCCTCGCAGAAACTGCTCTGTTTCAGCTTAATGGGGTCTTTTTGACCCATTTTGCAATTCTAAAGTATATAGGACATATAATAAATGGATTTCTTTGGTTTTTCACAAGGATTAAGAATCCATCATCAATTTAACATGATTCAAATTATAACTCTCCAATTTTATGAAAAACTAAAATATGTCAAAACTTAATTTCTAATATACTTTGTGGTATGAACAAATTAGGCTCTATACCTTCAAACATGGCATGTAGGATGTACAATCTTCCATATTCATCTCTAAAAACGAATTTTGATTGAGTTTAGAAATTCATGGTTTTCATGCTATGAACTTCATACGTAAAATCATCAATGGAGGTTGACAAAATTAAACCAATATACAGCAAATAAGTATGAGATTACATTCTTAGTGAGTTAAAAATACTCACTGATAAGAAGATTAACAGTTTGTTGAGAAAGACTAAGCAATTAAGGACCCAACTCCAAGCTTTGGCTATGGAGTTTAAGCTTTCTCTCTATACATAATTTATGTAGAACTCTCTGTGTAATCCTCTCACTATAAATTCTGAATAAGTCTCTGTGTTTTCTTGTATTGTGCAGAAAGTGTGTGATTATAAAGACCATGTGTGTGTATAAATACAAATCCAAAGCTTGGGGGCCAAGAACCATCAACTACACTCAACAAATTCATTTAGTTTTAATTAGCTAAATTGTGACCACAGATGTGTGTTGATATACATACGTATCTTTATATACACCATCAGATTGTTAACTCCACAGATTTTGAAGGGGTAACCATAGGTTTGTAGGGGTTATAAGTTAGAAGTGTTTGGGAATTATGGCTTATGGCACTAGCAATGCACCCTCACATATGTAACAACCAAACAAGGCCTTAACCAATGATGAGTTTCCATAATTAGAAATAAAGCAATTGTCAAATCAGTCACTTTCAAAATCTGTGGAATTTCACACAGCGTGGACAGTTTTGAAAGTGAACTAGTATTTTCGGGGCGCGGTGGTCACCACAAAAATACAGGAATTTCATTTTGACTTGAGAATTGATTTCCTGGTTTCATAAAAATACTGTTTGAGTCAAAAGGAAATATTTCCACCGTTTTGAAATCCACATAGGTATCACTAACTTTGTAAAATTGCAGTTTGGCCCCAGTAAAATTTAAATATGAATTAGATAAGAAATTAATATTCCAAACATGTGACTGAAATTAAAATAAAAGCAGACAATGCTAACTGAATTTAAATATGCCAATGCAAATACAAATAAATTAAATATGGACATGAATTTTAAATTAAGTGGAAATGCAGGTTGTTACACAAGATCTCTTCTCAAACCTTCATTTCTCTCTCTCGGCAAGTTGTTGTTTCAAGGACCGTTTCCGACGATCAAGCGCCAACGATCATGAGTGCTTCGTTGGTGTGGAAAGAAGCTTCGTGGCGTACAAGAGCAATGAATGGTTGATATATTGAACTAGTTATCATCGTCGCTATCTTCGCCGTTGAGTCCAAGATTCAAAGCTATGCATCCCGATCTGCTGGTGGCGTGTTAACTCCAATGGAGGCGTCGCCGATCTGTTCTGCAGATTCTCTATTTTCTGTTAGTCCTCTAATTTTCTGTAGATGCAGTGTAAAATTATACACTAATGCTAGTTCTTGTACTCTTATATTAGTCCTTTTTTTTTTTGGGATATTAGATTTGTCTAATTTTCAGTATAAAAATGTATTGATTTTACATTTGTTCGCTGATTTTCAGTGTAAAAATTATAGCTAGCAAGATTTGACTCTTATATTATTTTTCACTGATTTTGCTTTGTTTTGTTTTTGTTTTTGTTTTTTGTTTTTTTTAATTTTTTTTTATAGCAATGCATTGGAACAATATACTATAGTGTAAAATTATCATCTTGTAGTCATTCATAATGAAGTGTTAAAATTATAACGGCAATCATTAAGTACTCTTTTATATACTATATATATATATATATCAGTATATATCTGTATATAATTCTGAAATGCAGTGAAAATATTACACTGATAATGTAGTGTAAAATTTTATACTGATTTCCATAAAAATAAAAAAATAAAAAAATTGTACACTGATAATGTGACTAGTCATTACTGTAAAAAATACATGCCATGTTGACCAAAATTACATTGAACAAAAAAATTAGCACAGGATAATCTAACAAAACATTTGACGTGGTACTGAAGATATGAAAATCATTAAAGATATGGATGATAGCTTACAAAAATAAAAAGGGTCCACTACAAATTAAATCTCCATTCAAATGTGTATACTTACAATCATGGTAATTGTTAGTTTGTTCCAAAAATAACTCCACAATTAATGGGATAAGAATAACTGAAAATCAAATTAAATCTTTATTTATATTTTCATATATAACCAACTATGTCCATATATATCAATAACTATTATTTCATATATACATATACGTGTGTGTAGGGGTAAATTCGTCACCTAAAAACTATTAATTGGGGGTTATGGACTATTAACATATTAGTTTATAACTATTAGGGTCTATTAATATAAACTTATATAAAATGGCCTTGAGTAAAAAATATTGATAAATAGAGATTATAGGGTACATTTTTATATTTTTTACAGACAAAAAATAACATTTTTATATTTTTTTAATGCCACATGAATGTTACGCACCCAACATCACTCAATTGGCTGTCGAAAATCCAAGCCACAGATGGAGTCGAATAAAAGGAAACTCAGTGGAGACCACTCAAATAACCATTGAATACAAAAGACAACAATAAAGTTAGAAGCTTAAATCATTTATGTTGTTAGGAAGGGGATGGAGATGAAAGCTCTTCATCACTCACAAGTCACAAGAAGTCGGGTGGCTAGTTAAAGTGTCTGATTCACTTAAACACTTCCCCACCAAACAAACAGCCGTCGCTCACAAACTTCACAATTATTTATTTATAGTTATTTTTGGGAGAAAATACCTTTTACCCCCTCTGGTTACACCAATTTTTTTATAACCCGTGGTTCATTTTGTAACACTTAATCCCCCTGTACTACGGACTAAAGTGAGACTGTTAACTTTTCTAACGGAAAAAAAGGAAATGACATTAATACCCCCAAGCCCCTATACATATTCTTTAGGAAAAAATACCTTATACCCCCCTATGGTTACACCCATGTTCTCATAACCCCCATGTGGTTCATTTTTGTAACACTTAACCCCCCTGTACTAATGACTGAAGTGGGACTACCGTTAGAAAAGTTAACAGTCTCACTTCAATTCGTAGTACAGGGGGGTTAAGTGTTACAAAATGAACCACATGGAGTTATGAGAAAATGAGTGTAACCACATGAGGGTAAAATGCATTTTCCCCTTATTTTTGGAACAGCAAACTTCACAATTTGAGGCAATCAAATCAAGGTTTGCTCTTTCCCAAATAGATGTCAAAATTAATTGCGTGTTTTTTCAAAAAAAAAATATATTTTGTGCTCACTTTAAAATTGCTTATCATTTTTTTTATTGGCTAATGCAACGGGGTGGGGGTCAGTATTAAATGAGAGTTAATTAATGATATAATGTACTAGGCCCCACTGCATTAGCTTTTAGGAGGGGAGGGTGAGCAAATACTTATCTGGATCTAGACTTGATACACACACATCTCACACACACATTTACACCCCAGTCTCAACCCAACTCCAAAGCCCTACACTGGCCCACAGCAAAGCCGAAGAATCTCCTATGGGATTCGAACCCTCTCCCTCCTTACTGGAAAGAGAAAGACTATGTCAATTGGACTACAACCCGCTCAGCATGAGAAAGTAATGCTAATCATATAAGAAATTATTGAATGGTTTGTAAACATGAGCTAAATATTGAATGTAATTGTTGCATAATCCTATATGGCATCACAAAACCAGTAAAGAATATGCACGAATCTATCTGGCCACTATTTCCATGGTCCAACTCAGCAAAAAACTTATCCAATTTAGCAAATTTTAAATCTTGTGAGAGGGGACAAAATCCTACATATTATCCACATGATACCCAATATTTACTGGTGAACATGGTCATGAGATGGAGAAATTATCTCGTGTGACCATCATACCCGTGTGACTTCTACTGTGCGTATTCTGTGGATCCCATGTGAGTCCTACAGTAATAAACGAGTCACAATATCCATTGGATATACAGTGTGGGTCACATGGGATAATTTCTCCATAAATGGACAATGGCTGGCTAAAGGAAGATTAAATTCGCCACATGACAGTTCACTTTTGGTTAAAATCATGATCACCGGTGATCCCAATTAGTAAATGACTATTCGAGTTGTTACTTTAACCACATGACAGTTCACTATTTGTTAGGACAATCACGTGCCACACGGTCGTGGAGCATGTAATAATTTTATTTTATTTTTTCCTTATTCTTCCAGACACGAGGACAAATCTTTAAATTGTCTTACGCAACTTCGGGAGTACCAGGTAAATCATGGAGACAAGCTAATAGTAGGAACTAAACCCACACTAAGTTATACATTTGTTCATCTTGAGATTCATCCCTCCAACTAATTTACACGGCCCCTGAGAGATTTCAAACCCCTAAGACCCTGGCCGAAAACCCTTGTATTTACCTATGTAAAGTCTCGATTTGGTTAATAATTTCTCCTTATTACATACTACTCATATTAAAGCAAACTAACCGGGGTATTTATGTCATTCCACATCCAAATCTAACTATCAGCTGTCGCCTGTCGGTGCTCTGGTCTGTCAACAAGCAACCGTGTTCACAGAACTTTCCTTTTTTTTTTATTGGTTGCTAAATCTCGGAAGTCGGAACACTTTCTCCCTCTGTGTGCTTCAATCTCTCCTCGATCAGGGGCCAAACGTCGCCGTATTGGCCCAGATCCAAATCTACAATTTTCTTCTTAATCCATCACTGTTCGATTCACGAGTGTTCATTGCCTACATTGTCCTCTGAAACACCCCCAAAAAACCCAGTTTCACGAGTACAAAAACCCGTCTTTTGTGTTGAAACTCAAAACCCTTGAATTTTCTCGGGAAAATTTTAACATTTTTGCTCGCATTACTCGTTCTCTCAGAACTAAAATGCTGCTCTGAAACTATCAATTTTTTGCCGGAAAGTTCAGTGTTTTGATTAAAAAAAAACCAATTTCAGAGCACAAATAAACCAAAGACTTCGAATTTTCCCGAGAAAATTTCAACATTTTCCCTCGCATTACTCGTTCCGAGAAGTCAATGTTGCTCTGAAACCTTCAAAATCTCCCGGAAAGTTCACAGTATCTTTGTCATCTAAAACACCCAAAACCCAGTTTCATAATACCAATTTTCGATCGCATTGCTCGGTCCGAGAAGTAAAATGTTTCTCTGAAACTTTCAAATTTTCCCAGAAAGTTCAGTTCAGTTCAGTGTTTTGCTTTGAGTTCAGATCTGAAGAAGCTTTTGCTTAGTATTTGATTTGGGTATTTTTTTTAAATGGGGGAAGAAAAGAGATCTGGAGGATGGTGTGGTTGGATTATTGTTCTGGTGGTTGCAGCGGTTGCTGCAATGGCGATTGTGGTGGCCATCAAAGCCAAAACTCACCACTCCAAGGCCGAGCCAGTTCCGGGCCCACCCGGCGCCGTCGTGAAGAAGTACGGCGACGCTCTCACCATCGCTATGCAGTTCTTCGACGTACAGAAATGTAATATCATCTGCACTGACACACTCCTGCATTAACTTGCGGACGTCCGCACGAGAAGCGGACTGTATATATATATATATATATATATATTTTGTCAATTAATGTTGTTTGATGCTTTCTTTGTTTTGTGGATGTTATGTACTTGATTTGCTAACAATCTCTTCTCTTTAGCGCTATCAGCTATGTCTAACATATTTCTAGTTCCTTTTTCAGTTATCCAAAGGCTTTGTTTGGTTCTTAAATTTAGTGAGTGAAAAGAAAAAGAAAACACAGTGGAAAATATTTTCCTTCCTTGGTTAATAAGGTTAACAACGAGGAAAACACGAAATATATTAAATATTTTGAATGTTGTGAATAGTTTCCCTCCCTTTTTCCTTATAGTACAATTTTATTTTATGGATTTTGAATTTTTAATGAGGAAAACACAAGCGAAGTAGTTTTACTTCTTGTTTTTCCTTCCTTTTTCGCCAAAATGTGTTATTGTATTTGTTAGTAACCTATTAATCAATTAGGAGTACTGCTATGCTTCCCAAATTTTCCCAAATGATGTGGCGGTGGGGCCAAGTAAACAACTTCCAATCAAAATTCAACAAGTCCCACTGTATTAGACCCAACTCAACTGCCACATTATTTGGGATAAAAATTTGGGAAGCATAACATTACTCATTAATTAGATACAAGAACTCTTGAACTTCATGTTGCTCTACTTTTTGGCATTTTATTCATTTTATGGTATTACTTCTGTTAAGTAACTTGCTACTAAAACTCGGAAGACCGTTTATTTTATCACTTGATCGCGGATTATACGGAATGTTCATAATTAATAAACTGAACTTTGTTTAGGTCATATATTGTTTTGTTGTTGGAGATATGTATCTGTAGTAAAAACTCTAGATTAAGGTCCCCTTTGGGAACTGCAATTCTGATTCCATGCCAGAAAATCCGCGGTTAATAGAAGCAACAGGGTTGCGTGCAATTGCCGACTCTTTTAGATATACGGGGCCTAACTGATCTTGTATGAGGTCATTATAAGCATCTTAATGAAGATTTGCAGATAGTATTCATTTGGGCAGATTCTACTAGATTGAACCGTGTTATATGTGTTCTGATTGTGGTTTGAAACACTACTTTTGGTGTTGCAGCTGGTAAGCTAGTGGATAACAAGATAACTTGGAGGGGGGATTCTGCTTTGGATGATGGTAAAGACGCGAAATTGGATCTTTCAAAAGGAATGTACGATGCCGGGGATCATATGAAGTTTGGATTTCCAATGGCTTTCACTGCCACCGTGTTGTCGTGGGCCATTCTTGAATATGGAGATCAGATGGGCACAGTGAATCAGTTGAAACCTGCTCAGGACTCGCTTAAGTGGATCACTGACTACCTCATAAATGCTCATCCTTCAGACAACGTACTCTATATTCAGGTCAGTCAATTCTTTTGTTTGTCTAAAGTTGTCATATCTGTTAAGAGCCTGCCATGATTGTTTGGGAATGCTTAAAATAGAATACATTTCAATCCCTCTCTAACCATCTATCTGGTTTTTGTCAAGGTTATTAGACTGGGCACGGACTCTTGTGCAAGAAATGGACATTCACCAAACACTTGAATACATTTAATAGGTTCACTTATACCTTCCCAAAGGACCCAAACAACCCCTTACACTTTGCAAAATCTTCAGTTCATATAAATGTTCATATCTTTCCTCTCACAGCAAATATTTTTAGAGTCTGACTTACATGTTTTCCGTGTGTTTGACACGATCATGCACGATACTTGATCTTGGTCTGCTGCCTCGGATATACATGCATTTAAATTTTTGGGTTGCAGTGTATTTGAAGAATCCTTAAAAGAGTCTAGATATGTTGTCCAAAGGCTCAGTATTATATGAAAAAAAAAAGGCAATTTGTTTGCCTGTGTTTGAAATGCTAGGTTTAAGAAAAAGCACCTACTTTCAATGGTCTGTGTCAAATTCAGGTGTACCCTCTTCGAAGCCTTTTGCTTTAGACTCTATTTGGTTCATGGATTAATGAGGGAAAGGAAAGGAAAATTTTAAGCAAAACACCTTTCTTTGTTTGGACTTTGGTCAATAAGGAAAATAAAATATGGCGATAGAGAAATTAAAAATTTTGAATTTAGTGAGTCACTTCCCTTCCTTTTTTTTCTTCCTTGGTTATAGTTTTTGAATTAAATCTCTAGGCACCCTATCATAAGCTTTCTCTAATTGGAGTTGTTGGTTTGGTTTGGTTACAATTGTTGTTTAAGCATGAAGGAAAATTCAAGAAAACTAGGTTTCCTTCTCTAAAACTGCAAACCAAACGGAGACGTAGAGAGTCTTAGAGAAACATTAATCTTGTTACTTGCAAGATAAAGGCCTCAAGTATGTTCTTATCGTTTTCTTATTACTCTGAGACAGGTGGGTGATCCTGACGTAGACCATAAATGCTGGGAGAGGCCTGAAGACATGTCAGAGACAAGGCCACTCACACAGGTCAACATTTCTTCACCAGGAACAGAGGTTGCAGCCGAAACTGCAGCGGCTATGGCTTCGGCATCTCTAGTTTTTAAGTCCATCAACCCTACTTATTCAAGCTCGCTTCTTAAGCACGCTCAACAATTATTCACTTTTGCTGACACATATAGAGGCTCTTACAGTGTGAGTATTCCCAAAGTCCAGACCTTTTACAACTCAACAGGTTATGGGGATGAGCTCTTATGGGCGGCTAGCTGGCTATATCACGCAACGGGTGATCGAACGTATCTTAACTATGTGACCGGGCAGAATGGAAAAGATTTCGCTAATTGGGGAAGTCCGACATGGTTTAGTTGGGATAACAAGCTTGCAGGAACTCAGGTATCTTTCTTTTTTCATGGGAAATCAACTTTAAGGTTCTGATTGGTTCGTGGATTTAGTGTCTGCAAGGAAAACAAAACATTGAGGAAAACACTTGTTTTTTTTAAGCTAACTGTGAGGAAAATGACAAGGAAAAGTCAATAGAGCAAAAAAAATAAAAATAAAAATTGAGTATTCTGTAAGTCATTTCCGTTCCTCTTTTTTTGAATGTCTATTATATTTAAAAAAAAATAAATGTAAAAATTAATTTGTAATGTCATTTGAGAGTGGAGTAAAACAATAGGTAAGTAGTTTTCCTTCTCATTTTCCCTTTTCCTTTTCTAAATGTGCATACCAAACAGAGCCTAATTTCTAGTTTGACAAGATTTGGACCATTTGGTTTTAGGTTGTTAGTGTCATTTTGATAAACTTACGTTCAGCTATATACATGTAGTACATTCTGTTATTAAGATGCTAAAATGAATCTGTAGTTAAAGTGTAGACCTCCAGAATCGTGGTTGTCAGAGGAAAAGTTATACGTCAAATCTGAATGAACTTTCCACTAACTATACAACAAAGAGACATTTGCAGTGTCCGAGTCATAGAAAGAGCATTTTAGAGGTAGTTACATATATACTTTAACAATGGTAACCACGGATCTTTCTCAACAATTAATGCTGGATGCCATATATACTTCTAAATGTAACAAAATAATAAGATTTATCTTATGTCAAGCTTAGCTGAAAATGCCTTTTGGTTAGAATGATATTAAATAGGGTAAATTACATTTTGCGCCCTTATATAGTTTGGGTGTGATTTCACCTTGGTCCTTGTGGTTTCGATTTTGTCATTTTAGTCCTTACATTTTCATTTTGGTTCAATGCAGTCCATTCATGAAAATTTCCTTCTATTTCTGACAAATTTAGGTTCAATATAGGTGTGTAAAGTGTAATTTCTCTAAGTAAATTTACCATTACGCCCTTAATGATCCCTCACATGTGCATCATATGACCTATTTCTGCCAAAAAATGAAGGAAATTTTCATGAACGGACTGCATTGAACCTAAACTAAAACTATAAGGACCAAAGTGACAAAATTGAAACTACAGGGACCAAATTGATATCACACCCAAACTATAAAAGTGTAAAGTGTAATTTACCCTATTAAATATTTTGAAAACATTTATTCTTTGAAGTGTTTTCTTATGGAGAACCAAGTGTTTTTTTATTGGTGTGTGTGGAAATAATTCGGCGGTCTGTCCGGATAAATATGTTTGTAGTAACAGAGATCATTGTTTCAAACACTAATCTAGGATATTAGGATGATACCACATTAACTCACCAAATGCTCTAAAAGCTTAAGGTGTTAGATAAATATTTAACTTCATTATCTATTTAATGGTAAAGTGATTACTTAAACTTTAATGCAGGTTCTGTTATCAAGGGTAAGCTTCTTTGGTGCAAAAGAGACCAATTCACAAAACCTCCATAACTACAGGAAATCTGCTGAGGCTGTTATGTGTGGACTTCTCCCAAAATCACCTACAGCCACATCCAGTAGAACAGATAGTAATTTTCTCTTCTTGTGCTACTCATCTTGGATTTTGTCATCCTCATTTTTTTCTTCTCTTTTTCTCACCGTTTCCCTAGTTTTTTCACGGATAGTTAGTAAATTAAAATGATCTGTGCCATTGCTACATCATTAACCCTCTCTCTCTCTCTCTCTCTCTCTCTCTCTCTCTCTCTCTCCCACACACACACACACACACACACACCTACCTCTGTACATACAGCCATACAGGCAGTTAATGGGTAGAACAGTTTAGTGAAAGCTGGGAACATATCGTTGGTGATCTTACGAAAACAAGTTCATTTGTATCTCGGAACTCTTATGTTCTCTTTAGTCAGAGCTAGACGACCATCCAACTTATGTCATCAATAAAGCTCAAGTGATGCCATTTAGTGTTCGTTGCCCCCAAAGGCCTACAGGCAGTTGAATTAGAATGCTATTGACTTGAATAGTGTCTTTTTTTTTTTTTTTTTCCAGTCCTGCACTATATTGTGCAATTGTATCATCGTCTCGGGAACTTTATAATTTCCATTATATTCTGAAAAGGATTGTTATAAATAATTAAAGGAATAAGTAAGGCTAAAATTCATTTTAGTGCCCTCTAAATCCACCAGAGTTTCACTTTGGGCCTTGCATTTTCAATTGCACACTTTGGGCCCTTGATTTATGAACTCGTTTCGTTAACGCCGTCAAAAAAATGTAACGGAATGGATCACATGCAGGGCCCAAAGTTGAACTTATGCGTAATTGCAGGGTACTAAAGTGTTTTTGAGCCTTCAATTGTTTTGAGCCACATGGTCCATTCCGTCATTTTCTTGACGATTATCCTTTTTGACACACGCTTAGCCAATAAGTGAAAAGAACTTAGTAACTCAATATTTCATTAGATTTAGATATTTCAAAAGTCTCGACTGATGCCATGGTCGTTAAATATTATTTTTAGAAGTTATAGATTGATGCCATGATTAGGAAAGAATAAGTTTAAATCTGTTCATGATATCCCCAAACGTATTTCTGGACGGTCAGGTCATAATCCTTAACTTCTTACAGTTTACCATAATTATGCATCCCATTAGATAGCAAATTAGTTTATTATAAATGTAAAAAATTATGAAGTTGAATGACTTTGAAATTGTTGAATAGCATGAATCGAGTGCCTATTTTTTTTTCGTGTCAGACTTGTCTTAGATCTGATTAATAACGTTTTGAAGCCATATTTTAACAGTGGAGTTTAGAATAGGAAAACTTGCTAATGCTTCAAGGTTTCATCTTGTGGAGCTTATAAACTGAATCATTTAGCACTATACGTGGGATCTCTCTGTTTCTCACCTGTAAGTGTGTTGAAACAGGTGGTCTGATATGGGTCAGTCAATGGAACTCTCTGCAGCATCCAGTGGCTTCTGCTTTTTTAGCCACGATTTATAGTGATTATATGCTCACATCCCGCACTGCAAAGCTAACCTGCAATGGAGATTCCTATGGACCATCAGATCTTCGGAAGTTCGCCATTTCACAGGTATGCCTATATATAAAGGAAATGCTAACATACTAGATATCTAAAGGTAACACATTTTAAATTGGGCATAATAGGTCCGTGGAACCGCGTTAAAATGAGGACATTTAAGTAAGTTAAGAGAGAACTTAATGTAAAATTCCTTTAGTGCCCTCATTGTAAAATTACTCTAATGTGGTTGGTGACGAGGACTTCTTCTGTCCCGTGCAATTCTATATAGCAAGATAAACATGCGATAAATGTTTAAAATGCGTTAATCACAGTTACACCGTGTAACCCATTACATATTTTCTTCTCCAGGCTGATTATGTGTTGGGCAACAATCCCATGAAGATGAGTTATCTTGTGGGCTACGGGGACAAGTACCCTCAATTTGTGCACCACAGAGGAGCCTCAATCCCAACCGATGCGACAACCGGCTGCTCTGATGGGTTCATTTGGCTCAACTCGACTAAACCGAACCCTAATCTTGCTAGTGGGGCACTCGTGGGAGGCCCTTTCCTGAATGAGACGTTTATTGATTCACGGAACAATACAATGCAAACGGAACCAAGCACGTACAACAGTGCTGTGATAGTTGGCCTTCTCTCTGGTCTGGTCACCACGTCTTCCGTAGTCCAATCTTTCACCTAAAGGTAGTCTCAGTACACAAGTGTATGGCATATTTGTTGTATGTATATCTGTATGCACGAGTCGTGTCTCTTACAAATTTTGTGGCTTTATAGTGTGATTTTTACGGATGGATTGCACAAGTATATTCTGTTAAGTTTGTCTCTTTGCAGTAAATTGCTCATTTATCACCAATAGGAAAAGCTTTTTATGTGTTATCGGTAGGGAAAACCATTCAATTTAATGTTCCTTGGGGGAAACCTTGTGCTGCATATTTTCGTACCTGTTTGGGAATGCTTCATTTTCTAGCTCGTTTTTGTGAAAACCGGCTTGACACTGCTTTAACTGTGAACCCATTTTAGGAGTGATTTCATGCTGGCACACATTGTTAGGTATCAATTGTGTAGGGTTAAAGCATTTTGGACCAGATTGTTAAAACTATTTCGGTAGGGTACCAGGCCGGCAGGCTTGGGCAGTTACATTGTTTTTTGGGTGTCAGCTTGGGCAGTTACATGTATGCACTAAAAAGAATGGAAAATGCTAGATGCACAAAAAAAAAAAATGCACTATCAGTTTAAAATTATTGGACTTTGTGTTGAAAAGTTTGTACACACAAAAAGACAAAAAAAGAGGTGTACGACTTTTTTAGCACGAGGTCCAACAAATTAAAGTAGGTTGTGCATTTTGTTGTGCACTTTTTTTTGTGCATCTAGCATTACTCAAAAAGAATATCTAACAAATGAGAAAGTTTAAAGTTTAAGGTACCTGGAGGGTACCATTGTAGCATGCTGACATGATACTGTGCAGCCAATGAAAGTGGATTACTTGGATGGAATGGTACCCCTATAAAGGGGTGGTTCCACTATTTGTGGGTCCCGAGGCATGAGTCTCACCCAAGTAACTCATTCTAAGTAACTCATTCTCATTGGTTGTAGTATATCATGTGTTTTTTTTTTTTTTTTTTTTTTTCTTTATTGGGATACGAGGACAAACACCTCCGGATTTTATCGTTATTTTTTGGAGGGATTTACGAACACTATTTTATCAGAGTAGGACAGAGAGTAAGCCGCGGGCACTTGCACTGATCCCACAACTAATGCACCAAGTAAGTCAGGGATGTAGGTGAGCAGTAGATTCGAATCCACGCCAAACTCTAGATACAATTTGTCTAGTCACCCGAGATTCGTCCTCACAACTCACTCACTTATTAGGGCCCTTGGAGGTATTAAACCCCTGACCTTCTTTAAGAAGCTAGAGCCTCTGTCCAACGCGACTAGTTAGTGATTTTTGTAGGTTCCCACGTCACGTGGAACCCTGCGATTACTTAAAAATTTCCCAAACCTATTTCTTTTTGTGCTAAATAAAAAATCTATTCACTTATGAACTAAGGTGTGCTACTCCACCTTCATCCTCTAACAAAACTGTCTGCCTGGAATGGATGGCCATTGGTACTAATAATAGGAAAATACTTCAGTACAATTTCTTAGGAATAGGACCCAAGAACAGTGCTAAAGACTTGTCCCTAATAATATATTCTGTAAAGGTACTAAACAAAAGTGGATTGAACATCGAGACCCCCACACCAAAGCACCAAGATAATGTTGATCCAAAACTGGAAAGAACATAGTGGAAGAGGTCGGTCAAGCTGTGCTAACAACTACCAAGCAAGAAGGAAATTAGCAGAAAAAGTTTTACTGCATACTTGCTTTTTTAGTGTCAAATCAATTTCTCAACTTCTTTAGCCCATCTTAAGCCATGGGCACTGACAGGTACTTGTATAGTAAACTATCAATTATATATATATGCCCTTATCTTCCACAATAGCACTTACCAGACCCCCATGTGGGTGTAAAGGGACTTCTTAAGAGGCCCACTGGGCCACTGCCCTCTCCACCGCGAGTAAATATTCAGTACAGCGGTAATGCACTGTCATTGATCGTTACGCTAATACATATTTGCGTAATGCTGATGTGAACACATGTTTTTAAATTTTTTTTTTTTTTAAATTAGGAGTATTATTTGCTTAAATAATGACCTCTTATATATTGATCTAACTGTTATATTGAAAATTTTCACACCACCACAACAAATTTTTTTTTTTTTTTTTTCCCTTTCTTTACAGACTTGAAGCACTTGTCCAAAGATTTTTGGTGAACTTTTTAATTTATATTCCAATTTAGTTCATGATAGATGCGACAGTGAGATTATTTTCAATATGGATGGACAAGCTAAATTTTCATTCGAAGTTTTAGCGCCTGTTTGGTTATCTATTATTAGAGAATGTTAGTCCGTTTTTGCAACCAAATTTTTTTTTTTTTTTTTTTTAAAGAATCTCTAATTCTCACAACAATACTACTTGCTTCTATGGAAAGATATCTTTTATGTGGTTTCACTTTCATCATCGAGGGGGGAAAAAATTAATAATAATTAGGAAGACCAAAAGGCCCATCAATTCAGTATATTCTACTCAAAACGTAATATTCAATCATATAAAACGGATGAAACTAAATTTCACGTAATCAACTTCAATTGGTTGATGCAACACTTTGATAAAGACCATCAATTTGACAAAACTAGAATAAATATACATGATTCCCCCTAATCACCAACACAAGAATCAATTGGTCCTGTTCTTCATCCGGATTAGTTCCTAATTATACACTTCCAAAATTTTCACAAAAAAAAAAAAAAAAAAAAAAAAAAAAAAAGAAACTGCACAAATTAGATACAACACCAAAGAAAAAGAAAAAAATATATATTTTAAAGTACGCAAGAAGGATTCATACTGTGAGCTTGTTTGGTAACTACGTCTATGGTTCCAAAACGTAGTTTCTTGCATCGACTGACTATCGCAATCACAGAAGTGTTGTCAAACGGGGCCTACTATTGATAGGGAGACAAAACAACTTTGGGGTATGATCTCCAGCAGCATACCTGTATTTGCTTGAGGGTATTGTTGTCAAATTGGCTTAAAATCTTCTGTCCTTAATGATATGAAGTGAGTAAATGATTGGGTTAGAGTCAACGAGCAATGTCGGACTTTGTTGTGTAACCCAATTGTTGCTCCATCTCCCAACTTAGTTTAGATGCCACCCCGGAGTGCTTGGGAATGTACTCCTGTACCAGATTATATCACAAATGAATGAGAAATTTATTGTGTGGGCGGAACAGCATGACAAGGACCACACCATGTGCAAGGATGGATATAGGAATCCAAATTAGGGGTGGGGTAAGCTTAAGAAACTCTGACAAAATCAGGGGGCATGCCTACGTACTTTAAAACATATAAATGAATACTACTAGTACAAATAGTCGTTTTTCCTCAAATCTATTTACCATGTCATAATTTTTCTAAAATGAATGGCTAAGATTCAATGGGTACGGTCATGTGTTCACATGTTGTGGGTATGATGAGTATGATGTATTGGAATGTACCTCAAGGTTGCACATGAGTTCTTGGGCAGTTTGGGCAGAAACAATGATGTGGCGGGCAGAGGGTGTGACGAAACCTTCATCAACAGCTTTGTCAATGAAAGACAATAGTGCATTGTAGTACCCGTCAACATTTAACAAACCCACCTGCATCAATTTTTATGGATTAATAGCTTTTCCAAATAAATAAATAAATTTGAACTCTTTGGGGAAAAAAAAAAATTTTTTTTTTAAGGAACAATCAAAGAGCGGGTTCACTGATCCATAGGTGAAGCAATTTTATAAATTTAAGAGTTTTGGCGTATGTCTATTGTGTCGATTTTTTTGTATGGTGTTCATGCACAATCTAATATTTCTCTTAAACGTTGATTCTTTGTAAAATTAACATTATATTGATTCTGGCAAAAAACCAAATAGAAAAAGTGAATTCCAACTAACCCAGATCCTAACGTTTCAAACAGGGCCTTAAGATTTTTGTTGAGAGGATGAGAATATGACAAAAAAAAAAAAAAAAAAAAAGAAAGAAGAAAGAAAAGAAAGAAAAAAAAATGTGTTTTCTCATATTAACAATTTCTAGAAAAATGATATGGTTTTTAAAATGAATGAATATTAAAAAGTTGATCTTTCCTTCTCAAATTAAATCGTAGTTTTATTAGCAAAAGAACATTTAGTAATTGCGTTACTAACTTGTCGGCATGACGTTTAGTAATTTTCATTGTTTCAAATAATAGGAAAATAGACAGATTCATTAAAATGACAGCAATTTGAAAATGACCATTTATGGTCCCAAATAAGGAAAATTATCCCGTGTGATCGGTTTTGGTGTAACGGATCATCAATGTAGGATCCACAAGATCAACGCTCCACGATGATCCGTCATACCAAAACCCGCCACATGAGATAATTTCGTCCCAAATAGAGCAATAAAATACCTTATTTTAAGGTAATAGTTGATAGCAGATTTTAACTTGAACACAATATTGCCCGCTCTTAAGTATATGGATAAGTACTTTAGCTAGTATAGCCTTGGTAGAACAAACCTATATATGAGCTTGATTTTATTAAAAATTAAAATTTGAAAAATATAACAAGAAAAGTTCTTACCGGTTTATCATGAATCCCCAATTGAGCCCAAGTGATGACTTCAAGGAGTTCTTCTAATGTTCCATAGCCACCTGAATTTAAAATCAATTTTAGTTAGCTTTCATGAAGTGTGACATTAATAGAGTTTTTTAAGTTGCTTTCATGGGTTTTCATATATAGAACTTTGTAGATGATATTATTGTGTTTTAGTTGTAATACGACGTAGTAAATTCACAACTTTTTCGAAAGTTTCAGACAAAGCACCCATTAAGCACAACTGTTTTTGGGATTCAATCATAAAAAAGTTGCCTTTGGTGATGCAGAAATTTCTGTGATTGACTTAATATATTTTGTGCGATTGAATTGTAGAATTTGATTCATCAAGCAAATTCACTTAGTTTTGGAGTTTAATAATCACTTATAAACTCCAAAAACTTGTGGCAAAATACTTTTTTTTTGGTAACCGTGGGTGTCCGGGCCAGCTTGCGCACACCTCGACTAATCCTATGAGGTCAGGGCGTTCGAGTGAATCACCTGTGGCCACCTCCTTGAGATTCGAACTTGAGACCTCTAGGTATAACACCCAAAAGCCTTGCCATCCGGCCACAAGAAAAGTGATTTTGTGGCAAAACACACCAAGAGTCCCCAAAAAAAAAAAAGGGTACATTTTGGTACCTGGCAAAGCTATAAAAGCGTCAGCTTGGCGAGCCATTTCGGCTTTTCTTTGGTGCATACCGGACACAGCTCTTACTTCTCCAACAGTCTCTCCAATAAGCTTAAAATAAAAAATATATATTTAATTAGTGATTCTGTTTTTCAAACCAATCTCATACATTTAAAAATAAAAAAATAAAAAAAATAAAAAAGTGAAAAAAAGAAAAGAAAAAGAGAAGAGACTAATGAGCAGAGAGAACTCAAGTCCATTGAGCTCATGAGCTTATTATGTACTTTGAACTGGTCCATACCATATAAAGAAAAGCCAGGAAACCAAAATTATACTCCATATAGTATATTTTACACTACTCACCAACCCACTAGCATATCACAAAATTCTTATAATTGAAATTTAATTTTAAATTATAGGGAAAATGTAAACTAATTACCTCTCTGGGCATAAGAGTTTTTGGAATCACCCTGCAAAAAGAAAAAAAGAAAAAAAAAAGAGAGCTACAATGAGTGAACAAATCTTACATGATATGTCTGTAAATATATATATATATATATACATACGGTTAGGTTCTTAAGTGAACATATCTGTGAATATGTTTTTTAGCCTAAAAGAACTCGCAGGTCAACGGGGCAGCATGCGGATTTTTCTAGGCTACAAAACATGTTCGCTGGATATGTTCACTCAACCATATTCACCTAAAAGCCTGATGGTATACCTCATCGTATATATATATATATATATATATTGAAAGAGAGAGAAATGGAGGGAAGTGGGTACCCTAACACATGGCGACCACCATCAAATACAACTTGAGAGACGAGACCCATTAAGCCAATGCTGCCTCCTCCATAGACCAAATCAATATTCCTTTCAACCTTTCAAAAATTTATCAATATAAAACATTAGAAAAATAAAATAAAATTACACCCAAACTTATTTTCAACCAAAATTCTCTTAATTTAAGCACTAACATTATGTCCCAAGTTTTTTTTTTTTATTTTTAAAATTAGAATTATCAATAAACCCAAAAGCAAAACCATAAGAAGAAAATAAATTTTGATTAATCCACAATTACTGAAATTAGAGTTTGAAAAAGTAAATCAGTAAGGAAATCAACCATTTTAGTAGCATGGACAGTTAGATATGACAACTTTTGATCTCAAAATAGGGCTACCGACAAAAGATTTTGATAATTACTATAATATAATAGCTTCAATTGATCGTATGTAAAATAAATACATAAACAAATACTCATTTTTGCTCTTCAACCTTATCCTTGAATTTCCATGTGTTGAAAAACAGAGTTATAGAAAGTAACGATCTTTCACCTCCTACTACACATATCTATATATATATATATATATATTTCGCTTCTTATTCATAATTTGCGGACTTCCTATGATTCAATTTTTATTAATGGTATTATTATAATTTCACACGATACAACGGCTGAAGTACGCAACTTATTTTTTGCACAAGAAGCGCTCTGTGTATATATATATATATATGTGTGTTTATGTATGTCAGTATGTGTACCAGTTCGTTTCCTAGTTGAGTAGCAGCGAGCTGATAGCTAGGGTTCTTGCCGGGACTACTACCGCAGAAAACACAGATGCTCTTGAATCTTGACTTCGCCGGCGAAGTTTGGCGGTGGTGTTCCATGAGTGTGTGTGTATATATATATATATATGTATATGTGTGTATGTATAGAGAGAAGGTGCCAGAAAGTATTGTGTTAGTTGTGTATGTATATGGAGCAGGGAGCAATGTTCTCTCTCTCTTCGTTGAAACAGAGGAGACGGCCCAAAAAAATTTGAGGGAATGAGGGGATAGCGTGATTGATTCCCCTTTTTATATCCCATCAAACTAGAAATTCATCCAATTGGGACCGTACACGTGGCATGTTCTCGAGAGATGTTATACATTATCTCTTGACTAGAAATTGGAGTTTAATCGAGTAAAATTGAATGTGGCATCACTTTCAGTCTAAAGCCATAAGGGCAAATTACAACACCGCCCCTGAATTATGATTATTTTTCACTAATACTCTCTAAATTTTAAAATTGAATAGTCTCACTCTTGAACTATACAAAATGAACAAATTTATCCTTGAAAAGGAGATTTGAGTGTCAACAAAGGATAGTTTAGAGATAAGTTTGTTCAATTTAAAGTTTATGGAGTGTTAGTGAAAATAGTTATAATTCAAGGGGTGTTACTCTAATTTACCCTTATTAATTATGGCAAAGAGATGTCATTCCCCATACATTCCTACTACTACTCTCAAGATTAATTGGGATTTGAGTTAAAATGTCATTTTTGCCCTTATGTTATTAATATTTTTGTATGAATTGACTAGGACTCTCAGCCTCCATCTTGGAGGTTGACAAACTATAAGGTTTTGGCGTATGTATCTTGTTCATGTGTTCTGTCATGGGTTCAATTCGTACTTCAAATTTGTCTCCTAAACTTATTGGTGTATGTGTCGTGAGGTCAAAGCAAGTGCTCAGTTTAACTCTCTCCTACTTTAATAGAAACCAATTATATGGGTGTTAGGTGCAAATATATATATATATATATATATTTATATTTTTTATGACCTTTTATTAGGTGCATTTATATTGGTGTAATATTTAATAGTTTTTATGTGAGCCACGAAAAACTGGCACACATAAATTAATTGAATCTTACAATATGAGAAAAGTACATATAAAAATATACTCGAGTTATTTCATAAATTTCGATTATAATTTAAAATTGTTTATCCATTTCTTTGTGCACTTCATTCGTCCATTTTTGTTCTTCACATTTTAAAGAAATAATCTTAATTATCATGAGAATTAAAAGATTTAAAAAAAAAAAAACAAAACAAAACAAAACAAAAAAACAAAAAACAAACAAAATAGGAGAGTAAGAGGTATTTTGGATAACCAATGTCAAAGCAATTGGAATCTCATCGGCCATAGTCGATGGGAAAGGACCTACACCTTAAAGATGGATCCGAGCTTTGGTAGTCAATAGTTACATGCACGTGTTCATGAGTGGGCCCACACCACACCCCTCAATGGCCTAGAAAAGTAGAAACAAGATAGACTGAAGGTAGGCCAAGGCCACCCTTATCTTTGGAAAAAAAAAATTAAATAAAAAAATAAGGAACTTTTGTGTGATTGTTTGGCAAGGCATAAAATTGCTTTTGTTTTGTATTTTACAAGTAAATTGATTTCACCAACTCAAATATTTGGTGGAGATGTTTTTGTGTGCATGGAAGTCTAAGTTGAATCTAAAAATAATAATGAAACTGGTACTATATAATTTGTATATGAGAAATGATATGCGTACCGAAAAACTGCACATAAAGTATGTATCGAAAAATCCTAGTCGCAGAATGCAGTGGGTTTCACTAATTTTGACAGCAGACCCCACTAATCTGCGACCAAGATTTTTCAGTACATACTTTATGTGCAATTTTTCGATACACATAGCATTGTTTTTTGTATATATATATATATATATACTAGTGGTGGACTGCGTGCGTGGCACGCAGCAATGCCCGTGTTCATATTTTTTCCTCGCAAGTGAGTTTTTCTATTTCTAGTATAAATTCGTGTCATTTGTTCAAAGAACAGCAATATCATATTTAAAATCGTCAAAGATACGAAAAATCAGGCAATGTGTTCAAAGAAAGCAAATTGAATGTTGGAAATGGTGAAATATACAATGACACTAACCTTTCTACGTTCTGAAGGGACCATAGAGGTTATTTAACCATTTATTCCAGTATAGTATATGCATGTTCCCTTTGCTGCTAGCTAAAGCCTTTAAGCCAACTCAATAAGAAGAGATCAAAATTTGAGTGAACATGAAAAGAATAATTCTTACATGCCTCCGATCTAATATGTAGATACACAGAAGCAAACTAACAGAATTTGAAGAAGAGGGAAAATGTTAAATCGAAACCCAAACATAAATTTCAAAGAAGCTAACACAGGCTAACATCTAGCATATATATTAATCCAACAATTAAATTTCAGTTTTCCCATTTCACTCATCCATTATTCCAGATTCCAAAACAACATTTATAAAAGTGTCATAGGTTCAAATTACACAGATGTCCCAAGAGTATACATAAAAGTTGAAACATTAGTTTACATAACATACTTACGTTCATAACAAAATTCCTAAATAAAAGGATTAGTACTATAGTAGAAGATAAAGTAAATGTTTGGAATTTTGTAAATCACTTTCCTCCGTTATTTTTTTAAGTTATAGCATATTTTAGAAGAATTAAATTTTTAATACTATTTAAGCATGGAGAAAAACACACAAAAAATGGTTTACCTTCTTGTATTCCATTCCCTTTTCTTTTCCTTCCATGAATCCGCAGTCGTGAATGTCGTTTTCATATATAATGGCCCATCCGATTTTAAGTTTACTTAAATGTGCAATTACTCAACTACTAAATTAACATTTTAAGGGGAAATAAATTTTTTGGATTTAATATTAAATTATGCTAAAGTATTTTTTTTTTGTTTTCCTTTGTAAATCATATGAGATGTCACAGTTTTTGGTAGTATGTCAGCACTGCAGTTGGTTATCCTTGGCAATTCTTCAACATATTGGTGTTGCGTGAAGGTTTTTTTTTTTTTTTTTTGGTTCAATGTCATCGCTTTTTTAAACTTTCAGTTTCCTAGGTCTTTATTTAGTTAGACCTTTATCTAGTTGTAACTTTGAAGCATTATTTCTGAAATGAGCAATTTTACTTACTGAAACCATTTTAAAGTGAATAATAAATATCCCAAAACTTACTGACCTAATGCAATTACACATATTACAATATATGAATCCTAACTTTGAGAGAAAAGTTGAACAAATTGTAAATATTAGTGACCAATTCCTAAATAACCACTAAAATAGCCCCTTTTTTTACTTTTTATGAAGTGAATAATAAATATCCCAAAAATTATTGACCCAAATGTAATTAGACACAAATTGTTGATTGAAACCTCATTTGAGAGAAGAAGTTGACCAAATTGTAAATATTAGTGACCAATTCCTAAATAGCCACCAAAATAGCCACTTTTGTTGACTTTTTTTGAAGTCAATAATAAATATCCAAAAAATTGTTGACCCAAATGTAATTAGACACAAGATTGTTGATTAAAACCTCATTATTATATTAAATAAAATTGTAAAAGCTGACTTAAATGTAATTATTTGTCCAAAATGACAGATTTACCCTCAATTAAATCAATATATCCTTACGATGTATAGATAGATTTATGAGTAATTATGATGAAGTGAAGGGTAAAAGAGGAAGTTCATATTTTTTGACGTGCTTGTTTCTTCGTTTGTATAGTATAGTAGATATATATGTTAAACTAACATGATATTCGTTCTCATGGCAACGAGATTTAGTAGGAGTGAAATTTAACCAGATTCAAATAAGGGTAGTCCTCTATTTTCATTCCCCATTAGTGACCTACCAAGATTTTTCAGTACATACTTTATGTGCAATTTTTCGATACACATAGCATTGTTCTTTGTATATATATATATATATATATATGTTAAACTAACATGATATTCGTTCTCATGGCAACGAGATTTAGTAGGAGTGAAATTTAACCACATTCAGATAAGGGTAGTCCTCTATTTTCATTCCCCATTAGTGACCTACTTAACTTTGGCATCATCAAAAGAAGTGGGAATTAATCAAGATAAGTACAACATGAGGCCATGCTATTAAGTGGAGTAATGCTATGCTTTTCAAATTTTGTATATATATCTTAAATGTGCTAATTTCTAATATGTGGTAGTGGGATTACTTCAACTTCTTTCAATGAAAATCTACAAAGCTATTACCACATGTGTTGAGAACCACATTTGGAATACAAATTTAAAGAGCATAAATTTACTCTATTAAGTATGATATTTCATGCAAAATGGGCCTTTTTGCATTTAATAGACTAATTGATTACCAAATGCTAGTCCTCCACTCCTCCTCACGTAGTCACGTGCATTGAGGACAAGTTGAACCTAATCACTTTTACATAAAGTAATTGCTCTCACTTGAATTTATAACTTTTTACCCATCAATCCGAACTTTCATTTTTTCACTAAATAATGTCCATGTGCATTTTTATAAACTTCATAAATTACCAATTCATTATATATATATATATATATTTTAATACTTACCTGGATCTGGACTACAAACATACACATTCCACACATACACGCACACCACAGCCATAACCCAATCTCAAAGTCCTACACTGACCCCACAGTAAACCGTAATAAGGGCACTTATATTTTTTCACTAAATAATATCCACCCCAGCCCCAACCCAATCTCAAAGCCCTACACTGACCCCACAATAAAGCCCAATAAGGACACTTTTATTTTTTCACTAAATAATGTCCATGCGCATTTTTATAACCTTCATTAATTACCAATTCATCCTGCATGCACTTATCTTTTTTTTTTTAAAATTTTTTTATTTTTTTTATTTTTTATTTTTTATACTTAAGCTCCACAAGGGCCACTCATTCTATTTGAAAAATAACTGGAAGGACAATCAACTAGAATCCTTTATGAGGATTCGAACCCTCTCCCTCTCCACTAGAAAGAAAGAAACAATGCCCATTAAACTACAGCCCGCTCCGTGCATGTAACACTTATCTAAACTTTCAAGTAGTCCTCCTTCCAAATAATTGTTAAACAATTTTGTGGGGGACAAAATGAAGCCTATAGGCCTTTCACTAATTAGTCTAACATGTTAAAAATTACCAATGTTAATCCATTCAAAATCATTAAAGAAATTCAAATTACATTTTATACAAATATGAATCACCAGTACCATTTCTCATATATGCTACATTTATATAGTTAATTTATCAATTATGGTTTTACTGTATTAATGGTTTATATAAAAGGACTCCACTTTAATATGTTATGTACTAAAAGAGTGTTCGACTTGGATTTTACTTGCCGAATAGGGAAAACTGAAAGTGGTGGTGATGATGAGTGATACATTTTATACAATAACTGTATATGTGGGTGCATGGGCACTTAACACATGGTGATTTAGTGGGTGAGGTAAGGTCAAAATTGCCTTTTATCAAAATGGTAACTAATTGTACAATGTGCATACAGGGGTAGACTCATGATTTTTGGTTAGGAGATCTAATTTATAATGGGATTCAGGGCAGTACTTTTGAAGCGATTTTTTTGGGTCTACCTATACATAATTATGTGTAAAATGGTAGAATCATATATAAAATTGGTTTAACTCCTATAATTTGGTATAAATCATGTAATTTTAGGGGGTCTATATCTAAAACATGTAAAATATTACATGTAACTCTAAAATTTTCAGAAGTTCAGGGGGCATGTGTGAAATTTAAGAGGATTTATTTTTTAAATCTATAAATTATTACATATAATTTTATAATTTTCAAAAATTCAGAAAAGACCTGTGCGGTCCACCAGTGCATGGTAGCCTTTCAATATCACAACTACATAGTAGTTGAAGGAAATTGCTAGGTCTCTTCACATGGGACATGTTAATTAAAGTCATACAAAACTGAACCTTTCATCAACATGTAAATTGTATAGTTGCAAAGAGGTTTTTTTTGTCATGAAAAAATCCATCTCATGAATATATGTGTATATATATATATATATATATAATTTTTTTCTTTCTTTCTCTTTTTTTTTTTTCCCTGTGAACAGTAAGGAATTAGTATACGGAGTATTAGATAGAAGATGAAATATGGACTAAACAACCCCCGGCCACCTAGCTACAAGAAGCACGGCCCTATAACAAGAAACCACCCAACCATAGACTCTCTTAACAAGAGCACCAAAACTACGAAGAAATAAAACAAACCCCTAAACCACAACACAACACAACACAACACAACATTCAAACTCATACATGCACAAAACCACCAACAACCAGCTTGGGCAAAAACAAAAAAGAACCAAACAATTCTAAAAACAAAAACCAACATCAAGCAAAACAAGAAGGAAAAAAACACCCCCGAAACATATGTGAACCTAACTTTGTGCATTCTATTGTTCCTTACCATGAACTTGGACAATAGTGGATCAAGTGTAACGGGTCGACTCACAACAGATCGATCTTGTAAGCACGTCAAGTCAAGCAATTGTCACGTGGGTGTCTCTTTGAAAGAAAAAAAGAATTTGACAAATCTATATTGCATTCGACATCTGATTTTACATTTACTCAACCTTTTCTAATTAGCTCTTCAACCACTTTCTAAATTGACTTGCTTAGTGACTTAATGAGAAAATTTGGGATAAAGTTTTTACACGACAAGCAAAACTCATGAATTATATGGTTGAAAATCTTTGATTAAATGCTTGTCCTATTCCTAAACCCTGTGTGTATGTGCACCACATACCACTAATAGACTTTATTAATGTACGTAATAAACTCATTAACAAAATCACTAGTGAATTAAGTTACAAGACATCCACTACAAAATGACTACCTCATGAAAAACTTTCACTTCCAATCAAATTAATTATGGCGATTAAGAGCCCATTTGAGATAGTTGTGGGAATAAGAGATATTCGTAAAAGCTATTTAACATTTTGTAAATTTGAGATTTTTGTAAAATGAAAATAGTACCGGTTTTTTTTTTTGAAAGATTCAGTTCAGCTTTTCTGATAAAGATTCATTTCGCTAATTTTAAATCAAACTCTTTATCAATTTTGAAGTTATAATTTAATTCTTGAACAATATTGGATGCCAAACTCACCCAGATATATTGATTGAAAATTGAATTTAATTTCAAATAATATAAACAACAATTGGTTACCATATGAGCACTTAGTCATTATAAGACATCCAGTCCAAAATGACTACCTAGAAAAACTTTTTGTCTCCGTCAAACTATGGTGATTAAGACTCCATGAAAAATGATAAAAAGACATAGGAGCCGACTTTAAACCAAACCCCATTAATTTGCACTTTTATGTGAAATTTCAAACCAATGTATCGTGAACTATGGAACAATTCCTTCAACCTCACGGAAAACAAAATATATATATATATTAATACATATAGATTATATCGTCAAACGACCATTCCTAGAATATACCTTCTCCATATAATGTCACCTACCTCTTCTTTCATTTAGGATAAGCTTAATAAGATTTTTTAGGTATTCAAGTGCTTCAATTTCACAATCTCACACTCCATCATGAAAATAACATATACCATTTTGCATAATTACACGCGGTTTATATGCCACTTCATCAGAATATGGGTATTAAAGTAATTTCAATTTGGATTGATTTGGAAAAAGGGCCCGTTTTCAGTTTTTTAAAATTTGAAAGTAGAAATTGCTTTTTGTTTTCTTTTATAAAAACGAAAAACTCATGAACACTGAAACTTTTTTCTTTTGGTTTTCATTTTCTGGCCTTATTTTGTTGTCATTTAAATATATATATAAAAAAATGATTACGAAATATGTTTTGCAGGTTTTTGTTTAAAAATAAAAAATAAAAACTGAAAACTGTAACGTTTTCAAAAATGTCCGAAAATAAACCCACCAAATTTCTCTTCACATGCTTGTGTACAAGAGGAGAAGCTTTATGTACTCCTCCTCAGCGCATAATATAAGTGTTAGAGAGAAATTGAGTAAGTGTATTTAGTTTACACTACAACAAAAATGGGTTTTTGCAAAGAAAAAGTTCCTTGCTAAAGGTCACAATTTCGTTGCAAAACCTTTTTGCAAGGAAAGTTGTATTCCTTGCAGAAGCTTCCTATCTAAAGCTTCTACCAACGAAAACAAATTTCCTTGCAAATTCTTATATTTGGCAAGGAAATTTTTTCCTTGCTAGTGCTCAGGTTTTTCGTTGCTAAATGCCTAATTTCCTTGCAAAAAACTTATCTTTGTGCTGTAATTTGGACAATTGGCAAGAAAAAAATTTCGTTGCTAAATATCCAAGTCTAAGGCAAGGAAATATGTTACTTGCTAAAAGTAATTTTTAGCAAGGAATATAATTTCCTTGCAAATAATATTAACATAAGGCAATGAAATAATTTCCTTGCGAAATGAGACTTTTAGCAAGGCAAAATTTGTTCCTTGCCAATTAAATAACCCTAAGACAAGGAAATAATTTCTTTGCTAAAGGTTATTTTTAGCAACGAAAATATAGTTCCTTGCCATTTTGTTCTCTTAAAAGTAATCGCAACAATACCTGTGCAATCTAATATTAATTTTTAATCCTGTAATATTTCAAAACCTGTTCAATTTATAAATATAGAATAATCCAAACTTGTCCAACATAAAATAATATTAAACATCACATCCAACATTACACAAGTTTGATATATCGGAAAAATACATAATTGGTCACAAAAGAATCCTACATAACATAAATTTTTATATATCCGACATCCTAAACCCTAAATAAGTCCTACAACACATGTTTAGTAAAAACAATAAAAGTTCCACAACATAAAGACAATAATGAACTGTTGAACACTCTAACGAGCAATCCACCAACTCTACGCGACATCTACATAAAAAACAATAAAAGAAGAACGTTAATATCTTATAAATTAATAAAAGAAGAGAAAAAAAAACACGGAATTATCCTATGTAACATCAATTTGAGCATCTAGTTTACAGAGTTCGAGTATATCAACACTTTGCACTTAGATCTTTTACAACACGTGTAAATTGTTCCAGATTTGTATGCTAACACAAACAATTCCCGTAACAAATTGTTCAAGTTAATAAATTCTAAGTTAGTTTTGTTGTATTTTATTGAGAAGTACAAAACAACCATAACTAATAGGTATTGAATTTATCTATAAGCAAACCCACAGCATGTGGCATTTACAGTAGTATAGGCACAAAAGATTTATGAAGTCAATTACCTCTTCTTAGACATCCTTTCCTAAGTCGTCTTTGATTTTCTTACACTATCCAAATTCAGTTCTCTCCCTACCCTACTTCTTTGTTCTCTCTCCCCCTCTCTCTTTCTCTCCCTCTCTCCCTTTCAATTTTGGCTTCCTCAGTTCATCTCTTAAGAGTATTACGAAATGAAGGTTGTGTTAATAGTATGAAACATCATCATGCTTATAAGAAATGTATATTTTCAAAGCATCTAGGACAGCATATTTTCAAAGCATCTAGGACTCTAGAAATGTATGCTTTATAAGAAATGTATATTTTCAAACTCATCTTGAGAAAGATATTTCTCCTAACTTTCAGGACAACATCTAGGTAATTATAGTTTGAGTTCTCTATACGTAAACTATGAATGGGAAACTTCAAGAAATTTAAAAAAGAAAGAAAATTAGAAATATTCAAAACGAGGGGGGAGAGAGAGAGTGTGTGAGTTTGAGAGAGGGAGAGAGGGAAGGAAGAGAGAGAGAGAGAGAGAGGGGGAGAGACAAAAGAGGGAGAGAGGGAGGGAAGGAGAGAGAGAGAGAGAGGGAAAGAAGAGGGAGAGAGAGAGATAGAGTGAGAGGGAGGGAAGGAAGAGGGGGAGTGATGTTGTCAAAATCAAGATATAAAAGTATACTTTACTTTCTAGAGATTTGTAGTGTGGAAGTAAAGGTCGAACCCACAGAGATTGATTAACTACCGCGACTTAATCTTAAAACCTAAATCTAATTAATTATAAAAACAAGATTTTTATTTTTATTTAATTAAACTAAGAATAATAAAATAAATCTAAATTATGAAAGCGATTTAAAAGTGTTTTTATAATTATGTTTAAAGGAACCTAGGATTACAAATCCACCACTAGCTTCATAATAGGAATATTTATGCATTCAATTAGATTATTAAGTTGGATGATAATGGGGAATTGTAGCTACAAGCCCAATTCCTCCGTCAAGAAAATAACTATGGTTCAAGCACCAACATAATCCATCTTCGGTTAGCACGAATTATCCCACACTAAACTAGGGTTGTGGTATAATTCGTCTAATCTAGGCATGGACTATTCGGATACTTGATAGCACAATTCAATTTAAGCACCATTACATGTAAACAATCTATACAAGCACAGCAAATATAGATCATTGAGCACATCACAGTCAAAATAGATCTAAGACAAGAATAAACTTTGAAAGTAATGATTTAATCAATAAAAGTACGATTTATTTATAAAAATCCTCTAAACATGTAATCATCATCCATACATAATAAAACTAAAATAAAAACATAAATAAATCCCTATTACTTGGCTAGGGTTTCATTGAAACCCTAGATCTAAAGTCTAGTTGTCCATGGAAGTGGTAGATGGCAAGAGGTTAATGGAGGAGGCCATGGGAATCCTTGGTCTTCTTCTTCTTCTCCTTGCTTCCCTCCCTTCAATGGCTGAAAGTATGGTTGTATATTGTGTGTATAATATTTTCCAACCCTTTAATTGAAGTAAAATAGGGTATCTATAGATTTACAACATGTTTTGGAAGCTTTCCTAACCCCAAACGCACTAAAACTGCCGTATTTAGCTTTCCAGACGTAATTAGGCAGTTTCGTTCGCGTAGGAATCATCAGTATACTGAAATACGCAAGTTCCATTTTTGCATATGTCGCGCGAGCGGGCCGCGCGAGCGCGACAATTGGCACCTCGCGTGAGCGAATTCTGGATTCTCGCGCGCGCGAACTGGCTTTTTCAGCTTCTTTTCTTCTGCTTTTTCACCCTGTTTAGCCTGATATACTTGATTTCTTCCAAAACCTGTCAGAAAATAGAAAACGAAGTAAAAATATACAAAAACAGGATAAGAAGATACTAACAAATGCTCGTTAAGGCGTATAAATAGGATTTGTTCTCCCCCGATCAGGGAGATAGAGAGGGGGAGGGACGGAAGAAGGAGAGAGTCTGAGAGAGAGAGAGAGGGAGGGAGGGAAGGAAGAGGGAGAGAGAGAGAGAGAGAGATAGAGAGGGAAGGAAAGGGAGAGATAGATAGATAGAGAGAGAGGGACAGAAGAGGAAGAGAGTCTGAGAGAGAGAGAGAGAGAGAGAGAGAAGAAAGAGGAAGTGAGAGAGAGAGGGGGGGGGGGGAAGGAAGAGGAAGCGAGAGAGAGAGGGAGGGAAGGAAGGAAGAGGAGGGGAGAGAGAAAGAAAGAGAGAGAGAGAGGGGAGGGGGGGAGGAAGAGGGAGAGAGAGAGAGAGAGAGAGAGAGTGAGAGTGCTACTTACCAAGAAGTTCTACTGTTCTATTAGCTGCAGATGAGCCCCCGGGGCCGTCATAACCATGTCGCTGAATCCATTGATACATGTTTGTCATCTGAGCAGCCATCTCCTCTATCTTTTGCTCAAGATGCTTAACATGCTCACGAGCCTCAACAGATGTGGTCGTGGAATGAGAGGAAGTAGAAGGTCTCATGCCGAGTCCCTTCAATAAACCAGATCTTGCACCCAAATATTGAACAGATAGCTCCTCGGCACTTAACGGTTTTGAATTGGGCTGCAAGTTACGTTCTTCTTGTAGCTTTTTCATCTCCTCCTGTCATTTAAAAAAAATACATTTAATCAATCAATTAATATATAAATTTGAATCAATCAACTACTTATTACTAGTAAAGAGAGTATATTTACATGGTAAGTCCCGTAGTCCGAAGACACCCAATCGTTCTTCGCTTTACTGAAGTGACAAGAGTGGTAGAACTCCGGAAAATCGATATCTCCATCTTTTAACTGATATATTAAGTATAAAGTTAGTAATTAATAATGTATAACAGTAGTATAATTTGAACAAGTAAATAATGTGCACCATCTTATGAGCCCTAGTAGCAAATGAACTTGAGCCACATGAGTGATTTGTCCTTGAACGCGCTCGATTGGCCGAGTTCACGGCGGATTGATGCTGCGTGGAACATTAAACAACATATAAACATAAATAATTTTGTTCATAATCTTCAAACTTATGTATGGATTTTGTTTACAAATGATTTGCTTACCAGAAACTTGGGGTCACTCCATTTATTATCAATTAAATCTAGCCATTGATCAAGGTTGCAATTCTTTGGGTGGTTGTTCCTGGCATATTCCTCACCCTCAGTGTCTCTTAGACGTTTGTACTGCTTGTACAATCTGTGACTCCAAAGACTAAGTAGTGCACCACATTCTGCATTCATCGCTTTCTGGACAACCACCTCATCGCCTTGTACGTTGAACTTATCCTGAAAATAACATTTTAGATGATTACGTATCATATAGCGTATCCTTTGAAGTATATCTATAAATTTAGAGTTGTTTTTACTACGTTGACGTGTTGAATCATCGGGCCGACTGAAGTTTTTGGGACTTTAAACCATCTACGGACGCCCGGGCGCTGTAGATTCTGTCTAATCTGCATGCCTGTAGCGGAAGCAATAGAAGTAGCATACGGCCCCACCGGCTGCCTAAACTCTGGAGGGATGAGCACTGAAAGCTTGCCTTCTCTCTCAATGCGGGGGTCAGTCCCAATGCATCGCGAAAGCCCCCGTCTATTGGTCGATGATCCTGTTTAACACATAATTGTTATTCAATTAGATAATGAAGAGATCAAGTAAATCATATTGAGAAATGATAAATCTAAGTAATTTTGAGATTATACCGACGCTGCTAGCTCCTGCCTCACTACTAGCTCGTGGCTCACTGAGGATGGGCCCGACCTGAAGGAGAGCCCCCCCAACAATGTCCTGAACACCCATATCAGTGGCCATAATATTCTCCTCAAGTGGTGCATCCCTCCCATGAACTGGTCGGAAGATCGAAGGCTCAGAAGGCTCAGAAAATGTAAGGCGACGTGCTGGCGGCATCACACTTACCTAAAAAAGGATACAATGGAATATGTAAAGACTTTAATATGTAAAGACTTCGAGATAAATGACATTATATAAAAATCAAACTCTACCCTTGAAGAAAACACGAGCATAATACCTCATGTTCTAAAGAGTCAACCGACTCATCATCTCCATCGTCTGACAGAATATAGTCATCATCAGAATGAGTATCCCTCAAATTTGTCTGACCCTTCTTATTCGTGCGTTTTGGATGGTCTGACCCATTAAAAGAAGTTGGAAAACGCTTCAACCCTAAGGCCTCTAATCTCAGTTTGTTCGCATTGATATTTTTTTCCCTTTCCTTCTCATATGCTAGGCTATTTGAGGCTAAATAACCCGGTTTGACCCAGTTTTTCCCGCCTTTGGGCATTTCATGAAACTATCAAATGGTAATTCATGTAATTACACTTTAGAACAGATATCAAGAAAATTAAGAGCTATAAATGAGATATAAACAAGTAAAGTAACAAAAAAGTTAAATCATAATTTCATTAAGCGCATTTAGTCATCAAGGGAAGAAAAAAAATGTTACATATCATAAAGCAAAAGTTACACATCATAATTAAAGCAAAAGTTACGCATCTGAATTATAATCCATATCATTGTCTATATCATAATCTGTAATATAATCCATGTCGTTATCTATATCATCATCGAAGTCACTATGCCGATTAGCTTCACCTTCAGCTTCAACATTTTCATAATAATCCATATCTATATTTACGTCATTATCGACGTTAGGAATGACCTCCGGTTCAACATCATCCCTACAATATTGAGCAATATTATCATCGACAATTGGGACAAATTATGTGGTTTCATCCAGTTGGAATGCATCATTCTGTTCCGGTAAATCTCCATGTTCTTCTGATACCACCGGTATATCATACACTCCCCTATGCTCAACCCGTTGCACGACTTTCCAAGGTTTTCCAAACTTAGTATCATCGAGGTAGAACACTTGTTTCGCTTGGCTAGGTAAGATGAAAGGATCATTTTTATACCACCGAGTTGTGACATCAATGCTTGTGCAATGTGAATCAGTTCGAATTGTTCTCCTACCAGTGGTACTGGTGTTGTACCATTCACACTCAAACAAAACAACTTTACTGCCGCACATGTACTCGAATTCCCAAACACTACACAGATGACCAAAATAATCATGTATCTGGTTATCGTGCTCCCCTTGTACATGTACACCACTATTTGGCTCTTACGGCGATTGTCAAGTTTTCTAGTATGAAATCTTATGCCATTGATTATGCATCCTGAATATTGTTTCACTATCACATTTGGGCCATTTGCCAAGGCCCACAATTGGTCGTTTTGTTCTAAAGAGCCGGTGACTTTCAAGGTATTGACCTACATACAAATGCATTAGAATAAAGTTAAGCAATTATACACGTAAAGTTCAAGTTTTGTGCAAGTGACATAGCGTTTGGTGTGTCACAAAAATCATTAATGTCTTACACAATCACGAAACCAGTTAGGGAATGCTCGTCGCTGTATCTGTGTGATATCGTGTCCAGTTGGGATCTGATTCTTGTGTTCCCTACTCAAAACAACATGTGGAATAGATTAAAAATAGTTACCATAAGCATGGATAACAATAATAACATCTACACTCAATTAGCCTCTTACTCGAAATATGGCTCCACCTCGGGGCTATTGAAAAGCAAGAACCAGTGAACATTATCTTTGAATTCCTGTGAGATATTGCGAGACCTCAATACCAAACCAAAAGGACGGGCTGGGTCTGTGAATACCATCATGCCCGGGCCACGTTCACCACGATCTACGTTTCGTTCTGGTCTATCAAACACGGTTTCGATCTCAGCTAAATACATTGAGCAAAAAGTAATACACTCTTTGACAATATAAGCCTCTGCGATCGAACCTTCTGGATGAGCTCGGTTGGTAACGTATCCTTTTAAAGTTCCGAGATACCTTTAAAAAAATGGGTATTAGTTAAGACAATTGAGAAAGTAGAGTTGAAACCACATGTATATCACAATAATATATACCTTTGAATTGCGTACATCCACCGATAATGCACAGGTCCTGCAAGCTTGGACTCTCGAGGTAGGTGAACACCAAATGAACCATCACATCAAAGAAAGCTGGAGGAAAAAATTTCTCAAGCTTGCAGAGTATAAGGACTATCCTTTCCTCAAGCTTCTCTAAATCTCCCATCCTTAATGTTTTAGCGCACATGTCTTGGAAGAAGTTGCCCAACTCAAATTGTGTTGTACTAAAATTATTGTCAATGTAACCACGCATCCCGATTGGCAGAATCCGCTGTAGGAGTACATGGTAGTTGTGACTTTTAAGGCCCGCTAATCTACCATTTCTTGTGCTCACTGACCTTGATATGTTCACCGCATATCCATCTGGATATTTAACGGATTTTAAAAATTCACAAAAACCTTCTTTATCCTTTAGGGTCAGTGAAAATATTGCACGAGGCTTGACATAAGATCCATCGGGACGTTGTTGCAAGTGCAACTCTTTTCTAATGCACCAATCTTGCAAGTCCAACCGTGCCTTGTCTGTGTCCTTATTCTTCCCATCAATGGCCAACATAGTTCCGACGATACTTTCACCAATATTCTTCTCCACATGCATCACATCAATGTTATGTCGAAGCTTCCGATCCTTCCAGTACGGAAGCTCAAATAAGATGCTTACCTTGTTCGAGTTTACTTCTTTATGATTGCTCGAAAACTTTCCCAAGTTTGCAACCGGTATCCGATCCAATTGAGCTTGTACCTTTTCAATCGGTAACTCGAGGGATCTAGTCCTTGTTTCACGCTTGCCATTATAGGCCTTACTCTTTCGCCAAGGGTGATCCTCGGGTAAGTAGCAACGATGGTTAGTGTACCCAATCTTACTTCTCAAGCGTTCTGAATATGGTTCATCATTGCAAATGGGACAAGCCATATAACCCTTTGTACTCCAGCCAGATATGTTACCATATGCAGGAAAGTCATGTATTGTCCACAATATAGATGCCCGCATCTGAAAATTCTGACCAGTTGAGGCATCATAAGTCAATACACCATTTTTCCACAATTCCTTCAATTCATCCACCAACGGTCTCATGTAAACGTCAATTGCTTTCCCTGGTTGCGACGGCCTAGGAATAAGTAACGACATCATAAAAAATGGCTCTTTCATACACATCCAAGGTGGCAGTTTGTAGGGTGTGAGGATCACAGGCCACATACTATAAGAGGTACTTATGTTCCCGAAAGGGTTGAACCCATCAGTGGCTAGCCCTAGCCTCACATTTCTCGACTCCCGGGCGAACTCCGGATACTGTCGATCTAACTCCTTCCACTCAACACTATCGGCCGGATGTCTCAATATATACCCCATCATCCACAATTTTATCTTTGTGCCATCTCATATCTGACGCTCTTTTCCTAGACATGTACAATCTTTGCAACCTCGGCGTCACCGGGAAGTAACGCAGAATCTTATGGGGGATCTTCTTACCCTTGCCATAATGTATCTTGTATCTGGACTCTTCACATTCTGGACACTTATCGAGTCCTTTATTCTCCTTCCAAAAGAGGGCGCAATCATTTTTACATGCATCGATGTGCTCGTATGACTTGCCTAGGTCACGTAGTATCTTCTTCGCTTCATATGTCGATTTTGGAACCAAATTATCCTCTGGTAAACTTTTATAAGTAACCCGAGAAGCATGTCAAGTGACTTATTACTCCAATTGTTCAATACCTTTACATCAAGTATACTAACGACGAACTTTAATAGAGTAAAGTCCTTGCAACCTGGGTAGAGATCACGTTTTGCATCATCTATTAGTTTATCAAAATTCCTCGTATTGGTCGGCTCACCCCTTACTCGATCATCTACCATTTCATCCATGCCATCCAGACCCCCACTATCATTATCTTCCATTTGATAATCATAACCCTGACTCTCGGCACTACTAGGCGAGACTTGAGGTTCCCCATGTTCCACCCAGTGAACATATGATTTCATAATCCCGTTCGTGATCAAATGAACGTGAACAGTTGGAACCGACTGCATTAGAAAGTTCACACAGCTTGTACAAGGACACCGAATATTGCCTTCACGGTCCTTAATTGCACGTGAAAACTCGATGAATGATTTTACCCCATTTGTATATTGCTTACTCAATCTACCCATTCCTGTAATAGTCAATGGTATCCAACTCTTGTCCATATCTAATAACACATGAAAGTTCAATGGCAATATGATTGTGTTAATATCATATATACATACACTGTTGTATTTTTATTACAAGCAACGTTTAATTTGAAGAGCTACAAGCTCTAGCTAACTTGTATATATATATAATTTCAAGAGCTATAAGCTCTAGCTACCTTGTAGCTTATTTTAATTTGGAGGGGGAGTACAAATTAATCTCAGTTTGCCTTACTTTTCGTTTCCAAGAACTTTTTTTTAAGTTTCTTATTAAACACAAAAAGTTGAAGTTGAAGCCATAATGCAAAAAAATAAGCTTTTGGAATAAAGATTAAGTCTTTGATCCACTGCAAGTAAATAAATTGTAAAAAGTGGATATGAAATGGGAACTTGTACCTTTGAACAATGTTCCAACCCAATTCAAGGCAGCTAGCAAACCTGATTGCCAATTGCAGTAAAAAGAAATAAGATAGAAAGATTATAGATTAGTAGTATTGCAGATCGGGAAGTAGAATTGAGGTACTATACGAGTTGGTCTGCATCAACTCCCCTTCGATCCATAGATTATAAAGTTCCAACCAAATGGTCCAACCATAGTTTGTCGCATACTATTCCTTAAGAAATAGTAAAGGGCGAGTATCTAAAGGAAGTAAATGTATATTGTTGTCAACATTATCTATATTTTTTTTTACTAATACTACGCAAGAATATCCACACCTATGCAAGTTCGCTTCAGATTATATTAGAAAATCTGATGGGTGTGAGGATGATATATATTCATTCTTTGATAATATTGAACTAGATGCCGATTCACTATTTATAAAGCTAGTGGAGGAGTTTGAGAGATGCATCTTAGCTACTTCACATTCCATTGGAACCAAGCTCATAAAATGATCAGTCAGGTTAATAATGTTCACTTCATGCATGTCATGTATATATATATACACACGCACACATAGATTTGTTATTAGTGCAAATATATTAATTAGTATCCATATATGTAAGATGAATTATGAGAAGCTACACAATTATCAAGTCATTCCAAGTTATATATACATATAGTCACAATAATTTATTGCCCTCTGAATATGGTAAAAGAAGTACTCTTTGTTTATGAATTTTCAGGGGTTGGGTGATTCTGAGCCAAAGAAGAAGCTCAAGCACATTGTAATGGCAGCAACTAGGTGGGATGGGGTTCTCAATTAAGTTAATTTTATTATCTCTATAGTAGAATTTCCTACATAAAAAATTCTGGCAGCACACACACACACACACACACACACACACAAAAACGATATTAGACATATGCAACAAAAAGAATTAGAGAACAAACCAACAATGCAACCTTAATTAACCTACTTGAGCCAACATTTGGGTTCCCTTTAAAATAATCACTTTTTGAAATAAGAGATTTTTTTCAAAAAGCATCAAATTGGAGCTTTTCAAACAAACTGTTTCAAATGTTCACAGCTTTAATTTTAAACAATCGCTTAAAAGTGAAATGGTATATCAATCTATGCATATGAATAGAGTGTTACCCTGCCTATTGCATAAAACCCAATTATCATAGTAATCATTTGAGCACACTATGCAACAAGAATATTCAAACACTGATATAAAGAAATAAACAAGACATGAAAACTGCAATTGAATTATATCCCCAAAAATAGTAGGAAAAAAAAAGTTGCCAGTGGTCTACTACATATATGAACAGGGGAGAGAGTGAGAGAGAGAGAGAAAGAGAGAAACCTGGAGGTGAGATGCGATGGCCGATGAGTAGCAGAGCGGCGGCGTGCAAGCAGCGGCGGCAACGGCTTGTGAGCAGTGGCGGTGACGGCGTGAGGGTTTGGGGGAGTGAGAGAGAGGAGACGGCGTGAGGGTTTGGGGGGTAAGAGAGAGGCGTGAGGGTTTGGGGGGTGAGAGAGAGGAGACGTCGTGAGGGTTTGGGGTGTGGGTTAGGGGGGTGAGAGAGAGGCGTGAGGGTTTGGGGGGTAAGAGAGAGGAGGCAGTCTTGCTGGATTTCTTTTTTGTACAGTAGAGAGTGAGGCAAAATGAATTTGGAGGCAAAATGATACTGGCTCTCTTGATGGGTTCTCTTTATTTCATTGTTGGATTTTATTAAATAAATAAAGATAATGAACAAATAAACCTATTTTTTTTTAATACAAATAAATATTGTTTGTAGTGTAGTGTAGGGAAAATTTTGAGAGGGAAAATTGGGGGGAGAATATTTAGGCAAGGAATAAATAATTCTTTGCTAAAAACAGGTATTAGTAAGTAACGTATTTCCTTGCTAGAAGTACTCTAAAAAATACTTGCTTAACTTTAGGCAAGGAATAATAATTTCGTTGCCAAAAACATGCTTTTTGCAAGGAATATCATTTTCCTTGCTAAAAACAGGTATTAGTAAGGAACACATTTCCTTGTTAGAAGTACTCTAAAAAATACTTGCTTAACTTTAGGCAAGGAATAATAATTTCGTTGCAAAAAACATACTTTTTGCAAGGAATATCATTTTCCTTGCTAAAAACAGGTATTAGTAAGGAATGCATTTCCTTGCTAGAAGTACTCTAAAAAATATTAGCTTAACCTTAGGCAAGGAATAATAATTTCGTAGCAAAAAACATACTTTTTGCAAGGAATATCGTTTTCCTTGCTACAAACAGGTATTAGAAAGGAAAGCAATTCCTTGCTAGAAATATTCTCACAAATACTTGCTTAACTTTAGGCAAGGAATAATAATTTCCTTCCCAAAAACATACTTTTAGCAAGGAATATGATATTCCTTGCTAAAAACAGGTATTAGTAAGGAACGCATTTCCTTCTACAAGTATTCTCACAAATACTTACTTAACTTTAGCCAAGGAATAATAATTTCCTTGCCAAAAACATACTTTTAGCAAGGAATTTAATTTTTCGTTGCCAAATAATTCACTTTAGGCAAGGAAAATGGTATTTCTTTGCCAAACACTTTATTTTTAGCAAGAAAATATCATTTTCCTTGCCTAATGTGTTTGTCTTGCAGCTTTTTGGCAACAAAATCAAATTTCCTTGTAATTACTATACTTTTAGCAAGAAAATTTAACTTTCCTTGCCAAACTTCCTTGCAAAACCTCATTTTTGTTGTAGTGTTACTACCTGAGGGTCTTTATTTTCCATTTTAAGAACAATTACCTATAGTGTAACACCCCATCTTTTTCTAATATAAATATTTATCTTTTTAATATGTTAATGAGACAACTTAAATTTTTACGTGTACTAGTTGTGTGCATTTATATTTTTATGATCATTTATTTATCTGTGGTATTTATTTGAATTATTATTAATTACTGTGTGAAATTTTGTAGAGCTAAGTGGTGGAGTTAAGTTGAACAAATTATAAGAGTTGATGTGTTTATTTTTGAGTAGTGCTTAGAGGCCCGTGAATGTGCTAATTATGTTTTTAACCTTTCAATTAAGTACCCGGGTCATTTACAGCCATTGTGCTACTTATTTTATTAGTTTGGAATATATTTCAGACCCATATGAAGCCTTTTTGTGAGCTAGTAAGACAAAATATTGGATTTAATATTTATTTTTGTGTTTGTGTTATATATATGTGGGTGTATCAAATATACATAGATCAACAATGCTAGGGGCACTAAGAAAACTCACTAACACTAACACTCACATCCACACTCTATCTCTCTCCTAGCGGCACTGTGGGCACAGTGCCGCTGGGAGAGAGATAGAGTGTGGGTGTGGGTGTGGGTGTGGGTGTGAGTGTTAGTGAAATTTGTTAGTGCCCCAAATATTACTCATACATAGATAATATACCTCCTAGGGTTTTGATAACAAAAGAAAAATAAAGACATGAGAAAAATAGAGCAGCCAAGTGAGAGAGAGAGAGAGAGAGAGAGAGAGAGAGAGAGAGAGAGAGAGAGATAGGGAGAGAAGAAGAAGAAGAAGCCCAAACTTTTGTTTTGCGAAATCATCATCAACCTTGAAGCACTAAATTAGTGAGTTAATCATTTGTTTCATTTTGTTTTTTGTTTCAATTTCTCGTCAATTAGAATAGGTTGAGTAAATTAGAAGAAGATCCATGATTTCATGTTGGAGTATACATATATTAGTGTATGTATAGATATGTATATTCATTATTATTGGGTTTAAACTTTGAGATTTATTTTGTTAATTTTTAGATTTATTTAAACGAGCTCGGATCTGTTTGAGAGAAAAATTCTAAATAATTCGTAAGCTGATTATTTTAGGATTCTGCTCGTGAGTCCCATGTAAAACGCGATTCTACAGAACTTTCGTTCTTTGTGTTTTTTCTAATTCTGCACCGTTTGAGCAGAAAATAAGAATTTCAGTAGAAGTTTTCATTGTGTTCAAAACGATCAAAATTTGTGCATTTTGCTTCTTAGTGAATTTCGTATTAGTTATTATGCTTTTACTTGAGTTTAATTATAGATATGTGAAACACCATGTAAAGTTGGGCTTCGTGGATTTGTGACTGTGTGAGCATCTAAGTTGGTTTAACTATCCGTGTGAACTCGTATTCGTTACTATGATATAACGTGGAATTACGTTGAGATGTAATCCTTCTCATCTATGTTTTGTTTTATAAATTTGTGAATGTGAGACCATCTGTGTGAAGTTTTTCTAATAAAAGTTAATATTAGGAAATTCTTTATAGTTTACCACAAATCCTTATGATTTTAGGCGGCGACTTCGTGGATGACCTGTTCCTATGTGATTAGACGGCGACTGCGTGGATAACCAGTCTCTTCATTATTTTAAGTCTTATGCCCGGTTTGTTGGTCTATTTCATGTGTATCTAGACATTGAATTTGTCACGACCCATTCCATTGACAGGCAAAAACGGACACGTGGCACGCCACCAAGGCTCATCCAATGCATCAAATAACAATACGCAGCGGAAAACAAATTAAAAACAACCTTGAGTATATAAAACTTTTTGGAAACATTACCCTCCGAGTTGTAAAATCCATATAAAATTGAAAACACAATTATATTTCGAATCGAATGATTTTATGTTAAAAGGGGTCCCAAAGGTACCCTAAGAACCAATCAAAATATTTCAAAAATTTCCGGAAGGTGTCGAACAAGATTTCTGGCAGGGGGTATCTCGACCGGTCGAATGACTCCCTTCACCCGGTCGAATGACCCTTTAGCAGAATCCTTACCAATGCTGCAGAATTTGCTAAGGATCAAACAGCCTCCACTCCAAACCTTCTAACAAACATACTTGTAACTGATTTAACACTTCACCATCCATACTAGGCTTTCAATAACATCTTTAAGACATGATAAACTATGAGAAGAAATAATAATGGAACAAGCTAAGGCTTGTTCGGCTTAAAACATAAAAGTTCTATTACATTCCTCCGAAACGCTAAATTTACAAGCTAGGCTTTCAAAACACGAATCCATGAGTTCGGATTCATTACAACAAAACCAAAAGGAGTTTTAATACATGTTACAACCTTATAAATCCATTCCAAAGCTTAAAAGTGTAGTATCAAGTCCTAACTTCCAAAATTTACATTTTCGACAAAGGAATGGAACACAAAAACATATGCAAAAGTGATTCAACCCCGTCGTCCCCGCTGTCTCACTCTTCGCGCTTCTTCTTTCCTTTATTCTTGTCACCTGCAATGGAGTAACACTCCACTGCTCAGCTATATGCTGAGTGCACAATTCTAAACATAACCTTATATGACAATTCATGTTCTAAACATTTAAAACACTTCAAAATAGTCGCTAGGGTGAGTAGTATGCTCCCATCCGGTAAATGAAATCAATCCCGTGGAAGGCACACCTCTTCCACGCATCCCGTACACTGGTTGGGCCTTCCTCCATACCAGGTACCGTGTCTTGGTTGGGCCTTCCTCCATACCAGACACCACACTATCAATTCTTTAAAATCCTCAAACTTCGAAGAGCTTACCCCCGGACAGAATTGTACTAAACTCCCCTTTGACCCACATAACACATAACATGCTCACATAAACAATTATACATGCTTTTATCGCATTTCTAAGTGCATAATTAATGGGCATACATAATACATGAATTTTGCCCGGATCCAAAATATCAAGTTCAATGGTTAAAACATGGAATTTCCTATAATTCATAGGCTTAGAATTCATACCTCGTGCGATTTCCTTATAACTTTGAAGGATGAACTAGGAGATCAATTAAACATTGGATTTTGAATTTCAAGAGATTCCTACAAGTTTACACGCGTTTACCCCAAAATTCTAACATTAGGATTTTTATAAAAACCTAACCACACATGGCCTAATATATATCAAAACGTAGGTCTTACCTCCACGAGTTCAAATCTTAAATTTGGAGAAAAACAGACGGACGAAAGGTCGTCAAACGGCATCGCAAAGCCCGTAGCAACCAATCTCCTTTCTCTATCCTCTCTCAAGATATTATATAGGTTTTGTATCAGATGACAAAATCATCCCCTTCTATTTATAGGCAAACTTTCCAGAATTTACGTTTACCTCCACGTGAGTTTCCTAAACTTCTAGTTAACTCCTAAAATGTCACACATGTCCATTTTATGACTTCAAGAGTGAAAATTAAAATTTTTAGAAGTTTTTGACTAAGTCTCGTTTGGGTCCAAAAAAATATGTCTGAAAACTAGATTCTGTGGAATCTCTACATAACATACCTTTTATTTAACGTGTTACTCACGTTCTCACCATAATTCTCAAAATGATATCTAACAATATCACAATTATCAGAATTTACTCTACACATGTATAATTCACTATTAATGGAATACCAGATAAGTCAAATAACATTTAAAATACATAAATGTCATTTACTCGTGCCAACGCAAAATGAATTACCATATTCCCGTGTCCTCACTGATACCGTCCATTAACTCATAGTCAACTCATCTCAGATTATCAATGAACACTAATAGTTCCATAATTTACCACAATGCCATTTAAAAACCTATAAGTTTTTGGAACGGGTGTGGCAACTCTCCCCTCCAAAAAGGAAGTTTGTCCCCAAACTTATACCTCATCTATCGAACAGGTGCGGATACTCATTCTTTATTTCTTCCTCCCTCTCCCAGGTAGCCTCTTCAATTGTGTGACTACGCCATAGTACTTTTATCATCGGAATTGTCTTAGTTCTCAAGACTTGCTCCTTCCGGTCTAGTATCTCTATTGGATGTTCTATGTAACTCAAGTCTTCTTGAATTTGAAATGGTTCGGGTACTATGATTTTACTCGTATCTGTCATACATCATCTCAGCATTGATGCGTAAAATACATTGTGCACATGTTCCATCTCTGTTGATAAGGCTAAATTGTAAGCCACTGGCCCTACCCTCTCTAGGATCTCAAAAGGTCCTACGAATCGCGGGTTAAGCTTTCCCCGTTTCCCAAATCGAACAGTGCCTTTCGAAGGCGATACTCGCAAGCATACAAAGTCTCCCACCTCGAATGTCATCGATCGTAGTTTCGAGTCCGCATAACTCTTATAATGACTCTGAGCTACCTTAAGTCGCTCCTGAACCAATCTCAGGTCCTAATAATCTTCTTTCTCCAACCTCGGTCCAACAAACCGGTGATCGACACTTACGCCCATACAAAACTTCATACTGTACCATTCCAATACTTGACTAGAACCCATTGTTATAAGCAAATTCAATTAACAGCAAATGCTTCTCCCAGTCACTCCCAAATTCTAGGACACAAAGTCTCAACATGTCTTCCAAGGTCTGAATCGTCCGCTTTGACTGTCCATCAGTCTAAAGATGAAATGCGGTACTGAAACGTAACTTTGTACCCATAGCTTCTTGTAAACTACCCCAAAACCTTGACATAAAGCTACTATCTCGATCCAATACAATCACTATTGGAACCCCGTGTAGCCTCATAATCTCTTTCACATACAATTCTGCTAACCTCGAAGGCTTAGTCGTCTTGATCGATAATAAATGAGCTGACTTTGTCAACCTATAAACTATGACCCAAATCTTGTCGTTCTTATTAGAAGATCGCAGAAATCCAGAAACAAAATCCATTGTGACCTCATCCCACTTCCATTCTGACACTGGTAATGGTTGTAATAGCCCCACAGGCACTTGTATTTCTGTTTTCACTTGTTGACATGCCGAACACTCAGAAACATACTTAGCCACTTCACGCTTCATACCTTTCCACCAGAAGTTTTCTCTCAAGTTTCAGTACATCTTATTACTTCCCAAGTGCACTGAATATCTAGTACTATGTGCTTCCTCTAGAATCCTCTCTTTTAAGTCGTTCACATTCGGTGCACATAACCGATTTTCAAGCATCAACGTTCCTTGTTCCAATACAAAACCAGGTCATTTTCCCAAAGGTATCTCGTCTCATTTTGCATAGGTATACATCGTTAAATTATGTCCTCTTAATCTTATCAATAATATCAGCGTGTGCTATGATCACCATTATTAAGCCACCATTGGTTTTTTAAATTATATCCAACTCTAAACGTTTTATTTCCTTTACTTGTTCTTTCTGTTGTATTAGATCATTGGCTAAGTTCCTTGGCGTCTTCCAGCTTAATGCGTCGACTACTACGTTAGCCTTCCCCGAATGATACTCTATAGAAAGATCGTAATCCTTCATCAACTCTAACCATATTCTATGCCTCATATTCAGGTCTCGTTGAGTGAAAATATACTTCAAACTCTTGTGGTCCGTGAAGATCTCACACTTTTTCCCGTGTAGGGAGTGTCTCTAAAATTTTAAAGCATGAATCATTGTGGCTAATTCAAGGTCGTGAGTTGGATAGTTAACCTTATGCGTCTTCAACTGTCTAGAAGTATAGGTAATTACTTTACCTCCTTGCATAAGCACACATCCCAAATCCTGATGTGAAGCATCACTATAAATTACGAATCCTTCAGTTCCAGATGGTATCGTCAATATTGGTGCTCTCGTCAAATGTGACTTCAACTCTTGAAAACTGTCTTCACATTCCTCATTCCATTCAAAAGTAACACCCTTTCTTATTAACTTTTCATCGGTAATGAAATCTTCGAGAAATTCTCAATAAAACGGCGATAGTATCCCGCTAATCCCAAGAAACTTTGAATTTTGGACACGAATGTCGGTCTTTGCTAATTAAACACAGCTTTTACTTTATGAAGATCAACTAAAACACCGTTCTTGTCAATCACATGACCAAGAAAAGTAATGTAAGGCAACCAGAATTCACATTTCTTGAATTTACAAAACAATTGCTTCTCTTGTAGTCTTTGAAGAATAAGTTTCAAGTAGTTCTCGTGTTCTATCTCACTCGGCGAGTAGATAAGAATGTCGTCGATAAACACTATCACGAAGTCGTCCAGACAGTCTTTGAAGACTTGGTTCATAAGATCCATAAACGCGGCTGGTGCATTTGTAACTCCAAATGGCATGACTAGGAACTCGTAGTATCCATAACGTGTCCTGAAAGCTGTTTTCTCGACATCTTCAGCCTTTACTTTCAACTGATGATATCCCGATCTCAAATCTATCTTGGAAATCACTTGTGCTCCACGAAGTTGATCAAATAGGTCGTCAATTCTAGGTAATGGATACTTATTCTTGATTGTCCATTTGTCCAACTCTCGATAATCCACATACATCCGCATTGAACCATCTTTCTTCTTTACAAACAACACTGGAGCTCCATATGGCGATATGCTATGTTAAATGAAACCTTTGTCAAGTAGTTCTTATAGTTGAACCTTCAGCTCTTTCAGTTCTACGGGTGCCATTCTATATGGTGTCTTGGATACAGGTTTTACGTCTGGCATAATCTCAATAGTAAACTCAGTCTCTCTCTCTCAATCAGAATGTCTGGCAAGTCATCAGGAAATACATCTGAATATTCTCGCACTATCGAAATGTCTCCTATTTTCAATTCACTTGTTGTCGTGTCAGTCACTGAACAAAAAAATCCCTGACATCCCTTCCTCAACAACTTACCCACTCGGATGGCTGAAACAAATCCGACGGCGGTGTAACTCTACTCCCTTGGAAGCAAAAGTCCCCATGTGCCGTTGATCAAAAATTAACTTCTTTCCGTTCACAGTCTATCATGGCTAGGTTAAGGGCTAATCAATCCATTCTTAAGATCACATCAAAGTGGTTCACAACGATAGGTATAAGGTCTATTATCATTAACTTCTCACCTAGTTGGATCTCACAATTCCGCTATACCGTAGATGTCATTATCGACTTACTAAGAGGTACGGCCATGGATAATTCATACCCTAACGGTGCAGATTTAACATTCAAATGTTCAACAAAGTCATGCGATACAAATGAATGACTAAATGCGAACATACAAGCACCATACCTGAGACCACTGTCTCTGAAGCAACCATATCTCCTAGATTCATCTGAAATGCTCTCCCTTGATGTTGCTTTGTCCTCTGTCCCCCATCGTTGGGCTGTCTAGGCTTCGAACCAGAGAATGCTTTCTCGGGCAATCCTTCGCTCGATGTCCAATGGTACCACAATCGAAGCATTTAATCTGTGAAGCTGGTATAAAACTTGCACTATTTGTCCCTTGGGTTTTATTCGAAAAGTTTGTCATAAAGCATCGGCCAGTATGTGGTCGATTACAAAGTGTGCACAACGGTATAGTACTTGGTGTCCTTATCGTATTACCAAAGCTTGAACCAAAGCCTCGTACAAATGGTCTCTTGAAAGATCTGCCTTGATTCTTGTCTCCACCCTTATAACCTCGTTTGTCGTGTTGATTTTGTCTCGATCTTTCCATCTCGCTCTTAGCCACAAGTGCCGTTTGTTGCACTACTGCCATAGTCGAGTGCTCATAGGTCTTTACTCTCAAACAGATATTTTCCCTCAAACCTTCTTCGAATTTCCTTGCCCTATCTTCCTCCTGTGGTATTAAACCCTTACCAAATCTTTGTAATGCATTGTACTTAGAAGTATATTTGGTTACAGTCATATCTCCCTACTTTAGGTTATCAAATTCTCGCTTATTTGCATTGTAGGTGGCTCGCGGAAAGAATCGGTGATTAAACTCTGCCTTGAACCCTTCCCAAGTAATCGGTGCTCCTTGATCTAGCACATTTACCCACCAATTCTGGGCTTCGCTCTTCAGTACTCGGTCATCGGAATGGATCGGAAGATTCGTTCCATGTCCATTACCCAATGTTCTGTGAGTGTCAGGTTGGGTGTCCCATGAAATTCCATCGGTTTCTTCTGAGCAAACTGTTTGGATATTGATCTCATACCCCTATTTTTAGGCCCATGCACCATAGCTATCGGTGCTGGTTCCAATGGAGGTGTTGGAGGCAAGCGCTCCGCTATATTCCTTATCATGTCTCTCATATTTCCCATCATTTCTGCCATTTGATTCATACGTCAAGTGTGTGGCGACAGATCTCGCTCTTCGTCACTCATGATGTTATAATCCTGTAATTCTCAGTGCATAAACACTATGCATGTATGACATTATGTATATAACCATGCATGTGCAATAACATACATTTGCATCAACATCTCTACAATATGTGGGTACAATCTAGAATATGTGACAAAAGCGCTCATGTCACAGCCCGATCCCACAATAGCGGAATCGGAGCCCGTGGCACACCACCGAGGCTTAACCAATTCATTAACGTTCCCAAAATTAGGTTTGAAGAACACACGCAGCGGAAAAACAAAACACATTTTAAAACCAGAGGTTCAGTCGACTGGGTTTGGACCCTTAGTCGACTCCTCAGTCGACTGAAGAAGGCAGAGAGTTTTCAAAAGGATTTAATAGCAATTCCAGTCGACTGAGACTAGGGTCAGTCGACTGGGTCTCCAGCCTTCAGTCGACTGAATCAGGCAGAATCAAAATAAACACCTTAACTTACAGAGGTCCAGTCGACTGAGGCATGTCCCAGTCGACTGCTTTTGCCATAATAAAAAGCAGTAGCTAGCAGGCGCAGGGGTTCAGTCGACTGAACACTAGACCAGTCGACTGCTCCCCTGGCAGCAACCCAATCTGTAGAATTTCAAGTTTTAAAAGATTCCTAACTTTCACCAAGGATCAACCACTCAAACCAAACTCAATCCAAAGTAATCCTAGCTATATTAAAACATTTCTAAAGCAGGATTTCAACATGTCACTAACTATTACAATGGTTTAAAATCCATTCTATCATACGAAGTTAAACATAAGTTAAAACGATAAAAATTCTTATTACAACATCCTATTGTCCCAAAACTACTAAGTTAACATTCAAGTTGCCTCCCAAGCGAACTCCCAACCCTCATGCTCACTTCTCCGATTCCTCGCCAGCATTAACACCTGAAATGGTTATTTGAATAACCACAGATATTCGATTTGTTTAAGCTAAAGCTTAGTGAATAAATCAACATATGCACATGAATGATAAACATGTCCGCATTCACATCTCTACAATTCATACTAGTCGCCGGAGACTCATGTGTCCGTCCATACTCCCAATCCGCGACTCCTCGCCAATAAGTCCACGTGAAAGGGTAAGACCCACGATTCTTCTCTTCAATCGTGCGACCTTAATGCCTATATCGGCTCCACAAAATGGTACGGTGACCACGTGCTCCTTCTGACCCAAATAAGCAACTTAACATGCTCAAATACATATCACCATACTCGCGGTAATCAAAACATATCACCGTGCTATTGAGCCTACTTATCAATATAAATGCCCAATATGAACTACACAATATATCTCTAAGAATTAATACATGCTATTCACACAAAACATGAATACATGTCAAGAAATCATTCCAAAGACATAGTTGAATCACTCACCTCAGATTTACGCTTTTAAACTTCGATTCAAAGAAAACCCGTGTACAGAGAATGTGTAGAAGTCCATCTAGTACAATTCCTATGGATCAAAATTCCATTTATCAACTTTTATGAAAAATTCTAGAAAACAACTTTTTGGAAAACTTAGCCAAACAGGCCCTAATAGGTATCAAAACGAAGCTCTTACCTCGAGGAGCTCGAATATGAAATCTGGGAGAAAACAGACTGACGGAAGGTCGTCGTTTGGCATTGCAAAGCTCTAAGCTCCAAAATCTCCCTCTAGCCCCCTTTTTGGAATTTAGATTAGAAGTTATGAAAAAATCTAAGTTCATCTCTATCTATATATAGGCAACACTCTCGGGAATTACGTTTACCTCTCCACGAGTTTTCAAAACTCCTAATCAGTCTCTGAAACTTTCTATACAGCTTATTCATAGCTTTACGAGTGAAACTTCAAAATTATAAAAGTTTTCGACTAAATTTCGTTTGGTCGCTAAAACGCAAATTTCTACATGACGTTTCCGAAGTTGCTAATTAGCCTACCAAATTAATAGCGTGTTAATTCGTTCTCACCAGGATACAAAAACTAACAACAGAAATAAATTCTAAAACAGAAAATAATACAGATATTGAAATACACAGGTAAACATTTATTTCCAGATAAACATTTAAAGTATTCCTCAGTGACCGTCTCATACTCGGAGAGACGTCACAACAACAAATCCTCAATCATAATAGTTTCAAAGGGTTCTCTAATACAGACACCCAAATCAACTCGTGAGTCAAAACTCACCCAAACATGTGTCATAAGACACGCCACATCACATTATCATGCATGACAATGAAATGCAAAAGTAATAACACAAATGTGGGTGTTATAGCTCAACACTCCACCCGTCGTCGAACGTTCCTGAAGTTTTGTTACCTCTAGCTTTGATACTAATAAATGTAATGACCCATCCCGCTAACGTGCGGAAACGGACACGTGGCACGCCACCAAGGCTCATCCAATGCATCAAATAACAATACACAGCGGAAAATAACTTAAAAATAACCTTGAGTATATAAAACTTTTGAAAACATTACCCTCCGAGTTGTAAAATCCATATAAAATTGAAAACGCAATTATATTTTGAATCGAATGATTTTATGTTAAAAGGGGTCCCAAAGGAACCCTAAGAACCAATCAAAACATTTCAAAATTTTGCGAAAGGTATAGAACAAGATTTCTGGCAGGGGGTATCTCGACCGGTCAAATGACCCTTTAGCAGAATCTTTTCCAATGCTGCAGAATTTGCCAAGGATCAAACAACCTCCACTCCAAACCTTCTAACAAACATACTTGTAACTGATTTAACACTTTACCATCCATACTAGGCTTTCAATAACATCTTTAAGACATGATAAACTACGAGAAGAAATAATAATGGAACAAGCTAAGTCTTGTTCGGCTTAAAACATAAAAGTTCTATTACATTCCTCTGAAACGCTAAATTTACTAGTTAGGCTTTCAAAACACGAATCCATGAGTTCGGATTCATTACAACAAAACCAAAAGGAGTTTTAATACATGTTACAACCTTATAAATCTATTCCAAAGCTTAAAAGTGTAGTCTCAAGTCCTAACTTCCAAAATTTACATTTTCAACAAAGGAATGGAACACAAAAACTTATACAAAGTGATTCAACCCCTTTATCCCCGCGGTCTCACTCTTCGCGCTTCTTCTTTCCTTTATTCTTGTCACCTGCAATAGAGTAACACTCCACTGCTCAGCTATATATTGAATGTATAATTCTAAACATATGCTTATATGATAATTCATGTTCTGCACAATTCTAGGGTGAGTAGTACGCTCTTATCCTGTAAATGAAATCGATGCTGGAAGGCACACCTCTTCCACACATCCTGTATACTGGTTGGGCCTTCCTCCATACCAGGTACCGTGTCCTAGTTGGGCCTTCTTTCATACCAGACACCACACTATCAATTCTTTTGAATCCTCAAACTTCGAGGAGCTTACCGCCGGGCGGAGTCGCACTAAACTCCCCCTTTGACCCACATAACACATAACATGCTCACATAAACATTTGTACGTGCTTTTATTGCATTTTTAAGTGAATAATTAACAGGCATACATAATACATGAATTTCGCCTGGATCCAAAATATCAAGTTCAATGGTTAAAACATGAAATTTTCTATAATTCATAGGCTTTGATTCATACGTCGTGCGATTTCCTTATAACTTTTAAGGATGAACTAAGAGATCGATTAAACGTCGAATTTCAAATTTCAAGCGATTCTTACAAGTTTACACGCGTCTATACCAAAATTCTAAGATTAGAATTTTTATAAAAACCTAACCAAACATGGCCTAATATATATATATATATATATATCAAAATGTAGGTCTTACCTCCACGAGTTCAAATCTCAAATTTGGAGAAAAATAGACGGACGAAAACTTGTCAAACGCGTCACAAAGGCCGTAGCAACCGATCTCCTTTCTCCATCCTCTCTCAAGATATTATATAGGTTTTGTATCAAATGACAAAATCATCCCCTTCTATTTATAGGGAAACTTTTTGGAATTTACGTTTACCTCCACATGAGTTTTCTAAACTTCTAGTTAATTCTTGAAACATCGCACATGTCCATTTTATGACTTCACGAGTGAAAGTTAAAATTTTCAAAAGTTTTCGACTAAGTCTCGTTTGGGTCCAAAAAAAATACGTCCAAAAACTAGATTCTGTGGAATCTCTACACAACCTACCTTTTATTTAACGTGTCACTCACGTTCTCACCATAGTTCTCAAAATGATATCTAACAGTATCACAATTATCAGAATTTACTCTACACAGGTATAATTCACTATTAATGGAATACCAGATAAGTCAAATAACATTTAAAATACATAAATGTCATTTACTCGTGCCAACGCAAAATGAATTACCATGTTCCCGTGTCCTCACTGACACCTTCCATTGACTCACAGTCAACTCATCTTAGATTATCAATGAACACTAATAGTTCCATAATTTACCATAATGCCATTTAAAAACCTATAAGTTTTTGGAATGGGTGTGACAGTTTTATTGACGTCAAGTTCTAGTGATAATCTAGTGATACCCTATGGGAATTGTGACCGGATGTTTTCCTAATTATGATTTGATTCCTTATTTGGTGGTTTTCTTGTCAAATAAGGATTTCTTTGATGGTGGAAGTTATCTAGTTTATATAAGAATGTTTATGAGAGTATTCCTTATTGTACAAGACTTACCATAGGGGTAAATCCTACTACAACTAGGATTGGGACTCTACAATCTATATAATATAGGGCTTACTCAAGGGATTGATAAGATTGGCTAAAAATCTTCTACATACACAAGAAAGGGCTACAAACTAGTGAGGGAGAGATTAGTTTCTAGCAATTGTGTATGTCATATAACTTGGTTGGAGAGTTATACACGTGAGGTCTTGAGTGCTTGTAATCTTCATATTAATCAAGGTCGCCTTTGCACGTAGACGTAGGCATTGTTGGGCCGAACCACATTTAAATCTTGTTGTGTTGGTTCGCTTGATTTTTCTTTCATGGTTGTGTCGTTCTTGTTCTATTTATCTCCATCTTTATGGGTGTGGTTTTTCTTATTGTGATTGTGGGCCCATTCCCAATAAGTGGTATCAGAGCTCAGTTGAGAATCCATGACAGCTGGAGATAGTTCGCTTAGGGATATGGGAATGGCAATAAAAAAGTTTGATGGCAAGAAGAAATTTAACATGTGGCAAGTGTGTATGAAGGACGCCTTGGTACAACAAGGTATAGAGGATGCATTGTGCGGTGAAGATGACAAGCCAGACTTTGGTGATCTAAAGTTCTGGGGGATGTGAACTTGAGTAATGGTGTAGCTGAATAGCTTGGGGGATGGCAAAGGCGATGCACTATCAATGTGGAAGTTGAAGATTACAAGAAAAAGACTCTGAGGACTGATGGGAAGGAATTTAAGGCAAGGTGAAGATTGTTAGGATTGTGCCTAAAATTTTATTAGTATAATTATTTCCTAATTATGATTTGATTCCTTATTTGGTGGTTTCCTTGTCAAATAAGGATTCCTTTGATGGTGGAAGTTATCTAGTTTATATAAGAATGTTTATGAGAGTATTCCTTATTGTACAAGACTTACCATGGGGGTAAATTCTACTACATCTAGGATTGGGACTCTACAATCTATTTAAATATAGGGCTTACTCAAGGGATTGATAAGATTGGTTGGAAATCTTCTACATACACAAGAGAGGGCTACAAACTAGTGAGGGAGAGATTAGTTTCTAGCAATTGTGTGTGTCATATAATTTTTTTGGAGAGTTATACACGTGAGGTCTTGAGTGCTTGTAATCTTCATGTTAATCGAGGTAATCGCCTTTGCACGTGGACATAGGCATTGTTGGGCCGAACCACATTTAATCTTGTTGTATTGGTTTGTTTGATTTTTTTTTCGTGGTTGTGTCGTTCTTGTTCTATTCATCTCCATCTTTGTGGGTGTGGTTTTGTCACACCCCGGAGCAACAAAAATAGAGGAAAAATAAATTTCCTTTTTGGATTAGTAGGGAATGACTGGTGAATGTCACTACTGATCCACACCATACAATACTAGTCTACAACAAGAATAGTAATAAACACAAACTGGATATAAATAACCGTTGCTTCTATTACAACCATCAGAGTTATTACAACAGTACAATAGAAGTATATAAGGTTTGGAAGCAACATATGTCCAAATACCAAATATAAAAAAATAGTCTAAACAGAAATAAATAAACTAATAATTATCTCCAGATCTTCAGCTGGCGTAAACATCGGCGTAGTCCCTGCATAGACATCATCAGTGAGGCCATCCTCGGTGTATTCTCCTCCCGGATAGTAACCATTGTTGTAGGCTCCGTCATCTATAGAATAAGGTACAGGATAGTCTGGACGGGAAAAATCCAAGCAATAAAGGTCGTCAGCTTACTGTGAGCTGAGTAAATATAAACTAGCAAGGTACCAGTTATCTGAAGTAAATAACAAGTTTATGAAGACACGAATTAAAATTCTACTATAAAATATCTTGCTCCTTTATTCAACATCGTTAACTAACCCTTATCGTCTTATTATTCAAAGATCGATATTTAACATACTCTGACTGAAAGAAACAGACTTAATCGTTTAACTCTAGGGATACACCCTTATTCCGTCCATCGCTTTTAAGAGCAATATATCCTGCTCACCGCATATCATGGACTCTTCGTCAGTCCATCCCTCCCCAACTCTTAAGAACATATATTCTGCTCACCACATTTCAGGGACATAACGTTTCAACAAAGCAGATCATCTATTGCCACGACTCAGCGTCATCTATAATACATCCCAGCTCATGGCCTTTTAAGAACATTTATCAGTTCACTGGCTTTTAAGAGTATATCATGAATCCTCAGATTTATCCTAGGACTACTTAGTCCAGCTCACCACCTTTTAAGAACACTTATCAGTTCACCGACTTTTAAAAACATACCATGACCAAATGTCTGTCCATGTACTATTCCTAGAACTTACCAAACCTACCTAAGTTACTTCTAATATCGACGTATGACAATTCCCAATGTGGCCTGACTACTCTGATTAAAAGAAACGGATATCGAACTTATACATGAACCGCATAATATCTCACGTCATTTTATTAACCCTTGCTCTTAAACATACTTACCTTTGTTGTTACATTATCCCTGATTTACATTATCCCTGATTTATCCAAAATCGCATAACGAAAGTCCAAATCGATAATCGAACATCGAAACCTTAATATAATAAATAGGAAAAAGAATCCATGTTCTGCCAATACTAATCAATTGGGACAATGGTCCAATCAATTGGGATAGAATAGGTAACAATCGATTGAGCAACCATGTCAATCGATTGGATCCAAAGCAATACCAATCGATTGCTAACTTTGACAATCCACTGGTTAATAAATAATGACAATCGATTGAAATTCTATCCAATCGATTGGGTTCAGACTGATGGCAATCGATTGGGAATAATGCCAATCAATTGGCACTTCACCAGTAGATTAATAAAATAGCATATGTAGACGTAGAAATCATGCATTTAACATATCTAAACTTCATAACAGCTTATAAAACATCACATAGAGGGACCAAGTGAGTAAGGACTCACCAAGGGTGTGTTTGGGAGTGTGTGAGCTTGAAAACCCAAGCTTTCTCTCTCTCTCTTCCTCCTCTTGCTCTGTCTCTATCTCTTTGTATCTCCTCTGTCTCTTCTCTTTGCTTCTTTCTTTTTCTTTCTACTTCTTTCTTTTCTTCTCTTCTCCATGCCCAGGCAGTGTGTGTATGTGTGTGTGTGTGTGTGTGTATTTGTGTGGATGTATATATATATATATAAATATATGTATATCTCTCACAAGATATGTCTCTCTCTCTCTAAACTATGGAAATTAGCCCAAGGCTATAAATACTCTCATATATATATATATATAGAGAGAGAGAGAGAAGAAGGGTCATATGTCCAAAGCTTAAGGAAAGAAGAAAACTTGTCTCAGCTTATGCTAATCGATTGGTAATGATGGCAATCGATTGGTAACAGATATTTGAAGGCAATAGATTGGAAATAATGGCAATCGATTAGGATGTTGCCACGTAATGAGTGCAAGTCGTAGGATAGCAATCGATTGGCAACAAGGCAATCAATTGGTATCTAAAAAGTAGCAATCGATTAGGAAGAAAGGCAAACGATTGGTATCTAAATTTCACTAAATGGAAAGGAAATGTTATGCAAGTATACAGAAATAAAGTCTTATTTATTAATGCTCTCAAGAAATTCAGGGTATTACAGGTTTTTCTTGTTGTGATTGTGGGCCCATTCCGTTATGTATAAGTTAGTATTACAGGTTTTTCTTGGAGTGGAAGTTAGCATTACGTTAGGAGACACATGTGATATATGTGTAGGCAGAACCATGAATGGGTGGCTGAGGTGGTGAATATAAGGTGTAATTCGATAAGATACTTGTGGTGTTTTATTCATACTTTTAGAAGTTTGAATTGTGTTTAATTACCTCTTGTTGTGGTAAAATTGTACAAAGTTGTGGATGCTTAGTAATAAACTTTTCTACTAATTTTCGTGTTGTAATTGTTGTGCGTGAGTTTGAATGTGATAATCATAGACTCTATATCTTAAGTTTTGAATTATGTTTGGAGAATTTTGATGCGATGATTTTATGAATTTATACTGTTGTTGAACTATGAAGTTGGATGGTACTGTGATTGGCTCTTGGATTGTTATGGACTTTAATTCAGAAAGTATTGATGGGTATGATTAGAATTTTGATAACTGTATTTTGAAGGATTGTGGGTCCACTAACTTTTATGCAGGGCTAGCTCACTATAGGTTTTCGATGGGTAAACATTCAGTTGGTATTATTCGGGTTTAGAACCACTGACACCACATTAAAGGAAACTATCCTTTTGTCCTAAAATGTGTGTGGAATTATTGTTCTAACCCGGCAGAGATTCTGTGTGATAGCATTGTTTATTTCTGTGTGATGATTTTGCATGATGTGATGTGGTTATATTTTCTTTATGAGTATTTTTGGCAATCTATGGGACACCGTTGTTCTCTAAGACTTGTTTTATATTTTTGGTTAACTCATACCAGTATTTTATATACTGACCCCGGTGCGTAATGCATTCGGGGCATTTCGATATGAAACGTAGTCGAATGTATGTGCAGGTTTAGTAATGGAGGAGATTTTCTGTGGAGCTTATGTCTGTATGAAGAGATTGCTACTGTGTTGTTTCTTGTCAGAGTTGTATTTCTTTTCTTATTGTACTTGATTTTTTTTTTATTAATTTTTTTTATAAAATTTTTGGCAATGTGAGCCATATTTATGATATTGTAGTATGGATTGTATTATTGAGATTGAGAACGGTGTAGTGATTCTTGACCAAAGGATGTCTAGAATTTATTTTATTTCCGCTGATCTCTATATGGAGATTTTATTTAATGAAAATAGTGTTTTTTAAAAAAAAAAAATTTGAAAAGGGAATAATATTTGCAATGGAACACTATTTCTTTTATAATAAAAATAAATATTTGGGAATACAAGTTTAATAATCAAGAGTTTTATTTAAAACAAGATCATATGCTTTTATTTAATGGGTATTAAATTTTATTTTCAATATAATCATTTGTCAACCTGTATGAGGATGTCACTCTTGGGGTTTTGGCAATTGAATATTAGTCCGGATACATGCTATGGATTGAATATTTGGTTGTCCAAAAATCGGAGTATGACACTTAGGGAACAAGCATGTTGAATTATAGTGGTGGACCAAGAAATTTTAAGTTGGGGGGACTTGGCAATGTGGAATCAGAAAGTTGAACCTGGAATTGATCGAATTTATGGGGGTTTGGGGGTAGCGCTCCCGACGTGATTTTTTTAGATCTATTTGATATAAACCACTGTTATAAAAACGAACACAATAGCTCAAAGACTAATAAAATAGGGAGAGGGGGCTTAACTGTAAAAGAAACTATTTTAGTAATTTCGAAAATTTCCAAGCCTACCTTTGGCCTTGAGTGCTAAGAAGAATTACATATCTTACTAGTATTTTGCTACTGACATCTCAAGTGTTGTCAAGAGAAGGTTATATAACACCCATGTACGGGTTTAACGTAATTCATTTCATTTATCATGCATGATAATGTGATGTGATGTGTATTGAGGCACATGTGTGAGTGAGTTGTAACTCACGAGTCGATTTGGGTGTCTGTGTAAGAGAACTCTCTAAGATAGTGTAGAATGGATGTTTTAATGTTGTGAAGTCTCTCCGAGATTGAGATGGTCACTGTGGAATAACCTAAATATTTATATGAAAATAAATATTTACCTGTGTATTTCACCATCTGTATTATTATAATGTCTAGAATTTATTTTTGACATTAGTTTTAGTATCCTTGTGAGGGTGAATTAACACGCTACATAATTGGTAGGCTAATTCGTGATTTTGTAAAATCATGTGGGACCGCGTTTTAGCAACCAAACAGAACTTAGACGAAAACTTTTATGGATTTTAGATTCTCACTCGTGGAGTGATAACTTAGGCGTTTAAGATGTTTTGAGAGATAATCGGTAGATTAGAGAACTCGCGGGGGAGTTAAACATAAATGCGAAAAATGTTGCCTATATATAAAAAGAGGTGACTTAGATATTTTGTTATAAAGTTCTTAACCTAAATCCAATAGTGGAGAAAGGGAGATTTTGGCTCTTTGAGCTTCATGACGATAATCGACGGACTTCTGCTTGTTTGTTTCGTTCTAAATTTCATATTCGGATTCCTCGAGCTAAGGTCGTCGTTTTGATATCCACTAGGTTTTGTTTGGATGAGTTTTTCGAAAACTCATTTTTGGGAATTTTCATAAAAAGATGATAATCAAACTTTTGATTCATAGGAATCGTAGTAGACGGACTTGTACACGTTTCTTGTGCTCAGGTATTCCTTGGAAAGGGATTTAGGAGCGTTAATCGGAGGTGAGTGATTCAACTATGTGTTTTGGAATGATTTCTTGACATGCATTCATGTTTTGTACGAAAAGCTTGTTTCAATTCATAGCTATATGTTGTTTAGTTCATATTGGGTGATTATATTGATAAGTAGGCCCCATTGTACGGTAAAATATTTGACTTATGTTGAGAGCTCGGTGGAATGTATTTGAGCATATTTAGTTGCCATTTGGGTCAATGGAGTGCGTGTACCAAGCATTTGTGGAGCCGTTCTAGGCATGAGGTCGCACGTTTGAAGAAAAGAAACGTGGGTCTTTACCTAGTCATGTGGACTTATTGGCGATGAGTCGCGGACTAGGAGTGTGGACCGTACACGTGAGACTCCGGATGCTAGTATAAAATGTAGTGATATGAATGTGAGCATGTTTATCATTCATGTGTATCGTTGATTTATTCACTAAGCGTTAGCTTAAATAAATCGAAATATATGTAGTTATTCAAATAACTAGGGGTGTACACGGTCGGTTATGGTCGGCTTTCAATGAGATATCTTCACCGAACCGAAACTATTCGGTTTCTACCATACAACACCAAGATCGATTGAACCATCAGTGAAGCACGTCAAACCGATTGTTGTTGGTTGGTCGGTCGGTGTTCGATTGTAACCATCACCAGTAAGGATACAGAAAACATACATACACGGTGTCACGCCCCGGAGCAGCATAAATAGAGAAAAATAAATTTCCTTTATGGGTCCATAGGGAATGACAAGTGAAAGTCACTGATAATCCACACCACACAGTACTAATCCAAACAGGAACAGTAAACGACTGAAATAAAAACACGGTTCTATCTATTACAAACATCAGAGTACGGTCCACAGAATCACAACAGGTCTGGAGACAATATATGCCCAAGTACCCGTTAACTACAAAGTACAACAGTAAAAGGAAAAGTAGTAATATAACTACTATCTATCTTCAGGTCTTCAGCTAGCGTACGGATAGGCGTCAGCATAACTGGCATCAGTGGGGCCATTCTCTACGTAACTCCCTTCAGGGTAATCATTATCGCCATAAGTTTCGTCATTTGCATTGTAAAGGACAGGATAGTCTGGACGGGGAATGTCCAGGCAATAAAGGCCGTCAGGTTGTTGAAAGCTGAGTGAGCACTAACTAACACAGTCTCATAGAAATGACATAATTACCATTATGAACAATAGATGACAGTGATACTAAATATATAATCCTCATTCATTATTCAGACATATCATTAATCGATTCTTATCAATTCCCACTCTAAGACTGATTTCACAATACCCAACTGACTATCTCGAACTGATTATATCAGCACAACATACCAGTGCTCTTGTTCACCGCTATACCGCTTTTAAGAACTCTTGCGAGCACCCATACATTGTTCTCATATAACGACTGGTCCATGGATATACCCATACTCTTGTTCACCGCTTTTAAGAACTCTTACTGTTCACCGCTTTTAAGAACGCTTGCGAGTACGATACATACACAGCTCTGGTAATTCAAATCATGGGCGTGCCACATCTACTCTTGTTCACCGCTTTTAAGAACTCTTACTGTTCACCGCTTTTAAGAACTCTTGCGAGTACTGTGCACCCATAATTCTCACGATCCTGATCAAATCCTTGACATACACTTATTGGATTCAACCTGAGCGAATTATCAGCTCGACACACACAACCTTGAACATACAAAACCTCTTACTGACTCATTTCTCACTTATCCAATACTACCCAGTATTATCATCTCAACTTACTACGTTATCGCGTCGTACTATTTCTAGCGTTCCGAACCCGACTAGGTTACTCACCATATTATCTCAATCTCGTTATCGTTTCCCATTACCTCCGTTATCCATAATATCGCATAATAAGAACATGAAACAACAATTAAACAACTACGCACTATGCATTATAAACTGAAAGGAAAACATTCATGTTCTGCTAGGTTCGATCGATTGAGGTCATCTCGATCGCTCGAAGAAAGTGCTGTTCGATCGATTGAAGTCTTCTCGATCGATCGAAGTGAAGGTAGTCTCGATCGATTGAACTCAGTTCGATCGATTGAACTTAGGGAGGTTCGATCGATTGAACTCAGTTCGATCGATTGGGATAAGTGATGTTCGATCGCTCGAACTCAGTTCGATCGGTTGAACTTCGTCTTCTACAGATTCTGCCAGTGAACGTGCAGAACGTGCTAGGGGTGTTTGGGTTATAATTATACGTCCAGAATATGTAAAACATCATAACTAAGATACCGAGTGAGTTTGGAACTCACCACAAGTCGTAAGGGCGCGTTTGGCTCGGTTGAAAGCTTCGAGCTTTAATGGCGGCCTCTCTCTCTCGCCTTGTCTCTGTCTCTCTCTGTCTCCTTCTGTCTCCTTCCCTCTTGTTCTTCTTCTTCTTCTTCTTCTGTTCTTCTTCTTCTCCTCTGCTGAGTATATATATAGATATGTGTGTGTGGATATATAATATATATATATATATGGAGGTATGTATGTATAACACAAGCATAAACACACTCTCAACTCTCTCTCAAACACAATGTTCAGCAAACCCACCACACACACGAATGCAGTGTATATATAGGAGAGGATGGGGTGCAGGTGGCCGTTTCTGCGCGAAAACTGGGATTCAAATCATTACACGTTCGATCGATCGAAGTATGTTCGATCGCTCGAACTCAGATCGGTCAGGTTAGATCGATTGAAAACAGTTTGATCGATTGAAGTGGAGACCACGTATTAAATTTATGTCGGTAGGGTTTCGATCGATCGAAAAGGGTTCGATCGCTTGAACTGTGAGTGCTCGATCGCTCGAACGAGCTTCGATCGATCGAAGATTAAATTTTATGAATGGTCAAAGGAAGTATATAGAATCTCTCTGCATTAAATATTTATTGAAAATACGGGGTATTACAAAACAGACCCAATCAATAGGCTTTTTAGTTTTTCTTTTATATATATATATATATATATCTGTAACTATATAGTCTAAATATACATCAAAAATAAAAACCCACATCCCACAAATCAAACCAAAGAGAGATTGAAAGAGGGGGTTCCAGAAATACCTTCAATAGGTGGTGGTGGTAGTGGTCGAGAATAAATATCACAGCTTCATTGAGTGGTGCGTTTGTCAGTCACGACGATGATTGTGTTGTTAGGGCTTCTTTGAGAGATGATCGTCATCAATGGTGAGTGAGTCGCATCGTTGAGCTCTATTTTGTAGAGTTCGATTGATCGTAGAGAGAGATTGAAGAGATAGATGAGAAGGACATAACCTGTAGCGAGATAGATACATGATGGTATTCAATTTTGTTTAGGGTTTCCAAGTTAATGTGGGCAGCTACTAGCTAGAGTTTTCAAGTATAATCATTAATGTGGGTTCTTGGTTGTAAAAGTAGATGTAATATTTATATAATATATTAACTTTTTACCTTGGCTATTGTAAAGTCAGTCTTTTGTCATAAAGAAGAATGACTTCTTGTCTTGGTTTGGGGAAAAAGTTACAGCTGATATATATATCATATATGTATATATATGTATTCATTTGTAAAACGACTATAAGATTCGGTTGGTCGGTGTATTTTCGATTTCTTAAATATCTAAATCGTCTTCCGAACTGAAAATCAATATTTAGAAAATCGTGGACGGACCAATGCTAAGTAAAATTGGCCAAAATCGTGAATGTCAGTCGAATTCGGTCGGCCGGTCCGATTTTTCAATTTTTAGTTACACCCCTACAAATAACCATATCAGGTGTAAATGTCAATGAGGAATTGGGGAGGTGATCACGAGATGTTGGGAATGCACTTAGAAGGCGACTCTCATCATGTTTCATCTCGTAGTATATGTTTTATTTCATTCCCAACATTATAAGGAATAATTACTTTCGAGTAACTAGAATTACGTTTTGTATTAACTTGGTAAAACATGGATTGGGTTGGTTAAGTTATTGTGAATCCGAACCCTCGAGTTCGCATTTTGAATGTTTTACTTGTTAACTTAATGTTTTGGTTTAATGATTAAGGTAGTTAACGATCGCAAGGGTCACTTGACCTTAGGCAATATCCTAGTGCAAATGGAATGCTGCTAGGGGGTCATTCGACCGGTCGAAGGGGACAGCTCGACCGATCGAGGTGTCTCTGCTGTGAAGGATTATTGCCGAAGGGTCATTCGACTGGTCGAATGGGGCATCTTGACCGGTTGAAATACCCCCGCATTCTTTCGTTTTCTATCACTTTCAAAAGATATTTAAATATTTTGATTAGTTCATAGGGCACCTTTGGGACCCATTTGAAAATTAATTCATTTGTTTCAAAATATAATTATGTTTTCAAATTTATACGAATTTTTACAACTTTGGGTATATTGTTTCAAATGAGCGATTACTCATTATTATCTTTAAAGTTCTTTTTCGGCTACTACAACTTTTAAATGAGTAGGAAGAGCTTCGGTGGCGTGCCACGTGTCCTATATTTATATGCGTGGATTTAGGATGTGACATGTTATGTAATCTAAATGATTTTTTTTTATTGTTGAGATTGTTTGTCCCTCATCAGGGACTTATAACCTAGCTACTAAATGTATAAGTTTAAGGGTCAGTCCACCCACTGCCAATTGGTTTTGGGTTGGTTGCTCCAATTTAACATGGTATCAAAGTAGGTTATTGTTGGGCTCAATTTGTCAACATGCGCTCCACGTCACCTTATCTCAATGATCCACGTGTTTGGCTCTCTGCCATACCACACGTGTGGAGGCGTGTTGAGATTATCCCATATCGGGGCTTATAACCTTGCTACTCAATATATAAATGCAAGGGGCCACTCCACCCACTGCCAATTGGTTTTGGGTTAGATGCTCTAATTTAACATGGTATCATAGAAGGTTATTGTTGGGCAAATTTGTCCACGTGTGCTCCACGTCACCCTATCTCAGTAATCCACGTATTTAGCTCTCAGTCATGCCACACGTGCGGAGACGTGTTGAGATTGGTTGTCCCATATCAGGGACTTATAATCTAGCTACTCACTATATAAATTCAAAAGGTCACTCCATCCACTTTCTATGAGTTTTGGGTTGAATGCTCTAATTTAATATTTATTTTTATTTTTATAAAGTTTGACATAGTAGTTTTGTGCGAGGATATATATAAGTGTAGATCAGGACCAGGAGAGCGGCACATGAACCCTCATTTTAGCAATTGTGATAAGCATATGATTATGCAAACCAAGTAACATACTTGATTGTATCCCAAAGAATTTTATATAGGGTAAGCTATCGTGAGAAGCTTGTCATATGAGAAAGCATCTTATGACCTTTGGATGAAAAAATAGCTATTGGATTTTGGAGGATCTCGAGATGTATTTATGGCTACTGGCTCATCCAATGGCTAAAGAGTGCTCTCTCATACGAGAAGCTGCTCACTATAGCCTTATCCTTAAATATAATATACTTTCACCTTCTTTTTCTTTAGTGCAAATTACACTGACCTCCCTTAAGGTATATGACAATAACAGGTTCTCCTCTCTAGTTTGAAAAATAACACTCACCTCGCCTCTACCTACTTCTTGAGTGTAAGATTACCAATTTACCCCTTATCTCAATATATATATATATATATATATATGAACATGTGTGTGTATTTGTGTGAATGTGTGTGTGTGTGTGCACGTGTATTAGATAAAATTATATATACATTAGTAATTTTACAGATTTAGATTTATAGTATTTAGCCCTAACTTTATAAAATTTGCAACTCGAATTTTTTTTTTATAAAGTAATAAAATTTAGGTTTTATAATGTTTACCCTAACATATAATAGTTTACAGATTTAGTTTTTTAATTTAAGTCATTTAACTTTTTTGTCCAAGTAGTAAGTGAAAGATATTAGAACATTTATTTAAAGTAATTATACTATGTTTCCCAAATTTCATCTCTAATCATGTTGAAGTGGGACCACAGTTGAACCGCTTTTAACATCACAATCAATCAAAATCAACTGGGTCCACTGCCACATAATTTGGAAAGCATAACATTGCTCTTTTATTTATAAATATCAATAATAATTTAAAAATATAAAAAATCATCAACAAAATTATATACTACCACTTTAAAACGAAAAGAATAATAATAATAATGAAAAAAACATCAACAGTTTAAAAAAAATGAATAGTTATATTGCATTTTTATCTGCTGTATTTTCTAAAAAAGCATGCTCAGTGGAGTCTTATATACACACACACACACACACTAAGGTAATGCCCGTGCAAAGCCTATACTAACTAAGCTTCATTGGAGCAACTTATTCATAATGTTGGGAGCAAGTTCACAATTTTAAAAATATAAAGCAGACAAAAAAATACAATACAACTACTAATTTTTTTTAAAAAAAAATTGTTGATGTTTTTTTTTTTTCATTGTTGCTGTTATTCTTTTCATTTTAAAGTGGTAGTAGATAATTTTGTTGATGATTTTTTTTAATATTTTTTAAAATTTTAATGTTGATATTTTTTTTAAAAAAAAATTGGTAAAAACTTGATTTGATATATACTGAAATTTTGTCGATGATTTTTTATTTTTATTTTTTTATAATTGTTAATATATTTTTTTTCATTTTTAAAAGATAATGAATAATTTTTTGAATGATTTGCCTAAGGATATAATAGTTATTTTTAAAATAGAAAGAAGGTGAGTTTAATTTTTCAAAATACAAAAAAGATTCCTGTAATTATCAGATACCTCATAGAGGTCATTGTAACATGCCTTTTCTTTAGGGTTAATTATAGAAACACCCCCTGTGGTTAGGTCTTTTATCAGTTACCCCCCTATACTTTAAATTTTATCACTAATATCCCCTGTGGTTTGGACTAAAGTGAAATAGTCACTTTTTCCGTTAAAGTTAACGGAAAATTGGTAAAAATACGAAATTACCCCTATTACATGCTAATGAGAGCACCCTTATATGCTTAAATGTTTATTTAGGCATATGTGGTATACTATTATATTATTTTGATATTATATTTGTTGTTAGAGACAATCCTGTAGTCACTTTAAGGTACATTCATAAGAGCAAATTTATTTAATTTTTTTTTTATTTTTGATCTACCCTTGGACACACACACAGAGACCACACACAGTCTTGGCGATATATTATTTTTTTTTATTTTTTATTTTTATCTACTCTTAGACACATATAATCTTGGTGATATGTTAGTTTTTTTTTTTTAATCTACTCTTGACCACACACGCAGTGAAATCCAGTGTAGTGATGTACTAAGATCTAAAAAAAAAATATTTATCCCCAAAATTTTGTGTGTGTGTGTGTGTCAAATTCGCTCTCACAAAGATACCCCTAAGTGACCACATAATGGTCTTTATCAACAAATGTAATATCAAAATAATATAATAATGTTCCACTTATGCCTAAATAAACATTTAAGCATATAAGGGTGTTATTATTAGTATGTAATAGGGGTACTTTTGTACTTTTATCAATTTTCCGTTAACTTTAACGGAAAAAGTAACTGTTTCACTTTAGTCCAAACCACAGGGGGTATTAGTGATAAAATTTAAAGTACAGGGGGGTATTTGATAAAAGGCCTAACTACATGGGATGTTTCTGTAATTAACCCTTTTCTTTAATATTAAGGAATGGACTTCAGTCCGGTAAGCTCAGTGCTGTGTGTGCTGTGCACACACAGTTTGCACAGTAAAACTGCTTTTGTAAAAGCAGTTTTTCAAAACTGGGCAGTTTTACTGTGCAAACTGTGTGTGCACAGCACACACAGCACTGAGCTTACCGGACTGAAGTTGTTTCCTAATATTAATGTTGAGTCAACTTCTTCATATATTCAACATTCTTATCCAATCATGAAGCCTTACATAGATACATGGTTGGTCATTGCCTCGTGTTAAATAATATGACTTAAAAATTATTCTCTCACTAACTTTATTAATTACTTTCTCAACTTGATTTGCCTTTTATGGTCCAAAAGTCATGTACATAAGATGAACACACAACATCTATCTGTCTTTCTTTTCATAGTGTCTACCTAAAAAGTGAATGATTGACTGAACTAGCTGGTATGGTATTCTAATTCTTTATTTATTTTCACACAAAAGGAGGGTGCTGTGGTCTTTGACTTGCACTAATATTTGTATTACAACTTACAAGCAAATTGTTTGGTTAAGGAATTAAATATGTCATTAGGTTTGATAATGTGGTTTTGACAGGAACACATCTCCCAAGGGGGCTTTGATGTGTTGGAAGATAGAAGTAGGAAGAAATTAACAACTCCAGTTAAGTACCAAATTTATTTATTTATTATTTAGATTGTATTGGGGACAAAGCTTTCTCTTTATTTATTATTTATTTTTTTGTGCTCCTTGGATGACCTTTTAGAGTCTTAACTTTTTATACTGAGTAATAATACTATACTTTTTAAATATATACGTAGCGACCCACCTCCCCGTCTAGTAATAATATTATCCGCTTTGGGTCTAAACACAAAAAACTTCCCAGGGGGTCATCCATCCCTGGTACTGCTCTGGCAGCAACACGCTTCACTGTGGAGTTCTTTCGTGTTTAGCTCCCTCATGGGTTTAAAAGGTCTTGTTGCATATAGAGGGGCGATTAATCTTTATAAACTAGTCTAGGAACTTCACCCTAGGCGATGTGGGACAAGCCCCCACACTCAACCTCACCTCATCCATCTTGGCCATCCTGCCTCAGGAGTATTGGCTCTTGATCGTCACAATATATATCTCAAAAACTCATTCTAAATGATGTGATAATGAATCTACTGAATTTTAATTAAAAACTACTATAGAGTCATTTTAATACCCAACAATCAAAATTTAATAAACCATTGCGTATCATTTAAAATTTAAATTTAAAAACAACAATGATAGGGATACACACCAAATGACACACTGTGCTTTAAATACATATACCATGTATTATTTGAATTTTTCACACTTTTCTGTGTATCACTTACACAACACAAAGTATATATATTTAAAGCGAGTAAATTATTTAGTGTATCTCCATCATTTATGATTTAAAAAACATTTACTTTTTTCTTTTGGCTTAGTTTGGTCAAATATTTCGAAAAAGTGGTCTCGTGGCCGAATTTTATGACTCGGGTAAACGTTACACGTGGCACCTCCTTTATGAAGTGTGTGCATGTGTGTGTACAACATTTGTTTATGAGTAATATTTGGGGCACTAACAACATCCACTAACACATACTAACACACTCTATCTCTCTCCTAGTGGCACTGTGGGGTCCGCAGTGGACCCCGCTGTACTACTAGAAGAGAGATAGAGTGTGTTAGTAAGTGTTAGTGGATGTTGTTAGTGCCCCTAGCATTGCCCTTTGTTTATTGTCCATATTTGGACTAGTCGTGTGATATATAGAACAAAGCGTACGTTAAGAAATACAAAAGTGCTTCTATATTTTGAAAAAAATAAAAAGGAGGATGGATGATCGATCACTTGTGAAAAGTTTTTTTTGCCTATTTGTTTGTTTGTTTGCTATTACTTATTTATTCATTTTAAGTAGTTTGGGTGAATTGAATTATTTTTTAATTTGTTTATTTCAATAAAAAAAATAACAAATTTAGTAAAAAAAATGCAATTGGACAATAAGTAGGTGGGGGTTATTTTTCAAAATTTTTTTTATTTTATTTTAATCAATTTTATAACATATCAACCAAATACCAAATCATAATAACCAATTCTATCAATCACAATCATATGTTAGGGTTGAGTAGTACTATACAGGTAATTTCTTTTTTCATACAAACTTTTTAGAAACTGGTAGCATTCAATACTTAGTTATCACATTTTGAAACTAAAAATTAATTTGACATTTGCCCATAAATAAAGTTTTGTAAAATTTTAAGTTAGAGTACCATTCTTGTCAAGGTATGTGCCATCTAGAATTAATTTGAGAAAATTGCTATTTGCACTCTATGAAATGTATTGACTGTATGATGTTGTATGGTGTGTTAGTAGTACCATAAAGTACATTTCAATTTTGGAGTGGGAATAACAATTCAATTCCCTTATAAATTTTGTGAACAATGATCAATTTTGTGAACAATGACCTTTTCAATATAAGGGCTTACTCCCAAATATATATATGAAAATCGACCAGGTTTAGATCAATGATCACTTTTTATTTATTTATTGTTTATTATAAAGGGATGGAGGATTCGAACATGGGCCTAAAGCAGGGGACAAGTTAGTGCATGTCAATTAGAATAGACCTCAATCCTAAGACTTACTTTTATTGGTTTTTATGAAACTACTGTTGTATTGGTTTAAAGAAGAGCCAGATTTTGGGTCTTTTTAATCCGAACATGGACACCTATGCACTTAAAAAACGTCTACTTAAATTATTTAGATATGGTTATTTTCTAAATCACATAATAGATACTTGTGTTAGCCAAAAAGCTTGTAAAAATCAATCCCAACACTTATCTTAGTTTTTTAATCGGTTCTTTATCTTACTCTATAAAAGTCAGTGACAGGATTTAATTAAGAGTAATTTTTTGGTGACAACTTTCATACAACTTTCATACAACCTCCTAAAAAGATGTGTCTGTCTCTCTCTTGTGATGTCATTGGATCCCACCGTGACACAGGAGAGAGATAGACACATTTTTTTAGGAGGTTGTATGAAAGTTGTCACCAAAGAATTACCCGAATTTAAATTAGTTATATACTGTTATATTGTTGACAACAAGATGAGCTAAGGACGATGTGATTAACAAAAAGTATTGAAACAATAATTGCTTAAAATTTAACTTTGTCCTATTTTAATTTTGGGATTAGGGAAATCAAAATTTGTGGGAATTAAGGAAACAAGGGTTATTGGCTATGGATTTAAAAATTAAATACTCAACTAATTATACTACTATCAATTATTAGCTATTGTCTAAATTATGCATCCACATATGACACTGACATATATCCATTTATGACGGAAAACTTTGACTTAACTTCAATGATTTGTAATAAATAATTGAGAACCTTCCCACCAATATGCCATCACATTAATATAATTCTTGTGATTACTACTTGTTAAGCATGATTGTGTAGGTTACGAAATGTATATAATTTACTCTCTCTCTCTCTCTCTCTCTCTCTCTCTCTCTCTCTCTCTCTCTCTATATATATATATATATATAGGATTTTTTAGATTTCAGTCCTTCATTGTAGCATTTGCTAGAAATTGATCCATTCTATAAGTCAATTTAGAAATTAGTCCCTCACCTATTTTGAGGACCAAAATACCCCTACTCCCAAAAATCAGGTTTTTAAAATTCAAAACCCAAATTTATTTTATATATATATATATATATATAGAAAGAGAGAGAATTAAAAGGAAAAATTTAATAAATACCTCAACTCCCATAAATCAAGAACCCTGATTTGTTATACATATTATATATATATATAGAGAGAGAGAGAGAGAGTTAATAAAGAAATTTTATCTATTATAGTAAAAAATTTCTCACATTTTTAACATATTTGATGAAAAATTTTTCACCAATACCAATCACATGTGAGAAATTTATCTATTATATATAAACATATGTCCATGTAATGGTCAATCTAAGTTGAGGCGTCATCAATGACTTCAACGAATAGTAAGGTGTCTTTGCCAACCTGAATAGCAATATAGCATATATAGCTTCTGTTTATGTGATTCAGGTATAACAAAATTGCATTTGGTCAAAATCTCCCGACATAACTTTTGGTTAATTGTAAATTTTTGCAATTGATTCATATTTTCTTGCGATTAAATCACAGAAGTTGATTTGCTAAATAATTTGATTTTAGCTTTTGGGGTTTTATAATCACTTATGAACTCCAAAATTATTGCCAAACACCCGGCCACTTAATGCATTTTTGTTAGAAAACTAATGTTGTGGTTTTCGTTTATCAGAATATATATATGCTCATATTTCAAGTTTAATTTTTCAATGGTTGTTTACACCCTAAATTAGGGTTTCCTAAGGCACGACGATCATGTGGACTCAGGACGTCATCACTGGACCACGTAGGCAGATGAGTGGGGAAAAGGCCGATGACTTAGGAAAAACTAATATCTGATCTAGCTACTGGTAAGGACGGTTGTTCCATATGAGGGTATTGATATCAAGACCGAGGACAGGTTTATGCGAGGTTCTCAGAAAAGCACCCTAGTTTTAACAAGTATGGCTAGGTGCAGATTAGCCTCAACTGCAGCCCTAACATCGGTAATATTTGACCAATGCCTAATATCGTTAATGCCAAAACGGCTCTCACAAAATATCGGTCTCAATAAACAAGACCGATATAAGAAAAGAACAGGGACACCTCGGCGTTAACAAGGCCGATGATCTTTTCTACAGATCCTGCGGGGCTAAGTTTATGGGATAACAGCAGCCATGCAAGGAAAGATGATATCGGGCTTGGGAAGTGAAAGCAGTCCATAGAATCAGTAAAGAATAAGGACAAACATCGGTGTAGAAGGACTGAGAGACACAAGTAGGCTTCCTACTAAATAGAAGGCCGATTATTTTTTATCACCAGCAGAGATTAGGCTATACAAAGAGGAACAAAATCGGTCATGAAATAACTCAGAAAGTAGACAGTTAAGCATAAATGAGAACGTGGGTTTTCAGTTTTCAGAGTATGCTGAGCTGGAATGGAAAGCAGTTGCTTGAAAAGGGAACGTGGCAGAAGTGGGAATATCACACAAATCATGGAAGTTGATCATGGGACATAGTGGGAGCATAAACTGATACATGCCTAGAAATCAGGGGCCAAGTACCCCACTACCCCATGATCCCCACTAACATGAGCGGTTGTGCAAACAAGTCTATAAATAGGGCATGTGGTGCAACATTGGAAATGGGCTAACACACACGCCACTTCTGCTCTCAGCAGATTTTTAGTGTCTCCTCATAACAATTCTTTCTTGTTCTTGAGTGATTTTGAGTGATCTGTGAGTTCTTGTTCTTGAGTGCTCGTTGTTTATTCTTTTACTTCGAATATTTGTAATTACCACTTTTCGATCAATGGAGAAGATATTGTCTGTGGAGGTATTCTACATCGTTGTATTTAGTTTCCTTTTTACCAGTTTTCATTTGTAATTTCTTACTTGCATCAGAGTAGAGAAAAGCCCACATTGTTGTTTTATCGTTAAATAATAATTGCTTGTTTAGAAGTCAGATCAGATAATCACACCACTTTGAGTCTGCACAAACTCTGGCACGCCCAACGCACACCACACCAGAGATTTATTGCAAACAATGGTAGAAGAGAAACCACCTAAAATTGGAATACAGTCCATAACAATATTTCTTCTAGAATGTTCATTCTCTTGGCTATAGCCCATACATAAACTAAACAAGCCTTAGTTGGTGTCAAATCCCTTAATTCTTGCATTTTTTTGTGACCAGTATGTGTTTTAAGAGCTAACAATCATTTAATATTCATGGATCTTCTGTCATAGGACTTAAATATTGCCAGGGGAGGAGGCCAGGTAATGAGCGTGGAACAATGATACTATTTTATGAGATACAAAGTCCAACATTTTAAAGCCTTGGGTAGTATCCCCTTTGTGATAGATTTTCTCTACCTCCTTTAACGTTTTTTTTTTTTTTCTTATTCTTTTAATTTTTTTTCAAAAAAAATAAAAAAAAAATCTAGGGATTGGCTTTCCAAGATCCATGTTTGATAATGAATAAAAAAGAAAAAAAGAAAGAAAAGAAAAGAAAAAAGAGTTCCATGTATTTTTATTCAATATTCTATTTCGTTGTAGTAATTCAACCTTCTAAAAACTTTAAAGTTAAATGTCTAATGCCAATACATTACATAACTTAGAGCAATACTATAGACCTTAAATTTGAATATGAAGTGATTTAGACCATCTCAAAATGATATGTCAAATTTCACACATTACACTTATATTTTGTTACATCAAAGTTAAATTTGATGTATGAAGTTTGATATATCAAATTGGATCACGTCCACGCACTTTTCTAAAAAAAAAAAAAAAAAAAAAAAAAATTAATCGATCACTCCAACAAATACATCAAATCTTCTATATTTTATTAGGAATTTTTATCTTTTTTCTTATGTTTTGTACTCAACTCATATTTGCATTATGCCCATGATTGATTTGAATAACAGAAAAAAAAAAAAAAATAATAATAATTTGTTACTTGAGATGTAACAAAATTTTCATACTGGGAAGAGATATTAAATTTGTAGCAACCTTAATTATACTCCATACCGTGAACAAATTTATATCGATATGGTGCACCAAATTTATTTGTAAATGCAAATTTGATGCACTCTTTGAGATGGTCTTAGCTAGAGGTGTAAGGTAGGTTAGCTTGACTTGGCCTTACCCGCTGCTTCAGCTGCAAGTTAGGCGGGTTGGGCTTACGAGCCTAATTGTGTGTGTCAGGATTAGCTCAAAGGAAATTAATACTCATGGCTCGACCCAACTCAATAACTCGTGGGTCTATAGGATAGGCGAACTCGCAAGCTTGTCCATTTTAAAAGAAAAAGTACTTTACACTATTTTTGACGATTTAGCTGGCGGATTGTGAGACGAGGAGCTAGTGAATTCGGCCAACTTTACTTACACCTTTAGATACATATTGAGTAAAGATTGTTACACATTCAAACATACAATTTTTGGGACACAACTCAAATAATGTGTCTATCACTGGATCCCTCAATGACACAGAAATAAAATAGACACATTAATTAAATTATATCCAAAAAATTGTACATTTAAATGTGTCTCAAGTATTACCCGTTCATATTATAAGCAGAACATGTACAATGGACACGTGACCTGTACAATTTGAAAAGGTACAACATGTACTGAATTATTGTACCTGTCAAAATAAGAGGTCCTTGGTCTGATAGCTGTTGGAATGTGGACTAACTACCTAATCAATCACCCACACGTGGGGGTGGGGCATAACTCAACTCATCCCCAAGAAAAAGGATGAGTGAACACAGCTCAATGGGCAGCCTTCCAAAGTTGAAAGGACTATCATCAAAGTCAAGCAATAAATAGCCAGCTCTTAAATTCTAAAGCAGAAACAAATATCCTATTTTAAGTACACTATTAACTACAATATGAAAATTGTATCCAGCTCTTAAATTCTAAAGCAGAAGCAAATATCCTATTTAAGTACATTGTTAACTACAAAATGAAAATTGTATCCAGCTCTTAAATTCTAAAGCAGAAACAATTATCCTATTTAAGTATATTATTAACTATAATATGAAAATTGTTGTACATGAACTTAAATTCGTCAAGCACCAACGGACATTGTTTAAATGGTGTGAACTCTTTCTCTCCAACAGAGATAATATTGAGGGTTCGACTTTCCTTAGTGGCCTATTTGTTCTTCAGTCGAAATGAGTGATCTTGTTGGGCGCTTTGCAGTCGGTCAATTGTAGAACTTTGGAGTTGAGTTGGATTAGATATAGGGTATATATCATGTTCAAACATAATAACTTCATCAAGCAATAGCACTAGATGAGTCAAAGAGAAATATGAAAAAGCAAACTAGCTACTCCCTTCTTCTCATATTATGGGACTGCTTAAAATTTGTGAGTATTGAAGGAAGGCTATTTGATTGTGGTGAATACTGAACTTTCCATTATTATCTGTATTTTAAGTTGAAATTGTTATAATCAGGTCAAAAAAAAAATAAAAAAAATGGAGGACCAAATACATTAAAGGGTCAACCAAGAAAGTATTTAGCTAAAGCACAATACGGAATTAACCTTTGAAAGTTGACTTTTAAAATGAAAAATTCAAAAATGAAATACAAATAAATTTGACAATTTTGCTCTCCGACATCAGAATTAATAAAGAAATTGATTGAAGAAGATGGTATCAGAAGTTGATGTATATACATATGTGTTTATATGTGTGTCTAATGAAAGAAGGAATGGGTCATCTTAATTCTCCACCATCCGACCACCATAAGCTGTGACTTCGCTGCACAAACTTGGCTGATTAATTGGTCTCATCTGGAATTTCTTCCTTTGACATTAATCCAAGGTACCCCACATTACAGCAAAGCTTCATTCATTGAACCTCAACCACATTATAGTTGGTCTTTTCATCAATTTTTGTCGAACTTGTGGCTTTCAATTACACTCTTATTTTCCCAATCGTACTAAAGCATCAATTTCATAGTACGTGTATAATAAGTTTGTGGTGTTATATCACAATTCATATATATCACATATATGTTGCATGGATAATTATGATAAAATCGTGACCCATTTAGTAGATGAAATAAAATAATTAACTCGGGGCAATTGCATATGCATTGGCCATATTCTTCTCTAGTGGAGTTAATGCGTATAATTAACTCGGGGCAATTGCATATGCATTGGCCATATTGTTCGAATCGGTAGTGTCGAGACCGTGTAGATTTCGAGGTATGTGCAATTTGGTATTAGTTATGGCAATGGTAAATTGTTTGCAGTTTGTCAAACGGATGCAAAGTAGTGGGCTTTGTGGGCACTTCAGTTGAGGGGGTGCAAGCACACCGGTTAGTGGGTGCTGAGGGGGTGATTGTTGGGATAATACATATAACATATATTTTGCATGGATAATCATGACAAAGCCGTGACCCATTTAGTAGTTGAAACAAAATGGGAGTGTTGAATTGTGTAACCTTAGAACTTCTAGAAGTTGTGATTGGCAAGAATTGATTAATCCAACAAATCAATGGTGTTGAAGTGAACTTCTTCACTTGTTCACACAGCTGGGACTTGCTAGGTGGCGATACATATGTGTATAAATATGTCATACATTGTAGAAGAGTTTGAATCACTCGGCTAAAGAGTGGTGACGAAAGAGGGTGCCCCTTTGGGGCATGGGACGTTAATTATTGGGATTTTCTGTGAGGGGTTGTCACAGCGTTATAGGGATGTGAGTTAGAAAGGGTATTTCTTTGTCTCTATAATTTCTCTTTGCCACTGCATACACAGACCACCACTCAATCCTAAGATGTTGACCCAGTCATACTCTTCGACTGTTGAAACATTCATAATCTGGTTTCTAGTGTTTTTTGGAAAAGTCTAAAACTGGACCAGACTTTCTTCAGAACTCAATTTTGTTAGAGATGGTTTTGTTGTGTTGGCAGCTTAATTTCTTTAAAGATGAGTCTCACCTTCTCCATGAAACCACCTCAAAAGAGGTCGCTATGTCCCCAGTCCAGGCTGAAGCAGGTGCTATGTTGTACGCTATCAAATAGGCCCTTCGTTTAGGGTTCTCTCAGGTCATTTTTGAAGGCGACTCTAGTATTGTGTCTGACACACTTAAGATTCATCCTTCGAAGCCCTACTGGGCTTTTGATCACATTATCTTGGAATGTCGCGATTTACTAGCAAAGCATTTTATTTTTTGGTCTGCTTTTTATGTTTCGAGGATTGCAAATGTTGCCCACTATCTTGCTAGGTGGGCATCTCTTCGTAAATTTTTTTTAGGTTTGTGCCGATTGATGATTTCCCCCATCTTCATTTGGAGATAGGTCCTCAATCGAATTTGATATCTATTGTAACCCTTCTGCTTTTTAATATATTTGTCCTTCAGCGAAAAAAAAAAGAAAAAGAAAAAGAAAAAGAAAAATGGTAATGTTGTTTTGACAAAAAACCAATTTTGGCTATTAGATTGGACACATAACTTAATGTAAGAAATTGACACTCATCAAACACCTGATTACCCAATGTGTAGAATCAGTTCTTTGCTTTCCTTAACAGTCAACTAAATGCTTATCACAAAGTGGTTTTACAATCTTGGGTTAGGGCCAGGCTGGGCTGAAGGCTTTTGTTTCTCCGGATTGGGCTTGGGCTTCAGAATTGAGTTATATTGCCGCATTCAGCTAGGCGGGGGAATACGGGACTGTATAGTTAACAGTAACACTAGTCCAAGTCCTTAAGGCCTCGTTTGTTTCGCTGGATTAAGGAGAGGATAGTAGAGAATTGAATTATTAGCCCCATTTAATTAAATAGTCCAGTGTTTGGCAAGACCACTTTGCTCGGGATAAATTTTCCATTTTTAAAGAATAGTCTCTCATACGGGAGACTAAGTTATACCATGGGGGAGGCGGTATTATTAGTCCCGGGACTATCAATTAAATGTGACTAATTGTCTAATCTCCCTCCGCCATCCAAACGTAGCCGAAATGAACTGGGCTTGAAGGGCCACTGGGTTGGAGTCCATTGCTCTATTTACTTGTTTCTTAGCTATAGCCTATAGAATTGCCTCCGAGCCCCCCTCATTACCTCTAAGCCTCTACCAGTTATTATGAAGAGTTAAAAACATTTTAACCCTTGTAGTTAGGTTTCATTTTCAATTCTTAATGGTTCAAATTTTGACACTTAAGCCTCTTGTGGTTATGTGTTAAGTGCAAATTCTAATGCTATCAACTTTTAATTTTAAAAGACAAAATACGAATATACCAATTGTTTTTATCACATCATATTTTGTTAAGTGTAGTCAACTTGTAAACCGCAGAGGTAAAGTGAAAACAAAACCTAGCCAAAGAGGTGTAAAATGTATTTCACTAGTTTTATTTCGCTTCAGTTACAACCATAGGGGAGTTAAGTGTCAATTTTTTTATTATCCTAGTGGTAAAAATAAAAATAGATCTAACCACAAACCACAAAAGGGTCAAATGCATTTAATACTAATGTGAACTTAACTTTAAGAGTAATGCTATGCTTCCCAAATTTCTTTATCAAAAGTACTTCCCATATGATGTGGCAGTGGGGTCAAGTTTAATACAGTGAGACCAGTTGAATTTTGATTGAAAGTTGCTTACCTGACCGGCTGACCCCACTGCCACATTATTTGAGAAGCACTTTGAGATAAAAATTTAAGAAGCATAATGCAAAGTAGTTCTACATATAGGTTTGTGTACAGCTGAACTAGAGGATGGGATTTGGACCCTTAAAAGCCCATTTGAAACACAATGTGGAAGTTGGTAATGGCTACTCAAATGGTGTAAGCTTGTCTCAATGGGCCTAACAATTAACACGGGCTGTCCAGGTCTATAAAGTTCTTGGTCCATTCTAACAAAATCCATGGTTTTTAGTTCGGGTCATTTATTGATTTAGCCCAGTTATTAAAGTCTCTGGCAGATGATATTTGTCGAATGCATTCTCTCCAAATATAATTACATCATTATCTTTCTTCTTATTTTTTTTTATTCAATTACATTATCATCTTTATGTTCAACTTATTTGCAAATGCATTCTAAAGTAATTTTTTGCTTTTTAAAAAAAATAAGTCTTACTCGTTTATGCATTCAAGTTGGAGAAAGTGCCTCACATATAGGAACATAGATTGGGGATTGATGAAACCCATGCTCCTTAACCTTTATATTTAATAAGAAACTCACACTCTATCATGTTTCCATCTTCATCCCTACCATTCTTTCATCCTTTCACACATTATATCTAAAGCACACATAAAATTGTACATGTGCTACGGAAAAAATGTTACATCTATACTAAAGGCAGCAATTAAATCTTTGGGCAAATTTTAAGGATCCAAAATGTTAGATACTTTTATACTAGTAGTCTTAGTTTTAAGTCCAAAGGCTCCCAAACACTCACCAAGTCTGCTAATCTCAAAGGCCCCAAACTCTTTAAAGCCCAAAACCCAACTTTTTATTACTAGTCAAACTAAAGTGATGGCTTCGGCTCTCTTGGGTTTGTTTGAGGAAAAGTTGTGGGTTTTTAAGTAAGTGTGTGTGAGAGAGAGAGAGAGAGTGTGTGTGTCTCACCTTAAGAGCTTAGCTCAAGTCCTAGCCCAATTGTAAAAGCCCCCAAACAGACCCAAGCCCAGGCCCTATCGGGAAATTAACTCGAAAACTCAACTTCTTTCTCTCATACTCTTTTGTTGTCGAATGTTTGGCAAGCTTGGGTTGTAATTTGTCATCCTTTTGGACCTCTTATAAAATGCTAATTTGATGTATAAAAAAGCATATAAAATAAATTATACACATAATTATGTACATAAAAAATAAATAATAAATTAATTAATTAATTTGGGAACGCTGCCCCCGAACTCCCGTAAAGCCTAGGGCCCCCATTTTAGACTTTGCCTTGGACCCCGAAACCTTCAGGGCCGGTCCTGTTTTTAATCTTTTCAACCAAAGTCCAAGTTTAGAAGAAAGTTTTCTATTGGTACAAGTGGTACTAAAATCATCTCTCTCCAAAGGGTGCAACAAAATTACTGCGCCATATTAGCAAAAGGCTCTTCAAATGGCAATTGGGCCCCTCCCATGTATTAGATATAGGGAGGATTGGTGTAAGGTCTTTAAGGTTGGTCCTTCTTGGTTTAAAGGACAGCACATTAACAATAAACCCCACGAGGATAAAAGCCCAAGTCCATTTTTTTTACTCAAGTCCACACCACTAATAATTCACTCCTCAAGTCCATTTCAACATTTTCAACTCACCTAACTACCCCTCACTTCTCAAAATATCCAAACCCCTCACAATCAGGTTTGGTCTCTCTCTCTCTCTCTCTCTCTCTCTCTCTCTCTAAGATCTCTCTCACCACCACTGGTACACCTCCACCACCGCCACTGCTACCGTAACCATCGATCCATCGCTGTCGGAACCACCACCACCGATCCAGTGCCACCTCTCTCTACCATAGCAATCACTGCCTTCCACGATCGTTCTCTGCACCACCGTTACCGATGTGCCGTTGCCACCACCGAGCATCCCGCTGCCATGGCCATTACCACTAGCTAGCTGCCGTCATCATCATCACAACCAAACACTGCCATCGTCACCGTCACCGGCGTTGATCTAAACCGAGATCTAGATCTAGATCTCCTTCACCAATTAAGATCTAGATCTAGATCGAGATTTGAAGGTCGCTACCACGGCCAGTGCAATGAACTCCGGTGATCTCCATGCAAGGTGACCATTACCAGCTATGAGGTATATTAATTTCATAATTACATATCTTAAGTAAAATTACACTTAAGATTTTTAAAGTGAATTTTTCCAGTTTTTCAGTGATGTTTCAGTTGTTTTGTTATAAATGTAATCTTTAGTGAAATTACAAACTTAAATCAACAATTGTAACTTCTATTAAGATGAGTGAAATTTTACTTAGGATGGTGATTTGTGAAAGTTTTGAGTTTATGTAGCTAAGGTGCTTGTTGTTATGCCTTAGTGTTTTTTTGTTGTTGATTGTGATCTCATAAGTTTTGCCTTTATTGTGGCTGCATTGATTGCATTGGTGTGTTAGTTGCATATTTTGCAAATCAATCTTAAGTCAAATTTCACTTAAGATTGATTTTAAGTGAAATTTCACTTAAGAACAAGGGTAATGCTAGACCCACACCCAGTTCTCACACCCATTCATCCACACCCTGAGAGAATCAACTGTGATGCAATTGAATCACTAAGCGCTAGCGCTCTTTAATCGAAGATTGCTGAAATTTCTTTTGAATGGGCATCTGTCTATCTGCTTTAAAAAGTAAGTTAGGCACGAATGGTATAAGACAACCTCTCCTCATATTCAAAACTCGCTTAATCTGAAACTCGCTTGTCATCGAGAGATTGGACATCCCAGCCACCGCGTGCGGAGGACACGTCAACAGCCAAATGCTTGCCAATAAAATCATGATTAGCAGAACTGGCATCTGTTCACCGGATCGGTAGCAGTGTGAGGGGAATACTCCAACGTTTCCTAGGCAGAAATATAGTCAGGCTCTTTGCTAAACCCATCCATTTTAGACTAAGACGGATCATTAGAGCTTTGTTCTCTATCTTTGGCTTTAGGTTTGTATCTGTATCCTTGAAGAAGCGGCAAAAGCAAAACTCCCCATCACTAGAATGAGTGTCGTAGCACCCAGTATAATTGATACAGCTTCAAACATTTGTCTAAAGAGGACCCCTCCCATATGTATTTATTATGGAAAGAACCCTGCCATTCTGCTGCCCAAAGTCTTAATAAATGCATACACTCTACTCCCTTCGCATAACATTGATAGCCTATACTCGTGTCCTAGCTCGTCTGAGAACTAGATTCGCCTCAATTGATGTGGACCAATGGGAAGAAAAGAAAGACTGTGGAATCCATTGTGATCCACACCACTTTACAATCTCTCTCCTATCCTCATTGGTCCATATCAGGGTGTGGATGGATGGGTGTGAGATTTGGTTGTGGATCTAGCATTACTCCAAGAACAAACTGTCCATAAAAGAAAAAGTAATTTTTGCAATAAAAGTTGGATGTGGTGTTGCCGGTGGTCGGCGGAGGTGGCAAGGATGGTAGTGTCGTGAACCTTGGTTGTTGGAGATGGCAGGGGTGAACAACACTGTTCATCGTGAACAGTGGTGGTCAAAGGTGGTGTCGCCGGTGGTGGTCGGAGGTGGTGTCACCGGTGGTAGCTTGAGGTGGCAGGGGTGCTGGTCGGAGGTGGTTTGGAGTAGTGGTAATAGTGGCTAGGGTTTGGTTAGGGTTAGAGGTTGAAGATGAGGATATTTTGGTCTATGGACATTAGAAGGACTCATCCCCAATTAGGGGTGCTCACGAGTCAGGTGAGTCGGGTTTGGCCCTCATCCCCTCATCCATCCGAACATAGTCGAGTTTGCCCTCCTTCCACCCCTCATCCACTCGCTTTGTCGGGTGCACCCGACTCACCGGGAGGTCGGGTGAAACCCGACTGTCTCATTTGTCTCAATCAAGCATTTGCTTTACACATGACTTTGTCTACATTTTCTTTTTCTTTTTTTGCTTTGAATGTCTTTATCTACATAGTCATGGGCTAACCAAAGCTCTGACCAAACAAAAAATAAAAACATAGTTATGTGCTAGTTTGATGGTTTTAATATTTTTATATCTCCACTAATGACATATATATTGATATAAGAATATAACATATATATTTTTAAAGACTATATAATACATAATACATATACTGATATAAGCATATTACATATATATATATATATTAAAGACTATATAATACATAATGCATATATTGATATAAGCATATTACATATAAATTTTTAAAAAATTTAAGCGTGTTTCGAGTCAGGTCGGGTGAATCGGTTTTCACCCCCTAGACCCGTGACTCCACCCGAAACTGTCGGGTTTCCATCACCAAGACCTGTGACTCCACCCACATTGTTTAAAAACAAAAGAAAAAGGCTACGGAAGAGTTGGGTGGGCGGGTGGATTTTGAGCAGCCCTATCCCCAATGTATATTTTAAGTTGTCATTCATTCCACTAAAACTCCTCTTAATGACATTTTCATCAATTTTGCCTTGGATCATATCCGTGAAATAATAAATCCATTCATTTAACTGAATAATGGCCTAGGCCAGACTGGGTTGAGACTTGAGGTCTGGCAGCTGTTCTTAAGTTTGGGCTTGGCTTCAAAATTGAGTCCTAATGTTCCAGTGAGCTAGCATCATCAAGTTCTCTTGTTGTCAGGCGTTGAAAAATAATCTACATAATGATCTGGGAGTCTGGGCCTGACAGACCACTGGGCCGTTGCCCAGTAAAATGCCTTCATGCCTCCTATTGAGAAGTTATTCCATGAGACTGTGACACCATATTATCACAATGACGTAGTGTGATGCCCTATTCATATCGGGTCCATGTGTCTGATTAAAATAGGAGAAAATTATTCAAGGAGCACGTCACACCACATCTTTATACTAACGCGGTGTGATCACCAAATTATATGGGTTCATGTGGTCCTTGCTTTTAGAGGAACATGACAAGTAGTTCCTAATTTTAATCAAGAAGTTGCTCGCACTATTTGTCACACGCCCCCTATTTGTAGGGTCACATGGTCTTATATGCATGGGTCGTCAAACCACATCAACGTGATGACGTAGTGAGAGGGGCTCAGCGAATAACTTCCCCAAGTGTTGGAGGCATGACCACCGAAGTATAAGGGGTACCCACTTGTTTTGACCGCCTAAGAATATGAGAAATTATTCTGCTCACTGGGTAAATTCACTTAAGAGCCTCCCTCTCTCTCTCTCTCTCTCTATATATATATATATATATATATTAATTAAATTTTCTAAAAAGCTGCAAAAGAAGATTAATCTTAAAGCAGTAAATTATATCTTTTTAAGAAAAGTGGAACAAATTAATTGTTACGTATTTTACAAAAAATGTCCCTACTATATTTCAAATATGTCTACATGTCATCTATAGACGTCATTTGGCACTTATATTTCAAATGTCATCTTTGGCATTCCACATAGAAAATCACTTTTTCAGCTAGATTGTCAAATACTTTTCTCCGAAAAAATCTCTAATTCTTACAGCAAACTTTTACCAATATGTATAAAATTAAAAATATCTTTTAAAAAAAATAAAAAATAATAAATAAAAAAAAACTCTTACTACCTCAAAGATCTCAAATGGATCTTCAACTTATTCAACTTTAAAATAATAAATATATATATATATATATACAGAACCCTTCTTATGAGGGATTCCTCACTTTAATAAAGTGAGGATTTCTTTCTACAGCCGTTGGATCCAGTTTTTAGTCTGTAAAATTATTTCGATACCCTTAGTGAAAACTGGATCCAACGATTGTAGAAAGAAGTCCTCACTTTAACAAAGTGAGGGATCCCTCATAAGAATGGTTCTGTATATATATATATATATATTTACATTTTGGATGATGAGGGAGAAATTATTCTATGGACCGAACCCATAACCAAACACATGATGGTCTTGGCTAGTTGGGGGGGTGCAATGTGACCTTAGTCGCTCAAAAGTCATACCACTTGATCATATGATAGCTCATTACTGGTCATAACCATCCTGTAACCTACGGTCCATAACCATACAATAATTCCTCGTGGGAAACTATGATAAATGCTCTTTAATTGCCACCCTTTATTTACGGCTCGTAATGTGCTGTGGCCATACTAACAAATCAACCACCATGGCTAGGACCCTCTCAACAAAATGTTGTACCTTGTGAAGGGTGCAATATACTAACATACATACAGATACAGTTGTGCAATATAACCACCATGGCTAGGACCCTCTCTTTTTTTGGTTATACAGTACATGTGACCACGGCTATATGGTTCAGGTACGTCCGTAAAGGACCGTAAGTCCTTGGTGTCCTCGGATTCCAAGGGGTGAGTTGGAATGTGGCAATCAATCTCTCTCACTTAGGTGTGTTTGGATTCTTTGGAAAGACTGAAATCGAGTATATATTTTTGTCAAGAGTAATGCTACACACACTTTTTGACACTCAGTTTTAAATATATGTACTATGTACAGTGTAAGTAGTGCACCAAAAAATGTGAAAAATTCAAACAACACAAGATACATGTGTTTAAAGTATAGTGTGTCAAAACATTTCCCTTTTGTCAATAGTGTACATTTTTCCGTTTTGTTTTTAGTTTTGTTCTGAAGATATAATACAATATCTACTTTCTTGCCGGGGGGGGGGGGTGGGGGAGGGTGGTGTTAAAATATGATTATTTTAAGACAAACTTATCTCTCCATAGCTCTTTAAAAAAAATGTATTCATATGCTCAATTTATTTTCTTTACTTTTTCTCTAATTTTACTAATAAAAAAAAAAAAAAATCTTAATATGTTTAAAATGGATATCTATAAGGCTTTATACACTCGAGGTTAATTAACTAAATAAGATGTTTACCTGAGTGAAAAATTATATAGAATTTGAGGACCAAAATGAAATTTATGAGTTTTGAATGGATAAATTAAAAAATTCTGGATAGGCACAAATGCATAGAACATAAAATACACAGTTTTATGTTTCAAAAGTCAATTCTTAACTGCCATGTGATTGTGAATGAAATCACTAAGTTTCACGAAAACTAATACGTTTACCTCCCTATTGTTACTTTACCTACTTATAGTTCAAAAGTTGACACTTGACTACATGCGATTGTGATTGAAAAGAAGGGTATATTTATCATTTTAATTTAAAATTAACACCATAGGGAATTAAGGTGGTAACACAAAACGGACCAAACTAGAGGGTAAAATTATTCAACCCAAAAAATAAAAGATTACTCCATGCCAAACACATCAAATGACTGTGTTTTAGGTATGATGCTAAAGTCCCTGTCAATGCAATTTGATCACATCGTTTTCATCATTTAAGTTAGGGCTGCTCAAAATCCACCCGTTTAGCCGACCACCCGACTCAGCCGTAGCCTTTTTATTGGTTTTTAAACAATGTGGGTGGAGTCACGGGTCCTGAGGATGGAAACCCGACAGTTTCGGATGGAGTCACGGGTCTAGGGGGGGTGAAAACCCGATTCACCCGACCCGACTCGAAAGACACTTAATTTTTGTAAAATATATATGTAATATGCTTATATCAATATATGCATTATGTATTATATAGTTTTTAATATATATATATATATGAAATATGCTTATATGAGTATATGTATTATGTATTATATAGTCTTTAAATATATATATATGTTATATTCTTGTATCAATAAAATATATATGTCACTAGCGAAGATATAAAAACATTAAAACCATCAAACTAGCACATGACTATGATTTTATTTTTTGTTTGGTCAGAGCTTTGGTTAGCCCATGACTATGTATGTACACAAAAACATTCAAAGCAAAAAAAAAAATGAAGACAAAGTCCTGTGTAAAGCAAATACTTGATTGAGACAAATGAGACAGTCGGGTTTTACCCGACTCGACCCGACTCACCCGATGAGTCGGGTACACCCGACAAAGCGAGTGGATAACGGGTGGAAGGATAGCAAACCCGACTATATTTGGATGGATGAGCGGATGAGGGCCAAACCCGAATCACCCGACTTGTGAGCACCCCTAATTTAAGTTATCCTAAATTCACCATAACGTCTCTTATATGCCGTAGATCCACATCTTTCACAGCATGTGAGCTTTAAATGAATTAAGCTCCTAATCTCTACAGGTCTTTAGTGGTTAAAAGGATTTTGTTGCAGTGGTTGCTTGGCCTTTTTCAAAAACCTGAAACATGTTAGTTCATATTTGTCTATTTAGAGCCACTCAAAAAATAGAGCATAGTATACATATTTTGTCTCGCCAATGTTGTGCCATGCATTGCCCATGCCATATTTTAATATTGTCATTTCTTGCGCCAAATTTGGCACAGTATTGAAATGACATATTGCAATATCAGATTTCTACAATAAATTTTTGCAATAAAGATGAATCAACGGCTCATTTTTAGTTTTTCAATGCAATATGGTGCAAGAATGATAGTTAGACGAAGTATTGACAAGTGAAATGATAGTTGTGCTAAAAAAATAGAATTAATTATGAAACGTGTCATTAGAGTAGATATGCAAAAGTATATCATTTTGGTAGTGTAGTAATATCACTAAAATAGCATTACCATAAGCAAAATGGCATTTTACTTTGGAGATGCTCTTACAAAGCTTATCCTTTTATGCTTAATCCACTTTTGGTACTATTGTGCTTAATTACTAGTTCCATTTTGAAAAAGTAAGAACCTAATGTGACATATGTGGACACTATCTATTCTTTCCTAGAATAAATAGAGAGATCCCCAAAGATTACTCTTGCACCCTTGTTCCATGATCCCTTTTTCTTACTAATAATGATGTATTACTAAGATACACACATATATATATATACAAAGATTTTCTAAAGAGCACCACCTCTCTTTAATAAAGAGAAGGCCTATGTTTTGACCGTCAGATTGTGTTTAACAACTGTGAAATGACAAAACTGCTATTAATGAAAACACGATCCAATGACCAAAATAGAGGTCCTCTCTTTAATAAAGAAAGGGCGTCATCTTTAGAACATGATTAATATATATATATATATATATATTTATATGAACATATGTGGCTCTGTGTGTGCGCGCTTTTGGAGGTGGTGGTCACAGAGAATCCTGGTGGGTAATTACAGTTTGGAAAATAGTTGGTAAAGTTAGACATAGGAAGTGTGGTTGACAGCTCACAGGTACTTGCTATGTTGTCTTTTACAAAGTAGTGGGGGCAAGGGTAACATGGCCTTTCATTTGATGTGCCAAACAGGGCATTTTTTTCTACCCCTGGAATTGCTTTTGTTTTTTTTTTTTGCTACAGTCAAAGCACCCACTGGCGCCACACACACACACGATAGACAGCCACTGGCTGAAGGGGAGTGAAACCCCCTGTTCAAAGTCCCATGAGGGGACTCGAACTCCCCACCTCCCACAAAGGAGAGGTGGTACATGACCATCTAGGCTAGAAGCCCCGGTCCTGGAATTGCTTTTGTTGATTAGCTATAAAAGTCATTACCTTTAAGCCCGGAAGATGGGTCCAACACCCTCCTATTTCCCTTCTGTTTTTATCCCCATTCACTGACCAATCTAATTCATAGAACATGGTTGGTGTTTAATTGTCTTTCAAAGACTAACCCATGGGCCAGCCCTATTCCAATTTACCTCGAATTCTTGACTTGGTGGTCTTTGTGATTCACCTTAATTTATGGTCTGACCACAGTAATTTTTTATTTTAAAATTTTTTTAATCATTGATTTTAGAACTCATGGATTAAGATCCTCGGTCGCGGTCCCTTGGCAGCAACTGGTAGGATCACATGATTTGTTATTTTTTAAATAAAATAAAATAAAAAATCATTGAGCGGTCTTGTCAGCACAACGTAGGTACTGCCCCAGTGTGATTAGGGGTGTAAATCGGTCAGTCGGTCGGTGTTGTTTTTTTTTGTTTTTTTCCCTACTAATTCTCAAGGAAGAAAAATTTAGCTTTGAAACCGGTCGATGGTTCGCATGGTAATGTTGCGAAGTTAAATTTTTGGTTTTTAATTTTTATTTTCATTTTTGAGTGAATTAATCTCATATTAGAATCAATTATAAATACAAAAAATTGAAAATTAGAAACCAGAAACGTCTATGTCAGTCCTAAACTAGCCACAGCTATATTCACAAACTATATAAATGCATGGTATAAAGTCAAAACTATATTAGATTTGTTTGGTCTTATATATAAACCAATCATAAATGTATGGTGCAGGATGCTTTACTATCAAGGTCCACGATTTCAGGGCCCAATTGAAAAGCTTAATTTTTATTAGTGAAATTTGCAAAAGAAATTGATTTCTCCCCGATAACCATAGTTTTAGTGTGTGTTTGATAACTCTATAAAGTAGGGGTGGGCATTTGGTTGGTTTAGTTTCGAACCGAAAATTTTGGTTCGGATTGTTCGGTTCGGGTTTGAAATTTTGGTACCGAAAACCAAATTGAAATAAACTTTGAAAAAATGGTTCGGTTTCGAAATTTAACTTCGGTTCGGTTTGAAAATTCGGGTTGAAACTCAATCGAAATTATTTTTTGTTTTTTATTATTTTTATTTTTATTTTTTTTGTTTGGGTAAATTTAAGTATAGTAAATTAGTAAAGATTCACCACTTTGAGATTCTGTTTTTTATTTGTTATTTTTCATTAACAATATGAATCATATGACCCTAATTTATCTGACAAGTCTTTATATATTCTTAAAATTTCGGTTATTCGGTTTCGAACCGAAATTTTTTTTACTTTCGAAAACCTAACCATACTAATTAAAATAGTTCTGTTTCGAACTGATATAATTTCGGTTCGGTTATTATCCGAACCAAAATTTGAAAAATTTCAGTTTCGGTTCGGTTTTTCGGGTTGGCCCGAAGTATGCCCACCCCTACTATAAAGTGGTAAAAATGAAAACATTCAACACTTATTTTGTTTTAGTGTGTTTGATAACGTATTACTTAATTGAAAAAGCAACCAAAAAACCACTGAAAGCTTTAAGTGAAAAATTTCTACTGAAAATAATCACTAAATGCAATCTATTTCAGTACTTGAAAGACTGTTTTTAGTATTGTAAATTCAATCGCTTAAAATTTTCAGTATTTAAAATTCAGCACTTAATTTTCAGTTTTATCAAACGCACCCTTAATCTTTCTTTTAATAATAAGTCCTGTCAGCAATTACTAAGAGGACCAAATTCAATTGGTATGACCTCTCTCTCCTTAGTGGGGAGATTGGGGGTTCGAATCTCTTTAGAGAATTTCCAAACCCAAAATTTAAGAATATTACAATAAAGAGAGAATAAGAGAAAGAAGAAAAGTAATACTAGAATCAAGTAAGTCTTTCTCATTGATATGCTCCCTATTTATAGGGTAAGGTAGGGGTGTGTGAATAAATATCACTTTACAATTAGATCCCTAACCTAATACAAAATGTGGACAGCCACACATAAATATGTAATATTTACAACACTCCCCCTTGGATGTCCACCATTAAAGGATTGTTGCCTCATTAAAACCTTGCTAAGGAAAACCCAGTGGGAAAAACCAAAGCAAAGTAAAAAGAGTACAACGTTCTTCAGGAACTTGGTGGATGCGCATAATGCTGCCTCATTAAAACCTTGATAAGAGAAAACCCTATGGGAAAAAAACTCTAATCGAAGGAAAACGAGTCCAGCGCGCCTAAAATTCAAATATTGCATACTTCAGGATGCTTCTTTTATGACCACTCCCCCTCATTTAAAGAAAACTTCAGTTGGTCAGATGATTGAGACGACGCATGCCAATTCCGTACACCAATTTTTGAAAAGTTGACTTGGGTAATGCCTTAGTAAAGAGATCAGCAAGGTTATTGCTTGATCGAATCTGTTTGACTTCAATTTCACGATTCTCTTGAAGTTCTTGTGTGAAGAAAAATTTGGGTGAAATGTGCTTGACCCAATCTCCTTTGATGAAACCTCCTTGAATTTGAGCAATACATGCAGCGTTGTCTTCATAGATTGTAGTCGGTTCATCAACGATTGGAGTTAATTGACAACTACTTCGTATATGTTGGACTAATGATCTTATCCAGACACACTCTCGGCTTGCTTCATGGAGTGCTAGAATTTCAGAATGGTTGGAGGATGTAGCCACTAAAGCTTGTTTAGTAGAGCGCCAAGAAATAGCTGCATTGTTGTTCAAAAATATATATCCTGTTTGTGAGCGACCCTTATGAGGGTCGGACAGATAACCTGAATCTGCATAACCAACTAAGTGGGAATGAATAGATAAATCAAACGAATAAAACAAGCCCATGTCAATGGTCCCACGAAGGTATCTAAAAATGTGTTTTATTCTAGTCCAATGCCTATAGGTGAGTGCAGAACTAAATCTTGCAAGCAGATTCACAGAAAATGCAATGTCTGGTCTTGTACTTTGAGCCAAGTACAATAGTGCACCAATAGCACTTATGTATGGTACTTCAGGACCAAGGAATTCTTCATTTTCTTCTTTTGGTCGATATGGATCTCTCTTGACATCTAGGGACCTGACGACCATAGGTGTAATTAGTGGATGAGATTTGTCCATATTAAAGCGCTTCAACATTTTTTCAGTATAGCTTGATTGAAGAACTAATATTCCACTAGTACTTCTCTCGAGGTGCAGGCCGAGACAAAATTTTGTTTCCCCAAGGTCCTTCATTTCAAACTCTTTCTTTAAATATCTAGCAGTTTTTTCAAGCTCTTCTGGAGACCCAATTAGATTTATATCATCCACATAAACTGCGACTATGGCAAATCCATTTTCAAAATTCTTAATGAAGACACATGGACAAATGTGATTATTTTCATGCCCTTCCTTAGACAAATATTCACTAAGACGGTTGTACCACATTCTTCCAGATTGTTTCAAACCGTACAATGCACATCTTAGTTTGATCGAGTACGTACTTCTTGGTTTTGCTTCAGGCAAAACCAATCCTTCAAAGATCTTCATGTAAATATATGTGTCTAAGTCCCCATATAGGTATGCATTTACTACATCCATGAGTCTCATGGTTTGCAATTTCTTGTAAATGCAATATTCTCCTTACCTCATAATCACATTGAGAAGTTCTTGGATCTAGATGAGACAAAGTGGATGTAGTCCATGGTAATTCATGCCGTTCTTCAGGAACAAGTTGTTTGATATTAATTTCATTTTCTCCCCCTATCGGCGGGAAGATTGTCTCATCAAATTGGCAATCTGCAAACCTGGTAGTAAATACATCACCTGTTAATGGTTCTAGATAACGAATAATAGAAGGTGAGTCAAAACCAACATAAATTCCCAAACGCCTTTGGGGGCCCATTTTAGTACGTTTTGGGGGTGGTATAGGAACATGTACTGCACAACCAAATTTTCTCAAGTGTGAAATGTTAGGCTGAGAACCTGTCACAAGTTGTGCGGGTGATAACTGATTATAAGAAGTGGGTCTAAGTCTAAGTAACATTTCAGCATGCAAGATAGCATGTCCCCATGCACTAACAGGGAGTCTAAATTGCATAAGTAAAGGCCTTGCAATAAGTTGAAGGCGTTTAATTAGGGATTCTGCTAATCCATTTTGTGTGTGTACATGATGTTCAACATCAATTCCTATAGATGAACAATAGTCATCAAAAACTTGAGAGGTAAATTCCGCTGCATTGTCAAGTCGAATAGACTTAATTGGTTGGTCCGGAAAGTGTGCCTTAAGTTTTATAATTTGACTAAGTAATCTGGCAAAGGCAAGATTACGTATAGAGAGTAGGCATACATGTGACCATCTAGTGGAAGTATCTAATAAGACCATGTAACATCTAAATGGGCCACTAGCAGGTTGAATTGGACCACAAATGTCACCTTGTATCCTTTGTAAGAAGGATGGTGACTCAAAAGCAATTTTAAGAAATGAAGGTCTAGTAATAAGTTTTCCTTGTGAACAAGGAATACAAAGGTGTCCACTAGGCAAAATCAAATGTTGGTTTGCTAGAGTATGCCATTTGAGTTATCCACTATCTTTTTCAACATTGTAGATCCAGGATGACCCAAATGATCATGCCAAAGAATTAAATTACTTCGGTCTTTGAGCTTCTGGCTCCCTTTAAGCTTCTGGCTCATAATGACATGTGATTCAACAATCTCAATTGTTGTGTAATATAATCCCAATGAGAGAATAGAGAATTTTTCTAATGTAAGCTTCTGGCTTCCAACATAAGAAATTATGCATAAAAATTCTTTATTGCCTTCATTTTTAGTTTCAATATGATACCCATTCATGCGTATATCTTTAAAACTTAGCAAGTTTCTTCGGGAACTGCTTGAATATAACGCATTTTGAATAAATAGATGAGTACCATTTGGTAACAAAATATGGACTCTTCCGTAGCCTTCAATAATTTGTGCAGATCCAGCTATAGTGGACACATTTTGTTTGTTAAGTTTTAGTGTAGAGAAGAACTTTTGACATTTAAGTATGGTGTGAGTTGTCCCACTATCGACCAGGCATATATCATCCTCGTATTTTTGCATCCCAAGATCCATACCTTGAAAAATAAAGTAAAGAAAAAAAAATATTTAACTAAGCAATGAACTATATTAAATATTATTCAACGCATAATTATTCAAATATCCCAAACAAAATTCATCTCATGCAAATAAGCAAAATAAAAATAATCCAACTAAAGATATTATCCAGCTAGCTAGACTGAGGCTGGTGGATCTCTTAACATTATATTGAATGCCTCATTAGTGACAGGCTCTCCATCTTCATCCTGAAAAAAAATCTGAGCAATCCAAGTGGGTGTTGCCAATTGTGTATCCAGATGGTATATCACTATTTTCCCATTCTTCCAATAAGTTTGTCTCCGCGGTTCTAATAGATGCTTGGTACTGTTCCACCTCTTGCTTGGACGCACGACAATTGCGCGACCAATGTCCACTTTTTCCACATCTGTAACAAACATCATTGGGCGCATTTGTAATATTAGGTGTGCCCTTGTTACCTTTGGCAGGAGTTGCAGACCATTTCTTGTGGTTCTTGAAATTAGCATTCTTTTGTGGACCAAAATTATTGTAACCTCCTCTCTTGGAATGATTATTATGACCACCTCTTCTGGGGTTGCCACCTCTTCTAAAGTTAATATTTCTACCACGTCCGCTGCCTCGGCCTCTTTGGTAGCCAAAGTTTGCATTTGCTTCAGGAAATGCCACGGCTCCAGTTGGTCTAGCATTATGATTTTTCATTAGAACCTTACTATTTTCCTCTGCAACAAGGAGACAAGTTACTAATTCTGAATACTTGGCAAAGTTACGCTCTCGATATTGCTGCTGCAGGAGCACATTCAAGGCATGGAAGGTTGAGAGTGTCTTTTCGATCATTTGAGCATCTGTCACTTTTTCACCACATAATTTAAGACGAGAAACAGTATCGAATAATGTGGAGTTATATTCTGAAACCGTCTTAAAATCTTGATACCTCAAGTTCAAAAACTCGCTATGTGCATTGGGAAGTATGACCATCTTCTGGTGGTTATACCTGTCCTTCAGGGACTGCCATAGACTCAAGGGATCTTCCTCAGTTAAGTATTCATTCTTGAGGTCATCATGAATATGGTGACGCAAGAAAATAAGTGCAGATGCTTTCTCTTAAGGAGACATTTTATTTCCTTCTTCAATAGCAACACCCAACTTTTTAAACTGCAAGTGAAGTTTGGCATCAACCTGCCAAGACAAATAGTTCCCTCCATTGACAGCAAGAGCATTAAATTCAAGTTTTGTAAGGCTCGACATCTGTGTTTTCTTTAGAGTTGATTAACTCTCTTTTCAATACCTAGGGTTTTAAGAGGCTATCGTGCTGATAACGTGTTACAATAAAGAGAGAATAAGAGAAAGAAGAAAAGTAATACTAGAATCAAGTAAGTCTTTCTCATTGATATGCTCCCTATTTATAGGGTAAGATAGGGGTGTGTGAATAAATATCACTTTACAATTAGATCCCTAACCTAATACAAAATGTGGAGGCTACACATAAATATGTAATATTTACAACAAAGAATAATTTTTTAGTACATGTGACATTTTAACCCAAATGTAGTCTAACCTATCCTTACAAACCCAATTTGACGCCATATATTGTTGATAAATAGATCCCAAAATGTATAAATATAACCTCAAAAGATAATATTATTCTTAAATATACCTAATTCGACACTTATCATCAACTATATATAAATAGACCCCAAAATTTTTTATTTTTTTTGAGGTGCTGTCCCTTGAACCCCTGTATAGCTTCCTTTGTCATGCCCCGGAATCGCACATTTGATTCTAGGATACGTGGCACGCCACCAAAGCTCCCATTACACTCCTAAGGATCCATAATTAACATTTAAAATCAGAGTTACAAAAAGTCTTTCCCATTTAAAACACGTTTAAAACAACTTATTCTGAAACAGGTTGGTCCAATCGACTAATCGGGGACCCGGTCGACTGGACAAGCAAATTGCAGAGAGCTAACTCCTTGGTCCGGTCAACTGAGTGACCCGGTCGACTGAGATTTTTGAGGCCCGGTCAACTGGACACTCCAACTCCAGAAGTTTGGCATTCTACTACATGATCCAGTCGACTGGGTCGCGCATCTGGTTAACTGATCTGCGCAGCAGAACCCAATTCTCAGCAGTCCCCTGTTTTGAAGACTAAAAATCAAACCAACATTCTTATCACTTGATAAAACAACCCAAATCTAACACCCACAACTTGTGAAAACAAAACCCAGCCATAGTATGACAACCACAAAGTTACTCAACCAAAGCTATTAAAAGATTTAAACCCGGATTGAAAGCCGGTAAAATATGAAACAAATTCCATTAAAAAATCAAAAGATTACAAAGTTTAGAACCCAACGTAACCACATCTATTACATGAATCAAGTGACTAAATTTACATAAATCTTAACCAATAAACATTGTCTTGAAATTCACATGTTAACTTTTCATAAGCCAACTAGCTAAGTTACGAATATTACTATTCTGAATACAAGACCATGTTCGATCTTATTACAAGATTGAGTTAAGAACACAAGGAAAATGACATCAACTAAAAACCATTCCCAAAACCCCATGTTGCCTCGCCGTTGCCATTTTCTCATTCCTTTGACGCCTTGATTTACATAAATCTTAACCAACAAACATTGTCTTGAAATTCACATTTTAACTTTTCATAAACCAACTAGCAAAGTTACGAATATAACTATTCTGAATACAAAACCATGTTCGATCTTATTACAAGATTGAGTTGAGAACATAAGGAAAACGACATCAACTAAAAACCATTCCCAAAATCCCACGCTGCCTCATCGTTACCATTTTCTCATTCCTTTGACGCCTTGCCTTTATGACCTACAATGGTTATTTAATAACCACTACAATATATCAGCTATATACTGGTGAATGCCGATAATTATAAACATGAATAATAGACATGCTCAATCTCATCTTTTCTACACATAACTATGGTCTCCGGAATGCAAGTACAGATCACCCTTTCATGATTAGGCTCCGACTACTCCATTAGTCCGCGCGACTAACCGAGATCCACACCTCTTCCTTTTAGGCGTGCAACCTCATGGCCAATTTTGGCACCTGGTTTCATCACTTCGATGGCAAGTACAAGTTCCCCTTTGACCGAAATATACAACTCAACATGCTCATGTAGTCATTACACCGTACAATTCACAAATTATACAAGAACTATCAAATTACTCAAACCAATGGGCCTTATTAACCATATGAGTTTGCCCAATAATAACTAGACATGCTAATTTATACAAGTAGACATGCTTTTTATTACAAAGATCATCTCAAACAAGTAATTATCCAGATTCTATAATTAGTGTCACTCACCTCAAGGACTTCGCTCCTATTAGCTGAATTAAGAGCCTAGTAATTACTAGGTACAATTCCTATATCAAATTAGAAAATTATGAGCTAAGTTCTCAAATTGGGGCACAGAAAAACTATCTCAAAATATAACAAGATTTATACCATTGCATTAGACTCACCTCCAAGAGTCCGAATATGTAGCCTGTTTTGAAATTGAACGTCAAACCGCACGTCGTTTGGCGTCCAAAGCGTTGTCGAGCTCTCCGTCGTCAACTCTTGAAATTCTCTCTGAAATTCTTCTCATTCCTACGAAATGGAAGGAGAGCTAGTGATGATGACATGTGTAAAGGGATGACACATGTCTCACAACGTGTAAGCCACATGTTTCATTATTTGTGTTTACACTCCCAAGATTCTAAGGTATTACAATTACACCTCTAGCAGTTATGAAACTTATTAAAACTATCACAAACTTAAATGGGTGTTTGTCTATGTCACACATGGGTCCCATAAGTAATCCCACATAATATTGTGAAGTTGCTAATTAACCTACTAATTATCCTACGTGTCCAACTCGCCCTCACAAGGTATCCCTAACGGACCATAGAAATGGTCTCTAACAATTAACATGATATAAAAACAACATATTAAAATATTCACATATGCCTTAATCAGGGGCGGAGCTAATTAAGGACCAAGGTGGGCCCATGCCCCCCCTGGATTTTTTAAAATTAAAATTATACCCTATAAAAAATGACATATTTAAAATTAGGCCCCCCCTAAAAAATATAAACCCCACGTTCCACGTTAGTTTTAGTCTTTTGAAGCTGGAAAAAAAAAAAAAAAAAAAAGAAAACAGAGAAGAGTGAGAGCAGCAATAGCGAGCGCCGAGAGGAGGAACCGAGGAAGAGACGGGCAACCGACGACCAGAAGAGACGGGCAACCGACGACCAGAGATACACACGGCGACCGGTGGCCGGCGAGGTGGGAGGAAGCCATCAATCGTTCATTAGTGGCTATCCCTTTGGACCCTTCCGGCTTGCGCAGTTGCGCGAATCAGCGAATACGATTTTGAAATCGATAAGTTTTGTCGATTCTTTTTCTATTATTCTTTGTGTGCTTTCAAGTTTGTTGGTAGTATGAGTGATTATATATGTTGAATACATTGATTAGTGTTTGGAATTTGTTTCCAAACTACGGCTTGTTTCAATTGGAAAATTTGTGACTTTTTTATTTTATGAATTTGTGAAAATGTGAATTGGGAATTTATGTTTCCAAACTAGACGGGTGGCTGGAGTTATGCCTTTGTCTTTTGATTTTTGCTGCTTTGGTTGGGTGCTAAGTTTCTACCTCTTTTTGTTGGTGCAGTTTTTCAATTCCTTGGCTTGCTGATACAACAATTGTAATTGTGGGTCTAGTGCTATATTTTTTTAGGAATTTTCTTTCCAAGTTTTTGGGGGGGTCTTTGATAGGATATCTTTAAAATTTAGGTTGGCTCATTGCATTTTCTTGGTTGGAATGTTTGTTTCTCTCTTGGCCTTTTTGGCTTCTTGAATAAAATTACTTTGTTGTTAAAAAAAAACATAGACATAATTCGAATAGTTGTGTGGTTATGTAGTTGTGTAATTAATTTATGATGATACACAACTATGAGCTATGGAGAAGTATTTTCAAAAAATTTTAAAGACTGGGGAATCAACTTCTTGCTCCCCTTTAGAAAGGGATAATGCTCCAAAACAAAGATGTGTAGAGGTAGACTTAAATAATCTTGAAAAAGATCTGGGCCTAAGGAAGCAAATTAGGAGTTACCATCCAAATGATCAAGAAAACGTTCGAAGAGCATATCTTCTTCAAGGTCCTTCTCAACCAAATCTCTTTAGTTTTCCATTTAGGGATTTAGGTGGCAAACCAAGACGATTTAATCGAGCATGGTACGATGAATTTAAGGGATGGTTAGAGTACAGCAAAGAAAAAGATGTTGCTTATTGTCTATCTTGCTATTTGTTCAAACCGGATATTGGAGATTAATTCGGCGGTGATACATTTGCTAGTGTAGGATTTAGTAATTGGAAGAAGAAGAGTTCACTTAATGAACATGCTAAAAGTGATGCTCACTATCAAGCTTGGAGAAAGTGTCAAGATCTTTTAAATCAGAGTCAACATATTGAGACTGCAATCCATAGACAATCACAGCAAGTGACGGAAGAGTATCGACTACGGTTGAAGACATCAATTGAAATCATTCGATTTTTTCTCAAGCAAGGGCTTCCATTTCGTGGTCATGATGACTCCGAGGATTCAGATAACCGCGGAAACTTTCTTGAGCTATTGGAGCTCCTTGCTAATTTCAATGAGAATGTTGCTAGTGTTGTCTTGAAGAATGCTCCCGAAAATCTTAAATGGACATCTCCTATGAATCAAAAGGATATTGTGAATGTTGCTGTAATGGAAACTTTAACATCCATTATCAGTTGTATTGGTGATGAACCATTCACTATTATTGTTGATGAATCTCGAGATAATTTTGGTGAAAGAGCAAACTATGTGAATGACAAAGGAGAAGTAGTAGAATCTTTCATTGGTCTTGAGCATGTTACCAGTACAACTACTAGTTCACTTAAGAAAGCCATTGAATCCCTATTCTCAAAACATAAATTGAGTATCTCTAGGTTGCGTGGGCAAGGATATGATGGAGCAAGTAATATGCGGGGTGCGTTTGCTGGCTTAAAGACTCTTATCTTGTGTAACAACCTGCATTTTCATTTAATCTTAAATTGACATTTCCATAATTAATCTGTATTTGCATTGTCATATTTAAAATCAATATATATTGTCTGCTGTTATTAATTACAATTCTCATATTTGGAATCTTATTACTTGTCTAAATTCATATTGAAATTTTTATTGGGGTCAAACTGTAATTTCTGTAAATTTAGCAATACCTGTGTTGGATTTTAAATCTGTATTTCAAAATGGTGAAAATATTCTTTTTTTAACTCAAACTATATTTTTATAAAACCGAGAAATCGATTCTTACACTAAAATGAATTTTCTGTATTTTATGGTGATCACCGCGCCCCGAAAATACCAGTTTACTTTCAAAACTGTCCGCGCTGCGATGATATCCCACAATATGGGATACTCCACCAATCATGAAGTGACACATACTTTATTTCATTTATGGCAAGTAATGATTGATGGTGCCTTGTTTGGATAATACATTAGTGCATGTGAAATTTTTATGCCAAAAGCCTAATTGCCAAACACCCCACTTGACCCCTAGTACTCTATATGACCCCTACAATCCCATCTCCTCCAGATTGTATAATCTATAGGTGTGTATCCTATATACGTATACACATATTGGTGTAATTGATATTAAGAAAACAAAATTAGTTTGTTGAGTACTTGAGTTTGAACTTGGAGGCCAAGTCTTGATTTTGGGAATTCTATATAACTCTCTCTATTCACATACTTTCTGCACAACACTAGATACACAGAGGGTTGAGAGAGAATTACTCAGTGGGTTTTACAGATTTTAGAGAGAGAGAGAGTAGAAGCTTGATCATCCATAACTTGCAAGCCCAATTGGATTCTTTATTTACTCCTCTTTCTCAACACACCACTTCAATCTTTATCACAGTGAGTATTTTAAAACTCACTCCAAATATAATTCGTGTTCAATTACTGTTTATATGTATGTGTATGTTAATCTCCATTGATGACTTACATTTGAAACTTGAAACTTGAAAAACATGGATTTTCCAAACTTAACCAAAATTCATTTTCTGAATGAAATATGAAAGATTATGGTATGCAGAGTATACGGTTGTAATATTAGAGCTTAATTTGTTCGTATCACGACGTATGATTAAAACGAAGTTTCCGTAAACTCTCGGTTTTTTGTAAAATCCGAGGGCTACGGATCAATTCAAGTAAAATTGATCATAGATTCTTAATCCTTGCAAAAAACCGAAGAAAATCATATATTACATGTCCTATTTACTTCCGAATTGCAAAATAGGTCAAAAGACCCCTTAATTTCTGAAATGGGAGAAAACCAGCAAAGAAGACGAAGCTTCTGCCTGAACTCGCACGCGCGATCGCGCGAGCGAGGTGGGTGATTCTAGGCAGAAGGAAAAGTTTTATAAAATAAAATTAGAGAAAGGGCAAATCGCGCGAGCGGCCCGCGCGAGCGACCATCGCGTGAGTGGCTCGTGCGCGCGACTTTGGACAGTTTCTGGTTTTTGCTTGTTTTATGTTAAGGAACTGTTTGGGTGATGTTTCATGGGCTTTTAAAAGCTTCATTTAGGAAATTTACTAAAGCAGAATCCGATTTGGTTATGTTTGGACGATTAAACCGATGTATTATGACTTATCAATCCCCGTACGCACAATGTTTCTATATTTTAGTGATTTACTTTATGTTTAAAGTTTCATGACACACATGTGGAGTCATTTATACATGCATGGTGAGTGTGAATGTTGGTCAGTGTGGAAAAGGGTAATGGTCAGTATGGTGTAGAGTGTGTGGTTGAGATTGTGTTGTGGACACTCCCTGATAAGTGAGTACCAAAGTGTGTTGTGGTTGAGATTGCGGCGAGAGTGTCTTTGAAATGCAACGGTGGCAAAACTGGACACTCCCTGACGACTATGGTAGCGTCAAAGTGTGTGAAGCCGAACTTGAACATTCCCTGGCACCCATGGTAGTGCTAAAGTGTGGCCTACGGACATTCCCTGGTACCCGAGTCTGGATACTGCGTGAGGTTTCCTCCGGTATTTGCGAGGCGGATTGGTACTAAAGTGTGAGGCATTGGACACTCCCTGATACCCCATACTAAAGTGTGAGGCAAACTGGACACTCCCTGGTACCTCTATATTAAAGTGTGGCTATCGGAGTATTTCAAAGATACTGGTGTGAGAGAGTGGGTTGGTGTGTGGTGGAGAGAAAAGAATCAGTAAGATGAGATGGTGCATTGTTTTCATACACGGTCACATATATGTGATTTATAGCTTTCAAATGATATTGTGGTTGTTCTCTAAAATGAACTCTTTACTCTAATGTAAACTTGTTGAATTAAATGAGAATTTGAAAATGGTAAATGAGTATGTTTTACATTCAAAGTTATGTTTTTAATACTCACCAGCTTCTTGAAGCTGACGACGTTGATGCGTCCTAGACATTCGTGTCTAGGCTTTTCAGGTTTTGAGCAAGCGGAACATTACGACTATGCAAACTGAGAACAACTGCTGGAAAGAGAATTTACTTTACATGTTGAACTATTTGGATAACTGTAATAGATATTAAGTTATTGTTTTGATTTAAGGCGGTTTGTGCCTTTAGAGACCCCGTGCTGTAATAATTATTAAGTTAGAAAAATATTGTAAGCCTTGATTGCTCTGCTCTGATTATTGTCTATTGCTGTTCGACGATTGGGACGGAATCGATTCTTCAAACTATCGTGACCTACGGGTCCATAAAGGAAATTAAACGCTTTCCTTATTTATGCTACGTCGGGGCGTGACATCTTGAATGATAATGGATCTACTTATTATGTTCATTGCTTTGCTCATCAGCTTTAATTGGCTCTTGTAGCTGTGGCAAAGAAAAACTATGATATCAATTGGTTTTTCAATTTGGTATTGGGATTATTAAATGTTGTTGGAGGCTCGTGTAAACGTCATGACACTCTTCTTGAATTACAAGCAGCCAAAGTTTATGAAGCACTAGATACAGGTAAACTTAAAAGTGGGAGAGGCTTGAATCAAGAATGTAACCTTGCACGTCCTTCTGATACTAGTTGGAGCTCACATTATGAAATATTGGCAAGCTTAATCAAAATGTTTGATGCTGTGATTGGGATGCTTGAAATAATCCATGATGATGGAGATGAGAACCTTACCGGTGGAGCACAAGGTCTTTTGATCAACATTCTTAAGTTTGATTTTGTTTTCAATCATCACTTGATGAAAAAAATCCTTGCAATCACAAAATGAGTTGTCAAATGCTTTGCAAGGAAAAGACCAGGATATTAGTAATGCCATTCATTTGGTTGATGTTTCAAAGAAACGACTAAAAGATATGAGGAAGGAAGGATTTGACCCTTTTCTTGATGAAGTTAAATCATTTTGTGCCACATATGATATTGATGTTCCAAACATATCTGAGTCATTTCAGAGTCGACCCAAGCATAGGGGTAGTGATATAACAAATGAACATCGATACAAGTGTGATTTATTTAATGAGGTGCTAGACTTGCAACTTCAAGAGCTTGATGAACGTTTCACTGAGGCAAATACTGAGTTGCTTCTTTGTATGGCATGCCTTAATCCCACAGATTCATTTTCTGCGTTTGACAAGGAAAAAATCATTCGCATTGCCTCTTCTTATCCAAAGGATTTCTCTGAAAAAGACTACACGTATCTTGGAGATCAACTTGATACTTATATCTATGATGTGCGTTCAAGTAATGACTTTTTGGAGTTAAAGGGACTTGGTGATCTAGCGAAGAAAATGGTACAGACAAAAAGACATCTTGCTTTTAATTTAGTTTATTGCCTTCTCAAATTGACGTTGGTTCTACCCGTTGTGACAGCGACAGTGGAGAGAGCTTTTTCAGCTATGAAGATTGTTAAAAACCGCATGCGTGGTCGAATGGGAGACCAATTCTTGAATGATAGTTTGCTTGTGTATATCGAGAAAAAGATATTCAATGAAGTTACAAATGATGCGATAATGAAACGCTTTCAAAATATGAAACCCTGCCGCGGGTATTTGTAAAATATAATAGTCTTGATTAGAAATATCTTATAATCTTTTGCGAATATAGTATTATCTTTTGCGAAGGATTTTTATTTATGCTTTACACTAGCCCCCCCGGCCAAAAATCCTTGCTCCGCCCCTGACCTTAATAAACAGTTAAGTACATAATAATTATTTTTCCATATCTGTCCCATCATACGAGGATTTTTCATATCTATCCCAAACTGGGACTGCCACTTGGCCTATCTCTGAGTTCCAAACTGAACACCGCTAATCCCCTTAGTGAGTTAATACTCACTTAGCATAAGTAATCACATCATTAATAAAATAATAATATGCATGCTAAATGCAATTAAATTCTGCCCGCAGGAGCGGGTGTTACATCCTTAGAGCAATTCCATCCACATCACCCATCGTTACTTTCTAGCTATTTTGCGGAACCAAAGTGCATTTTTGGAAGTCCAACGGGTTTTCCAAATGGTTCTCCATTTTGGAGAATCGTTTCTTGGTTCTCCACATTTGAGAAGAGAGGGTGTGAATATGAGTAATTACCCATAAGTAAAATAATAAAAAATAATGCATACCATATTCAATTAAGGAGATGCTCCCCTAAAAAATATCCTAACTCCGTCCTTGACCACTACCAGCTAGATTAGATTGTAAAATTACTTCATAGTTGTATCATTCACTTGAAAATTAATCTCAGCTTTATCCGGGTTTGGGAAGGTATTTTCGCACAGATATAGAGGCTGTTTGTCATTGCTTATTTGCCCATTTTAAGCAGTTCTGATGTCCCAAACTGCTTATTGATTTGTTTGTTTCAGCAAAAATATAAGCAGATTTGATCCAAAAAGCAGTTTGACAATAAGCAGGGGGGGGGGGGGGGGGGTGCTTTTCAAGATTATCTCTATGATTAATCAATTCACAGCATATTAACCAAACACCCAAACCATAATAAGCAGTTCTACTTTTAAGTAGTTCTATCAATCACGATCAAGATCGTATAAGCATAAGCACAAGCACAGACAAACAGCTCATATAAGTGTACCGGATTTATTTACCTAAATAATTTACTTGTTAATGTGCCAATTAGGGGTGTCAATCAGTTTGTTTTCTTTGATTACAAATAAATAGGTCAAAGAGCTACCTAAAACGTAGATACCTTGTACTATGTAAATATGATACGTCAACTTATAAAAGATTAAGATAGTAAAAATAATTGAAACAAAAGGTTTATAGGACTGGTTAGGGAACTTGAGCTGAAGAACAAGAAAATGAAAAGATGTGTCAAGACACCAATATAAGGAGGACAAAGCAGTACTATATATCTGAGATTTTCAAAGTTGAAATTAAAATAACATAAAAGCTAGCATGAAAAAGGTTGGTGTGTGATTGAAAGTTGAAACTAGTAACAAATACAATTATTTACTCAGTACCTGTACCAGAAAAAAAATAAGAAAGGGTTGAGTACATTTTATCGTCGTAAGTTACTTTGAGTTTTGCTAGAGACACCGATCAGCTGCACCAAAATGATGTATTAAACGATCGGTACCGTTCATCTCGGACACCGTCCATCTCGGGTGCACGTGATTAGGGCATGGGTCCCGCCGAGATGGACGACACCGACCGTTCGGTGCACTTTGTCGGTGCCTCAATCATTTTTGTTTCACTTTACCCCTCTGGGGTTCAAAAGTAGACACTTAAACCCTATGGTTTCGGACTAAAGTGAACGGTTAAAATCTTCCTCAAAATTGATAATAATTCTAAAAGGTAAAAAATATTAACACTTAATTTCCATTGTGAGATTAATTTTGGGTTTAATCTCCTATGTGGGAATAATTCTACCATTTCACCCACCTATGGTGGGCAAATTGTTAACACTAAACCCTTTTGGGAGGTTAATTTTGGGATTAACTATCTATGTTGGGTTACTTTTAACACTTAAACTCTCTTATATAGGGCTAATTTTAACACTTAATCCCCAAGCGGTACTATTTTGAGATAAATCTTAGTAGTTTCACTTTAGTCCAAAATTACAAGGGAATTAAGTGTTCACTTTTAAAGCACAAAAATGTAAAATGGAAATGAGCCCAACTATAAAAATTCACTATTTTCAGAATGTTTTTACTTTGTTTCTATTTTTCCCTAGACAACCAATTCCTTTACATAGAAGAAAAAGTTAAAACACTTAAACGAGTACAAGGAAACAATGTATATAGGAAGGAAGCTTCTCTCTTTATTTATTTAAATTTTTTTTTTCTTTTCAGAATAGGGTGAATAAAAGAAAATGGCCAAATGACATCTACAAAGAATATAAGGGGTATACCTCAGGATATACAACAAGCACAAGTCACCGAAGATTAAAAAATCTGACATGGGATGGGATACTATCTGCACCAAAGGCGAAGAGAGAACCCCATCCCTACCAAAAAAAAAAGAAAAGTAAGTCAAAACCACATCCGAAGAAATTAAGAAATAAGATAAAACATGGATAATGGACAACAAACGACAAAACATGGCCCTACAACACCATCAAGATCTATGGCGACCCATGAGACGACTATCACTGAATTTCATTTTAGCATCTCGTTTCCTCTGCCTGAAAGAAATGGGGCTTACAAAACCTGTTTCAAACTTATTATCCAAACTCTCATTATCATCCTCAACCTCAAAAGAATCCTCCTCCACTTCAGTATCCAAGCTATCATCGATAGCGTACGTGGAGCTTAATTGATAGTAATGTACAATTAATTATCTTTTGTTGGGGGTATTTTAGTAATTTTGTGCTTGTAGTTGTAGCCCACATTTTATGTTAATTAAAGGTAGTTATCGATGTACTTTATAATATTCTCTTTGAATTTGAGTATAGTGAAAATATCATCAGTTCTGTGGGCATTGTCCAAATTTTTGCGGTGTTTGTGTCTTTTCATTTTTATTTTCTTCTCTCATATCTTATAGAATAATGTTATGTTTTCCAAATTCGAACATCAAATATGGTCTCAAATAGTTTATCAATTGTACCACAGGCGGTTATATATGGTACGATTGATCACTGCCACGGCATGTAGTATAATTGTGATCAAATATGAGAATTAAATTTGGGAAGTACATCATTACTCTATCCTAAATAGGGATAAAAACTAATGGGTCATAACTTAAAAGAGTAATGCTATGCTTTCAAAATTTTGTGCCCAAATGAAGGAGGACAAAGAAGCATCTGAGAGTTTTTTGAAAGTTGAAATTAATATCAGAAAAATAACATAAAAACTACCATGAAGAAGGTTGGTATGTGAATGACACTTGTAACAGATACAATCAGAAGAAAGAAATTCACTATTTTGGGAATGTTTTTGCTCTGTTTTTATTTTTCCATGAGTAATGCTACACACACTCTGAAAAGTACATCAAAATGTATAATTTTGCTTTAAAATGTTGAATCTTATACTGAAAAGTCTACACATAAAAGTGGATGTTTTATGTGTACAGACTCTTCAACACAAGGCCCAAACTTGTTAAATAAAGTTGTGCATTTTAATCTACTTTTCAAAATGTGTGTAACATTTGTTATCTTTCCAGAAGGCAAAGAATAAAGAAACAAGTACAATGAAACAATGTAAATTGGAAGGAAGCTTCTCTAGTTGAATAAAGACAAACACATTAGAGCATCTCCAAGAGAAACTCTTCAACTCTTTTAGAGTTGTACTTTAAATTGAATAGCTACGTTAACTTTCGCTTAAAAGTTGGAGCCTTTTAAGAAATAAAAAAAAAAAAATCTTCAAATGGAAATGTTTTTAAATGTTGAGTATGCAACAATCTGCTAAAATAATGCTAAAAGTGTAAGTTTGGGAGAGCCAAAAGGCTCAACAAAATTGAATAGTCAATGAGAACTTGTCATTTTGATACTTGAAGTGTCTCTTGGGGGTTACAATACTACGTGACCCTACAATGTTGATGAAAAGTTGTATTTAAGGGTAAATTAAGCTAACACCTCCTCAATTATTATCTTTTTAAAATACCTCTCAACTATAAAACACGATAAATTGACCCCCTTCAACTATTACATTTTTTTACGCACATCCCTTCGGTTAGATTGTCGTGCATCCAATAAAACGAATACTTCTGTATCATATTATTATATATGATATGAAAGTGTTAACAATATGACATTTCTGTCTCTCCTTTGAGTTGTTAAAAGTTTTAGAACAAAAGTGGGTCTCAGTACTAAAAAACTATATTTTTTTTTAAATTAAATTTTAAAATCGTGCTTTTGTGAGAGAGAATAGGATGAATTACACTCAGTGAACAGCACTACTGCAAGGGGACCATGATGTCCAAAGCAAGGGCAACACAGTGAACTAAGCCCAATGACTTGGCTCCAAACATGTCCTTAAGTTCACACACTACCCAAAAACACCGGTGGTCTCTCCCCTGGCCCCACAAACCCACATGACATTGCTTTTTCTCTCATCCCTCAAACTCCCACTTTAAATACACCCCTATAACCTCTCCATTCACACCACCCTACACCAATCTTTTGCAAGTTTCTCTCTCATCTCAACAAATCAAACCCCTCTCTCTCTCTCTCTCTCTCTCTCTCACTCTTTTAGCCCCAAACACAAATTTTCCTCATAAAATGGCTGTGAAGAAGTCAAATAAACTGTCACAAACAACAGTTCTGAAGCAAATTCTAAAGAGGTGCTCAAGTTTGGGAAAGAAACAACAAGACTATGATGAACAGGGTCTTCCTTTGGACGTCCCAAAAGGTCATTTTGTTGTATATGTAGGTGAGAATAGAAGTAGATATATAGTTCCTATATCTATATTGACTCACCCTGAGTTTCAAAGCCTCCTTAGAAGAGCAGAAGAGGAATTTGGGTTCGATCATGACATGGGTCTCACGATACCTTGTGAAGAAGTTGTTTTTCAATCTCTAACATCGATGATTAGGTAGATAAGGGTCTGTTTGGTTGGAGGAAAAAAAAATTCATGAAGCTGCTTCTCTGCTTCTGCGTTTTCAATTCTCTCTTTCTTGTTAGATTTTGGGTTTTGTACTTCATTTGATCTGACCCAAAAATCAAGAACCAATTTTGTGTTTTGAATATGTATATCTGGAAAGTTTGAAATTCGAGTAATACTGTGCTTCCAAATTTTGCATCCCAATTGCTTCTCAAATACTGCAATACATATGTTATTTGAACCACATAATTTTGATTGGAGACTGTTTATCTTCCTAGGTTCTATACATGTATTTGTATATCTAAGAATATAAACAACTTCGTTTTAGGGTGTTTTTTTTTTTTTTTTTTTTTTTTGTTGGGAGGGGGGGGGGGGGGGGAGGGGGGAGGGGGTTTAACTTTCTTCTTCCATATATTTTACCATTCATGAAAAAAAAAAAAAAGGAAAGAATTTGTGCTAAAATTAGAGAAAATAGTAAGATAACAAGTGAGCTAATTCATTACAGTATTGAATGTTCATTTGCTCTCAAGAAAAGGGTGGTTCTTGTTGTTGTGTCATTGTCAGGGGCTGAACTATGTGACTATGTGTGGACTGAATTTTTTTGAAATTTTATGTATATGTAATTTGTAAATTTTAAAATTATTTTTACATATTAGCCTTATCAAATTTTTAGTATTTACTAAATGGTTTAGGTATATGTATAATTGTAACACTCATTGTCATAAACCAAAAATTAAGAATTACAATACTCAATGAAAGATTACAAAAACCAAACCTACCAATTACCTTTCAAAATGGATAAAAAAATCTTACATGGAAAACCCTAATCATTTTAATTCAAAATATAATATCCAAAAAAAAGTATGAATATCAAAATAAAAAATTATCTCGGGACGTTGCTCCCGAACCTTCATGATCTTTGAGCAGCCTTACTAGACTCCACTCGGTGCAAATTCCAGGTTACGCACCTGATCATTGTACACTAAATCAAAATACTACGTATAATTTTATTCACATTTGTGTGACAACACTCACTTTCATTTTGACCATGAGTAATACTATGCTTCACAAACTTATATCTAAAATGTGATTCCCAACATATGTGAAAGTGGGTCCACTTGATTCTCATTTGAACATATTGAAGTGGGTGGTCTCACAGCACCATGTGTTGAGAACCATATTTGAGATACAAAATTTGACAATTAGCATTACTCTTTTAACTATATATCTTATGTTAGTTTTACATTGGTATCAGAGATGTTCAAAACCATGGACCAAACTCAACTTTGGAAATTGGTTTTCAAGGTGAGGGTTGCCCGAAAGTTTATAACCAGCTCTTTACCTTTGTGTTCAGGCGATGTGGGATAGACTTTGCTAACACCCCCCTTCACGCGAAGGGTGGATCACAAATGTGAGGGAGTCAGAGGTAAGACGAGAGATTTGGAGAAATGCATTTCATAACCCATCTTTGATATCATGTTAGAACCCATGAACTAAACTCAACTGTGAAAACCGGCTTGCATGGTGAGAGTTATCCAAGAAATTATATTAAACTATTTTCCTTTGTGTCCCAATGATGTGGTATAGACTTCACTAGCAAGAGCAATGAGAAAAATAACAGTGGACGCATGTGAAGTTGGCATGAAAATTTATCCCAAAATTCTACTCTTCTTACATTTTGGCTTTCATTAATACTTTAATGTATAGTAATTGAAATTGAATCTAGAAAATTTTCACTTTCATGAATTATCCAGCATTTTTCTCTTTATTTTTCTTTTTGGGACCCACGGATTGATGAAAGTTTACTTAGAATCAATTGCGGTGATCCCACCAATTTGATTGGGCCCTGTTTTTTCAGACCCCACTTGTTGAAATTATATTATCTCACTATTGATACGGATTACAGGTCTTAAACAATGTTTAAGATAATAGTTTAATCTTATTCCTGTAATCCTGTCCATGCAAGTGGGCCCAATTATCCTTACTGACCGGACAATCCTAACCGCTTGATATAGAGAAAATATTGGTTGTAAGGATGATACCACGTCATCGTGTCTACGTAGTGTTACCAACTAATCATATTACTCTAATTCGTCCATTAGACATCCACAAAAATTATTCATACCGTCGTACCACATCAGCATGCAGATATGGTGTGACCTTTTAATCTTTACCAAACATATACCCCTATTTTTAAGGGAATCATGACAATTGGCTTCTGACAACTACATGTCATGATGGTCCGGACATCCCCGATTACAAAAAAAAAAAAAACTACATTTCATGATCCCGAGAAAATAGGGGGCAGTTGTATGGTGTAGATTAAAATATTACTCCACGTCAGCATGCTTACATGGTATAACCGTCACAGTGAATAATTTTTCTCAAAAATCTAATTAGTTGGTGACACCACGTAGACACGATGACGTGGTATCACCGTTGCAACCAATATTTTCTCAACATTTTGGTTTTTAGACTTGAGGTTAAAATACAAAAATATACCCCCGAGTCCTAATTGTTTGAATTGTATCAATTTGGTCCTCGAAGTTTTTAAATCGAAGTAATATGGTCCAAATATCCAAGTCTGTCAAAAAATTTGCCATTGCTATATACAATTACGCTGATAAGTGGGTGGAGAGATTGACAGTGTTCCATATTTGCCCCTAAAAAGCATAATAGTGCATAGCATGACAGTGTATAACATAAGAGTAATTCTATCAACTTTATACATAGGATGGGACATTTGGACCACATAGCTTTAATTTAAAAACTTCAAGGAGCAAAGTGAAGCAATTAAAATTACATGGACTAAGATAAGACAGAGACCAAACTTCAAGAGTGTATTTTTTTTTTTTTTTTTTTTTGCTAAGAATTCAAGAGTGTATTTTATAATTAAGCCTAGACTTGATTTATATTTTAACAAAATATAAATTGAACAAGTGAATATTGTCTGGTTAGTATGATGGTTGTGATCTTCCAAAAATCAACGGTGCAGATTCCATCAACTGGATGTGGAATATAGAAAGGAAGTAGATGCTGGGTCCCCTCATGAGCAAACCTGTGATTATTATGAAAGAGGTCACTCTCTTTCTGGTGAAAACTTGAGACTTTATGAGGAACAATGAAAGCTAATCTACTTTTTTTGCACCATTAGCGTAGAGACCCACTGCCACTCTCTCTCCCTCTCTCTCTCTCTCTCTCCGATGTAGCATCAATGGTAGATGTATCTTCTCTCGTGATATCTTTCTCAAATTTAAATTTGAAAATCAGTTTTTAAAATACTTTATCAGTTGTATCACATACAGTGAATACTGTGAATGTGATACCACATACTATTATTATAGGATGTGGTATAATTAGTGGCGGACCCAAAATTTTATATTAAGAGAAGTTCAAGTTAAATGGACTTACGTTAGTAGACAAGTTTCATGCAAGGGTTCGGAAGCCGCTGCTGTTAAGCATTACTGTGGGCTACACAGTTCTCTTGAAGACTTCTATCTTTACATCTGATTGGTGAACTAGACATCACATGGATAGATGATGTGTACTTCACTTGGATTGCTGAGCTAAAAGTATAATCACCATCTGATTAGAAGTGTGCTAGTTAAAGTTAGTTTTAATCAACTTGATTACTCCATGTTGTAACCAACTCAGGCTACTCTTTTAAGATTCAATATGTACTAGTATATGGAACTGTTCTTTGTAAATGAAATAATAGAGCATTCACTCTCTCTCTCTCTCTCTCTAAGATCTGCTTATGTCTTCTTCATTCTGCAGATTTTGAGAAAGTTCAGAATTTCTTTTAATTTTTAGAAAATCTTCAATAGCGCTCCTAAGGCGAATTTTATTGCTCTATTTATACATATTTTTAGTGCGAGATAGGAAGGCAAAAGAGTAATTTTGTCGATTAGATGGAAATACTATTAAATTGATATTGACAATTTTTTTTTTTTTTTTTTTGTAAAAGATATTGACAATTAAACTTGCACTATTTGGCTTACCAGACAACGAACTGTTGAATTAAAAATAATTATTAGTTTGATTTCTTGTATCCATAGATAATCCTGCAAAACAAACTATGGCCTATTGTGGCTTTTGATTTTTAAATTCATTTTTTATGGATGGTTTATGTCGTAAATGATAAAATTTGAGAGAGCCAATTTGTAAATTAAACACAAAATGTTAAAATTACATATATATATTCCACAAATTAAAAAAAAAAAAAAAAACAGAAAGATCCCTCCGGTCTCCACAAAGATCCGCCCCTGAATATAATTATTTTTTAAAATATTTGAAAATCAAATTTAAAATTTAAATTTGAGAAACGCACCCTTATTTCTCGTAATAATATGACCACTTATGGGCCTAATAATGTACTTTCCGAAGGCTTATATCAGGTGGAGCAAATTTGCAGCCGCCATAACAAATGAATTTTCTTGCAAGCATTTCAAAAGATGCAGCAAATTGTCTCATTGTTTATTCAATTAAGGGATAATTAAAAATCAGTCAACAATTTGTTGACAAATACAAACTCAATCACCTACTTTTTCAAAATAAAAAGAAAATCATATTAAATCTAAAAATTCAAAGATTAGTAAACTTTTGATCTTTTTTTTAAAATCAAAAATAAAAAAAATTGCATTTACCCCCTATCTTCTTCCTCACCACCACCAGCCGCCGCCGCCACCACCACCCCCACCCCCACCCCCACCATACCACGACCACCACCACCAGTCGCCGCCACCACCCCCACCACCCCACCACCACCACCACCATGGCTAGCCACCACACCCTGACCATCACTACTACCAGTCATTACCATACTATGACCTCCCCCACCACACCACGGCCAGCAGCCACCACCACGGCCACCACCACCACCCCGACCACAACCTCTTTCTCTCTCTCTCTCTATATATATATATATATACATACATGAGTATATATATAATATAGCCACCAGCACCCCAACCTCTCTCTATCTCTTCTTTCTCTTCTCACCACCACCACGGGCCTCCTCCCTCATCCACCCCCGCTAAAGCAGAAAATAAAAAAAAAAAAATTGCAAGTTGGAGCAACTGTCCAAACAACGGGAGCAACTCACCAAATGTATCGAGGAGCAACTCAACAAACGTAAGGAGCAACTCACCAAACGTGGTCGTTTGGTGAGTTGCTCCTTACGTTTGTTGAGTTGCTCCTTAGATTTGGTGAGTTGCTCCTCCAATTTGGACTGTTGCTCCAAACTTGCAACTTTTTTTAATTATCTTCTTGAAGGAGAGAGGGAGAAAGGGAGAGTTCTTCATGGATCTTCTAGAGAGAGAGAGAAAGATGAGGGGAAAGAGGAGAGAGAGAGATGAGGGGAAAAGGGAGAGTTCTTCATGGATCTTCTAAACTCCAACCTCTCTATCTCTTCTCTTTCTTTGATCTCCTCTCTCCCCTCGTCTCTCTCTCTCTCTCTCTCTCTCTCGATCTCGATCTGTCAGATTCATGAAGAACTCTCCCTTTCTCCCTCAAGAAGAAAAAAAAGTTGCAGGTTCGGAGCAACAGTCCAAGCTTGAGGAGCAACTCACCAAACGTAAGGAGCAACTAACCAAACCAAGGTTTGGAGCAACAGTCCAAGTTTGAGGAGCAACTCACCAAACCAACTCACCAAACCAAGGTTTGGTGAGTTGCTCCTTACGTTTGGTGAGTTGCTCCCAATACGTTTGGTGAGTTGCACCTATCGTTTGGACAGTTGCTCCAATCTGCAAATTTTATTTTATTTATTTTTTTTTTTTTTGCTTTGGCGGGGGTGGATGAGGGAGGAGGCTCATGGTGGTGGCTGGTGGTGGTCAGAAAAGAAGGAAGAGATAGAGAGAGGTTGGGGTGGTGGTGGCCATATATTATATATATATATATACTCATGTATGTATATATATATATAGAGAGAGAGGTTGTGGTCGGAGTGGTGGCCGTGGGGTGGCTGGTGGTCGTGATGTGGTGGTGGCTGGTAGTGGTGGTGGCCGACCATGGTGGTGGTGGTGGTGTTGGTAGTGGTGTGGCGTGGTGTGGTATGGTGGTGGTCGTGGTCATGGTGGTGGTGGTGGTCGTGGTGTGGTAGGGGTAGTGGTGGTGGCGGCTGGTGATGGTGGTGAGGAAGAAGGTGAGAGGGGGGAGGGGGTAAATGTAATTTTTTTTATTTTTTATTTATTTAAAAAAAGGATCAAAAGTTGATCTCTTTTTAATTTGTGAAGATGAATTAGATTTCTTTTCAATTTAAATAAAGTAAGTGACTGACATCTAAATTACTAATAAAAGTTAGACTGATATCTAATAATCCCTTCAATTAATGATAGAAGACAAACAAGCATGCATAAAAAAAAAATTTTTAAATAAAATAACAAAAATTCCGATTGATCGAAACTGAAAAATCTGTTTTTATATAAAATCACTGGGAAAAAAAAAAGACCTCGGATATCTCTAGTTAAAGTGACCAACGTTAATACATCAAACTTGTACTTCGATATTGCAAATTTATATATATATATATATATATACAGGGAGGCTCAGGAGCGGACTGGTCCGTTAACGGACCAGTTTTTAGTGACGAAATTTCGTCGTTAAAAGTTAACATTTTCATCGCTAAAGGTGAATGCATTTTTAGCGATGAAAAAATGTGACTTTTTGCGACAAAATTTCGTCACTAAAATTGGTCCGTTAACGGACCAGTCCACTCCTGAGCCTCCCTATATATATATATATATATACAAATTTAGTGTATGGAATTGTATGTTGAGTAATATTTAGGGCACTAACAAATTCCACTAACACTTATTAACACTCTATCTCTTTCGTAGTGATACTGCGGGGTCCGTCTAACACTTACTAACACACTCTATCTCTCTCCTAGTGATACTGCGGGGTTTGCTGCGGCCCCTGCAGTATCACTAGGAGAGAGATAGAGTGTGCTAAGGTCCACTGCGGACCCCGCAGTATCACTAGAAGAGAGATAGAGTGTGTTAGTAAGTGTTAATGAGATTATTTGAAGATGATCTTGCATATTTATGTAGAGATAAGATAAAATGCTTTCCCAACCATCTCCCCCATGTTTTTTTTTTTTTTTTTTTTTTCACATTGGGTAATGATATTGTAAGCAGCTTTTTATATAAGAAAGTAACTTTTAATCATTGGATGAAGATTTGGTTGCATGATAGTAACTAAAAATATTATTAAATAATATCAAATCTTCATCCAATAGTTAAAATCTGATTTCTTATATAAGAACCTACTTACAATATCATTACCCTTTCACATTATGCGTATGTTGGTGTAACTTATATAAACAAAACCAGCGCAAATTAAGAGGTAGCTAGATTGTAGCTCGGTCCAATTTTTTTTTTTTGTGAATTTACTTACATGTAATATATTATCTCAATTGTAATGCAGTTCACTTTAAATGCCTAATATTCCGGCGCATTTTCCAGTCTAGTCCACCCCAAACTAATTTTCTCGCTCCGCCATTGAACCGACACGAAAATGTTGCTTAATTAGTCCATTTAAATTCTTAGATAATTCATGAATTTTTCTGAACCTTTTTACTATCTAGCTGACATTTTTTTTTTTTTTTCACACTAGGATTATAACATTTAGTACCTAATTCTTTTCTTACCTAGAAGTTTCTTTGCTGAAAAGACATTGTAGAAACTTGTAAAATATTTTTACATAGAAAGAACATCACATATATTTTTCTGAACTTTAATAATGTTTAATTAAAAAGGGAATAAATTAAAATCCCAACAGGAAAGGAGATGGAATTCAATACTGCATAGATGATATTATTCATCTCTACCACCTTGTTTGGTGATTGTTTCTGTGGTTGCTTTTGTGATAGTTACAAATGGTTTAACTATCCCCTCTTATTTTCTCATTCCATAGATTGGATTTTAGTGTTCGGACAAGAAGAGACATTTGTGTTGGGAGGTGGGCTTTTGTTGTAGGGCAGACATGTTTGCTTTCAGAAAGTAAGAAAATGATGTGAGTTCATTGCACAGCTTGAGACCTTTGAAACCTCTCATACCACATAATCTTGACCAAACCCAAATGAAATCTTTCTATTCTAGCCAAGTTTAGTCAAAAGAGTATCATGATAATATCATATTTTTTTTTTGCATAATTAAGGGAAATCCGGTCTGACCAAGTTGTTGAATTCGAATATTAATTATTGGTAGTTTCATGTGTCCATTGTTGATACAATAAAGTTTTGGTCACAAAAGTTTACAAACAAATTTCACTAACAAGGTGGAATGTCTAGTTGGTTCTGTACTTGCCAATTTTGGCTTTTTCTTTTTATTGATTTAACTAGACATTCCACCTTGTTAGTGAAATTTGTTTGTAAGCTTTTGTGTCCAAAACTTTATTATTGTTGATAAACCTTCATAATTCATGGAGAGAAAAATAGACTATAAGTTTATTTAAATGACAATAATTTCAAGTTTCAAGAAGTATCAAGGCCAAATTACACTTTAGTCCATTAAACTATACACCTGTTTTCAATTGGGTTCATAAACTTTTTTTTTTTTTTGCAATTGGGTCCATGAACTTCAAAAATTCATTCAATCAAATCCAAATTTTGATTCTATTAGCTTAAATTATTAGAAATTGTCACGTACGTTGCAGGTAATGCTTACCTATCACATGTTAGGTTAAGACAAACACGGGAGACTGTGAATGGCTAAAAAATTATGTGATTTTGGGTATAATTGAATGCAATTTTGGATCTAGTCAAATGTGTTTTTGAATTTGATTGAACGTAATTTCAGATCTGATAAAATGCAATCTTTTGCACTGTTCACATTCTCCCGTGTTTGTCTTAACCTAACATGTGACAGGTAAGCATTACGTGCAACGTACGTTTCAATTTCTAATAGTTTAAGCTAACAGTGTCAGAATTTGGGTCTAATTGAATGAATTTTTGAAGTTCAAGGACCCAATTGCAAAAAAAAAAAGTTTATAGACCTAATTGAAAATACGTTATAATTTAATGGACTAAAGTGTAATTTGCCCAAGTATCAACTATCACAGTAGCTAGGTTACATTTTATTTAGTTACTTCAGACTTTCTTTTACAAATTAGAAGCTGGCTTTGCAAAACATTGACCCCTATATTATTAACTCAAAACTAGCCTGTTGTTCACTCCATGAGGCTCTTATTCTTGGTATGGTCATTCAATTTTAAAGCATTTCCTTCGATACTCCACTTTTATGTGTGCGTATTAATTAAACAAGTCATTTATCCACCAAAGTCTTTTTTTTTTTTTTTTTTTTTTTAAATTATTAGATATATATTCTGTATGGACCCAAGTTTGCTAGCCCATGAAAGAGTTGGTAACATGGATCAAAGGCTTTTAAGTCCAAATTACTAATAACAAGCATCTTGTGTTATATAAGTTGATCAAACACTTTTAACTTAACTAGTGTGAGACATCACAATCTCCTCTACTTTAAAAACTTCACATTCTCGTCCCATCACATGTCTCACACTATCGCGGTGATGGTCGACTCTGATACTGTTTGTATTGCCATATCACTTAAAATAGGGTTAGCTCTGATTGCATTTGTAGCGTCTCAATCTTGCTGGCCCAATAACCTAAATAAGCCTAACAAGGCCTGAAAACTTAACACCATGTTAGAAATAACAAGCTTCTCGTGTTTTATAAGCCCACCACACTCTACAAACTAAACCAATGTGAGACATAAGTCCATCACATATTCACAACCTGTTTTTGACATTTGACAATACTGCACAAAATCCTTACAAAATTGCTCAAAGGCTTTGTTTGGTTCAAGGATTTAGTGAGGGAGAGGGGAAAAAAAAACAGAGAGAAAAACATTTCCTTTGTTTGGTCGATAAGAAAACGATGAGGAAAATAAGTTGAGAAATAAACTAAACATATTCGAATTTTGTGAGTCGTTTGCCTTCCTTTTCCCGTACTTTACAATTATTTTCTGAATATTTTTAAGGTAAGTTGTCTAGCTAGAACTAGTTTTTTCTTCATGTTGTTCATTCCCTTTTTTCCCTCTAAATCCACAGACCAAACAGAGCCTTACTCTATCTGAGTCTGGTCTGGTTTCTATTTCCAATGTTGCAGATGTGTTAGGTGGGCTCATACTTCCAAATAAAGCCCACTACAGTTTCAATTGGACACAGTTGGTATTTCAACTGGATCCTTCATGGCTTGGGTGTTGCTATCAACTTTTGCGTTTTTCAAGTGGGGTGTTTGAAGCATGGTGAACAAGAGTGGACTTGAGCTGAAATTCTTTAAAGCCCATTTGAGAATTTGTTTGAGAAGAGTGTCTATGACAGGTTTTTCGCATCATCTTATAATCCATTGGGCAATAGTATCTCCAAAAATTCTCTCTGTCATGTCTTAAAAAATTTAACCTTTTCACTTCTAGAAATTTACTTCGAGACATGTGACCAATAAAAGAAAAAAAAATATTTTACCGAATTTGTACACCTAAACTATCCACCTGCTGATGTGTCGTGACAGTTTTAAAATTAATTCGAACTTTTTTTTGTAACTGATGAATAATTTTGAAAACCTACATCAATAAGTGTATTATTTAGATGTCTCATTTAAATATATCTAGCATTACTCTTATGCTTCTTAAGTTTGGATCGAAAATATAATTTCTACAAACTATGACAATAATCGAAAATATTTACCACACTTCACTACATGTGATACTACTAACAAAACATTTAAAAATTAAATTTCGGATTCAAATGGAGAATCACAGCATTACTCAATTTTCAATGTTTTGGCCTAAATTCTTCTTGGCATGGGGCCCTAGTCGGTGGAATACCACTCATGAGTCATGAACCTCCATTTTGTGGAAGACAATCAGTACAAATATGAACCTAGACAGTCGGCATGGTCACCTTTTTCAAGGCCTCCCCAACTACTCCCATTGTCTTGTGCCCATTCATTACTCCTGTGAGAAAATGTGTTACTACTGTACTAGACTAGTACTAGCACTGGACACAGAGTCCAACAACGCTAGGTCGTATTTGGTTGCCCCTTTTAATTGTCCCATTCCCTTTCACTTAAGCAGTTAAACCTAATAGATTATTACTATCATTTTTTTCTGTTCGATTGAATTTCATTATTTTAGAGAACATCCATTGTAATTTAGGCACACACCCACTATCGAATCAAACTAAAAGATTGTGTGGAGAGTTTTTCAATTATGTAGGAGCAAACACACCCTAGTCAATGAAGCACGGAGGATCCATCGACACGGATACAACAAGACACAGACACACACCGTCATGACAATTCCTTAAAAAAGTACACGTTAAAAGTGTAAGAAAAACATCCGTGAAGTATGTGTTCGGACATGGTACTTTCTTAGATATTTTTTTAGAAATGTCTGTGCTTCCAGGGTTCATGATTTTCAATATGGGTGTACACGATCGGTTTCAGTAGGGTTCGTTATTTTCTTAGATATTTTCAATAGATTCGATTTCGGTCGATTTTGAGGTTTTGGTCGATTTTTCGGTTGAATTGAACTTGTACATGCATTTTATAAACCGACCAATCAATTTTTTGATCGGTCGATTTTGATCGATTTTTCTATTTTTTTTTCACCCCTCATCTTCAAGTAGAATTAAATGCGCTTAGAGCTGAAATAAGGGGGAAAAAGAATCAATCCTACAAATAAAACTTTCCTTCAAACCAAGCAATCATTCAAAGAAGTGAAAACTCCAAAAAAAAAAAAAAACACTTTGTCCAACTTCATCTGCCCAAAACAGATCCAAAATACATAATACACGGCGCATGAAACAAAATCCTGAGAAACCATTTAGTCTTTAGACTCTATACCCACCATTGCAAGAACCCAAAATTTAAAGGACACCCAGAAATCAAAACTTTATAGATACTATATATATATATGTGTATGTGTGTATATATTCACTTGAGACATTTGCCTGGTGTGGAGATAGAGAGGTCAGGCCAACCAAAGCAATCACCATCGGCCAACCCACCATCAACACCGCCCATCTGCCACGTGTTGCAACCAGATGAACCCCCAGAAACACTCCCACCACCACCACCACCGCCATTAACTTCACCGATCTGTTCCATGGGCCAAACGGGCGGGGCGAGCCCAAACCCCATTTCAGGAAACCCAGGCCCAAATCCAAGCCCAAGCCCGCCAAAACCCCAAAACCCTCCACTCTCTGGCCCAGCAATCTGATTCAAGTTCACACCAACGCTCACCGGAGCACCCATTTCGGATTTAATGAACCCGGGCACCATTGCAATCGGGGTTCCAGGTTTCGGGTCGTGGGTCGAAATGGACGATGAAGACGAAGAAGAAGAAGCGGCGACGGTGTTTGTGGCGGCGCGTGAGCGTTTGCGGGTCCCACCGCCGACTGGGATGTTTCTGAGGGCCCCACCGCGAGTCCAGTACCGGCGGCACGATTTGCAGAAATGGCGGGGCTGAGAGAGGTTGTAGTTGTTGTAGTAGCAGAACTTGGTGTTGGTGGACTCGCACCGAGGGCACGGGTGGTGCTCCGACTCCGGCGGGTGGGCTCCGGTCGGTGACGCGGGTCGGATTTTCCCTGATTCCAACGGCATTTTTTTGGTTCTCTCTGTTTTTAATTTCACCCCAATTTGTCTGGTGTGGAGATTGGATAGAGAGGGAGAGTGGAAATTGGGTTTAATTGAAGTTTAGAAGAAGTGTGTTTTGTACATGTTTAGAGAGAGAGAGAGAGAGAGAGAGAGAGAGAGAGGAGGGGGGGACAATCTCTGGCGCTTAATATGGAAAATGGAAGCATTGAGCTGAGGCGCAGAAGGGTTTCACACGTACGCATGGATCACGGTTTAAAGGCGGCTCAGCTTAAGGCTCAGCTTTTTTAGCCAACATTTAGAATGAATTGGATAACAATTGCATGAAATCGGTTCGGTTCGGTTCAGTTTTGGAAGAGTTTTTTATCGATTGATTGATTCGGTTTTTGGTAATTTTTTTTCGGTTTTAGGCTTAATTTTTTGTTCGATTTTCCATTTTGCACTGCACCTACCTTATAAAAATCGACCGAACTGATCGGTTCGGTTTGTTCAGTTTTGCTTTCACCCCTAATCTATATTAGTAGAAGCGTAATGTTAGACCCACATAAAAATTCTCACAAAATAATCCTGGTTAGGAGTTAAAAAAAAAACCGTAAGCCGACCAAATCGAAAACTGAATAATCGGTTTTTTGAATGTATGTACAGGCCGACCAATTAACCGATTTACACCCCTATTGATTGGTTTTCAAAAACCAAAAAAACAAAAACAAAAAACTAACCAACTGATCGATTAACACCCTTAATCCTGGCTATCATTCCAGTGGCCTCCATGTAAGGAACCCCACTGGAATCAAGAGCTAGAATTATTTTGTGTGGATTTTTGTGAGAAATTGTGTGAGTCTAGCATTATTGATGCTTTTTTGTTTGGAATCTGAAGCATCTATATTTGTTTAGGATGAATTGGATTGTAATTAGTGTTCAATATTGATACAAAAAACTCAAAGAGAGCATTTTTTATTACCCAGCCCTTTACTGAGTGACATGTGTTTCAATTCAGTAATTATATTGAAAGTATAAAGGTAAAATGAGAATAAAATAGGACACATGTCCTCCAGTAAAGGCCTGAATGAACAATGATGAACCAAAAAAGGGTGAGCAAAAATGCTCTAAAAACTCAAATGCTCATTTCAAAAATATTTGGGGTGGGGTGCTTGAGCCTAGGGATTTTGAAAATGCTCTAAAAGCAAAAATAGGGCATTTTGAAAATTTAAGGGGGGCTTAACTATAATATTTTAGGGTATATCAATAATATTTCAGGGTATATCAATAACATTTCAAAATATTTGGGGTGGGGTGCTTGAGCCTAGGGATGGCAATTTTCCCCTCTCCGTCGGTAACCCGCTCCATTCTGCTCCTATTGGTAAGGAGTTGGAGTCCAATAAAACTACATAGGAGTGGAGTTGGTATTAGCAAAGTAAACTCCTACAGGAGTAGGAGTGGGGTTGGTAGGACCCCCTAAACTCCGACTCCTACTCCGACCCGATTATACTCCGCAATTATTAAACTACCCCTACTATTCTACACATTTTACTAATTGTATCACACACACACACACACACACACACACACACACACATATATATATATATATAAGCAATAAGTTGGTTTACAGAGATACTTCAATTTTTTGGTATGATGTAATATTTTATGGTTCAAATAAATTTTTTGTTGCGAAGTCATTGGATTGTAGGTTTTTTTGTTGGTTTTTAATTGATTTATAAATTGGTAAATGGAGTAGGAGTGGGATGGAGTGGAGTAGGAGTGGGTAATTTTAAATGGAGTAGGAGTTGGTATACCTTTATGTGCAGAAGTGGAATGGAGTTGGAGTACCATATATAAGCGGAGTGGAGTTGGAGAATGGCGACTCCTTCTCCACTCTGCCCTGTTGCCATTCCTACTTGAGCCCCAATTGCTCCTATGAAGATCCGTCTTTGCTTATAAGAACTACACTGAACCGATCAGTTTGGTCAATTTATCCAAAAAATCTCTAGTGTAAAAATCAAACCGGACCGCTAAAATTCAGTAAATCGAACCAAACTCGAACGATCAATTTGAAAACCACCTAAAATCGAATTCAACTGAACTGTTTACACCTCTAAGAAGGTGCCATCATCTTCAAAGTTCGCATAGGGCCCCAAAAATGCAAGGACCGGCACTGGCTTTAAGGATATAGACTCGCACCCTAAATTATTATTTTTTTTTTTAAATTTTTTTTCTAAAAATTATAAAGCTTGCTCCCCCCACATGAGGAAATTTATCACTATCCAAGAAGGTGCAGATGCAGGAAGGTGGGACTTGGTAGGAACAAAGTCAGAAAGTTGTACTCGCGGCAGTAGCGGGGACACCATCTATTAGTGAGTTCGTGTGAACCCACTCAAATTTTCAAGGGCAAAAATTTACATATAATTTTATATGTATTTACACTAGTTTTCCTATACTGACACCACTGAAATGAAAGTTAAACAAAGAGAATGGTGTCATTGGCGTAGTTAAACCTAAATTATAACCCATTCTCAACAAAAATACTTTTTGTTACGATACTAAGTGTGTGTTGACCAAATTAAGTTCTGAAAATAATACGTTTCAGTACATATTTTTCCAGCGCCTTCTATAATGTATCATTTTATTAAAAATGAATATTAAAACCAACGGAAACTCTAAGAAAAATAAATGCACCAAAAAATTATCTCAGTATTATAAATTCAATCGTTTAAAAATTCAACACTGACAATTCCGTATTTTTTTTTCAGTGCCTAGTTTTCATTTTTGTCAAACTGAACCCAAGTAATTGATTGACACCGCTACAATTATTTTTTTATTTTATTTTTTCCTGGCTATGCCACTGCCTGGGGTAAAGTTTACCAAGGTTGGAGGGAACCGCCCCGAGATAATTTTTTTATTATTTTATTTTATTTTAATTTTTAAGTCTACTTATTTATACTTTTGTATAGCATTTTTTTAAAAGCTTAGAATTATATTAAATCAAGGGTCAATGTATTTTGTATCCTCAAATTATATCAGGTTTTGCACTTTGTTCTCTCTCTCTCTCTCTCTCTCTCTCTATATATATATATATATATATATATATATATAAGCATAATGGTCCCTAAACTAACATTTCGTGGTATTTTCCTCATTCCGTCACTTTTAGCCGTTAAAAGTGACAAAAAACCCCCTTATCCCTACACAAATCTGCCTGTCTCCAAATACTAGACTTTGTCGATACTTTCACTTAAGGCCTGTTTAGTTGTCTTTGAATGTAATAATTACATTATTATATCGTTTGAACAGAACTGTTCCAAATAATAATAATAATTATTATGAGCTAAATGACTTCATTTAGAAAAAAGATGCTCGTCTAAAAAATGATGCTTAATTACAATAATGAATTTTTGAATTCTAATAAAATGTTAAAATGGCCACATAAAAAGAAATATGGTAAAATCTTCTATTTTTATAAATAAAGTCATTTACCATGATAAATTTTGCTTCAAAATATAACATAAAATTTAAATAAAAATATAAAACTATTCAAATTCAAGTAACAACCGATACTTTACTTTTCAAAACAGTCTCTAAAGAATCAACATGATAGTACTAATTTTGGATTTTTAAATATGCCATAAGCTAAATTAGCAAACAATTTCTTTGACGGGGTTGATTCGGTTGACTGTGGATTGACTCCGTCAATGTAATGATCAGAAGATTTTGGAAGGAACAAAACCGACAATATCATTGTTGTCGAGCAGCGTGGGGAGCAAGTATTGGAAATGACTTTCATCTCTCACACTCTCTCTCTCTCTCTCTCTCTCTCTCTCTCTCTCAGAAGAGATGGACGCATGTCACTGGATGAGACTAGTTGTACTCGAAATTTGAAGAGTAAAGATTTGAGAGTATCTTTGCTCAATTTTCACCATTATTTATTTAGTTATTTATTAGATAATATATGTCTCATTTTATTCTTATACTATCAATACAATTACTCCTTCCGTCTCATTTTATGTGCGCATCTTTCCTTTTTAGGAAGTCCCAAAATTATTGTCCACTTTTCTAAATTAGTACATAAATTTTACTTAGTTTCCCCAACTACCCTTTCTTGCAATCAATACTAAAACAAAATAAAAAAAGAAAGTGCAATGATTATGGGCAATTGTGAAAAGTAGGTGTAGATTTTTTTTGTCCCCTTAAGTAGTTGTATTCCCCAAGATGGACACATAAAATGGGACGGAGGTAGTATGAAGTAAGACACATGTCATTTAGTGAAGATTTGGGTGAATAATAGTGAACCAAAATTTGGTGAGCAAAGCTCTCTACAGATTAAGATTTGGACACAAACACTCCATAAATAAATTAGAAATTTGGTACTAAATACCAAATTAGGAGAAATATTTGGTTATAAGACATAAGGAAAAAATATTTGGGGACAAGGATATGTTTGGTGGAAGTTGTTGGGGATAAACTCAACTACTTCTAGTGTTGACCAATATACCCCTATCATTCATTTCCAGAGAGAGAGAGAGAGAGAGAGAGAGAGGCGATCGCAGCTCCGGCCAGCTTCATCGCAGCTCCGGCCACCTCCATCGCACCTCCGGCCACTTTCATCGTGCCTCCATCCAGCACTATTGCAGTTCCGACCATTATTTTTTTTTTTGCAAACTCCATCTCTGGTTTGCAAACTCCACTACGACCTCCTCTGTCTCTCTCATTTTCTCGGACTTCACCACCTTAATCACGAACCAAATCGCGCGGTCGCACAACCAATTCTGGTGAGATTTGTATCCTCCAACCACTAGCATATCCAGATCCACCACCAACACCACAAACATATCGGCGACCACAAACTAGTGCCGCAAGCATTTTCACGAGCAGATTTGGCCACCAGCGCACTGATCCACCACAGACCTGTCATATGTTCTTTGCTGGAATGGTGTGGAGTGTGGTGGTTTTTTTTTTTTTAACACATTTTTTTGAGAAATTTATCAAAAAAAGTCAGTGAAGTTACTTAACATTTTTTTTTCACCAGATTTTGATATTAACTATGATACTTGTTTGATAGATCTCGTTGAGTAGGTTGTAAAAACATAGATTTTATGCAAAAAATAATTTGCAGATCGATACGAATGCTCGAATTTGTAAAAAGTTTTTGCAATGTTTGTTAGAACACTTTTTTTTTTTTTTTTGTGAAATTTCACAACCTTTTTTTTTTTTTTTTTTTTTTTTAAATTTTACAACTTTTTCGGTATTGGTATGAGAAATTAAATTTCAAAAACATTTTTTTTTATCATTTCATGTTGATATGGTGGTTTGGTTGTGAAGAGATCGATCAGGTGAGGTCGTTGTGATGATCGGCAGAGGTCTGATGTGGTAGTGGTGGTTTCGTGAAATTTCACGAACTCTGTGAAATTTCACAACTTTTTGTTGATAAATTTCACAATTTTTTTCATAAATTTTACAACTTTTTTCAGTGATACGATGAATTAACTTCCAGAAACCTGTTTTATGATCATTTTTATGTTGCTATGGTGGTTTGGTTGTGAAGAGATTGAGAGAGGTCTAGTGTGGCGTTAGTGGTGAACTGCAGAGGTCCGTGTGGTGGTGGTCGCTGGGGGTTTGGTATGGTGGTGGTGGTGCTCGCCGGAAGTCAGACGAGCTCAGGCGAGGTCGCCGGAGCTCAAGTGAGGTCGCCGGAGCTTAGGCGATGCCATGATAGTGGTCGCCAGAGCTCAGGCGAGATCGCCGGAGGTGCAGGAACTTTGACACTATTTGTGTAGAGCAATGTTGAGGGTAGTTTTGTCAAAAGACTAAGGAGTGGACCTAATTCTAAAAACTTTTCCTAGTTATACTTAAACCACCATATTTTCTGTATTTTAGATTTATCACTAATTGCCCCTAAATAAATTACACTAACACCAGTGGAGACTTCCATGTGACTGAGTTGTTAATCATCTCTAAAGATTTGGGCACTGACACATCACAAATAAATTATACTAACGCTAGTGGGAGACTATCATGTGGTAAAATTGATTTTCCTACATTTTTGTTCTTCGTGTGGCAAACAACTCTGCCACATGGAAGTCTCCCAGTGGTGTTAGAGTAATTCGTTTGTGGAATGTTGTGCCCAAATCTTTACTCAATTTTGAATTACAAATGTTTCTAATATATACATGTGACAGTGCCTTCAGTTGATTTTAATTAAAGAATATTGAAGCGATCCTATAATTTTGAAGATGATCACACTGTCACATGTGTTCGTAAATTACTTGAGATACAACATTTGAAAAGTCTAATATTACTCTTTCAATATGGGTTGTCAAATGTTTTGTATCCCAAATTTAATTGTCAATCGCAAAAAGTTGGTGGTGGGCTAGGTGGTGCAAATGAAAAGGTGTAATTAAGTGGCAGAGTCTAGTCCTAGTCACAAGCACTCGGCCCATGCAATGCTTCTAAATTAGAATATCAAATTTAGTTCTTAAATGTTTTAACATATACATCACATCGATTCACATGCATCAGTAGTTCTTGATACCATATGTTACCTTCAATCATTGTTACAATATGTGCTACGATTGTTAAAACATATGCGAACCAAATTTGGGATTCAAGTTTTGATAAGCATAATGTTATTTTCTTCGGAGATCCATCTAAAAGACTCTCCAAGACTTTCTCTCCGTCCTTGCAGGGTCGGACTTGAACATAAGTCGGTAAAGCGGATAGTTTGGGCCCTCCAACATTTTATACTCTTGGGGGTGTATATGTTTATAGGCTTAAAACAAAAATAAATTTACCTAAATCCCAATTTAATATGAGGTCTCAACTCAACTCTCTAAGCCACATTTGGATGCCCTCATGCAAATTGGACAAATAGTCATTTTTAATTTGACTAATCCGAGAGAATTTAACCCTACCCTCATGGGCTAATTAACTGGTGGCCTAAATTTCGGACTGCTTAGTTAAAAATGACTAACAATATTTTTGCACCAAATTAGAGACCCAAACATTAGAATATTTTGGTTAAAAATGATTAATAGTCCAACGTCCCCCATCCTCCATTTGATTAGTCATCCACACAACATATGTAAATCTTATTTTAAAGGGAAAATCAATCAACACTAAGTTTTTTTTTTTTTTTTTGAAAAAATAACCAATTTTCTTTATTTTTGAAAAGCACATATGGACATTCGAATATGAATTTCAGGGTTCAGCCTCCATCACACATTCCCTTTTGAACTAGAGCATGGTACCACCAATGCACCACGCTGCTGCACAATAATTGTGAACGTCAAAACACCACACTGGCAAAGCATCACACAATGCTGTCGTTTGGTCATTTTTATTCTTCAATCCATGTGACCAAAATGTGTAATTAATTTGATAATTTTAATATAGGCTATTGAAAATCCAAGTTCTTGGAGAAAAAAAAATCCTAACATATATAAGAGGAGTCATTTTAGGAGTTCACGTCAGCCCCAAAAAACTTGGACAATCAAGGGTGTTCTATGATAAACATGCGTCATTTGTCACACACAAAGCAGTCCACACTCCACAGATCATATCCATTATTGAGAGTATTTTTAATTACCTATTTTTGGTTCACCATTGTTAACTCAGGTATTCACTGGGTGACACATGTCTTATTCTAGTAATTATGTTAATAGTACAAGGGCAAAATGAGACATATATAACCAAATAAAGACCTAAGTAAGTAATAGTGAACCAAAAATAAGTGAGCAAAAATGCTCTCCCTATATCATTATTTTAAACAATAACATACCTAGGCCTCGTTTGTTTCGCAAGACTAACAGTGGGACAGAGGGGATTGAACTAATAGTCTATTTTAATTAAATAGTCCAGCGTTTGGCATGACCATTCTGCCCGAGACTAATTGTCCATTTTAATAGAATAGTCCCCCATATGGGGGACTAAGTTATACCATAGGAAAGGAGGTATTATTAGTCCTGAAACTATCAATTAAAAGGGACTAATTGTCCAATCCTCTCCCTGTGTCATCCAAACATGGCCTTATACTAATGGATGATGGATCTTTCCTTGCTTCTAAATGCAGTGAATTTATTGAAAAAAATTTCAAAGAAACAAACATTAAGCAATTCCACACATCCTCATAAAGTGAGCCTGGGATCAAGTAATTAGTAGCGTATGTTCTGTGTTACGTGATCTAAGTAAAATGTTTGTCCTTTTCGATACCGAAAGATAAGACACATTGTTCGTTACGGAAATTATAATGTCAAGAGTAATTTCTTTTATTACCAAAGTAGATTCTAATATATATTTTTTATTTTTAACGAAAAAAATTCGTTAGTAATGTCAAAAATTCGTTAGAAAAATGGTAGACTGTTCTGACAATAAAGGAAATTATTCTGGCATTATGGGTAGCCTATTCATTACTGTATTTGCGGATTGTATTTGTATCCAAAGATTTTCTCTCTCTCTCTCTCTATATATATAGAGAGAGAGAGTTTTGTTAATATGTGCCCTTAGGGCATATGTTAAGGTTCTAAAAATGAAAATAAACAAGGGATACAGTGTGAGTTTCAGTGTCCGGTGTGGGGTTCTATTTTTGATACAGTGTGAGTTTCAGTGTCCGATGTAAGGTTCTGTTTTTGTCTCCCTTGTTTATTTTCACTTTTAGAACCTTCACATATGCCCTAAGGGCACATGTTAACAAAACCCATATATATATATATATATATATCTAAGTATACTTTTTGATGATGGAATACTAAACTTTTCTCCTTTACAAGAAATTTCACAATGGATGGGGTTAAGTACATCACTTTTAACCATCTCACTTAGATGAGATGACCATGACCCCTTCTCCCAATTGGGAGGTAGTGGGTTCGAATCTTTGGGGCAACATTAGTGTGTTTCTTTAATGAGGGTTTTGGCTCCTCTGTGCTTTCGCGCCCCGTCATGTGTGTGTTACTAACTGCTAACCCCACTAACCCCCAGGTCACAGGAACCCTGTGACACCATTCAAAAAAAAAAAAAAAAAGAGTGCATCACTTTTTTGTTAAATATAACATATTCATTCATAAATTTTTTATTTTTTAATATTACAAGAAAAGTGATACATTTAGTAAAAAATGTGGTATATTTAAAACCCTTTTATAATTTGATCCCGTTGTCTGATATACACTTAAAAACTCGAGAACGGAAAATCTATATAATTAAATAAAATAAGAAGGAATTAAATAAAATAAGAAGGAAGGAAGAGGTGAATTGAGAGAAAAAGAAGTGTTCATACAAACATATATGCACCATCCATTTAGAGTTCAGACTGGAGAGCATGTGTGAAAGTGTGCCATTAAATTTAAATCTCGAAATTTGACTTGCAAATGTTTTGTGAGTTATTCCACTTATCGTGGCATGTGATATAACTTATCATCATTAATATCATAGTAACTTTATTCTATGCGCAATGACATTGTTCAATTCTTCACTTAGCCAAACCACTTAGGCTCCGTTTGGTTTAAAGATTTAATGAAAGATGTAGGTGGTTGCCTATATTTGTGACTCACATTTTATTTTATTGTAATATATAAATGTTATTATATTAGTAATATTTTTGATATAGATAAATATTAGTATTATCTGATATAGATACTTGGTGATAAGATATGGGATTACAACCCAATCTCTATAGAATATATATGAGTGGTTTTTGAGATTGTCCCAACTTTTTTGATGGTAGGAAGTTGTGTATTTAAACACATGGGTAAGGGTCCCGGTTTATCAATAAAGAAATAAGGTCTGTGACAACCTTCGTTACAAAATTTTATAGAGAATGATAGGCTGGAAACCCATATCCACCCTTCACCATATAGTATACCAAATTGTGTGCGGGTCGTGGAGGTTTTTTCATAATCAAACAGTTTCGAGATCAAGCAAAAGTTTGTTTTCATCATCCGTGCTATAACCACATGGTTGAAGGTAAGTTTCTTGGGCACTTTAAATTGATTAAATGCTTATAATTGATATCAGAGCCAACCTTCGTACCATATTGTTTAGTATAAAATTATATGCATATATGACTCGTATGGTAGAAAGCGAAACTTTGTTATTTTATTAATGATTCAAATTGTTAGTGATAAACTGAACCTATTTATAAATATGTACACATATATTCTATACTGCCCAATGTGATATACAACAATGTCGAAAGTATTGATACCACTATCAGTGTGCTTGACCGGCATATAATAGGCCGGCTTTGATTGCCACATGATTATTTAATATTTGCATGTTCTTATGATTTAAGAACGGAAAAAAAATGGTCAACGCAGATTGCAAACAGATCATTCTATTCTTCAAGAGAATGGATAGTAACTTATTCATATTACCAATATGACCCCAAAGTTTTTCATATTTTAAGTTGGGTCCAAGGTATATTGAGTATGTCATGTCCGTCCCAGAAAATCATTGTTTTAAAATGCATATTTGAGATTTTGAGCATTATTAATGTTGATTAATAATTGGGAATGGAGTTGACGTGAGACAACAGTGTGGTGTCAATCGAGTACAAAGTAATAAGAGAATCGTGTGGCATTAACATGAATAAATGACATTTATATGGCTTAAATGTTATTTGATGTTTTTGGTATTTTGTGAATAGTAATTATACATGTTCTGTATATTTCTGGTAGTTTTGATCTAGCTTTACATCGTTTTGAATACTGTAGTGAGAACGTAAGTGATACGTTGCATAAAAGGTAGGTTATCAAGAGATTCCACGAAATTAGTTTCAGAATGTAGATTACGGACCCAAACGAAGCTTAGACAAAAACTTTTGTAAATTATAGTTTTCACTCGTGAAGTAATAATTTGGGCGTATGCAACTTTTTGGGAGATAGTTAGAAGTTTGAAGAACTCGCTGGGAGGTAAACGTAATTCCCAAGAGTTGTATATAGTGGAGGTTGAGATATTTTCCAAAATATCTTTCAACCAAGAGAGAGAAAAAGGAGATTTTTGGGCTTCGAGCTTCACGACGCAAAACGACGAACTTCCGATCGTCAGTTTTTCTCTAGATTTTATATTTGAGCTACTCGAGGTAAGAGCTATGTTTTGATATCTCTTAGGCCACGTTTGGCAAATTATTTCCGAAAAGCTAATTCTAGAAATTTGGAAAAAACATGTAAATACTTGTAGGAATTCTTTAAGATCGGAGATCCGACGTTTAATCGGGTTGCTAGTATTTCTCTTGAAGTTTTAGGACCATCGCTCGAGGTATGAATTCCAAACTTGTGTTGTATAGACAATTTTGGATGTTTTGAATATTGTGTATGAAATTGTGATTCGGGCAAAACTCATGTGTTAAATTAGGCCCGTTAATTTTAGCGAGTACATATTGAAAAGTATAGTGATATGATTATGTAAGTATGCTAAGTGATTATGAAGGTTAAAGGGGAGTTTGGTACAATTTCATGCCGGTGCATGCCTCTCGATGTTTGAGAGTTTATAGTAGTGGCGACTACTTGCTTGGTTTGGAAACCGGCCCAACCAGATCAATTGGATACAATTGTTGAGTGATTTTGGCTAGCCATTGGCAGTGCGGTTTAAGATTTAAGACTTGCCGATATGCCGGGTGAATGCGTATCTCTCTCCCTAGAGACTAAATTATGTGATTTAGATGTTTAAAGCATGAATTGCCTCATATGTATTTGGTTAGAATCGTACACTCAGTATATAGCTGAGCAGTGGATATTTACTCCATTGCAGGTGACAAGAAGAAATGAAAGAAGAAGCGAGAAGAGTGAGGCCAACGCGATTCTAATTTCGCCCATAGCGGGATGGGTCGTGACAGAGTATTTTATTGATTTACCGATCCGTGTATATATATACATATATCCGAATTATAGGTCACCAGATTATGTTGAAATTGGCTGGACCATAATTTATTTGGAATTGATTGCCTATGGTTATCAACAGTTTCATGTATTTCAGTTAATTATATATATTTGTGTGTGTGTACATTGGTTCTGGCTAAAGAAAATGCATGACATTGTTTTGGTTTTTTCAAAGAAACTGATGACACTTGATTTAGTCATGTTTACAATTATGACAGTCAAATATCTTCAAAATTTTAGTTAGATCAAAAGTGTTTTAAATATTTGTAGTTTAATCCAAAACATTTAAATTAAATGCTTTTGACCCCAAAATTCTGTCTTCTTATATTTGGATCCATAACTCTAGCAATTGACAGATAGGACCTATTTTTGGTATTACCTTTTTTCTAAAGTTTTGAGAATTACAGTAATACCCCATAAGATTTTGGATCCTATGTTGTTGTCCTCATAATTTATAATAATGGGCTTTATAGCACATTCTAAGGCATTGTTATATGTACATATATGTTTTCTATATTTATGCAATGTAGATTAATTTTTTTCTACATTGTAGTGAAATTATAGATTTTTTCTAGAGTGCTTGTATTAAATTTATAGTCCCAAGGACTCTAATGACGTACAATTTGGGCCTCATAATTTGTCAGTTATGTCCCTAACGTTTTGAATATAGTATGCTGGTGTGAAAGTAAATATCCTCGGGATATGAACTGTTAAGCATTTGTACATTTGGAGTTTCCAGTTGTTTGTGCATACTCTACTTAGGGATAATTTGTTTCATATTGGCGCATACCTTATGTAATTGTGCTATATAGTGCCATGACTTTCTATGGATTTTTTGCACATTATTAGAAAAAAAATATAAATATTCATGTTCCAAATTATTGAAAAGTTTTAAATGTTCATGAACATAAGGATTTGTTTATGATAACATAGGGTATTGGGAATACTCTGCAGCACCCTAAGACATAAATGAGTGATCTTAGATTTTGATCACATAATGTCACAGTCCGGTCCTACAATAGCAGAACTGAAGCCTGTGGCACGCTACCGAGGCTAAACCAATTCATTAATATTCCCAAAAATTAGTTTTAAGAACACACAATAGAAAACAAACGATTCATTTGAAAAAACTAGGCATCCAATTGACAGCATCTCGTACCCAGTCTATCGAGACTGGCCCAGCAGAAAATTGATTTTTCAAACATGATCTAGTCGACTGGGGCTTCAAATCTTCAGTCGACTAGTATAGTCCGGTCAACTGAAGTCTAGCCTAGACAAAAAATATATTATTTGCAAACACGATCCAGTCGACTGTGTTGGAGACCCAGTCGACTGTCTCTTTATAATAGGATGCAGTGAGTTGCTGAAAAAAAGGCTTCAGTCGACTGTTTTCACAACCAGTCGACTGATTTATGGCAGCAGCACATTCTGCAGAATTTATTAAGTTTAAAAGGTTTCTGAAATCTACCAAGGATCAAACACACACTCCAAACTTATACCAAAACGATCCCAACTGGATTTTAACATTGCTAAAGCATAATTACAAAGGATTCCCATCTATTACACCATTACAACCGCGTTCTAATATTCTAAGTTAAACATAGTTTAAAAGCATAAAATCCTTATTACAACCATTCTATTACAAAACTACGCAATAATCACGATAAGTCGCCTTTTATAGGAACTCCCAAACCCACGTGCTCACTTCTGCGATTCCTTGCCAGCATTTATACCTGCAATGGTCATTTGAATAACCACACACATTCGATTTGTTTAAGCTACCACTTAGTGAATAAAACAACAAATGCACATGAATGGTAAACATGCTCGCATTCACATATCTGCATTTCATACTAGTCTCTGGAGTCTCATGTGTACGTTCCATACTTACAAATCGACGACTCTTCGCCAATAAGTCCACGCGAAAAGGTAAGACTCACGTTTCTTTTCTTCAAACGTGCGACCTTATGCCTATATCGGCTCCACACTGATGGCTTGGTACCACGTGCTCCTTTGACCCAAATAATAACTCAACATGCTCAAATACATTTTACCGTACAATTGGGCCTACTTATCAATATAGACGCCCAATATGAACTACACAACATATATCTATAATATAACACATGCTTTTCATACAAAACACATTCCAAAACACATAGTTGAATCACTCAACTCCAATTTACGCACTTAAACATCGATCCAAGGATAACCCAAGTACAAAGAACGTGCAGTAATCCTTCTAGTATAGTTCCTATCGATCAGAATTCCAATTATCAACTTTTTAAGAAAATTCTAGAAAATAAGTTTTCAAAAAAATTAGCCAACAAGTCCTAATAGGTATCAAAATGACAACCTTACCTCGAGGAGTTCGAATATGAAATTTAGAAGAAAATAAACGGGCAGAAGTCCGTCGTTTGTCGTCGTGAAGATCGAAGAACTAAAATCTCCCTTTGGCCACCTCTTGAAACTTAGGTTAGAAGTTTTATAAAAATGTCTAAGTCATCTCTCTATCTATATATAGGCAACACTTTTAAAAATTACGTTTACCTCCCCACGAGTTTTCAAAACTCATAATCAATCTCTGAAACTTTCTACACATCTAATTTATAGCTTCACGAGTGAAAACTAAAAATTATAAAAGCTTTCAACTAAGATCCGTTAAGTTGCTAGAATGCAGTCTCACATGATTTTACGAAGTTACTAATTAGCTTACCAAATTAGCAGGATACTTAAATTAACAACAGAATTATATTCTAAACTAGATAATAATACAGATAGTGAAATACACAAATAAACATTTATTTTCATATCAACATTTAAGGTATTCTACAATGAACGTCTAATACTCGGAGAAACTTCACAACATCAAACACTCATCCAACACCATCTCAATGGGTTTTCTTATACAGATACCCAAATTGACTCATGAGTCAAAACTCACTCACACATGTGCCAAAATGCACAACACATCACATTATCATGCATGATAATGCAATAAAATGTAATAACACAATTACGGGTGTTATAATTCTCTCCCCCTAAACAGTAATTTGTCCCCAAACTTGTACCTCATGTATCGAAAAGGTGTGGATACTGAGTACGCATCTCCTCCTCTATTTCCCATGTCAGTTCTTCTGTCTTTTGGCTATGCCATAACACTTTCACGTTCGATATCACCTTGTTTCATAACACTTGATCCTTTCGATCCAAGATCTCTATCGGATACGCAACATACGTCAAATCATTCTGAATCTCATTCGGTGTCAGAGTCATCACTTGATCTCTATCTTCTGTCAAATGCTTCTGTAACAATGATACGTGAAACACGTTATGAACTTGAGCATACTCATTCGAAAAATCCAATCGATATGCTACGGGTCTAACTTTTCCAATGAATTCAAAAGGTTCTACATACCTCGAATTGAGTTTCCCGTATCTTCCAAATCTAGTAATCCCCTTTGAAGGTGACACCTTCAAATGCATCAAATCTCCCACCTCAAATTCCAACGGTCGTCTACGCTTGTCGGCTATCTACTCTAAGTTGTCAGTAACCATTATCAAATTGCCTTTATCTTGTCTGTCGTCTCTTGTATAATTTTTGGCCCTTCAATCATTCTTTCTCCAACTTCTATCCAACCAATTGATGAACGACATACACGACCATATAAAGCTTCATAAGGAGCCTATTATTGTATGCAAACTCAATCAATGGCAAGTTGTCTTTCCAATTATCCTAAAAATCAAGTACACATAAACGAAGCACGTCTTCCAAAATCTAGATTATTCTTTCGGATTGACCATCAGTCTGAGGATGAAAAACGGTACTGAAATACAATTTGGTACCCATTGCTTCTTGTAAGGCTCTCTAAAACTTCGATGTAAAACTACTATCTCTATCTAAAATAATAAAAGCTGGAATACTATGTAGTCTCACAATCTCGCGGATATACAACTTAGCTAACGTCTTCGGCTTAGTTGTTCAAAGTGGAAAGAAGTGCAACGACTTCGTCAAACAGTCAACGATCACCCAAATAATATTCGACTTCTTAGATCTGGAAAACCTACTAACAAAGTCAATTGTAATGTGTTCCCATTTTCATTCGGCTACCAGTAATGGTTGTAACAATCCCAAAGGTACTTAGCATTCAACCTTCACTTGTTGACAACTTGTACATCATGAAACATAGTATGCTATTTCTCTCTTCATTTCCGGTCACCAATAAATAAGTCTCAAGTCTCTATACATCTTGGTGCTTTCCGGATGAACAATGTACTTCGTATTGTGTGCTTCATCTAGGATGTTCCGTTTAAATTTATTCTCGTTAGGTACACAAATTCTACCCCTCAATCTCAAAACACCATTTTCACAAGTAAATCCTGGTTGCTTACCCATCGGAATCTCATCACAAATCTTCTTTAACGCCATATCTTGAAGTTGTTTCTCCATGATCTCGTGAATCAAGAGTGGTTGTGCCACAATCGTCGACATCAAGCCACTTTTAACCCTCGGAATCATTTCAAGTTCCAAATTCTCCATATCTTGAATTAATTCTTTCTGATAAGTCAAATCTGATGCCATGTTGGTTGGTGCTTTACGACTAAGAGTATCGGTGACTACGTTCACCTTGCCTGAATGCTATTGAATTGACAAATCATAGTCCTTCATCAATTCTAACCATCTCCTTTGTCTCATGTTCAAATCTCGTTGCGTGAACAAGTACTTTAAACTCTTATGATCCGTATGTAACTCACATTTCTCTCCGTATAGGTAATGATGCTAAATCTTCAATGCAAAAATCATGATGACCAATTTTAGATCATGTGTCAGATAATTCTTCTTGTGCAGTCTAAGTTGTCTCGATGCATATGCAATGACCTTGTCACCTTGCATAAGAACGCAACCTAAACCTTTATATGAAACATCACTATTAATGATAAACCCTTCAGTCCTCGTCAGAACAGCTAAAATTGGTGCCTTCACTAGTCGATTCTTCAACTCTTGAAAACTTTCCTCACATTTCAGACTCCATAAAAATGCAACATCTTTCCTCATTAACTGCGCCATCATCATTGCTATATGTGAAGAGTCTTCCACAAATCTCCTATAATAACCAGCTAATCCTAGGAAACTTCAAATCTCTGACACGTTCGTAGGTCTCACCCAATTGGTAATTGCTTCTGTCTTCTGAGGATCTACTGAAATTCCTTTCACCGACACTATATGTAATAACCTGCACTTTCATTTAATTATTGTATTTAGCATTGTCATATTTAAAATCAATATGTATTGTCTGCTTTTATTTCAATTACAATCCTCATATGGTAAATCTGATTATTAGTTTATTCATGTCTTAAATTCTTTTGGGGTCAAACTGCAATTTTATAAAATTGAGTAATAACGGTGTTGGATTTCAAATCTGTATTTCAAAGCAGTGGAAAATAATTCTTTTGACTCAAACTGTACTTTTATAAAACCAGAAAACTATTTCCTGCGTTAAAATGAACTTTCCATATTTTTGTTGTAATCATCGCGTCGCGAAAATACTAGTCTAGGCTCAAAATTGTCCTCGCCGTGTAGGACTCCTATAGTTTTGGATTTCCCCATCCAACCCAATGTGACACTTGCTTTACTACATTTAATGTTGGCAATGATGGAACGAGTGTTGTTTGGGAATGCATTTTGTACATGTATGATGTTGTGCCATAAGTTATGTTACCCAAACATCCAAATGATTTCCTAGGCTAGTGGACTATACCTTATTTGGCAATGTCTTCTTGGTGTGTGTTGTGTTTATTCCTTAAGCCACATTAACCAAACACCTCTACATTGCCCCCTATGAACCTATATGTGACCCTTCAACCTGTGAGTATCATCATATATATGTATATATATATCAACTCCTATGGATATTTGGTGTATATTAAATGGAAAAACAATTCCAATTGTTGAGTATTTGAGACTGTTCTTGGGCTCCAAGTAGCTTGAGTTTGGTTTCCTTATATACAACCCCACACCCGCACAACCTGCATATCTTTTTATAACTAAAAATACAATAGGAGAATAGAGGAACTTTCTAAGAGCTCATTTTCAGAATTTTATTAGAAGAGGGCCCTTACCCTCCATAGCTTGAAAACTTGTATTGGGTTGCTTAATTCTTGCTCTTTCTCAACAATCTTTCCAACTCTTATATCTGTGAGTATTACCAACTCACTATGAAAGTAATCTATGCTTATTTACTATGTTTATGGTTGTAATTGTTAAACCACCATTGTTAATTTCGTATGAAAGCTTGAAGCTAAAAAATGGTGATTTTTCCAAACGTAACCAAAATTTGTTTTTATAGATAAATATGATAGATTTCATGTCCTAGATGTTTTGTTGAAAGTATTAGAGCTTAATTTGTCCACATGAGAAAGTATATTAGAAATCAAATTTTGACATCTTTTGATTCTTCGTAAAATTTGTGAGTTACGGAATGATTCGTGTTAAATTGGTCATAGATTCTTAATCCTTGTTAAAAACTGAAGAGATCCATATATAATAAGGCATGGTAACGTTTAAATTGCAAAATGGGTTAAAAATGGCATCAAAAACTGAAACAGGGGAATTCTGACGAAGAAGATGAAGCTACTGTCTGAACTCGCGTGCATAATCGCGTGAGTGACCCCTCGCATGAGCGTTCCGTGTGCTCGAGGTGTGTGATTCCAGGCAGATAGAAAAGTTTTTAAAAGAAAAATGAAAAATGGGCATATCGCGTAAGCGGCCCGCGCGAGCGACCCCTCGCGCGAGCGGCCTGCGCTCGCGACTTCTGACAGTTTCTGGTCTTCGATTATTTTCTGTTAAGGAACTATTTTGGTTATCAACGAGCGATTATGGTTTTGATTCTTATCCAATATACATAGCTATCATTCTTGGCATATCATATGTTTTGTCTATAGTTGCACGACATTCATATGGTGTCAGTCGTACATGCATGGTGAGTGTGAGTGTGGGTCATTGTGGAAAAGAGCATGTAAATGTGGTTGTGTGGACACTCCCTCGTAATTGTGTACCACAGTGTGACGTGTTGAGATTGCGGCGAGAGTGTCTTTGAAATGCGACGGTGGAAAAATTAGACACTCCCTGGCGCCCATGGTAGCGCTAAATTGTGTGACGCCAAACTTGGACATTTTCTGGCACCCATGGTAGTGCTAAAGTGTGGCCTACGGACACTCCCTGGTACCCGAGTCTGGATACTGCGTGAGGTTTCCTCCGGTATTTGCAAGGTGGATTAGGTACTAAAGTGTGAGGCATTGGACACTCCCTGATACCCCCGGACTAAAGTGTGAGGCAAATTGGACATTCCCTGGCACCCCTGTGTTAAAGTGTGGCTATCAGAGTATTTCAAAGATATTGGAGTGAGAAAGTTGGTTCATGTGTTTGTTGAGAGAAAAGAGTCTGTAAGATGAGTTTGGGCATTGTTTTCATACACAGTCACATGAAATACGAATTAAAGTTTACAAATGTTATTATTGATGTTTTAATGAGAACTCCTTTCTATGATATCCACCTATTGAATAATGGAAATTGGAAATTGGTAAATGAGTATGTTTTTAATACTCACTAGCTTCAATAATTTGACGGCATTGATGCGCCCTGGACATTCGTGTCTAGGCTTTTCATGTTATGATCGGACTGAAAATTATGACTATACGAACTAAGAACAACTACCAAAGAAGAAACTGTTTATTTATCATTATATGTTTTAAATTATGAATTGGTTTTGTAACAAGGATGACTGTAATAGATGATAGCTATTATTTTGTTTCAAGGCGGTCTATGCCTTTAGGTGATCCCGTGCTGTAATAATTATTAAGTTAGAAGATTTTTGTAAGCCTTGATTGATCTACTCTGATTTATGTTTATTATGTTGTTTGACGTTTGGGACGGAATCGATCCTTCAAACTGTCGCGACCTACGGGTCCATAAAGGAAATTAAACGCTTTCCATATTTATGCTACGTCGGGGCGTGACACAATATGTACAAGAAAAGCAATCTCTGTCAACTAAAACTCACACTTCTTCAATTTCCAAAACAATCTTTTCTCGCCTAATCGTTGTAAGGATAATCGCAAATGATGCTCGTGATCTTCAACACTTTTGGAATAAATTAGAATATCATCTATAAATACAATAACAAACTCATCCAAATAGTCTTTGATAACACGATTCATCAAGTCCATAAAAGCGGCTGGTGCGTTAGTGACAGTCAACTTATTCAACTCTCGATAGTCGATGCACATACGCATTGTCCCATCCTTCTTCTTCACAAACAAGATTGAAGCTCCCCAAGGCGAAACACTAGGTCAAATGCAACCCTTATCAAGCAGTTCTTGTAGCTAAACCTTTAATTCTTTCAATTCTACTGGTGCCATTCGGTACGGTGCTTTCTATACTAGTTGTGACCCTGATACTACTTCTATCGTGAACTCAAGCTCTCTTCCAATCAATACATTAGGTAACTTATCGGGAAATACATCTAGAAATTCTCTAACTACTGGAATGTCTTCTACTAGTGGTCCAAGAACTCTTGTGTCAACAATTGAACATAAGAAACTTGAACAACCCTTCTTCAACATCTTACCTTCTTAAATCGTCGATATCAAGTACGGCGGTACAGTCACACACTGTAATACCCGTACCCGGAGAAATGGGGTAATATCTGCTTAGCATGCATTAATTCGTATAATTAATAGTATGTGATAATTTAGGTAATATCCAATTACCCTGACGTAATAAGTGTTCCGAGAAAGGCACAGTTGAACGGATGTGAAGTGGGACCCACGGGAGGTCCGGATTAAATAAATTACATTTAGTTGCATTTATATGCTTAATTGAGTATTTGTTTAATTGCTTTAATATTTTATTGTTATCTGTGGTCTTTTATGGTGCCAGTTTGAGTACTCGTGTGAGAGAGAATAAGAACCGGATTCATAACTAGTTGGTTAAGTGGCAACTTTACAAAATATATGGGACCACGTTTGGGACCCACACGTGATATAGACAAATACCCACTTAGATATTGGGTATAATTATTTAGGGGATGTTATAATAAAGCTTAAGGAAATGTTGGGGGTGTAAACATAAATAAACACAACTTGGCATGAGGCTTGGGATGTTGACACCTCAAGCACATGACTCACCATCTTCTCCTGTATATCAAACTAAGAGAAGTAGATATAGGAGAAAACAAATTCAGCCATTAGAGAAGAAGCTCCACCGTCTCTCCGTCGTCTTGCCGTTTCGTCGCCGCTGGTACACCGTTTCGCGAATCGAGACCGTATTCGAACTCGTGGAGGTGAGAGGATCGTCTCCATACATTTCATTTTCAGTTTCGTTGACGTTTTCCATGACCGTCTTTGACGTGCCGATATATATATATATATGTGAAATTGATATGTAGGAATATCATTGGAGTTAATTAGAGCTAAAATTAGCAAGGAATTTGGGGTTCTAGGCTTTAAATTGGAGCAATTTGTGAGGTGAGTACTCTAATCCTAACTTGGGTGTTAAATGATGCTTATGTAATATTGAGTATGGTTGAAATGCTTAGTTCTTGAAGTTGTAGTTAAAGCATCTGTTAATTAGAGCTTAACATGTCAAATTTTTGTAGAAATTGTTATGTGATATGTTTGATGTGCTTATGTGCTTAATTGGGTCAATGGATGTCAAGTGTTAATCACCATTATTTAGCCCGTAGTGATGGGACGATGTTTCTCCTTAAGAAAAAGGGGACAGTGGTGACGACCACAACGATTGACTACGGTCACGTGAGAGTGTGTGTTTTCGCTATATGCGACGTTGAAGTGAGAAAAGACCCGGAATATTGGGTCCGATGCGATAGTGATTAAGTACTTGACATACCGGCGACTAGTTTTATCATTGTGTTGCTTATATATTGCATATGCACATTTCATACTCCATGGCACGGTTAAAGTATTCACTAAGCGTAAGCTTAAAACAAAACTGTTTTATGTGTGGTTATTGAATAACCACCGCAGGTATGGATCATGACGAGGAAAGGAAGTGATCGGGAATCCAGGGGAAGAGTTATGTTGTTTATATGTTCATAAGTTGTAATTATGTTAGTCTTGGTGGAGATGGAACTCATGTTTGTAATATAGTAGTTGTAAATGCTTTTGTTGGAAGAACAAGATGTATTTTGGATTCCAAACTTCTTCTATAAGTTGTAAAATGTTAAGTACCAACTTTTAATGCTTTAGAATGTGGTTTGGGAACTTGTTAATATGTCGGGTGTTCTCCCATTAAGTGTAAGTGTTGAGGTCTTGGACTCTTGTGTGTGATATGAACTTGAGATTGAGTTGGGAGTCATGTTGGAGAATGTTGTGCTTGTAAAATGGGACTTGTTTTCAACTTGAATTGCAAAAGAGTTGTATTTTGGTTTGAACAAGTGTTTTGATAGGGTATTGAATTCATTTGCAACTAGTTTCTATATGCTCATACTAGTTTTTGACAAACGTAAGAATTTGGTTGCTTGATTTGTCCAAATGAGGTTGAGTTTGTAATCTATAAGATGTTAATGGTGTTTTCACATGTTTGGTTAATGTTGGAGGAGTTTTAGTAGGTGTTTGAAATGTGTTTCCAAAGTTCCAACAAGGTTGGTTTAAGTTTGGGTATGTTTAGACTTGAAAACAGGGGTTTTAGCAGCAGGGAAAACACTTCTGCAGAATCCGGATCGATCCGGGTCTCGTGCAGATCGATCCGAGGCATCCAGGGGAGCAGAAAATGAGATTCTGCTAAATCCAGATCGATCCGGTTTTGGGGCGGATCGATCCGCTTTTCTGTTTCCAGCCCGACGGCTTTTACGGAAACAGGCATAACTCTCTCTAGAAAATTCGGATTTGCGCGCCGTTTTTGCGTTGGAATCGGGACTCAAAGACCTATCTTTTGGTATAAAATTTGATATATATTATTAATTACCATTTTACCCTTGGGAGCTGTTTTGTCACATTAAGGCTCTTTTATGTCATTTAAAACTCGTGTTTCTTAGTAATTCGCTTGTTTTCTTTGCTAATTAGTATAAATGATCACTTGTGGTATTGTTACACGTGTCCTAATCCACCGGGGCGGGTTGGGGTGTGACACACACTTACCCTAAAAAGTAAACTCTTCCTGCCCTGATGGATAGAAATTAACCCGTTTATGCTCACAATCGATCTTATCTTGATTGACTGACAACCAATCCATACCCAAGATAACATCGAAGTAGTTTATTGTCAACGGAATCAAATCGATGCTCAAGACCTTATCGCCTATCTTGATCTCACACGACTTGAATACCGGAGAAGTTTCTAATGGTTCACTAGTGGGTAATGATACGTACAAATCATATCCTTGCAGTTCAGACTTAACAGTTAAATGCTTAACAAAATCACGAGACACAAATGAATGCATTGAACTAGAATCCATGAGTATACGTGCAGGATATGAATAAATAGGAAGAATACCTTATACGACTGTTTCATCCGTATTCCCTGACATGAGCTGGAAATATCGCCCTTGTTGTTGCGTGACTCCTTTCCCTTTATCCATCCATGGCTCTGTCCTTGACCCGCTTGGCACATTCGATGCCCCGATACTCATTCCCGATTATTTCTTACTCGGACAGTTCTTTTCCATAAGCCCTGGTTGGCCACACTCAAAACCATTTCTCCCTCATCTCTGGGTTATAGCTCTTAGTGTTCGAGGTTGTGTTTGGTGTAGTCACATTTGCGTTTGAAGGACAATTCCTGGATATGTGCCCCAGTTGCTTGTAAAGGTAACATGTGCTCAATAATAGCAAGTCCCTTTGTGTCGTAGGTTACATGTTGGGCATAATGGTCTCGAGTCTCCAACGAATGTACTCCCTCCTTGGCTACCCACATACGATCCCGAACTTTGCGTAAATGGTTTCTTCACATTTCCTTGACCCTTACTCTTACTATCATTGGCTTTCTTCCCTTGTTGTCTTTGTCGATATTGATCGACAGTTTTCTCAGCTATACGGGCGACTTCATTAACTAGAGAAATAGTTGGGTGATGTGGCAAATCAACACGGCTACAGATATTCTCCCTAAGCCCTTCCTCAAATTAACATGCCTTATCCTCATCAGTTGGAACTGTAGTTTTCCCAAAATGCAACAATGCATTATAACAAGACACATACTCACTCACCGTCATGTCTCCCTGAACTAGACTAGCAAACTCCTGACATTTCTGAGTATAAGCTGGTCGTGGAAAGAAACACTTGTTGAACTCATCCTTAAATGCTTCCCCACGTAGTTGGCTTCCCTTGCTCTAGTATATTGTTCCACCAATCCAATGATTTCCCCATTAATGTATCGGATGCGCACAAAATTTTCTCTTCATCGGTGTATATCATAGTACGAAAATGCCTTTCCATGTCCATCATCTAATGATCTGCCAAGCTTATGTCAACTTGTCCATGGTACAAAGTCGGTTTCCTTTTATGGAATTGTTCGACAATTGTGTGTTGAGGTTGCGGTACTTGTGGTGCAATAATGTAACTAATTTCAACTGGTAGAGCCTGAACATTCATTTGATCTCATTCACTAACAGCTTGAATGAAATTCCCCACCATATTCACTATTTGATCTATACGTGAATGTGGTGACAATTCTCTTATCGACTCAGTCATGACATTTTAAGTTTGTCCTATTAAGTTCGATGCATAAAGAATATGCATGTCATGCTGTAGACACCCCAATTTTGACCAAACGTCAGACGAAGGGGAGTATTACCTCTAAGATCCGATGATGACAAGCGTCCGATTAGTCCAAGACTTCCAAAGGTGATTCAAGCTCTTCCAAAGGCTCTTTCAATTCAAAACAAAAAGAAAAAAAAGAGAGAACAGAAGAAAACGGCACGTGGAAAAGCTGCGGCAGTCACGGGTTGCCGTTGCGGCACTCTATGAAGTGCCGGGCGAAAGTCTATAATTGCTGCGAATTTCACCAAGTGCCGCGATTTCACAAAGAAAACGACAGTCCAAGGAGTTGTCTGCGGCATTCTGTGAGTGCCGCATCGAATTTCATTGAGTGCCGCTCTGGCAGCCAGTGAGTGCCGAAACGGCATTCAGTGAGTGCCACTTCCATCTCCAGGGAGTGCCGTATTTTTGTGACAGTCTGTCCAAAAGTAGGTCAGTTTATACCATCAAAAGGCGGCGGGAATTAGGGTTTTGACTGCGAATTTTCCAAAATGACCCCCCTAATGATTGCCTATATATAGAAGGTGTATATCCCATTATTAAGGGTGGAATATTAGAATATTAGCATCCCAATATTGATTCTCCTTCAAAATTTTCTAAATAGAGAAAGAGACTAGTAGAGTTGGAAGAAGAGTTTGATCATCACTTGGAAGGTCTTAAAGAAGCCAAGAAGTTGAGGATACTTAGAGGTAAAACTCTAAACTAATTAGTTTATTAGTAGCTCAATCACAATATTTAGATACCTAGGACCTTTTACACATTTTCAAAACCTCTCTTCCCACCTTATTTCATCACACACCATATATATATTGTGATTAAGCTTTCATCTCATTAGCTTGGATCAAAATGGTTTAGTGTTTAAAGCTTAAATAAATCATGAAATAAAAGCTTGGTCCCTTTTCTTTGATTATGTTTATTTCCTAGATTCATGAGACTTTCAATGTCTTACTTGAATCTTTGTGTTTAGAATCCCTCAATATTCTTATGAACTTATGATTCATGAAGGGATTGAGGGTGATTTTAGTATGTTGAGTCAATGAGTCCAAACTTCATCCATAGTTTGAGCTCATTATTTTGAGGTTTTGTGAAGTTCCTTATACTTCATTAAATCCCATAAGTTTAAGTGTTATTAATCTCCAATGACCATGGTAGGAGAAGTAGCTTAGTTTAAGTCCATCTCTATGGCTTAGGCTAATCCTTTTTCTTAGGTTTCGTGAAGCTCGTCATACTTCATTAAAATCTGCATATGTGTGTGTGTCTTTAGCCTCCAATGACCATCAAGTGGTAGGAGTAATAATATGAATCGAAGCTTTTGTCCATAAGTTTGAATTCATTGTTTTGGGATTTTGTGAAGTTCATTTCATACTTCATCAAAAGCTACAAACATGTATGTCTTTAGTCTCCAATAACCATCAAATGGTAGGAGAAGTAGTTTGGATTAAGCCCAACTTCATGGTTTAGTAGTTGGAATTAACCAACTAAGTTGAACTTGAACAAATGGTGCAGTGAATTCAATGACCACCTTTGATCAAGGATTTTTAGTTCAATATCAGACCGTTGGGATTGAATGAAACCAGCGGGAAAATGTTTATAACTCAAAGTTCTACCACTGTGATTTTTGTTTTAAGGAGATTTTATGTTTAAAGTGGTTTGGTCATGAGTTTTGTGGGAGAACCACAATCTATCCAGAGTTTCAGAACAGTAACATGTTTTTAAAATGAGTGAATCAGAGCCTTAATCAAGCATTCTTGGCCCAAAATAAAATTTTCTAGAGAGTTTAATGTGTTAGGAAGCTATCCTAAAAAGACCAAAGCATTTCTGATTTTTCTTATATTTTTAGAAAATCATACAAAAACTCTGGACGGAGAGTTGTAAGTCCCTGAGTGATATCTAGTGTTTGTCTAATTCCCAGAGATCTAACCGTTGAAACCTTGATTTTCTTTTTGGGTTAGTTACTAGACTCACAGGGGCATCTTGTGTCTAAAAATTATCAAGATCAAACTACGGAAAACATGCTTTTATTTCTTTGAAGTTCTGATTTGCTGTCAGCAATTTTTAGAATTCTATCATAATTTTAATGTATCTTGCAAATAATGGTCCAAATGATCTTTCCATGACCTAAGGCTTAAACCATGTATTAATAATGATAGGTTAAGGTCAAATACAGAGGCTGAATGATACAAATCAAGGAATAATCCAATAGCTCATTCTTGTCACATCTATGTAATCATACACATTCATCCATGTAGGTTGGTATTAGAATTCATAATTGTGTTATTTCTTCTACATGATAGAATTAAGCTAGAGGTCTAGGAACAATTATTTAATGCTACACATTCTTTCTAAAGTATGTGGACTAACCTTTGTTTTGTAGTGCCTTTGAGGTACAATTTCTCAACCCTTTCTCTAGTTTATTTGATTCCTTGATTTTATTGATTCTATGACCTCATGCGTGACACACTAGCATTGGGATCTTGTCTTATGTGATTAGAGACCTTTTCTTAAGATCTTTCTATTCGTATGCATTGCACGTTTAATATTCACGGCATGGATCCCGTGTAAGTTTTCTATAGTTCCCAATTTGCATATCATATTGCTTGCTACTTAAATTATGTGGTTTTTGAATGATATTTTATCACTTGCAATAGACATGCTTTTGTAATGTATATTTATACATATGTATTAGTTGAGGACATGCTTAGATTATTAATTCAATTAAAAGGATGTTAAATAGAGGCCTATCGCGAGATAGGATGAGAGGGGGTGCTTTAGTCCGACGGGCTCCTTCCCCTCTCATTCCATAATCCCCGGACCTAGAAAATCTCTGGTTTCTTAAAAGATCAGTTTGCTTTAAAATGGTTTTCTTAATTTTCCTTTTAAAAATTAAGTGGCGATTCATTGTTTTGTGTTTTAAATTGAAAAAATATTTTTAAGTGAAAAGTTGTGGGTAAAAAAAAATTATAATATCCACAATCTAGCGACTCTGCTGGGGATCGAATCCAGAATCTCTGGTTTCGCAGACCAGAATTTCTGATTTTGGGTTCACTCGAGGATTAGACGTGAAAGCATCCTTTTAATCGAATTAATTAATTTTTGTGTGCCCGTTACATTTGCATGTTTAGCCAGTCGATTGCACGGAACTATGACCTTGGAGACTCGGGGCAACCCGGTCGGTCAAGTTATCATAGGACTGTGTAATCACCCTTGATCTCGTACCATATGTTGGTATATGAAGCATCCTATCGGGTGTGTGTCAAGGGTCCTTTATTTGACCAAAACCCAGCCTTTGCACGATAGTTTCTGTAGAACCTTTCAATCCTAGGGAAATCAATTCTTGACTAGGGTTATATGCTAGGGAATTTTGTATGCCCGAGAGGGATTACTTGAGATGATGATGATGCTCACTTAATACGAGACATGTAACCTCTGAATCACTTTTGAGCAATTCCTCTTCATGTCCCATGACATTTGGGAATATGCTAGATTTTGATTATAAGATTACATCTCTTCTATCATGTTTAGCTAAGCATCATTGACCTTGTATGTATCCAAATTTATAGAAAGTACGGTGATATTCCAATCATGTATCCTCCTACCTAAAAAACTTTAAATCCATCTTTGGAAGCAAACAGCTTTTTACTACCTTTTCCCAATGTTTTCGATCACCCTTTTGAAAAAGCTTTTGAGTTTACCTTTCGATTGAAAATTCCAAAACAAACTTTGTAAAAATATGTTCTCACATCCTCATTTTCAAATAAAAGATTCAAAATCCTTGAGAATCGTTTTGGAAAAATCTCATCATTTAAAGAAATGCCTTTCAAACAAATTCTGAATTTTTTTTGAATATCCAACCTTTGAGAGGGTAGTGAAGATCACAATGAAAGGAGAAGTTGGCGCACTTGACATGAATAAGGATCTTATGTGTTTATGTGTTTATGTGTTAGGATTAGAATTTTCCTTTCTTCTGCATATGGAGTAGGCACACACGCACACATGCATTACACCCACGCGACATATGAACATCCCACCAAAAGTCTTTCAAAATGTATATGATAAATTTTGATAAAAATAAAGAAAATAAAAAGGGTCTTTTGAAAAACATCTTTATTTTGTAGGGTAAAAATAGTATCCAGTTCGGGTACGACTTGGTTTAGAGGTCCCACTGCAAGGTTAGTAAGGAGAAGAGAAGACAGTGAAATGGCAGATAAAATGAATGATAGGGAAGTAGCAGGGTTAAGAACATTGGTAGAACAACAGGCGGAACAGATGAGGCGACAGGCTGGGAATATGAACCGAATGATGGTCATGATAGAAACGATAGCACGCCCACCACCAGTCGTGAACCCACCAAATAATGATCCGCCAGTTAGGGAAGAGGGTTGCTAAGAAGACCCAGAGATGTCAAGAGTCGAGATTCCTAGAGCAGATAGGGAGAGAGTAGAAAGGGAAAAGACTGACAAAGAGAGGATAATGACCAAAAAGATAGAGAAGCTGGAAAGGGTGATGCGTAAAGCTCAAGGGGTCGATACTTACTTGATTGAATTCAAAGGGCTATACGATGGGGTCCGCGAGACGCTGCCTGTTGGTTTTAAAATGCCAATTTTTTATAAATTTAACGGAACAGGAAATCCACTCAGCCATGTGAGAATGTGTATCGGGGCTTTCCAACCGAGCGGGCTGAGCACTACCATGATGGCCGACTTATTTCAGCAGACTTTGATTGGAGCCGCCCTATCCTGGTACCTCACTCTCGAGCTAAGCAAAACCCGGGTCTGGGAAGAAGTGATCAAAGCATTCGTGGCGCGATATGAGTACAATCAAGACCTGGATGTCACAGTCCATGATTTGGAGACCACTAGGCAGGGAAACAAAGAATCATTTGCCGAATAATTGAGTAGATGGAGGGAAAAAGCAGCTAAGATGGTACAGAGGCCGTCCGAGAAGGACCAGATCCGAATGTTGATGAAAAATCTCCAACCTGTATACCAAGAAAAGATGAGATTTCAGTCGATCAACACTTTCGCTGAAGTTTTTGATGTGGGAACGAGAATAGAGGATGCGATCCAAGAGGGAACAATTAAGAAGGAAGAACAGCCGAACAGATACAGAAGACCGAACTATGGGTCCAATGGAGGACAGTCGGGGGGTCATTCTGGCCCCACCGATGTCAACGCATTGACCGGGCCTGAGAGGAAATTTGACATAACACCAAGGAAAGGGGGGGGGGACAAAGCACCGAGAAAATTCTCAGATCTGGGAGTATCACTGTCAACCGCTCTCGATAGGCTGTATGCGAATGGGCACCTTCGTGAGTTGGAACCTCAACCTCTACTGAATCCGCTTCCGCCAAGTTTTCAAGGGGATCTCTTTTACAAAATTCCACCAACAGAAGGGCCACTTGATGGATCGGTGCATGAGGTTAAGGCACAGAATCCAAGATCTTATTGATAACAAGGTGATATCGGAACTGCCCACCAGAGCTCCGAATGTCACAAGAAATCCACTACCAAACCACCATAATGTACCACCACCGCAAGGCCTCTATTTCTTGGGGATAGAAGAAACCATCTTCGATCCGTCTAGGCTAATCACTAGGGCTAGGACACCAAGAAGTCCTTATCAGCTGATGGAGAATCCGACAATCTATACTTTGGAGGGTGCTTCGAAGGGATGTGAAGAGGAAAAAGCAGAACAGATGGATTGGTGGATTCAGGAAATGGGCAATATAGATCAGATAGAGGATGATTTGTGGTACAAGAGTGATAAAGAGGTGGGAACCGAAAACGAGAGTTTGGGAAGGGTTTTAGAGGCCGACAATTTGTGGATGAGAGAAGAAGTCAGTCATCTGACCCGGTCAGGCAGACACTTTAAGCCGCACGAACTGGAGGAAGATCACCCGGGGAGGGATCTAGACAAGGGAAAAGGAAAAATAAATGAAGAAGCAGAGGAAGACAGGGTTCTGAAACAATTGAAGAAAACCCATGCTAACATCACTGTTTGGGGCTTACTGATCACTTCAAAACGTCACAGGCAGGCAGTCTTGGATGCTTTGAACCAATCTGACGTTTCCATCGACGCAACACCAGAAGACCTCGTGGGAATGATTAGTAGAATTTCGACTCTGGCTATTTCCTTCTCGTCAGACGACTGTGGATACCGGCATTTGGGCCCACTTTTAATTTTAAAACAATTTCTTTCAAATTTAAATGTGAGTCGCCACTTAATTTTTAAAAGGAAAATTAAGAAACCATTTTGAAAGCAAACTGATCTTTTGCGAAATCAAAGATAATCTGGGTCCGGGGATTATGGAATGAAAGGGGAAGGAGCCCGACGGATTAAAAAACCCCCTTTCATCCTATCTCGTGATAGGCCTCTACTCATCATCCTATTTAATCGAATTGATAATCTAAGCATGCCCTCAACTAATACATAGATATAAGTATACATATCACAAGCATGTCAAAAAGGGTGCAAAACGATAAAATATCATTCATAAGCCACATAATTCAAGTAGCAAGCAAAATGAATGTGCAAGTAGGGAACTAGAGAACTTACCCGGGATCCAGCCGCGAAATGGGAAACGTACAATGCATATAAAGAATAGAAATCCTAGGAAAAATGTCTCTAATCACATATACACATAAGGCAAGACCTAAGCTAAGGTGTCGCGCATGGAGTCGAAAATCAATTAAAATCAAGGAATGAAATAAACTAGAGAAGGAGTTGAGAAATTGTACCTCAAATGCGCTACAAAACAAGGGTTAGTCCACATGCTTCACACAATAAGATGACATCAAATAATCAATCCTAAATCTCTAGCTTAGATCTATCAAGCATGGAAAGAATTGACAAAACTATAAATTCCTTTTGATTGGTCGGAGCCATAGCATCTCTATAGATATACAAGTCTCAACTAGGAGCCAATGTAATGTCCATATAGGGGGTGCTATAATCCCGACATGATCATAAGGAATCCATGGTTATGTTCAATTTGGTTCAACTAAGTCCAACTTTATCCAATAACTAATCCTAATCATAAGCATCAATGTACATGGATGAATGAATGATTATGAACAAGAATGAGATATGAATTTATTCACTAATTTGGATCACTTAGCCTCTGGATTTAAGCTAAATTATCATTATTCAAAATAAGATTTGGGTCCCAAGACATTAGGAAACCATTCAAGTTGAAATCAATGAGACTAGACAAAAACAGTGACTGCTTTTCCTAAATTACAGAGAGCAGACCATATTTTCAAAGGTAGAAAAACCATACTTCCAACGGTTGGATCTTATTGATTTTTGGATATGATATGCCTCTGTGAGTCTAGTTTCTAACCCAAAAAGAAAATCAAGGTTTGAACGGTTAGATCTCTGGGAATATAGAAAACACTAGACATCACTCAGGAATCTACAACTCTCTGTCCAGAGATCTTGTACGATTTTCTAAAAATAGTAAAAAAAAAATGAGAAACACTTAGATCTTTTTAGGGTATCTTCCTAACACATTAAGGTACTTAGAAAAAAATTATTAGAGACCCGGGATATTCTATTAAGGTTCTGATTTATTAATTTTAAAACGGACTTACTATTTTGAAATTTTGGACAGAGAGTTGCATGTTTTGAAATCATAAGACCAAACCATCTTAGACATGGAATTTCACCAAAACAAAAATTACAGAGGTACTTAGATGGGTTATGAATATCCTCCAATTGGTCTCATCCAATTCCAATGAACCATGATCCTATAGAAAATCTTTGATCACAATTGGTTTATGGATTCACTGCACCTTTGTTAGATTAATGTTCATAGTTCAAATCAAGCTTGATCCATGATCCTAGAGAGAGCTAGGATCAAGTATGATTATGATCATTGGAGTAAATAATGAAGCATGAAGAGATTCATAAATTTGGCCTTAATGGATTCCCATCATAGATCTCATAACATGAGAATCCTAAGGTCTTGCTCAATCTTATGAACTCTTGAATATTCAATTTCTCTAGATTCCAAAAAACAAACTATGAAAACTTACATCTAAATCCTCTCTCAAACATATGATCCTTGAGGAATTTAGAACTATGATATACTATTCTCCTCTCAAATTGATGATCCTTGGAGACTCAATGAGACCTAAATTTACTCAAATCTCCATGGAATATAGTATGGATTCCATAAGATTCTTAATAGGGAGACCCAAGTTCATGGGTTAAGACTTGAACTCAACCATCTACATGTAGAGATGATCATGATCCACTTTAATCCCCATATAAATCATAGGATCATAGGAAACTAGAGGATCAAACTCAAAGAAATCTAATGAGATATTGAAGATCTCATAGATCTCTTGAGAAGAATATAGACAAAAGAAAGGAAATCAAAGGTTATTTGAAAATTTCAAGTCAAAACTCTTTTATTCATAAATCCAAAGCTTTATTTTGGATCCAAATTAATGAAACATTATGAAATTCAATCACAAGCTCTAAGTGATGTGTGATGAAATGGGGTAGGAAGAGAGGTTTTGAAAATGTGTAAAATTCCTAGAACTATGAACTTGTGATTGAATTCACCTAATTCTACCAAGGATTGAGAGGTTACCTCTATGACCTCAAGGATTTCTTCAATTTCTCGGGAAGCTCTTCCACAATCTTCAAATTCTCCCTTCAATTCTTCAAGAAAACTCCTCTTTCTTCTCCCAATTCTCTCTCTATTATATCTCTTTCTTGTGAGAAATTTAAAAGTAAGAGTCAAAAATCCCCATGAAGGAGATGAAGGCCTGTTTATATAGTCCAACATGACAAGGTTAAATGGGTAAATTCGGGCGAAAACCCATGTGCAAAGTTTTCTTCTAGAACATGTGAGAAAAGCAGTCTGTTACAGTTCGCGGTACTCGATAGCTGCTGGCGGCATTCACTGAATACCGGGCGGCACTCGCTGAATGCCGGGCGGCACTCAGTGAGTGCCGGCGCAGCACTCAGTGAGTGCCGCCGGCTTTCCCGCATGCCGGGGCTAACCGAATTTTGCCCTCTTTTTAATTTTCAAAGCCTACATTACCACAATCTTAATTTTTATCAAAGTATATACTAATGTACTTATATATGTAGTGTACTTTATTAAGATACACCCATATACATGGTATATACTATCATTTTATTTCTTTCTTTCTTTTTTTCTTTTTTTTTTCTCTTTTCTTTTGAAAACTTCTTTTCCTCTTTTTCTTTTGAAAACTTTTTCCTCCTTTTCTTTTGAAAACTTCTTTCATATTATATCTCTTCTTTGAATGAATTTTTTTTAGACTGATTTTCTCACATATTTTTTAACGTTCGGGTTTCCCCCGAGTACCCAATTTCCCTCTCTCTCTCTCTCTCTCTCTCTCTTATTTTGATTTTTTCTTTGATTTTGAAACTTTTCTTGAAGAATCCTTGAAGAATTTGAATCCTCTGGAAAATCTTCGAATTTCACCAGTCATTGTCATCATCAGTCTTAAGAGGTAACCAATCCCTGGATTTGACGTTTGGTCAAAATCGGGGTGTCTACAACGACCTACCTCCTGGAGGGCCTGTTCACAATAAACTGCTATATGTCACTATTAAATGCTTGGGAACACTGTACCTACCTGTCTTGTTGACAATGGATCCGCTCTAAAAGTGTGTCCGTTCCGAACAGCTAAGCGCATGGGTTTGGATGAAACAACGTTCATACCATCTGAGCAGAAGGTAAAGGGCGTACGACAACACTCAGAGAACAGTCATGGGAATAATTCTCCTTCATCTAGCTATCGGGCCTGTGGAAAAGGAAGCCGAATTCCAGGTCATTGACATACCTGCTTCTTTCAATTTACTACTGGGAAGGCCGTGGCTAGACAGTTTGGTCACCATACCATCTACGGTTCATCAGAAAGTCAAGTGTGTCTGGAAGAGCAAGGTCTGTGATATTCTCAGGGATAGTTGGGTTCGTCTGTCTGAAGTTTCATCGAGTGCACCGGTTTTGGAGGTACAATTCCAAGAAGAAGAAACAGGTCTGGGAGGGTTCGAATTCATTAATATGTTGGAAGGAGAGAAGCCGAGAGAGTTCCTACCATTGTATTTCAATCAGTACGCGAGTCCGTTGGTCGCTGGTATCATGAAGAAGATGGGTTTCTTCCCAGGCATGGGATTAGGAAAGAATCATCAAGGTCTGCCAGAATTTCCAAACATCGCCACTTAGACTCACACTCATAGTCTGGGCTATCAACCATCCAAGAAGGAGCTGAGAGATAAGAAGAAGGCAATTGATGCACCATTGGATCCATACCTGAAAACGCTCAACGGATACTTTGTGAAAGAGGGAGAGGATTTTCCCTTTTATGGCTTCCCAAAACCATGGGTAGATTAGTAGGACAAATGTATTAAACCTGGGTTTGAGATCTTCTTCCCCCATAAATTCTCTGAGTATCAGGATCCATACCTACAGGTACCCGTGGAGTCAACTACTATAAAAGATTGGGTTGGTGCGCTGGATGACTCAGTCATGAAGAACCTGTTGGGCGAGGAAAGCACAAAAGCTAAGGGAACGGGCCAAGAAGGGGTCATGGAAGACAAGGCCGAAAAAGACACGCTGAGGGATTAGAAGAAGAGGTGCAAGGCAAGGAGAACGGCATGGGAAAACCCGAGAAACCAGAAATGGAAGAGATTACCAAGACAGAGGAACTAGAAGAGTGCTTCATCACAGATCTGGGAGGAGAAAGCAAGAAAGAGTGGGTCTTTGAGTCTAGTGATAGGTATCTCCCACACCCAGAGTCTGCAATGGCCTAAATGAGGCGTCTTTCAATTTCTATGTCTGTTGTAATTGTTCCAAAGAAAATCAATAAAAACATGACCAATTCTGCCTACTCGAATGCGCTTAATGAATGTGATGAATGTGATGATCATGAAATACTAGATGAATTGCAAAAGTTAATCGAAAAAGAAAAAGAATCTGCACGTAACATCATTGAGAACACTCTAACAATCAATCTAGGAAATGAAGATAATCTTTAAAATGCTTTTTTTGGCTCTACACTTAGCAAAGAAGAAAGCAAAGAATTAATCAAACTATTAAGTGAATTCAAAGATGTTTTTGCATGGTCTTATAATGATATGCTAGGCATTGATCCAGAAATAGTCCAACACCATATCCCTGTCTTTTCCAATTCCAAACCTGTAAAACAAAAATTGAGGCAAATGAGGCCTGAATGGGCACTCAAAGTCAAAGAGGAAGTCGAAAAGTAGTTGAGAGCCAGATTCTTAATGGTCACCAAGTATCCAGAATGGATCACCAATATAGTACCGGTCCCGAAAAGGACGGTCGTGTTAGGGTCTGTGTCGACTTCCGGGATCTGAACAAAGCCAGCCCTAAGGACGATTTCCCTTTACCTCACATTGATGTGTTAGTGGACAATACAGAGGGGCATGAACTCCTATCTTTTATGGATGGGTTCTCAGGGTACAACCAGATTCTAATGGCACCAGAAGATAGGGAAAAAACCACTTTCATCACACCATAAGGGACATAATGCTATAGGGTGATGCCATTTGGGCTCAAAAATGCAGGAGCAACTTATCAGCGGGCCGCTACCACGCTATTGCACGACATAATCCATAAGGAAGTAGAGGTGTATGTGGACAATATGATTGTAAAATCTAAGGAAATGAGAGGTCACTTGGAGGCATTAAGAAAATTCTTCGGGAGGTTGAGGGAATTCAGAATGAGGTTGAACCCCCAGAAGTGCACCTTCGGGGTCACTACCAGAAAGTTGTTGGGGTTTCTCATCACTCAGAGAGGGATAGAGGTGGACCCGACCAAGATAAAGGCCATAGTCAAAATGCAGCCACCCAAGAACGAAAAAGAGTTAAGGGGATTTTCGGGTAGAATACAATTCATAAGCCGTTTCATCTCAAAGCTCACCTTAACCTGTGACCCATTATTTAGGTTACTCAGAAAAGGAGAGAAGTTCAAATGGGATACCTGTGTCAACAAGCCTTTGATAAGATCAAAACCTACCTCCAAATCCCACCTGTCCTCTAACAACCCTCACTCGGGAGACCTCTACTGCTATACCTTTCTGTGTCCGAGGATTCAATGGGGTGTATGTTGGCCCAAGAAGGGGAAGAGGGGCATGCGGAAAAAGCCATTTATTATTTGAGCAAGAGGATGACCGGATACGAGTTGAAATACTCACCTTTAGAAAAAGCCTGTTGGGCCATAGTCTAGTGTACCCGTCGTCTTAGGCATTACATGTTAGCCTTTCTCGTTGTCCTAATCTCCCGAATGGACCCACTCAAATACCTGTTCGGAAAGCCTGTCTTGACCAGTAGAATTTCCCATTGGACCATGATGCTGGCCGAATTCGATATCAGATATGTCACTTCTAAATCTGTTAAAGGAAGAGTCGTTGTTGAATACCTAGCCAACCTTGCCATAGAATCTGAGGAGAAAGGGGAGTTCAAGTTTCTTGACAAAGGGGTAATGGAGTTCAAAGAGGATCTGTGGAAGATGTATTTCGATGGTACTGCCAACCAACTAGGCTATGGGGTTGGAATCATCCTCATGGCACCTGATGGAACACCTACCCCGTTAGCCGTCAAGCTTAAGTATAATTCAACCAATAACACGGCCGAATACGAGGCTTGCATAATTGGGATAGAAGTAGCCTTAGCCCTAAAAGTTGGAAGGATCGACATTTTTGGAGACTCTAACCTGATCATATCCCAAGTACGAGGTGATTGGAGGGTGAATCATGAGAAGTTGAGGCTTACCATGACTACCTAGAGAGCCTAAAAGTACAGTTCAAAAAGATATCGTTCTATTACCTTTCCCATGAAGAGAACCAGTTAGCCGATTCCCCAGCAACCTTGGCCTCAATGATACAAATCCCTTCGGGAGTCACCATGATACCGTTATCCATAGAAATCAGAGACCAACCTTCATTCGAGATGATCGCAACGATAGAGGAAGGAGGTGAGTTGCCTTGGTACATGGATGTTTAGAATTTTATTAAGAAAGGAGAATACCCCGAGGGATCTTCAGAGAAGGGCAGAAAAGCGATCCGAAGGTTCTCCGTCCAATTTTTGATCTATGCGGATAAGTTGTGGAAGAAATTGTATACCGGGTTCAATCTGGAGTGTTTATACGGAAGAGAGGCTAGGAGGATGATGGAAGAAATACACGAAAGAGTCTATGGGCCCCACATGAATGGACATATGCTGGCCAAGAGATAATTCGACAGGGGTATTACTGGACCACTTTGGACAAAGACTGCTGTGAGTATGTCAGAAGATGCCATAAGTGTCAGATCCATGCAAATCTAATGCATACTCCACCTTCCCAGCTCTATAGCATGACCACATCGTGGCCTTTCTCTGTTTGGGGCATTGATATCATCGGTGAGATAGTTCCAAAGGCATCCAATGGACACCGATATATAATCGTGGCAATTGATTATTTCACCAAATGGGTAGAGGCAGCGTCAAATGCCACTTTGAAGGCCAAGGATGTGGTGAGCTTCATAGAAAAGAACATAATTTGCAGATATGGAGTCCCAAATGAGTTCATTTCAGACCATGGTAGCCATTTCCAAGGAGAAGTTATCCCACTCCTAGAAAAGTACAAGATTACCCGCCACCAGTCTTCCCCCTATAGGGCTCAAACGAACGGAGCGGCAGAGGCGGCAAATAAGAATGTTAAATCAATCTTGGGGAAAACGACAGATACATACAAAGATTGGCACGAGAAGTCACCGTTTGCATTATGGGGATACCGCACCTCTGTAAGAACTTCCACGGGAGCTACGCCGTTCTCATTAGTTTACGGGATGGATGCCGTTCTTCCAATTGAAGTAGAAATACCTTCTTTGAGAATCTTGGTGGAGTGTGAAGTGACTGAGTTGGAATGGATGCGAGGGAGGTATGAGGAACTAATGTTGCTTGATAAGAAAAGGTTGGCTGCAATAAACCATACTTAGGGGTGCCAAAAGAGGATAGCTCGTGCTTTCAACAAAAAGGTCCGCCCAAAGAAGCTTGCTGAGGGTGACGTGGTCCTCAAAGAACTAAAAGTGCCCGTTTATGACCCCAGAGGAAAATTCAAACCCAACTGGGTCTGGCCGTACATCATTTAGACTCTTCTCTCTGGAGGAGCGGCCTATCTCATGGACCTAGAAGGGGTTGAATTCAAACAACCAATCAACCTCGATCGCCTCAAAAAATACTTTGCTTGAAACCGCTTCTTTTAAAACCTCCTACCTAGATGAACTACGCTCGACCTGATTCCCACTAGGGGATACGTAGACAAACAGCTCGGTTCGGTCATTAATAAATCGTCCGAGTGGCACCTTCTGTCAAGCCTTAAGCCAAACTACTGCGGACCTGATACCCACTTAGGGATAAGTAGGCGGGCTCTCAAAAGCATTCGGTCCATAAAAAAAACCATAACTAGGGGCAAACTTCGTTTGCTAAATCGAAGAACTCAGATAATGTCTAAACCCATCTCTGGATCTCCTGGTCGTCAAAATAAGTACTATAAAAGAACGAATGAGGATTCATGGTATAGGATGATTAAAGATTCAAGCAAGGATTCAAAGCAAAATAACAAAAGCCGAAAATAGATTTTGAAAGGAGAATTTTCATAACTTAAAAATAAACTGAAAGAGTGAATACATTGATTAAACATGCTAGAGCATGCCCTTTTTTAACATAAAAATATTCTCTAGAAACGAAAGAAGAACATCACATTCAGATGCGTAAGAAAGTAGACAGGATTTGTCTGAAATTTTGTAAAATGAAGCTTCGCCCTGTCTTGCTTTGTCTATGACGTTTGTCTCTCAACTAGGGTCTGAATCTGCGAGAGGTACTCAACAGTAGGTATGACCGAAGCAGGAATCTTTCGAAAAGGAGCAGCTACCCTGTCATGCCAAGTTTAATGAAAGCATTCACAATGGAAGGGTGTGTAACGCCCTGTATTTTATTATCATTAATAAATAAATATTGCATTTTATTTCCATGAGTAGTTGATTTAATTTTTATAAATAATTATCTGGGGCCAAACCGTAATATTTGAAAATATAGAAAATATTTTCTATGGTTTCAAAATCGATATCTATATTTTTGTATAACCGGGAATTTTATTTCCTACACTGATATTAATTTTCCTGTATTTTCTTTCAACCTTAAAATACCAGTTTTGTTTTAAAACTGCGCCTTTACCGCGACTTGGGTGTGGGAGCACGTGAGCTCAACCACACCGTGCGATTTCCATGGCTTTCTTGGAGCCCAAAACTGTGGATTTATATATACGTTGATTTCTCTCTCTCTTTCTCACAGTCTCTCATCTCTCACTCCCAAACTCTCCCAACTCTCTTAATTCTCTCAATCACTCTCTTGCTCTCTCAAGATCACTCACACACATACAGTATATTTATACATACACACAGTCACACATACATAGCTATATATATATATATATATATCTCAAGATCAAATCAAGATCGGAGGAGAATTCTATCGGCGGAATCGCGGCGGAAAATTCTCGGTCTCAAATTCTCTGTATAATTAACCTCTGTGAGTAAATTAAACTCACTCTCAACGTATATATATGTAAATTTCAGTGTATATAGTTGTATATATGCATATATATGTATAAACACCATGAAAGCTTGAAAGTGGAGTTTTGTAAAAGTTAACCAAAGTCGATTCTGTAAATTGGGAATGAAAGATCTTAGTCCCAATAGGCTACGGTTCAAATCCTACGAGTTAATTCGTCCGTATCGCGACGTACCATTGATTTTAAGTTTTGTCACTCTAACTTTAATCGTAGAAATTTAGCGATACAATCCGTATTAGTTAAAATTGATCGCGTATTCTTAATCTACGCGGAAAACTGAGAAGATCCATATATTACATGTCCTGGTACGAACAGAAAACAGAAATGGGTAAATTTGAGTCTTAAAACCAGAAACAGGGGAAAAACGAAGAAGATGACATTCTGCAAGAACTCGCGCGCGCGACCCGCTCGCGCGAGGCTCGCTCGCGCGGACCATCCCCCCTCTTCGCGCGCGCGATCCGCTCGCGTGACCTGTTCTGACCATTCGCTCGCGCGACTCGCTCGCGCGAAACCCCCTCTCCCTCGCTCGCGCGATCCGCTCGCGCGAGGTGGCAGTTTTGGCAGTTTGTATAATTTTTGTTAAGGGACTGTTTGGAAAATGTTTTGGGAAATTTTAAGGAACTGTTTGACAAATGTATTGTTTTAAAGGTCTATGTTTTAAGAATTGTACGAAACAGAACAACTAAGGCCAAAATTTATGCTCGTACGATTATTCCGGCTTTGTGATTAATTAATGGTGTTATTTATGAAACATTTACATACATATTCGGATTGAGGTGGTGTCAACATGCATGTGTGTGAGAAAGCGTGAAAAGAGTAAAGGGTGGCGGTCTGGTGTGCGACCTCAATATCGATCGGATAGTATTCCTGGTATTGGAGGCGACAGTGTTGTGTACGACTTAGATATCGATCGGATAGTATTCCTGGTATCTAAGGCGCGCGTTTCGGATATTGATCGGATAGTATTCCTGATATCCGAAGCGATGGTGATAGTGTGGTGTACGGCTTAGATATCGATCGGATATTATTCCTGGTATCTAAGGCGCTTGTTTCGGATATTGATCGGATATTATTCCTGGTATCCGAAATGATGGTATTGAGTGTGGTTTTGGATATCGATCGGATAGTATTCCTGGTATCTGAGATAATGGTTTGGTTGTGTTGAGTTTTGTTGAGAGAAAAGAGTCAGAAAGATGAGATATTACATTGTTCATGCATGGTCGCATATTTATTGCTTACATTATTCCCCCGTGACTTATGTTGGAATTGAAACCTTGAATCTATTGCTTTTAAAGTTTAATTGCACCGTTGTTCATATGCTTATATATACATTGCGAGCACTTGTTTATTTTGCTCACCAGCTTTCATAAGCTGACGGCGTTGATGCGTCCTGGACTGTATGTCCAGATTTTCAGGGTCAGGAGCAGCCAGGGTATTTTGACTATGCTACTTAGAGTCAGGAGACTTTCCAGGAGGCTGCTTTATATTTCCTATGCCTTTTAATTTGGGTTTGTAATAAACTAGCTTTAGACATTTGAATAAGGCGTTTTGTGCCTAAGTGTATGACTGCTGTAATAGTTAGTAAGTTTTAATTGTGGAGGTTATATTTTGTTAGTATCCTTTGCTCTAGAAATGTTGTTAAGTTATTTATTGCAGGGACAATTGGTCATACTCACTTGTCACGACCTACGAGTCCATAAAGGAAATTAAATGCTTTCCTGTATTATGCTACGTCGGGGCGTGACAGGCTTTTTGGTATCAGAGCCAGGTTATGGCTCGACCAATTGTCCAGAACACCTAGGATCTGCCGTTAAGATAGAATTGAGATAAGATAGTTCAATTTTATTCCGTGTCTAGTCGCTTTCTATCGTTTAGAGTTTTCTTTCTTCTCGAGGGGTTGACCGTATTCTTGTTGATCAATGGATAGGTACCATTCTCTCGATCAGATGGCTGGAAGAAATCTCAGGAATCGTCCCGCTATTGAAGATGCACCCCCGGTAATAGATCCAACCAGAATGTTCGAGGCTTTTGTAAGAAGATTGGAGAGGGTTAGTGATTAGAATGCGAGGAACAATAATCAGAATGGGAATTACAACGGGAATGGGAGGCAAGCCCATCAGACGGGAGACAAGCTTCTCAAGGAGTTTCGCGCCCTGCGACCTGAGTATTTTGCGGGAACTGATGAACCCTGGCAAGCGGAACAGTGGCTACGCCAGATGGAGCGTATCTTTGAGACCATAGAGTGCACTGATCTGGAGAAGAAGCGTCTGGCTATCTTTCAGCTGTCTTATGCAGCGGCTGATTGGTGGGATGCTGAAAAGGCGACGATTGGGGAAGAAGCTGCAAGGAGAATGCCATGGGTGGTGTTCAAGGAAAGATTTCTCAAAAAGTATTTTCCTGAAGAAGAGAAGGACAAGAGAGAGAAAGAGTTTATGGAGTTGACTCAAGGGAATCTGACTGTCCGAGAGTATACTACTCGATTTGAGCGTCTGTCTCGCTTTGCTCCACATATGGTGGACACACCCCAGAAGAAAATCAAGAAGTATCACCGAGGTCTCAACCTGTCTCTCCGACATTTGACTATGGGGCATCTGGGCCAGTCATTTGAAGCTCTGGTGAGATTGGCTACGGGGTTAGAGAATGATGGTTGTCAGAATCCGAAGCCGTTTGGAAATCGACCTCCACAGAAGAGTTATTCAGGACAGAAACCTGGGTACCCTCAAGGACAGAAAAGGACTTGGGATGGAGGGAAGAAACCTCAACAGACACAAGCAGTTCAGCAGTATCAGCCTCTAGCAATAGAAGGGGCCAAAAACAATAACTGCTTCAATTGTGGTAATCCCGGTCACCGAGCTAAAGATTGCAGACAGACTAGGCGTGATGATCGTCCGGGAATTGTGTGCTATAATTGTGGCATGCCAGGTCACATAAGTCCGGAATGCAAGGCTCCTAGGAAAGGCAACTATGGTCAGCGAGGACAGGCCCGCCTGAATGCTGTTATTCCCGAGGCTGCTGGCTATGAAGAAACAGGGTATGGAGGAGGTGCTTATGAGGAGGGATTGCCTGAGCAACGAGCAGTGGAAGGTACTCTAACTTTGTTTAACTCTCATGCTAAAGTTTTATTCGACACGGGTGCTACACATTCCTTTATATCTATTAAGATCGTTCAGAAGTTGGGTATAGTACCGCAACGTTTAGAGGAAGCTTTGAGTGCTGTCTCACCCTTAGGGACCACAGTCAAGTTATTACATGTGTGTAAGGATTGTCCTCTACGGTTAGGAGACCGCGAACTTTTGGCAAGATTGGTGGTTCTGTCGATGAAGGAGTTCGATATAATCCTGGGAATGGATTGGCTCGAGAAGAATGATGCGAAGTTGGATTGTGCAAGGAAGAGGATCACATTTGCGGACAAGGGGAATCGACTCTTCGATTTCCAATGTAACCCTTCGGGTGATATGTTCCTCACTAGATGCCTAGCAAACATTGAGGTTGTCAGTGCAAAGGTGACAGTATCATCAATACCGGTAATCAAAGAGTTCGAGGAAGTATTCTGAGATATTTCAGGATTACCGCCGGAAAGGGACATAGAATTCTGTGTGGAATTGGTGCCAAGTACTCGACCTATAACCAAGGTTCCCTACAGGATGGCCCCTACTGAGTTGTTGGAACTGAAGGAACAAGTTCAAGAACTTGAGGAATTGGGTTTTGTTCGTCCAAGTACTTCACCCTGGGGAGCACCAGTGTTGTTTGTGAAGAAGAAGGATGGGTCAATGCGGTTGTGTATTGACTACCGAGAACTGAATAAGATTACTATCAAGAATAAGTATCCTTTACCTCGAATAGACGATCTGTTTGATCAGTTGCAAGGAGCCACGACCTTTTCTAAGATTGATCTACGGTCAGGGTATCACCAGTTGAGGGTGCGGAAGGAAGACATACCTAAGACTGCTTTCAGGACGAGATACGGACACTATGAGTTCTTAGTGATGCCGATTGGGATGACAAATGCTCCGGCTGTGTTTATGGACTTGATGAACAGAGTATTCAAGCCCTACTTGGATCAATTCGTTATTGTCTTTATTGATGATATTTTGATCTATTCCAAGTCAAAGGAAGAGCATGAACAACACCTGAGGATCGCGTTGCAGACTCTCAAGGATCACCGCCTGTATGCTAAATTCAGCAAGTGTGAATTCTGGCTTCAGGAAGTTAAGTTTCTCGGGCATGTGATCTCTCAACAAGGAATCGCGGTTGACTCATCAAAGACCGATGCAGTGGCGAATTGGGCTCGGCCGACTAATGCTACAGAAGTCAGAAGTTTTCTGGGACTAGCTGGTTACTATCGGAGATTTGTAGAAGGTTTCTCCAAGATAGCAGCCCCGTTAACTGGTTTGACTAAGAAAGATTTGAAGTTTGAATGGACTGATAAGCATGAACGCGCTTTTCTGGAATTGAAAGAGAGATTGACAACAATGCCAGTGCTTGCGATACCAAGGGATGGTGAGAAGTTCACTATTTTTAGTGACGCCTCGTATCAAGGATTGGGATGTGTCCTTATGCAAGATGGAAAGGTTATCGCCTATGGTTCACGACAATTGAAGCCGAATGAATTGAATTACCCAACTCATGATTTGGAACTGGCAGCAGTAGTGTTTGCGCTCAAGACCTGGAGACACTACCTCTACGGGGAGAAGTTTGATTTGTTCTCGGACCACAAGAGCCTTAAGTATTTGTTTACTCAGAAGGAGTTGAACATGAGGCAACGTAGGTGGATGGAGCTGATTAAGGATTACGACTTTACATTAGAGTACCACCCGGGTAAGGCTAATGTAGTCGCTGACGCCCTAAGTCGGAAGCCTCGAGGAATGATTGCTTCATTGATGTTGAGGGAATGGAAAGCTTTAGAGACAATCGCAGAATTTGATATGCAGATTTCTGAAGGAAGTGACGGACATCACTTTGGATGCCTCGTAGTACAACCAACACTTGTGAGTCGAATCATCGAAGCCCAGGGGGAAGATGAAAAATTTCAAGCATGGTTCGCCAAGATGTCAGAAAAGGACCCTATAGAATGGAAGGTTGGGACCGATGGAGGATACCGATGTCGAGACAGATTGTGTGTGCCAGATTTTAGATATTTGAGAAAAGATATTCTCGAAGAAGCACATAAATCGAGACTGACAGTACACCCAGGAGGAACAAAGATGTATAAGGATTTGAAGAGAAACTTCTGGTGGGAAGGAATGAAGCGAGAAGTAGCCGAGTTTGTGTCTAAATGTTTGACTTGTCAACACGTGAAGGCCGAACATCAGAGACCCTCGGGATTGTTGCAACCCTTACCTGTTCCAGGATGGAAGTGGGAGCACATAAGTATGGATTTTGTGGTTGGATTACCCCGGTCACAACAGAATCATGACGCAATTTGGGTAATTGTGGATCGTTTGACGAAGTCTGCACACTTTATCGCGTACAATATGACTTACCCAGTAGAACGGATGAGTCGAATGTATCTCCAACAAGTGGTGCGACTGCACGGTGCGCCTGTGACAATTGTATCAGACCGCGATGCACATTTTACCTCAGGATTTTGGGAAAGTTTGCAGAAGGCTATGGGAACTTCGCTCAAGATGAGTACTGCTTTCCATCCTCAGACCGATGGACAGACCGAGCGTGTTAATCAGATTATGGAAGATATGCTCAGAGCTTGTGCAATCGACTTTGAAGAGTCTTGGGAGACGCACTTACCGTTGGTTGAATTTGCGTATAACAACAGTTGTCACTCGAGTATTGGAATGGCGCCGTTCGAAGCTTTGTACGGACGACCATGTCGATCTCCTTTGTGTTGGGCTGAAGTGGGAGACACAGAACTTTTGGGACCAGATTTGGTGAGAGAGACCAATGAGAAGATTTCACTGGTCAAGGAAAGGATGACAACTGCACAGAGTAGACACAAGAGTTATGCGGATCGACGACGAAAGGACTTGGAGTTCAGTGTCGGTGATCACGTACTCCTAAAGGTTTCACCTGTTCGGGGAGTAGTACGTTTTGGTCAGAAAAGAGGGAAGTTGGCACCTCGTTTCATCGGACCATTCGAGGTTTTGGAGCGAGTTGGTAAAGTGGCTTATCGACTCGCGTTGCCACCAAAGATGTCTGGTGTTCATAATGTATTCCATGTCAGTATGTTAAGGAAATACATACGGGATCCTTCACATGTGGTTAATTTTGATGATATTGAGACGAGTCAGAATGTTGTCTACAAGGATAGACCTGTGAGGATTCTTGACCAGAGTATCAAGAGGCTGAGAAGGAGAGACATTCCTTTGGTTAAGGTTCAGTGGAGGCATCATGACGAAGGAGAGGCGTCGTGGGAGTTAGAGTCAGACATGAGGACTAGATACCCCGAGTTGTTTCAGGATTAGTTAGCTCAGATTTCGGGGCGAAATCTCTGTTAAGGTGGGTAGGGTGTAACGCCCTGTATTTTATTATCATTAATAAATAAATATTGCATTTTATTTCCATGAGTAGTTGATTTAATTTTTATAAATAATTATCTGGGGCCAAACCGTAATATTTAAAAATATAGAAAATATTTTCTATGGTTTCAAAATCGATATCTATATTTTTGTATAACCGGGAATTTTATTTCCTACACTGATATTAATTTTCCTGTATTTTCTTTCAACCTTAAAATATCAGTTTTGTTTTAAAACTGCGCCTTTACCGCGACTTGGGTGTGGGAGCACGTGAGCTCAACCACACCGTGCGATTTCCATGGCTTTCTTGGAGCCCAAAACTGTGGATTTATATATACGTTGATTTCTCTCTCTCTTTCTCACAGTCTCTCATCTCTCACTCCCAAACTCTCCCAACTCTCTTAATTCTCTCAATCACTCTCTTGCTCTTTCAAGATCACTCACACACATACAGTATATTTATACATACACACAGTCACACATACATAGCTATATATATATATATATCTCAAGATCAAATCAAGATCGGAGGAGAATTCTATCGGCGGAATCGCGGCGGAAAATTCTCGGTCTCAAATTCTCTGTATAATTAACCTCTGTGAGTAAATTAAACTCACTCTCAACGTATATATATGTAAATTTCAGTGTATATAGTTGTATATATATGCATATATATGTATAAACACCATGAAAGCTTGAAAGTGGAGTTTTGTAAAAGTTAACCAAAGTCGATTCTGTAAATTGGGAATGAAAGATCTTAGTCCCAATAGGCTACGGTTCAAATCCTACGAGTTAATTCGTCCGTATCGCGACGTACCGTTGATTTTAAGTTTTGTCACTCTAACTTTAATCGTAGAAATTTAGCGATACAATCCGTATTAGTTAAAATTGATCGCGTATTCTTAATCTACGCGGAAAACTGAGAAGATCCATATATTACATGTCCTGGTACGAACAGAAAACAGAAATGGGTAAATTTCAGTCTTAAAACCAGAAACAGGGGAAAAACGAAGAAGATGATATTCTGCAAGAACTCGCGCGCGCGACCCGCTCGCGCGAGGCTCGCTCACGCGGCCCGCTCGCGCGGACCATCCCCCCCTTCGCGCGCGCGATCCGCTCGCGCGACCTGTTCTGACCATTCGCTCGCGCGACTCGCTCGCGCGAAACCCCCTCTCCCTCGCTCGCGCGAGGTGGCAGTTTTGGCAGTTTGTATAATTTTTATTAAGGGACTGTTTGGAAAATGTTTTGGGAAATTTTAAGGAACTGTTTGGCAAATGTATTATTTTAAAGGTCTATGTTTTAAGAATTGTACGAAACAGAACAACTAAGGCCAAAATTTATGCTCGTATGATTATTCCGGCTTTGTGATTAATTAATGGTGTTATTTATGAAACATTTACATACATATTCGGGTTGAGGTGGTGTCAACATGCATGTGTGTGAGAAAGCGTGAAAAGAGTAAAGGGTGGCGGTCTGGTGTGCGACCTCAATATCGATCGGATAGTATTCCTGGTATTGGAGGCGACAGTGTTGTGTACGACTTAGATATCGATCGGATAGTATTCCTGGTATCTAAGGCGCGCGTTTCGGATATTGATCGGATAGTATTCCTGATATCCGAAGCGATGGTGATAGTGTGGTGTACGGCTTAGATATCGATCAGATATTATTCCTGGTATCTAAGGCGCTTGTTTCGGATATTGATCGGATATTATTCATGGTATCCGAAATGATGGTATTGAGTGTGGTTTTGGATATCGATCGGATAGTATTCCTGGTATCTAAGATAATAGTTTGGTTGTGTTGAGTTTTGTTGAGAGAAAAGAGTCAGAAAGATGAGATATTACATTGTTCATGCATGGTCGCATATTTATTGCTTACATTATTCCCCCGTGACTTATGTTGGAATTGGAACCTTGAATCTATTGCTTTTAAAGTTTAATTGCACCGTTGTTCATATGCTTATATATACATTGCGAGCACTTGTTTATTTTGCTCACCAACTTTCATAAGCTGACGGCGTTGATGCGTCCTGGACTGTATGTCCAGATTTTCAGGGTCAGGAGCAGCCAGGGTATTTTGACTATGCTACTTAGAGTCAGGAGACTTTCCAGGAGGCTGCTTTATATTTCCTATGCCTTTTAATTTGGGTTTGTAATAAACTAGCTTTAGACATTTGAATAAGGCGTTTTGTGCCTAAGTGTATGACTGCTGTAATAGTTAGTAAGTTTTAATTGTGGAGGTTATATTTTGTTAGTATCCTTTGCTCTAGAAATGTTGTTAAGTTATTTATTGCAGGGACAATTGGTCATACTCACTTGTCACGACCTACGAGTCCATAAAGGAAATTAAATGCTTTCCTGTATTATGCTACGTCGGGGCGTGACAGGGTGCATGATCGAACCTCTCATAAAATCAACAGCAAGAGCCTTAGTAATATCCTAGAGAAGCCTGTACTGATGAACCACTCGGCCGGGAATGTAGAAAGTAGTAGTGTGCTAGCTAGGCAACCAGATATCGGGCTTCGCAGGAAGCTGCACTGCGACAGAGCGGTAAGACCAATCTGGGCAAAACCATCGAATATCTCCAGGAGAGGGGTTTTTGAGCCAACTAAACCATGCATCATTCGAGCGGAACAAATGGTGAACCTCAATGCGATCATAGGGAAGTGACCTACGAAGGCACAAAGAGATCCAAGTGCTTCATGAGCCAAAGCTGCAGGACGAAAGGGGCTCTCCCAAATAACATGGCCCCAGTGGCATGAACCCGATCCAACCCTATCAAGGTTTCGCCAAGAACTAGCATGACGACATTCTTCATCTCTCGCAGACCACATGTGATCTCGTCAAAATCAAGATATGAAAAGTGTACTTTACTTTTCTAAAGATTTGCAGTAGTGAAAGTAAAGGTCGAACCCACAGAGATTGTTAATTTTTATCCTTTAATTACTAAAACCTAATCTATTTAATTATAAAAAAATCAGAAGTTTGGTTGGTTTAGAATTTGATTATTACTACTAATTTAAACCATGAATTAAACTATGAAATTATGGAAATAGCGTCTAGAATTAAATCTAAGTAAACTTATATGCTAAATTGAAATTTGGTTTAAATATGAGTAGATGAGGTCTTGGATTACAAATCCACCACTAACTATGTATCGGGGGTCTAAACTTTCTATTCTAAGTTCTATGTTTGGATAGTTATGATCTATCGTAGCTACAAGCCCAATAGTATCGTCAAGAGGATATTGTTAGTTCAATCTAAGCATAATCCATCTATGGTTCACATGAATTATCTACCTATAACTAGGGTGTAGCATAACTCATCTTTCCTAAGCATGGATTATAAAAGATATAAACATCACAATCACATAAGCACCATTGTATGTAAATACTCCTATCAATCACAGAATCAAGGACTATTGAGTTCAATAAACATAAGGAAAAATCTAAGACAAGAATAGATCCAAAATACTCTTGATTATTAACATTAAAAACTGATTATAAATAATCCACCAACATACAATCACTATCCAATACATAAACCCTAAAATAGAAAAGCATAGAATCCCCCTTTACATCGCTAGGGTTTCATTGAGACCCTAGATTAGGAGTTTAGTTGCACATGGTGGAGGAAAGCATGAAGATTGATTTGATGGAAGCCATTAGAGACCTTCAAACTTGCTCTTCTCCTTCCTCTTGCCTTCCAAAACTCTCTATGAAAGAATGTGTAACCCTTAAAAATTATAAAAAGTAAGTATATATAGATTTTACAAGGAGTTTTTGAAAGCTTTCCTATCCCGAAACTAACTAAAACAGTTGTTATTTCCAATCCGGACGTCATTAAACAGTTTCGTTTGCACAGGACTCTTCAGTATAGCAGAATACGTAACTTTGATTTTGTACGGATCGCGCGAGCGGGCCGCTCGAGCGCGTAATTGGGAAGGTCGCGCGCGCGGATCGTGCGAGCGAATTCTGGGATCTCGCGCGAGCGGGCCGCTCGCGCGATGTGCCTTTTTCAGCTTCTTTCTTCTTGCTTTTTCTCCTTTTTTAACTTGGAATCCATATTTTCTCCTAAAACTTGATAGAAAATGGAAAATAAAGTAAAACTACACAAAAACAGGGTAAAAATGGCTAACAAATGTGAATTAAGGCGTATAATTGGGATTTGTTCTCTCCCGATCAACAGGCAATGGGTATGAGAATGTCAAAAGATGACTGGAAGAAGAAATAAGAGAGCATGGCAATCAATAGTGCACTGCGCCGGATAATCTAATATCTGCTGTCATAAGGATCTCACACGGGAGCATAAGCCGCGGAAAGTCGCTCGAAATCAATCTGCCTGTTTCATATAAAAGAGCCCGCAACACTACGAGATGTGTGGAGTAGGGTGGCCAAATCGTGAACATAGCCCGCCTGCACCGGGGGAACTATTAGATCCGCAAAGGGGTCGGTGTGGAGGATAGCGCTAAACTCCTCAAATAAAGGGCAAACCTTATGGGAACCAAAGCGAAAGACATGGAAGGAGGGATCCCAACACTGAATCGCAGTTCGAAGCAAGCCTTCATTTAAAAAAATTCGTCAGAAAGAGAAGAGGTCGTTCAGTCTGAAACACTCAAAATTTAGCCTATCAATGCCCGAGAGAGCATCCATCCATGGAAAGAGGATTTGGGGGCTAATGGGGGCCATTTCAGGAAGAAGTGAAGAAGAGAAAAGAATGTTTTGCGGAGTACTAGGGGGAAAAAGTGGTATAAATAGGAGAATAAAGCTGCCTATCTACCCACGACAGTCAATAAAGCAGAATGTCACTCAATTAAGTACCGCGTGGCAGTCCGTGAATGCCGTTGCGGCATTCACTGACTGCCGTTACGGCATTCACCGAGTGCCGCAAAGGCCTAACCGGGTGCTGTTTGGAGTTTTACTTTGGCCAGGGTCTATTTGTAATGTTTTTAGTCCACCTACAAACAGAAAACTGAATAAGCGTGCGCATCATGCAGCACGAACAAGCAAGACCAAGCCATGGTCGCATATGTCCATTCGTTCATTCATTCATTTTTAACAAATAAAGAAGATGGAAGCATTCAAGGACCAAGCTATGGTCACACATACATCAAATAGTAATAAAAGCAGAAAAGATAAAAGCAGTCATAAAGCATGTAGAGACTGTAAATAAAAGATGTACGGATGCCTATCCTACCAGTAATCCTAAAAGCTATCATCAAAATAATCGTGTATATATATACAGTCATCCCAGTGTATGTGTACCCTCACGAACGCTCGAAAATATAAAATAAAAGATGGAAAAGGGTGCTGTTAGCCCAGGCCCCGGCCCCGAGCCTGACGAGTCACACGTCTGAGGGGCTCCTCCTCTGACTCTGTCCCGCTCGCTCCGCCTCTATCTCCGCCTCCGCCGCCGCCAGTACCACTCGCTCCCCCTCCGCCTCTACCACCACTAGTGCCTCCACCACCACCTCTGCCTCATTCGGTGCCACTACCCCCGGGAGCTCCTCCGTAATCTCCGTCGGGATCTATCCTAAACTGCCAAAGTCGCTGCTCAAGCTCCCTCACCCACAGAGTCAGTCTTCTGACCTCATCATCCTGAGAAAAAGGAATAGTTAATAACATAGTCTTTTTTGAAATAAAAGTGAAAAGTGTGAATAAAAGGGAGTCAACTCGACTTACCCTGGCTCTCGCCTGAGCCTTGGCAGTCACCCGCGCCCCGTCAACCTAAGCAAAAAAAAAATCAATGAAAAAGGATTAGTGGAAGCAAAATAAGAATATGCAAGAACCAGAAATAAGGTCCTATAAGCTTACCCTCCACTCTTACCATGGACCCACTCTCTAACACTATGAGCGTAAAGCTGGCCCTCCTCCGCATAGTCCTACGGGGCAGAATGACGGGAGCACCCACAAGATATCGAGGGACCTCAATCATGACCTGGTCACCATAGGAAACGGTCCTAACACTCTAATCCCAAGGCGACAAAGCCGGTGCTAGAGTCACAGTAGGAACAGGCTGCAAGTAGAAAAAATGTAATCAATAATAAAACATGCTGGAAACTCAAAATAAAAGAAAGAATGCAGGAGCAAAGAGGACTCACCTGAGTCACTTCAATCAAAGGGAAGTTCCTCATCAGCCTCGCAGCTCGGAAATCTGCGTTTCCATCAAGAGACTCCACGAGTGTCTGAATCGAGACTCCCTCAAAAGCGGTTGTAAGCTGGGAGCCCTGGAGCGTATCCATGACCCTCATAGAAGCAGGAGGGGGATGTGGTACAAAATAGTCAGGCGCCATCAGCGGCTGCCTGGTCACTCTCTCACCTAGGTACCACTCCCTAGCCTCAGGGCCGTCCAGTAGGACCCTCATCGGATCATATCCTACCCGACTGCCGTATCCCGACAGGAGCCTCGGGAAGCACGTCCCTCCAGGGCTGCCACTCCTCGTGTTGTACTTGCAAAGTCGTCAAGAAGTTCCTGAATGAGATAAATTCGTGGGCCCCAGTCTTCTGCCCCACCCAGTCCTTCGCCCACTTCAGCCCCTGGGGCATGATGAGGGCGTCCGCTGGTCACATCCTAGGTGACATCATGTGGAGATACTCGTGGGACCAAACTGCAAAACAAGAAAGAGAGGAGTGTAAGGATCACATTTTTTTTAAAATTGACTAGAAAAGGAAATAAAATAAAAGAAAAGAGAAGTGTTGCATACCTCCCACGCCCTCCAGAAATTGCTAGTGGAGGCCGGGTGATCCCGGGATATCTCTCTCATATGCCTATATAAGATGGCCAATCCAGCACTGGCCCAATCGTACTGGTAGATCTGGTCCATGCGCTCCAAGGACCCCACCAGTGCCACGTAGATCCGGTCTCCCTTGGTGCTCAACAGGGAGCACCCCAGCATGTACATCAAAAGGCTCCGAGCCATCTGCTCATCGGTAAATCCCGACTGGCCTCTGAAGGTGTCAAGGAACCACTTGGCCGTAACCAAGGGCTCCTCCGGGACTGCTCCAAGTAGCTCCTGTACCCTATCCCACTCAGTGACTACATCCAAATATAGTAGGAGCTCTCCTCCGAATGGGATCCCGGTGATCATGCTGAAGTCCAAGGGAGTCATCGTCATCTCCCCGAAGTCGAAGTGGAAGGTGTTGGTGGTATCCCACCACCTCTCTGCCAATGTATGGATCTGTCGCAAGTCGTTGGAGCTCTTTGTCAAGAGTTTGATGAAGCCTCCAAAACCTGCAACATCGACAAATGCCTGCACCGTCTCGCTCAGTTCCCCATACCACTCAAAGCCATGTGTCAGGCTGCCGTGCCCCTTTAGCACCTTGGGCTATAACTGCAAGAAAGAATCACATGATTTGATGTCAGTAAATAAGGAAGGAATAGGAAACAACAAAATAAGAAGAGAAAAGTAAAAGAAAAGAAAAGAAAACATATATGTAAAATGTAAAAAAAAATGAAGACAAAAAAAATGAATGATGACAAGGAAACAATATCCGCGTTTTTGAGATATAAGGTTTTGAGAATGGCATAGCCATGAGGTACGGGTGAATAAAAGGTAGCTTTTGGGGGAACTTCACGAGCATGGATTTCATATTTATGAAAAGTTTGGCCGTCGTGTGCAGAATAACAAAAAGCAATAATAAAGAATGAATGAATAATGAAAGTGCCTAGAGCATTGGTTTATTATTTATTAAGGGATGTGCTAGGTTTTAATTAGCATACATCGCAGTCAGAATTCTTTGAGAAAAGTTAACGAAATTGAATGTGCGCATATACCGATGGGACACCCAAGCATTCATAAGCATAGCATTCATTTTTTCTTGTCCCCGCATTCGTAAAAGTTTGTAAGAAATAGGATAAAAGAATACAAAATTGAATGAGCATCAGTTAAAGCATTCTAGACGCTCGAGAGTGCTACAAGCATAGCATTTGCGTTTGAAATGAGGCATTTGAAGTTGCATTGATTACACATTGCATTCATGAAATTCATACGGCGTAAGAATCACAAAAGGATAAAAGAGAGGGGCACGTTTACCTTGTACTTGAACGCGCGGGCGGATAAATGCTCGTCTGGATCCTGGAGTAAGAGTGTAGCGTCGGGGTTGGGGGTGGCGCGGTACTTCGCCTTCTTCCTACTGCCAGAACTGCTCGCCATGATCTGTCAAAGAGAAAAAGGAATTTGTGGTTAGATTCATGAAACAATTCCAAACAATAAAAATAATGAGAATAATACAAGTTTTTGATCGAACAGAACTAACCCGTGAGTACCGTAGATCAATACAAGAGAAAAGAGGGGATGGGAAAAAATTTCTCCAGAGAGGTTTCGGTTTGAGAGAGGTTAAGAGAATGAATGAAAATAAAAATGAACTCTCGGTATAAGCTGCCGCCCGCCAAACGCGGCACTCGATTTTTGTGCGCGACAGTCAGTGAAGTGCCGGCACTCTCTGAATGCCGCAGCGACATTCTGTGAGTTCGGCACGGCAGTCACGGAATGCCGTGAAAATCAGCGTGTGCCGCATTTGAGACGGTTACCAGACGCTTCATCTTTTCCCCAAAATTCAAATTGGGTCTCAAAAATTGAATTTTAACCCCTAACATTTTGCCCTCATTGTGCTTTTGACCCCCGGAGATGGTTTTCAGGACCAAACTAATTCTCAATTTTGCAAAATTGAAATAAATTTGAGTCTTTGGACTCCAAACTCCAAACTCCAAATATTGAAAATTGAAATAAACTTGAGTCTATGGACTCCAAATTTTGAAAATTTGAAATAAACTTGAGTTTGTGGACTCCAAATTTTGAAAATTTGAAATAAATTTGAGTCCGTGGACTCCAAATTTTGAAATTGAAATGAATTTGAGTCTGTGGACTTCAAAATTTTGAAAATTTAAATTGAGTTTGAGTTTGTTGACTCCAAAAATTGAAATGAATTTGAGTCTGTGAACTCCAAGGTTGGAAAATTGAAATAAATTTGAGTCTTTGGACTTCAAAATTCTGAAAGTGAAATGAATTTGAGTCTGCTCGACCCCTGATTCATCCAAATATGGTTGCCCCATTTTTGAGAGTGTAACGGATTTGTATTCTCGATTCTCGCAACAGATTTGCGTTAACCCTTGTTCTGGGAATATAACAGATTTATATTCTCGATCCTCATAACAGATTTACATTGATCCTATTGAGGGTGTAACAGATTTGCACTCTCAATTCTCCCAACAGATTTGCGTTAACTCTTATTCTGGGAATATAACATATTTATATTCTCGATCCCCATAACAGATTTACGTTGATCCTAATAAGGTGTAACGGATTTGTACTCTCGGTTCTCGCAATAGATTTGCGTTAACCCTTGTTCTGGGAATATAACAGATTTATATTCTTGATCCTCATAACAGATTTACGTTGATCCTATTGAGGGTGTAACAGATTTGCACTCTCAATTCTTGCAATAGATTTGCGTTAACCCTTGTTCTGGGAATATAACAGATTTATATTCTCGATCCCTATAACAGATTTACGTTGATCCTATTAAGGTGTAACAGATTTGCATTCTCGGTTTTCACAACAGATTTGCGTTAATCCACCTTTTGGGAAGTTAGGAATTCATTTTTTGCACCAGTCAACATTCGGTAATCTTCTCTGACTAACGCATCATGAAATGTGCGTCACATATAGAGAAGACATGATATAGAAGTAAGCATGACACTTGCTCAGTTGAGTTTATTTTTTCGTTGCATGAGCATGTGCATCACGACAGGATAGGTGCATTCATCTATGTGATTACTTGTGCCTGCGTGTGTTTTGACTCTTGCCCGAACTACGTCTTGGTCTGATTCCTGATAGGATACGTAGGCAGCTCATCATGGAGCACGACCAATTGGAGTTTCGTCGCGCGTCTGCTTTCTTTTACAATGCATTTTATTTTTACCTAAATCCGACAGTTTGGTCAAAGGCTTGTCTTCACACAGGCTTCGATGTTCACTTATGATTCGCGTTACTCCACAAGCTCCGTCGAAGAGGGGCAAACTATAGACACCCCAATTTTGTCCAAACGTCGGACGAAGGGGAGTATTACCTCTAAGATCCGATGATGATAAGTGTCTGATTAGTTCAAGACTTCCAAAGGTGATTCAAGCTGTTCCAAAGGCTCTTTCAATTCAAAAAAAAAAGAAAAAAAAAGTGAGAATAGAAGAAAACGGCACGTGGCAAAGCTGCGGCAGTCACGGGTTGCCGCTACGACACTCTATGAAGTGTCGGGTGGCAGTCTATAATTACCACAAATTTCACCAAGTGCCGCAATTTCACAAAGAAAACGGCAGTCCAAGGAGTTGTGTGTGGCATTCTGTGAGTGCCACATCAGATTTCATTAAGTGGCGTAAGTGCCAAAACGGCATTCAGTGAGTGCCGCTTCCATCTCCAGGGAGTGCCGCATTTTTGTGGCAGTCTGTCCAAAAGTAGGTCGGTTTATACCATCAAAAGGCGGCGGGAATTAGGGTTTTGGCTGCGAATTTCCCAAAATAACCCCCTAATGATTGCCTATATATAGAAGGTGTATATCCCATTATTAAGGGTGGAATATTATAATGTTAGCATCCCAATATTGATTCTCCTTCAAAATTTTCTAAATAGAAAAAGAGTAGTAGAGTTGGAAGAAGATTTTGATCATCATTTGGAAGGTCTAAAAGAAGCCAAGAAGTTGAGGATACTTAGAGGTAAAACTCTAAACTAATTAGTTTATTAGTAGCTCAATCACAATATTTAGATACCTAGGACCTTTTACACATTTTCAAAACCTCTCTTCCCACCTCATTTCATCACACACCACATATATATTGTGATTGAGCTTTTATCTCATTAGCTTGGATCAAAATGGTTTAGTGTTTAAAGCTTAAATAAATCATGAAATAAAGCCTTGGTCCCTTTTCTTTGATTATGTTTATTTCCTTGATTCATGAGACTTTCAATGTCTTACTTGAATCTTTGTGTTTAGAATCCCTCAATATTCTTATGAACTTATGATTCATGAATGGATTGAGGTTGATTTTAGTATGTTGAGTCAATGAGTCCAAACTTCATCCATAGTTTGAGCTCATTATTTTGAGGTTTTGTGAAGTTCCTTATATTTCATTAAAACCCATAAGTTTAAGTGTTATTAATCTCCAATGACCATTAAATGGTAAGAGAAGTAGCTTAGTTTAAGTCCATCTCTATGGCTTAGGCTAATCCTTTTCTTAGGTTTCGTGAAGCTCTTCATACTTCATTAAAATCTACATATGTGTGTGTCTTTAGCCTCCAATGACCATCAAGTGGTAGGAGTAATAATATGATTCGAAGCTTTTGTCCATAAGTTTGAGTTCATGATTTTGGGATTTTGTGAAGTTCATTTCATACTTCATCAAAATCTAAAAACATGTATGTCTTTAGTCTTCAATGACCATCAAATGGTAGGAGAAGTAGTTTGGATTAAGCCCAACTTCATGGTTTAGTAGTTGGAATTAACCAACTAAGTTGAACTTGGACAAACGGTGCAGTGAATTCAATGACCACCTTTGATCAAGGATTTTTAGTTCAATATCAGACTGTTGGGATTGAATGAAACCAATGGAAAAATTTTTATAACTCAAAGTTCTACCACTGTGATTTTTGTTTTAAGGAGATTTTATGTTTAAAGTGGTTTGGTCATGAGTTTTGTGAAACAGTCACAATCTGTCTAGAGTATCAGAACAGTAACACATTTTTAAAATGAGTGAATCAGAGCCTTAATCAAGCATTCTTGGTCAAAAATAAATTTTCTAGAGATTTTAATATGTTAGAAAGCTACCCTAAAAAGATCAAAGCATTTCTGATTTTTGTTCTATTTTTAGAAAATCATACAAAAACTCTGGACGGAGAGTTGTAAGTTCCTAAGTGATGTCTAGTGTTTGTCTAATTCCCAGAGATCTAACCGTTGAAACCTTGATTTTCTTTTTGGGTTAGAAACTAGACTCACAGGGGCATCTTGTTTCTAAAAATCATCAAGATCAAACTACAAAAAACATGCTTTTATTTCTTTGAAGTTTTGATCTGCTCTCAGCAATTTTTAGAATTCTGTCATAATTTTAATGTATCTTGCAAATAATGGTCAAAATGATCTTTCCATGACCTAAGGCTTAAACCATGTATTAATAATGATACGTTAAGCTCAAATACAGAGGCTAAACGATACAAATCAAGGAATAATCCAATATCTCATTCTTGTCACATCTATGTAATCATACACATTCATCCATGTAGGTTGGTATTAGAATTCATAATTGTGTTATTTCTTCTACATGATAAAATTAAGCTAGACGTTTAGGAACAATTATTTAATGCTATACATTCTTTCTAAAGTGTGTTGACTAACCTTTGTTTTGTAGTGCCTTTGAGGTACAATTTCTCAACCCTTTCTCTAGTTTATTTGATTCCTTGATTTTATTGATTCTATGACCTCATGTGCGACACACTAGAATTGGGATCTTGTCTTATGTGAATATATGTGATTAGAGACCTTTTCTTAAGATCTTTCTATTCGTATGCATTGCACGTTTAATATTCGCGGCATGGATCCCGGGTAAGTTTTCTATAGTTCCCAATTTGCATATCATATTGCTTGCTACTTGATTTATGTGATTTTTGAATGATATTTTATCACTTGCAATCTTATACCCTTTAGACATGCTTTTGTAACGTGTATTTATACATATACATTAGTTGAGGACATGCTTAGATTATTAATTCGATTAAAAGGATATTAAATAGAGGCCTATTCCGAGATAGGATGAGAGGGGGTGTTTTAGTCCGACGGGCTCCTTCCCCTCTCATTCCATAATCCCCGGACATAGAAAATCTCTGGTTTCTTAAAAGATCAGTTTGCTTTAAAATGGTTTTCTTAATTTTCCTTTTAAAATTAAGTGGCGACTCATTGTTTATGTTTTAAATTGAAAAAAGATTTTTAAATGAAAAGCCGTGGGCAAAAAAAAATTGCGATATCCACACATGCCACAATACATATAGATATGTGCACAGATCACAAGCAATAAATGCAGCCATGAAGCATTTCGACTATGATAACAATCTTATCATAACAATCATACACTCCACTCGATGTCACTTAACATATATCATCACTCATTCCCAAGGCTCTAAACTTAAGCTCTGATGCCACAAAATGTCACAGCCCCGTCCCATAATAGCACAACCGGAGCTTGTGGCACGCCACCGATGCTAAACAATTCATTAACGTTCCCAAAAATTAGTTTTAAGAATATGCAACAGAAAAAAAATATTCATTTGAAAAACTAGGCATCCAATCGACTGCATCTCATGCCCAGTCGACTGAGACTGGTCCAGCAGAAAGTTTATTTTTCAAACATGATCCAGATGACTATTTTCTATGTCCAGTCGACTGGTACAGTCTGGTCGACTAAACTCTATCCTGGACAAAAATATCTGATTTGCAAACACGATTTGGTCTACTGTGTCGAGGACCCAGTCGATTGTCTCTTTATAATAGGAAGCAGTGAGTTGCTGAAAAAAAAGGCTCTAGTCGACTGTTTTCACAACCAGTCGACTGGTCTTTGGCAGCAGTACATTCTACATAATTTATTAAGTTTAAAAGGTTTTTGAAATCTACCAAGGATCAAATACACACTCCAAACTTATACCAAAATGATCCCAACTAGATTTTAACATTACTAAAGCATAATTTCAAAGGATTACCATCTATTACACCATTACAACTGCGTTATAAGATTCTAAGTTAAACATAGTTTAAAAGCACTAAAATTCTTATTACAACCATTCTATTATAAAACTACGCAATAATCACGATAAGTCGCCTTCTATAGGAACTACCAAATCCACGTGCTTACTTATGCGATTCCTTGCCAGCATTTATACCTGCAATTGTCATTTGAATAACCATATACATTCGATTTGTTTAAGCTACCACTTAGTGAATAAAACAACAAATGTACATGAATGGTAAACATGCTCGCATTCCCATCTCTGCATTTCATACTAGTCTCTGGAGTCTCATGTGTACGTTCTATACTTCCAAATCCACGACTCTTCGCCAATAAAGTCCACGCGAAAAGGTAAGACCCACATTTCTTTTCTTCAAACATTCGACCTTATGCCTATATCGGCTACACACTGATGGCTTGGTACCACATGCTCCTTTGACCCAAATAACAACTCAACATGCGCAAATACATTTCACTGTACTCTCGATATAATTAAAACATTTCACCATACAATTGGGCCTACTTATCTATATAAACGCCCAATATGAACTACACAACATATATATAATCTAACACCTGCTTTTCATACAAAATATGAATATATGTCAAGAAATCATTCCAAAACACATAGTTGAATCACTTACCTCCGATTTACGCTCTTAAACGTTGATCCAAGGAAAACCCGAGTACAAAGAACGTGCAGTAATCCTTCTAGTACAATTCCTATCGATCAAAATTCTAATTCTCAACTTTTTAGGAAAATTCTAGAAAAACATTTTCAAAAAACTTAGCTAAACAAGTCCTAATAGGTATCAAAACGACGACCTTACCTCGAGGAGTTCGAATATGAAATTTTAGAAGAAAATAACAGGCAGAAGTCCATCGTTTGTCGTCGTGAAGAACAAAGAACTAAAATCTCCCTTTGGCCTCCCTTGAAACTTAAGTTAGAAGTTTTATAAAAATATCTAAGTCATCTCTATCTATACATAGGCAACACTTTTGAAAATTACGTTTACCTCCCCACGAGTTCCCAAAACTCCTAATCAATCTCTGAAACTTTCTACGCAGCTAATTATAGTTTCACGAGTGAAAACTAAAAATTATAATAGTTTTCAACTAAGATCTGTTTGGTTGCTAGAACGCAGTCTCACATAATTTTACACAGTTACTAATTAGCCTACCAAATTAGTAGCGTGTTAATTCGTCCTCACCAGGATACTAAAATTAACAACAGAATTATATTATAAACTAGATAATAATACGGATAGTGAAATAAAAAGGTAAAAATTTATTTTCAGATCAACATTTAAGGTATTACACAATGAACGTCTCATACTCGAAGAGACTTCACAACATCAAACACTCATTCAACATTATCTCAATGGGTTCTCTTATACAGATACCCAAATCGACTCGTGAGTCAAAACTCACTCACACATGTGCTAAACATTATCATGCATGACAATGTAATGGAATGCAATAACATAATTACGGGTGTTATACATAAATATTAAAGTCATATAATGCACTATTATTAGTATAGGTGTATCGTGCATTGAGGAATTATCATGAACATCTTGTTATTAGTAATTTAATTTTAACATAAAGAACATCACGTCATCTTTGGATAGCCACATCATCCTAAAACTTGTTGATGTTGCTTTTTCATGATCATGAAAATGTTAAAATTGTCTTTGTGTCTATTAAGGTTGTGTTAGATATGAACATAAGGATTCGTTCATTACAATGAATTAGGCCATCATAAGGATATCACATATTTTAAGAATAACAACATCTTGAAATGTGTTGGTGAGTGATTCTTAAGAAATTTTGATCACATAAAGTCGCATGGCATATTTTTAAGGCTTATTTGGACATAACTACAAGTATTGGTTCATGGTTTTAAGTAAATTAGATTAAACTAAAGTTACATCACATTGGTTTAGGCGTAGCCACAACACCTTAAGGCATATTAATGTGTGATGTTTTGATAACATGCCCACTTAAGGGTAAAAGTGTTAAAAGAGTACCCACAACATCTTAGGTCATCATGATGTTTGATCTTTTAGTGTCTTGATCACATTAAGGTTAATAATTGTAATCATATAATGGTATTCCATATTACAATTAGGTTGTTATAAGTGTTGTCTCTTCAAATGACTTAGTTGGGATAAGAAAGTGGAATTAGCATTTAGAAGTTTGGATTCCCTAAACCCAAATGTATGGGTTTCTTTCTTCTTTATATCAGAATAATCTACTAGTCTTATTATAAATTAGTAAGTCTAATGCTTGTTGCAACCTCTACCCACATGAAGGCTTAGACTTGCTACTAAATTTGATATTGGTCAAATCAGACTAAATTTATTGCTTCATTACTTGAATGTATGTTCTTGGTTACTATAGCTATTAGTCTTTTATTTGAATGTTGAGTTTTCTTAAACTAAGTGAGTTAGTAGTAATTTTATGTTTGGACAAAATCCTTTAATATTAGGGTGAGTGGCACTCAATCAATTTGGTAATCTGTGTGAAGCTGCATGTATCCACAGAAATGAGTTCCATATAAGTATAGAATGCCTACAAATAGTAGGAGCGATGTAATCGCTTAAATCAAATCTTCATCAAGTCATGTACAAGTGAGAGCATTTAATTTTTATCCCACAATACAGTGAGTATAGAACTACATAAGGGCTATAAAGGCAATGTGTCAGTTCTAGTAAGGCATTAACAAATACCTCAATAAACTAGCTATCATGCATTAAGTGCAATAGTTATAGGAGTGTGTTATCTATATGATATTGGAGCTCGGTGTGGGCCATCCAACTTATGATTAGGACAAGCAAACTTATGACTAAGATGATTAGCTTGCTGTGATTGGTTGGCTTTGCTGACTCATCCCCTCTCCAACCAAATACTCTTTTTATTACCCTTTCTTTCTCTCTTCTCTAACCCCCCCCCCCCCTCTCTCTCTCTCTCTCTCTCTCTCCCTCTCTCTCCACCACCCCAGCCTCATCCATTCTCTCTTTCTCTCTCTCTCTCTCTCTCTCACTCAGTCACCATTCCTACCCCAGCCTCACCGTCCATACTCGGTAATGGGGCACCGATGATTAATGAGGCAGCGGAGCCTCACCGTCCACACTCTACATCACCAAACCCTGGCCTCCATCTTTCTACATCCTTGCAGATCATGCATACAGTCCGGCCTTCATGGAATTAAATCGATTGTACAGTCCAACATTAAAGTAAACCCTTCATTCATCACGGTGTTGATTTACATCAATTTGATCTGTGAAGGTACAGTCCGATCTTCGGGGTTTTACAATTTGCGTACCTTATCTCTAGCGATTTTTTGAACGTTTTTATTGAAAATTTTCTAAGTTGCAATGATCCTTTTTATGTTTCCTAATTCAAGCATGTGGGTATGCAGATTTTGTAATGGGACTATTTACAAGTCATTTTCGCACTAATAATTTAATATAACGAATTGACTGGTTGTTGTTTTGCTTCACCCTTTTGTCTAGATTTGTGATTCTGTTTAAGAATGAATTTATAATTTATCAAGAAAGAGATAACGGGTATGAGTTATGGATGTTAAGTTGTCAACATGCCCTTCTTCAAATTAATGAGAAAGAAAATGAATGGAAAGAATTAAATATTTTCATGCTCTCTGGCGATAAAGTTAATTAGAAGTTTAGAACATTCATGAAATGCTCACAATTATAATACAACACTAAATTTTTTTGATTCAAGCAATTCCAATGTGTTTTGAAAAACCATAATTGAAGATTTTCTAATTTACAATGATGGTTGTTTATTTGTTTGTTCTCTTAATAGAGAAGTGAGCAAGAAATACCTTCATATTTGTGTGTTCTCTTGAGCAAAAAAGCAAAGAGCAGAGGGGGGGTATTTTATGTCATTCAAGAAGGAAGATAAGGTTGAATGACTTTCTCTTCTAACTCCATTTATGATTTACTGATATTGGCCTGTTAATTTCAAATTTGGAAATGAAAATAGTTTATTTTTATGTTCATACACTTTCATATGTGTTAATAATGGGTTTACTGTTAATCCCTTTCTTTTGTCTATTTTCAATGGTATTTTAATCAAATTTAATAATTCCCTGTATTTTGGAATTGGATTTAATGATGGTTGGTATCTCTCTAAATAGTAATTTGGGGAAATTTGACTCTTTCTCTTCTTTTTTTTTTTTTTTTTTAATGGTTTTCCTAGTGCATATCTTTATTGTAGAGATTCCCCAAATTGTGCTTTCCCAGTATCTTCTCTCTATATCAATATAGCCCTTTACTTACTTCCCCAAATTGTGCTCTCTCCGTTGTTTATCCCTAAACTCTATGCTTTTTTGCATATCGTTATAGTAAAAATACCCCAAATTGTGCTTTCCCAGTATCTAAGTTATAAATTAGATCAACTATGTATTGACTAGGACATAATTAGGTGTTTTATGTGTGTGGTTAATTAAAAAATCTATCTAATAAATTTGAAAATTCTCTGAAATAACTCTAAATTATTAAATTTGACTGAAATTAGGGAATTTTGTTTTTACCTAGCTCATGTATATATCGAAATTAAGGTAAGAATTTCCTAATTGATTGAAATAAATTTGAAGATTAATGGAAATCTAGAATTAGGATAAGAATTTCCTACGTCAAGTACATATCACGTCATAAATTAGCTAGAAAATGCCTTAACTGAGATCTTTCTTAAATGAGGACGGTTTTGAAAATCCAATAATTTCAAAGTTTCGGGACTCATCTCCATTCCAATGATCATGATTGGTTTCAAAAGGTAAGTATAAGGAAAAAAAAAAGTCCCATTAAAATTAAATGGAGAACTGAGCTCAAGAGATGGAGAACTGAGTTGAAGAGATTCCTCTATCTTGATATCCATGTATGTGATTCTCTAATAATAATAATTAATAATCATAGATGTCACAAAAGTTAATATATTAAAAAATATATTTTTAATGATTAGAGATATTTTTATTTCATTCGACGATCTTACTGATTTATGCATCTCTACCTCTTTTCGGTTATTATGAGGTAGTGGATACCTTTAAAAGTGTGTAAAAAGGAAGTGAATATAAAGATCTATGGATGAAAATATTTCAATAGGGATGCAGATGTAGGACAAAGAGAATAGGCCCATGTGCAAAGGAATAGGCTAGGGTAGTATTGCTTAGTATACTATGTCTCACAAAATGGGTAACAAAAAAGGTGAAAACCATACCCTTATGGAAAGTAGTATACTTAGTAAACATATGATTCTTCCTTAACCTTGTGGAATAAGCCTTTAAGGACACAAGTGTAAGACCCAAACTAAGTTCCATATAAAGTAATTCCTTAGGCGTTATTTGAGTTAAGGTAATGATGGAACCTAGTTTAATTCAGTTACACACAAAGACTTGTCCTGTTAATCCACAAACTAAAGTAATTTAGCCCAAAGGCAATTAATGGACATTTTATTGGCTATACGGTAAGCTCTTTGTGCATACCTAGAATTGTTGAGTGGCCTTGGGCCTTCTCACCCCAAAAGCTAGCTTATGAGATGAGGCTTTCCCTCACACTTATAAACCGATCACCAGCCCCTTCCACCCCTTCCACATCCGATGTTGGAAACCCCAACAATCTCCCCCTCACACATCAAACCTTTGGTCGGCAAACCATCGACCAGTCTCTCCCCTGTGGCTGTTGGGCTGAGATGTTGTAACTTGGGCTCTAATACTAGTGTTGGGTGGTCTTGGGCCTTCTCAACCCCAAAAGCTAGCTTATTAGGAGAGTCCCTCACACTTATAAACTAACCACCAGTTCCTTCCACATCCAATGTGGGAAACCCCAACAATGTTGACTTTAGTGGGAGGATCATGAGATTTAGATACAATTCTCATGAATAATGATGAATTGTTAATCAAATCAAGAGCCACCATATAGGAAAGTCAACATATGGTCTACATCTTATAATTTATGCATTTTTGTTGATTTCTTTGTATGCTTGATAAAGTTGGACTTTGATGTCAAACTTTACACTGATCCCATCTGGTTTTCATATGCCATGACTAAGGAAACTTCTAAATAGTTGGTATGATATCGTAGCAATATTCAAATGAAGGCATCGTCTACCATAGCACCCACTACACCATATGGCCCGATTTGTAACAGGAATATCCGTTACAAAAATTATTTGTAATGGATATACCCGTTATAAATAAGGCGTTGCAAATTTGTAACAGATTTTTGTAACGGATATATCCGTTACTAATTAGTAACGGATATTTGTAATGGATATACCCGTTACTAATAAAAGTTTTGTAACGGTTATACCCGTTACAAATTAGTTTAGTAACGGATAAGTTTCCAACTTTTTTGGTTTTTTGAAAAAAATACTAACGGTTTATAACAAATTAGTAACGGTTATATCCGTTACAATTTCCAAAATGCATAAAAGTAGTAACAGATTTTGTAACGGATATACCTGTTACAAATTTTAATATATTATTAAAAAAAATATTTAATTTACATGCTCCCCAATTTTTATTTGCACCTAATTAACAAGCATAATAATTCATACCAAACACAAAATAACATGCTCAATCTATACCGAACACAATAAAATTATTCCATAGTAATCGTAATAAGAAAATCATCCATACATGTTTAACCAACAAGATCTTACTACACCAACCTAACCATGTTCGAAGTTTAATAACACCAATCTCATAACACTCAACACTTGGAAAGCAAAATTCTCATGTATCATTCCCCCCAATATCATATATGGTGCTGGAAGGAATTGACCAATCAATCATCATCTTCAACCACCTTGGTGCCTAGGCCCTTGAGCTCTTATAGAGCGCTCTTCTTTCGCATCTTCATCATCATTCCTCTTACGAGCAATTCAAACTCTTACCCGCCTTGGGACACGACATATACCCCTGCTCCAAATGTACTTGTTAAGCTTCACATGCACTCTCACATCCTTTGTCGCGACCAATGGATTTTTGCGCGAATTTTCTGATCTCCAGTATGGCATTAGGAGCCTTCTTCTTGAATGTGCTGTTATTAAAAATAATAGTTCAACTATGGATCACACTCTTGTCAACAGAAATAAACCACAGATGAGTCATGCAGATTTCATGAGTGACACAATTCGAGACAAATGCTTAAAATGCAAAGGCAGTAGAAAAGAAAATTTATGCTTCACGAGTGACACAATTCGGCCGTGCTCAAGTATAGCTTCATCAACACAACTTGTTCAAAAATTGAAACCACTTTAAAACTGAAAAACAACTTAATACCGATGGTTACAAACTTACGATGACAAAACTAGTAGGAAAAAAGTGATTTGATATATTGTCACAAAATAATATTACATTGTGAAAAGTTTATGCATCATGGAGGTTAAAAATAAACTACTTTTTGCAAACAAACAAATCGAAAGATGCAAAAAGAGCCTTCATAAGGGTTATAATACATATTGGATGATTCTAATCTTGCTGAATTAGCTGCAATACATAAGGCTCTTGCTCTAATTGTCGAAAAGGATTGGACTAGAAATATTCCAATTACCACTGAAAGTGATTCTAAGGTGGTTCTTTCATGGGTTTCTGGTGATGGTAGGGTTGCTGGAAGCACGGGATTTTGCTGAACGAGATTCAAAATTTTGTGGCAAGAATTGGTCGAATTTCCTTTGTCCATACATTAAGAAGTGGGAATGGATTGGCAGATTCGTTAGCAAAGATGGGGGTGGGTAGAAATGATACAATGGTGGTGTGGTCTGTATAGAAGCAGGAAGAAGGATTCAGTGATATGAGGAGTGAGGTAAGATTGTAGTAAAAAAATCTATTATGTTTGGGGAGTCCATTTTATTGGATTGAAGTCGGGAGTGTTAGGTTGTGCGAGTTTTCAATACAGTGGGGCCTTGTTATCCTATCCTGAGCTCTTATCCCGCCTGCCAAACATGGCCTGGGTGTGTAAGTTGGGTTTATGTTGGGTCATAATCCGATCTAAGGGTGTTCAGTATTCCTTCTTTCTTCTTATGTTAATGTTTGAGTAAAGAGGTGATTCATATGTGTTGTGTATTCGATTATAGGGGTTTCACTAGTAGGGATTTTGGTGCTTGCTATTGTTAAACTGCTGGAGTAATGAAGTCTCAATGACTGTAACTTTGTGTGTGCGCATGGAGGGAGGGAAGGGATATGTTAGCGAGCGTTCTTATTTCGGGTTGATTTCTTTCTGAGTTTGGAGTGCTTATCACTTTGTTTGATGTGTGTTTTGTGTGTGTGTTCTTTCGTGATTGGGGATTCGAGTCGCGTGTGTTTGATTTTGGCCTTTCAGATCGCCTAGCATCTTCATAGCAATGAGAGAGGTTTTCATTAGGTCTCAGTGTAAGGGTTAGATTTTTGTGTATGAATTTGACCTTGTTAGGAGGTGCTGTAGCGATTGGGAATACTGATACATTCCCATAAAAGCTTGTTATTGTTTTCGATTCTCCTAAAGTGGTATAGCTCGGGCTGTTAGTTGGGGAATGCATGATTTTAAAGCATCACTTGTGTTCATGCTGCATCATCCGTGTCTTGTGGACCATTGAGATACTGCTGGTAGATTATGATTTTTGATTAGTTGATTTTGGGTTGCTATGGAATTAAATTCATTGGCACGACTGCTAGTGGCTCAAAAGTGGATACGGGTCTAATTGGCAGGATGCATGTAGGGTGCACCAATCTGGGCACACTCCTTATGTTTGAGTGTATTTGAATGCATTCAGTGTATTTGAATGCAATCATTGCATTCAAATTTCTATATAGTTTTTTATCTACGAAAACACAATCTTCAATGGTTCCACGGCAAAACTATGCAAATATCAAGAATGATGCTTAAATTCATGAATCAAATACTATGGTGTTATCGAACAAGTTGATCACAACTAAAAAGGATCCGTAGTGAAGTCAATACATAAGCTAAGGTATACCTAATCAGTTGCTCGGTCATGGTGCTCAGCCTTCTACATTTCAGTCAGTTTGCTTGTGATCGGCGACGAATAGTTGCCGTTTATAGTCCTAAAAATACGCTTTGTTAGCCCATTTCATGTAGTTATTAAGTAATTTTTAATAAGTATTCTATATTTTGTAGGTTTTGGAGCTTTAATATGAAAATGCACAAAAATCCAACGATTAGTGGCTTTGGAAGTCATTCTGGGCTTAAAAGATGATTCCAGTGAAGGATGAATGCAGCAATAGCCTCGGAAAATTTTATTTTTGACAAGTAATACTTTAGATTTGAGAAATTTCTCCAGAGATATAAAATGTAGATCTTCGAGTTACGGACGCGTGGCCGCAAACGGTGAGTCAATCCGAGGTCCGAGTCAAAAGTTATCGCAATTCTACGAAAGTCGCGCAGTGCAGCGAAAAGGACCTCGCGCGAGCGGGTCGCGCGAGCGACCTGTGCAAAAATCAAAAACACGTATTTTGTTAAATTAAAGTGCCCAATGAAGGTGGTTTGTGCATATAACGTCCAGATTACAAAATATAGCAGTTTTAGTGCGATTTGGCTTAGGAAAGCTTCCTAAATCCTTCCAAACTCTATATAAATCCTATTCTAAATCAAATTGAAGGTTACACATCATTACACAACATTAGATATATCAATATACAGCCATATTATACATTATTTTCAGCCATTGAAGGGAGGAAAGTAAGGAGAAGAAGAAGAAGACCAAGGATTCCCATGGCCTCCTCCATCAACCTCTTGCTATTCATCAATTCTATGGCCAACTAAATCTAGATCTAGGGTTTCAATGAAACCCTAGCCAAGTAATAGGGTTTTATTTATGTTTTTATGTTAGTTTTATTATGTATGGATGATGATTACATGTTTAGAGGATTTTTTTAAATAAATCGTACTTTTATTGATTAAATCATTACTTTCAAAGTTTATTCTTGTCTTAGATCTATTTTGACTGTGATGTACTCAAGAATCTATATTTGCTGTGCTTGTATGGATTGTTTACATGTGATGGTGCTTTATTGATTTGTGCTATCAAGTATCCGAATAGTCCATGCCTAGGTTAGACGGATTAGATCACAACCCTAGTTTAGTGTGGGATAATTCGTGCTAACCGAAGATGGATTATGTTGGTGCTTGAACCATGAATATCTTCTTGTCGGAGGAATTGGGCTTGTAGCTACAATTCCCCATAATCATCCAACTTAGTAAGCTAAAGTAATTCATAAATATTCCTATTATGAAGCTAGTGGTGGATTTGCAATCCTAGGTTCCCTTAAACATCATTTAAACAACTTTAATTGCTTTCATAGTTTAGATTTATTTATATTGTTATTAGTTTAATTAAATTCAAATCAAAATCCATTTTTATAATTAATTAGATTTAGGTTTTAAGATTAAAACACGGTAGTTAATCAATCTCTGTGGGTTCGACCTTTACTTCCACACTGCAAATCTTTTGAAAAGTAAAGAACACTTTTTATATCTTGATTCTGACGAGATCAGCTTGCATTTTGATCAACCAGTTGCCATTGCACAACTTGAACCCGAATTTAGAACTTGAACAATAAAAGTGTAGTTCATGTGATTACCCTACTTTGCGCAACCCCATCCAAGGATTCAAGGGCTCTAAGAAGCTAAATAGCATAGGATAAGAAACTTACATTCTGATCACCTTGAAAATTAAATAAATAAATAACATACACAAAAGAGAGATAATACAAAACAACTATTCAAGGACTCTAATCCAAACAACTCAATTATCGATCATGACCCACATCAACTATTGACCATAAGCCTATCAAACACAATGAGGCTTATTAAGCTTATCTTTTTCTTTTTCTTATTTTCGGAAAAGGTTTATTAAGCCTATCAATTGAACTGACAAACAAAAAAAGGTAAAGCCGTACGAATTTAGGAGTTGATCAGGGGTTGTTAAGGGGCGGATTGGGGACTGTTTTGGGGCTGATTGCGGACTGTTTTGGGGATGATTGGGGCTAAAAATAATATAACCCATCAAATCCATATTATGATAATTCTTTCTAATTATACAAGTCAAGTGCTCGAATTTAAGGCTACATTTTTTTTTTGGTAAACTTATTCTTATACTCAATTATGCTTTATTAACACCAAACTTCCCCTAGTACTGCATGTAACAACTCACTTAATAAATAAAAAAAACTACCTTTCCCAATCTAGCATGACCAGGAGTCATTTTTCCCTTCTCATACAACTTGCCAAGGCGCCACCCAATAAGAATCATTGCTTGAACATTACCCAACATGTGAACCAATTTCTGCTTGTTGATTTGGAAAGCAGCCAATGGAGCTCCAAACTGTTTCCTCTCGTTCTTGTACCTTTCAATCATACAAAAATTTAGAATAGGTCATTAAGGCTGAAATGAATAGTCCTATTTGGATAGATAGACTAATATCTCAGATCCAACACTTATAAAACAGCTAACTTTTCGGTGTAAAGGCAAATCCATTTGCTAACAAGTACTGAACTTGTGTAGTGCAACTGCTTACAATTGCTATTTGAACCAGACAGCTTCCAATTTTTTTCAACTGTTATTTAAGCATGGGAAAAAGAACAAGGATTTAACTTCTCTTTTCTTGAATTCCCACAGTTGTGCTCTTGTTTCATAGGTGATGCTAAACTATTTGTACCAGACAGCTTCTAGTCAGCTCCCACACAAATTAGGGCTTGCGGATTTCGAGAACGAAATGAAAAAAATATTTCCCTAGTGCTTTTGGGATCTTCAAGAGGCTAAAATGCAAGAAGTGACATTCTAATCATAACTTATTCAAAAATATTGAGTAGATAAAATCTAGTATCTGCCAACAATGTAAACCATGAAGACGAACGTGGATTCAAAAAGACAATATGCCTACGTACCTTTTTTAAATGTGATTTACGGGAACATAAACCACTTACATATTAATTATTTTTTTATTTGAAAGTAGAAGTTTCCTACCCATGTCTCAAAAAGCAATTTATAGCTTAAAAAAGTGCAAAGACAATAATGACAGCAAATCAGAAACAAACAACTCTGTGGAAAAATCATGCTCAGATTAGTTTGGTTGCTGAGAAATGCAGTTTTAGAAAAGAAAATAAGGACCTTGAATTAAGTTAACATTAACGAGAGAGCTGTTTTTATCCTAGGCCTCACCAGGTTAATTCATAATAACTGCATCAGGGACTAGAGTAGGCTTCTTTATGCTGCTACTATCTACGAATGGAAGACTGCTAAATCCTGGAATTCATGTCAAAAAGTAGACCTATGAATAGAAGCTGTTGGGGTGATACAAAATCTTAAAACTCTAAACCTGCCAAGGTGAGAAAACAAAATTAATTAAACAGCTCATATAGTATACAAATGAATTAGATGAGGAAAGACTTCAGTGACTGCTACTGCAGCACTTAAAAAGGTCAGGACCTTAGTGACTGCCACTGCAAATTAGATCTTGAAGCATACCTTACTGTAAAAGAAAGAAGTTGGATACTCAGCCCCCTTCTCCAGCCTTACCCGCAATAGTTGTCTTCTGAATTAATTAACAAAAAATTAAGTATCGAGAATAACACAGTTACAGAGTAAATATTCATCAGAAGCTGGTAAATGAACGCATGTACAAGGGCCTACCGGCTCAATATTTCCTTTGCCATTGACTTCTGAAGGAGAACTCGGTGGACCTTGTGAAAACCTAGAGAAAATATATCACATTTAAAGTCAAATCTAGAGAAAGCCAGTTCACTGTATAAAAGCCCAAGATGAGCAAGATGAGTAAATGGGCAAAAATTCTTTAATTGCTAATATAGTAAGCTAAGTAGAAATTTATCATACAGTAAACACCCCAAACAAGAGAGTGGCTTGCGTACACCTTATCAATTACCAATTTTGTTGATATATATAAACAAGCAAACATATGAGAGAAAATTCTTAATGTTCTTATTACATACCAAATTTGCAACTGAAAACAAATATGTAGATCAGAGTTAAAGCTAAAGGCGACTACTTAATAGTCACACTGAATGCCATTAAAGGAACTTGTACACAATTTTAAAGAGAGAAGATATAGTCTGGCTGATGTTATACATATCAATATAAATATATAGATGCAAGTATTGGTAAATTTAGACAAAAAATGGTTAGCTATTCAAAACCATGCTAACCTAATGCCCAGACTGATTAATCATGGTTGCTATTCATACATAGTCCATTAGATTTGAATGCTTTGGGCAGGGCCCACCAATTGTAGGATGGAGATTAATCCACATGTACCAACAAATTCACATGCTGCATAATTATTATGATCATATTATATAACAACAGAAGAATGAAAATTAAGTATTAATTAAGTTTTAAGATGAACTAGGAAAAGGAAACCACATGGTAGAGTTTTCTCTTTCGTTTGGGTAAAAAGAAAATAGATGGGGTGGATGTGACTAGGAGGAGAAAACAGTTGGAGTTCAAGTCACCAACTTTTACTTGCTGTCCTCTAGAAATTTCCTAGTCATTTCTTTACTGAGTTGTTTCCAATGGGCCCAACTTAGCTACATAGTACTGAAGTCTTCCTACCGTCTGCTTGTTTTTCATCCTTATTTTTCTGACACAGTAAGGTTATAAATTACTTGCCCACCAAAATTTAAGTCAACAAAAGGTTAGAAATTAACTTGAAACATAAAAAAATAAAAACAAATAAACAAATAAATTAAGATGAAACTCATGATAGCCACCACATCAAAGCAAAACACAAGGCAATAAAACACTTTTGGCTAAAAGAGAATGTTGGGATCTAGAACACCAAATAGTAGATAGACCCCCCAGTCCCCAACCCTTGTACAGAAAATCTTGAGTTCATAAATAAGTTTCGAGAAGCTAAATTATCTCTCACTTTCTGGAATCTACAAAATCACTATAACATAATTAGTTTGGGATTCTACAGTTGCATTATGTGACATAAATGTGAAACATGAGTTGCAAAAGGCAAAAGCTGCTACTTTTTCTTGGCTATTTTCGCAAATGGCCTGGCGATATATATATATATAGAGAGAGGACAAGGAGAAGAAAATACCTCTCGGCAATATCACCATAATGAGCTAAGATGAGCTTAAATCAGCTATAAAAGGGTTAGCGATAGAGAGCTTTATAGCTGCAAATTAACACAATTACGTGTTAGCTACAAAATTACACATGTTAGTACTTAGTACTAATGACTTGCTTTTCTATATTTGGTTAGTAAGGAAAATAGTGAGATAAAAACGGAAGGAAAAGAAGAGTACGAGTTAAAATCAAGGCGTTGAAAAAGGAGCAAAAGAACATGCTTGAATCAAGAACGAAGAACTCTAAAAAAAACACATTAACTTATTGCCAAAGCGAATGCAACCATCCAAGTAAAGCTCAAGTAGTATCATAGAAGTTGTCAATTTACCAGAGTGTACTAATTTACCATGAAATTGTATTTATTAGCTCCTAAAGTGAATTTCCAAGTATTAAATTATACACTTATTATATAGTTCACAGTGAATCAAAGATACTAAACATTTTGAAAATTTGGGAGGCATCTTCCTTACTGACATAGTACTTAGGATCCTATCCATCATCACATATAAACAATGATTCAGAACATTTCCAACACTAAGCAACCAAGGATAAAGAACATAACACAAGTTTGCAACAATTCATAATTTATTCAACAAAGCTATTCACATACATGCTTATGCAGTGTGGAGTGACATTGGGTATCCACCAAATTGAAGATCACTTGAAATCTGCAAAAGCACTCAATAAAGACAAATAGAAACAAATCAGGCTTTGGTCAATATCCCACTAATTCATTAAACTAATTCAAGGGTTTCAGTGGGAAGGTCTGAGTTGAGGGATTCAGTGGCTTTGGTCAATACCCACAAATTGAGTGTCAACAAACAACTAGCCAACAACACTGCAGACCAGCCCCATTAGATAACACAAAATGAAAAAACTCAAAACAAGCCATAACCCTCAACAAATCGAAGAAAAACCCTCGCATGTGTGTGTGTGTGTGTGTGTATAGATCTGGGTTTATGGAGATCTAGATCTGGGTTTGTACGATCTTTAGTGTATAGTTCTATGGTGTGCATGCGAGTAAGTGAGAGAGCAATATTACCAAAAGAGAGAGACAACGACACTGGAGATGTGCTCAAGGCGGCGACGATGGTGGCAATGGTGGTGCATCGTCTTGACTAATGGTGGTGCGTCGAACTGATGGTGGTGATGCCGGGTGGTGCGCCGAAAGATGGAGAGAGGAGGAGGAGGAGGAGGCGACGGGTTAGGGCTGATGATGGGGGGGCTTTTCTCTCTCACTCTCTCTCTCGTTATTCTCTCTACTTTTCACCCAAATGACAATACTACGGACGGGATTTGTTTCTCCGCTAAGATATATTAAATTAGGATTTTTTAATTCATTCAAAATTGTAATGGATATAACCGTTACTAATTATTTTCTAACAGTTATAAAAATAAATCAAGCATGCAAAAGAATATTAGTAACACTTTTATTAGATTTGTAACGGAAATACCCGTTACAAATTAGTAACGGGAATGCCCATTACTAATTGAAAAACCTGTGCGTTACAAATTTGCACATATGGTGTAGTGACCTTTTCTCTGGTTTATTGAAAGGGCTTATTTAGAAATTCACAGTAATGTTGGCTCTTTTAGAGCTACATAAGGCGAAAGTAAATGAGATCTTAAGGGAAACGTATACACGAGAATTAATATTATGTTCTCATAAAGATAGTCATTTGGTTTGCTAGCTAATTGTATCCCTATATGGATCTCTTCAATGGTATTTAAGGTTTCACAACTTAATGACGTTTGACAAAAGAATATTGTGAATACTTTTATATACCTTAAGATAGTGGGAGTACGTAGATGTGGATAACTTTTCACATGCAATCACTACTTAAGTTTGCTACATAAATCACTTATTTTTTTAAGTCTTTTGAAATGAAGGATTTTGGTGAAATCTCCTATGTCATTGGACATAGAGATCTCATGGAGACATGTCTTAAAGGACATTAGGATTGTATCGTAAGCCTTACATTAAAGAGTTTTAGAGAAACTTAACATAAATATAATACCTATCTTTAAGTTTAGAAGGTACTTATAAGGAACGAAGGAAAGTAAGTTTTGAAGCTACTTCACAGGCTATATGGTTAAGGATAAATTTATCACAGGGTCTTGGTATCATTTTGATATCCAAGTCACTAATAATATAATGTGATAATTTGGTTGCAATATTAGTTAGTGAAATGACAACCAATACAAGCATATTGACATAAAGTTATCACTATTACAAAGTGAGTTAAGAAGCAAGAGGTGGTCATTGAGCATGCTAGTTCAGATATGATGATTGTAGATCCCATGATAAAATAGGCTCTTGATAAAGAAATATTCATTACATATAGAGCACATGAGATTATTTAGCTCGTTTTATGTTTGATTTTGTTTTGTTTTGTTTTATTGACATTTTGTGTCTCACTAATAAAGGCATTATTTGTTCTTATGCATTTAAGTGTTTGCCTTTATATGAAAGTCCGTTGGGACTTTTGGACCCACAATGACTTATAGGAAGTCCTTCATAAAGTGTATATACCACATAAAGTATAGAGAGAGTGGTACATTGTAATACACAGAAGGAAGTATTCCTTTAATGGGATATAACCACCGTGATTCATGTGTTATGTCTGTAAAATAAAGTGGGTTGTTTTGTTTCATGATCATGATTAAGTGTTAACTTATCACCAAGAGTCATAAAGTATATCATGTGTGCCAAGTGGGAGAATGTAGGCGTATGCCTATATTTGTGGCTCACATTTTATTTTATTGTAATGTAAAAATCATATTATATTAGTAATATCTTTGATATAGATAAAAATTAGTATTATCTGATATAGATACTTGGTAATAAGATACGGGATAACAACCCAATCTCTATAGAATATATTTGAGTGGTATTTGGGATTGCCCCAACTTCCTTGATGGTAGGAAGTTATTGTGCATTTAAACAAATGGGTAAGGTAACTAGTCTATCTATAAATGAATAAGGCCTGCGACAACCATCGTTACCTAATTTTATAGAGATTGATAGACTGGAAACCCATATCCATCCTTCACCATAGAGTATACCAAATTGTGTGAGGGTCGTGGTGGTTCTTTCATAATCAAACAGTTTTGAGATCAAGCAGAAGTTCGTTCTCATCATCCGTGCTATAACCACATGGCTAAAGGTAAGTTTCTTGGGCACTTTAATTTGGTTAAAAAGAAAGACATAGAAAGGAAAATAAGAAAGATTTGTGAGTTCTCTCAATCTCTCTCTGAGTGGTCCACACTCGATAAAATTGTAAGCAATTACCAAAATTGCTTATTATTGTCCCTTCCTTTTGCGAAACTATATTTCTTGTAGAAAAATGTAGAAATGCCAATGGCCTTCCCTTGTCATGGCCATTCCCATTTACCAAATCATTAGCGGATATAAATATAGTTTAAATATCACAAAACATAGAAGAAATGAGGTATTCAAAAGTAATTTGGGAGGAAACAACAATCATATGTTATGAATGAATGAGTAAGTGCTGTTTGGCTTTTCTTTTTATTGATTAACCCGTTTCCGAAAAAAATGTTATGAATGATAAATTATCCACGTGAAGGTTACATTGTTTGACAAACACTTCAGTTTCTCTATTACATTGATGTAGGATTCATGTGGAACCTATAGAATAATCAAATTGTAACACCCTGTAATTTTTCTTTTCGTTAATAAATATTACATTTCATTTTCTTTCTATGATTAAAACCCTTTGATATGATTTTCAAACTCTATTTTATTTTGAGACTATAAGAATGACTTTTTGGTGCAAAATGTATTTTTCATATGTAAAAATATTTGTTTGGGGTTAAGCCATAATTTTTTTTTTATATAAATATGGAATATACCTGCTATGGGTTTGAAAAACTGTATTTTTATACAACCCGAAATTTATTTCCTACGCTAATACTATTTTTCTGTATTTTTTTTCAACCGCATATATACCAGTTTTTTGTTTTAAACTACGATTATATCGCCGCGTGTGTGTGGGAGTATGTGAGCTCACCAAACCGGATAAAATCCTTGGGTTGCTTGGAGCCCAAATTGGACTAACAATATATATCTCTCATATCTCTCACGGTGCACACATCTCTCTCTCCCTACGAACTCAAATTCTCTTAATTCTCTCAACTCTCTCTTGTTCTCTCAAGATCTCTCTCTCTCACACACACATACAGTGTTTATATATCTATATATACACACATACACATACATATATATATAAAGATCAAGAGAAAGGCCGAGAAGAAATTCTTAGACGTCGGAATTTACGACGGAAATCCCGGCATCAAATTATCTGTCCAAACACTCACAGTGAGTTATTTGAACTCATTCCCAATGTAAAAATATGTGTGTTTCTGTATATATAGAGGTATGTATATATATAGGTACACCATTGATGAGCTTGAAAATAGAATTTTATGAAACTTAACCAAAATCGATTCCGTGAATTGAAAATGAAAGATCTTAGTTCCAATAAGTTGTGGTTCTAATACTCCGAAGTAATTCATCAGTATCGCGACGTATTGTTGATTTTAAGTTTTGACACTCTTATTTTGATTGCAAATTTTGAGAGATACAATCTGTATCTATTTAATCCGATCGCGTATTCTTAATCTACGCGAAAAACTGAAGAAATCCATAGATTACAAAACATGTTTCAATCAGAATTCAGAAATGGGTCAAAATACAGTTTTGAAATCGAAATATGGGAAAACGAAAAAGAAGATGACTCTGCTTCATCTAGCGTGTTCGACCCGCTCGCGCGACATCTCGCTCACGCAGCCCGCTCGTGCGACCTATACGGATTTGGGCAAAATTGAGTTTTTAATAGATTTCATGAAAAGAGCCTAATCGCTTGCGCAATGGGGTAATTGGGCAGTTTGCTTCTTTTTCAGAAAGGGACTATTTGGACAATGTTTTGAAAGTTTTAAGGCACTATTTTGAAAGATATACTGTTTTAAAGGCTTACGTTTAAGAACTGGATTAATAAGAATGTTTAAGACTAAGGTTTATGTTCGTACGGATATTTGGCCTTGTGATTAGAAAATGATGTTGCGATTCATGATATTGACATGTATGGTAGGGTCGAGGTTGGGTCGATATGCATGGTTTGTAAGAAAGTGTAAAAAGAGTATAAGAGATTTTGTGTTGGTATGGTTGCCTCCATGGACACTCCTTAGTATCCGAGTTCTGGATACCTATCGAGATTATCTCTGGTATGCCGTGGTGATAATATAGTGTGATGTCATGGATCAAGGTAGTGGATGTCGTGTTGATGTGGTTCTAGGGTGCCTTTTTAATATAATGGTGGCCAATTGGACACTCCCTGGCACCCGTGGTAGTACTATAGTGTGTGACGCCTCCACGGACATTCCCTGATACCCGAGTTCTAGATACTGATTAAGATTATCTCTGGTATGCCGTGGGGGTATTACAGTGTGATGCCGTGGATCAAGGCTGACTGGACATTCTCTGGTACCCGTTGTACTAGAGTGTGGCTGCCCGAATATTTTAAAGTACTAGAAATGAGAAAGTTTGGACGGTGTGATCTTGTGTTTTATCAAGAGAAAAGAGTCGGTAAGATGAGATATTACATTGTTCATGCACAGTCGCATATTCATTGGCTTATTGTCTTCCCATGGTTATAAAAGTTGAAGTTGGCACCTTGAATTATTGTTTTAAAGTTTAAGCAGTAACATTGTGATATATGTTTATATATACATTGTAAGTACATGTTTATTTTACTCACCAGCTTGCATAAGTGACGGCATTGATGCGCCTTGGACTCCATGTCTAGATTTTCCAGGTCAGGAGCAATCAGAGTATTTCGACTATGTTAGAGGCAGGAGACTTTCTAGGAGGGCTATTTCTACTCCCTCCGTACCATTTTATGTGTCCATCTTTCCTTTTTGGGATGTCTCAAAATTGTTCACTTTCCTAAATTAGTATGTAAATTTTACTTAGTTTCCTAAATTACCCTTCCTTACAATCAACACCAAAACAAAATAAAAAAAGAAAATGCAATGATTATGGGAAATTGTGGAAAGTAGGTGTTGTTGACACTCCAATTTTGACCAAACGTCGAATTAAGGGGAATGTTACCTCCAAGTCCGATGATGACAATTTTCGAACAAAATTAAGGCTTCCAAGGTGATTCAAGCTCTTCAAAGGGCTCCTCAATTCAAACAAAAAAAAAAAGAAAAAAGGAAAAAGGAAAAAGAGGCAGAACGGCACTTGAGCCTTTTTGCGGCACTCACGGGCTGCCGTTGCGGTAGTCTCTGGACTGTCGGACGGCATTCTGTGAATGCCGCGAAAAAAAATGAATTTTTACTAAAAAATGGCAGTCCCTGGAGTTGTCTGCAGCATTCAATGAATGCCGTTCCGGCAGTCAGTGAAAGCCGCGCCGGCATTCACTGAATGCCACAGCGGCATTTATTGAGTGCCGCTTCCATCTCCATTGAGTGCCGTGTTTTCTAGCAGCCAGCTGTAAATACAGCATATTTTGTACCTTTAAAAGGACATCCGAAATTAGGGTTTTTTACTATGAAGTTACAAAAATAACCCTCTATAGTTTGCCTACATATAGAGGATGAATATCCCATTACATGGGATTCTCTCTTTTCTTCCTAGTCTTTGATTCCAGAATTTCTATCTCTCCCTCCTTTTTAGACTTGAATCTCATTTTGAATCTTTTTTGTCTAAAAACTTTGATAGTTAGAGATGCCAAAAGAAGTTTAAGAAAATTAAAAGGGTTATAAGAGCTACAAGAAGAGCTAGAAGAAGAGCTTGATTAGCCTTTGGAATATCCTAAGAACACCAAGAAGTTGAGGAAAGTTGGAGGTGATCCTCCAAATTTTAGTTATGTTTTCATTCTTGTGTTTATTTCTTTCTTATGTTTTCATTCTCGTGTTTTCTTCCTTTTTTTTATACTTTTCTTTTGAGATTCTTGGAGATCTTCAATGTCTCTCTTGAAAGCTCTTGAGTTTGATCTTTTGAATCTCATGAAAGCTCATGCTTCACATGGGAGTAAATGTTTGATCATCACTTTATTTTATAAGCAAATAGATGAATCCAAGTCCATACTTATGACTTGGGTTCTCTAGCTTGAGGTTTCATGGAATCTTTTCTATATTCCTTTGAGACTCATGAGTACTAATCATGTTTTGATCTCCAATGACTATCAATAGAAAGGAGAATTAGGTTTAGGATAAGCCAATACCCATGGCTTTGTTGATAGATGTAACAAAATGGTGATAAGCCCAATAGTGGAGCAGTGAGTTCACAAACTATTTTTTATCATAGGTTTTTAGTTGATAATCTAACCATTGGAATTAAGTGAAACCAATGGGAAAGTGTCTATAACTCAAAGTTCTACCACTGCAATTTTTGTTTTAAGGAGATTTTATTTTTAAAGTGGTTTGGTCGTGAGTTTTGTGAAGTCACTACAATCTATCCAGAGTTTCAGAACAATAACACTCTTTTGAGATAAGCAAAACAGAACCTTAATCAAGCTTTCTTGATCCAGAATAAATTTTTCTAGGTAGTTTAATGTGTTAGAAAGCTACCCTAAAAGACCAAAGCATTACTGATTTTTTTACTATTTTTAAAAAATCGTATAAGATCTCTGGACAGAGATTTGTAAATCTCTGAGTGACGTCTGGATTTTGTCCATTTCCCAGAGATCTAACCGTTGAAACATTGATTTTCTTTTTGGGAGGAAAACTAGACACACAGAGGCATCTTGTGTTCAAAATTCACCGACATCAAACCATGGGAAGCATGCTTTTTATGTCTTTTACTCTCTGGTCTGTTCTCTGTAAATTTCATAATTTAATGACAGATTTGACCAACTTTGTATATAGTGGCCCAAATGACTTTTCTATGACCTAGGGCTTAAACCATGTTGTAATAATGATTAGTTGAACTTAAATCTAGGAGTTAAATAATCTAAATCAATGTATGGTTCATGGCTTACTCTTGTTCATGTTTATATATCTTCATCCATGTGGCTTGATGCTTATAAATATGATTCATTTTGCTTTAGATTTAATTACATTTGGTAGCTTTAAGCTAGACGCCTAGGATTATCATCTAACTTTATATCTTATGTATTATGCGAACTAACCCTTGTTTTGTAGCACCGATGAGATATGACTTTTTGACTCTCCCTTAGTTTATTGTATTCTTTGATTTTATTGATTTTTGACTCTTTGCGCGACACCTTAGAATTAGGACTTGCTTTACTTGTATATATGGATTAGAGACTCTTTTCCTAGGTTTTATTTATTTGCATGCATTGCACGTTTAATATTCGCGACCGGATCCCGGGTAAGTTCTCTAGTTCCCTATTTGCATATCATATTACTTGCTACTTAAATTACGTGGCTTTTGAATGATATTTTATCAGTTGCAATCTTACGCCCTTTAGACATGCTTTTGTAATGGATATTTATACATATGTATTAGTTGAGGGCACATTTAAATTAATGATTCGATTAAAAGGATGTTGAGTAGAGGCCTATCGCGAGATAGAATGAGAAGGGGTATTTTAGTCCGATGGGCTCCTTCCCTTCTCATTCCATAATCCCCGGACGTAGTTTAATCTTTGGTTTCGCAAAAGATCAGTTGCTTTAAAATGGTTTCTTAATTTTCCTTTTAAAAATTAAGTGGCGACTCATTTGTTTTTGAATTTGAAAAAGGTTTTTTTTAAAGAAAAGCTGTGGGTAAGAGAAAAATTGCGATATCCACAATCTGGCGAGTCTGCTGGGGATCGAACCCAGAATCTCTGGTTTCACAGACCAGAAATTTTTTATTTTGGGTTTCACTCGAGGATTAGACTTGAAAGCATCCTTTTAATTGAATTAATTAATTTTTGTGTGTCTATTGCATTACACTTGCATGTTTAGCCAGTCGATTGCACGGAACTATGACCTTGGAGACTCGGGGTAGCCCGGTTGGTCAAGTTATCATGGGACTGTGTAGTCACCCTTGATCTCGTACCATGTGTTGGTATATGAAGCATCCTATCGGATGTGTGTTAAGGGTCCCTTATTTGACCAAAACCCGGCCTTTGTATGATAGCTTCTGTAGAACCTTTCAAAGTTAGGAAATTAATTCTTGATTAGGATTATGTGCTAGGGAGTTTTGTATGCCCGAAATGGATTACTTGAGATGATGACGATACTTGCTTGATGAAATATCTGTAACCTCTTAATCACTTTTGAGCAATTCCTCTTCATGTCCTATGACATTTGAGAACATGCCGAATCTTGATTATAAGATTACATTTCTTATATCATGTTTAGCTAAGCATCATTGACCTTGTATGTATCCAAATTTATGAAAAGTACGGTGATAAATCCGATCATGTGATCCTTCTACCCAAAGAATTTTAAATCCATCTTTGAAAGCAAAACAGATTTTTGCCATATATTTTTTTTAAGTTTTCAATCGCTCTTTCAAAAATCTTTGGAGTTCAGCTTCTTAAGATTCCAAGTCAACCTTTGTTGAGGTATATAATCACATTCTCATCTTCGAAGGGAGAACCCAAAATTCTCGGGAGTTATGTTTGAAAAGTTTCGCCAACTAAAGAAATGTTTTTTTTTCTTTCATATGATCAATTTCAAAGCAAAGTTTCAACCAAATCATCTTTTGTTGAGAAATGTTTTTTTTTGCCTTCAAAGGAAAAATCTAAAATTCTTGAGAATTTGAAAGATCCTATCATCTAGAGAAATACTTTTCAAATGAATTTCAAAAATTTTAAAAAAATTTCAATCTTTGAAGGAGTAATGAGGATCACAATGAAAAGAGAAATCGGCACACTTAACATGAATGAGGATTTTATGTGCTTATGTGTTAGGGTTAGGATTTTCTCTTCTTTTTGCATAGAGAATAGGCACACACACACACACATGCATTACATCCGTGTGACATATGAACCATTCATGAACATTTTACTAAGCATTTGCAAAAGAAAATGTGAAAATAATAACAAAATTAATGAAAATTCCTTTGGAATCAATCAAAATTGGTTAAAAACAGAACATGATTGTAGGCGAGATAACATCAAACCCAGAATAGTTTGGGTTAGTAGTGCAAGCATGAGATTAGTTAGAAGAGAAAAGATAATGAAAAGGGTTATGTTGAGGTTGATTAGTTTGTGGAGCCTAATGATTGGAAGAAGGGCCACTTAATTGAGAAATTGGTCATAGGGACGGATAATGTTTCCGAAAGCACGGGTGGCGAACCCGAAGGTTCAAATGGTGCTAGTGAGGTGATAATGTTTGTGAATACTACTGCTGAAGCGAATGTGGATGCTCTTGGAAATCTAATAAATTGAAAATTGTCTGTGACACTCCAATTGAGACCAAATCAAGTCTAGTCCATGATCTAGTCGTGTTAAGTTGGAGTCAAGTGTCAATGTCAAGTTGTGTTTTGTCAGTCTTCCATTGAGTTTATTGTCAATCGAGTTAGGTGTTATAATCCGCTGGTAGTTGAATGAAATCTCTTTCTGCTTGATTCAGTGTGCCAAGTCGTGAATGTATGGATCATTAAGCCAAGAAAAAAAGAAAAAAGAAGAAAGAAAAATCACTTTTTCAAACAATCATGAAAAATACTTTGTTAATAAATCTTTGCATTGAAAAGGATCCACAAGTGATCAAAGCAAATTTTGTGCCAAATCCAAGAAGGATTAGAGAATTGATTAGCTTAACTTTAAGAATTAAAAGATGCTCTTGCCCAATCTTGAAAAGATGAACTTGGAACATCTTGAGGTTTGCTCACCACCCTCGTTTTTTTAAAAAAAAAATTTCTTCTTCTCAAATACCAAGGCTAAAAGATGAGCCCAACCAGTCCATAGCCATAAACTTTGTCCTTGATGGTAGCTTGATATTTTAAATGAACTTCTTCTTCCAAACAACAAAAAAGGAAAAAAAAAAAAAAAAAAAGAAAAAGAAAAAGAAATAAGCTCGCTAGGATGAAAACCCGAAAGGGCGCCTAGGCAAAAGTTAGAGCACAAAAAAAAAGAAAAAGAAAAAGAAAAAGGAGCTCACTAGGATGAAAACCCGAAAGGGCGCCTAAGCAAAAGTTAGACTAAAAATAAGATGCGTGTTGATTTCAAAAATCCTAATCCTAGCCAGTCAAAATCATGGAGAGAATAAGAGATAGTAAGGAAGAGAAAGGAAAGGAAAGAGAAAAGTAAAGGCAGAGAATAGATAAGATTGAGAATTCTTGAGCACTTTAAAGTAGATCATTGGCACATGAACTATCTCAAGACTTTGTGTTGTTATAAAGAAATTGGAAATGTAAAAAGAGATTTGAAAGTATCAATTAAGCTCACAATTTTGTGAGAGGCTCAATGGCTAAAAGGGCATAAAACAATGCAAAGATATCTCTGAGAAAAATAAAGAGTGATTTGGAGGGCTGATATTGCTTTGTGAATATGATAGAGTATGAATTATACATGATGAGAGTTGTAAAGATTAACTGGCTAGTGAAAAGGTTAAAGAATCAACCGTCAAATAAAAAAAAGAAGAAAAGAAAATAGAAAAGAGAATAAAGGAAAAAGTAGTTCATCATGCTATGCAAGGGCTACCACAAGTGACATGCACTCCTTAGACCCAAATGGCAACATGGCTCGAAAAGCCCACCAATTCTTGAAGCCTAATTCTTTCAAGACCTCCAGAGTACTTGAACTACGCTCGAATCGATTCCCACTTGGGGATACGTAGGCAACCTGTTCGGTTCGGTCGCCACCAATGATCTGGCACTTTATTTAAGCTTTGGCCGAACTACGCTCGACCTGATTCCCACTCGGGGATACGTAGGCAACCTGTTCGGTTCGGTCACCACCAATGATCTAGCACTTTATTTAAGCTTTGGCCGAACTACTTTGGACCTGATTCGCGTTCAGGGATAACTAGGCAAACCTTGCAAGGTTCTCGATCAATAACCATCCCTAAACCATAAGCATCACCCTTTGTGCCTTTGGTTTTCTTCCTTCGGACTAGGGGCAAACTTGCGTATGTTTGCCTGAAGACACATATATATTGCCAAACCAGGGGCAAACTTCATTTGCTGAACACCTTATTTAATCCCAGAAGCAGTGCCTCCAAGTCCTATTTAAACTAGGGGCAAACTTCGTTTGCCAAAACCCCCCTATGTCAGAGAAAAGTTCTCAAGTAATCAAGTTTGTTTTGAATGGATTGAAATAGAATGTTTTTTATTCTCTAAGCTAAAGCACTAATTTGAAGCACACTCTGGATAGGCAAAAAAAAACAAAACCCAACTAAATCGAAAAGAGAGAATCTTCAAAGTTTAGATTTGTCGGTGAAGTACTACCATTGTAAAGTGATGAATAAATGAAAGGTGAGATGATACATTATTCACGATGAAAACACATTGATTCATAATAATGCAGAGCTTGAGTCAGTCGTCTTTTGTAATTTCTTTGTTAAGATTGTCCTCCTTTGATGAGTCAATAATGGTCTCAAACGTGTGGGTTTAAGATGATGAATAAAGATTTGAAAAGCCTCCAAAAGCATCCCACGAGCATGGCAAGCAGGAGTTTTAAACACTTGCACAAAGTGAAAATATGATAATAGTCCAAGACTGAGGGCAAAGAGGACTTCCCTCTTTGGACACAATTATTGTGTTTCTTCCAAATGATCCGCAAGTGTAGAAAATCATGCTTTCCAAGCACCGCTAGGGTAGCACAACTCCCTTCGTGACCCCCATCTGCTCCGTTCAAATTCTTTGAGTCTGAGGACTCCCCACTTTTGTAAAATCGATTCTTTGAGTTCAAGGACTCTCCATTTTTGTAAAAAACCAATTCTTTGGGTTCAAAGACTCTCCATTTTTTTTGTAAAAAAACCAATTCTTTGAGTCCTAGGATTCGTCATCTTCGTAAAATCAATTCTTTGAATTCGTGTGACTCCGTTAATGTAAAATACGGAATTTTTAAGTCTCCGTGACTCTGTTTGTGTAGAATATGATTTCATGAGTCCGTGTGACTTTGTTAATGAATTCTTGAGTCCGCGTGACTCCGTTAATATAAAATAATAAGTTCTTGAGCCCGCGTGACTTTGTATATGTAAATATGAATTTTTTAGTCCGCGTGAATCTGTGTGTGTAGAATATTGAGTTCTTGAGTCCGCGTGACTCCATGAGTATAAAATATTAAGTTCTTGAGTCCGCGTGACTCCGTGTTTGTAAAATAAGAATGTTTCGAGTCCGCATGACTTCATATTTGTAAGAAATGGGTCTTTGTGTTTGCATGAATCCGCATTAGTAAAAAATAAATTTTTGAGTCCATGTGACTTCGTGTTTGGGAAATGTGAATTTTCAAGATCATATGACTTTTCTTTTGTAAAATGTTAATTATTGAGTCAGTGCGACTCCCCTTTGGAAATAGAAATTGCTTCAAGTCGAATCGACTCCCGACTTGGAAATGGGAATTGAGTTAAGTTGGAACTACTCCAGACTCCGGATTTTGAGAATTTGAATTTGTTTGGGTCTAATTAACTCCTGATTCATGAGTTTGAAATAAATTGAGTCTGATTGACTCCCAGTTATGTGAAGAAGAAATTCGTTGGGTCCGATCGACTCCCAGTTTTGTGAAGAAGAAATTATTTGGGTCCGATTGACTCCCAATTTTGTGAAACAGAAATTCTTTGAGTCTGATTGACTCCTGATTTTGAAATTTGGAATTTTTGTTGAGGCGATTTGACACTAATTTTGAGATTTGAGATTCTTGTTGAGTCAAAATTGATTCTGATTAAGAAAATTTGAAATGTTAACCCTCGATTTTGAAATAAGAAATTCGTTGAGTCTGTGTGACTCTATTTGTATAAAAAGTGAATTTGTTGAGTCCGTGTGACTCCATTCGCATAAATATATATATATATATATACATTTACTGAGTCTGTATGACTCCACTTGTATGAAATGCGAATTTGATTGAGTCTGTGTGATTTCATTTGTATAAAAAGTGAATTTTTGTTAAGTCCGTGTGACTCCGTGAATTTCATTGAGTCCGAGTGAATCTGTTGTTGTAAAATGAAAATTTTGAAGTCCAAATGACTCCGTGGTTGTAAAATGCGAGTTTTCGAGTCCTAGTGACTCCGTTGTTGTGGAAATGTGGGTCCATGGATCCGAATGACTCTTTTGTTTAAAATATGAATTTATCGACTCCTTGTGTAAGAAAATTGAATTTTTGGGTCCACGTGACTCCCTTTGAATTTGTGAGTCTACTTAACTCCGAATTTTGTTGGAATTGAATTCTTTGAGTGTAACCGACTCCGAACTTTCGAAAGTTTGGGCTAAATTGGATCTAACTATCGCCAGATTTTGAATCTGATTGGCTCCCGATTATGGAAATTAAAATTGTTAAGTCCGTCTGACTCCCGATTCATGAAAGTCTAACTTAGCACCCGATCTTAGAAATTGAATTGAATAGAGTCTGATTGACTCCTAATTCTAGAAAAATTCATTTGAGTCTGATTGACTCCAGATTTTAGAGTTTTTGAATCGAATTGAGTCTGTTTTTTTAATTTGAAATTCTTTGAGTCTGATCGACTCCCAATTCTAGATTTGAGTCTGATTGACTCTCGGTGTTGTGAAATAGAATCCGATTCGAGTCCAATTGACTCCTGTTCTAGAAATTTCAAATTATTATGAGTCTGTTTGACTCCGATTTTGAAATTAGAAATTCTTTTGAGTATGATTGACTCATGATTTGGAATTGGAAATTCTTTTGAGTCTGATTGGCTCATGTTTTTGGAAATTAGAAACTCTTTTGAGTCTGGTTGACTCCCAATTTTGTAAAAATTCTTTTGTGAAATAGAAATTCTTCAAGTCCAGTTTTGTGAATTTGAATTTTTTTTGAGTCCGATTGACTCCTGGTTTTGTCCGATTTTGCAAAATAGGAATTGAATCAAGTCTGATTGACTCCTGATTTAGGATTTGAATTTGAATTTGAATTTGATTTGAGTCAAATTGACTCTAAACTTGGTGAAATTGAATTTGTTTGAGTCTGACGAACTCCTAATTTCAGAAAATGAATTAAGTCGAGTCTAGGCGACTCATAATTTAGTATTTGAATTTGGACTCGAATTGAGTCGAATCGACTCCGGACATGGTGAAATTGAGTTTATTTGAGTCTGGCTGACTCCCGATCAAAATTTGAAAAAATTAAGCTTGATTGACTACCAATTTTGGAAGATTGAATTAAATTGAGTCTAACTGGTTCTCGATTTTGGAAATTGAAGTGGATTTGAGTCCATTGGACCCCCGGCTTTAGATATTTGAAATAATTTAAGTCCATCCGACTCCCGATTTAGAAATTTGAAATAATTTGAGTCTGATGTACTGGACTTCGAATTTTTAAAAGTAAATTGAAATTTGTTTGACTAAGAAGGGAATTTGTTGGGTCTAATGGTCTCTCGATTTTAGAAAGTCGAATTAAGTCTGAAGGACTCTGGATTTTTGGAATTGAACCGATTCAAGTCTGACTGACTCCAGGTTTTGAAAAATAAAATGAATTTGAGTCTGTCCGACTCTAGGTTTTGAAAAATAAAATGAATTTGAGTCTGTTCGACTCCAGGTTTTGAAAATTGAAAAGAATTTGAGTCAATTTGACTCCCAATTTTGAAAAATGAAATGAATTTGAGTCTGATTGACCCCGAATTCAGAGCAAACATATCCGACGACGTTGAAGGGCCGTGGATTTTTTAGCGCAATCATATCCGACAGCACCGAAGGGCTGCGGATCATTACGAGAAAACATATCCGACAGGGCCGAAGGGCTGCGGATCATTGTGAGAAAACATATCCGACGAGGCTGAAGGGTTGCAGATTATTTTTATATCCGACGGGGCCGAAGGGCTGCAGATTTTTTAGAACAAACTCACTTCGACACCGGAGTATAAGGCGCGAAGCGCTTCTCAGTCAATCAGATGATCTTTGAAAGACACCGGAGTATGAGGCGCGAAGCGCATCTCAGTCTTTTTAAAAAGCGTGGTTCCTGATTCGACACCGGAGTGTAAGGCGCGAAGCGCATCTCAGTCGATCAGATGATCTTTGAAAGACACTGGAGAATAAGGCGCTAAGCGCATCTAAGTCTTTTCAAAAAGCGTAATTCCTTATTCGACATCGGAGTATAAGGCGCGAAGCGCATCTCAGTCGATCAGATGATCTTTGAAAGACACCGGAGTATAAGGCGCGAAGCGCATCTCAGTCTTTTCAAAAAGCGTGGTTCCTGATTCGATACCGGAGTATAAGGCGCGAAGCGCATCTCAGTCGATCAGATGATTCTTGGAAGACACCAGAGTATAAGGCGCGAAGCGCATCTCAGTCTTTTCAAAACGCGTGGTTCCTGATTCAACACTGGAGTATAAGGCGCGAAGTGCATCTCAGTGGATCAGATGATTCTGGGAAGACACCGGAGTATAAGGCGCGAAGCGCATCTCAGTCTTTCAGCGTGCTGCCTGGTTTGACACCGGAGTATAAGGCGCGAAGCGCATCTCAGTCGATCAGATGATTCTTGGAAGACACCGGAGTATAAGGCGTTAAGCACATCTCAATCTTTCGGAAAGCGTAGTTTCTAATTCGACACCAAGGTATAAGGCGCGAAGCGCATTCTAGTCGATTAGATGACTCTTGAAGAATGTCGAGGAATTAAGCATAGGAAGCGCATCTATGACAGTTGTGACTTTCCCAGAATAGAATGACATCATAAGTAGAATGGAATAGGGTGCATTTTTGATACTAAGAAAGAAGAATATGTTGTTGAGACATTATAGGGTGTTATAGTTTGCCTATATATAGAGGATGAATATCCCATTACATGAGATTCCCTCTTTTCTTCCTAGTCTTTGATTCTAGAATTTCTATCTCTCTTTCCTTTTTAGACTTGAATCTCATTTTGAATCTTTTTTGTCTAAAAACTTTGATAGTTAGAGATGCCAAAAGAAGTTTAAGAAAATTAAAAGGGTTGTAAAAGCTAGAAGAAGAGCTTGATTAGCCTTTGGAATGTCCTAAGAACACCAAGAAGTTGAGGAAAGTTGGAGGTGATCCTCTAAATTTTAGTTATGTTTTCATTCTTGTGTTTCTTTCTTTCTTATGTTTTCATTCTTGTGTTTTCTTCCTTTTTTTATACTTTTCTTTTGAGATTTTTGGAGATCTTCAATGTCTCTCTTGAAAGCTCTTGAGTTTGATCTTTTGAATCTCATGAAAGCTCATGCTTCACATAGGAGTAAATGTTTGATCATCACTTCATTTTATAAGCAAATAGATGAATCAAAGTCCATACTTATGACTTGGGTTCTCTAGCTTGAGGTTTCATGGAATCTTTTCTATATTCCTTTGAGACTCATGAGTACTAATCATGTTTTGATCTCCAATGACCCTCAATGGAAAGGAGAATTGGGTTTAGGATAAGCCAATACCCATGGCTTTGTTGATAGATATAACAAAATGGTGATAAGCCCAATAGTGGAGCAGTGAGTTCACAAACTGTTTTTTATCATAGATTTTAAGTTGATAATCTAACTGTTGGAATTAAGTGAAACCAACGGGAAAGTGTCTATAACTCAAAGTTCTACCACTGTAAATTTTGTTTTAAGGAGATTTCATGTTTAAAGTGGTTTTGTCGTGAGTTTTGTGAAGTCACTACAATCTGTCCAGAGTTTCAGAATAGTAACACTCTTTTGAGATAAGCAAATCAAAACATTAATCAAGCTTTCTTGATCCAAAATAAATTTTTCTAGGTAGTTTAATATGTTAGGAAGTTACCCTAAAACGACCAATGCATTTCTGAGTTTTTTACTATTTTTAAAAAATCGTACAAGATCTCTGGACAGAGATTTGTAAATCTCTGAGTGACGTCTGGTTTTTGTCCATTTCCCAGAGATCTAACCGTTGAAACTTTGATTTTCTTTTTGGGAGGGAAACTAGACACACAGAGGCATCTTGTATCCAAAATTCACCGACATCAAACTATGGGAAGCATGCTTTTTATGTCTTTTACTTTCTGGTCTGCTCTCTGTAAATTTCAGAATTTTATGACAGATTTGACCAACTTTGTATATAGTGCTAAATGACTTTTCTATGACCTAGGGCTTAAACCATGTTGTAATAATGATTAGTTGAACTTAAATCTAGGAGTCAAATGATCCAAATCAATGTATGGTTCATGGCTTACTCTTGTTCATGTTTATATATCTTCATCCATGTGGCTTGATACTTATAAATAGGATTCGTTTTGCTTTAGATTTAATTACATTTGGTAGCTTTAAGCTAGACGCCTATGATTATCATCTAACTTTATATCTTATGTATCATGCGGACTAACCCTTGTTTTGTAGCGCTGATGAGGTATGACTTTTTGACTCTCCCTTAGTTTATTATATTCTTTGATTTTATTGATTTTCGACTCTTTGCGCGACACCTTGGAATTAGGACTTGCTTTACTTGTATATATGGATTAGAGACTCTTTTCCTAGGTTTTATTTATTTGCATGCATTGCACGTTTAATATTCGCGACTGGATCCCGGGTAAGTTCTCTAGTTCCCTATTTGCATATCATATTGCTTGCTACTTGAATTACGTGGCTTTTGAATGATATTTTATCACTTGCAATCTTATGCCCTTTAGACATGCTTTTGTAATGTATATTTATACATATGTATTAGTTGAGGGCACATTTAAATTAACAATTCGATTAAAAAGATGTTGAGTAGAGGCCTATCGCGAGATAGGATGAGAAGGGGTGTTTTAGTCCGATGGGCTCCTTCCTTTCTCATTCCATAATCCCCGGACCTAGTTTAATCTTTGGTTTCGCAAAAGATCAGTTGCTTTAAAATGGTTTCTTAATTTTTCTTTTAAAAATTAAGTGGCGACTCATTTATTTTTGAATTTGAAATTTGTAAAAGGGTTTTTTAAAGAAAAGCTGTGGGTAATAGAAAAATTGCGATATCCACAGGTGTAGATTCTTTTTGTCCCCTTAAATAATTGAATTCCCCAAGATGGACACATAAAATGGGACAGAGGGAGTATTTTTCTTGTGTTTTAAATTTTGGAGATATAATAAATACTTTATTAGAATTTGAATAAGGCGGTTTGTTCCTAAGACAATGACCGGTGTAATAGATTAGTAAGTTTTAATTTGAGCTTTATGCTTATTAGTATCCTTTTCTTTAGAAATGCTATTAAGTTATTTGTTGCAGGGACAATTGGTTACTTACACTTGTCACGACCTACGAGTCCATAAAGGAAATGAAACACTTTTCTAACTTATGCTGCATCGGGGCGTGACACAAATTATAGTGGGCTACATCACAGACATGAAGGTCATCAATTGCTTGATAAGGTATAAAATATAACAAATTAGTAGCAAATCTTGTGCAATTTCCAGGATCTTACCCAGGATGATCAAACTAAAGCATTGGATTCCATAAATTTTAACAGGCTAAATGGAAAAGTTGGGTGGCCATTCAGGAACTTTGTAATACATATCACCCCCTATATCACATAACTTTGGATACATATCCAAAGCCCTTGAAAAAGTTCATTTGTAGACAAATAACATAGAATTGTACCCAAAAGATAGCTAGAAAGAGCCCTCAATGACTGCTGATATTCCAAACCTTATCTTCCTCAGTCATGTCTTGGCTTTATGATTGCTTGCATTGGATGGAGTTTATGAGTGGTGAGCCCAACAGTGTCCACATTTTCTTCTTCCCCATCCTTCAGTTTCCACTCAAAATCTTGTACTAGCCTACCAATTGCCCTGCAAGAAAGTAGCATTGCTTGGAGAGAACCAGCACATACCCTCTTTCCCCCTCCAAATGCCATTGTCTTGTGCAAATCCATGGAATCGTATTTTGAGTCGAGAAATCTCTCTGGTTTCCACTCTTCAGGACTCTCCCAAACCATCTTATCCATGTTACACCCATAAATGTTTATAGCAATCTGTAGAAGAAAGATCGAGATTTAAGACACAAACAAGAACATAGAAAAAGCAAGAGATTAGGGAAAAGGTAGAAAAAAGATACGGTTCCAAACATAATCCCCAAATAATGTGGTGACGGGAGCACTTGAATTATGATGGGATTGATAGGTTGTGTGGAGCCTTAGAATTCTATACATTAAGTCCCACTTTTGGTAATTTGCGCACTTAAAAAGTTAAAACCTATAGCTTTGATATTTCTATGTTATATAAGAGCCGCTGTCAATGTAATTTAAAATGTTCTTTTTCTGCCTTTTGAGCATAGTGAAAGCCTCAGTAGCTCATGGACATAACCCTAATCTTGAGTGAACTGAGTAAACTATGGTGTTCTTATGTTTATCATTTCATCTATGATTTTGTTTCACAGGGTAATCCGTAACTAGGTCACCTAGAATTCTCATTGAAATGATTTTAGATGGTTCCACTATTACATCAGTTTGGAACATGCTATAAGCTTGGAATAATAGAATTAATCGAAAAAGTATTCACCTCACTACCAACAGGAATGTGGTATCCTCCTATTTGCGTATCTTCATGCGCATAGCGTAGAGGGACTATCGGAACAGGACTGTACTTTCTCAAGGTTTCGTGGAAAATCGCGTACAAGTATGGAAGTTGACACATATTTTCCTCCGTAACATCGTCTGATCCACAAACATTTTTTATTTCTTGATAGAGACGATCCTGTTGATCAATAGAGAGATAGAATTCATATGGTATTATAGAACAAGAGCTAATTAGAATTCGGACTCAGAAACTACCTGTCGTTTAGGATCTTTAGCAAGTTCATACATAGCCCACTCTGTGGTTACTAAAGTAGTGTCCGATGTTTCGATAATAACCTCCCAAAGCAACATGGCTATTTGTTTCTCAGTCAATGTTTTTGCTTCGACTAACAAGTATTCGAGATAACACTTCAATTCCTGTTATAAATTACAACAATAACACCTTCAATTACATGTCAATTTGTGTGTCTAAGCAATAAGAAAACTTAAGGCTTCTTTTGGTTATGGATTTAGTGAGTGAAAAGAAACACATTCCTTTGTTTGGTTCTTGGATTCACTAAGGAAAAGAAAAGCAAACATAAAGTTATTTGGTTAATAAGAAAAATAATGAGCAAATTAGGAAAGAAAATAGAATAACTGGAGAAATAAATAAAACATCTAGAATGTTGAGGGGAATTTCTTTTCCTTTATTCATATGCAATAATTATACCAAAAATACTTTAATTATTAATGTTATTTAAGCATGAAAAAAATACGTGGGAACAATTTTTTCATTTTATTTTTCTCTCCCTTTTCTTATTCCCTCACGAACCAAAAACAATCTAAGAAAAATAGTGAGGAAAATGGAAAGGAAAAGAAAATATGCCCGAAAGTAATTAGAATTCTCAATTTTGTGAGTCAACTACCTCCATTTTCCCCCCTAAAGTTACGCTAATATTTTGAAAACTTCTAACTTCCAATTTCATTTAAGAATGAAGGAAAATACCTTTTCCTTCAACAAATCCAAAAACCAAACATTAAAGCCTAAAAGACAATACCTCTCCGGAAGCAATTCTTTTCTTATGCTTCCCAATCAAGGCCTTCATGACTGCTTGTCTGCGAATATCCATTTGCTCAATTTTCATTTCAAAGCTTTTGTTTGGAATCCATTTTAGATATGGGAAAAAGTCCCTCCAATCAACTTCAATTGCACCGGCCATTGGGTCATTCACTAAAATCTGAAATATTTCATCTCTTAACAAAGTGGTTCCAAGGTCCTCAACATAAATTGATTCCACGTCCATTCCCAGAGCCTGCAAAATCACATTACTGCTTTCGTAGGTCCTGTTTGTACGTCCTTAAATGCGATAATTGCATTCAGACTTTCTTTCCAAAAACGATGATATCATTATCTCCTATGTATTTAAATGGATTCATTCATGGTAGTGAATATTATTTAATTAATGAGTTTGGCAATCCAAATACATGTAATAACCAAACATGCTATTGACATACTCAAATTTTAGTCTTAAACACTTGCAATCTAAATTTTCTTTCATATTTGACTAATTGAGTTTAAAAGATAGCCCGTTTCTCGTTTTGGTTAAAAGTCATAGATTAGTGAAACTAAATTAAACCAAATCGGTATAAGCCTATACCCTGAAGGATTGGACCTAAGATTAAAAAATAAATAAATAAAAAAGGAAGTCTATTTTAGAGAATTTTGACTAGAATTCCCCAAATTAAACATAATGAAGAAATCTACCTGTTTCAAAGCTAATCCAAAAAGTCCAGACTCGAAGATTTCCCTGAGATTTACAGCTTGAAGTGGATAGTTCTTCACATGAAAATGAAGGGTTTGTGATGTATTTTCAATCAATGCGTCTCTATTGTCCCTGTGTCGCTTCTGAGATATCAATAGAGTCATGTTTAAAATTTAGTCATACTAAGGAAGAGTAATGCTATGCTGCCCAAATTTGGTTTCCAAATGCATTTTCCGTTATATATAGCACATACAGTGGTATGCAGTACGTACCTCCAATCATTGTCACAACATGTGGTACAACTATTAAAGCATGCATTTGCTATTCAAATTTGTGAATCATAGCATTATTCCTTCAAGAAATTACTGAATTTTGAAATAGAGACCTGAGCATTTGCTCCCAATATATTTGTGAGTATATGCTTCTTTACTGTCTTGTGAAATTCGTCGTAATCACTTGTTGCGACCATACATTTATCGGAGGTTAGGATCGTTAACGCTTTTGAAAGCTTTCTTGTTGATATGGATGAGAATCTAGTCACCATGGCCTGAACACAAAAAGAGGCAAAAAAAAAAAAAAAAAAGATAAAGAAAAGCAAGAACCAGTGATGCCATAGAAGAGTTAGGTCAAGTTTCATGGTTGTTAAAGAACACATTAAGCATAAAATAGAAGTAGAGCATATTATGTTGCATTTAGTTCACAGATTCAGAGGGAAAACAACGAGAAGGCAAAGGAAAGAGTAGAGAAAAAAACCATTTCCCGAATACTTCGGGTATGTTTAAATAATATTAAAAATTAGTTCGTATGTAGAAAATATAATGTAAGATAGTAAGTTCTTATGTAGTTAGTATCACAATTATCCTGCACAAGTTGAATCACCACTAGATAATGGTACAAGGAGTTGGTCCAAAGAGTTAAATGAACTAAGGCATCTACTAAAACATTGACCTAGCAAACTTTTGAACAAAAGATGTCCAAAATATAAAAGTGATGTTCTACAAGGCACAAGTCTTTACTCACTTCAAGATGAGATTCAATTTGAAAACATGGTGGGAGGTAGCAACACTATCCATTTCCTCGTGTATGTAAATATTGATTAGGGGCGTAAGAAAAATCTATTGGACCAAACCAATTGATCAAACTGATTGGTTCTATCGATTTTTAAAAAAAAAAATGACCACATCGACCCACTTCGGTTGGTTTTGAAAAATTTGACCAAAGCGAACTGCTTTCACCCCTAATTATCGATTGCCATTTTTGTACTTGATTAGATAATGTTTGTACCATAAAATATAATATAGTTTTTTGTATTATTATTATATGTTGCCATGAGAACTCGGAAGATTACTTGAAAGACACTTGGCTTTACAAGAGAAGATCAAGGTTGGTTACTTAAAGATCAATGGTGATAATGAATATGGAAGTTACTTGAAGACATTTGACATCGTAGAAGCATCTCCCACTAATTGGTAGTTGATTACTTAAAACTTGAAGGAATTTGAATTATTAATTATTATAATTAAAGGAAAATGTAATGCAAATTCCAAGTTATTGTAAACTCTTCCTATAAATACTTCTATTGTACTCCTTTGTAAGGGTCCTGAACCACAACAAATACATTAATATACGTAGTAGTACACTACCTTCTCCTTCATTCGGCCACTATGGTCATTTCTACTTTACTTGGCTTTTGTTTAGTTCAGTTTGCTCAATTTTAATTAGTTTAGGTGTCACTCCCTCTTTGATCCATGTGATTGCTATTTAAAACTTCCACTTTTATCCATCTTGTTTTGATAGAAATGGGTCTGTTCGAGATTGCTTAGTTGACTTTTTCTTTATTGCTAATTTATTTACAAAATACTTAGAACCATAGTTAAATTTTAGTCCTTATATGAATTCCGACTAGTCTATAGTTAATCTCTTAGTGTACATCTTCTTTTGACATTACTGTTTCAATTTATTCCACTTCGAACGCCTTCGAATTTCTATATTTGTTTAAGTCTTTGACCTGGAACTCTCCTATATGCCTCTCTCTCTTCTTTTACTTCCAACTCGATGTTGATTACATTCGACACGATAAAAATCTTTTTAATAAAGGCATTTGAACAGTTACAATTGGCCTGATGAGGTGCATTTGGTTTACACAATTATACAAATACATTGGCAACTTACTTGCCTGGCACGTTCGCACACTTAATTATACAAATATCCTTTAAAGGATAAATAGCCAAACATAATTTTGGCATGCCCAGTGAGACTCAAGTGTCAAGATGTCAAATGGAGTACTTCAAACGTGCAATTTGGGAATTAAAGTATCAATGACACCAAATTTTGGTGCTAGAAATTTTGAAAGGTTGTATGTACCCTCACCAACACCAAACTTTGGTGATAATAATTTTGATTAATTGGTTGTGTACTTCACCACCATCAATACCAAGTTATGGTGATGAAAAAATATTGTTCCATTATTGGAACAGTTAAAAGATCAAGCATTTAGTTTAGAAGCTAAAATTTATGAAATGGCTCGGGGGTGTCAACTCTTATACAAAATTATGAGCCAATTGATGAAAACAACTTGATTGTAAAGAATTTTCAAAATCCTTTAATGGCTGAAATAAAAAAATCACCAACACTCTCATAACCCATATTGGTTAATCAATCAAATGATTGTGGTGAAAAGATACCTCGGGGGGTGTATTCAACCAAGTATGGAACTTGAGGATCACGAACAAATTTTTGTTCATAGATTTGAATTTTTCAACATTATACAAAGTGTTGAAACTTATAAATTATTTAAGCCACTTATGACTTTATTGAGTCAATATCCACTTTGGCTTTGTGGGGCTCATCAAAAATGGGTTATGACCATGTGGATTATTATATGGCAAGATTTTTACAAGGAAAAACGAAATGACTGATCGAATTTCAAAGCAAATTCAATCACTGTATTAACAGCGTTGAAGTTTCAAAACAATGACCTGTGGGCCCTAAATTGAATTTCATGCTACGTAGTAGCTGGAATAAATGTAGATGAACCACCATCAATACATGTATTGATGTTAATTAGCATGATTCTTTGACTTTGAAGTATTTGCATAAACCCACATGGAAGACTTCGAAGCATAATACCAGGAATCGGTACTCTTTGTAATGGTCAGTACATGATTCATGAATTGTACCAAGATCATGATACCATCTTGGTCATTGAATGGATCAGAAGCATTTATGGTGGGTCCCAACTTGAGTAGTGTGGACTGTGATGATGAAGATGAAAGTTACTTGAAGACAGTGTCTTCGTAAGAGCATCTCCCACTAATTGGTAGTTAATTACTTGAAACTTGAAGAAATTTGAATTATTAATTATTATAGTTGGAGGAAAATGTAATTCAAATTCCTAATTATAGAGTCTTCCTATAAATACTTGTATTGTACTCCTTTATAAAAGTCCTGGACCACAACAAATACATCAATGGATTATTACACTACCTTCTTCTTCATTCGGCCCCTATGGCCATTTCTTCTTTACTTGGTTTTTGTTTAGTTTCAGTTTGCTCAATTTTGAATTAGTTTAGGTGTCACTCCCTCTTTGATCCATGTGATTGTTGTTTAAAACTTCCACTTTTATCCATCTTGTGCTTAGTTGGCTTTTCTTTTATTGCTAATTTATTTACAAGTACTTAGAACCATATTTAATTTTTAGTCCTTATATGAAATCCGACTAGTCTATAGTTAATCTCTTAGTCAACATCTTCTTTTGACATTACAGTTTCACAATTTATTCCACTTTGAGCGCCTTCGAATTTCTATATTCATTTAAGTCTTTGATCTCGAACTCTCCTCTCTCTCTTCTTCGTCTTCGAACTAGAGGTTAATTACATCTTACACGATAAAAGTCCTTTTAATTAAGGTATTTAAACGATCACAATTGGCTCTGGTGAGACACATTTGACTTACATAATTACACTAACACATTGGCAACTTACTTGCCTAACATGCTCGCACACTTAATTACACAAATATCCTTCAAAGAACAAATAGCCAAACAAATAAGATTATAGGTTTTTTATTTAGATAAGATTATAGTCAATTTTTCACAGTTTTCATTGATTCTTTGTTATTATTTTGTCCGTGAGAATCGTGACGATAATTATGGTTTCTAATACAAAAATGCTACACTCACACCAAATTTTACACCCAACACATTCTAATCTTTGATTCATGTGGATTCTATATAGGACCCATGTAGAACCCATGTGGGATCTACATGGAGTCCACTGAAATCAAGGGCCAAAATTGTTGGGTGAGGAATTTGGTGTGTGTGTTGCATTACTCTTCTGATTATAATAGATTCCACGAGCACGACAGACTGACAGTCATATGGGCAGTTGTAACGAACAATGTTTAATTACATTCATGGGCGGAGGAGGCATATAAGGGCCAGGTGGACCTAGCGTCCCCCCCCCCCCCCCCCCCCCCCCCCCGAACTTTTGAAAATTACAAAATTACATTTAATATTTTATAGAGATTAGAAATAGACCCTCCTAAAATTCACTCAGGCCCCCCTAAACTTTTGAAAATTTTAGATTTATATGTAATATTTTATAGATTTTAGACACAGTCCCCTGGACTTTTGAAAAATCTAGATTTACATCTAATATTTTTACAGGTTTTCGAAATTGGTCCCCTAAAATTACTTGATTTTAACAAATTTAGGGGTGTTAAACTAATTCTACATACAATTCTACAGGTTTACACATAATAAAGTATAAGTAGACCCAAAAAAAATCGCCTCGGAAATGCTACTCCAAAACCCCCATACAGTCTAGACCCCTGCCAAAAAATTCTGAGTTCACCACTGATTACATTAAATAACCTGATTTATTAATATCAAATATCAATTAAGTACAAGCCTATCTTTAGAAGTATATTAAATCAAGAGTAGTAATGAAGAGTAGTGATGTCATTTCCAAATTAGATATGCCTGATGTTGTTGTCGGCCATTGGGACCAATTTCAACCGTTACGTATATAATTGTGAATTTTTCCACTTAGGTACTATTTAATAAAAGTGAATTTTTAATGCTTAAAATTTTAAAAAATAATGTTTCAAATATTAAAATAAATCACATTAAGTGATTTTTTTTTTCACTTAAAAATTTTAACAAATTATTTGTTGATTTTTCAAAGTCATACGTTATCAAAAGAAAAATGGTTTGTCAACAATTCTTTAATCTATCACACACACTAAGACCGTTAGTGTTTTATATATATATATATATATATATATACACTAAAATGATGATAAAACAAATGATAATTATTGTGACAAAATAAGAAGTATACATGTACAGTGTATATATATATATGATTTCACACATACTTCCTCCGTCCCAAATTAAGATTTTTTAATTAATTTTTTTTAATAGCCCATTTTAAGAGTCCATTTGAAAAATCAGTGTATTTTAACTGCAAATTTTTTTTATTTTTTTTTATTTTTTCATATTTACCCTTTGTTATACAAAACTCTCCCACTTTTATTTTCTTTCTTTCTTTCTAATTTTTTTGATGTGACATTAGAGTTTGAAAATTCAAAAAGAGCAATAATGGAAAGTTATAAATTTCACAACAATTAACGATGTTTCCTTAAAAGTAAGAATTTCCAAAAGAAATTCTTAAGAGCATCTCCAAATAAGATGCGTCAAATTCATTTGGAAGCTTATGTGGCATTTTTGGCATTGATATCCCTAACAAATAAGAACTCCACCTAATATGTCAAATTTATTATTTTATGATAATTTTCTTTTCTATTTTGCCTTTTATGAAATGTTTGTTACTTTATTTTGAGAGACACAACATTAAATATATAAAAGTATAAAAGGTGTATTGCCTTTTGGTATGTAAAGTTTGACACAGGAGCTCGTTTATCAAATGGTATGTAGGATTTAGACATTTCGGGTGGAATGTTTTGGGATGGCAATGGGGTGGGTTTTTCGGGTTCCCCGCCCCGCCCCGCTCCTAATAGGTAGGGTATGGGGGGGCTTAATAGGATTAGGGGCGGGTATGGGGGAGATTTTCAAAACCCGGGTAGGGGTCGGGTCGGGGTCGGGGTAGGGACAAAAAACCCGCCCTCGCCCCGAATATACTTGTATTTATATTTTTACCCCTCAATAATTATGTGTATTACTATTTTTTAAAAAAACTGCACTATTAGGGAACTAATTGGGTAAGTTAAAAAAAAATTGCACTATTAGAGAAAAAAATGCATTAAAAAAATTGCTTTTTTAATTTGTGTAACAAAAAAAAAAAAACATAATCGGGGCGGGGCGGGGCGGGGCCCCCGGGGGCGGGGGCGGGGAGAGCACTATGCGGGGCGGGGCGGGGGGAGGGTTTACTGAAGCGGGGCGGGGGCGGGGTATGGGGGCCCCGTCCCATACCCGCCCCGTTGCCATCCCTAGGAATGTTCCACTTCTTAAAATATAGTTTTGTTAAAAAAAAATTGTCTTTTATCATGCCAATAATGAAATAACATATAGGTTGAAGATGCTGTAATATGAAATAGATGGAGTATATGTTTTTAAACTTTCTGCAAATAATTATGAAAACAGTACTCCCTTTCGTCCCATAATTAGAGTTTTGTATTCTATTTTGGGATATTCCAAAATTATGTCCATCTTCAACACATTTTTTTCAATATTTTTCCAATTTTACTGATTTTATTTAGGTGAGAGAAAGGGTTGGAAGGAGTATAAAAAATTGTAAGGGGCAATTTTTGAAGAGAGTGCTTTAAATGTAAACGTAATTATGATGTTCCTTTAATATGTTGGATTTTCAAAGATGGACTCTAAGAGGGTGTTTGGAAATTTTTGAGAATGAGTTTCTGAAAGAAGAAGTCCATTTACAAAAGTGAAATTTGTTTGGTGAGATTTTGGAATGGATTTCTTGACAAGAAGTGCATCTCTAGAACCAACCGATAGCATAGTTTTGGAATGGAAAATTCAAAAATCATGACTTCTCACAACTGTGATTTTGCACTTCCCTGAAAGTCAGAAACGTTCTACACACAATAACACTTTTATCCCTTGTTTTAAAAATTAATGTTATATTTATCAAAATTCCATAACTAATTATAAAATCTAATTCTAATGGATGTTTTTTAAGAGTAACATTGGTAAGTAAGTGTAAGTTTGCACTTTTAAGATGTTGTTACCAAACACGTTTGCACATTTAGGTGCAGTATATATTTAAAATTACTCATTCACCAAATAATTATTTTTTTAAAAAAAAATACATCTAAATAAGTCTATATTGAAAAGTCCATTCCTAGATTTTGTTTGAGCAGCTGCGCGCGCAAGTAATTAACATGACATAATTATGTTACGCGAGCACAAATGACCAGCCACATGAAGGAAGACCATGCAATCTCTCATAATAAAAGGAAATCAAATCAATGACCTAAGCAGAGATTTATACACAGGGCCGGCCCTGAGGCAAAGCGGCCAAGCCGCCGCATGGGGCCTTATTTTTAGGCCTCATTTTTAGGCCTATTTCTTCTAATTTTTTTCTATTTTTTATGAAACTTATCATTTTTAGGCTTATTTTCTTCTAATTTCTTCATAATTTTTATGAAATTTAGGCCTATTTTCTTCAAATTTCTTCCCAATTTATATGAAACTTAGGATTTTTAGGCCTATTTTTCTTCACAATTTCTATAAAACTTATCGTTTTTAAGCCTATTTTCTTCTAATTTCTTCCTAATTTCTATGAAATTTATCATTTTTAGGTCTATTTTCTTCTAACTTTTTCCTAATTTCTATGAAACTTATCATAGGGGCCTCATTTTTTAGGTCCTTTCGAAAGTTCGCTTGAGGCCTCGGCCGAATTTTGGCATCTCAGGACCGGCCCTGTTTATACATCATATAATTAGTGTATTTATATACACGGGCAGGGTCTGGGACGGACATTTGTACACGGACCTCACTTTTAGCGATAAAAATCTGTGGCTAAAAGAGAAAACGGATCTCACTTTTAGCGATATAAATCTGTGGCTAAAAGAGAAAACACCGTCGCTAAAGGTTTAGCTCACTTGACAAAATTTTTGTAGCTAAAAGCGGAGAACCATAAACACACCAGAGCCTCTCTGTATATATACATACTTGCATATTCATTCATATGAGAGAGAGAGAGAGAGGTACCTCCTTGGCGACATCGCTAGTATTGAGGACAACAATAGTGTTAGAGCCAGTTCTGATGGAATAAATAGGGCCGTAAGTCTCAGCCCACTTTGCAAATGTCTTGTGTGGTTTCTTCTCTTTCAGTTGCAGCAAATTCCCAAGCAATGGCAACCCCGGTACCTCTATAGGTACACCAAACCCATCAATTCCCATATCAATACGGACATGCAAACACATATATGCATATATACATATAAGGGTCGTTTGGCACAACTTTTATTCTACTATTCAATCGTAAAAAACAAAAAAAAAAAAGTGTTTTGATCACTCAGCAAATTTCTCCAATTCAATCACAAATTCTAGTTTTTGAAATTCTATAATCATTTTGTGAACCCCAAAAGCAGTTTCCAAATACCCTCGGTGAGTATGCTTAGGATTAACTAATTGATTCCCAGAAGGGGAAAAAAAAAAAAAAAAAAGAAAAGAATTAATGGAGGACAAAAGTAGAGAGTAATACAAGCTAGAAGTCAAAGATTCTTGAACAAAAGCTGTTGAATACAACTTTTGGCTAATCGCAAATTTCTACGAGTCGGTACTAGAAATTAGCTTTAATTGAGAGTTCTATAATCACCTATGAACTCCAAATGCGATTTCCAAACTCCCTTGCACTCGTATACAAGCACTCGTATACAAATACTTGGTGAGTATGCTTATGATTAATAAATTCAAAAAACCCAAGGGGAAAAAAAAATCCATTAAAACAATTTAATCGTGGGACAAAAGCAAAGAGTGATTCATACGAGGTAGAGGTTGAAGATTCGAAGATTTTCTCTTATGATTTTTAACATCTCCTCTAGTGAACAACCAATAAACACCACCCAGAGCAATCAGAGCAATCGCGGTTAGTAAAGTCTTTGCTTGAACATCCTGAATTGCTTCTGTAAACGCCATTTCTTGCTAGAGATGAGAGAGAGAGAGAGAAGAGGGGGGAAATCTAAAAGGTCTTTACCACATTTGCTATGTGTATCTAACGCAATAGGTCTATATATATATATCGGAAAAGGCTATATAGTGCACTGAGCGAGTGTACTGAGTTTTTAAACATAAAAAATTCACCGGTCGCCCCGTGTCCCATCCTTCCGCCCCGCTGACCTGAGGGTTTTTAGGCTCAAATGTCTAGTGCACTTACCCAGTGCACTGGAGAGCTTGACCATATATATATATATATATATATATAATAGGGATAACTATTCTAACCTCCTCCGAGTTTAGGTCTAATTACATGGACCTCCACTATGGTTTTCATAATTACACTGACCTCCCTTCTTCGTAACAGAAGACTAACATCGTTAAAATTTATGCGAAAGTACATATTTACCCTCAATTGGTACATTACACTCACCTCCCATGAGCTATGGTCTAATTGCACAAACTTCTTTTGAGATTTATAGTTGTAACACTTCATCTTCTCTCCTTTAGCCAACAACGATTGTTAACCAAAAAATTGATAATTTTTTAGTTATATTTTCTCAAAATATCGATGCTCATCCTTATTACACCTACAATTAAAGATTTTGAATGTTTATATATATGTATATATATGTACACATTACTTGTAGTTCGATTTAGGTTTATACACACAAACAAAAACCCAAATATTAACTATGAACTTCTGGAGAAAAAAATCTTAAAATTTAAACTAAAATGTAAAAATATACACTTCTTGTAAAATTAATATCCATAATTGAGTAGATCTTAAAAAAAAAACAATGAATAAAAATTATCTGTACGCCCAAAGAGTGCATTTTCACTCAGCCAAATTTTATCAATTGGGTGAGCATGTGATATATATCAACCACTTTTCATGGACAAAAGGCGGATAAACAAAAGATCTAGAGTGCTCGGTCTCACATACTCACCCAATGGGATGCTTGAGTGAGCAAAATTATCTGTTTTTGTGAAATTTTCAAATCTAATGCATAGATCTCGAAGAAATAATTGAAATAAAGTATAAAAAAAATAAAAACAAATAAAAACATCCAAAAAGGCCCAAAAATAAGGAAGTTATAGTTGTTTAATTCAAATATTATACGTTCGTCAACAGATAATATTATTTGTTTAGACAGAAAAAATGCAAAGCAAGGCTCTGAAAAAAACCACACAAATGGTAAAAAAAAAACGAGTAAGTTATGGTTGTCTAAAGTTAACAGATAATATTATACTAGTTAATTTCTGTCAATTACGGGAGCACAAAAAAAAATCTGAAAAATAAGAGTAATTTTAAATTTTAAATGGGTTAGTGTAATTTAAAAAAAAAAACATAAGGAAGGTCTGTGTTATTTGCCAAAACCTCGAGGGAGGTAGTAGTAAACTTTAGAGAAACTATAAATAGTATTTTTAGAAGAATACCGCAATTATTTAATAATGTAAGCATTTTTCATTTGCTATTTAACATTTTTTGTAATGAAGAAAAGGTCAATATTACCTAAATATTAAACTCAAAAGAGATAATTACAGGTCACAGTCCTACTCAGCATAAGCTCCAATATCCAACTCACTATCAATTCGAGTAATGTTAAATGCACAAAAAAAAGTGCACAACGAAATGCACAACCTGTTTTAATTTGTTGGACTTCGTGCTGAAAAAGCTGTACACTCCTTTTTTTTTGTCTTTTTGTGTGTACAGACTTTTCAGTACGAAGTCCAATAATTGCAAGCTAATTGTACATTTCGTTGTACACTTTTTTTTGTGCATCTAGCATTTCCGCCATCAATATTCATTCTTCTTCACAAGTCAAGATGAATTCAACTTGAGTGGGCCTATTACATGTCACAGTTCTACTCAGCATCAACTCCAATATCCAACTCAGCATCTGCATGCAAGTGGCTAATTAGTTTTTGAGTAATATTTGGGGCACTAACAACTTCCACTAACACTTACTAACACATTCTATCTCTCTCCTAGTGGCACTGTGGGCTCCGCAGTGGACCCCGCAGTACCACTAGGAGAGAGATAGAGTGTGTTAGTAAGTGTTAGTGGAAGTTGTTAGTGCCCTAGCATTGCCCTTTGTGCTTAACTCTGTGTATTAAAACAGAGCACTATTGTAACTTTCATTTTCACTGAATATATTTTTTCTTTCTCTCTCTAAATTTTGATAGGATCAATGTAATTATAAAAATACAGAAGAGGTTCGCATAATTAAATCTAAACTCAGGAAAGGTGAGAGGTCCGAGTAGTTATCCCTGTATGTTAATAGATGATCATGGGATAGCGATGGCGACAAAAGCTATGATGTGAATGAATGGAGTTGTGTGGGTTTGGAAAAGAGCGAAAAATCGAATAGTTTAGGTGAGTGATACCAATGGGTTCGATTAACAAGATGACAAAAGTCCTTTTGTCACCATAGCTTTAGAATATGCGTTTCAGTGTAACAATGAATAGGACAAATTGGAATTAATTTTGGAGATACTTCCCAAATTTAAATTGAAGAGTCACTCAAAAAAACTACATATTTGTTAAATGTGGATAACTAACAATAATGATAGACACAACATCAATCATAACATAAATTACAGCACATGTTTTAAATGTATATATCTTGTGATTCCCAAAAAAATATGGGTCCTGTGTGAAAAATTCACACAGCACAAGGTACATGCATTTAAAATATGATTGTAGTTTCTGTTGTGGTTGGTGTTGTGTGCCTAGCATTATTGAGATAACTAAATAAAGAACTTAAAATTAGGTTTTATTCCAAAATCGTCATTGACACATCAGTATGTAAACAGTTTAGGTGTGTAAAACTAGAGTATTTAGCATTTTCAAATTTAAATGTCAAATTCTTAGATAGTTGTATTACAGTGCTAGTATCAGCAAACACTTACAAGAGCACCTGGAGTTGTTGATTAAAAGTATTAATATTACTACAGACACAACACAAAGCACAACAAAATTTTAAATGCTTGTACTTTGTGCTGTGTAAGTGGTGCATAAAAAATGTGAAAATTTGAAACAGCACATGGTACAAGGCATTTAAAGTCATGTTGTGCTATGTGTTGTGCAATATATTATGTCTGTAGCATTACTCTAAAAGTATTTGGTAACCAAAGTTGGGATTCAAAATTTGGAAACATATCATTATTCTTAATTTTGTAGTAAAGGTAAACAAATGTTGTCGCCATGCTTACTACAAAATCAAGAATAATGCTACACTTCTAAAATTCAAATATCAAATTCGATTCTTAAATACTTGGAAAAATTAATAGAAAATCCTTCAAAATAATCTTTAGGGGCGTAAATCGGTCCGTCGGTCAGTTTTTTTCGATTTTTTTTTGTGTTTGAAAATTGACCTATATGGGTGTAAACTGGTCGGTCTGTCGGTTTTTAGGAGTTCGGTCAGTTTTGCAGTCAATTTTAGCTTGTACATACATTTAAGATCCCGACCAATCGATTTTCGGTTTGCGGTTTGCGTTTTGTTTTTTGGTTTTTGTTTTTTTTTCCCAAGTAATCTTCCAAAGTTTTGAAGGACAAAAGAGGTGAAGTGCCAAAACTACCCTAAAGGAATGTTAGAATAGCCAGCCAAACGCCCCCCAAGCCGCGCACCACGCACTCCATGCGCGCGAATTCTGCCCCCAGCCTCTCACACCGTGTGAGCGGTTGTACCGTATCATACCCAATTTCAAAAATTATTTTTAAACTTTAAACATCCATAACTTTTGACCTACAACTCCATTTTTCGCAAATTTTATACCGTTGGAATCGTGTCGACGAGAGCTACAAAACTAGTATCATTGTTGATATGTTTTGAGCAAAAAAAAAATTATAATTTTTGCATGCATGAATAATAAGTGAAATTTCACTTGACATGCATGAATATTAAATGAAATTTCACCGAAATCATACATGAACATTAAGTGAAATTTTACTTAGGGTAAATTACACAAACCTCCCCTGAGGTTTGCCTTAATTACACGGACCTCCCCTGAGGTTTTGAAAATTACATGGACATCCCTTGAGGTTTGTAATTAGGTAACAAAACGCCACCTCCCCTAACGGTCTATTAGTTTTTTTTTTTTACATTAGCCCCCTGAAAATTACAATTAGCCCCCCCTAATATTATAAAATTGTCATGCTAAGACCCTTTCTCTTATATTTTTGTGTTAATTATAAAATCCTCCTCCCTCCTATATTTTTGGGTTAATTTTTTTAGCATTAATTTATATCTACACAAAATACATATAAATAGGTCCAAAAAAATTTTTTTCCCCGAACAAACTTCTATCAAGCCCCCCTCCCTGTATTAATTTTCTAGATCTCCCCTTACCCCTATGCTTCAAAAGTGGACACTAAACCCTATGTGATTGTTGACTAAAATGGAACTGTTATGATTTCACTCAAAACTGACGAAAATTTAAAAATTGGTTAAAAATATAAAAACTTGACCCCATTTGTGATGTTAATTTTGGGGTTGACTCTTTTTAAGAGAGTAATGATATCCTTTAACCCCAAAATTAGCCTCACATAGGTGGGTTAAAGGATATCATTTTGAAGCATGGGGGCAGGGGCGGATCTAGAAAATTAATACAGGGGGGGCTTGACAGAGGTTTGTTCGGGAAAATTTTTTTTTTGACCTATTTATATGTATTTTGTGTAGACATAAATTAATGCTAAAAAATTAACCCAAAAACATAGGAGGGAAGAGGGATTTTTTAATTAGCACAAAAATATAAGAGAAAGAGGGCTTAGTATGACAATTTTATAATATTAGGGGGGGCTAATTGTAATTTTCAGGGGGGCTAATGTAATAAAAAGTACGGATCATTAGGGGAGGGGGCGTTTTGTTACCTAATTACAAACCTCGAGGGAGGTCCGTGTAATTTTCGAAACCTCAAGGGAGGTTTGTGTAATTTACCCTTTTACTTAATATTTATGTATGCCAAGTTGGTATATTTTGAGGATAAATAAATAAATAAACGAATTTTCTCTAAACTTAATAATTATGTATGCCAAGTTGATATATTTTGAAGGGGAAAAAAAAAACCGAATTTCACATGCTTATTCCTAGGGAGAGTTTTAGTGAATTTTCAAAAAAATTATTGCATTTGTGTGGTTTAAAAAAAATTGTGTTTTAATAATTGATTGTGAAATTTGAGTTTTGAACAAAATGTACATTCTTAAATAAATATGAAAAAAAAAAGAGTGAAATTTCACTTAACATACATGAAAATTAAGTGAAATTTAACTTAATAATTTGTCACGGCCCATCTCGCTACGCGCGGAAATAGGATACGTGACCCGCCAACAAGGCTCTCCCTACTCATTAAAAGTCATAGTGGCGGAAAAGAGAACTTAAAAGTAATAAAGAGTATTCAACTCTTTTGAAAACAATACACTTTAACTTGTAAAATCCGTATAAATTTTAAAAGTTAATTATATTTTGAAACAAATGAATTTATATTAAAAGGGACCCTAAGGGTACTCCAAGAACCAATTAGAACATTTAAAAATTAAAAAAAATTCAAGTTAGAAAAAGTAAGCATGCAGCACGTTTCAACCGGTCGAATTACTTCGTTCGACCAGTGAATGCCCCTTTAGCATAACATAGAATTATGTCTAAGAATCAAACAACCATGCCCTTTTCAATACTTCCAAACATGTAGGCTTATCCCAACCCAATTCAATCATAACACAGCTATAATACGGAGTAACATTTACGAAACTTTGAAAAGAACCGACCAATGAAATAAACTTGCATTGATTCAATATTTCATGGATCTTCAAGTATAATACATAAATTGAGATGGCCTCAATCAGTTAAAAATCCCTTTTGGGGGGGGGGGGGGGGGGGGGTGGTTTTGTCTTTTGTTTTAAGCGCAATGCTAGACACCCAACCTATTTCACAATCTATTTCACAACTGTACATCCTGGCCATTGATTTTGATGGGCTCCATAGGAATCTCACATGGGTCCTGCACAGGACCCACCAAAATCAATGGTCAAGATGTATAAGTTGTGAAATAGGTTATGAAATAAGTTGGTTGTCTAGTATTTTTGTTGTTTTAAACACGTGCACTTGATTTTGTTGTAAGGTCATTTTAGATACTTCCGATTAGTAGGGATAATAAATCCCGGGATTGTTTCAAGTTTGGGATGGCCCAGAACCCGATCATGTGTTTACTAGTAAAGTGATTCTACAAATTGAAAGAGTTGGATAGAAATCATTTTCTTTATATGGGAGTCCGTACTCAACATAAAATTACTCATAAATTTGCTCTTAACATGATTATAATTTTTTCAAGAACTAAATAAAAATATAAATGGAACTGAACCTAATTTTATAAAGTCATTTTTAAATTCAGATTTTTATGATACCCAACAAGGACTAACAATTTGAATCTTTGTGCTTATAACTATTAGATTAAACTAAAATACTTAAGACATGTTTTTTTTTTGTTTTTTGTTTTTTTTTTTTAAAAATTTTTAATGTACATTTTGCGATATTTTAAGCTATTATTAAGTCATATCAATGCCACATGTTGCTACATAAGAACACCATGCACAGGTATACCAATTATATGTATCTAAAAAATGTACTTAAATCTTTTACTTTGTTAATAGATGCTTCTTGATTTGATAAAAATATATATATACTTGAAACTGCGCATTTCTTAAAATTCATTTATTGATTTATTTAATTTTTTTTGTTGGTGGGTGGGGGGACAATCACAAGTCCCTCTCACTCACAGGCTTTTAACTTATCTTAGATGCAATTTTCGATAGTCAATGGTGCTTGTCTTCATCCTTGAATAGTGACTACAGTAAGGGTATGACTTAAGCTGATTTGTGTTAGACAATATGTCCCACATTGAATAAATATGGAGTTGACTATGGCTAGATATACATGTTGGACCTCTCCACCTAATAGCTTAAGCTTTTGGGTTGGATTCAAAGTTTCTTCATGGTATCAAAGCCAGGCCCATTCCCAACCCTTTGAAAAACAAAAACAAAAAATAGCGCACACCCCCACGATGACAGACCCAACAAAAGGCTGCACGATGATAAGACCCAAAGAGGCACACGTGACAGACCCAAGAAGAGGCTGCACGTGAGGGGGCGTGTTAGACAATATGTCCCACATTGAATAAATATGGGGTTGACTATGGCTAGATATACATGTTGGGCCTCTCCACCTAATAGCTTAAGCTTTTGGGTTGGATTCAAAGTTTCTTCAATTTGTGTAGTCAATTACTCCTTCCGTCTTATTTTATGTGTTCATTTTAGGGAATCTAACTATTTAAAGGGACAAAAAGAATCTACACCTACTTTCCACAATTGCCCATAAGCATTGTACTTTCTTTTTTTGTTTTGTTTTGGTGTTGATTGCAAAGAAGGGTAATTTGGGAAACTAAGTAAAATTTGTAAACTAATTTAGTAAAGTGGACAATAATTTTGGGACATTCAAAAAAAGAAAGATGGACACATAAAATGGGACGGAGGAAGTATTATACAGTAAAACCAATCCTAAAATATTAAAAATCATGAAATTAATTGTCCTATGCATAGAGCTTCATTGGAAAGTGTTTTTTGACAAAAAGATTTGTAAATCTTATAAATTAAAGTTACAACAAGGGATTCCTATCTTTCGTGGCATCTTGTATATATTTATAATCAGTCTGGCTATAGAGAGGGCGTTCTCTCTTTAATAAAGAGAGGGCATCTGTTTTGACCGTCAGATCGTGTTTTCATTAAGGGCAGTTTTGTTACTTCACAGTTTTTAAACACGATCTAACGGTCAAAACAGATGCCCTCTCTTTATTAAAGAGAGGGCGCCCTCTCCATAGAATTTTCAATTTATAACAATAATAAAAATAATAATAATAATAATAATAAAGGCTAATGCTAGAGACACCTAAAAAAGTCGCCTAAAACTCTTAAGAACTCCGTTTTAGATTTAATTTCAAAAGCCTGACAGGAGGTCTTGTAAGGCCCAGCCCATTCAACTCCTTAAAATTCAGGTGTTAAGGAGAGGGGAACTAAAGCCTTATAAACCGCACAGAGGGGCCATAAATGGGCGATGTGGGATATTCCAACACACCCCCAGAACCACAGGAGCCGCACACTCGGTATACCCTGGAACAGGGCAATCGGAAACTCGGCACGCCGGAAGACAAGACTAACCAAGCTTTGATACCACTTGTAAGGCCTAACCCATTCAACTCCTTAAAACCCAAGTGTTAAGGAGAGGGGAATTAAAGCTTTATAAACCGCACCAAGAGACCATAAATGGGCGATGTGGGACATTCCAATAGGAGGCAATTGTCTAAATGAATACATTGTATCAGGCTAAATGATTGACATTGGGTAATTGAGGAAGTTTCTACAACATTGAACTTCACATATAATGTAAAACTTTAGATACATATCCACAGACCATGAAATTTGTAATAACCTGCATTTTCATTTAATTTCTTGTAATTGCATTCGATATGTTTAAATTCAATTGAATTTCCATGATTAATCTGTATTGTTAAAACTGATTTCTGGTTTTATTTCATAATTAAAATTCTTTTGGGGTCAAATTGTAATTTTATAAAATTTAGCAATACCTGTGTTGGATTTCAAAACCTATATTTCAAAACGGTGGAAAGGTTTACTTTTGACTCAAACAGTATTTTTATAGAACTAGAAAATCAATTCTTAAGTTAAAATGAATTTTCGGTATCTTTGTGGTGACCACCGCACCCCGAAAATACCAGTTTATGTTCAAAACTGTCCGCGCGGTGCTAAACTTTCACAGATTTTGGAAGTGATGTAAAGCTAGATGTGACATACACTTTATTTCCATTTATGGCAAGTGATCATTAGCTTGTGCCTTGTTTGGATCTACCTACCTTGTGTGTGTTATTGTTGTGCCATAAGCTTGTTTTACCAAACAACCTTAATTGACCCCCTACATACCTATGCTTGGCCCTTGGGAGATTGTTGAGTTATACAATCTGCATATATGAGTAATATACGTATATGTGCTGTGTTTTTCTTCTAATTAGAATTTGTGAATTAAAATCTTTTGTTGAGCCTTTGAGAATCAACTTGGAGCCCAAGTTCCCCTCAAGCACTTGCTTATATAACTCACACCTCTCTCTCCATTAAACACTCTGCTATATACAATCACAGAGAGAAAAGAGTGAGTTTGAGAGTTATTTCAGAAATTTTTGTAAAGAGAAAAGCTTCAAGACTCCATAGCCAAAGCTTGGAGTTGATTTCTTATTTGGTTAATCTTTCTCAACTAAACTCTCAAGCTTCAATCTGTGAGTATTATTAACTCACTCCCAATGTAATTCATGTTCATTTACTGCTTGTATGTGTATAATTGTATATCACCTTTGAAGCTCTTGCGTATGAACTCCATGGCCTTGAAAATCAAGATTTTCCAAACTCAACCAAAATCCGTTTTTAGAATGAAATATGAAAGATTATACATCCTACATGCCATGTTTAAAGTATTAGACCTTAATTTGTTTACATGAGAAAGTATGTAAGAAAATTAGTTTTGACATGTTTTAGTTTTTCATAAAATTGGAGAGCTATGGATCAAATGGTGTTAAATTGATTTTGGAATCATAATCCTTGTGAAAAACCGAAGAGATCCATATGTTAGATGTCCTATACACTTTAGAATTGCAAAATGGGTCAAAAAGACCCCATTAAGCTGAAACAGAGCAGTTTCTGCGGGGAAGAAGAAGCCTCAGCTTCAACTCGCGCCACGATCGCGCACGCGAAGATCGCGCGAGCGGCCCGCGCGAGCGACCCGTCGCGCGAGCGATCCGCGCGCGCGATCCTTGCTTCCCCAGGCAGACAGAAGAGTTTATATATATAAATGGAATTTAGGCAGATCGTGCGAGGAACCCTTCGCGCAAGCGATCCGCGCGCGCGACCTTGGCTGTTTCAGGCAGACAGAAAAGTATATATAAAATGAAAATTGGGCATATCGCGCGAGCGGCCCGCGCGCGCGACCTCTGACAGATTCTGGTTTTTGTCTGTTTTGTATTTAGGGACTGTTTGGTTCAATTTTTAAGTACTGTTGAGGTTCTGTTTGGAAATTTTATTAATGCAGAATGCTATTAGTTATGTTTGAATTGATTAAGGAAAGGAATTGCGAGTTATCAATCCCCGTACGCGTGTTGTTCATTTAATTCAGCATTTTGCTTATGTTTAAGTGTATATCATTCATGTGGGGTCAGTGGTACATGCATGTGGGTGTCAGTCAGTGTGGAAGAGAGTAATGGTAGTGTGGAATGAGTATGAGTTTGAGTTTGTGGTTGTGGTTGTGGTTGTGGTTGAGATTGCGATAAGGGTATCTTTGAAATGCGACGGTGGCAAATTTGGACACTCCCTGACGCCCATGGAAGCGTTAAAGTGTGTGACGCCGAACTTGGACATTCCCTGGCACCCATGGTAGTGCTAAAGTGTGGCCTACGGACACTCCCTGATACTCGAGTCTGGATACTGCGTGAGGGGTTGCCCCGGTATTTGCATGGCGGTTAGGGTATTCAAAGTGTGAGGCATTTGACACTCCCTAGTACCCCGGACCAAAGTGTGAGGCAAACTGGACACTCCCTGGCGCCCCGTTGCTAAAGTGTGGCTATCTTAGTGTTTCAAAGATACCAGGAGTAAGATAGTGGGTTGTTGGGTTTTGTCGAGAGAAAAGAGTCGGTCAGATGAGATGGTGCATCGTTCTCATACACGGTCACATATGTGTGAATTTATCTTTTAAATAATGTTGTGGTTGTTTTCTAAACAAGCTCTTTATCTTAAATATAAACTTGTGAATTTAAATGGGAATTGGAAAATGGTAAATGAGTATGTTTTACATTCAAAGTTATGTTTTTAATACTCACCAGCTTCTTGAAGCTGACGACGTTGATGCGTCCTGGACATTCGTGTTCAGGCTTTTCAGGTTATGATCATGAAGGACCTTATGACTACGCTAACTGAGAATGGCTGCTTTTGGAATGAGAAAACTGTTCACTTATTATATGCTTTAAACTTATATGTTTTAAGTTATGACTGTTTGTTATAAGAATGACTGTAATAGACACTAAGTTATTGTTTTGTTTCAAGGCGGTCTGTGCCTTTAGATGACCCCGTGCTGTAATATGTAATAAGTTAGAAAATTTTTGTAAGCCTTGATTGCTCTGCTCTGATTATTATGTTTTGTTTGTTCGACGTTTGGGACGGAATCGATCCTTCAAACTGTCGCGACCTACGGGTCCATAAAGGAAATTAAACGCTTTCCTTATTTATGCTACGTCGGGGCGTGACAAAATTAAAGAAATCCATAAAATGCGTACTAGTGAAAAGAGAATTGTATCCAAAAGACTACAAGAGGAGGCCTTTATGATATGGTCCATCCCTCTTCAATGTCTTGGCTTTATGATTGCTTGCATTGGATGGAGTTTATGAGTAGTGAGGCCAACAGTATCCACATTTTCTTCTTCTCCATCCTTCAATTCCCATTCAAAATCTTGTACAAGCCTTCCAATTGCTCTGCAAGAAATTAGCATTGCTTGGAGAGAACCAGCACATACCCTCTTTCCCCCTCCAAAGGCCATTGTCTTGTGCAAATCCGTAGAATCATATTTCGCTTCGAGAAATCTCTCCGGTTTCCACTCTTCAGGACTCTCCCAAACTTTCTTATCCATGTTACACCCATAAAGGTTTATAGCAATCTGTAGAAGGAAGATCAAAGCTTTAAGATGATGCCAAGAACACCAAAAAAGCAAGAGATTAGGGGAAAAGTAGAACTACATTGATGTAGGTGGACTACTTCAATAATAGTGGAGCACTTGGATTTTCATTAGAAGTTGTTTTTAATGGTGGACTACTTCAACCGTCACATTAGTTGGGAACCAAAGTAGAAGAAGTTATTCTCAGGTCCAGACCATCATGTTATCACTCATGTGGTCTGGTGGTCTACACCAATTAGTGATACACACATGGGTAGTGCATTACTTTTATAGCACGATAAATTCACAAGAATCAAAACATGTTTGAATGAAAAACAAAACTATAAAGCTGACATGTGGTCTAAATGCCAATCACTTAGGCTTTGTTTGGTTCATGGATTTAGAGCCTGAAAATATAGGACAACCAAAGGAAATGTTTTCCTTTGTTTGGTTAGCAGATTAAATGAGGAAAATTGAGACATATATATGTTAACAACTTTGTAGTTTGAGAGTCACTTTCCTCCATTTTTTCCTAAATTGCCAAACTAATTTCAAAAATTTTAGCTTCCAATGTTATTAAGCATGGAGGAAAACATGTTCGTGGAAACTGGTTTTCCATTCCTCTCACTTAGGCTAGGGATATTGACGCAAAAATGCATTTTGAAACATTAACGAATAAAGTAATGTTCTAAACTTACTTTTTTTTTTACTCATTTAATTTTATTGACATTGATGTATACAATTTCTATTGCAGATTTACGGGCATTTGGAGTTTATGACTGAAATCTACGAATTTTTTTGATATCATTATTGGAACAATATAGATTGATGTTCGAAATTTTTTTGAATTTTTTTTTGGTGTGGATTATATGGATGTATGAAGATATATTATTTTTTTGGATAGAGTTTATTGTGACTTTTTTAATGAATGAACATTTGATTGGTTAATATGTATGTTGTGGATGGTTTAGATTTTTCAATTAACAAGTGGGACAAAAAAAAAAAATTTAATGTGAAAAATATAATTAAAAAAAAAACTTTTAGCGACGAAATTTTTTATCACTAATACTCAAAATTCTTTTCGCTTTTGACCATTTACGATGAAAATTTCGTCATTGTCAAGTACCTTTTACCTATGAAAATATAAGTACTCATCGGCAATTAATCCTTTTTTGCAATGAAATATTTCGTTGGCAATAGAAATCTTTTAACAGCGACAATGCTTCATCGGTAATGATTCATTTTTATCAACGGAAAAACTTCATCGGCAATGTTTCCTTTTTAGAGATAAAATATTTTGTTGGCAATAGGGATCATTTAACGATGAAATTAACGTGTCAGAAAAAATGAACCATTTACCAACGAATATTTCGTTGTTAATGGTACTTTTCCTACAAATTTTCGTCGCAAATAGTAGGTGATCTTTCCTGACGAATTTCTTTCCCTGGCAATAACTTATTTTTTTGACGAACTCTACTTTCGTCAGTAAAGACCTTTCCCAACAAGGATTTACTGGAAAGGTCTTTACTGATGAAGGCGCGACGAAATATTTTTCGTCTGAAAATACTTTTTGCGACGTATCCATTTTCGTAGTGACTACATCATTCACGTGACATGGTGGTCTGTGACCATAGGATTGTTTCTCCTAGAATAGGGGTAAAAGTTTGAGAACCATAGCATCACTTGAACTTATGTATACCTCACTACCAGCAGGAATGTAGTATCCTCCTATTTGGGTGTCTTCATGCGCATAGCGCAGAGGGATTAATGGAACAGGATTGTGCTTTCTCAAGGTTTCATGGAAAATAGCATACAAGTATGGAAGGTGAGTCATATTTTCCTCCATGACATCGTCTGACCCACAAACATTTTTGATTTCTTTATAGAGACGATCCTGTTGGTCAAGAGAGAATTAGAATTCATACAATACTATAGAACATGTAGTACTAATCATAATTCAGACTAAAAAATTACCTGTCGTTTAGGATCTTTAGCAAGTTCATACATAGCCCACTCTGTAGTTACCAAAGTGGTGTCTGATGTTTCGATAATGACCTCCCAAAGCAACATGGCCAGTTGCTTCTCGGTCAATGTTTTTCCTTCGACTAACAAGTATTCGAGGTAACTATCCATTTCCTGTTATATATTCCAACAAATTTACAACACCTTTGTAAGTGTGTATCTATGAAGCATGGATACGAGTAAAATGACACGGTAAATCCGAAAATATTAGGACGCGACAGTACTGGGATACCATATTTTTATTCTTTGTTTTTTATGCTTTAGGATTTCAAGTACTTTTCTTATGTTTATAAACGTAAAGTAATTATTTCCTATTTGATGATATACAATTATTTGCCAGAATTTATTGTTTGACATTAACAAAATGGATAGAGGGAGACGATCAGAAAGAGGGAGATGGAATGCGAGAGTCTTGAGAGGCTAGTGTTGTGAAAAAAATGAAGAGATAGCTGATGTAATGTTTTGACTAACAACGAAGTCGTTTAGGATTCGAACATGTCCCTTGAAGTGTGATGTCACGTATGTGCAATGTCTGCCTCTTAATTGCAAAACAGAGACAAGGCAAGTATTTGTTGCGTTCGATACGCGTCGAAGGTGTGTCCGGCAAATATCAGTGTCCAATGTATGTCACACATGGGTAAGGTGTCATTTTGGAAGTCACTCATGTGTATCTTAAGCAATAAGAAAACTTCAAAGGCACTACCTCTCCCGATGCAATTCGTTTTCTCTGCTTCCCAATCAAAGCCTTCATCACTGCTTGTCTGCGGATATCCATTTGCTGGAGTTTCACTTCAACACTTTTATTTGGAATCCATTTTAGGTATGGGAAAAAGTCCCTCCAATCAACGTCGATTGAACCAGCCATTGGGTCACTGACTAAAACCTTAAATATTTGATCTCTTGACAAAGTGGTTCCAAGCTCCTCAACATAAATGGATTCTACATCCTTTCCCAAAGCCTGCAAATCCAATCATAGCTTTCTGAGGTCCTATTTGGACATCCTTGAATGCAATAACTACATTCATACTTTTACATGGCAAAAATTATGATCTTGAATGGTTCCATTTAGCAAATCATGAATTCATATGTTCAGAAGAAAACATAGAAATGTACATATAAGAAGATTTTTTTTATTTTTTCATTTTTTTTTATGGAGTCTCCAGTTTATTTCAATTGTTTAAAGATACTAAATAATCTGTGAACATGAGTATTCAAATTCATGTTACAATCAAACATGCTCTTAACATCCTCAAAATTTAGGCTTAGAGACTTGCTATCTAAATATTACTAAGTATAATATATTCATTTTATGGAAAGATAAAAGGATAAACTTAAACACAATGAAGAAATCTACCCGTTTTAAAGCAAATCCAAAAAGTTGGGATTTGAAGATTTCCCTCAGATTCAGAGCTTGAAGAGGATAGTTCTTGACATGAGCACGAAGGCTTTGTGATGTATTTTCTATCAATGTGTCTCTACTGCCCCTGTGTCGCTTCAGAGCATTTGGTCCCAAAATATTTGCGAGTAAATGCTTCTTTACTGACTTGTGAAACTCATCGTAATCACTGGTCGCGACCATGCATTTATCGAAAGTAAGGATTGTTAATGCTTTTGAGAGCTTTCTTGTTGATATGGAGGAGAATCTAGTCACCATGGCCTACAACAAAAAAAAAACCAGTGTTAAGCTAAAACAAGCCTCAACTGTCAAACATATATAGTTGATGCCATAAAAGAGTTAGTTTTAAGTGTTATGGTTGTACAAGAACACACATAAGCCTCTGTTGGTTCTTGGAAATAGAAGGAAAGGAAACAAGAAGGAAGTTAATTCCCTTATGTTTTCCTCCATGCTTAAAGGATATTAGAAAAATAAAAAAAAACATCAAAATATTATTGTCACTGAAGAAAAAAGGAAGGGGAGTGGCTCACAAATTCAAAATTTTAATTCATTCTTTCATATGTTTTCTTTCTTTCCTATTTTTGGGTCACTTTCCTTGTCAAACAAACAATCAAAAAAGTTTTTCTCTATATTTTCTTTTGTTTTAACTCACCAAATCTATGAATTTTTTGGTTTATTTACTTGTCCCGAAAAAAAAAATTCTATGAACTACTTAGAGACTAAGTGTACAATTGAAGGACATAATTTACTTATGTTTTTTTGGTTCACAGAATCAGAGGAGAAAAAGAAAAGGTAAAATGGATGACATAATTAGTTAAGGAAAAAAAAACATTTCCAATTAATTCCCCCATCTTAAGTAAGTGTGAATATAATTAGTTTCATCATCACCCTCAATGAGTAAAACCTCCACTAGATGATGGCATTAAGAGTTGGTCCAAACAGTTAAGGATGTGTTTGGTGGTGCAAATTGTCTACTTTGAGAAATTATTATATTTTAAATTAGTTGAAACTAAATATGTAAATCAGTAAATGATTTAACTTACACTCATGTAGTGTTTAGTTAGTTAGCAACCTTTCCTAAAAAGTGTGCGCGAATGGTGCCAAGATTGGATTTCTTTGTCTCAAATTAAAGGCATTTCAAGTTTTTCGAGAAATTACCTTATTTAAGTTTTCTATCAAAAAGTGGAATTTGCTACTTTCGTTGATCTGTTTATTTTGACAACCAAACACCAAAAAATAGGCTAATTCCTAAAAGCTTATTGTAAATATCCCAATTGCAATTCCATGGCTGTCGAAACACAATCTACATGAATTAATACACCTACTAAACAAATTGTACCGGCAAACCCTTGAAATAAGAGGCTGTTTGGGAAAGCAAAGAATTGATGTTGGTGTGCATAGTGAACCAGTTCTATAAATTTTAGTGTTTGATGAGTATCAATTTCTTGTATAAGAGTCTGTGCCTTGTCTAATATATCTTTTTGAATTGGTTCTTTCTCAACCAACACTACTTTGATTCCGACAACAACCAAATAAAAAGTGAGACTTGGACTGAACCGAATCCAAATTAGACTTTCTGAAACATAGCCTTAGATATTTCAGAAGTGATGAAAATGGTGTTGTATAAAGCACAAGTCTTCACTTACTTCAATAGCAGATTTGATTGCAAGTGCAAAGTTCAAACCAATCATTTTCCTCATGTTGCTATTGATTTTCTTTCTGTATTTATTCTGCCAAGGGGAGTTGCGATGGGATAATATGAGTGTGTTCAAACCAAGTGCTTGTTATATGCACAATATTTTGGTGTGAGTGGAGGGCTTGTCTTGACTCTTGAGTATTAGTTGCTCACACTATTTTTGTGTGCAAGGGTTAAAATAATTGGTGGAATAGTTGTTGGAATTTTTATTTTTTTTTTGATGAAAAGACAAATGCATTAGAATTAAGATGGCAAAGGAACAATGTCACTGGACACAGCCATGTGAACCTCAGGAGGAAAAGAATCCATCCAAATAAAAGCCTTTCTAAATCTCACGGCACTCCTAGCAAGGACATGGGGCACCCCATTACCAAAGCTGCTAGCAAATGTGATGAATCTCTTCCAAAAAATGGCCAAAGAAAGCTCCATCCAAAGCATAAGATTGGCTAGCCTTAATCACTTCCAACGCATCAAACTCCACCTCAAATTCGGAGAACCCCAGGCTTGCCGCCACTTTCAACCCCTTCGAGATCGCAAAACACTCCACAACTGTCGCATCCAAACCTCCTCTATGAAAATTCGAGAAAGAAAACAAGACCTTCCCCCGCGAATCCCTCAGGACCGCCCCAACACCCACAGCCAACTCCTGAGGGAACATTAAGCCGATACCGTCCTTCGGCGGGTCGGGTCCACTTTCGCACCTGAGCTCGGCAACCCACGCCCCTCCCTTCGAACCATAGCGGTTTTGCCTCTTTAAATTCCTCCCAGAGACGAAAACTGGAGGAGACAAGTGTATCCGTGTCCACTCGGATACTGTCCATAACGCAGTTGTTCCGAACAAACCACACCCACCACGCCCCAATGAAGAATTTTTCGGTGATCTCTATGTTAAGGATGCTAAGTCAAACTCTGTTTCTCTCTGCAACAAAGCTCAGACCCCTGAGCGTGTCACAGCTGATCAAGTCCATAGAGAATATCTAGAACCTTCTAGAAGCATCAGCAACTTGACTAATAGTTAGGGCCCGTTTGATAAAACTAAAAATTAAGTACTGAAAATTAAGTGCTGAATTTTAATTACTGAAAATTTTAAACAATTAAATTTGCAATACTGAAAACAGTGTTTCAAGCACTGAAATGGAATGCATTCGATGATTATTTTCAGTACAAACTTTTCACGTAGAGTTTTCAGTAGGTTTGTGATTAGTTTTTCAATTAAGTGGTATGTTATCAAATGCACTGAAAATAAATAAGTACTAAAAATTTTCATTTTCACCACGTAATTGGGTTATCAAACACACCCTTAGTGTGCTCTGCTTTGTGTAACTAAATATAGTTTTGATTTACTTGTAAAGAGAAAAACTATTATAGAGAGAGAGAGAGAGAGAGAGAGAGCTAGTGTATATATAGATGTTTATCGGTTACTGTGTATAATCTTCTTCAATAATGAATTGTTCAGAGAAGCTCTCAATTGCTTTCTTGTATCTTTTTCTTCTTCATTCTTAGGATTCAACATCAAAGAGATTAACCTCTCAAGCTCTCATAGGCACTGAAAATTCGTTTGCAAACTCTGATTCAACAATGGCTACTTCGTCTTCTCAATCGCTTTTCTCTACAATTTATCTTTTATCGAATATCTGTAATCATGTTACGATCAGATTGGATTCTTCCAACTATGTTCTATGAAAATTTCAGATGACTTATATTCTCAAAGCGCATTCACTTTTTTGTTTTGTTGATAATTCTAATTCATGTCCCCTTCAATTTGTTGAAGGATCTAGTCAAAAGAGTTCTGATTACTCAACTTGGTGCACTTTGGATCAAGCACCCATGACCTTGATCAATGCCATATTATCAACAAATGCACTGTCGTATGTTGTTGGATACAAGAGTTCAAGAGAGATCTTGCAAGCCTTAGAAAGGCAATTCTCTTCACATTCTCGATCTAACATTTTGCAGCTCAAAATGAATCTTCAAACGATTCAAAAAGGAATAGAATCAATTGATGCATATGTTCAGAAAATAAAGGAAGCTCGCGATCTTTTGGTTGTTGTCTCAGTTATTGTCGAAGCTGAAGATCTCTTGATCTATACTCTTAATGGTCTTCCAACTTCGTTTAATGCCTTCAAAACATCAATTCGGACCAGATCTGAACTAGTCTCGCTTGAATAACTTTACTCCCTTCTCAAATTTAAAGAAATAACCCTATCTCATTCTACTGATTCTCCTCAGCATGTCTCCACTATGATGATGGCTTCTCAGGCACGAGGACAGAATCAGTCCAACAATCAATCGCAACATAACAAGTTCCATCAGTTTTGAGGTAGTGGTCGAGACAGATCATCTGGTAGAGGAGGCAGATTCTATAACAATGGCAGAAATAATTTTCAGAACTCCTACAATCCTCCTTCCAATACCAATTTTTCTAGAAACTTTCAATCTCAGAAAATCCCCAATTCTCAACCTTTCAGGCCATTATTCTCACCCTCACAACAATGCCAAATCTGTGGTCGTACCAACCACATAGCCATTGATTGCTTTCATCGAATGAATTTCAGTTATCAAGGCCAAAATTCTCCTATACAGTTAGTAACAGTGGCTACCTCATCCAATCCTTACCAATCAGCCTCTAACATTTGGTACACAGACTCAGGAGCAACGTCTTATATGACTAATGACTTTCAGAATCTTTCAATCTCCAACAATTATCAAGGACCTGAAGAAATTTCTATTGCTAATGGCCAAACTCTGAACATTTCTCACTCTAGTAATGGTTCTCTTCCCACTGATTCTCATTGTTTTAATCTTCAAAATGTCCTTATGTGTTCCCTCTCTTTTAGCTAACGTACTCTCAGTTCAAAAGCTTTGTAAAGATAATGCTTGTAGATGTATCTTTGATGCTGATATGCTGCATATTCAGGATCTCCATTCGAGGAAGACTCTATTCCAAGGCCATAGCAGCAATGGTCTCTATCCCATCAATTTCAACCCCAGTTTCAGTACTTCACCTCTCAATACCAGTCAGTCAACACATCTAGGCAAACAAAATATTTCTAATGTTTTATGGCATAACAGGTTGGGTTATCCCTCCAATCCTGCAATGCAACATGTTCTTTCCCAAATTTCTGAACCTTTTCATGTAAATACTTCAAATAATACTTTGTATGATCACTGTTTGTATGGTAAGATGACCAAACTTCATTTCCCTAACTCCTCCACTATTTATTGTACTCCTTTACAGATTGTACACAGTGATCTGTGGGAAACAGCTCCTTTTGAATCTCTTCATGTCTTTAATTATTATGTTTCATTTGTGGATGATTTTAGTAGGTTTACATGGATCTACCCTCTTACTCACAAGTCTCAAACATATGCTGTATTTTCCCAATTTAAGGCTTATGCTGAAAATCAAATTAGTTGCAAAATTAAAATCTTGAGGACAGATGGTGGAGGTGAATACCAAAAGAAAGAGTTTCAAGCTCTTCTTAACTCAAGTGGGATTTTACACCAAAATCTTGTCCTAAAACCTCTCAACAAAATGGAATTGCTGAAAAGAAGCATAGACATATTATTGAAACAAGGGTTACTCTTCTTTCTACTGCTTCTTTACCTCCCAAGTATTGGTTTCATGCTTTTGCCACTGCCACTTTTCTCATCAATAGGTAACCCAGCAAGATCATTGGCCAAAAATCTCCTTTTGAAGCTTTATTTGGATCACTTCCTGATTATAAAAGCTTAAAAACATTTGGCTGCATCTGCTATCCTCTTCTTACTCCTTTCAATACCAATAAACTGCAACACAAAACTAAACCTTGTGTATTCTTAGGATGTCCTAGTGATTGTAAGGGGTATACATGTTTTTGATCCTTCTTCCAGCAGAATTTATATTTCTAGGAATGTCATTTTTAATGAGCAAGCCTTTTTACTCACTTCTCCCTCAGTTCTCGTGTCGTATAATCTTCAGTAATGGCTTATTCCACCTTCTACTTCTTCGTATTCCATTCCTCCTCTTGTTGATCACAACATTCCATCTATTATCTCAACTCCTCTTATTCTTCCTCTTCCACTTCTTCCTTCAGCTTTTTCTTCTATGTCCAACTTTCCTTCTGTTCCTTCTTCTACTACTGATTCTTTCCCTCCGGCCCCAGCCCCTTCTACTTCTAATACTCATCACATGCAGACTAGATCTAAATCTGGTATTGTTAAGCCAAAGGCTTACTCTACTATTTCTGTCCCCTTTGAACCCACTTCTTATACTGAGGCTTCCAAGTACCAGAGTGGAGGGCTGCCATGGATGACGAATTTACCTCATTACCTAAACAGGGCACATGGTCTTTAGTGTCACTTCCATCTGGCAAAAATGTCATTGGTTGTAAATGGGTTTATAAACTCAAACACAATGCATATGGGTCTCTTTCTAGATATAAAGCTTGAATGGTCGCCAAGGGTTTTCACCAACAAGAAGGGATTGATTATATTGAAACCTTTAATCCTATTATCAAGTACACTACAGTGAGGTTAATATTGAAATTAGCTGTCCAATTTGGCTAGAATTTGAGACAACTTGATGTTAAAAATGTATTCCTTCATAGTCTATGTCACACCCGTTCCAAAAATTTATGATTTTTGAAAATGCCTCATTTGAGATTTTGAAATTATTAATGTTATTAATAATTTGAGTTGAGGTTGACGTGGGTCAACGGTAAGGTGTCAGTGAGGACACGAGAACATGGAATTTCACATTTTGCATTGGCATGACTAAATGACATTTATATGATTTAAATGTGATTTGACTTTATCTGGTATTCCTGTGAATAGTAATTATACATGTGTAGTATAATTTCTAGTAATCTCGATATTGTTATATCAGTTTGAGCACTGTGGTGAGAACGTTAGTGATACGTTAATTAAAAAGGTAGGTTGGGTAGAGATTCCACAGAATACAGTTTTCGGACGTTATTTTCGGACCCAAACGAAACCTAGTCGAAAACTTTTGAAATTTATAGTTTTCACTCGTAAAGTTATAAAATGGACGTGTGTGATGTTTCGAGAGCTAATTAGAAGTTTGAAGAACTTGCGGGGAGGTAAACGTAATTTCCAGAACGTTTGCCTATAAATAGTAATGGATGAGATTCATTCTCATCCAAAACTTGCCAAAAATATCTAGAGAGAGGAGAGAGAAGGGAGATTGGGTGCTTCGAGTTTTGCGACGCCGATCGACGACCTTTCGTCTGTCAGATGTTCACCAAATTTCATATTTGAACTCGTGGAGGTAAGATCTACGTTTTGATACTACTTTGGCTGTGTTTGGCCAATATTTGTAAAAATATTAATCCTAGACTTTTGGGGAAAATCAGGTAAAACTCGTAGGAATCGCGTATAATTTGAAATCCGAAGATTAATTAGCTCCCTAGACAATCCTTCAAAATTTGAAGAGAATCGCACGAGGTATGAATTCTAGATCTATGAAATATATGGATTTTCATGTTTTGAACATCATTTTTGATATCTTTGGATCCGGGCGAAATTCATGTATTAATTAGGCCCGGTAATTATGCACGTGAAATTATATGAAAAGCACGTATAACTGTTTATGTGAGCATGTTATGTGTCTACTTGGGTCAAAGGGGAGTTTGGTGAAAATTCATCCGGAGTAAGCTCCTCGAACCTTGAGGATTGTGATTTGATTGTGATTGTGATGGAATTGGAATTGTAGTTGTGTCTGGATTGGAGGTGGGCCCAACCAGGACACGGTACCTGGTATGGAGGAAGGCCCAACCAGTGTACGAGATGCGTGGGAGAGGTGGGCCTCCTATGGCATCGACCGAATGAATGCGTACCACTCACCCTATAGACTATTTCTATGTGTTTTAGATACTTAAACCATGAACTGTCATATAAGCATACATTTAGAATTGTACGCTCAGCATATAGCTGAGCAGTGGAGATGTACTCCATTGCAGGTAAGAAGAAAGACAAGAAGAAGCGTGTTGAGTGAGGCCAAGGAACGCCGGGGAATCACCTTTGTATATATGTTTTTGTTTTAATCCTAAAATTTGTGTAAGGATTGGGAAATTGTAATAATATGATGTAATAGAATCATAGATTAGTTTCATAGTATTGTAATCTTGTAATTGAACATCTGTGATTATGTTTCAAATGTTGAAAATCAGCTGTGGTTGTATTGGTGTTAAGTTTGGAGTAGCATGAGTTGTTAAATTTCATTACAGGCTGCCCAGCAGGGGAGCAGTCGACTGGACCATGGATCAGTCAACTGGATCCCGTGGGGTTGAGACACTAAAAGTGAATAGTAAGAGAAGCAGTCGACTGGACCCTTTATCAGTCGACTGAACACTGTTGATTTTGGCCACTGCTTCGAATAATGGTAAAACCAGTCGACTGGACCTCCAGATTAGTCGACTGGACCCCTTTTGAAAATGTTGTATTTTGGTTCTGCTTAACACAGTCGACTGAGGACCTTTGATCAGTCGACTGAACTATTGTAGATTCCAGCTACTGATCCAAATAGTAAGCAGTGCAGTCGACTGGGTTCCCTGATCAGTCGACTGGACCTCTGTTAAGAATTTAGGGTTTTGGTTTCTGCTAGGCACAGTCGACTGGACTCTAGGCACAGTCGACTGAACCTCTGTTTTCAAAATTGATTCTTTTGGATGTGTTTTCAATTGAACAAAACTTTTTATAACTCTGATTTCAATAGATTTTCAATTCAGAGGGCAACGTTTCCTAAGTTTTAAAATACCCAGGGTTGTTTTTAAAGTTCTTTCCGCTGCGTATAAGTCATATGATGTTTGGATGAGCCTTGGTGGTGTGCCACGTGTCCTATCTCCACGCGTAGTGGGATGGGTCGTGACATTTATTGGTATCAAAGCTAAAGGTAACAAAACTTTGGGAACGTTCGACGACGAGTGGTGTGTTGAGTGAATTCTCACATGTTCTAGTATGTATATTGTTTTACATACATGCTATTGTTATTGTTGTACATGCATAGTGTTTATGCATTGAGAACTACATGATTGTAATCATGAGTGACGAAGAGCAAAATCTATCGCCACACACTCGACATATGAATGAAATGGCAGAAATGATGGGGAATATGGGGAAAATGATATGGAATATAGCGGAGCGATTGCCTCCTACACCCCAAATCGAAGTGGAACCAATAACTGTAGTGCATGCATCCGAAACTAGAGGCATAAGATCCGTATCCGAACAATTCGCTCAAAAGAAACCAATGGAATTTCATGGGACACCTGATACAACATTGGCAGAACATTGGGTCATGGACATGGAATGAATTTTTTGATCTAATCCGATGTCAGATAGGGAGAAGATTGAGAACGCAAGTGACGTATTGAGGGGTGAAGCTCAGAACTGGTGGGTAAACGTTTTAGATCAAGGAGCACCGATTACTTGGGAAGGGTTTAAGGCAGAATTCAATCACCGATTCTTTCCGCGAGACGCCTACAATGCAAAGAAGAGAGAGTTTGATAACCTGAAGCAGGGAGATATGACTGTAACGGAGTATACTTCCAAGTATAACGCGTTATTGAGGTTTGGTAAGGGTTCAGTGCCCGAAGAGGAAGATAGGGCAAGAAAATTTGAAGAGGGTTTAAGGGATAATATCCGGTTGAGAGTAGAGACCTACGAGCATTCGACTGTTGCAGCAGTACAGCAGACGGCGCTCGTAGCCGAAAGTGGAATAGAGAGATCAAGACAAAATCACCAAGGAAAACGAAGCCATGAGGGTGGTGATCGAAGTCAAGGGGGATCTTTTAAGAAGTCATTTTCACGAGGCTCTAGTTCTGGTTTTAATGATTCCAGGAGAGTACCAAGTAACATACCGTTGTGTCCGGTTTACAACCGACCACACACCAATCGATGTTTTCTGACCAACTTTCAGAACAGATCTACAAGGGAAAACAGTGTGAGTTCTGCGACCTACCCACAACTCAAGTGTTTTGATTGTGGTACCTTAGGACACCGAGCGAAGGATTGCTCAAAGAAGCGTTCTCAACAAGGGGCAAGTTCTATGGCTTCTAGTGGTTCGAAGCCTAAGCAGTCTAGTGACGGAGGACAAAGGACGGAGCAACGTCAGGGAAGATCATTCCAGATGAACCCTGTAGACGTGGTTGCTACTGATACAGTGGTCTCAGGTATGGTGCTTCTATGTTCGCACTTAGCACGCATACTCGTTGATTCGGGATCTACGCATTTGTTTGTATCTTATAACTTTGTTGAACATTTGAATGTTAAGTCCGCGCCACTAGGATATGATTTATCCATTGCCGTGTCGCTTAGTAAACCAGTAGTGACATCTACGATATATAAAGACCGTGAGATCAAACTAGGCGAGAAGTTAATGACCATAGACTTTATACCAATTGTGGTGAACCATTTTGATGTGATATTGGGGATGGATTGGTTAGCCCTTAATCAGGCCACCATAGACTGTAAACGGAAGGAGGTTAATTTTTAATCACCGGTGCATGGGAACTTTTGCTTTCAAGGGAGTGGGGTTATACCGCCGCCGTATTTGATTTCAGCTATTCGAGCAGGAAAGTTATTGAAAAAGGGATGTCAGGGATTTCTACATTCAGTGACTGATGTCTCAGCGACCGAATTAAAAGTAGAAGACATTCCGATAGTGCGAGAATATCGAGATGTATTTCCTGATGACCTACCAGATGTTCTTATTGAGAGAGAGGTTGAATTCACTATTGAGGTTATACCAAACTCAAAACCCATATAGAATGACACCCATAGAATTGAAAGAGCTAAAAATCCAATTACAAGAGCTACTTGACAAGGGTTTCATTCGACCAAGCATTTCTCCATGGGGAGCTCCAGTATTGTTTGTGAAGAAGAAAGATGGCTCAATGCATATGTGTGTTGATTACCGAGAACTGAACAAGTTAACGATTAAGAACAAGTACCCGTTACCCAGAATTGATGACTTATTTGATCAACTTCATGGGGCATAAGTATTCTCCAAGATAGACTTGAGATCGGGTTACCATCAGTTGAAAGTGAAGGCCGAAGATGTTGAGAAAATAGCTTTTAGAACGCGCTACGGACATTATGAGTTCTTAGTCATGCCGTTTGGGGTTACGAATGCACCAGCCGCGTTCATGGATCTTATGAATCGAGTATTCAAGGATTATTTGGATGACTTTGTGATTGTATTCATTGACGATATCCTTATGTATTCACCGAGTGAGATAGAACACGAGAACCACTTAAGGTTGATACTTCAGAGATTGCGAGAGAAACAATTATTTGGTAAATTCAAGAAATGTGAATTTTGGTTACCTAGTATTACTTTTCTTGGTCATGTGATTGACAAGAATGGGGTATCAGTTGATCCTCACAAAGTAGAAGCTGTATCTAATTGGCAGAGGCCGACATCCGTATCTGAAATTCAAAGTTTCTTGGGATTAGCAGGATATTACTGCCGTTTTATTGAGCACTTCTCGAAGATTTCTTTACCTATGACCAAGTTAATGAGAAAGGGTATTATTTTTTAATGGAGTCAGGAATGTGAAGACAGTTTCCAAGAGTTGAAGTCACGGTTGACGGAAGCACCGATATTGACAATACCATCTGGAACCGAGGGGTTTGTGATCTATAGTGATGCTTTACACAAAGGGTTGGGATGTGTGCTTATGCAAGGTGGTAAAGTAATTGCATATGCTTCTAGACAGTTGAAGACACATGAGGTTAACTATCCGACTCATGATCTTGAGCTAGCCGCGGTAATTCATGCTTTGAAGATTTGGAGACATTATTTGTACGGAGAAAAGTGTGAGATATTCACTGACCACAAGAGTTTGAAATACATTTTTACTCAACGGGACATGAACATGAGACAACGAAGATGGTTGGAGTTAATGAAGGATTACGATCTTTCGATTGAGTACCATCCGGGAAAGGCGAATGTAGTAGCCGATGCATTAAGCCGGAAGACGCCGAGGAATTTATCCGACGAGCTAACACAACAAAAAGAATTGGTAAAGGAGATGGAACGATTAGAATTGGATGTGATTCCAGGGACCAATGATGACTTAATAATGGCGATCGTAGCACACCCAGATATTATTGATGAGATCAAGAAAGAACAATTTAACGATGTCTATTTGTGCAAAATGAGGGACGAAATACCTTTGGGGAGACGACCTGATTTTGTGTTGGAACGAGGGACGTTGAAACTGGAAAATCGATTATGTGTACCGAATGTGAAAGACTTGAAAGATAGGATTCTTGAAGAATCACATAGTACTCGATATTCAGTACATCCATGAAGCAACAAAATGTATCGAAACTTGAGAGAAAACTTCTGGTGGAAGGGTATGAAGCATGAAGTCGCTAAGTTTGTATCTGAATGTTCGGCATGTCAACAGGTCAAAGCAGAGAGACAAGTACCCGCGGGGTTACTACAGTCATTGCCAGTGTCAGAATGGAAGTGGGACGAGATCACGATGGACTTTGTTTCTGGATTTCCGCGATCGCGTAACAAGAATGACAAGATTTGGGTTATAGTTGACCAATTAACCAAGTCAGCTCATTTTCTACCGATCAAGACGACTAAACCGTCCAAGTTGGCAGAATTGTATGTGAGAGAGATTGTAAGACTACATGGAGTCCCAACTGTGATCATATCGGACCGAGATAGTAGTTTTACGTCAAGGTTTTGGGGGAGTTTACAAAAAGCCATGGGTACGAAATTGAGTTTCAGTACTGCATTTCATCCTCAGACCAACGGACAGTCAGAACGTACGATTCAGACCTTGGAAGATATGTTGAGATTGTGTGTATTAGACTTTGGGAATGATTGGGAGCACCACTTGCCGTTAATTGAATTTGCGTATAACAACGGATTTCAGTCAAGTATCGGAATGGCACCATATGAAGCTTTGTATGGCCGTAAGTGTCGATCACCGGTTTGTTGGACCGAGGTTGGAGAAAGAAAGCTGTTAGGATCGGAGTTAATACAGGTGACTACTGAGAAGGTGAAGTTGATTCAGGAGCGACTTAAGGTAGCTCAGAGCCGTTATAAAAGTTATGCGGACTCTCAACGACGACCGATGAATTTTGAAGTTGGAGATTTTGTATATTTACGAGTATCGCCTTCGAAAGACATTGTACGATTTGGAAAGAGGGAAAAGCTCAATCCGAGATTCATAGGACCTTTTGAGATTCTAGAGAGTAGGTCCAGTAGCTTACCGATTGGCATTGTCGTCAGAATTGGAACATGTACATAATGTGTTTCACGTGTCTATGTTGAGACGTTGTATGATTGATACGAGTAAGATCATTGTACCTGAACCGCTTCAAATTCAGGGAGACTTGACTTATGTGGAACAACCGATAGAGATTCTAGATCGAAAGGAACAAGTCTTGAGAACTAAGACGATTCCGATGGTAAAAGTATTGTGGCGTAGTCACACGGTGGAAGAAGCTACATGGGAAAGTGATGAAGACATGAGGAATGAGTATCCGTATCTGTTCGACGTATGAGGTATAAGTTTGGGGACAAACTTCCTTTTTGGACGGGAGAGTTGTCACACCCGTTCCAGAAATTTATGATTTTTGAAAATGCATCATTTGAGATTTTGAAATTATTAATGTTATTAATAATTTGAGTTGAGGTTGACGTGGGTCAACGGTAAGGTGTCAGTGAGGACACGAGAACATAGAATTTTACATTTTGCATTGGCACGACTAAATGACATTTATATGATTTAAATGTGATTTGAATTTATCTGGTATTCCTGTGAATAGTAATTATACTTGTGTAGTATAATTTCTAGTAATCTCGATATTGTCATATCAGTTTGAGCATTGTGGTGAGAACGTTAGTGATACATTAATTAAAAAGGTAGGTTGGGTAGAGATTCCACAGAATATAGTTTTCGGACGTTATTTTCGGACCCAAACGAAACCTATTCGAAAACTTTTGAAATTTATAGTTTTCACTCGTAAAGTTATAAAATGGACGTGTGCGAAGTTTCGAGAGCTAATTAGAAGTTTGAGGAACTTGCGGGGAGGTAAACGTAATTTCCAGAATGTTTGCCTATAAATAGTAATGGATGAGATTCATTCTCATCCAAAACTTGCCAAAAATATCTAGAGAGAGGAGAGAGAAGGGAGATTGGGTGCTTCGAGCTTTGCGTCGCCGATCGACGACCTTTCGTCTGTCAGATGTTCACCAAATTTCATATTTGAACTCGTGGAGATAAGATCTACGTTTTGATACTACTTAGGCCGTGTTTGGCCAATTTTTGTAAAAATCTTAATCCTAGACTTTTGGGGAAAATCAGGTAAAACTCGTAGGAATCGCGTATAATTTGAAATCCGACGATTAATTAGCTCCCTAGACGATCCTTCAAAATTTGAAGAGAATCGCACGAGGTATGAATTCTAGATCTATGAAATATATGGAATTTCATGTTTTGAACATCATTTTTGATATCTTTGGATCCGGGCGAAATTCATGTATTAATTAGGCCCGGTAATTATGCACGTGAAATTATATGAAAAGCACGTATAACTGTTTATGTGAGCATGTTATGTGTCTACTTGGGTCAAAGGGGAGTTTGGTGCAAATTCATCCGGAGTAAGCTCCTCGAACCTTGAGAATTGTGATTTGATTGTGATTGTGATGGAATTGGAATTGTAGTTGTGTCTGGATTGGAGGTGGGCCCAACCAGGACACGGTACCTGGTATAGAGGAAGGCCCAACCAGTGTACGAGATGCGTGGGAGAGGTGGGCCTCCTATGGCATCGACCGGATGAATGCGTACCACTCACCCTAGAGACTATTTCTATGTGTTTTAGATGCTTAAACCATAAACTGTCATATAAGCATACATTAAGAATTGTACGCTCAGCATATAGCTGAGCAGTGGAGATGTACTCCATTGCAAGTAAGAAGAAAGACAAGAAGAAGCGTGTTGAGTGAGGCCAAGGAACGCCGGGGAATCACCTTTGTATATATGTTTTTGTTTTAATCCTAAAATTTGTGTAAGGATTGGGAAATTGTAATAATATGATGTAATAGAATCATAGATTAGTTTCATAGTATTGTAATCTTGTAATTGAACATCTGTGATTATGTTTCAAATGTTGAAAATCAGTTGTGGTTGTATTGGTGTTAAGTTTGGAGTAGCATGAGTTGTTAAATTTCATTACAGGCTGCCCAGCAGGGGAGCAGTCGTCTGGAACATGGATCAGTCGATTGGATCCCGTGGGGTTGAGACACTGAAAGTGAATAGTAAGAGAAGCAGTCGACTGGACCCTTTATCAGTCGACTGAACACTGTTGATTTTGGCCACTGCTTCGAATAATGGTAAAACCAGTCGACTGGACCTCCAGATCAGTCGACTGGACCCCTTTTGAAAATGTTGTATTTTGGTTCTGCTTAACACAGTCGACTGGGGACCTTTGATCAGTCAACTGAACTACTGTAGATTCCAGCTACTGATCCAAATAGTAACCAGTGCAGTCGACTGGGTTCCCTGATCAGTCGGCTGGACCTATGTTAAGAATTTAGGGTTTTGGTTTCTGCTAGGCACATTCAATTGGACTCTAGGCACAGTCGACTGAACCTCTGTTTTCAAAATTGATTCTTTTGGATGTGTTTTCAGTTGAACAAAACTTTTTATAACTCTGATTTGAATAGATTTTCAACTCAGAGAGCAACGTTTCCTAAGTTTTAAAATATCCAGGGTTGTTTTTAAAGTTCTTTCCGCTGCGTACAAGTCATATGATGTTTGGATGAACCTTGGTGGCGTGCCATGTGTCCTATCTCCACGCGTAGTGGGATGGGTCGTGACAGTCTACTTGATGACGAAGTTTATATATATGACTCAACCCAGAGTTTTATTAATCAGGCTTCCCCCTACTAGTGTCTGTAAACTCCACAAAGCCTTGTATGGTTTGAACAGGCACCTCGGGCCTGGTTCCAAACATTCACCAATCATTAAGTTCAGTATCAATTCATTCAGTCCACTGTGGATGCATCCTTGTTTGTTCGCCACTTGGGTCAATCTTACACTGTCTTGCTTTTGAATGTCGATGACATTATCATCTCTGGCAATGATTCTCACTTCATTAAATCTCTATTGGATAGTCTCAGCTTAGTATTTGACATGAAGGATATAGGTCCACTTAACTATTTTTTGGGGCTCCAGATTCAGCATTCCACTACTGGTTTATAGATTTCTCAGTCTAAGTATCTCCGAGATTCGCTCACAAAAACCTCCATGCTTGATTGCAAGTCATGCAAGACACCTTGTGCTACTACTTCTAGGCTTAGCAAATTAGATGGCATCCCTTTGAGTGATCCTACCACTTATCGAAGCATAGTGGGTGCTATGCAATACTTGACATTTACTCGTCCGGATAATACTTTTTCTATCAACTATGTATGCCAATTCATGCATTGCCCCGCAGAGATTCATTGGGCTGCTGTTAAGAGGATCCTCCAATATTTGAAAGGCACACCATCTTGTGGCTTGTGTTATTCCAAATCCACCTTACATCTCTCAGCTTTCTCTGACGCTGATTGGACTGGCGATCCTAGTGATCATAGATGCTCTACTGGTCTTGTTGCTCTGCTTGGTGATCAACCAATTCAATGGGCTTCTAACAAGCAACATATTGCTGAAGTCTCTTGGATTAGAATGTTGTTTCGTGGTCTTCATATCCATCTTTATGATTAGCCTCCTACATTATATTGTGATAATATATCTATCTACCTTGGCTTTGCCTTCTAATCCCGTGTTTACTAAACACATTGAAATAGACCGGCCACCATTTCATTTGCGAAAAGGATCTCAAGAAAGGATATTGTTATTCAGTACTTTGTTTCCTCTAAAGCTCAATTAGCTTAGCTTATATTTTTACCAAGGGTTTGCCTTCAGTCAATTTTTGTGACAAACTAATTAATGTTCATACCTCCCATTAGTTTGCATGCTAAGCCTAACTCTGTTTCACTCAGCAACAGAGCTTAGAACCCTGCACGTGTCACAGCTAATCAAGTCTACACAGAATATCTAGAACCTTCTAGAAGCATAAGCAACTTGACTAATAGTTAGTGTGCTCTGGTTTGTGTAACTGAATATAGTTTTGATTTAGTTGTAGAGAGAGAGTGTGTGTATATATATAGATGCTTATCAATTACGTACTGTGTATAATCTGCTTCAATAATGAATTGTTCAGAGTCGAAGCTCTCAATTGCTTTCTTGTATCTGCTTCTTCTTCATTCTTAAGATTCAACACTCTACTTCCCTCTTCAAAAGCATTACCGCCACCCAATCCTTGAATTCCAAAGACTGTCCCATTACCCACCACCACCTTTCTTTTAGCAAGGCTTGACATACAAGGTATGTTATTACCACATGCAAGCCACACGTACAATAGTTGTTGGAATTTTAGTTGTTACTCCCTCTGTCCCATATTTAGAGTCCTTGATGCCATTTTTTGGTGTCCCATTTTAAGAGTCCTCTTTGAAAAGTCAAAGTACTTTAATACAAACTTTTCAAATTTGCCCTTTATTATATCCAACTCCTCCCTCTCATTTCTTGATGTGACACTATAATTTTAAATTTCAAAAAGGGCTATATTGGAAAGTTGAAAATCTCACCAAAATCAAGGTTGTCCCCTAAATAAGTTAGAATTCCCAAAAGAGACTCTAAATATGGGACGGAGGGAGTACTATTTTGGGCCTAGTCACCCTTTGAATTCAACAATGTGATATCAAAACTGCGATTTAATTCAACAATCTGGTATAAAAATGTTGTTTAATTCAACAATTACAGTTTTTTTTTGTTTTGTTTTGTTTTGTTTTTTTTTATTTTTTTAATATATATGTATATATATTGTAGATCGCAATTTTTTGTGAAATGGTGACAATTTGTCATCTATTACAATTTTTCGTCACAAGTTGTAATTTTTTTGTAATGCATGTCATAATTTTTGGTGATGAAGTAGTTGCAAATTTTTGGCGCGGGTAGCAACTTTTTCTCACACCCAGAAACTCATTTCTATCTCTCTTCTGATTGCAAGTGCAAGCAAAATCACTTATCTAGGAGGGATGAACTTTGTGTCTATTTATTCCTATTTTTAGGTTAAATTTTCACAATATCATCTTTTTTTTAATTTTTAAATTCCATAATAAGGGTTGATCGCTTCTTATAATTTGTAAAGTTTAAGTGATGGTAAAACAATTTCGATTAGCCTAAATTAAGAAGTGCTGTGTACGTAATATTGATGAGATAAATATTTCAAGTAGGTTGACTTACAATTGAGCCAAAATGCTATATATATTTTGTTGAAAAAAATTGAGAGGGGTTGAACTAAGAAAATGATTTGAGCCAAATATTTGGAGTGTGCTAGATTACCATTAAACTAATGCAATGTATTTTGTTTGGATTAAAGAATATCGGATTGGGTTAAAAAGAGAAGTATGAAGGATAAGTTATTTTGTCAATTATTAAGGAAGGCTAAACTACAGGTAAATTATCACATGTAGAAAATCGATGTCAAAGAAATTACGGGGCTACATCCCGGCAGCGTAGCCCACTAATAGCTCCAACCTTGCTGACACGCACTACAGAGTTTTTCTAGATGAAAAGGAAATCGATGGCCAAGTCAGAGTAGTGACATATTTATACATATACATATATATATATATATATATATACATGTATACAGTCCAGATTTTAAACGGACATAAAAAATGGACCTAAACGACGAACTGTGTAAAGACTGAGAATTTCTCACAAAAAAGTGAGAAATTTCAAACTCATGTGAGAAATTCTCACTCTTTATACCGTACGTATTTTAAGTTTGCTTAAGATCAAGATGGTATACACACATATCTATGAGAGAGAGAGAGAGAGAGAGAGAGAGAGAGAGTGAGTGAGAGGGGTACCTCCTTGGCTACGTCGTTGGTATTGAGGACAACAACAGTGTTAGCACCAGTTCTGATGGAATAAACAGGGCCATAAGTCTCTGCCCACTTTGCAAATGTTTTGTGTGGTTTCTTCTCTTTCAGTTGCAGCAAATTCCCAATCACTGGCAACCCCGGTACCTCTACGTACACCAAACCCATCAATTCCCAAATCAATACAATATATATATATATATATATCGACACATAAATACATTAAACCTATGTATTGAAAGTTACATATATGATCAGGTCAACGGTCTATATACTTGATCGGTTGACTAGTCCCTCGATCAGTTGACCCATCTTAGGATCAATTGACTGATCAGGTCTCAGAGAATTTTAATTTCTTGGTCTCTGTAGTTTACAATCGACTGTGCCTCTAACACAAGTTGGCTAATCGTTTGTGCACTAATTAAATGAAGTGGTTAGGGCGAATTACGTCTTAAGAAAAATGACATTGTAACGTCCCTTGTTGCCGCTTTCTTTCGACATCAAATTCAACACTAAATCTAGAAGTTATTAGCACAACTCAAAAAAGCCACCAACATATAAACGTATATGGGTTGTTTGGCACAACTCCGCTCTACAATCAATCGTGCAAAACTGTTTAAAAAATTATTTTTGATCAACTTAGCTTTGGACCAATAACAAATTTCTACAATCCGATCACTATATCTAGCTTTTGGAGTTCTATATCGCTTATGGACTCCAACGTTGCTCGAAGAGGTAGCTTTTGACCAATTAAAAATTTCTAAAATTCAATCGAGAAATTTAGCTTTTAAAATTCTATAATCACTTATGAACTCCAAAAGCGATTTCTAAAACATCCTCATGTAGATCAGCATACTTAGGATTAACAAATTGGTAACACGTACCCAAGGCAAAAAAAAAAAAAAAAACCATTAAGAAATTTAATGGAGGAACAAAAGCATGGAGTAATTTATACGAGGTAGAGGTCGAAGATTAGAAGATTTTCTCTGATAATTGTTAACATGTAGTCTCATCATGAACCACCAATAAAGACCACCCAGGGAAATCAGAGCAATCGCCGTTACTAAAGCTATTGTTTGAACATCTAGAATTGCTTCTGTTAACACCATTGCTTGCTATGGAGAGAGAGAGAGAGAGAGAGAGAGAGAGAGGGTGATGGCAATGGCGACGAGAGGTGTGGTATGTGAATGAATGGAGTTACTTATAGGAGTAGTTTAAGTGGGGTAATACTTGAGGCACAAGCCGCACAACCAAAGCCATAATATTTTGTTAACAACCTCTATTTTGTGTCTCTTTCTTGATGGGTTCCACAGTGCCAGTGACCACACAGTGCCCACTAGGAGAGAGAGACACAAACAAAAAATTGTGGCTTTGATTGTGCCCCAAGTATTACTCGTTTATGTGAGTGATACGGTGATACCAATGGGTTCGATTAACAAGAAGACTAGAAAGTCCTTTAGTCATTAGCAAATTCTACCACATATAGCTTTACGAGAAATGTTAGGCACATATTCCAAATCACACCTCAAACCACATTTGTTGCTTTAAATGTATGTACCTTGTGTTATTTGAAATTTTCACATTTTTCTGTGCACCACTTACACAACACATGATACATTCATTTAAAGCAAAGATGTGATTTATGGTATAATTTGAAATGTGTGCCTAACATTTCAAATAGCTTTAGAATACGCATTTGACCACCAAAGGGTGTGGTCAAGTGGTATGATCCAAGTTTTAGTATGTAAAATGTTTCATATTTGATAGTCCTGTACATTTAATTGGTGGGCCGGTCACACATAATGCCATAAACCACAAAAAGGAAAAAAAAAAAAAAAAATGTGTGAAGAGTAAAATGGGATTCTAGTAACTGGAAGCGTAATTCGTCACTAATTCTAAGTTTTTTTATTTTTATTTTAAATGTGGTTTCTAACATACATGTCAGTTTTAATCATAAAATAAAAATTAAAATTATATACGTGACAGTGGATTCACTTGATTTGCATTAGTAGATGCTAAAGTAGTTCTACCATTGTTTAAGAGAGATGTTATGTTTATCAAATTTTGTATCTCTTTTGGTTTTTAAACACTTGTGGCAATGAGCCTACTAGATTTTGATATTGTCTCAGAACTGTTGAAAGTGGTCTCACTGTCACATTTGTTTGTGAACCATTTGTGATACAATATTTGGGAAGCGTGGCATTATTCTATGGAAGATGGTCCCATATTTGTTGGAGAACTTATTTAGAGAGTCCGTCACATCATGTTATCGTGTTGACATGATATAACGCTCTAATTACCCTAATTACATGGTGCATGTGGTCACCACTTTTAGTTGGACATAACAAATACTTAAGCAAGCCATGTACATACTTCTGGAGGCCACATGTCCCACGTTTAATTAGATCGTCACACCAATTCAATTTGATGACATGGTATGACGTATTCACTAAATAACATTTTTATGTGTTGGAAGTGGGAACCATATTTGAGATACAAATTATGGGAAGCATGTGATTCCAAACACGTGCGCTAGTGAACCCACTTAATTTTCATTGATAGATATTAAAGTGGAGCCACCATTCCCAATGTCGCATGTACTATTAATCACATTTTGGATATATGCAAAATTTAGGAAGTATAGCATTACTCTTATAGTAAAAATTGTAAAATAAAGAATAATGTTATGCTTCTTAAATTTGGTTCTCAATGGCTCAATAATTATACTATATCTTGTGACAATGATCGATGGGGGTAAGATTTACTAAGCATTTGAGAATCAAATTTGATATTCAGATTTGGTAAGACATTACTTTAAAACAAGTGTCATTTTTTTTATTTACCTCATTCAATCATGTAATGAACCAAATCATCCAATAATTTGGTGACGATTTATATTTCAGTGTTTTGTTAAGTTAATTTAATTAATTGCTAGAGTGCAATGTAGATACGATTTGTATTTTATGGATATTTCAACCTATTGAACAAGTCATAGACTCATAGTGAAAAAAAGAGCTAACCATAGTAATTTTTTTTTCCCCACATAACTATTCTTAATTAAAAAAAAAATTCAGGAATTTTCAGGTGTAATAATCCATTAATGATATGGCATCTATCTGCTAAGGGACGAAAAAAAAAAAAAAAAAGAAATCAAAAAAAAAAAAATTAAAAATAGGACGGCACCAATCATTTGAACTTAACTTTGGGAGGCTTGTCTTTTGTTTTAAATATATGCCCTTAGATATGTCTCACGAGTCATTGTAGACAATTGCTTGCCTTTTGTCTCTAAGGGCTATTTTAGACAATCTATATAGTTTTATCACTCTACTAGATAAAAAGAACAATTTACTACTTTGAACTTATTATTGTTTTTTATTTATCAATTTTTTCTTCTATGGATTTTATCATTCTTTGAAAACCAAAAACTTAAAGAAAATGAGTAATGATATATTTAGAGCCATTTTAATTTCAGATGAATTAGTATTTTATTAAGAAAGAAAAAATCACACAAATTTTGAATAATCTTGAACAAGTTGTTACAAAATTCGCACATTGGATCTAGCATTTTTTTTATTTACATTTTTTTTTTGTCGTACTTTAAACTTAATTAAGTTGCTTTGGCATCATATTAAAAAGCAAACCACCAACATGCAACACACATTCCATTGAACTAGTACATTAAAGTTAAAATTAGCTAGAGATTCCAGTCTTCCGAGGCATCTTTTATATGTTAAGACTTATGCTATACGCACTTAAAAATAAAATAAAATAATTTGGACAAATAAAACTCTTCATTAACAACAATTAAATATTTTTTTGACAAAAAATTTAGCCAACTTTTTTTTTCATTTGAATAGAATGAAAGTTTGGGGATTCGAACATTCGCGAGGTGTTGGTGCATCTAACTTGCGCAACTGGACCCTGAGTCCTAGAATTTAGCCAACTGCTACTTACAAAGTCTAGACATTAACATCTAAACATTAAACAATGGAGTAATATTTGGGACACAACCTTCATACAACTTTCATACAACCTCTCCAAAAGATGTACGTACTCCGTACCTTTTTTTTTCCCTCTCTTTTTTTCGTGGACAGAAATTTATGTACTTCAGCAATGTAAAATTTTGAATCTTAGCTTGTGGGCTTGGTAGATTGTTACTTTCCAAAAATAAAATGGGAGGCCCGTTATCCTAAGGTCCAATTTCCAAAAGGCCAAAGCCCATTTTCATTTGGTTTTACGTACCAGCTGTATCATTTGTTTCCAAAATGTTAAAATAGTAAGAAATGTTTGACAAGTTCTTTGGCAATTTGATCAAGAAAGTACCTGAAATCGTCTTGTACTTGCAAATTCATTGAACAGTGATATATATATATATATATATAGATATATTATACAGCATATGTATATGTGGCCAATCCAATAATAAATTGGTTAGTACCAACCATTGTACCCAAATCACCAAAAAGCTTGAATCAGTGATATAAATTCCATTTCAAGACAATGAAGAATCACAGAACAGGTATTTACAATTAAACCCGATAACAATCTCTAATACTACCATGGTTTGCATTTTGATGTGCTTTGCCCTTAAATTGGTAATCTGCTAAACAATAATGCTTCTGCCTAAGGATGTAGAGTAGTGCAGCTAATTAATTTGCTGCCAATTAACTAACATCAGAGGTGATCTGTACTATATGTAAAGTTTGAAAGCTAATGAAGAAGGTACAGGGTAGAGAAAATTAAGCGATCTATTCTCACCATTTTAGTAACCCGGGAACATGGGTGGTGGTGGTAATGAGTATTGGGATCCAAGATTTGTTGGAAGAACTATGTCATCCATCGGTGGCGGCGGTGATAATACAGGTGGAGGAGGAGGCAAAAGAGACGGAGATAGTGGTGGGGGTGAGAAGACCGGTGGCGGTGGAGAGTTTAATGGAGGAGGAGGGGAGAAAATTGGTGGTGGAGGGAATCGGACCGGTGGTGGTGGGGAGTGGATGGGTGGTAGTGGGGAATGGACAGGGGGAGGAGGAGGAGAGTAGACGGGTGGTGGTGGGGAATGGACAGGTGGAGGAGGAGGAGAGTGGACAGGGGGTGGTGGTGAGTGAACGGGTGGAGGAGGAGAGAGGACAGGGGGTGGTGGGGAGTGGACTGGTGGCGGCGGAGAGTGGATAGGAGGTGGTGGTGAGTGAACAGGTGGAGGTGGCGGAGATTGTACAAATGGAGGTGGAGATGGCTTCTTCACTTCTGAAGTTGGTGGGGAATTCAGCGGGGAGTGGGGAGATGACAGTATAGGTGGGGGTGAAGACAATTTATCCTGATTAGATGGAGGGGAACTAGATTTACGTGGCGGTGTCAAAGGTTGAGACACTGGAGGAGGTGGGTGGGACAAGTAAACCGGAGACTCACGATCAGGTTTGCAAGTTGGTGGTGGAGATGTCAAAACTGGTGCCGGCTTTGGCTTTGACGGTGATGGTTTTGGTGTTGGCTTTGGCTCTGGCACTGATTCTGGTGTTGAGGGTTCATGAATAGGTCGCAATGGATTCTCAACCGAACTTGAATCAGATGGTGATTTTGTTGGTTCCCCACATTGTGATTTGATGCAATCGACCTGCTTGTTCAACACTGGAATACACGCCTTCTGTGACTTTTGTTTCGGCCTGTCGACCAAGCAATTGTTCACATCATCCAATACAATGTCTTTCCTGGCTGATGGCGGCTTGCAAGAATCGGCTTCACCTTTGAAATAATTATACGAGAATGTGAAGCTCTTCAAGCTTTCCAAACTACAAATATTCTCTGGAACAACCCCTATAAGCATATTATTGGCAATACTAAATTGTTCAAACTTGTTTGAGTCCATTTAAGCTCTTTGGCAGACTGCCAATAAATGAATTTGAACCAACGTCAAAAACTGTCACATTTCCTAATAATCCTATGTCGGGTGGTAAACATCCCGAGAATTGATTATTTAAGAAGAGAATTTCATTCAATGTGTTTGCCATATTACCGATGCTGCTCGGGATGCAACCACTCAATTTGTTATTAGCAAAAGAAACAACAGACGCTGGAGAGTTGCCAAGATTTTCAGGAATAAAAGACATGAATCTATTATCGTTCAAGAACATTGCGTCGACATCTTTATTGAACGATTCCCGAGGCAATTCTCCCTCAAAATTATTGTATCTAAGATCAAGGTACTTGAGATTAGGCATCGAGAGAACCACCATAGGGAAATGCCCGACAAATCGGTTGTTACTAACATCGAACTCGTACATTAATTAAGGTAAGCCTTGAGAAGCTTTTGGGGATAATCCCACAAAACCGGTTCGAATTGATGTGAAAAAGAGCAAGATCGGTTAGTAGACCTGACTCCACAGGAAGGTACCCAGCAATGTCACCATGATTAAGATCAATTCCAGCTACAACATTTTTAGTCGGGTCATCAAGCGCGTTGGTGCAAAATACTCCATTGTATTTGCAGACATCTGGTCCTTCCCAGTTACCCATAAGTTTTAGCGGGTCAGAGTATATAGCCTTTTTCCAAGCTTGTAGTGCAATGTAGGCGCGTCTAAGCCTAGAGTTTGGAAATGTACTATTAAGTTCGACCTTATATTCGTAGTCATCGGGTAAATCATCATTCTCACGGAGGGATAAGAGCTGACGACGAGCGATGGAAAAGGCCTCAGCATCGGAGAAAGCTGAGGAGAGAGAAGAGAAGAGGATGAGAGAAAGAAAGAAGAGGCAGCCTGAGGCCTGCATGGTGTTGGTAAGGTTGCAAAGTCCCCCGAGGCTGCATATAGGGATTGAAGAGGGGATGAGGTGTGTGAGTGTTTGTTATGTTAGGCAGAGACAAAATAAGCTATAGACCATTTTAGACGCCACCCAAAAAAACTCTCTTTAGATTTAACCATTGGAAGTTGTGGGGTTTCTTAGAAACCAGTAAATTGATTGTTGTTAAAATGTGATGTTTGTGAGCATTTGCTAGATTTGGAAATGTCTATAATTAGAGACATGTTTGCTTATAGATATTGCATGACCATTGAATGCTGGGGAAAGACCAAGACAAACCTTAACTACTTAAAAGTTACTTTTTCCTTTATGGAGTAATGGAAATTCTACAATACAATCATGTATGTCTGGTTGTATATTACAAAGTAGTACCATTTTTCGTACCATAACTTTGGTACCATTGTGTAGTAGAAATTTTAGGTTGGATTGAGAGTAGTACCTAAGTGACATGTCTACTTAGCAGTTATAGGAGTGTGACTTTTGAGTTGGACTCACCCTCAAAAGTGGGACCTCCGGTATCTAGAGGATGTGAATCCTAAATAAAAGGCTCCATCATTCTCGCGCACAAGCATGTCACATGGTACATTTACGGTAACTAAAAATTTCTCCATTGTATAGTAAGTATTTCTTGGGAGCCATTTGAAAGTATAACTTGCCGTTAGGAAGTAACAATTCAATTAGTGCCATTTAATTACATGTAACAAATATACACTAACATTTTTTTTTTTTCAAAACTCAAAAGTATACCTAGAATGTGAAGGGACTTCAATGCAGGGGCAAAATCAGGAAGTTGTCTTTTGGGGTATCGAGTTACTGGGTAAGCTACTTAACAAGGACACAAAGAGGTTTGAAGATAGCACCTGTGACGCATTATATATATATATATATATATATCTATGTACACATATTGTGGTATAAATTTTTGTATCAAAAAGGTTAGAAATTTACTGTGACTTTTTTTTTTTTTTTTTTTTGCCTAGTTTGAAAGTTGGCGGGGTTTGGTCTTTGTGATTTTTATTACGTATTACAATATTTGACTTATAGCTTATCACAATAAGTGTTCTAATTGGATTTGCTATGCTTCCCAGATCGTCTCCCAAATAGTTCCATAACACATGTGGTTGAAGTTTAAGGTTGAAAAAAAAAAGCAATAAAAATGATTTAGATTAACTAAGACTAAGAGAGAATGTATATTTTTTTTTATTTGGGGGTGGTAGAATAATTAACTCAAGGAAATCACATACATATTTGTGTACTACAGTGACAGGTTTACCACAAGTGAGGGGTGTTACGCAATAGGTCCACCCCTACTTCAAGGTGAATTAAAGCTCCGTTTGTTTTGATACAAAATATTTTTTGAAAAGTAATTTTTCAGAAAATATTTTACATCAAAACAAACGGAACATAAGGGACTTCAAAATAACATTTTCTATTTTCTATTTTCCTTGAGTTGGATTCTGTAGAGGTTGTCAAGGGACTTCAATGTGAGACATGGGCTTGGCACCGAGAGTATTTTGCCCACCCTATTTTGTTCACTAATTGTTTACCCAGGCCTTCATTGTGTGACATATGTTCAATTTTAGTAATTATGTTGATAGTACAGGGACAAAATAAGAATGAAATGGGACACATGTCACCCAACAGAGACTTAAGTAAGCAACGAGTGAACAAAATGGTGGGCAAATTAAAATGCTCTTCTTGGCACTGGTTGGTCATATTTTCCAGGCTTGCTGTTCCTTGTTGGAGCACCTTAATGTGGTTGGGGTGTGTCATGTTAGGAGAGATGGTAAAGGTTGCACATGCTTTGGCTATATTTGCTATCAACAGTGATGGTCCAAAGATTTGGATGGGAGATTTTCCTTCTCTGTCTTCCAAAGTTTGGTTACTTCTATTTAAATTTCTAATGAAATCACTTCTTATCAAAAAAATAAATAAATAAATAAGAAAAAAGAATACATAGAATAAATGAGCTGTGTGTGCACTCATTGTTGATGATGCTTAGCTCCATGCGGCGCACTTTTTATTTATTTTTTGTATGTGGTCATGTAATTTACTAGGAAAATGCTAAGTATATTAATTTGGGACATCTAAAAGTTTACTTCTTGATGTGTCAATGACAATTTTGAAATAAAATATAAGTTAAAGTTCTTTTGTTCTTTTGTTTACTTGATTAAAAAAGTCTACATCAAGTAAACTGTTTAGGTGTCCCAATTTACAATGACCAGCAGAAAATGTTTATTCGGTGGTGTTATATTATATGTTGTACTAGTTTTAAAATATCGTGATTCTTGGAGGAAACAAGGCGTTTTCAATTGTATTGGTGGAGTAACGCCTATTTGGCAACAAATTTTAGAGTCCCTAATTGATTACGGAACTCTAAATGCACAAATTTTAGAGTCTCTAATTTTGTATCCTAAATACTTTCTCAATCCATGTGTCAGTAGGACCACTGATGGAGGGACTAAGGGTCCAGGGAAGGCCTAGGTCCCCTAAAATTTTGAGGATTAAATTCTTCAAAACGATTTAGATTATATTTTCAAACATCACATTTTTTAAATTAAAATTTACATCTCTTATCCCGAAATGGGGTCTAAAAATAATTCTGCATCTTCTCTCTCTCTCTCTCTCTCTCTCTCTCTCTCTCTCTCTCTCTCTCTCTCTCTCTCTCTCTCTCTCTCTCTCTCTCTAATTGGGGAATATGTTAACAAAAAAATAGTAGAATTAGCAATATTTGTGATTTTTGTTTTTTTGAGAGATATTTGTGAATATTGAATTGGGGTACTTGTGAATATATTTGAGCACATATAAATTTGTGACTTATGTTGAATTGGAGAATTTATGTATAATAAGTAGACCAAAAAAAAAAAAGACCCAAAAAAAATTTGCCTCAAGACTGCTGCCCCCGAATCCTCATCTAGTTTAGGCACCTCTGGCCAAAAATCCTGGCTCCGCCCTTGAGTAGGACCACCTTCAATAATAATAGGAGCACTTCAACATCCTCCAATTAAAATTCCACAGGCTACTAACTGCCACATGTATTTTGGAAGTATTTAAGATACAAAATTTGCAAAGCATAGCATTGCTCTAAAATAAGACTATTGGCCAAACCTACTTTTGAGATTCAATCACAAAAAAGTGTGTAATTGACCAAAAAAAGTAATGTTATGGTGCCCAAAATTTCTAGTCCAAATGTTTCTCAAATACATATGATAGTGAGCCCCAAATGTTTCTCAAATACATATGATAGTGAGCCCAATTGATATTTTTTTTTAGTACGAGGACAGATCCTTCCCCCTGTCCTCCGTAACTTCGGGATCGATACCTATTGTCGTTTTTATCAGAGTAAAACAAGGGACAAACCCCGAGCACGTGCACCGATCGCACAACACACGCATCAGGTAATTCAGGGAGGCAAGCTATAGCGGTAGGATCTGAATCCACGCCAAGCTACACATATTTTAAAGTCCAGTTGATTTTTATTAGGGAATGTTGAAACCATTATTAAAGGTAGTCCTACTAGCACGTGTATTTTGAAACATTTGTAATAGAAAATGGGTAATATTTTGTGCACAAATAAATCTCACAAACACTTACATCCACTGTCTATCTCTCTCTTGGGTGGAACTGTGGGATCCGGATAATTTTAGTGAATCTCACAGTGTCACCCAAGAGAGAGATAGACTATGAGTGTAAGTGATTGCGTCCCTAGCATTGTTGGTAGAAAATTTAGTAAATATTGCATTATTTGACCAAAAATGCCTTAACAGGTTTTTAAGAATCATACAAACAAAAGTTGTTGTCAAACCACAATAAATTAGATATGATTGAGAAAGGGCAATAAATTAGATATTATTATTGCCATAAAAAGAAGATAAAAGAAAAGACATCATTCATGATCACTTGCATGCATGGCTTGTTTCTTCTCTAAAATCAATCATGTATAGTGGTGTTGAGCATTTCTTGTCCCACTAGTCTCTTTTCACTTCGATCTTGATGAACTTTTCTCTTAAAAAAAATCAATTAATGATCGACATTATAGGAAAAGTGATTCACCAAAAGAGTAAAATATAAAGGAAGTGCCTTAAAGCCACTTTTATTTTATCCAAAAAGACTCAAATTAATTGCTACTTGCTCATACTCCAAATCTTCAGATCTGTCACAAATAGTGGTGGATATTGTATAGAAGTTTAGAATTTCCACGGGATTGGGGGTAGCGCCTCCGAAAATAAATTTTTTGAGTCTGTTTGTATTTTTGCCATTGTGTACTTTTTATCATTTTTTTTTCGATGTTAAGTGATGTAACTGATTAAAATACGTAAAGTTTACAATTATAGCAAAATAATTTGGGTTAAGTTCAAATAGTAAGTGAGAAGAAAGATGATTAATCTAAATATTTTAGAATATTGTACATTATCATTAGGCCAATATATTACATGTTATATTTTTTTTTTTTCCAATTTTTGGGAGAATGGATTATAATTGGGCCACCAAATTACATTTAAAATCCTTTTTTTTTTAGCCTAACCAATCTTTATGTAGGGGTTATATTGTTAGTACACTTTTTTTGGGGGAGGCCAATCTTAATAAAATTTGAAATTTTCATATAATTAAATTATATGTATAAAAGAGCAACCCCCACACCTGCATCCGCCACTTGTCACAAATTTTATTGATTTAGCAACGAGGAATATATATATATATATATATATAAAATAGGATTAATATTTTATTATTATTATTATTATCATTTTTTACAGTGAATGAAAAAATAAAGGGTGTGTTTGATAAAACTGAAAATTAAGTGCTAAAAAATAAGTACTGAATTTCTAGTGCCGGAAGTTTTAAGTTATTGAAGTGGGTGTGCTGAAATATAGATATTGAACATAATTAGTCTGTTTGATAATGCTAATTGGTAAACACTGAAATTTGAAAGATTACAATTCTACCCTTGTGCATCATACTAAGTTAACAACATGCAAAACCAAATCAGTTTGTAACTTGATGCCAAATGACTAGGAGTACAACTTAAAAACTACCTTACTTTTGAATACCATTGCATCACGATCTGTATAAAATCATTTTGTATAAACTTATGCCAGATGCAATACAATTTTATAATCTAACAACTAGCAATTCAAAACAATCAAGGAACAACACATATAAGCCATGTAGCAATTCAGAAATTGAATCTGCTCTAAGACAATGAATTGCTGAATTCTCTCTTCCTCGATTTTCGGGCCACCGACACTCACCAAGATATAGATCAAAAACTGCTTGTATAGTCTCTGGAAGAAAACTCATTAGAACGTTGTAGTTTGATTGCGAAATAATAAGGATAGAATGGACATTAAAAAAGATCTTTTAAAGACCAATTCACTGACCGCATTCTGTGAAAAAACTCAGTGGCTTTTTTTTTACTTAAAGTTTTCATTGACTTTTTGACAACTTTTTCAATTAATGGGTGAATTCTTATGCATTATCAAACTTGTTAAAAAGGAATAAGTACTTAATTACACACCATTTGGAATATAGCTAAGATTATTACATTATTTAAGCACCAAGAAAATATAACATAAGAAATAGTTTTTTGTTTTTTCATTTCCTTCTCGGTCAAGCACAAGCATAACAAACCTAATTAAGGAACAACATGCAAGACATGCATCAAACATAGTGTTGGAGATATTGAGCCCAATAAAATTTGAGTCTGTAATTCTTCTTGTTAATTTTTTAGCATTTTGGGTAAAGAAAAAGTATATTAAAAATATATCTTCGTAAAGAACACACCATAAGAGTAATTAAAAAAGGGTCTAAAGTCTTAATTGTAAAACTACGTTTGCGTTCGAGTAGATCTAAGATGTCCACATAAAGGGAAAAAAAACCACTAAAACCTTGCAGCTATGAAATTGCACATGTTACTGATGTGATATTTCACATTCAGAGTATTGTTGGAAAATTTCATGCGTTGGGGATCTGAAAATTTACATCCAGACTTTGAGATTCAATCCGTCTTCACTATCCAACATACATTTCTCATACCCAGCAAGCTTGTAAAGTAGCGACATATCATCCTTCACAATGCTGGGCTATCTTCGACAAACAAAATCCACCAACTCATTGTAACAGAAATATTAGTCACAGCAGTCTCGCCGGCGTATGTGCAGCAAAGAATCGTATGATCCTCCATTAAAAAGGCGTCTGTAGAAAAAAAAAATTTGAATTACAATAGAACATGAGAACAAACAAAATTCAATAATATGAAAATTCACATTGAATAAAACATTGAAAATCCTGAAAAATGATATTGCGATCTAAAATTTGTTTTTGTAATGCAACATTATTTATATCTCGATCAAAACCTTACGGATTTGGGAAAAAACGTAATCAAACAACGTGAGAAAAATTGTTGAATATGATACACACGTACTGTAGAGAATGAATAAGCTCGATCAGTTCTTCTTACTTTCAACAAATCTCGAACTTTTGATCTTCAAATCTGTTGATCTTTACAATCAGTATAAAGTCTTCAAAACTCTTAAAAATATCAACAATTCGCAACTGAAGGGGTGGGAGAATTCAAACAAAAGATCTTCCTAAAATCATGGATATAAAATTGATTTGGTTCTATCTTATTTAAATATGCTTAATTGCTGATTTGTTTTACTTTCCATAACAAACTTTGTCACGCCCCGGAACCACCCAGATGATCCTAGGACACGTGGCACGCCACCAAGGCTTTACACAAGTGATTAAAGTTCCTAAAATAAATTTAAAATAAACTTAAACCAAAGAAGCTCAACAATAATAAATAAAGTAAAAAAAAAAAACAAAATTATGTCTTTGCAATCAGCCAAAATAACCCTGTTTTAACAAATAGTAACTTCTCAAATAACACTACCAAATCATAGTCATGAGCTCCCAAAGTCCAAGCAAGAGTTTTTAAATACTTTAAGAGAAATATTACATATAACAACTTACACCCAACCCAATAAATAAATCTCCAAGTTCAAACGTCCCAATCTAATAACATTAGTCATAGTAACACTATGATCAAATAATCCCAACTAACACAGTCCAACCTTATATTACAGAAGTTAAGTTACAATCCAACTAAAGTATACAGTTTAACTAGAAATATTACATAAGCTTAAACCAACCAAAGTATGACTCGTACTACAATCCAGATTAAACCGATTAATTACAACTATATTGCAAGCTTTAAACTAAAAGGCAAGTAACTATTAACAAGGTTACAACAACCCCCAAAACCCATGCACTAGCCAGCCACTTCCCAGCTCACTTCCCCGATTCCTCGCCGCGATCACCTACGATGGTTATTCAATAACCATTACAATATATAAGCTATATGCTTAGTGAGTAATGCTAATCATGATTATGGATAATTGACATGCTCAATTCAACATATTACACAAAACTATAGTCTCTGGTAATTACTAGTTCACTCCCACCACTACCGGCTAGCCCGCGGCTCCACTCCCTAAGCCCACGTGACTAGTCATGACCCACGCCCTCACACGTGCGGTCCCATAGGCCTCTGGCGGCCGTGGTCGTCACCACAAAGATTACCTCATGGTGGTATAGAACTAGCAATTTCCATTGACCCAAATAGGCAACTCAACATGCTCATTTAATCATTGCACCATGCTTTCACAAATAAATTGGGCCTAATTTAGCCACATGAATTTTGCCCAATTATAATCTAAATAAATTAAATTAAACAAATTAGGCATGCTTTGGCATCACAATTGAACTCAGCATGAAAATCATCCAAATATCAAAATTAACATCACTCACCTCTTGGGTTTTGCTCCTAATTGTGAGATTAAGCCCTACTAAGAACCAGGTACAAATCCTATACATAAATTACAAGTTATGAGCTAAAATCCCAAAAAGGGTCGCGGAAAAACTATCACAGAACTCAATAAAATTAGTACCAATAGATTAGACTCACCCCCAGGAGTCTGAATATGCAGCCTTTTTTTAAAAACCGACGTTGTTCGGCTCGTCAACCGTCGTCGAGATCGTCACCGTCAACGTTTCCGTCGATATACGTCTTGTATATCTCTGAATATTGAAATGAAAAAGATTCTGGAGAATGATTACTCATCTCCTAGGTGGCTTATTATAAGAATTTCAGTTTTTATTATGAAGTCCACACTAGTTTGCCAATTTTGCAATTACGCCCCTACTACTTATTAAACTGGATTAAAACTATCCCAAACTTAAATGGGTATTTGTCTATGTCTCGCATGGGTCCCATAAGTGGTCCCATATAATTATATGAAGTTTCTAATTAGCCTACTAATTATGTAACGTGTTCAATTCGTGCTCACAAAGGTACCCCAAATTGACCCCAAAAGTGGTCATCATCTAACAACATGATATTATCAACAATAAAATAATAAATCATTTAAGCATTAATAAACATTTAGCTAGGCACATAGAGTATTCCACATACTGTTGTCCCATCTCAACTGGGACCCATCAACACATATCCCACTTGGAATTGCCATACTGGCCATAACTGGGTTCCCAACTGGACACCCATAATCAACTTAGTGGGTCAATCCCACCTCCAATAAGTGTCACATAACACATTAATTAACATTAACTCATGATTATGCATGCTAAAGCAATATTAAATATAAACCGCGGGAGCGGGTGTCACATACTTTGACCAATTAAAAGACATAAATGTATGCACTTATATATAGACATATATATGTAATATCCTTATATATTTAAGGGTAAAATTGTCATTAAAAATGGTAATTATGTGGGGATAGGGACCTATTACTGCAAATGTTGGGTAGGTGGGGATACATTACCAAATTAGGAAAGGGGTAATCACTATTGATGCACAACCATAGTAGGTAGGGACTAACTACTAAATTTCTAATTAAAAATGGGTCTTAAGTCTTAATTGTAAAACTATTAGTACGTACCCGTGCCCGCGGGCATGACGCAAAAAAATAAAAAAATAATAATGAAGCTATATATAAAATCATTTGCGTAAAGTAATCCACGTCTTTCGAATGACCAAAAAAAAATATTTGAACTTAACTGCCAATGTCATTTAAGAACAATTCAAATCAGGAACTGAAAATAATCCCTTAGTTTAGACCCAAAAACAAATCCTTAGTCACTAATCCAAATACATAGGACACATTTATCTGTCAATGGGGGGGAATTGTAGTATTAGTTGTTTACATGTATCCTTCTTTGAGTCTATATATAAATAATAATGCTTTGCTTCCCAAATTAGAAATCCAAACATTTGTTTCCCAAATACTTTGACAGTTGTACTACATGCAATGGCACGTGGTAGCTAGCACCGAGTCACCGACTGACACAACATATGGTGCAACTATTAAGCTACATGGGAACAAAATTTAGGATTTGAATTTGGAAGCTTATCCAAAGGAATGAAAGCCATATCAAATAACATATCAATCTATAATCTTTAACCATTTTAATGGTTGATCAGTCTAAAGCTCCTACATGATCATGTAACCATTTCTTTTAGTCAAATTTCTATTGTCCCAATGGCTCGTAGCCCAACACATTTTTATACTTTTTATAATAACCAATAACAAAAGCACCAAATCTGGTTGGAATATATACTATGGAACTTCATGTATAGAGCTCAACACTAAAAGCAAGATCAAAGAAATGTTGCCAATAAGGCTAAGCAAATAAAAGTATTACCAAACCCTTTCATTAATAAACTGGTGGTAGTTGGTTTAAAAGGGGGAAGAATTTCGGAGTAAGAGAGTACCAAGAGATAGATGGTATGCGGTTCCAGTTTTGGTGGCAGTTTTGATTCATGACACCAACACCCAAATGATTAAAGTATTTTCTGATGATGCCAAAATTTGGTAAGAGTAAAGTAGAGCAATTTTAGGAAAGAGAGAGAGTGAGAGACTGTTTTTTGTATGTGGTTCAGCCCTGTTAATGAAGGTACCTACGTCCACGTGTGTGTCTGAGCACGTTCACTAGCAGATCACCGGCGGGCCTGGTGAGCCAACAAAGAGGGGCAGCACTACCAGTAATACCGGCCGAATTTATGCGTATAATGGTGAATTTTATAGAGGTGCTGTGTAGACTGAGAAGTTGGCGGCCCCTTCAATGGAGGGTGAGAGGTCTCTTTTATAGATGTAAGAGACCTACTCATACATGGATAAGGAATATATAATCCTATTGATATAGATTGGCATTAATTATGGGGATTTCCCAATTGGATTAGGAAATAGTGTGCACTTTCCATTAGTCTTCTAGCTTGAGTAGAAAACTGCCCGTAATGCTCAGGATCACGCCTGTGGGCCCGGATGAGCTGTTCCCGCGGCGAGATAGACATGTGCGGTTTTCCCGACCTGCTGGCCGGGTCGTGAATGAACCGCTCGGGCTGATGCTTCTGAGGACTTGTGCATGATTTTCCCGGGGCATGGACTAGCTGCTAATTTGAACCGCTCGGTCATAAGATGAGCCAATTTTGGGCGTATCAGCTGCCCCCCATTTCCAAGATTGGCCAGATGCTATATCGGGGCAAGTTTGGAAATCAGTTTGATGTTACTTGCCGCTGTCTGAGTGCTTGTGGATGCCGCCTCGGGGCTTCTGAGCCTGGTGAGTCCTCGGGAACTGGCTAAGAGTTGAGACCCAGCGTAGCTCGGGACCTTTAGGTGCTCGGGAACTGATCGGGAGTTGAGACCCGGCCTAATTCGGAGTCTTTGAGTGCTCGAGAAGTGACCGAGAATTGAGACTCGGCCTACTTCGGAGTCTTTTTTGCTTGAGTTAGCTCCCAGGATGGTTATCTTCTGCCCGTAAACCTTCGTCAAGGTTGTGGGTAGAAGGATTTTACCATGTTAGAAAAGCTGACCTAAAGCGTATTGCTCTAGGGTCCTTTTTTATGTTAACTCCCCAAGATGGTTGTCTTCCGCCCGGCCAGCCTTCGTCAAGACTGTTGGGAGAAGAGCTTGACCATGTTGGTGGAGTCGACCTAAATCATGTTGCTTTAGGGTCCTTTTGCTCCTCTATCGTCGGCCAACCTAAGAGATTTTAGTCACCTCTATCGTCGGTTTGGACCTAAGTAGAGTTAATGCCTCTGAGTACTATAGGTGCTCGGGTTGTCCAAGATTTTGACTTGGTTATCCGCGAGGCCTGTAGATACCCAGCGTGATTACCTATTCAGCTCACTGCTCCATCTTGCCCCCCAAGCTCTCGCCAAGACGAGGGTCTTACAGAGGCTATGACTGTAGGTAACCGACCTGGAACATGGTGGTTGCAGGGTATTTTGAAGCTTGCCATCATCAGCCACCTAGGGGGTTCGCCCCCATCGTCGGTTGGACCTAAGCGAAGCCGGTGCCTCGGGTGTGACCCCGAGGTCTTTAGTGCTTGGGTTTGGAGCCCGAGGTCTTTTGAGTGCCTGGGTTCGGAGCCCGAGGTCTTTTTAGATGCCTCGGGGTTAGGCCCCAGGTCTTTGTATGCCTCGGGGTTAGGCCCGAGGTCTTTGGATGCCTCGGGGTTAGGCCCAAGGACTTTATATGAGCTCTGACAATCGGTGGAGCCCACGTGGTGATCAGGAGAGTACCACTATAGTCGGGCTCATCTAGACGGATGGAGAGAGGAGGTCAGATCAGGATCGTCGGGCTTCAAATTTCTCTGTGCTAGAGGCAAAGTCGAAACTGGTTGATCCTGACCGATGTGAACTGGAGGTCGGGTCAGGGCTGTCGGACTCAGACCGCTGTAAATTGAAAGAACTGTCTGAACTCCCGGGCTGATCTCGCTTTCTTTTACTTCTGGAAGACTTGTTGCTTTCTTGCCCGGGGTCTTTGATCTTTAGAAATTCGTCAGTGTCGATGTATTTTCCAACCCTCTCTGCGAGTTCGACCAAGGTTACCGGTCGATTTCTGTGGAACGACGCGGCGCACTTGGTGTGTTGAACTCCCGAGCAGAAGACTATAATGGCGATTGTCTCATTCAGATTGCGAATTTGAAGCTTCTGTGGTTGAACCGGTCGGTGAACTCCTTGAGGGACTCATTATTTCGTTGTCTGACTGTCAGTAGCTGCATGTCTGGCTTTGGCCGCTCATGCATACCGGCGAACTGGTTGATGAACTGCTTGCTGAGTTATTTGAAACTGCAGACCGATCGGGGCTCCAATGAGTAGAACCACTGCATGGTCGGGCCTTTCAAAGTGCTAGGGAAGGCTAGGCAGTGTAATTCATCAGAGTTGGTGGCTAGGGCCATCTGAACCTTGTAGGTCCGGACGTGGTCGACCGGGCTTCCCGAGCCGTTGTATGAATCTAGCCAAGGCTGCTTAAATTTGCGCGGGACGGAGAACCTCGCGATCTGGCTGGAGAATGGTGACTCTGTCTTGGTATTGGCTTGATTCGGAACACGATTTTGACCAAGCTTTTTGGCCGCTCCGTCGATCTGCTTCTGCAAGTCCTTGATTCGGGCTTCCACTCCTTCCTGACCGTTATCTGATGAACGAGTCGGGTTGGTGGAAGATGCTTCTTCATGGCGGGGTGCTGTCCTCTGGGATCGGGCTCGGCTATAACTCTGGGTAACCGTTCACCTAGGGACAACTCGGCTCTTGATCGAGTGGCCCTGGACTGATTCCTGGGCCATATGCTCCTGCATTTCCTCTCGGGCAGCACGCCCACTGTTGATGTCTCTGGCATTCTCAACACGGGACGGGTTGGCTCGGGCACGTTGTCTGGTCAAGATCAGTTCCCGACCGTACGCAACGTTCCCGGGTCATTTCCCGGCCACTGGAGGATTACTTTGCTGAGCTAGCAGGGCTTCAATCTGTTGCTGGATTTGAAGGTGGCCCTCCAGGAGTTGTGTGAGGGTTGCGGTGATTTGCTCAGATGTCATGACTGCCGCAGCCGGTGCCGGGGCCGAAGGAACATCCCGATCGGACTGCTGATCAGTCTTCTTACCCTTCTTCGGTGGTATGATGATCAGTTAAGAGATTTGTTGATGAGAAGACTTGTCGTTTCCCACAGACGGTGCCAAACTGATGATGCCAAAATTTGGTAAGAGTAAAGTAGAGCAATTTTAGGAGAGAGAGAGAGAGAGTGAGAGACTATTTTTTGTATGTGGTTCAACCCTGTTAATGAAGGTACCTACGTCCACGTGTGTGTCTGAGCACGTTCACTAGCAGATCACCGCGCGAGTCTGGTGAGCCAACAAAGAGGGGCGGCACTACCAGTAATACCGGCTGGGTGTATGCGTATAATGGTGAATTTTATAGAGGTGCTGTGTAGACTGAGAAGTTGGCGGCCCCTTCAATGGGGGGTGAGAGGTCTCTTTTATAGATGTAAGAGACCTACTCATACATGGATAAGGAAATATAATCCTATTGATATAGATTGGCATTAATTATGGGGATTTCCTAATTGGATTAGGAAATAGTGTGCACTTTCCATTAGTCTTCTAGCTTGAGTAGGAAACTGCCCGTAATGCTCGGGATCACGCCTGTGGGCCCGGATGAACTGTTCCCGCAGCGGGATAGGCATGTGCGGTTTTCCCGACCTGATGGCCGGGTCGTGAATGAACCGCTCGGGCTGATGCTTCTAAGGAGTTGTGCATGATTTGCCCGGGGCATGGACTAGCTGCTGATTTGAACCGCTCGGTCATAAGATAGAGCCAATTTCGGGCGTATCATTTTCTAATCATACAAAGTAAAATACCATGACTAATGTGAGAAACAAAGACCAACTATGCTTGATTTTAAAGCTAATGATGCAAAATAATAACAAAGATTCAGAGTCGACTTTGAAGCTATTGAATTCCTAAACACAAACCATGAATTGCTCTTTTTATTTTTATTTAAGTGAACCTAGATTATTGAATGGGTTGTAAATACTTGTACAGTTAGTGTAGAGCTAGTGTAATATGGCATTACCCACCACATGCTTGAAGACATTTGGAGAAGAAAACAAAGAATTTGATTATACCAAAATGCTACTCTATGATCTGAATTATATTAGTCAATAACAGTACGTAAAGAATGATTTTGATAAAATGAAGTCATAAACATAGTACAAACAAACCATGCTAGTGTAACCGAACAAATTGACCTTGTGCCTCTATTGTCTAAACCAAGCTTTGATTTCGATCTCCATCGAGTCATAATATAAACACAACTACCTCTTCTTTCTCTGTACAAAAAACAAATACCCAGTAGTTGCAAGAACAATGGCATTTTTCAATGCCAGAACCTAAAAGCACCAATGAAGGAACTAAAGGAAAAAATAGTAGAAGATGAATAAAATATCTCCTGCGGAAAACTATTATTTTCCTAAAATTTGTATTAATTTTGGATGTGAATTTGGGATTTGGGTTTGGTAAGCATAGCTTTACTCTTCATTCAAATGCAATAAAAGATGAAAGACAAATTTCCCAGATAGAACAATATTATAGTCTTGATTAGAAAAGGAAAAATTAAAATAAAACGAAAACTTATCTTAATTACAGCAATTCTTTTGAATTCCAAGTTACATTTTTTTCCCCAACTTTGTCGGCAAGCATATAAACCAATGACAAAAGGAAAGAAAATACACTTGTGGCTTAGTTTTCGGATTGTATTCACCATTTTCATAAATGTCTTTCACTCTTTAACTTGTATGAAAGCAGATAAATATCTACATATCCATAGTCGTTAAATAGATTTCCTCCCAGATACATTGAAGTTGAAAATTAAGCATCAGTTTGTTCAGTGCTTGAGCGAGACTCGATCCTGGCTTGATAGCCGATCTAAACTCAATATAAATAAACTTTTTTTCTATTTGAGCTTGATTGGCAATCAAATTGGTTAAGGATTACTACAACTTGGTTAAATTATAAATCAACTGAACTTCATCAATTTTGGAACTTCATCACTCTTTATAAATCGGAGAGCTGGTTCACACATATGTGGACTCTACCTCTTTTGAAAGGCTAGATGCATGTGAGCTTCTAAAGATTGCTTATGCAATTTTTTAGATAACTACAATGCTACAGAAAAATCAGCTCAAATAATCCTATTAAGGGGAAAAAATGAACATCAGCTGCGGACGAAAGAGTGATCACACCATCCTAAACAGGCATATTGAAACCATATTAGTCTGCGCATACTACATAGTAGATAAATGGTTTACCTTCTCAATCCTACTTGCAAAATATTAAAACCGAAGAACATAAGAAATAGATCAGAAGGAAACAAAAATTAGTTTACCTCAAGCTAGCATGACAAATAACTGCATCACAAAGTACTAATACAATATTCTCCCAACAATCAATCAAAGCAGAAATTGCCAGACTCTATGGACAAATGGAAATAAATATAATGCACAATCCCACAAAAGAAAAATTATTGAATACAATATGAGTTCATTCAATAGCCAAAATAAACACAAACTATCCACATCAAACTTGCATATATGGCTTTCTATAGCTTACCCATGAGAAGTCCCTTTGAGAATTACCTTTTAACTTTCCCTGTTCGATTCTCAAAGCCACATAAAAATAAAAAATAAAAAAGAAAAGCAAATATAAGAATTGAAAATTCAAAAAAAAAAAAAAATAGTAATCTCAAACAATTCAAAAACTATAGAAAAATTATATAAAAATGAAGTGAACAACAATACAAAATGTGCCTCACAAGAACCTTTGTTAAATATTTAAAGCTAAAACTTTTTGAGAAATGGGTCTATAGATCTCATTTAATATTTTCACATTTAATATTTTCAAAGCCGGAAATCCATCCAAAACCCAACAGAATAATTTCACGTTCAAAAGAGTCAAACCCTTATGTTTATCTTCAGGAAAATCAAAACATACATGCACTGAGGCGTGCGTGTGCAGAGCTTCGATAATCAAAACATACATAGGGGTGTGTGTGTGTGTGTGTGTGTGTTAGGCTCTCTGAGTGTGTGAGAGTGGGAAAGAGAGAGAGAGATTGAGGGTGAGATTACCGAGGGAGTGGAGAGACAGAGTAAGGCAACGAAGAAACCGAAGAAGACGGCAATGACGATGGTGGCGGTGCAGATAGGAATCGAGTGTGCCGTGATGAGAGAGAGAGAGAGAGAGAGAAAGACGTGTTGGGGAGAGGAGAGAGAGTGTGCGAACTGGTGTGAATCGTGTGATGAATTTCACCCTTTTTTTTTTAATTTGGAATACGTGCCTGAGGAGGAGAGAGAGTCTGAATAGGTGAGAGAGAGAGAAAGATAGGTGACCAATTATGTGAGTAATGAGAGGAGATTAGATGATTAATGATAGGTAGGAAGTTAGAGAGAGAGAGAGAGAGAGAGAGAGAGAGAGAGAGAGAGACTTAGGAATATGGACGTGATATATAGAATTGAGAACTACCTATTAAAATTAGATGACGTGATATAGGCCTTTTTTTCCTTTCATTCCCTTTTTTGAAAACTGTCAATTTAAATTGTGAAGATAAGGAAATAATATTATAGTGAGTATGAAATATTATACTCCTACTTTGAAATATAATCTGAGAAATATAATGTGTATATTAAGTGGACCATATATTTATCTTACATCGATTGTTGATTCTATTATTTTATTATGAGAGCATTTTTGCTCACCCAAAAAATAGTTCACCAATGATCATTCAAGCATTCCATTGACCAATGCTGTGGGACCCATGATTAAACAAATGTTGTTTAATCATGGGTCCCACAGCATTGGTCAATGGAATGCTTGGGTGATCATTGGTGAACTATTTTTTTGGTGAGCAAAAGTATTTTCTTTTACTGTATGCCAGTAAAGAAATACGCACATGGGAAGTATCCTGATTTCAATTCTCTTTGTTTGTAATTTGTATGAAAGAAAGACCCAGATTTTAATAAATAAATAAATAAAATACTTTTTCTAAGCTATTGGAAAGAGACAGAAAAGGAAAGCATATGCTCGATTTTTTTTTTTTTAATATGGTATGTGAGGTGTATTAGTGCGTTTTTTGTGAACCTTTGGATTAAGTTGATCCAAGGATGGAAAGTAAATATGGTGTGGATAAGGGCCAAAATCCAAAGTTGAGTACATGGAGAACTTTTGACCCTTAGATAAAAAAAATTTGGAACCCACACCTTTGCCCAATATAAGAGAGAGAGAGAGAGAGAGAGAGAGACAAAAAAAAAAGTTTTTGTTTCTCTAACCAAAAAAAGAAGCAATTAATGATTTTTTATTTTAAAATGACAATATGTATCTAGTGATATGGCAACTCTCATATGGGGTTGTTATTATACTCTTCAATTCTATATAGTGATTTGGGGTGTTACCCAAAAAAAAAAAGGCAATTGTATGTATCTATATATACGTATCTATATATGGATTTCCAGCATGAAGAATTTCCAGTAGTAATTCTAGCATTGTTTACATTAGTTGTTTAGATATATATGTATCTGTTAGTCTAACAAATTAATGTATTTTTTTTTAAATTGAAAGTGACTAAATCCTTCCAAATTGAAAATAACACTTAAGAGAAATTAGCAAATTTCAAATAAGATTGAGTTAGGTGAGAGGGACTATAGTGAGAGTGAGATTTTTAGACATTGGGTGAGATTTGGTGGACAAACGATCCAAGAGTTGAAAATATCTAAACTTGTCTCACTAACTCGGATTAAAAGTTGCTAATTTAACAAGGACCCACACTGCTCTATCTTATTATATAGCTGTTTGCGTTCAAGTAGATCTAAGATGTCCACATAAAGGAAATAATTAATTCAGAAAACACTTTTAAGTTCTATTGACTCAATTGATACATGTCACAAGAATCAAAGTTATCCGACGGTATTATAAATTCAATGCCAAATGTCTTCTGGGGTTCCTAAAAGCAGCAATTTTAATGCCATGAAGCGGACAAAGACTTCAGTGTTGCTTCAGTACATTTTTTTAGTTTCCACTCACACAGATGCATAATTTTTAAAAAAATCAATTTTAAAACCTGTAAGAGTAACTTAACGAAATGTGTTGAAGTAACTTTACTAAAGTCTTATCCCCTGAAGTAATGACTTTGGATTAAAGAAAACACAGTATTAAATTACAACTTGATGATAAAGCATTGAGCAAAAGAAATTCAAATGAACATAGAGAGAGAGAGAGAAGTGGAGAAGAAGCAGTTTTGTAAAAAGAAATAAAAAACTAAATTGAAATGACGTTTTTGGCTTTTGTCAGAATACATTTTGAGAATTGTGGTGTTTGAGTAATGTGTTGTAAAAGTGGTTATGATGGAAGAATAAATTATATAAGGAGAGCATTTTTGCTCGCCTAATTTTGGTTCATCATTGCTCACCTGGGCCTTCATTGGGTGACATGTGTCTTATTCTAGTAATTATGTTGATAATACAAAGACAAAATGGTAATAAAATGGGACACATGTCGCCCAATAAAGGCATGTGTGAGCAATGGTGAACCAAAAAAGGGTGAGCAAAAATGCTCTTATTATATAATTGTTTTATAACATAAAAGTAAAAGTGATTTTGAATGTCCTAAAGACAGTTAGGTCCTTATATTGTATTGATATCGTATTAGTGTTCAATAAATAGATAGTTTATTTTGTCAATGAATACTATTCATTTTTGATTGAGTAACACAATACTTTCCAATTTTGTCCTATAAATGGTTACTAAATATGTGGCCGTATAACAATTTTAACATCCTTCAATTAAAATCAAATAAGCTCACTAACACGTGTTTGAAAACTATTTGAGATACAAAATTAAGAAAGCTTATCATTACTCTTGGTAATAAGATTAAATAGTTTTTTTTTTTTGTACTGAAATAAGATTAAATGGTTAAATAGTTAAGGTTTGTGCGGTGGACTCTTGTCGTTAATGAGGGCCATGGCAATAAACACTGAAAAATATCAAGGGTATAACCGTTCTTTCATTGCTCATTTTAGGAGCTATCAATTCGAGTTGGTTGGAATGGGAAAAACGCAAATTCCTACAATTGCGATTGCAAGTGCGTTTGGAATTTACTTGTCCAAACACCTCTACACACTACAAGAAAAACGAGCTTTCGCGACGGTTCAAAAACTGTCGCCAAACGCAGTAGAAACCGTGGGTAAAACCTTTCGCGACGGTTTTACCACGGTTTTTTCACCTGTGGAATCTGCGGCTGTGGCTATTGCTATACCACGGTTGGTAAACCGTGGCGAATAGTTTTACCCACGGTTTTTGCGACGGTTACACCCGTCGTAAATAATTGGCCAAAAGTGTTGGATTCTTGTGTTTTATGCGACGGTTGGGGCGACGGTTGAGGAAACCGTGGGTATTGCCTGCTGTATTTCCAACAGTCTAGAAACCGCGGCTAATGCTTCATCTAAATAACACACGGGAGGAATAGTCACAGTTTGTAAACCGTCGCTAAATGTACTTTTTAATATTTAACCTATTCAACAAATATTACAACCGTGATTAAAAGTTATAGTTGTGATGAATGAAATAATTTGTAATTATTTCTTGCATGGTACCTAATTAAACCTGTTTCTCGAATTTATTTAGCTAATAAATGCAAAAAAACATAACACCCAAATAAAATTATAACCACAATAGTAATAAGTAATAGTCTACATCCCAAAACATCAAAACATTAAAATCCCACAATATCTTGATACATGGAAAGTCGTAAAAAGTCTAAAAGTGTTTCCTACTAGTTGGGAGTAGAGTAAAACAAAAGATAACTGATGTCAAAATTCTGTGCTCCTTATTCCTCGTGAACCTGTAAAACAAGTGTACAAAAGAAACCATAAGTACAAATTTGTTACAATGGTTACATAAAACTTGAAAAAACTATGATCGGTAATGGATGTATTACATCTGCAGATGGCCATGCTATGTATTCATTTTCTGCTTCTCCAAGTGTAAGGATATCTCCAAATGGCCTCAGTAGCTTTTCACGACGGTTTGAAACATATGCCACAAAAACTTCGCAAAAATCTTGTCCAAGTCGTTCTCCTCCTACCATCTTTGATGGGTCATTGCTAATAAGAAAACCCTTTGCCACAGACCTCTTGGGTATTTGAAATCCTTGAAGAGTTACTTTCTTCGAAACCTAGAAGGACGAATAATTATACATTGAAGACAAGAAAAAATATTTGTATAAAAGTCTCATGCACAATGTTAGTACAAAGATTACCTTAGCAATGACAGCAATGTTGTGATTTTTCTTTCTTGCTTTTGCATGAGTCTGGATCTGCTATTGTTAAAATTACTTCCAAAATTAGAAAATATTTAGTTTGGATAGACGAGTTTAAGTAATAGAAAAGTAACTAAATTTGAATGTGTACCTCTTCGGATATAGATGGAGTTCCATTTGAAGATGATAACTCTTGATTCCTTGGTGCTACTAGGTGTGATTGGTGAGCATGAGCACTAGATGCATCTGGGACCTATTATGATTAATAAAAGACAGTATAAGTTGACCGAACAATGTTGTAAATTATCTACGTCAAACTAGAGCAAGTAACCTGTCTAGAATTTGTATGTGCATCCGAAGGTAAATCTGTCATGTTGGCCTGATTTAATATATGATTTTCCAACATTTGAACTTTCTTCTCTATTAACTCATTTCTTTCCTTCCAAATTCTCATCTCTTCCTTCATCAGCTCAACGTTTGTAGTTAGGCCTTCATTTATTCTCTTCAGTTCAGCATATTCTTCTCTCGACGGTTTTGGAAAAATATCTGATGGAGAAGGGCCTAGACCATAAGTTCGCACACGACCATGTCCATCGGGTCCCATGATCTCAGTGAAAACTTGCTCTCGAAATGATGATGTCTGTAAAGGCTCAGGCACCTCAGATAGTCGATCATTTATGCGAGTCTGTAAGAAGTAATTATGATAATTAACATAGATATAGATACAGAAACAAAGGGATGATGAAAAGAAAACAAAGTTTGAATCACATTTAGGTGACATACAATTGCCTCTGCTGATGCTTCATCAACTATCTCACCATTTTTCCTTGTGCGTGCAGCAATAAATACTTCAACTCGGTCAGGGGTCATTCCTTTACGTTTCTTGATCTTTTGTTTGTCAAATAGATGAATCAAAATACAACACCAATTAAAAATAACATAACTATAAAAATACTTCACTATGTTCTATAAACTTTATATATTTACCTCATCCCTAAGTCGGCTGTGTGCCTTACGTCCAGTTATATGATTCATCTTTAGCTTACTACGATTTGTGCGATTGATCTCACTGATCTCCTATAGTTTTTTAGAACATTAAGTGCAAATAAGTTATGTAAGATAATATGCACATTGTAAGGTTTGTTAGTCATACCTGTGCATCAGCCGTACCCCAATATCGAACAAGGACCTCCCATTGAGTAGGAAGAACCCTATCTGGACAATGAGCTATACGATCTTCATCAGTATCAAATGCATTATAATACTCTCTTTTCACACGAGATTTCCACTCCCTCCATTTATCCCCAATAAACTTCAAACAGTTTTTTTTGAATTCAACTGGGACGTTGGTATTGGCCTAATAGTCATCCAAGTTATGAATTATAGAAGAACAAACAATAAATAAGACAAAAAAGTAGTTCATTCCACAAAAAAAAAATCTAAAATAATTGTGATTTTACCTGCACATCACCCCAAACGCGTTCTTTTAGATCAGGCGGCAAAGCTTTCCAACTTGTGTAGGTTAGAGGCAACAAATTCCCACTTCGAGCTAATGTTCCTAATTGAGACTGGAGACGCGGACCATTCTCTCCAATAGGTTGTAGTAGGTCATCCAATTCAACCTCTAACCTTTCGCCTGTACCCCATAAACGACATCCATGTGAGGGCCCTCGAGTCCGCAGACTGCCATTGGAGCTACAACCTAATGAAAAATATTTATTTAGGTACTCAGTCAAAGAAACAAGTGAAAATACATATAACAAGCAAACTAATTTGTATGTACCTTGTTCCTGAGATGTCTGTGTATGACCTGTGATACTGTCATGAGTACATGATTGAGACTGAGAAAGGGAATGGGAGTTGGGTTGTGAAAAGGAGTGGGAGTTTGGTTGTGGTTGGGTTTGGGGTTGGGAAAGGGAGTGGGAGTTTGGTTGTGGTTGGGTTTGGGGTTGGGAAAGGGAGTGGGAGTTAGGTTGTGATTGGGGTTGGAGTTGTGGTTGGGGTTGGGAAAGAGAACCTGAGTTGGGTTGTGATTGGGGTTGGAGTTGGGGTTGGGGTTGGGGTTGGGGTTGGAGTTGGGGTTGAGGTTGGGCATTGGAGTAGGTTGGGAGTTGACTACCAATCAACGACCTAGCAGGCCAACGTGTGGGTTTCTTGGGCATCTTAACAAATCTGATGATAAAGAATTTTCATTAATAACTGATGTATGTTGTCAACATGAAAAAGAACAATCAACAATATTGAAAGTTATACCCATATAAAACATAAAAAGAATTGTAAACGCAAATTATACCCATATATGAAGATTATAAGAAATTTTAGCAATCACGACTTAAAAAAAAGTACTAGTTAGTAAACATTAAACATTTATTGAAAGTTTGGAGACTATGTCATTCATCCATTTCATTGATATCAGCATCACTATTGTCCTCCACTACTCTCCCATCAACCCCTTGCCTAATCCAGGGAACATCTTCGTCACGATCGAATGTGGTATCATCCAAATTTTGATCGCTATATGGCTCTACTTCTGGATCTGTCATATCAACAACCATGGATTCTTTCGTGCCCATATCAAATAAATCTCTTTGTGTCATCATCACAACAATATGCCAGTCCGTTTCTACCGGATCTTGTACATACCAAACTTGTTCTGCTTGGGATGCCAGAATGAAAGGTTCATCTCCCAATTGGTTTTCCTTGTATAATAAATGGTTGAAGTTAACCATTGTAAAATTGAACTCATCTTGCTTTCTCCCTACATTGCTATCAACCCAATCACACTTGAATAAGACAAATTTAACATCATTAGTGTAGCGAATTTCGATGATGTCTGTTAAAGCGCCATAAAATGTAACATCTCCTGAACGGGGATTCCTATCTCTCGAACTTGCATAACTCATAGTATTTGCTGTCAATTTAACTCCACTATTCTGAGTATTTCGCTTCTTCTCACGCTTCTTTGTGCGGAACCTATATCCATTTATAATATACCCACTATAACTCCATCCCCAATGGTCAGGGCCGCTAGCCAATATGTCTAATTCTGGAGATATATGTGCATTGCTTGTCCTTTTCATCTGGGCAACCTATATTTTTCCAATATTCATTTAATAAGAGAACACAAAATGTATACAATTTGTGAAACACAATTTACACCTGAACTTACATGATCTGCCAACCATGTGTGAAATGTTTCATTATGAACACGAGAAATGTGGTGCTCTCCTACTCGAGGCATATTTCCTCGAAGGAATGCCAAATGCTGCCTGTTAAGTATCAAGGTAGTTAAAGCACAATTATATATACCATTACAAAGTGTTGAAGTTTCATAATCTAATTTGTGACTTACTCTCGAAAAGGAGTGATCATATCAGAATTTACAAGCACATATCGATGTGCTTGAGCCCATGTAATATTATCAAGCAACAATCGTTTTCCTTTTCCTAAAGGACGGCCTGCTGGTTTGCTGGAATTGTCAGATCCAGCAAAATTTCGAATTGGCCTATTTATCATGGTTTCAGCATCATTCAAGTATCTAGCACAAAAGTTCATGCATTCTTCCACTAGGTATCCTTCAGCAATGGATCCCTCGGGATGAGCTCGATTGCGGACATAAATTTTCAATGTCAAGAGAAACCTATAAACATGTATAATTGTAATTTAGTTCATCGTTATGAAGATAATAAAATTATGACACTTGTAAACATTAAAACACCTCTCAATACAGTACATCCATCGGTATTGTACAGGTCCAGCAATCATTGCCTCATCTGCTAAATGAATAGGAAGATGCTCCATGATATCAAAGAAGGCCGGTGGAAAAATTCTCTCCAGATGGCACAAGATAATTGCAATACGATCTTGAAGGGCTTCAATGTCACTTGCAGTCATTACCTTTGAACATAATTGCCTAAAGAAATTGCACAATTCAATTATGGCTTGGCTCACATTCTTAGGCAATGATCTTCGTACAGCTAATGGGAGTAATTGTTGCATTATAATATGGTTGTCGTGGCTTTTAAGGCCCAAAATATTGCAATCCTTTAAATTTACACGCCGTGCAATATTAGAGGCATAACCATCAGGCACTTTGACATTCTTTAGAACTTTGCAAAACAATTTCTTGTGCTCCTTATTCATTGTAAAGCATGCAGGAGGCATATATGCACTATTGGCCCCACGTTGTTTGGGGTGCAACGCTTTTCTTATACCCATGTTTTCAAGGTCACGTCGAGCCTTCAAATTATCCTTTGTTTTTCCTTTAACCCCCAGCAATGTATATAATATGTTGTCACACACATTTTTTTCAATATGCATAACATCTAGGTTGTGGCGAATTTCATTATGTTCCCAGTAAGGTAGTTGAAAGAATATACTCCTCTTTTTCCAATGCTTTTTTCCAATCATTGGTATCCTCATTTACATCCTCACCTCTTTTCCTCTTCTTTTCTACAGCAATTTGGTGTGCTTCTACTTCATCTAACTGTTGTAAAAGATCAGTCCCAGATAGTCGTGTTGGTCGGAGTCCTTTTTCCCGCATACCATCAAAGGATACTCGATCTTTTCTAAATCTATGATTATGATCTAGAAATCGACGATGTCCCATATAACAATACTTTCCACCATTAGTAAGCCACTCAGATCTAGTATCCTTATTGCAACAAGGACAAGCATATCGACCTTTTGTGCTCCATCCTGACAAGTTAGCATAAGCAGGGAAGTCACTTATTGTCCACATCAAAGCTGCATGCATTTGAAACATCTTGTTCGTAGATGCATCATATGTGAGCACACCATGGTCCCACAATTCTTTCAACTCCTCAACCAAAGGTTGCAAGTACACATCTATTTTGTTTCCAGGAGCACGGGGACCATCAATAAGAGTAGATAGAAAAATAAAAGGTTGCTTCATGCACAACCATGGTGGTAAGTTGTAAGGCATAATGAGGACAGGCCAAGTACTATGCGTGATACTCATAGTCCTGAATGGATTGAATCCATCTGCAGACAACCCAAGCCTTACGTTTCGACAATCACTCGAAAAATCAACGTGTCTTTCATCAAAAGCTTTCCAAGCTCGAGAGTCAGCTGGGTGCCTTAAGACTCCATCTTTGGTCCGTCCCTCTGAATGCCATCTCATAAGTGAAGCTGTCTTTGATGACATGAACAATCTCTTAAGCCTTGGCTTTAGAGGGAAGTACCTAACCTGTTTAGCAGCGATCTTTCGAGTTTCATCTTCAACATTGTTTGATTGTCCATCAAATTGCTTATATCTAGACACATGACAATCCTTACATTCCTTAAGATCTTTATACTCATTTCTGTAAATGATACAATCATTGGGGCATGCATCCCACTTCTCGTAAGTGAAGCCCAAATCATCTATAATTTTCTTCGCCTCATAGAACGAATTTGGCAAGGTTTCACCCTTGGGAAGTGCCTCTTTAAACAATTGTAGAGCTAATGTGAATGATCTGTCACTCCATGAACACATTACCTTCAAAACCATCATTCGAACCATAAATGAAAGAGAAGTGAACTTGCGGCAACCTGGGTATAGTTCCCGCTCAGCATCTTCTAAACGCTTAAAAAATGCCTTAGTCTCAACATCGGGACCTTCTATGTTTTCACGTTGCTCTTCACCACTGGGCTGGCTATCATTGTTTGGAATTCCAAATGCATCGTGTAACATTCCAACCATATCATCCCCTATATCACAATCATTCATACTTTCACCATCACCATTAGCACGACTAACAGAGCATAAGGGTTCCCCATGCTTAACCCAATTCTTATAATTGGGGAGAAACCCATGGATTATTATATGCTCAAAGGCGACTTGTCGTGTTACAAATGTCATATTGCAACACTTCCTACATGGACAATATATAACTGAATCACATGGTTGATTAGCCAATGCAAAGTCTAGAAATCCATTAGCCCCAGCAATGTATGACATTTGTGTCCTATTTTCCATCTCGATCCAACTCTTGTCCATGTTTATCTACCCATGAAACAAAATAAATACGATTTGTATTATTATTGTATGAAAATGACATACTAATGATATATATATATAAGCAATGCGTCAAAAGTAAAGTGTCAATGGGTCATGGGTGTGTTTTTTGACAAATTGAACCTTTTGGATCGTGTTGATTATATATATGTTAGAAATTAGACTATACACCAAAGTTTTGAATAATTAGTGTTAGAAATTAGACTATACCCCCAAAGTTTTGGAGAACTAGTGTTGATTTTTCGAGAGAAACAACTAGAAAGAACATTCAAGAAAGAGCTGAAGAGAAGATGAAATGCGCATAGGATTACACTACACAAAGTGATAACAAAGTGAATCGGAGAAGACCCGACACAAAGTGATAACAACACAGAAGAGGTGGTAGTAGTAGTTGCTGAGCAATATCATATAAGTTTTGAAAATGTAATTAAATTAAGCTTTACCTTGACAGAGGAGCTTCCGATGAGTAACAAAGAATGTGTTGTTGCTTTCCTGAGACTGGACTAAGCTGGACCTGAAATTAAACGAATCGAATGAAATTTTATATATGTGCAAGGTTGTACATATATAAATGTCAAATAATAGGTATTATCTTAACTGCTTCAACCAAAGCAACAAGGCAACTACGCATTCAATTCAACTAACTTCTCTCGTTTGCCTGATATATCAGTAATGCTATGTTTCTCATATTTATATGTTAGAATCAACTCATTTACAATAGATTAATTGATAATTTGCTCAAACAAATGCACCCCATTTTTTGACAATCGAATTACTTGCATTGAAATGACAAAGCCTAGAGGACAAGAACTACAAGTTGTTGGAGGTCTGTCTCTGACCTTTAATTTAAGTCCAAAGCATGTTTCACACTAATCATCATGAAAAAATGACATAACAATGGAACCAAAAAATGATTTCAGAAACTAGTAATGTCAAAATTGTCAATACCCTTCAAAGAAAAATATTCCAAACCATTAAAATTTGAAAATGTCAAAGATAACAACTAGACACTACTAGTCTCAAATTGTTACTATGACAAAATATGGAAATATAACCCCATAAAGCATAGCCAATAATTTAATCTTCTAGCTAGATCCATAGATCTTTTCCATGTAAGCATCGCTAGTGACCAACCAAGCTTGGTGTGTGTTAGCCATGTAATCCAATAATGCTCTTGTTTGGACACGAGAGAGAGAGAGAGAGAGAGAGAGAGAGAGAGAGAGAGAGAGAATAAGCAATATGGAAAATTAGTTAACCTGATAAAACAAGATACAATCCCAACGGTAGATCGACACCAATAACAAGAATAATCAAATTTGTCAAGACGAGGAAAAGAGAATGTGGTTCTTTCACCGTAATTATGAATTTCGGATCCACCAGCCAATGTTTTATGCTATTTTGTTCTTCTTTAGCTTTCTTTTTTGAGAGAGTGGAAATACCAACAGGAAAAAAAAAAAAAAGATAAATGAAATACTTCAAAATATTTTGGATATATAAATTCAGTTGCTGTAGATATCGTGATCCTTGGCAGATCATTCTCGTAGATACACATGAAGATTGACATATTAACAGAACATTAGTCACAATCTAAAGCATTCACTGTCACCAGAAAAAAAAATTTAAATAAATTTGTATTCATATGTATATAGTCCAAAGACAGGAGTAATTAAGGTGCTAGATGGTGCATCAACATCACGACCGTATCCAACTGATTATATGATCATGAACATAAGATCTAGATTGAGAATTTAATTTAGTAATTAAACAGCTAATATTCATCCAACAACCAATAAACACGACCAAATCCAATGGTTGAACATAAATAAAGGAGTTCTTCCAAATTGAAGTTTTCAGGGAAATTATATCCTACCTTGAACTATCTAATTACTCGATTCAATTGTCACATAGAAGATGAAAATGTCGAAGGCATGCTCTATTTACAATTCAAAGCTTCAGTGTTTTGAGTATTTTATTCAGTGGTTGACCCAATAAATTGAACAAAAATGCAGATAACAGTGAGAACTCATGAGGGCTTCCCTTTCTCATTACTATTAGTAGCTATCCAATAAGTATGTTAACCCAATAAATCTGTCAATTAATTGCTCTCTATGCTATGCTATTCATTGAACAACGTACACATGAGTCCAAACATATACAGCAATCCTTTGCAATTAAACTTCCCAAACATGTAAGCAACCAATTAACCCTATGATATAGTTCAGACATGCATGGCCTATATGACTGTATGAACCTAAAAATCTATTATTTATACATAGCTATTATTTATTGTGCCTATGTCCAATGGCAAGGAGCAACATAGATTGCCACTCTATATAAAACAATTCCACCATCAGTTAATACACGTTGATTTATCGAAGAATAATAGATATTGTTGATTTATCGAAGAATCTCCCATATAAATTCCACCATCAGTTAATACCATCATGATTCGATATTGTTGATTTATCTGGAGAGGAGGAGAAAAAGAAATTGGAGAGAGTAAGAAGAAATCGGAGAGAGAGAGAGACAAACCTGTTCAATGCGAGGCGGCGACGGCGATGAGTACGTGACGGCGATGAATCGGCGACGGCGATGAGGAGGTCATGGCGATGAGTAGGCGACGGCGGTGAGAGAGGGAACTCTGCGCACAGTTGGTTAGTGAGAGAGGGAAAAAAAAAATTTTAGTCATGAAATGGAATGTGCGGCTAGCTAGCTAGTTAATTAGTAGAGGGAAAAAAAATTAGGGCACTGTTTGTTTGAGCCCAATACAACATCTAAAACGACGTCATTTTATCCATTACTTTAACCATGGTTTGTACACCCGTCATAACTTAATCACGGTTTAATTAATAACCGTCGCCAATTAGCCACGGTTTCACAAACTGTGGTTAATTAACCACGGTTTTGGCAAATTAACCACGGTTTTAAAACCGTGGCTAATTAATCACGGTTTTTAAGACAACCGTGGAAAATTAACCACGGTTTTTACAACCGTCGTGTTTTTTCCGTGGCCAATGCCCCTTTTTCTTGTAGTGACAGTTGTGATTTGGGCTAAAAGCACGATTAGAGTCTCCAACCGTTGTACCGAAATGGTGCGATGTGTGTGAGATGAGTAATACTTGGGGCACAATTAAAGTCACAATCTTTTATTCACAACCTCCATTTTGTGTGTCTCTCTCTCTTGATGGGTCCCACAGTGCCAGTGACCCCACAGTGCCCATTAGGAGAGAGATAGACAACAAATAAAGGTTGTGAGCAAAAGGTTATGATTTTGGTTGTGCCCCAAGTATTTACTTGATATGTCCAAATAATCCATCCATGAAGCCAGTCTGCCACGTCACCAAGAGGTGCTGATTACTTCAGTAAAGGCGCCAATAGCCGAGCAGTCCCGAGGTGTCGTCAGAACCGTGCGGTTCGTACCAACAGGCTGGGCATGAAAGACCGCGGCATCTTGTGGACCCGACCTATCCAGCAGTTTCCTAAACCACTTAGGAAACTTTCCCCAAATTATGCAAATTAATTGTAATCAGATTAGGCTTCCTAATCCAATTAACTTACCATGTAAGGGTGGACTCTTGCATCTATAAAAGAGCCCACCTACCCTTTCTATAGAGATCCAAAAATAATTCTCTAGGTAACAAGCATACAACAGAGAACTCACCATTATACGTATATACCCGGCCGGTATTACTGGTAGTGTCGCCCCTCTTTGTTGGCTCACCAGGCCCGCCGATGATCTGCTAGTGAACGCGCACAATCGCAACCGTGGACGTAGGTCACCTTGTTAACGAGACCGAACCACATACAAATTGTTCTTGTCTTTTTCTCTCTCCAAACCCTTCTTACTATTTTTCGGCATCATCAGTTTGGCGCCGTCTGTGGGAAGCGACAGAGTTTTTCACCAACAAATTCTTGACTGAGCATCATGCCTAGAATGGGTAAGAAGCCCACTACTCAGCCCGGTCATGAGGATTCGCAACCCGGGCAACCGGCTGCCTCCATGACCACTGAACAGATAACGGCAGCGCTGGCGCAACTCTTGGAGGGCTAGCAGCGAACACAGGAACAGATGGAGGCGCTCTTGGCCCGGCAGGAAAAGCGCCCTGCACCAGAAGAACAGCCCGAGAAAAGCGCTCCCGTTTAGGATACCGCTCGGGCACGAAGGCGAGCCCGTTCTGCCCCTGTGTCCCCACCGGATTGGGAACACCTCGGTGATGGTAAGCGCAGCCAGGTGACCAGGCGTTCACAAAGGCGAGCTCAGCCTAATCCTCACCGGGTGGAGGATGCCAGAACCATCATCAACTGACGGCGTGCGGCCAGAGGGGAAGAGCCAGGACGGAAGGCATGGGAATCAGCCAAAGACCCTCCGGCCCTGAGCCAGGGGGATCTTAGGCACACGATTTCTCGAACCAGGAGCCGAGTCCTATCCCCAAGGTCGACGCGCTTTGAGGAAGAGGCCTCGTCATCTGATCCGACCTACCGCTCGGACGTAGAGAGGAGAACCGGGCGGGATGATGTAAAGGCCCAGGTCGAGGAACTGCAGCAGCAGATTAAGAGGTTGACCCGCATGTCCGGCCACGATCTCACCAACACAGAGACAGAATCACCCTACACCGCTCGGGTGACACAGTTTCCTATTCCACGGAAATTCAAACCCCCTCACCTCAGCTCCTATGACGGCACAGGGAGTCCGGTGGACCACATCCCCACTTACAAGGCTCAGATGGCAATGGTCACCACGGTGGACGAGCTACTGTGCTTGGCCTTCCCCAGTACCCTCAAAGGGCTAGCAGCACTGTGGTTCCATGCTTTAAAGCCCCGAACGGTCGATGACTTCAAAGCTCTCAGCAAGCTGTTCATCAGCCAGTTTATCGGGATGCTCGTCTGGTCACAACTGGACACTTAGCTGCTGACCGTCAAGCAGCACAAAGGGGAGTCCCTAAGGAAGTATGTGGACCGTTTCAACCAGCAAAGGCCCCAGATTCACAATCTCAATGAAACGGCCGCAATTATTGCCTTATGTTCGGGAGCTCAACACACCAAGGTCACCATGTCGTTTCATCGTGACCGACCGGCAACCCTGGTGGAACTCTCGGAGAGGGTCGGAAAATATATAGACACTGAGGAGTTCCTGAAGGCGAAGCGTGCCAGCTAGGCGGGAGACGAATCCCCGAAGGTCAAGCGCAAGCGTGAAAGATTTGAGAAGGGCTAGGGAAAGAAGTCGAAGCAAGATTAGAAGGATGTCCGGGGTTAGCCGCAGATCGCTTTCACACCCCTTTCTTGGTCCATACAAGAAGTCATGGCCGCCGCTGAGGCACAAAGACTACTCCAGCAGCCAGCAAAGCTTAAAGCCCTACCCGAAAAGAGGAATCAGGACAAGTTTTGCCACTTTCACAAAGATCACAGCCACAACACAGAAGACTGCTTCAAGTTAAAGATGGAAATTGAAAGATTGATCGAGCAAGGCCATCTAGCAGAGTACGTCGTAGCAGACGGACGGACCGCACAAGGGGCCCGAGCTCCCGGTCAACCCCAGCCTCTCGATCAAATTAATGTGATCTCCGGAGGAACATCAGGCAGAGGGGATTCACAGTCGGCACAAAAGAGGCATGCTCGGGCGTCCCGGACGGATGTCTGGCAGGTCCAATCCACCGGCTCCTCCCCAACTGATGTTCTGACTTTCACCTCCGACGACTTGCAGTGCGTCCACTACCCCCATGACGACCCGTTAGTAGTGACGTTTTCTATAGCCAACTACATGGTCAAGAGGGTGCTGGTGGATACAGGCAACTCGTCAGATATTATGTTCACGTCGGCATTCGATCAGCTCGGGATTCCCAGGGATCGGCTCCTGCCGGTTGCTACCCCCCTGGTTGGGTTCAACGGTTCCAACACACAACCGCTCAGGACAATCGAGGAGCCAGTTCTCATGGGAACCTACCCTCAGCAAGCCTCCGTGCTGACCAATTTTGTGATCGTGAAATCCCCGTCGGCCTACAATGTCATTCTTGGGAGGCCAACACTCAACAAGGCCAGGGCAGTCGTCTCCACCTACAGCTTGACAATGAAGTTGCCAACTCCTCAGGGACCCGGATGCTTGCATGGAGATCAGACTACCGCCCAGAGTTACTATGTCAGCTCGTTATGCCGGGGAGCAATCACCGATACTTTAAACGTTCAAGATATAGACCCCCGAGACTAGAGCGACGCGGTAAGTCCGGTGGAAGAATTGAAAAGAGTAACGTTGAATCCCGAGTACCCCGACCGCACGGTCAGCATTGGTACCCTGCTGGAGCCCGACCTGAAGGAAAAACTGACTCAGTTCCTGAGGCAAAATCAGGACGTTTTTGCTTGGAGTCAGGAGGATATGCCCGGGATTAGCCCGCGGGTAATGTCCCATCGACTCAATGTCAGTCCAGATTGCCGGCCGGTGAAGCAAAAGAGAAGGAGCATGGCCCCCGAGAGACAGAAAGCAGTGAGTGAGGAGGTCGAGAAGCTCCTCAAAGCTCGTTCAATACGAGAAGTCCACTACCCCGACTGGCTAGCCAATGTGTTACTTGTCAAGAAAAGCAGCGGGAAGTGGAGGATGTGCGTGGACTTCACCGACCTCAACAAGGCTTGCCCCAAGGATTGCTATCCGCTACCCAGGATAGACCTCTTTGTGGATTCCACGGTAGGTCACCCACTCCTCTCATTCATGTACGCTTACTCGGGGTACAACCAGATCAACATGTACCTCGGGGACGAAGAGAAGACCGCCTTTATCACTGACCAGGGGACGTATTGCTACAAGGTTATGCCATTCGGTCTCAAGAATGTCGGGGCCACCTACCAACGCCTGGTCAACTACAAGTTCAAGGATTTGATTGGGAAATCTATGGAAGTATATGTGGATGATCTGCTGGTCAAGAGACGGGACGAGACGGACCGCCTTGAGCATCTGGCCGGGGCCTTCAGCATTTTGAGAAAATTTAGGATGAGGTTGAACCCGGCCAAATGCACCTTCGGTGTCTCGCCCGGGAAATTTTTGGGCCATCTAGTCAGCAGACGGGGAATTGAGGCAAACCCCGAAAAGATCAAAGCCATCATCAACATACGGTCACCCAAATCGACGAAGGAGGTTCAGAGCCTAGCCGAACGGGTGGCCGCACTGAACAGATTTGTCTTTCGAGCTACCGACCGGTGCCTGCCATTCTTTAAAATCCTCTGCAAGGCGTTCCAGTGGTCAGAAGAGTGCGAAGAGATGTTCCAGGAACTCAAGAAGTACCTGGCGTCCCCTCCTCTACTCTCAACACCTACGCTGGGGAAAGAATTGTTTTTATACTTGGCAGTGTCACCATTAGCGATTAGCTCGGCACTCATTCGGGAAGAGCACGAGATACAGTTCCCAGTGTACTATACCATTCGGGCATTACGGGGCACAGAGAGCAGGTACTCCCGCATCGAAAAACTGGCTTTCCCCCTCATCACCTCGGCAAGAAAGGCTCCATCCGTACTTTCAGGCCCATGTCATCGTGGTCCTCATAGATCAACCTCTCCGCAGAATCCTCAGCCGTCCAGACACGTCCGGGAGGCTCGTCAAGTGGGCCTTGGAGTTGGAAGAGTTTGAAGTGATATACTGACCCCGGACAGCCATCAAGGGACAAGCCGTGGCAGACTTTCTGGTTGAGTTTACGTATCCCGAAGACCCGGTTGAAGAGTCTGAGCCGCCGCCCTTACTGCCCGGGTTACACTCTGATATCCCTACCTGGGTACTTGTTTGTGATAAAAATATCTAGCCAATGTAGAATTGACACGTAAGAGTTTATGTGGCAGGATAATTGGTGGACCTGAATGAATACTGAAACCGTTATGAACAGTTGTTGCTGATTCACGTTGTTCAAATATTTAACCGCTAGAAGACACGTGTTGATCATCAATAAGTAATTGAAGAACAGGTGTCAATTCAAGGATATAACAGGTGTCAGAGTAGTTATCAGTTTGAAAATAGGAGGGAGTATTCAAACAGAGTTGTTGGGGACCCTTGACGTCTATAAATAGAAGGATTGTGCATTCAAAAGGGATCCTTCAATCAACATCAACATATATCTCTCAATACACTTACTGTATTGTTATTTAGATACTTAAACTTAGGAATAGAACACCTTCGAAGTCATCTTCAAGGTTAGATTGTAGTTTGTTTAATTTAATCAAAGTAGTCTTTTACTTTATTGCTTTCTTTACTGTTTTATTAGGAGTAGTTATCTTAGAATCAGTTTGAAGTGTTTCAATTAAGTGCATCTTTACATGGTTAAAGTCCTGTTTAAGGCATCGAACGTCACCACAATTTGCTTGGTGAGGCGCAGTTTGGATCACACACATTGGCAACTTGCTTGCCTGGCACGCTCGCACACACTTATAAATTTTCCAACCAAACAGTACTGCACGTGGACGGTTCATCCAATCAGCAAGGCAGTGGGGGCAGGAATCATCCTAAGTACCCCCGACAACATCTTGCTCGAGTACGCGTTAAGGTTTGGGTTCCGTGCCTTCAACAACGAGGTTGAATTCCAAGCTCTCTTGGTCGGATTGCAGTTGGCCATTTCTATGAGTGCACAACAGGTCCAGGGATACAGCGATTCTCAGCTTGTGGTCAATCAGGTTAACCAAGAGTATGAAGCACAGGAAGATAATATGGTATCCTACTTAGCCCTTGTCCGAGCAATTTCTAAGAAGCTCCGAGGATTTTCCATCACGCAGATACCTAGAGAGGAAAATACCAGGGCCGATCGGTTGGCTCGCCTTGCCTCATTTTCTGAGTCAGACTTGCCCGGGATACGGATAGAATATCTACCCGAGCTAAGTATGATCAACTCAAAAGGCATGGAAGTAGATCCGGTCACCTTGGGACCCAGCTGGATGGACCTGATCGTGACATTGTTGACAACAGGGGCGCTACCAGATGAGAAAGAAGAAGCTCGCTGGGTCAAGTACCGGGCAGCCCGATACCATCTTGTTGACGGCATCCTTTACAAGAGGCGATTCACTATCCCGTACCTCCGCTGTGTTCACCCTGCGCAAGTCCAAGCGATATTGTTTGAAATTCACAAAGGAGTGTGCGGGAATCACATCGGAGGCCGGGAACTCTCCAGGAAGGCCTTATTGCAAGGTTACTACTGGCTAACTATAGCCCGGGATTCCCAGGAATACGTAAGAAGGTGTGACAAGTGTCAGAGATACTCTCCCATGATCAACCGACCGAGAGAGCTCCAGACACCAATGCATAGCCCATGGCCATTCGCCCAGTGGGGTATTGACATTGTCGGTCCCTTACCGACGGGAAAAGGACATGTCAAGTTTGCTGTGATCGCTGTTGATTATTTCACCAAATGGGCGGAGGCCGAGCCCTTGGCGACAATAATCGAACAGAAAATGGAAAGCTTCGTGGAAAAGAATATTCTCAGTAGGTTCGGCATTCCCCGGGTCCTAGTCAGTGATAATGGTAGACAATTTGACACCCCTATCTTCAGGCAGTTCTGCTTGGGCTACGGGATACTAAATCATTACTCCTCCCCCGAGCACCTACAAGCCAATGGTCAGGCCGAGGTGACTAACCGGACAATCTTGTAGTCGATCAAAACAAGGCTTGAAGGCGCCAAAGGCCTGTGGGCTGAAGAACTACCAACCCTCCTGTGGGCCTACTGCACTACACCTCGAGCAACAACAGGCGAGACGCCGTTCTCTTTAACCTACGGATTTGAGGCGGACGGAGCTCGGGTTACCTACATATCGAGTGGCTAACTTCAGTGCGCTGGATAACGAGGAAGCTCTCAGGTCAAAATTGGATCTGGTGGAGGAAAGGAGAGACTAAGCCTATCTAAAGCTGGCAGCCTACAAGCAACGGGTTTCGCGATACTATAACAGCAAGGTGAAGCACCGCAGTTTCCAAGTCGAAGACCTTGTCCTTAAGGCAGTGAACCAGTCCACCCGAATCCCGAGCCATGGGAAGTTGGGGGCAAACTGGGAAGGCCCGTATAAAGTAACCCGGGTCAACCGACCGGGAACTTACTGGCTACAGAGCATGGACGGCACGATCTCTCTCATCCTTGGAATGTGCAACACCTCCGCAAGTATTATCAGTAACACTTGGCCGCGGGAATTTAGTATTGGTAGATAATTTCATTTTTGTAGCTCTAATTGAGCAAACGCTATAAAATTCTTGTTTTTAAATAAAATTGAATTGTTTATTTTGCAAATTTAATCCTGTCAATACCGCGTGCAATGCAAAAGACCTTGGCCAAAAATCAAGGCACAAAAGTCCTCGGGCCTAAACCCGAGGCACACAAAGACCTCGGGCTCCGAACCCAGGCACAAAAAGACCTCGGGCTCTGAACCCAAGCACAAAAGGACCCTGCAACCACCCATGTTCCAGGTCGGTTTCCTATGATCGCTCCTCAACACGCCCCCGCCTTCGCAGGGCGCTCGGGAGGCAAGGGGATACTAGACCTAAACAGGAAATTACATAAAGCTTCGCCTAGGTCCAACTGACGATGGGGGCAAACCTCTAGGTGGCCGGCGATGGCAAGCTTCAAAGGACCCTGCAATCACCCATGTTCCAGGTCGGTTTCCTACGGCCACCCACTCCTGCACTCCCGCCTTAGCAAAATGCTTGGGGGGCAGGGGGAATATTAGTCCAAAATAGGAAATCACACCGATCACTAAAAAGAACTTGGAAGGTATTCCTAAGGGCTTACAGTGATCAGAGATAGACATCCCGGACGGTAAAACAGGATACTCCTATAATACACCGAGACATTCCGGACGGTAAAGTAGGGTATTCCTATAATACACCGGGACATCCCAGACGCTAAACAGGATAAGTTCCTATGGCACACTGGGCTATTACCTTTAAAACATGTCAAGAAGACTAGGTGTTCTACCGGTTACAAGTTCCTAAACCATTTGCTAAGGAAGGGGTTAGGTCGGCTAAAAACTGAGTGGATACTGACAATTAAACACAGGCACAGTGCAGATAAAAGTCAATAGTTAATGGAAAAAAAGTTTGACTTCAATCAGAAAATGGAAAGAAAGTTTGACTTCAAGGGCCTTTTCATTAATGATTGAAAACTGTACAAAGCCTGGGGGGCAGTTGTAGTAGCCTCCCCAAAAAAGAAAAACTACAACAATATAAATATAAAAAAAAGAGAGAAAAAAAAACTAGTTGTCCACAACCACCACCTCTCCCTCCTCGGCAGCCTGCTCTTCCACAGAGGGGTCCCCGACCGGTGCAGCTTCAGCAGCGACCTGGAGTCAGCCTGGCCATCCTTCCAGTAACAGGACTCTGCCCAAGAGTAACCGGACAGGTCCCAGTCAAGATGGTCGGCAGCAGCCCGCTTTGCCAGGTCAGCGTAGCCCGTAAGGAACCCTGCCTCGAACTCCTCCTCGGCGTCCTTGGCTTCAGCCTCCCGAGCAGCAGTGAGCTCTGAAAGTGTAGCCGTCATGGCCGCCAGGTCCTTCTCAGCAGTTATCTTCCCGGCTTCCGCGGCTGTAGCTTTTGACTCTGCAACCTTCCGGGCAGCTCGCTTGGTTGAAAGAGAGTCACGGGTCTCCCCTAGCTCCAAGGCCGCTGCCCGGGATTTTTCCTCCTCCACGGAGAGAGCAAACTCCGTGGACTCTTGGGCAGCCCTCTCTACAGACAGGTCAGCCTCTGCAGCGGCCAACCTCTCAGCAACGCCGGGAAGGGTGGTCTCAGCCCCGACCACAATACAACCAATCTGCAAGAACAAGACAACGTCAGTACACGCGTGGAAGAAAAGCTAACGTTCATGTTGAAAAGTGACTTACCATGTGGCTGATGCTGTATAGCCAACCGATGATGGCCTCGGGGCTTAGCCGGGTGCACTTGTCAATCTGACTCTGCAGTAGCCCAGGCCGTACCCTTCCGCGGACGTCGTTCGCTGTCTCAATCGCAGGCCTTGAGGAGGGGCCCGCACGAGCTGTCTCCTCCATGCTCGAGAAGGAGACCCCGAACAGTTTGGCTACCGGGGGAAGTGGTGAAGGCGCAGCGATTGTGACGACAGGTGTTGAGGCCGCCGCAGCCTCCTTCTCTGCCCGGATAGAGATTCCCCGGGAGATCCTCTTGAGGGGCTGGCCCTCGGCCGGGGCTGGCTTCTTCCTCTTCAGGCCAGCCCAGGCCATTAAGGCCGCCTCTTTTTCCTTCAAGGCTGCTACGCTTTTGGGGGCCATTGCTGCAAAAACCAGAGAAGAGCATATGAGAATTCAGCAAAGTACCAAATAAAAAGAAAATCGGACGTTCAAGAGATGGGATTTACCAGAGATGATCGCCGGGAAGATGGGAGCTATGAAGTGGTGCTGGGGCTCGTAGGAGATCTTCGGGCTTCCCGACCGGGTCAGCACTTAGTTGATGTCAGTTGGGTCCTCCACCAAAGACAAGATCCTTGCTTGGAACTTGTCGGGAAGACTTGGCAAGTCGACTGATCCCACTGCAAAGCAAACATACAAACGGGTTAGTCATGGAAAAACAGAAAGACTAATCAGGAAAGAAAAGTGATCGGGCTTACTCCTCAGCTTCCCCACCCAGGAGGTCCTCAACTGCAAACCCGGCGCCTTTTCACACAGCCCCAGGGTTGACACTTGGAAGAATTTCTTCTTCTATCCTTTATTGTTGCTCGGGCAGTTTACTAATATCTTCCGCCCTTGCCTAGCCCCGAACGAGAAGAAGCCAGCATCCCCGTGAACTTGGAAAGGCCGGTGGGTCCAGAAGAACTCTTGTAGGGTGAGCTCATATCCTAGAACTTGAGGCCACAAAGAGATGGACCCCATCAGATATAGCCAACCGTTTGGGGTGAGCTGCTCGGGAGAGATCCCAAGGTAGATGAGTGCGTCCCGGGCAACTGGATGGAGCGGCAGGCGAAGGCCTGCCATGAAGGCATCTTCGTACAAAGTGACGAAGTCCGACTCGTGGAAATGGGCCCCGCCATCGTGGATAGAAAAGGAGAAGGGGCCGGGAATATCATATCTATCCCTGATCCGGCCTAAGTCAGGACCTCGCAGGGTGCTGATGATAGACTCACAGGTGAAGACGACTCCGGGACTGTTCGGTACAGACCCTTCAGTGCCCGACCCCCGAGATGTTGAGGCTACAGGAGAATCCTGGTGCGTTTCTTCGTGAGACGCCCGGGCAGGTATTCTTCCCTCACTATGCTGGTCAGAGGGGGCTGAAGAGGGAGGGTCTAGACTTGTGCTCAAGGTCCCTGATCGTGACTGCTTGTCTTCCGAGCGGGATGACGAGTTGAAGTCTGAGTGGCACATGTCTACGTCAACAGTGGACCTATGAGGCAGACGACCTAAAAATGGGTCAAGAACTCCAAGCCTAATATACAAAGGAGGTAGGTCTAACAACCTGAAAGGCAGGTCGTACAAGGCTCTAGAGGAAAGGTAACACTCTCTCAAGACTCTCCCGGGAACTCCCGTTCGGTCCAACTGCTCTAACGTACCTCCGGATTGGAAGAAATGATAGAACCTAAAAAAGAAAAAATCCCACGCTCATTCTAACCTAAGTGGGTTTGCTACCTCCAGCTTTGTTCAGAAAAAGAAGAAGAGAATGAAGAATTGAAGACAGAAAGGAATGACTAACAAGGTTTAGCGCAGAAAAAAGGTCGGGAATCTTGCTCGGGATCTTGTTTGCTCTCAAACCGCTCGGTAAACTCTCTGACTTGGCAGCAGGAATTGAAGAAATGAGCAAGAGTTCCTTACATAGGAGTAACGGGCGGTCCAGATCAATCAGATCCAACGGCTCAGGATCTTTCCTGCCAAGAGCCGCTAGACAGCTGTCGCCTCGGGATTATGAAAGGTCGCCTCAAAATGCGCGAGCATTAAATGTAGCATTAAACGTGATGGTCCGGTTACCACGCAACTGTTCGGTTACATCCGAACCGACTTCTCTGGATCCTGATCAGGCCAATTACTCCCGGCACCAGTCGGTTACTCCATTGGGGTGATCCGGAAGGTGGGCCCCCATCCCGAGCAGCATTCCCGGAGGATATCCGGACGGTTTCCAAGGCAATACTGATTTTCGATCCTCACCCGATGAAGCATCCAGTCAGTTCCGAAAATGGGGGGTAGCTGATATGTCCAAAATAATCCAGCCATGAAGTCAGTCTGCCACGTCACCAAGAGGTGCTGATTACTTCAGTAAAGGCGCCAATAGCCGAGCATTCCCGAGGTATTCGTCAGAACCGTGCGGTTCATACCAACAGGCCGGGCATGAAAGACCGCGGCATCTCGTGAACCCGGCCTATCCAGCAATTTCCTAAACCAGCTACAAGTCTGCAAGATGGAATGTAGCAGTTTCCTAAACCACTTAGGAAACTTTCCCCAAATTATGCAAATTAATTGTAATCAGATTAGGCTTCCTAATTCAATTAACTTACCATGTAAGGATGGACTCTTGCATCTATAAAAGAGCCCACCTACCCTTTCTATAGGGATCTGAAAATAATTCTCTAGCTAACAAGCATACAACAGAGAACTCACCATTATACGCATATACCCGGCCGGTATTACTGGTAGTGCCGCCCCTCTTTGTTGGCTCACCAGGCCCGCCGGTGATCTGCTAGTGAACGCGCACAGTCGCAACCGTGGACGTAGGTCACCTTGTTAACGGGACCGAACCACATACAAATTGTTCTTGTCTTTTTCTCTCTCCAAACCCTTCTTACTATTTTTCGGCATCATCATTACCTGTGTAAGACAGACCATATATAGGTCATTAGAATGCCCTATTTTCAAAACAAAGGTCATTAGATTTCATTGGACTACCGTATTTCATTGTCTATTTTTTTTTTATACTTACATGGATTATGGCTACACACATTCACACCACACACACATATTTAATCCAATTTAACCCAATTCAACACTAAAGTCCTACAATGGTTCACAATAAAATTCAATAAGGGTCACTCATTTCGACTGAAGAACAAACATGGGACAAACAAATACTCTCTAAAAAGAGTCGAACCCTAAATCTCCCCACTGGAGAGAAAGAGGCCACACCATTTGCGCAAAGCCTGTTTGGTAGAATTTCATTATTTATTAAACATTTATTTCTATTTTTTTAAAAGGAAATAAGGATAAATTCTCCAACTTGACCTTTGTGTCCCAGATTCATTGTCATTTTTCGCACGGAATTATCGACGTTGGTCTATTGAAATAGGAGAGAGAGCAATTCCTGGGCACATGCACTGAACCAACAGCACACACCAGTTAAGTCAGAGAAGGAAGTGGATGGTACGATTCGAACCCAGGCTAAGCTTTAAATAAGATTCGTTCAGCTACGTGAGAATCATCCTTTCAATCCACTTACTCAAAGACGGATCTAGGAATCTAACTTTGAGGGGGCGAGCTTAGTAATTTTCAAAAAATTTAGGGGCCAAGTCTATTAGCTTCAATCAAATTTTATGAATAATATTGGATTAAACATATGCTTTTTAAATATATATATATATATATATGTATATGTTTATATCTAAGGGGCGGTCACCCCTGCTCATCCCCTTGGATCCATCCTTGTACTTACTTCATCTTAGAGCATCTTAAATCCTTGCCTTTTACTCATACTAAATTCAAATTTGGTTTAAAATCCCTCAAAATGCTCTCCAATTCTAGAATCAAACTCATACCAAATTGAGTTTTAGTCAAATCTCATACTAAATTGAAATAATACTATTTATTGACTCAAATTTTGGTATGAGTTTGAGCAATGATTGGAGATGATTTTTTTTTATTAAAATTTGATTTTGACATGGATTTGAGTAAGTGTTGGAGATCGTTTTACTCAAATATTATTCTCAAATGAGAAAAAAATAATAATATTATAAGATGTTTGAGTGTGACCATTGGAGAGGTCCATACCAATCAAACTTTGACTCAAAATTTTTTGTCACATTTGAGTAAGGGTTGGAGATAGACTTATGTCACGTCCTGCGCATTTCAAGGTACGAACTTAGGAGTCCTATGCAATAAGCTCTACCCAATTTCGTCATGTCAAGTTGGTTATTAAAGTCTAAGAGTAATGATATATTGTCTCAATTTTGTATCTTAAATAATTTTTAAATATTTGTAAAAGTGAGATTATCCTCAATAATAATAAAATCACTTTAACATCTTCTAATTAAAATTAGGGGAAAATACCTTTTACCCCCTGTGGTTACACTCATTTTCTCATAACCTCCTGTGGTTCATTTTGTAATACTTAACTCCCTGTACTACGGACTAAAGTGAGACTGTTAACTTTTCTAACGGAAAAAAAAGAAAATGACGTTAATACCTCCAAGCCCCTATACATACTCTTTAGGGAAAAATACATTTTACCCCCCTATGATTACACCCATGTTCTCATAACCCCCTGTGGTTCATTTTTGTAACACTTAACCCTCTGTACTAATGACTGAAGTGCGGTTACAAAAATTAACAATCTCACTTTAGTTCGTAGTACAGGGGGGTTAAGTGTTACAAAATGAACCACATGGAGTTATGAAAAAATGAGTGTAACCACAGGAAATAAAAGGTATTTTCCCCTTAAAATTAATTGGATCAATTATCTCCTATATTTGAGAACGATTTAAAATTCAAAATTCGAGTAGGGCACGTAACTCTAATGTCAAAGGTGGTCTCATTTCTGCCCTTTTTCTCAAGATTTTATCTCTTACTTCCGTGTGATTGGAGGCCACAGCTCTTGGACGTCATCAAGTTCGGTGCATCATTAAATTGTCATCCCAGGCCACTAGAACTTGATGCTTCACATGTAAATCAGGACCGTTAAAATAGTGGGCCCAACCACTAAGCTTGGTCCTACATATTGATGGTCAAGAAGTGAACTGTAATAACAGTAATACGGAGTAGATAGGATTATTGACTCAGTAAGGTTTTATTTCCAGAATCCTGACAGACAGAGAGGTGCTTAATAATGGTGAGAGAGAAGAGCTTTCAATGCAGACATGTTTTGATTGCCATGTAGCCAAAATTTATTGGGCAATTTTAGGGGCACTAACAAAATTCACTAACACTTACTAACACACTTTATCTCTCTCCTAGTGGTATTGCGGGGTCCACTACGGACCCCACGATTATTAGGCTTAATTGCTTAAATATAAAATAGGTGATGCTATTTCTACTCCATCATTGAACTAAGACACTTCATGGTACCATTCTTAGAGCATGTGGTACCATGGAGCGCCTTAGTTCAACAATGGAGTGGCAATAACAATTCCTATAAAATATGCCAATGAATTTTAGTCTTCGGTCTCATTTTAGTTTCAATTGAATCAATTCGATTCTTAAAGATTTAAATAAAAGTAATACGGTTTTAAATAAAAGTAATACGGTTCAGGATAATGTTATTATTAGAGCAATAATGACTAATACCAAAGCAAAAAATAGGGTTTAAACTTTTAGCAGACATTAGTCATTACTGCTCAGGCAATAGAGCTAGCCTATGATCTAAATGTCTCATTCTATCATAAATATTGATAAAATTCATCCACTGCTTTGCACAATTACACTGATAATCAGTTGGAGAGATTGATGATATTCCATTTTTGCCCATAAAAAGCGTGACATGCATAACATGTGAGTAAATTCTATTAACTTTTTTTTTTTTTTTTTTTTTCAGAATTAAGCATTTAGACGATATTGCTTTTGTTAAATATAAAATAACTTAGGGGCCAAAATGATACAATTAAAATTATAGAGACTAGAATGAGACAGTGACCAAAACTCAAGGGTATAATTTATAATTAAGCCAATTTATTATGGCGCATGAGTATTTACTGCTGCTGTTTTTTGTGCAAAATGAGTACGTATTTGTTTTTAGAGCGCATTTTTGTTCACCCATTTTTGATCCACTATTGCTCACTCTTGCTTTCATTGGGTGACACGTGTTCCATTGTAATAATTATGTTGATATTAAAAGGGCAAAATGAGAATGAAATGAGACACATGTCACCTAGTGAAACCTGGGTGAGTAATCGTGGACCAAAAATGAGGAATACATTTTTACTCAACCAAAAATTGCTTACCCATTGTTTATCCAACTCTTTCATGAAATTCAAAATTAAATAAAAATTAATTAATATTAAAGAATGCACTCCCTCCATGCTTTTATGAGCTTTACCCAAAAAAAAAGAATACTTTTATGAGCACTACTACACCCACACATTTTTTGACACACAAATTTAAATACATGTACCCTGTATTGTGTGAGTGATGTACAGAAAAATTTAAAAAATTCAAGCACCACAAGATACATCCATTTAAAGCATTATTGCTAGAGGTGTCAAATGGGTCGGGCCCGGTCAAAGCGGGCTCCGATCGGGCTTTATGTCGGGCCGGGCTTGGGAAAGGAGAGGGTGTGTCTACCCCGGACCGGTGGCCCGGGCCTAGCGGGGGCTAGCAGACTTTCTTCAATTTTTGACCTTGGCCGTGGTGGACTTCGGGCCGGACATGACTTTTTTTCCATTTCGGGCCGGGCCATGGACGAAAGATGTATGTCCACCCCGACTCTGGGTATGTGAACCGAGCCGGGGTAACCGCCCCAATTGACACCTCTAAATATTGCTGCTTTTATTGCACTTTTTTTTGTCCTGTTACCTGAATTTGAGAGAGAGAGAGAGGGAGGTCGAGACATAAATAGAGAGAGAGAAGACAGAGAGAGAAGACAGAGAGCCTGAGGTTGTTGGAGCTACTTCTCTGTAAGAATCTTTAATTTTTTCCTTTTGTGTACTGGGTGTCCTTTGACGGTTTTCTCTGAGTCTCTCCCTCTCTCTCTCAGTATATCAATGGGTAAAAGTTAAAATTCAGAAAGAAATAGCCAATGGGTAAAGATTAATATTTTCATTTCTTCTAGTATTAGTATATTGCTACATCTTTTAATTTCTTGAACTCTTGTTTCTTTTATTATTAGTAGTGTTGAATTGTGCTCGTTTGGTTTTTGTTTGAATGCCTTTGAATTTGGTGGGTGGGTTGAAATTGAGTTCTTTCAATTTGGGTAGGTGTTGAAATTTGAATTGAAACCTTCAACTTTGGGCCACTTGAAAGATTATGCTAAAGCTATAGGGTTTCACTCCAAATCAGACCTCTCTTTTGTTTTTCTTTTCCTTTTTCTCTTCTCTTCTCTTCTTTTAGACCAATTCTTATAAACAAAGATTCTCAGTTTCTATTGTTTTGAATGTTTTAAGGTTTTAAAGCAAAAGAGGGTCCTCCTCAGTACACCCAAATGCCATAGATAGAATCATTTTTGAGTACTGGTTTCAATTGTAGAGAGAGAGAGAGAGAGAGAGAGAGAGAGAGAGAGAGAGAGAGAGAGAGAGAGAGAGAGAAAAGAAAGAAAGAAAGAAGAAGAAGAGAGAGAAGCATTTAGTATTCATGCATTTTTCTATATGGAACCATCTCTCAAACTGTGCAGCCCTAATCATGGTGAAGAAGAGCAAGAAAAAAGATGGTTCTGGTTCGAAACCCACCATTGTTCTTCGAAAGTTGCAGGAAAACAAGCTCAGAGAAGCTCTAGAAGAGGCATCTGAAGATGGGTCTCTCGAGAAATCACAAAACATCGATTCAGGACCCTTGAATCGATCTGGGAATTTCGAGAAATCGAGATCTCTAGCTCGGCTCAATGCCCAGAAGGAGTTCTTGAAAGCGACTTCCATGGCAGCTGAACAAGTATTTTGCTGGGATGAGTCTGTTCCTAACCTCCATGACTCATTCACTAAGTTCCTCACAATGTACCCAAAGTTTCAATCATCTGAAAAGATTGATCAATTGAGATCAGATGAATATGAACACCTTTCTGATTCATCTTCTAAGGTATGTCTTGATTATTGTGGATTTGGGTTGTTTTCATATCTTCAAACACTTCAGTATTGGGAATCATCTGCTTTTAGCTTATCTGAAATAACTGCAAATTTGGGAAATCATGCACTTTATGGTGGTGCTGAGAAAGGTACTGTAGAAAATGATATCAAAACTAGGATTATGGATTACTTGAACATTCCTGAAAATGAGTATGGACTTGTTTTCACTGTAAGTAGAGGTTCTGCATTTAAATTGCTATCTGAATCATACCCTTTTGAGAATAACAAGAGATTGTTAACCATGTTTGATCATGAAAGCCAATCTGTGAATTTAATGGCTCAGAGCGCGAAAGAGAAGGGTGCAAAGGTTCATAGTGCTTGGTTCAAGTGGCCAACCATGAAATTGTGTTCTAGGGAGCTGAGAAAACAGATATCAATCAAGAAAAGGAGGAAGAAGGACTCGGCGGTCGGACTTTTTGTGTTTCCGGTTCAATCTAGAGTTACTGGAGCTAAGTATTCTTATCAATGGATGGCTTTAGCTCAGCAAAACAACTGGCATGTATTGCTTGACGCTGGCTCGTTGGGTCCAAAGGACATGGATTCTCTAGGCTTGTCCCTCTTTAGGCCAGATTTTATTATCACATCATTTTATAGGGTATTCGGGTCCGACCCAACTGGATTCGGATGCCTTCTGATCAAGAAATCGGTGATGGCGACCCTACAAAATCAGCATGGGCGAACGGGTTCTGGAATGGTGAGAATCGTCCCGATTTTCCCCCAATACTTGGGTGATTCGTTAGATGGATTTGATGGACTTGTGGGTTCTGAAGATGATGAAATAAATGGAAACGATGAATTGACGCCTGAAAATCCCGGGGGATCAAAATTGCCCGCCTTTTCAGGTGTTTTCACTTCTACACAGGTCAAGGATGTGTTCGAGAATGAGATGGAGCAAGATAACAGCTCGGACAGAGATGGCTCGACCACAGTTTTTGAGGAAGCCGAGAGCATTTCAGCCGGGGAGGTCATGAGAAGTCCAATTTTCAGTGAAGATGATTCGTTGGATAATTCGTACTGGATTGATTTAGGCCAGAGTCCAGTTGCGTCAGATAATTCTGGCCAATTAGGTAAGCAGAAACCCCGCTCGCCATTGCCACCTTCATGGTTTTCTGGCAGGGGAGAGAAAAATCGAGTCTCCCCTAAATTGGCATCCATGGTTTCGAAGAACCCATTATATGATGACAGGGATGATCCGGTTTTATCTTTTGATGCAGCTGTGTTATCAGTGTCACATGAGCCAGATTGTGTTAAGAGAATTCCTGAAGAGATTCAAGAAGAATATGAAGTTAGCAAAGACTCGGTGCTTACGAAATCCAAGTTGAGCTCTATTTCGAACGGGATTAGACCCAATGACCAGAATTCCGAATTTTGGCATAAGAATCTTGAGAGTACCTCGTCCGCCTCTAACATTTGCCAAGAGAGAAAAGAAAGTGCCATACAGAGAGAAACAGAAGGTGAATTTAGACTCTTGGGAAGGAGGGAAAGAAATGGTAGACTTTTGGGTGTGGAAGAGAGTGCTCGAATCGCAAGCATGGGCCATAGAGTATCCTTTCGCTTGAAAGACAGCCATAAAGGAAGCTCTAGAAGCTTCTTGGAACCCGGCCTCGGAAATGATGACTACATGAGTGATGGAGAATATAGTGATAGGCAAGAGTCGGGTCGGAAGGAGTCCGAGATACAATGTAGACATCTTGATCACATTAATATGTTAGGTCTCAATAAAACTACGCTTAGACTCAGATATTTGATCAATTGGCTAGTTACTTCGTTGCTTCAGCTTCGGTTTCCGGGTTCCAGTGAAGGTTTTGGTATCCCTCTTGTGCAAATATATGGTCCTAAGATCAAATACGAAAGGAGTGGTGCTGTAGCTTTCAATGTGAGAGCGAGTAGCCAAGGAGGGATTGTTCATCCCGAAATTGTACAGAAGTTAGCTGAGAAAAATGGTATCTCTCTCGGTGTTGGCATTCTTAGTCACATAAGGATAAATCGGGAGACGGGTGTGGAAGAAACATCTCTCTTCAAGCCAATGCCTATCCGGGATCGTAACAATATGTTCTTTCGCGTTGAGGTGGTTACAGCTTCGCTAAGTTTTTTGACAAACTTCGAAGACGTTTATAAAATGTGGGCTTTTGTGGCTAAGTTTCTAAACCCATCGTTTGTTGAAGATGGCCGATTATCCATAGTCCCAGAGGATTTGGAAGAGTAAGATTTGAGCCTTGTATGTATCTATTTTTTATTTAATTTTTTTTCATTTGGAATGAAGATAGACCCCAATAGTTAGGACATGATTTTTGTGGGAAATGTTGAACTAAACAGTGGGGTTGAATTTGTTTAGCAAAAGTATGGTTTTTTTTAGATTTTTTTCTTTTGCTGTTCTTTTTGAGCTTTTTCTTGAAGCTGTTGAATTGGTTAATTCTTGTTGTTGGTTAGTAGGAATGTATTACATATATATTCAACTTCCAGTTATATACAAAGTTTGGTTTAGTTACATGTATGGGCAGAAAGAAGTTATCTGGAATGAATGAAAGCTAGAATTGGAATCTCCTGAAGTCAATTTTCAGTATGCCCAAACAAATCATTAGAATCAACAAATATTCAAATTTTGTCTTTCTGTTTTTGTTTACTCCACACAATAGCATTGTACATTTAGGCTTAGTTTGACCCCCATTTTGTGCTTCTTTCATTTTTTTAAAGCACAATTTTATTTTAATTCATTTGGTAACTAGTTTATAAGCTTTGCAAAAATTGAATTTGGTGCTTTTTTGGGAGGAGCTTTTAAAAGCTCTAGAACGGAGCTTTTAAAAGCTCAAGGTTGTTTTTTGGTTTCATAATTTTTTTTGGAAGAGTAATGTGTCACTTGTACAAAATTATCAAACAACTTAATAATACATTTCATAAGCTACTTTTATAAAGCCACATGGAAGCCAAACTAAGCCTTTAGTCTGTTTATGCTGTGAAATATGTCTGTGTGATTGATTGAACTTTTTTTTTTTTGGTAACCGTGGGTGTCCGGGCCAGCTACTATTCCAGCCAGATTGTAGACAGTTTTTCAAGGGTGACAGAGACTTTCCTTTCCAGGCATGTTGGAATTTCATTTCTCATTAGGGACTAGTAGTATTTACGTGTGGTCCCAAAATAAGTAGGAAAGTCAGTTAAGGGTAAAATAAGAAATAAGAAAGTCAGTGTATAATGGACCAAAAAAATTACTGTACATCTTTCTTAAACAATGTGCTAACTTAAAGTAGACACTTATTTGGAAAGAACTTCACTACAGTTCCTTGGGTGTGGTTGGTGCTAGTAAAAACAATTTGGACAAAATTGTAATTTTACAATGTTTTACTGTTCATGTGAGGGGAACAGCACCAACCACGCCCAAGGAATTGTACTGAAATTGTGTCCCGTTATTTTGAGACGGAGGGAGTACTATCTGGGCAGTCCTAGTTATGTTGGTCATAAGCTATGTTACCCAGACTTGGCATAAAAGGTGCCGTGTCCGTTTCGACGTGGATATGACAAAGATACCGATACAGGATATGTGTCAGACTTGTTTCTTAGCATGTCAAATATGACTTGTAGCGAAAATATAATCGAAAGAGACTAACTGTTTCCTATACTCAAGGTCTTGTTATTATATTTAGGTTACCAGTACATTATATTCTCATACCCTAGTGTTAACATTTATAGATCTCTAAGCAAAGCTACTTTTCCAAAAAATATTTAAACTCCGTTAAAATCGTGTGTGAAATACTGAGTAAAATAAGAGTAATGCTATGCTTCTAGGTTTATAAACATAAGAATATAGTTAATTTTAAGAATATGTCTTTTCTATTTCTTGTTTGCATGTCCTCGTACCTATACCCAAATTTTAAATCCTTTATGACCGAGTCCCCTTATCCTAAAATATTGGAATTTATCGAGCTCGACTCTTGAATTCATATTCAATTCTGACACACGTACTTGAGTCCGAGTAACATAGGTCATAAGTGAACCCACTCTGTATACTGATGTATTGGGTAAATTTCCTGTTATTGTGTAAGAGTTCGTGCTGGATCTAAACCCACCTATAAAATAGTTTTCTTGTCCAACCAATTTGACATGTTTCATAAAAATCAGATTGGAAATGACAACATGGCTGAACCTAATTCCATTTTATGTGTTCCTTAAACATTCCATGAGATTGGAGCTTTCCAGGCTGCAGAACAAAAAGGCCTCTGGCTTGAAAATGGGCCTGCATCCTGGGCAGCGTCCTGCTGCGGGCAGCGTTTACGTGGAGCTGTCAAGATCACATAATGTGTGTTTTTTTATATATTTTAAAAAACACAAAAAAAATACATGGTGTGGTCCTGGCAACCGCTACCAGCAGCTGCTGCTGCAAATCTTCAACCCTTGCAAACACAACTTCAATGCTTTCAGTCCAAGAAAAAAAAAAAGTTAAAATGTTTCAGAATCTATTCTTTGTTTTACTAGGCCATTTTGTCTCTATTAAGTTTTTTTTTCATGATTGGGTTTGCTCATTAGACTCTTCCTTTTAACTTGAAAATTGATATCCTAAAAATGTTACATACAACTTATTTCACAACTTATTCTATAATCAGAACATCTTAATCGTTGATTTTGATGGGTCTCATATAGAACACATGTGAGACTTCATCGGACCCATCAAAATCAATAACGAGGATATACAATTGTGGAATAGGTTATAAAATAGGTTGCGTGAATAACACTATTGTGGATTTGTATCATTGTCCGAGTAATTGACAGTACATGCCCTTACCACGTGGGCTTGCCGCTTGTATTTTCTTCATATTTGATCATATGAGACAAGTATATAGAACTATTTTGCAAATTTTGGCCTGATTTCCTGGGTCATCATCCTAATATCCTATGACTAGATCTTAAGGCTTGTCTGGACCTCCCTTTTTTTTTTTTTGTTTTTTTCGTAAGGCTTGTCTGGACCTCCCTTTATTTATTTATTTATAACCTTTAAGCATCATACTAAATATACCAATTGGTGAGCAACCCATTTTGTTTACTTTGCAAGTACTCCTATAAATTTTAAACTTGGTTCTAGAATATTTTAACCGTAGTATTATTTGTTATGACAGTGATTGGTGGTATCACATATTATTACGTATGGTACAAATGAAACAACGTACGAGAATTAAACGTGGAAATTCTATTTTTTTTTTTTTTTGGCCAAAAAATTTGGAACTCCAAGCGGGCTTTGCCCAATTAATATGACATCTTTCTCCCCAGTGAGGAGATTGACGATTCGACTCTGTCTTTGCTTGCCCTGTGTTTGTTCTTCAGTCGAAATGAGTGACCATTGTTGAACTTTGATGTAGACTATTGTGGAACTTTGGAGTTGGGTTGAGTTGGATTAAAAGTGTGTGTATCTGATCATAATCTAGTTAAGTATCAAAATAGAAAAATAAACAAATTGGAACAATGACTTTTTTTCTTTTATACTCAAGAGTTAACCTTTTGATTGCAGCCTTGCAGGCAAGTAAACGGATCTAGACCTTTGGGATATTTTTCTTTGCTTTTAATTTTCAGCATAAATTAAAATCATCATAAGTATCATTTGTAGCATTAAAGAAGATATCAACCTGGTAGTTTAAATTGAACGGTCAAAGATCAAAATATTATGGAGGGTAATTCAAGAGGACAACAACTCTTGTTACCAAAGGAAAATCAGTCACTCTTGCCAAAGAAACGTACAACACTGGTAGCATCATGTACATCTATTTAAGGAAGCATGTGTATTGCAGATGTCAATGCAGCTCTGGCAATAGCTACACCATTAAAGAGTTTTGGTTTGTGGCAATTGACCATTAACCTACCCACCTTCAATTAAGTTTTACAATTTATTGAATATCTGTCCATGGTATAACTAGTAGTATGTACTTGATCTTTTAATTTAATCCTCTGAAAATTAAAGCACTTTTAAATTTTCTTCTCTGCTTATTTCACACACACGCGCAGTGAAAACATGGTTTCTACTCGGAAGCAGGGGAAGCTTCCCATTAGTAGGCATTTTTTCAAGGTGATGATGCCTGGTTTCATAACAAAACTTGTATGTACTCTCTCTCTCTCTCTCTCTCTCTCTCTCTCTCTCAACATACATATCTACAGGGATGGAAAGTCCGCAACTTATTAAGTTGTGGATTTCTATTTTCAGTCATTAGATTTCATTTTCTTTAAGAGTATTGTAGTAATTTCACAGGATTCAGCCGAAAATAGAAGTTCGCAACTTAACAAGCTGCAGACTTCCCTCATAAGAAAGTGTTCTGGGTACATGAAATATTATCCGCAGTGTAAGGATGTTAAGTGCACTCTATCCAGTGCACTGACTTTTTAATCTAAAAAAATCCACAGACTAACCCGCTGACCCGCACTCGGTCTTACCACCCCACTCACAGCGGATTTTTTAGGCTAAAAAGTCAATCATTCACTGAGTAGAGTGCACTTAAAATATTCTCCCATTATCCGCATAGTTATCATAAGCGAACCAGGTCGAGCAGTTGAACCATGAACTAGTTGGTTCTTCGGTTTAGATCTGTAATTTTTTTTTGAAAACGTTTAGATCTGTAATTGGACCGCTTGTATAACTGAACCAGTAAAGATGAGAGTGAACCCACTAAGCTGGACTAATTTTGACTGAACAATCAAGAACCAGTTCTCCCAACAGTAGGACCAATGAACGTACACCAATTGTGGTGCCAAGTCATTGTCCAGTCCAGTGGCGGACCTAGAGGGAGGGGTCAAGATTGAACGGATGTACTTGTAATGATGCACCTAAGAGGGAAATTTTTTTTGTTCTATTCATATATATAATATATATTGTTGGGTAAAATTTTATAAATATCACCTTTTTTTTATGAGAAGGGTTGATTGCTTACTGTAATTTCTAAAGCTTGATTGATGGTAAAAAAATAATTTGTGATGAACTTAATTTACAATATATATATATACAAAGATTCTCTAAAGAGGACCACCTCTTTTTATTAAAGAGAGGACCTCTGTTTTGGCCGTTGGATACATATGGAAATTTTCACAATATTTGATTTAAAAATTACAAAAACAAATTGTTGAAGAATATTTCATAATCTTCGATCTCATGATTTGTGGATCATGAAATATAAGGAAATATTTAGGAATAATTTCTGGATCTGATCTTATTTTGCATTTTATTTCTTGTTGATTCTTTGGTCGTAAGTCATGTATTTTGTTCTGTCTTATTCGGAAATAAACAAAGGATGTAGTCTCTAATTGAGACAGAACATTACATATAAACTCTCCATCTGTTTTGTTTTTCAACATGGTATCAGAGCACTAAGCTCTTGGTAATTATCTCCCTGATGCATTCTACTTTGTCGACAGGTGGCAATCTTAGGACCTCTGTCTAGTTAAGTGGCACCCATGTGGCATATCATGGGGTGAGTTAAGTGTGGTGAGTCCTACTGCCACATGAGATGTCATATTCTTTGTGAGCATCTCTTTGTGATCATTTTGTGTGCCTAGCATTACCTGTCTAGCATAAACAAACTCGACACTCTTGGCCCTCATGGTACTCTACGCTCTCGTGGCACTCTTGGCCCTTATCGCACTCTATGCCCTCGCGGCATACTTGGTCTTTAAGGCACTCTAAGCCCTTGTGGCTCTCTATGCTCTCATGGCAGTCCTGGCACTCTTGCCCCTTGTAGCACTCTTGGTCCTAGCGGCACTCGGCTCTCGTGACTCTCTTTGCTTGCGGCTCTCTACCTTTTTTTTTCCCCAAAAGACTCTATTTGTTAAGGATGAAATTGGTTCGGTTCGGGTTAGTTTATATTTTTGGTTCGCTTCGCTTTTTACACTATATAATTTTTTTAAAAATCGTGATCCCGTCGTTTACTTACACCCCTACTGTTTGTGGCAAGCTGGGCCTAGTTGATATCTTCCCTCCTAAGAAGCTGCACGGCGTTGTTTTGTAACCAAGCAGCACAAGCTGCCCAAGTCAACACCCCCTCTTATTAGTTGTATAGGAAATACAAGGCTCTAGTCTCTTATTGAGACAAAATATTACATGGAAATTCTCAAACTGTTTTGTTTTTCAACAAATAATAAGTTTTTAAAAAAATTGTAGGAACAGGAATTAAAATTTAAAAAATTTTGCAGGGCAAGGCCACTGTGGCCCCCACTAATTAGGTCCGCCAGTGGTCCATTCCGAATCTTATCATATATATTGTATGATTAATGTATGTCTTTCCAAATTATTGCATTTGGGCAGCGCATTCCACCAAAGTTCTGCAAACAACTAAATGGACTAAAATCAGAAGCAGCGATTCTAACAAGTCGAAAAGGATCATGGAATGTGAAGATTGTGAAATGCAGAGAAGGATTTAGTTATTTCAAAGATGGTTGGGACAACTTTGTGAAGCAACATGAGCTCAGTCTCGGAGATTTTGCAGTGTTTGAACACAAAGGTGACATGAATTTCGATGTGGTTGTGCTCAAACCAAGTTCTTGTGAGGAAGAGTTCATTCCTAAGAAGCTGAATGATCAGAAGGTTAGCAGAGAACCAGGTGGTCTCAACATCTATGAACATGTCAAGCTGAATAAAAGTAAGTTCTTCCAACCTTGACATGGTGAAAAGGAAATCACATTTGAAACTTTATAATTGGTGTCTGGTAGATTTTCTGTGTGACAAGACTAGCCATCTTTCAGTTTGTCTAAATTAATGAAATTTAAATTTACGAAAAATGTTTTAGGCGGGGGGAATGAAAGTGAAAGGACGAGCAGGGGCGGATCTAGAAAATCAATTCAGGGGGCTTGAGTACGGGGGTTCAACCGAAAATTTTTTTGGGACCTATTTATACAAAATTTGGACTTATTTATGCATATTTGGGACATATTTATATATTTTTTGTGTATATTTTGAATCTATTTATACATATATTCTATATATATTTTTTACTTAACACAAAAAACATAAACGAGGGGGCTTAGTATGATAATTTTATAATGTTAGGGGGGCTTAACTGTAAAAACTGTAATTTAAAAAAAAAAAAATCTGAGGGCTTTTACACTTCTTCGGTCCGCCCCTGACAATGGTGGAGGAGGTATTTTCTCCATTCGTTTCCTTAAGGCTCGGTTTGGTTTGCAAAGGTGGAGAACGAAAAGAAAAAGGAAAGGGAAATTTGAAGGAAATCTAATTTTTTCCGTGCTTTTCACTCCATCGAACACGGGGTTTTTCAAATTTCCCTTCCCCTTTCCTTCCTTCCCACCAAACATATATTAATCTTACAATTGTGTCTAATGGTGTAGCTATTTTGTTTGTGCACATTCTAGGAGAAAGGCCACTTGAGCGAGCATCGACATCTGCTTCCGCCAAGCATCTCCATTTCATTACAGAGATAAAAGCATGCAACGGGATCCGTGGTAAACCATATTTGGTGAGTATTGGTACACCTTTATATATCTGTACTATTCACCTTTTGAAATTTTAATCATTTCAAAATTTGAAACATAGAGGTGACCACTACTACCGCCATGGCAAACTTTTTTTTATTTGTTTTGGGCAGTGTTCGTCGATACGGGCAATTTCTAGTGTTTCTATAGGCAGGGATTGATCCAGGAGTTTTGTCCATGAGGGGCAGAAACTTATACGGGAGTTCGAGGACAGCGCCCCCGACCTATTTTTTGTGAGCTTAAAAGCTTCTTTTTTTTTTTTGAAAAGTTGAGGGACAATTAAGGGGCAAAAATGAATAAAGTATAATATATGTAAGGTGCAAGAATTATTTTAAAAAGTTGAGGGGGCAATTAAGGGACAAAAATAAATAAAGTATGAAATATATAAGATAAAAGAATTATTTTGGCAAACAGGATTCAAGCAGGGATAGATATATTAGGGAAGTCAGTAGAAGTACCTTTTTCTTCTATTCCACCATCTTTTCTTTTGCATGAGTTTGAATGGAAGTGCTTTTTTCCCTATTTCCTCCTACCTATTTACTTTTCATTGGAAAAGGCCTCTTTCCTATAGCTAGTGATGTATGAAATATATATGGTAAAAGAGTGATTTTGAAAAGTTGGGGGGAGGAATTAAGGGGCAAAAATGAATAATGTGTGAAATTTATAGGGTAAAATATTAGTTTTAAAAAGTTGAGGGGGGCAACTACCTATGGATACGGGCAACTTCTAGTATTTCTATAGGTAAGAATTTTTGAAATAAACTGAAAATCTAAGTAGGCATTATTCACCTTGTTTTCATGCTTGACAGAATATTCCAGCAGAATTTCTGAAAGAAAATGATCTGAGTCATATATATAGTATAACTCTTAGAGATCCAAGTAAAGAACTATGGCATGTGAAGCTGAACTTTTGGAATCCTAATTCAACAAAGAACAACCAACGTATAGGCATGATAAGTGGTTGGAATGAGTTTTATGCTTCCAACAAGCTCAAGGAAGGAGATATTTGCAGGTTTGAGCTCAATTCTGACAAAAGAAAATCCAAGAATGTATTGATGGATGTACAAATCTCTCGACGGCCAATCTAATCCATCTTGGGCTTGTTTTGGTACTTCATTTTGTGGCTTTGGGGTTTTTTGTTTTTACTAGTATTGATCCTAATTTGGATTTGAATGTTTGAAGGAAATTGTTTGAATCTGCCACTTCTTTTAAACTTTAACCTTTTGGTAGGTTGCATGTTGTTTTTTTTTCATGCTTTATGAACTTTCTTCATAGACATTATATATCTCTCGAGTGAGGGCCTACTTGTACTAGTTTGTTTAGGCTAACTTTAATTAGCATTTTTTTTGTAAAACGTCTGAGACAGTTTTTTGACTGAATGAGGTCTAAAGGTGCTTCAAAGATTAAACATGATGCAGGAAATCAGATTAGAAGTTTTATTACATGTTTCTTTACTTTCACATTGTCCTTGTGAGTAGAACTTTTGTTTCTACTTGTGCTTCAGCCTAAATGCAAAAGTCGAATCTAAACGGATTCGATCTGAGTCACTTGGAGAAGGGAGTTACTTAGTACCCAAATTTGAAGGGGGGGGGGGGGGGGAAAGAAAAGGGGGTAAGGTCGTAATTGGCTTGAGTTGTAGGCTTCAATTATCCGCATTGGTCATGAAAGATAAAAGAAAAGAGATCGGAGAAATGATTTATATCTTGATTTTTTTTGTTCCAAAAGTGAATGAAATAATTTGGCAATTCAAATGTGAGTCAATCGCATAAATTTTGGACACCTCATTTTTATATTTTTTTCCCTTCTGCGACAGAAGTCGTGTCAAACAGGTCCAAAAAAGAAGAAAAGGGATGGGGGAATTTAATGTTGCAACCTAACTACGTAGTTTGGTCCCATCACACAACCAACTTGTATGGCTAAAAGAAAACCACGTGCAAAGATGTCAGTTCACAAAAAATCGTACTCAAGTCACAAAACATACACTGCAATGTGGTAACAAAAATCTTGCCTTAGTGGTTTTGTTTAGGTCTCAAAGGATAGAAAGAAAAGGGGGTAAGGTTGTAATTGGCTTGAGTTGGAGGCTTCAATTATCCGCATTGGTCATGAAAGATAAAAGAAAAGAGATCGGAGAAATGATTTATATCTTGTTTTTTTTTTGTTCGAAAAGTGAATGAAATAATTTGGCAATTCAAATGTGAGTCAATCGCATAAATTTTGGACACCTCATTTTTATTTTTTTCCCTTCTGCGACAGAAGTCGTGTCAAACAGGTCCAAAAAAGAAGAAAAGGGATGGGGGAATTTAATGTTGCAACCTAAATACGTAGTTTGGTCCCATCACACAACCAACTTGTATGGCTAAAAGAAAACCACGTGCAAAGATGTCAGTTCACAAAAAATCGTACTCAAGTCACAAAACATACACTGCAATGTGGTCACAAAAATCTTGCCTTAGTGGTTTTGTTTAGGTCTCAAAAAATTGTACATAAAAATTGTGTGTTATCATATGATAAAAAATTTCAAAGTTTATCACATTCCACTAACAATTTATGATACCAATGGACAAAACCAGTTCTTGCCTTACCCAATCAACGTCTAAATTCGGCAACCCTTCTCCAAGGGTGCTCTCACTATGGCGGAGTACTTGGTCCACTTGTTTGTTTGTCCCTCCTTAGTGGGGGGTTTTGTCACTCCTTTGTGGGAGTTTTGTTTTTGTCCCTCTTTATGGGGGTATTGTCCCTCATTATGAGGGTTTTTTTGTGTTTTTTTTTGTTTGGTACCCTCCCACTCTTGATCTCATTACTCTGCTTGTTCTTCGGTCAGATCCAGCTTCTCTTCGCAGATCCAACATTAGATTGTCAGATCTGGTGCTTATTGATACAGATCCAACATTGTTTCCTTGAAATCCAGCTTTCTTTGTTTTGGTGGGATCTTGTCATAGTTTTGAGGAAAGTTTGGCAATATCTAGTGTGAGTCTCATTGGCAACATTCTCCCTCAGCCGGCTAAGTCGAGCTACGCCAAAGACAACTTTATTTGGGATTGGGGAGTTTGCATTCTTTAATTTTTATGTTTTTTCTTACTTCTGTATGCTTGAACTATTCTTGTCAGAAACTGCTTTTATGCAATGTAATGTTGCTCTACCTATTAAAAAAAATAAAATTTATGACACCAGTGGAGATGCAAAGTTCCAATAAACCATCATATTGCATTAGTAAAATGATATATGCAGCCAATTAAAGGATGGATTTTAAGATATAAAACTTTCTTGTGCTTTGTTCCTTTTTTTTTTTTGGGTTCTAGGGGAAAACATAAAAACTAGCGCACAAAACAAGTGCCACTAATGTCCGAAAGAAGAAGGCGAACAAGATCTAGGGAGGGAGAAGCAACAATAATAAACTGTCACACTCCATCTCGCAATGCGTGGATTATGATCGTGTAACAAAGGATTATCCACTCTAAATCACCAATTATTAATGTGTTTTTAGGAAATGCCAATCAGATTAATGATAAAACAATTGTATTGTTAAACTGGCGAATCCAGTCGACTGGTCGGGAGTCCGATCGACTGGAAATCGACTAGAAATGCAAGATACAGAGAGCTCAATTCTGAAAAGTAGCTGGTTTGGTCGACTGGCTTGGTCCAGTCGACTGAGTTTTCAAGGGTCTGGTCGACTGAATTTGGTTCGGTCGACTGGAATTGCAAATTGCTGAGAGTTCATCCTGCGGAAAAGATGATCCAGTCGACTGTACACCAGTCAAATAAGTGCAAGTACATAAAACACATTAAACACCGTCATTAACCACCAGTACTAAATAAGTTCAAGTACACAAAAAAAGAAGGCCTTCAAATATACGAATGGTATTTAGTGTTTAACAATCAACCAAAATGTTTAAAAATTTCTTCAATTTTGGATTATCATCCAGGATAGACTGAAACTTGATAGGTGTCTTTGTGTCATCTACAGATGTAATCAAACACTTGAGAGGATATAGAACAACAGACCACAGATCATTGTTAAGGCTCTTCGTGTAGTACACTCGCTTCAACTTTTGGAATACACAAATGAATGGCTCATAGTTCATTTGACCTTTGTTCTTCAACTTGGTCAAATCTACCTTGACCATATGAGTGTCAGGGTCCACCATACAAGCGGTCTTATCTTCCACTCTCACCCAATCATAGTAAAAGACGGTTTCACTGAAATTTACATAGTGTAATACTAAAATTTGCATAACAACTCCCGTAATATGAAATCTCAACTTCTTTCAAGTTTTATCTTTTACACTAGACTTGAAATACATAAGGGCTTTATACAAAATACCGCTATTTTGCTTTCCAACAAGTTGTAGCTTGTATGTGGTTGTAGAGAATACAAAGCCATCGAGACGGTATTTGTCGAACGCCTTGGCAACAACACAAGGTCTGTTAGCTAGACGTGCAAGCCTCAATGTGACATCACCGATTTCAATAAATGAAATAATGAAAGGACTTTCATTTTGGTTAGGTTGCCAAGGAAATATAACTAAAACTGAGGACTGAGGTAATATAATTAGTCCCTCGCTCGCTACCTAGGTCCTAAATATGTTGTCTACACGCGTGACTCCTTTTCTCTTTTTGCCAGGTCTGGATGCATTATATTTCCTATATCAAATGAATGACAAAAGTTATAGTTTACATTATGTTGTACAACAAATAATAGTATTACACATCGCAATTAAAGGTACTTACGCTTTCCAATCATCTTATATCAATGTGAGTATCAAAAACATATCGAGACACCTATTCATATTGTGTACTCGTTAGCGTCACTTTCTTGCCCTTCCCCAAAGCCTCCTCATCGGCAAACTGATTTGATTCGTCGAAGAAATGTTCATGACCTCCAATGCCTGGGTTAGGAATGTATTCCTTTGCATACAAGGAAGCCTCTTCTGTAATGTACTCCTCTACAATGGACCCTTTAAGCGTTTTCATCAACCGTTCAAAAGGATACATCCAACGATACCTAGTGGGGCCACATATCAATGCTTCATCTTACAGATGCACAAGTAGATGCTTATGTCAAAGAATAAACGAGGGAAGTACTTTTCCAACACACAAGATGCCTCAGCTAGATTTGTCTTTTGCCGCCATGATGTGCTCCCTATTATAACCTTTGCATAGGCTTATCTGCATAATAGCCCTCTGAAGATCCTTATGTTTGGAAAAACAATGTCCAAACAACAAAAGGACCAATTGCATAGTGACATGCCATTCATGAGACTTACACTATTTCAGATTATGTGTTGCGTAGCTCACAATCCTATGTAAATTAGATGAGAAATTGGAAGGGACCTTCAACTCGTACAATGTATCTAGCAATACCTTTCTCTCACCGTTGTTCAAAGCAAAATCATAATGATCTTTTAATCTTCAAGTTACAAAGCTCCTCACGTGCCTTTACTCTGTCTTTCGAATGAGTCTCATCTAGTCATGTGCCCACAAGATGCTCAATGATATTCTTCTTTGCATGCATCAAATCTATGACATGACGTACTAAATGTTCCTTCCAATAGGGAAAATCAAATAAAATTGACCTCCTGGACAAAGCGCTCTTAATTCCATCAGCCTTTCTTTTACGTTTCAAAACCAAAAATTTAGGGTGTTTTCTCCCAAGTCTCTAATCGATCTGTGCTGCGTTCTCTTCAATCATTTGACCCAAAAGTTTTAATGAAGCTGGTCTAGTTTTGACACCTTTCAGGAGAAAATTGCTTCCGACTGACCTAAACTTGTGACCATCTGGCAGAAATCTCCTGTGGGTACAAAAAAATATCTTCTTACTACTGTCAAGCCATGATGATTCAGTTTCCTCTCCGCAAATAGGACAACCCAAGTAACCATGCACATTACACTCGGATAACGTCCCATAGGCCGAAAAATCGTGGATTGCCCACAACAACATAGCTTTCAAAGTGAACTCCTCTCGTTTATGTACATTGACCACTTTTACGCTTTCAGCCTACAGCTCATTCAACTCATCTATAAGTGTCACTAAGAAGATATCAATGTCATCACTCGGTACTTTTGGCCCTGGTATCAATATCAATAACATTGAGAACTCATTTCTCATACACAAAGAACGGGGCATATTATAAGCCACTAGGAAAACTGGCCAAATACTTTGGTTTGTACTAAATTACCAAATGGGTTAAACCCATTAGTTGATAATCCAAGGCGAACATTGCGACTATCATGAGCAAAGTTCACGTATCGCAAATTTGTAGACTTCCATAAGGATGAATCAATCGAATGTTGCATAAGATTCTCACCCATCTCAGCTCGAGCATGCCAAGTCATTGCCTCCACTATCCATGGTATAGTGAAAAGTCTCCTCAACCTAGGAGCTAGAGGAAAATACTTCAACAGCTTTTTGGGTGATTTCGTATCTATTTTGTTCTTGTTATTTAAAATGTCTTCTGCACAAATCCAGGTTCCTTACAAATTGGTCATTTTAGTTTATCCTTATGTTCTTTATAGTATAGAACGCAGTCATACTTGCAAGCATGAATGGATTTTTACTCCATCCCCAAACCTTTCAAACTACTCTTCATGTTTGGATAGTTAACAGGTAGTGTGAAATTTCTGAAATAATTTTCTGGAAAAATCCAGGTTTTGAACAGTTTGTGAAATTTTTCAACAATTTTCCTGAAAATATTTTGAACAATTTGTGAATTTTCTCAAATCGTTTTCTAAAAAAAACCATCATTTTAAAGACATTGTGAAATTTCTTGAACAATTTTTTCAAAAATAATAATATTTTGAAGACTTTGTGAAATTTCTCAAACAGTTTGTTGGAAAATTCCTATTTTGAACACTTTGTTTCATCAACAATGTTTATAGTTGCTTTTTATTTATTTTTTTCTGCAATAAAGTTGAAATATGAATGGAGGTTTACGAATTTTAAAAATGAGCAAGAAAATGGAGTAACAAGTCTTAAAGTTTTGAATTTAATGAGGAGATATTTAGGGGATATGTTTCTTGATATTCCTTTTTAATTTGAGGGGTATTTTGGACCCAAGAATACAAGAGTGGACCTTTTAATAGACCAGTTTTGGAAGATCTCTGGCTAAACATATTCCTAATTTTGGACTTATAACCGAATGGCCCAATAAAATATAACCCAGTAGGCAGTAGCCAACATTTTCATCTTTTACTTTAAATCTAAGCCTTTACTCAATGTAATAGTGATACCACGTTCTCCACATCACCTTACTAATACACATAGACGTGTTGTTGTTGTGTGCGCATGTTTTCCTAAAATTCTGATTGACGACATATTGACTTATTATACCACGCCATCAAAATAATTATTGTAACGATTATTTTCTCCTTTGAGACATATAACACCCTTAGATCATATCAACCAATGGTCCAAAAAATACCCTCACCTGCACATGCAACCCACCGAATCAACCTCACCCATTTTGAAATTCCCTCCCCTGGATGATTACCTCCCCCTCCCCCATCCCCTCTCTCTCTCTCTCTCTCTCTCTCTCTCTCTCTCTCTCTCATGCCCTGGCATAGCCAAAATAGGGAACAAAATTTAAATTTTTCATCTTGGACCCTGAGGCACGTGACTGGTTGCATTACCGAATTGTCCATGACCAAATACTACTAATAAACAAGATAACTAAAAGGATAAAATCAACGTCTGCTTACATGGATTCAAAACAATAAGAAGTCATAGTACTAACCATCATTATAGATACATCAGTGTCTTCTGGCCAACTGGCCTTACAAAAAAAACTATTACAAAAGATAAGATATGTCTTCTGGTTACAAGCAAAAACATTTACAAAAGATAACTACTAGTCTTCTCTCTAACTAGCATAACCATAGTAATCTTTGGTGTACTCTTCCTCCACGTTGCCCTCTTGGTAGCTTCATAACCTGTGTACTCATCACTTGGATAAGCTGGACATGGGAATGTCCAGCGACATGGACGCCGTCAGCTTATGAAAGTCGAGTGAGAAAACTAAATCAAATAGAACGTATATAGTCACACACACAAGAATACAATTTTTTGCTTTTAATACGACTTTTAGGGTCTTCGCGTTCTCATCGTCACATTATGACTGCTAACATGCCCGACTACGTATTCGAAAGGAATACGAACAACCAAGTTGACATGTCTCGACATTCTTAATGCCACTACCATCCATTACTAACATCCGACATCATTTACTAACCAAAATATCTCTCCCTAACCACCTCATCACGAAGAACTGAAGTGTTGAGGAGTTCAAGAACATCCATTTCGTCACAAAGAACTGAAAGGAGTCTTAACTCTATAAACCATCACTTCGTCACTAAGAACCAAAGTGTGCACCATATCCGTTTCATCCCAAAGAACTGAAAGGATACTCAATTTCATAACCATCACTTCGTCACGAAGAACCGTAGTATGTACCATATTCGTTTCGTCATGAAGAACCAAAAGGATACTCAATCTCATACCATCACTTCATCACGAAGAACCGAAGTATGTACCATATCCGTTTCGTCACGAAGAACTAAAAAGATACTCAATTTCATAACCATCACTTCGTCGCAAAGAACCGAAGTATGTACCATATCTGTTTCATCACGAAGAACCGAAAGGATACTCAATAATCATCATTTTATCACGAAGAACCGAAGTATTCACTATATCCGTTTCATCACGAAGAACCGAAGGGATACTCAATAATCATCACTTCGTCACGAAGAACCAAAGTATTCACCAATCCCTTTCGTCACGAAGAACCGAAAGGATACTCAATAATCATCACTTTGTCACGAAGAACCGAATTATTCACCATATCCGTTTCGTGATGAAGAACCGAAAGGATACTCAATAATCATCACTTCGTCATGAAGAACCGAAGTATTCACCATATCCGTTTCATCACGAAGAACTGAAAGGATACTCAATAATCATCACTTTGTCATGAAAAACCAAAGTATTCACCCTATCTGTTTTGTCACGAAGAGCCGAAAGGATACTCAGCTTCATAACCCAACAACTATACCCTTTTTCTCACTATCCTGGCCTCTGCGGCTTGCTTTACCCATCCGACTCTATCCTCAGCGTAAGTTGCTTCTAAAGCACAAATGATGCTTACGTAATCCTAACTGTGCACGCGTAACTCATTTTAGAGTTTGGTTCATTAATGACTTCCAATTATACTTTCGAAGTTATGTTTATATGTCCGTCATTCTGTTTTATGTCATAATATACTTACGAAGTCAGAATAAACGTTAACATTTAGTTCATGGCCTCAATTTTTCATTAAGGAAACTTTTCCAGAAAAAGTTCCCAGAAACCGGTTATTCCTACAAATCGGTTTTTGGGTTAGGCTCCATAAACCGGTTTCTCCCTACTAATCGGTTTCTGGTGCTAGTTTCTAGATTTCTCCTCCTTATGCAATGTACAACCATTTAAGCTTAGGATACTAAACATATAAGCTCCTACGAGTAGTATGACATGTTCAGAACAGTTCTAATATTCCATATATATCCATTCATGAGTCTATGTACAACTATTAAAGCTCATATCATGAGTTCGAAGCATCATTTGTATGTTTGATACATAAAATACACGCATGAGTTCATTAATACATTATGACTCTATCATGTAGTCTCTGAAATTCATATAACGAGGTCTCAAGTAGATACAAGTACAGTATAAGTCATTTAGATTCATATTAGAGTCAAGGTATAACTATTAAAGCTCCTTTCATGAGTTTCAAGCATCATTTCATAAGTTTAATATGTATAAACACATGCATGAGTTATTAATGTGATCAAGTTACCCCACATGCAGTTTTTAATAAACATATAGCAAAGTTTCATGTTGACAAGAACGAGGTACAACCAAGCAAAGCATAGAAAACAACAAAATATAAACTGCTACCCAGAAACCGGTTTCTCCCCACAAACCGGTTCCTTGAACCATTCCCAGAAAGCGGTTTCTCCCTCTATCCAATTTTTCATGCCTTTTAGCAGTGTTTTGACAGCACTACTATACTACGGATTTAACTTCCAAAATCTATTTGCATGGCATGGAAATATCAAAATAACCTCCTCAAACATATACTAAACATAACTACAAACTATATAAGTTCTAAAGTGAGTTAGAATACTCACCAATGCTTGGAATTGGGCTTGGGTGTTGGATTTGAATTTAATGAAGCTTGAACTCAACTTTGATGATGGAATCTTCTTCTTCTCCTTCTTCCTGACTTTTCTTTCTTTTGGGAATCTTCTTGAACTCTAGGACTTATATATAATCACAGCTCCTAAGTTCCCATGGTTGTGTGTATGTGTGTGTGTGTGTGTGTGTGTAAATGTATGGGTATAGGTATAAAGGTGCTCACAAGGATATGGAGGATCATCTCTTGATTTTCTTCCTAACTTCTCTTTGATCTCTCTATAAGTCTAACCTCTTCCTAATTCTCTCTATATGCAGATTATGGAGACCAAGAGAGTATAATGTATGTGTATGTGCATGATCATATAAGGGTTGGCATGGCTTAAGTGTCACTTTGCATGGATATATGCTAGGACATATGTCTAACATGTGGACAAGAGTCACATGAGGTAGTGACATGTGTAGGGGGTGGTGCATGGGGCTGCCATGTGGGGCCCACCTTGGATTGTGTGCCACTTCCTTGATATACGTGCATAAGTCCACGTTATGCATGTCGGTCTTGATTTACGTACAAACAGGTATTGTTTCAAATGTCCGGGTCCGGGTACAGGACTAAGTTAAATCTTATTACGGTCGAGTCAGTGTGGTAACTACAGTCTAATTAGTAATCCTACAACACGTCGATACCGTTACACAAACAAAATAATAATAATCATAATCTGAACACAAAAAATTCAAAAAACCGATATTATTAACATAGAGAAATTACAAGTATTACACACACACACTCTCTCTCTGTCACGCCCCGACGTTGCATAAATAGGGAAAGCCTTTAATTTACTTTATAGACCCGTAGATCGCGACAATTTGAAGGATCGATTCTGTTCCAAAAGTCAAACAGTATAATAACTTATATCAGAGTAAGAGCAATCAAGACTTATAAATTTTTTTAAAGATAATACATATTACATCATGTAGAAATCTTAAGGCACAACCCGCCTTGCAAAAATATTAATATCTATTACATCAATCCTTATTACAAGTTTAGTTTATAATTAAAAACTGAATTAAAGCGTTTCTCTCCACGAGTAGTTGTTCTCAATTCGCATAATCGTATTGTCCATCTTGACCATAACCTGAAAAGCCTAGACATAAATGTCCAGGTGCATTAACGCCGTCAGATTCAAGAAGCCGGTGAGTATTAAAAACACAAGCTTGTAATGTAAAACATAATTCCTTACCATTTTCGTTTCACAAATTTATTATTCAACGTGTTAACAATAAGGCAATGAATTTGTATTTGTAAAGCAATAAAGACAGTACGATAATATTCAAACGATAAATATGTGACCATGCATGGACAATGTACATTCTCGTGACTCTTTTCTCTCGAAAAAAACATCATCCAACTCCCTCGTTTAGTACCTTGAAACACTAACGTGACCACACTATAGTACATGGGTACCAAAGAATGTCCAATTTACCTCACACTATAATACACAGGTACCAGGGAGTGTCCAATTTGCCACACACTATAGTACGCGGGTACCAGGGTGTGTCCAATCTGCCACACACTATAGTACATAGGTACCAGGGAGTGTCCAAGTCGGTGACACACACTATAGCACTACCACGGGTGCCAAGGAGTGTCATATTTGTCACCGTCGCAGTTCACAGATACGCTAAATACAGGTACCAGGGAGTGTCCATACACAACATCATCTATTTGCTCTTTTCACACTGACCATCACTCACTATACATGTAAACTTGACTCCACATGTATGTCACATAACTTTATACAGAAAATATAAACTACTGAAAAGCAATATCAACGTACACGCGAGACATCAAGTCTTTAATATTTCCTTTTTACATAATGTAACAAACAGGATTCTGTTTTAGCATATCTCCTAAGCAGTACTTTTAAAACCCCTAAAAATTCTTCCAAACAGTTCCTTATAAGAAAATAGACAAAACCAGAAAAGTCATGTCGCGCTAGCGAGTCGCTCGCGCAGATCGTGCGCGCGAGACACGTGTTTTTGAATTTTCTGTTTAAATCTCAAAAACAGTCAGGAATGCAAAAGGTTGCACGAGCAACCCACTCGCGCGAGTTGCGCGCGAGAGAGTGTACAGAGTCGTCTTCTTTATCAGTTTTTTCCTCTGTTTAAAGCCTGGTTTTGACTCATTTTCAATTCTGAACTTAAACATGAAATATAATATATGATTCTCTTCGTTTTTCCGCAAGGATCGCAAATACGCGATCTGTTTAAACCAATTCGAATTGTAGCTCTTGGATTTTATGAAAAACTGAGAGGTGACAAAATTTTAGTTCCAATATACTTTCTAATATAGATGATTTAGGCTCTAAAACTTTAATCATAGCTCTTAGGGACTAAAATCTTTCATAAACTTTACCCATAACTCATTTTTGAGAAATCATCTTTTTCAAGCTTTGAACTCCATGAATGAAATCAACAATGGCAACTCAAAATTCTAACCAAATAAACAGTAGAGTAATCATGGATTACATTCTAAGTGAGTTAATAATACTCACTATGATATAAGGTGGTGTATTTGTTGAGAAAGAATAGCAAAAGAAGAAACCCAATTGCAAGTTTTGGCTACAGTGATCAAGCTCTCTCTCTCTCTAGAATAATTTCTCTAAATTCTCTGTAACTCTCTCTCTCTCTCTCTCTCTCTCTCTCTCTCTCTCTCTCTTTTCTCTTTGCATTTTTGTATCTCCAGAAAGTGAGAGTAAATGTGAGTGTATATATACCTATAACTTGAACTTGGCTTCCAAGTTCCTCCAAGCTCTCCCTCTCTCACTCTCCAAAATATTTTGATTTTCAAATTTTCTAAATTCACAGGATATACATCACACATATATATATATATGTATATTGTAACAACCTGCATTTCATGTAAATTTAATTGGCATTGTCATCTTTTATTTTAGTTGCAGTTCTCATGATTTGAATTTTAAATACCTGTTTTGATTTCTTTTGAAATTATTATTGGGGTCAATGTACAATTTCTGGAAAGTTAGTAAAATCTGTGTTGAGTTTCAAAACGGTATTTCAAAACGGTGGAAATGTTTGCTTTTGACTCAATCAGTATTTTTATAAAATCGGAAAATCAATTCTTACGTTAAAGTGAATTTTCTATATTTTTGTGACGAACACCGCGCCACGAAAATACCAGTTTATGTTCAAAACTGTCCGCGCCGCGTTAAAATTTCACAGATTTTGAAGTGACGTAAAGTTGAGTTGATGTGTGCTTTATTGCCATTTATGGCAAGTAATCATTGGTTATGCCTTGTTTGGATATTGCTTTTGGGTATGTGCATTCCTAGTGCCAAAAGCTAATTTGCCAAACATTATAAGTGATTCTTTGACATATTGTTTATGCCTTATTTGCCTATGTCTTTAGAATGTGTTTTATTGTGGTGTTCATAAGTTGAATTCCCAAACACCTCCACATTGCCCCCTTGGCACCTATGCTTGAACCATGGATCAACTGTAGAGTTGATATACACTGTGTATATACATATGTATTTGCTGAGAAATACATGTATACTTCCAAGTTGAGAGTATACTTGGTCTACAAGTTCATCTCTATTGACTCTCTATATATACACCACACATTACACAATCTACACATCTCCAAAATCTGTAATCACAGAGAGAAAAGAGAGAACTTGAGAGTTTAAATTTGTAAAGAGAGGAAGCTTCAATACTCCAGAGCCAAGCTCAAGAGGATTTCTTAATTGGTCTTTCTTTCTCAAACAATCTCTACACTCTTAATCTCAGTGAGTATTATTAACTCACTAAGAATGTAATCTCATATTTAATTGCTGTGTATTTATTTAATTTTGTAAATCTCCATTGATGATTTTACGGTTGAAGTTCAAAGCTTAGAAATATGAAAATTTTTAATCTTAACAAAAACTTGTTTTCAGAGATGATTATGAAAGATTATGATACATAGAAGCTCCTGTCAAAGTATTGAGGCCTAATTTGTTCATATGAGAAAGTATATAAGAAATTAAGTTTTGACAACTTTTAATTTTTCATAAAATTAGAGAGATATGGTTTGATTCATGTTAAATTAGTTGTAGATTCTTAATCCTTGTGAAAAACCGAAGAGATCCATATATTATATGTCCTATATGCTTCGGGTTTGCAAAATGGGTCAAAATGGACCCTTAAACTGAAAACAGGGGAAAACCAGCGAGGAAGACGAAGCCTCTGCTTCATCTCGCGTGCGCGATCGCGCGAGCGACCCCTCGCATGAGCGGCCCGCGCGCGCGAGACTTGTATTCTCAGGCAGACAGAAAAGTTTATATATTAAAAATGAAAATTAGGCTGATCGCGCGAGAGGACCGCGCGAGAGGACCGCGTGAGCGATCCGCGCGCGCGATCCTTGCGTCCCCAGGCAGACAGAAGGGTTTATATAAAGAAAAAGGAAAAATGGGCAGGTCGCGCGAGCGGACCGCGCGAGCGACCCCTCGCGCGAGCGGCTCGCGCGCGCGACTTTTGGTAGTTTCAAATTTTGCTTGTTTTGTGATAAGGAACTGTTTGAGTGGTATTTTATGAACTATTAAAGCCCCGTTTGGGAATTTATTAAATCGGAATCTTAAATGGTTATGTTTGGACAATTAAAACGTTGTATTGTGACTTATCAATTCCCGTGCGTGTATTGTTTGTATAAATCAGCAAATTGCATCATGTTTTAAAGTTTCATGACATATATGTGGTGTCAGTTGTACATGCATGGTGAGTGTGAATGTTGGTCAGTTTGGAAAAGAGTAATGGTCAGTGTGGCATAGTGAGTGCGGTTGAGAATGTGATGTGGACACTCCCTGGTAAGTGAGTACCAAAGTGTGTTGTGATTGAGATTGCAGCGAGGGTGTCTTTGAAATGCGACGGTGGCAAAACTGTACACTCCCTGACGACCATGGTAGCGTCAAAGTGTGTGAAGCCGAACTTGGACATTCCCTGACACCCATGGAAGTGCTAAAGTGTGGCCTACGGACACTCCCTGATACCCGAGTCTGGATAGTGCGTGAGGGTTCCTCCGGTATTTGCATGGCGGATTAGGTAGTCAAAGTGTGAGGCAATGGACACTCCCTGGTACCCCGAACCAAAGTGTGAGGCAAACTGGACATTCCCTGGCACCCCTGTGCTAAAGTGTGGCTATCTTAGCGTTTCAAAGATACCGGTGTGTGATGTTGGGTTGTTGGGTTATTTGGTTTTGTCGAGAGAAAAGAGTCGGTAAGATGAGATGGTGCATTGTCCTCATACACAGTCACATATAAGTGAATTATATCTCCTAAATAATATTGTAGTTGTTTCTTAAAATGAACTTCTTGTTTTAATATTGGATTAAATGAGAAATGTAAAGAGGTAAATGAGTATGTTTTACATTCAAAGTCGTGTTTTTAATACTCACCAGCTTCTTGAAGCTGACGACGTTGATGCGTCCTGGACATTCGTGTTCAGGTTTTTCAGGTTATGATCAAGCTGAGCATTACGACTATGCAAATTGAGAAACAACTGCTGGAAACAGAATTTTACTGTTATATGCTTTAAGTTGAACTGTTAAGGATGACTGTAATAGAAACTAAGTTATTGTTTTGATTTAAGGCGATTTGTGCCTTTAGAGACCCCATGCTGTAATATGTAATAAGTTAAAAAAATATTTGTAAGCTTTGATTGCTCTACTCTGATTATTGTTTATTGTTGTTCGACGTTTGGGACGGAATCGATCCTTCAAACTGTCGCGACCTACGGGTCCATAAAGGAAATTAAACGCTTTCCTTATTTATGCTACGTCGGGCCGTGACATATATAGTTATATACACATATTATAGAGGTCATATAGCTAAGCTAGGGGTCACATTAGGTGTTTGAAAAATTTAACTTATGGCACTAATACAACACACACAACATAAGCATTGCCAAACAAGGAATAAACAAGTTGTCTAGGAATCTCAATGGTGTTTGGGAAAAATAGCTTATGTCACAAGATTAACTCACACTTATTGTATTCCCAAACAAACCTAACATAATCATTGGCTAATTTAAATGAACTAAAAGAAAATGTCAAGTATATGACTTGATAGAGATTCCCCGAATCTGTGGAATCCATTCGCAGCGCGGACAATTTTCGTTCATAAAATGGTATTTTCGTGGCGCGGTGGTTACCACGAAAATACATTAAAATTATATTAACATAGGAAATAATTTTCCGGTTGTATAAAAATACAGTTTGAATCAAAAGTAAATATTTTTACTGCTTTGAAAATACGATTTTGAAATCACGTCACAGGTATTTCTAACTTATAAGAATTATGGTTTGATCCCAACCAAAGCATTTCTATTACATAAAACAAGTAATAAGAATAATATTTATGAAATTACATTTAGTAATTAAAGGGAAAAAAAACACATGTTGTTACACACACACACACACACACACACACACACACACACACACACACTCACACACACACACACACACACACACTCTCTCTCTCTCTCTCTCTCTCTCTCTCTCTCTCTCTCTCTCTCTGTGTGTGTGTGTATTCGGTCTTCCCTCTTCACACACCTCCCCCCCCCCCCCCCCCCCCCTTAGTCCCTAAATACTAAATGAAGGTTATTTTTTTTAGTTTTTTTTTTGTTAAAATATAAAAGAACGACGTGCAAATGGTAAAGAAAAGATGACAATGTTGTATACTTCTTATATGTAAATTTAAATCATAAAATCCAACAATAGTAAATTTAGAACACTCAATAACTAGATGGCCTTAAATATTTTAGTCCTTGATGGTTTAAAGAACATTTCTTTAAAACTTAACATTCGTTAAACAAAGTAACAATATTCAACCACATACTGAAACTACATAAATGACACTTACTTGTAGGGTCAAAAGAACACAGTTTCATCTACTTCTAATGCTTAATCTTCTTATTTCTTTCAAATAAGAACCAAAAGTCAGCAAACATATGGATGAGCAAACTTAAACTAAACTTTGAGGTCTACGTAGAATATAAAAGAAATGTAGATGATATAAGCATGTATATTACTCCACTTGACACTTTCATATGTAGAAGCATATGTAAACATATATAACAACATTTGGATACGCAATAGCTATGGTGCTTTTTGTTTGACTAATACGAATACAATGTGGATGTACAAATCAAACAATACACGATTTCTTTTTTCTTTTTTCTTTTTTTTTTCTTTTTTTTTTATTTGGGGGAGGGAAATGAGATTCGAATCTCGAACATATGCATTGGAGGGGACTTATATATGTCAAGCTCTTTGCCACTTGAATTTTGCCAACCTATGTAATATACGATTTCTTTACCATAATTGACATACCAAATACTATATATATATATATGTATAGGTATATATGTATATATTCCCAGTCAGAAATCTAATGACTAATGTGAACAAATTTTCAATTTTGAAACTAAAATTGTTGACTAAATAAATGCTATCAAAATTTAGTTAGGAATTTGAAATATGCTAAGATACTTATTTCTTTAATTCAAATTCAAAGGCAAATGATAAAGTATATATCAAATTTAATCTACATTAAATTGGTCATCAAATTTAATAATCGACATTAAAAATTGGTCGAACCTTGTTAATATTAACACAAAAATAAAGAAAAAAATTTAAATGATAAAAATTCTAGAAGATTGCCACATGGCAGAAGCAAATATACATGTATATTACTACGCTTCCATATGTAGAAGCATATGTCTACATATAAAATTGCACTTGCATATGTAAAAGCTATGGTGCTTTTTATTTGACTTTTTTTAGCAAGCTTTTTGTTTGGCTAATAAGATTACAATGTGGATGGACAAATCAAAAAACACATGAATTCTTTACCACACCAAATGCTTTATATATACATGTATGAATATTTATATATTGTGAACAAATTTTCAAATTTTGATCTAAAATTGTTGGCTAAATAAATGCTATCTAAACTTAGTTAGGATATATCAAAAATATTAGAAGACTTATCTCTTTAATATATATATATATATATATTCAAAGGCAGAAGATATTCATATATTCAATTTAATCTACATTAAATTGGTCATCAAATTTAATCTACATTAAAAATTGGTCAGCCCTTGTCAATATTAACTCAAGAATGTAAAGAAAAAAAAGTAATCAATATTCTAGAAAATTGCCACGTGGTACAAGCAAATATACATGTATATTACTACACTTCTTTAGTAGAAGCATACGTCCACATATTTGTATATGTAAAACCTATGGTACTTTTTGTTTGACCTTTTTTAGCAAGCTTTTTATTTGACTAATAAGTATACAATGTCGATGGACATATTAAACAATACATGAATTCTTTACCATACCAGATGCTTTGTATATACAGGCACATTTATTTATATATTCTCAGTAGATGTCTAATGTGAACAAATTTTCAATTTTGAATCTAAAATTATTGGCTAAGTAATTGCTATCTAAATTTAGTTAGGATGTATAAAAAAATGTTAGGATACTTATCTCTTTAATACAAATTCAAAGGTATATAATAAATAAAATGTCAAATTTAATCCATATAAAATTGGTCATCAAATTTAATCTACATTAAATTGGACAATCATTCCATAAAAAAAAAAAAATTGGTCAATCATTAATTAACACTCATATGTAAATATATAAATAAATTAAATGATCAAAATGCTCATAAACTACCACGTGGCAGAAGCAAAGACTTCTGCTTTCATATTTATATATATATTAGATATATTAGATTGAGGTGGCTTCTTTACCTAATCTAACCTATAATATGCATTAAAATATTATGTCTGATTTTTACACACAATATTATACATGTAAATATGTAATTGTAAGAGAGTGGATATATCTTTGGATATTAGAAGCCAATTTCTTTTCCCATCCGATGTCACGTTCAGTGCATATCATCAAGCAAATGACGCACAATCTATGACTCGAGAGACAGTCTCTCTACATTATGACGAGGACTCTATAGATTTTTGAAGACTCCAGAGTGTTGTGGAGAATTCTACAACAGTCTAGAAAAGTATGGAAGATGTGGAGGTTTGTGAAATGATATAGAAATTCCTAGAGAAGTCTTGTATATTGTAGAGAATGTAAATATCTAGATATTTTAATAGATACAGTAGAACCTCGATAAATTAATACCTGATAAATAATAACCTCGGCTAAATAATGTTTTTGGCCGATCCCGAATTTGGGCCAATGTGATAAATTAATAATTCAATAAATGTATAAGATAATACATTACTGAAAAACCCGTGTAGGTTCATATAGGTCCCATGTACTACATAAATTAATAATTTCCTGATACTAATCCATATGTGTTATGGTCTTTGCTTACTTAAATAGAGTTTTTGCTTGGTTAAATGTTCAAAAAATGGAATAATGTAGTACATTGAACAATATACAATCTATTTTTGGGTAAATAAGTAGATTCATGAGTTTTATTTGGTTAAAGAAATATGTAGAATGTAGTTAGTTCATAAAATGAGATACTAAATTGCATTAATTGGAAAACTAAGTACATTTATGAATTTTACTTGGTTAAACAAATGCATGGAATTGTTCATTTGTAAAACGAGAAATTAAATACAATATTCAAGAAAATAAGGAATATTTGATAAATTATTAATTTATTAATTTATCGATTAATTAATATTCACTAAATTAAAAGGTTTTCCTTGGTCCCAAGGCACTTAATTTATAGATGTTTTGTTGTAGTTCTAAGAATGTAATCAGAATATTTTTATAAGGAGGTGGGAAGTTTCTAGAGTATGTTTTACAACATTCATCACCGTTAGATCATAGACATGTGGCAAGATCCTAGCCATTCGTTTGTAGGACCGGTGCCTATAAATGTTGGAGTGCGTCATTTGGCAAAGGCATCCACCAAGAACTATAATCATTCTCTCTAAGAGCAATACACGTACATTCTCTCAAACTCTTTTGTGCTTTTTGTGGCTCACTCTTGCACTTGGGTTTCAGGCTGACTTACCATCACTAGTAAGCAGCTGAGTGTCTAAAGGACTTTTGAGTTTTGGCCATAATAGTCATGACCAAGCAACCGATCATAGTAGATGACATAGCCGGAAGCAACATCCCCATCTCCGACTTCTCGACCATGAAAACATTCTGAGTCATGAACCAAATACCAACCAAATTGTCGAGCACGCCAAAAGGGTCTAAAGGAACCTTTACCCATAGGATCTCCAAATCCGAAGCAGAAAATAAGGATGTGTTTGAAAAATGACTATAAATAGATTGCAACATGACATTGAAAGATCCAAAGAATCATGAAATCTATAATTCTAACATGAAACCCATTTCGAAAACCCTAGTTTCAAAAAAATTAAAGAATAATCGAACAAATTTATTCGGATCTCCTCTCTCCTTGCTTGAACTCGATTGGCCCCTGAAATTGAACAGAATAAGATTAGAGGAACATGGAAGAAGAGAAAAGAAATAGAGAAAAAGGAAGAGGAAGAGAAGAAAACTAACTTCGCTTCTTCCGGATGTGCCCTCCTAGTAGGCGCAATGAAGGTCGAATCAATACCCCAAGGGTTTAGACGACGCTTCATGTTTAGGGCTAGAAGAACGTTTGTCCTTGATCCTATGAATATAGTAATATGACTTACGAAAAGCAACTAAACTATATAATATCAAATTATGAAATGAAATTAATAGGCCCATTTCTGTGTAAATTAAACTTATATGTGTGTGTACTATCAAAATATAAAATTGAATTTAACATGGCACAACCGATTTTGAGCCTTTTTGTGTGTGTGTGTGTGTGTATGTGTTTTTATTTTTTGTACAATGCCTGTAAATTTAATTTTAGATTTGGATATTACGCACAATCTATAATATTAATTTTGTGAATTTTATTTTATATTCATATTGTTGATATTACACACACACTCACACATGACTATAAATATAATTTACACACACCCATGCATTGAATACCCTCCATGCCTGCAAATATCTATAAATTTTATTTACAGACACGTAGAAATTTAATAAAATAAAATTGATAAAATTAATATTGGATTACACACACATGCCTAAATTGAATTTATACGGTATAAATTTAATTTTATTTGGTATTACACACACATGCTTATAAGTTGAATTATATATTTAGAATTAAAAATTTAATTTTATTACACACACAGGCCTAAATTTAATTTATAAGCTATCCTTTTTTTTTGTGCGTGTTTTTTGTGTACAATGCCTATAAATTTAATTTTATAATTGCAAAATAGGTTATGTGTGTAAATTAAATTTCTAGGCGTAACACTAAATTTGTAGGCATTGTGTGTGTAATATCAATAACATTATGTAATAAAAAGTAAATTTCTCATTTATAGGCATGTGTATAAAATTTAATTTATATCAAAGTGTTCAAGGCATGGGTGTGCGTAAATTATATTTATCAAAAGATTATGGGACAACCAGTTATGGGTATTTTTTTTAAGCATGTGTGCGTAATAAAATTAAATTTCTAAGCATATGTGTAAATTAAATTTATAGGCCAGCTCCACTTTTTTAGGAAAAGAAAAAAAAAATGCAAAAAACAAAAGACCAAACAAAAAAAAGTAAAAAAATATAAAAAACCAAAATCGATTGTGCCATGTGTGCGCAAATCAATACAATAATATGAGAGTGTTTACTTGAATATCATCGTAGGCGCGTTTTGTTAGGTTCTTTCTTGGTAGACCACGACTCTCAATTCTTAAACTATTCTTTATTTATTTTCTATTTTTTATTTTTTTCGATTAAGTATATTTCACAATCTTTAATAATGTACCCAATGGGCCGGTATGACCTCTCTCTCTCTCTCTCTCTCTCTCTCTCTCTCTCTCTCTCTCCAGTGGGGAGCTTGAAGGGTCGAATCCCCTTATGGGAATTCATTTATTTGTCCTCTGTTATTCTTCAGTCGGAATGAGTGGCCATTGTTAGGGTTTGTTGTGGGACATTGTGGGGTTTTGGGGTTAGGGCGTGCATCAATTGGTTTTTTCATGTTTAAAAAAAAAACAATAGGCTCGGTTCGGTCAGTTTTTTTTCCCACTCTTAGTCAGTCGGTTCGGTTTCCTTCGGTGAATATATTTTTGAAAACTGACCGAATAGGCTTGGTTCGGGCTCCAATTGTTTTGAACAAGCTTTATTTGGGGTTGTGTTGGGATGAGATGGGTGCGTGTCAGCGTGTGTGTATGTCCTGCCATAATCCAAGAAAGTGTCGAAAAAAAATTAATAATAATGTTGAGCTTTATTTAGTTGCTAGATTTGTAACCCGTGCGATATGGGTGAATAGCTACAATTCAAACATTCAATTAATACAAATATAAATAAATACAACTCTACAAATTCGTTGAAATCTTTTTGGCCTGTTTGATAAAACTGAAAATTAATTACTAAAAACTGGTTCGTTTGATAAACTGAAAATTAAGTACTAAAAATTAAGTGTTGAATTTAAAGTACTGAAAATTTTAAGCGATTGAATTTACAATACTAAAAACAGTATTTCAAGCACTGAAATAGAATGCATTCAATGATTATTTTCAGTAGAAAATTTTCACTTAAAGTTTTCAGTGAATTTTTCATAGATTTTTCAATTTAGTACATTATCAAACATTCAAACACACTAAAAAATAATAAGTGCTGAAAAAGAATAAGTGTTAAAAATTTTCATTTTTAGCATTAAATTGGGTTATCAAATATTGTGTTAAATTTTAAGTAGTGAAACTATTTAGCTATTGAATTTGCTATATTGATAATAGTGTTTTATGTACTCAAATACGATTATAGTGAAGTATGGATAACTTCTTTTTTAGTTAAGACTCTTGCACCTATATTCAATTAGGAAAAAGTCATGGGAAAGAAAAAAACTACTTATGTTTATAAGCAAGTGTGTATATGTGTAATATCAACATATGAATATACAATAAAACTGATAAAATTAATATTATATATTGTGAGTAATATCCAAATATAAAATGTCACACCCCAACCCGCCACACGCAGATTAGGACCGTGTAACAAAGAGTTATCCAAAACAAACACCCCTTATTAGCAAAAAATAAGAGTTAAACATAGAAAAAAAAATGAATTTATTAGCTTAAACTGGCCCAAGGGTAAAATAGTCATTAAAAAATATAATCAAATTTTAAATCAAAAGATATCCCTTCGAATCTCGGTTCCAACGCAAAAAACGGCGCGTGAATCCAAATTTTTTAGAAAGAGTTATGTCCGTTTCCGTAAAAGTCGACAGGCCAAAAATAGGCCTGCAGATTCTGCAGATCAAATTTCTACACCGGTTTCCCTATTTTAAGAATTAAAAACATAACCAAAACCAAATTACTCCTACAAACCCATTCTCTTTCATTACCAACTGATCCACTAACATGTCTATGACACTTGGAAGCTAAGAAGAAATTAAACTAGTTTATTACAAAATCCTTACACTAACTGATCTCAACTACCAAAACATAAAACATGAGTTTCTAATTATAAATTTTACAACCAACTCCCAACCCAATTGAGTACGCCCACAAACAACGTATTAACATATGCAACAAAAGAAACATACTTTCAAATTGTCCAGAATCTCGTGATTTAATGCTTCGCACTGTGATGTTCATCTGAACCTGCGTGGTTATTAGCCACAAAATCGAATAAGTTTTCGCTCAGTGAGTACGTGGTACTAATCATACAATTGGAGTATTTAAAGATTCATAGCACCAATTAAACATTCACAACAATAAATGGTTGCAGGCGTGTCAAGTAATCAATCACCATCGTTCTGGACCCCTGGTTTTGGGCCATTCTCACTTTTTCCGTCGCATATAGCGAAATCACACTCATTCATTTGTGACCGTAGTCAATTCGTTGTGGTCGTCACCACTATCCCCTTTTCTCTGAGAATTTCACCATCACTATGTCCCTTATATATGGGCTAACTAATGGTGGTTATAACCTGAGATCCTTTTACCCAAATAAGTATATAAGCAACTCAACATGTCAACATGACAATTTCATTACTTTGAACATGTTAAACAATAAATATTCACATGCTTTTCTACTTAATCACAATTAAGCAATTTAAGCATTCACTAACAAATAAATAAACATTAAATATCTAATTTTGGGATTAGGACATTCACCTATACGAATAATCAAATAAGCCTAGAAACCCCGAATCTTTCCTACATCCAAAAAATGAACCTGCAGCTAATCCTACACAATTTTGGTAAACTAAATGTTACCAACCCATTTGGGTCACGAAAAATCTGTCTATTAAATGAAAATTAAATTATACCATAATGTTAGACTAACCACAACGAGTCCAAATATGACTTCGTATCGCAATTTCGACAACATACGGCGAACCTATGACATTGAAAAGGTCGAAAACCTCACTTTTCTCTTCTTCTTCTTCTTCTCTCTCTCTCTCTCTCTCTCTCTCTCTCTCTCTCTCTTTATGTTCGTGTTTCTTTTATACAATTTGATCCCTAAATATGGCCATTGATAGCAATTGATCCTGACTTGATTTGGTATATAGAAATTAATCCTTAATTTGTAATAGAAATCAATAATTAGTCCCAATTCCTAAATGGTTAGTATAAATCCGGACCATTATACCCTTGACATACATATATATACAGTTATATATATATATATATATATACATTTATGGGAAACATGTGTTTAGGAAATAATGGATAAGGGAATTAATATCCCAAAAATCAAGGGATTTCGGTTATTAACAGTGTAATGTGAGAATTTCTCACTTTTTTTTTTCCTTTGTATATTCAGAAAACTTCCAAAATTGTGTTATATGTAGTTTTGGGAAACGTATTTTTAGGAGATCATGTATAAGAGAATTAATATCCCTTAAATTAGGGATTTTTGATTTAACAGAATGATGTGAGAATTTCTCATCTTTTTGTGCAAAATTTCTCACTAACTTCATTTACATAACATATGATCTATTGATTCCAGTCTATGCAAGTGAGAAATTTCTCACTAATTTAATCTACATACGATGTGTAAAAGCATAATCGTAGTAAATCAAATTTTCTATAACAAAATATAAGAAGCATAATCAAACTGCAAGAAACTTCTCACTAGTTTTTATTGATTTTCTATATGCTTTTGAGCAATTTCTCACTGAATTAATATCCCTAAAATCAAGGGATTTCGGATTTAACAGAGTAATGTGATAATTTCTCTCTCTCATCTCATCTCTCTCTCTCTCTCTCTCTCTCTCTCTCTCTCTTTGTTTATATTGCTTTGTATATTCAAAAAACTTTCAAAATTGTGTTATATGCAGTTTTGGGAAACGTATTTTTAGGAGATCATGGATAATGGAATTAATATTTCTGTAATCAAGAGATTTTCGGTTTAACAAAGTAATGTGGGAATTTCTCATTTTTTTTTTGAGAAATTTCTCACTAATTTCATTTACATAACACATTATTTATTGATTACAGTCTATACAAGTGAAAAATTCTCACTAATTTAATCTGCAGACAATGAGGAAGTAATTTCTTACAGCCTATATAAGTGAGAAATTTCTCACTAATTTCACTACATAACAAATGAGCAATTTATTACAACCTATAAAAGTGAGAAATTTCTCACTAACTTCATGTACATAACAAGTGAGGAATTTCTTACAACCTATATAATAAGGAGATCCTCATCAATACCATATGTATGTATAAAATGGTTCGGATCTTAAGTGGACCTTAGAAATCGGACCTAAAGAAATTTCAAAAGTGAGAAATTTCAAAAAATGATAAATTCACACATTTTTGTGAGAATTTTTCACTTTTTACACAGTTCGGACTGTGTATACAAATTCATGGAAGTGAGTAAATCTATGGCACAACCATCGATGAATGCATCAAATCCATGAGCCATTTCGGAGTGATCGTCTTCTATATCGTCTCGCGATAGGTTGATTTTGTTGATGATGGGTTGCAAATTTGAAACCTTGTTTTTCACTCGCATTTCCGAGAACAAAGATGAAATCGAATTTTCGCCTAAAACGATTCAATTCCTGTGAGATATTTTGATTTTTTTTATCACGAACTAGTGAGTAATTTGCCCACAGAGTGGTCACCGGCGGAGAGGGGTGGCTATAGATGGTGGTGCATGGTTGGTTTAGGTGAAGGGAGGTAGAGAGGGGAGGAGGAGGAAGGTGGTGAGTGGTCGCCGATGGCGGTGGAGGGGTTGCTACCATCTCTCTCTCTTCTTTCTCCTTCTCTGTCTTCATCTTTCTCTCTCTAGCAGATTTTCTCTCTCTCTCTCTCTCTCTCTCTCTATATATATATATATATATAGACAATCCGGCTCTTAAGTTACCTTAAAAAAACAGACCGTGTAAAAAGTGAGAATTTCTCACAAAAAAGTGGGAAGCGTTTTAAAAATGAAAAATTCCCTGATTTGAATTTGAAACCCAGATTTTATGTGGATATATACGGGAGCAGTTTTGTCCTTAAAATACTATAGGGACCTATTTCTAGATTTATTTTAAAAAGGGGCATATTTCTAGTTAGATGCATATATCAGGACTATATATTAAATTACCTTTTTTTCTATTTACTAATACTAACTTATATATATATATATATATATATATATAAGTATAATATATACATCACACACGCCGCTGCCACACTTTGCACGTTTTGTCTTTCTCTCTTTTTATTTATTTATTTATTTTTATTTTAATATTTTTTTTTTATGGAAATGGTGATGATGAGTCACAGGGAAGTGTCATCCTCTACCAACTCTTAACCATTTTTTTCATTTATTTTACTTACACCCCCACAACTTCTATACCCTCATTATAAAACTCCGACATATTATAATAACTACTCATTATTTAAGTGGGTATGTGTCTATACCACGTATGAGCCCCAAATATTGTCCCAAATAATATATGAAGGCACCAATTAGCGTACTAATTAAGTCGCGTGTTCAATTACGCCCTCACAAGGGTACCCAAACTGGTCACATAAATAAATATGAACAATAAAAGAATATTAAAACACTTAACATTTCATCAATTAAATAATCATATGGTATCAACATGTATTATAATGTACACATTTATATTTATATGTCTACCATTTAATCACAGAAATGTAACTAAATACAATTTATCCAATCTGGACCTCCCGTGGGTCCCGTTTCATATATGTCCAACTGTGTCATTTATCAAGCACTTATCACATCGGGGTAACTGAAACTTATCCAAATCATTACATGCAATTATTTATATTAATTAATGCATGCAAAATAAATATTACTTCCATTTTTCGGGACGAGTATTACATAAAATTAAAGTGATAGGCTTTGTGTGTGATCAAAATTTTTTGGGACAATCGGTGATAGCTTCTTCTTCTTTTATTTTTTATTATTTTTTTTTATTAAATAGGTATTTTTAGGTATGTAATTTGTAAGCATGTGTGTAAATTCAATTTACAAGCCAACTCCACTTTTTCAATAAAATTTGTAAAAAAAACACACACACACACACACACACACACACACAAAAACAATCAAACAAATCAACAAAAAAGGGGCCTTGTTTGAGAACCAAAAAAACAAAAATAAAAACAAAAACAAACACAAAAAACAAAGCCCAAAATCGGTTTACCAAACATGACATAGACCGGTGATGGTTTTTTCTTTTTTCTTTTTAGGTATGTAATTTCTAAGCATCTGTGTAAATTCAATTTATAGGGAAACCCCACTTCTTCAAGAAAATTTGTCAAAAAAATACAAAAAATAGAAAAAAAAAAAAAAAAAAAAAAAAAAACCCCACCAAACTAACAAACAAAAACAGGCCTTGTGTGTGAATAAAAACAAAAAAAAAAAAAAAAAAAACAAAACAAAAACAACAGTGGTTTGTTTGGGAAAAAGAAAAATACAAGTAAAACTTGGTTGTGCCAAACAATTTTTGTAAATATTGAAGCAAAAGTTAATTGAATCCTCATTTTTCTGGTAAATTTTTTCAAAAGTTGATTGAATCCTCATTTCTGGTAATTTTATTTCAAAAGTTGATTGAATCCTTATTTTGATATTAAATAAAATTCAGAAAAGTGATCTAAAGCTAATGATCTCCTTGAATTGACAAAAATACCTAAACAAATCCATAAATGATCCAAAAAAAATATAGAAATGTAGGGAATTATAGTATTTGAGAGGGGCAAAATGGTAAAAGTAAACAATTAAGAAGTACTCCCTCCGTCCCTTTTTTTGAGTCCTATATTCCATTTTGGGATGTCCCAAAATTAGTGTCCACTTTCTTAAATTGACATATAATTTTTACTTACTTTCCAAAACTAAACTTCCTTGAAATCTACACCAAGACAAAACTAAAAAAGTTATTGTAATGATTAGGGGCAGTTGCGGAAAGTAGGTGTACATTCTTTTTGTCCCCTTAATAAGTTGAGTTCCGAAAGGTGGACTTAAAAAAGGGACGGAGGGAGTACCAAATAAGGAATTGTAATACTCCCCCCGTCCCTTTTTTTGAGTCCATTTTTGGGAATTCAACTTATTAAGGGGACAAAAATAATCTACACCTACTTTCCACAATTGCCCCTAATCATTACAATAGTTTTTTTAGTTTTGTCTTGGTGTAGATTTCAAAGAAGGGAAATTTTGAAAAGTAAGTAAAAATTGTATGCCAATTTAGGAAAGTGGACACTAATTTTGGGACATCCCAAAATGGAATATAGAACTCAAAAAAAGGGACGGAGGGAGTATTATATGTATTATTAGATACATACATAAATATATATATATATATATATATATTGTGAGTGTGTGTATAATATAGAAATGTTGAATTAATTTTATTCCAAAATTGGTGGTGCTTGTTTGGGAAACAAAAAAATATAAAAACAAAGGCCAAATTCGGTTTGCCAAACATCGCACAACCGATTTTGGTTTTTTTTTTTTGTTGAAAAAGTGAGGTGGGCCTACAAATTGAACTTACACACATGCTTAGACATTTAATTTTATTACACATACATGGCTAAAAAAACCCATAATTGCTTGTCCCAAAATATTTTGATCACACACAATGCCAAAAAATCGGGCAGGCTTGATTGACTCAACAGATTCCTCTTTCATTCCATTCCTGATTCATTAAGTACCCGACCATGGCTGAATTGAATCTTTATTTCTTTCTTCCCTCGATGCTCGTGCAAAGAAGATTGAGTGATGCCATACTCTTCTATAATATAATAGTTATTCTAGTGCAGCTACTTCTTCACTTTCTAACTTCAGCTAGCTGAATGGTTTACTACTGGCTTTCAACCCTTGGACAGCTATCCTTGGCATGCGTGCTACTGGCCCGCCTACCAAACTCTTACTGTCCTGCTACCAAGCATTCTCTCTTTACTCACTTAAGGGTGCACTAAGAAAGATTGCTACAACGACATTTCATTTTATATTTGGATGTTACACACAATCTACAAAAAAAAAAAATCATTTTTTTTAGGCATGTGTGTGTAATAAAATTAAATGTCTAAGCATATATGTAAATTAAATTAATAGGCACACCTCACTTTTTTCAATAAAAAAAAAAACCAAAATCGTGTGTGAATAAATGACCAAAAAAAGGTGTGGAGATGTATGGAATTGTATAGGATTTCGAAGGGGAAATAGTAAAAATGAACCATTCAAAACATGACAAATAAGGATAAAATTGAAATTGGAAATCACATTTAGCCTCTTTTATATAGGGTATAGATATAGATATAGATATAGATGTATATACGGAATAGAAAATAAATGTTAGTGCTTTGTTCGGGAAACCAAAAAAAAAAAACCAAACAAGGCATAGCCGAATTCGGGTTGTGTTGTGCCTTGTTTGTGTTAGTGGTTTGTTTGGGAAAACCCAAAAAAATAAAAAACAAAACCAAACAAGTTAGTGACTTGTTTGGGAAGAACGAAAAAACATACAAATCACAAAGCCCAAAAGCAGTTGTGCCAAACGAGGCACAACCTACAATTGTTGAATTTTGGGTTTTTTGAACTAAATTATAAATATTTGTAATTATTGCTTGAAAAGTTGATAGAATCATTATTTGTAGATTAAATTAATTTTAAAAGTTCAATCAAATTGTAAATATTTGTAATTATTATTTGAAAAGTTGATTAAATCATTATTTCTAGAATAATTTAATTTTAAAAGTAACCTAATAGTAATAAGGGTTGTTTTATGGGTGAAATGACCAGCCTACTCTCACAAAATGACAAAAATTCAAAATAATCATTAAAGAAAAATAAAACAAAAAAAAAGAAAAGTAAAGATAAAACTGTTATTTCAAATAAATCAAAAAATGACAAACACAAGTCAAAATTGATATTGACAATCAAAGATATCCTCTCTTTTATAGAGGTAGTGATAGTGAAGTGATATAAAAATAATAATAAATAAACAAAATAAAAAAAAAAAAAAAAAAAAAAAGGTGTAGATATTCATAAAGTTTGGTACGCCCAGAAATATTCTGCTACAGTCCAGCCTCCACGTCAGCGGCAAAGGACCCGGATTATCCGGGCAGGGAGCTTGTAGCCCACCGATCCCGAGGCCTTTCGAGGGCAACAGCTCCGCACAGCCCGGGCATGCGACGCAGTAGCTCTCCACAAGGTGCGGTTTGACAGCCAAGTAGCTCAGCAGTTTCCTAAATCAGTCAGAAGACTAATGAAAAACTGTAAATAGTTTCCTAAGCCATTTAGGAAACCTCCCATGATTTGTGCTCATCAACTTGTAATTAGATTAGACTTCCTTATCTAATCAGTTGCCTAATGCGGATGGTCTCTTGCACCTATAAAAGGGCCACTCACCCCATTAGAGGGATCACATTCTTAACTTAAAGAATAACATATACACTCATTTGATACGCATACACTCGGCCGGTATTACTGATAGTGCCGCCCCAATTGTTGGCTCACCAGGCTCGCCGGTGATCTGCTAGTGAAGCGCACTGACGCACCCGTGGACATATATCACCTTATTAAAGGGGTCAAACCACACACAATTGATTGTGTCACCATATCTCTCTTTCTTAATCCCTGATACCAATATTTGGCATCATCAAAGTTAAAGCTTTAATTTGATTCCAGGCTTTCCAGCCTTTCCAGGGAAGGTGAAAGGATTTAGACAGTTGGGATATTAAATCTTCATTAGAATCTTATCTTTTCTTTCATGTTTCTGGTTTTAAATTAGATCATCATATAGTTATCATTTGTAGCATTAAGGAAGATATCAACTGGGTAGGTTAAATTGTACGGTGGAGATCAAGCGCTCTGGAGGGTTATTCAAGAAGACAACTGCTGTTACCAAAGCAAAATCACTTTTGCCAAAGAAACGTATAACACTTTAAGCATGATGTACAACTTTTACGAAAGCACTTGGCAATAGCGACACCATTAAAGAGTTTTTTGGCCTTCTCACAATTAACCGTTAACCTAACCATCATCAATTTACAGTTTATTGAATATCTGTCCTTGGTATAACTAAGTACTTATAAATTTTTTCTCTTCTTTGTTTATTTTTGACCCACACACAGTGAAAACATGGTTTCTACTCGGAAGCAGGGGAAGCTTCCCATTAATAGGCATTTTTTCAAGGTGATGATGCCTGGTTTCGTCACAAAACTTGTACGAACTCTCTCTCTCTCTCTCTCCACATAGGTACATACATATATACATATAGTTATGGATAAGGCTATAATAAGCTGCGTCTCCTATGAGAAAGTAAACTTTGAGTTTTGGCCCTTAGATTAAAAGATAGTTCAAGATATTCTCTAGAGATCAGTTATAATTATACCACATGCTTTTAATCCAAAGACCAAAAATAACTTTCTCATATGAGAAACTGCTCAGTATATCCTTACCATTTATAGTTATTTAGAACAATATCACAACATCATACCGGTCCAACGGTCAAATCGTGAACCGGTAGGGACTTTGGTTCGGTTCCGTAATTGGATTGTTAGTACAATTGAACTGATAATAATCAGAGTGAACCTAATATTCAACTAGTTATCAACCGTTTGTGTTGCCAAGTCATGCTTTGTCCAGTCCGATTCTTATAACCCATATATGTGTTAGAAACTTGGTATCCTCATATTGGAATATTTGAGTTAAAAGAATTAATTTATTTTTAATTTTGGTCAAAATTTCCTTAAATGCTACAAATTTTTATGTAAGATTTTCTATTGAGGGACCATTTACTAAAATACAAAACGGGTTGGAACAATTTTTTTTTTTTTACAGTACTTCTTACCAAAATTCCCTATATGTATAGATTTGCATAGATATTGTGTGATTACAGTGTCTGTCTTTCCAAATTATGCATTCGGGCAGCGCTTTCCACCAAAGTTTTGCAAGCAATTAAATGGAGTAAAATCAGATGAAGCGATTCTAACAAGTCGAAAAGGGTCTTGGAATGTGAAAGTTGAGAAATGCAGAGAAGGATTTAGTTATTTCAAAGATGGTTGGGACAACTTTGTGAAGCAACATGAGCTCAGTCTTGGAGATTTTGCAGTTTTTGAACACAAAGGGGACATGAATTTTGATGTGATTGTGTTCGACCCAAGTGCTTGTGAGAAAGATTACTTACCAATGAAGATTGCTCAAGAGGTAATTAAGAGAGAACAAAGTGGCTTCAACATCTATGAACATGTCAAGTTCAATAAAAGTAAGTTCTGCCAATTTAAACATGCTGCATATTAGAACTTTATAATCAATGGCTTGCAGATCTTCTGCAAGACTAATACTCTTTCGGTTTGCGGAAAGGAAAACTATAAGGAAATCTAGTTTTCGTGTGTCTTTCTTCATGCTTAAACAATGTTATGCTTAAAAAATGTTAAGAATCGTTTAAAAAAAATGTAATTGTAAGGTAATAATTACAATAATAAAAAGAAAGAAAGAAAGAAGGGAAATGATTGAATAAATTCAAAATGGATAATTTATTTCTCGACTTATTTTCTTTTTCTTCCTATTTTCCTCGTCATTTTCCTTAGTAACCAAAGAAAATGATTTTCCTTAATGATTTCTTTTCTTTCCCCTCACTAAATTGATGAACTTGTTTGGTTTATAGATTTAGTGAAGGAAAGGAGAAAATAGTGATAAGATAGGAAGAAAAGAAAATATGGTGAATTGAATATTCCGACTTTGAGTCCATACCTTCGAGTTACTATTATCATATTTAAAAAGTTTAAATTTCTAATGTTATTTAAGTCCTTCTCTTTCATTAACTAAATCAGCAAATCTAACTAAGAAAATTACAAGGAAATTAAAACTAAATCAGCAAATCTAACTAAGAAAGTTTTAATTTCTGATGTTATTTAAGTATGAAGAAAATGGTAGAACATAATCTTTCTTCTCTTTAATTAAACTAAATCAGCAAATCTAACTAAGAAAATAAGAAGGAAATTAAAACTAAATCAGCACATCTAACTAAGAAAGTTTTAATTTTTGATGTTATTTGAGCATGAAGAAAAATGGTAGAACATGAAAGAATATCAGGTGTTTTACTATTATACCCTTGGGAAAAAATGACCCATTTTCAAGGACAAAAATAGCAAAAATAGGAGGTGAATCTCCCTCTCTATGGTCCGTCCACTTTGGTAGGCTATAGGGATGACTCTTCCCTTCTCATTTCTTTTCATCTCCTTTACTCCACCGAACGGTTTTTTTTTTTCTCATTTCCCTCACCGTTTCCTTCCTTCCTATCAAACATTTATTTAAATCTTTTTTGTTGCCAAACTTGCCATGTCTAATGGTGTAGCTATGTCTTTGTGCACATTGTAGGAGAAAAGGCGCCACTTGAGATAGTATTATCACCAAATTCTTCCACCGAGCATCCCCATTTTATTACAGAGATGAAAGCAAGCAATGGGATCCGTCATTCCCCCTATTTGGTGAGTGTTTGTTTACCTTTATATTTCTATATAATAAGGGAGATAAATTATTGTTTGAATTTTATAAACATAGAGGGGACCATTACCATAACCAATTCAAAGCCACCGCTAGTACCAGATCCTTTTGTGTGTGTAATGTCTAAGGGCACGGGCAATTTCTAGTGTTTCTATAGGCTAGAAGTTTTGAAATAAATTTAAAATCTAATTAATACTAGATTTGTAGCCCGTGTGATTTAAAAAGTTGTAAAGGATATACTTGAATTTAATGGTATATATATATATATATATGTATGTATAAAACAATGTGGAAAAATATAGAGCTGTCATGTGGTAAGGTAGCGTCTGATTCCACTTTATAATATACTCCGTATATATTAGATTAGATTTCTATGTCATTTGTTCAACTTGTTTTCATGTTTGACAGAATATTCCAGCAGAATTTCTGAAAGAAAATGATTTGAGTCAAACATCTATCATAACTCTTAGAGATCCTTGTAAAAAACTATGGCCTGTGAAGCTTAACTTTTGGAGTCCCGCGGTTTCAACAAGAAACTACCAACGTACAGGCATGGCAACTGGCTGGAATGAGTTTTATGCTTCAAACAAGCTCAAGGAAGGAGATATTTGCAGGTTTGAGCTCAATTCTATCAAAAGCAAGTCCAAGAATATTGTATTGATGGATGTACAAATCTTTCCACGGCCAATCTAGGGCTTATTGGTACTTAATTATGTGGCTTTTGGAATTTTATTTTTGGTTCTTAACTAGTATATTGATCCTAATTTAACTTGGAATGTTTGGGGGAGTTGTTTTAGTCTGGCACTTCTTTTTAACTTTAATTTTTTGCTGGGCTACATATTGTGTTATTCATGGCTTGTGAACTTTTTATCTTAGACCTTTTATCTCTAAAGTGAGGGCCTACTTGGAAATTTGGAATCACTTCTCAAACATATGTTTGAGTCTAATTGAGCCTGGTAACGTATGTATTAGTTTGTTTGAATTAACTCTGGCAAGCATTTTTGAGCTCTAAGAGATTGAAAAAAATGACTTCTTCTCATATGATCTTTTTACCGTATTACATGAGTTGGTGAAAAAAAAAAAAGACTAGGACATGTAAATTTAGATGTGTTTCACTTTCCTCGTATGATATTGGCTTTTCCTCCGATTTGAGGAATGAGATTAAAAAAATTAAATAAATAAATAAAAAGAAAGAAAAGGATATGGATCGAGACGGTCGTCTTGTGAAGGGTAAAACATTCGGTTCTTATGTGATGTTTTCTGTTGGATTAAAATATTTTAGTAGTCTTAAAATGCTTATAAAGTGTGATGATTTAAAATTTTGGTTCTAATCCCCTCCAAATAAATAAAAAAAAAAAAAAATAGGTTAGAACAAATGAAGGATGTCAACGAGAAAGTTCAATTCAGTAAAGGATTTTACAATCTCATATCCTTCATTTGTACAACTCAGTAAGTAAAGGTCCTTTAGTGGAGATTTATAGTTTTGACCTCTTCTAAATTATGTCTGTACCCAACCCAAAAAAAAGCTTAAAATTTTTTTATTTATAGTTTTGACCTCTTCTAAATTTTGTCTGTACCCAACCCAAAAAAAAAGCTTAAATTTTTTTTTATTTATGTGCTATTATCATTTAATAAAACCTTTGCAAAGTTCATTACTTTCCACTACCAAATTATGGTACCAGCGGAGATGCAAATTTCCAATAAATCATTTTATTGCACTAATAACATATCCGCAGCCAAAGGATGAATTATAAGATGATAACACATTCGTTGGGGTTTATTATAAAGTTCTTTTCATTTAAAATTTAAAAAGGAAATTCCTATTCGCACTCCATGGACTGCATGTATTGAGTGCATGGTACTGCATTGTGTGTAAGTGGTGAGAAATTTTTGGGTACCTCCAAGGTACCACGTGGCATGCCACTTGGTACCCCGTACTCAATAGATGCGCATTACATGAAAAATGAAATCTATCACAAAAAATTTAAATGACCCAACAATCTTGTGTGGCGCTATCTCATTGAGTGTGGACTACCACATAAGCGCTACCTTAAAAGTACACAAAAACTTCTCGTACATTGGTAGTACCATGCATATAGTGCATTAGTTCAATTTTTGACTAGAAATAAAAACTCCTTTTAAAAATACCCACAAATTGTCCATTCACAAAGATTCATTTCTCACCGTTGAAACAACCTTTCCACTAGTCAAATATATGAGTGGGTGTGTACACATTAAAATATTGTTAGAGAAACATTAAGGGCCATTTTGCATGTCTACAAATTTAAATGAGATCATTAATTTACAATTCATAAATTATTATAATATAGAAAACAAATCCTCTTGAATTTGTTCATTGTGAAAAATGGAAAAGTTCATCATATTTCTTAACAGCTAACATGTAGTCATTAATTGGTTCCTTTGAAATACAGGGACAATTCTATGGACACAAATCTACACAACTTTTTTTGTGTACAGCTTAAAAATATCTCTCTCTCTCTCTCTCTCTCTCTCTCTCTCTTATGGGTTTCATTGATATCACAGTAGAGATATATACTTTTTTTTTTATTGTGCACCAGGTTTTATCCTTAAGATAATGAGTTTAAGCATTACTTTTGACGTGACTATCATTATTCCAAATGATCTAATTTAAGGTGATTAACTTATACATTGAAATGATTTACAAATTGTGAACAGAAATGCTACACCCACACAATAAATCACACAAGACCAAGGGCATCTCAGCAAATTTTTAAAACTTATGTGGGACCCACAGAAATAAAAACACTACCTCTCTACTCTCTCTTATCTCTCTCTTTACGGTCTGTAGCAAAGAAAACCAAAATCTCCAAATTATCTAGAATCCCAGGATCATCATCTCCCATACTCAACCGAACCCCGACGGCGACGGCGGTGACTGCTCTCTCTCTCTCTCTCTCTCTCTCTCTCTCTCTCTCTCTCGTTGTCTCAATGTATATATGTCTTTATGTATACACACACACACACATATATATGTTATCTCTCTCTATATATCTACATTAATGGGTCTGAAAAAAATGAAGAGATGCCTTTATCCCATAAAATTTATAGAAACATATTGTTTAGTCCCTTATTATGCAGTTTATGTACATTGAGTGCATCTAAACTAGGTAGTTATGAAATCAATCCCTTAATTGGTGTACAATTCAAGAATTAGTCATTTCCCCTAATTTTTAATTTTTTTTTATTACCTTTATACCCTTCATCTGTTTTAAATAGAAATTAATTTGAATATGTGTAATTTTTAGTCATTATGTATTATAACAGAAGTGGAGGAGTTATGGGATCATGGCTTCCTAAAATTATGGTAGTTGATTGTGTGTGGTTTAAATGTGATTTTAAACTGAAACATATATTGATATAGGATAATCATAATTCAAAATTTTTTGAATTCTAGAATTTCTCACTGTTGTGATTAAAAAGGTGATAAATTTGTATAGGCACGTACGTGATAAAGTTGTTTGCATCATCGCTTAGTTCGTTATAACTGTACATGCACGTACGTGATAAATTTGTCACTGATATTTAATAGCGTGCCAAATTTATTGCGATGGTGACAAATTTACTACTCACTTGTTTTTAGGAAATAATATATAAGAGAATTGATATCCCTAAAATCAAGGGATTTCAGTTTTAACTACGTAATGTGATAATTTCTTACTTTTTTGTGTATATACTATTTTGTATATTAAAAAAACATCCAAACTTGTGTTACGTACAGTTTTGGGAAACATATTTTTAGGAGATCGTGTATAAGAGAATTAATATATGTAAAACCAAGGAATTTTCGTTTTAACAGAGTGATGTGGGAATTTTTCACTTTTTTGTGCAAAATTTCTCACTAGCTTCATTTACATAATAAATTATCTATTGATTACATTCTATATACAATGTGGAAGTAATTTCTTACTGCCTATACAAGTAAGAAATTTCTCACTAATTTCACTACATAACAAATGACCAATTTATTACAACCTATAAAAGTGAGAAATTTCTCACTAACTTCACCCACATAATAAATGAGTAATTTATTACAAGTGAGAAATTTTTCACTAACATAATCTACATAGCAAGTGAGTAATTTCTTACAGCCTATACAACAAGAAGATCCTCATCAACACTATATGTATGTATACAAATTCATGGAAATGTGTAAATCTATGGCACAACCGTCGATGAACGCATCAACTCTATGAACCATTTCAGATAAGAAATTCTTAGATTAGACCATCCAAGATAACTCTCACATTGCACTAGTTAATGTTTGTCACGATGCTTCAAACTCTTTGATTTCCATGAGAAATTTCAATTTTTGAACACAAATTGGTGAGAAATTTTGTCCAAAGAGAGATCGACTTCTCCATCATTTTGTGATCAATTGATGTTGTTGATGATGGGTTGCATATTTGAAACCATGCTTTTCACTTGATTTATGAGAATAAAGCTGAAGTCAAATTTTTGCGCCTCAAACGATTCAATTTCTATGAGAAATTTTGATTTTTTTTCTCACAAATTGGTGAGTAATTTGTCCACAGAGTGGTTGGTGGCGGAGGGGGTGGCCGGAGATAGTGAGAGGGGAGGAGGAAGAAGGTGGTGGGTGGTCATCGGTGGCGGTGGGCTGCGACCCTCTCTCTCTCTCTTCTTTCTCCCTTTCTGTCTTCATTTTTCTCTCTCGAGCAGATTTTCTCTCCCTCTTTCTCTTTCTATCTCTCTCTCTCTGTATATAATGATATGGGTTTGAATTTGAAACCCTAATTTCATGTGGATATATATACATATACGAGGGTAGTTTGGTCCTCTAAATAGGTGAGGGACTAATTCTTAAATCTGTTATACTAGGGACCAATTTCTAGAAAGGGTGGCTATAATGGACTATATATTAAGTATCCCAAAAATTTATTCTTATTCCATGATTTAGATGCATTTTCTTGTAATATTCCATTTCCCTTTTGCAAGAATCAGCTGGGATGGATTGTAGATTGTGCATGGATTGCAATACAATATAGTAAAGCAAAAATCACATTTACAAAAACCACTCGAAGGTCCCATTAATCAGACCCATTGATGTAGAGAGTGAGAGAGAGAGAGAGAGAGAGAGAGAGAGACAACATATATATATACTTATATACATAGAGACGTTGAGAGAGAGAGAGAGAGAAAGAGTTATATGTATATACATAGAGAGAGAGAGAAAGAGAGAGCGCCGAGAGAAACAGAGAGCAGTCGCCGCTCCTTCACAATCACCATCGACATCGTTGTCATCGTCGCCGCCGCCTTTGCCGTCGCCGTCGGGGTCCGGTCGGGTGTGGGAGATGATGTTGCTAGGGTTCTAGAGAATTTGGGGATTTTGGTTTTCTTTGCTACAGACTGTAAAGAGAGATGTAGTGTTTTTATTTCTGTGGGTCCCACACAAGTTTTAAAAATTTGTTGAGATGCCCTTGGTGTGAAATCTTGTGTGGTTTGTTGTGTAGGTATAGCATTTTTAAATTGTGAATGAGCTCATTCAATTCATAGAACTTTATTTGTGCAGTAAACGTGTGATGTCAAAAACTTGTCATAAACTAGAAGTCCAATTTTTGGTTTGATTTTAAAATTTCTAGTGACACAACAACTTATAAACAAATTTGGACAACTAATTCGGATGACTTCGTATTTAGAATTTTGATAATAATTAAAAAAAAAAAGGTTAAATTTACTTTACCCCCTTGTACTTTACCTAAAAAGGATCAAATCACCCCCATGGACTTTAACCAAGTTGAAAACATTATGTTTTCCATCCATTTTGGATGAAAAAAATTGAAAAAGGCTATAGCGGAACATTTTGGCGCCAAACTGCAAGACCAAAAGACCTTGTTGCCCTTGGCTGCTACAATAGCATATATATATATATATATGTACACTTCAATACCCAGTTCGATCAAAAACAGAGGCTATTCCATGGCTACTTCCCAAACCTCTGAGGCATCTCGGACGGGCAACGATGTGACAATATACTTCTACGGTAAACTATCTTTGGTGAAAAACAGCACGTATGGAAGGAAATTTTGCTTGACCATTTGTTGGATGTGGGCGATTTGGGGTAATTTTACTCCTATGTTTTTCTCATTTTCTGTTCATTCCCACAAATATAAAAATATTCCTATTTGATTTGTAGATTCAAGCTACTTGTGGGTATTTTCGATGGGTAGACCCTCTAATGTGTTCATGCTCTAGAGTGATTATTACAAGACTTATGCGTAAGCTAAATGATGTGCACAAGAACTAGAGATCTATCGATGGATGCAAATAATGTATTACAATACTCTAATCGGAATTTGTGTAATGGGAGTGGCATTGGGTGGAGCTTGGTACTGCAAATTGAACCCACAGAGGAAGGAACACTTCTTGCTTGATGTTTGAAGACTTTTTATTTTGGGTGTAAGAGACTCTGTTTTGGATTGGGTTTAGAAGAGTCTTTATGTTAGTTTTTTTATTCATTTTTTTTTTTGCTTCCCAGTCTCTTGGAGACTGCAATTTATGGTTGTAGTATTAACCATTTGTATGCCCTCTATTATAGGAGATTGCAAATTATGGGAAAGTATTTTGGGTTGTGTATGTAAATGCAAGTTATATATTAATGGTGCAATTTTTGGGTAAGACAAATTAGAGCATATCAAGGAAAGATAAACAATGAGAAAGATAATGAGAAACTGGGTTTGTATGTGGTTTGGCCTTGTTAATGAAGGAACCTACATCCACGTGTGTGTCTGAGCAGTTCCACTATATGAAACAAAACTACTACAAGGACCTTGGTGATCCAACAATGGTGACTGGAAATACCAAGGGTCGGCCGTGCAGGGTGTGCGTTTAGGGTTTCTTGGGAGAGGCTAGACAACTTAATATTGTTGGTTCTATCGAACTCAGGATCCCCTCTAATAGGGATGGGAGGACCCTTTTATAAGAAGAAGAGTCCTCCCTTACAAGGCATTCTAGTCCATTTAGGAAACTATTGACAACCTGTAATGATAGTTGCATATTCAGATGGTTTCCTATTCTGATTAGGAAACAATTTATGTGTATCTGGAAGATTTCCTAACTGGGTTAGGAAACTGCTGGAGTCCGAGCTATTTGGGATGCGCCTCTGGGCTAGCCGAGTTGTTCCCAAGTTTTATTATGACTAGACAATGCTATCCCGACCTGGTGGTTGGGCTACTTTTCTGGCAGAGCTTTAAGTTACAGGACCAGGAGACCCGAGGTTTTGTGTCCAAAATCGCTCGTGATGGTGCTCATCCAGGAAATCGTGGATGCCTTGGTCTGGATAGAGGTCGGTCGGGGTCAGACCAGGAGCACCAAGGGTCGGCGAGGTCGGGCCTGAAGCACTGGACTACTGGACCATTTTTGGGCATATCAGTTGCCCCCCATTTCCAAGGTTGGCCTGATGCTATATCAAGTCAAGTTTGGAAATCTGTTGATTCTGCTTATCCCTACATGATGTTTGCAAAGTTGGATTTCATCATGGAGCGATGCACCTTATGATTTAAAGTCTACAGATCTTGGTGAGTCACCTTTGTATCAATAACTGGTTAAGATCAGTAACACTGTGATTGCTCGGAGAAGTTGCCTTGGAGCTTCTAAGTCTGGTGAATTCTCAAGAATTGGCTAAGAGTTGAGACTTACCCCAATTCGGAGTCCTTTGAGTGCTCGGGAATTGGCTAAGAGTTGAGACTTAGCCTAATTCAGAGAATTTTGAGTGCTCAGGAATTGGCTAAGAGTTGAGACTTAGCCTAATTCGGAAACTTTTGTTTAAGTTAACTCACGGGATGGTTATCTTTTGCCCACTAAACCTTCGTCAAGGTTATTGGTAGAAGAATTTGACCATGTTGGAAAAGCTGACTTTACGTGTTGCTTTAGGGTCCTTTTTATGTTAGCTCCAGGATGGTTATCTTCTGCCCAGCAAGCCATCGTCAAGACTGTTGGTAGAAGAGTTTGACCACGTTGATAGAGCCGACCTAAAGCGTGTTGCATTAGGGTCCTTTTATACTCCTCTATTGCGGGCAAACCTAAGATAGTTACCACTATCATTAGTTTTGGCCTAATTGAAGACCCAAAATGTATGGATTTTTAGGGATTTCTTTTACTCCTCTATCATGGACCAACCTAAGAGACTTTAGGTGCCTCTATCGTCGGTTTGGGCCTAATTGGAGTTAGTGCCTCTGAGTATTGTAGGCACTCGGGTTGTCTAAGGGTTTTACTTAGTTAGCTCCAAGGTCTGCAAATACTTGGTGTGACTTCCTATAGTCTTTATTCCCTCTTGTCCCGTAAGCTTTTGTTGAGGCAAGTATTGCGGGAACAATTACTATAGGCAGCTGACATAGAACGTTGGTAGTTTCAGGGTCTTTTGGTGCCTCGTGTGTGATCCCGAGGTCTTTTTGGTACCTCGGGTGTGATCCCGAGGTCTTTGTAGGAGCTCTTTGATATAGTTTGTGGAGCCTCGTGCTATGATTGAGCAAATGTACCACTATAGTTGGGCTCGCTTGGACTATTGGAAACATGAGGTCGGGTCAGGATCACCGGGCTCCTGGCCGCTGTAAATTAGAGGCTAGGTCGGGATTGCTGGACCCTGACTACTATAAACTGGAGGTCGGGTTGGGTCAGGACAGGGCTTCCGGACCCTGACCGTTGTGAATTGGAGGTCGGGCTGGGGCTGCCGGACCCTGACCGTTGGACGCTGAAGGAACTGCTAGAACTACTGAGCTTCTTTACATTGTTCTTCTCGATCTGATCTCACTTCCGCTTACTTCTTAAAGGCTCATCATTTACGTGCCCTGGGTCTTTAGTCTTTAGAAATTCTTCAATGTCAACATATTTTCTGACCCCCTCTGTAAGTTCAACCAAGGTTGCCAGTCGGTTTCTGTGAAACGACGTAGCGCGCTTGGTGTGTTAAACTCCCGAGCAGAAGGCTGTAATGGTGACTGTCTCATTCAGGTTGTGGACTTGAAGCTTTTGTTGGTTGAACCAATCAACGTAATCCTTCAACAACTCTGCTTTCTGCTGCCTGATAGTGAGTAGCTGGGTGTCAGGTTGTAGCTAGTCGAGCATGCCTATGAACTGGCTGATGAAATGTTTGTTAAGCTTCTTAAGATCTTTGACTGATTGGGGTTTCAGGGAGTGGAACCATTGCACGGCTGGGCCTTTCAAAGTCCCAAGGAAGGCCATGCAGTATAGTTCATCGACATTGGTGGCCAGGGCCTTCTGAGCCTTGTAGGTCCGGACATGGTCGACCGGGCTTCCCGAGCCGTTATAAGAATCTAGATGAGGTTGTTTAAATTTGCGTAGGATGACAAACCTCGTGATCTGGCTAGAGAACAGTGACTCAGTCTTGGTGTTGACATGATCCTGAGTAGGGTTCTGGCCCAGCTCTTTGGCCATTCTGTAGATCTATTTCTCCAAATCCTTGATACAAGCCCCAACACCTTCCCGACCGGCATCTGGGACATAGGTCGGGTCAATGGAAGAGGCTTCCTCCTCATGGCGTGATATCCTCTGGGACGAGGCTCGGCTATAACTCCGGTTAATCGTGTGCCTAAGATCATCTCGGCTCCTGGCCGAGTGATCATGGGCGGATTCCCAGGTTATACGTTCTCGCATCCCCCCATCTAGCAGCACACCTATCATTGATGATGTCTCTGGCATCCCCAACACAGGTCGAGTTGGCTCGAGCACGTTGTTGGGTCCATGTCGGTTCCCGACTACGCTCATCATTCCCGGGCTCTGACCAGGCCCATGAAGGGTTATTCCATTGGGCCAGTAGGGCTTTGATCTGCTGTTGGGTTTGACGCTAGCCCTCCGATAGTCATGCAGGGGTCACGGTGATCTGCTCTAGTATCAAGAATGTCATAGCTGGGGTCGGTGGAACTTCCCAGTTAGCCTACTGTGCAACCTTCTTACCTTATTCGGAGGCATGAATATCAGTTATGAGATTTATTTTTTGAGAAATCTGTCATTTCCCATAGACGGTGCCAAGCTGATGATGCAATTTTTGGGCAAGATAAATTAGAGCAGATCAGGGAGAGAGATAATGAGAGACCGGGTTTGTATGTGGTTCGACCCTGTTAATGAAGAAACCTACATCCACGTGTGTGTCTGAGCACTTCCACTATATGAAACAAAACTACTGTAGGGACCTTGGTGATCCAACAATGGTGATTGGAACTACCAAGGGTCAGCCGGTGTAGGGTGTGCATTTAGGGTTTCTTGGGAGAGGCTAGATAATGTAATATTGTTGGTTCTATTAAACTCGGGATCCCCTCTAATGGGGGTAAGAGGACCCTTTTATAAGAAGAAGAGTCCTCCCTTACAAGACGTTCTAGTCTATTTAGAAAACTATTGACATCCTGTAATGATAGCTGCATATTCGGATGGTTTCTTATTCTGATTAGGAAAAATTGTTTATCCGTATCTGGAAAATTTCCTAACTGGCTTAAGAAACTGCTGGAGTCCGAGTTGGTTGGGATGCACCTCTGGGCTAGCTGAGTTGTTCTCGAGCTATATTATGACTAGACAATGCTATCCCGACTTGGTAGTTAGCTACTTTTTTGGCAGGGCCTTAAGTTACAGACCAGGAGACCCGAAGTGTCCAGAACCGCTCGGGATGGTGCTCATCTAGGCAATTGTGAATGTCTTGGTCTGAATATAGGTAGGTTGGGGTCAGACCCGGAGCACCGGGGATGGGCGAGGTCGGGCCTGAAGCACTGGACTACTGGACCATTTTTGGGTGTATCATATATCTTTACTAGCATTCCACAAAATGCCTCAAACCAATCATGAAAAATAATAGAATCCATGAATTTAAAACATATAATATATTCAGCATCCATGAGTCAATCCCACCAAAAAGCCATAAGTTTAGCATTACATATACTATACTTCCTAAAAACCATCAACATCCGTGAGTCAATCCTACCAAAAAACTATGTTCAGATCATATTACATCCAAATTCAAGTCCAGAAATGCATATTAATTCAGCAATTCCCAAAAACTATCAGATTAGCCAAAATGTAGTGAGACATCATGTTCCTAAGACTTCCATAAAAGTGTGTTACCCTTCTCATTTGCAGGTGTTTTATCCTTGAGCATTCGTAACCTTGCAGCAGCATTCAACCCACTCGTTGAAGATCATATTGCATCCTGAACCCTCTCCCCTGCCCTCTTAGAACCCTTTCCACCTTTGCACTATAGTTTAGGTCTCTTGTACCACAAATTGTTCAATAAATGTTAAACAAATTGAATCCATAAAGGTATAGTAGTGACAATAAGTAGAAAATGAGCACTTACTACTGCCTTTGGAGGTAGATTAGTCTGAGACTGTTGAATGACTATTATTGCTTAGCTTGAAGGTGGATGACCTTTCTGTTTTGTGACCTGGAAATACAAGAACATATGTTTATCCATTGAGACATTCTACTATTAAACATATACTCATAAATAGAAGCATGAAACATTTTATACCTTTTTTTTGAGGTAAAGGGCCTTTGCATGACCTTGAATTATGTCCTACTTTACCACATCTGGAACAAGTCATAAACTTGTTCTTCCTTGATGCTTTAAATGGATTCCTTGGCTCATCAACTTCTCTCTTTCTCAGCTTCTTTAGTCTACTTGGTTGATTTCTAAACTTTGGGGGCTGAATGGGATCCAATCCAGTCTCCAACCAATCATGTTCCCCAGGTACAGGGTGAATCATGTAGTCATAACACTTTAGATACATTCCCCTACTGAAATAAGGATGCACATATGATTTCGGAGTCATACTGTGAGCATAAATTGCACTAATTGCATGCTTGCAAGGTATTCCAGTGAGATCCCACATCTTGCATCCAAAAGTCCTTGCATTTAAGTCCAACACATGTGTTGTATTCAAGCAATCCACCTCATACTACAACTCACCTGCCCCAGTTGCAAAACAATTCCTAGCATCCTCTTTATTTTTCTCCAACTTCAGTCGAATTGAAGGACATATGAGCCCCTCATACTTCTTCATTCCTTGTCTTTTTACTTGGAACCTATTCATCAATTTCTTCCTTATCCACTTAACCATAGTTATCACAGGCTTGTCCGTAGCCTCTAAAATATAGCCATTGAATGATTCATTTAAGTTGTTTACCAAAATGTCACACTTTGATCTAGCACTGAAGTGGGACCTAGCCCACAAGGTAGGATTACTGCTACTCAACCATTTGTATGCCCTTTGTTCCTCAGGATCCATTTGTTGGATCCTTTTCATATGATACTGAAACTCTCGGATAGTGCCAAAACTTGCAGCTTTCCACATAGCATCCTTTAATTCCTTGCCCTTGAACTTGACCTTGAAGTTTGAGTACGTGTGTCTAAGGCAGTATCTATGTTCTGCATTTGGCATCATGTTTTCAAATATCTCAACCAAACCCTTTTGTCTGTCTGAAATAATAGTCCACCCAAAAGAATACTTCCTATGTCTTTCACAAGTCCATACAAACGAATGTTCCATCCATACTAGTTATTTAAAATCAAATACGTGTGGGTTATAGCTTGAGATGATAACCCTAATTCTTCAATAACCTCACGATCAACGCCATCATTTTGTGGCATCTTGATCAACACCTCTGTCTATAACTTTCTAGGGTTAGGAATTGTGATCTCAAATTGAAATGGGAATGACACACCCCTGTGTCTGCAATTTCTACGTGTTATAGGGATTTAATTGATGCGAGGGTAAATCTATCATTTTACCCTCGCGGTTAACAGATTCCGTGTTTTCAACTTGGTTTAAAGTTCAGGGGGTGATTTGATACTTTTTCAAGTCCCGGGGGGTGAGTTGAACAATGGTCAAAGTACAAGGGGTAAAGTGCTTTTACCCCTAAAAAATTTATAAAGGATTAATTGAGTTTAGAAGACAATTCGTTTTTAATTTTGGTCAAAAGACCATAATTAAGTAAAATCTAATCAAATCAAATTCTTAAGTTTCAAATTTTCACATAACTAGTTATTTGAAATTTTGCGTAACTATTTTATCTTGATGAACTTTTTACTAAAATAAAAATGAGGCACTTGATCCAAGGTCCATGGCCAGTAAAGTTTAAATAATTAGGTGCACAAGTTTTTCAACACCTTATAAGGTCCTCAATGTTTTTTTGGACAAATAATAAAACCTATTAGACATATCACGCTCTGACGTTAGCGTCCGTTTTTTGTTTTTGTTTCTTTTTCTTTTCTTTTTTTTTTTTTTTTCTGCTAACGTCAACTTTTGAAATGAGTCTATAAATAGAAAAATTCAGAGACATTTTCGGGACAAAATGTCTGTGAATTTTTTTCTTTTTTTTTTTTTAGAGAAATGACTCTAAAATCGAAAAATTTAGATACATTTCGATAAAAATGTCTCTGATCCGAAACATTCAAAGACATTTTGGGAGAAATGTCTCTGAAACCAAAAAGTAAGAGACATTTTGGGAGGACTGTCGCTAAAACAGAGTAATTGCAAACACATTCTTTGAAAAAGATCTCTAAAAATGATATATATGTCTTTGAATTTGGAGAATTTAGAGACATTTTGGCATAAACGTCTCTAAAAATTCCAAAAGTTGATATGACCCAATTTTTTTTTTTTTTTTTTAAATAGACGCTGAGATCAGCGTGACAAGTACAATGGGTTGAGGGGTAATTTCGTCTGCAAAAATGAAAAATAAAAAATAAGGGACTTTAGCCACAAAAAAAAAGTGATCAGAAAAATAGGTATTCTTTTGGGCTCAATGAATTTTGGGCAGTCCTTTTGTCCTTATTGACTCAACCTCAATGAGCTTAGCCCAATTTGTCTATTAAAAATTGAGCCGGACCTAAGACCAAAAATGTATATTTTAGTTGACTTTTAACTACAATCCTAATTAGAATAATATATATATATATATATATATATGGTGGGGGCTAAATACAACACCAAATTTGCTAAATACACCACCCTCCTCTTATTTTATTCATCATTTCCCTCAAAACTCAGATATGCCCAAAATACCCCTCTATCCCTAACCTTACATGCTAAACCCCAAGAGCTCTCTCTCTATCTCTCTCTCTCTCTCTCTCTTCTGTGTCTTCTTTGTCTTTTTTCTCACCCGAGCTCTCCTCTACCATATGGCCGCCGCCACCACAGGGCCACTGTCGGCCTCCGCCACCACTCTCACTAAACCTAACCCTAATCTCTTACCCAAGCTCTCTCTCTCTCACACACACCACCACATGGCCCCCACTGTCGGTCGCCACCCATCAACTCATAGATACGACTTTCTTCTCTCTAGCATCGACTCGATGTAGATCTAGTCCTTATAGATTGTCGTCGCGGTGGCTGGCGGTGGTGGCCTTGTGGTGGTGATAATCCCCGATGGTTGAGCATTTAAGAGAATAGAGAGAAGAGAGGTAAAGAGAGAGGTTGGAGTACTTGGGTGGAGCAAAAGGGCCTGACCGTCGGCTGGATTGTTGTGTCGGGCTGGCAAGGTGGTCTTGAAGTGGTGGAGCTGCCAAGTGGAGTCATCTCTATTCCAATATCTCTGTGCTTAGCCTTATGAACCACATATATGGCTGCATTTTCCATGACCTTGTCTTCATGGGTTTCCAAATAGAAGCCATTGTTTTGGGGAAATTTGATTCTATTTCTAAATGGGTTTCTAAATTTGTGGAAATTTGATTCTACTTCTACCCCATTTGTGCACTTATCTGTAACAGCAAAATAGGTGTTACTTAAAGGGTGTGTATTTGGGAGAGAGAGAGAGAGAGAGAGAGAGAGAGAGAGAGCGCCTTGGGGGTTAGGGATAGAGGGGTGTTTTGGATATATCTGAGTTTTGAGGGAAAAAATGAATAAAATAAGATGAGAGTGGTGTATTTTGAAAATTTGGTGGTGTATTTAGCCCAACCTATATACATGCTCCATCTGCCGCTTATTTAGAGTCCCTTTTGAAAATTCAAAATTTTAAGGTGACATTTGTCACGCCCCAAAACTGCACATACAATTCTAGGACACGTGGCAAACCACCAAGGCACCCAATATACTCCTAAAGTTCCATTATTAACTATAAAAATCAGAGTAATAAAAAGTTTTTTTCGTTTAAAACACTTATAAAAACATTAGACTTGAAACAGGGCATTCCAGTTGACTGATTGGGGAGCCCAGTCGACAGAACAGGAAATTACAGATAGCTGAAATCTTAGAAATCCCGATCCGGTCGACTGATCACAAGTCCGATCGACTAAAGTTACCGAAGTCCAGTCGACTGGTACCTGTCTGGTCGACTGAACGATGTTGTAACAGAATATTCGTCTTTGGAAACACAATCCAGTCGATTGAACTAGGACCCCCAGTCGACTGGATTGTTGCAGCAGAGCCCATTCTGCAGCAATCACAAGTTTTAAAACAAAAACCTGTTTAAATTCACACAACACTTGATAAATATGATCAACCCCAATATAACCAACATGATAACATTTTATATTACAAAGACAAACTTGTTAACCAACCCTTACTAGGCCCATATTACCCGAGCACTTCAACAACTAATTACATAAGCATACGTGAACTATCATAATTAAGTTATTAACAAGAGCTATTCTGAATACAAACTATCTCTGGACATATTTTACGATTAAGTTCAAAACATAAGGTTCACAACATTAACAATAGCTATTCCCATGTTCCCACGTTGCCTCGCTGCTATCGATGCCTTGCCTTTATCACCTACAATGGTTATTCAATAACCACTACACTATATCAGCTATATACTGGTGAATGCCAACAGTTATAAACATGAATAATAGACATGCTCAATCTCATCTTTTTACACATAAGTATGGTCTCCGAGAATGCAAATACCGGCCACACTTTTACACTAGTCCGCGACTACTCCATTAGTCCGTGTGACTAGCCGAGACCCACACCTCTTTCTTTCAGGCATGCAACCTCATGGCCAATTTTTGGCACTTGATCTCACTTCGATGGCAGGTACAAGTTCCCCTTCAACCCATATATACAACTCAACATACTCACATAGTCATTACACCGTGCAATTTATAGATTATACATGAACTACCAAATTGCTCATAACATGTGAATTAGGCTAATTAGACATGCTTTTTATCACAAAGATCATCTCAAACATCCAATTATCCAAATTCCATAATTATTGTCATTCACCTCTTGGATTTCGTTCCTAATTGCAGAGTTAAAACCCTAGTAATTCCCAAGTATAATTCTTATACAAGACATACAAGTTATAAGCTAAAACCCCGAAATGGGTCATAGAAAAACTGTCACAGAATCTAACCAAATTGGTACTAGCGCGTTAAACTCACCCCCAGGAGTCCAAATATGTAGCGTGCTATGAAATTGAACGTCAAATGACACGTCGTTTATCGTCTCGAGTGTCGACGAACTCTCCGTCGAATTTCGTACGAATTCTCTGTAAATCCTAACTAAGGAAGAAGAAGAAGACTTTGATCATGAGTCACAAGACGTGTCTTGCTACATGTAATTCCCAAGTTTGGTTTCTATGATTGCCTCCCCCAAGTTTCTTCAGTTTTATAATTATACCACCGCTATTAATGAAACTTATTAAAACTATCCCAAACTTAAATGGGTATTTATCTATGTCACATATGGGTCCCATAAGTGGTCTCACATAATATTATAAGGTTGCTAATTAACCTGACTCACCTCCAGGAGTCCAAATATCTAGCCTGCTATGAAATTGAACGTCAAACGACACGTCGTTTATCGTCTCGAGCGTCGACAAACTCTCTGTTGAATTTCGTATGAATTCTCTGTAAATCCTAACTAAGGAAGAAGAATAAGACTTTGATCATGAGTCACAAGACGTGTCTTGCTGCATGTAATTCCCAAGTTTGGTTTATGATTGCCTCCCCCAAGTTTCTTCAGTTTTATAATTATACCCTTGCTATTAATGAAACTTATTAAAACTATTCCAAACTTAAATGAGTATTTATCTATGTCACATATGGGTCCCATAAGTGGTCCCACATAAATATTATAAAGTTTCTAATTAACCTACTAATTATACAACGTGTCCAATTCGCCCTAACAAAGGTATCCCTAACGGACCACATAAGTGATCTCTACCAATTAATGTGTTACTAAAGCAACATAATATTTTAATCACATATGCCTTAATAAACATTTAAGAACATAAGGATTATTCCATGTATCTGTCCCATTACATGGGGACCTATCATAACTGTCCCAAATTGGGACTGCCACTTGGCCAATATCTCTGAGTTCCAAACTGGATACCCTTAATCATCTTAGTGAGTTAATAGTCACTTAACACATATAATCATATCATCAATATAATGTTAATGATGCATGCTAGTTGTAATTAAATACTGCTCGCGGGAGCGGGTGTTACAACATTCTTGATTGTGGTGAAATTTTTAACTTTCCAATTTTGTCACTTTTAAATTTCAAAATTCTAATGTTTCATTAAAGAAAGAGAGAGAAAGTTTTAAACAAATAAATGGCAAACTTGGAAAATGTGTATTAAAGTATTTTGACTTTTCAAAGAGGACTCTTCAATTGGGACTAGGGGTGTTCAAGAAAACGAAAAACCGAAAATAGTCCAAAACCAAACTGATCAAACACCAATTGGTCAGTTTTTCAAAGTAGTGCACAAGCTAAAACCGACCGAAAATAGCCTAAAACCACCCTACTGAATCCGAATAGTCGGTTTTAAAATCACTAAAAAACCGAATAAACCGACCGCGAACACCGCTAATTGGGACATCAAAAAATGGAATCTACGACTCTTAATTTGGGACATAGCGAGTATATATACAATAGTATCTGACGCTTGGTTTCTCATTTGGCATTTGAATACAAGTGTCCTATCCAAAAAATAAATTATCCATACTTCAATTTAACCATTATCTATCAAATGTTTGAATGTAGGAGGTTTTTGGCTTATGTGGAAAAAGTTTGACCTTTTTTTTTTTGTGCTAAAAAAAAGAGTTTGAACTTATGTGGTAAGGATTTCCCCTAAAAAAATAAGGGATTAGATGGATCGGTAAAGATATTTGGTAGGGTAGGGATACCATGTCAGATCTATCAAAAAGTGAAACCGTGAAAGTACTATACTTACGCGCTCTCAAGAAGGTTGAAACAACAGCACACTTCACAGTTTCTTCTCTCGTGAACTACACGCCTAATGGCAGATAGGGTAGGGGGACCCTTAGCTTTTGGAAAATTACACTTATATATATATATTAGGAATAGTTTAAATTTAATTTTAAATTTTATTAAGATTTGCTCCCTAAAATAAGTAAACTTATTATACAGCCCCCAAAAATATATTAGTTATGCTAAAAAGAGAAAAGAATTTTATATATAATATGTTGACCCAATTACATTTCATTCTATATGTAATATATTGGCTTAATTACAAATCGATTCAAAAACATTTGCTTTGGGGGTGTTGCCCTCGAACCTTGTGTGACTCTAAGCTCTTATACACAGTTCCCTAACCGTGATTCCTCCGGTTTTAGGACTCATCAATGAGCGAAGGGGTGGATGCGCCTCTGTACACACCTGCAGCAAACACGTAAAAAGTTGCGGGTAATTCTTGGGACACAACTTTCATACAACTTTCACACAACTTCCTAAAAAATATCTCTATCTCTCCTGTGTTACTGTGGGATCCAGTGACATCACAAGAGAGATAGACACATCTTTTTATGAAGGTTGTGTGAAAGTTGTATGAAAGTTGTGTCCCAAGAATTACTCAAAAGTTGCAACTGATCATGAGGGTACTTATGGTATTACAGTCCATCGGAATCTAAAAAATGTACTTGGCACTAGGGCCCGTTTGGCAATAGATTTTTCTTTTGCAATTCAATAGTAAAAACTCTTTAGCAAAAGGTCTAGCCAATTTTGATTTTGATTGATACACAATTTCTGTAATTGAATAGTGGAAGCCAATTTGATAAGCAATTTTATTTTGAATTTTTGAGCAATACCATACTTCTCAAATTTTGAATTCTGAATGTTTTCCCCAACACATGTGGATGTTGAAGTGATCCCCTCCATTGGTGAAAGTGGTTTAACAGCCAGTCTGCCACATACGTTTGAGAACCATTTAATATGGACAAGTCTATAGTGAGCAGTTTCTCATATGAGAAGGCGAGTTTTAACCGTTAGATGAACATCTGGCAATAAATGCATCTCCAGATTCTTGGGAGTTTTATGGCCAGAGGCTCATCCAACGGTTAAAACCCGCCTTCTCATATGAGAAGCTTCTCACAATACACTTACCCATTTAGAGCACTACTAGACCCACATAGTGAACCACACACTTTTTCCACACATTGCTTTAAATGCATGTACTTTATGCTATATAAGTGGGACACAAAAAGTGTAAAACATTCAAACAGAACAAGGTACAAGCATTTAAAGTTGTGTAAAAAAAGCGTGTGATTTACTGTTTGGGTCTAGCATTTTCCACCCATTTAATATACTCCCTCTGTCCCATTTTATGTGTCCATCTTTTCTTTTTGGGATGTCCCAAAATTATTGTTCACTTTCCTAAACTAGTATATAAATTTTACTTAGTTTCCCTAACTACCCTTTTGTAACACCCGTACCCGGAGAACGGGTTAATTATTTGTGATAATATGCATTAATTAATATAATTAGTGTATAAAATGGATTAAGGGGAGGCTTGGACTCGCCCAAGTAAAAAGTGTTCAGAGAGGGACACTAGTTGGAAAAGTCCCCAGAGAGGTGGGACAGGTATTGAAATTTAACCCATTGAAGGGTAAATTGGTAATTTGCATTTTAAGTGATTAAATGCATTTTTATGTGATTACATGGATATTTGCTAAGTTGCTTTCATATTACATGTTGATATGTGTTAGCATTAGTTTGGACACCCAAATAAGGGTATAAATGAAAAAGATGTAAAATTAGTAGGTGCGATAGCAATTTCACAAAATATGTGGGACCCACGTTGGGACCCATACGAAACTTAGACAAACCCTCATTAGATAATTGGGTAGTTAATGGAATGTTTGGGGATCTCATAATAAGAACTTAAGAAATTTCGGGGGTGTAAACGGAAATAATGAGTATTGAGGTGAAGACACCTCATCTACACATGCAATATGTGTCAAAACAGAGAGTTAATACTCTCAATCTGCTGGAATTAATCCAGAGAAAACAGAGAGAGCACCGAGAGAAGACGTAAAACGTCACCGACGCCGAATTCTCGCCGTTCCGTTGCCGTCGTTCGTCGGATTCACAAATCGAAACCACTTTTGGACTCGTGGAGGTAAGACGGTCGTTTCTATACCTTCAATTTCTGTTTTACTCGCTGTAATTTTGGTAGCTTACGCCAATCGGTGACCGAGGTTGCCGAATTTGTATAGGAATTACTCCGGGGGAAAGAATTGGGCAAGAATTACTAAGGAATTCTGCATAATTAGCTTGATTTGGGGTATAAGCTGTGAGTGAGGTGAGTTTTCTAGCCTAAAAATGATTGTGTTTAAGGTGGTCAATGAATCCTTGTATAATTTTGGTTGTTGATATCATGTTTAGTAGTTACTATATTGGTGGATTGTGAATTTCATATCAATTTTGTGAAAATCATATGTTGATGCATGTTTATATGCTTATATGTCTATGTGGTAGTCAATGAGCACCGGGAAAATGGTTCATTGTTGGGAGTAATAAGGGTGGTGAAGAGGAAGAATCCGAGAAATACGGAAGTCCAAGGAATAGAAGTGGCCACGGGACCAAGGGAGGTCTTCGGGTCTGAATGAATCATTAAACCGGTGACTCGGCGACTACAAATATGATTTATATGTTGATTGTTGCATTGCACATGTTAAACATTCAGTCATGCTTAGAATGCTCACTAAGCAAATTGCTTAAGAAAACCGTTTTCCTATTTCTGTTGTGGTACATAACAACCACCGCAGGTACGGAGCGATATCCGGAGAGAAGGTGACGTGCTCGGGAATGGGGAGGAGAATTAGAGCTTGTAAATATGTTTTTAAACTTGTGTTATATGTAACTAGTGGCTTAAGGTTCTCGACTTGAGGCTTGAAGTCTTGACTTGTGAATGGGAGAGATGGGGAGAGATGGGAGAGATGGGGGAGATTGAGCCTCATGCTTGTAAATTTCTTTTGAAACTTGTAAAATGATGTAAAGTATGGTGTCTTTTATGTTAATGTTCATATTTAAGTTGTTGGAAGTGAACTTGGGTCACAACCATGTATTTTGGAGAGTTGGAGGTAAATTTGAGAATATATGTGTAATCTCTCTCGTTTTGTTCTAGTAGGGTGCAAGTAATGGATTGACCATCTCGGCAAGTCCGGGTGTGTCGTTAGTGTCTTGGACATGTTTCTTTAGTGTTTATAATGTTAGTTATGACTTTGAGTTGAATTCCAACAAGTTTCATGTATTTTGGATAAGAATTGAGAATTTAAGTTGAAAAGTTTGTTGTATTTCAAATGAAATGAGTTCATGGTTGATTTGATCAAATTGTGAATATTATTTTATGATCCATGCTTAATTTGAGTTTAAACATGTTTAGAAATGTGTTGGGATTGTTTTCCCAAAGTTTCATAATGTTTTCATGTGATTTGGTTGTGTTTTGGTAAGTTAAAACTTGTTTTGACAGCAAACAAAATTTGGCAGCAGATTTGTGAAGGGGATCGATCCGCGGTTTGTGAAGGGATCGATCCGCCCTTTCAAGGGGACATTCTGCGGGAGACTAATATAAATGGATCGATCCGCCCTTTATGAAGGGATCGATCCGCTTTGTATTTTTTCCCTGGACGTCCATTTTTACAGAAACAAGCATAACTTTTTCTATAAAACTCGGATTCACGCGCCGTTTGTTGCGTTGGAACCGGGACTCAAAAATCTAACTTTTGGTATAAAATTTTTACATACTTTCTTAATGAGTATTTTGCCCTTGGGGGCTGTTTTATCACAATAGAGTTCTTTAAAGTGGTTTATTCACCTTTTCTCTCTAATTAGTGTGTGTTTTGGGTGCGGTTACTCTTGTTACACGTGTCCTAATCCACCGGGGGGTGGGTTGGGGTGTGACACCTTTCCTTGCAATCAACACCAAAACAAAATAAAAAAAGAAAGTGCAATGATTATAGGCAATTGTGGAAAGTATATGTAGATTCTTTTTGTCCCCTTAAATAATTGAATTCTCCAAAATGAACACATAAAATGAGACGGAGGTAGTACAAAATTTGGGAAGCGCAACATTACTCTTTTATTTTGCTTATAATCACGTAAAAACAACAAAATTATAGCCAAACAAGGCATTTATCCAGTTCTGATTCCAAGCTGAAAGCATGAAAGGGACATACACCATATATATTCTGTAGTATATACATACTACATAGACTTACACATATATATATATATAGGGAATTGTTATGTACACCCGTGTATTTATTATGTACACTCAAATTCTTTCATTCTAATAATTTTTCTTCAAAAATTTTTTACTTTTGTAACGGTGAGCGGTGTACATAGCAAAATTGGCGGTGTACATAACAATTCTCTATATATATATATATGTGTCTATATATAGACACAATTCCCTATATATATAATATAGGGTGGGACTAAATACACAACCTTTTTTTGCTAAATACACCACCCTGCAGTGTTAAAAGATAAAAACTTTGTGAATAAATGTGCTGTATTTAGCAAAAAAAAAATTGGTATATTTAACCCCATCCTATATGTGTATATATATATATGTATCTATAAAACCGTACATATATATATTTTTATGGAATTTGCGTTTTCTGTCTTCTCTCTTTCTCTCTCTTCTGACGCTTTAATTCGGGTGTCTCTTTAGATTTGCAGTTACCACATGGAATCGGTCGAGTAGAGAGTGTTGATAGGAGAGAGAAAAATCTTCGAGACATGTTGAATTCGAAGAGACCTCACTTCTTTCAGGGTTTTGACCCTTCTTCGAGCTCTCAACTACTGGTAATTTTTTTCCTTCTTTAGGTTAAATTTATTGCTCTGTTCTTCCAGTTTTGTTTATTTTCTGTGCTACGAACACGAATTAGGGTTTTTGTAAGTTGTTGTATTTGATGAAATTACTCACAGATTGACAATGAGTTGAAATAAATTCGAAGTTTTTTTTATGTGTATCTGATGAATGTTAATGCCAACTTTACTTTTACTTGCATAGCTAGCCTTAGACCCAAATTTGGGGTCTCCATACTTTAGTAGTAGTTAAAAGCTTACTGTGGAACTCATTATAAGGTAATTTAAGTTGAAAATTGATTCAAACAATGTGATTTGTAAACTATGCCAATAAGCTGAGAATTTTTGTGATTGAAATATAAGCAGAGAAATTAAACAAATCTGTGTTTTCTTTTGAAATAATTTAAGCCTCGTGTTTGAAATTAAAGTATTCAGAGTGTTAACTTGGAATGTATTATCACAGATAAGATTATAGGTTGTTAGTAGTTAAAAGCTTACTGTGGAACTCATTATAAGGGAATTTAAGTTGCTAATTGATCCAACCAATGTTGTTTTTAAGCTTGTGCTAATAACCAGAGAATGTTGCTGTTGTTGTTGTTGTTGTTTTTTTTTTTTTTTTTTTTTAAATGTTTTTAATAATGGAAATATAAGCTGAGAATTTAAACAAGGCTTTGTTTTGTTTGGAAGTGTGTAAAGCCTAGTGTTCGAAATTAAGTATGTGAGTGTTAACTCGAAATTTTCTAGCGCCAATGAGATTATATGTTTGTTAAATTATGTCCTTGCACACAATTGTATGTATGGCAGGACACATTATTGTATTCATGTAGAAACTAGGTTGCACCTTTGCGTTATGTGTAAAAATGTTTGGGGCTCGGAAAAATTGCATTCTGAAGTTGGGTGGTTATCTTTATTTTGCTGACACCTTCATCTTCTAAACTATGCTTCATGATTATTCATTTATTTGATTTTCTTCTTCTGGGGTTTGTAGGATTATATTAGACACTTGTATTGGGTTTTTTTTTTAATGAATTTTGTATACTTGTAACCTGTTACAGAAAATTCCAACAAAATTCGTTAAACATATGGAAGGCAGGACATCTGGATCAGTTTCGTTGACTGGCCCCAGTGGGAATACATGGCATGTTGACTTGATTCAGTGCAAGGATGGTTTATTCCTCCATGATGGATGGGCGGCATTTGTGAAGGATCACTTGATACAACGTGGTGACTCGTTGGTTTTCAGATATGATGGTAATATGCATTTCATAGTGCAGATATTTGATCAAAGTTCATGTGAGAAAGAAACTGCGTTTAGTGCCGTATGCAGTCAGGATCACTCCGATAAACAAATGGGAAAGAAGAGAGAGAGGGAAAATACGTCTGTCTGTCTGGATGATATTTTTGAGTGTGTGCCGAAGAAAGCGAGAGGATGTGTAACTGTGGCTGAGACAGGTGATCCAGCTTTCTTTTCCAATGAAACGGAAAACAGTGGCAATCTGTCAAAGACCGTGACTTATGTTATACCTTTGCAATCAAGAATTCTTAGTGAGAACTCAGGTAAAAATTCAAACATCTCAACTCTTACGATTTGCAGAAAATAGGTTGCTTCTAAATTTTATAGCCCGTTTGGGATAGGTTTTTCGGGTGCCCAAAATTCATTTATAAGTGATTGTTTAAAAAGTTGTAACTGTAAGGATTAGCTGTTTCACAGTTTTTTAAAAATCTAATTCCTTTTAAAGTTATAAAACTGCCCTTCTTAAAAATCTTTATTACAAAGTGTGCTAATTTAAAATGCAAACCCAGCAAAGGCTCTTATTAGGCAGTCTTGGAAGTGACCAGTAAATTCTACCATTTTCCCTGACCATGTACATGCAGATGTAATTATTGTTTTTTGAAGTGGAAGAAAAAAAATATAAATTAGGAATCGTAAGTAATCCCAGTTAGTATCCTTAAATTATTTTGTTGGGCATGGTATAATTTTATATTTTAAAAAATTTCCAATTTTTTTTCTTGCTATTCATATATTGTTATATGTAATTCTTTTTACATATCTTGTTCATCTTCTAATTCATGAATCAAAGCAGGTGCAGTATTGCAGAAGAAAACCAGTAAGGAAGACGGACTAGGCTCAAATGCTGGAGGTTGTCTGCCGTTGTTGTCAGCTCCCGAAGCAGAAAGGGTTGCTCGGACATTTTCTTCCTCATTTCCCTATTTTGTGAAAGTTATGAAAAGATTCAACGTCAGTGGTTCAAATACTCTGGTGAGTACTTGCCTTATATTTGCCTTCTTTGAATTTCGACTTCAAATATTTTGGACCTGTATTGTCTATGTTGTAAAAAAAAAAAAAAAAGAAAAGTAACTTCCACATTTAAAACCCATATTTTGAATTGGAGCATCCGATGAGTGGATCTGAAGTTTGGCTGAATATGTATATTTGTAGTCATAAACATGGTTTTCAAATCGGGATTCGTATCGTGTATCGAAATGAATCGAATCGGGATCGCGAATCGTGAATTGTAAGATTCGGTAACGAATAAGAAATAGCCTATAAACATTTTCCTTTTTTATTTTCCTAGGCTTGTATAAACATATTCCTTTTTTTTTAGGCTTGTATAAACATTTCGTAAGTGGTTTAAAAGAGGGTTGGTAATAAATTTTTTAAGGAAAAAAAAAAAGAAGGAAAAAATAAGTTTTGTGCCTAACATTCAAGTGAATTGTAAGAATCGCGAATCGAATTGTGAGATTTGCCTTCAATTCTTGTATATGTTCGATTCGTGTATCGATACGTATCGTTTTCATGGTGAATCGCATGATTTTGACAACAGAGGTCATAAATATCTCTACTTGATTCATACTTCTGAATAGCTGGTGCTCAACCAATTCTTCGAGCCATTTTACCACTTAAGGATCTCTCTCTCTCTCTCTCTCTCTCTCTCTCTCTCTCTCTCTCTCTCTCTCACAGTTTGTGCGTGTTTTTTCCGTCACACAGAATATCCCATATCAGTTTTCTACGGAACATCTTCCCAAGTGCAAAGTAAAGATTGTTCTTCACAATCTCAAAGGAGAAAGTTGGACAGTTAATTCTATCCCCACTACAAGAGTGCAAACATCTCATACTTTTTGTGGTGGGTGGATGGCATTTGTTCGTGATAACTTGATCGAGATCGGAGACATCTGCATTTTCGAACTCGTGCGGAAATGCGAATTGCGTGTTCAAATTCTTTGGGTGGGGAAGGAGGGGCAGGTCCGTCCAAGTAGAAGTGAACCAATCAAGGGATTTACTAATGGGCGTGATAAAACACCTGAACATTTGCTGAAGAAAATGAAAGGTAATACTCGAAAATCCCATTTACAAAAGATGAGCAAGGTTGACTTATCTGGTAAGAAACGATCTGACCTTGAGGAGTCAATTGTAAATAAAAGAAATCAAGTTATGAAACATGCTACATCAAAGAATTGTCCTCGATCAAAAGCTTCCAAAGGAAATCGGGGTAAGGTTTCTGGCTGCTCTCGGCTGAGGCAACTCATATTTACATGATTTAGAGCTTTGGGTTAGCTTTTAAAATAATCACTTTTGGAATAAGAGATTTAGAAGGCTACAAATTGAAGCCTTCTTAAAAATGCTTTTTTTTTTTTTAAGCTGTAAAAAGGAATTATGAACTTTTTTTAAAAGCTGTGAAAAAGCTACTCCAAACGGTCACAATTTTTTATACAACCCGTTATAAGTGATTGTTAGCCCCAAAAAGCTATCCCAAACGGGCTCTTACTCTTAACACCTATTCTATTCCCAACTCAAATGAGCTCCCGAACTCCAGAAACAGTTAGCCAGAACAAAAGCGGATTAAATGACAACCAGGGTTCTCACACCAAAGGTTGTATGTCAATGAAATCCGGACCCGAAGAAAAAAGAGCGGCACAATTGTTCATTTCCAGTTTTCCTCATTTTGTGAGAATAATGAAAAAGTTCAATATCAGTGGTTCATATACTTTGGTGAGTGACTTCCTTTTTGTTTGTTCCTAATGATCTTTGACTCAAAACATTTTTGCAAGTAGAGTTTTAAAGTGTATGGTTGAAACTTCTCATTTTCCATTGCCTGAGATTAAAAAGAAGTGGCTTTGTCGTTGTTGTTGATGAGATAATCTCACTGAGTCGGATTTGAGATGTCATGTTTATGAGTAAATAATTATTGTATGAAAATGTATGGATGTTTTTGAACATTTTTTGATTTAAGTTACTCCTTTTCATTCTGTTGAGAACCAAGTTATATTCTGTTTAAGAGTTCATTGATTAATCTAAACTTGTGTTTTCTCTTATGTTTTTATCCATGCTTAAATACCATTAAATTGTCACAATTTTCAAAATACAATTGTAACTTAAGGAGGGGAGTGACTAAAATATTCAAAATTATTGATTTAATTCTCACAATATTTTATTTTTCTTGATATTTTCCTCACCTTATTCTGTGGTAACCATTCAAAAGGAAAACGCTATACCTATTTCTTTTCATTCACTGTATCCATAAACCAAAAGGAGCATAGGGAAACAATTTTCTTTGTTTGGTTACCAAGGAAAATGGTGAGGAAAATAGATCATGGTGGGGAATATAACTAAAATTGTTGAATTTTGTGAAGTCACTCTCCTTCCTCTTCTAACCCCCCCCCCCCCCCCCCCCCCCCCCCCCCCCCCCCCCCCTTCTTCTTTGTCTTCTTAAATTGCAATTATTTTTTGAAAACTTGTAACATCTAAATGTAATTTAGGCACGGAGAAAAACACAAGGGAACTAGTTTTTCTTCTTGGTTTCCTTTTCCTCTCCTTTTCTTTCAATGAAGCTGCAAACCAAACAAAGCCTTAGGGTTTTCCTTTCCTTTCCTTTCCCTAACTAAATCCATGAACCTAATAGAAGACTAACTGATTTTCTTTTCCATTTTACAGAAGATTCCGTACCAATTTTCTAAAGAACATCTTCCCAACTTCAGAACCGAGATTGTCCTTCGTAATCTAAGAGGAGAATGTTGGACAGTGAATTCTGTACCTGCTAAAAGAGTACAGACATTACATACTTTCTGTGGAGGGTGGATGGCTTTTGTTCGAGGTAATGACCTACAAATGGGAGATATATGTATATTTGAACTTATTGGCAAATGTGAAATACGTGTGCACATATCTGGGGTTGGAAAGAAAGGGCTAGACAACCAAGGTGGAAATGCAGCTTCTAATGAATTAACTCTTGGGTCTTCTGTTAGCAACCATCCCGTGTTTGAAGATTCTTAACTCTAAGCTTGAGCGGCCATTCGTTTGGTGAGCATTATTGTTTCCAACCTTTTCTTGAACCCAAACCCTCCCCCCTCCCCCCCCCCCCCCCCCCCCCCCCCACACACACACACACACACACACACACACACACACACACACACACACACACATGCACACACAATTGTTAAGAGTTTTATTTTATTTGAATCTGCATAAGGATAAATAAAAGTCATATCTTGTCCTTTCTTTTTTGGTTATAGAGCAATTGTTTGTTAACTAGTCGTACACTTGTACTGGGTTTTTATGTTATAACGTGCTGGCTGAAATTGAGATGTTTTAGTGTTTGTATGATTCAGTAACACCCATCTTAAAAATGTGTTATGTCTGTGTCCAAATGAAACATCATTTCATTCTAATAACGCATAATACTTGGTAAAGTTTTGCTTTTCCCATCTTCATATGTTCAAAGGGGTTAGTGTGGAAATGTGGCTTGTTTACGACTTATTTCTTTCTGAATCAACAGTGTCTGTTTCAGTGTTTCTAGGCTTGACTAAAACTATTGTTGGCAAAATTAATGAAAATATTTTGATGACGGATGCCAATATTATACTGCTGGTCCAGAAATGGGTTTGAATTGTAAAGGAATCTTGAAGATCGAATTTATCTTGTCATATTCAAGTTCTTTTAGTTGCAGACGCGCCAAGTGAAGTTTGGGTATTGCCTTTCATCACGCATCATGTTCGAAGCGTGTAGTTGTGAACTTATAATGTTAGTAATTTGATCAAAAGTTGGTCAAAAGGGTTTGGAGTACCTTGGAGACTAACCAATTTACAGAGGTATGGATTGTTCCTTTATCTCGGTCCCTAGGTATGAGAACTTGGAATTTGCAGAGAACAGAAGTTTGACAATCAGAATTTCAAAATAATCTTGGCAATTAAAAATTCATTTGTGCTTTTAACCTGATTTGTCACTACTTTATCATGCCCGATCCATCGTTAACTAGAGAATTCAGTAATCTGGTTATTATTATAATTATTTTTTTAACAGAAAATTTCTTATATAGTCGTGCATGTTTTTCGTCTCTTAGAATAGACCTAATTTTTTGTGGTAACTTGCTGATGTTCTTGTGCAGGCAGGATTCCTTTTTTCGAGGAAGGTGAGCAGAGAGGAGACGAGTCACCAGTTGTATGTTCTAAACCTAATTTTGTACATGAAATATGTTGAAATTTGTCGTTCTGGGTATGGCTTAGACCCGGACTCTGCATGTAATCTAGTTGTATTTTTCTTCTTCTTCTTCTTCGGATGACAAGGATAAATCCCTCCGCAACTTCGGGATCCCCATCAGTATTTCAAACTGTTTACCTATTGTCGTTTTATCAGAGTAGAATATTGGGCAAAACCCTGTGCATCGACCCCACAACACACGCACCAGGTAAATTAGGAGGTGAGTGTGCAGTAGGATTCAAATTTACGCCAAGCTCTAGATATGGTTCGTTCAGTTACTTGGGATTCGTCTTTCCATCCCACTCACACGAGTTCGAACCCTTGATCTCCTCTATTTGAGAGGCCAAGGCTAAATTGGCTAGCCGAGTTGGTTAATCTAGTTGTACTCTTAATTTGTCAAGTTTTGTAACCTTGCAAGACATTTCTATATGTGACTATGCGTTTGGTCTGTACCACTTACAGGCAAGCACATGCTCTTGCAAAAGTGTGTGCGAGCATAGCTCGAGAAATAAACATAAAAGTAACCAAATTTGGTTATCATAATGGGGGAATATGTGAATCTATCATAACACATAAAATAGCCTATAGCCTTATGTTAGTGGCATCCAATTATAGGTGATATCAGGTAATGGGTGGGAACCTTCCTGGTCACTCCGGCATTGTTACGTTGGTTGCCCTTTCCACACCTTTAGGCCACGTTTGTTTCCCATGGGATAAAATAGTGGCCCATTTGGGGGACTATTTAGTTAAAAATGACTAATAGTCCGGTGCAAGGTGGCCGAACAAAACACCGGACTATTGAATTAAAATGGACTAATAGTCCTATCCTCCCCTATCCGGCCCTTAGTCCTGCGAAACAAACGAGGCCTTAGTTCAGCAAAAAAAAAAAAAGGTGATGGAGAGTCAAAATCCCAACAGTTTCTGAGATGTGATTATAAGAGTTGCGAGTAGAGTTTTTTTTTTTTTTTTTTTCAAAGTCCATTTTACACATAAGCTGTTTGGTTGATAAGTTGTACCACTGTTTTGTCTTTGCGCTTGGGTGTGGAAAAAAGCAGTTTTGGTGACTCACCTCAGTTCAGAAGTGTTTGGATGCAATATTTGAGATTGGGAAATCCAGTTTGGGTGTTGCTTCACCTGCGTTTTGTAAAAGCATCTATGGGGGTTGTTTTCCATGATGAGGAGTCTTTGACCACTCCAATGGATCAAAATCACCATTTTTATCCTTGTCCTTTTGTTCTATTTACCATTTTACCTACATGCCTTGCTAAGAATGGCACCCATGTAGAGTTGTCAAACGGGCGGCCCGCCCCGCCACCTTAACGAGTTGGACGAATTTTGGTGAGTCATGGGACGGGTTGGCAAAATAGACGGGGTGGGGCGAATTGACTCAGTAAGGGATATAGGGTGACTCGTCCCAAACCACTAATTCGTGGGTCAACGGGGCGAGGCGAGGCGGGGCGGCTAACTCGCGGGTTGGTTGGCGAATTAGCCCACAAGTTAACCCGCGAATTGCTTGCAAAAACTTATTTTTAATTTTAATAAAAAAAAATTCTAAAAAAAAATTTAATAAAATACTTTATTTAAAAATAGTTTGTTGAAAAAAGTATTTGGAAATTATTTTTTTTAAAAAAATATATTTTCTTTTTATTAATAAATAGTTTATTTGAAAACAATTAAATAATATTTTATTCATGGGTTGGTGAGGCGGGACGGGGTGGGTCCGCGACGCGAGGCGAATTGGTGACGAGTCGGTGGGTTAGACGAGCTGGGTCACGGGGCGAGTTGTGGGTTGCAAAAATGGAAGTCGACCCGGACTCATACCCAATGAATTGAGTCACGAGCTGGGTTCGTCCACAGGACGAGACGAGTCACGACTTGCTAAATGGCGAATTGGGGCGGAGCGGGTGCAATTCGCCCCGTATGACACCCCTACACCCATGCCCTCAAGTTGTTGAATAAATTTCTCCTAAGTCCCCTAAAAGACAATAATTTGAAAGACTTCTTGCACTTTCTGCACACGTGCAGAATTTTAAAACTAAAACTGAACATCACTTTGGGTAAGTTTCAGAATCAGCAAACTAAAAGTCAAAAAATGAATTAGCTATTAGTTTGTTAGTAACTTTGTATTAAATGTACTGTTATTATATTTAGAAGTAATATAATAATACTTTACAATATTTATAAAAAAAAATTTAACAAATTAATAGTGAATACATATTGGCATATTACTAATATAATAAACAAATCTTATAAGGGCTAATGTAAAAATGTCACTCATTGTTCACCCATGCCTTCACTGGGTGACATGTGCCCCATTTTAGTAATTATGTGGATGATATAGGGGCAAAATGAGAATAAATTGAGACACATGTTACCCAGTTAAGACCTGGGTGAGCCACGAATGAGCAATTTTGGGTGAACAAAAAATGCTATCTTAGAAGATTAAGTGAAAAGATTATCTTTCAAGTTGGATATATTTGTAAAAAAAATGATCAGGAAGAATCTAGCAAGGGATCAAACTTCGATCCACCCAATTTCAAACAGTCATAGTTTACATGATCTTTAAACTAAAGAGTCTGGATGGAAATTTTAAAACTGCATCAGGTTAAGTCCAGATTTCACTTTTTATTTGATTTTTGTGAGAATCAATGTAGTGTTGGTTTGAGAAAGAATCAGTTTTAAAAGAGTTAGGGTGTGTTTGATAACCCAATTAAGTGCTGAAAATGAAAAGATTCAGCACTTAATCTTTTTCAGTGCGTTTGATAACATACCACTTAATTGAAAAAGCAGCCAAAAAATCACTGAAAACTTTAAGTGAAAATTTTCTACTGAAAATAATCACTGAATGCATTCTTTTTCAGTAGTTGAAGCACTATTTTCAATATTACAAATTCAATCACTTAAGATTTTCAGTACTTAAAATTCAACACTTAATTTTCAGCACTTAATTTTCAGTTTTATCAAACGCACCCTTAGTATTAGAATGCGTATGGACTCCTGTACAAGAAATTGGCACTCGCCAAATACTTCAACTATATTAGAATTAAGAGTAATGCTACAGTCACATCTAAATTCATACACAATTTCACAGCCAATACACCCTGGTCCTAGATTTCTGTGGATTTCGTATGAGACCCATACGGACCCACATGGGGCCCACTGGAATCAAGGACTAGAATTGTTGAACGTGGAATTGTGTATAGATTTAGACATGAGTGTAGTATTTTTGTTGAAGTTCACTTACGAATCAATTCTTTACTTTCTCAAACAGATCTTTCTCAATAAATCATGTCCATTGATTATTAACCCCTTTGTGACTCAAAGGGTTCAAACAAGTGAAATAATTCTCACTTCCTAAAGCTTAATAATTGAAGTCTCTTTTAGCCATAAACTATAGTATAAGATGCCAAAGTGAGATCGTCGATTCATATCACAGATTTGTGTATCAATTGCCCGTATGAGATTAGACAATAAAAAAATGTTAAAAAACAAACTTGTTTTCACCTATCTACAGGGTCCACGCTAGCCTCGCTAGGACTTGGCTTCAGGGGAACATTTGTACGTTTGGGTATTTAAAGGCACTGGAGATTTTTGGTATAGGTACTATAAATATGAATTTTTAAGGTTGTAAAAATTATGTGATCACTCTGTAAGTTTCACATATGTAAAATGTGATGAGGGTCAAAACATTTTTGGTCAAAGACAAATGAGTCTCTCCATAATTGTCTAGCCATATGATAAATATCTTTCTTCTTCTTCTTTTTAATACTAATTTCACCTATAAAACAAATAATTCTCAATACGTTTAAATTTAGTTATCTGTAAGTTCTTAAATACTTGGGGCTAATTGGGTACATAAAATAATTAGTTTTGATAAATTTAGAAACATTTAAGGACTCAAGTGAAAAATTGTGAATTTAAAAGGGGTAAATTTAAAATTAAGGGGGTACAAATACATAAAGTATAAAACATATATATATATATATATATATAAATAAATCTTAAAAAGTTGAGGAAAAATTGTCCCCCAACACAAAAATAACTTCGCATGATCAGACACACTTATGTCTATTTCAAACACGAGGGAGAGAGGAGGAGGTACTCTTGTGGCTGTGTACACGAGAGAGGGAGAGGAGTTATTACTGTTAAATAGCATTACAATTGAAAAAGAAAAGAAAAAAGAATAGGCCACGTAGGATTAAAGGAGAGTAGAGAAAGTCAAGTGGATAGCCTAAAAGGACTTTGGTCTCGGCAATAAAATATCAAAAATGATTGGGATATACACCAAACGACACACTAAACGACACAGCAGCTTTAAATGAGCACAGTGTGTTGTTTAGTGTGTCGTTTGGTGTGTATCCCTATCATTATTGATAAAATATATCTATAGATAGATAGACATTCTTTCTCTAAAGAGGGCGTCCTCATTTTATTAAAAAGAGGGTCTCGGTTTTGGCCATCGTATCGTGTTTAAAAACTGTGAAATGACAAAACTGCCCTTACTGAAAACACGATCTGACGGCCAAAACAGAAACCCTCTCTTTAATAAAGAGATGACGCCATCTTTAGAGTACGACTGAATATATATATATATATATATATATCATAGTGGGTAGAATATGATTCTTCTTTTATTAATTTCATATAGAACTTTCATTTGACAAATGATGAGCCAATTGCATCACAGACATTCACATAGCTTTAGGCCTTTGGACATGAAAAATTGAAAATAGATTGAGCTTAGATTTAACCGGAGAAGTAGAGATGGCTTAGTAACGGGCCAGGTTGGCACGGGTTCAGCCCGAGAAGGGCTTGGGCCTAAGACCATGTTGTTTTGAGCCTACCTGGCTAGTAGTGGTTACAAACAGAAAAGAAAACCGAAAATGGGAATATATAAAAAGGGTGATGTTATTACCACTCCGTCATTGAACCAAGTCACTCCATGGTTCTTAAAGTATGTGGTACCATGAATGTTATGCATTGCATATATGGTACCATATACTCTGAGAGTGGTACCATGGAATGCCTTTGTTCAATGATGGAGTGACAATAACATTTCCCAATAAAAATTGAACATTATTGCCCGATAAAATCGGGCATGACCAAATTGACTTGGCAGGCTGGCACAAGGGGTGTAAGTAAACTGTCCAGACCGGTAGTTCGGTTCGCTATAGTCGATTTTCAGAAGAAAAAAAAAAACACTTTTTGTGTAAAAATCGAATCAAAACCGATCGGTTCACATGAAAATTACACTGAACCGAATCGTTTACACCCTTTACCTGGCACGACGAACAACTGGACCACTAGCTTGGAGGATGTGTCGTCGGGCCAATCAGTTTGACACCTTTTTGCCTTGGCACGACTGAACAAATTACACTATGATGATAAAATGATATAACATTATACAACCAACGATATTCACCCGTTCAAATAGACATGGTTGACAATGTCAGAAACGAAATCAGGTTTAGGGACAAACTGGATGTTGATTTGATTTTATAAAAATTAATTTATGTTTAATTTGCACAGAACCGGTCACTGGGTTTTTTTTAAGTTGGAAGCAGACTCTTATATACCTTCAAAAAACATCTACAACAACACAAAACTATTTTAAATTGGGTTTCCTCTAAATCACGTACATAACCAATTGTTGTGTTATCTAACATCCTCTTAACATAACTCAAAACCGATCATAAGCTTTGGCCTATACATATTCTAGTAGGATGATATATTGTGTACTTTTGGACCTTTCAAACTATGATTTTAGGTAGTACAGCTACGACCACAGTTACATTAATGTGGGCCATCTATCTTCTACTGAACAATCGCTGTGTGTTGACAAAAGCCCAATACAAATTGGACACATACGTTGGTAAGGACAGAAAAGTCAGCGAATCATATATCAGCAAATTGGTCTACCTCCAAGCCATCATCAAAGAGACACTACGTTTGTACCCAACAGCCCCACTTGGAGGCCAACGAGAATTCGTCAAAGACTGCACAGTAGGTGAGTACCATGTTCCACGTGGCTACCGACTATTGGTGAATATATCGAAGCTGCAGAGGCATGCATGCTCGCGTGTGGTCGGAACCATTGGAGTCCAGCCCAGAGAGGTTCATGACCACTCATAAGGATGTTGATGTGAAAGACCAGGATTTCAAGTTGATCCCATTTGGGGCTGGTAGAAGATCATGCCCAGGGTTCACTTTGGGACTTCAGGTGTTGCACTTGGTTTTGTCTAATTTTTTTGCATGGTTTTGAAATTTCAAGTCCATCGAGTGCACCGATTGATATGACTGAGAGCATTGGACTAACCAACTTGAAAGCCACTCCACTTGAAGTTCTTCTCATGCCGTGTCTTTCCAATAATCTGTATCTATAAAACCAGGGAAAAAAAATTGAAATTATGATTTTAACCTTATTATGATTGCTTCAGTGTAAATCAAATTTGAGGTCGACAAAGTTTGAGAATGCTTCAAACTAGGATCACGGTCGTTCAGATCAAGTTCCACATTTTTTTAGTTTTAATTAAAACTAGCTTTCAAACCCGTGTGATGCACATGAGGAAATATTTTTTTTATAGATATAAGATTATATATGTACGTTGCTAGTAGTAGCTTAGAATTTTTTTTTTTTTTAAATTAAAAAAAATAGATACCATTTCCTAGAAGATGCCTTTTTTTTTTTTTTTTTTTATAACCCTAGATGATGCTTTTAATTAATTAATTAATTTATTGTTAAATATATTAGTATCATGAACTATATGGTGGTATATATAAGTTAGAGTGATAGGGCATGCTTGCATACATGTAGAAGATTAAAAAAAGGAAAAAAAAAACAATTAAAAGTTAATTTTGTTTTATATCAATTCAAAATAATAACTTATTCTATCTTCATCTTATCTCCTTTGTATATTTAGATTTTTGCTGAATATGTGATGGAATGTGTGTGTGTGTGTGTGTGTGTGTGTGTGTGAGAGAGAGAGAGAGAGAGAGAGAGAGAGAGAGAGAGAGAGAGAGAGAGAGAGAGAGATCATTCTGATCATTTTTTTTATCTCTTAAAAAAAATATAAAAAATGATCAAAATCACTAAACTACCACTCTGTGCAATGCACGGAAGAAAAATTGAAAAAAAAAAAAAAAGAAAAAGAAGAAGAAGAAGGTGTTGAAACATTTGAAAGGTTGTTTAAAAGATTGCTAAAAACACTAAGCGGGCTTTTGCTCAAATGATGTGACTTCTTTTTCTCAAATGTAGAGATTGATGGTTTGACTCCCCTTATGAAGGCATTCCTTGCCCTCTGTTTGTTTTTCAGTTGGATTGAGTAGCCCTTATTGGGTTTTGATTTGTGCAATTATTGAACTTTGGGGTTAGGATGAGTTAAGGGTATATGTGTGTCCAAGCATAATCCAGATAAGTATATATAGAATAAAAAATAAAAATTCTAAAAAAATGTAGAAAAGAGAGAAATTTAGAGATTAAATTGAAATAGACCCCAAATTGGAGTACAAAAAATGTAATTTACCCATAAGTTACACATCAAAAGTCCAAAACAGGAACTTGAAATCTCGCAAGTGGGGAATCTTGTGAGCTTGTCATAACACAAAAACCAGCCTTACGTTTATGGCATCCAATTGCAGGTGATATAAAGTATTATATTGCTAGCGGCACAAACACTTTACTCAAATATTTACAAATACATTCTATTTCTCTCTTTGGTGGCATTATAGGGGTCTGAATAATTTTAGTGGATCTCATAATACCACCCAGAAGAAATAGAGTGTGTTTGCAAGTGTTTGTGACCCAAATATTGCCCAATATAAAGTAATGGAGTCTCAAGATCTCACCAGTTTCTACAATATATGGTTTCAAGAGTTGCACTTTTTGACCAGAAATATATATGTATATATATATATTTATATATGTTTTAATTTATTTTTTATTTTTTATTATTAATTTTTACTTTTCAAAAGCTCAAAGCCTCAAACAATAAAGTCCATTTTATAAAGTTTATCCCTGAAATGGATTTTACTTTTAGAAGCTGTGTCAAACGCATTCTAACATGTTGCGGAGGACAGAGCCAGTTTGGCACAAATATAATTTTGTGATTGCTTTTGTGATAATAGATTATGGTCATAATAGATTATGGTAGTTGTGGTGTTTGGATAAAGTATTATAAAAATGATTATGGTGATATAATAAATTATGTAAGTGTATGGTTTCATATATGTAAACTGATTTTAATGTTTAAAAGACAATTGTATCCTTATATTGTAAGACAAATTTGGATGTTTGGAATGCTCACACTTTGTCTTCTTTTAATTCATTTTACAAAAATACAAAAGAATAGTCACATATCTTTTCTAGTACACGTTTTAGGCTCAAAAAAATAAGGATTTAACTTCTGTATAGTAAGCTCTGTACAGTTGCAACTGTGCTAGATACAGTTGTTACAGTAAAACTGTTTTTATAAAAGTAATATTTTAAAATTGCCCAATTTTACTGTAACTGTGTCTAGCACAATTGTAAATGTACAGAAAAAACTGTATAGAAGTTAAGTCCAAAAAATAAATAGTACAATACATTTTTTAGTAGACAGATCCCATGCTTGGGAAGTCTGGACGCTGCTTTTTAAGAGGTATAATTTGGCTTGTAGTGAGGTCTTTAGGTAATTTGTTCAATTAACTAGGGGTGTAAATGACATTTCAATGCCAAGTTAGACCAGTGGTCTAAGTGCTTATGTTTTGAGTTGGGACCCCAGCTTTTGCAAATACTGATTAGAACGCACACAAATCGTGGACAAAATGTTATTGCGATTACAATTGCTGCCCGTCACGTTCAGCTTTTAAGCTCAAAAACCATTGCAAAGCTATCATAACGCCACCCGAAACAATAGCAAATCTATATATTGGTGGTTTACCCTACCGGATCGGATAGTAAAAAAAAAAAAAAAAAGAAAATAGAAACTGGTCCCAATGAAAAAATTCAGTGAAAGGAATATCCCTCCCCTCGAGTAAGATATATTTGGGAAAAAAAATGAAGAGTAGTGGAGGATCCAACTTGATCCACCAATTTCAAGTCAGTCACAATTTACATGACCTTTATATATACTCATGAGATGAGAAAAAGTTAATCTTCCTCAGATAAATTAAGTTCATCAATTAGAGAGAAAGAGAGACTTTAATATACTAGTTTATTTCGAGCGGGATCGATGGATATAGTATACACCTATCGAGTGTGGTTGGGGTGCTGTATGTAACTCTATAATTGTACACATTTGGAATTGGGCTGATGTACTTACAATATGTTGATGACTGTAGGTTGATAACCAATGAAAATGGAAAATGAATTATAGTATATGAATGCATTGGATAGTGGGAATTTAAGTATAAGCTAACATGTATATCCATTGTGTTGCAAATAGTAACGGATGACAAACATGACATTTATGAGATTTTCTCAGAGTATATGACTCACATTAATTTATTAATGGTTGTTAGGTGACATACATGGATAGTGAGTTGGATAGTGTAGTTGGTCCTTCTACTAACTAACCATAATGAAAATGGGGCAAACGAGCGTTTGCGTCTTTGTTAGTTAAAAATAAATAAAAAATAAGTCGGAATTGAAGCACTTTTGGCGTATAATGACTAAAATCATTTGAGTTCGATATTTCGTTTTTCATTTCTTACTTTTTTATGGCTGTTTTTGGCCCATTTTGGAGATTGAGTTCAGACTTTTGTTAAATTTAGATTTAGCTAAAGGTGATGGCTTTGCCTTTGTTGTAAATTTTTATGGACTTGTCAATTTTTAAACTCGGTGTAGTGAACCAAAAAAAAAAATGTCTTATTTAGAACACATGATGTAAATTTGGGATATTTTGTGTTGACTTTCGAGACAAAATTCCTTTTAAGGAGGAAGAATGTGATAATTCGTATTTTTACGCAATTATTATTATGTTTACATTCCACTTTATGAGACCCCTGTGTGATATTAATTGATACATTTTTAGTAAGTCGGAGGTTATTATATGCCATATGAGTACCTTTAAAGGACTCATATAGGCAACCCCCAATTGATTGGGACATTAAACTTAATTCAATTTAATTATTATTGAACACATTGATTAAATATTGTGATCCAAATAGTTATCATTTAGCACCTAGTGCAAGTATGCAGATAAGGATTTGGCTTGGAATTTATCCTAATGTCTAGTACTTATCCACAATGATGATGATAATAATTATCTAGTAATTGATTCACAAGATAAGAATAAATGCAAAAGGATAAGAGAAATAAATAAATAATGGATAAGTTTCAAATTGCTATGAATATGTAGTGACTTTATAATACATCTGTGTTTTATTGATTTTGTACTCACGATTTCAGCATGAGGTGGCCCAAATAAATTGATCCTAACATGTTTGTGTGTATAAGTCACAGAATGGGATAATTATACTATTGTCTTTGTTAAGTATAGATAAGGAAAGAGAAATATATGGCCTATGGACAGATAGAGCTATATTTTATTTGCTAAACCCAAGGGTATAAACGGTTCGGTTTGATTCCGTATTTTTGTTTTGGCAAAATTGATCGGTCTCGGTTTGGTTCGGAGTGTTTAAAATTTCGGTTCGATTTCGGTTTTATACTGCATAAACTAAATGAAAACTGACCGAATCGATCGGTTTGGTTTGGTTTTTTTTTTTTTTTTTTCACCCCTAGCTAAACCAGATGAAGCTCTATATAAACACAAAAGTAGAGGAAGGAATGGGGAAGGGGCAGAAGCCGAAAGAAATAGAGAGAAACGGAGAGACTAGGGACTGTTTGGGTGTCAAATAGAAACTATGTAAAGTTTGAATTTTTTCAACGTACGTTGCAGTCTGCTTGAGTAGGGATTGAAAAGGGAAGAAGGAGACTAAAGTCAAGTGGAAGCACTATAAAAGTGTGGGCGACAAGTGTGGCCGACATTGGTCATGGTGTGGATGACTTGCTGCAAGATGATTCATGAAGCCTTGAATAGGGAAGTGATTTGGTATGGCAAGTTGTAAAGAATCAATTCTTTTGATTGGGCGTTGCAGGTTCATTGGTGGGTGCAGTTTTGTAAAATTCTACATAGTTTGAGATCTTTTTTTTGGGTGATAGAATGGATGAGATAGCAGGTTATGATCCATGGTAAAAGGCAATTTCAGTGCTATTGTGATTATAGCAGGTTGCGTATGGTGGAGAGGTCCTCACACCCCACTTATACGGATACTTCTCTTGGATTTTAGATTCCATATACAGTACGTATGTGGTCTTTGAAAAAAATATTTTCATGGGTTCCGGGAGGGCTGTTGATTGCCCTTGTGCGATGGTAATTGTTACAGAGTGGAACGATGGATTTTAAAATAATTTTGTTGGACATGTTCCCTATTTGGATGGTGTGACTTATGTCCCAATTTTGCGAAGGAATCTATAATCTGTTTACTGGATGGTTTCCATGGGATGCAAGGTTTGTGTTGTATGTGGAGTTATGAAAATCACACATGGCAGGTTCTCAACGAAAAAAAAGAAGTGTGGATTGTTTTTGTCGTCTGGTTGATAGAGTTGTACTCCCAAGTCACCGATGGAAAAATTCTTGCAAGTGCGTGAATGACTATTTTCACGATTCAGACGATGGTGAGGGGAAATCCTGCTAGAGAGAAAGAGGTGAGCGAGGCTCTTCTATGAAGTTAATGTGTATAATTAACTTGCGCAGCTGTACATGTATTGGTCGCGGTTTGATGAATCGGAGGTGTTGATACCATATTGATTCGGGATGTGCATGCTGATCATATGGAAGACGGTCATGGAAAAAAGTTGCAAAGTGGTCGACTTTTATGGGTGGTCCGGTTGAGGGGGTGCTGATCATGTAATAGAATGATTGGGCACTTTCCCCACAAGCAATAGAGGGGGTGATTGTTGGGATTATATTACATGTGGGACAATTCCATTAATTTAGAATTGTTGATTTGACTAGATTCCTATTGTGAGTTGGTTTCCTTTTGTGATAGAGTTTTATTTGAAGTGAATCTCTGATGTCTTGTTGGACAAGGAATGGTTGGAAGCTCTATAAAAGGAGGTTGTTTATAAGAATTTAGGAAACCCTTTATGTGCCAAGTTGGGGGGTCTCGATCCCCTCCTGGGGATGCATGGTCTAGGGTGAGAAAGTGTGAGTTCTTTGTAGTATTAAGAGTGTACACAAATGGTGTAAGGGTTGGGTTATGTGATTAATGTCTTGTTCCAATTGTTTATTCTTAATAGTGAAAAGAACTAGTCTCTCGAGTGTGAATGTAGGCAGTTTTGCCGAACCACATAAAAATCTGTGTTTTCTTTGGTATGCTTGTTAATTACTGTTGATGGGTTTCTGTGTATGTTTATTTGTAGGAATTTGCTTCCGCGTTTTGAAATTTCAACAGTGTGCACACTCAAAATAAATGGTTATATTAGGTGAGTTCATGTATAGATTAAAGGTATAACACATACATCTCCAGCTTGTTTAGGAGTACCACATCTGTTGATTTTTTGCAATCAATGTGAGTGAGTTATTTGGGTTGGACTCATGATTCTATATATTAAGATTCCATTATTTTTGGATCCTGATGTATGGATCATATCCAAATAAATCACTCTTATTAACTGCATCGTCAACATGTCATGCGCTAATCCTTTCAAAGTATCTAAAAATTTCTTCCATTTGGGTATTGGATGTAGAAAAGAGTGCAATTACAGGAGAGAAAGAAAGAAAGTTTAATTATTAACTCAAGAAAACACCAAATTGTTCTTTTTTTTTTGTTTTAGATTACTAACACCAAATTGTTCTTACTTTCCACTCGAATGTGATTTGCAATTTGTGCGAGAGGACGTGTATAGACACTATAAAAAGTACTTTGACGTTGAAATTAAGTTTAAACATTGGTAAATTCTATATTACATTTTAGTGGTTTTATTCATAAAATGTTGAAACTTGATCTCAGCATATTGTGACTTTGAAAATTAAAATTAACGTGTGATTTTTAAAATTACAACATAAACCAAAGTATTTTTTAAAGTTACAATATGATAGAACTTAATACTTGTAGTACACTAGGACTAAATTACTACATTTTGACACTATATTAAAATATATGATACAAGTACAATCAAAACTATTAAGATGTATCACAAAAGATCCCACATAAAAAGACAGCAATCATAGAACCCACTAAGTAGCAGCCACAACTGACTTTATTTTTTGCTTTCTTTTTTTTTTTTCCCTATATATCAAGCCTTTTGTTTTGTTAACATCGATTATGACAAAAATTAGGGAAGTGGGCATGGCAATCATATATCTCTAATTGGAACCTTGATATATATCCACAAAATAACAGAAAAATCTTCAAAATTTAAGGTCACTACTCACTATCATTCATAAAACTGAATTTCTACGCTCATGACCCTTAACTCTGCCATGAAAAAAAAATATCTAAAATTTACCAACGTAACCCAAAATTCTTTGGCGAGGTCATTACCGAAAAAAACACTTTTTCACTGCGTTTAAAATAAATAAATTAGTACAACAATTTATGGTTCTCAAATTTTGGACATTTCAAATAGTTAAAGTGTACCCACGTGATTTATGGTACTATGATCACTGTCACATCATATGATACAATTGTCAATACATTCGAGAACCACGGCATTATTTCTATAAATATATATATATATATATATATTCATATGGATGTTAGGTGATAGATCCCTCAATATTAGGTGTATTAGCCAAAAACCATACGATTTGAGCATTTTTAATAAGTCCTCGCTACTTTTGCAATTCAGCGAAAAGCTCCTTGTTTTTGAGCAAAAAATGGCTAACACATTATTATGTGTCAACTTTAAACCACCATAAAATCAAAATTTTTTTTTTGCCTTTTTGAATGATTTATTTTTTGATTTCATGTTTTTGATCGAGATCTATGCATTGAACGTGAAAATTGTACAAAAAAATGTAATTTGGAATCTCCTTTTTCGATTGTATCTGTCAAAATAGACTATTTTTTGTTGACTGACAGATAATATTGATGAAAACAACCATAATTTCCTTGTTTTTTTTTGGCCTTTTTAGATTTATTTTTTTTTTTTTTTTGTATTTTATTTGTTTATATTTACGACGATACATTTCTTAATTCTTGGGCTTTTTTGGTATTTTTTTATTTTTTTAATTTTTTTTATTTCATGTTTTTTTTTTCCTTCGAGATCTATGTATTAGACTTTGAAACTTTACAAAATCAGGTAATTTGCAGTCTAGTTTTGGGATTTTATTTGTCTATAAATAGACAATTTTATTATTTTTTAGACTTTTATGTGTTTTGTTTTTTAATCTCATGTATTTTTTTTTTTGAGATTAATGCACCTATGGTGCCAAATATATATATATATATATATATATGTGTGTGTGTTTTTGTTATAAGAATTTGAAATTTTTTAGACATAAATGAGTATTTTCGACTAAAATAAGAATAAAATGACCTAATGTGTTTAAAAAAAAAAAAAAAGTAAGTTAAATTTTAATTTAGACATATTTTATTTGATAAACGAAAGAGTGGCCCAAATACATCAGTGAGTACGTTTTGTCCTCTAACACAATATCATATTAATATGGACCTTTTGGCCTGTCAATTTTACAAGACTTTTCCCACTTGTTCTACGTCACTGATAAAAATACAATCGTAAGAGCAAGTAGTGTAGCATTGAGTTTTTTGTATGCATTGCTATGGTCAAATTATAGTAATAATGTTGTAAAACACGTCTTCTTGTTCTTCTTTTTTTTTTTTTTTTGTTTGATAGCAGTCTTGTTCAACTCTCTCATAATGCTGTAAATTACACACGTCATGTTCATCTCTCTCTCTCTCTCTCTCATAACGTACAAGTTATTCAGTGAGTCCGTCATGTCACATCAGTGAAATGATGTGGTGTGACCTACCCAATAAAAAGGAGCCATGTGGCCACTAACACTAGGAGGTTATGACATGTGATTGGTAGTTTGTTTTTTTAAAAAATTGATAACCACATGGCATGATTCCCTTGAAGTAGGAGGTATATGTGTGGTTAAGATTGAAAGGTCACACCACATCATCATACTGACGTGGCATGACGGGCTCACTGAATAATTTTAATCATGTCTTGACCGACCCTTGTGGCCAAGTGGTACCCTTGTCCTCTTCTTTTGTAGGCAGGGCCGGCCCTTGGGCCAGCGGCCCGGGCAATCGCTTGGGGCCTCAAAAAATAAGAGCTTGTTTGACCTTGGAATAAGGTCTTGTTTGGCCAAAATTCATGTATTATATATAAAAATAGGGCCAAAACAGGACCTAAAAAAACAGGGCCTTAGATATACATGCATTACATATAAAAATAGGACAAAAAATAAGGCATTGTTTGGCCAAAATACATGTATTACATATAAAAATAAGGCAAAATAGGGCCTAAAAAAAATAGGGTCTTGTATATACATGTATTATATATAAAAATAGGACCAAAAAAGGGCCTAAAAATTTTTTCTTTTCATGTTTGCTTGAGGCCTCATGTGAATTTCACAATATCAGGGCCGACCCTATTTGTAGGAGGTGCAAGGATCAAACCTTGCTGCATGCAAGGGTTTCGGATTATAGTCTCATCTATTATAGAATGGCCCTCGATCCTCAGTGTGTAATATTGTCTTTGGAATATTAGCTACTTGGATATGTGTGTGGTGTGCCTCCATCCAAGTATTGTGCCTTCATCCAAGTAAGTACTAAAAAAAAAAATCACGTCTTCGTCAACTCTCTCTCTCTACATATATAAATGACATATCCAGTGCTTGTATTCCTCCTCTTCATTTTGGCACAAAGCATAAATTTTTTTTTTGATAGTATAACCATTGGAGAAGTTCCATTTGCACATTCATGCTAGTTATAACTTTTTTTTTTTTTTAATCACTCATTTTAATGGACTAGTGTACAAAACACACTACCAAATTCATCATAAAGTAGTGTAGTCATTGTGTAAATGAATGACAATCAGGGCCGGCCCTGGGGAAAGCCGACAAAGTGATCGCTTTGGGCCCCCAGATATTTAGCTAATTTAAGGGCCCTATTTTGGTACTAACTTTGCAGTTATATATTAGGCTCTTAAAAAAAACGTACTGTAATCTAGCCTAATAAAGGCCCCAACCCAAATTAAAATGACCCAAAATTTTCACATATAAAACTACAAAACTAAGCCCAAGCAGACCCTCTAGAATAAGACTGTATTTTTTTGCTGGAGAGATTAAGGGTGTGTTTGATAACCCCATTAAGTGTTGAAAATGAAAAGATTCAGCACTTTTTCTTTTTCAGTGCGTTTGATAACATACCACTTAATTGAAAAAGTAGCTCCAAAATCACTGAAAACTTTAAGTGAAAAATTTCTACTGAAAATAATCACTGAATGTATTCTACTTCAATAGTTGAAACACTGTTTTAAGAAATAAACATTGAACGCTTAAAATTTTCAGTACTTAAAATTCAGCACTTAATTTTCAGTACTTAATTTTCAGTTTTATCAAACGCACCCTAAGACTATAATTTATTTTACTATTAAAAAAAAGACTAATTGATCAACTCATAGTGTGATACACTTTTAAAAAAATAATAATAATAAATCAGTGTACCGAAAAGATGTATGAAAATTAGGTTTTTCTCAATTCCTCCAATTCCTTTTAGTTTTAGCCCAAACAAACCCTCCAGTTGTAAGTTGTTTTCAATTTATAGCTTGGTTCAAATTATTGGTTGTTCAAATAAGTATTTAATTATGCTGCAAGTTGTTAGAACATTTTGCAATGTGACATTGAAAACCAATATATACGCATAATTATGTATACATAGACTACAAAAAAAATCGTCAGGTGCGCTGCCCTCAAACGCCCGTATAGCCCCGGACCCTATTTTAAAAGTTCGCATTGGGCCCCCTAAAGCTCAGGGCCGGCCCTTATGACAATCTAAGTTATGATTCCAAATATGGTGTCCAAATGAGTTGCCATGCAGCCAGTTTACCACAAGCAAGGGCGTTTCCCACCAAAAAAAATGGTGTCTATTTATACATATTTAATAATGAAATAAGAAAAGATAATGAGATAAATTTTTAAGGAGAGATAAATACTCCACCTTTACTCATAAATTTTTCATCTTTTTACACTATAGGGTGGTGTGTTTAGCTGAAAATGTGGTGTATTTAACAAGTCCCTAAATATAAACTATTTGAACCAATTAGGTATGATGTTAAATTGAATTTGGAACCCTTTATTGGGTTGGACTGAAACGAGGATAGACATAATAAAGTTTGGTGCCAAATATTAGGGTGGTCATGGCCTAGAATATCACATAGACAATATAGACAATTATTATTAGGGTAGGCTGTGATACCCGTACCTCACCGACTACTGACACAACATGTAGTACAACTCTTTAAGCATTTGATAACCTAAGTTAGAATTTTAAATTTGGAAAGATAGCATGACTCAAAAATGAAACTTTTTTGGGAATGGAGCACATGATTAGATGTCAAAATATAGTACTTTAGCACTGCAACAATACCAAAATATAAGTTTGGCATAAGTAAAATGGCAATTTCTATTGGAGATACTCTCATCAAACTTCGACTACTATTTTAAATGATACAATAGCTGTAATCCTGCTATTCTTGTACGCTATGTCTGAGGGAAAAGAAAGGAAAACACAAAGGACAACAGTTTTTTATTTTTTTCATTTGGTTACCAAAGAAAATAGTGAAAAAATGTAGGAAGGAAAAGATAGTGGGAAACAGATTAAAATTTTAAAATTTTCAATTAAAATTTAAAATTTTTTACTTTTGATTTATTATCATGTTTTTATTACAAGGGGAGGGGGAATTCGTACATATGCACCTAGAGCATAAGAGAAATTGGTGTTGACCAACTCGAATAGGACCTCATGTCCTTAGCCCTACTTTTACAGTTATATTTAATTGTGGAGGAAGAAAGCATTAGAAAAATCATAAGGGAAAAATGATCTTAAATTAATCCGCCAACCAAACAAAGCCATTCTAAAATTAATTAAAAACGATCTATTTCTTTTGGGCCATGCTCGATCCGTAGAAAAAATGCATCCCCCAGACCAATATGTATATGTGTGTATATATATATTAAACCATGACTGGCTGACTGCCCAATTGCCAAAGCTTGCAATGGATTCCTTTCTCCCACACTTAAATTCTCTCATAGGTGGAGTATTTCTTATACTCACAGCTTTCTTGTATCTATCATGGAAGTCTATAACTCCTAAAATCCCAACATATAAAAATACCATGCCACCACAATCTAGTGGTGCATGGCCCATAATAGGCCACCTTCACCTCTTAGGAGGGTCACAACTTCCCCACATAACCTTAGGAGCCATGGCAGACAAGTATGGCCCAATCTTCACCATCCGGCTCGGCTTCCATCGAGCCGTGGTGGTAAGTAATTGGGAATTGGCCAAGGAGTGCTTCACCACCAATGACTTAGCCGTCTCGTCTCGGCCCAAGCTATTAGCGGCCAAACACTTAGGCTACAACTATGCCATGTTTGGCTTCTCTCCCTATGGTCCATATTGGCGTGAACTACGCAAAATTAGCTCAATTGAGCTACTCTCAACTCGAAGGCTCGAACTACTTAAACATGTCCTAGTGTTTGAAACAGAGGAATTTATTAAAAAGCTTTGTAAATTTTGGGTGTTGAAGAGAAAAAACTCAGACTATGCTTTGGTTGAAATGAAGGAACAGTTTGGGGATTTAGCTCTCAAAATAGTTCTCAAAATTGTTGTCGGAAAGCGAGAATTTGGGGCCGGAGATGAGAAAAAGGCGGAGAAATTTAAGAAAGTGATTAGGGAATTTTTCTATTTGTTGGGGATATTTGTGGTGGGTGATTCAATTCCATTTCTTGGGTGGTTGGATTTGGGTGGGCATGAAAAGGTTATGAAGAGATCTGCAAAAGAAATGGACTTAATTTTTGGAGAATGGTTAGAAGAGCATAGACAAAACACAGATTTGGGTGAGATTAATGGTGAAAAAGATTTCATGGATGTGATGTTGAGAATTCTTAGAGGGGCAGACCTTGGTGGTTATGATGCTGATACAATCAACAAAGCCACATGCATGGTATGTGTTTGCTTTATATATATATATATATATATATACACACACACGACGTCGTGCAAATGCACGGGTTTTTTTCAAAATACTCTCATGCCGGTAGATATACACACATAATACATCTATATTTTTATAGTTGTCTAAAAGACCTTAAGAGTTATTATATATATAACAAATACATTAACATGCATTTTTATTTTTTATTTTTTTTATGATAGCCATGAGAACATACATTGAATATAATTAATCTTGTATGCATTTTCTAATACATGAACCAAAAAAAAAATGTATATGTATATATATATATATGTATATGAATTAAATTAACACATTTAAATGCAGAGAAGTTTTTTTGTCTAATAAAATGTAATTTAATAACTAAAAGATGAAAAGTTTCTAGAAGATGAATATATTAAAAAATTGTTATAATTTTGAGAAGTTGAAAGAGATTTAATTTTTACATATAATAAATATGTTATGATTCATGTGTATATATATAAGGTCAGGTTCTTAAGTAAACAGGGTAAGTGAACTTATCCAGTGAACATGACTTTTAAGCTTAAAAGAACCCGGGAACTGCCCCGTTGACCCGCGGATTTTTGGGTTCTTTTAGGCTTAAAATCCATATTTACATGGTAACGACCCCGCTAACTTTAGAGCCTCTCCATATATATATATATATATATATATGGGGGCTGCTAACCTACAACATGATGGTTGTAGGTCAGCATCGTACAACAACCTCTTTAGCGACGAAAAGTAGATTTTTAGAGATGAATTTTGTGGCTAAAGGTTCCAACTTTTAGCGACGAAAAATTTCATCGCTAAAAGCCAATTTTTTGTCACTAAAAGTCTCCTTTGTTGTAGGTTAGCAAATCCCTATATATATATATATGTGTGTGTGTGTCAGTGTGTGTGTGTGTGTGTGTTACAAAGAAAACAATGAATTTACAAAAAGAATAAGAAAAAGAAACTAAGAAATGCCAAGTGAACAAAAGAAAAACCAACAAAATGCCATGTGGCATATTATCTATCCTTTTATAGTAGTCTAAAAGACCTTAAGAATTATTATACATATTTATAACAAATACTTGAACATGCAATTTTATTTTTTATTTTTTTTATGATAGCTAGCTATGAACATGCATTGAACATAGTTGAACTTGTACGTATATTTTAATTCATGAACCAACAAATATATATATATATATATATATGAATTAAATTAGCGCATTTGAATGCAAATATGTTTGTTTGTCCAATAAAATGTAATTTAATAACTGAAAGATGAAAAGTCTCTAGAAGATGAATATATTAAAAAATTGTTATAATTTTGAGAAATTGAAGAGATTTTATTTTAACATATAATAAATATGATATATATATATATATGTGTGTGTGTGTGTTATAAAGAAACAATGAATTTATAAAAAAAGAAAAAGAAAAAGAAACTAAGAAATGCCAAGTGAACAAAAGAAAAACCTCCAAAATGCCATGTGGTATATTGTGGAAAGGGTTTTCGCTTTGCTCTTTATATATATAATAAATAAATATATACAATCCGGATCTTAGGCTTTTAGCGACGAAAATTTTTGTCGCTAAAAGCGACATTTTTGTAGCTAAAAGACTAAAAGTGGTCCGTCCCTTTGAGCCTGCACTTGATCCTGGCCTTGTAGTGTATATATGTATATATATATATATATATATACTATGATTCTTCTTTATGAATTTCTTATAGAACTTTATTTGATAATTATGAGCCAATACAGACACTCAGAGAACTTTAGACATAACCGAACATAGATTGAGCTGGTTTAAGGCTTGGTACGATATATGCCCTAGTTCTATGTCAAGATTTAATAGAAATATAAGGGGTTAAAAAATTATAACTTAGGACCTGTTTGAATTGTTTAAAACAAAATCAGGCTGATTTTTGCAAAAAATCAATCTATGTTGATTTGATATTGAACAAGTCATTGGGGCATTTTTAAGTCAGAAATGTACTCTTAAATACCTAAAAAAAACATCTACTCCAGCACAAAACTATTTTAAATTGGTTTTTTATTAAATCACAGAACTAGTTGTTGTGTTATCCAAACATCTTCTTAACATTACTCAAAATTGATCATAAGCTTGGGTCCATACAAATTCTATTTGGATTCTAAACTGTAGGCTTTTGGACCTTTTAGTCTATGATTTTAGGGGGAACTGATTCCACTACAGTTACATTAACGTGGGCTGTCTCTCTTCTACTGAACAACCGTCACGTGTTGAAAAAAGCCCAAGAAGAATTGGACATCCACATCGGCAAGGATAGAAAAGTCAACGAATTGGATATCAACAAATTGGCCTACCTCCAAGCCATCGTCAAAGAGACATTTCGTTTGTACCCAACAAGCCCACTTGGAGGCCTACGAGAATTCACTGAAGACTGCACAGTAGGTGAGTACCATTTTCCACGTGGCACTCGACTAGTGGTGAACGTATGGAAGTTGCAGAGGGATGCTCGCGTGTGGTCGGAACCATTAGAGTTCAGACCAGAAAGGTTCATGACCACTCATAAGAATGTTGATGTGAAAGGTCAGGATTTCGAGTTGATCCCATTTGGGGCGGGTAGAAGAGCATGCCCTGGGATCACTTTGGGACTTCAAGTGTTGCACTTGGTTTTAGCTAATTTTTTGCATGCTTTTGAAATTTCAAGTGCGACGAGTGCACCGATTGATATGAGTGAGAGCACTGGATTAACCAACATGAAAGCCACTCCCCTTGAAGTTCTTCTCAGGCCTCGTCTTTCAAATAATTTGTATCTATAAAATCAGAAAAAATAAAATTATGATTTTCAACCTCATTATGATTGCGTCACTATAAACCAAAGTCGTGGGTAGATAAAGTTTCACTTTCGGCTAGTTTTAATGAAAACTTCTAGTCTTATACTGTGTTGTGTTGATTTAATAAGGGGTGAGATCTTAAAGTATTTTTAAGTTACGTTTGGACTCTTGATAATAAAAATACAATTAGGCAGATACAAAACAAAATAAGGATTTACTCAAAAAGAATAAAGACAAGAGATAATTACACTTTAGTCATTATTATGTGTCAAAATTAAATGTCAGTCTATTACTTTTTCAAAATTAAAAAAAAAAAAAAAAAGGTAATTTTGTTTGTAAAATAAAAAAGTTATCAATTTTTATTTGATGTTTTGGAGCAACTCTTTATATGGATGAGAGCAACTCTTTGAAACGTTGGGAGCTACTACTCCAAACGTAGAGAGCAACCTGTTTAAAAGTCGGGTACAACACTTCACAACGTTAGGAGCAAGTATTCAAACGTTTTGGTGCAAGTTCAGAAAGTTGAAAACAAAAAGTCGACTAAAATACAAAATAATTATTTAAAAATTGATGTTTTATTTTAATTTTTTGATTTCTTAATTTATTTTATTTTATTATTATTGATATTTTTTAATTTTCAAAAAGTAGTAGACTGACTTTTAATATCATACAAAAAGTTGACTGAAATCTAATCATCCATAAAGAAAATGTCCGTTCATGTTTAAACCTGAAAGTGAATATGAGCAACTTTATAATGTTGGAGAACAACTCATCACAACGTTGGGAGCAACGCATCACATAACATTTTGGCTCAAGTCAGCAAATATAAATTTATGGATCTCATAACATTTTAGAATGTTGGGAATAACTCATCATAACGTTGGGAGCAACGCATCTCATAACATTTTTGCGCAAGTCGTAACGTGCAAACATAAATTTGGCGCAAGTCGTAACGTGCAAACATAAAATAGACTGAAATGTACATAAACTTTTTAAAGTTTGTGATATATATATATATATATATATATTTTTTTTTTTATGGATGGATTTTTAATTTTTTTAATTACTATTAATAATTTTTTTAATTTAAAAAAATATTCGACTGACTTTTAAATTGTTCATTGACTGAAAAAAAGTAATTATCCCTAATTTTATTTGCTCTTATTTGATGAAACTGTGGGCCTCTTCCAGCCCTTTTTATGAGCCGCCAATACTCACTAAAAATATTTGGAAAAAAATAAAATAAAATAAAATTAACCCTTTAACTTTTCTTTTATTTTTTTGGGTCAGAGACTCAGAAGCCCTTTACTTCGTTTGAGAAGTTATAGCTTAATTCAAAAAGTAGCTCTAGTGGGCCTGTAGTTAAAGAGACCCAACCCATACCATCTTCCGATTCTTCGACAGTTATACAGTACAAAGCCCATTGGTTCACTAATAGTTCACCAAAATGGGGACTCTCATATGGGTTCTGTCTTGCTACTCAACAAGCCCAACCATACAAGTGGACCCAAAATAGACACCCATTTTGTAGAGAAAGGCAAGTGTAGACTAGTAAATTGGAATTTGCAGCACCAAAAAGAGTCCATACAATACAATGGTAATATTGACAATTTATTCAACCATGCTAGTGGAAACAAATGGCACTTTGAGGTCGATATATATAGACATATATCTATATACATAACATATCTATATATGCATTAATTTTGTATTGTTATTATAGATTTATCATTATGGGCTGGGAAAACGATGAGGTCTCATGTGACTGCTGTGCAAGAGCAGCTCATTAAGAAAAAAAGTGAATAACTTGGAGAGCTAGGCTTGCGCATATCGGTCGGTTCAGTTCGGTTCAATTTGGTTTATTTTATTCGATTTGAGTGACTGATGAACTGACATCTGACCAAATAGTATTTCAATTATATCGGTTCAGTGACTAAAACTGAAATTCGGTTCGGTTCGGTTATTTCGGTTAACTGTAATTTTATTTTATTTTATTTTTTTTTGTGGTTCACATGCCAATAAGCCATTAGATGATATAACCCTTAAAAATTGATAAATCTATACCAAAAAATACTAATAATAATTAAAAATCCACCAATTTTACAAACACAAACTACACAATACAAATTTAAAAAAAAAAAAAAAAAAAAAAAAAGGGTGACAATATGAATATCACAGATAGTGGGTGTGGTCTAAGAATGGATCTATGAACTTTGAAAGGATCTCAATATTCAAAGTTAGATTTGTTTACCATTGGTGAATACTATATATATGGAATGAAAATAAACCTTGATGATGCCTTTGAGATGCTTAACAAGCTCAGAATCTGAAGAAAGTTCCGAAACTTCTGAGGTTCATGCGAATGCTCTGCAATTACAAAAACAAACATCTACAATCAGACACACGTGTATATATATATATATATACACATATGTATATGCCTATGAATTAGGAATTAACAGTTGTACCACATATTGTGACAGTGGTCGATGGTACTACAACCACTGCATGTGATACAAGAACAACATTTGGGAGAAATTTGAGAAGCATAACATTACTCGATAACTTTTTATGTTACTATTTGGTAGTAACAATGTAGCATATAATAGTAACTATTAAGATGTCACTTAATAGTAATAATTGATCCTATGATACAGTAACCAACCCCAAATAAGTGAAACTATTGTTGTATGTATGATAAACCAAATTACTTGGTTCAATGGAAAAATGTCATATTAATTAACGCCGAATGTTGGCTAGTTATTATCGAAATCATTCACATGTTAGTCTATAATTGATAAAGTAATCTTACTATCATGCTGAAAACTTATGGATCTTGAATCTAACACATTTCAAGGTCTATCAAATACTAAAATTAAATGCGTACCATTGTTTGCAATTGTCGATTGTTAGAGACGGTGATTGGAAACCCCTTAATTAATCAAACCTTCAAAATGGCTTCTTCCTTTCTCTGTCTCACCATATGCATAAAACAAGATACTGTGACTTGATGAAACGTTACTTTCAAGGGGAAGTTTTTATGCCTTCTATAAAGGAGAGAAGAGGGCCAGTGAATAACTGCTTAGAGAGAAACCGTTTTATCGTGGGTTTTCTATAATCTCTCTAAACTGATTATTTATACAAATAATTTTTTTTTTATTAATATTTGAGAAATTTTCCTATTGGCTAACATCTTATAAGTGAGTCCAGTCAATACAAAACTCTACAAAAGGTTAGTGGGCCACAATCTCCCGTGAGATGACATTCTCTCACTTGGTCCACTAAGCCAATTATGATGCAAAATATGACTTTAGTAAAATATGCAGGTTCATGTGAAAAACTCTTGACTAAGTAGGACTTCATGCTAAAAGACTTTGACTTGAGATCGCGAATTCGATTAAGTGTAGCCAATAACCCAAATTAATAAGAAACTGTGTTACTATGATTAGCTCAGACTATCAATGTGAGTCATAGCGGTTGTACAACATTTATATCATACTCCCTTTTATGTACCACATCATTAATAACCTTTACTAACCTAGTCTATTATACCAAAATGTCCCTGTAATTTGTCTTGTTAAGACATTTCCTGTTTATCAAATAACGAAACATAATATGTGTACACATAATTGAAAATAGGAAACAGACAGAAACAAACTACCATTGCGTAAAAGCGTCAAGTATACAACAACTGAAATATCCATCATTATACATATCAAGGATTACTTAAAAGACCCATCCTAATAACATGTTCCTTATATGTCTTTGGAGGTATTACTTTAGTCAATGGATCAGCAACCATAAGAGTGGTACTTAAATTCTCAATTGACACTTGTTGTTTCTAGACTCTTTCTCTAACAACCAAGTACTTAAGTTCCATATGTTTGGAACCACTAGAGTACTTTCCATTCTTGGAGAAGAAAACGATTGCGGTATTGTCACAATAAAGTTTCAGCGGCCTGGCAATGGAGTCAACAACACCAAGTCCTGAAATAAAATTCCGCAACCATAGAGCATGACTCGTGGCCTCAAAGTATATCACAAAATCGGCCTCCATCGTGGATGAAGCAATAATGGACTGCTTCACACTCTTCCACGAGATTGCTCCACCAACTAGCAGAAACATAAAGCCTAATGTGGACTTTCTGCTATCTAAGCAAACAGCAAAATCCGAGTCTGAGTACCCGATCACTTCTAACTAATCTAATCTCCTACATGTGAGCATATAATCCTTTGTCCCTTGAAGATATCGCACAACCTTCTTCGCTGCTTTCCAGTGTTCTATTCCTGGATTACTTTGATTTTTACCTAGTATTCCAACTGCAAAACTAATATATGGTCTGGTACAAGTCTGGGCATACATTAAGCTCCCCACAACTGATGCATATGGAACTTTCTTCATTTGATCCTTTTCTAAGTCATTCTTAGGGCACTGACTTTCATTTAACTCATCACCTTTCATGATTGGTGCATCACTGACTGAACATAACTGCATATTGAATCTTTCCAAGACTCGATTGATATAACCTTTTTGAGACAGTCCTAACAATCCTCGAGATCGATCCCTAAAGATTTCTATGCCAATGACATAGGATGTCTCACCCATATCAACCATTTTAAAGCTCTTGGCGAGATACTCCTTGGTTTGGTGCAACAAACCAAAATTACTACTAGCTAGCAAAATGTCATCCACGTACAAAACTAAAAAGATAAACTTGCTCCCACTGACCTTTAGATATATACACTAATCAACAATGTTTTCCTTAAATCCAAAAGTAATAATGGTATCATTAAACCTTATGTACCACTGTCTTGAAGCTTGTTTAAGACCGTAAATGGATTTCTTTAATTTGCAAGCCAAATGTTCTTTCCCTTCCTTTGTGAACCATTCAGGTTTCTCCATGTAGATATCCTCATCCAAATTTCCATTCAAAAAAACGGTTTTCACATCCATTTGATGTAACTCTAAGTCATAATAAGCTACAAGAGCCATTATAATTCTTAGTGAGTCCTTCTTAGATACAGGAAAAAAGGTCTCTCTATAGTCAATGCCTTCTTTCTGAGTGAAACCTTTAGCCACAAGTCTAGCCTTATATCGTTCGATATTGCCTTTAGCATCGCGCTTGGTCTTGAAGACCCATTTACAGCCGACTTTCTTACAATTATTAGGCAATTCGACGAGATCCCAGACACCATTCTGGTCCATCGATTTCAACTCTTCATTCATAGCATCGATCCATTTACTAGAATTATCACTTTCTATGGCTTGTGAAAATGAAACCGGATCCTTAGTAATCCCAATATCAAAATTATATTCTTGTAGATACACCACATAATCATCTGAAATGGCAGGTCTCCTTTCCCTCTAAGATCTTCTCAGAATTGCCGGTTGTGGGGGTTCTACATTATTTTCAATGACAATATCCTCATGAATCGCGAATCATTTCTATTATGTTGTTCGTTTGCCTCAACTGGTCGAATAGGCTGAGGAACAACAATTTCTCGAGGAAGAAATGGTGGTGGGATATCCACTCTTATTTCCTCGAGATTTACTTTCCTTGATTCATCACTCCCACTAATTTTGCCATTCTTTAAGAATCTGGCATTACCGGTTTCTACTATCCTCGTACTATGGTTAGGACAATAAAATTTGTACCCTTTTGGACTTATCTGGATAACCAATGAAATATCCAGATATTATCCTTGAATCTAACTTTTGCTCATGTGGATTGAAGATCCTTGCTTCTGCTAGACAACCCCTAATATTTAAATGTCTCAAACCAGGCTTCCTACCAGTTCACATCTCGAAAGGAGTTGTTGGGACCGCCTTACTAAGAACCCTGATCAAGATATACATTGCAGTCTTTAATGCTTCACCCCATAATGAATTAGGTATAGTTGAAAAACTCATCATGTTCCTAACCATATCCAAAAGAGTATGATTACGCCTTTTAGCAACTCCATTCTGCTATGGCGTACCTGGCATTGCGTATTGAGCACAAATGCCATGCTTTTCAAGAAATTTGGCAAATGGGCTAGGATTTTGGCTCGACTCATCATATCTACCATAGAGCTCACCACCTCTATCAGACCTCACTATTTTAACCTTTCTATCTAACTGTCTCTCGACCTTAGTAATGAACACCTCAAGGATGTCAATGGCCTGAGACTTTTCGTGTATTAGATATACATAACCATAGCGAGAAAGATCATCTATAAAGGTGATAAAGTACCGCTCTCCAGCAAAACATGGAATGGAGAGTGGTCTAAGAATATCTGTATGAATTATCTCAAGAAGCTTAGTACTTCTTGTGGCACCTTTCTTAGTGTGTTTGGTTTGCTTTCCCTTAATGCAATCCACACACACTTCAAAATCAGTGAAGTCTAGGTTATCTAAAATCCCATTCTTCACCAATCTCTTAATTCTATTCCTGGAGATATGCCCCAGTCTCCTATGCACAAGATTGAAGACTTTTCATTAATTAGGTCACGTTTTGAACCAACATTCGAATGCAGGGCTATTAAAGATTGTGCAAACTCATGATTTAAAGAAATTTTATATAAACCATCATATAAAATACCATAATAAACCATAACAGAGTTAAACATCAAACTGAGTTTTGCACAACCAAATAAAGATGAAGATTCTAGTAACATCCAACTTAGACCAAGAAACTAAATTCCTAGAAATTGAAGGTACATATAAAGTGTCCATAAGATCCATCTGATGACCCGTCTCTAAGAGTAGGCGGTAGGTTCCAACAGCTATCACTTCCGCTTTGAGACGGTTTCCCATATAAACGAATCTTTCACTGTCCTTCGGCTTCCGGGTGGTAAGGAATCCCTGCATCGAATTTGTAATGTGAGTCGTGGCCCCAGAGTCAATACACCAAGTATTAGAAGGTACTTCGGCAAGATTTGATTCATAACATACAAAAGAAAGATTTTTTACCTCTCCTTTCAAACCAAGCTCTACGCTTGCTGCAGTCTTTCTTCACATGTCATTTCTTGCCACAAAAGTAACATTTGACAGTGAACTTTCCACGGCCCTGGCTACTTTCCCCTGGTCCATCTCTTTTCTTTGGCAAAAATTTCTTTCCTTTCACAAACTTTCCTTTCTTTTTAGCTCCTTGAGTTACAACTAGCACAGAGTGGGGTTCTTCTTGCCTTAATCTCACTTCCACTTGAATACACATACCAGTCAGCTCATACAAATTTCACTTGTCTTTGTGAATGTTATAATGAATTTTGAATGGGCCGAACTAAGGAGGAAGTGAGTTGAGAATAAACTGCACTAAGAAGGATTCATCTACTTGCATTCCTAGTGCTCGAAGTTTTGCAGCTTTGTCAGTCATATAGAGGGTATGTTCCTGAACTCCTCTATTACCATTATATTTGACAATAGTTAACTCTGCCATAAGTGTGCCTGCAAGTGACTTATCTGCTGATTTAAAACGTTCTTTCACAGCAGTCAATAGTTCCAATGAGCTATTAGTTTGAGGGAGGGAGGTTTTGATATTATTAGCCATGGTCATCCTCATAAACATAAGACTAAGTCTGTTTGATCTCTCCCAGGCTTTCAAAGTATCAACCTGTTCTGTAGTACTATCAGCAGTAACTTCCTTAGGTTTTTCAGCCAAAAGTGCCATGTCGAGATCTAACACACCTAGTGTGAATTGGACTTGTTCATACCATTCTGAAAAGTTTGACCCATTGAGAGTCGGAATGCTAGATGCATGAGAGTGCAACGAAGTGGGAATAGTCACTGAAATAAAATAAGACAATTGTCACATTAAGCCTAGAGTCTATCCATAATATAGAATTATAAATTCTAAATAGTTGAACTATTGATATCACATTGGTACCACCTTTGGGCGAAAACCTTAGCATATCTAGTGTCCACTCTATAGGTGTAAAATATTATCACCTATATGGGTCTAATGTAATTTATGCCACCTACTAGCTAGTTATGTTACCTTTGGGTATCCAATTCTACACTACTAAATGACACAAATTACATTACCCTATCCAGTTCATAGTCAGTTGAAAGTGACTCTCCTTTGGGCTAGTTTTAATCTCCTAACTTGACTGCCATTGAGAATATTATTGTCTTTTATGTCACCCTTATTTGACTAATCTTTAATGTAATTCTGTATTCATAAGGCTCACTAACCTAGGTCACTTTGGTGACTACAAAATTAATAAACCCTATGAATATAAAATTAACCAACAATATTCTCTAACATTTTATTAGAGTTATTATCTAATTGCTAAAGTGGTCATTTAATAATTCAATCACCATTTTAATAATAATAAATTAAAAAAAAAATCAGTTTTTCTTTATGTGGTTGAATTTTTTGTACAATGACAACAATTAGCACTATCACTCAATTTTATATATAAAATAAATAAACATAACAACATAATGTAACTATATAATGTAGCCACATAGGTACAGTTTTGCACAATAATATCCAGAATTTACAATTACACTGAAATTTGATATATATTAGATCTATGATATCCAGAATTTACAATTCCAGTAATACAATCATGACCTCAATCTTTAATGTTTCACATCAATACATGTCATGACTATATAGGATAATGATTCATTCAGTAATTTAGAAGTAGCACAAATTGTCACAGATACATCTGTGAAATTTAAAAGTGGATGTATTTGGTGTCTAACACATGGTCGTGGTTTCCAAAGCAAAATAATAAACATGAGTATTATGCACTAGGGTTATTCATGAAAAACCAAAGAATGTGGTAAAGTTAAGATTTTAACTTTATAACTATCTTTTACATGTGGCAAACTCCTAATCAAGTAGATGCAGTTCCAAAATTTGACTCCAACATGGCACAATATGTATATCAAACACTACACAACAGATTGAACCGCCGGTGCATAGATCGGAAATATGCATATCTATCAAATCGCAAACTACTCCGACAGTGTACAGAGAAAACAAATGTCACGCCTCAGAACAACATAAATAGAGAAAAATAAATTTCCTTTATGGGTCCATAGGGAATGACTGCCGAATGTCACTAACCTTCCACACCACGCAGTTCTAGTCCACAACAAGAAAGAACAACCCACAGTAATATAAAGGAAACCTATTATATTACCAGCATCAGAGTTATTACAACAGCAAAGCTACAGCGGAAGATATATAAAGTTTGAAAGCAACATATGCCCAAGTACCAAATATAACAAAACAACTAAACAAAAATAACATAAACTATCTCCAGGTCTTCAGCTGGCGTAAACCCTAGCATAGCCATCATCAGTGGGGCCACCCTCGGTGTATCCTCCTCCCAGATATGAACTATCGTCGTAGACTTCATCACCTGTAAAATGAGGTACATGATAGTCTGGATGGGGGAAAGTCCAGGCAATAAAGGCCGTCAGCTTACTGAGAGCTAAGTGAGTAAAAACTAGCAAGGTACTAGTTATCTGAAGTAAACACAAGCTTATGAAAACACGAGTTAACATCTTACTATAATAATAATAATATCTTGTTCCTTTATTCAACCTCGTGAACCCGCCCTTATCGTCTTGTTATCCGAAGATCAAAATTAACATATTCTGATTGAATGAACAAACTTAATCGTTTAACTCTAGGGATACACCCTTATTCCGTCCATCGCTTTTACAGCATATTACACAGCTCACCGTATGTCATGGACTCCACGTCAGTCCGTCCCCCAGCTTTTAAGAACAGTGTATCCTGTTCACCGCATTTCAGGGATACAACATTTCGAACAAGGCATATCATCTATTGTCACGACTCCGTGCCATCTACCAGACATCCCAACTCACCGCTTTTAAAAGCATATTACAAAGCTCACCGCTTTTAAGAGCATATCATAGAATATCCGGTCTATCTTAGGACTACTTGGTCCAACTCACCGCTTTTAAGGGCATATGCACAGCTCACTGCATTTCAGAACATATCATGACCAAATGTCCGTCCACGTACCATTCCCAGAACTTACCAAACATACCTGAGTTACGTTCTAATATTGACACATGACAATTCCCAATATGGCCTGACTACTCTGATTAAAAAAAACGGATATCGAACTCATACATGAACCGCATAATATCTCACGTCATTTCATTAACCCATTATTCTCAATCATAGTTATCTGTGTTGTCACATTTTTCCAGATCCGCCGAAAATTGCATAACGAAAATCCGAATTGAGAAAGGAACAATCAAACCTCTTATATAATAAACAGGCAAAAGAATCCATGTTCTGCCCATACCAATCGATTGGTATAAGGTCCAATCGATTGGGATAAAAACTATAACAATCGATTGGGTCTGAAATAATGTCAATATTGCTAACATTAGCAATCGATTGGGATGTTAATCGATTGAAATTCTATCCAATCGATTGGGTCCAGACTGATGGCAATCGATTAGTAATTATGCCAATCGATTGGCACTTCGTCTTCACCAGCAGATTGTAAAAACAACATATAAAAACGTCAAAACCATGCTTTTAACACATCTAAGCTTCATAATAACTTGTATAGACATCCAATAAAGGGACCAAGTGAGTTAGGAACTCACCAAGGGTGTGTTTGGCTTGTGTGTTCTTGAAAACACCAAAGTTCTCTCTCTCTCTCTCTTCTCTTCTTCTTCTCTCTGCCCAGCTATCTTTGTCTCTTCTTCTTCTTTCTTTATCTCTTTTCTTCTTCTTCTTCTTCTTCTTCTTCTTCTTCTTCTTCCTACCAAGAGTGTGTGTGTATGTGTGTGGATATATAGATATATGGATATATGTGTGTGTATATATATGATATATAAACTCTATCTCTCTCTCTCTTTCTCTCTCTCAAGAACTGAACAACAGCCCTAAGGCCATAAATGATCTCATATATATATGTACATAGGTTGAGAGTTTCACACATTCAAAGCTAAAGAAAAGAAGAAAACTAGTCTCAGCTCATGTCAATCGATTGGAACACAATTCAATCGATTGACAATAGATATTTGAAGGCAATCGATTGGGAGTTGCCACATCATTGCTTTTAGTCGGTATAATGGCAATCGATTGGGAATATATCAATCGATTGGTATCAAAAAGTGTCAATCAATTGGGAACAAAGGCAATCGATTGGTATCTAAATCTCACCAATGAAAAGAAAAGTTTATATAAGTATATGGAAATGAAGTTTATTTATTAATACTCTCCAGAAATTCAAAATATTACAACAAATATATTCACGTCACAAAATTATAGTCTGTAATATCTTTTATTCCAATATGTATTGATTTAAAACCTTTGCTCGATCTGATACCAGCTGTTAGTCTATAATTGATAAAGTAATCATACTATCATGTAGAAAACTTATGGATCTTGAATCTAACACATCTCAAGATCTATCAAATACTAAAATTAAATGCGTACCGTTGTTTGCCATTGTCGATTGATAGAGAAGGTGATTGGAAACCCCTTAATTAATCAAACCTTCAAAATGGCTTCTTCTTCTCTCTGTCTCTCCATATGCATAAAACAAGATACTGTGACTTGATGAAACGTTACTTTCAAGGGGAAGTTTTTATGCCTTCTATAGAGGAGAGAAAAGGGCCAATGAATAACTGCTTAGAGAGAAACCATTTCATCGTGGGTTTTCTATAATCTCTCTAAACTGATTATTTATACAAAAAATATTCTTATTCATATTTGAGAAATTTTCTTATTGGCTAACATCTTATAAATGAGTCCAATCAATACAAAACTCTACAAAAGGTTAGTGGGCCACTATATCACACGAGATAACATCACAAACACGGATGGATACATGAATCTAGCTTTGGAGATAAGCTTAATAATATTTAAACAAAATTAAGGTTTGTGTGTATGTGTAAATGGATTGTTCCTTTCTCCGGGTCCCTATGTATAGGGATGGCAACGGGGCGAGTACGGGACGGGGTCCCCATATCCTACCCCCGCCCCCGCCCCTCTTCACTGAACCCCCCTGGCCCCCGCCCCGCCCCGCATAGTGTCTCTTCCTGAACCCGCCCCCGCCCTGCACTGGGGGTCCCCGCCCCCGCCCCGCTCCGGCCCTGTTAAGAGTTAGATTTAAAAAAAAAACAAATTGAAAATGCAGATTTGTAGAAGAAGAGTTTAGAAGATCAGAAACATGTTCATTGTATAGCTCTAAAAAGTAGAATTATTTGCAATTGTATGTTAATCTTCCATCCCATCGGCTTTCCTCTTACTATAAATCGCAGAAAATAAGAGAAGCATATCCTGGTACAAGAAAGCAAAATCAAACACAGGGTCTGAAAGTTACAGCTCTAAAAGTTATAGTTCTAATTTTCGCAAACAAGAACTCAAATATGCGAGGTGTCATTCCACGATTTGGACTGGGCTTGACTTCTAACTCTTCAATCTCACCAAGCATTGTGTGCGTCTTCTCACTTCCACTACGGCTTGGTGTTTCTACTCTCAAATCTGTTATTGACATATTGTTAAGAACTTAAAAAGTTAAAACCCTAAAGTGTACATATATATAGTATTAGTATTTTAAGTAATTATACAAACTATAAGGACAATTTAGTAAATTCTAAGTATAATCGGGGCGGGGGCGGGTTATTTGAACCTACCCCGACCCTGACCCGACCCCGACCCGGGTTACAAAAACCTCCCCCATACCCGCCCATTTCCCTATTAAGCCTCCCCCATACCCTACCTATTAGGGGCGGGATGGGTCGAGGAACCCGGAAAACCCGCTCCATTGCCATCCCCACCTAAATATATATATATATGGGAACTCAAAATTTGGCAATTTATAAATCATTTGTGCTTTTTAACCTGATTTGTCACTGCTTATCTCATACCCAATTCATTGTGAACTCAGAAGAGCATCTTGTGCCCAAATTTTTTTTTTCCCTTTTTCTTTTTATGTAGGTTATACCACTATATAGTTGTGCATGTTTTCTCGTGTTTTTGACTTGACCTTGTCATGGTAACTTGCTCACGAAGAGTCTAGCAAATGATCAAATTTGATCCACCCAATTTCAAGCAGTCACATTTTACATGATCTTTATACTAAGAGTCTGGTTGAGAAATTCCAAAATTGGACCAAGTTTAGTTTAAGTCTCTTTTTTCACTTGATTTTTGTAAGAATCAAGGTAGTATTGACTTGACAAAGAACCAGTTTTAATAGAGTTATTAGAGTGGGCATGGACTCATGTACAAGAAATTGGCACTCACCAAACACTTTAATTATTAGAATTGGTCCACTTACATGAATCACAGTAATGATGTAGGAAGTGAGAGAATCATTTCACTTGTTTAAACCGCAACAGTAATGATTCTTTCACTTCCTAAATCATTTGGTAACGTTGCGGTTTTTTGTTTTTGTTCTCATTTTTTCACAAAACGAAAACAGAAAACACGTTTAGTAACATTACTGTTTTTTTCCCCTACACAAAATGTTTTCAAAATTTTAACATAAATCGAAAACAGCATAATGTGTTTTTGGAATTTTTAAAAATGAAAACGCATCCCTCTAATTCAAGTCGAGCACGAGCAAAACCATGACTCCACATTTGAAAGTCTACCACATCAGACCATGAAGAGCAAATCTCTCTCTCTCTCTCTCTCTCTCTCTCTCTCTCTCTCATGGCCGAATGGAGTATGTAACTACATATGCTATTTTGGCTTTATATTTCAAACTAGTCTTAAACCCGTGCAAATGCATGGAAATATATCAGGAAGAAAATATAGGGTGATGCGATTGTCACTCCATCATTGAATCGAGACACTCCATGGTACCACTCTTAAAGCATGTGGTATCATGCATGTTATGCACTATATATATGGTACCACGTGCTCTGAGAGTGGTACCATAGAGTGCCTTGGTTCAATGATGGAGTGGCAATAATAATTCCTAAAATAAATAATATAAATATAATTGATCCAACAAATTAGGATATTAAAAAAAACCGTATTTATGTAAGTGAGGAATACACTATTTTGAAATGATGACACACATAATAAAAATAAATAAATAAATAATAATAAATGAATGATGGAATGAATAGAGCCGAGTAGCGCATAGCATAGCGAATGTTGAAAGCTCTGAGTAGCATTCTTATTCTTAATGAACAGTAGTAGTAAATTGTAGAAGTAGAATAAGTAGCTCATTTCTATTTCGGTGTAGAGCGGTGGACTTTTTTTATCATCAGGTTTTTCTTTATTTAAGACAGTTCGCCCCTTTTTTGATAGTCCATTGTAGGTTATTGTGGGCTGTGTCCTTCTCTATGGGCTTCTTTTGTTCCGTTTTTTTTGTGGATTCTTTGATTCGATTTCTTCAATGGCCCGCCCCTATCTCTAAAGGGGCTTACGCACTTCGCTTCGCTGTTGTATGCACCAAAATCCAATCATTGTGCATACAACTGTGGTGGCTCCTTTCGTTTTAAACGACTCTCGCTGGTTTTTGGAATTCTCCCTTCTCCTTGTTTCTTCGTCACTTTAAATAGGTAACAGTAGTGATAACTACTGCCCCTGTACTGAGAAACTGCCCACTATCTCCATGATCTCGGAATAATGGTCTTCATCTATGACCACGCTTGTTACCCCTTTGTATCACACGTGTCATTCACTTAATTCAACATAATCGCCAATAACTATCCTGCCATTGACGTGGCTTGTGTACTCGATTATGGTGTTGTTATATTGAATCAACCTGCTTTCTCCATTAGTCTACCTTCGTACACATTCCGTGTGCTATTCTTTCTCGGATTTGGTGGACCCTACTGTGGATACCGGCATTTGGGCCCACTTTTGTTTTTTTTAAACAATTTTCAAATTCAAATTCAAAGAGTCGCCACTTAATTTTTTTAGGGAAATTAAGGAGCTATTTTTTAAAAGCAATCGATCTTTTATGAAACCAAAGATAATTTGGGTCCGGGGATTATAAAATGAAAGGGAAAGGAGCCCGGTGAACTAAAACACCCCCTTTCATCCTATCTCATGATAGGCCTCTACTCATCATCCTTTTTAATCGAATTAATAATCTAAGCATGCCCTCAATTAATACATAGATATAAGTATACATATCATAAGCATGTCAAAAGGGTGCAAAATTGCTAACCGTAAAATATCATTCATAAGCCACATAATTCAAGTAGCAAGCAAAATGATGTGCGAGAAGGGAACTAGTGAACTTACCCGGGATCCAGCCGCGAAATGGGAAACGTGCAATGCATACAAAGAATAGAAATCCTAGGAAAAATGTCTCTAATCACATATACACATAAGGCAAGACCTAAGCTAAGGTGTCGCGCATGGAGTCGAAAATCAATAAAATCAACAAATAAAATAAACTAGAGAAGAGATAAGAAGTCATACCTCCAAAGCGCTAAAAAACAAAGGTTAGTCCACATGCTTCAAACAATAATATGACATCAAATAATTAATCCTAAATCTCTAGCTTAGATCTATCAAGTAGAGGAAGAATTGATAAAACTATGAATTCCTTTTGATTAATTGGAGCCATAGCATCTCTATAGATATATAAGTCTCAACTAAAAGCCAATGTGATGTCCATATAGGGGTGCTATAATCCCGACATAATCATAAGGAATCCATGGTTATGTTCAATTAGGTTCAACTAAGTCCAACTTTATCCAATAACTAATTCTAATCCATGGTTATGTTCAATTAGCATCAATGTACATGAATGAACGAATGAATATGAACAAGAATGAGATATGAATTTATTCACTAATTTGGATCACTTAGCCTTTGGATTTAAGCTAAATTATCATTATTCAAAACATGATTTAGGTCCCAAGACATTAGGAAACCATTTAAGTTAAAATCAATGAGACTAGACAAAAACAGTGACTGTTTTTCCTAAATTACAGAGAGCAGACCAGATTTTAAAAGGTAGAGAAACCATACTTCCGACGGTTGGATCTTAATGAGTTTTGGATATGATATGTATATGTGAGTCTAGTTTCTAACCCAAGAAGAAAATCGAACATTGAACGGTTAGATCTCTGGGAATAAGAAAAACACTAGACATCACTCAGGAATCTGCAACTCTCTGTCCAGATATCTTGTACGATTTTCTAAAAATAGTAAACAAATGAGAAACACTTACATCTTTTTAGGAAACCTTCCTAACACATTGAAATACTCAGAAAAAATTATTAGAGGCTAAGGAAGTTCGATTAAGGTTCTGATTTATTAATTTTAAAACGGACTTACTGTTCTGGAATTTTGGACAGAGAATTACTTGTTTTGAAATCACAAAACCAAACCATCTTAAGCATGGAATTTCATCAAAACAAAAATTGCAGAGGTGCTTAAATGAGTTATGAACATCCTCCAATTGGTCTCATCCAATTTCCAATGAACCATGATTTTATAAAAATCCTTGATCACAGTTGGTTTATGGATTCACTGCACCTTTGTTAAATTGATGTTCATATTTCGAATCAAACTTGATCCATGATTCTAGAGAGAACTAGGATCAAGTATGATTATGATCATTGGAGTAAATAATGAAATATGAAGATGTTCATAGATTTAGCCTTAATGGATTTCCATCATAGATCTCATAGCAAGAGAATCCCAAGGTCTTACTTAATCTCATGAATTTTGAATTTAAACTATGAAAATCTACATCTAATTCCTCTCTCAAACAACCTGATCCTTGAGGAAAATAGAGTCATGACACCTTATTCTCCTCTCAAATTAATGGTCCTTGGAGACTAAATAAGACCCAAAAATCATATGAATCTTCATAAGGTATAGAACTAACTCTATGAGATTCAATTTGGAGGACCTAAGTCATGAATTAAGACTTAATTCCATCAAACAAAATATGGATATAACAATGGCCCACTTTAATCTCCATATAAGTCATAAGACCATAGGAGACTAATGGATCAACCTAAAGAGGATCCAATGAGATATTGAAGATCTCATGGATTCCCAAGAGAAAATGGAGACAAAGAGAAGTAAAATCAAAGTTTACATGAAATCCAAATAAAAAATGCTTTCATAACTTGTTTTTATTTTAAAATCCAAGGCTATTTCTAGATCCAAACTAACGAAGACAACTTATGAAACTTCAATCACAAACTCTATGTGATGTGTGATGAAATGAGGTAGGAAGAGAGGTTTTGAAAATGTGTAAAAGTCCTAGATATATGAGTTTGTGATTGAATTATATATAATAAGTATAGGAATAAGGATTTAACCTCTAGATCTTCTCAGGATTTGGTTGATTGGAGAGATCCAAGCCTTACAAGCAATGCTCTTCTTCTTCTTCCTTGAAGCTTCAAGGTTCTTCAATGGAGATTATAGGAATTGGGTAAATTGGGTAGGATTTCTATGGGATTTTTGGGTTTCTCTCTCTATATTTCTCTAAGAACAAATTTCATCTTCTAAATTCAGCCTCTCTCTCTAAGATTCAAGTCTCCCTCTCAAGATTCAAGTCTCCAACCTCTCAAAATGCGAGAAAATGGGTTTTATAGACTTTCATTATCTTAGGGGCTAAGATAAGGGTAGATAGGTCAATTAGGGATGGTGGGAGCATGGTTTGCATGACCTAGGAGTAGTAAACACGTATACAAAAAACGGCATCGTTTGGTACATTCATTTGATCAAAGATTGAAAAAGGATTTTGACTTAAAAATGCAAATTAGCCCAGGCTGGCACTCAATGAAGATGGAACGACACTCACTAAGTGCCGCGCGGCACTCGCTGAGTGCTGCAGCGGCATTCACTGACTGCCGTTCGGGCACTTTGAGTGCCGCTGCACAGCAGTTCAGCACTATTCACAGCAATTCAGCACCTTAATTTCATTTCATGTCATTTAAGTAAATACATATAATTTATGTATTTACTTAAGATATTAAATGTAATTAAGGAAATACCCCCCATTTGGATTCAATAAAAATATCTAAAACATCAAAATCCTTAAGGAAAAAAAGTCAACTCTCCCTCCGAAGGCAAAATTTCCAATTCCTGCATAATTCTTCTTAAAGACCTTTCGATTTCTCCATGTACCCTTTCATTTAAAAATTCTTAAAAATCATTTCTAGCATAAAGGGAGACCCAATGAACAATTACCGGGACTTTTCATCTTGAAATTCGAAAATCTTACGATTGATTCCCTTTTGACCGTTGACTTTTCACTGGGTCAACTGTTGACTTTTTGTTCGGGGTTCATGCTGAATTTCTCTCCTTTTGAAAAAAATGGTTTTAAGATCCTCCGAGGACAATGTCGTGTTTCTATACGTGTTCAAAACTCATAGTCCACAAGGTGATAGGTAAATGAAAATTTTGGTATTTTTGGCTGAAAAGGGCGATTTTGGACCGAGATTCTTCTTGGAATAGAATCAGATTGCTTGTAAGAGTCTTGATTCTGACGAGACATATTCATCATTGATCTCCAGAGGTAAATCCCCCTAAGTTTAATAGTTTGGTCAAAATTGGGGTGTTTACAGTTCGCCCCTCCTCGGCAGAGCTTGTGAAGCAACGCATATCACAAGACGCGTAGACAAGCCTTTGACCAGGCTGCATGAAGACAAGCCTTTGACCAGGCTATTGAACTTAGGTAAAAACAAAACGCGTTGCAAAAACATTTGCGGAGAAGGTTGGTGCTGGTCGTGCTCAACGGTGAGCTGCCTACGTATCCCATTAGGAATCAGACCAGGGCGTAGTTCGGGCAAGGGACAACTCCTAAGCACAAATAATTACACGGATAAATGTACATATCCTATTGTGATGCACATGCTCATGGAATAACAACTGTCAATGTAATGTTATGCTTCATGCTATGTAGATGCGAAAATCCAAAATCATGCTCTTCTTGGTGATATGAATGCATTCTATGCCTTACACCACCATGAATTTCCTCAACCTAGATGACTTCAACAAGGATTTGCCTCAATCTAGAGGACTTCAATGGATTTGCCTCAATCTAGAGGACTTCAAGGGATTTGCCTCAATCTAGAGGACTTCCATAGAGATTTGCCTCAATCTAGAGGACTTCAACAGGGATTTGCCTCAATCTAGAGGACTTCAACAGGGATTTACCTCAATTTAGAGGACTTCAGCAAAGATTGCCATCGAGAACTAATATCGACCAAAAAGATGCTGCCATCGAGGTCTAACCCAAGTTCGAAAAGATTACCATTGAGTACTAGTATTAGATGCCATAGAGGACTAACACGAATGATGCTTCCATTGAGGACTAATGCTTATGTAAAGAAGCTGCCATTGAGGATGTGGATACCGACATTTGGGCCCACTTTTGTTTTTTTAAAATAATTTCTTATTCAAATTTCAATTATAAAGAGTCGCCACTTAATGTTTTTTAGGAGAATTAAGAAACCATTTTTAAAAGCAACCGATCTTTTGCGAAACCAAAGATAATCTGGGTCCGGGGATTATGGAATGAAAGGGGAAGGAGCCCTTTCCATCCTATCTCGTGATAGGCCTCTACTCATCATCCTATTCAATCGAATTAATAATCTAAGCATGCCCTCAACTAATACATAGATATAAGTCCACATATCACAAGCATGTCAAAAAGGGTGCAAAATTGCTAACGATAAAATATCATTCATAAGCCACATAATTCAAGTAGCAAGCAAAATGATGTACAAGTAGGGAACTAGAGAACTTACCCGGGATCCAGCTGCGAAATGGGAAACGTGCAATGCATACAAAGAATAGAAGTCCTAGGAAAAATGTCTCTAATCACATATACACATAAGGCAAGACCTAAGCTAAGGTGTCGCGCATGTAGTCGAAAATCAATAAAATCAACACATGAAATCAACTAGAGAAGAGATGAGAAGCCATACCTCCAAAGCACTACAAAACAAGGGTTAGTCCACATGCTTCACATAATAATATGACATCAAATAATCAATCCTAAATCTCTAGCTTAGATTTATCAAGCATGGAAAGAATTGACAAAACTATGAATTCCTTTTGAATAGTTGGAGTCATAGCATCTCTATAGATATACAAGTCTCAACTAAGAGCCAATGTGATGTCCATATAGGGGTGCTATAATCCTGACATGATCATAAGGAATCCATGGTTATGTTCAATTTGGTTCAACTAAGTCCAACTTTATCCAATAACTAATCCTAATCATAAGCATCAATGCACATGGATGAATGAATGAACATGAATAAGAATGAGATATGAATTTATTCACTATTTTGGATCACTTAGCTCCTGAATTTAAGCTAAATTATCATTATTCAAAACATAATTTGGGTCCAAAGACATTAGGAAACCATTTAAGTTAAAATCAGTGAGACTAGACAAAAACAGTGACTGTTTTTCCTAAATTGCAGAGAGCAGACCAGATTTTGAAAGGTAGAAAAACCATACTTCCAACGGTTGGATCTTAATGATTTTTGGATATGATATGCCTCTGTGAGTCTAGTTTCTAAACCAAAAAGAAAATCAAGGTTTGAACGGTTAGATCTCTGGGAATATGGAAAACACTAGACATCACTCAGGAATCTGCAACTCTCTGTCCAAACATATTGTACGATTTTCTAAAAATAGTAAACAAATGAGAAACACTTAGATCATTTTAGGGCACCTTCCTAACACATTGAAATACTTAGAAAAAATTATTAGAGGCCAAGGAAGTTCGATTAAGGTTCTGATTTATTAATTTTAAAATGGACTTACTGTTCTGGAATTTTGGACAGAGAATTGCTTGTTTTGAAATCACAAGACCAAACCATCTTAAGCATGGAATTTCATCAAAACAAAAATTGCAGAGGTGCTTAAATGAGTTATGAACATCCTCCAATTGGTCTCATCCAATTTCCAATGAACCATGATTTTATAAAAATCCTTGATCACAGTTGGTTTATGGATTCACTGCACCTTTGTTAAATTGATGTTCATATTTTGAATCAAACTTGATCCATGATTCTAGAGAGAACTAGGATCAAGTATGACTATGATTATTGGAATAAATAATGAAACATGAAGAGATTCATAGATTTAGCCTTAATGGATTTCCATCATAGATCTCATAGCAAGAGAATCCTAAGGTCTTACTCAATCTTATGAACTCTTGAATATTCATGTTCTTTAGATTTCAACAAACAAACTATGAAAACTTACATCTAAATCCTCTCTCAAACATATGATCCTTGAGGAAATTAGAACTATGATATACTATTCTCCTCTCAAATTAATGGTCCTTGGAGACTCAATGAGACCCAAATCTACTCAAAACTCTATGGAATATAGTATGGATTCCATAAGATTCCTAGTAAGGAGATCCAAGTCATAAGCTAAGACTTGAACCCAATCAACTATGTGTAGATATGACCATGACCAATCTTAATCCCCATATAAATCATAGGATCATAAGGGACTAGAGGATCAAACTCAAAGAGATCTAATGAGATATTGAAGATCTCATAGATCCTATGAGAAGAATATAAACAAAAGAAATGAAATCAAAGGTTATTTGAAAATTTCAAGTCAAAACTCTTTTAATCTTAAATCCAAAGCTCTATTTAGACCCAAATCAATGAAAATAACACATGATCATTCAATCACAAATTCTATGTGGTGTGTGATGAAATGAGGCAAGAAGAGAGGTTTTGAAAATGTGTAAAAATCCTAGATCTATGAATTTGTGATTGAATTATATAGAACAAGTATGGAATAAGGATTTAACCTCTAGATCTTCTCAAGATTTGATTTAATCCAAGCCTTACAAGCAATACTCTTTTTCTTCTTCCTTGAAGCTTCAAGGTTCTTCAATGGAGATTTGAGGAATTGGGTGAATTGGGTAGGATTTCTATAGGGTTTTGGGTTTATCTCTCTCTATTTCTCTAAGAACAAACTTCATCTTCCAAATTCAGCCTCTCTCTCTAAGATTCAAGTCTCATCTTCCTAGATTCAAGTCTCCAACCCCTCCAATTGAGAAAAAAATGGGGGTTTTATAGATTTTCATTATCTTAGAGGCTAAGATAAGGGTAGATAGGTCAATTAGAGATGGTGGGAGCATGGTTTTCATGACCTAGGAGTAGTAAACACGTACACAAAAAACGGCATCGTTTGGTGCATTCATTTGATCAAAGATTGAAAAGGATTTTTGGCTTAAAAATGAAAATTAGCCCAGGCCGGCACTCGATGAAGACGGAACGACACTCACTAAGTGCCGCGCGGCACTCGCTGAGTGCTGCAGCGGCATTCACTGACTGCCGTTCGGGCACTTTGAGTGCCGCTGCACAGCAGTTCAGCACTATTCACAGCAATTCAACACCTTAATTTCATTTCATGTCATTTAAGTAAATACATATAATTTATGTATTTACTTAAGACATTATATGTAATTAAGGAAATACCCCCCATTTGGATTCAATAAAAATATCTAAAAAATCAAAATCCTTAAGGAAAAAATGTCAACTCTCCCTCCGAAGGAAAAATTTCCAATTCCTGCACAATTTTTCTTAAAGACCTTTCGATTTCTCCATGTTCCCTTTCATTTAAAAATTCTTAAAAATCATTTCTAGCATAAGGGAGACCCAATGAACAATTACCGGGACTTTTCATCTTGAAATTCGAAAATCTTAAGATTGATTCCCTTTTGACCGTTGACTTTTCACTGGGTCAACTGTTGACTTTTTTTTTTCGGGGTTCATGATGAATTTCTCTCCTTTTGAAAAAAATGGTTTTAAGATGCTCCGAGCACAATGTCGTGTTTCTATACGTGTTCAAAACTCATAGTCCACAAGGTGATAGGTAAATGAAAATTTTGGTATTTTTGGCTGAAAAGGGCGATTTTGGACCGAGATTCTTCTTTGAATAGAATCATATTGCTTGTAAGAGTCTTGATTCTGACGAGACATATTCATCTTTGATCTCCAGAGGTAAATCCCCCTAAGTTTAATAGTTTGGTCAAAATTGGGTTGTCTACAGTTTGCCCCTCTTCGACGGAGCTTGTGAAGCAACGCGTATCACAAGTGAATGTCGAATCCTGTGTGAAGAGAAGCCTTTGACCGGGCTATTGAACTTAAGTAAAAACAAAATGCGTTGCAAAAACATTTGCAGAGAAGGTCGGTGCTGGTCGCGCTCAACGGTGAGCTGCCTACGTATCCCATTGGGAATCAGACCAGGGCGTAGTTTGGGCAAGGGACAACTTCTAAGCACAAATAATCACACGGATGAATGCACCTATCCTATCGTGATGCACGTACTCATGGAATAATGAATGTCAATGTAATGTCATGCTTTATGCTATGTAGATGTGAATATCCAAGATCATGCTCTTCTTGGTGATATGAATGCATTCTATGCCTTACACCGCCATGAATTTCCTCGACCTAGATGACTTCAACAAGGATTTGCCTCAATCTAGAGGACTTCAACGGATTTGCCTCAATCTAGAGGACTTCCACAGAGATTTGCCTCAATTTAGAGGACTTCAACAGGGATTTGCCTCAATCTAGAGGACTTCAACATGGATTTGCCTCAATCTAAAGGATTTTAATAGGGATTTACCTCAATTTAAAGGACTTTAGCAAAGATTGCCATCGAGAAGTAATATCGACCAAAAAGATGCTGCCATTGAGGACTAACGCAAGTTCAAAAAGATTGCCATTGAGGAGTGACGAGGATTGCCATTGAGGCCTAACAGAGATATCCATTGAGGACTAACGGAAATTGCCGTTGAGGACTAATAGAAATTGCCATTGAGGACTAATGAGGGTTGCCATTGAGGCCTAACAGAGATTGCCATTGAGGACTAACAGGAATTGCCTTAGAGGACTAGCACAGATGATGCTGCCATTGAGGACTAATACAGATGATGCTGTCATTCAGGACTAACACAAATGATGTTGCCATTGAGGACTAATGCAATGTTGTCATTGAGGACTAATACCGTTAATGCTGCCATTGAAGACTAGTGCTTAGAGAAGCTGCCATTGAGGACTACTGCTTAGAGAAGCTGCCATTGAGAGGACTAATGCTTAGAGAAGCTGCCATTGAGAGGACTAATGCTTAGAGACGCTGCCATTGAGAGGACTAATGCTTAGAGAAGCTGCCATTGAGGACTAATGCTTAGAGAAGCTGCCATTGAGGACTAACGCTTAGAGAAGCTGCCATTGAGGACTAACGCTTAGAGAAGCTGCCATTGAGGACTAACGCTTAGAGAAGTTGCCATTGAGGACTAATGCTTAGAGAAGAGAAGATGCCATTGAGGACTAATCAACATGGTAAGATATTGGTCAATAGCCACTCAGGAGCTTACAAGCAAGAACGATAGTCAACAGCCTTTCAAGGACTTATGTTGCGAAAGCGACAATTAATAGCCCTTTGGGGTACTTATTGTTAGCCTTAAGATATATTAAGGCATATTTAATTATGTTTTGATGATGTCAAATATGCTATGATAATTACATGGTTCATATTGATTCATTCTTTGTTATTATCATAGTCATTTTTATGCTCATATATAATCTCATGTATTAATTTTGTATCAATGTTTTAACATCTTTGTGTGCTTGAGATTTAATTGATGTAGATCAAGATTACAAGGAACTCAACAAGGATCAAGCTTGAAGAATTGAAGATATTTTATCCTTGGTTGAAGTCTAGGACCATCATTGTAAGGCATCTTGATCTCACACTCATAGGGGCTCAAACAAACTCTAAAAGTTAAAGTTTTGGAAATAAATTTTAAGTGGGTCATCTTTAAAGCAATGCCCCAACCAATTGGACAATAATTAAATGTTGAATATTATATGGTTGGAAAGGTATTTGAATCTAGTTTCCAAAACATCAAACAGATCGCAAATCTGATTTTTGTAGAGGGAGTTATGGGCATTTTAGTGGAGATGTGTCTGGCTGTCAAACAGGGAGGGACAGTCAACTGAAGGCTCGATACAGTCGACTGAAGTGAGCAGAATGTAAACAGAACCCTCTGTAAACACATCTCAGTTGACTGCTTCAAGGCCCAGTCGACTGCTTCAAGGTCCAGTCGACTGAATCGACCTGAAAGACAATAACGGCTAGTTTTTAAAGGGGCTTTTAATTACCAAACTTGCCACCAACGGCTATAATCTTCCAAGGCCTATAAATACATGTTTTTCCAAGCTATTTGGGGTTGAGATTTTGATTGGAAAACATAGTATTGATCACACATCTCTTTGATCTTTAAACATTATCATTTGAGCCCTAGTTGTGTGAGTTTATCAATTTGCTCAAATCTTTCATTTGTATTTCTTGAGAGAGCAAAATTGTAGTGAGCTTTATTTGTATTATCCACTCTATATAGAGAGTTTCAATTTATATTCAATTCAATTTGTAAAGGTTGAGGGTTTGTAACCCTTGTGTGCAAAGAAGAGGTGTTCTTCTTTGGGAGAGATTGAAGGCTCTTGTAACGGTTTGGTGCACACCCGTAAGTGCTCCGGGAACGGTTTGGTCTACACCCATGAAGTAGATCGGATTAAAGGAATCCTCAAGAGGTATTCTTGAGGGGTGGACGTAGGCCGCGGGGTGCGATTGCCGAACCACTTGAAAAATTGGTTTGCAAGTATCTCTTCCCTTATCTCTTTACTTAATTGCTTGTGATTGTGTTTTAATTATGCAAATTTATTAAAAAGGTTAATTTCCGCTAAAACCTTATTCACCCCCCCTCTAAGGTTTCTACATTTGGGCCAACATTTGGTATCAGAGCTTCGGCTCTTTTATTTTCAAAAGTTTTGAAAATTTTGAGTTAAGATCCATGGAAACTACATTTTTTGAAAATAGATATTGTATTAGCACTCCTCCATCGTTAAGTGATCATAAGTATGATCATTGGAAGAGGAGAATAGAAATTTATTTTCTTTCACTTGACTACAATCTTTGGAGTATGGTCAAAAATGGTTTTTCTCCTAAACCAAAGATTGAATGGAATGAAAGTGATCAAAACAATTTTCTATTGAATCTTAGAGCTATGAAAATTCTATATGAAGCTTTAGATAATACCACATATAATAAAATTCGTTCATGCTCTAATGCTAATGAAATTTGGTTATCTCTTGAAATAATGCAAAATGGTACTAACCAAATTTTTGAAGAAAACAATGTTGATGAAGTTGTAGAAGATATTGTTTGTCAAGATCATCAACAAAGAAAGAAAGAGTCACAAGTGAGAGAAATTTGAGAAGATAATCTTTATCTCGAAGATAGCTATGTGTGCCTATTTGCCAATAAGAAAGATGAGGAAAAGAAGAAAAAGGAAATCAAGGCCATTTGGGATGACTCGGATAGTGACTCATCCGATGACGACTCAAGCAATAATGAAGTAGTTCTAGCAAATGGGGTAAATTCTAAACCAACCTCAATTATTCAATCTCATGATTATGATGAACTTCAAAGTGCATTTGAAGAATTACACGAGGAGTTGGAAAATTTGGGAATTAAATATATAACTCTTAAAAAGAATTTTTCCAAACTTTCAAATGAGTTAAATATTTTGACATCCCAAAATGAATCTTTGAAGATTGAAAATGAAAAACTTGTATTAAGAGCACAATCTTCAAATGATCTTGAAAAAGAAAACGTGGAGTTAAAAAAGCAATCAGATGATTTAAAATCTCAAAATGAAATTTTGAGAAAAGAAAAGCTTGTTTTAACTAATCAACCTTCAAGTGAATTTATTGAAAAAGAAAAGGTTGAATTCAGAAAGGAGATTGAAGATTTGACAAAAACTTTGGCCAAATTCACACAAGGTGAACAAAATCTAAATATGCTTTTGGGAAAACAAAGGTGTGTTTTTGATAAAGCCGGTTTAGGGTTCAATCCTACTTTTAAAGAAAAGAAATACATTAAATTCTTTTCAAAAGGTACCTCCACTAGCTCTAACAAAAATCAAGTGAAAAGTTCACATCAAAACATTTTTGTTAAAGCAACTTTCTCAAGTATCTCCAATCCTAATGTTACATGCCACTATTGCTTGAGAAAAGGACATGTAAATTACAAATGTCCAAACAAGAGAAAAATCAAAATGGTGTGGGTTGAAAAGGGAACAACATCTCTCTGTGCTAACAAAGTTGGACCCAACAAATATTGGGTACCAAAGAAGATCACTTAAACTTGTCTTGTAGGCTTGTTTCAAATCATTTTGATTTTGTTTAGATATGTATACTTGATTTTTTTTTGCATAATCTTGTTTCATCCCCTTGTGATTTGGATATGTCTTTACATAAATCATCATGCTCTTGATATTGCTTATTTGAAAAATGATGATATGCTTTTGTTTGATTAGACAAAGTTTTTAGAATGGTTAGACAAAATGATGTTTTGTGAATCATTCAAATTTTTGCTGCTGAACTGTCATTTTTATGAACTGCTGAACAAAGCAGTCGACTGGTACCCCGACACAGTCGACTGATTCAGGTGTGAGGCTTTGAACTTTTTGATTCTGCTTTGTTAAGTCGACTGAGGAGTCTACTGATCCGACTGAATTGTTGTTTATCTTATATTTTGAGTTCTCCAACTTTATTATTGGTATCTTTTGGGAGAATATGCTCTATATTCATATCTTTTGGTATCTTTTATCATTGCACATGCTTAGGGGGAGCACTCTCATGTACTCATTTTATCACATATGGTTATATTTGTTTTTTTTTGGTTTCTTTTTGGCCTTTTGATTTGTATGCCTATTGTGAAGGGGAGCTTTGTGTTTTATCCCCAATTCTTTTTGATAATGTCAAAGGGGGAGAAATATGAGAAGTATTTGGGTAGTTATCATTCATGTTCCTTAAGATATGATATCCATTATGAATGATAATATGAAAATGACCAAATGTGCTTATATTGGCATATCCTTCATTGGTTGTTTGCCATCATCAAAAAGGGGGAGATTGTTAGCCTTAAGGTATATTAAGGCATATTTAATTATGTTTTGATGATGTCAAATATGCTATGATAATTACATGGTTCATATTGATTCATTCTTTGTTATTATCATAGTCATTTTTATGCTCATATATAATCTCATGTATTAATTTTGTATCAATGTTTTAACATCTTTGTGTGCTTGAGATTTAATTGATGTAGATCAAGATTATAAGGAGCTCAACAAGGATCAAGCTTGAAGAATTGAAGATATTTTATCCTTGGTTGAAGTCTAGGACCATCATTGTAAGGCATCTTGATCTCACACTCATAGGGGCTCAAACAAACTCCAAAAGTTAAAGTTTTGGAAATGAATTTTTTAGTGGGTCATCTTTAAAGCAATGCCCCAACCAATTGGAAAATAATTAAATGTTAAATCTTATATGGTTGGAAAGGTATTTGAATCTAGTTTCCAAAACATCAAACAGATCGCAAATCCAATTTTTGTAGAGGGAGTTATGGGCATTTTAGTGGAGATGTGTCTGGCTGTCAAACAGGGAGGGACAGTCGACTGAAGGCCCGATGCAGTCGACTGAAGTGAGCAGAATGCAAACAGAAAACACATCTCAGTCGACTGCTTCAAGGTCCAGTCGACTGAATCAACCTGAAAGGCAATAACGGCTAGTTTTTAAAGGGGCTTTTAATTACCAAACTTGCCACCAACGGCTATAATCTTCCAAGGTCTATGAATACATGTTTTCCCAAGCTATTTGGGGTTGAGATTTTGATTGGAAAACATAGTATTGATCACACATCTCTTTGATCTTTAAACATTATCATTTGAGCCCTAGTTGTGTGAGTTTATCAATTTGCTCAAATCTTTCATTTGTATTTCTTGAGAAAGCAAAATTGTAGTGAGCTTTATTTGTATTATCCACTCTATATAGAGAGTTTCAATTTGTGTTCAATTCAATTTGTAAAGGTTGAGGGTTTATAACCCTTGTGTGCAAAGAAGAGGTGTTCTTCTTTGGGAGAGATTGAAGGCTCTTGTAACGGTTTGGTGCACACCCGTAAGTGCTTCGGGAACGGTTTTGTCTACACCCGTGAAGTAGATCGGATTAAAGGAATCCTCAAGAGGTGTTCTTGAGGGGTGGACGTAGGCCGCGGGGTGCGATTGCCGAACCACTTGAAAAATTGGTTTGCAAGTATCTCTTCCCTTATCTCTTTACTTAATTGCTTGTGATTGTGTTTTAATTATGAAAATTTATTAAAAAGGTTAATTTCCTCTAAAACCTTATTCACCCCCCTCTAAGGTTTCTACATTTGGGCCAACACTTATGTTGCAAAAACGGAGACCAACGGCCTTGCAAGGACTTATGTTGCGAAAGTAGAGATCAACAGCCTCGTAAGGACTTATGTTTCAAAAGCAGAGATCAAACAGCCCTTTTGGGGACTTATGTTGCAAAAGTAGAGATCAACAACCTCACAAGGACTTATGTTGCAGAAGTGACAATCAACAGCCCTTTTGGGGACTTATGTTGCGAAAGCGACAATCAACAGCCCTTTAGGGGACTTATGTTGCCAAAATGAAGATCAACAGTCTCGCAAGGACTTATATCAATTTAATTCAAAAAAAATGAGAGTCTATCAGTCTCAAATCAATTCAATTCAGTTCAATTTCTTAAATCGGGAGTCAATCAGACTCAAATAAACCTATTTTCTAAACGAGACTCAAAGAATTTGAACGGAGCTGATAGAAATAATCATTTTCTACATTTGCGGACCTTTCGAAAAAACACATTGATTCTGTCAAAAGAGGGAAGTCACCTTAGCCCCTAGTCTTGGACTCTTCTTATATTGCCACTTTATGCTGTGATAGTGTTCGAAACCTCTGCTCATACTGCTCTTGGGATGCTCATGAATACTTTTCAAATCTTTATTCATCATCTTAAACCCACACATTTGAGACCATTTATTGAATCATCAAAGGAGGACAGACCCTGACAAAGCCAGTTACTCAAGATGACTGACTCAAACTCTACATTCATTATGAATGAATGTGCTTTCATCATGAATAATGTATCATCTCACCTTTCATTTATTCATCATCTAACAATGGTAGTGCTTTGCTGATAAATCTAAGCTTTGAAAACTTCCCCTTTTTGATTTAGAGAATTCTTTGCCTATCTAGAGTATGCTTCAAATTAGTGCTTTAGCTTATAGAATGAAAGGCACTCTATTTCAATCCTTTCAAAACAAACTCAATTACTTGAGAACTTGCCTCTGGCATAGAGGGCTTTTGGCAGACAAAGTTTGCCCCTAGACTTAAGGGCAAATAGGCTCATCCAAGGGTTTTGTAAACATGATGGTACAGGATGCCTGCAGTGCATTTACTCCCAACCTAGAGGTAATCATCATGAATATGGTGGGCTAAAGCAGGAAACCCAATGCTGATAGGCAAACTTTGTTTGCCCCTGGTTTGTCAATACATATATGGCTCCAGGAAAACACAAGTTTGCCCCTAGTTTGGAGGAAGGAAACCAAAGGTACAAAGGGTGATGCTTTTGGTTTAGGAATGGTTATAGACCGAGAACCTTGGAAGGTTCGCCTACTTATCCCCAAGTGGGAATCAGGTCCAAAGTAGTTCGGCTGAGGCTTAAAAGAGAAATATCACGTGGTGCAACGATGTTTGTGACTGAATCGCACTGGCTGCCTACGTATCCCCAAGTGGGAATCAGGTCAAAACGTAGTTCATAGACTCTGGAGGTCTTGAAAGAATAAGGCTTCAAGAATTTGTGGGCTTTTCGAGCCATGTTTTCATTTGGGTCCAATGAGTGCTTTTTTTTTTTCTGGACAGATTTTCTGAAACAGATTCCTTGTGGTAGCTTTTGAACAAGATGATGAGAACATGAACTACTTCTCCCTTTTATTTATTTATTTTTATTTTCTTCTCTTTTTATTTATTTATTTTTTTTTATAGCGGTTGATTCTTTTCACCTTTTCACTAGCCAGTCAATCATTACAACTTTCATAACACATCGTGTTTTAATCGTACTCTACCATACTCATAAAGCAATAGCAGCCCTCCAAATCACTCTTTATTTTTCTCAAAGATACTTTTGCATTGTTATAGGCCCACTTAGCCATTGAGCCTCTCACAAAATTTTGATACTAATTGATACTTTCAAATCTCTCTTTTCGTTTCCAATTTATTTTGTTTGTTGAGAACATCACAAAACTTTGGGATAATTCATGTACCAATGATGTACTTTGAAGTGCTCAAGAATTCTGAATCTTATTTATTCTTTGCCTTTTCTTTTCTCTTTCCTTTCTTTTCTCTACCTCAATATCTCTTATTCTCTTCAGGATTTTTGCTGGCTAGGATTCGGATTTGAAATCAACATGCATCTTATTTTTGCTCTAACTTTTGCCTAGGCGCCCTTTCGGGTTTTCATCCTAACGAGCTCCTTCATCTTCATCTTTTTCTTCTCTTTTTTTTTTTTTTTTTTTCTCATTTTTTGTGCTCTCACTTTTGCCTAGGTGCCCTTTCGGGTTTTCATCCTAGCAAGCTCTTTCTTTTCTCTCTTCACTTTTTTTTTTGGAAGAAGTTCATTTAAAATATCTAGCTACCACCAAAGACCAAGTTTATGGCTTTGGACTGTGAGCTCATCTTTTAGGCTTGGTATTTGAATGGTGAGCAAGCCTCAAGTCCCAAGTTTATCTTTTCAAGATTGAGCAAGAGCATCTTTAAATTCTTAAAGTAAAGCTAGTCAATTCTCTACCCCTCCTTGGTTTTGGCACAAAATTTGTTTTGATCACTTGGGGATCCTTTTTAATGCAAATATTTATTAACAAAGTATTTTCCATGATCATTTGAAAAAGTGATTTTTTTTTTCTTTTGGCTTAATGATCCATTTATTCATGACTTAACACATTGAATCAAGCGAAATGAGATTTTATTTAACTAGTAGAGAAAGAGGATTACATCTCTCGACTCGATAAAAAGAGACTTGAAAAAAAAAATAAACTCGATAACCGACTGACTCAAAGACTTGACTGGATTTGACACTTGACTCCTACTTGACATGACTCGATTATCGGACTAGACTTGACTTGGTCTCAACTGGAGTGTCACAGATGATTTTCAATTTATTGGGTCCCCAAGAGAATCCACATTCGCTTCAACAATAGTATTCCCAAACACTATCACCCCACTATCATCATTTGAACCTTCGAGTTCATCACTCCGCAACAACATGTGTCATAATCCCTTTCTCAATCAGCCTTCGAATTTCATGCTTCAATCTCATACAATGGTCAGTATCATGACCCAACATCTGGTGATAAGCACAATGCTGGTCAATGTTATATTCTTTTGGGATGGGATCAGGCAGGGGTTGTGGATCCAACTTTTTCAAGTATCCTTTCTCTACTGCCTGTTCTAATGCCATACTCAACGGTATTCTGAATTCGATGGTCTCTCCATGTTGACCCTGATTAGACCTTGACCGATTACCTTTTTGATAATGGCCCTTCCGTTGAGGTGGTTGTGCCAAAGTGTTAACATTTCCACATATTTGTTCGCCTGATTCTCTCTTTTGATTACCCATTCATGGATTGTGTCTTCAATTCTTGTCCCTACATCAAAAACCTCAGCAAAAGTATTGATTGACTGGAACCTCATCTTCTCTTGGTACACCGGCTGTAAATTTTTCATTAGCATTCTGATCTACTCTTTTTCGGATGGCCTTTGAACCATTTTGGCTGCTTTACCCCTCCATCGGATAAAAACTCCGCAAATAATTCCTCATATTCCTGCCTGGTGGTCTCCAAATCTCGGACTGTCACATCTATCTCTTGGTTGTATTCATATTGGGCCACGAACAACTTTACTACTTCTTCACAGATCCTAGTTCTACTTGGCTTAATCGTGAGGTACCATGCCAGGGCAGCTCCAGTTAGAGTTTGTTGAAACAAAATAGCCATCATTGTAGTGCTCAAATCACTGGGTTAGAAAGCCCCAATGCACATTTGTATATGATTGCGAGGATTACCGGTACCATCAAACTTATCAAAAATTAGCATCTTGAAACCGACAGGCAACGTTTCCCGCACCCCTTCATCCAATCCCTCTAGTTCAAGCAAAAAAGTGTCAACTCCTTGAGCCTTAAGGACTACCCTTTCAAGTTTCTCTACTTTTTCACCCATTATTTTCTCTTTCTCAGCTTTTTCTTTCTCTATCTTTTCCTTTTCTGCCCTCATCATTTCAGCTCTTTCTGGATCATCAAACCAATCTTCATCCCTAACAGGTGGAGGAGGATCGACAACTGGCGGCTGTTGTGCCATTGTCTCCATCATGGCCATCATGCGGTTCATGTTTTCGGCCTGTTGTTCCACAATTGCCCTTAACTCTGCTACTTCCTTAGTATTCCCTTTGTGTGCCATTTTAACTAAAATCATGGAAAAACAACCCAAGAATGTTAGAAGTGTCCTCACTAGGGGATCTAGTTGTTCCATTCTTTCAACATAGATAGGTAAAAGGTCCGCACGCAGAATTGATTTTCAGGAGGCAAGGAATTTTGAGGAACTATTGGATTACATTGATCTTACTGAAAGAGAAATTTGGATTCTACATGTATGCAATGCTTTGATGATTTGATGTGGATAAATCCATGCACCCTTTCAAAGTTTGAAAATTTAAGAATTTTTGAAATTCATTTGACAAGCATTTCCTAGATGATGGGATCTTTCAAATTCTTAAGAAACTTTCCTTTGAAGGCAACAACATTTCTCAACAAAAGATGATTGGGTTGAAACTTTGCTTTGAAATTCATTTGAAAAGCATTTCTTTAATTGGGGAGATCTCTCAAATACAATTCTCAAGAATTTTGGATTATATTCCTTAACCAAAAGGTGATGGGTCAAAATTTTGCTTTGAAAAGCGTTTCTTTAGTTGGTAAAACTTTTTAAAATCTTTCAAGAATTTTGGGTTATTCCTTCAAAGATGATTGACTTAAAATTTTAATCAAAAAGTGAACTCCAAAGATTTTTGAAAAAGGGATTGAATACCTTAGAATAAAGATAGCAAAAATCTATTTGCTTCCAAAGACGTATTTAAAATTCTTTGGGTAGGAGAATCACATGATTGGATTGTTTTCGTACTCTTCATGAATTCGGATGCATACAAGGTCAATGATGATTAGCTAACAAGATATAAGAGATGTAATCGTATAATCAAGATTCAGCATGTTCCCAAATGTCGTTGGACATGAGAAGGAATTGCTAAAAGGTGATTAAAGGGTTACACGTCTTTCATCAAGCAAGCATCGTCATCATCTCAAATAATCCCTTTCGGGAATACAAAACTCCCTATTACATAAATCCTAATCAAGAATTGATTTCCTAAGATCGAAGGGTTCTATAGAAGCTATCATGCAAAGGTCGGGTTTTGGTCAAATAAGGGACCCTTGACACACACCCGATAGGATGCTTCATATACCAACACATGGTACAAGATCAAGGGTGATCACACAGTCCCATGATGGCTTGACCAACCGGGTTGTCCCGAGCCTCTAAGGTCATAGTTCTGTGCAATCGACTGGCGAGACATGCAAGGGCAATGCAACGGGCACTCACAAATTAATTAATTAGATTAAAAGGATGCTTTCAAGTCTAATCCTCGAGTGAACCCAAAATCAGAAATTCTGGTCTGCGAAACCAGAGATTCTGGGTTCGATCCCCAGGAGAGTTGCCAGATTGTGGATATCGACATTTGGCCCACTTTTACTTTTTTAAAATAATTTCTTATTCAAATTTCAAATACAAAGAGTCGCCACTTATTTTTTTTAGGAAAATTAAGAAACCATTTTTAAAAGCAACCGATCTTTAGCCAAACCAAAGTTAATTTGGGTCCGGGGATTATGGAATGAAAGGGGAAAGAGCCCTTTCATTCTATCTCGTGATAGGCCTCTACTCATCATCCTATTCAATCGAATTAATAATCTAAGCATGTCCTCAACTAATATATAGATATAAGTATACATATCACAAGCATGTCAAAAAGGGTGCAAAATTGCTAACGATAAAATATCATTCATAAGCCATATAATTCAAGTAGCAAATAAAATGATGTGTAAGTAGGGAACTAGAGAACTTACCCGGGATCCAGCCGCGAAATGGGAATGTGCAATGCATACAAAGAATAGAAGTCCTAGGAAAAATGTCTCTAATCACATATACACATAAGGCAAGACCTAAGCTAAGGACAGCGCATGTAGTCGAAAATCAATAAAATCAACACATGAAATCAACTAGAGAAGAGATGAAAAGCCATACCTCCAAAGCGCTACAAAACAAGGGTTAGTCCACATGCTTCACATAATAATACGACATCAAATAATCAATCCTAAATCTCTAGCTTAGATTTATCAAGCATGGAAAGAGTTGAAAAACTATGAATTCCTTTTGATTAGTTGGAGCCATAGCATCTCTATAGATATACAAGTCTTAACTAAGAGCCAATGTGATGTCCACATAGGGGTGCTATAATTCCGACATGATCATAAGGAATCCATGGTTATGTTCAATTTGGTTCAACTAAGTCCAACTTTATCCAATAACTAGTCCTAATCATAAGCATCAATGCACATGGATGAATGAATGAACATGAACAAGAATGAGATATGAATTTATTCACTATTTTGGATCACTTAGCTCCTGAATTTAAGCTAAATTATCATTATTCAAAACATGATTTGGGTCCCAAGACATTAGGAAACCATTTAAGTTAAAATCAATGAGACTAGACAAAAACAGTGATTGTTTTTCCTAAATTGCAGAGAGCAGACCAGATATTGAAAGGTAGAAAAACCATACTTCTAACGGTTGGATCTTAATGATTTTTGGATATGATATGCCTCTGTGAGTCTAGTTTCTAAACCAAAAAGAAAATCAAGGTTTGAACGGTTAGATCTCTGGGAATATGGAAAACACTAGACATCACTCAGGAATCTGCAACTCTCTGTCCAGATATATTGTATGATTTTCTAAAAATAGTAAACAAATGAGAAACACTTAGATCATTTTAGGGCACCTTCCTAACACATTGAAATACTTAGAAAAAATTATTAGAGGCCAAGGAAGTTCGATTAAGGTTCTGATTTATTAATTTTAAAACGGACTTACTGTTCTGGAATTTTGGACAGAGAATTGCTTGTTTTGAAATCACAAGACCAAACCATCTTAAGCATGGAATTTCATCAAAACAAAAATTGCAGAGGTGCTTAAATGAGTTATGAACATCCTCCAATTGGTCTCATCCAATTTCCAATGAGCCATGATTTTATAAAAATCCTTGATCACAGTTGGTTTATGGATTCACTGCACCTTTGTTAAATTGATGTTCATATTTCGAATCAAACTTGATCCATGATTCTAGAGAGAACTAGGATCAAGTATGACTATGATTATTGGAATAAATAATGAAACATGAAGAGATTCATAGATTTAGCCTTAATGGATTTCCATCATAGATCTCATAGCAAGAGAATCCTAAGGTCTTACTCAATCTTATGAACTCTTGAATATTCAAGTTCCTTAGATTTCTACAAACAAACTATGAAAACTACATCTAAATCCTCTCTCAAACATATGATCCTTGAGGAAATTAGAACTATGATATACTATTCTCCTCTCAAATTAATGGTCCTTGGAGACTCAATGAGACCCAAATCTACTCAAAACTCTATGGAATATAGTATGGATTCCATAAGATTCCTAGTAGGGAGATCCAAGTCATGAGCTAAGACTTGAACCCAATCAACTATGTGTAGATATGACCATGACCAATCTTAATCCCCATATAAATCATAGGATCATAAGGGACTAGAGGATCAAACTCAAAGAGATCTAATGAGATATTGAAGATCTCATAGATCGTATGAGAAGAATATAAACAAAAGAAATGAAATCAAAGGTTATTTGAAAATTTCAAGTCAAAACTCTTTTAATCTTAAATCCAAAGCTCTATTTAGACCCAAATCAATGAAAATAACACAAGATCATTCAATCACAAATTCTATGTGGTGTGTGATGAAATGAGGCAAGAAGAGAGGTTTTGAAAATGTGTAAAAATCCTAGATCTATGAATTTGTGATTGAATTATGTAGAACAAGTATGGAATAAGGATTTAACCTCTAGATCTTCTCAAGATTTGATTGATTTGGAGAGATCCAAGCCTTACAAGCAATACTCTTCTTCTTCTTCCTTGAAGCTTCAAGGTTCTTCAATGCAGATTTGAGGAATTGGGTGAATTGGGTAGAATTTCTATAGGGTTTTGGGTTTATCTCTCTCTATTTCTCTAAGAACAAACTTCATCTTCCAAATTCAGCCTCTCTCTCTAAGATTCAAGTCTCATCTTCCAAGATTTAAGTCTCCAACCCCTCCAATTGAGAAAAAAATAGGGGTTTTATAGACTTTCATTATCTTAGGGGCTAAGATAAGGGTAGATAGATCAATTAGAGATGGTGGGAGCATGGTTTTCATGACCTAGGAGTAGTAAACACGTACACAAAAAAGGGTATCATTTGGTGCATTCATTTGATCAAAGATTAAAAAGGATTTTTGGCTTAAAAATGAAAATTAGCCCAGGCCGGCACTCGATGAAGATGGAACGACACTCACTAAGTGTCGCGCGGCACTCGCTGAGTGCTGCAGCGGCATTCACTGACTGCCGTTCGGGCACTTTGAGTGCCGCTGCACAGTAGTTCAGCACTATTCACAGCAATTCAACACCTTAATTTCATTTCATGTCATTTAAGTAAATACGTATAATTTATGTATTTACTTAAGACGTTATATGTAATTAAGGAAATACCCCCCATTTGGATTCAATAAAAATATCTAAAAAATCAAAATCCTTAAGGAAAAAATGTAAACTCTCCCTCCGAAGGCAAAATTTCTAATTCCTGCACAATTTTTCTTAAAGACCTTTCGATTTCTCCATGTTCCCTTTCATTTAAAAATTCTTAAAAATCATTTCTAGCATAAGGGAGACCCAATGAACAATTACCGGGACTTTTCATCTTGAAATTCGAAAATCTTACGATTGATTCTATTGAGGACTAATGTAGATGCCATTGAGGACTAATGCTTAAAGAAGCTGCCATTGCGGAGTAATGCTTAGAGAAGCTGCCATTGAGGACTAACGCTTAGAGAAGCTGCAATGGAGGACTAATGCTTAGAGAAGCTGCCATTGAGGACTAATCAGCATGGTAAGATATTGGTCAATCGCCACTCAGGGGCTTATAAACAAGAACGATAGTCAACAGCCTTTCAAGGACTTATGTTGTGAAAGCGACAATTAACAGACCTTTGGGGGACTAATGTTGCAAAAATGGAGACCAACAGCCTTGCAAGGACTTATGTTACGAAAGCCACAATCAATAGCACTTTTGGGGACTTGTGTTACAAAAGCGACAATCAACAGCCCTTTTGGGGACTTATGTTGCAATTTTAATTCCAAAAATCGAAAATCGGTCAGACTTAAATCAAATCAATTCAGTTCAATTTCTTAAATCAGGAGTTAATCAGACTCTATTCACCTCAGATTTTCAAAATCAGGAATCAATCGGACTCCATTTATTTCACTTTTCATATAAGGAGTCAGTCAGACTCGAACAAATTCAATTTCACCAAATCCGAAGTCATCTTGACTCAAATCAAGTTCAAATTCCACTTATCAGGAGTCAATCAGACTTAATTCATTTTCATGTTCTAAAATTAGGAGTCGATCAGACTCAATTCAATTTATTTTCTAAACGAGGCTCAAAGAATATGAATAGAGTTGATAGAAAGGAATGATTTCATGCATTTGCGACCTTTAGAAGAAACATATCGGTTCTGTCAAAAGAGGGAAGTTGCCTTTGCCCCTAGTCTTGGACTCTTCTTATATTGCAACTTTAGCATTATGTTGTGATAGTGTTGGAAGCCTCTGTTTGTATTGCTCTTGGGATGCTCATGAAGACTTTTCAAATCTTTATTCATCATCTTAAACCCACACATTTGAGACCATTCATTGATTCATCAAAGGAGGACAGACCCTGACAAAGCCAGTTGCTCAAGATGACTGACTCAAACTCTACATTCATTATGAATGAATGTGCTTTCATCGTGAATAATGTATCATCTCACCTTTCATTTATTCATCATCTAATAATGGTAGTGCTTTGCTGATAAATCTAAGCTTTGAAAACTTCCCCTTTTTGATTTAGCGAATTCTTTGCCTATCTAGACTATGCTTCAAATTAGTGCTTTAGCTTATAGAATGAAAGGCACTCTGTTTTAATCCTTTCAAAACAAACTCAATTACTTGAGAACTTGCCTTTGGTATAGAGGGCTTTTGGCAAACAAAGTTTGCCCCTAGTCTTAAGGGCAAATAGGCTCATCCAAGGGTTTTGAGAACATGATGGTACAGGATGCCTGTAGTGCATTTACTCCCAAACTAGAGGTAATCATCATTAATGTGGTGGGCTGAAGCGGGAAACCCAATGCTGATGGGCAAACTTTGTCTGTCCCTGGTTTAGCATTACATATATGGCTCTAGGCAAACACAAGTTTGCCCCTAGTCTGAAGGAAGGAAACCAAAGGTGCAAAGGGTGATGCTTTTGGTTTAGGAATGGTTATAGATCGAGAACCTTGGAAGGTTCGTCTACTTATTCCCAAGTGGGAATCAGCTCCAAAGTAGTTCGCCTGAGGCTTGAAAGAGAAATATCACGTGGTGCAACGATGTTTGTGACTGAACCGCACTGGCTGCCTATGTATCCCCAAAGTGGGAATCAGGTCAAAACGTAGTTCATCGACTTTGGAGGTCTTGAAAGAATAAGGCTTCAAGAATTATGGGCTTTTTGAGCCATGCTTTCATTTGAGTCCAATGAGTGCTTTTTTTTTCTGGGCAAATTTTCTGAAACAGATTCCTTGTGGTAGCTTTTGAACAAGATGATGAGAACATAAACTACTTCTCCCTTTTATTTATTTTTTTATTTTCTTCTCTCTTTTTTTCCTTTTTCTTTTTTCTTCTTTTTTTGTTTGTGGCAGTTAATTCTTTTCACCTTTTCACTAGCCAGTCAATCTTTACAACTCTCATAACACATCGTGTTTAAATCATACTCTACCATATTCATAAAGCAATAGCAGCCCTCCAAATCACTCTTTATTTTTCTCAAAGATACTTTTGCATTGTTTTGGGCCCACTTAGCCATTGAGCTTCTTATAAAATTTTGATTGATACTTTCAAATCTCCTTTTTATTTCCAATTTATTTTCTTTGTTTAGAACAACTCAAAGCTTTGAGATAGTTCATGTGCCAATGATGTACTTTGAAGCAACCAAGAATTCTCAATCTTATTTATTCTCTGCTTTTTCTTTTCTCTTTCCTTTCTTTTCTCTACCTCACTCTCTCTTATTCTCTTTGATACACCCAAAATTGGCTCTATCCTATGATCGAGCGGTTGAAATCAGCAGCCAGTCCATCATGCACAACTCCTCGGACAAGCATCATCCCGAGCGGTCTAGTCTACTCATTATCCCGAGCGGTTCATCCGCGACCCGGCCAACAGGTCGGGAAGACCGCACAGGCATATCCCACCGCAGGAACAGCCCATCCGGGCCCACAAGCATGATCCCGAGCATTGCGGGCAGTTTTCTACTCAAGCTAGAAGACCAATGGAAAGTGCAAGCTATTTCCTAATCCAATTAGGAAATCCCCCACAATTAATGCCAATCTATATCAATTGGATTATATTTCCTTATCCATGTAAGAGTAGGTCTCTTGCATCTATAAAAGAGACCTCTCACTCCCCATTGAAGGGGCCAACTCTTTAGTCTACATAGCACCTCTATAAAATTTACCATTGTACGCATACACCCGGCCGGTATTACTGGTAGTGCCGCCTCTCTTTGTTGGCTCACCAGGCCCGCCGGTGATCTGCTAGTGAACGTGCTCAGACACACCCGTGGACGTAGGTACCTTCATTAACAGGGTCGAACCACATACAAAAAATAGTCTCTCACTCTTTCTCTCTCCTAAAATTGCTCTACTTTACTCTTACCAATTTCTGGCATCATCAGTTTGGCGCCGTCTGTGGGAAACGACAAGTCTTCTCATCAACAAATCTCTTGACTGATCGTCATGCCACCGAAGAAGGGTAAGAAGGTTAGTCAGCAGTCCAACCGGGATGTTCCTCCGGCCCCGGCACCGGCTGCGGCAGTCATGACATCTGAGCAGATCACCGCGACCCTCACACAACTCTTAGAGGGCCAGTGTCAAATCCAGCAACAGATCAAAGCCCTGCTAGCCCAGCAAAGCAGTCCTCCAAGGGCTGGGAAACGACCCGGGAACGTTGCGTACGGTCGGGAATCGATCTTGACCAGACAACGTGCCCGAGCCAACCCGTCCCGTGTTGAGGATGCCAGAGACATCAACAGTGGGCGTGCTACCCAAAAGGAAAGGCAGGAGCATATGGCCCGAGAATCAGTCCAGGGTCACTCGGTCAAGAACCGAGTTGTCCCTAGGCGAACGGTTACCCGAAGCCATAGCCGAGCCCGATCCCAGAGGACAGCACACCATCATAAAGAAAAAGCCTCTTCCACTGATACCGGTCAGGAAGAAGTGGAAGCCCGAATCAAAGACTTGCAGAAGCAGATCAACGGAGTGGCCAAGAAGCTTGGTCAAAACCACGCTCAGAATCAGGCCAATACTGAGACAAAGTCACCGTTCTCCAGCCAGATCACGGGTTTGCCATCCCACACAAATTCAAGCAGCCCCGCCTAGATCCCTATAATGGCTCGGGAAGCCCGGTCGACCACGTTCGGACCTAAAAGGCTCAGATGGCCCTAGCCACCTACTACGATGAACTACACTGCATAGCCTTCCCCAGCACTTTGAAAGGCCTGGCCGCCCAATGGTTCTACTCGTTGGAGCCCCGATCGGTCTGCAGTTTCACGCAACTCAATAAGCAGTTCATCAATCAGTTCATCAGTATGCACGAACGGCCAAAGCCTGACATACATCTACTGACGACTATACAAAGGAATAATGAGACCCTCAAGGAGTTCACCGGCCGGTTTAATCAAAAGAAGCTCAGCATCTATGATCTTGCTGAAACCGCCGCTATCATAGCCTTCTGCTCGGGAGTTCAACGCACCAAGTGCGTCGCGTCGTTCCACAGAAATCGACCGAAAAATTTGGTTGTGCTCTCTGAGAGGATTGGAAAATACATTGACACTGACGAGTTTCTGAAGACCAAAGACACCGGGCAAGAAAGCAACGAGTCTTCCAGAAGTAAGCGAAAGCGAGATCAGCCCGGGAGTTCTGACAGTTCCTTCAGCTCACAGCAGGTAGGGTCCGGCAGTCCCGACCTGACCTCCAGTTCGCAACGGTTTGAGTCCGGCAGCCCCGGCCTGATCTCCAGTTCACATCGATCAGGATCAAATAGTTCGGACTTTGCCTCCAGCAGAGAGAAGTCAGAAGCCCAACGATCCTGATCCGACCTCCTATCTCCATCGGTCTAGAAGAGGCCGACTACGGTGGTACTTACTTGATCACCACATGAGGCTCCACCGATTGTCAGAGAACTCATACAAAGACCTCGGGCTTAATCCCGATGCATACAAAGACCTCGGGCTTAACCCCGAGGCATACAAAGACCTCGGGCCTAACCCCGAGGTATGAAGAAGACCTCGAGCTCTGAACTCAGTCACTAAAAAGACCTCGGGCTCCGAACCCAGGCACCAAAGACCTCGGGGTCACGCCCGAGGCACCGGCTTCGCTTAGGTCCAACCGACGATGGAGGCAAACCTCCTAGGTGGCTGATGATGGCAAGCTTCAAAAGACCCTGCAACCACCATGTTCCAGTTCGGTTACCTACAGTTCATAGCCTCTGTAAGACCTTCGTCTTAGCGAAAGCTTGGGGGGCAAGACGGCGCAGTGAACTAAACATGCAATCACACCGGGTATCTACAGGCCTCGCGGATAACCAAGTCAAAATCTTGGACAACCCAAGCACCTACAGTACTCAGAGGCATTAACTCCACTTAGGTCCAGACCGACGATAGAGGTGACTAAATCTCTTAGGTTGGCCGACGATAGAGGAACAAAAAGACCCTAAAGCAACGTGATTTAGGTCGGCTCTACTAACATGGTCAAGCTCTTCTCCCAACAGTCTTGATGAAGGCTGACTGGGCGAAAGACAACCATCTTGGGGAGTTAACACAAAAGGACCCTAAAGTGATACGCTTTAGGTCGGCTTTTCCAACATGGTCAAATTCATCTACCCACAACCTTGACGAAGGTTTACGGGCAGAAGATAACCATCCTGGGAGCTAACTCAAGTAAAAAGACTCCGAAGTAGGCCGAATCTCAACTCCTGGTCACTTCCCAAGCATTCAAAGACTCCGAATTAGGCCGGGTCACAACTCCCGATCTGTTCCCGAGCACCTAAAAGTCCCGAGCTAGGCTGGATCTCAACTCTCAGCCAGTTTCTGAGGACTCACCAGGCTCAGAAACCCCGAGGCAGCTTCTCCAAGCACTCAGACAATGGTAAGTAACATCAAACAGATTTCCAAACTTGCCCCGATATAGCATCTGGCCAACCTTGGAAATGGGGGGCAGCTGATACACCCAAACTTGGCTCTATCCTATGATCGAGCGGTTCAAATCAGCAGCCAGTCCATCATCCACAACTCCTCGGACAAGCATCATCCCGAGCGATCTTGTCTACTCATTATCCTGAGTGGTTCATCCGCGACCCTGCCAACAGGTCGGGAAGACTGCACAGGCATATCCCACCGCAGGAACAGCCCATCCGGGCCCACAAGCATGATCTCGAGCATTGCGGGCAGTTTCCTACTCAAGCTAGAAGACCAATGGAAAGTGCAAGCTATTTCCTAATCCAATTAGGAAACCCCCCACAATTAATGCTAATCTATATCAATTGGATTATATTTCCTTATCCATGTAAGAGTAGGTCTCTTGCATCTATAAAAGAGACCTCTCACCCCCCATTGCAGGGGCCAACTCTTTAGTCTACACAACACCTCTATAAAATTCACCATTGTACGCATACACCCGCCCGGTATTACTGGTAGTGCCGTCCCTCTTTGTTGGCTCACCAGACCCGCCGGTGATCTGCTAGTGAACGTGCTCAAACACACCCGTGGACGTAGGTACCTTCATTAACAGGGTCGAACCACATAAAAAAAATAGTCTCTCACTCTCTCTCTCTCTCCTAAAATTGCTCTACTTTACTCTTACCAATTTCTGGCATCATCACTCTTCATGATTTTGACTGGCTAGGATTCGAATTTTGAAATCAACAAGCATCTTATTTTTGCTCTAATTTTTGCCAGGCGCCCTTTCGGGTTTTCATCCTAGCGAGCTCGTTCTCTTTTTTATTCTTCTTCTCTCTTTTTTATTTTATCATTTTTTGTGCTCTCACTTTTGTCTAGGCGCCCTTTCAGGTTTTCATCCTAGCAAGCTTTTTCTTTTCTCTTTTCTCTTTTTTTTTTTTTTGGAAGAAGTTCATTTAAAATATCTGGCTACCACCAAGGACCAAGTTTATGGCTTTGAACTGTGAGCTCATCTTTTAGGCTTGGTATTTGGATGGTGAGCAAGCCTCAAGTCCCAAGTTTATCTTTTCAAGATTGAGCAAGAGCATCTTTAAATTCTTAAAGTAAAGCTAGTCAATTCTCTACCCCTCCTTGGTTTTGGTACAAAATTTGCTTTGATCACTTGGGATCCTTTTCAATGCAAAGATTTATTAACAAAGTATTTTCCATGATCATTTGAAAAAGTGATATTTTTTCTTTTGGCTTAATGATCCATTCATTCATGACTTAACACATTGAATCAAGTGAAATAAGATTTTATTTAACTAGTAGAGAAAGAGGATTACATCACTCGACTTGATAAAAAGAGACTTGAAAAAAAATAAACTCGATAACTGACTGACTCAAAGTCTTGACTGGATTTGACACTTGACTCCTACTTGACATAACTCAGTTACCGGACTAGACTTGACTTGGTCTCAACTGGAGTGTCACAGATGATTTTTAATTTATTGGGTCCCCAAGAGAATTCGCATTCGCTTCAACAACAGTATTCCCAAACACTATCACCCCACTATCATCATTTGAACCTTCGAGCTCATCACTCCCCAACAGCATGTGTCATAATCCCTTTCTCAATCAGCCTTCGAATTTCATGCTTCAACCTCATATAATGGTCAGTATAATGACCCAACATCTGGTGATAAGCATAATACTGGTCAATGTTATATCCTTTTGGGATGGGATCAGGCATGGGTTGTGGATCCAACTTTTTCAAGTATCCTTTCTCTACTGTCTGTTCTAATGCCACACTCAACGGTATTCCAAATTCGGCGATCTCTCCATGTCGACCCTGATTAGACCTTGACCGATTACCTTTTTGATAATGGCCCTTCTGTTGGGGTGGTTGTGCAAAAGTGTTAGCATCGGATCCTGGTTCCACATATTTGTTCGCCTGATTCTCTCTTTTGATTACCACTTCACGGATTGCGTCTTCAATTCTTGTCCCTACATCAAAAACCTCAGCAAAAGTGTTGATTGATTGGACCCTCATCTTCTCTTGGTACACCAGCTGTAAATTTTTCATTAGCATTCTGATCTGCTCTTTTTCGTATGGCCTTTGAACCATTTTGGCTGCTTTACCCCTCCATCGGCTTAAAAACTCAGCAAATGATTCCTCATAGTCCTGCCTGGTGGTCTCCAAAACTCGGACTGTCACATCTATCTCTTGGTTGTATTCATATTGGGCCACGAACAACTTCACTACTTCTTCCCAGATACTAATTTTACTTGGCTCGATCGTGAGGTACCATACCAGGGCAGCTCCGGTCAGAGTTTGTTGAAACAAAATAGCCATCATCGTAGTGCTCAAACCACTAGGTTGGAAATCCCCAATGCACATCCATATATGACTGCGAGGATTACCGGTACCTTCAAACTTGTCAAAAATCAGCATCTTGAAACTAACAGGCAGCGTTTTCCACACCCCTTCATACAATCCCTCTAGTTCAAGCAAAAAAGTGTCAACTCCTTGAGCCTTGAGGACTACCCTTTCAAGTTTCTCTACTTTCTTACCCATTATTTTCTCTTTCTCAGCTCTTTCTTTCTCTATCTTTTCCTTTTTTGCCCTCGGTATTTCAACTCTTTCTGGATCATTAAACCAATCTTCATCCCTAACAGGTGGAGGAGGATCGATAACTGGCGGTTGTCGTGCCATTGTCTCCATCATGGCCATCATGCGGTTCATGTTTTCGGTCTATTGTTCCACAATTGCCCTTAACTCTGCTACTTTCCCAGTATTCCCTTTGTGTGCCATTTTAACTAAAATCATGGGGAAAAAACCCAAGAAGGTTAGAAGTGTCCTCACTAGGGGATCTAGTTGTTCTACTCTTTCAACGTAGATAGGTAAAAGGTCCGCACGCAGAATTGATTTTCAGGAGGCAAGGAATTTTGAGGAACTATTGGATTACTTTGATCTTAACTGAAAGAGAAATTTGGATTCTACATTCATGCAATGCTCTAATGATTTGATGTGGCTAAATCCATGCACCGCACACATGGCACACAGATGAAATGCACGTGTGTGTGTGTGTGCGCCTACTCTATATGCAAAAGAAAGGAAAATTCTAATCCTAACACATAAACATATAAGCACATAAAATCCCCACCTATGTCAAGTGCGCTAATTTCTCCTTTCATTGTGATCCTCTTACCCCTTCAAATTTTGAAAATTTTAGAATTTTTGAAATTCATTTGACAAGCATTTCCCTAGATGATGGGATCTTTCAAATTCTTAAGAAGCTTTCCTTTGAAGGCAACAACATTTCTTAACAAAAGATGATTGGGTTGAATCTTTGCTTTGAAATTCATTTGAAAAGCATTTCTTTAATTGGGGAGATCTCTCAAATACAATTCTCAAGAATTTTGGATTATATTCCTCAAACAAAAGGTGATTGGGTCAAAATTTTGCTTTGAAAAGCGTTTCTTCAGTTGGTGAAACTTTTCAAAATCTTTCAAGAATTTTGGGTTCCAAGAATTTTGGGTTCTTCCTTCAAAGATGGTTGACTTGAAATTTTAATCAAAAAGTGAACTCCAAAGATTTTTGAAAGAGCGATTGAATACCTTAGAATAAAGATAGCAAAATTCTATTTGCTTCCAAAGACGTGTTTAAAATTCTTTGGGTAGGAGGATCACATGAACAGATTGTTGTCATACTCTACATGAATTTGGATGCATATAAGGTTAGTGATGCTTAGCTAACAAGATATAAGAGATGTAATCATATAATCAAGATTCAACATGTTCCCAAATGTCATGGGACATGAGAAGGAATTGCTAAAAGGTGATTACAGGGTTACACATCTTTCATCAAGCATGCATCGTCATCATCTCAAATAATCCCTTTCAGGAATACAAAACTCCCTAGCACTTAAATTCTAATCAAGAATTGATTTCCTAAGATCGAAGGGTTCTATAGAAGCTATCATGCAAAGGTTGGGTTTTGGTCAAATAAGGGACCTTTGACACACACCCGATAGGATGCTTCATATACCAACACATGGTACAAGATCAAGGCTGATCACACAGTCCCATGATGACTTGACCAATCGAGCTGTCCCGAGCCTCCAAGGTCATAGTTCCATGCAATCGACTAGCGAGACATGCAAGTGCAATGCAACGGGCACACAAAAATTAATTAAATCGATTAAAAGGATGCTTTCAAGTCTAATCTTCGAGTGAACCCAAAATCAAAAATTCTGGTCTGCGAAACCAGAGATTCTGGGTTCGATCCCCAGCAGAGTCACCAGATTGTGGATACCGGCATTTGGGCCCACTTTTGTTTTTTTAAAACAATTTTCAAATTCAAATTCAAAGAGTCGCCACATAATTTTTTTAGGGAAATTAAGGAACTATTTTTCAAAAGCAACCGATCTTTTGTGAAACCAAAGATAATCTGGGTCTGGAGATTATGGAATGAAAGGGGAAGGAGCCCGGCGGACTAAAACACCCCCTTTCATCCTATCTCGTGATAGGCCTCTACTCATCATCCTTTTTAATTGAATTAGTAATCTAAGCATGCCCTCAATTAATACATAGATATAAGTATACATATCTCAAGCATGTCAAAAGTGTGCAAACTTGCTAATGGTAAAATATCATTCATAAGCCACATAATTCAAGTAGCAAGCAAAATGATGTGCGAGAAGGGAACTAGAGAACTTACCCGGGATCCAGCCGCGAAACGGGAAACGTGCAATGCATACAAAGAATAGAAATCCTAGGAAAAATGTGTCTAATCACATATACACATAAGGCAAGACCTAAGCTAAGGTGTCGCGCATGGAGTCGAAAATCAATAAAATCAACAAATGAAATAAACTAGAGAAGAGATAAGAAGTCATACCTCCAAAGCGCTAAAAAACAAAGGTTAGTCAACATGCTTCACACAATAATATGACATCAATAATCAATCCTAAATCTCTAGCTTAGATCTATCAAGTAGAGGAAGAATTGTTAAAACTATGAATTCCTTTTGATTAATTGGAGCTATAGCATCTCTATAGATATACAAGTCTCAACTAAGAGCCAATGTGATGTCTATATAGGGGTGCTATAATCACGACATGATCATAAGGAATCCATGGTTATGTTCAATTAGGTTCAACTAAGTCCAACTTTATCCAATAACTAGTTCTAATCATAAGCATCAATGTACATGAATGAATGAATGAATAGGAACAAGAATGAGATATGAATTTATTCACTAATTTGGATCACTTAGCCTCTGGATTTAAGCTAAATTATCATTATTCAAAACATGATTTGGGTCCCAAGACATTAGGAAACCATTTAAGTTAAAATCAATGAGACTAGACAAAAACAGTGACTATTTTTCCTAAATTACAGAGAGCAGACCAGATTTTAAAAGGTAGAGAAAACATACTTCCAACGGTTGGATCTTAATGAGTTTTGGATATGATATGTCTCTGTGAGTCTAGTTTCTAACCCAAGAAGAAAATCGAAGATTGAACGGTTAGATCTCTGGGAATAAAAGAAAAACTCTAATCTGCAACTCTCTGTCCAGATATCTTGTACGATTTTCTAAAAATAGTAAACAAATGAGAAACACTTAGATCTTTTTAGGGAACCTTTCTAACACATTGAAATACTTAGAAAAAATTATTAGAGGCTAAGGAAGTTCGATTAAGGTTCTGATTTTTTTTTGTAGACGGGTTGGAGGTTTTTCATTAACATCCGGATTTGTTCCTTCTCGGTTGGCCTCTGTACCATTTTTGCTGCTTTTCCCCTCCAACGGCTCAGATATTCAGCGAAAGATTCCCTATTTCCCTGCCGAGTAGTCTCTAAATCCCTGACAATAACATCCAAATCTTGATTATATTCGTACTGGGCTACGAACGCTTTGACAACCTCCTCCCAAATTCTGGTCTTACCAGGCTCCAATGTAAGGTACCAAGATAGAGCGGCTCCGGTCAATGTCTGTTGAAATAGGATAGCCATCATAGTTGTACTCAATCCGCTTGGCTGAAAAGCTCCTATACACATCCTGATATGGCTACGGGGGTTTCCGGTCCCATCGAATTTGTCAAACACAGGCATCTTGAACCTAGCAAGTAATACTTCACAAACCCCTTCGTACAACCCTTCTAGTTCTAGCAAGTAGGTGTCTACTCCTTGGGCCTTTCGGACTACCCTTTCCAGTTTCTCTACTTTCTCTGTCATCAATTTCTCTCTCTCAGCCTTTTCTCTTTCTATCTTCTCCTTTTCTGCCCTCGGTGCTTCAGCCCTTTCCTGATCATCGAACCAATCTTCCTCTCTTCCATGTGGAGGAGGATCAACAACTGGTGGTTGTCGTGCCAGCGTTTCCATCATGGTCATCATCCTAGCCATTTGACCTGCCTGCTGTTCTACTATGGCCCTCAATTCTGCTATCTCTCTTGCGTTTGCTTCTTGTGCCGTCTCTCTTCTCACTTAGCTTACAGTAGAGTCTCTGTACCAAATCGTGCTTATAGATGATTCTATCTTTTACCTACAACCACATTTTATTCTTTTATTTTAAAATTAAAGAAACTTTCTTTATTTTGGCATTTTGTTTTGCAAAAGAAATTTTTATGAATGGCCCATGTGTCATGCGGATGCAATGCATGTGTGCGTGTGTGCCTACTCTATATGTCAAAGGAAGAAAATTCTAATCCTAGCACATAAACACATAAGCACATAAAATCCTCATCTATGTCAAGTGCGCTAATTTCTCCTTTCATTGTGATCCTTTTTACCCCTTCAAAGTTTGAAAATTTTAGAATTTTTGAAATTCATTTGACAAGCATTCCCCTAGATGATGGGATCTTTCAAATTCTTAAGAAGCTTTCCTTTGAAGGCAACATTTCTCAACAGAAGATGATTGGGTTGAAACTTTGCTTTGAAATTCATTTGAAAATGATTTCTTTAATTGGGGAGATCTCTCACATACAATTCTAAAAAATTATATTCCTCAACCAAAAGGTGATTGGGTCACAATTTTGCTTTGAAAAAGCATTTCTTTAGTTGGTAAAAATTTTCAAAATCTTTCAAGAATTTTGGGTTCCAAGAATTTTGGGTTCTTCCTTCAAAGATGGTTAACTTGAGATTTTAATCAAAAAGTGAACTCCAAAGGTTTTTTTGAAAGAGCGATTGAATACCTTAGAATAAAGATAGCAAAAATCTATTTGCTTCCAAAGACGTGTTTAAAATTCTTTGGTAGGAGGATCACATGATCGGATTATTATCGTACTCTTCATGAATTCGGATGCATACAAGGTCAATGATGCTTAGCTAGCAAGATATAAGAGATGTAATCACATAATCAAGATTCAGCATGTTCCCAAATGTCATGGGACATGAGAAGGAATTGCTCAAAAGTGATTAAGTGGTTACACATATTTCATCAAGCAAGCATCGTCATCATCTCAAATAATCCCTTTCGGGCATTCAAAACTCCATAGCACATAATCCTAATCAAGAATCAATTTTCTAAGATCGAAGGGTTCTATAGAAGCTATTATGCAAAGGCCAGGTTTTGGTCAAATAAGGGACCCTTGACACACACCCGATAGGATGCTTCATATACCAAAACATGGTACGAGATCAAGGGTGACCACACAGTCCAATGATGGCTTGACCGGCCGGGTTGCCCCGAGCCTCCAAGGTCATAGTTCCGTACAATCGCTGGCGAGACATGAAAGTGCAATGCAACAGGCACACAAAAATTAGTTAATTCGATTAAAAGGATGCTTTCAAGTCTAATCCTCAAGTGAACCCAAAATCAGAAATTCTGGTCTACGAAACCAGAGATTCTGGGTTCGATCCCCAGTAGAGTCGCCAGATTGTGGATATCGGCATTTGGGCCCACTTTTAAAACATTTTTTGAATTTCAAATTAAAAGATGAGTCGCCACTTAATTTTTAAAGGGAAATTAAGAAACCATTTTGAAAGCAAACTGATCTTTTGCGAAACCAAAGATATTAGGTTCAACTAAGTCCAACTTTATCCAATAACTAGTTCTAATCATAAGCATCAATGTACATGAATGAATGAATGAATAGGAACAAGAATGAGATATGAATTTATTCACTAATTTGGATCACTTAGCCTCTGGATTTAAGCTAAATTATCATTATTCAAAACATGATTTGGGTCCTAAGACATTCGGAAACCATTTAAGTTAAAATCAATGAGATTAGACAAAAACAGTGACTGTTTTTCCTTAATTACAGAGAGCAGACCAGATTTTAAAAAGTAGAAAAACCATACTTCCACGGTTGGATCTTAGTGATTTTTGGATATGATATGCCTCTGTGAGTCTAGTTTATAACCCAAAAATAAAATCAAGATTTTAACGGTTAGATCTCTGGGAATATGGAAAAAACTAGACATCACTCAGGAATCTGCAACTCTCTGTCCAGAGATCTTGTACGATTTTCTAAAAATATTAAAAAAAATGAGAAACACTTAGATCTTTTTAGGGTATCTTCCTAACACATTAAGGTACTTAGAAAAAATTATTAGAGACCTGGGAAACTCTATTAAGGTTCTGATTTATGAATTTCAAAATGGACTTATTATTCTGAAATTTTGGACAGAGAGTTGCATGTTTTGAAATCATAAGACCAAACCATCTTAGGCATGGAATTTCACCAAAACAAAAATCACAGAGGTACTTAAATGGGTTATGAGCATCCTCCAATTGGTCTCATCCATTTCCAATGAACCATGATCCTATAGAAAATCTTTTATCACAATTGGTTTATGGATTCACTGCACCTTTGTTAAATTGATGTTAATGGTTTAAAATCAACTTGATCCATGATCCTAGAAAGGGCTAGAATCAAGTTTGATTATGATTAATGGGACAAATGATGAAATAGGGAGAAACCCCTAGATTTAACCTTGATGGATTCCTATCATAGATCACATAGTTGAAGATCTAGCAAAAGAATCCTAAGGTTTTACTTGATCTTATGAATTTTGAATACAAATTATGAAAATCTACATCTACTTCCTCTCTCAAACATATGATCCTTGAAGAATATAGATCCATGAAACCTTATTCTCCTCTCAAATTAATGGTTCTTGGAGAATATGGAGTCATTTTTTATTTCTCCTACCAAATTAATGGTCCTTGGAGACAAAATGAAATCCCAAATACATAAACCTCTATGGAATATGACATGAATTCCATGAGACTTTTAGTAAGGAGGTTTCAAATCATGAGTCAAAACTTAAATTCAACAAAATACATGTAGAGATGATCATAATCCACTTTAATCCCCATATAAATCATATGATCATAGGGAATTAGAGGATCAAACTCAAAGAAATCTAATGAGATATTGAAGATCTCACAAATCTCTTGAGAAGAATATAAACAAAAGAAAGGAAATCAAATGTTATATGAAAATTTCAAGTCAAAACTCTTTTATTCATAAACCCAAAGCTCTATTATGGATCCAAATTAATGAAACTTTATGAAATTCGATCACAAGCTCTAAGTGGTGTGTGATGAAATGGGGTAGGAAGAGAGGTTTTGAAAATGTGTAAAGTTCTAGAACTATGAACTTGTGATTGAATTGCCTAATTCTACCAAGTGATTGAGAGGTTACCTCCAAGACCTCAAAGGTTTCTTCTATTCTTTGTGAAATGCTTCCAAGAATCTTCAAGTTCTTCAAAAATTCTTCAAGTTCTTCTCAAAATTCTTCAATAAAACTCTTCTTTCTTCTCCCAATTCTCTCTCTATTATATCTCTCTCTAGTAAATTTTTGAAAGTAAGTGTAAAAGTCCTCATGAAGAAGGTGAAGGCATGTTTATATAGACCAATACATCAAGGTTAAATGGGTAAATTCGGGTGGAAACACATGTGCAAAGTTTTCTTCTAGAACATGTGAGAAAAGTAGTCTGTTACAGTTCGCGGCACTCGATGGCTTCCGGCGGCATTCGCTGAATGCCGGAGCGGCACTCAGTTAGTGCCGGGGCTAACAGAATTTTGCCCTCTTTTTAATTTTCAAAATATTCATTACCACAATCTTAATTATTAGCAAAGTATATACTAATGTACTTTATACTTGTAGTGTACTTTATTAAGATACACCCATATACATGGTATGTACTATCATTTTATCTATTTCTTTCTTTTACTTCTTTTTCTTCTTCTTCTTCTTTTTTGTCTCTTTGGAAAACTTCCTTTATATTCATCTTTCTTCTTCTCTTTTTTTTTTCTTCTTCTTTTTTTTTTGAATAAAAATTCTTAGATGGATTTTTTCACATGTTCTTCAACGTCCGGGTTTCCCCCGGGTACCCAATTTCCCTCTTTCTCTCTTATTATTTTTTGAATTTTGTTTTGAAGAATCTTTGAAGAACTGAAGTTTTCTGGAAAAACTTCCAATTTTACCGGTCTTTGTCATCATCGGTCTTCTGGAGGTAACCAATCCCTGAGCTTTACATTTGGTCAAAATCGGGGTGTCTACAACACCTACTTTTAATATTATTTTGTGGTGCAAACAGGGATAGTGTTCTGTGGTCGCTTATGCTTCTCTTTCGATTGTTCCTTTAATTGTTTTGCTTTTCTTTTTTCTCTTTTTGATGTTTGTGTTGCGGTCTTTGTAATATTAGGTTATTATTAATGAATATTAATTTTGAGTCCAAATATATATATATATATATATATATATTCCCCAATATTAACCACACAAAGTGTGTTAAGTGTTAGTATTTTTGACCAATTTTAAAATTTTTATCAATTTTGGGAGAAATTTTAACAGTTTGACTTTAGTCCAAAACTACCATGGGAGTTAAGTGTCCACTTTTGAAGCATATGAAAGTAACTAAAAATGAACCTCACTACATGGGAGTAAAATATATTTTAACCATTTTTTTTTCTTTCATGGCAGAATTAAGCCGCGTGAGGATAGAAATTCAGTTTTGTGAATGATAACAACTCTCAATTCTGGAGAATTTTCTCTTGTTTTGTGGATATCAAGGTTCCAATCAGAGATATATGATTCCCATGCCCTAATTTTTGTCATGGTCTGACGTTAACAAAACAAAAGGTCCTAAATTCTTATCAAGACCGGGAAAAAAGAAAGCAATATTAATGTCAGTTAAAGCAAAATTAAAGTCAGGTACGGCCCACAACTTGGTACACACTTATCTATATTAAAACACTAAAAGTGGAAGGTGAGAGAGGGACTAAATATAATACTGACACGTGTCATTGTCATTTAAGCCAAGGTGGGGAAATGGCATTCTTTTACTCAAAACGTTCACTGTCAGTAAATAAGAAAAAGCTGAAACGCCTCTTGCGCTCTCTCTCTCTCTCAGAGTCTCAGAGATATTGAAACGTCTCTCTCCCTCTAATTACAGTGCCTCAAAAACTCATCCTTTCCCTCCCTCTCTCTCTCTCTCTATCTCTCTCTATTTCCCTCTATCTTTCTCTCTTTCCATATGAACCATACAGATAGTCTTCATTTAACAGCCCCCGTCTCAAATCAGAAACCAGAGGAAAGTATTTAGTTTTTGATTCCCTGTTTATTGAAACTCTAATCGATTCAGGACCATACCGTTGTGGAAAAGTGTCTTTGAATGATGGTGGTGATGGCCAGGTGTTGTTTATTGGAAATGGTGTTGGCCAGTGTTAGTGCTTAGTTTTGTGAGGAAGGGGTTGAGATTTTTGTCTCTGCGTTGATGGAGAAAAGAAGAAGAAGAAGAAGAAGAATAATAAGCAGGAGAAGAAGGAGAAAGAACAAAAGGAAATAAGAAAGACAGATTAGATCTGCAAACTTTGGGGGAAGAATAGCCACTGATTTGGGTAATTTGGATGGGATTGGCTTCAATTTCAGCCACCTCTCCTTCTCTCTCACCTCCTTTTTTGGAAAATTTCCTCCAAGTTTCAACTACTACACCACCTATTTGGATTAAATTTGGGGTCCTACATTATTGTTATTATTTCTATTTGAGACCATGTTTCATAATTTGAGTTTTCTTGTGTTTGAACTTTTTTACTTTGTGCGTTTAACATATAGTTAGAAAGAACTGGATGTTGCCTATTACTTCTTTTGTCAACAATGTACTTGATTGTTGTCTCCTCTTTTAGGGCCTGCTATGGAGTTTTGGGATTTATCATGGAGAGTGAGGCAAAGGGATGTGAGGTATGTTAATGACCGATTTTGCAGTTGTAAATAGTTTTTGCTTTTCTGTTGAGTAATTGAATGCTTATGTAATTTGTGCAAAAATAACAGTTGATTGTTAGTGGAAAGCTGAGAGCACAACGTGCCAAATCTATGAAGCTTAAGGATGGTTACAGATATTGTCTGGCCGTCAACTAGCCAATGAACGTATTGAACCTGCGGGTAGACATGTTATTTTCAGACAGGTGAATCTCACATTGCTTTGTTTATTCCTTTCATATCAACAATTTTGTTTGTTTGTTTGTTCCTTGCTTTGTTTGTCTGGCTTTGCAATGAATTATAATCATATTAATTTGTTGATTTTGGTTGTAGGCTTTACTGGGAGATATAGTTTCCAAGTTCTATTTCTTGGTCTTTAAATTAGAGGTTAGTCCTATTATATACGAGGTTTCAGTTTCGTATAGCTATAAAGAATGTATACACACTTCACAATTTTGGCTTTATGTTCTTATAGTGATTGTTATTGTAATGTGCTGAAGATACGATCAACTGAGACGATGAAGGAAAAGCAAACTAGATGGGACCAAAATCAACCACTGCTTTCTTTTAAAAGGTTTATTAGGATAGCAAATGCTTGCATCGCACAAGTAAAATATCCATCCTGTGTATGTATTGTAAATTCAATCCTAAGATGGTTATGATGTGTTTTTGAGAACTTCGAAATGAGTCTGTTGAATTGTATCAGTGGTTGATGATACGAATTTTTTCCCTTGCCTGTATTTCTATATAGACATGCGTTAAATTCCCAAAGTAACAGTATTTAAGTTTTGCGAAAATTTTAGCACCCTGTAAGCAAGTCCATTACTAATGGCCACTGGACATGCCATGAGTTCTGCTTGGTTTAGCTTGAGGCCATATACTCTTTATACAGATCTTATTTTATTTGGAATACTTCGGCAGATTATGTTCATTCCTATTAAGATGTGATTTATTTTTCTCTAATGAAATATATCTATTGTTAACCTTTTTAATATTTTAACAATCATTTTGCACTTATAACAATACTAGGTATTGCCCGTGCCCGAGGGCACTACCCAAAACAAAAAAGAAAGGGTTTAAAAACTGGTTTGAAACTAAAACTGCGTAACGTGTACAAAAACTATTTTAAAAAAACGAAGACAATCTACTTTCTTATTTCCACATTTGACCCTGTTAACATGCAATTTTTTTTAACCTATTAGAACACAATAACATAATTTTACATCAACTAAAACCCAACTCATCTAAGCAGAGAGAAGTGAAACCATAGAAGGAAAAGACTAAATAAACACATCAACAACCCTAGCAAACTTATGTGTCATATAGTATACACAATCCACAGTTCAATCCCCGACCCAAGTCACAAATACGCAAAGCGAGAGCGGATATGAATGAGGGTGCGGGTGTATGTGGTTCTTCGCTTCTTCCTTTTTTTTTTCATAGCAGTACTGTATGTGGTTCTTCGCTTGATCTCCACCTTCTTCCAAATTGAAAAAATAATAAAAATGAGTTACTGTCCGGATAAGTAGTCAGGTCAAGTCCCAACCAATAATAAAAATTTTGCAGACTTAAAACCATTTGGTGTGCATGACTTGATAACACCAACCTAATCATCCACCAATGTGTAACCAAATAGAATTTATTCCAACCAAAATGCATAACCAAACTTTGAAAATGATTAAATATGTATATAACAATCAAACTGTAGTCCTTCAACCAAACTACCAAACATAAAAGGCAACTTAGTGGTTGACATGTGGAATAGATCAAACCATGGAATATAATTTAATTCATACCACTAAACATGAGATGCTTTAATAGTAGTTTTATGGGTCTCTTCCTAGGCTATTTTCTTTTTTACTGTTTTCTTCTTCTTATTTTCTCAATACCATAATAAGGGATTATTTGGGCTTTGGGTATTAAAATCCATAATAAGGGCTGTTTCTAAGAACAAAAATAATAATAAAAAACAAAAAATCTGTCTTTTGTTTTTGTTTTCTTTCTTTTTCTGAAGTGAACAAATATTTTTTTTCTTTGAGTAATGCTATGCTTTCCAAATCCAAATCACAAATCTACATTTGCGCTAAATTCAGTTACGCTAAAACTAAATGAAGCCACATTTGCTTTTTTGCACACCAACACATATGGAGACCAAAAGCAAAGAACCCTACTCTTTTTTTTTTATTATTATTTTTTTTAATGGCTAAACGCTATATAATGACTAAAAAAACATGTTATATGATTGTCAAAGTAAATCCAATAAAGAAAAAAGATCTGGAAATGGAAAATAGAAAGTGTCAATTGTTACAACTTGTTCATGACCTGAAGAAATCATCTATGGTTCAGCTGCCAAAAACAAAAACATGAAATCATTGAGAGTTGTCATATGAAATATACATAGATCCTTTAATAAATAAATAAATAAAACCTGCAACTTTGGGGGAAAACTTCAACAGAGACCTCGAGAATCTCGTAGTACAGTCTTCTAAATCTGCATGAAAAAAAAAATCAGCAAAAGCAAAAAGTTAAGGGTTGAGGTCCTTGAGGAAGACATGTATGTAGACTAAGAAGACCAAAGTTACAACCTTTGCTACTGTAAATTTTGTAAAGTCAAACAACAATTGGATTATGTAAGTGAATGGAAAATGGAGAGATTGAAGTGTATATGTATAAGAAATGTGGCATCTATAGAAGGTGTTGACAGAAATATTAGACTTTTTTGAAAGAGCAATTATAGGGAGAGAAAATGTGACAATGACTAATTGATTTTTTTATGATGGTGAATATGAATACAATTTAGGAATGGGCCCTAGATAAAAAGGAAAGAAAACGATTTAAGGATGATAACAAAATAGGAGAGATACATAGGTAAAATAGGAGAGATTGATCACAGACATTAAAATAGGAGACCTTTGAACCGGATAACAGACATTAAAATAGGAAAATCTTCATGGTTTAAATAGATTTAAGGAAGGTAATAATTTTGGAAAGGAAAATCAAATTTAATGGTGTTGACTATCAATACTCAAGACTAATTTATACACACACAGTAAAATAAAAAAAATGATATAATTAGGAGAGATATTAGGAATGCAGGAAAATAGGAGGGAGATTTTAGCAAGACTTGTGTTGATCAATTAAGTTAAAAAAAACCTTATAAAAAAATATAAATATTTAATTATATTCCGATAAAAAACCCAAACATTTTTTTTTGAGAAAAATAGTTCCATATTTAAAATAACTTTTCCTGGATAGATCAAACCAAATAATGTTGATCACTACTTTTTTTTTTGAAAAAAAAAAACCCAAATGACAGTTCCAAATTTTACTTAAAAAAAACCTTGTAAAAAAATATAAATATCTATATATATTCCGATATAAAAACCCAAACATTTTTTTTTTTTGAGAAAAATAGTTCCATATTTTAAAAAACTTTTCCCGGATAGATCAAACCAAATAATGTTGATCACTACTTTTTTTTTTGAAAAAACAAATCCAGATAATAGTTCCAAATTTTTTTTTCGGAGAGATCAAACCAAATAATGTTGATACCTAATTTTTTTTTTTAAAAAAATAACCCAAATAACAATTCCAAATCAAGGTTTTTGAAAAAAAAAAAAACCAAATGACAGTTCCATTTTTTCGTATAGATCGTACCCAAATCATACCCAAATAACATTCATCTTCATTAAAAGGTATTCAATTCATATTAAATTTACATAAATGTGTGTATAACTTACTCAGAATAGCCTTCATTCTGACTTGCATGGCTTTGGTACTATAATGAGGACACAATGAAGCGAAACTATACTTTTGAGATCCAAAAAAACACGTATCGATGCATGGTTTTGAGAGAGAAAATGGGTTCTATTTTATTTTTTTATTGGTGACATGAAACCCACTTACCCAAAACTTCTAACTGAATGGCAGGCAGTGGCGCAAGGCGTAGTGTCGGAGCTAGATCGGTGGTCGGTGAAGGCCTGCGGTTGTAGGAGAAGGCTATGGGTGGGAGTCGGAGGCCGTGGGTATGGGGATTTGAGAGAGAGAGAGAGAGAGAGAGAGTGAGAGAGAGGGCGATGGACAGAGAGAGAGAGAGAGAGTGAGAGAGAGAGAGAGAGAGAGACTGGTGAGTTAATTTGGGGGTTTGAGAGAGAGAGAGAGGCGATGGAGAGGGAGAGAGAAAGTGAATTTTGCAAGAGAGAGACTATCCTAATTAACCTAATTCTGACCCAGCCATCCTAATCACCATCCTAATCATACAAACCCCATCCTAATCATATTTTGTGTGTCCTAGTCACTTGTCCTTGTAGGACAAAGATCTAATTTATAATATAGATATATGTATTTTGTGGTCAAATACTTATAACAATGATCATTGCCAGCATTTTATGACTTATCAGAGGAACAATGTAACCGCGCATCGCGCGGGATACATGCTAGTTTATATAATTTTTGGAACACAATCTAAAAGATTTGTTTATCTCTCTCCTGTGATGTCAGTAGACCCCACAGTGATACAAGAGAGAAATAGACACATCTTTTCAATTGTGTCCCAAAAATTATGTGAATAGCTGTGTCCTAAACTTTATCCTTAATTTTTGCTTTCTTTTTTCCCTATATATTAATAAGATTTTTTTTTGACTGTATGCAAGAACACACGCACCCATGTAAACCCCATGAACTAGGACCTACGAAAGCAAACACATACGACACACTTGAGTATATGAGTCAAAGAGGGGAAAAACCCCTCAAACCACTATTCTTAAAGGGAATGGAAACCTCAACCTCCCACTTGAGAGAGGGTGAGTGATGCCACTAGACCACAAGGGTCTAGACCTTTTTGTTTTGTTAACATCGATTATGACAACAATTAGGGAAGTGGGCATGACAATCATATATCTCTAATTGGAACCTTGATATATATCCACAAAACAATAGAAATTCTTCAAAATTTAAGGTCACTACTCACTATCATTCATAAAACTGAATTTCTATGCTCATGAGGCTTAACTCTGCCATGAAAGAAAAAATATACAAAATTTACAAATGTGATCCAAAATTCTTGGGCAAGGTTATTACTGAAAACTACAATTTTTTACGGCGTTTAAAATAATGTACAGTAATTTATAGTTCTCAAATTTTGGACATTCCAAATAGTACAAGAAGTTCTCATAATACCACATGCAGCGATTTATAGTGTTATGACCACTGTCACATCATATAATACAATTGTCAATACATTCTGGAACCACGCCATTTCTTCTATAATAAAAAAAAAATAAAAAAAATCAAAAATAAAATCAAAAAATCCATATGGATATTAAGTGATAGATCCCTCAATATTAAGTACATTAGATAAAAGTAATACGATTTGGCCATTTTTTAATAACTCCTTCACTACTTTTTCAATTTAGTAAAAAGCCCCTCGCTACTTTTGCAATTCAAAAAAAAGTCCCTTGTTTCTGAGCAAAAAATGGCTAACACAATATTATTTGTCAACTTTAAACCACCATAACTTAATAATTTTTTTGCCTTTTTGGAGGATATTTTTTTTTTTGGATTTCATGTATTTGATCCAGATTTATGCATTGAACATGAAAATTGTACCAAAAAATATATAATTTAGAATCTCTTTTTTCAATTTTATCTGTCAAAATAGACAATATTATATGTTGACTGACAAATTATATTTATGAAAACAGCCATAATTTTCTCTTCTTTTTTTTTTGGACTTTTTGGATTATTATTATAATAATAATAATAATTATTATTATTATGTGTATTTCCTTCAGATATACGCACTGGTCTTGAAAATTTTATAAAAAAAGATAAGTTGCAACTTAATTTTGAACTTTTATCTATCTGCAACAAGTAATATTAACAAAACAAGATAAAATTCTTCAAAATTTAAGGTGATCCCTATCATTTAAAACCGAATTTCTATGCTCATGAGGCTTAAACTCTGCCATGGCAGAAAAAATATCTAAAATTTACCAAAATAACCCAAAATTCTTGGGCAAGGTTATTACCGAAAACAACACTTTTTCAAGGCGTTTTTTTTTTTAAAAAAATAATAATAAATAAAGAGTAATATTTGGGGCACTAATAAATTTCACTAACACTCACACCCATACTCTATCTCTCTCCTAGAGTGTGGGTGTGAGTGTTAGTAGGATTTGTTAGTGCCCCTAGCATTATTGATAAATAAATAAATCAATTTCATAGATCTCAAATTTTGGACATTCCAAATAGTACAAGTGTAAACCATCTCACTTAGATGAGATAGTCAGGACCCCTTCCCCAAATGGGAGGTAGTGAGTTCGAATCTTTGGGGCCGCATTATGGAGTGTTTCTTTAATGAGGGCTTTGGCTCTCCCTGTGCTTTCGCGCCCTGTCGTGTGTGTGTGTGTTACTAACTACTAACCCCGCTAATCCCCGATCACAGGGGCCCTGTGACACTGTTCAAAAAAAAAAGTACAAGTGTACATGGTACCACATGCATTGATTTATGGTACTATGACCACTGTCACATCATATGATACAACTATCAATACATTCGAGAACCATGCCATAACTTCTATAATAAATAATAATATAATAAAAAATAAAAAAAAAATTAAAAAAACTACATGGATATTAGGTGATAGACCCCCTCAATATTAGGTATATTAGTCAAAACCTTACACGATTTTGCCATTTTTTAAAATAAGTTTGTCACGCCCTGCAGTAGCAAAAATAGAGAAAATAAATTCCTTTTTGGACCCGTAGCCCATGACAGTTGAAAGTCACCACATTGTCCACAACCAAAGTCAAACCATCAGAGTAATGGATTAAACCACGTATTGGGGAATTCAAGGTTCGATATATAAAGTCAAAGTGTAATACTAAACTATTACAAAGCCACGAGTGTTTACAGAAACGTAAATAAAGCAATACAGCAACATATGCCGATACAACCATAGCTAAAATAGAAGTCTCTAAAACATAGACATAAATTAACTACGACGAAGCTTTAGGTCTTCAACTTGCGTATTAGTCAGCATCAGCATAGCCTCCATCATCGTAGGCTCCATCCTCAAAGCCCCTGTCCATGTATGCATCTCCTGTATACTCATAACCTTAGCCAGCTGGATGTCGAATATCCAGCGGCATAAACGCCATCAGCTATGAAAGCCGAGTGAAAGCAAATACTAACAGAGTATCTATAGATAAGCAACATATAAAGCAACAATATCACTAAAAGGATTATCTCATCGTTCGCATGCATGTATGCACTAACTCAATATAATAACGGACGTCATCCCAATCAAATCTCACATATAACATAGACTCTTGGGTCCACATGAATTAGACATGTAGTCCCATACCTACGGTCTGTGAAACTCGACACGAAGTCCCACGTCCTATCACATAAATCAGACACGTAGTCCCATATTATACAAGCTATCAAATCTCGACACATAATCCTACTATTTCGACCACTCCGCCCTGATACAATACGGCCAACAGCCCTGATGCAATACGACACGCAGCTCGAATATAATATGGTACACAGCTCCGTTACACCACAACACTTAGCTCCACATCACTCAGCTCTAAAATATCACAGCACTTAGCTTTACAACACTTAGCTCTAAAATACAGCACTCAGCTCTAAAATATCATAGTACTTAGCTCCACAGCACTCAGCTCTAAAATATCACAGCACTTAGCAATACTACTGCACACAGCTAATTCCATCGCACACAGCTATACCACAACACTCATCTCTAAAATATCACAACACTTAGCAATACTACCGCACATTGCTAATTCCATCGCATACAGCTTTACTATCGCACACAACCATACCACATCACTCCAGCCCCAAAACGTTACGGGCATCAGCCCGAATATATTAACCTTGACATGAAGTCCTACATCGCACAACCTCCCAAACCCAACACGCAGTCCAACTCTATCATATGTCAAACCTGACACGAAGTCCAACTTTATCATATTTCGCCCCGACACATGGTCTTGATCCTATCCCAGCACCCTGGGAATCTCACACCTGATATCGTACGATCTTAGAGACCACAATCATATACACAAATATAAATGGTATCGACATTCGCAGTCGACAGACCCACTACTATGCACGTTTGCTTCTCATCCGTTTTAACAACATTATACCATTAGTTCCATTGTTCAATGCATTAAGTCCATTATTCCACGTGTGTATTATTCCAAAACATTTCTCCAACAATCAACGTATGATAATAAACAGGTTAACAGGTCATCAGGTATAAAACAACTAAACATTTAACACTCTGATATGTTCGATCGATCGAAGTCATTTCGATCGATTGAGGAAAGTAAATGTTTGATCGATCGAAGCCACTTCGATCGATTGAGAACGGGCTGTGTTCGATCGATTGAACGCAGTATTATTCTAGAATTTGAACTGGATCATTTGTGGACACGCGGAATTCCACTTCTTGTTTTTGATTTGAGATTGTTTTGAAATAGAAAAAGAAAAGGTCTTTGTGGACACCCGGAATTCCACTTCTTTGTTTTGATTTGAGATTGGTTTGAAAGGAAAGGAAAAGGTCTGTTGAAAATAGATACAAAGTCGCCACTTGGTCTTTAAGGAACCAAGAAACCCAATTTTGACTCACCCAAATGGATAAAGGGCACCGGCCTTTCATAACCAAAGAGCTTGGCTCGGGATTGTGGTACGAGAGAGAAAGGAGCCTTTGTCACAACTAAAACACCCTTAACTCGCCACGTCTTTTGACGGGTCTCAATTAGCATCCAAATAATTATCTTATATTATATTTGGTTCAACAATTAATACTATGATAGTATATTACATCTCATAAGAATCTTGAAATGGAAGATCAAAAGATAAGATATCATTCATAAGATCTAAACCAAGTGTCACACAATGCAAAGTGAAGGATCACACAAACAAACCTAAGAAAAATTGTCTAATCACATATCAAGTAATAAAGTTTTCCTAATCTAAGGGGACATGACTTGTTCTTGAAACAAATAAACAAAGAGATCAAAAATACGCTTAGCAAGCTAGAATGATGCATGTTAATCTTTGAGGAAAGAAGACCTCTCAATCCCCGGGACGGACGAGAAATGAAGATTAAATCGAGGGAAGCATGGACGTGTGATCGAATTTATTCCTTACAATCTTCTTAGATTAGGAGTCACAAAAATCCCAAATCTTGCATGGATGCAATGCATGGCCTTAGAATGTGCCAAGGTTGTAGTGTGTTTGTGCACATAAATTTTCTAAAGTGACTTAGAAGTCTAGAAGATGAATGAATGCATGGGGAAAATCATCATGGGATATGTACAAATATGGTATGGACCACTTCCTAGGATATGAACTAATTTAAAGTACATATAAGCATCAAATCAAAGGATGGAAGTAAAAGTATACTTGCTGTGAATAGTGGACAAAACAGTGACTTAATCTTGTGGAAATTGAAAAGTAGGGATAAAAATGCTTTCAATGCATTATTTTTTATAGAGATCATCCTTATTGTGTCTAAAATACAAATTAAAAAATCAATCCTCAATAACTATTACAGATTGAGAGAAATCATATAAACAATAGAGGTCACTCAGAAACAGAATCCGTACTGTCGACTAAAATGTCAAAAAATCTTTAAAAAATGAAAACAAAACATCTAGAGACCCATATTATACAGAAAGTTCCCTAAGACACTTAAGTTCAAGGAAAAAATGAGTTGGGACCACTCATTTTGGAAAATTTTTATGTAAAACAAGTTGAAAAATTCAACCAAGCTGTTGTGACATCAACAACAGAATGTCTGGAAGGAATGTTTGGGTCCAAATGGACCCCTTTCAAGTGTTTCCAAGTCAAACCAAAAATCATAGGTGTTCTCTAATGAGTTAAGAAGACTTTCCAAGTGGCCTCATGTTAATATTTTGAATATTGAGTCCTAGAGAAATCATTGAACTCAGATTGTTCACTGTTTTGAAGATTTTGGAAAGAACTAGGGTTTTATTCTTTGAAATCTAAATGAGGGATTTAAGAGGGGTTTTGAAATAAAGGTTTTGAGAGTATATTTTCAGTACTTAAATGGAGATTATGACCACTTGAAATATCAATATTGAACTCATATCAAGAACCTCCAAAGTTGTTGGAGACATTGCTTTCATTTTTGAAGACAACTTCAAGAATACATAGGAATGTATTGAAGTTGAAATCATCATCTATCAATCATGTTTTTGAGGTCAAGAGCTACTATCCATAAGGATTCACTCACTTCAAACTTCATGTCATCATCTTGATGATGATAGATTAGTAAGTAAATAAAGAAAATAAAAAAGAAATGAGACTAAGGAGAGATGAGCATAATATGTAAACAAGCAAATAAGTAATCAATAGATGATATTCATGATGATTTTGGACTTGTAGCTTGGTGTTTCACTCATATATGGTGACTTTGGACATGGAAGAAGCTTCCTATCTCACAAATGCTCACTAAAATGGTGGTTGGGTGTATTGAATGTGAAGTAAATGGGAGTAATGAAGTAGAAAACAAAGTTTAGAACTCACTTTTTAGTTGAAAATCAAAGGAAGAAGCTCACTTTTACTCTCCTAACCTTATCTTCTACAACTTTTCTCTCTACAACTTCTCTAAGCTTTTGTATTTGCACCTCCCAAATGAGAAGTCAAGGAGGGTTTATATAGGCTAATTTGGGGTGATTTTGGGATTAAAAGAGTGCTCCCATTGGCTCCAAATGTTTGTGAACAAGGAACTACGTCGTTTTAGTTTCTAATGAATCAAAATGGACCCCCAAAATAAATTACAAAAATAGACTGTTCTGGAGGAGAGTGCCGCGGCGGAAGTGGGCCAGTGCCACGGCGGCACTGCTCCTCTGATGTCCAGATAATTCTATTTAGGTCCCCAGAGGTTCCGGTATTCGCTAAAAGGCCTTATTTCGTCCGAAATTCACAGAAAATGCGTATGAACTCCAAACTGAGGTTGTGATATAGTGTCGGAAAGGTAATGGAGTCTACTTTACATTAAAAAAAAATTTCGGAGATAAGTTACTTTGAAAAGTTTTGCGGTATTCGCGAGAAAAGCCTATTTGATCGCATTTTTCACCTTCGAAAATTCATAATAAATTCGTTTTAAATCCGAAAATTATGTGCGATATACCGTTGGAAAGTTATTAACCTCTAGTTTCCACGAAAAATGTTTTAAAAAATGATACAGTGCTCTGATTTTAAAGTCAACTTTTGGTCAAACTGGTCAAACCTAGGATTCCTGGGAATTTCCGGGACTTCCGGGGGTCTCTGAGAGCCGATGATTTCTTCTGATTTTGCTGCCAAACTCATTTTACCACTTTTCTTACAACGTAGTACGTTTCCATAGCTTTCGGTCCAAATCTGGGAGTTTTTGGGCTTTCGGGGGCATTTTGAGAGACAGAACTAGCTTCCAGGAGTCCTTTTTGAGTCTTTTTCGATCATTGTGAACTACTAAGCTATGGGTCTCCTAAATCTAATAGCCGAAAAAATGGGGTGTCTACACCATTCACGCACGTTCAGGGTCCGTTCTATCTTACCAAAACACATATATACGAACATATCTATGCTACTAAGTGAGTATAGGCACTCATTATGAAGTTTGGCGACGCCGGCGAGCTCGGGGTGGCTGCGGGTTCCTCGGGGTGATCTCCTCTCTCTCTCTCTCTCTCTCTCTCTCTCTCTCTCTCTCTCTCTCTCTCTCTTTCCTTCTCTGCACTGTCTCCTCTTTTTGCTGCTCCTCTTTCTCCTTCTTCTTCTTGAGAATGTGTGAAGGAGTGTTTGTGTATATATATATTCGTGTGTGTGTGTGTATATATATATATGAATGTGTATAATATAAACTTTATATATATCTCTCTCTAACTTTGTCACACCCCGATTTTTGGACAACCAAATATGAAATCCAGAGCATGTATCCAGACTAATATTTAATTTTCAAAACCCTGAGAGTGACACACTCACACAGGCTAACAAATAATTTATTTGAAAATAGAATTTGATACTCATTGTCGCGCCCGCGTTTTCGGCACAGCCAGGCCGTCGGTGTGGGCCCGGCTTCCTGAGAGTGGGTGAATTGCGACTTGATTTTTTTTGGGAGAATGGTGAAAAGAGTATGGTAGGGCCTATTTTGAAAAAGTTTAGAGTCGCCACCTAACATTTGGGGTGTTAGGACCCCTGCAAAGGCAATTAAAGTAATTCATCTTTGACTTTTGAAAAGAACAGTTTTGAGAAAAGTGGGCCCTTTAAAAGTGTGACTCTAAATAGCCATGCAAAAACCAGAGATCTTAAAGTGGGCTCAGGGACTCGATTATGTCGAGGGAAGGTGTTAGGCACCCTCGAACATTCGTGTGAACGCGGTTGCCAATTCTAGTGATTTTTTATTAAAATGGGGGCATTTTGATTGAAAAAGTAAAAAAAAAAAAAAAAGTTTTTCTTTGTTTGGTTTTTAGAAAGTGAATAGGACAAAAAATGGTAACGGGTATGGCCGCACTCCTTGAGAGTTGCTTATGTATCCCAAGACGGGAATCAGGCCAAACGTAGTTCTGACCTGTGTGTGAATGTATGCATGATTATTTTTAGAGAAAGAAAAGTGGTCCCATTTGACCATGCACGTGTGATATAGTGATTTGAGAAAGAGTCGGTGTAACTAGAAACTTTAACTCACGTGGTATAGTCCTAGATTTTAACCTTTGGAAAGTGATTGAAATTGAAATGAGACAATACAAGTGATTGGAGAATGATGTATTTTTTTTGTACTTTTATATTTTTTTATTTTTTATTTTTTTTTTATTCCTTTTATTCTAATATTAGAAGTGAGGATCTGTACCCAAGTGACTGAAAAATGTACCGGAAGTAAGGGTCGGTGCCCAAATTTAAGAAAATATATTTTTTTATTTTTCATTTTTTCTGTTCTTTTATTCCTATGCCGGAAGTAAGAGCCCAAATGACTGAAAAATAATTTTTTGGTATTTTATTTTATGCCGGAAGTAAGGGTCGGTGCCCATAAGAAAGAAAAGTGACTTTTTTTGTATTTTTATTTTTATGCCAGAAGTAAGGGTTGGTGCCCAAAAGAAATAAAAAAGACTTTTTTTTTGTATTTTTATTTTTATGTCGGAAGTAAGGATCGGTGCCCAAAAGAAAGAAAAAAAATGTGAAGTGTGTGTAGGATAAGAAGACTTACCTGCGCTATTTGCAGATTCCAAGCAAATGTGGCATTGGAGTTTTATTTTGAGAAAATCCATTTTTTGTATTTTTCTTTTTGTCTTCTTCTTCTTCTTCTTCTCTTTTTTTTTTTTTTTTTTTTTTTTTTTTTTTTTGTATTTTGATTTTATACCAGAAGAAAGGGACGGTACCCATGTTTATTGAAAAGTGTTTTTTTTTTATTATTTAGACATGAATTTTCATATTAGAAAACCGCGTAGTCCCCAGTAGAACATATGTCCCCGTATTAGCAACCACGTCATCCCCAATAGAACATGACTCTCTGTATTAGAAACCACGTGAGATTTCCGTATTGGGAACCATGTAATCCAGAGTCGGACGTGATTTTTATATTGGAAACCAAGTAATTCTGAGTATGACGTGGATGTATGTTATTTATTATTTTTTTATCAAGCAAGAAAAAAAAATGATATGTACAAGAGAGAAAAAAATTTAAAAAAACCTGAATTATTAGAGGAACTCGAGAAATCTGTTAGAATATTTATGATAAATGACAGAGATGTTGGGCGGTGATTTGAGGCAGATATGATGACGGCGGTGGTACTGTGGCCGTGAGGTATGTTGATGAGAATCGTGATGATATGATAGCTAGGTGGAGAGTAGTGATTGTAGTGGTGACCTTGATGGTGATGGTTAAAGGAATGATATGGTGGTGAAAAAAATGTAGACCTTTTTTTTTTGTAGGGGTTTTTATGTTTAATGATGAAGTAAGAGAGATGGAAAGAATGATGAGGAAGATATGGACCATGAGGGAGATACAGAGAGGAGCCTCTTTTTTTTTTTTTTCTTCTTCGTTCCTCCTCCCTCCTAATGAATCTGCAATGCTCATTTTATAGACCAACAATAATCCCTTCCTCTCTTTTTTTATTTTTTATTTTATTGTAAAAATGCACTCCACTATCAAAAAGGAGACCTTAGTTGTTTTTTTTTTGTAGCTTTTGCTTCTATTATTTGATGCTTGTTTCCACCGAGCATTGTCCTCCACAATGATTGTGGAGTAGGGAAATAATCGTGTGTGGGTAGGATGCATGTGGAATTGTTGACTGTTTGACCCCCATAGCTACGACTTGCAATATCTTTCCCATTCGAGGTCAGATTGGGATGATTCAAAAAGTGATAGGCTCGTGTCAACGAGCACTTTATTTTAAAATGATTGAATTGGGCAAAAATGGAGTGTCTACACTCATTAAATAAGGACATGTGATCCCTGTGTTAATATAAAAACTCTGTATTATTAAACTTATATTCCCAATCCTCCATTTCATTATAAAAGAAATAATATTCCATTACAAATATAATACTATTTTAATTTACAAAAGGAATACAAAGTTCATTAAATAAAATTTCTTACAAAGTTCAGAAAAAAAGAAATAAAGTCTATACATCCGATAATCAGAGTAACTACAACGTTCCAATGCCCAAAGACTCCACAGCCAAGCACAACGGTCACATCATCAAAAGCAATATCCTGCACACGTCATCCAACTACGTTTCAAACAGAAACGCACCCGAATGCATAACAGATTCGGGTCAGTCACATGACTGGTATGAGTTAAACAAAAATTACAAAATCTGAGCGCTCCAACCTGAACCCACAAACTACAACTCACATTACAACACTATTGGGCCAAGACAGATAGTTCCACATACATATCTGGACAATAGAGTAGTTTCCATTTATGTGGTGGCAAGTAGTTTCTTGCCCGAAATCCAAAGCTACTACAAATTTCATACTTACCCATCTACTTATGGTGAGCCAAACCTGTAAAACATTAGTGGGCCCACCATCCTGCAAATTGAATGATCATAAACCAAGCAAACAATTGCGTATACAAACCATCCACATTCTAACTCAAACGTCGCATTCATTATTCTACGCTTATCAGTCTTATGAAATAATCCATATTCATTACTTATTAGCCTTAAATTTATCTTTGCATTCCCTAGCTTCACCACTTGGCCACCCTCCATGGTACAACCCACACATATATCCCATGTGTGCCCAGACATACTACCAACATCCACTCCGGTGCCAGTTTGGTTGGGGTATCAATCAAACCACGTATACATAACGGAAGGCCGGTCAATATGCCTAGACGTCTATACAATATAAGCCGAGCATAAGGCTTTGGCCAGCTTGATCACGTAGCCATTGGCAAAAGGGTACACTCAGCAAGTCGAGCTACCAAAAAAAAAAAAACATATCACGCAACGGGGAGCGGTGAACACTAAGGAATTATGTTGCAATTATCGTTTATCGTTTCTATTATCCCAATAATTGTGAATTTCATGTTTATCACCTAGTTCCGTCTCATCATAGTCCAATCACATCTCTAACTTTTAGATGCATTCCAATTTCTTACAATAAAGGGTTGTATCAATTAACCCACAACAATCTTCCCTCAATAATTTCCAATCAAATTACAAGATCCCCAATGTACTATTCAACGTATCTAATTTACTCATTTTTTTTTATCAAAATGACCACAAAATAAGGTCAGTTATTTCAGGTACAATAACCTCAACCCAACATTCAATATTAGCCTACATGAAACACATAATAAAATTTCAAATTCTCATATCGTAAAGCATTCACTTAAACATTTTTCACTGCTAATGAAATTGTAAATTTCTACCCAAACGGTGCAGAATTAGGAAAAACTCTATTAGACGAAAGTTGTGCAGAATCGCATTTCCTTCAGGGCCGCGCTGACAGAATTCCATAATTTTAAGCCATGATTTTCTAATGTTTTTCCAACGTTTCTGCCACTGTTAAAATAAAAATAAAACGAATTTTCTATTATTTATTCATTATCAAAATTATTCCCCTCTGTGTATTCATCAAATTAACTATCCACATGATCTATCCAAATACACCGAGATCACATTCATAAAATCACATGAAGAAAAATAAATATTTATATCATTCAATAATAACGAATGGGGATCAACACACAATTTAACACTAACCACAAAATTAACAAGAAATAATTGGATTCTCTTGCACATATATATATATACACACATACGAGTATACATATATACCCAAATATAAATTTTAACTTACCTAGTTGATCAAAAATCGACAACTACGAACACCCCGCGATTCCACACGTGACCACGAACCCGGGACGCTTCTCCTTTCTCCTCCCTTTTCTTCTTCTTATTCCTTTCTTTTTCTTCTCTCTCTCTCTCTCTCTCTCTCTCTCTCTCTCACTCTCTGCGGCTGTGCAAATAAGGGTTACCTAACCCTATTATAATATTATAGATATATGTATATACTATATTAGATATATACCTAATTAATACACACAAAAATAATAATGACATACTATTCATGACCCACGACACACACAACTGCACACACGTTTTTTTTTTTTAAAACCACATTGAATTTTTTTTATAGTGTAAAGCACTCATGCCGAATATTCGTATATTACTCTATTAATAATTCAATTAAGAGCATAAGAATATCAATTAAAATACTATAATTTAAAAATTGAATCGGGGTATTACATTATACACACCTCAAAGAAAATCTCGTCCCGAGATTTGAAACACGCACGAACACTACTCGAATAGTCCAACTCCAACTAAGTCCCACAATCAAAACTTTCCTACCTTTATTCAATTGGGAACCTTTTTAAATCATATAAAATTTCAAACTTAAATTTAAATCGATTTAATAAGACCTACGACTATAATAATTATATAACCAATATAAATTAATAACAATGTAACACCCAAATTAAATGAGCTCACTAATATTATAATTTGGTGCCTTCCAAACTTAAAATTTTTTAACACGTGTCTTACCTAGGTACACTCATATATCATTGCTAATTGAAAAAAAAAATTCATTAAAATAATTATTTACACACTTAAAAATTTTAGGGTTGTTACAAACTCTCTCTCAATTTTCAAAACTCGAGTGTGTGTGAGATTGATACATATATATAGGGAGAGGAGATGGTGCAGGTGGCAAAACACGTAAACTGAAATTACATGGTTCGATCGATCGAAGTGGGTTCGATCGATTGAGAACAGGTCGGTTAGGGTTCGATCGATTGATATGGGTTCAATCGTTCGAGAAAAGAAACACGTCATCAATTCAGGTCGACAGAGGTTCGATCGCTTGAAGGTAGCTCGATCGATTGAAGAAAAGAATTGGTCGATCGATCGAAGGAGGTTCGATCGCTCGAAGATGAATTTCCAGGAAAATAAAAGACAAGCACAGCGAATCTTATTAATATCAAAAGGGTATAAAAGTACAAATGAAAATACAGGGTATTACAAAGCTCCTCGCTATTTTTTCAATTTGGTGAAAAGGCCCTCGCTACTTTTGCAATTCAACGAAAAGCCCCTTGTTTTTGAGCAAAAAATGGCTAACGTAATATTATGTATCAATATTAAACCACCATAACTTACTCAATTTTTTTGGCTTTTTGGGTGATTTTTTATTTTTGGATTTCATGTATCTGGTCACGATCTACGCATTGGACTTGAAAATTGTATTAAAAAAAATGTAATTTGGAATCTCATTTTTTGATTTTATCTCAAAGTAGACAATGTTATCTGTTGACTGACAGATAATATTTAGGGGTGGGCAAAGGGTTCATAATCAAATTTCCGACCAAAACTTGAAATTTGGTGGACAAACCGAATTCGAACCCAAACCGAATTACAATTCCAGAACCCGAACCAAATATCCGAATTATTATATGGTTCGGATGTCAGTATAGGATATTGCCCTTCAACCCGAACCGAACCGAAATATTACTTTCGGTAATTCAAACTGAAGTTCCGAACTATTTTTCAGTTCGGATATCGGTATCAAATTTGCCAATCGAACCGAAATTCAAAATTCGGTTCGGTTTAACCCGAATGCCCACCCCTAATAATAGTGACAAAATCAACCATAATTTTCTCATTTTATTTTGGGCATTTTTGGACTTTTATTTATTTATTTATTATTATTTTTTTGTATTTCATGTATTTCCTCGAGATGTATGTATTGGTCTTGAAAATTTTACAAAAAAATGATAAGTTACAGCTTGATTTTGAGATTTTATCTGTCTGCAATAAGTAATATTATCTGTTTGTATTAACAACGATAACTTTCTAAATTCTTATCTTTTTTTTTGGTGATATTATTATTATTATTATTATTATTATTATTATTATTATTATTATTTTGATTTCATTTTTTTTTTTTTTTTGAGATTTACGCTTTTGACTTGAAAACTTTACAAAAACATGTAATTTACAACCTCATTTGGGATTTTATCTGTCTGCAAATAGATCATTTTATCATTTTTTTCGACTTTTTATGTGTTTTGTTTTTATGATCTCGTATTTTTCGAACTCTATGCACCTATGGTGCCAATTTTACAAAAGGAATATGTTATTATTATTATAAGAATTTGAAATTTTTTAAACATAAAAGGGCATTTTAACCAAAATAATAACAAAAAAAATCCTAATAAATTAAAGAAAAGTTTGAACTTTATCTTTGACATGTGTTTATTTGAGGGTTGTGGATGAAGCCTCCTAAATCCTAAACGAAAGAGAGTGGCCGAAATACAAAGTGAATCACATTTTAATCAGTGGTTTTGTCCTCACATACTAACATCCAATGAATGTGGACCTTTTGAGTTTGGCCTGTCCATATCCATATCTTAACATTCATAAATTAATTAACAGCTATTTATGTTTTTTTGGGTATTTTGGGCCATGCTCCGTAGAAAAAATGCATCCCCTAGGGCCTAGACCATATATGTATATGTGTATATATATTAAACCATGACTGCCCAATTGCCAAAGCTTGCAATGGATTCCTTTCTCCCACTCCTAAATTCTCTCATAGGAGTCTTTCTTATACTCACAGTTTTCTTCTATCTATCATGGAAGTCTATTACTCCTAAAATCCCAACATATAAAAATACCATACCACCACAATCTAGTGGTGCATGGCCCATAATAGGCCACCTTTACCTCTTAGGAGGGTCACAACTTCCCCACATAACCTTTGGAGCCATGGCCGACAAGTACGGCCCAATCTTCACCATCCGGCTCGATTATCGAGCTGTGGAGGTAAGTAATTGGGAAATGGCCAAGGAGTGCTTCACCGTCAATGACTTAGCCGTCTCATCTCGGCCCAAGCTATTATCGACCAAACACTTAGCCTACAACTATGCCATGTTTGGCTTCTCTCCCTATGGTCCATATTGGCGCGAACTACGCAAAATTGGCTGAATTGAGCTACTCTCAACTCGAAGGATCAAGTTACTCAAACACGTCCTAGTGTCCGAAACCGAGGAATTTATTAAAGAGGTTTACAAATTTTGGGTGTTGAAGAGAAAAAACTCAGACCATGCTTTGGTTGAAATGAAGGAATGGTTTGGGGACTTAGCTCTCAAAATGTTTCTTAGAATTGTTGTTGGTAAGCGAGAATTTGGGGCCGGAGATGAGAAAAAGGCAGAGAAATTTAAGAAACTGATTGAGGAAATTTTCTATTTGTTGGGAATATTTGTGGTGGGTGATGCAATTCCATTTCTTGGGTGGTTGGATTTGGGTGGGCATGAAAAGGCTATGAAGAGATCTGCAAAAGAAATGGACTTAATTTTTGGAGAATGGTTGGAAGAGCATAGACAAAACTCAGATTTGGGTGAGATTAATGGTGAAAAAGATTTTATGGATGTGATGTTGAGAATTCTTAGAGGGGCAGACCTTGGTGGTTATGATGCTGATACAATCAACAAAGCCACATGCATGGTATATGTTTGCTCTATTTATATACTATGATTCTTCTTCATTAATTTCTTATAGAACTTTATTTGATAATTATGAGCCAATACAGACACTCGGAGAGCTATAGACATAACCAAACATAGATTGAGCTTGTCAAAGGCTTGGTACGATGAAACAAGTCACGCTATGATGATCAAAATGCTTTAACATTATAAAATCAATCAAACGCCCTAGTTCTACTTCTATGTCAAGATTTAAATATAAACAACTTAGGGCATGTTTGAAAATGTTAATTCACGTTCAGATCAAGCTTTGATCTGATTTTTGCGAAAATCAATCTATGTTGATTTGATATGGAACAAGTCATTGGGGCATTTTTAAGTCAGAAATGGACTTTTGAATACCTAAAAATAACATCTACTCCAACACAAAATTATTTTAAACTGATTATTTATTTATTTATTAAATCACAGAACCGGTTGCTGTGTTATCCAAACATCTTAGTATCAGTCAAAACTAATCATAAGCTTTTGTCCATACTTATTCTATTTGGATACTAAATTGTAGGCTTTTGGACTTTTCAGAATATGATTATAGGGGGTACTGATACCACCACAGTTACATTAACGTGGGCTATCTCTCTTCTACTGAACAACCGGCATGTGTTGAAAAAAGCCCAAGAAGAATTGGACATCCACATTGGCAAGGATAGAAAAGTCAACGAATTAGATATCAGCAAATTGGTCTACCTCCAAGCCATCGTCAAAGAGACATTTCGTTTGTACCCGACACTCCCACTTGGAGGCCTACGAGAATTCACTGAAGATTGCACAGTAGGTGAGTACCATGTTCCACGTGGCACGCGACTAGTGGTGAACACATGGAAGTTGCAGAGGGACGCTCGCGTGTGGTCGGAACCATTAGAGTTCAGGCCAGAGAGGTTCATGACCACTCATAAGAATGTTGATGTGAGAGGTCAGGATTTCGAGTTGATACCATTTGGGGCTGGTAGAAGAGCGTGCCCTGGGATCACTTTAGGACTTCAGGTGTTGCACTTGGTTCTGACTAACTTTTTGCATACTTTTGAAATGTCAAGTCCATCGATTGCACCGATTGATATGAGTGAGAGTACTGGACTAACCAACATGAAAGCCACTCCCCTTGAAGTTCTTCTCAGGCCTCGTCTTTCAAGTAATTTGTATCTATAAAATCAGAAAAATTGAAATTATAATTTCAACGGCATTATGATTGCGTTACTATGAACCAAAATCTTGGGTAGATAAAGTTTGAGAAAGGTTAAAGTTAGGATCACAACAGTTCATATCCATTTTCACTTTTGGCTAGTTTTATTGAAAAATTATATTGTGTTGTGTTGATTCGATAAGGAATGAGATCTTAAAGTACTTTTAAGCTACGTTTGGACTCCTTGATAATAAATATACATCAACACAAATACAAAATTGAAAAAGGGATTACTCAAAAAGAATTCAAGAAAATGTCCATTCATGTTTTAGCTTGAAAGTTAATATGAGCAACGTTTATAATGTTGGGGAACAACTCATCACTACATTGAGAGTAATGCCTCGTAACGTTAGCTCACATAACATTCCGCCGCAAGTCGTAACGTGCAAACATAGAATAGACTGAAACGTAAATCAACTTTTCAAAAGTTGATCGTTTTTTTATTTTATTGATGATTTTTAAATTTTTTAATTAAAAAAAAGGGCAGCCCGGTGCACGAAGCTCCCGCAGTGCGGGATCCGGGGAAGGGTCGGACCACATTGGGTCAAATGTACGCAGCCTTACCCTGCTTATTTGCAAGAGGCTGTTTCCACGACTCGAACCCGTGACCTTTTGGTCACACGGCGGCAACTCAAACCGTTGCGCCAAGGCTCCTTTATTTTAATTTGAATAAGTATTCAACTAACTTTTAAATTGTCACATAAAGTTGAAAAAAAAAAAAAGCACTTATCCCTAATTTTATTCGGTTATTTGATAAGACTGTGGGTCTCTTCCAGGCTCCAGCCTCCAGCCTTAAACTCGCTAAAAATATTTGAAAAAAAAATAGTTAGCCCTATAATTACTTTTCTTTTTGAGTGATACTTGGGGCACAACCAAATACACAACTTTTGGGACACAACTTAATTAATGTGTCTATTTCTCTCCTGTGTCATTGTGGGGTCCAGTGACATCACAAGAGAGAGATAGACACATTAATTGGGTTGTGTCCCAAAAATTGTGTATTTGGTTGTGCCCCAAGTATTACTCTTTCTTTTTTGGGTCAGAAGTTCTTCACTTCGTTTGGGGAGTTATAGGCTAATTCAACAAGTAGTTCTAGTGGGCCTGTAGTTCAAGATACCCAACCCAAGTCATCTTCCGATGCTTCTTCAGTTTTACAGTACAAAGCCCATTGGTTCAGCAATAGTTCACCAAAATGAGGTGAGTCATATAAGTTGTCTTTGCTACTCAAACATGCCCAATCATTAGGGGTGTGTACAAGCCGAGCCGAGCTGAGCTTGTGAGTTGAAGTCGGGTTTTTAAGTGTTCGCGAGTTTTCTCACAAGTTTTTTAATGAGCATTTTCATGCGCCCTTTTATATTATATAGTTTAATAATAAAACAATCATTTACCAAGCTTATTTACAAGATATGTTATATTTTTTTTAAATTATATAGTTTTATAATAAATATATGTATAAGTCAATATACAAGCTCTTTATCAAAATTTATAAATGGGCTTTTTCACGAGCCTACTCACGAGTCTTAATCAATCGTGTTCACGAGCTCAAATAAACGAGTCGAGCCTAACCTTTATCGCGCCGAACTTTCGTATGCACACCTACCAACCATACAAGTGGGATCAAAATAGAATTGGACATGAGCTGATGCCTTAGGTATTTTGGAGAACTTGGACAGATGCTGTGCTATCATGGTCCCTCATTCTTGAGACCACAGTGGTTAAAGATTGGGAGATGCTTGCCACAGAGCCCATTTTGTAGAGAAAGGCAAGTGTAGATTTGTAGTAATGATTGGAATTTGCAACACCAAAAAGTCAATACAATGGTGATATTGACAATTTATTCAACAATACTAGTGGAAACAAATGGCATTTTGAGCTCCATATATCATTAATCTTATATTAAAGAATCTAAGAGATGTTTCAGAGTTAGTGAAATACCAAACTGTCCTTGTAAAGCCGTCTCAACCAAGGCAATTATTAGAAAGAAATTAACACTTACAAAAATTACAAAGATGTCAATACAAATTAGAGAGAAATCAACAACATTTTCAACCCTTCCAAGGCAATAATTAGAAAACAGTCATCAATAATCACCAAAATTACAAAGAGGTCAATACAAATTACAAAGAAGTCAACAATATTTTCAACGGAGGCCTCTACCAAGGTAATAATTAGAAAGAGGTCAATAACATTTTCCAAAATTACAAATAAATCAACACAAATTAGAAAGAAGTCAACAATAATTACAAAAAAAATGCAAAGAGATGAACACAAATTACAAAGAAGTCAACAATATATTCAAAACAAAGAAGTCAATAAAAATACGAAGAAGTGAATAACATTTTCAAAAATTACAAAGAATTAACCAAAAATTAAAAAGAAGTTAATGACATTTCAAAATTTGCAAACAAGTCAAGTCAGTAACATTTTAACAATTACAAGAAGTCAATCAAAATTACAAAGAAATCAATGACATTTAAAATTTACACGTGGACTAACTGGTTTTATACTTAAGTGTGGTTAAATTCAAATAACGTTAGTACCGCTATTGAAAGTGGGATCACTTCAACATCTTCCAATCAAATTTGAGAAGTAAAACACTACAGAAAAAAAATACATATATATATATATATATAGATGTTCAATTCACAGCTTAGAGCTGGCTATGGTAAAATACAATAACCACAAGAGCTAGAACTCAATAAAAGGGAAAAACTTTATACCAATAATTACAAAGAAGTCAATAACAATTATAAAATTACTGAGAAGAGAAAAACTTATATAAAAAAGAAAAGTTACACGTGGACTAACTGGTTTTTATACTTAAGTGTACTAAAATTCAAATAATGCTGAGACCATTATTAAAAATGGGACCAGTTCAATATCTTCCAATCAAATTTTAGAAGTAGAACATTAGACGAAAAAACATAAACAATCTTGACTGTGCTAAAAGTGGACCACTTCAACATCTTTCAATTAAATTTAAGAAGCACAACATTAGAGAAAAAAAAACATAAACAATTCACAACTAGGAGCTAGCTAGGGTGAAAGTACAATAAACACAATAGCTTTGAAGTTCTTCGTATATAGTTCATCATGCACCACTCTTGTGTGTATTACACTTGCATATTATACAATGACAACTATTCCGCTTCTATATGTACCGGGCAACGTCATGTGCATGTGCGCTTGCCTAGTATATATATTCATTAATTTTGTATTTTTATTATAGATTTATCATTATGGGCTGGGAAGAAGATGAGGTCTCAAGTGATTGATGTGTGCAAGAGCTCATTGAAAAAAAGTGAACAAGAATTGGCGAACCTAGAAATTTATTGTTAGGAAGGCCAAAATATAATGGGTGTATATAATAGTAGACTTATACGGGAGTTCGTGGGTAGTGCCTCTACGTAAAATATTTTGGGTCAACTTATTCATATTTTTGAATAAAATTTTTTGTATACCATTTTTTTTTATATACAATAATGATTGATCGCATGCAACAATTTGTAAAGTTGACTAATGGTAAAACACTTTAGGCTGGGCTAAATTTATAAAATTCATATACATAATGACATTTTCAAAAAAAATTGGAATGCTTGTATAAAATTAAATGTACATATCAAAAGTTTTTCAAAATTTTGTAGGGCAAAGAGTATAAATTTTCAAAATTACATAAGAGGTACAAAATATTTTGAAAAATTACATGTAGGTAAAAAAAAATCTACAATTACCGCTTGGCCCCAAGGTAGGTCCACCCTTGTATTCAAGGTTTTTTTTTTTTTTTTTTAAATAAAAAATAAAAAAATTACATAAGATTTCTCCAAAATGGACCAAAGAATCCAATCAATAGGGTAAATATCACGCCCAAATCCATTTCAATTTCATTTTAATTTGGTCTACATTTACACTTCTGACATTCGGAAGCTAGGGTCAGCCTAGCTAAGAGATCATGTGAATAGCTGATTGATTTTACCAGTTATGTAGAGAATTATGTTCAATTAGTAAGAACTCGAAATTAGTGAAAGATTTAGCATTCTGTAGCGGGGATAGTGATATGGATCGTCAGATCGGCATGTCATATCTGAATATAATGAAGAGTAATGTTATGTTTTCTAAATTTTTATTTTTAAAAGTGCTTTTCAAATGATGTGACAGTAGAATAAGGTCTAATACGGTCTAGTTGAATTTTAATTAGAAGTTGTTTATCTGACCCCACTGCCACATCATTTGAGAAGTACTTTTGAGATAAAAAAAATTGAGAAACATATCATTACTCTATAATTAATGGATGAAAATAAGATTCGTCAATTTAATTAACGAAAACAAAGAACAAGACTTACAAGGGCGTTGGCCAAACGTTAGAAGAAGTGGAACACTCATCTGGTTAATAGGGTAGGCCTGCACTGATTGGGTTTTAAGATTGGACTTGCCCATTGAAGAGCGCTTTAGGGGCCGATCTAGAGCCCAATAATTTGACTAGACCATGCATGCAATTAAATTGACTAGAAAGTTGCCCTCCTCAAGGAAAAAGCCCATAAAGAAAACACCAAATTGATGCGGGGCGGGGCGGGGCGGAGCGGGTGTGGAAGCAAAAAAAAAAAGAAAAAAAGAAAAAAAAAAATTGATCTATGGTACTGCAATCACTGTTTGGTGAGAAATTTGGAAAGCATAACATTACTCGATAACTTTTTATGTTACTACTTGGTGGTAACTAACAATGTGGCATACGATAGTTACTATTAAGGTGATCACTTAGTAGTAACAATTGATCCTATTACACACTAACCAAGGCCAAATAAGTGCAGCTATTGGTGTATGTATGATGGGTAATGCTATGTGTACATAAAGATTTGAGTCATTCATTTTGGTAGGGTCCATGTTTGCATATGAGACCTACCGAAATTAATGGCCCAAATGTTTATATGCACATTTTATGTGCACCAATCATTACTCATGTATGATAAACCAAATTACTTGGTTTAATGGAAAATGTATTTTGTGAAAAAAAAAATAATAATAAATTCTCTTTTTCTTTTTATGTAGGTTATACCTCTATAGTTGTGCATGTTCTCTCCTTTTTTTTTGACTGTATGCAAGAATACACGTACCCATGCAAACTCCATGAACTAGGACCTACGAAAGCAAGCTCATACGACACACTTGAGCATATGGGCCAAAGAGGGGAAAAACCCCTCAAACCACTCCCCCTAAGTGTCACGCCCCGGAGCAGCATAAATAGAGAAAAATAAATTTCCTTTATGGGTCCATAAGGAATGACAGGTGAAAGTCACTAATAATCCACACCACGCAGTACTAGTCCAAAAGAAAAGCACAGTAATCAACTGAAAATAGCACAAAGTGCTAACTATTACAAACTATCAGAGTATGGTCCACAGGATCACAACAGGTCTGAAGACAACAAATGCCCAAGTACCCATTAACAAAAGTTTAACAGAACAACTGAAATTAAATCTAATTATAACATCTTCAGTCTTCAACTGGCATAAGGATAATCCTTCCTGGCGTATCTGTCATCGGTGGGGCCCTCCTCTGGATAATACTCATTAGTGTACTGGTCATCACCTGTAAAACAAGGGGCAGGATATTCTGGACGGGGAATGTCCAGGCAATAAAAGGCCGTCAGCTTACTGAGAGCTGAGTGAGCATAAACTAACGAGGTACCAGTTATCTGAAGTAAACACAAGCTTATAAAAACACGAGTTAACATCTTATTATAAAATAACATTATCTTGTTCTTCTATTCATCCTTATGAACCGACCCTTATCGTCTTGTTACTCAAATACCGAACTCAACGTATTCAGATGTCATGAGCAGACTCAATCGTTTAACTCTAGGGATACACCCTTATTCTGTCCATCGCTTTTAAGAGCATATGAACAGCTCACCGCATGTCATGGACTCCACGTCAGTCTGTCCCCAGCTTTTAAGAACAATGGTCCTGTTCACCGCATTTCAGGGATATAACGTTTCGAACAAGGCATATCAATCTTATTGCCACGACTCAACGTCATCTACTAGTGATCCCAGCTCACCGCTTTTAAGAACAATGGTCCTGTTCACCGCTTTTAAGAGCATATCATAGATCATCCAGTCTATCTTAAGACTTCTTGGTCCAGCTCACCGCTTTTAAGAGCATATGCACAGCTCACCGCTTTTAAGAGCATATCATGACCGAACGTCCATCCACGTACCATTCCCAGAACTTACCAAACCTACTTACGTTCCATTCTATATCGACACATGACAAAACTCCCAATGTGGCCTGACTACTTGGATTAAAAGAAATCGGATATCAAACTCATATCAGAATCAACACGTCACCCATGTCTTCATATTACTTTTTATTCATTATCCATTAATCTTTGGTGTCACATTACTCCTGTCTAACCCATAGTCGCATAAGGGAATCCGAATCAGGAATCGAACAACTAAACCTCTTATATAATAAACAGGCAAAAGAATCCATGTCCTGATCATGTCAATCGATTGGAACATAGGTTCAATCGATTGGAGCAAAAGTTATGTCAATCGATTGATAAACATGTCAATCGATTGGAATAATGTCAATCGATTGAAAATCCTATTCAATCGATTGGGATGCAACTGATGTCAATCGATTGAGATTATGTCAATCGATTGGAACTACGTCTTCTCCAGCAGATTGTAAAAACAGCATATATAAACGTGCACTACATGCATTTAACCCATCTAAACATCGTAATAACTTGCATAAACATCACATAAAGAGACCAAGTGAGTTAGAACTCACCTAGGGTGCGTTTGGGTGTGTTTAAAGCTTGAAACCTTCAAACTCTCTCTCTCTTTCTCCTCTTCTCTGTCCAGCCCTCTCTCTGTCTCCTCCTTCTTCTTTCTGCTTCTTCTTTCTGCTTCTTCTCGTTCCTCCCAGCTGCCACGGCAGTGAGTGTGTGTGAGGGTGTGTATATATATGTAGATATAGAGATATATATATATGTGTATATGTCTCACAAGAGGTATATATCTCTCTCTCTCAAGCTGCCAAAGTGACCCAAGGCCACAAATGGACGAGTATATATAGGGGTATGGGAGTGCCATGCGTTTAAAGCTGAAGGAAAGAAGAAAACATTTCTCAGGTTATGTCAATCGATTGAGACACCAGTCAATCGATTGGTAACAGATATTTGTAGTCAATCGATTGGAAACAATGTCAATCGATTGAGATGAATGGCAATCGATTGGAATAAAATGGCAATCGATTGGGATAATGACACATCATCACTTTTAGTCGGTTGAATGTAAATCGATTGGGATACTTATCAATCGATTGGTATCAGAAAAGTGTCAATCGATTGGGAATATGTCAATCGATTGGTATCAAAATTTCACCAAAAAGAAGGGAAAGTTTATACGAGTATAGAAATGAAATACCAGGTCTTATTAAAATACCAAAATACAGGGTATTACATCATCCACCACTCAACAAAAGATTTCGTCCTCGAAATCCAAAAGCAACAAGGTTTAAAATAAAAACGAAAACTTCTCGCGCATCTCTGACTCTAGTTCCCACGAAGCTTCTCCTTCATCATGATGCTTCCACTGAATCTTGACTAACGGGATCTCCTTGTTCCTGAGTTTCTTGATTCCTCGATCTAGAATACGAACAGGTCCTTCATTGAACGTAACGTCGCTGTTGACTTCGATATCCTCAAAGTTGATCTCGTGCGCTGGGTTGTGAACACACTTCCTCAACATACTGATGTGAAAAACGTTGTGCACTCCTGACATCTTTGGTGGCAACGCAAGGCGATAAGCAACTTTTCCAACACGCTCCAGAATCTCGAATGGTCCGATGAAACGTGGCGATAATTTGCCCCTTTTCTGACCAAATCTGACGATTCCTCGAACAGGTGAAACCTTGAGTAATACGTGATCTCCAATGGCAAACTCCAAGTCTTTGCGTCGCTTGTCAGCATAACTCTTGTATCTGGTCTGGGCTGTCTTCATCTTCTCACGTACAACTTGAATCTTCTCACTGGTTTCTCGTACCATCTCTGGCCCAAGAAGTTGACTATCTCCGACTTCGGTCCAACATAGCGGCGATCGGCAAGGTCTCCCGTACAAAGCTTCGAATGGTGCCATATCTATGCTCGAATGATAACTATTATTATAGGCGAACTCAATCAGAGGTAAGTGTATCTCCCAAGAATTCTCAAAATCAATGACACAAGCTCGTAACATATCTTCCATCACTTGATTAACTCGTTCCGTCTGTCCATCTGTCTGAGGATGAAAAGCTGAACTCAAGTTCAATGTCGTTCCCATCGCTGTCTGGAGACTCTTCCAAAATTCTGCAGTAAAGCGCGAATCTCTGTCTGACACAATAGATACAGGCACTCCATGTAATCGTACAACGTGTTGTAGATACATTCGGCTCAAACGTTCTACTGAATACGTCATGCTATAGGCAATAAAATGTGCCGTCTTAGTAAGTCGATCCACGATTACCCAAATAGCATCGTGATTCTGCTGTGACTTCGACAATCCTACCACGAAATCCATGGTTATGTGTTCCCATTTCCATTGAGGAATAGGTAACGGCTGTAACAATCCAGATGGTTTCTGATGTTCTGCCTTTACTTGTTTACAAGTAAGACACTGAGAAACATACGCTGCCACATCTCTCTTCATTCCTTCCCACCAAAAATTTCTCTTCAGATCCTTGTACATCTTTGTACCTCCAGGATGAATAGTCATCTGTGACTTATGAGCTTCATCCAATATGTCTTTTCGGAGACTTCCTTCGTCAGGTACACAGAGTCTACCTTTACATCGTAAGGCTCCGTCTGTACTTATACTCCAGACTTCTGGTTCCTTGGCTGACATCTTGGCAAACCATAACTTCAAATCTTCTGTTGTCTGTTGAGCCTCTATGATACGACTGATTAAAGTCGGTTGTACCATCAGACATCCAAAATGTTGTCCTTTCATTGGCTCCACTGGCTGAAGATCAAATTCAGCAATTTCTTCCAATGTTCTCCATTCTCTAATTAGTAATGCAGCGATCACTAATCGAGGTTTACGGCTCAAAGCATCTGCTACTACGTTTGCTTTGCCGGGATGGTATTGCAAAGAAAAGTCATAGTCCTTGAGTAACTCCATCCATCTCCGCTGTCGCATATTCAACTCCTTTTGAGAGAACAAATACTTCAGACTCTTATGATCGGAAAATAAGTCAAACTTTTCTCCATAGAGATAGTGTCTCCAAATTTTCAATGCAAACACTATTGCTGCTAATTCCAGATCATGCGTGGGATAATTTTTCTCATGTACCTTCAATTGTCTTGATCCATATGCGATAACATTCCCATCTTGCATAAGCACACATCCAAGTCCTTGGTACGATGCATCACTGTAGATCACATACTTTTCTCCACTCTTAGGTAATGCGAGTACTGGTGCAGAAGTCAATCTTTCTTTTAACTCCTGAAATGCACCCTCATGCTTGTCTGTCCATTCATACTTCGTCTCATTCCTTGTTAAATTCGTCAATGGCCCTGCTAACTTAGAGAACCCTTCTACGAATCTTCTGTAATATCCTGCTAAACCCAGAAAACTTCTGACTTCGGTCGCATTTGTCGGTCTGTTCCAGCTTAAGACTGCATTAATCTTAGATGAGTCTACCGAAATACCTTCCTGAGATATAACATGTCCCAAGAATTTGACTTCCTGTAGCCAAAACTCACACTTGCTGAACTTTGCATACAACTTACTATCTCGAAGTGTTTGCAAGGCAACTTGTAAATGCTCCTTGTGATCCTCTTCTGTCTTTGAGTAGATCAGTATATCATCAATGAACACAATAATGAACTTATCCAGATATAGTCTGAATACTCTATTCATCAAGTCCATAAATACTGCTGGCGCATTCGTCAATCCAAAAGGCATAACTAATAACTCGTAATGCCCGTATCTTGTCCTGAATGCAGTCTTCGATACATCCTCTGGTCGAACTAACAATTGGTGGTATCCTGAACGCAAATCGATCTTGGAAAAGATCCTAGATCCTTGTAACTGGTCGAATAGATCATCTATCCGAGGTAACGGATATCTATTCTTAATCGTAACCTTGTTCAACTCCCTGTAGTCTATACAGAGTCGAAGTGTTCCGTCCTTCTTCTTCACAAACAGAACTGGTGCTCCCCAAGGCGACGTACTCGGTCGAACAAATCCTAGATCCTCGAGTTCTTGAACTTGCTTCTTCAATTCCAACATCTCGGTTGGTGCCATCCTATATGGAGTCTTAGAAATAGGCAATGTACCAGGTACTAATTCCATACAGAAGTCTATTTCTCTTTTCGGTGGAAGTCCTTTAATATCCTGAAATACATCCTGAAAGTCTCGTACAATAGGAATTTGATCCATCGTAAGCTCCGTACTCGTACTAATGATCGTAGCCAAACTACTCGTAAGAAACATGTCGCTTGTCGGTTGACACTGAAATCTGATCGTCGGCTTTCCTTGTATTGGAAATACAATCGTCCTAGTAGGGCAATCCAAATTGGCACTGTACTTAGTTAACCAATCCATCCCTAGGATAACATCAAATTCTGACATCGACAGAACGACTAAGTCTGCTGGCAGATTCCTATCTCCCAAAGTCAAAGGGCAATCTCTACACACTTTACTCAACTTAACTGTCACTCCTAATGGTGACACAGCATTCAGTGTTGACTCAAGTGTCTGGGGTTCTAAACCCAATTGACGCACAATCTTAACAGCAATAAAAGAACGTGCGGCTCCAGTATCAAATAAAGCTTTAACTGGACTATGAAAGAGTACAAGTGTACCTTCCAAATGTTGCTGCTCATCAGCATTAAAGCCTGCTCCTTCCGGAATAATAGCATTCATTCTCGTCTGATCAGGAGGTCCTTGAATTCCTTGCACTGGTGCCCCGTAGTATCCTCCTCGTGGCGCACGACAATCCTTGCTCACGTGCCCTGGTTTGTTGCAGTTGCGACAGACGATATCTGGCCTGCGATTAGATCTATGGGCTGTGCAGTTCCTTGCAATATGTCCTGGCTTTCCACAGTTAAAACATCCTCCACTATTGCTGGGTGGGGCTGTTAGTAATGCCTGTGGCTGTGACCCCTGCTGGCGATATTGTTGAGGTCGATTATAACTCTGCTGTGGTTTCCTGGTTCCTTCCCAGATTCTCTTGTGTCCTTGAAAATTTTCCTGAGGTCTCCATCCTTGGGTATTTCTTGGTGGTCGATTATGGAAATTCCTCTGTTGAAACCCTCGTGACGACTGAGGTCGATTTGTCTGTGATTGCTGTACTGGATTAGCATCCTTTTCTAATCCTGTAGCAAATCTAACAATTTCCTCATACGACTGGTTCAAATGACCAACCATCATATGTCTAAGGTGGGGGTTCAGTCCTTGGTGAAATCTCTTAACCTTCTTCTGCGGCGTGTCTATCATATGCTGAGCAAATCTGGATAAACGCTCGAACTGTGTTGTGTATTCCCGTACATTCCATCCTCCTTGGATTAAATTGAGAAAGTTCCTTTCCTGTTGATCTCTCTCATCTTCTGGAAAATACTTCTCCAAAAATCTGCCTTTGAATGTCTCCCATGACATAGCTCTAGCGGCATCGATCCCAACAGTGGCTTGTTCAGCTTCCCACCAATCTGCGGCGGCATAGGTGAGCTGAAACGTAGCAAGGCGACGTTTCTCTTGTTCATTGCATTCCAATGCTCCAAATATTAACTCCATCTCTCTTATCCATTGCTCTGCTTTCCATGGTTCTGTTAGTCCATCAAACTTTTCGGGACGTAACCCACGAAAATTTGCTAATAGCTTATCTCCAGTCTGTCTTGGTGGCGGGGGTACAAGAGGTCTCTGGTGGGTGGAGTGATTATAAGTATCCCCCACATGCTCCATTCTCTGCATAAATGCTTCAAAAATTCCCGTTGGATCCATCCCTTCCGGTATAGGTGCTCCATTACGTGCTTGGTGATTTCTCAAGGGTCCTACCATGATGATAACGAGTATCGCCTACAAACGACATATTGATCAGCTGAAAGTCTTCTCGTAGAAACGAACTCAAGATAGAATAAGAAACAGCTAGACTAACAATTCTACTAAACAACACATCACAAATGCAACAACCAAAAATATAACAAAAGTACTGCTCGTATATATATATATCAAAAGATGTACCGCATAGTACACACTAATCAAACTGTGTACCATATGGGACAAGAGTTACAACAACTAAAGTCAGCTAATACTATACAAAGCTATGGTCAATAGCTATCTCTCAAGCTCCCAAAAATCTAGTGGACAACATGTCCTAATATAAACTAACAAAATCTACACCCTGCCGATCCTGACTCAAAAGTCGTCAGCATCTGATCCTGCTGGTGGTGCCTCGTCCTCTGGGTCTATATCCATCTCCTCGAGTGGATCATCCTCAACTGGTGCGACAAGATCTCCAACTACTACCCCTATATCCCAATCCTCTATCATCTCTGCATCATCGTCCTCCATCACGTCTACTATCGCTTGGTTAGCGACATCAACAGCTACTGCAGCAAAACCGTCAGCTATGTCTAGAGCTCCTGCTATAGCCACCTCTCCCATAACAAAATCTGCTGGCTGTGCTATCATCTGAGCTATCCATCCTACTGCCATATCGGCCATGGCTGCCATATGCATAATCGGTCCGGCTGGTATCTGAAGCACAACTGGTACCTCTGGCACAACTATCTCCTCGGGGTCATCCTCCTCATCTACTACTACGTCTGCCTCAATAGCCTCTGGGTCTGGTACTGGATCCTCTGGCTCAAACTCTGGCTCCTCGGGGTCATCCTCAGGTTCATCATCATCTGCATCGTTTGCATGCTCATCCTCTACTGGGTCCTCGTCATCTATCGGCTCCTCCTCTCCATCTCCGTCCATGTCCTCATCGGGATGCTCATCCTCAGGCTCTAGATCCTCCTCATCCTCTATCGGCTCAGGCTCTGGGACAGGTACTGGTGATGGTGGGGCTGCTGGAGCTGCTGCTGGTGCAGTCACAGGCTCTGGCGGACCGGCTACAATGGCTCTCAACTCAATCTCATCAATCTCTGGCTTACTCAAAACTAGTCGCAACATCTCCTGGCAAATGTCTCTGCCAACTCTCGCTAAGTGGTAGGCATCCATGCGCATCTGGGTCGGGTGAGTACTCCTAGTCACATAAAGTGCTCTCCACATGTCCTCCTCTAAATGTCGACTAGCTATCTGGCACACACGCTCATGATAAAACTCTGGGTCAGCTGGCTCCACGGTATCTCCATGGATAATATGACCTCCATAAGCATCGGTAACAAACAGGTGAAACTCCGGATCCATGCTATCCTGCAAAGGAAACTATCTATCGTCAGGAAGACGAACTTATCTTATACTCATATCTCATCTCAAAGAATCTTAACACACTAGGACCAGATGGTGTGGAATGATCGGTGAACGACAGTATCACTCCCCTAGAGTACCAAACTCAGGCTCTGATACCAAAAACCCTGTCACGCCCCGGAGCAGCATAAATAGAGAAAAATAAATTTCCTTTATGGGTCCATAAGGAATGACAGGTGAAAGTCACTAATAATCCACACCACGCAGTACTAGTCCAAAAGAAAAGCACAGTAATCAACTGAAAATAGCACAAAGTGCTAACTATTACAAACTATCAGAGTATGGTCCACAGGATCACAACAGGTCTGAAGACAACAAATGCCCAAGTACCCATTAACAAAAGTTTAACAGAACAACTGAAATTAAATCTAATTATAACATCTTCAGTCTTCAACTGGCATAAGGATAATCCTTCCTGGCGTATCTGTCATCGGTGGGGCCCTCCTCTGGATAACACTCATTAGTGTACTGGTCATCACCTGTAAAACAAGGGGCAGGATATTCTGGACGGGGAATGTCCAGGCAATAAAAGGCCGTCAGCTTACTGAGAGCTGAGTGAGCATAAACTAACGAGGTACCAGTTATCTGAAGTAAACACAAGCTTATAAAAACACGAGTTAACATCTTATTATAAAATAACATTATCTTGTTCTTCTATTCATCCTTATGAACCGACCCTTATCGTCTTGTTACTCAAATACCGAACTCAACGTATTCAGATGTCATGAACAGACTCAATCGTTTAACTCTAGGGATACACCCTTATTCTGTCCATCGCTTTTAAGAGCATATGAACAGCTCACCGCATGTCATGGACTCCACGTCAGTCTGTCCCCAGCTTTTAAGAACAATGGTCCTGTTCACCGCATTTCAGGGATATAACGTTTCGAACAAGGCATATCAATCTTATTGTCACGACTCAACGTCATCTACTAGTGATCCCAGCTCACCGCTTTTAAGAACAATGGTCCTGTTCACCGCTTTTAAGAGCATATCATAGATCATCCAGTCTATCTTAAGACTTCTTGGTCCAGCTCACCGCTTTTAAGAGCATATGCACAGCTCACCGCTTTTAAGAGCATATCATGACCGAACGTCCATCCACGTACCATTCCCAGAACTTACCAAACCTACTTACGTTCCATTCTATATCGACACATGACAAAACTCCCAATGTGGCCTGACTACTTGGATTAAAAGAAATCGGATATCAAACTCATATCAGAATCAACACGTCACCCATGTCTTCATATTACTTTTTATTCATTATCCATTAATCTTTGGTGTCACATTACTCCTGTCTAACCCATAGTCGCATAAGGGAATCCGAATCAGGAATCGAACAACTAAACCTCTTATATAATAAACAGGCAAAAGAATCCATGTCCTGATCATGTCAATCGATTGGAACATAGGTTCAATCGATTGGAGCAAAAGTTATGTCAATCGATTGATAAACATGTCAATCGATTGGAATAATGTCAATCGATTGAAAATCCTATTCAATCGATTGGGATGCAACTGATGTCAATCGATTGAGATTATGTCAATCGATTGGAACTACGTCTTCTCCAGCAGATTGTAAAAACAGCATATATAAACGTGCACTACATGCATTTAACCCATCTAAACATCGTAATAACTTGCATAAACATCACATAAAGAGACCAAGTGAGTTAGAACTCACCTAGGGTGCGTTTGGGTGTGTTTAAAGCTTGAAACCTTCAAACTCTCTCTCTCTTTCTCCTCTTCTCTGTCCAGCCCTCTCTCTGTCTCCTCCTTCTTCTTTCTGCTTCTTCTTTCTGCTTCTTCTCGTTCCTCCCAGCTGCCACGGCAGTGAGTGTGTGTGAGGGTGTGTATATATATGTAGATATAGAGATATATATATGTGTATATGTCTCACAAGAGGTATATATCTCTCTCTCTCAAGCTGCCAAAGTGACCCAAGGCCACAAATGGACGAGTATATATAGGGGTATGGGAGTGCCGCGCGTTTAAAGCTGAAGGAAAGAAGAAAACATTTCTCAGGTTATGTCAATCGATTGAGACACCAGTCAATCGATTGGTAACAGATATTTGTAGTCAATCGATTGGAAACAATGTCAATCGATTGAGATGAATGGCAATCGATTGGAATAAAATGGCAATCGATTGGGATAATGACACGTCATCACTTTTAGTCGGTTGAATGTAAATCGATTGGGATACTTATCAATCGATTGGTATCAGAAAAGTGTCAATCGATTGGGAATATGTCAATCGATTGGTATCAAAATTTCACCAAAAAGAAGGGAAAGTTTATACGAGTATAGAAATGAAATACCAGGTCTTATTAAAATACCAAAATACAGGGTATTACACTAAGGGAAATGGAACCCTCAACCTCCCACTTGGGAGAGGGTGAGTTCTCTCCTGTTTTTGAATTGACCTTATCATGGTAACTTGCTCACGAAGAGTCTAGCAAATCTATATAATATCGGGCATCATACTTTATGGCCAAAAGAAATCTCAGCCGTCCGCAAGTGTGGACACTTTGGACCGTTCGATTTCCTCAAAACCATCACCCCACTCCATTCTAAAATTTGAAAAATTCTCACTCTCACTATCTCTCTACTCTCGGAACTCACTTTCACCCCTCCCACACCCTCTTTCTCCAAGTATCTCAGTCTCTTCTCTCTTTCTCTCTCTCAAACCCCCAAACCCTAACTCTCTCTACTGCCGTAAACTCCAAGACTCTAAAACCACGTCACCAGCCACAATGCGACCTCCATCGCCGTCGAATTCACGAGCCAAACCATCGCCGGATCGCAGCTCCGTCAAAGAGAAATTGCCAAAAAAGCCACGATATATTGCATGTTGGAGTTGCTCGATGAGGCGAGCCAGTCTCTGTAATCTCTCTCTGTCTATTTCTGCATTTTTTTTCCTTTGTTCATTTGTCACTCAATGTAATTTTGGAGTTTTTCTTTGTTTGTGTGAATCATGAAAATTGTAGGAGTTCCTCACTCAACTCTCGCACTACCTCTTCTTCTCCCCCTCACACCAGTTTGGTTGTTGTGATATGAATTGTTGGGCTTCGGGGGGTTCTTGGTATTTCATGATGTGGGTTGGATCTATGCGCCTTTAGAGGCTTTCTATGGATTGCGAAAAGAAATTGAAGCTTGGGTTCACTAATTGAAGTTTTTATCTTGATTATAATGCAAAGTTTCCATGATAATTATATAATTGTTATATATTGTCTCTTATGCTATATAGGAGTTCTTGAATTGAGTTTCTCTCTCTTTATTTTTTTGCAGACTGATGATAGCTCAAACAACCCAGTATGGGAAGCAATTGTGTACTAGGTTGTGAGAAGTTTGCTATCAGAGCTTAATCGATGGTATCGTGGGGGCGCTTAGGTTGGTCCGCTTTTTATTAACTTCATTTACTTCTTTTAAGAGTATCCGTTTTGCTGCTTTTAATTTATAGTTTCCAATTTCCATTATACCCTCATGTTCTTGGGTTTTTTAATATGGGGCAGACTCTTTTTGTAATGGTTGATTACTATATTACAGTTGACTCAACCACACACTTTGCTGTCTCATTTGTGGACTCATTGCTTTACAATTTAATCTGCAAGTTCTAGGTACCCATCTAAGGTAGACTTCTATAGGTTACAACTCTTCCCAGAAGTGTAGCCGAGTTGTGTGAGCATGTCTGCAGGCAGATTTAGTATGGGTTGTAAACATGGCTAAAATCAAATAGCAAGTTTTCTTTAATCCAGGTCATTCACAACTCTATTTTGGCTAATATTCTCAAGCAATTTTCTAATTACAACATTTTACAGTCTTTAATTTTGTAATTATTTGATTTGAATATTTTTTTATACCTTTTTTGTGTTCTTCATGCCAACAAACAAAGTGGATTTTATTAATTGAGTTTTGGCCAAGTTGCCAATTAATTGCAATCTGTTTTGCATTTGTGATAATGCTTGGAATACATGCTTTTGTTCAGTATCTCTCTCTCTATTTCAATTGTTGTCGCCGGAACAATGCTGCTTTTGTTTTTCCCTTCTTTGCCCCATCTTTTTCATGCCTACCTTGAATAATGAAGTTACCCCACAGGAGAAGAAGTGGCTGCGCATGAGCTTGCAAGAATCCAAATGGCAATTAGTATTTTAATTTTTTTTTTTTTTTTTTTTTTTTTGGGGGGGGGGGGTGGTTTACTCTGATTTTTTTTATTTTTCAACTTAGATTCATTTACCCCTTCTTTTGACGTTGTGCCCACTAGGTGGCTAATTACTAGCAGAACGCACTTATGGTTAGAATTGTTCGATAGTGGCTTTAGCCACCATGTATGATTGAGTTTTAGAATGTTTCAGTCCAAGGACAGATTCTATTATTGCATATTTGATTGTCACATGCATTTTCTATGGTACAGGTTCGTTTCATTTTCCTTCTACTATGAAGGCCATTGCTTGGTCACCCTACCAAAGTAGCACTGATGAAGGATCCATGACTTAGGTTCACGTGTTCAATCAATGGTCACTGTACACACTTTGTTCTTCATCAAGTGATTATTTGAAGCTTTCTATATCTAAAGTTTTAGAATATTTTGCAAATGTGGCCATGTTATTTAACAAAGTGGTGGGGTTTTTTTTTTTTTTTTTTTTTTTTTTTTTTTTGTTTTGTTGCTATAATTGGGCAGTTTCATGTTTGCTTAAGATTTTAAACCAGGAATACATTTTTTGTCACCCCAAAATTGCTTACCTTTGTTCACTCTCCTCTCCCATTAGCTAATGCAATGCGACCAAAGAATAAATGAGAATTAATTAATTGTGTAAAGTACTAGGCATGTACTCTTTATTATTATTTTTCACCATGTCTTCCATGCATTGTGGCTCATGTATATATTTCACCATCTACGCACTTTCTTTGGAAATAATTTCCTCTCTTTTATTTATTTGTTTTTATTTTTATTTATTTCTTTATTTAAACCTACTCTTTGTAGATGTTGATAATACTTATATAGGATATTTTGTAATGCCGCTCGGATTTCATTTTCTGATTGCTTGGTTCTTTGTTGATAGACCTTTAAAATTGGTGTTTAGTTTGAGAAACACTACTAATTTTTTTTATAGCTGTGTTTGCTTACATATAATGCAAAGGAAGTGAAATCATATATAGATTCTTCATTTTTCAAAGTTTTTTTTTCAAGCTTTTTTTTTTTCAAGCTTTATTTACCCTTTTACGTCCTGGTGGAAATTTTTGTGACCTTTGATTTAAAATTTGTGATATTGTGTTTGGTTTGTGGATTTAGCAAGAGAAATGAAATGATTCTTCTAAGTTTAATTTACCTTCTTCTTTTTTGGGTGTCGTGCCCACGGGCACGGGCAATTACTAGTGATCAAATATGATCCACCCAATTTCAAGCAGTCACAGTTTACATGATCTTTATACTAAGAATCTGGTTGGGAAATTTCAAAATTGGATCAAGTTTCTCATTTTTTTTATTTAGTTTTTGTGATAATCAAGGTTGTATTGGCTTGACAAAGAATCAGTTTTAAGAGAGTTATAGAGTGGGTATATATGGACTCCTATACAAGAAATTGACACTTACCAAACACTTCAATTATTAGAATCAGTCCACTTATATGAATCACAATAACGATTTAGGAAGTGAGAGAATCATTTCACTTATTCGAACCGCAACAGTAATGATTCTCTCACTTCCTAAATCATTTGGTAACATTGTGATTTTTTGTTTTGTTCTCATTTTTTTACAAAATGAAAATAGGAAACACATTTGGTAACATTACTGTTTTTTTTTTCCCACAAAAAAAAAAAAACGTATTCAAAATTTTAACCAAATTTTTCTTTTTTTTTTTTGGAATTTTTAAAAAATGAGAATGACCTTCGCTCAAGTCAAGCGCGAGCAAAACTGTGACTCCACATTTGAAAGTCTGTTACGCCAAACCATGAAGAGCAAGACTCTCTCTCTCTCTCTCTCTCTCTCTCTCTCTCTATCTCTCTCTCTCGCAAATGGCCGAATGGAGTCTGACTGCATATGCTATTTCGGCTTTATATTTCAACTAGTCTTTAAATCCATGCAAATACATGAGAAATATATCAGGAAAGAAAGAAATAATAAAAATATAATTGATCCAATAAATTAGGATATAAAAGATAGAAAAAAAAACTTATTTATGTAATTGAGGGATACACTATTTTGATATGACGACACACAATAAAAAAAAATCAACAATAAATGAGGGATACATAAACTATGCATGTTTTGCAAAAAAAAAAAGGTACTAAACAGTGCCAATGCTCAAGGGCGGATTTATGATTTGATCTTAATTAAGGGGCACAAATTTTTTTTCCCTAGGGGCGTAAAAACACTATAATTTTGGAATTCTAGGATTTTTAAAAATTGTGTGATCATTCTGTGAATTTGACATATAGTAGGTTGAGGATTAAAGTATGGTTATTCAAAGGCAAACTTGTCTCTCCACATCTATTTTAAAAAAATGTATTCATATACTTAATTTCTTTTAGTCTTTTTTTTTTTTTTCAAACTGTATGATTTAGTCACTCCCCACTTAATTTAATAGGAATTAATCCAAATGAGAAATTGTGTGCAAAAATTAATCCCTAATCACATATGTAAATTATGAATTAGTCATTTTCCCCTAATCATTGATTAATTTATGGATAAAAATACACTCAGTTTAATATATACGTGTATATATATACATTCAGCATTTATAAGGCAGTTATAATGAAAATCATGGATAAGAAAATTCCTTCCTTAGACCTTGCTACCTCAATACCCAAAAAATAACGTAGTAGCCCCAAATCCTTCATATGAATGCTTACTTAAATGAGACTTCAATAACTGTATACCTTTACTGTCACTGCCAGTAATCACTATATCATCCACATAAACTGCTAGAACTATCGTACCTTATCACAGTGTCTCACAAAAACTGAATGATCAGAACTAGTTCTTTTCAATCCATATGAACTAGCTACTTGGCTAAACTTGTCAAACCAAGCCCTTGGAGACTGTTTAAGGTCGTAAATGGCTTTTGTTAGCCTTAAGGTATTTTAAGACATATTTAATTATGTTTTGATGATGTCAAATATGCTATGATAATTACATGATTCATATTGATTCATTCTTTGTTATTATCATAGTCATTTTTATGCTCATATATAATCTCATGTATTAATATTGTATCAATGTTTTAACATCTTTGTGTGCATGAGATTTAATTGATGTAGATCAAGATTGCAAGGAGCTCAACAAGGATCAAGCTTGAAGACTTGAAGATATTTCATCCTTGGTTGAAGTCTAGGACCATCATTGTAAGGCATCTTGATCTCACACTCTTAGGGGCTCAAACAAATGCTAAAAGTTAAAGTTTTGGAAACAAATTTTAAATGGGTCATCTTTAAATCAATGCCCCAACCAAAAGGAAAATAATTAAATGTTGAGTTTTATATGGTTGGAAAGGTATTTGAATCTAGTTTCCAAAACATCAAACGGATCGTAAATCCGATTTTTGTAGAGGGAGTTATGGCCGTTTTAGTAAAGATATGTCAGGCTGTCAAACAGAGGGGCAGCCGACGGGGCAGTCGACTGGGCAGTCGACTGGGCAGTCGACCGAACTGAGCAGAATGCAAACAGAACCCTCTGTAAACACATTCCAATCGACTCCTTTAAGGGGCAGTCGACTGCTTCATGTTTCAGTCGACTGAATCGACCTGGAAAGGCATAACGGCTAGTTTTTAAAGTGGCTTTTATTTACCAAACTTGCCACCAACGGCTATAAACTTTCTTGGCCTATAAATACATGTTTTCCCACACCATTTTATGTTGATCAATCAATTGGAAAACATCTAATTCAATCACACAACTTGTTGATTCTTAATCATTCACATTTGAGCCCCAAATTGTGTGAGTTATCAATTTGCTCTATCTTTCATTTGTAATTCTTGAGAGAGCAAAATTGTAGTGAGCTTTACTTGTATTATCCACTCACTAAGGAGTTATATTGTAGTGAGCTATCATTGTATCATCTACTCTTAGAGAGAGTTTCAATTTGTGTTCAAATCAATTGTAAAGGTTGAGGGTTAGTAACCCTTGTATGCAAAGAAGAGGTGTTCTTCTTTGGGAGAGATCATAGGCTCTTGTAACGGTTTGGTGCACACCCGTAAGTGCTCCGGGAAACGGTTTGGTCTACACCCATAAGTAGATCGGATTAAGGAATCCTCAAGAGGTGTTCTTGAGGGGTGGACGTAGGCCGCGGGGTGCGATTGCCGAACCACTTGAAAAATCGGTTTGCAAGTTTCTCTTCCCTTATCTCTTTACATTATTGTTTGTGTTTGTGTTTAATTTGGAATTAAGTTTTCTAAAAGGTTAATTTCCGCTAAAACCTTATTCACCCCCCCCTCTAAGGTTTCCATATTTGGGCCAACAGCTTTCTTCAACCTACATACTTTATGTGACTCCCCCTAAGCAACATACCCAGGAGGTTGCTCCATATACACTTCCTCCTGTAGGTCACCATGAAGAAAGGCATTCTTTATGTCAAGTTGATATAGAGGCCATCCCTGAGTAACAACAACAGACAATAAAATACGAACAGAATTGAGACGAGTTACAAGGCAAAAGGTTTCAAAGTAATCCACACCAAAGGTCTGAGTGTACCCTTTAGCCACCAAACGAGCTTTCAACCATTCGACAGTACCATTCGGATGATACTTAACCACATAAACCCAACGACAACCTACAACATGTTTCCTAGAAGGAAGATATGTTAACTCCCACTTACCATTTTTGAACAACGCTAACATCTCATCATCCATAGCACTCTTCCAACCCGAAGAAACCAATGCCAAAGTATGAGACTGAGGAACAGAGACTGAAGATAAAGCACTAACAAAGGAGTAAAGTGGAGACGATAAATGAGAATATGAAACAACCTGATCAATAGGATGGTGAGTACTGCAAGAACGAGTACCTTTTCGAAGAGCAATGGGTAGATCATGAGATTGGGGAACCTCAGCCGAAGTGGATGAAGATGGAGCTGGCGGGTCATGAATACTGGATGGCTTGTCACGACAACGATACACCTGTAAGGGAGGAGAACTAGAAGGAGGAGGAATGTGTAAGAGAATAGTGGACGATGGAGCAAGAACATCAACATCTAAGGAAGCACCGGAGGACGAAAAAAATGGTATACCTTCAAAGAAGGTGACATCTATAGTAACCACATAACGACGACTGTGAGGGTTCCAGCATTTATAATCTTTTTGAGTGAGTGAATATCCCACAAATATACATTTGGTGGCCCGAGGATCCAATTTATCATGACCAGGAGTAAGAACATGAACAAATATATTACAACCAATCACACATGGTGGTAAGGCAAATAATGATCTATCTGGATAGAGAACAGAATGAGGAATGCCACCACTAAGAACAGATGAAGGTATGCGATTAATAAGATAACAAGCAGTGAGTACATCACCCCCCCCCCCAAATTGTTTAGGAACATGCATGTGCAACATAATTGTTCGGGCAACCTCAAGAAGGTGCCTATTTTTTCATTCAGCTACACCATTCTGTTGTGGAGTATAACCACAAGAGGACTGATGAATTATCCCGGCCCTGAGAATCACAATAGGACTGAAGAGGTCTTTTAACATATTCCAAAGCATTATCAGATTGTAAAGTACGAATAGTGCAACCAAACTGAGTCATAATCTCTTTATGAAATAATTGAAAAATAGAAGAAATAACTGAACGTTCTTTCATTAAAAATAACCATGTCATCCTGGAACAATCATCCACAAAAGATACAAAATAAGAAAAACCTAATAGACTCTTATGTCTAGACGGACCCCAAACGTCGAAGAATCAACTCAAAAGGAGTGGCCCGACGATTATTTTTACGTAAAGGAAAAGACACCCTATGATGCTTACCTAACTGGCAAGCCTCACACTCTAAAATAGACATAGACTTACAGCCAGAAAAACCAACTTCAAGGACTGTAGTGAAGGATGACCCATACGGCAGTGCCATTGATGTGGCGAAACAGCTGTATGTAAAGCCGCGATTTATTCGATGTTGAATGTTGTTCCAAGTAATAAAGACCATTATGCTCACGATCTCCACCAATCATCTTCTTCGAGTTGAGGTCTTGAAAAACACAATGAGAGGGATAAAATGTTATAGAACAATTTAAAGATTTTGTAAGTTGATACATGTATATATATACATTCAGCATTTATAAGGCAATTATATGAAAATCATGGATAATGGAATAATTATCCCTAAAATCAAGACATTTCCTTATATTACTCAACATCCATATTGGTTGGTATTATCCACATTTAAATGCTAAGTTGAATATAAGTGATATAGTTTTATTTTGAATGCATTTCTTCTTAGAATAATCATAGTTGTGTTATTCATCTACGTATTTGCATACGTGTAGTTTCATTTCGAGTTTTGATGGTGAGAAAATTGTGATGTTATTTAGTGAGAATTTATCACTTTATGTGTAAGAAATGTCTAAAGTTTGGTAATGAACATGTGAATTTTTTTTTATTTTTTTTCCCTGATGTGCATCGCAGTGGAAGAGAATCTCTCAATAGAAGAGTGAGAAATTTCTTACTTTTATTATGTATGTGGCAGTTATGGTAATCAAATTTAATGGATTTTATCGAGAATTTCTCACTTTCTGTGTTAAGAAATGCTAACGTTTGGTAATGAAAAAGTGGGATGTCCTCCCCACCCCCGCCCCCGCTTCGCAATAGAAGAGGGAAATACAACAAAATAGACATGGAGAACAAAAAAATATGTAGTTGATTTTTCTCAGATTTTGTTTGGGTGAATTTTTTATTTAAAGAAGTTTCTCAATAGAATAGTAAAAAATTTCTCACTTTTGTTATGCTATTTTTACTTTGCTTTTGATTATGACTCAATATGAAATTTCTCACTTTGATATCGAGAATTTCTCACTTCCTGATAACATTTGGTAACTTTTTTTCCCCCCTAATAAGCAAATTGATCCCTGATGAATTTTCCTTTGCAAAAATGTGTAGCAATCGCCGTCATCTGTCACCAGAAATCCTAAAATGGTTGCTTGTACAGAAATCCATTTTTATTGTCAGAAATCGTAATATTGAATGAAAGAAAGATTGGATTTTTTTAACAAAATCGATGAGAAATTTGAACCAAAAGATTCTTGTACCTTCTTCTATGCATTGTTGATGAATAACTTCTAGAAACGTTAAAATCTCCACCTGCAAAATCGATGAGAAATTTGAACCAAAAGATTCTTGTTGTAACAACCTGTATTTTTATTTAATTATTAAATGTGATTTTCATAATTTTAATTGGTATTACTTGCTTTATTTTATTAAGAATTTTTTATTTGGGGTCAAAACATAATTTCCACAAATATATAAAACTCTTTCTATAGATTTGAAAACTCTATCTATACTTTTTAAACAACTGAGAATTTTAATCCTACGTTATCATAACTTTCTGTATTTTTATTTCAACCGGATAATACCAGTTTTTATTTTAAAACTGCGCCTTCACCGCGTCTTGGGTGTGGGAGCACGTGAGCTCAACCACACCGGGTGATATCCACCAATAACTTGGAGGCTACACATTTTTTTAACAGTTTATATATATCACTGTATTCTCTCATATTAACTCACTGTCTCTCTCTCAATCTCTTTCAAATTCTCTCAACTCTCTCTTGTTTTCTCAAGGAAGAACACACACACATATACAGATTATATATGATATATACATACACACAGTTATACATACACAGATACATATATATAATTCAAGAAACGAAGGATCGAGTGGAAAATCTAATGACGTAAACTTCGGCGGAAAATTCTCGATTTCAAATTCTCTGTATAATCACCTCTGTGAGTATTACCAACTCACTCAGAATGTAAATTATACTTTAGTTTGCTGTTTATATTAGTCTTATGTGTAGTTGCCATTGTTGATTTTTCATGGAAGCTTGAAGCTTGAAAAATGGAGATTACCAAAACTTGACCAAAATTCATTTTGATAGATAATAATGATAGATTACAGTTCATAGAAGCTATGTTCGAAGTATTGGAGCTTAATTCATTCGTATATGAAAGAATATTAGAATTGAAGTTTTGTCACCCCTCAATTTTTCGTAAAATCCGAGAGCTATGATTGAAATTGGTTAAAACCGATTGCATATTCATAATCCTTGCGGAAAAACGGAGAGAACCATTTATTACAAGTCATGTTTTCATTCGGATTTGAAAATGGGTCAAAAAATCAGCCTTAAATTCGTAACAGGGTAGAAACTGCTGATGCCAATCAATTGGCATGTTTACCAATCGATTGGAATTATTACCAATCGATTGGCATGTTTACCAATCGATTGGCACTTTTACCAATCGATTGGCATTTTTCAACACTGACGACTTTTAGTAAAACGGCCATAACTTCCTCTAGGAAACTCGAAAACGCGCACAGTTTGAAGTGTTGGAAACTAAACTCAAAGACCTTTTTTTTTATATATAATTCATGCACACAAATTATAACTCATTTTTTAGGGCAATACTTCAAAGTAGACCCACTTGTGTTCTAATAGCAATAAAAGCATATTAAAGCATTCTTTGATGAATTCGCCAGTTGTTTCATATAAAATTTGATTTCTTCTCATATATCCATGGTTATCGTTCCCAGTACTTTATATTTCTGTATTAAGTCACATATCATTCATGTGGAGTCAGTTGTACATGCATGGTGAATGTGAATGTTGGTCAGTATGGAAAAGAGTAATGGACAGTGTGGTATAGTGAGTGCGATTGAGATTGTGTTGTGGACACTCCCTGGTAAGTGAGTACCAAAGTGTGTTGTGATTGAGATTGCGGCGAGGGTGTCTTTGAAATGCGACGGTGGCAAAAATGGACACTCCCTGACGCCCATGTTAGCATTAAAGTGTGTGAAGCCGAACTTTGACATTCCCTGGCACCCATGGTAGTGCTAAAGTGTGGCCTACGGACACTCCCTGATACCTGAGTTTGGATACTGCGCGAGGGTTCCTCCGGTATTTGCATGGCGGATTAGGTATTAAAGTGTGAGGCATTGGACACTCCCTGGTATCCCGGACCAAAGTGTGAGGCAAACTGGACATTCCCTGGCACCCCTGTGCTAAAGTGTGGCTATCGGAGTATTTCAAAGATATTGCTGTGTGATAGTGGATTGTTGGGTTTTGTCGAGAGAAAAGAGTCGGTAAGATGAGTTTGGTGTATTGTTTTCATACACGATCACATATATGTGAATTATAGCTTTCAAATGATATTGTTGTTGTTTTCTAAAATGAACTCTCTACTCTAATGTAAACTCATTGAATTAAATGGGAATTTGAAAATGGTAAATGAGTATGTTTTACATTCAAAGTTATGTTTTTAATACTCACCAGCTTCTTGAAGCTGAGGGCGTTGATGCGCCCTGGACATTCGTGTTCAGGCTTTTCAGGTTTTGATCAAGCGGAACATTATGATTATGCAAACTGAGAACGGCTGCTTTGGATGATAGAACTGTTATCAATATCCTATGCTTTAATTTATGAACTGTTTTGTATTAAGGATGACTGTAATAGACGTTAAGTTATTGTTTTGTTTCAAGGCGATCTGTGCCTTTAGATGACCCGTACTGTAATATGTAATAAGTTATAAAAATTTTATAAGCCTTGATTGCTCTGCTCTGATTATTATGTTTTGTTGTTGACGTTTGGGACGGAATCAATCCTTCAAACTGTCACGACCTACGGGTCCATAAAGGAAATTAAACGCTTTCCATATTTTTGCTACGTCGGGGCGTGACACTTGTACCTTCTTCTATGCATTGTTGATGAATAACTTCTAGAAACCTTAAAATCTCCACCTGCAAAATCGATGAGAAATTTGAACCAAAAGATTCTTGTACATTCTTCTATGCATTGTTGAAGATTAACTTCTAGAAACCTTAAAATCTCCACCTGTACAGAAACCCATTTGAAGTTGTCAGAAACCCTAATGTCAAATGGAATAAAGAATGGATTTTTGAAACAAATTAAAGAGAAATTTGAACTAAAAGCTTCGTATACCTTCTTCTATGCGTTGGTGATGAATCGCCTAGTTTGCATAGAAGATCGTTAGGTTCGGTTTTAAAACGCCTCTCCCTCTCCACAATTGTCTGTGAGATTTTCTCACTTTCGTTTGAATTTCAAAAATGCCTGTAAATATTTTTTTGAGTGAATGAATATATATGTATGTGTGTGTGTGTGTGTGGATGGGGGAGTAAATGATCCTAAATTTTTTTTTTTTCTTACCTGGATCCAAACTGGATACGCACACACTCCACACGAACACACACCCCAGCCCAACCTAACTCCAAGCCCCTCAAAGGCCCATAGCAAAGCCCAGCATGGGCCACTCATGAATGATCCTAAATTCAATTACCATATACATGTATTTACAGTGAGGTTCTAAAAAGGGCGCCCTCTTTATTAAAGAGAGGACCTCTGTTTTGGCCATCGGATCGTGTTTAAAAACTGTGAAATGACAAAATTGCCATTAAAGAAAAAAATTATTATTGCTTAGCTGTGAAATGGCAATTGTAGACATTAAAATTTTGGTAATTATTTAATTACCAATTGATTAATTAATAATTAATTTATTTTAATTATTACAATTAGTCAAAATCAAGAAGTCATAATTATTTCAAATGTGGACCCTACAAGATACAAGTGCACCAATTTATTTGTGACATGTGTCATATACACCACATGAAACCATATAAATAATGGTCTCAAAAGTGGTGACACGTGTCAAAATCTCAAGGGAGGACTTCAAATTCACGGTTAGGATGTATTGAGTCACCAATTAAAACTCTATACCCTAAGCCTATAAATAGGGGTATCTACCCATGTAGAAAGGACTTTTGGCCTTTCAATAAGTTGAGATTTGTCCATAAAAATTAAGAGCTCTCTCTTACATTCAAATCACCCAAGTCTTTCTGAAGAACAAATATACAGTTTGTTGTTCTTCAGATTCAAGTCAAGTCTGTTTAATCTGTTCTTCAAGAAATTAAAGGAAGATTAATCGTTTGTTTGTTCGAGATTAAGCCCCGGCCCTCGTTCAAGCTTTCCTACAAGTACTTCATCCAGCGTGAAGATTTGAAGGACAAATCTACGGTTCAAGAACAAGCTCCAGAAGCCCTTGAATCGTGAACAATCAAGGAGATCGAATCAAAGGAATTTTCTTTTCATTGTAAAAGAATTATACAGAGATTGTACTCATATTTTCTGAAATCAATAAAATCATATTTGTTCCTCAATTTTCTCGTTATTTCTATACCTGAATTTTGTTGCATACAAATTTCTGGCATGCCCGGTGGGACCTCTCTGCCTTTCATCTCTTTCTCCTACATCAAAGTTTCAAAATCCTACTCTAGCAACATTCAATGGCATCTAAGAAGGTTCAACTTCCCAAAGATACCAAGAATAGTGGCAAGAACGTTGTTACTGCAAGTAGCAACAGCAACTCCTCTGTGAAGAGCACTGATAGCGTCTCTTCAGGGCCATTCCCTCGTAGCAAAACAAAAGTTGCTACCTCCGCTGATGGTCAAGTCACTTCTGTGAAATTAGCACATGTGAAGGCCCGCACAGTTGTTAACACTGCTCCTATAGGGACAAAAATGGATGACATGTTGCAGCCCAAGAAACTTCCAGTTGTTACAGAGGATGATACCGCGAAGAACTTGTCAGCATGTTCATCTCGTTCGGTCTCAGATGCTGAATCAGACTCAGATTCGTCCTCAGGGTCATCTTCAAGAAGCCTGAAAAAGTCTATTTCCCCAAAGCACACAAACTCTAATATGTCTTCCTACACAATGGAGATACCGGTCATGATGACCAATACAACTCCAATCGAAGAGCAACTGGCCACAATGGCTCGTGCAATTGAACAACTTACGAAGACTGTTGAAGAAAAGGACTTACAAATAGCTTCTTTGATGAACAAGTTGGAGGGTCAAAACATAGGGGAGTCAAGCCAAAGCCTGAAACACCCTCTTGGATTTACACCTCTAATTACATCCACAAGTGATGACCAATAGGTGCCACCTACTAAACGAGAGGGAGAGCAAATTGCTACCTCAACATCCGTTGGTGCGTTATCTGTCCAATAGCTCCATGACATGATAACAAATACAATATGAGCACAATATGGCGGCGCTCCTCAAAGTAATCTCATGTATTCAAAGCCTTACACGAAAAGGATTGATGACATGAGGATGCCCACGGGGTACCAACCTCCTAAGTTCCAACAGTTCGATGGAAAGGGTAACCCTAAGCAACATGTTGCCCACTTTGTTGAAACATGCAACAATGTTGGAACTGAAGGGGATCTTTTCGTCAAGCAGTTTGTTCGTACCCTTAAAGGCAATGCTTTTGATTGGTACACCGACTTGGAGTCATAATCAATTGATAGTTGGGAACAGATAGAGCGAGAATTTCTAAATCGCTTTTACAGCACTCATCGTACGGTCAGCATGATCGAGCTCACCAGTACCAAGCAATGGAAGGACGAATCCGTGGTGGACTTTATCAACCGATGGCGGTCACTTAGTCTAGATTGTAAAGACCGACTCACTGAAGTGTCTGCCGTTGAGATGTGTATGTAAGGTATGTACTGGGGCCTTCTTTATATTCTCCAAGGTATAAAACCACGTACCTTTGAAGAACTGGCGACACGTGCGCATAACATGGAAATTAGCATTGCTAATCATGGTGGCAAAAATCCTCCCATTGTAGAACAATGTAAGGATGTGAAAGAAGTGAAGAAGAATGACAAGACGGGCAAGACCACAGTAAAAGGGTCTATGGTAGTGACTACTGTTCCTGTAAAGATTCCCTCAAAGGATAAAATGGAAGCAGTAAAGAAACAAGACCAACCCCGTGAAAGTCAAAAGCAACGATCAACGCTCAAAGAGTTGCAGGAAAAGGAGTACCCTTTTCCAGATGCTGACGTACCAGGCATATTGGAGTACTTGCTCGAGAAGAAGATGATTCAACTCCCAGAATGCAAACGACCTAATAAGATGGGACGTTTGAATGACCCAAAACATTGCAAATATCATCGCATTGTCGGTCATCCCATTGAAAAGTGTTTTATTCTCAAGGAGGTTATCATGAATTTGGCTAAAGAAGGCAAAATCCTGTTGGACACAGAAGAAGTAGCAGCGTCAAATCATGCCACTGCCGTTTCTCAGCCTCCAAATAACGCACATATGCAATCTTCTCAAAAGCGATCGTCACCCTCTACACCGGGGGCAGGTGTCAAGTCAATCCAGTTCGGATCTTTTGAGCTAGTGCAAATTCAACTGTTACCAGAATGCCAGCTGAACTGTCCTGTCTTTCATAAAGAATCATCAAAAGAAGACGATGAAGGATGGACCCTTGTTACAAGGAGAAAGGCATGAAAGCAACAAGTACTCTTACAACCCACTGTTAATGCAAATAGAGTGCTTCAAAAGAGAAATACCTTTTGGCGTCCCAAGAAGAATAACAAGAACAATGGGTAAAATGTGAGATACATGTTGATGATGTGTTACAACAGTCGCCAAGTTTGGCTACTTTATGGGAATATTTTCCTAAGGGTTATTTCAATGATAACCTTGTTGTGACAACTTACGCAATTTCTGCTCAAGAAGCCGATACTGAAGATGATTCCAAAAATGAGCAGATGCAAACTTCTAGTATCGACGTTGTATAAGCAAATGAACAAGTTGAAGTGTCAAAGGCACTTCAAAGTTTACCAGCAAGGTTTAGTCTTCACGAGGCCTCACAATTTCCACAACAGGTGCGGTCTGCGCTAGTTCAAGTGCTACAAGAACCAAACAAACATGCTGCTGTTATTAGTAAACTCCGCGATGACAATATTAGTTTGAGCTCTTGTGGGTCTTGCTGTGCAGCAATTACTTTCACTGATGAGGACCTGTAATTAGGGTCAAAACTTTATAATCGACCACTTTTTGTTTCGGGTTTCATAAGAGAACAAAAGGTTAATCGCATTCTCATTGATGGAAGATCAACGGTAAATATCATGCCGAAATTCATCATGAAACGCCTTGGTATAACGATCGACGAACTATCTTCTAGTCGTCTTATCATACAAGGATTTAACCAAGGAGGCCAACGAGCAATTGGAATGATTCGTGTCACTTTCACAGTTGGAGAATTAAAGGCAGACACTTTATTTCACGTGATTGATGCGAAGACATCATATAACTTATTGTTGGGCCGACCTTGGACCCATTGGAATGGAATCATCCTGTCGACTCTTCATCAGTGCTTGAAGTTCAATAAAGGTGGCGTAAAGACGGTGATTCATTCACTGAGGCTGAAGCTTACTTTGCTGATGCAAAGTTTTACATCGATACTGATACTGATGCACCATCAGAGGCTCTTTCCATAAAAACTTCTTTAAAAGGAAATGGCGAGCACAAGAAAGATAAACATGTAGAAGTTCCTCTCACTGACATTACGGCAAACGAGAGTGATGATCTTTTAAAGGTTGTTCTGCCTCAAAAGCTGGAATCATCGGTGAGTGTCAAGACCTCATCACCGATTTTCAAGTATGTGCCATTGTCATGCCGCAAAGAAGAAGAGTCACCTTTCATTGAATTCTCTAAAGATGAGAAAGCAGAAAGAAAATCTCTCATAGGAGCAAAGCCAGAAGATATACACTTTATAAAAGAAAATTTAACCATTCCACTTACCAAGGTTGAACGAGATGATTCATTGAAAACTCCTTTAAAAGGGTTTGTTAAACCATCTGGAATAGTGATAGAACATGGAGCACTCCCTGACAATAGAACAATTGAAGGGTTTGATCCAAAAGCATATAAGTTAATGGCAAAGTTGGGATATGATTTCTCGAATCCTACACCCCTTGGAGTCCTTAACCCCCAATCTACAAGAGAGAAGGTGCATGGTCTCACCGAAACTCAAAATAAGCTGAGGCAACAAGGACACATGATTACCCTACCCAAAACTAGTCTAGGATTCACTTCTGAGGATATTCGTATTCCAGTCAGAAGGAAAAGCAAGAAAGCAAATGTCCAGTACATTACGGTAGAAGAAATTGATGACGGAAAAAATTTGCAACATACTTCTCGTGTTTCGGTGTTTGACCGCATTGGAACATCATCTTCACGTACTTCCGTCTTCGAGAGGTTGGGTGATCGTGTACCAAATAAAAATCGTTCATTCCCTCGTGCGAGACTCATGCCTCGTACTTCTGCTTTTAATAGGCTGGGTACTTCCAATCAAATGGAGGAAAATCAAACCCCTCAATTATGGAATTCAGTCTCCTCTCGAATCACCAAAACAAATTGCTTGCCTACAAGGAGACGTAACAATGACGTTCTTGAAAGGATCAAAATTGAAAGAAAGGAAGATATTGAAACTCGGAGTTTGATTCCCTCTCGCATGAAACGCACGACCGAGCTAGATGTAAGTATGGATGATGTGTTGAAAGCTAAATGGCGAACTATCGTGTTGACAAACCAAGATGACCTTGGGAACCAAGAAGCTGACAATGAAGAAGTAGCTTATATATCATCTTATCATATTACATTCGAAGAGGCATGCAATGACGACTCCATCGGGGATGATGTTAATGAAGCACCCTCAACACTCGAAGATGGGGGGCAACCTACTATTGACGAACTCAAGGAGCTGAATTTAGGAAAAATAGAAGAACCTAGACCAATCTTAATCAGCACGCTATTGGAGCCTTCAGAAGAGGAAAAATACTTTAAATTGTTGTTTGAATATAAGGATGTGTTTGCTTGGACATACAAAGAAATGCCAGGTCTAGACCCCAAAATTACAGTACATAACCTTGCAATCAAACATGGAGCACGGCCAGTCAAACAAGCTCAACGTTTCTTTAGATCAGAGCTTGTTCCAAAAATAGAAGTAGAAATCAATAAGTTGATTAAAGCAGGGTTTATTCGAGACGTAAAGTACCCTACTTGGATCTCAAGTATAGTCCCGGTGAAAAAGAAAAATGGACAGATACGCATTTGTGTCGACTTTCGCGACCTAAACAATGCTTGTCCTAAAGATGACTTTCCTATTCCTATTGCTGAACTGACAATCGATGTAACTACAGGACATGAAGCTCTTTCCTTCATGGACGGTTTCTCAGGTTGTAATCAAATACGAATGACCCCTATAGATGAAGAGTTGACTGCTTTTCGGACCCCAAAAGGCATTTATTGTTACAAAGTTATGCCATTTGGTCTTAAGAATGCAGGGGCTACTTACCAATGTGCAATGCAAAAGATCTTTGACGACGTACTCCATAAAAATGTTGAGTGCTACGTTGATGACTTGGTAGTCAAAAGCAAGAATAGGGAGGACCATCTTCATTATCTACGTATGGTGTTCAATAGGTTGAGAAAATATCAACTTAAAATGAATCCCCTTAAGTGTGCTTTCGGTGTTACTTCAGGAAAATTCTTGGGCTACATTGTTCGACATCGTGGCATTGAAGTTGATCCAGCCAAAATTGATGCTATTCAAAAAATGTCACCGCCTAAGAATTTGCATGAAATACGAAGTTTACAAGGTCAACTCACTTTTATTCGCAGATTCATTTCAAATTTAGCCGGACGATGCCAACCTTTCAGTCGTCTTATGAAGAATGACGTACCTTTCATATGGAATCAAGCTTGTCAGAATGCTTTGGATAACATAAAGAGGTACTTGCTTAATCCCCCAGTGTTAGGAGCTCCCATAATAGGAAAATCGCTTGTCCTTTATATTGCTGCGCAGGAAGAATCACTTGGGGCTCTCCTTGCGCTAGAGAATGAAGAGCGCAAGGAAAAAGCATTATACTACTTGAGTCGTCGCTTGACTGTGACAGAGCTAAAGTATTCTCCTATTGAAAAGAAATATCTAGCATTGGTCTTTGCATCACAGAAGTTAAGACATTACTTTTTAGCTCACACAGTTCACTTAGTGGCAAGAGCCGATCCTATAAAGTACGTCATGTCCAAACCAGTTCTTTCAGGACGACTTGCACGATGGTCAATCTTATTCAATGAATTTGAAATCATTTACGTCCCTCGAAAGGCCGTCAAAGGACAAGTTATAGCAGACTTCTTGGCTGATCATCCAATCCCAGCTGATTGGGAAATCTCAGAAGATTTTCCTGATAAGGATGTATTATTCATTGACATACCTCCTCCATGGATGATGTTTTTTGATGGGGCATCACGATCTGATGGAGCGGGGACAGGGGTAGTCTTGGTTTCACCACAAAGACAAATTTTTACATACGCTTTTACACTCGGTGAAAGGTGCTCTAACAATGTTGCCGAGTATCAAGCTTTAATCATTGGTCTTGAAATGGCAGCAGAAATGAAAATTCCCAACTTAGAGATCTATGGTGATTCAAAGTTAGTTGTCAACCAGCTTCTGAAAGACTATGAAGTTAGAAAAGATGACTTGGTGCCATACTTCCGATATGCTTCCCATCTTTTGGAAAAGTTTGATAGTGTCGTGTTGGAACATGTACCTAGAAAGGATAATCGACTGGCAGATGCCTTAGCAAACTTGGCTACAACGCTAGCATTATTGGAAGATGAAAAGATTGGCATCCCTGTATGCCAATGGTGGGTGTTACCCAACTTGCTTGATTGCAATTCTGAGGAAGTCAATTGGATCTCAGTTTTAGCTATTGAGGCAGACGATTGGCGGAGACCTCTCATCAATTACTTGGAGCATGGAAAACTTCCAGAGGACTTACGTCACAAGACTGAGATAAAGCGCGGAGCTCCACGGTTCATATACTACAAAGATACCTTGTTTCGACGTTCCTTTGAAGGACTATTTCTGCGCTGCCTTGGAGAAGTTGAGGTAACTCAAGCTATGGAGGAAGCGCACTCTGGAATATGTGGGGCCCATCAGTCTGGACCAAAGCTTCACTTCTGTGTGAAAAGAATGGGTTATTATTGGCCTACTATGGTGAAAGATTGCATGGAATATGCGAAAAGATGTCATACTTGTCAGTTTTATGCAAACTTTATCCATCAACCACCAGAACCCTTACATCCTACTGTAGCTTCTTGGCCATTTGAAGCATGGGGACTTGACGTAGTTGGACCTCTAACAAAATCATCTAGAGGTCACTTGTACATTTTGGCGGCAACTAACTATTTCTCAAAATGGGATGAAGCTATCCTGCTTAGAGAAGTGAAGAAGGAAACTGTCGTTGATTTCATCAAGACTAACATCATCTTTCGGTATGGTGATCCCAGATACATCATTACCGACAATGGAAAACCTTTCCACAATTCTCTCATGGATAAGTTATGCGAGAAGTTCAGTTTCAAACAGCGGAACTCTTCTATGTACAATGCGCCAGCCAACGGTCTTGCAGAGGCGTTTAACAAAACCTTGTGCAACTTGCTTAAGAAAGTGGTAGCAAATTCAAAGAAGGATTGGCACGAAAGAATGGGCGAGGCATTATGGGCATATCGCACAACTCATAGAACATCTACACAAGCCACTCCATATGCACTCGTTTACGGTGTTGAGGCCGTTTTGCCACTAGAGCAACAGATCCCATCGTTGAGGATTACATTACAAGAGGACCTAACAAATGAAGAAAATGTACGTTTGCGTCTCGAAGAACTAGAAGCGTTGGATGAAAAGAGACTCGAAGCGCAGCAAAGAATGGAATGCTATCAAGCCCGACTCTCCAAAGCTTTTAACAAGAGAGTACGACATCGGTCTTTTCAAGTTGGAGACTTAGTATTGGCGGTTAGAAGACCCATTATACTTAGTCATCGCACTGGCAACAAGTTTACGTCAAAGTGGGATGGTCCTTATGTTGTACGTGAAGTCTACACCAACGGTGCCTACAAGATTGTTGATGAAGAAGGATTACGTGTAGGTCCAATCAATGGGAAGTTCCTAAAAAGATACTATCCATAAAAGCACCCCACACTCCTGGCCCGCACGAGTATAAACTGTGTACGGCACAAAAATACGAAAAAAAAAAGAAGAGAAAAAAAAAATTCAGTCTTTTGAGAAATAAATGCTATGAACTACGTAATGACTTGATCCCTTTCTTAGGGTACGTAGGCAACTTGAAATTCAAGTTCAGTCAACATTAATGAAAAGCATAGGCAAGTTACGATTGATATAATAAAGGGTTAGCTGGATGAGTTACAATGACAATCATAAAGTACTTAAAACATTAGATACCGTTGCTTCATGCAGAGGCTGAAGTGCCGAAAGATTCTTTGGAGTCACAATGGAGTGTTTGCCCATGAGGATTAATAGCTCTAGGGTAGCAATTCCAAAGCTGTTCCCCAAAGGTCGGAGTCACAATGGAGTGTTTGCCCATGAGGATTAATAGCTCTGGGGTAGTAATTCCAAAGTTGTTCCCCGAAGGTCGAAGTCACAATGGAGTGTTTGCCCATAAGGATTAATAGCTCTGGGGTAGCAATTCCAAAGCTGTTCCCCGAAGGTCGGAGTCACAATGGAGTGTTTTCCTATGAGGATTAATAGCTCTGGGGTAGCAAGTCCAAAGCTATTCTCCGAAGATGCTGAATAATGCGCTACCTTGAATCCCTGAAAAAAAAAAGTAGTTTTTTTTTTCACATATGCAAGTAAAAGTGCTTGTACATGTGTGGTAAAAAAAAAAAAAGAGAGAAAAAAATTGGCACAACACAAGAAACCCCGAAGCAAAAAAATACCTCTGTGAAGTTACTTGGAAAAGTGAAGATCATAGTAACTTCTCTAAGACTGGAATGCTGCAACTTTTACGATTGAATAAAGTGCTCGTTTGATCCAAATAAATAGGCAAAACATAAGCTGTCATCAGTGATAGTTTCCTTTAAGAGTTAGGAAATCTTTCCTAATAAAGTGGTGTTCAAGTGTCCGAAAGTCATTGGTTCCACTAAATTATGGCTCTGTATATATCTCATTAAAACCATGTGTCACTATTCTCTTATGGTGTAAATCTCGTATTTGGGTATATGTAATCAATTGTGGTCATCCAATGTACAATCATGTGTGGTCAAGTCCTAATAGGATTTGGACTTGCAATTAGGATAAGATACCACTATTGTGTAAAGTAACACAAACAATCTCCATACATAATCTCAAGGAAAGTCATACGTGGATTACACAGGGTAAGTAAAGTCCAAGCCAAATTTCCAAGGAATAAATTCATTCTATTGGAGAAGTTGATTTGCCTAAAGTTGCCGAAAAGAGGTCAATTCTCCAAGTAATTGCAAGCTTTCCTTATTTAGTTGGACTTCCAAAATCCATGTGCATATGATACATATATACACTGATTGTAAAAGGGGCACGTGGGCATGTGGTAAAAAAAAAAAAAAAAAAAAAAAAGGAAAAAAGGGTCTTCTAGCCGAAGTAGTTTGGAATGGCACTAAAGTACCCAAATTTGGTTCACATTCTATGAAAGTTTTAATAGTACCGCTCCGGTAACATTTTGGAGATTCCAATTTGGGAATTACAGTATTACTTTATGGTGTAATATTTCCAAGTACATTAGTGCAACTCTTTGCATTAAAAAAAAATAGTTCCACTAGAGGGCTACTACATGCATGTTTGTAGTGGTGTTATGCCAATATCAAAAGTGCATGGAGTATAACTGCTAATATATGGGATATTCTGGTTCATATTTAGTGACAATATGTATGATCTAATATGCTATGGAGGTTTATTGCATATAATTGATAATTAAAAAGAAAACGAAGGTAAAGAAGAGACTGACTTACAGTTTCTGCCCAGAAGTTTTCTTTGAAGCCTCCAATCCGTGATTGCATATCAAGTATCAACATATGTATATATATACGTGGGTTGAGCAATGGTGAAATTACAAGTTTCCTAATATTTTGTTTTGGCTTGGGAATGAAGATTCCTAACATGTTTAGGAAGTAAAAGACAGTTGCCAGCTAAAGAGAACTCAATTTATATAGGATTTGTTTGGCAAATTGGTATAGGATTATATGGAGTAGAGCTTTAATTATGTGCCAAAAGCACGTTCCCTATATCATCTCAAATGCTAGATACCAATACAGATGGGTTTTGGTGAAAGTGATATGCATCAACATGCATGAAGTCTCCAAACACACGTGACACCTTATTTGTTGGGTCTACTAGCATTAAGTTTACATGATTTCAATATCTAGAGCATGTAATCATTTAATGTGAGGTGGTGTAACTCGGTTGGTTTACCATCTAACCCTATGGGTCCGGTCCGTTTGGAAAGGTTTAAAATTGGACTAATTTCAATCTAAGTCTCACTTTTATTTGGTTATAATAAAAAGATTGATACATTTTAGAACCCATTTTAAAAGAGTTTTTAGACCGAGCGCTTTTCCTATGTAAGAAATGTGCGCTTACCAAATACTGGAATTGATGATTGTGAATCATGTACGAGACGGTTCTTTCCATTCCAAAAATGCCGACAAAAAATCGCAGGTCGAAAAACTACTTCAAATACTTCAAGTCCCGTCGTGCGTGTACGGTAAACATAATGTTGACGTGCCATGAAGTGGGAGCATTTGTAGACATTAAAATTTTGGTAATTATTTAATTACCAATTGATTAATTAATAATTAATTTATTTTAATTATTACAATTAGTCAAAATCAAGAAGTCAAAATTATTTCAAATATGGGCCCTATAAGATACAAGTGGACTAATTTATTTGTGACATGTGTCATATACACCACATGAAATCATATAAATAATGGTCTCTAAAGTGGTGACACGTGTCAAAATCTCAAGGGAGGACTTCAAATCCACGGTTAGGATGTATTGAGTCACCAATTAAAACTCTATACCCTAAGCCAATAAATAGGGGTATCTACCCATGTAGAAAGGACTTTTGGCCTTTCAGTAAGTTGAGATTTCTCCACAAAAATTGAGAGCTCTCTCTTACATTCAAATCACCCAAGTCTTTCTGAAGAACAAACATACAGTTTGTTGTTCTTCAGATTCAAGTCAAATCTGTTTAATCCGTTCTTCAAGAAATTGAAGGAAGATTAATCGTTTGTTTGTTCGAGATTAAGCCCCGGCCCTCGTTCAAGCTTTCCTACAAGCACTTCATCCAGCGTGAAGATTTGAAGGATAAATCTACGGTTCAAGAACAAGCTCCAGAAGCCCTTGAATCGTGAACAATTAAGGAGATCGAATCAAAGGAATTTTCTTTTCATTGTAAAAGAATTATACAGAGATTGTACTCATATTTTCTGAAATCAATAAAATCATATTTGTTCCTCAATTTTCTCGTTATTTCTATACCTGAATTTTGTTGCGTACAGCAGGTTTTTCTTTATTAAAGAAATGGCCTCTGTTTTGGCCGTAAGTTCGTGTTTAAAAACTGTGAAATGACAAAACCACCATTAAAGAAAAGAAATATTATTACTCCCTTCGTCCCAATTTATGAGTCCTGTATTTCATTTTGGGATGTCCCAAAATTAGTGTCCACTTTTCTAATTTGGTATACAAATTTTACTTACTTTCCAAAACTACCCTTCATTGAAATCTACACCAAGACAAAACTAAAAAAGTAGTTGTAATGATTAGGGGTAATTGTGGAAAGTAGGTGTAGATTCTTCTTGTCCCCTTAATAAGTTGAGTTCCCAAAGATGGACTCACAAAATGGGACGGAGGGAATACTTAACTGTGAAATGACAAAATTGCCATTAATGAAAGCACGATCTAACGGCCAAAACAGAGGCCATCTCTTTAATAAAGAGAGGACGCCCTCTTTAGAGAATTTGTGTGTGTGTGTGTGTGTGTGTGTGTGTGTGTGTGTGTGTGTATATTTCTATAAAGTATGATAATGGGGTATTTTAGTCCTCAAAATAAGTGAGGGACTACTTCTTATATTGAGTTTTGGAATGGACCTATTTCTATAAAAGTGAGTAATAAGGGACTGAATCCTAGTTTACCCAATTTTTTTCCCTTTAATTTCAATAGTAAAATAAATTAGTCATAATAAATATTTTTAAATTGGATATCTATAAGGACTTAAAGCCTTGAGGCTAATTGAGTAAATAAGATGTTTATCAGAGTGAAAATTATAAAAATTGAAGTACCAAAATGAGATGTATGTGTTTGGTAGGAGTAAATTAAAAAATTCTGAAGAGACACAAATGAATACAACACTAAATTCATAAGGTCAAAATAAAATTCAAAAGTTGAGTGGGACTTGTGCCCACACAACCCATGTGAATTGCAATGGATAACTCTTGGGGCGCATAAGAATCTCACAAAAACAATATACATAAACCACAATGTGTCTAACTCTCTCCTCATGGAGTCCGCTGATAATGTGGAGTACTGTGGACCCTACAGTGTTAGTGGGGTCTATAGGAGAGAGAGACAGACACACAATATCTATGTATTTATTTTTATGAGATTCTTATGTGCCCCAAAAATTATCCGACTTACAATAGGGCATGATCAATATATAATATATTAACTTTCAATAGGGCATGATCAATAACTGAAGAAAACATCAAATTGCTCATAATTTCCACTCGAATGTGACTTGCAATTTTGTCCGAGAGGACTTGTATGAACACTATATAAAGTTGATGTTGAAAGTTGAAACATTGGGATATTCTATGATACATTCTAGTGGTTAGTTGTATCATACATCACAATTGCTTTAATCCCAAATGTATTACCTTCGTCCTAACATGTTGGTCCTGAAAATCACTTTTGATTTATAATTAAAGTGATTTTCAAAGTTACAACATGCTGGGAACTTAATTATAATATTTTAGGATCAAATTATTTTATTTTTGGCATAAAATTAAAATGCATGACACAACTAAAATCATTAAAACATATAGCAGAAGATCCTACATAAAAGGACAGCAAACAGATTCAGAGAGCCCACAGCAGCCACAACTGACTTTAATTTCTTTTTTCCCAGTCTTGATAAGAAGTTAGGACTTTTTGGTTTGTTAGGGCATGGGAATCATATCTACTACATAATAAAAACAGAGCAGGTGATTAAGCTAGCTGCTCAATTTTTTTATTTTATTTTTGCCCTTGCTTATATGGAATAATATATATAGCGGCGTAGACTTGAAGGCTTTTAAAGCAGAGGGAGGGTGCTCATTGGATTTTTTGACACCACCAACTTATCAAAACATCCACGGTATAAGTTTTAATTTACGAGATTCACACCGTAATTTCGTTTGTGTATGCACCGTGCACTATATCCTAAATCTTCAGTTATGGGTAGGGCTAATATGGTAATGTCGCATCATGATGACGTTTTGGGTCCCACCATCCCCCACAAATGGCCGAAAAGACATAATTTTTTCTGGAATCTCAAAATGGAGTAATGAATAGTGTGTGTCAAGTAGTGATTGATTTGTAAAAAACGAAAATACCCCTAAGTTTTGACTTTTATTACTGGAGTTTGTCCTAAGCTTTCTTTGAAGAATTGATTGAGCTAGAGGAGATTGTTAGGATCAATTTTTTATTTTTTATTTTATTTTATTTTTTTTATGAATCATTTTTTCGGTTAATTTTGTTGTTGATTTTTTAATATTTTCAAGGCTTAAGTTTTGCCTAAATGAGATTGACATGCCTAAACCACTATTGTTTTTAGAGCAATAGATACCAATTGATTTTTAAAGGGTATTTTGGGTATATTAAAAAAAAGTGTAAATTTTAGGAGAAAATAATTTTAGTGTTTACAAACTATTAAAATAAAGAAAAAGTGGAGTACTATATAGCAAAAAAGGTGGTGAAATATTCCCATCCTAAAATAATTGTGTTTATATAATAATTGTAAAATAGGGATAAAATAGAACGCATGTGAAGATGGTGGCCATTGGTATTCACCAAATTTTTTTTTTGCTCTTTTGAAAATAGGCTCTTAAATAGAATAACATATAAAATTATATAATTATCCCTCAATTAGAGTTGAGTTAAGTTGACTCGAACATGTTGACTCTTACATATTGCAATTTTATATTAGTAATTTGGTAGTTTTCTCGAGCCGCGCATCTATCATAATTGAATCATTTAGAAGTTTTTTCAAAAAATGTCAAATAAGTTTATCGATCACAGATTATCTTCAAGTTGGAAGACAATGTTACAATGTATCTCATAAGTCACAACTAAGACCCTATTTGTCTCCGCGTTCTGTCGCACCTATCGCCCGATCCAAGCCCATAACCAGATTGTTAAGTGTTTGATTACCATACCATTTGTGGTGGACCCCACCTTTTGAACGTGAATTCTTGCGATCAGCTATAAATAGACTTGGGGTAGCTTATTTCTTATCACATTTTGTGAGATCTACTAATTTACTTTTGTATCCCTTCTACGAAATAATTGTTATGAGTAATGTTATACTTCACAAATTTGTGTCTTAAATGTGTTTCCAACACATGTGGCAGTGAGACCACCCTCAATAATGGTAAAAATTCTCAAATAAAATCAAGTGAGTCTACTACCACACGTACGTGTTGGGAGCATATTTGAGATATAAAATTTGTGAAGCATAGCATTACTCACCCATCCCATTTTATGTGTCTATATTAGAAAATTCAACTTTTAAACGAAATATTAATAATTGCATTCACATGCATGAAATACTACTAACATGATTCCAAAAGATCTATGGACTATTTTTAGAATTAAAATTAATTTTTGGCATTTTAATAATATGGAAATATTATAATCTAAGGGCATAATTGATATTTGTATACTCAAAACTATGTTCTACTATCATGGAATCAAATACATTCATAAGCTATTTTGACAATATAAGCACTTGTACAACATATCAACCAAACACCCAACCCATAATAAGCAGTTATACTTTTAAGCCGATCTACCATCACGATCAAAATCGCAGAAACATAAGTACAGACAAAAGGACTCTAATAGATACATCAAATTAATTACAATTATATGTTCCGTGCATCGCACAGGCTTCAAAACTAGTATCTGATAAGAAATCCCGGTCTTGATAAGAACTTAGGACCTTTTGTTTTGTTAACATCAGACTATGACAAACATTAGGGCATGGGAATCATATATCTCTGATTGGAACCTTGATATCCACAAAACAAGAGAAAATTATCCACAAAACAAGAGAAAATTCTCCAGAATTGAGAGTTATTTTCAGTCATTTTCAGTCATAAATCTGAATTTCTATCCCCATGAGGCTTAATTCTGCCAAGAAAGAAAAAATATCCAAAATTTACCAAAGTAGTCCAAAATTCTGCCATTATAGTAATATTGTTACAAAACACCCCCTTTTTTTTTCCTTTTCTTTTTTTAAACCTTGTTTTGAGAGAATGGACAGAAAGCATTTGAGATGCTCCAGTTGCACATTCATGCTACCTATAACTTTATTTTTAACACTCATCCCAATGGACTAGTGTACAAAACACACTATCTGGTTACCACAAGAGTGACCATTGTATCAAAAAAATTACTCCCAAATTTGTTTCCCAAAATATAAGTTGAAGAAAATGACATTTTCGATTGGAGGTACTCCCATACAACATCGAGTTTTATTTTTCGACAATACAATAATCAGTAATCCTCTTATTCTTATACGCTATGTTTTGGTTTATGGATTTGAGAAACCAGAAAGGAAAACACAAAAGACAATGTTTTTCTTCGTTTCGTTACCAGAAAATAGTGGGGAAAAAAAAAAAGGAAGGAAAAGAAAATATGCTAGGTAACAAATTAAAATTCTAAAACTTGTGAGTAACTTTCCTCTTTTTTTTTTCTTACCTCAAGTACAATTGCAATTTTAAATTTCTAACTTTTACAATTACTATTGATAATTTTATTACAAGGGAAAGGGGAATTTGAACTTACACCTAAAACGAGGGGCAAGTTGGTGCCGGCCAACTCGAATAAGACCTCCGTCCTACTTCTAAAGTATTTAAGTATGAATGAAAACATGACAAAAAATATAAGAGAACTAATTTTTTTTTTCTTTACTTTCAATAAATCCACAAACCAATAATGCTATAAGATATCCATGACTTCGTACATTCTTAAGTCATCCGACAACTCTATTGCTATAAATTAAAAATGCATCCCCATTCCCCACCATATATGTCATAAATATAAACCATGATTGCCCAATTACCAAAGCTTGCAATGGATTCCTTTCTCCCCCACCTAAATTCTTTCATAGTTGGAGTCTTTCTTATACTCACAGCTTTCTTCTACCTATCATGGAAGTCTATAACTTCTAAAATCCCAACATATGAAAGTACCATGCCACCACAATCTAGTGGTGCATGGCCCATAATAGGCCACCTTCACCTCTTAGGAGGGTCACAAGTTCCCCACATAACCTTAGGAGCCATGGCCGACAAGTACGGCCCAATCTTCACCATCCGGCTCGGCTTCCAACGAGCCGTGGTGGTAAGTAATTGGGAAATGGCCAAGGAGTGCTTCACCACCAATGACTTAGCCGTCTCGTCTCGGCCCAAGCTGTTAGGGGCCAAACACTTGGGCTACAACTATGCCATGTTTGGCTTCTGTCCCTACGGTCCATAGTGGCGTGAACTACGCAAAATTAGCTTAATTGAGTTACTCTCAACTCGAAGGCTCGAGCTACTCAAACACATTCTAGTGTCCGAAACAGAGGAATTTATTAAAGATCTTTATAAATTTTGGGTGTTGAAGAGAAAAAACTCAGACCATGCTTTGGTTGAAATGAAGGAATGGTTTGGGGAATTAACTCTCAAAATGGTTCTTAGAATTGTTGTCGGAAAGCGAGAATTTGGGGCCGGAGATGAGCAAAAGGCAGTGAAATTTAAGAAACTGGTTAGGGAAATTTTCTATTTGTGGGGAATATTTGCGGTGGGCGATACAATTCCTTGTCTTGGGTGGTTGGACTTGGGTGGACATGTGAAGGCTATGATGAGAACTGCAAAAGAAATGGACTTAATTTTTGAAGAATGGTTGGAAGAGCATAGACAAAACAGAGATTTGGGTGAGTTTAATGGTGAAAAAGATTTTATGGATGTGATGCTGAGAGTACTTGGAGGGGCAGACCTTGGTGGTTATGATGCTGATACAATTAACAAAGCCACATGCATGGTATGTGTTTCCTTCATATATATTTATATATATATATATATATATATTATATACTAATAATACTATGATTCTTCTTCATCAATTTCTTACAGAACTTTAATGTTATAATTATGAGCCAATACAGACACTCAGATAACTTTAGACATAAACGAAAATAGATTGAGCTTTGTTAAAGGATTGGTATGATTGAACAAATCACGTTATGATGATCAGAAAGTTATAACATTATCAAATCAATTAAATGCCCCTTTTCATGTCTAGAGAGTTAAATAGAAAAATAAGGGGTTGTAAAATCGTACCTTAGGGCACGTATGAAAATGTTGAAAACAAAATCAGGCTTAGATCAAGCTTTGATCTGGTTTTTATTAAAATTAATCTATGTATATTTGAGAAGGATCCAGCCATTGAGGCATTTTTAAGTCAAAAATGGACTCTTAAATGTCTGGAAAAATCATCTACACTAACACAAAATTATTTTAAATTGGGTTTCCTTTAAATCACAGATCGAGTTGTTGTGTTATCCAAACACCTTTCTTTGAATAACTCAAAACTGATCATAAGCTTTGTTCCATACATATTCTATTTGGTACTAAATTGTAGGCTTTTGGACCTTTCAGACAATGATTTTAGGGGGTACTGATACCACCACAGTTACATTAACGTGGGCTATCTCTCTTCTATTGAACAACCGCCACGTGTTGAAAAAAGCCCAAGAAGAATTGGACATCCACGTTGGCAAAGACAGAAAAGTCAACGAATTAGATATCAACAAACTGATCTACCTCCAAGCCATCATTAAAGAGACATTTCGTTTGTGCCCGACAGTACCACTTGGAGGCCTACGAGAATTCACTGAAGATTGCACAGTAGGTGAGTACCATGTTCCACGTGGCACGCGACTAGTGGTGAACACATGGAAGTTGCAGAGGGATGCTCGCGTATGGTCGGAACCACTAGAGTTCAAGCCAGAGAGGTTCATGACCACTCATAAGCATGTTGATGTGAAAGGTCATGATTTCGAGTTGATCCCATTTGGAGCTGGTAGAAGAGCGTGCCCTGGGATCACTTTAGGACTTCAGATGTTGCACTTGGTTCTGGCTAATTTTTTGCATGGTTTTAAAATTTCAAGTCCGTCGAGTGCACCGATTGATATGAGTGAGAGCACTGGACTAACCAACATGAAAGCCACTCCCCTTGAAGTTCTTCTCAGTCCTCGTCTTTCCAGTAATTTGTATCTATAAAATCTGAAATATTGAAATTTTAACCAAAGTCGTGGTGGGTAGATAAGGTTAGAGAAAGCTTAAAACCCTTATCACAATCATGCATATCCAGTTTCACTTTTATCTAATTTTAATAAAAAATTGTAATATATTGTATTGGCTTGATAAAGAATGAATCTAAAAGTATTTTTAAGTAACATGTGGACTCGTTTGTAAAAAAATTCCAATTACACATATATAGAAGAATAACGGATTACTCATAAAGAATAAAATAAATGTTACTCGTAGTTCATGTTTTAGCATGAATATGAGCACTTTGATGTGTATGATTCACCTTATAATTTTTTTGTTTCTTTATTGTTGAACAAGAATTATCACGTCTATTAAAATAACAAAGATTTCAATATGAGAATCTAGTAATGTAGTGCAACGTCATAATTTTATGGTATAATTAGGTTTTAGTTGACTTATTCTGTAAAATTTACAAGCCAATTTATTATTTTTTTCGAAATTAAATTTTTTTTTTTTTTTTTGTAAAATGAAAAAGTCGTCGAGTTTTAAACAATGTTGAGAGCAACTGTTCATAATATCAAGAGCAACTCTTTATAGAGTAAAACTTCAGGTATACCCATTTCCACAACCTCACCTATTACAACCTGATGTGGCAACCATGTAGTGGGATGGGACCAACCATTTAAAATAACCTCACATATAATAATCCCACTATATGATTGCCACATCAAATTATGGGGAGTCAGGTTGTGAAAATGGGTGTGCCTGAAGTTTTACTCTATTTAAAAAGTTGATACCAAAAGACACTTCGTTGCTACCAAACCACATTACTATATATATATATATATATATAATATATATAGCAGTAAAATGACTACAAAATACTTGGCACCTACCAAATAGATATATTATAAAATAAAGATCTTTCATAGAATTTTCAAGCGAAGTGATGTGGCCAATGATTTTCAAGCTAAGTGATGTAGGATAGGGTTGTACAAGAAAAATCGAGATCGAAATCGACCAACTAAATCGATTAAATCGAGGGCATTCGGTCGGTTTTCAAACTTATTTTCAAGAAGAAAATCGAACCGACCGACCGAAACACCCCAAAATCCCGACCGAACCGAGACTATTGGTCGGTTTTTTTTTATGTGAAAAAAACCGAAAAAAACCGACCGAAACCGACCGTGAACACCCCTAATGTAGGATGTTTGCCCGAGTTGAGATTTCATCCACTCGAGTGAGATCGGGACTAGATAGCGTTCTTTTTTTAAATATGATTTTGAATAGAATATATAGAAAGTCTTTTAATTTATTTTATTTTATTTTTGTTTATATATATAATTTGTTTTAATCATAAATTGCTGGTTGTGAGGATTAAATTCTAATTTTTTATTCCATAATATATGAGAGCATTTTTGCTCACCTAAAAAATGGTTGGTGAATGCTCATTCAAGCATTCCATTGGCCAAAGCAGTGGGACCTATTTTTATAGGTCCCACTGCTTTGGCCAATGGAATGCTTGGGTGAGCATTATGGGTCTTACTGGATTGGCCAATGGGATGCTTGGGTGAACATTCACCAGGGTGAGCAAATGTGTTCTCATAATATATATAATAGGTTTATTTCTCAAAGGCTTATTCTTTGTGTTCTTGATGGATTCTAAGAGTAAAAAAAAAGGGTTAATTACACTTACACCCCCTGTAATTTGGGTCATTTTCACTTTGACCCCCTGTAGTTCGAAACGTGACACTAACACCCCCTATACTTTAATGTAAAGTGTCACCGTCAGGAATTCCGTTAAAGTTAACGGAAAAAGTGACACTTACATCCCCTGTACTTGTAAAAGACCAAAATGCCCTAAATTTTCTCCTTCTTCAGCACATGAATTCTCCAGCAAGGCCTCAAGCAATGAAATCAAAACTAAAAACAAAAATCAAAACCCAATCAGGCCACCACCAGAAAAGAAGAAGAAAGAAAGGTCGTTGACTTCGGCCATCACCACCAGCGACCATTTCTAACCTCCTTCAAATCTGTGAACATGCGAGAGGTAGAGAAGAGGGTTTGAGAGATTGAGATAGAGAGAGAAGCTAAATTTTGGGACTGGTTTTTGTGCAGAATGTATAGAGGGTGTTCTTGATTTTGGTATGTATGTTGGGTTGATCAATTTTTTTTGGGTTGATCAAAATTTTCAAGTTGTTTGATGTTTTGGTATGTTTTGGGTTGTATTTAAAAATTGGATCAACCCAAAAAAAATTGATTAACCCAACATACATACCAAAATCAAGAACACACTATATACATTCTGCACAAAACAAATCCCAGAATTTAGCTTCTCTCTCTATCTCAATCTCTCAAACCCTCTTCTCTACCTCTCGCATGTTCACAGATTTGAAGGTGGTTAGAAATGGACGCTGGTGGTGATGGCCGAAGTCAACAACCTCTCTTTCTTCTTCTTTTCTGGTGGTGGCCTGATTGCTTTTGATTTGGGGTTTTGATTTTTGTTTTTAGTTTTGATTTCATTGCTTGGGGCCTTGTTGGAGAATTCATGTGCTGAAGAAGGAGAAGTTTTAGGGCATTTTGGTCTTTTACAAGTACAGGGGGTGTAAGTGTTACTTTTTCCGTTAACTTTAACAGAATTCATGACGGTGACACTTTACATTAAAGTATAGGGGGTGTTAGTGTCACATTTTGAACTATAAGGGGTCAAAGTGAAAATGACCCAAAATACAGGAGGTGTAAGTGTAATTAACCCAAAAAAATAGAAAAAATTCATTTCATCATAATATTTCAAGATTCAAAATGGTTTCGTCATTGTTGGAGTCCTTCTTACACTTTGTGCTGTGTAAAAAAAAAAAAGAAACAGAAAAATTCATTTCATCATAATATTTAAAGGGATTTGCTAATCTACAGCAAATGAGGCTTTTAGCCACGAAAAATAGACTTTTAGCGATGAAATTTTTTGTCGGTAAAAGTTAGAACCTTTAGCGACAAAAATTTTGTTGCTAAAAATCTGTTTTTCGTCGCTAAAGAGACTGTTGTATGTTGCTAACTTACAACCATCATGTTGTAAGTTAGCAGCCCCCATATTTAAATCTACAAATTATTTTCTTAGATGATCACAACCACATCAGTTCATTTCTAACACATCCTTATGCTCATGGCTGGACCTACATAGATTTCAGGGGTAGCACAAGTCCCTTTGAATTTTTAGAAATTATAAAATTATATGTAATCATTTGTAGATTTTAGAAATAGGCCCTCTTAAATTTCACAAAGGCCCCTCCTGGACTTCTAAAAATTTTAGATTTACGTGTAATTTTTTACAAGTTTTAGACACAGACCACCCAGCACTTTTGAAAATTTTAGACTTACATGTAATATTTTACAAGTTTTAGATATAGGCCCCCTAAAATTATATGATTTATCCCAAATTAGGGGTGTTAAACCAACGCTTCATATAATTCTACCGTTTTACACATAATTAAGTATAGATAGACCCAAAAAATTCCCAGAGGGACAGCTAGGCCCCCCCCGCCCCCCCCCCCCCCCCCCCTGAAATTTGTCTGAGAGGACTTATTTCTACACGACTACAAAAAGTTGCTGTTGAAAGTATGGGAGATAATTCTACGATACCACTATAGTAATTTGGTACATTATACTACCTAAATATGGGTAATAATGTTCTTTCAATATATATACATATAGGTATAATTTTTTTGAGATCTGGGTGTAATATTTTGCGATTTGGGTATAATGTTTACAACCAAGGTAGTGGGTACAATATTTTGAGACCCGGGTGCAATATTTTTGAAATCTGGGTACGATGTTTAGAGAATAAGGCACGTGCAATGTTTTGAGACTTTGGTACAATATTTGGGACCTGACAACTTTTAAATTAAATTGTGACAATTTTAGAAGTAGCATCATTGATATTTGGGCTGTATGACAATTTTACACGTAGCATCTTTGAGAATTTTACACGTAACATCTTGCAGTCACATATTGAGATTGTATGATATGATCACACATTGCGGAGAAATTTTTGGGTACCCTTGAGATATCATGTGGCATAGTACTTAGTACCTCGTATCCAATAGAAGCAAGTCACACAAATAATGGGATCCACCACAAAAAAATTTAAATAGCCCAATAATTCTGTGTGGCGCTAAGTCATTGGATCACATAAACGCTCTCTTAAAAGTACACAAAAACTTCTCCACATTGTGATACACTGACATAAATAAAAAACTACAATCAATTCAGAGAACAAAGTAACGTAGCACTGTAGCAGCCACAACTGACTTTGATTTTGCTGTCTTTTTCCCTGTATTAGTCTTAGAAAATTTAGGCCCTTTTGTTTTGACGACTATGACAAAATTAGCCCAGTAGGCTTGGCAATCATATATCTCAGATTGGAACATTGAAATTAATTCACAAAACAAGAGAAAAAATTCTCTAAAGTTGAGAGTTTGTATCATTCATTAAACTGAGTTTCTTGCTCATGAGGTTTAATAATGTTATGAAAGAAATATAACTGTAAAATGCCATAACAGTCAAATTTGATTTGGGATCAAATTGGAAATAAACTATTATCAACATAGAAGTTCTTATGGAAAATTGCTATAAAAATAACACTAAAAAAAAAAGTTCTAATGGAAATTTATTAAGAAAATTTCAACATTTTTTCCAAGAAAAATGCTAAGTATACTGGTTTTGTATACTTAAATTATCCACATGTTGATGTGTCGTGGCAATGTTAAAATTAATTCGAACTTTGTTTGATAAGTGATAAATAATTTTAAAAATTCACATCAACATATATATTATTTAATTGTCCCGTTTAAGTGTACTAGCATTACTCTTATCCTAACAATTAGATTATGCAATATCATTAATCATGTTATTCGTATAAAGTATATGCTATAACAATATCAGTACCATCATGATACGTGGTAAGATTACGTATTTCAAAGTATGTCTCACATTAAAAATAAAAGGTTAAAATCAAGCAAGGATACTTTAAATCTCCGAGGGCATGACACAAACACAGATAGCTATTATTAGGGTGCAATTGGGGCAGATTAATTCGTGCCCAGCTTCAGTCTCCCCCACCCCCCAAAAAAATTACTGGATCCGCGGTACTTTCACCATGGAGTATGGACGGGTTTGAACAAAAATGTAAGACCAAATTTAATTCAGGTCGAGTTTGGGCAGAATTTTATTAACCCGTAAAATCCGAGTCTACTCTACATATTGTTGTTTACATACTAAAAATAGATTTGCACAAAAAAAAAAAAAGGCAATTCGGGCTCAGGTTTTAATACTAAATCACAAATTGGGCTCAGGTTGAAAAGTCCGGGTTTATGTCAGACTCGGACTCAAGCTTGAGCAGACTGCTTGAATTCGGATTCGCTTGAGCAGAGGCTACAGAACCAAAATTCTTTGGATTCCGCCCGAATTGCACCCTAATTATTGTATTTGAAATATTATACATAACCCTGTCAAGATACGCAAAAAGTCAAGGGGTCTATCGTACTTGATCCTCCCCCCCACCTCTTTTCTTTTTTTATTTATTTATTTTTATCTTTCTTGCATCTCATACTAATTTGAGTATTAGAGGGACTTAAGAGTCTGTTTGTCTATGCTTATGCTTATGCAATTTTGACAGTTATTGGTAGATCTGCTTAATAATAGAACTGCTTATTATGGTTGGATGTTTGGTTGATAGGTTGTACAATTGATTATATTATCGTAACAACTTGTGAATGTGTTTGGTTCAAAAAGAATAGAACGTGATTTTGAATGTTCAAAAGTCAATTGTGCCCTTAGGTTATAATTTGTATGTTAGTGGTTTTAGCATTACTAACTATTAATTCATAAATACTTTAATTAATAATTTAAATATATTAGATTTTTATGTTTATGTTGAGAAAATAAGGTTTTATAAGTTAATTAACAGTTAATATATCAATAAATTACTCAACTACTTAATAAATAAGGGTTTTGTTAACTTATGCCCTTAGGGTATATGTTATTGTTTTAAAATTGAAAATAAATAAGGGGTACATCATGGGTTTCAATGTCTGGTGTGGGGTTCAGTGTTTGTCTCTCTTGTTTATTTTCACTTTTAGAACCTTAACATATGCCCTAAGGGCACATGTTAACAAAATCCAATAAATAATTACCACATTCAGTAATAATTAACAGTACAAAGTTAATTAACTGTGTTGCCTTAAAATGCTAAAAATTTTGTTATCAAGAAAATAATAAAAAAATGCTAAAAGTTCTTAGACACGTGTGATATGCAGTGACTTTGTGTTGTATGCATGTAAATTATGTAATACATACAATTTCTGATTTTGTCTTTTACGATAACAAGGATAAGGGTAGAGTAGATATTTTTGTGACTAAGTTGACTAGTTCAAGTTGAGTTGGAGATCGTGATAACTATAACTAAGGGGGACCCTGCTTTTTTACATCTGCGATTTAACCATCCGAGATCTGTGTTTGAATTTATAATTTTTGGTAATCAAACACACCCAGATCAGCTTTTGTAACCATATATATCTGCGTTTTAGAATACTAGATCGCAACCACAAACAGCCTCTTAATTTAGATCTCGAACAAAGTCCTCTAACAGATACACCTTTGGATCTCTACTTGGGTGATTTGAAAAAAGTTATTCAACTCACTAGCCTGAAATCACTTTCTCATTACTATTTAACATTTGATCTTTTTATAAGGACTAGGATAAAGGCCCCGTGCAATGCACGGGTCCGTCATAATTGGAAAATAAATTAGGTGTATTTATTGTTGATGTATTTATAATTTTGTCACTTGAAAAAAATTAAATCAAACAATACTAAATCCTAAAAAAATAAAATCAAACAACATTAAATCCTAAATGTATTAAATCTGTACTACTAACAAAATAAAATTGTAAACGTAAAAGCTTCAATAATCCTTGATGGAAGCAAATATATTTCTTTTCTTTATTTTTTTTTCGTTTCCAAATCTTTACTTAGTGTTTTCACTTCTATTTGTTTAACATTTCTCTCCTTTAATTAATTTATTTTTTTAACCACAATTTATTGTATGAACTATGTACAAAATAATACAACTACTTATAAAATTTATACAATAAAGTTGAGAGTAATGTTGTTTAAAAGTATTAACTTATTTTTAATATCATAACACGTGATATTTTGAAAAACCTTATCATCTTTTTGTCTTTTGTCTTTTTGTCTTTTGTCTTTTTTGTTTAATTACATACAAACTTCATACAATAAAATTGAAAGTGTTATTTAAAAGTAATAACTTAGTTTTAACATTATACCACATGATATTTTGAAAAAACTAATCATATTTGTTCTATTATTATAATATATTTATGAGGAGTATGAAATGATATGAAATTAAATTTAAAAAGTAAACGAATGTATGTGTGTGAATTAAATTTATAGGTATGTGTGTGTAATAAAATATGATTTTAGATGTATTAGTAATTGTAAATTACAATTTGTCTTTTAACTTTGCCAAGTATTTCTTATATATGTATTATGATTATTATTATATATTTATTATGAGTATAAAACAACAATGATAGGAATACACAGCAAACGACACACTGTGCTTTAAATGCATGTACCATGTACTGTTTGAATTTTTCACACTTTTCTGTGCATCACTTACATAGCACATGGTACATGCATTTAAAGTTGGTGTGCCGTTTAGTGTGTCATTTGGTGTGTATCCTTATCATTTTTTAGCATGAAAATATATGATATTGTATGAAATAATAATTTTATAAAACAAATGAATTAAATTTATTAAGTGTAAATTATATATGTATAAAGCCTTATTTGGGAATAACCAAAACAAAAAAACAAAAACCAAAGCACAAAATCGATTTGCCAAACAAGGCACTGAAATTGTTGACTTTTGATCTTGTGTAAAGCATTGTTTGGGAAAAACGAAAACAAAAGAACAGAAATAAAGCACAAAATCGGTTTGCCAAACAAGGTAGCCGAAATTGTTGACTTTTGATCCATGGATTTAGTGCCTTGTTTGGGAAAAAGTGGAAACAAACAAGACAACAAAGCCACAACTGATTTGCCAAACAAACCCTATTAGTTTTTGAGTGCCTTGTTTGGATTTAAAAAAAACAAACACAAATAAAGGCAAAATTCGGTTTGCCAAACAAGGCATAGCATCTCAATGTATGAGTAAAGGCAAAATTACATATAAGGGGCAAACAATTTAAAGAATTCCAAATTAGGACAAAATTGAAATTGAAATCATTTTTAGGCTCTTTTATAATATAGTGTAGATATATATCTTAGCAGAGGCAACAGGACATATTAGGACCAAACAATTGATATAGCAGAGGCAAAATGACATATTAGGACCAAACAATTGATAAAAAGACAATTAAGGACAATTGATTGAAATTGAAACATTATAAGGGTCTTTTATATTATAGTGGTGATAAGGATTCAATGAGCCAGTAATTTTTTGGCACAGTCAATATCGATAAGTTTGAACATTATTATATGAGACGATTCTAGTGGGCCATGCTACGTAGAAAACATGCAGGGTTAAATATATTTTATATTTTTGTAGTTTGTCACATGTATTAGTTTAATTCCTGTAATTTAGAAAAGTCATTTTAGTCCCTGTAGTTCATAAGTGTGTCAAATAAGTTCAATACGTCTTCTAGTCAAGAATAATTTTGTCACTGAAAATAATAAATTTGTCATAAAAAGTGTTTTAAGGGACTAAAATGACACACTTATAAAATTACAAGGACTAAAATGACACTTTCTAAATTACATGGACCAAATTGACACAAAGGCCAAACTAAGAGATTGTAAAATGTAGTTAAGCCAAAAAATGCATATCCCTACGCCATATATATATATATATCGATAACCATGACTTCCCAATAGCCAAAGCTTGCTATGGATCCCTTTCTTCCTCACCTAAATACTCTCATAGGTGGAGCATTTCTTTTACTCGCAACTCTATCCTATCTATCATGGAAGTCTATAATTTCTAAAATCACAACACCAAAAAGAACCATAGCACCACAGCCTAGTGGTGCATGGCCAATAATAGGCCACCTTCACCTCTTAGGAGGGTCACAACTTCCTCACATAACCTTAGGAGCCATGGCTGACAAGTACGGCCCAATCTTCACCATACGCCTCGGTGCCCATCGAGCCGTGGTGGTGAGTAATTGTGAAATGGCTAAGGAGTGCTTCACCACCAATGACTTAGCCGTTTCATTTCGGCCCAAGCTATTAGGGGCCAAAATCTTAGGCTACAACTTTGCCATGTTTTCCTTCTCTCCTTACGGTCCATATTGGCGTGAACTACGCAAAATTAGCACAATTGAGCTACTCTCAACTCAAAGGGTCGAGCAATTCAAACACATCCTAGTGTCCGAAACAGAAGAATTTATTAAAGAGCTTCATAAATTTTGGGTGTCAAAGAGAACAAATTCAAACCTTGTTTTGGTTGAAATGAAGGAATGGTTGGGGGACTTAACCCTCAAAATGGTTCTTAGAATTGTAGTCGGAAAGAGAGATTTTGGGGTCGGAGATGAGAAAAAGGCAAAGAAATTCAAGAAAGTGATTAGGGAATTTTTTCATTTGATGGGAATATTTGTGGTGGGTGATGCAATTCCTTTTCTTGGGTGGTTGGATGTGGGTGGGCATGAGAAGGCTATGAAGAGAACTGCAAAGGAAATGGATTTGATTTTGGGTGAATGGTTAGAAGAGCATAGACAAAATAGAAATTTGGGTGAGTTTAATGGTGATAAAGATTTTATGGATGTGATGTTGAGAATTCTTGAAGGGGCAGACCTTGGTGGTTATGAAGTTGATACTATCAACAAGGCAACATGCATGGTATGTGTTATCTTTACAAACATATATACACAAACACCCAAAATAGGCCACCTTCACCTCTTATATATATATATATATATATCATAGGAGTCTTTGGACTGGGCAGTTGGGTTACATATGTTTTAATCTGTTTTAGGCCACCATTTATATGTTGAGTAATGTAGATATAACTAAAAAAGACACCTGAATAAGAGAATAACTAAAGCTCTTTTTTACCAACAACTAAAGAACTTAAAACTATATTTTATTTGAAAATTTTCATTTGCACATTAGCAGGTAAACAATTTAAGCAACTATTATGCAGGCTAGCTGCAACTTTTTGCCCTAGATAATCTTGAAAATAGATTAAGTTTATGTCCAACTAGAGTTTGATGGATACTCTTTTGTTTTGTAGAGGTCCATGCCCGATTTAAGTCATTTCTAAGCCAAGTTATTAGCCAAATCGATATGATACTTTAATAAAAAATAAAAAAATAAAAAAAAGCAGAGAGAGATAGAGAATGAGTTTGAACATCTTCTTTGCATTCCTAAAGAGAACAGGGTTTGTGGTTTAGGATTTAACTTAATTGGGTAAGTTAGCATGTTCTAACGTGGAACATAACCTAAAAAAAATGCTCATGATAAGTTGTCAAAACTGCTCATAATAAGTTATCATCCATATACACTAAGGCATTAAATAGTTGATTTTCAACTGTGCAGAATTTGATTTTAGGGAGTACTGATACTACCACGGTTACATTAACATGGGCCATCTCTCTTCTACTAAACAACCGCCACGTGTTGAAAAAAGCTCAAGAAGAATTGGACATCCACGTAGGCAAAGACAGAAAAGTCACTGAATCGGATATTAACAATTTGGTCTACCTCCAAGCTATCATCAAAGAGACATTCCGTTTGTGCCCAACAGTCCCACTTGGATGCCCACGAGAATTCATGGAAGACTGCACCGTAGGTGAGTATCATGTTCCACGTGGCACACGGTTAGTGGTGAACATGTGGAAAATCCAGAGAGACTCTCAGGTGTGGCCGGAACCATTAGAGTTCAGGCCAGAGAGGTTTATGACCACTCATAAGGATGTTGATGTGAAGGGTCAGGATTTTGAGCTGTTCCCATTTGGGGCTGGTAGGAGAGCGTGCCCTGGGATCACTTTGGGACTTCAAGTGTTGCACTTGGTTCTTGCTTATTTTCTACATAGTTTTGAGATTTCAAGTCAGTCTAGTGCATCGATTGATATGACTGAGAGCGCTGGATTAACAAACATGAAATCAACTCCACTTGAAATTCATCTCATGCCGCGTTTGTCCAGTAACTTATATTTATAATTAAAAAAATTAGAAAAAGAAAATTTACGATTTCATCCTTGTGATTGCTTCATTTTAAACCTAAGTAGAGGGTAGATAAGTCATTTGGTTTAATTGTTCCGAAGGTGTCTTGAAGATTTTATTTAAATTTATGTTTGAGATTACTTAAAACTAGGATCAAATGATCAGGTTCAGTTGTTCACATCCGGTTTCACTATTATTTTAATGGAAATTTGTACTGTGTTGGTTTGATAAGTAACGAAAATTTAGATGAGGCATGGATTCCTGTATAACGAAAAGCAATTACACACAATCACACATGCATAATTACTTTGAACTAGTTCTTTTATAAACAACAGAACTGATTCTAGTATTTCCCAAATTCAATAAAGAAAACGCTAGTGAGTATGAGCATTTTAATGTTGTGTTATTCACCTTACAATACATTTTTGTTTCTAGATCATTGAACAAGAATTAATGTAGCTCTTAAAATAACAAAACATTCACGAGTATCTAGCAACGAAGTGGCTGGGAAAACACAAAGCAAGAGAGAGAGAGAGAGAGAGAGAGAGAGAGAGCATTTTTGCTACCCTTTGCTCATCCAGGCCTTAATTAGGTGACATCAGTTCTATTTCATTTACATTTTGTCTTTGTCTTATCAACATAATTGCTGAAATTGGACACATCCCAGGGAAAGCATGGGTAAGCAAAAATGCTCTACAAAAAAGGATTAAATACATTTCACCCCATGTGGTTAGGCCCATTTCTACTTTAGCCCCAAGGCGTGTACTAAAACACTTCCCTAAATATACTATTTGGTTGAAAAGTGGACACCGATTTCTCCAAAAATAGCCTCGCATGGGGATTACGCATTAAAATTAGCCCTACATAGAATAGTTTAAAAGTCAAAATTAACTCCACATAGGCAGTTAACCATAAAATTAGCCCCCCAGAGTGGTTGATTACATCAAAATCAAGTTCTTTGTTAACCCTATTAAAAACGTAGTATGTTGGAAGTAGGGTGTTGAGTCCACAGGGATTGGATTACAACAACGATGGGTGGACGCGTAATAACCAATTACAATAAGATGAGAAACTAACAAACTAAGAAGTAAAACTAAGTCTTTTCGACTATGGGTGGTTTTCAAATCAACAAATATTTATACTACTATGACTAATTATGAAATGAGAAGTGAGCTTTAAGCAAATACAAGTTTTAAATTAGATTAGGGGTTTTGCAAATGGAAAAATCGAGGTTGGGGAGTATTCTTCCACCTTGGACCAAACAACACATAGATTTCAAACTTGCAGCACATTCTCGAGTAGCAAATTCCATTGAGGCAAACCATCAAACATGTGGTGGTCAACCAACATGCTAGATGGAGGTTTCAATGGAATACATGAGGTTACGTTCAAAATCCAAGGATTAAATAACTTACAATGCTTGACATTGTAAGTGAAGTCCTAAGAAATCAAACCCTACACACATGAACCCTAGAAATGCTACAAACATGAAGGGGGAAAGAGAGATAATACCAACACAAGAACTTCATCATAAATGCCTTAAAAAACTCCAAAGAAATACATGCAAAGCTTCAACACATCCAATACAACTAGAATCCTCTCTCTAGAACTAATTACACAACAATGATGGTAGATGGAGAGTAAATGTTAGGTGGAGGAAGACCTAAAGGGGAGAGAGAGAGTTTACACCTTCAAAAACTAAACAAAATAAAAGCTAACCCCAACAAAAAACTATTTCTCACTATTTATACCACAAGCACAAAATGACAATCTTGTAATTAAAAAAGGAAACAACATCAGAAGCCACGGATCTATTGGGTGGATCAATCCGATAATTCAAATCACCAGCAGAATGTCTATCCAAACGCTCGAATCAATCCGCGTGTAACAGCTAGATCGATCCGACTTTACAAGAAGATGTCTCCAAGTCCTGGGTAACAGCAGATCCATCCGCCTTAAGAATCTGGATCGATCTCGCCCCCCAGAAATGCTCTTTTTGTCCCTTTCTTTTAGTTGAGCTTCAAAACGATTGGCTCCAACTTCTACCAATGTTCCAAAACATATACAAGAAAGAGATTTATATTAGTAAAATGACAATAACAAAGAGGATTAACAAGAGTACAATTTATCCATTAAATCTTTTGGATTAGGTGATAAGCTATGTCTAATAGGGGCAAATCACGAGGACACGAATGCAATATTGAACACTAATCACACCCCCCAACTAGCATGTTACTAGTCTCTTAGCAACAAAGCGAAAGATCAAGAGAATCAAGAATAACCTTGCACAAAATTTTTATTTAATATGAAAGATAAACCGATTTCGTAGGGAACACGATTACATTGAACAAATGCAACAAGTCGTTAAACCTCTAGGTTACCACCCATAGAGGTGGAATTTTGTCTCCGGAGGGTTCTCAGAATGATACCCACAAATGTAGACTTTCCTCATGATAGTTGCCCACTATCTAATGCCAACGCTCAACATAGTCACAAGACTTTCAAAAGATTTTAGCAAATGATACACAAGTTCCCAAGAGTCTACAAACTATCAATTATTTAAGAATTTCATTCATTCCCACTCTTGGATGCATGTGTGGCGTCGAATGCATGACTACAGGTAATTGAACAGCGCAATGCTCTCATAACCGGATTTCAATTCACAACACGCTTCAACACAATTCTCATTGGGATTGCTCTCAAAATTAAAACACTCGAATTGGGTAATACACTCGGGACATGCGGGCAAAGAGTAGTGGAAAATGGTCACAAAGCCATGCATATGTCAAGCATGAAAAATGTCAATCTTTATAAAATGGTAAAACTAATATCATGAAAGATATCGTGCATTAAAGGTGGTGACACAAAAATTCTAAACTTGTCGTTACATTAGTCTCGAATTCTGAATCACAATTTTTGAGGATCAATTAGGTTATGGAACAGTTAAAATGCGAAAAAAAAGTGATGAGGAATAAGAAGTGAGGGAAACGGGTATTTTGGGAACAAACTTGGGTTCATTAGGCTGCACAAGTACTAAACAATGTTAGAAACGAATCAGAAACAATTATTTTCTTTGATCTCAAGGGAGAAGTACTCTTTTTCATCAAGCTCTATGTCACGACCCATCCCACTACGCGTGGAAATAGGACACGTGGCACGCCATCAAGGCTTATCCAGTTCCATTAAAGTAAAAATAGCAGTGAAAAACATAAGTCAAATCCTTATAAAAATCAGAGTTATAAAAAGTTTTGTCCAGTTGGAACCTGTCCAAAAGAATTCAGTTTTGAAAACAGAGGTCCAGTCGACTGATCGAGGGCCCAGTCGACTGAGGACCTGAAGCAGAAAGGTTTTCTAACGATAACGGCCCGTCTAGTCGACTGGTTCCTAAAATTATCAGTCGCTTGAAGTTGTCCGGTCGACTGGTACTCTATTCAAGCAGAAAGTCATGTTCTCGGATCCCATCCAGTCGACTGTTTTATCAACCCAGTCGACTGATCCCCCAAACATAACAAAGCAGTGGTTAAAAAGGTACAGTGGTCCAGTCGACTGAAAAGCAATCCAGTCGACTGAAAAGCAATCCAGTCGATTGATGTTGCCACTATTCACTTTCAGTGTTTAAAACAACATAGGATCCAGTCGACTGATCCTCTGATGGGCAGCCTTGTTTTGTGCTATCACAAACCAAAACAACCACAATCAAAACTGAATTGCAACATTTTAAAACATAACTATAGGTGTTCGAATACAAAGATATGGTACCGCCAACTAACTCCTAAGGTTCTATTACAACATATTTTACAAATTCCAAAACCTTACACAAGTTTGGGAGAAAAGAACAAAAGTTATAAACAAGTGACCTCGTCGTCTCGTCAGCCTCACTCCTCACGCTTCTTCTTGTGTTTCTTCTTACCTGCAATGGAGTAAGTCTCCACTGCTCAGCTATATGCTGAGTGCACAAGTTCTAACATATGCGATATATAACAAAACATGACTTAATCTCACAATTCATAATAAATAATCTCTAGGGAGAAAAATACGCATTCATCTGGTAGCGGCAAGTCCAAGTCTTAAACCGCGATGGCAATGGCAAGTCCAAGTCTATCAACCATTGCATCCCAAGTGCCATGGCAAGTCCAAGTCTATCAACCATGCACAGTAGCCATCGCTACTAAATTCTCAAACATTGCTTACTCCAGCATGAACTTGTATGAGACTCCCCTTTGACCCACATTGTAACACCCTGTATTTCTTTTCCATTAATAAATGTTTATTTCGATTTAATTTCTATTTGAAATATTTATTTGGGGGTCAAATTGTAATTTTCATAAATATAGAAAAATATTTCCTATGGTTCCAAAAATCAATATCTATATTTTTGTATAAACAGGAATTTATTTCTTACGTTAATATAACTTTCTGCATTTTTATTTCAACCGAAAAATACCAGTTTTGATTTCAATCTGCGTTTATATCGCGTCTTGGGTGTGGGAGCACGTGAGCTCAACCACGTCGGGCGAAATCTATTGATTGCTTGGAGCCCAAAATTTCTCAGTTTATATATATATGTGTTTCATCTCTCACAATTTCATACACAGTCTCTCAATTCTCTCTCAATTCTCTCTACTCTCTCAAGAACAACACACACACAATTATACAGATTATATATAATATACATATACACACATACATAGACTTATATATATATATATATATATCAAGAGAACGGAGGAGAATTCTCAAACGGCGGATTTAACGGCGGAATTCTCGGTCTCAAAATTCTCTGTATAATTGCCCCCTGTGAGTAATTTAAACTCACTCGCCATGTTTATATAAGTATAATTCAGTGTATATAAGTGTATATATGTGTATATATATAGATACACCATTGAAGGCTTTGAATTGGAGTTTTACAAAACTCAACCAAAATCAATTCCGTGAATTGATTATGGAAGATCTCAGTCCCAATAAGCTACGGTTCGAATCCTACGGAGTAATTCATCCGTATCGCGACGTACGGTTGATTTAAAGTTTTGACACCTTTGCTTTAATCGCGAATATCTAGTGATACAATCCATATTAGTTTAAATTGATCGCGTATTCTTAATCTACGCGGAAAGACAAAGAAATCCATATATTGCACGACATGTTTTGAAACAAAATATGAAAATGGGTAAAAATACAGTTTGAAATTGAAAACAGGGGGAAAACGAAAAAGATGATGAAACTGTGACAACTCGAGCGCGGCTCGCTCGCGCGGCCCACTCGTGCAAACCATTCCCCCCTTCGCGCGCGCGACCCGCTCGCGCGACACCAGCTGCCCATTCGCGCGCGCGATCCATTCTCCCCCTTCGCTCGCGCGATCCGTTTCCCCCCTTCGCTCGGGCGATCCGCTCGCGCGACCTGGGGCTGTTTGAACAGTTTTTGTTATTTTTATAAGGGACTGTTTGGAAAAAGGTTTTGAAAGTTTTTGAAGAACTGTTTGACAAATATATTGTTTTAAAGGCTCATTGTTAGGAATTGAACTTATAAGAATGTTTAAGACCGAGATTTATGTTGAACGAGTATCCCGCTTGAGATTAATAACTGTTACTACAAACTGTGAACATTTACATACATATTAGGGTCGAGGTTATGTCAACATGCATGTGTGTGAGAAAGCGTGAAAAGAGTAAAGAGTGGCGGTCTGGTGTGCGACCTCAATATCGATCGGATATTATTCCTGGTATTGGAGGCGACAGTATTGTGTACGGCTTAGATATCGATCGGATATTATTCCTGGTATCTAAGGCGCTCGTTTCGGATATCGATCGGATATTATTCCTGGTATCCGAAGCGATGGTATTGAGTTACGATTTAGATATCGATCGGATATTATTCCTGGTATCTAAGGCGCTCGTTTCGGATATCGATCGGATAATATTCCCGGTATCTGAGGTAATGGTTTTGTTGAATCGAGTTTGTTGAGAGAAAAGAGTCAGAAAGATGAGATATTACATTATTCAAGCACGGTCGCATATTTATGGCTTACTTTATTCCCCTGTTACTTATGTTGGAATTGGAACCTTGAATCTATTGCTTTTAAATTTAAATTGCACCGCTGTTTATTTGCTTATATATACATTGCGAGCACTTGTTTATTTTGCTCACCAACTTGCATAAGCTGACGGCGTTGATGCGTCCTGGACTGTATGTCCAGATTTTCAGGGTCAGGAGCAGCCAGAGTACTTCGACTATGCTAGTTAGAAGCAGGAGACTTTCCAGGAGGCTGCTTTATATTTCTTATGTCTTTTATTTCGGGTTGTAATAGAATTTATGTTAGTTTGGAATAAGGGCTTTTGTGCCTAAGACCTGGACTTATGTAATAGTTTAGTAAGTTTTTATTTGAGAGCTTATGTTTTATTAGTAACCTTTCTTTAGAAATGCTTTTAAGTTATTTGTTGCAGGGACAATTGGTCATACTCACTTGTCACGACCTACGAGTCCCTAAAGGAAATTAAATGCTTTCCTGTACTATGCTACGTCGGGGCGTGACATGGTTTTTGGTATCAGAGCCAGGTTATGGCTCGACCAATTGTCCAGAACACATAGGATCTCCCGTTAAGATAGAATTAAGATAAGATACTTCGACTTCATTCCGTGTTTAGTCGCTGTCTATCGTTGATAATTTTTCTTTCTTCTCGAGAGATTGACCGAATTCTGTTGATTGATGAATAGGTACCTTTCTCTTGAGATATGGCTGGAAGAAATCTCAGGAATCGTCCCGCTATTGAAGCTGCACCCCCGGTAGTAGATCCAACCGGAATGTTTGAGGCTTTCGTAAGGAGGTTGGAGAGGGTTAGCGATCAGAACACAAGGAACAATAATCAGAATGAGAATCATAACGGGAATGGAGGCAAGCCCACCAGACTGGAGACAAGCTTCTCAAGGAGTTTCGCGCTCTGTGACCTGAGTATTTTGCTGGGACTGATGAACCCTGGCAAGCGGAACAGTGGCTACGCCAGATGGAGCATATCTTTAAGACCATAGAGTGCACTGATCTGGAGAAGAAGCATCTAGCTATCTTTTAGCTGTCTTATGCAGCGGCTGATTGGTGGGATGCAGAAAAGACGACCATAGGGGAAGAAGCTGCAAGGAGAATGTCGTGGGTGGTGTTTAAGGAAAGATTTCTCGAGAAGTATTTTCCTGAAGAAGAGAAGGACAAGAGAGAGAAAGAGTTTATGGAATTGACTCAAGGGAATCTGACTGTCCGTGAGTACACTACTCGGTTTGAACGTCTGTCTCGCTTTGCTCCACATATGGTGGACACACCCCAGAGGAAAATCAAGAAGTATCACCGGGGTCTCAACTTGTCTCTCCAACATCTGACTATGGGGCATCTGGGCCAGTCATTTGAAGCTCTGGTGAGATTGGCTACGGGGTTAGAGAATGATCGTTGTCAGAATTTGAAGCCATTGGGAAATCGACCTCCGCAGAAGGGTTATTCTGGACAGAAACTAGGGTACCCTCAGGGACAGAAAAGGACCTGGGATGGAGGGAAGAAACCTCAACAGACACAAGCAGTACAGCAATATCCGCCTTGAGCAACAGGAGGGAACAGCAACAATAACTTCTTCAATTATGGTAATCCCGGTCACCGAGCTAAAGATTACAGACTAACTAGGCGTGCTGATCGTCCGAGAGTTGTGTGCTATAATTGTGGCATGCCAGGTCACATAAGTCCGGAATGCAAGGCTCCTAGGAGAGGCAATCACGGTCAGCAAGGACAGGCTCACCTGAATGCTGTTATCCCCGAGGCTGCTGGTTATGAAGAAACAGGATATGAAGGAGGTGCTTATGAGGAGGGACTGCCTGAGCAACGAGCAGTGGAAGGTACTCTAACCTTGTTTAACTCTCATGTTAAAGTTTTATTCGACACGGGTGCTACACATTCCTTTATATCTGTTAAGATTGTTCAGAAGTTGGGAATAGTACCGCAACGTTTAGAGGAAGCTTTGAGTACTGTCTCACCCTTAGGGACCACCGTCAAGTTATTACATGTATGTAAGGATTGTCCTCTATGGTTAGGAGACCGTGAACTTTTGGCAAGATTGGTGGTTCTGTCGATGAAGGAGTTCGATATAATCCTGGGAATGGATTGGCTCGAGAAGAATGATGCGAAGTTGGATTGTGCAAGGAAGAGGATCACAATTGCGGACAATGGGAATCGACTCTTCGATTTCTAATGTAACCCTTCGGGTGATATGTTCCTCACTAGATGCCTAGCAAACATTGAGGTTATCAGTGCAGAGGTGACAGTGTCATCAATACCGGTGATCAAGGAATTTGAGGAAGTATTCCGAGATATTTCAGGATTACCGCCAGAAAGGGACATAGAATTCTGTGTAGAATTGGTGCCAGGCACTCGACCTATAACCAAGGTTTCCTACAGGATGGCCCCTACAGAGTTGTTGGAGCTGAAGGAACAAGTTCAAGAACTTAAGAAGTTGGATTTTGTTCGTCCAAGTACTTTACCCTGGGGAGCACCAGTGTTGTTTGTGAAGAAGAAGGATGGGACCATGCGGTTGTGTATTGACTACCGGGAATTGAATAAGGTTACTATTGAGAATAAGTATCCTTTACCTTGGATAGACGATCTGTTTGATCAATTGCAAGGAGCCACGACCTTTTCTAAGATTGATCTACGGTCAGGGTATCACAAGTTGAGGGTGCAGAAGGAAGACATACCCAAGACTGCTTTCAGGATGAGATACGAACACTATGAGTTCTTAGTGATGCCGTTTGGGATGACGAATGCTCCGGCTGTGTTTATGGACTTGATGAACAGAGTATTCAAGCCATACTTAGATCAGTTCGTTATTGTCTTCATCGACGATATTTTGATCTATTCCAAGTCAGAGGAAGAGCATGAGCAGCATCTACGGATTACGATGCAGACTCTCAAGGATCACCGCCTGTATGCTAAATTCAGCAAGTGTGAATTCTGGCTTCAGGAAGTTAAGTTTCTCGGGCATGTGATCTCTCAACAAGGAATTGCGATTGACTCATCAAAGACCGATGCAGTGGTCTCGGCCAACCAATGCTACAGAAGTCAGAAGTTTTCTGGGACTTGCTGGTTACTATCGGAGATTTGTAGAGGGTTTCTCCAAGATAGCAGCCCCGTTAACTGGCCTGACTAAGAAAGACTTGAAGTTTGAATGGACTGATAAGCATGAACGCACTTTTCTGGAATTGAAAGAGAGATTGACAACAGCGCCAGTGCTTGCGATACCAAAGGATGGTGAGAAGTTCACTATTTTTAGTGACGCCTCTTATCAAGGATTGGGATGTGTCCTTATGCAAGACGGTAAGGTTATCGCCTATGGTTCACGACAGTTAAAGCCAAATGAATTGAACTACCCAACTCATGATTTGGAGCTAGCAGCAGTAGTGTTCGCGCTTAAGATCTAGAGGCACTACCTCTACGGGGAGAAGTTTGATTTATTCTCAGACCACAAGAGCCTCAAGTATTTGCTTACTCAGAAAGAGTTGAACATGAGGCAAGGACTACGACTTTACATTAGAGTACCACCCTGGTAAGGCTAATGTAGTTGCTGACGCCCTAAGTCGGAAACCTCAAGGAATGATTGTTTCATTGAAGTTGAGGGAATGGAAAGCCTTGGAGACAATCGCAAAATTTGATGTGCAGATTTCTGAGGGAAGTGTCAGACATCACTTTGGATGCCTCATGGTACAACCAACACTTATGAGTCGAATCATCGAGGCCCAAAAGAAAGACGATAAGTTTCAAGTATGGTTCGCCAAGATGTCAGAAAAGGACCCTACAGAATGGAAGGTTGGGACCAATGGAGGATACCGATGTCGAGACAGATTGTGTGTGTCGGATTCAGGAGATTTGAGAAGGGATATTCTCGAAGAAGCACATAAATCAAGACTGACAGTACACCCAGGAGGAACAAAGATGTATAAGGATTTAAAGATAAACTTCTGGTGGGAAGGGATGAAGCGAGAAGTAGCCGAGTTTGTGTCTAAATGTTTGACTTGTCAACAAGTGAAGGCCGAACATCAGAGGCCCTCAGGATTGTTGCAACCCTTACCTGTTCTAGGATGGAAGTGGAAACACATAACTATGGATTTCGTGGTTGGACTACTCCGGTCACAACAAAACCATGACGCGATTTGGGTAATTGTGGATCGTCTAACGAAGTCTGCACACTTTATCGCGTACAACATGACTTACCCAGTAGAAAGGATGAGTCGAATGTATCTACAGCAAGTGATGCGACTGCACGGTGCGCCTGTGTCGATTGTATCAGACCGCGATGCACGTTTTACCTCGGGATTTTGGGAAAGTTTGCAGAAAGCTATGGGAACTTCGCTCAAGATGAGTACTGCTTTCCATCCTTAGACCGATGGACAGACCGAGCGTGTTAATCAGATTATGGAAGATATGCTGAGAGCTTGTGCAATCGACTTTGAAGAGTCTTGGGAGACGCACTTGCCGTTGGTCGAATTTGCGTATAACAACAGTTATCACTCGAGTATTGGGATGGCACCGTTTGAAGCCTTGTACGGACGACCATGTCGATCTCCGTTGTGTTGGGAAGAAGTGGGAGACACAGAATTGTTGGGACCTGAGTTGGTGAGAGAGACCAATGAGAAGATTTCACTGGTCAAGGAAAGAATGAAAGCTGCACAGAGTAGACACAAGAGTTATGCGGATCGGCGACGAAAGGATTTGGAGTTCAGTATCGGTGATCACGTCCTCCGTTTCACCTATTCGGGGAGTAGTACGTTTTGGTCAGAAAAGAGGAAAGTTGGCACCTCGTTTCATCGGACCATTCGAGGTACTTGAACGTGTTGGGAAAGTGGCTTATCGACTCGCGTTGCCACCAAAGATGTCTGGTGTTCATAATGTATTCCATGTCAGTATGTTAACGAAATACATACAAGATCCTTCACATGTGGTTAATTTTGATGATATTGAGGCAAGTCAGAATGTTGTCTACAAGGATAGACCTGTGAGGATTCTTGACCAGAGTATCAAGAGGCTGAGAAGAAGAGACGTTCCTTTGGTTAAGGTTCAGTGGAGGCATCATGACGAGGGAGAAGCGTCGTGGGAGTTAGAGTCAGACATGAGGACTAGATACCCCGAGTTGTTTCAGGATTAGTTAGCTCAGATTTCGGGGCGAAATCTCTGTTAAGGTGGGTAGAGTGTAACACCCTGTATTTCTTTTCCATTAATAAATGTTTATTTCGATTTAATTTCTATTTGAAATATTTATTTGGGGGTCAAATTGTAATTTTCATAAATATAGAAAAATATTTCCTATGGTTCCAAAAATCAATATCTATATTTTTGTATAAACGGAATTTATTTCCTACGTTAATATAACTTTTTGCATTTTTATTTCAACCGAAAAATACCAGTTTTGATTTCAATCTGCGTTTATATCGCGTCTTGGGTGTGGGAGCACGTGAGCTCAACCACACCGGGCGAAATCCATTGATTGTTTGGAGCCCAAAATTTCTCAGTTTATATATATATGTGTGTGTTTCATCTCTCACAATTTCACACACAGTCTCTCAATTCTCTCTCAATTCTCTCTACTCTCTCAAGAACAACACACACACAATTATACAGATTATATATAATATACATATACACACATACATAGACTTATTTATATATATATATCAAGAGAACGGAGGAGAATTCTCAAACGGCGGATTTAACGGCGGAATTCTCGGTCTCAAAATTCTCTGTATAATTGCCCCCTGTGAGTAATTTAAACTCACTCGCCATGTTTATATAAGTATAATTCAGTGTATATAAGTGTATATATGTGTATATATATATAGATACACCATTGAAGGCTTTGAATTGGAGTTTTACAAAACTCAACCAAAATCAATTCCGTGAATTGATTATGGAAGATCTCAGTCCCAATAAGCTACGGTTCGAATCCTACGGAGTAATTCATCCGTATCGCGACGTACGGTTGATTTAAAGTTTTGACACCTTTGCTTTAATCGCGAATATCTAGTGATACAATCCGTATTAGTTTATATTAATCGCGTATTCTTAATCTACGCAGAAAGACGAAGAAATCCATATATTGCACGACATGTTTTGAAACAGAATCTGAAAATGGGTAAAAATACAGTTTGAAATTGAAAACAGGGGAAAAACGAAGAAGATGATGAAACTGTGACAACTCGCGCGCGCGACCCGCTCGCGCGAGGCTCACTCGTGCGAACCATTCCCCCCTTCGCGCGCGCGACACCTGCTGCCCATTCGCGCGCGCAATCCGTTCTCCCCATTCGCTCGCGCGATCCGTTTCCCCTCTTCGCTCGCGCGATCCGCTAGCGCGATCTGGGGCAGTTTGAACAGTTTTTGTTATTTTTTATAAGGGACTGTTTGGAAAAAGGTTTTGAAAGTTTTTAAAGAACTGTTTGGCAAATATATTGTTTTAAAGGCTCATTGTTAGGAATTGAACTTATAAGAATGTTTAAGACCGAGATTTATGTTGAACGAGTATCCCGCTTGAGATTAATAACTGTTACTACAAACTGTGTACATTTACATACATATTAGGGTCGAGGTTGTGTCAACATGCATGTGTGTGAGAAAGCGTGAAAAGAGTAAAGAGTGGCGGTCTGGTGTGCGACCTCAATATCGATCGGATATTATTCCTTGTATTGGAGGCGACAGTGTTGTGTACGGCTTAGATATCGATCGGATATTATTCCTGGTATCTAGGGCGCTCGTTTCGGATATCGATCGGATATTATTCCTGGTATCCGAAGCCATGGTATTTAGTTACGGCTTAGATATCGATCGGATATTATTCCTGGTATCTAAGGCGCTCGTTTCGGATATCGATCGGATATTATTCCTGGTATCCGAAGCGATGGTATTGAGTTACGGCTTAGATATCGATCGGATATTATTCCTAGTATCTAAGGCGCTCGTTTCGAATATCGATCGGATATTATTCCTGGTATCCGAAGCGATGGTATTTAGTTACGGCTTAGATATCGATCGGATATTATTCCTGGTATCTAGGGCGCTCGTTTCTGATATCGATCGGATATTATTCCTGGTATCCGAAGCGATGGTATTGAGTTACGGCTTAGATATCGATCGGATATTATTCCTGGTATCTAAGGCGCTCGTTTCGGATATCAACCGGATATTATTCTTGGTATCCGAAGCGATGGTATTGAGTGCGGTTTGGATATCGATCGGATATTATTCCTGGTATCTGAGATAATGGTTTTGTTGAATCGAGTTTGTTGAGAGAAAAGAGTCAGAAAGATGAGATATTACATTGTTCATGCACGGTCGCATATTTATGGCTTACTTTATTCCCCCGTTACTTATGTTGGAATTGGAACCTTGAATCTATTGCTTTTAAATTTAAATTGCACCGCTGTTTATTTGCTTATATATACATTGCGAGCACTTGTTTATTTTGGTCACCAGTTTGCATAAGCTGACGGCGTTGATGCGTCCTGGACTGTATGTCCAGATTTTCAGGGTCAGGAGCAGCTAGGGTACTTCGAATATGCTAGTTAGAAGCAGGAGACTTTCTAGGAGGCTGCTTTATATTTCTTATGTCTTTTATTTCGTGTTGTAATAGAATTTATGTTAGTTTGGAATAAGGGCTTTTGTGCCTAAGACCTGGACTTATGTAATAGTTTAGTAAGTTTTTATTTGGGAGCTTATGTTTTATTAGTAACCTTTCTTTAGAAATGCTTTTAAGTTATTTGTTGCAGGGACAATTGGTTATACTCACTTGTCATGACCTACGAGTCCATAAAGGAAATTAAATACTTTCCTGTATTATGTTACGTCGGGGTGTGACACACATAGACAACTCAACGTGCTCGCGTAAAAGTAGACATGCTTTTCACATTTAATTGCGTGCATAATTAACGGGCCTAAGATTAACACATGGATTTTGCTCGGATCTCAATTTCGTCGTCGAAATCTAAAACATGTATATTCCTATATTTCATAAGTTAGGACTTCATACCTCGTGTGATTCTCTTTAAACTTCGAATGATCGACTAGAGGGCCAATTAAACGCCGGATCTCGAATTTTAGGCGATTCCTATAAGTTTTACTGGGTCTTCCCCAAAAGTCTAGAATTTAGATTTTTACAAAAGTTTGCCAAACATGGTCTAATGACTATCAAAACGTAGGTCTTACCTCCACGAGTTTAAATCTCGAATTTGGAAAAAATCTGATGGACGAAAGGTCGCCGATCGTCATCCTAAGATCAAATCTCCTTTTCTCTCTCCTCTCCCAAGATATTATATGAGTTTTATCATAAATGCAACTCACCCTCATCTATTTATAGGCAAACTTTCTAGAAATCACGTTTACCTCCCCTCGAGTTCTCAAAACTTCTAGTTAACTCTTAAAATGTAGTGTACACCCATTTTATGCCTTTACGAGTGAAAATTATAAATTACAAAAGTTTTCGACTAAGTCTCGTTTGGGTCCAAAATCACGTCCGAAAACCATAATCCGTGAAATCTCTACACAACCTACCTTTCATTTAACGTGACACTCACGTTCTCACTATATTTCTCAAAATAATATACAGCGATATCGAGATTACCAGAAATGATACTACACAGGTAAATTTACTATTCATGAAATGCCAGATAAAGTCAAATAACATTTAAATCATATAAATGCCATTTACTCATGCCAATGCAACAGGTACTTCCATGTTCCCGTGTATTCACTGACACCTTACCGTTGACTCACAGTCAACCTCATCACCATTATCAACTAACATTGATAAACTCACAATTTCCATTTATGTATGATAAAACTATGAAATTTTGGAGGTGTGACAACTATCCTCTCCAAAAAGGAAGTTTGTCCCCAAACTTATACCTCATACATCGAACATGTACGGATACTCGTTCTTCATCTCTTCTTCATTTTCCCACGTAGCTTGCTCCACCGTATGGCTAAGCTATAATACTTTCACCATAGAAATCGTGTTTGTTCTCAATACTTGTTTTTTCCGATCTAAAATCTCTATCAGTTGTTCCACATAAGTCAAGTCTTCATGAATCTGTAACGGCTCGGGTACAATAATTTACTCGTATCTGTCATACACCATCTTAACATAGATACACGAAATACGTTGTGCACATGTTCCAATTCTGATGACAAAGCCAATTGGTAAGCCACTGGGCCCACCCTTTCTAGTATCTCAAATGGTCCTACAAATCTCGGATTGAGTTTTCCTCTCTTTTTGAATCGTACAATGCCTTTTGAAGGCGATACTCGTAAGTAGACAAAGTCTCCCACTTCAAAGTTCATCGGTCGTCGCTTTGAATCTGCATAACTCTTATAACGACTCTGAGCTACTTTAAGTCGCTCCTGAATCAACTTTACCTTCTCAGTAGTCACCTATATTAACTCAGATCCTAGTAACTTTCTTTCTCCAATCTCGGTCCAACAAACCGGTGATCGACACTTACAGCCATACAAAGCTTCTTACGGTGCCATTCCGATACTCGATTGAAATCCGTTGTTGTAGGAAAATTCGATTAATGGCAAGTGTTTCTCCCAGTCACTCCCAAAATCTAGAACACAAAGTCTCAACATATCCTCTAATGTCTGAATCATACGCTCTGACTGTCCATCGGTCTGAGGATGAAATGTAGCACTGAAACTCAACTTCGTACCCATAGCCTTTTGTAGACTTTCCCAAAATCTCGATGCGAAGCTATTATCACGATCCGAGACAATCACTGCTGGAACCCCATGTAATCTTATAATCTCTTTCACATACAACTCCGCTAACCTTGCCGGCTTAGTCGTCTTGATCGGTAGAAAATGCGCTGATTTTGTTAATCGGTCAACTATTACCCAAATCTTATCATTCTTGTTGAATGATCGTGGAAACCCAGAAACAAAGTCTATCATAATCTCATCCCATTTCCATTCTAACACTGATAATGGATGTAGTAACCCCGCAGGTACATGTCTCTCTGCTTTCACTCGCTGACATGCTGAACACTCAGAAACATACTTAGCAATTTCACGCCTCATACCCTTCCACCAAAAGTTCTCTCGCAAATTTCGGTACATCTTGTTACTTCCCGGATGCACTGAGTATCTAGTACTATGTGCTTTCTCTAGAATTCTCTCTTTTAAGCCTTTCACATTCAGTACACATAATCGATTTCCGAATTTCAGGGTTCCTTGTTCCAATACGAAATCAGGTCGCTTTCCCAAAGGTATCTCGTCTCTCATTTTGCACAAGTAGACATCGTTAAACTGCTCCCTCCTAATCTCATCAATAATATCTGGGTGTGCTATGATTGCCATCATTAAACCACCATTAGTCTTTGGAATCACATCCAACTCTAAATGTTCCATTTCCTTGATCAATTCCTTTTGACTAGTTAGCTCGTCGGTTAAGTTCCTTGTCGTCTTCCGGCTTAATGCATTGGCCACCACATTAGCCTTCCCCAAGTGATACTCAATTGAAAGATCGTAATCCTTCATTAATTCTAACCATCTTCTCTATCTTATATTCAAATCTCGTTGCGTAAATATGTACTTCAAACTCTTATGATCTGTGAAAATCTCATACTTTTCTCCGTATAAATAATGTCTCCAAATCTTCAACGTATGAATTACTGCGGCCAATTCGAGATCATGAGTTGGATAGTTAACCTCGTGTGTCTTCAACTATCTAGAAGCATAGACAATTACTTTACCACTCTGCATAAGTACACATCCCAAACCCTGATGTGACGCATCGCTATAAGTCACAAATCCTTCAGTCCCAGATGGTATTGTCAGAATAGGTGCTCTCGTTAGTCGTGCCTTCAACTCTTGGAAACTGTCTTCACACTCTTGACTACATTCAAAAGTAACAACCTTCCTCATTAACTTCGTCATTAGCAATGATATCCTTGAGAAATTTTCTATGAATCTACTGTAATGTCCTGTCAATCGTAAGAAACTTTAAATTTCTGACACTGAGGTCGGTCTCTGCCAAGTAGATACTGCTTCTACTTTGTGAGGGTCAACTGAAACTCCATTCTTGTAAATCACATGACCAAGAAAAGTAATACTAAACAGCCAAAATTCATATTTCTTAAATTTACCAAACAGTTGCTTCTCCCGCAATCTCTGAAGTATCAATCTCAAATGATTCTCGTGTTTTATCTCACTTGGTGAATAAACAAGGATATCGTCGATTAATACTAACAAAATCATCCAAGTAGTCCTTGCAAACTCGGTTCATAAGATCATGAACGCGGCTGGTGCATTTGTAAATCCAAATGGCATGACTATGAACTCATAATGTCAGTAGCGCATACTGAAAGCTGTTTTCTCCACATCTTCAGCCTTTACCTTCAACTAATGATAGCTTGATCTCAAGTCTATATTGGAAAATACTTGTGCTCTACGAAGTTGATCAAATAGGTCGTCAATTCTCGGCAATGGATACTTGTTCTTGATTGTCAACTTATTCAACTCTCGGTAATCAATACACATACGCATCGAACCATCTTTCTTCTTTACAAACAATACTGGAGCTCCCCACGGTGATATGCTAGGTCGAATGAAACCTTTGTCAAGTAGTTCCTGTAATTGGATTTTTAGCTCTTTCAACTCCACGGGTGCCATTCTATACGGTGCCTTGGGTATAGGTCTCGAATCTGGCATAACCTCAATAGTGAACTCAATCTCCCTTTCAATCAGAACATCTGGTAAGTCATCTGGAAATACATCCAGATACTCTCGTACTACTGGAATATCCTCTACTTTTAATTCAGTTTTCGAAGTATCAATTACTGAATATAGGAATCCCTGACATCCCTTCCTCAACAATTTACCCGCTCGAATGGCCGAAATCAAGTATGGTAGCGGTGTAACCCCATTCCCTTGGAAAGAAAAGTTCTCGTGCACCGGTGATCGAAAATTAACTTCTTTTCGTTAACAATCTATCGTAGCTTGGTTAAGAGCTAACCAATCCATTCCCAATATCACATCGAAATGGTTCACAACAATCGGTATAAGGTCTACGGCCATCAACTTCTCGCCTAGTTTGATCTCACAATTTTTATATATCATAGACATTACTACTGGTTTACTAAGCGGCACGGCAATGGATAAATCATATCCTAGTGGTACGGACTCAACATTCAAATGCTCAACAAAATTATAAGATAAAAACGAATACGTAGATCCCGAATCAATGAGTATGCGTGCTAAGTACGAAGATACAAGCACCATACCTGAGACCATTGTATCAATAACAGCCATATCTCCGGGATTCATCTTAAATGATCTCCCCTGACGTTGCTCTGTCCTCTGTACCCCATCATTAGACTGCTTAGGCTTCAAACTACTAGAAGCCATAGAACTAGCTCTTTGTTGAGGGTGCTTCCACGGGCAATTCCTGGATTGATGCCCAACCATCCCACAATCATAACATTTGCCCCTCGTATCCGGTACCAAACTAGCACTATTCATCCCTTGCATCTTATTCTAAAAGTTGGTGAGAAAGCATTGGCCGGTGTGTGGTCGGTTGCAAAGTGAGCACAACGGTATGTTACTAGGTACTCTCCGGGAATCACTAAAACTAGAACTAGAGCCGCGCACAAATGGTCTCTTGAAAGATCCGCCTTGGCTTCGGTCACTACCCTCATAACCTCGCTTGCCTTGTTGATTCTGTCTAGATCTTTCCACCCCCACTTTCGGCTACAAGTGCCGTTTGTTGCACTACCGCAACCGTCGAGTGCTTATAGGTCTCTACCCTCAAACGGATGTTTTCCCTTAACCCCTCTTCAAATTTTCTGGCCCTATCTTCTTCCTCTGGCACTGAACCCTTTCCAAACCTTAACAACGCATTGAACTTGGAAGTATACTCAGTCACGACATGTCTCCCTGTCGGAGATTGTCAAACTCTTTCTTTTTCGCTTTGTGAACAGCCCTCGGAAAGAATCGGTGATTGAACTCTGCCTTGAACCCTTCCCACATAATCAGTGCCCCTTGATCCAATACATTTACCCACCAATTTTGGGCTTCTCCCCTCAGTACATCACTTGCATTCTCAATCTTCTCCCTATCTGTCATTGGAATAGATCAAAAAAATCTTTCCATATCCATAATCCAGTGTTCTGCGAGTGTCGTGTCAGAAGTCCCATGAAATTCTGTCGGCTTCTTTCTAGTAAATTGCTCGGACACAGACCTTGTACACCTATTCTCGGGTGCATGTACTATAGCTATTGGTACTGGCTCGAATGGAGGTGTTGGAGGTAACCGTTCTGCTATATTCCATATCATGTCACCCATATTCCCCATCATTTCTGCCATTTCGTTCATACGTCGGGTATGCGGTAATAATTCTTGGTCATCTATGATTGTAACTCCTGTAGGTCTTGATGCATAAACACTATGCATGTACAACAATATGTATAATATGTATGTACAACAACATACATATGCATCAAAAATCTCTACCATGTATGGATGCAATCTATAACACGTGTCAAATTACTCAACACTCCACTCATCGTCGAACATTCCCAAAGTTTTGTTACCTCTTGCTTTGATACCACTAAATGTCGTCACCCATCCCACTACGCGTGGAAATAGGACACGTGGCACGCCATCAAGGCTTATCCAGTTCCATTAAAGTAAAAATAGCAGCGAAAAACATAAGTCAAATCCTTATAAAAATCAGAGTTATAAAATGTTTTGTCTAGTTAGAACCTGTCCAAAAGAATTCAGTTTTGAAAACAGAGGTCCAGTCGACTGATCGAGGGCCCAGTCGACTGGGGACCTGAAGCAGAAAGGTTTTCAAACGATAACGGCCCGTCCAGTCGACTGTATTGGTGACTCAGTCGACTGGTTCCTAAAATTATCAATCGACTGTAGTTGTCCGGTCGACTGGTACTCTATTCAAGCAGAAAGTCATGTTCTGGGATCCCATCTAGTCGACTATTTTATCAACCCAGTCAACTGATCCCCCAATAACAAAGCAGTGGCTAAAAAGGTACAGTGGTCCAGTCAACTGAAAAGCGATCCAGCCAACTGATGTTGCCACTATTCACTTTCAGTGTTTAAAACAACACAGGATCCAGTCGACTGATATAGGGTCCAGTCAACTGATGCTCTGCTGGGCAGCCCTGTTTTGTGCTATCACAAACCATGCTTCTTCAAACCAAAAACAACCACAATCAAAACTGAATTACAACATTTTAAAACATAACTACAGGTGTTCGAATACAAAGATACGGTACCGCCAACTAACTCCCAACGTTCTATTACAACATATTTTACAAATTCCAAAACCTACATAAGTTTCGGAGAAAAGAACAAAAGTTATAAACAAGTGACCCCGTCGTCTCGTCGGCCTCACTCCTCACATTTCTTCTTGTCTTTTTTCTTACCTGCAATGGAGTAAGTCTCCACTGCTCAGCTATATGCTGAGTGCACAAGTTCTAACATATGCAATATATGACAAAACATGCCTTAATCTCACAATTCATAATAAATAGTCTCTAGGGAGAAAAATACGCATTCATCCGGTAGCAAGTCCAAGTCTTAAACCGCAATGCCAATGGCAAGTCCAAGTCTATCAACCATTGCATCCCAAGTGCCATGGCAAATCCAAGTCTATCAACCATGCACAGTAGCTGTTGCTACTAAATTCTCAAACATCGAGAAGCTTACTCCGCCATGAACTTGTATAAGACTCCCCTTTGACCCACATAGACAACTCAACATACTCGCGTAAAAGTAGACATACTTTTCACATTTAATCGCGTGCATAATTAACGGGCCTAAGATTAACACATGGATTTCGCCCGGATCTCAATTTCGTCGTCGAAATCTAAAACATGTATATTCCTATATTTCATAAGTTAGGACTTCATACCTCATGCAATTCTCTTTAAACTTCGAAGGATCGACTAGAGGGCCAATTAAACGTTGGATCTCAAATTTTAGGCGATTCCTACAAGTTTTACTGGGTTTTCCCCCAAAATCTAGAATTTAGATTTTTACAAAAGTTTGCCAAACATGGCCTAATGACTATCAAAACGTAGGTCTTACCTCCACGAGTTCAAAACTCGAATTTGGGAAAAATCTGATGGACGAAAGGTCGTCGATCGTTGTCGCAAAGCTCGAGGGATTAAATCTCCTTTTCTCTCTCCTCTCCCAAGATATTATATGAGTTTTATCATAAATGCAACTCACACTCATCTATTTATAGGCAAATATCGCGTATGCCCATTTTATGCCTTTACGAGTGAAAATTATAAATTACAAAAGTTTTCGACTAAGTCTCGTTTGGGTCCAAAATCACGTCCGAAAACCAAAATCTGTGAAATCTCTACACAACCTACCTTTCATTTAACGTAACACTCACGTTCTCACCATAGTTCTCAAAATAATATACAGCGATATCAAGATTACAATGATACTACACAGGTAAATTTACTATTCATGAAATACCAGATAAAGTCAAATAACATTTAAATCATATAAATGCCATTTACTCATGCCAATGCAACAGGTACTTCCATGTTCCCGTGTCTTCACTGACACCTTACCGTTGACTCACAGTCAACCTCATCACCATTATCAACTAACATTGATAAACTCACAATTTCTATTTATGTATGATAAAACTATGAAATTTTTGAGGTGTGACAACTATCCCCTCCAAAAAGGAAGTTTGTCCCCAAACTTATAACTCATACATCGAACAGGTACGGATACTCGTTCTTCATCTCTTCTTCATTTTCCCACGTAGCTTCTTCCACCGTATGGCTAAGTCTCTTTTTTTTTATTATCCTTTTTCAATCTTGATCTTCTTCTTTTTCTTTTTCATTAATTTCCGAGCTTTTCTTTTCTCTTTATGCTTTTCTTAGTACTCTCTCAACAATTACGACTCGATCTCATTTAGAATTACGAACATGACTTCAAGAAACGATTTCCCAAGAATGTACTTAAACACGGAAGAAGGGATTTATGTAGGATTGGAGTGATGTGATGGAATGGAGAGTAAGAGCAGATAAATTGCTGAAAACGGGGCCTAAAATCCTTTTCTCAGGGTATTGTGATTCTTTATTCTCCACTAGTATGACATCGAGCAAGAATTTAGCATTTCACAGGATTTTCCTATAATACACTATCAAACAAGAAAAATGAGATTAACTACGAATCTGATATATCTTTCAACAAAAGAGAATTTGTGTATGTAACACTCGCGAATGGAAAATGGCACAAAATCTCTCAGGGTAAAAGTCTCCACAAGTGTTTTGACCAAATTTCTGGGTTATAATTGTATTAAACACCATCCTATTACAAGTAATCATGCACGTGCACCAACAGTCCAAGATCAGAAATTTATGAAGTTCATGATAATCGAGATAGTTAAAAGACTTATGAGATTCAGCGCATGTCACATGCTAATATCACAAGAAAATCCAAGACAAGTGACATCGTTCGGCACATGAAGTAGGTCCAGATGCCTAGGGATACAAGTAGGCTAGCTTTTATGTGGGCTCTCTCTTTGGTACTCAGCAAACCCAATCATACTAGTGGGCTAGATCTCACATGGGCTTTGTGCCTTTGTATGCTAGCTCTCATATGGGCTCACTCAGTCTATACTACTCAGCAAGCCCAACCATATAAGTACGCCAAAAATCCCATCTGGGCTCGCTCTTTGTTACTTAGCAAGCCCAACCGTACAAGAGGGTCATAGCTCTAATTTGGGCTCTTTTTTTTTCTACTCAGCAAACCCAACAATACCATGGGCTTTGTATGCTAAGCTCTCATATGGGCTCACTTAAGTACTCAGCAAGCTCAACCATATAAGTAGGCTACAACTCTTATATGGGCTCACTCTTTGCTACTCAGCAAGCCCAACCATACAAGAGGGCCATAACTCACTCTTTACTACTTAGCAAGCCAAACCATACAAGAGGGCCATAGCTCTTATATGGGCTGTCTTTTCCTACTCAGCAAGCCCAACAATACAGTAGACCTAAAATAAATATACACTCATTTTGTAGAGAGACAATTGTAGACTTGTACAAGAGGGCCATAACTCACTCTTTAGTACTCAGCAAGCCCAAACCATACAGGTAGACCTAAAATAAAAATAGACACTCATTTTGCCGAGAAAGGCAATTGTAGACTTGTAAATTGTAATAATCATGGGTGTAAGAGAACACCAACACTCATTGAAGTGATTGACCAAATCGAGTGATTCAATCGGTTTTCATCAAGAGTGAATGTAAAAATCGAATCGAATAAAAAAAACACTCTAAAATTGACTACCGAACTAAAACCAAAATCGAAACCGATCCATCGATTTTAAAATCTCCCTAAAACCGACCAAGCCGAATCGATTTTACCCCAAATTGTAATGATAAGAATATAGTCTGTATCCAAGCCCCCAAAAAATCATTACAACATGGGATATTGACAACTTATTCTGCCATACTAGTGAAAACAAATGGCACTTTTGAGGTCTCTATATAAATATATTCCAATATGCATTAATTTCGAATTTTAGTCATCATAGATTTATGGGTTGGGAAGAAGATGAGGTCTCACGTGGTTGATGTTTGCAAGAGTTCAATGAAAAAAGTGGACAACCTGGAGAGCTAAGCTTGCACATATTGTCTTGGCTCTTTCATTGATTTTCATACGTACATTGTACATATGCTTTTGTGAAACCCCGGTCCCCAGCCCATAGATATCGAGAGGATTAAGGCAGACCATGTTTACCAAATACATAAACCATATTCAAGGACGTTTTAGTCTTCTTTTTAAAATAGTTTGGGGTGTGGTTTGAAGTGTGTGCCGATCATTATTGTAGCACAAAGTGCTTAATCTCCCTGATTTACTCGCTCTATTCAAAGCCTCTCTCTCCTCTTAAATACTGAAATGTGTCTCCCTATAGATATCAAAATGAAGCACCTCTCAAGATGTTCATCCTACCCTAATTACGCCCACAGTTGGAGGAAGTCCAACTTCTTCATCTTCTGGTTGCGCCGATAGGCCGAGTGGTGGTTGACATATGTCCTAGACGAACATATACAAAAATATTCCTTACAAACACCCACGGATGCATCTATACAGTCTCTATACACACTATCTTGTGATGTATAACAATATGAGTGCGTGTGTGTGTGTATTGCAGTGAGATAGACCCCTTGATTATAATAGGAAATTGGTTGTGAAAGATGAAGGGGTTAAATGATCAAACCCAGTAGAGGCAGGGGGGATCTACATTGCAGGGTTGGGGGCTCAAGCCCATTCCGCATTTTTCGAAATTTGTATTTGCATTAAAAAATATTTACAGTTAAACCCCCCCTGATATTATAAATTTATCATATTAGGTTCAAAATTTACACAAAATATGTATAAATAGGTTCAAATGCCCCTCTGGCATTATAAACTTGACATTAGGTTCAAAATATACACAAAATATGTATAAATAGGTCTAAAAGCCCTCGTGACATTATAAATTAGTCATACTATGTCCAAAATATACACAAAATATGTATAAATAGATCCAAAAAAAAAAAAAAATTTATTCGGGGACAAGTAGAACCACCACCCCTAAGTAGAGGCTCGTAGTGTAGATGATGCAGGTTTATGTGTTTATGTAGATATATATGCATATACACAGATGTGTATTTGTGTTTGAACTGTGAAAATTACACATGTTTTCTCCTACTCTGTTTCATTCGTACATAGTTGAAGGTTGTTTAAATGCCTATGGACTTCCTAGTTCTTCCCCTCTTGTTTTATTACAATTTCAATATTCTTCAACCTATTAGAAATACGATACGTACGGGTGCGATACGTTCTCTTATGGTAAGTGGCTGATGGGTTTGATTCAGTGTTTCAAATAAGTGTTGAATATTTTCATTTTCACCATTTAATTGAGTTATCAAACACACCCTATATTTACTTGCAATGACGCACTTTTTCAGACCACCCAAAGTGTAGACCAACTTACATTGGATCAATTATAAATGCAAAAGTATTCTCTGATTAGTAATTTGGTACGAAGTATACTTTTTTCTCAAAATATATGTCATAATATTGATATCTTATAGAGGTCGGTCGACTCTTCAACGGATACAGACCGACATTTAGTAACGAAATTTCGTCATTAAAAGTTGGTCCGTCTTAGAGACTTTCCAATCTTTTATAGAAAGAGAGAACAAAATAGATAAATGGATAAAGATGGAGATTGAAGCATTTATAAAATGGAATTAATTTGCTATAAGAGTTTAAGAGCATTGGGTTCCATCATCTCCATACTCATATACTCATGTGTAAGACCTTATCTTAGAAGTAGATTTTTGTGAAAAAAAAAAATTTAAAATTTGTTTAAGAATGCATCTTTAAAATAAGTTCTAATTAAATTAATTGTATAAATTTCTACCAGTAAGAATGCTTTCCGAAATTATCATTCCAAACATACCTTACTTCAAGATGGGGCAATTTGTAAAATTAGGCAAATTAGTCATCCAAAAGCACAGTCAAACAATGTACCCACACATTGTGCGGGATACATGCTAGTAAACTATAATAGCAAATGGGAGGGGTGGAGGAAGAAAATAACTTATATGCTTTCCAATTTTGAATCCCAATGACTTAACAATTGTACCACATACGTTGATGATGATCGATAGTACTACATGCCAATGCTGCCACAGCATGTGATACAATTGACAACATTTGGCAAACCAAATTATTAAAATTTCGAAAGCTAGCGTTACTCAATATCTTTTTATGATGCTGTTTTTTGTTTTTATAGTACTTTTATGATGCTATTTAGTAATAACAATGTGGCACTTGATATATAGTAACTTTTGAAGGTCTCGTTTAGTTGTAACAATTGGTCATATTATACTCTAACCAAGTCCAAATAAGTGTAACTATTGGTTTATTTATGATAAACCAAATTACATTTTATATATTTTCTATTTTTTGGCAGAAGGTCCTATTAATTAACGTCAGATGTTGGTTGGTCATTATCAAATTCATTCACAGACAATAACGGATCCAGAATCTAGCTTAGGGGATGAGATTAATAATATTTAAAACATTAAGGGGGCAAGTTATATGTTTTTTTTTTTTTGGATACGGGAGGGGATGGGGTTTGAACACCGAACCAATGCATTGGAGGGGACTTATAAATGTCAAGCTCTTTGCCACTTGAACTATACTAACCTATGCAGCTATACCAACCTATGCACTGGCGAGTTATATATTGAAAGCATGTTAATGAATAATGCTAGAATATATAAACTGTTTTTCAAATCTAGGGGCAAATCACCCTAGAAACATATTAGGTAAAGATTTCTAAATTTCAAAATCACTGGAATTTTCAGGCTCAGCTTGAGAAAATTGATTTTGTAAGGGAAAATACAAAAGAAAGAGAAACAAGAAGGAAAATTAGTTCCCCCTTATTTTCTTTTGTGTTTTCTTTTATGTTTAAACAATTTTTAATGTTAAATTTTTTTAAAGTATAATTATAATATATGAATAAAAGAAAGGAAATTACTTTTCATATCCAAAATATTTGATGCATTTTCTCAAAGGCTTGTTCTTTGTGTTCTAGATGGATTTCAAGAATTCTCAGTCGATTTCGAGAAGGGTTCAAAAGGGTTTCGTTATCGTTCGAGTCCTTTTCACACTTTGCGCTGTGTCAAAAAACAAAAACAAAACAAAAACAAAATAAAACAAAAAAAAAAAAAGGAAAGAAAGAAAGAAAAATGGGGGGCTTCGGCCTTAACCCCCTCAAATAAAACCCTTACAAACTAAACTCATGCTACTTTAATTTTCTTTAATTCTTTAGGGCCTTTTTATGCCTTAACAACTTCAAATTGCTATATCTTTTGTTCAACAAGTCTGTTGTTCGTAAAATTTAATGTTTAGAATCAGCAAATGAGCTCTATCAATCGAGATCAACAATAACCATGAAATACTGGGGAGAAAAAAAAAACTAAAAGCTAAACAAATATGAAAATTTGTGCTTTTTCGCTTAAGTATAACAAAAAAACATATTTCTTTCATAAAATTGGCACCATAGGTGTATAGATCTCGAAAAAAATGCAGGCATTAAAAAAATCACTCAAAAGGACTAAAAAAACGAGTGAATTATGGTAGTTTAAAGTTAACAGTAATATGAATATTATGATCTGTCAAAACAAATAATATCATTTGTTTGAAAAATAAAATCAAAAAATGAAGTTCCAAATTACTTTCTTTGGTAAAAATTTTCAACTACATTGCGTAGATCTCGAAGAAATACGTGGAAAAAAAAAACCCATTCAAAAAGGCTAAAAAACGAATGAATTATGGTGGTTTAAAGTTGGCAAATAATATTAATATTATCTTTCAAAATAGATAATAATATTATCTGTCATTATATGTACAGATAAAATCAAAAAATGAGATTCCAAATTACTTTCTTCTGTACAATTTTCAACTTCATTGCGTATATCTCGAAGAAATATCTAAAATCAAAAAAAAAAAAAAAAAAAAAAAATCACTCAAAAAGAGTGAGTTGTGGTGGTTTAAAGTTGACAGCTAATATTAAGAGTAAAGATTGGGACACATCCAAAGACACAACTTTTGGGACACAACCCAAAAGATGTGTATATCTCTCATGTGATGTCACTGCACCCAATGGTGACACAGGAAAGAGATAGCTAGACACATGACTTAGGTTGTGTCCAAAAAATTGTCTTTTTGGGTGTGTCTGAAGTATTACCCTAATATTAATATAAAATATTATTTGTCAAAACAAATAACATTATCTGTCAAAATAGATACAAATATATATATATATATATATATATATTCAAAAAATGAGGTTCCAAATTACTTTCTTTTATACTATTTTCAACTCCATTTGCGTAGATCTCGTAGAAATACATGAAATAAAAAAAATCACTTAAAAAAGATTAAAAAAAAAAACGAGTGAGTTATGGTAGTTTAAAGTTGACAAATAATATTAATATTATATGTCAAAACAGATAATATCATCTATTTTAACAGATAAAATCAAAAAAATGAGATTTCAAATTACTTTTTTTGTGCAATTTTCAATTCCAATGTGAAGATCTCGAAGAAATACATGAAAAAAAAAAAAAAAATTCACTCAAAAAGGCTTGAAAAACAAGTGAGGTATGGTAGTTTAAAATTGACAGATAATATTGTCTTAGCCAAATTTCTGTTATAGCAAGGGACTTTTCACCAAATTCAAAAAGTAGCGAGGGGCTTTTTAAAAAAAATGGTCAAATCATGTGAATTTTCGACTAATACACTTAATTTTAAGGAGTCTATGACCTATAATATCTCAAGAAAGAATTTATTTCGTCATCATATTTCAATCCACATTATTTTCTTTGATGATCAAAACCTCATCAGTCCATTTCTAATACATCCTTATGTTACTGCTACATACATGCATGGTTGACATATACAAGTCTTTTTTATGTAGCATGTACATAGTGATCTGTGTGAATTTATCAACTAATGTAAACAACAAATTGCTTTATTTTTCCACTCGATTGTGACTAGACGACTATTAAAAGATGATGTTTAAAGTTTGGGAGATAATTCTATGATACGACCACAGTAATTTGGTATATCATATTACCTAAATATGGGTATAATGTTCTGAGATTTGAGTATACAATGTTTTGATATCTGGATGTAACATTTTTGAAATATGAGTATGCTGTTTTGAAAACAGCGTGCAATTTTTTGAAACCTTGGTATAAAGTTTTGAGACTCGACAACTTTTGAATTAAATTGTGACAGTAAACAAGGTGCAATATTTTGAGACATTGGTACAATGTTTGAGACTTGACAACTTTTGAGTTAAATTGTGACAATTTTACATGTGACTTCCTCGCAATCAGATATTTAGGGTGTATTATAGGACGACACAGTGATACAATGACATATATAAATGACAGCAATCAGATTCAGAGAACCCACCGAGTAGCAGCCACAACTGACTTTGATATATATTTTTTTATATATATTGCTGTCTTTTTCCCTGTATTATTAGAAAAATTTAGGCCCATTTGTGATTTGTTTTGTTAACGACTATGACAAATTAGCCTAGTAGGCTTGGGAATCATATGTCTCAATATTGGAACCTTGAAATTAATCCAAAAAACAAGAGAAAATTGTCTAAAATTGAGAGTTTGTATCATTCATTAAATTGAGTTTCTATGCTCATGAGGCCTAATTATGCTATGAAAGAAATATGACTGTAAAATACCAAAACAGTCAAATTTGATTTGGGCTCAATTTGGAAACAAACTATCATCAACATAGAAGTTCTTATGGAAAATTATTACGAAAATTCCAACATTTTTTCTAACAATTCGGATTATGCAAAATCATTAAACCTAATACATGGCAAGATTATGTATTTCCTAACAATTATCAGTACGTAACATCATGATACGTGGCAAGATTACGTATTTCAAATTATGTCCCACATTAAAAATGAAAGTTTAAAATCAAGCAAGGATACTTCAATTCTCCAAAATCGTGACTCAAACTAGAAAATATTTTTGCTCATACAAAATATGGTTCATCAATGCTCACCCAAGCACTCCATTGGCCATTACAGTGGGACCCCGGATTAAACAAATGATGTTTAATTCTGGGTCTCACTGCATTGGTCAATAGAATACTTGGCTGAGTATTGGTGAATAATTTTTTGGGTGAGCAAAAATGCTCTCCTCAAACTAAGGTAGTTATTACATTTGAAATAAATATAATTGATCCTCCTTTTAATCTTTCGTTAACTCTCCAACAAAAATCTATTTACAGGTACACCTTTGGATCTGTACTTGGAGGATTTGAAAAAAGTTATTCAACTAACTAGCCCAGAAATCACTTTCCCAATATTTAACATTTCATCTTTTGATAAAAGGATTAAATGAGCCAATTAGAGACTTGCAATTTTTCGCCATTGTCAATATCGATAACATTGAACATTATTATATTAGACAATTCTATTTGGCCATGCTAGGTAGACAAAATGCATCCCTACGCCACATATATATATATATATATATATATCCATAATAATGACTTCCCAATAGCCAAATCTTGCTATGGATCCTTTTCTCCCTCACCTAAATACTGTCATAGTTGGAGTCTTTCTTTTACTCGCAACTCTATCCTATCTATCATGGAAATCTATAACTTCTAAAATCACAATACCAAAAAGAACCATAGCAGCACAACCTAGTCGTGCATGGCCAATAATAGGCCACCTTCACCTCTTAGGAGGGTCACAACTTCCTCACATAACCTAAGGAGCCATGGCCGACAAGTACGGCCCAATCTTCACCATCCGCCTCGGTGCCCATCGAGCCGTGGTGGTGAGTAATTGTGAAATGGCTAAGGAGTGCTTCACCACCAATGACTTAGTCGTCTCGTCTCGGCCTAAGCTATTAGGGGCCAAAATCTTGGGCTACAATTATGCCATGTTTGCCTTTTCTCCTTACGGTCCATATTGGCATGAACTATGCAAAATTAGCTCAATTGAGCTACTCTCAATCCGAAGGCTCGAGCAATTCAAACACATCCTAGTGTCCGAAATAGAGGAATTTATTAAAGGGTTTTATAAATTTTGGATATTAAAGAAAACAAACTCAAATCATGCTTTGGTTGAAATGAAGGAATGGTTTGAGGACTTAACCCTCAAAATGGTTCTTAGAATTGTAGCCGGAAAGCGAGATTTTGGGGCCAGAGATGATAAAAAGGCAAAGAAATTCAAGAAAGTTATTAGGGATTTTTTTTCATTTGATGGGAATATTTGTTGATGATGCCAAAATTTGGTTAAAGTAAATTAAAGCAATTTAAGGGGAGAGAGAGTGAGAGACTGGTTTTTTGTATGTGGTTCGGCCCTGTTAATTAAGGAACCTACGTCCACGGCTGTGTCTGAGCACGTTCACTATACTGTAAAAGAACCGGGGGCCTGTGGTGGACCAACAAGTTTGGACATACCGTAGGCCGGCCGGACATGTTGATGAATGCTATAGAGGTGCTGTGTAGACTAAAAAGTCGGCCCCTTCAATGGGGGGTGAGAGGTCTCTTTTATAGATGTAAGAGACCTACTCGTACAAGGAATAGAAAATATAATCCAATTAGGATGTGATTGACACCAATCAAGTAAGTTTCCTAATTGCATTAGGATTGATTGACATTAATTGTGGGGGTTTCCTAATTGGATTAGGAAATAGTTTGCACTTTCCACTAGTCTTCTGGCTTGAGTAGAAAACTGCCCGTAATGCTCGGGATCATGCCTGTAGGCCCGGATGAGCTATTCCCGTTGTGGGATGTGCCTGTGCGGTCTTCCCGACCTGTTGGCCGGGTCGTGGATGAACCGTTCGGGAGGTATTAGGTGGACCAAACCGCTCGGGAAGATGATTGTCAGTAGCTGTAGAATAGAACCGCTCGGGCATGGGCTGATTTTGGGTGTATCAGTTGCTCCCCATTTTCAAGGTTGGCTGGATGCTATATCGGGGCAAGTTTAGAAATCTGCTTGATGCCACCTGCCACTGTCTGAGTGCTTGGGGAAGCTGCCTTGGAGCTTCTGAGTCTTGTGAGTCCTCAAGAACTGGCTGAGAATTGAGACCCAGCCTAGCTCGAAACCTTTAAGTGCTCGGGAACTGATTGGGAGTTGAGACACGGCCTAATTCGGAGTCTTTGAATGCTCGGGAAGTGATCGAGAGTTGAGACTCGGCCTATTTCGGAGTCTTTTTGCTTGAGTTAGCCTCCAGGATGGTTATCTTCTGCTCGTGAACCTTTGTCAAGGTTGTGGGTAGAAGAATTTTACCATGTTGGAAAAGCCGACCTAAAGCATATGGCTTTAGGGTCCTTTTATGTTAACTCTCTAGGATGGTTGTCTTCCGCCCAGCCAGCTTTCGTCGACTGTTGGGAGAAGAGCTTCACCATGTTGGTGGAGCCGACCTAGAGCGTCTCGCTGTAGGGTCCTCTTTGCTCCTCTATCGTGGGCCAACCTAAGAGGTTTTAGTCACCTCTATCGTCGATTTGGACCTAAGTGGAGTTAATGCCTCTGAGTACTGTAAGTGCTCGAGTTGTCCAAGACTTTGACTTGGTTATCCGCGAGGCCTGTAGATACCCGGTGTGATTGCCTGTTTAGTTCATTGAGCCGTCTTTCCCCCCAAGCTTTCGCTAAGACGAGGGTCTTATAGAGGCTATGATTGTAGGTAACCGACTTGGAATATGGTGTTTGCAGGGTCTTTTGAAGCTTGCCATCATCAGCCACCTAGGGGGTTTGCCCCCATCGTCGGTTGGACCTAAGCGAAGCTTGTTCCTCGGGATTAGGCCCGAGGTCTTTGTATGTCTCGGGGTTAGGCCCGAGGTCTTTGGAAGGGCTCTCTGACAATCGATGGAGCCTCATGTGGTGATCAGGCAAGTACCATTATAGTCGGGCTCATCTAGACCGATGGAGACAGGAGGTCAGATCAGGATCATTGGGCTCCTGATTTCTCTGTGCTGGAGACAAAGTTGGAACTGCTTGATCCTGGCCGATGTGAACTGGAGGTCGGGTCAGGGCTGCCGGACTCAGACCACTATGAACTAGAGGTCGGGTCAGGGCTGCCGGACTTAGACTGCTGTGAACTGGAAGAACTGTCAGAACTCCCGGGCTGATCTCGCTTTCGCTTACTTATGGAAGACTCATTGCTTTCTTGCCCGGGGTCTTTGATCTTTAGAAATTCTTCAGTGTCAATGTATTTTCCAACCCTCTCTGCGAGTTCAACCAAGGTTACCGGTCGGTTTCTGTGAAACGACGTGGCGCACTTGGTATGTTGAACTCCTGAGCAGAAGACTATAATAGCGGCAGTTTCATCAAGATCATAGATGCCGAGCCTCTCTTGATTAAACCGGTCGGTGAACTCCTTGAGGGTCTCATTATCCCTTTGTATGACTGTCAATAGCTGCATGTCAGGCTTTGGCCATTCATGCATACTGATGAGCTGGTTGATGAACTGCTTGCTGAGTTTCTTGAAACTGCGGACCGATCGGGGCTCCAAGGAGTAGAACCATTGCACGGCCAGGCCTTCCAAAGTGCTAGGGAAGGCTAGGCAGTGTAGTTCATCTGAGTTGGTGGCTAGGGCCATCTGATCCTTGTAGGTCCGAACGTGGTCGACCGGGCTTCCAGAACCGTTATAGGGATCTAGGCGAGGCTGCTTAAATTTGCGCGGGATGGCAAACCTCGTGATCTGGCTGGAGAACGGCGACTCTGTCTCGGTATTGGCTTGATTCTGAGCGCGGTTTTGACCAAGCTTTTTGGCCACTCCATCAATCTGCTTCTGCAAGTCCTTGATTCGGGCTTCAACTCCTTCCCGACCGGTATCTGAGGGGTTGGTCGGGTCGGTGGAAGAGGCTTCTTCTTCATGGTGGTGTGCTGTCCTCTGGGATCAGGCTCGGCTATGACTCCGTGTAATTGTTCGCCTAGGGACAACTCGGCTCTTGACCGAGTGACCCTGGACTGATTCCATGACCATATGCTCCTGCCTTTCCTCTCAGGCAGTACGCCTACTGTTGATGTCTCTGGCATCCTCAACGCGGGACGGGTTGACTCGGGCATGTTGTCTGGTCAAGATCGGTTCCCGACCGTACGCAACGTTCCCGGGTCGTTTCCCGACCACTGGAGGACTGCTTTGCTGGGCTAGCAGGGCTTTGATCTGTTGCTGGATTTGACACTGGCCCTCCAAGAGTTGTGTGAGGGTTGCGGTGATTTGCTCAGATATCATGACTACCGCAGCCGATGCCGGGGCCGGCGGAACATCCCGGTTGGCCTGCTGCACAGTCTTCTCACTCTTCTTCGAAGGCATGGCTATCAGCCAAGAGATTTGTTGATGAGAAGACTTGTCGCTTCCCACAGACGGCGCCAAGCTGATGATGCCAAAATTTGGTTAAAGTAAATTAAAGTAATTTAAGGGGAGAGAGAGTGAGAGATTGGTTTTTTGTATGTGGTTCGGCCCTGTTAATTAAGGAACCTACGTCCACGGCTGTGTCCGAGCACGTTCACTATACTGTAAAAGAGCTGGGGGCCTGTGGTGGACCAACAAGTTTGGAGCTACCGTAGGCCGGGCAGGCATGTTGATGAATGCTATAGAGGTGCTGTGTAGACTGAAAAGTCGGCCCCTTCAATGGGGGGTGAGAGGTCTCTTTTATAGATGTAAGAGACCTACTCGTACAAGGAATAGGAAATATAATCCAATTAGGATGTGATTGACACCAATCAAGTAAGTTTCCTAATTGTATTAGGATTGATTGACATTAATTGTGGGGGTTTCCTAATTGGATTAGGAAATAGTTTGCACTTTCCATTAGTCTTCTAGCTTGAGTAGAAAACTGCCCGTAATGCTCGGGATCATGCCTGTAGGCCCGGATGAGCTGTTCCCACGGTGGGATGTGCCTGTGCGATTTTTCCGACCTGTTGGCCAGGTCGTGGATGAACCGTTCGGGAGGTATCAGGTGGACCAAACCGCTCGGGAAGATGATTGTCAGTAGCTGCAGAATAGAACCGCTCGGGCATGGACTGATTTTGGGTGTATCATTTGTGGTGGGTGATACAATTCCTTTTCTTGGGTGGTTGGATTTGGGTGGGCATGAGAAGGCTATGAAGAGCACTACAAATGAAATGAATTTTATTTTGGGAGAATGGTTAGAAGTGCATAGACAAAACAGAAATTTGGGCGAGTTTCATGAGAAAGATTTTATGGATACTATCGATAAGGCAACATGCATGGTATGTGTTATCTTTACAAATATACACACACAGTTATATATATATATACACACTAGTTGGAGTTCTGTGCGTTGCTCGAGAAATTTACATAATTGTGTCATTTTGTATGCTTAAGTGGTTGTTAAAAGTGTATAATAAGATGTTAAAACGGTTAAATAGAAAACTGTAAATGTAGCTATTTTATATAAAACTCTTCTTACGGAAGAAGTTGATAATTCTGACTATCTTGTAAATGAGTAGTAAAGGTACCTAATAAATCACTAGGGGTGGGCACACTTCGGGTCAACTGAAATTTCGAACCGAAACCAAACTTTCAAATTATTTCAGTTCGGTTTGAACCCGAACCAAACCTTGTTTGGTTCAAAACCAAACTGAAGTTATAACTACAGTTCGGTTTTCGGTAGGGTTTCTCAACCCGAACCCGAACCGAATTTTCGAAGTTTTTAAAACCTATATATAGCAAGATCCCAAAATTAGGGCTAAATGCCTAAACATCCTAAACTAAAGCAGCCGCCCCCTCCCCTCATTCGGTCATTCCTCTACAGTGTCTTCGTATTGTCATTTCTCTCTCTCATCTCAGTCTCTCATATTCATTTTAATTTTGAATCATTTCTCCCTCGAAATCTCTGTTCTCTCAAGACTTTCACATATGACACAGAGTAAAGACACATCATGAAGACTGAAGATTGAAGACACATCATGAAGACTGAAGAGTGAAGACTTTCAAATAAGGATTATGTCGTCTCTTTTCTCTATGAATCTATGATAGTTTGATAACAAAGTTGGGTAACAGATTATGTCCTCTCTAGTCTCTAGTCTCTTTTGTTTTTTTTTCCTTTTTTGTTGGCATTATCTGCATTTCATCATAGAGTTGTTCCTTACTTCCTTTAATTGTTCTTGTTCCTGCAAAATGGATATAACTAATAGTTAAAGATGTAGTTAACTAATTCATTTGTTCTTGTTCTTGCAAAATGGCTATAACTAATGGTCAAACATATAGTTTCTCTCTTACCAAATGTTTTTTTCTCTTTTCCATAGGTAACATTTAAAACTTTCTCTAGTATGTCGATTCAATTCAATGAAAGTGTGAACATTGACATCCACAATGACAATGAAAATGACAATGAAACTGTAAATTCATTAACGGGAAAAAAAAGGAAAGAGATAAAACTAAGATCGATGGTTTGGAGTCATTTTACTAAGTACATTGATGACAAAGGTGAGAGGAAAGCGAAGTGTAACTATTGTGGGAAACCATATGTGGCTGATCCAAAAACATGTGGGACTGGTTCAATGAAAAATCACTTGGTTAGTTGTAAGACAAACCCATACAACCACAACCATAGCCAAACAAAACTTATTGGGTTTCAATCAGGCGGTAGTGAAACAGGGGATAGTTCATTGGGCACTTGGAGATTTGAGTGTGAGGCTGCTAGGAAGGCACTCGGTGAGATGATAATTACTGATGAGCTCCCATTTAGTTTTGTTGAGCATCCCGGGTTTCAAAAATTTGTCTCAATTTCATTACCCCCTGAATTTTGTCTTCCATCACGAAGAACTATAAATAGAGATTGTTTTGATCTCTATTTGCAAGAGATGTCAAAATTGAAAATCTTGTTGAAGGAAGCGAATAGGAGGGTTTGTCTTACCACAGATACGTGGTCATCTTTACAAAGAATCAACTATATGGTTCTCACAGCACACTTTATTGATAACAATTGGACTTTGCAAAAAAATTTTTTGAATTTTTGTCCAATTAAAAGTCATAGAGGTGAGGATATTGGAATTGCAATTGAGAAATGCTTACTTGGTTGGGGTATTGATAAAGTGTTAGCCATTACTGTCGATAATGCTAGCTCTAATGATGTGGCAATTGCATACTTGAAGAGGAGGTTTGACACTTGGGGTACAAATGTGTTAAGTGGTAAGTATCTTCATGTAAGATGCGCAGCACACATTATAAACCTTGTGGTTGTTGATGGTGTCAAAGAAGTAGGTGAGTCTGTTGCTCGAGTTCGTGGGGCTGTGAGATTTGTTAGACAATCACTCGCTAGATTGAAGAGATTCAAAGAGTGTGTAGAGTTTAAGAAGATTGAGAGTAAGAAATTGTTATGCTTTGATGTTCCCACTAGATGGAACTCCACATATTTAATGTTAGATACTGCCGAGAAGTTTGAGAGAGCCTTTGAGAGATATAGTATGCAAGATTCAACTTATAGCTTTGATCTAACGGCTAGTGAGGGAAAAGGGGTGCCAAGTGAAGAAGATTAGGCTAATGTAAGGCGTTTAGTTTGATTTTTAGAACACTTTTATCATCTAACCGTGAGGATCTCTGGCTCTTTATATGTCACATCCAATTCCTTCGTCAGTGAAATTGGTGATGTTTTAACTTTGTTGAAAGAGATGCAATCTAGTGATGATATTGAAATGAGTTTTATGACAACAAAGATGAGGGCTAAGTATGACAAGTATTGGGGAGATCCGGAAAAGATGAACTTATTGATTTTTGTTGCTATGGTATTGGATCCCCGTCATAAGTTTGGATTCGTAGAGTTTGCCATTAAAAAAATGTATGGGGAATTTGGGGGACACAACCTCTATTTGTTGGTGAAAGATGCAACATATAATTTATTTAAAGAGTATCAACAACTACTCGCACCCCAATCCACTACAACTTCATCTTCATCTTCATCTTCCCGATCATCAACGAGGCAATCTAATGTGACAAAGGATGTGGAGCCTACTAGTAGGAGGAGAGATTTAATGAAGAAAGAGTACAATCAGTTTAAACTTGATAGTGGGAATGTGAATGCTAAGTCAGAATTGGATAGGTATCTTGGTGAGGCTATGGAGGAGGATGATGATACCTTTGACATCTTGAAGTGGTGGAAGGTAAATTTGCCTCGATTTCCTATTCTTGCATATATGGCACGTGATGTATTGGCAGTTCCTATCAGTACAGTGGCATCCGAGTCTGCATTAAGTACCGGAGGGCGTGTTCTTGATGCATTTAGGATCTCTTTGACTCCGAAGATAGTTCAGGCCATTATATGTGCTCAGGATTGGTTGCGTCCCAAATCTCGCCTAGTTAGTGTTGAGGAGGATTTAGACAATCTTGAGAAAGTTGAAGAAGGTAAGTAATAAAACAAAAATAGCAATTTACATATGTTCTAGACTTTTAGTTTGTAGTTATTCAATTATGTGCTAATTAAATGTGTTGCGATTTTTTTTTTGATTTGTAGAGTTGCTGAAGATTGCAAATGACTCCAATGTTGTAGATCTTTGAAGGTGTTGAAGATTGGTATTAGTAGGAGTGCAGTGGGGAACTTCTAGTCTTTTACTTCTGTGAAATGTTTTATTTACGTAGTTCATGGATAATGTATTAATGTTTAAGTTTGAGACTATTTTATATTTTATTGTGGTGAATCTGGTAATGTATTAATGTAATGTTCATGTATGTGGTTGCCTGGTTGGTAACTTGGACAAGCTATTTAGTTATTGCTCTTGTTTATTGTATTTGTGGCTTGTATTGGTGTAACTTGGTGAACAGGTCAAGAAGACTCGAAGAGGAGAAGGGAAGAGTCAAGAGAATTGCAAAATTCTCCTAATTTTATTTCCCTTCATATTTATTCTTCGTGTATGACAGTATGAGTGTATCCTCTTCAATCAAAAATACAAATGGCCAAATGGGTTTTAAATTTTTAATTGGTATTGTTTTAATTAGGATTGGTTGCGTCCCAAATCTCGCCTAGTTAATTTTTAATTGCTATTGTTTTTAATTTCTAATTTACTATACATAATTTTTTCTTTTAAAAAAAAAAAAAAGAACTTCGGTTCAACCAAAGTTTCGAACTGAACCCGAAGTTAAACTTTGAAACCGAACTATATTTTCGAAGTTTATTTCAGTTCGAATTTTGGCACCAAAATTCCCAACCCGAACCGAATAACTCGAATCGAACCGACTGTTTGCCCACCCCTATAAATCACTACTAAAAATATATGACATAAGTAGGGTATTTTCCCTAAAAAAAATAATATGAATGTGTTTGTAAACCTTAAGTTTGTAAATCACTATTCGAAGCAAAGATGTGAATCATAAAAATGCAACAAAATACTGATCCAAATTTGAGGGAAGAAGTTGACCAAAATGTAAATAATAGTGGCCAATTCATAAATAGCCACTTTATTTGACATTTTTTGAAGTGAAGTATAAATATCCAAGAACTTGTTGATCCAAATGTAATTACACATATTACAATATATGAATCCTAAATTTTAGAGAAGAAATTGTCCAAAATGTTCATATTAGTGACCAATTCCCTAAATTTTAGAGAAGAAACTATCCAAAATGTACATATTAGTGACCAATTCCTAAATAGCCACTAAAATAACCACCTTTTTTTTTTAAGTGAATAATAGATATCCCAAAACTTACTGATCCAAATGCAATTACTCATATTACAATATACAAATCCTAAATTTGAGAGAAGAAGTTGACAAAATTGTAAATATTAGTGACCAGTTCCTAAATAGCCACTAAAATAGATAGTTTTTTTTTTTTTTTTGAAGTGAATAATAACTATCCAAAAAACTGTTGACCCAAATGTAATTAGACATAAGATTGCTGATTGAAACCTCATTTAAGAGAAGAAGTTGACCAAATTGTAAATATTAGTGACCAATTCCTAAATAGCCACTAAAATAGCCACTTTTTTTAAGTGATTAATAAATATCCCAAAAATTGTTGACCCAAATGTAATTAGACACAAGATTGTTGATTGAAACCTCATTATTATATTAAATAAAATTTCAAAAGCTGACTTGAATGTAATTATTTGTATAAAATGACTAATTTATCCTTACATATATCTATATATCCTACAATGTGTAGATAGATGTATGAGTAATTATTAGCGAAAGACAAAAGATGAAGTTTATATTTTTTGACGTGCTAGCTTATTCGTTCTTATAGTATAGTAGATATCATAGGAGTCTTTGGGGTACTAGGCAGCCCAAGGGGGGTGAGAAGGACAACGCCCTGGGCCACCAAAGTTCATTAAATTTTTAGGGCCACTGTGAAATTTTTATAATTACATTTTTATTGTGAGATTTTTTAGTATTTTACATTTAGGCCCCCCACAGTTGTATTAGGCCCTCAAAGGACGCAAGATCATATTTAGTGTCATCAACTGTATATATATATATATATATATATTGATATGCATGTATACAAAACTCAAAAGAAAAGGCCCTTCGAAATTTGATTTTTTTGAGTTTTAGAAATAGGCCCCCCTAAAATTTTAAAAGACACCATACAATATTTAATTTTTTGGTTGACCGAAGATATTATTTGATCAATTTCAACTTTGAGAAGTTTCTTTCTGTAGAAGCGACTGTAACTAATATAGTCAACAATATTCTCTAAGAAATTCATGTATTTGAGAAACAATCTTCCATTGCTTTCAAATAATTAAGCACTTCGTGTAGCAACCTGTATTTTCGCGCCCCTAATATTAAATAAGAAATGTCTTTTCATTTTTATATATTAATTCTAGTGGTAATATTATTAGTATAAATAAATTATGCTTGTGTTGTTAATTTTAAATACAAATGCCATTTCCTTTTTACTACGGTGTATTATTTTAATAATGATATTATTTCATAAATGATTAACACGTATGTTGATTAATTCTAATTACATGGCTTTATTTTATGTGACCCGTTAGTAATTTTTAATTTAATTAATATTGCTTAAGACTGCGCCCCTAAGTTACCCAACAATTTGGGATTAAAACTATTAATAAAATATTTTATCACGTTGCTTACATTTTTGGTCCCTAATAATTATTTGGGGTATTTTCCTAGACTACCCGGACCAACCTAACTGACCTAACTGAACAAACTGGTTTAACGAACTAACTGATTTATCTGATTTGATCGCAATCAATCAGTAAATCTTATCTTCAGGCTGTGAAATATTCTTATGATCATTTCGTTCTATTATTTACTACAAGTGGAGAGGGAACTGATTGAACTCACTGATTGAAGTGTATATAAACATACAACATACATTACATACTACACCCACACCAAGCAAGCCTAAACTTTCCCTCCTTAGCTCTCACTCTCAAACACAAGCACACACTTATATTATCTGCTGGAAATCCATTTATATATATCACAGCAGAAGGAAGAATGTCACAGTAGCTTCAAGCCATAGCCATTGATTAAGCTTGGACTTATATTTTCGGAATTTCCGTCTTCCTTCGGCAAGTCGTGCCGCCTTATCTACAGACTGGTGAGTCTCTCGAACCCACTCATAATGTAGTATTTGTCATTACGAACAAGCTGGGGGTATCAATAGTAAGTATATACGCCTATATATGTATATATAGCCATGGAGGTCCGAAATTAGCGGTACCGTAAAACTCAACGAAATTCAATTCTGTAAATTGGAAATGAAAGATCTTAGTCCCAATAAGCTGCGGTTCGAATACTACGGCTTAATTCATCTGTATCGCGACGTACCATTGATTTAAAGTTTTGTTACCTCTCGGTTTTACGTGAAATCCGAGAGCTACGATTGAAATTAGTTAAAACCGACTGCGTATTCATAATCCTTGCGGAAAAACGAAGAAATCCATATATTACATGTCTTGGTTGAAGCAGAATTGAGAAATGGGTCAAAAACAGGCTTCAAACTCGTAACAGGGGAGAAACTGCTGTTACCAATCGATTGGAAACATATCCAATCGATTGACATGTAATCCAATCGATTGACATGTGTTCCAATCGATTGACATGTCATTCAATCGATTGACACTTTTGTCAATCGATTGACATTTTTCAGCACTGACGACTTTTACTAAAACGGTCATAACTTCCTCTAGAAAACTCGAAAACGCGCACCGTTTGAAGCGTTGGAAACTAGACTCAAAGACCTTTCTTTTGGTATGTAATTTACCTACAAAAATTATAACTCATTTTTGAAGGCATTGCTTTAAAGTGGACCCACTTGCGTACTGGTAGCTGAAAAAGCGTATTAAAGCATTCTTTGATGAATTTACATGTTTCCTCATATGTGACTTGATAATTTGGATCGTGGATGTTAATTCAATGATTTTAAGTACATTGTACCTTGTTAATAAAGAAAAGGAAAATAGATTTTTAATCGATAAATAATGATAAGAAGAAACCACTCTGATAACAGTCTACAAAGCAAATGTGAGAAGAAAGATTTAAGTTATATCACTCTGATACCTTTATAAGAAAATATGTAAAGAAAGAACAAGTCGTACGCCCGCTCTGATACCTCTATATAAACAAGAAAGAGAATAAATTACTCATTTGCATAGTCGAGATGGCATGTATGGAAAGGGGTCGTTGGTCAGCATGTATGTTGTGAGAATGTCTCGGGACGAGTAACCTTAATTATCCCAGGCCGCTTGAGATACGGTAGGTTAATTAAGAAGGATTGAACCCAGGCCGCTTTTTATACGGTAGGTCAATCAGAGTCTTGTGATAGCCTTAATTATTCCAGGCCGCTGCAGATACGGTAGATTAATTAAGAGGGCTGAGCCCAGGCCGCTTTTGATACGGTAGGTCAGTCTGGTGGTAGCTTTAAATTATTCCAGGCCGCTTCAGATACGGTAGATTAATTAAAGTATTCCACAGGTTATTATAACCTTGAATGTCTAGGTATGTCGAGACCAACTTAAATACGGCAGACATATTGACAGACCTTCTAAACTAACGGCATTGTGCCGGATGGTTCTAGGTGGACCGAATGAGTCAAGAGATTGTGATCGAGATAAAAGAGTCAGTGAGATGAGATAATTTCATGGTTCATGCACGGTCTTAATTATTCATTACTCAAGCTGTTACTAATTATTATTATGCAATGACTGAATAATGGATTAATCGTACTCTAAGGTACCAAACATTTATAATAACTGTTAATGTACTTTTATATACATTGCTTGTGTGTTCGTTATACTCACTCGGCTTTCATTAGCTGATGACTTTATTTTGTCCTGGACATCCAAAATGTTCAGGAAATGGTTATGCAGGGCAATATGATTATGCCAGCTAGAGGAACCTGCAGCGTTACTTTTCTAATTTAAATAAAGTTGTAATAAGGATATGGATAATGTTTTTAATTTGAATAAGGCATTTGTGCCTTAAGGATATTTTATTAAAGGACAATGTAATATTATTTGAAGTTGTAATATGTTTAATATTATCCTCCCTGTTGCTTTATATACTCTGTTTTCTGGTACATGTTAAGCTAAGTACAGGACAAGCGATCCATCACCTGTCATGACCTACGGGTCCAAAACGGAAATGAAAAATTTTCCTTATTTTGCTACGCCGGGGCGTGACAGGATTTTTGGTATCAGAGCCTTGGTTGTATGATTAGGCTTAAGCCTAGACACAGGTTGTGATAGCAAAAGGATAGGCATAGTCGAGTGTCCTCCGTACTTAGGATCCGACATCCAGATGTATTAAGATTAGCCCTGATATAAGATAGTTTGCTTTTGTCAGGTTATCAGCATGGACCCATATCTCGTACCCGATGATTTTGGCGGACATGTGATTGGCCCAGACGGGATAGCGCCGCACGACTTAGAGATCTATCTTACCCTGATCCAGTTCCAGGCTAATGTTAGCGTGGAAAACAGTATTTGGAGAGCCATTCACACCGAGGGGATGGTGGACCTCCACCGAGTGCAGTTAGAGGCCTTCTATCAGGCCCAGACGGATAGGTTGATTGCTGAGGAGAGGATTAGGAGGATTCTTACCCCTGACCTCTATCTACCTGTAGAGATAGAGATGGTACAGTTGCACCTATCACTTCAAGTTGCTCCACTACCAGTTGTAGCTCCAGTGGCAGTTGTACCTGAGGCTGCTATGGCTGCCCCTATGGAGCTGGGAGGAGTCGAGGTAGTCCTAGATGGATTTGAGCTCGAGCTTCATGACGTTGAGGCACCTGAGCCACCCCCAGCGCTACCCGTAGACCCCATGGACATGGATGGTGCTCCACCTCCAGTGTCTGATGCTGAGAGTAGTACTGATCACCCGATGCACCGTTTCGGAGCGTGGCGTCGCGGACCCCGTGGTCCCCAGTAGGCGTGTTTAGCTTTATGTTTGCAAGCATGTTGTAAATATTGGACTAAGTAGTCCCACTTTTTGTCTTATCAGATATTATAGGTTAGCATTAGAATGCATACGGGGCAATGACTCCCACATTTTGTACATCGGACTATTAGTCCCAAAAATCTCATCTTTTGGCTAGATAGAAGCATTAACTTGACATGATATGTGTAACTGCTTACAAAAGATATATATAGAATATTTTTGAAACCTCGTGTTGATACTTATATTTCTTCTCATAACTGCTTAATTGCTAACCTTATTGTACTATCAGGGTTTAAGTTGTAACTATGGCAAGAAGGAGTCCTAGAAACCTCAATGTGATTGAAGGAGCACCACCAGCGGTCGATCCGACCGGCATGTTTGAGGCATTTGTTCGAAGGATCGAACGAATTGGAGACCTAAATGCCGCCAACAATAGGAATGGCAACAATCAGAGGAATGAAGTCCCAGTCCGTCAAACGGGAGATAAACGATTGGAGAGGTTCCGTGCCTTGCGACCAGAATAATTTGCTGGTACTGCTGAACCATGGAAAGCCGAACAATGGCTGAGACAGATGGATCATATCTTTGAAACTATGGATTGTACTGATCAGGAGAAGAAAAGACTTGCAACATTTCAGTTGACATATGCTGCTGCAGACTGGTGGGAAGCCGTCAAAGCCACCATGGGAGAAGGTGCTGTCAAAGCCATGACATGGACTACTTTCAGGAATAAATTCTTGGAGAAGTATTTCCCGGCAACCGAGAGGCACAAGCGCGAAAGGGAATTCATGGACTTGATCCAAGGAAACAAGTCTGTGCAAGAGTACACTACTCAGTTTGAGAGGCTATCCAGGTTTGCTCCACACATGGTGGATACGGAGGAGAAGAGAATCCGAAAATATAATCAAGGGTTAGCACCGCCTATTCGTCGTATGACTATCGGGCACTTGGACAAGACATTTGAATCTCTTGTGGGACTGGCCACCGAGCTAGAAGAAGACATGCGATCAAACCGCAAGCAGTTTGACTTTCGCCCACCGCAGAAGGGTAATTTTGGGAATAGACAACCATATCGAAATCAAGGTCATAAGAGGACTTTTGATGGAAATCGGAAACCTCGTCCAGCTCCCTATCAGACTCAGCCACAATCGGGTGCAGGAGGGAGTACCAATAATTGTTTTAATTGTGGTATACCTGGTCACATATCTCGAGACTGTAAGGCACCAAGGCGCAATGGTCGTCAAGAGGTGGTATGCTATAACTGTGGCAAGACTGGTCACATCAGCCAACGTTGTCGTGCCCCCAAAGGAGGAAGCTATGGTCAACAGGGACAAGCCCAACTGAATGCAATCATTCCCGATGCCGCAGGATATGAAGAAGGTGGTTATGATGAAGCTGGGTATGGAGGAACCCAATATGAAGAACAGCCAGAGCAACAAGTCATGGAAGGTACTTTAACACTTTATAATCATCGTGTGAGAGTCTTATTTGACACGGGTGCCACACACTCTTTTATTGCTGCCAAAATTCTTCCAAATGTACGTATATTACCTCAGAGGTTAGACGTAGCATTGAATGCTGTCTCACCGTTAGGGGCTACTGTCGCGCTAAGACATGTATGCAAGAATTGCCCTGTACATCTAGAAAATCGGAATCTTCCAGCTAATTTGGTTGTCCTATCAATGAAGGAATTTGATGTGATATTAGGAATTGACTGGCTCACTAAATATTATGCTAAGTTGGACTGTGTTAAGAAGAGTATTTCTTTTTCGGTACCTGGAGGTCAACCTTTTGAATTCCAGTGTAACCCTATGAGTGATACGTTTCTCACCAACTGTTTAGCTAACATCAAGGCTGTCAGTACGGAAGTGGTTATCTCATCGATACCTATAGTCCGAGACTTTGAGGATGTTTTTCAGGATATCTCTGGGTTGCCACCTAAGAGAGAGATTGATTTCTGCATTGATCTAGTGCCTGGAACTATCCCAATATCCAAAGCACCTTACAGAATGGCCCCTACAGAAATGTTGGAACTAAAGAAACAAGTTCAAGAACTTGAAGATCTGGGATTTATACATCCAAGTACATCACCCTGGGGAGCACCAGTGTTATTCGTAAAGAAGAAGGACGAATCGCTTCGATTGTGCATCGACTACAGAGAGTTGAACAAAGTCACCATCAAGAACAAGTATCCTCTACCCCGAATAGATGATCTGTTTGATCAATTGCAAGGTGCTACGATCTTTTCCAAGATAGATCTACGATCAGGATACCATCAGTTACTCGTACGACCCGAGGATGTACCAAAGACAGCTTTCAGAACCAGGTACGGTCACTATGAGTTTTTGGTAATGTCGTTCGGATTAACTAATGCCCCGGCAGTGTTCATGGATCTGATGAACAGAGTGTTCAGGCCTTACTTGGATCAATTTATCATAGTCTTCATTGATGACATCTTGATCTATTCAAAGACCAAGGAGGAACATGAGCAACACTTGCGAATCGCAATGCAGACACTTCAGAGTCATCACTTATATGCGAAGTTCAGTAAGTGTGAGTTTTGGCTACAAGAGGTAAAATTTCTAGGGCATGTGGTCTCACAACAAGGAATCGCTGTAGATTCATCAAAGACTGATGCTGTTTCAAATTGGACTCGACCAACCAATCCTACAGAAGTCAGGAGTTTTCTTGGACTCGCGGGTTACTATCGAAGATTCGTAGAAGGATTTTCAAAGATAGCAGCTCCTCTAACTGGTTTGACTAAGAAGGATGTGAAGTTCGAATGGAATGATAAGCGTGAACAGGCTTTTCAAGAATTGAAAGCAAGACTCACCACAGCACCAGTATTAGCAATACCAAGAGATGGCGAGAAGTTCTCTATTTTCAGTGATGCATCGTATCAAGGATTGGGATGTGTACTTATGCAAGACGGCAAGGTTATTGCTTATGGTTCAAGACAGTTGAAGCCGAATGAATTAAACTACCCAACTCACGACCTAGAATTGGCAGCAGTAGTATTTGCTCTCAAGATCTGGAGGCACTATCTATATGGAGAGAAGTTTGATTTGTTCTCCGATCACAAGAGTCTGAAGTATTTGTTTACTCAGAAGGAGTTGAACATGAGACAACGTCGATGGATGGAATTGATTAAGGACTATGACTTCACATTAGAATACCACCCAGGCAAAGCTAATGTAGTCGCAGACGCCTTAAGTAGGAAACCTCGAGGAATAGTTGCATCTCTCATGGTTAGAGAATGGAAAGCTCTCGAAACGATCGCTGAGTTCGATGTTCAGGTTTCTACAGAAAAGGAAGGACAACACTTTGGATGTCTTGTAGTGCAACCGACGCTTATAAACCGTATTTTGGAAGCGCAACAGAAAGACGCCGATCTTCAGCTATGGTTCCAAAAGATGTCAGCAAAGGACCCAGAAGAATGGAAAATTGGGACCGATGGAGCACTCCGGTGCAGAAATAGATTATGTGTGACCAACACAGATGGCCTAAGGAAGGATATTCTCGAAGAAGCGCACAGATCAAGATTGACAGTTCACCCAGGAGGAACTAAAATGTATAAAGATCTGAAGAGAAATTTCTGGTGGGAAGGAATGAAAAGGGATGTAGCCGAGTTTGTGTCTAAGTGTTTGACTTGTCAACAAGTGAAAGCCGAACATCAAAGACCCTTGGGACTTCTACAACCCCTACCTGTTCCAGGTTGGAAGTGGGAACACATCACAATGGATTTTGTAGTTGGATTGCCCCGAACACAACAACACCACGATGCTATTTGGGTAATTGTGGATCGTTTAACGAAGTCTGCTCACTTCATCGCTTATAGCATGACTTATCCAGTGGAGAAGATGAGTAGGATGTACATTCAACAAGTTGTACGACTACACGGAGTACCAGTGTCTATCGTATCAGATCGCGATTCACGGTTTACTTCAGGATTCTGGGAAAGTCTTCAAGAAGCTTTGGGAACTTCATTAAGTTTGAGTACTGCTTTTCATCCACAGACCGATGGACAGACTGAACGCACCAATCAGGTTATGGAGGATATGCTCAGGGCATGTGTTATTGACTTTGAAAGTTCATGGGAAACACATCTTCCATTGATCGAATTTGCTTACAACAACAGTTACCATTCAAGCATAGGAATGGCTCCATTCGAAGCATTGTATGGACGACCATGTCGATCCCCGCTTTGTTGGGCAGAGATTGGAGATAAAGAACTGTTAGGGCCAGACTTGGTTAGGGAAACCAATGAGAAGATAGCAGTTGTGAAAGAGATGATGCGTACTGCACAGAGTAGACAGAAGAGCTACGCCGATAAGCATAGAAAGGATAAAGAGTTCACTGTTGGAGATCACGTACTTTTGAAAGTTTCACCAATTCGTGGAGTAGTTCGATTTGGTCAAAAGAGAGGTAAGTTGTCACCTCGTTTCATTGGACCATTTGAGATATTGGAGCGCGTTGGAAAAGTAGCCTATCGACTCGCGTTGCCACCAAAGATGTCTGGGGTACACAATGTCTTCCATATCAGTATGTTGAGGGAATATAAGGGAGATCCTTCACATGCTATTGACTTCAACGACATAGAGATCCACGAGAATGTCACCTACAGAGAGAGACCTGTACGCATTCTGGATCACAGTATGAAGAAGCTGCGGAACAAGGATATTCCTCTAGTGAAGGTTCAGTGGAAGTATCACGATGAGAATGAAGCATCTTGGGAATTGGAGTCAGAAATAAGAACTAAGTACCCGGAGTTGTTTTAAGACTAGTCAGCTTAGATTTCGGGACGAAATCTCTATTAAGGGGGGAGTGATGTAGCAACCTGTATTTTCGCGCCCCTAATATTAAATAAGAAATGTCTTTTCATTTTTATATATTAATTCTAGTGGTAATATTATTAGTATAAATAAATTATGCTTGTGTTGTTAATTTTAAATACAAATGCCATTTCCTTTTTACTACGGTGTATTATTTTAATAATGATATTATTTCATAAATGATTAACACGTATGTTGATTAATTCTAATTACATGGCTTTATTTTATGTGACCCGTTAGTAATTTTTAATTTAATTAATATTGCTTAAGACTGCGCCCCTAAGTTACCCAACAATTTGGGATTAAAACTATTAATAAAATATTTTATCACGTTGCTTACATTTTTGGTCCCTAATAATTATTTGGGGTATTTTCCTAGACTACCCGGACCAACCTAACTGACCTAACTGAACAAACTGGTTTAACGAACTAACTGATTTATCTGATTTGATCGCAATCAATCAGTAAATCTTATCTTCAGGCTGTGAAATATTCTTATGATCATTTTGTTCTATTATTTACTACAAGTGGAGAGGGAACTGATTGAACTCACTGATTGAAGTGTATATAAACATACAACATACATTACATACTACACCCACACCAAGCAAGCCTAAACTTTCCCTCCTTAGCTCTCACTCTCAAACACAAGCACACACTTATATTATCTGCTGGAAATCCATTTATATATATCACAGCAGAAGGAAGAATGTCACAGTAGCTTCAAGCCATAGCCATTGATTAAGCTTGGACTTATATTTTCGGAATTTCCGTCTTCCTTCGGCAAGTCGTGCCGCCTTATCTACAGACTGGTGAGTCTCTCGAACCCACTCATAATGTAGTATTTGTCATTACGAACAAGCTGGGGGTATCAATAGTAAGTATATACGCCTATATATGTATATATAGCCATGGAGGTCCGAAATTAGCGGTACCGTAAAACTCAACGAAATTCAATTCTGTAAATTGGAAATGAAAGATCTTAGTCCCAATAAGCTGCGGTTCGAATACTACGGCTTAATTCATCTATATCGCGACGTACCATTGATTTAAAGTTTTGTTACCTCTCGGTTTTACGTGAAATCCGAGAGCTACGATTGAAATTAGTTAAAACCGACTGCGTATTCATAATCCTTGCGGAAAAACGAAGAAATCCATATATTACATGTCTTGGTTGAAGCAGAATTGAGAAATGGGTCAAAAACAGGCTTCAAACTCGTAACAGGGGAGAAACTGCTGTTACCAATCGATTGGAAACATATCCAATCGATTGACATGTAATCCAATCGATTGACATGTGTTCCAATCGATTGACATGTCATTCAATCGATTGACACTTTTGTCAATCGATTGACATTTTTCAGCACTGACGACTTTTACTAAAACGGTCATAACTTCCTCTAGAAAACTCGAAAACGCGCACCGTTTGAAGCGTTGGAAACTAGACTCAAAGACCTTTCTTTTGGTATGTAATTTACCTACAAAAATTATAACTCATTTTTGAAGGCATTGCTTTAAAGTGGACCCACTTGCGTACTGGTAGCTGAAAAAGCGTATTAAAGCATTCTTTGATGAATTTACATGTTTCCTCATATGTGACTTGATAATTTGGATCGTGGATGTTAATTCAATGATTTTAAGTACATTGTACCTTGTTAATAAAGAAAAGGAAAATAGATTTTTAATCGATAAATAATGATAAGAAGAAACCACTCTGATAACAGTCTACAAAGCAAATGTGAGAAGAAAGATTTAAGTTATATCACTCTGATACCTTTATAAGAAAATATGTAAAGAAAGAACAAGTCGTACGCCCGCTCTGATACCTCTATATAAACAAGAAAGAGAATAAATTACTCATTTGCATAGTCGAGATGGCATGTATGGAAAGGGGTCGTTGGTCAGCATGTATGTTGTGAGAATGTCTCGGGACGAGTAACCTTAATTATCCCAGGCCGCTTGAGATACGGTAGGTTAATTAAGAAGGATTGAACCCAGGCCGCTTTTTATACGGTAGGTCAATCAGAGTCTTGTGATAGCCTTAATTATTCCAGGCCGCTGCAGATACGGTAGATTAATTAAGAGGGCTGAGCCCAGGCCGCTTTTGATACGGTAGGTCAGTCTGGTGGTAGCTTTAAATTATTCCAGGCCGCTTCAGATACGGTAGATTAATTAAAGTATTCCACAGGTTATTATAACCTTGAATGTCTAGGTATGTCGAGACCAACTTAAATACGGCAGACATATTGACAGACCTTCTAAACTAACGGCATTGTGCCGGATGGTTCTAGGTGGACCGAATGAGTCAAGAGATTGTGATCGAGATAAAAGAGTCAGTGAGATGAGATAATTTCATGGTTCATGCACGGTCTTAATTATTCATTACTCAAGCTGTTACTAATTATTATTATGCAATGACTGAATAATGGATTAATCGTACTCTAAGGTACCAAACATTTATAATAACTGTTAATGTACTTTTATATACATTGCTTGTGTGTTCGTTATACTCACTCGGCTTTCATTAGCTGATGACTTTATTTTGTCCTGGACATCCAAAATGTTCAGGAAATGGTTATGCAGGGCAATATGATTATGCCAGCTAGAGGAACCTGCAGCGTTACTTTTCTAATTTAAATAAAGTTGTAATAAGGATATGGATAATGTTTTTAATTTGAATAAGGCATTTGTGCCTTAAGGATATTTTATTAAAGGACAATGTAATATTATTTGAAGTTGTAATATGTTTAATATTATCCTCCCTGTTGCTTTATATACTCTGTTTTCTGGTACATGTTAAGCTAAGTACAGGACAAGCGATCCATCACCTGTCATGACCTACGGGTCCAAAACGGAAATGAAAAATTTTCCTTATTTTGCTACGCCGGGGCGTGACAGGATTTTTGGTATCAGAGCCTTGGTTGTATGATTAGGCTTAAGCCTAGACACAGGTTGTGATAGCAAAAGGATAGGCATAGTCGAGTGTCCTCCGTACTTAGGATCCGACATCCAGATGTATTAAGATTAGCCCTGATATAAGATAGTTTGCTTTTGTCAGGTTATCAGCATGGACCCATATCTCGTACCCGATGATTTTGGCGGACATGTGATTGGCCCAGACGGGATAGCGCCGCACGACTTAGAGATCTATCTTACCCTGATCCAGTTCCAGGCTAATGTTAGCGTGGAAAACAGTATTTGGAGAGCCATTCACACCGAGGGGATGGTGGACCTCCACCGAGTGCAGTTAGAGGCCTTCTATCAGGCCCAGACGGATAGGTTGATTGCTGAGGAGAGGATTAGGAGGATTCTTACCCCTGACCTCTATCTACCTGTAGAGATAGAGATGGTACAGTTGCACCTATCACTTCAAGTTGCTCCACTACCAGTTGTAGCTCCAGTGGCAGTTGTACCTGAGGCTGCTATGGCTGCCCCTATGGAGCTGGGAGGAGTCGAGGTAGTCCTAGATGGATTTGAGCTCGAGCTTCATGACGTTGAGGCACCTGAGCCACCCCCAGCGCTACCCGTAGACCCCATGGACATGGATGGTGCTCCACCTCCAGTGTCTGATGCTGAGAGTAGTACTGATCACCCGATGCACCGTTTCGGAGCGTGGCGTCGCGGACCCCGTGGTCCCCAGTAGGCGTGTTTAGCTTTATGTTTGCAAGCATGTTGTAAATATTGGACTAAGTAGTCCCACTTTTTGTCTTATCAGATATTATAGGTTAGCATTAGAATGCATACGGGGCAATGACTCCCACATTTTGTACATCGGACTATTAGTCCCAAAAATCTCATCTTTTGGCTAGATAGAAGCATTAACTTGACATGATATGTGTAACTGCTTACAAAAGATATATATAGAATATTTTTGAAACCTCGTGTTGATACTTATATTTCTTCTCATAACTGCTTAATTGCTAACCTTATTGTACTATCAGGGTTTAAGTTGTAACTATGGCAAGAAGGAGTCCTAGAAACCTCAATGTGATTGAAGGAGCACCACCAGCGGTCGATCCGACCGGCATGTTTGAGGCATTTGTTCGAAGGATCGAACGAATTGGAGACCTAAATGCCGCCAACAATAGGAATGGCAACAATCAGAGGAATGAAGTCCCAGTCCGTCAAACGGGAGATAAACGATTGGAGAGGTTCCGTGCCTTGCGACCAGAATAATTTGCTGGTACTGCTGAACCATGGAAAGCCGAACAATGGCTGAGACAGATGGATCATATCTTTGAAACTATGGATTGTACTGATCAGGAGAAGAAAAGACTTGCAACATTTCAGTTGACATATGCTGCTGCAGACTGGTGGGAAGCCGTCAAAGCCACCATGGGAGAAGGTGCTGTCAAAGCCATGACATGGACTACTTTCAGGAATAAATTCTTGGAGAAGTATTTCCCGGCAACCGAGAGGCACAAGCGCGAAAGGGAATTCATGGACTTGATCCAAGGAAACAAGTCTGTGCAAGAGTACACTACTCAGTTTGAGAGGCTATCCAGGTTTGCTCCACACATGGTGGATACGGAGGAGAAGAGAATCCGAAAATATAATCAAGGGTTAGCACCGCCTATTCGTCGTATGACTATCGGGCACTTGGACAAGACATTTGAATCTCTTGTGGGACTGGCCACCGAGCTAGAAGAAGACATGCGATCAAACCGCAAGCAGTTTGACTTTCGCCCACCGCAGAAGGGTAATTTTGGGAATAGACAACCATATCGAAATCAAGGTCATAAGAGGACTTTTGATGGAAATCGGAAACCTCGTCCAGCTCCCTATCAGACTCAGCCACAATCGGGTGCAGGAGGGAGTACCAATAATTGTTTTAATTGTGGTATACCTGGTCACATATCTCGAGACTGTAAGGCACCAAGGCGCAATGGTCGTCAAGAGGTGGTATGCTATAACTGTGGCAAGACTGGTCACATCAGCCAACGTTGTCGTGCCCCCAAAGGAGGAAGCTATGGTCAACAGGGACAAGCCCAACTGAATGCAATCATTCCCGATGCCGCAGGATATGAAGAAGGTGGTTATGATGAAGCTGGGTATGGAGGAACCCAATATGAAGAACAGCCAGAGCAACAAGTCATGGAAGGTACTTTAACACTTTATAATCATCGTGTGAGAGTCTTATTTGACACGGGTGCCACACACTCTTTTATTGCTGCCAAAATTCTTCCAAATGTACGTATATTACCTCAGAGGTTAGACGTAGCATTGAATGCTGTCTCACCGTTAGGGGCTACTGTCGCGCTAAGACATGTATGCAAGAATTGCCCTGTACATCTAGAAAATCGGAATCTTCCAGCTAATTTGGTTGTCCTATCAATGAAGGAATTTGATGTGATATTAGGAATTGACTGGCTCACTAAATATTATGCTAAGTTGGACTGTGTTAAGAAGAGTATTTCTTTTTCGGTACCTGGAGGTCAACCTTTTGAATTCCAGTGTAACCCTATGAGTGATACGTTTCTCACCAACTGTTTAGCTAACATCAAGGCTGTCAGTACGGAAGTGGTTATCTCATCGATACCTATAGTCCGAGACTTTGAGGATGTTTTTCAGGATATCTCTGGGTTGCCACCTAAGAGAGAGATTGATTTCTGCATTGATCTAGTGCCTGGAACTATCCCAATATCCAAAGCACCTTACAGAATGGCCCCTACAGAAATGTTGGAACTAAAGAAACAAGTTCAAGAACTTGAAGATCTGGGATTTATACATCCAAGTACATCACCCTGGGGAGCACCAGTGTTATTCGTAAAGAAGAAGGACGAATCGCTTCGATTGTGCATCGACTACAGAGAGTTGAACAAAGTCACCATCAAGAACAAGTATCCTCTACCCCGAATAGATGATCTGTTTGATCAATTGCAAGGTGCTACGATCTTTTCCAAGATAGATCTACGATCAGGATACCATCAGTTACTCGTACGACCCGAGGATGTACCAAAGACAGCTTTCAGAACCAGGTACGGTCACTATGAGTTTTTGGTAATGTCGTTCGGATTAACTAATGCCCCGGCAGTGTTCATGGATCTGATGAACAGAGTGTTCAGGCCTTACTTGGATCAATTTATCATAGTCTTCATTGATGACATCTTGATCTATTCAAAGACCAAGGAGGAACATGAGCAACACTTGCGAATCGCAATGCAGACACTTCAGAGTCATCACTTATATGCGAAGTTCAGTAAGTGTGAGTTTTGGCTACAAGAGGTAAAATTTCTAGGGCATGTGGTCTCACAACAAGGAATCGCTGTAGATTCATCAAAGACTGATGCTGTTTCAAATTGGACTCGACCAACCAATCCTACAGAAGTCAGGAGTTTTCTTGGACTCGCGGGTTACTATCGAAGATTCGTAGAAGGATTTTCAAAGATAGCAGCTCCTCTAACTGGTTTGACTAAGAAGGATGTGAAGTTCGAATGGAATGATAAGCGTGAACAGGCTTTTCAAGAATTGAAAGCAAGACTCACCACAGCACCAGTATTAGCAATACCAAGAGATGGCGAGAAGTTCTCTATTTTCAGTGATGCATCGTATCAAGGATTGGGATGTGTACTTATGCAAGACGGCAAGGTTATTGCTTATGGTTCAAGACAGTTGAAGCCGAATGAATTAAACTACCCAACTCACGACCTAGAATTGGCAGCAGTAGTATTTGCTCTCAAGATCTGGAGGCACTATCTATATGGAGAGAAGTTTGATTTGTTCTCCGATCACAAGAGTCTGAAGTATTTGTTTACTCAGAAGGAGTTGAACATGAGACAACGTCGATGGATGGAATTGATTAAGGACTATGACTTCACATTAGAATACCACCCAGGCAAAGCTAATGTAGTCGCAGACGCCTTAAGTAGGAAACCTCGAGGAATAGTTGCATCTCTCATGGTTAGAGAATGGAAAGCTCTCGAAACGATCGCTGAGTTCGATGTTCAGGTTTCTACAGAAAAGGAAGGACAACACTTTGGATGTCTTGTAGTGCAACCGACGCTTATAAACCGTATTTTGGAAGCGCAACAGAAAGACGCCGATCTTCAGCTATGGTTCCAAAAGATGTCAGCAAAGGACCCAGAAGAATGGAAAATTGGGACCGATGGAGCACTCCGGTGCAGAAATAGATTATGTGTGACCAACACAGATGGCCTAAGGAAGGATATTCTCGAAGAAGCGCACAGATCAAGATTGACAGTTCACCCAGGAGGAACTAAAATGTATAAAGATCTGAAGAGAAATTTCTGGTGGGAAGGAATGAAAAGGGATGTAGCCGAGTTTGTGTCTAAGTGTTTGACTTGTCAACAAGTGAAAGCCGAACATCAAAGACCCTTGGGACTTCTACAACCCCTACCTGTTCCAGGTTGGAAGTGGGAACACATCACAATGGATTTTGTAGTTGGATTGCCCCGAACACAACAACACCACGATGCTATTTGGGTAATTGTGGATCGTTTAACGAAGTCTGCTCACTTCATCGCTTATAGCATGACTTATCCAGTGGAGAAGATGAGTAGGATGTACATTCAACAAGTTGTACGACTACACGGAGTACCAGTGTCTATCGTATCAGATCGCGATTCACGGTTTACTTCAGGATTCTGGGAAAGTCTTCAAGAAGCTTTGGGAACTTCATTAAGTTTGAGTACTGCTTTTCATCCACAGACCGATGGACAGACTGAACGCACCAATCAGGTTATGGAGGATATGCTCAGGGCATGTGTTATTGACTTTGAAAGTTCATGGGAAACACATCTTCCATTGATCGAATTTGCTTACAACAACAGTTACCATTCAAGCATAGGAATGGCTCCATTCGAAGCATTGTATGGACGACCATGTCGATCCCCGCTTTGTTGGGCAGAGATTGGAGATAAAGAACTGTTAGGGCCAGACTTGGTTAGGGAAACCAATGAGAAGATAGCAGTTGTGAAAGAGATGATGCGTACTGCACAGAGTAGACAGAAGAGCTACGCCGATAAGCATAGAAAGGATAAAGAGTTCACTGTTGGAGATCACGTACTTTTGAAAGTTTCACCAATTCGTGGAGTAGTTCGATTTGGTCAAAAGAGAGGTAAGTTGTCACCTCGTTTCATTGGACCATTTGAGATATTGGAGCGCGTTGGAAAAGTAGCCTATCGACTCGCGTTGCCACCAAAGATGTCTGGGGTACACAATGTCTTCCATATCAGTATGTTGAGGGAATATAAGGGAGATCCTTCACATGCTATTGACTTCAACGACATAGAGATCCACGAGAATGTCACCTACAGAGAGAGACCTGTACGCATTCTGGATCACAGTATGAAGAAGCTGCGGAACAAGGATATTCCTCTAGTGAAGGTTCAGTGGAAGTATCACGATGAGAATGAAGCATCTTGGGAATTGGAGTCAGAAATAAGAACTAAGTACCCGGAGTTGTTTTAAGACTAGTCAGCTTAGATTTCGGGACGAAATCTCTATTAAGGGGGGAGTGATGTAGCAACCTGTATTTTCGCGCCCCTAATATTAAATAAGAAATGTCTTTTCATTTTTATATATTAATTCTAGTGGTAATATTATTAGTATAAATAAATTATGCTTGTGTTGTTAATTTTAAATACAAATGCCATTTCCTTTTTACTACGGTGTATTATTTTAATAATGATATTATTTCATAAATGATTAACACGTATGTTGATTAATTCTAATTACATGGCTTTATTTTATGTGACCCGTTAGTAATTTTTAATTTAATTAATATTGCTTAAGACTGCGCCCCTAAGTTACCCAACAATTTGGGATTAAAACTATTAATAAAATATTTTATCACGTTGCTTACATTTTTGGTCCCTAATAATTATTTGGGGTATTTTCCTAGACTACCCGGACCAACCTAACTGACCTAACTGAACAAACTGGTTTAACGAACTAACTGATTTATCTGATTTGATCGCAATCAATCAGTAAATCTTATCTTCAGGCTGTGAAATATTCTTATGATCATTTTGTTCTATTATTTACTACAAGTGGAGAGGGAACTGATTGAACTCACTGATTGAAGTGTATATAAACATACAACATACATTACATACTACACCCACACCAAGCAAGCCTAAACTTTCCCTCCTTAGCTCTCACTCTCAAACACAAGCACACACTTATATTATCTGCTGGAAATCCATTTATATATATCACAGCAGAAGGAAGAATGTCACAGTAGCTTCAAGCCATAGCCATTGATTAAGCTTGGACTTATATTTTCGGAATTTCCGTCTTCCTTCGGCAAGTCGTGCCGCCTTATCTACAGACTGGTGAGTCTCTCGAACCCACTCATAATGTAGTATTTGTCATTACGAACAAGCTGGGGGTATCAATAGTAAGTATATACGCCTATATATGTATATATAGCCATGGAGGTCCGAAATTAGCGGTACCGTAAAACTCAACGAAATTCAATTCTGTAAATTGGAAATGAAAGATCTTAGTCCCAATAAGCTGCGGTTCGAATACTACGGCTTAATTCATCTATATCGCGACGTACCATTGATTTAAAGTTTTGTTACCTCTCGGTTTTACGTGAAATCCGAGAGCTACGATTGAAATTAGTTAAAACCGACTGCGTATTCATAATCCTTGCGGAAAAACGAAGAAATCCATATATTACATGTCTTGGTTGAAGCAGAATTGAGAAATGGGTCAAAAACAGGCTTCAAACTCGTAACAGGGGAGAAACTGCTGTTACCAATCGATTGGAAACATATCCAATCGATTGACATGTAATCCAATCGATTGACATGTGTTCCAATCGATTGACATGTCATTCAATCGATTGACACTTTTGTCAATCGATTGACATTTTTCAGCACTGACGACTTTTACTAAAACGGTCATAACTTCCTCTAGAAAACTCGAAAACGCGCACCGTTTGAAGCGTTGGAAACTAGACTCAAAGACCTTTCTTTTGGTATGTAATTTACCTACAAAAATTATAACTCATTTTTGAAGGCATTGCTTTAAAGTGGACCCACTTGCGTACTGGTAGCTGAAAAAGCGTATTAAAGCATTCTTTGATGAATTTACATGTTTCCTCATATGTGACTTGATAATTTGGATCGTGGATGTTAATTCAATGATTTTAAGTACATTGTACCTTGTTAATAAAGAAAAGGAAAATAGATTTTTAATCGATAAATAATGATAAGAAGAAACCACTCTGATAACAGTCTACAAAGCAAATGTGAGAAGAAAGATTTAAGTTATATCACTCTGATACCTTTATAAGAAAATATGTAAAGAAAGAACAAGTCGTACGCCCGCTCTGATACCTCTATATAAACAAGAAAGAGAATAAATTACTCATTTGCATAGTCGAGATGGCATGTATGGAAAGGGGTCGTTGGTCAGCATGTATGTTGTGAGAATGTCTCGGGACGAGTAACCTTAATTATCCCAGGCCGCTTGAGATACGGTAGGTTAATTAAGAAGGATTGAACCCAGGCCGCTTTTTATACGGTAGGTCAATCAGAGTCTTGTGATAGCCTTAATTATTCCAGGCCGCTGCAGATACGGTAGATTAATTAAGAGGGCTGAGCCCAGGCCGCTTTTGATACGGTAGGTCAGTCTGGTGGTAGCTTTAAATTATTCCAGGCCGCTTCAGATACGGTAGATTAATTAAAGTATTCCACAGGTTATTATAACCTTGAATGTCTAGGTATGTCGAGACCAACTTAAATACGGCAGACATATTGACAGACCTTCTAAACTAACGGCATTGTGCCGGATGGTTCTAGGTGGACCGAATGAGTCAAGAGATTGTGATCGAGATAAAAGAGTCAGTGAGATGAGATAATTTCATGGTTCATGCACGGTCTTAATTATTCATTACTCAAGCTGTTACTAATTATTATTATGCAATGACTGAATAATGGATTAATCGTACTCTAAGGTACCAAACATTTATAATAACTGTTAATGTACTTTTATATACATTGCTTGTGTGTTCGTTATACTCACTCGGCTTTCATTAGCTGATGACTTTATTTTGTCCTGGACATCCAAAATGTTCAGGAAATGGTTATGCAGGGCAATATGATTATGCCAGCTAGAGGAACCTGCAGCGTTACTTTTCTAATTTAAATAAAGTTGTAATAAGGATATGGATAATGTTTTTAATTTGAATAAGGCATTTGTGCCTTAAGGATATTTTATTAAAGGACAATGTAATATTATTTGAAGTTGTAATATGTTTAATATTATCCTCCCTGTTGCTTTATATACTCTGTTTTCTGGTACATGTTAAGCTAAGTACAGGACAAGCGATCCATCACCTGTCATGACCTACGGGTCCAAAACGGAAATGAAAAATTTTCCTTATTTTGCTACGCCGGGGCGTGACACTTCGATTGTCTTTTTTCTTCCTCTTGAGGGAGAGAGAGAGAGAGTGAGTTGTAGCTGTAAATTGTATGAGTTATTCTTTCATTATTTATTTTTATTTTTATTTAAAGAAAAGAGACGGAAGAGGGGCTGGCTAGTTGGGATGATATGGGCCATCTGGGCGAAATATAGGTTGTGTTTGGGCAATACTATAGTGCTACGTGTTGGGGTCCTACAATTTTGTTCATATTTGGAAGCTTTAGGCCATGCCTACAATTAATAGAGGCGGGGCGAACTTGAGAATAACTAATGCTCTTCTCTATTTTTAAGTTCTGTAGTTTTGTAACTACAGAAAAACTACAGAACTTAAAAATGGATTTTATTTAAAAATTGCCATTTATACATTAATAGATAAATAATTTAAGTACTGAATTTAGTGTACTTGGCATTTTCCTTTCTATGTGAGATCGAATGTGATCTTCTTCATTTATTTCTTACAAAACTTTTGATAAATTATGAACCAATCACAATCACTTATGCACGCTAGCTACAGCTTTTTGCCCTAGATAACCTTGAAAATAGATTAATTTTAGGCCCAAATAGAGATGGAGGATGAATAATTGTTTTGTTGTGGAGGTCCATGTCCGATTTAAGTCATTTCTAAACCATGTAATTAGCCAAATCAATATGCTACTAAAAAGAGAGAGAGAGAGAGAGGGAATGCATCTGAACATATTTATTGCATTCATAAATAGAATAGAGGGTTTATATATGGTTTGGGATTTAACTTAATTGGGTAAGTTAGCATGTTCTAACTTTGGGACATAACTTAAAAAATGTTCATAATAAGTTGTCATCCATATACACTAAGGCATTAAATTGTTGACTTTTAACCGTGCAGAATATGATTTTAGGTAATAGTGATACAACCATGGTTACATTAACATGGGCCATCTCTTTTCTACTGAACAACCGCCATGTGTTAAAAAAAGCTCAAGAAGAATTAATTGGACATCCACCTAGGCAAAGACAGAAAAGTCACTGAATCAAATATCAACAAACTGGTCTACCTCCAAGCTATCATCAAAGAGACATTCCGTTTGTGCCCAACTCTCCCACTTGGATGCCCACGGGAATTCATGGTAGACTGCACCGTAGGTGAGTATTATGTTCCACGTGGCACGCGATTAGTGGTGAATATGTGGAAAATCCAAAGAGACTCTCAGGTGTGGCCGGAACCACTAGAGTTCAGGCCAGAGAGGTTCATGACCACTCATAAGGATATTGATGAAAAGGGTCAAGATTTCGAGTTGTTCCCGTTTGGGGCTGGTAAGAGAGCATGTCCTGGGACCGCTTTGGCACTTCAAGTGTTACACTTGGTTCTTGCTTATTTCCTGCATAGTTTTGAGATTTTAAGTCAGTCTAGTGCACCGATTGATATGACTGAGAGCGCTGGATTAACAAACATGAAAGCAACTCCACATGAAATTTTAATCATGCCGCGTTTGTCTGGTCACCTATATCTGTAATTAAAAAACTTAGAAAAAAGAGAATTGCGATTTCATCCTCATTTTAAACCAAAGTGGTGGGTAGATAAGTCATTTCGTTTAATTGTTCCAAAGGTGTCTTGAAGATTTTATTTAAATTTAGGGCTTGTTTGTGATTACTTAAATCTAGGATCAGACGAATAGGTTCAGTTGTTCACATCCGGTTTCAATTTTATTTTAATGGAAATTAGTACTGTGTTGATTTGATAAGTAACGAATTTTTAAAATTTATTTAGATGAGGCATGGACTCCTATGTAATGAAAAGCAATTACACACATGCATAATTACTTTGGACTGGTTCTTTTATAGATACCATAACCGATTCTAGTTTACCCAAATTCAATAAACAAAACGTTAGTGAGTATGAGCATTTTAATGCTGTGTTATTCACCTTACAATACCACATTTTTGTTTCTATAACTTTGAACAAGACGTAATTCAACTGTTGAAATAGCAAAGCATTCATGAGTATCTAACAACAAAGTGGTTGGAAAACGTAAAAAAAAAAAAAAAAAAAGAGAAGAGAGAGAGAGCATTTTTGCTACCCTTTGGTCACTCCGGCCTTAATTCGGTGACACGAGTCTCATTTCATTCACATTTTGTCTTTATCTTATCAATATAATTACTGAAATTCGACACATATCATCCAATAAAAGCATAGGTGAACAAAAATACTCTAAAAAAAATCTACTAGTAAAGTGGAGGCAAGGCACTTATAATTTTACAAGATAATGATATGTTGTGCTTCTTAAATTTGAATTTTAAATTTGACTCTCACATACTTTCTTAGTTGTATCACATACAATGGCATGTGGTATCTCCGATTACACCCATAGCTAGGGGTGGGCACACTTCGGGCCACCCGAACTTTCAAACTAATATGGATCGGTTTGAACCCGAACCAAAGTAAGTTCGGCTTAGTTCAGTTTGAAACCAAACCGAACATATACCATCAGTTCGGATTTTGGTAGAAATTTTGAAACCGAACCCGAACCGAAATTGTGAAGTTTTACACATAAAATATAATTTCTTGTTTGTTATACTTGTGGCTTATGTTGGTAAGTGGTAACTTGGTGAAGCATTAAAGACTTTAAAGCAATTTACTATAATGTTGCTATAATGCTATTACTAAAAAAAAAACTTTAGTTGAATTTCAACTCGATGTTCGAACCGAACCCAAACATAAATTTCGAAACCAAACTATATTTTTGAAGTTTATTTTAGTTCAAATTTCGATATCGAAATCCCTTATCTGAACCGAAGTTTTCAGTTCAAAACCGAACGGACTGGTTAGTGAGCGGTACTATTGTTAAATTACTTACAAAAATTATTCCATTTTATTCCCTATTACCCATTGAAGAATCTGTGGGCCTCTTCTAGCATCGTTTATGGGCCGCCAATACTCGGTAAAGATCTTTGAAAGAAAAAATTCTTTATCCTTTACTTGAGAATTGAGATAAGTTAGAGCTTAATGCAACAAGTAGCTCGAGAAAATTATCAAAAGAGGAATATTATGCTTTAATAAATTTTGTATCCTAATTGTAATTGCTAAACACGTGGCAGTGAGACCACCTTCAATAATGTGGGACGACTTAAACATTCTCCGAAGAAAATTAAGTGGCTCATGCCACATGTGTTGGAACCACATATGGGACACGAGTTTTTGGAAACACAACATTACACTGATAAATAAATAAAGGGTTAATTACACGAACCTCTCCTAAGGTTTGATAAAATTACACGAACCTCCTCTATATATTGCAAAATTACACAGACCTCCCCTCTAGCATAAATTTACTATTTTACCCTTATTTTGTTTACCATTTTACTAGGTAATAAAACATTTTCATAGCTGAACATAACCCAAAAAACTTATTATAATAAGTTGTCATCCATATACACTAAGGCATTAAATTGTTGACTTTCAATTGTGCAGAGTATGATTTTAGGGAGTAGTGATACAACCACGGTCACATTAACATGGGCTATCTCTCTCTTCTAATAATCGTCATGTGTTGACAAAAGCCCAAGAAGAATCGGACATCCACATAGGCCAAGACAGAAAAGTCACTGAATCAGATATCAACAAACTAGTGTACCTCCAAACTATCATCAAAGAGATATTCTGTTTGTGCCCAACAGTCCCACTTGGATGCCCACGGGAATTCATGGAAGAATGCACCGTAGGTGAATATCATGTTCCACGTGGCATGCGGTTAGTTGTGAACATAAGGAAAATCCAGAGACACTCTCAAGTGTGGCCGGAAACCACTAGAGTTCAGGCCAGAGAGGTCCATGACCTATTTTGTTGGAAAATTTATATAAGTGCGAGCCTGCCAGGCAAGCAAGTTGCCAATGTGTGTGATGTGATTGATATCCAAACTGCGCCTCACCAGACAGCTTGTGGTGACATTCGATGCCTTAACAAGGACTTCAAACGTGTAAAGATATGACTAATTGAAGAACTTCAACTGACTAATGTATCACTACTCCTAATTAAGAACAATAAATGAAAAAAACAATAAAGTAACAGGCTATTTTATTGAGTAAAATAGACTACAATCTAACCTTGAAGATAACTTCGAAGGTGTTCTAATTCGAACTCTAAAGGTAATGATAAAAGGTACAATATTTGTAAAGGATAAAGTGTATATGTTGATGTTCATCGAAGGATCTCTTTCGAACACAAACTCTTTCTATATATAATCATCGAGGCTTCACAGTAGTCTTGTTTGAATGTTCCCTCTTCTTTTCAAACTGGTAACTGCCAATCCACGTGGCATTGTCTTGAATTGACACCTGTTTTTTAGTTAGTCTCCAGTATTCAACATGTGTCCCTTAGCAGTTCATGTTTTAAACAGAAAGAAATGGCAAAACTGCCAATAAATGTTCCCACATTAATTTTCACTCAGTTTAACTGCCTTGCCACTCAGTTCATGTTTTAAACAGAAAGAAATGGCAAAACTGCCAATAACTGTTCCCACGTTAACTTTCACTCAGTTTAACTGCCTTGCCACGTCGAATCCTGCGTGGCACTTCCTTATTGGCTGGATAATTTCATCACAAACATTACCCCACGCACCATTTTCTTTTTGATTCGAAAAAGATAATGGCGATCGTGACAAGATCATGTTGGATAGTTGAGACATTCATGCAACCTCCTGAGCATGGTTAAATTGAAGATCCAAATCTGCATTACCTTCATATTGACTGTTTATTCATTTATTCCTTTTATCTCCAACTCTGCTTGTAGCCTCGAATCTATCCCATTAACTATGTCTTCTTCTCAATCTTCGTTTGATACTGGTAATCCATTCCCTTTAGACCTTCTTGAAGAGGTGGTGCTGTCAACCAAACGTTCTGAAATTTCTCATCGAACCAATTGGGATCCTCCTAAGACTCCTTCTGAACCATTTACCTACTTGAAGTGGGGAAAATGGTACAACATGCTGAACCGGCCAAGTACATCTGCATCAGGACAAAGCTTATCTTCAAGTCCTCTAAAATCAATCTACAACAACCAAATCTTCCCTCTTGCTTGGGAGCAACCCATTTCACATGGTGAAGGGGTAGGATATTACAAAGGCATGAAACTCGAAACACCAACCACATCACGTTCAGTTATTCATCCAAATTTTGAATATCTTGAAACTGAAGGAATTATTCAAAGTAGGATAATAAAATCGTATTATCCATTCTCGAATCGTCTCTCCCGAGAACAAAACCTGTTGACTGCCTAGTTAATCTCTTCAACCAGCCCTCCTGGTGAAAGACTTCAGAGAGGTAATGTCTTAGTTCCATAAGGCAGACTCCCCATTTATACATATGTAAGGGCATCTCATGAAAATTTTTCCATCGGGCACTACTCCTCAGCTTTCCTCTCAAAATGCAAACTTTTCGAGAAAGATTACAAGGAAAGAGTACTTTTGTTCGATTACTCTTTGGTAGGTTTTCTAGACACAAAGGTCCAAGTGATTGACCCAACTGAGGATATTAGTGATCCTTTCTTAAAATTAGACCAATTGTGCAGGAATGGTCCCACCTTCGAACATTTTCCTCCTGTTTTATCACCTTCCTCATGCTTACTAATTCAAGCACAAAGGCTTCTAGTAGCCTTCTCACATCTTCCGTTCTCCATATTACAAGATCCAAAGGCTCGAATCAATTTTGAATGGAGTTGTCACATCTTATGCCATGAATGGACCATTTCAACACTTGTTCTAACTCAAATGGATTTCACCCTTTGAACCTTACCTACTCATGTGAGGTGGTACACCCATCACCAAGAAAGTGTTCACCATTTGAATTACCTAATGGACCTCTATGAAAGCCTCAAGGAGGGTCCAAAATGCACTTCTTGATGAAAGTATCATAATTCAAAGACAAATACATTTATGGATGTGGAAGCTCTGATGAAGAGAGTAATGTTTCCCATTACTTGAAGCATGACCTCGAAGATCGAATTGTGTATCCCAAGGATGAAGCCAAAGCTGCTGGCATAACTCTTCAAGGTAAAACTCCATTAGCTAAGGAGCTTCGAGGTCTTCACAAAGCCTTAGCCAAGATCAACTCTCGGTTAAATCAATATGAAGAACAACTCAAGGAGGTTTATCTCACCCTTCGAAGTGAAGATAGATTGGCATTGCAGGCCAGGAACTTAAGTCTCGAGATAGAACTAGAAGCAGAATATTTTGATTATTATTGGGATATGTTTCACAATCTCGTGACTTATAGGTTTCCACATTTTTATCAATTATGCTTGTAATCTGTGTTTATACTCTTCTTTTAGTTCAATGAATTATAAAAAATTCATGTATGCTCTAACCGAACTAAAATAGTTCATTCCATATCGGTATGCATTCTTATTTAGAATAACGGCTATTTAAGTAACCAACTCTAACGACTATTTTTTTCAATAAATGCGTTCCTTCCCAAACGACACCAAAGGCTATAAAATAGACAAAGAATTAAAAGAGAAACCTCTCTAACTTTTACAAACCTTTTTCTCTTCCATTCAATATCCCTTGTATCTCACTCTCATTGCAATCTCTCTCACCTTTTGCTCCGAAAGATGACAACACACAACTTTAGAAAGTTTGCAACGATTTCGAACAGGTGGTTAAAGATGAACAAGCTAAGTATTCGAATGGAAAAGAGACTTTGTTAATCAATGAAATTCTTGTCCCTGTTACTTTTCCCAATCAGGAATCTTCCATAGATGTTGGTCCCTGCTTGAGCACCCCCAATCTCAAACTTCACGTCTACTACCCTAGGTTAGGTCAGCAACACCTAGCATATCAACAAGAAATTCCTATCCCTAGAACTGAATTAAGGTTTTGACACTGGCCCAAACCTGAGAAAGAATGGCCAGAGTGGGTAGAAAGGATTTTGGAGAACAAAAAAAAGGCTCTGATAGCAACAGGAATTTATCATGCCATCAACCTCTCGAAATTTCCTATTGAAGCCAGTCCTGATCTGCTGGCTAGAGCCTTATGTTTTTGGAACCCTATTTTCAATCATTTTCAGTTTCAATTTGGTCCAATAGGTCCAACCGTCCTGGATATTTGTCACTTGTTAGGGTTTTTATCCTATGGGGAGGATGTTCATCCGTACATGGTCAAATCTGATATTCCCCTCATTAAAACTGACTCAAAGTCCCTAGGGTACAACTATTTCATGACTTCTCATAAAAGGTTATCAGGAGGTGTAACAAATACAGAGTATTATTGCTTCATTTTTTACTGGCTCTCAAAGCATCTGTTCTGTACCTCTTCTCAAAAGATTGTCCTTGAATTCTCTAATATTGCTAAAGCTCTGGTTGTTGGTCAAAGACTAGCTTTGGCTCCCTTTGTACTAGGATCTCTCAATAGATCCTTTTCTGACCTGTGTTTCGACCCCTTCCTCCTAACTCAAGGTGGTCCCTTCTGGATTCTATAATTGTGGCTTTATGCCTATTTTCCAGAAATTCATAGTTTAAAGCCCAAAGAGAATACTACTCCTCGTGGGGTTTTCTTTGCCTTGCTCCCAAATGTGGAGAAAACTTTCAAAGAATCTCTCACCTTCTTCTTTGACCTTTCCTCAGTAAGGCCGAATGACTTATTCCAACCCTCTTCAATCCTTTATAATCCTGAGGATAAAACTCCTCTTTTCCCTCAATGGCTGTGTCATATTTTGGATAGAACATCAAATGCACTCGAATTAAAAGCTGCATGGGGAAGCTTTTTGATCAGTAGAGATCTGTTTTTTGGAAAAACTCTAAGTGTTAAATCTCATGGTGAACAGTATCTTCCAAATTAGTTTTTGAGGCAGTTTGGTCTGACACAATCAATCCCATTTCCAATCAGAAGCCAAGCTAATGTATATATGGCTTATAAGACCACTTCGTGCCAGAATCAGTGGTAACTGCTGAACTAGCAGCTTATCAGAACAAGGTTAACAACCTAGAGTTTACCTCTCTGCTAGTATGCACAACTTGCACTCCTGCCTTCTCAAGCTGGTGGGAAAACTTGATGTCAGTGAAAATGGACAAATGCCAACTCTTGAGGCATATTGACTCGAAATCAAAAGGTAAATAAATTACCAATTCAATCACTTGTCTTTTGGACAAAAGAATTTCAAATTAAAGTTGTTTACTTCCTGCGATATAGGGAAATCAATTGGTGAAAGCTCTTCACCAAAAACCAAAGCTTCGAAGACTGCACCAAAAGCTCCAATCTCATCAAAGATTTCAGCTTCTGCTCTTCCTCCTTCCAGGCCCAAAAGAAGATTGATTCTTCCAACAGAGAGTCCTCCCCGAACAACTAAAACATAGAACCTAAAGAAGAGGAGAACATTAGTCCTACTCCAAAGCTAGTTCGAAGGAAGAAGGCAAAGACAACCGCTGAATCTACTATTGGTTCGAAGGACATTGGGGAAACTCCCATCCCAGCAGTTCCCATATTGATGAAGGAGCCCAAACCTGACTCTATAAAAATTCTACAAGCAGAATCACCTAGTCCCAAGGTCATAGAGATTCAAGAATCTCTTCCATAAGACACTCAGCCTCAACCATAAGATATTCAACATCCACTGCTTGAATATCAACCAATGGTAAGTCATTTAAACTTCTCTGGTATTCTTCGTGTTTTTATCTTTCCTCACAAACAGGTTACAAATAACTGTTTATCCTTTTCCTTGACTAGACTGAATCTGCTACTGAGGTTAAAACTGGTCCTTTGAAGGCCAGTACAAGTTCTGATCCTGAAATTGTCATGGAACAAGATCCATTCATATCTCAAGCTGCTTCGATCCCTTCAATTTATGGAGCATTTCATATGTCTCTCCCTCCCAATCTTACCCCTGAGGAAGTAAAAGAGTTCAAGGACAGCCTGAAGTATGTTTTGAAGACAGAAGACATTGCTCAAACCGACTTTCAAGAATTCTTTCAACAGATGACAGGTCCGAGTACACCAAAAATGCCTTCGATGGATCCCATAGTAGCAGTTGCTACATTAAAGCTCTTTAGCAAAATACCATTCGAAGTTTTTGAAGACAAAGAAATTCAAAGAGCTTTGAAGATTTTAAGTCAATTCATGTTGGACAGTTCTAAAGTCTATGTCCCAGACAAAGAAGTAGTTTCAGAACTCATGTCAACCTTTGACTTCAACTGTTTCCTACTTGAGAGAGTTGTTGAAGAAAGGAAAAGATTGGAGGTTGATATGGAATACACAACAGAAAAGACTTTAGCAATGAACCAATTGCTGGAAGAATTTCATGAGAGTAACATGGCCATTGACAAACTTTCTTCCAAACGAGATAGCCTCTTAAAGGAGCTCGAGCTTATGGAGACTGAGTTGAAGGCTTTGTAGACCACTCAGGAAGATGTTTGAGCCAAGCTTCAGGGTCTGAAGATAGAGTTTGAATCGAAGCCTTTGAAGAACCAGGAATCAATCTCTAGGCAAAAATACATTCTTAGTCAGTCAAAAATGTATACTAGGTATTGGGACAACTTTAGATTGAAGGATCAGTTCATTGGGAAATTAGTATGAAAGAGAAATAGCAATAAGACCTTATAATTTACCAATATCTGGCTTGTAATTGCTTTGAATATGAAATGCATGGTTTCATTTTTGAATATCTTATTCTATGTTTATTGATTCCCAAATAGTTGGATACTATTGTTTGAGAAATCTGCCATTGGTCTTTCTTACATGTATGTATCCACTTAAGTTCCTCAAATGGTAAAAACCACCTTTAAAGACTTTGTGGATTTAGAATGGACCTTCCCACTTAGGGGACCATTTCCCATACTTTGGATCTTTAGATCCAATAGGTAATATTGTTTTTCAAACCAAATCTCCTTCATCAAAGGTTCTTGGTTGTACTTTTTTATTATATCCTTTTGCTATTATTTTCTTTTGTATCAAGATATTATTAAGAGCATTGACTCTTTCTTCATCAATGTCTTCCAATTCAATGGCCATTGATGTTTGGTAATCACACAAGGATAACTGATTCTGCTTCATAACTCGAAGAGAATTAACTTTTATTTCAATTGGAAAAACTACCTCATAACCAAAAGTTAAAGCATAAGGAGACACCCTTGTACTTGTTCGCTTCGAAGTCCTATATGCCCACAAAACTTCTGGCAAAATCTCATGCCACATCTTTGGATTATTTTTTTATGACTTTAGCCATATTTTCCTTAATGATTTTACTGGTTGTTTCAGCCTGACCATTAGATTGAGCATAATATGGGGTTGATTTTGACATTGTGATCCCTAATTTACTTGCAAAAGCAACCACATTCCCTTTGAATATAGAGACATTGTCAGATACAATGGTTTGAGGAATACCAAATCTGTAGACTATATTTTTGAGAAATTTGATAACTGTTACTTGGGTCATAGTTTGCATGGGTTCTGCTTCTACCCATTTAGTGAAATAATCTCTAGCTACAATAATGAATCCATGACCTTTTGAAGAAGGAGGACTAATTTTCCATATCACATCCATGGCCCAGCCTCTAAAAGGCCAAGGTTTTACCACATATTGAAGATCAACAATGAGTAAATGTTTCAAAGAACCATATTTCTGGCATTCTTGACATCCTTTGGCAAATTCAATACAATTTTTAAGATTGTTGGCCAGTAAATGCTACGCCTTCGAAGTAACCACCTCATTTTTACCCCAGATTGATGAGCACCACACAATCCTTCATGGATTTGAGATATAGCATCAATTCCTTCAAGGTTATTTAAACATTCTAGCAGTAATCCAACACTTCCTCTTGTGAACAATTTTCCACTGTACATGATGTACTTGACAGATTTCAATCTTATGCTTCGATTGGGCTATTCACTCCTGAGAGATAATTTATGATTGGTTTTATCCAATCATCATGAATTTCCACATTTGAGATATTAACAAAAGGTAATCTATCCACCAACATTGACAATAATTTCCTATAAGAAAATTGTTCTATCTCAATATCTTCAACACTTGCTCTGAATTCAGATGCCTTCTAAGCCACATCATTGGCTTCTTAATTAAAACTTCTAGAAATATGCAAGAGATTTACATTATCAAATTTGGATAATTCAATTGTAGTATCATAATATATCTTTAATGTACTACTCATACATTTATATACCTGTAAGGCAGAAAATTACGTAATTGCTAAAGTGCTGACAGGCCAGACAAATGTTCTCTTTGAAATGAACAATTTGACGAATTAGACGAGTTAGATAAATAGAGGAACGAGATTTCTCCAAAATAGGTTCAAATTGCCTTAACCAAAGATTAAGGACTTAGAACGTGAAGAAAACTGAGACTAGCTTGAAGGAAAATAGAGCATGAATTCCATTAAGCTATTCATCAAACAAAGTACAATTAAAAGTGAAGATTTTGTCTTATAACTGAAGTCTAATTATGAAGTTACTCCTAGATAAACTGATAATTAAAGATAAAGGAAACACAAAAAGTAAAGAAAATGCTAAGTGTTCTTGATCTCTGGGATCCCTTCTTCTCCTTTCTTCGTTCCTTTAAATAGATAACAACAGTGATAACCGCTGCCCCTGTGCTGAGAAACTGCCCACTATCTCCATGATCTCGAAATCATGGGTTTCATCCACCACCACACTTGTTACTGCTTTGTGTCACATGAGTCATTCATTTAATTCAACACAACAGTCAATAACTGTCCTGCCACTGACGTGGCTTGATTCCTCAATTATGGTACCGTTATGTTGCATCAGCCTCCTTTCTCATCAGCCTGCCTTCGTACACACTTCACGCATTGCTCTTTCTCAGATTTGGTGGGCTCCACTTTTAATATTATTTTGTGGTGCAAACAATACCCCATTCATATGGTTATAACCAACTGAGAATCTCCAAAAATATCTACAAATGTAGCTTTAAGATCTAACAAGGTTTCGAGACCCATTATTAGAGCTTCGTACTCAACTTGATTATTGGTACATTGATTCGAATCAAGTTTAAAGTCATATTTGGTTTTAATCCTCTCAGGTGATTCGATGATAAATCCAATGCCTGCAGCAAATTCAGTTTTCGAACCATCAAACCATATATTTCCATGGACTCATATTTATATGTCCAATTTTATAATTTTCTTCTGTTTCGAGGCAATTTGGGTGATCAGCCAAAAAATCTGCTAAAGCCTGCCCTTTCACTGTCTTTTGTGTTACATAGAATAAATAGAATTCTGATAAAGTAAGTATCCATTTACCAATTCGATTCCTTAAAATAGGTCGAGTCAACATATACTTGATTAAATCAAATTTAGCAACCACATAGACTTTAGTAGAAAGAAGATAATATCTCAGTTTCATTACTGCAAAATACAAAGATAAACATAGTTTTTCCATAAAGGAATATTTGCATTCGACAGGATTCAAGAACCCACTAAGGTAATAAACAGCCTACTCTTTTTTATCATCATTGTCTTGGGCTAACAGGACCCCAATTGATGCTTATGCTGCTGAGATATACAACTTCATTGGTCTATCCTTTCTTGGAGGCATTAATACTGGTGGCTTCACCAAATAATCCTTCAAGGCTTGAAAGGCAGTCTGGTGTTTATCTTCCCACTTTAACTCTTCATGATCCTTTAATTTCAACAAAGGAGAAAAAATCAGAGTTTTTCCAGCAGTATTGAAAATGAACCTTCGAATGAAATTAACCTGTCCCAGGAATCTTTGCAGTTCCTTTTTGGTCGAAGAGGGTTTACTTTGAATAATTGCTTGAGCTTTATTATTATCCACTTGAATTCTCTTTTCATGTACCTAAAAATTTCCAATACTAACTCCAAAAGCACATTTTAATGGATTTAATTTGAGTTTGAAAAATCTCATTCTTTCGAATGCTAATCTCATATGTATGAGGTGATCATCGAATGATCTAGATTTGACAATTATGTCATCTATATAACATTCTAAAAATGTTCCAACCACATCATGAAAAATAGCATTCATGGCCCTCTGATAAGTAGCTCCTGCATTTTTCAAACCAAAAGGCATTTGTACCCACTCGAAGGTACCTATATTCCCTAGACATCTAAATGCAGTTTTATGAATGTCTTCCTCAGCAATACATATTTGATTATATCCTGAGTGACCATCCATCATAGACATTATAGTATTTCAACTAGATCTATCAATTAATAAATCAACTATTGGCATAGGACATTCATCCTTAGGTGTGGCCAAATTAAGATTTCTATAATCAATACAGACTCTTAATTTACCATTTTTCTTCATAACTGGAACAACATTTGAAATCCATTCAACATACCTGGCAGTTCTAATGAAGCTTGCCTTGAGCAACCTTTCAATTTCTTCTTTGATTTTCATGGCAACTTATGATGTCATCCTTCGAGGTTGCTGCTTTACTGGTTTATATCCAGCTTTGATAGGCAATTTATGCTCCACTAAGCTTCTTTCGAGTCCTGGTAACTCATCATAATCCCAAGCAAAACAATCTCAAAATTCTTTTAATAACTTGACCAATTTATTTTGGTCACACTTTTCAAGTTTGGAACTCAAATAAGTAATTCTTCTTTATTGATCTGATCCTAAATTAATCTCCAATCGAGAATCTTGTAAAACTTCTTGTATAGAATTTTCTAGCATCACAGATAATTTTTCCCTGCTGACATCCCTTAACTCTTGTGAATCTTCATCGAAGGCATAATCTGACCAATTTATGATCAAATCTTTTTCAATCCTTGATTCTAAATTTGCAACCATTAACTTTTGTAAGACCAGTCGAATGGTCTCTTCCACATCTTCTATTTCTCTAGGTGTGTGAGTCATTAAACCACTTTGTCATCATCTAATAGTTCTAAAGAACCAAATGGCATATTAGCCAAAATATCCCAATTCTCTTCTGGGGATTCATCTTCCGATTCTTTAAAGTCAATTGGTTTAACATTCTCTTGATATAATTGAGCTTCGACATAGTTAGAACTTGCATGGAAAGGCTGAGTATTAGCCTTCACTGTTTCAATCCCACAGTTTTCCTTCACAAGTAACAATTTCTGATGCATTGAAGAAGGAACACATCGATTAGCATGAATCCAATCTCTTCCTAATAAGGCATGATAACTAAGATTAGCATCTACCACAAAGAAGGCAGTTTTGGATTTGTTCGAACCTACTACAATTTCAATAGGTATTACCCCTTTGGTGTTTTTCTTATCACCAATGAAGCCTGATATCATAATATGAGTCTGTATTAACTTTGAGTCTTGTTTATTAATTTTTTTAAAAGTATTTTGAGGAATAATGTTGACAGCAGCACCATTGTCAACCAATACTTTGTTTAAAAGAACTCTATTTAAACAAGCCTTTATATACAATGGTTTAAGGTGCTTAGTCATTTCTGCTGATGGTTCTTCGAATGAATATACAAAATTATAATCGCTAAAAATGAACTTAAGAAGATTTACCTCAGAGACATCTTCAGTAGATGCTTCCATTTCTATTTCTTTATCCATTTGTTGGTCTTCTATTGCTTCAAAGATCTTTGGTAATGTAAATGTGGCAGTGTTAACTTCCATTTGCTCTGGAAATGTACCAAATTGGATGTGTATATCTCATTTTTGAAAATCTCATCACTGAGTTTCATCTCAGTATTTCCCAAAACTTGAGATTCTACCACTGTCATTGCTTCATCCCCTTCATCAATACTCATGGCCTTTTCCAATTCTATAACCTTAGCCTTAATGATACTTTCTTTAGACATAGTATCATTATCAGTTTTTATATTTCGGTCAAACCTAGGATTAGGCTTCAAAATATCACTGGGGTCTTTCTCGATCTCAGTTTCCATTTCTTGACTTTGAGCCTGCATAGTGAAAAATTCCTTCCACGTAGTAAACTTCTTCTGAAGTCTACTTTGCTGAGTCCTATTTATCGCAGGAACCATCTCTTGGTTCTTTTCTTGAGGATGTTGAAGCATACGCTATGTATTCTTTTCAACCTGTGGAGGTTTGATCATCCTATTTTTGTTTTGAGACCTTTGTTGATTCACCATATTTTTAACTTTATCATCCTACATAACAAACCAATTTGGTACTCCTACTACCAATGTAAGCACATCTGGTTGTGATGTTTTACCAACTCTTGGTAATGCATTCGAAGTAGCCATGCTCATCTCAGCTTGTACCACATTGGTTGGTACTAATTTTGATGGTATAAATTGGGCTTGTTTTTCTTTTTGCACCATATGATACTTCTTTGGTGCATAAGACATACCTGGCCTTACATATTGCATGTTCCTTGATGGTCGAACAGAATTACCAGCATAATAATTCCTCGAGTAATTAGCCTTAAAATGAGCCATTGGTTTTGGATAATATCTTGCTGTCACTGGTTCAGTGTGCATCGAAGCTTGGTATATTGGACCCTTAAATTGTCCCCTCCCAACATTCATGACTGGCTAAAATATAGGTTCATACGAAGTATTCACTTTCTTTTGTTTAAATAAAGGTTGTTTATTCTTTCTGCCTGTTTTAGCCCCAATCCTTTCATCATAGATCTCAGCATATCTTTTCCCACAACCAATGCATAATTTTGCATATTCCTGGTTGAATGTAGAAAATTAAGGACTTTTCTTTGCTATCTCTTCGAGCCTTTTCTTTTGGTTCTCTGCCTTTGCACTTTCCCTTTCTTTGACTAAAGTTTCGAGGGAAATGTCATGAACATTGATGGACACTTCTTGCACTGCTAGGAATGGATCTCATCAACCCCCATTTGTTTTTCAGGGAACTTCAACTTCCCTTTCTTGATCAGATCTTGAATCCTGTCTCGAAAAACAGTACAGTTATTAGTTGAATGAGTCCAAAAATTATGCAAATTTGCAATATTTTTTGCCTTTAATACATCAGTAGACGGTAATTTTGTCTCATCAGACAACTTGATGATTTTTCCTTCTAACAGATGATCAAATATTTCATCCAGTTTATAGACATCGAATGAATATTTTTTGAATGATCCTTTAGATTTATACACTTCAGCAGAAACATTTTTCTTCACAAGACTTTTACATATGAAAGGCTCTTTTCCTATTATTTCTGCCGCATCTATCTCATAATTAGGATCTTTGTAATATATTTTCAATGAGGAAGCATTCCTTTCATTTTCTTCTTCCAACAGGGCCTCATATCTAGAGACTCGAGCAGTTAATTCAACAAGGTCTCTGAATTCTAATGTATCAAACTTCTTTTGAAGTCTAAATTTAAGACCATTTTGAGCCAATTTAACAAATTCAGGTTCTGGTAAAATGATTTTACACTTTGTTCTAGCCCTCTTGAACCTATTTATGAACTGAGTAGCCTTCTCATCAGGTTTTTGATAGAGTCTGGCTAAATCAGCCATAGACACCTCTGGTTCTATTTGAAAATTTTGAGTATGGAAGGATTCTTCCATTTATGTCCAATTATGGATCGAATTAGGGGCCAAATTGATGAACCATGTGAATGATGTATCTATCAATGAACTAGGAAATAAACGAAGTCTAAGGTATTCATTGTTTCCTACATCAGCACACTGACTGATGAATTTTGCTATATGTTCCACGGTAGATTGACTCCTATCTCCAACAAATATAGCATAGGTAGGGAACTTAAATCCCCTAGGGAATTCAATCCTATCAATCCAGTCAGGATAAGGCTTCTTGTATACTGGAGTTTGTACCCCCCGAGCCATGGGTCCACAAACTTCATGGATTAAATTAATTATGTCATTTCTATCAACCATATTAGGTGGCTGTTGATGACCTAGTTGACCCAAAGGAGGGTTCATTGATGGTATCGGAGGTGGTTGTAGAATGTTATCCATCCTCCTAGGATTTTCATTCCTTCGACCTATACCTATTCCAGTAGGATCTGGTTCGAATATAGTATTGTTATTTACTCTCCTATTTTGGCCTATTATGTTTTCTCTGGACGTAGGTTTTTCAATATTCACTGATCTATACATATGAACTTGACCATGTCCTATATGGTTTCCTTGCATCCCTTTGAACATTGGAGGAGTAGAATTAGGGACAGGCATATAGAAGCTTTCTTGTGAATTAGGCCTAAAAGGAGGCCCATTTGCATGAATCATAGGATTTGGCTGAAATAAGCTATGAGTATAACCCCTTTCTTTCTATCGAACCACAGAAGGATTTCTACTTGGCCCCATTGCTGGTGCAAATTATGGTATGTTGTTATTAAGGGAAGTGATTAGAGCATTAACATTCTGAATCATGTTTCCCAAATGATCGAATACTAGTGCCAATCGATTCACCAAGTCATGTTGAATTCCTAAACCAATATTTTCATCAATTGGATTTGGATTCAAATTTTCCACTCCTACTTCTGGGTTCTCATTGTTTACATGATTGCCAGTATTGTTGCTTTGAGGATTCTGGTGTGGAAAACCACCAATTTCAGCATTATTAACACCAACATTGGCGTTATCAACAGACCTATTGCTTCGAAGGTTTCTATTTGTCATCTTTTGACACTTGCGTCCCACCGGGCATGCCAAAAATGTTTGGTTGGGAAATTTATATAAGTGCGATCATGCTAGGCAAGCAAGTTGCCAATGTGTATGATGTGATTGATATCCAAACTGCTCCTCACCAGACAGATTGTGGTGACATTCGATGCCTTAACAAGGACTTCAAACGTGTAAAGATATGACTAATTGAAGAACTTCGAACTGACTAATGTAACACTACTCCTAATTAAGAATAATAAATGAAAAAACATTAAAGTAACAAGCTATTTCATTGAGTAAAATAGACTACAATCTAACCTTGAAGATAACTTCGAAGGTGTTCTAATTCGAACTCTAAAGGTAATGATAAAAGGTACCATAGTTGTAAAGGATAAAGTGTATATGTTGATGTTCATTGAAGGATCTCTTTCGAACACAAACTCCTTCTATATCTAATCATCGAGACTACACAGTAGTCTTGTTTGAATGTTCCCTCTTCTTTTCAAACTGGTAACTGCCAATCCACGTGGCATTGTCTTGAATTGACACCTATTTTTTTAGTTATTCTCCAATATTCAACACGTGTCACTTGGTTCTTGCTTATTTTTTGCATAGTTTTGAGAGTTTAAGTCAGTCAGTGCACCGATTGATATGACTACGACCGCAGGATTAAGAAACATGAAAGCAACACCACTTGAAATTCTTCACATGTCGTGTTTGTCTAGTAACCTATATTTATAATTAAAAAAATTAGGAAAAGAGAAATTGTGATTTCATCCTTGTGATTGCTTCATTTTAAACCAAAGTGGTGGGTAGATAAGTCATTTGGTTTAATTGTTCTGAAGGTGTCTTGAAGATTTTATTAAAATTTAGGGCTTGTTTGAGATGACATAAAACTAGAATCAGACGATCAGGTTCAGTTGTTCACATCCAGTTTCACTTTTATTTTAATGGAAATCAGTATTGTGTTGGTTTGATAAATAACGAATTTTTAAAATTTATTTAGATGAGGCATGGACTCCTATATAATGAAAAGCAATTACACACATGCATAATTACTTTGAACTGGTTCTTTTATAACAATAGAACTTATTCTAGTATTACCCAAATTCAATAAAGAAAACGCTAGTGAGCATGAGCATTTTAATGTTGTGTTATTCACCTTATAATACTACATTTTTGTTTATATATCTTTGATCAAGAATTAATGCAGTTGTTGTTAGGGATATATACTAAAAGTCATGCGTTATGTAGTTGATTTATTATTCATTTAATAAAATCAGTTAATCCATTTTTATGAGAATCTGTGTGCGCAATATTTGTATTATATTGTTTATTTAATATTATGCATGTGTTTCTTTCATTCTACATAGTAGGTGGTTTGGTGTGTAGAGTTCGGCTTACACACGGAAGATCAGGCCATCAAATCTTGTAGAATGTAAGATTTTGGTTTACAGTCTTAGATGGATTGGACACACCATCGGTAGGACTACATCATGGTGTTATAGTAGGTTTGTCTTGACTATGGGAAATGTTATAGTTTCAACTCACCATATTGGTACACTTTGTGTATTAAACGGGACCGACTTGGGGTAATTATCTTTATACTGACTTATAAGATAATTAATACCTCATAACTATTATGAGTGCTTATGCTCTAAATCCTAAGTTAATTTATAGACACCTACATTTGATATTTACACTTTGATCCCTAAAAGGGTGAGATCCTTAAATGGTTCAATATCTCATTGGATTGGGTGATAATATTAATTGTGTGGTGGATATTAATTAATGATGGAATCCATGTCTCAATTTTGGGATTGATGATATCCCCTTGAGAAAGCTTATAAGTTTTGATTATGTCAAACCCTGCAGGTGGATTTTATATCCGACATATCAGATAAGTTAAGCAGAGGATCCAAGAAATTATAAGAGATTAATTAAGTATGATTGTCAGTAATTATATTTAATTAATGGATATTTGTAATCTTAACATGGGGAGATAATAAGCATTTAATAACATGGAGCTCAAAATATATTTTTGAGATAAGGGTAGGAGTGCAATTATAATTCTTTCGTGGTATGAATTATAATTTATGGAAATAGAAATTTGATTCAGTTCAAATTAGGGTTTCCTAATTCCATAAGGAAGCATATTCCTTATTGACTTCTTATGGTCCCTATCATAGCCTATATTTATGCTGCTTTGACTCTCTTCTCAGTTAGCGTTTTTCCATCAAGAGCATTATAACTCGGAATAGAAAAGAGAGCGTAAAAAGAGAGAGCAGAAACATAAAGGATTTCGAAGGAGCCCACACTCAGTTCGATATTCTGGCAGCAAATTAAAGGAATACGGTAGAAGATCGTGAGCTGTTATCGAGCCCGTGTTCTCGATTCGTCTACTACAGCAATCCGTTTTAGCAGTTTAAGGTAACCCTAGTTCCGTTATATAGGATATAGGGTTATTATAGTTTTCACGTAATTTTTGCAGTACCAACTTATACGCGCTGTCAATGGATTCTGGGAACGCAGTTTCCTAACATTTGTTGAAATAACAAAGCATTCATGAGTATCTAATAACGAAGTGGCTGGGAAAAAAAAAAGAAAAATATGAAAGGAAAAAGAAAATAGAAATTTGGTATTAAAAACCACATAAGGAGAATTATTTGGTTATAGGAAACAAAGGAAACTATTTTGGAAATAAGGACATTACTCAATAAGTTTATTGGAATAGGGCATTTGACTAGTTGACCACAAATTTTTGGAACATATATACCCTTAATTGTATTGTCACTTTCATTTCTTTCTCGTCATCTCTCTCTCTCTCTCTCTCTCTCTCTCTCTCTCTCAACAACAACACCGACCACCACCAACCGAGACCTCCACCGTCGCCAGGGACCATCGACGTCATCACCACCACCACCACTATTGTTGGCGTCTCATCTCAATCGCCGATCAGCGGCGATGTTGTCCTAATTACCAGCGACGCCATCGCTCACCACCACCAGTGCACCTTCGCCATCGCACATCACTTCCATCGCGAGCCAACCACCACCATCACCAGCCATTGCAAGATCTAGTTCCAAATGCAGCTAAAACCAAAACCACTATTGTACAGACACACTTTGTCTCTGAACGTTCACCGCTACTTCACCGGTATGGACAAAGACGACGCCACCGCCATGGTGGTCCACTCCTACGTGGTGTCTTTTTTTTAAACACATTGTTTGTGAAATTTATCATATAAAAAAATCAGTAAACTTTCTCAACATTTTTTTTTAGATTTTGATATCTACAATGGTACTTATTTGATAGATCTCGTTGAGTAGGTTATAAAAATATAAATTTTATGCAAAAAAAAATAAGTTGCAAATCGATGTGAATAATCAAATTTGCAAAAAGTTTTTGCAATGTTTGTTAGAACACCTTTTTTTGTGAAATTTCACAACTTTTTTTTTTAATTTCATAACTTTATTAGTACTCGTATGATAAATTAATTTCAGAAACTTGTTTTGTGATCATTTCATGTTGATGTGGTGGTTTGGTTGTGAAGGGATCGATCAGGTGAGGTCGTGGTAGTGATCGATAGAGGTTTGGTGTACCGGTGGTGGTTTCGTGAAATTTCACGAACTCTGTGAAATTTCACAACTTTTTGTTGGTAAATTTCACAACCTTTTTTTTTTTTTTAATTTCACGATTTTTTTCGGTGGTATGAGAAATTAATTTTTAGAAACTTGTTTTATGATCAATTAATTTTGGTGTGGTGGTGTGGTGCTCGCCGCTGGTCAGGCAATGTTGCTAGAGGTCTAGTGTTGCATTGGTGGTGAACAGTAGAGGTCTGGTGCATGTTGTGGTGGTAGAGGAGGTCACTGAGGGGTCTAGTGTGGTGTAGTGTGGTGGTGGTGGTGCTCGCCGGAGGTCAGACGAGCTCAAGCGAGGTCATTGTGGTGGTCGCCGAAGCTCAGGTGAGTTCGCCGGAGGTGCAGAGGGTGAACTCTTGGTATAGACCAATATTAGGGGTAGATTTGTCAAAATACCAAAGAATGGACCTAATCTCAAATATTTTTAATAGTTATACCTAAACCACTATACTTTCCTTAATTTGGATTAATTCCTGATTGCCCCAAAAGAAAAAGAAAAGAGAGAGAGAGAGAGAGAGAGAGAGCATTTCTCACCCAGGCATTAACTGGGTTACACGGGTCTCATTTCATTCACATTTTGCCATTGTCTTATCAATATAATTACTGAAATTGGACAAATGTCACCAGTGAGAGCCTGCGTGAACAAAGGGTGAGCAAAAAAAATCTACTAATGAAGTGGAGGCACTCATAATTTAACAAAATAATATTATGTTATACTTTCTAAATTTGAACTCTTAATTTGGCTCCCAAATACGTCTTAGATCTCACATGGGCTTTGTGCCTTTGTATGCTAGCTCTCACATGGGCGCACTCACTCTTTACTACTCAGTAAGCCCAACTACATAAGTAGGCTAAAACTCTCATCTGGGCTTGCTCTTTGTTACTCAACAAGCACAACCATACAAGAGGGCCATAGCTCTCATTGATGGGTTTGAAATGGGTGGCCTTTACACACCTATTTAATTAAATGGGTTTAAATGGATCTAGCATAAACCCATTTAAAACCCATGAACCCAAGACATCAGCACCAGCCCATCGACCACTCTTCTCTCTCTCTCTCTCTCTCTCTCTCTCTCTTCATTTTCCTCAACTCTTCGGACACGCCACTTCTTCATAACTCTGTCTTATCCCTATCTCTCTACCTCCCTGTTTCTCTCTCATGTGCATATATATAAATATATATATATATATATGTATTAGAGATAGATACATATACACATATAATATGAGATGAGTCAGTTTTAATGTAAAATTGAGTCTAGAGAGAGATTTAATGAGTTGATCAATTTGATTCAATTTATGTGGTGATGAGTGGGGGTAGGCGTCAATCTGCGATTGTGCGTCATTTTTTCTTGATGAATTGGGTTTAGATACATAGTTATATACACACTATATATATACATGCATGTGTTTCCTATGATTTTTGCGGGAGTGTCAAGACCTTTGTACGAAAGCCCAAACATGCAAAAACTGTAACAACCTGCATTTTCATTCAATTTTAAATTTGCATTTCCATATTTAATCTATATTCTTGGGGTAATTTTAATTTTCAATTATCATGTTTTAAATCTTATTACTTGTTTTATTTCATATCGAAATTCTATTTGGGGTCAAATTGTAAATTTTATGAATTCAAGAATACCTATGTTATATTGTCACAATTGAATTTTCTTAAGACTTGTGATACTTGTGATGTAATTTCAAATCTGTATTTTCAAAACAGTGAAGATATTTATTTTTGACTTGGACTGTATTTTTATATAACCGAAAAATTATTTCTTACGTTAAAATAATTTTTTCGTATTTTTGTGGTGATCACCGCGCCGCGAAAATACCAGTTCATGTGCGAAAAATTGTCCGCGCTGCGATGAACCTTCACATATTTTGGAATCTCCGTAAGGCAAGACTTGACACTTGCTTTATTTCCATTTAAGGCAGCTAATGATTGATTAGGCTTTGTTTGGGAATGCTATTTACGTGTGTGTTAACTTAGTGCCATAAGTTATTTTCCCAAACAAACAAAGTGATTCCTAGACAACTAGCTTGTGCCTGGTTTGGCAATGTGTTCCTTGTGTGTGTTGTGTTAATGCTATAAGCTACTTTACCCAAACAACTACTCTTGACCCCAATGCTCTTAAATTGACCCCTACTAGATGTATCTGTAACACCATGTACTTTTATTTTCTTTAATAAATGAATATTTCATTTTATTTCTATTAATAAATATTTACTTGGGGTCAAATCGTAATTTCCATAAATGTAGAAAATACTTTCAATGGATTTGAAACTGTATCTATACTTTTTAAACAATTGGAAATTTAATTCCTACATTAACATAACTTTCTGTATTTTTATTTCAACCGGATAATACCAGTTTTTATTTTAATCTGCGTTTATGCCGCGTCTTTGGTGTAGGAGCACGTGAGCTCAACCACACCGGGTGAAATCTGCCATTTGCTTGGAGCCTACACATTTTCTCAGTATATATGTATAAAACTCTCACAATTCACTTATCTCTCTCGCACAAACTCTCTGTCTCTCAATTCATTCTCATTCTCTCTTGCTCTCTCTCTCTCTCTCTCTCAAGAACATAACACACACACACACCCAGATTATATATAGGTATACACATAGTTAGTCATATATATTTATATATATCAAGATCAAGAGAGAGAACGGAGGAGTAAAATTCAAAACGACGGAATTGACGGCGGAAATTCTCAGTCTAATCCCTCAGTGAGTATTATAAACTCACTCCCAATGATATAAATGTATATTTCTGTATGGATAGAGGAGTATATATGTATGTATATACATACACCATTGATGAGCTTGAAAATGGGTTTTTATGAAACTAAACCAAAATCATTTCTGTAAGTTGGGAATGAAAGATCTTAGTCCCAATAAGCTATGGTTCGAATCCTACGAAGTAATTAATCCGTATTGCGACGTATCGTTGATTTAAAGTTTTGTCACCTCTCGGTTTTACGTGAAATCCGAGAGCTACAATTGAAATTAGTTAAAACTGATCATGTATTTGTAATCCTTGCGAAAAAACGAAGAAATCCATATATTACATGTCTTGGTTGAAGCAGAATTTTGAAATGGGTCAAAGATAGGCTTTAAATTTGTAACAGGGGAGAAACTGCTAATACCAATGATTACCAATCGATTGGCATGATTACCAATTGATTGGCATGTTTCAGCACTGACGACTTTTACTAAAACTGTCATAATTTCCTCTAGAAAAATCGAAAACGTGCACCGTTCAAAGCATTGGAAACTAGACTTAAAGACCTTTCATTTGATATGTAATTCATCCACAAAAATTATAACTCATTTTTAAGGGCATTGCTTCAAAGTGGACCTGCTTGTGTACTAGTAGCTGTAAAAGCGTATTAAAGTAGTTTTTGATGAATTTACCTTTTGTTTCATATATGACTCGACAATTTAGATCGTGGGTACTAACTCAATGATTCTAAGTACATTGTACCTTGTTAATAAAAATAAATAAAAAGACTTGATTTTCTCGTACGTTTGTTTGGTATTACAATTTCATGGACATTGACATGCATGATAGGGTCGAGGTGGAGTCAACATGCATAGTATGTGAGAAAAGTGTGAAAAGAGTAAAAAGGATTGTGTATTAGTATGGGTTGCCTCCATAAACACTCCCTAATACCCGAGTTCCAGATACTGATCGAGGCTATCTATGGTATGCCGTGGTGGTATTATAGTGACACTCCCTAGTACCCGAGTTTCGGATACTGATCGAGGTAATCTTTGGTATGCCGTGGTGGTACTATAGTGTGATGCCATGGGTTAAGGCAGTGGATATCGTGAAGATGTGATTTTGGGGTACCTTTTTAATATGACGGTGGCAAATTGGACACTCCCTGGCACCCTGTGGTAGTGCTATAGTGTGATGCCTCCAAGGACACTCCTTGGTACCCGAGTTCCGGATACTGATCGAGGTAATCTCTGGTATGCCGTGGTGGTACTATAGTGTGATGCCGTGGATCGAGGCTGATTGGACATTCCCTGGTACCCGTTGTACTATAGTGTTATTTTCAAGGTACTAAAATGAGAGAGTTTTGGACAAGGTGACCTTGTGTGTGGTCGAGAGAAAAGAGTCAATAAGATGAGATATAACATTGTTCATGCACGGTCTCATATTTATTGCTTACTACATTCCCACGTGACTTATGTTGAAGTTGGAACCTTAAATTATTGTTTTTACAGTTTAAATTGTACCATTATTGATATGCTTATATATACATTGCGAGTACATGTTTATTTTGTTCACCAGCTTGCATAAGCTGACGGCGTTGATGCGTCCTGGACTCTATGTCCATATTTTTCAGGTCAGGAGCAGCTAAAGTATTTTGACTATGCTACTTAGAGTCAGGGGACTTTCCAAGAGGGCTAATTATATTCCTTATGTCTTTTTATTTTGGAGATGTAATAAACACTTTATTAGATATTTGTATAAGGGCGGTTTGTGCCATAAGACTTGAACTAATGTAATAGTTTAGTAAGTTTTAAATTCAGAGCTTATGTTTATTTAGTATCCTTCTCTTTAGAAATGCTTTTAAGTTATATGGTTTAGGGACAATTGGTCATTCTCACTTGTCACGACCTACGAGTCCATAAAGGAAATTAAATACTTTCTTGAATTATGCTACTTCGGGGCGTGACAGTATCACTGATTATATACGTATCTAATATCTATATATCACAATTACCTATATGTTTATATTAATATTAGTAGTTAAAATGGATTTGTAGAGTATAGTTGAAACTACTTGGCCTCCAAGTTCAAGAAGTCTATATAAACACCCATTCTCTTCACAATCTGCACTTTGTAAACTAAAACATAGAGAGAGTTTTACACATAGAATTTACAAAAAATTATTTGAGAGAGAGAGAGAGAGAGAGCTATTCACCATAGTTAAAGCTCCAAGCTTGGGTCTCCTACTTTGGGTCTTCTTTTTCAACAATTTCTTCTATCTTTATCATTAATGAGTATTTTAAACTCACTTGGAATGTAAAATTCATGCTTATTTACTGTTATATTGGTTCAATTTGAAATCACCATTGTTAATTTCTTCCATAGAAGTTCAAGCTTAAAAATCATGATTTTTCAACCTTAATCAAAATGAGTTTTTAGAGATGATTATGAAAGGTAGTCCCTAGAGGTCATGTATAAAGTATTTGAACCTAGTTCATTCATATGAGGAAGTACATTAGAAATTAAATTTTGATATCTCTCGATTTTTCATAAAATTCGAGAGCTACGGATTGATTCGTGTTAAACTTATCGTAGATTCTTAATCCTTGTAAAAAAACAAAGAGATTCATATATCATAATATGTCTTATATACTTTCAGATTGCAAAACGGGTCAAAAGGACCCTTAAAACTAAAAACAGGGGGACTTTCAGCGAAGAAGATAAAGTCTCTGCATGAACTCGCACGCGCGATCACACGAGCGAGGGTCGCGCGAGCGGCCCGCGCGCTCGACTTATGTATTTTCTGACAGTTGGAAATTTTTTAAAAGAAAGTTGAAAAATGGGCATATCGCGCGAGTGACATACCCTTTTCTGGTTTTTGTCTTTTTTCTGTTAAGGAACTGTTTGGATAAAGTTTTAGTGATTTTTAATGTTTTGTTTGGGCAGTATGTTAAGACAGAAGCCTGTTAGTAAGGTTTTGTCCTATATGAACGATTAAAGACTTAATTATTCTCCCACGAGCATTGTTATTGTTTTCCTGTGATTCATACTTTGTAAAGAGTTACTTGACATACCTGTGTAGTCAAGTTTACATGCATAGTGAGTGAGGGTCAGTGTGAAAATAGTATGTGGATGAGATTGTGACTGGATAGTCCCTGGTGATTGTGTACCAAAGTGTGATGTTATGAGATTGCGGCTTAGAGTATCTTTGAAATGCGACAGTGACAAAACTGGACACTCCCCAGCGCCCATGGTAGCGCTAAAGTGTGTGATGCCGACTTGGACATTCCCTGGCACCCATGGTAGTGCTAAAGTGTGGCCTACTGAACACTCCCTGACATACGTGGTATGGCTAAAGTGTGAGGCAATTGGACACTCCCTAGTACCCCGTACTAAAGTATGAGGCAAACTGCACATTCCCTGGTACCCCTGTACTAAAGTATGGTCACCTTAGTGTTTCAAGATACTGGAGTGAGAGAGTTGGTTGATGTGTTGTCGTGAGAAAAGAGTTGGTGAGATGAGAATGATTGCATTGTCCCATACACGGTCACATGTTTCATTTATTGAAGATTATACTATTATCCTTACAGTTTTATAATGTGAAGTCATTTCTATATTGTTAACCTATTGATTTATGAAACCGTGAAATGAAAAAAATAGTAAGTGGGTATGTTTTACATTCGAGTACATGTTTTTAATATTCACCAGCTTCATAAAGCTGGCGGCGTTGATGCGCCCTGGACATTGGTATCTAGGCTTTTCAGGTTATGATCATGTTGGACCATATGACTGTGCGAACTGAAAACAACTACCTGAGGAAGAAATTTATTTAATAATGCTGTTGGTTATAAACCGAATTTGTAATAAGGATGACTGTAATAGATAATAGATATTATTTTGTTTCAAGGTGGGTTATGCCTTTAGTTAATCATGTGCTGTAATAATTAATAATTTGGAAAAAAATTTGTAAGCCTTGATTGCTCCACTCTGATTTATATTATTATATTGTTCGACGTTTGGGACGGAATGATCCTTCAAACTGTCGCGACCTACGAGTCCATAAAGGAAATTAAACGCTTTCCATATTTATGCTACGTCGGAGCGTGACAAAAATAGTTTTCCTAATAATTTGCGAGTGATGCATGGAAACCGTATTCTAACTTCTAATCAGAGATTGTGCAAATAAGTAAGAAAGTACCCTTATTCTAGGTCCCTAAATAGTGTTGAAACACACAAGTCTAGCAAGTAATGGAAAAGAAATAACAGAAATTAAATAAAAAATGACTTTTATTTAATTGTAGAAAAGAGATTACAAGGAATGTAAAAACAATCCTAAGAATGCTAAGAGATACTTTAGAATGCTTTTTGGATGCAGTGTATTGAGGGTGATGTGGAGTGAGTTGAATGCTTAACCGGCCTGCTTACTTATAGCGGCCATGGGGTTGAGATAAGGAAAATAGACTGATAATATTGACAATATCTTGATAATATATAGAAGTACATATATATATATACATATTCTATCACAATATAGAAACATTTTTACATTGAGAGTTTGTAGGGATGATTACTTCCCTAATTGGGTCCACCTCTTATTTTGCAAAGTGATAGAATTAGAATAGCCAGGCATGCATAGGTCAGTCTGATGTAATGCCAACCAAGCGTGCATGTACTGCCCGATTTATCATGGCCATGTTTGATAGCTTGAGGAGGGGCCCACCAATGTTCAATTCTTCAAAGTAATCTAATGTGACCAAGTCGAAATAGTGTAGGTCTGACTTGGAGCTCTTTAAAAATGAAATTAATATTATTTTTAGAAAGCCATACTTTTCCCAGACCGAATTTCCGTAATCCAAACTAACAAAATTTTCAACATCCATCACATGGACCCACCACTCTCTGGCTTGAATGAAACAAAAAAGATAAAATCTCTACTGTCTTTGTGGCTCTAAAAACTACCCATTTGTTTATCACCCACTTTGACAAAAAAAACATTTAATGGATCCCACCACCATTCAAGAAGATATTTACCTTATATGGCCCACCATTTGCCTTCCCATCACCAATCTCATATATAAAAACTGTCACGCCCCGACGTAACATAAATAAGGAAAGCGTTTAATTTCCTTTATGGACCCGTAGGTCGCGACAGTTTGAAGGATCGATTCCGTCCCAAACGTCGAACAAACAAAACATAATAATCAGAGCAGAGCAATCAAGGCTTATAAAATTTTTCTAACTTATTACATCTTATGATACGGGGTCAACTAAGGCACAGACTGCCTTAAAATAAAACAATAATTTAGTGTCTGTTACAGTCATCCTTATAAAACAAAATAGTTTAAAACTTAAAACATATAATCAATAACAGTTCTCTCATTCCAAAGGCAGCCATTCTCAGTTAGCGTAGTCATAAGGTCCTTCCTGATCATAACCTGAAAAGCCTGAACACGAATGTCCAGGACGCATCAACGTCGTCAGCTTCAAGAAGCTGGTGAGTATTAAAAACATGACTTTAAATGTAAAACATACTCATTTACCATTTTCCAATTCCCTTTTTAAAATCCACAAGTTTATATTTAAGGTAAAGAGCTTGTTTAGAAAACAACCACAACATTATTCAAAAGATAAGTTCACACATATGCGACCGTGTATGAGAACGATGCACCACACTCTTCTTGCCGACTCTTTTCTCTCGACCAAACCCAACAACCCACTATCTTACTCCTGGTATCTTTGAAACACTAAGATAGCCACACTTTAGCAACGGGGCGCCAGGGAGTGTCCAGTTTGCCTCACACTTTGGTCCGGGGTACCAGGGAGTGTCCAATGCCTCACACTTTGAATACCCTAACCGCCATGCAAATACCGGGGCAACCCCTCACGCAGTATCCAGACTCGAGTATCAGGGAGTGTCTGTAGGCCACACTTTAGCACTACTATGGGTGCCAGGGAATGTCCGAGTTCGGCTTCACACACTTTAACGCTTCCATGGGCATCAGGGAGTGTCCATATTTGCCACCCTCGCATTTCAAAGATACCCTCGCCACAATCTCATCCACAACCACAACCACAACCACAACCACAACCACAAACACAAACACAACCACAACCACAAACACAATCTCATACTCTTTCCATACTACCATTACTCTTTTCCACACTGACTGACACCCACATACATGTACCACTGACCCCACATGAATGATATGCACTTAAACATAAACAAAATGCTGAATTAAATGAACAACACGCGCATGGGGATCGATAACTTGTAATTCATTACCTTAATCATTTCAACATAACTAATAGCATTCTGTATTAATAAAATTTCCAAACAGAACCTTAACAGTACTTAAAAATTGAACCAAACAGTCCCCTAATACAAAACAGACAAAAACCACAAACTGCCAGAGGTCGCGCGCGCGAGCCGCTCGCGCGATATGCCCAATTTTCATTTAATATATACTTTTCTATTTGCCTGAAACAAGCCAAGGTTGCGCGCGCGGATCGCTCGCGCGAAGGGTTCCTCGCGCGACCCTCGCTCGCGTGACCTGCCTAAATTTCATTTTATATAAATAAACTGTTCTGTCTGCCTGGAGACGCATACCTCGCGCGCGCGGGCAGCTCGCGCGGGTCTCTCGCGCGATTCTCGTGCGCGCGATCGTTGCGCAAGATGAAGCTAAGGCTTCATCTTCTTCCCCCAGAATTCTCCTGTTTCGGTTTTAAGGGTCCATTTTAACCCATTTTTGATTCTGTAAGTATATAGATCATATAGTATATGGTTCTCTTCGTTTTTTCGCAAGGATCAAGAATACGCGATCGGTTTTAACTAATTTCAAGCGTAGCTCTCGGATTTCACGTAAAACCGAGAGGTGACAAAACTTTAAATCAATGATACGTCGCGATACGGATGAATTAAGCCGTAGTATTCGAACCACAGCTTAATGGGACTAAGATTTTTCATTCCCAATTCACAGAATTGATTTTGGTTAAGTTTGAAAAATTACCATTTTTGAGCTTCAAGCTTTCATACGAAAATCAACAATGGTGTTTTATAAAATTAAGCAAATACACAGTAACTAAACATGTAATTACATTCTTAGTGAGTTTAGAATACTCACTGTGATAAGGAGATGTGTGTTTGTTGAGAAAGATAAGATCAATCAAGAAAATTCTAATGAAGCTTGCAAGCTATGGAGGTGAAGTTCTTTCTCTCTAAAATTTCAGAAATCAAACTCTCAAGCTTTCTCTCTTTTCTCTCTGTGTGTTAATGCAGAATGAGTGAGTGTGAATGTGATGTATAAGTAGAGAGTACAAAACTTGGGGGCCAAGATCATTGTTGATCACTCAACAAATGATTTTTGTTTCTCAATTAACTAATAAGCCACAAATATCACAGATTTGTGTGTGTGTGATATACATACGTATATATATTTACACCATCAGATTTGAAGAGGCAAGTAGGTGTAGTAGGGGTCAATGTGGGAATGTTTGGGAATTTGGCTTATGGCATAAGATATACACATACACACAAAGCATTCCCAAACAATGCCTAAGGCAATGATCACTTGCCATAAATGGCAATAAAGCAATTGTCCAAATCAGTCACTTCCAAAATCTGTGGAAGTTCACACAGCGTGGACAGTTTTGAGTATAAACTGGTATTTTCGGGGTGCGGTGTTCACCACAAAAATACAGAAAGTCCATTTTAACTTAAGAATTGATTTCCTGGTTTCATAAAAATACTAATTGAGTCAAAAGGAAATATTTCCACCATTTTGAAATACAGTTTTGAAATCCACACAGGTATTGCTAACTTTATAAAAATTGCAGTTTAACCCCAACAGAATTTTAATATGAAATAACACAAGGGATAATAATTAGAACATGAGAAATGTAATTAAATGAAGCAGTCAATACCAAATGAAATTTAATATGACAATACAATTACAAATTAAATATGAAAATGCAGGTTATTACAAAAACAAACCAGGCCAAAGTACCAAACAAAACCACATCAGCCTTAGTGCTTGGGTAAATTGTTTGGCTGTGTCATGTCCTACCACATCGGTCTAACCATGTAGTCCGATCAACACAGTGATTAATATCTCAGTTTAGTCCAACCTAGTACCTTTCTTCTCATTTGTAGCAGTCACATACTACTCATCATATAAACACGTCAACACCCAGCATCAACAACAAATAAGGATCTTCCATTCAGATCAACCTGCCTCCAACAAACACCAGCTACCACAGATTTGTGCTCACATCGGTCTGAAAGGCATCAAACCGAATTACCCTTTATTCCTTTTTTTTCTCTCTTCTTTTTTCCTTTTCGGCCTGGTAAGAACCAGAAATATTTTTTTTTTTACCGAATTAGAATCTCTATTCGGTCTTTAATACTTTTCTTCTTCTTTGATAGTACCATTGTTGCAAAAACAGCCACCAAATTAAATTTATTTTTTGGTGACATCCACACAGTCATTGTGGATGTAAATTCACAGAAGCCATTCATTAATTGGCTTAATATAAAAAGTACAATCGGTGCTATAACAAGATAGAAAAATTTGAACAACTCTTCAAGGGTGAGTTTCCTCAAAGAAAGTTGCTCAAAAAATTCATGAACCGATTTAGAATCAATCGGTCTCGGTGAAGCTTGCCCCATGAGCACTTCATCGCTGATTTCTTCATCAACAAGAGGGTCTATAGCTGAATAAGATCATCCGGCCTATCACACTATTCTCTTTCAGCCTCAACAAAATTATGAGGCTTGTTTAGAGCTTGCCCCTCGGGTGCTTCATCATCGTCTTCAACATTAGCGAGAGGCTCTTTAGCTGAAATAAAATTTTTGGTCTTTCCTCAACTATAGTTTCGCAGATTTCCCCTGAGCGGTAAATTTGATAAACTGTCTGGTTTTTGCCTCCACTCACCATTTAAAAATCATCCATGGATATGAAATTTTTTCCATTGGGTAGTGACTCTTTAGCTCCACTTGAAGAAAGAAGGAGACTGATTTCACTGTTAAAAAACTGTGTATCGGTCCCCAATCGGTCAATCTCAATGTTAAGTTGACGATCTCATCATCACATCGACCTGTTTCACATTCTTGTTGATGACACAGCTTTGAATCCCTTGGAGATTCAACCATTTGTTTCCATGAATAGCGATAGATCCTCGACTTATCAAGGTTGAGATGACAAATTAAATCTGCAAGAAGGCGTATTCTTCTTTCCTATCATCGAATTTGAACGTTGTAGACTTGCAGCAATGTTTCGAGGTATGTATGGCTCATCACTTGGCAGTCCCACCAGGCGTGCCAAGTTGTTTGCTATAGTTTAGCGCGGGCGTGCTAGAACCAAATGTGGTTCAAGTTGAGCAAACTAATTTCCTAAAGTGCTTGAGTGAGTGATACTCAAGGCTTTGAGAACTGACTTCTAACAAAAGGATTGTGAAAAGGTGAGTAGGAAAGTACCCTCACCTAAGGTCCTATGGCAGCACTGAAGCGCACAAGCCATACAAGTGATGAAAATAAATTAAATAAAAAAGCATGTTTTATTTAATTGAAAGTATAATAGATTGCAAGAGATTGTAATGTATACATATATATATATAAACTAAGAAAGCCTAAAAACACTAAAAATGCTCCTGAATACTTTTGGATGCGATGTATCGAGGGTGACGCGGAGTGAGTTGAATACTTGGTCAGCCTGCTTACTTATAGCGGCCATGGGGTTGAGATAAGGAAAATAAATTAATAAAACTTATCTGGTAAAAAAAATACCATATTTTATCTCCTATAAAGTTGATATTGAATGTAGTTCATATATTGGCTTGGTTCGGCTGACTTCACATGCAAGAAAAAGATATACTTCCATAATATTTTAATATTATCTCCCCATATCTTCTTGATAATCTTCCCAAAATATTGATAATATCTTGATAATATATAGAAATAGTTCTTTTATAAGAAGGGCGCCCTTTTTTTTGGTGAAAAGAGGACCAAAAAATAAGTGGGGCCCTTAGTCACTTGTAGCACTTAAATTATAGAAGGTATATGAGAGAAATAAGGAGTTACTCTGTGAGGAGGCTAGGCCGAGAAAGAGAGAAATAGAGAGAGGGCAAGAACGGCGAGAAAAGGGTCCGACTCCGGTGTCCGACTCCACTCTGGCCTACTCCACACTCCGGCGACTTCCCAAAAGGTATTATTTTCTCTCTCTCTCTCTCTCTCTCTCTCTCTCTCTCTCTCTCTCACACTCTCACACACAAAAACTAGGGTTATATTGAAAATATTAGGGATTAAAAAATTAGGGGAAGTCTCTTCTCAAATCTCTTACAAAAATTGGGGATCGAAATCCTTGCAGTTCAACCTCCTTTTGATTTGAATATTATGCAGTCTATGTATGTATGTATATATATATATATATAGAATGATGAAACCGTATGTTTGATTGCTGTGAAAAATTTGAGATTGCTTATTAGAGTGTTCTGTATTTCCAAACCGTATGTTTGGTTGCTGAGAAAAGATAGGGGAAATAATTACCTGTAAATGCGGGATTATGTTTTTTTTAAAAACATAAAATATGAGCCAAATAGTTACACTACTATTCGTGAAGGGTGCCAATTATATTTTTTTCTCTAGAAATGTAGTAATTCACTGAGTTTGACTTGGATTTGAATTTTTGGTTTATAACAATTGATGTTCTATAATTTTCACTAGGGCCACGTCCTATTGTCAAATAGGGCCACAAATGGATGTTGAGGGTGGGGACGACAATGTGGACATGGGTGTCCTAAGGAATGAGGGTGGGGATGACAATGTGGACATGGGTGTAAGGAATGAGGGTGGGGACGACAATGTGGACATAAGTGTCCTAGGGAAGGAGGGTGGGGACGACAATGTGGACATGGGCATTCTAGGAGATGAAGGTGAGGTTGAGATTTACACTCCTCAAGTAGGTGATGATAAGAAGCCTAGAAAAAGTCAAGAATTTGAGACACTTGATGATGTCTATAATTTTTACAATGCATATGCAAAAGAAGCTGAGTTTAGTGTCAGAAGTTACTCTCTTGGGAAGAAGGGTGATGAAATAATACGAAAAGAATATGTTTGTTTCAAGCAAGGGAAAAAGTTGTAGAATAGAAAACAGGGAGAGCCAGAGGCGTCGGGGCACTATAAAAGAGGGGTGTAATGCAAAGCTTGCCATGGTGAAGTCCAAATCTGGCATGTATGTAGTTACTGTGTTTGTTGAGGGTCACAGTCACTCATTGACAACCCCACGAAGAACATATTTATTAAGGTCTCACCGTAATTTTTCGAGTGCACAAAAAGATTTAACCCAACAGTTGGCCATGGAGAATATACCACAATACCAACAATTTAATTTTCTTAGAGTACAGGTAGGAGGCATAGAAAATGTTGGATGCACTTAGAAAGATTTTTATAACAGTGGCAGTCATAGGCGTCAAGAGTTGGTGGGGCATGTCGGCAATATGTTATTTGAGTTTTTTAAATTAGAACAAGAAAAGAATCCGGCACTCACATTCAAAATTGAGAAAGGTGAACAAGATAGGATAACATGTTGTTTTTGGTCCGATTCAACTTCTAGAAGAGCTTACAATTCTTTTGGTGATGTGGTAGTATTCGATACTATATACAATACCAATCGATATTCGATGATTTTTGCACCATTGGTAGGGGTTAGTAACCATGGCCAAATAACTTTTTTTGCGGGTGTATTATTGAATGATGAAACTACCGATTCTTTTGTATGGCTATTCAATTAATTTTTAGAAGCTATGCCTGGTAATGCCCCTAGAATGATTATTATTAATCAAGATCTTGCAATGATAAAAGCTATTTCTGAAGCTCTCCCTAGTACTTTTCATAGGTACTATAGTTGGCACATATTAATGAAATTTTCTGAAAAGTTAGATTCAATTAAATATAGTGCACACTATAAAGAGTTTTCAGATTGCATATGGAAATCAGAGGATAAAGCAGAGTTTGACTCGAAGTGGATGGAGCTTGTTGAGAGAAGTTGGTTAAATGATAATAAATGGCTTCACGATACGTATAAGATTCGTTCAAAATGGGTTCCTGCGCATGTAAATCATGTTTTCTCGGTCGGTATGTTAAGCTGCCAACGAGCAGAAAGTTCTCATGCATTTTTCAAGTGTTATGTCAATAAAAGCAATTCTTTGTCGGATTTTATGATTCATTTTGGACTTGGTCTTGCACGCCAACGTCAAGAAGAGTTGATGGCTGACAACAAAGATTTGGTTGAGAAGCCCAAGTTGAAAATACATCATTACTTCTTGGAGCAAATGGTTGATACATATACACATGGAATGTTTTATGAGTTCCAAGAGCAGTTGTGGGAGAGTTGGAATTATAGGTTTGAGCTTGTCAAAGATGGGGAACTTCATCAACTCTATAATATTTTAAGAAAAAGTGTTCATGTCACGCCCCGACGTAGCATAAATAAGGAAAGCGTTTAATTTCCTTTATGGACCCGTAGGTCGCGACAGTTTGAAGGATCGATTCCGTCCCAAACGTCAAACAACAAAACATATAATCAGAGTAAAGCAATCAAGGCTTACAAAAATTTTCTATCTTATTACATCTTATGAACCGGGGTCAACTAAGGCACAGACCGCCTTGAAAATAAAATAATATCTTAGAGTCTGTTACAGTCATCCTTAAAACAAAACAGTTCATAACTTAAAACAGATAAACTTAAAACATATAATAAATAGTTTCTTTATTCCAGAAGCGGCCATTCTCAATTAGCATAGTCATATGATTCCTCCTGGTTATAACCTGAAAAGCCTGAACACGAATGTCCAGGACGCATCAACGTCATCAGCTTCAAGAAGCTGGTGAGTATTAAAAACATGACTTTGAATGTAAAACATACCCATTTACCTTTTTCCAATTCAAGGTTAAATCCACAAGTTTATAATTATGATTAAAGAGCTCGTTTAGAAAAACAACCACAACATTATTTAAAGAGGGTAAATTTACACAGATGGGACCGTGTATGAGAACAATGCACCACACTCATCTTGCCGACGCTTTTTTCTCGACAGCCACAACAACCCACTATCCTACTCCTGGTATCTTTGAAACACTCAGATAGACACACTTTAGCAACGGGGCGCCAGGGAGTGTCCAGTTTGCCTCACACTTTGGTCAGGGGTACCAGGGAGTGTCCAATGCCTCACACTTTGAATACCCTAACCGCCATGCAAATACCGGGGCAACCCCTCGCACAGTATCCAGACTCAAGTTATCAGGGAGTGTCCGTAGGCCACACTTTAGCACTACCATGGGTGCCAGGGAATGTCCGAGTTCGGCTTCACACACTTTAACGCTTCCATGGGCGTCAGGGAGTATCCATATTTGCCACCGTCGCATTTCAAAGATACCCTCTCCACAAGCTCAACCACAACCACAACCACGACCACAACCACAAACTCATACTCAACCACAACCACATCCATGACCACAAACACAAACTCATACTCTTTCCACACTACCATTACTCTTTTCCACACAGACTGACACCCCTATGCATGTACCACTGACCCACATGAATGGTATGCACTTAAACAAAAACAAAAATGCTGAATTAAAGGAACAACACGCGTACGGGAGTTAATGAGTCATACTACAATGTTTTAATCATTCAAACATAACCAATTAGAGTTCTGATCAACTAAATTTCCCAACCAGAACCTTAACAGTATATAAATTTCATCCAAACAGACCTTAAACACAAAACAGACAAAAACATAAACTGTCAGAACTCGCGCGCGCGGGCCGCTCGCGCGAAGTGTCGCTCGCGCGGGCCGCTCGCGCGAAGTGCCTATTTTCCCTTTATAATATAACTTTTCTGTCTGCCTGAGGAAAGCAAGGTCGCGCGCGCGGATCGCTCGCGCGAAGGGGTTCTCGCGCGACCCTCGCTCGCGCGACCAGCCAATTTTTCATTATATATAATAAAACTCTTACGTCTGCTTGGAGACGCCTACCTCGCGCGCGCGGGTCGCTCGCGCGAGGGGTCGCTCGCGCGGGCCGCTCGCGCGATTCTCGCGCGCGCGATCGTGGCGCGAGGTGAAGCTGAGGCTTCATCTTCTTCGTGGAGAATACCCTGTTTCAGCAAAACAGGGTCTAAATTGACCCATTTCCATTCTGTGAGTTACTAGGCCTTATAGTATATGATTCTCTTTGGTTTTTCACAAGGATTAAGAATCTATGATTAATTTAACACCATTTGATCCATAGCTCTCTAATTTTAGGAAAAACTAAAATATGTCAAAACTTCATTTTTAATATACTTTCTTATATGAACGAATTGGGTTCTAAAACTTCAAACATGGCATGTAGGATGTATAATCTATCATATTCATCTCTAAAAACGAATTTAGATTAAGGTTTGAAAATCTTGATTTTTGAAGCTCAAGCTTCCATGGACGAAATTGAAATGGAGGATTCTAAATTACAATCACATACATAGCAAACAAGTATAATTAACATTCTTAGTGAGTTAGAAATACTCACTGAGATTAGAGATGGAAGTAATTGTTGAGAAAGAAACCCAATGTAGAAATACCAAATGCAAGCTTGTAAGCTATGGAGGATTGAAGCTCTCCCTATGCAATTTCTGAAATTCTCTGTGTAATCTCTCTCTCTCAAACTCTCTGTGAAAATGATGTGCAGAATGTGTGTGTTTAGAGGGAGTGTATGTGAGTGTATATAAAGAAAGCCAATCTTGGCCACCAAGTTCAACCTTGAAGACTCTACATTAGATTTCAATTACTAATTTTCCCATTCAATCCTAAATGAACCACAAAATCACAGATGTGTGTGTGTGTGTGATATACATACGTATACATATATACACCCTCAGATTGTGAAGAGGCACATAGGGTGGTAGGGGTCAAGCTAAGGTTGTTTGGGAATTTGGCTTTTGGCACAAAAATAACACACACAAGGATTAGTTTGCCAAACAAGGCCCAAGTCAATGATTAGTTGCCATAATTGGAAATAAAGTAAATGTCCAAATCGGTCACTTCCAAAATCTGTGGAAGTTAAACACAACATGGACAGTTTTGGACATAAACTGGTATTTTCGGGGCGCGGTGGTCACCACAAAAATACAGGAAATTCATTTTGACTTGAGAATTGATTTTCTGATTTCATAAAAATACTGATTGAGTCAATAGAAGTTATTTTCACCGTTTTGAAATACAGATTTTGAAATCCATACTGGTATCACTAACTTTATAAAAATTACAATTTAACCCCAACAACATTCTTAGCTTACAATAATTAAAATTTAGAACATGAGAAATGTAATTTAAATGAAGCAGTCAATACCCAATAAAATTAAATATACAATGCAATTTCCAATTAAATATGAAAATGTAATTTAGAAATAAATGGAAATGCAGGTTATTACAGTTCAGAAATGTAAAGTCCGACAACTCACTTATGACAAGAACTCAGGCTTAACTGTATGTTGTTGTCAAAAATTTGAGAGCTTCAGTATCCCATGCAGACACATTTTGGCATATTTAACCATGATGCATCATTTCAAAAAAAAAAATACCCGATTACTATATCTTGAAAAGATGGACTAAATCTACCAGAGTTGCGCCAGTTGTGGATGGCATTGGTATGCAAATTAATGATGATAGTTCAAGGTTGTTTAAGCATAGTCAATTAATCAAATTCTCTTTGGAAACAATTGATAAAGCTCTTGAAAGTGAAGAAACAATAAAGGTTTACACCGATAGTGTTGATCAAGCAGTGGAAAAAATTAATGCAATGATTGGGTGTGGTACAACTGCTGGGATTGGAACTAGTACGCGGGTCTCCCAAAGTATTTGTATTGGCTAAAGTGCACGGCGATCCCAAAGTGTTGAGCATAGTTACCATGAACCTGTTTAAGTAAGGGCTAAAGGGTGTGGTACTAGATAAAGGGTGGAAAAGAGAAGGCACTAAGGAGGGCCAAAAAATATAAAGCGATCGAGGAAGTGCAATGAATACGGTGAAGTTGGTGTTTCCCATGATAAAAGAAATTGCCCAAATCGGAAAGATCGGTAAGCATCACAAATTACAATTTGTATATTTTATTTTGTCCTATTAAGTGTATCAATGACTTTTTTTTTATTTTGCTTCATGCAGACTTATTGTGGCATATGAAGATTCAAGTCTAGATGATGCAACTCAAGATTTGGTTGGATTGACTAATTTTGATTAAGACCGATTTTGATTTGAACTATGTAATAGTATTTTATGGATGTGTGTCTTTTTATTGTTGGTGTAGGCAAACTATGTAAGCATATTTGGATTGTATTTGGTGAAGCTAAATGGTTAGTCTTGTCAAGGAAAATTGTTGCAATGGTTATGTTATGGTTGTTATTTTGATTTAGTTTGTCTAGGTAAGACCTATCAGTTTGTGTTTGCATCAAACTCAAATTAACACAATTGTATAAAATGGACACGGGCAAATGGGAAATTAAAACCTTCATAGTGCATTACATTACATTACAAGTAGCGAAAAAAGGTACCAGTATAGAGCACAATTCTTCACAGCTCACTCAAGTAGTAGTGAGTCCTCTCTTCACATCTATTCCAGTACCAACCAATAGCCATGTAACACCCTGTATTTCTGTTTCAATAATAAAGGAATACTTCTTTTTAATTTCTATTTATAATAGTTATTTGGGGTCAAATCATAATTTTCATAAATAAAGAAATACTTTCTATGGTTTTGAAAACAATATCTATAAATCGGAATTTATTTTCCTACGATAATATAACTTTCTGTATTTTTATTTCTATAAGATTTTACCAGTTTTTATTTTAAATTGCGTCTTTACCGTGTTTGGGGTGTGGGAGCACATGAGCTCAACCACACTGGGCGAAACCCACTTGTTTCTTGGAGCCCAAAACATTCAAGTTTATTTATATGCTTGCAAAACTCTCACAGACTCTCATTCTCTCTCAATTCTCTCAATCTCTATCTCATCCTCTCTTGTTCTCTCAGGAACATAACACACACATACAATATATACATATACATACACACTAGTACTCATATATACATAGTCATATATATACATATATAGTTCAAGGATGGGAAGAACTCATAGACACCGGAATTGACGACGGAATTCTCGATACCAAAATTATTGTTCAATTAACCTCTGTGAGTATTATAAACTCACTCTCAACGTGCATATGTGTATATTGTTGTATATATAGAGGTGTATATACATATATGTCTATATGTAATGGCCATGGAAGCTTGAAAATGGAGTTTTGTGAAAGTCAATCAAAATTAATTCCGTGACTTTGGAATGAAAGATCTTAGTCCCAATAAGCTACGGTTCGAATACTACGGCTTAATTCATTCGTATCGCGACGTATTGTTAAATTGAAGTTTTGTCACTCATACTATAATCGCAAAAATCTAGAGATACAATTCGTATTAGTTTAATCTGATCGCGTATTCTTAATCCTTGTAGAAAAACAAAGAAATCCATATGTTGTATGTCATATATTCTTTCAATATTGAAAATGGGTCAAATTGAACTTTTGAAAACTGAAACAGGGGAAATCCACGAGGAAGATGAAATCTCTGCCTGAGGCACGCGCGATTGCGTGAGCAGCCCGCGCGCGCAACCTGTGTATTTTCTGACACTTAGAAATTTTTTATAACAAGAATAGAAAAATGGGCATATCGCGCCAGCGGCTCGCGCAGGCGACCCATCGTGCAAGCGGCCCGCGCGCGCGACCTGGCAGTTCTTGGTTTTTGTCTGTTTTCTATTAAGGGACTATTTGGATTAACTTTTAAAGGTTGTTAAGGTTCTATTTTGGAATTTTACTAAATCAGAATCCTATTGGTTATGCTTGTAGTGTAACAACGATGAATTACGGCTTATCTATTCTCGTATGTGCGTTGTTCTTGTTTCTAGTTGTTTACTTTTCTGTATAAGGTCATATGGCATACATGTGGAGTCAGTTATACATGCATGGTGAGTGATGGTCAGTGTGAAAAAGAGTATGTGGTTGAGATTGTATTGTGGACACTCCCTAGTAATTGTGTGCCAAAGTGTGGTGTTTTAAGATTGTGGCTAGGGTATCTTTGAAATGAGATGGTGATAAAACTAGACATTCCCTAGCGCCCATGGTAACGTTAAAGTGTGTGACGCCGAACTTGGACATTCCCTAGCACACATGATAGTGCTAAAGTGTGGCTTACAGACACTCCCTGGTACCCGAGTCTGGATACTGTGTGAGGTTTCTCCGGTATTTGCGAGGCGGATTAGGTACTAAAATATGAGGCATTAGACACTCCCTAGTACCCCGTACTAAAGTGTGAGGCAAATTGGACACTCTCTGGTATCCCTGTGCTTAAGTGTGGTCATCTTAGTGTTTCATGTTGGGTTTGTGCCCTCAAACCATTACTTTATGTATGAGACATTGACATTTTAATATATGGATATCAGCTTTACATTTCATTGTGTATGTTCTTTTCATGAGATGATTGTTAATCCTTAAGTATTATAGTAAGTAATTCGTGTGTGTATGAGATGCACACAAGTGAGATACGAATTACTATTCTTTAAATACTTAGAATGTGTCACAGTGGATGATGAGACTGGGTACCTCATCAAGTCTACATTGTAGCATAATTAACTACCATTGGATGGAGTGATTAATCTCAATCACTAGAGTGTAGCTCTTAGTTGATATGCTAGTGCTTATAGTGCATTGACGGACCTGAGTTTCCTATTGACGCTTAAGACTGTCAAACAGTCAATAGGAACTCATAACTTGTATAAGGTACGTGTTCTCAATCTTGAGACGATTATGAACACAGACTGTGGATATGGCTGCTTTGACTTACCAATCAGTGAGGTCTATAAAAGATCAACACCTGGGTATCTTGGGTATGTCATATTCATAGGGTTGTGAACATATATTGTCAAGATAGAATCTACCCTCTGTTTCAGAGTAAGCATTCCCTTGAGAATGTCACCATGTCGATTACTGAGTACTGCAGTCTTGTTGATAAGAGTTATCAACATGTTTGGTAATCATGAGAGGTGAATGGGACTCAAGAAATACAAGAAGTAATCATGATTCAGGTTGACAGTAACAGTTATCCGACTACCTGAATATGATTACGAATGCTGACGGTAGAGGGACATTAGTACAACATACAAGTCTAGTTATCGCTTCGGATATGTTCTTTTGCGTTGGAGTTCAGTTATCGTTTTATAGTGGAGTAAACGTTAACTGACCAGTTGGTTAGTTTGCTGATCAAAGAGTTTGGTCATGGTAATTAATAAACTGGTCTGAGCCAACAATAAAGAGCCTAGGAGGTCCCACTCTTAGCTCCGCCAGGATGCTTGGAAAGATGCTTGAGGATGATGTCCAGACAGGTTCGATCGATCGAAGATATCTCGATCGATTGAAGTCTGCAGGTTCGATCGATCGAAGATGGTTCGATCGATCGAATGTTCGATCGATCGAAGGCACTTCGATCGCTCGAAGTCTAGGTCGGTTCTGGGAATCTATAAATAGGGCAGCTGCATTCTGAAAAAAAAGGTTCGTCGTTTTGAACGTCAGAAGCTGCAGAAACTGTTTTGGAGTCGCAAAACCTTCTCTATCCTCTCCATTAGGGTTCCCACCAACCCTAGTCTTTCTGGCAGGCATCCGCAGGAGTCATAAGGGTGAAGATCATCTAGTGGAGGCTGCTGGAAGTTGAAGATCAGAATTGGGTTCAAGACACTAAGGTATAACTCGTGTCCCCTCTTGTGCGCATCTGTAGAATTGACGAGTAGTAGATCCGGGCATGCCAATAAAGTTTCATAACTTGATTTTTCCGCTGCGCGTTTAAACTTTCCATTTAAACCTGTTTTTCCATCAATTGGTATCAGAGCCACGCTCGTTTGGATCCATAGATGCGTTTTTTGGAACACTATTTTGATTTGCATGTTGATTTTAGAACTGCTTTCGAAACTGCATCGTCACAGATCTGTTTCTGCAGTGTTATCGCAGCAGTATACAAATCTGTGATTGCATTGGATGCAAGATAGGTTCGATCGATCGAAGTAGTCTCGATCGATCGAACGCTCTGTACTCGAGCGATCGAACAGGTTTCGATCGATCGAAACCTTCTGTTGTTCGAGCGATCGAACAGAGTTCGATCGATCGAGACAGACTCTTTGTCAGGATCTTTGTTTCACAGTCTTAAAGAGTTTTGAAATTAAAAACTTTAATTTTAAAATATTCTGTAAAATTTTCAAATCATTATGTGAAACAGAATGTTCAAGCGATTGAACAATGTTCAATCGATCGAAGGTTCGAGCGATCGAACGGTCTTCGATCGATCGAACTATGACAGAGAAGTTAGATGCTGTTTTGAGTTCTAATTCAGTATGTAAAGAGTTTATATACTGTGTGAATCAATTGAGAGTTCCAATAGTTATATTTTGTTATATATATGCGTGGATGTGTGTTCAACTAACCTTTTGCAGCAAAAGTTAGGGTATGTTTGATAACCCAATTAAGTGATGAAAATGAAAAGATTCAGCACTTATTATTTTTCAGTGCGTTTGATAACTTACCACTTAATTGGAAAATCAGCCAAAAAATCACTGAAAACTTTAAGTGAATAATTTCTACTGAAAATAATCACGGAATGTATTCTATTTCAGTAGTTGAAGCACTGTTTTCAGTATTACAAATTCAATCACTTAAAATTTTCGGTACTTAAAATTCAGCACTTAATTTTCAGCACTTAATTTCCAGTTTTATCAAACGCACCCTTAGTCGCTATCTCCCAAGGCGCCAAGAGCATTTAATTTTGTGTTTGAATGTTTTAGATTGGTGTGTTGTTTTAAGTTTGGTTTGGTTTTAAGGCATATGTAAAGGGCGCTGCGACTTCAATCCTACGAAAAGGAAAGTCGCACCGGTTTCCCTAGCCTTTTATTTTGTTGTTGCTATTTCTATTTCTAGATAAATTGTAAGCTTCAAAAGAGGCATAGGTTCAATGTAATAGAATTAGAATATCCATGAAGATGGAGCAAGGAGCCGTTGTCCATGAAGATGGAGCTGGAGGCGATCAAACCAAAAGCAGGTTCTATGGAGATAGAGCCATGGGAGATAGAGGCATCGTTTGGATGTCTTTTATTTCATTTTAGTTTTTTGTTTTATGTGCTTTGTTTGTGATTGGCGTATAATACATTGTTGCATGCACGCAAAACAAGTTTTCTAAAATAAAATTCAAAAACCGTTTTCAACACATTAGTAAACATTAGATGTTTATGGGAAGTGTGTAGAAACAGATTTTCTCAAAAAGCAAAATCCTTTTTTACTAAATCTAGTGGGAGAGGGTCTTATCAAATAACACCCACGATCTTCCATTAACGGTTCACTGTAAGATGAGTGGTGCATTCTGTGTCACCTCGTCAGGGGTGATCATTCCATACGGAGGGTGTATTACTCATTGGTTACTAGATGTGAACTTCTTTTGATAGGATCAATCAGACGTGTTAGAGGGTGACCACCACACGGAGGCGCTACTTGAGACGGTTGTGATTGGATCCTAGTTGATGGTACACACTAGCTAAGCTATGGATAAGGGATCCCACACGGGGCATTATTCAGAAACTTAGAGATCAAAAAGGTTCGGGAGTCATAACTTGTTTTGCAAGAGTTGCATAGCGGACAAGTCATGATTAATCGAAAGATTGAACATTGACCACCACACGGAGGCTTTATTCTTTCGTTTCAATATTCCGGCGACTTTGTTTTAAAATAAGAGTTTTAAAAGGATTCTTTTATTTCAAACTGTCAAATTCTGATATCCATATTTATTTTGTTTGTTTGATTTTCAGTAATCATAATGTCTGGATCTGCATTTAGTCCACTTGCCACCATACTCACTCAAAACAAGTTAACTGGAAACAACTACACTGAATGGAAACGAAACCTTGACATCGTATTAACTGCGGAGGATCACATATATGTCCTCACCACCCCATGCCCCGAAGAACCCGCGGCAAATGCTTCGGCAGCTGCCAGACGCGAGTTCGACAAATGGAAGAAGTCGAATGGAATGGCTCGTTGCTATATTCTGGCCTCAATGGCTGGTGTGTTACAACATCAATTCCAATCGAATGATTCTGCCAGTGACATTATCACATCCCTGAAAAAGATGTTTGGGGAGCATGGCAGGCCTGCCAGACAGGTAGCTATGCAGAAGATAATGAGTGCAAAGATGTCGGAAGGGACTCCAGTCAAGGAACATGTTTTAAAAATGATTGGTCATTTAAACGAGCTGGAGACCCTAGGTGCCAACATCGATGCACAGACCCAAGTTGATATGATCCTCAATTCGCTGTCGCCTTCATTCGCTCAATTTAAACTTAACTATAATATGAATCAAATGAATTTTTCAATGAGCGAATTGATGAGTTCTCTTTTGGCAGCGGAAGGGGTGATCAAACCTGGGGTCAACGTTTTGAACGTTGAGAAAAGCGCTTCCTCTTCCCGATCTGTACCGAAAGGAAAGAAAGGGAAGAAGAAGGCTGGCACTGGTGGTTCAAGTGTTGGACCGGTCCCTAAGATTGCAAAATCTAAGGGAAAAGGTAAGGGCAAAGGGAAGGTGGGTGGCCAAGGCAAAGGAAAGTGTTTCCAATGCGGTGAGAAGGGCCACTGGAAGAGGAACTGTCCAGAATTCTTAGCTACAAGAGTTCAAGGTATGATTGAATCACATGTGATTGAAGTAAGTTTTATAACGGATACTTCAAACACTTGGTGCATTGATTCTGGTGCGACTAACCATATCTGTAATTCATTGCAGGGGTTCAGATCAACCAGGAAGTGCAGTGATGGGGAAATCGTACTTACTCTAGGTTCTAGCGCAACCGTTTCTGCGGTTGCTATAGGAGTCGTAGTTTTAGAATTTCTAGACAATAAAGTTTTGATTTTATCAGATGTACTTTACGTCCCTTCAATGAGACGTAATTTAATTTCAGTTTCTAATTTATCGAATAATGGTTATTCTTTTAATTTTGGAACTGAAGTTGTGATTAAAAGAAATAGTTCTTTTATATGTTCTGGTGTTAAATCAAATGGTTTGTATGTGATTACTCCCAATATTTCTAAAGATTCTTGTATGGAACTTAATAACTCAGTGGTAACTGTACCATCTAAAAGAAAGAGATCTTCCACTAATCCAACAAGGCTTTGGCATATGAGGCTTGGTCATATCAATCTAAATAGGATTGGCAGACTAGTCAAAGAAGGGGTCTTAGGCGATTTGGTTCTCGAACCAATATAAGTCTGCGAGTCTTGTTTAGGGGGTAAGATGACCAAAAGGCCCTTTCCTGCAAAGGGCAATAGGACCAATGCATTGTTGGAATTAGTTCATACTGATGTGTGTGGACCAATAAATATTAGAGCAAGGGGTGGTTATGAGTATTTCATAACATTTACCGATGACCACTCTAGGTATGGATATGTGTACCTAATGCAGCACAAGTCTGAAGCCTTTGAAAAGTTCAAAGAGTTTAGGGCTGAAGTGGAGAAGCAATCGGGCACACATATCAAGGCCATTCGATCTGATCGAGGTGGCGAGTACCTCTCTAATGAGTTTATTGATCACCTCGTACAGAATGGGATTCTGTCACAGTTGACTGCACCTGGTACGCCTCAGCAGAACGGTATAGCGGAGAGAAGGAATCGGACTCTTTTAGACATGACTAGGTCGATGATGAGTTATTCAGAGTTGCCATTATTCCTTTGGGGTTATGCTTTGGAAACCGCTGCATACATACTAAATCTAGTACCAAGCAAATCTGTTCCCAGGACACCACGAGAGATGTGGATTGGGCGCAAGCCTTCTTTGCAACATCTCCGGATATGGGGGTGTCCGGCACATGTGCTCAAAGGAAAGATGAGCAAGTTGGATTCTAGATCAGAAGTATGTTACTTTGTAGGGTATCCAAAGGGTACTTATGGAAGGTATTTTTATGATCCAAGAGAACAGAAAGTGTTTGTTAGTACAAATGCTGTTTTCTTGGAGGATGATTATATCATGAACCATAAACCTAAGGGAAGGATAGATCTTAGAGAGATAGAAGAAGAGCCCTCAGTTCAACCCGTAGTTGATAACGATGAAAATCAAGAAAATACCACTTCTTCACCCATTTCCGCACCGGTACCTCGTCGTAGTGGGAGGATTATCAGCCAGCCTGATAGATACATGTTCTTAGGAGAAGTTTTTGAAGCTGTCTCCATAGAATCTGAATCTGATCCTACCACTTACGAAGAGGCAATGGCTGATGTTGATTCAGCTCATTGGATTAAAGCTATGAAGGCTGAATTGGAATCTATGGATTCCAATCAGGTCTGGGATCTTGTAGAACTTCCAGCCAATATTAAACCCATTGGCTGCAAGTGGGTCTATAAGAGGAAAAGAGGATCTGATGGAAAGGTTGAGACCTTTAAGGCAAGGCTTGTGGCGAAAGGCTATACTCAGAGGGAGGGCATTGACTATGAGGAAACCTTCTCGCCGGTAGCCATGCTCAAGTCCATCAGAATACTCTTATCTATTGCTGCATGCCTAGATTTTGAAATCTGGCAGATGGACGTCAAGACTGCATTCTTGAATGGCAATCTTGAGGAGGACATCTATATGCAACAACCAGAAGGGTTCATAGCTGGTCGGAAAGGTAACTTGGTATGCAAGTTGCAAAAGTCCATTTATGGGCTTAAGCAGGCATCCAGAAGTTGGAACATCCGATTTGACCAAGCGGTCAAATCGTTTGGTTTCATACAGAATCTGGATGAACCTTGTGTATACAAGAAGAGTGAAGGAAAAGTGGTGGCTTTTCTTGTGCTTTACGTTGACGACATTCTACTCATTGGAAATGATGTAGCGGCATTGTCAACGGTCAAGGTTTGGCTAGCTAGTACTTTCGATATGAAGGATTTAGGAGAGGCGAGCTATATTCTTGGGATAAAGCTCTTTCGGGATCGCAAGCAAAAGATAATGGGATTATCTCAAGCTGGTTATATCGATAAGGTGCTAACTAGGTTTTCAATGGATAATTCGAAGAAAGGTTTGTTACCTTTCAGGCATGGTTTAGCGTTCTCCAAGGACCAGTGTCCAAAGACACAGGAGGAGAGGAATCGCATGACAGGAGTTCCCTATGCTTCTGCAGTGGGAAGTCTCATGTATGCGATATTATGCACTAGACCAGATATCTGCTTTACCGTTGGCATGGTTAGCAGATATCAGTCGAATCCGGGTCCAGAGCACTGGACAGCCGTTAAGCACATTCTTAAGTACTTGAGAAGAACTAAAGATTACATGCTTATGTACGGTGGTAGTGAGTTAATTCCAGTGGGATACACTGACTCGGACTTTATGTCAGATAAAGATTCGAGGAAGTCGACGTCCGGTCATCTCTTTACCTTGGGAGGTGGTGCTGTCAGTTGGAGGAGCATTAAGCAGAAATGCATTGCAGACTCAACTACAGAAGCTGAGTATGTGGCTGTTTGTGAAGCCGCAAAGGAAGCTGTTTGGCTCAAGAAGTTCCTTATGGAACTCGAGGTGGTACCAGCGTCGCTGTCGCCTATTACGCTTTATTGTGATAATAGTGGGGCAGTGGCTCAGTCCAAGGAGCCAAGGAACCACGGAAAGGGAAAGCACGTAGAGCGGAAATATCATCTTATCCGAGATATTGTTCAACGTGGAGATGTGACTGTCACCAAGATTGCCACAGCTGACAATCTTGCTGATCCGTTTACAAAGGCCTTGTCACAGAAGGTCTTTGATCGTCATCTAGATAGTCTAGGTCTTAGATGTAGTTCTGAATGGTTATGAGTGCAAGTGGGAGTTTGTTGGGTTTGTGCCCTCAAACCATTACTTTATGTATGAGACATTGACATTTTAATATATGGATATCAGCTTTACATTTCATTGTGTATGTTCTTTTCATGAGATGATTGTTAATCCTTAAGTATTATAGTAAGTAATTCGTGTGTGTATGAGATGCACACAAGTGAGATACGAATTACTATTCTTTAAATACTTAGAATGTGTCACAGTGGATGATGAGACTGGGTACCTCATCAAGTCTACACTGTAGCATAATTAACTACCATTGGATGGAGTGATTAATCTCAATCACTAGAGTGTAGCTCTTAGTTGATATGCTAGTGCTTATAGTGCATTGACGGACCTGAGTTTCCTATTGACGCTTAAGACTGTCAAACAGTCAATAGGAACTCATAACTTGTATAAGGTACGTGTTCTCAATCTTGAGACGATTATGAACACAGACTGTGGATATGGCTGCTTTGACTTACCAATCAGTGAGGTCTATAAAAGATCAACACCTGGGTATCTTGGGTATGTCATATTCATAGGGTTGTGAACATATATTGTCAAGATAGAATCTACCCTCTGTTTCAGAGTAAGCATTCCCTTGAGAATGTCACCATGTCGATTACTGAGTACTGCAGTCTTGTTGATAAGAGTTATCAACATGTTTGGTAATCATGAGAGGTGAATGGGACTCAAGGAATACAAGAAGTAATCATGATTCAGGTTGACAGTAACAGTTATCCGACTACCTGAATATGATTACGAATGCTGACGGTAGAGGGACATTAGTACAACATACAAGTCTAGTTATCGCTTCGGATATGTTCTTTTGCGTTGGAGTTCAGTTATCGTTTTATAGTGGAGTAAACGTTAACTGACCAGTTGGTTAGTTTGCTGATCAAAGAGTTTGGTCATGGTAATTAATAAACTGGTCTGAGCCAACAATAAAGAGCCTAGGAGGTCCCACTCTTAGCTCCGCCAGGATGCTTGGAAAGATGCTTGAGGATGATGTCCAGACAGGTTCGATCGATCGAAGATATCTCGATCGATTGAAGTCTGCAGGTTCGATCGATCGAAGATGGTTCGATCGATCGAATGTTCGATCGATCGAAGGCACTTCGATCGCTCGAAGTCTAGGTCGGTTCTGGGAATCTATAAATAGGGCAGCTGCGTTCTGAAAAAAAAGGTTCGTCGTTTTGAACGTCAGAAGCTGCAGAAACTGTTTTGGAGTCCCAAAACCTTCTCTATCCTCTCCATTAGGGTTCCCACCAACCCTAGTCTTTCTGGCAGGCATCCGCAGGAGTCATAAGGGTGAAGATCATCTAGTGGAGGCTGCTGGAAGTTGAAGATCAGAATTGGGTTCAAGACACTAAGGTATAACTCGTGTCCCCTCTTGTGCGCATCTGTAGAATTGACTTGTAGTAGATCCGGGCATGCCAATAAAGTTTCATAACTTGATTTTTCCGCTGCGCGTTTAAACTTTCCATTTAAACCTGTTTTTCCATCATTTCAAAGATACTCGAGTGAGAGAGTTGGGTGTTGTGTTGTCGAGAGAAAAGAGTTGGTAAGATGAGAATGGTTGTATTGGTCTCATGCACAATCACATGTTTTATGAATTGAAGATTTTTTATTATTATCCTTACTGCTTATTAAGTTGAATTCATTTCTCTGATTAACCTGTCGATTAATGAAACCATAAAATGAAGAATGACAAAGAGTATGTTTTACATTCGAGCATATGTTTTAATACTCACCAGCTTCTTGAAGCTGACGACGTTGATGCATCCTGGACATTCGTATCTAGGCTTTTCAAGTTATGCTCATGCTGGACTTTATGCCTATACAAACTGAGAACAACTACCCGAAGGAGAATTTATTATTATATGTTTTAAGTTATGAACTGATTTTGTAATAAGGATGACTATAATAGATGATAGATATTATTTTGTTTCCAGGCGGAGTGTGCCTTAGTTGATCCCGTGTTGTAATATTTATTAAGTTAGAAAAAAATTTGTAAGCCTTGATTGCTCTACTCTAACTTCTATTATTATGTTGTTCGATATTTAGGACAAAATCGATCCTTCAAACTGTCGCGACCTATGGGTCTATAAAGGAAAGTAAATGCTTTCCATATTTATGCTACGTCGGGGCGTGACAAGCCAACCCAAATATCACTACACAACACCCAATTAATGCATGTCCATAACACCTTTCCCTTCGACGTGACATCTCTAATTCGCTCCTTAGAACATTAATCTTCTGCACAATTCTAGGTATGATTCGTTTCGCGCGAGGACACATTGGAGGATCTATCCACTCAAAATACCCGCATGTTGGTTGAATCTGCACGCATTTCAAAACAGGATTTCAATACTACCAAATGCAATTTTATCAAATTAAAGAAAATATACATGAGTCTACCACATAACGTCCACATCCCACAAATCGTCTTCCATAATTCCCTTCAGTCTGAGCTGTTCATACAGGTGACAGTTCACGAAAATAACATAATCTTTAGGCATTTGCACCATCTTCAACTTTACATTGTAATGATTGTAAACTAGCCATCTATGAAAAAAAAAAAACAAATAAAAATGATACATATACACACTGAAACTCAAGATTCAATTTCAATCGGTAGTCGGAAGTGCAAATCAGAACCAAAATAATAATTCGTATAACAAAAATAACATAGTCGGAAGTGGGGATAAAAAGTCATTCAAACTGCCAAAACATACCCCATAACCACATGATTAATCAAGAAGCTCTTGAGGAAACACCACAACTCATTTTAAGAATAATACTAGCATGTTTTGACCATTATTAGCATTCCATCACAAGACATTTTCTCTAACTATTAAGCTAGAATTAGGGGGGAAAAATATATACCAAATCCTATATATGGAATTAATTTTGTAAGACGAACACACAGATTATGAAATATGGAAGATATATATAGTAAGATGAAAAGCTTAACAAAACCACAGTTTTCAGTTAATATCATAAAGATAGCAGGAACACTGATTTTTGAAATTGAAGGCGTAATCTCTTAAATTCTTATAAACTTCTACGGATCATATCAATCTCAATATCATATTAAATAGCTTTCAGAATCTAGTAATACATTGATAAATTGAATAAATTTCAAAAAATCAATCTCAACAAATTAGAATCTAGTAATACATTGATAATTTGAATAAATTTCAAGAAATCAAACGATTTCACTGACCACAACACGAGATCTGAAACAATCAAACACAGACCGTGGATCGATTAAACACAGACCATAGTTTGAACTGCAAGGATCTCGATCCCCAATTTTTGTAAGAGATTTGAGAAGAGACTTCCCCTAATTTTTCAATTCCCAATATTTTCAACGCAACCCTAGTTTTTGTGTGTGAGAGTGAGAGAGAGTGAGAGACCGAGAGAGAGAGAGAGAGAGAGAGAGAGAGAGAGAGAAGAATACCTTTTGGGAAGTCGCCGGAGTGTGGAGTAGGCCGGAGTGGAGTCCGACGCCGGAATGGGACCCTTTTCTCATCATTCTCGCCCTCTCTCTATTTCTCTCTTTCTCGACCTAGCCTCCTCACAGAGTAACTCCTTCTCATTTCTCTCATATACCTTCTATAATTGAAGTGCTACAAGTGACTGGAGGCTCCACTTATTTTTTTGGTCCTCTTTGTACCAAAAGAAGGGCGCTCTTCTTATAGAACTGTATGTAGAAATATATATATATATATATATATATTTTATCATAATATAAAAATATTTTTTCATTGAGAGTTTGTAGGATGATTACTTCCCTTAACTTATTTTGCAAAATGATAGAACTAGAATAGCCAAGCGTGCATAGATTGAAATATTGGTGGCCAGTCCGATGTATTGCCAACCAAGCATGCATGTATTGCCCGATTTATCATGGGCATATTTGATAGCTTGAGGTGGAGCCCACCAATGTGCATTTCTTCAAAATAATCTAATGTGACCAAGCCAAAATTGTGTGGGTCCGACCAGGAGAAGCTGAAATGATTTAATGAGACAGCCCGACTAAATGGTGATCAGCCCGATTAAAAATTCATTCAGCTTTTTTAACTTTAAACCAATTACTTGGCCCCTAATTTACACAATCGGTCTCTCAGTTCGATTAAAAAAAAAATGTCAATCGACTTATACAAATTTTAACTTAAAAAATGTATTTTTTGAGTGCAAACAGCGTGTAGATATCTATGATGGCTTAAAGCATTATAAACACTAGTTTCATTAACTTTTTTATAGAGAAATTTTTTGAGGGGAGGAAAGAGAGTGCTAATTTTGACCTACTAACCCAAATGTGCTACCCAATCCAACCCGATTAGAGTGGGTTGTAATTGGGTTTGAGCCCGTTTTACAGCCTAACCCATTTATAACCCGCCCAATTGTCGCGTCTAGCCATAACTCACTCTTTGCACTCATCAAGCCCAACCATACAAGAGGGTCAGTCGTAACTCACTCTTTACTACTCAGCAAGACCAACCATACAAGAGGGCCATGGCTCTCATATGGGCTCTCTCTTTCCTAATCAGCAAGCCCAACAATACAAGTAGACCCAAAATAAATTACACTCATTTTGTAGAGAGAGAGAATTGTAGACTTGTAAATTGTAATAACAAAAATGTTAGGCACACAACATATTTCACAACAGGGTTTTAAATATATGAACCATGTGCTGTATAAGTGGTACATAAAAAAGTGTAAAAAAATCAAACAATACAGGGTATAACACATTTAAAGCACTGTTGTGCAATGTTTTGTGTGCCTAATATTTTTATTGTAATAATCATGGGTCTAAGAGAAAACCAACATATCAAACTGATCGACCAAATCGAGCGATTCAATCCATTTTCATCAATAGAGTGCAGTGTAACAAAAACACTCTAAAATTGACTAGCGAACCGAAACCGAAATCGAAACGCATCAATCAATTTTAAAATCTCCCCAAAACCAACCTAATCTAGCCGAACCGATTTTACTCCTAATATTAATGATAAGAATATAGTACCCAAAAAAATCATTACAAATTGTGATATTGACAACTTATTCTGTCATTTTAGTGGAAACAAATGGCACTTTTGAGATCTCTATATAAATATATTCCAATATGCATTAAGTTCGTATTGTAGAATTGTAGTTATCATAGATTTATGGGAAGAACATGAGGTCTCACGTGGTTGATGTTTGCAAGAGCTCAATGAAAAAAGTGGACAACCTGGAGAGCTAAAGCTTGCACATATTGTCTTGGCTCTTTCATTGATAGGGACAGATTCAGGAATGTAGTTTAGGGGAGAAGACATATGGGAGTTCGTCCCTGAAAAAAATTTTGACACTTATTTGTACATTTTTAATAATGAGATAAGAAAAGATAATGAGATAACTATATAAGGAGAGAGATAAATACAAACTATTTAAATCAACAAGGAATGGAGCAATTTGTAAACTAAATTTAGAATTTATATTTACAAACACATACCAAACTTTTTCAAAACTTACATATACACATCAGTTTTTTTTTAATCTAAGGGGGGAAGGCTTAATAATTTTGAAAAAATCTTATGGGGGCGAGTGTGTAGAATTTATATATATACATGCATACCAAACTTTTTCAAAACTTACATATACACATCAGTTTAAAAAAAAAAATTCTAACGGGGCCAGGCTTAATAATTTTGAAAAAATCTAAGAGGGGCGAGTGTATAATATACTTAACCTGTATTTTTTAATAATACTAGTATACTTAAGAGTTTTTTCCCAAATCTATGAGGACGGTCGCCCCCTCTCCTCCCCCTCCCCCTAGATCCATCCTTGTTCATTGATTTTCATACATTGTATGAATGCTTTTGTGAAAACTCAGGTCCCCAGCCCATAGATGTCAAGAGGCTTAAGGCAGACCATGTTTACCAAATACATAAACCATATTCAAGGTTTTAGTCTTCTTTTTAAGATAAAAAAGTTAAAAAAAAAAATTTAATAAATAATAATAATAATAATAAATAAATAAATAAATAAAATAAAATACATGGGAATCATCCAAGGCACCAAGTATGGGACCAAAAGAGCCCAATCATCAAGGAAAATATAACGTATTAATGTCCTAATTCTGCTAACCCAATAATTTAAAAAAAAAGAACCCAACACATAACCTAAAATGTTTCAGTCCAAATTACTAGTAGCCAGAATTGTGATGTATATAAGCGACCATACTCGTTTTATCCGACTAGTGTACGTTGGGACATCACAGCGAAGAGTATCGAGTAGTAATATATATATATATATATATATATATATAGAATCCATACAATTTTCAAACTCAAGACATGCATTCGAGTTCATCGTTCCTTCCAAGAGAAGGCCAGTCTGAGCAAAGGCTAAGAAGGCCATTTGTTTAGAACCGAAAACTTCAGCCATTGCAACTTCGACGGCTTTAAATTAACCACATTTTAAATGAAAGAACTTGTATTGAGTGTTAGAATATGTTGTAGCCTAGGTTCATTTCACCTATGTATATCCAGGGCCGGCCCTGGGACAAAGCGGCGAAGTCGTCGTATGGGTACCGTCCTCATTTTTAGGCCTATTTTTTTTCTAATTTTTTCATAATTTTTATGAAACTTATTATTTTTAAGCTTATTTTCTTCTTATTTCTTCGTAATTTCTATGAAACTTAGTATAGATGCCTCATTTTTTAGGCCCCATTAAAAGTTCGCTTGAGGCCTCGGCTAAATTTGGACATCTCAAGGCCCGACCTTGTATATATCGATATATAACCCGTTTAGGTTCATTGCACTATACACTGTAACTTTGGAATTGTACTTTCCCTTTTCTTTTCTTATTTTCTCATAGTCTATATAAAAACTTTCTGATGTAATGATTTAGATCAATATTCCAATAAAATTTAATATTATTGTATCTCATACTCTCTTTTTTTCTTATCATTGAGCATGACATGATTGTACCAAACTGGACCCAAACATTCCACAAACCATGTTTATCTCAACTAATGCAACATATTGCATCAGCATATGGCAATGAATATATCATAAATGCCATCACATGGTGTTTATTTATGTGACCTAGCTCCATCTAGCCTTTGCTTCCCTCACGAGTATGGTACTGATCTTGATGATGATCAGTCACTTGTCAGTTGTCATCCTCAATATATAGAGAAATATATCTATATACACATACATATATATATATATATATGTCCACCATTCAACCATGACCATACATCATTTTCTTGTTCCATGCACATATATACATATGACCCATTGACCCATACATATGGAATGGCATTACGCAGTTTATAGGCTTTGTTGTTTGGTTTGTTGATTTGTTGGAATAGAAAAGAGAAGGGAAATTAAGATAGAAAATTAATTCTTTTGTATTTTCTAATGTTAACAAGCAAAAGTTACTGTAAAAATTTTCAAAATATTTTTGTAATTCCCAGGAGGAAATTGACCTACAAAGTTCAAAAAAGTCTTTGGACACAAACAAATCTCACAAATGCAATCCACAAACACTGTAATATGTCTATTTCTCTCCCAGTAGGGTGAGTCCACTGACACTCACTGATACAATGGAGTCCACAGATGAGAGAGATAGACTTATTGTAGTGTTTGTGAATTGTCTTTGTAAGATTTGTTTCTGTCCAAAGACTTGCTCAATTCAAAATTTGTAATTTATTTTTTACTAAATTTTCTTGTCCTTATTTTCTTCCATATTTTCCTCACTAACCTAACATAGGAAAATGTTTTTCTATCGCTCTGTTTGGTTCATTGATATAGTGAGAAAAATGAAAGGAACATGTTTTCCTTAATTTGTTAAGGTTTGATTGCCAAGGAAAATAGGGAAGAAAGTAAGGAGCCTCACTCCTTTTTTTTCATTGGTTATATAGTGATATCAAGACAAAGCACAAGAGAAACAATTTTCCATCATGTCTTCTTTTCTCTTTTCTTTTTCACTAGGGTTTTCTCTCATGAATGATCAAATAAGATTAAAAATTATAAATTCTTGAAATAGAATAGTAAATCAAGGAAAAATAAAGGAAATTAGCTCACAAAATTTAACTAAAAAAAAAACAAAAATTCGATCCTCTCTCCTTAGTTTCCTCACCATTTTTCTTTCTAACTTTTCCTTTCACCATTTTCCTTATGGGATATTTGGTCATAAATCTTTTAAAATTAAGTGTTATAATAAAAAATTCACACGATTTGGTCATTTTTTATAAAGTCCCTCGCTACTTTTTGAATTTGGTAAAAAATCCCTCCTTGAACAAAAAATAACTAATATAATAATATCTGTCAACTTTAAATCACTATAACTCACTTATTTTTTAGTCTCTTCGAGTGAAATTCATTACTCGTTTGAGAGAGTCAATCAAATAATAGACAGCAAAGAACAAACAATGTATGACAGCGCTTTTGAGCTACTACGGTCCTTAATTGTCTACATGTCTGTATAAATGTCGTTGTCCACGTACTACTGTTCGACTCATTTATTACCATTCCATTAACTGTGAGAGTTATGTTTAAGAAGGATATTATAATCCGTTCCACGGTTCACAAACGAACATGTTTTGTACATATAAGTGTTTGGTTACAGCATAAAAAAAAAAAAAAAAAATTAAAAAGAAGTGTTTGGTTACTTGGAACAAAAATACATATTTTTTATGAGCACTACTACACCTACACACTTTTTGACACATACACACATTAAAAAAATTAAAACATCACAGTTGCACAAAAACTAGAGACGTCCGATCAGACCTTCTTCCCATTCTTTCTTCCCAGGTATGAATTTTTGGTCATAAAACAACACAGCCCAACACCTACACATATGTATGACATGTGTGTGTGCAAGCCGTGTTGCTTCATTGCTGTTAAAGAGAAAAAGAAAAGAATAGATAGTTTATTAGTCCAAGTTATTGATGGGTAGAATGGTAACTTTATTTTATTTTATTTTATTTTCTTCTCGACTTGCGATCAAGGGGAAAGAAAGTTACTTTCTCTTCTCTCATCAACTCACAATCAAGATGAAAAAAAATACCATCTTTTCTCTTCTCTTCTCTTCTCTCCTCACTTATGACTTTCTCTTCTTTTCTTTTCTCTCCTAAACTCCCAATCATAGCGTTAGGTAGTTTAGTCTTTTATTTTATATTAGGGTAATACTGTATACCTAGATATACTATTATTGTCTTTTCTTTTCTATTGTATTCATTCATTCAGTTTTTGTGTTATGAGAAAATCTAGCCCTCTTTTCTCTTTTCCCTTTGTTGTTTTCTTGATTATTTAATATATTTACATAATATCATAGTAGGATCGAATCTCATCCACGATTTTCGCAAATCTAACTCGCGCTGATTCGCGTTCTTTTTTGGATCTGTCATTGATTCTGATTCGATTTTTTGTGTTTTTGGATCTGTCTTTGATTTTAGTTCATTTGTTTTGTGTTATTTAATTACTTCATTTTCGTAATGGTTGTTGAACGGGATGATTCGCTTCAAGCGATTAGTGTTAAACTCGATAGAAAGAATTTTGCATATTGAAATTATGTGAAGAAAAATTTTCTGAAGGGGAAGAAGATGTGGGGTTTTATCAATGGGGATTTTAGTAAACTGTCATAGCCCGGTCCCACAATAACAGAATTAGAGCCCGTGGCACGCCACCGAGGCTAAACCAATTCATTAACGTTCCCAAAAGATTTTAGTTTTAAGAACACACGCAGTGAAAAAACAAAACAAATTTAAAACCAGAGATCCAATCGATTGGAACTTGGTCTAGTCGACTAAAGACCTAAAGCAGAGAGGGTTCAAAGGATTAAACAGCCTATCCAGTCGACTGAGTCGGGACCTCAGTCGACTGGGGCCTCAATTTCTCAGTCGACTGAATGCCTCCGGTCGACTGAAGCTCAAGTAGAAACAAAAAGACACATTTTTGTTAGGGGTCAATCGACTGAAACAGGGCCCAATCGACTGGTTTTGCCATATTAAAAAGCAGTAGCTAGCAAGGCACAAGGGTCCAGTCGATTGATCCCCTGGCAGCAGCCCATTCTGTAGAAATTCAAGTTAAAACAGATTCGTGTCCAATATTGCATTCTTAACTTCATGATTTTACCCTTATTGAACACGAATTATCTCTTATACTGGGAGATTTAATGGATAAATTGTACTTTTGTTGTTCTTGTTGTTGTTCACTTTTTGTTAATAAAATCTCTTTCTTGTAGATTTTGGAAACTTGGTTGATGTTGGAACTAAGTATTTTGGTTCTCACCTCATGAAAAGAGCAGGAATCACCATTCAGCAAGACCGGATTGATCCGGGCAAAAAGGCGGATCGATTCGTTGCTTCCCCAGGACCTGGAGACGTCTTCTCGCAAAGTCGAATCGATCCGGCTTTTACATGCGGATCGATCCGCGACTTTGGACAAAGATTCTGCTTGCATTTTGGAATAGCATATCGATCCGGCGTTTTACCTAGCATCGATCCGCCCCGGCAGTTTTTCCCCATTTTGTATTTACAAGTTTGCCATTTGGTGGTTTATGTATAAATAGAAAGAGATGATTTTTGTTAGGGATCTCTTCTTGCATTTTATTTCCATCTTGTTCTTCGCTCTCATTTGGGCAATCTCCTTGGGTTCTCTTCCATTTTTCCTCTCCATTGTTGTAAACTTGAAGAATTCATTGAAGTTTTAATGGCTAGGTATATTTTCTATCTCTTTTCCTTTGATGATGTTGCTATGTTTTCCATTATTAGTTAGATTTACTTAGGTTGTGGATCATGAACTCTTGGATTAAATGTTGTAGCATTTTTAGTCATTTGTGTAGGATTCAAAACAAAGGACTTCATCTTGTTTGCCTTGCATATTTGATATTCAAAACTTAGACTTTGAATCCTACCCTATGTATTTCATATGGAATAATATTATTTAACCTTGTGTTTTGGACTCCATGTGTTTGATAAATGTTGTGTGTGGGATTTATAACTTGGGGTCTTCGTCTTTGATATCAAGTATCTTTGATTGTTCAAATGCTTGGGTTTTAAATACTATCTTTTGAAGGCTTCATAGGTGATTTGTCCACCAAATAGATTAGTTAGTGTAGGGTGGACAAATTATTTGGATTAGAAGCCATAGAGTCTTCATCTTGTATGTCATGCATCCTTGATAGTCAAACGTTAGCTTCAAATTCGTTTCTATGGAAAGCTCAAAGCTCCTTTTATTTATCAAATAGATGCACTCCTTGTGTTTGATAACGTGTCACAATGAAGTGTTACCTTAGAATGTGCTTGAAATATTAGTCCATTTCATCTTGTTGTGACCCGAGATGGGGGAAATGATCCCTACCTATTGCTTATGTGCTTGAAACATTAATCCATTTCATCTTGTTGTGATCTTAGATGGGGGGAATGATCCCAACCTATCGCTTTTTAGATTAGTATTTATTTGCCCTTGTATTGTCCAAAAACCAAACAAAAAACCACAAGACGCAAAGTCATTTTTATTCCTTTACATCATCTTTTCTTACTTATTTCTTTTGAGCATCATAATTAGTTACTAAATTTTCCAAACGTTGTTCTTGTATCAATCCATGTGAACTCGACACCCTACTTCCAACATACTACGTTTTTTTATAGGGTTAAATAAGAACTTGATTTTGACAACATCAAAATGGCGCCATTGCCGGGGATTGGCAACAACGTTAAGTTGTTTAGTTTCTAATTATGTGCGCTTTTGCATTTGATCTTTTGTTTTGTCTTTGTTTTGAAGGATTAGCTACTCTCGAAGAGCTAAACCTTTATCTAGAATGTTAATGACACATTGGTCTTTCATGGGAAAGGTAATAGTATCTCCTTTGGTTGTTGTTCTTTAAACTTTTGGCATACGTAATTGATTTTCATGATTTCTTAGATAGTTGTGCTTAATAGAAGTGGTGTATTATTGCACAGGAGTCATTCTAAGAAAAGTTGATTTGTCTACCATGTAGCTTAGTTAATGTAGGGTGGATGAGTTATTCTAATCAAAGGTGTTGCATAGTGTAGTAATGTACCACTTATTTATTATTATGATAATTATGCTTTTGTGTTAAGGTGCTTGACTTATACCAAGGGAATGTGATATGTTCCACTATGTAGTTTAGTTAACTTAGTTTAGTTAATGTAATTTAGTTGTAGGGTGGACAAATCATGTTAATTAAAGTAGAGCTATAATATAGTAATGCAAAGTTTGATTGTTTGCCAAACTTTCTAGAACACCTCTTTTAAAGGAATATTATTTCTCTTCTGCAGATTGGGCTAGTGGTAAATTTAACATTCTAACATTCAAATTCATCTGCACCATCTCCTAATCATTCCATCTTCATTTCTTTTGTGTTTTGATTTTTTCTTTTTTGTTTTCTTCTTTTATTTGTTTGATGTGCTTGGTAGTGATTCATGTGCAAGAACATCATCTTTGTGCTCATCGGAAATCGCTCCTTTTGTTGGTAATCTATTCCTACTCATTTTTGTCCTTATCTCGAACCATTTGTATTAGGGACAATGCAATGTTCTAGTTGGGGGGTGTGGGGTGTTCACCCATCATGTTGATGTTCCATTTTCTTCTTTCCAATTAATTCTCCAAGCATGTTTTGTTTGTTAATAAAAGAAAAGATGATTCAAAAAAAAAGTTTCTAATGATTTTAGTATAGTTGTCGTTCTAATGCCGAGCGATGACGCTTGTCTTAAGTTTTCTTTCGAATTTATTATGCGACACTTGCTAAATCCCATTAGTTCTATAACTATCCTGATTATTGTGAATTTCATGAATTTCAAATCTTGGATTATCAAGCACGTTGCATGACTACTTGTGTTAAGATGATGTTTAATGCAATTGTTACCCGAAAATCGTTTAAAACATTTGTGGAGACTTTACCCTTGTGAGTTGTAGATCCTTTTCTCCATTGTTGAGTGTTACATACTTCAATTCTCTCTTCTTAAAAAACATACAAAAGTCGTAGATAATCTCATCGTCTTGTTTTGATTGTTCATTAGAGGAATCCTTTTGTGGAATGCAAAACTCGTAGTTGCTTGTCATTGTTGTGGGGAACAAAGAATCATATTATCCTAGAAAATGATTTTAGGTCCTTCTTTTCATCATTTCTAGCATCAACCACACATACCCTTCCTTCACTTAACCATACACCTTCTATATCCACGTTTGAATTATATTTTTAGGATGTCTTTGCATGAGATCGTGTTTGTAACGTTGTAAAAGAGATTGAATCATCTGGTTGTGAGAGTACAAAGAAAAGAAGTTCTAAAAAGGAAAAAAATTATTTAAAAAAAAAAGAAAAAGAAAAAGAGCTTCATAGTCAATTGTACTTCTTTTTTTGAGCTTCAAAGAAATATTTGTGGATGATTCATCTCTTGTGTTCATCTGTATCCATGCATTCCAATAAATCCCAAGCTTGTACCCAAACACTTCACTTACTTTCTCCTTGTCCTTCACCTCATAACACTTTCCCACTTCACAACCCCCTCAAGGTCCTAATTGATCCTCAACTTGTGTGATTCGGAGTTTGAAACAGATGTAACAAGTAGTTAGAGTTATTCCACACCCTCTAGTGAATAGTATCTCTCATGAGATTAATTTTTACTCATTTTTCACGTTACGTTTTTCATCATTGGCATGTGCGTGGCTTTGGTATCCATTTCCATTATTCTTTTTTCCCGCATGTCCCGAGTGTATTACCTATTCTGAATGATTCACTTTTAGCGTGTAATACTAGTGAGAATTGAGTTGAAGCGCTTTTTGAACGAAATTCGGATTATGAAAGCATTGTCATCTTCTTGATAGTAGTAGTTATGCACTTCACACCACACACGCATCCAAGATTGAGCTTAATGAAGTTTATCTAATAACCTTGATAGCTTGAGAATTTTTTGGATTTGCGTGTCATGTGCTAAAATCTTTTGAAAATTCTTGGGACTATGTTGAGTGTCAGCGTTAGATAGTGGGCAACTATCATGAGGAAATAAAATGTTTATGGGTATCATTCCAAGAACCCTCCGGAGACAAAACTCCGCCTCTACGAGTAACCTAGAGGTTTAACGACTTGTTGCATATGCTCAATGCAATCGTGTTCCCCACAAAAACAGTTTATTTTTCATTTTAAATAAGTTGTTGTGTAAGTTTATTCTTAAATCTCTTGGTATTTAGCTTTGTTGCTAAAAGACTAGCAACCTGCTAGGTGTGATTCGTGTCCAATTTTGCATTCTTAACTTCATAATTTTACCCTTATTGGACACGAATTATCACTTATACTGAGAGATTTAATGGATAAATTATACTTTTGTTGTTCTTGTTGTTTTTCGCTTTTTGTTAATAAAATCTCTTTCTTGTAGATTTGGGAGCTTAGTTGATGTTGGAACTAAGTATTTTAGTTCTCACCTCATGAAAAGGGCAGGAATCACCATTTAGCAAGACCGGATCAATTGGGGTGAAAAGGAGGATCGATCTGGTGCTTTCCCAGGACTTGGAGACGTCTTCTCGCAAAGTCGGATCGATCCGGCTTTTACACGCAGATCGATCTGCGACTTTGGGAAAAGATTCTACTTGAGTTTTGGAATAGCGGATCGATCCGGCTTTTTGCCTAGGATCGATCCGGCCCGGCAGTTTTTCCCCCTTTTATATTTACAAGTTTGCCATTTGGTGGTTTATGTATAAATAGAAAGAGATAATTTTTGTTAGGGATCTCTTCTTGCATTTTATTTCCATCTTGTTCTTGGCTCTCATTTGGGCAACCCCCTTGGGTTCCCTTCCATTTTTCCTCTCCATTGTTGTAAACTTGAAGAATTCATTGAAGTTTTAATAGTTAGGTATATTTTCTCTCTCTTTTCCTTTGATGATGTTGCTATGTTTTTCATTATTAATTAGATTACTTAGGTTGTGTATAACACCCTGTATTTCTTTTCCATTAATAAATGTTTATTTTAATTTAATTTTTATTTGAAATATTTATTTGGGAGTCAAACCGTAATTTTCCTAAATATAGAAATGCTTTCTATGGTTTTAAAAACAATATCTATATTTTTATACAACCCGGGATTTAATTCCTATGATAAAATAATTTTCTGCATTTTTATTTTCAACAGTAAAATACCAGTTTTTGGTTTAAGCTGCGTCCTTACCGCGTCTTAGGTGTGGGAGCACGTGAGCTCGACGACACCGTGTAAACTCTATGGTTTACTTGGAGCCCAAATAAAACTCTCAGTATATATATATATATATATATATTTGTGTATCTCTCGCAGACTCTCATTCTCTCAACTCATTGGCTTTCTTTTTTTTTCCTCAATTCTCTCTAAGACTCCTGGTCACTCAAGAACATACACACATACAGATTATATACATACACATACACATACTGTTACATACATAGATATGTATATATATATACATATATCAAGATCAAGAACGGAGGAGAATTCGAACGACGGAATCGACGGCAGAAATTATTGGTCTCAAAATTCTCTGTATAATCACCTCTGTGAGTATTATAAACTCACTCCCAATGTAAATATATGTATATTTCAGTATATGTATGTGTGTATATGTGTATATATATGTGTCCACCATTGAAGCTTGAAAATTGGAGTTTTAAAAAAGTTAACCAAAATCAATTCTGTAAATTGGGAATGAAAGATCTTAGTCCCAATAAGCTGCGGTTCGAATACTACGGCTTAATTCATCCGTATTGCGACGTATCATTGATTTAAAGTTTTGTCACCCCTCGGTTTTACGTGAAATCCGAGAGCTACGATTGAAATTAGTTAAAACCGATTGTGTATTCATAATCCTTGCGGAAAAACGAAGAAATCCATATATTACATGTCTTGGTTAAAGCAGAATTGAGAAATGGGTCAAAAACAGGCTTCAAATTCGTAACAGGGGAGAAATTGCTGATACCAATCGATTGGAATGATTACCAATCAATTGGAATGATTACCAATCGATTGACATGTGTTCCAATCGATTGACATGTCATCCAATCGATTGACACTTTTGCCAATCGATTGACATTTTTCAGCATTAACGGCTTTTACTAAAACGGTCATAACTTCCTCTAGAAAACTCAAAAACGTGCACCGTTCGAAGCGTTGGAAACTAGACTCAAAGACCTTTCTTTTGATGTGTAATTAACCTATAAAAATTATAACTCATTTTTAAGGGCATTGCTTCAAAGTGGATATGCTTGTGTACTAGTACTTGTAAAAGCGTATTAAAGTAGTTTTGATGAATTTTACCTGTTGTTTCATATATGACTTGATAATTTAGATCATGGGTACTAACTCAATGATTCTAAGGACGGTGCACTTTGTTAATAAAGAAAAAGGAAAACAGATTATAAAAGCGAGATTTGGATAAATCGATTTAATCAATAATAATAAGCTGGTACAGAACCCTGTTTGAAAGATTAAGTTAAAAAGAAAGCTAGAAAGACTTGATCTCTCGTACATTTGTTTGGTGTTACAATTTCTTGAACATTGACATGCATGATAGGGTCGAGGTTGTGTCGACATGCATGTGTGTGAGAAAAGTGTGAAAAGAGTAAAGAGTGGCGGTCTGGTGTGCGACCTCAATATCGATCGGATATTATTCCTGGTATTGGAGGCGACAGTGTTGTGTACGACTTAGATATCGATCGGATAGTATTCCTGGTATCTAAGGCGCGCGTTTCGGATATTGATCGGATAGTATTCCTGATATCCAAAGCGATGGTGATAGTGTTGTGTACGACTTAGATATCGATCGGATAGTATTCCTGGTATCTAAGGCGCGCGTTTCGAATATTGAGCGGATAGTATTCCTGATATCCGGAGCGATGGTTTATTGTGATCGGCCCAGATATCGATCGGATATTATTCCTGGTATCTGAGGGGATAGAGTGGTGCGTGACTTTAATATCGAGCAGATAGTATTCCTGATATTGGAGGCGATAGTATGGTGTGTGACTTGGATATCGATCGGATATTATTCCTGGTATCCAAGGCGACGATGTGTTGTACGATCTAGGTACTGAGCGGTTATTACTCCTGGTATCTGAGGTGATGTGTTAGTTGAACTGAGCTATTTAAAGAAAAGAATTGGTAAGATAAGATGTTACATGATTCATATACGATTACGTATTTATTGCTTACTATATTCCCCCGTGACTTTTGTTGAAGTTAGAACCTTGAATCTATTGTTCTATCAGTTTATATTGTACTGTTGATCATATGCTTATATATACATTGCGAGCACTTTTTTATTTTACTCACCAGCTTTCATAAGCTGACGGCGTTGATGCGTCCTAGACTCTTTGTCCAGATTTTCCGGGTCAGGAGCAGCTAGGGTATTTCGACTATGCTAGTTAGAGGCAGGGAACTTTCCAGGAGGCTGTTTTGTATTTCATATGTCTTTTAATTTGGGGTTGTAATAGACTTTATGATAGATTTGAATAAGGCTGTTTGTGCCTAAGATTATGACTGCTGTAATAGTTTAATAAGTTTTAATTTTGGAGCTTATGTTTATTAGCATCCTTCTCTTTAGAAATGTTGTTTAAGTTATTCATTGCAGGGACAATTGGTCATACTCACTTGTCACGACCTACGAGTCCATAAAGGAAATTAAATGCTTTCCTGAATTATGCTACGTCGGGGCGTGACATTGTGGATCATGAACTCTTGGATTAAATGCTGTAGCATTTCTAGGGTTCATTTGTGTAGGATTCAAAACTAAGGACTTCATCTTGTTTGCCTTTCATATTTGATTGTTAAAACTTAGACTTTGTATCATACCCTATGTATTTCATATGGAATATTATTTAACCTTGTGTTTTGGACTCCATGTGTTTGATAAATGTTATGTGTGGGATTTATAACTTGGGGTATTCATCTTTGATGTCAAGCATCTTTGATTGTTCAAACGCTTGGGTTTTAAATACTATCTTTTGAAGGCTTCATAGGTGATTTGTCCACCAAGTAGATTAGTTATTGTAGGGTGGACAAATCATTCGGATTAGAAGCCATAGAGGCTTCATCTTGTATGTCATGCATCCTTGATAGTCAAACGTTAGCTTCAAATCCATTTCTATGGAAATCTCAAAGCTCCTTTTATCTATCACATAGATGCACTCCTTGTGTTTGATAATGTGCCACAATGAAGTGTTACCTTAGAATGTGTTTGAAACATTAGTCCATTTCATCTTGTTGTGACCTTAGATGGGGGGAATGATCCCAACCTATCGCTTTTTAGATTAGTATTTATTTACCCTTGTATCCTCCAAAAACCAAACAAAAAGTCGTAAGACGCAAAGTTATTTTTATTCCCTTTCATCATCTTTTCTTACTTCTTTCTTTTGAACATCATAATTAGTTACTAAATTTCCCAAATATTGTTCTTGTATCATTCTCTGTGAACTCGACACCCTACTTCCAACATATTACGTTTTTAATAGGGTGAAATAAGAACTTGATTTTGACAATATCAAAAAGCTTTCTAACTTTAACCAAGGATCAAACACACACTTCCAAAAGTACTCCAAAGTAATCCTAACTGCATTAAAACATTACCAAAGCATAATTACAACATGTTACTAACTATTATAACGTTCAAATCCATTCTACAATTCCTAGTTAAACATGGCCAACAAGTTATAAAATTCTTATTACAACGTCTCTATTACCAAAACTACAAAATACACATGATGAGTCGCCTTCTACCAACACTCCCATAGCCCATGTGCTCACTTCTGCGATTCCTCGCCGTCATTAATACCTGAAATGGTTATTTGAATTACCACACATATTCGATTTGTTTAAGCTAATGCTTAGTGAATAAAACAACATATACACGTAAATGACAAACATGCTCGCATTCACAATTCTACATTTCATACTAGTCTCCGGAGCCTCACATATACATCTCATACTCTCAATCCGCGACTCCTCGCCAATAAGTCCATGCGAAAGGGTAAGACCCACGAATCTTCTATTCAATCGTGCGACCTTAATGCCTATATCGGTTGCACAAGATGGCTCAGTAACTACGTGCTCCTTTGACCCAAATAAGCAACTCAACATGCTCAAATACATATCACCATACTCGCGGTAAACAAAACATGTCACCATGCTATTGGGCCTACTTATCAATATAATTGCCCAATATGAACTACACAATATATCTCTATAAGCTAACACATGATTTTTATACAAAACATGAAAACATGTCAAGAAATCATTCCTAAATACATAGTTGGATCACTCACTTCCGAATAATGTTCCTATAATTCAATCCGAAGAAAACCCGTACACAAAGAACGTGCAGAAGTCCGTCTAGTACAACTCTTATGGATCAAAAGTCCAAATATCAACTTTTATGAAAATTTTTAGAAAATAACTTTTCGAAAAACTTAGCCAAACATGGCCTAATAGGTATCAAAACGACGGCCTTACCTCGAGGAGTTCGAATATGAAATTTGGTGAAAAACCAGCGAACGAATGGTTGCAGTTTGGCGTCGAGAAGCTCGAAGAAACGATATCTCCCTTTGGCCTCTTTTTGAAACTTAGGTCAATAACTTATAAAAATATGCAAGTCATCTCTATCTATATATAGGCAACACTTTCAAAAATTGCGTTTACCTCCTCGCAAATTTTCAAAACTCCTAATCAGTCTCCGAAACTCTCTACACAGCTAATTTATAGCTTTACAAGTGAAACCTCAAAATTATAAAAGTTTCTGACTAAGTTCCGTTTGATTGCTAAAACGCAAATTTCTACATGGCTTTTTCGAAGTTGCTAATTAGCCTACCAAATTAATAGCGTGTTAATTCGTCCTCACCAGGATGCTAAAACTAACAATAGAAATATATTCTAAACCAGAAAATAACACATATAGTGAAATACACAGGTAAACATTTATTTCTAGATAAACATTTAAGGTATTCCACGATGAACGTATCATACTCAATGGGTTCTCTAACACAGATACCCAAATCGACTCGTGAGACAAAACTCACTCACAGATGTGCCAACATGCACAACACATCACATTATCATACATGAAAATGTAATGAAATGCAATAACACAAAGACGGGTGTTATATAAACCTACAAATGAAAATGCTGATAAATTTACAGAATTGCTAGATGTTTGGGACACAAATAATTTGAAAATCATTACTTAGATCAATAACCCCGTTGCTCCCTCGATAGGTATGCAATTGGCAAAGTTTGAATATGCAAAGGAGGTGTGGGATCATTTGGCTAAATTGTTCACACAGTCTAATTTTGTGAAAAGGTACCAATTAGAGTGTGATATTCGTGTCCTTGAACAAAAAAATTTGAGTATTCAGGAATTCTATTATACAACAGATCTTTGAGATCAGTAAGCTCTCATGGAGTCACCCGAATTGCGGACGTTTGCACCATATATTGCTAGTAGGAAGGAACAACGTCTGGTTCAGTTTTTGATGGCTCTACATGATGATTTTGAGGGCTTTCGTGGGTCCATTCTCCATCATAGCCCACTTTCGTCAATTGATTCTGTTGTTCATGAGTTAGTAGCCGGGGAAATACATCTCCAGACTCAGTCTAGGAAGGGAATTCTTCCCGACTCTACTCCGTCTATTTTAGCAGGCCCTTGTCGACCACCGTCCAACAATCAGAATAAGCCTTAATCGAGAGTTGGTAGTGATGTGTGCAGTTACTATAAGGAGAAGGGTCATTGGAAGGCTAAATGTCCCAGGTTGGGTCGAGCAAACCAGCCCAATAGCAGCAACCAGCCCTCACATAGTCGACCACCACAACAACAACAAACTCAACCTTCTCATTGGAAATTTGACAACCAATCTCAGTAGCATTTGTATAGACCTCCACAACCTAACACTGCAGCAGTTGTACCACCATCAGACTCATTTGGACCCGGTACCCCTTCCCCATCCACTCCGTCCATGACCTCTATTGCTGAGCAATTTCATAAGTTCCTTGCCACACAGCCACATGCTATGGCCACCACTTCACTAGGTATGTCTTCAGGTATGTCATCAGGTATTTGGGTTTTAGACTCTGGAGCTTTTAATCATATGTCACATGACTTGTCGTCTTTTGCTTCCTTATGTCCTGCTTCCTCTTTGCCTGTTATGACTACAGATAGTACTCCCATGCCATTAGCATGTGTTGGGTCTATTGTCACACCTCATGTATCTCTCTCTAATGTTTATCACATTCCCAAACTTACTATGAATCTTGTTTCTGTTGGTCAACTTTATGATGCAGGTTACTTAGTCTCTTTTTCTTCTACTTTTTGTCATGTACAGGATCCACAGTCTCAGACATTGATTCAGACAGGCCGTAGGCAAGGGGGATTATACATCTTGGACAAGCTCAATGTACGAGTGGTTACAGCTTCTAGTGTTGACTTGTCATCCTTTCGTTTGAGTTCATCTTCGTCTAGTTTTTATTTATGGCATTCTTGCCTTGGTCATGTTTCAGCCTCTCGTTTAAAATATTTAGCTTCTGTAGGGAAATTAGGAGATTTACAAACTCATGACATTTTTTATTGTAGTGGTTTTAAATTGGCAAAATTTTCTGCTTTACCTTTTAATAAAAGTATTTCTTATTCTCTTGCACCATTTGATTTAGTTCATTCTGATGTGTGGGGACTCTCTCCTGCTACTATAAGAGGGGGGTCTCGATATTATGTATCATTTATTGATGATTACACTAATTACTGTTGGGTTTATCTTATGAAACGTCGTTCAGACTTCTTTGATATTTACAATACCTTTCGTGCTTTTGTCAAAACTCAACATTCTGCTGTCATAAAATATTTTAGATGTGATTTAGGTGGAGAATATACCTCTCATAAATTTTGTGAGTTGCTTGCTTTAGATGAAACTATTCATCAGTCCTCTTGTACAGACAATCTTGAGCAAAATGGTGCTGTTGAAAGGAAATATCGGCATATTGTTGAAAATGCTCGCTCTCTTTTATTATCTACATATGTCCCTTGTGATTTTTGGGGAGAGGATTTTCTTACTGCTGTCGATCTAATTAATAAAATTTCATCCTCTCACTGCTCAGGTCTGTCACCTTTTGAAAAATTGTATGGGCATGCTCCTGATTATTCTTTTTTAAAGGTGTTTGGTTGTACTTGTTTTGTCCTTTGACCTCGTGTAAAGCGTACCAAATTGTCACCAAAGTCTGCTATTTGTATTTTTCTAGGTTATGGTGAGAGTCAGAAGGGATATCATTGCTTTAACCCAGTTACTAAGAAACTATATCTCTCTCGCCATGTTGTGTTTCTCTAGCACATACCCTTATTTCATTCCTGATAATCATCATGAGTTGACTAAATCTGATCTCATCCATCTTGACCCATTCTCTGATGATACCAATAGTATGCCCTCTCAAGCCCCATGCACCACTGATATTGTCTCACCTCATGATTCTACTTCTGCTGATGTAGTACATTATCGCTTGATGCTACCTCCCTTCCAGAGGCCACCCAAGCACCTGCTGAGGCTGTAGAACCTCCTCGCTATCCTACTTGTACTCGTAAGTCCACTCAATCACCTGATTTTTTTAATTCTTGTTATTCAGATTCTTTTGCTTCCTTTTTAGCTTCAGCTCTTGATCTCTCTGAGCCTCTGTCCTATAAAGAGGCAGCTCTTGATCCTCTTTGGCAACAGTCTATGGCAGAGGAACTCTTTACATTGTATAAGATAGACATTTTGAGTTTGGCTCCCTTACCTTCTGGTAAGAGCGCTATTGGTTCTCATTGGGTTTATAAAATCAAAACCAAGTCTGATGGGTCTGTTGAGCGGTATAAAGCAAGATTGGTTGCCAAGGGTTTTTCCCAGCAGTATAGTATGAATTACCAGGAGACTTTTGCTCCTGTTGCTAAAATGACTACTGTTTGTACTCTTATTGCAGTTGCTTCTATTTGTCAGTGGCATATCACTCAGATGCATGTTAAAAATGCTTTCTTGAATGGAGATCTCCAAGAGGAGGTTTATATGGTTCGTCCTCCGGGTGTTCCTCATGGTCCTGGTGAAGTTTGTAGGCTTAAGATAGTCTTATATGGTCTTAAACAAGCCCCTCGAGCTTGGTTTGAGAAGTTTTCCACAGTGATTACATCATTTGGGTTTTCCCCAAATGAGTATGATTCAGCTCTCTTTATCAGGTGTACCACTACTGGTCGTATTATGCTTTCTTTGTATGTTGATGACATGATTATTACTGGTGATGATGTTGATGGGATTGCAGTGCTGAAGTCTGAATTAGCTCGTTGTTTTGAAATGAAGGACTTAGGTCCACTACGTTATTTTTTAGGGATTGAAGTAGCCTTTTCTCCAAAAGGTTATTTTCTTTCTCAGCCTAAGTATCCAGGTGACATTCTTGAGCGTGCTCGCCTCACATTGTTAATACCCTTTTGAAGCTTAATGTTCGTCTTTCCCCTTCTGATGGTGTTCCTTTGCCTGATCCTGCCTTATATCACACTATTGTTGGTAGCTTGGTTTATCTTACTATTACTCGTCTGGATATTGCTCATGCTGTTCATAGTGTTAGTCAGTTTGTTAATTACCCTACTACATTTCATTGGGCTGCAGTTCATCGTATTTTGAGGTACTTGAGGGGCACTAGATTTCAAAGCCTTTACTTTCGTCATCTTCTTCCTTGGAGCTGCGTGCATACTCTGATGCTCATTGGCCTGGTGATCCTACAGATCGCAATTCTATTACTGGATTTTGTATATTTTTTGGGTGATTCTCTCATTTCTTGAAAGAGCAAGAAGCAAGATGTTGTTGTTGTGTCTTCCACTAAAGCTGAGTATCGTGCTATGACTTCAACTACCCGTGCGGTTATTTGGTTATGCCGGCTACTTACAGATATGGGTGTCTCCCTTCCTTGCTCTTCACCTATGTATTATGATAATAAGAGTGCTATTCAGATTGCTCACAATTTAGTTTTCCATGAGAGGACCAAAGCATATAGAGATTGATTGTCACATTACTCGTCATCACCTTAAGCATGGAGCTATCACTTTGCCTTTTGTTTCTTCTTTCACGCAGATTACTGATTTCTTTACAAAGTCACATCCGATTCAGCGTTTTCTTTTTTTAGTTGGCAAACTCTTTATGCTTCTAGCTGCAGCATCGTGAGTTTGAGAGAGAGAGAGAGAGAGAGAGAGAGAGAGAGAGAGGGGGAGGGGGATATTAGAATTAGTTTTATTAGCTTTAGGGTAGTTTAGTTTTTTTTCTCTTTATATTAGGGTAATACTGTATACCTAGATATACAATTATTGTCTCTTCTTTTCTATTGTATTCATTCATTCAATTTTTGTGTTATGAGAAACTCTAGCTCTCTTTTCTCTTTGTTGTTTTCTTGATTATTTAATATATTCACATACATCATAAAGCTGTGATAATGTTCTGGGGGACAAGGCAAATGACTTTGTTCATCTTGCGTAGTTTAATTTCAGCTTTGCCATAACTGTTCTACATAACAAGAATCCCTATTGTGGTGCCTCGGTGGGGCGAAGCTCAAACGTTGGCTCATCAGCCTCTTTGAAATTCACTTTCATAGATGTGATCCCACAAATTTCACAGACGTGATCCCCTCCCCCCCTACGAGTCAGAGATTTACATGGCCAAGACTATGGAGATAGGTCATCTACTGTTGGCCCTTCAACCTCTTAATTATTAGCAATTTTTTTTTTTAATCCCCCTCCCCCCTCCCTGCGAGTCAGAGATTTACATGGCCAAGACGATGGAGATAGGTTATCTACTGTTGGCCTTTCAACCTCTTAATTATTAGCAATTTTTTTTTTGGAAAAATTGTACCTTTTATCCTAAAGTTTGGGTGGTTTGACACTTGATTCTAAAGTTTTAAATATAGTATTTTGGTCTCTAAAGTTTGGGATAAGTCACAGTTTGGTATCTCAAAAACTTTTATAACGAAATTTTCGTTTTTAATGACTAAATTATTCGTCACTAAAGGGCCAATTGGATTTCTTTGCTGTAGTTGTTCAACTTTAGCAACCAAAATGTCACATTTGAAACTTTAAGTGTCTAAAGTTTCATTAAAGTTTCAAATCACCCAAACTTCAAAGGCTTACCCCCCAAAAAATATGTATATGTATAGGAAAACTTCTTATGAGGGATCCCTCATTTTATTAAAATGAGATCTTCTAATCTAGCCGTTGGAGATCACTTACTGTACAGTGAATTTCACTTTTACTGCATTGATTAAATGATCTCCAACGGCCAGATTAGAAGTCCTCGTTTTAATAAAATGAAGGATCCTCATAAGAAGGGTCTTCATAGAATTTTCATGTGTATATATATCATAACCTTATAATATAAGAATGCAGCAGCTCAAAACTGACTTAGTCAAATACCATTTTGCCCCTCTCCAAAACTTATATACATACTCCTCATAAGAATATATTGATTTGTGTGAGGGCAATTTTGTCATTTCAGCCCACCAAGAATCTTTAGGAAAACTTGTAATTACAAGTGCACCCTTTTAGTATACATAATGACTCATACATCTCGATACTTATCATAATGATATATTGGTTTGTGCCTGGGTAATTATGTCATTTCAAATGAATTATTACATTCAGGTCAACTTTTAAAATTTTATTTAATATAATAATGAGGATTCAATCAATAATATTATGCCTAATTACATATGGCTCAGCAATTTTCGGAATATTTATTATTCATTTAAAAAAAAGTCAACAAATGCGGCTATTTTGACGATTATTTACGAATTGGTCACTAATATATATAATTTGGTCAACTTGTTCTCTCAAATTTAGTATTCATATATTGTAATATGTGTAATTGCATTTGGATGAGCAAGTTTTGGGATATTTATTATTCACTTCAAAAAAAGTCAACAAAAGTGATTATTTTAATGACTATTTACGAATCGATCACTAATATTTACTTTTTTGTCAACTTCTTCTCTAAAATTAATATATTTACGAATTGGTCATTAATATACCAAAATTCACTTATATTCAAATCTCATACCAAATTTATATCTTATACTCAAATGCATAAGAGGAGATTGGCACGTGCATCGCACGTGCCGGGAACCTAGTATGTATATATATATATATATATAAATCAACAAATAAGTATCGAGACTACAAAAATTGGGCATATTAGTGAATAATTAGTTCACTACAGTTAACTAACTCTGGTTCCAACTTCCCAATTTTGCCCTTCAATTATAGCTCCTTTAATACAAAACCAGAAGAACAGAGTACAACTAATCAGTCAGTCCCCCCAAAACTAGCCACGCGGCTGTCGGCACCGCTCTCACTCTTTTAGCAGAGTTTCCAAACTTTCAGTTTCAGTTTCTGACTTTTCTGCTCAGCCCCTGAATTTCCACAACAAAAACCATAGCTTTCCCGCCAAACCAAAAAAAAAGACCGAACCAAGCATGACCCACCACGCCGTCGGCACGGCGCCGGAGAGGGTGATCGTCGCCGTGAAAGCGGAGAAGGTGATCTCGAAGAACGCCCTGGCTTGGGCCCTGACTCACGTAGTCCGTCCCGGCGATTGTGTTACGTTACTCGCCGTCTTCTCTGCCCAGAAAACGGGTAATTCCGTCATTTTGATTGCGTAATTGGGTGTTTTTTAAAAAAAAAATTTGTGTTCATGGGCTTAATTTATGTTCTGTGTTTTTTTTTTTCCCCTTCTATTAGTTTCACTTATCAGATAATTCTTAATGTGTTCAAAAGATGGTATTTTGGTTAAAATTAGAAAATTTTCAAATACCAAAGTGAGGATTTTAAGTTAAAAAGGGGGTGGGGTAAATTATAAAATTTAGAAGGGGGGCACGAATGCATTAAATCTAAAATAAATAGGGCAAAAATTAAATTTTGAAAAGTTGAGGGTATGTGAGGTCCGCCAGTGATTAAGGCATTGTGGAGTTTGGTTACAGGTCGGAGATTATGGAGCTTCCCGAGGTTGACCGGAGGAGATTGCCGGAACGGTAAGCATGAGAAGTTGCCGGATCAGATAGGTCAGATCTCCGAGTCCTGTTCCCAGATGGTTCTTCAATTTCACAATCAAATCGAGGTAACTCCACAAAAATTACCCAATTGCCCACTTTCTGCAATTGTTTTCACATTCAGCTCAATTTTCCTGGAAAATGTAATTCCTTTCCCGAGAAAAAAATAAAAATAAAAAATAAATAAACCTAGGGAATTAGTTCACTGTTCACCCAAAACAAAAACATGTTATTTTGGCGTGTGAATAGTAATAATTATCATGTGAAGTACATTCCCCTAGCATTTTTTTTATTTTTATTTTGTTTTTGGGAATCCCTTTTAAAATTATTGATCATCAGAGAAAAAAGAGATTTGACAATAAATTGGATTTTCTTGATTGGGTTTCTGGCATTTGATTGAGGTATCGGGGTTTTAGAAGATTCCAAGGCTTGTCCGAATCCGATGTTTTAGTGCTACCGAATTATTTCAAATATTATGAGTCACATGTGCCTCTGGTAAATGCCAAGAATCAAGTATATTAATTAAAACCCCAGGAATCTTATAGCCCCCTTTTTGAATAGACTGTTAGTAGTTTAGTATCATTCTCTTTGATCCATATAACTATCAATAGTGTATAATCATAAACTGGAAAGTTTGGAATTGTTTGCTCTAATTTGCGCGGGCGTGCCAGAACCAATCTGTGGTTCGGTGTGTGTATGTGTAAGCGTGCAAACTAATTTCCTATCTGCTTGTGTCAGTGATACACAAGGCTTTGGTAAATCTGACTTCTAAACTGGTGATTGTGTGTAGTGAGTAGGAAAGTACCCTCACTAAAAGTCCTTTAGCAGTACTGAAGCGCACAAGCTAAAAAGTATCAAGTTTAAACAAGTTAAACAACTCACAAACGGTTTAATAAAAGTAGATTTTATTAAATGCTTGGAAAACTAAAACAGATCTCAAGAACAACAGAATGGACTGATTATTCAAAAGAAACAGAGAATAAACATAACAAAAAGACAGACCTAATTGCTATTAAAGTTAGGAAACAAAGACTTAGAAAAAGTGCTCTGAATGCCTTGAATGTGCTGAATACTGAATACTGAATACTGAATGCTGTGTATGCTTTTGTCGAAGAGACGCGGAGTCCTTTGCTCGAAGGCCTGCCTCTATATTTATAGCGGCCTGAACTGATTCCTATTTGAACTATAATTCCTTTTCCTACGCCCCAATCTACTGATTGATTGGCTGATTTGAAGGAATCCTTCTATATCACCATCTCCTTCCTTATCCAGAACTTACTTTGAATCAATCCCTTTAATTTAGGGATTAAATGCTCCAATCCAGCTGGCAACTAACAACTCCTTTCCCAGACGGACTCCTGTTTCCAAAAAACTCTCAGATATGACGTCATCATGCCAGCTATGAATAGCGACGCCCTGTCTTTCGTCAATCGACCTCCCCCTGTTGGATGAATCGGGCTCATGACTCTTTTCATGTCCGATCATATTTCTTCAACTTCTTATGATCAATCGGACAAACTCTTCCTTTTCATCATGTCCGATCAGTTATAACGTTGCTCAAACAATCCATCGGGCTCTCAACATGATGAGTTATGTTCTCATAGCCCGATGATGCTTACACTTGCCACATGCTTCCATCGGACTCTTCTCATCTCCCTATAGTTGTTTCCCCCATCGGGCTTACCTCTTGAGTCCGATGAGTCATCACTACTTGCCTCAGCGTCTCCTTCACCCAACTTCAACTCCACTCGGCTCAAAAATCAATGACGGTTTTTGGGTGCAAACAATTGCCCCCCAAAAGGTCATATCAAACGTCCCGCCTGGATTGATGTGACGTTTTGAATTTCAAATATGCCACGCGTCAAGCACACAGCTAACGTCAGGTTATGGAGAATCCCACCAGTCATCCTACATTTAATGCGCCATGATTACGGCGTCGTGATATTTAAATATCTCCCAACATCCGAAAACTCATCACACGTTCATACTTTCCCCTCTCCAGAAATCAAGCAAAATACAGAGCTTCACTCTTATCTTCATCTTCTCCGGCGACATTTCTTCCCTTCATAGACATGGCTCCCAAAACCGCTCCGGCTACCTCTAAAGGCAAGAAAACCTTCGTTGATGCTCCTCCACCCCAAAACCGATGCAAGGAGGTTAGGGCTTTGGCAAAAGCTCACGCCGCTGACATATCCACTGAATACCTCACCCCCTACAGCTCTTCCGATGGTTCTCCCACCGCACCAGGCTTAGGTGCGGCGTTTCTGGGCCACCCTCCGGCGCCTTTTCTTCCTTTCTTTCCTCCCGTAGGAAACGAAGAATTCCTGCAAGTCCCTGCTCATTGGGCCAAGGTCCAGACTGCTAACCAACCAATCCGAGGATGGCCGACACCCGCTGCTGACTGGGACAAGTGGGTAACTAGGGTTTCGGCCTCTAAAGCCGCCGTCTGGAAGCAAACGGGCATCTATGATGCAATCATGCTCAGTCGGTCTCGCATTGAAATAGACCGGCCTCTCCTTCTCTCTGCTCTACTCTTCTGGTCTTCGTCTTGCAACGGCTTTCTTTTCCGTTGCGGACCAATGGCTCCCACTGTCAAAGACATCAGCTACCTGCTCGGCCTCCATCCTCATGGCCCAGAGATCATTCCCGGGCTTGACGTTGGGACCGCCAGCTTTGCCTATCCACAACAGGAAACTGTCAGAGACGGGGCCGTTTCTCACAAACCGATCACGGCCTTTGGAGGTTTCCTTGCTGCCTGTATCGGGGCAGATGATACGGAGGTGTCCGATGCAGAACACACTGCCTTCCTCATCTACTGGCTCAACAAGTATCTCTTCTGCTCAGCCAGCCAGGCTATCACTAAAGAATATACAACTGTAGCCCTGGCCCTTGCATCGGGGCAGCCACTGGCCATGGCTACGCTGGTTTGGGCACATTTGGTCCGAGGCATCACAGACTTTGTTCATTCGGGCTTCAGTGCTGGTGGGAGCCCGATGTGGCTCCTGCAATTGTGGCTTTACTCATACTTCCCGGAATTCCAACCCACCATCACTCCATTGGCCGATATTCCAATCTCCGCCATTCAATTCGTGAATGTATCTCCTTCTACACATTCTTTTGAGGAATGTTTTTCCTTCTTTTACCAGGGTTGCTTCCCTCGGGACGTCAATCTCTTCACCCCATTCTTTTCCCTTCAATTCTCTTCTTTTCTTCAGCTATCCAATAACCCTTCAAACTGGGGTTCGGGCACCCAGTCTACCTATAATGAAATTTTTTCTAGCTACTTAGTAGCTAGAGACATTATTTTTAGCCCAAGCATCCCGTCAGCCAACAATAAATGCGGGGCCGAGTACTACTTTGCTCCTCTATACGCCCGCCAATTCGGGCTCACTCAATTAGTGCCCGTTCCTCCTGGTATCACCGTTAACGTTGATTGGGTTGAACGTGGCCTCATTGTTAACGACGGGCAGGTGAAGAGGATAACAGAAAGGTCAGCCCGGCTCAAAGCCGCGTTCAACTTTACACCTTTCTCTGCCCGACCAGTAATATCAGAAGAGTTCACCCAATGGTGGGGTGAACGGGCTCGAAATATATTTCCACGCACCGCTGCTGAGGCCTTGGCTCCTTTCACTGCAACATCGGCCATTGTGGCCGATGTCCCTATACCAGCAACGGCTCCAACCCGGCGCAAACAAGTCGCCAAGAGGCCGGCTCGTAAACAAACTCCGGGCAAGGGTCAGCCTCAAAAGAAACAAAAAACACCGGCCTCTGCTCAAGTTTGCTCTTCCCCTTTTGATTTGAGCCCGAATTCCTTTTATTCTATATTAATCCTTTTGCTTTATCTTTGCAGCTTGCTGATGAAGATTCGGGAGAGGATCCACTTCCAAACCTTACTCAGACTCTTCCCCCAACTCTCCCTACATCACCGGCTTCTGCAGCGGCTTATCTAGAGCGAGTGGCCGTTAGGGTGATGCCACTTCACATCGTGCCTCCTCTAACTTCTTCAAGCGGAGACGGAGACGAAGACCTTGCTCATGTCGGCCAAGTCCCTGAGCAGGTTGTTCTTTCTTCAAGTACTGAGAGTGAGGCCGGTGCTGAACCTGCCACCGAGGCTGCTGAGGAGGAAGTAAATCAAGCGATCCCTTCTGCACCCGAAACTCCAGCCGGTCAAGGGGCACCTACCACCGCCATCAGCTCTCCTGTCCACATCATACCAGGACCGGTGGTGACCGAGGTCACTCCTCCTGAAGTGTCTGCTGTGGAGGCCGGTGATGATAATTCGGGCTCTGTCCCTGAAGCAGAAGCCCAACAGACGACAATGGCCCCAATGAGTCCGGGCGCAGGAACCGGCCTCCCTTCTTCTTCCCAAACATCTTCTCAACCAAGCGAGGCAGACATTCGCGAAACAATCATGGCCTCGCTTCGTCCTCACACCCAGGTATTGCTGTGTTACTTTGCGTTACTTCATTGATTCTATAATAACACCTAACTGTGATCTCTTGAACAGGCCGATCCTTCAGAGCCAGTGCCCGTTATTCCCTTCAATGACTTCTTCTTGGGCCTGGACCTGGGAGCTTTTGACCTCGGCCCCCTAGAGCCCGAAGCAGTTTCTCCTTCCCTTCTGCAACAATCCAAGGACTTGCTCTTCGGGCTTGCTGACCAAGAACTTTCCAATCTTCCTGCTGCGGCTGACGTTGACACCGCTTTGAACACCCTCATGGCCGATCCTTCTCTTTCAGACGGGCAGCTATCATTACTCGTGGAGATCAAAGAAAGACTTCCTAGCGTCCGTCTTATGGATAGAACGGCCTCGAAGATTCAAGCGGATGCAGAACTTCATTTAGGCTCCCGTCAGAAAGCATTGAAGTTCTTGGAAGGGGCCAGAACCAAGTTCGAAGCGGGAAAGGCCTCTCGTGCTCAAGTTCTAGCCAGGGGTACTTGGCTGCGGGACCGTATTACTGTATTAAAAACTCAACTCGCCCAATGTGAGGCCGAGGTTGTTACCAACAACGCCTCCATTGAAAAAATTGACGAGGCATTATCTTCACTGGGCGGGGACGCTCAGAAGTGCAGTGATCAGTTACAAGCCAGCGTCCCCATATCCCGGGCTTGGGCCCAAAAGCTAGAAAGGGCCAAGAAGGACCGGTCTGGGGCCATCAAGACATGGGAAGACTTGAAGGCTAAACTTAGGAATTTCGGGTCGGCCTAGAGACCGACTCCTGTTTATATATACTTTGTAAAAATAATTTTTTTTTTTTTTTATTATTATTATTTGTAAGTAAGCTGTGCTCAGCCTATCAATACAAATCCTATTCACCTAAATCATTCGGGCTCCGGCTCATAATTTATCAGTTGCTCATACTCCAACCTAGGATTAGGTTTATAATCTAGATCAATGGTCTCCCATAACGTTGGATAATAAGACTTTAAATACTGACCATTGATTAATCGGACATGTATCGTCCCATCTAAATCACGAAGCCTGTAAGCACCTCCTCTTTTAACATGGTGAACAATGAACGGGCCTTCCCAATTGACCGACCATTTACCGTATCGATTATCCTTGTCTCCAATAGGTAACACGGCCTTCCACACCAAATCATCGGTGCAAAAAGATTTCTCTCTCACCCTTTTATTGTAAGCTCGGGCAGCCCGTTGTTTTTGTACTTTTAATGCATCCAAGGCCATTAGCCTCATTTCATCAAGCCCTTCCAACTCAGCTACCATAGCCTCCGTATATTCAGCGGGCTCTAGTTGATTCTGTAAAGCCCTTCTGGCCGATCGGACTGTAACTTCCATAGGTAACATCGCGTCATGCCCGTAGGTCAGCATGAACGGTGTAACCCCAGTACTTGATCTTTTTGACGTCCGATAGGCCCATAATGCTTCGGACAGAAGCTTGTCCCATTCCCTAGGATTCTCCACGATCATCTTTTCAATGATCCCTTTAAGGATCTTGTTAGTAGACTCGGCCTGCCCATTAGCCTGTGCATAGTAAGGTGTAGAATTAAGAATCTTGATTCCCCTACTTTCTGCAAAGGCGGATGTCTCCGACCCTGTAAACACAGATCCTTGATCGGCCGTGATTGTTTCTGGAAGGCCGAACCTATGGATAATGTGTTCTTCAATGAATTTTATGACGGTGGCTTGTGTCACCGTTCTACAAGGTATGGCCTCGGCCCACTTGGTAAAGTAGTCCGTAGCCACTATTATGAAACAATGTTGGCCGGATGATGGCGGTAAAACTTTGCCAATCAAATCCATCGCCCATCCCCTAAACGGCCATGGCTTGATTATGGGTTGCAATACTTTGGCCGGCACATGTTGAATCGGACCATGCTTTTGACAAGGTTGACAACCTTTGGCATAGCTGATGCAGTCTTTCAACATGCCAGGCCAATAATAATTATACCTCCTCAATAGCCACTTCATCTTGGTGCCGGCTTGATGTGCTCCACATATCCCTTCGTGTACTTCGGCCATAACCTGCATGGCCTGCTTCTTCCCCAAGCACCTCAGAATCACGTCATCACCGATCGGTTTCTTGAACAATTCCCCATCTACTACCACAAATCGGACTGCAAACAACCTGACTCTCCGGTCCACTCTGACATTTGGGTGACTCAAGTATTCAATAATAGGAACTCGCCAATCGCTGTCCTCCATCAAGACCGAATTGGTAGTAGCGTACCAACCCCTCTTTGCCACGGACGGTAATGACCGGACATTGACCGTGATGAGTGGGTCTTCTGCATTCTTCTGGGAAGGTGAGGCTGATCCTGTCTTTGCCAACTTATCGGCCTCAGTATTGGTTGTTCTTGGGATATAGCTCACACTAATGTCATCAAATGCTTCCATGAGCTGAGTAGCAACTGCATGGAATGGGCATAACTCCCAACTCCTTATTTGAAACTCCCCAGCAATCTGTCCGATCACCAAACCCGAGTCGCCTTTTATATGCACAGAAGATGCCCCCATTTCAAGGAGTATTTCTAGTCCGATTATAAGTGCTTCGTACTCGGCCTGATTGTTAGTGCATTTGAAGTCAAGCCGAAAAGACATTTTTGTCTTTTTGTACTTGGGTGATACAATTACCACCCCTGCCCCAGCACCTTCTGCATTTTTGGACCCATCAAAGATTAAAGTCCATGGGACTAAGGATGTGCTCAATACTTTAGGTGTTGGAGGCAGTGTTCCCAAATCAGCAGGATCTGGGTGATCGGCCAAGAAATTGGCTATGGCCTGGCCTTTTACCGATTGCTGTGAACGGTATTGGATGGCAAACTCCATCAAGGCCAAGGTCCATTTCCCAATTCGGCCTCTCATGATTGGTCTTGATAGCATGTATTTTATCACATCCGTTTGACATATTATATAAGTGGAAACAGGAAGCATATATGTTCTTAACTTCTGTGAAGAAAAATACAAAGCCAAGCATAACTTCTCAATCGGCGCATAACGCTGCTCGATTGGAGTCAGAATTCTACTTAAATAGTAAACGGCCTGCTCGTTACCTTGCTCATTATCTTGAGCTAGCATACTACCTATAGAGCAATCAGAAGCCGATATATACAATTTTAAATACCTACCCTTTTTTGGTGGCATTAACACTGGAGGCATTGACAGATACTGTTTGATTCCTTCAAAGGCTAGTTGATGGCTGTCTTCCCACTTGAAGTCTTCATCGGTCTTGATCTTCAATAGTGGGGTCCATATTTGGGTCTTCCCTGCACAGTTTGATATGAATCGTCTTAAGAAATTGATTTGCCCGAGCAATCTCTGGAGTTCCTTCTTATTAGCAGGCGGTTTTGCTGCTTGGATAGCCCGAGCCTTATTTGTATCAATCTCTATCCCCCTCTGATGTACCAGGAACCCTAAGAAATTTCCTGCTGTAACACCGAACGCGCATTTGAGAGGGTTCATTTTTAATCCGTGAGCCCGCATTCTTTCAAACGCCTTTTCCAAATCTCTCAAATGGTCGGTGTAATTCCCTGACTTTACCACTACATCATCTATGTAAACTTCCATGAACTGCCCGATCATATCATGGAAGATTGAATTCATTGCCCGCTGATAAGTGGCTCCAGCGTTCTTGAGTCCGAAAGGCATGACAACCCACTCAAAGGTTCCAATTGCCCCCGGGCACCGAAAAGCAGTCTTCGGGACATCCTCTTCGGCGATGTAAATCTGGTTATACCCCGAATGCCCGTCCATAAATGACAGAATTTTATGTTTAGCGGCCGAATCGATTAACTGATCGGCCATAGGCATGGGATACTCATCTTTTGGGGTAGCTAAGTTTAAATTTCTGAAGTCTATGCAAACCCTTAGCTTCCCATTCTTCTTCACTACTGGCACTACATTCGAGACCCATTCGACATATCGGGCTGTCCGAATGAAGCCAGCGTTTAGTAATCGTTCGATCTCTTCTTTCACCTTCAGTGTCACTTCTGGTGACATGCGCCGAGGCAACTGTTTGAACGGCCTGAACCCCGATTTAATTGGCAATCGGTGTTCCACCAGTTCTCTTGACAGACCCGGCATCTCATCATACTCCCAAGCAAAACAATCCTTATATTTATGCAGGAGTACAATCATATCGGCCTGACCCTGAGGATCCAACATCTGACTCACATAGGTAGGCTTGTGCTCCCCTTCTTCGCCTAAGTTGACTTCCAAGAGAGGGTCCTGGACATCGGCCTTAAGATCATCCAGCTTAGCCGTGGCCGTTTCCAACTCATGTATCTGAATCTCTTCTTCTCTTGGGGCTTCTTCTTCGTAAATGCAATCAGCCAGATTGATTGTTCCGTCAATAGGGCCGATTTCTAATCTTCGGTCGGCCAAGAATGCACACCATCTGGCCATGCTGGCTCTTAAGGCCAGCAGCTTCCGTTCTTCAATTGTCGTAATCCCCATGGACGTCTTCTTGTTCTACGATCTCGATCGGCCTTGATTCCTTTGTCCGACTGAGATTATGGAAATATGCCTTGATGTCCGACGAACTTCCTTTAAGGAAGGTCGCTGTATTTGGCCTTCCCAATTTGTTACATCCCAACAACTTCACTGGCCCGATGTCATCTTCATACAAGACTGCATCGGCCGTCTGCACCCGGGCTACAAAGGGCTTGGTGTCTGCCCCCACCACTTCCACCTCATCTCCTCTCCAGAAAATTAACAACTGATGAAGGGTGGAGGGAATACAATAGTTTGGGTGTATCCAATCCCGGCCTAATAAAGCATTATAGGCCGCTGAAGTTTCCACGATGAAAAACGCTGTCATGACCGTTTTGCTGCCAACGGTCAGTTCCAAGGGTAGAATCCCCTTCGTCCTTGAAGGTGCCCCCGTGAAGCTTTGGACATTCATTTCTGTCGGAATCAGCTCCGACTCCGATTTCTGCAAGATCCTTAACATGATTTGGGGCATTATGTTGATAGTAGACCCCCCATCAATCAGAATCCTGTTTATCGGGACGCCCTCTATGTGCCCCTTTACATACAATGGCTTTAGATGTTGGGACATCTGGTGCGTTGGCTTTTCAAACACAACTTTAACTGGTCCGGTCTTCACTCCTTCCTCAGTCTGTTGTTCCTTCGGCCTTAAGATAGTAATCTTTGGCCGATCGGTCTGCCCATCGGTGGCGTCCACACTTTTGCTAGTGGCTTCCACCACTTTAGGCTTAACGACCTCTCCCCCGTTCCACAAGTTTTCTTCCCCCACGGCCGAGTCCTTAGCTGAGCCTTCAACCACATCCCCTTCCATGGCCGATGGTTGATCCGGTTTGGCCATGAAAGACAGGGGTAGCGTGAACACCATGTTAGAAGACAGGCCTACTGGAATTGTCCCGAATTGGATTGGCGAAAAACTAGAATCCGACCCATCTCCCTCGGACTCAATCATCCTGTCCACCGTATTTGTCCCCTTTTCCTGTGAACTTTCTGGTCGGACTCTCTCCTTCCGAGGTTTGGTGGGAGCATTCGGACCCCCTACCTGATTCTTCAACAACTGGCGTTCCCGCTCGGCCTGTCGCATTCTCTGATATCTTCTTTTCTGGGACTTGCTATATTGCGGCCGTGCTGGGAACTTGGAGTGTTCAGCTCTATGCCATTTTTGATCTTCTACCCTAGGCGGTAGCACCATCCTCGGGCTCCTTCCAGAAATTGTTGCTTGTATCCGAGGCCTTGGAATCACTTGGGAACTACTTTCCCCCAGTCGGCCGTATTCTCTTTGGCCAACTTGGTATTCCGACGGATGTTTTGCACGCCACTCGGGCTTGGCCTGGCCTTGCCACGGTAATGACAATCTTTCATGTACGGACCTTCTCGGGCTTGAGCCCCGATGTTCATAGCTTCTCGGCCTCTTACTCGGGCTCGAGACTTCCTTCTTGATGTCGGCCTTGCACCTCGGGCAAAGGCCTTGTTCGATGAATTCCAGCTGTCGCCGTAGATCGGCTATCAGGTTATCGGTGCTAGATTTAGCCGTCCCTTCGTCAGCTTTCTGTACTTCCGTTTTGCGTTCTTGATGACTCTTTCGGAGGTCATGTATTGTAACCTTTGGCCCATTGGTGGCCGAAGTAGCAATTTGTTTACCCTCCCTTTGTGTTAGCACAAGTTCTCCGTCAGATAAGTCAATCTTCAGCCTCGGCCTTGACAGCCTAGTCAGGTCGGGCATCACCATGTTTGTGCCCGTAATCTGAGGAAAAGGATTCGCATCGATCCCCATTGCTTTGTCCGAGAATTTGAAGACCCCCTTCTCAACGTTTTCCTGTATAAAATTGCGAAAAACAACACAATTGTTAGTAGCGTGCTTCCAAGAATTGTGCCATTTACAATATTCTTTGTTCTTTATGTCATCGGCCTTTGGGATCCGATGTCCTTCACTTAGCTTGATCACTTTATCAGCCAATAGGGCATCGAATATTTGGTCAGCCATTGTTATATCGAAAGTATAGTTTTTCCCCGCCTCGAACGCCATCTTCTTTGCAGCAGCGTTATTATTAACAGGCTTGTTCAAGGCGTTACATACGATTGGCCGTTTGCAAATTAGTTCGGCCATATCGCATTCTGTTTCAAGGTCACACTCTGCCAAGTGGACCTCGTAATTAGGATCTTTGTAATATGTTCCCTTGGAAGAGTTCTTCTTCTCCTGCTCATCCAAGAGAATGCGTTCATAGCGACCCGCCCGTGTGGCAAGCTCGAACAGATCACGGAAGTCATTGCCTTCAAACCTCTTGCGAAGCTCAAAGGACATGCCCCCCATGGCCATCTTTGCATACTCCTCCTCGGGCAACACAGTCTTGCAGCGGTATTTTGCCTTTCGGAAGCGGGCTATGTATGTTTCCACGGTCTCCCCCACCAGTTGCATCATACGCGACAAATCTGCTAATGATGTCTCGGGCTCAGTCCTATAGAACTGTCCGTGAAACAACTCCTCCATCCCTTGCCAAGTCAACACCGAATTGGCTGGGAGGTTGACGTACCACAAAAACGCCATGCCCGTTAGCGAGTTTGGGAAAAGTCTCAACTTCAATGGGTCACTGTGACCCACATGGCCGCACTGAACAATAAAACGGCCAATGTGCTCAACTGAGGACTGTTCACTCTCTCCTAAGAATAGAGTGAAATTCGGTACCTTATACCCTTGAGGAAATATGACTCGGTCAATCTCCGGCGGGTACGGCCGTCTATAAGTCGGCCTTTCCAGTCTCCGCATAAACGGGCCATACTCCTCGTGTATGGCCGCTACCAGCTCTTCCCTATTGATGGGTTGAACTACGGGCTGAACATTCCTTATCGGGGGTATCAACGGCGGCGGTCCGTTCTGTTGATTATTCTGGACTTGATGGGTCCAAAACCCACCGTTGTTCCTCTGCCCCCCATTGCCACTCCCTTGGGGCTGTGTGTGGCCGACTGAACTTTCAGTCTGGCCAGCAGATCCTCCAAACCCTGGTGTCGCCGACCCGTTGGGATCGGTGACCACCATACTGCCAGCGTGGCCGGTCTGTGACTCAGATTGCTTTCCTGAGCCATTTCCGTCTCTTAGATTCGGACAGACATATGGTGGGCTCTTCGGCTTATCGGACTCCAGCGAGGTACCCGAGTTCGAACCGTTGACCTGTTCTCCTCTCCCTCCGGCCTTATAAGTTTCAATCAAATTTCCGATTGTTTCTGTCAGTCGGTCCAACTTCACGTGAGTGGTCCTGGTTTCATGGATCAGATCAGCCTGACTTTTATGGATATCGGTCGTTTGCTGCATGACCGATCTGAGGTTGCCCATAGAACCTATGAGCGCGTTGTACTCCTGCCACATGGGCTCTACGTTGGCCCTCATGGCTTCCGAGATGGCTTCTAATGTGATACTACCGTCCTGTGGAGAACGGCCGGTGCTCTCCTCCGTGGGCGGATCCATAAGCTGATCGTCCTTTGTCGTCTTATCTTTCTTCGGAGGCATGATTTGACACTGTGAGTCCCACCGGGCGTGCCAAAAATGTTTGCTCTAATTTGCGCGGGCGTGCCAGAACCAATCTGTGGTTCGGTGTGTGTATGTGTAAGCGTGCAAACTAATTTCCTATCTGCTTGTGTCAGTGATACACAAGGCTTTGGTAAATCTGACTTCTAAACTGGTGATTGTGTGTAGTGAGTAGGAAAGTACCCTCACTAAAAGTCCTTTAGCAGTACTGAAGCGCACAAGCTAAAAAGTATCAAGTTTAAACAAGTTAAACAACTCACAAACGGTTTAATAAAAGTAGATTTTATTAAATGCTTGGAAAACTAAAACAGATCTCAAGAACAACAGAATGGACTGATTATTCAAAAGAAACAGAGAATAAACATAACAAAAAGACAGACCTAATTGCTATTAAAGTTAGGAAACAAAGACTTAGAAAAAGTGCTCTGAATGTGCTGAATACTGAATACTGAATACTGAATGCTGTGTATGCTTTTGTCGAAGAGACGCGGAGTCCTTTGCTCGAAGGCCTGCCTCTATATTTATAGCGGCCTGAACTGATTCCTATTTGAACTATAATTCCTTTTCCTACGCCCCAATCTACTGATTGATTGGCTGATTTGAAGGAATCCTTCTATATCACCATCTCCTTCCTTATCCAGAACTTACTTTGAATCAATCCCTTTAATTTAGGGATTAAATGCTCCAATCCAGCTGGCAACTAACAACTCCTTTCCCAGACGGACTCCTGTTTCCAAAAAACTCTCAGATATGACGTCATCATGCCAGCTATGAATAGCGACGCCCTGTCTTTCGTCAATCGACCTCCCCCTGTTGGATGAATCGGGCTCATGACTCTTTTCATGTCCGATCATATTTCTTCAACTTCTTATGATCAATCGGACAAACTCTTCCTTTTCATCATGTCCGATCAGTTATAACGTTGCTCAAACAATCCATCGGGCTCTCAACATGATGAGTTATGTTCTCATAGCCCGATGATGCTTACACTTGCCACATGCTTCCATCGGACTCTTCTCATCTCCCTATAGTTGTTTCCCCCATCGGGCTTACCTCTTGAGTCCGATGAGTCATCACTACTTGCCTCAGCGTCTCCTTCACCCAACTTCAACTCCACTCGGGCTCAAAAATCAATGACGGTTTTTGGGTGCAAACAGGAATTTAAGCTCTTCACCTAAAATCGTGTTTTTGCTATCAACTAGTCTGTGAGTACTCTCAGTTTTGTTTATGGTCCACTAGGACACACCAATGCTGGTGTGGGTGCGAGGGATTTGTAATCTTTAACTATAGAATACTATACAAATGGTTCTTTATATTTATGTTACCTAATCTATAACTGTATTGTATTGACATTTTTATGTATTTACTAATTAGGACGCGAGTAACAACCATAAATGCTACATAACCAATACTAGTCTATTGACGTGTAATCTAACTCTTAGATTCTTAAGTTGACCCCAAAAGTTTTTAAAATTATGTTTAGAGTCCCCGGTTTTTTTTATTTTTTTGGAAAACACAAACTAAAACAAGCACCCCAAATGAATCTATGCCTGTGCATATGTGGGTGCGCATCCGGTGCCGATTCCTCAACCTTTTAGAAGAATCCATGCTTCCTTAATGGTCCCTTGCCAACTTCTGTCTGGGTTAATTCGAAGTCGGTCCAATGATAATTTAAGTACGATTCCATGAGTGTCAATGTTTTTAGAGAGTGTGCTTGTCAGGCTTTGCTTGGCAGGCTTTGCTTGGCCAATTTAGCCAATGTTGCTTTCGCAATTATCATGCTTTGAGTGAAATGATGAGTGCAAGTAGAAACATCCAGCTGTAAATTGATTCTTCTGGCTTATAATTATTCGTTAATTATAGGTTAGAGTGCGGATTAAGGTGGTGTCGGGTGCAACTACTGGTGCTGTGGCAGCTGAAGCAAAGAGGAACGAAGCCAGCTGGGTCGTATTGGACAAGTAATTAAACATCAAAGTATTGTTTCTTGTTTCTAATCTGTTATTTAATTGGTTGGTCATCAATGTATGTTAATTGTTTTCTCCTTTAGGAAACCTATTCAGTCAGGAGAGTACCAAAGTTGCTGAACCTGTCAATAATTCATGCATATAGTATTACTATCATAATGTTTGTAGTTCAGCTGTCTTTCTACACACTAATTTGGCCATCATTGTCTGGGGATTAATTACTTTATTGCGACTAATCAATTTAAGGCACTTCAATTTTGGTAAACATTCAAGTGACATTGATTTTCCTTTTTTTAAGGGTTTCAAAATTGTGCAAGAATGACTAGGTTTTCTGAGCAGAAATAGCAATTTGGAATCTGTACGTAACCATCGAAATTAGTATATAGGTACTGCCAGACCCTTAAGCAGCATGAACAAACAAAACGGGTTTGAGGTTGGTCTACCGACTCGATTGACAGGCTAATTTTCAATTTTGTTGAACATTTCATATTGATAACATTCTTCGGTTTGTGTAGTTTGATTGCTGCAATTAATCTTTGCATACACAATTCTGAAACCAACCAAAAGACCCATAATTAGTGGAAGTTCTAATCAGCCTATAATTAATAGGGTCAGCCAAACACTTAAAACACAATTTCTCTGTCTAATTCTCTCATATGGCCTATATATAAAATTGTCATATTGACAATACTCTTCTTACATTTCCTTCGCCATTATTATATTTCACTTGGTTTCTTATTATCAGATTCTTATTGGAAACTATTGTCATCTTCTTAACTTCTTGTGTTTAGTGTTCTCGTTGTAAATGAATACGCTATGCAACTATTTGTTTTGTGTCGAGTTTCCATATTTCAAAGAAATATGTGAAATAGTACTGAACTGACACATTGTTCTTTTCTGCTAAACAGAAAATTGAAGAATGAACGACTACATTGCATGGGGGAACTTCAGTGTAACATTGTACTGATGAAAAGTTCTCAACCAAAAGTTCTTAGGCTAAATTTAGGATCTTCGAATGAACCTGGAACCCCCTTTTACTCTGCTTCTTCTTCGCCCGATTTGGAAAGTAGGAAATTGCTGGGTCTCCGGATGAGGCATTCTACTCCTGTGAGCAGCCCTGAAGAGCCACGTACTTCCTACACTAGAACAACGGCAGAAAATTCATTATCCAGTCCCGACACAGAGAATTCTCTTTTCCTTGTGTATGGACGAAACCCGCTTTTTGAAGGAATGAACAAAGGGAAGTACACACCCATTAATAAACAAAATGACTTGGATGATCCATTTTCGACAGTTGATTTGGAGGGGGAAAGGGTAATTACTCTATCAAGAATTCCAAAATCATCTGTGACAAGTACTCATAGAAGTGTGCTTTGGACTCCCCATAACTACTTTGTTGATGACAAAGCCCAAGAAAATATAAACCACCCAAATACCCGCAATAATAAATCCACCACTAGTAAAACTCTACTTGATAGGTTTGTACAGCGGAATCAACATACAGTTATTGGGGGAAGTGGGGGCCACCAATCCTACAAGAGAGACTACAGTTTCGACTCGAGCATCAGAGAGGCTGTCTCTTTAGGCAGAAGTTCCTCAGTGCCGCCTCCGTTATGCTCCATATGTCAACACAAAGCACCTTCTTTTGGAAAGCCTCCAAGACGATTTGATTATGAGGAGCTTGAGGAGGCAACAAGTGGGTTTTCGGATGTGAACTTTCTGGCTGAGGGTGGTTTTGGGTTAGTTCACAAAGGGGTCCTCGCAGATGGTCAGGTGGTTGCAGTGAAGCAGTTAAAATTTTCCGGGTGCCAAAGAGATGATGATTTCTGCAGAGAAGTTCGGGTATTGAGCTGTGCACAACATAGGAATGTTGTGCTACTGATTGGGTTTTGTGTTGAGGGGAAAAAAAGAGTACTAGTTTATGAGTACATATGCAATGGCTCCTTGGACTTCCATTTACATGGTACTCTCTCTCTCTCTCTCTCTCTCTCTCTCTCTCTCTCTCTGAATGAGAGTGTTGTTGAGATGCGCTTAAACAATAATGTAGTTAGCATATAGAGCTTCTAATTACGGCAATCGTTTGACTTGGCTTTATGGCTTTTCTGATTTTAAGGGAAGAAGAGAACACCTCTAGATTGGCATTCACGGCTAAAGGTAGCTATTGGAGCAGCTAGAGGCTTGAGATATCTTCATGAAGATTGTAGAGTGGGCTGCATAGTTCACAGAGATATGCGGCCTAACAACATCCTCCTAACCCACGATTATGAACCTTTGGTATGCCAATTGGGTGGTTTTTTAAGAAGTTTTTTTTTTTTTTTTTTTCCCCCACGATATAAAATTTGAGATATCAAGACTAATCCATCAACTTCAAGCAGTTATGTATGACCATAGAATGAGTACTTGATAAATATGTTATTCCATTCAAATCTCTTGTACGATACTGCATCTCTAAATAATCGCTTGTTAGCAAACAGAAAACTTGAATTATTATTCCTTTCTATGTACTTCAATCTTTGCTTAATTGGCCTTTTGTGGTTTGTTTAGGTTGGTGATTTTGGACTAGCTAGGTTGCACACTGAATGGGATACATGTGATGAAGAACAAGAAGTTGTCGGAACTTCAGGGTACTAATTATGTTCCTAGCTCTTGGTTATCACATACAACTATATTCGTTGTTTAATTCTTGCTTTATATTAATTTGATCCATCTATGATCCAAAAGAAATTTCTACTCATTTTCCCGTTGTATTTACCTTGAACCACAGACCAAAATACGTTTTCATCCTCCCTAATAAACCAATACTTTTTCATTTTCATCTCTCCAGTAATAATATACAATTCACACATATAATGATTCAGGATAGATGCACACTAAATTATCTTGTGGATATTTATGATCATTTGGTCCACCTATTCTCTCTTTAACTGTAGGTACCTCGCACCCGAATACTTTAACAGCGGAAAAGTTACAGAGAAAGTTGATATATATGCGTTTGGACTGGTATTATTAGAGCTAATTACAGGACAGAAAACCAGTGACTTGCAAAGTTACAAGGGACTGCACATTTTAGCTGAAACTTTTTACCCCTTAACCACACTTGAATCACGCCATCTCTTAACGAATACACATCAATTGCTAGACCGGTCCTTGGCCTCTGACCAACTCCACAACTTACCACATGAAGTACAGGCTATGGGACGTGCTGCCTCACTATGTCTACAACCCAATCCTGAACTCAGACCACCCATGTCAAAGGTTTCATTCCCCTCACTCATAAAATCACTTTGCGTGTTTTAACATTTTGTTCTGTTCTCTTTCACTTTGCTTGGGTATGTTCTCTAATTGTGTTTTTCATGTTTGTATGAATGTTAGGTCCTAAGAATACTAGATTTAGGAGATGGAGCTATTCCTCTGAGTTTGGACTTGAGCTCGATTGGCAATCGAAGTGGGCACATGAAGGGACTGAGTTCAAATACATGTCTTGAATCAAGAAGGTGTCATTCGCGCAGGCTATCTCATTAAAAGATTTCTCTTTTTCTCGAATTGGTTTGGAGGTTCCAAACACTCTTGATTGCCTCGGTTTCGATACTTGTCCTCGATCAAGAAGGCTTTTTTCTTCAACTTTCTCACCAAAAGGAAGCCGTTTCTGAAACTGAAATCGGTTCGGATGTTCCAGCTGTTGATTGGCTTGAAAATGATAAACAAGGCAAGATTTATGCAGAAGAATTATATGAAATGGAAATTCCTTATTTATTTTTTTATTTTTTATTTATTTTTTTATTTTTCAATTTCCCCCCTTTTCCCTTAGGTAAATGGTAAGTGCGCTAAATTTACACTCCTAAATTTGTTTTTACAGCTAATGGCAACTTCGAAATATTTATGTCTTATTTTTATCTAAAGAAGAGTGTACCTATTCTTTTGTAACTATTATTGGATCTCTGCCATTAGTCTTTGAGCTTGTTATCAGCTTGTTATTATGGTAGAAAAGGTGTTATATTGGCCATCTTGTTATGGTAGAAAAGGATTTGTGTCGTCAGCTAGTTATATGGTCAATATATAATTATATTGACATTCTTTCTATTGTTTTTTTATTTTTTAATTATAAAAATTGTATTGACATTCAACTGATAAATAGCTAACACTGAAAAATTAAGAGAACTTTGATTTGATTAAGTAGCATCAGGTATATAATTTGATGTAAGAGGTAGAAAAGTACAATAATTTAATTATAAATTTTTCACCACAATAATACAAAGAAAGATGGGGAGTGGAAATGTTCAAACATAGAACCTGGTATCACAGGAGGGCAAGAAGTTTCAGTCTTTTGTCACTTGGACTATGAGCCCTTGTGATCGAGAGGAACGATTAATGCATCATTCAGCTCATTGATATTATAGTAGTTCTTAGAGTAATGTTGTGGTTCCTAAAATTGACTATCAAACACTTCAAGAATTATTGACAGGGAAAAAAAAAAACTATCACAGGTATTGGTATATGATATTATCAATCACGTCACAGTATATGATATAACTGTAGAGGTGTAAAGGGGGCTGGGTTAGCCTGGCCCGACTCAGCTCGCCAAAAAACTTAACCCAATCCAACCTAGCCTACATTAAATCTAGTTCGCGAGTTCGGCATGTAAACGTGGGCTGAAATTATCCTACACTTTTGAACCACGAACCCAGCCCCGCCCAGCACGTCTCTGACCCATGGTTTTCAGCAATTATGTGTAAGATGTTGATGTATATCCATTAAAAAAAAAATAAAAAATTCCCCAGCATAACATGTTTCACCAAATCAATATCAACAAAAACCGTCCACGAGGCACTTTTGGACGCAGGAACTTTTGCAGAATCTTGGGGCCCACCTTTTCTTCAGTATTTATGGTATTGAATCCCAGATGACGTCCCCGTCATAACCTTGATGCCGTTTAATGCCAGTAGGGGTGTTCACGGTCGGTTTAGGTCGATTTTTTTTCAGTTTTTTCATATAAAAAAATCGACCAATAGCCTTGGTTCGGTCGGGATTTTGGGGTGTTTCAGTCAGTCGGTTCAGTTTTCTTTTTGAAATATAAGTTTGAAAACCGACCGAATGCCCTCAGTTTGGTCGGTCGATTTCGGTTTCGATTTTTCTTGTACACCCCTAAATGCCAGCCGTCTGATTCATATCATGTGGTAACTGGGAGACACTCCACACCTTCACAGACTTATCAAGACTCCCACTATACACCACCCATCGTTGATCACCAGCCGTTGATTCACGATCCTCCTTGACCGCAAAGCACTTGACCGGTCCAGTGTGACTGGTCAGAACCGATACACACGTGTGAACTGCCACGTCCCTCCTCCACACACAGATTGTTTTATCTGATGAACCGCTGAGCACCATATTTTCTGTAGCCTCAAGGCATAGAATTGCCATTTTGTGGCCCTTGACTCCACTGTGTGACAACTGCTTCCCAAATTCACCAACCCGTCTGATGACCCGAAATACAAACATGAACCCGACCCGTACACTGTTAATGTCGTTATTGCGCACTCTTGTTTTAAGAGAGTTTGTACAAACGTGTGTTTGGTTTACTCTCCGAACAATCTCTCTTCTCCAGACCTTTACCATCCTATCAGCCGAGCCGGTGAACATCGCACCCTTGGTCGCGGTGACGACAGTGTTGACCGCGTCGTCATGAGCCTTGACCGATTCAAGACACCTCAAATCGGCCGTCCTCCAGACCTTAAAAGTCTGGTCCCACGAGACCGAGTATAGAAGCCCTAGCTCTATACTCATACTCAAACTAGAAATCGCATCCCAATCTTTGATCCAAATTGCGTTTCACTTTGACTTATTTCCTTGGTCTAATCAAACATTTGAATATGTCCATCAATTTAGACAACGTCCCGGCACATTTGTGGATGCCCGGGGTGTCACGACCCATCCCGCTACGGGCGGAAATAGGACACGTGGCACACCACCAAGGCTCATCCAATTCATTAAACAACTATACGTAACGGAAAAGAACTTTAAAACAACCTTGAATATTTAAAACTTTAGGAAATATTACCCTTCGAGTTGTAAAATTTGTATAAATTTAAAACGTAATCATATTTTGAAACGAGTGAATTTATGTTGAAAAGGTCCCAAAGGTACCCTAAGAACCAATCAAAACCTTTTTGAAAATTTCTAGAAGTACTAGAAAAAGATTTCTGGCAGGGGGTGTTTCGACCGGTCGAACGACCCCCTTCGACCGATCATTGTTCGACCGGTCGAATGACCCTTTAGCAGAATCCTGCCCAAAGTTGCAGAATTTGCTTAAGGCATCAAATAACCATTATACTTTGCAATTTCCAAAGACTCTCAACCCTTAATCCAAACTTCTCAAGTCAATCAAGATTGTAAGAACATATATCCATCTTAGTATCTTACTAATCCTTGAAAAAGAACGACAAAGAGACAAGTTAAGGCTTGTTTGGATTAAAACATAAAAGGTCTATTACATTACAAAATCCGAATTTGACAAGCAACATTCAAGAATATGAACTCAAGAGTTCGGATATCTTTACAATGTGACCATAAGAAGTTTAATGACATATTGCAATATTTCAATTCCATTCCGAAGTTTCTAAGTCAAGTACATAATGTCATACCCGCGCCTACGGTATTTATTTATATCATTTTAGCATGCATAGCATGCTTACGGTTGTATTAATTAACGTGTGTGAAGTGAGTGATGACTCACTAGTTGTTGGAGGGTGTCTTTTGAGAACCCAGTATTTGGCCTTAAAGGCAGTCTAGAAGGTGTCAAGAGAGGATACGGGAACATGAAAAATCATGTTGTATTGGCATAGCTAAATGACGTTTATGTGATTTAAATATTATTTGACTTATTTGGTATTTTCATGAATAGTAATTATACCTGTGTACTATAATTTCTGATAGTTTTGATCTAGTTTTAGATCGTTTGAACACTGTGGTGAGAATGTGAGTGATACGTTGCTTAAAAGGTAGGTTGTGTAGAGATTTCACGGAAAGTAGTTTTCGGAACGTAATTAGAGCGACAAATGGGACTTAATCAAAAACTTCTTAAATTTATAGTTTTCACTCGTAAAGTTATGAAATGGACGTGTAAGACGTTTCGAGAAATAATTAGAAATTTTGAGAACTCACGGGGTGGTAAACGTAATTTCTGAGAATTTTGTCTATACATAGAAGTTCCAAGATATTTCTTCATTACAAATTTTCTAATTTCAAAATCAAAAGGGAGATTTGGGGGTTTTAGGAGCTTAGAGCTTGCAGACGCAAATCGACGGACTTCTGTCTGTTTGTTTTCAACCAAAATTCGTATATGAACTCCCCAAGGTAAGGGCTACGTTTTGATAGTCTTTAGGTCACGTTTGGCTAAGTTTTTATATATTCCTAAATCTAGGAATTTGGGGAAAACACGTGTAAACTTGTAGGTTTCCCGTAGGATCGAAGATTTGACGTTTAATTGGGCTTCTAGTCGTTCCCTCAAAGTTATACGACGATAGCTCGAGGTATGAATTTCTAGCCTATGTTATATAGGTGAAATACATATTTTATATTTCGGCGACGAAATTGAGATCCGGGAAAAATCCATGTGTTAATCTTAGGCCCGTTAATTATGCACGCGCTTGAATATAGAAAGCATGTCAAATTTTATGCGAGCACGTATATGTGATGATTTGCTAGTTGAGCATGTTTACGTGCCTATGTGGGTTAAAGGGAGATTTGTGTTAATTCACCGTGAGACGTCCTCTCAAAAATGGGGAGGATTAGTAGTGATGACGATCACTTGCCGAGAAAGGCATTAACGTGACATGTCGAAGGGGCATGGGTCATGGTTGAGTCTTAAGACTTTGGATCGGTGAATGTGCACTTATTCCCTAGAGACCAATAGTTATGTGTTATGATGAGATAAAAGCGTGATTTGCCATATATGCATATGTTAAAAATTGTGCACTCAGTATATAGCTGAGCAATGGAGATTTACTCCATTGCAGGTTTGAAGAAAGAAAGGAGACGCGTGAAGGGTGAGGCCGGGGGAATGCAGGGGATCGCCTTTGTTCATGTTTTGGTTTCCTTCCCAATGTTGTAATAATGGAATTGGAGGTAGGATCATGTTTTGTTTGAATTGAGTACCTTGGAAGGATTTTGGGAAATGTTCTATTATCTAAGAAAACTTCTTATAGTTAGTTTTGAATTCGTCCGAACTCTTAAGTTCATGTTTTGTAAACTTAACTTGTTAAATTCGGATTTTGAAGGAATGTGGTTAGAGTTTTGTGAATCGAACCAAACAAGTCTTAGCTTGTTCCTCTATTGTTTCTTTTCATGGATTAGTGAGATTAAACTTTGTTTTTGAAAGCTTGTTATAGCTTGTGACGTTTGGATTAATATAAGTGTGTTTGGAGTATTGGTTTTGGTGGTGGTTGTTTGACACCTTAAGCAAATTCTGCAACTTTGGGCAGGATTCTGCTAACGGGTCATTCGACCGGTCGAAGGGGGTCGTTCGACCGGTCGAAATACCCCCTGCCAGAAATCTTTTACTACCCCTTCCAAAAATTTTAAAAGGGTTTTGATTGGTTCTTAGGGTGCCTTTGGGACCCCTTTCAACATAAAATCATTCGCTTTGAAGTATAATTACGTTTTCAATTTTATACAGATTTTATAACTCGGAGGGTAATGTTTTCAAAGTTTTATATACTCAAGATTGTTTTAAAGTTCTTTTCCGCTGCGTATAGTTGTTGTTGAGCCTTGGTGACGTGCCACGTGTCCTGTTTACGCACATTAGCGGGATGGGTCGTGACATTTAGTGGTATCAAAGCAATAGGTAATAAAACTTTGGAAACGTTCGACGTCAAGTGGAGTGTTAAGTGAATTGACACATATTCTAGAATGCATCCACATATTGTAGAGATGTTTGATGCATATGGTATATTGTTATACATACATGATTATGTTATTGTCATACATGCATACTATTTTATGCATCTGTGAATTGGTGGATCATATGGATGTAGAACTGTGTGATGAAATGAAGGTTACCATGAGCTATTATAGGCTTGGTGTGGTGACACGAGAGATAGATGATATCTTGGTGGTGATGAACCATTGAATTTCTAAATGGAAATAAAATAATTTTTGATCGAATTGGTGGATGTGTTCAACGATAGTGACAAGTGTCCTTTGGGGGATCTAACCGAGAACGGAGTTTGAATAGTGAGTGTCAAGAGAAAGATTCCTTATGGTTCACATAGAGAATGAAAAGTGATTGTTTGTAGTGGAGTCTTGGGATTGAGATCGATTAGTAAGAGTTTTACTTCAGACATGGGTTAGATATCGTGACGTTAGAGAATAGAGAGGTATAGTTGGGGTCTATGACAGAAAGAGGGTCCAGTAACATGTATCACTCGTGTATGGGATGGGTGAGGAATCTCTCACCTTATCTTACAGTGTTAACCTACGGTGTGATCATACGGGGTTATATATGGTGTTACCTTACGGTATAAACGGTGTATATTAAGTAGTTGAAGAATATTTTAACTTATTGTATGGTATTGAGGTGTTTGGATGGTTGAGGAATCTCTCAACCTATCTTATGGCATGTATTGGATGGTTGAGGAATCTCTCAACCTATCTTACGATATGTATGGGGGATTGAAGAATATCTCAACGTATTGTGAATATTGTGGTTGTTGAGGAATCTCTCAACTTAACCTGGTTTCGGGTGGTCGTAGTACCATGGTGGATTGAAATGCGATAGGAGGACTAGTAGCGAAAGCTATTGGTTGATTGGGTGCGTGGAAAGTTGGTATCTGAGGATTGATTTAAACGAAGGGTTAAGAATGAAAATGATAGAGTGTGCTTGGATAGTGAAACTACAGTTGGTAGAAGCTTAGTTTGGGATGTACCTCTGAAGCAGTTGCTTAGATTTGATAATTATGTGTATGTGAATGTAACGATAAGGACGACATAGGTCAGAAGAGATATGGTAGGACTTCTTGATGGAGATTAAAGGAATGAAAATGATTATGAATAAGAGTTTCTTAGTATTTTGAAGTGTGGCTTGACAAAGGAAGTAGAACAAAGGATGTAGGAATACAGGACTTGAGGTGAAAAATAAGTGTGAGTGATTAAACATGATAAGAGATTCGGAGGAATTAAATGAATATCGGATATCATGAGGATAAGGAGATCTTGGTAGGAAATACTATAGAGAATGTCTTTATTACAGTGAGTTATAGTATGGATAACCAGGAACCGTGTGTAGTTCGATGAGTTTTCAATGTTCTCGAGCACTTTTTAGTGATTCCAAAGTGGTTGGGAAGTGGCCCCAAATGCCTTGCAAGTTTGGAGACTTTTAAGGATGTTAAATGGAGGAAAAATATGGTCCAGGGGGTACTGGACCGGTCGAAAGGGGCGGTTCGACCGGTCGAACACCCCTCTGATCCAAACAGTGTTTTCGAAAATATTTTTCGTCGACTTTTATGGAAACAGACATAACTCTTTGTGGAACATTCGGATTCGCGCGCCGTTTCTTGCGTTGGAACCAAGACTCAAAGAGCTATCTTTTGGTGTAAAATTTTACCATACTTTATAAATGACCATTTTGCCCTTGGTCTATTTTGTCACAGAAAAGTTTTTTTAAGAGGTCGAATTCATGCTTTCTTTACTAATTATCATATTTCAAATAAAGTGAAGAATCTTTTAATGATTGTAAAACCTCGTTAAGTATTTGTAATGAGTGGTTGTTAACGGGAGGTTGGAGTATGACAAGTAGTACGATACTGAACAAGAGCAACTGTGGAAATGGATAGAGTAAAGAGATTTTGGGTAAGTCAGATCACAAGAGCGAAAGTGTAGATTGGGAAAATGAATCTCTTATGAGAAAGTGAACAAGAACGGTAGAATAGGGATGAAGACTTGGGAGTACGTTAATTACATTATCAGATATGATAGAAAGAATGTAAAATGGGCAGAGGATAATGGTAAATGTAGTGGAATGCTATCTCGGTCGTCCTGGATTCCAACAAGGTTGGAGAATTTTGAGAATGTTAGATTCCATCCCAAGGAAATTTTAAAGTGTTTAAAATGTTTTAAAAATCAAACTTTTGTTTGAGTAAGAAAATTTTGTTAAATACTTGCAATAAGGTATCAAGTAGACTTTGGAGGACGAGTATCGTGGAAGTATATGGTATGCTTAGTGCTTGGGACACAACAGTGTTGGTCAAATGAATGAGTTCTACGTGAGCAGGTCATAAAGTTGGAAATTCTAAAGTAATGGATTAGTAAAATGTTGTACACTTGGACTGAGTAAGTTGGAGGTAGTACCACTAAACGAGTTGACTTGGGTATTTTCTAAAGGGAACTTGATCTTGGTTTAAGTATTTGAATAACCCGAGGTTATGAATGATTTGAAGTTTGGAACGTTTATGAACTTGATAAGATTCGTAAAGTGTGAAGCACTTAAAAATAATAGTTATGAATGGCTGATCTTGAGTATGGACACGAAAGGTATGTGAATTGGGAGTTGATAGGGAATTTATTGAACACAGTGAGACTATAGTACTTCATTGGGAAGATTAAATTACTGAGTTGTCTTTAGATGGTTACAAGAATAGTATGAATACTTGAACACAGGTTCTTCGAGAATAATGAATTTGGGATCAGAATAGCAAAGATAAAGGATTAGAGAAATCTGAATTGGAGTTAAATCAGGTTGACTGGAGTTATGAAATATTAAATCATTAAATAAGGTATGAAGCCTTGAGATGTTATACAAGGAATATATGTTCAGTGTAAAGGGCTGTCAGAAATTCAGTAAGAGTTGAGATACATGAGTACGATTGGTATGGGCTTGTGTAAAGGTGAAAGTGATATATCATAAACTTATAGGGTTGTGATCTTCAACAGAAAAGTAATTGACTCAGGGTGTGTGTACTCTATATGAATAGAATAGATTGTGAATGGTCAAAGATTTAGGACAGGAACAAGGTATGGTCTGAGTATGGGAATGCGTCATGATGGACGTTGTGGTACATGTATGATTGACTAAGTCAATTTGGGTTAACCACGTTATTGGTTACGATGAACATTGGGGTTATTATGTTGGGAAAGTATTATGCAAAATTTTAAAATGATTTGTTTTAAAAATAAAAAGGAAGAATATGTATTTGACTTTGTTAAAAGTTTTAAATTGAAGGTGTAAAGTGAAACCTTCTACGTTAGTCAACGGCAGTTCGAGTACAGAAGTGGGAGATAAATGACAAGTGTGTTGACCTCACCGAGAGTGGTTCAGGATAGTAGGTAACCTCGGACTAAAACGATGTAAAATTTTCAATTGAGAATCTGAATGGTGTCTTACAAATCATGTACGATTGGACTTAAAATACGAGCTTGGATTAAACCGAACTGGAATTTGATAAGGAATGAGAGTTGTTTGAAAACGTGTTATCGTTCTACGGGTATTCCACGATTAACAGGATAAGAGATGGAATTCATAGTATATGAAATAGTTGATTGAGGTATTGACTTATCGACAGTGTATGAATGTATGATAGTACTCAGTTTTGATTACTTCGAGATGAAGAATTGTGTATGGTTGTTAACCAGTTGAGACGTGTTGAAAACGACAGTTAGTCGAAAAGAAAGATGGGTGAAAATGAGGTGAGTTATTGATTTTGTTTTGGCTATTGGGATGAACTTTAAAGTTCGAAAAAGATGTGACAAGTACAATAAAAGTATGTGTGGGTTGACGTGTGACGTCGTGATATGATTTAATGTCAAGATTGACTATTGATTATGTTTTACTCAGGCATTGATGTTCTTATGTATCGAGATGTTTCTGTGTTGTTAGTATTCGAAGAGAATCTTCAATCGGGTTGAGACGAGGGCTTCAAGGATTTATTTTCCTTAAGAGCCCGAGAATTTATTTTCCTCGTGAGATTGTAATATCTTGGAGGAGATGTATAGGTTGTAATGAGACCAACGTTGGAAGTACTTGTGAGAAGTCTTGTAGCTTGATGAGATGGTATTGAAAGTTTGGGGACAAACTTCTTTTAAGGGGGAGAGGGTGTCATACCCGCGCCTGCGGTATTTATTTATATCATTTTAGCATGCATGGGTAAGCATGCATAGCATGCTTACGACTGTATTAATTAACGTGTGTGAAGTGAGTGATGACTCACTAGTTGTTGGAAGGTGTCTTTTGAGAACCCAGTATTTGACCTTAAAGGCAGTCTGGAAGGTGTTAAGAGAGGACATGGGAACATGGAAAATCATGTTGTATTGGCATAGCTAAATGACATTTATGTGATTTAAATGTTATTTGAATTATTTGGTATTTTCATGAATAGTAATTATACCTGTGTAGTATAATTTCTGATTGTTTTGATATAGTTTTAGATCATTTGAACACTGTGGTGAGAACGTGAGTGATACGTTGCTTAAAAGATAGGTTGTGTAGAGATTTCAAGGAAAATAGTTTTCGGAACGTAATTACAGCGACAAACGGGACTTAATCAAGAACTTCTTAAATTTATAGTTTTCACTCGTAAAGTTATAAAATGGACGTGTAAGACGTTTCGAGGAATAATTAGAAGTTTTGAGAACTCACGGGGAGGTAAACGTAATTTTCGAGAATTTTGTCTATATATAGAAGTTCCAAGATATTTTTTCATTACAACTTTTCTAATTTCAAAATCAAAAGGGAGATTTGGGGGTTTTAGGAGCTTAGAGCTTGCAGACTCAAATCGACGGACTTCTGTCTGTTTGTTTTCAACCAAAATTCGTATATGAACTCCCCAAGGTAAGGGCTACGTTTTGATAGTCTTTAGGCCACGTTTGGCTAAGTTTTTATAAATTCCTAAATCTAGGAATTTGGGGAAAACACGTGTAAACTTGTAGGTTTCGTGTAGGATTGAAGATTTGGCGTTTAATCGGGCTTCTAGTCGTTCCCTCAAAGTTATACGACGATAGCTCGAGGTATGAATTTCTAGCCTATGTTATATAGGTGAAATACATGTTTTATATTTCGGCGACGAAATTGAGATTCGGGCAAAATCCATGTGTTAATCTTAGGCCCATTAATTATGCACGCGCTTGAATATAGAAAGCATGTCAAATTTTATGCGAGCACGTATATGTGATGATTTGCTAGTTGAGCATGTTTACGTGCCTATGTGGGTTAAAGGGAGATTTGTGTTAATTCACCGTGAGACGTCCTCTCGAAAATGGGGAGGATTAGTAGTGATGACGATCACTTGCCGAGAAAGGCATTAACGTGACATGTCGAAGGGGCATGGGTCATGGTTGAGTCTTAAGACTTTGGATCGGTGAATGTGCACTTATTCCCTAGAGACCAATAGTTATGTGTTATGATGAGATTAAAGCGTGATTTGTCATATATGCATATGTTAGAAATTGTGCACTCAACATATAGCTAAGCAATGGAGATTTACTCCATTGCAGGTTTGAAGAAAGAAAGGAGAAGCGTGAAGGGTGAGGACGGGGGAATGCAGGGGATCGCCTTTATTTATGTTTTAGTTTCCTTCCCAATGTTGTAATAATGGAATTGGAGGTAGAATCATGTTTTGTTTGAATTGAGTACCTTGGAAGGATTTTGGGAAATGTTCTATTATGTAAGAAAACTTCTTATAGTTAGTTTTGAATTCGTCCGAACTCTTAAGTTCATGTTTTGTAAACTTAACTTGTCAAATTCGAATTTTGAAGGAATGTGGTTAGAGTTTTGTGAATCGAACCAAACAAGTCTTAGCTTGTTCCGCTATTGTTTCTTTTCATGGATTAGTGAGATTAAACTTTGTTTTTGAAAGCTTGTTATAGCTTGTGACGTTTGGATTAATGTAATTGTGTTTGGAGTATTGGTTTTGGTGGTGGTTTTTTGACGCCTTAAGCAAATTCTGCAATTTTGGGCAGGATTCTGCTAAAGGGTCGGTCGAAGGGGGTCGTTCGACCGGTCGAAATACCCCCTGCCAGAAATCTTTTATTACCCCTTCCGAAAATTTTAAAAGGGTTTTGATTGGTTCTTAGGGTGCCTTTGGGGACCCCTTTCAACATAAAATCATTTGTTTTGAAGTATAATTACGTTTTCAATTTTATACAGATTTTATAACTCGTAGGGTAATGTTTTCAAAGTTTTATATACTCAAGATTGTTTTAAAGTTCTTTTCCGCTGCGTATAGTTGTTGTTGAGCCTTGGTGGCGTGCCACGTGTCCTGTTTCCGCACATGTAGCAACCTGTATTTTCGCGTCCCTATTAATAAATAAAAATGTCAATTTTATTTCATTAATGTGTATCATTTTTTTTTTGTGATAATCTTTCCATAAAATTATTGGCACTAGTATTATTAATTTGATAACTCAATGCCATTTTATTTTGCTACTGTGTATTAGCGTTGGTAGGATTATTATCTGAATAATTAACACGTGTGTGAACATTTATAAATACCATGTCTTTAATTTTGTAGTCCTTAGTAATTTTTAAGAGTGTTATATTAGTGCTTAAGACTGCACCCCTAAGTTACCCTATGATTTGGGATAAGAACCATTAATAAAATGTAGTATCACATCGCTTATATTTTTATCCCTAATGATTTTATTTGGGATATTTTAATTAGCTAACTGACCAAACTAGACTAACTAGACTGAATTAACTATCATAACTAATCAACTGACTGATTGACATTCAATCATTAAAATCATGTGGATGTAAATATGAGATGTGTGCTTAAGCTTTAACCAAGTAAATTCATGTGGTAAATTTGTGAGTGAGGTGTGTTCAAACCATGACCACTTACCTTACCAATTTTACTTACTGATTGACATCAATCACTATTTTCGTATGGTGCAAAATGTGTATAGTGGGTGCAATCCTTGACCACGAAGTGGAAGCTTGGCTCCCAAAAAAAAATAAAATTCCTTATATATAGCTAGCATTATAACACACTCACTTAGAACACAAAAAGCTCTCAGTAGCTCTCTCTCTTTCTCTCTTTCATTTCAATCACACGCACATTTATATGTACATTCTGGGAATCAAAAGGGGAGAGGGAAATATGGAAGGATTATTATCACAGTAAGAGCTCCATTTCCAGTATAGCTCAAACTTATATTACGGATATTTACGGAATCTTTCGGTCTCTTAGTCCCGTCACTACAGAGAACGGTGAGTCTCTTGAACCCACTCTTAATGTACTTTAAGTCATTACGCGCTATCCGTATGGTTCAAAAATAAGTGAATATGTATAGATATGTATATATAGCCATGGAGGTACAAAATTAGTGGTACCAAAAATGTTAACGAAAACTTATGCTGTAAATTAACAATGAAATATTAGGATCCCAATTAGTCCCCCTTGAAATAGTTTGTTGATTGGTTAGTTCCTTGACCCCAAGGTTGAGAGTTTAAAACTCACTACATACATATAAGTTTGTAAATTATTATTTTTATCATAAAAATAAATAGTAAATATATTAGTATAAAATAAGTGTTAAAAGTACTTATTGACTCTATTAAATTCTGTATTATTGTTAACATGTTAGAGGTCATTTTCATATAGTTTTGTAATTTATCAATTATAAAACTAGGACTTGATGTTGTTAATGAATAAATTAGTGGTTGTTTAACTAATATTTTAATTATTTCAAAATACATTTGGTACTTCTAAATTTATGGGAAAATAGCAGAATTGTATTTTAATACCTTGTTTTTATTAAAAATAATGTCAAAGCATGTACCCTCTACTTTTATATATTTATGTCATTAAGAAGGGTCTTGTGACTAAATTTATATATTATTTTATCTTCTAAAAATTGTAATAAAAATTCTATTACACCGAAAATTACGCCGTCAGTTTCCTAAAATCAAATTAAGCTAAATTGGTTCACTTGATAATAATCACATGTTTAAAACAACCACTGTCATGTAAAGAAAATCGTAAATGGAATAAGTCATACACGTGCATAGTCGAGTTGGCATGTTGGAAAGGGGTCGTTTGGGTCGACATGTATGTCTTGTGAGAAGTAAGTAATGAAAGGGTGTTTTGAGTTATGTCACCTTAATTATTCTAGGCCGATTCGGATACGGCAGATTAATTAGGAAGGATTGAGCCCAGGCCGATTCGGATACGGTAGGTCAATCAAAGTCTTGTGTCACCTTAATTATTCCAGTCCGACTCGGATACGGTAGATTAATTAGGAAGGATTGAGCCCAGGTCGATTCGGATACGGCAGGCCAATCAGGTCGTGTCCAGGCCGACTCGGATACGGTAGACCGATCTAAAAATAACGGCCTCGTGCCGGATGGTTCTGGCGAACCGAATGAGTCGAGAGGTTGTGGTCAATATAAAAGAGTCAGTAAGGTGAGGTGGTTACATTGTTCATGCACGGTCTTATATAATTGATTAAATTATTCATTTATTGTTTATATGTGACGACTAGAATAATGGATTACCAGTACTGTAAAATACTAAATGCAAAGACAGTTAATGTGCTTTTATATACATTGCTTGTATGTTCATTATGCTCACTCGGCTTTCATTAGCTGATGACTTTATTTTGTCCTGGACACCCAAAATGTCCAGGAGATGACTATGCAGGATTATATGATTATGCCAGCTAGAGAAGTCTGCAGAGCTGCTTTTATAATTTATTAAAGTTGTAATAAAATATATGAATAATGTTTTAATTTGAATAAGGCGGCTTGTGCCTTAAGAAATAATTTTATTTGAGACAATGTAATATTAATTAAGTTTGTAATATTGATTACATTTTCTTCCTTGCTGCTTTACATACTCTGTTTTCTGGTACATGTTAAGCTAAGTACAGGACAAGCGATCCCTCACCTCTCATGGCCTACGGGTCCAAAATGGAAATGAAAAATTTTCCTTATTTTGCTACGCTGGGGCGTGACAGGATTTTTGGTATCAGAGCCTTGGTTGTATTCTTAGGCATAAGCCTAGACACAGGTTGTGATAGCAAAAGGATAGGCCTAGTCGAGTTTCCTCGGTACTTAGGATTCGACATCCAGATATATTAAGATTAGCCCTGATATAAGATAGTTTGCTTTTGTCAGGTCATTTCCATGGACCCATACCTTGTTCCAGATGATTTTGGAGGGCATGTTATTGGCCCTAATGGGATAGAGCCACTCGATTGGGAGCTGTACGTCACTTTGATACGATACCAGGCCACCGTTAGACTGGAAAACCATGTGTGGCAGGAGATTCATGTTGAGGGAGCCATAGATTTGAGACGAGTACGGTTAGAGGCCCTTTACCATGCTTGGACAGATAGACTGATTGCTGATGAGAGGATCAGGAGGATCCTTGACCCTGAGATCTACGTACCCCTCGAGATGGATATGGTTCAGGCACATCTAGATTTTTTAGCCGCTGCAGTTATACCACCCCCAGCTATGGCTCCCGTGGCCGCTCCACCTGTCGAGCCCATGATTGATGATGATGATGATGATGATGATGAGGATGACGAGATGGATGGAGTGGTCCCCGTACTGATGGAGGGGATCATAGACGAGGAGGATGAGATGGAGGCCGAGGTTCATATCATCGAGTTACCTGAGCCACCACCTGAGCTACCTGTTGAGCTCGATGTTATTATGGAGGATGCCCCAACCTCCGTATCTGACGATGATACCATCTACCGAGCTGTTGTTCGCCCGACTCGAAGGCCCAGAGTTTGGCGTCGATGGCCCGCTGCCTTTGCTAGGCATCCTTAGGTGTTCTTATTTGGTCTTGTTGTAAATATTGGACTGGCAGTCCCCCTTTTTGTTATTGATGCATATATAGGTAGCATTAGGGTGCATATAGGCATTGACTCCCGTATTTTTGTATACCGGACTGATAGTCCCAAAAATCTCACTTTTGACTAGATAGAAGCATTAACTGGACATACTTGATGTAACTGCTTACAGGGATATATATAAAGAAATATTTTTGGAATCTTGTTTTAATAATTGTACTTCTTATTATAATTGTTTAAAATTGCTAACATTTGTACTATCAGGACTTAAGATATAGTATGGCAAGAAGGAGTCCTAGAAACCATGGTTTGATCGAGGGAGCACCCCTAGCTACCGATCCAACTGGCATGTTTGAAGCGTTTATCCGGCGAATCGAACGGATAGGAGAGCTGACTGCCCAGAACAACAGAAATCGAAACGATCAAGGGAATGTATTACCACCTCGTCAAATGGGAGATAAACGATTGGAAAGGTTCCGTGCCTTGCGACCAGAGCAATTCGCTGGCACTGCCGAACCATGGAAGGCCGAACAGTGGCTAAGGCAGATGGATCACATTTTCGAGACAATGGATTGTACTGACCAGGAAAAGAAGAGGTTGGCGACATTCCAGTTGACATATGCTGCTGCGGATTGGTGGGAGGCAGTGAAAGCCACCATGGGAGAAGACGCTGTACGGGCAATGACATGGACTACATTCAGGAGAAAATTCCTGGAGAAGTATTTCCCAGCGACCGAGAGGCACAAGCGAGAAAGAGAATTCATGGACCTGGTCCAGGGAAACAAGTCAGTACAAGAGTACACGACTCAATTTGAGAGGCTGTCCAGATTTGCCCCACACATGGTGGATACGGATGAAAAGAGAATCCGGAAATATAATCAAGGGTTGGCTCCGCCTATTCGTCGTATGACTATTGGGCACTTGGACAAAACATTTGAATCTCTCGTGGACCTGGCCACCGAATTGGAAGAAGACATGCGATCAAGCCGCAAACAATTTGACTTCCGCCCACCACAAAAAGGAAAATTTGGGAACAAGCAACCATATCGCAATCAGGGTCAGAAGAGAACTTTCGATGGGAACCAAAAACCTCAGCCAGCCCCTTATCAGACTCGGCCACAATCAGGCATAGGAGGGAGTACTAGTAATTGTTTCAATTGTGGCATCCCCGGTCACCTATCTCGGGATTGCAAAGCACCACGGCGCGATAATCGTCAGAATACAGTGTGCTATAATTACGGCAAGACTGGTCACGTCAGCAAGTATTGTCGTGCCCCCAAAGGAGGAAGCTATGGTCAACAAGGACAGGCCCAACTAAATGCTATCATTCCTGATGCCGCAGGTTATGAGGAAGGTAATTACGAAGAAGCTGGGTATGATGGAACCCAATATGAAGAGCAGCCTGAGCAGCAAGTCATGGAAGGTACTTTAACACTTTATAATCATCGTGTGAAAGTCTTATTTGACACGGGTGCCACACACTCTTTTATTGCTGCCAAAATTCTTCCAAATTTGAATATTGTACCTCAGAAGTTAGACATAGCTTTGAATGCCGTCTCACCGTTAGGAGCTACTGTTACACTAAAACATATATGCAAGGGTTGCCCTGTACACCTAGAGAATCGAAATCTTCCAGCTAATTTGGTTGTCCTAACAATGAAAGAATTTGATGTGATATTAGGAATCGACTGGCTTACTAAGTATCACGCTAAGTTGGATTGTGCTAAGAAGAGTATCACTTTTTCGGTACCTGGAGGTCAACTCTTTGAATTCCAGTGTAACCCTATGAGTGATACATTCCTCACCAATTGTCTAGCTAACATCGAGACTGCCAGTACAGAAGTGGCTATCTCATCGATACCCATAGTTAGAGACTTTGAGGATGTTTTTCAGGATATCTCTGGGCTACCACCTAAGAGAGAGATCAATTTCTGCATTGATCTAGTGCCGAGCACTATCCCTATATCCAAAGCACCTTACAGAATGGCCCCTACAGAAATGCTGGAGCTAAAGAAACAAGTTCAAGAACTTGAGGATCTGGGATTTGTGCGCCCAAGTACATCACCCTGGGGAGCACCAGTGTTATTCGTGAAGAAGAAGGACGGATCACTTCAGTTGTGCATTGACTATAGAGAATTGAATAAAGTCACTATCAAGAACAAGTATCCTTTACCCCGAATAGATGATCTGTTTGATCAATTGCAAGGAGCCACGATCTTTTCCAAGATAGATCTACGGTCGGGGTACCATCAGTTACTCGTACGACCTGAGGATGTACCAAAGACAGCTTTCAGAACGAGGTACGGTCACTATGAGTTCTTGGTAATGTCGTTTGGATTAACGAATGCTCCGGCAGTGTTCATGGATCTGATGAACAGAGTGTTCAGGCCTTACTTGGACCAATTCATCATAGTCTTCATTGATGATATCTTGATCTATTCAAGGATAGCTGAAGAACATGAACAACATTTGCGACTCACATTACAGACACTTCAAAGTCATCATTTATATGCGAAGTTCAGTAAGTGTGAGTTTTGGCTTCAAGAGGTAAAATTCCTAGGGCATGTGGTCTCACAACAAGGAATTGCTGTAGATTCATCAAAGACTGATGCTGTTTCAAATTGGACTCGACCAACCAATCCTACAGAAGTCAGAAGTTTCCTTGGACTTGCGGGTTACTATCGGAGATTCGTAGAAGGATTTTCAAAAATAGCAGCCCCTCTGACTAGTTTGACTAAGAAAGATGTGAAGTTCGAATGGAATGATAAGAGTGAGCAGGCTTTCCAGGAATTGAAAGAAAAACTTACCACGGCACCAGTACTAGCAATACCAAGAGATGGCGAGAAGTTTTCTATTTTCAGTGACGCATCCTATCAAGGATTGGGATGTGTACTTATGCAAGACGGCAAGGTTATTGCTTATGGTTCAAGGCAGTTGAAGCCGAATGAATTGAACTACCCGACTCATGATTTGGAATTGGCAGCAGTAGTGTTTGCCCTTAAGATCTGGAGACACTATCTATATGGAGAGAAGTTTGATTTGTTCTCCGATCACAAGAGTTTGAAGTATTTATTTACTCAGAAAGAGCTGAATATGAGGCAACGCCGATGGATGGAATTGATTAAGGACTATGACTTCACGTTAGAATACCACCCTGGTAAAGCTAATGTAGTCGCAGATGCCTTAAGTCGAAAACCTCGAGGAACGATTGCATCTCTAATGGTTAGGGAATGGAAAGCTTTGGAAACGATAGCTGAATTTGATGTTCAGGTGTCTACAGAAGGCGAAGGACAACACTTTGGATGTCTTGTAGTACAACCAACACTTATCAGTCGTATTTTAGAAGCGCAAAGGAAAGATGCCGATCTTCAACTGTGGTTTCAGAAAATGTCAGCAAAGGACCCAGAGGAATCGAAAATTGGGACCGATGGAGCACTCCGGTGCAGGAACAGATTATGTGTGACCAGTACAGACAGTCTAAGAAAGGATATTCTCGAAGAAGCACACAAGTCGAGATTGACAGTTCATCCAGGAGGAACAAAAATGTACAAGGACCTGAAGAGAAATTTCTGGTGGGAAGGAATGAAAAGGGATGTAGCCGAGTTCGTGTCTAAGTGTTTGACTTGTCAACAAGTGAAAGCCGAACATCAAAGACCCTTAGGACTTTTACAACCCCTACTAGTTCCAGGTTGGAAATGGGAGCACATCACGATGGACTTTGTAGTTGGATTGCCCAGGACACAACAGCACCACGATGCTATTTGGGTAATTGTGGATCGTTTGACGAAGTCCGCTCACTTCATCGCTTATAGTATGACCTACCCGGTGGAGAAGATGAGTAGGATGTACATTCAGCAAGTTGTAAGACTACATGGAGTACCAGTGTCTATTGTATCAGATCGTGATTCACGATTTACTTCAGGATTCTGGGAAAGTCTTCAAGAAGCTTTGGGAACCTCATTGAGTTTAAGTACTGCTTTTCATCCACAGACCGATGGACAAACTGAACGCACCAATCAGGTTATGGAAGATATGCTCAGGGCATGTGTTATAGACTTTGAGAGGTCATGGGAAACACATCTTCCATTAATTGAATTTGCTTACAACAACAGTTACCATTCAAGTATAGGAATGGCCCCCTTTGAAGCATTGTATGGACGGCCGTGTCGATCCCCTCTTTGTTGGGCAGAGGTTGGAGACAAAGAGCTATTGGGACCAGACTTGGTCAGAGAGACCAACGAGAAGATCACAGTTGTGAAAGATATGATGCGTACCGCACAGAGTAGGAAAAAGAGCTACGCAGATAAACATAGAAAGGACAAAGAGTTCGTTGTCGGAGATCATGTACTCTTGAAAGTTTCACCAATTCGAGGAGTTGTACGTTTTGGTCAAAAGAGGGGTAAGTTGTCACCTCGATTCATTGGACCATTTGAGATACTAGAACGTGTTGGGAAAGTAGCATATCGACTCGCATTGTCACCAAAGATGTCTGGAGTACATAATGTCTTTCACATCAGCATGTTGAGGGAATACAAGGGAGATCCTTCACACGCAATTGACTTCAATGACATAGAGATCCACGAGAATGTCACCTATAGAGAGAGACCTGTGCGTATTCTAGATCACAGTACGAAGAAACTGCGGAACAAAGACATTCCTCTAGTGAAAGTTCAGTGGAAGTATCATGATGAGAAAGAGGCATCTTGGGAGTTAGAATCAGAAATGAGAACTAAGTATCCAGAGTTGTTTCAAGATTAGTCAGCTTAGATTCCGGGACGGAATCCCGATTAAGGAGGGAGTGATGTAGCAACCTGTATTTTCGCGTCCCTATTAATAAATAAAAATGTCAATTTTATTTCATTAATGTGTATCATTTTTTTTTTGTGATAATCTTTCCATAAAATTATTGGCACTAGTATTATTAATTTGATAACTCAATGCCATTTTATTTTGCTACTGTGTATTAGCGTTGGTAGGATTATTATCTGAATAATTAACACGTGTGTGAACATTTATAAATACCATGTCTTTAATTTTGTAGTCCTTAGTAATTTTTAAGAGTGTTATATTAGTGCTTAAGACTGCACCCCTAAGTTACCCTATGATTTGGGATAAGAACCATTAATAAAATGTAGTATCACATCGCTTATATTTTTATCCCTAATGATTTTATTTGGGATATTTTAATTAGCTAACTGACCAAACTAGACTAACTAGACTGAATTAACTATCATAACTAATCAACTGACTGATTGACATTCAATCATTAAAATCATGTGGATGTAAATATGAGATGTGTGCTTAAGCTTTAACCAAGTAAATTCATGTGGTAAATTTGTGAGTGAGGTGTGTTCAAACCATGACCACTTACCTTACCAATTTTACTTACTGATTGACATCAATCACTATTTTCGTATGGTGCAAAATGTGTATAGTGGGTGCAATCCTTGACCACGAAGTGGAAGCTTGGCTCCCAAAAAAAAATAAAATTCCTTATATATAGCTAGCATTATAACACACTCACTTAGAACACAAAAAGCTCTCAGTAGCTCTCTCTCTTTCTCTCTTTCATTTCAATCACACGCACATTTATATGTACATTCTGGGAATCAAAAGGGGAGAGGGAAATATGGAAGGATTATTATCACAGTAAGAGCTCCATTTCCAGTATAGCTCAAACTTATATTACGGATATTTACGGAATCTTTCGGTCTCTTAGTCCCGTCACTACAGAGAACGGTGAGTCTCTTGAACCCACTCTTAATGTACTTTAAGTCATTACGCGCTATCCGTATGGTTCGAAAATAAGTGAATATGTATAGATATGTATATATAGCCATGGAGGTACAAAATTAGTGGTACCAAAAATGTTAACGAAAACTTATGCTGTAAATTAACAATGAAATATTAGGATCCCAATTAGTCCCCCTTGAAATAGTTTGTTGATTGGTTAGTTCCTTGACCCCAAGGTTGAGAGTTTAAAACTCACTACATACATATAAGTTTGTAAATTATTATTTTTATCATAAAAATAAATAGTAAATATATTAGTATAAAATAAGTGTTAAAAGTACTTATTGACTCTATTAAATTCTGTATTATTGTTAACATGTTAGAGGTCATTTTCATATAGTTTTGTAATTTATCAATTATAAAACTAGGACTTGATGTTGTTAATGAATAAATTAGTGGTTGTTTAACTAATATTTTAATTATTTCAAAATACATTTGGTACTTCTAAATTTATGGGAAAATAGCAGAATTGTATTTTAATGCCTTGTTTTTATTAAAAATAATGTCAAAGCATGTACCCTCTACTTTTATATATTTATGTCATTAAGAAGGGTCTTGTGACTAAATTTATATATTATTTTATCTTCTAAAAATTGTAATAAAAATTCTATTACACCGAAAATTACGCCGTCAGTTTCCTAAAATCAAATTAAGCTAAATTGGTTCACTTGATAATAATCACATGTTTAAAACAACCACTGTCATGTAAAGAAAATCGTAAATGGAATAAGTCATACACGTGCATAGTCGAGTTGGCATGTTGGAAAGGGGTCGTTTGGGTCGACATGTATGTCTTGTGAGAAGTAAGTAATGAAAGGGTGTTTTGAGTTATGTCACCTTAATTATTCTAGGCCGATTCGGATACGGCAGATTAATTAGGAAGGATTGAGCCCAGGCCGATTCGGATACGGTAGGTCAATCAAAGTCTTGTGTCACCTTAATTATTCCAGTCCGACTCGGATACGGTAGATTAATTAGGAAGGATTGAGCCCAGGTCGATTCGGATACGGCAGGCCAATCAGGTCGTGTCCAGGCCGACTCGGATACGGTAGACCGATCTAAAAACAACGGCCTCGTGCCGGATGGTTCTGGCGAACCGAATGAGTCGAGAGGTTGTGGTCAATATAAAAGAGTCAGTAAGGTGAGGTGGTTACATTGTTCATGCACGGTCTTATATAATTGATTAAATTATTCATTTATTGTTTATATGTGACGACTAGAATAATGGATTACCAGTACTGTAAAATACTAAATGCAAAGACAGTTAATGTGCTTTTATATACATTGCTTGTATGTTCATTATGCTCACTCGGCTTTCATTAGCTGATGACTTTATTTTGTCCTGGACACCCAAAATGTCCAGGAGATGACTATGCAGGATTATATGATTATGCCAGCTAGAGAAGTCTGCAGAGCTGCTTTTATAATTTATTAAAGTTGTAATAAAATATATGAATAATGTTTTAATTTGAATAAGGCGGCTTGTGCCTTAAGAAATAATTTTATTTGAGACAATGTAATATTAATTAAGTTTGTAATATTGATTACATTTTCTTCCTTGCTGCTTTACATATTCTGTTTTCTGGTACATGTTAAGCTAAGTACAGGACAAGCGATCCCTCACCTGTCATGGCCTACGGGTCCAAAATGGAAATGAAAAATTTTCCTTATTTTGCTACGCTGGGGCGTGACAGCACATTAGCGGGATGGGTCGTGACACATAATTCAAACTTTACAAGATTCATTATTACATCTTCAGAATGAAAACAAAACATATACAAAATGTGATTTCCTCACATTCCCACGGCCTCACTCATCACGCTTCTTCTTTCATTCTTCATACCTGTAATTGAGTAAATCTTCATTGCTCAGCTATATGCCGAGTGCACAATTTCCAACATATGCAGATATGGCAAATCATGCTTTAACATATCAAGCACATCAAAAATGGTTTCTAGAGAGAGTAGCACGCGTTCATCTGGTAATGAAACGATGGAATTGATGCCGTAAAGGGCATTTTCCCTACCACTCATCCAGTGCCCTGGCTGGGCCTTCTCCCAAACCATGCACAGTAGCTGTCGCTACTATAATCCTCAAACATCGAGGAGCTTTTCCCCAGGATGAATTTGCACCAAACCTCCCTTCAACCCACATAGACACATAGCATGCTCATATAATCACATATACGTGCTTGCGTAAAATTATACATGCTTTTCACATTTAAGCGCGTGCATAATTAACGGGTCTAAGATTAACACATGAATTTTGCCCGGATCTCAATTTCGTCGCTGAAAATTAAAACATGCAATTTCTCCATATCTCATAGGCTAGAAATTCATACCTCGAGTTATCGACGTATAACTTTGAGGGAACGACTAGAAGCGTGATTAAACGCCAAATCTCCGATCTTACGCGAAACCTACAAGTTTATACTTGTTTTTCCCAAATTTCTAGATTTAGAAATTTATAAAAACTTAGTTAAACGTGGCCTAAAGACTATCAAAACGTAGCCCTTACCTTGGGGAGTCCAAATATGAAATTTGGTGAAAAACAAACGGGCAGAAGTCCGTCAATTTGCACGCTGAAGCTCTAAGCTCCCAAAAACCCCAAATTCCCCTTTTGATTTGAATGGAAAAGTTGTGAAGAACAAAATATCTTGCCTCTACTATATATAGGCAATATTTTCAGAAATTATGTTTACCTCCCCACGAGTTTTTAAAACTCTAAATTAAACCCTACAACGTCGGACACGTCAATTTTACGCCTTTATGAGTGAAAATTATAATTTACAAAAGTTTCCGATTAAGTTTTGTTTTTCGCCGTAATTACGTTCCGAAAACTATTTTCAGTGGAATCTCTAGATAACCTACCTTTTAAGTAACGTATCACTCACGTTCTTACCACAGTTTTCAAAATAATATTAATAATACCATAAATTATACTATACAGGTATAATTACTATTCATAAAAATACCAGATAAGTCAAATTTAAATCACATAAATGTCATTTAGCTATGCCGATACAACTTGATTTTCCATGTTCTCGTGTCCTCGCTTGACATCTTCCGTTGACCCACGGTCAACCTCATTCAATTATTAATCAACGTTAATAATATTCACTTGTTACCACATGTGTAATGAAATGCATGCAATTTCTGGAACGGGCGTGACAACTCTCCCCTCCAAAAAGGAAGTCTGTCCCTTAACTTATACTGTCTCATCAAGTTATAAGACTCCCCACAAGTAATTCCAACGTTTGTCTCATTACAAACTACACATCTCCCCCAAGTTATTATGTCACGCCCCAGAACCGCCCAAACGATTCTAGGACACGTGGCACGCCACCAAGGTCTTACACAATTGATTAAAGTTTCAAAATAAGTTCAAAATAAGCTTAAACAAAAAATGTTCAACCACAAAAACAATCTCGTCTTTGCAATCAGCCAAAAACCCTGTTATAGCAAATAGTAAATTCAATAAATAATATAATCAAATCACAAGTTGAAATCAACACTAATGTTTTAAACCATTTAGAATAAAACCAAGCCCACAAACATGAGCTTCCAAGTACAAGTAAGAGTTTAAAAATACCTTAAGAAAAGTAATAAATATAACAATTTACAACCAACCCAATAAATAAATTCCAAGTTCAAACGTCCCATTCCAATAACACTAATTATAAAACACTATGATAAAGCACAATTCCAACTATTACATAACCTCCTAATTTGATTACAAGAATTACACAAAACATAGTCTCAACCCTAAGTTAAAATTTACATATTACAGCATAAACAACTCAAATTTAAACTGTTTACAACCATTTACCATATTTACACCAAAAGCAAGTAACTATAAATAAAGCCACTTCAAGCCCTAAAAAACAACAAGCTAGCATCTGGCTCACTTCCCCGATTCCTCGCCTCGATCACCAACAATGGTTATTCAATAACCACTACAATATATAAGTTATACGCTTGTGAGCAATGCCAATCATGAACATGGATAATAAATACGCTCAATTCAACATATTACAAAGAACTATAGTCTCTAGCAATCACTAGTTCACTCCCACAACTACCGGCTAGCCCGTGGCTCCACTCCCCAAGCCCACGTGACTAGTCATGACCCACGCCATCACACGTGCGGTCTCATAGGCCTCTAGCGGCCGTGGTTGTCACCACAAAGATTACCTCATGGTGGTATAGAAGTAGCAATTTCTATTGACCCAAATAGGCAACTCAACATGCTCATTTAATCATTACACCGTGCTTTCACAAATAAATTGGGCCTAATTTAGCCACATGAATTTTGCCCAATTATAAACTAAATAAATTAAATTAAACAAATTAGGCATGCTTCGGCATCACAATTGAACCTAACATAAAAATCATCCAAATATCAAAATTAACATCACTCACCTCTTGGGTTTCGCTCCTAATTGTGAAATTAAAGCCCTACTAGAACTAGGTACAAATCCTATACATAAATTATATGTTATGAGCTTAACCCCAAAATGGGTCGCAGAAAAACTATCACAGAACTCAATAAAATTGGTACCAATAGATTAGACTCACCTCCAGGAGTCCGAATATGTGGCCTATTTTGAAAACTGACGTTGTTAGGAGTGTCAATCAGCGTCGAGACCGTCGTCGTCTTTCCATCGATATACGTATAGCGTATATCTCCGTATGTATCTATGTATACTGAAAGCCTAATTAGATCTTAATGAAAAGGATGAGGTTGACTCATCCTCTATGTGTCTTAACTATGAAGATTTTCATTTCTTTTATGAAACCCCCACTAGTTTGCTAGTTTTGTCGTTACGCGCCTACTAATTATGAAATTTTACTAAAATTATCCCAAACCTAAATGGGTATTTGTCTATGTCTCGCATGAGTCCCATAAGTGGTCCCATATAATTATATGAAGTTGCTAATTAGTCAACTAATTATGTAACGTGTTCAATTCGTGCTCACAAAGGTACCCCTATTTGACCCCAAATGTGGTCACTACCTAATAACATGATATTAACAACAATAAAATAATAAATCGTTTAAGCTTTAATAAACATTTAGGCACATAGGGTGTTCCACATATTACTGTCCCATCTCAACTAGGACCCATCAACACATATCCCAACTTGGGATTGTCATACTGGCCATAACTAGGTTCCTAACTGGACACCCATAATTAGCTTAGTGGGTTAATCCCACCTCCAATAAAATGTCACATAACACATTAATTAACATTAACTCATGATCATGCATGCTAAAGTAATACTCCCTCCGTCCCATTTTATGTGTCCATCTTTCCTTTTTGGGATGTCCCAAAATTGTTGTCCACTTCCTAGATTAGTATGCAAATTGTACTTAGTTTCTCAAACTACCCTTCCTTGAAATCAATAGCAAAACCAAAAAAAAAAAAAAAAAAAGTGCAATGATTATGGGTAATTGTGGAAAGTAGGTGTAGATTCTTTTTGTCCCCTTAAATAGTTGGATTCCCCAAGATAGACACATAAAATGGGACGGAGGTAGTATTAAATATAAACCGCGGGAGCGGGTGTTATATCTCTCCCCGCCTTAAAAAGTAGTTTGTCCCCAAACTCGTAGTACCTCAAGTTTCGAACAAGAGTAGATATTTCTCTTTCATTTCATCCTCTATTTCCCACGTGGCTTACTCAACAGAATGATTTTGCTACAACACCATGACTAAGGAAATAATCTTTGTCCGCAAAACTTGCTCTTTTCTGTCAAGAATCTTGACTGGATGCTCCATATATGTCAAGTCTTCCCTGACTTCCAACGGCTCTGGAACAATTACTTTCTTCGGATCTGATACACATCTTCTTAACATTGATATATGAAATACATCGTGTACATTAGCCAACTCCGGTGGCAACTCCAACCGATAGGCTACTGGTCAAACTCTGCCAATGATCTCAAATGGCCCAACATACCTTGGATTCAACTTCCTATGTTTCCCAAACTTCGTAATAGCCTTTGAAGGTGATACTTTCAAGAATACAAAATCCCCAACTTCAAACTCCATCGGTCTTCTTTTCAAGTCTGTATAGCTTTTATACCTACATTGGGATGTTTGAAGCCGTTGTAGTATTGTCTTTATCTTCTCCGTGGTCTGCTGAACAATTTCAGGCCCTATCAATCTTCTCTCACCAACCTCAGTCCAAAATTTATTAAGATTGCCCCCCCCCCCCCCCCCCCCAAAAAAAAAAATAAAAATAAAAAATTAGTATGATTATTACATAACTCCCAAAAAATATTGGTAAGGCTCAAAATTAAGAAGGGTTAAATATATTTTACACCCTTATAGTTTGTCACATGTGTCAATTTGGTCCCTGTAATTTAGAAAGTGTCACTTTAGTTCCTGTAGTTTCATAAGTGTGTCAAATAAGTCCAATAAGTCCTTTAGTGGCGAATATTTTTATCACTGAAAGTAAAATATTTGTCACAAAAAGTGTTTGAGGGACTAAAATGACGCACTTATGAAACTACAAGGACTAAAATGACACTTTCTAAATTACAGGGATCAAATTAACACAAAGAGCAAACTAATAAGGTATAAAATGTAGTTAAGCCAAATAATAATTTAGATTTAGTATGTTGGCCTAATTGTAATCGAACCACCAAAAAATTAAAATAAAGTATGTTACATGTTATATATATTGGCTAAATTATAGTCTAACACATCCTAAATATTTAAACCAATAATCTTTCTTCTCACTTACTAATTGAATTTAGCCTAGAGTATTTTTTCATCATTGCTCTCTTTCTTCTAACATGCCATTTGAATCCAACCCAAATTGTTTTAGCGTCATTAAATTTTACATGTAACGATGGATTTACGAATAGACCTAAAATTTTTTGCCTTAGGGGCGCTGCCCTTGAATCCCCATATAATTCTAAACCCCTGCACACGGCCCCTCCAAACTTTATTCCTGGCTCCGCTAGTGAGTGAGTCTGGTTCTTGGATGTCTGTATTTTATGTTTCTCTTTGTTCTGTTCTAGGATCAGTCAAGGCCCATGAAAACATTTTCCTATCTGTTCTTACACCAGTCTAGGCCCATCAATAGCTAGTTTAAGACTTAAGAGTTAAGAGCATAGCAGCAGGAAGGTCTATTCTGATTGTCTAAGCCTAGTCAAATGCTGGGCTGGTTTAACATGCGTACAAATGTTCAACACAATTTAGCAAATGCTTGAAAAGAAAGATCAAAGCCTCATTTTGAGAGCTTATGACGTTGGTGGCTCATGGTAATTGGTGAGGCCTCTTGGATCCCACCAAGAGGCCTAGTGTTCGAGCCCCTTCCATGACATTTTAGGTGGTGGGAGATAATTGGTGGAGCCCACCCGTGATGACCAAAAAAAAAAAGAAGAACACTTTGACCATTCTAACGAATGTTTTGTCAAAATTTATACCTCAAATCAAGTATCACTAATTCTCATATTCTAATGTATCATATGCTAATACAGTAGTGTCTAAGCGACATTTCTAGATTAGTGGGACTTAACAATATGGACCTTTGATAACCCACAATAATTTTTTGCTAAGGATAAGGCTGTAAAGGCCAGGTACAGCTTGGGCTTTGAATGGGCCAAATCACTCTGATTAAGTGATTATTAGGCCTTATTGTAATGTACTTGGTGTTGTTATAGTTTATATTCTCTGTGTACATATGTTTGTAGGGGTGTAATTGTTTGCACCTAAAAAATACATTTTTTAAAGTAAAAATTAGTAGAGGCCGATTGGAATATTTTAATCGGACATAGAGTCCGTTTGCATAAATTAATAGTCAAAGTGATTGGTTCAAAGTTGATAGGGCCAAATGACTTTTGGACGCTTTTGCAATAGTCGGGCTGACATACATACTTTAATCCGGCTGCATCACCAGACCGATTTATCAAAACACACTCTCATTAGCCCGATTAGATTTATTGCCATAACTTTTGATTGGCAACATTAGTGGGCCATCTTAATTTAATGGTCACTGTATTGACCATTTTATAATTTTGAGGATATCTACACAATTCATTCGGACACAGCCCAAGTCACTTAAAGAGATCTAACAGTGGTGGGCCCAAGTCATTTGGGTTTCATTTTAATCAATGTCAAGTCAAGGTGTGCAATACACATGACTTCACCAATTCATTCGGACGGTTGGCAATCGGGCTTAGTGGTTTTTGACTTTTCCTTTATTTGTTTACTTGTGAAAAGACATGACCAATTTGACATTGCACCACGTCACTTAAGGAGTGGTTGTCAAAGATGTGGGACTCATGTCAATTATGTGAAGAATGAAGAAGATATGCCTCCAGACTCTTCTCAATGCTCTAGGATTGTTTCGGACTGTGTACCACTCCCAATGATCGGACTAATGTATGTTTGGCAGTACGTCAATTCAGTCGCTTTGGAAAGTTGGCACAGATTTGGTCAAATATGGGAAGAGCATCAGTCTCTACAAACTCTCTAAAGTGATAATTATTTTATTGTGATAAGAGAGAATATTATCAGATTAGAAAGATAATATTTTTAATATTATCTCTTAGGGAAGCATAATATTTTGTGAGATAATATCAGTATATCTTTTGCTTGGAGGGGAAGCAAGCTGAATAAAGCCAATAAATGGACCAGATACAAGATATATATGCATATACATATATGTATATATTCGAAGATAAGGTAACTTATATCTGATATGGAAGAAATTATCAAGAGCAGTTTATGGAAATAAACTGGTATTTTTTACCAGATTATTATTCATCAGTTATTTCCTACCTTATCTAGGAGACTCTCATGACCGCTATAAATTAGCAGGCAGGCCAAGCTTTTAGAGCACTCCGCGTCACCTCAACAAACCGCATCCAAAAAGCATTCTATAATGCGTTCTTAGTTTTAGACAAATAAAAAGCATCCTTTTTATTTTTTCTTAGCTTTTAATTACATCTTTGTAATTTTTCTTTTCTTTCACAATTAAATAAAATGCTCTTTTTATTTAATTTCTCTTACTTGTTTTCATCACTTGCTAGGCTTGTGCGCTTCAGCACTGTCTAGGGACCTTAGGTGAAGGTACTTTCCTACTCACCTATCACAATCACTTGTAAGAAGTCAGATTTTCAAAACCTTGTGTATCACTCACACAAGTGCTTTAGAAAATTTTGTATTAATTAGTTTGGGTCTACCTCACAAGGCTCTGGCACGCCCGAACCAAAATTACAGCAAACAGTAATTGGGTCGATTTCGGTCGGTTTTGGGCACAAATGCTTATCAAACCAAACTAATTCAGTGTTGCAAAATGGACGCCAAAGCCAACCAATACAATTGACTCACAATCTCACCGAATGTTGTAACAGTCGGTCTTCAGTCGGTTTCGTTTAATAGACAAATTTTAAGATTTTGAGATAGGAAGAGCCAAACAAGAAATAGTTACTTTTCAAACAAAGATTTGTATAATACCAACGCCTACAGACCAAAAAAGAAAAAAAAATTGAAGAAAAGAGAGATCGAGAGGCAAGAATCGAACCTTAAAAGAACAGATCTTTGTCATGCACAAGTAAAAAAATAGAGTGTAGAAGGAGAATGAGAAGAGTACTTAAGGGTTGAGGCTTCAATCGGATCTTCGATCTTTAAAGAGATTGAGAGGGCTTTAACTACAGCTTTAACTTCAAGATCCAGAGAGAGAAAATCGAGAAGGGGCTTGCATATCTGCGCTGGCGATTGAGATGGAGGTGGACCTGGTAGTGGAGTGAGAGAAACGAAGACATGATATGGTCTAATAATTTGTAAAGTGTGTGGGTATGGTATTTTCCTAGAGAATGATAGAAAGGGTTTGATAGTTTGTGAAGGTTAGAGAGAGAGGGAGAGATATTCGAACCATGAGAGATCGGCGGTGAGGATGGAAAGTTGTGCCAGAAGTGAGGACTGAGGAGGGTGAAGACCGGCGATGTAGAGGCCAGAGGGTGAGGTGTGGCTGACTGTGGGTGGACTGGTGGCTTTTTTTACTTGTTTTCTCTCTCAGTGTGTAGATGGAGGCTAGGGTTATGACTTGTGACTTTGTGAGAAACTTAGGCCCCGTTTGATAACCATTTCATTTTTTTGTTTTCATTTTTTAGTTTTTGTGTTAGAAATTTTTGTGTTCATTTTAAAAAAAGAAAATAAAAAATGCGTTTGGTAACTTTGTTTTGTTTTTTAAAAAGAGAGAACAAAAACAAAAAAAAAGTGTTTGGTAAACTATATTTTTGTGTTAAAATTTTATAACTTCTTAGTAAAATGACTATTTTGCCCTTAAAATTTCAAAATGACATGACTTGGTAAAAAAAAAAAAAGAATTTAATGTCGTCAAAGTCTATAAGCTCATATTATTATAAAAACCATTTTAGAACCTAAAAATAAAAATACGTTGTAAAATGACCAAATTGCCCTTGGGACTTAGATATAAATAGTTAACATTCTTAAAATCTTCAAATAATACGGATTGACCTATCCCAATATTTTTCGACGTTCTAGATCCAATGGTAGGGTCCATTTGACCTCAATATATTTGTAAAATGACTATTTTGCCCTTCAAATTTCAAAATGCCATAACTTGTTAAGAGTAAACTAGAATTGAACGTCGTTGGAGCCTGTGAGCTCATATTTAAGATAAGAACATTTGAGACCTAAAAAGTACATATATGGTAAAATGACCAAATTGCCCTTGAGGTTTACATATACGAAGTTAACATTATTAAAGTCTTCAAATAATACAGAGTGACCTACCCTAAGGTTTTTTGGCGTTCTGGATCCAATGGTAGGGTCCACTTGGCCTGAATATATTTGTAAAATGACTATTTTGCCCTCAAAACTTTAAAATGCCATACCTTGTTAAAATAAAATCAGAATTTAACTTCGTCAAAACCTATGAACTCATATAATTATGAAGAACATTTTGGAACCTAGAAAGTACATATATGGTAAAATGACCAAATTGTCCTTGTGGCTTACATATAAGAAGTTAACATTGTTAAAGTCGTCAAATAATGCAAAGTGATCTAACCTTAGGTTTTTTTAGGCTCTGGATCCAATGGTAGGGTCCATTTGGTCTGAATATATTTGTAAAATTACTATTTTGCCCTTCAAACTTCAAAATACCATAACGTTTTAAGACTAAACTAGAATTGAACGTCGTCAGAGCTTGTGAGCTCATATTAAGATGAACATTTGGGAACGTACAAGCATGTATATATATGATAAAATGACCAAATTACCCTTGGGGTTTACTTGTAATAAGTTAACATTGTTAAAGTATTAAAATAATGTGGGGTGACTTACACAGTTACACTAAGGTTATTCGATATTCTAAATCTAATGGAGGGGTCTATTTGGCCTGAATACATAAGGGCAAAATGATTATTTTACTCTTAAAAATTCAAAATGCCATAACTTGTTAAGATTAAATCAAAATGCCTAAAAAGTATATAGATCATAAAATGATTAATTCTGGTTAAATCTTAACAAGTTGTGGATTTTTAAATTTATAAGGGCAAAATAGTCATTTTACAAATATACCCCGCTAATAGATTCAGAACATAGAAAAATCTCGAGCTAGGTCATTCTGTATTATTTGAAGACTTTAACAATGTTAACTTCTTAGATTTAAGCCCCAAGGGCAATTTGGTTATTTTACTATCTATATACTTTTTAGGTCACAATTGTTCTTCATCTTAAATATGAGCTCACAAGCTCTGACAGTGTTTAATTATAGTTTAGTCTTAACAAGTTATAGCATTTTAAAGTTTGAAGGGCAAAATAGTCATTTTACAAATGTATTCAGACCAAATGAACCTTACCATTGGATCCAGAATGTCGAAAAACCTCGGGGTAGGCCATTCCGTATTATTTGACGACGTTAACAATGTTAACTTCTTATATGTAAGCCCCAAGGGTAATTTGGTCATTTTACGATCTATATATTTTTTAGGTTTTAAAATGTTCTTCATAATAATATGAGTTCACAGGCTTTGACGACGTTAAATTCTGATTTTATTTTATCAAGTTATGGCATTTTAAATTTTAAGGGCAAAATAGTCATTTTACAAATATATTCAGGCCAAACGGACCATACCATTGGATCCAGAACGTCGAAAAACCTCGGGTAGGCCACTCTGTATTATTTGAAGACTTTAACAATATTAACTTCGTATATGTAAATCCTAAGGGCAATTTGGTCATTTTACCATATATGTACTTTTTAGGCCCCAAATATTCTTTATCTTAAATATGAGCTCATAGGCTTTGACGGCGTTCAATTCTAGCTTAGTATTAACAAGGTATGGCATTTTAAAATTTGAAGGGCAAAATCGTCATTTTACAAAAATATTCAGGTCAAATGGACCTTACCATTGGATCCAGAACGTCAAAAAACTTAGGGGTAGGTCATTTCGTATTAATTAAAGATTTTAACAATGTTAACTTCTTATATGTAAGCTCCAAGGGTAATTTGGTCATTTTACAATATATATGCTTTTTAGCTCTCCAAATGGTCTTAATATTAGAATGAGTTCATAGGCTCTGACGATGTTCAATTCTAGTTTAGTCTTAACTAGTTGTGGCATTTTAAAGTATAAAGGGCAAAATAGTTATTTGACAATTAGATTCAGACCAAATGGACCTCGCCATTGAATCCAAAACCTCGAATAACTTTTGAGTATATAACCTTGTATTAATTGAAGACTTGATTTTTTTAATTTATTAAATGTAATATTTAAGGGCAATTTGGTCATTTTGCGATTATATACTTTTTTGGTCCCAACAAAAAAAAATGTATGAGTATAACGACGTTTAATTTTGGTTTAATGTTAAATAGTTATGGCTTTTAAAATTGGTAAGGGCAAAATAGTAATCTTGGATAGCAAAATCGATTTTGCTTTTTTTGGAAGCTACTAATTTTTGTTTTCATTTTTGGTCCCATTTTTTAAATTGATTTTGAAAAAAAAAAAAACAAAATTAAGTTTACCAAACGCTTTTTTTATTGCCATTTTCAAAAAAATGAAAACAAAAACAAAAAAAACCAAAACGAAATGGTTATCAAACAGACCCTTAGTTTATATACTATTAGTATTATTATACAATATATAAAAATGTATTCATAATTTGTGCACTCTATCAGTCAGTGTTCGGTCGGTAAAGCTGCACAAAGAATAAATACCGTCAGCCGACCGAGAGCTTCGATTTTTCAATTTTCAGCATCTGTGTGCTGTCTGTGGGGGTTGAAGGCCGACCAAACTGTGGAATCCAGTCGCTTGCGGTCGGTGAAGGCGGTTTGTCCAAAATTTCTTACAGCCTATATATATGTTTGTATTCAAGCTTGGGTTGATAGTTAATTAGTACTTAGTTTTTCATTTGGAGTTTTATTTTTTCTTTGATGTAATTGCTTGCCATTCAGGGCTTGGGCGAACAGAGCTTGATTTGGTGTCTATCCAAATTTGTCCTGAATTGCAACAGAGAAATAACCCTCTGAAGAATCTTAAGCCTATTTTTGGGCTGCATATTAGAAGCAGCCATCATCTACTAATTTTGTTTTGTACTAAAATCCAACAGTATTTCCTTTTTCTTTTTTTTTTTTTTTTTTTTTTTTTTTTTCTTTTTTTAAAACTAAGATGACACTATCGCAATTTGTGGATATCACAACCAGCTAACTCTATCACAATCTGATAATATCACAACCAACCACAACAATGAATTAGAAGATCATCAAAATCAAGACAACCAAAGCCTAGTCACGAGTCATCTTTTAACTAGAATATTTTGTCGTTTTAACTAGAATATTTGTAAAAATCCATCAAACTAACCCTGGTTTTGGGCCTAAATGGCCCTAATCTTGTTATATGTTCCTCGAGTTTCAACTTTCCATATCCAATCCCATGTATTTTAACTAGAATAATTTGTCTCAGATTGCCTCAAATTTTAATTAGTGAAAGGTTTAATCTACCAATTAAAAGTCCATTAAAAATAAGTAATGCTATGCTTCCTAAATCCAAATCCACAATCCAAATAATGTGACTATAGACCCATTGAATTTTAATTGGAGGAGATTAAAGTGACCCACAATAGTCCCGCTGTCACGTCATTTGGGGACGTATTTAGAATTTAAATTTTTAAAGTATAACATTACTCGTTAAAAATTACAAAGTAAAGCCATAAGCATTAGATTCGATAATATCTTTTCAAGCATCTAAATCAACTTTTATATATGCATAACCTATATTATCCGGTTGGTCCTACTTATATGTACAGGAAATAAATATTCCCATGCTCTTTCTTTTCTTTTCTTTTCTTTTTTTTTTTCTTTTTTTTTTTTTTTTTTTTTTTCATGTTGATAGGGATAACAAAACAAACATCTAGCTCATTCATGTCTAGTATAATTAGTTATTTTGGTTTTCTACTACTATCTTTAACTTTAACCTTAGCTCAATTTATTAGTCTGAGCGATTATTTCTAGGCTTAGTTCGGCCCTCATGTGGTGCTTCTCCTTTTTTAAAGTACAATTTTATGCTAATTTATTTGGTAACTAGTTTATGAGCTTTGCAAAAATTGAACTTAGGGCTTTTTTAGAGGGTGCTTTTAAAAGCTCTAGAATGGAGCTTTTAAAAGCTTAAGGTTGCTTTTTAATTTCATGATGTATTTTTGAAGAGTAGTGTGTCACTTGCATAAAATTATCAAAGAACTTAGTAATAAAATTCATAAGCTCCTTTTAAAAAGCCACATGGAGGCCAAACTAAGCCCTAGTATGAAATGAGTCAATTAATCATCCTCTTTGGTAACTGTTAAGTTTAGTTTTCACTAAAAAATTTTATTTGAAGTTCACTTTTATGTAAGTCTTTTTTTTAATGCTTTTTTCAATTAGTGGTGAGCCCTTCTACATTCTCAAACACGTTGAAAAAAAATTATGAAGTACTAAAATTCAGACACGGACTTATTTTTATTTGTAATTAATTCACATAGGGGGCCGCTTGACAACAACTTATACTTCCATGATTCAATCTTAAAAAATGCTTTCGAATCGTAAATTTTGCAGTTGTCTCACAACTTTTATGAGATTGAATTGCAAAATATGATTTATCAAATAATTTTACTATAGCCCGTGGAGTTCTGTGATCTATTATGAACTCTAAAAATGGTTGCCAAACAATCTCAAAAGTATGAGTAATGCTATGCTTTCCAAATCTTAATCCTAAATTCACACTCCAGATGATGTGGCAGTAGGCCCATTAGATTTTGATTGAATGATGCTGCAATGGTCCTATTATTATTAAAGGTGATCCCACTACCCCTAGAATTTTGATTAAATGATATTGAAATGCATTAAAGGTGATCTTATTGCCATATTACTACCACGTCATTTGAGATGTTAACTTAAAATTAGAATTTGGAAAAAAAAAAAAAAAAAGTATGAATTGAAGCGACATTAGAATATAAAACAGTCTCAAAATATTGAATGAAGCAACATTCGAATACGTGTAAATGTGGAAACCTTTATACATTTCAAAATGAGAATCTTGAAGAAAAAGAAATATTTTTGGGCAAATAGCGGAAACCGGTTTTCGAAAACTAAAAGTATTTTCCCAAACAATAATATTAGGGGCACTAATAAATTCCACTAATATTCACACCCATACTTTATCTCTCTCTTAGTGGCACTTTGAGTCCACTGCGTACCCCACAGTGCCACTAGGAGAGAGATAGAGTATGGGTGTAAGTGTTAGTGAAATTTGTTAGTGCTCCAAATATTACTCTTTCCCAAAACACAAATAAAAACAAAAACCGGTGGCTTGTGCACCTCGATTTCGGCCTTGGTCAAATTAATATTTTTTTTTTAAGTTTTTATTATGAGTAATGTTATATATCCTTAAAAAGAATACAAGTTGATGTGGATTTTTTAAAATACTCTTTGCTGACTAAATACATGTTCAAGGAGTATTTTAAGAAATTTATGTCAGCTTGTATTTTTTTAAGTGTATATTTTTATCTAGGTTCAATGATCAGTAGAGACGGAGAGATTGATGATGGCGTGACCCAGGGACGGATCCAGGAATCTAGTCTAGGGGGGCGAAAACATACAGGGGTTCGGGGGCAGCGCCCCCGAAAGAAATTTTTTTGGCGTTTACTTATATATTTTTGATAATGAGAGAACTATATAAGGAGAGAAAAATACAAATAATTTGAATCAACAAGGTATGGAGCAATTTGTAAACTAAATTCAGAATTTACATTTATAAATACACCAAACTTTTTCAAAAATCACATATACACATCAGTTTTTTTTTTTAAATCTCAGGGGGGGCGAGCTTTATAATTTAGAAAAAAATTTAGGGGGGGCGAAAACGTATATTTATGAATAATACTAGTATAATTAAGTATTTTTTCCCAAATCTAGGGGTGGCGGTCGCCCCCCCTCGTCCCCCCCCCCCCCCCCCCCCCCCCCCCCCCTAGATCTATCCTTGGCGTGACCCATAGAATTAAAGTGGGCTGGCTTAAGTGGAGGAGTGCTTCTGGAATATTATGTGATCGGAGAATACCAACAAAATTGGAAGGAAAATTTTATAGGACAGCTATTAGGCCAGCTATGCTCTATGGGACAGAGTGTTGGGCAACTAAGAAACAACACATAAGTAAAGTGAGTGTAGCTGAGATGTGGATGCTAAGATGGATGTGTGGTAAGACTAGGAAAGATAGAATTAGAAATGAGTACATCCGAGAGACTGTCGGAGTGACACATATTGAGGATAAGCTGAAGGAGAATAGACTTAGGCTTAGTTTGGCCCCCATGTGACTTTTTAAAAGGAGCTTATGAAATTTATTACTAAGTTCTTTGATAATTTTATACAAGTGGCACACTACTCTTCAAAAAGACATCATGAAACCAAAAAGCAACATTGGGCTTTTAAAAGCTCCATTCTAGAGCTTTTAAAAGCTCCCTCCAAAAAAGCCCTAAGTTCAATTTTTGCAAAGCTCATAAACTACTTACCAAATAAATTAACATTAAATTGTGCTTTAAAAAAGGAGAAGCACCACGTGGGGGCCAAACTCAGCCTTAGATGGTTCGGTTATGTGCAACCAAGACCTATAGATGCACCTGTGCGAAAGAGTGATAAGATCGTAGTACTTGGAATGGTTAGAGGGAGAGGGAGAGGCAGACCTAGACTGACTTAAAAATATGTAGTGCAACAAGATATGAATATATATAACTTAAATGAGCATATAGCTCTTTATCGGGCAGAATGGAGAAAAATGATTCATACAGCCGACCCCAATTGATTGGGACACAAGACTTGGCTTGGTTTGGTTTGGTTTGGTTGGTTTGGTTTGGTTTTATATTTTAGGTGTACCTAACATTACTCTTTATTTATTTATTTTTGGGATATAAGTCTTGTCAAAGTTCAAAATAACCGATTTGGAAACCCAACAACAAGAGAATCCATTAATCGGCCGACCATGTATACATCTTTCATTATATAATAAAGATTGGGGGCTCAAACACAATCCAAAAATAAATAAATTTGTCTCTCTTTTGATGGAATCCTCTGATAATGTGAGGTCCACAGATCCTATAGGATCCACAAAAAAGAGAAAGACACATTTTAATATTTATAAATTATATTTATGAATTTTGTTAGTATCTGTTCATTATATATTCACACACACTCATTTTCCCCTATATATATACACACAATGACACAATAAGACACAACTTTCCTCCCTTCACATCCTATTTCTAAACGCTCTCAAATATGTCATCCACAGTGCCCAAAAAACATCCAACTCTGTCACAATCTGAGAATTTCACAACCAACCCCAACAACAAATTAGAAGATCATCAGAATCAAGAGAACCAAAGCCTTGTCACCAGTCAAGTACTGTACTTGAAGCGCACTCACTCTTCGGAAAAACTTGATAAAGAAGTGGTGCTCCGGCGATTTCGTCAACGGAGGCGCGTGAACAAAGTTCGAACCGCCGTGAAAGCTCTTCTAAGATCACCCTTCTCTGCTAAGTCTACAGATAAGGTCTCGGCTCACAACAACATCAGATGGGTCGATGACGCCTTCGCGGCCCCTTGAAACAACCGCATGACATGCTAAAGTGGTACTCACAACTAAAGGGCATGAGTTTTCTTGAGCCAACTAGATGTATGTCCAAACCCAAGGCAAAAATAGTGGGAATTTCCTGTAGAGATATGGGTCCCATGAGGGGCGGAGTTAAGAATTTTATTCGGGCCTAAGTTATACGGAAGTTTGGGAGTTTGGAGACAGCGACTCTGGTCGATTTTTTTTTGTGTGTGTACTTATACATAATTATGTATAGAATTGATTTTATATCACAACAAAAAAGAGAAAGTGGATCTCTTTTGGTCTGAGACAAAAAATATTAAAAGATGGAGAGAAGATGTAGCATTATTTTTACACCTATTTTTGGGTAAATATGTGATTTTTAATTTTGAAATGTGATGTTTAGAAATATAATATGGGTCTACTTGGTGAAACTTAAACATTATAAGATGTCTTTTAAAATTATAGGGGATCTATTTTTAAAATTCATAAAATTCTTAAACTAAAAGTATAATTTTTAAAATTTCAAAAAAACCTATTTTTAAAACTCATAAAACACCTAAACTAAAAGTGTATAATTTTTAAAAAATCCAAAGAGAGCCTAGGTCCACCCTAGCCCTTGTTGGCTCAATCCCTGAGTCCCCCCATACAAGAGACTCACTTACTCAAAAATATTGTTTTTTTAAGTACTGTAAAATAGTACTCCGTAATTGTAATAACTTAATTTTGTCCCTGCATACCTTATTTGCCTTACTTGAAGCTCGAATAATAAGATGAATGCTCTTCCGCCGTTTTATTTCTTTTGCATTCCAAACAGACCATATTATAAGTTAGAATAATATTACCAACCACTGCATGTAATACAAATAACAAAAAATTTTAAAATAAAATAAAAGATTCAAATTTATGAAGCATAACATTAGTTATATCCTAATGTTTGAATTGATATGTTGGGTTTGGGTTGCTTGACTCATTTAGGTAGGCATTATGTTATTATTTGGGCCTTTTAATTATTACACTTACATCCACTAAACTAATTGATGATTTTTAGGTTTCAAATGGAATTAAATTCGGTTTAGGAAGGAACAAAAAGAAAGGGGAAAAAAAAAAAAAAGACCTATGATATGTAGATTTGCAATTTCTATTCGTGCTAGCTTTATGTAATTTTTGTTTTATTTGATATTCAACTTTTTCTTCTAATTAGAAGCCATTCAGATAATATCAAAATAAAATTCTCGTGAAAAGGTGATAACCTTACAAAGATTATACAATTCCTGCAGGAGGAAAAAAATGAGTATAATATAGCCCATTGAGTGAAGTAAGTTGTAATCTTTGCCTAACTGCAGGAGATGAATCCCTTTTACCAGGGGGGTGGGCTTTGGGGGAATTCTAGGAATCTACTTTCAGATTTTATTTGGTTTGCCGATTCATGGACAGAATGAAAAACAAATAGGTTTTGTTCTCTTGTGTTTTCATCGTAATTAAGTAACATTAAAATTTTAGAAAAATAAGATTTTGACATAGCCTACGAAAAAAGAGAGGAAGGTGTACTCAAAATTTAAAATTTTCAATTTCGGCCCATTATATTTTCTGTTACTCCTTATTTTCCTCACTATTTTCTTTGGAACCAAACAAAGCAAACTATTTTCCTTTTTGTTTTCCCTCATTACTAATAGCGGCCGAGGCACATGCGTTGTATTAAATATATTCTCATCTTCCACAGTCAATGTGCACATAGGCAAGCAAGTGGGCAAAGCAGGTGGGCAAGCAAGTAGTTGTTAGGATTAGCTAGTTTTTTTTTCTTTGTATTTGTTAAACATTTTCAAGTTTAACTAATTAAAACAAATTGACAGGTGAATGGAGATTAATATTGAAATAAAAGAAAAAAAAACACATGGTACACCAATAAAAACTTCTTATCCATCAGAGAATCCGTGTTCGTATTCCAATGAGCATTTAAACTACCAAAACTACAAATAAATTTGATGTTCCATTTACCATGTTCTGTCCCATGAGATGGTTTAAGAAGTAAAACATGCAGTAGTTTATAGATGTCTAAATATAAACACCAATGAATATAAGATTATTAGGTATTGTCCGTGCCCGAGGGCACTTAAAAAAAAAAAAGGGATTTCAAAGTCTAAGATAGCAGCAAAATTGGTTTTAACTCTAAAATTGTATAAAGTGCACAAAATAAATAAAGTCTCATTTGTTATTTCAACATTAGACCCTCTAGTAGTTACGTAATCACACTGACAATAGAAAAGATGGTTCACGAACATAATAACTTGGTACTAAGCACTTAATATATATATATATATATATATATATGATGATGCCAAAATTTGGTTAAAGTAAATTTAAGCAACGTAAGGGGAGAGAGAGTGAGAGACTGGTTTTTTGTATGTGGTTCGGCCCTGTTAATGAAGGTACCTACGTCCACGTGTGTGTCTGAGCACGTTCACTATACTGTAAAAGAGCCGGGGGCCTGTGGTGAACCAACAAGTCTGGAGCTACCGTAGGCCGGCCAGGCATGTTGATGAATGCTATAGAGGTGCTGTGTAGACTGAAAAGTTGGCCCATTCAATGGGGGGTGAGAGGTCTCTTTTATAGATGTAAGAGACCTACTCGTACAAGGAAAAGGAAACATAATCCAATTGATATAGATTGGCATTAATTGTAGGGGTTTCCTAATTGGATTAGGAAATAGTTTGCACTTTCCATTAGTCTTCTAGCTTGAGTAAGAAACTGCCCGGAATGCTCGGGATCATGCCTGTGGGCCCAGATGAGTTGTTCCCGCGGTGGGATGTGCTTATGCGGTCTTCCCGACCTGTTGGCCGGGTTGTGGATGAACCGCTCGGGAGGCATCATGTGGACCAAATCGCTCGGGATGATGATTGTCAGTAGTTGCAGAATAGAACCGTTCGGTTATGGGCTGATTTTGGGTGTATCAGTTGCCCCCCATTTCCAAGGTTGGTTGGATGCTATATCGGGGCAAGTTTGGAAATCTTCCTGATACCAGTCTGAGTGCTCAGGGAAGCTGCCTCGGGGCTTCTGAGCCTCTTGAGTCCTCAAGAACTGGCCGAGAGTTGAGACCCAGCCTAGCTCGGGACCTTTAAGTACTCGGGAACTGACCAGAAGTTAAGACCCGGCCTAATTCGGAGTCTTTGAATGCTCAGGAAGTGACCGAGAGTTGAGACTCAGCCTACTTCGGAGTCTTTTTGCTTGAGTTAGCCTCCAAGATGGTTATCTTCTGCCCGTGAACCTTTGTCAAGGTTGTGGGTAGAAGAATTTTACCATGTTGGAAAAGCCGACTTAAAGCGTATGGCTTTAAGATCCTTTTATGTTAACTCCCCAGGATGGTTGTCTTCCGCCCAGCCAGCCTTCGTCAAGACTGTTGGGAGAAGAGCTTGACCATGTTAGTGGAGTCGACCTAGAGCGTGTCGCTGTAGGGTCCTTTCTACTCCTATATCGTGGGCCAATCTAAGATATTTTAGTCACCTCCATCGTCGGTTTGGATCTAAGTGGAGTTAATGCCTCTAAGTACTGTAGGTGCTCGGGTTGTCCAAGATTTTGACTTGGTTATCCGCGAGGCTTGTAGATACTCGGTGTGATTGCCTGTTTAGTTCATTAAGCCATCTTGCCCCCCAAGCTTTCGCTAAGACGAGGGTCTTACAGAGGCTATGACTGTAGGTAACTGACCTGGAACATGGTGGTTGCAGGGTCTTTTGAAACTTGCCATCATCAGCCACCTAGGGGGTTTTCCCCCTTCGTCAGTTGGACCTAAGCGAAGTTGTGCCTCGGGGTTAGGCCCGAGGTCTTTGGATGCCTCGGGGTTAGGCCCAAGGTCTTTGTATGCCTCGGGGTTAGGCCCGAGGTCTTTAGTGCCTGGATTCGGAGCCCGAGGTCTTCTTATGCCTCGGGGTTAGGCCCGAGGTCTTTGTATGCCTCGGGGTTAGGCCCGAGGTCTTTGTAAGAACTCTCTGACAATCGGTGTAGTCTCATGTGGTGATTAGGCAAGTACCACTATAGTCAGGCTCATCTAGAATGATGGAGACAGGGGGTCGGATTAGGATCGCCGGGTTCCTGATTTCTTTGTCCCGGAGGTAAAGTCGGAACTGCTTGATCCTGACAGATGTGAACTGGAGGTTGGGTCGGGACTGTCGAACCCTGCCTGCAGTGAGCTGGAGGTCCGGTCGGGGCTGCCTGACCCGAATTGCTGTGAACTGGAGGTCGGGTTGGCTGTCGGACCCAGACCATTGTGAATTGAGAGAATGGCCAGAGTTGTCGAGCTTCTTTGCGTTATTCTTCCCGGGCTGTTCTTGCTTCCGCTTACTACTGGAAGGCTCATCGTCCATTTACACGGGGTCTTTGATCTTTAGAAATTCTTCAGTGTCAATGTATTTTCCAACCCTCTCTGCGAGTTCGACCAAGGTTACCGGTCGATTTCTGTGAAACGACATGGCGCACTTGGTGTGTTGAACTCCTGAGCAGAAGGCTATAATAGCGGGGGTTTCATCAAGATTATAGATGCCGAGCTTTTCTTGATTAAACTGGTCGGTAAATTCCTTGAGGGTCTCATTATCCCTTTGTATGACTATCAGTAGTTGTATGTCAGGCTTTGGCCGTTCATGCATTCCGATAAACTGGTTGATGAACTGCTTACTGAGTTGCTTGAAATAGTGGACCGATAGGGGCTCCAAGGAGTAGAACCATTGCACAGCTGGGCCTTTCAAAGTGCTGGAGAAGGCTAGGCAGTGTAGTTCATCGGAGTTGGTTGCTAGGGCCATCTGAGCCTTGTAGGTCCGGACTTGGCCGACCGGGCTTCCCGAGCCGTTATAGGGATCTAGGCGAGACTGCTTAAATTTGCGCGGGATGCCAAACCTCGTGATTTGGCTGGAGAACGGTGACTCTGTCTCGGTATTGGCTTGATTCTGAGCATGGTTTTGACCAAGCTTTTTGGCCACTCTGTCAATCTGCTTCTGCAAGTACTTGATTCGGGCTTCCACTCCTTCTCGACCGGTATCCGAGGGGTTGATCGGGCTTCCACTCCTTCCCGACCGGTATCCGAGGGGTTGGTCTGGTCGATGGAAGAGGCTTCTTCTTCATGGCGGTGTGATGTCCTCTAGGATCGGGCTTGGCTATGACTCCGGTTCATCGTGTGCCTAGGGACAACTCGGCTCTTGACCGAGTGACCCTGGACTGATTCCCGGGCCGTATGCTCCTGCCTTTCTTCTCGGGCAGTACGCCTACTGTTGATGTCTCTGGCATCCTCAACGTGGGACGGGTTGTCTCGGGCACGTTGTCTGGTCAAGATCGGTTCCCGACCGTGCGCAACGTTCCCGGGTCGTTTCCCAGCCACTGGAAGACTGCTTTGCTGGGCCAGCAGGGCTTCGATCTGTTGTTGGATTTGACGCTGGCCCTCCAAGAGTTGTGTGAGGGTCGTGGTGATCTGCTCAGATGTCATGACTGTCGTAGCCGGTGCCGGGGCCGAAGGAACATCCCGATTGGACTGTTGATCAGCCTTCTTACCCTTCTTCGGTGGCATGACTATCAGTCAAGAGATTTGTTGATGAGAAGACTTGTCGCTTCCCACAGGCGGCACCAAGCTGATGATGCTAAAATTTGGTTAAAGTAAATTTAAGCAACGTAAGGGGAGAGAGGGTGAGAGACTGGTTTTTTGTATATGGTTCGGCCCTGTTAATGAAGGTACCTACGTCCACGTGTGTGTCTGAGCACGTTCACTATACTGTAAAAGAGCCAGGGGCCTGTGGTGAACCAACAAGTCTGGAGCTACCGTAGGGCGGCCGGGCATGTTGATGAATGCTATAGAGGTGCTGTGTAGACTGAAAAGTCGGCCCCTTCAATGGGGGGTGAGAGGTCTCTTTTATAGATGTAAGAGACCTACTCGTACAAGGAAAAGGAAACATAATCCAATTGATATAGATTGGCATTAATTGTAGGGATTTCCTAATTGGATTAGGAAATAGTTTGCACTTTCCATTAGTCTTCTAGCTTGAGTAGGAAACTGCCCAGAATGCTCGGGATCATGCCTATGGGCCCGGATGAGCTGTTCCCGCGGTGGGTTGTGCCTATGTGGTCTTTCCGACCTGTTGGCAGGGTTGTGGATGAACCGCTCAGGAGGCATCATATGGACCAAACCGCTCGAGATGATGCTTGTCAGTAGTTGCAGAATAGAACTGCTCGGGCATGGACTGATTTTGGGTGTATCAATATATATATATATTGTAAATATGCATCAAACAAGCATACAGGTCGGGTAAAGGACATACCTTGCGGAATATACCCGACGGATCGTCTTGGTGGCGTTGTTACGAGCCCGACAATAATACTCATGAACTGTTGCTCACTAGTACTTCCGTGTATGCTCTTGTGCTTCAAACGGGTCGTGAGAATGCCTACTAGAGACTCCCTCTTTGTATCCATGTGCTAAATCCCAAGCCCTAGTGTGGATTGGCTAAAGAGAGAAAGTAACCGAACAAAAAGAGGGAGAGAGGGGCGGCTGCCAGCTTATTGTGTGCAGAGAGAGTTGTGTTTATGTGTGTTATACACATATATACACACACATATACATGCCCTAGGACTCCAAGTTATAATCCACATAGGATTTCTTGGACCCTAAGCTAAGCTCGTTGGACCCGGTCCATAGATTATGTGGGTAACCCATAACCCACAAAAATACTAACATCTCCCACTCACCCACATAGGGCTTGTGCTAAAACAAAATCTCTCAGATTCCAACTTTCATCTTCTCCTCATACGGGAAATAGAACGTACAGCCTCACGAAAAGAAACGTATAGCGACAGGCTGAGATGCTAAGTCAATCACATAACTAGCAAAACGCATCACTCGTAAGCTTCTCATGTATTTACCCAGACATGTTCAACCACACCGGATTTAGCACTCTTAATCCCTCAGAAAGCAGTGCTACACCGCCAAATATATAATGTACCCATGACACTCAGTACGTATACGATTGTCGCTGGTCAGCTAGTGAGTCACAAAATATGGTGTGTTATCGAAGAGTCTTCCCTGCTTGCTAATGTCAATCAGACTAACTCGATCGCTTTCCTAGACGTTCCCCATAGGACAGTATTTGTCTCTTCGTCCCAGGATGGTATGCTAAAGTTGCGTCATCAAGCATCCTCTTCATGACATAGTCTCAGGTCATAAGGGTACTTGTGTAGAATCCCCGTTACAGGGAGACTACGTGGCTCACACAGCAATGAAATAGGGATTAATCCATTGCTCTACAAACGATCGCAAAATAGCACATACAGTATGATGTGTATGCTATGGCGTTCTTCCATATAAATGGGCATATCATTTCGTGGTAAAAGTAACGCCATACGAATTTTAGTCTAGACGTTACATAAACGTCTAACCTGACATTTCCAGCACAGTCGCTCCAACCAGCGTCCGTCAAAAAACTCATATTCGACTATAAACAGGCTACATAGAGTTGTGGGTGCTCTCTATGTTCAACCAAGTATCAAACTTTAGGTATCATCTTAGCTCTAAGCTAAGGCGACATATAAGGATAATATGGTTTATATCTAGCTCGTTGTTCTTATACCGCGTAGATATAAGTGTTCTAGCCCGCTTTCCAAGCGCTATAGACACACATGTCCTAGCTAGCTATCCAAGCGCCATGAACACAAATGTCTCATCTTGCTCGCCATCTAAGCGCTATAGACACACATGTCCAATTTCGCTATCTCGACGCCAAGGTGAATCACCCGTGTGAGCAGGCCGATTCAAGCCCGATGACATTAAAGAAATGTGCATCCAATCCATTTATATAACAAATATATATATATATATGGAAACTAACTATTATTATAAACAGATAATAATAATACTAATAATTATGTCAAGTACCAAAATGTCTAAGCACATCAAATCCTACAAAAAACGCATCTTTGGCAATAGGCTTGGTCAAAAGATCAGCCACCGCCATAGGAGATGTGCATCTAGACAACTTCCCTTTGCGCAACATCATCTCAAAATTGTCAAAAACGAATGTCTACGTGGATTACTCAATAGCTCCGGAGATCTTTTGCATATGATAAGGCTTATGTGCTATCACTATAGATTAGCACAACTACATCACTACGAGATGAAGAGCCTAGCCACTTCAAAAATCCTCAATCAAAAAATAGCTTCTCAATCAGCTACAGAGCACACCACATATGCTTCCATCGCAGATACCATAAGGCAAGGTCCACAGTCCTGCGAACATACAAGACCAGGGTTGTTACGGCAATAACTAATTAGAGCAACCGCGTAGAAGACATCTAATCGTGTACACAACATAACATACTTCAGATTCTCTATTACGGACACATAAGGAAAAATGGACATTTGTTTCCTGTTCTCATTATTCTTAAGACATTGATCTAAGGTCAAGAAGAGTCCCTATAAAACTGGGGTGTCTATGGGTTTTCAGTTTTTCATGTGAAAACGTTCAAAAACCTCCCTCATGTAAGTCTTTCGAGACAAACAGAGAAACTTCTAAGAACGATCTCTCACATCTCTCACAATCTAAACTCCCAACACATAGTTGGCTCTACCCATGTTATTATTCTAAAAAATAAGAGGACAACCACTATCTAGTGGCGACAATGGAACTCACCTCGTTCCTAGCTAGAAGGATGTCGTCAACATACAAAGAATTGGAACACTTTCTTGGACCGTTTAATGTACACTGAGTACCACTGCCTAGACGATTTTGCTAGCTTGAGATATTAAATGGAACATTTGAGACAACATACTTTTGTGCTCATTCCCTTTGGTCACATAACCAATGGGTTGATCCGTATTGATCTCGTCGTCTTGTTCTCCATAGAGAAAAATAGTTTAAACATCCAACTAAAAAAGTTCTAAAACTTAAACGTGTGACGGTCACTAGTATAGGGCGAATGGAGTCAGATCTCTCCCAAAGGGTGAACGTGTTTTCCTTGGTTTATACCCCTCTGGATATAACCTTTCGTTATAAGGCGTGCCTTATATTGGTTAATTGAACTATCTGCCTTGCGTTAGATTTTAAAAACACACTTGTCTCTAATAGTCTTACGAGTAGGCGGAACATCAACTAACTCCCAGACCGTATTCTCATCCATAGAGCCGATCTCACTTTGCATAGCAACTATTCACTCAGATTTGTAAGCAGAAGAAGAAAGCGCTTCAACAAAAGAAGTAGGCTCATCCTCATCTACTTGTGCACACATTTGCACCCTTGAAAATGTTTCCCTCAATCTCAAAACGGTGACAGGGAACTTTTTCCTCATCTCCTACGATGTGCTACTTGAGAATCTTGAGTGCCTAGTGACGCACTCCCACTATCTGGTGCACTCCCAATATCTGGTACACTCCCACTAGCGTCTAGCGGTTTACTCCCACTCGACTGCTGCAGACTAGTACCATTTTCAGCGATTACTGGATGTGAAATTTCAATCTCTCCAACCCTCGCCTAAAGATGGTATGATGCCTTCAGCATCCTCGATTAAGTGGTATATTATCAAACGCACTGAAAAAAATTAAGTGCTGAAAATTTTCATTTTCACCACTTAATTGGGCTATCAAACACACCCTAAATGTGGAGAAAAAAATAATATCATAAGCTAAATTTTCTTTCCATTCTCTCTCCCACATCTTTTCTTCTCCATCAAAACCAAATCAGAAACATTTCATACTGTGAAAAAAAATGTTAACAAATCTGACCCAAAAAATCTCACATCTTTACAGAGTTTGAGCATGATATCATGCTCAAATGATATGACTAATTTAAATCTAGGACACAGATTTAATGTCAGTTTTATTCTCAACTTCTAAAAAAAATGTTAACAAATCTGACCAAGAGGTTATGAATGCATACCAAATCTGACCAGGAGTCTAGTATAACAAATCAAACCCAAAAAAAAAAAAAAAACATTTCATACTGTGAAAAAAGATACATATTAATTTGAAGTGGTCTGCACTACTCGAAGAAAGAAATATATATATAAAAAAAAACAATGAATACTTTAGCACAAACTCTAGCAGAATGAATGAATTACAAAGCAATGAATAGAAACAATATAAAAACTTTCAGTTTAGCGGAAGAAGATGCATACCTGTTAAAATAAAAACTTAAGAGAAAACTTGAGAGAGAGAGAGAGTATGTGTGTGTGTGTGTGTGTGTGTGTGTGTGTGTGTGTGTGTGTTTGTGTGTGTGTTTAATACTTTAGCTTTGAGCACACAACTATTAAATAGTATTCAACCTACCTATTAATTTTGTAGAAATTAGATTAGATTAAAATTAAATTTCAAATCAGATTTCAAATATGAGATTACGAAATCTAGGAAATCAAAATAGATTAGAATTAAATTACAAAGTTTGTTACGATAAATGCCAAATATAATTTCATAAATTAAAATTTCTAAATTTCAAAAAAACGCAATTGAACCGGAAAATAATAGGCATCTAAATTTCATAAAGGCCTATTTGGAAAATAACAAAAAAGGGAAAAAGTGATGGTGGGTATATTAATTGTCATGGAAAATTAAAATTTGAACTTTTTGAGATTAGGCAAAATTTGAGATTAGGAATACATGAACACATGAACTTGAAGAGGCAAAACACATGAGCTTGCAGAGATGAATGAAGTTGTAGACATGAAAATGAAAACATTAACATGATGAATGAACCGATTGATATGCAGAGATGAACTTGCTAAAGTAAAGAAAAGTGTATGAAGAAAATTAAAAAGTGCCAGATCTGATATGAGAGTTCTGATCATTGAAGGTTCTGCACTGGTCTGAGAGAGAATAATGAGTATCGTCGGTGGGCAGAGATGATATGACATATTAGGGCTAGTTACTTTTCTCCTTCGGGGGGAGTAATTAAGGGGCAATCGCTGTAGTTGGGCAGAGATGATATGACATATTAGGGCTAGTTACTTTTTAGGGTTGGTAACTTTTTAAAAGTTACAGTATTAAGTTTTGTTTAAATGAATGTTTAATGACACTTTGGTACAATTAACTTTATATTTTGTGAGTAAAAAGTATATTGATTTTTACGTAAATATTAGTGATAGTAAAAGAGAGAGTCGGTAACCATTGAGGAAAATATGTCATGCTTTGATGTATGCCCCTTCTTGTATTGTAAATTTGATTCACAAGGAGTATCTATAAATAACACTCCCTCCATCTTTTATATGTCTATTTTTGGAATAATAATGATTGCTTAAAATAAATGTAATTGTTCCATAATCAATCCTACTTGTTTTTTTTTGTTTCCTTTTATTTTTTATTGGGTATTTTCAAAATCAATAAAGATAAGTTTGAAAAGTAGCTAAATAATTATTAAATTGGACATTAGTTTTGGGACATCAAAAAAAGAAAGATGGACATATAAAATGGAAGAAATACCCATTTTTTCCCTCAACTAAAAAAAAAAAAGAGTCGATACTCCTACCTCTCCCCTTCAATAGTAGTACTATAGATATCCATATATGAGAGACCCTTATGTAGCTAAATAATCTTTGGGTAATATTTGGGCACAACCAAAGCCACAATATTTTACTCATAACCTCCATTTTGTGTCTATCTCTTTCTTGATGGGTTCCACAATGCCAGTGACCTCATAGTGCCCACTAGAAGAGAGATAGACACAAAATGGAAGTTGTGCCCCAAGTATTACTCATAATCTTTTTGGGCCGATACTATGGCCTGTCAATTGGCATGGATTGAGCGGAAAGGATTATAAAAAGTTAGCCCAATAAAGAAAGCCCTCTAGTGCGAGACCAAACTCACCTAATACCTTTTTCCCTAGAAGTTTAGATACATAGTTAGATACTAATTAAGCCCATTTTAAAAATTGGCCCAAATATAGCCAGCCTCAGCGCAACCCAAATTCATATCCATTGCACGACCGGGCTTCAATCGAACTAAGCTATAAAGAGTAGCAAAAAAAAACTAAGATGTAAAGCATCAACAATGCTAGGGGTACTAACAAATTTCACTAATACTTAAGAGATAGAGTGTGAGTGTAAGTGTTAGTAGAATTTGTTAGTACCTTAAATATTACTCATAAAGTATAATCTGTACTATAATGAATTTGTTAGAAAAGAAAAGAAAATACGAGGAAAATTGAAAATATTTTCTTTATTTGGTTGGCAAAGAAGGTGACTAGAAAACTAGGAAGGAAAGGAAAACAAGTTCATATATAAATTAAATATGCCGAGACCTTGTGTCTTACTTGGTATGACTGGCTTCTCCCAAGGGGGAGGCCAGGGTTCGACTCCTTTGGGAGTCAATCCTTTTAGGGAGTTGCCCTCTGGGGCTTGTGCCCCCCCCCCCCCCCCCCCCCCCCCCCCCCCCGCGTGTGTGCGCGTGACACTTGTGGATACTTTGTCATCTAGCAAAACATATATATATATATATATAAATTAAATATTTTAAATTTTGTGAATCGAAAACATAAAGGGACTAGTTTTCTATATATTTTGCAATCCTTTCGTTTTTCTTTGCCTCTCTAAATTTATAAACCAAACAAACAAAGCCTAAGTCAAATTGAATAACATGTAATCTAAGAGTAACTCTAATGGGGGATGCATATGGGTATCTAAATTCAAAAGATGCTAAAATGGATCCCTTCATCCCAAAAATGCACTCTAATGGGGGATCCAAAAGGGGATCCATTATGCAAACTCATGGTTTGAGTCTCCAAACTTATAACCTTTGGAGAGAGAAAGTGATGGGATGCATATTTGGTGGAATGATCCTAGCCATTGATTTGAGAATAAAATAATATTTTTAGTGTATCTATGGTTGAGATACATCAAAATATATTAAACAATAAAATGACTACTAGTTTTGGTTACTATGGTTGGAGTGCATTAGACTTATTTGGTATGTAAAATACTATTCAAATAACTAAATAGCATTTTAAATATCCAAATTTAATAACTACCTTTAAAGCTGCTATAAAGTCAGTCAGTGCCCGCATAATTGTCCATTTATGAGCTCTTCTATTATTGTTTTCTCCCCATTTGGCCTACCTAAATTGTCAATTACAGACCTCTAGCTTTCACACCTTTCAAATTTGGATTCAAACTTAGCTTTGATAACCACTGATCACAAAAATCCAATATGTAATCCTCAAACTATATTGTCTCATTATATGGAATATTATACCCTTCATCATTAATATCATTATTCTCTTTTGACTTTACTATTAGAACTTCGCAAAAAGTTGAAAAGTCTTCTAGGCAGAGAGCTTGAGTAATGTTTGATCCACACAATATTTCACATAAAATTTTACACAAAATAATTATAGTCCTTAATTTTGGTAGGTACTGTGTGAAACCTATGTGTTCCCCATATGACAGTCACTGAAATCAAGGACTAAGATAATTTTGTATAAAATTTTGTGTGAGTATAATATTACTGTAAAAATACATCTTAAAGCCCAACTAATCGGAAAGCTTCAAATTCGTAGTTTGGGTCCAATAATGTGTGTGTATATATATATATATATATATATATCAGGGAGTCTCTAAAGATGGTGCCCTCTCTTAAATAAAGGGAGTGCTTCTATTTTGATCGTCAAATCGTGTTTTAATCGTCTGAAATAACGAAAATTCCCTTAATGAAAATACGATCTAACGGTAAAACAGAGGTACTCCATTTATTAAAAAAATGGTGTCCTCTTTAGAGACTTCCTGTATATATATATATATATCACTTAATTCTTTTTTGTCACTCTATTTTTTCCCATATATACAACAATTTTCCTCACACGTGACATCAGTAGTCTACCTCACTTTGGATTCATGCAATCTACCTCATAACTCATAAGTAGTTAATATTGAAAGTGCTTGGCTCACCTTATGTTTCTACGATTCCGTAGTAAAAAAAATATTGTATTTGACCAAAAGTTTTCTAAATTAATTTCTAGTCGACCAAAAAATTCTGCAATTAAATAATATTTTTACCAATTGCGACCAGTTGTATTTTAAGTTGTGGAGTTTCATAATCACCTATAAGCTCCAAAAAGGATTGCCAAACACCCCTCATTCAGAAACTATGGAATGAAAATTGCTAGTCACTTCAAATGGAAGACTACAAATATGAAATGCATAAATAATTGCCATCATATTCATCCACCTTAAAATAATAATTAAATTGAAGTGTAAATCAAAATTTCCTCTAACCCAATTCCCAACAAACCTGACGTTGAACGGCCATTTGTTCAAATGGACAAAATACTCCGTATTATTCTGTAAAATATTATTGTCGCACATGAGTTTGAATATGACGCATAGAAATAGGTGTAGAAAAATATAATGTCTCTACTACGATAAATTATTATATGGTCTAGGATTATGATTTACTAGTGGCTATTTAATAACTATTATTGGTCTTTATGGCCGGTCCAAAGGTGGGGGCAAAAGGGTCAATCATCCTGGATCATTAAAGTTTATAAAATTTTGAGTGTCTCTATAAAATTTTTATAATTACATTCTTAAGGTCTAATTTAGTGTCAACAACTACATATATATTAATATACATATATATATACACACTAAGATTTTCTAAAGAGGGCGTCCTCTCTTTAATAAATATACATATATATATATATATATATATACAGTCAGGCTCTAAAGAAGGCGCTCTTTTTTTCTCAAAGAGAGGGCCTCTGTTTTGGCCGTCAGATTGTGTTTTAATTAATGGCAGTTTTGTCATTTCACAGTTTTTAAACACGATTCGACGGTCAAAACAGAGGTCCTCTCTTTAATAAAGAGAGGTGGCCCTCTTTAGAGAATCTTTGTATATATATATATATATATATATCAAAAGCAAAGGCTTTAGAATTCTAAAAATTACACTTTTAATGTAAAAATTTTTTGAGTTTTAGAAATAGGTCCCTCTAAAATTTTAAAAGATACCATAGCATGTTTAATTTTCACAAATAGACATATTATAAGTAGACCCCAAAAAAATCATCAATTATGTATAAGTAAACCCTAAAAAAATTGCCAATTATGTACAAGTAAACCAAAAAAAAATTACCTCAGGGGCGCTGCCACCGAACCCCCGTATAAAGAGTAAATTTTGAATATAACGGGGATACCATATCATCATGTATCCCCTCTCACATATTTTGAAAATGTGCAGATGTGGAGGGATAATCCCCATAGAAATAAGGGGTCCAATGTATAAAATGAAATAATTTTATTGGTTAGTTATACCACGTCACTGAATACAACCGTTGCATTGAATATTTAGTCCCGACTTCTTATAGTTGTTCGTCCCGGGCTTAAATACTTGAGACCGGCCAGATGACGTATGGCTAGAGCATACAATAATTTCTCTCTCTCCTTTTAGACTCATTTTCTTCAAATCTAAACTTCATTTCCATTCTAAAAATTCAGGGATTTCACTAGATTTCTCTTGCTTTCCACTCAATCATACAATTTGTAAGTCAAACCCAAAATTGAACTCCCAAAATTAATGCTACAATTGATAATTCTCAGTCTACAAAACCCAAAATTACAAGTAATAACTTCACAAGACCATCAAACCTTTTTTTCTTATGAGACTTCTTAGTCATGATCCTAAGAGTCCCAAATATCTTACTATGTGCTATATACATATTTCCGACAATCATAGCTCACGGCCCGCCGTGTAACCAAACGTGTGGCGGTGGCAATACCCAAATCCCCAAACTACCCTTCCCCTTCGGCTTCTCCTCTGGCTGCCCAATTCAGCTGAATTGCACCCCAAACGGCACCGTTTCAATCGGAGAATTCGAAGTCCAGACGTTGACCGCCGACCGGTTTTTAGTCAACCTTCCGGCGAAATGTGGCCGGTCAATAAACACACTCCCGCAACTCTTCGGCCGGAACTATTCTCCGACGTCGCAAAACGGAATTTTACTACAAAATTGCTCATCCCCTGTCAACGGATGTTTTATTCCGACGACAATGGTTCAGACCCACTTCGAATTGCTCAATTGTAGCTCAAATTTCGGGAAAATAAGTTGTTATTCGGAACAAAACAATCAGAGTTTGTTTATTGATTATCCAAATTTGATGAACAAAAGTTGTTCTTCTCTGCTCTCGGCGATCTCATCGGAGGTTTGGAGTGAGAGTTCGGCGGTTTCGCTCGATGTTCAGTTGATTCATATGGGGTGGTGGGTTGAGGGGACTTGTGAGTGTTCTGAGAATTCGAATTGTACGGAACTTGTGTCGCCTACGACCGGACGGCCGGGTTATCAGTGTCGGTGCTTAGAAGGGTTCGACGGCGATGGATATAGAGATGGCTTGGGCTGCTGGAGAGGTACGTTTCAGTTGCATGAATTATTTGAAGTTTTTTTTTTTTTTTTTTTTTTTTTTTTTTTTTTGCTACCTTAAAACTTAGGATCTTCATGGGCGCGGATCTAGAAAATCAATACATGACTGCTTGACAAAGTTTGTACGGGTGTTCAGGCATTGCCTCCAGATTTTTTTTTTTTTGAGCTATTTATATATATGTTTTTGTGTATATACGTTTTGTGTATATGGCTAAAAAAAATTATCCCAAAAACATAAGAAGGAGAAGGGTTTTATAATTAGCACAAAAGTATAAGAGAAATTGAGCTTAATATGACAATTTTAAAATGCCAGAGGGGTGAATTGTAATTTTTAGGGGGTTAATTATAAATTTTTTTAGTGCAAATATAGAATTTTATGAATACCTAGGGGGGTTCAACCTTGTCCTTCGTTACATCCACTTGATGAAACTGAATTAAGTACTTTAACCGATTGAATTTGCAGTTCAAAAAATAAGGTTTCAAGTACCAAAGAGACTTCATTGAATGACCTTTTTATTCCTTAGAAATTTTTTTTGGTAAATTATACGATCTATTTATATGGAACTCCCTCGTATTTTGAAAGATTGCATTAACCCCCTTTGTCAGAGTTTTGCCCACTAACAGATAGGACTGTCAATTGAGTTGGACAATTAGCCCGAAACCCATGAGCCGAGCCGAGCTTGGATAAAATTTTAAGCTTGCATTGATTTCGAGCCAAGTTCGGGCTTATATTAGCTCGGACCGAAAACCTTAGTGTATGTGTGTAAATTTATGCTATTTGTAATTTAACTTGTGATTTACAGTCGTTGAATTTGTTTATTTTTTGTCTTGAAATTCATGAAGTTAATAAAATTGTTGCTAATGTCAATTCATAGTCATATTTATTTCGACTTAAAAACATCATAAATCAAGTGGTCAAAGACTCACTTTGGGCTGGCCCGAAGATCACTCTAATATAGTGAGTCAAGCTTGGGCTTGAGATTAGGTTATCAAATTGGCCGAGCTCGGGCTTGGGACTTAATATCTATGTTGGGGCTGAATGTGGGCTCACACCCCTACTAACAGACTTAACGGAGATTGATACTATTGTTATACCCTTGGTCAGTTGTAAGAATTTTACTCAAAGAAATGACATTTTTTACCCAAAAGTCCAATAAAAGGTAGGTCCGTCAACTAGGCGCCACAATTACCTTCCAATGGTTAAATTGAGGTCGTCAGTTATAAAAAATTTACTCAAAGAAATGACATTTTTAACACAAAAGTCCAACAAAAGGCAGGTCCGTCAAGTAGGCGCCACAATTACCTTCCAATGGTTAAATTGAGGCCGTCATTGATGGGGTTGGTGATCGTCGCTTTGTGCTTTGGGGGGGGGGGAGGAGAGACTAATTTGGAGATTGTCATGTACGTGCTGATTCATGGTTGGAAGGTGGTCGGAGGATGAGAAAGGAAGAGATGATCCGACACAAATAAGGTGGGCTGGCTGAGCAGAGGATCGGAGTTGTGGGAGAAAGATTGCCTGAGACGAGGCTGAAAGTTCGACGGGATTATTTGGGGTGGGCCTTCGTTGGAGAGAGAGAGAGAGAGAGAGAGAGAGAAGGGCAAGAGATGACATATCATTGTTAGGATTCTTTATTTTGAATAAGGGTAAATTATCATTATCAAAAAATTTGGTCAATAAATTAACTGTTCTGGTTAACTAACAGAGGGATCGAAGGTGAGTGTGATATAACTATAAACCTCAAGGGAGGTTAATATAATTTTTCAAAATACGAGGGAGGTCTATGTAATTAGGTCATACCTCAAGGGAAGGCAGTGTAATTAACCCAAATTTTTTTACCTAATATTTTCAATAAGCGCATTGAAAAACGATGTAAGGCCTAAGGGCTTTCTACATAGTTTAGTTAACAGGGTGAAGGGTCTGTTTGACACATCTTTTATGAGAGAGAGAGAGAGGAGAAGAAGAAGAGAAAAATTACTTTTGGGTAAAAGTTGTTCAATAAAACTCTCAACGATAGCAAAAACTTGCAATTAATTCAGATTTTTGGACGATTGAAAATCATATTTTAAAATTTTATTTTAACTTTTGGAATTACATAACTACTTGTAAACTCTAAAAACTGTTATCAAACGGTGCCATGACTTTTGTTAAATTGTCCAGAGGTCCTTTTTTTGTTTTGGTTGATCTAAAATTAATATTAGTCAACGTGACAGATAAAAGATAAGAAACAGAGGAGTGATGTTCCACGACTTTTATTTTCATTTTTTTTTTTTGGGTACACCATTGGACTCTTATTTAAATCTAAATAAACTCTATAGACAATCAACTCGGAGCATTCATTCAGTTTCTTCTTTATATATGTGTATATATATATCTATAAAATTATGTGTATGTACGAGAAGACAACCTAGGAATATTGATAATTCTTGGGAGAAGACTGAAGAGATAGGTAAATTTAGCCAGGAATGGTATCAATGAGTAATGCTAAAAGCTTCTCCAATGGACACCTAAATGGGGAGCCAAATGTAGTATCTAGAATGGAGAAATTATCTGGTGTGATATGTCAATATATAGTGGTGTGTCTTTCACTATAATTTGAGTATTTTGTGGATCTCATTTTACCGTATGACGGTAATATAGAATCATTTCACTTCAAAATAGGTCCAACTAGCCCCATTTTTGTATTCATTTATTAATTTTTTTTTTTGCTAAAAGAGCAAATGCATTAAACTAGAAACAATATTATAAACAAAATTTAGTCATAAAGTGATTATCCTCAAACACAGAAAGAGGAAAATCATTTTTGTAGTTGATGAAGAGATCTAGGAAGGGACAATAGTACTAAAAAATATTGGGAGTATCCTAATTAGTAATTAACCATTACATAGTTTTAAAAAGGAGCACCACTACATTACATCCACACTTTTTTACACATTTTTTGACACAGTTTTAAATGCATATACTTTATATTATTTGAGAGATACACAAAAAAGTGTGAAAAATTCAAACAGCACAAGGTACATGTATTTAAAGCATAATGTGTCAAAAAGTGTGTAGAAAAGTGTGTATACCTAGTATTATTATTTAAAAAGTACATCTAGATAAGGGGTGGCAATTTTCGACACGACACGGCAACCCGACACGACCCGACACGAAAATAAACGGGTTTGGGTGACTTGTATAAGGGCACGGGTCATAAACGAGTCGACCCGTTTGACACGATTAATAAACGGGTTGAAGCAGATCAACCCGTCTAACCTGTTTGACCCGATTAAGTATTTAAGTGCAGTTGGGGCATTTTTTTTAGTTTTAAAAATAATTCTTAATAATCTGGAAGTCTAAAATAAAAGTAATATAAAAAAATTAAATTTTTTTTTTAAATTATTATTATTATTTTTTTAGAGAAAAAAAAATATTTAAAATATATATAGATATATATAAACTAAAATTATTAATTTTTTTTTTTTGCTAAAAAAAAAAGAAAAATTTAGTGGAAAATCTCATTCTACCAACGTTTGTTGTAATAGACCCACCATTTGGTACTTCCCAATGATAGACCCTATAATTGTAAATATTGTTAGAGATTAGTCCAAATTTTCCTATTATAGAATTATTAGATGTCTTTTCTACCCCTAACCTATATATATATACATATATACATAAATTAATTCAGATTTAATGATTGAATCAGTTACTAAATCTGACCAAATCTTATCAAATCCCAATTGATATTGATTACAATATATATAGAAAATTAATCCTAATATTTTAGGATATTACTTTACACAATGGTTACAAACGAATTTTATCATTTCTAATTCAATGTATTGCATATTCAATCTAGATATCACATCATAAACGAGTCTTTATGCGGGTATTGAATTTTACACTGCAAACAGATCATTTTTATACTGTAACTGGTTTATTAGTGTGAAATTTTACACTGCAACTGGTTTATTAGGGAAATTTTACACTGCGAAATTTCACTGCTTTCATTAAACCGGATTTTGACTTGCCATATATACACATTAATTCTTGTAGGTATGATAGCATTTTGACTTGCCAATATCTCATTTTGTATTAATATCCCATAATTATAGTACTTTCCGTTTTTGTGTTTGTGCCATAAATCACATAGCCTTTTGAACCAAGAACATGAGTGTTAATATTCACACTACAACCTTTGAATTGTAGAGTTGTTTTTTGAACAAACTAATTAGCATTACGTTGGAATGGAGATTCAATTAGCAGTTAACTCTTTTTAATTTGGTAAGCAGTCATCATTCAAATAATAAATTATAGTACATAGTAGCAGTATACAATTTCGCACCACAATATAGGAATCAAGAACATGAGTGTTAAATTTCACACTAGAATGAACATGAGCGTTCAATTTCACACTAGAATAATTAAACAAAGCCACACCCAGATTCAAACAACTAGCCTCCAAAGCCACGCCCAGATCCAAACAACTTCCAAAACACAATTAAATGGACTCAACTAAGCATCCCCTCCAAAGACTCAAAAAAGCACCCACTGAAACACCCCAAATTAAATACTGCTCCAATACAACTAAAATAGAAGACAAAAAACAAAAAAGTCAGCAAACACCAATGAAAAGGCAAAATTGAAAAGCAAAGCAACATCACGAAGACAACGACCTCTCCCGCAAACCCGCGCGTGACAACAAGCTCGATCTCAAATGCAACACCCAAAAACAATCACCACCTCGCCGGAGAAGACCATCGCAAGCTTTTTCTCGTTGAATGGAGTCTCCGATTCATCCTAGAGAGAGAGAGAGAGAGGTGGAAATCTCATATATATATATATATATATACACTTTGATGAAGCAGCGATGCCAAGGAGCGAATAATTGGAAAGCTTACCCCACTGTAAAATTAAAAATCTCTACCAGAAGCCTCAATGGCAACACTAATAGGCTGGTGAGAAAGTGCCTTCAAGAGACTGACTTCATCATTATCGGGAACATCTTCATACCCACTAATGGTCACTGCTTCCACATCTTCCTGTAAAACAGCAAAAGTAAAGAAAGTTGGTTATCAAATTCTCCATTCAATATTTTTGCTAATTCATTCTGCTATACATGATACACGCTAGTATATATATATATATATATATATATTTGGTGTTTAAAATTTGAAACCCCTTGATTTTGAGTGTTTCCAAATTAGATAAAGAGTTTGAAAAGGAATGACTCATTGATGGGCTTTAGGGGTAGTTTGGTCACTAAAAAAAAATGTGGACCTATCACCAAAATATTGTTAGAGTTGAACCTATTATAACAAAGTTAGACTAAATAGGACATTATACTAATTAACTAAAAAAAAAAAGAGTAAGTTACCAACTTACCAAACAAGTAAATTTATATATAATAATTAATAACTAATGTAATAAAATAATAATAATTAATAACTAATAAAGGACGAAGGAAGCTGGAGCCTGGAAGCATTCATGCATCAATCATTGCATAAAAAATAATTAAAAAAAAAAAAGAAGAAAAAAAAAAGGGAGGAAGCCCGCTAAGATTGCTGGATTGGGTGGGAGACAAATTAGTCAATTAGATAAATACAACTGTTAATCTTGATTCTTGATGGATGACAAGTGAAGAAATTTTTTTATACTGTTAGTAAAAACAATATTTCTTCTTATTCAGTTTGTGTGGATGTGCTTGGGTGTTAAGTTTATAATAGTTAGATATTGCTATATTTGTAGTATTTTGGTATTTAAGATGTACGTGTTAATAATTGATACATTTGATGGAAGACTTGTTTGTCTTCTTAGTAGGACTGTAAGCTTATTTCGAATAGCCGAACCGAGCTAACCGATTAGGTTTCTTAAATTACTTACAACTAAAAAATTGATCTGATCGCCAAAATTGGCAAAATAGATCGAACCGACCACTTCGGTTGGTTTTCAAAACATGAAAAAAAAAATCAAAAATAAAAAAATAAAATTTCGATTCGATTCGATTCGATTCGATTCGATCCGAACCGACGACACCCTACACGGGTTAAACGGGTGACCCGTATATGACCCGGCACGATTATAACCCGACACGATTATGACACGTTAAGAATGACACGATTATAATCCGACACGATAATGACCCGACACGATTATGACCCGACACGACCCGATTGCCACCCCTAATCTAGATGCTCTACTGAAGAGATTTGGACAAATGGAATGAGGTCCAAGTCATACCAACTAGCACTTAGCTGTCCAAAATTTCTTTCATCATTAATTTGGTGATGGAAGTGATTCTTTTTCTCTTTTTTTCCCACATCCGAGTAAACAAAGAAAAAAGTCACAATCGTGCGTTTATAGAAATTGAGTGGTTACATAGTGTGTGTATCATGAGAGAGGCCCCCCCCCCCCCACTGCCCCACTAAAGCTTTCATTTTCTACTTTGTAAAAAGTTTTCAGATATCCTTATTTTATACCATATGGAACATATGAGTTATATTTATACACGTATAAATGTATATTATGTCCCACGTACATCTTTTTCCCAAGTGCCCCAGAAAGTACTGTTTTGTGAAAGCACCAATGACCCGAATTGAATAAAGTAAGACATGAAGACTCTTGATGATTTTCTAGGAAATTATTGATTACTTTTTGAAATTTCATCTTTCACTCCCACTATTTATTAATAGATAGGAATTTTTTTCCCCCATTAACAGCGTCTTCAAAATGCAATCCCGGAAAGTTCATGTCAGGCAAATGTGGTAGTGATACAACTCAAATTGGTGTTCTAGTTGGAGGTAATTATTCTTCTTTATAATTAAATCAACAAGTATCTTTTTTTGCTTTTCAACTCTTGGTTTTGTCTAAGGTTTTTTTCTTTTTTTTGTCCTTTTCGTCGGCCATTATTTACTTAATTACATGTCTCGATTCAAGCATTGTTCAGGGACTTGTACCTCTTAAACCATTGTTTAGTGGAGTAATAATGTTTGGGACACAAAATGTATTGAGTTGAGTATGGTGGGTTTTAGTTTTACTGTCATATGAGTTGCCACAACTTTCATGTTTTTGTGTGCATCTCGTTGGGACCCTTTTGTATCCCTAGCATTACCCAATTTGGGATTCAGATTTACTACCAATCCCTTCATGATTTTATTTATTATTATTTTTTTTAATGGAGATATGAAGTACACATTATATATATCATAATACTTGGAAATCAGTGAAAAAGACTTTGAATCTTTTCATAAGTTTACTCTTTCGTAATATTTTCCATTACACTAGTAATCTTTGATTTCCTTTAATTTTCTGCATATTAATTTGATTCTATCCATCTATCCATTTCTTTCTTGATTTTTCTCAGAACTTCTATGCTCTGCAACAATCATATACAACTCACTCATGGAACAACAAAAAAAAAAAAAAAAAAGCTACTAGAAAGCTTCCTAATGACAAGTTTCTTATCTCAGTCGTTGCAATTTGAGATAACCAATTGACATTTAAATCAGCTTTCAGAAACTTAAATCAAAACCCCTTTGTTTGGTATTGTTGTGTGGCCAAATACACATTTTGTAGCCGAGTGACACGTTGTTGGAACTCATTAAAATTGAATTTCAGTCCAAAATTGGAAAAGCATATACTAAAATCTGCATTAATATAGGGTCTTGAGATATCTTTTTCTCAGCTGTTGGTGTAGGAGCTTGTTTGATCATCGGCGTGGGATCACTATGCTGTTACATAAGAAAACGCTCCAATTCAAGAACCCGAAAAATTACAAAACACAGACTATGTGAAGTCACAGGCATAAGCATTCCTATCTACCCTTACAAAGAAATTGAGAGAGCCACAAATAGCTTCTCCGACAAACAACGCCTAGGAACTGGAGCGTTTGGGACGGTTTACTCTGGAAAACTCAACAACGACGAATGGGTTGCCATTAAACGGATCAAACATGTAGATACAGATGGTATCGAACAAGTCCTGAATGAGATCAAGCTCATTTCCTCGGTGAATCACCCGAATCTTGTACACCTCTTAGGCTGTTCCATAGACAAAGGCGAACAAATACTTATCTACGAGTTCATGCCAAATGGGACCTTATCTCAGCATCTACAAAGAGAGAAGAGCGATGGACTTACATGGCCGGTCCGGCTCACCATTGCCACCGAGACAGCTCAAGCCATAGCCTATCTTCATTCTGATATGAACCCACCCATATATCATAGAGATATAAAGTCCACAAACATACTATTAGATTTGAATTTCAGATCAAAACTTGGGGATTTTGGACTTTCAAGACTCGGCATGACAGAGTTTTCACATATATCAACGGCCCCACAGGGGACCCCGGGCTATGTTGATCCACAGTACCATCAAAACTTTCATCTTTCTGATAAAAGTGATGTTTATAGCTTCGGGGTAGTCCTCGTGGAGATCATAACGGGGTTAAAAGCAGTGGATTTTACTCGGCCACAGAATGAGGTAAATTTGGCTTCTCTTGCTATGGATAGAATTGGAAAAGGGCGCTTAGATGAGATAATAGACTCTTTTCTTGAGCCACATATGGATGATTTAACGATTTACCAAGTGCGTCAAGTGGCCGAGTTAGCATTTAGATGCCTCGCGTTTCACAGAGACACGAGGCCTTCAATGATGGAAGTTAAAGATGAATTAGAGCAAATTAAACTTGGTAGATTGGTTTCATCAGAAGAGAACGTCACAAATTCATCAGAGAAACCACTACGTTCTAAGTGAAGAAAGCCGAATTTGGGGGTAATAGTGTAATTTCAATGGATGGGTTGAATGAATTTTTCCCAGTCATGTATGTGAGTGATTCTTAAAGGAGCTCATTTTTGGGTGATTAGCATTGGAATGTTTCATTACATTGCAAAGGTAACTTTCTTTTCAAGAGCCAAAATTGCTTTAATTATTCAGTCATAAAAAGGGAATGTAAGTACTTAGAAAATGCCCATAATGTCATCTTTCGAAATTGTTTTTTTTTTTTTAATGATGATAGCCTGGAAATTCATGTTTTCTTTTTTCTTTTTCCTTTTCTTTTCCCATGCTTTAATTTAATAAACAAAGGGTTTGGAGCGAGATATTACCTTGTGTAACCGTTACATACATCGTGTAAGTTCCACTAGAATTTGAGTATTATGTGAGTCCCCAAATGGGTGCTACAGTAACGAAGAGACTGACATAGACTCATATAGTTTGACGGTCAGATGCAATAATTTTTTATTTAGATACTCTCTCCTACTTTATTGTGGAATTTCTCTGGGAAGTTTCAAGTACTTGAATTTTCCTTCTTTATTATAGACTGGAGATTATACAAATCTTAAATTCTTCACTATATAAGCTTTTTCCTTAATCAATTAGATTCAACTTTGGATGCATCACATAACAAGTAGGACACATCTCATTGCGGAGCCAAATTGTTCCATGTGATGTTTATTTGTGGAATGGAAGGCAATTCTTAACCAGAAAAGGCATTGCTTACTTGAAAAATTAAGGTCCTCCACCAAAAAACCTCCACCAAAAAATCCCTATAGAGATCCCTCTATGGAAATCACGCATTGATGCCATGGTTGTAGAGCATTGGCAAGCACAGATCAAGAGTCTCAAGGACCCTACTACTACTTTTAACAAATGGATTCCACCTCCATGCGACTGGATCAAAGCTAATTTTGATGGCAGTCAGGTCCAACTTCTCTTCCTTGGCTATTGTTCTTAGAAATGACTTGGGCACTGTTGTCCACACTTTGGTTGAAAAGAGGATTGCTCTGGTTGACCCTCTCATTGCAGAAGCTAGAGCGGCTTGTCGTGCCATTTCTGAAGCAACTCGATTGGGTTATAAGAAGCTGATTTTGGAAGGTGATTCCCTTCTTGTTTGTATGCCTCTCAAAGATTGGTCCCAAACTCCGGATTGGTCCATTGACTCTATCATCATTGAAGGTAGGAAGACTCTTGATTGTTGTTTTAATTTCTGGAATGTCCATAAAATTCCTCAAGCCGCAAATTGTGTTGCTCATAATGTAGCCCAATGGACAGCGAACTGTAATCGTGCTGGGAGCATCCCTCTTGAAGACATTCCCTCTTTTATTTTTGAGGAATGGATTTCTCTTTTGCTTGTATTTCTTTGCTTTTAATGAATTCTCTTAAAGCCCAAAAAAAAAAAATTTACTCGAAAAATTAAGAGAACAAACCTTTGGAACTTATTTCATCAACAAAACCTTTCCACAAATTAAGGATATTTTTTTTTTCCCCTTCGAGATTGGCGGAGAGTTGATTCCTAGCGTCGCCACTGTTTCTCAAATGTATTGTTCTATGTGTTATAGCTAGGGTTGCACATGGGTCGGGTCGGGTCGGGTCGGGTCGGAACCGACCCGATTATGAATGGTTCCATGCTTTGAGACCCAGACCCGACCCGATAAGGTTTGGACCCGGACCGACCCGACCCAGTTACTTTGGTTCGGGTCGGGTCTGGGTCACAACCCAGTTTTTTTTTTTTTTCTTATATTTTATTTTGTTATTATTTTTATTTATATTCATTAGTGAATACCTATACTTCTATGTATAATACATCCATTAAAAAAATTGATGAGGGCGGAGAGTCATGGAAATTAATTCCAATCATTAGAAAGTGAATATAATATTTTATATATTCATGGATATAATGATGTGCAACCTATAAAAGTTAAAATTAATAAGGTGGTTATGTTTTATATATTCATGGATATAATGAAAAGAAAAATGAGTACTTTGTCATAAAAATAAAGAATTAATTAGCAAAAACAGTTTTGTCTATTGACCGACCCAGACCAGACCCGAACCAACCCAGACCCAACCCGAACCGACCCGAAATATATATCTCTTAACTGGACCCGAACCAGACCCGACCCATTTTATTCCAGACCCGACCCAACCCGACCCAATCAGGTCGGGTCGGGTCTTCGGGTAACGGGTTTTTTGTGCCGCCCTAGTTATAGATTATTAATTCGAATCATTTCTGTTGCAACAAACAGCCACTAAATTTTCCATGTAGCTAGGTGGGTACTTCAAAACATCATTACATGTTGGAATAGAAAAAAGAAAAAAAAATAAAAGTCAAAACCATAATAATCTTGTCATTCAATAAAATGGTTGGTACTTGATGAAAAAAAAAATCTGGATAAATAATTATGAATGCTCATATTTTCTTACAACTGCCAGTAGAAACACGAGAGCGAGATCTTTGGGTTGCACGCTGCTTGAAACAATGACTCTTTTGTCTCTAAAACATCTATAGTAATAGTAATTGAGGAAGTCCCCGAATACACAAGGTTGGCTTTGAGATAACAAAAATTGTTCTGAGGTCTCAAGCAAACTTTCAAATAGGCCAAAAAAATGAGGGCTCTATACTAAGTTTTATAAAAATTAAAAGAAATTAGAAGAAAATAGGCCTAAAAATGATAAGTTTCATTGAAATTAGGAAGGGTAAAAAAAAGAGCTTAAAAATGATAAGTTTCATAAAAATTAGGAAGAAATTAGAAGAAAATGAGGCCCCATGCAGTCGCTTCGGGACATTGCCTCAAGGCTGGCCTTGCGAAAACATGCAGTCATGCACTAGAGAGCTTAGGGATTTGAAAACCTAAGAGGCCATAGTAGTGAGTTGGGAATACAAACCTCAAGTAGCTGGATAAGTCGTATCCAAATATTGATGTAAATCTTACAATCCACTTGTCTTCCTAACTTACCTCAAAATAGAGATAAAAATGGGAAATGGTAATTGAGAGATAAAAAAATAGAAAATGTTATCGTACTTTAAACTTGAGTCAAAATATCATATGTCTAAATCAATGAGAGCATTCTTGCTCACTCTTTTTTTGTTCACCATTTCTCACCCAGGCTTTCATTGGGTGACATGTATCCCATTTTATTATCATTTTGTTCCTGAACTATCACAATAATTATTAAAATGAGACACATGTCGTCCAGTGAAGATCTGTGTGAGCAATGGTGATTCAAAATTAAGAAAGCAAAAATGCTCTCTAAAAAAGTAAGATTTAGTCCATAATCCTAGCTTTTTCTAGAAATATGTCTTTTCTATATCTGAATCTAGAAATTAGTCACGTTGTGTTGCTAAAGACATAATGCTTCTATATTATCCTCTCTCTCTCTCTCTATATATATATTATATATATATATAGAGAGAGAGAGAGAGAAAGAGAGAATTTGCAACTATATATGGAGAGATTTCTGCTAGAGAGAGAAAGAGGAAGAGAGAGGGAGAAAGAAGAGAAATGTCCGCAGCCCCTCCACCACCGGTACCACCACATCCAGCCACGCCATCGTCGCCCATTTTTGGTCGTCGTAGTCACCACCTTCCAGTCATACAATCTCCCATTCTTGGACTCCTTCCCTTTCTGAATCTGTAAGGGTTTCTCATTCATTCCAAAGTGAAAATTGAAGCCAACCGATCGGTGTGAGAATACAGAGCCAGTGATGAAGCTTTTGGAGTTTACATACGGATGTTTTGATGATGATGATGATGATGATGATGATGTTAATGACTGAAATAGTGGATTCAAAAAGTGACTTGGTTAGTGTAGTAACAAATCGTGGAAGGCAAATGCTTTGTGTTTGGGCTTGAAGGCTTGTTTAGTTCAGAATAGTTGAGGTTGAATTTGGATGAATTTTGTATTGAGTGAAAAATGCCTTTTAATACCTCCTTAGCAATGTTCATTTGTGTGAAATTTCGTATAAAGTTCTGTGAAATATAAGAAAAGTCCCACAATTAACTATTTTTATGTGAAATTTTCACAAAACTTAAGGATTTGGATTTGGGCATTATGAATTTTTTTTTTTTAACAATTTTCGGGTTTGTGGAGTGTTATGACAAATAGTAAAAAAAATTCCAAGCAAAAACATGATTATGGTTTTTTGTAGGTCAAATACTAAGAATTTTCTCACTAAATGTTGTCGTATTGTGAGGAGTTTTATGATAAACACTGAGAAATTTAAGAAATAGTAGAAATTTTTCATGCAAAAAAATGATTATGATTTTTTGTAGGTCAAATACTGAGAAATTTCTCACTAAATGCTCCGTGTTGGGTGGAGTTTTATGATAAACACTGAGAAAATTAACAAAATACTAGAATTTCTACATGCAAAAAAATGATTATGGTTTTTTGTAGGTCAAACACTGTCACACCCTGATCGGGAGAGAACAAATCCTATTTACACGCTTTAACGAGCATCTGTTAGCTCCTTTTTATCCTGTTTTTGTATATTTTTACTTCGTTTTCTATTTTCTGACAGGTTTTGGAAGAAATCACCTAAACCAGGCTAAACAGGATGAAAAAGCACAAAGAAAGAAGCTGAAAAAGCCAGGTCGCGCGCGCGAGCCGCGCGCGCGAGAAACAGAGAATCGCTCGCGCGATCCGCTCGCGCGAAAGTCCCAGAATCGCTCGCGCGATCCGCGCGCGCGAAGTACCAAATGTCGCGCTCGCGCGATATGTGTAAAAACCAAAGTTGCGTATTTCAGTATACTGATGATTCCTGTGCAAACGAAACTGCCTAATTACGTCCGGATTGCAAAATACAGCAGTTTTAGTGCGTTTCGAGTTGGGAAAGCTTCCAAAAACTTGTTGTAAATCTATATATATCCTATTTTACTACAATAAAAGGGTTGACAATTATTATACACAAAAATATATACACACTTTCAGCCATTGAAGGGAGGGAAGCAAGGAGAAGAAGAAGAAGACCAAGGATTCCCATGGTCTCCTCCATCAACCTCTTGCCATCTATCACTTCCATGGACGGCTAGATCTTAGATCTAGGGTTTCAATGAAGCCCTAGACGAGTAATAGGGTTTTATTTATGTTTTTATTTTAGTTTTATTATGTATGGATGACAGTCACATATTTAGAGGATTTTTATAAATAAATCGTACTTCTAGTGATTAAATCATTACTTTCAGAATTTATTCTTGTCTTAGATCTATTTTGACTGTGATGTGCTCAACGATCTATTCTTGTTGTGCTTGTTTAGATTGTTTACATGTGATGGTGCTTTATTGATTTGTGCTATCAAGTATCCGAATAGTCCATGCCTAGGTTAGATGGATTAGATCACAACCCTAGTTTAGTGTGGGATAATTCGTGCTAACCGCAAATGGATTATGTTGGTGCTTGAACCATGATTATCTTCTTGTCGGAGGAATTGGGTTTGTAGCTACAATTCCCCATATTCATCCAACTTAATAAGCTAAAGTAATTCATAAATATTCCTATTATGAAGCTAGTGGTGGATTTGCAATCCTAGGTTCCCTTAAACATTATTTAGAAACAACTATTTAAATTGCTTTCATAGTTTAGATTTATTTTTATGTTTTTAGTTTAATTCAAATTAAAATCAAATCCATTTTCTTAATTAACTAAATTTAGGTTTTAAAATTAAGTCGCTGTAGTAAATCAATCTCTGTGGGTTCGACCTTTACTTTCACTACTACAAATCTTTAGAAAAGTAAAGCATAAATAAAAGCATACTTTTTATATCTTGATATTGACAACATCAATTTTTGGCGCCGTTGCCGGAGATTGCAAATTACTACCTTTAGTTTTAAAATCTTAGTTTAGTTAATTTGTAAATATTATATTAGTTTTCTTTTTCTTATTTTTTATTTTATTTTGAGTCACTAACTTTTCTTTTTATTTTGTAGTTTCTCGAGTCATCAAATTCCAACGTTTCCGAGTGGAGTAGCTAATTACATCAAAGGAGCTTACGCAAATAAAAATATAAATAAAGTAAAATAAATTGCTTCTTGTGAAACTCGCTTTAAACCACGGTAAGTCAGGGCGCTGTGACGCACTATTTGCATTAGTTTAGGGTTAATTGCACTGCATTAGCTAGGAAACCCGGGGCGCTGGGCTTGACGCGGTCATTGCATTACAGGATAATATTCATGCATCACAGTAGTTGAGTGCTTGTTATCTTAGTTGCGTGATTGCTATTTGTTTTTTTTTTTTTAGTTGAGTCAGTTTTTGTTTTAGTTTACTTTCTTTTAGTTTATGTTAGGTACACGTTCAAATAAACCGGAATTAAAACCTTTTGACTCTGAACTTGGACGTACATTAAGACTTAACAAGTCTTCAAACTTAACTTCTAGAACACGGTTTTTAATAGACGATGATTTGACACCAAAACCAACGTCTTTATTTGAATCTGAAATACGTAATACCCTTACACGATTAAAGAAACCACGCTTTCATAACATAGAACCAATTAAAATGGCAGACATTGGAAATAACAATAACAACCAAAATAATAATGGAAATAATCTTAATATACCGCCACCTCCTCCACTTAAAGATTATTTTATTCCTACGACTTACACGCCACAAACATGTATTAATTTACCGGAGGCGACGGCATCTCACTTTGAGATAAAGTCATCTACGATCTCGCTACTTCCGTCTTTCCATGGCCGTCTAAATGAAGATCAATATCAACACTTAGGAAATTTTCAGGATATATGCTCTACTTTGAAAATCCAAAATTTAAATGATGATGAATTAAAATTGCGGCTCTTTCCGTTTTCTTTAAGAGACAAAGCGAAGTATTGGCTTCAATCACTTGAGCCAAACACAATTAAAACTTGGGAAGCCTTACACACCGCATTTTTACAAAAGTTTTTTCCTATTATGCGTACAAATCAAATAAGGAAATCCATAACAAACTTTGTTATGCAAGATGGGGAATCACTTTATGATACATGGGTGAAATTTAAAGAATTATTACGCTCTTGCCCACATCATCAGGTTCCTAAGTGGCAACTTGTTCAGGTCTTCTATGAGGGGCTTATTCCCTCGGTCCGTAATACCGTCGATGCCGTTTGTGTTAGGGATATATACTAAAAGTCATGCTTTATGTAGTTGATTTATTATTCGTTTAATAAAATCAGTTAATCCATTTTTTATGAGAATCTGTGTGGGCAATGTTTGTATTATATTATTTATTTAATATTATGCATGTGTGTCTCTCATTCTATATAGTAGGTGGTTTGGTGTGTAGAGTTTGGCTTACACACGGAAGATCAAGCCATCAGATATTATAGAATGTAAGATTTTGGTTTACAGTCTTAGATGGGATTGGACACACCATCGGTGGGACTGCAGCATGGTGTTGTGGTAGGTTTGTCTTGACTACGGAAAACGGTATAGTTTCAACTCACTATGCTGGTACACTTTGTGTATTAAACGGGACTGACTTGGGGTAATTATCTTTATACTGACTTATAAGATAATTAATACCTCATGGCTATTATGAGTGCTTATGCTCTAAATCCTAAGTTAATTTGTAGACACGTACATTTGATATTTACACTTTGATCCATAAAAGGGTGAGATCCTTAAATGGGTCAATATCTCATTGGATTGGGTGGCAATATTAATTGTGTGGTGGTTATTAATTAATGATGGAATCCATGTCTCAATTTTGGGATTGATGATATCCCCTTGAGAAAGCTTATAAGTTTTGATTATGTCAAACCCTGCAGGTGAATTTTGTATCCGACATATCAGATAAGTTAAGCAAAGGATCTCAAGGAATTTTAAGAAATTAATTAAATATGATTGTCAGTAATTATATTTAATTAATGGATATCTGTAATCTTAACATGGGGAGATAATAAGCATTTAATAACATGGAACTCGAAATATATTTTTGAGATAAGGGTAGGAGTGCAATTATAATTCTTTAGTGGTATGAATTATAATTTATGGAAATAGGAATCTGATTCAGTTCGAATTAGGGTTTCCTAATTCCATAAGGAAGCCTATTCCTTATTGACTTCTTATGGTCCCTATCGTAGCCTATATATATGCTGCTTTGGTTTTCTTCTCAGCTAGCGTTTTTCTAAAAAGAGAATTATAACTCGGAATAGAAAAGAGAGCGTAAAAGAGGGAGAGCAGAAAACAGAAAGGATTTCGAAAGAGCCCACACTCAGTTCGATATTCTGGCAGCAAAGGAATACGGTAGAAGATTGTGAGCTGTTATCGAGCCCGTGTTCTCGATTCGTCTACTACAGCAGTCCGTTTTCGCAGATTAAGGTAACCCTAGTTCCGCCCTTGTAGGGTTATTATAGTTTTCACGTAATTTTTTTTTGCAGTACCAACTTATACGCACTGTCAACAAATTCTGGGAACGCAGTTTCCTAACAGTTTGTGCGGGAACTTTCCTAGACAAAAGCACCGACGAAGCCTGGAAAATTTTTGAAACGTTAAGCGAGAACTCGATGCATCAGGCTGTGTCAGAACGTTCGGAAGGATATCTTCCTCCACCCAAACGAGAGATGAAGTTTGAGTCGAGTCATTCAATTGAAATACAAGAATTAAATAAAAAACTTGACTGACTTTTAACAATGAATCAAACGACAGCCCCACCCGCTCATGAAATCTGTGCATTATGTTCCGATCCTTCACATTCTATACTTTCATGTCCATTGGCAAGTCAATTTCCGAAATTCGTGGAGCAACACATTAATTCTATTCAACAATACCCACGAAATAATTATAATTCATCAACTAATAATCCGGACGCGCCATGGAGAAACCATCCTAACTTCTCGTGGAAAAATAATAATAATAATCCTAATGAGGCGACTAATTTTCCTAATGCGTATCGACCTCAGTTTCAACCTAACCAATACCAACAACCGCCTCCTAATTCGAATCCTTCAAGGGGTAATATTTTTGAGGAAAAGGTGTTGGCGTCCCTTAAGACTATTGAAACTCAAGTCCAAGCACAAGCACAAATAGTGCACTCTCATACACAATCCATTGCGAAGCTTGAATCCCAAATGGGACAACTAGCTACTGCGGTGAGTCGTAGAAACGAGGGGACGTTGCCTAGTCAAACGATTCAAAACCCTAAGGGACAATATGAGGTTAAGGGGTCGAATGAACAAGTAAACGCCGTCTCAACTAGGATGACTACACGAGAGGAGGTGATAGAAACCCCTAATAAGAATAAGAATGAGAATGTGATAGATATGAACATCAACTCTAATAAATAGAGAGGTGAGGCAGTGAATCAAAATAGAAAAGACAATGAACTGGTCCCAACTAATCATATTCCGAGAATGCCATATCCACCTAATGTTGAGGAACCGTCACATTTGCCCAAGAAAGGGTCAAAAATGGAAGATATACTCGAGGTATTTAAACAAGTTAAAATTAATATTCCTTTCCTCGACGCAATTAAGCAAATTCCCGCTTATGCTAAATGTCTAAAAGACCTTTGCACTCAAAAGCGCAAAATACGTAGTCATACTCCTAAAAAGGTCTTCCTCACGGAAAAAGTAAGCTCCATATTCCAACTCGCTCCTCCAAAGTTTAAGGATCCTGGTACGCCTACGATTTCATGTGTCATAGGTGACACTATTATTCATCGGGCTCTCCTTGACTTAGGTGCAAGTGTTAATCTCTTACCTTATCATGTCTATAAACAATTAGGACTAGGTGAACTTAAGCCTACGGCCGCTACAATACAATTAGCGGATCATTCTGTCAAAATACCTAGAGGAATCGTCGAAGACGTCCTAGTAAAAGTTGATCAATGTTTCTATCCTGTTGATTTTATGGTCCTTGACACCGAACCGGTGCTAGATGCTAGAAAATACACTCCTGTTATTCTTGGTCGTCCATTCTTAGCCACGGCCAATGCACGTGTCAATTGTAGAACAGGGGTAATGAAAGTGTCGTTCGGGAATATAAAATTAAAATTAAATATTTTTAATGCTGTTGATCAACCTCCCAAAGACGATGATTATCTAGGTGTGAAGGGTAATGAGGTTAAACGGAATATTGAACTTACTAACGTAATAAATATAAGTGCGGGGAATAATATAGAGGATGATGAGTGGATGAATCCTAATACCTCGGACCCTAACGCTGAATCTACTCGGGAGGTAAGAAATCGATTTGGACATACTGACAAACCGTCAATCGAATTAATTCAAAGCGACGTGATTTCTACTTACCATCGGGCTCTTCCTGATATTCTTAGGGGTACAAAGTCTGAGTTACGACCTCCATAAATCTTGAGCTAGAACGGTCGAGCTAAAGACGTAAAAGTTAGCGCTTCTTGGGAGGCAACCCAAGCTTAATTGTGTCTGTTTTCTTTGTTTTTGGGTCATTTTATTCTGTTTTTGAGGTTCTGGGCAGGTTTGGGGGTTGGAATTAATTTATTTTAATATTATATACATAAAATAAGCGAGCCAAGAGAAAATACCATTCTCGCGCGCGCGGCCTGCTCGCGCGAGTCGTCGCTTGCGCGGCCCGCTGGCGCGAGAATGTGCCTTAGTGTTTTTTTCTTTCTTTTTCCTTTTGTGAGCTCTCGGGTTCTCCTCGCGCCTGGAATCGCGGGCGCGAGGTACCTCGCTCGCGCGAGATATTGATAAAAAAAAAAAAAAAAAATTTGGGATTCGCGCGCGCGACGGCTGCTCGCGCGGTCCGCTCGCGCGATTCCCCGTTTTCTTGATGTTTTCTTTTGTTGTCTTACCTATTTCCTCCCCACTTGATCAGGTAGATTTTATGTTTCTGTTTTTGTTTATTAGGTCATTTTAGATCGAGTTAGTTGTTTTCCTTGTTACATTTATACTTTTTCGTTTTATTTCTTTTCCATTTGCTAGTTTAGTTTAGATTTTAGACTTATATTCCATGTTTAGGTTTCTTTATTTTTAATATTCTTTTGTTTAGTTTCTTTTTATCTAGTATTAACAGGTACATTGAACTTTATTGTCATATTCCTTTGTGTTCACCTGTTCTATGCTTATCAAGATCGAGGTACTATCGTTCCTTTATTACCTACTCTCCTTTCTTTCGTTTTATTGTTTCATTGGGGACAATGAAAGGTTTAGGTTTGGGGGTATGCAATCACATGCACATTAGTTTATGCAAAATTTTAAAAAAATTTCATAAGTGTGTTTAAATAAACGATGATTACCGACGTTTTTGCAATCTCAATTTGATACTTCTTGTTATGTAACTATGATTGTTATAGAATGGTAAACAAGAGAATATGTGATTAAATATTTGCTGAAGTCATGATATGACGTTTTAAGTTATGTATTGTTTGAATCGTAGTTTTATATCATAGATTTGCATATAAACATATGCACTGCACGTAGTCATTTGAATACAGGTTTGATGTGAACTATAATATGATTCGGATTTCTAGATAACACATGGTGGAGACTAAGCCCGGGGAGCTATTGAGCCTATCTTTTCTTTTTAGAGGGTTATAAATACATTTTGTGTTTGTCGAATTTCATTGAAATAACGCATTAACTCGTTGTTTAGACTCATTATTCTTGTTTTGGTTGATAGTCAAGTTAAAATATTTGTTACCATGCTAAATAATCTTCCGTCGTAAATGTTGAAGAACCATATAACCATGGGACATGATTTTAGGCCCTCTTTTGTTTACTGCCGACCGATAAATTATAAAATTTCCTTAGTTCGCCCTTTGATCCGTTACAATGCCTCTTTTTCTTGGTTCACCATTATCCTCTGTAAAAGCTCCAACTTGATCAACTTGGAGTATACCACTGGAAGAGTGATCAACTTTTAGTAGTATTAAGGCGATGTGTTGATTGAGAAGAAGAAAATAAGATGCTATTGGGGTAGTTGCTTGGTATTCAATGCATAGTCATTTGAGAAGCAAGAAAAGAAAAAGGAAAAGAAACATAATACAGAAGAGGAAGGTTGGAAAAAAAAAATGAAAAATAAAAGAAAAAAAAAAATGAAAAATGAATGAAAAGGAATGAAGAAACATAAAAAGATGTTCTGTCGTGTCATGCGTCTTTTTCGAGTCATATGTGAGCATTTATCATTTTGAAAATATATTTCCTTTACTCACATATATTAGAAAAATTACACCTGTTTCTGAGTGTTTCATTTGAGAGTGTAGTTAATTGTGAGATTCGTAGTCGAAGCATAATTGGATGGTTATCCGAGTTATATTCCACGTTCATGACATACGCGTGTTCATTTGACTACCACATCACACACGTGCAATCTTATGAGGAACTTTATTGATTCTTAAATTGCATACACTTTATTGTTTCTCATGATATAGGTGGACGTTTGATTACGTTTCTTCTTGTTCATTATTCTATTTCGACTCATTGTTTTATAATAAGGAGTATTGAATGTTATGTTTTTCTTTTTAATAAAACTTTTTAAATTTCTAAGTTAATAAAGATGGTTGTGGGTAATTTGTTGATGAGAACCCTCACGAGACTTCACTCATCCGACTAGGGACACCTAGAGGTTTAAAAGGCTTGTTGCATACGCTAAATGCAATCGTGATCCATGCGAAAATGGAATAGATTTTTATTAGTAGTTTTTATTTTAGTTTTGCTCGAGGACTAGCAAAATGTAGGTTTGGGGGTGTGATCGGGAGAGAACAAATCCTATTTATACGCCTTAACGAGCATCTGTTAGCACCTTTTTATCCTGTTTTTGTATATTTTTACTTCATTTTCTATTTTTTGACAGGTTTTGGAAGAAATCACCTAAACCAGGCTAAACAGGATGAAAAAGCACAAAGAAAGAAGCTGAAAAAGCCAGGTCGCGCGCGCGAGCGAGAAACAGAGAATCGCTCGCGCGATCCGCTCGCGCGAAAGTCCCAGAATCGCTCGCGCGATCCGCGCGCGCGAAGTACCAAATGTCGCGCTCGCGCGACCCGCTCGCGCGATATGTGTAAGAACCAAAGTTGCGTATTTCAGTATACTGATGATTCCTGTGCAAACGAAACTGCCTAATTACGCCCGAATTGCAAAATACAGCAGTTTTAGTGCGTTTCGAGTTGGAAAAGCTTCCAAAAACTTGTTGTAAATCTACATATACCCTATTTTACTACAATAAAAGGGTTGACAATTATTATACACAAAAATATATACACACTTTCAGCCATTGAAGAGAGGGAAGCAAGGAGAAGAAGAAGAAGACCAAGGATTCCCATTGCCTCCTCCATCAACCTCTTGCCATCTATCACTTCCATGGACGGCTAGATCTTAGATCTAGGGTTTCAATGAAGCCCTAGACGAGTAATAGGGTTTTATTTATGTTTTTATTTTAGTTTTATTATGTATGGATGACAGTCACATGTTTAGAGGATTTTTATAAATAAATCGTATTTCTAGTGATTAAATCATTACTTTCAGAATTTATTCTTGTCTTAGATCTATTTTGACTGTGATGTGCTCAACGATCTATTCTTGTTGTGCTTGTTTAGATTGTTTACATGTGATGGTGCTTTATTGATTTGTGCTATCAAGTATCCGAATAGTCCATGCCTAGGTTAGATGGATTAGATCACAACCCTAGTTTAGTGTGGGATAATTCGTGCTAACCGCAAATGGATTATGTTGGTGCTTGAACCATGATTATCTTCTTGTCGGAGGAATTGGGCTTGTAGCTACGATTCCCCATATTCATCCAACTTAATAAGCTAAAGTAATTCATAAATATTCCTATTATGAAGCTAGTGGTGGATTTGCAATCCTAGGTTCCCTTAAACATTATTTAGAAACAACTATTTAAATTGCTTTCATAGTTTAGATTTATTTTTATGTTCTTAGTTTAATTCAAATTAAAATCAAATCCATTTTCTTAATTAACTAAATTTAGGTTTTAAAATTAAGTCGCTGTAGTAAATCAATCTCTGTGGGTTCGACCTTTACTTTCACTACTACAAATCTTTAGAAAAGTAAAGCATAAATAAAAGCATACTTTTTATATCTTGATATTGACAACATCACAGCCCACCCCCACCAGCACGATATTGTGCGCTTTGCAGTACCCAGGCTCGCACATACGGCCCAGGCCCACTCACGGCTTTGCTCTGGCACTGGCCCAAAGTACCAGCCCAAAAGGCCTCATGCTAGGAAGGTGCACAAGCTCTACATTTAAGCACATCATGCTCTGGCACTGGCCCAAAGGACCAGCCCAAAAGGCCTCATGCTAGGAAGGTGCACAAGCTCTACATATAAGCACATCACCCTCCCCTTCCCCAGGCGATGTGGGACGCAATTCCCTGCTCCCCCAGTCGACTGGCGCACAGCCCGGTCGACTGCAAGAAACAGAGTCTCACATCCACCCCCCCTTAAGAGAGGCCCACGTCCCCGTGGGCTTTCCCCACGCATGGACATGGCACACTTCCGGCTGGGGTCAGGCTCTGATACCAATTGTCACAGCCCACCCCTACCAGCACGATATTGTCCGCTTTGCAGTACCCAGGCTCGCACATACGGCCCAGGCCCACTCACGGCTTTGCTCTGGAACTGGCCCAAAGGACCAGCCCAAAAGGCCTCATGCTAGGAAGGTGCACAAGCTCTACATATAAGCACATCACCCTCCCCTTCTCCAGGCGATGTGGGACGCAATTCCCTGCTCCCCCAGTCAACTGGCGCACAGCCCGGTCGACTGCAAGAAACAGAGTCTCACAAACACTGTGAAATTTCTTACTAAATTTAGATCTGTATTATGATGACAACCAAACTGGATGAATTAAGTCTGCAAAATGTATTAAATAATTTGAATTTCAACTAAAAGATCATTATGAGCAGATAAGGAAATTCCTTGAATTAAGGGAACATAATCACAATCTCATTATCAGTTAATGACATTAACTTCAAGTCTATATCTGTATGTCCATATATAGATACACAAATATATAGTCCGGATCTTAAGCAAACTTTAAAAAACGGACTTAAAAGACAAATTGTGTAAAGACTGAGAAATTCTCACAAAAGACCGAAAAATTCTCACTCTTTGAGCAAACGTATTAAATAATTTGAATTTCAACCAAATGATCATGATGAGCAGATAATGTTAATGACATTAACTTCAAATATATATTATATCCATATATAGATACACGAATATGTGTATAAATATATATATATATATATATATGTGTGTGTGCTCATATAACAGACGATGTGAGTAAAGATAGTTTAGACATTCAAAATTTAATAATTTGAAAATAAATGACATATTTTTAATTAACATACCTAATTAAAAATTTATTTCTAATCTAACACTTAAGATGTACTCCCTCCGTCCCATAATAAGTGTCCACATTTCTTTTTTTGGATGTCCTACAATAAGTGTCCACTTCCTAAATTGGCATATAGCTTTTATTTACTTTCTAAAACTACCCTTATAATAAAGACAAAATAACATTTATTTGTGGTCTCAAAACAAACAAAAAGTCAAACACCCATCATATCTAAGGGTAAAATTGGAAAGTTGCCATTTAATGAACCCAAAAAACTAATATAATACAACTTTTTTAAACAATGTGCAAAATAGAAGTGGACACTTATTAGAGAGCATTTTTGCTCACCCAAAATTTGATACACCAATGCTCACCCAAGCATCCCATTGGCCAATGCAGTGGGGCCCAGGATTAAACAAATATTGTTTAATATTGTTTAATCTTGGATCCCACTGCATTGGCCAATGAGATGCTTGGGTGAGCATTGGTGTACCAAATTTTGAGTGAGCAAAAGTATTTTCCACTTGTTATAGTACGGAAGGAGTATTAACTTCTAATAAAACCGTCAGAGAACTAAATCTTATATTTTTATTTTTTATTTTTGGTCAAAATGGTTTACCTATTCACAAATTACAATACGACACGCCTATAATACCACCACGTGGAACTTCACATTCATCAAACGTTGTCTCTGACTAACTAAGAATAATCATTCAAAAGAAGAAAAAGAATCCCATTACATGACACGTGGGATCATCCCACTCAAAACACAACCGCCCCCATTTTACACCTGAAAACACCAGATCATAATCCCATTTCCCACTTTCCCAAATTACCCCTAACAAAACCCCAAATTTCCCAATCTCCGTCAAAGAAAAACTGAAAACCGGTCACCGATGTTTTCAGAAACTGGCTCTTTTCAGAGACGTAACAGTAACCGAAGCACCCAACGGCGACCGACCCACCTCAATCTCAAACGAATCGAACCGCCGGAAAAACTCAACAATCAACAACCTCGAAACCAAAACCACGAAGTCTTTTCCGGCGCACTGTTTGTCTCCGACCGTCGGACTCTCCGTCTCGGGACCGTTCGACCACAACACATGTTTCAACAACTTCTCACCCTCCTCACCCACGAACCGATCGGCCACAAACTCTTCGGATCTGGTAAATATTTTCGGATCTTTAGTCGCAAACGGTTGATACCCGAATAGCAATTCACCTTCTTTGATCTCAAAAGCTGCGTCGTGGGTTTCAATCACTAAGTCGCGTTTGGCTCTTCCGTATTGCAATGCTACGGGCGGCTCGATCCGGAGCGATTCGTAGACAACGGACTTCATCAACGGCATGTTTTCGATTGCCGCCATGGTTAATTCTCCACCGTTGGATCTAATTACGGATCGGATCTCGGTGGCCAATTGGGTGTGTAGTTTGACTCCGGCACGGCCGACCCATTTGAGCATATTGGGGAAGAAGATCTTCATTCCTCCAAATGAATTAAAGCAAGTGGCGAATATGAGATTGTGACAAGCCTCGTCTTTAGAGATCCCGGTTCTCTCTGCTTCATCGAGGACTAACGTCGATGATTTGTAAAAAAAATTGTAGAGTCTCTGATAGTCTTTTTTTATCAAAAAGGGCGGAAGAGGAAAAGTATGGATTAAAAGCTCTTCGACGAATTTTGGGAGACCCAGAGTCAACAAAGGACTAAGGTTGAACAAAACCCATTTCCCAATCAATTTGGGACCGTCCTGGCCGAGTTCTGTCGCAGCCGGGTCAGTCCCGAACAACGATCGAGCCAAGAAATTAAACGCGGCTTGATCGTTGGCCTCGTTGAAATTCGATTTACCTTTTGTGGACACTTCTGTTTCAAGGGTCTCGAAAAGCTCGGTGAAACTTTTATGAAACTCCGGTATGACATTGTCTCGTCGAGATTTGAGTAAAAAGAATATGAGTCGCTTGAGTTTGCCGTGACTCGGCTCGGACGGGTCAAGATAGGACAAAACTCGGAACCCACCGGTAAGCTCTGTAGAGGGCATGTAGGTCCCAGTGAAGAGGTCTTTCTTTTCGACTTTTGTGACGTCGAAGAGTACCGGAAAGCTCTTGCCGTCGAGAAGAACGACGACGTTTGGGTTTTTTGAAATGAACGGACCAGGTGGCATGTTTGCTTTGAAAACAGTGGATTGGTACTTTTGGATTCGAGATTTGAAGTACTCGTCTCGGCCTTGATTATAGAAATAGTCTAATCGGTCTGTGAGAGGTCCGATTAAGGGGAGTCCGTAGCTGCCGGGGACTTTTCGAATCGGAAGTTTTGTGGGTTCGGTCACCGTCGCCGGAGAAGATGGTACGGATGGTTTATTGGAGATGGAGACTGAGATCGGACGGACATTGAGGCGACGAATGATGGGTTTCGAGGATTTATTTGATTGGTATTTGAGTTGCAGAGAAGATGAAGCCACGGAAGTGGATGCCATTGATTTTTTTTTTTTTTTTGGTGTGTTGACAGTGAGGTTTGTGATTAGTGTTGTTGCTGAAAGGTTGACGGAGAGAAGTGGAGAAATGAACTGATAGTTTTATTTCAACCCGAAAAAACCTGAGGAGGTGCACCTTGAATTGATGATTCCAGTCTGGTGATAAATACACGTATATATATATATATTAAGTATATGCTGTGTGTGTATACAGTGTATTGTCGTTTTATGAAGATGAGTGGGGAGTGGTGGCCCAGTGGGACATGAGATTTGTATATTCGTACAAATTTATTATTATTATTATTTTTTTAGAGTCGTGAAAGGTGTGCAGTATTTTTTTTTTTTTTTTTTTAAGGAGAAATTGCAATTTGCATCCTGAAGTTTGCGCTGTTTTAAGTTTGGATGGTTTTTTACTTTGCGTCTTAAGTTTTAGAGTTGGTACCTTGGTTTTTAAAATTTCACATATGAGATAAATAAGTCTAAATAGTTCTTTAATGTCAAAATTTCATTATTAAAACTGAAAATTCCGTCACAAAAAGGCTTGGAGAGACTAAAATACAATTCATTAATTCTAGAGATCAAAGTGCCAAATTTAAACTTTTAAGGCGCAAATTATAATTAACCCCCCCACCCCCCCCCCCCCCCCCCTCTCTTTTTTTTTTTTTTTTTTTCCAAAAAGTTGAATTACCCAACTCTTTTATTTGATGACAAAAAGGCTTGGAGAGACTAAAATACAACTCATTAATTCTAGAGATCAAAGTGCCAAATTTAAACTTTTAAGGCGCAAATTATAATTAACACCCCCCCCCCCCCCCTCTTTTTTTTTTTCCAAAAAGTTGAATTACCAACTCTTTTATTTGATGACAAAAAGGCTTGGAGAGACTAAAATACAACTCATTAATTCTAGAGATCAAAGTGCCAAATTTAAACTTTTAAGGCGCAAATTATAATTAACACCCCCCCCCCCCCCCCCCCTCTTTTTTTTTTTTTCCTCCAAAAAGTTGAATTACCAACTCTTTTATTTGATGATTTCGTGAGACACGTTTTTGTGTATTTCTATTTTCTAAGCCTTATGTTAAGAATTGATTTTTAATTAACCAATAGATTTTACTCTTGGACCGTCTATTGGAGAAAGTTCTTTTGAAGTGAGCATGTGGCCCCCCTAATTCTTGATGTGTGTGTGTGACTGGTGTGTGTGGATGTATAACCTGTCTTTGTTTGCCAACTTGATGTATTGTCATCAACAAAAATAAAAATAAAAAAATAACCGGTCTTTGTTTGCCAACTTGGTGGGTGGTCTTAGGCCTTTTCTAGTTAGGTCAAGAGTGAGAAATTCTTAGCTGTTGATCTAGATGGATTGAAAGTACAAACCTCAACGAATTGGATGAATCATATTCAAAGTTTGGTGCGAATTTGAATTTCACTGCACATTTGCCCCCTAACTCCGGGCCATAAAGGATAGGTTGAGCGTTTATCTTGGAGTCCCAGAAAAAATAGAATAAGAAAATGAATCACGCTCATATATAGTTTCACTGTAACTTAAATTTTATACAATATATAGCGTGTTTTTCTTACATGGGTTTTAATGGATTATTTTTAAAAGAACCAATTTTTGAGGTATATTTAAGTCGATATAGACTCTTATGTTCATCAAGTTTACATTTTGTTTCACATTTTATTAATAATCTATCCCATAATCTATAGTCACACACCCTATATATATATATATATATATATACACACAAACCTTTCTTCACTAAGTTCAAGAACAAATAAACTTATGCATAAAGTTGTGCTTTGTATCTTGTGGGTGATATTCTTAATCTCTATTGATTAGGTGTGCATGCGGTCGATTTTTTCAAGTTTTTTTTTTTATTGTAAAATTGATCATTTAGTTTTAATAGGTCGATTTTAAATAATATCAATCAATTTTTAATAAATTTAAGCTTGTTTAAAAAAAAAAAAAAAATAGATCAATCGATGTTTGCTCACATAGACCCACATAACACTAAAACAACACCCACAGAAACAGGGCACAAGAAGTGATGTCCTATGCATAACCCCCCTCTTCTTTAGCTGTTTTTCCTTTTTATTTATGAGCAATCAGTAAAAGGAGGATCAGATAAGAATTTTTAGAGTTGAGGGTAATTCAGATTCTTGATTAGGGAAATGCCCTTCATATAAAAATATTAAGTAAAAGAGTAATATTTGGGACACAATCTTCATACAACTTTCATACAACCTCCCCAAAAGATGTGTCTATCTCTCTCCTGTGATGTCACTGGACCCCACAGTGACACAGGAAAGAGATAGACACATCTTTTAGGGAGGTTGTATGAAAGTTGTATGAAGGTTGTGTCCCAAGTATTACCCTTATTCAAAAGTCTTTGTAAGGCAATGGTAGGAATTTGGTGAACAAGAGCCCCCGTTCCCCCCCCCCAAAAAAACTTCCCAGCCACTCACGCGGTGTGAGTGGCTGTACAATAGCATTCCTCAATTCAAAAAATATTTCAAAACTTTAAACCTCCAGAACTTTTGATCTACAACTCCATTTTTTTACAAATTTTATACCGCTGGAATCGTGTCGACGAGAGCTACAAAACTAGTACCATTGTTGATATGTTTTGAGCAAATTTTTTTTTTTTCAATTTGAAGAAATTTTGAAAAAAATAGAGTTTTGTGAAAATTTTGTGAAATTTTCAGTTACACAAGATATGTAAGATTTTGATTTTGATTTTTTTGCTCAAAACATATCAACAATGATACTAGTTTTGTAGCTCTCGTTGACACAATTCCAACGGTATAAAATTTGAGAAAAATGGAGTTGTATGTCAAAAGTTATGGAGATTTAAAGTTGCAAAATATTTTTTGAATTTAGAATATCATACGGTACATTGCTCATACCGTATGAGTGGCTGCAAAAGCATGGCAGGTAAAAATTGGGCGGGAGTGGGGAAAATGTGGAAAATGTTTGGGTGCATGTCATTTTTGTCATTTTGTCAAAGATCATGGACTTTTGATTAAATGCAGATATTAAAGGTACTTTTTATTAAATTTTGAGTTTACAAGGGATATATCTCTAACTGTCCCAATTTTTTTTTCCCCTTCAAATTCATCAATTACTCCCTATAATGAATATTTTCATAAACGATGACAATGCAACAACCACCACACATTTCAGATTTAATTTTCATGATAAATGAAAATGATAATATAAACTTTACCAAACAAGCCTGAAAAAGATAGAAAAACAAGCAAATACTTAATTCATTTTTTTTTTTTGGTGGTAACTGGTAACGATCAAGGTATGTAATTCCTATTAAATAGACTTTTGTGATTTTCTATCAACTCGTGTTTTATTTTAATTAGTAAAATCTCTTTCATAAGATAAATCACATAGCTAGTCATACGAAATTTTTTCTCTTAAAATTTCACATAATTAATTATTTGAAATTTTGTAGTATAAAAATTTACTTTGATTAAATTTTACTAATCAAAGTATTTTGACCAAAACTAAAAAAAAAAACAATCCATGTTATCCTTTAAACTAAAACGTTCCAATATGAAGAATTCTTTCACTGAAGTTTCTAATAAGAATTCTTTAGCCAAAATGAAAATAAATGAAAACAAAAATCACGAGAGAGGTACTAAAAAAATGGGAACCATGACTATTAGAGCATATCCAGCGGTGTTAGTTTGGTAGGGTAAGTTAAATTTGTTTAGTGTATAAGGTACGCAACGGTGTTAGTGAAATAAAAACTTAGATAAGTATATAGTAGCAAAATGTAAGTTTACAATTTCTTAAATTCACTTAGCATACGGGTAGACGGCAGAGGGATAACCAACCAAGGCCTAGCCAGTCACCACCTATCAGCACTTCAGCTGGCAGAGCCTTGGTCGGCCCCTACCAGTCGGCAAAGCCTTTGCCTGCTACCCTTCCACATCACTGTAAAATTTATCTACTTTGTATAACAACGTAAGGTAAATTAGTCTATATATATACTCGTCCACCGGTAGAAATGCTCTTACATATAATTATCATTTTCTAATAGCATCGGTACCGTGACACTAATAATGTTTTTATATTTTGTCGGGTTAAATACATTTTATATCCTTGTAATTTGTCACTTGTGTCAGTTTGGTCCCTGTAATTTAGAAAGTGTCACTTTAGTCCTTATAGTTTCATAAGTGTGTCAAATAAGTCTAATAAGTCTTTTAGTGACAAATAATTTTGTCACTGAAAGCAAAAAATTTGTCAGAAAATATGTTTGAGGGACCAAAATGACACACTTATGAAATTATAGGAATTAAAATGACACATTCTAAACTACATGAACCAAATTAATACAAAATACAAACTAAAATGGTATAAAACGTAGTTAACCCTATTTTGTGAGACATGTTCAATAGGTAGGCTCATGTGGTGCATGTTATCTGCTTAATTTTTAATTGTTGCCAAATCCAAGAGTCTACCATCACAGGACGGTCAATATTCGGCGGCTAAATGTTCTCAGTCAATTAGATTCACATCGTACTTCAAACTATGTGTGTATCTTGTGTGCATAACATGTATTCCCCTGTCCCATATTTTGTGTCCGCTTTTGGGAACTCAATTTATTAAAGCGACAAAAAGAATTTATACCTACTTTTCACAATTGTCTCTAATCATTATAACAACTTTTTTAATTTTGTCGAAGGGTAGTTTTAAAAAATAAGTAAAATTTTTATACTAATTTAAGAAAATAACACTAATTTTGAAATATCACAAAATAGAATACATGACTCATGAGATACATGACTCAAAAAGGGGACACTAATTGATTCTCACGTATTGGAGCATATATACACAACACTATCTGAAAACATTTTTTTTATTGTCTTCATAACACACAGAAAATAAAATATAATTTAAGGCAAAAAAAATCTTGAAGTAACTGTGTGGAGCTTAAAGTTTAATTTGATTATTAATTTGTTAAAAAGTCACTCAAAAATTGAGTTAAGTGAAATTTTATTTAATATTCATGAACGTGTTCAATGAAATTTCACTTAAGATTAATAGAGTGATTCTTTGATGACAACTTTCATACAACTTTTATACAACCTTCTAAAAATGTGTGTCTATCTCTCTCCTGTGAACAGGGCCGGCCCTGAGGGGAAGCGGCACACGCGGTCGCGTAGGGCCCCCCTTTAGGCAGGGCCCACTCTAAAAAAATACTAACCTAAATTTATTATTTAAGTAATCAATAAGTAATAATTGTAATATTTATGCTAATATATAGAGGACCCCCATTTAGAAGTTCGAGTAGGGCCCTCAAAATCTCAGGGCCGGCCCTGCCTGTGAAGTCACTGGACCCCACAGTGACACCAGAGAGAGAGATAGACACATTGTTTAGGAGGTGTTATGAAAGTTGTATGAAAGTTGTCACCAAAGAATTACCCTTTGAATAAAGACCCAACAAAATGGCCACTTAATACTTTTTGGCCCTTTAATTAAGGATTTGGTCATAATTTTCCCAAAAAAAAATTGTTTCCATAACTTTTGGAAATAGAAAAGACTGTTCACACATAGGGATGGCAACGGGTCGGAGTTGGTACGGAGTTCCCTTATACCAACTCCTACTCCGTTTATTTTCCTCCTACTTCGACTCCGCCCCATCCCGTTTAAGTAAAATACTTAATCACCATTGCAAAATTAAATGTTCTTTTATAATTCAAAACCCACTTAATTTTAGCTTGATTTTTTTAAAAATCACTCACGCAAATGATTCTAAATTTGTTAATCACAATTCAGAAATTAAATATTAATATTGAAGAGAAAGAGATGTACATATATGCCCTAATTTGTTGTAAATAACTGTAAGTATGAGAGTAATTTAGTAACTTAATGAATTAATCGGAGCGGGACGAGTTTTAAATGGTAGTATTTCATGGATACCAACTCCGCCCTGACTCCTATAGGGTTTTTATATTTCCATACCAAATCCACTCCTACTCCTATTATAACTCCTCCAAACCCGTTCCATTAGGAGCGAGGCTGGACGGGGCGGAGGTCCAGTGGGGCGGGATAAATTGCCATCCCTATTCACACAATTGTCAGGTTTCGCAATCGAACCTCTCTTTAAGTAAAAAGTCAAAACTTTCATTTCTTCCGAATCAATATTCTTACTTACCAAGAACATTTTCTTAATGGGTAATGCTAGGGGCACTAACAACATCCACTAACAAGCACTAACACACTCTATCTCTCTCCTAGTAGTACAGCGGGGTCCACTGCGGACCCCACAGTGCCACTAGGAGAGAGATAGAGTGTGTTAGTAAGTGTTAGTGGATGTTGTTAGTGCCCCAAATATTACTCTTTCTTAATAACAATGCTTTGGTTATAAATAAAATTTATAAATACAATTCGCAAATATTAAAATATGTCTATTTTTCTCTTTTATGGATCTTACAGTGCCAGTAGACCCTATTAAATAAGAGATAAACACATTTATTTAATTGTAGATTTTGTTTGTGCCTCAATATTTATTCTTTTCATAAAAACAGACATAAAAATTGTACAAAAGACTAGACATCACTCTAGGCCAAATGCACAATAAATCAGTCCTAGCCAACTATTATAACTGTTGGTATATATCTCAAATCTTCAATTTGAGAAATTATTCAGTGAGCCCGTCACGTCACGTCAGCATGCTGATGTGGTGTGACCGTTTAATCTTAACCACCCACTTGTCCCCTCTTTCTAGGAGATCATGACAAGTGGTTATCATATTTGAAATTTGAAATTCCACTAACCACTTGTCATGATCTTCTTAAAGGGGCAAATGAGTGGTTAAGATTAAATGACCACACCACATCAACATACTAACGTGGCGTGACAAGCTCACTGAATGACTTCTCCTTCAATTCCAAGTTTCCATCAATTTTGATTTTCAAAGACAAAAAATAACAATAATAATCAATAAATAAATGGAATTTGGCCGGAGTGAATAAATATGGGCTAACCATTATGACTAACTATTTGAACAAGAGTGGTAAGGCCCGCAAGAGCATTCACAATGGGTGGATTATACAACAAATTTAAGGATTGTTTGGATTGGGACATTTGTAATGGGTTCGTTAGTACAACAGTATACAATAATGAATTTAAGGAAATTTAAGTTTAGTGTACAGCTAAGTTCAGCTATTGTACAAGGGTCACGGCATAGGGAGAGCCGTGAGGCTCCAAACGGCACACATTATGCTGTGTGATATCCATGCGGCATTATATATGCCGTGTGAAGTTGTCCACTTTTCACAAAGAGTCGTTGGGGCAAACGACACACGTAAAGCCGTGTGATATCATGTGGCATACATTGTGCCGCCTACTCCCATACGGCACACTATGTGCCATTTAATATCACACACGGCATTCTCATTGTCATTTGAACAATTACACATTATAAGTGTATTACATCTGTAAGCTAAACTTACCAAATATCAGCCTTAAGTTTACTATACGTGTTTTAGATGCTCTAAAGGGTTGCAAAATAGTGATATACGATTCCATGACATTGGGTTGTATATATATATATATATATATATATAACCATCGCATGGAGAGAGAGGGAGTTGACAAATTGGGGGAGAAAATATTGGTCATTCAATGGTTGTAAAGCACTGCACCTAAGAATCAACAACACGATAGCTTTTGTCATAAACGACCCTTTTTTTTAGGGTAATGCTACGTGCACATAAAATGTGCATATAAAGATCTGAGCCATTTATTTTGGTGGGGTCCATCCCTGCACACATAAGACCCACCAAAATGAATGAACTAGATCTTTATGTGCACACTTTACGTGCACACAAAAAAAGAGTAATGATTCGTGCACATAAAATGTGCACATAAAGATCTAGGCCATTCATTTTGGTGGGTCCTATGTGTGCAGGGATGGACCCCACCAAAATGAATGGCTCAGATCTTTATGTGCACACTTTATGTGCACATTTTATATACATTACCCTTTTTATTGGGCTTTAAACTCCAAGAATGGTTGGAACAACAAACATGCATCTCGTTCGAATTTGGATATCTTGTATGACTATCAAAGAGTGTTAAAGTGACTAATTCCTCTAAATTAGGAGGCTCTAAGAATAAAGAAATTGTTGAAGGTATCATTTCGTTCTAGTACCAACACGCTTGCTGTTAAGAAAAGATCTCTTGCAGAAAGGTTGGTTAGAGATTTCTTTTAAAAACACTAGCCCTCTCCTAAGTTCATAATGAGAATATTTTCATATTTTTTTTATTCCATGCATTATTCTCATTATGCACATAAGGGAATGCATCAAAATATTTATCAACAATGATAGGAATACACACCAAACGACATACTGTGCTTTAAATGCATGTACTCTGTGTTGTTTGAATTTTTTTACACTTTTTTGTGCATCACTTACACAACACATGGTACATGCATTTAAATATGATGTGTCATTCAGTGTATATTCCTATCATTTTTAATCATTATTAATTGTAGAATCTCAACTTACTTTATCATTCATGATTGAAGTGCACTTTATAAAAAAGTGAAATTAGTGCATAGTTTGCGACCATGGTCATGAAGTGATGAGTGATCTTGGTTAATTAGTTATTGTCATGTGATCAGGAGTGGGGTCTACTTAAGGGCAAATGAGGATTCATGCTCCTTTAGATTTTAAGAAATTTCAAAATTGCCCTAAAATAAATTTTTTTTACACTTAAGCCCTCTTGAAAATTCAGAAAAATCCCAATTTAATTAGTATATTTGAGTTATTATTTTTTTTTGTAGCATTGGTGTATATCATTTACACTGAAAATGGATAAATAAACCAAAAAAAAAAAAAAATTGCCAAGGGCATTGCCGTTGAACTAGGGGTGTGTTTCGCTCGGAACGGATTGGAATACCCTAAAATTCCAAAAATTTCAGAAATTAAATACGTGTTCCTATTTCCTTTCTGATTTTTTCAGACTTTCATTTTCCTTTCCGATTCCGAAATTTTGGAATCGGAATTCTTCGGAAATTTTCAAATATTTTTTGGAATTTTCCGAATTGGAATCGAAAATTTTCACAATTTTTAGAATTTTCGGACTACAAATACTATTGAAAGGGTAAGTCATACTTTTATAGAAGGTCCCATATTCTCTCCTTTCTCTTCTTATCCGATGTGGGACAAACAAGTCCACAATCTTCGAAATTTTCAAAAAGATTCAGATCTTTTCCGAAATATTTTCGGAAAACATATTTTCGGAATTTTTGGCATTTTCAAAACAATTCCGATCTTATTATTATAATTTTTTTTTTCAGAATTCAGAATTTAATTTTTGGTGCCAAAACCGAAAATTTTCATATTGGAATCAAAATTTTTGTTCCAAATGACACCCCTATCTTGAACCCCGATAAATTCGATCAACCAAAGGTTTAACTTGCTAATTCCACTCTTGCCAAGCCCTCCAACTTAACATTTCTAGATCCGTTCTTGCATGTTGGCTAATGGAACCTTGCCATGAGGCAGTCCACTCCTAATTAGGGCCACCATGTAGCGCATATTTCAAAACCATGCAGCGCATATTTCAAAACCATGCAATAATTGCTCGTTATAAACACTCTTCAAGAGATAAAAACACCATTTTAATTATTTAAAATATAATTTTTCTATTGGAAATGCTCTTAAACAACAAGTGGACTTTAAAAACTCTAATCGGAAAAATTCTTTTTTTTTTTTTTTTTTTTTTTTGGGTCAAAGAATTGGAAAAACCCAAAATGTTTTGAATAAGGAGTATTCATGAGACGTATTGCTCAATTTCTTCTTTTCCAATCTTGACATAACCAAAACTTTGATTTTTCGCATTGTATTCACAAGTAAAGTGGGTTTGAAAGTCAAAGTATAAAAGAGAAAGGTCAAATTCAAAAATTCAGAAAACTCCCTATTTATTTGTATACTAGAATTAATACTCATGCGATGCACGGAAAAATATTTTTAAATGTGATGTAGTATTTTTTTGCTAAGCAAATTTTATATACGTAAATTTATTTGTGGTATTGTTATTTTATATATAAGGTAGTCACATTGTTTTAATTAATTAGTTTAGTTTGTATCATGTATGTGTGTAGATTTGGAGATATATGTGTATATATTTATGCAGATTAAATAATGATTAGATTTGATATGGTTTGAAAATTATGTTATACGCTATAGTTAATTTTGGACTACTGTAATTTTGGGATATAGACTGTAGTTGCTACATATATTTACTACACACACACACACACACACACACACACACACACACACACACACATATGTGTGTGTGTGTGTGTGTGTGACAGAGAGATAAGGAAAGAGAGAGTGTGTGTTTGTACCATATACACACAATCCAATAAAACGCTAACACATGGCATATATGGGGTCAACTACATTGCATGACTGAATGAGAAACATGGATATAACACGTGGAGAAAAGTGTCTAGGCACGAACTGTTGATACACTCAATGTGAAGAATAACTGCCAGGACACACGTCAAGAGAGGGATGAGTAATTTTGAAATAACAGTTGGAGCACGTGACAACTGGATAGAGCAGTTACTTCAAAGGCTTATAAATAGTTGAAGAGTTGGAAGAAGAAATAACACACACAAAAACGCCAATATAAACTCTTCAAATATGTTTTATTTTGTATCTTTCCTTAGAACATAGAATTCCACTTCGAAGCCCTCTTCAAATTTAGGATTTGTACTTTACTTTTCGTTTTTAAATGAAGTAGTTCTTTCCTTTGAAATTTCTTTACTATTTTCGGTATTAATTTAGTTGTGAAGCACTATAGATAGTTTTTATTTTCTTTTGCATTTGTTTGTCATTCTACACGATAAAAGTCCTTTTAGTTAAGGCATTCGAATGGTCACAATTGACCTGGTTAGGCGCATTTGGCTTACACAATCACACAATTACATTGACAACTTGCTTGCCTGGCACGCTCGCACTTACAAAATTACACAATTATCCTTCAAAGACTATACAGCCAAAATATTTTTGGCACGCCAAGTGGGACTTAAGTGTCAAAATGACCAATAGAGCACTTAGAAGCAATAGATCTGTTGAGAACACCAACAATGGTGTTAATATCACTAATGGTGAAAATGTGGAGATTGGTAGTACTTCACACCAAGAATTTCCCAATGAGAATATTACTGACCCAATGGTTGATGGAATAGTTAATGAAAACCAGGGTCAACAGGAGGCAATACCAATTATTGGTACAGGAATACAAAATCAACTGGTGAATCAATCGACTCCAATTTTTTTTTATCATTTGGGAAACATGATTCAAAATATTAATGTTTTGGTCACTTCCTTTACCAAAAGTATGCCGACGTTAGCACCAAATGTAAATTCCTCTACACTTCGAAGGGAATAATCCAATTAGTCCTGTTAATGGTCCATGGCCCCAACGTAAGGCCAAATGCACTAGAAAGTTTTTTATTTGCATGTTCAGAGTAATATGGTTTCAATCTTCGAAGGTAGTCAAACATATCAGGCTGGAGTCTTTAAAGTTTTTTATATGCCTGTTCAGAGTAGAAAATTGAAGCAATGCGTCGACGGCAGTACCCTTGAATATTTGGGTGGAATGATCGGACCACCATTTCTCAAATTCATCAGTCACGATCGGTCGAGCCAAGAACGGTGTGAATTTGAAGGCAGCTTTCAACTTGTTCGATCGTTCCTTGTGCTTCTTTACTTGCCCATCATTGACGACCAGGACGCGTTCAACTGAGTCTACATTTACAGTTATGGCCGGCGGGACGGGCACTAATTGAGAAAGCCTGAATTGACGGGCGTAAAGCGAAGCAAAATAGTACTATACCCCACATTTGTTGTTGTTGGAGGGGATATTCGGGCTAAAGATAATATCTCTAGCCACCAGGTAGCTGGAAATTTTTTTATTGTAAGTAGTCTAAGTGCCTGGTCCCCAGTTGGCAGGATTGTGGGGAAGTTGAAGGAACGAGGGAAAGTGAAGAGATTTTAAAAATCTCATCATTTTATACGCATAACATTAAATGAGCAGTGACTGTTGGGATTCTCGAGATCTGACAATCTCTCTGCATGATGGACACGCGGCATTTTCAAATTCAAAACGTCACATCAATTAAGGGCGGGATGATTGACATGACCTTTTGGGGGACAATTGTTTGCACTAAAAAACTGTCAATGGGTTATTGGCCCAGATGCAGAAGTGTCGGGCTGGCCTAAGAATGTAGATAGTCATCGGGCTCAAGAGGATGCAAAGTCCAGGGTAGAATATAATCTGATGTGCAGCCCAATAGATGATGTGGGTCAGGAACTGACCAATCGAGCACCGTTATTAAAATAAGTCAACAACAGCACGTGTGCGAGCCCGGTTGGGAGGCTAAGCATGAATTATGGCGTTCGGGCATCCGAGAGGCATAAACTGGCGTCAAAAGGGAAGCCCGATGAATGATTAAGAGAATACACTTAGCAATCGGACACCATACTTGAAAGAAACAGTGAAGGCCGGTTGCGCGAGCCCGATTGGTCATGAACATTCGTAAGAGCGTCATCGGGCATGGAAGTCAGAAAGCGTGACAAGTGGAGTTGCACAAGCCCGATGGTAGTATTTCACGCTGCTATGCCCGAGTAATAAGGCGGTTTTGTTTCCAACTGTTATGGTGATGTCACCCTAAAATTAAGGAGGCAGAGTCTATTTAGGAATAGAATTTGATCGCATCCAGCTGGATATGGAGGGATAATCCCGAGAATATGGGGATTCACTCAATCAAAATGAGGATAAGGAAAGAGTTCTGGATTAGGACGGATTTTGCAATGCATATCCTGCTTGAAGCACAAGAAGGAGTCCTTGCCATATCATGATTGATTTAAGGCCGCTATATATACAAAGGCAGGCCAACCGTGCAAAGCACTCCGCATCATCTCGAAAACAACACTCATACAGCATTCAAAGCATTCAAATCTTTGTGTTCTTGTTATTTTGCATCCATAGCATCCGTAGCAAATAGGTCTGTTCCACTTTGTTATTTTTACTGTTTTCACCCTCTTGAGCAATCAGAGCATGTTATTTGGTTCTTGTATTATTTTTCCAAACATTCAGTTAAATACCTTCGTAGTTTGTTAATCGTTTGTGATTGTTTACTTGGTAAATTCTTGCACTAATGGGTGAGAGTACTTTCTTACTCATCACACACAATCACCTGTTAGAAGTCAGATCTAAAGCCTTGTGTATCACTCACACAAGCGATATAGGAAATTAGTTTGCACAATTGTGCCCCGTTTGGCTCTGGCACGCCCGCACAAAACTACGAGCAAACACCCATGAGGGTCCCACATGGATCCCACCTGGGACCTACAAAAATCAAGGGTCAGGATGTGTCAGTTGTGAAAAAGTTGTAGGTGTAGTATTTTTGCGGTACAATACACTATATACAAAGAAAGATTGAAAACTTCAAAGAGGCCAAGTGGCATAGTGAGAAAAAGAAAGAAAATTACTACCCACTGTCACGCACAATTACGCTAATAAGTGGGTTGGAGGACTGGTGGTGTTCTATTTTTGCCTTTAAAAAGTGTGATAATGCATAGTATGTAAGCAAATTCTGTTAAGTGGGTTGGAAGACTGGTGGTGTTCCATTTTTACCCTTAAAAAGTGTGACGATGCATAGTATGTGGGTAAATTCTGTCAATTTTTTTTTTCATAGAATGGGGCATTTGGATCAAATTGCTTCAATTTAAAACTATAGGGACCAAATTGACACAGTTGAAACTACAGGGACTAAAATGATACAAGGACCAAACTTTCAGGGGTATGTTTTGTATTTATTTAGTCCATCACTTTTTTAACAGTGAATTAACGAAGTGGGTCTAAATGATACGTGCTTCAAACCTTAGGGTGTAGGTGTATTACTAAAACGTGAGAGATTTTAAGTATGATTAGAGTAAATCTCAAAGAGTCTGTGTGATATTTACTCAAAAAAATGCCATAAAATTTCATGTGGCGGCTTGAGAGGAAGGGAAATAATTCCCCTACAGTAATAGATAGATTTGAGTTATTTTGCATATTTCAGAATCACCATGCAATAATTGCTCGTTGTAAACACTCTTCAAGAGATAAAAAATTAAAAATACCATTTTAATTACTCAAAATATAATTTTCTATGGGAAAATGCTCTTAGACAACAAGTGGACTTTGAAAACTCAAATTGTTTTTTTTTTTTTTTTTGGTCAAAGAATTGGAAAAATGTTTTGAATAAGGAGTATTCTTGAGATGTATAGCTCAATTTCTTCTGTCCAAATATATGACATAGTCACATAACCAAAACTTTGATTTTTCGCTTTGTCCTATCAAAGGAGGGGAGTTGAAACAGACGTTAAATGCATTCACAAGTAACGAGGGTTTGTAAGTCAAAATATAAAAGAGAAAGCCAGAAAGGTCAAATTTCTGAATTTCCAACTCTGACCTCCGACCATGGGCTGCTATAATATTAAAAGGGTTAGGTTATTTCCACACCACTTTTATCCTTTCCCACTCCAAAAGCATATTTAGTTACACTTTTTATTGTCACAAAAACATAAAAGTGGGAAAATGTTTGACACACTATGCTTCATACACATGCACCTTAAGTTGTTTTAATTTTTCATACTTTTCTGTGCACCACTTACATAGCACATAGTATATTTATTTAAAGTTAGCTGTCAAAAAGTGTGCATGTGTAGCATTACTCTAAAATTGTCATTAAAAGCATTTTTGGAGTTGGGAAAACTGTGTGGAGTGGGAATAGCCTAACCCTATTAAAATATAAGGTTAATTATAATTTACACTTTTATAGTTTATCGCCCGTGTCAGTTTGATCCCTATAATTTAGAAAGTATCACTTTAATCCTTATATTTTCATAAGTGTGTTAAATAAGTTTAATAAGTCATTTAGTGACAAATAATTTTGTCGCTAAAAGTAAAAAAATTGTCACAAAAAGTGTTTTAGGGACTAAAATGATACAGTAATAAAACTACAGGGACTAAAATGACACTACAGGAACTAAAATGACACTTTCTAAACTACATGGACTAAATTGACACAAAAAATAAACTAAAAAAAATGTAAAATATAATTAAGCCTAAAATATATATAGCTACCTCAGTTTCCCACCAGCCCCAAAGGGTACGCTTACACTCATTATTCACATGTCTATTTTTTGGTTGTTTGAATAAGAAAGCATTTTTGCTTACCCTGGTGAATGCTCACTCAAATATCCATTGGCCTTGGATAGTGAATTATATTGTATTAGCCAATTGGATGTTTGGGTGAGCATTGCTAGATTCCACTGTATTGATCAATGAAATACTTAGATGAGCATTCACCCAACTATTTTTTGAGTGAACAAAAATGCTTTCGTTTGAATAAATAGAAAAAATTGTGACCTCGGGCAGTTGTAGACCAACTTTTAGATTTTCTGCCCTCTCCAAATAAAGATCAAATCTATAACACACCCAGGATCTAGTGATAATTATACCTTTTTTTATGAAACAAGGAGGCTCCTGTTATTTTCAGTTTATTATTGACAAGACCATACTTTCTTATCAAAAAATAATTGCTATTTTTACTATTTTAGTGGGGTTTTTTTTCTTCTTCAAAAGAAATTATCTTCCTCTGAATTTCACAATTATCAGAAGGATAAAATTTGGTGCACAATTTGTGCACAAATTTTTGTGCACAATCTAAAAGAATGTGTCTATCTCTTATCTGTGATTTCAGTGGACCCCATAGAGATACATGAGAGAAATAGACACATTTTTTTGGGTTGTGCACAAAAAATTGTTTGAAGATTGTGTCTAGAGGTGCATACGAGCTGAGTTGGTCAACAAGGGGCTCAAGGTTCGGCTGGATAACGGCTCGACTCGTTTAATAAATGAGCTAAAGTCAAGCTTGAATGACAAGCTCGTTTAATAAACAAGTCAAACTTGAGCACACATGAAAGCTCGTGAACTAGCTCGCGAACACGTTCGATTAAAGGTCGAGAAAAAGCTCGTTAATGAGCCCGTATACAAGCTCGTGTGAGAGATCATATATATGTACATATAGTATGTAATAATTATAAAAATCTGGGGGGTTCAAAACAAATAAGAAAAAATTGAATTTGGAGCATACATTTAAAGAACAATAATGTTAGGTACACAACACCAACCACTACACATGCTTTGAATGCATGTACCTTGTGTTGTGTAGATTTTTCATACAGGGCCCACACTTTTTTAGGAAGCTCAAGGTACATGTATTTAAAGCATGGTTGTAGTTTGTGTTGTGGTTGGTGTTGTATGCCTAGTCTTATTGTTTAAAGAAACCCTAAAATATCAAATCTATCTTCTCTGGTTCTCTGCGCATCAACAGCGGTGGCGACTTTCATGACTCTTCTCTCTTCCTCTCCCTTCTTCTTCTCCACACTACACCATATGGCCCGATTTGTAACGGGAATATCCGTTACAAAAATTATTTGTAACGGATATACCCGTTACAAATAGGGCGTTGCAAATTTGTAACGGATTTTTGTAACGGATATACCCGTTGCTAATTAGTAACGGATATTTGTAACGGATATACCCGTTACTAATATAATTTTTGTAACGGTTATACCCGTTACAAATTAGTTTAGTAACGGATAAATATCCAACTTTTTAAATTTTTTTAAAAAATTACTAATGGTTGGTGACGAATTAGTAACGGTTATATTCGTTACTAATTTCCAAAATTCATAAAATTAGTAACGGATTTTGTAACGGATATACCCGTTACAAATTTTAATAAAAAAATAAAAATTATATATAATTATTTTATTTGCTCCCCAATTTTTTTTTTATATTTTTTTAGCACCTGATTAATAAACATAATAATCCATACAAACACAAAAATAACAAACTCAATCCATACCAAACACAAGTTAGAATACAAAATGTTTCATCTTACAAATCTTTGTCCATACCCAAATTCTTAATTTAACTACATTACATCTTAGACGTGAAATAAACTCCAAAAGATAAAATACACAAATCTCTTTATGTCCATAACTAAGTTCATTAACTTAACTCTTTACAATTGCTTCAATCTCTTCCTTCTTCACTGCCCTTGGATCATCACCACCCCTGTTTTTCACCATAATCGACGATGATGTTAGAAAAAGAAATCACAAAAGAATAGTTGATAAGTGACAACTAAGTCTCTATTTATCCTAAAATGGTTGCTCCATGGGCTTGCTAAGATTAAGAGTGGATATTTGGTGAGTGACAACCATGCTGCATATTCTCATATCATACCTAATTAGCATGAGAGTTTTTACAAATTTAGTCCCTAATCCTAATGTTAATAAAAAAAAAAAATTAGTCCCTAAACATGGCAGCAGAGTGTTGACTATGGTACCAGAGTCTCAAAATTTGCTTTATTTAATGAGTAGCTGTGATAGAAACTTAAGAAAATTACAAAACTCTCACAAGTCAAAAAGTACTGTAACCAAAACCGAGAAAAACCACATTTGACTAATTTTGAGGCAACGAGATTGAATTTCCAAGTCTCTAGCACAATAAAGCTTTACAATTTAACTTAGCTAAAGAACTATAATGAATTATCTTACCTAAGTCATTGATTAAACAATCAAGTTTTCTTTATTGTTTATTTATTTATTTTTTTTGTTTGGGGTTCTTACTTCTTGAAATATCCAAATTTATTACGAGCTGCAAACAAGGGAAGAAAAAGTTATCTTGGAGTACCTTCTATATTGGAAGAATGATGCCTATTACTTGGATCCTTGTCCTCTTCTTCGAACGGAACTACAAATACAATTGAAAATTCTACAATGAAGCTTCAATTCCAAAGTCATAGATGTCCTATGCTTTCCTAACATAGCCCAAGTTCACCTAAAGTTAGTTCAAGAAGATTAACACACTACAATATTTTGCATTTCTTTGCCTTTCTTGATTTAATTTCTGTTAAATTTTTGGGGGTTGGGCTCGAATATATCCGTCTTATCAACATCGGTACTTAAATCGATTCGTGAAACATTTCAGCATTCTGGACTATGATTTTAGTGAAAACACATACCAGAAAGGAAGCATAACCTAATGATGAGAACGAAAACCGATGAAAAATAAAGTGAACTTTAGATTACTAAGAAGCCAGCAAGAAAAGGATGGCCCGATTCGTAGCAAGATAACTGCACGTAGGAAATGAAGTTAATAGCAGAGAGAGAGAGAGAGAGAGAGAGAGAGAGAGAGTCTTACTAACCTTTTTTGATTAGCAATTTGTGTACGGAGCAGTAATTAATTTTTCTTCTTTCATAGAGTCTTACTAACCTTTTTTGACCTCTCAATATATTGCTTGATCAATCTCATCCATCATCCGATTTCCATTTTCCATCAATTGTTCATTCGACATGGCTGCAATGCATAGCCTTGGGCTCAGAAATGTAACAAACACAAACATGCAGTGAAGCTGAAAGTTGCGGCTAACATGCATAAGTCGTACACGTCATAAAAGTAACTAGGGGCTGATTTAAGGGCTGTTTGGGTGCTGTTTAAGGTCTGATTATAGGGGCTGATTTCAGGGCTGTTAGGGGCTGATTGGGGCTGTTAGGGGCTGATTTAGGGGTTGTTTGGGGGCTAGTTAGGGGGCTGTTAAGTGCTGATTGGGGACTGGCGAAAAAAGGCTAAAACTCAAATAATAATGTGTAAACCTAGATTAAGTGTCTAACACTTCATAAGAGCACATACTTTAGTCTTCTACTTCAACATTTCCATTCTGCTATTTTTCTTACCTCTGTAGGCACAGGTTGGAGAAGAAAATGTTAGTCCTTACTGTACTATTGACACTTTACTTGAGTGTACGAGGCCAATCCATGTCAAGATGGCTCGGGAAACTTCACAAAAATTACGGATGCCATATTGGCTGCCCCAAGCCACTCCTCAAAAAGATTCTACATTAAGATCCAAGGAGGAATCTATTACGAGAATATCAATATTGGACAGGAGAAGACCAATCTAGTGTGGGTCGGCGATGGTAAGGGCAAGACTATCATATTAGGCAATAGAAGCGTTAATAGTGGTTGCAATGCACATGCATTAGATAAATGAAAAACTCCATAATTTCACTTACCAAGCTAAACAAAAGGGAATTGTATAGGGATGCGGATGTAGAAAGGGCTAGACTGGCTGCATAAAAAATACAGGCAAAACCACAAAAACTAAAACACTAAGGGCATATTTTAGCATATGATACTATGCACGACTCTAGGGAGAGATAATCTCTTCAGAAAAGACTACCAAAGGTAAAATATGTAAAATAGTCAGACTTGCAAGCAAAATAATTTTTGTGCATGACCTTGTTGCATATTTGGGGGTTTCTAAATTTGAGGAGAGGGGAGGGAGAGATTAGGGAGAAACATGGAGAGAGATGAGGGAGAGGAGAGGAGAGGAGAGAAGAGGAGAGGGAGAGATTAGAGAGAGAGATGAGGGAGAGGAGAGGAGAGGAGAGGAGAGGAGAGGGAGAGATTAGAGAGAGATGAGGGAGAGGAGATAGCCAACCCAAAGTTGTGTATTGCTTTCCTTCCTTTTCTTTTCCTTTTCTAACTACGTAAACCAAACAGAGAGCCAACACTTGTATTCTTTTTTAGTCTCAAGATAGATTAAAGAAGTAGCAAATACTTGGTTTTCCTTCCTTTTCAAACCGATAAAATATGAATCTGTAGCGATTTTTGAAGCAAAAGCGGACAGATTAAACCAATGAGAAAATCAAGTACCTAGAATGCACCCAAGTTAAACCATGTTGTGGGAACTTTGGCACTAATCTCACTAAACTGATCTAAAGATTCAAAACACATCATTTAAAAATGAAGAAAAGTAAATATTACCACCATGGTCTCATACTTGACAGCTTTTAACAATGACCTTATTTTGGGGATTTAGATCTGCAAAAAAAAAAAAAAAAAATCCATCTTCAAGAGTGTTTGGGGGCAGATTTGACAAAAGCAAAGAGAAAACAGAGTGTAACCATTACAAACTAGTAGAACAGACATAGAAATATGAGAGAGAGAGAGAGAGAGAGAGAGAGAGAGAGAGATGGATGTTGAAAGGGAGAATTTCATCGATAATTCAGTAAAACCTATATTGAAAGGGAGAATTTGAATCATGTGATTCCACATGTCTAAATCATATTCTACTATAATCATAGAGGCTAGTGCTACCAGTCAAGCACACCAGCTCATGCTATTTCTAGACTTTTGATCAATGCAATTTGCATGTTTCAAATATGAGGGTGAGAAAATCAAGCAATTACTGAAAATCATAATTTTACTAGACAATTATGCAGTAATCAGATGATATAACAACTAAATTCATTAGAAGAGCCATCTAAAACCACTTAAAAACTTTAACTTAAGAAATGAAGAAAGAGAAATCAAAAGTTTGATCAATTAAGAAAATTACGAAGATTTCAGCTTGTTTAACTTAACACTTACCATAGTTTGGACTGTTAAAACTCTGGTGGAAAACAATACAGTTAACAAGACCAAGAGCCTGCACAACTCTTCTTTGGCGCTTGCTGTGGCAGTTGCAATCAAAGCCAACACTGGTGTTTTTGGGAACTTCTGTTCCAAGATAACAAGACCCTGGACCTAATGTAGTAAATAGTTTAACATCAATCAAAGTTAAAAAAATAGTCCAAGCATAAAGTTAAAAGTTTCTAGATAGCAATTCACGAGCATGTAAGTTCTATAACTGTAACAGATATCACTTCTGCACTCAAGTAGTGGGTCAGTAAGACATTGTGACTCTCAAAGCTAAGAAAAATGGTAAATGTATTCTATACATGAGCACACTGCATTAGATAATCTGGTTGCAATGCAGATGGAAAACTTTTTACAGTTTTAAAAAGGAGCTGCAAGAAGAGAAAAGAGCTGCACAGTTTTAAGTAGCAGTGATGAGTTCTCTTCTAGTCATCACCTTTAACTAATAATCTTTGAAAGAGCCAAACAAAATCCCTAAAGATGAATGCCAAACCTACATAAAGTCATAAACAGTCCATACTATACGCTTATATTAAACATACTGCACAGTCAACTAAGCTTAATTGTGAAGAATCAATCTTCAAACATGTCCTGCTAGATTAAAAGAGCTGCTAATGATATTGCTTTAGCTGGGAAAAATAAACAATTAAAAAAATTTGAATAGGACTGTATAATGTTGTGCATTGTGCACCTTCTGTGGATATGTAGAAGTGTTTTTTTTTTCTTTTTTTCTTTTGTAGCATGATATAAATAGTAGATATATGAGACAACTTGAATAAAATATACATAATGTATGACATTTCTTCTGTACATGCCATTCATAGATTCATGGAGCTTCTGCATCCACTTTACTAGTAAGGTATTTTTTTGATTTTGACTAATATCATAAGAGATAAATATACTTATATAAAATTGGTGGTTCAAAACCTTGGACAATTCGCACATCACTTCTTTTTTCACAGTATCAAAGTACAATTGTACTCCATCCGTCCCTTTTTTTTAGTCCATCTTTGGGAACTCAACTTATTAAGGGGATAAAAAGAATTTACATCTACTTTCCACAATTGCCCCTAATCATTACAAAAACTTTTTTTAGTTTTGTCTTGGTGTAGATTTCAAGGAAGGGTAGTTTTGGAAAGTAAGTAAAAATTGTTTACCAATTTAGGAAAGTGGACACTAAATTTGGGACATCCCAAAATAGAATATAGGACTCAAAAAAAGAGAAGGAGGGAGTATCATATTTTTGTCTCCAACAGCCTGCAGCATTCTTAACCAAGCATTGCATACATTTTATCAATTTAAAAAAATTGTTTCAAGAGCTCCCAATTATTGGCATGCAGAGTCAATCCTAAAAAGCCGCCACATACACATTAAAACTTCCAAATTCAGATATGTGTGTAACAATAAAACAGTAAAAAGAAACATAACATTTGTTTAACACCAAAAAACTCACTTATCACATATATATATATATATATATATATGACTCTTATTTACTATTGAACTATTCTCTCCAATTTTATTAAGGATCATACAAGAACAAAAGTAGAATGTACTAGTTCACAAATCATTACTTGAAGCCTAATGAATCATCTTATTAATTAATTTTTCAGCAGACGATACTGAAACAGCTTGAAAACTCAAAAATTAAAGAAAACTATGCCGTTTTCTGGAAATGCAACAGTTAATAACCTCACTATTGAAGCTTGATTTACATTGTTGGGCTACAATCAGGATGTTTATTGGCCCTCCACTATTGAAGCTTGATTTACATTGTTGGGCCTATTCTTTAACAATTCAAGCCTTTTGGAGTAGTTGGCGACATAACAATTAAAAATTATAATTGTAAAATATAACAAAACTCGAGAAAAAAATGAACGAAAGTGACTCACAAAATTTAAAATTTCTAATTGTGTTTGCGCCGGCTTTTCATTCTCTTCCTAATTTCATCATTGTTTTCTTTTTTACCAAATAAAGAAAATTGTTTTTTATCAGTGTTTCTTTTTCTTTTAATTAAATTCATGAAATTAAACAAAGCCTTAAAACGTGAACCATCATGATACAAAACATTAGAAGAGGTTTGTGGCTACAACTATTGTCAAGTAAGATTAATGGAAAGAAAAAAAAAAGAAAAAAGAAAAAGAAATTTCAACGAACAGTTGAATTGATCCAATTTTCTAAAGCTACTTGGCCGTCCGATTCTTTTAATGATTGAGAATATTATTATGCAATAATCTAATTTTAATGGAACATTGTCCAAGGTCATATGATCAATCAACTTGGCCTATAATACATTTTCTTCCAACTAATAGTATACGGTAGACCCGTATTAGGGTCTGCCTAACCCTCACATTATCTTTTGTCCTTAATCACCCAAGAAGTACATTTAAACATAAAACATTGATTAAACAAAACCATAATAATGGGTTTTAGTAATTGACCAGAAAAAGCCATCTTAGGTTATCTGTTTCAAGACTTAGTTAAACCCAAATTAAACCCAAAATAAAGTTTACAAAATTAGGAGATGACTTAATGTACAAACACATGACAGCAGCCCACTTGAACTAAATTTCTTTTAGTCCCAAACAACTTGGCTTGACCTCTTTTGAACCAAAGTCTTTTGTCGTAGTTTATGTTGAGACCAATTTGCATCTAGTTGGGATTCTTTATAGAGACAAGTACCTCCAAATTTCAAAGATTAATTATCTAAGGCCCCTTTCTTAAAGTATGGGCATCATGCTGAGAAGAAAATGCTTGGTCCTTTTCTTAAGACCTACTCCCATATGCACACAAATATATATATTATATGCATTTAAATACACCTCGTAACCAATATAGAGAAATGTAGAACATCTAAAGAAGCCTACTGAACAATGGAACATATTAACAAAAGTACTAAATGTGACTTTCAAAGAAATTGATTAGAATACACAGGGAATTAATTACCTTTCTGTAAAAGTTCAAAGACTTGATTAGGGGTTGATTGGGGGTCTGCCCGATGAACAACGGTGGTTCCCCGCTGATTGGGGATCTGGCCAATGAACAGTGTTGGGCAATGAACAGCTTGGGGTTCTATTTAGATCTTCTAATTGAAAGATAGAGAGGAAGAAATATAAGGAAGAAAGTAAATGATGAAGAAGAAGAAGAAGAAGAAGGAGAAGAAGGAGGCCAGGTGTTTACCGAGAGGAGGGTCTGCGACTGCCTAGTGTCGACAGCAGCCGTGGGTCGGTGGGGGTAGTGGATCGGCGACGGTAGCGGATCGACGGTGGACGTGGGTCGGCGGCGCAGTGGCTTCGTCCGGTGGGTAGGAGTGTTTCCCCCTTTCTCCTTTCTCTCCCCTTTCTCCTCTCTCCCCCTTTCTACTTCAGATTAGTTTTTGTTTTGGAGCCCGATCTTTTGTTGAGACATTTATTTTACTTTTTTTTTTTTTTTTTTGGAGCCCATTTTGTAACGGATACAAACGTTACAACTTTAATTACACACGTTACATAAATTAACCAACCAAAATACTAGCAATTAGTAACGTTTTTACTACATTTGTAATGGATATATCCGTTACAAATTTGTAACGGGTATTCCCGTTACAAATTATAAAACTTGTCTGTTACAAATTTGCCCATATGGTGTAGTGCCATCTAGCTTGTCTCCATCTCTTCCTTTCCCTTCACGGCACACTGATCTATGTCCTCCCACCTGCAACAATTTCTTGAAGCTCAAAAAAGCAAGAATTGTTTGTAAGAAAAAAAACAATGGCTTTCAATCTCAGATTCGTACATGTTTCTTTTGTATTTTATTTTTGTATATGTTTTTTTTTTCTGATTTTTTTTGTTCAATCTCAGATTCGCACATGCATTTTTTTTCTTATTGATCATGACTGTATCCATTTGAGATATGATTTGGCTTGTTGATCATGACTGTATTTTTTTATTTTTATTTTTTCATTTCAGATATGATAATGCTTGTTGATCATGACTGTAATTATTATTATTTTTTCATTTCAAATATCATATATGATTAGGGCTGTTCAAATTTATCGAAAACCCGCCAAACCCGAGCTGACCCGAAGCATATGAGTCGGTTTGATGGGTTGTCGGATCGAGTTGCGGTTTTAATTATATAAATTTCACGAGTTCGGTTCGAGTCACGGGTCCCCACTCTGAAATTTGCGGGTCACCCGACCCGAACCGAACATATATATATATATATATATATATATACCTAAGACAGAAAAAAAACCCTAAACTCTCATTTCTCACTCACGCCGCAGCCCCCTCTCTGTCTCACCTTTCACTCTCTCAGTCCCTCTCTTCCTCAGCTTCGTCGGCCGGCAGCTACCAGCCAGCTGCAGCTCCGGCCCTCCCTCAATCCCTCTCTCTCGTTGCTCTTCTGCTACTCTGCTATAGTCCAACGACGAGAAGTCTCGAAGACTAAAACAAGAACCAGGTTTGTGATATTTGGTAGAAGATAAAGATGATTAAGCTGTGGATATGCATTTGTAGAAGAAGAAGACAAAGCATTTGTTGAAGAAGGTGAAGAATTTGGAGTAGTGGAAGCTATTGTTGGTCTAGTACCATGAAAATGTTTAGAGAGAGAAATCCCCTTTATTATTGTTGTTAATGTTTTTTGCAAATTGATTTTAAATACATATTTATATATATACACACACATGTATATGTTTTCTGCAAGATGATTGAATAGTTAGATGCATATGCATCTTTGATTCTTTGCTAATGCTAACAAATTAAAAGGCTTACTGTTTCATGGGTAAAACCCGAGACTAGCCCGACTCGAACCCACTCGACAATTGTCAGTTTTTGTGTCGATTCGGTTCGGTAACGGGTGGACTTCTCCAGACCCATCCATGTTCGGGTGGAGTGTATGGGTCAGGGTCAAAATTGACCCGCCCGACCTGTGAACACCACTAGATATGATAATGCTTGCTGATCATGACTGTAATTTTTTCGAGTTTATTGAGCTCGAGCTTGACTGCTTGAGCTTGAGCTTGGTTCATTAACTTTAATCGAGCCGAGTGATCTTGTCAAAATCAAGATATAAAAGTATGCTTAACTTATGCTTTACTTTCAAAAGATTTACAGTGTGGAAGTAAAGGTCGAACCCACAGAGATTGAATACTACGCACTTTAATTTTTAAAACCTAAATTTAGTTAATTAAGAAAAGCAGATTTTGGATTTAATTTGAATTAAACTAATAACAATAAAAGTAAATCTAAATTATGAAAGCAATGAAATATTTATTTTTATAATAAGTTTAAGGAACCTAGGATTGCAAATCCACCACTAGCTTCATAATAAGGTTATTTACGAATTACTTTAGCTTATTAAGTTGGATGATAATGGGGAATTGTAGCTACAAGCCCAATTCCTCCGTCAAGAAAATAACTATGGTTCAAGCACCAACATAATCCATCTTCGGTTAGCACGAATTATCCCACACTAAATTAGGGTTGTGGTATAATCCGTCTAATCTAGGCATGGACTATTCGGATACTTGATAGCACAATTCAATTTAAGCACCATTACATGTAAATAATCTAAACAAGCACATCAAGCATAGATCATTGAGCACACTACCATCAAAATAGATCTAAGACAAGAGTAAACTTTGAAAGTAACGATTTAATCAATAAAAGCACGATTTATTTATAAAAATCCTCGGAACATGTAATTGTCATCCATACATAATAAAACTAAAATAAAAACATAAAATACACCCTATTACTTGGCTAGGGTTTCATTGAAACCCTAGATCTAGAGTACGTTGTTCATAGAAGCGGCGGATGGCAAGTAGTTGATGGAGGAGGCCATGGAAACCCTTGGTCTTCTTCTTTTTCTCCTTGATTTTCTCTCTTCAATGGCTGAAAGTGTGGTTGTATATTGTGTGTATAATAATTGACAACCCTTAAATTGAATTAAAATAGGGTATATATAGATTAGTAGTAAGTTTTTGGAAGCTTTCCTAATCCAATTCGCACTAAAACTGCTGTATTTAGCTTTCCAGACGTAATTAGGCAGTTTCGTTCGCGTAGGAGTCTTCAGAATACTGAAATATACTTATTTGATTTTTACACAGGTCGCGCGAGTGGGCCGCGCGAGCGCGATATGGGAAGTCGCGCGAGCGATTTTTTTGACTTTCGCGCGAGCGGGCCGCTCGCGCGAGGTGCCTTTTTCAGCTTCTTTCTTCCTGCTTTTTCTCCCTATTTAACCTGGATTAGTGTTTTCTTCCAAAACCTGCTCTAAAACAGAAAAGGGAATAAAAATACATAAAATTAGGATAAAATATGCTAACAAATGTGAATTAAGGCATGTAATTAGGATCTGTTCTCTCCCGATCACCGAGCTCAAGCCAAACTTGAGCTGACTGATTTTTTATCTAGCAGAGCTCGACCAGACTCATTACATTTTAGGCGAGCTCGAGCCGAGCTTGAGCAAGTTTCTAGTCCTTCGAGCCAAGCCTTAAAAGATCGGCTTGTATGCATCCCTAGTTGTGTCCATACAATTGTCTTTATAAGAAAGAGGGAATTGATAAGTTTGTGTTGTAGACTTGTAGCTAAAAAATAGAGGTATGTTTCAGATAGAGCGGATCGGAAATGGAATGAATCGAAAATCAGCATTTCGAAAAAAATTCAAAAAAAATTCAGAACATAAAAAGTCTCTCTGAAGTCAATTGTGAAATTTTGCAATTTTCATATTATGTTTCGATTTTGGTTTTTGGAATTTTTGGAAATTTCTGGAAAAAAAAAAAAAATCAATGCTATTAGTATAAAAGTGACTCAAGTCAAGTGTGTACTAGTGGATAGCCACCCCTAATCAATAAATTTTTGAATTTAAGAATTTTTTTGAAATTTTCGGATCGAAAATTCAAAATTTTCAAAAATCAAAATGTTATTCCGATTCGGAATTTTATGAATTTTTTTTTTCGAAATTTTGTGAATTCTGAATTACTTTTATGTTGCTGAAATCAGAATTTTTCGAATCGAATCGGAATTTCCGCTCTAACTTGCATTCCTAGTTTCTACTAAGAATTGTGTTGATGCTGATCTAGATCTGCACATTGATCACCTGGAAAACAAACACGATGAGTTGGAGTTGGAGTCGGAGTTGGAGTTGGACCCAAAGTCTCATTTGACAATCAATGTAAGTATTCAAGAGAGAAAGTTTAAGCGACCACTAAGCTTTTTTGGGAGACTGAGTTATGATAAATTTAGGAGATGTCTCATGGATTGAGTTAAGTCTGGTGAGTTTTACTATCACATGCTATGCAACATTCTTTTGTGGGCATCTATTTGTGACCCTTTTGTATCCCTAACATTACCCTTTCCCAATTAGGGGATAGTATTCCTTGATATTCTCTTTAGGAAGGGGGTAATACTTTGTTTTTTTTTTTTTTTTTGGAGTAAGAAAATGGGATAATACTTCACATACAATCTTTTGTGCACAATCCACAAAAGTGTGTATCTCTCTCCTATGTCACTGTGGGGTCCATTGACATCACAGAATGACACGTGAGAGATAGACATATTTTTATAGGTTGTACATAAAAAATTGTGTGAAAGTTGTGTATGAAGTTTTATCCTTAGGAACGTCGAAAGTGAGTTGGAGACTATGTGTTTAGGCTCTAGCTCGAGGCCCAATTCGATTGGGTCTGGTTTGCGCGATAATCCGGACTGGCTTGGGAGTATCTTGTGCTCAGCCGGCTTGGGTCGTTTGGGCCTAACTCCAATTTCCCAGCCCAGGAAGGAGCTTTTGCCTTGTTTTAGGAGAAAATATTCATTGTAAATTTTGTTGACTTGGTATTACAATCGAGAAGTTATTCAGTGAGCCTGCCACGTCAGTATGTTGATATGGCGTGACTATTTAATTCCAACTACTCACTTGTCTCCTCTTTCTAGGGAGATCATGACAAGTAATTAGTGGAATTTCAAATTTTAAATCTGATAACTACTTCATGACCCTCATAGAAGGAGGGGGCAAGTGGGTGGTTGGGATTCAATGATCACATCACATTGGCATGCTGACATGGCATGACAGACTCACTGAATAATTTCTCTATCACAATCCGATCTAAACTCTTAATTTATATATCTGCACCACCGATTTTTAGGAAAAATTTCATCCACATAAGCACATATCTCAAATATATAAGTACGTTATTTTTTTATGACATGGTATCTCTGTTACATTTAATATTTACTCCTGGTTGAGACAGGTATGCCCTGTGTCTGTCTCTGATTCACTGTATCATTGTTTGGTCATTTTTTGTTGTAATTAAGGCCTCGCATGGTAACGTTGTGGTTTTCGGTTTTCGTTTTTATTTTTTGAACTAATCACAGTCGACCACCAATGCAAAAAATGAAAACAAAAACTGAAAGCCAAAAACCACAATATTAGCATGCGAGCCCTAAGATTGTCGATATTTTGATTTTTGTCCAAAATTCTCTCATTGGACAACTTACACTAACCTCCGATGAGGTATATGACAAATACAAAAACCTTCTTGTGCTTTTAAAATTCGAGTAATGCTATGCTTCTCAAATTTTGAATACCAAATATTTCACAATTACATGTGACAGTGGGTCCAAAGAATTTTTTATGGGAGGATATTGAAGTGGTCTCATCATTATTGAAGGTGATCACACTACCACATGTATTTAAAAAATATTTTAAAATTAAAATTTGAAAAGCATATCATTACTCTTAAAATTCACCTTCCTGTAGTACTTCATAGTAGTGCAATTCTCATTTACTTTTTGTTCTCTCACTGGTTAATGATCCTTGATTTGAGAGCTAAAATTTTGTAAAATGAGCATAAATCTCCAACAATAATGCTTGGGGGACCAAAGGATACAAAGAACTTGCACAAAATGAGTGGAAAGTCTATGTGGCACACTGAGATCCGCCAGTAATTAACCATTTTTTCCATTAATTGCTGGCGGATTCCAGTATTCCACATAGACTTTCCACTCATTTTGTGAAAGTTCTTTGTGTCCTTTGGTGCCCCAAGCATTATTTAATCTCTAAGGAGTGAGTAGATTTAAGTAATTTAAGTTGACATTGCACTGGTTTTTTTTTTTAATTTTTAAAGATCAAAATTGCACTTTACATAATTGACATAAGTCTGATCAGGAGCCAACTAGTGAATGCAATATGATTCATGTTTGGGTGAATTTTATTGTACTGCGTATCCAAGTTCAAGTCCATTACATATAAAGTCTAAATGTTGTAATTAATAATGCATTGGGTTAAGTTATTTAGGGTAAGGGTGGTAATTTTTGACACGATAGTCTATTTTACTGAGACAATCCGAACACGACACGATACGACATGACACGATTAATTTAAAATAGTTTGCATCATAGATGAATAGCACTCAAAATTAAAAATCAAACCCAAAGCACACGGGATTAAATCCAAGACGGATCATCCGTCAAAGTTGTGATTTACGGAACCAATAAGAATTTGCCACATCAGTATTTTGAGGAAAGTAAGGCTACGTCCGATGAAGAGAAAAGATGCAAAAATTTAGAACCCACGAGAAATTATTCAGTGAGTTCGACACACCACTGTATTATATTGACACCTTAATCTTAATTAATTATACACATACCCTTATTTTTCAGAGGTTCATGATAAGTGAATAACAACATTTCAAACTAATAAACTGTCATGATTCCTTGGAAATAGGGGTATATGTATGGTTAAGATTGAATGGTAACTCCACATTAGCGTGATGACACGGTGTGACAGAGTCACTAAATAATTTCTTCGAACAAATTGTGTAAACAGAAGTTATTTAGTGAACCCGTCATACAAAGCCACTATGCTGATGTGCTATGACAATCCAATTACATGGGAGCATGTGACCACTAAAGTTAGGAGTTTATAACAAGTGGGGAAGGATGTGTCCCAAGAAATAGGGGATCATGACTTATTGAGTAATGCTAGGCACACTTTGAAATCCACACGGAATTTGATATTTTATGCTTTAAATACATGTACCATGTGCTGTGTAAGTGGTGCACAGAAAAGTGTGAAAAAATTCACACAACACAAGGTACATGTATTTAAAGCATAAGACGTCAAATTCAGTATGAATTTCAAAGTGTGCCTAGCATTACTCTGACTAATTATTATGCCACTTCATTTTATTAATTCGATATAATTAGAGTGTCACACCATATCAGCATGATAACGTGGTGTGACAGACTCACTGAATAATTTCTCATTCCTGACTTGTGAGAGATGGGAAACAGTTGAGTTTTTTTTGTTCTACGTGTCAACTCTTTGGTGGAGTTCCGTAATCCTAAAACACACAACCCGATTAATAACACGATTATGACAAGAGAACTCGAATTGCCACCCCTAATTTAGGATCTACTGAAAATATTAAGGAATGGAGAAAATTGGATAAGGTGAAAGACCAAGTTTCACTCTTATTTGATTATTAAGAAATTAGTGTTTTGATGATTTGATAAATACCCGATGATATTTTTAAGCTAAACGCATATTTGTATGTACCTAAAAACTAAACTAGGGCTCGAATATTTCATTTTTTTGTATTGAATAACAACAAATGCTTCTTCTATCAAATCTTACTTACCTAAAACAACCTGTTAGACATAATCTTTGAAGTGGTTTTGAAACTTTTGTAGTACATAGGAAATTTTGATCACGAAATTTAAAGATTTATTTCTCTAAGAATAATAATAGCTTCCCAAATTTAAAATATTAAATTTGATTTTCAAATACTTTAATAGTCGTACCAAATATTACAGTCTACAGTAATTATTGGTGGTATTACATATAATTGTATATAGTACAACTTATAAAGTATTTGAGAAGCAAGTTTTCAAAATTACTCTTTCTAGAATAGTATAGTATTCACTATTGAGTGCATTTTTGCGCACTCGTTGCTCACTCAAGATTAGGATGAGCATGTGTGATCCACCACTTTTAAAGGATAAAATAAGAATAAATAAGTTAATAAAGGGGTATTTGGGTGAGCAATAGGTGAGAAAAATGAACTCATCACTAAGGGTATTCATAAAAGCTGAAAAACCTCATGAAATAAAAAAAAAACATTGTTGAGCTTTTAAAAAATCTATTCTATAGTTTTTAAAAGTCCTCCCAAAAAAAAAAACCCTAAGTTTAATTTTTTGCAAAGCTCATAAACTAGTTACCAATTGATTAACATAGATTTGTGTTTTAAATTTCATAAGCCACTTTTAAAAAGCAAACCAAACTAAGCCTAAGCCAAAAGTACCCAATTTGCAACCCAAGCAGTCGTAACCCGACCCGTCACGTAGCCGCCAATTCGTTGGCGCCGAAAAGCGGCAAAATCCCCACTGCAATTTCTGTTTTAGAGAGAGAGAGAGAGTCTGTTTTAGAGAGAGAGAGAGAGAGAGATAGAGAGTCTGTTTTCCAAGAATGTCTTCATCATCGTCATCGAATGAAGCTTCAAAGTCCGAATTCGCAACCAGTGAATCGCAGAGTACAGACAATGAACCAGGTCCTGACGAATCAAAATCGAAGGAAATAGGATCTGATCATGTGATTGATCATCATCATTATCAGGACATGAGCAACGCTGCTCTTTGGATGCAAAGAGGAACTTGTCTCCTTCGATCACTTGGTTTTCTCAATGCTGTCGATTTGTTCAAGAGCGCTCTCGATGTCCTGTTTGTGTTCTTTCTTCGATCTCATCTGATCTTTTCTTTTCTTTTCTTTTCTCTTCATGAGTATTTCATTATATGTGTTCCGTGATTGTAGTGCTTGTTTTGTAGATTATTTTCGTATTCTGATTGTATTGTTTATGAGTTTCTATCCGTTTTGGATTGAGTATATATAGATGATTTTCACACACACACACACACATGTTAACACACTCTCTCTCTCTCTCTCTCTCTCTCTCTCTCTCTCTCTCTCATATATATATATATGTATGCTTATTGAAGCCTTGAAGGTTACTCAACATTTAACTTGCTCTCTCTGGTTCTGTAATGCACCGCATGCCTTTTCTGCTTTGAGTACAGGTTTGTATTCTGGAAACCGAATATGTATCATTTCTTCATCCTTGTTTCTAAATTCAAGAACCTTAATTCGCCACTCCTATTTTTTTTTACAGATTTATGTTCAAGTCTTTTGGCTCTTATTTATTTTGTTTCAAATTATGAAATTTTGAGATCTAATTCGATTTTTTCTACGGAGTTTTTTTTTTTTTTTTTGAAACTCCTCAAATTTTGGTTATCGATTAACAAAGTTTTAATCTGTTTGTTCAGGGTTAAAATCCATGGCGAATCGGCTCCAGAATGCATTCAGGCGTACTATAAATACGGTCTAACACTGATGTATATAGCTGCAGAACCACTACCAGATGATGATCTAATGGCCATTCTGCCTGTGGAAACTGATTATGGCCTGCAGCTCGGTATAGATAGATTCATGGCAACTGAAAATCAAATCCGCGATCGCGTTGAAAGGCAGATCAGTTTAGTGCCTCTACTCTTTACCATTCACTTCTCTATATATTTATGTATACATTTTTTATGCTAAAAATATATGCTGATGTACAACATACCTACACCACTGTTACCTGGAATGGGATTCACCCCGGTACAGATTAGTTTAGTGGTTGTACTGTACTCTTTAGCATTCATTTATATGCGCGTGCGCGTGCACACAGACATACATATATATGTTGTGCTAAAGTATATGCTAATGAAACGTATGTTTGCTAATAATTATGACAAAACAAAGACTTACTCAATGTTTTCATATCATAGTACGTGGCGTTGATAAGTGGATAGAACCTTCCAAATATCTGGAAGCTGCATTGTCAATTATAGGAAAGCAACCAAGTGATTCAATTGAGAAAGTGGAAATCTTGTCTGCCCTTGGGGAGTTAATATACAGATTAGGTATATTTTTATCTTTAGATATTTCTTCCTATTCTGTCTGAAATTTCTGGTACCATATTGATATCACTCAACCTCTGAATGCATAATTTTTTTATTTTTTAATTTTGTTTTCTGTAGGGAAGGTCATTTCTATCCCAAGTGAAAACTTGTTTGAGAGGTCTCAAAACTACTATCGGCGTGCACTATCCATTATGGAGATTTTACGACCTGAACAAGATGATCTCCGAATAGCAGACTTGTATGCATTTCCTTTCCCCCACCCTTTCATTATCCACACACACACACACACACACTCAAACATTATACACAATCAATCTATCTCTGACTGCTAAGCACTATGGAAGCTTTTGGTTGCGCAAATTGTGTAATTTTACAACTTGTTCTATTTTAAATTAGTTGATCCAAGAATCTGTAAATCCGTAGATAACTTAAATTCAAATTTATACGCTGCTTTGCTCGTTCGAAATATCTTAATAGCAGTTTTACAGGCGTCCAAACGCACCCTTATGTATTGATTCTCTATATTTTGTATACATTTTTATATGTGTACAGAGTGCAAAGTACTATGGAAGGGTTTGGTTGCGGCAATTGTGTAGTTTTTGGGTTCTTTTATTTTTAGATTAGTCGATTCTGAATCTGTCAATCTGTAGATAACTCGGTTCAAATTTATATACTGTTTTGTTCTATTGAAAATTCGAAATACTATAATTAGCAATTTTATAGGCATCCAAACGTACCTTATGTATTGATTCTAAGTAATTTGTATACAATTTGTTGCAGAGTACTAACTAATGCTTTTTTTCAAATTTTTTTTTTTTTTTTTTTTGGGTTTCAGAAATCTCAAAATATGTGCTTGCCTGGTAAATCGCGGAGAATTTAAAGAATCCAAAAGCTATTACAATAAGGGTGTGTCCGTGTGCGATACTGTGATGTATAAGCTACGTGATGATATGGACAGACATAAAGAGTCTGAAGCAAAAAAGGTCTCCTCTGGGTTGAATCAAGAGCCATCTACTGGGCGTGGTGTTGATCCTTACACACTGAAAAAGATATATGTCATCACTTCGATTTCGGAATTCTGCAGAAAATTCACACATTATGTAAACTACCCACTAATTCCTTGCAGCTTGCAAACACATGTATATGTATGTATGTATATATTTGTACTTTGCATATATCTCACTCCTTTTGTTTTGGATTAATGCAGTATGACAATCGACTTATGGGGGTGGTTACAAATTCGAACTCTACTGCCAGCTCAAATCAGATATATAAGCCATATTGGGACCCATTGACAAAGGAGGGCTAAAAAAGCATATCTTGAACGGTTCCTTTTTTTTTTTTTGGTGGGTGGGGGGTAAAATCATAGTACAATGATTCTGTTTTTAGAAATATGTCTGTTTGATATACAAAGACAGAAACATATAACCTGGAGAAGTTTGATTGTTCTCATAGCCCAATTTGGTGTAAATTTTTACTTCCTAGTAGTGAATTCACTCAGGCTTGTTCTTGATCTTCTATTGAAATATGTTCTACATTCTTTGCTTTTTTACAAAAGTTTTAAATGGGTATTTTCATGTCAGCAAGATTTTCTGGAAATCCAAACTCAAACTTTTAAGATGATGATCATGTTTACAGGGTTTCAATGGAATTCTCATAATAACAATGCTAGGGGCACTAACAAATTTTACTAACACTCACACCCACGCTCTATCTCTCTCCTAGTGGCACTGTGGGTTCCACTGCGGGCCCCAAGTGCCACTAGGAGAGAGATAGAGTGTGGGTGTGAGTGTTAGTGTTAGTGTTAGTGAAATTTGTTAGTGCATACTCTTCTCACAATGTATTATTATGTATACATTTCCCAAATTTCAATAGTTAAGAAGTGCAAGGACTTTACTTTTTTCTTCTTCTTTTTTTTTTTTTCGGAAAAAGGGTTAATCAAAAAAAGAAAAATGTCACGCGGCAACTACAAGAGTCAAAGGGGCATACACCTGAATATACAAGAAGAACAAAAGAATAAAGGGCTAACCCACCCCCCCCCCCCCCCCGGAGTAAGTAAAGAAGCTCCAAAACATAGAGAAATACTCTAACATGGAATGAGAGGCTGTCCTACCCAAACGGAAAGGAGAGACACACATCCCAACCTAACAAAAAACACATAGCCAGAAACAAGGCTAACCATGGCCACAACCAAACAAGGCAAAACAATCAAGATCTATGGCGACTCCCACTAAACTTCATTTTTGCTTCTTTCTTCCTCTACCTAGAGGACAGAGAGATACCTGGGTGGGTGAGGAGACCATCAAAATTACTGTCAGAATCGTAATCAATTTCGTCCTCATCTAAGCCCGAACAAGAGGGGTGGGTAGAGTCAACCCCAAAGACTATTCTACCATCAAGCTGATCACCTTCAAGAGCATTCTGGTTAGCCTCAGCTTGACCTTGGGATAGGGTTGAAAATCTATTATCCTTAGAATAGGCTCAATAACACCCATGGAGGTGTGAGGAATCTCATAATCAATTTGTTTACCCTTATCTTTCCTCTCTACCATTTCCACGTTCCCACTTCTGGCTTCTTTCTATAAGTTCTTTTCAGAGCAATGTTGGGCCGAGGGGCATGAGTAGGTATATGGGCATGAGGGGTTGGTTGAGCTTTCATTCGGATAGAATAGTCCATTGGTAATTAGCATGGATTCTGGAGGTCACTTTAGACCCAGAATCATCATCTTCCGCTTCAATATCAAACTCCTGAATAAAATCTTTGCCTGCCCATATTTCCACGCAAACCCTAGCATAGGAGATACGAAGACAACAAATCCACATGTAGTGGCTTGCCAATCATACTAGCAATGAAACTAATCCCTTTGGGGTTCCAATATTTGAGGGGGACATCATAGACGTGAATCCACACTGGAATGCTAGTTTGAGACTTAGATCAACCTTAAGATTTGGCTTCCATTTTCTCAAGATAATAGGTCGGCCAGCAACAAACCAAGGCCCATTGTCCAGAATGGTGTCCCTATCATAAGCAGATGAGAACTAATGGGAGACCACTTTAGTTGATACTCTAACTACGGATTCTAGTGTTTATTTTTGTAAATTCTCATTCGCTAATGTGACTCCAGCCAACTTTACCCATGATTTTTTGACTTTTTAAGGGTTGACACATGGTCTTTGTGACAATTAGGTGGGCTAGAAGCAATATGTTTGTGTATGTATAGTAGCGTGTGTCTCACAAGTAGCAAACACCTGGGGATGAGTGAGGGTATCATTTTTTGGATTAGAAAAGGACCCATCAATAGCACCAACATGCTGGGAGTGAACAACAATCCCAGCGGATGTTTGTTCATCCCAACTTAGAACAAATGTACTAGGGACATCACATTTAACCAAATCTCTCTTAACAACATTATTAACAGAACTAACATCAGAACCAAACTTAGGTTTTTCGGATTCCAAAACCTCTAGAATGAAACCTTCAAAGAGGTTGGGGACTTCAGAATCTACCTTGTTACCATCAGATTGCAACGCATCCAGAAGAATATCATCAATCTTAGATTGCAACTAAGTGTTCTTGGCCGATATAGCAAAGACTTCTATCGGAGGGTCGTAGGAAGGGATCTTTACTTGAGCATCAAGTGAAGGTAATTCAACTACTACAGCTAGCTCACAAGATTCTTAGATAGAGCCAAAGGAAAGACCCACATCTAGATCTTCCTCTTCATTTGAGCTTTAGAAGTTGCTTGATTCAGATCCAGAGCATCCACATCTTCAAGCTTAGATGCTTTAGTTGCTACAACAACCTTTGATTGATCGAGAGAATGAACATTTGAACAATGTATCCGCGTCCATATGTCACCAACAAATTCATTCACATTTGGATCTTTAGGCGTTCCCCGACATCTTAAGGATGGTCTAAGATCCCCCTGATTTGCGATATCCACTCCTCAGCAGCACAATCCACATTGGTTGCTGCACTATTAGTTGTTTTTACAAAATGTTGGAGTTCATTTAAGGATAATCTGGTCTTTGATGAAGAGGCTGAAGATGGTGACCTTTAAGCATATCTCTCTTACCCATGGATAAGAAATTAAGTTTCTAGAGAGAAGGGGGAGCTTCTCTCTCTAGAATCCATATCCTTAACAACTACCTCCAAACAACATTACAACATTCTTCTATTTTTCTTTTGCTTCTCTAAATTTTCCAATCAAACAACCTCAAAGTAAGAAATACACTCATAATTTCCACAATGTGCAGCTGGGCTTCAGATATGGGTCCTTAGTTGAGAACTACTTTACTGGCTATGTGACTTGCATTAGTTGAATTACATGAAATGAGAGTACAAGATCATTTTCATAATACATTGATTTCTTTGCAAAAAATAGTTCAAATCTGAGCTCAGTTGGTTGACTCCATGAAGAAAGCCAACTTTTTTCTTCATCAAAAACAAGTAGGAAAGAAGATAATGGAAATGACATTCCAAGTATTGAAACCACCATACTACTAATTTTGGTTTTCAGCTAGACTGGATGAACAAGCTTAGAACAGTGTTCATGTACTTTCCATTAGCAAATTCTTGTTAGCTAAAAGACAGCAATTTCTTATTTGGGTAAAGTATTCAGAGAACTCCTCATGTATGACACTTTCTCACTGATACCCCCTACAAAAATCTCAACAAATTGACTCCTCAATGTTTGTGAAGGGGATTTGAGGGTGTCAATTTGAGAAAAAAAAATAATAATTGAAGGGGTCGGTTTGTTGAATTTTTATATCAGAAGGTTTTAGTGAAGCATGACAATACATGAGGTGGTGTCTATATAATTTACCCTTCTTATTTAGGCTAATTTCACCAAAATAACCCTATCAATGTACAAGTAAATCCCATCCTCTCAAAAAAAAAAAAAAAAGAAGAAGAAGAAGAAGTAACTATCCTCCTAAGACTAACACTTCGTTTGGATTGAGAGAAATGGAAAGAAGAGAAGAGAAAGTGGACCACTTTCTCTCCAGTTATCTCGTTTGGTAATTTAAGTGGGGAGAGAAGAGAAGAGAAATCGAGAGAAAGTAGGGAGAAAGTGGAGAGAAAAAAGCCCATTTTTGTTTCTCTCCAAATCGGAGAGATTCCGGAGGGAAAAAAAAGGAGAGATAAACTTAATTAAATAATCTTTAAAAGACCAATACACCACAATATATTATTACTTCATCTAACATATATCTCTAATAAAGGATAAAAAAATAAATTGGTTATAAGTACTTTCTTTTCTTTTCTCTTATGAAAGTAAACCAAACGAGAGAAATTTATGTTTCTCTTCTTTTTTCTTCTCTCCTCTGTTGTCTATCCAAACATGATGGAGAAAACTTAACTTTCTTTTCTCTTCTCTTCTCTTCTACTCTCTTGATAAGGTTCTCTTCTCTTATCTCCACTCCTCTCAATCTAAATAAAGTGTAAGAGCATGTGTAATGGACACGTTAAAGTACCAAATGTTAACAAATGTTGTCAGACTAAAGCTTTAGGACTATCCATTGAATCTATTACCGTGACCATTAAATATGGATCCCACGAATACTTGTTAACTCATCTGGTAATTCTAGCCAACTGTTTAACAGCTTATTTGGCACAATTCCACACAGTTGTGTGCCAAATTTGCAAAGGTAAAGTAGGGCCCATGTGTTAATGTATACTTATAAGAGCATCAACAAAACGGTGTAAATTGGTAGGGTAAAATGTACTAATGTAGGATAAATTTAAACTAATTTTCCATACGAAATGGTGGAGGGTCATAGTGGTCTAGGAGTCCAAACGACAAAGAGTCTACCGTTAGGTGACCAAACAGCAGACTTTTTGTTGTTTGGTATGTTTTGTGTGTTTGTGTGTGTGTATGTGTGTGTGTGTGCGCGCTTTTATCTTTCTTCTTAAATATCCTCATTGTCGTTTGTATTTTTTTTTCTTTCTTCTTCATCTTGAGATTGGACCAAATAAGAAAAAAAAAAAAAAAAAAAAACTTCAAACGACAAAGAGTCTACCAACCGGTATTCCCTTAGCTAGCCCAAGCATTAACCGGCAGTGACTTTGCTGTTTCCTTGTATGGTAAAACAATTAGCCGTATGCTAAAATTAAGTTCCACTATCATATCCTACCTTAATTTTCCCTTAAAGATACACTACTCTGAGATGTTCGTATGCTAACTACCCTAATTTTCTGTACACAACTATACCACTGTAGTTGCTCTAAGTAAGGGTGAACAAAAAAACCGAAAATTGAAAACCGACCAAAATCAACCGACCAAAAAACCGATTGGTCGGTTTGTAAAATTCATGTACAAGCTAAAACCGACCGAAAAATCGACCAAAACTGCAAAACCGACCGAAATTGAACCTATTGGTCGGTTTTAAAATACACAAAAAACCGACCGTGTACACCCCTAGCTCTAAGAGCATCAACAATGGGCTGAAATGGTACAACAACTTAGGAGAACTTAGGAGAAAACCATTAACAATGGTGTGGGTTTAACTAATGTGTAGGATAGTGGAACTTAGTGAAACATAACTTTGTAGTACACCTAAGTTTCACTAATGTACAAGCGTGCCGTTGCACCATCACACGACACACACTGTGCCGTTTCACCAACCATCACCACCACATGGCATACACTATGTCGTATGCTTCCCAAACAGCATAGTGTGTGTTGTTTGGTTCATTTTCCTTTTTTTTTTTTGGTTGCATGTTTTTTATCCCAAACGATTTTGAGAGTGCTATTTCATCTCACATGACCGTAAGAGTGCCATTTTTTAAACGTATCAAAAACCTAAACCCAAACCCGACTAATTATAATGTCATGTCATTACGATGTAATACACGGGTTACCCATTTTACACGTCTAACCCATGTAATCCACTCGAATAGCAGACCATCTACTGCCTACTTGTTGAAAACGGATTAGTCTAGATCAATTGAATCACTCGAAGTTGTGCATAAAAATCTTCTTGATTTTAAAAATGTGATCGATATGACAAAAAAGCTTACATTTGGCCACATGGCAGTCCACTATAGGCGGAGACCACCACATGGCATATGGTCCAGGACTATAGAATAATTTATCGAACAGAGAAGTTATTCAATGGTTCGGGATCATTGCCACGTGGTCGTCCCAGCCAATACAGGACTACTACGTGGCAAAATTGTCTGTCTTTTAGGAGACAAAAACTTGTATATGGCCACATGGTAGCCCATTACTGGACGGAATCACCGCGTGGCATATGGTCCAATACCATAGAATAATTACTCGAATGACAGACCCAGTAACAGAATAGCTGACACAATACGCGAACCCCCACTTGAATAATTGAAAGCGAGTGCCAAAATCCCCCACTTGAATTACTGCTCTGCAATTCAGAGGAGAGAGAGAGAGAGAGAGAGAGAGAGAGAGAGAGAGAGAGAGAGAGAGAGAGAGAGAGAGAGAGAGAAACACTGTGTAACACCCCGTATTTTTTTCTGATATAAATATTCATTTTTAAATATGTTAATGAAGCAACCTGAATTTTTACGTGTTCTTAATTGGTTGTGTGCATTTATATTTTATGGTCATTTATTTATTTGTGGGTAATTATTTTTTTATTGTTATTAATTACTGTACGAAGTTTTGTAAAGTTAAGTGGTGGGGTTAAAATGGTAAAAGTTTAAATTGGCCAAGTTATTGAAGAATGATGTGTTAATTTTTTTAGTAGTATTTATAGGCCCGTAAATGTGTTAAATAATGTAATTAACATTTAGATTTAGTACCGGGGTTATGGGTACTCATTGGGCTACTCATTTTAGTACTTTGTACTGCATTTTGGGCCCATGTGATGTCTTTTGTGAGCCCATAAGATAAAAAACGGAATTTTTAGTATTTGTATGTTTGTGAGTTAATAATATACATGTGTGCGTTTATATCTTTCTACCTACATATATCTAGGTGCCCTAGGGTTAGAAGAAAAAAAAATAACAAAGAAAAGGAAAAAGAAAATAGAGAACAGACATGAGAGAGAGAGAGAGAAGAAGAAGAAGAAGAAGAAGAGAAGGGTTTTGGATCCGTCGTTGTGTGTAAAATCGTGGAGCGTGTTATTCATCGTTATATTCGTACTCGCATCTATTCAACGATTCAAACAAGGTGAATTAAATTTGCGTATCCGGGTATATATATATATACACGTATGTATATATGTATACGCGAGTAAACCAAATTCTTACATATTTAATTTAATCATTGGGGTTAAATTTTTGCATTGGATGCATATTGTTGTTTTCGAATTGACATAGATATTTCTTTCCCCTTCGCGTGACTCTGTGATTATGACATTAGTGTATTCATAAAGGTTATGTGGATAATTAGTTTGATGAACCCATATGTGAAATACTCATGGTAATTAAAAAAAATTTGTGAAATTCGTTTTTATATAATTCTAACAATTGCTGAAACTTCAGAAAAATATTAGAAAATCGTGGCTTAGAATTTTAGCATCCTGTCCATGCATCTAATGTAAAACATGATTCTGCACACTTTTCTTGTTTTGAGTTTTTCCTGATTCTGCATCGTTTGGGCAGAAATTTAATATTTACAGTAGCAATTTTTAGTATGTTAAAATGTGTGAAATTGGGGGAATATGATTCTTTGTGGATTTTCTATTCGTTAATATGACTTAACAAAAAAAAAATTACTTGAAGATACATGAATTCTCATATAATGTTGAGCTATGAAAAATGGGTGATAGTCATTGACTTGGAGTCCGATGAAATTTTATAATTCCGAGAATGCAGAAATGGTTTCAAGTTCCTTAGTGTTCACTACTCCCCGTTGTGTGCTTTTTTTTTTGGTAGCTCGAATTGCTGAGTGTACCTTTATGCCAATGGCTTCGTGATCAAGCTGGCCTAAGCCTTATGCTTGGTTTAATTTATAGACGTCTAGGCATATTGACTAGCCTTTTGTTGTGTATACATGGTTTGGTTGATACCCCAACCAAACTGGCACCAGAGTGGATGTTGGAAGTATGTCCGGGCACATATGGGATATATGTGTGGGTGTACCATGGAGGGTGGCCAAGTGGTGAATCTAGGAAATTGAATAATGAATCGTTCATAAAAGTAAGAGTATGATTGTAAATAAATTCTCGAAGAGTTAACCGTTCAAATAAATTACTTCTTTGATTGCTGTTAGTTTAACTTCAATTGTTTTTAGGGTAACTTAATACATAGACCAATATAACCCCTCATATTAGAAATTGGTCCCAATTATATACCCACTTAAAAATTGGTCCCTGTTATGCTGATTAGACAAAAATACCCCTATATTATAAATTCGCGCGTTTACAGTGCTACTCCCCTATCCTAACAAAATTTCAAAACTAATCATAACTGCATTTGAACAGCGTCAAATCAGCACGACATTCAAGGAATTCAAAACGCAGCCAAATTTATCACCGAGATATTCATGTAAACGGTTTTACCGGAGCATAATCTTCGCGTTTGAAGACTATACGCTCAAACTTTCTCACATCGCACTATCACGCATTCTATGTACAGCAAAAAATCTAGAGAACTAAGATATTTCTTGCAGAGTTTGAAGCAGATTGAAGGTTATACTGCTTCCAGATCAAAGCATCAATGGGGAAAAAAGGTACAATTTCTGAAAACATCGATTTTCAATTTTTTTTTTTGTGCAAACGATGATGTTGTTCAAAAACGATGATGAAGATCTTCAGTAACGATGTTCGTGTTCTTCAAATATGACAGTTTTCCTCAGCATTCTATCACAAATTTTGTAACTAAATCATTATGTACTTCAAAACCCTAAATATTTTTGTAACGATTTGCGATTGTTCAAAGTTTTCAAATGATCAACTTTTATTGATTCAGACCATATTTTATCAATCAATGACATTTCTTTTGGATTCAACGATGATGTTCCTCGAAAACATAATAATATTCTGAAAAACGATGATATTCTTCAAAATGACCAAGGCTTAAATCCCTTCTTTAAGAAATTAATAAATTTGTGATAAATTTACCACCAATATTAAACGACTTGGTATTTTACAACCAAATTAGTGAGAAATTTACCACCCCTCTCGTAAAGCATCATTTATAAACATACATAAATTCGAATTCCCGGAAGTGCCAACAAATTGTCACAACTTAAATCAATAATTTTTTGAGTGTTAAATTCAACATGAATGCATACTACTAACAGTGCTTCATTGAAACATAAAAATCTTAACAACGATCAAAAATTAGTTTTTAAAAATTTATCACTACATGTAAACATCATTATTTCTCATATATAATGCATTGTGTATAATATGACAACAAATACTATAGTCGAATTATTTCGATAAAGCATACGACCAGATTTGCATTGTGAAAGATGTCATTCATGTAACGAATTGTTCCCTTCTGAAAAATATATTACATCATTCATTGGTTTTGATTTACATAACACATTTACTTAACTGCAGCTCGTTCAATCAAGAGGAAAGGAAGCCAACATCACCAACCAAAAAGGCTTCCAAAGGGCAAAAAGTTTCGATGCAGTCTGAAAGAGTTTGGAGAAACATTTGAAGAATTGAGACTACGGCCTGAGCACATTAGAGTTCTGCAGGAGACTCCATTTTGGCACCTATTTGAAGCTTTCATAACTAGAAGGGTACAGTATCGGAAAAAGTACAACTATACCACAATGCTACTGGTGGATGATTACAATTCAATGAACCAATCATTCATGATAGGTGATAATGAGTTGAAGATCACCACAAGTGATGCATCGCTGATATTTGGAATAATCAACGGAGAAAAAAAAATGGATCTCACATACTCCCGTAGAGTCTACTCAGACTTCGTAACAAGAAGATTCCCTGATGAAAAGGAATTAACAGTGGCCAAGGTCAAGGCAGCACTGACTGCAGCAATATCTGGTCAATCAAGAGACGACATAAGAGACGTTGTTCGTTTGTTGTGTCTACTCCTCTGTAGCACATTCTTGATTGCAACTGGCGGTAACAGAGTAAAATGGGGTTTCATCAGATATATCGAAGACATCGAAGGGATGCGTCAATATGACTGGTGTTTTTCAATGCTAAAAGAGGTACTCAACTCTATAAGCAAGTCAAACAATGACGTTTCAAGAGTAAATGGCTGCACCACTCTGTTACAAGTAAGTATCCTGCACCATCTACTTATGTATTCTGATTATGTAATAACTGGTATTACTACTCAAGAACTCATCAAATACAAAATATACAGATTTGGCTTTGTGAACACTTGAATATCTGGGACATCAATGAAAAGAGTGAACATGCCAAACGTCCAATACTTGACTTCACCAAGCTACCGCGATTTGTTAAATGGGATTTGGTACAACTGAATCGGAAACTTAGAAATAGAAGACTATCGACTCTAGAAGATCATGAGGTAAGCATCAGTTAAAAATGTCTGACCAATACAAATTTATCACCAATACAAAATGGTGTCAAACTTATCACACTGACATAATGATTATACTGTTACATACTTGAGACTAATTGATTTACACTTACCTGATCTTTACTTGAAAAGTTCAAAGACTGACTAAAATTATATTTAATCAATGTCAAAAAAATTTCCATATACAGATAAACATAATGTTTGCCTTGGTCTGAAATCAGGTGAATACTATGGAGCTAGTCGAAACATTGCCCGAGGTTGTAATGTATCAACCTTACATAGAGAGAGTGTTTGATCCCAATAAATCAGTTCCACATTTCAGTTTATACCCAGAATATGAAGATAAGGATGTTGAAATCGTTGATAACGGGGTTCAAACTGGTGAAGCAAACCACAATATGGGTGTCATTGCTCAAAACAGCAACCAAACTAACTCAGATGTCCATGAACAGGGCAATATTGATTCATATTTTGTGCCAGATTCCCCGTGTGTTGATACACATACTAGGGAGCATGAAGATCAAGATGTATTCCCAACAAATTTACAACATGTTCCAAGCAATCAAAAACATCCTGAGATGCAATCAAATCCAAATGTTGATCAACAGCCCTCAACTCAGGAAATGCTTGTTGACATGTGGAAGCCTCACTTGTTTTGCTCACCAATTGATAACAAATCAAGATCATGGGAAGATGTTACTGGTGTGTCTGATGGAATTGCAAAGTGCCTGGATTTCAGTGAGGAAAATGTCCACACACCAAGGGATCAAGCCTTAAAGATACAAGACTCAGCAGCAAATACACCTTCAAGTGATGGAACAGGTAGATCATTTTTCGAGGAACGGTCAGCAGATGAAGGCAACCCTGAGAAGAGAATTAAACGTCTTGTACGTGACAATGCCTTCTATGAAATCGTCACAAGCAGCTTGGAGAAGGAGGTAAAGAAACTACGGATTGAGCTGGATGAAAAGAAGACAGAATACGCTGACCTATTTGACTATTTGCAAGAAGAATCATGCAAGGCCAATGCAGATCCGACAGTATATGCTGCACAGGCAACAAAACAAATCAAGTCACTCTCAGATCAAATACAACTGATGGAAAAGAAGGACAACACATATGTCAATGAGCTGCAAACAGTGATCAAGCAAAAAGACCAGGAGATAGAAAGCTTGAGAACTAAATTAATCAATGAAAGATCCATAACAGAAGAACTGCGCCAAACGATTGGCCAAATGAAGCAGGAGGTAATATTGTCAAACTAGGACATTAACTCAATATTCTGTGTAAAATTTGTCACACGTACACACAATCACTGTATATCATGTATATAAAGGTAACATTGTCAAACTAGGCCATTTACTCAACATTGAGTGTAAAATTTGTCACACGTACTCACAAACTCTGCATGGCATAAGTATTACATGTTAGATTTCATTTAACACACTATGTTTGTTGCAGGTAGAAAAAATGCAGGTGACACCTCACCAAGTTCCTCAACGTGGTATCAACATTAAACCACGAAATAAAAGGAAAATTGTCACTCCACGATATTCTCTACAACTCACACGATCGTTGGTCAGAAATATGAGGCAAAGAAAGAGGCGGACACACAATATATCTGGATTTTTTTACCCTAATTGGCGAAAGATGAAGAGGCAAAAAGTTGAAACAAATGTGGTTAAAAAAAAGGAAAAGGTTGAGAAAAGGATGAAATCCAAGGATGAGAAACAATTTGAGGACCCCATTGATGTAGACAAAATAAACTTTGACAAATTCAATAACGGGGCATTGTTGAAGAGTATATTGCTGAAATCTGAGGTTTATAAGGTGCTGCCACATGAAGACGATATATTACTACTTGAGATAATCGATATTGGTGATACACTGTAAGTCCAATTATTCAGAAACTGACCTACAACAAATACAACATATTCTTTTTCTGATCTCCACTTCCCAAACAGGACTACAATTTACACCACAGGTGATGGGATAGATTCAGTAACGCTTGCAGATATATTTGACCTTCTAACAATGAAGGAACTAGCCAGCAATGTAAGATAAATTTTTCTGAGATTTCCTATACTGTGATATATTCCGTACTAATTCTCAACAACTTGTAGATCACTGTGACAAATTCATCACTACATTTATATAAACAATAATTGAATATGTGCAGGTGATAAACTGCTTCGCAGAGTACTTGATGGATCAGCAATTAGTTGCCAATCAGAATGCCCCCCCACCTGAACAAAATAACCAATATCATATTGTCCATAGTTTGTGCTTGGTAATTATAAATAGTATCCGCAACTTTGAATTAAAACTATTATTCACTGTCACTAACTCATTTGCCAAATAAACAGAAATGGCTTGATGATGGTGATGAGGAATCACTGAACAACTTTGTAAAACCATGCATCACAAACTACCAAGGTAGTTACAGATACATAATCTTTCCACTTCTCTCTCAAGGATTGAACAAAAGGGGTAACCATTGGACCCTTGCGGTCTTCGACACCCAAATATCAAGCTGGGACTATTACAACTCCCTAAGGCCGCGCACTAGAAATAATATGGATCGCTACCTCCAGGGACTACTTGATATGGTAACATACAACGAACTACAACAAATGTAACTTCTTCTGATTTTATTACTGTCAATCAATGACTTCTACAATTTCCAGAGGAGTTACGTGGCAATGCATTACAATGGAGGTGCTGTTGGTGCAAACATAGATGCTGCAGGTCAGGTCATTGGGATGCCAATCAGGAACATAAGGAACTCACCCCAGCAAACACCAGGGACAGTGGAATGCGGCATTATCTTATGCGACTTGATGGCAGACCTCTTCTTTCACAACCCAATGAAGAGCAAATGTGACACCATATCAACAAGGGCTGGCCTCATCCATGTTTTACTAAATACACCTGGCCGTTCATGGACAAGAGTGGAGTATGAAGCATTCCAGAAAGCTAGAGAGATCCAGTTCCAAACAAATGAATAAACAATCTACTATTCTATAAGATAATATATATAGTTTTAATAATCTTTTATCACTGATAACATGCTTTTTGGGGCTCCATATTAACACCTATAGAAATATGATACTTGAACATTCTTCATTTTTGGGATAACTGAATGGTTATGGAACTAATTACGTATGGATAATTTTTGTTTACACTTTATTGCAACATTTAGTACTGCTTGTTGGATATATTTCAACCTTGTTGTGCATCTCACAAAATGCTTGTTGGATATATTTCAACCTTTTTGGGATAACTGAATGGTTATGTATGGATGATTTTTGTTTACACTAATTACGTATGGATGATTTTTGTTTACACTAATACGTATGGTGATATATTTCACACTTCCTAACAATGAAAATCAGTGACAAATTTATCACAACATTCCCTTTACATTGCTATAGGAGTCAGAAAAAATAACAAATTCAATCAAAACATTAACTAATTCATTAACTGCAACATGATGTAAAATAACAACTAACAGCAAAAAATTGTTCAATCGTTTCCTGTACAATTACATCAGCATATTAACAAAACACAAAATCAATATGATATTGGTCACACTTCCCAACACTGCAAAATCAGTGACAAATTTATCACAACATTACCTTTACATTGCTATAGGAGGCAGAAAAAATAACAAATTCATTCAATCAAAACATTAACTAATTCATTAACTGCAACATGATGTAAAATAACAACTAACATTAAAAAAAAAAAAATTAAATAAAAAAAAAAAAAAAAAATTTCAATGTTCAATCTGATAAATCAATTATCATTATATTTCAATTACATATAACTTCTCTGCAGGACTTCCTATTATGTCGAGCCTTTTTCCCACACCTGCTGCACCTAATTACAGCTAAAAACTCGCCCCTTGATGGAATCCTCTTCTTCTTAGGCCTACCTGGCTGCTTCTTGGTTACCGGAGGAAGAATTTCAATACTACTTGGATCAAAGATCGGCAAACCAAATGTCACAACTGGATGAATTACATCAGCAACTGCTAGTTCATAATATCTAGTCATAAAGTATGGCTCAATGTAGTCAATAATATCATAACCAGTAATCTCACTACTGCTATTCAAAACAACAGCCGCATGCGAGCAAGGGAATCCATGTTGTTGCCACTTACCACACGAACAAATCCTTTGCCCAACATTCACTAACATGGAAGGATCACAATGCACTTCAAACAAATATTCACTTGCAGCACTAATCCTCCATGTTCTGCTTTCATCTAATGCCTTTTGCAAACGATCATGCATCTCAGGGCATAAAATACCATCCCAACTTTTAGTCTGAAACCTCATTTTTGCTCTATCCTTCATTGTTTTAATTCGTATACTATCAATCATGCTAGTTATAGGCATATGTCGTGCCTCATCTATCATTTTATTCCACGACTCAGCTAGACTAGACGACATCTCACCATACCTTTGCCCCCGGAAAAAAGCATTGCACCAATTTTGAACAGGGATTTCACTTAAGAACTCACTAACTCTTTGCCCACCTTCCCTAACAAGTTCTACCATGTTCTTAGTGTAAGACTCAACATCTGGAGCATATGCACACTCTGTCATCTTGAAAACAAGTCGACTACGCAACTTAGCATTAATACCTCTGAGTTTGTCCATCAAATTGTACTTAATGTGGAATAAACAAAACCCATGGTAATCATTTGGAAAAACCTCTTTAATACCTTCGATAATACCAACATGCCTGTCAGATATGAAAGTCACCCTTCGAGAACCATCCACTATCGTCCGCAATTCCTTTAAAAACCAACTCCAGTTTTCCTTATCCTCCGATCCCACAATAGCAAATGCAAGATTATAAATCTCTGCAGGAAAACAAAAAAGTACAAATCAAATATTGGCTATATTACTAACCAAAAAATACAAATCAATTAAGTTGCTTATACAACTTTTTCATTAAGATAATTGAATAAATTTTTTTTGAACAAATCAGATATTCAGCAGGTTACTGATTGGAATCCACTTCAAACTTAAATTGACATCGAAATAAATGGAAACAGTGACAAATTTATGACTGGGTAAAGTGAAAAATTTGTCAACGATGATGGAAACAGTGACAAATTTATCACAAATTTAGTTGATAAACGGTTCTACTTATAACAAGACAGGTTAAATATACATAGCATAATTTGTAAAGTGAAATATTTGTCAAGGATTATGGAAACAGTGACAACTTTAAAACAACGATAGATTATAAAGGTTTCTACTAAAAACAATAAAGGTTTCATATACAGAGCATAATGTAAAACTAACCAACCTTGATTCGCTGTTTTGCACGTAGCTCCAAGCACTACCCCCCTGTGTCGACCCTTCAAAAATGTCCCATCAAGAAAAATCAAAGGCCTCATATACTTAAAACCCTTTATACATGCAGCAAACGACACAAAACACCTCCTAAATCTTCTTGTTGACACATCCACATCCAATACAAGATGGCTTCCAGGATTTACTCTTTCTGTCTCTTTAAAATACCACCTAAGTTTGTCAAACGACATTGAATGATCACCATATATACTTTTCCTTGCATTTTCGACACCAAACCAAGCATGATGATACTTTATATCAAATCCAAACCTATCTTTGATTTCGCCTATGACTTTAAAAGGTGGGAACAAGGGTTCACGTCGAATTGTCTCTTCAATCAAGTCACCTACCAACTTGGAAGTAACTCGAGGGTGTTTGGATTTCCGAACAACTGACCCACATGTATGCAACTTTTCAAATTTCCTAATATAGAAGAAACCATTGACCGACTCCTTCGAAGCATGAATGCGCCATTTACAGCCCTTTTCCTCCCTATATTTACAAACAGCAGTGACCCGTAACTTATCATTCTTCACGTACTTAAATTGAAAACCAATCTCAATAGAATACTTACAAAGAACTTGTCGAAATTCCACAGGACCACCTTCAAACTTCTGACCCACATCTTGAATGCCAACACTCCACTCAGACCCCATCAGTAGCCGTTTCCGATGTGAAAAAAAATTAGGCTCATTATCAGCATCATCAAATACAGTCACACCATCTGTACCATACATATTTAGTACCTCATCATCATCGGACAAATCATTGTCAGTCTCCATAATTGTAACTTGAACTTCCACACGGTTTAATTTCATTTGTTTGCATAACATAATCATATTCTCCAAATCACGATCACCAACTACCATACACTTACTATATCCACTAACTCGGTATGTCAATGTCATCTCATCTTCATTCAGTCCAGGCCATCTTCCAATTACGGACGTAATTATGTCGCAGAATCTAGATCCATCATCAACACTAACTACAAATATTTCACCACCAAAGGAACAAATCAAATGAATCTGACTCTCCATGGCACACCACGATAACCAACAATCTGCATTTAAAAATAAAAAACAGCTGTTAATAATCGCTGTTGAGTGTTGCTAATAATCACGTTTTCAAACTACAAACATTTAACAATTGCCAACCATTCACTATTGAAATATGTGACAAATTTCTCACAAACACGAAAAGGTTAATACAAAATTTCAAGTAAACTCTAACCAATCAGATTCAGCAACACCCATAACTGTAGATGAGATAAAACCAAATATAAACTTACAGATCAGAAGATTTAAAAAAGATATTGTATATCTACATATGAATCCGTTTGTTTACATTTTTCTAACAAACACGAAAATATTTTGTATGTGACAAATTTCTCACAAACACTGAAAGGTTAACACAAACCTCAATTCAAACTCCAGCCAATCAGTTTCAGCAACACCGATAACTGTAGATCCGATAAAGCCAAATATGAACTTACAGATCAGAAGATTTAAAAAAAGATATTGTATATCTACATATGAATCCGTTTGTTTACAGTTTTAATGTGCCTCAGTCAACAAGCAATATTTTAGGCACCCATTACTGCATGACTCCTACACTTCCGCATTAAAGGCTAATTAAAATCCAAAAATAATAAAATTCAATACTTGCTAAATATACCAGGTAAAGGTTATATTTGTAATTAAAAAAAATAAAATTTAGGCAAAAGGACTAATTCCTGATTACAACACAAATCAAGGTATTGATTTCATATGTACGTAATAAAGGGGTACTCAAAAATTAATCATTACATATTGAGGGATTGTTTAATATGTTTCTATTGTTTTTAACATGTAGCTTAGCAATATTCTAATATTGCTGATATTCTCATCATAATTAGATTGGTAAGTATGAAACTCGTAGTAGCTTTGGGTTTCGGGCAAGAAACTACTTGCCACCACATAAATGGAAACTACTCAATTGTCCAGTTATGTGTGTGGAACTACCTGTCTTGGCCCAAGAGTGTTGTAGTGTGGTTTAAAGTTTACGGGTTCAAGTTGGATCCCTAAGACTTGTTGTTTTGTTTAACTCATACCGGTCATGTGACTGACCCGAGTGTTATGCATTCAGGGGTATTTCTATATGAAACATAGTCGAATGTATTTGCAGGTTTAATAATTGGAGATTTTCTGTGGAGCTTCTGTTTGGGTGAAGAGATTGTCGTTCTGTTGTTTTTTTATTAGAGTTGTACTTATTTTGTTGTACATGTAACGACCTTGGTGCTGGGTGCTGTAGGGGGAGTTCGTCCCACATCGCCTGGGGAAGGAAAGGTAATGTGCTATATATGGAGGGCCATAGTGAAACCTAGTAAGACGCGTTTTGGGCAGGCTTGTGGGCCTGTGCCAGGAAAAATCCGTGCAGATTGGGCCTAAAGTGGACAATATCTTACTGGGGAGACTTGGGTCGTGATAGAATGGTATCAGAGCCTGACCCAGCCGGAAGTGTGCCAACGAGGACGTTGGGCCCTAAGGGGGGTGGAATGTAACGACCTTTGTGCTGAGTGCTGTAGGGGGAGTTTGTCCCACATCGCCTGGGGAAGAAAGGGTAATGTGCTATATGTGGAGAGCCATAGTGGAACCTAGTAAGACGCGTTTTGGGCAGGCTTGTGGGCATGTGCCAGGAAAAATTCGTGCGGGTTGGGCCCAAAGCGGACAATATCTTACTAGGGGAGACTTGGGTCGTGATCACTGTTTTAAAAACCGGACCGGACCGGTCGGTTGAACCGGGAACCGGTTCAAGAAACGGTCCGGTTTGAACCGGAAAACCGGAAAAATGCAAAAACCGGTCAATTTTGTAAAAACCGGAAAAACCGGCGGTTGAACCGGAAAAACCGGCAATTGAACCGGAAAATCGGAAAATTTTTATTTTTTATTTTTATTTTTTTTTTATATTTTTTATATTTTGTATTATTATTAATATTTATTACATAATTATGACATCACGGTTCAATTCCGGTTGACCCAACGGTTGAACCAGTGACCCGTGACCCGGTCATTTTTCCGGTTCAATGACCGGTCCGGTTTTCAAAACAATGGTCATGATATATACGATTTTAATTCTGGCAGTGTGGGCCATGTATGTATAATTGTAATTACGATTGTATATTGGGTATTGGGAACGTTGTAGTTGCTCTGACCAATACATGTATAAATTTTATTTTCTCTCCGCTGAACTCTGTGAAGATGTTTTTATTTAATGAAAATGATATTTCTTTTGTAAATCGAAATGATATAATATTTATAATGGAACTTTATTTCTTTTACAATGAATTGGATGTTGGGAATATATGTTTAATAATAAAGAGTTTTTCTTTAAACACAAGATCACATGTCCTTATTTAAAGAGTATTAAATACTGTTTTTAATAAATTATCTATTAGCCTGTGTGAGGGTGTCACTCTCGGGGTTTTGGCAGTTGAATATTAGTCTGGATACACACTCTGGATTGAATATTTGGTTGTCCAAAAATTCGGAGTGTGACACAATGTCAGATTTTAATGACGCTTTAGCAGAGTCACTGATGAAAAGAGGATGGGAAGCATTCGTTCAGCGTGATTTTCAAATTGCTGCGTCTGATTTTCAAATTGTAAGTGTTCTTTGATAAAAAAAATTTTCTTTATTTTAGTTTGCTTCAATGATCATTCTGATCAAATTTCAGCACACACACACACACAGAGAGAGAGAGAGAGAGAGAGAGAGAGAGAGAAATTTTTGCACGAGAGGGACAAAATTGAATATTTCATGATGTAATTCTTCTGACTTATGTTCCTCCCTCTCTCTCTCTCTCTATATATATATATATATATATGAGCACACACACTAAGGCTTTGTTTGGTTTATATATAGGGGAAAAAGAAATAACTCAGAAAGGAAAACATTTTCTTTTTTTATTAACAGGAAAACATTTTCTTTTTTGGTTAACAAGCAAAATATTGGAGAAAGAAAATAAGTTGAGAAATTAATTATACATCTTGGATTTTGTGAGTAATTTCCCTCCTTAGTTCTTACTTTGCAATTGTATTTTGCACACTTTAGAAATTTTATGTTATTTAAGCATGAAGAAAACGTAAGGGACACAATAGAAACTAGGTTTACTTCCCAATTTTAGAAATTTAATGTTATTTAAGCATGAAGAAAACATAAGGGACACAATAGAAACTAGGTTTACTTCCATTTTTTTGGGGTCATCCTCTAAATTTGTAAACCAATTTGAGTCTTTAGGGGCTAGCCATCACACTAGGCATCATCAAAATGCCTAGTGAAAGCTCAAAATTGTTTTCGGGATTGACCTGGTTTGAGTGAATAAAATATAGCAACCTATAATTAAATAACAATTGAATAATCATTTTAATTAGCTAGCATGATTGGAGTTAGACTAGCAATTTTACTAGATATTTGATTGTTGAAATAGACAAATTGGCAATTTTGCTAGCCAAAATGCCTATTGCCTTCAGAGTTTCTCTTGTGTAATTCTTAGCCCTTAGGTGAGTGTTCACATTTCCAATAAACTAATATAGTTTTTTTTAGATCTAAAGGTCCTTAAAACAGTGAGTGTATATATTTTTTTACCTTTTATTTTATGTTCGCAGTAAATATATAAAGGTCCTTAAAAAAAACAGTAAGTGTTCTCTAAAATCTTCCTTAACTACAAATCTATCTTTTAACGGGCAAGTTATGCATTCTCAGCATCACTTTGTAGAACGCTTGAGTCTCAATCTCAATGTATCTTGGCCCTTATATTGGGCAAAGGTGTGGGTCCCAAAAAAATTTGATCTAAGGGCTAAGAATTTTCAAATTTACTCAACTTTGGATCTTGGCCCTTATCCACACCAAATTCACTTTCCACCTTTGGATCAACTTAATCCAACGTTCCACAATCAACCCACCATCATACCTTACATACCCTAAAACTCTCTCATCAGTCTTTGAAACATCCCTTCCGAAAATTGCTATCCCACTATCAGTCACGTAATTTTCTCCACCAATAACCTAGACGTCTCTCTCTCCTCTCTCTATTCAAATTTTCTCCATTCAAATTATCTCTTATCTTCTATCCTCTCACTATTTCTCCCCTCTCTGATCGTGGATGGTATTGATCTGATCTATATCTGTATCTCACACCCAAAACCACGGTCGCCCGGAACTCCATCCCCAACACATCGAGGAACCACCAACATGATTCTCTCTCTCTCTCTCTCTCTCTCTCTCTCTCTCTCTGCTAATCTCTTTATTGGTACTCTCTGTTTCCAAGGTCAGGGTTTCTAATTTATAGGTTTCAATTTCGATGTAGATGGGGAGGGCTATGGCCACAAGAAATACGTAAGCATATTCACCTCTTTCTCTTTATCTATTTCAGTTTATGTTTTAGATTTTTTCTCTTATCACTTATTCGTCTTTTTTTCCCACTACAACATGACTAATGTTTATTATGGTTAGCTTTACTTTGTGTAGTAACCGTGGGCAGGGGCAATTGTTTATCAGTTTATCAGTTTGGTTTTAATTCTTTGCAGTAATAGAGCACTAAAGAGAAAAAAAGAAAAAAAAAAAAAAAAAAGAAAAAAATAGTGTTATAATGGCTTTGTATTTGGTGTCTCTATTTGGTGCCCAACCATTTTTTTTCTTTCCAATATTTCAGTTTCACCTCTAAATTTAGTAATGCTTCATTTTATCTTTGTTTGTCCCTAATTTCACCCTATTGATGTCAAATCTTTTTATTCAATTTTTTCTTGAATTAGTTTAGCGGGTTCTAGTTTTGGATTTGAACGATAACATGAAATTGTAGCTTTTGCTTTATTAATTGAGGAATTTGGTTCTCTTTGGTTTGAAAGATTGATGAACATTTATAGAGGGAGATTATGTACCATAGATCTTTGAAGCATCATAATATAATAAGAAATGTCTGGAGGTATATGACTAACTTTGCCATTTCTAGCTCTCATTTTTATCTTACTATAATAAACCTTCACGGCTTCACATGATAATCATATTTTGAAGAAACTGATTCTTATGACTCGCTAATTTCTATGGTAGAAAGATGAGCACATTTCAATACAAAATGCTAATTTTCCCTAATTTCCAATCTTTTGAAACAATGTACTTCCCTTAAATGTGATTGTATTTTGCCTACCCACAATTTAGCTACAGTGAAGAGCATCCTGTTTGGACGCAGTTTAGCTCAAAATGTGTATGAGCATTGATAGTCCAATTGAGGTAGAACATAACTTCAACTGTAATAAATGTGTTGGTATATGGAGGACGGTTTAGATTTGAAGCAAGAACCAACTGGGGAAATTTCTTTCATTGGGAATTTCGGCGATGAATTCATGAGCTGTGGCCAAAAATTTAAAAGCTTAAATTGGAAACAAGTCAAAAAAATTTGAGCTTGAATTGGCCAAAATCTTAGCATTTTACACTTTATATTGTCATGAAATTTTAGGTTGTTGGATTGTCGGGAAATAAGTTCAAATGGGGAATTAAATTTGGGAGTGATATTTTTATTCTGAAAGAAATTCAGACATCTTTTGCCATTAATGTCATAAAGATGGTAATATTAGATAGATGAATCATTTTTTCGTATAATTTATCTTTTTAATAATTTATATTTGCAATAAACTAATATAGTTTTTTTTTGTTAATTTCTAGATCTATGTGCACTCAGCGCATTGGGGAAGATACATTGAGATTGATACTCAAGCGTTCTACAAAGTGATGCTGAGAATGCATAACTTGCCCGTTAAAAGATAGATTTGTAGTTAAGGAAGATTTTAGAGAACACTTACTGTTTTTAGAATGGAATTGATAGATAAATTACACTTCATAAATGTAACACTCTGTATTTTATTTGATTCATTTTGTCCACATGGAATGTAGTCCACATATATGCTAATTGCTGATGTAGCATGTTGTATATGTAACACATCTTTAATGAGGTGACTTTACACTGCTTGAATTGACCTAATGCCCATAGCCGAACTATGAGTTTTTCACCTCCAGTGGGTGTATTTTTAAAATTATCCAGTGCAAACAAATGTTAACTTACAACATAAATTATAAAGATTATTGTGTACAGAAATTTTAAATGTCATTCAAACTTTTTCATTTTTCCATTAAATTAGAGAAATTCATAGTAGTCATGTCTATTTCTTTATGCAGGTTGCTATGAGGCCCCACATATTGAAATGTACGTCTATTCGTTCGAGAAGAAGGAATAAAATTAATGACCTAAAAGATATAAAATTGGAAGAGGGCAATCCCATATGGAAATTTGGTACACATATAATTGAAGAGCACCGCTATTGGGATGAAAATAAAATATTTAAAAAAATCAGAGTCAGAAAGTTGGAAAATGATACGAATAGCGCGTCAACTCCCACCATATTGGAATCCTATTATAGAGGATATGTGGATTAAAAACAGACCAACTACTGCAATAAAATTCTTAAATTTGTTAGAGGATGCAGAACGTGATATACACCCATTATGGCTTAAACTTGAACATGAACCTATGAGTTTAGATTCCACTATAGGGGAGCATATTAAAGCAAAATATGAAACATACAAAGAGCTTAAGAGAAAAGGCTTTCGTCCTAATATGTCCATTTTAATGTATTCTATCGTTGAAACACTTCCAGAGTCATGGCCAAAGGACGAAATGCACACATCTCTAAATAAAGAAATTAATGAATTGAGAGACTTAGAATATAAGTTAACGGAGATGGAATTTGATTTGCTCTGTGTACGAGCATTAACTGATGTGGAGAAGAGAGTGATGGATATTCCCAACGAAGAGATAAGTGATATGTTCAATTGACAGGTAAATAAATTTTTGTTTTAATTTTATACTTGATTCTGACGGTGCTGCTATATTTGACCCATGAACTACTATTTTGTAGAAATGGTTTAAAGAGGTAGCGTGGGAGTGGGAGTATGCAGTAAGGGATTATAAGATAATGGATTCCCGTAATTTGAAGAATTGGAAAGTCAATACGGTAATATTAGATAGATGAATCATTTTTTCGTATAATTTATCTTTTTAATAATTTACATTTGCAATAAACTAATATAGTTTTTTTTTTGTTAATTTCTAGATCTATGTGCACTCAACGCATTGGGGAAGATACATTGAGATTGATACTCAAGTGTTCTACAAAGTGATGTTGAGAATGCATAACTTGCCCGTTAAAAGATAGATTTGTAGTTAAGGAAGATTTTAGAGAACACTTACTGTTTTTTTTAAGGACCTTTATATATTTACTGCGAACATAAAATAAAAGGAAAAAAAATATATACACTCACTGTTTTAAGGACCTTTAGATCTAAAAAAAACTATATTAGTTTATTGCAAATGTGAACACTCACCTAAGGGCTAAGAATTACACAAGAGAAACTCTGAAGGCAATAGGCATTTTGGCTAGCAAAATTGCCAATTTGTCTATTTCAACAATCAAATATCTAGTAAAATTTCTAGTCTAACTCCAATCATGCTAGCTAATTAAAATGATTATTCAATTGTTATTTAATTATAGGTTGCTATATTTTATTCACTCCAACCATGTCAGTCCCGAAAACAATTTTGAGCTTTCACTAGGCATTTTGATGATGCCTAGTGTGATGGCTAGCCTGTAGACACCCCAATTTTGACCGAACTATTAAACTTAGGGGGGATTTACCTCTAGAAATCAATGATGAATAATGTCCCGACGATTTTCTTCAAGTTCATCGCTTCGACTTCGAAAAAGCTTCAAGCTCCCAAAACTTGCTCCTAATATCCTTAGATTTGGCCAATCACTGACCATCTGTCTCGAGCTCACTAGACCATGGGTTACTTTCTAAAAAAAAATAGAATAGATTAAATAATAATAATATTATAATGATATTTTTTAAAAATAACATTGTTTCTCATATTTTTAGTTTCAAAAAGAAAAAAAAGAAAAAAGATACTATTTTGGTGACTCATATGATTAATTTAGATTTAAAATGAAAAATGTGTCTATACATATATATATACATATATAAGAAAAGGAAAATAATAAAAGAAAGTATCCCATGTGATTTGGAGAGTTAGAGATTCCTTGGCATATTCCTAATCCAAAGTAAATACCCAAAAAGCCCTTTGTTGGGCACTAATCTCTCATGTGCTTTAAAGATGCTCTAGAATGTTCCTTTATTCTAGCCAACTTAAATGCCCTTCAAGTTTCTTGGAATTACATAGAAGTGCCATGGAGAGTTAGAGATGCCATGGAATATTCCTAACCCACCCCAAATTGACCTATCTACCCTTATCTTAGCCCCTAAGGTAATGAAAGTCTATAAAAAATCCATTTCTCTCATTTTGGGAGACACTTGAATGGTATAGAAAAAATATTGGGAGAGCTTTAGAGGAAAGAAATATAGAGAGAGAAACTCTACCAATTATTTTACCCAAATCCCACCAAAACTCTACCCAACCATCAAATCACCATTGAAGGAGCTTGAAGCTTGAGGAAGAAGAAGAGGAAAAGCTTGAGAAACTCAACATCTCTACAAGTTTTGAGAAGATCTAGAGGTAAAGCCTTCATATATATATATATATATATAATAATTCAATCACAAGTTCTTAGATCTAGGAACTTTTCACATTTTCAAAACCTCTCTTCTTACCACATTTCATCACACACCACCAAGAACTTGTGATTGAATCTCATGACATCTAATTAATTTGGATCTAATTAATGCCTTGGGTTTGAGATAAATTAGTTTTGAAGAAATTTGTGTTCCTAAATAAAACTTTGATTTCCTTTATTTCTACTTCATTCATAAGGTTCATGAGATCTTCTATATCTCATTGAAACTCTTTGAATTTGATTCCTTAGTTTCCTATGATCTTATGATCCATATGGAGATTAAAATGAATCATGATTTTAATCTACACATAGTTGGTGAGATGCTAGTATCAACTCATGACTAGGATCTCTTTACTATGAATCTTATGGAATTCATACTATATTCCATGGAGATTAGAGTAGATTTGTTGTTTTTAGTCTCCAATGACCATCAAATGGTAGGAGAAGTAGTTTAGTTTAAGTCCATCTCTATGGCTTAGACTAATCTCTTCCTTAGGTTTTGAGAAGTTCTTCATACTTCATCTAAAACCTCCATGTATGTGTGTCTTTAGCCTCCAATGACCACCAAGTGGTAGGAGTAATGATTTGAACTCAAGTTTTGGTCCATAAGTTTGAGTTCATTGTTTGAGATTTTGTGAAGTTCATTTCATACTTCATCAAAAATCCATGGGTCTAAAGATGTCCTTAGTCTTCAATGACCATTAAATGGTAGAAGAGATGGTTTAGTTTAAGTCCAACTTCATGATTTAATAGTTGGGATTAACAAATAAAGTTGAACTAACAAAATGAAAACAGTGAGTTCACAAACTGTTTTTGATCAAAGATTTTTAGTTCGAAATCTAACCGTTGAAATCAAGTGAAACCAACGGGAAAGTGTCAATAACACATTGTTTTACCACTGTAATTTTTGTTTTGGTAAGACTTTATGCTTAGAATGGTTTGATCATGAGTTTTGTGAGACAACCACAATCTGTCCAGAATTTCAGAATAGTTTCAGAACAGCAAACCGATTTTAAAATTGATAGATCAGAACTCTAACCAAGTTTTCATGACCTCTAATAATTTTTTATAAGAACCTTAATGTGTTAGGAAGATTTCCTAAAAAGAATGAAGCAATTCGGATTTTTTTGCTATTTTTAAAAAATCATACAAGATCTCTGGACAGAGAGTTGCAGAATCCTGAGTGAGGTCTAGTATTTTCCGTATTCCCGGAGATCTAACCGTTGAAACCTCGATTTTCTTTTTGGGTTAGAAACTAGACTCACAGAGGCATAACATATCCAAAAATAATTAAGATCCAACCGTTGAAAGTATTTTATTCCTATTTTTGAACGTCTGGTCTGCTCTCTGTAATTCATAAAAAACTGCTACCATTTTTGTCTAATCTTATTTATTCCAACTCAAATAGTCTCTTAATGGCTTAGGACTCAAACCATGTTTTGAATAATGATAATTTAGATTAAACCCAGAGGCTTAGTGATCCAAATTAGTGAATAAATTCATGTCCCATTCTTGTTCATATTCATGCATTCATTCATACATGTTAATATTCATAAGTAGGACTTATCTCTTGTTTAAGTTGTATCTAATTGAACATGACTTAGGATTAATTACTCTTTGATATTATATCTTATCTAAGGAATCCGTACTAATCTTTGTTTTGTAGCGCATTTGAGGTACAATTTCTCATCCCTTCTCTAGTTTAATTCATTTCGTTGATTTTTGAATTGATTTTCGACTCCATGTGCGACACCTTAGCCTAGGTTTTGCCTTATGTGTATATATGTGATAGAGACCTTTTCTTAGGATTTTTGTTCTCGCATGCATTGCACGTTTAATATTCGCGGCCGGATCCCGGGTATGTTTTCTAGTTCTCTATTGCATATCATGTTGCTTGCTACTTGAATTATGTGGCTTATAAATGATATTTTGCCGTTAGCAATTTTACACCATTTCAAACATGCTTGTGTAATGTATATGTACATTTGTATTAATTGAGGGCATACTTAGATTATTAATTTGATTAAAAAGGATGTTGAGTAGAGGCCTATCGCGAGATAGGATGAAAGGGGGTGTTTTAGTCCGTCGGGCTCCTTCCCCTTTCATTCCATAATCCCCGGACCCAGTTTATCTTTGGTTTCGCAAAAGATCAGTTTGCTTTTAAAATGGTTTCTTAATTTTCCTTTTAAAAATTAAGTGGCGACTCATTTGTTTTTAGAAATTAATTTTGAAAAGCTGTGGGTAAAGAAAACCTGCGATATCCACATAGCCCCTAAAGACTCAAATTGGTTTACAAATTTAGAGGATGACCCCAAAAAAATGGAAGTAAACCTAGAATTTCATGACAATATAATGTCTATTTCTTCAAGTGTATGATAGTTTAATGTCATAAAGATGGTGAATTTACCTACATGTTGAAGTCGAATAGAAGGCTATAACTGCTTGCAAATTTGAACTCTCTTAACGGTGTTTAAAACTGTAGCTTAGGGGTTTTTAGGTGTAAATTTGTTTTTATTGTATTGCTCAATCAAACCAATTACTCCTACTTATCTTTTGTAGGGTCCAAATTAAACCACATGGTCTTGGATTGGCATAGCTCTAGGGTCCAAATTGCCTTGCATTTAGGATGGCTACGATGCAAAGTACTTAAAAATAGTTACTGCCAATCTTCTTTTTTTTTGGTCTGCGCCCATGGGCCGATTTTAGCCTCACATTCTTGACCAGTCACCTGTGGGTTTTGAAATTTTAATGTACTTCATTGTCTATTTTTCAATCTAATGCATTTTTTATTGGGAAGGGCGGTGCTTTGCATGTTGGATAGTTGAATCTTTTTTTTTTTATTTTTTTTTATTTTGGGATTCATGTTACCTAATCATGTGTTTACCGTTTGATTTTTCTTTTATTTATTGTGTCTGATTTTGGGCCTATTTGATATAATTAATGTCGGTTTGAAGTATTTTATTGTGTTCGATTTAGGCATGACTGAGACATGTCCAAAATTTGGTTTTTTCTCCATTTATTTGCCATCCTCTTCTCTTTTGTTTTCTTTTTCTTCCTAATTTTTCAAAGTAATCAATGACTTCATACTCTATTTGTTGTAATTTCAGGTGCAAATGGCCAAAAGTTGTTTTAAGCAAGCGCATGGTTTTTTAATGAGACTATTGGTGTTTATGAATCGTGTAATTAATTTGTTATTTAATAGTTATATTTTGTTTATGATGTGAATTAAATTATGGGTTCTCTTAAAGATGTGATGTCGTTATGTTTAGAGAACAGAAGAGTTGATCGAATCAGCAAGAAACTAATACAGTTTAGTATTTTGTTTATGTTGTATTAACTTTGGTTGTACTTTATGATGGTTAGATTTGCAAATTTAGCAAATTCATCTTACATTATTTTAGTTGATCGAATCAGCAAACTCATTTTCATCCTACATGCTTTGTGATTTTCATTAGTAACTGTTGACGATGAATTAATTTCGTGTGAGGTTGTTATTATGCTACTGGAGTGCAGTTTTGTTCGCCCCAAAATTGCTCACTATTTGTTTACCCTCTTCTCCTGTTGGCTAATGCAGTGGGATCCAGTAATTAACACCATTAATTAATTCTCATTTAATATTGAGTTTCACTGCATTAGCCAATAGGAGAGGAGGATAAAAGCAAAGGGTGAGCAAAAAGTGATCAATTTTGGGGTGAGAAAAAATTTATTCTATGCTAGGCTAGCTTTATTGCCAGAGCAACAATGGCTAATGCCAGATCAAAAAATGTTGCTAAAAGTTTAAGCGACATTTTTTTTTGTGTTGCTAAAACTTTTAGCTATACTTTTTTCTCTAGAATTAGCCATTACTGCTCTGACAATAGCATTACGCTCTATGCTATTGTTGCTTAGATTTGCTGTCAACAAACCATATACACATGAAGAAATGCAATCAGTACCAAAAAAAGTGGTTTTGAAAAAGATTGAGACACACCTAAAGATACAACTTTTGGGACATAACCCAAAAGATGTATCTATATCTCTCTTGTGATGTCACTAGACCTCACAGTGACACAGGAGAGAGATAAACACATCTCTTAGGTTGTGTCCCAAAAATTGTGTCTTTGGGTGTGTCCCAAGTATTACCCTTTGAAAAGTTCAAAAAACCAAAATGGCCAATGATTTGCTCATGTTAAGAAGTGGTCACGGACTCACGATAGCTGCAATTAATGTCAATAGAGAACTCAATTAAAAAAAAATTTCTTTCTTTCTTCTTTTACTTTGTTGCACCGTGCCCGCGGGCACGGGTACGTACTAGTATATATATATATATATGAGCACACACACTAAGACTTTGTTTGGTTCATGGGTTTATATATAAGGGAAAAATAAATAACTCAGAAAGGAAAACATTTTCTTTTTTGGTTAACAGGAAAACATTTTCTTTTTTGGTTAACAAGCAAAATATTGGAGAAAGAAAATAAGTTGAGAAATTAATTATACATCTTGGATTTTGTGAGTAATTTCCATCCTTAGTTCTTACTTTGCAATTGTATTTTGCACATTTTAGAAATTTGATGTTATTTAAGCATGAAGAAAACATAAGGGACACAATAGAAACTAGGTTTACTTCCATTTTTTTGGGGTCATCCTCTAAATTTGTAAACCAATTTGAGTCTTTAGGGGCTAGCCATCACACTAGGCATCATCAAAATGCCTAGTGAAAGCTCAAAATTGTTTTCGTGATTGACATGGTTGGAGTGAATAAAATATAGCAACCTATAATTAAATAACAATTGAATAATCATTTTAATTAGCTAGCATGATTGGAGTTAGACTAGCAATTTTACTAGATATTTGATTGTTGAAATAGACAAATTGGCAATTTTGCTAGCCAAAATGCCTATTGCCTTCAGAGTTTCTCTTGTGTAATTCTGGTTATGACATGTAGAAGCTCTTTTTGTGTGGATTTTATTTGGTTAACAAATCTCTGCCTTAGGAGAAGAAAATGAATTCACTGTGTGTCAATTTGGTAGAGGAAATGGGTTGAGTATGTATGCAGCACCTTTACATACATGAATTTTGATAAGTTATGCATATCTTCTTGTTATTTCTTGAACTTGTGATAATAAATAAAAAAAACATAACAGAACAAGTTTTCTACTCTTTCTCTTTTTCTTCAATGAATCCAAAAACCAAACAAAGCCTTAGTGGCAGTGCTCTTCTTCTAATTGCATGCTTACTTTTTGAACATTTGTGTCTATTTATCACTCTTTGTGTGTGTGTGTGTGTGTGTGTGTGTGTGTGTGTGTGTGTGTGTGTGTGTGTGAGTGTGAGTGTGTGTTTATATATAGTATATACATAGCTAATAAATGTTTGTATGTGAAGGAATATACAAAATAGTTACAAATGCATATTGTAAATTCTTGTATTTTCAAACTTTGTCAACAGTTTCAAATGCATACTCAAACTTGTCTATGTCCAGGACTGAAAAAATATGGATTTTATGCTCCAGGATATGTCCAACCATAGTATAACTGAGGATTTGCACAAATGTACGCAGTTGCAATGCCAGAAGTAGGAGATGTAATGGTCATTCCACCCATTAAGGAGTCGTCTAGCTCTCATCATATCTTTCTTCCCATTGAAGACAATCTGAGTTAGTAACAAGTTATAAATATGATTTTAGTATGCAATCTTTTTTTTTTTTTTTTGCAATTACAAAAAAGCAAACTTACCCATTGCTTGCATTTTCTTCATTAGAGGATAAATGGTGGAAGGAAAGTTTAGATAATCTGAAAGCTAACTCGATGGAGAAAGTCAAAATCTGGTCTGCTCGAGCGGAGCAGGCATATAGAAATGGTATACATAAGTATACATATGTATAATAATATTACCTTAAATCCTTGCCCAAATTTAGTTTAGTTTAATTTCGAGGCAATGCACATATGTAATACTGCTTTTAAATCTACTGACGAGTACTACTGTGGCCTCTACTATACACAAGCAATATTAATTTTGGAGCGCTTACCCAAGCAAGAACATCTTGAAGGCAGAATTGTATCCTTTTACACACTATTATCTTTGGAGCAATAAAGCACCCTATTATTTTTATTTTGATTGATCAGCCTTAACCCTATGAACTTCAGAAATTTCAAAGCATCCATGGTGGTTGTATTTATGAATGATAACAAGAATCAGGGACAAATCTTCTACAATGACGCTATATCAGTCTTAGAGACTCTAATGAAAGAAGTAGAAGAAGCAAAGTCAAAGGAAGACCATGGAATGAACCCTGAAATAGAGCGGAAGGTGGCTGAGATCGCCAAGATCAAGCAACTCAACAAAGAATTTGGCGTAAAGGCAAGCATCGATCGCATTCATTAAACATGTATAAGGAGCTGTTTGGGAAGTAAAAGAACTATGGTTGTTTGGCAAGTTGACAATGTAACAATCAACATTCTCGACTTTAGTTTTACCTAACTAACCACTTGACACTAAGGTTTTAACCGACTTAGCAAAACATGACCTAAACGAGAGTGCTAGAGGTGAAAAGGTAAGGTGGACGATGAAACTGCAATTTGAGTAGGTGAAATGAAGCAAGATAGAATGTGGAGATTGTTATGTTCAAATAATCCTCCAATTTATGAACTTGAGACAACTACAAGAGGGATTTCTGATGTGGAGGACCTACTATTGTGGCAACCACAGAGCATACTTTCCTCTTGAGAGCTCTAATACCATGTTAAGAGAGAGAGAGAGAGAGAGAGAGAGAGATGAATACAATTATATTGTATTGAGATGTGTGTTGTAACATTACAATGAGTAACCTTTATATAGGCCAAAAGAGAATCCAAAATACAGAAAGGAATAATACAACAAGTAGTTCATAGCGGTAGTACAACTAACCTAAACTACAGGTATAGTAAGATACAAAAGGAAATAAACCTAATATTCTAACAATATTCTAACAACTTCTATAGTTCATAAATGAACCTTATTAAACCTATTTTAAGCATTCCCAAACAAACCCTTAAATTCTAATACTCACTCAACTTTTTAATTTCAACTGTAGCTTAAAGACAAGATAAAGATAATCAAAATCAAAGGCTCGCAATCGATCATGAACCAGGAGGGGAACGAATCAGCATAATCAGTCATGAGTAGCAGAGAGAGTACTACACCGATGAACTAGTAAAATCAGAGACGTAATACATATATAGGGATGTTCATATGCTAAAATGTGAGATGTAATACATATATAGGGTTGTTCATATGCTAAAATGTGTAATCACAAGTATAATCAGAGATTTAATACATATATAGGGATGTTCATATGCTGAAATGAGTAATCACAGGTATAGTTAGACATAGTGCATATATAGGATGTTCATATACTGAAATGCACAACTGATGAACTAGTAATCAAATATGTAACAATTTAGTTTATATAAGTTTATGACTAAATACACAACTGATGAACTAGTTGTTGTCAAACATGTTAAGTACAATTTATTTAGCCAAAACGAAATGAATTGTCCTCTGACCACCCAAATACTACAGAGATATTTAAATTATAAAAATTATTTACGAATGAACAAATTTGAAAACTTCTATTGCTGTGAATTAAGGATATTTACAAAATTAAATAATTTGTGTAACCAAATACACCTAACCTAACCCATCTGCTTTGAAATCAAACATAGACAGACACACATAAAATAGGAGAGGAAAACACAGAGTGAGAGATCAAGAGCCAATGGCCGGTATCAGTTGGAGTCCAACCAGATTCTGAGAGAGGTTACGCCGGTGGTCGGTTCCTCTGGTAGTGGTGAGAGAGAAGAAGAGAGTGTCGCGTAGAGAGAAGATGAGAAAAAGTGAAAGTGGAATGTGAGATATAATATACTAGGTATAGTGTAATGACCCACCTCCCCGTCTAGCAACAATATTGTTCGCTTTGGGCCTAAACACAAAGAACTTCCCAGGGGGTCACCCATCCCTGGTACTGCTCTGGCAGCAGCACGCTTAACTGTGAAGTTTTTTCGTGTTTAGCTCCCTTACGATTTTAAAAGGCCTTGTTGCATATAGAGGGGCGATTAATCCTTATAAACGTCCAGGAACTTCACCCTAGGCAATGTGAGACAAGCCCCCACACCTGACCTCACCTCATCCATCTTGGTCATCCTGCCTCAGGAGTATTGGCTCTTGGTCGTCACAATCCACCCTCCTTAAGGGCCTCACGTCCTCGTGTGGGACCTATCCCACACTTCCGGCTAGGTTTCCGCTTTGATACCACTTGTAACGACCCACCTCCCCGTCTAGCAACAATATTGTCCGCTTTGGGCCTAAACACAAAGAACTTCCCAGGGGGTCACCCATCCCTGGTACTGCTCTGACAGCAGCACGCTTAACTGTGAAGTTCTTTCGTGTTTAGCTCCCTCACGATTTTAAAAGGCCTTGTTGCTGTAATAACCTGCATTTTCATTTATTTGCATAGTCATATTTAATATTCATTGTCTACTTTTATTTTAATTACAATTCTTGTGTGTAGAATTTATTTCTTGCTTTATTTCATATTTGAAATTCTTATTGGGGCCAAACTGTAATTTTATAAAATTAGTGATACCTGTGTCGGATTTCAAAATCTGTATTTCAAAACGGTGGAAATATTTTCTTTTAACTCAAAGCAGTATTTTTATAAAACCAGAAAATCAATTCTTACGTTAAAATGAATTTTCTGTATTTTGTGGTGGTCACCGCGCCCCGAAAATACCAGTTTATGTTTTAAACTGTCCACGCGGTGCTAAACTTCCACAGATTTTGGAAGTGATGTAAAGCATGATTTGACATTTGCTTTATTTCTAATTATGGAAACTAATCATTGGTTAAGGCATTGTTTGGGATTTTTTTCAAAATATGTGTAATTGTTGTGCCTAAAAGCTAAATTCCCAAACACACACAACTTGCCCCCTATGTATCTAACTTGGCCCTTGAATGATCTGGGGAGTGATCAATCTGTGTATGTATATATCCTATACGTTTATGTGCTGTGTACTCTACATAATAGAATTGAGGAATTAAAATTTATTTTGTTGAGTATAAGAGAAATTACTTGACCACCAAGTTCATCCATTTTACTCTCTATATATGCACACATGCACTCTCATTCTACATAAAAACACAGAGAGAAAATAGAGAGCTGGAGAGTTAATTTCAGATATTTATAGAGAGAGAAGCCTAAATCCCTATAGCCAAAGCTTGGCTTTGAATTTCTTAGCTTGTGATTCTTTCTCAACACACACTTCTGTTAGGGATGTATACTAAAAGCCATGCTGTATGTAGTTAATTTATTATTTTAATAAAATCCGTTATTCCATTTTTATGAGAATCTGTGTGGGCAATGTTTGTATTATATTATTTATTTAATATTATGCATGTGTGTCTCTCATTCTACATAGTAGGTGGTTTGGTGTGTAGAGTTCGGCTTACACACGGAAGATCAGACCACTAGATATTGTAGAATGTAAGATTTTGGTTTACAATCTTAGATGGGATTGGACACACCATCGGTAGGACTGCAGCATGGTGTTGTAGTAGGTTTGTCTTGACTGCGGGAAACGGTACAGTTTCAACTCACTATGCTGGTACACTTTGTGTATTTAGCAGGACCAACTTGGGGTAATTATCTTTATACTGACTTATAAGATAATTAATACCTCATGGCTATTATGAGTGCTTATGCTCTAAATCCTAAGTTAGTTTATAGACACGTACATTTGATATTTACACTTTGATCCCCAAAAAGGGTGAGATCCTTAAATGGGTCAATATCTCATTGGATTGGGTGGCAATATTAATTGTGTGGTGGAATCCATGTCTCAATTTTGGGATTGATGATATCCCCTTGAGAAAGCTTATAAGTTTTGATTATGTCAAACCCTGCAGGTGGATTTTGTATATGACATATCAGATAAGTTAAGCAGAGGATCTCAAGGAATTTTAAGAGATTAATTAAATATGATTGTCAGTAATTATATTTAATTAATGGATATCTGTAATCTTAACGTGGGGAGATAATAAGCATTTAATAACATGGAGCTTGAAATATATTTTTGAGATAAGGGTAGGAGTGCAATTATAATTCTTTAGTGGTATGAATTATAATTTATAAAAATAGGAATCTGATTCAGTTCGAATTAGGGTTTCCTAATTCCATAAGGAAGCCTATTCCTTATTGACTTCTTATGGTCCCTATCGTAGCCTATATATATGCTGCATTGGCTCTTCTCTCAGGTTGCATGATTTCACATTCTAAGCTTCCCTTGACCTCCTAGCTTTCTTCTAGAAGGGTTTCCACCAAACCCTAGTCTCTGTGAGCATTCAAGAGACATAGGAGTGAAGATCGCTAGCACTGGACAACGCTCACTTAAAGAACTTTGGACTGCTCGATACTGATCGAAAGTTGCTGAATTTTTTACACGATGTTCTTGACGTCGAGACAGAGCTGCTGTAAAAAATTCAAGTCAATCGGAGATCGTTTAGTCCTCCTGACGAACACATCTTTGTTGGATCAATGTGATCGGGATTGAATCGTCACAGCAATCAAAGAGAGTGTTATAACTGGGAATAGAAAACAGAACGTAAAGAGGGAAGAGCAGAAAACATAAAGGATTTCAAAAGAGCCCACGCTCAGTTTGATATTCTGGCAGCAAAGGACTACGGTAGAAGATCGTGAGCTGTTATCGAGCCCGTGTTCTCGATTTGTCTACTACAGCAATCCATTTTAGCAGTTTAAGGTAACCCTAGTTTCGCCCTTGTAGGGTTATTGTAGCTCTCACGTAAATTTTTTGCAGTACCAACTTATACGCACTGTCAACGGATTCTGGGAACGCAGTTTCCTAACAGTGGTATCAGAGCAACGTTGATTCTGTGTATAGGTTGGACGCAACCATGTTGTCCAGTAATACAGATCTTATGCGTGCATTGATGGATGGATAGAACGTAGATCTGTACTAATCCTTATTTTGCAGTGCTCTTATTCCACTATTATGGTCACTGGTTTTGTGTGATTGGATCCCATGATGGGTTTATTCGTGGTTAATATTGATGTTTTGATATAGCATGTGAACTCCTTTATGGAGGCATAGGATTTGTATGTATTGGATCCCACGCTTGATTGATGCGTGGTTAGTTTACTGCAAATAAATAGCATGTGAACTCCTTCATGGAGGCATAGGGTTTATGTAATTTATCTCAAGTAAATCCATGAAGATGGTTCGTGAGAGCAGTTTTACAAGCTATTTTCGAAAGCGATCTGGAAGCAGTTTCAGAACACAGTTTCAGAAGGCAGTTTCAGAAAACTGTTCTGGAAGGCAGCTCGACCCCCGTACGCAGTGGCGACATAGAGCTAATCGGGTTCAATGAAGTTTTCTTCACAAGAGTTGTAGCTTGACCATAATAGTGGGAATCCTATTTTATTGTGGTTTCCTTATTCATGTGTGATTGAATTATTATTATTATTGTTTCATGTTTAATGAATGTAACAACATGGATAATTGTTCCTAGACCTATTTTAGATGTCTAGCTGCATGTTTAATTTACATTAATTTAAAATGATGGACAACTATATGTATATTTAGAAATAAAACTAATTCTATATTTTGAAAACATAAGTACTTATTTTCTAAAATCATGAGAATAGAATAATTTTATTATCTACACATGTGGGTTTGACAAGTAAGGATGAATTAACCCTTGCCAAGTATTCCATTATTTTTTATTAATTAAATTAAAAGGTTTTCTACAAAATTATAACCCTCAAATTTTTTAAAATTCTAAGTGGGAGAGAGAATTTATCAAGTATAAATCTCATGGTCTCCAACACTGGTTTGTAGATAATATGATTAATTTTGTGTGATGGCTCTAGTGTCATCCTCCCCATCGGATGTAGTTGATCATGGAATCATCGGTACAAACTTCTTTAAAAGAATATTTTGGGTGATTGTTAGTGTGGGTCACCTCTCCATCAGAGGTGTTCCTCACGGAACTCTTGACCTAGAATTAAGTGATGGTATACACTTAGCTATAAATAATAATATCCTCTCCATCTGAGTCACTGTTGTTATTTATAGGACCAAAGCAAGTCAGCAGTTTAATTTTACTAGGCAAGGTGCATCGCCTGGATAGTAAAATTAAAAGGCAATTGCCTATCTGAACAAATGATGGATAGTATATGGCTTCCCATCGAGTCATACTATTCGCGGTGTATCAGGTTGCTGACGGATTCTTTTCAAATATGGTAGAGGGAACCAATATTTTCAACTTGAATCCATAGTAATTTTTTGCCCAAACGTAATTATTTATATTATGTGATTCTCAGGCTTTTAAATGGGTTCTTTCAATCCACTCATTGTTATACTTAAAGAAAACAAATTTACTGGACCAAACTATATAGACTGGAAAAGGAATTTGGATATTGTGTTAACTGCTAAAGAGTACAAGTTTGTGCTTACTCAAGAATGTCATGAGCAACCTGGTGAGGGGGCAACCGCAGAGGAAACCCAAGCTCACAAGAATTGGGTCAAGGTTGATGAGATGGCGCAGTGTTACATTTTGGCATCCATGTCAAATGTTTTGCAACATCAGCATCAGTCAATGGCCAGTGCCTATGACATGATGGAGAGCCTCCGAGAGATGTTTGGGGATCAAAGTCGTGCTGCTAGGCAGGTTTCCATGAAAGACTTGATGAACACAACTATGGCTGAGGGGACGCCTGTAAGGGATCATGTTCTTAAGATGATATCTCTTCTTAATGAACTAGAGATCTTTGGAGCTGAAATCGACGGGGAAACCCAGGTCGATATCGTACTCCAATCACTGCTAGAGCCTTTTAAGTAATTCCGCCTCAATTATAACATGAATAAATTTAAATATACCTTGGTGGAGCTACTTAAAGAACTCCAGGCAACTGAGGGTCTCAACAGAAAGTCAGGGAGTGCTCTTGTGTTTGAGAAAGGTTCTGCTTCAAAGCCTTTCCAATCCAAAGGCCAAGAGGACAACCGGGAAAGCCTAAAGGCAAATATTTTGTTTGCAAGCAGCCAGGACACTGGAAGAAGCAATGTCCGGTTTATCTCGCCAGACAGAATAATCAAGGTAAATCTCATTTACTAGTTGTTGAATCGTGTTTAGCGGTCCGATCTACCAGTACCTGGTGTGTAGATACGGGAGCCACTGATCATGTGTGCAATTCTTTGCAGGGGTTCCAGGGAACCAGGTAGCTCAGTGATGGAGAGATTTATCTATATATGGGAAATGCTACAAGAGTAGCAGTAGTTGCAGTAGGAGATCTACATCTTAGTTTTGGTAGAGATAGGATTTTGATATTAAGAAATTGCCTTTATGTACCTTCTATTAGAAGGAATTTAGTTTCAGTTTCTAGTTTAGTAAAGAATGGATATACAGTTCATTTTAATAAAGTAGTAGTTATTAAAGAAAATAAACGTTTTATTTGTTCTGGTCAATTGGTGGATGATCTTTATATTATAAATCATGTCTCTCCGATACTGCAACTTAATGAATTGAATAACACAAATAGTTTGCCATTTAAGATAAAAGAACCTTCTAGGATGAACCAAACGCATCTTTGGCACTTACGCCTTGGTCATATTAATTTGAAAAGGATTCAAAGACTGGTTCAAAATGGGCCATTAGGCTCATTGGAAGTGGAGACACTTCCAATCTGTGAATCCTGCTTGGAAGGTAAAATGACCAAGAGGCCGTTCTCGGCCAAGGGCTATAGAGCAAAAGAGCCGTTGGAACTGGTTCACTCTGATTTGTGTGGTCCTATGGCTGTCCAAGCAAGAGGGGGATTTGAGTACTTTGTCACTTTCATCGATGATTACTCAAGGTATGGGTACATTTATTTGATACGGTGTAAGTCTGAATGTTTTGAGAAATTCAAAGACTTCAAGGCTGAAACGGAGAAGCGTCTAGGTAAATGTATCAAAATACTACGATCTGATCGTGGTGGAGAGTACCTCTTGGGAGAGTATAGGGAATACTTATTGGAGCAAGGGATTACATCCCAGTTGTCTGCACCCTGTATGCCTCAGCAGAACTGTGTAGCAAAAAGAAGGAACAGTACTCTTATGGACATGGTAAGATCTATAATGAGTTATTCAAATTTACCAATTTCCTTTTGGGGGCACGCATTAGAGACAGCTGCATACATTCTAAACTTGGTACCATCTAAGTCAGTACCTACTACTCCCACGGAATTGTGGCCTGGGTGAAAGCCTAGTCTGCGGCATGTTCGGATCTGGGGTAGTCCAGCACATGTGCTGAAAGGGAACGCAGAAAAGTTAGAATCAAGAACAGAAGTATGTTTCTTTGTTGGGTATCCAAGAGGAACTAAAGGTGGTCTGTTTTATAGTCCTAAGGATCAGAAGGTTATTGTTAGCACCAATGCCACATTCTTAGAAGAGGACTATGTTATGGACCACAAGCCCAGAAGCCGTATTGTTCTAGAGGAAATGAGAGGAGAGATACCGACACATACTTCTTCGATACCATCGGTTCGAGAAGAAACACCACAAGAAAGAGTTATCGATATTCCATTACCACGTCGTAGTGGGAGGATTACCGAAACTCGTGTAGATCCCGAACCAACAATTAACACGCAGGTTCCTGAACCAGTACATCGTGCAGATAATGGTGTATTAGGTTCAGAATCTTCAGAATGAAACATCAGTGATACACAGACACAGGTTGTGCCTCGTCGTAGTGGGAGGGTTATTATTCAACCTAACCGGTATATGTTCTTGGGAGAGTCTTATGACCGGGTCCCTGATGAACAAGGTACCGACCCCTGTAACTACAATGAAGCACTCCAAGATAAAGATGCAGATCTTTGGCAAAAGGCTATGAAGTCTAAAATGGAGTCTATGTACTCCAATCAAGTCTGGGATCTTGTAGAACCACCCAATGAAATAAACATTGGATGCAAGTGGATCTATAAGAAGAAGAGAGGAGCAGATGGTAAGGTGGAAACCTTTAAAGCTAGGCTTGTTGCGAAAGGTTCACTCAAAAAGAAGGAATCGATTATGAGGAAACCTTTTCGTAGATGGCAATGCTGAAGTCTATCCGGATTCTCTTATCCATTGCTGCACATTTCGATTATGAAATTTGGCAAATGGATGTCAAGATAGCATTTCTTAATGGGAATCTTGACGAGTGCATCTATATGGTGCAACCAGGCGGGTTCATCTCAAAGGGCCAAGAACACATGTTGTGCAAGCTTAAGAAGTTCATTTATGGACTTAAGCAGGCATCTAGGTCTTGGAATATCCGCTTTGATCCAGCAATCAAGTCTTTTGGTTTTGATCAATGTGCGGATGAATCCTGTGTGTACAAGAAACATGATGGAAGCGTGGTGGTGTTCTTAGTACTATATGTGGATGATATCTTGCTAATCGGAAGTGATGTAGGGGTATTATCTTCTATAAGGGTATGGTTATCCAGTCAATTCGATATGAAGGACTTGGGAGAAACCAGTCACATCCTAGGAATCAAGCTTATGCGAGATCGCAAGAATAGGATGTTAGGCTTGTCACAAGGCACTTATATCGACAATATTCTTGCAAGGTTTAGCATGCAAGATTCCAAGAAGGAATTCCTTCCCTTCAGACATGGAATTACTCTATCTAAGGATCAGTGTCCTAAGACACCTGATGAGATAGAGAAGATGAAGGCAGTTCCTTATGTCTCGGCAGTAGGAAGCCTAATGTATGATATGCTATGTACTAGACCTGACATCTGCTTTGTTGTTGGCATGGTTAGTAGATATCAGTCTAATCCAGGGCAAGAACATTGGACTGCGGTGAAAAAAATTCTCAAGTACCTGAAAAGGACTCAAGACTATATGTTAGTTTACCAATCAGACAGTCTTGTACCCATTGGGTACACAGATTCTGATTTCATGTCAGATAGGGATTCCAGAAAGTCTACCTCAGGATATATGTTTACCCTAGGAGGTAGAGCCATTAGTTGGAGTGAGTTGTGTCACTTCATGGCTTTGAGTCTAAGTGGGAGATTGTTAGGGATGTATACTAAAAGCCATGTTGTATGTAGTTAATTTATTATTTTAATAAAATCAGTTATTCCATTTTTATGAGACTCTGTGTGGGCAATGTTTGTATTATATTATTTATTTAATATTATGCATGTATGTCTCTCATTCTACATAGTAGGTGGTTTGGTGTGTAGAGTTCGGCTTACACACGGAAGATCAGACCACCAGATATTGTAGAATGTAAAATTTTGGTTTACAGTCTTAGATGGGATTGGACACACCATCGGTAGGACTGCAGTATGGTGTTGTAGTAGGTTTGTCTTGACTGCGGGAACAGTACAATTTCAACTCACTATGCTGGTACACTTTGTGTATTAAACAGGACCGACTTGGGGTAATTATCTTTATACTGACTTATAAGATAATTAATACCTCATGGCTATTATGAGTGCTTATGCTCTAAATCCTAAGTTAGTTTATAGACACGTACATTTGATATTTACACTTTGATCCCCAAAAAGGGTGAGATCCTTAAATGGGTCAATATCTCATTGGATTGGGTGGCAATATTAATTGTGTGGTGGAATCCATGTCTCAATTTTGGGATTGATGATATCCCCTTGAGAAAGCTTATAAGTTTTGATTATGTCAAACCCTGCAGGTGGATTTTGTATCCGACATATCAGATAAGTTAAGCAAAGGATCTCAAGGAATTTTAAGAGATTAATTAAATATGATTGTCAGTAATTATATTTAATTAATGGATATCTGTAATCTTAACGTGGGGAGATAATAAGCATTTAATAACATGGAGCTTGAAATATATTTTTGAGATAAGGGTAGGAGTGCAATTATAATTCTTTAGTGGTATGAATTATAATTTATAAAAATAGGAATCTGATTCAGTTCGAATTAGGGTTTCCTAATTCCATAAGGAAGCCTATTCCTTATTGACTTCTTATGGTCCCTATCGTAGCCTATATATATGCTGCCTTGGCTCTTCTCTCAAGTTGCATGATTTTACATTCTAAGCTTCCCTTGACCTCCTAGCTTTCTTCTAGAAGGGTTTCCACCAAACCCTAGTCTCTGTGAGCATTCAAGAGACATAGGAGTGAAGATCGCTAGCATTGGACAACGCTCACTTAAAGAACTTCGGACTGCTCGATACTGATCGAAAGTTGCTGAATTTTTTACACGACGTTCTTAACGTCGAGACGGAGCTGGTGTAAAAAATTCAAGTCAATCGGAGATCGTTTAGTCCTCCTGACGAACACATCTTTTGTCGGATCAATGTGATCGGGATTGAATCGTCACAGCAATCAAAGAGAGTGTTATAACTGGGAATAGAAAACAGAACGTAAAGGATTTCAAAAGAGCCCACACTCAGTTTGATATTCTGGCAGCAAAGGAATACGGTAGAAGATCGTGAGCTGTTATCGAGCCCGTGTTCTCGATTCGTCTACTACAGCAATCCGTTTTAGCAGTTTAAGGTAACCCTAGTTCCCCCCTTATAGGGTTATTGTAGCTCTCACGTAAATTTTTTGCAGTACCAACTTATACTCACTGTCAACGGATTCTAGGAACGCAGTTTCCTAACAACTTCATCTATATCTCAATAAGTATTATTAACTCACTAAGAATGTAATTTCATGCCTACTTTCTGTGTATATAGCTTATTATGTGATTTCCCATTGAAACTTCTACGTTGATTTTCCATGGCTTGAAAAATCAAGATTTTCAAACTTAACCAAAATCCTTTTTCTGAGATGATTATGAAAGTTTATACTTCTTAGATATTGTGTTCAAAGTTTTAAAGCCCAATTTACTCATATGAAAAAGTATATAAGTGAGTACCAAAGTGTGTTGTGATTGAGATTGCGGCGAGGGTGTCTTTGAAATACGATAGTGGCAAAATTGGACACTCCCTGACGACCATGGTAGCGTCAAAGTGTGTGAAGCCGAACTTGGACATTCCCTGGCATCCATGGAAGTGCTAAAGTGTGGCCTACGGACACTCCCTGATACCCGAGTCTGGATACTGCGTGAGGGTTCCTCCGCCATTTGCATGGCGGATTAAGTAGTCAAAGTGTGAGGCAATGGACACTCCCTGGTACCCCGGACCAAAGTGTGAGGCAAACTGGACATTCCCTGGCACCCCTATGCTAAAGTGTGGCTATCGGAGTATTTCAAAGATACTAGTGTGTGATAGTGGGTTGTTGGGTTTTGTCGAGAGAAAAGAGTCGGTAAGATGAGATGGTGCATTGTTTTCATACACGGTCACATATATGTGAATTACATCTTTTAAATAATATTGTGCTTGTTTCCCTAAAATGATCTCTTCGCTTTAATATAAACTTGTTGAATTAAATGAGAAATGGAAATAGGTAAATGAGTATGTTGTACATTCAAAGTCATGTTTTTAATACTCACCAGCTTCTTGAAGCTGACGGTGTTGATGCGCCCTGGACATTCGTGTTCAGGCTTTTCAGGTAATGATATTGCTGGACCGTATGACTATGCAAACTGAGAATGGCTGCTTTTGGAAGATAAAATTGTTATTAATGTTCCATGCTTTAATTATAAACTGTTTTGTAATAAGGATGACTGTAATAGATATTAAGTTATTGTTTTGATTTAAGGCGGTTTGTGCCTTTAGAGACCCTGTGCTGTAATATGTAATAAGTTAGAAAAATATTTGTAAGCTTTGATTGCTCTACTCTGATTATATATTTTTGTTGTTCGACGTTTGGGACGGAATCGATCCTTCAAACTGTCGCGACCTACGGGTCCATAAAGGAAATTAAACGCTTTCCATATTTATGCTACGTCGGGGCGTGACAGTTGCATATAGAGGGGCGATTAATCCTTATAAACGTCCAGGAACTTCACCCCAGGCGATGTGAGACAAGCCCTCACACCTGACCTCACCTCATCCATCTTGGACATCTTGCCTCAGGAGTATTGGCTCTTGGTCGTCACATATAGCCAGTGCCTAAACGCACTACCCGATAATTCTAACTATGTGTGCCATCGGGCAATGGTTTATTCCACGTGCCTTCGACAATTTCGAAAAATTATGACAAAGCATTTCGTAATACAATTTCTCAAACCAACAAACTTTAAGCCCCATGGCGATCCTGGAATTACAGCTAGATAGAGCTGTGTACTTAGGCTTAGTATAATACAAGGGTCTAGGTAGCGCAATTCCTATATATGTCTACCGACAATTTTGGCCGAGTGTGAAACACATACAAAGCATTAAATGCCCCAAGAATTAAATTAGATGAAAATACTACTCCATTAAAATAAGTCGAGGGGGGGCAATATCAAAAGATTGGGAAACCCCTACTAATAAAGTTTCTTGAATGCACCATGAATTTTCCGCTAATTTCTTAATGCCTCAATCAACAACATTTATGCAACAGTACTTCCTTTTAGAATAGGCAATACAATTCAAGCTCCAACATCAAAATGACCTGAATCCAAATGTGTCCTTTAGAATTGTTTGACAGAATAATTTGCTTTGGGTGTGCTAGGGCTGATGTAGCTCGATTGTGTGACTGAATTAGCAAACATGATTTTTCCTCATACTTTGTGTGAGTGATGCACGATCTGAACTCTATCCTATTGGGATTATTAAAAACTAGTAGGAAAGTACCCTAGTTATAGGTTCCTTAACAATATTGAAGCACACAAGTCAAAAAGTGGTAAAAAAGAATATAATGCAAGGCTTAGAAAGTGAAAATATATTGTATTAAAGGAAATTACAAGGAAATGAAATTACATAAGAAAGTAAAAATAAACAATGTAAGAAAACTAAAGAAACTGCTACTGTAATGCAAATAAAAGGATGTTTTTTTTTTTTTGGGAGGGGGGGGGGGGGGGGGGGGGGGTGTTTGCTGTAATTATGGTTCAGGCGTGCCAGAGCCTTATTAGGTAGACCCAAACTAATAACACAAAATTTTCTAAAAGCACTTGTGTGAGTGATACACAAGGTTTGGAAATCTGACATCTAACAGGCGATTGTGAAAGGTGAGTAGGAAAGTACCCTCACCTAAGGTCCCTAGACAGTACTGAAGCGCACAAGTCTAGCAAGTGATGAACACAAGCAAGAGAAATTAAATAAAAAGAGCATTTTTATTTAATTGAAATAAGAAAGAGAAAATTACAAAGATGTAATTTAAATGCTAAGAAAGCCTAAGAAAGTAAAAAGAATGCTATGAGCGCTATTTAGAATGCATTGGGATGCTTTTGTCGAAGTGACGCGGGGTGAATTGATAGCTTGGTCTGCCTGCTGTATTTATAGCGGCCATGGAGGTCTTCTAGATTAGGTAGGAAATCTGATGAATCATTATCTGGTAAAAATTACCAGTTTATTTCCATAAACTGATAATAGCTGCTATATCTTGAAACCTTCCATATCTGCGAGAATATATATACATACAGATGTATACATCTTGAATGTGGTCCCTTTTGTGGTTTGATTCAACTGACTTCCCCTCCAAGTAAATGATATACTTCCAAATCATAACATTATCTCCCATAAATATTGGTAATATCTTCCCAAATCAGATAATATCTTGACATATTATCTTTCCTTAAGTGATAATATCCTTCCATAAGAGATAATATTAAAATATTATCTTTCCCAATCTGATAATATTATCCCTTATCACAATATAAAATTTATCACTTTAGAGAATTTGTAGAGACTGATATTTTTCCCAAAGTAACCAAATATGTATCACACATCTCCTCATCGGGCTGCATGACTATGTTACAAAACATGAAGTCCGCAGAATTCCAGAGTGGCGCCAAATGAGGTGGGGCCGAGCATTATTAAAATGACCCAAAATATTTGCCAAACCAATCGGGCATGTTGTAATTCTTGTGAAGCAGACGACAATAATGACCATGTGGCCCCACCATGTTACTTTATGACCAAGCCAAAGCCTCAGCAAACTTTGGCCACCAGTCTGGATGAATTAGCAAGGCTGAGAATAAGCCCAATTCATATCACTTGAATGATGACCAAATTACAAAATGGTCAATGAAATGACCCAAATTTATTAAATACTTCAAATGAATCTTAGACTTAAAGAACGTGGCCCACCATACTGAATAGTCATCATATCAATCATTACTTAAAAACAGTCCGAATAAAATGTGTGTCCGATGGAGATTTGAGGTAGCCCGATTAACATGTATGTCAGCCCAATTGTAGCTATAGTCATTTGACCCTACCAATTTTGAATCAGTCAATTGACCATTATTTTTTTTTGCCATCGGGCTCAGGAGTCCGATTAAAATATTCCAATCGGCCTTATCAATTTTGACTTTAAAAAATGCATTTTTTAGGTGCAAACAATTGCCCCCCTGGGTGTTTAAAATGAAAACAGTGTAATTTTGAATAGCCATATTTTTTTTCCAGACCGATCACTTCTTTAGATAAACTAACTTTGGCCTTCTCGCACAGTCCGCATGGATGTAAGAGTGTAAGACCATAGCATATATACACATCTCGTAGGGCCCTCCATTTTAGATAATTGATAACATTGATTGAACCAAATCTACTACTGGATCCCATCATTCTTCATAACTCCAGCGTGGTCTGCAAGAGAATGGAAAGAAATAAACTTTGGGCCCACTCACATCTATCTCACCATGATGGACATGCGTACACTTGCTCGGACTGAAACCCCAATGCACACGCCACTGTACGCCCTATTTTTCCTTTTGCAACGCACCACCTTATTCTACCATATAGCACATATCAGATTCTGCTAGCATCCGCTTATTTGCCAAAAACTCTATTTTTTTTTTCTTTCATCTCCTTTCGGTCTAGTACGACAGCCCGAAAAATATTATCATTTGCACTTCGGTCTTTAGTACTCTTTTCCTTCTTTGATAGTACCATTGCAACAACAAGACCCACCAAATCAATGATAATTTCTGGTGAGATCCACAAAGCCATTGTGGATTAACATTAACACAAGCCAAATAATTAATTGGCTTAGAATTAAAAAAATAATCGGCCACTATGATTAGACCGAAAAATTTGAACAACTCTTCGAGGGTGAGTTTCCTCAAAGGAATATGTTCAAAAAATTTATGGACCGATTTATAGTCAATCGGTCTCAGCGAAGCTTGCCCCCCGAGCGCTTCCTCACCGATTTCTTCATCACCAAGGGGGTCTTCATCATCGTCCTCCTCATCAACGGGAGGCTCTATGGCCGATACGAGATCACTCGGCCTATCACACTGTTCCTCTTCGGCCTCAACAGAATTTTGAGGCTCATCTTGAATTTGCCCCCCGAGCGCTTCATCGTCTTCTTCAATGTCGGTGAGGAGCTCTATGGCCGAAACAAGATTATTCAGCTCTTTATTTATTTTTCGCCGTCTTGCCCCGGCCCCGAGCGGTTTGGACAGCGTGGAATCAAGATGACCAGAGACATCGGCCTCTTGATTTAGAGTCGTAACATCAGCCTTTTCGGGCCGTTGTCGTGACTTCAAAAATTGTTCGATCATTTGCCCTTTAGCCTCCAGTATTGCCAGGCTTGCTTTCGTGTCTTCTTCAAACCGGCTAAGCTTTGCCTGCTGTTCTCTCGAGTGCGCCTCATATCTTCAAGAGCACGAAGAATGTTGTCACAAACTAGATTCTTTCGCCAGTCACCGTATAAAAAATCGTCTAGAGACATGAACGAATTTTCCTCGGGCGGCGAGTCATCAACTCTACTCGAAGCTTTAAGGAGGCCGATTTCTTGATTAAAAAATCGCACGTCGGCCTCAAAACGGTCTATCTCATTATAAAGATGACCAGTTTCATTCCAATATCCATCGTTGTAGAGACGATAGATTTCTTCGCGAAGTTGGCGTATTGATTCATTCCGCCAACCAATCTGGTTGTTGTAGAAGTGTAGCCATGCTTCGGTGTGTGCATGGCTCATCACTTGGCTGTCCCACCGGGCGTGCCAAATTATTTGCTGTAATTATGGTTCGGGCGTGCCAGAGCCTTATTAGGTAGACCCAAACTAATAACACAAAATTTCCTAAAAGCACTTGTGTGAGTGATACACAAGGTTTGGAAATCTGACATCTAACAGGCGATTGTGAAAGGTGAGTAGGAAAGTACCCTCACCTAAGGTCCCTAGACAGTACTGAAGCGCACAAGTCTAGCAAGTGATGAACACAAGCAAGAGAAATTAAATAAAAAAAGCATTTTTATTTAATTGAAATAAGAAAGAGAAAATTACAAAGATGTAATTTAAATGCTAAGAAAGCCTAAGAAAGTAAAAAGAATGCTATGAGCGCTATTTAGAATGCATTGGGATGCTTTTCTCGAAGTGACGCGGGGTGAATTGATAGCTTGGCCTGCCTGCTGTATTTATAGCGGCCATGGAGGTCTTCTAGATTAGGTAGGAAATCTGATGAATCATTATCTGGTAAAAATTACCAGTTTATTTCCATAAACTGATAATAGCTGCTATATCTTGAAACCTTCCATATCTGCGAGAATATATATACATACAGATGTATATATCTTGAATGTGGTCCCTTTTGTGGCTTGATTCAACTGACTTCCCCTCCAAGTAAATGATATACTTCCAAATCATAACATTATCTCCCATAAATATTGGTAATATCTTCCCAAATCAGATAATATCTTGACATATTATCTTTCCTTAAGTGATAATATCCTTCCATAAGAGATAATATTAAAATATTATCTTTCCCAATCTGATAATATTATCCCTTATCACAATATAAAATTTATCACTTTAGAGAATTTGTAGAGACTGATATTTTTCCCAAAGTAACCAAATATGTATCACACATCTCCTCATCGGGCTGCATGACTACGTTACAAAACATGAAGTCCGCAGAATTCCAGAGTGGCGCCAAATGAGGTGGGGCCGAGCATTATTAAAATGACCCAAAATATTTGCCAAACCAATCGGGCATGTTGTAATTCTTGTGAAGCAGACGACAATAATGACCATGTGGCCCCACCATGTTACTTTATGACCAAGCCAAAGCCTCAGCAAACTTTGGCCACCAGTCTGGATGAATTAGCAAGGCTGAGAATAAGCCCAATTCATATCACTTGAATGATGACCAAATTACAAAATGGTCAATGAAATGACCCAAATTTATTAAATACTTCAAATGAATCTTAGACTTAAAGAACGTGGCCCACCATACTGAATAGTCATCATATCAATTATTACTTAAAAACAGTCCGAATAAAATGTGTGTCCGATGGAGATTTAAGGTAGCCCTATTAACATGTATGTTAGCCCAATTGCAACTATAGTCATTTGACCCTTCCAATTTTGAATCAGTCAATTGACCATTAATTTTTTTTGCCATCGGGCTCAGGAGTCCGATTAAAATATTCCAATCGGCCTTATTAATTTTGACTTTAAAAAATGTATTTTTTAAGTGCAAACAGGGGGGTGGGTTTGTGCGAGTTTGAGCTGCTGGAGATCTTTCATCTGTTGGGGTGGTTGTATTTTTGTAGAGGGAGGTGAAGCTTGCTGTCATGCTAAGTCTTTGAGATGATAAGTGCTTTGGAACTTGCTTTCCTTAGAACTCACAATTGCATTGTAACTTGCTTTCCTTGGAACTCTCCAAATACTCCTTTGGCCCACTACTATATGGAATATGCCATTGAATTATGCCCGATCATCGGTCATGGCATGAAATGAAGAATTTGATCGTGGTAGCATTCTTCAACAGTAGCTTTCATTTTTTTGTGTGTTGAAAAAGCATAAGTACCAACCGGCCCCACCAAGTTACTAGGACTATGTGTTCTTCCATTGTGACCGAAATGGAGACACGCCGTATTTGGATGATATCAAAGCCAATGTGGAGTCTAACAGACTTTTGATCAAAGAGCTGGTCCTACCTCTTTTGGCTTGTTCATCAAAATTGAAATTGGGTCATGGCCGAATCAAGTTGTGATCGATAGTAAGTCCGAAAAGCTGCTCAGCCTGATGACTTGGTGATCCAAAATAAATAAGACTAACTTAAGGAACCCATTTATTTGAACACTTCTAACCAAGTGCTCCCAAATAAATGATCATGTGACAAAATACATATTTTGGGTACAAACAAGAATATCTCTAAAAATGAAATGAAAAGTTTCTCAATGCCGCTTAATACAATACATTACTTGGGCCTTCTCAACTCCTTTCCCTTTCCCTTTCCCTTTCCCTTTCCCTTTCCCTTTCCTTTACCTTCATTTCCCCATTTATTTTCAGCTTTCCAAATTTCCAAGCTTGCAGATTTGATTAAGACAGTATAATAAGTGTAAAGTAGAAGTACTACTGCAGAAGTGAAGAGTGACTTTCCGATCCACAAGGGAGAAAAGAGAAAAAAAAAGAAAAAAGAGGGTGCTTGAGAGTTATAGATGTGAAAATACAACAATACTACTGTTTGCACCCAAAAACCGCCAAAGCCTTTTTGAGCCCGATAGTTGGCCCAAATGTTTGCTCGGACTTGAACGGATTCTGCTTTCTTATTGACCCAGGATTCGTTTGGAATTGGCCAGCCTGAGGCTGCGAAGACCAACCGGGCTCGAGAAGTCAACATCACGTGGTTCAGAAGGTAAGACATAGAGTCAAAGTCTGGTGGAGCCCGATAGGTGATGGAAGTAGAGCACCCAACGATCAGGTACCATCTTTGGAATAAATAAGTAATGGCGAGTGTTTGAGCCCGATTGGTTAAGTTCGCGCGAATGTTCAGGATCGGGCATCCATGAAAGGAAGATCTAGCAGTATGGTTGAGCCCGATTGGTCGAAAGCGTGCATATAGCCGTCATCGAACTCATAGACATGGCAGTTGGCTAGTAAGATAGGCCGATGGATTGGTTAGGCAGTTCTATCTCTAGCTGTCATTTTCCTAATTTTAAGGAAGCAGAGTCTATTTAGGAGTGAATCTGGTCATATCTAGCTGGAGATGGAGAGTCAATCCTGAGAATATTGGAGATTGGTTCAATCAAGATAAAGACAAGGAAAAAGTTTGAGATTGGGAAGGATTTGCCATCTAGATCTTGCTTGGGGCGCAATTCAAGGAGTCCTTGTCGTACCAAAATTTTCTAAAGGTCGATATAAATACGAAAGCTAGCCAACCGCACAGGGAACTCCGCGTCATTCTCGAAACATCATTCAAACAACATTCAGAGCATTCAACCCTGCATTATTGTGTTCTTAGCTTTATTAGTAATAGGTCTATCCTCTTTGTTATTCTGTTTTCACCCTTCCTGTTGAGCAATCAGAGCTTGTTCTGATTCTGTTTTTTGGTTTTCTTGTTAATGTTTTTTTTTTTCAAAACACATTCAATAAAATATTTTCATATTTTATTAATTGTTTATGATTGTTTATCTGGTAAACTCTTCACGAATTGGCTTGTGCATTTCAGTATTGCCATAGAACTTTTGGTGAGGGTACTTTTCTACTTACCTCACACAATTACCCTGCTAGAAGTAAGATCTCTGAGCATTGTGTATTACTCACACAAGCACATAAGAAATTAGTTTGCACACACTGAGCTCGTTTGGCTTTGGCACATCCGCACAAACTATAGCAAACAACTACTAGCCCAAAGAAAACCAAAAAGAGTTATTTATACCCCTGTGGTTTGGCCCGATGCCACTTTACCCTCTGTGGTTTAAAATTAACCACTTAACTCTCCTGTGCTTTTTGGTAAAGTGTCACCGCTAAAAAAAGTGTTAACTTGACATTTTACTCCAAAAGCGCATGGGGGTTAAAAGTGTCATCGGGCCAAACCATAGGAGGGTAAAGTGTCATCAAACCAAACCACAGGGGGGTAAAGTGGTCACTAATTTTAGCAGTGACACTTTACCCGAAAGCATAGAGGGGTTAAGTGGTCAATTTTAAACAACAGGGGGATGAAGTGGCATCAGGCCAAACCACAAGAGGGTAAAATGTAATTAACCCTTTAATAAAGGCACATTATTCAGTTTAAAAGGCTCAGGAAGTTTACACCAAAGAAAAGTTAGAATGTCCGTAGATCAGTCATCAGAGTAGACTTGACCTTAGTGAACCTGCATCATAGACAGCCATTGAACTCAATTATAATGAATGTAGTTGATGCGCTTTCACCAAGTTCTTTACATGGGTACTAATTAAAACCAATTGTGTGCTTTCTCACAAAGACAAAATCGCATTTGTGTATTTTACAACCTCCTCTATTGCCAAGGGCTAATATCATGGACGGATTTAGGAATTTGGAGTTAGGGGAACTTGGTAGGGTGAAAGAGATATAAAGAGTTTACGAGGGTTCGGGAGAGCACCTCCGAGGCGATTATTTTTGGATCTATTCATGCATATTTTTGGACGGATGAAGGAATTAGAAAAGTTAATACTGATTGGCACTAAAAGCACAATACAATGACACATTATTACTACAAATAGAGACCAATAAGTTGAATGTTTCATACTTGAAAGAGAGGCTTAAGTGCAAAATAGATAATTTTTTAGCTTGGGAGGGGGACTTAAGTGTAAAAATATATATATTTTTTAGAGTATATATGCAGTTTTTCAAAATTCAAAGAGGGCTTGAGTCCGGACATAATACAACTATTTATGAATCTGCATATCAATGCCAGTTTTTTTAATTCAAATTTCTAAAAGGGAGAGGAGAGGGAAACTTGAAAATTGAGGGAAGAAAAAAGCAAAAATCCAATTGACATAAAACTAATAGAGAGATGGAGAGGAGTGGTGAGTTTGCTTACCAAGGATTGGATCTTGTGGAGTTACTTGACACAGCTTCATTCCGGAAAAAAAAAATAATAAAAGAAAGAAACATCAGGAAAAGACAACATATACCCACTGTGCTTCACTTGAAAACAATAACATAACCAGTAATTAGGGGCTAATGCACCTAGTTATAATCTTGTAAAAAGAATCAAACTGTTTAGCAGGTGATTAGGAGCTGTTTGGGGGACTGTTTAGGGGACACACACTTACTTGCAACAATAAAATATCTGATAAGCTAAAGAAATACCCAAATTCACACCCTTGTCGTTGATTTCTCACAGAGCATTCTTGAAATTTTCAAAAAGATTTGGGTGTCGAAATTTTCTTTTTCTTTTTCTTTTTTTTTTTTTTTTTTTCACCTATGGCTATGGGCAATTTTATGCCACAAAAAATGAATTTGATCTTTCACCAAAAATAAACAAAAGAACGGGCACCCAAGCCAAACCAAATCTCCAATGCAACAACCTTCCAAAACCACCCTATAGCAATCAAACAAAAAGCACTAAACTGAAGATAGATAGTGAATATGTGAGTGGCTGGTTTGAGGAAAATGAAATGATTAGAGTTAATTAGAAAAAGATTTGATTTCTCTAAACTCAAAAATTCCAACAAAATTATAGAGAGGGGAGAAAAAAATATTGCAGAGGAAGGCGGTAGTAGAAAGCAACCATTAGTTTAGCTTTGATAGAAACTGTAAAATACCTACTTGTTTATACAAAGAATTTGTATAGATGACTTTAACATCTCCATAGTCAAGCTGCCTTTCAGAAAATATATAGCCTGTACCAAAAATATATATATATATATATATAGCGCATGTCAGTCAGGGCTAACCACACCAACCAGATTTAGATAACCAGGTCAAATGTACCCAGATACCCTCCGCCAAGGTGTCATGGAGGCAATAAATAGTAAGGGCAAAGATGTCTTTAGGCTAAAATGAACTCAAATTATTCCTAGCTAAATAACACTTTAGTACCCCGTAGTTTGTATGAAGTTTCACTTTGGACCATTTAATTTCAATTGCAACACTTTGGTCTCTCTAGTTTTGAATTGGTTTTAATGTAGGCCCTTTTGAATTGGTTTCAATATATGCCCTGCCTCTAAGTGAAACTTCTTCGAAACTCTAGGGTCCAAAGTTAAAATTCGCCTAAACTCCAGGGCCCAAAGTGAAACTTCACCCAAACTATAGGGTACCAAAATGTGAGTTTTTCATCAAGTTACACTAACAGAGTTAGTGGCAGGGCCTGCATTGAAACCAATTCAAAACTACAAGCACCAAAGTATTACAATTGAAACTAAAGAGCCCAAAGTGAAACTTTGCCCAAACTACAAGGTTCTAAAATGTAATTTAGCCAATTATTTAGGTAAGGTGGTAAAGTGTAAGTTGGCCTTTATTCAATTAGGCCACATTTGTTTCACGAGACTAAGGTATAGAGAGAGATTAAACTAATATAATAGTCTCTTTTAGTTGAATAGTTTGGCAATTGGCGCAGCTATTCAGTGCAAGACTATTTGTCCGTTTTAAAAGAATTATTGAGTTATGCCAGAGGTTTTATTAGTTTTGTCCAACAAGTTTAGGAGCAGCAGATAGCTTTTGAAAGGGACTAATTGTCCAATCCCTTCTTGTTGTCCAAACGTGGCCTTAAAGGTCTTTTTTTTTTTTTTTTGACGTAGCATTGGTAAACTTGTCATTTTGAAAAGTCAAAATGATTATATCATGCATTTTTTTTTTAGAAATGATAGGCACACAATAAATTGCACAACGTTTCTTGTGTGTACATGCTTTTTAGCACAAGGTCCAACCATGTACTGCACGTTTGTGCAATTCGTTGTGTACCTATCATTGTTTTTTTTTTGGGCAGTGATAACTGATATGGAACGCTGCTTCTTATGTGCGAAGCTGCATCTTAGCTGTCCGATTATCAATTGATCTAAATAGCCACTTTAGCTAACAGAGGAATATAACTGACGTTAGGAAAAGTTGAAAGCGCTTGCTTGAGTAAAGTCTAATTTCTGTGGTCTGTGGATAGGCTTCTGGCTCATTGGTCACTTCGGTGGGGGTGTGGTGACGGTAGCTTTGGCTCAAACCGGACATTCTACATCGGGGAGGGGCTTCTATAGTCACACCCAGAGAGGGTTGCTACACTGGTTGCCCCCTTCTCCCATTTTCTCTAAGCCAAAAAATAAAACCGATGATCGGAGAGTTACGTGGTTAACTGCGATTAGGAAAGAGATAAATAAGCAGTTTTTTAGGAAAGAGAAAAATAAATGACTGCAAATACCAAGGACTGTCTTCCTTAATGAAATAAAATTCAACCAACTGCAGAATTCTTCATAGTTACCTGCGTAAAATTCAACCAAGGACTGTAACAAGTTGGGAATTGTATGCCTTCAACTATACAGTAATGCTGTTTTTTTTTTCTTCCCAAAACACTAGGAAATTGAATGCTTTGGCGTTCAATATCATCTCAAAATAGTTTAGAATTAATCTAAAGTTAATCATTTCATCTCAACAAGAGTTGTCACAGCCCGGTCCCACAATAGCGGAACCGGAGTCCGTGGCACGCCACCGAGGCTAAACCAATTCATTAACGTTCCCAAAATTTGGTTTGAAGAACACACGCAGCGGAAAACAAAACACATTTTAAAACCAGAGGTTCATTCGACTGCTCAGTCGACTGCTAAGTCGACTGTTCAGTCGACGGAGGTGGACAGGGATTTAACAGCAAATTTCAGTCGACTGAAACTGGAGATCCAGTCGACTGATGCGGGGTCCAGTCGACTGCTGAGGAGTCCAGTCGACTGCTTCTGCTAAAATAAGAAGCAGTTGCTAACAGACTCAGGGTTCAGTCGACTGCTCAGTCGATTGCTCCCCTGGCAGCAGCCCAATCTGCAGAAAACAAGTTTTAAAAGCTTTCTAACTTCCATCCAATGATCAACCACTCAATTCAAACTCAGCCCATAGAAATCTTAACTGTATTAAAACATTTCTAAAGCAGGATTACAACATGTTACTAACTATTACAAAGGTTTAAAATCCATTCTAACATACCAAAATAATTATGGTTTAAAACAACCAAATTCTTATTACAACATTACTATTATCCCAAAACTACAAGATTTCTCATTTAAATTGCCTTCCAAAAGAACTCCCAACCCACGTGCTCACTTCTGCGATTCCTCGCCAGCATTAACACCTGAAATGGTTATTTGAATAACCACACATATTTCGATTTGTTTAAGCTAAAGCTTAGTGAATAAAACAACATATGCACATGAATGATAAACATGTCCGCATTCACATCTCTACATTTCATACTAGTCGCCGGAGACTCACGTGCCCGTCCATACTCCCAATCCGCGACTCCTCGCCAATAAGTCCACGCGAAAGGGTAAGACCCACGATTCTTCTCTTCAATCGTGCGACCTTAATGCCTATATCGGCTCCACAAAATGGCACGGTGACCACGTGTAATACCCCGTATTTTCAATAAATATTTAATGCAGAGAGATTCTATATACTTTCCTTGACCATTCATGAAATTCAATCTTCGATCGATCGAAGCTAGTTCGAGCGATCGAGACCCTTCAGTTCAAGCGATCGAACCCTTTTCGAGCGATCGAAAACCCTACCGACATAAATTAAATACGTGGTCCCCACTTCAATCGATCAAACTTTTTTCAATCGATCTAACTGACCGATCTGAGTTCGATCGATCGAGAATCCTTCGATCGATCGAGAATAGAAATATCAGAATACCAGTTTTGCGCAAATGCTGCCACCTGCACTCCCATTTCTTTATATATACACTGCATTCGTGTATGTTGTGTGTTTACTGAGTTTGTGAGAGTTTTAGAGAGTTGAGAGAGTTGTGAGTTTGTGTATGTTTATATATATATACACAATTATACACACACATACATATACATATATATATATATATATCCGGGACAAGAAGAAGAAGAAGAAGGAGAAGAAGAAGAACAAGAAGAGGCAGAGAAAGAGAGACAGAAGAGACGAAGAGAGGAGCAGAGAGAGAAAGAGGCCGCCATTAAAGCTTCGGAGCTAAAGCTTACCCAAACGCGCCCTTACGACTTTTGGTGAGTTCCAAACTCACTCGGTAACGTAATTATGATGTTTTACATATTCTGGGCGTATTAATTATAACCCAAACACCCCTTAGCACATTCTGCACGTTCACTGGCAGAATCTGTAGAAGACGAAGTTCGACCGATCGAACTGAGTTCGAGCGATCGAACATCAGAGCCCCAATCGATCGAACTGAGTTCAACCGATCGAACATCCCTGAGTTCAATCAATCGAGAATACTTCAATCGATCGAGACTACCTTCACTTCGATCGATCGAGAAGACTTCAATCGATCGAACAACACTTTCTTCGAGCGATCGAGATGACCTCAATCGATCGAACCTAGCAGAACATGAATGTATTCCTTTCAGTTTATAATGCATAGTGCGTAGTTGTTTAATTGTTGTTTCATGTTCCTATTATGCGATATTATGGATTACGGAGGTAATGGGATACGATAATGAGATTGAGATAACATGGTGAGTAACGTAGTCGGGTTCGGAACGCTAGTAATAGTACGACGCGATAACGTAGTAAGTTTGAGATGATAATATTGGGTAGTATTGGATAAGTGAGAAATGAGTCAGTAAGAGGAATTGTATGTTCAAAGTTGTGTGTGTCGAGCTGATGATTCGCTCAGGTTAAATCCGATAAGTGTATGTCAAGGATTTGATCAGGATCGTGAGAATTATGGGTGCACAGTACTCGCAAGCGTTCTTAAAAGCGGTGAACAGTAAGAGTTCTTAAAAGCGGTGAACAAGAGTAGATGTGGCACGCCCATGATTTGAATTACCAGAGCTGTGTATGTATCGTACTCGCAAGCGTTCTTAAAAGCGGTGAACAGTAAGAGTTCTTAAAAGCGGTGAACAAGAGTATGGGTATATCCATGGACCAGTCGTTATATGAGAACGATGTATGGGTGCTCGCAAGAGTTCTTAAAAGCGGTATAGCGGTGAACAAGAGCACTGGTATGTTGTGCTGATATAATCAGTTCGAGATAGTCAGTTGGGTATTGTGGAATCAGTCTTAGAGTGGGAGTCGATAATAATCGATTAATGATATGTCTGAATAAACGAGTAAGGGATATATTTAGTATCACGGTCATATATTGTTCATAATGGTAATTATGTCATTTCTATGAGACTGTGTTAGTTAGTGCTCACTCAGCTTTCAACAAGCTGACGGCCTTTATTGCCTGGACATTCCCCGTCCAGACTACCCTGTCCTTTACAGTGCAGATGACGGAACTCATAGCAATAACTATTATCCTGAAGGGAGTTACGCCGAGGATGGCCCCACTGATGCCAGTTATGCTGACGCCTATCCGTACGCTAGCTGAAGACCTGAAGATAGATAGTAGTTATATTACTACTTTTCCTTTTACTGTTGTACTTTGTAGTTAACGGGTACTTGGGCATATGTTGTCTCCAGACCTGTTGTGATCCTGTGGACCGTACTCTGATGTTTGTAATAGATAGAACCGTGTTTATATTTCAGTTGTTTTACTGTTCCTGTTTGGACTAGTACTGTGTGGTGTGGATTATCAGTGACTTTCACTTGTCATTCCCTATGGACCCATAAAGGAAATTTATTTTTCTCTATTTATGCTACTCCGGGGCGTGACAGGGTTTTTGGTATCAGAGCACCTGGTTATATTACGGTTAGGTTCTGATATGGTCGTTCACTGATGGATTCCACACCATCTGGTTCTAGTATTTAAGATTTTTGAGATGAGATATGAGTATAAGATAAGTTCGTCTTCCTGACGATAGATAGTTTCCTTTGCAGGATAGCATGGATCCAGAGTTTCATCAGTTTGTTACAGATGCTTATGGAGGACACGTGATCCATGGGGATACCGTGGAGCCAGCTGACCCAGAGTTTTATCGAGAGCGTGTGTGCCAGATAGCTAGTAGACATTTGGAGGAGGACATGTGGAGAGCACTTTATGTGACAGAGAGGACTCACCCGACACAGATGCGTATGGATGCTTACCATACTGCGAGGATTGGTAGAGACATTTGCCAGGAGATATTACGGTTAGTTCAGAGTAAGCCTGAGATGGATGAGATTGAGTTGAGAGCTATTGTAGCCGGTCCACCAGAGCCTGTAGTTGCACCAGCGCCAGCAACACCACCACCATCGCCGGTACCCGATGTACCAGTTCCAGAGCCTGAGCCGATTCAGGAGGATGAGGACATAGATGGAGATGGAGAGGAGGAGCCGATAGATGACGAGGACCCAGTAGAGGATGAGCATGCAGACGATGCAGATGATGATGAGCCTGAGGATGACCCCGAGGAGCCAGAGTTTGAGCCAGAGGATCCAGTACCAGACCCAGAGGCTGTTGAGGCAGACATAGTAGTAGATGAGGATGCGCCCGATGAGGAGGTAGTTGTGCCAGAGGCACCAGTTGTGCTTCAGATACCAGCTGGACCCATTATGCATATGGCAGCTATGGCCGATATGGCAGTAGGATGGATAGCTCAGATGGTCGCACAGCCAGCAGATTTTGTTATGGGAGAGGCAGCCATAGCGGGAGCTCTTGATATAGCCGATGGATTCGCCGCAGTAGCAGTCGATGTCGCCAACCAGGCGATAGCAGACGGGATAGAGGATGATGATGCAGAGATAGTAGAGGATTGGGATATAGGAGTTGTAGTCGGAGATCTTGTTGCACCAGTTGAGGATGACCCACTCGAGGAGATGGAGATTGATTCAGAGGATGAGGCACCACCAGCAGGATCAGACGCTGACGACTTTTGAGTCAGGACCTGCAGGGCTTAGTTTTTGTTTGTTTTATCAGGACATGTTGTCCACTAGATTTTTGGGAGCTTGAGAGATAGCTATTTGACCATAGCTTTGTATAGATGTTAGCAGTAGTATTAGTAGTTGACCTTAGTACTGTTTTAGCCTTGTCCCACGTGGTACATAGTATGGTTACTGTGTACTCCATGGTACATCTTTTGATATCTATATTTATACGAGCAGTACTTTTGATATTGATTGTTGGTTGATTGATGTGTTGCTTTGTAGAACTGTTAGTTCTTGTTGCTTTTCGTTCTATCTTGGTTTCGTTTCTACGAGAAGACTTTCAGCTGATCAATATGTCTCTTGTAGGCAATACTCGTTATCATCATGGTAGGACCCTTGAGAAATCACCAAGCACGTAATGGAGCACCTATTCCGGAAGGGATGGATCCGACGGGAATTTTCGAAGCCTTCATGCAGAGGATGGAGCATGTGGGGGATACTTATAATCACTCCACCCACCAGAGACCTTTTGCACCCCCACCACCAAGACAGACTGGAGATAAGTTGTTAGCAAATTTTCGTGGGTTACGTCCAGAGAAGTTCGATGGACTAACAGAACCATGGAAAGCGGAACAATGGATAAGAGAAATGGAGTTGATATTTGAAGCATTGGAATGCAGCGAACAAGAGAAGCGTCGCCTTGCTACTTTTCAGCTCACTTATGCCGCCGCAGATTGGTGGGAAGCCGAGCGAGCCACTATTGGGATCGATGCTGCTAAAGCTATGCCATGGGAAACATTCAAAGGACGATTTTTGGAGAAGTATTTCCCAGAGGATGAGAGAGATCAACAGGAAAGGAACTTTCTCAATTTGGTACAAGGAGGATGGAATGTCAGGGAATATACAACACAGTTTGAGCGTCTATCCAGATTTGCTCAGCATATGATAGACACGCCACAGAAGAAGGTGAAGAGATTTCACCAAGGATTGAATCCCCATCTCAGACATATGATGGTTGGTCATCTGAATCAATCATTTGAAGAGATTGTCAGATTTGCAGCAGGATTAGAGAAGGATGCTTATCCAGCACAACAACCACAGATGAATCGATCTCAGTCATCTAGAAGTTTTCAACATAGGAATTTCCATAACTTGCCACCAAGGAATACTCAAGGTTGGAGACCACAGGGGAATTTTCAAGGGAATAAGAGAAACTGGGAAGGAACCAGAAAGCCACCACAGAGCTATACTCGACCCCAGCAATATCGCCAGCAAGGATCACAGCCGCAGGCACTACTGACAGCACCGCCAAGCAATAGCGGAGGATGTTTTAATTGCGGAAAGCCAGGGCACGTTGCCAGATTCTGTACAGCCCCTAGAGTTAATCGCAGAATGGATATTGTCTGTCGAAATTGCAACAAGCCGGGACATCTAAGCAAGGATTGCCGTGCACCACAAGGAGGATACTATGGAGCACCAATTCAAGGGATACAAGGACCTCCAGATCAGACAAGGATAAATGCTATCATTCCAGGAGAAGCAGGCTTTAACGCTGATGAGCAGCAACATTTGGAAGGTACGCTTGTACTCTTTCATAGTCCAGTTAAAGCTTTATTTGATACTGGAGCCGCACGTTCATTTATTGCTGTTAAGATTGTGCGTCAATTGGGTTTAGAACCCCAGACACTTGAGTCAACACTGAATGCTGTATCACCATTGGGAGTGACAGTTAAGTTGAGTAAAGTGTGTAAAGATTGCCCTTTGACTTTGGGAGATAGGAATCTTCCAGCAGACTTGGTAGTTCTGTCAATGTCAGGATTTGATGTTATCCTAGGGATGGATTGGTTAACTAAGTATGGTGCTAATTTGGATTGCCCTACTAAGACGATTGTATTTCCGAGACAAGGAAGGCCGACGATTAGATTTCAGTGTCAGCCGACGAGCGAGATGTTTCTTACGAGTAGTTTGGCTACGATTGGGAGTACAAGTACAGAGCTCACGATGGATCAGATTCCTAGTGTGCAAGACTTTCAAGATGTATTTCAGGATATTAAAGGACTCCCACCGAAAAGAGAAATAGACTTCTGTGTGGAATTAGTACCTGGTACATTGCCGATTTCCAAGACTCCATATAGGATGGCACCAACTGAGATGTTGGAACTAAAGAAGCAAGTTCAAGAGCTTGAAGACTTAGGTTTCGTTCGCCCGAGTACGTCACCTTGGGGAGCACCAGTTCTGTTTGTAAAGAAGAAGGATGGAACACTTCGACTCTGTATAGACTACAGGGAGTTGAACAAGGTTACGATCAAGAATAGATATCCACTTCCTCGGATAGACGACCTATTCGACCAGTTACAAGGATCTAGGATCTTTTCCAAGATCGATTTACGTTCAGGATACCACCAATTGTTAGTTCGACCAGAGGATGTATCAAAGACTGCATTCAGGACAAGATACGGGCATTACGAGTTTCTAGTTATGCCTTTTGGATTGACGAATGCGCCAGCAGTATTTATGGATTTAATGAATAGAGTATTCAGACCATATCTGGATCAATTCATTATAGTGTTCATTGATGATATACTAATCTACTCAAAGACGGAAGAAGATCACGAGGAGCATTTACAGATTGCCTTGCAGACACTTCGAGATAACAAGTTGTATGCAAAATACAGCAAGTGTGAGTTTTGGCTACGAGAAGTCAAATTCTTGGGACATGTTATATCTCAGGACGGTATTTCTGTGGACTCATCTAAGATTGATGCAGTCTTAAGCTGGAATAGACCGACCAATGCGACAGAAGTCAGAAGTTTTCTTGGATTAGCAGGATATTACAGAAGATTTGTAGAAGGATTTTCCAAGTTAGCAGGACCACTAACGAATTTAACAAGGAAGGAGACGAAGTATGAATGGACGGACAAGCATGAGGGTGCATTTCAGGAGTTAAAAGAGAAATTGACTTCTGCACCGGTACTTGCGATACCTAAGAGTGGAGAAAGATATGTGATCTACAGTGACGCATCGCACCAGGGATTGGGTTGTGTACTGATGCAAGACGGGAATGTTATCGCATATGGATCAAGACAATTGAAGGTACACGAGAAGAATTATCCGACGCATGACCTGGAATTGGCAGCAATAGTGTTTGCCTTAAAGATTTGGAGACACTATCTCTATGGAGAAAAGTTCGATCTGTTTTCCGATCATAAGAGCTTGAAATATTTGTTCTCTCAAAAGGAGTTGAACATGCGACAACGAAGATGGATGGAGTTACTCAAGGACTATGACTTTTCATTGCAATACCATCCAGGTAAAGCAAATGTCGTAGCAGATGCTTTGAGCCGTAAACCTCGATTAGTGATCGCTGCATTACTAATTAGAGAATGGAGAGCATTAGAAGTTTTAGCCGAATTTGATCTTCAGCCAGTGGAGCCAATGGAAAGACAACATTTTGGATGTCTGATGGTACAACCAACTTTGATCAGCCGTATCATAGAAGCTCAACAGACAGCAGAGGATTTGAAGTTATGGTTCACCAAGATGACAGCAAAAGAACCTGAGATCTGGAGTGTTAGTACAGATGGAGCTTTACGATGTAAAGGTAGACTCTGTGTACCTGACAAAGAAAATCTCCGGAAGGACATATTGGATGAAGCTCATAAATCACGGATGACGATTCATCCAGGAAGTACAAAGATGTACAAGGACTTGAAGAGAAATTTTTGGTGGGAAGGAATGAAGCGAGAAGTGGCTGAATATGTTTCTCAGTGTCTTACTTGTAAACAAGTAAAGGCAGAACATCAGAAACCACCTGGATTTCTACAGCCGTTACCAATTCCTCAATGGAAATGGGAACACATCACCATGGATTTTGTGGTCGAATTACCAAAATCGCAGCAGAATCATGACGCTATTTGGGTAATTGTGGATCGACTTACGAAGACAGCACATTTTATCGCCTACAGTATGACGTATCCAGTGGAGCGATTGAGCCGAATGTATCTGCAACATATAGTACGGTTACACGGAGTACCTGTTTCTATCGTATCAGATCGAGATTCGCGCTTTACTGCAGAATTTTGGAAGAGTCTTCAGACAGCAATGGGAACAACTTTGAACTTGAGTTCAGCTTTTCATCCACAGACCGATGGACAGACGGAGAGAGTTAATCAAGTAATGGAGGACATGTTACGTGCTTGTGTCATTGATTTTGAGAATTCTTGGGAGACACACTTACCTTTGATAGAATTCGCATACAACAACAGTTATCATTCGAGCATAGGAATGGCGCCGTTCGAAGCTTTGTACGGAAGACCTTGCCGATCACCGCTATGTTGGACTGAAGTCGGAGATACTCAACTTCTTGGGCCAGAGATGATACGAGAGACTAGTGAGAAGATTCAGATTGTACGTGAGAAGATGAAGACAGCTCAGACCCGACACAAAAGTTATGCTGACAAGCGACGCAAAGATTTAGAGTTTGCCGTTGGAGATCATGTGCTACTCAAGGTTTCACCTGTACGAGGCATCGTCAGATTTGGTCAGAAGAGGGGCAAATTATCGCCACGATTCATCGGACCGTTCGAGATTCTAGAGCGTGTGGGAAAAGTTGCTTATCGCCTAGCATTGCCCCCGAAGATGTCAGGAGTGCACAACGTTTTCCACATCAGTATGCTGAGGAAATGTATTCATAACCCAGCGCACGAAATCAACTTTGAGGATATTGAAGTCAACGACAATGTTACGTTCAACGAAGGACCAGTTCGCATTTTAGATCGTGGAGTCAAGAAGCTCAGGAATAAGGAGATTCCATTAGTCAAGATTCAGTGGAAGCATCATGATGAAGGAGAAGCTTCGTGGGAGCTAGAGTCAGAGATGCGTGAGAAGTTTCCGTTTTTGTTTTAACTTTGTATGTTTTCGATTTCGAGGACGAAATCTTTTGTTGGGTGGTGGATGATGTAATACCCCGTATTTTCAATAAATATTTAATGCAGAGAGATTCTATATACTTTCCTTGACCATTCATGAAATTCAATCTTCGATCGATCGAAGCTAGTTCGAGCGATCGAGACCCTTCAGTTCAAGCGATCGAACCCTTTTCGAGCGATCGAAAACCCTACCGACATAAATTAAATACGTGGTCCCCACTTCAATCGATCAAACTTTTTTCAATCGATCTAACTGACCGATCTGAGTTCGATCGATCGAGAATCCTTCGATCGATCGAGAATAGAAATATCAGAATACCAGTTTTGCGCAAATGCTGCCACCTGCACTCCCATTTCTTTATATATACACTGCATTCGTGTATGTTGTGTGTTTACTGAGTTTGTGAGAGTTTTAGAGAGTTGAGAGAGTTGTGAGTTTGTGTATGTTTATATATATATACACAATTATACACACACATACATATACATATATATATATATATCCGGGACAAGAAGAAGAAGAAGAAGGAGAAGAAGAAGAACAAGAAGAGGCAGAGAAAGAGAGACAGAAGAGACGAAGAGAGGAGCAGAGAGAGAAAGAGGCCGCCATTAAAGCTTCGGAGCTAAAGCTTACCCAAACGCGCCCTTACGACTTTTGGTGAGTTCCAAACTCACTCGGTAACGTAATTATGATGTTTTACATATTCTGGGCGTATTAATTATAACCCAAACACCCCTTAGCACATTCTGCACGTTCACTGGCAGAATCTGTAGAAGACGAAGTTCGACCGATCGAACTGAGTTCGAGCGATCGAACATCAGAGCCCCAATCGATCGAACTGAGTTCAACCGATCGAACATCCCTGAGTTCAATCAATCGAGAATACTTCAATCGATCGAGACTACCTTCACTTCGATCGATCGAGAAGACTTCAATCGATCGAACAACACTTTCTTCGAGCGATCGAGATGACCTCAATCGATCGAACCTAGCAGAACATGAATGTATTCCTTTCAGTTTATAATGCATAGTGCGTAGTTGTTTAATTGTTGTTTCATGTTCCTATTATGCGATATTATGGATTACGGAGGTAATGGGATACGATAATGAGATTGAGATAACATGGTGAGTAACGTAGTCGGGTTCGGAACGCTAGTAATAGTACGACGCGATAACGTAGTAAGTTTGAGATGATAATATTGGGTAGTATTGGATAAGTGAGAAATGAGTCAGTAAGAGGAATTGTATGTTCAAAGTTGTGTGTGTCGAGCTGATGATTCGCTCAGGTTAAATCCGATAAGTGTATGTCAAGGATTTGATCAGGATCGTGAGAATTATGGGTGCACAGTACTCGCAAGCGTTCTTAAAAGCGGTGAACAGTAAGAGTTCTTAAAAGCGGTGAACAAGAGTAGATGTGGCACGCCCATGATTTGAATTACCAGAGCTGTGTATGTATCGTACTCGCAAGCGTTCTTAAAAGCGGTGAACAGTAAGAGTTCTTAAAAGCGGTGAACAAGAGTATGGGTATATCCATGGACCAGTCGTTATATGAGAACGATGTATGGGTGCTCGCAAGAGTTCTTAAAAGCGGTATAGCGGTGAACAAGAGCACTGGTATGTTGTGCTGATATAATCAGTTCGAGATAGCCAGTTGGGTATTGTGGAATCAGTCTTAGAGTGGGAGTCGATAATAATCGATTAATGATATGTCTGAATAAACGAGTAAGGGATATATTTAGTATCACGGTCATATATTGTTCATAATGGTAATTATGTCATTTCTATGAGACTGTGTTAGTTAGTGCTCACTCAGCTTTCAACAAGCTGACGGCCTTTATTGCCTGGACATTCCCCGTCCAGACTACCCTGTCCTTTACAGTGCAGATGACGGAACTCATAGCAATAACTATTATCCTGAAGGGAGTTACGCCGAGGATGGCCCCACTGATGCCAGTTATGCTGACGCCTATCCGTACGCTAGCTGAAGACCTGAAGATAGATAGTAGTTATATTACTACTTTTCCTTTTACTGTTGTACTTTGTAGTTAACGGGTACTTGGGCATATGTTGTCTCCAGACCTGTTGTGATCCTGTGGACCGTACTCTGATGTTTGTAATAGATAGAACCGTGTTTATATTTCAGTTGTTTTACTGTTCCTGTTTGGACTAGTACTGTGTGGTGTGGATTATCAGTGACTTTCACTTGTCATTCCCTATGGACCCATAAAGGAAATTTATTTTTCTCTATTTATGCTACTCCGGGGCGTGACACCACGTGCTCCTTCTGACCCAAATAAGCAACTTAACATGCACAAATACATATCACCATGCTTGCGGTAATCAAAACATATCACCGTGCTATTGAGCCTACTTATCAATATAAATGCCCAATATGAACTACACAATATATCTCTAAGAATTAATACATGCTATTCACACAAAACATGAATACATGTCAAGAAATCATTCCAAAAAACATAGTTGAATCACTCACCTCCGATTTACGCTCCTATAATTCAAACTGAAGAAAACCCGTGCACAAAGAACGTGCAGAAGTCCGTCTAGCAAAATTCCTATGGATCAGAATTCCATTTCTCAACTTTTATGAAAAATTCTAGAAAATAACTTTTCGGAAAACTTAGCCAAACAGGCCCTAATAGGTATCAAAACGAAGCTATTACCTCGAGGAGCTCGAATACGAAATCTGGGAGAAAACAGACTGACAGAAGGTCGTCGTTTGGCGTCGCAAAGCTCTAAGCAATCAAATCTCCTTCTAGCCCCCCTTTTTGGCCTCCTCTTGGAATTTAGGTTAAGAGTTGTGAAATATCGCAACTCATCTCTATCTATACATAGGCAACATTCTCGGGGAATTACGTTTACCTCCCCACGAGTTTTCATAACTCCTAATCAGTCTCTGAAACTTTCTATACAGCTTATTCATAGCTTTACGAGTGAACCTCAAAATTATAAAAGTTTTCGACTAAGTTTCGTTTGGTCGCTAAAACGTGAATTTCTATATGACGTTTCCGAAGTTGCTAATTAGCCTACCAAATTAATAGCGTGTTAATTCGTTCTCACCAGGATACTAAATCTAACAACAGAAATATATTCTAAGCTAGAAAATAATACAGATATTGAAATACACAGGTAAACAGTTATTTTCAGATAAACATTTAAAATGTTCCACAGTGACCGTCTCACACTCAGAGAGACGTCACAACAACAAATTCTAAATCACCACAGTCTCAGAGGGTTCTCTAATACAGACACCCAAATCAACTCGTGAGTCAAAACTCACTCAACCATGTGTCATAGGACACGCCACATCACATTATCATGCATGACAATGTAATGCAAATGCAATAGCACGAATGCGGGTGTTATAAGAGTAATGTTATGATTGTTAGATAATATATCCCACATCAAATAAATATGAGATTGATTGTGGCTAGATATACATGTTGGGTCTCTCCACCCAATAGCTTAAACTTTTGAGTTGGATTCAAAGTTTCTTTATGGTATCAGAGCCAGGCCCATTCCTAATCCTCTAAAAACAAAAAAATAAAAAATTAGCCCACACCCCACGATGACAGACCCAACAATAGGTTGCACGATGATAAGACCCAAAGAGGCGCACGTGACAGACCCAAGAAGCGGCTGCACGTGAGGGGGCGTGCTAGATAATATATCCCACATCAAATAAATATGAGATTGACTGTGACTAGATATACATGTTGAATCTTTCCACCCAATAGCTTAAGCTTTTGGATTGAATTCAAAGTTTCTTCGATGATTAGTGTGACTGTTGTGATATCTAGTTTTGCTTACAATTTCTGGGAGATTGGATTGTGTCTTTGCTGATTAATATTGCTTCTTTTTTTTTTTTTGGGAATTGCTTTAATTGGAAGGGGGAGTTTGGGTGCTATTTGATTGGGCTGCACTCTAGGTGTTTGTGGTTTGTCTTGGGAGAGATTCTCATTAGAGTGAAGTATGTTTGGGGCATTTGGTTAGGAAGCTGTTATGGAAATCCCAAATGCTATGGGGGAATATCATTGCCTATGATACCACAACCACTATTGCAGCATGTGGTACCACCCTAGGATTGGAAACAAAATTTGAAATCCAATGACATCATTACTTCCTGAATAATTGTCATTGTAATTGATGTCGGTAACACATGAAAGTGAGAAAAAAGACAGTTCTTGTCACAACCATATTCCATATCTCAAATCAAAACCACCTGAAATGAAAAAAAATAAATAAATAAATAAACAAACAAAAATTAAAAATAAAAACTAAGGTCACATCAATACATAAAATAAAATTTCAAAATATATGATGGTGGAATACTTTGAACATCCACAACAACAAAAATTTTTAATATGATCCTGCACAAGTAACTAGCAAATTCAAATAACTGACAGCTACTCGAAACCTCATTACTAGAATGATCAAATTTCACCAACCGTCTAGCTACTTTATCACTTCTTCACACATAGTAAGTGGACACATCATCACAGTCTGTAATTTTTTCATGATGATAAGATAGGCCACTAACCATCTCAGCCTGGAACATACTTAAAATTTCTTTTGTGTAAAAACTTTAGCTGATTCTTCCTCTATACTCATGCCAACCCTCAAAATTGGTCTTTTGTCTTTAGTCTCAAAGTCAGCATTGTTCTCTTGTTCCTTCCTTGAAATAACAGCTTGATCATATTGCCTTATAAACTCATACAGAGGCATGTGGCTTTTCAAGTACTCATCAAAGTACGAATTGATACTTTCACTATGTTGTGTGCTGTACATACAAGCACAAAATATATTGAGAGTGAAAATTGATGCCCACTTTTCTCGCTTATGATAAAGCTTCACGAGCCACTAATTTTACCTTTCTCTTCTTTTTTTCTTTCTTCTAACCCTCTTTTCACTGTCCAGTAGAGAGTGTGTGTATGTTTGGATGTGTGTGTATATATATCTATAATATATATATATATACATATATAAATGTACCAATGCGCATAAGTGTTTTACACTTTTATCAATCGGTGCACTTTTACTTAACTAATTTCCTTAGAATTTAGAGTTTTAAAAGTTTAGTATACCACTTTTTTATTTGTAGTGTGTCTATGTCATAAGAGTCCTACAACTTAATAACATCTATGTGTTTGGTTGATTTTTTTCTTTTTGGACTCTAGAATAAACTAAATCTATTGGTTTTTTTTTTTTTTTTCGTTTTGTTGAACTCTTTTTTTTTTTTTTTAAACCTCTTTTTGTGTATATATATATATATTATATACGTATGCATTTTGTATGTTATGTGTATGTTTATGTGCCTCATAAATCAACTTTCTTTTTGTTGGACTCTAGAATAAACTTAATCCATTGTTTTTTTTTTTTTTTCTTCTTCTTGGACTTTTTTTTTTTGATAACCTCTTGTTGTATATATTATATGCGTATGTATATTTGTTTGTTATGTGTATGTTTATGTGCAGAGATAGATCAACAAATATTACAAATCTAGATAGTAGTGGTTATTTTGGTAAATTCATTTGTGGGACGGTTTTAGTATTTTAGATATAAAGCAACTGATAATTACCGATGCCCATAAGTGGTTAACACTTTTATCAATCGGTGCACTTTCACTTAAGTAATTTTTTTAGAATTTTAACAACTTTAGTATACCAAGTTTTTTTTTTTTTTTTTGGGTCCGTCCATGATAATCCTAACTTTTTATTTTTCTGCTTTGGATATATCATGTTATATACAATCCCTACATTTTTACAACTCCGTAATATTAATGGTATTCGACATTAATCCTATTGTGTATTACAACTCCTTCCAAACAACTCAAGTTCCCATCGGAATTTACAAATAAAAAATAAAAATAAAAAAAGAAAAAGAAAAGAAAAAAGGCAATCACACTTTAGTTCAAATATGACTCTTTTTTAAATACGCCCCTAAACTATAAAACTTGACAAACTAACTCCCCTCAACTATTGTATTTTTCTCTAAAACCCCTTCCATTAGAATTCTGTCCCAAAAAAGAACGCTTTTTTTTTCTTTTTCTTTTTTTTAAAATTTATATTTTATTTTTTTATTATCATGTGAGCAACATATGATACAAACTATTAGCAACATGATATCTATTTGTCCCTCCTTGGAGCCATTGGAAATTTTATGACAAAAATATCATTTGCTGCATAATAATTGCCCTTTGTTGTATACCAAATTTTAGACAATTTTGTTCTTAAAATTTCAACAACTCAAAGAAGAGACAAAAATGTTATGTTGTTAACACTTTTGGTAACATGATACAAAAGTAATCAATTTTTCAACTACAACCTAACAGAAGAGCTGTTAGTGAAAAGTTAAAATAGTTGATAGGGTCAATTTGTTGAGTTTTATAGTTGAGGGCAATTGAAAATGGTCATAGTTGAAGGGGTGTTAGTGTAATAACCCCTCTTTTCTTTTCTTTTTTGGACTCCACAGTGGGTTACGTGAATGATGGATTAGTAACATATATGTCTCTTAAAGAGTTATAATAAATGTCTATGAAGAATTTTAGGACTCTTAACTAAATTCCTATTACCAATTTCTTAGTAGTATATGATTCTTTTTACACTCACGAAGTTTAAAAATTTTACCTTCCAATTATAAATCTTGCATTCAGCCTTCAATTAATACAATTGTTTGAGAGCTAATCTATCTAAAAGCTCACATTTAATCAATAGCTAATTAATAGAAGAATTTTAGTAATTGAACACATTTGGGCAAAGTTCCTTAGCTGTACATGGTTTGTTAGATTCCTCTTACAATTGTGAGGCCCTAATTAATTAGAAAATAATTAAATAAATAAATAAAATAATTTTAAACATTATTTTTTTTAATCCGTAGACCCACTGTTGTGAGAGGGAACCTAACAAACCACACCTAAAGAACTTTACCCAAGTATGTTCCTTGAGTATTAATTGTGTAACAATTTTTTGCTTCTTTGATTAAAGTGGACCAGAATGGATTAATTGAGTATTGGATCATTGGATGAAACAAAGTCCAATCTAAATTAGGATAAATAAGGAAATCAAGTATTAGGAATAAATAAAGGAATTGTGTACTAGAAATTAATCGTGTAGAAGAATAACATGAATTCACAAGCCTCTCAGTCCCAGGTTTACTTTTGGCCCTATTTGTTAAGACATTATTTTAGCTCTCTCTCTCTCTCTCTCTCTCTCTCTCTCTCTCTCCTTTCTTTTTTTTTTTGGACTAGAAGACTAATGATAGTATTAAAGAACCTACTAGTATTATCTAATTTCTATTATACGTCTCCACTTCCCAAGTTCTCCATAGCCTTGGACATTTTTTTTTACACTTTAATTAAGATTCACAAAACAGTCTACTCTTCGTGTTCTCTTACTTTCAAGCTTTGCGTTGAAGGTAATTATTATTCCTTAACTCTTCTATTCATTCATTCAACTTACTTATAAATTTCATTCTCATTACTATTAATGTAATATTTTCAATAACTTAATGGTCAAAATGAAAACAAAAAAACTATTAGTTATAGTAACATCAGTCCCCTTCTCATGACGGGACTTCTATTTACAGTTATTGGATCTAGTTTTCATTAAGGGTACTGAAGTAATTTCACAGACATAAAACTATACCCATCAACTCCTGATATCAATTCTTAGTATTACATAATTCTTTTTAAAGAATCTTGATTTGTTTTCTTCTTCATCTTCTTCTTCATCTTCTTTTTTCTTTTTTGGAGCTCTATGATGAGTCACTCACGATTTTGTTTATTCCATACCAACAATAATATAGGTACCTTCTATCGAACCTATTCTAGGTAAGATATGCATTCAAAAAAAATTTAGGATTCAATTTCAACAACTTTAATATTTGGTTACCCATTTAACATAGACTGCATTTTTCTCACTCTTGCTTATCCACCACTACCATGCTGACATGTGTTCTATTTCATTCTCATTCTATCCATGCGTTTAGCAACACAATTATTGAATGTAAAACTTAATTGAGTATTTTTCTTTATGAAAAGTTACTATTATTATCTTTATTAGCAATAATTCGTAGAATTGTTATCATTGTTTAAGTTCCACAAGAAAGATAGGAAGTTAGCTAGACAAATTTAGCTTGTGATTATAACCAATTAAGTGGTAAATTAAAATTTTAAGCACATATTTTGTACAATACATTTGATAATGTACCACTTAATTGAAAGAGTCACCACACTTAATCCTGCCATATGGGATATCATATCATTTTGTAAGCATCTCTTTGTGACTCTAGCATTACTCTAATTGAAAATGCAGCCAAAAATCCATTGAATAACTTAATTGAAAAAATTCGACTAGAAATAATCACTAATTGCAGTCTATTTCAATACTTGAAATACTCATGTGTTATGTACCGCAAATTCAATTGCTTAAAATTTCCAGTACTTAAAATTCAACACTTAATTTTCAATTTTATCAAATTAATGGACACCCTTAGGCCCTTTTTAGCTCATGAACAAAGGAAAATATTTTCCTTAGTGTTTTCGTTTCTTTCCTATCCCTCAATATGTGCACCAAATAGAGCCTAACAGTCTCTTTCGATATAGATTATCAATATATTTTCAGAATTTTAGGACTTTAAATTAAATTAAAACTACTATCCTATTGGTTTTTTCTATTTTGGTCTTAGTGGATTCCATTTTTTTCCCTTCTTCTGTCATGTTTCAATATCTTTTCTCTTTCTTTAGGTGAACTCCATGGATGAGCAATTACTTTCTAATATCAATTCCCGTTATAAATTTTTTTCTTATGTGATTCTTTCAATTATATTGGCAATTTGGCAATAGAGACTTTATGAAAAATTTCGATTGAAGATTTTAAGAATTTTCAAGCCATACGATGAATTTAGGTTTCAATGATTCGCACACTTATTATTCTTCTCAATATGAGGAATATATATACAACAATACATGAGTAGAGGACAAGAAATCTCTTACCTAAATTACAGGAAACTAATTATAGAAAAAAGCTAATTACAATGCTAATTATAGGAGACTTGTTATAGAAATACAATCAAGTATTATCTTGAATGGCTATCTTAACACTTCCCCTCAAGTTGGTGCGTATATGTCGCTCATGCCCAACTTGTCAAGATAGCTATGAAATGCTTGACTTGAAACCGCCTTAGTGAGTACATCCGCAAGCTGGTCTTCAGATCGAACATGGGAAACTTCAATGATCTTTGCTTCTAGTTTTTCTTTGATAAAGTGCCTATCCACCTCAACATGTTTCGTCCGGTCATGTTGAACTGGATTACGTGCAATGTCACATGCTGCCTTGTTATCACAATATAACTTCATTGGACTGGCCGGTTCAACACCTAAGTCTTGCATTAGGTTCCTAATCCACAATAGCTCGCATACTCCTTTAGCCATTCCCCGGTATTCGGCCTCTGCACTGGATCTGGCTACAACTTCTTGCTTTTTACTTCGCCAAGTAACCAAATTCCCTCCTACAAATGTGAAATACCCAGAAGTAGAGCGTCTATCATCAATCGACCCAGCCCAATCGGCATCAGTATAACCTTCGATATTCAAATTGTCTCCTTTTGTAAACATAATTCCCTTTCCCGGAGACGACTTCAAGTAGCGCAATATACGAATTACAGCATTCATACGCTCTTCACTAGGAGAGTGCATGAACTGACTGAAAACACTCAGTCCGTAAGCCAAATCAGGTCTTGTATGAGCAAGATACATCAATCGTCCCACTAGTCTCTGATAACGCTCTTTGTTGGCAGGGACTTCATTTGGATACATCCCCAGTTTCAGATTTTCTTCCATAGGAGTGTTAATCGGACTACAAGCTGACATACCAGTTTCATTTAATAAATCTAAGGCATATTTCCGTTGAGATAAAAAAATACCTTTCTTTGACCTTACAACTTCAATTCCAAGAAAGTACTTCAATGGACCAAGATCCTTCATTTCAAATTCCCGGGCTAGATAATCCTGCAATGCTTTCTTTTCTTCTAGATCATTACCAGTCACTATCATATCATCAACGTACACAATAAGAGCAGTAATCTTTTCTTTATTATGCTTCAAGAAAAGAGTATGGTCTGAGTTACTTTGTTTATATCCAAATGCTTTCATAGAATTCGTGAATCTTCCAAACCAAGCTCTAGGGGATTGCTTTAAACCATACAAGGACTTCTTAAGTTTACAAACCTGTTGGGTTTTTTTCGTTTGCATATTGCATCCAGGAGGCAACTCCATATATACTTCTTCTTTGAGATCTCCATGCAGGAATGCATTTTTTACGTCGAACTGATGAAGTGGCCAGTCAAGGTTCACAGCCAGAGATAGCAAGATACGAACTGTATTAATCTTGGCCACTGGCGCGAATGTCTCCATATAGTCAATTCCGTAAGTTTGCGTGTACCCTTTGGCAACCAGTCTGGCTTTGAATTGTTCGACAGTTCCATCAGCTTTGTGTTTAATGGTGTAAACCCATCTGCATCCCACGGGTTTCTTCCCTTCAGGTAAATCAACAACTTCCCATGTCGAGTTCTTTTGGAGAGCCTTCATTTCTTCATTCATTGCTTCCTTCCACTTGGGATCTCTTAATGCATCCTGCACATTATTAGGAATAGATACAACAGATAATTGATTCATAAATGACTCACATTCCTTTGATAGCCTATGGTAAGACACAAAGTTACTCAAGGGATATCTAGTTTTGGACTTGGGATCAGGTTCATACTGTACTCTAGGTATACCTCTTGTGACTCGATTGGGTAGCAAATTTGTATAAGGTTCAGGCCTGACCTGGGACTCAGAGGTGGATTCGGCTTCAGGAGATTCGGCTTCAGAAGACAATTGATCAAAGAATGGTACAGATTGTGATGTAGATTGCATGGGAGAAGCTGGCATATATGGCGACAGAGATGTCGATTCTGGTGATGAAGATATTGAGTCCGATGACGGTTCGTATGATAATGGTTCCTGGTGAACTCTCGGGTGAATCTGACCATTCTCTCCATCGGGGTATTCTTCACTTATACCCTAGTTCTCACCACTTATAGGTTCCTCCAAAGTGTCATCCTCCAAAGTATCAAGGAAGTAATTCAGAGTCTGTACTTCATTGTTACTCTTCCCCTGAAGTGCAGACTCAGAGGCAGAGTAATACATTATAGTCTCATGAAAGGTAACATCAAGTGTGACATAGAGCTATCGAGAGGGGGGGTGATAGCATCGATACCCTTTTTGATTCGAAGCATAGCCAACAAAGACACACCGAATAGCTCGGGGTTCCAACTTACTTCGCAGTGATTTGTGAAGATGTATAAATGCGACACACCCAAATACTTTAGGGGGCAAATTCGGCACGGCAGGAGCATTGATAGCATCATGTAAAGCTTGAAAGGGGGTTTGAAATTGGAGTGTACTAGAGGGCACACGGTTGATTAGGTAGGCTGCAGTAGTAACAGCTTCACCCCAGTAGCTGATGGGCATATGAGCCCCAAACAAGGAAGCACGAACAACTTCAAGAAGGTGACGGTTCTTACGCTCGGCAACCCCATTTTGTTGAGGGGTGTCGACGCAAGTCGTTTGATGAGCCATGCCATGAAAATTTAAAAATTGTTGCAAGTCCTAATTAACGAATTCCCTTCCATTATCAGTTCGAATGGCCTGGATGTGAGATTGATACTGAGTAGCTATTGTCTTGTGAAATTTTTGAAAGAGGGAACTTACTTCACTTTTAGATTTCATTAAACAAATCCAAGTCATACGAGTACAATCGTCAATAAATGAAACAAACCATCGGGCACCACTCAAAGTGGGAATCCTCGATGGGCCCCATACATCAGAATGAATAACCATAAACGGGACTGAACTCTTATTCATACTTATTGGAAAGGGAACACGATGACTTTTAGCCAGTTCACAAACATCACACTTAAAATCAGAAACATTCAACTGAAAAAACAACTTTGGGAACAATTTTTTTAAATATCCAAAAGAAGCATGACCTAAGCGTCGATGCCACAACCAAATTTCTGAATTTTTTCGAAGTATTGTTCTGTCAACTGAAAAAACTTGGGCCAACTGATTTGAACTCGTCCCTGTCAGATCGAGATGATAAAGCTCCCCCCTCCTAGTACCATAACCAATTGTCCTCTGAGTCCGGATGTCCTTGAAAACACAACGGTTAGGCCAAAAAATCACAATACAATGCAAAGTGCAGGTTATTTGAGCAACAGACAAAAGGTTATAATTGAGGGAAGGAACAACAAGAACAGAGTCCAAATTCAAATTTTTAGTGAGTGTAATAGAACCTTCTCCAATTACAGGAGAGGGAGTACCATTCGCTGTGGACACTATAGGTTGTTTGGATGACTTCATAGACTGAATATGGGTCGATTCAAAGGTCATGTGATCTGTAGCACCAGAATCAATAATCCATGTACTATTACTATTAGGTGCAGAAACATTAAGAGCCTTACCAGGGTTACCTGAAGTAGCAATCAATGCCGAGGCCTCCTCGGGAGGATGTTCAGCCACAGCAACTGAAGCACTATGATTAGGCTTTGAGTTCCGTTTTCTAGGTGCCTTGGCAGGATCCCACCACTCAGGATATCCAATTAGCTCATAGCACCGTGACTTGGTGTGTCCTTTTTCCCCACAATGCGTACATAATCGTTCTGGTTGGTCGGCTCCTGTTTCATGTTTGCGACTTTGTGATCCAGATGAACGGGATAGATCTGCATTATTGTTCAATAGACCAGATTCACGATCCGGTTTCGCATTGGGCCACCGTTGTGAAGGCTTGGACCGACGTGTCATCATGACGGATGACTCTGGATGTTTGGGTTCTCCATTCAACATAGTCCTGCGAATTGCATCACGTCGGACATAGGCATAGGTTTCTTCAAAATTTAGTACTGGATCCTTTCTAAGAATTTCTCCTTGGATTTATTCAAATTCTGCATCAAGTCCATTTAAGAAGATGTGTACACGAAGACGTTCAACGGATTTTTTATATGCGGCAACATCATCTGGATCTTTCATTACAATTTTATCGCGATGATCCAACTCCTGAAAAATTTCTACCAGATCACCATAATAGGTTGAGAGAGGTCGACCATCCTGCTTGGTGAAAAACGATCGCTGATTCAGTGCAAAGATTTGTGACTCGTCTGACCCATCATAGAATGCCTTGGCGAGAGCATTCCAGATTTCTTGTGCGGTGCGCAATCGAAGGTAGCGCTTCATAATCTCAGGCGACATAGAAGTCAGCAACCATCCTTTGACCTTTTGATTTTCTGCATACCACTTGGTATAAGAATCATCCGTAGTCGCAGGTTGAGATTTTTTTCCAGAAATATACTCAAGTTTTTCACGTCCTGCAATATGCATTTCCATGATTTGAGACCATATATCATAGTTGGATTCGGTAAGGATGATTCCGGCATTGAAAACAGAACCTTCAGATTGAACATGTATAATTAGTGTGGTCATGGATGAGGATTCGAGTTTATCTTTGGTCATGGTGGGGTTAATGGTGACGTGATATGGTTTCAATGGGCTGAGAATGCTAGTGGGTTTCTAGTGGGTTTGTAATGATGATTGGTGAGTTTGAAATGTTTGGGATGATGCTGTAACAGTTTTAGCTTTGATGGTATGATGATGATTGGTGTTAGTGTGATACTGCTGTGGTATAGAGTTTTAACCGAGCTCTGATACCAAGATGAATTTAGGTTTCAATGATTCGCACACTTATTATTCTTCTCAATATGAGGAATATATATACAACAATACATGAGTAGAGGACAAGAAATCTCTTACCTAAATTACAGGAAACTAATTATAGAAAAAAGCTAATTACAATGCTAATTACAGGAGACTTGTTATAGAAATACAATCAAGTATTATCTTGAATGGCTATCTTAACACAACACAAAAAGGTTGACCATCTTGAACGTAGAGGGCTCCCTAAATCCTTTGTGTAGGAATCAAATTTTAATGTATATAAAAAAAAATTTAAGAAAGCTAGATCATGATTGATTTGTAACTTATTCTAATTAGAACATATGAAATAATTTTATAGTTTAATAAATTACTATACAAACACGGTAAATTAATAAAATACTAACATATGTGGTCATATAATAAATAAATATATAGTCATTATTAAGTAATGAGCAAAGAAAATAGTAAATTCAAAATATTAAAGATGTAAGAAAGAATTATAGCTAGGACATGTGGTAACAATTAAATAGCAACATAAAAATATTATTATTGAACAAATAAACAAATGGTCTAAGAAGAATAATTCAACAGTTTTTATTATTTTTACCCTATGAATTGATTGTTGTATGTGCTTTGTGTATCTTTTTTATTGTGGAAGTTGCATGAATTCTTCTTCTTCTTCTTCTTCTTCTTCTTCTTTTTATTTTTTATTTTTAATTTTTTTTATACCTAATTTAAGTGTTTTTTTTATATCATTTTTTATATTTTTTTAATTTTGGCTTACTGTTCTTAATTAGTTTTTAGACAGACACCGTTCACGTGCAACGCACGTGCGGTTAAACTAGTATATGTATATATATATATATATGGATGTTTGTGTGTATATATAATATATAATCTCTCTCTCTCTCTCTCAAGACTGAACCAAACATATCCAAGGCAAGAAAATCATGTTAATATTATAATATGGAAAGACTTAAGATGCCACGTGGCACTCTCTCCATGATTTGCTTTCATCTCTCTATAACCATCTTTTGCCTCTCTCTCTCTCTCTCTCCCTCTCTCTCTCTATCTCTCTCTCAATAATAAAAATCAATTTAATGTTCCTTACCTCGTGCCTTTTCTCCTATCCCTCTTAACCCTTTGTTTGTTCACTCTCTCTTTCATGCTCCCAATCTTAATCAATACATAGCTAATGAAATGAAACCACTTTTAATGTCCCTCACCTTCCTACTGTACGTTACAAAGAAAATGAAAGACTTTCTCTGCCAAAATGTAGTACAAATATCATTAAAACATACTGAATTAAATTTCATTTGATTTTTAGTATATGTGTTGTACACTTGAAACAACTTCAAATGAGTGCTATAGTGCAAAATCATTAAAACATACTGAATTAAATTTCATTTGATTTTTACTATATGTGTTATACACTTGAAACAACTTCAAATGAGTGCTATAGTGCAAAATTAACTCAAACATAAAAAAATAAAAATAATGAATAAAGAAAAAATTTGATGTTTATTTTGGTCAGACAATAATTTGACAATTGTTTTTCCTTCAATTTTTTTCATGGGAGAGCATTTAAATCTTTATTAAACCTTCCACCTCCACCCCCTCACTTATTTCTCTCTACCCCTCTATGTATCATTGTTTCATCAAAGACTGCTTTCGTAAAATATAATCAATAAAATCAACTTTAATGCCCTTCATCCCCTGCCTAATCTCAAGTGCATGCAGTTAATCATCTTAAATTCACGGTTGCAAAGGAAATGGAGAGACTATATTGCCAATTATAATGAAAATTCCATTAATTATCTTAGGGTTTACGTATGTGGTCTTGATTATATATATATATATATATATGCAAACTAATGTACAAAAAAATGCAATATCATACCAGAACAATCGCTTAGGTGAAGGGTGGCGGGTGGCATTGAGTGCAGTGACTACAAGATCCAATTGGTTTTGATAGATAGTGTCAGAATTACCTTTTAAAGCTATTGCGATAAAAAAAGCTCAATTAACGTATTTATTATTTTTTGGTTCTTCTGATTTTTGTTAAAATTTGATTGTTTGGGTGGTTGGTTGTGTTATGGCTAGGTTTGTTTAATGGCAAGGTACATTGTGGCGAGTTACTGATAATGCATTATATGCGTTTAATCTTTAGTCTAAGTGGAGTTTGACCTTGTATGTTTAGTCATGCTTATTTGATCTCATCGTTGCCTCTTTGGGTAGTTCTCTTTTTGTTCACAACCAACATTATAGTCTCTTCTCTTCTTTCTTTTCTTTGCTTTTTTTTTTTCTTTTCTTTTCTTTTTTTTTTTTTCTTTTTTTTGTCTTTTGTGGGGGTGGGGGGTCTCTTTTGGAGTTGTTTTCCCTATTTCATTTTTGAGCAAGGGGGGCTATGTTTTATGGAGAATATCTCATCTTCTAATGGATTATTATTGATGTTTAAAAAACAATATCTCATCGGAAAAAGTAGGTACAAGGAAAAAAAAAACGGAAGAAGAAGAAGAACAACAAGTACAACAACTCCAAGACATAAATTTGAACATGTTATTTCCATTCGAGATCATTGACACACGTACTCTATACCATGTTTTAAGTTTAAATTTTCTTAATTGGTAGACATAAGATAGGGGAAAAAAAAAGGTAAAGCAAATCAAATTTTCTCAAATTTTTAGAAACTAAATATACATATTTTTGCAACTTTTCAGAAATAAAAAAATAAAAGTTAGCTTTTGGAGTGACATTAATTGAGAAAAGAGAGCATTTATCTCTTTAAAGCTATCGTGAGCAAATAAAAAGAAAAAAAAATTATATTTTTGTAGTCTCCATATTGAAGAGTTTATATGATCACGGTGGATTTCTACCACCATTGATTATACATGCGCACGTAATATTAGCCACCTACATATAATTTGTATGTTATTTTATTTAAATATCACTCCAATTTTTACTAATTTTATAATTATAATTTCTCCCGTGCATTGCACGGGTTCGAAAGCTAGTGAATATATATATATAGAAAAATGAAGTGCCATGTGTCAACACACAAATCAAAGTTGAAAACTTATCTATGTAGATGCAAATCAATTGGAAGTAGAAGCGATCGATTGGTTACAGATATTTTCAGACAATCGATTGTGAGTCAAGAGCGATCGATTGGGATATGCCACATAATGAATTCATGTCAGGAGGATGCATGGCAATCGATTGGGAAAGATGACAATCGATTAGTATGCAAAAAGTAGCAATCGATTGGTACATAAGGACAATCAATTGGTAACCAAATTTTACCAATTGAAGGATAAGAGTTATACATGTATGCAGTATCGAATCTCATTGATAATTACACACTCCAAAGAGGACACATAAACTATAAACTGAAAAGACTCTCTTTGAATGTAATATGGCTCTCTGATTTTCAAAACACAAACTGAAAGCTCACTGCTCACTGAAATTTTACTCTCCGGAAAGACATTGTTTCTCTCTTCTTCTTTTTTTCCGTGTAAAAGATGTTGGACCAACACTGTGTTTATAAGGGAAAATATGGACGTTGGGCTTTAAATAAGTCAGAATTATGGGCTTTAAAGGGCATTATAATGGGGTGTCCGTAATTAAAAGAGAAGTAACTACCCAAACAAGCCCAACCCACACACACACCCTCACTCGGTCCTCCTCCATTTACAAAATTGGGTACATATATGTACAAATATGTATATGCATTCAAATTTGGAAGCCAGTTTTATGGTTCATCAGTGAACATGTACACTACAAATTCAAGTGTTCAGTGAATGTTAATTTATCGCACAAGAGACGTGTTTAATCTAATAACTCTCTTAAAATAAATTTTTTTTTTTTTTGTTGTCACAAACATTGGTTCCCCCAAGAACCAGATAAAAAGTGAAAATTAGACTGAACCTATATCCTATTTTAGACTTTCCCAAAACAGTCCTGAATAGTAGTGGTAGCATTTAGGAAAAGCCCAAAAAACATATTAATTCTGCCCAATGGGCCAAAAGTACTGACCCAACAAGCCCAATCTCACGCACTTCGCACACATTCCATCACTTCGCAACCGAAATAACGGAAACCGTTATCTTCTGGCGCCCAAAACCTCATTTAAAATACGTGCTCTGCAATTCTTGTTCGAAGAGAGAGAGAGAGAGAGAGAGAGAGAGAGAGAGAGAGACAGAGAGAGAGAGTCTGATTTCAGGAGAGAGAGAGAGAGAGATAGACAATGTCTTCTCCATCCTCAAAGAAAGCTAATTCAGAGGCGGAAACAAAGAGTGAGTCGGAAACCGATCCGAGTCCATTGAAATCTTCTGATACGATCAAATCCACTGATCATGACTCAGAATCTAAAGGTAAGAATGTCTCCGACAACGCTTGGTCTACCGATACCGAACATTCTACGGATTCACCGCTGGATTTGGGATCAGCTGGTTCTGTTGAAGCTCGGCTGATGCAAATTGGATCGGAGGCCTTATTGCGTCTTGAATTTCAGTTAGCTGCCATGCAGTTCAAGCGCGCTCTTGATATCTTGTTAGTCTTTTCGATTCTTATTTTCTTGCATATTTTGATTAAATCTTGATGATGATGATGATGATGATTTTGATTAATGTTTAGTGGATAATTTGATTGTCCTGGATGATAATCTTCGAAAATGCTTATGAGTTTTGTTTGTATGATTTTGAGTTTCTGTGATCATCTATGTAGTAGCAATGTTCTGTTTCCTGATGCTTATTACAGTCTCCACACACACACACACACTTAGGGTCTGTTTAATTGGTTCATGGATTTAGGGGGGAAAAGAAATCATAGAGGAAAAACTTTTTCTTTGTTTGGTTAATATTGAAAACGATGAGAAAAATAAGTTGAGAAATAAATTATACATTTTGAATTTATGAGTAATTTCCCTCCTTTATTCTTACTTTACAATTATATATATATATATATATATTGCAATTTTTTGATATTTAATGCAGTTTAAACATGAAGAAAAAACATAAGGGACACAAGGAAACTATTTTTCTATCTAGTTTTCCTTTCCATTTGTTTTTCCTTCTCTAAAATATGCAAACGAAATAGATGTCTTAGGCTTTGTTTGGTTCTTGGATTTAGTGAGGGAAAAGAAAAGAGAAGATAGAGGAAACCATTTTCCTTTGTTGTGTTAATAACGAAAATGATGAAGAAAATAGGAAAGAAAATATAATAAAATGATAATATATATATAAAAATAAAAAAAATTGAAGATATGAGTCATTTCTCTTTTTTCATTTATATATATATATTACAATTCTATTTTTAGAAAATTTTAATTTTTGATGTTATTTAAGCACTAAGAAAAACACAAGGGAACACATGAAGGAACTAGGTTTCCTTTCCCTTTTCTTTTCCCTCACGATATCCATGGACCAAACAAAGCTTTAATGGGCTAGCCATTACACTAGGCATCACCAAATTAACCTCCAAGGGACTAGCTATTAGACTAGGCAAAATGCCTAATCAAGGAAATTGCTACTGCTTTTTAATTGGCCTAGCAAAAATGTTTCATAAGGTTGGAGTGAATAAAATTTATTTAAGCATAATAAAATAAAGGGTAGGTAGTCATTTTGGTTAGCATGATTGGAGTTTCTCTAACATTTATGCAAATTGGCAACTTTCTTAGCCAAAATGCCTATTGCCCTTGGGGTTGCTATATATGCTTCCGTATATGACATTTAGAGCTCTTTGTGTGGATTTTTTTGGGTATTTCTTTACAAATATCTGCCCTCTGGAAGAAAAAATGAGTTCACATTGAGGGCTTAATCTGGTAGAGGAAATGATATAAATTTACATACATGAATTTGTTAAAAGATATGCATATAACTACTTCAGTCTACTTCTAATTCCTTAAAACCTTTTCTCTGCTTCTCCAGAGTTAAAGAGCATGGTGACATGGCTGAAGAATGTGCCCTGGCATACTTCAAACGTGGTCTTGCACTCATGTATGAAGTTGAAAATCCGAGATCAAAAGATGTAATGGTTAGTCTGTGGATAAAGGAGACCGGCCTTGATACATACAAACCCAGTCCTGTTCAAAGCGATAGCAGCGAAGATGAAGGTTAGTTCATGTGCGTTTGTTGAAAATAATATCACGTATTTCCAATATAGGTCTTAATGAAATTATAATGATCATTCAGCATGAGCCTATAATTACATGCTAGATGTACTTTCAATTGAATTATGCTTGAGCAGACAATACATTTGGAATCAATGTGTATTGACTCGGCTCTGTTTGGTTCATGGATTTAGGGAAGGAGAAGGAAAAAAAAACAACACGAAAAACACTTTTCCTAGTTTGGTTACCAAGGAAAACGATGAGAAAATGAAAGGATTTTTTTTTTGTTTTACATTTCTACTATGTTTGAAACTTCTTAGTTTCCAATATAATCTACGAAAACGTTAGTGAACATAAGGCATTTTAGTTTTCCTTCCCTTTTGTCTCCTTTTTTATTAACCTTCAATGAATCCGCACATCAAACCAATCCGGCCACTAATGTTCATGAGACTCATAGAAGAAGGAATGAAAATCAAAGTAGTACAGTTTTTCAGAGGAAGTTATACATTTTACGCTTATGCAAAGTTTAGAACTGGATGAGAATATGTAACCAGCTGTGATGGGATCAATATATGTATAAGGAGGTAGTAAAGATTCCCAGCTAATGTGTGTTGGAATATATAATATAATATGTTTGCCTATTACATCGGCTCATTTGGCGTCATTTTGAATTTCTGTGTTCCTTCAAGTAAAACTCAAATCAATACTTAATAACTGATATTGTGCAGTGAATAAGCCAAAAAATAAAGCAGTCCCTAGATTTCACAAAGTTTGAATCTTTTTAATGCTAGGGTTCTGATTCCCATCAATTTGCTTACTACAGCAAAACTAACATAGATATTTTCTTCTTCTTTTATATTTTTATTTTTATTTTTTTTCTTTGTAGTATATCAAAAGTGGGAGGACAGTGCCAAATGTCTGGATAATGCATGGGTAATTTCAAACAGGACGCCAGGGGACTCAACGGAGAAAGTAGACATGTTAGCTGCCCTTGGGGAGTTGTCGTACAGACGAGGTATCTTTCTTGAAGTATACACTAGGGAAGTTTTATGCTTCGTTTTTGTATGTTTGGTACGAAAATGACTTTTTTTTTTTTTTTAAGTAGTCTATACATAGATCAATATTGATATAGTTTTCACATGACAACAGAGAAAAAAAACTCGAAAACTTATCGTGTAAAGGGTAGCTGCCTTGCATTCTGAAATTGTCATTCCAAGCACACCCTTATTGTGTGCTTCTTTTCATTCTATAGGGAAGGACTACTCGGAAAACTTCTATAGGGAAGCAGTATTAATGCTGGAGCGTTTACCTGGGAAAAACTATCTCCTCAAAGCTGATTTGTATCCATTTCCACCTTTGTCAATACCTTCTACATCTCAAATGCAAACCACACTATATGTGTGTTGATTCTATTATTTGTTATATTTAGCAATATACATACCATTTAACCCTTGCCTTTTTCATTGGTCGTGGCCTTAACCTAAAAATTCCAGAACTTACAAACTGTGTTTGTGTGTGGCAAAGTACTCAAAAGACAGAAAAGAAGTAGCCTTAGACTATTTGAAAAAAGCCAATTCAGTGTTGGAGGATGCGAAGAAGGAGCTATTGAGTGAATACAAGTCCGCAGAGACTGTAGGAAAAACGGTTGGCTCTGGGTCGAATCAAGAGCCTTCTAATATTGATCCTATTGATCCTTCTATATCTCGAAAGGCAGACACGTTGACCATGCTCTTTGAACTCGGCAAACAATTTTTAGAAAAGGCAAGCGTCCATATACTCGTTGTGCAAATATAGAACTTCTAGTTTGAATGTGTGTAGTGTACCCTATAGACATCTCTAACTCATTTTCTGGAATACAGATTAGTTTTTCTATAGACGTGACCCAAGTCGAAAACTGGTCATTCGCAAAACAGGTCCTGGGGGGGCGTCCCAATATATTGCAAAGAAATCAGTTTGAATCTCCAACTGAGTCAACTGCTAACACGAGGGAGATACGTTCTGGCGTGGGAGATAATAGGGGTGTCAAGAGAAAATTGTCTTTGGGCTCAACTAGCACAGAAAGCACTCCAACAAAGGACTCATAGTTATACACATACATATATACATCAATCTAAACTCTCTCAATCTGCTTGTTCTGGCGGTAGTGTATAGACAAACATTCTTATAGCAAAAATACTGTGCTTGTTCTGGTACTATGTACATTTTAGCTTTGATTTGTTACGGGAAGAGAAACAAATAACCTCTGAGAAAATTTGATTTTTCTCATAGCCCATTGTACAAATTTGATACTTTCCGGTAGAAACTTGAATTTGTGCTTGATTTTCCATTTAAATGTGCTCTTTCAATCTTGCTCTGTAGAACCTTATGGGGACATTTGCATTTAAGCAAAATTTACTGAAAATCTGAAGTCACTTGTGCTCAGCTTATTCTGTTAACTTACTCTTGGTTGTACTCAGCTCATACATACATATTTCTGGTAAAATGACAGTGGTTGATTTGATTTATGGTTGGTTCTTGATATGTACACAATGATCCTGGTTGAGGATTGGGTTGACACACACTCCATCTCTGAATTGAAGTTTTTCACATCACGGACATCTTTGGTTATTTTTTAATAGGGGTGTGTTTCGGCGGGAACGGAACCGAAACCATGTCTTCGGAAAATATTCCGAAAATTTCGGAAATCCAAATTCTGTGCCGATGCCGATTCCGATTTTTCGGAATTTCCAAGTTCCATTCCGATTCGGAATTTTCGGAATTTTCGGCATTTTCGGAATTCGGAGAATTTTGGCACATTTTCGGAATAAATTCGGAATTTTCGGTTGTGCATTTGGTTATGCATTTGAGAGTGCATCTAGTATTACTCTGAGTTATAATTTGTGGGTCTCATCCAAGAGACTCACACGCACTAAATGCACTACACTGCACAATAACATACAAGCCTATCAATTGCTATTCTCAACTTATTGTCACAGGGAGGAGGTCCAGGCCAATAGTAGGGATGGCAACGGGGCGGGGTATGGGACGGGGCCCCCATACCCCGCCCTTGCCCCGCTTCAGTAAACCCTCCCCCCGCCCCCGCCCCGCATAGTACCTCTCCCCGACCCCGCCCCCACCTCGCACTCGGGGTCCCCGACCCCGCCCCGCCCTGCCCCGATTATGATTTTTTTTTGGGTACACAAATTGAAAAAACAGTTTTTTAATGTATTTTTTTCCCCAATAGTGCAGTTTTTTTTAACTTACCCAATTAGTTCCCCAATAGTGCAGTTTTTTTTTTTTAAAATGGTAATACACATAACTATTGAGGGGTAAAAATGTAAATATAAGTATATTCGGGGCGGGTTCGGGTTTTTTGACCCTACCCTGACCCCGACCCGAACCCGACTCGGGTTTTGAAAACTCCCCCATACCCGCCCCTAACCCTATTAAGCCCCCCCATACCCTACCTATTAGGGGCGGGGCGGGGCGGGGAACCCGGAAAACCCGCTCCATTGCCATCCCTAGCCAATAGTGGTCTTCTACGTGGCTGAGTTGTCTCCTACAAATAAAACAACTCGACTATATAACAGTTCCCTATTGATCGGAACACATATCCTATATGTAGTACAGGACCATAAAATAATGAGTAATGATACACCCACTCCCTCAGCCACACCCCCAATCACATTCAGCATATTATGACCATTGATTGCCCTTAAATCTGGTGGGTTCCACATGACTCAACATAGGATCCACTAAAATCAAGGGACAGGATCTACTGAATGTGGTTGAGGGTGTGGTTGAAGGAGTGGATTTATTATTATTGTAAAATAATTTCTTCTCAAGTACCTTAAAACATTTAGTTTCTAGCCCCCCCCCCAAAAAAAAAAAAAAAAAAAACCTTTTTAACATTTAGAAACCATCCTGAAGACGTGTTCATCCTTTTTTGGGGGGAAAGTAAAAATGTGTAAAAAAAAAAAGAAAATAGGATGCAAATACAGGATTAATCCGAAGTCACGTTGGACGGTGGAAAAAAAGGAGTATGAAAATAAACAAATACCTCAGTCCTCATTTGATTTTTAATTTTAGTCAATTCTCATCAATTTTTGCTTTAACCCAAAAATAATTCTCACCACTTTTGATAAGGATTTAGTAAGAAATGATTTCACTTTAAGTGAAACAACGTAATGTACCAAAATTATCCTTACAAAATTACCCTTACATATATGACTCCTCCATTTCATTTCATTTCATTTTTTACCAAATACAGGCTCGGGCTCAGGCTCGGGCTCTCCCATTTTTCTCCGAATTCACATCTCTTCATCATTGTTCATGTATTAGCTTTCTCTTTGTGTATTATTGTTTCTGCTATCTTGGTTTGTTCCTTGTATTATTTACAATTTATTCGGCCTTGCATTGGTTGATGTCATAAGTTAATATAACAAATTGGAGACTAGTAATGAGTATAATTTAAATAGAAATTTGGTATTAAATACCAATTTAGGAGGATTATTTGGTTATAAGACACAAGGAAAAAAAAATTGGGGACAAGGACATGTTTGGTGGAAGTTGTTGGGAATAAACTCAACTAGTACTAACTATGACCAATATACCTCTTTCATTCATTTCCAGAGAGAGAGAGAGAGAGAGAATACGATCAGATCACCATCGCCATCGATCGCGATGATCGTCAGCCAACACCACCATCGTCGTCGGTCGCTATCACCACCACCATTGCGCACCATCGCCGTTGCACACCACTGCCATCGAGAGCCAATCACCGCCATCTCCGAGTCAACCACTACCATTTGGCGAGCCAACGACCACCATCTCCGAGCTAACCACCACCACAATCTCGCGAGCCAACCACCACCATCTCTGAACCAACCACCGCCATCTCGCGAGCCAACCACCATCATCTCCGAGCCAGCGGCACCATCACTCACTGCCACCAAAGCGAACATTTTCACAAGCAGATCCAACCACCAGTGCACCGATTCACCATCTTCTTCTTCTTCTTCTTTTTTAAACACATTGTTTTGTGAAATTTATCAACCAAAAAAAAAAAGTCAGTAACTTTTTCAACATTTTTTCCCCAAGTTTGATATCAACAATAGTAGTTATTTGATAAATCCCGTTGAGTAGGTTGTAAACATATAGATTTTATGCACAAAAAAAAACAAGTTACAGATTGATATGAATGCTCAAATTTGTAAAAAGTTTTTGCAATGTTTGGTAAAACATTTTTTTGTGAAATTTCACAATCTTTGTGAATTTCACAACTTTTTTTTCTTTTGAAAATTTCACAACTTTTTCATTGCTGGTATGAGAAATTAAATTTCAAAAACTTGTTTTTGTGATCATTTCATATTGATGTGGTAGTTTGGTTGTGAAGAGATCGCCAGGTGAGGTCGTGGTGGTGATCACTAAAGGTTTGGTATGGCTGTGATGGTTTCATGAAATTTCACGAACTCTGTAAAATTTCACAACTTTTTGTTGATAAATTTCACAAGTTTTTTTAATTTTTATTTTTAATTTCACAAGTTTTTTCGGTGGTATAAGAAATTAACTTTCAAAAAGTTGTTTTCTGATCATTGTATGTTGATTTGGTGTTTTGGTTGTGAATGAGGTCAATCAGGTGAGGTGGTGGTGGTTGGTGGAGGCTAAGGTTGTGATGGCGGTCGTTGGAAGTAAGGTGAGGTGGTGGTGGTTGGTGGAGGCTTAAGGTCGTGATGGTGGTCGTCGGAGCTCGGGCAAGGTCGCAGGAGCTCAGGCGAGGTCGTCGGAGGTCAGGCGAGGTGATGGTAGTGGTCGCCGGAGGTCAGGCGAGGTTGTCGGAGATGCAGGGGGTGAAACTCTCTTGTGTAGACCAATATTGGGGTAGATTTGTCAAAACACCAAGGAGTGTACCTACTCCCAAATATTTTTACTAGTTATACCTAAACCACTATACTTTCCTTAATTTGGATTAATTGCTAATTGCCCCAAATTTAAAAGGGTAAATTACCTTTTACCCTCCTGTGGTTTGCCTTTGTGGCACTTTGTCCACCTATAGTGAAATGTAACACATAATCCCATGTGGTTTTGACTCTGTGGCACTTTACCCCCATGTAGTTTGGAATGTAACACATAACCCCCTGTGTTTTACCTCTGTGGCACATTACCCCGCTATAGCCAAAAAAATTTGCTTAAATGACCAAAATAACCTCTTCTTCTTTATCACTCTAATGTACATGTTACACACAGGGCTAGTCCTGAGACAATTTTGCGAAGCAATCGCATGGGGCCTCATTTTTAGGCCTAATTTTTTCCTAATTTCTTCCCAATTTTTATGAAACTTATCATTTTTAGACCTATTTTCTTCTAATTTCTTCCTAATTTCTATGAAACTTATCATTTTTAGGCCTATTACTAATTTCAATGAAACTTAGTATAAAGGCCTCATTCTTTCGGCCCCTTTGACAATTCGCTTGAGGCCTCGGACAATTTTTATCATCTCAGGGCTGGCCCTGGTTACACACACAGATGATTAAAAAAAACCAGAGCAGTGAGGTCAATGAAAAAACCAGATAATTCTAGAGAGAGAAAATAAGTGTCTCACCCATGTATAATATATTACTTTATTGGAAAAGTAGCCAAAAATCTATTCAAAATTCAAATTAAAAAGGAAAGATTACTGTATTCTTCGAAATATAGTTTTTATAACTGCAAATTCAATAAATTTTTTAGTACAAACACTGCTCTAGTTTTTTTAATTGACCTCACTACTCTGAATTTTTCAATCATCTGTATCTGTAACATAGATATTAGAGTGATGAAGAAGAAGAGATTATTTTGGTCATTTAAGCAATTTATTTTGGCTGTAGGGGCGTAAAGCAGGGCCGACCCTGACAAACTGGGGATCCTAGGCGAACGGTAGAAGACGGGGCCCTTTGAACAACAGATGTTCGGGGGTAGTGCCCCCGAAGTGAAAATTTTTGGGTCTATCTATACATATTTGTGGGTATAATTCTATACTATGTTACCAGGACTCTTCCTAATGCATGGAGTACCCGTGCCCGACATCACACCTGGATAAGGGTACTTTTCTCTCCGACCCTTCAAAATAGTGTAAAATATTTGAAAAATGGACGAACCCGACACCGTACTTGAGTCTGTACTCGACACCCGTACCCGAGTCTAGGTAACATAGATTCTATATCAAACATATTATAGAGTGATTCGCGAGTTTTCTTTCATCATTTTTGAGAATTCGGAGGTTTTGTGATAGTAATCCTTATTGTATATATTGAATTTTGAATTTCTTCTCCTCTCACTAGCCCTTTGTAATTCCACATGTGTTCATATTATTAACTTTTGTTGATAAATTTATAAATTTTGATCTAACGTGAGTATTGGGCAAAGTATTTAAAGTATGTAGTATTACAATAGGGCACATACATTTATTATTTCCAATATTTACTTCGACTCCATTACAATTTGTTCAACATATTATAAATGAAAGTTTTATTTTGGGTCCTAATCAGTATTTTTCGAGGCTTTCGAGGCCCTATTGAAGAGCGAAAAATGAACAAGATTCGGGGGCCCTAGGCGACCGCCTACCCCGCCTATAGGCATGGCCGGCCCTGGGATAAAGTGCCACAAAGGAAAACCACAGGGGGTTATGTGTTACATTCCAAACTACAGGGGAGTAAAGTGCCACAGAGGCAAACCACAGGGGGGTTATGTGTTACATTTCAAACTACAGTAGGACAAAGTGCCACAGAGGCAAACCACATGGGGTAAAAGGTAATTTACCCAATTTAAAATTCAAGAAACTAGAGAGCACTACTGCACGTGTGGTATATTTTATAAAGTAATTTTATATATGGTAAAATATTTTATTTCAAATATAATATGTTGTGCAATTAGCCCCTCCCAAGTATTGGGAAAACAATTTTATGCATATTATATTGGCTCAATTGCAGTTCAACGCACCTTAATATTTGTCCCTATCACATTTTCTTATCACTTTTAACCCAAATTATTTTTCCGTCAGTCAAGTTTTACAAGTTAAAAATTTTAAATAAGCGAACAACTACTAGTATACATAAAAAGTGAGATACAAAAAATTCAACCCAAATAACTGAATTCTTGAAGTTCTCATCGTGCTTTTCTACACACCTTTTGCAGCTCCATTTTGTAGTTTTTAGGCTTAGCTTGGCCCCCACGTGACTTTTTATAAGTAGCTTATGAAATTTATTACTAAGTTATTTGAAAGGTGCACCAAGAGTCACTAATTTTGTAGTTTTGAGTACAATTGTGTGGACACTGCTCAATAAGTTATCTTCCAATGAGTTGAAGTAAGGAGAGCTGTCTATTGAAGTTTTTGTTTGCTATATAATATTAAAATTGTATACATACTTCGGTTGGGGGCATTTTTTGCAGTTTTATCTCAAACCAGACTTTTGTGTTGATTTTTTCTATTGGTTGTTTGTTTTATGCTTTTACATATTGGGACCGTTTGGTGCATGTCAATTCATTGGCAACACTTGTATTACATAATCAAACCTTAATTAGCAGATATAATTCAGAACTTGAAAGTCATAATCCATGAGTTTCTCAGTGCATTTTCTCTGAGGTGTGAAGTTATCATAGGACTCAAATTAGAATTCTTGTGGGGCGAATATCTTGAATCGGACACCAAACCAAACCGAGTAAGGTGGCTCAGGTCCGGGACAGGTCCATGCATGGACTACTTGCCGTTTCTGTTTTGGTTATGGGGTTGGCTAACTTCCGACCCAATCCATGTGAACCCCTATGGGCGCGTGCACGCACCAACATGATATTTAATTGTGGTTGCATGTGTACTTAGTGATTATCTGTATGTGTATGAAGGTTTAGTGAGAACTCACAGACCTTCAGTGTCCTGCAGTTATTGCGAATTCATCAATTCTAATAGTTATGAATTCCCATATCTATGAAATTGAAAATTTTTCTATGTACTTTTTGGTAAATGATCACTATGAAGTTTTTCTTCTTCCTTATGTTTTTTTTTTCAATTAATCATCCAGGTAGAGTGGAAGTAGAAGTTGAACTAAGTCGATTAAATGGAGTGCGTAGTTCAGGGGATTATAGAGAGACGCACGTAAGTTTTGACTTCAATGGAGTGTTTTTCATCTTCCTTTATTACTTGCAGTCTATCTGGGATAGTTGATGATCGTTATATTTCTCGTTTTTTTTACGTTAATGGGTTATACATAACCTACTGTACAGGGGTTAACAACAAGATTCGAGTTAAATGATTTTTCTCATATCTTGTGCACTTTTATTTATTTATTATTATCCAAGGTCGCCCGCCTCCCCTCCCCTCTCCTTTTTTTTTTTTTTTTTTTTCCTTCTTCTTTTTCCTCTTCCTGTTTATTAGGGGAAAAGAGTTAGGTTTCTTACTGTATATCCTTTTTTCTTTGTGGCTCGCAGCATGTTGATCGAGGCACTCGAGATTCTTCTTCAAAGTTTTTGTGGTTTTCATAAAGAACGTTTAAAGATCCATGAAATATGCCTGAAAAGTGGCCCAAATCTTGGTGAGTGATTTTTCTCCTCCATGTTGAACTATGTAGCAAGGCCGACCAATCCGAGGACCCTTGTGCACTCATACATACACCCATTTGGTGAAATGGCTAATCCCATGGTGTTCACTCTATTGTGCTTTGCCGAGTGCTTTCTTATTTGTATTGCCTACTCTATATCAGTGAGAGACTTTCTTTTGGGTTTTTAGTTCACCGCCTATTCTCGATGACCTTGAGGAGCACCATTTGACAGTTGATTGAAGATTAATTGGAATTCTAAATACTCGTGGCATACATGAGAGTCATTTGCTGAATGTCATATCATGATGTTGGACGACAACACCCATCCGCAGTTTTTATTGGACAGTATTTAAAGCGCAACGATGAACTTATTTCCCTTTTTTTATGGCCTTTGGTCTAATAGTAAGGTTCATGCTTCCATGTTCTCAGGGGGCCGTTGCCTCAGAGGTTCGACTCTTATGCAATCTTGAGCAGCCTGAACCCACTTGGTAAAAGAGTTTTACTCAGCTCCTATATATCTACGTTACATGGACTCTTTATAATAGGTTGAAGTACCCGTGGCGGACACTCAACACTCAAATATGGGTCTATGGGATATGTGTCTGAGACTTCTAATTAGACACACACTACTAGTATAATAGTATATCAAAGTTTCTAATTATATTAAGTCTATTATTGAATAAATAGCTATTTTCTCTTTGAAATATAACACTAGATTCATGAATTTGGGAAGTCTGACGCTTAGACATGTACAGAGTCCGTGTAACATGGCCTTCTATATGCTTTACCTCATGTGTTTATGTGCGTGCAAGCGCGCGCGCTTGCCTGCATGCCTGTTACTACGGAAACTGTAATGTGCAGGAGCAGCAGGGCTGTTTGTCATGTTGGAGGTGCTATGAGAGGTTCAGGTGCCGATCAAATATCAGTTACGGTGAGGACTGTGGCAGAAAGCAAAGTCAGCAAGAATGTGGTCCGCTTATTTTATGCCCTTGGCTACAAGTTAGACCACGAGCTTCTGAGAGTGGGATTTACCTTCCAATTCCAAAGAGGTGCTCAGATTACTATTACGGTATCTTCAGTAAATAAGATTCTAAAATTGCACGCTACTGATAAAGCTGTGCCAGTAACTCCGGGCATACAGCTTGTTGAAGTGACCGGGCTCGCGTCGTCTGAAAACTACTACAATGAAGTTGCTGCTGCAGTATCATCTTTCGGTGAATATCTTGCATCGTAAGTGGTTTTACTAAGCTTTTTTATTTTGGTTTTTAAGATTCGTGTTGATATTCAAGACAGAATAAGCCCAATCCACACCTTGTGCTCGTTCTCCTTTAGATAGTGTTTGGACAAAGAATTTTGATTGAGTTTGGGAGTGCAATGATTGGAAGTCGCGAAGAAAGTAAATATTAACAGTTTAATGCCCATTGATATTTGGTTTGCACTTGGAAAATCCAAGAGATGTGAACCTATAATTTCCTAAATCATAGAATAGACTTATTTGGTCTTCAATCTGCCGATGTGTTGTCCATTTGGGCAGATTTTGTAACCACAGGGTAGAGAAGGAAAAAAAATATTCGTTACAACAGCTATTTTGTTAACGTGGTCTCACAAACCAATAAGAGGTCACAATCTGGCACATGTTAGTCCTAATTTGAAGGAAAGGATGTGTCCTCACAACTCACAAGCATGAACCCAAGTGTATTTGCAGGGGGCCAGGGGCCACGGCACTCCTCATATATGTTTGTTAAACCATTCCTCATGTTTGTTAAACCATTATGTATACATATGTTAGGGACCTTCTATGATACATCCTAGTAGTTTTGGATGTATCATACAACCAAATTATTACACTTTGACGTCACTTTTGGTGCCAAAATGCTGTAACTTTATGCCAAATATAGTAATTTTAATAATCACTTTGTTTTGAAAAAAAAAAAATTAGCTTACTTTTAAAAACCACTTTTTTCAAATGTTATTATACTCTGGCACCAAGATTACAACATTTTAACTCCAAAATTATTACATCCAAAACCACTTTGATGTATCCTATAATTTCCTTTATATTAATGTGTAATAGTACTATATGTGTCCAAAAATATTTTGGTGTTTCCGTTGACACTTCCAAAAGAAATAAAATATGTTACTCTCTTTAGTCTCCTATGGCTGAACAAAGCAAGGTGACCAAACCTAATTAAAAATAAAACATAAAAATAAGTAGGCAACAATTATTTACCTTTTTTTTTTCTTTTTTAAGAATGTTCTATACGTATTTTATTGTATTAATTTTCAAATTTTGGCACCCCCTGATACAAAATTCTGATTATGCCCGTGTATTTGTGTGGTGACTCTAATGGCGTGGTACATTGTTGTATTGAATATACACTCGTAGAGAAGGGGCAACAGTGGAGATCATATGTTGTGTTCATAACTCGACAAGGCTCATTGTTTTGTGGATCCTAATCACCGTGATTATGTCATAATTAGGAGAATCAAGAAACGCATTGGCCAACTAATCTCATTGTTAACGTATGCATTATTCACTATTGTTTTTGACATTTATTTCAGGCTCCTCCATTTATCAAAACCGGGTGTTTCCACTGGGGTTGTTCCTACTGCTGCTGCCGCTGCTGCATCGCTCATGTTAGATGGTGGAGGTACAACTTGAAAACAGGGATGGAAAGTTGCAAAATATTGACAATAACTTAGGATACTTAATATATAGTCCATTATACCCACCTTTTTTAGAAATTGGTCCTTAGTATCACACCACTTATAATTAGTCCTTCACCTATTTTAGGGACCAAAATACTCTCATTATATATATATATATATATATATATGTGATAGTTGTCATTCAAATATCTCTCTACCATCACTTTGAAATTAGGGGATTGAAATTAAAACCCCAAAAATGCTCAGAATACATATATGTATATACAGCTCACAATTAAACTGCTCTCTCTCTCTCCACTCGAGCCATGGCCGTATATCTCTGATAAGCAGGGGCGGATGTACTAAAGGCAAAAGGGGGGCTCCCTAGATTTTCAAAATTTACAAATGTTACATTACAAGTAAAAATATTTTACATTTAAGCCTCTCTGAAATTCCATTCAAGCCCCCCCTAGTTATGAAAATTACCTATTGAGCCCTCCCGACATTATAAAATTATCATATTAAGTCCCCTTTCTCTTAAGTTTTTGTACTAGTTATAAAATATGTATAGAAAGGTCCAAAATATACACAAAAAATGTATAAATATGTTTAAAATATGCATAAAAAATGTCCAAAATATGTATATAGGTCCAAAAAAAAAATTTCGGGGGCAACCCCCATACATCAAGCCCCCCCTGAATTGATTGTCTAGATCCGCCCCTGCTGATAAGGCTCCGATTTACTACTGAGTCTTCGTCTTCTAGTATTTAGTGGAAAGCACTAATGGGTACTAAATGCTTCCTTCAGTTTGGTGCATTGTGTTTGCCTTTCTCTGTTTGGTTAGATGCTGCAAATTCATTGTCGGAATGGCTTGGCACAGTCGCACATGAAACGTTGGCAGCATCAAACCTGCAGATCAGATTTGACCAGTTCGTCGTGCACGTGTGGTATGGATGATGTTTGGGATTTTGCGGCTTTTGGTGGGCCCCTTCTAAAGTTTCTGGGATGTATTGTGTCGAATACAGTTGACAGTTGTCAACAAATCCATGGCTTGAAACTCAAGAAATGGACTAGGTTTAGCTTTTCTGCATTTGGAGCAACCAGCGTAAAATTGTTGTTAGCTCTTCTTATAGTATTTAGTGAAAATGTTATGCATGTACTTGGGTTAACAATGGGTACTTTTCACTTTTAGTATTTCTGTGAATAAGGCGTGAAATTTTTGTTGTATGTATGAATTGCTCACATTCTATTATATGAATTTCTCAATTTTTTTTTTATCTTTAGTGAGAATTTCTCACACTGTTATATAAATTTCTCACTTTCTGTGAGTGCGAATTTCTCACTTTATCATAATATTTTTCACATTAAAAAAATGAGAAATACTCACATTTACTAAGAACTCAACAAATCGATAGGATACGTATCCAATGATTTGATGATGCACACGATTCCTTGTACTCATGCTATGAACATAAAAATCATAAAATTGAGAAACTTCTTTTATAGTCAAAGTGAGAAATTTCTCACACTTTGCTTTATAATTGCTAAGATATGTCAAATGTGAGAAATTTCTCACTGTTTGACTGATAAATTTTCAAATATAAGACTGACGAAGTGAGAAATTTCTCACCTTTTTTTATTGACATGTACACGATTCCTTCCTTTTTAAGAATTTTAATTAAATTAGGAGACCACAAATTTAGGCAACTCCATGATTTTAGCAACCATAACTCCACAAATACATAACTCCTAAATTTAGATTGCAGTTACTATATCTAAATTTCTCACACTTTGCTTTATACCTATTAAGATCTGTGAAAAGTGAGAAATTTCTCACCTTTTGTTATTGGCATGTACACGATTCCTTCCTTTTAAAAAATTTTATATTCTTTTCTTTTAAAGAATTTTAATTAAAGTAGGAGACCACAAATTTAGGCAACTCCATGATTTTAGCAAATATAACTCCACAAATCCATAACTCCTAAATTTAGAATGCAGTTACCATATCTAAATATAACAAAATATATCCATTAAAAATCAACTTAAAATATGCATTAAGGGTATATATGTCCAAAAATTACTTACAGATTTGGGAAAAATGACTAAATCCTAAGATTTGGTGATATAAAGGATTAATTTCAGTTCCTACCAAATCGAAAACCAAATCTATATTAAATCCATATCTAGGGACCGTTCCAAAACAGATAAAGATAAATGTGAAATCACTTGCTATGATCATTGTTATTCCTGGTTGTGTCTCTTGAGATGTCTGAAAAGTTTGGATGGTGAATGAATGCTCTTTTAACTGAACAAAATTATCTGAAGGCATGGATGAGAGTGTCATAGGAAGGATCGATATCTGATAAGTCTTTAGCTAATTACTTCATTTTCTTACAACTCACCTCAAAGGTGATCACAATGACAATCTTTCTTTCTGTCTTTATCTCCCTCTCTTTTTTTTTTTTTTTTAAATCACTCACCTTGATGCTCTCTTCTTAGTTCTTCCTTTTTTGCACATAAAAGAACGTCTTTTCTGTTATTGACAATGTAATAATGGTAGTTTTCTTCAAGGTGTTGAATGTTGATTCTGCCTAAGAAATTTTATTAGCATTTGTTTTTGAGCAAGTTGCCTTCCTGCTTCACGTGGGAAGGTATTGTTATTGTTTTTTTCAGACTTATGAGAAATTGAGAATGACCGGTTTGTCTAGAACTGCTCTCATACAGGGTGGGGCTCTAGAATCATATGCAGCAGTTGCATATCACATTCCTTTCATCTAGTATATGCCCTCACACATTGCATGCTCCTTTTGGATCCTCGACAGCCATTCCGGCAGCACCCTACATGGGATTGGCACCAAACAATTTTATTATTTCTTAATTTTTACAAAAAAATAAATAAATAATTGTGTGGTGCTACCAACCCCCACATAGTGTGCTGCCGAGGATACAACCTCTTGCATGCTTGCTTGGGTAGGTTTAATCATGGAAATTTTAGTCAAAAGCTCTCTAAAACCGACTTTTTTGGGTCTTGGATACAATGCATGCTAAATAGTAAAAAGTCGTATGTGAAATTTTCACACAATCATTTAAGTGAAATTTTGCAAATAAGGACTTAATTAAATTAATTAAATTTGATTAAGTTTCACTAATCGACCAAAATTAAAAACGGAATGTCCTTTCAACTCATTTAAATCCAATATGAGACTTTTTACCAAAATTCTATTTGAAATCATTGGTTACAGAAAATATGTTAAATGTTCTCCCAAGTCATGGGTACAATAGAGAAGCTACTGGATAACAAGGAGTACAAATTAACTTGTTCGGTGTTCTGTTTCTGTATCACATTTGATGCAATCACAAGATCGTTTAGACCTATATTAATAGGTTGACAAACTGCATTGGTTTCTTACTCCCCACTAGGGGTGTCATGGGTTCAATTCGGTCGGTTATTGGGAGGTTTCAAAACCAACCAAATGGCTTCGGTTTCGTCGGTTTTGGGGTGTTTTTTCAGGTTCAGTTCGGTTTTTCCAAGCACCATCTTGATGAAAACCGACCAACCTGTTGGTTCGGTCTAGTCGGTTTTTTTGACACCCCTACTCCCCAATGATTATCCAAACACCCAAGCTGATAGAATTTTTTTTTTTTTCTAAAAAGGCATATATGCTTGTTCATTAATAGAAATTCAACCCCTGTAAATGCTACTATGCTTTTCATTTCCAGTTGAGCAAGAAGCATGAACTGGAAAAGAAAAGAAACAAATGGAAACACTTGCAAATAAGAATTGATAATTTATTATATCCAGATACTACAAACGGTACGTATTTGACTCATTCCAATACACTACCCAGAAAAATCAACTTAGGGTAATAATAGAGAAAATTAAATACAGCAAGCCGGCTCATTTACACTAACGGTAGAACTTAACAAGGATTTTACAACAGCAACTTACTCCTACATAGATGCCAAAAGTTCTCTCATTTCTGCTATGGATGGGATTGTCTCACTAGGGTAAATCTTAGCAACAAGTTGTGCAAAGCTATCATATTTATCCAGAAATTCTTTCTGTGGAAAATATAAGAAGTATTTGTTAGTTGCAGTAAATCAGTAAAAGCTTTTAACCTAGCCACTCCTACATATACTTACGCTGCATTACCTATTTACGAAACAGAGAAAAATGCGTACCTTGCATTTGTCCCATAATGAAGGCAACAACTCCTCCGAGGTCAAGTTCTTCTGCAGCTTTTTATACATGACACCGATGGACTTGTCAACCTGTACAATCCAATATTGTCACACCATAATAATATCTTTGGAGCGAAAGAAAAGAGATTCCGAAGGTTATCACGACTAACTTACCCCAGATAAACTGGATTTCACCACCTTGCGAAGATCCATTTTGGACAGTCCAAGCTGGAATGGTATCTGAAATATTTGAAGGAACCTTATCCATAACATTGGCCTACTTACTAGGAAACTAGCAAATGATAATTGAATATACTTCTCGAGGTGAATACTGGCAATGATGAGATAGCACCAATGTCTCAACTAATTATAGCAAGCTTAATATATCGAAACTATTACATCTGTCCATAGGGCAATGGCCCATTGTTCAAAGCAGTTCTAAAACTTGGGTTACCAAACATGAGAACGCTAGCTCAGCCTATGAGAAACCCTTTTGTGCAAATAATGCCAAAACTAAGAGCCCGAGTGGCATATCTTTTAAAAAGCTGTGAATCTGTGATTGTCTAGATTAGTTTTTTTCGCAGTTTTCAAAAGATCTGCTTTCTTTTATAAAGCTGAGAAACAGCTTTTTAGAAAGTTTCAATTTGTAGCTTTTTTAAAAAAGCTTTTTTTTTTCTTTTTTTTTTTTTAAACTCTTATTTCAAAAAGTGATTCTTTTATAAGCTAAACCAAATGGTCTTTAAGCTCCGTACCCCATCCAGCTGTTTACCCCTCCACTGGACCCTCGATTAATGGGGACCAAGACAAGGTAATGGCATTTGCTACATCTATCCACTCTCCAAAAAGACTTCCTATCCAAGTACATTTAAAACCTGAGAAAAGGCTGTCAACTGCCCACATAAAGATAGAAACTGTCCTGATGATATCAAAGGCACCTGGGTTGTAACCTAGGTGAACTTCCATACTCCTCTTTTCTTCCCTTGTGCAAATAAGATGTTTTAAGTTTTAAACTTGGAGAAACATAGTCACAAATGCACACTACAATGAAAGTAGACAATAATTGCCGACGATCAAAGTGCATCATTAGATTCATTACCATGAGATATTATCTGGGCATGCAGTATCACATTAACTATTTGTATAGGTAAGCAAGGTCCTATGATCAAAGTAGCGGTGATTTTTTTTGTAGCAAAATTGACATTTCTCGTACAGCATTATGGTTATAGTTTAAATCATGTTGGCATGCAATATATTGTTCCTTGCACTTTTTTTCTGTTTAAGTGCAAACTGGCAGAGTATTGCTGATCCTACCTATAACAAGTATCACTATTCAGTATTCACTAACCTCTTCTGGCGTGATTGTGTACATCAAATCCTCAATCCTTCGAGCAAACTGTAAAAGTCGTTCAAATTGCTGCAAACAATAAATGGAAAAAAAAAATATTCACCTCATAGAAAATCATGCTATCGAAAATACGGTATTTATGTAATATAAAGACTGCACTCAAATGAATAATGGCAAATGAAAATGCAAAGCTTTAAAGATTGATTACTTACATAATATATGATCATGCTGATATGATTTGTGCAAGCTACCTCGTACTTTTCACTTGCCTGGTGATAAAATTTTGCTAAAGTGGGCACAACATTTGCTAGGTCGTACAGACTGCAGACAACTCTTTCTAATCAGCATGTTGAAAGTGGTAAACATTAACAAACAAATGCAGTGCTCTGAAGAACAATTGAAAACCAAAATCAGGTAAAATATGCAATACGGATTCATTAGTAGCACCCAGACTTCAGAATTGCATAGGAAAAGTATGCAGTATGTATTTCAAAGTGTATCACGTTGGAATCAACTGTTTGTAGGAATACCTATTCTGAAATGCAGCATAGTTTTCCAAAAGCAAAATATCAGCATATTTTGGGTCTGTCTTGGCAATATTTTCCAAAGTCACAAACATTATCGTAACCTGCCAAACGAATGTCCCCATGTTTTAGCACGAACCAAACATGAAAAAAAACGAAAATCTTAAATTTTAAATAACAGAGCAACCAGAAACAGAAAACTAAGCGTAGTAGCCAGTCGTGAAAACTCAAAAGAGCTATCTCACCAATCATAGTCAGATATAAACATCCCGCAATAAGGGCTGCCAATTAGACAACCCTTTCTTTAAGTAAAGGGAACACCAGCCCAAGAGCAGCCGCCCATTACAAGTTGATAGAAAGGAACAAGAAGTATGTACCGAGTGATATCATCTAGACAATTCATGGTCCAAATGTGCACACGGTTTCTCAGACAAGGTAATAGGTGACTAAATTTTAAAGTAAAACACTAATGAAAAAATTTACCTTGCACAAGTAACATTATCTAAATTTCGATTACAAAAATTAAAAGCAAATGCCTTTCATAAAATGGTGTCAAATGCCCCCCATTAGAACAAATGAAGATTTTTGTTGGTTGGATTGGTGAACTCAACATTGAACACAAGTTTCTTATTTGTAATGAATACTACAGTCCACCATTTCGTGAACTCTTAGGCTTCGTTTGGTTCATGGATTTTGTGAGGGAAAAGAGAGGCGAAAGGAAAACAAGATGGAAAACTAGTCCCATCCTTAATGCAAAAGAAACTAGTTTTCCATCTTGTTTTCCTGTCCCCTCTCGTTTCCCTCATGAAATCCATGAACCAAACAAAGCCTTAAGCTATTTGCTTGCGGATTTAGAATACTCACAAATTTAGTGTATGCCTGGTCAACCAAATCTCTAGATTGTCCCTGGATATACTGCTCCATACGGGTTGCAAGGGTAGCAAACCTATTGGGATACAGAAAAAGAATAAACCACCATAGACAAAAACTTAAGAATACTACGGTTTTTCTAAAACTGAATCTTGTGAGATGATCATAAAATACACTTATGCATAAAGCAAACTGTATGAACAACAAAAAATGGATAAGCGAACTGTATGAACAACAAAAAATGGATAAAACCATCGAAACCCAAAACACACCACTTAATCCAGCAAGAAAAAACATATTTAAGGCGTTGACGATGCCCATAAGAAGCTTGACAGCCTCTTGAAAGAAAGCATAGTTTGATTAGTAATTTATTTGTTTGGTAAATGGCAAAGCAATACGCATTCCGCATTTCAATACAGCTGAGCAAAACGTGTAATACCTCAATCTACTATCAGCCACAAGACGTGAATTCAAAGCCTATTTGGATTAGCTTTTAAACCTATCAGTTTTTGGAATCTCTGAATCTTTTTTAAATCTACAAGTTGGAACTTCTTAAAAAGCTGTTTTTAGCTTTATAAGCAACCAGATTTTTTTTAAAAGCTAATCTAAACGGTTTGACAGTCACTTATTAATTGATTGTTGGTCCCTAAAACGCTATCCCGAACTGGCTATTATAACAAGAAGCATAAACCTCTGAGATTCAGTTCACCTTGGTATATATGACAAGACACCTGTTTGTCGAACATTTCTCTCATTTCTTTCAATCTGATGACAAGCTTCATCAACAAACTGCAGCAAAGTTAACAATTTAAGCACGGGAACGTAACGGCAATAACAAGAAAAATGGCAAAGCATCTTTCAGCATCAAGGCTATATGGACTCACTCGGTTGAACTGCATAGAAATTCTTGATTCAAGGTCATCAAGCAAGATGCGCACAAAGCCTGCTGCATCAGCTTTCTGACCAGAAATATACCGCTCGGTAATACCATGCATAGATATGCAGCGAAGAGGATCAATTTTGTATGCCCAATCCACCACAGCATAGAAATCTTCCTAAAAGTTCAATAAATAAAACACAAAAAGAAGAAGAAAGAAAGAAAGAAATTTCTCATCAAATATTTGGTGAGCAGCCCATTATAACAAGAAGGGAAAAAATATCCGAATGATTTGGAAATTGCAGTGCTATAAAAAGATCAAAGAACACGCTTGAAATCCTGAAACCAAACTACCTTGAAGACTAGGTAAATATTGATTGACCCAATATTCTAGCACTTGCAAACTGTGATTATTGGTAATAGAAAGAAGAAAAAAAAAAAAAAAAAAAAGAAAAAGAAAAAAAAAAACCTTTTTCAAAATATTAATCAACAGAAACCATCACAAAAGTAGCTTCATGACACTCTGTTCCCTCCATGTGGAATTTCTTGCTATGCCACTACAATTGTCAGTTGAACAATAAGTGGCACAGTTTGACAAAGTAATAAAAAAACTACGAAGCTTGCGCGTTTATGCCATATTTGGTGTATCGATGTGAAGAAGCTTTTTTAAGCTATCAAACTATCTATATAAGTCACGGGGACCTCTAAAGAGGTAATTTGTCAGCACATACGAAGAGCCAAAAGTAAAGTTCACAAATTAAAATGAAATACTAAAGGTAGAGGACATATTGTATTTATTACTTGAATTCCATCAAGCAAATCCTGAAGCGACTCATTTAATGCTCCCAGTTCCGCAGAATTTTTACCTACAAAATCGAGTAAACAGAGCTAAATCAACCTTAAAGGGCTATGGAACGAGATCAGGAATACTGGGAAATGGATTACCAGTTTTGCTGTCATTCTCATCAATGTCCATTATGCCCAAATCGTCCTCATTTGCATCATCGTCATTGGTTCCAGTTTTATTACCATTGGCAATACCTCCAGGTTGAACAAGTGCAGGAACCTCAAAACACATAAAATGTGCGAAAAATGAACTCTGCAGTTGAGCAAGGTAAAAAGTTAAATACAAGAAGAAGAGTATTTTCAAGCTATGTTACATGGCCTCTTCGTAATAGGTTGAAGTAACCATGTCGGACACTCGACACTGGGTCTTGGGTATGGGATATGTCTGAGACTTCTGATTGGACACACATCAAGAAGCCTGTTAGCTACTTGTATAATATATATCAGTCTCTAATTATATTCATTTGTTACAAAGTTGTATCAAAATGGAAGAGATGATCATGTTACAGTCTTATTCTTACATAAATCTAGGCTTGGCAAATGGGCGGGCTTGGGCGGGTTCGGGCCGGGCTGAAAACGGTTCGGGTTCATCTGGGTGTCGTATACTGTCGGGCCGGGCTGGACTCGGGTTATGGTCAGGCCAAATCCCAAACATACATCATTTATGTTAGAAGGAATTGTAGATGGAGAGTTTGTGAATGAATTAGAGAGAGAGAGAGTAAAAGGAATTCAGTCATTTTAGAGAGAGAGAGAGAGAGAGGTAAAGGTTGGGTCATGGGTGGTCTTTGTTTTGTTAATTTACGCAAAAGTAAAAAATACTGATTGGGATGAAAGTGGGTTGTCAGAGCCTCTTTGAGTGACAAAAAAGTGTCACGGGCTTTATACGGGTTTCTTGCGGGCCCGTCAGAGCCCATTTATATATTTTTAAACACCCAAGAACAGCCCACTAGTGAGTCTCCCCTAACCCAATGGAATCAGCTTCAGGTTTTATTGGGCTGGCTCATAGTTTCGGGCTCGAATTGCCGGCCCTACATAAAGCATTATTTTTCTCTAAGAATTATGAGACAAATACTCCTCCATGTCCTCAGTGAATTTGGGAACTCTGACACTAAAGACACCAACACCCGACACACATACCAAGTCCATGTAACGTAGTTTTCGAGGAATGGGTTTGCACAAGGAATGACCCTATGTTTCCACGTGGCTTCCTATGAAAATAGATAGATTGTTTCTTTTTTCTTTCTAGAATCAATAATATTTTTTAAGAAATTGAAATATAATTATTTAATTATGTTAATTGATTATGCATTTTATCTTCCTCTCCTTTTCATCTTCTTTGACTCTTGACTTTAACAATAATTATTGCTTTGGTACTTTTTCTTTTTTACTCTTTGGTTGTGTAATATAGTTTTCATCTAATTCCTAATTTTCAAGCCATGTAAATCTTCTTTTGGAATTTGCATTGCACGGGTTTGGGACTAGCTGAGATTTAGAGAGAGAGAGAGAGAGAGAGAGAGAGAGAGAGAGCGAGCATAGTTAGGGCCATAACCTCATCTACAAGGAGAGGGATAAAAATTGTAAGCATTTTGGAATAGGCCTCTGAAACTGTAGAGGTGTCTGCATTGTTCGCGTTTTGATTGGAACCTGTGGAAGCTTCAAGCCACACAGTTGGATTTCTTGATGCCTTGTTACTTGCACGAAGCTCATTTGCAAACTCACGAGCCTGTAGATGATAAGGGAACTATCAAATACCAAGTTTTCAATTAAAAACTTCTAAGTTGGATATCATAAAATCTGAAACAGAATTACCCAGTCTTAGACAAAAAGATGCTCAAAAATTTTATAGAACAGGGAACCCAACCACATTCTTACAAGAGAGAAAAGGTATTCATAGTGCACGTCAAGCAACAAATACCCATGGATATGCTACTAAATTATTTCAGTCATATGAGGAGCATTCATGAAAATATTCCGGCCATATGGAAGTTAAGAACTAATACACCAAAATACAGATAGAAAGCCCAAGTGATCCGTCATATAGGTCAAAAAAGAGAACAGAAAGATTAAAAAAAAAATTGATGTGAGTGGAGAATACCAGCAAAATTGAAAGGAAAATTTTATAAAACAGCTATTAGGCCAGCTATGCTCTACGGGACAGAGTGTTGGGCAAGTAAGAAACAACACATTAGCAAAGTGAGTGTAGCGGAGATGAGGATGCTAAGATGGATGTGTGGTAAGACTAGGAAAGATAGAATTAGAAATGAGTACATCCGAGAGACTGTAGGAGTGACATATATTGAGGATAAGTTGAGGGAGAATAGACTTAGATGGTTCGGCCATGTGCAACGAAGACCTGTAGATGCACCTGTGCGAAAGAGTGATAAGATCGTAGTGTCTGGAATGGTTAGAGGGAGAGGCAGACCTAGACTGACTTGGGAATATGTAGTGCAACAAGATATGAATATATATAATTTAAATGAGCATATAGCTTTTGATCGTGCAGATTGGAGAAAAGGGATTCATACAGCCGACCCCAATTGATTGGGACACAAGGCGTGGTTTGGTTTGGTTTGGTTTGGTTACTCTTGAAGTTTGAATCATTAATCATGGAGAAATATGGATCGATAATGCTTCATGCATAGTTATTAAAGGCGCAAATACCTCCTCGCGACTAGCGCAAGGTGCAACAAAAAGGCGTGGACCTGAGCTAAGTAACGCTGAGAATTGATAAAATTATCAATCAAATACAATTACTCAAAGAAAAAGAAATAAAAAATTAACATATACATATAAAATTGCTAAAACGTGAAAGTAATGAACATTTGGTCAATTAGCTCAATCGGCCAATTAGTAAGCTGACTCTCTGATGCTTCACAAAATAGTCTACCTTAGAGTAACATAATAAAGACATAAGCAAGTTAAAAATTATCACAAAATTTCAAAATTAAATATGTGTACATTATTAGTATAGTTTGCCTTTTCCTTTCTCTTTTTTTTTTCCCTTCTCTAACTCAGTGAACCAAATGGAGGGTCAGTGTTCGATCAAAAAGAAGAATATTCTTCTATCCTAAAAATTGGCCCTCGTGTTGGAAGTTGTAATGGGTCTCAATATGCGTCCCAAAAAATGGGAGTTGGGTCATGAGTTGAGTCTAAACCTGATATTAGTTGAGTCTGAATATGGGCCTTAGTTTGAGGCTTAATTAAGTTGATGATGCATAATTTCATCGAGGCATGGGCTTTGAGCCTTCGGATTTTATAAATTAAAGAGAGAGAGAGAGAGAGAGAGAAAGAGAGAGAGAGAAAAGCGCTCCTAGGCTGGCCTATTTGAAGAGGCTTCGCCTTGCCCAAAGGCTAAGCCTGCCTGAGCCTGAGCCTGAGCCTGAGCCTGAGGCAGTTGGGCACTACTAACTGGAGAGGTTTCTTGAAATATTATCCAAGACAACAAATAACTCCAAATAAACGTGTTGCAGGAAACATAAGAAGTAATGAAAGACAATTACTAGAGGCTTATTGTCCACAGACCTCCCGACGTAGAAGCAAATTAAGGGAACTACAGTAAGCTTTTCTCAATGGACCCAAGCAGTTCTTATCAAGACTCTGCAAATACAAAGGGGGGGAAAAAGGAAATTCAGGAAGAATCCAGGAAATAAGAAGAAAAGGAAGAGGTGATGATAAGTCAATAATTGAAACACTTTCTAAGTAATTTGACCTTCAAGTGTTGCAAAAGGCGAGCATATGTCCTGCATTTATACCGCAGATCAGCATGATCAGGCCGCTTCAATTGTCCCCTCTGTTTAATTGGCAGACAATGAAAAATATTAAATATCGACCCCAAAACGAGACAATTATTAGACATAAAACCATGTTGTGTTTAAATACCTGAGAGAAGTAGCTCTTGTCACTTATCATGAAATCCACCAAACTAGTGAAGTAGTTTCTCAAGAACTCAGATGCTCTCCGAACAAAAGTACTTTTTAATTTTTCAAGTTCTGCACGCTTTTCCTTAACCTGTAAGAGTTTTAATCTTCCACTTTTAGAAAGCAACGGGGGGCCAAATTTTTTATACACATTATTCTAAGCTGCAGTCACTTCAATGGCAGCAATTACATTCTGATGATAAATTGAGAAAATTTAACCAGAAAGGGAAAATATAATTAATGTTCTTACATTGACAGCACTAATTCATTTTATATACCACAAGTTCCGTAATATTTATACACAAAGGATAAGAATAGAGAGGCACACGATTACATGTTCATGTTGACTCATTTTTACCCTCCCAGAAAAGAAAGATTCTTCTATTCATTTCTGAAACAGAGAAAGATCGGATCTAGCAGCTACGACAAACATACAGCCAAACCGCTGAAATCTGAGAGATTATCAGAAAGAAAAGAGAGACTCTGGATAGAGAAAATAGAGATATTACGAGCGCAACTTTGCCACAGAAAGAGAGGGGCAAACCGAGAAAAAAAAAATGTATGTCGAGTAAATTGTGTTGTAAACTAATTTTTATCCATAAAATTAGACAAGATTGGCCTTCCATGGATCATGAAAAGATCACATATTGCATCGTATGGCTCCTCTCTATTAAGGGTCCACAGAAGCATAGATAATGATCCAGTTCCAATGCAATCTGGTGTCGGACCAGGAGATGATATTTGAATGATAGATTGTGACAGTTTAGATCTGTTACGCCATTTGAATGAAACATGGCAAAACATAGACATAGTGAGTTCTCTACAAACCAAACAGCCTCAATGTACTTTAATGACCCAAAGATTATCAAGGTGTTTCACAAGAATCCTCCCATGAGGGGATAAAGTTTATGAGTTGAACTTTTTTCCTTTTATAATCTTTTTTGGAATAAGAGATTTCTTTGAAAAAAAACTGCAAATTGAAGCTTATTAAAAAGCACTTAAATAGCTTTAGAAAATGAATCAATAACTTTAAAATAAAAATAAATAAAATAGCTGTGGAAAAGCCAATCCAAACGGCCATAGTTTTCAAACAATCATAACTTATAAGTAATTGTAGGCCCCAAAAAAGCTATCCTAGACGGCACTTAATTGGCTAGCATCCACTGCACATCTAGTATCTATGTTAGAAGGAAAATACAAGCATATCCAAGTCATGTCCCATATTTTCTATGCTAAAACATGAATCTGCTTAACATGTTGCATTCAATAATGTTACAAAAAAAAGAAGAACATAAAGACATTGAACATACAGCTCGGATACTTGCATAGCTTGGATCCAAATTAGGTACTTCAAGACCACGTAAAGCACCCGTTAACCACTCACATGCTTCAATATTTTGAAGCATGCGTGCCTCATCAAATGAACCTCCTGTCAGAGATGCTGCATACTGAAACAAACATGTGATCAAATGTTAATATATTAACTATCTGGGAAACACAAAATTATTATCAAATTCCTGGAAGAAGTTTAATGCATGGGAACCTCAGAAGGGACACGTAATCTTTCAACAAGCTTATCAAGTTCCTCAATTAATGCTTTATTATTTACAGACTGCATTTCCAGCTGGTTATTACGGGTTTCTATCTGCATATCACAACAGAGAATGCTTTAGGTAAAGAACAGTAATACAGTAAGCTGCCAAAGGAAAATAAATAAATACTCTCACATAACCATGTCGGAAAAAGGCAATTAGAACAACTACTCTTCTGGCATTACGTTTCTCAAGGATCAATTGGAACCCAAGTTAGTATGTCAGTGCAAGCAAAAAAAAAAAAAAGTTCCAGACAAAAAGAAGTTAGTGGTTTTCTTGGGACCAAATCCATCATATAGATTAAACAAAAGAGAAAAATGTACACTATATACATCTCAGACCAACTACAACATAAAAAATTAAATACAAAACAAAATACCCAAGTAAAATCAACTATACTGTAAGAATTGCTCACAATACATGTCTAAATGTAAGCAAAGGGAAGCAGCAGTGCGATAATAAAAAGTTTGAGTTTACGTTAGAATGAATGTCTTGACAGTCTTATCTGTTACTGACACATAAGAAATGCAAATGAAACCTTGGCATTATGAGAGCACCACAAAACATTTCATTTAGAGCATAGTTGAAAAGATCCCTACCGACTTAATGTCCTCTCTCATGTGTCGTAGCTTTACATTGAAGATACCTAACCATTCGTCCATGTCGTCAACACTATTTGTTGCAATCTCAAGCCCCTGCAACACCTGCAGGACCCACAAATTATCAATAACAGAGGACCTTGTAGATGATAAAAGAATAATCTTTTTTGAAGCTCTCTTCATTCAAAATGCTAACCAAACTTAGCTTTCACTCAAGAATTTGAATAGTAGTAGCTCTGGAGGGGACTTAAAGAAACGCTCAGGATGGTGGGACAATTATAGGACTGTCAATGGATTTCTTTCGTGTGCAGATGCAAGTAGAAATTCCAAACGAGGAAAAGGCCAAATTTGAAAACAGTTTGGCATGTTTAGCAGATTTACGTTTTGTACAACAAACAGTCCCAAATAGAAGGGAATGGCCAAGCATGAAATTTAATGACAGGGACCGTAGAAAAGTGATTATGGTACCATTATCCACAAGAAACACAGCCCGTATCATATAAAAGAAAAGCCTCACCAAGGTTTATTTCCTCCTTACTAAGTAAATGCGAGAACTAACAGTGACATGAATTAAGTCCTGCCCCAAAATATAGGGATTTAATTAATAGGAAAATTCATAAATTATAAAGGGTTTACTTCATCTATCACAGTCTCATTTTCTAAGATGGAATGAACATTTGCCGCTTCCAAAGCTTGAAGTTCTCGCTTCAACCGCTCAGAAAAAGCCTCCGCTTCTCCAATACCCATGACATAACTGCAAGCAATGCCATGCTTAATCATAAGGGATAAAGATAGTTTCAACAGGTATTTAAGTCTTAAGAGAGTGATGGAGAAATATGTTGTAAACTAGCTTGCCATCTCCTTTGAATTGGTTTCCCACATCCTCAGTACTAACCTCTTATAATATCATTTGAAATGTTGTTTCTAATAATGAAACAATTGATATACAATGTTAATGTGACTATCTCAATCTTAACAGTTGAGGGAAAGAGAAATTCTTGTCTAAGAAAATAAAATAATTTGCACGTCTGAGTTGTATGTTTTTTTTCTCCTTAGAAACAAATATTATATACTATGGCAACAAATCCACCTCTGGGCAAGGAAGAAAAATACATACGTGCCTAAAAGTGCCTCCATGTCTTCTTCCTCAGCTTGAGACACGAGATCTCTTTCTACAGTCACTTTCAGGACACTTTCTGTCACTGTAGTTGCAACTGGCCCGTCTTCGAGATTCCTTGGATTAGTAATTGTGGGTTTATTCTCCTACATTACATACACGTAAAACTAAGAATACAAATTGGAATAATGATCAAAGAAAATGATCATTTCACCAAACAACACTAAATAACATACTAAATCTTTCATCGTGACTTCTTTCATAATCATAAAACTTAAAAATGTTGAGCAAGCGAGTTAAATTACACGTGGAAATTTATAAATAAATAAAAATAAGTGCTTGACTAAGATAGTTCACATGATATAGCAATACACGAAGCAGTTTATTGCTTGCAAAGAACCAAAGGATTATCATATGCACCTTAGCCCAAAGTGCCATCTCCACAACATCTATCCCGACAACTTTTGGAAGACGACCAAGTACATCTTTGCAAACGTTTAAGATGTGAAGCAATAGGCGGTTCCTACAATATGGAATATCAATAACTCATTGACTAAAGGTTAAAGACATTCAATAATGACAAATTAAGTATCTAAGTGTGCAAGGTATTTTGTGATGTTACCTGTCATCGATATTGCGCATGGTCCACTGAGGTGGAGCAACAGTCTGGCTTCGGAGGTTATCAAAACCCTATAGGTGTTGGGCAGAAGCAAAGATTAAATAAAATTAATAACTTAGATGGGAAAGGAAAATACAGAAACTACAAGGAAAAAATGGTGGTCATCAGTTAATGATGTTTGAACAATCAGCAATCATAAAGAATTTTTGTGAAAGTGATTCTGGAGAAGAAGCATTACCAGCAAAAATGTACATCCACTAGGGTCATTAGTGACAACCTCCACCTTCGATAGATGCTTCAGTTTGTATAATTTTGCAGGCTACAGGAGAAAGAAATAATGAATAAATATCAGCATGACTGTGAAACTACTAAGATCATTGAGAAGATCAGTGCAAAACTAGTTTTGAGTAGGGCATTCACTAAGTATTGGAAATGGACGCTGTTTTTCACAATGTGGCTTTCGTAAGAAAACTACGTAAATCAAAGGAGCATTTGTTGAATGTTCTAAATTCTCATGCACTATTTCATTTTCCTGCATAATTAATTATTCTGTTCGAAGTTGCATACCAGCCAAGACCAGTAAGTTTTAGCATTAAGTGATTTTTTTTTCACTATAAAGAATCTTTAGCTCATGGAGTTATCTCTAGATAAGAACTACGAAGAGAAAAAAAAAAAAAGGGAATCACCTCAAGAACTCCACCCGTAGAATACTTTAAGACACGAAGAAAAGCTTTTGTCCGTTGACCCTTTAATTTTGCTGCATAAACAACAAGCTGTCATAAAAAATCCCACATGAAATGATTCTCACTAAGTTGGTGAAGGAATCGTCACATATAACCTAATTTAAAAAGTTTTTGGCATTCTAAACCATTCCAACGTCCCTGTTAACATATAGCTAGCTCCTACTAAGAAGAATGTCGAAGTAAATGAGTAGCCAATTCCATAAAAACAAGAAGTGATTTAATGGACTTAATGAATTATATTCAACATTACCTAGATTAATATTCTTTATTCCAAATGGCAATAACTTATCAAGGTCTAAAGGTCAACATAAGTCTTTATAGACATGCTGACAGAGAGACTGGATGAGTTATCAATAGACTTTACACCAGTTGAGAACTTGAGATTGCCCAACTCTAATGGTAGTAAATAAAATGAAGGTCTAAACGTCAACATAACAAGTCATAGAACACATGCTGACAGGGGCTCTGGCGTACTCAGCAAATGACCCTTTATAACCCCTCACATGAAAAAAAAATGCAATTTTGCTCACTTTGTTTTGGCATACTCAGAAAATGATCCTTCGCAGCCCCCTTACAGAAAACGATTCAATTTCGCTCATTTTGTTCTTTAAATTAGTCAAAATTAAACGATTTCAAACATCAGGTACAATCTTGCAGAATAGTGATGTAGAGGCATAACAGATCTTCCTTGAAATTGAAATTTCTCTTTTCTTGTGCTACTTTGTCTCTCCTTAACAAAATCCTATGCTTTACCAGTGCAGCATACGCAAAGAAATACACACACCCTGTCACATTTCACCTTAAAAGCATTGAAGGTGTAAAAATTAATGTAGAAATACCAAGCTCTCTATGGTTAAAATAAGGAACTCAAAAGTTATTAGCTAAAATAGCTTTTTAGCCATTTTAACTAAAAAGTAGAGACCTCTTCGAGTTGATAAGATGACAGCATCCTGTCGGTGAATTACTTATGCTAGAGTCTGCATTGAGGTTGATGCGAAGGATGAATGGATTACAAGCTTTGATCTGATTGCGGCGGATCCCCTCTTATGCAATGACCCGATCTTGATAAAAGTTGAATATCAATGGACACCTTCTCGTTGCAATGTGTGTAAGTGCTTTGGGCATGACTGTGAACGGAAGGTTCAGTCCCAGCCAACATACTCTAATCATGCCAATCAAAAGTCTACTCACCAATGGATACCTATCAAAAAGGTTCCGAACGACATGAAAGATGTCGCTGGGAATACTATTGAGAATGAGAAAGATCAATGGATTCAAGTTGTAGGAAAGAGTAAGGGAAAGGGTGTGGTTGCTAAGGAAGGGCAGCTTGATGCTACCAAGGCGGTTGTTCCTCATGCGTCTTCCTCTTCTTACGCTCAGGAAATCAAGATAAGCAACTCTTTCAACGAGTTGGTGCCTTATGTTTATGAAATTGATGGCTACCCTGAGGAAGATCATAGGTTAGGTCTTAGTGTTGAAGATGGGAATTTTCAAATCCAAGAAAGAGAGTATGATAATGATAATTTGGATATGAATGATGAAGAGATCGACGAAAATATTGATGATGTTTATGATGAATCTCTCCCTATTCCTGAGCAATCCACTTCTTCAAGGCAAAAAAAGAAGGAAGCAAAGATGAGATTTAGTGGAAATCGCCCTAAGGGCCGACACCGATCTTGAATGGATCTTTGGAGTTTTCCATTTTATTGTTTCTTGGTTTTTCTTTCTTTTGTTTGTAAGGGATGGGTGTCTCTCTCTTCAGATAAACACCCATCCCAAGTGTGCCTTCGCATCTTGTTGTTCCTTTTGAACATGGTTTCTTTGAGCTTCGTGTAATATCCTGGGGTTTGGCCCTCTTTTTTTTTTGATTTATTTACCCTTTTTCCGGAAAAAAAAAAAAAAAAGGCTGGCAGTTATACGCTCTCTAAATTTTCTGTATGGCAGTTATGATCGAAGTCTGAGAGCATCTTCAACCATGCTCTCTAAATTTTCTCTACTTTTTTTTTTTTTCCTGGGTTTGTAAAGACCAAGCTTGAAATGAGAGGTAGAGAAATACTACTGTAATTTCTATTTTTTTTATTTAATTACACCAGATTGATCTCATGTTTCAATCCAATAAATGAGATAGAAACGAAAAAAAAAAACCTATCTACAACCACTAGATGATAGCAAAGTGCTAAAACTGACGCTGCCCGAAAAAGTTTCTCGAAGTAATTAAGAAGCAATTATACATGTGGCATGAACTTCAATTTTGCATTCATATTCAACCAATACATTCAACAAGAACAATGACCATATGAGATTGAATAGATCATTGAACCAGCAAAAACACAAATGCTTTGCAATCCATTCAAATGGAAACAAACATATATTCAAGATACAAAAACATATGATCAATCAGAGACAGAGAGAGAGAGAGAGAGAGAGAGAGAGAGAGAGATAAAAAAAACTGCGTACTAGAAATCGCAAGAACCCTAGGCTTGGCCATGTGACCGCGGCCGAGCTTGCCGGATTTGCCCCAAACACCGCGGCTCTTGGCGACGCGGATCGAGAGTTCGACCTTCTGCTTGGTGGCTTCGATCGCCGACTCGCAGGCTCGCCTTAGCTCCTCGTCGTCTGCGCTCGATTTCGCCATTGCTCTCTCTCTCTCTCTCTAAAACTTCTTTTTGGAGCTCGACTTCTCTATCTGAAGAGATCTAATAATCTACAGTCAAGCGATTGAAAATGTCTCAGGTGAGGTGAGAGTAATGTTAAAATGTAGGGCAATGCTATTGTGAGAAGCTTCTCACATGAGAAGGCGGGTTTTAACCGTTGGATGAGCATCTAGCCTTAAGAATTCTCTTAAGGCTAGATGCTCATCCAACGGTTAAAACCCGCCTTCTCATGTGAGAAGCTTCTCACAATAGCATTTCCCTAAAATGTAAGCTTGAGTTTCGAGCTATTCTGTTTCTCACGCCAAATGTGTATCCGTTACTGTTATACAACCGGGTCGGAAAACATCCGGGTCTATAAAAAGTGTTGTTTGGGAAGTTGCAAATGAAGAACCGGCTATGTGGTTCACAACTAAAATGATACTGAATTTTATAACATTATATTGCTAGACTAGATTTGCTACAGGTTTATATGAAAATATCTTTTGGTTGATGGGTTTTCCCGCTTTGGTTGTTACTTGTTAATAGAGCGTATTGTGATGTCATCTACATTATTATGTAATTTGTGTAGAAATCAATGAAACTGTCTTTTCATGTGAAAATAAAGAGAGTAATGGCATTGATAAAAGGTTCAATTAATTTTGATTGCTTGATATTGAAGTAGTCATGTCATCAATGAAGATCGATTACTGTCGCATGTATTGAAAAACACACTTTGAGAAGAAAAAAATAAATTAAGAAGCATAGCATTACTCTTGATAGAATGTGGTTCAACATGATGTGGCATTGCATCACATTCAATTGTATTGATCATTTGAATTCAAAAAGTTAGGGTGCGTTTGATAAAACTGAAAATTAAGTACTGAAAATTAAGTGCTGAATTTTAAGTACTGAAAATTTTAAGTGTTTGAAGTTTGATTCCTTAAAATAGTGTTTTAACTATTGAAGTAGAATGTATTCAGTGATTATTTTCAGTAGAAATTTTTCACTTAAAGTTTTCAGTGGTTTTGGAGGTACTTTTTCAATTAAGTGGTAAGTTATCAAACGCACTGAAAAAGAATAAGTGCTGAATCTTTTCATTTTCAGCACTTAATGGGGTTATCAAACACACCCTTAGTCTCTCTCATCTCATTCTATTGGTTTTAATAAATAGTGTTGTGCTTCTCAAATTTGAATTCTAAACTTGATTTTCAAATATTTTAACAATTGTACCATATGTTATGATAGTAGTTGATAGTATTACATACCATTACCTGTGGCACAACTGTCAAAATATTTTAGTATCAAATTTAAGATTTAAATTTGGGAAGCCTCATGTTTTATTTGAAATAATTACGATTCTCAACTTTGTGTCCAAATTTAGATCTAAAGTCGTGCATAATTTCATAAATGTATTGTTACAATTGTGAGAAGGTGTGTACAATATATATATATATATATATATATATATACACAATCCTAGAATAATGTTATGCTTTACAAATTTTGAATCCCAAAAACAAGAGATAAAGTATAACTAAGGGTCTCACTCACGTGAAAGCCGCTGATCATTCAAGGATTGTATATTAATATTGTACACACCTTCCCACAATTGTAACAATACATTTCTGATTTGGTATCCTCTCATTGGTTCTGTCAAAACCATGCTAGTACGGATGATCCGTCTAGTATTCATTCTCATTAGTGATACCATTGATCACAAGATTCACAACTTTATAATTTAGAAAGGGTGAGGCTAATTACACCACCTTTTCTGCTAAATACACCACCCCGTAATATTAAAAGATGAAAATTTTATTAACGAAAGTAGTGTATTTAGCCCCATCAATATATAAATTATATCATTGTTAATTTGGAAATCATAACATTACTTCGCAAGAATCTATTAAAGGACCTGTTAAATACCATTCAATTTATCTCCACTTACATTATGCATTGAGAAGAAGACATGAAACATCCAGCATGCTACCGATTGCATCTTCTAGGATGTGAACACACTTTGGTGTTGAATTGAAAGAGAAATATCATTTTTCTTTTATCAATTGGAGAGAGAAATATCGAATTAGATACAAGTGAAATAATTAAAAAAATGTTATAATTCCTAAATTCGGTTTATCTCAAGTGATACGGGAGTGAGAGTGGGAGCATGATCATTGTCTTAATTTATGTATGAATGACAAGTTTTTGTATGCTCTTAGACTATAGTCACATGGTGGTCCCGACCTATAAAGGGTAGCCATGTGGCCAAGTTGTCTTGTTATAAGAGGATAAAAAATATGCACTTGACCACATGACAACGCTTATTAATCGAGACCACCACGTGACCTAGACCACACAATAATTTCTCATTATAATTGGTCTCTCTGACATGCTATGTCAGTTGTGATCCAAATATGGAAGCTGTTTGTTTTCTTCTATAGTTTTGTTCAAAACTCTAGATTGAGTCTAACAGATGAGATTCTCATATACAAACCAAAAGGGAAGTAACTTGTAAGAAATCCAGGTTCCAATCCAAATTCGCCAAAAAAAAAAAAAAATTCCAACCCACTCCCTGTTTGTGATGAAAATATTCAGCCAATATAAGTTTGACACGCAGGATGTGATGTGGCAAGATAATTGGTGGAAATTGATTGACAAGAAAACCGTTAATATGCAGTTGAAGTTAATTCATCTTTGTTAATAGAAGAGACGTGTTGAACGTCATGGGATAACTGAAGGACAGTTGTCAGTGTGAGGGAATGCCACGGATAAAGGCAGTTATCAGTTTGAAAATAGGAGGGAACATTCGAATTGAGTTACTGAGGCCTCGATGTCTATAAATAGAAGGATTGTGCTCCTTTGTAAAGATCTCTCGATCAAACATCAACATATATCTCTCAATACATCTATTGTATTGTTATCTAGGTACTTAGAATTAGGAGTAGAACACCTTCGAAGTCATCTTCAAGGTTAGATTGTAGTTACTTTAATTTAATACAAGTAGTTTGTTACTTTTAGTTTACTTTACTGTTTCCATTTAGGAGTAGATTTTAATTTAATCAGTTCGAAGTTCTTCAGTTAGTTACATCTTTACACAATTAAAGTCCTGTTCAAGGCATCGAACGTCACCACAATTCCCTGGTGAGGCGCAGTTTGGATAATCACTCACACACATTGGCAATTTGCTTGCCTGACACGCCCGCACACACTTATAAATTTTCCAACCAAACATTTTTGGCACGCCCGGTGGGACCCTAGTGTCAAAGGATGGCAAACAGAAACCTTCGAAGTAATAGGTCTGTTGATAATGCCAATGTTGGTGTTAATATTGCTGAGATTGGTGGTTCTTCACACCAAGATCCTCAGAATAGCAATACTGGAAATCATACAACCAATGAAAACCCAGAAGTGGGAGTTGAAAATTTAAGTTCGACTCAAAATAATGGGAATGTTGATTCAGAGAATCAACATGATTTGGTGAGTCAATTAACACCAATATTTGATCACTTGGGAAATATGCTTCAGAATGTTAATGTTCTGATTACTTCCCTTAACAATAGTTTACCACAATTTGCACCAACAATGGTGTCAAGTGGGATTCCTTCTACGATTCGACAGAATGAAAGGGGTTATAGACATGGCTTATTTCAGCCAAATTCTATTAATCATATAAATGGGCCTTCTATCAGGCCTAATTCCCAAGAAAGTTTTTATATGTCTGTCCCTAATAATACATTCCCAGTATTCGAAGGGACCCAAGGAAATCATGTGAATGGCCAAGATCATGGTCATAGAACAATAAATATTGAAGAACCAAGGCCTAGAGAAAACATGATAGGTCAAAATAGGAGAGTAAATAATAATCCTATGTTCGAACCAGACCTTCCTGGGATAGGAATGGGTCGAAGGAATGAAAATATTAGAAGGATAGATAATAATCCTCAACCACCACCAATACCACCAATAAATCACCTTTTTGGCCAACAAGGTCATCAACAACCATTTAATATGGTTGATAGGAATGATATGATTAATTTAATCCATGAGATTTGTGGACCTATGGCTCGGGGGGTACAAACTCCAGTTTATAGGAAGCCTTATCCTGATTGGGTTGATAGGATTGAATTCCCAAGGGGATTTAAATTTCCTACTTTTGCTATGTTTGCAGGGGATGGAAGTCAATCCACAGTTGAACATATAGCAAAATTCGTCAGTCAGTGTGCTGATGCAGGAAATAACGAATATCTTAGACTTCGTTTGTTTCCTAGTTCATTAACAGATACTGCATTTGCTTGGTTTACTAATCTAGCCCCTAATTCGATTTATAGTTGGGCTCAGATGGAAGAATCTTTTCATACTCAGTTTTTCCAGACAGAACCAGAAGTATCAATGGCTGATTTAGCCAGATTATGTCAAAAGTCTGATGAAAAGGCAACTCAATTCATAAATAGGTTTAAAAGGGCTAGAACAAAATGTAAAATCATGTTACCTGAATCTGAATTTGTTAAATTGGCTCAAAATGGTCTCGAATTTAGACTCAGAAAGAAATTCGATGCTTTGGAATTTAGAGATCTTGTTGAATTGACTGCTCGAGTCTCTAGATATGAAGCTTTATTGGAAGAAGAAAATGAAAGAAATGCTTCTTCAATAAAAACATATTATAAGGATCCTAATTATGAGATAGATGCTGCAGAAATAATAGGCAAAGAGCCTTTTACATGTAAGAGTCTTGTAAAGAAAAATGTTTCTGCTGAAGTATATAAATCAAAAGGAACTTTTAAGAAGTATTCATTCGATGTTTATAGATTGGATGAAATATTTGATCACCTGTTAGAAGGAAAAATTATTAAATTGTCTGATGGGACAAAATTACCTTCGAATGATGAATTAAAAGATAGGAAATATTGCAAATGGCATAGTTCTGGGACTCATTCGACTAATAATTGTACTGTTTTTCGAGACAGGATTCAGGATTTGATCAAGAAAGGGAAATTGAAATTCCCTGAAAAACAAATGGGGATTGATGAAGATCCATTCCCAGCAGTACAGGAGGTGTCAATCAATGTTCATGACATTTCCTTCGAAGATATGGTCCAAGAAAGAGAAAGTGCAAAATCAGAAGACCATATGAAAAGAATCGAAGAAATAACAGGGAAAAAACCTGATGTATCGGTTTTCAACCATGAATATGCAAAGAATTTATGCATTGGTTGTGGAAAAAATATGGCTAAAATCATAAAGAATAATCCAAGAATATGGCATGAAGTTTTGCCAGAAGTTTTATGGGCATATAGGACTTCGAAACGAACAAGTACAGGTGTATCTCCTTATGCCTTGACTTTTGGACATGAGGCAGTTTTACCTATTGAAATAAAGATTAATTCTCTTCGAGTGATGAAGCAGAATCAGTTATCTTTAGATGATTATCAAACATCCATGGCTATTGAGTTAGAGAATATTGATGAAGAGAGAATCAAAGCTCTCAATAATATTTTGATACAAAAAAGAATAGCATCAAAGGCATATAATAAAAAAGTACAACCAAGAACCTTTGATGAAGGAGATTTGGTTTGGAAGACCATTTTACCTATTGGATCTAAGGATTCAAAGTTTGGGAAATGGTCACTTTAATGGGAAGGACCTTTCCAAGTTAATAAGGTTTTTAAAGGTGGATTCTATCATTTGAAAAATATGAATGGATATGTTCATTTAAGGAAAATCAATGGTAAATTTCTCAAGCAATATTATCCCACTATTTGGGAGGCAAGAAATTTAGAATAAAGTATTCGAAGCAAGAACATATATTTCATAGAAAGGTAAATACAAAAACCAACTATTGGTAAATTACAAAATTTACATTGGTATAAATAATTTATACTAACTTTCTTATGAATTGGGCTTTTAACCTAAAGTTATCCCAAGATCTGGTCTACAGTTTTGATTGACTAAGGATGAACTTCTGCCTTGAGATAGATTCTTGAGTCTTTAAAGGCTTTGATTCAAATTCTGTCTTCAAAACTAGAAGCTTTGCTTCAACACCTTGTTGTTTGATCTTCAGATTTGCCAATTCAGTTTCTGCAATCATAAGATCCTTTTTTAGTTGATTCACTTTGGCAGATGCTTTTTCAATTGATATGTTGTTTCCTTCAAATTCTGTCAAAGTTCGATCCATCTCAAGAGTTTTCTCTGATGTATACTCCATGTCAATTTCTAATTTTTCTCTTTCTTCGATAACTTTTTTCAACAAAAAGCAATTGAAATCAAAAGTTGACATGATTGCAGAAATTGTTTCTTTGTCTGGAACAGAAATGTTAGAGCTTTCCAACATAAATTGGCATAAGACTTTCATAGCTCTTTGCACTTCCTTGTCTTCAAAAACCTCAAAAGAAACTTGACTAAAAAGCCTCAAGGTAGCAAGAACAGCCACCGGATCTATTGAAGGAGATTTTGGTTTGCTTCGACCTGTCATTCGATGAAAGAATTCTTGAACATTGGTCGAAGCGACATCTTCCATCTTCAAAACAAATTTCAAATTTTTCTTAAAATCTGTGACTTCTTCAGGAGTCAAGTTAGGAGGAAGAGATAGATGAAATTCTTCAGAGCTTGAGACCTTTGAGGTAGCTTGAGGTCTAAATGAAGTGGAAGTAGGAGCAGCTTTAGGATCAGGGCTTGCACTTGGCTTCGAAGAGCTAGCCTTAGTTTTAGGAACAGATTCAACCTGTTCAACAAAAAGTTGGGAATTTAGTTCAGAATTTATTTTTTTTGAAAAAGCAACCAGGAATCAAAGGATTTTTGAGAGGATTTTGAATGTCTTACCATTGGTTGGAATTCAAATAATGGAGTATGAGTGTACAAAGAAGGAGATTTTGGAATCTCTGGGATCTTTGGACTCTGAGCTTTTGTTTCTGGAATTGATGATGTTGTTTTAAGCTCAGGATGGGGTGCTACCTTTGAAATAGGAATTGCTGAGATAGGTACTGTTTTAGTGATCTCTGTTCTGGCAGGAGGATCATTGGTTTTTCTGGCCTTCTTTTTCCTGTAAACAAGTGAAGAGATTGGACTGGTGTCTTTTTCTTCTTCAGAATCAGCATGTTCAGAGGCTATAGGAGAATTTTCTGGTGATAGGACTAGTTTCCTCTTTGGTTTAGGAGATGATTGAACAGGAGCTTTTGAAGTTTTTGAGGAAACTTGAATGCTTGGTTTAGCTTTTGAAGCTCTGGTTATTGGTGAAGAGCTTTCTCCAGCTGTTTTCCCTATGTTTTGAAATTCAAATAGTCATCAGTCAAAGTTTCTTTCATCATCATTTTGAGAAAGGATTTGATAAGAATTATGATTACCTGTTTGATTCATCGAATCAATGTATCTCAAAAGATGGCATTTGTCCATCTCTACTGACATTAAATTTTCCCACCAGCTCGAAAAGGCAGGAGTACAAGTAGTATACACTGGTAAAGAAGTAAACTCCAAGTTGCTGACTTTATTTTGATAAGCTGTTAATGCGGCAGTTATCACAGATTCTGGCACCTTCGAGTGAGTTTTATAGGCCATGAGTATATTGGCCTGACTTCTGATTGGGAAAGGAATTGACTGAGTAAGTCCAAATTGCCTTGAAAATTGATTGGGAAGGTAAAGTTCACCCTGAGATTTGAAGCTAAGAATGTTCCCAAAGAATAAGTCTCTACTAATTAGAAAGCTTCCCCATGCAGCTTTTAATTCGAGAGCATTTGCTGCTATATCCAAAATTTGACAAAGCCAATGGGGAGAAAGAGGAGTTTTATCTTCAGAATTGTAAAGGATTTCGAATGGTTGGAATAGCTTGTTTGATCTTATTTCAGGAAGATTGAAAAAGAGAGAGAGGCATTCTTTGAAAGTTTTATCAGTACTTGACAATAAAGCAAAAAAGATCCCATGGGCCACAGTATTAGATAGGGGTCCTAGGTTATGAATTTCTGGGAAGTAAGCATACAACCATAATTGTAAAATCCAAAAAGGACCACCTTGGGTGAGAATGAAAGGATCAAAACATAAATCAGAAAAAGATCTGTAGAGAGATCCTAGAACAAAAGGTGCTAAGGCTAACCTTCGACCGGCAGCCAGAGCTTTGGCAATGTTAGAATATTCGAGGACAACTCTCTGAGAAGAGGTACAAAATAGATGCTTCGAAAGCCAGTACAGAAGAAAGCAGTAATATTCTTTATCAGTCACTGCTCCTGATGTTTTTCTGTGAGCAGTTAAGAAGTTGGTGTATCCTAATGATTTTGAGTCAGTGTTAATTGAAGGACTGTCAGACTCAGCCATATAGGGATGAACATCTTCCCCGTGAGATAAAAACCCTAATAAATGACAAATATCTAGAATAGTTGGACCTATTGGACCAAATCGAAGTTGAAAGTGATTAAAAATAGGGTTCCAAAAACAGAGAGCTGCGGCTATTAAATTAGGACTGGATTCGATGGGAAATTTTGAAAGATTGATAGCATGGTAAACCCCCGTAGTGATCAAAATTTCTCTTCTATTCTCTAAAATTCTATCTACCCATTCAGGCCAATCCTTTGCAGGTTTAGGCCAGTGCCTGAATTTCCAGTCATATTTGGGATTTGGGAGTTCTCGTTGGTAAGTCAGACGTTGTTCCCCTAATCTAGGGTAATAGACATGGAGTCTCAAATTTGGAATGCTTAGGCAGGGACCTACAGCAATTGAAGATTCTTGGTTGGGAAGAGTAATGGGAACAAGAATTTCGTGAACCAGAGAAGTTTCTTGCCCACTCGAATAGCGATCTTGCTCATCTTTTATGATCTTTCCGAAATCATCGCAAATCTTTTGAAGTTGGGTATTATCATCAGATTTTGTCATTCTTTGGATTACGAAGAGGTAAACAAGAAAGAAAAGCAGAGGTGCGAGATGAATAGATTAGGGCAAAGCAAATTGGTGAAGTCAGAAGGTTTATTTTCTTTTTGTGTTTATCTATTTATAATCCTTGATGAATCCTTGGTGACGATTGGAAAAAGTTGCATTTATTGAAAAGTAGCCGTTAGATTCGGTTAACCTTCTTTGGACCGTTATTTCAAAGATAAAAGACATGTTGGTTCAGAATGAACTAATCTATTTGAAGGAATGAAAATGTCTCATTGTTCACTACATTAAAAAGAAAGTGTAGTTACAATTCAAAGACATAGTTGATAAAAGTGGGGAAACCCATAAGTAACTAAGTTATGAAACATGGCCCAATAATAGGCAAAATACTCTGCCTCTAGTTCTATCTCGAAACATAAGTTTCTGGTTTCTAATGCCAGTTTGTCTTCACTTCGAAGGGTAATGTAAGCTTCTTTGAGTTGTTCTTCATATTGGTTTAACTGAAAATTGATCTTGAATAGAGCTTTGCGGAGACTTCGAAGTTCTTTGGCTAATGGAGATTTGCCTCGAGGAGAAACACCAACAACTTTGGCTTCATCTTTGAGATATGCAATTCGACTTTCGAGATCAGGCTTCGAATAATGAGAAATGATGCTTTCTTCATCAGAGCTTCCACAACCATAAATGTACTTCTCTTTGAATTCTAGGACTTCATCAAGGAGTGCTTTGGGAGTTTCTTTGAGTTTTTCATAGAGATCTAAAAGATAATTTAGATGATGGATACTTTCTTGGTGATGAGAATACCATCTCATGTGGGAAGCCAAAGTTCGAAGGGTAAAATCTATTTGAGTTCGAACAAGTGTGGATATATTCCATTCATGACATAAGACATGACAGCTCCATTCAAAATTGATTCGAGCCCTTGAATTTTGCAGAATAGAAAATGGAAGATGAGAAAAAGCAACTAATAGCCTTTGAGCTTGAACGATCAAGCATGGGGAAGGTGATGTAATAGATGGAGTATGCTCGAATGTAGGACCATATCTACACAATTGGTCTAGCTTTAAAAAAGGATCATTAATGTCCTCAGTAGGATCTATTACTTGAACTTTGGTATCAGGAAAGCCTAATACAGAATGATCGAAGAGAAGTACTTTCTCTTCATAATCTTTTTCAAAAAGTTTGCATTTTGAAAGGAAGGCTGAGGAGTAATGTTCATTGGAAAAATTTTCATGAGATGTCCTTACATATGTATGAATAGGAGGTCTGCCTTGAGGAACTAAGATATTACCTCTCTGGAATCTTTCACCAGGAGGACTGGTTGAAGAGATCAGCCAGGCATTCAATAAATTTTGTTCTCGAGAAAGATGATTCGAAAATGGATAATATGGTTTTATTGTTCTACTTCGAATAATACCTTCAGTTTCAAGATACTCGAAGCTTGGATGAACAACTGAAGGTACTGTGATTGGAGTTTCGAGTTTCATTCCCTTGTAATATCCTACACCTTCACCATGGGAAATATGTTGTTCCCAAGCAGGAGGAAATGTTTGATTATTATAGATTGATTTGGAAGAAGTCGAAGATGAATTTTGCCTTGATGAAACACTTGGTTTGTTCAACATTTTATGCCATTTTCCCCATTTCGAGTAAGTAAAAGGTTCGGGAGGAGTTTCAAGAGGATCCCAATTTGTTCGAAGAGGAATATCAGGGCGTTTGGTTAACAACATCACTTCTTCGGGAAGATCAATAGGAAAGTTATCGCTAACATTGAAGGAAGATTGAGAAGAAGACATGATCAAGGATCAAGCAAAAGCGATGGTTTGGAATGGATTGAGGAAGATGATTATGAAATTTAAAGTACTGCATAAGGTAGTAACTGCCCAATATGGTTTGACCACGATCACCATTATCTTTTTTAAACAAAAAGGAAAATGGCGCGGGGGGTAATGTTTGTGATGAAAATATTCAGCCAATATAAGTTTGACACGCAGGATGTGATGTGGCAAGATAATTGGTGGAAATTGATTGACAAGAAAACCGTTAATATGCAGTTGAAGTTAATTCATCTTTGTTAATAGAAGACACGTGTTGAACGTCATGGGATAACTGAAGGACAGTTGTCAGTGTGAGGGAATGCCACGGATAAAGGCAGTTATCAGTTTGAAAATAGGAGGGAACATTCGAATTGAGTTACTGAGGCCTCGATGTCTATAAATAGAAGGATTGTGCTCCTTTGTAAAGATCTCTCGATCAAACATCAACATATATCTCTCAATACATCTATTGTATTGTTATCTAGGTACTTAGAATTAGGAGTAGAACACCTTCGAAGTCATCTTCAAGGTTAGATTGTAGTTACTTTAATTTAATACAAGTAGTTTGTTACTTTTAGTTACTTTACTGTTTCCATTTAGGAGTAGATTTTAATTTAATCAGTTCGAAGTTCTTCAGTTAGTTACATCTTTACACAATTAAAGTCATGTTCAAGGCATCGAACGTCACCACAATTCCCTGGTGAGGCGCAGTTTGGATAATCACTCACACACATTGGCAATTTGCTTGCCTGGCACGCCCGCACACACTTATAAATTTTCCAACCAAACACTCCCTTGACTGTATTCATGGAGAACCAGGACTGAGAATCCAATAATTGTTGACCAGAACCTTCTCCAACCTTCTGAGTGTACACAATTCCATCAAATTTCATTGTTGCAATGTCTATCTCAATCCATTCTCATGTGCACATGGCCAGTTAGTGATGTTTATAGTATAAAGTTTGGAGTTATAGAATTATCCTACATGGTGTGGTGTGGTCAGCGAAGATTAAGTGCCAGTTTTTTAACCACAAAAAGATCCAATAATAGTGTTAAGAAGAAACTTGTTGAATGCATTCCCAAGAACAGACACACTACGCACTTGTCATTAAAAATAATAATTGTTGGTATCATATAGTATATAACATGTTGTGTTTGGGTGGCAAAGATGGAGAGCATACACAAATATAGGTATATATCCAGAACTTAATTCCCATCAACAATTACTTCTGAACTGTACAAGTTGCACATGGTTACATTATTAGCTCTCTCTCTCTCTCTCTCTCCCTCATTATACAGTCTTTGGATTTTCACCCTTCAAAAAAGAATAGCTTTATACAAACTAGTAGAAATGGAAGAAAAAGTTCAAGACAGTACTATCTCGCAATTCATCCATGTATTATATGAGATCGGTTGGGGAATTTGAAGTGCAGCTCTATGTGATAACTTTCATCAAAATTAGAAGACTTTCAATCTTCTTGAGAAAAACAGAAAGACAACGAACAAATGCACACTACCGTCCCACCAACCACAATATTCTTGGCCTGTACATTTACAGTACCCCAACACTCAAATGTGTTTCAGAGGTGAGATATCTGATATAGAATACTGAATATGCAAAGTGTTCAACAGGAACTATGAAACCTCGTGCTTTTCTGACTACCAGTGAAGTGTTTTCATGCCCTATTGAAGTAATCTACGGGAGATTACTGCCCCCAGAAACAGAAGCTGCACTCAGCAACTCATGATTGTTGAATGTACAAGTACAATGCTAGCCAAGGCTTTGTGTGGTACTTTGCAGGCTTGGTGGGTCATTGGTGAGAACATAGCAAGAAATATAACTGCAAGTGTAGCTAAAAGTAACTGCACTGCAACATATAATCTTAGGCAGCATACAGCTCGTATAGCCAGCTTTCATATTATCTGAAACTTGGACAGGGTTGGTTCATGGTGCTTCTATAGAGATTGTCTTTAATAGAACTTTTAGGTGTATAGCGCTCATTTGCTGTGTTTTGGCCACCTAATCAACCTTTTAACTGTGCACCTAAACCTCTTGAGTCATGCCTTCGCCGAACAGCCAGAAATTCAAGCCAAAAAAGAAAAGAAAAATAAATAATGGATCTAACCAATCAATTCTAGTTGAATGCATGGTTAGAAATACGTAGGTATGCGCTGCTTACCATATACTGTACAATTTGCGGGTGGTTGCAACTATTCGGGTTTACCCAATCATCTAATTATATATGTGTGTGATTGTGGGTGTGTGGATATGTTCTAGAGATGTTATGCAACTTGGTCCTCACAAAGATTTGAATAAATTTCTTGAGTGACACTACAACAGCGGCAAAAGAATGCCTCCATTTAAGAGGGTACTAAGCTATATTTACTCTTCTCAAGTAACTGACTGGTGCAGTGAACAAATTAAATAAATATGTCATTACTGAGCTAAACGAAGGTAAAAAAAAAAAAACAATAAGGGTTTGCCATCACAGGAAGTAAAAATCTCTAATAAAGCATTTACCTCTGAAGAACTCAAAATAGGCTGTCCAGTTGCATATAGGTCCCTCAATAATCACTTCAGAACTGAATCAAGTAAATAGAGGCTTCGCTTTACGTATATGGCCCATGCTATTAACGAGATCTTTACGTGAGCATACAGGGAACATATTGATGCCCTTCAACACTTTCAGCCTCCAGAGAACGTATGGAAAGCTAAGTTGATCCCGCGAAGTGAAGCGAACCACCTCATTGAACCAAAGGCACATGAACAAATTAGTCACTGGTGTATGATCTCTCACAATAACAGAAGCTTCAGCTAGAGCTGCACAGATCAGCAATGAGGACCGAGTATAAGAAGAAGAAGAATCGACTACTTTCTAAAGTAAAAGGGAGGTCAATGCAATAGTTTTCGCCTAGCTTTTGACATGGTCCGTGTTAATAACCTCCAACTTTTCCCTCTCAATAGTTATGTCCTTTCACAGACATGGCTACAAATTATTGTCCTCTCTCTCTCTCTCTCTCTCTCTCTCTCTCTCTCTCTCTCTCTCTCTCTCTCTCTCTCATACATACACACATGTCAGATGCACAAGAACATGCCTTTTCACAGCTGTTAGTTTTCATTCCATAATCACTGTTAACCAACCAAATCAAAGTTTCAGTCCAAAGAGAACGGAAAAAATGTGGTAGGTATTTTGTGGGGGGGTGGGGGAGAGGGAAGGGAACCAATAAGAGCTGATAGCAATTTTGTATCCTGAAAATAGGACCAGATGAGGGAAAATTGGAAAGAGATACAGGCAACGACAATATTTTCTTGATACACCATTTCCACAAGGAGAAGTGGGTAGTGGTGGACAAGTGAGCCAATTAATTGTTGGTCCATAGTTGTTAGAATCGGTCAACTTCGATTCATACAAGTCAATTCGAGTTTCATACCACCCAATACGATCCATGTTTCATAATTCCTGAACTTTAAAGTTTTAAGTTTTAAGCAAAGCTTTCAAGATTTTGAGACTTAATATTGCATGAACTTCGGTTAAATCATTCTTATGTTTTCAGATTTATACAGTATATATAACATCTGAACAAACTGAGTCATACAATTCATGATTCGATACTATGATTCATATTTTGGCAAAACGATTGACAATTCTATTCACCATTTGACAACAATGGTTCCAAGTAAAAAGGCAAAATTGCACAAATTGCCATGTGTATTTTTTTTCCCATTTTGATTTTTACTACTATTATATGCTCCCGTTCAAACCAGAGCTAGGTAAAATCATACCTTTTTTCCCATTAAACCTCTTGTTGTCTGGGAGGCCATCATGGCGGTACTGAGTCAATTGTACCTCAACTTCCTCTGGTGTAGCTTTGTTTTTCTTTACAACAGCCTTTGCCTCATCGTACACATTACTGCGAGCACCGTGTTCCGAAATTGCAAGTACAGAGTTTGTACGCCAAAGAAGTGCTTCAAGCACGCCCAAAGGGTCCCTCTTGAATTGGGACTTTGAGTCCACCCATAATGAATACCTTGCATGATGGAACAACCGATGAGCCAGCATCTGGAAAAATAGACGCTAGTAAGAACTCTTAGCGCCAATTTGGGTTTAGCTTTTTTAAAATAATCACTTTTTGGAATAAGAAAATTTTTAAAAAGCTACAAATTGAGCTCTTTTTAAAATGTTATTTTTAGCTTAAAAAGGAATCAGATTTTCTAAAAAGTTGTGAAAAAGCTAATCAAAACGGTTATAGATAACTAGACAAGTGATTGTTTGCCAGAAAAAGCTATCCCAAACGGGCTCTTAGCCAGTTATATACACCAATTACTTCTTTTTAAAAGAGAACAGCAAAAAAGATCAAGCATACCAGGAAAGTACTACCTTCGGGATTTTACCGTTCAACCTCTGGTCTCGGAAAGGAAGATCCTTAACTATAACAATGCGCCATTTTCCAATATATCCATCCTCATCTATTCTACGTCCCTCTGCTTCCTGTGAAGCAAGAGTGATTTCATCCCAAAACGCCACATAGCAAACCTGTATCATTGGTACTCTCAGAATATATGAAAAAACTACAACAGACTCGGACGGAACTAAGTCAATATGTCCTGACATGATAACCTTCTGAAGTGATGCCTCTGACATCCCAATAGGTTGATAAAGATCATCTCCACCACCAAATGCACAAGTAGACACCACAACTTTACAAGTTTTCATGAAATTTTTGTCATGATCAGAAACCTTGAACCCTCCATTTTCACTATAGAAACCACAATGTAGAATAGCTGATTCATTCACCTGTTATATCCAAATATATTAGACCTAGACGAGTACATTCAAGTTTTAACAAATTTTCACAAGGTATGAGCCAATCCAATTATTGATCATGTCATAAGAAAAGAAAGAAAAACCCCAGAAAAAAAACGTAATTATGTTGCATTTGAACCTCATTTGTGAATTCAAAATTAAACAACATTGAAAATAGATCAAATAACCTTAAAGCTTCTCTCTCTCTCATCGGGAGTTTGGTATCCCGTAAATAGATTGAATCTTGTGGCTTCCGTGTGCTGCTGTGATAAGTTAAAGGCCCCTCCTAAGTATGGTACATCACTCTCTGATATGTACACCACTTCTTTTATAGGGGAATTGGGTTCTTTATCCTTGGGAATATTCAAATGCTGAAGTTCTTGAGGAGGTGGAAGCTTCAAGCAACCTGATATGATCCATAAATGTGTCATGAGTATAAATAATTACAACACTCTAACCTATATATCATACCTTATTTTGGTGAAGCTCAAATAGTTTAATAGTCATGTCATTTCGAACCCACTTCTGAAAAATCTTTGACAGAGTCAAAATTGCCGAAAACACAATGATGCATTAATTCCCGAGGATCAATTAATTTCTTTTACCATACACACCCAATGGCTTATAGATCACTCAGTATTCCCAATCTTAATTAATTTTTAGTCCCTGTTTGCGCGTCGCATGAATTGGGGTGAGGTTATTCACAATTTACGAAGCATTTACATATAAAAATTCCTCACCTTGAACGAGGTCAATTAACAATATGGTAGTTATGTTAAAAAGGTAAGCTTAAAATTGTCAACTATATTATCCTCATAGAACCTACTACTGACCAAATATGAAAAAACATGATAAATTTCTCCATTTTCATAATGAACAAACTTAAGATGATTAGTTTCTGTACCAAAATCCTTGACAAATTTTGAATGGCCTCATTCACAATCGAAATTCTATATAAACCAGTCACTTATTTGCTAGTCCATAACTACGTTAAAAAATTGAGTTCTTCGGTATAAAAATTTAGCTGCTAAAAAAACATAGAAAACGCTGTACACACTTATATACATATGCAAAAAAAAAAAGCAAATTTGTGGATTAGTATTCAAAAAATTAGAAGAAGAAGGAAACATAGAAAATAGTACATACACATTCATATGCATAGTCAAATAAGCAAATTTGTGGATTTTTATTAAAAAAAAAATTAGAAGGAAAAAAATACATAAAAAAAAAAAAAAAACAGTATATACCTATTCACATGTATGTGCAAATAACCAAATTAGTGGATTACTATTAAAAATTTAGAAGGAAAAAAAAAACACTATATAGTACTCGATATACACATTCATATATGCATATGCAAATAAGTAAATTTGTAGATAATCATTCATAGAGTTCGACAAGGGCTTACGTTCTCTAACGCCACGAACAATGCGGGTCGTCGGATCTAGGCGGTTCAAGTTCCCAACCGGTTTGTCATTCAATACGATTTCCGGTGTACCGGTTTCGGAAACCATCACCGGAATCGGCTTTCGATACAGTCTCGAGGCCTCAAAAACCAGCAATCCGGCTGCCGGAATGAATAACAATACTGTCCACCATTTCAAAAGCTTCCTCAGGACTCGCTGAGTCAACAACTCGTTCTTGCCGCGAAACACCAATTTCCTGCGTTTTCGACCTGCTCGGACCCTCATCTTTCCGGCGAGCTCGTCAGACTCGTCGTCGGAGACTGAAATTGATATGCTATTGTTGAACATCGGTGACCGGAGGTGGTAAAACGTTTGCTTTAGCTACAGAAATCGAGGATGGGAAGAAGAAGAGGGAATGGAAGTATCTCAGTGGCAGCTACCCGACCCGTTTACTAATCAAAACTTGGGCATGTTCGAAAAAGCATAAAACTATAGTTGCAACTCGGGCGGGCCTACCCGTGCCCAGCCCAAAAATTATCGGGCTTGGACTCATGGTGCTTATACCATGGCGGGTTTTGGTAGAAAAATGCAAGTTTGAATTCAATTCGGGCGAAGCTTGGACAGAATTTTGCTAACCCGTGGAACCCAACCCGAGCCCGAATTCTATTTATGTATGATTTTTTACATTAGATTATAGTATTTTTTAGTGACAAAAATACACTTTTAGATATTATTCAGGCACTAAATTAATAGATAAATATTTTTTCCGAAACTAAAAAAAAAATTTAGATTTGATACTCTACATTTTGTTGTTTATATATACTAAAAATTGGTTTGCACTCAAAAAAAAAATACAATTTGGACTCGGACTCGGGTTTTAATACTGAATCACAAACCGAGCTCGGGTTGAAAAGCTCGGGTTTTTGTCGGGCTCAGGCTCGGGCAGACTTTTTAAATTCGAGCTCAGGCTTGGGCAGAGCGAAAACCTTTTGGGTCCTGCCCGAGCTTCACCCCTACCTAAAACAGGTCTGGTTCAATTCAAGTCCAATTTTTGTCTGATTTTTGTGATGACTTAGTTTGGTGAGTGTCTATTTCTTATATAGGAGTCCGAACTCAGTCTAATAAATTTTTTAAAACAGGTTCTCTGTCAAACGACTAGCACTTGGTCCTCGCAAGAACCAGATAAAAAAGTGAACTTAGACTGAATCAGATCCTATTTTAAATATTTCCATATAAGCCCTTAACTAACAGATTGTTTTGAAAAGCCGAACCACTTCTCGAAACATTTGAATGACTGGGTTACGTATTCTTTGGTCGGCTCAATTGCAATTGAACCTGATGTCATAAATATGTAGTGAATTTGAAGAAAAAATAAAATAAAAAGTAAAAGTTTTATAGGTTTTCAAATTCAACCACCAATTTTTTTATAAAAAGAAATTGAATAATTTTGAGAATTCTCTTGTTTCCTACTCTAGTTCAAATCTAACCATTTTTTTTTATAGGCCGACGGTACAACCACTACGCAGGGCCGGCCCTGAGTTAACGGGGGCCCTAGGCGAGCTTTTTGAACGGGCCCTCTATATATTAGCATTAGTTACGAAGCGAAAAAAATATATATTCAATACTGTAAAAGATCAATTTTTTTGCAAAAAAATGTCCATATCTGTCACGCCCCGACGTAGCATAATTCAGGAAAGCATTTAATTTCCTTTATGGACTCGTAGGTCGTGACAAGTGAGTATGACCAATTGTCCCTGCAACAAATAACTTAACAACATTCCTAAAAGAAAGGATACTAATAAGCATAAGCTCCGAAATTTAAAACTTGCTAAACTATTACATAAGTCAATGTCTTAGGCACAAAACGCCCTTATTCAAATGTCTAAAGCTAGTTTATTACAAACCCAAATTGAAAGACATAGGAAAATATAAAGCAGCCTCCTGGAAAGTCTCCTGACTCTAAGTAGCATAGTCAAAATACCCTGGCTGCTCCTGACCCTGAAAATCTGGACATACAGTCCAGGACGCATCAACGCCGTCAGCTTATGAAAGCTGGTGAGCAAAATAAACAAGTGCTCGCAATGTATATATAAGCAAATAAACAACGGTACCATTTAACTTTAACAGTAATATATTCAAGGTTCCAATTCCAACATGAATCACGGGGGAATATAGTAAGAATTAAATACGAAATTGTACATGAATTGTGAAACATCTTATTTTGCCAATTCTTTCCTTTAGAACAATCCAATTCAATCAAACACATCATTTCAGCTACCAGGAGTAATAAGTATTCAGTCATCAAATTCACACGCTACACTATCGCCTCCAATACCAGGGATACTATCCGATCGGTATTGAAGTCACACGCCACACTACTGCCTCAGATACCAGGAATACTATCCGATCGATATCTAGACCAAACACAACCAACCATCGCTCCGGATATCAGGAATACTATCCGATCAATATCCGAAACGCGCGCCTTAGATACCAGGAATACTATCCGATCGATATCTAAGTCGTACACAACACTATCACCATCGCTTCGGATATCAGGAATACTATCCGATCAATATTCGAAACACGCGCCTTAGATACCAGGAATACTATCCGATCGATATCTAAGTCGTACACAACACTATCACCTCCAATACCAGGAATACTATCCGATCGATATTGAGGTCACACACCAAACTACCACCCTTTACTCTTTTCACGCTTTCTCACACACATGCATGTTGACCCAACCTCAACCCTTTTATGTATGTCAATGTTTCATAAATAACACCATTAATGAATCACAAAGCCGGATAATCGTACGAGCATAAATTTTGACCTTAGTTGTTCTTGTTTCGTACAATTCTTAAAACATAGACCTTTAAAGCAATATTTTTGCCAAACTGTTCTTTAAAAACTTTTAAAACATTTTCCAAACAGTCCCTAATAAGAAAAACATAGAAACTGCTCAAACTGCCAGGTCGCGCGAGCGAAGGGAAGAACAAATCGCGCGAGCGGATCGCGCGCGCGAAGGGGCAGAACAGGTCGCGCGAGCGGATCGCGCGCGCGAAGGGGGGGATGGTTCGCGCGAGCGGGTCGCGCGCGCGAGTTCTTGCAGAATGTCATCTTCTTCGTTTTCTCCCCTGTTTTCAATTCTGGACTGAAATTTACCCATTTCTGTTTTCTGTTTCAATTATGTCGTGCAATATATGGATCTCTTCGATTTTCCGCGTAGATTAAGAATACGCGATCAATTTTAACTAATACGGATTATATCTCTAAATATTCGCGATTAAAGTGAGGGTGTCAAAACTTAAAATCAACGGTACGTCGCGATACGGATGAATTATTGCGTAGGATTTGAACCGTAGTCTATTGGGACTAAGATCTTTCATTCCCAATTTACAGAATCGATTTTGGTTAACTTTTACAAAACTCCACTTTCAAGCTTTCATGGTGTTCATACATATATATGCATATATACAACTATATACACTGAAAGTTACATATATATACGTTGAGAGTGAGTTTAATTTACTCACCGAGGGTGCTAGTACAAAAATTTGAGACCGAGAATATCCGCCGAGAATTCCGTCGTTTAGAAAATACTCCTCCGTTCTTGATTTTGGTAGCCCAATATATATGTATATATATGTGTGTCTATGTATATGATATACAATCTGTGTAAGTGTGTGTTATGTGTGTTCTTGAGAGAGTTGAGGGATATTGAGAGAAAATGAGAGAAGCAGAGAGTTTGAGAGTGAGAGAGAGAGACTCTGTGATTGAGAGAGAGAGCAACGTATATACATATATACTGTGCTCAAAATTGGGCACCAAGCAATTCCCAGGAATTGCACGGTGTGGTTGAGCTCACGTGCTCCCACACCCAAGACGCGGCATAGACGCAGATTAAAACATAAACTGGTATTTTACGGTTAAAATAAAAATACAGAAAATTATATTAATGTAGGAATTAAATTCCTGGTTTAAACAAAAATAGAGATATCGATTTCGAAACCATATAAAATATTTTGGAAATTACAGTTTGACCCCAGATAATATTATTATAAACAGAAATAAAATCAAATGCTCATGGAAATGAAATGCAGTATTTATTTATTAATGATAATAAAATACAGGGCGTTACAATATCATTCAAACCACGTGCTGTTTAAGTGAAGACATTGGTTCCACGGGCAAATCAATACATTTCAGTTCATTGATTTTGACTTTGAAATTAAATTGAGATATGGTTGGAATTTTTACAACAGATTTATAGATATCACAACAAAAACAAAAATGTGTTAAGAATTCTATATAATTGAAGAAGGTAATTAAATCTTGAGCTGACTAAATTTTCTTAGTTTCCTAAACTATGCTATCAAACGTGATTGCTTTCCTGCCAATCCTATATATATATATATATATACATACCAATATATGAAGCTTAGTTTAGATATGTAAAATTCATTATTTCCTTTTATTATATGAAAGTTTAGATACATAAAATGTTGATTGATCCTTAACGAAACTAAATTAGGTGAGAGAGAGTAATTATTAATGGTATAGAGATTTGATAGGATAGAACACAGATCAATTGTGCATGTAACCATTTTGGTGGACTAACAATTAGATGGTTTGAAATATCCACTTTTGTCTTAACGGTTGAGATTGAAAGTTAGATAAAAAAGGGAGGGACTCACAGTCCTAACATATTATATAGATTATCTAGCTATCAGAATGTATCTAACTAGGGATAAAGACAAAATATGCCCTTGAAGTTTGGTCCCTGTCTCATTTAAGTCCTTGTAGTTTCAATTGCATCATTTTGAATAGAAGCAATATGGTCCAAATATCATATTCTGTCAGAAAATTTGATAGAATTCACCCACTGCTCTGCACAATTTACGCTGATAAGTGGGTTGTGAGACTAGTGGTATTCTATTTTTACCCCTAAGAAGCGTGATAATGCATAGCATGTGAGTAAATTTTGTCAATTCTTCTCATAGAATTAGACATTTGGACCACCTTACTTCTATTTAAAAACTTTAGGAACCAAATTAATGCAATTGAAACTACAAAGACGAAAATGAGACATCGACCAAACTTAAAGGGTACATTTTGTAATAAAGCCTATCTAACTATTTTAAGCTACACGCACACACCAAAAAAAAATATAATAATAATAATTATACGGCATAAATGAAATCAAGGAGTTAGTTAGACTGTCTTGGGACCGTGGACTAGGGTCTGTTTGGAGAAGGACAAAAAGTGTGTTTAGTTTAGGTGCTTTTATAATTGAGCTTAATACTAGTGGTATAGTTGCAAACTTTTGTGGGTCCTAAAAATAACCAATGAGTTGGGGGCCCTAGGCATTGGCCTTGGTGGCCTTTGCCCAGGGCCGGGCCTGCCACTACGGTGTGAAATCTATATCTGTATTTGTTAAGGTTCAAATACGATAATTAGTCTATCGTATAGTAAACATAACACTTTGCTTTTAGCACTAATCAACTCCATTTTCTAAAAGAAATTAAAAATTCAAGCACAAACCATATTTGTATGTATATAGGAAACCACTACCATAAGATTGAAATGATCTATGACTGGCGTTAAAATGAAACATTGTATTGTATGAGATGTTTTAAAATTTGTGTGCATAACAATTCCAAATAAGACAGAGAGACTGAAACTACAAGATTCGGGTTTAGAACTCGTCAACTAAGCTTGTTATACGATTTCAGAATTTATATAAATATACATTCAAACTCTTAAAATGACAGAATTAAGGATGTTACAAAATACACCCACCAAATTTCTCTTCAAATTTGCATAGACAACCAAATCTTTAAATGTACTATTCCGCACTGCATAAAGTGGGCGTACAAAGAAATTGGGTTGGTGTTTTTAAGCAGCTCGCCAAAATTAATAAAATGAATTGTTGAAACAATAATACCCAAAATAAGTGCCAAATTTGATTATGCTTTTTTCTCTGCAAAAAGTCTCTCTGTGTTTGAACAAACTCTGAAATGCTAATGGGACATTATTGGGACATATAAAAAGTAAATTGGATGTGATACAACAGAAGGAATACTTGCAAAAGATGGGGGCCAAAATGAACTTAAAAAAATGCCAAAGGGAGCTACAAAATATACCAACACAATTTCCATACTCTTATATCATACATTAATGAGATGTATATTCAGCATATCATGTTATACATGTGAGTATAGAAAGAAATTTGACAGGCGTATCCAGTAACAACCAATACCGAATTGCTTGGCTCCATGGCATCTTGAAGGATGACGAAATTCTCTAGTTTTTTTTTATTATTATTATTTTTTTTTTCTCCTAAAGAAAATTTCATGGTGTTGGTTTGATAATTAAATGAACCGACTGACCGAAACCGAATAATCGGTTTTAAAACCACTAAAAAACCGACCACGAACACTCCTAAATTGTAAAGCACTAATCTATACCAATGATATTTCCAAAATTACACGAAGAATGTTTATTCTATGCGTGTCGGAAAATTAAAGAGAAAGCAAGGTTTGGAATGGTGATTTTCCAGAGATATCTATTAATGTCTTGGTAAAGATTTTCCCATTTGATTAACGGAAACCGCTTTGCATAAGAAAAAAAAAATGAATAAATAATAAAATAAAATAAAAGAGAAGTAGAAAATGTAAGATTGAACATTGCAACCTTAACTGAAGAAATACAAGAGAAAAACAGGGTAATGACTTTTAGTCTTTACAAGGTCATCCGATTTGGAGTGTTTTGAACTTTAATAACTGCAAAACTAAAGGCAACATAAGCTACAAAAAATTTCTTTGGGATATAATAGGGTAAACTTAGTCATAAGTAAATCCTTGATTTTCAGCAAAAAAAAAAAAAAAAAAGTAAATCCTTGATCTTCGGACATAATGACATCTGATCTGTGCTTGAACAGGTCCTCTAAAACAAACCTGAAAACCCCATGCAAAAGGGAAAACAAAGGAACTCTTAATCATAAAGATGGAGGCATTGTCAGGATAACATATGAATATTTGAATATGTAATAATATGCAATCTTGGGATTTCAGAAGACAAATTTTCAAGAAAAAGGACATACAAAATGTATGTAAATCTACCGTGTTTTTTTTATGATCGTTGGCGCTTGTCAATAAACAATAACCCATAGGAACAGATAAGACAAACAGCTCCTTTTTGCCCCTATACTAGTTCATGGATTCATCGAGGGAAAGGAAAATACAAAAGAAACATTTTTCTTTGTTTAGTTAACAAGGAATACTACGGGAAAAATAGGAAACAAAAGAAAATAGAGTCACAAATAAATTACAATTTTTGGATTTTGTGAGTAGCTTCCCTTCCTCTTTTCTTGAACTATTATACTTTGACAATTTCAGAGGAAAACATAAGGTAAATAGGTTTTCCTTCTTGTTTTCCTATCCTTCTCTAAATCCGAAAACCAAACAGAGCATTAATCAAACATAATTAGAGAACTTGCAAGAGCGGGGGGAGGACTGGCTATAAGCGCTAAAGAGCTCAGTTATCACGCCTTTACAGTTTACGTAGTCATTTAAACTGTGTAAACTGAAAATGATTCAATTAACAGCAAGCACAAAATGTGGGAAGAGATCAGTTATCTAAGAAGCTCAAGAAAATTACCCTAAAGATGTTGATAAACTTATAATTTCTAAATTCTGACCTCAACGCTTTGAGAACTGTGGGGCCTTTCTAGCTTTCTTAAGACCAACTTTCTTCCTTTCGACAACTCTTGCATCCCTGGTCAGAAGACCTTCCTTCCTCAAAGGTCTTCTATGGTCCTCACTCACCTTCAGTAAAGCACGAGCAACACCAAGAGAGATTGCTTGAGCCTGTCCAGAAAGACCACCACCATGTGCCTTGACAAACACATCGTAACTGCTTTCGTATCCCAAAGCTACCAATGGGAAATTCACATACTGAAGCCACAATGGGTTCCCTTGAAGATATTCCTGCGCAATATAAGTTCCAATCTGTAAGTCTATCTGTACAAATATGTTAAGAAAAGAGTGATGCAACCTGAAAAAGAGTGAGTTAGTACTCCTAGACAAGTGATCCCAAAATTTTGAAGTCGACCACAAGTAGCTCTATAGCCCTGACATGGACATACGGCAGCCCCCTAGCTTTTTCGATGCGTACATTTGAATGAGAGGCTTACAGAGCCTGCCAGATGTTGATTCTTAACTAAGAAGCATACAGATATAGCAACACGGACGCGGACACGAACACGAACAACATGGCAAAGTCCTAAAAAATAAATAAATAGGACAGCTAAGACACAGCAAAAGGATGAACAAGCAAATCTTATAGAGTAAAACAAAAACCATTATCAATTTCTACGCGCCATTATGGTTCCATACCCTAGTTATCCATAATTCCAAACACCTCAAAGTACGAGTTCAAAGAATCCAAGTTATCCTCATTTCAAGCAATAATTTAAGAAAAAGTAAGATCCAGATTTTCGTGTGACCGACAAGTAGAGTCCAGTGTGTGTCGTGCCACATAACGTGTCGGACACGTACACATAAGCCTTCTACGAGTGTCCATGCTTCCTAGATTCTTAGTTCTAAGTAGCATATAAGAAACTAGGAAGTAAAGCTCCATTACATGTCAAATGCATTAGAGGCTGCAACAGCCTCTCCAGGATGGGAATATGGAATTTTAGATCGATATCGGCACAAGTGCAATCAGGGATGAACTGATGATGGAAAGTATGTCTGGCAGGTTAAGTATTTGAACATACTATACATTCCAATTATTTTTTTGAAAATAAATCAGACAAGGAAAAAAACAACAGAAAAAACAAAAAAGGGTTGTTTATTACATGTTATTTAGGGTAAACTAACTGCTCTAAAAAAAAATCCCGTGTTCTATGCCCAACTTAAACAATGTGATTAACATAAATTACCAAAATTAATGCAGTAGTTTCAATTTTTGGAGGTTCCTAGATAGCTGTTTCTAGTATAAGAATAGTCCCTATTCATAGTTGCTTCAACGTAGGTGAAGTTACAAGACCAATCAGGATCATGGCTATGCTGATTCTAGTATATTAGCTGATGAACGGTGATTATGACTGGAGGTAAACTCGTCAGCTTCATTATGAAGAGCAAATTGAATTTCCATCACTTCCTGTTCTCAGTTTTTCAATCTAAGAGCATGATGAGCTCTTCAATTTCTCAACTAATGTCTGTGCGTCCTCAATACACATGTCGATTTGTCAGATTTAAAGGTTCTTATCAGGTGAACTAAATGACTTCACACAAACCTGTCTGTTTAGGCGAAGGAAAACTACTCTAACAATGTAACATTTGAATCATCCCTCATTAGTGTACCCATATGTCTAAATAACCTGATGAGTTTACTTGCAATCAGGGGCGTACACAAAGAGGGGAAAAGGGGGGCTCAAGCAACCCCCCTAAAATTTCAGATAATCGCCCTATTTTTCGAATACATGAGTTTTTGAGTTAATTTTCATAGAGTTTGTAATTCCAAGCCCACCCCACTTTGCAAAATGTATATTCGACTAGATTATAAAATACATATTGCAACACTAATTGCAATCCAACCCATTCCAAAACCATGAGCCAAGTCACAAATTCCAAATAACGAATATTAACCCAAGTGGAATCCAACAATTCTCTTCTCACTTCTTTAACTTAACCCAACTCAAACGGTATTAATATCATTTAAAGTTTTACAGAAAATTCTACTAGAAAAATGTGTATAAATAGAACCAAAAAATTCCTCTACCAAGCAACTCCGAATCTGTGGTGAGCGTTTGAGGTGAAGTATAAAAAGAGAGGACTCTACATTGTGCTACATGCTATTGATAATTCAACTTCCCTAATTGTGCACTTCCTATAACACCATATTTGGTCTACATAACATAAGCACTGAAAATTAAATGCTGTATTTCAAATAATGCGATAATAGCCAAGAAATATATTATTTCATAAGGAACCCATATCGCATTCTGGGGGGTTTTTTTTTTTTCAGCAAAACTTTTTCACTTAAATGTCAAACACATAAATTCAGCACTTGTCAAACAGATCCTAAGTCAGAGATGAGATATACCTTGGCATCACGCGAGTTTATGATAACTTTGCCGTTCCCTTCCTGGAGAACGACACGTGCAATGGCACATTTCCGTCGACCAGTGCCGACGATCGGCTGTGCCGCAAACCCTCCAGGAAGCCTCAACTTGACATACTTCCTTAGGTCCGCCGTCTCCAAATCCACCGGAGAAGGTGCGGCGACGGAGGTGACGGCGAAGGCAACGAGTGGAGGTGGTCTCACAGCGTGCAATGGCCGAAGGGGCCTCGATCGAATCGAAAAGGCAAGGGGCTTGTGGCTGATCTGGGAAGAGAAAGAGAGAGAAGAAAAGGAAGATGAGAGAGAAGATATTGAAATTGACATTTTTTTTTTCCCTTTTTCTTTCTTCAGCTCTGTGTTTTGAATGTAAGGAAGAAGATTTCTTAGGGAAGAAGAAGTGAGAGGTTTAGGAAGTTGCAGACTTGTAGGCTGTAGTGAGTTTGTGCGGGTGGGAATGATCTAGACTTGTAGTGGATAATGTCTTAGTCTGTTTGGTTCACCGGATACGCTAAACCAAACGTGGATAAAAAAAAAAATTAATTAAAACAAAAAAAATAACTACTCAGCTAAACAGTACTTCTAGGTTTTCTAAATTTTGTATCCATAGTGGTTTTTTTCGGACAACCAAACGTGAATTGTGTTTGTGAGATCTGTTTGTGCCCAAAAGATTTATTACTCCCTCCGTTCCATAATAAGTGTCCACTTCTATTTTGTACATTGTTTAAGAAAGTTGTATTATTTTAGTTTTTTTGGTTCATTAAACGGTCACTTTCTAATTTTGCCCTTAGATGTGATGGGTGTTTGACTTTTTGCTTGTTTTGAGGCCACAAATAAATGCTACTTTGTCTTTATTATAAGGGTAGTTTTGGAAAGTAAGTAAAAGCTATATGCCAATTTAGGAAAGTGGACACTTATTGTGGGACATCCAAAAAAGGAAATGTGGACACTTATTATGGGACGGAGGGAGTATTATTCTTAAGCTCAATTACCTATTCTAATGCTACATTTTCTAAATTTTGTATCTCAAGTGATTCTCACGGGACAACAGTTCAATGCATTTATTTTCTCTCACAGAAATAGATCTGAATGCTTTAAAAACTTTTTTTTTTTAATAAGGATTCACTTTTATGAGAGGGAACATCACAAATTAAACTGAAGTATTGTATGTTCTTACCACCTGTGGCAGTGAGACAACTAACCACCATATGTAACGGGACGAGAAAGAGAGAGAAGCGAAGGAAGATGAGAGAGAGAGATTGAAATTGACATTTTTTTCCATGAGGTAGAGATTTTTAGGGAAGAAAAGGAATTTAGGAGTTGCTGTGAGTTTTGTGTGGGTGGGGAGTGATCTAGTGGACAATGTAGTCTTGCGTGTGTGCAGGGCCAGTCTTAAGAATTTGGGGCCCTAGGCAAACATTGAAAGACGGGAGCCCTTTGGACAACATGGCAGGACAGGTCCTGACCCTAAACAACACAAGCAATCGCTTGGAGGCCCCAATTCTAAAGGGCCTCCAACTAAAACATACTCCCCTGTAAGGACATATATGGATATGTTAACAAACAAAAGTTCAATCAGCTCAGGTCAGTTTAAAAGACCTTTCAAATTCCATAAATAAAAAATTAAAAGTAGTAAAAGTCAAATTATCACTAAAACCCAAAAGTTCAATTGCCCATTGTGCCCAGCTAACACGCACTCGCGCGCGCACACACACATATATAAATATATCATTTAGATATATATATATATACATATATATTAAAAAAAAAAAAAAAAAACAAACAGAGTTTGAACATATTCTCTTTCTCTGTCTTTCTCTCTCTCCAACTATACACAACTCAAGCTAAAGGTCCAATCCTCAACGCCAACTCTCACTTTGCGACTTCGTTGGACGATAGCTAAAGATAAAAGGCTTTTTTTTTTAAACTATAACATATATATATATATATACTTGTATCCTGTTGCTTAAAGGGCCCCTCTTCCAATCTCGCTTAGGGGTCCCGATTTCTCAAGACTGACCCTGAAATACGGACAGCGCTTCCCAAGCAAAATTTTTTAGATCAGTTTATACGTATTTGCGGGTACAATTTTTTTTTTATCAAACATGTTATAATTTTTTATTTGTGAGTTTTTATAGTAAGAGTTTATTGCTAATTATAATCCACAAAGTTTGGACTCATACAAAATAACTCTGGTTGAGCTAAACAGGAAAGTCAATAGAGAATTATTAGACAAAGTATTTAAGGTGAACTAGATTACAATGTGGCATATATACTATATAAAAATATAAATTTTTCAATATTGCGTGGCTCCATTACAATTGGATCTACATATTACAAGTGGAAATTTTATATTGGGCCCTATTTGATATTTTTCAAGACCCTTCTAAAGAGGAAAAAGTGATAAAAAAAAAATTGGCGACCTTATAACTAGGGTCGGCCATGAGTGTGAGAAACAAAAATGTATGTCATATTAAATATCAAAAACAATGAAACAGTATGTGTAACTGTTATTTGAAAAGGACAATGGGTAGATCGTATCAGTGTTGTATAAATCACACCAAGAAATTTTTTTTGAACATTTCACCGTTGAGTTCTAAATATTCTTTCTTTCTTAGCTATGATATCAATGTAAACACCTGTACCTGTAAGGCACAGTTAGGGTGATCTGAAGAAATTAGGGAGTATGTGCCTAAGTACAAGGAAGATAGTGCCTAATTACAAGGGATTAAAGCTAAACTAGATAATGGGTAGTGGGTGGTGTGTAAGTAACTGATAATGGGTAGTGAGTTGGTTCTTACATGGCTTGCACGTATCAATCCCCGCCGCTTGAATCATCCTTGTCCGCAAGGATAAACTCCGGATATGGCATGGCAAGAAATTTCAGGGACATGTTCGGTTAGGGGTAATGCTAGAGGTTGGTTGTCGGTTGTTGGAAAATCTTCAATCATGAAGAGCTGGGGTTGCTGACATCGATGGCCAGGTATGTATTTTTCATCACAGTAGAAACAAAAACCTTTTTCTCTACGCTCTTGAGCGTCTTGACCGTGATTCTTTTAAATGGTGCAGATGAGGTATTATGGGAAGCGTATAGTTTGGGGTTAGGTGTTGGTCCAAGGAGACTGGCAGTGGTAGTGTTGGTGGTGTTGCAGTTTTGTGGAGTGGTGGCAGTGGTAGAAGAGCGTGAAGAAGGGATGAATTTCATTTGTATGGTATTGCGTTCTTCAAAAAGTCGGGCCACACCAATCACCTCCGATAAGGTATGAGGTTTCTTGATTTTGACGTCAAGACGAACTTCATCTTTGAGACCAGCTGTAAAGCACCCGATTAAATAACTATCGGAAGAGTCTTTCAAACTCTTCCTGGTAAGCACCTGCGGTGGTGGTTTGTTTCAGCCATGTGAGGACCTCAGAGGGGTCATCGAAATCGGTGGGTCCGAACGGAGTAACGCTATGGTGAATTCATGCCAACCGAGCGGTCCTTTGGACTTTGTGAACCAACGGTGCCATTGTAAAGCAATGCCCTCAAGGTTGAAAGAGGCAAGCTGGACTTGTTGAGCGGGGGAAATACGTTGGAATTCAAAGTATTGTTCGGGCTAATATATCCAACCGGTAGGATCGTCCCTTATGAATTTTGGGAAACTAAGATTGAGGCTGGTGGGTGGAATGTTTGGGTCTTAGGTGAGTGCTTAGTGGGAGTTTGAGCTTGAGGCGAAAGGATTGATGTCGGTATTTTCGGGGGTGAGACAAAGTTATAGAGTTTGTAATTGGGCAAGGATGGATTGAACGGAAGTATGTATTTGATAGAAATTCGACTCGTGACGAGTCAAAATTTCGCTCACTTCATTTCGGAATTCGGTGTTGGATTTTCCATGGGTGTCCATGGAATTACAGCTCTGATACCACTGATACGATCCAAACTCAAGGAGTATTAGAACAAGAGAGAGAATAGAACTAGAGAGGGAGGGAGAGAGAGAGAGAGAGAGAGAGAGAGAGAGAGAGAGAGAGGAGAGGAGATGAGATGTTATCTCAATATGATTAATATATTTCTGATATCCTCATTCCTCCACTACTCAACTGTTTAAATAATTACAAACCATACATACATAAAGTAGATGTGTGTGCATGGGAAAAATTAAGATTGTGCATGTGCAAGGAAACGTGAAGGCTAGTAGTAGGGTCATGCCTCATTACATGGAAGTGCCTAAGTACAAGGAAGATAGTGCCTAATTACAAGGGATTAAAGCTAAACTAGATAATGGGTAGTGGGTGGTGTGCAAGTAACTGGTAATGGGTAGTGGGTTGGTTCTTGCATGGCTTGCACATATCAATATGCAGAGAAAGAATTCTATGCCCTGATATATTGCCCACTAATACAGTAAAGAGAATATAATTTCAATTCATGTCTTGATAATATCTACCAAATAAGCTTCCAATAGTTCTATGCCCCATGTGGACAATGACTAATACTCTGTTTGGCTAGATGGAGAAAGTGGAATAGTTTTGCCATTTGTTAGGAGGAAAGAGGAAGTAAATGGAAGTGCTTACGGTGACCTTTTCCATTCCTTCCTATACTTTCCAAAAATTTACAGATTAGCAAATGAATCAATTTTTATGTCTTAAAAAATTCAATGAAAAACCTATATAATAAATGTTAGCCCAAATATGGAAACCTTAGAGAGAGAGAGAGAGAGAGAGAGGGGGGGGGGGGGGGGGGGGGGGGGGGGGGGGATGAATATAGTTTTAGCAGAAAATTAATATTTTTGAAACTTAAACAAAATTAAACACAATCACAAACAATAAAGTAAAGGAGAAGGGAAGAGACACTTGCAAACCGAGTTTTCAAATGGTTCAGCAATCCGCACACCGTAGCCTATGTCACCCCTCAAGAACACCTCTTGAGGATTTCTTTAATCCGACCTACTTTACGGGTGTAGATCAAACTGTTACAAGAGCATTCAACTCTTCCAAAGAAGAACATATCTTCTTTGCACACAAGGGTTATTAATCCTCACTCTTTACAAATATTTGAAAAATAAATTGAACTCTCTCTCTCTAGAGTGGATAGTACAACGATAGCTCACTCAACAACTCCTTAGTGAGTGGATGATACAAATGAAAGCTCACTAAAATTTGGTCTCTCAAGAATTATAAATGAAGAATAAGAGCAAATTGATTAACTCACACAACTAGGGCTCAAATATGAATGATTAAAGATCAACAAGTTGTGTGAATCAAATGATGTTTTCCAATGGATTAATTTCTACTAAAAGGTTTGCGAAAACATGTATTTATAAGCCTTGAAAGATTATAGCCATTAATGGCAAAATGATAAATATAAGGCCTTTCAAATAATTAGTCGTTACGCTGTTCTGCCTCAATTCAGTCGGCTGAGGCCGCGACCCAGTCGACTGACCTTTAAATCTTTTGTAAGGCATATTATTAAAACAATCGACTGAAAGAAAGGTATGGTTGACTGTTTTTCAAACAGTTTTGAAATGCGCCAAAAACCAGTCGACTGAATGAAGGGTCCGGTCGACTGAAAACTTGAAGCAGAACCTATATTTTCAAAATACAAACCAGTCAACTATTTTCACCATCAGTCGACTAAACTTTGAAGACCCCAGTTGACTGGGAAAACAATCCAGTCGACTGTTTTTCCGCTGAAAAATAGTTTGACTCTTTTGAAGGCTTTTAAAACAAATTTAAACCTTTAAGCTCTTGTGAGAGATGATCAAGATGCTTTTACATGTAAATCCTAGACTTTAACTAGGATGAAAAATTTTCAAGTCTTCAAGCTTGATCCTTGTTAAGTTTTAACACTCTCAGGCTCCACCATTTGCTATCTCAAGAACTCAAATAAAGTTAGAACATTTAAGTGCATATTTCAAGAGATTAACACAACGAAAATGACATGATAATTGATTGGAATAGAACAAATAAGACCATGGTATTATCAATAGATTTGTCATCATCAAAACAAATATAAATAATGCCTTAAAGAAATTCAAGGCTAACAATTTTCCCCTTTTTGATGAAGTCAAAACATGCAATAGATATAGCAATTAAAGCACAATAAGAGTCATTTTCATGTTGTCATTCAAAGTAACAAGATATGCAAAGTATGAATTCAATAATGATAACTTTCTAAAAATCTCTATTATCATTTTCCTCCATTTTAAAGAACTCTATCTCATTCTCTAGCATTTTTCCCATTTTTTACAACAACAAAAAGATGGGGGTTTGAGCTAAAAGTTCCCCTTAAGATAAAGCAAACATGTCATGGAGGCAACAAGATACCAAAACAACTAAAGTAAACATAATAATATGTTCCCCCTCAACATATACATATATGAATAAATATCAATTATAAGATTAAAATTATGCACTATCTCCTTAGGAGGATGAAATTACTATGAACATCCAAACAACATGTTATTCGAAAAGCAAGCATGATTTCACAAACAAAACACATTAATGTAATAAACCAAACATGATTAGGATGTTATCAAAATCAAGAGAAATATCAAAACAAATTGATCTATCATACTCCTACTAGGCATAAGGTAAGAGATTTAACTATTGTCCAAGCACCTCTTGGATGCACATTTGCCAAGGAGGTAAATCCTTTTACAACGCAAATCATGTTAATTTTCTTGCGAAATGAACATTTGTAATTAACATGCTTCTTTTTCATACAATAATGACAAGTTGCATGGGAAAGGGTCTCTTTGAGATTGATGCATTAACAAAAAAAAATTTGTGAGAATTTTGAGAGATTGAGGGTTTCTCAAAGAAATTTTAATACCTCATTTCTTTGTTTGTGAGATTCAATCCCAATCCGGCCTTCTCAAAAACACATTTTTGTTTTCCCGAGTATATTTAAATTTTGTTCATCTTGGGTAAGTTTGGCCAAAGCTTTTTGTCAAATCATCAACCTCTTTTTTCAATTCAATGTTTTCTTTTTCAATGAACTCATTTGAATGTTGATTGGTTGAGATAAGATTTTCTTGTCTCAAAATATCATTTTGAGATTTTAAATCTTCCAATTTCTTTCTCAACTCCAAATTTTCTTTTTCAAGCTTATTTGAAGATTGTGCTCTTGAAACATGTTTTTCATTTTCTATCTTCAAGATTCATTTTGAGATTTCATAATATTAAACTCATTTGAAAGTTTAGAAAAATTCTTTTTTAAGAGTTATATATTTAGATCCTAAATTCTCTAACTCCTCATGTAACTCCTCAAAAGCACATTGAAGCTCATTATAGTTAGGAGTTTCAACAATAGAGGTAGGATTAGAGTTTACCAAATCTCTTTGTGCACCTTCTTGGTCACATGAGTCGTCATCGGATGAGTCATCATCATCCCAATTGGCCCCTTTTGCCATTTTCTCATTCTCATCATCTTCATTTGCAAATAGGCATACACTTTCCTCTTCACAAATTGGGTTAGTAGTAATATAAAAATTTTCTAAACATAACCAAATTTCATTTGCACTATACCATGAACGAATTCTATTATATGAAATACCATCTAAAGAATTATATAAAATTTTCATAGCCTTAAGATTCAATAGAAAGTTATTTTGATCACTTTCATTCTATTCAATCTTTGGTTTAGGAGAAAAACCATTTTTGACAATATTCCAGAGATTGTAGTCAAGTGAAAGAAAATAAATTTATATTCTCCTCTTCCAGTGATCATACTTGTGATTACTCAACGATGGAGGAGTGGTAATACGATAACCTTCTTGAACTTTTGTTTCCATAGAACTTGACTCAACATTTTGAAATTTATTAAAATCATTAGAGTCGTTGAAAGAGCAAGAAGTAGAGGTTACCCCATTTTCTATTGCCATGAGGCATATGTTGACGATCTCATCTTCATTTGAGTCGTCGCTCGATGATTCACTCTCGGAGCATCTTTGAGTGGCCTTCATTGCCTTCTTCTTGGGTTTTTCATCTTTAGGATGCTTCTTTACCGATTTTTCTTTCCTATGAAACTTTATGAATTTTTGGGTGATCATAGCCATATCCTTATCATCATCATTCTCATGATCTTTGCCATTTTTCTTTGAGCTTGAAGACTTCAAGGCCATGTCTCCTCTTTTGATCTCTTTCACTTCCTTTTTCTTGTCTTCTTCGACAAACATGGCTTACTCCACTTCATGGGTAATGTACTAATGAGTGATCCCATGAGTTGTTCAATTGACAACTTTGTCAAATCCTTCGCTTCCCGGATAGTCGTGACCTTCGGTTGCCATTGCTTTGGTAAAGTCCTAAGAATTTTCTCAATAATTCTTCATTAGCATAAACTTTACCAAGATTTTTCAAGTTATTGATGATAGTTGTGGGTAGACATATCACCAATATACTCAAATGGCAACATTAGACATTTCATAAGATTGAACAAGAAAATTAATTTTTGACTTTTTGACTTGGCTCGTTCCCTCATGAGTCACTTCAAGTTTATCCCAAATTTCTTTTACGGATTCTTAAGATAAAATTCTATTATATTCATTTGGGTTTAAACCGCAATATAATAAATTCATTGCCATAACATTCATTTTAATGAGTTTCTTATCAGCATCATTATACTTATCTTCCATTTTTGGAATAGAAATACCATTTATAATTTTTGTAGGAAGATGAGGCCCTTTGACCACTATTTGCCATAAATCAAAATCTTGACAAATCATATAGATTCTCATTTTATTTTTCAAATAAGCATAGTTTGATCCATTAAAACACTGTGGTCTATGTGCCGATTGACCCTCACAATAAGAGATGCGAGAAGTGTTGGTTTCCATTTGGATCTTAACTCAAAATTTTCAAAAACTTTTGAAACTAGAAGAGCCAAAACTTTGATACCAATTGTGGGCCCAAATATGGAAACCTTAAAAGGGGGGATTAAGGTTTTAGCAAAAAATTAACCTTTTTGAAACTTAAACAAAATTAAACACAATCACAAACAATAAAGTAAAGAGAGAAGGGAAAAGACACTTGCAAACCGAGTTTTCAAGTGGTTCGGCAATCCGTACACCGCGGCCTATGTCCACCTCTCAAGAAAACCTCTCGAGGATTCCTTTAATCCGACCTACTTCACGGGTATAGATCAAACCGTTACAAGAGTCTTCAACTCTCCCAGAGAAGAACACATGTTCTTTGCATACAAGAGTTACTAACCCTCACTTTTTTCAAATAATTGAAATACAAATTGAACTCTCTCTCTCTCTCTCTCTCTCTCTCTCTCTCTCTGTGTGTGTGGATTGGATAGTATAATGATAGCTCACACAACAAATCCTTAATGAGTGGATGATACAAATGAAAGATCACTATAATTTGTTCTTGTAACACCCGTACCCGGAAAAGAAGATTAATATGACATTAATTTGTTAATTTAAGATAATTAATGCATAAGATGGCTTAAGGTGGGGTTATGAACCCACAAGTAAAAAGGTGTTCAAATGCGGACACATATGAAAGTTCTGTAAAAGGCAGGACTGGTATAGAAGTGGGGCCCAATGAGGGTCTAATTAAATAATTTGCATTTTTATGTCATTATATGCTTATATGAATACTTGTTTAAATGTTTAAAGATTATATTATGTCATATGATAGCTTAAAGGGACCAATTTGGGTACCCATGTGAGGGCGTATTTGATTACAATTAATAATTGGTAGGTTTAATAGCAACCTCATGAATTATGTGGGACCACATTTGGGACCCACGCGGGTCTTAGTTTAAATCTATTTAGAAAAGGTGGGTAATTAATGTAATTAACATGGGGGTTTCATAATAAAGCTTAAGAAAGATTGGGGGGTGTAAATACAATATAGGGAAAGTTGATGACAACACATATGCATGAAGCATATGTGTCTCTTTCATAAAATTTACAGCAATTTAGAGAATTGGAGAGCTCCCAAGTCGGCGACGGAAATTCTCGACGACGTTTCTTGTCGTTTCTTCGTCGTCCGACGTCGGATTCACGAACCGAGACCGGATTTGGACTCGTGGAGGTAAGAGGATCACATGCACGTCCTTTATTTTCATTTTCGGCAATGTTTTATGGCGGCCGTTCTTAATAGATGATGTTCTTGGCACCAAACTTATGTAGGAATTACACCGGTGGAATTTGGGTTGGAAATTTGCTAGAGGTTGGGATTTCTAAGCTTAATTCGCTAGTAAATCGAAGAGGTGAGTGTCCTAATCTCACAATTGGATGTTTAGTTATGTTCATGTAATAATTGTTGATAATAGTTGCTTAATTCTTGCTTAATTACATATATGTTGTTGAATTTGGGTAAAAAGCATGTCAAAATTATGAAATTGTTATGCTTATATGCTTATATGCAAAGTTATTTATATATGCTTATGTGGATCAAGGGGAAGTCAAGTAGTGGTCACCATTTATAGGTCCCATATGTAAGGGATAGGAAGTCCTCAATGAGTAGGATGTGGGGACGACCATAATGAAATACCGGTGACGCCTTCGGGGTCACAAGAGAATGTGTGTTGTGCTATATGCTCCAAAAGTGAGAAAGATCCGGGGTGAGAAGGACCCAGGGGTGGTGGCTGGAATGACTTGACTTTCTAGAGATCAATTTGTTGTTGTTTATAATGAGTGTTGCATTTGCATATTAAACATTCCAATAGCATGATTAGTTCCCTCACTAAGAGAAAGCTTAAACGAAAATATATTTTCTGTTGTGGTAATTGAACATCCATCGCAGGTACGGCACGGGAAGAGGAGAAGAAATGATCCGCGTGACGGGTTGGATGTGGATTTATGAGAGGTGTTAATATGTTCATATGTATGGATGTCTTGAAGTTAAGTTGTAGCTTTGTGCTTTAAAAGTGTAAACAACTTGTATTTTGGAAATGTTGGGAGCAACTTGTGTTTTGCGAATCCTTGTAATATGTCAAGTTCACATATAGTATGATTGTGCCCATTATCATAAGTTGTATTTGCGAGTCAAGAGTCATGTGTAAAGTTGGGAAGGAACTTGAGCATGTTAAGGCAATTTTTGAGTTGTAAACCTTAACTTGGTACTCCTATGTGAATGGTCATGTGTATAATGGAAGAAATATGGATTTGGATGTTGGGTGATGATTCATATGAAGAATTTGGGTGTTTTGATTGTCATTCCATGTATGAAAATCTTGTGTCAATGTTTTGAAACACTTAGAATTGAATTTGGAGGGATCTTGGATGTTTACACAAAGTTTGGTGAAGTTTGGGGATGTTTGGACTTAAAAAATGAGGTTTTTAAGCAGTAGAGAACCATTCTTCAGAAGTCGGATTGATCCGGCCTTCCCGCGGATCGATCCACCCCTTCTCGGGGACATTCTGCCTCAAAATCAATGAAATGGATCGATCCGCCCTTTTCACGGATCGATCCGTCCCTATTAATTTTGACTGTCCACTTTTACGGAAACAAGCATAACTCTTTCTAAAAAGATCGGATTCGCACGCTATTTTTTGCGTTGGAACCGAGACTCAAAGACCTATCTTTTGGTATAAAATTTGCTATACCTTATAAATGACCATTTTTCCCTTGGGTCTGATTTGTGCCAAGAAAGCTCTTTTATGGAGTCTAAAACATGTTTTTCTTCATGATTAGTGTATGGCTTGGTGTGTGGGCTTTGTTACACGTGTTCTAATCCGCCTGGGGTGGGTTGGGTGTGTGACAGTTCTATAAAAAATTACAAATAAAGAATAAGAGCAAATTGATTAACTCATACAACTAGGACTCAAATGTGAATGATTAAAGATCAACAAGTTGTGTGATTCAAATGATTTTTTCCAATGAATTGATCTCTACTAAAAGGTTTAGGAACACATGTTTTTATAGGCATTGAAAGATTATAGCTGTTAGTGGAGAAATGGTAAATAAAAGGCCTTTCAGAAAACCAACCGTTATGCTATTCTGCCTCAATCCAGTCGACTGATGCTGCGCCTAAGTCGACTGACCTTCAAATCTTTTGTAAGGAATTATTAAAACAGTCGACTGAAAGAAATGTATGGGTGACTGTTTTTCAAACAGTTTTGAAATGCGCCAAAAACCAATCAACTGAATGAATGGTCCGATCGACTGAAACCTTGAAGCAAAACGTATGTTTTCAAAACACAAACCAGTCGACTGTTTTCACCATCATTCGACTGAACTTTGAAGACCCTATTCAATTGGGAAAACGATCCAGTCGACTGTTTTTCCACTGAAAAACAGTATTACTCTTTTGAAAGTTTTTTAAGCAATTTTAAACCTTTAAGCTCTTGTAAGAGATGATCAAGATGCTTTACATATAAACCCTAGACTTCAACTAAGGATGAAAGATCTTCAAGTCTTCAAGCTTGATCCTTGTTAAACTTTAGCACTCTCGGGCTTCACCATTTGCTATCTCAAGAACTCAAATAAAGTTAGAACATTTAATTACATATATCAAGAGATTAGCACAACAAAAATGACATGATAATTGATTGGAATAGAACAAATAAGAACATGCTAATATCAATAGAGTTGCTATCATCAAAACAAATATAAGTAATGCCTTAAAGAAATAATCATCAAAACAAATATAAATAATGCCTTAAAGAAATTCAAGACCAATAATAAATATAAAAAGTCTTTCTTTGTGGGATAAATCAAAAGTCTTATTTTGGGACTCAAAAATGAGTTTAAAGAGATTGAACCATTAAAAAAAAAAAAGGCGGTGACATATGGCACTATGGAGAAGAAGTAGATCTATAAATATGCCATGTAGATGAGTAAGTCCTTGGGTACAATCCATTTACAACTTTACTCTAAATCTTACTCTAAACCCTCTAAGTCATCTATCATCACTCTTGTATTCTCCGAGATCCTTAACTACCATCAGCCCTACTCTGACATTTCCATAACCCACTTTAGTCGCCCAAGGCATTTTTAGTATTAATTTACCATACACATCATCCCTCCACCTAAAGACCTGAATACCTACTGCTTCTGTCACGACCCATCCCACTACGCGTGGAAATAGGACACGTGGCACGCCACCAAGGCTCATCCAAACGTCATTTATCTATACGCAGCGGAAAGAATTTTAAAACAACCCTGGGTATTTAAAACTTAGGGAACATTACCCTCTGAGTTTGTAAAAATCCATTGAAATCAGAGTTATAAAAAGTTTTGGCCAATGGGAAAACACGTCAAAAGGAACAGTTTTGAAAACAGGGGTTCAGTCGACTGCCCAGTCGACTGTACTAGGGTCCAGTCGATTGTGCCTGGCAGAAACTAAAACCTTAAATCTTCAACAGAGGTTCAGTCGACTGCCCAGTCAACTGGGTTATGCAGAAACAAAATGCATCAGTTTTAAAAAGGGTCCAGTCGACTGATCTGAGGACGCAGTCGACTGCTTTTCCATTATTCGAAGCAGTAGCCAAAAATCTACAGTGTTCAGTCGACTGACAAAGGGGCCAGTCGACTGCTTCTCTTACTATTCACTTTCAGTGTCTCAGACACACGAGATGTAGTCGACTGACTCGGGGTCCAGTCGACTGCTCCCCTGCTGACAGCCCTGTGTTGTAAATACTAACAACTCATGCTTCTTAATTCCAACACCAATTCAACCACAACTGATTTAACATTTAAAATGTAACTATAGGCGTTCAATTACAAGATTTCCATACTACAGAACTAATCCAAGGATCTATTACAACATATTACAATATTCAAATCCTTACATAAATTTAGGATTTAAAACAAAAACATATACAAGTGTGATTTCCCCGGCGTTCATCGGCCTCACTCATCGCGCTTCTTCTTGTCTTTCTTCTTACCTGCAATGGAGTACATCTCCACTGCTCAGCTATATGCTGAGCGTACAATTCTAAATGTATGATTATATGACAATTCATGGTTTAAGCATCTAAAATACATAGAAATAGTCTCTAGGGTGAGTGGTACGCATTCATCCGGTCGATGCCGTAGGAGGCCCACCTCTACCACGCATCTCGTACACTGGTTGGGCCTTCCTCCATACCAGGTACCGTGTACTGGTTGGGCCCACCTCCAATCCAGACACCGCCACAATTCCAATTTCATCAAAATCATAATCCTCAAGGTTCGAGGAGCTTACCCCGGATGAATTTGCACCAAACTCCCCTTTGACCCAAGTAGACACATAACATGCTCACATAAACAGTTATACGTGCTTTTATCATAATTTCATGTGCATAATTAATGGGCCTAACTAATACATGAATTTCGCCCGGATCCAAGAATATCAAAGTTGATGTTCAAAACATGAAAATTCATATATTTCATAGATCTAGAATTCATACCTCGTGCGAATCTCTCCAAACTTTGAAGGATCGTCTAGGGGGCTAAATAATTGTCGGATTTCAAATTTGGGACGGTTCCTACAAGTTTTACCTGATTTTTCCCAAAAGTCTAGAATTAATATTTTTACAAAAATTTTCCAAACATGGCCTAAGTAGTATCAAAACGTAGCTCTTACCTCCACGAGTTCAAATCTGAAATCTGGAGAAAATCTGACGGACGAACGGTCATCAATCGGCGTCGCAAAGCCTGTTGGCTCCAAATCTCCCTTCTCTCTAGATATTTGGCAAGTGTTTGGATGAGAATGAAATCTCATCCTCATCTATATATAGAAAAACTCTTTAGAAATTGCGTTTACCTCCCCGCAAGTTTCTCAAAACTTCTCATTAACCCATGAAACTTCGCACACGTCCATTTTATGCCTTTACGAGTGAAAACTATAAATTCCAAAAGTTTTCGACTAGGTTTCGTTTGGGTCCAAAATAACGTCCAAAAAACTACATTCTGTGAAATCTCTACACAACCCACCTTTTTAATTAACGTATCTCTCACGTTCTCACCACAGTTCTCAAAATGATATAACAATATCAAAGATTACCAGAATTATACTACACATGTATAATTACTATTCATAGAAATACCAGATAAGGTCAAATAACATTTAAATCATATAAATGTCATTTACTCATGATTATGCAATATGAACTTCCATGTTCTCGTGTCCTCACTGACACCTTACCGTTGACTCACAGTCAACCTCAATCCAACATTATCAACTAACATTGATAATCCACAAAATCTGAATATGCGTATTAAAACCATGAAATTTTGGAACGGGTGTGACAGCTTCCCCCCCTCCCCCCCCCCCCCCCCCCTCCCTCTCTCTCTCTCTCTCTCTCTCTCTCTCTCTCTCATTTGGGGCTACTTTGGTTCTCACTCGAGCCGAAACCTCTATGGATCTCATTAATCTGCTATATTTTTATATATTATTGTAACACTCTCTGCATTATTTTATCATATTTTATCTGTTGTTCCACCTGTACTAACTTGCTTACGTGTTATGCCTATTCGTATCTCTTATACACATCACATAAAGAACTCACACACATTTGAGTGTTTGTTTCCCAAGACTAAAAAGGATAGAAGGGGAATGAATTATTTCAATTAAAAGAGACTAACAGTCTGGCGTTTGGGTAGCCAAGAGAGCATAGAATTATTAGTCCATCTTAAGTAAATAAGCCGGAGAATGGGCCACTAACGCTTTGTTTGGTTCATGGATCTCATATTGCTTTCCTTACCCATCTCTTTTTCCTCAGGAAATCCATGAACCAAATAAAGCCTAAATATCCCATGAATTTTTTTGTTTGCCCCGGGCTTATCTAATTAAAAATTACTACTAATTATCCAATCCTCCCTTGTACATCCAAATGTGGCCTTAAAGCTTTCAAATAGCATAAATCTCAGTAGAGCTGGCCAAAAAAATCCAATGACCCATGAAACCTGACCCGACTCGACCAACCCAAGCCTTTTGAGTCGATTTGTATAGGTTGCGGGTGGAGTCACGGGTTCCAATTGTTAGACCTGACCAACTTCGAGTCAAATGTATGTTTTATGTGTTAATTGGCCCGACGCACCTGATTCTCGGTATATACACTGTGTACTTTGTAACCGTATATCCCCTAGTATAAATACTCTTTTTGAAGACTTTTTCCAGACTTCTAGTATTACTATTGTTATTTTACTTTTTGTTTTTATAGAAATATAAGGTTTAGTCACTCATAATGGGTCAAATGAAAAATTAGTCCATTTGACTTTTTATTTTTTGAAATTAGTCCTCTTGCCATAAGGATAATTAAAAATTGATCTTTTTCCCTCTTTATGTATATTTTTTTCAGACTTATATGCCCTTGCTTTATATTAGTTTGTGAAATTTATATTTTAGGAAGATAATACACATTTAATTCTACAATTATTTCGGTTAAGCTGGATCCATAAATCAAGGATAATCTTAAATGGTTTCCTAACTGACTTATAATTTGAACGAATTTTGTAATTAACTAGGGTGAGATGGAAGCTATTGGTGTGTCTATCCGTTTGTTGTTGGCTGAATGTATGGAAGAGGTATACCTCATAAATCAAGGATAATCGTACCAAGTTTCCTAACTTATCTAAACATCTTCTAATTTGAATGGCATTTGTATTTGTTTATCATGGATAATTTGAAATTTCTCACAGTTTGAAATTTCTCACAATTGAAATTTCTTACTATTGTTCTTGTAAATCACTACTGAAGTTTCTCACTATTGGTTACACAAACTCATTTTGAAAGTTTTCATTATTGTTCATGTAAATCACTATTGAAATTAATCACCCCTTTTATGTGTGCAAGAATTACTCACTATGTTTAGTATGACATTCTCAAAAAAGTTAGCAAGAATTTATCACCCCTTTATATCAGAGAATACTACTCACATTGTTTTAGTGAATTTTTCACCATTTTATGTCAAAGAGAATTTATCACCAAATCCCATGTAAATTTTACACAATGTTTGTGAGAAATTCACACCATTTTATGTCTAAGAGAATTTATCACTAAGTCTCGTTATATTATGGATGATATTAACTAAATACACTTCTAACCTATTTCTCACTACTATGGATGATCTTAATTAAATTTCTCACAATTGAAATTTCTCACTATTGTTAATGTAAGTCATTACTAAAGTTTCTCACTATTGGTTACACATACTCGTTTTGAAATTTCTCACTATTGTTCATGGGAAAATTCAATCCAGACTGGGTATGGTAGGATCAACATCTTTTCTTTGGTGAGAATTTCTCATGATAACATGTTAAAAAGTGAGAAGTTTTTGTTTACCTTAATAGCGAGTTTCTCATGGCTTTACATACATGAAACTAAAAAAACATCAATAAAATTGAAAAAAAAAAAAAAGGAAACAGGGATTGGAGATCGGTGTGAATCCGGCGAAATCGGGTGACTTCCGACTGTGGAGGGTGCTTGAAATCGACGACTAACAACGAATCAGAGTCGCTTTTGGACACCGTTAACGATCCTCTAATTGAAATCAGCGGCCGATGGGTTGATTTTGAACATGTTGAGCTGGTGATGACTCACGGTCACTAGCGGCACAAACACGTCGAGGAAGAACATCAGTAGTAATAGGCACCCTTTTAAAATGACTTCTCTCTCTCTATATATACGTTTTGAATTCTAATTTAAAAACCCTGATTGCATGCCTTGATAGGGGGATCAAACATTATGTGTGTATATGTATATGTGTGTGTATATGTACATATTTCTACCCCAAAAAAAACCTACCTGGGGTATTTTGATCCTAATAATAGGTGGGAGATTAATTTCTAAATGGAGTTTTGAAATGGACCTATTTTTATGCCCAGTTGGTCCAAGGAACTATATACCAAGTAACCTGTGGCGCCCCGACCCGGCGTGGTCAGAACGCCTACTAAACAGCTCAGCTAACAGCAAAGACAATTAATTAATCTTGAAACTAATAGTTTTAAAACAAATCAGCTATATAACGGCTCAAATTTGGATAATCCAACCTGTATTGAACAGCTTTATAAAACATGCTCAGTTAATTTTGAAAATCCAAACAAACTAATTCCACTTGTGACTAATAGATTTAATATTATAACCACATCTATTTAGCAGGATTTACCTTAGAACCCCCATAACATTATGTCACAAAATTTAAAGTGTTTACACATATTCAAAGCTTTCTGTCATCCACAATTCAAACTATTATACATTAAACTAATCCACACTACTGAACTTAAAAGTTTAAATTTTTACGTCTAACAAAAGTTATAAACTAGACTGTATTTTACACTTCCGACAAATTACCACTTTTATATGGCCATCCACAGCGAACCTAGACCCATGGCAGTGCAATCCTATAGCCCAAGAGATCATTGTACCTGCACAAGAAAATCTGTGTGGGCGTGAGCAAACCACGGCTCACGAACAACTAGATATAAAGATATGCGAATTTAAGCATATATACAGCTCAGCACAGCACAAACACAGCTTAACGCATACCTACAATGCAATCTCATACATACCATGACTCACACACCCGGGCCCATAAGCTTTAGCCTCTTTTGGCTAATTTACCAAGTTTTCAGCTACTTGGTTTAACAGCTCAGCAATGCAAGTGCGCAACATACAGTTTATGTCATGCTAGTAATGAAGTTAAAATCATACAGCATACAGCTCAGCAATATCGCATAACATTCATGTTATGCCAGCTATGTATATAACATAAACAACAATAAAATTATATCTAGAAGACCCACCTCAAATCCGGTAAGTGAATAAAATTCACCTTTTTGCTTACTTCTCGGTCACCTCCTTGGGTCCACTAGTACTAGCCTCGGTCCCTGAAACCTTAAAAATTAGATTTCATAACAAAACAGATCTTATAATAGCAAAAAGTTAACAACTTAGGCTTTCCAATTAATAAAAAAAAAATCATATTTCTCAATCTTCAATTTCATAACTAATAAGTAAAAATAAACAAATTCTATTATAAATAATAATGTAAAAATAAGCAACTTCTATAAGAAACATTTAAGGAGAAACAACTTTTATAAGAAATAAAAATGTAAGAAGTTCAAGTTTTCATTTGAAACAACCCAAATTCCCAAAATCATACCCAAATAGCTAATTTTTAACTTTCTCTCTCTCTACCCCAATCAAGGTTTATAAAAAAACTAACAACTCTTTCATGGAGGCTTTCAAGTTCCAATAATATTCATAATGCATTAAAAAAAATCCACATCTAATATTGTTCACCACAACCATCAAATAAAAAATCAAGAACCCATTTTAAAGGCTCAAGAACATCTTCAATGGTGTTTTACCCAAATCATAACCCAATTCTAATATTTTCTATATACTTCTCCAATATATATATATATATATATATATATTGTTGTTGTTGCAACTATCAAATTTAAATATCAATACATAATCAACAATTTTTCCAAATCAAGTAATACCCATAAGTTAGAGTATTTTAAAAACACACACTACACCAAGAACACACACTACACCAAGAACACATACCAATCTTTACTTCTCTTCCCAACTCAACTCTTTCAAAGTTTCTTGTAAGAGTAATCCAAAGCATTAAAAATGTCATTATAACAACAAAAATCAACCAACATATAGATTTGAAACAACAATTTTCAAGAACCAATAACACCCAAAAGCTTCAAAGTTCATCAATGGTGGCTACCACCTCAAACCCAAATCCAAATTTCATCCATGGTCAAACCCAAATCAATCTTTTCAAGACTTGAACTAGTAATATTTCAAGACATTAATAATATACTCCCAACACCAACAACATTAAAATCAAAACCCAAAATAAAATGCAATTTTCGGATTTATTGAAAACCCTTAAATTTCAACACCCCAACAATTCCAAAATCAACTATATTCAAGCAAAAATTGCCATACATGATATACATATCACCTAAGGCATATAGAACACATATTCACTATCAAAATCAACCAAATCAAACTTCAAATTTGAATATAAAATATTCAATTTTCGGATTTATACCAAACCCTAAAAATACATGTTCCAAATTTGCCCAAAACTCAAGTTGTACATAAAAATCTTCATACCACATCATATATACATATCAAGGATCATGTAAACAAGTTCTACAACATAAATTTACAACTTTAATCCCTTAATTTCAGATTCTAAGAAAAGAATTCAAAAGACCCAATTCACAATTTCAACAAATTTCACTTACCTAGGATGTAGAAGATGAAGATTCCTCCCTTTCTTCCCAATTTCTATGACTTCTTCCCTTTACTCTTCTTCTTTTTCTTCTTCTTCTTCCCCTCTTCCTCTCTTTCTCTTCTCTTCTTCTTCACTGTAACTCTCTCAACTATACAGTCAAGGAGACTAACGTATCTCCCTAAAATTTATTTTCCAACTTTTTTTAAAAATTATGTTTAACACCCCAACTTTCTTTAAAACAAGCACTGGAGTTCTCAAACTTCCCTAAATTTTCCCATATCATCTTAGTACCCCCAAAAAGAGTTATTTCCTAACTAAAAATTCCAAAAATAGAATTTTTTTTTCAGTTCTAACCCAACACATAATTATTTAATAGTTAACAGCTCAGCATAAAAAAAAATTTAATAACAATTCAGCTTAAATAATTAAATCACAGAAATTTAAATTTTAAACAACTCAGTTCAGCTTAATAAAGTAAATGATTTATTATTTTAATATTCTTTTCAGGTTCGGGTCTCACATAACCCTTGTTTTTTTTTTCTTTTTCAAGTCTTTTATGAACTTGGTGTTGTTATTGTAATTTATATAGTTGCTTGATGTGAGATTATGATAAAATATAGTAAAACTTGGGATATAATCAAATACACAACTTTTGGGATACAATCCAATTAATGTGTCTATCTCTCTCCTGTGATGTCACTAGACCCCACAATGACACAGGAGAGAGATAGACACATTAATTAAGTTGTGTCCCAAAAGTTCTGTGTTTGGTTGTGCCCCAAGTATTACTCTTGTAAAAATTTACAAAAAAGTGAAAAATAGGTTGAATAAACAGATTATAAGGCTAGTGCTTTGGCATTAGCATCACCCGATTATAAAAAGTGTTTTAGCATATTATATGATCTCTGTCAAATAACTCAAATTTCACCCGAAATCAAACCGAGTATACTCAATACCGATGAATCAATTTCACCCGACTTTATGAACGAATGTGAGTCACCCGATGAGATTTGGATGGAAGGCCAGATGGGTCACACCAGAGTCTCCCAACCCATGGCCACCTGAATCTCACACAAAAAACAACAGTTTATGCCCCCCCGACACCCAATTATAAAGTCTCACCGGAATCTTTTACGTCGTTCCAAACGCACCCTAATGAAACCTCTGGTCCAACTTTGATGGCCGACGACGAGACGAGCTATGTTAAACTCACCCACTCTCTTCATCCTCAGGTACACTTCACTCTCCACTCCTTCACTATTCTCTCTGCTCCACCTCCAACAACGCCGATCGATCCACTCCTCTCAAACCCTTCTTCAATGGAAACCCAGAGACGAATCCAATCTGACCCGACCCGAATTGGTCGATCGTATCTCTCGCATTCTCATCCTCCAACGATTCGACGCAATCAACAATCTCTCATTCGATTTCTCCGACGCCCTTGTCGACGACGTTCTTCGGAAACTCAGATTGAACCCAAATGGGTGTCTCGTTTTCTTCAAATTAGCTTTAAAACAGAAAAACTTTAGACCCCACATCAAGTCTTATTGTAAAATTGTTCACATTTTGTCGAGAGGTCGATTGTTCGACGAAACAACAATGTATTTAAACGAACTCGTCGGACTTTGTAACTCTAGGAGTTCAAGCTTAATTGTTTGGGATGAACTAGTTTCAGTTTATAGGGAGTTTTCATTTTCGCCTATTGTGTTTGATATGATCTTGAAAGTGTATGCTAAAAAGGGTTTGACAAGGAATGCACTCCATGTGTTTGATAATATGGGTAAGTGCGGTCGGCTTCCGAGCTTGCTGTCTTGTAACAGTTTGTTGAATAGTTTGGTTAAAAACTGTGATTACTATACAGTTTTTCTTGTTTATGATCAAATGATCAGAGTTGGGATTGTTCCGGATGTATATACTTGTACCATAATGGTGAGTGCGTATTGTAAGGATGGTAAAGTGAGCAAAGCTTTGAACTTTGTGGGAAAAATGGAGAATTTTGGTTTGGAAGCAAACATTGTGACTTACCATAGTTTGATTGATGGGTATGTTCGAAATGGGGATGTGAAAGGAGCTGAAGGAGTGTTGAGGTTGATGGAGGGAAAAGGAGTTTCGGGTAATCTTATTACTTACACGTTGCTTATGAAGGGTTATTGTAAACAATCTAAGATGGATGAAGCCGAGAAGGTATTTCGAAGCATGAAGGAAGAGTTGTCATTGACCCTGGAAGAGCATGCTTATGGTGTTTTAATTGATGGGTATTGTAAAATTGGTAAAATGGATGAAGCTCTTAGGATTCGGGATGAAATGTTGAGATTAGGCTTGAAGATGAATTTGTTTATTTGCAATTCTATGATCAATGGTTATTGCAAAGTTTCCCAACTTACTAGAGCGGAGGGGCTGGTTATTAGCATGTTCACTTGGAACTTAAAACCAGATTCGTACAGCTACAATACTCTACTGGATGGATATTGCAGAGAAGGTTGTATGGTTGAGGCTTTCAAGCTTTGTGACAAAATGCTGCTTGAAGGTATAGAACCAACTGTTATAACTTATAACACTATGCTTAAAGGCTTGTTTCGCGCCGGTGCTTTTGATGATGCTTTGCATCTCTGGCGCTTGATGCTAAAAAGAGGCGTGTCTCCTAATGAGATTGGATACAGTATTTTGCTTGATGTGTTTTTCAAAATGGGTGATTTTGAAGGGGCTTTGACTCTGTGGAAACGGATTCTAGCCAGGGGCTTCGCAAAAAATCGGATTGTTTTCAATACAATGCTTAACGGTTTATGCAAGATGGGAAAAATAACTGAAGCAGAGGAGTTGTTTGGCAAGATGGAGGAGTTAGGCTGTTCACCAGATGGATTTACATATAGGACCCTGAGTGATGGGTTTTGTAAAGATGGCAATGTTGAACAAGCCTTTAAAGTTAAAAGTCTAATGGAAAGTCAAGCAATTTCTCCTTCCATTGTAATGTACAACTCACTTATTAGTGGACTTTTTAAAGCTGGGAAGTTGAGCAAAGTGGCGGATCTACTTGCTGAAATGCACAGTAGGGGATTAAGACCGAATGTTGTTACTTACGGTGCTCTTATTGCTGGTTGGTGCAGAGAAGGGATGCTAAATAAAGCTTTTGATGCATATTTTGAGATGATTGGAATGCGTTTCATTCCGAATGTTACTATATGTAACACAATTGTCAGTGGCCTATACAGGGTTGGTAGGATTGAAGAAGCAAATATTCTGTTGCAGAAAATAATGGATTTTGATCTTGTTCCAGAGTTTAAATGTTTTGACAAGTTCATTGAGTCTAACACAAGACACTTAGATTCTCAAAAAGTAGCAGATTCTCTTGATGAAAGTGTTAAAAGTTCTCTTCTTCCAAATAGTGTGGTGTATAATGTAGCTATCGCGGGGCTATGCAAGTCGGGGAAAGTTGATGATGCAAAAAGAGTTATATCTGCTCTATTGCTGAGAGGCTTTGTTCCGGACAATTTTACGTACTGTACCTTAATCCATGGGATCTCAGCTTCTGGCAATGTAAATGAAGCTTTTGACTTGCGGGATGAGATGCTGAAAAAGGGTATTATTCCAAATCTCGCTATATACAATGCTCTTATCAATGGCTTGTGTAAATCAGGATTTATAGATCGAGCACATAGGCTTTTCTATAAACTTCACTTGAAAGGGTTAACTCCTAACGTAGTCACGTATAATACTTTGATTGATGGGTACTGTAAGATTGGTAATACCGGTGAGGCCCTTAAAATTAGGGACAAAATGATAGAAGAAGGCATTTCTCCTTCAGTTGTGACCTACTCTACTTTAATCAGTGGTTTCTCTAAGCAAGGTGATGAGGAAGAAGCTATGAAACTTTTGGATCAAATGATGGAAGCGGGTGTGGGACCTACCCTTGGGACATATGGGACATTGGTTCGACGATACATTAAGTGTCGAGATACAGTAAAGATCTTGAAGCTTTGTGATATGATACACATTCGCTCTCTCTCTTCTGGTGCTATTGCTCACAGAGAGATGGAGTTTGCAGAATCTTTGGACTCTAAAGGACTTCCTGGTGAGTGTGATGTATCTGAAGCTGTGTGTTGATTCATACTTGGCGGATAAAGACTTCGTTTTGGGGTATAGCTTCCACATTAAGGACTAAGTATCTCTTGGTGTCATCTAGAAAGGGCCTGGGTAATTTCCACTTCAATAACCGTGTGTATATGAACGTATATATGACTCTTCGATGCTGTCATTTCACTCCTAACTCTCACAAGTAATCCAAGTAAAATTCGGGTATTGTTTTGCAGGATATGGCTACTTGGTAATTTGGTATAACACATTGTATAAAGTGTTCTACGGAGTATCTACTGTATCCAGAAACTGAAGTTCTTTCTCTCAGATTTGACAGATTAAAGTCTTCAGTTGACTGCTGCAGCCATTTGAGGAAGTAGTTGATCTAGCTGGCCAGTACTTGAACAACCATGAATTTAAATCACAAGATATTTGAAGGTGAGTTGCTGATGAATTTCAGACTCAGATATTTTGTGATGTTTGGAATTAAATCCTCCAAATTCAAATGAGACTTACGGTGAGTTGCTGCTGAATTTCAGACTGAGATTTTGTGAAGTTTAAGTTTGGAATTAAATCCTCCAAATTCAGATGAAACTTACACACTGAGTTCAGTTTGTCAGTGTCATTAGAATTGTGGTTTCATGAAATGTAAATTTTACTACTCCCTCCGTCCCTTTTTTTGAGTCCTATATTCCATTTTGGGATGTCCCAAAATCAGTGTCCACTTTCCTAAATTGGTATACAATTTTTACTTACTTTCCAAAACTAGCCTTCCTTGAAATCTACACCAAGACAAAACTAAAAACGTTATTGTAATGATTAGGGGCAATTGTATAAAGTAGGTGTAGATTCTTTTTGTCCCCTTAAAAAGTTGAGTTCCCGAAGGTGGACTCAAAATAAGGGACGGAGGGAGTAATATTTATAGTTTCACAATTGTAAGTAGTTAAGTACCCAATTCTTTTGGCGACTGATTTCCAATGTAATTAGATATAATAATCTTAAAACTTTTTGGATATGATTTTATCTTCAAGGTTGTCTTTCTTGCCTTTAAACGAGGTTAGCATGAAGCGCATGTGATTCATCTTTTTTTTTTTTATAGGTTCTTGTTGAGGAGTGACATGAAGCTGAAGTCTGGTGCTAAAGCATTCTTCCATGAAGATGCCTAGGTGAGTACTTCCTCCTACTTTTCCTATCATATGTTTCTTTCTGTGGTGGTTATTGGATATGTTATGCAATTATGATAGAAGCAATAATGAAATATCTTAGGGCCCGTTTGCGCGTCCAAAAATTTGAATGCAATCATTCATGATTTGTAAAGCATATTGGTATAGACATTCATTATCTTGAATGAGGTCATTTAGAAAAATGTTAGCTATGTTAAAAAGTTGTGCTTAAACTCACAAATTATATCATTGTAAGGGAACCTAGGAATGACCACACATGGAGAAATGCAGTGAAGTTATGAATGATTCCATTCAAATTAGTGGACGCGAAACACGCCCTAAATCTCTCAGCTCAAAACAACAAAACAAACTGCTTACAATCTGAAGAACAACTCAGGCAGATATCAGGAGTGAGGCAGAAAAAGGACAAAAAAAAAATAGTGAATGAAAATGCATAAGAAATATTTCTGTTACTTCATCAATGCCAAGTTTGAAGGAAACTGTCAAGAACATGAAAAGTATACAAACTATTCACTATACTTGCATGATGTGAGATTCATGGGATCATAGAGAGTATCTGCAAAATCTTTGAGTAGAAAAAAACAGTCTACAAATTTTCGGTAGAGATTTTCCATGAATTAGTGCCTTTTTTGTTGCAAGTGAATCAACTTACATTATAACTTGGTGTGCGTTCGACTACATTATTTGGGATTACAATAATGCTTTAAGCCTATTGTCGGTGCAAAATTTTCATTTATCCCTTTTTACTTTTTTTGTATTCAATACATGTTGGTAATTTTTGCTCTGTTTTTGTTCCTCAGTTTTCTTTTAAGATTAAGTCTCTGAAAGAAAATTTCAACTTTGATTTCATTTTCTCTCGTTATTTCTCCTTCTCTTTTTCTTCAGCAAATTGATTGGAAACTGAAGGTTTAAGGGCCATTCGAAGTTGAGATTATACGGAAGTTATGGATGCTTGGTTTCCTCTGAATTGCTATTTGGGTGACATGGTAATTATCTGTTTGATTTCTGTTTTCCCTTTCTGGTTTCTGGGCCTTTTTGTGGTTGTAGAAATTTGATCAATAGTAATTGAGCCATGTCCCTGAGGTTCATTACGGGTATCTATGTAGCATGTATACAGACACGGATACGGCACAATACGGGCACGGCAACACGGCAAATCTAATAACGGAGATTAAAAAAAATTATCTTTCTTAGTAAAATAGACAATATGTCCACCCCCATTCCCTAAATTCTCAGACAAACTAATTACTTATCTCCCATTTCATTAAATTACGCCTTTTTACCTCAATCTTAAAAACATTTCTACTGAGAGGCCACCATATCATGCCCACTCCAGTGTCCAGCCGCTTGTCTGGCATAGGAATAAATTAGGACACGATTTTTCGAGTGTTCAACTCATGGTGGCACGTGTCTGATGCGGACCTGACACGTACACAACACCCAAATTGAATTGTCCATTCTACATATATAGACGTTAATGTCACGTCTATTCTTCCATTAACTTTTTCCTACATGTTTAACGCTTCAATTCCTACAGGTCTTTTCTCCTGCTCGTTAATTTGCTCTCAAGATACAGATTCATGTACTAATACGTCGTGTATACTAAGCGGCATTACATCGTAGCCAGAAAGATTCTACCCAATTCAGGTCTTGATTCAATTTCTTTGTGGCCCACTAAATGAATCCTGATCACCAGCTTGAGAAGTTCAGAATCTACATTTGGTAACATCTTAACATCTGTTCTGCTGTTTGTTGTGGGCTGAGTGAAAGCAACACGTTTATATGAGAAAAGGTTTATCCCAAAGTTTGCATTGGAAATCATCTCAGTATGGACTAAGCAAAAAGTTAACAGATGGTAGTTCATGCACAAAACTGAAGTAATTTTGATTGTTTGATCAGAATATGTATGATATTGTTGAGATATAATAAAAGTAAAAAGATGAATGGAGGAATTACAGAAAGACTGAATGTGATTTCAAGATCATTGAAGATACTGGAATTTTTACCAAATTAGATTGCCCCCTTTTCCATGCTTCTTTTAGCATCATTTATTTCATTGGAATTTTAGTCAAAAGCCCTTTAATAATATACTTCATTTTTGTTTTTTTTGGTTTTCTTGGTCTTTTAGTAAAAGGTCCCTCAACAGAAAATTTCGCATAACTAGTTTTGTGAAATTTCAACATTTTCGCATGACTATTTATGTGAAATTTTGTAACTTAAGGCTCTGATTTGATTAAGTTTCACAAGTCAGGGACTTTTGATCAAAATTAAAAATGGTTTATCCTTTAAAATCAAATAATCCAATTTGAGAGACTTTTTACCAAATCCTATATTTTTATTTTATTATTATTATTTATTTATTTATTTTTCAATTTTTCAATGCCATACAGCAATGTTATTGTGGAATTTGGATTAGACGGACAGCTAATATATTACTGAGTTCCAAATTGTTATAGATCTTTGGATATATGGGGAGCATTTAGTAGTTGACATTTTTTGTCAAGCCATTGGCCTCATTTCATTACATTTATCGCCATCATGGCTGCCATCATTATTAGAATTATTGAAAAATTATTCACTACATTTTCAAATTCAACAATGATAGGGATACACACCAAACGACACACTGTGCTGTTTGAATTTTTCACACTTTTCTGTGCATCACTTACACAGAACGGGGTACATGCATTTAAAGCTGGTGTGTCGTTTGGTGTGTATCCCTATCATTTTTGTTTCAAATTAGGGTCTGTTTGGATTCACTTTCCAAATACATGTTTGGTCCAATCATGCTTCTGAGACCCAGAACTTATATATTAACCTATGTGGCTTAATTTTGCAAAGTAATTATTATCTCAAAAGCATGTTTTGGCTGAAACAAATTTTTCCACTCCAAACGTAAGAGGTTTTAATGAAATTTTCTTAATTCCACTATATACTTAGGACTTTTAAAGTCACAACCAATCCAAACGAGCTTATGTTTTTAAGCTTGTTTCATTTTCTATAATGTAGAGGTCATTGATCCCACGAAAGTGAGATTACTTGAGAATCAAGACAATAAATTCTCTTTCTCATAAATTTATGTTTGTTCTTGAAAGGAACATATATGTCTACCATATATTTTTTTCTTTTTTCCACTACGGATTATTTGAGAGCATATATAGTTTAGAAGCCTCCATGAAGACTTGCAAAATCAAAGTCCCCCCAAGAAAGGTGTGGTACATCTATCAAGGGGCACCTTCAAGTTTTTGAGTAGGTGGGAGGTAATACCATGGGGTCCCGGAAGACACCAAGTCTTTGTTACTGAATATGATGTTGGAGAGAGAGAGAGAGAGAGAGAGAGAGAGAGAGAGAGAGAGAGAGAGAGAGAGAGGGAGGGGATTATATGACTTGCTTTTCATTGCTATAATTTCTATTACAAAATGCATACTAAATACCATCAAGTGCATGTTTGATAAACAATTATTTGAGATTATAAAAGGTGAGTTCATTTGACTATTAAATTTTGAATGGAAGATTAAGCTGAACCAAATAAGTTGTTATTCTATAAAAATGTTCTACTACAGTTCAAAATTGTCTAGATATCATCTGTACTAATTTGAAACTTATATTTCAAATACTATTCTTTTTGGTCATTTTCCATAGAAAATCACTTTTTTCAAGCTAGATTGCCAAACACTATTCAATTGAAAAATATTTAATTCCAACAGTTATGTATAAAATCTCAAACAACTTTTGAAGAAATCTCTTATTCTAAAGTGTGTAATTTTAAAAAAAAAAAATTTTGGATTGACATCGACAAAATGGAAACTCTTGATCCTACCCCTCGATTTGATGCCATGGTAAATTATTTAGGTTTTTTTTTCATCGTAATTCTTTGCCTTATACAATTATCCCTCAATGTACTTGTCTCTTAAGTCACTTTCATTGCATCTAGTTCCTATGAAAATCAGTATAACATTGGTTTGATAAAGATGCAATTTAAGAGTGATATTAGATTATGCACAAACTCATAGTCAATACAAAAAAACACATGAATCTACAATATTGGTTCATTGAAGTATCGCAGAACTAATTTTGATACTTTCCGAACATCCCTATTCAGCTGAAAAATTCAACCCAAACATAACCCTATATGGTGGGTAAAAATACCATCCTTATTGTACAATTAATGTTTCAAAGAATTATCTTTCAAATACGAGAGAAGATTGTTTTGAAATAGTCATCTAACTATTTATGGTTTCCTATTATAGAAATCTTTCTAAAAATCCCTATTTATTAAACTTTTTTAGTTTAAGTCCATATATTCATCATTTAATTATACGGTTAGACCCAAACAATCTGAGAGTATTTAGTGATTAGTCCACCCCCAATATTAGTGTGAATAATTGTACAAATTTACCCCAGGATATATGTAGAAATCTGTATATATCTATATGCATAGTCATTAAATGAGCTATAAAATCCTGTTAAAGATATCCATAACTTAAGCATAACCAATTTTAAGTTTAAAATCTCATAATTATAGGCCTGCGCATAGGAGTATATTACCAACATCATGTTGTTGTATCTTCATTATATCAAGATATATTTTCTGACATTCAATAGTTTAGCGAACTGCTTAATTGAATAAGTTCATTTGTGTTCATCTATGTGGTGTGAAATTTCACACTGGCAGTATTTTATGTATTGTGCTTTTGATGCTCTTATATTTACCATGACTGTTGAAGTATCAGAGATTCAGAATCCCGTTTTTATTTTCTGGAATTTTGATTGAACATTTTTTTTCACGTTACATGTTTGGGTAAATTACACAAACCTCCCTTGAGGTTTGCCTTAATTACACGGACCTTCCCTGAGGTTTTGAAAATTACACGGACCTCCCTCGAGGTTTGTAATTTGGTAACAAAACGCCCCCTCCTCTAATGGTCCATTAGTTTTATTTACATTAGCCCCCCCTGAAAATTACAATTAGCCCCCCTAATATTATAAAATTGTCATACTAAGCCCCCTTTCTCTTATATTTTTGTGCTAATTATAAAATCCCTCCTCCCTCCTATGTTTTTAGGTTAATTTTTTTAGCATTAATTTATATCTACACAAAATACATATAAATAAGTCCAATTTTTTTTAAAAAAAATTCTAGATTCGCCCATGCCCTTATGCTTCAAAAGTGGACACTTAACCCCATGTGATTGTGGACTACAATGGAACTGTTATTATTTAACTCAAAACTGACGAAAATTCTAAAATTGGTTAAAAATAAAAACACTTAACCCTTTTTGTGATGTTAATTTTGGGGTTAACTCTCTTTAACGGAGCAATGAAATCCTTTAACCCCAAAATTAGCCTCACATAGGTCGGTTAAAGGATATCATTTTGAAGTATAGGGGCAGGGGCGGATCTAGAAAATTAATACAGGGGGGGGGGGGGGGACTTGACAGAGGTTTGTTAGGGGAAATTTTTTTTTTGACCTATTTATATGTATTTTGTGTATATATAAGTTAATGCTAAAAAAATTAACCCAAAAAACATAGGAGGGAGTGGGGATTTTATAATTAGCACAAAAATATAAGAGAAAGGGGGCTTAGTATGACAATTTTATAATATTAGGGGGGGCTAATTGTAATTTTCAGGGGGCTAATGTAAAAAAACTAACGGACCGTTAGGGGATGGGGCATTTTGTTACCAAATTACTCGGACCTTACAAACCTCAAGGGAGGTCCGTGTAATTTTCAAAATCTCAGGGGAGGTCCGTGTAATTAAGGCAAACTTCAGGGGAGGTTTGTGTAATTTATCCTACATGTTTTGTTCTTTCAATATGTAGATACACATTCCAATATGTTTGGTTATACGAATATACATAATTTATGAGTGTGTAATTTTACGCTATATTAGAACTACAAAATTGAGATTTGCCATTATAAAATGACTAATAGCAGAAGGACCAAACAGAACCTATGTAAACACACTGATATAGTCCTTGAACCAATCACAATATATGTAGATACTCAAAATCTAATATATTTGCTAATAAGAAGCCAATATCCAAAAAATAAGATATACAAGAAATAGTGGCATTTAAGTGTATAATTTTACGCTACACTAGAACTTGAATTTTACACTACACTACTCTGAATAGAAAACGAATCACATGATGGGTATGTCATCACTGTCTGATGCAAGCTTCCAAAAGACTGCTTAGCCAATAACCTGAAACAAGTTGCATGATCAAAAGTCAATACACAGTGCAAAATTTCTCCCTTGATAATATTGGTATAGTGTAGTGACAAATGTGTTGAGAATATCCCGCATGAAATTTTTGAATGCGGCGAGTATGAAATTTAATTGTTAGATGTCTCTATAGTGTAAATTTATCACTGAACATTTTGGAATGTATTTAACTGCCTATAGTATAGAGTGGAAAATTTGATACTACCACACCATTTACACTGTTATAGTGTAAATTTTATCACTAACACATAATTACCAAAAAGAACTGAGAATCTAAACCCAAAATATATGTAGAACCCTTTTATGGGGTTTGAAACTTAATAAAAATAACCCAAAATCTAACATTATATGGTTCTACATATCATGGTTTTGTTTTACATAACCAAAAAGCCAGTATGGGTTTATACACCATAACTAAAACCGATTATGGGTTTTGAGTCATAATCAAAAAACAAAAAACACATTCAAACAAACTAAAAAAAAAAAAAAAAACCACTATGGGTTACTAAACTAGAAATCAAAACCAATTCTTAATTTTCGAAATCAAAACCAATTTGGGGTTTTTGAAACTAAAAAACACACTTTAATGAAAAAAAAAAAAAACCATTGTGGGTTACTTACTAAACAGAAATCAAAACCGATTCAGTTTTTGAAACCAAAACTAATTCTGAGTTTTTGAAACCAAAATCAATTCTGGGTTTTTTTGAAACAAAAAACAAAGCCAAAATCAAAAATCAAAACTAATTAGTTCATGGGTTTTGAAATAGAAATACAAACCAATCATGGGTTTTTGAAACGGAATGTATTGTAGCTCCCCGATTTTCTAACAACACAAAAACCAGAACACTACCCGACAAATATAAAAATAAACGACAAGCTTAAACGGTAATTGCCAATCTAAAACCAAAATAGACATAACTCCGAAATCAAGATAAATTTAAACCGAAATAGAAATGATACTAACTCTCAAATATCAACTTCTAAAACAATTGGCACATGCACCAAACATCCTGAAGGTACAAAACCTCACTAAACTCGAAGGTCTAGAACTCCAAGCTCGCTAATCTCAACATGATCCAAGCCACTACTGGATACAACGATCATAACCTGAAAACATTCTCCGGCTACGTTCATAAATTGAACGCACCAGAGATGCATGGAGACATCCGGGTCAGTATAAACTGGTATGAGTAAAACATGAGACCTGAAATGATCCATGAACAAATAAAAAGAAACCATAATAATATGTCATGACAAGACGAGAGTATCTCCGCTGTAATAGACCAATACCAAGCCCTTAGCTACGTTTTTAGTAAAAACTCAAACATGCCAACTATCTGAAATTAAGTTTTACATGTCCATACCACTCTTTATAATTTTCTAAGGTCATTAACTATTTTTTATATGCTCCAAACAGAAAGAGGTTCTGAACTTCTACAATTATAACGTGATGAGAGACAAGACTTTAGTTTCACTCACACGGTCCGAACCAAGGGATAGCAGTTTAGTTTCTTGTGCTCATACTAAATATCAACTCTACTTACCTTACATTGGGGAGGTCTAACCTGCACAAAAATATTAGCGGACCCACCCTCCTGCAATCAAAGAAATTAATTCAAAATAACATTTTAAATGATAAACTTGAACGGACTAAAGTCCTTCCTTACGACTCTATCTCAAACAACTTCCTAATATTGTTGACCAACAGGTATAAGACTCGAGAATTAAAGGTCTTCCCATTCCTAAGACCAAACATGCGAAAAGGAAGAGTTACACAATCTGTCCACTCGACCACCTGGATGTAAATTCCAATCTTAAAACTGTAAACGTTATTTTGAAGAAAAATATAAAACACGAACAATGTCCAAATAACCGAAATTTCTCTTTAAAATGCCAAATGTCTCAATTATACCAGTTCATTTACTATTTTTAAATAATATAAAATTTTGCTGCCCGTGCGGGATAGATTCTTCGTATATCTATAAATAAGTATTTAAATACAATAAATGACCTCAATTATAATAATATCAAATAAAGAAAATGTCCGGAATAGTACTTTACATTAAATTATCACAATTTAACATATTCACGCATATTAAACAACATATTCAACAACACAAATATTGTAGTAACCCGTGTTTTCATGTTTAAATTGACGATTTAGACTTCGTGTGCGATTTTAGCGAAAATTGGTCACAGGGGTATTTTGGTCATTTTTTTCAATTTTATAAGTCATGAACTAAAAATATATTTTTTTTTGGGAAAAGTTGCGTGAGATTAAATGATTTGGTATTCGTGTTGGAAGTTAAGATTTTTCGAGTCATATTTAAAATTAAATATACATTGTCTGCCTTTATTTTAAATTTCAATTCTTATGTGTAAAATTTATTTCTTAACTGATCTCATAATTGAAATTACTTTTGGGGTCAAAATGCGATTTTCATAAAATCTGGCAATACCTGTGTTAAATTTCAAATCTGTATTTCCAAAACGGTGAAAATAAATTCTTTTAACTCAAACTGAATTTTTATAAAACCGGAAATTTGTTTCTTTCAATAAAATGAATTCTCTGTATTTTTGTGATGAACACCGTGTCACGAAAATACCAGTTTAGGTTTAAAACTGTCCGCGCAGTGCTAAACTTCCACAGATTTTGGAAGTGACTGATTGGACAATTACTTTATATACAATTAATATTGCTAATGATTTTCCTTAGGCCATTATGTTTGGTTATTTATACACTAATATTAGTGGAGCTATATGTGCATTAGTGTATGTTTACATCATCTTGCATATTCCTTATAAACTACCAATTAATTAGAAGTTAGTGGTTAATAATTAGATTGTTAGGCCATTATGTTTGGTTATTTATACACTAATATTAGTGGAGTTATATGTGCATTAGTGTATGTTTACATCATCTTGCATATTCCTTATAAACTACCAATTAATTAGAAGTTAGTGGTTAATAATTAGATTGTTAGGCCATTATGTTTGGTTATTTATACACTAATATTAGTGGAGTTATATGTGCATTAGTGTATGTTTACATCATCTTGCATATTCCTTATAAACTACCAATTAGTTAGAAGTTAGTGGTTAATAATTAGATTGTTAGGCCATTATGTTTGGTTATTTATACACTAATATTAGTGGAGTTATATGTGCATTAGTGTATGTTTACATCATCTTGCATATTCCTTATAAACTACCAATTAATTAGAAGTTAGTGGTTAATAATTAGATTGTTAGGCCATTATGTTTGGTTATTTATACACTAATATTAGTGGAGTTATATGTGTATTAGTGTATGTTTACATCATCTTGCATATTCCTTATAAACTACCCATTAATTATAAGTTAGTGGTTAATAAGTGGATTGTTAGGCCATTGTCTCCAAGTGGAAGCTTGGCTATTTATACACTCACATACTCTCTCAAACACACACATTCTACACTTCTAGCATAGAGAGCTTGAAAGAGTCACACAGAGAGAGATTTATATATATATACACACAATTATAGATATACATACACCTCGAGTTAGAAGAAGAAGAAGAAGAAGAGAAGTGTTTGGGAGTTGCTCAACATCATTTATAGGTACCGGGTTGTGTACAATATGCTTTCTAAATTCTCCGGAGTATTTCTTTGTTATCTCTACTTGTACTCTTTTTGCAGTTATGTTGTGTTTTCATTTGGAATCAATGAGTATGTGTTTATTGCTAAGTGCTATGGGACTAAAGGGTCATGAGCAAGGAGCACCTACCAACAGTCCAACAGGCCTCAGGGACCGACGTACTGGAGACGGGTGAGGTGAGGTGAGGTGTCTCTTGCTATGTGATCAAGAGGAACCTGGTATGATGCTATTGGTATGAGCGTTTGGGTAGTGTGAGCAGTTGGGTTGTGAGACTGGTCAATTGATTTGATGTCATTCTATGTATTTGATTGTCATTATCCTTTTGAGCCTTTATTATTCATGTCATATTGTATACTTCCCGGTATGGTTTTTAGATGCAGGCAGTGCCGGTAACCGAAGCCTAGAAGGGAGATAAGGTTAAGGATGATATAGGAGATCCGTGGAGAATATGGACCTGCTGGGAGTTTTAAAGAAATTTTGTATTTTTATTTTAAAGAATCAAGTGTGATTTATTTAATTTTTCAATGGAAATACGCTTATTTTTGCGGGGCGTCACAAATATCGTGACAAGACATAAGTTCCATGACCTCTTCTAACAAGAGACTCCGGTAGTTAGTTTCTTATTTACGATCAACATATAAGCAAACCATTATCATATCCATGAACAACAAACATACTGTACAATATCGTGATAAGACATAAGTTCCATCATCCCTTCCAACAAGAGACTCAAGCAATTATTTTCTTATTCACGATTTTCAAAGCATATAAATATCACTTTGTAGTAGGCTACCCTGCAAAAGTGTGAATGCGGCCTACCACCATGCTCCAGGAAAAACATGTTAGAACATTACACCGTAAAGGCGCATACAATTTTTAGTTTGTACCAAATCCACACTTACTACCACAATTGCACCTAATATCGTGCCAAAACCTACATATCCATAGGCCCCCCTCATACCCTAGCCACTTCTCCGGGTTTGACACTTACTCCAATCGGGCGTATCGAGTATCGAGTGTGCCCCAATCCCGAATAGTTACACGTATGAGAAAATAATAATAAGCCACTATTCGGCTAAAATGTGCATAAGATCCGACGTCACATATTGAGACGGGATAAAACACCACTATTCGGTGAACAAAACAAAAAGGGCATCAACTCAAACCCATTCCTCAAGGCATGCACCTCTGATTGGACATGAGTACCACTTACCGCAAGACATAAGGGTTAGTTTCTCTGTAAGTAGTGGATTCAAATAAAAGCAAAGGGTTGTGGCGGTGGCTTTGGATTTTTCTTTTAGATTCATTTCATAACATAACTGAAATAATAATCAGATGAATATATCCATATCACATATTCATACCAAGTTCATATCTATCATTGGATAAATCAAGTAATGTAAATTCCATATACAATATCAACGGATTCATAATTCTCCACCATATGAGATTACCACGTGGACTAACATTATCCATATCACACATTCACTACCATTCCATATCCATCATTTAGATAAATCAAATATTGTCAATTTCATAAACAGTATCAAATTCTCAAGTCTCCACCATAGGAGAGGAATGCATCAATTATAAAATCCGTATTGAATCTCAAATGATTCATATCCCTCAATATATGATAATAAAACCCAAATATTCCATTATCTAGTGAAATGTTTAAACCTCAATTTCCAAATTCCAATCATTAGATAGAGTGAGACTCTTCCTCATAGTTTCATATAAAATTTTTAGCCACACGAGATTAACACAACAATTATTATTGCAAAGAATACAACTTTACTCACATTAACAATCATCATACATTATGATATGATTTTACTCACATTTCTTTATAGCAAATCAAAAGATTTCTAATTCTCCACCTATGGCAAAAATTACCACAACTGGCATCTGTTAAGGATACAAGATTTATTCACCTTAATATATTTACAGAATAAAGTTTGTTATTGGAAAAGCAGACAAGTTGCGATTCCTACAATTCATGCTAATAAAAAATAAACTTAAATACATGTTCACAATGAAAAGGTAAGACAATGATTCATGCTCTTACAAGGGCATTTTTGTAATTTCAGCTAAGGTGTATTCTAAACTCAAATAATGGTCCTCGCAATATTCTAAGACTACTAGCCCTGACTGCATATTTCTTGGAATTACATATAATAAACTACGAATTATAAAAGTTAACAATAAATATAAAAAGTGGATTAAAATTCAACAAATATACCCAATTATAAATTTATACATGAAACTATTTTTTTTATAGGTTCAAAGTGCCATACGAATATTTTTGTATTTTCTCCAAATTTTAGAAATAGTAGAGAATTAAAATAATAAAATTTTCAATTAAATCAACTACCAAATAGTAATTTGACTAATAATCCACAATGAATTGCAACTCAACTACCAAATTATAAATTGTGTTCATAAATACAGAAATATCACATAAACAATTTAACATGACTTTGTAATTTTATGGAACCAAAACAAAATATCCTACTATTTTAGAAATGAAAATTATATCATACTAATTCAAATAAATAACTACAACTATCAGTAATTAATGAAAAGTTACAAAAAAAAACATAGGAAATGATTTATAAGGATTTTACAAAATTGTAGAATGACTAACACATCCTTTTTTAAAAGTTTGGGGCAACTATATAATTATACTAAAATATAGGAATTTAATGAAAAATCTAAAAACTACAAAATAAATATTTCAGACTGTAATAAACAGAATTACAAGTACCATGCTCAAAACCGTGACCAAATCCGATGTCGGTAGACTTTTATACGTCCGTTAAAGTTTTGGGGGTGTAAATGAAATTTTTGGAAATAAAAATCTAGGCAGAATGCACTGTTTGGACAGCCTACTAAATCCAACTTTGAAAGGTCTCTCATTCCTTATCCTTTTTAAGTAATTCAAGAGTCTATCTTGTGTGAAATTTCGCATAGAATCCAAATCAAGAATCGGTTTTACCATATTCAAATCACAGAATGTGAAATTACCAATTTACACTTTGTGCGAGAAAATAAAAAATTGTTTTAAGAGTCTACATTTAAAATTTTAGATCTTGAAAATGTCGGAATAAGGGGAAATCTAAATTTTTAGTATTCTAGAGCAAACCGGGCTATGATAATGAGTTTTTCTAAACCTAATTCAATTAATCAATTAACAACTTCAATACTCATAAATAGAAATAAAACAATATAGAAAATAATTAAACACTATATAAAATAATAGGTATGATTTACTCACCAAAGCAAGAGAAAGAAAATAATAGAATTTTTGGAGTTGAAAGTGCTTGAAAGCCCCAATCTTAATTCTCCTTCTTCTTCCCTTGTGACGCCCCGCAAAAATAAGCGTATTTCCATTGAAAAATTAAATAAATCACACTTGATTCTTTAAAATAAAAATACAAAATTTCTTTAAAACTCCCAGCAGGTCCATATTCTCCACGGAGCTCCTATATCATCCTTAACCTTATCTCCCTTCTAGGCTTCGGTTACCGGCACTGCCTGCATCTAAAAAACCATACCGGGAAGTATACAATATGACATGAATAATAAAGGCTCAAAAGGATAATGACAATCAAATACATAGAATGACATCAAATCAATTGACCAGTCTCACAACCTAACTGCTCACACTACCCAAACGTTCATACCAATAGCATCATACCAGGTTCCTCTTGATCACATAGCAAGAGACACCTCACCTCACCTCACCCGTCTCCAGTACGTCGGTCCCTGAGGCCTGTTGGACTGTTGGTAGGTGCTCCTTGCTCATAACCCTTTAGTCCCATAGCACTTAGCAATAAACACATACTCATTGATTCCAAATGAAAACACAACATAACTGCAAAAAGAGTACAAGTAGAGATAACAAAGAAATACTCCGGAGAATTTAGAAAGCATATTGTACACAACCCGGTACCTATAAATGATGTTGAGCAACTTCCAAACACTTCTCTTCTTCTTCTTCTTCTTCTAACTCGAGGTGTATGTATATCTATAATTGTGTATATATATATATAAATCTCTCTCTGTGTGACTCTTTCAAGCTCTCTATGCTAGAAGTGTAGAATGTGTGTGTTTGAGAGAGTATGTGAGTGTATAAATAGCCAAGCTTCCACTTGGAGACAATGGCCTAACAATCCACTTATTAACCACTAACTTATAATTAATGGGTAGTTTATAAGGAATATGCAAGATGATGTAAACATACACTAATGCACATATAACTCCACTAATATTAGTGTATAAATAACCAAGCATAATGGCCTAACAATCTAATTATTAACCACTAACTTCTAATTAATTGGTAGTTTATAAGGAATATGCAAGATGATGTAAACATACACTAATGCACATATAGCTCCACATATTAGTGTATAAATAACTAAGCATAATGGCCTAACAATCTAATTATTAAAAGAGAAAATATTAGATTTAATTTCTAATATACTTTCTCTGCTACTGTAATCCTCGTTTTCTGTCCAAACGGTGCAGAATCTGAGAAAATTTCATTAGACGAAAAGTGTGCAGAATCGAGTTTTGCTTGGGACTACGTGGGCAGAATCTTAAATTTCCTTCGTTTTCCTAACAAAAATCTGAAAACAAAATTCTGCTACTGTTAAAATTAAAAGATAAAATATTAGATTTAATTTTAAATATGACTCGAAAAATCTTAACTTCCAATACGAATACCAAATCATTTAATCTCACGCAACTTTTCCCAAAAAAATATATTTTTAGTTCATGACTTATAAAATTGAAAAAATGACCAAAATACCCCTGTGACCAATTTTCGCTAAAATCGCACACGAAGTCTAAATCGTCAATTTAAACATGAAAACACGGGTTACTACATCCCTTCTCCACATTCTTCTTCTTCTTGACCTTCTTCTTCTTCTTCTTTGATGTGGATTATGTGTGTGGAATGTAAGTAGGGAGAAAGAGAGGTGACTAGGGTTAGATTAGGTTTAAAAACTAAAAACACTAAAAATAAATATCAATTCCCGTTTTTTAGTTGTATGCCTCACAAAAATGCTTCATATGGGTCCAAAACACATTTTTAAGTGCTTAAAACATTAGCCCAATGAGTATACATGACCCGGGTACTTAATTCCCATGTTAATTATATTACTAAATACATATAAGGCCCGTAAACACTACCCAAAATAATAAACTGATACCTTATCATATTTTAAAATATAATCTTTTGTATTAGAAAAATACGGGGTATTACATGCATGGGGTTTTGAAACGCAATCAAAAACACTCAAAACCCACTCTCTATGTAAAACCCATTTTTTCGTAACCCAATTTATCCCAAAATCGTCACTCGTCATAATCTCGGGTCGTTTATTCTGAGAAAATCATAATTGGTTACCTTTTATCCCCATTGTTGGGTATGGATGGATTCAATGTCAAAGTGGGAAAGAGCAGAAATTACCTCTCTCTAATATTTGCAGGTCGTCGGAATTTGAGAGCTTTGCGTTGTCCTTGGATTTGAGCTATGCCCTTTCTCTCTCAAAAAATCATGAATGGATTTGAGATATTCTGGTGAAACCCTAGTCAAATCCAAATGTAGATGGGTTTTGGAATTTCAAAAACCCACAATCTCCTCCGTGTGATCCCTGAAAATTTGGGAGAGATTTAACTCCACTATTTGATTGTGTCTATATTTGTAGGGGAGGGGTAATTACTTGGGGGTAAAATGATCTTAACCATATTTTTGGACCTATTGCTAAAAAGAATTTGGGCTTGGACCTATTTCAAATGAAGGGACTAAATATGATTTATTCATAGTTATCCCTTCTTATTATTTTTTCAAAATTAATTAATAGGTTAATTTGACGATGGTGGGGTAATCAGCTGAAAAATTAATTGATACTTTCCGAACATCCCTAGTCAGCTGAAAAATTCAAACCAAACATAACCCTACATGGTGGGTAAAAATACCATCCTTCTTGTACAATTTATGTTTTAGAGAATTGTTTTTCAAATACAAAGAGAAAATTATTTCCAAATAGCCATCTAACTATTTATGGTTTGTTATTATTTTCAAAATTAATTAATAGGTTAATTTGACGATTATGAAATAAAGTCAAACTATGACCCATTAAAATACATGTGCATATCTTCTTAGTGAGTTTGCTTTCAAATGATTATTGTTGATTAAGTAACATATCTCTTTTTATATTTCCTTAACATTTATCTAATTCATTTCCTTTGCTAATTAATCGTGTTTGGGAAACATCATTTGACCTTCAAAACATATATACTTCAAATAGATTATCAATAATGATAGAGATACACACCAAATGATACACTGTGCTTTAAATACATGTACTCTGTGATGTTTAAATTTTTCACACTTTTCTGGGCATCACTTACACAGCATAAAGTACATGCATTTAAAGCTAGTGTGTCGTTTAATGTGTGGTTTGGTGTGTGTATCCCTATCATTTTTGATAGATTATATGTTCTTTTGTTCAAAATTTAAGGTTGACATTTTAACTTAGGCCAGGCAACATACACATGTACATCATTTGAATCAACCAATAAAATAGGATCTCTGTTATCTATACTATTATATAAAGGGAGAAGTAGGGGTACCAAAATTATTTTCACCACTACTCCAATTTACATTAAAACCAATAAACTATTTTAGTTCCGAATGCAAAAGTAAGAGTCCTAAAGGTCATTTTAACAAAATAAAACGAAAACTAAATCCACTACTCTTAATCTCTCTCTCTAAAAAAACTGAATGTGAGAAAACTTATTGGTGGGGCAGTTCCTAGAAGTTCAAAAGAAAGAAAAAAATTGCCATGATGTCACGCCCTGACATAGCATAAATAAGGAAAGTGTTTAATTTCCTTTATGGACCCGTAGGTCGCGACAGTTTGAAAGATCGATTCCGTCCCAAACGTCGAACAACAACAAACAATAATAATCAGAGCAGAGCAATCAAGGCTTATAAAATTTTCTAACTTATTACATATTACAATACGGGGTCAACTAAGGCACAAGCCGCCTTAAAACAAAACAATATCCATCGTCTAATACAATCATCCTTATTACAAAACAGTTTATAACTTAAAACATATAAAAGTAAATTCTCTTTCCAGCAGGGATTCTCAGTTTGCATAATCATAGGGCCCAGCATAGTCATAACCTGAAAAGCCTAGACACGAATGTCCAGGACGCATCAACATCATCAGCTTCAAGAAGCTGGTGAGTATTAAAAACATAACTTTGAATGTAAGACATACTTATTTACCATTTTCTGTTTCACAGCTCCATTAATTAACAAGTAAACAATATGGGAATTAATTTATAAAACATGTTGTGGACACGCGGAATTCCACCTCTTGTTTGTTTGAGATTGATTTGAAAAGGAAAAGAGAAGGTCTGTTGAAAACAGATACAGAGTCGCCAATTGGTCTTTAAGGAACCAAGAAACCTAATTTTGACTCACCCAAACGGATAAAGGGCACCGGCCCTTCATAACTAAAGAACTTGGCTCGGGGTTTTGGTAAGGAGCTTTTGTCGCGACTAAAACACCCTCGACTCGCCCCGTCTTTCAACGGGCCTCAATTAGCATCCAAAAATTCATCTTATACTATGTTTGGTTTGACAATTAATACTATGATAGTATATTACATCACATAAGAAAATTTGAAATAGAAGATCTAAAGATAAGATATCATTCATAAGATCTAAGCCAAATATCATACAATGTAAAGTGAAAGATCACACAAATAAACCTAAGAAAAATCGTCAAATCACGTATCAAGTAATTAAGTTTCCCTAATCTAAAGGGGACATGAATTGTTCTTGAAACAAATAATCAAAAGAAATCAAAATATGCTTAGCAAGCTAGTATGATGCATGTTAATCTTTGAGAAAAGAAAATCTCTCAATCCCCGGGACGGATGAGAAAGGATGATTAGATCAAAGGGGAAGCATGGACGTGTGATCAAGTTCATTCCTTATAATCTTCTTAGATTAGGAGTCACAAAAGCCCCAAATCTTTGCATGGATGTAATGTATGTATCTAGAAGGTGCCAAGATTGTAGTGTATTTTGTGTTCATGGATTCCTAGAATGACTTAGAAGTCTAGAATGTGTATGAATGAATAAGTAAAAATGTGCTTGCTGTGAATAGTGGACAGAACGGTAACATGATCTGGTGAAAATGGAAAAGAGGGGTTAGGAATGTTTTCAATGCATGATTTTTTTTATGGAAATCTTCCTTATTGTGTCTAAAACACAACCCAAAAAGCCAATCTTTAATAACTATCAAGATTGAGAGAAATCATATAAACAATAGAGGTCACTCAGAAACAGAGTCCGTACTGTCGACTGAAATGTTAAAAAATATTAGAAAATGAAAACAAAAGATCTAGAGGCCCATATTATTCAAAAGGTTCCCTAAGACATTGAAGTTCAAGGGAAAAATAAGTTAGGACCACCCCTTTTGGAAAAGTTTTCTGTAAAACAAGTTGAAAGTAGACCAAGCTACTGTGACAGCAAAAACAGAATATCTGGAGAGAATGTGTGGGTCCAAATGGACCATTTTTAAGTATTTCCAAGTCAAACCAAAAATCATGGGTGTTCTCTAATGAGTTAGGAAGACTTTCCAAGTGGTCTTGCATCCATACATTGAGTATTGAGTTCAGATAAATCTTTGAACTCAGATCACTCACTGTTTTGACTCACTGTTTTGAAGATTTTGGGAAAAACTAGAGTTTTCTTTCTTGAGATCAAAATGAGGGGTTTTAAGAGGGGTTTGAAATAGAGGTTTTGAAAGTATATTTTCAAAATCAAGTAAAGATTATGACCTCTTGAAATATCAACATCAAACTCATCATCAAGAACTCCCAATATTATTGGAGAGATTCATTTTCATTTGAACATAACTTCAAGGATACCTTGGAGGTATTGAAGTTATGATCATCATCTATCAAACATGTTTTTGAGGTCAAGAGCTACTATCCATAAGGATTCACTCACCTCAAACTTCATGTCATCATTTAGATGATGAAGAACAAGTAAGTAAATAAAGAAAAATAAAAAGAAATAAGGTAAGAAGAGATTAACATACATATAACCAAGCAAGTAAATAGCAATCAATAGATGATAATCAATGTGATGTTGGACTTGTAGCTTGGTGCCTCACTCATATATGGTGACATTTGGACATGGAAGTAGCTTCCTATCTCATGAATACTCAAGAATGGTGGTGAAAGAAATGTTTAGATGATTGAAGTTTTGATAGCAAACTCAAGTAAAAAGAAAACTCACTTTGATGGAGAAAATAGAAGAAGAAGACTACTTCTTCTCTTTCTCTCTCTATATTTCTCTAGAGTTTCTTCCTAAGCTCTCTCTAAGCTTCCATGTCTCTCCTCAAAATGGAAGTAAATGGTTTCTTTTATAGGCAAATAATGGGTGGTAAATGGGATTTTAAAAAGTATAAAAAGGTCTCCCATTGGTCCAAAATAAGCTGGGAACCAAAACTACGTACGTCGTTTTGGTTTCTAATTAATCAATTTGGACCCCCAATCAAAATTACAAAAATGGACTGTTCTGGGGGAGAGTGACGCGGCAACACTGGGCCTGTGCCGCGGCGGCAGTGGGCCAATGCCGCGGCGGCACTGCTCCTCCTTTATCCAGATAATGCTGTTTAGGCCCCCAGAGGTTCCGGTATTCTCGAAAAGACCCTATTTCGTCCAAAATTCACAGAAAATGCATACGAACTCCAAATTGAGGTTGTAATATACCGTTGGAAAGGTAATGGAGTCTAATTTACATAACAAATAGTTCGAGGATAGGTCACTTTGAAAAGTTTTGCGGTATTCGCGATAAAAGCTGATTTGATCGGCTTTTCCATCTTCGGAAATTCATAATAGATTCATTTGAAATCCAAAAATTATGTGCGATATACCGTCGGAAAGCTATTGACCTCTAGTATTCATGAAAAATGTTTGAAAAATGATACGGCGCTCCGATTTCAAAGTCAACTTTTGGTCAAACCTGGGATTCCTAGGAAGTTCTGAAAACCTTTGGGAGCTTCCAAGAGCTGACGTTTTTGTTCGATTTTCTTTTAAGACTCATTTTAATACTTTCCACATGATCTAGAATGATCCCAGCGAATTTGGACAATTTCGGTCAAACTTGGTCAAACCTTGGTCAAACCGGTCATCGTGAACTTTCCAGGAACTTCCGGGACTTCCAGGGGTCTCTGGGAGCTGACGATTTCATCTGATTTTGCTTGAAAACTTATTTTTTTACTTTTCTTATGACATAGCATGTTTCCAGAACTTTTGGTCCAAATCTGGGAGTTTTTGGGCTTTCAGGGGCATTTTGGTCATTCTTGAGCATTTTGAGAAATAGAACTAACTTCCAAGAGTCCTTTTGAGTCTTTTTCGATCATTGTGAACCACCAAGCTATGGGTCTCCTAGATCTGATAACCGAAAAAATGGGGTGTCTACACATGTGACCGTGCATGAGACCAATACAACCATTATCATCTTACCGACTCTTTTCTCTCGACAACACAATACCTAACTCTCACACACCAGTATCTTTGAAACGCTCAGATAGCCACACTTTAGTACAGGGGTACCAGGGAATGTCCAGTCTGCCTCACACTTTAGCACGGGGTGCCAGGGAATGTCCAATGCCTCACACTTTAGTACCTAATCCGCCTCGCAAATACATCACACAGTATCCAGACTCGGGTACCAGGGAGTGTCCGTAGGCCACACTTTAGCACTACCATGGGTGCCAGAGAATGTCCAAGTTCGGCGTCACACACTTTAATGCTACCATAGGCGTCAGGAAGTGTCCAGTTTTGCCACCGTCGCATTTCAAAGACAGTCTAGCTGCAATCTCAACCACAACACACTTTGGTACTCACTTACCAGGGAGTGTCCACAACACAATCTCAACCACATACTCTTTTCCACACTGACCAACACTTACACTCACCATGCATGTACAACTGACACCATATGAATGTCGTGCAACAGAACATATGAAATATCGGGATCGATAACCATGTATATTTGAAAAGAATTGAAATCATAATCGTCCTTTAATAACCAAAACATAATCTGTTTTAACATAACTTCCAAACAGAGCCTTAAAAATTCATTAAATGTCATCTAAACAGTCCCTTAGCAGAAAACAGACAAAAACCATAAACTGTCAGAAGTCGCACGCGCGGCGCGCGGGTCGCTTGCGCGGGCCGCTTGCGCGACATGCCCAATTTTCGTTTTCTTTTTAAAACTTTTCTTTCTGCCAGAAAACACACAGCTCGCGCGGTCGCGCGCGTGAGTTCATGCAGTGTCTTCGTCTTCTTCGTCAGAAATCCCCTGTTTTCATTTTTGAACCCAATTTGACAATAAGCAAGCCTTATTATATATGGATTTCTACGATTTTTCGCAAGGATTATGAATCTACAATCAATTTTACACGAATCGAAACGTAGCTCTCGGATTTTACGAAAATCCGAGAGACGACGAAAATTTCGTTTTCAATATACGTCATGCTATGAACGAATTAAGCTCTAATATTGTAACTACCACTTATATGAACTATAATCTTTAAAAATCATCTTTCAAAACCAAATTTTGTTAGGTTTAGGAAAACTCATGTTTTTCAAACTGAAGCTCCCATGGAGGAATTAGCAATGGTGGTTTATCAATACATATACGCAATCAGTAACTAAGCATGAAATTACATTTGGAGTGAGTTTAGAATACTCACTGAGATTGATTATAGAGGAATTGTTAAAAAAGATAAACAAAATAAGAATCCAATCCAAGCTTTGGCTATGGAATTTTGAAGCTTCTTCTCTCTCTAAAAATAAATTCTGAAATTAAACTCTCCAGCTCTCTCTTTTCTCTCTGTGTTTCTACAGTTTGTGAGAATGAATGTGTGAGAGTGTATGTGGTGTATAAATAGGGGAAGAGCCAAACTTGGCCACCAAGTTCATTCTCAAATACTCAACAAAAGAGATTTGTTTTCCAATTAACTAAAACCAACATACAATTATGCACAACACATATATACATGTCACGACCCGGAGCAGCATAAATAGAGAAAAATAAATTTCCTTTATGGGTCCATAAGGAATGACAGGTGAAAGTCACTAATAATCCACACCACGCAGTACTAGTCCAAAAGAAAAGCAACAGTAATCAACTGAAAATAGCACAAAGTGCTAACTATTACAAACTATCAGAGTATGGTCCACAGGATCACAACAGGTCTGAAGACAACAAATGCCCAAGTACCCGTTAACAAAAGTTTAACAGAACAACTGAAATTAAATCTAACTATAACGTCTTCAGTCTTCAACTGGCATAAGGATAATCCTTCCTGGCGTAACCATCATCGGTGGGGCCTTCCTCTGGATAACACTCATCATTGTACTGGTCATCACCTGTAAAACAAGGGGCAGGATATTCTGGACGGGGAATGTCCAGGCAATAAAAGGCCGTCAGCTTACTGAGAGCTGAGTGAGCATAAACTAACGAGGTACCAGTTATCTGAAGTAAACACAAGCTTATAAAAACACGAGTTAACATCTTATTATAAAATAACATTATCTTGTTCTTCTATTCATTCTTATGAACCGACCCTTATCGTCTTGTTACTCAAATACCGAACTCAACGTATTCAGATGTCATGAACAGACTCAATCGTTTAACTCTAGGGATACACCCTTATTCTGTCCATCGCTTTTAAGAGCATATGAACAGCTCACCGCATGTCATGGACTCCACGTCAGTCTGTCCCCAGCTTTTAAGAACAATGGTCCTGTTCACCGCATTTCAGGGATATAACGTTTCGAACAAGGCATATCAATCTTATTGCCACGACTCAACGTCATCTACTAGTGATCCCAGCTCACCGCTTTTAAGAATAATGGTCCTGTTCACCGCTTTTAAGAGCATATCATAGATCATCCAGTCTATCTTAAGACTTCTTGGTCCAGCTCACCGCTTTTAAGAGCATATGCACAGCTCACCGCTTTTAAGAGCATATCATGACCAATCGTCCATCCACGCACCATTCCCAGAACTTACCAAACCTACTTACGTTCCATTCTACATCGACACATGACAATTCCCAATGTGGCCTGACTACTCGGATTAAAAGAAACGGATATCAAACTCATATCAGAAACAACACGTCAACCCACGTCTTCATATTACTTTTTATTCATTATCCATAAATCTTTGGTGTCACATTTCTCCTGTCTACCCCATAATCGCATAATGGAATTGCCGAATCAGAAATTGAACAACTAAACCTCTTGTAAAATAAACATGCAAAAGAATCCATGTACTGATCATGTCAATCGATTGGAACAAAAGTTCAATCGATTGGGACAAAAGTTATGTCAATCGATTGATAAACATGTCAATCGATTGGAACAATGTCAATCGATTGAAATCCTATTCAATCGATTGGGATGCAACTGATGTCAATCAATTGAGATCATGTCAATCGATTGGAACTACGTCTTCTCCAGCAGTTTGTAAAAACAGCATATATAAACGTGCACTACATGCATGTAACCCATCTAAACATCGTAATAACTTGCATAAACATCACATAAAGAGACCAAGTGAGTTAGAACTCACCTAGGGTGCGTTTGGGTGTGTTTAAAGCTTGAAACCTTCAAACTCTCTCTCTCTTTCTCCTCTTCTCTGTCCAGCCCTCTCTCTGTCTCCTCCTTCTTCTTTCTTCTTCTTTCTGCTTCTTCTCGTTCCTCCCAGCTGCCACGGCAGTGAGTGTGTGTGAGGGCGTGTATATATATGTAGATATAGAGATATATATATATATATATGTGTATATATGTATATATCTCACAAGAGGTATATATCTCTCTCTCTCAAGCTGCAAAAATGAACCAAGGCCATAAATATGGAACATATATATAGGCATAAGGGAGTGCCACGCGTTTAAAGCTGAAGGAAAGAAGAAAACATTTCTCAGGTTATGTCAATCGATTGAGACACCAGTCAATCGATTGGTAACAGAAATTTGTAGTCAATCGATTGGAAACAATGTCAATCGATTGAGATGAATGGCAATCGATTGGAATAAAATGGCAATCGATTGGGATAATGACACGTCATCACTTTTAGTCGGTTGAATGTAAATCGATTGGGATACTTATCAATCGATTGGTATCAGAAAAGTGTCAATCGATTGGGAATATGTCAATCGATTGGTATCAAAATTCACCAAAAAGAAGGGAAAGTTTATACGAATATAGAAATGAAATACCGGGTCTTATTAAAATACCAAAATACAGGGTATTACATCATCCACCACTCAACAAAAGATTTCGTCCTCGAAATCCAAAAGTAACAAGGTTTAAAATAAAAACGAAAACTTCTCGCGCATCTCTGACTCTAGCTCCCACGAAGCTTCTCCTTCATCGTGATGCTTCCACTGAATCTTGACTAACGGGATCTCCTTGTTCCTGAGTTTCTTGATTCCTCGATCTAGAATACGAACAGGTCCTTCATTGAATGTAACGTCGCTGTTGACTTCGATATCCTCAAAGTTGATCTCGTGCACTGGGTTGTGAACACACTTCCTCAACATACTGATGTGAAAAACGTTGTGCACTCCTGACATCTTTGGTGGCAACGCAAGGCGATAAGCAACTTTTCCAACACGCTCCAGAATCTCGAATGGTCCGATGAAACGTGGCGATAACTTGCCCCTTTTCTGACCAAATCTGACGATTCCTCGAACAGGTGAAACCTTGAGTAATACGTGATCTCCAACGACAAACTCCAAGTCTTTGCGTCGCTTGTCAGCATAACTCTTGTATCTGGTCTGGGCTGTCTTCATCTTCTCACGTACAACTTGAATCTTCTCACTGGTTTCTCGTACCATCTCTGGCCCAAGAAGTTGACTATCTCCGACTTCGGTCCAACATAGCGGCGATCGGCAAGGTCTCCTGTACAAAGCTTCGAATGGTGCCATATCTATGCTCGAATGATAACTATTATTATAGGCGAACTCAATCAGAGGTAAGTGTATCTCCCAAGAACTCTCAAAATCAATGACACAAGCTCGTAACATATCTTCCATCACTTGATTAACTCGTTCCGTCTGTCCATCTGTCTGAGGATGAAAAGCTGAACTCAAGTTCAATGTCGTTCCCATCGCTGTTTGGAGACTCTTCCAAAATTCTGCAGTAAAGCGCGAATCTCTGTCTGACACAATAGATACAGGCACTCCATGTAATCGTACAACGTGTTGTAGATACATTCGGCTCAAACGTTCCACTGAGTATGTCATGTTATAGGCAATAAAATGTGCCGTCTTAGTAAGTCGATCCACGATTACCCATATAGCATCGTGATTCTGCTGTGACTTCGGCAATCCTACCACGAAATCCATGGTTATGTGTTCCCATTTCCATTGAGGAATAGGTAACGGCTGTAGCAATCCAGATGGTCTCTGATGTTCTGCATTTACTTGTTTACAAGTAAGACACTGAGCTACATACTCTGCCACATCTCTCTTCATTCCTTCCCACCAAAAATTTCTCTTCAAGTCTTTGTACATCTTCGTACTTCCGGGGTGAATAGTCATTCGTGACTTATGAGCTTCATCCAATATTTCCTTCCGGAGATTTCCTTCATTAGGTACACAAAGTCTACCTTTACATCGTAAGGCTCCGTCGGTACTAATACTCTAGACTTCTGGTTCCTTGGCTGACATCTTGGCGAACCATAACTTCAAATCTTCTGTTGTCTGTTGAGCCTCTATGATACGACTGATTAAAGTCGGTTGTACCATCAGACATCCAAAATGTTGTCCTTTCATTGGCTCCACTGGCTGAAGATCAAATTCAGCTAAAACTTCTAATGTTCTCCATTCTCTAATTAGTAATGCAGCGATCACTAATCGAGGTTTACGACTCAAAGCGTCTGCTACTACGTTTGCTTTGCCAGGATGGTATTGCAAAGAAAAGTCATAGTCTTTGAGTAACTCCATCCATCTCCGCTGTCGCATATTCAACTCCTTTTGAGAGAACAAATACTTCAGACTCTTATGATCGGAAAATAAGTCAAACTTTTCTCCATAGAGATAGTGTCTCCAAATTTTCAATGCAAACACTATTGCTGCTAATTCCAGATCATGCGTCGGATAATTCTTCTCGTGTACCTTCAATTGTCTTGATCCATATGCGATAACATTCCCATTTTGCATAAGCACACATCCAAGTCCTTGGTACGATGCATCACTGTAGATCACGTACTTTTCTCCACTCTTAGGTAATGCGAGTACTGGTGCAGAAGTCAATCTTTCTTTTAACTCCTGAAATGCACCCTCATGCTTGTCTGTCCATTCATACTTCGTCTCTTTCCTTGTTAAATTCGTCAAGGGTCCTGCTATCTTGGAAAATCCTTCGACAAATCTTCTGTAATATCCTGCTAAGCCCAGAAAACTTCTGACTTCGGTCGCATTTGTCGGTCTGTTCCAGCTTAAGACTGCATCAATCTTAGATGAGTCTACCGAAATACCTTCCTGAGATATAACGTGTCCCAAGAATTTGACTTCCTGTAGCCAAAACTCACACTTGCTGAACTTTGCATACAACTTACTATCTCGAAGTGTCTGCAAGGCAACCTGTAAATGCTCCTTGTGATCCTCTTCTGTCTTTGAGTAGATCAGTATATCATCAATGAACACAATAATGAACTTATCCAGATATAGTCTGAATACTCTATTCATCAAGTCCATAAATACTGCTGGCGCATTCGTCAATCCAAAAGGCATAACTAAAAACTCGTAATGCCCGTATCTTGTCCTGAATGCAGTCTTCAATACATCCTCTGGTCGAACTAACAATTGGTGGTATCCTGAACGCAAATCGATCTTGGAAAAGATCCTAGATCCTTGTAACTGGTCGAATAGATCATCTATCCGAGGTAACGGATATCTATTCTTAATCGTAACCTTGTTCAACTCCCTGTAGTCTATACAGAGTCGAAGTGTTCTGTCCTTCTTCTTTACAAACAGAACTGGTGCTCCCCAAGGCGACGTACTCGGTCGAACAAATCCTAGATCCTCGAGTTCTTGAACTTGCTTCTTCAATTCCAACATCTCGGTTGGTGCCATCCTATATGGAGTCTTAGAAATAGGCAATGTACCAGGTACTAATTCCATACAGAAGTCTATTTCTCTTTTCGGTGGAAGTCCTTTAATATCCTGAAATACATCCTGAAAGTCTCGTGCAATAGGAATTTGATCCATCGTAAGTTCCGTACTTGTACTAATGATCGTAGCCAAACTACTCGTAAGAAACATGTCGCTTGTCGGTTGACACTGAAATCTGATCGTCGGCTTTCCTTGTATTGGAAATACAATCGTCCTAGTAGGGCAATCCAAATTGGCACTGTACTTAGTTAACCAATCCATCCCTAGGATAACATCAAATTCTGACATCGACAGAACGACTAAGTCTGCTGGCAGATTCCTATCTCCCAAAGTCAAAGGGCAATCTTTACACACTTTACTCAACTTAACTGTCACTCCTAATGGTGACACAGCATTCAGTGTTGACTCAAGTGTCTGGGGTTCTAAACCCAATTGACGCACAATCTTAACAGCAATAAAAGAACGTGCGGCTCCAGTATCAAATAAAGCTTTAACTGGACTATGAAAGAGTACAAGTGTACCTTCCAAATGTTGCTGCTCATCAGCATTAAAGCCTGCTCCTTCCGGAATAATAGCATTCATTCTCGTCTGATCAGGAGGTCCTTGAATTCCTTGTACTGGTGCTCCGTAGTATCCTCCTTGTGGCGCACGACAATCCTTGCTCAAGTGTCCTGGTTTGTTGCAGTTGCGACAGACGATATCTGGCCTGCGATTAGATCTATGGGCTGTGCAGTTCCTTGCAATATGTCCTGGCTTTCCACAGTTAAAACATCCTCCACTATTGCTGGGTGGGGCTGTTAGTAATGCCTGTGGCTGTGACCCCTGCTGGCGATATTGTTGAGGTCGATCATAACTCTGCTGTGGTTTCCTGGTTCCTTCCCAGATTCTCTTGTTTCCTTGAAAATTTTCCTGAGGTCTCCATCCTTGGGTATTTCTTGGTGGTCGATTATGGAAATTCCTCTGTTGAAACCCTCGTGACGACTGAGGTCGATTCGTCTGGGGTTGCTGTACTGGATTAGCATCCTTTTCTAATCCTGTAGCAAATCTAACAATTTCCTCATACGACTGGTTCAGATGACCAACCATCATATGTCTAAGGTGGGGGTTCAGTCCTTGGTGAAATCTCTTAACCTTCTTTTGCGGCGTGTCTATCATGTGCTGAGCAAATCTGGATAAACGCTCGAACTGTGTTGTGTATTCTCGTACATTCCATCCTCCTTGGATCAAATTGAGAAAGTTCCTTTCCTGTTGATCTCTCTCATCTTCTGGAAAATACTTCTCCAAAAATCTGCCTTTGAATGTCTCCCACGACATAGCTCTAGCGGCATCGATCCCAACAGTGGCTTGCTCAGCTTCCCACCAATCTGCGGCGGCATAGGTGAGTTGAAACGTATCAAGGCGACGTTTCTCTTGTTCGTTGCATTCCAATGCTCCAAATATTAACTCCATCTCTCTTATCCATTGTTCTGATTTCCATGGTTCTGTTAGTCCATCAAACTTTTCGGGACGTAACCCACGAAAATTTGCTAACAGCTTATCTCCAGTCTGTCTTGGTGGCGGGGGTGCAAAAGGTCTCTGGTGGGTGGAGTGATTATAAGTATCCCCCACATGCTCCATCCTCTGCATAAATGCTTCGAAAATTCCCGTCGGATCCATCCCTTCCGGAATAGGTGCTCCATTACGCGCTTGGTGATTTCTCAAGGGTCCTACCATGATGATAACGAGTATCGCCTACAAACGACATATTGATCAGCTGAAAGTCTTCTCGTAGAAACGAACTTAAGATAGAACAAGAAACAGCAAAACTAACCATTCTACTAAACAACACATCACAAATGCAACAACCAAAAATATAACAAAAGTACTGCTCGTATATATATATATATCAAAAGATGTACCGTATAGTACACACTAATCAAACTGTGTACCATATGGGACAAGAGTTACAACAACTAAAGTCAGCTAATACTATACAAAGCTATGGTCAAATAGCTATCTCTCAAGCTCCCAAAAATCTAGTGGACAACATGTCCTAATATAAACTAACAAAATCTACACCCTGCCGATCCTGACTCAAAAGTCGTCAGCATCTGATCCTGCTAGTGGTGCCTCGTCCTCTGGGTCTATATCCATCTCCTCGAGTGGATCATCCTCAACTGGTGCGACAAGATCTCCAACTACTACCCCTATATCCCAATCCTCTATCATCTCTGCATCATCGTCCTCCATCACGTCTACTATCGCCTGGTTAGCGACATCAACAGCTACTGCAGCAAAACCGTCAGCTATGTCAAGAGCTCCTGCTATAGCCACCTCTCCCATAACAAAATCTGATGGCTGTGCTATCATCTGAGCTATCCATCCTACTGCCATATCGGCCATGGCTGCCATATGCATAATCGGTCCGGCTGGTATCTGAAGCACAACTGGTACCTCTGGCACAACTATCTCCTCGGGGTCATCCTCCTCATCTACTACTACGTCTGCCTCAATAGCCTCTGGGTCTGGTACTGGATCCTCTGGCTCAAACTCTGGCTCCTCGGGGTCATCCTCAGGTTCATCATCAGCTGCATGCTCATCCTCTACTGGGTCCTCGTCATTTATCGGCTCCTCCTCTCCATCTCCGTCCATGTCCTCATTGGGATGCTCATCCTCAGGCTCTAGATCCTCCTCATCCTCAATCGGCTCAGGCTCTGGCTCTGGGACGGGTACTGGTGATGGTGGGGCTGCTGGAGCTGCTGCTGGTGCAGTCACAGGCTCTGGCGGACCGGCTACAATGGCTCTCAACTCAATCTCATCCATCTCTGGTTTACTCAAAACTAGTCGCAACATCTCCTGGCAAATGTCTCTACCAACTCTCGCTAAGTGGTAAGCATCCATGCGCATCTGGGTCGGGTGAGTACTCCTGGTCACATAAAGTGCTCTCCACATGTCCTCCTCTAAATGTCGACTAGCTATCTGGCACACACGCTCATGATAAAAATCTGGGTCAGCTGGCTCCACGGTATCTCCATGGATAATATGTCCTCCATAAGCATCGGTAACAAACAGGTGAAACTCCGGATCCATGCTATCCTGCAAAGGAAACTATCTATCGTCAGGAAGACGAACTTATCTTATACTCATATCTCATCTCAAAGAATCTTAACACACTAGGACCAGATGGTGTGAAATGATCGGTGAACGACAGTATCACAACCTAGAGTACCAAACTCAGGCTCTGATACCAAAAACCCTGTCACGCCCCGGAGCAGCATAAATAGAGAAAAATAAATTTCCTTTATGGGTCCATAAGGAATGACAGGTGAAAGTCACTAATAATCCACACCACGCAGTACTAGTCCAAAAGAAAAGCAACAGTAATCAACTGAAAATAGCACAAAGTGCTAACTATTACAAACTATCAGAGTATGGTCCACAGGATCACAACAGGTCTGAAGACAACAAATGCCCAAGTACCCGTTAACAAAAGTTTAACAGAACAACTGAAATTAAATCTAACTATAACGTCTTCAGTCTTCAACTGGCATAAGGATAATCCTTCCTGGCGTAACCATCATCGGTGGGGCCTTCCTCTGGATAACACTCATCATTGTACTGGTCATCACCTGTAAAACAAGGGGCAGGATATTCTGGACGGGGAATGTCCAGGCAATAAAAGGCCGTCAGCTTACTGAGAGCTGAGTGAGCATAAACTAACGAGGTACCAGTTATCTGAAGTAAACACAAGCTTATAAAAACACGAGTTAACATCTTATTATAAAATAACATTATCTTGTTCTTCTATTCATTCTTATGAACCGACCCTTATCGTCTTGTTACTCAAATACCGAACTCAACGTATTCAGATGTCATGAACAGACTCAATCGTTTAACTCTAGGGATACACCCTTATTCTGTCCATCGCTTTTAAGAGCATATGAACAGCTCACCGCATGTCATGGACTCCACGTCAGTCTGTCCCCAGCTTTTAAGAACAATGGTCCTGTTCACCGCATTTCAGGGATATAACGTTTCGAACAAGGCATATCAATCTTATTGCCACGACTCAACGTCATCTACTAGTGATCCCAGCTCACCGCTTTTAAGAACAATGGTCCTGTTCACCGCTTTTAAGAGCATATCATAGATCATCCAGTCTATCTTAAGACTTCTTGGTCCAGCTCACCGCTTTTAAGAGCATATGCACAGCTCACCGCTTTTAAGAGCATATCATGACCAATCGTCCATCCACGCACCATTCCCAGAACTTACCAAACCTACTTACGTTCCATTCTACATCGACACATGACAATTCCCAATGTGGCCTGACTACTCGGATTAAAAGAAACGGATATCAAACTCATATCAGAAACAACACGTCAACCCACGTCTTCATATTACTTTTTATTCATTATCCATAAATCTTTGGTGTCACATTTCTCCTGTCTACCCCATAATCGCATAATGGAATTGCCGAATCAGAAATTGAACAACTAAACCTCTTATAAAATAAACAGGCAAAAGAATCCATGTACTGATCATGTCAATCGATTGGAACAAAAGTTCAATCGATTGGGACAAAAGTTATGTCAATCGATTGATAAACATGTCAATCGATTGGAACAATGTCAATCGATTGAAATCCTATTCAATCAATTGGGATGCAACTGATGTCAATCGATTGAGATCATGTCAATCGATTGGAACTACGTCTTCTCCAGCAGTTTGTAAAAACAGCATATATAAACGTGCACTACATGCATGTAACCCATCTAAACATCGTAATAACTTGCATAAACATCACATAAAGAGACCAAGTGAGTTAGAACTCACCTAGGGTGCGTTTGGGTGTGTTTAAAGCTTGAAACCTTCAAACTCTCTCTCTCTTTCTCCTCTTCTCTGTCCAGCCCTCTCTCTGTCTCCTCCTTCTTCTTTCTTTTTCTTTCTGCTTCTTCTCGTTCCTCCCAGCTGCCACGGCAGTGAGTGTGTGTGAGGGTGTGTATATATATGTAGATATAGAGAGATATATATATGTGTATATGTATATATCTCACAAGAGGTATATATCTCTCTCTCTCAAGCTGCAAAAATGAACCAAGGCCATAAATATGGAACATATATATAGGCATAAGGGAGTGCCACGCGTTTAAAGCTGAAGGAAAGAAGAAAACATTTCTCAGGTTATGTCAATCGATTGAGACACCAGTCAATCGATTGGTAACAGATATTTGTAGTCAATCGATTGGAAACAATGTCAATCGATTGAGATGAATGGCAATCGATTGGAATAAAATGGCAATCGATTGGGATAATGACACGTCATCACTTTTAGTCGGTTGAATGTAAATCGATTGGGATACTTATCAATCGATTGGTATCAGAAAAGTGTCAATCGATTGGGAATATGTCAATTGATTGGTATCAAAATTCACCAAAAAGAAGGGAAAGTTTATACGAATATAGAAATGAAATACCGGGTCTTATTAAAATACCAAAATACAGGGTATTACAATACATACGTATATACACTCTCACAATTTGAAGAGGCAAGTTAGACTTATAGGGGGCAATAGCTAGTTGTTTGGGAAATTAGCTTATGGCCTTAGGATTAAGCACGCACCAAAAGCATTCCCAAACAAAACATACTCAATCATTGCTTGCCATAAATGGAAAGTAAAGCATAAGTCAAATCTTGCTTTATATCACTTCCAAAATCTGTGAAAATTTAACACAGCGCGGACAGTTTTGAACATAAACTGGTATTTTCGTGGTGCGGTGATCACCACAAAATACAGAAAATTCATTTTAACATAGGAAATGATTTTCTGGTTTTATAAAAATACTGATTGAGTCAAAAGCAAACATTTCCACCGGTTTGAAATACTGATTTAAACTTTAACACAGGTATCACTAATTTTATAACAATTACAGTTTGACCCCGAAAGAAATTTTAATATGAAATATTATAAGTAACAAGGTTCTAAAACATGAAGATTATAAATTAAAATAGCTCTATGAACACAGATTAAACATGGAATTTCAATTTGAATTTAAATATGTCAAATGCAAATACAAATAATTAAATGGAAATGCAGGTTGTTACACATGAACTAAAGTTAGGCAGAAAATTGAGAGACCCAAATTTTTGTGTGTGTGTGTGTGTGTGTGTGTGTGAGAGAGAGAGAGAGAGAGAGAGAGAGAGAGAGAGAGAGCGCATTAGGAGATCGAACAAGTGAGTAAGCAAATCAGTTTCGAAGGTAAATGGAAACCCACCATTTCTATTAGAGAAAGAAAGAAATCTGGGAAAAGAATGTAGTACAGAAAAAGATAAACTAGCATCATTTTTTCTCCTTTTTTTTCCTGGTAACCTTACTGTTCAAAAAGGAAAAAAAAAAATCATGTATTTTTTGTGTTCAAGCCATTTTTTTAGCGTGCATAGATATATATATATATATATATAGTATACATATAGTATGAAATATTTATTGTTTGATGTCAGGTTCTTTTCCATGATATTGAATAAGTAGATGGTGGAAATGAGAAAGGCCAAATTGGGTGTATATTGTCGCAGCCCATAGTGATGGCCCGTGCTATTAGGCGTACAATCGAGATCTCAAAAGTTTAATTAGTGGTATGAAAATCACTCTGACAATGTGGATTTATATTATTTTTGGTTGTTAGTTTTGGCCAGCAACAAATATTTTGGAATAGTTTTGGGATAAATGTTACTCCAGTTCTTCATTGATTGTATTTTCTGTTAGCTAAGGATGGATATAATGTGTTATATAAATTTATCAATTTTATAATAAAACATGTTATACACGCAACGCGTGTGTCTTAGCTGCTAGTCAATCATAAAGATGGTAAATATTTATCTGGGGACTAGAAAGCAAATTTAATGAATGATTAAATGTGTTTGGTTTCCATCAGTGGCGGACCTACGTTATAGTCAGAGGTGGCACAGCCCCTCCTTGAACTTTTGAAAATTACGGTATTACATATAATATTTATAGATTTTATAAATAGGTCCTCTGTAACACACGTACTCGAAAAATGTTTGGTTATTATCTTAATATGCATTAATTTATGTAATTAGTGTATATTATGGAATAAGGGGAGGCTTTGGACTCGCCCGTATGAAAAGTGTTCAGAGAAGGACAATATTTGGAAAAGTCCCCAGTGAAGTGGGATAGGTATTGGAATGGGACCCGATGAAGGGCTAATTAGTAATTTGCATTTTAAATGATTAAATGCATTATATGATTATATGGATATTTGCTAAGTTGTTTTCATTTTATATTGTATGTGTTAGCATTAGTTTGGACACCCAAATAAGGGTATAATTGAAAAAGACTTATAATTGGTAGGTATGATAGCAACTTCACAAAATATTTGGGACCCATGTTGGGACCCATACGAAACTTAGACAAATACTCATTTGGATAATTAGGTAGTTAATGGAATATTTGTAGGATCTCATAATTAAACTTAGAAACTTAGGGGGGGGGGGGGGGGTAAATGAAAGAGAGGCAAAAAATATTGACAACTCAATGCATGAGTTGATAGGTTTCTCGTGTCTAAGCTAAGTCTCAAACCAAAAGAAGAAAATACAGAAATTTAACAAAAGCAAGAGAGAGCTCACCGAGATAGAAAGACGGAACCATCACCGACGTCATTTTCCGTCGTTCCGTCGCCGCTGTTCACCGGATTTACAATCCGAGACTAGTTTTGGACTCGTGGAGGTAAGAGGATCACATGCACGTAATTTGTTTTCATTTTCGGTAACGTTTTTTCGGCAACCGTTCTTGATAGACAATATTTGTTGTAGCAAAACTATGTAGGATTATTCTAGAACAAGAATTGGCTTTGGTTCTAGCTTGAATTGGGATTTTTGGAGCATAATTGCGTATAATTTGAGGAGGTCAGTTTTCTAACCAAAAAGTGATTGTGGTTTAAGGTGTTCAATGTTTCTATATCTATTTTGAGTTGTGGAAATCATGCTTAGAAGCTATAAAATTGTTAGAATGTGAATTACATGACAATTGTATGAAAGTTGCTATGATTATGTGCTTATATGCTTATATGTTTATGTGGTAACCAATGAGCACCGGGGAAATGATTCATTGTTGGGAGTAATAAGGGGGTGAAGAGGAAGAATCCGAGAAATACGGAAGTCTAAGGAATAGAAGTGACCATGGGACCAAGAGAGGTCTTCGGGTTTAAATGAATTATTGAACCGGTGACTCGGTGATTACAGTTATGAATTATGCGTTAATTGTAGCATTGCACATGTTAAATATTCAATCATATATAGATTATTCACTAAGCATAATGCTTAAGAAAACCGTTTTCTGTTTCTGTTGGTAGTAAATAACAACCACCGCAGGTACGGAGCAATATCCGGAGAGGAAGTGACGTTCTCGGGAATGGGGGAGAGATTAGGGACTTGTAGTTATGTTTATAACTTGTAATATAGTAAAACTTGTGGCTTAGTGTTCTTGACTTGTGTTGTAATAAATGTTAATGGTGGAGTTGTAGTTGAACTTGGGAGAACTTGTGTAAATTGTCTATGTTGGGGTTGGATCATGGGAGAGTTGTAGATTGGACCGTTCCGGCGGGTTCGGATTAGGGTCACAATCATTTTGAGTAAGTTTTGTTTGCAAGCAAGTTGGTGATAAGTTCTTGAATCCATGTTTTGGATAGTTTCCATTACTTGTGTAGTTCTACCAAATATGGGGTTCTCATGACTCAATTTACTTCAAGTGAGGTTTGAGCCATATTTTGATTTTGTGGAAGTATATATGTATATATGTTTATTGCCATAGTTATGAATTTTTAAGACTTTGGGATGCTTGAGGAATGGTCTTGAATGTGCTCTTAAGGATTGGTTTGATTTGAGTTCATTCCTAGCAAGTTCATGTAATAGAATTTGGTTTAAATGGAACTTGTTAGGTTAAGTTCATGTTTAAAATGTTTGGAACAACTTAAATTTGTGTTTGTCAATGTTTTAAGGTGTTTGTAAATGATTTGGAATGCTTTCTTAAAGTTTCATATGGATTGGTTTGATTTTTTGGGAAGTTTCAAACTTGCAGCACAGGTTTTACTGTCAAAAATTGAACTATGCAGAAACCGAATTGATCCGGGCCTTGGGCGGATCGATCCGGAGCAGCTGGACTAAGCAGAGAAGCCATTCTGCCAAAATCGGATCAATCCGGATTTTGGGCGGATCGATCCGCAGGTTCAGTTCAGCCCAACGGTTTTTACGGAAACGAACATAACTCTCTCTAGAAAATTCGGATTTGCACACCGTTTTTTGCGTTGGAACCAGGACTCAAAGACCTATCTTTTGGTATAAAATCTGCTATATCTTATTAATGACCATTTTGCCCTTGAGGCTGTTTTTGTTACAGTAGAGTTCTTTTATGTCGTTTAACACACGTGTTTCTTAGTAATTCGCGTGTTTCTTTGATAATTAATGTAATTGGGTACTTGTAGCATTGTTACATGTGTCCTAATCTGCACGAGGCGGGTTGGGGTGTGACATCCTCCTAAAATTCACACAGGTCCCCCTGGACTTTTAAAAATTCTAGATTTACATACAATATTTTATAGGTTTTAGGCACAGGCCCCTTGGACTTTTGAAATTCTAGATTTATATGTAATATGTTACAGGTTTTAGAAATTGGCCCCCTAAAATTACATGATTTACCCCAAAGTAGGGGTGTTAAATCAATTTACAGTTTTACACATAATTGTGTATAAGTAGACCTAAAAAAAAATTCACCTCAGGGGCACTGCCCCTGAATTCCCGTATAGTTTAGCGCCCCCCGCCCCCCCAAAAAAAAAAATCTTGGAACTGCCCCTAATTTCCAAGACACCATAAGAGGGGGGGAAAAAAAAGAAAAAGAAATTCTCTCCTAACAAACAGAGCTTAAACTCTCTCCACACTTAAATAGTTGCATGTATGAAAGCAATTGTCCTCTTAACCATGAGCTTAAACAAAAGTGTCATAGTCCTATAAGGTTAATAGAACAAATCTTACCAACATCCGAAAGCTGAATTGTATCTAACAATGGAGTAACTTAGAATTTCAGACATCTCCTTGGCAAAGAAAAATATGGTAGTGTAGGCTTATTGATATACATTTACATATATACATATGTATGTATACCAAAATTTATGTAATGAATAATGCTATGATTTTCAAATTTGAGTTACAAATTTGCTTCTCAAATATTTTGCTAGTAGTTTATGATACCACACCAATCACTATTATAACATGTGGTACAATTTTTAAAACATTTAAGAACCAAATTTGAGATGCATAACTTTACACTTTCTATAAAGTGTATCATGGAGGACTATGACGGGTCATGATCATATATTTTTTCAGAAGAATGATAATGTATTTTTAAATTTGACCTCTTCATATGCAAGAATAAGATCTCATTGTTTTGGCAAGTTCTATTTATTGAACTGAATGCCAGTTTGAAAAACATTCAGAATATTCGCTTGAAAGAAGCAAAGGACCAAATCTCGCAAGGCCATTGTATAACTCTTTAATGTAGTGTTTAATTGGCCTATCATATTTCATGGTTTTTCCGTGGCCCTCTGAAAATTGGGATAAGACTTCAGTAAAGTTGCTTCAGTACATGCATTTCGTTAAGTTACTCTCACAGTTTTTAAAACTATATATACATATATATTTTAAGATTGCATAATGTTAAAACAATTTTTTTTTAGAAATTGTGCATTTATGTGCGATGAACCTAACGAAATGCACTGAAGCAATTTTACTGAAGTCTCGTCCCTGAAATTGGTTTTACAACCTAAATCTAAAAATTTGCCCCCTCTTTTATATGGTTGGGACTTTTCTTCCATTTAAATGCAAAAGCATTGTATTGGATTTCATCAAATATTTCTAAAATCATTGTGGAAATATTAATCATTTATATGTTACTCAAGAAAGAGAGAGTTCGATCGTAAGGTTCTGTTTGGATTGTGGAGGAAAAAAAAATAGGGGGAAGAAGAAGAAAGGAAAAAGAGAGAGTATAAATGTGAGGTAAGAAGGGGGGAGAGTATAAATGTGAGGTAAGAAGAAGGGGGGGGGGGGGGGGGGGGGGGGGGGGGGTGGGGTGTGAAGAAAGAAAGAAAAGAAAAGAATGTCAATGACTCACAAAATTCAAAATTTGTAATTTATTTCTCAATTTATTTTCTTTTCCCTTATCATTTTCTTTAGGCAAAAAAAGAATGTTTTCTTTTCTTTTCTCTCACTAAATTCAAGGGAAAAAAAAAATCTAAATGAAATCACAGTAGTGTGTATATATATATATATATATACTTTATAAACACTCTTAGTTATTAGTAACATTATTAAAGTTTTATTCGGAATGTAACATTATTAAAGTTAGTTATAAAGTGAATGGCATATCAATCTCTAACCAAAGACAGTGGCGTTAACGTGAACGTGTTGTGGCCATGAACAACACTTTTGCACCTAGGGACAAGTGATCATGTTGAAATCCTCAAAGTTGAGAGGAGGGCCAGGAGGCCAATCAATACAAACTCTTATAATTTCTCTTTAATTGAAAAAGGTTGGGGAGAAGTTATTTGTTAACAAAATCTAACCTTTTAACTCACAAAAGAAATTAGAAAAACTTCAATTATCAACTTAACATTTACAAAATCTTTGTCGGGTTTAAAGGATTTTTTCTGCTTATAGATTGAACACAATATGTTCTTAAAAACATAAAAATCAAAATATTATCCAATAAAGTACCTTTCTGTAGCATAATTGCAAGACTTTTAAGTAAAAAATAAAATAAAATAAAAATTTTTAAAAAAATATGAAAAAAGGTACTTACATGTTAGTTGTCAACGTACAAAACCAGTTTGTAAAATTTTCAGTTTACACGTCTTTACTCTTTAACATAGTTACATATATACATTTTACGTTTGATTGCATTAAACTAATGTATGTTTAACAACCTTTGTTTTCCTGATTTTTCATACCCCTACCATCATGATGTAAATAGAGTCTAAAACCTCTTTAAGATCAAATTTGTGTTATGCCCAATTTAATTTGAACATGCATTCATACTTTATTAGTCTATGAGAAATGACCTCCTCCGAAATACAGTTATTTAGGAAATGAGACAAACTAAAGACATTCGAGGACAACAATTACATAACATAATTAACAAAGATTAATGCTCTCTTATGTTTTTCTCTGTTCCTACACCCTTATGCTTTCCAAATTTTGCATTACAAATGCTTTTCAAATATATGTGGTAACGGGACTACCTTCAATAATTGTGGGACCACTTCAATATCCTCCAATTAAAATGATGTGTATCAACTGTCACATATATTTGAGATGCAAAATATGAAAAAAATAGCAATATTCATGAACAAAACTTCTCAATTGCTGGTAATTACTTTTTGCATCCACCTAAATGTTAGTTTAATATTTTTAGCAAAAAACCAAAACAAAAAGGTGATTGCAGCTTCTCATATGGAAAAAAGTAGCTTCTAGTAGGAGGATCGTAGCATTTAGAATCTAAATGTTAGAAGTTGTTTAGAATCTCTAGAACTATTTAGAATCTAAAGGCTAGAAAGTTGTTTAATATATGAGAAACTGCTTACTATAATTGTACCTGCATTAAAAAGCTGTACATATATGAGAAATTGCTTACTATAATCGTACCTGCATTAAAAAGCTATACATATAACATCACTTAGGGGTGAAAGAGAATCGACTGTACCAACTGAACTAATCAGTTCGGTCGGTTTTCAAAATATCTCTCTAATGTAAAAACTGAACCGAACCAAAAAATACATTATACCAAACAGAACAGTTTCTATTAAATTCCACCAATCCGAACTGTTTTCACTCCTAATCTTGGTGAATATAAATTGCAATTAATAATTACGCGTATATTTGTAGCACCATTTAATGGCTTTAAGGTGATATTATGATAAGATACTCGTCTTATGTCTCTTATATATTTTGTGCACCAAAATTTACCAAATTTTTACCACCAAAGTCGTACTCACGTAGTTATTAAGTTGGGTCCACAACTAAGAAGACTTTCTTGTCCTAGTCTTGTACCCAATTAGATCATAAACCGTACATGTCTACAACTTCACTAATTGAACGCCACGTGTCGCTCCCAGAAGCTCAAGCTATTTTGAAAGTCATAGAGAGCAAACTTCTTAATTTCTGTGCTCCTTCCTCATCCCACCGGCACTAAATTTCCCTAATCATCCTCAGTCAAAGTTTATCTATGAGTTAATTCCTTGAAAAATTAGTAATAAACCTTTAATGATTTTGAGACCCAAGAATAATTAGTCTTAAAAATATACTCCCTCCGTCCCATTTTATGTGTCCATCTTTTCTTTTTGGGATGTCCCAAAATTGTTGTCCACTTTCCTAAATTAGTATATAAATTTTACTTAGTGTCCCCAACTACCCTTCCTTGCAATCAATACCAAAATAAAGTAATAAAAAAAAAGTGCAATGATTATGGGCAATTGTGGAAAGTAGGTGTAGATTCTTTTTGTCCCCTTAAATAGTTGAACTCCCCAAGATGGACACATAAAATGGGACGGAGGGAGTAATATTTTGCATAAAAAAAAAGGGACAATTAACGGAAATGACTAATGCATAAGATTTTTTAATACTAAAAACAATTTAAATCTATCATTAAGGATAAGCCCTCCCTGTATTTCTTAGATTAAAATGCTCCCATCTTCATCAACTAACATTTATTTGTTTCTTACTTGTCATCAATGGCGAAGCCAGGAATAAAAGTTTGGGGGACCGTGTATCTTAGAATTACACGGGGGTTCGGGGGCAGCGCTCCTGAGGCGGAAATTTTTGGGTCTATTCATAAATCCGTCGTTGCATGTAAAATTTAATGATAGTAAAACGATTTGGTTTGGATTCAAAGGATATGTTAGAAGGAAGAAAGCAATGATGGTAAAATGTATTTAACCCTTCTTATTTTTAGCCTTACCAATTTTTTTGGGGGTTATGTAATAATCATACTATTTTTTGGGAGAGCCAATCTAAATAAAATTTGAAAATTTTCAAAACTACCCCCCATGTAACTAACACATGAAGTTATGTTCTAAAATTTCTTGGATGATTCCTTTTTTAAAGCTTTATCTTTTCAATTACAAAATTGATATCGATTATATATTCAGAGACTTCTGATCACTACACACATATTCTTCTAATATGAAAAAAAAAATAAAAAAAATGATCGTTTTAGTAATAGTATAAATTTTGAGAAACCATTAATATAAGATTAATATGAGAGGTAAAAAGATTTTATTTTGTTTATATACTTGTCGTGTTGTCCATCATAATTTAACTTATCTCTGTGACATTTACAATTTATTCTAATGGGGTTGGCCTCTAACTGGATGGAATTATGTAGGCTTTTGGCATTAGGATAAACCGAAAAAAGCAATGGTTTTGATTTCAATATATATCATTTTTTGTTTCTTTTCTAAATTAGAAAATTTGGTCCCTTGAAGTTCCAAATAAACAACTGTTTGAATAGTCAAATAATCGGCCAAACAAGGAAGTGTCAAAGCACAATCAAAAACAGTTGGCACTGATGATTTTACTGTATATGGTAGCAATCATTTGAGAGAAGGGCAAGCGGCAAGAACTCTCTCTCTCTCTCTCTTGAGTCTCTTTCCTTTTATACTCATTTTGAATATTAATGGTATGTCTCCTAATTTTAAATCTCAAATATGGTATTAAAACATTTTAATAGATGTAACATACTATTTATGTGGCAGTGATCAGTGTGGCACATATCTCCACTAAGGCTTAGTTTGGCTCTTATTTTGGTGTTTTTTTTTTTTAAAGTATAATTTCATGTTAATTCATTTGGTAACTAATTTATGAGTTTTGCAAAAATTGAACTTAGAACTTTTTTGGGGGAAACTTTTAAAAGCTCTCTAGAATGGAGAGTAGTGTATAACTTGTATAAAATTATCAAACAGTTTAGTAATAAATTTCATAAGTTCCTTTTAAAAAGCCACAAGGGGGCAAACTAAGCCTAAGTAATATGTGTCACATTCTATTATATTTTATCCATGTATTATCAACATAATTGTCAAAATGAGACACATGACACTATAAATATGCTCTCGTATTTGAGAATCAAATTTAAAATTCAAATTTAAAAAGTAAGTAATACTCTTTCTTTTCTCTCTATCATGATACTTGTAATGGCCTAATGGGCAGATCTATTGGTCATTTTCACCTACAATTCTTTTAACCTCAATCAAATTTATTTTATTTTCTTTATTGTCCAAACTAACCAAAAAAAAACAATCTATTTAATTAGACAGTAAATAATTAAAAACAGTTAGATTTATATATATTTCTTTATTACACTTTATAACTTTATTACTTTTGGTAAAAGAGACAAAATCACTTGAAAAAGCAACATCTTTCCAACGCTTAACTTTTGAAGCAAAACACCACTATCATCTAAATTACAGTTAAATGTTAAATACTAAAGAGTAATGCTATGCTTACCAATTTTTTTTTTCTTAAAAGTGTTTTTCAACACATATAACAGTATGCCCAGTTAATTTGATTAGTTGATATTAAAGTGGTCCTATCATTAACGAAGAGGGATCCAATGCCACGTGTATTGAAAAACACTTTTAAAAAAAAAAAATTTGAAAAGTATAACAATACTCAATACTAAAAGCATTTGCGATAACTTTGTATTGTGCTAGCTGTTATTGATGATTTTGGGAAAATGAATTCTTTTTAATATTCAACAACATGCATGCTTAAGACTTAGATGATAGCGTTTGACTTTATCTATTGACAATCAGTGCCTTTTTCTATAGTTCATTCTATTGAAAACCAATATACGAGGGATTAGATGAGCCTAAAAAGCAAGAAATTACTTAGACTTAGTTTGGCCCCTACGTGGTTTTTAAAAAGGAGTTTATAAAATTTATTATTAAGTTGTTTCATAATTTTATACAAGTAACACATTACTCTTCAAAAAGACATCATAAAACCAAAAAGCAACCTTGAGCTTTTAAAAGCTCCATTCTAAAGCTTTTAAAAGCTCTTCCCATAAAGCCCCAAGTTCAATTTTTATAAAGCTCATAATCTAGTTACCAAATAAATAAACATGAAATAGTACTTTAAAAAAAAGAAGTAACCAAATAAGGGCCAAACTTAGCCTTAGTCTCTAAAATATACCAAGTGAAAAAGTCTAAATTAAAATACATTTTTTTGGTCTCGGAAAAAGTCTAAAATCATAAAACAGACACAACACATACATATTAAAAATTTTATTTTTCAAGTATTTACTTCATAAGTTCTAGTTACTAATTAATTTATTTGATAAGAACTAAATCAAATAATAACCAAATCACAAAACAAACGACAAAAATAACATCTACTATACAATAATACTATGATCATCAATTAAAATTGTAAATTCACAAAATTCTTTCCTTATTAAAAAGAAAAAAATAATAATAATAATATTGTAAGACTCCCTATTTTGGAGAGGAGAGGTCAAAACAAAATTTACAAAACTAAAAATCCTCTCCACTTTTTATCTTCTTTCTCAACAGTATAACTGATCACATGGCTCAAACCCACATCTATACACTCACCCAACTTATTTTCAGATCTGTTTTTTTTTTTTTTTTTGAGAGAGAGAGAGAGAGAGAGATGAGATTGATCATCTTCTTCTCAAGAATCAAATGTAAATGGAGGTTTTAACAGATCATAAGGGGCCCACAGAGCATCCAATGGACAAGGCCGATTCGCATCCAACCGGACCCACGGCTTGCCTTTACCACTCCAATGCAAAAGACTCACCGGACCCGGATGTAAATTCCGGCAAAGACCCCGGAAATTATCGCCGCCGAGACCATGTTGATTCCACCGGTGATCCACCGGAGCAATTTTTCCGGCGAACACGAGCAAAAATGGCGGCAGAGAACCCAATTCGTAGATCCTCATCCTCTTCTGAAGCTCCATCCATTCCTCGATCTCCGTCGTGTAGTCGCCGTCGCGCCACCTACCTAGATCGATCACCATCACGCCGGTGTTGAAGTAACAAGCGTCCCGATTCGCGAACGTCAGTGAAAGAGACGGGTTCGACCAGAAGGTCGGTGTGAAGTAGGCGGTGAAATTTGCGTTGCAGTACTCTGGCGCGGCGAGGACTACTGATGAGTCCTCGCCGAGCGGAGTACTGGCGAGTCTGTCAATGTCATCGACAACGATGAGATCTGAGTCGAGATAAACCACTTTGCGCACGCAAAGCGGGAGGAGATTGGGTAAATAGCTCCTAGCGTAGTTGAGTGGGCAGTCCAAAGCTGAGCGAATTGAGGTGGAGATTAGACGTGCCACAATCGAATCGTCGAAAGGGTAGATTTGGAATTTTAGGTATGGGAAGGTGGAGATAAGGGTAGCGCGTAGGACTGACGCGTCAGCAGAGATGGACGCGACGAAGTGGAAAATCACGTTCTGGGGGCACCCGGAGTGTTGGAGTACGGAGAGGATTGCGGCCATCGAGCCACGTATGTAGGCGGCATCAAGGGTCATTGCCACGTGGATGGCATTTTCAGAGCATACCGCGTTGTTGTCGTCATCGGATTCGGATTCGGATTCGGATTCGGAGTCGGAGTCGGTGATGGAAGGGCAGTCAGGTGAGTTGTAAAACTCTGGGGCTTCTTTGAATTGATGAGAGAGATTTGTCACAGCATTGGCAATGACAGTGACATTAGCAAAGGCCAAGAAGGGAATGTAGAGGGAGAGGAATAGGAGTGTTGGTTTGAGCATCATGAGGAGATGTTAGAATTGGAAATGGGAGAGAGGAGGGTGTTGGGCTTTTATTTGATGAGAGAGAGAGAGAGAGAGAGAGAGAGAGAGATTTGGAGTGCTATTGATTGGATTTGAAGTTTAGACACGGTTTGTAATAATAAAATAAAATAAAAAAAAGTGGGGTAATAGCTGGACATGGGTAGCCGGACTACGGCTGAGTCAAGAATGTTCAATGGCATTATGGCAAGTTTGTTACATTCAGACTTATAAGACAAAATGGCTTTATATGTCTTCTTTTTATTAGCCATTGCGCATTGGGAGTTTGGAGCCCTTATGCTTTTCTTTCTCCTGTTTAGAACTCAGATTCTATGAAAAGGGGAAAAAAAAACATATTTTAGTAGCTTCAAAATATACAAATGTTTTATTTTGGATCTACGTTTTCAATTACAAACTTTCGGCCCTCGATTTATAAACACGTGAACGACAATAGTTAACGGCGTAAAAAAATTGTAACTACATGGATCACAGGGAGAGCCCAAAAACATAATTTTTATGTAATTACATGGTGCTAAAGTGGTTTATACCATAATTATTTTGAACCACGTGGTCCATTCTTACATTTTTTACATTGTTAACATTGTAATTTATTGACATGTGTTTATAATTCGAGCGTCCAAGGAAGTGTAATTGTAATTAAGTATAATTTTTATGGCTTTTAAGGTTGAGTCTGATGCACAAGCTATTGTTTCTCACTTGAAGTCCACGGAGTTGTGTCTTACCCCTTATTGACATTTGATTGAGGAAACAAAATTGGTTCTTGATAGATTAGACTCTTTTCGGTGTCACACGTGAAGAGAAATGGAAACAAAATCGCTCATGAGCTCGCACGTCATGCCAAGACCCACAAAGATTCTTTGGTTTTTCACGCGGATGTTCCTTTTTATTTTCAGTCTTTCGTTGATGATGATGTTATGTCCATTTACTTTTCTTCTTGAATGAATTGCTCCTTTTATAAATAAAAAAAAAAAAACAACCACCAAAAAAAAAAAAGAAAAAGAAAATATAGGACCTAAAATGAAACTGTGCTATACCTATAGGATACTGAAATACTCCCTTTGTCCCAAAATTATTGCCATATTATTCATTATGGGATGTACCAAAATTGTTGTCACATTTGAAAGTCAAAGTTAAATATTTACAAATTTTCTCGTTTACCTTTTTTTTTTTTTGAATTAAATGTATTTTCAGTCTCTAAAATAAAAACCTTTTGAGGGGCAATTTTGGAAAATAAATAATGTACATCATCAATAATTGTGTTCCCTTAAAAAGTTTGACTCTCAAAGTGTGTCAATAATTTTGAGACGGAGTGAGTATTCTTTTTGGCTAGTGCTAATGCCAAAGCACAATGTGCTAATGCCAAAGCACAAAGTGTCACTAAAAGCTTTAGTGACACATATCTATGTGTCACTAAAGCTTTTAGTGACACTTTGTACTTTGACATTAGCACATTGTGCTTTGGCATTAGCATCACCCTTTTTTTTTCTCTGATAAATTAGAGGAAACAATCAAACAAGTACAAGATAGGAGCACTTAGCCGAACCTAAGGTATTTTACATATGCATGGTGATTAGTAGCAAAAGTTAAAAAAAATTGAAGCTTATGCTGCTTTGGCTTTTGAGCTGTTGGCGAGGGCACTTGATTTTTTTTTTTAATAAAAAAATTTCTCCACTTATTTGACAAAGCATAAAACAATATCTTGTTTTAATACTGTCATTTTTGCTGAATTTGTCCAAACTGTTAACATGTTTGAACTTGATCCGATAAAATGTTTTAGCCCGGTCACAGACTCTACATAATATAAGTATAATTATCAAATACTTAGGACATACACAGAATAGTTCACTTCCTGTAACACCTGTACTCAGAGAAGAAAAAAAAAAAAAAAAGGGGCATTACAACAAAAATGGCTTATAGAGACATTTATTTTGAGACAAAAAGTAAAAGTGTCTTTAGAAGTTACTTGTAACAACACATAATTTTCCGTCTCTACAAAAGGAAATAATTGTCTTTAAAAGTGACTTGTAAGGACACATAATTTTTTGTCTCTACAAAAGAAAATAATTGTCTTTAAAAGTTACTTATAAGGACATATGATTTTTGGTCTATAAAAAAGTAAATAAGTGTCTTTAGAAATTCCTTATAAGGACATATAATTGTTCGTCTCTAAAAAAAAATGACTTTATAAGTTACTTGAAAAACACATAATTTCATGTCTCTACAAAAGAAAATAAGTATATTCAACAGTACAAAATAACGACATTTATTATTTTTTTTTTTTTTATAAAGAGAGATTTGTCTCATTACACAAGAAAAAAAATTAACATAACAAGAAAAACGGCATATTCCCGCATTTAAAAATATACCTTCAATTACCAGCATTTATAAAAAAAAAAAAAAGTGTTGTTCATTACCAAGATTTTAAAGAGCACTCGCAAATACCAGCACTTAGTAGTTAAATGCCAATACGTAACATCGTTTTTATACAAAATACCGATAATTAGCGGCGTTTGCAAACCAATGTCGTTAATTAACAGCATTTGAAATTTAAACGTTTGTCCTCTGTCCTACCTAAATAAAACGACGTCGGTAATTCTGTCTAATTTTTCTAATCTTTAATGTTATTTAAGCATGCAGGACAATACAAGGGAAAATATACAACCCAACTTAGGGTAGTTTCCGCTTTGTTATTGCGATAGCTTTGAAGTTGTTTTTGTCAGAATAAATTATAATAGTCGTGGTGTTTGGGTAATGAATTGTAAAAGTGGTTACGGTGGAAGAATATATTATTTAGGTGTTTGGTGACATAAAAATAAGGTGGCTTTAAATGTTCAAAAAACAATTATGCCCATGGACTGTATTGAATACATAGTTATTTTAAATAGTTCTCCATTTTATTAATTTTTATAATAATTAATTACTTAAATAATTAATTAAATAAATGTATTCAATAATAATAACTATAGTAATATATAATATAAAAATAAGTAAATATATTAGTAATATAAAATATATTAATACTGGTGTTTAATACTTTAAATATATGTTAATAACACATGATTTTATTATATACAAATAAATAATTTTCGTACTTGTAGTTGAAAGTTGGTTACTTGGTCAAGCGGATTCAAGACTGCAACATATTCAAGGAGGTCTTAAGTTCAAAACTTGGTAGACTGCTAGGAAAAAAATTAGTGCAATTTCTAGTGACACTCATAGCGACACAAAAATATATGTGTTAGTAAAAGTAGCTTCTAGTGTATAACACCCACATTTGTGTTATTGCATTTGTATCATATTGTCATGCATGATAATGTGATGTGGCGTGTCCTATGACACATGGTTGAGTGAGTTTTGACTCACGAGTTGATTTGGGTGTCTGTATTAGAGAACCCTTTGAAACTGTGGTGATTGAGGATTTGTTGTTGTGACGTCTCTCCGAGTGTGAGACGGTCACTGTGGAACACTTTAAATGTTTATCTGAAAATAAATGTTTACCTGTGTATTTCAATATCTGTATTATTTTCTGTTTTAGAATTTATTTCTGTTGTTAGATTTAGTATCCTGGTGAGGACGAATGAACACGCTATTAATTTGGTAGGCTAATTAGCAACTTCGGAAACGTCATATAGAAATTCGCGTTTTAGCGACCAAACGAAACTTAGTCGAAAACTTTTATAATTTTGAGGTTTCACTCGTAAAGCTATGAATAAGCTGTGTAGAAAGTCTCAGAGACTGATTAGGAGTTTGGAAAACTCGTGGGGAGGTAAACGTAATTCCCCGAGAATGTTGCCTATATATAGATAGAGATGACTTAGATTTTTCTATAACATTCTAACCTAATTCCAAAGAGGAGGCCAAAAGGGAGGCTAGAGGGAGATTTAGGAGCTTAGAGCTTTGCGACGCCAAACGACGACCTTCCGTCAGTCTGGTTTCTCCCAGATTTCATATTCGAGCTCCTCGAGGTAAGAGCTTTGTTTTGATATATGTTAGGGCTTGTTTGGCCAAATTTTCCGAAAAGTTATTTTCTAGAATTTTTCATAAAAATTGATAAATGGAATTCTGATCCATAGGAATTTTACTAAACGGACTTCTACACGTTCTTTGTGCACGGGTTTTCTTTGGATCGTATTATAAGTGCGTAAATCGGAGGTGAGTGATTCAACTATGTTTTGGAATGATTTCTTGACATGTATTCATATTTTGTATGAATAGCATGTATTAATTTTTAGAGATATATTGTGTAGTTCATATTGGGCATTTATATTGATAAGTAGGCTCAATAGCACGGTGATATGTTTTAATTATCGCGAGTATGGTGATATGTATTTGAGCATGTTAAGTTGCTTATGTGGGTCAGAAGGAGCACGTGGTCACCGTGCCATTTTGTGGAGCCGATAAGGCATTAAGGTCGCACGATTGAAGAGAAGAATCGTGGGTCTTACCCTTTCGCGTGGACTTATTGGCGAGGAGTCGCGGATTGGGAATATGGACGGGCACGTGAGTCTCCGGCGACTAGTATGAAATGTATAGATGTGAATGCGGACATGGTTATCATTCATGTGCATATGTTGTTTTATTCACTAAGCTTTAGCTTAAACAAATCGAAATATGTGTGGTTATTCAAATAACCATTGCAGGTATAAATGCTGGCGAAGAATCGCAGACGTGAGTACGAGAGCTGGGAGTTCGCTTGGGAGGCAACTTAAATGTTAATCTTGTAGTTTTTGGGATCATAGGAATGTTGTAATAAGATTTTGGTTGTTTTAAACCATGTTTAATTTGGTATGTTAGAATGGATTTTAAACCGTTGTAATGGTTAGTAACATGTTGTAATTTTGTTTGGTAATGCTTTAATACAGCTAGAATTACTTTAGACTGAGTTTGGTTTGAGTTTGGATTGAATGGTTAATCTTTGGTGGAAGTTAGAAAGCTTTAAAACTTGCATTTCTGCAGATTGGGCTGCTGCCAGGGGAGCAGTCGACTGAGCAGTCGACTGAACCCCTGAGTCTGTTAGCTACTGCTTCTTATTTTAGCAAAGCAGTCGACTGGAGCCCTCCAGCAGTCGACTGGACCCCGCCCTCAGTCGACTGGACCCCCAGTCTCAGTCGACTGGAATTACACTCAAATCCCTGCCCACTGCCGTCGACTGAGCAGTCGACTAAGTAGTCGACTGAGCAGTCGACTGAACCTCTGCTTTTGAAAAATGTATTTTGTTTTCCGCTGCGTGTGTTCTTCAAACCTAATTTTGGGAACGTTAATGAATTGGTTTAGCCTCGGTGGCGTGCCACGGGCTCCGGTTCCGCTATTGTGGGACCGGGCTGTGACATAGTGACAGTTCTAATGACACTTTTGTTTTGTCATTATTCACAATTGTATGTCACTTCAAAAGTAATATTTAGTGACACTTTTAATAACAATTTTTTTTCTGTCATTACAAAGTAACCTTTACCGACTGTTTTACCAACACTTGGGTAAGTGTCTCAACAAGGCTTAGCGACAGCACCTATTATGACACATAAGTAAGTGTTGGTAAAACAACTAGTGACACATTTTATGACCTATTGCAACACTTTTTTCTGTCTTAAAAAGGCCTATTTTGTTGTAGTGGGGCAATGCTATAGTGAGCAGCTTGTCATATAAGAACGCGGGTTTTAACCGTTGAATGAACATCTAACCATAAGATTCCCAGGAATCTGGAGAAGCATCTATTGCTAGATGCTCATCCAACGGTTGAAACCCGCCTTCTCATATGAGAAGCTTCTCACAACAGACTTACAAAAAAAAAAGTTTGATTACTATTTAAATATGCATTAATTAATATAGTTAGTGTATAAAAATGGGTTAAGGAGAGGATTGGACTCACCCGTGGCAGTGTTCAATAAAGAACACAATTGGAGAAGTTCCCAGTGAGGTGGGACAGGAACTGGAATGGGACCCAGTGAAGGGCCCATATTATAAAATGTGCATTTATATAATTAGATGCATTTATATGATTATATGTGTAACACCCGTACCCGGAGAACGGGTTAATTATTTGTATTAATATGCATTAATTAGTGAAATTAGTGTATAAAATGGATTAAGGAGAGGCTTGGACTCGCCCAAGTAAAAAGTGTTCAGAGAGGGACACTAGTTGGAAAAGTCCCCAGAGAGGTGGGACAGGTATTGAAATTTAACCCATTGAAGGGTAAATTGGTAATTTGCATTTTAAGTGATTAAATGCATTTTTATGTGATTACATGGATATTTGTTTACATGCTTTCATATTACATGTTAATATGTGTTAGCATTAGTTTGGACACCCAAATAAGGGTATAAATGAAAAAGATGTAAAATTAGTAGGTGCGATAGCAATTTCACAAAATATGTGGGACCCACATTGGGACCCATACGGAACTTAGACAACCACTCATTTAATAATTGGTTAGTTAATGGAATGTTTGGGGGATTTCATAATAAGAACTTAAGAAAATCCGGGGGTGTAAACGGAAATTGGGAAAAAGAAGTGACACATCACATGCATGTGATGTGTGGTGTCAATATGAGAGCTTAGACTCTCAATTTACAGCAATTAAAAAGAAAACAAAAGAGAGCCGAGAGAGAAGACGGAGAAAACGTCACCGACGCCGAATTCTCGCCGTTCCGTTGCCGTCGTTCGTCGGATTCACAAATCGAAACCACTTTTGGACTCGTGGAGGTAAGACGGTCGTTTCTATACCTTCAATTTCTGTTTTACTCGCTGTAATTTTGGTAGCTTACGCCAATCGGTGACCGAGGTTGCCGAATTTGTATAGGAATTACTCCGGGGGAAAGAATTGGGCAAGAATTACTAAGGAATTCTGCATAATTAGCTTGATTTGGGGTATAAGCTATGAGTGAGGTGAGTTTTCTAGCCTAAAAATGATTGTGTTTAAGGTGGTCAATGAATCCTTGTATAACTTTGGTTGTTGATATCATGTTTAGAAGTTACTATATTGGTGGATTATGAATTTCATATCAATTTTGTGAAAACCATATGTTGATGCATGTTTATATGCTTATATGTCTATGTGGTAGTCAATGAGCACCGGGAAAATGGTTCATTGTTGGGAGTAATAAGGGTGGTGAAGAGGAAGAATCCGAGAAATACGGAAGTCCAAGGAATAGAAGTGGCCACGGGACCAAGGGAGGTCTTCGGGTCTGAATGAATCATTAAACCGGTGACTCGGCGACTACAAATATGATTTATATGTTGATTGTTGCATTGCACATGTTAAACATTCAGTCATGCTTAGAATGCTCACTAAGCAAATTGCTTAAAAAAACCGTTTTCCTATTTCTGTTGTGGTACATAACAACCACCGCAGGTACGGAGCGATATCCGGAGAGAAGGTGACGTGCTCGGGAATGGGGAGGAGAATTAGAGCTTGTAAATATGTTTTTAAACTTGTGTTATATGTAACTAGTGACTTAAGGTTCTCGACTTGAGGCTTGAAGTCTTGACTTGTGAATGGGAGAGATGGGGAGAGATTGAGCCTCATGCTTGTAAATTTCTTTTGAAACTTGTAAAGTGATGTAAAGTATGGTGTCTTTTATGTTAATGTTCATATTTAAGTTGTTGGAAGTGAACTTGGGTCACAACCATGTATTTTGGAGAGTTGGAGGTAAATTTGAGAACATATGTGTAATCTCTCTCGTTTTGTTCTAATAGGGTGCAAGTAATGGATTAGACCATCTCGGCAAGTCCGGGTGTGTCGTTAGTGTCTTGGACATGTTTCTTTAGTGTTTATAATGTTAGTTATGATTTTGAGTTGAATTCCAACAAGTTTTATAAACTTTGGATGAGAATTGAGTTTTAAAGTTGAAAAGTTTGTTTTTGAACCAAATGAGATGAGTTCATGGTTAACTTGATCCAATTGTGGGTATGATTCTATGATCCATGCTTAATTTGAGTTTAAACATGTTTAGAAATGTGTTGGAGATGTTTTCCCAAAGTTTCATAATGTTTCCATGTGATTTGATTGAGGTTTGGTAAACTAAAACTTGTTTTGACAGCAAGCAAAAATTTGGCAGCAGATTTGTGAAGGGGATCGATCCGCGGTTTGTGAAGGGATCGATCCGCCCTTCCAAGGGGACATTCTGCGGGAGACTAATATAAATGGATCGATCCGCCCATTATGAAGGGATCGATCCGCCTTGTATTTTTCCCCAGCATGTCCGTTTTTACGGAAACATGCATAACTTCTTCTAGGAAACTCGGTTTCGCGTGCCGTTTGTTGCGTTGGAACCGGGACTCAAAATTCTAACTTTTGGTATAAAAATTTTACATACTTTATAAATGACCATTTTGCCCTTGGGGCCTATTTTGTAACAACAGAGTTGTTGAATGGGGTTAAACACATGTGTTTCTTAGTAATTCGTATATTTCTTTACAAATTAATGTGATTGGGAGCTTGTAGCATTGTTACACGTGTCCTAATCCGCACGAGGCGGGTTGGGGTGTGACAATATGAGTACTTGTTTAAGGATGCTTTCATATTATGATATTATATGTTAGCATTTGGTATTAGTTTGGATACCCAAATAAGGGTAAAAATGAAAAAGGATTCATAATTAGTAGGGCGATAGCAATTTCATAAAATATTTGAGAACACGTGTGGGGCTCACACGGGACTTAGACAAATACTCATTGGATAATTGGATAGTTAATGAAATGTTTGGGGGATTTATAATAAGAACTTAAGAGTTCAAGGGTGTAAATGAAAAGAAGGAAGAAGGAAAAATGAGGTAATGACACTTCAAGTATGTTGCATGTGTGTGTGTCAAGAGGAGGAGTCTCTCAAACAAAATAATTTATAGAAAATTAAAGAGAAAAGAGAATCGACAAGATACGAGACGCCGATGTCGTTTATTTGTTGTGCCATCACCGCCGTTTGTCCAATTCACGAGCCGAACCCGTAGTCGGGTTCATGAAGGTGAGACGATCGTTTCTATACCTTTTATTTATGTTTTAATCGTTGGATTTTGGTAGCTCATCCTAATCAATGTGATGCGGTTTGCTGAAAATCATGTAGGACGTTACTCCATGGTGATTGGGTTCAATTCTTCACTTTCTAGCTTTTTTGGGGTAGAAATCATATAAAGTGAGTTTTTTAACTAAAAATTGATAGGGATTTTATGTGTTTAGTGCTTCAATGATAATTAGCGCTGATAATTCCTACTTAGAGATTATGAAAATGCTAAATTGTGAATTGCATGTCAATTATATGAAAATTATTATATGCTTAGTAATCAATGAGCACCGGGAAAATGATTCATTGTTGGGAGTAATAAGGGAGGAGAAGAGGAAGAATCTGATAAATACAGTCCAAAGAATAGAAGGGACTACAGTACCAAGGGAAGGTCTTCGGGTCTGAATGAATCATTGAACCAGTGGTTCGGCGACTACAAATGTGGATTATGTGTTTAATTGTAGCATTGAACATGTTAAACATTCAATCATGTTTAGATTGCTCACTAAGCGTAATACTTAAGAAAACTATTTTCATTTTTTGTTATGGTAAATAACAACCACATCAGGTTCGGACCAGTTTCCGGAGAGGAGACGATGGAAGCGTGGAAGGGGGTTGTGTTGTCTCTGGTTTTTAATATTCATAGTTTTGTCAATGTATAACGAATTTGGCAAGTGAACTTGTAGACTTGAACTTTTGTAATGTGTATAACTTGTGAACTTGTAGATTATGATCACCATGTCTCATGTTGTAGCTATGGGTATGTTTAACGAGGCTTGTGACGTTTATAACCGAGATTCGAAAGTGTTTTGGTATGGATTGTATGCCTTAGAATGATGTTTTAAAGTTTAAATACAAGTGGTTGCTGCAGAATGTTCCGTTGTTGCAAACCAGTCGATGGGGTCAGGCGTGCAGTCGACTGCAGTGGCAGACCAATAAATTTGTAGTTGCGGGGGCCAAAAATGAATTGGCGTGTATATAGCAGTGTCGAGGCAAAAAATTTTGGGGTATTTATTCATATTTTTTAGTAAATTTTTTTGTATCTCACTTTTTTTTAAAATAATGATTGATCGCATGCTGCAAATTGTAAAGCTGACTAATGATAAAACAATTTAAGTTAGGCTAAATTTATAAAATTACATATACGTATTGATATTTTCATAAGTTTTGGAATGGTTGTATAAAATTACATGTACATCTTACAAGTTTTTCAAAATTTTGTAGGGGCCAAGAGTATATATTTTCAAAATTACATAGAGGTACAAAATAATTTGAAAAATTACATGTAGGTATTAAAAAAATTTTAAAATTTTGCAGGGGCAATGGCCCTCCTTGGTCCCAAGGTAGGTCAGCCCCTGGTCCACTGTATCATTCTTTTTAAAGTTTGAGCCCTTTATAATTTGCATTTTCAATCTATTTGGATCGAAGTTCAGTCGACCTGGCCTCTAAATACGCAGTCGACCGGATTAGAATTGTGCTCTCTTCAATATGCATTTCCACTAGACCGGACACCCAACTAGTCGACCGAATTTGCCAATTTTGAAATATCAATGTTTTCTTATGAACATGTTTGGTATTTCTTAAAACCATGTTAATAATTGACGTTTAGAATGGATAATCATTTGTTACACAGTCCTAATCCGCGCGTGGTGGGATAGGGTGTGACACTTCCGAATGACAGAATTAATTTTTAATCTTCCGAAACAACCATTTAGATTAAGATATTCCGATTTGATTGGCATATATGAATATTAAGAACTAGAATGAAATTTTTCTACGTTTAACAGAACCCATGCATGTCACTTTTCGAGCCTCACATGTTTTTCAGGAGACTAATTATTAGTTTCACGGTAGATGGTTTCTCGAGGATTTAACCTGGTGACCTCACAAGACTTGTCATGAGACTGCCAGTTAATCTAACTCATGGGGGTGAATAATGAGTCAAGTCACCAACCAAAAGATAGCAATTAACCGTTTAGGCTCTGTTTAGTTCATGGAGGGAAAAGAAAACACAAAGAAAAATGTTTTCCTTTACTTGGTTACCAAGGAAAGTAGTGAGTAATTAAATAGGAAGAAGAAAAATGTAGAGGAAAATAAATGAGTGCAATTTTGCTCACCCATTGCTTACTCAAGTCTCCCATTGGATAATACAGAGGGATCCATGACTTTTTACCATTAATTAATTATTATTTTATCCTGCATCCCACTGCATTAACCAATGGAGAGTTGGTTGAGTAATGAGTGAGCAATTTTGGAGTGAGCAAAAAAAACTTTTAATTTTGTGAGTGGCCACCTCAGTTTTCTCTGAAATTACAATAATATTTTGAAAATGTTTATTTTTAATGTTATTTATACATGAAATAATTACAAGGGAAATGTTATTCCTACTTATTTTCTTTTTCTCTTTCCTTTTCCGTAAATTAAATGAATTCACGATCTAAACAAAGCCTTAGTAGATGAAATTTTTTTTATAGAGATATATATAGTTTTGCACTCATTACTGTATAATAAATTTAAAGGTGTTTTACCTAGTAATACACTAACTATAATGATGTGTTTTATTGACCAATTTTCTGACATGAAATCAGAAGTGCCAACCCAACCTAACAAAAAATAATGCAAGTCCGCACTTTCAAAATATTCTATGGCTTTCTTAGTCCAAGACAAAACCAAGCTGGTACCATGTTTCGATCAACATTAATGCAAATTTAGATATAAAGGAAAACGATTTAAAAGAGAAACACAAATTCAATCATACACTCTATAACTTTATAAACTCAGCTTGAAATTTATTTAAGTGTTGGTCCAAGAGACATTTGGTGTGCTCTAGTTTTTTCAAAATCGTGTGGTTGTTGACCCTTCGTCGTCAAAAATACTCTCTTTATATATAAGTCTCTCTCTCTCTCTCTCTCTCTCTCTCTCTCTCTCTCTCTCTCCACGTTGACATATCACCGTCGGTGAAAATTAAACTTCAGCAACCAGAGTACAATAGTCTTTCAGATGAAGAAATTGTGAAAACATATATACTTAATAAACAAGATATCTCCTAGGCTTGTTTATAAATATTTAAAATAGGATTTAATTCAATCCCACTTTCACTTTTTTTTTTTTTTTTTTTACGAGAATCAATGTTCGCTATATTGATTTTGGGATCCTTGGTTTTGGAGTTTGGGTGTAAACTTACCTTTGGGTTAACATCAATGAACTTATTCTTACTGTTCAAAAAATTTTTGATTTTACATATACACTCCATTTGGTATGATTCTAAAATAGAATAGAATTGAATTTGAGAGAATAGAAAAGAAAAGAAATGAATAGAATTGATTTGCAATTTTAATTCTCATGTTTTGTTTGAAAGATAAATGAAATTAAATGAATCACGGTCATTTACTACATTGCCCATATAAAAAGAGGAAGTGTGAAATATATAGGGGTGAGTTTGGTATATCACATTATTTCACTTAAAGTAAAATCATTTCTCACCAAATCCTACCTAAAGTGATAGGATTTGTTTTTGGGCTAAAACAAGAATTGGTGAGAATTGGGTAGAATTGAAAATCAATTCTTTTTTCAAACTAAACGCAAGAATTGCCACAAACAAGAATTACAAATCAATTCTTTTCTAATTTATGACATACCAAACGATTGATAATGATTAATTTTAAGAGAAAGGAGACAAAACACGAACTAGTATATAAGAAATGATATTCACCAAATACCGGGATTTATAAACTAGTTCACTTGTGAAACACATGCATACTATATAACTTGCTTTTTGTCTTCTCAAACAGTCCTGTAGGTTTGAGATTTGAACTTAGTTAATGTAAGAGACAAAGTATTGTAAGGTACCAAACATGGAACTACAAAGAAGCTGAAGTAAATTTCTTTGTAGTGCCCGCTTTATAAAAACATTTTATTGGTCTTTTGATATAGTGTGATAACCCGTTCCGTGGGGAGGGTATTGCATCCCACATAGGGGTGTCATTCGGACGGAACGGAACGGAATAGGCTATTTCGGAAAAAATTCCAAAACTTTCGGAATCTACTTATGCTTTCCGAATTCCATTCCGAAATTTCGGAATTCTAAAAAGCATTTCCGATTCCGAATTTTCGGAATTTTCGGAAATTTTTGGATATTTTTGGAATTTTCGGAATTTTCCAACCACTGCCTACACAATAAAAATAATCCACACAGCTATTACAAATTTTCAACATAAAATACAACACATTTTTTTTTAAAGCAACAACTAACACTTAAAACACATTAAGTCCATAATATCAACACCTAAAAAAATATCAAACATGGTTACATAGTATATATGTATTACATATTTACATTGTATAATATAAGAACTTAGAATATTATCGGAACATTTTTGGAAATTCTATTCGGAATTCTTTCGGAATATTTTCGGAATTTTCGAATCGGAAATTCGGAATTTTCGGAATTCTAAAAACAATTCCAATTCCGTTCCAATTTTTTTCGGAATTCGGAATTTCGGAATTCGGAATACAAATTTTGCTTCCAAAATCGGACTTTTTCGGCTCGGAATCGGTCGGAATCGGAAATTTCGTTCCAAATGACACCCCTAAATTCCCACATCACCTTGGTGTGGTGCGGTTGTGTGTTATATATGTAGAGTTTGTTCTTTAATTGGATATGAGGCCTTTTGAGTGGGTTTGTTGGGCATATGCCAAAGCAAAGTCGTGAGTGGGTTAGGCTGGGCTGTGTGATCGGCACAGTGCCGCAAAGAGGATAATATCATACCAGTTGGGCCAGACTGTGACGTATAGCAAAGACTTTTCGTGTCATCTGAAATTGAACATAAGCTATTCTATTCTGTAAATACATTAACAGGCGAAATGAAAGATTTTTAGCCTGTGCCACGGAATTTTTTCCTTTAAGTTACTCTATAAAATTAAAAGTATCAAGAAAAGAGTCAATGACATTGTTAATATTCTTTTTATTTTAAAACCGTTGTCAGTGAAATTGAAGAGTCCGGATTCTCGGTAGCGAGTAACTCACCAGCACCTGTGTGGAAAAAAAAAAAAAAGTTGTGATCCTACCAACCTCACACCGGGTGTTGTTGGGTTGCTCGCTGCATACAATTCAAAACCAAAATTGAAACAGTAATTAGTGTCCGTTTAAACAAATCTTTACCATCTTACCATGGAACAATGACAACCTTGTTGGAAAAATTACATTGATACAATTGGAAAACAAAAACAGATTCTTGATTACAAACTGGAAAATAGAACTTGAATGAAACAGAACTACAATATGTAAACAGAAAGCAATAATAGGAAAACTATAACAAAAATAAGATCAAACCGAGGCCTGTGATATTTCACAGTTTCCTTAAAACAGATTCGCCGCCTCACCAGAAGTGCTTGAGGATATCTCCGGCGTCTGCCTCCCAGGATACAGCGGCAATAACCAGCAGTAGACAAGCACGGTGTTCGACTGCTCTGGCGAACCAACTATGTTCTGTGTCTCTCTCAGGAAGGAATATTGGAAGGAAGGAAAATAGCTCTTGTTTTTCTGACTCTGAAATTTCTGAGGAGAAAGCTCAGAATATATAGGACTAAGGGGAGAGAGGATTCATTGGATGTACATTATGAATTTGTGGATTCATCCATGTATATCCATTATGAATCTATAGATTCATCCATGTATATTCATTTGTACATTATGTATTTGTGGATTCATCCATGTATATCCATTATGAATCTATAGATTCATCCATGTATATACATGATTCATCTATGAATGTGCATTATCCATGAATGAGAATAAATACACTCATGTATATACATTTTTCCCATGCATTCATGTATGTACATTATATAAATGTATTCAATGGATTAATTTCTCATTCACTCCACAATAATTTTGGACATGTAAATATCCAAAGTTCATCTCCTCATGGAGGAGAACACAAATCCACAAGGACCCCATTCAAACTCTAAATGGATCCCACATTTATTTGACCTCAAACATGGCCAAAATTAATTTTTATCCAACAATCCCCCACATGAATGAAATTAATCGAAACGATGTGAGACAACATAGACTCGACAAGAGAGAGCACAACGGATCACTCCTGCAAAGGATAGGTAGCTTTTGGCTTTGAACCTTCCCTTGTGACAATCTATCAGATTTACTGGCTGACCAGTGAACGTATAGTCTTGAACTGATTGCCATTAGTGTAAACAACCGACAGACATCACACAGGAGCTTTCCAAACATAGTTTAGTTCTTACACTTGTGTTCATTTTGGCCTTGAACACTCGCCTGGTTCAGTGAATGTTTATCAAAGAATTTCGCCTTTCTCAAATTCTTTTAGAAGCGGCCCCACTTCACATTCACATAGGTGACTATTTAGAGTATCCTACTATACTCCACTTGGTTATACCAACGCACATAGTCATTAAAAGCTAAGCTTACCCTCACGCCATGCAGGTATCACTGTTGAATTATGGAAATGGGCAGAAGAACATATCTTCTCAGTGATTCTCTTAAGGTACATGAAATTAGGTTGTCCCTTTGAACCTAGATCTTGGGATCTCCAGTCAACTAGGTTGGGTTTCCATTCCATTCCCTTGCAACGTCATAGGCTTTAGTCCCATTCCTCTAGATGATTTGTTAACTAACTCTCGATTTAACCCTTTGGTTAGCGGATCCGCAATATTGTCCTTTGACTTTACATAATCAATTGTGACCATCCCACTAGAGAGTAGTTGTTTAATGGTATTGTGTCTACGACGAATATGTCTAGACTTACCATTATACATATTACTTTGTGCCCTTCCAATAGCAGATTGGCTATCGCAGTGTATGCAAATAGCTGGCACAGGTTTTGACCATCTAGGAATATCTTCTACAAAATGGCGAAGCCATTCAGCCTCTTCAGCTGCCTTGTCTAGCGCAATGAATTCAGATTCCATTGTCGATCTAGCAATACAAGTTTGTTTTGAAGATTTCCATGATACAGCTGCACCACCAAGTGTGAAAACATATCCACTTGTAGATTTTGAATCTTTCATGTCGGATATCCAGTTCGCATCACTGTATCCTTCTAATACAGCTGGATATCTCATGTAGTGCAATCCCTGATCACGTGTATATCGTAAGTACCGCAGTACCCTTATTATCCCTTTCCAGTGTTCAGCACTAGGATTACTAGTGTATCTACTCAGTCTACTAACTGAATAAGCAATGTCAGGCCTTGTACAACTCATCAAGTACATCAAGCTTCCTATATAGGTGTAGACTTAAGTCCACAGGCATCCTGGCTACACTTGTATCAGACTTGCTGAATTTCTCTAGAATCTTGTCTATATAATGTGACTGTGATAAAACAAGTCCATTGGTATTTCTAGAGATCTTGATGCCCAATATAACATCAGTAAGTCCCATATCTTTCATGTCAAATTTAGAATTCAACATTTTCTTAGTAGATTTAATGATCTTATCATTACTACCCACTATTAGCATGTCATCAACATATAGACATAAGATGACATAGCCTTCATTCGTGTCTTTGACATAAACACATTTATCACACTCATTGATTTTAAACCCACTAGAGAGTACAGCTTTGTCAAATTTTTCATGCCATTGTTTTGGAGCTTGTTTCAAGCCATACAATGATTTAACAAGCTTACACACTTTATTTTCTTGCCCTGGAGCAGAAAATCCTTCAGGTTGTTCCATGTAGATTTCTTCATTCAAATCTCCATTAAGGAAGGCTGTCTTAACATCCATTTGATGTATTTCGAGACCTCGCAAAGCTGCGATCGCAATAATCATACGAATGGAAGTTATTCTCGTAACAGGAGAATACGTATCAAAGTAGTCTAGACCCTCCTTTTGTCTATACCCTTTAATGACAAGCCTTGCCTTATACTTATCAATAGTACCATCCGTCTTCATTTTCTTTTTAAAAATCCACTTGTAGCCCAACGGCTTACAACCAGGAGGAAGATCTACCAGTTCCCAGGTATGGTTTTGTAGGATAGAATCAATTTCACTCTTGATTGCTTCTTTCCACAATGGACCATCTGGTGATCTAATAGCTTCATTATAACTTTGAGGCTCACTTTCTATAACATAAGTTAGAAAGTCTGGACCAAAAGATTTTGAGGTCCTAGTGCGTTTCCCACGTCTAGGCTCAACATTAACATCATCTTCTTGGGTTTTATTAGTTTCCCCAACAGTCTCAAATGTGCGTTTTTTAGAAGTATATTCCTCTTTACAAGGAAATATATTCTCAAAGAACGACGCATTTCTAGACTCCATGATCGTGTTCTTGTGTATATCTGGGTTTTCAGATTTGTGTATAAGAAACCGATACGCACTACTATTATGTGCATAGCCAATAAATAAACAATCAACAGTTTTTGGACCTATCCTCTCTTTCTTAGGAGTAGGTACAAGAACTTTTGCAAGACACCCCCACATTCGTAAGAATTTATATGATGGTTTTCGACCATTCCACTGTTCATACGGGGTTTGATCAACTTTCTTTCGAGGCACCTTATTTAAAATGTAATTTGCAGAGAGAATTGCCTCCCCCCACAAGTTCTGTGGCAATCCAGAACTTATTAACATAGCATTCATCATTTCTTTTAAGGTACGATTTTTCCTTTCAGCAACTCCATTTGATGGAGGCGAATAAGGTGAAGTGGTTTGGTGAATAATTCCATTTTGTGCACAATAGTCACCATATGGTGCTACATATTCACCACCTCTATCACTTCTTAACACCTTAATCTTTTTCCCAAGTTGATTCTCAACCTCTGTCTTGTATAGAATGAACTTATCCAAAGCTTCATCCTTACTTTTTAGCAAATACACATAACAGTATTTAGTGCAGACATCAACAAAAGTAATAAAATACTTATTGCTACCTCTAGATTGAACCATTTTTAAATCACATACATCAGTATGAATTAAACCCAATGGTTCAGTGATTCTTTCAACTGATTGAAATGAAGTCTTTGTTAATTTTGCTTCAACACAAGTTTCACATTTCTCACTTGTGTCAATATGGAAGTTTGGTATGTGGTCTAATTTAATTAATCTTCGCAAAGAATTAAAATTAACATGTCCTAGTCTACCATGCCACAAATTGGAAGACTCAAGCAAGTAAACAGAAGAGGTACTCATTTTATTAATTTTTGGGAATACAGTCGCTACATTCAATTTAAACATCCCATTACACATATACCCCTTCCCCACATACATCCCTGCTTTGGTCAACACCACCTTGTCTGACTCAAAGACCATACGGAAGCCATGCTTGCTTAGGAGAGAACCGGATACCAAATTCTTGCGAATTTCCGGTACATAAAGGACATTGTTGAGAGTTAGCTCCTTTCCTGAAGTCATCTTCAGAATTATTTTCCCTTGCCCTTCAACATCTGAGGAGGCAGAATTTCCCATATACATCTTCTCACCATTAGTCATTGGTTCGAAGGAAGTGAACATAGCCTTGTCGGAGCATATGTGGCGAGTAGCACCAGTGTCTATCCACCATTCCCTTGGGTTTGAATCCACCAAGTTCACTTCAGAGACCACAGCAGACAGATTAATGTCAGAGACATCCCTTGAGATAGAATCTAACTCAGTCATATTAGCTTGATTATTCTGGACTTTCTTTGGAAGGCGACATTCAGAAGCCCGGTGTCCAGTCTTGCCACAGTTGTAGCACTTGCCTTGAAACTGAAATTTCGGCTTCTTGGCGATACTACCTTTTGGCCCCATCTTGTACCCTTTGCCAGAAGGAATTTTCTTCTTCCCACGTGATTTTTGACCATGCTCAACCATATTAGCCTTGGCCCCAAAATCCCCTAATTTCCTGTCAGCCCCTTTGTTGTCTTCTTCAATTCGAAGCCTTACGATGAGATCTTCAATCTTCATCTCCTTTCGCTTGTGCTTCAAATAGTTCTTGAAGTCCTTCCAAGCAGGGGGTAGCTTTTCAATTATAGCAGCAACTTGGAAAGTTTCGCTTAAGGTCATCCCTTCAGCATGGATTTCATGCAAGATCACTTGCAGCTCTTGAACTTGACTGATCACAGTTTTCGAGTCCACCATTTTATAGTCGAGGAATCTCCCCACTACAAATTTCTTTGAACCGGCATCCTCGGTTTTGTACTTTCTGTCTAAGGACTCCCACAGTTCCTTAGCAGTGGTCTTAACACTATACACATTATAGAGTGTATCGTGTAAGCCATTCAATACATAGTTTCGGCACAGAAAGTCCGAGTGCTTCCAAGCATCAATAGCCAGCACAACCTCTCGGTCTTGTTCGTTTTCATTAGGCACAGGAGCCTCTTCCTTCAAGAACCTCGCAGGTTCAAGGTGGTAAGGTAGAACAGCATCTTTTGCTGCCACCTCTTGAAATCCATGCCATTGAATTTCTCGGGTTTCTCCCCGTGGTTCACAGGAACCGTTTGGATTGAGGGAACCTTCACCGGTATGGAGCCAATCACGACGGTGTTGGAGCCAGTAGCACCGTCGGTTGCAGTGTTCACATTCTCATTTGCCATTTCTGAAAATTATCACAAGAGAAAATAAATTAAATCTAATATATTTTTTTTTCTTTCTCTTTTAATTTTAACAGTAGCAGATTTTTGTTTTCCGATTTTTGTTAGGAAAACGAATGAAATTTAAGATTCTGCCCGCGATGTCCCAAGCAAAACTCGATTCTGCACACTTTCTGTCTAATGCAATTTTCTCAGATTCTGCACCGTTTGGGCAGAAAACGAGAATCACAGTAGCAGTTTTTTGTAAAACGAAAACTGTGTTTCCAAAATATGATTTCTGTTTTTTGTTTTGAAAAATATCAAAATCTGTTTTAAGATTGTTGGAAAAATTACATTGATACAATTGGAAAACAGAAACAGATTCTTGATTACAAACTGGAAAATAGAACTTGAATGAAACAGAACTACAATATGTAAACAGAAAGCAATAATAGGAAAACTATAACAAAAATAAGATCAAACCGAGGCCTGTGATATTTCACAGTTTCCTTAAAACAGATTCGCCGCCTCACCAGAAGTGCTTGAGGATATCTCCGGCGTCTGCCTCCCAGGATACAGCGGCAATAACCAGCAGTAGACAAGCACGGTGTTCGACTGCTCCGGCGAACCAACTATGTTCTGTGTCTCTCTCAGGAAGGAATATTGGAAGGAAGGAAAATAGCTCTTGTTTTTCTGACTCTGAAATTTCTGAGGAGAAAGCTCAGAATATATAGGACTAAGGGGAGAGAGGATTCATTGGATGTACATTATGAATTTGTGGATTCATCCATGTATATCCATTATGAATCTATAGATTCATCCATGTATATTCATTTGTACATTATGTATTTGTGGATTCATCCATGTATATCCATTATGAATCTATAGATTCATCCATGTATATACATGATTCATCTATGAATGTGCATTATCCATGAATGAGAATAAATACACTCATGTATATACATTTTTCCCATGCATTCATGTATGTACATTATATAAATGTATTCAATGGATTAATTTCTCATTCACTCCACAATAATTTTGGACATGTAAATATCCAAAGTTCATCTCCTCATGGAGGAGAACACAAATCCACAAGGACCCCATTCAAACTCTAAATGGATCCCACATTTATTTGACCTCAAACATGACCAAAATTAATTTTTATCCAACAAACCTCTAGTCTTTTCAATGCATAATGCAAAAATGTCAATAACTTTCAATTTCCCACTGAAAGCCAACTGGCTATAATTAGATATTATATTGAGAACATAACCAATGAAAGGGTAATTTTATTCACTAGTTAAGAAAAATGATACGTGTGCAAAAAAATAAATAATAAATAAAAATAAATAAATAAATATATTATTGTAGAATACATTAATTGAGCGCAAAATGAGTATACCTCGTTTGAGTATACTTTATGCTCTGTTTGAGCGTCCTTGAGTGAAATAATTGCATTCTACTTTTAATATAGCATTTTAGCTTTAAAAAAAGGACAATCTCATATAGTTTCATGTCGGAAAATATGCTCATTGAAAAGTTTTGACTTAAAATCATGAATTTACTGCAAGGAAACATAGAAATGACGGTATAAAAAGGAGTAATTACATTTTACTCTCATGTGGTTAGGCTCATTTATACTTTGGATAATGCTATGTGCACATAAAGTGTGCAGATCTGGGTCATTCATTTCGGTAGAGTCTGTGCCTACGTACATAGAATCCACCGAAATGAATGGCCCAGATCTTTATGTGCACATTTTATGTGCACCAATCATTACTCTTATACATTATTCCCCTATGTTCAGAAGTAGATACTTAACCCTCTTGTGGTTAATTTTGGATTGAAGTAAAATTATTAAAATTTCTCTTATGCATAGCCCCACACAGAGATTAAGTGTTAATATTAGTCCCATATAGGAGAGTTTAAGTGTCAAGATTAACCCTACATAGGCAATTAACTCCAAAATTAGCACCACAAGAGAGGTTAAGTGTTAAAAATTAGCCCGACATAGGAAGATTAAATGGCAGCACTATCCCCACGTAGGGGGTTAACCCCAGAATTAATCTCACAAATTAAGGGGGTTAAGTATTAATATTTTTAGCCAATTTTAAAATTTTCATCAGTTTCGAGGAAAATCTTAACAGATTCACTTTAGTTTGAGTCTCCACTTTTGAACCACAGCCATAGGTCCACAGGACCACAGGGTATAAAGTAAAAATGAGTTTAACCACATAATGCAATTAACCAATTTAACCCTTAAAAAAATGGTAAGGACTCCTTGTTATAGAAGTTGATTCATTTGTGATGAAGTAATTTACCTTAAGATACTAATTACTATATTTATTATAAATAGAAATTATTAAATTCAAATGACAACCAAACAAGTTATAATTCTTTCTCCATGCCCTCTACGAATTGGTTAGTGGTTTGAGTGAAAATGTAATTGATATCAGTCAAATTGATTGATCAATGTATTGAATTGGCGATGTGTCATATGATAAGCTAACAATATATAAGATCATATTTTAATTTATTTCTCTTCAATCTCCTTCAACATGCCCTCTTGAAAATAATAAGAGAGTTTAATAATTTCCTTCTAGTAATTGGTAAAACATATATGTCATTTAAGTCACTCATTGGAGTTTTAAATAATAGTGCGACTGGAATAAACTCATTGTTAAGATGGTGTCCAATCTCATTTGATTTTTTTTTTTTTAAAAAAATTATCATTGACCCCCTACATTGCAAGATAATCTCCTTTCATAACCAAAATTCTTGACATAATTTGGTTTGCGTCTTCCTTAAACGCCTATAAAATTATATTTTCACTTGATATAGCATAATCATCAAATGAAAATGATTTCAAATACACTTGATGTCTCAGCCACAACAGTTTTATTTCTCCAATATTCTCCAAGGAGTAATTATATGCTTCCCAATTAATTCAAATCTCATATCTCCATATCAAATGATGTGACAGTAACCCCACTAAATCTTGATTGAAGGATGTTGAAGTGATCCCAAAGCGGTCTTCAATCAAAATTCAGTGGTTCCACTGTCACATCATTTAATATGAAGATTTGAGATTTGAATTTGAAAAACATTGGATTACTCTTCTCGAATATAACTACCTATTCAACTCTTCAAAAATGGAATTTATTTCCCAAACGTATGCCATAGTACTAATATCCTAATTAGTGATCCAAAAAGAAATCAACTCAAGTAAGATACAGAGACCCAACTATTTTTCTTTCTCAACAACCATCACTATGCCATGCGAGTAGAGCACCCTTCACATGGAAAATCATAAATGACTGATCATGAACCGTTTGTCCATGAAGATTATAAATTAACAAGCGGCCTATATAGATAGATAGATATACACACATACATATGTATATATGTATACATTTATACATTAAGATAGAGAAATAGGAATGTAACTCCCTATGTTTCCCACTTAATTAATGTTTTACCTATACACAGTTGGTCCAGGGCCGGCCATGACCCCATGCATTCAAGTAACCGCATAGCGCCTCAATTTTAGGCATAATTTTTTAGGTTAATTTTCTTCTAATTTCTATGAAACTTACATATCATTTTTAGTTACATATTATTTTTAGGTTAATTTTCTTCTAATTTTTATGAAACTTACATATCATTTTTTGATTTATTTTCTTCTAATTTCTTCATAATATCTATGAAATTATCATTTTTAGGCCTATATTCTTCTAATTTCTTCCTAATTTTTATAAAACTTAGTATAGAGACCTCATTTTTTTAGCCCACTTTAAAAATTCGCTTGAGATCTCGAATAATTTTTGTCATCTTAAGACCGACCTTGAGTTGGTCCAAAGCCCAGGTAAAAAGAGGATGTTTGTGTTAGGTAGTCAACAAACCAGCCTAAAACATTTTCAAATAATGAAAACGTGTAGGTTGACTTAAATGATTTATGTAGCTGACTCTATAGAAAATATTGGGTTGAGTTCCATGGTAGAATTCTTAAATGAATAATAACTACCTATATTAATTAGCTCGTTAAAAAGATGAACTAAAAGTAATTTCACTTTAAATTATTTGAAATAGTAATTTAATTAGTGTCCTTGTTTGATGAGTTGGCATGGATAAGTATCAACTCGGAGCTAGCATTAGCCTAAGTGAGTGTAGAATTAAGCTCGAACGTCTCGAGTTCAAATCCTCTCCAAGGCATATTTTGACTTAATTGATATTGGTAACTTGTCAGGCGGTTATAGAGACTCCTCGCTAACTGTGAAAAAAAAAAAGAAGAGGAAGCTAGCATTGCCATATGATTATGTTAAAGCAAATGCATATATATATGAAGAGGAGTTGTACCAAGTACTTCAAAAGTGGGACATTGTTCCAGCATAAGCTAACATTATAACATAGCTTTGGCCATAGGCTTTCTTGGTCTATAGCCTATAGGATAAGATATTCATGTACGTACATGAATTTTCATTAGTCAATAAGGATTATGATCATCACCGACAATAACAGTATCCAATCCATGTTACCCAGACAGACAAAAATAAATAAATAAATAAAAGGGGTGCAGGAATAATAAAAGTCTGATTCTATCTAACGTTTGGCACATGGTCTCCGAAGACTCTGAACCTTGTCACCATGCTAGCTACACAGTGTCGTCTTTGGCTCTTTATAATATATAGAATTAAGGCATGCAAAAACAAAATTTAAGTACACACTATACACACGTTAGTAGTCAGTGTAGTACTGAGATGGACCTTCAGTGTTACCTTCCAGTATCATTAATACTGGGTATATATATATATATATTTTTTTTACACATTTTTAACGAGTAATATTAGGTACACTTTAAAATTCATACTAATTTTGATATTTTATGCTTTAAATATATGTAATTTTTTTGTGCACCACTTACATAGCACATGGTACATGCATTTAAACTTGGATGTCAAATTCAGTGTGGAATTCAAAGTGTGCCTAGCATTACTCCTTTTTAACACACTATACTTTAAAATACATGTACCTTGTACTTTGTGCTGTTTGAATTTTTCACACTTTTTTGTGCACCACATGATACATGTATTTAAAACTAGATGTCAAAAAGTGTGTAAAAAAGTATGTGAATGTAGTAGTACTCTTCCAGTATTGCAACTCTAATATATACATAAACACACACATACACATGTGATGTGTATGGTTAATGGCCTATTAAAAATAATCGGATTAATTACACCGACCTCCCTTGAAATTTGGTGAAAATACACGGATCTCTCCTCTATATTACAAAATTACACAGACTTCCCTTGAGGTTTGAATTTGTATTACACACACCTCCCCTCTAGATTGTAAAATTTACGTAGACCTCGATCCCTTCTTAATTTGCTAATGCCAAAAATATCCATAGTTATCAAAAAAAAAAAATTCTCCTCTCTCTACTGTATATACGTATATACATGCATACATACATACACATCATATATATGAATCATGCATATATATATACATACATACACACCATATATGCATACATATAGCCATTAAATACATATATACATAGATACGTGTATACATCTTCGAGGTGGGTCTGGTATTTTGGATTTAGATCTTAAGTTTTTGAAACAGATTGATTTTGTGTTTAAATCTTAGGAACAAATTAGTTTTTAGGATAAATTTATTTTGGGTTTAAATCTTAGGAACAAATTAGTTTTTGGAACAAATGGATTTTGAGTTTAAATTTTTTGATTTTTTTGAACAAATTCATATTCATATATATATATATATATGTCTATATATTATGTATATACTTGTATATCTATATCTATATATATATATATATACACACACAGTATAGAGAGGAGAAAGAGAGATGTGTGTAATTTCGTACATGGTAAACAAAATAAGGATAAAAATAGTAAATTCATACTAGAAGGAAGGTCTGTGTATTTTGTAATATAGAAGGAATGTCTGTTTAATTTTGCTAAACCTCAAGGGAGATATGTTTATTTATCCCAAAATAATAATACTATTTTTTTCAAATTTAAATCTCGAATTTAATTCTAAATAGCTTTTAATTATACCACATGTTACATGAATCGATAGTACCACCACATGTAATACAGGGGACAAATAATCATACGAAATAAGTTAGGAATATTAGAACTCAATGAGTCAAAAAAGAACGCTCGCTAGTGGCTAGGCTGTTGTTAATGAGAAGCTTCTGAAATTTGGAGGCCGAAATTGAGGTGGAAAGGACAATTTATTTTCTCTCGTTTTTCTTCCATTGTACCATTCAACGGTTAGCATGCTGCATGCCAAAGTTGAAGGGCATTATAGTACGTACGGACCCATGTATAGTTAATAGTTGGAATACCTGGAGTAATTTCCAATAGAATTTAGGTGCTTTTACTGTGAATAGTGTGTATTTTTTTACCATCAAAAAGGTGGTAATTTGGTGGCACGCGGCTCATTCCCAAGTGGTTTCGTGGCTAATAGTTCTTGAGTTCGAAGCCTTCAATGAGTGTCAATTGGGATTACTGTTAGGCCATATATTAGGTGTCTGTCTACTAGCACATTTCGTAGAGTTGGGTGTTGGGTTAAGATATCTCAATTTTAGAAAGTGTTTGTAGGCCCTTCTTTTGCAAATTGTCAAGACTCCTCCTGTCATTCATTCCAAATGATAGAGATGTTCTATATAGTAACACCCAGGTAGGGACCAAATAAAAATGTTATAATCTCCAAATTTGAGAGATGTGTGGGTTATTGCAGTGCAGCAGTAGCATTATCTTGAATTGTAGAAGGGCCCCTAAACTATATTGAAACGTATTATGAGAGCTATCGTTGCTAACTTGCCATACCATTGCACTTGAGATTCTAATGTTAGGCACAAATTTAAAAACCATTAGCACTACTTTGCCGCTTCATTAAGGCGTACCACTGCCTCATCCAAATTATGGACAAGTGTCATTATCATCAATTGGAAGGTATTTAAAAAAATGGATTAATTAGTATTAAATTCATTTTAGTGTAACTTTATTATAATAGGTCTACCCCCAAAAAAATTTTGGTGATAGGTTCACAAATTTTATTTTGGACCACACTACCCTTCTATATCTAGATATGCACAATCATTGCTAAAAAAAAAATGAATTTTTAAATTTAAAATCATATTCAATATGTATACATGTATATATATATACCCAAAAGAAAGTCAAAAAGATAGAGAGAAAGTAGTGAGAGAGAGAGAGAGAGATCCTCTCGACTCCATGGCCGCCGCCCTCCACCGCCTCCAATCTGAATCATCCACTTCCTCCGCCCTCATCACCACCGTGCACAAATTCTTTTCCAACGGCTACGATCTCGCCAGGGCTAATAACTCCGCCGATGTCTTCGATCAACTCCTCTTCATGTCTTCCAAGTTTCGATCTATCGTCGTCAATCTAATCTCTCTTCCGATGCCGATAATCGCCGCCATCTCCGGTCACGCCTCAGCCAGCGACTTCATCCTCACACTGAGCCGCTACTATATCTTGATGAGAAGGGACCAAGGGTTTCTCTACATGAGCGAAGTGGTTATTGGGCTTAAGATTCTTGCTTGGTTCAGTTATGGTTTTTGATTCAAATTCTTTATGGGTTTTAGGTTCAGTTTTGGTTTCTTGCTTTGGTGATGTATAGTGTTAAAACTTTTTATTTTCACCGATTTGTTCATTCATTTTCAGTGTAAAAATTGCGTTGATTTTTAGTGTAGATATGTGTAGAGTTTACACTTCTTCACTGATTTTCAGTGTAAAAATTGACTCTTGTTAGGTTTTGTGTTGATTAATGATTATGACTTTGTTTTTTTGTTTTTTTTTTTGTTTTCTTTATGTGCTTTCATTGAATTTCAGTGTAAAATTGTGTTGATTTTCAGTATAGAAATGTGTTGAGTTTGCACTTGTTCACTGATTAAAAATTGACTCTTGTTGGGTTTTGTTTTGATTAATGATGATGGTTTTGTTTTGATCATAATTTTTTTTGTTCAATTCAGTCACTTTCAGTGTAAAAAAATTGATAGTACTAAAAGATATGAAAATCATTAAAGATATGGAAATCATGTAATCAATATAGATTTTTGTACAAGGTAATCAATATAGATTAATGAGATTTAAATCCCTATAATTATGATTTGAAAATTCGGTATATGAAAATCATTAAATAGTTGAGGTTTGAATTTTATGATTTCCATAATAACGTATATACTATATATAGATGTATAAACATATGTATATGAAAATCATATTGGCAAGTCAGTGTGTGATTGTGACCGTGATATATATATATATATATATATACTAGTAATGATCCGTGCCCGTGGGCACGAAGTGAAAAAGAAAAAAGAAAAAGAAAAAAAAAATTAATACTTTAAAAAATCAAATCTTTTGCGTAAAATTGAGTATGAAGGTTCTAGATATATGATACTCTTTTAATCCTTCTAAAAATTGTATGACTCTGTGTAATAAATCAAGAGTAGAACTATTTTAATTAAGTATAAAGAAAAAGTAAAATTTTGTAGAGAGTAGCCAAGTTTAGCTACCATTACTTCAAACATGGATTTAAAAAAAAAAAAAAAAAGCGATGTTATATTTTTTTTCCTGCTGTTTTTCCTTTTTTCCTTCTAAAGCTTGGAAAAAAGGCTAATATGACTGTTTCTTTTATATGTTTTATTTTTATTTAAGACCTAAGGCTCTGTTTGGCAATCCAAATTCCTAACACATACAAGTTCGCCCATAAACTGATTTCCCAAATAGGCCTTAATCCAACATATCTTCTTCCTTGCATGAACACACAATGAGTTTATAGATATATATATATATATATATATAGTAGCACGGGTGGAAAAAAAATGCGGAGTATAATGACTATATAGATGTGCTGTAAATTTGTTAGGAAAATTCACTACACCAGAAACTGCAAACTGGCACGGTTTAAAACCGTGCCAGATCCAATCTGGTACGGTTTTAAACCGTGCCAAATATCGGGGATCCAAATTATTTGGCACGGTTTTAAACCGTGCCAGTTTTTGGTCAAAGGGTGCCAAATTTGAGAATCTGGCACAATTTTTTGGCACTATTATAAACCGATCCAGAATTTCAACGTTGTTCACGACACGTGGCCAATTTTGTTCACGACACGTGGCACACTTATGGCACGTAAATTTGGCACGCTTTTGGCACTGCTAAAAACCTTGCCAGTTTGGTCTTGAGTTTTAAAAAAAATTCAATCTGGCACGCTTTTGCCACTGTTTTGAGCAGTGCCAGATTTTTTTTAGGGAAAAAAAAAATTTGACAGCATCACATCACCAATCGAAACATAGCAAGAGAACCTGTATCACAAATAACACCTAGAATCACAATTATAGGTATCAATTAATATCTAATAAAGTCTCCAATAAAAAAAAAAAAAAAAAAAACAGCAATCCAAATGATAAAAGACAAATCAATTTCTTTGCTATATGTTATCTTCCCCCTCTTCCTATTTCTCCTCCTATCATTCTCATCAAATTTTTGTCCAAATGACAAAAGACAGAAATCAATTTATTTTGCTTGCAAGTTGCAATATTCCAGGTAACACCACTACAAGCACATTAATTATAGTACAGAGAGGTGATCAAAGATCAGAACATAATATTCAATGACATACTTATGTCCCAGTAGTAGGATACTCGAGCTTCCTTTCTACCAATTTAGCCATAGCAAACGACTTTACTGCCTTGTCGAACCATCCAGGCAATCAAAACCAAAGCAAGCAAAGTAAATACTTGAAACGTGCTGCAAAGGTTCAATAATAAAGAGTAATCACAGAGAAATTATAATCTAATCCAGAATCACTATGTAGATAAAAGTGGTACCAAACAACTCACACTATCACCAATGTCCAATCCATAAACTCACACCATCACACTGAGCCAATACGAAATTAGTGGACCTATCATCAGGTTGAATTGGTGGACAAATGGATTCCAATAAATTATGCATTGCTATGGTTTCTCAAAGTCATAGAATAGTCACACATAAGCGCACGTATATGTATATATATACACGTATAACCCCAAGAGTTTTGTGGCATTGGATGTGAAGAAAACATGGAAGATAACTGTTAAATTATAGTTTAATCATTTCCAAACAACTTATTGCACTATTGGGGAGAAACATGGTCCATATCTCCAAGTTTAAGGCCTCTCATTGATTAAAGATTGCACAACATAGAAGAGGGCAGGAGAAAAGAACGAGTAGGAAAACTAATTACCTAGTGTTTTCCCTAATAATCTGTTAATAACAAAGTAGGGCGTGTATTTTGGTGGGTCCAAAATGTGGCAAGGAGTGTCTAGTGTGAGTCATGTTGAACACGGTTATGCAACCCTTCTAAGAGGGTCTGTGCTTCCTAGAAGTAGACTGACCACTAGACCAATTGCATATACTAAAATACTATCCCTCTTGTTTACTAAAACAAAACTGACCTATTGGTTTCCGATAAAAAAAAGTATCCCCACCGTTAGTGAAAAGTTAAATAGGGCTGACATTATCATTTTTGATTTTTCAATGTGTAAAATTTGCCTTCATCATTTTGGACTTGGGTAAAACCCAACCGTACGCCGTCAACTTTATTAGTGGAGGACAGTGTAATTTCAGAAACAAGAGAATAATGCTTGAAATTATCAGATATCTCAGGGGTTTGTAAGTCTTACAAATTCAAAATCCATCTGCCAAGGACAAAAGCCTCACTTATAGAATGAGCACGGTACCAGCTGTGTTTTATGCTAACTACCAAGCATTCTAGAGTTCTATAAACTAATAATTCAAAAATATGTAACACTCTTCTTGACAAATACTCACACAAATGAGAAACACCATCAGCGTCAGAAGAAATTAAAGCAAAAAAGAAACGCGTACACCATCAAACTTCAACATCCAGCAATAAGAAGTATATTTGGCATTAATATCAGGATTACATATTTAATTATTAGTTAATATTTCACTTCATATTATCAAGAATGCCAAGCTGTTTGGAACTTTCCTGGTTAATTAAAAAACAATACCCCAATCAATTGATTATTACCCATGATGTAGTAGGATAATACGCTTCCACTTCTTATCTTCAAAGTTGTCAGAACATTCAAAACAATCTGCTACTCTTTTTATTACTTCTCTGGAGAGGAATATAAATAAACAAAAATAAGAACAGTGCTCTATACTGCTAGTAGCTCCAACAAGTTCCTCAAAAACAATGATCATTGCACAAACTGCACTCACCTTGATAAACAGTATGCAAGGGCCAGCACAATTGACAATGATCTAACAAAATTCAATACCCTTTGCTTAAAAATTTGGCTGGCTTCAGAAGGAATGACGACCGAATCCAAAGCTCTGCCAGAAAAGAACTAAAACAATAAGATCAGAGTAACAGCCCATTTGGCATTGCTGGGGGAATTAGAGATTTTTCTTCAACAGATGTTCCAAAAAGCAACAAATTGCTGCTTCTAATTTAAATTATTTTTTCAACTTTAAAGTTGATTTGATAATTGAAAAGGCTATTAAAAAGTACATGTCAACTAGACTCAAATCTCTCAAAAATCCAAAAAGTTGTTCAGTCCCAAATAAGCTATTATCCAAACGATCTCCAAGTAAATCACATATGTGCATGAAATGTATGTTTTTGTGTCCCATGGTTTCAAACCACTTGACAAAGGAGAAGTGAGAACAATAGTGATGAAGTTTTACATTGAAAAAATAAAAATGAATAAGGGTTTATGAGAAAAAAAAACACTCACGACTAATTCGTTAAGCAACATTTGGTTTTAATTTGAACAAAAAGTATATTCTAATAAACTTTTTCGATGGTGATAAAGTATAGTTATAGTGAGAAGTTAAATTACCTCCTACGATAACTGAGAAAAGCTTGGAAAAGAAATAAACAATTAAGAATAAACAATTAAGCAAAGGTCATAGAGAATAAAAATTGAAAACTAAGCTTTTGACCACAACAGTGTGGTAAAAAAATCCATTAGATGGCTTGAAGGCCATTCCTTATTCATTTCCCCTTAAGAAAACAAACTATAAGATGGATTTCAACTGATGTGCCTTTAGGTGTTGACTACCACCCAACAACTTTCTTACACATATAAATAACCCCCACTACATAGTACTTTTAACCAAAAAATGAAACCAGCTTACTAAGGCCACATTAGAGTCCAAACATAATGTATATAAACCATAGTTTCCTAATTCATAAATCAAAGAAAAAATGGTTCAAAACAGTAGTGAATTAAAGCATCGAATCAACCATACCTTGTCATTATAGTAATGCTATCTGCACCATTATTCCATGTTTTTCTGAGAACATTTCACCTATTACCATTATACTCACTGCAGCCATCAACATGCAAAGACAAATAGCTGTACCTTTCAGTAGAATAAAAGAAATCATGATAAATAATCAACATCAAGCATATCATATACCAATTTTGTCCTAACTTTAAGTCATAATTGAATAACGATTATGTAGAAAGAGAAAGCAGGATGACTAGTATTGGTGAAGTGATACCCTTTCCAATAGCAAGGACAACCCCTTCCATGATTTTCAACCCAATTGTCATGGAACCCAATTGGGGCATGGCATTTATAGCAATAGAACATAATTATTTGATGGCAAAGAAAAACGCAAATGCTCACTTAATGAACAACTAATCTACTTTTACTTAGCACGAAAATCTTCTTTGAAATATATATATTTATACACACACACACACACATGTATGAGTACAATTACGGATAGCAAGAGAGGTCACTTTGATAGCCTCAATGACAAATTCAACCTGAAATAATCGACATTCCGTAGAGAAGGTGTTAACACCCCTATTGTACACAGTCCTTCAATCAAACACCCAACCAAATTTATCGACAAAGAAAAGCATTATAAACAGTATATATTAATCATACAGACAATTTCAATGAGGAAAATTAAAACCCTATATTTCGTAGCCAAAATGCACTGAATCATGAAATCAATTAAAGAAAGAGGGAGTATGAAAAGAAGGAAATTCGAAGTCCAAATAAATTTAACATGGTTCTATACCCGCAAATTTGTATATTTCATCCCAAAAAATGGGAGAGAGGGGCGCTATTAACTACGACCCAAATCAACAAAGCCTAGTAAAAATGAAAAGAACCTAGAAAACACCCGAACTAAATAATACCCGAATTCAAGATGATATTCAAACACCAAGATCAAAGCAAAATACCTCTTTGAAAGCTTAACAATTCAAAGTCTTATAAACCTGAATAGAATCTGCCAAAAATCAAATTATTCATCAACTTTAAGAAGACTCAAATTAGTGATCCCTTCATTGTATACATACTCATCCCAAAAAGGACTTCAAAGTGTAGTGAAAGTGCATTTGAAAAAACAAAAAACTTTATCTCTATACCCAAAATGTGGAAATTACCCAGGAAAAATAATAAGAAGAAAGAACCCAAATTCACACTACACTGATAAGATCTAAAACATACAGTGATTGATATTCAAATTCCCAGATCAAAGCTAACCAGACTTCGAATTGAACACCCACCACCAAAAATCTCTATAGGAACTTGTTAGAAACATATTTGATTCGACTAAACCTTAGAATCTGTGAAAAATAAACAAACTCTACATATCAGGAAATGTATGAATATCTTCGTGATTTCTAAGATCTCAGTAGTTTAGTTTGATTTATGAACTGCAAAAGAATCCAAAATATATCTTAGTGGTTTAAAGCTTTAATCAACTCTTTGTGAGAAATCAATTAGGACTAAATCAAATTCACAAAATAAAATATTAGTGAAAGTGACCCAAATTAAAGCACAAGTAACAAAATGTCACCTTGCAGACCCGATTTGAGCTTTCAAAGCCTTTCAACCAAACAGAGCAAATAAAGCATACAGTAATGGGTAGATCTAAAGAAGAACAGACATAGAAATATACATACATAGATCTAACATTTTTCTGAAATTTTAGGGTTAGATCTAAGGAATAATAAGTGTAGATTTCAACAATATTAGCTTAAAAACTTGTAGAAGAGGGTTAGATCAAGGTTTTGAGATTCTAGGGTTTGATTTTGGAGGAAAAAGTTTCTATAATAGTAGAAGAGGTTTGGATCTAGGATTTTGGGGAAAAAATGTTTCAAGAACAGTCAATGTATGTCAGTGTGTGTATAGATTTAGAGAGAGAGAGAGAGAGAGAGAGAGAGAGAGAGATTGTAGAAGACGAACCAGAGAGGAGGCGGCCATGTGGAGGCGGCGTGGAGGGGGCCGCAACGGCGTGGACGACCGGCGGCGTGGAGGAGGCCGTGACGGCGTGGACGAGGCGATGGCGCCAGTCGCCCTAGGAGTCTCAGTCTCTCCCTCTTCTTTTTTTTGGGTTTGAGAAATATTGTACAGTAACATATATATATATATATATTTTAAGTCAGTTAGACTATGGTCAACATTTTTTTTCCTAATCTGGCACGTTTTTCTTTTCAAAAGGCACATTTGGCACTGCTTAAAACCATGCCAGATTTAGCACTGCTAAAAACCGTGCCAGATTGCCCAAAAATCGTTCCAAATTTTGGCACGGTTTTAAGCACTGCCAAATGAAAAAACGCGAAACGTGCCAATTTGACCTTTTTGGTGTAGTGAAAAAACATAATTTCATATGCGTACCTCTTTCATTTCAGGTCATAACCTATTTAGCGTATTGAGTTTACAGCAGCATACATGTCAACATTAGTTTCAAGTAATGCTATGCTTCTCAATTTTTTTTTTTTTTTTTGATTCATAGGCTTCTCAAATTTAGTTATTCCAATAATTTAGTTATTGGATTACTTCAACACTCTCCAATGAAAAATCAAGTGGTCCCATTAACATAGAAATCTGAAAAGTATAATATTACTCAGTAGTTTCAGAGTTGTGCTGTGACCCATACATCTCTTGAACTACTTAACCAATCTACACTTGGCCTTTGTTTTTTTTTTTTTCCCCCTTCTAGAAACTTTTGAAAAACTATATTTTCCATGCATTTAGAAGGGAAAAAGAAAAAAACAAAAAAAGAAAAAAGAAAAAGAAAGAACAAAGGCTTTTTCTAAGATTTTGCAAAGAATCAGGAAAAAAATAAAAATAAAAAATTAACCAATCAATACTTAGCATTTGTTGGCCTTTTTTAAAGTTTCTGGAAGGGGGAAAAAAAGGCTTAAGAGACATGAGTGTTATATGGGTCTCTCCATTTGGGGTTAAGGTGTGTGTATGTGTGTGTGTGTGTGTAAAAGAGAGAGAGAGAGAGAGAGAGAGAGCCGAATTGGAAGGTATAAGAGTAAATTGAAAACTGATTTGGTGTGTGTGCATGTTACCATTTTTGGTGGACTAGTGATCGGACGGTTTAAAATATCTAAACTTGTCTGAATGACTCGGATTGAAAGTTGCTAATTTGGGAGGGACCCACACCGCTCTAACTTATTATATAGATATATGAATATATATATATACAAAAACTCAAACTAAGAGACTATGAGATTTAATATCAGATATTAGGATTAGGTTTCATAATTATCTCCATATTCAATGGGTTTGTTTGTAACTGAAAATCCTCATATAATCCTTAATTACATACTATGTATATTCGAATATTTATATATATTTATCTGTATATAATTATGTACTCCCTCCGTCCCATTTTGAGAGTCCATCTTTGGGAACTCAACTTATTAAGGGGACAAAAAGAATCTACACCCACTTTCCACAATTGCCCCTAATCATTACAACTACTTTTTTAGTTTTGTCTTGGTGTATATTTCAAGGAGGGATAGTTTTGGAAAGTAAGTAAAAATTGTACATCAATTTTAGGAAAGTGGACACTATTTTGGGACACCCCAAAATGGAATAATGGACTCTCAAAATGGGACGGAGGGAGTACATAACACTTGTGGGTAAAAAAGTAAAATTACTTACTTTAATTTGGGGATTTCATTATTTTTGGACCTATTGTTGACATCTTTTTTACGTTGGGCCAAATTCAAAAATCTTGGGTAGGGAGGGATTTATGGCTAGCTTTCTATTAAAAAATTTGAAGCCTTGTAGTTTTGATGCTTTTATCAAGCATTAAAACCTTGTAGGTTTTTTATTTATTATTATTATTATTATTATTATTATTATAGCAAGCATGAAAATTTCATTCACTACAACCATAGCAAGTTTTAAAAGGAACAAATACCTACAGAAGAAATGACCAAAAAAAAAAAAAAATACATAATTAAGCACAACAATCTTCTGGCCTGTACTGCAATCTATAAAACTATGATATCTAGGACTGTGGCGTAACTCAACACTGAGCTGTCTGAAGGTGAAAGCTTGCCAACAATTACAACAGAGATCAGATCTCCAAAGCCACCGTGACTGTGAAAGAGCTCCATCAAACACTAAATGTGACAAAAAAAATACCAGATCTGAAAGTGACAAGGCCGAAATCAACCACAGGAAAATGAATTGAAGAGATCTAGTTATAAAACCCAAAGCAAAATACAATAACAAACCCTCCCAAAGAGGAACACAACCCTCCCGAAGAGGGACAATCCTCCACAAGGGAGAGCAAATTGCACTAAAACAAAGACAGAACAAAAAAAAAGAACAAGAACAAAAACAAGATCCAAATACTCTCCCACGGTGGAAGAATGGGGAGGGAAGGCCTTATTTCACCAAGAACAGAGAAAGAGAAGAAAGGGAGAAAAGAAGACTACTCAATCTCAACTAACTTGAAAAGGTTATGTAAAGAAGCTTTTAAAGCTAATGTAAAGAAGCTTTTAAACTTTTCTTTATTCTTAAAGAAAAAAAAAAAAAAAAGTAGAACCTTTAGCATGTAATAGCTTTACTTTATTTCTCTTTTGAACTTTTCTCTTACACAAAGATTTGCATGGCAACTTATAAAAGTTTCTAAAAGAAATTATAGGGGTCTTTCTCTTACACAAAGATTTGCATGGCAACTTATCCTAATTTTTTTTTTCTTTAGGATAGGACTTTAGTACAGTTCGCTGTGTACTGTTGAATCTGTTCCTTACATGAATAGTAAAAATAATGTCAGTCAAAATTGTAATTTCACACTATTTTCATGTGAGAGGAACAAGACCAACAGTACACAGAGAATTGTATTGAAGTCCTCTCCCTTTTCTTATTGTAATGTATATTTAATTTGGGAGAGCATTTTTGCTCACCCAAATCTCCACCCGGTGACGTGTCAAATTTTATTAATTATGTTAATAGTACAGAAGCAAAAATAAAAATAGAATATGACACATGTCACTCAGTGAAGACCTGAGTGAACAAAATAGAGTGAGAAAAAATACTCTCTTAATTTGGGGTGCAAGAAATGGCCTCCAATTGACATGGCTTGCAACAAGGGGAAATCCACAAACCATGGTTTCTTCTAAGATTTTTTCTCTAAATTCTTTGGTTTAAGTACTCGTTTTTCATCAAGGGCTGATTATTTATTACCCTTTTTGCTCAGAAAAACTTGTCTTCGCTTACTTAAAGTCCTCGAGTACTATGCTATCCGGAAAGCAAGATTGATTTGACTACCCAAGTCCGAAGTTTTTTTTCTGCAAACTCTGACTCTGGACTAAATTGATGAAAGAGTAATTTTAGAGTACTGATTTAAGATACATCTCCCCAAGCTTAGCTATTTAACGACGTACTTATTTCAACCATATGAGCAATGGCATGACTATAAAGTCGCTCTATTGTAATTGGGTATCACGGGTACAAAATTCGGAATCAACCTCTCCTAAGATTGTGCATATCTTATATTTAACCCACCTTAGACCATGCAGTGACACAAACCTCATGCACGGTTTACTTATTTCAACCAAATAGCTAGCAAATCCAAAAATTCATATGACGGAACAAAAGCTAAGGATCCTCAACAGCACCCAGCTGCTGCCAGCACAACACATGTTTCTTCTTTACTCTTTTTTTTTTAAAAAAAATTGAAAAATAGGAGAAAATTGTGTTGTCAGCACACCATTGGTGCTGCAGATGATCCGTGGCCGGAACAAACCTAAGGTAGCATATCCAAGCATGCGTCACTTCTCATACCCTAAACATCAAATTTGAGTTAATTCCATACGATAACCTTAATCAGGTTCTAAATCTCTTTATTAAAGAGAGGACCTCTGTTTTGACCATCGGATCGTATTTAAGTTTTCATTAAGGGCAACTTTGTTATTTCACAGTTTTTAAACACGATCCGACAGCCAAAACAGAGGCCCTCATTTTAATAAAGAGAGGGCGCCCTGTTTAGAGAATCTTTGATGATAACCTAAGATTTAGATATGGGAAAAAAAAAAAATACAATGAACATATAGTCCTCTCTACCCAACAAATCATCGCTCAAGTAAGCGACACTCTTTACAAAATGCACATACCAACCAGGACTAATCAACAAGGACCCCCCCCCCCCCCCCCTCCCCCCCCCCCCCACCCACACCCACACACACACACAAAAAAAAGGACTTAAAAAGTAAACCATGTGCTAGAAAGAGAATTTGGGGACCAAACCAACTTTGTAGTAGTGAATCAAATCATTCAGGAGACAAGTTTTCACTCAAAAACCATAGCAGGACCACTTTTAAATACACAAATAGAGAGAGAGAGAGAGAGAGAGAGAGAGAGAGAGAGAGAGAGAGAGAGAGAGAGAGAGAGAGGAGAGAGAGAGAGAGAGGGGGGACCAAACCAACTTTATACTAGTGAATCAAATAATTCGGGAGAAGTTTCCCTCAAAAACCATAGCAGGACCACTTTTAAATACACACACACAGAGAGAGAGAGAGAGAGAGAGAGAGAGAGAGAGAGAGAGAGTATCTAAGAACATGAGAACTAAAATTAAGCTTGCTTTTTTTTTTTCATGGTTCATGTTCTCTTCATAGTAACTCTTCATTGTAGCAAGCACAGATAGCATTACCAATCTATCAGCTATGTTATTCATATATCAAATTCACTACTTTGCTTCAACGACAACATTATTCACAATAACTCCAATCTCATCACATCATTCCGGTAAAAATGAACCAGAATTCTATAAAAAAAAAAAAAAAAAGGAAAAAACAAAATTCAACCATCCCATATTTGAAAGGACACTAGTGCAAATGGGAAAACATGAAATACAAATTTCAAGTTCATCACCACAAGGCTTTGTCTGGTTCTAGGATTTAGTGAGGAAAAAAAGAAAAGAAAAAAAAAAAAAGATAAGAGGAAAACATTTTCTTTTGTTTGGTTAATAAGGAAAACGACGATGAAAACAGGAAGGAAAAGAGAATAAGTTGAGAAATAACTTTGAATGTTGTGAGTCATTTCCGTTCCTTAATCAGATTTTACAACCATGTTTTAGAAATATTTTGCTTCTATTCAGTGGTAATTAAGTATGAGGGAAAACTCGGGAGAAAACATGGGAGAGCTAGTTTTCATTTTTGTCTTCCTTTCCCTTTTCTTTTCCTTTACGAAGTCCATGAACCAAACAAAACCCAACTATATTCGAGAATTGCATAGGGAATAATAAAAAAAAAATCTGTGGTAGACGTCAACTCTTCTAAATGACAAACATGAGAAACAACAAAAATTCTCAATCACCACCTTATGGGAACTTTTTGATCAAACCTATCCTGGGCAATTAAAACAAGTACAAATACAAATCTCACGTGGCATCAAAACATACCTTTCTCTTTACGTTATGAAAGCAGCCCCGCGAAACAGCTCCAAAAAATCAATTGACATCTGAGAAAACCAATCACGTCAATAGTTATAGATCAAAATATAATGCAGAGCACGTGTTAGAGTCCGACAACGAGATTGATTCCAGTGTCTCGTGCCCCTTCCCTCTCGCACTCAAGCTGATGGATGATTCAACACAAAGATGCCAATTTGACCACGAAATGGGGGAAAATTCAAAACCATTTTTGGTATCAAGCAAAGAGAGAAACCTTTGGAATCTCCCAAATTTTCCTTGTCCTTCGGTTTTTTTTTTTTTCCTCTTCTCAGAGAGAGAAAGAGGGAGGGGGACCTAAGCGAGAGAATTCCTGATAGGTTCTACAAAAGTAAAGCTCCAAATAAATTATTTTTTTTAAAGAAATCAGTGACCAAATTCACGTGGGGTGAAAAGAAACCAAAAGAAATACGTAGCTGGAAGTAAAACACCAGGTCTCCAAACAATTAAAGTAACCTAATAAGATGACTATTACACACAATGTTACCCAGACTCGGGTATGAGTGTCAGGTACGTAGATGTATCCGGAGGTCGGACTTGTCGAAACTCCCAAATATTAAGATAAGGGGACTCGGCAAAAAAAAGGATCCATAACGGGGTACGGGGACATGCCTATATTTAAGTAAATATTTCAAATTTACATAATAGTTTTGCATATTATGCAAGAAAAAAAATCAAGAATTTTAATTTTAATACTTTTAAAATAGGGTCATAGTTTAAAAATAGTCTAAATATGATAAGAAGACTTGAGTCTAGAAAACAATTTTCCTCTTTAGATATATTTTTGATAGCAAGCCATGTCCGACATGGTACGAAATAAGTCCGACACATATCCCATGTCGGTATCCTTGTCATACCCACGTCGACACGGGTACGGCACCTTTGATGCCAAGTCCAGGTAATATAATTTACACATTTATGAAAGTATTCATCCAATAAACAAACCCATATACATCTAGGAGCCCATTAATCTCCTCAAAGAAACAAATTGAATGATCACCGCACAACCACCTAAACACCTTTGCAAATGCCCCTTTAACAGTCTACGCTATGTTCACTTATCAGGAGGGAAAAAAACTAAGTCATTGTCGCAACCGAATTTGACGGAAGAAATATCCTGGACCATTGGGCTAGGTCGTAAAAAAAAAGGGTGGCTGAAGGATACATATGGTTAATCTCGCCAATATGTCAACCTTCCAAGCACACACAGACATACATGCACAAAACAATCAAGGAAGAAAATACAAAACAGCAAAACTAACTTCTATGAGTAAAAGATAGACAAGCGCATAATGGGGATGGTTTAAGGATACATATGGTTAATCTCGGCAATATTTGAACATCCCAAGCACACCCACACACAGACCAACACGCACAAAAAAGGAAGGACGAAAATTAAAAAAGAGCAAAACTATCTTCTCTGAGTAAAGATATACAAGGGCATTCTAATGCACTTTTAGGCTCTCAATAGAAAAACATTAATTACTAGCTGTGGTGAACCATCGGAACACTGGCTCTGTCATTACACAATAGATGAACATGGAAGAGAAAGCAGGCCACTAGCGATTGAATTGCCTTCAGTAAATCTAAGCAGCTAAGCTACCTAAATAACCTTTCTAATTAAGAAAGGGCAGTTCTGTCGATTCCCAATCTCGAAACTGAGAGTGCGAAGTCACAAGGTGATGAGCTATATGTGAAGTTAAAAAACCAGTAAGAAAGGAAATATATAGCTATCAAGCTGAAACTGTAACTCGAGCCAAAAATGTAAGGAAAGGTCCCGGCTGCCAACCACGCTTCGCTGTATTGAAAAATCGGGAAGTGAAGTGAGGGAGAGGCTTTCACTCACGGAGTTGCGACGGGCCGCCAGTCCCCTGGTTCCTAAGGGACTCTATATGGATAGGTTCGGAGAGCCAGCTACCCATTGACAGCCACTCAGACCATCTAACGACACGGTAGGGCAAGCCGAATGCAAACAGAAAGATGGAACAACAGATTTCCAATAGCCTCCAATACTCGAACTGAAATAGTAACCTTGATGTTTTGATGATAAAACTCTTGTAAGATAAAAATCCTGCAACAGGATCAGAAAATTGAGAGAATCAACTACCCAAGAAAATCGATCCCCATCACACATCATTGGTAGATTTCACTCAAATTAAGTCTCAACGATTATATGATTCTGAGATCATCCTTCATTAACTCATTGAATTTTAAGCACAAATTTTAATTCTGTGAAAGGCATACTACAAAGGAAAAATCGCTGAAGATACGGTTGCCCAAAAAAGTAAGCATAACCTAGTTCCAAATCAAGGCAATAATTACACACACACCAATCGTGAAAAACAATTTCTTCAGGTAATTATCTGCCTGCTGTCCTTGATTTCTCTGCTGAGGGAATCCGTGACCATGGACCGCATGGAATGCATTAGAAAACCCGTAAGGAAAACCCGAGGCTGCTCCATACACAGTAGCATCAGGAAATCTATGCACCTGAAGATTAAACAATGATGGGAAAAGACCTCCAAACGCCGCAGAGAATGCGAAATTACCAAATCGTGCTGTTGCCATAGGCGCAAACCCGCCCATGAATCCCAACCCATGTCGGGGAAAATGGTTTGGATCGGGCGGAGGAGCGGTTTCCGGTCTCTGCCCTGGTGGACGATTTGGAATACTAATTCCCGGAATGGATTTAGACCTCGGATCTGTCGAATTCTTTCCTCGACCGTACAATGGGACCAACTTTTCTTGCTCAATTATAGCCTTACAAACAGGGCATTCATGAGAATGCGAGTGCACATGAAGCCATTTGTAAAGGCAAGGCCAGCAAAATAGGTGACCACATAGGGTTACAATTGGGTCCTGGGCTAAGTCTAAGCATATATTGCATTCGAAATTACCGGCGTCGTCGTTTCCACCATTATTGCTTGAGCAAGAAGGGCTTTGGGGTGACCTGCTTGTTGATTCCACAAACCCACTTGACATCTCTCAGTTATGAAACTCAATTTACCCTACAAAATTGTATGAACCCTAAATTAACACTAGCCATAGAGCAAATTTAGAAGGAAAAAAAAACTCAGAAAATTGGAAACAGAAATTAACAATTTTTTTCACAGCTTCAAACCGAATAATTAAACAAACAATTTGAGGTTCAGCACAACAATGTTCCTACAGAATAACCAAATTTCTGACAATTACAAGACAAAAACTTTAAGAAACCTTATGATTGAAAATTTTAAATTGAAGCACTCAAGCAAATTGATATAATATCATATATGGAAAGAATAACCTATTTACTACACCTATAAAAACCTGTGTTCAAACCCAAAATCCTAACACTTTGAGAAACCCCATGATTGACACATAGTTAATAATTACCACATTAAACGTCAGTGTTCAAACCCAAAATCAAACACATCAACATTTTTTACCCTCATACTCTCTCCGATTTACGGAAAAGATATATATATATATATATATTATTTGAAAAAAAGTTAGGGTTTTTTTTTTTTTTAATGAAGAAAAAAAGTGAGGTTTATAGATTAAAAAAAAAAACACAGATTTATAGATTAAAAAATATATACAGATTTGCATCCAAATTTAAAGAGAAATAACTGACCTTCCAATACACGGATTGAGCGAATAGTTCCGACGTCAAAATTTGGAGTGCGAAACAAGCCCCTCTCCTTCTCCCTCTGTCTCTCTCTCTCTCTCTCTCTCTCTCTCTGTGATTGAATTCGTTGACCAAAGTACTAAGATATTTTGGGTAAATTTCAGAAAACCCCCTGTATTATAGCCCATTTGTACTAATACCACCTAAACTATAAAACTCAACATTCTGACCCCTCATTTATCATTAATCTTTTAATGATTCTATCTACACCCATCTATTTTACTTTTCGGACCCACTTACTCTTTACACCCACCACATCAATTTAAATTAAAACAAATTACTCTCTACACCACGAGTAAATTTTGTATACAACGGGAATATCATGTCATCATGTATCTCCTCTCACATTTTTTGAAAATGTGCTGATGTGGAGGGATGATCCCTATAAAAATAGGGGGTCGGATGTATAAATGAAATAATTTTATTGGTTAGTTGTACCACGTCACTAAATGCAACCGTTGCATTGAATATTTAGCCCTATACCACCCCTTCATCTCCAAGATAACCTTAAGCCTAAAAATTCTCACACTTTCGTAGTATTCTATACACCTACCATCTTCTCACTACATTGAAACCCTAGACCTTTCACTAGCATTTTTTCCCTTGTATGGTGTGATGTATGAAGTCTAAAACATCATAGTCGTGTGTATGTCTATATATATATATGTATATACCAATTAGGCATTCACAACCAAGCTCACCACCAATAACAACTGCATCCTTTGAAAAGCAAATGGCCCAAAAATCCCTAAAACACTCTTCATTGCAAAAAGGGATCAGTTTGGTAATAAAAGTGGTGTCAAACACTTACAATACAAAGATTTGTAACTTTAAACTCGATTATCTGAGACTTGTTTTGGGAGATTGATTTGGTTTAATGAGATTGCACTCTTGTGTATGCATATATCTATACATATATAGATACAAATGTATTGGGTATACCAAGTGGCAATTCTATCACACCCAACCCGCCCATTGCGGATTAGGACACGTGTAACAATGCTACAAGAGTCCAAGTACATTAGTTTGCAAAGAAACATGTGAATTACTAAGAATCGCATGTGTTTAGCAACATTAAACAACTCTATTGTTACAAAACAGCCCCCAACGGTAAATTGGTAATTAATAATGTATAGCAAATTTTATACTAAAAGATAGGTCTTGGAGTCCCAGTTCAAACGCAAAAAACGGCGCGAGAATCCGAGTTTTCTAGAGAGAGTTATGTTCGTTTCCGTAAAAGTCGTCGGTGCTGAAACTGTACCAGCGGATCGATCCGCCCAAAATCGGATCGATCCGAATCTAGCAGATTGTCATTTCTGGTTCTTCCAAAAGCTCCGGATCGATCCGCTCAAGGCCCGGATCAATCCGGTTCCTGCAGAACCCAATTTTTGACAGAAAACTCCTGCTATATCAGTCCAAACATACCCAAAACCAAATGAAACTTTGAGAAACCATTCTAAACCATCCACAAACACATTGAAATATTTTCAAACACAAGTTAAGCTCCTCCACACATTTAAAACATAACTTCAATGAAATCAAAACAAGTTCCTCTCCAACCAAATTCCTTTCATGAACTTGCTAAGAAGTGATTTAAAACCAAATCAATCATTCTCCAAACTTTACAAAACTTTGAGAAACATATCAAATACTTATATAAGTTTCCTTTTTCATTCAAAACCAAATGTTACAACTTCAAATGAGTTAAATAAGTAATCAAAGCCAAGTTAACTCCAAAAACAACCATTTACACAACTTCCCCGGATACGATTACAACCATTCCAAACATTTAGTTACAAAGCGGAACATACCCAAAAGCTACCACATATGTATTCCGACTTGCCCGAATAACCAAAACATACAACTTACTTAATATATTAACATAGAAAATTACATAAGTTCCTTCATGTTAACATTAAACACATGAGTCAAGGTTTCAATCCACAAGTTAGGGATACCAAGCCACAAGTTACACTCTAACACAAGTTTAAAACATATTTACAAGTTCTAATTCTCTCCCCCATTCCCGAGCGCGTCACCTTCTCTCCGGGTATTGCTCCGTACCTGCAGTGGTTGTTATTTACCACAACAGAAACAGAAAACAGTTTTCTTAAGTATTACGCTTAGTGAGAATTCTAAACATGACTGAATGTTTAATATGTGCAATGCAACAATAAACATATAAAATCATATTTGTAATCGCCGAGTCACCGGTTCAATGATTCATTCAGACCCGAAAACCTCCCTTGGTCCCGTGGCCACTTCTATTCCTTGGACTTCCGTATTTCTCGGATTCTTCCTCTTCACCACCCTTATTACTCCCAACGATGAATCATTTTCCCGGTGCTCATTGATTACCACATAACCATATAAGCACATAGACATGTTTCAATATACAATTTCCATAAAATTGACAAGAAATTCATAATCCAACAATATAGTAGCTTCTAAACATGATGTCAATAACCAAAGATATACAAGGAATCATTGACACCTTAAACACAATCATTCTTAGGCTAGAAAAGTCACCTTAGCAAGATCTACCCAAATTCAAGCTAGAAATGAAGAATTTCTTCACAAATCTTGCTTAATTCTTACCCAAAGTTAATCCTACATAGTTTTGGTACAACAAATATCATTTATCAAGAACGGTTGCCAGAAAAACGTTGTCGAAAATAAAAACGAATTACGTGCATGTGATCCTCTTACCTTCACGAGTCCAAAAGTGGTCTCGGATCGTAAATCCGGCGTCGGACGGCGACGGAACGGCGGAATTACGGCGTCGGCGACGGTTGAAATCCTTCGAAGAAGAGTCCAGTTAACCACTGGTTTTCTCCATTTCTCTCTCCGAGGTCTCTCCTCTTTTCTTTAATTCCAACAATATGAGAGTCTCTCACTCTCACTTGACACTTACACACATGCACAACATGGGTATCCAAACTAATACGAGTTGCTAATACATGTATTATCATATAATATAAACGCATTTAAACAAGTATTCATGTAACCACATAAATGCATTTAATCACGTAAAATGCAAATATTTTTATTCAGGCCCTTCATTGGGTCCCACTTCCAAACCTATCCCTTCTCACTGGGGACTTTTCCAACTAGTGTCCTTTGTTGAACACTTTTCACGGGCGAGTCCAAGCCTCCCCTTATCCCATAATATACACTAATGATATTAACCCTTTTTCCCACGTACGGGTGTTACAAATTCTAACATAATTCATATGCCACGTGGCTTTTCGTAATGCTGTTGCATCTATACATACTGCTATATATGTATAGTCTAGCATTGACCTGTGTTATGCACGAGAATTATTTATTTATTTTTTTCTTCAAAAAACCTAATTAGTCAACCTCCAGAAAGCATACCAAAAAGATAGAATCTTGTTAAAATAAATTGTGATGTATCTAGTTGTATAGAAAGGACTGTATTTTTTGCCGTAAATTTTTTCTTACAAAGTACATTGGATTGTTTACCTCATGGTCGAGCACAATGATGCATACACAAAATAGTGTATTTGATAAATATTGTGCATTCATAAGCTTAATTGATCTAAAAAAATTTGCAGAGAATAATGTTAATGTTAATTAAATAAAGAGAAAAACACATAAATTTATAACACGCATTACAGTAATCATACCAATAAAAGAACAAACTAAATAGTAACTATTTACACAACTTCAATCACAAACATTAAATCTAATTGCTGAAATCCCATCATTGTACCACATCATGTATAGCTCACGTTTGAAGCAGCTACATCCAATTGCTTTTCAGTAACATCAGCCATGTACCTAACATATTGTTGGACATGATTATGTATATTCAGTAGGGTATTATGAAATTGAATATTTTTGTCGACATTGACAAACTCGTAGGATGTGAGAGAACAAAACCTCGTAATAGTTGCACACATGCGCCTATAATTTCTTTCATGTTGAACATAGCGGCATGCGTAGAATATTTGGGAGGAGTTTTGTAGGCTCATTTTATTTCAATTAAACCTAGAATATTTGACCATTTAAGAAGGAGGTTATGTTCAAATTAGAATGGAATGAGAAAATACATATAAAGTAGTAATCTAGATTGGTGAATTAGAAGTTTATTTTTCCTAACATTGTATAGTTGATTGTTTTTTTTTTTTTAGGTGTGTAATATGTAAACACCAAATGGCAATGTCAATGGTGAATTAGAACTTTTTTATTCCTAACATTATATAGTTGATTGTTTTAATTTTTGTAGGTGTGTAATACGTAAACGCCAAATGCCACTGTCAATGTAACATATTATGCATTTGTAAAATCATGAATAAGAAGAAGAAAATCCTCTAAGAAAAAATATTTGTCAAGACAAGTATTGAGACTAAGGGAATTAACGGGTTTCTATTTCTATCTAAAGTTGAATATATAAATCAACAAAAGTTTTGAATTTCTTTGTAAGTCTTTTATTTTAGTTTTATGAATACATTAAATAATCAAGAAAACAACAAAGGGAAAGGAGAAAAGAAAGCTAGAGTTTCTCATAACACAAAAACTGAATGAATGAATACAATAGAAAAGAAGAGACAATAACAGTATATCTAGGTATATAGTATTACCCTAATATAAAGGAAAAGACTAAACTATCCTAAAGCTAATAAAACTAATTCTAATAGTTTTATCTATTAAGGGGTCAAAAAAATATTTTTTTTTAAAGCAAAAAGTCTATTCAGTCCAACTTATTCTATAAGTCAAGTGTTTGTAATGTTTTTTTTTCAATACCCATTATGTCCTCTCCAAAAATGGGATGTGGAAAGGACTATAATGAAAAAGTAGTACATAATTGAGCAAAGAGATCGATATGCATGAGAGTCACTAACAAATCCATCTGAAGGCAATAAGGAAAGAGAGGTAAGTCACACTTTGACTATAAATACTGAGTAGCAAAAAATTCTTAAGCAAGAAATATTGAGTAGGAAGGACTGTAGTTTTTGCTTTACATTTTTTTATTTTAAAACTGCAATGGATTGTGTACCTCGTTGTCGAGCATAGTGGTGCATACGCAAAAAGTAGCATTTGTAAATATTATGTTGTCACACCCGTTCCAGAAAATCATTGTTTTGTCATGCATATTGACTTTTGTGAGTTATCAATGTTATTTGATAATTGGATGGTGATGAGGTTGATTGTGAGTCAACGGTAAGGTGTCAGTGAGGACACGGGAACATGGCAGTTCATATTGTATCGGCACGATTAAATGACATTTATATGATTTAAATGTTATTTGATATATTTGGTATTTTGTGAATAGTGAATTATACCTGTGTAGTATAAATTCTGGTAATCTCGATATTGTTATATATCATTTTGAGAACTGTGGTGAGAACGTGAGTGACACGTTAAATAAAAAGGTAGGTGGTATAGAGATTCCACGGAGACTTAGTTTTCGGACGTAATTTTTGGACCCAAACGAGACTTAGTCAGAAACTCCTGAAATTTATAATTTTCACTCGTAAAGACATAAAATGGACGTGTGCGAAGTTTCATGGGTTAATTAGAAGTTTTGAGAAACTTGCGGGGAGGTAAACACAATTTCCGAGAAGATTTTCTATAAATAGTGGAGGATAAGATTTCATTTCTCCAAAACTTTATAAATATCTAGAGAGAGAGGAGAGAGAAGGGAGATTGTTGCCACGGGCTTTGCGACGACGATCGGCGACCTTTCGTCCGTCAGTTTTTCACCAAATTCAAGATTTGAACTCGTAAAGGTAAGATCTACGTTTTGATACTATTTAGGCCGTGTTTGGCCAATTTTTGTACAAATCTAATTTCTAGACTTTTGGGGAAAACCCAGTAAAACTTGTAGGAATCGTCCCAAATTTGAAATCCGACGATTATTTAGCCCCCTAGACAATCCTTCAAAGTTTGAAGAGATTCGCACGAGGTATGAATTCTAGATCTATGAAATATATGGATTTTCATGTTTTGAACATCAACTTTGATATTCTTGGATCCGGGCGAAATTCATGTATTAGTTAGGCCCATTAATTATGCAAGTGAAATTATGATAACAGCACGTATAACTGTTTATGTGAGCATGTTATGTGTCTACTTGGGTCAAAGGGGAGTTTGGTGCAAATTCATCCTGGGTAAGCTCCTCGAACCTTGAGGATTGTGATTGTGATTGAAATGGAATTGGAATTGTGGTTGTGTCTGGATTGGAGGTGGGCCCAACCAGTACACGGTACCTGGTATGGAGGAAGGCCCAACCAGTGTACGAGATGCGTGGGAGAGGTGGGCCTCCTACAGCATCGACCGGATGAATGCGTACCACTCACCCCAGAGACTATTTCTATGTGTTTTAGATGCTTAAATCATGAACTGTCATATAAGCATACATTTAGAATTGTACGCTCAGCATATAGCTGAGCAGTGGAGATGTACTCCATTGCAGGTAAGAAGAAAGACAAGAAGAAGTGTGTTGAGTGAGGCCGATGAACGCCGGGGAACCACCTTGTATATGTTTTTGTTTTAAATGCTAGAACTTGTGTAAGGATTGGGATTTTGTAATATGATGTAATATAAACATGGATTAGCTTTGCAGTATTATAATCTTGGAATTGAACGTCTGTAATTGTGTTTCAATATGTTGAAAATCAGTTATGGTTGTGATTGTGGTTGGTGTGGAGTAGCATGGGTTGTTAATATCTCATTACAGGCTGCCCAGCAGGGGAGCAGTCGACTGGACCCAGGATCAGTCGACTGGATCTCGTGGGATTGAGACACTGAAAGTGAATAGTAAGAGAAGCAGTCGACTGGACCCTTAATCAGTCGACTGAACCACTGTTGGTTTTGGCTACTGTTTTGATTAATGGTAAAACCAGTCGACTGGATCCCCAGATTAGTCGACTGTACCCTTTTTCGAAATGTTGCATTTTGGTTCTGCTTAGCACAGTCGACTGGGGACCTTGATCAGTCGACTTCGCAGTCGACTGGGTTCCCTGATCAGTCGACTGGACCTCTGTTGAGAATTTTAGGTTTTGGTTTCTGCTAGGCACAGTCGACTGAACCTCTGTTTTCAAAACTGAGTATTTTGGATGAGTTTCTAATTGGCCAAAACTTTTTATAACTCTGATTTCAATGGATTTTACAAACTCAGAGGGTAATGTTCCCTAAGTTTTTAAACACCCAGGGTTGTTTTAAAGTTCTTTCCGATGCGTATTGTTATATGATGTTTGGATGAGCCTTGGTGGCGTGCCACGTGTCCTATTTTCCACGCGTAGTGGGATGGGTCGTGACATATGTATTCATGGATCTAAAAATTTTCGCGGATAATATATAATCTTAATGTTAAATAATATTGACATCAAAGTGATGGAGACTAGATCGACGGTATCTATTGCATGTGAAAATTGCTAGTTATGTAATCATGTTCTTATGAACTTTCAATTATGCTGCATATACTTACATGATGTACACACAAAATTCTGACTTACACACAAAATTCTGACTATTTATGCCTTGTTTGGTAGTTCATTTATACGTACTGCCACAGATTAAATTTCGAAGGCCTTGTATTTAATTTAATTGGTCGTCTTGGCTTATTAATAAATGCTATTGCTATTAAAAAAGAATATGAAAATAACAATCCGAAACTTGCAATTATTGAAGACACATAGAGTCAAAACACACATTATATTCATCCTCCATTAAAGAAAGTACCTTTGGGACCACCAAACATTGAACATCTTACACACATCAAAAAAATTAATTATATTTACAATCATCAAACCACATCAATGTTTACAAACTACAATTATTGTACACAAAATACACTGCTTACAGTTTAAATTAGCTAAATCCAGTTGTTCCGAAATGGGACCTGAAATTTAAAAAATAAATAAAAATAAAAGTAATTCCTTAAAAGAAAGAAGAGGAAGTATGGTTGTAAAGAATGGATGAGGCATGATAATACTCAATTAATTAATCTTCCTTTTGACCCTACCAATATAATAAAAGAGCACAATATTAGGCACCTATAATAGTTACACGTGTACCTAATCAAGGAGAAAGGGTTTATTTTATTCCCCTTTTTTTTCATAGTTTTTAAAAAAAAATCTGGAAAAAAATTCAGAATACAAAGATTTGGAGAAACCCATCTAAGAATGTTTTGTAATTTAAAACATTACTGTAATGTTTTGTAATCTAAAAACAATAATGCATTATAGAGACCATCCATGGTGCCCTTTGTTCAAACTTATAATCTATCTATATGTATATACATTCGGAAAACAACATATATACACATCTGGAGGTTGTTTTTAACAAAAAAAAAAATCAACCACATCACGTATATATTATTCTGGAGTGGTTAAATGGTATGAAGCTATAAACAAATCACAAATTCACAGTGCACGTACACATGTATACATGACCGAGATGTAGTGAAGTTGTAGCAAAGAGAGGCCAATGGTGATAGAGAGAGATTGAGAGGAATTGAGTGACCAAAGAGAGAGTGCAATGTGACAGAAAGGTGAGTGTGTGTGTGTGTATGTGTGTGTGTGTGTGTGTGTGTGTGTGTGTGAGAGAGAGAGAGAGAGAGAGAGAGAGAGAGAGAGAGAGAGAGAGATGCACTAATTGAACAAAGTAAAAGAAATATATATATATATACAGAACGTGTGAGAGGAGACAGTTTGGGGGTGACCGTTTTTGATACTAAGGTGAGGTAGTGGGTTTGCAGTTAATGAATGTGATTTTGCATTGAGTATGTGCATTTGTGTTGGTGAATGGTAGTGATATCTATTCATATATAGCAATATGTATAGATGCAGCAGCATTATGAAAAGCCACGTGGCATATGAATTAGATTAGAATTGCCACTTGGTATACTCAATACATTCGTATATATATGTATAGATAGATATACATATATATATATATATACAGTTAGGCTCTAAAAATGGTGCTATCTCTTTATTAAAGAGAGGGCTTCCGTTTTGGCCGTTGGATCATATTTTCATTAATGACAATTTTGTCATTTTATAGCTTTTAAACACGATCTGACGGTCAAAACAGAGGCCCTCTCTTTAATAAAGAGAGGAAGCCCTCGTTAGAAAATCTTTGTATATATATATGTATCTATAATTGTAAATACAAGAGAAAAAATATAATAATTAGAAGAGTTATATTTACATATATCTATAAATACTATGTAGCGGTGGGTGTAGAGAGTATTTATTTTGAAGTCTTCTTTATTTATATTTGTCATTTGTAGTCATTTTATACATGAGTATACTTGGAATGTGAAAATTTAATTAAAAGGTGAGTTTAGTGGGCAACTTAGGTGGGTGTAGATAGAGTTACTCTTAATCTTTAAGGGTAAATTTCAAAAACACCCCCTGTACTATGACCCCTTTTTTATATTAATACTCCATGAACTAAAAAAGTGAACATAGACACCCCCTGAACTATCATAAGGGGTTGCAAGGCTAACTCTGTTAATGGAAAAAAGAAAACGACGTTTATACCCCCACTGTCTGGTTCATTAGTAAGGGTGTTCATGGGTCGGGTGATTCGGGTTTGCCCCCAACTTGCTCATCCATTCGAACATAGTCGAGTTTACTTCCTGTCACCCGCCATCCATTCATTCAGTCGAGTGGTTCAGATGGATTTGGGTGAAACCCGGCAGTCTCATTTGCAACCTATTTTGGGTCAGATCATAAAATAAAAAAAAATCAATGAACACACATATATATATATATATATATATGAGCAGGTTTTATCATTTAGGGTCAGATGATTAGATCTATTAGAAATTATATTTGAATGTATGCATCTATGTATGTATTTATGTATATGCAGAAAGTATTTCTGAAAGAAGATCTCATTACACTAGTATTTCACACAATATATATTATACACACATACACATACACAAAAATCTCAGTACACTAATCTTGAGATTTAGGGTAATGGAGATTTAGGGCACCGAAGAAGAAGAAGAAGAAGAAGGAGATGACGAAGGAGAGGTACATACCTGAAGCTCTAGATCTAGTACATGAGAGAATTTTCCCCTGTTTGGATCTTATACACGGATCGATGCTTGAGCCTGAGAGAGAGGTATAGGTTGATTTTGAATCTGAGAACTATATAGAGAATGAAAATTGAAGGAAGAAGTTGGAGATATGGTAGGAGAGAGAGAGAGAGAGAGAGAGAGAGAGAAGGAGGAGGAGGAGGTCTAACTTCTAACTTTTCTCACAAAATGTAACAATATAGATAGAGTCTTCATACATATGATACCATCGGGTGGGTCGGGTGAACTTCGGGTTTGGATAAGAGCAACCGACATCAGAACCGAAAGCCCTCAGATGGGTGTTGCAAAATCCGTGACTCCACCATACATCTAACAAAACTGTCCAAAATGCTCATGTGGAGTCGGATCGGTTGGGAGAGTCGGGTTGCGGGTCTGGTCTGATCACCCCTATTCATTAGAGATAAAAGGCTTGTGATAGAGAGAAAGCACAAGGTTTGGTTCGATGGGGAGGAGCTCTAATGGTGATATGTGGAGCTCAAAGAGAGAGAGAGAGAGAGAGAGAGAGAGAGAGAGAGAGAAACAATCTTTGAGTGTACGTTGAATTTTTGATTTGATTTACTCTTTTTATAAATCTGAGAAAACCCCAAGTCCAAGCCATTGGCGTTGGACAAAGCTGATCAAGTCTTCTTGGCGGCGCACAAGGAGAACTTCCTCACCAGGTTTCTTACTCCTCTATCGCTGCTTGCACCCCTTCTCTCTCTCTCTCTCTCTCTCTCTCGATCGACAAGATGAACAATTTGGGTTTGTACTTGAAGATGGAAACGTTAGTTCAATTTGGTGGTGGGTGTGGGTGATGGTGATTTGTGTGAGGCACGAAGACTTGGTGGTGTGTTTGGTGCGGCGCGGTGATTTGGTGGGCAATGGTGGTTATTTGGTGGTGATTTGGTGGGGTGGCGGCGGCGGTGATTTGGTGTGGATGGTACTGATTTGGTGGTGGTGGTGATGGTCGTGGTGATGATTTGGGTGGTACAGGGCGATGGCTGGTGATAGCGGTGGTGGTAATTTGGGTGGTGAAGGGTGTGAAGATGGGGTACAATAGGTGGTGGATGGTGGTGGGTGGTGGGTAGTGGGTGGTGGATGGTGTCGATGGTAATGGGTGGATAGAGAGAAGGCTCAACACCCATTTTAATTTAAAGAGAGAGACCTATTTTCTCAATTTGGAGGGCAAAACAGTCCATTATGTGTATAAATCATGTCACATAATTGACACATGTCAATTTCTATCACTTTTTTGGATGTCCAACTAACAGAAGGGTCTATAGTGTCAAGTACACATACTCGAGGGGGTGAATTTGTCGGATAAAATAGTTTTGGGGGTGTTAGTAAATAGGGTCATAGTACAGAGGGTGTTTCTAAAATTTACCCATCTTTTAAATACTACTCCGTAACACTGTTAACGGAAAAGCAGGAAATTATTGAAATACCCATGTAATATTTTGCATATACTTTATATATGCCATTAACCCCTACACTGTGTTTGGGAGTTTAGGAGGGAAAAGAAAAGAAGAGAAAGTAATAAGTGAGGAGAGAAAAGAAAGTAAGAGAAATGATGATTATTTCTTTCACGTTGTTTGGGAGTTTAGGAGAGAAGAGAAAGTTACTTTCTTTCCTCTTGTTTGAGAGTTGCAAAGAAAAGAAAAGAATAAAAAATTACCAATCTATCCATCAATTGTATCTTTTTATTTTGCAAAGAGATGATGAAAGATACCAATGAAGAAGAGCCGGAGAGTAGCCAGAAGCTTGTGGGAGATGTGTTTGTGATTAACGTGAGTTTTTGTTTTTGTTTTTGACGTATATAACAGTGTATTATATTAACCCTAGGACTTGGATGAAATTTAAATTTGTTAAGAATTAAATAAAGGGTGTTATGAGTATTAATAAAAAATCATTAATACTCACTTTTTTTTCTCTCCATTTCTTCCCAATTTGAAGAAAAAGAAATAGAAAAAAAATGGTAGTTATTTTTCTCTCCTTTTCTTCCTCTTTCTTTCCTTACTAAAACTCGCAAACGAAGGAAACTGAGAGTAATTCTTTTCTCTCCATTTTAAAACTCCCAAACATAGTGCTAATTTATACTCGCACACTCGGATGAAGAGAAAACTAGGGATTCGTTTGGGTTGGTTTGGATCGGTAGTGATGAACTAACTTCATCAACCAAAATTGGAAGAAGTGTGCATTTGATTCAATAGAAAAAAGGGTTTCAATCGTTCTCTCCTATTTTCTGTGTGTGTGTGTGTGTAAAGTTGAGATCCAAACAAACAAACAAAGGATGGCGGCACCAGACCTGTTGTTTGGTCTAAGGAACAACTTTTTCTTGGGTGCATACCAGGCAGCCATTAACAACAGCGATGTCCCAAATCTATCTCATGAAGACTCCATTGACAGGGACTCTCTCGTTTACAGATCTTACATTGCCCTCGGCAGCTACCAGGTCCCCCCCCCCCTCTCTCTCTCTCTCTCTCTCTCTTCAACTTTCTCTCTCGTAAATTTCCCAAATTTCTAGGTGATATTTTCAGCTTGTGATCAATGAGATCGATACGTCCGCAGCAACGCCCCTCCAGGCTGTGAAATTACTCGCTTTATATCTCTCTACTCCTCATAACAAGGTAATTTCCATAACACTTTCAGTTTCCGTTACATTTCTATTGTCCTTTCAATCTGCATTTTTTTCTTTCTTTGATCCGATTTTCGTAGTATTTTCATTTGTTCGCTCCATTCGGGGTTGAAAACTATTTTAAAATCAGGGATTGTCAAAGTTATTGTTATCAACTACACTCCTTTATTCATCATTTTTTAGCTACTCTATGAATGATTATCTCATTAGTTTTTTTCAGGTTGATAATGGTTGGTTCTGAATTGTTTAGGAAACGACACTTGCCAGTCTCCAGGAGTGGTTGGGAGATCCAGCTATAGGAAACAATCCAACTTTACGGCTTATTGCTGGGATTATATACACACATGAGCAGGATTATAATGAAGCTCTAAAACACACCAATGCTGGTGGGACTATGGAGTTGTGAGTCTTACTTACTTTATTTTTATTTATTGATCATTAAGTTTTGATTTCCTACAATTGTGCGGAAGTGTTGTGAGTGATCCTAAGCTATGTGGAGAGACATCAGGATCATGGTTGTTAGAATTGTCCAATTCCCGAGTTGATTTGAATTTCATATAACCCACTACGCTTCACGATTCGATACGGTTAACATGTCATAAATTGGAACTTTGAAAATTTAATTTTTGAGTGAAACTTTCAACATTTTGAGCCTTGATATATATACATATATTGCATGGAACTTTTGCTAAATGGTTACTTTGTAAATTCTAAGCACTATGCTTGTGTTTTTATATGTATATATATGTCTGTTGATTTTTATTAACAAAAAAGTATTTCTTAATATTCAACATTGAATTCGATTCATGATTAATAATTTTGGCAAACAAACGATTCGACTCGTAGTCGACAACAATAGTTAGGAGATAGAAAAGGGAGGAAGAAATTTTGGTAGTAAAAAATGAAAGTGGAAGTAGTTTGGAAAACATGGCTGATGCCTGATAACTTTTGACAACCTAAAACACTTCATAGGCCTGGATTGACCTATGCAGGATGCTCGGCTCGGGAAATGAATAAAAATAGAAAAAGTGGCATGGATGCTGTAGGGAATAATGAAAAAAACAAAAACAAAAACAAAAAGAGTGGCATTGTGGTAGGAAATGGTGGAAAAAAAATGTATTGTGACTAAACCAAACCTAGAGAGCAGTTTGCATAATGTTGATCAATCTATGTACAAGACGCCGATTACATTATTTAGTTTCAATTACTTGTTCATGAATTTAATGGCGTAGATTTCCAGCAAATGTCAAAATGAGTGCTAAGTGCTAACTGCTATGGGATTTTTTGGAGGTGGTGTAAATAAGTGGAGCAAACTCTGGGGTCTTAGGGCTTGGCTCTGTCATGCTGAGAGTGTGTTATGACTCGAATTGTGTTCCTGGCAAGCTAAGAATTATTGTCTGACATGGCTTGGTAGTTGTTCAGGTTGTTGACTAACTGTTCGTACTCCGCTCATTTGTTGCCTAATATTTAGCTTATATCTGTACAGCTGGCAACATCTAATTGGAAGCTTCCTTGTAACCCTTGAAAAGTTAAGTACAAGAAAAGAATCACTGCAATCATCTCGTACTATGATGGTTCATTTACGTTTCTGATGTGAATCAACTGGTCCGTTGATTACTTCTCTAGTATTATATTAAATACATCAGTCGCTATATCAACAAGCTCTGAATTTTCCATAAAAAGACTAAAGAAATGCTTGGTTAATAACTTAAAGGACAAGGGCTTAACATTAGATTATAAGTTTTATAACCTACTATTTTTCATGAGCTTAGGCTCGCTCGAGGTTAGTGTTTTTCATGCTCGGCTAGCTCACGAAATGAGTTGTGTGATCAAGCCAGAGCTTGGCTCTTAAACAACTGAACAGTTATGAATGGACGTACTACTTTGTTACTCTCGAGCAGTTAATGAACGAATGGTTCGTTTGAAGGCCTAATGTCACACCTAATTCTTAGTCCTTTTTTATTATCTCTAGGTCTTGAGTAATTTGTTGGCCAAAGTTTGATATTCCATTTATGTAACTTCAAAGCTGTGATACGTGGTGCAACCCTGAGTACTGCTGTTAGTCTTCCATGTTTTGATTCTGTATATTAAGAGTGATTTCCCACCATTGTTTTATAATTCGCCCAACTCTATGACCTTGAATCTACGACGTTTTCCTATCTTAATGTGTCTTCGTTTGTTGGAAAAAAAAGTGAATTCTAGACCCACCATCTCTTAAACTTTTGTTAATTGTTAAATCTATTCTTTTTCTCAGTCGCTATATATTATCAAATTCTCTATGTAGTGTTACATTATATCATGAAATTTTTACTAAACTAATCTCTGTTCTGCCTCTATCTTTGTTGTGTGATATAACTCTGCATTTTTGTTTAGCCACGCTGGCAAGTTTGTAATTGAATTTGATTCGAATTTTATTTCTAAATCCTCATATTCACCAACGTCGGGTTTAGGATTCCTTGGTTACTAAGTATGTTTCTTTTCTGGAGTATTTATCCCCGTTATCCATCTCTTATAGACTATTTGTAAGCTATGTTACTCAGACTCGGATACGGGTGTCGGGTACAGACTCTGGTATGGGTGTTGGGTTCGTCCAGTTTTCAAAGATTTTATACTATTTTAAAGGATCGGAGAGAGATACACCCTTATCCGGGTGTCGTGTCGGGGTCGGGTACTCTATGGATTTTGAAGGGTCTGGGTAACATAGTTTGTAAGCATATTTCACTGTTAGTAACTTATTATCATGGGATTTTGGTATTTTGATATGAGCTCCTCCTTTCCCCCCTTTTTGAAAAAGGTTGAAGGACTATTGATTTTAGGGACCTTTGATGCTATTCGCTATTTTTTCGTAAATGAAATTTGTGTGATGGTTTAAATTATGTTCATATATACGGTCTAAGATTTAGGATTCTTAATAGCATTTGTGGGGTTTTGAGAAATTCAAGAATCAATATCTTATTTTCATATTCAAGCATTTGATTAATTTTGTGGGGTTTTGAGAAATTCAAGAATCAATTTCTTATTGTATGCAAACATTTGAATAGTTTTAAAATGTATTATTTAACCTATCTACAAAGAAAATGGTCTGTTTGAGGAGGACTAACAAATGGACCATCCATAGAAACACGAAGCAGGGGCGGGGGTGGGGGCGGAGGCGGGAGGTGAGAAGCGATAAACTTTAAGAGGGTCAAAGGTTTGGAGCGTTTCAAGAAGCGTCCAAATATTTCAGACATATATATTTTGTATTTAATTAGTCAAGAGGAGTTTTGATTGAAATAAGATATTTTGCTCGTACCTTTTATTTATTATTATTATTATTATTTTTTTTATTATTATTAAGTGTTAAACCATATGTTCCGACATAAAATATTTCTTTGACAAAGTGTTTGAGCAAAATAGGAACTTGAATCTAGCTATTTTGACTTATTTGTGATGAAAGCGGGGTGGGAGCAAGGTTTTCACACGAGGGGAGCGAGGTTCCGAGTCTTTCGACAAGCTTCTTTGCAAAAAGCGCGGAATCGAGAGTCTGAGGTGGGAGCGTGACCAATTTAGAAGGATCCTTCTTCTAAGGGACAATATATGAAGGTGGTAGCCAATCTAGTTGATAAAATATCTTGGTAGTCATACCAGAGTCAGAGACCTATGATAAATCTCTTCTTGGTATGTTTTCTTTCTACTTTTTGTTTTGTGGATTGAGGGGAACAGGAAGCACGGACACAGTCACGCCGACATGGATACGAGATGACACGGACATGTTGATATGATAAATCTTAAGAAAACTGCACGTTGACATCTCAAGAAAAGTGTTCGTGAAGTGTCGTGTCCGTGTGTCGGACACGATACGCAACACGTTACCGTCTTAAAAGTGTCATGGACATGTAGACACGATAAATCTTAAGCAAAATGCACGTTGACACCTTAAAGAAAAGTGTTCATAAAGTGTCGGGTTCGTGTGTCGACAGTGTCGGACACGATACGCAACACGTTACCTTCTTAAAAGTGTCCGTGCTTCCTAGGGAGGGGGTGAGTGGTATTTGTGGGAAGGGGAAGGCTTTGCCGTGCGGCCCGTGCTTAGCGCGGCTGTTGGACCAAAACTAGAAAGAAAAAAAAAAGCATAACATTTCTTTGCCCAAATTTTTGGTAAGGCGTCTTTTATTTTCTTAACCACATGTTCGGATGTGGGAGAGAATGAGCTCAAGCATTGACCGTTTTTCCTCCTTGCCAATCCGTAACTGTCACAGTTTAAACAAGAAAATTTTGAATTGATGTATTAGGTACTGGAAGAAGGGGGCATGCTTGTTGATGAGTCTCATGACTATCTCAGATTCACACCAATTTTTTCGAGTGGTCAGTACACAATAAGAGAGCTAGTGATACTCATTACCTTTTGATTTTGATTGTGTACAGGATGGTGTAATATCTGTTAATAAGATACCCTAATAAGTCAAGCCACATCTTAGCCATGAAAAAGGAAGAGAGAATAAAAAGTGAAGCTGGCAATTAAAAACTAAAAAGGTCTACTGATCCTTTCTTGGCAACTTTCTAGAAATTTGGCTTTGGATATCCCCTCCATGGACCATGCTACGAGGTTTCATTGTGCTTTGCGTCTTCACTTGATGTTCAAAGTTCTAAAAGAGAGAAAATTAATAGAAGAAAAATATCTCGTTGTCTTACCAGCTTTCACACCGAAAGCTCTTTACAGGATATCACTAATATTGTCTTTTGGGTTGAATCTATATTGTTCGGCCAATCGTTAGTGAGTTTATGGTGTTCTAATTTCCATGTATTTAATGGTTCAAGTGATGTAATCTGTATCTTTCACCATGAAGACGTAACATTGTCAATTTGCATCTAACTTCTAGTTCTTTTTATTTTTCCAAGCACCTTTATTTTCCATGCAATTGATTGTCACCATAAAAAGACCTCCATTTTGTACAAATGTATTGGGCAATGCAGTGATATCAGAGTGAACTGAGTAACAACTGGCAATTAGGAATTCAACTTCTATTCTTTAGAAACTGATAAAACTGGTAACAATAGAACTCCTGTTAAAACTAGCAAATATTGCTTGCACTTTCCCATCATATTCTCCCTTCTTAAACCCTCCCTGCTTGCCCAGTTGTATTCCATGCTCCTTACTTTTATCTTTTCCTATACTTGGTTGCAGTGGGGTCAGTTCTTTTTCTTTTTTCCTTCTTTCTTTTTGGATGATTTCCATAATATAAACAACCTTAGGTAATAGGTGAGCAATCCATGAACATGTGCAATATTTGAGAGCAGCGACAAAGAGCTCTGCCTGTATGAGTGACTGAAAACTATCAGTTCAGATTGTTTACCCAAGTTTTGGTGCGATGCCTTCCTTTGGTTTGTCGATGAACTTCTTTCTATTATTCATTGTTTTCCTTTTCTCTAGATGTCTTTTTGTTCCATTTTCTACTTTCTTATGGTTCATGATGTCTTATCTCTAATTGAGAAACACAATGAATTAACTGAAAATAGTATGTCCAGATTAAGAATTTTATTGCAATCACAATTTTGGTAACCAATGTTGTCGAAGATGATGCTTAATTGTATGATTTAATATTCAATAATCCTTGGGAAATGACTGAAAAGTACGCAAAATGATTTGATGGAGCTGAACCTTGACTTTCATGTGTTGCTTAAGGAGGTCCCTGTGCTTTTGAGTGTACGTAGTTATGGTACGTCTAATGCTACTGGGTGGATAATCAAAGTTTTTGTGACGAAACAATGCTTGTAGAGTTGTAGGAAACAATCTAGCTACCTCTAGTGTGTCTTCTCTGTTTTCCCAAGACTAAGATGCTGTTTCGTCTTCTGTAGGCATGCATTGAATGTTCAAATATTCCTCAAGATGCACAGATCAGATTATGCAGAGAAGCAATTGAGGATTATGCAACAGATTGATGAGGACCACACGCTGACCCAACTTGCAAATGCATGGCTAAATTTGGCTGTGGTACATACAATTTCTCTCCTTTCTTTTTGGTAAATTAAATTTTTTTTTTTTGAACTTTTGGGTCTCATTTTTTCTGTCAACCAGGGTGGTTCCAAGATACAGGAGGCATACCTTATTTTTCAAGATTTCTCTGAGAAGTACCAGATGACGAGTTTGATCCTGAATGGGAAGGCTGTTTGCTGCATGCACATGGGAAACTTTGATGAAGCTGAAACTTTGTTGCTAGATGCACTAAACAAGGTTTATTTAAGAACTTATTTCATTTCCATTTGTAGTGGTTTTTGATGAAGTCACCTTGTTGCCAGATTTATTTTTACATCTGAGTGTGCTTCCTTTCTGAGAAATTCTTTTTTGAAATCTCTTCTAATTGTTAGCCATATTTTCCTAATACTCCTGGAATTTGAATTATCTGCAATTTGGAATTGTTCAAAGTTCATTTTTTTTTTTCTTTCTGAAAGTGTGATGTTCTTATGATTCACACAGGACGCAAAGGATGCAGAAACACTGGCCAATCTTGTGGTCTGCAGTCTTCACCTTGGGAAACAATCTTCACGCTACCTCAGGTACTACTTTTTTTGACCGTGGAGGATATAATAGCTTAGGGTGTCAATGGTCACTACTTTTTTTTTGACCCCAAAAAATAAATAAAATCACTGCTTATCACTATTAAAAATCATACACTGACGTCTTTTCTTTTTCTCCCCAAGAATTCCTTGGATTACTTGAACAAGTCTTTTAATCCTTTTAGCAACAGTTATTTTTATCTAAAGCTGCTTTTGATCTGACATAAAGCAAGAGCTAAACAATCATTTGGTTATGCCTAATAAATTAATAACTGGTTACATCAATTAACTAATCCAAAAAAATTAATAAATTATTGCATCATTTGACCCAAAGATGGTTTAAATATCAATGTATCATTCGTCAATATTCCCAAATCAAGTGTGTGGCTGTTGTTACTTTTATTTTATTTTTAAAATTATACATTGTCTTGATTTTTGTGCACTTTTAAAAAAAATGTAATTAAGATAAATAACAAGCATAAATGAGCAATACTAACCTTTTGACGTTTAATCCAACTCCCAACATTCTTAAACTGAATCAAAAGTTTCCAAAATAATGTTAAGAGTCCATTCTAAAATAACAATAATAATAATAATAATAAAAAAAACCATGCCGCATCCAAGAAGAATCCATGCCATTGCAGATGCGGATGCGTGTTGGGTGCCGATTTTTCGACCGTGATTGAACTGGAGTCAAGTAAGAAGGTTGTAGGCTTTTCATAGAAACGCTTCGCATGTTTTTTTTTTTTTTTTGGGAATATGAGGACAAATCCCCCCACATGTCCTCCGCGACTTCGGAGGTTCATTGTTAGAAAAAAGTATATTTTGAAGCTGTCTGATTGGGTAATTATGGGTAGTAAGCTAATCGTCCAATACCTTCAATTTCTAGATTTAGAACTTAAACGTTCGGTTACAGCTGCATCAACCAAATATTGATACACCTACTACCAGTCACTAGCAGGCCCAAATACCTCTTAAGATAGTATGAAACTGCGACATATGTTTTTGCACGTGAAGCGCTGAGCATTTATGATATTTTGGATGGTTTGTTTTTTGCTGTCTTCTCATCTTGTGTATAGTACTCCCTCCGTCTCATTTTTTGAGTCCTATATTCCATTTTGGGATGTCCCAAAATTAGGGTCCACTTTCCTAAATTGGTATACAATTTTTACTTGCTTTTCAAAACTACCCTTCCTTAAAATCTACACTAACACATAACTAAAAAAATTATGGCTTAGCTACATTTTACACCCTCCTAGTTTCTCCTTTGTGTCAATTTGGTCCTTGTAGTTTAGAAAGTGACAGTTTAATCCCTGTAGTTTCATAAGTGTGTCATTTTAGTCCCTCAAACATTTTTTGTGACAAATTTTTAACTTTGAGTGACAAAATTATTCATCATTAAAGGACTTATTGGGCTTATTTGATACACTTATAAACTACAGGGACTAAAGTGACACTTGGTAAATTACAGGGACTAAACTGACACAAGTGACAAACTACAAGGGTGTAAAATGTATTTAACCCAAAAGTTATTGTAATTATTAGGGGCAATTGTGGAAAGTAGATGTAGATTTTTTTGTCCCTTCAATAAGTTGAGTTCCCACAAAGGTGGACTAAAAAAATGTGTCGGAGGGAGTAGTAGGATAATCCTACATTCCTACGTATTCCTAGTCTTTGAGTGTCCTATAGAATTTGTAATTCACTCCAAAAGGAGGCAATTTATCACGTGCATCTTGTCTTTCCGATATGACAGATTTTGCTGTTACATGAACCACAGGACTATCTTCCCCATCACAAATTGGGAATAAACTTTCAAATCAGCGATGCATGCCATATATCCAATTGTGATACTTGACTCGCACCGGAGTCATGAGGACTTCTAATGCAGTGTACAAATTGTTGTAATTGACTAGTACCAGAGTGATGATCTCATCAAATTGATTCATTTATATTCATCCGTCAAAATGTGTTGGAAATATGTGGCCTGTTTAATTTATTGGAAGTCTTTCCACTTTAGGAATGGCTTGCACAAGTAGTGCAAACTCCGTTTTGGTCATGGTTCAAGGTCACAGTATTGGTCGCGGCGCTGCGGACTGGTATCAGGCGATACGCAAAGATACGCTAGATTTAAGGTTAAAAAAAATTTGGAAAAATAATAATAAATACTAAAATAATTAGAATAACAAATTTGGCCGAATAAATTGTCACAATACACAATATACCAATTACAATATCAGATAATATCCAATACACACGCTGTGGATTGAGTATCTGATAACACTACATACATAATTGGGATCACCTTCATCAATAAATACTAAATCAATGCCACAGAGAGTGTCGTGGGGGCTGAAAATCAGTATAGTCGTTATTCCCCTTATTATTGAACGCATTCGGTGGATATGGAAATTGAAGGCCCCCAAACAATATAGAAGAATAATCTGAAGGTGCATGTTGAGATGACTGGCTTGATGATCCGTAATATGGATTCTGTGGTTGAGAAGGATTGACATGCTAATGATAGTATCCAGCTCCTCGATCCTCAACACTGCTACTCGGTGATCCATCATGATGGCGGCCCAAATCATAGTCACTATAGCCTCCTCCACCGCCTGTGCCAGTGCAAGCAGATGTATCTCGGTATCTCCTACAAGCACGATCATGATACCCACCACTAGTACTAGTAGATTTTTCAAGCTGTTGAACTGGTGATAGGTGACCCATACCATCAGAGGTACTGCTTGAATATCCAAGAGCGCATTGAGAACCATATCATATTCTGTAATAGCATGATGGGGTTATCCGTATCCTCCATAATCCTACTCCCATAGTACGCAATTGATCTTCAATACCCATACTAGCATTATGTCCACTAGAATAATTGTCGCTACTAGAAATCTCTCACACCCTAGCCAAATGTTGACGCTGTGCATCTATATCCATGGTCTGTGTCTTGTATGGCATTATAGTGATCAATAGGTGTTAAAGTCTCATATAAGTGTATTATAATTTTATAATGTTAAGTCTAATATTTTTAAAAAATAAAAAAAAAAGTGTTAAAAGTATTAAGCCTAAGCCTACTCTATACTTAAGTTAAGTCACTTTAAGTAGAAATATTAAACCACAAAAGGCACAAAACACAACCAAATGAAAAACACACACACACATACACACACACACACAACAAACCCTAACCTTTCCCTCTCCTCTGCAATCGTGCGACACTGAGAAAAACTGAGAAATGGGAAGAGGGAGCGAACACGAACTGTTGAATTTCATCGATGAACAGATCGAAGAGAGAGAGAGAGAGAGAGAGAGAGAGAGAGAGAGAGAGAGAGACGAACTGGAGAAGAGATTTGGATTGGAGAATCGAGATCAGGGTTCGAAGCAGAGAGAGAGAGAGAGAGAGACGAACTGGATTGGAGAAGTTCAGATCTGAGAGAGAGAGAGAGAGAGAGAGAGAGAGAGAGAGAGAGAGAGAGAGAGAGAGAGAGAGAGAGAGAGATGAACTGGACTGGAGAAGTCCAGATCTGCTCGACGCAGATCTATGCGAGCAAGAGAGAGAGAGAGGGAGAGAATCAAACATGTATGGATCTGACCTCAGGTACGATTTGCCCTTTCATTTTTGCCTTAAATTTGTACTTCTGAGATTCGTCTCGCCATCTCGTCTGAGATCTCGTGCGAGACGGCAGCATCTCGTCCGATACATGGTGGTACAGTCGAGATGGTCACCGATCCTACGTCGTTTTGTATCGTCCTTATATCTCGTCTCGCAAGCCTTCGAAACTGAGTCATCTCGGCCGAGACTTCGAACCCCGGTTTTGGTACTCATATTGGTTAACAAATCTACCTGTGTATTTGTTCATCTCTACATTTGAATGGAAGTATCTTATTACAACATGCTCGTAAATTCTTTCCACAGTATTTATCGTTAACCTCCCAACCAAGAATTATGGAAATTACTGACACTGCAATTTGTTTTTCTTTGGCAGCCAATTGAAACTGACACATCCAGATCACATGCTAGTGAAACGTGCATCAGCTGCAGAAGAGAGTTTTGACAGAGCAGTCCAAGCAATTGCTTGAAGAGTGTGCGGGTGATACTTTTTAAGGGGCATATGGTGTTGCTTAATGTCCTTTTTTCTACCTTTTACGATAGTATGCAGAATTTGTTTGCTATGTTTCAAGAAAGCTGTATGAATGGCGAATATCTATGAGCACAGGCTGAATTTTCTAAGTAGTAAATTTTTTTTTTGCTCTTCGTTAACATGCGTGTGGGATGGTTTTTAGGAATCTCTTTTAATAATGGTGTTGCTTAATGCTTACTACTTAAAAAGGGCAGCCCGGTACACGAAGCTCCCGCAGTGCGTTGTCCGACTATGACACACAATTCATATTGTCAGGTAGTATATCGTACTCCCTGGTTTGCTCGGGAATGTGAAACATGGTTATTGTTTAGCATAATTGGAACAGCATTACTCATTCAAGTATCCCCCATAAGTTGATGCAGTTTTGGTGTCAACCTATACCAGCAGAGTTCGAAGATGAATTTGTGCTCCAGGTTGATTCTGGTCATGAGCAGTGCTATTGTTTTGTTATGTAGAATTTATTGAGCCTTTCAAGTATTGGATTATGTATTACTTATATTAGTAAATTTTCTTTGGTAGAGCATCTCGAATGAGCATTAGACACTTTTGAGTAACCAAAAAAGTATATGGCCACTTAAATGGTGTTGTAGCCAACCAAAGGCTTTACTTACGCGTAGCCATTTCTAGTATTTTAATGCACTCCAACTCTTACTCTTATTTTAATGGTAAACCGAGGGCTATATGATTTTTCCTCCTCCTCCTCCTCCTCCTCTCTCTCTCTCTCTCTCTCTCTCTCTCTCTCTCTCTCTCTCTCCATGCGTGCTACCCTTTTACCCCTCTCTCCTTAGACCATCTCTAACAATGGCGTCAAAATGAAAAATACAGCACCAATGCTGCTCCAACATGACAAAACAAGCTCCATGTGTGACCTGGATCTGTTTCCTTACCGGTGTACCTTTGAGCCTTCCATATTGTCCACATATGTTCATGCAGGCCGTGATACCAATTTCTCCATACCTCTTCCAGTTCTCGTTGTTCCCTTGACACCACTGCTCGGTATAGACCACAGATAAAGACTATTCTTAACGATGAGTTTGTTGCATCTAGTCATGGAGGGTACTGTTGTATTCTTATTAGATGGTAGCAGAGTGTCCCGACACTGACAGACACATAGATACCTAAAGACAAGCTTCGCCATATTGACTCTGATCTTTTGTAGTAGTAATTAAGAGAGTTTTTATTCTCCAAAAGTTGTGTTCTTCTTAACCATGGAGAATGATGCGAATCACAAATACGGATTTTAGATATAGGTGTGCCTACATTTAGCAATTACTTTCCTATTTGTTATGGTGTGATTTTAAAACATTATTATTATGATTTACATTTTTATAGTTTGTGTATTTGAAGGCATTATGTATTTGAAACTAGGATTTGGTTAATTGAAGTCTAATGATATTAGCCTTCTAAATCTCTTATTCTCTCTCCTCTCTTTCCAATTTTACATCAAATATCATTCCATAACTTCAACATGCACTTAGGTTCTACAAGTTGGCTTTTCTTGGAAATTTGGATGAATTAAAGTTTAATGCTATTATCACCTCTAAATCTCTTATTCTCTCTCCCCCCTTTCTGATTTTACATCAAATATCCTTCCATAACTAGAAAACTTCAAAACGCACTTTAGTTTTACAAGTTTGTTTTTCTTGGAAATTTGGTGTTTTGGAATGAGAATTATGAGATCTATTATTAACCACGAAAATCTAAAGGAAAAAAAAGTTAAATTTAAACTAAAATGTAAAAACATATTTCTTGCATGGATCCAACAAAAAATACTCATTTTTACAAAATTGGTATGGATAGATGTGTAGATCTAAAAAAATTAAAAAAAAAAATAAAAAATGCATCAACTCAAAAACTAAATTAACCTAAAAGGGCCCAAAAATGAGATGTTATGGCCATTTAAAGTGGAAACCATTTTGAATCTCAAGTTAACAAGAGCAAAGACTTTGTGGACTGACATAACAAGTCTCAAATAACATCGACTCATCAGGTCAAAGTCCGTTATACAACCCATATAATACAAGTACAATCCAACTACGAACGAGTTACAACTATCCGAGTACACTACCAAGTGCATTCTAAACATATAGATATACAACTGAGGACTAAAACATATCAACATCTCCCCTTCCTCCTGAGGTTCTGTGTTCACGTCTTCTCCTCGCTCCTTTCTGCACCTGAAATGGTTATACAACAATCATATTTTGTTTTAAGTTTTCGCTTAGTGAATGAGCTAATCATGCTATCGGAATGCATTAACATGTTAATATATAACATTAAATTGGTCTCTGGACTATCAAGTAATCAATTCACCTTGACCACAAAACCAATAGTCCCAGACCAACCCTCTTTTCATCGCATATAGAGTTTCTCATTGTGACCCATAATCACCACTCGTTTGTGGTCGTCACCACTTGCCTCTTCCATAAAAGGGCTTCGACTTCCCTTCATTATGGGATAAATAAAAGTGGATTATTACAGGCTACCCCTTCGACCCAATTAAGCACATAAACAACTTATTATGTGAACATGGAATTTTTGACGTAGTTAATTAACACATGCTTGTCTATTTCAACATGAATTAAACATGCTAAGTGTTGAACTGCTATATAAACACATTTAAAATATAATTTTCGGATTAGAACACTCATTGTACCGCATTTCAGCAAATTAAAGGTATAGAAGTCGATTTCTACCCAAAACCCAGCTCAAATCATGGCCTAAACGTGTTCCTGCACATATTCATCAAACCGTGTGTTACCGACTAATTAGGGCAATATTTTTGGGCATTAAAATTGAAAAAGAAAAGTGTAGACGTGTTAGACTCACCTCCCCGGTACCGAATATGGTTCAGCTCGAAGAACGGATGTCAAACGGCAAAGTCACAGCATCGGAAGTGTGTTGGAAACCCCTTGGGCATGCTCGGCCGTCTTTCTTTTTCTTTTTTTCTTTTTTTTTTTTCCCTGTAGATAGATACCCACTCAGCCACCCTACTATATCTTCCCCTAGAACAAAGAACCCTCTTTATATCTATACATCAATCTAAAATTATTTTTGTATCTACACATGAACCTTCTTTAATTACATTTATACATGAATCATCTTTATGTCTATATGTGAATCTAAATTTACTATTGTACCTAAAGATACATGAACCCTTTTTATGTCTTTGCTCATAGATATAGTGTGTTGTAGAAATATGGTGCAGTGCTCCATATGGCCAATTCTTTAGGATGAAACTTCCTCTGTAGTGGTCAAAGGAAGTTATGGTTGGTCAATTTAGTTTAAGTCTTTCATGATAAGTGCATTGGGTCTTAGGAAGTAAAGGAGAACTTCACCAACACAAAATAACTTGTTTAGGAGTTCTGGGTGGAGTATATGAATAGCATGCTTTTATATAGTTAGGTGCTTTAGGTTTTTTTTTTTTTTTTTTCATTCCTATGTATATATATATATATATATTATATCCGTATTTTTATCCCTTTAATATAAAACTAGCGGTGGATGCACACGAACTGCGTGTGCAACGTTTTTGGTTTGTTATGTAATCTTGCACTAAAAATTATCATTTTGCTTGCAAAGGGAGTAGCTCGTCTAGGCCCCTCGATTGTTTGACTCCCAACTCTTCCTAATAATCCAAAAAAAAAAACAAAATAATTTTTGATATCTAGGTTGAGAAAAATCTTGACATTAAAATAAAAAAAACATACATTGAGCACGGGAAGTATTGTTTTATGTTTTTCTTTCTGTTAGTCCTTGCGTATAGGAAGCATTAATACATAGTCTAGTGAAATCCAGCAAAATTGTGCATTTCAGCACTTAATTTTTCTGATAATTCATGTTATATATCATCATTAAGCAATGTTCTCATAACAAAAAGAGAGATATCAATTAAACCAAAAAGATAACATAGCCTCACTGTTGACATATCACTTTAGTTTTTGAGTCATGATTGGTGCGCATAAAATGTGCACATAAAGATTTGGGCTATTTATTTCAATGGAGCCCATGCCTACATACATAGGATCCACCGAAATGAATGGTCCAGATCTTTACGTGCACACTTTATGTGCACAATTTAAACTAAAGCGATATGTTAAAATGAAAAATTATATGTGTGAAAAGAATTAGTCAGTGTTTTATTCCAAATCAAAGAATTAGCTAGTCTCCTGTGTTGATCAACAATTCCCCTCTTTCATTCATAATATTTCTGGCTCTGATCTTGTCCAAAAAAATAAAAAAAACACCTTAAAATATATCTACCATATTTGAGAAAATGACAGGTTTTGATCAATAGCACTATTTTAAAGGGATAATAGGAACTCCCTACTATCCTTTATGGTAAATATATCTACATTTAGTTTTATGATAAAAGGATCAAGTACAAAGGATAGGGATAAATATATCTACCATATTAGCCTATTAGGGACACATCACACAATCATAAAATTAACAAGGTTTTGTTAGCATTAAAAATGAAGTTTGTTGCATAGGTTGACATAGTTTAAGTGACAAAGAGTTTGGCATTTATAAGTCCTCTCTAAGACATAGGTTCGGCGTTCGAACCTCATCCCCTCCCCCTGAAGTTTGCTATTTTGCCCTATTTCAAGTGACTATCCTTTTTTTTTTTTGGATATGAGGACAAATCTCCCAGCCTATTCTCCGTGATTTCAGATCAGTACCTTAACAGGGGGCAAACCCTGGGTACATGTACCGATTCCACAACACACGCAGCAGGTAAATTAGAGAGGCAATCTAGCGTTACACGACCCCTATGGGGGGGGGGGGGGGGGGGTTCGAACCCCTGACCTTCCTTAGGGAAGCCAAAGTCCTGACCAAATCTCTTATATTTACCTATGTGAAATCTCGAGCCCAAGACTAAGGGAGTAGAACACCTCACTATCTTAATCCCCTATCACTGAACTACAGGGGATTTGGTTTACCAGAGGATTTGGTTTACCCTTGTAACCTTGCTACATATAAATGTAGGGTCTCCAAAATGTGTGAGATATGGTGGTTAATAGAAGTTATTTTTTGGATTTCAGCAATTGGATCGCAATTGTAATTGCATGACTGCTCAATTTGATAAGAAGAGTAGCTTATTTCCAATTCCAACAGCATAAATTTTCGATTGCAGCCACATTTGCAATATTCCAAAACAACACCATTTTGGTGCAACTTGGACGGCCTAGCTGATACAGTAATATTTTAGAGACGGCCCTTCCAAATAAAAGAAATTTCTATACAAAGTCAACGTCTTTAAACAAAATGAAAAGTTTTTTTTTTTTTTTTTTTTTTTTGGTAATCGGGGGTGTCCGGGCCAGATTGCGCGCACCTCGACTAATCCCCCGAGGCCTGGAGGCGCCGAGTGAATACTCCAGTGGCCACGCCCCCCCATGACTCGAACACTAAACCTCTTGGGTAGTACACCCAAGAAGCTTACCATTCGGCCACAAGGGACTTGGTTACAAAATGAAAAGTTGTTACATAGAAAAGAATAGTTTTGGGTCTAGAAGAAATCAATAAATGACCAAATCTGTAACGTCACTTTTAATTTATTTTTATGGTTCTTTTGAAAGAGATGTTCATAAAGTGAAATTGAGAAATGGACAAACATGAAACAAATTTAGGGAAAAGCTACATAAGTAAAACTTGAAATAAATATTTTCTTTCCTTATTGGTAGAGTTTAGCTGACCTCCCTTTAAGTTTGACATAATATCATATAGCTCCATTAATTTGATAAAATTTGAGTCATTATCCTTGAGATTTATTAACTTGTAACACTTAGGGCACGTTTGGTAGGCAGGAATGCACCTTGGAATGGAATAGTCATTTCTGGGTTCATTCCATTTCTGTGTTTGGTGTGACCAAATGCAGTGGAATGAGCATTCCTTTTGGAATGGTCATTCCTACTTAAGCAGGAATGGGCATTCCTTGCCAAAACCCAATGAATGCTCATTCCATTCCCACAAAATTGGCTATAATTGTAAAATATAAAACTTTTTCTTAAAATATATTTTATAAAAATATGTATATATTAAATATTATTTAAAATATTAAAAAAATATTAAATACTTTTTTAAATATTACTTTTTTATAAAATATTAAATATTTTGATTAAATATTATTCATACTAAAAAAATCATAAAATACTTATTAAACTTAACATTGGACTAAATTTTTTTTAATTATAACTAGCAAACATAATAAATTTTTAAAGATATTTTGCAAATAGATGAATAAAAATAAGGTGGACTAAAATTGTTAAAAATAGAATATTATTTCATAAAAAAACTAAATATTAACTATTTAGGCTAAAAAATATTTTAAAAATTCAAAATTTCAAAATATTGCATAAATAATACTGAATGTTTGTACCATAAATATTTTGTACAAATATAAAATATTTTGCTTAAATATGATTTTATTTCACTAATTGATTGTTTAAAACCCAAAGTGAAATTTAATTGGCATTTAATTCTTAAAAACTTAGCCAAACAGAGGAATGTAATGACTATTGCTATTTCATTCTTGTTTCATTCCATTCCTGAGTCCATTTCATTCCTGCCTTATTCCATTCCTGCTTACCAAAACGTGCCCTTAGTCCCATTTTCCTTAACGATATAAAAAAAAAAAAAGTATCAGGTTTTGGCGATGTCAACCATTATTTTTTAAATACCATAATTTTTCTTCACATAATCTTGTACTTCATGTTATTTATATACTTATAAATTGCATTTGAGTTCATATTTTGGAGCCTAGATCTAGTATACGTTTTCAGCAAAATTGTCATAGTTATACCGATACTTTCAATCTAAAAAATTCATCATTAAAATTACTTTATCAAACCGTAAAAGGCTTAGTTATAAAAGAGTAATGCCATACTTCCCAAATTTCTATCCCAAAAGTGTTTCTCAAATGATGTGGCAATAGTGACAGTTCTAATACAGTGAAATCAGTTGAATTTTGATTGTAAGTTGTTTACTTGGCTCCATTACCACATCATTTGGGAAGCACTTTTGAAATAGAAATTTGGGAAGCATAACATTACTCATTATAAAAAGTACTCTTGAAGTTTGGTCGTCGTCTCACTTTAGTTTTTGTAATTTTTTTTTTGGTTTAAAGGAAAATAAAACAGGCTAGTTTCTTCTAGGAAAACTTACTTTCAATTGCATCAATTTAATATCTGAAGTTTTTAAATAGAAGTAATGTGGTCCAAATGTTCTATTCTGTGAGAGAAATTGATGAAAATCACCCACTGGTACACACATTTACATTCAAAAAGCGGACATAGCCGCACAGAGATTGGCAGTGTTTCATATTTCACTTGAAAAGCATGACCAGGCATTACACTTGGGTGATTAAAGTTAGTTTTTCTCATAGAATGACACATCTGAACCACATTACTTCTATTTAAAAAGTTAAGAGACCAAATTAATGCATTTAAAATTATAAGAATTAAAATGAGATAATCATGACCAAATTTCAAGAACATATTTTGTAATTAAGACAAAAAGAAAAAAAAGGAAAAAAAAAACAAGGGGAGGTGGGACCTACACACTGGGCACGTCGGTAGAAGTTTTGTAGAGATCATCTAGATGTTTGAATTGCAAACGTCAAAAAACATATATATAATGACAAATATATATATATACACACACTCACACACCTCATTATATGCAATGCAGAGTAATTCTATACTTACACTAAATTTTATACATAACAATTCTAGTCTTTAATTTCAGCGGATTTCATATGAGTCCTACATAGATCTAGATATGACCTATAATAATTAATAGTCATGATGTGTTGTGTGTAACATTTAATGTGAATGTAACATTTTTGTTAAATGCACAGTGTGAATGTATGCAAAAGTCCATGCAGAAAGAAACTCTCATACGAAAGATGACAAAACTTCTTTGAGCGCATTTTTGCTCTTCTTTTTTAGTTCACCATTATTTATGTGTTCTATTTTATTTTCATTTTATCTATGTACTATTAAAATAATTGTTGGAATGAGACAATGACACTATTCTGAATCAAAAGTGGATAAGTAAAAATGCATTAAACTTCTCCTACTAGTCAAAGTTAAATCCATATAAAATTAGAAATTAAAAGTGAGTGAGCAAAAATACACTCAACTTCTCCAAGTAGTTAAAGTCAAATCCATGTAAAATTGGAATTTTTGACTTTCATATTCTCTATCAGAACCTTCCATTCCACCTCTTTTTTTTTTTTTTTTACCATTCATCGTTGGTCCATTGTAATCTTTTCTCTCTCTCTCTCTCTCTCTCTCTCCAAAATTTTAAAGAACAGAATCAGAACTCGAAGCAATTTTGATCTAAAATGGGCCCCCCGATACTGATACAGAGAATGATATACATATTAACGGAGCACCCAATTGTAGTCCAGTTCCGGTGGAGCGCCACCCAATCATGGGGCTCCACGTGGTCATTCCTCTTCAATGCGATCTCCGCCTACATCGCCGCCGCCACCGCCCTCCACCTCCTCCTCCTCCTCTTCCGCCGCCGCAGACCGGTCCCACTCGGCCCAATCCCGGCCATCCACAGCCTCACCATGACCTTAATCTCCGCCGCCATCTTCGCCGGAACACTCGCCTCCGCCTCCGCCGAGATTCGCGACACGCGGTGGCTCTGGCAGCGGTCCAAGACCCCATTCCAGTGGCTCCTCTGCTTCCCACTCGGCACGCGTCCCTCAGGGCGCGTGTTCTTCTGGTCCTACCTCTTCTACCTCTCGCGTTTCCTCCACGCGCTCCGCATATTCATCGCCATATTACGACGTCGTAGGCTACCAATTTTCAATCTCATCAACCACTCAATTCTCATTTCAATGTCCTTTCTATGGCTCGAATTCTCCCAATCTTTTCAAGTATTGGCAATTCTGTCCACAACTCTAATCTACTCAATTGTTTATGGGTACCGGGTCTGGACCGGACTGGGGTACAGGAGCTCCAGATTCCCCTTTGTTGTGAGTTGTCAAATACTATTGTTGGGTTGCAATTTGGTTTTCCACTTTGGGGTTCTTTTTTTGCATTTGTTGAAAGGTGGGTGTAATGGAATTGGGGCTTTGGTTTTCAATTCTGTACTTAATGGAGCTATTCTATTGGTGTTCTTGAAGCTCTATGTGAAAAACCATTTGGGTAAGAAAAAGTTTGTCACTTCAACCACAACAATTGAAGAAAGTTTTAAATCTTCAGAGAGGAAGGAATGAGTTTGTGAGATAGTTGATGAGAATGTGTTAAAGACATTGGTCTGATTTTTTGGTTTTTCTTAAATTTGTGTATATTACAATTTACAAGGTAATTAGATGTTTTTTGTTTATGTTTCCATATTGACATTATTTCTCACACTGTCTCTTATCATTTTATGAGTAATTTTTTTCCTTCTCAAAATTTGGTTCCTATATGTTTTGTCAGTTGTACCACACATATGTCCGTGTTCATGGACACGATGCCCAAAAAAAAAGAAAGAAGGTAAAATAGCATTTAGTAGTATTTCTCAAACTAAATACCAATTTTTAAAGACGTAGCAACAAAGAACTGCACAATGATAAACGAATTTAAAACAATTTAGCGATTTTAGTTTATTGGGTTTGTACCATAAACTTTAAATGAAACCCAAGAAATGCCATTACTAAGATTTTTAATTAAAAAAGGGACAGTGTCATTGTTAAGACTTAGATATAAGTTAGGAGTGTTTGGCTGTAAAGACTGCAAGATCAAAAATCTTTATGAACCCAAAAAGTAAGCTAATAGTTTCTCAACTCCCAAATATTAGGACCACCTTTTTCAGTTACCCCCACACACAACTCAAAAAAAAAAACACCCAAACAAAAACAAAGTGTATATCTCTACACAATAAATGGATTGCCTATGAATCCAAGAAGTAAGCTAATAGTTTCTCAACCGATTTGCAGCCATCAATTATCACAGTTCCATGGCCGGCCCAAAGGGGGGCAAAAGGGGCAACGGTCATGGGCTACCAATTTCACAAAATTTTGAGGGCCTCCATGAAATTTTCATAATTATATTTTTATCTTGAGATTTTTATTATTTTACATTTAGGCCTCTCCCAAGGAACAATTTAGTATCATCAACTACATATATATCGATATACATATATATAAAACTCAAAAGCAAAGGCCTTAGAATTTTGAAAATTGCACTTTTAGTGTAAGAATTTTTTGAGTTTTAGAAATATGCCTCTCTAGAATTTTGAAAGATATCATACAATGTTTTAAGTTTTAAAAATAGACTCATGTTATAAGTAGACCCTGAAAATATCGCCAATTATGTATACGTAAACCCTAAAAAAATTGCCAATTATATATAAGTAAAACCTAAAAAAAAATGCCAATTATGTATAAGTAAACCCCAAAAAAATTGCCTCAAGGACACTACTCTCAAACCCCCCGTATAAGGGTCTCCCTTTTAGTAGTTTGTCCCAGGCCTCCAAATACTCGGGACCGACCTTGCACAGGTCGATAAGAATTCAACCCCAAACCATTGAGTTTCAACACTTTCCATGCCTCTTCCCTTCCCAGATTTCTTTGGGGAAAAAAAAATTAATAGATGCCAAAAAACAGAATGAACATAAACTCAAACACAACTAAGAGCCTGTTTGTCTATGCTTATGCTTATGCGATTTTGATCGTGATAGGTAGATCTACTTAATAGTAGAACTGCTTATTATAATTGGGTGTTTGGTTGATAGGTTGTACAACTGATTATATTGTCAGAACAGCTTGTGAATGTGTTTGGTTAAAAAAGAATAGAACATGGTTTTGAATGTACAAAAGTCAATTGTGCCCTTAGGTTATAATTTGTATGTTAGTGGTAAATTTAGCATTTCTAACTATTAATCGACTATTAATTCTTAAATACTTTAATTAATAATTTAAATATTCTACATTCTTATGTTTATATTGAAAAAAATAAGGTTTTATAAGTACTTAGCTACTTAATAAACAATTACCACATTCAGTAATAATTAACAGTACAAATAATTAATAACTACGAGTTATTTATTATTACTAAAATGGAGTTACATGGTGAATGTTGGCAGCATTTCTTCTCGCAAGGACCAGGGCTCTTATTACATAGTAGCAGACAATTTGTCTTGTAGTGTGGACCTTCAGTAAAAGTCTTTAATTTACGAGAGTAAAGGCGTAATTATAGCAGGAGCTATAAACGCAGTCGAAGCTTCGTTGACCGCGATGTTAAAAAAGCTGGCCCATGGCTGCTTTCTTCTTTCCACGTTTTTGGGCTAAATAAACGTGGTTTGGACTTTCAACAAACACCATAAAACCTCTGTTTTGAAGCTTAAACTGCGTTTTCTTGGGTCAAAACGCAGTGACAAACAGGCTCTAAATAAATAAGAAACTGTCACGACCCATCCCACTATGCGTGGAAATAGGACACATGGCACGCCACCAAGGCTCATCCAAACATCATATAACTATACGCAGCGGAAGGAACTTTAAAACAACCTTGAGTAATTTAAAACTTTAGGAAACATTACCCTCTGAGTTGACAAATCCATAAGAATCAGAGTTATAAAAAGTTTTGGCCAATTGAATCCCTTCAAAAGAAAACAGTTTTTGAAAACAGAGGTTCAGTCGACTGTGCCTAGGGTCCAGTCGACTGTGCCTAGCAGAAACCAAAACCCTAAATTCTCAACAGAGGTCCAGTCGACTGATCAGGGAACCCAGTCGACTGCACTGGTTACTATTTGGATCAGTAGCTAAAATCTACAGTAGTTCAGTCGACTGATAAAGGGTCCAGTCGACTGTTCTCTTACTATTCAATTTCAGTGTCTCAATCCCACGGGATCCAGTCGACTGACATAGGGTCCAGTCGACTGCTCCCCTGCTGGGCAGCCCTGTTGTGAAAATTTACAACTCATGCTTCTCCACACCAACAACAATCACAACCTGTCACGCCCTGACGTAGCATAAATATGGAAAGCGTTTAATTTCCTTTATGGACCCGTAGGTCGCGACAGTTTGAAGGACCGATTCCGTCCCAAACGTCGAACAAGAATAAACAATAATCAGAGTAGAGCAATCAAGGCTTACAAATATTTTTCTAACTTAATAAATATTACAGCACCGGGTCATCTAAAGGCACAGACCGCCTTGAAACAAAACAATAACTCCATATCTATTACAGTCATCCTTATTACAAAATCTAAAGCATATGAAAGTAAATTCTGTTCCCAGCAGTTGTTTCTCAATTAGCATAATCATAAGGCCCCGCGTAGTCATAACCTGAAAAGCCTGAACACGAATGTCCAGGACGCATCAACGCCGTCAGCTTTAAGAAGCTGGTGAGTATTAAAAACATAACTTTGAATGTAAAACATACTCATTTACCTCTTTACATTTTTCAGTTTGGTAAAATCAACGGTTTAATCATAGAAAGAATTCAGTTTATTAAACAACGAGAGATATATTCAAAGTCATTTATTTGTAAACATTTGACCGTGTATGAGACAATGCACCATCTCTCCTTACCGACTCTTTTCTCTCGACAAAACCCAACAACCCACCACCACACACCGGTATCTTTGAAACGCTAAGATAGCCACACTTTAGCACATGGGTGCCAGGGAATGTCCAATTTGCCTCATACTTTGGTCCGGGGAACCAGGGAGTGTCCATTGCCTCACACTTTGACTACATAATCCGTCATACAAATACCGGAGGAACCATCACGCAGTATCCAGACTCGGGTATCAGGGAGTGTCCGTAGGCCACACTTTAGCACTACCATGGGTGCCAGGGAATGTCCAAGTTCGGCTTCACACACTTTGACGCTACCATGGTCGTCAGGGAGTGTCCAGTTTTGCCACCGTCGCATTTCAAAGACACCCTCGCCGCAATCTCAATCTCAACACACTTTGATACTCACTTACCAGGGAATGTCCACAATACAATTTCAACCGCACTCACTATGCCACACTGACCATTATTCTTTTCCATACTGACCAACATTCACACTTACCATGCATGTACAACTGACTTCACATGTATGTCATGAAACTTTGAAACATGGGGCAAATCACTGAATTATATAAACAACGAGCGTACAGGGATTGATAAGTCACAATTCAACGTTTAAATCGTTCAAACATAACCAATTAAGATTCTGATTTAATAAATTTCCCAAACAGTACTCAAATAGTGTATAAATTTACCCCAAACAGTCCCTTATCACAAAACAAGCAACAACTAGAAACTGCCAGAAGTCGCGCGCGCGGGCCGCTCGCGCGAAATGTCGCTCACGCGGACCGCTCGCGCGATATGCCTTATTTCCCTTTTTCTTTTATAAAACCTTTTCTGTCTGCTTGGGACCAGCCACCTCGCGCGCACGGGTCGCTCGCGCGAGGGGTCGCTCGCGCGGGCCACTCGCCCGACCCTCGCTCGCGCGAGTTCTTGCAGTGGCTTCATCTTCTTCGTCAGAACTGCTCTGTTTTCAGTTTAAGGGTCCATTTTGACCCATTTTCAAATCCGGAAGCAAATAGGACTTGTAATATATGATTCTCTTTGGTTTTTCATGAGGATTTAGAATCCAAAGTCAATTTTACATGATTCAATCTATAACTCTTTAATTTTATGAAAGATTAAAAGATGGGAAACTTAATTTCTTATATACTTTTTCATATGAACAAATTAGGCCTCAATACTTTAAACATAGTCTAGTTACACCATAATCTTTCATTGTTATCTAAGAAAATCGATTTTGGTTGAGATTGAAAAATCTTGATTTTCAAAGCTATAGAGTTCATACGTGAAATCAACCATGGTGATTTACAAAATTAACAAATACACAACAAATAAACATGAAATTACATTCCAAGTGAGTTAGTAATACTCACTGTGCTATGAGTTTGGAGAATTTGTTGAGAAAGATAGCAATACAAGAAATCAATTTGAAGCTTGGCTATGGAGAAAAGAAGCTTTCTCTGAAATAAGAACTCTCAACTCTCACTGTGTATCACTCTCTGTGCTTGTATGTGTGTAAAATGTGAGAGTGAGAGGATATGGGAGTGTATGAGGTGTAGATATAGAAAACTTCAAAGGAATTACTTGGTGCCCAAGATCATTCTTCAATTCTCAACAATTGATTTTCTTTCCTTCATTTCTAAAAGAACCACCAATTCACAGATGTGTGTGTGTGTGTGTATATACATATGTATACACAATCTCTACAAACTTTGAAGAGGCAACACTAGGCTAGTAGGGGGCAATTTGTGTGTGTGTTTGGGAATTTAGCTTTTGGCACAATAATTACACATACAATAAAGCATTATCCAAACAAGGCCTTAACAAATGATTAGTTGCTATAAATGGAAAGTAAAGTGTGTGTCAAATCTAACTTTACATCACTTCCAAAATCTGTGGAAGTTTAGCACCGCGCGGACAGTTTGGAATACCAACTGGTATTTTTGTGATACGGTGTTCACCACAAAAATACAGAGAATTTATTTTAGCTTAGGAATTGATTTTCCGATTTCATAAAAATACTGATTGAGTCAACAGAAATTATTTTTCACCGTTTTAAAATACAGATTTAAAATTCAACACATGCATTTCTTAATTTTATAAAATTATAGTTTTGACCCCAATAAGACTTTCAAATATGAAATCAGGCAAGAAATAAATTTTACACATAAGAATTGAAATTAGATAAATGCAGACAATATAATTGAATTTAAATATGAAATGCAAGTACCGATAAATAAATGAAAATGCAGGTTATTATACCCTCCCTCCCTTAAACAGGATTTCGTCCCCGAAATCGAGACTAACTAGTCCTGAAACAACTCCGGGTACTTCTTCCTCATCTCAGCTTCAACTTCCCACGAGGCTTCGTTCTCGTCATGGTGATTCCACTGAACCTTCACCAATGGAATGTCCTTATTCCTCAACTTCTTGATACTCTGATCTAGAATCTTTACGGGTCTCTCCTTGTAAGAAACATTATGACTCGTCTCAATATCGTCATAACTAACCACATGCGAGGGATCTCGTATGTACTTTCTCAGCATACTCACATGAAATACATTGTGAACCCCAGACATCTTCGGTGGTAGCGCAAGTCGATATGCCACTTTTCTGACACGATCCAAAATCTCGAACGGTCCGAAGAAACGCGGAGCTAACTTCCCTCTTGAGACCAAAACGTACCACTCCTCAGGTTGGTGAAACCTTAAGGAATACGTGATCTCTGACACTAAATTCCAACTCTTTCCAGCGTTGATCAGCATAACTCTTATACCTGCTTTGAGCGGTTCTCATCCTTTCCTTGACCAAAGAAATCTTCTCGTTGGTTTCTCTAACCAAATCTGGTCCCAACAACTCGGTGTCCCCAACCTCTGCCCAACACAATGGAGAACGGCATGGTCGTCCGTACAATGCTTCGAATGGAGCCATCCCGATACTCGTGTGATAGCTGTTGTTGTAGGCAAATTCAACCAATGGCAAGTGTGCCTCCCAAGACTCTTCAAAATCAATAACACAAGCCCTAAGCATATCCTCCATGATCTGGTTAACACATTCAGTTTGCCCATCTGTCTGAGGGTGAAAAGCAGTACTCATTCAGAACGAGGTTCCCATAGCTTCTTGTAGACTTTCCCAAAATCTAGAGGTAAAATGCACATCACGGTCTGACACAATTGACACAGGTGCACCGTGAAGTCGCACAACTTGTTGTATGTACATCCGGCTCATCTTTTCCACCGGATATGTCATACTATAAATAATGAAATGAGCGGATTTTGTCAATCGATCCACGATTACCCAAATGGCGTCATGATTCTGCTGCGATCGAGGCAATCCTACTACAAAATCCATCGTAATGTGCTCCCACTTCCAACCAGGAATAGGTAGTGGTTGCAACAATCTCGAGGGTCTCTGAGGTTCAGCCTTGACTTGTTGACACGTCAAACACTTGGATACAAATTCGGCCACATCCTTCTTCATACCTTCCCACCAGAAATCCCTCTTCAAATCCTTGTACATTTTCGTTCCTCCTAGGTGAACTGTATATCTTGATTTATGTGCTTCTTCTAGGATATCCTTCTAAGCTCTCTAACATCTGGCACACATAATCTATTCCTGCACCGATATCCTCCATCGACTCCCACCTTCCATTCTGTCGGGTCTTTCTCTGACATCTTCGCAAACCATGCTTGAAACTTATCATCTTCTTTCTGAGCTCCAATAATGCGGTCGATAAGAACAGGCTGTAGGATAAGACATCCGAAAAGTTGTCCTTCTCCTTCTTCAACACTCTGTACATCGAACTCCGCCAACGTCTCCAGTGCTCGCCACCCTCTAACCATTAAGGAGGCGTTCGTCTCACGAGTCTTTCGACTCAAAGCATCAACGACCACACTAGCTTTACCAGGGTGGTATTCTAACGTGAAGTCGTAATCTTTGATCTTCTCCATCCATCTGTGTTGCCTCATGTTCAACTCTTTCTATATGAACAGATATTTCAGACTCTTGTGATCGGAGAATAAGTCAAACTTCTCACCGTAGAGATAGTGTCTCCAAATCTTGAGTGCAAAAACTACTGCAGCCAACTCCAAATCATGAATAGGATAGTTCAACTCATTCGGCTTCAACTGTCTAGATCCATAGGCGATAACTCTGCCATCTTGCATAAGTACACATCCCAGTCCTTGATATGATTAGGGGTGCAACTCGGGCGGGACCCAAAGGGTTTTGCCTCTGCCCAGGCCCGAGCCCGAATTCAAGCAGTCTGCCCAAGCCCGAGCCCGACATAAACCCAAACTTGTCAACCCGAGCCCGGTTTGTGAAATAGTTCTACAACCCGAGCCCGAGCTCGAGCCCGATTTGAGCCCGAATTACAATTTTTTTTTGTGCAAATTGATTTTTAGTATGTAAACAACAATATGTAGAGTATCAAATGTATTTTTTATTGTTTAGATTTGAGAAAAACATTCATATATTAATTTAGTGCTAGTAGAATAATTTCTAATAGTGTATTCTTATCACTATAAAACACTAGAATATAATGTCAAAAATAATACATAAATAGAATTCGGGCTCGGGTTCCACGGGTTAGCAATATTTTGTCCAAGGCCCGCCCGAATTCAATTCGGGCTTCCAAATTGCTGCCCAGGCCCGCCCACCATGAAAGTATTATGGGCCCAAGCCCGGGAATTTTTGGGCCTGGCTCGGGCTTCCCGCGGGTTGACCCGCCCGACTTGCAGCCCTAGATATGATGCGCCACTAAAGATAGTGAACTTCTCATCAGGCTTGGGTATAACTAGTACTGGCGCGGTAGTGAGTCTCTCTTTCAACTCTAGAAAGGCGCGCTCATGCTTCTCTGTCCACTCGAATTTCAAATTCTTCTTCGTCAACCCAGTTAATGGTGCAGCTATTTTTGAAAACCCTTCAACAAATCTTCGGTAATAGCCTGCGAATCCCAGAAAACTTTGAACCTCTGTAGGGTTGCTCGGCCTAACCCAGTTTGACACATCATCAATTTTGGACGAATCCACAGCAATTTCTTGAAATGACACCTTGTGTCCTAAAAATTTCACTTCTTGCAACCAGAACTCACACTTACTGAACTTGGCATACAAGTGGTGGTCCTTAAGCGTTTGCATCGCAATCCGTAGATGTTGTTCGTGTTCTTCTCCTGACTTAGAATAGATCAAAATATCATCTATAAAGACGATGACAAACTGATCCAAATAAGGCTTGAACACTCTGTTCATTAGATCCATAAACACTGTCGGGGCATTCGTCATTCCAAACGGCATCACCAGAAATTCATAATGACCATATCGGGTTCTGAAAGCAGTCTTAGGTATGTCTTCCTTCTGTACCCTCAACTGATGATATCCCGACCTTAGGTCTATCTTGGAAAATGTCGTAGCTCCTTGTAGTTGATCAAATAAATCATCGATCCGAGGTAAGGGATACTTGTTCTTGATAGTCACGCGGTTCAGTTCTCTATAATCAATGCACAACCTAAGCGTCCCATCCTTCTTTTCCACAAATAACACCGGTGCTTCCCAAGGCGATGTACTTGGACGTACAAAACCTAGGTTCTCGAGCTCTTGAACTTGTTCTTTTAATTCCAACAGTTCGGTGGGGGCCATTCTGTAGGGAACCTTGGTGATCGGTACGGTACCCGGTATAAGCTCAATACAGAACTCTATACTTCTCTCGGGCGGTAAACCAGAAACATCTTGAATACTTCTTCAAAATCCTTGACTACAGATATAGACGACATTGTCGCTTCTGTACTAACGACTTCGATATTTGCCAAACATCTAGTGAGGAACATATCTCCCGAAGGGTTACATTGAAAATCAAAGGGTTGATTCTCGTTGTCGGAGAATGTAATTCTCTTCCTCGCACAATCCAACTTCACTTGATTTTGAGAGAGCCAATCCATTCCAAAGATTATGTCGAACTCTTTCATTGATAGGACAATCAACCTTGCAGGGATTTCACGGTCTCTTAGCCGTAAAGGACAATCCTTGTACACGTGTCCTAATCTGACTGCTGCTCCTAATGGCGAAGTAGCCCTCAAAGCTTTCTCTAAACGATGAGGTAAGATACCCAATCTCTGAATTGTATTAACAGATATGAACGAAAGAGCAGCACCCGTATCAAATAACACTTTAACATGAGAGTTAAACAGAGTCAATGTAACTTCCACTGCTTGCTGATTAGGTTGAGCTTCTCCATAATTTCCTTCTTCGTAAATAGTTCCGTCATATCCAGCAGCATCAGGAATAACAGCATTCACGCGAATCTGACCTTACTGACCATAAGTCACTTATTTAGAGGCAGTACAGAACTTGCTAATGTGACCTGGTTCACCACAGTTGTAGCAAACTATGCCTTGTTGAGCAGCATGCCTTGGTGCCTTGCAATCTCGAGCCAGATGACCGGGGTTGCCACAATTGAAACACTTCCCAGTGCTACTTCCTTTACCAACTCGAGGTTGAGTCGGATAGGTGATAGCTTGAGTCTTCCTGCTTCCATTGAAATTCCTCTTCTGTCCTTGGGTACGGTTCATTGGTGGTCTATTTCCAAAATTACCCCTTTGAGGTGGTCGAAATTCAAATTGCTTACGGTTCACTCGAGCGTCTTCTTCTAGATCAATAGCCAAGCCAACCAATCCCTCAAACGACTTATCTAGGTGACCGAGAGTCAGGCGGCAAATTTGCGGTGTCAGCCCTTGGTTATACTTCCGTATCTTCTTCTCCTCAGTATCAACCAGGTGTGGAGCGAACCGAGACAGTCTCTCGAACTGTGTGGTGTACTCTTGCACCGACTTGGTTCCTTGCGTCAGGTCCATGAATTCTTTCTCTCTTCTGTGCCTCTCCGTAGCCGGGAAATACTTCTCCAAAAATCTACCTTTGCACGCAGTCCACGTCATTCCCATTGCAGCTCCATTTCCGATAGTAGCTATGACCGAATCCCACCAATCTGCGGAAGCATTGGTTAATTGGAAAGTAGCTAACCTCCTCTTGTCCATCTCATTGCACTGAACAACTTTGAACATGCAGTCCATCTGTCTTAACCACTGTTCTACTTTCCATGGTTCCGCGGTACCCACAAACTGCTCGAGTCTGAGCGCACGGAATCTCTCCAGCAATTTATCTCCAATTTGACGGTATCGTCGGTTTTCATTTTGATTACTAACCCTTTCGAGACGTCTGACGAAAGCTTCAAACATTCCTGTGGGATCGGCAGCCTCAGGTGCTCCCTCAATCAAATTCCTGTTCCTCCTTAGTCCTCCAGCCATTCTATGCATGATAGTGATAGCAGAATGAGGAAAATGCATGTAACAAGACTATGAAGCAAGTTAAATGACGACAACATTTAAAAGAGTATATTTTATATATAACTTCTTGTCAAGTTGATACCAAAAGCGTGTATGATCAGGTCAATGCTTACCCTATCTATATGGGTTAGGACACACATATGTCCATGCAAGAGTTAATGCCAAAAATGGGGTTATTGCCCTATACTCTAATGGATGTAATTACAGTTTGTAAAAAGAGAATAGAGCTACTAGTCAAAAAGGGTGAATATATACAAAGCGACATCTAAACGGTCAGTCATCGCCATAGGTAGCCATCAAAAGGTCAAGCGAGTCGGCCTGATGAAGTCGCTGAACATGAGAGGGGCCTGTCCCAAAATTACAGCTATGTGAGGTCAACAACGAAGCAGGTCCAGGGGCATCTGCCTCTGGCAAAACTAGCTCGAGTGCTAGTTCCTCCTCAAGGTCAACTGCGAAGTCGTCCCAACCCATGCCATCCTCCTCAACGTCCTCGATAATAGGAGCAAGTACAACATCACCGTCACCATCATCCTCAACAGCGGGGACGTCTGGTGGAGGCATCTCTAGCTGGGCAAGGTGAGTCTGCACAACCTGAGCCTCAAGAGGTAAATAGAAGGCATCGCTGTTAACCAAGCGAACCATCTCTACAAGCACTAAGCGCTAGATCTCGATAAAGTACAGGATCTCAAGGCGGGCACGGGGCAAGTCGACCAGTCCTAACATATGAATCTGGTGCCAGAGATCTAACTCGACGGTAGCAGCTACACGCTGCCCAATAGTGGTGAAATAAAGTATCGCAGAAGCCGGTACTATCGCTCCCACAGTAACCCAATGCCCTCCAAAAGCATCAGGTACAAAAAGAGGCTGAGTTGGATCTATACCTGAAAAAGGTACTAACCTAAATCAGGAAAGAGATCATCTTAGGCGTTTGGGTTCTGAGTCTATCCTCCCTGTCGTATCATCGGGTGTGCAAAGCTTAAGGTATCAGATCGTGGAATCGGGTCTAAACTGGTAAACCCTAACCTGGCTAAACTATCTTGAGATAAATAATAACCTGGCTCTGATACCACTAATCCTGTCACGCCCCGACGTAGCATAAATATGGAAAGCGTTTAATTTCCTTTATGGACCCGTAGGTCGCGACAGTTTGAAGGATCGATTCCGTCCCAAACGTCGAACAACAATAAACAATAATCAGAGTAGAGCAATCAAGGCTTACAAATATTTTTCTAACTTAATAAATATTACGGCACCGGGTCATCTAAAAGCACAGACTGCCTTGAAACAAAACAATAACTCAATATCTATTACAGTCATCCTTATTACAAAATCAGTTCAACATAAAGCATATGAAAGTAAATTCTGTTCCTAGCAGTTGTTTCTCAATTAGCATAATCATAAAGCCCCGCGTAGTCATAACTTGAAAAGCCTGAACACGAATGTCCAGGACGCATCAACGCTGTCAGCTTTAAGAAGCTGGTGAGCATTAAAAACATAACTTTGAATGTAAAACATACTCATTTACCTCTTTACATTTTTCAGTTTGGTAAAATCAATGGTTTAATCATAGAAAGAATTCAATTTATAAAACAACGAGAGATATATTCAAAGTCATTCATTTATGAACATTTGACCGTGTATGAGACAATGTACCATCTCTTCTTACCGACTCTTTTCTCTTGACAAAACCCAACAACCCACCACCACACACCTGTATCTTTGAAACGCTAAGATAGCCACACTTTAGCACAGGGGTGCCAGGGAATGTCCAGTTTGCCTCACACTTTGGTCCGGGGTACCAGGGAGTGTCCATTGCCTCACACTTTGACTACATAATCCATCATGCAAATACCAGAGGAACCATCACGCAGTATCCAGACTCGGGTATCAGGGAGTGTCCGTAGGCTACACTTTAGCACTACCATGGGTGCCAGGGAATGTCCAAGTTCGACTTTACATACTTTGACGCTACCATGGTCGTCAGGGAGTGTCCAGTTTTGCCACCGTCGCATTTCAAAGACACCCTCGCCGCAATCTCAATCACAACACACTTTGGTACTCACTTACCAGGGAGTGTCCACAATACAATCTCAACCGCACTCACTATGCCACACTGACCATTACTCTTTTCCATACTGACCAACATTCACACTCACCATGCATGTACAACTGACTCCACATGTATGTCATGAAACTTTGAAACATGGCGCAAATCACTGAATTATATAAACAACGAGCGTACGGGGATTAATAAGTCACAATACAACGTTTTAGTCGTTCAAACATAACCAATTAAGATTCTGATTTAATAAATTTCCCAAACAGTACTCAAACAGTGTATAAATTTACCCCAAACAGTCCCTTATCACAAAACAAGCAACAACTAGAAACTGCCAGAAGTAGTGGTGTCAATCGGGTCGGGTTGGCCCGACCCAGCCAGCTTTTTTCGGGCTAAAAGCTCGTCACAAGGCCCGGCCCGCTAGGCCCGGTTCACATACCCCGGGCCGGGGTGGACACCCATCCTTCCGTACATGGCCCGGCCTGAAGTCCGCCACGGCCCACTTCAAAAATAGAAGAAAGCCCGCTAGCCCGTCAGGCCCGGCCCGATGTCTGGCCCGCTAGGCCCAGGCCACCAGTCCGGGGGGAACATACCCCTTCCACTCCAAAGCTCGGCCTGGCATTTGGTAAAACCTGGTTCGGCCCGGCCCGAAGCCCACTCGGGGCCCGCTTTGACTGGGCCCGGCCCGGCCTGTTTGACACCTCTAACCAGGAGTCGCGCGCGCAGGCCGCTAGCGCGAGGGGTCGCTCGCGCGAAATGTCGCTCGCGCGGACCGCTCGCGCGATATGCCCAATTTTCCTTTTTCTTTTATAAAACCTTGTCTGTCTGCCTGGGACCAGCCACCTCGCGCGCGCGGGTCGCTTGCGCGAGGGGTCGATCGCGCGGGACGCTCGCGCGACCCTTGCTCGCGCGATTTCTTGCAATGGCTTCATCTTCTTCGTCAGAACTGCTCTGTTTTCAGTTTAACGGTCTATTTTGACCCATTTTCAAATCCGGAAGCAAATAAGGCATGTAATATATGATTCTCTTTGGTTTTTCATGAGGATTTAGAATCCAAAGTCAATTTTACATGATTCAATCTATAACTCTTGAATTTTATGAAAGATTAAAAGATGGGAAACTTAATTTCTTATATACTTTTTCATATGAACAAATTAGGCCTCAATACTTTAAACATAGTCTAATTACACCATAATCTTTCATTATTATCTAAGAAAATCGATTTTGGTTGAGATTGAAAAATCTTGATTTTCAAAGCTATGGAGTTCAAACGTGAAATCAACCATGGTGATTTACAAAATTAACAAATACACAGCAAATAAGCATGAAATTACATTCCAAGTGAGTTAGTAATACTCACTGTGCTATGAGTTTAGAGAATTTGTTGAGAAAGATAGCAATACAAGAAATCAATTTGAAGCTTGGCTATGGAGAAGAGAAGCTTTCTCTGAAATAAGAACTCTCAACTCTCACTGTGTATCACTCTCTGTGCTTGTATGTGTGTAAAATGTGAGAGTGAGAGGATATGGGAGTGTATGAGGTGTAGATATAGAAAACTTCAAAGGAATTACTTGGTGCCCAAGATCATTCTTCAATACTCAACAATTGATTTTCTTTCCTTAATTTCTAAAAGAACCACCAATTCACAAATGTGTGTGTGTGTGTGTGTATATACATACGTATACACAATTTCTACAAACTTTGAAGAGGCAACACTAGGCTAGTAGGGGGCAATTTGTGTGTGTTTGGGAATTTAGCTTTTGGCACAACAATTACACATACAATAAAGCATTATCCAAACAAGGCCTTAACAAATGATTAGTTGTCATAAATGGAAAGTAAAGTGTGTGTCAAATCTAACTTTACATCACTTCCAAAATCTGTGGAAGTTTAGCACCGCGCGGACAGTTTGGAATACCAACTGGTATTTTTGTGACATGGTGTTCACCACAAAAATACAGAGAATTTATTTTAGCTTAGGAATTGATTTTCCGGTTTCATAAAAATACTGATTGAGTCAACAGAAATTATTTTTCACCGTTTTAAAATACAGATTTGAAATTCAACACAGGCATTTCTTAATTTTATAAAATTACAGTTTTGACCCCATTAAGACTTTCAAATATGAAATCAGGCAAGAAATAAGTTTTACACATAAGAATTGAAATTAGATAAATGCAGACAATATAATTGAATTTAAATATGAAATGCAAGTACCGATAAATAAATGAAAATGCAAGTTATTACACAGCCATAACTGAATTACAACATTTAAACATTATCACAGACGTTCAAATACAGGATTACCATACTATGGAACTAATCCAAAGATCTATTACAACATATTACAATTTCTCAATCCTTACACAAGTTTTAGGATTTAAAACAAAACATATACAACTGTGATTCCCCGGCGTTCCTCGGCCTCACTCATCACGCTTCTTCTTGTCTTTCTCTTACCTGCAATGGAGTAAATCTCCACTGCTCAGCTATATGCTGAGTGCACAAGTCTAACGTATGCAATATATAACAAAACATGCTTTAATCTCATAAATCATATCAATAGTCTCTAGGGAGAAAAATACGCATTCATCCGGTAGCGGCAAGTCCAAGCCTTAAACCGCGATGTCAATGGCAAGTATAAGCCTACAACCATTACATCCCCACAAGTGCCATGGCAAGTCCAAGCCTACAACCATGCACAGTACCCGTCGCTACTCAAATTCTCAAACATCGAGAAGCTTACTCCGGCATGAATTTGTATAAAACTCCCCTTTGACCCACATAGACAACTCAACGTGCTCGCGTAAATTTAGACATGCTTTTCACAATTTAGCGCGTGCATAATTAACAGGCCTACAATTAACACATGGATTTCGCCCGGATCTCAATTTCTTCATCAAAATATAATACATGTATTTCTCTATATTTCACAAGTTAGAACTGTTAGGAAACCGCGTTCCCAGAATCCATTGACAGCGCGTATAAGTTGGTGCTGCAAAAAAAATTACGTGAAAACTACAATAACCCTACAAGGGCGGAACTTGGGTTACCTTAAACTGCTAAAATGGATTGCTGTAGTAGACGAATCGAGAACACGGGCTCGATAACAGCTCATGATCTTCTACCGTATTCCTTTGTTGCCAGAATATCGAACTGAGTGTGGGCTCCTTCGAAATCCTTTATGTTTCTGCTCTCTCTTTTTACGCTCTCTTTTCTATTCCGAGTTATAATACTCTTGATGGAAAAACGCAAACTGAGGAGAGAGCCAAAGCAACATATATATATATATATATATAGGCTATGATAGGGACCATAAGAAGTCAATAAGGAATAGGCTTCCTTATGGAATTAGGAAACCCTAATTCGAATTGAATCAGATTCCTATTTCCATAAATTATAATTCATACCACTAAAGAATTATAATTGCACTCCTACCCTTATCTCAAAATATATTTTGAGCTCCATGTTATTAAATGCTTATTATCTCCTCATGTTAAGATTACAGATATCTATTAATTAAATATAATTACTGACAATCATATTTAATTAATCTCTTAAAATTCCTTGAGATCATCTGCTTAACTTATCTGATATGTCGGATACAAAATCCACCTGCAGGGTTTGATATAATCAAAACTTATAAGCTTTCTCAAGGGGATATCATCAATCCCAAAATTGAGACATGGATTCCATCATTAATTAATATCCACCACACAATTAATATTGTCACCCAATCCAATGAGATATTGACCCATTTAAGGATCTCACCCTTTTAGGGATCAAAGTGTACATATCAAATGTACGTGTCCATAAAATAACTTAGGATTTAGAGCATAAGCACTCATAATAGTCATGAGGTATTAATTATCTTATAAGTCAGTATAAAGATAATTACCCCAAGTCGGTTCCGTTTAATACACAAAATGTACCAGCATGGTGAGTTGAAACTATACCGTTTCCCGCAGTCAAGACACCTACTACAACACCATGCTGCAGTTCTACCGATGGTGTGTCCAATCCATCTAAGACTGTAAACCAAAATCTTACATTCTACAAGATCCGATGGTCTGATCTTCCCTGTGCAAGCCGAACTCTACACACCAAACCACCTACTATGTAGAGTGAAAGACACACATGCATAATATTAAATGAACAATATAATACAAATATTGCCCACACAGATTCTCATAAAAAATGGATTAACTGATTTTATTAAATGAATAATAAATCAACCACATAAAGCATGACTTTTAGTATATATCCCTAACAAGAACTTCATACCTCGTGCGATTTCTCCCAAACTTTGAAGGATCGACTAGGAGGCTAATTAATCGTCGGATTTCGAATTTGAGAAAATTCCTACAAGTTTATACATGTTTTTCCCAAAAGTCTAAAATTAAGATTTTTACAAAAATTGGCCAAACACGGCCTAAGTAGTACCAAAACGTAGATCTCACCTCCACGAGTTCAAATACGAAATTTGGAGAAAAACTAACGGATGAAAGGTCGTCGTATGTCGCCGGCAAGCTCGTAGCAACCAAATCTCCCTTCTCTCTCCTCTCTCTAGATATTTTGTGAGTTTTGGATGAGAATGAATCTCACCCCCTACCTATTTATAGAAAAACTCTTTGGAAATCGCATTTACCTCCCCACGAGTTCCTCAAAGTTCTAATTAGCTCTCAAAACTTCGCACATGTCCATTTTATAACTTTACGAGTGAAAACTATAAATTTCAAAAGTTTTCGACTAGGTTTCGTTTGGTTCCAAAAACTAACGTCCGAAAACTATATTCTGTGGAATCTCTACACAACCTACATTTTTAATTAACGTATCATTCACGTTCTCACCACAGTTCTCAAATGATATACTAAAGTATACAAATACCAGAATTATACTACACAGGTATAATTACTATTCACAGGAATACCACATAAAGTCAAATAATATTTAAATCATATAAATGTCATTTACTCATGCTCATGCAATATGAACTGCCATGTTCCCGTGTCTCACTGACACCTTACCGTTGACTCACAGTCAACCTCATCACCATTATCAACTAGCATTGATAAACTCCCAAATTACAAATATACATGATAAAATTATGAATTCCTGGGACGGGTGTGACAACTCTCCCCTCCAAAAAGGAAGTTTGTCCCCAAACTTATACCTCATGCGTCGAACAGGTACGAATACTCATTCCTCATATCTTCCTCACTTTCCCATGTAGCTTCTTCTATCGTGTGACTACACCATAATACTTTTACCATCAGAATCATTTTAGTTCTCAAGACTTGTTCCTTTCGATCTAGAATCTCTACCGGTTGTTCCACATAAGTCAAGTCTCTCTGAATCTGTAACGGTTCAGGTGCAATGATCTTACTCGTATCTGTCATACATCGTCTCAACATTGATACGTGAAATACATTGTGCACATGTTCCAACTCTGATGACAATGCCAATCGGTAAGCCACCGGCCCTACTCTCTCTAGAATCTCAAAAGGTCCTATGAATCTTGGATTGAGCTTTTCCCTCTTTCTAAATCGTACAATGCCTTTCGAAGGTGATGCTCGCAAGTATACAAAATCTCCAACTTCAAAATTCATTGGTCATTATTTAGAGTCTGCATAACTCTTATATCGGCTCTGAGCTACCTTGAGTCGCTCTTGAATCAACTTCACCTTCTCAGTAGTCACGTATATTAACTCAGGTCCTAATAACTTCCTTTCTCCAACCTCAGTCCAACAAACCGGTGATCGACATTCACGCCCATACAAAGCTTCATATGGTGCCATACCAATACTTGACTAGAATCCATTATTATAAGCAAATTCAATTAATGACAAGTGGTGCTCCCAATCATTCCCAAAGTCTAATACACACAATCTCAACATATATTTCAAGGTCTGAATCATACGCTCTGACTGTCCGTCGGTCTGAGGATGAAATGCGGTACTGAAACTTAACTTCGTACCCATAGCTTTTTGCAAACTTCCCCAAAACCTTGATGTAAAGCTACCATCACGATATGATACAATCACAGCTGGGACTCCATGTAGCCTTACAATCTCTCTCATATACAATGAGCTGACTTGGTTAATTGGTCGAGAAATCTTGTCATTCTTGTTACGCGATCGCAGAAATCTAGAAACAAAGTCCATCGTGATCTCGTCCCACTTCCATTCTGACACTGGCAATGGCTGTAGTAACCCCGCGGGTACTTGTCTCTCGGCTTTGACCTGTTGACATACCGAACATTCAGATACAAACTTAGCGACTTCACGCTTCATACCCTTCCACCAGAAGTTTTCCCTCAAGTTTCTGTACATCTTACTACTTCCCGGGTGCACTGAATATTTTGTACTATGAGCTTCTTCTAGAATCCTCTCTTTTAAGTCTTTCACATTCGGTATACATAATCGATTTTCCAGTTTTAGCGTCCCTCATTCCAACACAAAACCAGGTCATCTTCCTAAAGGTATCTCGTCCCTCATAAGATCCATGAACGCGGCTGGTGCATTGGTAACTCCAAATGGCATAACTAAGAACTCATAGTGTCCATAACGCGTTCTAAAAGCTGTTTTCTCAACATCTTCGGCCTTCACTTTCAACTGATGGTAACACGATCTCAGGTCTATCTTGGAGAATACTTGTGCCCCACGAAGTTGATCAAATAAGTCATCAATTCTGGGTAACGGGTACTTGTTCTTAATCGTTAACTTGTTCAGTTCCCGGTAATCAACACACATACGCATTGAGCCATCTTTCTTCTTTACAAACAATACTGGAGCTCCCCATGGCGATACACTTGGTCGGATAAAACCTTTATCAAATAACTCCAGTAGTTGAACTTTCAGTTCCTTCAATTCTATTGGTGCCATCCTATACAGTGCTTTGGATACCGGTCTTGAGTCTGGCTTTACCTCAATGGTGAATTCAATATCCCTCACAATCAGGACGTCTGGTAGGTCATTGGGGAATACATTCGGGTACTCTCGCACTACTGGAATATCCTCTACTATTGATTCGGTCGCTGAGACATCAGTCACTGAACATAGAAATCCCTGATATCCCTTTTTCAATAACTTTTCCGCTCGGATAGCTGAAATCAAGTACGGCAGCGGTGTAACCCCACTCCCTTGGAAAAAAAGTTCCCATGTACCGGTGATCAAAAATTAACTTCTTTCCGTTCACAATCTATCGTAGCTTGGTTAAGGGCTAACCAATCCATTCCCAATATCACATCGAAATGGTTCACCATAATCGGTATAAGGTCTACGGTCATCAACTTCTCGCCTAGTTTGATATCACAGTTCTTATATATAGTAGACGTCATTATTGATTTACTAAGTGGCACAGCAATAGACAATTCATATCCTAACGGTGCTGATTCAACATTCAAATGTTCAACAAAAGCATGCGATACAAATGAATGCGTAGATCCCGAGTCGACAAGTATGCGTGCTAAGTGTGAACATACAAGTACCATACATGAGACTACTATCTCTGAAGCATCCATATCTCCTGGATTCATCTGATATGCTCTCCCTTGACGTTGCTCCGTCCTTTGTCCCCCGTCATTGGATTGTCTAGGCTTCGACCCACTAGAAGCCATAGAACTAGCTCCTTGCTGAGGATACTTCCTCGGGCAATCCTTAGCTTGGTTCCCAAAACTCCATAATCATAACACTTGCCTCTCATGTCGGGTGTTGAATTAGTACTACCCCCGCCTTGGTTCCTGTTCTGGGGTTTGGTCATGAAACATCAGCCTGAGTGTGGTCGATTGTAAAGTGAACACAACGGTATGTTACTTGGCGTTCTTCTGAAATCACTGAAACTAGAACCAGAGCCTCTTTGAAACAACCTCTTGAAAGATCCGCCTTGGTTCCTATCCCCACTCTCATTGTTTCGTTATTGTGCTGATTCTGCCTCGACATTTCCATTCCACTCTCGGCCACTAGCGCCGTTTGTTGTACTACTGCCACAGTTGAATGTTCGTAGGTTTCCACCCTTAGACGAATATTTTCCCGTAAACCCTCTTCGAATTTCCTTACCCTATCTTTCTCCTCTGGCACGGAACCCTTTCCAAATCTCAACAAAGCGTTGTACTTGGAAGTATATTCGGTTACAGTCATATCTCCCTGCTTCAAGTTATCAAACTCTCTCTTCTTTGCATTGCAGGCGGCTTGCGGAAAGAACCGACGATTGAATTCTGCCTTGAACCCCTCCCAAGTAATTGGTGCTCCTTGATCTAAAACGTTTACCCACCAGTTCTGAGCTTCACCCCTCAATACGTCACTTGCGTTCTCAATCTTCTCCCTATCTAACATCGGAATAAATCAAAAAATTCGTTCCATGTCCATGACCCAATGTTCTGCCAATGTTGTATCAGGTGTCCCATGAAATTCCATCGGTTTCTTCCTCGCAAACTGTTCGAAAATTGATCTCAAACCCCTATTTTCAGGCACATTCACCACAGCTATCGGTTTTGGTTCCAATGGAGGTGTTGGAGGTAACCGTTCGAATATATTTCGGATCATGTCACCCATATTCCCCATCATTTCTGTCATGTCATTCATACATCGTGTGTGTGGCGATAGATTTTGCTCTTCATTACTCATGATTACAATCCTGTAGTTCTCAATGCATAAACACTATGCATGTACAACAATAACAAACGCATGTATGTAAAACAACATACATATGTATCAAACATCTCTAATATGTATGGATGTAATTTAGAACATGTGACAATTCACTTAACACTCCTCTCGTCGTCGAACGTTGCCCAAAGTTTTGTTACCTATAGCTTTGATACCACTAAATGTCACGACCCATCCCACTACGCGTGGAAATAGGACACATGGCACGCCACCAAGGCTCATCCAAACATCATATAACTATACACAGTGGAAGGAACTTTAAAACAACCTTGAGTAATTTAAAACTTTAGGAAACATTACCCTCTGAGTTGACAAATCCATAAGAATCAGAGTTATAAAAAGTTTTAGCCAATTGAATCCCTTCAAAATAAAACAGTTTTTAAATATAGAGGTTCAGTCGACTGTACCTAGCAGAAACTAAAACCCTAAATTCTCAACAGAGGTCCAGTCGACTGATCAGGGAACCCAGTCGACTGCACTGGTTACTATTTGGATCAGTAGCTAAAATCTACAGTAGTTCAATTGACTGATAAAGAGTCCAGTCGACTGCTTCTCTTACTATCCAGTTTTAGTGTCTCAATCCCACAGGATCCAGTCGACTGACATAGGGTCCAGTCGACTGCTCCCCTGCTGGGCAGCCCTGTTGTAAAAATTTACAACTCATGCTTCTCCACACCAACAACAATCACAACCATAACTGAATTACAACATTTAAACATAACCACAGACATTCAAATACAGGATTACCATACTACAGAACTAATCCAAAGATCTATAACAACATATTACAATTTCCCAATCCTTACACAGGTTTTAGGATTTAAAACAAAACATATACAAATGTGATTCCCCAGCGTTCCTCGGCCTCACTCATCACGCTTCTTCTTGTCTTTCTTCTTACCTGCAATGGAGTAAATCTCCACTGCTCAGCTATATGCTGAGTGCACAAGTCTAATATTTGCAATATATAACAAAACATGCTTTAATCTCATAAATCATATCTATTTGTATGAATATATATGTTGATCACCATTGTTGATTTTCATGAAAGCTTGAAACTTGAAAAAGGGTGATTTTACAAACTCAACCAAAATCCGTTTTCTTAGATAATTATGAAACATTACATGAATTATATGCTAGGTTTGAAGTATTAAAGCTTACCTTGTTCATAGGAGAAAGTGTATAAGAAATTTAGTTTTCTCAACCTTTAGTTTTTCATAAAATTCGAGAGTTACGGATCGATTCACGATAAATTGGTCGTAGATTCTTAATCCTTGTTAAAAACCGAAGAAATCCATATATGATATGTTATATATACTTCAGTTTTCGAAAATGGGTCAAAAGACCCCTTAATTTCTGAAATAGGGGAAAACATGCGAGGAAGATGAAGACACTACTGAAACTCGTGCGCGCGATTGCGCGAGCGGCCTGCGCGAGCGACCCTTCGCACGAGCCATGTGGTTTCAGGCAGATAGAAAAGATCTTAATAAGAAAAATGAAAATTAGGCAGACCGTGCGAGCGATCTCCCTGTATTCTGGCAGTTGGAAAAGTTATATTAAAGAAAAGGAAAATTGGGCATATCGCGCGATCAGCCCGCGTGCGCGACTTTTGACAGTTTCTGGTTTTTGCTTGTTTTATGTTAAGGAACTGTTTGGGTGATGTGTCATGGACTTTTAAAGCTCTGTTTGGGAAATTTACTAAAATAGAACCCTATTTGGTTATGTTTGGACGATTAAAATGATGTATTATGACTTAACAATCCCTGCATGTACGTTGTTCCTATAATTCAGCATTTTACTTTTGTTTAAGGTTTCATGACATACATGTGGAGTCAGTTGTACATGCATGGTGTGTGGTTATCAGTATGGAAAAGAGTGTGTGGTTGAGATTGTATTGTGGACACTCCCTGGTAATTGTGTACCAAAGTGTGACGTATTGAGATTGCGGTGAGAGTCTCTTTGTAATGCGACGGTGGCAAAACTGGACACTCCCTGATGCCCATGGTAGCGTTAAAGTGTGTGACGCCGAATTTGGACATTCCCTAGCACCCATGGTAGTGCTAAAGTGTGGCCTATGGACACCCCTGGTACCTGAGTCTGGATACTGCATTAGGTTACCTCCGGTATTTGCGAGGCGGATTAGGTATTAAAGTGTGAGGCATTGGACACTCCCTGATACCCCGGACCAAAGTGTGAGGCAAACTGGACATTCCCTGGCACCCCTGTGCTAAAGTGTGGCTATCGGAGTATTACAAGGATACTTGTATGAGATAGTGGGTTTTTATGTTTGTCGAGAGAAAAGAGTCGGTAAGATGAGATGGTGCATTGTTTTTATACATGGTCACATATATATTATATCTTTCAAATGATATTGTGGTTGTTTTCTAAAATGAACTCTTTACTTTAATATAAACTTGTTGAATTAAATGGGAATTGGAAAATGGTAAATGAGTATGTGTTACATTCAAAGTTATGTTTTTAATACTCACCAGCTTCTTAAAGCTGACGATGTTGATGCGTCCTGGACATTCATGTCTAGGCTTTTCAGGTTATGATATTGCTGGACCATACGACTACGCAAACTGAGAATCCCTACTGGAAAGAGAATTTACTTTTATATGTTTTAAGTTATAAACTGTTTTGTAATAAGGATGACTGTAATAGATGTTAAGTTATTGTTTTGATTTAAGGCGGTTTGTGCCTTTAGAGACCCCGTGTTGTAATAACTATTAAGTTAGAAAAATATTTGTAAGCCTTAATTGCTTTGCTCTGATTATTATGTTTTTGTTGTTGACGTTTGGGACAGAATCGATTCTTCAAACTGTCGCGACCTACAGGTCCATAAAGGAAACGCTTTCCTTATTTATGCTACGTCGGGGCGTGACATGGACAGTTGATTTATATAGTGTCCTCATAGACAGTTGTTACATGTATAGACCAATCACATTCAATATGGGGGTTCGAGTCAGTGCCCCTAATGCAATTATTTTGGGGTTTATTTTTACATAATTGACAATTTTTTTAGGATCTATTTGTACATAACTGGCGATATTTTTGGGGTCTACTTAGGCTTAGTTTGGCTCCCACGTGGCTTTTTAAAAGTGGCTTATGAAATTTATTATTGAGTTGTTTAATAATTTTGTACAAGTGACACATTACTCTTCAAAAAACATCATGAAATAAAAAAACAACCTTGAGCTTTTAAAAGCTCTAGAATGGAGATATAACACCCGCATTTGTGTTATTGCATTCCATTGCATTGTCATGCATGATAATGTGATGTGGCGTGTCTTATGACACATGGTTGAGTGAGTTTTGACTCACGAGTTGATTTGGGTGTCTGTATTAGAGAACCCTTTGAAACTGTTGTGATTGAGGATTTATTGTTTGTGAAGTCTCTCCGAGTATGAGACGATCACTGTGGAATATTTTAAATGTTTATCTGAAACTAAATGTTTACCTGTGTATTTCAATAATTGTATTATTTTCTGGCTTAGAATATATTTCTGTTGTTAGATTTAGTATCCTGGTGAGGACGAATGAACACGCTATTAATTTGGTAGGCTAATTAGCTGATGGAAAAATAGGTTTAAATTAATTTTTAAACGCGCAGCGGAAATAATCAAGTTATAAAAATTAATGGTAGCCCAGGATCTACTACTCGTCAATTCCATAGATGCGTACCAACAGAGGGACAAGAGTTATACCTTAGTGTCTTGAACCCAATTCTAAAATCTTCAACTTCCAGCAGCCTCCACTAGATGGCCTTCACTCTTATGACTCCTATGGATGCTCACAGGAAGGACTAGGGTTGGTGGGAACCCTAATGGAGAGGAAGGAGAAGGTTTGGAGCTCTAAAACAGGTTCTGCAGCTTCTGACGTTTAAAAATGACGAACTACTTTTCCAGAACGCAGCTGCCCTATTTATAGATTTCCAAAACCGACCTAACCTTCAATCGATCGAACAATTCTCGATCGATCGAACATTCGATCGATCGAACAATTCTCGATCGATCGAACCTGTCATGACTTCAATTGATCGAACATACTTCAATCGATTGAACTTGTCTTGACAGCTTCCTCAAGTGTCTTTCCAAGCATCCTACCGGAGCTAAGAGTGCGACCTCCTAGGCTCTTTATTGTTGGCTCAGACCAGTTTGTTAATTACCATGACCAAACTCTTTGATCATCAAACTAACCAGCTGGTCAGTTAACGTTTACTCCACTATAAAACGATAACTGAACTCCAACGCTAAAGAACATATCCGAAGCGATAACTAGACTTGTATGTTGTACTAATGTCCCTCTACCTTCAGCATTCGTAATCATATTCAGGTAGTCGGATAACTGTTACTGTCAACCTGAATCATGATTACTTCTTGTATTCCTTGAGTCCCATTCACCTTTCATGATTACCAAACATGTTGATAACTCTTATCAACAAGACTGCAATACTCAGTAATCGACTTGGTGACATTCTCAAGGGAATACTTACTCTGAATTAGAGGGTAGATTCTATCTTGACAATATATGTTCACAACCCTATGAACCTGACATACCCAAGATACCCAGGTGTTGATCTTCTATAGACCTCACTGATTGGTAAGTCAAAGCAGTCATATCCACAGTCTGTGTTCATAATCGTCTCAAGATTGAGAACACGTACCTTATACAAGTTATGAGTTCCTATTGACTGTTGACAGCCTTAAGTGTCAATAGGAAACTCAGGTCCGTCAATACACTATAAGCACTAGCATATCAACTAAGAGTTACACTCTAGTGATTGCGATTAATCACTCCATCCAATGGTAGTTAATTATGCTACAGTGTAGACATGATGAGGTATCCAATCTCATCATCCACTGTGACATATTCTAAGTATCAAAAAATAGTAATTCGTATCTCACTTGTATGCATCTCATACACACACGAATTACTTACTATGATACTTAAGGATTAACAATCATCTCATGAAATGAACATACATAATGAAATGTAAAGCCGATATCCATATATTAAAATGTCAATGTCTCATACATAAAGTAATGGTTTGAGGGCACAGACCCAGCATTAGCAACTTCGGAAACGTCATATAGAAATTCGCGTTTTAGCGACCAAACGAAACTTAGTCGAAAACTTTTATAATTTTGAAGTTTCACTTATAAAGCTATGAATTAGCTGTGTAGAAAGTTTCAGAGACTGATTAGGAGTTTGGAAAACTCGTGGGGAGGTAAACGTAATTCCCGAGAGTTTTGTCATATATAGATAGAGATGGTTGAGATATTTTCTAAGTTCTTAACCTAAATTCCGAAAGGGAGGTTTTGGAGCTTAGAGCTTTGCGACGCCAAACGACGACCTTTCGTCAGTCTATTTTCTCCCAGATTTCATATTCGAGCTCCTCGAGGTAAGAGCTTCGTTTTGATATATGTTAGGACTTGTTTGGCTAAGTTTTTCGAAAAGTCTTTTTCTAGAATTTTTCATAAAAGTTGATAAATGGAATTTTGATCCATAGAATTGTACTAAACGGACTTCTACACGTTCTTTGTACACGGGTTTTCTTTGAATCGAAGTTTAAGAGCGTAAATCGGTGGTGAGTGATTCAACTATGTTTTTGGAATGGTTTTTTGACATGTATTCATGTTATGTTTGAATAACATGTATTAATACTTAGAGATATCTTGTGTAGTTCATATTGGGCATTTATATTGATAAGTAGGCCCAATAGCACGATGAAATGTTTTGATTACCGCGAGCATGGTGATATGTATTTGAGCATGTTAAGCAGCTTATGTGGGTCAGAAGGAACACGTGGTCATTGTGCCATTTTGTGGAGCCAATATAGGCATTAAGGTCACACAATTGAAGAGAAGAATTGTGGGTGTTACCCTTTCGCGTGGACTTATTGGCGAGGAGTCGCGGATTGGGAGTATGGACGGGCATGTGAGTCTCCAACGACTAGTATAAAATGTAGAGATGTGAATGCGGACATGTTTATCATTCATGTGCATATGTTGTTTTATTCACTAAGTGTTACTTAAACAAATCAAATATCTGTGGTTATTCAAATAACCATTTTATGTGTTAATGCTGGCGAGGAATCGCAGAAGTGAGCACGTGGGTTGGGAGTTCTTTTAGAAGGCAACTTGAACGTTAATCTTGTAGTTTTGGGACAATAGGAATGTTGTAATAAGAATTCTTATGGTTTTTAGTTATGTTTAACTTGCTTAGCAAAAAAAAAGTTATGTTTAACTTGGTATGTTAGAACGAATCTAAAATATTGTAATAGTTAGTAACATGATGTAATTATACTTTGGTTATGTTTTAATACAGCTAAGATTACTTTGGTGAGAAGTTAGAGTGTGTGGTTAACATTTGGTTGTTTTTGAAAAGCTTTTGAAACTTATTTTTCTGCAGATTGGGCTGCTGTTAGGGGAGCAGTCGACTGGTCCAGTATTCAGTCGACTGGACCTTTGTGCCTGCTAGCTACTGCTTTTTAATATGGCAAAAGCAATCGACTGGGCCCTGCCTCAGTCGACTTGACCTCTGTAGGTTTTGTGTTCATTTTGGTTCTGCCTGCTTCAGTCGACTGAAAGTTGGAGTCCCAGTCGACTGGACCCCAATCTCAGTTGACTGGATGGTCTGTTAAACCTTTTTGAAAACTCTCTGCTTTCTTCAGTCGACTGAGGTCCAGGCCCAATCGACTAGACCACTAGTTTTGAAAATGTGTTTTGTTTTCCGCTGCGTGTGTTCTTCAAACCTAATTTTGAGAACGTTAATGAATTGGTTTAGCCTCGGTGGCGTGCCATGGGCTCCGGTTCCGCTATTGTGGGATCGGGCTGTGACATTTAGTGGTATCAGAGCATAAATTTAGAGCCTTGGGAACGAGTGACGTTATATATGCTGAGTGACGTCGAGTGGAGTGTGTAACTGTGAAGATAATTGTTATCATTGTATGAATGCTTCATGTGTTAATATTTGTTGATTGTGATGAACTGTGCACATATATCTATTTTGTGGCATAGCATGCATGGTCATTATGCATTGAACTCAACAGGGGAATATTTGAAACATTATGGTTGACCCACCTTGAGAATTGTCACCGTATTCGCGGATGGACCAAATAGTGAATATGGTGGAAAATTTCATACAAGCAGTAAGTGAAAGAGAACAGATGAACGTTCAGCCTCCACCAGTGGAAATACGTTATATCAATGCACCACCGGCACTGCGACCTCATCACACAATCGTGGAACAGTTTCATAAGCGAAAACCGACCTTGTATCATGGACAAGTTGACATAGACTTGGCCGATCATTCGATGATGGACATGGAAAGACATTTTTGTCAGGTAAAATGTACCGATGAGGAGAAAATTTTATGCGCATCCGATACGTTGATGGGCGAAGCATTGGATTGGTGGAACAACGTACTTGAACAAGGGAAGCCGACCACGTGGGAAGCATTTAAAGAAGAATTCAACAAACGTTTCTTTCCGCAATCTGCTTATACTCAGAAACGCCAAGAGTTTGCAAGTCTGGTTCAGGGAGACATGATTGTGAGTGAGTATGTATCCCGTTACAATGCCTTGTTACGATTTGGGAAAACTACCGTTCTGACTGATAGGGATAAAGCTCGTAAGTTTGAGGAAGGACTTAAGGAGAATATCCGTGGCCATGTAGATATGTTACAACACCCGATCGTTTCTCTCGTTGAGGAAGCTGCTCGTATTGCTGAGAAAAGTGTCGACAGATATCGACAGGGACAACAAGGGAAGAGAGCAAACGACAGTCGGGGTAAGAGTCAAGGGAATGCGAAGAAACCGTTTACGCATGGTTCTGGATAGCATATGGGTAACCAAGGAGGAAGTACATTTATGGGAGATTCGAGACCGTTCTGCCCGACATGTAACCTGCGACACAGAGGAACCTGCTATCAATTGATCACTTGCTACCTTTGTAAGAAATTGGGACACTTATTTAGGAATTGTCCTTTGAATGTGAATGCGAATGTGACTACACCAAACACTACCTCGACCACAAAGAGTTACAACCCAGAGATGAGGGGAAATGTTTTGAATGTGAACAACCGGGACACATAGTGAAGGACTGCCCGAGTAAGAGACAACCAGGAATGAGTACCGGGGTATCGAGTGTGCTAAGCGGATCAAGGGTAGAACCTCGAGTGGATAAAGGGAAAGGAGTCGCGCAACAGCAAGGACGATACTTCCAGCTCAGGTCGGGGAATACAGATGATACCGTCGTATCAGGTATTCTTCCTATTTGTTTGTATCCTGCACGTATACTTATGGATTCTGGTTCAATGCATTCATTCGTATCTCGTGATTTTGTTAAGCATTTAACTATTAAGTCAGAACCACTAGGATATGACTTGTGTGTATCATTTCCTAGTAGTGAACCGCTAGTTACTTCTTCAACATTCAAGTCATGTGAGATCAAGATAGGTGATAAAGTCTTGAGCGTTGATTTGATTCCGTTGACGGTGAACTACTTTGATGTTATCTTGGGTATGGATTGGTTGTCGGTAAATCAAGCCAGAATCGATTGTGAACAAAAATGGGTTAGTTTCTATTCGTCAGGGCGAGAAGAGTTTACTTTTCAGGGTAAGGAAGTGATCGTACCGCCGTACTTGATATCGGCGATTCAAGCAAGTAAGATGTTGAAGAAGGGTTGTTCGGGTTTCTTATGTTCAATTATCGACACGCGAGTTCTTGGACCACTAATAGAAGACATTTCACTAGTTCGAGAATTTCCAGATGTTTTTTCCGATGAGTTACCCGACATATTGATTGAAAGAGAACTTGAGTTCACAATAGAAGTAGTACCAGGGTCACAACCGATATCTAAAGTGCTGTATCGAATGGCACCGATAGAGTTGAAAGAGTTGAAGGTTTAGTTACAAGAACTACTTGAGAAGGGTTTTATCCGACCGAGTGTTTCGCCGTGGGGAGCTCTAGTCTTGTTTGTGAAGAAGAAAGATGGAACAATGCGTATGTGCATCGACTACCGAGAGTTGAATAAGTTGACCGTCAAGAACAAGTATCCGTTGCCGCGAATAGATGACTTGTTTGATCAGTTACAAGGGGCTCATGTATTTTTGAAGATCGACTTGAGATCCGGTTACCATCAGTTGAAAGTCAAAGAGGAAGATGTTGAGAAGACAGCTTTCAGGACTCGATATGGTCACTTTGAATTTTTGGTTATGCCATTTGGAGTGACTAATGTACCAGCTACTTTCATGGATTTGATGAACCGTGTTTTCAAGGATTATTTAGATGAGTTCATTATCGTGTTCATAGATGACATCCTAATCTACTCCAAAAGCGTTGAAGATCACGAGCATCATTTGCGATTAGCTTTACAACGATTGCGTGAAAAGAGATTATTCGACAAATTGAAGAAGTGTGAGTTTTGGTTGACCGAGATAGCTTTCCTTGGACATATAGTGTCGGCAAAGGGAATTTCTGTAGACCCTCAGAATATAGAAGCAGTTACCAACTGGGTGAGACCAACGAATGTGACAGACATCCAAAGTTTCCTAGGATTAGCTGGGTATTATCAGAGATTTATAAAAGACTTTTCGCGTATAGCAATGCCGATGACACAGTTAATGAGGAAAAATATTGCTTTTGTTTGGAGTCCAGAATGTGAAGAAAGTTTTCAAGAGTTGAAGAGTCGACTAGTGAAAGCACCAATATTAGCCGTTCCGTCAGGGACTGAAGGATTTATTATTTACAGTGATGCTTCATATAGAGGTTTAGGTTGCGTTCTTATGCAAGGTGATAAAGTCATTGCGTATGCATCGAGACAACTTAGACCGCATGAGAAGAATTATCCAACACATGATCTAGAATTGGCCGCCGTGATTTTTGCATTGAAGATTTGGCGTCATTACCTATACGGGGAGAAATGTTAGATCTATTCGGATCACAAGAGTTTGAAGTCCCTGTTTACACAATGAGATTTGAACATGAGGCAAAGGAGATGGTTAGAGTTGATGAAGAACTATGACTTGTCAATTCAGTATCATTCGGGCAAGGCGAATGTCGTCGCCGATGCTCTTAGTCGCAAAGTACCAACCAACACCGCATCAGATTTGACTTCTCAGAAAGAACTGATATGAGATATGGAGAATTTGGAGATTGAAGTGATACCGAGGATTGAAAGTGGCTTGATGTCGACGATGGTGGCACAACCACTCTTGATTCACAAGATCGCAGAGAAACAACTTCAAGATGTGGCTTTGAAGAAGATTTGTGATGAGATTCTGATGGGCAAACCATCGGGATTTACTTTTGAGAATGATGTTTTGAGATTGAGGGGTAGAATTTGTGTGCCTAACGAGAAGGAGTTGAAACGGAATATCCTAGAGGAAGCACACAATACGAAGTATATCGTTCATCCGGGAAGCACCAAGATGTATAGAGATTTGAGACATGTTTATTGGTGGCCGGGAATGAAGAGAGAAATAGCACGTTACGTTTCGCGTTGTACTAGTTGTCAACAAGTAAAGGCCGAGCGCCAATTACCCTCGGGATTGTTGCAACCATTACCGATAGCCGAGTGGAAATGGGAGCACATAACAATGGATTTTGTTAGTGGGTTTCCAAGGTCGAAGAGATCGAACACTATTATTTGGGTGATTGTTGATCGTTTGACGAAGTCGTCGCACTTCCTACCAATCCGAACAACTAAACCAAGGACGTTAGCTAAGTTGTATATTCGCAAAATTGTGAGACTACATGGTATCCCAGTTTCTATCATTTCGGATAGGGATAGTAGTTTTACATCAAAGTTTTGGAGAGCCTTGCAAGAAGCAATGGGTACCAAATTGCACTTTAGTACAACTTTTCATCCTCAGACCGATGGTCAATCAGAGAGAGTAATCCAGATTTTGGAAGACATGCTTCGGTTATGTGTACTTGATTTCCAGGGTGATTGGGAAGACCACCTGCCGTTAATTGAGTTTGCGTACAACAATAGTTTTCAATCGAGTATTGGAATGGCTCCTTATGAAGCTTTATATGGTCGTGTTTGTCGTTCACTGATTAGTTGGACAGAGGTGGGAGAAAGAATAATTGAAGGGCCAAAAATTGTACAAGAAACGACGGACAAGATAAAGGTAATTAGACAACGGTTACTGACAGCCCAGAGTAGGTATAAGAGTTATGCCGACAAGCGCAAACGGCCGTTGGAATTCGATGTAGGAGACTTGGTGTTTTTGAAGGTGTCACCTTCAAAGGGAATAACCAGATTTGGTAGATACGAAAAACTCAACCCGAGGTATGTAGGACCTTTTGAGATTATTGGGAGAGTTGGACCCGTAGCTTATCGTTTGAAATTGCCGAGTGAGTATGCTCAAGTACATAACATGTTTCACGTGTCATTGTTACGTAAACACTTAGTGGAGGATATAGATCAAGTTATGACTCCGATATCGAATGAGATTCAGAGTGATTTGACATATGTTGCGTATCCGGTAGAGATATTGGATAGAAAAGACCAAGTCTTGCGAAATAAGGCGATATTGAAAGTGAAAGTGTTATGGCGTAGCCAAACGATGGAAGAGATGACATGGGAAATCAAAGATGAGATGCGTACTCAGTATCCGTACATTTTTGAGACATGAGGTATAAGTTTGGGGACAAACTTCTTTTACGGGGGAGAGTATTATAACACCCGCATTTGTGTTATTGCATTCCATTGCATTGTCATACATGATAATGTGATGTGGCGTGTCTTATGACACATGGTTGAGTGAGTTTTGACTCGCGAGTTGATTTGGGTGTCTATATTAGAGAACCCTTTGAAACTGTTGTGATTGAGGATTTATTGTTTGTGAAGTCTCTCCGAGTATGAGACGATCACTGTGGAATATTTTAAATGTTTATCTGAAACTAAATGTTTACCTGTGTATTTCAATAACTGTATTATTTTCTGGCTTAGAAAATATTTCTGTTGTTAGATTTAGTATCCTGGTGAGGACGAATGAACACGCTATTAATTTGGTAGGCTAATTAGCAACTTCGGAAACGTCATGTAGAAATTCGCGTTTTAGTGACCAAACGAAACTTAGTCGAAAACTTTTATAATTTTGAAGTTTCACTTATAAAGCTATGAATTAGCTGTGTAGAAAGTTTCAGAGACTGATTAGGAGTTTGGAAAACTCGTGGGGAGGTAAACGTAATTCCCGAGAGTTTTGCCTATATATAGATAGAGGTGGTTGAGATATTTTCTAAGTTCTTAACCTAAATTCCAAAAGGGAGGTTTTGGAGCTTAGAGCTTTGCGACGCCAAACGACGACCTTTCGTCAGTCTATTTTCTCCCAGATTTCATATTCGAGCTCCTTGAGGTAAGAGCTTCGTTTTGATATATGTTAGGACTTGTTTGGCCAAGTTTTTCGAAAAGTCTTTTTCTAGAATTTTTCATAAAAGTTGATAAATGGAATTTTGATCCATAGAATTGTACTAGACGGACTTCTACACGTTCTTTGTACACGGGTTTTCTTTGAATCGAAGGTTAAGAGCGTAAATCGGTGGTGAGTGATTCAACTATGTTTTTGGAATGGTTTCTTGACATGTATTCATGTTATGTTTGAATAGCATGTATTGATACTTAGAGAAATCTTGTGTAGTTCATATTGGGCATTTATATTAATAAGTAGGCCCAATAGCACGATGAAATGTTTTGATTACTGCGAGCATGGTGATATGTATTTGAGCATGTTAAGCTGCTTATGTGGGTTAGAAGAAGCACGTGGTCACCGTGCCATTTTGTGGAGTCGATATAGGCATTAAGGTCGCACGATTGAAGAGAAGAATCGTGGGTCTTACCCTTTCGCGTGGAATTATTGGCGAGGAGTCGAGGGATTGGGAGTATGGACGGGCACGTGAGTCTCCGGCGACTAGTATGAAATGTAGAGATGTGAATGCGGACGTGTTTATCATTCATGTGCATATGTTGTTTTATTCACTAAGCGTTAGCTTAAACAAATCAAATATCTGTGGTTATTCAAATAACCATTTTAGGTGTTAATGCTGGCGAGGAATCGCAGAAGTGAGCACGTGGGTTGGGAGTTCTTTTAGAAGGCAACTTGAACGTTAATCTTGTAGGTTTGGGACAATAGGAATGTTGTAATAAGAATTCTTATGGTTTTTAGTTATGTTTAACTTGGTATGTTAGAACGAATCTAAAATATTGTAATAGTTAATAACATGTTGTAATTATACTTTGGTTATGTTTTAATACAGCTAAGATTACTTTGATGAGAAGTTGGAGTGTGGTTAACACTTGGTTGTTTTTGAAAAGCTTTTGAAACTTGTTTTTCTGCAGATTGGGCTGCTGTCAGGGGAGCAGTCAACTGGTCCAGTGTTCAGTCGACTGGACCCTTGTGCCTGCTAGCTACTGCTTTTTAATATGGCAAAAGCAGTCGACTGGGCCCTGCCTTAGTCGACTGGACCTCTGTAGGTTTTGTGTTCATTTTGGTTCTGCCTGCTTCAGTCGACCGAAGGGGGATTTCAGTCGACTGAAAGTTGGAGTCCCAGTCGACTGGACCCCAGTCTCAGTCGACTGGATGGTCTGTTAAACCTTTTTGAAAACTCTCTGCTTTCTTCAGTTGACTGAGGTCCAGGCCCAGTCGACTGGACCACTAGTTTTGAAAATGTGTTTTGTTTTCCGCTGCGTGTGTTCTTCAAACCTAATTTTGGGAACGTTAATGAATTGGTTTATCCTCGGTGGCATGCCACGGGCTCCGGTTCCACTATTGTGGGACCAGACTGTGGCAGGAGATTTTAAAAAAGAGTCGCACTCAATCTAGTCCATTAAGGATGAGTAATACTATAGTTCTCAAATTTTTTGTTCCAAATGCTTCCCAAAATGGGCCACCTAATTAAAATTCATTGAACCCACTACCACATGTATTTAGGAAATATAACATTAATATTAAGGAATACAATTCTTAGATTTTAGGATTTTGTCGTTGCAAATTAGAAACTTCCATCTACTTTTCAGCTCTGAGATTTCAAATTTTGGCTCATAAGATATATAACAAGCCTACTTCATTTAATTTGATCTTTCTTGTGATATACAATTTGTACAATTCGTTTTTTGCATGAAAGGATTTAAAGGAGGACTTTTCACTCATAGAAAGAAAGAAATAAATTAAAAGTATTTTGGTGGCAAACTTTTCATTGCTTTCAGTTGGAGAATAATATAGAAATAGCCTTCAATTTTACAATCTCACTAATAGATAAATAGCACCGTCAATTCCACCATTTATATACAATGGTGGAATTGACGGTGCTATTTATCTATTGGTGAGATTGTAAAATTGAAGGCTATTTCTATATTATTCTCAATTTTGAGACGATACTTACAGAGAATAATGTGACTTGATGAAATATGCAACTATGTACGATAAGAGTTCCATATTTCAATTTGCATGAGGCTAAGGTATGTTATCTAATTTTGTTATTTTTTTAAGATATAGTGGTATGTGATGAAACTAGAGGGGCATAAAATTTTGATTGTTTCAAATGGTTTTTATTCTCATGAAAGAAGCAAATTAGACTACACTTTTGGATAAGGAAAAAAAAAAATGAAATTGATGGTATTATTGCCCAAATATTTCCCCTATCTTGAGCCTATGTGTTCCAATTGCTTACGGTTGGTCTACATTTTGTAGTGTATTAATGACGTACCGCTTCTCTTGATAATACTAACTATTAGCTATATTGGCAACATAGATTGTTAAGATTTTCATGCCTTTGGTAGAAAATTACAAACAATGTTGACATTGTTTTGCTCTCAACACTTGAAATTGAATCTGAGTTGAAATAAAATTTGTTATATGAAACACAAAAGTTAGTTGAACATGCTCAACAAACATTATCTTATTGACTCGTGTGAATTATGCTTTAGTTAAAAAGGAAAAAAACCAGTGATAGTTCATCCTTGTAAAATTTTTGGTGAAGATGCTTTTCTTACATTGCAGGTTTATTTTCTTGACATTATTCACCGTCACAAATCCATTAAGCCTTTTGCATGTCATACAAGGACAAAGAGGTGTTATTACATCATTGGTGGTCATCCATAACTTCTAATGGATACGTGAGTTTGTGATGTTTTTATTTTGTGAGTAAACATCTATGAAATGTATTATATTGTGGGATAACATATGTGTGTTTACTTGAAATGTGACATAATATTTTTCATGGTATATGGCACTTCCCTAAGTGCGTAATATATTATATTTCAAGATTGTGTTGGATGTGGTTTTGGAAGTTTAAAAGACATTATGGTAAACGTCTTCTTACTTTGAAAAAAATTCTTGTACTCGAAAAGAATTGTGATTTGAAATATGCACTTGAGTTACTAGAACTTCAAAAAAAAATTTCAGGCACTGAAATTATTTGGTTAAAGTGAAGATCTTGAGAGTGATCATGAGATTTTTGAAAAATTGCTATGTTACAAGTTTTTGAACAATGATGATCTTAAAATTGATTTCCAAATTTTTTGAAAAGATATTACCACTAAATTTTGGAGACTAGCTTAAAAAAATATTGAGAATTTGGCAATATTTTTTCGGCCCTAAATTGTGAGTTTTGGTATTTTCCAAATAGTGGGAGCTTTTAAAAAACATTGAGTTATTTCGATATAATTTTGGCTTTGAAAAATTACTTGGAATAGTGCAAGGAGTTGGTGATCCAAGTGTTGGAATAAATTATACTTACAAAATATAATGATTTAAATAAATTCATTGATCGATCTGACCATATATGTTTGCCTTGGGTAGAATTAATCTAAGATGATTATATTTGTTTACCTTTGATACATTATCCAAGATGTTGGTTATTTTATGAATGCCTTGGACATTTTCCAGATGAATAATTTGGGTTAGTCTTGGTTTTAATCCAAGAGTGTATATTAAAATTAATTTCTTTGGATATTTTCCAAAATGGCGTGATACCTTGAATTTGACTCAAGGTGATATGAGAAGTGCATATTGAGAAATTCGTTATGATTCTTAGAATTAACCACGATGAATTTGGTAATACCTTGGAATTTCCAAGATGATTAGTTGTTGATTATTTGAATACCATTACATGTGTAATGATGTATGGTTAAAAAAAAAAGTTATGGTTTGTTTAACTAAATGTTTTCCGCTATACTCGAAAGGTACAGTGATGAGATTTGGGAACACCCTATGGTAATTGGTTGTATACCATTGGCTATGTGATTATATTGGGAGGTAGAGGTATTGTTGAATGCTAATGAAGACGTGGGTTGGTTCATGCTTTTCTATATGAAACTTTAATGTTCGAGAAAATCAATACCACTTGTTTTGATCCATTGTGATTGTATTTTAATGATTGGAAGAGTAGGAATATGTACGACAATGGGAAAACACAATATTGTGAAATCCTTTACAAGTGAAGTGGCGAGTTATGGAGATAATTATCTATACAAGCTTTAGCTAAAGTTAAATTCTAGATTGCATCGAGGGGGATAGGCCTATAGCCTAAAGAAAGAAAAATTGCCTGTGAGGATACCCTACCCAAGGACCAGAGATCATGAGAACTAGGTTCAAAGGGAAGAACGAATCATAGAGTGGTTTGATTGACATGCACAAATTTGAGCACTAGCTCATTGGCTATCCCTATTGTGTAAGTGCATGGTTGAGTTGTTATCAACTCTTAATGAGTTCTATAACCATTATTGGTGGGAAGTCAGAGTCATGAGAACATCTTTAATAGACTCACCTATTTGAGTGTGGAAGTGAGGCTTCTTCCTATGAGAATAGGGCTAATTCTCTAAAATGCTCAAGAAGCCGGGATATAGCACATGGCCGTTAACGTGCTAGCTTAAAAGCTTGGAATAGAGTGCTGAAAAATTATGTGTGTGATGCAATCTCATGTTTCCCCAAAGCAGTCATAGTTCAAGACATTGTCACTACTGGCTCTGAAGCAAGATTTGTTGAACACTAAATGAGGGTTCAAGCCATTGGCACCCTAATTATGCATAATTTTTTTTTTTATCTTTACCCAATATGTAAATATTTTTTACTTTTATTAAAATAAGTGGGGGAATGTTAAATTATTCTAATATAAATAAATATTACTTGTTAGCCTTGAATTTATTTATGGCATTATTTTTGTTTTGTTTTGATGATGACAAATCTAGTGATAAGCATACTTTCATTGGTTCTATTTCAATCAATTATCATGTCATTTTCGTTATGCTAATCTATTGATTCATGTACTTAAATGTTCTAACTTTGTTTGATTAATTGAGATAGCATATGGTGAAGCCTAAGAGTGATGGAGCTCAACAAGGATCAAGCTTAAAGATTTGAAGATCTTTCATCCTTAGTTGAAGACTAGGTTCTCTTTGTAAAACTTTTTGATTATCACTCATAAGGCCATCTCCAAGGGGAGAGCCATCACCCTAGGCAATACCCTCAACTACCAAAATGCCTAGCTAGAGGTGTCAATCGGGTCGGGTTGGCCCGGCCCGGCCCGAGCCCGGCCCGATTTTTCCGGGCTAAAAGCCCGGCCCGGCATAGGCCCGGCCCGCTAAGCCCGAGCACTTTTGTCCGGTCCGGGGTGGACACCCTTGGTCCCGTCCACGGCCCGGCCCGGCCCGCTCCTTTGCCCGAAACCCGGCCCGGCCCGCTAGCCCGGATAAGCTAGCCGTTGTGGCCCGGCCCGGCCCGGTAGGCCCGCCCGTGGCCATAACGGCTAGTTTGGCCCCTTTTCAATTTTTTTTCCATTTTTTACCCCTCTAACGGCTATAAAACGGCTAGTTTTGGGGGTAAAAATGTAAATGTGCTTTTTGACTTCCCAAAATACCCCTTAGCCCATTTTCTATAAATACTAAACCTCCCACAACATATTTTCTCATACAAAAATCAATTATCTCTCTCTATTCTCTACTTTCTCTATACTACTCCATAAACTACAAGTCTACAAGCACTTCTACTCTACAAGTTGGTGATTCAATTATCAAAGCTCTAATTTGTAAAGGCACTTCTAGTCTTCTACAACTTGAACTTACAAGCTCTCAAGTCTCAAGTCTTATTATAATTTATAGTTGTTCACTTCTTCTTTTACTACTATAAGTTGAGGTAAATTTATTTATTGTTTCACTTCTTGCTTTATTAGTTGCTTATTTAATTGTTAGTATTTTAAATCTTTTATATTTCTTTCCCCTCTTTTTTTTTTATTTAAAAAAAAAATGGCATCTCACTCAAGATCTTCAAAAACTAGGGAAGGCCCAACTTATGACTTTGAAAATTTAGATTATGGGGAAAGAAATGAGATTAATGATTTGGAATTGGAAGATGATGATGACGTTGAAATTATGGGGTCTATTCCATCTGAACCATCTCCTTCAAATCCTAATGATCCAAGTCCCACCACTGAAAGAAAATTAAAATCACCTGTTTGGTTATTTTTTAAATTAAATGACGAAAAAAATGGAGCTATTTGCAAAATATGCGGACTCAAATTTTCTTACAAAGGTGGAGGAAATAATACACTTAAAAGGCACATCATGAGCAAACATAAAGGTGCATGGGAAGCAGGTACCGCTCAAGCGGACGGCCTAGTACAATCCCAAATTTCTGCTTCTACTGGCACAAGTGTTGGAACTTTTCTTTATAATAAAAAAAAATGAGGGAAGGCTTGGCAAAATTTGTTTGTGCATCCGATATGCCTTTTACTTTAGTTGAAGAAGAGTGTTTTACACGTTTTATTCAAACTTTTTTACAACCAGCCTACCAACCTATTACTAGAAATACTCTTAGAAGTGATATACAATCTGTTTTTCAACAAACCAAAAAAAAATTAATTGAGAATTTTTCTACTTTTAATTGTACAATTGCATGCACTTCCGATTTGTGGACTGGTTGTAATAAAACGGGATATATATGTATAACGGCGCATTTTGTAGATGAAAATTGGAATATGAATAAAACTATCATTGCTTTTCGTGCATTAGACTATCCTCATACTAGTGAAAATATATATAACTATATAATCAATGTTTTTAATGAGTATGATATTATGAAAAAAATTATAAGCATTACTTTTGACAATGCTAGTGCTAATACAAATGCTATTAATATGTTTAAAGATCTTATGCGCCCAATGTTGAATGGAAAATTATTTCATGGTCGTTGTGTATGTCATATCATTAATTTGATTATCCAAGATGGATTAACAAAAATTGATGATCACATACTTAAAATTAGAGAGGCAGTGGTCTTTTGTTGTTCAACGCCTAAGCGTCTACAGGCATTTTATGGTGTTTGTAAACAAAATCGTCTTAATCCAAAGAAATTGCAAACTGATATTAAAACTCGTTGGAATTCTACTTATCTTATGATAGATTCTTGTAAAAAGTATAGTAATATAATTACTCAATTTGTTAATTTTAATTATCCATCACTAAACTTGACTTCAAACGATTGGGATATGGCATTTGACTTTCATGGATTTTTAGAAGTATTTTACAACGCTACAAATAAACTTTCCGGTGTTTACTATTCTACTTCTTGTTTAGTTCTTATGGAATTATATAATATGGCTCATACATTTCATAGTTATAAACAAAAAAATGACATTTTTATTGATATTTGCGAGAAAATGGAAAAAAAGTTTAAAAAATATTGGTCTTACATTCCACCTGTATTTTACTTATCTGCAATCTTGGATCCTAGAATCAATTTTGATGGTGTTTGTGAAATGGTTAAACAAATATCTGAATTGATGCAAGGACCAGATGGCGAGCCTGGTCTAGAAATAACTACTTCTGAAATGGAAAATACTTTGGAATCTTTATTTCGTATTTACTATGAAAAATATACAAATAAAGAAAGTGCTACTTCTTCTTCTACTTCTAATATTGAGTTATGTTCGGGAGCGTCAGGTGGTTCTTGGGCGAGCCAGTTTCTCAGTCGAAAGAAACAAAAGGGTGTTAGTCAATCATTTGTAAGTAGCTCTAACATTCTTGATGAATTAAATAAGTATCGAGAAACAGAGTGGGAAAGTCGATTAACCAACGAGGAAATGGTCGATTTAAATCTTTTGACATGGTGGAAAGAACATGTAAGAACTTTCCCTGTTCTTTCCATCATGGCTCGTGATCTACTAACTCCTCCGGCTTCCACAGTTGCATCGGAGTCTGCTTTTAGTGTAGGTGGAAGGGTGCTAGAGGAAAGGAGGAGCAGATTATCTCCTGATATGCTTGACTGCTTGATGTGCTTGAAGGATTGGGACCGTGCACAATATCGAACTCAAAACCGCCAAGATCCTATTCTTGAAGACTTCGCAAATTTGGAAGTTACGGAAGAAAATTGAAGAATCAAGAATTGAAGAATGAATATGAGAGTTGAAGATCATTTAGTTCCAAACAAATCAATTGTAATACTCCTGGCCCGCATGAGTATAAACTGTGAACGGCTTTTTAAAAAAAAAAATCCAATTCTGTAAAATGTAATCTTTACTTTTTATTATACAAATTAATGATAAGTAATCTTTATTTTTTATTAGACTATAATTTTAAATATCAAATAGTAGTAATCTCTTTAATTTTTATTGAATAATAAAAATTCTTTACTATTTTTTTGAATGAACTTTTTTTAAACTTTTAGTAATCACTAATCATTAATGAATAAATATTTACTTTTTATTATACAAATTATTGAAATTAATGATAATAATCTTTATTTTTTATTAGACTACAATTTTTAAATATCAAATACTAGTAATCTCTTTAATTTTTATTGAATAATAAATATTCTTTACTTTTTTTTTAATGAACTTTTTTTAGTAATCACTAATCAATGTAATCATTAATGAATAAATCTTTACTTTTTATTGTACAATTTATGATAAGTAATCTTTATATTTTATTAGACTATAATTTTTAAATATCAAATAATAGTAATCTCATTAATTTTTATTGAATAATAAATATTATTTACTTTTTTTTTTTTTGTTAAACAAATTTTTTTTAGTAATCACTAATCATTAGTGCATAAACTAAACATATAAAAAAAAAAGAGTAAAAGTTAAAACTCCCCCCAATTCCCAAACATTAAACTTTAAAAGAAAAACTTTTCTCCCCCAAAACTCCGGCCCGGCCCGTTTATGGGCCCGTCCACGAGCCCGTCCACTAGCCCGGCCCGGCCCGGCCCTAGTGAGCCCGGGCCACCGGTCCGGGGCGGACATCCCCCCTCCCTTCCCAAGCCCGGCCCGGCCCGGCCCGATTTTAGATTAAGCCTGGCCCGGCCCGGCCCGAAGCCCGGTCAAGCCCGCTTTGACCGAGCCCGGCCCGGCCCGTTTGACACCTCTATGCCTAGCTAAAACCTAAAATTTGGTCTCCAATGCAAAGAGCCATCACATGAGCCAAAATGCCTATTTCCTAATTGGAGAGCCAAAATGGCTCTTTCCCAATTGGAGAGCCAAAAAAAGGGTGCTAATAATCATGGTAGTTGGTCATTTGTGCTTCAATTTGATTGGGTTTGGGATGTGGGCCAAGTGATTGATTGAATTTAAAAATTGCAAAACAAAATAAATGGCTAGTCATTTGGCTAGTGTGGTTGGAGTGGCTTTGGTATATTAGCTAGACATTTTCCTATTCAACTAGACAGATTAGTATTTTGCCTAATCTCATTGAAGTTGCTCTAAAGGGCTTAAAGGCTTAAAACTTGGATAAACTTTTCAAAACAAGAAAACTATTTTTCTGATGAAAAACAGTCGATTGAACCTCTCTTCAGTCGACTGTACCCTTCATATTTCAGTTGACCGGACCACCCTACAGTCGACTGGTTTCTGTTCTGAAAACATACATACTGCTTCTCAAGTTTCAGTCGACTGGCCCAATTTTCAGTCGACTGAAAAGGCATCAGTCGACTGGGTCGCGACTTCAGTCGACTGGATTAGGCAGTTTGTACATAACGGCTAGTTTTCTTTCAAGGCCAAATATTTACCATTTTGCCACTAACGGCTATAATCTTTCTTGGCCTATAAATACATATTTTTCCAAACCTTTTAATATTGATCAATCCATTGGAAAACATCTATTTAAATCACACAACTTGTTGATTTTTAATCATTCACATTTGACCCCTAGTTGTGCGAGTTTATCAATTTGCTCTAGTTCTTGATTTGTATTTCTTTGAGAGTAAATTATAGTGAGCTTTCATTTGTATTATCCACTCACTAAGGAGTTGTTGTGTAAGCATTAATTGTAGTACTCACTCTAGAGATAGAGAGAGTTATCATTTGTACCCAAATCATTTGTAAAGAGTGAGGGTTAGTAACCCTTGTGTGCAAAGAAGATGTGATCTTCTTTGGGAGAGATTGGAGGCTCTTGTAACGGTTTGGTCTACACCCGGGAAGTAGATCAGAGTAAGGGAATCTTTAAGAGGTGTTCTTGAAGGGTGGACGTAGGTCGCGATGTGCGATGTGCGATTGCCGAACCACTTGAAAACTCGGTTTGCAAGTGTCTCTTCCCTTCTCTCTTTACTTTATTGTTTGTGATAGTGTTTTATTTGCTATTAAGTTTTTAAAAGGTTAATTTCTGCTAAAACCTTATTCACCCCCTCTAAAATTTCCATATTTGGGCCAACATTATTGTTAAACTTTGGAGTATTCATTTTGGTGCTTTTAGCCCATGAGTTATATATCAAAGCTATATACGTTTATTACCTACTACTACAAGGCATTAAAGTGGAATAGGAAAATGCTTTACTGTGTATCAACAGTCAAGAAAACGTTTCATGTACTGTAGTTTACTCTCAACAGTCATGATGCTTTCATTGTCGATGAGTAGTTAGCATCAGGTTCTAAATGCTTACATGAAAGCATTCTTTAGTTGCCCAACGTCCATATATTTTGATGAAGACACAATCTTCTTAAAAAAAACAAGATATTTATGGGTGTGTACATATATATATATATATATATATGTTAGTAGGTGTTCACCTATTCTTTGTGGTCAGTCAGAAAGGTTATCTTTTAATTTCCTCTAGTAATTGTGATTATACAACATATATCTTATCTTTACAAATGAGTATTGTTGGGTAAAGAAGGCATTAGTGGGCAAGCTTCTTGCCATATCAAGTTGTGCAGATTTGATGGGCGTACGACAAAGGTGGCCGGGCTGTTGTATCCCAGAGATGGCGTGCTATTACCTACTACACCGGGCATTACCCATAGAGGGCGCGTATCGTCTCAAGAGAGCGTTTTGCACCTCATCCCAGTTACCTTCATATTAGTTCTATTCATGGAATTGACGGTGTTTCTATTACGGTGGATCTTTTGAAGACTATTTTTGTAATATTCTCCAACTTTTTCTCTTACTATTTTGTATTTCAAATTTAAAACATTTACATTTCGTATTTCTATAGAAACTATGAACAATAATTTAAAAGCATAGAATTATGTTGTACCTCCATTACTTTGCACATTCAATGTGGAAAAAAGACTACTAATGATTGTGTCAAAAGGAATTTAGGAGAATACATATTTTGCAACATTTAAGTAATATATAATACAAGCATGCTAAAACAATTATTTTATTCCCTGAGATCCTTATGAATTAGGATTATGACAATCGTCTTGAAATGAGAACTATCATCTTTTTTTTTATTTAATTTAATCAATAAATGAGTGGTTGTGATGCATCTTGTTTGTCAAACTTGGACATATAAGATATAGTTGTGGAAATTTTCAGTTTAATTATTTATTTATTTATTCATTTTTTAACAATGATTGATGAGAATCAAGGAAATACTTAATGGGTTGAATTGGGCTAATTCTAAAATAGTCAATCGAAGCTTGGTCCAAGAAGATAAAAAAAGCTTTCAATCGGCTGATTCAAAAGATTTGGGATGATTATAACTTCTAAATGATACTTCTTGCGTATGGACTGGGCCCAATCTGTTTTGGTCTTTTTGTTTGATCAACTCATATATGCGGCAAATTAGGTGTAGGGGAAGTTAAATAGTTAAGTTCTGGAGGGCCTGGCCCATACGCAAGAAGTATCATTTGGAAGTTAAAATCATCCCAAATCTCTTGAATTAGCACATTAAAAGCTTTTTTTTTTAATCTTTTTGGACCAAGCTTGGATTAACCATTTTAGAATCAACCCAATTTAGTCCACTAAGTGCTTCTTTGATTCTCATCACTGACGGAAGGGAATGAAGTTGGCCTTGTGTGTTCAATTCTAAAAATCCGAGAAAGTTAGGGCTCGCATGGTAATATTGTGGTTTTTGGCTTTCAGTTTTGATTTTCATTTTTTGTATTAAATTAGAGGCATACATCAATACAAAAACTGAAAACCAAAAACCATAACGTTACCATGCGAGCCCTTAATAATTGGAATTAGTTGGTCATTAACCCCGAAAAATATAAACGAGTGTGTGATTTTGTATATAACAGCATGAACATAGGTGTATATAAAATCTTTTCTTCTCTTCTCTTTTTAAGTGAACTTCGCATTGTAGACTTGTAGTACGAAAAAAATAAAGCTTTTTATTAGTTTAAGGGGTCAATTACACTTTACCCCCCTGTAGTTTGACTCGATATCACTTTACCTCTCTGTGAATTAAAAGTGAACACTTAATCCTTTTGTGTTTTCAGGTAAGGTGTAACCGCTAAAATTAGTGACCACTTTACTACCCTATGGTTTGGTCCGATAACACTTTACCCCCTATGGTTTTGCCCAATGACACTTTAACCCCCCTGTGCTTTCAGGGTAAAGTGTCAACTTAACACTTTCTGTAACGGTGACACTTTACCCGAAAGCGCAGGAGGTTTAAGTGGTCACTTTTAAACCACAAGGGGGTAAAGTGAAATTAACTGTCATTCCCCAACCCACCCCGGTGAATCAGGACACGTGTAACAAGACTATACGCACTCAAAATACACTAATAAGCATGGAACCATGTTAGTTACTAAAGATAAACATGATTTGAATCAGCACAGAGGAGCTTGCTGTGACGAAACAGCCCCAAGGGCAAGATGGTCATTAAAGAATGATAGTAAAATTTTTAAACCAAAAGATAGATCTTTAAGTCCTGGTTCCAATGCAAAAAATGACGCGCGGATCCGAATTTTCTAAAAAAAGTTATACACGTTTCTGTAAGAGCGGGACGTGAAAGTTTGCGAGCGGATCGATTCGTCCTTTATAGTTGGATTGATCTATCTTCTGAATCCTCTCGCAGAATGTCCCTTAAGATGCCCGGATCGATCCACTCTAAAACCCGAATCGATCCATCTTTTAAATTCTTCAGCAAAATGCTTCCCAAATCAGTCGGATCGATCCGCCCTTGTACTCGGATCGATCCGCGTTCTGTAGAATGCAAATCTGCTGCAAAAACTCTGCATTACAAGTTCAAACATAACTAAACTTATATTATAGTATCTAGCATGAAAGACATAAACATAGCCACAATTCAACCAATTCAATCATGAACTCAATTCCTTTGAAACAAGACAAACTTTGAAGCTTTGAAGCTTACTTCTAATCAAAAGTTCATTAAACTTGGTAGACATGAACTCAAAGCCATAATTAACATATATAGCAATTGGAAGTTGACCACAACACTTGCGACACCATCCGAACTTGCCGGAATGGTCCGAGTTAGCCATTTACGCACAAACAACCAAAACATAGGGATTTACATAGGTTTTTCAAATTCAACTCTAAACTTACCAAAAACTACAAGTTTAAGGATCTAAGTTCCGTAGTTACAACCAAAATACCAACTTTACCACAAAAGACTATAAATTGACAACATTTTACAAGTTAAAAGGAGATTCTCAAGTTCAAATCCCAAATCTCCCCCATCTCTCACATCTCTCACATTAATTCCTCTTCGGGTGTTGCTCCGAACCTGCGGTGGTTGTTATTTGCCACAACAGAAAAGGAAAATGGATTTCTTAAGCATTACGCTTAGTGAATACCTAACGTGCTTTGAATGTCATGAACATCTATAATGCAACAATATAAACACGTAAGCATATGTAATCGCAAAATTCATGGGTTAATGATTCATTCAGACCAGAAGACCTCCTCCTTGGCCGTGCAATCAATTCTATTCCTTAGACTTCTGTATTTATTGCATTCTTCCTCTTCCCTTTATTATTACCCCCAACAATGAACCATTACTCCCATTTCTCATTGACCACTTAACATATAAGCACATAATCACATAAATAATGATAATTTCATGCCAAATCAACATAAATTTATAGTATCTAGCATGAATTCAACCAAAACTCCAAGAATTATCATTTCCTAACTATCAATTGAGCACAAAGACATGTACCACATTAAAGCTTTAAGTTAGAAAACTCACCTCTCACAGATTTTATTCCAAATTAAACCAAGAAGATGCTGAAATACACCAAACCCAAGCTCAATTCCTACTCCAAAGTGAATCCTATAAGAATTCGGCAACTACATGTCACTGATTAACGTGAGCTACCAAAATTACGATGATTAAAGCATAAATTCAAGGTATACAAACGATCGTCTCACCTCCACGAGTCCGAATACGGCTTCGGTTCGCGAATTGGACGTCGGACGATGACGGAACGACGTGAATTGGACGTCGGCATATCGTATTCATCTTCTCTCTCTCTCTCTCTCTCTCCGTTTCTCTCTCTTTTCTCTTAATTTTTATAAAAATGAGTCTCCCTCTCTCTTGACACCTTTACATGCATACACATGAGGTGTCTTAACCTCATTTTTCCCATTTTTTGTTACACCCCCAAAACTCTTAAGTTCTCAGTATGAAATCCCCCAAACATTCCATTAACTACCCAATTATCTAATGAGTGCTTGTCTATGTCCCGAATGGGTCCCAAACGTGGTCCCAAATATTTTGTGAAATCGCTATCGTACCTACTAATTATGAATCTTTTCAGTTATACCCTTATTTTCATTAATCAACTTAGCATTTTGATAACTAACATATCAATCAATGTAATATGAAAGCTATTAAACATATCTCTAAGTAGTCATATAAAATACATCTATAAATTAAATGCAAATTATTTTTATCTGGGCCCTTCACTGGATTCCACCTCATTACATGTCCCTCCTCACTGGGGACTTTTCCACGGGCGAGTCCAAAGCCACCCCTTAACCGTTATATACACTAATCACTTGAATTAATGCAAATAAACTTATTAATTAACCCTTTTCCCGGGTACGGGTGTTACATTTCTCCCTCCCTAAAAGGAAGTTTGGTCCCCAAACTTATTCTTACCTCAAGAATCAAAGAGATGCGGGTACTTGGCTCGGATTTCATCCTCCCGCTCCCAAGTAGCTTCTTCACTTGAATGCCTACACCATTGAACCATTAGAAGAGGTATTACCTTGGTTCTCAATACTTGATCCTTTCTATCAAGGATTTGCACTGGATGCTCCACATAAGTCATATCCTCTCGAATCTTCAATGGCTCTGGAATGATGATATGTTTCGAATCCGGCACATAATGTCGAAGCATCGACACGTGGAACACATTATGAACATCCAACTCTTGTGACAATTTCGAGCGATAAGCTAAGGGTCCCACCCGATTTTGAATCAAATACGGTCCAACATACCTCGGACTGAGCATACCTCGCTTACCAAATCGTGCTATGCCTTTCGAAGGTGATACCTTTAAAAACACATAGTCACCCACTTCAAACTCTAACGGTCTTCTACCCATATCCGCATAAATTTTATAACGACTCTGAGCCGTTTGCAACTGTTATTTAATCAATCTAATCTTGTCGGTAGTAATTTGCACCATCTCCAGTCCCAAAAGCTATTTTTCACCAACCTCTGTCCAACAAACCGGCAATCTACACTTCTTTTCGTACAATGCCTCATAAGGCGCCATTTCAATGCTGGTTTAGAAACTATTGTTGTAGGAGAATTCTATTAATGGAAAATGAGTCTCCCAATCAGCCTTGAAGTCCATAACACATACTCTCATCATATCTTCCAAAATTTGAATTACCCTTTCTGACTGACTGTCGGTCTGGGGATGAAACGCTGTACTAAAATGTAAAGTTGTCCCCATAGCCCTCTGTAAACTCGACACGAATCAAGTATCACGATCTGACACTATTGACACTGGTGTCCCATGAAGCCGAATAATTTCTCTGATATAATCTCTGCAAGTTTTGATGGATCTTTGGTCTTGATAGGTAGAAAATGGGCTGACTTGGTCAACCGGTCGACAATAACCCAAATACTATCATTCGACTTCTAAGACTTTGGAAATCCTGAAACAAAATCCATTGTGATATGTTCCCATTTTCATTCCGATATCTCTAGAGGGTATAGTTCTCCTCCGGGTCGTTGATGTTCCATTTTCACTTTCTAGCAAGTCATACACTTAGACACAAGTTCTGCTACTTCTCGCTTCATACCACTCCACTAATAAATTTCTCGCAAGTCTCGGTACATCTTGGTACTTCCTGGATGTACTGAATATATTGTATTATGAGCTTCTTCCATAACCCTATCCCTTAGATCTACAACCTTAGGCACACATAAACGGTTAATATATCTCAAAACACCATCTTGAAAACTGAACTCTGGCCTTCTACCCTAGGTAATTCATTTGCAATCTTCTTGAATTCTGGATCTAGAAGCTGATTAGTCTTGATTTCACCAACTAAACTCGGTTGTACAACAATCGCAGCCATTAAACTACCCTTAACTCTAGGAATTACTTTAAGGTTCAATTGTTTAAATTCTTTCATCAACTTTTCTTGTCCAGTCAAAGTATAGGCTAAGTTTTCTGACGACTTCTGACTCAAGGCATAGGCAACTACATTGGCTTTTCCTGGGTGATACTGAATTTTCAAGTCGTAGTCCTTCATAAGCTCCAACCATCTCCATTGTCACATGTTAAGGTCCCTGTGAGTGAAGATATTTTAAACTCTTATGGTCGGTGAAGATTTCACATGTCTCCCTATACAAATAATGCCTCCAAATCTTTAAAGCGAAGATCACCGCTGCCAACTCCAAATTGTGAATCAGATAGTTCTTTTCATGACGTCTCAACTGTCGCGAAGCATAGGCTATTACCTTGTCTTCTTGTGTTAGCACGCATTCCAAACCTTGATGAGAAGCATCACTATACATTTTGAAATTCCCAGTACTTGTTGGAATTGCAAGTATTGGTGCCATTGTCAACTTTTCCTTCAATGCTAGAAAACAATCTTCACATTCTTTATTCTACTCAAGTGGTACATCCTTTCTCATCAACTTTATCATTGGAGTCGTAATTCTAGAAAAGTCTTTAACAAACCTTCTATAATATCCAGCTAACCCCAAGAAACTTTGAATCTCGAACATATAAGTCGGCCTTGACTAATTCATAACGGCTTCAATCTTCTGTGGGTCTATTGAGATACCCTCCTTAGAAATCACATGCCCTAAGAACGTGACATTTGTTAACCAAAACTCGCTTTTCTTCAACTTTCTAAATAATTGTTTTTCCCGAAGTTATTGCAAAACTTATCTCAGGTGTTGTTCATGCTCCTCTGGACTCTTGGAATAAGTGATGATATCATCAATGAATACTATCACGAACTCATCCAAGTATGATTTGAACACACGGTTCATCAAATCCATGAAGGCAGCAGGCGCATTAGTAACCACAAATGGCATCACTAGAAATGCATAGTGCCCGTAGCGAGTCCTAAAAGCTGTCTTCTCCACATTCTCTACTTTAACTTTCAGTTGGTGGTATCCCAATCTCAAGTCAATCTTTGAAAATACCTGAGCCCCTTGAAGCTGATCAAATAGATCGTCAATATGTGTCAACGGGTACTTGTTCTTGATTGTTACTTTGTTGATTTCCTGGTAATCAATGCACATCCGCATTGTACCATCCTTCTTCTTCACAAATAATACCGGTACACCCCACGGAGACATACTAGGCCAAATGAAACCCTTGTCTAGCAACTCCTGCAATTGAATTTTTAACTCTTTCAGCTCAACCGGTGCCATTCGATACGGTGCTCGTGAAATCGGTTGAGTCCCCGACATAAATCAATACCAAACTCGATCTCCTGATTAATTAGCACACTTGGTAGCTCTTCTGGAAATACATCCCAAAATTCTCTAACTACTGGAATATCCTCAAGCTTTAATTTGGCACCTCTAGTGTCAAGAACACTACATAAAAAACCCCGACAATCCTTCTTTAATAATCGACAAGCTTCAATAGCTGACACGATATACGACGATGATACAACACCCTTACCTTGAAAATAAAACTCATCTTGATTCGGAATACGAAATGCTACCCCTTTGTTATTACAATCAATATTGGCGTAATTATCTGCTAACCAATCCATACCCAATATATCATTGAAGTGTTGAATAACTAACAGTACCAAATCCACAGTTAACTCTTTACCATTCATGTTGATTCCACATTCTCTAAACACTCTCGAACTAACCAATAGAGCCCCCAACGGTATCGCAACAGATAAATCATAGTTTAGAAACTCTAATAGTTTATCTAGATGTTTAGCAAAGTGGTGTGACACGGATGAGTGTGTAGATCCTGAATCTATAAGTACATTTGCTAGATGTGAGAAAATGGGAATCATACCTAAGACAACAGTGTCGGCAGAGGCAGTTTCTCCTGGCCTGAGCTGAAATGATCTTGTCTCTCGCTGCTCCCTCCTCGGAGGTTGCGTAGTCCTTGGTGTGATAACGCTGGCCGTAGAAGAACCAGAACCTGAAGCTCCTTGGCGTCTAGTAGGACAGTCCTTAGCTTGGCACCCCAACTCCTTGCAAGTAAAACATCGGTTCCTCATAGCCACATTCTAATTCGGACAATTCCTAGCGATGTGTCCTGGTTGCCGACAAATGTTGCACGTGATCAGATTTAAAAGTTGATTACACCGTCCTAATGAAACTTTTGACAAATCTGACACCTCGGTTTGTTCCTACTAGAACCATTACCACTACTGGCCGATGAACCTTCCAGACTCTGCCTTTTTGCACTTCCTTGACTACTGAATTGACTTGATCCCACCCTCTTGCTTTGTTGACTCACTGGTGGTGGCATGCTTGAGGTAAACCTAAGATGTCTTTCAGTGATAGAAGCAATATCCAATGCCTTAGCATAGGTCTCTGGCGAAATACAGTCACTTGTCCTCGAATGTCACTTCATAGCCCAACCATAAATTTTCTTGCCTTTACTTTTTCAATCGTTACGATATCCCCAGCAAATCGTGCCAAACTCATGAATTGTGTTGAATATTTGACTTTCTACCTTGCACTAACTCCAGAAACTCTTGTGCTTTCTGATCCCCAAATGATTCCAGAAAGTATTGTTTGTTAAATATCTCAAGGAATTGATCCCAGGTAATCGGTTGACCCAAACCTAGCTTAGTACACCACCAATATTGCGCCTCATCTTTTAACGTGTCAGCGGCAAATAGAACTTTCTGTTCCTCGGTACACGGTAACAACCTAAAAATTTTCTCCATATCCGAGATCCAAAAGTTTGCTTTCATTAGATCAGCCTCCCCACGGAATATTGTCGGCTTCTGCTTATGAAATTTTGAAATAGTGACAACTTCCTCCCTCGGATTAGGATTCGGTTGTACCGATCTTTCCTCAACCACATGTGTTTCTGCTACTCGTACCAACCCTTCGATTGCTCTTTTGACCCGTTCCATTCGGTTTGAGGTGTCACCTCCAGACATTATGCCTGGCACCCACATTGTAATTCACACATACACGTTACTTGTAAGAGATACGTGACATGCTAATCGACATTAAAAGCATGCTAAGTAAACATGTATGTAAGTTTATGCAACTACATATTGTTGTGTGCACACTACACGTCGTACGTCTATCGTCCCCAAAGGCTTTAGCCTACTACTCTGATACCAAAAGTTGTCACACCCCAACCACCCTGGTAAATCAGGACACGTGTAACACCCAAAATACACTAATAAGCATGGAACCATGTTAGTTACTAAAGATAAACATGATTTGAATCAGCACAGAGGGGCTTGCTGTGACGAAACAACCCCAAGGTCAAGATGGTCATTAAAGAATGATAGTAAAATTTTTAAACCGAAGGATAGATCTTTAAGTCCTGGTTCCAACGTAAAAAATGACATGCAAATCCAAATTTTCTGGAAAACGTTATACACGTTTCCGTAAGAGCGGACTTGAAAGTTTGCGAGCGAATCGATCCGCCCTTTATAGCCGGATTGATCTATCTTCTGAATCCTCTCGCAGAATGTCCCTTAAGATGCTCGGATCGATCTGCTCTAAAACCCATATCGATCCATCTTTTAAATTCTTCAACAGAATGCTTCCCAGATCAGCCGGATCGATCCGCCCTTCTACCCGGATCGATCCGCATTATGTAGAATGTAAATCTGCTGAAAACTCTGCATTACAAGTTCGAACATAACCAAACTTATACCAAACTTCAAGAAACTTTGGAAAACCATTCCATATAACTCTCAACAATTTCTAAATATCAACCAAGAATGAAAGATATAAACACAACCACAATTCAACCAATTCAATCATGAACTCAATTCCTTTGAAACAAGACAAACTTTGAAGCTTTGAAGCTCACTTCTAATCAAAAGTTCATTAAACTTGGTAGACATGAACTCAAAGCCATAATTAACATATATAGCAATTGGAACTTGACCACAACACTTGTGACACCATCCGGACTTGCCGGAATGGTCCGAGTTAGCCACTTACGCACAAACAACCAAAACATTGGGATTTATATATGTTTTCCAAATTCAACTCTAACCAAAAAAAAAAAAAAAAATACAAGTTTAAGGATCTAAGTTCCATAGTTACAAATACCAACTTTACCACAAGAGACTATAATTTACAACATTTTACAAGTTAAAAGGAGATTCTCAAGTACAAACCCCAAATCTCTCCCATCTCTCCTGTTAATTCCTCTCCCGGTGTTGCTCCAAACCTGTGGTGGTTGTTATTTACCACAACAGAAAAGGAAAACGGTCTTCTTAAGCATTACGCTTAGTGAATAACTAAAGTGCTTTGAATGTCGTGAACATGTATAATGCAACAATGTAAACACGTAAGCATACGTAATCGCAGAATTCATGGGTTAATGATTCATTCAGACAGAGGACCTCCTCCTTGGCCGCGTGGTCACTTCTATTCCTTGGACTTCCGTATTTATCGGATTCTTCCTCTTCCCTTATTACCCCCAACAATGAACCATTACTCTCATTTATTCATTGACCACTTAACATATAAGCACATAATCACATAAACAATAATAATTTCATGTCAAATCAACATAAATTTAGAGTATCTAGCATGAATTCAACCTAAACTTCAAGAATTATCATTTCCTAACTATCAATTGAGCACAAGACATGTACCACATTAAAGCTTTTAGTTAGAAAACTCACCTCTCACAGATTTTATCCCAAATTAAACCAAGAAGATGCTGAATTGCACCAACCCAAGCTCAATTCTTACTCCAAAGTGAATCCTACCAGAATTTGGCAACCGCGGGATTAACGTGAGCTACCAAAATTACGACGATTAAAGCATAAATTCAAGGTATACAAACGATCTTCTCACCTCCACGAGTTCGAATACGGTTTCGGTTCGCGAATTAGACGTCGAACGGCGACGGAACGTCTTGAATTAGACGTCAGCGTCTCGTATTCGTCTTTTCTTTCTCTTCGTTTCTCTCTCTCTTCTCTTAATTTCTAAAAAAATGAGAGTCTCTCTCTCTTGACACCTTTACATGCATATACATGAGGTGTCTTAACCTCATTTTCCCCATTTTTCGTTTACACCCCCGGAACTCTTAAGTTTTCATTATGAAATTAATGAGTGTTTGTCTAAGTCCTGTATGGGTCCCAAACGTGATCCCAAATATTTTGTGACATTGCTATCGTACCTACTATTTATGAATCTTTTCAGTTATACCTTTATTTTCATTAATCAACTTAGCATTTTGATAACTAACATATCAATTAATGTAATATGAAGCTATTAAACATATCTCCAAGTAGTCATATAAAATTCATCTATCATTTAAATGCAAATTATTTTTATCTGGGCCCTTCACTGGGTCCCACCTCATTACCTATCCCTTCTCACTGGAGACTTTTCCACGAGCGAGTCCAAAGCCTCCCCTTAACTGTTGTATACACTAATCACTTAAATTAATGTATATAAACATATTAATTAACCCATTTCCCGGGTACGGGTGTTACATTAACCCTATTTTAAGTAACAAAATGAAAATATTAGTACTATAACTATCTTTGCCAAGATATTAAGGCTTAGTTTGGCCCCATTTTGGTGCTTCTCCTTTTTTAAAGCACAATTTCATGTTAATTCAGTTGGTAACTAGTTTATGAGCTTTGCAAAAATTGAACTTGGGGGTTTTTTGGGGGGAGCTTTTAAAATCTATAGAATGGAGTTTTTAAAAGCTCAAGGTTGCTTTTTGGTTTCATGATATCATTTTGAAGAGTAGTGTGCCACTTGTATAAAATTATCAAACAACTTAGTAATAAATTTCATAAGCTCCTGTTAAAAGCCACGTGGGGGCCAAACTAAGCCTAAATTGTCAAACCACGTTTCACTTAAAGATGTTTTATTTAACTACTCCTTCTGTCCCATTTTTTTTATTATCTTCGTATATTTAGGGGTGTCAATCGGGTCAAACGAGCACGGGCTTAGGTGAGTCCGAGCTCGGCTCGAAAAAATTTGACAAGCTCAAGTCCGAGCTCGGCTCACAATACTAGAGCGGGCTTCAGGTTGAGCTCAAGCTGGCCCGAAGTTATGTTTTTTTTTTTCTTAATTTTTTTTTTGTATTAAATTTGTTTTTTTTAATGGGTAAATTTAAATTTTGGATGTCTTTTTTTTTTTTTTTTTTTTTTTTTTCTTTCTTTTTTCATGAACTTTTAAAGAAAAATGAACTCCCAAGCTAGTAAATATATATACACACATATATATCAGATATCATATACCATAGGCGGGCTTATAACATAACGAGCCTATAACGGGCCGAGCTTACCCAGGCCGAAGCAGTTCGGGCTTAAAAACAAGCTCAAGCCCGGCTCGGCTCACTCTCGTTTAAAGCTCAGCCCAAATTTAGTGGGTTTTGGGCTTGCTCAGCCCAATTGATAGTCCTAAAGCTCAGCCCAAATTTAGTAGGTTTTGGGCTTGCTCAGCCCAATTGACAGTCCTACGTATATCCAAACTTTTAAGCAAACATTATTACATGCATTGTCCCATTAAAAAAATATATATTCTTTCACAATTGTTCATTTTACTTCCTTTTACTAAGAACTAAAACTCCTCCATATTTAAGTTTAGGAAGTGCATTGTTGGAAATAGGGGTGGCAATGTTCTATCCGACACGGCAACCCGACACGAAAATAAACGGGTTTGGGTGACCTGTATAAGGGCACCGATCATAAACGAGTCGATCCGTTTGACACGATTAATAAACGTGTTGAAGCGGGTCAACCCGTCTAACTCGATTAAATGTTTAAGTGCAGATGGGGTAATTATTTTTTTTTCTAGTTCTAAAAATAATTTTTGATAACCTGGAAGTCTAAAATACAAATAATATATATAAGAATTAAAAAATGTATTTTTTTTTAAAATAAAATTATTTATAATATATATAAACTAAAATTGTTTTTTTTTTCTCACAAAAAAAAGAATAGTTACCAACTTACCAAACAAGTAAATTTATATATAATAATTAATAACTAATGTAAAAAAAAAATAGTAATAACTAATAAGGCAGGGAGGAAGCTGGAGCCTGGAAGCATTCATGCATCAAGCATTGCATAAAAAAAATAAAAAAATAAAATGAAAAAGGGAGGAAGCCTGCCAGGATTACTGGATGGAGAGGGAGACAAATTAGTCAATTAGACAAATACAATTGTTAATCTTGATTCTTGATGGATGACAAGTGAAGAAATTTCTTTATACATTTAGTAAAAACAATATTTCTTCTTATTCATTTTGTTTGGATGTGCTTGGGTGTTAAGTTTATACCAGTTGGATACTGTTATATTTGTAGTATTTTGGTATTTAAGATGTACATGTTAATAATTAATATATTTGATGGAAGACTTGTATGTGTTCTTAGTAGGACTATAAGCTTTTTTCAAATAATCGAACTGAGTTAACCGGTCAGTTTTCTTAAAATGACCTACAATAAAAAAAAAACCAATCCGACCTCCCAAATTGGCAAAATCGACCAAAAGGCAAACAAAATGATTGAACCGACCACTTCGGTTGGTTTTCACAACATGAAAAAAATCGAAAATAAAAAAAATAAAAATTTCGAGCCAAGCTGAACCGAACCTAACCGATGACACCCTACACGGGTCAAACGGGTTAAACGGGTGACCCGTGTATGACCTGACACGATTATAACCCAACACGTTAAGAATGACACGATTATGACCCGACACGACCCGATTGCCACCCCTAGTTGGAAAAGGGTAATTCTTGAGAAACAACTTTCATACAACTTCCAGTGACATCACAGGAGAGAGATAGACACATCTTTTAGGTAGGTTGTGTGAAAGTTATGTCTCAAGAATTACTCGTTGAAAAATTAGTAAAAACTATACATTTAGTAGTCAAAGTGTTCTTTAGTTCTTTATTACTAGATTTTCATCCACATGTTAAAATTTGCAGAAACTTTTCAAAATAGACTTCCCAAATTTTTAGAGGGCGTTTGGAAACCAAAGGGAATGGACTTCTGGAAGAAGAAGTCCATTTACAGAATTGTAATTCGTTTGGTGAGATTTGAGAATGGACTTCTTGACAAGAAGTGCATCTCCAGAATGCCCATTTCAAGAAGTCAAAAATCCTGACTTCTCAAAACTGTGATTTTTGCACTTCTCCAGAAGTCAGGAGCTTTATACACAGAATTATACTTTTATCCCTTGTTTTATAATTAATGCCCTCTTTATCCAAACCCCGTACATGAATTATGTAGCCTAGCTGAATCCCTATTGTTTTACAATTCCTATAGAAAATAAGTCATTTATCCAACATTGTAATTAAAAGTGTTTTTTTTCTTTTTTCTATTTTTTTCGGTGCCCAATTTTAGTTCATTTGACATGATAGTTATGGATAAATAATTTTAATTTATTTCAGCTAACTATTTTGCAGTATAAAATTATATACAATAATATGTTATATCCATTTAGTTTTAAATTCATGACTAAGGGTAATATTGGTAAGTAAGCATAAGTTTTTACTTTTAAAAAGTTGCCACCAAACATATTTGCACATTTAGATGCACTTTTTATTTAAAAAACACTCATTCGCCAAACAAATCCTTCTTTAAAAAAAGTCCATTTTAAAAATTCCATCTTCAGAAGTCCATTCCGAAAATGGACTTCTGTGTGAGAAGTTACGCCAAACAGCACCTAATGAACTTCCCGACTGACAATAACGTGGAAGCTGTTGTAAATGTGTATGTGTGCATATATCTGTGTATATATACTTACATACTATATTTATGAGGTAGAGGCCCGTGAGGGCATGATTATTGCTTTTTTCTTAAGGAAAGAGTCGGTTGGATATATATTCCTTCTCGAGCAATAAATTGCTTTTCAAATTTGTATTTTAAGGCTTAGTTTGACCCTAAGTAGTTTATAAAATTTATTATTAAGTTGGTTAATAATTTTATAGAAGTGGTACATTACTCTTTAAAAAAACATCATAAAATTAAAAAATAACCTTAAGTTTTTAAATGCTCCATTCTAGAGCTTTTTAAAACTCTTTTAAAAAAGCCCCAAAAGTTTAATTTTTTCAAAACTCATAAACTAATTACCAAATGAATTAACATGAAAATTGTGTCTTAAAAAAGAAAAAGCGCCAATATAGGGGCCAAACTAAGCTTAATGTGGTGATGAGTTGTTAAATGTGATCCCAATAACACATGTGTTGTAAATTATATTTGAAATATAAAATTAAAAAAATATAGTATTACTACTCTTTACTTCTTTGTTTGTGTGGCCGACATGAGTACATAAATCAAACTTAAAGGTCAATTAATGGTGACGTCAAGTAGGCCTTTTAGAATTCAATTGAGTCTCTCTTTCTTTCAAAAAAAAAAAAAAGAATTTAATTGAGCCCTACATGGAATGTGGGATGCTATTTTCAAATTAGGTATTTTGTCACACAAGCCAGGTGAGATATATTGCCTAATGGAGGGGCCAATGCCGAATATAATATAAATAAGTTAATAGCTTGGCACTGGATCAACAAACAGTGATTAAAAGTTATCTTTTAGGTAGCATGTCAACTAAGCTTCCAGCTTGACAAAAAAAAAAAAAAAAAAAGGGTATTGTTTGGTTGGGAGTGCATTTTTTTTCACCCCAAAATTACTTATTCAACTCTTTCATTAGTTAATGAATTGGGGTTTATGACTGTACACCATTAATTAATCTATATTTAATCATGTGTCCCATTCCATTAGCCAATAGAAGAGTTGTGTGGGTAATTTTGAAGTGAACAAAAATATACTCAATATACTTCGGGTTAAGCCAGTTGATTATCAGACTCATGTTTGAGTGCATTTTTGCTCATCCATAGGCCATAGTTTACCCAGGCTTCCACTGGATAAGCAAAAATGCCAGGATAGGGTTGTACACCCGTATGAGAGTCCAATTCTAAAACCCATTGCAAACTTGACAAAGAGCTCCATTATCTATAATTTAGTCAAGATGGGTCCTAGCAGGTCTCAGCTAGACCTGTAAACAGATCGGATCGAATTTATGAAATCCAAATTCATTTGTTAAGGAAATCAGATTTGGCTTATTGTATTCGGATTGGATTGACTTTTATAAAATCCAAATCCAGATTGGTTATATCCCTAGTGGATATCCTCTTAGCAACCTACTAATTTCTCTCTCTCTCTCTCTCTCTCTCTCTCTCTCTCTCTCACTATATATATATATATATATATACTAGCAGTGGAGGCACACGCGATGCGTGTGCAACTCGTACTTGTTACGTATTTTTACACTCAACAATTAAATAATATTTTGATAGATTGGTAAGAGTAATCTTGACATGCAAGTTTAAAAAACGCGTAAACTTCGAATTAGTCATTAAACCAGTTAAATGTAAAGTTAGGAATAAATTTGATCATATTTTAAACATTCCCAAACAGACTCCTTAAAATGTGGTTCATGTTCATCAACAAAAGACAAACACATATAAAATTAAAATTAAGAAAAAAAAAATACATAAATTTACATGTGTTGCACACGGTCGAGCACAAACACTATATATTTGTTATGCATTCCTAAATTAACCAAACAAGCAACATTTTGATAATTTAGTTTATGGACTATCCTGTAATTAAAGAAAAAAGATGACCACAAATTACCATGCAAGCACACACACAATTCTCAAGCACACATTTTGTGCACACTATGATTAGGTGTACCGTGTACTAACAATAGCACACATGAGACGTTGATCACTTTAGCACTTTTTCATTTGACGGTCTGAAATTAATTGTCCACCCACATATAATTGAATCACTTTGAATATGTATGTATGTCTATGTAGATATATACATATGTATGGGCATACACATGTAATGACATTTAAATTAAACATAAGACAAAATGTATGAAATCAATTACCTATTCTGCATTCATTCCTAAGCAGTTTTTCTTTCCTCCAGAATTGGATCTAGATTTTCCAACACAAGTTCACTACTCCCTATACCCATTGGCTTTGTTTCTCTCTTGGTACACAATGTTACCACGTGATAATGGTATTTTGGATTTTTGTTTAACTACCGTACACTGTTTTATCACATTTTAATGGCTTTTTGTGTCACCCACTTTGATTTTCTTCTATTTCTGACAATTTACCGAAAAAAATACATGGAAGAAAGACTTTTAAATTTCAAAATTTAACTGCCACTCTACATGGCAATTTTTGCACTAAAAGTGAGTTTTTTTTTTTTTAACTAATCTGGTTTTGTTTTTATTTTTGTAAAGACAGTTTTGGACACCTATATTTATATTTTGGATTAAAATTTATTGGTTCTAATGTAAATATGAGAGTTATTAAACACAAAATGGGTACCCCACCCTTTCCCTTTCTATAATAGTCTCTCTCTCTCTCTCTATATATATATATATATTATTTTTTTTAAACTCCATATTTATTATATCAACATCACTTCTATTGTATAGTAATATATTGTCAATAGAAAATTTTAGTCAAAGTCCTTAAAAATAAACTTTTTAAGTATTAGGTCCAATCCTTTTCCTTTTTTTTTTTTTTGGGTGACAAATTCGTACGCTATAAAATTTATGTGAAATTCACACAACTTTTGTGAAAAATTGAACTAGTTAGGTGAAACTTCACATAAAGAAGTTATATAAAATTTCACATAACTTTTAAATCATAGGAACCTAATCCGTTTTAAGTTTCACTAGCCATGAAGTTTTGATTAAAATACTAACATGGGTTGTCCTTTAAACTTAATTAATCTAAACTGAGGAATTTTTCACTAAATTTCTATTGTAAATATGATATATTTATCGTAAATATTACACATTTCTTAAATTTACCTTTTAATATATGAAACTCTCCCACTTATTCTTTGCTATCACATGGAAGTTTTGAAAGTGATAAATTAGATAGTGATAATTTGAGAAAAAGGTTTTGAGGATAAAGAAACATGCGGAAGAATCCGAATATCTCAAGACATGGTAAGGTGCTGTTTGGTTGTCACTTTCCATTAAATCAAAAAGTGCAAAATCACCCCCAAATGGAAAGCGTTATTACCAAAATACCCTTTCTCTGTTCCATTAAAAGACAGCTACAAATCTCGGTGGCCACCATCGACTCCATGCGGGCAGGTCCACGCTAATCAACATGTAATTCCACCAAAACTATACCCATAACAGTAGCTTATGGTTAGTCTCTCTATAAGTCAACTCCTAACTCACGACCGCACAGGATTAGAACTAATTGGGTAAAGTCCTGTTATATTGGTCATCTTCAGAGATTTGTACCTCTCCCCCTCTCTCTCTCTCTCTCTCTGTCTCTCTCTAAATAGTCCCCCAAGCAAGCTCACAGTTTGCCTTGCCGACTGGAGGTATGTTTATTATACAGCTATATATATATATATATATATATATCGAATACTGTTGTATTTACGAACTGCAGAGAGATTAATAGATCTCTTAGCTATATTAATGACTGTTTGTTTACTCAGATTTGATTGGAAAAGGAACGAAATCGCGAAAACTATTTGTCAGATTTGCGATTGTATTTAATGTTTTTCTGATTCCAACAGTTCTTTTGTTTGCTTTCCCTAATGATCAGATATTTATATAGTAACTGTTGTTTTTGTATATCATTTTCTGTTTCTTTTTGTTGATTAGATTTAATTGTAGTGTTCATGCTAATCTGGGCTGCCTAATTAGGAGATTAATCGACTTAATCGGATTGTAGTAATATATAGAATAATCAGGGGCGGATTTACATGTAGAGGAGGGTGACCCCTCAAGTTTTAAAAAATTGCATATGTGCATTAAAATAAATAAATTTATAGTTAAGTTTCCCTGAAAATTATAAAAACTCCCTTAATATTATAAAATTGTCATACTAACTCCTCTCTCTTTTAAGTTTTTGTACTAATTATAAAATATGTATACAGAATATGTATAAATATGTCCAAAATATACACACACACACAAAAAAAAAAGTATAAATAGGTTCAAAATATGTGTAAAAAGTCCAAAATATGTATAAATAGGTCCAAAATTTTTTTTTTCCCAGGGGCGCTATCCCCGAACCCCCATACATCAAGACTCCCTAGATTGATTTTCTAGATCCACCCCTGAGAATAATGATATGCTTTCCAAATTTGAATCCCAAATTAGATTATCAAATGGTTTAATAGGTGTACCATGTACTGTGACAAAGTATTTGGGTATCAAATTTGGAATTCAAGTTTGGGAAGCATAGCATTATAAACAGTAACAACTATCTGAGTAACAGATATCAAAGTAACACATGTGGCAGTGAGCTCAGTTGATTTTGATTGGTTAATATTGAAGTGGTCCTACCATTTATGAAGAGGGGCCACCGCCACACGTGTTAGGAAACACTTTTTGGGAAAAAAGTTTGGGAAGCATAGTGTTACTCTATCAAATTTGGGATTCAACATTTACATGCTATGCTTTCCAAATTTTTAATCCCTTATTTTAGTTCCCAAATGGCTTAACAGTTGTACTAGTACTATAATTGATGGTACCACATCCCTTTGCATATGATACAACTGGCAAAGCATTTGATTTGGGAACCAAATTTGAAAATTTGGGGAGCATAGCATTACTGTAATATATAATCAGCACAAAGTATAATTTGTTTGACAATTGATTTGATTTTTGTTCTTTTTCTTAAATTGTTGTAATTTACTCCTTTGCAATCAGAAGTAAGAGACAACATTGGTAGGGAATGGTTGATGAGAATTTAGATTTTCTTTTGTGATAATTTTCGTAGCGTAGGAAGAGAAATTAACATGGTTGAGACTTTTGTCTTTTTCAATTCGAAACAAGAGGGAAATATATATATATATATATATGTGTGTGTGTGTGTATAGGCATATAGCTGTACTCATAAGAGCACAATGTAAGATTCAGATTTTACTCTAATGTTCTTTGGAAAATTCTGTGATGCATCCTAGTGGTTTTAAATGTATCATGTATTGTAGTGGTTTTAGTCCCAAAATGTCGGACCTATTTATAACACTTTGGGACCAAGTTACAACATTTGGGATCAATTGAGATGTATAATACAACTAAAACACAGAAGATCTCGTTTTCCCTCTCTCGGTTTTCCTATTAGGCATACAGAGGATTATAAAATAATGGAGAAAAAACTCCCGCATTCCAAAAAGTGGCTGCTGCGGTACTAATGAATTTGTGTGATCACAGTCTTATGTGTGGAATTTCTTTAAAGGTATACTGTTTAGGTAGGTCATGCATTCTTATAGAATGTTATTGACTTAAGTAATGAATTTCAAGATTTAATTCATCTTTTAGTGCCATGTCTTTTTAACTTAAAGAAATTAGATATAACTGATATTTCTAATATATATATATATATATATATTATGCTTCTCTATTTTGCTTTTCGTTCTAAATGTTGTAAGGGTTGTATTAAGTCCATGCTCGCTAAATTTAATTTGATTTGAGTTCATGATTTTTGGACAGTCGTTATCAGTGATGTTTCTCATGCCTACGTTATATTTTTTGTAGTCCAACTGAGGTTAAATTTTCTGTATTTGGGTAGAGGGCATGTTTGGCTATTCTCAATTGTTGTTATTTTTAGAAATTTGAATATGATCTCATTGCATTTTGTGTTCACTAAGGTGCAGATGTGAGCTCCGTAGTACAAAGTTTTCCATCAATTGGAGGCTTTGCCGCCTTTTGTTTCCCACCCTCAACCATTAAAGTGAAGATCATTTGTATATAACTTGTAAATATTCTGTTTTTCTTTGGTTCTTTTTTATTTAAACATATCAAGTGAACATGTTATCTTGCATAAATGTTGCAGTGGTACCACAAAGGGAGTTTAAGCTTGTTGGACCATTCCTGAAGAGAATGGAAGTTTGCTCTGCCATGAGTTCTAAAAGTGGAATAAAGCACCGTCCTTTGACTCCTCTCAGAGTCCTTAGGGGTTTGATGTGTTTAGTGATTCTTCTCTCGACTGCGTTTGTGTTCTTAGTGTATTTGGGGCCTTTTGCTGCTGGCCTTTTACGTCTTTTCAGCATACATTATAGTCGGAAAACCGTATCCTTCCTTTTTGGTCTTTGGCTTGCTCTATGGCCTTTCTTGTTTGAAAAGATAAACAAAACAAAAGTTGTTTTTTCGGGGGACACTGTTCCGGCTAGGGAACGCGTTTTACTCATTGCCAATCATAGAACTGAGGTTGATTGGATGTATCTGTGGGACCTTGCATTACGGAAGGGTTGCCTTGGATGCATCAAATATGTCCTTAAGAGCAGTCTGATGAAACTACCCGTGTTTGGTTGGGGTTTTCATATTTTTGAGTTCATTGCGGTAGAGAGAAAGTGGGAAATTGATGAACCAATCATGCGTGAAATGCTTTCAAGTTTTGCTAGCCCTCGAGATCCCTTGTGGCTTGCTGTTTTCCCCGAAGGAACCGATTTTAGGTAATTTTCTCACTATTCCTTTGCATCATCTGTAAATGATTTGGTTTTTTCGCTTTCATAATATTATATTATGTGGAGTTTAGTAAGAGGGTTGCAAAATAGAAGGAAGGGAATGGCAGCGGAGGGATGATGGGGATATAATTGGTGATCAAGCAATATACCCGGCCAAGACCTCTCCTTGTGTGTTTCACGACAATCACAAAGCAATCACACGAACAAGACAATAGAAAACCAAACAAAAGAATTAAGGCAAAGACGACCTCTCTCTATTGATTAAACCCTACAAGACAACCAATCCCTCTCCCTCTCTCCTCTATTGTTTTTCCTCACTCTTTTTCTAGAGTCTCTCTCTTCTCTTAGGAAAATACAATTGTGTGAGATTCTGTCTCTTCTCTTTAGAATGGGGATCTATATTTCCCTAGGATGTAGTTCCATATATATTATAACCATCAATCCTAGTCCAATTAACAATAGGAAACTCTTCTTCTACAAGAAACCTGTTAGGAATAGGAAACAGTCTCATAAGGAAACCTAAACCTAATTGGAAACAAGAGTTTCTCCTGCTGCTTCCCGTGCCCACTCGAGCGGCCAGCCCAGGCGACGCCCGCTCGAGCGACTTCTCAAGCGGGCGACTTTCCAGCAAGTCCAATAGAGTCTTCTCGTCCCCCGTCCGCCCGAGCGGCCCGCCCGGGCGGTCTTCACCTCCTTCGGCTTCTTTGCTTTGTCTTCATCTTCGTCTCCGTATGAATTTTTGTCACAAAACCCAATATTCTTCACCTTGACGAAAATCTCATCACCATCATCATCTTTGTTGTCACCTCTCTCTCTTGATCAATCCTCATCTCTTGATCATCTTTGTCACCTCTCCATCATCATTTATGTAAACTCGTTATTTCTCAAATCCTCATTATGTATGGATTTACGAAACTTTGAAGCTACATTAAGGTCGTCGCCAACATCATCATCTTCATCATGGTAGTTGTCACCACCTTGGGCTTGGGCTTTAGCCCAACATCTCATCTCACCATCGCCATAGGAGTAACATACAAATGCCCAACATCTCTTCTCATCATCTTCCTGGAAACATCGTACGATTGCCCAGCTCTTCTTCTCGCCATCTCCATGGGAATGACACACAAACTTGGCTTCATTGCTATGGCTTACATCTTCACCTCTTGTAGAAACGGTTGGTGCCACTAAGGATGTTGTTGGAACCTTCTTCACCGGCTCCTACGTCTTCTTCACCTCCTTTGTGACTACTCCGCTCATCATTGTATTTCCCAAAAGGATATACAAATTTCCAACCTTTCTACCCATCAACATGACCCTTGAATACCTCTTCACCTTCATCAGGCCTTTACCCACTGCAATGGAGCACCCCTTTGAGTCCAACACACCCAAAGAGATTACATTCCAATTCAAGCCAGGAACATGGCGGACATCGTTTAGCACCCTCGTCAAACCGTTGGTAGTCTTGATCACACAGTGCCAATTCCCTTCACCTCCTCACTTATGTTGTTGCCCATAAAGACTTTTCCGTTCATCGATTGATAGGACGAGAACCAAACTCTATGTGAACAAATATGGGAAAAACACGCCGAATCAAGCAACCATTCGTTCGCCCTCTTCTCTTTACATGCGATTGACATGGCATCATCATAAATGACATCAATTCTCCCCTCATCTTTTCCATTCGCAGCAGCACCCTTCTGACTTTGAGGACAGTCAAAAGACATGTGATCAATTTCGCCACAACACTAATACTTTCTCTCTTTCCACGGCCGAGTATCTCGTGCTACTACATCACCACCTCCTCTACCGATTTTCTTTCCTCGCCAATTCTTCTTCTCATTGCAAGCAACAAGGGCTTGTGCTTCCTCCTTCGTCTCTTCTTTCTTATCCATCTTCTCACATGAAAATAAGGCCGTCTTCACCTAGTCCAAGGTAATAGTATCTCTCCCGTAGAACATTGTGCTAAACAACTGCGATTGAGAAGACTTTACTGAGGTTAATAAAATAATCGCCTTGTCTTAATTATCGAGTTTTACACCTACATTGGATAAGTCGCACAACAACTTGTTGAAAGCACTGATGTGACCTTTAAGGCCATCCTCCTCTTTTTTCTGGAATGAGTACAACTCCTGCTTCAATACTAGCCGGTTGGTGAAGTTCTTTCCCATGTAAAGATCCTCTAGCTTCGTCCACATCGCTTCCGCCGAGGTCTCTTCAATGACGCCATACACCACATCATCATCCAAACTCAAGCGTATGGTGCTTACGGCCTTTAAGTTTCTCCGATCCCAATCTACATCGGATATCCTGTTAGGTTTATTAACTTTGCCATATAAAGCCTCTGCAACGCCTTGTTGAACCAAGGCATCCTTCATCCGCACCTTCTAGAGGTTGAAATTCTTTTTGCCATCAAACTTCTCTATCATGATCCGTGCATCACCCATCGAATTGCTTGTAGTTTCCATGGAACCCCGAACCTCAGCTCTGATACCACTTGATGGGGATATAATTGGTGATCAAGCAATATACCCGCCCAAGACCTCTCCTTGTGTGTTTCACGACAATCACAAAACAATCACACGAACAAGACAATAGAAAAGCAAGCAAAAGAATTAAGGCAAAGACGACCTCTCTCTATTGATAATAAACCCTACAAGACAACCAATCCCTCACCCCTCTCTCCTATATTGTTTTTCCTCACTCTTTTTCTAGAGTCTCTCTCTTCTCTTAGGAAAATACAATTGTGTGGGATTCTCTCTCTTCTCTCTAGAATTAGGATCTATATTTCTCTAGGATGTAGTTCTATATATATAGAAACATCAATCCTAGTCCTTATAATAATAGGAAACTCTTCTTCTACAAGAAACCTGATAGGAATAGGAAACACTCTCCTAAGGAAACCTAAACCTAATTGGAAACAAGAGTTTCTGCTGCTGCTTCTCGTGCCCGCTTGAGCGGCCCTCCCGAGCGACAGTGACTTCTCCGGCGGGTGACTTTCTAGCAAGTCCAACAGAGTTTTCTCGTCCCCCGTCCGCCCGAGCGGCCCGCCTGGGCGGTCTTCACCTCCTTCGGCTTCTTGCTTTGTGTTCGTCTTCTCCTCCGTACGAGTTTTTGTCATAAAACCCAACAAGGGAACGGTATGCCTAGGGTAAAGGAAGGAAATCTTCCCTCCTTTTGTTTGATTAAATACGAAGGAAAGTGAGGACGGTGAGAAGGGATTTTTGTATGTTATAGTATTATGTCCTTACATAGCATAAATACAAATTTTTTTTAAGGGCAAAAAATAGGCAAAAGATGAAGGAAGCCTTTTCTCTCTTCCAATTGTCCACTTTTGGAAGGATTGAAATTTGTGGATTCAGAGAGGCATCCTTCCCTCATCAATTCCCTCATCTCTTCCATCCTACCTAGCAGGTGATTCTTCCCTCATTTTTCCCCCCATCTCATTCTTTCCCCTCTTCCCTCAAACCAAACTTCTTGTAATATCTTGATGGATGTAGTGGCCATTAGATTACTTGAATAGCAATTACAGAGATCCAAAAAAATGTATATATAATTATAGGTTTCCTACTGTGTATAGTTAAAGTCTGTTTGATATGTTTTCTGCATATTTTTTCTTGATCTAATTTCTTGCCAAATTTCATTTATTAAGACTTGGGCGCCAATGATTATATTTCATTATACATTCAGAACATTTGCCCTTTCATACAGTGAACAGAAGTGCGCTAGGAGTCAAAAGTTTGCTGCTGAAAATGGATTACCTGTATTGAAGAATGTGCTGCTTCCTAAAACAAAGGGTTTCTGTGCTTGCTTGGAAATTCTGAGCGGCTCTTTAGATGCAGGTTTGTCCTTGATAAACATAGATATCAATAGTATTTTAGTCAAATCTATCCCTATCCTGCTGTAATGTTGCCTTCATGCCATCTAATATAGTATATATTCGGTAAAAATTAACTCTTTTAGTATAAGGGTGCTGGTGACTGTTACTCTGAATGTGGAAATGGTTAATGCTACAAAAAGGAAAGGAGAGAAAAAATCTTCTTGTAAAAAGAGAGACCATCTTTGAAGTCATAGTAAAATGTTCAGCACATATCTAACAGAGTATTTCGAAGATTTTTCTTTCCCGTATGTTCATTCTGTACATTTCACATGTCTAATTGCCTCATATACTGTGATTTGGTATGAAAAAAAAAAGGCTACAAATGAACACTCATTGGTTCTCAATTTCTTTTACAAGGACATTTGTCTTAGCTCCGATTTTTAGGTACCTTGAGCGTACCAAGCACGGCGAGTGGGACCCTTACCTCAGGATCCACAGATAGTGGACCCTATGAGACACATCCTCATGATAAATTATTCAGTGAACCCGACACGCCACGTCAGTATGATGACGTGGTGTGACCTCTCATTCTCAACCACACATATACCCCTACTACTAGGAGGATCATGCCATGTGGTTATCAATTTTTTTAATAAAAAAAACTACCCACCACATGTCATAACCTCCTAGTGTTAGTGGGCACATGGCTTCTTTTTATTGGGAAGGTCACACCATGTTATCATGCTGAGGCTCACTGAATAACTTCTCCATTCTCACTAGGCTGCGGGGTATCACGTGGGACCCAAATCTCCTTGGCATGTCTGAAAATGGAGAAATTTTTGGGTACCCCAAGATACCACGTGGCATGTCACTTGGTACCCTGTACCTAATAGAAGCACGTCACACAAACAATGGAACACCCACCACAAAAAATTTAAATAGCCCAATAATCATCCTATGTGGGGCTATCTCATTGGGTGTAGTGCACCACATAAGCGCTACCTTGAGGGTACACAAAAACTTTTCCCGAAAATGTCTTTAAACGCCTCTTGTCATATTTTTTTTTTTGGCAGTCTATGATATAACTATTGCATACAAGAAGAATCAGTGCCCCCATTTCTTGGACAACGTGTTTGGATTAGATCCTTCAGAAGTTCACATCCATGTACGTCGAATCCCCATCGAGGAGATCCCGTCAGCCGAGACCGAGGCTTCTGATTGGTTGATGAATACATTCCAGCTCAAGGACCAATTGCTTTCAGATTTCACTGCTCAAGGTCATTTTCCCCATCAAGGAACAGAAAAACAACTTTCATCGCTAAAATGCTTGGTAAATCTCGCAGTGATAGTTTCTTTTTTTGGAATTTTTACGTTTCTTACGTTTTGTTCCTCCATTTGGTTTAAAGTATACGTAGGTTTATCTTGTGTATATCTTAGTTACGCTACTTATTTTAACTTTCGACCATGGCCTGTGTTAGGCTTTGTTAAAGATATGATATGTTGTGAGAAACCCAAGAAGTGAATCGCTTGTTTTAAATGATTCATTTTCTAATAACAGAGAAATAGATTTCTTTCTCAATAACTTGATTACAGCATATTTTTTTTTTATTTATTTAGTATTAACACATGCATAATGAACCTTGAAGTTCATACAAGCAGCCTTGAACCATTCTTCCAAAGCAAGTTTCTTACTCCTATTAGTTTTGATATCAACTTGCAAAATATTATGGAGTCATCCATGTAAACCAGGGGCCAGAGGAGATCCGCAGCGGTGTGGAGGGCTGGGATACCGGTGATGGCAGTGGTGGAACGGCCAGCATAGTGGTGGTGGTGGAAATATATGTGGCGAACAAGGTGGAGGTGGTGGGCTGAATAGTGGTGGTGGTGGAGGATTAAGAAGTGGTGGTGGTGGAGGTAGAGGAGTAAGTGGTGGAGGAATGTGTGGTGGTTCTGGGCAGTACCGGTGGTGGTGGACTAGTGAATGAGGGATGGAGAGAAGCACGATGGGTGAAATTGCAAACATGAAAAGCAAAAGCATAGTACTCCAAGTTTGTTTTGGAGAGAAACCCATTATGTTTGTGCATTTTATTTTGAGGAATGGCCTTTTGCTTATATAGTTATTTTAAGGGGACAAAATAATGGGTCGACAGATTTCGAGTTTCCCACCATGGGATATGGATTAAACAAACACCATCCCCACTAAGCAAATTTTTGTGCGTGTTACGCATTTTCTCTTAAATTGGGTTTAGATGCAACCTCACTAAGGCCGAGAAACTATTCAGCGCTGTCACACCTCGTTATTGCATTGATGTTATTGCATTGATGTGGTTTGATGCTCGCTCTGATGGTGCCACATGAACCCTTATTCTATGGTCATTATGACAAATAATTGCCCTCTATTCTATGGTGGTGATGACTCCACTAATTGTCATGTGCCCCTTATTTTTATAGGGCACATGGCTCAATGTTGGCCTGTAAACGAATTGGATTTTATCGAGATCCGATTCGAATCCGATAGAAATATCCGACTCTGAATTCGATTTTAAAAATCCGATCTGACTCCGAATATATACATACTTAACGGATCCGAATCCGAAGTTTTTTATTTTTTATTTTTATTTTTATTTTTATTTTATAAATAAAATCAGATTTAGTGAACGCATTAGGGTTTCCTCCACGCTCATGATAATGGACAATCAATTTGTCTTTATTTTGATATTCATACATAATCGGATTCGGATATCCAAATTCTAACAAATTCGGTTTTTTTATTTTTATTTTTATTTATTTATTTTTTATCGGATTCGGATTTTCTTAGCGGATTTTTATCGGATTCGGATTTGGATTGTAGAAATCGGATTCGTTTACAAGCCTTGCTCAATGTGAGTAAAGTGTCACACCACATTAACATGATGACGTGGTATGATTGTCTCATGGAATAACTTCTCACTACTATGCCCTTTTGCTCAAGCTGTAAGCATCCAAGATTTCGAATATTTATCCTTATTTTTAGTGACCTTCTATGAGGTATTTTAGTGGTTATGATTGTGTCATACATTTTAATTTGGTGTCAATATATATTGTAACTTTTGATCCAAAGTAGGTCCCACGCCTCCAAAGTAATTTCCAAATTGCAACATGTGAAGACCAAAACCACTAGAATATATCCAAAACCACTTGTAGGATTTACATAGAATTTTTCCTTATTTTTATGTTGGATTGTGTTGTAAAAGAAAACAATAGGAGGGTTATACAAAAAGAAAAGAAAAAGGAAATGGGTAATACTTGGGACACAACCTTCATACAACTTTCATATAACCTCCCCAAAAGTTGTGTCTATCTCTTTCCTGTGTCACTGTGGGGTCCAGTGACATCACAGGAGAGAGATAGACACATCTTTTGGGGAGGTTGTATGAAAGTTGTATGAAGGTTATGTCCCAAATATTACTCAAAGGAAATAGTAGGATGTTAAGTTAAAGACGGGAAGGGGCTCTCTCTCTCTCTCTCTCAATCAAAATCATAATTTTCTTATTGGAAGCTCCTGCATAAATTATCTGAAAATGGGTTTGGTATTAGCCATAAGGTCAAAGCTGAAAATGATGCAAGAGTCCACCATCCACTTTGATTTGATGCCTTCATAAAACACATTCCAACCTACAACTTTTTAGCATGTAGTTACAATGGACCTCACAGTGTCAGTAGACCCCATTAGAAGAGAACTAGATAGACACATTATGATATTTGTGGATTGTATTTATGAGATTTGTATGTGCTCACTTACTCATTAAACAATCACACACCACACATACCACAACCACAAGGGACTCATGAGAACCCACATGAGAACCAATATTGTTATATTTTGTGATAATGGATATTATATATTATCACTGCTTCAATAATTTAAATATTGTTAAATGGCTACCACTATTGTCAAAACAAATTGGTTGTGTGTATAAGTCTCAGTCTGCCACATAGTTAATTTACTTTGACAATAGCCACTATTGCCATTAATTGAGCAATCAGAATTAAGTTCCTAGTGTTTGACCAACAAGGATTAGCAGATAAGACTACACATTAGGCCAAAAAAAAAAACCCCCCACTTCCCCTAGTCAGTATTATATTCGACACCAAGCCTAGAAGAGGTCTGTTACACCAGTTTACATATGTGTATATATAACTACTACTAGCAAGAGTTGAGAACCTCTATAACTTAAAACAGCAAAATGCCAACCTATTTGCTACCATAACAAAAGACATACTACTAACAAACAAGCCAAGTATACATGTACTACAGACAAGAGGGAAGGGGAACATTGAATCCACAACCATTTGCACACTCTCTTCAGTCTCTTTGCGGCTTGCGCAAACCCCACAATCACCTGCAACTCGTCCTATTGCTTTGCCAACACAAAGGAAGAATTTACCAAGAATTAATACCATACAATACCCAAAAATCATAAGATAAATAAATAAATAAATATATATGGAGAATGCAATTAACTTACAGCACGACACCCTTTAATGACAAAAAAAAAAAAAAGCACTTTTAGCAACGAAATTTTTTGTCGCTAGAAGTTGGAGTTTTTAATGACAAAACATTTTATCGCTAAAAGCATTTTTTTGTCACTAAAAGCTGGCGTACGCGCTGTTAACATACAACCACCGTGTTGTAGGTTAGCAGCTCCCAATATATATATATATATACACATGTGTGTGTGTGTGTGTGTGTGTGTATGAATGTATGTGAAGATATTGACACACTTGTACAAAAGGTTTTTCTATTGCAAAGAATATTGAGATTACTGTTGACTTGTTATAAGTTGCAACCAGGAAACATAGTAATCACAAATTAGTGCGGCTACATTCTTTCTTTTATCATATTTTTGAACGATTATTTAACAATTCGAATCTTTAGATTTCCAAAATTCATCATTTAAAAGCACCCACAAAGTTGAGGGTCCACCGATAAAAACAAAGGAAAAAAAAAAGTACCTGCGACATATATAAATGCCTCTGAACAACAGCAACTAGTTGCTCTTTAGATGGGTTAGGGATGGCATCCACAGAGAAAATAATGTGTCAATGCATAAACACAAAAATTGAAATCCGGAACTCCTGAATAAAAGAAGGGTTAATTACATTTACCTCCATGTGGTTAGGTCCGTTTTCACGTTATTCTATTGTGGTTTCGAACTAAAGTGAAACTGTTAAAGATTTCTTTCAAAATTGATAAAAATTTTAAGGGTTAAATACATTTTACACCCTTGTAGTTTGTCACATGTGTCAGATTGGTCCCTATAATTTAAAAAGTCACTTTGGTCTCTGCAGTTTCATAGGTGTGTCAATTAAGTCCAATAAGTCATTTAGTGACGAATAATTCTGTTACTGAAAGTTGAAAAATTGTCACAAGAAGTGTTTCAGGGACTAAAATGACACACTTGTGAAACTACAGGAACTAAAATGACAATTTCTAAACTATAGGGGCCAAATTGACACAAAAGACAAACTAGGAAGGTGTAAAATGTAATTAAGCCAAATTTTAAAATTTGCCAGAACTTTTAACACTTAACCCCATTTTATGAGGTTTTAATTTCAAGTTAATCTCCTATGTGGGGCTAATTTTGAACTCTTAACTCCTTTTTTTTGTTTTTTTTTTTTGTTTTTTTTTTTGGGAGGGGGGAGGGGGGGTTGTGTGTGTGTGTGTGTTTAATTTTGAGGTTAACTACCTATGTGTGGTGAATTTGGACACTCAAACTCCAATATAGGACTAACTTTAACACGTAATGCCCATCTAGACTATTTTAAGAGAAATCTTAACAGTTTAATTTAGTTCAAAACTAAAAGGGTGGTTAAGTGACCACTTTTGAACACAGTGAGCAAAGTTAAAATGGGGCTATCCACCTTGGTAAAATATATTCAACCCTAAAAAGATAATATATATATGTATATACATATATAAAACTATTCCCAAATTGCTGCGTATAAACAACTCACAAGGAGGACTCGGAGGCGGAGGAGAACAGTAGTAGAACCATGCAGGTGGTGGTGGAAATTTATGTGGCAAATAAGGTGGAGGTGGTGGCCTGAATTTCGTTATAAATGGTGGTGGTGGTGGTGGAGCAATGCGGGCGCGGCTGGGGCTGTGGTGGTGGTGGTGGTAGAATGGTGAATGGGGGATAGAAGTAAATGTTGGGAGGGAGAGAAGCACCGTGGGTGAAATTGCAAACATGAAAAGCAATAGCATAGATCTCCATGTTTGTTTTGGAGAGAAACCCATTATGCTTGTGCATTTTGTTTTGAGGAAGGGCCTTTCTTATATAGTTGTTATTTAAAGGAGACAAATTAATGGGTCGAGAGATTTTGAGTGTCTCACTAGGGTATGGATGGAGAAGTTTTTGTGTGCTCTTAAGGTACCCAATGAGGTAGCGTCACACATGATTGTTGGATTATTTAAATATTTTGTTGTGGGTTCCATTTTCCGTATAACACGTTTTTATTGAGTACAAAGTATCAAGTGACATGTCTCGTGGTACCTTGGAGGTACCCAAAAATTTCTCGGACGGATGAGCTATATTATGATGTGTAAGTATCAATCAAAACTTTCGCCAACCCACTAAGCAACTTTTTGTGGGTGCTACTCTTTTTTTCTCTTAAATTAGGTGAAGATTCAGGCCCACAACGCCATTTCCGTCAAACTGCCACCATCCAAGATTTCCAAGATTTCAGATATTAATCCTTATTTTTATGTTTGATTATGTTTGATTGCGCGGGAAAAGAAAGAATCAGATACATTTGTGTTTACTTTGTTTGCTTCATGGATTTTATGGGGGAAAAAAAAGGAAAACGGAAAACAAAATAGAAAACTAGTTCCTTTTTTATCTTATGGATTAGTTTTCCATCATGTTTTTCTTTCTTTTATTTTTTCCATCACAAAATTTATGAACCAAACAAAGCCTTATGATTCAAATGGTGACGCCTAACATGTGGTTGTTACTGAAATGAAGCACATATTTGTCATTTCAAGTCAGAAGTTAACACCACAAGAAAGTTGAGTGTCAACTTTTAAACTACAAAGATGAAGTGAAAATGTGTTTAACCACAAGAGTGAAATGTCTTTTACCCTAAAAGAATATAATAGATGTTATGTGAAAGGTGGGAGGAAGAGGATTGTTGGCGGCACCCTTTTTTCGGATGACGAGGACAAATCCTTTAGCTGTACATTCTCCACAACTTTGGGATCCGGCCAGTATTTCAGACGGTTGCCGTTTTATCGGAGTAGAACATGGGACAAACCTCGGGCACGTGCACCGACCCACAACACACATGCTAGATAAGTCACGTAGGTGAATTTTCGGCACTCTTTGGCCTACAGCGGCCGAGGATCCAAAATCAAGGCGGAAAGTGCTCACAACACGGGCTAGGTAAGGCACGTAGGTGAGTTTTTGGCACTATTAGGCCTATAGCGGCCAAGGATCGAAAAGTCAAGGCAAGGCGGGAAGTGCCCCCCTCCCCCCCCCCCCCCCCCCCCCCCTCTCTCACTCTCAGAAGTGGATCAAAATCTCATGTACTTATAGGAAGCTCATGCATAAATTATCTTAGGGTTAATTAAATTTTGCCCCTCTATGGTTATGTTCATTTTCACTTTACTTCCCTGTACTTCAGAAGTGGATACTTACCTGTATGTGGTTTCGGACTAAATTGAACCTGTATAGAATATTAAATTGATGAAAATTCTAAATTTGGTAAAAATATTTAACACTTAACCCCTTTGTGAGGACAATTTTGGAATAACTATAGGCTATATGTGGACAATTTTGCCATTTAACCCAGCTATGTGGGGTTAATTTTTAACACTCGGCTCCTTTGTGGGGCTAATTTTGGGGTTGATTGTTTATGTAGGGTTAATTTTGATACGTAATCCATGTGGGACTATTTTGGGAGAAATTTTAATAATTTCACTTCAGTCTAAAATCACAAGGGGTTAAGTGTTCACTTTTAAAATACAAGAAGGATAAAGTAAAAATAAGTCTAACCACAGAGATAAAATGTAATTAATCCATTATCTTAAAAATGGGTTTCGCATTAGCCATAAGGTCAAAGCTGAAAATGATACAACAGTCCACCAGCCACTTTGATTTGATGCCCTCGAGAAAAAAATTCCAAACCTACAACTTTTTTAGTATTTAGTTACAATGGGTTTTGGCACAAAGTCATTGAAAGAGGCTAAAAAAACATTGAGAATCGAAAACCACTTTAGATGAGAAAAAGTGGTGCTAGAAATTGGAAGATGACAAAAAAGAAGCCTCGTTTTTTCTAGCACTACTGTCAGTTTCTCTTTTGACCTGTGTGGCTATGCCAATTGAAACCATTCCATGCTTTTACAATTCCTGCATGTTCTATTTTAAAATGTGATTAATCTGTGTACAAATTTATTAGTATTATTATTATACTCTTTTTTTTTTTTTTTTGAGATTACAAAATTTGCATGTTATGCTTTGAGATGCAATTATTCATATATGCAAATTTATCTACACATACACCAATCATACTGCAATGTTATCATTTTCAATTATAGGAATCCATAAAATGTGCAAATACAAGACAGCACAGATATACTATTTACAGCAATCACTCACAACCATAAAGAGTTCTTACATTCATTTTAATAAAGTAGATTTTTTTTTTATTTTCTTTATTTTTTTTTCTTCATAAAATGGAAATTAAATTTCAAAAAAAGATATACCAAATGTACAAGGAGCATACCCAGGATAATACAATGAACTCAAAGCATGAGGACATGAAACAAAAGCCCAAAATATAAAAGCAGACCTACATGTCACAAATAACAAGCTAAAGGGCTACCAAACATTCAAGGCAACCCAAAAGTTACAAATTTAACAAATCAAAATGTGCAAAAACCCCACTAAGGCCATTAGGTTCAAAAACAAATAATCCTATCAAAATTTGAATGATTTTCTCACTTCCCCTGACTTGTTCATTGACTTGAGATATCAGGTTCTTGAGAAGAATTTCTTTGAGATTTGACGTGTTCTAAAACGTCCTATTATTTTGCTCTCTCTATAATCCATATACTGCCACTCCAAGACACATTTTATGTATCGCATGCTGGATTGTCTTGTCTTTCAACCTTTGAGCCATCAAATCCAAAGTGTCAGCACAACCATGACCTTGCCAATGCAAGCCACATCTATCCATAACCATAAGGTCATGCCACACAATAGTATAATAAGGACAAATAAAAAACAAGTGATCATGTGTTTCCATATACTTATGACAAAACATGCAAGCTGATGGTCCAGTAAAGTCAAATGGATCCCACGGTTTGTGATAAACATAAAAAAATTCATTCATTTCCTTCTTTACCCTTAGTCTATCAAGACGCTACTACAAACCCCCAATCGTGTACACAACTTTTGTACACACTTCTCCACACAAATACTTTAAATACATATACCTTGTACTGTTTGTATTTTTCACACTTTTCTGTACACCATTTACATAACACATGATACATACATTTAAAATATGTGTGCAAAAGTGTGTAGCATAATAGCATTACTCAATTAATAAAGTCGATTACAATCCAATTATTCAAATTTATTGCTTGTAAACATCGATGTGATGACAACACCCATTCTAAAGCTTGATAGATTGCATGGATATGGGCAATACGCCGGTCAAAATTGTGAACATCATAATTCAAGGATAGCGGGAATCCTCGGCTGTGCAAGGCTGGGGCAACAATCACATGGCACTAGAAAAACACCATCGTGTGGTCTTTCCAGTGCCGCATAGAGCGCTGCCAGGGTGCTGCCCAGCAGCCCGCGGCCGAGGACCCATACCCTTCAAGGATTTGGGGTACCAAAGATATTAAACAATCACACCACAAGGGACCCATGAGAACCCACATTCGGCTGAAATCAGACAACCAACATTGAAACATTTTGAGATGATGGATGTTATATCTCATCACTGCTTCAGTAATTTAAATATGGTTAAAATAAAACCATTCATTGAGCAATCAGAAGTTCCTGATGTTTGACCAAAAGAAGGATTAGCAGATAAGACTATACATTAGGCAAAAAAAAAAAACCCACTTCCCCAAGTCGGCATTACATTAACACCAAGACTAGAAGAGGTCTCTACTAAACCAGTTTACATATATCTACATAACTACTACTACCAAGAACTGAGAACCTCTATATAACTTAAAAACAGTAAATGCCAACCTACTACTACCATAACAAAAGACTTGCTAATAAACAAGCCAAGTATACATATACTACAGACAGACAAGGGGGAAAGGGAACATTAAGGTACCAATATTTGTTAGCATGATCCACAACCATTTGGAAAAATCTCTGTCAAAGGTCATTTGCACACTCTCTTCAGTCTCTTTGCAGCTTGCGCAAACCCCACAATCACCTGCAACTCGTCCAATTGCTTTGCGAACACAAGGAAGAACGTTTCAGAAATCAGTCACAGAAATCAGTCACAGAAATCAGTCACATACACTACCCAATACTCATAAGATAAATAATAAATATGTGTGTGTGTGTGTATGTGAAGTTGACACAATCATACAAAAGGTTTTTCTACTGCAAAGAATATTGAGATTATTGTTGGCTTGTTATAAGTTCTACCCAGGACATATTGTAATTGCAGATTAGTACAGCTACATTCTTTCTTTTCTCATATTTTTCCAGCTGTATTTTGAATGATTAGTTGACACTTTAGATCTAATCTTTAGATTTCCCAAATTCATCATTTAAAGCACACCCACAAAGTTGTGGGTCCACCAAGAAATAATAATTATAATTAAAAAAAAAATGAGCAAGAATTTTCACTACCTGCGACATGAAATGCCTCTGCACCACATCAACTAGTTGCTCTTTAGATGGGTTGGGGATGGCATCCACCTAGAGAAAATAATATGTCAATGCATAACACAAAAGTTAAAAACTATTCCGATAAAAAAGAAATAACAATTTCCCAATTTGCGGCATTTAAACAACTCACAAGATTAAAGTGTCGCCAATATCTCCACAATGCAGCTATCTCTAGCTTGCTGAGGTCAACCTTCTGCACCCAACAAATTTTTTTTAAAACAAAATACAAAAATCACACTATTAAACATGATCATATACAATAGCAATATATGTTAAAAGAAAAGGCGACAAGAACCCATCAAAGTTTCTTTAAAGAGAAGGGGATAAATATAAATGGGTAAAAAGTTCTTTACCGTGGACCCCCGAGGGGTAGAAACGGAACCCTTAGACTGTGAGTCACAAGATAAAGACCTGCTCACACTCTTATGAGATGACCCGGATGATTTATGCATGCGATGCCTTGATCTGAAGGACTTTTGAGTATCATCGGATGCTGCAGAATTACACACAGTAGGACTCAATTATATTGGTTGGTGGGACCAAAATACAGAAGATACAAAAGGATTGTGGATATGGAGCTTTTTAAGAATAATAAAAGTAAATGCCAAAGTACGGACAATAGTGGATCCTATGTAACTACATAAACAACTTTTCCTTAAATATAACAAAAAATTCTCATTAAAGTATCCAACTGGAATTTGTAGAGCACTGCAAAATTATTGCTAGGGACTAATTGAACTCACCCATATCAGGGTCAAGCCATTTCTCGAATTCAAAGTCATCGTCTTCCTCATTTCCAGTAGGAGCTTCAATCACACTAAGTGCATTTCTTTGCAATTTTACCTCTATGCCATTTGTTAGGACCTACATTGTAAGAAAAAGGTGAAATATTACTCCAAAAATCAAGAACAAGCCGTAGTGAAATAACAAAAACAGGGTGTTAATATTTCAGTTACTACCCACAGGACTTTTCTGAACTAGGTGTATTACATAAATTGGTATGAAGGATGCCATATGCTTCATACAGGAAGGAGGGAAAAAAAAAAAATCTTACTCTACATGAATCATATTTATTAAGTTTACTGGTTGGGTTTAAAAAAAAAAAAAAAACTGCATAATTTTTAGGACTCTTAAACTAGCATTATAACCATGGAGAACCATCCAATCCTACAGCTAAAATGGATCAATACACACTTACACTACATTGGGTTTGATTTTTGAAATGGAATTGAATTGAATAGAAAAGAATTGAAAAGAAAAGAATTGAAATGAATTCTTGACAAATCCGACCACTTTGGGTCAGATTTGTAAACCCCCTAAAACAAGAATTGGGTAGAATTGGAATGAAATCAATTCTAGTTTTAGGTCAAACCAAACACAAAAATTACCATAAACAAGAATTGCAAATCAATTATTTTCCTTCTTTGTGGCAAAACCAAACGGACTGAGGCTTTGTTTGGTTCATGGATTTCGTGAGAGGAAAGAGAGGGGAAAGGAAAACAAGATGGAAAACTAGTCCCATCCGTAAGGTAAAAGGAACTAGTTTTCCATCATTTCCCCTCTCTTTCCCCTCATGAAATCCATGAACCACCTTAAACAAATCATAATTAGTAAAAGAATAATTCCGATAGCAACTCTAGTTTACTCCAAAGAAATGAAGGGGACAAAAAGAGACGAAAGGAAAAGGAATTTGGAAATTCAGACCTAAAAAATACATGTAAGCAAGTATAGCATAAAATAATCATTTAAAACATGCAATTGAAAAGGAAAAAAAAAACAAGAAATTGCAATTGATATGATTATCCATTGCACGACATTCACGTGAAAAATCCTTTCTCTGGAAAATAATCATAACACTAATTAATCCATGATGCATACATAGAAACACACAAAAGCAAAGAAATTATTACAACTACTGAAAAAGGCAAATTAAACACAACTAATCAGATCATCCAGTGAAACAAAACTAAAACAAATTTGATATCAAAATCTGAGGAGAACAAGCAAAAAATGCAGCAGACAATCACATTTTACTTGGCCATCCTAAATTTTCACAATGTGAAGATAAATCTGAACAAAATTCCCCAAAACCCCAATCATGCGAAGCAAAAGCCCAAAAGTTCCTCAAATATTACCACATAACACTTGAAGCAAGCAATAAACATAATCTGAAGCCAAACCCTATCAAAGTCACAGATACAAAAATACTTTAAACGTCAAATATCTAGCATTTCTTACCTCAAAAAACTCTAAATGCACTAATTTAAAAAAAGAGATTATACATTAGCAAAAATCTACGAAATTAATCAGAAACTCACACCAATTATGAATTCACAGTCGCACTTTATAATTGAAGTCACAAAGCCAATAGATCCATTGATAAAAAGCAACATGCAACCAGAACCCTTTTCCTAACACTCAAAGTGGAATTCAACCCACAAATATAAAATACAATTTCAAGCAAAATACAAACGAAAAGCCTAGAAAGAGTCATTTATACCACCAAAGAAAATAAAGAGTAAATGAAAAACCCACAATTGACAACATAGATGATAATGAAAATTAAAGGCAGAGTACTAGATTACTTAACCAATATAATCATTTTAGTTACGCAATTAAGCCCAATTTTCATTCAAAAGTTGATAAATTGTCCCACATTTATAGAAACCTTAACAATTACCCACTTCAGAAACCCAAAACCAAACTAGATTAAACCTATCCCAATCAAAACCCAATTTCGAAATTAACTCAGTTCTTCGAATTAACAAGAAATTAGCAAACGAATTACCAGCCAATGCCACCCACCGAGCCCAACCGCCTTCTTGACCACACCTTGTAGCCCAACGAGCACTGACTTAGTACGGTTGTTACCGGTCACAACAACCTTAGTATGTCTCGGAAGAACAGAGAGCTCTTCTTCACTACTGTCCCCACAGCTCTGTAACTGCGAAAATCCGCCATCAACGGAGCTTTCTACTGTTTCAAGCATTTCAATTCCAACTCAGTGAGTGTTCTGAGTCGAAGAACTCAGTGGAATTTTCGAATTTAGAGTTCAAAATTGGGATCAGTAGCAAGATCATGCATTGCGGAGTTCGTATTCGAAAAGTTCGAGCGCGTTAGAGTGAGAAAATGGGGAGAAAATTGGGAATTTTCAGGGGAGAAAAAACACACAGTTAGAGAGAGAAGGTGGAGAGAGAGAGAGAGATAGAGAGCGACTCTTTTTTTCTTTCTTTATTGCCTTGTTGCTCTGAATCCCGACGACTCGGAATTGACCAATACGATGATGCCACGTAATCAGTGAGGGTCGTCAATTATGGGCTTTAGGTTTTGGGTTGTGGCCATTGTGCAACACCACTAGCGGTTAGTGTTTGAAGTTTTGACCGTTTGACTAGTAGTGAAATAATGGAGTGGGTTGTGTGAAATGACTAAAATGCCTTGCTATTAATTTGCTTACTGCCAAAGCAACAGTGAATTATTTATATACTCAAGATAAACAAAACTTGGGCTTGTCCAAGTTGACCGGGACTCTTATCCTTATTTGGGAGATTGAGGGATCAAAATCACAATTTAACCTGGCCGGTTCAACTAGTTAAACAGTCGATCTTTCAATAAATTGGTTTGATTTGTACTGCTAAAAATCAGAAAAAATTTCACAACCGTTCTGCATTTTAAAAATTAGAAAAATTCATAGACTCTTGCTTCTTTTTTTTTTTTTAAAATTTTTAAATTGTTAATAATTCTTATTACATTATTATAACATCACGGTTCACCTCTGAATTCTAATTCACCCGACGGATAAATCAGTGACCATTGACCAAGTTATTTTTACAATTTGACTAACGGTCCAACTTTCAAAACATGGTTAGAAGGTTGGATCTTAAGACTCTAATTTGGTATGAGTTTGTGTTCTACCACCAACTTGCTTTGAATAAACAGGAATATGTATTAGTATTGAAGTAGTGAAGAACCAACAGAGAAAATTTGTCCTCATCTCAATGGTAGAACAAGTAAATTGACAAAAAAATGTGATGCATGCATGAATTCTACTTTTTAGTATTACACAATATCATAATTCCTTATTTACTTGGATCTAATCAAGACAAAAAATTAAAAAAAAAAAAAAAAAAAATCACTGAATACACCTTCTATAAGGTCTCATTCAGGAAAAAAATGTAACTGTCACAATAAATATGCTTACCACGTAAAGTTAGCTTCTATTAAAAAATCTTACGTAATTTTTTCGTACAAAAAAAAAAAATTGATTACTTCAACAGTTCAACTTAATTATTAATTACAAATGATTGGGGTCTTCACATTTTATTTTTGTAATTTCAAACAAGAGGGGATTCAAACCTGTGCAAAAACACAAAATTAGTTTGTGTTAACCAACCTAGATAGTATCTCAGTCATTTTGTGTTCTTTACATTTGATAAGAAAAATAATTGATCGAGCTTCCAGCTTACTGCCTAAATTTGATTACTTAGCTTTTATTTGTACAATCTTTAAAACACTTTATTTTAAATGCTTGAATGATTCTCTTAAGCTCTACAAATGATATAGTTTTAAAAGTTTTGCCATGGATAATTCCAATAATGTTTGTTAAACAATAAAAACCAACGGAACTCTCTAGCTAAAATGTTATAATTTTACAGGATCAATCGATGAAAAGTAAAATTCATAAATTCAGTTTAAGAATTGTTTATAAATTCTGGAGTTTTTTAGAGCATTTTTGTTCACTATTTTTTGGTTTATTATTTGTCGCTTATGTCTTTACTGGGTGATATATGTCCTATAATAAAAACTTGAATGAACAATAGTAAACCAAAATCGGCTGAACAAAAATTCCCTCACTGTGGATTGGTGATTGAAAATAAAAAGAGTAGGGTAATTAGGAAACATAGACACGGGGTAGAATAGGGAGAACATGAAAGTGAAAGAGAGAACCGTAACGTAAACTAGAAATTCTTGTGATGGGCCCACGTGCTCTACCTGCCGTCGGTGTTGTCTTATCCGACATGGGACACCACCCATATCTACTCTACAATCTAGACAAGATAAGAGTGTGTATATATATATGTATAGCTCTATATCTATAACTATATATCTAATAATATACGGAGTAAAATATCCATATAATACCAATATATATATATAATAAGATAAAGAATTGGGTGTTAGCTATTAAGCATATTACTTTGATTTCCCGCCACAATTATGCAACATGGACCGTCGATGTACTATTCATTATTATTGGCCATTAGATCATTTTGGTCATTGAATCTAACTCATGGATTGGAAAGTCCATGAAGGAATAGGAGTGAGAAAAAGGAGTAAATGTGTAATGATAGAAAGTTGAAAGTGCAGTCCTTTCTAATGCCATGTCATAAAGCGGAAAAAATATTGATGGGACTAAAACAGAAAAGGGTGGGATTACATGCAACCAGATGCACCATGAACCATGTGCATTTTATGTAAGGCTCCGTTTGGCACAGATAATAGAGTTCACAAGTGATTATGGTATTACAAATGTTACTAATAGGGTGATGCTAAGCCAAAGCAAAAAGTGTTGCTAAAAGTTTCAGCGACACTTAGATAACTGTCGTTAAAACTTTTAACGACACTTTCTATTTTGGTATTAACACTAGCCTACTAATATGGCAAATTAGTTTCCACGATTCAATTGCAGAAAATGTGAGCCAATTTGTAGATTTTTGTGATTGGCTAGAAGTTATCTTGGGCAGTTTTTGACCTATTTTAGTTTTTTGCGATTCACAAAAATTGTCGCCAAACAAACCCTAAGCTATGGCTTAATAAGATAGAGTTTTTGGAGTACAAAATTCCGCCTGCTTTTTCTCTAATGCTTTTTCTCTAAAACCTCGAAATGCCCCAGGACCCCCTTACAAACCCCGGCCCCTATGCCAAAGCAGTTGAATGCAAGGAGGTCAGAGTAGAGGAGCTTCTCGGGTAGCAAGCTAGTTAGGAGAGAAGTCACATTTGGATACTTAAGTAGGGGGGTAGGGAGGAAAGCACGATAGGAGACACGTCTCAGGCCTAGGTGATAGCATAGAACTTAGAGGTGGGCTAGAAAGGAAGGAAAAAGAAAGGCTAAGAGCGATATAGGCTAAAGACGAAAGTCAATTCGTCTTTCATCCGTATTGTGTCCCATGTCAGGATGAAGAAACCCAAGGATTTATAGTCATGCTCATGGAAGTATTGACTGGTTTAACGCTCATACCAATATGATAGAGTATTTGAACATTTTCTTAACTATTGAAAAATGTTTATTTACAATGGTAAGAGTGTTCGCGTTCCATTTTGGTCCATTTTTTAGTGATTTTCAAAATCAACTTTTCGATTTAGGTAAGTTAGCCAAGGTGATTTTGATCGATTTAGGCTTGTGTATTTTTTTTTTTTAAATCGACTAATCATTTTTTGGTCTTATCAGTAATCAGTCATTAGTTTTCTTGAAAACCCTAACTCTAAGGAGTATACTTTTGTTATTATTATGTTTTGGGGAAATTCTATGATATATGTTAGTAGTTTTGGTTATATGATACATCCAAAATTAGTACTAAGGTGGAGTAACTATTTTTTCAAAATGTGTAACTAGGTCCCAATTATGATAATTTTGAAAATCACTTTGCTTTTAAAGGAACATAAGTTACACTTTTGAAACATAAGGCCATCTTGACTCTCAAAACCACTAACATGTACAACCAAAACCGCTAGGATGTCTCACTAGAATTTTGCTATTTCTGGTACAAAGGAAGGAAGGAAAAAAAAAAAAAAGGCTTCCCAAATTTCTATTCCAGAAGTCCTTCTCAAATGATGTGGCAGTAAGGTCAGGAAAACAACTTCTAACAAAATTCAACTGGTTCTCATTGTAATAGACCTAACCCCGCTATTACATCAATTGTAAAACATTTTTGGGATAAAACTTGGGTGATACTAATGCCAAAGCACAATGTGCTAATGCCAAAGCACAAAGTGTCACAACAACTTCTAACAAAATTCAACTGGTTCTCATTGTAATAGACCTAACCCCGCGATTACATCAATTGTAAAACATTTTTGGGATAAAACTTGGGTGATGTTAATGCCAAAGCACAATGTGCTAATGCCAAAGCACAAAGTGACACTTTGTGCTTTGGCATTAGCACATTGTGCTTTGGCATTAACACTAGCCTAAAACTTTAGAAAGCTTAGCATTATTAAAAAAAAATGGTCTGTTAGAAATCCAACTCCCATAAATTAGTCGTGAGAGTCATTCTAAAATTCTCTAGCGGCCCGTTTGGTTCACGGATTATTTTAGGTGGATTCTGATTACTAGGAATCATAATACCAGTAATCATTTTACCAGGAATCTGAATCCCTCTGGCCCGTTTGGTTCATAGATTATTTTAGGTGGATTCTAATTACCAGGAATCATAATACTAGTAATCAATTTACTAGGAATCTGAATCCTTGCAATGTGTTTGGTTCACGAGTGGAATCCTAGGTAGATTTAGAATACAGTGTTTGGTTGGGTCAAGGAAAATGAAATAGGAATAATGTTAAATACATAAACTACCCTTGAAAGCTATCCATAATAGGAATGACATTAACTTATACCTTCCACAAATATAAGGGCTAATTTAGGTAGTATAAAATTAGAAAACCAAATAGAAATATACAAATTAGTCCTTGAGTATAGGGTCAACATATATTTAGTCACTTTGACTTTCATAAGGTATAAATTGATCCTTAATTTGTATTATAACTTAAAAATTGATCCTTTTCCCCAATTTAATGAGTTTGTTTATGACAAATCTACCCTTAATAGATATATATATATATATAAAGATATTTATATATATAGTAAGTAACCAATTTACATTTATTATGGGATATATCACTCGTGTATATACAATCATCACATTAAAAGTGATGGTTTCAATATGTAAATGCAACCTCTCTCTCTCTTTATCTCACTATTAAGGAAATGAGATGAGATTTATAAATGCAACCGTTTCAATTTATATATACAATCACATGATGATGATTATTATGGTAATAAATTGACAATCTCTATATCTCTCTCTATCTTTCTATCGATGTCCTGCTCTCTCTAATCTTACAATTTTATGGCTCATTAGAGTGCGATTTGGCCAGTGCTGAGCCGGTATCGGAATCGGAGAGTGCGATTTGGCCGGTAGGAGACTCGAATCTTGCTCGCCGGACGGTGCGTGGGGCTTCGCGTCTGCGGTGGCGACGATGGTTGAGCCGAGTCAATTGGAGGTGGAAGCCGCCGTTTAGGTGGTCTCGAAGCCAGAGCTAGTGCTGTGGTTTCTCTCGGTGGTGGTGGATGTCGAGTTGAAGATCATGCTTTGGAGGTCGTCGGCGAGGTCTTCCGGCGATGGCTCCATTGTCGGACTGTGTGTTTGAGAGAGATTTTGTTTACGTTTTGAGTTTGAAGGTTAGAAATTATTTTTTTTTTGGTGAGAAATTTGTTTAGAAACACTCCCAAAATTTTATTGTTTTTGGGTGAGAAATTTGTTTAGAAGTGAGAATTTCTCACCATTATAGATATGTTTCTTACTTATGATCAGTGAAGCCTTTGAAAGTGAGAAATTTCTCACTTATGGTCTATGATATATTTTTGGTGAGAAATTTCTCATCAAATACATTAAAAAATGTGAGAAATTTCTCACTATAATACATCAAATTTCTTTGTTAATTCTCTCTCTCTCTCTCTCTCTCTCTATATATATATATATATATGTATAACAAATCAAGGTTATGAATTTAAAAACCTGATTTATGGGAGTTGGGATAATTATTAAAGTTTCTCTTTAATTCTCTCTCTTTCTATATATATATATATATATATATTAAATTTGGGTTTGAATTTCAAAACCCTAATTTATGAGATTAGGGGTATTTTGGTCCTCAAAATAGGTGAGGACTAATTTCTAAGTTGACTTGTAGAATGGATCAATTTCTAGAAACGACTACAATAAAGGACTAAAATCTAAAGGACCCAAAACCAAAACCCCAGTAATATTTGAGAATACCACCTCCAAGCTAGGATTTAGAATCCACCCTATTTTCCACCTTTGGGTGGATTCTAAATTCAATGGGACCCACAATTCATTGAATAATCCATGAACCAAACAAGGATAAATTTTAGAGTAATATTTGGGGCACTAACAACTTTCACTAACACTTACTAACACACTCTATCTCTCTCCTAGTGGTACTGTGGGGTCCGCAGTGGGCCCCGTAGTACCACTAGGAGAGAGATAGAGTGTGTTAGTAAGTGTTAGTTGAAGTTGTTAGTGCCCCTAGCATTGCCCTAAATTTTAAGATTACTAGTAATCTTAAGGTGGAATCAAAATCCACCCTAAGAATCCATGAACCAAACGGGCCATAGAGGGTTTTTCGGATTTTCACATAGTTATTGTTGGTTAACTCCTGTTTTGCATTGGAATGTAGCTCCCTTATTTTTGAAAATTTTTTTTTTAAATAAAATAAAGATTTATGTACATAAATTGGTCAAGCTATAATTCAATGCACTTTAAATCTTTCTCCCATCACAAAAACAATGATTATGGGTTTGCTCCTTATGGTCGCATCATTGAGGATTCTTCCTGATTTTTATGCCTTTGGGATTGATCAGGTTTTACATGTTCGGCGTGACGGAAATAAGGATTATTAAATTTCAGTTGATAATACGTTGACAATTTAAAAATTAGTCGAGTGTTTTATTGAAAATAAATGGAAGTCTATAGAAAGTCACTAAATTAGATATGTATAAACTTTTTATTTAAAATGCCCAAAATACCCTCTCTCTCTTAAGTCACTTCTCTCTCTCCTCACATGGCCACCACCACCAGCCGTCACCATCCCCACCTGCCGCTGCCGCCGCCGCCGCCGCCGCCACCGCCACCACCACCACTGTCACAGCCCAGTCCCACAATAGCGGAACCGGAGCCCGTGACACGCCACCGAGGCTAACCCAATTCATTAACGTTCCCAAAAGTTTTGTTTGAAGAACACACGCAGCGGAAAAACAAAACACATTTTCAAAAACAGAGGTTCAGTCGACTGGGTCGGGACCCTCAGTCGACTGAAGCAAGCAGAACAAAATAAACACATTAACCTTTGGAGGTCCAGTCGACTGAGGCCTGGCCCAGTCGACTGCTTTTACCAAAATAAGAAAAATAGCTGAACTGCACTGTCTCGTCGACTGCCCCGTCGACTGCTTTTACCATATTAAGGGAAAAATAGTTAACTGCACTATCCCGTCGACTGCCCCGTCGACTGCTCCTCTGGCAACAACTCATTCTGCAGATTTTCAAGTTTTAAAAGCTTCCTAACTTTCACCAATGATCAACCACTCCATCCAAACTCAACCCAAAGTAATCCTATTAAAACATTTCTAAAGCAGAATTACAACATGTCACTAACTATTACAACGGTTTAAAATCCATTCTAACATACCAAATTAAACATGAGTTAAAACGATAAAAATTCTTATTACAACATCCTATTGTCCCAAAACTACAAGTTAACAATCAAGTTGCCTTCCAAAAGAACTCCCAACCCACGTACTCACTTCTCTAATTCCTCGCCAGCATTTACACCTGAAATGGTTATTTGAATAACCACAAATATTCGATTTGTTTAAGCTAATGCTTAGTGAATAAATCAACATATGTACATGAATGATAAACATGTCCGCATTCACATCTCTACAATTCATACTAGTCGCCGGAGACTCACATGCCCGTCCATATTCCCAATCCGAGACTCCTCGCCAATAAGTCCACGCGAAAGGGTAAGACCCACGATTCTTATCTTCAATCGTGCGACCTTAATGCCTATATCGGCTCCACAAAATGGCACGGTGACCACGTGCTCCTTCTGACCCACATAAGCAACTTAACATGCTCAAATACATATCACCATACTCGCGGTAATCAAAACATATCACCGTGCTATTGAGCCTACTTATCAATATAAATGCCCAATATGAACTACACAATATATCTCTAAGAATTAATACATGCTATTCACACAAAACATGAATACATGTCAAGAAATCATTCCAAAAACATAGTTGAATCACTCACCTCCAAATAACGCTCCTATAATTAAATCTGAAGAAAATTCGTGCACAAAGAACGTGCAGAAGTCCGTCTAGTAAAATTCCTATGGATCAGAATTCCATTTATCAACTTTTATGAAAAATTCTAGAAAATAACTTTTCGAAAAACTTAGCCAAACAGGCCCTAACATATATCAAAACGAAGCTTTTACCTCGAGGAGCTCGAATATGAAATCTGGGAGAAAACAAACTGACGGAAGGCCGTCGTTTGGCGTCGCAAAGCTTGAAGCAACTAAATCTCCCTCTAGCCCCCTTTTGGCCACCTTTTGGAATTTTAGGTTAAGCTTATGAAAAATATCTCATCCATCTCTATCTATATATAGGCAAAGCTATTGGGAATTACGTTTACCTCCCCATGAGTTTTTCAAACTCCTAATCAGTCTCTGAAACTTTCTATACAACTTATTCATAGCTTTACGAGTGAAACCTCAAAATTATAAAAGTTTTCGACTAAGTTTCGTTTGGTCGCTAAAACGCGAATTTCTATATGACGTTTCCGAAGTTGCTAATTAGCCTACCAAATTAATAGCGTGTTCATTCGTTCTCACCAGGAAACTAAAACTAACAACAGAAATAAATTCTAAAACAGAAAATAATACAGATATTGAAATACACAGGTAAACATTTATTTTCAGATAAACATTAAAAGTGTTCCACAGTGACCGTCTCACACTCGGAGAGACTTCACAAACAATAAATCCTCAATCACAACAGTTTCAAATGGTTCTCTAATACAGATACCCAAATCAACTTGTGAGTCAAAACTCACCCAAACATGTGTCATAAGACATGCCATATCACATTATCATGCATGACAATGTAAAGCAAATGAAATAACACAAATGTGGGTGTTATAACCACCACTACCAAAGGACCACCACCACCCCAACCTCTCTATTTCTTCTCTCTCTTTGATCTCCTGTCTTTCTCTCCTCATAGCCACCACCACCACTAACCCAAACCCCAACCTCTCTCTCTCTCTCTCTCTTTATATATACATGAGTACATATATATCTAACACATGGCCACCCCCACCCCCACCTCTCTCTATCTCGTCTTTCTCTTCTCACCAACACCACCATGAGCCACCTCCCTCATCCACCACTATAATACCTGTGTGCGTATTTATCGTATTTCATTATATTTATCATGCATGATAATGTGATGTGATGTGTATTTGTGGCATATGTGTAAGTGAATTGTAACTCACGAGTCGATTTGGATGTCTGTGTAACAGAACCCTATGAGACAGTATAGAATGGATGTTTTGAGTTGTGAAGTCTCTCAGAGAGTAAGAAGTTCATTGTGGAGTATCCTAAATGTTATCTGAAAATAAATGTTTACCTGGGTATTTCACTATCTGTATTATTATGTGGTTTAGAATATATTTCTGTCGTTAATTCTAGTATCCTTGTGAGGACGAATCAACTCGTTACATAGTTAGTAAGCTAATTAGTGATTTCGTAAAATCATGTGGAACCGCGTTTTAGCAACCAAATGGAACATATACAAATTTTTTTTATAATTTATAGTTTTCACTTGTGAAGCAATGAATTAGACGTGTAAGACGTTTTAGAGAATAATTAGAAGTTTTGAGAACTCGTAGGGAGTTAAACATAATTTTTTAGAGTTGTGCCTATATATAGAAATATGTGAGATATTTTCATTAGTAAAGTTTTCTAACCTAAATTCAAGAGAGGCCAAAAGAGGGATTTTGGAGCTTTGATCTTCACGACGCCAAACGACGACCGTTCGTCCGTTGGTTTTCAACTAAAATAATATTTTTGGATCCCTCGAGGTAAGAGTTACGCTTTGATATCCATTAGGTCTTATTTCGATAAGTTATTCGAAAACTCACTTTCTAGAATTTTCTTCAAAAGATGTTAATCGGACTTCTGGTCTATAGGAATTGTATTAGATGGACTTCTGGACGTTCTTTGTGCTCAGGTTTTCTTTGGAACGAATTTAAGGAACGTTAATCGGAGGTGAATGATTCAACTATGTGTTTTGGAATGATTTCTTGATATATATATATATTCATGTTTTGTGTGAAAAGCATGTTTTAGTTCATAGATATATATTGTTTAGTTCATATTGGGCGACTATATTCATAAGTAGGCCCAATTGAACTGTGAAATATTTGACTTACGTCAAAAGCACGGTGAAATGTGATATGAGCATGTGTAGTTGCTATTTGGGTCAAAGGAGCTCGTGGTATTAGCCATTTTGTAGAGCCGTTATAGGCATGAAATCGCACGCTTGAAGAAAAGAAACGTGGGTCTTACCTTGTCACGTGGACTTATTGGCGAGGAGTCATGGACTAGGAGTATGGACCGTACATATGAGACTCCAGAGACTAGTATGAATTATAGAGATGTGAATGCGAGCATGTTTATCATTCATAATATGCATTGTTGTTTTATTCACTAAGCATTAGTTTAAACGAATCGAAATATGTGTGGTTATTTAAATAACCATTGCAGGGGTTAATGTTGGCGAGGAATCGGAGAAGTGATCACGGGAGGTTGGGAGTTCACCTAGAAGGCAACTTACCAAGTCTATCTTGTAATTTTGTAATCAAAACGGTGGTTTGATTTGTTTTGTATAATAGTCTTGTAATAGAATTTGGAGAATAGATGCTCTGGATATGTTTGAATCGGTTGTAATATATTTTTGTATGTCTTTTTATGTTTTGAATTTGCAAAATAACTCATTGGAGTGGTTATCTTTGAAAAATAGGATTTTGCAATTTGTGCAGAAATAAGGGAAAAGTCGATTGGCCCGGGAGCACAGTCGACTGGACCCACAATTTGAACAAAATTTTTTTTTCTCAGAATCAGAACATCAGACTGGGTCTCAAAAAATAGTCGACTGGAATTTATTCCAAAACTAGACTTTCTGCTGGATTGGGTTCAATCTACCGGACGAGTCCAATCGACTGAGAATTGGAGGCAGCACTCGACCGGACATGGGAGTCAGTCGACTGGAGTGGATCGTTGGATATTTCTTATTCTCTACAAATTCCAAATCAGTCGACTGAGACCCCGACCCAGTCGACTGGGTTGCTGGTTTTAAAATGGATTGTTTTCTTTTCCACTACGAGTTCTTAAACTTATATTTTGGGAACGTTAGTGAACTGGTTTAGCCTCGGTGGCGTGCCACAGGCCTCGGTTCCGCTATTGTGGGACCGGGCTGTGACAACCACTGCCACTGTAGAAGAAAAAAAAAGAGTTGCAGGTTTTGGAGCAATTGTCCAAACTGAAGGAGCAACTCACCAAACGTAAGGAGCAACTCACCAAACGTGTTGCTCCTTACCACCACCGGTTGTTGCCTCCACCACCACCACCACCACCACCCCAACCCCAACTTCTCTATCTTTTCTCTATCTTTGATCTCCTCTCTCTCTCTCTCTCTCACTCACACACACACACACATACACACAATCACCACCAACACCAACACAACACCAACACCAACACCAGACGAGTATATATATATATATATATCTAATATAATGCCACCACCACCCCAAGCTCTCTTTATCTCTTATCTTTCTTCTCACCACACCACTATCACGGGCCACCTCTCTCATCCACCACTGCCATTGCAGAAAGAAAAAAAAATTAGAGCTGTAGGGTTTTGGAGCAACTGTCCAAACAAAAGGAGTAACTCACCAAACGTGTCGAGAGTAACTCACCAAACGGAAAGAGTAACCCACCAAACGTACGTATCGGGAGCAACTCACCAAACGTAAGGAGCAATACGCTTGGTGAGTTACTCCTTCCGTTTGGTGAGTTGATCCTTCTGTTGGGCCAGTTGCACCAAAAACCTACAACTCTTTTTTTTTTTTTTGGAGTTGGTGGATGATGGAGGTGGCCCGTGATGGTGGTGGTGGTGAGAAGAGATAGAGAGAGATGGGGGTGGGGGCGACCATGTATTAGATATATAGTACTCATGTATATGTATATTTATATATATATATATATATAAAGAGAGAGAGAGGGGTTGGGATTTGAGTTTGGGTTTGGGTTGGTGTTGGTGGTAGCTGTGAGAAGAGAGAGAGAGAGAGAGCGAGAGAGAGAGAAGAGATAGAGAGGTTGGGGTGGTAGTGGTGGCGGTTCTAGTGGTGAGGTAGTGGTGGTAGTGGCGATGGCAGCGGTGTCCGGTGGTGGTGGTGGCCATGTGAGGAGAAAAAGAGAAGAGACCAAAGAGGGGTATTTTAGATATTTTACTCCAAAGTTGATGTGTATCTAATTTACAAAACGTAGTAGACTGACTTTTACATACTCTACATAAAGGTGATTGAACTTTAACTATCCCAAGAAAATAGGGGTAGCAATCAGGTCGTGTCGTGTCATAATCGTGTCATGTCATAATCGTGCGGTGTCAATAATCGTGACATTTCTAACCGTGTCAAAAACCTAAACTCATACCCGACTAATGTAATTCATGAGTTACTCATTTAACCCACCAACCAATGTAATGAACAAGACGTTTTACCAAGATCTTCTTCTTGTATGTGTGACATGTCCCAAGATTTCTTCATCAATGATAATATTGAGTCTTGAGTCTTGACTCTTTTTCTTTGTCCACAAGCACTTCGCAGAGAAGAGAACTGGAGTGTGGGGAGTCTGTGAAATGTGGATTGTGAGTCTGTGTTGTGAGCGGCAACTGTATTGCAATAGAGATGGTTTTTTCCTAATTCACAGTCTATATATATAGTTATGTTGTGCTACCGTCAGAATATTATTTTAACGGCCGAGATGATTGCAATTTTCGACCCATAAAAATAAATAAAAAATAACTGCAGTACTTGTTTTTTTTTTTAAATGCATATTTCCAAAAATGCCATCTACAATCGGGTTAAGTGGGTTGACCCAATTAAAACATGACCCAACCCTATTTATTAATCGTGTTAAATGGGTCGACCTATTTATGACCCATACCCGTATAAGCTAAACCCAAACTCGTTTAATTCGTATCGGGTTCGTGTCATGTCGAAAATTGCCACCCCTATCCATCATTAGCAAAATGTCCTAAAATATTTTTATGCTTTAGAGTCTGGCTTGAGGAGGTTGCTACCGAAGTCGAGTCTTTTTTTTATTGATTCAATTCATTCCTAATAAAATTTCAAATTCCCAATTTAAAAAAAAAAAAAAAAAACCAATACTTGTCCCATCACCTTTAGTTCAACCTAGATTATTTTTACTATTAATCTAATTAACTTTACAAATTACAGTAATTAGTCAACCCTCATTATTAAAAGAGTGTTATATAGAAAATTCAACCTAGAGATGTTTTGTTTTGGTTTATAAAAGGGGTTGAAAATCATAGCTTAAATGGATATGCGGGGAGCACCTTAATTATATGGGATATGGACTTTTATGACCTGATTAGTAAAACCTATTTTGGGTTTTATGGGCTTGTGATGGAAAGGCACAATTGAGTTTCTATATAAATCAGGATTAGGTCCCCTCTCCTTTCTTAAGCTACGTATGCTATTTTTCCATCAAGTGAACGACGATAAAGGATGAGAGCAAGGAGAGGAAGCCCTAGCCCCATTCTTTGACTGACATCTTCTCATCAATTCTAAATGGTGAATCTAGGTATGTAAATTGATTATGATGTGTTCTATATTTCTAATATGGTTTAATCTATCAGTTGGTATCAGAGCCACCATATTAGGGGAAAAATCGATTTTTGACTATATATACATACAAATACATTTAGTGAGAGAAAGTGTATATTCTAGAGAGGGAGTCTCACATCGCCTGTGCTTGCTGTTGATCCCCACTTTCGCCTCTAAATTGCAAATTCGATTTTGTAACAACTCATTACAAATTTTGGATATGGGACACTCCATGTAAAAGTCTATGAAGTCCTTAATTGCAAAATACCATTCTCTTAAAACAATTAAGGATTTTGGCATACTGAGATTTTAACAATCTCAATTCATAATTTTCACTAATTACCTTCTTAAAATTTTTCAAATTCCGAGGTTAACTCACCCCTTATAAGGCGTCTATAGACAACCTTCCCATCTGAAATCTGTTGTGGACTAAAAAAAATGCTAATTGCGTGTATAGACAAACTTCTAGATCCTCCTAAAGCTCCAACCACAGCACACCCTCAAAAAGCTCCCAATGAGGATGCCAGGAGGCAGGAGAGTATCTATACATGGTGTTTATTTTTATTTTTTTATTAAGTGATACACCCAAAATTGGCTCTATCTTATGACCGAGCGGTTCAAGTCAGCAGCTAGTCCACGCCCCGGGCAAATCATGCACAACTCCTCAGAAGCATCAGCCCGAGCGGTTTAGTCTACTCATCATCCCGAGCGGTTCATTCACGACCCGACCAGCAGGTCGGAAAAATTGCACATGCACATCCCGCCACGGGAACAGCTTATCCGGGCCCACAGGCGTGATCCCGAGCATTACGGACAGTTTCCTACTCAAGCTAGAAGACTAATGGAAAGTGTACACTATTTTCTAATCTTAGGAAATCCCCATAATTAATGCCAATCTATATCAATAGGATTATATTTCCTTATCCATGTATGAGTAGGTCTCTTACATCTATAAAAGAGACCTCTCACCCCCCATTGAAGGGGCCGCCAACTCTATAGTCTACACAGCACCTCTATAAAATTCACCATTATATGCATACACCCGGCCGGTATTACTGGTAGTGCCGCCCCAAATTGTTGGCTCACCAGGCCCGCCGGTGATCTGCTAGTGAACGTGCTCTGACATACACGTGGACGTAGGTACCTTCATTAATAGGGCCGAACCACATACAAAAAATAGTCTCTCACTCTCTCTCCCCTTAAAACTACTTTACTTTACTCTTACCAAATTTTGACAGAGTAAAGTAAAGCAGTTTTAAGGGAAGAGAGAGTGAGAGACTATTTTTTGTATGTGGTTCGACCCTGTTAATGAAGGTACCTACGTCAACGTGTGTGTCTGAGCACGTTCACTAGCAGATCACCGGCGGGCCTGGTGAGCCAACAATTTGGGGCGGCACTACCAGTAATACCGGCCGGGTGTATGCATATAATGGTGAATTTTATAGAGGTGCTGTGTAGACTATAGAGTTGGCGGCCCCTTCAATGGGGGGTGAGAGGTCTCTTTTATAGATGTAAGAGACCTACTCATACATGGATAAGGAAATATAATCCTATTGATATAGATTGGCATTAATTATGGGGATTTCCTAATTGGATTAGGAAATAGTGTACACTTTCCATTAGTCTTCTAGCTTGAGTAGAAAACTGCCCGTAATGCTCGGGATCACGCCTATGGGCCCGGATAAGCTGTTCCCGCGGTGGGATGTGCATGTGCGATTTTTCTGACCTTCTGGCCGGGTCGTGAATGAACCGCTCGGGATGATGAGTAGACTAAACCGCTCGGGCTGATGCTTCTAAGGAGTTGTGCATGATTTGCCCGGGGCGTGGACTAGCTGCTGACTTGAACCGCTCGGTCATAAGATAGAGCCAATTTTGGGTGTATCATTAAGTGTTTGTTGTTCTGTCGTATTGATTTCCTTGAAATTGAGAAAGTTTAGGTATTTTGAAGTTATCGTGTGGTATATTGTGTACCTTCTAGGATCTAGCCAATGATAATAGATTATGTGGGTGATATTTATACCACTACATACCGAGGGTCCCTTATTTGTGGGTCTTGAGATGGAGAAGTTTTTTGGTACTCAAGGGTATCACGTGGCATGCCTCGTAGTATCCTAAACTTATTAGTGAGTTTTTTTTTGGGTGGGACCCGTACTAAAAGTGGGAGCCAAGCCTAAATAAAAATTAAGTGTAACTTGGGAGTTGAAAATGTCAAAGTTCGGAGAAATTTTTATATACTCCCAAGTATCATATGGGCGTGGGTTATTTGAGTGCGACTTATAAAACAATAGAACTTTTTATAACCTTCTTCGCGGGTTACGGGATGCGAGTCCTCTCCCATGGGCTGTTGGTGGGGACTTTAACGAGGTTTTATTCGCGCATGAGAAGCAGGGAGGTTGCGAGATTGGTCGGGGATATGCTGATGCTTTTCTGGATGCTCTCCATTGGTGTGGGCTTCAGGATGTGGGGTTTAGGGGCAACTCGTTCACATGGCAAAATAGCCGGGGTGAAGGTGACTTTATCCAAGAGCGACTTGATAGGGTTGTGGCTAATGATTTATGGACCGATTTGTTTCCAGATGGCATGGTTACGGTTCTTGTGGCCTCTAGGTCGGATCATAGTCCCTAGTCCTTTCGGTGGTCTAGAGAGGTTGTGCACCGCAAGAGAAGTAGACGCCCTTTTCGCTTCGAGGTAATGTGGTTATCCAATGAGGGTGTCAAAGAGGTGGTGGCTAATAGCTGGGAAGCATCTTGGTCGCTCTCTCTTTCCGATAAAATCACCAGGTGTGCTGTGTCACTTAGACATTGGAATTGGTCCACTTTTGGCAATGTTAATCGGCTTCTTAAATCTCACCGGGAAGAGCTCGAGAGATTGAAAGGTTTGGATGTAATTCATAAAGATTTTGGCAAGGAAAGATTTGTGGCTGCAGAGATAAATCGATTATTGGAGAAAGAGGAAATCATGTGGAAGCAATGTTCTCGAGTTTCATGGCTTAATAGTGGGGATCGAAATACGAGTTTTTTTCACAAGAAAGCTTCTCAGCGAAAAAAGATGAACTTGATTGAGGGGATCGAGGATACGGCTGGTGGTTGGGTCGAGGACCCGGATTGTTTGGCGGGGGTGGTGCTGGATTATTTCCACAACATTTTCTCATCTTCTCACCCCTGCAATTTGGACGAAGCTGTGGTTTATCTTGATAGCAAAGTTGATGAGGATGCAAATGCTTGGCTTACATGCGAGGTTCTCCCTGAGGAGGTTAGATTTGCCCTTTTCCAAATGCACCCTACCAAGGCACCAGGACCGGATGGAATGTGTGCTATTTTTTTATCAGCATTTCTGGGATGTGGTTGGATGCGACGTTGTCAAGTTGGTGGTGGATTTTTTCAGAGACGGTGTGATCCCTTATGGCTTAAATAACACAAATATTGTCCTCATTCCGAAAGTCCGCTCGCCCAGAAAAGTAAGTGAGTTTCGCCCTATCAGTTTATGTAATGTGGTTTATAAAATTATTGCCAAGGTTCTGGCTTACCATCTCAAGCGTATCCTCCCTAACCTTGTTTCTGAGAATCAAAGTGCTTTTGTGCCGGGCCGATTAATAACTGACAATGTTTTGGTAGCATTTGAAGCTTTGCACTATATTAAATCTAAGACTTCTAGCTCCCCGACTTTTATGGCTTTCAAGCTGGACATGAGCAAGGCGTATGATAGAGTTGAGTGGGCCTTTCTTGAGAGGGTTTTGAGAAAATTTGGTTTTTGTGATCGTTGGATTCAACTTATTATGGCTTGTGTTAGTTCAGTCTCATATTCAGTAATGGTTAATGATATTCGTTCCGCCCCTTTCCTTCCTACTCGTGGTATCAGGCAAGGGGACCCTCTTTCTCCTTACCTATTTATTTTGTGTGCTGAGGCCCTTTCTGCTTCCTTACTGGCGGCGAATAGGAGGGGTGACATTGATGGTGTTAAAGTGTGTAGGGGGAGCCCCTCTATCACTCATCTTTTCTTTGCAGATGACAACCTTCTTTTCTGTCGATCCCGAGAGGCGGACTGCCTTAAGCTATTGGAGGTTCTGAATTTATATGAACAAGCATCGGGGCAGAAAATTAATGTGGCCAAATCTAATGTCTTCTTTAGCCCCTCTACAGATGATGGTTTGAAGGCAAGATTGGTTGAGACTCTGGGTGTGGAAACTTACTCACAACACGATAAATATCTTGGGTTGCCTTCTTTCATTGGCCGCTCTAAGCGTCAGATTTTCCAGTCCATTATTGAACGTATTACTTCCAAAATCAAAGGGTGGAAAGAACGGTGCCTCTCTCAGGGTGGTAAAGAAGTGCTCCTCAAAGCTGTGGCTCAAGCCATTCCTACTTATGCCATGTCCTGTTTCAAGCTTCCGGCGACCTTTTACTTGGATGTGGAGCGCTTATTGGCCCGGTTTTGGTGGGGAAACAATACTGATCAGAGAAAAATTCATTGGGCAAAATGGGAAAAACTTAGTGTCTCAAAGAGTGAAGGTGGGTTGGGGTTCCGTGATATGGGGGTATTTAATGATGCTCTTCTTGGTAAGCAACTTTGGCGGCTTCTTCATAACACGAGCTCTCTTTTCCATAAAGTTTTTAAAGCCCGATATTTTCCTAATGGGAAGCTTCTTGATGCCAATCTGGGATCCCAACCGTCTTTTGCTTGGCGGAGTCTTTGGGGGGCTTTGAGTCTTTTCAGACGAGGGGCCAGGTGGAGGGTTGGGGACGGGCGGCAAGTTCGGGTGGGACTGGACCCGTGGCTTCCCACGCCATCTACTTTTTGCTCTATCTCCCCGATGTCAGATCAGGTGAAAGGTTTGTTTGCTTGTCACTTTTTCAACTCGAATGGCAAATCTTGGAACAATGACATGCTGAGAAGCGTTTTCCTCCCGCATGAAGTTGAAGCCATCCTGACCATTCCAATTGTGGGCAATAGGGGGTGGGATAAAATCATCTGGCATTGGGAGAACAAGGGCTGCTATTCTGTAAAATCGGCCTACCGGGTTGGTCTTCGGGCTAAGCTTGAACGGGGGAACGAGGCCTCGTCTTCATCCCGTTCTGGGGGCTTTCCTTGGAAGGCTCTGTGGAATCTTGGGGTCCCTCCGAAGCTACGGGTGTTTCTTTGGAAGGCGTGCAAAGATTTTCTGCCCTGCTTTGCACTTTTGAATCGACGTGGCACTTCTGGGGTCTTGTGCCCGCTTTGTTCCAAGGAACCTGAAACTGTTTCTCATGCTTTGTGGGGTTGCTCTTGGGCGCGGGATGTGTGGAAGGTTTTACTGCCATCTGAGATCTTTCGGGTTGACCGTCATGTAATGTTTGTGGACTGGATGGAGAGTATTTTGCTTGGGCAAACTTCCGTGATACCGGACTTATTTGTGTACGGCGCTTGGGCTATTTGGAACAATCGGAATGCTTTCCTCCATGATGGGGTGGTTCGACGCTCTAGGGATATTGTACGGCGCTTGGGCTATTTGGAACAATCGGAATGCTTTCCTCCATGATGGGGTGGTTCGACGCTCTAGGGATATTGTTTGCTTGGTTGAGCAGCTCGTTGTGGAATTCTGTGAGATTCATGAAGGTCGATCTTATCACCGGGAGGTGGTAGTCCCAATAACCCGTTGGCTTCATCCACCACCAGGTTTTGCAAAATTAAATGTTGATGGAGCTATTTTTAAGGAAGAGGGTGGTGTGGGTTTTGGGGCTGTCTTGCGAGACCATACGGGGGATGTGCTTATGGCCTTCTCTGAATTTCGCTCCGGTCTATGGGACCCCACATCAGTTGAAGTTTTTGCTTTGATGGAAGCCATCTCCGTTGTGAGTAGCCTTGGTCGGGACTTTCAACTGATTGTTGAGCTTGATGCGTTGGTGGTGGTGAATGAGCTAAATTCGGATGGGCCCCACTTTGGACTGTATGGACACGTGATCGATGTTATCAAGACTGAGTTCTTGCAGTTCTCTTCGGTTTGCTGTGGTTTTGTGCGTAGGGATGGTAATTTGGCTGCTCACTGTCTTGCTAGGCACACAAAGTCTCATCTTTCTAAATCTTTTTGGTTTTCTTTTTTTCCTCAATTTTTGTTGGATGTTGTGATGGCGGAGCCTTCTCCTGATTAATGAAATTTCTCTTTTCCTCAAAAAAAATAAAAATAAATAAAACAATAGAACTCCCTCTATATATGGTGTGAATCATACTCAAATAACCCACTCAAATTAGCTATAGATATCATATCACTATGCAATATGGTACCCTCAACTAAAAACTTCTCGTGAGTTGGGGTTTGGTTCTAATCACTTCAATTTTTTTAAGGTTAATTTTTTCAATTAAACTAAATGATCTACTTATTTTGGATTAGTACTAACATATTGTAATTTTGTCTTAAAATATTTGAAACTTGGTTCAAATGTTATAATTTAGAAACCAATTTGATTTTGATTGTTGAGGAGTGGTTTATTTGTATTCTATGGAATTGAAATGATTTCTTCTAATTGAAAACTTTTTATCATTCCATAATGAATTAATAATATCTACCCCTCTTTTCATTATTGGTTCAATTTTAAAGATGATATTTTTCATATTAGATTAACTGCAAAGACATGTTTTTGACAGTCTGATTATATGCAACAAAAGAAGAAAAAGGCAATGCACCTACTTGTAAGCATACAGAGATACCCCGTATCTATACATTGCACCATATGCACGCCTTGCACGTGGGGATTTCCTAGAATATATATATATATATATACACATATAACCGTTTGGTATTAGGAGATAACAACTCAGTTGCATGGGTTTGTGACCTAAGTTGGGGGAATTAGGTTGGTTCGGAGGTCTATTTGGCAGGTCTCATGGATGGATTTGACTGCATTGCACATAAACTCTAACTGTTAGTGTTGGCCCATAAAGTGTGATTTCTCTAAAATAAATATAATATATATATATATATAAAATTAAAAAAAATAAAATAAAAGAGTGACAATTTACTTGTGTCTGTTCAATATGAACAAGTGCACCGCTCAAATCAAGGGCCTGTTTGGCTTTGCTATTAATTACATAAGACTTGCACTTATGTTTATCAAACGCATAACATATGCTTAGGACACATATATATCATTATTATCTGATATCTCTAGTACTTGTATTTGACAAGCAAACCAGAAAGAATTTATTCTCTGTTTTTTTTGACTGAAAGTGACCAATTTGTTACAAATCAATATCACTTGTTGGTCATAATTACAAACTGTACATTGCTACATTATTTTTTAAATATGTGGATTATTCTTTTAAGAATAGTGAAGCTTTAGTCCATATTTACAAGTCAGTATATATTGTGATTCAACATTACAAATTGGTTACATGTGTGAATTGTTATTAAGGGAATGTGTGATTCTTTTCACAAAACAATGTACTATTTTTATCAAACAGTCACTTTGCTTTTTCAAACAGTGTAGTGAACACTTGTCAAAATAATTTGACGCATGGCCTAGTGCAGTAGGCTCTTTTCCTTTTGATATGCACAATCACCAACCCAAAGGGGATAATTGTGCATCATAATTTGAGAAGTGGAATCAAGTACATGAGCATGATGCATTAAATTTTAGAATTTTCTTCTGCCTAAAGGTAAAGGAATTTTCGAAAAATTTAATGCATTTTGTCATCCACTTTATTATTTGAAAATTTTGTATCAACCTAATAGCGTATCATGTTTTTCTGCCTAAAGGCGACTAACATGGTGATGCGGCTTGGTATTTAAGTAGATCTTGTATTGTGAGACATTAATGTTTTTTGAACAAGAAAATGGAGGACCTTAGTATGTTATAAATTCTGCTTAAAGGTGATTTTATGATGATGCACCAAGGACTCGCATTATATTGTGGGACATTAAAAGATTTAAACAAGAAAACGGAGGACCTTATAGCGTGTTATAAATTCTGCCTAAAGGTGATTTTATGATGATGCACCAATAACTCGCATTATATTGTGAAAAATATTCTATCTACTATAATTCTTTCATGGACTCAATGCATTTATTATACAGTAGTTTGTATTTTTTCATTCTGTCGGAAATGAATCTTTCTACAGTCAATTCTATCTTACCTCTATGTCGGAAATGGAGATGATAGGATCGGTTTCTTTACCTTTAGGACCCAATTCTATTCTTGTTCTAGATAACATTTTCTATATACCATCCATGAGACGCAATTTGATCTCTATTTCAAGTTTTAGATGAACGTGGTTATTCTTTCTATTTTGGCAACAAGAAATTTGAGTTGAGCTTTAATTCTCTTGTTATTGGTAATGGTTCTCTTTCCAATGTGTAATATCGTTTGAATGTTTTACCCAATAATAAGTCTTTAATTGTTTCTTCTTCTGGGAAGAAAATAGTTTTAAATACTTTATATGATCTTTGGCATAGGCATTAGGTCTTATTTCCAAAGAATGCATTAATCGTTTAATCAAGGAAATAATTCTTCCTGCCCTTGAATCTGATGCCTCAGTTATGTGCATTGATTGTGCCAAAGGCAAAATAACCAAACCCAGAAAATTGGGGTCAACTCGTAGTTTGTTGAGATCATTCACGTACACTGACATCAATGGTCCTTTAGATACCACCCTATGAGGTAACACATACTTCATTACATTCATTGATGTTTTTTTTTCATTATGGCTACCTTTATCTCATTAATGACAAATCCGTTGTGCTTGAAAAGTTTCAAATTTTTGAAACTGAGGCAGAGTTGCAATTTAAAAAAAAAAACCATTAAAACTATAAGGTTTGATCGCGGGGGTGAGTGTTATGGCAAGTACGATCAGACTGGCCAATATAAGGGTTCTTTTTTGCTATATTCTTGGAAGAATGTGGTATTTTTTCCCAATACACCACGCCAGGTACTCCTAAACAAATCGGTGTAGCTAAAAGACAAAATTGTACCCTACAAGAAATGGTTAGGAGTATGACGAGTAGGAAAAATCTTCCTATTTTCTTGTAGAATGAGGCTATGAAATGTGCTCTTTATATCCTTTATCGTGTTCCTAGTAAGGCAGTGTCTAAAACTACCTTTGAATTATGGACTGAAAATATTAGCCCAAATAAAAAGAAATTTGATCCCAAAACCACCTATTAGTTTTCATTGAATTGGTTTTAGGTCATCTTGTCGACCCAATCTCTTATAGATAAGCCATGTCTAATCCACAATCGACTAAATGGATTGCAGCCACGAATGTAGAGATGTTATCCATGGATCACAATGAAGTGTGGGAGCTTTCTGAACTTCCACAAGATTTCAAAATTGTTGGCTGCAAGTGGGTCTTTGAGACCAAGTTAAACTCTCGAGGCTATGTAGAGCGCCATAAGGCTAGACTTGTGGCTAATGGCTTTATCCAAAAGGAATGTGTTGTTTTTAGTAACACTCTCTCCTGAGCTTATTGCATGTTATTTTGCTGGGGTGCAAAGTATTTGGTTGCGTAACTTTATATTAGGATTGGGTAACTCATTATTTTATTGATGTGAGGCATATTGGCATAGATAGACTGATAGCAGATCCTTTGACCAAAGGTTTACTTTCCATTACTTTTATGGGACATGTTATTAACATGGGAATTGTTAAATCTCTTGAGATTTTTAGTTAATTTGGGAGTAACTTAATTTCTTAATAAAGATTTATGATTCAATCTTTTATTTCATTTTGATACATTGAATGTATATCTTAATTGATATGCTTCATTATATTTTGTGCACATTATGTATGTTTTATCTCGAGATGTGAATCTGAAGTTGCGTCTAATAGTTAGATGCTTGTGGAGTCTCATTGAGACATTGACTTTTATAGTGAAAGATATTGGTTAATCACATGTGTACTCTATTATTTAGAGCATTCAGGTTTTGAGCATGTGTTCACATGTGTACTCCTCTCATAGTGAGAGCATTTAGTCTAGAGCATGTGAGAGTAATTCCATAGTGGAAAACTCTTGATCTTGTTGAAGACATATGACCTTTTGAGGCATTAATATTGGTTTTGTGCATACGGTTGCGCACAAAGCATTGGAGGACCGATTGTGGTTTGACACATTCCGGGTTAGTTTTAAGTGTCGTTGTTGTATACCACATTTGTCATATCCGCAATTCATATTAATGCTTCCTGATTCGGTGTTGACATTTTTATTAAGTATGATATGTTAATTAAGATTATTCATTTAGCTATGAGTATAATGTGGCGACATTGAGTATTTCACCCGAGACTCAAAAATTATTTTAAAATCAAAATATTTTATTTTTATAAATGTTCGCCCATGTAGGAGATGTGAGATTTTGGGCTCACTTGCTATTGTTCGTTTTATAAAAAGGGGTTGAAAATCATAGCTTAAATGGATATGCGGGGAGCACCTTAGTTGTATGGGATATGGACTTTTATGACCCGATTAGTAAAACCTATTTTTGGGTTTTATGAGCCTGTGATAGAAAGACCTAATTGAGTTTCTATGTAAATTAGGATTAGGTCCCCTCTCCTCTCTTAACTACGTACGCTATTTTTCCATCAAGTAAACAACGATAAAGGAAGAGAGCAAGGAGAGGAAGCCCTAGTTCCATTCTTTGATTGACACCTTCTCATCAATTCTAAATGGTGAATCCAGGTATGTAAATTGATTATGATGTGTTCTATATTTCTAATGTGGTTTAATCTAACAGGTATAGCTCTATAATACCCATTTTTGTGTTATTGCATTTCATTGCATTGTCATGCATGATAATGTGATGTGTTGTGCATTTGAGGCACACGTTGGAGTGAGTTTTGACTCACGAGTCGATTTAGGTGTCTGTGTTAGAGAACCCTCTGAGACTGTGTTGTTTGAGTGTTTTGTTGTTGTGACATCTCTCCGAGTATGATACAGTCATCGTGAATACCTTAAATATTTATCTGCAAATAAATGTTTACCTGTGCATTTCACTATATGTATTTATTTCTAGTTTAGAATTTATTTCTGTTGTTAGTTTTGGCATCCTTGTGAGGACGAATTAACACGCTGTTAATTTGGTAGGCTAATTAGCAACTTCAGAAACGTGTAGAAATTCTCATTTTACCAACCAAACGGAACTTAGTCAGAAACTTTTATAATTTTGAGGTTTTACTTGTAAAGCTATGAATTGACTGTGTAGAAAGTTTCAGAGATTGATTAGGAGTTTTGAAAACTTGCGGGGAGGTAAACACAATTTTCGGAAGTGTTGCCTATATATAGATAGAGATGAACTTGATATTTTCATAAAGCTTCTAACCTAAGTTTCAAGAGGAGGCCAAAGGGTGATTAAGTTACTTAGAGCTTCTCGACGCCAAACAACGACCTTCTGTCCGTCTGATTTCTTCTAGATTTCATATTCGAGCTTCCCGAGGTAAGAGCTTCGTTTTGATACCCACTAGGGCCTGTGTGGCTAAGTTTTTAGAAAAGTTATTTTCTAAAATTTTTCATAAAAGTTGTTAATTGGATTTCTGATCGATAGGAATTGTACTAGACGGACTTCTGCACGTTCTTCGTACTTGGGTTTTCTTTGGAACAAACTTTAAGAGCGTTAATCGGAGGTGAGTGATTCAACCATGTCTTGTGGAATGATTTCTTGACGTGTATTCATGTTTTGTATGAAAGCATGTGTTAATTCTTAGAGATATATTGTGTAGTCCATATTGGGCAATTATATTGATAAGTAGGCCCAATAGCATGGTGAAATATTTTGTTTACCGAGAGCATGTATTTGAGCACGTTTAGTTCCTTATTTGGGTCAAAGGAGCGCGTGTATCAAGCCACCGTGTTGGTGCCGTTATAGGCATAAGGTCGCACGTTTGAAGAGAAGAAACGTGGGTCTTACCTTTTCGTGTGGACGTATTGGCGAGGAGTCGCGGATTAGGAAGTATGGAACGTACACGTGGGATCTCCGGAGACTAGTATGAAATGTAGAGGTGTGAATGCGAGCATGTTTATCATTCATGCGCATTTGTTGTTTTATTCACTAAGCATTAGCTTAAACAAATCGAATATGTGTGGTTATTTAAATAACCATTACAGGTATGAATGCTAACGAGGAATCGGAGAAGTGAGCACATGAGGAGTTCACTTAGAAGGCAACTTGAATGTTAACCTTGTAGTTTTGGGGATAATGGGAATATTGTAATAAGAATTTGGTTGTTTTTCACTTATGTTTAACTTGGAATTGTAGAACAAATTCAATGTTGTTTTAGATAGTAACATGTTGTATTATGTTTTCATAATGTTTAAATCCATTTAGGATCGCTTTGGTTTGAGTTGGTGTGTGTGTTCAATCTCTGGTTGATTCAGAAAAAACTTTCAAACTTGGAAAACCTGCCAATGGGACTGCTGCTGTAAAACAGTCGACTGGACCAAGTTTCAGTCGACTAGACCCCTGTTTTAAAAGGCTGTTTCTTTTGTTTTTCAGGATTTCAGTCGACTGATCCCTAGGATCCAGTCAACTAGTTTCTGCACGAAAATTGGACATTTTGATGGTTGAATTTAGTCGACCGGACAAGCCCCCTATCGATTGAACATTCGAGGCATCAGTCAACCGGACATAGGGTTCAGTCGACTGGAATGGGCTACTGGGGATTTCTTGTTCTCTGCACCTCAGCTTAGTCGACTGAAGCCCCGACCAGTCGACTGGGTTGCTGGTTTTCAAAACATGTTGTTTCCTTTCCGCTGTGTGTGTTTTTAAAACTATTTTTTTGGGAACGTTAATGAATTTGTTTAGTCTCGGTGGCGTGTCACGGGCTCCGGTTCCGCTATTGTGGGACCGGGCTATGACAAATTCACTGGGCCGGCTGTGGGAAGAGCTGCCAGAAATGCTCCACAAGCATAGATCTCCCCCAAAACTCGTTGTGCTTGTGAAGATACCCCACCAAAATGCCAGATCTGATGGATGCCGTGGCAGATCCGCATGAGTACGTCACTAGATCTAAAAGAAAAATTCTGCACGTGCGAAGAGGCCAGGAGTAGATGAGTCTCGCTACAACACAAATAGATAAAGAGATTTAAAGTAGGAACCCAAATAACCAAAACCGAAAAACAAGCTCTCAAAAAGAGAGAAGAACACCCCTCATAAAGAAGGAAAACACCCCTCAAAAAGAGGGAGAAATTATTTAGAAAGTAAAGAAATTAAAAGAGCCAAAGGCTCTGCCATTAGGGAGAGCCCCGACGAGAGGCTTGGCTGGAGAAGTTGTGGGCGTGTTCTAGAGAGAGGTCAAAGAGTTTTGGAGAGAGATATTCTATTTTTTTCACACTTATTGATGTCAAAATTTAAGAGGTTCGTATATTTGCTTCCCTCTCTTTTGGGTGTAGACAGCAACTTTGCCTTTAAGGAACCGTGCAATCTCTCAAAATGGCCGATAACGAGTGGTTCATGCGTTTGGAGAAGGGTAATCATCGCGACCTTAGAGCCGGTCCCCACTATTAGTTTTCCCAACCTTCTATCGTGTGAGCCTAAGACCTCTGATACTTTCCAACTCATCATCAAGCTGGTACAGTGGCATATATATGAAGCATAGTATTCTACTATTACTTATTTAGAAATTAAATTTACGACACATAAACAAGTTGAGAGATGAAATGAACATGTAACCTTAAACAATGTAATATTCAAGTTTACACCCCTTTTTTTTTTTTTAATTACAATGGGAAAGGGTGTGGTTGGACACTCAGACGATGTAGGAGTCTAAAAGTCAATCGACGCTAATTAAACGAGCTACACTCACTTTCGATAATCAACTTTACTTTAAGTCCTACATAGACAATTTGACCATATTGTTTTGCAACGGATCCAATTAATAATGAAAATGTGCTTGTGTATGTATTTTCATATGCACGGCTACAAATATATACACATTATATTAAGGGAATTAATTTTAGCACTCTAAAATTTATCATTAGTATTTCATAGTACCACATTCAGTAGATATAGTACCATATAATTAATGTACAACATTGAGTGCCAATAATAATTTTTAAAGTGCCAAAATCATTTCCCTATACTAAATCTATCTTTTGGTCATCCAGCGCGAGTTATATTGGTCCATGTATATATTATATTATAAATAATGGGTATTATCGACAAGAATATAATCAGATATCTCAGATGAAATATTTGTACATATGCCCTTGTCTAGGACATGTTAGATGTTCCTTATCAGGGAGCTTGACCTACCAAGGCTAGAGTGAATTTAAGAAGGCCCATAGTCTTGGTACAAATTAGGTCAACGGTTCACATCTGGTTCCCACACCACTGTATAATTTTTTGTTTGGTAAAGCTTGTCGGGGTCATTGTGTCTTTTTATCAATTTATCGTACAACTATTCTAAATTTATTTTCCAATTACTTTAACAATTGCACAAACTATTGCCAATAACATATGGGATTACTGTTAAAATATTAGAAAACTAAATTTGAGTTTTAATCTTAAGAAACATAGCACTAAGACTGTCAATTGAGCCGAGTAAAGTCCAAAGCCCGCTTGTTTGGCCTGCTAAATTTTGGCTAAGCTTTATTTGGGGGACGAGTCAAGCTGAGTTTGGACAAATTTTCTAGTCCGAACTAATTTTCGTACAAAACTCGGGCTTATATAGGCTCGGCTCATTACAAGCCCGGTTTGTTTAAGGCAATATACATACTTTTATTTCTATTTTTTTTTAATTATTTACTGTATTTAATTTTTTTATTTGTATGTTTCTTAGCTTGGAATTTGTGCTTGCATTCTATGCTTTGAGGTCCCATTTTCATGGTCTTTAGTGGATCGAAGCCATTAGACTTGATCTAAGTGGAATTTGAGCACTAAAAAGGCATGAAAGAAGCAAGCCAAACTCCTAATTCGGGTTGGTCCGAAGCCCATTTTAGTTCATTGAGTCGAGTTCGGGCTTAAGATTGTGTAATCAAACGGGCTGCGCTCGGGCGTGGGACTTAGTAAATTTATTCGGGCTGAGCTCGTGCTCAACTAAGCCCGGCTTAGTTTGGCATGATTGACAAGCCTACATAGCACTACTCGGTTCCGTTATAATTGACTGTGATTCCACTTACTATCATAGATGTTGGGAATTAAATTTTGGAATATAATTTTAGGAAATAGAACATAATTATTTTCTAATTATATGAATTTCTAGTAATTTTGGTTGCTAATAGGGATGTTTATGAGCCGAGCTCATAACTGTTTGAGCTTGACTTGTTTATAAAATGAGTATGAAATTCAAGCTTGGCTTGATTTGTTTATTAAACGAATCGAGCTCATGTATGCTTGAGCTTGATTTATTTATTAAATGAGCCTGAAATTTAAGCATCATCTTAACTTATATAAATTATAGTTGGTTCAACAACCTTTCTATTCAGGCTTGACCTTGACTCCGTTGAAATGTATTTTAATAAAGTATTATTTTATAAAAATGTTGTTGCTCTTAAAGAATCTGGGTATAGAAGGAAATGAACATGACTTTTGCATGTGGGTTAATATAAAAAGAAATGAAGTTAAAGGAAGTACTTTGTACAATTTTAAAGCTTGTGAACATAATGTTGTGTATATATAACGTATAGTCTCATGAGAAAAAAAAAAAACGTTTGTTTGGTTGTAACAGTTTTAGTTTTACATACATAGACTTATGATCATAAAAGAGATGAAAGAAAAAACTGAAGAGGAAAAAGAGATAAATGCATGGGCCTATAAAGACAAAAGTTAATGAATGACATAAAAAACACATTTTTTTTTGTTGTTGTTCAGTCTCTCTGGCTCACAGATTGGGCTCTAACGCCATGAACAATTGGAGAAAAAGTGTTTTTGTTGTTGTACCATTGAACAAGATCTTCTGTTTCTTATATATATATATATATATATATATCTATATCTATATCTCAAAGATTCTCTAAAGAGGGCCACCTCTCTTTATTAAAGAGAGGACCTTTGTTTTGGCCGTTGGATTGTGTTAAAAATCTGTGAAATGACAAAACTGCTATTAATGAAAACACGATCCGACGGCCAAAACAGAGGTCCTGTCTTTAATAAAGAAAGGGCGCCCTCTTTATAGCCTGACTGATCTATATCTATATCTATAATATATATAAATGTACCAATGTGCATACGTGTTTTACACTTTTATCAATCGGTGCACTTTTACTTAACTGTTTTCCTTAGAATTTAGAGTTTTAAAAGTTTAGTATACCACTTTTTTTATTTGTAGTGTGTCCATGCCATAAGAGTCCTACAACTTAATAACAACATCTATGTGTTTGGTTGATTTTTTCTTTTTGGATTCTAGAATAAACTAAATCTATGTGTTTTTTTTTTATTTTTTTATTTTTTTATTTTTCGTTTTGTTGAATCTTTTTTTTTAAAACCTCTTTCTGTACATATATTATTTACGTATGCATATTTGTATGTTATGTGTATGTTTATGTGCCTCATAGATCAACTTTCTTTTTGTTGGACTCTAGAATAAACTAAATCCATTGGTTTTTTTTTTTTCCTTTTTCCTGGACTTTTTGTTTTTTGATAACCTCTTTTTGTATATATTATATGCGTATGTATATTTGTTTGTTATGTGTATGTTTATGTACAGAGATAGATCAACAAATATTACAAAACTAGATCGTAGTGGTTATTTTGGTAAATTAATTTGTGGGATGATTTTAGTATTTTAGATATAAAGCAACTGATAATTACCGATGCCCATAAGTGGTTAACACTTTTATCAATCGGTGCACTTTCACTTAAGTAATTTTCTTAGAGTTTTAACAACTTTAGTATACCTTTTTTTTTTTGGGTCCGTCCATGATAATCCCAACTTTTTATTTTTTTGCTTTGGATATATTATGTTATATGCATTCCCTACAATTTTACAACTCCTTAATAATGGTATTTGACATTAATCCTATTGTGTATTACAACTCCTTCCAAACAACTCAAGTTCCCATCGGAATTTACAAATAAAAAATAAAAATAAAAAAAGAAAAGAAAAAAGTCAATCACACTTTAGTTCAAATATGACTCTTTTTTTAAATACGCCCTAAACTATAAAACTTGACAAACTAACTCCCCTCAACTATTGCATTTTTTTTCTATAACCCCTTCCATTAGAATTCTGTCCCAAAAAATAACGCTTTTTTTTTCTTCTTTTTTTTTTTTTTTAAATTTATATTTTATTTTTTTATTATCATGTGAGCAACATATGATACAAACCATTAGCAACATGATATCTATTTGTCCCTCCTGGGAGTCATTGGAAATTTTATGACAAAAATATCATTTGTTGCATAATAATTGCCCTGTGTTGTACACCAAATTTTAGGCAATTTTGTTCTTAAAATTTCAACGACTCAAAGAAGAGACAAAAATGTTATGTTGTTAACACTTTTATATTGGTAACATGATACAAAAGTAATCAATTTTTTAACTACAACCTAATAGAAGGGCTGTTAGTGAAAAGTTAAAATAGTTGATAGGGTCAATTTGTTGAGTTTTATAGTTGAGAGCAATTGAAAATGGTCATAGTTGAAGGGGCGTTAGTGTAATAACCCCTCTTTTATTTTCTTTTTTTGGACTCCACAGTGGGTTGGATTAGTAACATATATATCTCTTAAAGAGTTATAATAAATGTCTATGAATAATTTTAGGACTCTTAACTAAATTCCTATTACCAATTTCTTAGAAGTATATGATTCTTTTTTAGTAATTGAACACATTTGGGCAAAGTTCCTTAGCTGTACATGGTTTGTTAGATTCCTCTCACAATTGTGAGACCCTAATTAACTAGAAAATAAATAAATAAATAAATAAAATAATTTTAAACATTATTTTTTTTAATCCCTAGATCCACTGTTGTGAGAGGGAACCTAACAAACCACATCTAAAGAACTTTACCCAAGTTTGTTCCTTGAGTAATTGTGTAACAATTTTTTGCTTCTTTGATTAAAGTGGACCAGAATGGATTAATTGAGTATTGGATCATTGGATGAAACAAAGTCCAATCTAAATTAGGATAAATAAGGAAATCAAGTATTAGGAATAAATAAAGGAATTGTGTACTAGAAATTAATCGTGTAGAAGAATAACATGAATTCACAAGCCTTTCAGTCCCAGGTTTACTTTTGGCCCTATTTGTTAAGACATTATTTTAGCTCTCTCTCTCTCTCTCTCTCTCCTTTTTTTTTTTTTTTTGGACTAGAAGACTAATGATAGTATTAAAGAACCTACTGGTATTATCTAATTTCTATTATACGTCTCCACTTCCCAAGTTCTCCATAGCATTGGACATTTTTTACACTTTAATTAAGATTCACAAAACAGTCTACTCTTCGTGTTCTCTTAATAATGTGCTATGATGAACTAAACACGATTGATCTTACACAAGTGTACACTTTCAAGCTTTGCATTGAAGGTAATTATTATTCCTTAATCTTCTATTCATTCATTCAACTTACTTATAAATTTCATTCTCATTACTATTAATGTAATATTTTCAATAACTTAATGGTCAAAATGAAAACAAAAAAAACTATTAGTTATAATCAGTCCCCTTCTCATGACGGGACTTTTATTTACAGTTATTGGATTTAGTTTTCATTAAGGGTACTGAAATAATTTCACAGACATAAAACTATACCCATCAACTCCTGATATCAATTCTTAGTATTACATAACTCTTTTTAAAGAATCATGATTTGTTTTATTCTTCTTTTTCTTTTCTTTTTTCTTTTTTGGAGCTCTATGATGAGTCACTCACGATTTTGTTTATTCTATACCACAATAATATAGGTAACTTCTATCGAACCTATTCTAGGTATGATATGCATTCAAAAAATTTTAGGATTCAATTTCAACCACTTTAATATTTGGTTACCCATTTAACATAGAGTGCATTTTTCTCATTCTTGCTTATCCACCACTACCATGCTGACATGTGTCCTATTCTATTCCCATTTTACCCATACGTTTAGCAACCCAATTATTGAATGTAAAACTTAATTGAGTATTTTTCTTTATGAAAAGTTACTATTGTTATCTTTATTAGCAATAATTCGTAGAATTGTTATCATTGTTTAAGTTCCACAAGAAAGATAGGAAGTTAGCTAGACAAATTTAGCTTGTGATTATAACCAATTAAGTGGTAAAATAAATTTTTAAGCACATTTTTTATACAATACATTTGATAATGTACCACTTAATTGAAAGAGTCACCACACTTAATTCTGTCATATGGGATACCATATCCTTTTGTAAGCATCTCTTTGTGACTCTAGCATTACTCTAATTAAAAATGCAGCCAAAAATCCATTGAATATCTTAATTGAAAAAATTCGACTAGAAATAATCACTAATTGCAGTCTATTTCAATACTTGAAATATACTTGACTGCAATAGATTTTACTCATGTTCAAAGAAAACTTTTTATTGAACTACGACAGATGTTGAATGTAGTGATTTTGTTTCTTTCCTATCCCTCAATATGTGCACCAAATAGAGCCTAAAAGTCTCTTTCGATATAGATTATCAATACATTTTCAGAATTTTAGGACTTTAAATTAAATTAAAACTACCATCCTATTGGTTTTTTCTATTTTGGTCTTAGTGGATTCCATTTTTTTTTCCTTCTTCTGTCTTGTTTCAATGTCTTTTCTCTTTCTTTAGGTGAACTCCACGGATAAGCAATTACTTTCTAATATCAATTCCCGTTATAAAATTTTTTCTTATGTGATTCTTTCAATTATATTGGCAATTTGGCAATAGAGACTTTATGAAAAATTTTGGTTGAAGATTTTAAGAATTTTCAAGTCACAGAGCACAAAAAGTTTGGCCATCTTGAACGTAGAGGGCTCCCTATATCCTTTTTGTAGGAATCAAATTTTAATGTATATAGAAAAATATTTAAGAAAGCTAGATCATGATTGATTTGTAAGTTATTCTAATTTGAACATATGAAATAATTTTATAGTTTAATAAATTATTATATACAAACACGGTAAATTAATGAAATACTAACATATGTGGTCGTACAATAAATAAATATATAGTCATTATTAAGTAATGAGCAAAGAAAATAGTAAATTCAAAATATTAAAGATGTAAGAAAGAATTCTAGCCAGGACATGTGGTAACAATTAAATAGCAAAATAAAAAAATTATTATTGAACAAATAAACAAATGGTCTAAGAAGAATAATTCAACATTTTTTATTATTTTTACCCTATGAATTGATTGTTGTATGTGCTTTGTGTATCTTTTTTATTGTGGAAGTTGCATGAATTCTTCTTCTTCTTCTTATTTTTATTTTTTTTATACCTAATTTAAGTGTTTTTTTAATCTTTTTTTTATCTTTTTTTTTTTTATTTTTTTTTTATTTTGGCTTACTATTCTTAATTAGTTTTTAGACAGACACCGTTCACATGCAACGCACATGCGTTTAAACTAGTATATATATATATATATATATATATTTGGCTTAGCCATAGTCCATTAAAAGAAGGAGATCAATTTTCCTCCCACTCTAAATTTTCTTCAAAGAGAAAATTTCTTTGTTTTTCTTGTGAATTTTCATTTCAAAAATTACAAAGAGATTCTCACTTTCTTGTTTCCGAGCAACAATTCAAAAAGGGTGTTTGGTAGACCAGCTTTTCTTGGTGTAAAAAAAAATCTGAGACAGAGGAGATTCTGGGCTGTTTTATCTTGGGGACGGCGTGGCATGTATGAACTGCTTGCACACTTTGGGCAGAGCCGCGAAACGTCTTAAAGAGAGCGAGATCCGCAACTCGGCCCATGATTTGTTAAAGAGACTATTGATCAGGTTATTTTGTTCCAATTTTATTTACATGTTCCAACAATTTTAAGACATTCTCTTCTGCTATGGTTTATGGATTATCCTCTAAGTCCCAGATCTCAAAAAAACCATTTTTTAAATTTGAGGATCTTCACTTAAAGAAGTAGAGACAGAAAATGCTATTTTTTTTGTAACTACGAACAAATTGGCATTTCTTTGAGCTTTTGGAAATTTTGTTGATCCTAATATAATAAATTAAGCTTTTGTTATGTTAATATTTGGACACAAAATTTGGGTAAATAGAGGGAAACCATTTCTTACCCATGAGATATATGTGATTGTTATTCTAGTAAAAAATAGAATTACTTTTTGGTTTAACCACATTGCAGTAATCATGTGTCGATTAAAGTCTGCCAATTCATATGCCATACAATGTTGTTTTGGCTCTTACTGTATATTAAGGTAAGATAAATAAAAGCCTTATAAGCTTCGGTTTTTTCCCAACGGATGAACAATGCATTGCCATTGATGTACTTGTTAAATACCTACTCTTACAAAGCTTTAAAAGGGATAGGAAAGGATCAATACTCAGTTTTTTTACTTAAAAAAAAAGGGTTCACAAGATGTCTCATACAAAATATATATAGTATATACGTTTCCAAGGGAGAATATAATAGTTTTGCACTTATAGAAAATCCAGTTTCATATATATTACACAAAATAACATATTTTATTATATGTATGCGCCACCCCAAATGCTGTTAATATATATATATATATATATATATAGCCTTGAGACTTAAATTTGTGAGCGAATTTGGTATGTTTTGGTCTTTGCAGTGTGAGCATGTGAAAATATCACACGACTAAAATGTCTTGGGTGTATGTACTTACATGGTTGTTGGGTACTAATAAAATGAAAGTTGGGTGCTAGTTTATTCAACAGTTTGTGTTTATATATGTTGAGATTGAGATTTTATTGGTTATGGCAAGTTTGCTTGAACGTGTTGACCTTTGATCAAATCTTTGACTTGTGATTTTTATTTATTTGAGTCGCGATTAAGATGTTTCAAATATTTGGGAATTAGTTTTAATAAACTGTATGTTTTGTTTTAGAGGACCCCACTCTAATACAAATTTGATTCCTTTTGAACGTTGAATAATTTGAAAGCCTAACTTAAATTAGTTTTGAGTTATTTGGCTTATGTTAAAAATTTTAATCATAAGAATATTATTGGTAAAGCCATAAAATATTCTCTTTGGACAAGCATATAATATTAATGCTTGTAGGTTTTTAGACATAAAATTTATGTGACTTTTGAGTCTATTGATGCTAATTATGAGCATGTATTTATGTTATTATTGAGGAATAGTGGGGGTTCTCACCTCCTGGTTCTTGTCTCATATATATATATATATATACTAAATTTAGAGTGCATGATACAAGATGGTCATGACATGTATATAATCTGGACCACGAAATAGTAAGAGAGCTATGTGCTCAAACGACTTTGGAAACTAATATTTATACATTTACTTTAAAGTGAGATCCTACATTATTTAGAGGATTCTTTTACATCGTTAAGGCTGTATTTTGGAAAGAATTCATTCAAGATGAAATGGATTATATTATTTCCAACATCATTTTAGAGCTTGTAGATTTACCAAATGGATATAAAATCCTAAGGAGTGAATGAAGCCTTAAAAAGCTTTTTTTTTTTTTTTTTATCCGATGGTTATATTGAGATATCAGAAGCTACCTTAGTAGCTTTTAAACAAGAAATCTCATTCAAAATATAATGACCCCAATATATATTTTATTGTGGAAAAATTCTAAGCTGTTGCAAATGCCAGCCTGCTTCACAGGCTAATGTGACCGAATAGCCATTTGTGGCTATATTTATGGAAGTAAATTCCATGGTCTCTTCTGAAGGATGGTTAATTGACTTGAATGCCTCTATGCAAATGTGTACCAATTATAATTGGTATAAGAGATACTCTCCTATAGAGAATGATAAAGTTTTACTTGGTGATTCATACAATATACCAAGGTTTACTAAAGATGTGAAATTAAATTTCTCCTCCGGAAAAAAATAAATTTGGAAAAAAATGTATTGCATACTCCGGAGATACGGAAAAAAAAATTTCAAAACGATTTACATACTTTGAAAATTAAAAAAGAGTTTAAATTTTGTTTTTTAAAGGTTAGGTTGTAGCCAATGGGGAGAAATGCATGGAATTTCAAAATCAGGAATTCGATTGGAAGAACTATGAGATTTTTAAAGAAACCTACTAATTTAGGTATTTTTCTATAAAATGTTTTCCAATGTTACTTGAAGGTTTGAGTGATACCAATTGCTATTCTTAACAAAAGACTTCAAAGCCATGACCGGCTATATATTTATATTTTTAGAATTAGAGTACTATTGAGAAGGTCACGTGTTACCTGAAAAAGGATCATGAACTTCATATTAAACTATGAGATGTTTATCATTGTCCTTAAAGGGATATAGCGATGCTGAATGGAACACCCTTTCAGACTCCTCCAAGAGCACCAGTAGATACCTTCTTAGTATTGTTGGGGGTGCGATTTCATGAAAGTCTAAGAAATAGACTATTTTTGGTTAAGTTCACGATGGAGTCGGAGATGATTCCATTAGCTATTGCTAGTGAGGAGGTAGCATGGCTGAAAAGTCTGCTATAAGATACCCCTTTATGGGAGAGATCGATACCAGCTGTCTATCCATTGCAATAGTACCACGGCTATTGCAAAAAGTTTAGAACCGTTAAAACGGTAAGAGGCGACGAATACGTTGCACGAACGACTATTAGAGAGCTTGTCTCTACTATAGCTGTAAGAGTGGATAATGTATAGTCTGAGGATAATATTGTTGATCCTTTGACGAAAGGACTAGTTCAAAGGAAGGTTTTGAAAAAGCCTAGAAAGGGATGGGACTAAAAGCCCATAGAAAGTCGAGTCACTTGTGATGGTAATCCAGCCTACAGACTGGAGATCCCAAGAAGTCGGTTCAAAGGGTAATGACAAGTCATGAAGTGATATGAGTGGAATCATGCTAATTTTTTAATATGTTGTTTATACTCCAGGTTCATCCCAAAGAAGCATGATATCCCGAAGCGATAGAAGGTTGAGTTATCTATAACTCTTAATGAGATCTAAACTCTATGTTGAGTGAGATACCTAGCTCCAGGAGTATCTTTGTTAGACTCACCTATGCGAATATGGAAGTGGGGCCGCTTCCTATGGAATTTGGGCAAATATTCTAGAGCATTCGCTATACTGGGATATAAGCACATGGACGTAAAAGTGCTGGCTTTTGATTACACCTTAGTAGGGTTGTGTATGGGGGTGTTGTTTGAGTTAGAGGTCAAAACTACGGTTACTCTAATATAATCGGAAGCACTTTCACTATGTAAATGTTCAAGTTGAAAAACACCTTTATTTATGCACAGTCTTATGATCAGTTGCTCGATGAAAAAATTAATGTTTTTAAAATTTTATTAAAATAATTGGGAGATTGTTGAAATGTATTTTAATAAAATATTATTTTATGAAAATGTTGTTGCTCTTAAAGAATGTGGGCATATAAAAAAATGGACATGACTTTTGCATGTGTGTTAATATAAAAAGAAATGAAGTTAAAGGAAGTACTTCGTACAATTTTAAAGCTTGTGAACATAATGTTGTGTATATATAACGTATAGGCTCATGAGAATAAAAAAAAACGTTTGTTTGGTTGTAACAGTTTTAGTTTTACATACATAGACTTATGATCATTATGATCACAAAAAGAGATGAAAAAAAAACTGACGAGGAAAAAGAGATAAATGCATGGCCCTATAAAGACAAAAGTTAATGATCGACTGACATAAAAAACACATTTTTTTTTGTTGTTCAGTCTCTCTGGTTCACAGATTGGGCTCTAAAGCCATGAACAATTGGAGAAAAAATGTTTTTGTTGCTGTACCATTGAACAAGATCTTCTGTTTCTTTTATATATATATATATATATATATATTTGGCTTAGCCATAGTCCATTGAAAGAAGGAGATCAATTTTCCTCCCACTCTTCATTTTTCTTGTGAATTTTCATTTCAAAAATTACAAAGAGATTCTCACTTTCCTGTTTCCGAGCAACAATTTAGAAAGGGTGTTTGGTAGACCAGTTTTTCTTGGTGCAAAGAAAAATCTTAGACAGAGGAGATTCTGGGCTGTTTTATCCTAGGGACGGCATGACATGTACGAACTGCTTGCACACTTTGGGCAGAGCCGTGAAACGTCTTAAAGAGAGTGAGATCCGCAACTCGGCCCATGATTTGTTAAAGAGGCTACTGATCAGGTTATTTTGTTCCAATTTTATTTACATGTTCCAACAGACTAGTATAAATGAGTAAAGTTCATGTATCCTTTAAAACTATATAGTTTTACAATAGATGTGTATATATAATTCATTTGTCAAGCCTATTCATGCAAGGGTGGAGGTAAGAGTAGACTAGGCTGGGCTGCAACACCCCCGCTTCCCCGGCCCCTAAAAAATATATGGGAAGTATTTTTAGTACATGTGATATTCTAACCCAATTGTAGTTTAGTCCACCCAAATTTGAAAAAAAAAAAAAAAAAATAGTACATATGATATTTTAGTCTAAACGTAGTCTAGTCTATCCCAAAATTTGATAGTTTGTTTAGTATATGTGATATTTTAGCCTAAATGTAATCTAGCCCACCCCAATTAAGTGTTCCAAACTCAATTGAAAATTTGGACACATCAAATATGTATAAATAGACTCCAATTTTTTTTTTTTTTTTTGGGAGCGCTATCACCGAATAGCCCCTCTCCCCCCCACACCAAAAAAAAAAAAAAATAAAATAAAATAATCAATAAAAAATTTCTTGGCTCCACCCTTGTATTCCCCCCACACCAAAAAAAAATAAAATAATCAATAAAAAATTTCTTGGCTCCACCCTTGTATTCATGAGCCTTCAAAAATGTTCTCAAACTCTATTAAGTCGAGCTCATGTGTTAAATAGGTAGAACAACTATGAGCAATCTAAACTTTGACCTTTATGAGGAATGCTGGACACACACTTAAATGCACAATCAAATGCACAATCCTGCTTAAAAAGGTTGGACCTTGTACTGAAAAGTCTGTATACCATACATACCTCCTTTTTTGTGTACAGACTTTTCAACATGATGTCCAATATTTTAAAACTGAGTTGTGCATTTAATTGTGCATTTAGAAGTGGGTCTAGCATTACTCGACCTTTATTTGTTTCTTCGTACTGTAATGGGGAGCAATACCTTTTTTTTTTTGTTTCCTCAATTGATAGACTAAGGTCCTCCTGCCGTCATTTCAGTGACTCATAGGACTTTCTTTAGTATTCTTTATTGTTGCTGTGTTTGAGCTTGACTTAAATGAGTTTGGAATCAAGGTTTGAACTTGCTTGTTTATTAAACGAGGCGAACCTTTCTCGAACATGTTTATGAGAACTTATTGGACGGTTCAACTCGTATGCAGTCTCAATTTCTAATGTGAATAATGCCAAGTATCCCAAATTTTAACCCCAAATTTATCTATAGACAATAAAGGATAAATCATTATAAAATAAGAAAGAGTGATCATTCCTATATCAGTACGCCTATTTGGGAATGGTTAAAATATGATCAAGATGAGTCCAAGAGGCTGTTTCGGAAAGCAAAAAATCGGTTGTGTGGTTGATTAGTGAATCGGTTTTATATAGTAGTGTGTTTGGTAAGGGTCAATTTCTTGCATACGAGTCTGTTTCCAGTCTAATAATAACTCTATTAAACCTAGTTCTTTGATTTTCATAAAAATTAGATAAAAAATGAGTCTTGAACTAAATTTAATTTTATTTTAAACTTTTCCAAACAAGGCGCAAGTATCAATTTTTATTTCTCAACGTTAATGTTACTTGTACGGAAGGAAAACAATGCCCTGTGATATCCCGAAACCTTCGCTATATCTTTTTTTTTTTTTTGCTGAGAAGTTCGCTATATCTTAATCTCGAAGGAATATTTTTTGTCCTCCTTCATATTCTTAAACTACAGCCAAAATTGAATCTCTGAGAATGGCCTATGACACTTCAAGTAGAGTTGTCAATTCTGAGTTTACATCAGTCTAAACCAGTGAAAAGCTATTCAAGTGACAACATCGAAGCAATCGGTTAGTTTTATATAGAAAAACTCAATTTAATTTTGTTATTTGCTTTTGAATCTTCTTGAAGTTATATGCTTTTTGGGATTATCTCATGCTTTTATTTTCTCCTCTCTGGAACTGTTTGTTGTCGCTTAGCAATCTGTTTTTATTTATTTATAGTTGTTTATGTTGTAAAGTCAAAACCAATTAGAGTATCAAATTATTACACACGTACTAAATTTCACACCCAACACATCTTGATCCTTGATTCGTGTGGGTCTTATATAGGATTCACAATGGATACGTCCATTGGAATTAAGGGTGATGATTGTTGGGTGTGGAATTTAGTGTGGATGTAGCATTATACGAGGAAGTATCACGGTGGGTGCAGAAGATTCGTCAATTTTGAGTGTGCATGTGTGGGCTACTTTTATAAATGCCTAAAATATGTTTTAGTATCCTATAATTCTAATGAATTTTCACTTTGTACGTTGTGTTTCCAAATGCATCATCTAAATCTTATATTTCGATATTAACTTTTAGTAAATAATTTTATAATTGTCCATTTTTTCTTTGTAATTAAGTAATCTGAACTTCAATTAACACATTCAGGTAAAATAAATATACAAAGGAGAGAGAGGAGGGGGGCAGAGAGGGGCGGATTTATGTGTAATGGTAGGTGGGCTCATGCCCACCCCAACTTTTTGAAAAATTGTACATTTGTATTCAAAAAGAATTTTTTTTTACAGTTAAGCCCCCCTTGAAAAATATAAAAGTCCCCTTTTGGCATTATAAATTTGTCATATTAGGTCTAAATATATACAAAATATGTATAAATAGGTCCAAAAGCCCCCCTGACATTATAAATTGTCATATTAGGTCTAAAATATACACAAAATATGTCTAAATTGGTCAAAAATCCGCCTCTGACATTATAAATTTGTTATATTAAGTCTAAAATATATGCAAAATATGTATAACTAGACTAAAAAAAAAACATTTTCGGGAGCACCCCCGTATCAAACCCCCCCTAAAATGATTTTCTAAATCCACCCCTGGGCAGAGACCAAGTATGAGGATCTTCTGTAAGGAAGTGAACATGGCCCTTTTTGTGGTTTCTTATTTACAGATTGTTAAAGCACTTAATGATTCGACACGTTGTGGTCATTTCTGAGGAAATTGAGTAATATTGATCCCAAAATCAAATGGAAAAAAAGAAATTCATGAGGAATCATCAGATGTTAGAGTAAATGGTACGTCCAAACACATTCCCCAAGAGATAATAGAATTAATTCTGCATCGACTGCCTTTAATTGACTATCTCCGTTTTGGCACCGTTTGCTCGTATTGGCGATTAGCCATTGCCAAAGTGGTTGTCGAAAGACTCTGCATCCCCGCATTAGAACCTCCATTGCTCATGTTTGCTGCTCACCGATATACGCACATGGATCATTGTTTTCTAAGCTTGTCTAGCAATAAAGTTTTTTATAAGCCTAACTGCACGGAATTGCGCTACCGGCATTACACTGGTTCTTTTGAAAGCTGGCTTGGGACAGCGTTTCATGGAGACCCGAGTCGTTTGCCAAGATTAAGAATTTCTTCTTGAATCCGGTTTCGGGTGCTCCAATCATGCTACCATCCTAAACAACCCTTCCGTTCCCAATGATATCCGACACTGATTTTTTTAGAAAGGTGGCTGCATCTAAAGCACCCACCTCTCCTAATTGCATTGTGGCCGCAATATGTTTGCGAGGTAATTAATTGGAATTTTGTATTCCGACTGATAATTCATGGACTCCGAATGTAAATGAACAAAATTTGTGTATTTTATAAATAAATAAAAATACAAAGGACCTATATGTAGTCTCTTCCTTTATCCCACGCGAATGATGTCACATTTTGTGATAATTGTTGGAAAAATATGAATGAGAAATTGGTTTTTTAATTGAATGATTTTTTGGTCATGCCAAACAGACCCTTAGCCGAATGGATATGACTGTTGACGAACAGTTTCTTTTCGAAAGGTTGTGACTGTTGACGAACAGTTTCCTACAACCTATATATATGGGTCTTGTTCATTCATTTTAATAGAGGAAAAATACATATAAATCTCTCTCTCTCTCTCTCTCTACATATAAGAGTTCTAGTCAGTTCGAGTATTATACATATATTTGCGTTCGTCGGATTCTGTAGATTGAAGTGCAGCCTCTACAGAATTGTAAATCCGTTCTATCTTGGGAGACGATTGTTCATCAACCTTGTGCACCGAGAGGGAGCAAATTCGTCTTAAGGAGACAGTTCGCTGGGCTCGGATTCTTTCTCAAATTTATAATTATTTATTTGTTTTCATCCCCAATCAGTAAGTATTTCTAATTTCAGATTTATACATAAATACATATTCCAATTTATTTTGGATAACAATCTTAAGACGAATTTTTGACCAATATATGCTTATGTATAAATTTTGAAACTTGAATCTGTTTGAAAATATAAAAGATTCATGCTACAGATACAAATCATGTTGCGTGTAAATACATGTATGTGTCATTATCCACATAATTGTTAGGTGTTAACATACAATTTGACGAAATATCTTTCTCGATCATGATACAATATAGTTTTATTACAAGATTGTATCACATGAGATTCCTTTTTACAAATCGGTACATGTTGTTTACGAAACAGTATCTATTACGGGTCTATAGTACAAACTGACATGTTCGGATTTTGTATATTCTGAAACTTTGATTTTTGTGTCAACGAAATCAACTATTCCAGAAACTGTTTTGTGCACCGGTTAACATAGTTTGTAGTAAATAGGCCAGAGACAATGTAAGTTCAATTGCTTGAACTGCTTCACTTTGTTTGTACAGCCACAACTCCTATTGAAAAGGCATACCCCTTTCCCCTTGCACTGATACATGTATAGATGTATCATGAGGTTATGACTTACAGAGAGATAACACAAATTGATATTAGCAGTTATACTATTCAAAAACAGTCTTATACTTGATGAATTTTTTTTTTTTAATTTATATAGAATGAAGTTTTGTGAACTCATTACGAAACAGTGAAATTCATGAGAATAAATGATCAAATAGTGAATTATATGCGTTGTACCATTTCTCAAACAGTGCACCGTTTGCCGTTTGGTGTGAGTTCAAGAGTTGTGTATATTCAGTTGATTAGGTGCTTTAGAGACTTATATTAAGTAGGCACTCATTTATTTTGAAATTGTCTCACCGGTTTTGACGTTTTGATTATTTATATTATGTACACATAGTTCTGTGTGTTAATAGTACGGTTCCCTAATTTCTAGTTAATTGCATTTTGACCCCTATCAATGTTTAAGTGGTTTGTTGGTCATTGTTAAATAGTTTAACACCAACTGTGGGGTAGTCATAACATACTTATATTAATATGTGACCACTAATACTTGCAAATGTGGGGGAAGAGTATGTTGAAAATCGTATGAAAATTTGAGTAAGTCATGAAAAATGATTATATTTTTCAAAAGGTGTGTGTAATGCTGGCACCTTTTAGACTGAATCTAAATGGTAATTTAGGCATCCATTGGGTTTCACACCCATTGATTTAAATTGAAATGGTGCTTTGGACACCAACTTATTTAAATTTAAATGAAGCTTTTGGTACCCCTTGGCTAAGATCCAAAAGGTATCTTGGTGAATGTGTTAGTAGTTTGCTAAAGTTTTGTAAATTTTCAAGTTGACCCTAGATAATTTACGTTTAAGCCCCTAAAGTGTAAATTTTGTTTTATTCATTGCTTAAATATGAATGTGGACTTTCAAGTTGTTTGTGCATGTAATTTAAGAGATTCGCTCTTAATGCTTGAAAATATTATCAAGGCTCATTAATATGAGAATTGCTTATGATAGAGTCAAATCACGCGATCTTGAAAATTTTAACAAATGTGGGGGTAATGTTAAAATGCTCGTATTTACTAGTGATCACTTATACTTGCAAATGTGGGGGGAGATATATATGTTGAAAAATATATAAATAATGAGTTATTTTTATTCATTAATATTTTGCAAGTATGAAAATTTTGAACATAGTTTGTATGAAAATTTTGAACATAGTTTGTTTATTCTATGATGTCGTTGTGCTCATAAATATAAAGATGTCAGATAGCCTTGGAGATAACCAAGATAATTGAATAATTCGAATGTGGTAACCCAAGATATTAGTCAAGGTGAATTTTGGGTTCACTATGTAACTTAAAGTTATGGCTTTATGGTTAGCATATATAAATGAGATATATGAGCATGTGAATTACTAAAGGTTTAGAAATTAAACATGCAAACTGAAAAGACTCAATGAGCAAGACTATCAAAGAAATGTTGAAGAGTAAGTGTGACATGAAGATTTAGGTGTTGCAGATGTGATACTAGTTAGTCTGTTGGACAAGTATGATCTTAGTCCAATGTGAACACCTAGAGATGTCAACTTACCAATCACAGCATATTGAGTATATATACAAATAATCCAAGTGTGGAATACTAAAAGGCAATAGTTATGGTACTTGGATACATAAGATAAACCTTGATATATAAATTGCACTGCACAAGATATCCAACTTTACTTAAAGGGAATAGGTCCGAATTGGATATCTGTTTAAAAAGACTGAAAACCCACAAACGGATATGTCTTTACACTTAAAGGTGCAGTTGTGCCTTGGAAATCCTATAAATAGTTTGCATTGCATGATCAACAATGGAATCTGAATATATTGTTTTAGATAAAGCAAGAGAAGAAGTAAATTGGCTTCGTCTTTTCTTAGAGGATATTCCAAGTTGGACAAAACTTGTGTCAAGAATTTGTGCATTGTTGTAGCCAATCGACAATTGGAAAAAACACATAATAGTATGGTAAGTCTTGACATATAGTCAAAGACATAATACCATAGAACAGTTGCTCTCTAATGGAGTTATATCTATTGTCTATATAAAGTCAAAGGATAACATAGCGGATCCATTAACAAAAGGCCTAACGTGAGAGCAAGTGAAAAGTTCATCGAGGGGAATGGGATTAAGCCTATGCACTAAACAAGAGTCGTCATAGTGGAAACCCAACCTAGCTGACTGGAGATCCCAAGATCTAGGTTCAACGGGAAAACTAAATTATGTAGTACTCGATACACACTGAGAAGAATTATATCTTCCTCCTCCCATTTCAAAGATGAGTCAGTGTCAATCTGCCGCGAGTAAAAGGATAAGATACGCTTTTAATGGTTCCTATACCTTGGAAAATGTCCAAGTGGGGTATTGCAGGATACTCTTCATAGTAACCACCTACGTGAGTAAGAAGGGGCCGCTTCTATGAGAATTTGAAGGCTGAATTCTCTAAAACACTCACGGAACCAAGAGGTGTTCAAGGCCAAAACGAACACAAACGTGAGAACCAAATATGTAAGAAGAAGGGCTGTGTGTATTCTATTGTTTAGGTTTACACAAATGGCTGGGAGTTCAAAGACAATCTAGTCTACTCACTGGCTAGTAAATCCGATAGTTTATCACTAGGGCAAGTTCAAGGCCACTAGGCTACTTAGTCTGAAGCAGTACTTCTTCGTTGATACTCGAACTAGTGTCTGCATTTTCTTTTGCATGTTGTTTAGACAATTTATCATTCATGTGGAGGATTGTTGGAAAAATATGAATGAGAAATTGGTTTTTTAATTGAATGATTTTTTGGTCATGCCAAACAGACCCTTAGCCGAATGGATATGACTGTTGACGAACAGTTTCCTTTCGAAAGGTTGTGACTGTTGACGAACAGTTTCCTACAACCTATATATATGGGTCTTGTTCATTCATTTTAATAGAGGAAAAATACATATAAATCTCTCTCTCTCTCTACATATAAGAGTTCTAGTCAGTTCGAGTATTATACATATATTTGCGTTCGTCGGATTCTGTAGATTGAAGTGCAGCCTCTACAGAATTGTAAATCCGTTCTATCTTGGGAGACGATTGTTCATCAACCTTGTGCACCGAGAGGGAGCAAATTCGTCTTAAGGAGACAGTTCGCTGGGCTCGGATTCTTTCTCAAATTTATAATTATTTATTTGTTTTCATCCCCAATCAGTAAGTATTTCTAATTTCAGATTTATACATAAATACATATTCCAATATATTTTGGATAACAATAATGAGATTGGTCCACACAATATTTATTGAAGCTATATACTAATAATTAAAATTCAGTCTACTTTATGTAAAGTATTTAAAAGTCAGTGAAATACTTTATTGAAAATAAAAGTAAGTTTATATAAAGTTACTAAATTAGAAATACATCAACTTTTTATCTAATATGCCTAAAATACCCCTCCCTCTTTTGTCTTTCTCTCTCTCCTCACATGACCACCACCACCTCCACCAGCCGCCGCCACCACCGACCGCCGCCGCCGCCACCACCACCACCTCTCTGGTTTTTTTTTTTTCTCTCTCTCTATATATATACATGAGTATATATATATATATATATATAAGATATGGCCACCACTACCCCTACCTCTATCCATCTCTTATCTCTCTTCTTACCACCACCACCACAAGCCACCTCCTTCATCCACTACCGCCATTGTAGGAAAAAAAAAAGAGAGAAAGAGTTAGAGTTTTGGGAGCAACTGTCCAAACCGAAGGAGCAACTCACCAAACGTAAGGAGCAACTCACCAAACGTATCGGGAGCAACTCACCAAACGTGTTGCTCCTTACCACCACCGGTCGCCGCCGTCACCACCACCACCACCGGCAGCCCCCACCGGGCCACCACCAATACCACCACCACCACCACCCCAACTTCTTTATCTCTTCTCTATCTTTAATCTCATCTCTCTCTTTCTCACAACCACCTCCACCACTAACAACACCACCACCACCACCACCACCACCAAACCCAAACCCCAACCTCTCTGTATCTTTCATCTCTCTTCTCACCACCACCACCATGGACCATCTTCCTCATCCACCATCGCCATTACATAAAAGAAAGAAAAAAAAAGTTACAAGTTGGAGCAACTGTCCAAACGGAAGGAGCAACTATCCAAACGTATTGGGAGCAACTTACTAAATGTAAGGAGCAACACGTTTGGTGATTTGCTCATTCTGTTTGGTGAGTTGCTCCTGATACGCTTGGTGAGTTGCTCTTTCCATTTGGACAGTTGCGCCAAAAACCTGCAACTCTTTTTTTTTTTTGCAGTGGCGGCGGTGGGTGAAGGAGGTGACCGGTGATGGTGGTGGTGGTGAGAACAGAGATAAGAGATACATAGAGCTTGGGGTGGTGGTGGCCATATGTTAGATATGTATATAAACTCATGTATATATATATATATAGAGAGAGGAGGGTTGGGGTTTGAGTTTGAGTTTGGGTTTGGGTTGGTGGTGGTGGTGGTGGTGGTGGTGGCTGTGAGAAGAGAAAGAGAGAAGAGATAGAGAGGTTGGGGTGGTGGTGGTAGTGGTGGTGGCCCTTTGGTGGCGGTGGTGACTAGTGGTGGTGGCCTGTGGTGGCGGCGGCGGCGACGGCGGTAGCCAGTGGTCGTGGTGGCGGTGGCCGGTGGTGGTGGTGGTGGCGGCGGCTGCCGGTGGTGGTGGTGGTGGTAGTGGTAGCCATGTGAGGAGAGAGAGAAGAGACAATGAGGGGTATTTTAAATATTTTACACTAAAGTTGATGCATTTTTAATTTACAAAAAGTACTAGACTGACTTTTAAATACTCTACATAAAATAGACTGAATTTTAATTATCCCTATACAAAACAATACGTATCAGACTTTATGAGTTGGATTCGACTTGGGCTTAGTTTGCCTCCACATAGTTTTTTAAAAGGAGTTTATGAAATTTATTACTAAATTGCTTGATAATTTTATACATGTGACACACTACTCTTTATAAAAACATCATGAAGCCAAAAAGCAACATTGAACTTTTAAAAGCTCTATTCTAGAGCTTTTAAAAGATCCCTCCAAAAATGCCCTGAGTTTAGTTTTTGCAAAGCTCATAAACTAGTTACCAAATGAATTAACATGAAATTGGCTTTAAAAAAAGAGAAGCACCACGCGGGGGCCAAACTATGCCTTGGTCAGTGAGCCCTTTTCTCACACGTATACACGATTGCAGATTTGTTTAAATTTTCCTACTTTTCTAATGGAACGTTTTCCAGGTTTTAAGCCAAAAATAATTTTACACACAGCATATAACAATAAGGAGTCTTCTTCTGAAGATAGACGAGCAGAAAGGAACATCGGAACAGAGAAGAAAAATATTCAAAAATTTATTCCTCCACATTGATATATATATATAAACACATATATTTTTGATATATGATATATAGAGATCACTCCTCTGGAGCAACTGTCTCTAAAAGGGTGTGGGTTTTACGGTTTTCCTCCGTGCAAAGAAAATTCGAGACATAGGCGATTTCTGGGCTGCTTTATCCCGGGGACGTCGTGATCTTCATCTAAACTGCTTGCACAACTTGGACAGAGCCGCGAAACGTCTTAAAGAGAGAGACTTAGTTCGCGACTCATCCCAAAAAAACTGTCAAAGGCTACTGTTAGTTGATAATATTGTTCGTTTACAGTTTCTGCAGTAACAATTAGAAGCCCCAACACCGATGTACTAGCGATGCTTCATCCTAGGTTATTGATCCGTAACAGTAGGAGAGACGAGGGCCACACAATACACTTATACGATGTTGTAAGGTTCTGAAGAATGTATTGAGTAGTCTAGAAGTAATTCTCATTGATTGAAAGAAAGACAATTACAGTATGTATATAAAGATGAGAGGTTAGAGAGAGAGAGAGAAGGAGAGAGAGAAAACAAAGTATTCACAACAGAATAACTCTCAGCACTCTCTCTTAACCATCTAAAACAGATTCTGTTATTTAAAACTCTAAGACACACATTAACTACATTAACTAGTCTTTACACCCCCCTTCAAGCTGATGGAGATGTAAGCAGAGTCAGCTTGGCATGAGTTTAGTTTTGAGGTATTTAAATCTAGGAGAGTCCAAAGCTTTGGTGAACAAATCAGCCAACTGATCAACTGATGGAATATGAGCCACTTGAAGTTTCTTAGCACCAATCTTTTCTCTTATGAAATGATAATCAACCTCTACATGGTTAGTTCTAGCATGAAAGACAGGATTGGCTGCCCAGGACAAGGCACTAATGTTATCACACCAGAGAGTAGGAGTATGAGTTAACTCATACTCTTGATAGTCCGGTAGAAGGGATAGGAGTGAGGTGTGTCGCATCATGGCTTTGAGTCTAAGTGGGAGATTGTTAGGGATATATATACTAAAAGCCATGCTTTATGTAATTGATTTAGTATTTATTTAATAAAATCAGTTAATCCATTTTTATGAGAATCTGTGTGGGCAATATTTGTATTATATTGTTTATTTAATATTATGCATGTATGTCTTTCATTCAATATAGTAGGTGGTTTGATGTGTAGAGTTCGACTTACACACAGAAGATCAGACCATCGAATCTTGTAGAATGTAAGATTTTGGTTTACAGTCTTAGATGGATTGGACACACCATCGGTAGGACTGCAGCATGGTGTTGTAGTAGGTTTGTCTTGACTACGGGAAATGGTATAATTTTTAACTCACCATGCTGGTACACTTTGTGTATTAAACGGGACCGACTTGGGGTAATTATCTTTATACTGACTTATAAGATAATTAATATCTCATGACTATTATGGGTGCTTATGCTCTAAATCCTCAGTTAGTTTATAGACACGTACATTTGATACTTACACTTTGATCCCTAAAAGGGTGAGATCCTTAAATGGGTCAATATCTCATTAGATTGTGTGACAATATTAATTGTGTGGTGGATATTAATTAATGATGGAATCCATGTCTCAATTTTTGGATTGATGATATCCCCTTGAGAAAGCTTATAAGTTTTGATTATGTCAAACTCTGCAGGTGGATTTTGTATCCGACATATCAGATAAGTTAAGCAGAGGATCTCAAGGAATTTTAAAAGATTAATTAAATATGTGTCAGTAATTATATTTAATTAATGGATATTTGTAATCTTAACATGGGGAGATAATAAGCATTTAATAACATGGAGCTCAAAATATATTTTTGAGATAAGGATAGGAGTGCAATTATAATTCTTTAGTAGTATGAATTATAATTTATGGAAATAGGAATCTGATTCAGTTCGAATTAGGGTTTCCTAATTCCATAAGGAAGCCTATTCCTTATTGACTTCTTATGTTCCCTATCGTAGCCTATATATATGCTGCTTTGGCTCTCTCCTCAGTTTGCGTTTTTACATCAAGAGCATTATAACTCGGAATAGAAAAGAAAGCGTAAAAAGAGAGAGCAGAAACATAAAGGATTTCGAAGGAGCCCACACTCAGTTCGATATTCTGGCAGCAAAGGAATACGGTAGAAGATCGTGAGCTGTTATCGAGCCCGTGTTCTCGATTCGTCTACTACAGCAATCCGTTATAGCAGTTTAAGATAACCCTAGTTCCGCCCTTATAGGGTTATTGTAGTTTTCACGTAATTTTTACAGTACCAACTTATATGCGCTGTCAACGAATTTTGGGAATGCAGTTTCCTAACAGAATACCATTAGACGTTTTATAATTCCTTCTTTATGATTATAACCATGTTAAAATACTTATAAGGACATGTCAGTCTTATGTAACTATTCATGGCTCACGGATCCGGAAAGAAAAATTTTATTTCTCTCTAATTTTTGCTACTCCGGGGCGTGATAGAAAAATTTAGAGGATCTTAGGTGGAAAAAAGGAAATTGTACAAAATTCCACATAGGTTCCTAGATGGAGGGCTGAGGAGAGCCATTTGGACTCACTAATAGTATGTAAACTAGTTGTATACCCGTGCATTTGCACGGGATGCAAACTGGTCAATAACTATAAGAAATTATAACAACTACTAAAAATAATAGAAATTTCATCTAAAAAGTGAAAAGTAATCTTTTTAAACAATACTTTGATTTTAATTTTCACCCCTCTTTTCCTTGATCATCCTATTTTATGCTTCCAAATTCTTTAATTTCAATAACATCAAAGCGTATTGATGTAAAGTACAACTCATACTAATGGATATTTAGTTTTTCATAGGTTGATTGTGTGTGTGTATATGTATATATATATGAATCAACAAATTGAAAAAAAACTTAGCACGCCCTTTAGCAATATCATTACACCTTGCACTCCAGGAGATGCAGAAGTTAATAGTAACTAATTAAGCACACTATAGTCATTTTATAATTGTACTAAATGAAACAATATAATATGTTCATGATATTCCTAAATTATTATATTGTATTATTGTAGATGGATATAGTTCAATATAATAAAATCCAGTACTCGTTATAACGTTAAATTGATTAGGTTTTCAATACCCTATATTATTTCTGTCTACATACTTCCCGGCAATCAAATATTGTAGAATGATAGAATATTCCAAATAAACAATGTTGAGATGATTTCTCATATTAGTACGGGTATTAGATATCAAAACAGGGAGGGATACTAACAGAATTTTGAAAAGCCAAAGAGAACAACCATAATAATCAAATATGTAAGAATGTTTTAAAGTAACAATTTTCACATTTATGATTAATTTTTGAAACATTATATTACCACTCACAGTTTGTGCGATTTGTTGGTTCTTGTATGTGCTATATCAATTTATGAAATTAACTATGCTTTGTCATAATTTACATTTGCTAAAATCTTCCAAAAGACAATGTGATCATACTCACAATATTAATGCCTAAACTTTGAAATTTGTTTGAGTATACTAAAAAGAATATCATGTTTCTCAAATTTTAAATCCAAATTTAGTTCCCATATGCTGTGACAACCATATGACTCATACCACATGCTATGATAATGGTCGTATTACCATAGATCACTGCATGCGGTATCAGTTCTATGGCACTTGGAATATCCCAAGTTTGTGAGCCATAGCATTACTCATAATATATATATATATATATATATAAACTACAAAATATAAATAATACATACAATTATGTAAAAGGCTGGCAATTTCGTCCATGAGAGAATGCACAATGCAGCAGATAGCCACCTCTTCCTTTTTTTTTTTTTTAATGAATGATGGCCATCTCTTCGTATAGAGCTATAAATATGTCAATCCAATCACATCATATATATATATATATCCAAAATTTCCACCCCAACCCTTTCCCTCCTTCCACACTATTGAAAAAAATAATTAAAAAAATTATCCATTTTTCTTTCCCCATATCTTACAAATGATTTATCTACACAAATTCAAAATTGACTTTTTTTCTCTCCAATAAAAACAAAAATTTTCCTAGAGTCCTACAAATAGTACGACTCTTCAAATCTTTGAAGAGTCAAAAATGTATTTAGTGATGTTTATTTCTTGATGTTTATATATATATATATATAAATAGAAATATAGTTTAAATTTTGAGTTGTAAACTTTAAATCCTAATCAATATCCATATATATATATATATATAAAACAAAAAAAATTGGTTTAGTTTAAATGTTATACAAAGATATATGTTATGCAAATACGAAAATTTCCAGAGAGGGCGCCCTCTCTATATTAAAGAGAGGACCTCTGCTTTGACCGTCAGATCGTGTTTAAAAACTGGATCTGATGGCCAAAACAGAAGTCCGAGGGAGACCTATCTAGAGCCTGACTAGTAATCCTGTTTTACTGACAAAAGTGTATATATTCAACTATTTCATTGAAAGGTCACCTAAACAGGCCGTAAGAGAGCTGCCAAGGAGATAATTACCAGTTACAACTCATAATTAAAACATCCAGAATTCAAGCAAAAATAAAAAAATAATAATAATACATCCAGAATTGGGAGATTGAACCTCAATTTTCAATGTATTTCTCTGCTTATCAGAGTAAATATTGGGTATTCACTAGGATAACATATAGGATTTTGTAACCTCTCATATATTTAAAATTTTTTTTTAGTTGAAGTAGGAAACCCTTGGAAATAGGGGTCTTATGAATTCATACAGGCTCGTTATTGGCGTATTATACCATGTAGGATTATAAAACCGTTCTGGAGATATGGACATAATATATATATATATATATATATTTACAAATAAATAAAGGAGTAACGAATGTGTATAAGGAAAGAGGAATCTAGTTTCATATCAATATGTCCTCCTTCCAAACTAATTCTATTCCCCTGTTTGGAACAAAGAGAGAGAGGTCATACCTATAATACTAATCCAATTTTGATTTTTGAGAAAATATTGAATGCAATGGTGACAACGTCACCGAGCTTATGTGGCGTCATCAACCAACTTAGCTTCTCCAAATTCACCAATTGGGCACCGAGAGAAATAATTTAGCGTAATCGTCACACCAGTTCAATATGCAGATGTGGTGTGACATTTTAATCTAGACCATATATGCACCCCAATAGGATCAAGACAATTTGTCTACTGACAACTATGAACTATCACAATCCCTGAAAATAGGGGTACGTGTATGGTTTAGATTAAAATGTCACACTAAACAATTTCTCCCAAAAATTTATTGGTTGGCGACACCTCACAGTTGCATTCAATATTTTCTCCTAATTTTCCTCTACAAAATTGTGATCTCCCGAAAACTTCGTTCCATCTTAATCTCGTGATATTTTTTTCCCCTCATCATATTCTTAAACTACAATCAGAATGTTACATCTTTATCGGAAGAGGCAGAAGCAGAGGCGTTGCTAATTGAGACTTTCTCAGCACTCAAAATCAGTGAAAGCAATATCAACTTCGAGACAATCTGTTAGTAAAAAAAAGCAATGATTTATTATTATTTTTTAATCCTCTTGAAATTATAGTTGTCTAGTCTTTTCCTTTATTCCCCCAATTAACTGTATCTGACTATTATTATAATTATTTTTTTTTATGAGTCAAGGCAATCGTATTAGTATGTTTTTTTGGCTTATGAATCTTCGTTAAATACAACGTTTTTTCTTTCTTTCTTTTATAATTGTTGTTTTGTAGAGTTAAAGCCAGATTGAATTAATCTAATATAATTACATGTGTTTATAGTGTGTTGTTATCATTGGTGGCCCGTTCTTCAACATGATAGAGAAATAATTTTCACTTGCACATTTTAGTAATTGTATTTTTTGAAGTTTAATCCATTAGATAATTTTTTTTTGCTAAAAAAAATCGTTTCCGCATTTATTTGAGTCATCAAGTTCTTAGTTCTGCTAGGCTAGTGTAGTAATATGTAACTTTAATGAGCAATCTTCAGGTACAAGGCACAGATCTAACCCGAAAAAAGGGAGGGAGCGAGAGAGACTTGAGTATGATGATCATCAGCGAAGGAGTGAGTATGGCACTTTTTTATGTTGCTTATAGATCGTTTCAAACAGGGTATGTACTGTACAGATTGTTAAGGCAAGTGATTCCACCATTTGCGGCCATTTTGGGAAAATTGAACAATAGTAGAGACAAAAACCAATGCATGAAGGAAATTGATGAGGAATCATCAGATGATGATCTTGAGATGATCGGTAAGTGGTCCAAGCATATACCCCAAGAGATCGTGGAACTAATTCTGCAACGATTGCCTTTGGATGACTATCTCCGAGTCGGCACCATCTGCTCATCTTGGCGAATCGCTGTTGCCAAAGTGATTGCTGAAAAACTCTGCACTCCTGCTCCCCAACTTCCCCTACTCATGTTTTGTGGTCACCCGTACACAAATAGTGGACATTGTTTTCTAAGCCTATCCAGTAATTATAAGGTTTTTTATAAACCCAACTGTCCACAATTGCACTGGCGATACTGCGCCGGTTCTGTTGAAGGTTGGCTAATAATGTCTGACAGCATCACGTGGCGACCTGAGGGTTTTATTGACTTTTGCAAGTCACCTGGGTTTGAGACGGTTAAAAATTTCTTCTTGAATCCGGTTTCAGGATCTCGAATCATGCTTCCATCCCAAACAAACCTTCCGATAACATCCAAACCTGACCTTTTTAGGAAAGTGGTTGCGTCTACAGTGCCTACTTCTCCAAGATGCATCGTGGTTGCAGTTTGTTCGAACGGTGATTTGGCATTTTGCAGGCCCATTCACAAGTCATGGACTTTCTATAAGAATGAAGAAGAGTTGGTTTTTAAAGATGCCATCTTCTATGATGGAAAATTGTTTGCAATAACTCAACGAGCTCCTTATTTTATAACCGTTTTTGATCTCCGAAAGTTTTTGCGAAGGTGTAGAAGCCTAAAGACCAAAGTACTTGAGATGCTTCCTCCCAGGCCATTTATACGTAGACGCAGAAGGGTGGAGGGTAGAACGTTGTACTTCGATGATGTTGCCTCTTCCCACCTAGTGAAAGATCATGCCTCGAATGAGTTGCTAATGGTCATTCACTATGCTGATAGTGCCTATGACAAAGAGTATTTTCTTAGACCTATGTTCATGAATTATACAGTTGCTCCTCGGATAAAATCTTTCAAAGTGTTTAAATTGGACCAGAGTGGCCCTCGATGGGTACAAGTTCAATCTCTCGAAGATCGTATCATTTTTCTGAGTCCAGTAAACTGCATGATTATATCCACAGCAAGCTTATGGAAGAACCAAAAGGAGATTAGAGGCAATTGCATTTATTTTGCACTTGACCATCCATGTACAACATCTCCACAGCAAGGACGTGATGTCGGTGTTTTTTACTTAACTGATGGGAGTATCAAACGCGATCTTCCTTGGGTTCAACGCTCATGGTTGACACTTCAGCCTCTGTGGTTCATGCCAAATCCATGGTAGTAAGTGACAGAGGATGATTAAGTTGTCAACCATAGTGGTTGCAAGTGTTGGTTTTAGTTGGAATGGGGTTTGTATTATTGGAACACAGTTATGATCTGGCTTTAAAGCAGCAGGAATATTTTATCACAGAAATTGTTATGGAAATTTTTGGCTATTATCTATGGGTTTAAGGTTTGAGCTAATTGATACAAATTTTCACTTTGGTTTTCTTGACTGATACCTGTGAGTGGATTAAAGAAGATTCAGATTGAGTACAAAGATTCTCGTGCTAGAGCTAGATCAGTTATATTGATTGGGCCCTCGATTGTCAGCTGCTAGTTTTGGGCTGCCATCCCAGCAACACCAATCAGCCTTTAGCAGCCTACACAATTGATCATTTTTCTAATTTTTTTTTTTTTTTTCAGGATAATGCTATTATGAGAAGCTTCTCATATACAAACACTTTAACATTTAGTAATTAAAAATAATATTAAATGACTATTAATTCACAATCTCTTTGAAATTTAGACAATCCAACAGCTTGGAGTGTTTGTGCATATGAAAAGCTCCTTTTATCATGATAGAATTGCCCTTTTTTTTTTCTTTCAAATAATTGAAAAAAATACCGAAGTGTGTGTACTGTTCAAAACTAATTGATGCTGTTGGATGACAGCGAAAGATATGTTGCCAAGAATCACAAACCCATTAATTGTCTATGGACATTTGATCCAAAGTGACATTCATTTGTACAATGATTAGGCCCTTACATCAAAGGAAGAGCTTTTCAAGTCTTCTTTCTTTCTCTCTAAAGAAACTTCTACGATGCATTAATGTATAGCTGAATTTTCACCCTCCAATTTTAAATATGGAGTCCTAAATAGGGAAAAAAATAAAATAAATGTAACTGTTATTTTGATGATATGCATGGTGTCACAAGTCAATAAAAATCCTTTATTTCCATGGAATCTTTGTCCACCTAAGCAAAAATTTGAAATGCATATTAATATGTTATAAATGATGACATGATATCCCCATTTCATTCAATTTTTATCAATAAATTGAACCTTTTGTACCTTCCATCTTTGGAGTTTTGGCATATAGATTGATCGGACAATTCGGACCCCAACCTACAAGGCTACAAGACTTCTTGGTTGCTAAAAAACCCAAACCGTTCGATCAACAATTGGACGGCTAGCAAAGGGTAGTTTCTAAATTGCATAAAAAACACCAGCACATCAGTCGACTAATTGTATAGTGCCAAATTGTGCCACCAAATTAATAAAAAAGGAATCAAAACAACATTTTTCTATTAAGTTGATTGGAAGTTGTATGCTTTAGTGTGCTAGTTTTGTGGCTTTTAACTCAAACAATGTCATTTTCGATTACATTACGTATTTTGTTATTCAAGAACTTACTATGTCCAAATGTAGCTCATCATTTATCTCATTTAATGGTTGCTTATATGAAAAGTTGTAGATTTACGCTTTTGTGTATAAGCATGCAAGTAGTTTTATGAGCATGGTTTGAAGTATCATCCACGAGTGAGATGATTTGTCCCAGTTATCTCTATATATTCTATAGAAATATACAATTTGGTCCTTAATTATGGCCATTAATAGAAATTGATCCTCACTTGATTTGGTGTATAGAAATTAATCCTTAATTTGCAATAGAAATCAATAATTAGTCCCTATTCCTAAATGGTTAGTATAAATCCGGACCATTATATCCTTGTCATACATATATACATAACTGTATTTATATACACATATATATGACACATGTGAAATTCAAATAAAGTTAAATAAGGTAGTTAATAAATGGAGCAGATTGTTTGGAGATCATGGATAATGATTTTTATCCCAAAGATCATGCTGATTTGTGGTTCAAAACAATGCTTTTTTAAATCTGTATGTAATATGTTTTATAATAGAAAATGATTTGTATGTTTTATTAATTCGAATCATAGAAATAACAGATATTTTTGTGTGGAAGATTAAAGGTTGCTGATAAAAAGGTGAGAAATTCTCACAATGTAGTGCGAAATTCATAACTGTAATTCACAATATAGTGCGAAATCATGCTGCAATTTATAATCTGAGAATTTGGTGATAAGCTTGTTGGAAGAAATGACTTAGTTGTGAGAAATTTTGCATTATATCCAATCAAAAAGTGAAAAATTTGCATTACTAAGTGAGAAATTTGTTGTTAGAGCATTCGAAATAGGCCATATGATTAGATGTACATATGTATATATGTACCACCTGCATAAATAAGGCGTGTGAATGACGGGTATGGCAAGTGTAATCCATGGAGATCATGGATAAGAGTATAAATATTGCTAAAATCAAGAAGTTTCCTTATTTTACTCAACTTTCAAATTTGTTTGCTAATTAAGTGTCTATATTAAGACTAAATACTAAGTGCTAAAATCAAGAAGTTTGTTGCTGGGAAAAAGGTGAGAAATTCTCTTAATATAGTGCAAAATTCATATATATATATATATAGAGAGAGAGAGAGAGAGAGTTGTATATATTCAAAACACTTCCAAAATCGTGTATATGCAGTTATGAGAAACGAATTTTTAGGAGATCATGGATAAGGGGATTAGTATCCCTAAAATCAAGGGATTTCGGTTTAATAGAGTAATGTGAGAATTTCTCAATTTTTTATTTATTTATTTTTTTTTTGTATATACAGTAGTGCATATTCAAAACTTCCAAATTTGTATTATATATAGTTATGGGAAGCGTATTTTTAGGAGACCATGGATAATGAGATTAATATCCCTAAAATCAGTGGATAAATTCTCACTTAATGTGTAAAAATATATTTTCTCATTATTAAGTGAAAAACTTCTCAGTATGTTTGCATATCTTTTTTTTGAAAATAATCATAGTTGTGTTATGTACATGGTTAATGGTATTAGCAAATGTTTTTTTGTCGAGTTTTTAATTTAAGGTGAAAAATTTGTGGTTATTTAGTGAGAAGTTCTCACTTTTGTTCAAATATATACACACATGCAGATAATATTTAACAGAAATTTATCACTTCTCATTAACAAAGTGAGAAGTTCTCACCAAATAACCACTAATTTTATGAGAAATTTCTCACTTCTGTTCAAAAACAAAAATTTTTATAAGACGAATTCTTTGCGAAACTTCTATTCAAATATATATACATACAAACAAATTTCTCACTATTATTCTCTTAGCGATCATGAAATTTTCCACATCACCAAAAATCTACAAACAAAACAAATATAATGTAGAAAAAATGAAAAGATTATAGAGGTTAAACGAAAGACTCGAGTTAGTGTTCTAGCCATTGCTGTCATGCAGTCTTCTAGTCATCGTCGTCAAATCGAAAACCTTTAGTGTGAAGCCAAGCCCTAATCAAAACATTAACCATTTTCTCAGAAAACTCCAATGTTTGAATTGAAGCTACGTGAGATTTGTTCCAAAATTGTGAGAAATTTGTACCAAAATTCATAGATTACGTAGTCGATAGTGAACTGAGCTTCTGTGTCGACGATTTTCATGAATCGCCTATGAAGGAAGGTGATGGATGTGGTGTTGCGGAGGTAGTGTCAACGATCTTCTTTCTTTCTCTTCATCAACTTTTGTTTCTCTTTCTCTCTCTCACTCACTCTCTCTCTCTCTCTCTCTAGTGAATTTCAAAACCTTGATTGTGGGAAGTAAATACTATATATGTGTATATATATATATATTTCTACATATAATTATATAGGGCTATTTTGGTCCTCAAAATAAATTAGGGACCTATTTCTAGTTTCATTTTAAAAAGGATTCAATTTCTAGTTAGGTGTTTATATTAGGACTATATATTAACTTACCCTATATTCTATGCCATCAACGTGACATGGACAGTGGTATAGTTAGAAATACATATTTTTCAGTGGTGTCATTAATCTATAATACTAGCGGTTAAATCCGGATCTGGGGCATCTGGAACTGCAGAAAATGACGTTCTGTTAAATCCGGATCGATCCGGATTTGGGGCGGATCGATCCGCTTGTCCAGTTTCAGCCTCGACGGCTTTTACGGAAACGCGCATAACTCTCTCTAGAAAACTCGAATTCGCGCACCGTTTTTTGCGTTGGAATCGGGATTCAAAGAGCTATCTTTCCATATAAAATTTGCTATACTTTATTAATGACCATTTTGCCCTTGGGTTTGTTTTGTGTCAGAGGAGCTGTTTTAGTAAGTCTAATTCATGTGTTTCTTAATGAATTAAGGATGTTTTGAACGTGTAGGCTTGTTACACGTGTCCCAACTTGCCCGAGGCGGGTTGGGGTGTGACAGCGAGATCCGCAACTCGGCCCATGATTTGTTAAAGAGGCTATTGATCAGGTTATTTTGTTCCAATTTTATTTACATGTTCCAACAATTTTAAGACCTTCTCTTCTGCTATGGTTTATGGATTATCCTCTAAGTCCCAGATCTCAAAAAAACCATTTTTTAAATTTGAGGATCTTCACTTAAAGAAGTAGAGACAGAAAATGCTATTTTTTTTGTAACTACGAACAAATTGGCATTTCTTTGAGCTTTTGGAAATTTTGTTGATCCTAATATAATAAATTAAGCTTTTGTTATGTTAATATTTGGACACAAAATTTGGGTAAATAGAGGGAAACCATTTCTTACCCATGAGATATATGTGATTGTTATTCTAGTGAAAAATAGAATTACTTTTTGGTTTAACCACATTGCAGTAATCATGTGTCGATTAAAGTCTGCCAATTCATATGCCATACAATGTTGTTTTGGCTCTTACTGTATATTAAGGTAAGATAAATAAAAGCCTTATAAGCTTCGGTTTTTTCCCAACGGATGAACAATGCATTGCCATTGATGTACTTGTTAAATACCTACTCTTACAAAGCTTTAAAAGGGATAGGAAAGGATCAATACTCAGTTTTTTTACTTAAAAAAAAGGGTTCACAAGATGTCTCATACAAAATATATATAGTATATACGTTTCCAAGGGAGAATATAATAGTTTTGCACTTATAGAAAATCCAGTTTCATATATATTACACAAAATAACATATTTTATTATATGTATGCACCACCCCAAATGCTGTTAATATATATATATATATATAGCCTTGAGACTTCAATTTGTGAGTGAATTTGGTATGTTTTGGTCTTTGCAGTGTGAGCATGTGAAAATATCACACGACTAAAATGTCTTGGGTGTATGTACGTACATGGTTGTTGGGTACTAATAAAATGAAAGTTGGGTGCTATTTTATTCAACAGTTTGTGTTTATATATGTTGAGATTGAGATTTTATTGGTTATGGCAAGTTTGCTTGAACGTGTTGACCTTTGATCAAATCTTTGACTAAAATGTCTTCCGATTATACATGTCCTGACCATCTTGTATCATGCTAATTTTTTAATATGTTGTTTATACTCCAGGTTCATCCCAAAGAAGCATGATATCCTGAAGCGATAGAAGGTTGAGTTATCTATAACTCTTAATGAGATCAAAACTCTATGTTGAGTGAGATACCTAGCTCCAGGAGTATCTTTGTTAGACTCACCTATGCGAATATGGAAGTGGGTCCGCTTCCTATGGAATTTGGGCAAATATTCTAGAGCATTCGCTATACTGAGATATAAGCACATGGCCGTAAAAGTGCTGACTTTTCATTACACCTTAGTAGGGTTGTGCGTGGGGGTGTTGTTTGAGATAGAGGTCAAAACTACGGTTACTCTAATATAATCGGAAGCACTTTCACTATGTAAAGGTTCAAGTTGAAAAACACCTTTATTTATGCACAGTCTTATGATCAGTTGCTCGATGAAAAAATTTATGTTTTTAAAATTTTATTAAAATAATTGGGGGATTGTTGAAATGTATTTTAATAAAATATTATTTTATGAAAATGTTGTTGCTCTTAAAGAATGTGGGCATATAAAAAAATGGACATGACTTTTGCATGTGTGTTAATATAAAAAGAAATGAAGTTAAAGGAAGTACTTCGTACAATTTTAAAGCTTGTGAACATAATGTTGTGTATATATAACGTATAGGCTCATGAGAATAAAAAAATACGTTTGTTTGGTTGTAACAGTTTTAGTTTTACATACATAGACTTATGATCATTATGATCACAAAAAGAGATGAAAAAAAAACTGACGAGGAAAAAGAGATAAATGCATGGGCCTATAAAGACAAAAGTTAATGACTGACATAAAAAACACATTTTTTTTTGTTGTTCAGTCTCTCTGGTTCACAGATTGGGCTCTAAAGCCATGAACAATTGGAGAAAAAATGTTTTTGTTGCTGTACCATTGAACAAGATCTTCTGTTTCTTATATATATATATATATATATATATTTGGCTTAGCCATAGTCCATTAAAAGAAGGAGATCAATTTTCCTCCCACTCTTCATTTTTCTTGTGAATTTTCATTTCAAAAATTACAAAGAGATTCTCACTTTCGTGTTTCCGAGCAACAATTTAGAAAGGGTGTTTGGTAGACCAGTTTTTCTTGGTGCAAAGAAAAATCTTAGACAGAGGAGATTTTGGGCTGTTTTATCCTGGGGACGGCGTGACATGTACGAACTGCTTGCACACTTTGGGCAGAGCCGTGAAACGTCTTAAAGAGAGTGAGATTCGCAACTCGGCCCATGATTTGTTAAAGAGGCTACTGATCAGGTTATTTTGTTCCAATTTTATTTACATGTTCCAACAGACTAGTATAAATGAGTAAAGTTCATGTATCCTTTAAAACTATATAGTTTTACAATAGATGTGTATATATAATTCATTTGTCAAGCCTATTCATGCAAGGGTGGAGGTAAGAGTAGACTAGGCTGGGCTGCAACACCCCCGCTTCCCCGGCCCCTAAAAAATATATGGGAAGTATTTTTAGTACATGTGATATTCTAACCCAATTGTAGTTTAGTCCATCCAAATTTGAAAAAAAAATAAAAAAATAGTACATATGATATTTTAGTCTAAACGTAGTCTAGTCTATCCCAAAATTTGATAGTTTGTTTAGTATATGTGATATTTTAGCCTAAATGTAATCTAGCCCACCCCAATTAAGTGTTCCAAACTCAATTGAAAATTTGGACATATCAAATATGTATAAATAGACTCCAATTCCTTTTTTTTTTTTTGGGAGCGCTATCACCGAATAGCCCCTCTCCCCCTCCCCCCCCCCCCCCCACACCAAAAAAAAAAAAAAATAAATAAAATAATCAATAAAAAATTTCTTGGCTCCACCCTTGTATTCCCCCCCACACCAAAAAAAAAAAAAATAATCAATAAAAAATTTCTTGGCTCCACCCTTGTATTCATGAGCCTTCAAAAATGTTCTCAAACTCTATTAAGTCGAGCTCATGTGTTAAATAGGTAGAACAACTATGAGCAATCTAAACTTTGACCTTTATTTGTTTCTTCGTATTGTAATGGGAAGCAATACCTTTTTTTTTTTGTTTCCTCAATTGATAGACTAAGGTCCCTCCTGCCGTCATTTCAGTGACTCATAGGACTTTCTTTAGTCTTCTTTATTGTTGCTGTGTTTGAGCTTGACTTAAATGAGTTTGGAATCAAGGTTTGAACTTGCTTGTTTATTAAACGAGGCGAACCTCTCTTGAACATGTTTGTGAGGATTTATCGGACGATTCAACTTGTATAGAGTCTCAGTTTCTAATGTGAATAATGCCATGAATCCCAAATTTTGACCCCAAATTTATCTATAGATAATAAAGGATAAATCAGTATGAAATAAGAAAGAGTGATCATTCCTATATCAGTACGCCTATTTGGGAATGGTTAAAATATGATCAAGTTGAGTCCAAGAGGCTGTTTCGGAAAGCAAAAAATCGGTTGCGTGGTTGATTAGTGAATCGGTTCTATATATTCAAGTGTTTGGTAAATATCAATTTTTAGACTGAATTTAAAAATAGTTCTTTGATTTTCACAAAAATCGAATAAAAAATGAGATTTGAACTGAATTTAATTTTATATTAAACTTTTCCAATTAAGCCGCAAGTTCAATTTTTATTTCCCAATGTTAATGTTACTTGTACAAAAGGAATACAATGCCCTGTGATATCCCGAAACCTTCGCTCTATCTTTATCTCGCAGGAATATTTTTTGTCCTCCTTCATATATATTCTTAAACTACAGCCAAAATTGAATCTCTGAGAATGGCCTATGGAACTTCAAGTAGAGTTGTCAATTCAGAGTTTACATCAGTCTAAACCAGTGAAAGCTATTCAAGTGACAACATCGAAGAAATCGGTTAGTATTATATAGAAAAACTCAATTTAATTTTGTTATTTGCTTTTGAATCTTCTTGAAGTTATAAGCTTTTTGGGATTATCTCATGCTTTTATTTTCTCCTCTCTAGAACTGTTTGTTGTCGCTTAGCAATCTGTTTTTTATTTTTTATTTTTTATTTATAGTTGTTTACGTGGTAAAGTCAAAACCAATTATAGTATCAAATTACTACAACTATACTAAATTTTACACCCAACACATCTTGACCCTTGATTCGTGTGGGTACCATATATGACTCATAATGGGTCCATTAGAATTAAGGGCTAGGATTGTTGGGTGTGAAATTTGGTGTGGGTGTAGCATTATAAGAGGAAGTACCACGGTTGGTGCGGGAGATTCGTCAATTTTGAGTGTGCCTGTGCGGGCTACTTTTATAAATGCTTAAAATATATTTTAGTATCCTATAATGCTAATGAAGTTTCACTTTGTACGTTGTATTTCCAAATGCATCACCTAAATCTTATATTTCTATATTAACTTTTAGTAAATAATTTTATAATTGTCCTTTTTTTTTTTTGGTAATTAAGAAGATAGATAATAAACATAAATAAGCAATACTAATATTTTGAGGTGTAATCCAACTCTCAAAGTTCTTAAATCGACTCCAAAGTTTTCAATTATGGTATGAGTCCCTCTTTTCAATAAAAAAATAGAAAAAATAACTCTGCCACATTCGAGAATAATCTACACTAGTGCCAGTGTAGGCGCGAGTTCTTCAACTTTTTAGAAAAATCCCTGCTTCCTTGGTTACTCATGTTGAATAGTTTGTTTGTTTGTTAATTTGTTTGTTTTTAACGCATTTGCTTATAATGTTTCAATCTGGTTGAAGTATGAAATTCTCACTTCTGAAGATGTGGTAATCTGAACTTCAATTAACACATTCAGGTAAAATAAATATACAAAGGAGAGAGAGGGGGGCAGAGACCAAGTATGAGGATCATCTGTAAGGAAGTGAACATGGCCCTTTCTGTGGTTTCTTATTTACAGATTGTTAAAGCACTTAATGATTCGACTCGTTGCGGTCATTTCTGAGGAAATTGAGTAATATTGAACCCAAAATCAAATGGAAAAAAAGAAATTCATGAGGAATCATCAGATGTTGATTTGAGTAAATGGTCGAAACACATTCCCCAAGAGATAATAGAATTAATTCTGCATCGACTGCCTTTAATTGACTATCTCCGTTTTGGCACCATTTGCTCGTATTGGCGATTAGCCGTTGGTAATAAGATTTTTTATAAGCCACTGCACGGAATTGCACTACCGGCATTGCACTGGTTCTTTTGAAGGCTGGCTTATAATGGTGGATAGCGTTTCATGGAGACTCGAGGGTATTATTGATTTCCTCGCGTCATTTGCCAAGATTAAGAATTTCTTCTTGAATCCGGTTTCGGGTGCTCGAATCATGCTACCATCCTAAACAACCCTTCCGTTCCCAATGAGATCCGACACTGGTTTTTTTAGAAAGGTGGATGCATCTAAAGCACCCACCTATCCAAATTGCATTGTGGCCGCAATATGTTTGCGAGGTAATTAATTGGAATTTTGTAGGCCGACTGACAATTCATGGACTCCGTATATAAATGAACAAAATTCGTGCTTTTATGATGTCTTCCACGATGGACAATTGTACGCAATAACTGCGTACCCAGAGGAGTTTGTAACGATTTTTGATCTCTGGGAGTTTTCCCAAGGCTGTAGAAGCCCCAATACCGAAGTACTAGCGATGCTTCATCCTAGGTTATTGATTCGTAACAGTAGGAGAGACAAGGGCCACATAATATACTTATGTGGTGTTGTAAGGTTCCACCTTGTAAAAGATTATGCCTCCAATGACTTGTTCATGATCATACACTTTTCTGATGATGCCTATGATGATGACTATTTTCTTATACCGATTTGCTGGCATTATACTGTTCCTCCTCGGATAAAATCGTTCCAAGTATTTAAATTGGACAAGAGTGTTCCTCGATGGGTAGAATTTCACTCTCTTGGTGATCAAATCGTGTTTGTTAGTAATGCCACTAGTATGATCATATCAACTGCAACCATTGGGAAACGCGGGAAGAAACTTAAAGGCAACTGCATCTATTTTGCACTCGACCATACATGTACAACATCTCCACAAGAAGGACGTGACGTGGGAGTTTTCTGCTTAGAAGACGGGAGTATCATATGCTATCTTCCCAGTGTTCCACGTTCGTGGTGGACGCTTCCGACTGTTTGGTTTATGCCAACTCCATGGTAGTCATTTAGGTGTGTTCTATGCTTGAAAAAAAAAGTTTTAGAATTCTAAGTCTTATGTCGTAGTTGATGATGGGTTGATTCTATTTTTCCTAGTTATGTAGATGGTTTGGTGTTTTATGTTAGATACTTTACTAGATAGAAAGTTGATAGAGAAAGCTTATTATGTAACTTAGCTTGACTTCATTTATTGATAGAGAAAGCTTATTGAAAAAAAAAGTTTAGAATTCTAAGAAGAAGAAATTTCGTAAAGTAATACGCACCCATTAGAGGGTTGGCCAGTCCTTTTTTTATTTTTTTTAAATCAACTATGCCGAAGCTAATTATGGATAGAGATATACTATTTTGATGAATTTTCAAGTGGATTGGGATTTCTAATTGAAAAAGAAGAGCAAATTTTCTTTGTATGTTCCTTTATGAGATTTATTGCCGATAGGTGGTTGGGTCTCAACTTGAGCACGAACAATCAAAGTGGTTGTGAGGTGTTGGTTTTAGTTTGAATGTGGGTTCATAGTTATTGGGAATCTAATAATTGGGTAATATTTGGGGCACATCCAAAGACACAATTTTTGGGACACAACCCAAGAGATGTGTCTATCTCTCTCCTGTGTCACTGTAGGGTCCCGTGACATCACAGGAGAGATATAGACACATCTTTTGAGTTGTGTCCGAAAAGTTGTGTTTAGTGCCTTGGAAGATGGTTGTGGTGCAAATGATCTGTGTGTATATATAAAGATGTAGATAAAGTTGTAAATGATTATTATGTGTGCGTGTGCATGTGGAGATAATAATGTCAATGGTTTGTCTTGACGACCAAATGCAATCACTCAGAAGGTAAAACACACAAAGGAGTTATAGGATCAATAAACTACAAGAGATACACAAACAAATTATTCATTAAACTTCCAAACCTCAGCCCTCTAGTGAATGGCAATCTCCTCTTTTATATATAGAACCAAGGGAAGAGCCTTCAAAGAGTAAAAGCAGATCACATTATTAAAGAAAAGTAAAAAGTAGGTGCACTATTACACACTATTACACACTGCTGCACCGACGATGTACAGAGGAAAAGTGAAAAGTAGGTGCAACGACACTATTACACACTATTACACATTATTACACACTGCTACACACTATTACACACTATTGTAGCTCAATCAGTGTCACTATCTGATGTGTCTAGTTCCCAAGGTGTTCCTGTCCTGTGTCTGAGCGGATAGACAAGCAAGTGGACTCGATACATTGGATGATCTGGATGAGACGTATCCCAACCATATTGGTCAGGGAAGTCTGCAAGAATACGACGAAATAACTAACAGTAATCCAAGGGATATAATCCAATGTTGTGCCATGTACAGGTTTGTTTATGTAACAATTCTGATGGTACACTTGCTGGTTCTACTTGATTGACAATACAAAGTTGTGTCTGGAGAAAGTGGAATGTGGTATCAACTTCATAAGAGAGGGGGTTTTCATATCATGTTAGAACACCAGAAGTGGGGATTCTGTGTAAAAAAGTTTCTCCTTGTGGGGATGTCTCAAAATTTTCTCTGAAAGATAAAAGAATTATACTGTATTTCCATTGGGACTGGCGCAAGAGGCCTTGCCAGTATGAAAATCCCCAAATAACTGGAACCACTTTGCTAAGCGAAAGGAGGTTTGTGAGACTTCTGGGTAGAGTAATTGGGTTTGGGCAAAATACCGGAGCAAAAGACATTTATTGAATACAGTGCCATTGGTATAAAGGTTTGCCAAATATCATAGGAGTAAATACGCCTTGATGGGAAAGCTGTGTTGGAAAACATGATTGAAATGTAGTAGGGTCAAGAAAGGATAGATTGGGTGAAAAGGAAGTGATAATAATGGTCCAGCATTAAGGCCGTATCGAGAAACATAAAGCTTGAGGAAAGAGTGAAGAGCTTCAGTGTTTCAGGAGATAAGAGTGCTTTCTAAGAGAGTGTACTGGATATGTACAGGCATGGTAAGGACAAGGGTTTCCAGATTTTCTTGTTCCGGAGGAGTGGTAGAGAAACCAGATGGTTCTCCTTGTTCAAAGGCTCCAATGAGGGGGAAGAATGGAGTGGAAATGGGATTTATCTCCACATAAACATGTATGCAAATGGTCTCTGTGCCTTCCCCCCCCCCCCCCCCTCTTTTTACTGTAAAAAACTTGGAGAGATCCACTCCACCTCAGCCCCCACTCCAAAATATGGGTTTTGTGTGGGTGTGGGTATGTGTATGTGGGGTGGTGGGGGTATGTGTATGGTGGAGGAGGGGAAAATATGAGCATCTTGAAGTGGGAGTAATGCTACGCTTCTCAAATTTGAATTCCAAATATTTTGTTAGTTACCATACTACCATATGCAATAGGATGTGGTTTCACCAATCCTGCCATATAGGACTACTAAAAAATTTGAAAACCAATTAAAAATTTTGAAACAAGTTTAAAGTGTTGTAAAATTGACAAAAAATTGGGGCTTACCCAACGGCTCTCTTGTCTACCTCCACGCCTTCCCCAATTTGGTAAGGGATGATTATATCCGAGGTTCTTCGGAGATATTGTAACTTCTGAATAAATGAATTACTAGAAGGTGCCGCACACACCTTGTCCTTGTGTGTGAAGATAAAAGTTGTATAACTATTTTTTTTTAAAAAGTAGTTTTGCGAATAATATATATATATATTTTAAACTGCTCCAGTGGTTTTTTTAGCCAACTATTTAGCTGTTTTTTATTTTACAATTGGTCATTTTAATACCCTTGTATTTTTTTTGAGAAGAAAAACTAAATAGGTTTAATTGTAACTATTATGGCCGAGTGGCACCCACAACCCGAGCAGAAGTGGGATGTGTTTGGAAAGACAATATCGTAAATGGATTTGATTACTATTCTGATCGCCTCGTTCATGATCCTTTCTATAGGTAGAACTACTCCAAAATCTAAGGGGAGTCACTTCAGCTCAATAATAGAATTTCCCTATTTAGGGAGTCCGGAGAAGGTGCGGAAAGCCTCCTTAATCAATCATACGTGCAGACCGATGATCGAGACGATATCCACTGAGTCACGATTGATAAAACCAAAAAAGTGGTGGCAACCCCTTCCTTTTCCTCTATAATATGAAATAGATAATAGTTTTCAAATTTTCACCCCAATTTACTTACCAACATGTGTGACACAATGAGACCATGAAAAATTAATTTGCTTCATGTGTTGAAAGCAACTTTGGAATGAAAATTTAGAAAGCATAGCATTATTTTATGTGGAATATATGTGCTGTGCCATTGCCAGTGATTGCTAGAATTTCCAGAGATAGATTGTCAATTGGAAGTTTTCTCTCAATTGGATCTTTGGTGGAGTTGTTCTTCTTGTGCTTGTGTTGTCTTGGTATTATCGCAGGCTTCCTCTGTCCTGGCTCCAAAAGATCAGTACTCTTTTTGTTTAATACCAAAAATGTTACTGAGAAATTCTAATCCAAATTAGGGGCTTCATTTGCTTGTGTCTTTATTTGAAAGGCTGCTTTCTTTTGCTCATGAATCTAATAGGGCCGAAAGTTGCCGCTATTCCATCCCAAGTCAAAGAGTAATGCTATCCTTTTTAAATTGGAATCCCAAATTTTGTTCTTAATACATGCAGTGACATGTGGTACTATTGCTCACTGCCACTTCATATGATAATTTTGCCACTTCATATGGTAATTTTGTTAAGATATCATAGAACCAAATTTGAAAAGTATAATATGAGTAATGCTACACACACTCTGAAAAGCACACCAAAATGCACAACTTTACTTTAAAATGTTGGACCTTGTGCTGAAAAGCTTGCACACATTTTCAGCACAAAGTCCAACATTTTTAAGCAAGATTGTGCATTTTGGTGTGCTTTTCAGAGTGTGTGTAGCATTGTTGGTATAATATTATTCACATATTAATGGTGAATTTGAAAAAAAACCTATCCGAAGTGAATCTAGTAAGGCCAAAAGTCGCCTCTGTTTGTAGAGAAAATCTCAATATTATTCACATAACGGCTAATTTCATGGTTGCCGTTTAACAAGCAATAAATCTCATTATCTGAACGTTTGTGCTTCAAAACTAGAAAAACATCCTTTCACATCGCCAATACACTTGAGTATAGGGTGTTCGCGGTCGATTTTGGTTGGTTTTTTTGGTGGTTTTAAACCGACTTTTTGATTTCGATTGGTCAGTTTTAGGCTTATGTATCCCTTTAAAAAATCGACCAATCGGTATTTGATCGGCTTGGTTTTGATCGATTTCAATTATTGATTTTTTTGAACAACCCTACCCAAATATGTTAGTAGGGTTACATGGAAGACGTCGAATATTTTCTGCTGTAATTTGTGCTCGTCACTTAACTTTGGAAAATCTTTGATGATGATAAATGACAACATTTAAAAATCGGAAATATTACCATACTCCTTATATGATCATTTTACATATTTTTTGTACTACAAAATCCATAAATTTTCAACATCATTCTAGCAATATTGTACAAATTTTCTTAAAGTGGATCTATCTAAGATGATAATCCTATTACCAATTAAAATGCTTTTGACAATTTTATATGCAACTATTTCATTCAAAGGACATCCAAATCTTCCCTCAGAGAAATACCAAAGAGATAATTACCACTCGTGATTATAAAATCCAGATTTGTGAGACTAGAATCTCCACTTTCCATTAGTATATCTTTCACTAATTAGCAGAAAATTTAGGAATTATCAGCTTAATATCTACAAATAAATGAAGGAGTAAGTAACTGATTTAAAGAGGAGTGCAGTTCCATATCTGCTCCTTCCAAAGAATCCAAACTAACAGAGAGAGAGAGAGAGAGAGAGAGAGAGAGAGAGAGAGAGAGAGAGATCATTCCCATAAATCTTAACCCAATTTGATTCAATAATGCTAGGTATATACACTTTTGTACACACTACGCTTTAAATGTATGCACCTTGTGCTGTTTAAAGTGTTTACATTTTTCTCTTTAAAAAGCGTGACAGTGCATAGTATGTGAGTAAATTCTATCAACTTTTCTCACAGAATTGGACATTTGGACCACATTCCTCCTATTTAGAATCTTCAGGGACCAAATTGAGACAATTAAAAATTAGGGAGACTTGGTGTAAGGCCCCTAAGGTTGGGCTAAGTTGGACTAAAGGACAAGTCAAAATCAAACACTCATACAAGGACACACTCTAAAAAAAATTTCCCTCCTAAAGTCTTCTAAAATTTAAACTATCCCTCTTAGTCCTATAAAATTTTAAATTTCATTCTAAATGGCAAAATTGCCCATGGAATCCTAAGAGACCACCACCACCATCTCTCTTCTCTCTCTAACTTTCTCTCTCCTCCATAGCCACCACCACCAACATCTCTCTCTCTCCTCCCTCTCCATAGCCACCACTACCAACATCTCTCTCTCCTCCCTCTCCATAGCCACCACCATCAGAACCACCACCACCATAGCCACCATCTTCTCTCCTCCTCCCTCCACCATCTTCTCTCTCCTCCCCCACCATAGCCACCACCACCACCTTCTCTCCTCCTCCCTCCATAGCCACCACCATCACAACTACCACCACCGGAGCCACCACCGAAGCTGTCACCGTCGTCGCCGGAGCTGGAGCCGTCGCCGTCGCCACTACCACCAACTCTTTTCTCTCTCTAACTTTCTCTCTCCTCACCCTCCATAGTGTAATAACATGCATTTGCATTTAATTTTAATTTGACATTATCATATTTAATCTGTATTTCTAGTCTTATTTAGTTTCTATTTCCCATGTGTTAAACTTTAAATTCTTGTTTCAATTAAAATTATTGTTGGGGTCAAAACTGCAATTTCTGTAAATTTAGCAATACCTGTGTTGGATTTCAAATCTGTATTCCAAAGACGGTGGAAATATTTCCTTTTGACTCAAACAGTATTTTTTTAAAACCAGAAAACCATTTTTTTTCGTTAAAATAAATCTTCTGTATTTTTGTGACGAACACCGCGCCACGAAAATACCAGTTTATGTCCAAAACTGTCCGTGCTGTGCAAAACTTCCATAGATTTCGGAAGTGATGTAAAGTTAGACATGACATACACTTTACTTTCTATTTATGGCAACTAATGTGTTAGCCTTAAGGTATATTAAGGCATATTTAATTATGTTTTGATGATGTCAAATATGCTATGGTAATTACATGATTCATATTGATTCATTCCTTGTTATTATCATAGTCATTTTCATACTCACATATAATCTCATGTATTAATATTGTATCAATGTTTTAACATCTTTGTGTGCATGAGAATTAATTGATGTAGATCAAGATTACAAGGAGCTCAACAAGGATCAAGCTTGAAGACTTGAAGATATTTCATCCTTTGTTGAATTATAGGACTTTCATTGTAAGGCATCTTGATCTCACACTCTTAGGGGCTCAAACAAATGCTAAAAGTTAAAGTTTTGGAAACAAATTTTAAATGGGTCATCTTTAAAGCAATGCCCAACCAATTGGAAAATAATTAGATGTTGAGTTTTATATGGTTGGAAAGGTATTTGAATCTAGTTTTCAAAACATCAAACGGATCAAAAATCCGAGTTTTGTAGAGGGAGTTATGGCCTTTTTAGTGAAGATGTGTCAGGCTGTCAAACAGGGGGGTGCAGTCGACTGAAGGCCCGATGCAGTCGACCGAACTGAGCAGAATGCAAACAGAACCCTCTGTAAACACATCTCAGTCGACTGCTTCAAGGACCAGTCGACTGCTTCATGTTCCAGTCGACTGAAGCGACCTGAAAATGCATAACGGCTAGTTTTTAAAGGGGCTTTTAATTACCAAACTTGCCACCAACAGCTATAATCTTTCTTGGCCTATAAATACATGTTTTCCCACACCATTTTATGTTGATCAATCAATTGGAAAACATCTATTTTAATCACACAACTTGTTGATTCTTAATCATTCACAGTTGAGCCCTAGTTGTGTGAGTTTATCAATTTGCTCTAGCTTTCAATTGTAATCTTTGAGAGAGTGAATTGTAGTGAGCTTTTAATTGTATTATCCACTCTAGAGAGAGAGTTATCAATTTGTATTCAATCAATTTGTAAAGGTTGAGGGTTAGTAACCCTTGTGTGCAAAGAAGAGGCGTTCTTCTTTGGGAGAGATCATAGGCTCTTGTAACGGTTTGGTGCACACCCGTAAGTGCTTCGGGAAACGGTTTGGTCTACACCCATAAGTAGATCGGATTAAAGGAATCCTCAAGAGGTGTTCTTGAGGGTGGACGTAGGCCGCGGGGTGTGATTGCCGAACCACTTGAAAAATCGGTTTGCAAGTTTCTCTTCCCTTCTCTCTTTACTTAATTGCTTGTGATTGTGCTTAATTTGTTATTAAGTTTTTCAAAAGGTTAAAATTCCGCTAAAACCTTATTCACCCCCCCTCTAAGGTTTCCACTTTTGGGCCAACATAATGATTGCCTTGTGACTTGTTTGCCAATGTATATCTTGTGTGTGTTAATGTTGTGCCTAAAGTTGATACTCCCAAACACTCCAATTTGCCCCCTACTAATCTATACTTGACCCTTGGCTTTGGCATGGAGCTCCTACAATCTGAAATTATACACATACGTAGTGTATATCAGATTTTATGTACTGGGTATTTAGTTATTAGACAATCTAAATCAATTGTTGAGTGAATTAGGATCTTCTTGGAGCCCAAGTATTGGGAGCTCTATATATATATATATATCCAATATACACCACACATATCACTTTCAGCACACACATATTTATGAGAAATTAGAGAGAGCAGAGAGTTCATGGTTCAGAACTAGAAAGAGAAGAGCTCAATCCTCCATAGCCTAAGCTTTTATTTGGTTGCTAAATTCTTATATCTTTCTCAACAACTTCTTCAATCTATATCACAGTGAGTATTCTAAACTCACCTAGAATGTAATTCATACAGTATTTGTTAGTTTGTGTAGTTGAATTTATGATCACCATTTATGAATTTACGTCGAAGTTTCATAGCTTGAAAATCCTAACTTTCCAAACTCAACCAAAATCTGTATTTGTAGATAAAAATGATAGATTTTATGTCATATATGTTGTACCCAAAGTATTAGACCTTAATTTGTCCCAATGAGAAAGTATTTATGGAAATTAGTTTTGACATGCTTTGATTTTTCATAAAATTGGAGAGCTATAGTTTAAATCATGTTAAATTGATTATAGATTCTTAATCTTCATTGAAAAACGAAGAGATCCATATATAATAAGGCTAGGTTTTGTCCAGTTTGCAAAATGGGTCTGAAAATCTGAAACAGGGGAAAACTGGGGAAGAAGACGAAGTTTCTGCTAAAGCTCGCGCGCGCGATCCGTGCGAGCGAGGGTCGCGCAAGTGACTCGCGCGCGCGAGGTTGGCGTACCCAGGCATACAAAAAAGATTTAATAAAGAAAAATGAAAATGGCCAAATCGCGCGAGCGATATATCGCGCGAGCGATCCTCGCGCGCGATTTCCCTGTACTCTGGCAGTGACAAAAGTTTTATAATAAAAAGGAAAATTTGGCATATCGCGCGAGCGACCCGTCGAGCGAGCGGCCCGCGCGCGCGACCTCTGGCAGTTTCCAATTTTGCTTGTTTTGTGATAAGGGACTGTTTGGGATAAAATTTATATACTGTTTGTGTACTGTTTGGGAAATTTACTAAAGCAGAATCCTTTTTGGTTATGTTTAAATGATCAAAATAATGAATTGCGACTTATCAATCCCCGTACGTACATTGTTCCTTTAATTCAGCGATTTACTTTGTGTTTAGGTTCATGGCATTCATGTGTGGTCAGTGGTACATGCATGTGGGTGTTAGTCAGTGTGGAAAAGAGTAATGGTCAGTGTGGAAAGAGTATTGAGATTGAGACTGTGTGGTGGACACTCCCTGGTTATGGTGTACCAAAGTGTGACGTGATGAGATTGCGGTTGTGGTTGTGGTTGAGGTTTCGGTGAGGGTATCTTTGAAATGCGACGGTGGCAAATATGGACACTCCCTGACGCCCATGGAAGCGTTAAAGTGTGTGAAGCCGAACTTGGACACTCACTGTAATACCCGTACCCAGAAAATGGAAGTAATATTTATTTATTTTATGCATTAATTAGTATAATTAATTGCATGTGATATTTGGGTAAGTTCCAGTTACCCCGATGTGATAAGTGCTTCGAGAAGGGCACAATTTGATAGATATGACGTGGGACCCACGGGAGGTCCATATTGGATAAATTGCATTTAGTTGCATTTATGTGATTAAATGAATATTTGTTTAATTGCTTTTAATATTTTATTGCTAGTTATGACCTTTTATGGTACCAATTTGGGTACCCGTGTGAGGGCGAATTGAAATATGGTTCATAATTAGTAGGCCAATTAGCAACTTTATAAAATATTTGGGATCACTTTTGGGACCCATACGTGACATAGACACATACCCACTTAGATATTTAGTGATTAATATAAAGTTTAGGGGGCTTCATAATAGGACTTTAGAAACATATGGGGGTGTAAATAGAATTACATCGAAGTTATAACATATCCTATGTCTTAGTCGGCTAGCTTAATAAATAATAAAAAAAAAGAATCTAAACATGTTAAGAGTTTCAGAGAGTTGGGAGGACGAGAGAGAAAAAGGAGGAAAGTTGGTGCGGTCGCCGTCTCGGCGTCGTTTCTTTGTCGTGTGACCTCTATTTCGCGAACCGAAGCCATATTCGGACTCGTGAAGGTGAGAGGGTTATTTCTATGTCTTTCTTTTTCAATTTTGATAATATTTTTCCGCGACCCATTTTAAGGGGTGATACATGTATGTGATATATATATATATGTAGGAATATCATTGGGAGTATTTAGAGCTAGTATTGCGAAGGAGTTTGGAATTTCTAGGCTTATTTGGGGCTTATTCGTGAGGTGAGTGTCCTAATCTCAAAATTGGATGTTTAATGTCTTTTAATTATTATTAAATGCTTAGAATGCTTAATTTATAATTAAGTAGAAAAACATGTGATAATTTATTATTTAACATGTTCAAAAATGTTGAAATTGCCATGTTAACATGTTGAGCTGCTTATGTGCTTATTTGGGTCAAAGGGTGTCAATTGATAGTCACCATTATTTAGCCCGTATATAAGGGACGCCATTCCTCAGAGAAAAGGGGGATGATGATGAAGTCCTCAGAGAAAAGGGGACGGTGGTGACGACCACAACGAATTGGCTACAGGAGAGTGAGTGATATCGCTTTTATAGCGACGATAAAGTGAGAAAGGCCCAGAATCTGGGGTCCAATACGATGGTGATTGATTACTTGACACGCCTGCGGCTATATATTGATGTGAATATTTAATTGGTGTTATGAATCATTAAATACTCCAATTTCATGATTAGCACCACGTACTCACTAAGCGAAAGCTTAATCAATTTTTGTGGCTGATGACCACGCAGGTACGGACGAGCATCACAGTGAGAAGCGTTGAACTGTGGGAATTTTGGGATAGCTTGAGATAAATGGTTAATGTTTAATATGTTTATATGTAAATGGATTTAGATGGGTATTTATATTCCTAGTGTTTGGATTTTCGGAGATAAGTTTATGTTTTAGTTTTTATTAAATCCCTGTAATATAAATTGTGGATTGAAGCTTTTAAAGTATTTCCAAGTGGTTTTGGTGATATATTGGTATTTCAATTTTTGTTTAACAGGGGGAATGGTGCTGTAATAGAGGGAACTCTGTCCGAGTACCATTCGATTATTTTAAAACTTTATTTTATTTCTTTTTATTATCCTATTTGATAAAAAGCTATTTTACCCCTGGTATTCCACTTTAAAATGTTATTTTTAGAACATTAAAAATGGTTGTTTGGTTTGTTGGCTTTGTTACACGTGTCCTAGCCCGCGGGGGCGGGTTGGGGTGTGACAATTTTTGGTATCAGAGCAATAGGATAGAGCCTTGGGTACGAGTGACGACGCGTGAGTGTGCACACAATGACACGTAGTTGTACGATCATGCATCCATGTTTATTTAGCATGCTTTAAAAAGTTATTTAGCATGCATTGTAATTTATTTAAAAGTAACATGTATGTATATACTTTGTTGTGGGTGCCAGGCAAGGATGTCTGGAGGTGAGAACCCATCTTCAGCCCGTATGGACAGAATTGAAATAGTTATGGAAAAGTTGGTAAAAGTGGCTGAAACTCGAGTTACCGAGGAGGGACCGAGCTCATCAAACCCAGAACAAAGAACAGAATCAATAACTATTGCCATGTTCTATAAGCAAAAACCAGGGCAGTTCAAAGGAGAATCTGATTCAATGAAGGCTGATCATTGGTTGACCGATATGAAGAGAATTTTTCGTGCTTTGCCATGTACAGAGGAACAGAAGGTCTTGTTTGCCTCAGACACTTTAAAAGAAGAAGCACAAAACTGGTGGACTTCAGTATTAAGGCAGGGCGCACCAACTACCTGGAATGGGTTTATAGAGGAGTTTTCAAAGCAATATATTCCTCGATCTTTCAGTGATCAGAAGGCCCGAGAGTTTTCTCATCTCACTCAGGGTAATATGAGCGTTAGGGACTACGCAGCCCAATTTACAAGTTTGGCCAGATTTGCGATGGATTTGATTCCAAATGAGTTCATTCGGGCAAGACGATTCGAGGAAGGACTCCGTGATGAGATTAGGGGAAAAGTGGATATACTCCGGCTACCGAAGTATTCAGAAGTATTAGATGTGGCCCTAATTGCTGAACGAGGTGTGTCATCACCAGGGCAAAGTCAACAATTCAAGAGGCCGAGAGGTAGTCAATTCCAAGGGCAGGGCAGTTCTAAGAGACCGAATTTGGGGAGTTCGTCAGGAAGTGGGGGCAACAAGTCCAGGTGTCAGATTTGTGGTAGGTATCATTGGGGAATGTGCAACTTATCTCCTATCATTTGCAACAACTGTCGACGGCCAGGACACGTGGTAAGAGATTGTCCCAATCTATCAAGACAGAATGTGCCAAGACAAAGTATTACTCAGAGACAAGGTATAGATGATAGTAGAATGCGATGTTATTTGTGTGGTGACATGGGGCATCGGGAACGTAATTGCCCAAAGAGAGGACCAGGAAGTTCTAGTTCATCTGTGGGAAGTGCACCAAGCCAGAGGCCACCTCAGCAACAATCTCAAGGGAGGGAGCAACGACAAGGAAGGTATTTTCAGCTCAAGCCTGGGGAGACCACTGCCGCTGACACTGTGGTTTCAGGTATACTTCCTATTTGCTCACAACCTGCTAGAGTATTGCTGGATTCAGGATCAACTCACTCTTTTGTTTCACACCCATTTGCTAAATATTTGGATAAACCCTTAGAACTACTAGATTTTGATTTGTTTGTTTCACTTCCGTCGGGAGCTCCACTAGTAAGTTCGGGTCACTTTAAAGCTTGTGGGATTGATGTGAATGGTAGGGGTTTGACTGTTGACTTAGTGCCATTGGTTATTCAACATTTTGATGTCATTTTGGGGATGGATTGGTTATCTGCAAATCATGCCATTATCGATTGTGAGAATAAAAGAGTAGCATTTCGATTGCCCAATCAAGATGTATTTTGTTTCCAAGGGACAGGTGTAGCATCACCGCCTTATCTGGTGTCAGCTGTCAGAGCGTGTCGTTTGTTGAAAAAGGGATGTCGGGGATTCTTGTGTAGTATACTTGACACTAGAGGTACTGAACTGAAATTAGAAGATATACCAGTAGTGAAAGAATTTCCAGACGTCTTTCCAGAAGATCTACCTAGTGTGTTGATTGAGAGGGAAATTGAGTTTGGGATAGATGTAATGCTAGGAACTCAACCAATTTCACGAGCACCGTATAGAATGGCTCCGGGAGAGTTGAAGGAATTGAAAACTCAACTACAAGATTTACTAGATAAGGGGTTCATTCGTCCTAGTGTATCACCGTGGGGAGCACCAATTTTATTTGTGAAAAAGAAGGACGGGACAATGAGAATGTGTATCGACTACCGAGAAATCAACAAGGTAACTATAAAGAACAAGTATCCACTGCCGCGTATTGATGACTTATTTGATCAATTACAAGGGGCACAAGTATTTTCTAAGATTGACTTGAGATCTGGGTATCACCAATTGAAGGTAAAAGCTGAAGATGTTGAGAAGACAGCTTTCAGAACTCGGTACGGGCACTACGAATTTCTTGTCATGCCATTTGGGGTTACGAATGCACCAGCCGCTTTTATGGACCTGATGAATAGGGTGTTCAAGACTTATCTAGATGAATTTGTGATAGTATTCATTGATGATATATTGATTTATTCCAGAAGTCAAGAAGAACATGAACGACACTTAAGGTTGGTTTTGCAACGACTTAGAGAAAAGCAACTATTTGGGAAGTTAAAGAAAAGTGAATTCTGGTTGACAAATGTTACTTTTCTTGGCCATGTGATCTCTAAGGATGGTGTATCTGTGGACCCACAGAAGATTGAAGCTGTTAAGAATTGGTCAAGACCGACAAATGTTTCTGAAATTCGAAGCTTCTTGGGGTTAGCTGGGTACTATAGAAGGTTCGTTCAAGACTTTTCTAGAATCGCGACTCCAATGACTCAATTAATGAGGAAGGATGTACCATTTCTGTGGAATAAAGAATGTGAAGACTGTTTTCTGAAGTTGAAAGATAAGTTGACCTCAGCGCCGATATTAGCTATTCCGTCAGGTACTGGAAGTTTCAGTATATACAGTGATGCTTCTCATCAGGGCCTGGGATGTGTTCTAATGCAAGAGGGTAAAGTTATAGCTTATGCTTCGAGGCAGTTAAGGACACACGAGAAGAATTATCCGACTCATGATCTAGAATTAGCAGCGGTGATCTTTGCGTTAAAGATTTAGCGTCACTACTTGTACGGGGAAACATGTGAAATATTCACCGATCACAAGAGCCTGAAATATTTATTTACCCAGAGAGAGCTGAATATGAGATAGAGAAGATGGCTTGAATTGATGAAGGATTATGATTTGAAGATTCAGTATCATCCGGGTAAAGCTAACGTGGTTGCCGATGCGTTAAGTCGAACGTCGTAAGAAAATTTGGTTTATTCTTTAACAGCTCAAGCAACATTGGTAAAAGAATTTGAACAGCTGGAATTGGAAGTAATTCCCAGAATCCAAGGTGGTTTAATGGCGGCTATGATGGCACAACCGAGCTTGATTGAAGAAATCAAGGTGAGCCAACTTTTGGACCCAAATTTCAACAAAATAGTTAAAGAATTACCTGAGGGTAGACGCCCGGAATTCAGTTTTTAGAATAATGTATTGAGGTATATTAATCGATTATGTGTTCCGAACATTCAAGAGTTGAAAGATAAGATCATGGAAGAAGCTCACAGTACAAGGTATTCCGTACATCCGGGGAGTACCAAGATGTATAGAGATTTGCGGGAAGTGTATTGGTGGAGTGGTATGAAACGGGAAGTCGCCGAGTTTGTGGCCAAATGTACGACTTGTCAACAAGTAAAATTGGAACATCAACGACCCGCTGGTGAATTGCAACCGTTGGAGATACCAGAATGGAAATGGGAGCATATAACGATGGACTTTGTGTCAGGTTTGCCAAGGTCTCCTAAGTCTAATGATAGTATTTGGGTGATCGTTGACCGATTGACTAAATCAGCTCATTTCTTGCCAATTAAGACTCGTGATCCGACAAAGTTAGCAGAGCTTTATGTCAGAGAGGTTATTAGATTACATGGGGCACCGGTATCAATTGTGTCCGATCGAGACACACGATTTGTGTCTAGATTTTGGGAAGGTTTGCAAAAGGCAATGGGGACGACTTTGCATTTTAGCACAGCATTTCATCCTCAGACAGACGGCCAATCCGAGCGAGTTATTCAGATTCTGGAAGATATGCTTCGAGGTTGTGTTATGGATTTTAAATCAGATTGGGAAACCCATTTGCCATTAGTGGAATTCTCTTATAATAATAGCTTTCAGACGAGTATTGGTATGGCTCCTTATGAGGCATTGTACGGTCGTAAATGTAGATCACCGGTGTGTTGGACAGAAGTTGGGGAAAAGCAACTTATAGGACCTGAAATTGTGCAAATCACTACCGACAAAATCAAGTTAGTTAAACAACGGTTACAAATAGCACAGAGTCGTTACAAAAGCTATGCGGATACAGGTAGAAGACCGTTGGAATTCGAGGTAGGTGATTATGTTTACTTGAAAGTATCGCCTTCGAAAGGTATCGCACGATTTGGTAAGCGAGGCAAGTTAAGTCCGAGGTTTGTAGGGCCTTATCTGATCGTGGATAGAATTGGTCCAGTTGCATATCGATTGGAATTACCAGAAGAGTTGGCTAATGTTCATAATGTGTTTCATGTTTCTATGTTGCGACGTTGTCTATCAGATTTGAGTCACCGTATCACTCCGGAACCGTTGATGGTTCGAGAAGACTTGACTTATGTTGAACATCCAGTTCGAATCCTAGATAGGAAGGATCAGGTGCTCAGAACTAAAGTCATTCCTCTAGTTATGGTGTTATGGCGTAATCATTCAGTAGAGGAGGCAACTTGGGAACGTGAGGACGAGATTCGAGAGAAATATCCTCACCTATTTGACACTTGAGGTAAGAAAAAGTTTGGGGACAAACTTCCTAAAAGGGAGGGAGAGATGTAATACCCGTACCCAGAAAATGGAAGTAATATTTATTTATTTTATGCATTAATTAGTATAATTAATTGCATGTGATATTTGGGTAAGTTCCAGTTACCCCGATGTGATAAGTGCTTCGAGAAGGGCACAATTTGATAGATATGACGTGGGACCCACGGGAGGTCCATATTGGATAAATTGCATTTAGTTGCATTTATGTGATTAAATGAATATTTGTTTAATTGCTTTTAATATTTTATTGCTAGTTATGACCTTTTATGGTACCAATTTGGGTACCCGTGTGAGGGCGAATTGAAATATGGTTCATAATTAGTAGGCCAATTAGCAACTTTATAAAATATTTGGGATCACTTTTGGGACCCATACGTGACATAGACACATACCCACTTAGATATTTAGTGATTAATATAAAGTTTAGGGGGCTTCATAATAGGACTTTAGAAACATATGGGGGTGTAAATAGAATTACATCGAAGTTATAACATATCCTATGTCTTAGTCGGCTAGCTTAATAAATAATAAAAAAAAAGAATCTAAACATGTTAAGAGTTTCAGAGAGTTGGGAGGACGAGAGAGAAAAAGGAGGAAAGTTGGTGCGGTCGCCGTCTCGGCGTCGTTTCTTTGTCGTGTGACCTCTATTTCGCGAACCGAAGCCATATTCGGACTCGTGAAGGTGAGAGGGTTATTTCTATGTCTTTCTTTTTCAATTTTGATAATATTTTTCCGCGACCCATTTTAAGGGGTGATACATGTATGTGATATATATATATGTAGGAATATCATTGGGAGTATTTAGAGCTAGTATTGCGAAGGAGTTTGGAACTTCTAGGCTTATTTGGGGCTTATTCGTGAGGTGAGTGTCCTAATCTCAAAATTGGATGTTTAATGTCTTTTAATTATTATTAAATGCTTAGAATGCTTAATTTATAATTAAGTAGAAAAGCATGTGATAATTTATTATTTAACATGTTCAAAAATGTTGAAATTGCCATGTTAACATGTTGAGCTGCTTATGTGCTTATTTGGGTCAAAGGGTGTCAATTGATAGTCACCATTATTTAGCCCGTATATAAGGGACGCCATTCCTCAGAGAAAAGGGGGATGATGATGAAATCCTCAGAGAAAAGGGGACGGTGGTGACGACCACAACGAATTGGCTACAGGAGAGTGAGTGATATCGCTTTTTATAGCGACGATAAAGTGAGAAAGGCCCAGAATCTGGGGTCCAATACGATGGTGATTGATTACTTGACACGCCTGCGGCTATATATTGATGTGAATATTTAATTGGTGTTATGAATCATTAAATACTCCAATTGCATGATTAGCACCACGTACTCACTAAGCGAAAGCTTAATCAATTTTTGTGGCTGATGACCACGCAGGTACGGACGAGCATCACAGTGAGAAGCGTTGAACTGTGGGAATTTTGGGATAGCTTGAGATAAATGGTTAATGTTTAATATGTTTATATGTAAATGGATTTAGATGGGTATTTATATTCCTAGTGTTTGGATTTTCGGAGATAAGTTTATGTTTTAGTTTTTATTAAATCCCTGTAATATAAATTGTGGATTGAAGCTTTTAAAGTATTTTCAAGTGGTTTTGGTGATATATTGGTATTTCAATTTTTGTTTAACAGGGGGAATGGTGCTGTAATAGAGGGAACTCTGTCCGAGTACCATTCGATTATTTTAAAACTTTATTTTATTTCTTTTTATTATCCTATTTGATAAAAAGCTATTTTACCCCTGGTATTCCACTTTAAAATGTTATTTTTAGAACATTAAAAATGGTTGTTTGGTTTGTTGGCTTTGTTACACGTGTCCTAGCCCGCGGGGGCGGGTTGGGGTGTGACACTCACTGGCACCCATGGTAGTGCTAAAGTGTGGCCTACGGATACTCCCTGATACCCGAGTCTGGATACTGCGTGAGGTTGCTCCGGTATTTGCATGGAGGATTAGGTAGTCAAAGTGTGAGGCAATGGACACTCCCTGGTACCCCGGACCAAAGTGTGAGGCAAACTGGACACTCCCTGGCGTCCCGTTGCTAAAGTGTGGCTATCTTAGTGTTTCAAAGATACCAGAGTGAGATAGTGGGTTGTTGTGTCTGTCGAGAGAAAAGAGTCGGCAAGATGAGTGTGGTGTATTGTCTCATACACGATCATATGCTTTATGAATGGACGACTTTGAATATATATTCCTCGATTGGTTTATAAATTAAATTCTCTCTATGTCAAACTATTGATTTTACAAATTGAAAATGAAAAAAGGTAAATGGGTATGTTTTACATTCAAAGTTATGTTTTTAATACTCACCAGCTTCTTGAAGCTGATGACGTTGATGCATCCTGGACATTCGTGTTCAGGTTTTTCAGATTACAATCAGGAGGAATCTTATGACTACGCTAACTGAGAATGGTTGCCTTTGGAATGAGAAAACTGTTTATTGATTATATGCTTTAAGTTATATGTTTTAAGTTTTAAACTGTTTGTTTCATGAGGATGACTATAATAGACTTTAAGTTATTGTTTTGTTTCAAGGCGGTCTGTGCCTTAGTTGACCCCGTATTATAAGATGTAATAAGTTAAAAAAATTTTATAAGCCTTGATTGCTCTGCTCTGATTATTATGTTTGTTGTTTGACGTTTGGGACAGAATCGATCCTTCAAACTGTCGCGACCTACGGGTCCATAAAGGAAATTAAACGCTTTCCTTATTTATGCTACGTCGGGGCGTGACTTATAGCCACCACCACCACCATCTGTCTTCTCTCTCTAACTTTCTCTCCTCCTCCCTCCATAGCCACCACCAACACAACCACCACCACCGGAGCCACTACCGGAGCAGTCCTCGTCGTCGTCGAAGTCGTCGCCGGAGCCATCGCCGGAGCCATCACCACTACCCCAACTCTCTTCTTTCTCTAACTTTCTCTCTCCTCCCCCTCCATAGCCACCACCACCACCATCTCTCTGTCTTCCCCCTCCATTGCCACCACCACTGCCGGCCACCACCACCGTCGGCCACACAAAAATCATGGCCAAACTGATCTCAGTCATCCTAAGAGAAATTTGTCTTACGATGACTGATCTCAGTCCACCTCGACCACCGACACTTCCACCTCCACCACCACCACCACCACTACCAGTCTCTACCACCACCACTACCAGTCTCTACCACCACCGTCCCTAATCCACCACCACCACTAGTCTCTACCGCCACCACCACCACCATCACCACCGTCCCATTTGAACAGAGAAATTTATAAGACAAATTTCACTTAGGATATATCCTAAGTCAAATTTTACTTACTGAGTGCTCATCGGAGATTGAGAGGGTGGTGGTCGCCGGAGATGGCGAGGGTGGTGGCTGGAGGTCAATCGAGTGGTAGGGAGTGGTCACTAGTGGTTAGGAGTGGCGTTGTGGTGGTCAAAAAGTGCAATGGAGGTGGTCGCCGGAGATGGCCATGTGGTGGTCGCCGGAGATGAGGGTGGTGGTCGCCGGAGATGGCGAGGGTGGTGGCCGGAGGTGGCAGGGGTGGTGGTCGGAGGTGGTGTGGAGTAGTGGTAATGGTGGCTAGGGTTTGTTTAGGGTTAGAGGTTGAAGGTGAGGGTATTTTTGTCTATGGACATTGGGAGGACTTATACCCAATGTGTATTTTAAGTTGTCCTTGATCCCAATAAAGCCCTTCTTAATGACCTTTTAGCCAATTTTCCCTAAAAATTATAGGGACTAAAATGAGACAGAGACAACTTCAAGGGTATGCTTTGTATTTAAGTCTATTTTATTTTATTTTATGAATCTTCTTGATATTACTAATTTTTGCAATGATATGCGAACTTTTCCTTTATTCCCCAATGGAAGTTATGGAACTGTGGGCTCTTGGTATCTTTCTATTACAACTATTATTATTATTTTTATTTAGGGTTAATTACACTCATACCCCTTGTGGTTTCGTCGGTTTTCAGTTACCCCATTATACTTTAAATTTTGGCACTATTACTCCCCGTGGTTCAGACTTAACTGTGAGTTTTTCCATCTTATTTAACGGTTTTACAAATTGGAGCTATGATTTAAAGTATAAAATGTATCTTTTGCCCTTGAAATTGAGTTCACATTTGCTCACCCTGGGTGAGCATAACCCAGACACCCCATTGGCCAATGCAGTGGGACCTACGAGTAAAATTAGAATAACCCAAACACCCCATTGGCCAATGCAGTGGGACCTAGGAGTAATTTTACTCGTAGGTCCCACTGCATTGGCTAATGGGGTGTCTGGGTTATGCTCACCCAACCCTTAAATGGGTGAGCAAAAATGCACTCCTTGAAATTATAATTAATAAAGGGATAAGTCATAAGTCATTTGCTGTGGGTCAAGCACATGACCTGTGCTAAGAAGTCCCTCAAAAGTGTCAAAAGGTTCTTCCTCATTCAATTTGAAACTATAAGTTTCTCCCTAAATGAATTGAAGTGAATAGATTTTTTTCTCACTGTTGTTAGCATTTGGGGGTATTTAAGTCATTTCAACTTGCTCCGCTACCAATTTTAGTACCAAAATTTAAAGGAGATGAGATGGGTAAGTGAAAACCGGGGAAATCGTCACAAAGAGTGCAACTTTATTCAACCCTATTTTTTTTTGGTTTTCTTCAGTAATTGTTTTATAGTAGAGTTAAAGCTAGAGAGAGTAGTGTAATTGGATTACGTATTCTTATAGTGTGTTGTCATCATCATTGATGGCCCCTCACTTCAAAATGTTATACAGAAGTAATTTTCAATTTTGTATTTTAGTAATTTGTTTTTTTTCTCAAGTAAATCCATTTGCTAATCGTTTATGCATCTATTTGTAATTGAATTACGTGTTCTTATTTTTGCTAATGTGGTAATCCGTAACTTCAATTAACAGCCATAAGGCACTTTTTTCCCAATTAAAAAACAAGGGGACCAGGATCGAGAGACTTAAGTATATGCTTATCATCTATGAAGGAGTGAATAGGGTGCCTTTTTTTTGGTGTGTGTGTGTTGTTAATAGGTCGTTTCAGACTGGGTATGTACTGTACAGATTGTTGAGGCAATTAGTGATTCCACCCTTTGGGACAATTTTGGGAAAATTGAACAATACTAGAGAAAAAAAAAATTAATGAGGAATCATCAGATGATCTCGAGATGATCGGTAAGTGGTCCAAGCATATACTGCAAGAGAGATTGCCTTTGGATGACTATCTCTGAGTCGGCACCATTTGCTCATCTTGGTGAATCGCTGTTGCCAAAGTGATTGCTGAAAAACTCTGCACTCTTGCACCCCAACTTCCCCTACTGATGTTTTGTGGTCACGCGTACACAAAATAGTGGACATTGTTTTCTAAGCCTATCCAGCAATTATAAGATTTTTTTTTTTATAAACCAAACTATCCATAATTGCACTGGCGATACTGTGCTGGATCTGTTGAAGGTTGGCTAATAATGTCTGATAGCATCAGGTGGCGACCTGTGGGTTTTTTCAACTTTTGCAAGTCACCTGAGTTTGAGATGGTTAAAATTTTCTTCTTGAATCCGATTTCAGGAGCCCGAATCATGCTTCCATCCCAAACAAGCCTTCTGATAAGATCCCAACTTGACTTTTTTTAGCAAAGTGGTAGCGTCAACAGCGCTTACTTCTCCAAGCTACATCGCGGTTGCAGTTTGCGTGAACGGTGGTTTGGCATTTTGCAGGCCCATAGGCAAGTCATGGACTTTGTATAAGAACGAAGAAGAGTTGGTTTTTAAAGATGCCATATTCTATGTTGGAAAATTTGTCACGACTCATTCCACTATGGGGTGAAATAGGACATATGGCACGCCGCCAAGACTTATCCAATTTGTTAAACGTAATAGCAGCAGAAAATAACATAAAGAAACTCTTTAAATCAAAGTTCATTTGAAAAACATTGAACTATACGAGGCCGTAAAATCTGTATAAATTTGAAAAGTTAATTATATTTTAAAACAAGAATATATTAGTTAATAGGGACCCCAAAGGTACCCTAAGAACCAATTAGAACCTTTAAATTTTTTTGAAAAAGGTAGCCAAGAGTAAACCAGCAGGGTCATTTCCACCGGTCAAACTGTTCCCTTCAACCAGTCGAATGGGGCTTGGGCAGAATTCTTCTTTGCTTGATGGATTTTGTCTAAGTCTCACTCAACCAATTCGAACCAACACTTTTAGATTACCAATGATGATTAAGGTTTATAAGCAAGCTAAAACTCACTTTGAAACCTTTTGACAAACAAAAATGTTTGAAATAAACCCCAAGGGTATAATGGTAATTTATATTTTATAGCTAAATTTTATATCAATAGATAGCCCTTTGAGTCTAGAAACCAATGCAACAAATAGGGACCGAATCCGAATTTTCTACAAAGAGTTATGTTCGTTACCTTAAAAGTCGACAGACGAAAATCCAAAAAATGAAGTTTCGAGCAGAGGATGTTCGACCGGTCGAACTACCCCTCCAACAAGTCAAAAGGGACCAGAACAGAATTCCTTCTTACAACTCAGCATTGCCTATTTCCCTATCGACACGCTCAACGTGGAAACTCTCCAAACCATTTCAAAAGCTTATATAAAGTAATTTAAAGACGTGTAAAACACCTATAATCCATTCATACAACATAGCCTCGTCCCATGGATTACAAGTACATGAATAGTACAAGTCTCAAAACATTCGGCAATTCGATTCTTATAAAGTGAACCAAACTCCGTATTACATGCTACACCCAAAACACGAACTCACGAGTTTGGATACATTTCAAACATAACCAAAAGAGATATACTATACATTACAACACTTCGAATACCACGAGTGTTCTTAGATTACAAACCTAGTTTCCCTTACGATTCATTTACAATAAAGGGGAACTACAAAACTATTCATGGGAGAGATTTAACTTGAGTACTCCCACTGCCTCACTCCTCGCGTTTCTTCTTTCTTTTCTTCTTCTCACCTATAATGGATTAAATCTCCACTGCTCAACTATATGTTGAGTGTACAATTCTAACAAATGCATATATGGCAATTCATGTTTTAATATCGACTACTCATAATAACTAGTCTCTAGGGAGAGAGATACGCATTCATCCAATAATGAAACCAATGTCGTGGAAGGCCTTCTCCTTACCACGGATCCAATGCCCTAGCAGGGCCTTCTCCCAAGCCATGCACAGTAACTGTCGCTACTAAATTCTCAAACATCGAGAAGCTTACCTCTGACATGAAATTATATAACCTCCCCTTTGAACCACATAACACATAGCATGCTCACATAATGACATAGACATTCTTTTCTACAATATTCACGCACATAATTAACGGGTCTAATCTAACACATGAATTTGGCTGGATCACAATATTCCCTTTGATATTCAAAACATGGAAATTTCCTATATAACTTAGGTTAGGAATTCATATCTTAGCTATGCTCCTATAACTTCAAGGGAAGTACTGTGAGTCTAATTCTATGTCGAATCTCCGATTACAAGTGAATCCTATAAGTTTTCATACATTTTTCAAGAAAACACAAAATTAAGATATTCGCAAGAGTTTGCCAAACATTGCCTAACAAATATCAAAACGTAGCCCTTACCTCGAGAATTTCGAAAATATAAATTAGGATGAAAACTGACAAACATAAGTTCGTCGTTTGGCGTCGTGAAGATCGAAGGAACAAAATTCCCTTTTTCTCCCATAACTCTTAATCTTTAGGTTTAAGATATTAAAAATATCTTAAACTTTCTATATATAGGCATAACTTTCAAAAATTGTGTTTAACTCCCCACGAGTTCTCTAATCTTCCAATTATCTCCAACACGTCTTAAACGCCTAAGTTATCGATTCATGAATAAAAATCTGTAATTCATAAAAGTTCTCGTCTAAGTTTCGTTTGTCTCTGTAACTACGTTCCGAAAACTATTTCCGTAGAATTTCTAGATAACCTACCTTTTAGGCAACGTATCATTTACGTTAATACTATATCATTCAAAATGATCTTAAACAAGATCAAAACTATCAGTAAACACACAAAACAGATATATTTACTATTCACAAATACCAGGTATAGAGGATGATTAAGTCACAAACCTTAGTGATTGCAAAACTTTGGCATTAATTGGAATGGGGTTTATTATTGCAAAACTAGAGAACTTTTGATTTTTTGTTTATATTTATATATATATATATATTTTAGTTTAAGTTATTATTAATATTTGTTATATAATTATGACATTACAGTTCAATTTCGACTTAAAATGGCGTCGATCTCAATTCTGTTTCACAAAACAACCAAGAATTTTGAGATATATATATATATATGGAACCAAAATACCCTAAACAACGATCATTCGGGAGCCCAATGGAGATGACGAGACCGTTGTTGACAAGTAACCATCTCATCCTCTCCTGTGGAATTTTTATTTTTTCAAAAAAATTTCAATTTATTACTCTTAAAATTATTCCTTTTTTCAGCTTTTAACTTTTTTAAAAAATTTGGTTTTGAAAAAGCAGTAAAAAGAAATTTGCAAACAGGTATAGGACCATTCATAAAAAACCAAACCATAACCAAATATATAGAGTGCATTCATCTTATTAGTATCATAAATCAACACCAACCAAACCAAAAGTATAGAATCTTCCATATTGTATTAGTTCTTTGGAAGATACAAGAATGATTACAACTTTTTCTTTAGCCAAACCAAAATTGTAGAATCTTCCATATTGTATTAGTTCTTTGGAAGATACAAGAATGATCACAACTTTTTCTCTAGCCAAAATCCAACCATTAACTTTCATAGTTTGATTCAAGATCTCATACTACATCGAATATATATAGTGCTCAACTATGAGTCTCATGTCTCAACACGCAGTCTCTAATCTCTCTCTAATCTTCATCCTCTCTCTCTCTCTCTATATATATATATATATGCAAACACATATCATGAAGAAATGCAATTGTCAAAATCAAAATTGTTCCATCTTTACTCTCTGTTCAACCTCTTCGTCTTCATCTGTGTCCCAGATGGAATGCGTAGTTTAGAACTTCAAAACTTGAACATCATTACCATAACAGTAATACTTAAATACTTTATTATTATTTTTTGCAACTTTAAAGATCTACGTTAAGACTATAAGAGTAATACTCATCTGAGAAAAAAACATCTAAGGAAACTACAAACACACAAAATTAACATTAGACGTGTAGCAAATTAAAAAAAAATTGAGACTAATTAATTAAAACACAGAAACCAAGTTGATCATATATATATATATGTATATATATACCTTTTTCTTGCTTTTGCTTGTGAAATACTGAGAGAATAACTTCAAGAGAGTAAAAAGCCCAGCCAATGTACAACTCCTCTTGGTGAGGGACTTTTTTTCTTGGAGATCTTCAATGATTGCCTCAGCCGTGCAAACAATTGAAGGTTTCAACAAGCATTCTTGCAAAACAGTGTCAAAATCAAAACCCTCTAAAAAATGAGCTCTGCTCATCCCCATTCTTCACCAGAAGTGTCATCAGTACTCTTCACACTCTTCTCAGTGTCATACGTGATTTAAGTTATTTTAACCTTCTTTCAAATTTTATGCAGTTGCATTAAATATATATACATATATAGTCATGTAAGTCTCTCTCCCTCACTATTTCTCAGTTTTTTTTTAAATCTGTACGATGTCTGGTTAATTTGTTTTTTAACCCATTTTTCTTTCACAGAATGCAACTAATTGGTTTTGAGCCAAACAAGCCTTAGAGAAGTTGTGGTTTGGTTACAATCTTGCTGAGCTGTCAAAGTTGTAACAAATTCTGTTATTAGTTGTTAAAACTGCTTAGTGACTTAAGTGCCTCTGTTAAGAACTCTATAAGAGAGTCTGATTGTATCTTCTTGAATCTAATGAGAATGAGATTTACTTTCTGTTTCAATTACTTGTATTTCTACAAGTTTGTCCAGCTTTTAAGACACCATCAATATAGCAAGTATGTTCAAAAAGGGTAGGTTAGGCTGTCCGAACAAAGTATATCTTTTGGTTTCTTGGTCCATCTAATATGCCAGGTAGACAACTTGTAAATATGGACCTACCACACTCTTAAGTATGAAAGTTAAGCTTTGCCTGCTTTTTAATGCTCTAAAAGAGAAATAATTTTTTGTCACCGTACTCGCATAGTATTTTTTGTGGGTTTTCCAAGATCACAGAACCAATACACCATGTACTACATAGCCATATTAAATAATTTCTCCCAAGGGTGGGCGATTTACAAAATGCACTTTGGAGCTTATGAATCTCCAAAAGTTATTGCATAATAATATAAGAATCTGTCATCCACAACTAGTCATACTTTTCTACTGAGCCATATAAGCCATTGCCAAATGGCCCCTAACCTTGACTTCAGCCATTTGGCTGGAATTTCCAAGCCTTCAAAACGCGAGAGTTAATCATAAGATGTCCTGACCATAATCTAATGACCTCGATCCGTGCACTCTCTTATAGCTCTTTGGTTTTACGCCTTAATTAACACCTTTCCTTGATCTCCCCCTTCCAACACCAACCTCACTCGTCTCTCAATCTGTTCACTCTTTCTTTCTTTTTTCGTTCGGTGTGCCAAAGCCTACACAGGCTCAAGTGTGTGAGTATTATGAACATTTGCTAATATTATTGTGCAAGTGGTGCTGGAAATGTAGTCTGACTCTAATAAAATGATTGTGTAAAATAAGTAGAAAAGCACATTTGTTAAATGTTCTATGGCAGTATTCAAAGCACACAAGCTAATTTGGTTCTAAACTAACTAACGAAGAATGACTATGATCTACAAGTTAAAACATAAAATACCTTGCTAGACATATCTTATTACGTTGAACTTGGAATCTTAAAACTTTTGAAGATGAAACGCTGAAAGCTAATCCTAAGTACACTAAAGCTATGCAAGCTGACGGATTACGGAGAAAATGAAAAGATTACTAAAAAAAATGCTAAGTAATGCTTGAGAATGAAATTGCGCAAGGGTTTGGATGGGTGTTGTCGTGTTGTAGAGTGTATGTTGCTTACCTCGCCACCCCTCTCCAAAACCTATTTATATGGGTCAATGGAGGTCTTCAAAAGTGGTTTCACTATTTCCGAGCCACAACAACCACTTCCCTACCAACTAGGAGGCCGTTTTGCTTAATTTTCTGGGAAGTCATTCCTATTTCTTGGAGGGTAACATGCACGTCTTTGAAGATTTAATGTTCGGTCTATCCCTGGGTCTAATCTTGTGTTGAGTCTCTTAATTTGATCTTTTTCTTCATTGAAGTTCCTTCATCGGCCATCACGAATCCAATGGTATTAGATACGATTGGCCGATTTAGCAAGGTGATGTGCCCGAATTAGCCTTGAACAACCACAACGGTCTTTACTCATGCCTAATGCCTTAAAGAAATTGTGTCCCCCTTCATCATCCATTGTAATGATTAGGCCGATTATGAGAATGGGCACATTCAGTCTTTCATAAAAGATAGCCCAATGATAAGGCTCTTCGCTGAGGTCTAGGAGTGGCAAATGGGCAGGTTTGGGAGGGGTTAATAATGGGTTGGGTCAAATATGGGTGGACTCGGTAATCATATATATAGCAACAAATTGAATTAAAACTGTAGCAACAAATTGAATCTGAATCTAACTCGAATGTACTGCAGATAATGAAGTTTAAATGCTACAAATTCCAAATTAATTTGTGTGTGTATTAATGTATGTAAATTAAAACTATAGCAACGAATGGAAGGTGTAAATCAACAATTGAATCCCAACAGGTTCCAAAATTTTGATTCAGGTATACAGTCTCATACCATTTTGCCAAAAGGCCCAAAACCTAGATCCAGAGCATTATATATATATATATACATACACGCAGAGCATACATTCATATATATCTATACACACATATATATACACACACATACACATATGCACACACATATATATACACACACACATACAGTCTTAGTCTTAGAGATATATATAGATATATATAAGACAGTGAAGATACGGCAATGCCATGGAAAGATCGACCCTGTGTCGATTCAAGAGCACTGCCGCTAAAGTTTGAGATCGTCTCTACATTATAGAGAATAGAGAGTCTACTGTCTATAGACTGAGAGAAGAGATCTTCTATACGTTCAATCCAGTGGGCACCCGTGGTCCACCCGCCAAAACCTGCTGAAAACACGAATTTCAGATTGCCGACCCAGCTTGACCTGTGCCTTCAAAAAACTTCCACCCAAACTCTTTATTTATGGGTGGATTTGGGCGAGTTCACGGGTTTGGATGAAAACTGCCAGGCCTACTGAGGTCTTGGACTCTTGTACAAGGCTATCAGGCCCATTAGGCTGAATGGACATTGTTCTTAAGCTATGATACTATGCTTTTTCGCCCACATGATTGCCACATGGGCATCCTAAATTTGGTGGTTTTAGGGTGTAAACACTATTTCCTCCCGTCCGATCACGCTCTTGCCTGAGCTCAAAATCGGCTTGACGGCCACCTCAACCTCCTTTGTCGTAATTGTGGCATTCATCCGTTGCTCCGTGTAAAGCGTTCACGCTATGATCGAAAGGTTGTGGCCAATGATTTCCACCGGCGAGTTCCACCCGAAGTGCAAGAGAAATGCACCGGTGGACTGGTGGCGGAGCAACACCACTTGTGGGTCCCACGATGGCACAACCAGTCCTAAACCCTGTGTCCTTCTCAAAAACCTTTCTAGAAAATACGACTTCGGATCATTAACATCACCACCAATGTTGAAAAACATTGTTAATGCCTCTAACGTCCATTGGTTTATGTGCCACCAGTGCGAATCCCTGCTGACTCATTTCTAATCCCCAAGTCAACACAGTGCATTGGTCACTCGATAACGTCCTTCTAGAGTAATGCTAGATGCACAACAAAATGTACAACCAAATGCATAACCCTGCTTAAAATTGTTGGACCTCGTGCTGAAAAGTCTGTACACACACACACACACATAGAGAGAGAGAGAGAGAGAGAGAGAGAGAGAGAGAGAGAAAGAGAGGGTTATAACTATGGGTAATTTCGGCATTAGCAAATTAAGAAATAAGGTCTCTGTAAATTTTGTAATCTAGAGGGGAGGTGTGTGTAATGCAAATCATGTTGGGATTATGCCCTCAAACCAGTTAGTAATTGTTATCAGACATCTTTGATTTGTAAATTTATGAGCATCTTTACATATTTAGTATGTGTAATTTATGAGTTGAATGTTTTGGCGTTATTGTCAAATTCTTTTGTGTTAATAAGATTAACACATGAGAGGTATGAATTATCTTCAACAGTTGTTTCAAATTGTCATAGTCAATGATAAGAATGGGTAGCTTATCAAGTCTAGACTGTACATTAATTTCTATGTGATATAGTGATGAATCTCATTCATTAGAATAGTGACTCTAAGTTAATGTGTTAGTGTATTGAATACATTGACGGACATGAGTTAAACCTATTAACGATTTACTGTCATAGGTGAATAGCTAGTGATCGGGAGAGAACTAATCCTATTTATACGCCTTAACGAGCATTTGTTAGTACTTTTTATCCTGTTTTTGTATATTTTTATTTCGTTTTCTATTTTCTGACAGGTTTTGGAAGAAATCAACTAAATCAGGCTAAACAGGGTGAAAAGTCAGAGCTAAAGAAGCTGAAAAAGCCAAGTCACGCGCGCGACCCGCGCCCGCGAAAACCAGAAAATCGCTCGCCCGATCCGCTCGCGCGAGATCCCCTGCAACGGCGCCAAAAATTGATGTTGTCTGAATCAAGATATAAAAGTATACTTTACTTTTCTAAAGATTTGCAGTGTGGAAGTAAAGGTCGAACCCACAGAGATTGATTACTACAGCTCTTAATTTTAAAACCTAAGTCTAATTAATTAAGAAAAACGGATTTGATTTGGATTTAATTAAACTAATAACGATAAAAGTAAATCTAAACTATGAAAGCAATTAAAAGTGTTTTTAAATAATGTTTAAGGGAACCTAGGATTGCCCTCGCTCGCGCGGCCCGCTGGCGCGAGAATGTGCCTTAGTGTTTTTTCTTTCTTTTTCCTTTTATGAGCTCTCAGCATTTACTCGCGCCTGTTTTCGCGGGCGCGAGGCACCTCGCTCGCGCGAGATTCAGAAAAAAAAAAATAAATAAATAAATAAATAAATAAAATAAAAATAAATAAATAAATAAATAAAAAAAATTTGGGAATTCGCGCGCGCGACGGCCGCTCGTGCGATTTCCCCTTTTCTTGATATTTCCTTTTGTTTTCTATATCTTTCCCCCTACCTGTTTTATTTGTTTTTCTTTTCTGTTTTTGTTTATTTGGTTCAGTTTAGATCGAGTTAGTCGTTGTTTTCCTTGTTCCATGTATACTTTTTCGTTTTATTTCTTTTCCATTTACTCGTTTACTTTAGTTTAGTTTAGTTTAGTTTAGTTTTTAGATTTATATTTTATATTTTGGTTTCATTCATTTTTTAATATTCTTTTGTTAGTTTCTTTCGTTTATCTAGTATTAACAGGTACATTTGAACTTTATCGCCATATTCTTATACATTTACCTGTTTGTCATTGCCGAGATCAAGGTACTATCGTTCCTTTCTTACGTACTTTCCTTTCTTTCGTTTCATTGTTTCATTGGGGACAATGAAAGGTTTAGGTTTGGGGGTATGCACTCACACATGCACATTAGTTTATGCAAAATTTTAAAATTTTTCAATAAGTGTGTTTAAATAAACGATGTTACCGACGTTTTTGCAATCTTCATTTAATACTTCTTGTTATGTAACTTTGAATTGTTATAGAATGGTAAACAAGGGAAGATGTGATTAAATATTTGCTGAAGTTATGATATGACGTTTTAAGTTATGTATTGTTTTAATCGTAGTTTTATATCATAGATTTGCACACAAACTTATGCACTACACGTAGTCTCTTGAATACATGTTTGATGTGAACTATAATATGATTCGGATTTCTAGATAACACAAGGTGGAGACTAAACCCGGTGAGCTTTTGAACCTATCTTTTCTTTATAGAGGGTTATAAATATATTGTGTTTGTCGAATTTCACTTGAAATAGCGCATCTACTTGTTGTTTAGTCTCATTATTCTTGTTTTGGTTGATAGTCAAGTTAAAATATTTGTTACCATGCTAAATAATCGTCCATTGTAAACATTGAAGAACCGTATTATCCTAGGAAATGATTTTAGGCCCTCTTTGTTTATTACCGACCGATAAATGCTAAATTTCCTTAGTTCGCCCTTTGAGCTGTTAAAATGCCATTTCTTTCTTTGATTACCATTATCCTTGTTTTTGCTCTGACTTGACAAACTTGGAGTTCACCACTGAGAGATTTGCCACCTTTTAGTAGTGTTAAGGTGATGTGTGATTGAGAAGAAGAAAATAAGATGCTATTGGGGTAGTTGCTTGATATTCGATAAATAATCATTTGAGAAGCAAGAAAAGAAAAAGAAAAAAATAAAGAGGAGGAAGGTTGAAAAAAAAATGATGAAAGAAAAGAAGAAAAATGAATGAAAAGGAATGAAGAGAAAGAAAAAATGAAAGTTTGTAGAAGAAGAATGAAAGAGATCGAACATGCCTTATAATGCCATTCTAAAACTACTTGATATATCCATTCTATCATTTTTCATTGCCTGAGCCACATTACAACCTTTGAAAAGTCCTATTTGATCCTAGGAAACATGGTTTGGATATGAAAACGATGGGAGGGGATTAAAACATGGCAATGATTAATTTTTTTTGATTATTGGCATCCTATCCATGAGACTACTGTTCTTTTGTGTTATGCGTCTTTTTCGTGTCGTATGTGAGCGTTATTCGTCTTAAAAATATATTTCCTTTACTCACATATATTAGAAAAATTACACCTGTTTCTGAGTGTTTCATTTGAGAGTGTAATTGACATTTTGAGATTCGTAGTCGAGACATAGTTAGACGGTTATCCAAGTTATATTCCAAGTTCATGACATGCGCGCGTTCATTTGACTACCACATCACACACGTGCAATTTTATGAGAAATTCTATTGATTTACACGATGCATGTGCTTGGGATTGCTTTTCATGATGTAAGTGAACGTTTGATTCCGTTTCTTCTTGTTCATTATGCTATTTCGAATCATTGTTTTATAATAAGGAGTATTGAATGTTATGTTTTTCTTTTTAATAAAGCTTTTAAAATTTTCAAGGTAATAAATATGGTTGTGGGTGACTTGTTGATGAGAACCCTCACGAGACTTCACTCGTCCGACTAGGGACACCTAGAGGTTTAAAAGGCTTGTTGCATAAGCTAAATGCAATCGTAATCCATGCGAAAATGGAATAGATTTTTATTAGTAGTTTTTATTTTAGTTTTGCTCGAGGACTAGCAAAATGTAGGTTTGGGGGTGTGATCGGGAGAGAACTAATCCTATTTATACGCCTTAACGAGCATTTGTTAGTACTTTTTATCCTGTTTTTGTATATTTTTACTTCGTTTTCTATTTTCTGACAGGTTTTGGAAGAAATCAACTAAATCAGGATAAACAGGGTAAAAAGTCAGAGCTAAAGAAGCTGAAAAAGCCAAGTCGCGCGCGCGACCCGCGCCCGCGAAAACCAGAAAATCGCTCGCGCGATCCGCTCGCGCGAGATCCCCAAAATCGCTCGCGCGATCCGCGCGCGCGAAGTCCCCAATGTCGCGCTTGCGCAACCCGCTCGCGCGATATGTGTAAAAACCAATGTTGCGTATTTCAGCATACTGAAGACTCCTGTGCAAACGAAACTGCTAAATGACGTCCAGATTGTAAATTACATCAGTTTTAGTCCGTTTCGGGTTAAAAAAGCTTCCAAAGCTTGTGTAAACTCTATATATACTTAGTTTTTATAATTTTTAGAGGTTGGCAATTATTATACATACATTCTACAACCATACTTCCAGCCATTGAAGGGAGGGAAGCAAGGAGAAGAAGAAGAAGACCAAGGGTTTCCATGGCCTCCTCCATCAACTACTTGCGATCCATCACTTCCATGGACGGCTAGATCATAGATTTAGGGTTTCAATGAAGCCCTAGTCGAGTAATAGGGAGTATTTTATGTTTTTATTTTAGTTTTATTATGTATGGATGACAGTCACATGTTTAGGGGATTTTTATAAATAAATCGAACTTCTAGGGATTAAATCATTACTTTCAGAATTTATTCTTGTCTTAGATCTATTTTGACTGTGATGTGCTCAACGATCTATTCTTGCTGTGCTTGTTTAGATTGTTTACATGTGATGGTGCTTTATTGATTCGTGCTATCATGTATCCGAATAGTCCATGCCTAGATTAGATGGATTAGATCACAACCCTAGTTTAGTGTGGGATAATTCGTGCTAACCGAAGATGGATTATGTTGGTGCTTGAACCATGATTATCTTCTTGTCGGAGGAATTGGGCTTGTAGCTACAATTCCCCATATTCATCCAACTTAATAAGCTAAAGTAATTCATAAATATCCTTATTATGAAACTAGTGGTGGATTTGCAATCCTAGGTTCCCTTAAACATTATTTAAAAACACTTTTAATTACTTTCATAGTTTAGATTTACTTTTATCGTTATTAGTTTAATTAAATCCAAATCAAATCCGTTTTTCTTAATTAATTAGACTTAGGTTTTAAAATTAAGAGCTGTAGTAATCAATCTCTGTGGGTTCGACCTTTACTTCCACACTGCAAATCTTTAGAAAAGTAAAGTATACTTTTATATCTTGATTCTGACAACATCAGCTAGGTACGTACTCAAACTTGTAAACTCTGTAAGACATGTTCTTAATCTTGAGACGACTATGAACATAAGCTGTTGACTTGATTACTTTGACTTATCAATCAATGAGGTCCTCTCAGATCAACATCCGGATATCTTGGGTAGTTAAGTGAATAGCATCGTGAACACTAGTTGTCAAGATGGAATCTACTCTCTTCTAAAAAGTAAGTATTTCCTTGAGAATGTCATTGGGTTAATTACTGAGAATTGCAGTCTTGTCAGCAAATTGTTGTTGACATGTTCAGTAATTTAAGAGAAGTGATTGGAGCTCAAGGATAATAAGAAGTAATTAACTCCGGGTTGACAACTTAGTTGATACACTTATCTCTGAGATAATTATGAATACGTTGGTGGAGGAACATCATTATATTTATTATGCAAGTCTAGGCTTTTATCTTCGGGTAATTATGTCTATTAAACCTGGAGTTCAATTATTATCATATAGTGGTGTTAATAATAATTAATTAAATTTTTTTTCTTATCTTAAGAGTTAAGTTAGATGGAAATTAGTTTTAATTTAGCCGGGTTAGTTGACCCTAGAAGTCCCATCTCTAGCTTAAAGGGGGTCTGGACGCGGGGAGAAGATGACTAGCTAGAGATAGAGTTGTAACAAACTATATATATATATATGAGGGCATGAGAGGGAGGGGGGGAGGGCACTTGTTGGTCTTTTGAGCCCTAGCCGAAATATCTCTCTCTCTCTCTCTCTCTCTCTCTCTCTCTCTCTCTCTCTCATCCCTATAGTTTTCTCCTTCTCTAGGGTTTCCGATAAAATAACTTAGCCTCCAAAACAGTATCTAGAAGCCATAGAGATGAAGACTGCTAGGAGTTAAGGACACGAAGAGTTCTTGATTTAAGATTCAAATAATCTTCAAAGGTGAAGTTCTTCTTTCACTTCCTTTTAATCATACGTAATCAAATAAGTACTTTGATCCATTTTAAAATATTTTTAAAACTATTTTTCTGCTGCGATTGGAAACTGTTTCCAACAAATCCAAATCTTAAGGGAGGTCTGTCAATTTTGCAATGTAGATGAGAAGTCCGTGAAATTTCGCCAAACCTCAGGAGAGGTCCGTGTAATTAACCCTAAAATAAAAAATTATATCCATGAGAAAGGTAAAAGGAACTAGTGGGTGGAAAGTGGGAACAATAGACGTCCTTGTAAAATTTCAAAGTCCTAAAATATCCCCACACGAAATATGTGACACTGAAGAAGAATATCATTTGGGGGTGAAATGTGACCATTTAACTCAACATGTTTTTTTTTCCTCAGAACTTAACTCAACTAGTTTTCTAAAAGGATTATTATATATCAATCAACAATTTGAGAATTTTTTAAAATTCAGTAATGTACTTTTTGAAAATTGGCAGGAAATCTATTTAAAACTATAAAATTAAATCCACTTCAACTTTTGATATTTTTCTAAATAGGACTCAACAAAATGACATTATTGCCCCCATCTTTTTCCTCTTTACCTAAAAAACCCTAGCCTAAACCTAACTAAACACCACCACCACCACCACCGTCACCACCAACCAACCACCACCACTACCACCACCAACATCAACACTATCATCACCACTAACCAACCAACTACTACCACAACTACCACTACCACCAGCAATATTGTTTGCCCTTATTTTCTTCTTCTTCTTCTTCTTCCTCTTCACCAAGAAAAACTCTAATTCTAACCTAACCCTAGCTAAACACCACCACCAACACTATCCTTTTTTATAAACTGCTAGCCTTAAAAGTTTAACCTTCACGGATTCTGGTGACCTCCATGGATTTCAGTCAGAGGAGCAAGTCATAAAACTTATCGGGAGCAAGTTGTGGAACATTCGGTGCAACTTGTGAAACTTATAGAGAGCAAGTCATGATAACTTATCGGGAGCAAGTCCTGGAACGGGCGGTGCAAGCCCTGAAACATATCGGGAGCAAATTTTTTTTTTTGGACCTAGTTATACATATTTTGCGTATATTTTATACCTAATATGACAAATTTATAATGTCAGAGAGGGATTTTGGACCTATTTATACATATTTTGTGCATATTTTAGACCATATATGACAAAATTTATAATGTCAGGGGGCTTTTGGACCTATTTATACATATTTTGGGTATATTTTAGACCTAATATGGTAAATTTATAATGTCAGGGGGGGCTTTTATTATTTTCAGGGAGTACTTAACTATAAATTCTATATATTTTTAAATATAAATGTTCAATTTTTCAAAAGTTTGGGGTGGGCTTTAAATAAAATTTCCAGAGTTTAAGGGGGGCTGGGGGGGCAAAACGTATCCCGATTCCTCTTCCTGGGCGGGGCTGTTAGTTTTGTCGATTGTTGAAGTAACCTCTGTGGCTCGGCGGCGGCCATAACCTCATGGATTGGTCGAGACAGAGGCGTAAAAGCGATCTGGGGCTGATCCCGACCTCCTCTCTGCTGGTCTTGCCTGGGCTTTTTTACCGGGCCCTTCTCAGAGCCCTCACGCCGCCGTTTGGCTTTCGGGGACTCATCTCCCACGAAGTTGACGCGTTTGGACTTCAGAAATTCTTCCGTGTCTATGTACTTTCCGACCCTCTCCGAGAGCTCCACCAGGGTTGCCAGTCGGTCTCCATGGAACGACGTAGCAACCTTGGTGTGTTGAACTCCCGAGCAGAAGGCCATAATAGCTGATGTTTCATTCAAATTGTGGATCTGGAGCCTCTGTTGATTGAAGCGGTCCACATACTCCCTTAGGGATTCGCCCTTGCGCTGCTTGACAATCAACAGCTGAGTATCCGGTTGCGACCGGTCGAGCATCCCTACGAACTGGCTAATGAACAGCTTGCTCAGTGTCTTGAAGTCGTCAACCGTTCAGGGCTTAAGGGCGTGGAACCACTGCACCGCTGGCCCCTTGAGAGTGCTGGGGAAGGCCAGGCACAGCAATTCGTTGATAGTGGTAACCAACGCCATCTGGGCCCTGTAGGTGCGAATGTGATCCACTGGGCTCCCTATCCCGTCATAAGAACTGAGATGCGGTGGCTTAAATTTCCACGGGATGGGGAATCCAGTGATCCGAGCAGTATAGGGCGACTCGGTCTCCGTGTTGGTATGGTCAGGACGCTACTTGCGGCTCAATTGATCGATCTATTTCTGCAAGTGTGGATACCACAATTTTTCTCTTACCCACAACTTTTCTATTTAAAACTCCTTTTTCAAATTCAAATTCAAAAACAAAACGAGTCGCCACTTAATTTTTAAAAGGGAAATTAAGAGACCATTTAAAAGCAAACCAATCTTTTAGAAACCAGAGATTTACTAGGTCCGGGGATTATGGAATGAAAGAGGAAGGAGCCCGACGGACTAAAACACCATCTCTCATCCTATCTCGCGATAGGCCTCTACTCAACATCCTTTTAATCTAATTATTAATCTAAGTATGCCCTCAATTAATACATATATAAATATACATTACAAAAACATGTACGCGAGAAATTGGGGGAGTTGATGATTAACAAGAGTCCCGGTGTAAATTGCTAACGACAAAATATCGTTCAAAAACCACTTAATTCAAGTAGCAAGCAAAGATGATATGCAAAGTAGGGAACTAAGGAACTTACCGGGGACCCGGTCGCGATTATTAAACGTACAATGCATGCAAATAAGCAAGAACTTAGTAAAAGGGGTCTCTATTCACATGTAAACAAGTAAGGCAAATCCTAGTCTAAAGTGTCGTACATGGAGTCGAAAAATCAATTTAAAACGATAAATAAACAAACTAGAGAAAGGGTTAAGGGAATGTACCTCGAAAGCGCTACAAAACAAAGGGTTAGTCCACATTTTAAACAAAACATATCATTTGAGCTTCCTAGGTAGTAAGTCTTAACACAAGATAAGTTCTATTTACAATTATCAATCTACATGGATGAATACACATGAACACATGAGTATGAATGAAATAAAGCTATGAACTATTCATTGCCTTGGATCATTTAGCCTCTGGTTTTAAGCTTAACTCATCTTTATTAAAGCATGGTATAAGCCCTAGGTTAAGAAAAGATCATTTGAACCATTATCTACAAAGTTCATTAAATCTGTCACTATATTCTAGAAATTCTAGAGAGCAGACTTGAACTTCAAGAAAATAAAAAGCATACTTCCAATGGTTGGATCTTGATAATTTTTTAGTATGTTATGCCTCTGTGAGTCTAGTTTCTAACCCAAAAATAAAATCAATGTTTGAACGGTTAGATCTCTAGAACATGAGCAAAAACCAGACATCACTCAGAGACTTACAACTCTCTGTCCAGAGATCTTGTATGATTTTTTTAAAAATAGCAAGTAAATCTGAAATGCTCCATTCTTTTTAGGGAATCTTCTTAACACATTAAACCTCATAGAAAAAAAATATTTGAAGTCAAAGAAACTTTGTTAAGGTTCTGATCTATTAATTTTAAAACGGATTTGCTGTTCTGAAATTCTGGACAGATTATTGTTACTCCACAAAACTCATGACCAAACCACTTTAAACATGAAATTTCCTTCAAACCAAAATTACAGTGGTAGAACTTTGAGTTATAGATATTTTCCCGTTGGTTTCATTCAGTTCCAACGGTCTGATTTCGAACTAAAAATCCTTGATCAAAAATAGGTTGTGAACCCACTGTTTTCATTTGTCAAGTTCAACTTTGTTGGTTAACTTCAACTATTAAACCATAATGTTGGGCTTAACTCAAACCACTTCTCCTACCACTTGATGGTCATTGGAGACTAAAGACCTTGATGTTTGTAGATTTTATTAAAGTATGGATGAACTTCATAAAATCTCAAGATAATGAATCTAAACCATAGAAATGGGTTTAGATTCAAACCATTTCTCCTACCATTTGATGGTCATTGGAGACTAAAGACACACACACATGAAGATTTTAATGAAGTATGAAGAACTCCACAAAATCCCAAGACTATGAACTCAAACTTATAGACAAAAGCTTGGGTTAATATCCTTGCTCCTACCATTTTGATGGTCATTGGAGGCTAAAGACATACACACATGAAGATTTTAATGAAGTATGAAGAACTCCACAAAATCCCAAGACTATGAACTCAAACTTATAGACAAAAGCTTGGATTCATATCCTTGCTCCTACCATTTTGATGGTCATTGGAGGCTAAAGACACACATACATGTAGGTTTTAATGAAGTATAAGAGACTTCATAAAACCTCAAAGTAATGAGCTCAAACTATGGATGAAGTTTGAACTCATTAACTTAATGTACCAAAATCAACTTTAATCTCCTTATGAATCATAAGTTCATAAGGACATTGAAGGATTCTAAACACAAGGATTTAAGTAAGACATTGAAAGTCTCATAAACCCAAGGAGTTAGACATAATCAAAGAAAAGGACCATAGTTCACTTCAAGATTTAACTAAGCTTCAAACACTAAACTACTTTTATTCAAATTAATGAAATGAAAGCTCAATCACAATATGTGGTGTGTGATGAAATGAGGTGGGAAGAGAGGTTTTGAAAATGTGTAAAAGATCCTAAGTATCTATATATTGTGATTGAGCTACTAAATATACTAATTAGTTTTAGAGTCTTTACCTCTAAGTATCCTCAACTTCTTGATTTCTTCAAAGCCTTCCAAGTGATGATCAAACTCTTCCTTTAGTTCTTTTTTTTTAACCAAATCTCCCTATTACTCTCTTAATTTGGAAAATTGTGGAGGAGAATCAACATTGGGATCCTAACATTCTAATATTCCAAGTATGTAGTAATGGGATATACACCTTCTATATATAGGCAATCTTTAGGGGTTATTTTGGGAAATTCCCAGCCAAAAACCCTAATTCCCGCCGCCACTTCAAGGTATAAACCGACCTACTTTTGGACAGGCTGTCACAAAAATGCGGCACTCGGAGAAACGTAGAGGCACTCACTGAGAGCCATTGCGGCACTCACTGGATGCCGGAGCGGCACTCGGCATTCACTGACTGCCGTTCGTGCACCCTGACTGCCACTGCACTGCAATTCAGCACTATTCAGCACCTTAATTTCATTTCATGTCATTTAAGTAAATTTATGTATTTACTTAAGACATTAAATGTAATTAAGGAAATACCCCTATTTGGATTCAATAAAAATATCTAGAAAATCAAAATTCTTAAGAAAAAAAAAGTCAACTCTCCCTCCGAAGGCAAGATATCGATTTTCTGCACAATTCTCCTTAAAAGCCTTTCGATTTCACCACGATTCCTTTCATTTAAAAATTCTTAAAAATCATTTCTAGCATAAGGGAGACCCAATGAACAATTACCGGGACTTTTCATCTTGAAATTCGGAAATTTTACGATTGACTCCCTTTTGACCCGTTGACTTTTCACTTGATCAACTGTTGACTTTGTTTTTCGGGGTTCATGCTGAATTTTTCTCCTTTTTCCGTTTGTTTTTAAATTGGAAGAGCTTTCGGAAGAGTTTGAATCACCTTTTGGAAGTCCTAGGTTAGTTCGGACATTGTCATCATTGGATCTTAGAGGTAATACTCCCCTAAGTTTAATAGTTTGGTCAAAATTGGGGTGTCTACAGCAAGCCCTGGATCTGAGCATTCATCTCTTCCCGCTCGGTCTTCCTATCAATGTCCGAGCGGTAAGTCGGATCAGACGACGAGGCTTCCTCTTCGAAGTGTGTTGACCTCGGGGATATAATCCGGCTCTAGCTCCGAGTAATCATATGCCGAAGATCTCCCCGGCTTCGGGCTGGAGGGTCTTTGGCTGATTCCCGGGGCTTTGGCCCTGATTCCTCCCCCTTGGTGGCGCGGAGCCTGTTGATGATGTCTCTGGCATCTTCTACCCGACGAGGATTGGTCCGAGCTCGCCGCTTGGTGCGCCTGGGCCCTCTACTACGGTCACCATCCCGGGAGTGTTCCCAATCCGACGGGGATACCGGCGTGGAATGGGTATGGTTGCGGACTCTTCTAGGCTCCCGATCGGGGGGAACTCTTCCCAGTCTGGTTCTCTGATGGAGGGCCCTTCTCCTGCAAGGCCAACAGCGCTTTGATTTGCTATTGGGTTTACCGTTGGCCTTCCAGGAGTTGCGCAAGCGCCGCTGTCACTTGCTGGGAAGTCATGGAGGCGGCCTGCTGCTCGAGTTTCAAGTTCTCCTGACTGACCGAAGTAGTGTTTTTCTTACCCGTCTTTGGTGGCATGTTGATCAGTCAAAAATTTGTTGGTGAAAAACTTTGTCGTTTCCCACAGACGGCACCAAACTTATGATGCCGAAAATTGGTAAGAGATACTAAGAAGAGAGATATGGTGACACAATTGATTGTATGTGGTTCGACACCGTTAATGAGGTGACCTACGTCCACGGGTGCGTCAGTGCGCTTTACTAGCAGATCACCGGCGGGCCTAGTGAGCCAACAATTGGGCGGCACCACCAGTAATACCGGCCGGGTGTATGCGTATGAAATCAGTGTGTATAGCTATTCTCTAGGTTCAGAATGCGATCCCCTTGATGGGGGTGAGTGGCCCCTTTTATAGGTGCAAGAGGCCACCCGTACAAGGCAACTGATTAGACAAGGAAGCCCTATCTAGTTACAATTTGATGAGCATAAATCATGGGAGGTTTCCTAAGTGGCTTAGGAAACTATTTACTCTTTCCATTAGTCTTCTGGCTGAATTAGGAAACTGCTATGTGGCTTGGTTATCAAACTGAGCCTCGTGAAGAGCTGCTACGTCGAATGCTCGGGCTATGCGGGCATCCCGAGCAGTTATAGTAGAAAAACCTCGGGACTGGTGGGCCACAAGCTCCCATTCCGGATAGTCCGAGTCCTTCGCTGCTGACGTGGCAGTTTGACTTTAGCAGAATATTTCTGGACGTATCATATATATATATATATATTCATTTACATATCATGGTCACAATCACACACTGACTTGCCCATATAAATTGTCATTTGAACATCCTAATACTGGTTGGTACTGAATTATACATTCATGGTGTGTGTAGAATTTTACATTGTATCTAAGTCAGAACATATATAATATCGTATCTAGACACATAATATCGTATCTGGATGTTCATTTTTCGCATACTAGATGTTCTGCAATGACAAATAAAGTAATGGATTTTTGCACCCACATGGTTTTGTTATGAGTATGTGGAGTTTGATGTGTTAGATATGCCAAAAATGCAAACAAAAAAAAATGAGTGTAAAATTTGCCACTGTATAATTTTACACTGCATTAGCCCAAAAGAGTCAATGATTGCCATCATAATTTTAACACTGCATTATGAATGACTACAATAGTAAAATTTTACAATGTAGTATATGTTTGCAATGCATTGCTATAAAAAAAAAAAAAAAAAAAAAAAAAACCCAAATCAGTGAACAAGAATATAAGAGTCAAATCTTGCTAGCTATAATTTTTACACTGAAATCCAACACAAGAGTTAAATCTTGTCGGCTATAATTTTTATACTAAAAATCAGCGAACAAATGTAAAATCAACACATCTTTACACTGAAAATCAGACAAATCTAATATCCAAAAAAGACTAATGTAAGAGCACAAGAACTAACATTAGTGTATAATTTTACACTGCATCTGTAGAAAATTAGAGAAAAATCAGCAAAAAATAGAGAATCTGCAGAAAATAGGTGTAGATACCCCATTTTGTCGGCTATCAGATTTAGGAGACCCATAGCTTGGTGATGGTGATTCACAATGATAAAAAAGACTCAAAAGGACTCTTGGAAGTTAGTTCTATTTTTCAAAATGCTCAGAATGACCAAAATGCCCCTGAAAGTCCAAAAACTCCCAGATTTGGGCCGAAAGTTCTGGAAACATGCTACGTTGTAAGAAAATGATAAAATGAGTTTTTAAGTAAAATCAGATGAAATCGTTAGCTCCCAGAGACCCCCAAAAGACCCAGAAGTTCCCGGAAAGCCCTCGTTGACCAGTTTGACCAATGTTTGACCAAGGTTTGACCAAGTTTGACCAAAAACGTCCAAATTCTCCGGGATCATTCTAGATCATGTGGAAAGTATTAAAATGAGTTTTAAAAGAAAATTGAGCGAAAACGTCAGCTCCTGGGAGCTCCCAGAGGTTTCCAGAACTTCCCGGGAATCCCAAGTTTGACCAGTTTGACCAAAATTTGACGTTAAAATCGGAGCGCCATAACAATTTTCAAATATTTTTCATGGATACTAGAGTTCAATAGCTTTCCAACTGTATATCGCACATAATATTTTGATTTAAATCGAGTTTACTGTGAATTTCCGAAGGCGAAAAAGGCGATCAAATCGGCTTTTATCGTAAATACCGCAAAACTTTTCAAAGTGACCTATCCCCAAATTATTTTTTATACAAAATAGACTCTATTACCTTTCCAACGGTATATCACAACCTCAATTTGGAGTTCGTATGCATTTTCTGTGAATTTCGGACGAAATAGGGACTTTTCGCGAATACCGGAACCTCTGGGGGCCTAAATAGGATTATCCAAATGATTGAGGAGCAGTGCCGCCGCGGCACTGGCCCACTGCCACCGCGGCACAGGCCCAGTGCCGCCGCGGCACTCTCCTCCAGAACAGTATGTTTTTGCAATTATTTTTGGGGTTCCATTTTGATTAATTAAAAACCAAAACGACGTAGTTCTATGTTTTCAGATGTTTGGAGCCAATGGGAACACTTCTAAAACTCCAAAACCACCCCAAATTGAGCATTTAGGGGGGTCAAAGGTAAGCTTTGAAAAGTTTGGGAGAGAAAAGTTGTAGAGATAAGGTTAGGATAGAGAGAAAAGAAGCTTTCTTCTTTGATTTCAAAACAAAAGTGAGTTCCAAACTTTGTCTTTACTTCATATTCAATACACCCAACCACCATTTTAGTGAGCATTTAAGAGAGGGGAAGCTACTTCCATGTCCAATGTCATCACATATGACTGAAACATCAAGTTACAAGTCCAATATCACATTGATCATCATCTATTGATTATTATTTACTTGCTTGTTTATGCAATGTTCATCTCTTCTTACCTCATTTCTTTTTATTTTCTTTATTTACTTACTAGTTCATCATCATCTAGATGATGACATGAAGTTTGAGGTGAGTGAATCCTTATGGATAGTAGCTCTTGACTTCAAAAACATGTTTGATAGATGATGATTATAACTTCAATACCTCTAAGGTATTCTTGAAGTTATATTCAAATGAAAATAATTCTCTCCAACAATCTTGGAGGTTCTTGATGATGAGTTTAATGTTGACATTTTAAGTGGCTATAGCCTTCATTGAGTATTAAAAATGTGCTTTCAAAACTTCTATTTCAAAACCCCCCTTCTTAAAACCCTCACTTTGATTTCAAGAGATAAACCTTGTTTTCCCAAAATCTTCAAAACAGTGAGTGATCTGAGTTCAAAGATTTCTCTAGAACTCAATACTCAATATATGGATGCAAGGCCACTTGGAAAGTCTTCCTAACTCATTAGAGAACACCCATGATTTTTGGTTTGATTTGGAAATACTTGAAAATGGTCCATTTGGACCCAAACATTCCTTCCAGACATTCTGCCTCTGCTGTCACAGCAGCTTGGTTGACTTCTAACTTCTTTTTCAGAACACTTTTCCAAAAGGGGTGGTCCTAACTTATTTTTACCTTAAACTTCAATGTCTTAGGGAACTTTCTGTATAAAATGGGCCTCTAGATCTTTTGTTTTCATTTTCTAAGATATTTCAACATTTTAGTCGACAGTACAGACTCTATTTCTGAGTGACCTCTATTGTTTATATGATTTCTCTCAATCTGTGATAGTTATTAAAGATTGGATTTTTGGGTTGTGTTCTAGTCACAATAAGGAATATCTCCATAAAAAATCATGCATTGAAAATATTCCTAATCCCTCTTTTCAATTTTCAAAAGATCATGTTACTGTTCTGTCCACTATTCACAGCAAGCACACTTTTACCTTCCCCTTTGATTTGATGCTTACATGCACTCCAAATTAGTTCATGTCTTAGGAAGTAGCTCATACTACATTTGTACATATCCCATAATGATTTCATTCATTCATTCATACACATTCTAGACTTCTAAGTCATTCTAGAAATCTATGAACACAAAGCACACTACAACCTTTACACATTATAGATACATACATTGCATCCATGCAAAGATTTGGGGCTTTTATGAGTCCTAATCTAAGAAGATTATAAGGAATGATCATGATCACACGTTCATGCTTCCCCTCGATCTAATCCTCCTTTCTCATCCGTCTCAGGGATTGAGAGACCTTCTTTTTCTCAAAGATTAACATGCATCATACTAGCTTGCTAAGTATGTTTCAATTTCTTTGATTGTTTGTTTCAAGAACAATTCATGTACCCTTTAGATTAGGGAAACTTAATTACTTGATACATGATTAGACATTTTTTTCCTAGGTTTATTTGTGTGATATTTCACTTTTGCATTGTATGATATTTGGCTAAGATCTTATGAATGATATTTTATCTTTTGATCTTCCATTTCAAGATTCTTATGTAATGTAATATACTATCATAGTATTAATTGCCGAACCACACACAGTATAAGATGATTATTTGGATGTTAATTGAGGCCCGTCGAAAGACGGGGCGAGTTGAGGGTGTTTTAGTCGCGACAAAGGCTCCTTCCTCTCTCGTACCAAAACCCCGAGCCAAGTTCTTTGGTTATGAAGGGCCGGTGCCCTTTATCCATTTGGGTGAGTCAAAATTACGTTTCTTGGTTCCTTAAAGACCAAGTGGCGACTCTGTATCTGTTTTCGACAGACCTTTTTTTTTTCTCTTTTCAATTTCAAATCAAACAAAAACAAGCAAGTGGTGGAATCCCGCGTGTCCACAATAGGGTTCCTGAACTATAAATCTGCAGAAAAGTAGAACAGGAGAGAGAGAGATAAAGAGAATGAAGAACAAATTTTAGAGAGAGAAGAAGCAAGAAACAAGAATTATAGAGAGAGAGAATGAGAGAATTGCTAGAGAGAGAGAGTAATTTCTATTAGTGCATATCAATACAAGAGCTTAAACAACCCATTTGTATCCATTTCTAACCCAAAGGAATTCTTGAATGAAGACCCATCTTCTGGTATCATTTCCACTTCCATAATCTGCCCCCCCCCCCCTCCCAATTGGTATGAATCTTGGAGCAGAATTAAGGGCAGATCCTTGTCCTTATCAAGTTCCATTTTGGGATTTTTTTTTTTCGTGTGGATCGAATGGCACCAATTTCTGTAGGAGAGCAATTGGCCAGAGACCCATTTGGAGGTGGTGGTCCAGTGGTTATATATATATGTGTGTGTATGTGTGTGTGTGTGTATGTGTCTGTGTGTATAATTAACTTTTAGAAATGGTTGATTCGGCGATGCATGGTGTTGAGAAAAGATCTTGATCGATCCAGCGGTGCTCTCTCTCTAACTTTTTCTATCTATATCACTCTCTCTTTGTGTCGCCCTCTGTCTAAATTTCTCTATGTATATCACACACTCTCTCAATATGGCTCTCTCTCTCTCTCTCTAGTCTTTCTCCCTATAGTTTCTCTCACTAGAATAGAAGGGAAAGAATAAAAATTGAAGATTAATTTGGTGAATAAATTTTGAAAATGCATGATTGTCGGAGTGATTGTGGGATGTGAAAGCTGGATGGGTTAGGGGTAGTCTAGTCCAAAGAAAAACTGTGGACCTATCTCTAAATAGTTTTTTGAGTTGGGTCTATTATAATAAAGATACACTAAATATGATTTAATACTAGTTAACCCTTTATTAAAGTACTTAAACATACACATTTGTTTAGTTACTTTGAAAAATCTTGGGGGGAGTGTAGGTTTTTGCGTAACGGATTGGTTTCTGGAAAATTCAATTCTTTTGTTTGGTAAGTTTAGACATTAGATAGACTTGGATAGAATTAATGTCACACCCCGACCCGCCCCGCCCCGGTGGATTAGGACACGTGTAACAAGACTATACATGTGCCAACCTACTCAAAATAGCAAAGAAAACATGAAATAAACATCACTAACAAGCTTTGATTCGATAAAATAGACCCAAGGGAAAAAATAGTCATTTAGAAAATATAGTAAAATTTTATATCAAACGATAGGTCTTTGAGTCCCAGTTCCAATGCAAAAAATGGCGCGCGAATTCGAATTTTCTAGAAAGAGTTATGCATGTTTCCGTAAAAGTCAACGGCAAAAAAAATAGGCACGCGGATCGATCTGCCCTATATATCCAGATCGATCCGAATTCATCATTTATGGCAGAATGTCCCCGAAAAGGGCCGGATCGATCCGCCCTTTAACTCGGATCGATCCGGGTTTGCAAAACTTGATTTTTACTGCTAAAAACCCCTATTTTTCAAGCGAAAACATCCCAAACTCAAATCAAACTCTCATGGAACTTGGGGAAAACATTTCAAAACCAGTTCCAATCACACTTAAACATTTCCAAGACATATCTAAGTCTGTCCAAACAATAACCTAATATGTAAAACTCCATTATATCCACATTTGGATCATGTTAAACCATTACAACCTCAAATGTTGACAAGCATGCTCAAACATAGAACATTTACTGAAAAGAAGTTCATAAACTCGCAAACAACTTAGTTACAACTAGAACTTGTCCCAAAATGGTTGCGACACATAGCCGGACTTGCCGGAATGATCCAACTCAACAACTTACGCATAAACCAACCATGACATAGAAATTTACACATATTCTCCAATTTAACTACAACTCCAACAACAACATATCTTACAACATGAATCAAAGGATTCCAAACTATAAGTTATATCATATTACAAGTTAAAGGTTTAAGTCTTCAGAATACATCAAGAGTACTAGCAACCCAACTATAGAAGCTAAAAACCAAACTTCAACTATCAACATATTAACATAAGCAGCTCCCCTATTCCAAGCCCAAGCCTCACTCATTTCCTCTCTGAGTATTGCTCCGAACCTGCAGTGGTTGTTATTTACCACAACAGAAAAGGAAAATGGTTTTCTTAAGTATTACGCTTAGTGAATAAACTAACGTGCTTGATATGACATGAACATGTATAATGTGACAATGTAAACACATAAGCATACGTAATCGTTGAATTCCTGGGTTAATGGTTCCTCAGACTGGAAGACCATTCCCTTGGCCACGCGGTCACTTCTATTCCTTGGACATCCATTCTTATAACGGATTTCTTCCTCTTCTCCTCCCTTATTTCACCATAATGAACCATTACCCACATTCATTCATTGACACTTAACACATTGACAAATAACCACATAAGCATGTTAATTTCTACACAATACAAATGTGAATATCATTCCTAGCCCTTGCATGTCTACCATAACATGGATTTAACCATTTCAATCATCAATTTTAACATCTAACATGTAACCCACATCTTAGCTTAGTTAGAAAACCACATTTATCAAGTTCTATAAAAAATAAGCCAAGAAGTGCATAATTTCACCAATTTCCGGCCCAAAATTCACTCCGGAGTAACTCCTACATAAACTCGGTGGACCGCGTGTCACCGATTAGTATGAGCTACCAAAATCCTACGATGAAGATGTAAATAAAAGGTATAGAAATGATTGTCTCACCTCCACGAGTCTGAATACATCTTCGGTTCGCGAATTGGACGAACGGCGACGACGGCACGACGAATAAACGGCATCGGCGTCTCGTGTTCTCTTCTCTCTCTCTCTCTCTGAGCTCTCTTTTTCCTTTTAATTTCTGTAAATGAGAGATATCCTCTCTTGACACATACCCTCATGCACAAGCATGAGATGTCGTTGCCTCATTTTTCCATCTTTTCACTTATTACCCCCAGAATTTCTTAAGTTCTTATTATGAAATCCCCCAAACATTCTATTAACTACCCAATTATCTAAATGGGTGTTTGTTTAAGTTCCGTATGGGTCCCAAACGTGGTCCCAAATATTTTATGAAGTTGCTATCGCACCTACTAATTATGCACTTTTTAAATTACGCCCTTATATAGGTACCCAAACTAATACCAAAAGCTAACATATAACACCATAATATGTAAGCAACTTAACAAGTATAATCATATAAAAATGCATCTAATTATTTCAAATGCAATTTATATTATCTGGGCCCTTCACTGGGTCCCACTTCCATACCTATCACACCTCATTGGGGACTTTTCCAACAGTGTTCTTCTCTGAACACTTTTCCTCGAGCGAGTCCAAAGCCTCTCCTTAATCCATGATATACTATAATTATATAAATTAATGCATATTAACATGATTAATTAACCCTTTTTTCCGGATACGGGTGTTACAATTAAATTAAAATTTGCAATTGTTTCCAACAATGTTAGGATTCCTAGAAATTAAGGAAACTTAATTCTTATCTTGAAATGGTATTTAGATTCATTTTTTTAGGCATTTAGAGCTTTGTTTGGTTCATGGATTTAGTGAGGGAAAAGAAAAGGAAAATCAATTAAAGAAGAAAACTAATGTTCTCGCTGCCACATGGCAGCTCTGTGGTTTTTCTTGATTTTTCTTTTTCCTTCCTTTATATTTATATCTATATTATATCCTACAAAAAGGGTATTTTGGGCATTCCATTCACAAAAGGGGCTTTTATAACCCCAATCATTTGATCTTCATCAAGTGGTCCACAACTCACTCACACCAATACTCCCTCTCCCATAATACACTATATCTCTCCCAAAACTCACTCCCCCTTTTCGTTTTGATTTTTGAATATCACCCCTCTCCAAGTCTCTCTCTCTCTCTCTCCACCGTCTTTCCCCCTCTCTCTTTCTTTCTCTCTCTCTCTCTCTCTCTCTCTCTCTCTCTCTCTCTCTCTCTCTCTCTCTCTCTCTCTTTCCCCAGCCTCACTGAACCGCCACCGAGATCAACCAGGGATCAACCGTCGCCTCCAAGACCCATTTCCATTTTTGTTTTCCAGGTTGGTATAATTCAAAGCAAAAACCTTTACATTTTTAGCTTCCATTTGCTCAATTAATACCTTGCTTCTTGCTGCACAGAGGTAACAAAATTGATTTGGGGGTTACCTACCTGTTGGGTTTGTTGATATCATTTAGGGTTTGTTTGATATCATTTAGGCGTACAAGGCCAGTGAGGTTTTCAATTTTCTTAGCTTAGCTTATTATCTTTTCTTTTTTCAATTGTACAGGAAGTAGCTATTTGGGTCTTAGCTTAGCTTATTATCTTTTATTTATTCTAACTTTGACTCCCACCAATCTTTTCTTTTTTAAGTGTACAGGAAGTAGCTATTTGGGTCTTAGCTTAGCTTATTATCTTTTATTTAATCTAACTTTGACTCCCACCAATCTTTTCTTTTTTAAGTGTACAGGAAGTAGCTATTTGGGTCTTAGCTTAGCTTATTATCTTTTATTTTTTAAGTGTATAGAGGTTTTCAATTTAATCTAACTTTGACTCCCACCAAAAAAATTGCAATTTGGGTTTGAGCAGTATTGCAATTTGGGAAAGTGCCCTCAAGCTTTGTGTAGGTTTAATCTAACTTTGTTCTTTTTGTACCCTTAAAAGTTGGGTTCTCAAAGTAGGACTCAAAAAATGGGACGGAGGGAGTAATTACTTTGTACTCAATTCAGTACTCAATTCCTGCTGCTTCGTTGGAAGTGTAGTGCTATTGGAATTTCTCTCTATTAGTCATGGATTTCCCAAAATGTAAGTGTAGTGCTATTGGAATTTCGTTGGAAGTTGTTTTCGGTGGTACAACTATCAAAGTATTTTGTATTTCACACTTTCAGCTTCATTTGCTGGTTTCTTTATTTTTTTTTAGCGCGTGTGTTTTATTCTTTATTTGTTAGTTTCATGAGTGTTTTTTATTTTCAACTACCAAACAGAGCTATGTGACTTCAAGGCTGGGACTGAGCTTTTGGTGATCATCCTCGCAAAGGTATTGATAAGGTAATGGTGATCATCCTTGCAAACATAGCTTTTGGTTTTGTTAATTTTGCTTCTAATTTCTCTTGGCTTGAGATTGTTTACTTTGGTCAATGTGTGTACCTTATGAGGCACACACATGCATTGTACTTCATGCATTAAATCCCTTTGGTCAATGTGTTTATAAAAAATAAAAAAAACGCCAAAAGCATTAAATCCCTTGGTTTGCTTTTTTTTTTTTTTCATACTTCATGCCCAACTTCAGCTTTTCCTCATACCCTTTCCTCTTGCGTTCTGTTTTCCTTCAGCTTTTCGTCATACCCTTTCCTCTTGCATTCTTACAACAAAATCATAGGGTTGAATTTTTGTATGATAGGTTGCTAATGCCATTACAACAAAATTCCCAACAATTCACTGTCTTCTTTGGCGTAGTATTCTCCAAGTGACAAAGAGGCTCCCATTGTTTTTAACATTTTATTTTTTCATGAATTTGGTCATGGTTATGTCTCTTGGGTTCTGGGTTTTTCTAGCTTAATGTTGTTGAATTTTTGGCTCATTCATATAATGGTGAAGATTTGGAGATATTGAATACATATTTTCTTTTTTGTTGTGCCTATGGGCATGCGCAATTGCATAGGAGCCGGTGAATGTTAACTCTTGAAATGGTTATTTTGGAAATTAACTTTATGGTTTTCAAAACAACCAGTTAAGAAACAAGAATAATAGTCAAGCTTAATTATAATTGGAGGGTTTCAGCAACTATCGGGTTTATGCATCCCAAATTCCTTTTTCTTTTTTTTTTTTCAAGCTAACATTATTTGGTGTTTTTACAAACTGACATTATTTCGGGTTTTCTTTGACATTTTTTGGTTGGTAAAACAGAAAGCTTATACTTGGGACAGGACATTCCACTTCAACAATGTATATCATTCCATCAATCCATCCAATGGTTAGTAAGTAAACTCAGCACTCCGAATGCTCTGTTTTTAGTCTTTGACATAATTTCTAATTTTTAGTACTTCATTTTTTGGTCATTACTGAGGACAACCTTTGTGTTTTACTGAAAGACATCAATTTACTTTATAAAAATAAGAAGAGCATTATAGATATATGTTTGTGTAACTCTTTGTGATCACCTTAACCACTTCTTCCTGAGAACAAAGCGGTTAAAAATAAGAAAAAATTATAACTTTGTTAGAAAAAAGAAATAGTACTGTAGATAACAACCCGTAAATTTGGTTGACAGTAATTCCATTTTCGAGAGTAGTTGTTGGAACATTTATTTTTATTTATTGTTTTTTTTTTGGCAAGTAATATATTTTGGTTCAATCCTAATCAAGTGGTCCACAACTAACTCCCACAACTCTTCCCATTTTCTCATCCATCTCCATCTCCATCTTCTCTCACTATCAATCATTACCTCATCTCTCTCTCTCTCTCTCTCTCTCTCTCTCTCTCTCTCTCTCTCTCTCTCTCTCTCTCAGCTTCCTCTCTGCACCCCCACCATTGACACTGGATCGTGGACCACCACTGACCACCGCCGTCTATCGCCGTTCACATTGACATCTTTCTTGGTCTCTCGGTTCTCTTTCTCTGCAAAAGCACATCAACACCACCACCGCCACCATCCCCAATCAGCCCCTTCTTCGAAACCCTTCAATCCTCCTTCTCTAAAACCCTCAGCCCTACAGCCCCTAACACCCCCACCCACACCATCACCACTGCTGGCCACCACCACTCCCCGCCGCCGGCCAGTGGCACTACCTATTTCTCTCTCTTATTTTAAGGGGTTTTGACTCATTCAATGATTTTTTTTTCAATTAAACTCTGGAAATCTATTGGGGGTTTTGCAGACGCAAAGAAAAGTGCCATTTGGAACAAGAGAAATTTTGGGTTCAAACACTTGGATGCTTATAGTGCTAGCGGAAACACTGCACTGTCGCATTTGATTTCATCTACGACCCCAAAATCAGCAAGTTTACCTTCCCAAATTTGGGTCCTCTTCAGGTACCATTTCTATTTCTTTTGCTCATAAATTTGTACTAAATATGCTTATATATTCGTACTAAATGTGGACTTATATCTCTCTTTAGCAATTGAATCAGCAAAAGAACCATATAGTTGATGCTTACAGTGCTAGCGGAAACACTCCACGGCCGCATTTGGTTTCATTTATGACCTCAAAATCAACTACTTTACATTCTCAAATTGATATAGCAATTGGGTCCTCTTCAGGTACCATTTATATTTCCTTTACTCATATTTTCGTTATAAACATGGACTTATAGCTCTCTTTAGCAATTGAATCAGCAAAGGAACCAGATAGTTGATGTTGTGGTGATTGTTAGAATTCTTGGGGCTACTTTGGTGGTTCCCATCTTGCAAGTCTACGTCATTTGGGGTTTTTGTTTCGATTTTGATCTCTTATTGGTATGTATTGCTTTCGGTGAAGTTGGGAATTTACCATTGTTTGGAATTGACACACATTTACAATTGTTAAACATTGTTTTCTTAACTAATTTGACTTTGTTGTGGACTTCTATTTTCTATAGGAGAACGGGTATCAAGTGTATCTTACTAGAAGTTTTCTGCTTATTCTCAAACAGGTATTAACATGGCGCGATTTTTTGTATTGTTGATTTGATACATTCCGGCTTTGGTAGGACCAAATATGAGACAAAAATTTTAGAATCATTGATAGCACTACTCCACCTTAAATTAGTCCATTTAGAAAAATGGAAAACTTTATCAGATTTCATTATATGTGAACCGCAGTTTTGCTAAGACTCTATAATTGATTGCTTAAGCATAACCTTTTACATGGTTACGTTTTTTCAAATGACATAATTCAACACGCAAACATGCCATATGTAGATGGTTGCAAATTGCTAAATATGTTGATTTTCCTTTTGGCTCTATGTAGATAGTTTGTTAATTTTCTTTATCTTCATCTCTGATTGTCATCTTCTTTTTTCTGGGTGAGAAAGGGGGTTGTAAGTGACGCGTGAATTTGTTTTCTTTTTCTATTATCTCTTTTGTAATTTTGTTGTTATTTGTTTTGGATTTTCTAAGCTTTTGATTGTGTGAATAAGCATGTGAATTTGTGAATTTTGTGTATAGGCATGTTCTTTTCCAAACAATTTGTTTATAAATTATCATATTTGTCCATGGAAGTTATTTTTTGAATTTCTTCTTAAATTGTCTCAGGATCAGATTGTAGTTTGGTCAGTTGTGAAGGGTATATGCCTACTTTTATTTCTTTTTGTAATGGAAGTGGCTTTTTAGATCCACTTACAGCCATATAGAGGCCAAGCTTTTCAAACTGGAAACCATTAATTTTAATTGGAATACTGTAGTAAGCCAAGCAAGTCACCCATACCAAGTTTATTATTCCAACGTTCTCTTCAATTGCACCTTCACAGTTTGCTATGGCTATATTATAAAACATGATATTTGGGTTAGTATTTCCATTCTTTTCCCAGATGTGGTTGAGATGGATGTGTTTTTTTGGGTATGTGCATATCGCAGCTACTTTCTTGAGAAAATGAAGAAATAGTATCAAGAAAAAATGCAAGGTCGATATTTGATAAAAGTTTTCAGTGCAAACGATAGGCATCTATCAAGTTCCCTGGAGTAGAGGCTGATATTATTTTAATATGTAAGGTTAATCACTTTCTTTGAATTTCTTTGCTCAGGGGATTAACAATTAATTTGAATTTCTTTTTATAGACAATTTTCGTTGCATATGGGCTTGATAAAATTGTTCATGGTTGTTGGTTCCTTCTAACCTACAGATACTTCAAGTGGTAAGCTCTTCGCTTTGAACATAGTACTCTGGAATGTTTCATATGTAGTTTAAAATAGAGCAATGCAAAAATAATTCATTTGTGGATCTGTTTTTGTCCGCAGCCCAATGAGTAGGCTCTATTCTTGAAAATGTTGTTAATCAATTACTTAATTTTAGGCGAATAAGATTCAAACCCGAAAAAAATGCATGCTGCAAAGTTTTGTTTTTGTTTTAATTTTTTATTTTGATGTGTGCAGATTTCTTACACTGGCCTAAAATACATGCTATGAAGCACTGACACGGACACAACGACGTGGATACGACACGAGAAAGTCCTACAAAAATTGCATGTCGACACTACAGGAAAGTTTGTCCCAAAAAGGTAAATTGAAAAAGAAAAAGTTCTGTCTTGATTTTTTTTTTTTGATCTCATATTGTTGCCTCCAATTCATACCTTCAGGTTGAGATTGTTCATGTGTTGTTACAAATTTTTATTATGCTTGGTCTGTGAGCTTTTTAACTATACGTGGCCTATTTTACTATAGACTTGAGTGAGAGTGGGTTTGGTAACTTTGAATTTGTTTAATCACAGTGTTCATAGAATTTTTCCCCCACAATGATCTTACTTTTGAGCTTAAGTATGTGCTTCCATAATTGGATGGTGCATTACTTTTAATTTTTTATTGGTAAAAAAATGGAGATAAGAACATGCTGAAGTAGGACTACGTGCATCCAACAATGTATGATTGCAATGACAATAAGATCTAGGTTTTTATCCATGACTAAATGCTTCGAATTAGTAGTGATTGGGGCTAAGTTCAAACTATGCTTTTCTTTGACTACTGTGTTCTTTAATATCTGAATAGCTGAAATTGCTTGGTGTGTTTGATTCAATATTATTATTATTATTTAGTGTGTTTGAGGAAATGGTTTTGAGTTTCTGTACTGTCCCTTTTTTTTTACTTTTTTTTGCGTATTAATTTGTGTACTACATTGAGTGTCCATACTGTAACTTTCTAAACAAAGAAATGAAACAAGAAGAATAGTCAGTTTCCAATTACATTGATTTTTAAAAGGGTTCTCAATTTATTCCTACCACCACCAATTCTCTAGGAGATCAACACTTTGTGAATCGCTTAAAACTTGAGTGAATAAGAAAGAAGAGTTCGGGATGGATCGACAATTTGAGAATCAACTCAAGGTAACATATATATTTTTTTCCAATTCATATTTCAAAGATTGGGGATTATGGATGATAAATGAGACAATTTTTCAAATGCATATTCTCATTGGCGGCAAATTGAAGTTTGTAAGTAGTTTCTTTTTCTCTGTTCTTTCTTTTTATTGGCTAACTTAAATTTGTACACTGTTATTGCATTTTATCAATATTCATTGACTTACTAAATCACCTATGTGCATACACACACTATTTGAGTTGAGTGTAGTTTGTTTGTGTTTTCGGAAAGCAGAATAAAGAGAAAAAAAAATCAGTTTGTTTGTGCTTGAATCAACTTTTTCCCCCTATCACAAGACATGGAACCACAGCTAGAATTTACCAATAATCGAATAATGGTAACTATTTTTAGTCCTCTCACATGATGTTTCGAGACTCACAGTTGCCACTCGGATCCATTTTCTGTTGCTTCATTGTCTTATTACATCCATACGGTGCTGACCATGGGAGCTAGCCACCACCACGACCCATTAGCAGCAGTCACTTCGCCTATCTCTATCGCTCTCAGTGACCCTAACCCCAACCCTCACTCTCTCTCTCTCTCTCTCTCTCTCTCTCTCTCTCTCTCTCTCTCTCTTATCATTCCCATTCTCTGTTTAATCGCCGGAAGAGATCATGGACTGACCGAGACCATTACATTGTCAAGTATAGATTTTTTTTGTAGGGAGTTAGGTATAGATTTTGATCTGCGTTAGATTGTTTTAATGCTTAGTTTGTGGTATGTTTAATTCAGATCTCCCATGAAATAGCAGATTTATCTCTCTAATGTGGGTATGTTAGATTTGTTCTCTGGAGGAAGAGCAATTGTTTGTCTAATGTGGGTATGCTCAATTTGTTGTGCTTTACCCCTCTAAATTCGATAAACCTGCATTGTTGGATTATTTTCCTATTCACCTTAAAATTGTGCTTTGTGCATTTTTTTTTGTATTACAAAATGGTGAGAGCAAAGGGAAGGAGAATGGGTCAATTAAGGGTTTCATGAAGTAGGTTTGGAACCATCCCTCTGTTTCATAGTTTATGCAGTAGGTTTGAAACTTTCTATCTAGCATTCTTTCCCTATACTTTTTTCCTTCCATTTTTTAGGCTGAAAATCTGGCAGACTTTTAGGATTTTTTTTTTACAGAGGTTTGGATATTGGCAGGAACTTTCAGTTCCCAATTTTGAGACAGGTTTATCACTCATGCTTGAAAACTTAAAACCTCTAGGTTTATGTTAAAACTGAGTACTCACTGATAAATCTCAGAACTTGGAAATCTCAAAACTTATTTGCCTTGCTTTTAGAAAACCCCTTTAGCACATAGATTTCTTCGACACGTGGTGTAGGCATTTGCTGTCGGACATTTTTCTCTGCTTTTTTTGTTCGTAAAGGAATGGTATATACTCTGTTTTTCACATATAGATTACAGTGATCTATTGCATATGAAATTTCTGAATAGATTTTCCAATAATTGGGCTGGGACTATAGATGTGATTGTGGCACTCTTTTGTCAAGGTATAATTACTGAATCTTCGTATCAACAAACCAGCAAGATCCTGATTTTTTTTTTTTAATTCTGAACTTGAAGTCTAATTTTCTCATTTTTCTTCTCTGTTGCATGATTTTATTTAATGAGAGGGTGAGTGATTTTTTGTTTAGAAATTTAGCAGGTTGTTGATTACGTTCTATTTTCCTTGAGACGCTACAATATCCACCATTGTTTATCCTATTTTGCAAGCTAATCAGCTCCTATTTGTACATGAAAAAAAAATAGAATGTACTGCTATTATGAGCAGACCACCATTGCCTAGATGTTGAGTGAGTGGTCTGCTATTATGAGCCCTTACGTTTTAGTGAAATAGAATTTTCTTAAAGCTCTTTGTGAATCAATGATCATAATTACTCCATGAAATCTGATGCCATTTATACATTGAATTGAATTGTACATAAATTTTCCTTTAAACTATTAATATTAGCAATTCAATGTTTACAATAGTTCGGATTATTAGACGCACTTCACTTTGCATACTAGAACTTGCTTTCGATACACATTCTCACTAATTGGAAATCAGAGACTGTAGTCTCCAACTATGGTTTAAAAATTCCAATTGGAGTTGCTTAAATAAATTGTTGGGATCAAATGGAGGACTCATTGTCTGTTTGGTTACTGAGAAAGCATTTGGGAAGCAAGCATTTGGGAAGCATGTCATTACTCCATAACTTCGGAAAGGTAAAGTGATGTACTCTTGAGTGAACACTGAATGATATTGGATTTCTGAATGCTTTTAGAACCAGTGGTACTGGGCGGAGAATAAAGTATGTTCATTTACATGACTGGTTTAAGGGCATGTCCAAAAGTTTCAAGGTGTTTGTTTTTTTTTTGTTGGTAAATTTCAAGGTTAGTTACTAATTTATGTTCTTCTGTTCCTTTTTGTTTCTGCAGGTTGGGGAATACCAAGGTGCATACAAGGTTTGACTTTCTTAATTAGGTATACATCTCTCTCTCCCTCTCTCTCTATATATATTGGTATTTACTTGCTTCTAATTCCATTTAGAATTGTCTACTTTTGTGGTTGATTTTGAAAGTTGTAGATATTCATGGAGGAAAAAACACAAACATAGCTGCCAATTGGTTCCGCTTTTATGGGATATCTGCCAACTATTCTAGAAAGCAAGTTTCAGGGAGAGGAAGTTTTTAGCTTTGCATCAATGAGAGTGATCTTTGCGGTTTGATTCATCCTTTTCTATATTAGATGTACTTCCCGTTCAGACCTAATGCTCAGATTGGATGTGATATGCCCATGTGTATATAGTGTGATTTTTTCCAACCATGTTTTTTTTGCTATAGTGAATAACTCTCTTATAGGTGAAAATTATAAGATTTTCAAGTTGGATCTAGCCCTAAACATGGAAGGGTAAACTGGCCATTGATTGAACAAGACCTAATCTGAAAACCATTATTTCTTTCATTGTGTGCTTCCATTTGACAAAGCATTTCGGAAATCTGGTATTCAAATTTGGAAAGCATATCATTACCCTTTGTTGGAAAAGTCTAAGCCATGTACTTTATTCATTTAATTACTTTTGTTGCCCCTTAAATGTGGGTGCCTTTTTTGAAATGAAATGAAAGAATTGTTTCTCTTTTGCTCAGACTCTGGGCCAGAAAGTGTAGGGAAATGAACACAAAAAAAGCTCTCTTTCTATTCTGAAAACACTTGCAGAAATTCGTGCTGTGTCAAGAAGAGTAAAAGAAACTAATATTAAGCTATCCTGATGCTAATATCTTCACGAAGGTATGGTTGGAGCTACTTTGAGAATTTCATTTGTGAATAGGAACACAATTATCTTTTATCAACTCACTCTTTTTATATATCTCAGCATGTCCTCTCCTCTCTCACTCTCACTCTCCCTCTCCCTCTCCCTCTCACTCTCTCCTCCCAGAGGAGATTTAAGGTGGTTTTTCAGGAAAGGAAGAAAGGGGCAGCCATGGAGCATAAGTGAGGTTACTTTGCTCTTTCTTTGAAAGAACATTCTCTGCCAACTAATATTAAACCAGCAATTTCAAAAAATTCTCAGGTTTGGCAAAGATGGGTCTCAAATTTGTTTGTCCAATTTCTCCTCCTTTAAGAATGACTAAAAGAATAAGAACATTATATGAAAAACCTATTCCCTATTTCCCTAGCTTGAATTTAAGACCAGCCTTGAGGGGGAAAGGCTATATCAACATAGGAGTTAATAGATTGTATAACCTCCAACGGCCATATTTTTAATATTGGAGTTAACAGATTTAATAGTCTCCAACGGCCATATTATTAATACAAGATACTAGTCACATCAATGTAAATGACTTTGTTTGCATTTTTGAAATAAAAAGCCCAATGCCCAAATAAGAGGAAACTCAATAAATCCAACAAGCATAACAATTATGAATAAATATAATTCAGGGAGAAAACATGGAGGGGCAGAGAAAAAGGAGATTTCAAATTTGGGGAGATAAATCATTTGCAAATATGTGGAGAGAAAAAATAGCAAATAGGGAATAGGGAAATAGGGAATAGGTTTTTCATATAATGTTCTTATTCTTTTAGTCATTCTTAAAGGAGGAGAAATTGGACAAACAAATTTGAGACCCATCTTTGCCAAACCTGAGAATTTTTTGAAATTGCTGGTTTAATATTAGTTGGCAGAGAATGTTCTTTCAAAGAAAGAGCAAAGTAACCTCACTTATGCTCCATGGCTGCCCCTTTCTTCCTTTCCTGAAAAACCACCTTAAATCTCCTCTGGGAGGAGAGAGTGAGAGGGAGAGGGAGAGGGAGAGTGAGAGTGAGAGAGGAGAGGACATGCTGAGATATATAAAAAGAGTGAGTTGATAAAAGATAATTGTGTTCCTATTCACAAATGAAATTCTCAAAGTAGCTCCAACCATACCTTCGTGAAGATATTAGCATCAGGATAGCTTAATATTAGTTTCTTTTACTCTTCTTGACACAGCACGAATTTCTGCAAGTGTTTTCAGAATAGAAAGAGAGCTTTTTTTGTGTTCATTTCCCTACACTTTCTGGCCCAGAGTCTGAGCAAAAGAGAAACAATTCTTTCATTTCATTTCAAAAAAGGCACCCACATTTAAGGGGCAACAAAAGTAATTAAATGAATAAAGTACATGGCTTAGACTTTTCCAACAAAGGGTAATGATATGCTTTCCAAATTTGAATACCAGATTTCCGAAATGCTTTGTCAAATGGAAGCACACAATGAAAGAAATAATGGTTTTCAGATTAGGTCTTGTTCAATCAATGGCCAGTTTACCCTTCCATGTTTAGGGCTAGATCCAACTTGAAAATCTTATAATTTTCACCTATAAGAGAGTTATTCACTATAGCAAAAAAAACATGGTTGGAAAAAATCACACTATATACACATGGGCATATCACATCCAATCTGAGCATTAGGTCTGAACGGGAAGTACATCTAATATAGAAAAGGATGAATCAAACCGCAAAGATCACTCTCATTGATGCAAAGCTAAAAACTTCCTCTCCCTGAAACTTGCTTTCTAGAATAGTTGGCAGATATCCCATAAAAGCGGAACCAATTGGCAGCTATGTTTGTGTTTTTTCCTCCATGAATATCTACAACTTTCAAAATCAACCACAAAAGTAGACAATTCTAAATGGAATTAGAAGCAAGTAAATACCAATATATATAGAGAGAGAGGGAGAGAGAGATGTATACCTAATTAAGAAAGTCAAACCTTGTATGCACCTTGGTATTCCCCAACCTGCAGAAACAAAAAGGAACAGAAGAACATAAATTAGTAACTAACCTTGAAATTTACCAACAAAAAAAAAAACAAACACCTTGAAACTTTTGGACATGCCCTTAAACCAGTCATGTAAATGAACATACTTTATTCTCCGCCCAGTACCACTGGTTCTAAAAGCATTCAGAAATCCAATATCATTCAGTGCTCACTCAAGAGTACATCACTTTACCTTTCCGAAGTTATGGAGTAATGACATGCTTCCCAAATGCTTGCTTCCCAAATGCTTTCTCAGTAACCAAACAGACAATGAGTCCTCCATTTGATCCCAACAATTTATTTAAGCAACTCCAATTGGAATTTTTAAACCATAGTTGGAGACTACAGTCTCTGATTTCCAATTAGTGAGAATGTGTATCGAAAGCAAGTTCTAGTATGCAAAGTGAAGTGCGTCTAATAATCCGAACTATTGTAAACATTGAATTGCTAATATTAATAGTTTAAAGGAAAATTTATGTACAATTCAATTCAATGTATAAATGGCATCAGATTTCATGGAGTAATTATGATCATTGATTCACAAAGAGCTTTAAGAAAATTCTATTTCACTAAAACGTAAGGGCTCATAATAGCAGACCACTCACTCAACATCTAGGCAATGGTGGTCTGCTCATAATAGCAGTACATTCTATTTTTTTTTCATGTACAAATAGGAGCTGATTAGCTTGCAAAATAGGATAAACAATGGTGGATATTGTAGCGTCTCAAGGAAAATAGAACGTAATCAACAACCTGCTAAATTTCTAAACAAAAAATCACTCACCCTCTCATTAAATAAAATCATGCAACAGAGAAGAAAAATGAGAAAATTAGACTTCAAGTTCAGAATTAAAAAAAAAAATCAGGATCTTGCTGGTTTGTTGATACGAAGATTCAGTAATTATACCTTGACAAAAGAGTGCCACAATCACATCTATAGTCCCAGCCCAATTATTGGAAAATCTATTCAGAAATTTCATATGCAATAGATCACTGTAATCTATATGTGAAAAACAGAGTATATACCATTCCTTTACGAACAAAAAAAGCAGAGAAAAATGTCCGACAGCAAATGCCCTACACCACGTGTCGAAGAAATCTATGTGCTAAAGGGGTTTTCTAAAAGCAAGGCAAATAAGTTTTGAGATTTCCAAGTTCTGAGATTTATCAGTGAGTACTCAGTTTTAACATAAACCTAGAGGTTTTAAGTTTTCAAGCATGAGTGATAAACCTGTCTCAAAATTGGGAACTGAAAGTTCCTGCCAATATCCAAACCTCTGTAAAAAAAAATCCTAAAAGTCTGCCAGATTTTCAGCCTAAAAAATGGAAGGAAAAAAGTATAGGGAAAGAATGCTAGATAGAAAGTTTCAAACCTACTGCATAAACTATGAAACAGAGGGATGGTTCCAAACCTACTTCATGAAACCCTTAATTGACCCATTCTCCTTCCCTTTGCTCTCACCATTTTGTAATACCAAAAAAAATGCACAAAGCACAATTTTAAGGTGAATAGGAAAATAATCCAACAATGCAGGTTTATCGAATTTAGAGGGGTAAAGCACAACAAATTGAGCATACCCACATTAGACAAACAATTGCTCTTCCTCCAGAGAACAAATCTAACATACCCACATTAGAGAGATAAATCTGCTATTTCATGGGAGATCTGAATTAAACATACCACAAACTAAGCATTAAAACAATCTAACGCAGATCAAAATCTATACCTAACTCCCTACAAAAAAAATCTATACTTGACAATGTAATGGTCTCGGTCAGTCCATGATCTCTTCCGGCGATTAAACAGAGAGTGGGAATGATAAAGAGAGAGAGAGAGAGAGAGAGAGAGAGAGAGAGAGTGAGGGTTGGGGTTAGGGTCACTGAGAGCGATAGAGATAGGCGAAGTGACTGCTGCTAATGGGTCGTGGTGGTGGCTAGCTCCCATGGTCAGCACCGTATGGATGTAATAAGACAATGAAGCAACAGAAAATGGATCCGAGTGGCAACTGTGAGTCTCGAAACATCATGTGAGAGGACTAAAAATAGTTACCATTATTCGATTATTGGTAAATTCTAGCTGTGGTTCCATGTCTTGTGATAGGGGGAAAAAGTTGATTCAAGCACAAACAAACTGATTTTTTTTTCTCTTTATTCTGCTTTCCGAAAACACAAACAAACTACACTCAACTCAAATAGTGTGTGTATGCACATAGGTGATTTAGTAAGTCAATGAATATTGATAAAATGCAATAACAGTGTACAAATTTAAGTTAGCCAATAAAAAGAAAGAACAGAGAAAAAGAAACTACTTACAAACTTCAATTTGCCGCCAATGAGAATATGCATTTGAAAAATTGTCTCATTTATCATCCATAATCCCCAATCTTTGAAATATGAATTGGAAAAAAATATATATGTTACCTTGAGTTGATTCTCAAATTGTCGATCCATCCCGAACTCTTCTTTCTTATTCACTCAAGTTTTAAGCGATTCACAAAGTGTTGATCTCCTAGAGAATTGGTGGTGGTAGGAATAAATTGAGAACCCTTTTAAAAATCAATGTAATTGGAAACTGACTATTCTTCTTGTTTCATTTCTTTGTTTAGAAAGTTACAGTATGGACACTCAATGTAGTACACAAATTAATACGCAAAAAAAAGTAAAAAACAAGGGACAGTACAGAAACTCAAAACCATTTCCTCAAACACACTAAATAATAATAATAATATTGAATCAAACACACCAAGCAATTTCAGCTATTCAGATATTAAAGAACACAGTAGTCAAAGAAAAGCATAGTTTGAACTTAGCCCCAATCACTACTAATTCGAAGCATTTAGTCATGGATAAAAACCTAGATCTTATTGTCATTGCAATCATACATTGTTGGATGCACGTAGTCCTACTTCAGCATGTTCTTATCTCCATTTTTTTACCAATAAAAAATTAAAAGTAATGCACCATCCAATTATGGAAGCACATACTTAAGCTCAAAAGTAAGATCATTGTGGGGGAAAAATTCTATGAACACTGTGATTAAACAAATTCAAAGTTACCAAACCCACTCTCACTCAAGTCTATAGTAAAATAGGCCACGTATAGTTAAAAAGCTCACAGACCAAGCATAATAAAAATTTGTAACAACACATGAACAATCTCAACCTGAAGGTATGAATTGGAGGCAACAATATGAGATCAAAAAAAAAAAATCAAGACAGAACTTTTTCTTTTTCAATTTACCTTTTTGGGACAAACTTTCCTGTAGTGTCGACATGCAATTTTTGTAGGACTTTCTCGTGTCGTATCCACGTCGTTGTGTCCGTGTCAGTGCTTCATAGCATGTATTTTAGGCCAGTGTAAGAAATCTGCACACATCAAAATAAAAAATTAAAACAAAAACAAAACTTTGCAGCATGCATTTTTTTCGGGTTTGAATCTTATTCGCCTAAAATTAAGTAATTGATTAACAACATTTTCAAGAATAGAGCCTACTCATTGGGCTGCGGACAAAAACAGATCCACAAATGAATTATTTTTGCATTGCTCTATTTTAAACTACATATGAAACATTCCAGAGTACTATGTTCAAAGCGAAGAGCTTACCACTTGAAGTATCTGTAGGTTAGAAGGAACCAACAACCATGAACAATTTTATCAAGCCCATATGCAACGAAAATTGTCTATAAAAAGAAATTCAAATTAATTGTTAATCCCCTGAGCAAAGAAATTCAAAGAAAGTGATTAACCTTACATATTAAAATAATATCAGCCTCTACTCCAGGGAACTTGATAGATGCCTATCGTTTGCACTGAAAACTTTTATCAAATATCGACCTTGCATTTTTTCTTGATACTATTTCTTCATTTTCTCAAGAAAGTAGCTGCGATATGCACATACCCAAAAAAACACATCCATCTCAACCACATCTGGGAAAAGAATGGAAATACTAACCCAAATATCATGTTTTATAATATAGCCATAGCAAACTGTGAAGGTGCAATTGAAGAGAACGTTGGAATAATAAACTTGGTATGGGTGACTTGCTTGGCTTACTACAGTATTCCAATTAAAATTAATGGTTTCCAGTTTGAAAAGCTTGGCCTCTATATGGCTGTAAGTGGATCTAAAAAGCCACTTCCATTACAAAAAGAAATAAAAGTAGGCATATACCCTTCACAACTGACCAAACTACAATCTGATCCTGAGACAATTTAAGAAGAAATTCAAAAAATAACTTCCATGGACAAATATGATAATTTATAAACAAATTGTTTGGAAAAGAACATGCCTATACACAAAATTCACAAATTCACATGCTTATTCACACAATCAAAAGCTTAGAAAATCCAAAACAAATAACAACAAAATTACAAAAGAGATAATAGAAAAAGAAAACAAATTCACGCGTCACTTACAACCCCCTTTCTCACCCAGAAAAAAGAAGATGACAATCAGAGATGAAGATAAAGAAAATTAACAAACTATCTACATAGAGCCAAAAGGAAAATCAACATATTTAGCAATTTGCAACCATCTACATATGGCATGTTTGCGTGTTGAATTATGTCATTTGAAAAAACGTAACCATGTAAAAGGTTATGCTTAAGCAATCAATTATAGAGTCTTAGCAAAACTGCGGTTCACATATAATGAAATCTGATAAAGTTTTCCATTTTTCTAAATGGACTAATTTAAGGTGGAGTAGTGCTATCAATGATTCTAAAATTTTTGTCTCATATTTGGTCCTACCAAAGCCGGAATGTATCAAATCAACAATACAAAAAATCGCGCCATGTTAATACCTGTTTGAGAATAAGCAGAAAACTTCTAGTAAGATACACTTGATACCCGTTCTCCTATAGAAAATAGAAGTCCACAACAAAGTCAAATTAGTTAAGAAAACAATGTTTAACAATTGTAAATGTGTGTCAATTCCAAACAATGGTAAATTCCCAACTTCACCGAAAGCAATACATACCAATAAGAGATCAAAATCGAAACAAAAACCCCAAATGACGTAGACTTGCAAGATGGGAACCACCAAAGTAGCCCCAAGAATTCTAACAATCACCACAACATCAACTATCTGGTTCCTTTGCTGATTCAATTGCTAAAGAGAGCTATAAGTCCATGTTTATAACGAAAATATGAGTAAAGGAAATATAAATGGTACCTGAAGAGGACCCAATTGCTATATCAATTTGAGAATGTAAAGTAGTTGATTTTGAGGTCATAAATGAAACCAAATGCGGCCGTGGAGTGTTTCCGCTAGCACTGTAAGCATCAACTATATGGTTCTTTTGCTGATTCAATTGCTAAAGAGAGATATAAGTCCACATTTAGTACGAATATATAAGCATATTTAGTACAAATTTATGAGCAAAAGAAATAGAAATGGTACCTGAAGAGGACCCAAATTTGGGAAGGTAAACTTGCTGATTTTGGGGTCGTAGATGAAATCAAATGCGACAGTGCAGTGTTTCCGCTAGCACTATAAGCATCCAAGTGTTTGAACCCAAAATTTCTCTTGTTCCAAATGGCACTTTTCTTTGCGTCTGCAAAACCCCCAATAGATTTCCAGAGTTTAATTGAAAAAAAAAATCATTGAATGAGTCAAAACCCCTTAAAATAAGAGAGAGAAATAGGTAGTGCCACTGGCCGGCGGCGGGGAGTGGTGGTGGCCAGCAGTGGTGATGGTGTGGGTGGGGGTGTTAGGGGCTGTAGGGCTGAGGGTTTTAGAGAAGGAGGATTGAAGGGTTTCGAAGAAGGGGCTGATTGGGGATGGTGGCGGTGGTGGTGTTGATGTGCTTTTGCAGAGAAAGAGAACCAAGAGACCAAGAAAGATGTCAATGTGAACGGCGATAGATGGCGGTGGTCAGTGGTGGTCCACGATCCAGTGTCAATGGTGGGGGTGCAGAGAGGAAGCTGAGAGAGAGAGAGAGAGAGAGAGAGATGAGGTAATGACTGATAGTGAGAGAAGATGGAGATGGAGATGGATGAGAAAATGGGAAGAGTTGTGGGAGTTAGTTGTGGACCACTTGATTAGGATTGAACCAAAATATATTACTTGCCAAAAAAAAAAACAATAAATAAAAATAAATGTTCCAACAACTACTCTCGAAAATGGAATTACTGTCAACCAAATTTACGGGTTGTTATCTACAGTACTATTTCTTTTTTCTAACAAAGTTATAATTTTTTCTTATTTTTAACCGCTTTGTTCTCAGGAAGAAGTGGTTAAGGTGATCACAAAGAGTTACACAAACATATATCTATAATGCTCTTCTTATTTTTATAAAGTAAATTGATGTCTTTCAGTAAAACACAAAGGTTGTCCTCAGTAATGACCAAAAAATGAAGTACTAAAAATTAGAAATTTTGTCAAAGACTGAAAACAGAGCATTCGGAGTGCTGAGTTTACTTACTAACCATTGGATGGATTGATGGAATGATATACATTGTTGAAGTGGAATGTCCTGTCCCAAGTATAAGCTTTCTGTTTTACCAACCAAAAAATGTCAAAGAAAACCCGAAATAATGTCAGTTTGTAAAAACACCAAATAATGTTAGCTTGAAAAAAAAAAAAAAAAAGGAATTTGGGATGCATAAACCCGATAGTTGCTGAAACCCTCCAATTATAATTAAGCTTGACTATTATTCTTGTTTCTTAACTGGTTGTTTTGAAAACCATAAAGTTAATTTCCAAAATAACCATTTCAAGAGTTAACATTCACCGGCTCCTATGCAATTGCGCATGCCGATAGGCACAACAAAAAAGAAAATATGTATTCAATATCTCCAAATCTTCACCATTATATGAATGAGCCAAAAATTCAACAACATTAAGCTAGAAAAACCCAGAACCCAAGAGACATAACCATGACCAAATTCATGAAAAAATAAAATGTTAAAAACAATGGGAGCCTCTTTGTCACTTGGAGAATACTACGCCAAAGAAGACAGTGAATTGTTGGGAATTTTGTTGTAATGGCATTAGCAACCTATCATACAAAAATTCAACCCTATGATTTTGTTGTAAGAATGCAAGAGGAAAGGGTATGACGAAAAGCTGAAGGAAAACAGAACGCAAGAGGAAAGGGTATGAGGAAAAGCTGAAGTTGGGCATGAAGTATGAAAAAAAAAAAAAAAAAAAAAAAGCAAACCAAGGGATTTAATGCTTTTGGCGTTTTTTTTTATTTTTTATAAACACATTGACCAAAGGGATTTAATGCATGAAGTACAATGCATGTGTGTGCCTCATAAGGTACACACATTGACCAAAGTAAACAATCTCAAGCCAAGAGAAATTAGAAGCAAAATTAACAAAACCAAAAGCTATGTTTGCAAGGATGATCACCATTACCTTATCAATACCTTTGCGAGGATGATCACCAAAAGCTCAGTCCCAGCCTTGAAGTCACATAGCTCTGTTTGGTAGTTGAAAATAAAAAACACTCATGAAACTAACAAATAAAGAATAAAACACACGCGCTAAAAAAAATAAAGAAACCAGCAAATGAAGCTGAAAGTATGAAATACAAAATACTTTGATAGTTGTACCACCGAAAACAACTTCCAACGAAATTCCAATAGCACTACACTTACATTTTGGGAAATCCATGACTAATAGAGAGAAATTCCAATAGCACTACACTTCCAACGAAGCAGCAGGAATTGAGTACTGAATTGAGTACAAAGTAATTACTCCCTCCGTCCCATTTTTTGAGTCCTACTTTGAGAACCCAACTTTTAAGGGTACAAAAAGAACAAAGTTAGATTAAACCTACACAAAGCTTGAGGGCACTTTCCCAAATTGCAATACTGCTCAAACCCAAATTGCAATTTTTTTGGTGGGAGTCAAAGTTAGATTAAATTGAAAACCTCTATACACTTAAAAAATAAAAGATAATAAGCTAAGCTAAGACCCAAATAGCTACTTCCTGTACACTTAAAAAAGAAAAGATTGGTGGGAGTCAAAGTTAGATTAAATAAAAGATAATAAGCTAAGCTAAGACCCAAATAGCTACTTCCTGTACACTTAAAAAAGAAAAGATTGGTGGGAGTCAAAGTTAGAATAAATAAAAGATAATAAGCTAAGCTAAGACCCAAATAGCTACTTCCTGTACAATTGAAAAAAGAAAAGATAATAAGCTAAGCTAAGAAAATTGAAAACCTCACTGGCCTTGTACGCCTAAATGATATCAAACAAACCCTAAATGATATCAACAAACCCAACAGGTAGGTAACCCCCAAATCAATTTTGTTACCTCTGTGCAGCAAGAAGCAAGGTATTAATTGAGCAAATGGAAGCTAAAAATGTAAAGGTTTTTGCTTTGAATTATACCAACCTGGAAAACAAAAATGGAAATGGGTCTTGGAGGCGACGGTTGATCCCTGGTTGATCTCGGTGGCGGTTCAGTGAGGCTGGGGAAAGAGAGAGTGAGGGAGAGAGAGAGAGAGAGAGAGAGAGAAAGAAAGAGAGAGGGGGAAAGACGGTGGAGAGAGAGAGAGAGACTTGGAGAGGGGTGATATTCAAAAATCAAAACGAAAAGGGGGAGTGAGTTTTGGGAGAGATATAGTGTATTATGGGAGAGGGAGTATTGGTGTGAGTGAGTTGTGGACCACTTGATGAAGATCAAATGATTGGGGTTATAAAAGCCCCTTTTGTGAATGGAATGCCCAAAATACCCTTTTTGTAGGATATAATATAGATATACATAAATCTGATTCCCTTAATTTTGAAAATTCTCAAAATCAAACTGTGAAGTACGGAGTACTTAATAGAAAATATTGTTCTTTCGGAAATACAAGTTTTTGTTTTGAGCACTGAGTATACTCCCTATTAGTGTATTACAAAACAATGGAGTATGGTATATGAACACCCATAAGTTAATTGTATAGAATACTCTTTAAGTACAACTCTAATCCGGTGGATATTGTTGAAGAAAACTGAAGTAATTGGAAAACCATTATAAATGTGGTACTGTTAATGCAATATTTTGTGAATATATATTCCTCTGTCTGTATGTTTGTATATGTTTTGGTAAAGAGAAAAATTTATTGGGGGCCACACCTAGCCGTAGGTTGGTGTGTCTATGTGTATATATATAGATTATACATATCATATAATATGTTATTATATTATATAAATAGGGTGCACCAATTGTTAAGTCTGTTACTTAAAAAAAAAAGATTCAATTTTGAATTGAATTGTATTCAATTTTCTTAACCCAGTGCTGAGTGTTGTAGTAATCGAAAATGTAGAGATTAGTTGTAATTGCTACTAAAAGTTTTTTGTAGCAAATATGTGTGGTTAAATTTTATTTTAAATATTTTAAGTGCTATAATTGTTGTAATTCAAATGATGAATTCAAAAGTATCATTTAAGTTTTAATGTGTAAGAGATTTCATTATTTGCACCACATGGTCAGTAGTGTGTAGATATAGTGTGTGTGTGTGTGTGTGTGTGTGTGTATATACTAGTATAATATACTATTCCATATTGTCGAATATGTTGTGAAACATGTACTATGAGAAATATAGTGTATGGAAAACCTCTTATCAACATATTTCCCTGTTGACTATATAGCTTCAGGCTTGTGATATTTTATTCTTTTCGAAGTCTGCTTGAGATGATTCAAACATTTGGGGCTAAACTTTACTAGATTTATATTTTTGTTTATATAGAGGACTCCACTCTAAAACAAAATTATTACCCACAATGAGTTTTAGGGGAAATAGAAAAACTCAATTTTATTATTTTTGAAGAGTGGGTTATTTGCCTTATGATAGAATACGGAGTATTTTAATTCTAAGCAATTTGCTTGTAGAGCAGTAGCAAATGCTTTTTGGGATAAGCATTTAGTAGTAGACATAAAATTTCATGACTTGAGAGTCTATTGAAAGAAATTTTTATGAGCATATATCTCTTTAAAGTTGAGGAATAGTGGAGGTTCTCAATCTCATGTTTTATCTCATACAGCTAGTTTAAATTTAGAATGCATGATCGATATCATGACATATTTTGTGTACTACAAAACTTTAAGAGAGCCTAGTGCTAAAAAGATTTTGAAAATAATTTATGTACATTACTTTATTTAGAATGACATCCTACTTGTTTAGAGGATAATCTTACTTTTCAAATGTTAATTTTGTAAAGAAGTCATTCAATTTGAGATGGACTTTATTATATATGTCCAATGATATTGTAATGTTTTTCAATTCATCACTTGATCGTAAATAAAAGAAAAATGTTGATGTCTTGGATATCGATTCTCCTATTTACATCCATTAAATTTTTATTAGTCATTGCTATATGATTTTGCATACTCATGTTATGGATGTTAAAATCATTTTTTTTAAAATGGAGAATTAGAAGATGAAATTTTATTTGCATAAACCGGAAGGGTTTATAGATTCAAATAAAAAATAGAGTATGTACACTTTATATGATTTAATATTGGCTCTCAACCAATATCGTGGAAAATTTTGATCAAACGATTTCCTAATAGTTTTTAAAAGGGAAGTGAAAATTGTTATCATTAACACAATGATAGAATATGTGTTATGATATGTTTACACAAAAAAAGTTTAGTATCACTTTATATTGATATGAAGAATTTGGGTAAAGTCAATGTAATTTTGTGAATTAAAAAATTTTCAATGGTTATTGTTGGTTTATAATGATCTAATATCATTATATTGGGAAAGTTTTGAGATAAAAATTTCTTTGCAAATTTTGAATTCCTTTGAGCTAAGTGTTAAATCAAATCACATATGAGTGTGATGTTATTAATCAAAAGGAATATGATATATGTTGATGCACTACCAAACTTAAGCCAGAACCGTTGTAAACTGTATATGAACAAGCAAATCTCCTTCAAAATAAAATGATTTCAAATAATTTTATTTTTGAAAAACAAATCGGGTATTTTGAGGAATGATTAATTGACTTAAGTGCCTGTAGGCATATGTTTAACAACACAATTGTTAAAAGAGATACTCTTAAAATGGAAAGTGAAATGTTTTACTTGGTGATTCACTTTATACCAATGTTTTGGTACCAACAACTTGAAAATTGATTTTCTTCTTCAGGAAGAAATGAATTTAAAAGGAAAATATATATTCTTGTTTCCTATTGTTGTGGAAGAATATAGCTATGCGAATAGGATTTCGGATTGTATGAGACGAAATCAACAAGTGAATTTATTTTCACGTTTAGTAGAGGTGTAGTATCTTGGAAGTTGTCCAAGCAAGCTTGCACAGCTAAGTTAACGATGGAATATGAGTTTGCAGCTTTTGAGAAAGCTAGTACTGAGGCTAAGTGGTTTAGAAACTTCTTAGCAGATGTTCCTATTTGGAATAAACCATTTACATTGGTTTTTCTACATTGAGATAGCCAAGTTGTAATAAGTTGAGCTATGAATAAGTCATATAATGTCAAGAGTAGGCATATACGCCTAAGACATAATAGTCATATAATGTCAAGAGTAGGCATATACGCCTAAGACATAATACTGTGAAACAGCTATTTGAGATAATTTATATCTCTTAATTTTTGCAAGGTCAGATGATTTTGGTTAACCATTTAATAATACCACTAGGGAAAAAACTAGTGTATAAAACATCGAAGGGAATGGGGCTTATGCCTGTAACAAAAATCAACAATGATGGTAACCCAACCTATGTAATTGGAGAACCCAAGAAATAGGTTCATATGGGTAATAACAAGTCATTGGTTGATTTGAGATGCATTATAATTTGATTATCTTGTTGTCCATTCCTATGGTGTAGAGTGCAATTGCAATGAGAAAGGTTGAGTTAAACTCTTAATGAATTCCATAGTCCATACTGAATGGATGGTATGTTTAATTGCAATGCATACCTGATGGATTCACCTATATAAGTGTGAAAGTGGGCCGCTTTCTATGAAAACGTAGGCAAGTTTTCTAGAGCACTTATGAAAATTTAGGACTGGCGCAGGGCCTAGAGGTGCCACACCGATTAGAGTTGCTCAGATTCTGAGGAATCAATGTGGGTATAAGACGACTGGTTTACGTTAAGGGATTCTGGTTCGTAGAAATTTGATTTCACCAAATTCCTGTAAGTCACTTCTTATATTCTTAGGGACTGGTTCATAGCCCTAAAGGCACCAGTTCTTATGCATTGAATTCTCTTGCTCCATTCTTTTATTTGTTGTTTAAATTTTTGAAATAGGGGGGGGGGGGGGGGGGGGGGGATTGTTGGAATTATTGAGTTTCCTCTTATTTGGGCATTGGGCTTTTTATTTCAAAAATGCAAACAAAGTCATTTATATTGATGTGACTAGTATCTTGTATTAATTATATGGTCGTTGGAGACTATTAAATCTATTAACTCCAATATTAAAAATATAGCCGTTGGAGGTTATTAAATCTATTAACTCCTATATTAAATATGTTTTTAGTAATATAACCGTTGGGCAATTTGTCTAATATAAATAGCCTTCCCTCTTCCCATTTACAAAATGAAAAAATTTCTCTCTTTTGTGATTCTTAAAAAAAAAAATCATTTCATTATTTTGGAGCAATTCTGAGCACTCATATATTCTTCCAATTCGAATGCACGTTTGAAAGAAATTGATTGATGAATCCTGGAGAGCATATCACTGAGACCTTGTGCATCGAGTCATTGACTCCGAGGGGCGGAATTGTTCTTAAGGACAGTGCAAACTGTTGCACGCCTCAATCAGTATCATAGCCGTATCCTTCCAATTTTCCAACAATGCTTTGTAGATAAAGAGATAAATATTACAACTTATATCCCACTAGCATCTTAATTTCTAAAAACTCTTAGCATACTAATACTATTATATTACCTTCAATTTTATTTTAGTTTTTCTTCACAACAGATGTGCTTTAATATAATGTAAGTATCATATTCATAATCGAAAATTTAGTTTTAATTATCAAAAAAAAAAAAAAAAGTTTTAATTCTCTAGTAGATAAGTATCAGGATTAACATTCAGTAATTTTAGGGAATTGCTAAGTACACCGCTAATTTTGCTATGTACACCGCTCATCTTTACAAAAAGTGAGAATTTTTAAAAGAAAAATGACTAAAATAAAAGAATTTGGGTGTACATAGCAAATGCATGGGTGCATATAGTAATTCCCTAATTTTAAACTGAAAAAAGGTTCCAACTAAACCAACTTCAATATTTGGTGACTTATGTTCCCTCAAGCAAATCACATATATACTATTTCGATGAAGCAAAAAGGTCAGATTCTATTTGTTTATTTTTCATTTTGTTGTTGGGTGTTCTTATTTGCTAATCTTTGACCTTCTTAAGTATTTATTAATAGATTATTTATCGTTTGAACTAATTCACTTTAATATGAAGCCGCGCTATAATGAAATTCTAGAACGTAAAATCAAAATTGAATTAACACCATAGGCAACCCCTTAATATTTGGAGGTTGTGAGACTGAAATACCACAGAAAAAGTAGATTTGGATGTTCTTTGTGGTTCCTTCATTGATTTTCAATTCTGATGCAAGCCTAGGATGTACCTAATGCACCTTTCTCAAGTGACATGTGTGTGAGTCATCTCAACAAAATAATGTAATAGCATATTGAAACTAATTCATCTAATTATTATGTTGTCATTTTAAAGATGGTGCATGTAGGTTCTAAGATCAATGCAATATATAATTATGTACAATTGCGGGTAATTGCTAATAATTGGAGAATGGATTGTAACAATATCAATACAATATATAATTATGTACAATTGTGGGTAATTGCCAATAATTGGAGAATGGATTGTAACAATTAACGAGACTACAGTTGGAAAGCTAATACTGAAGTAATGGAATAGAAAACATGACATTTTCAAGTAATTTATATGAAATTCTTAATAAATGTAAATCCTTAATTTTAAGACTATTTTTTCAACTACGTACACGGGACAGATAAAGAATATTTGCGCACAAACTTTGAAAACTCGAGCATTTTCATACTGTAAAGAATGTACCATTTTGTACACTTTATTAGTAAGAAATATGTGTTGCCAACATTTCTAAATTAACTTTTCACATGCAAATAGAAAAACGGCGAAAACATGGTTCGAAACAAATAGATGGAATTAGTTTTTTCATGTCAATGTCAATTAGTGATAATTGATTATAGATATCAAAGATATCAAGAAAAACGGAGAAAACATGGTTCAAAACAAATAGATGGAACTATTTTTTAATGTCAATGTCAATTAGTGATAATTGATTATCGATATCAAGAAATTTACAATATTAGTATTTTGTTGATGTTAAAGAAACAATTTAATTGTCTTTACCGTAGATAATATATATACACATGTAAAACAACTTCTTAGGTACATGGTAGATGTTGCTGGAAAGAAATTGGTTATAGCCACTTCAACTGTGAGTGATGTATGATGTGGTTCAATGATTGTAGATAGCGATTTGTTTTAAAGATTATGACTGTATTTGTGTAAATATGTGCTATTTAGTTACTCCTAGTTCTTTTTGTAAATATGATGAATGTAATGTGTGAATATGATGAATACCAATATGGTTTTACATTTTTCATATTAAATACATGTACTTTGTCTATTTTTTTGTTTAAAATTTTTAACTTTTCAAACATTACTGAATTTTAAGTCATTGTAATAATTTTCGCCCGTGCATTGCACGGTTTCAAAAAAGCTAGTTTTAAATCATTTTTGAAACTGAGACTTTGTAAAATATACTCGTAATAAATAAGATAGATACATCATACCTAGGTAGGGGCAATTTTGATAAATGAATTAAATATTGGATTCTATTTCTAATATTTTAATGCTAATCAAACACAGAATGGAAATGAATTCCGTTTTCATGGATTGAATCCCTGTTTATCCAATAGTATAATTGAAAGTGAATTGACTTCCTTTCCTTGCAATTTGATTTTTCCTTATTTCTTTCTGCACTAACAAAACGAAACCTAGTTGTTTAGATCAAGATTTAGCAAGGAAAAGGAAAACGAAAGAGAAAATTGATGAGAAAAATCGGAAGTAAAAGAAAATATAATGGGAGTAATTAAATAGTGAATTTTGTGATTCTCTTTTCCTTCTCTCTCTTTTTAAAGTTATAGTTATAGAGAGCATTTTTGCTCACCCAAAGTTTGGTACACCAATGCTCACCCAAGTATCCCATTGGCCAATGCAGTGGGGCCCAGGATTAAACAAATGTTGTTTAATATTGTTTAATCCTGGGCCCCATTGTATTGGCCAATAAAATGCTTGGGTGAGCATTGGTGTACCAAATTTTGGGTGAGCAAAAGTATTTTCATAGTTATATTTTAAAAAAAAATTAACGGTCAATGTTATATTTTAAGTATCCAACACATTAGTTATTTTACTTTTTCAATCAAAAAAGCTAGCCAACCAATTTTAACTTCTCTTTTTTAACTAGTAAGATTTCATGAGCAAAAATTTTACTAGTTATATATATAATCCCTCTGAATTTCAATAATTGGGTCATTCAATATTGATTGGCACAAACCTCAATCATAAAAAGTAAAATAAAATAGGGTTAATTACACTTACACCCCCTGTGGTTTGCCCGATTTGCACTTACCCTTCTATGGTTTAAATTTTTGCACTAATACCCCCTGTGGTTCAAACCTAAGTGCAAAAGTTAAATTTTCCATCCAAACTAACGGAATGGACTCTCATTTTTGCATTTACACCCCCAAAATTTCTTAAGTTCCCAGTATAAAATCCCCCAAACATTCCATTAACTACCCAATTATCTAATGAGTGTTTGTCTAAGTCTCGTATGGTCTCAACGTGGTCCCAAATATTTAAATGCTTTGGATCAAACCACGTTGGGACCCATACGAGACTTAGACAAACACTCATTAGATAATTGGGTAGTTAATGGAATGTTTGGGGGATTTCATAATAGGAACGTAAGAAATTTTGAGGGTGTAAATGCAAAAATGAGAGTCCATTCCGTTAGTTTGGATGGAAAATTTAACTTTTGCACTTAGGTTTGAACCACAGAGGGTATTAGTGCAAAAATTTAAACCATAGGGGGATAAGTGCAAATCGGACAAACCACAGAGGATATAAATGTAATTAACCCAATAAAATAAGACGACTTGCAAAAATAAAGAGCTCTATCAGAGTTGACAGTTTAAAAAAAAAATTGGAGAGCCAAAATAGATGCTAAGAAAACAAGAGGAAACGTTCTCTATCTTGTCTTTTTTTTTTTCTCTCACCACTTGCACAACACATGGTACATGTATTTAAAGTATTTGGGTGTAAAAGTGTGTGCAAATTTGTGTACACCTAACATTACTCTTTTTCAAAAGCACTTTAGATCTCTAGAAGCATATTTTGGCTTAACTAGATCCAAAGCTGTTTCAAGTCAAACGTGATTCAAGAATAAGGTTTGGGGTTTAATGAAACTTTTTACATTACATTTGTACGCTTCTAAGAGTAGTACTTTTACTTTTGCTTCTGGTTTTGCCTAAACACTTGAAAGCCTATCACGACGGTCCAACGTCATTTTAACAGAACAAAGAATTGAAAAACAAAGGGTTAATTACACGGAACTTTTCTGAGGTTTGGCAAAATTACACGGATCTTTCATTTAAATTGTAAAATTACATAGACCTTACTTGAGGTTTAGATTTGCATTACACACACCTGTGTAAATTTATAGAGACCTCCCTTCTTAATTTATTAATGCCGAAAATACCATTAGTTAAAAAAAACCATATACTCCTCTCTCTCTCTTATCTCTCTCTCTACTGTATATACATATATACATGCATACTTACATGCACACCATATAAACGGACCAGTCATACATACACACACACACACACACCATATATGCATACATACTTGTATACATATAGCTATTAAAAATATATATACATATACACATATATACATCTTTAAGATGGGTTTGGTATTTTGGATTTAGATCTTAGGTTTTTGGAACCAATTAATTTTGGGTTTAAATCTTGGGAGCAAATTAGTTTTTGGAACAAATTGATTTTGGGATTACATTTTTTTTTTTTTGAATAAATTCATATACATATACATACATATATATATATGTATATATACACACATTAGAGAGATAGAGAGAGAGAGAGGTGCATTTTAGTAAATAGTAAATAAAGTAAGGGTAAAATAGTAAATTTCATGCCAGAGGGGAGGTCTGTGTAATTTTGCAATATAGATGGGAGGTCCGTGTAATTTCGCCAAACCTCAGGGGAGGTCCGTGTAATTAACCCAATAACAAATCATGAAGGCACTATACATACATATATACGGACATATATGTTTATAGGGAGAGACACTTGAGTGCATTGGGTTGAGTAAACTGGCTTTTAAGCCTAAAAGAACCAGTGGGTCAGCGGGACTGCCCGCAGGTTCTTTTAGGCTTAAAAGTCAGTTCACTGGATAAGTTCACTCGATCCCAGTTCACTTAAAAGACTGGCCGTATATATTTATATATATATACACTAGTTGAAGGCCCGCGAACGCGCATAAATTTAATTGTCATTTCGTGTGGTTAAGTGATTGTTAAAAGTACATAATAAGATGTTAAAACGGTTAAATAGGAAATTGTAAATGTCTATTTTATTTAAAACTCTTCCTACGGAAGAAGTTGATAATTCTGACTATCTTGTAAATAAGTAGTAAAGGTACCTAATAAAGCATCACTAAATATATAAGACACAAGTAGAGTATTTCCCCTATAAAAAAAAGACATGAATGTGTTTGTAGACCTTAATTGATATTCGAATACAATCTATAAATCTTAAATTTCAAGGAAGAAGTTGACCAAAATGTAAATATTAGTGGCCAATTCATAAATAGCCACTTTATTTGACATTTGTTGAAGTGAAGTATAAATATTCCAAAACTTAAATTTTAGAGAAGAAGGTGACCAACGTGAATATTAGTGACCAATGCCTAAACACCACTTTTTTTTACTTTTTTTTAGTGAATAATAAATATCTCAAAACTTGCTGACCCAAATGCAATTACACATATTACAATATATGAGTCCTAAATTTGAGAGAAGAAGTTGACCAAATTGTCAATATTAGTGACCAATTCCTAAATAGCCACTAAAATAACCACTTTTTTTTTTACTTTTTTTGAAGTCAATAATAAATATCCCAAAAATTGTTGACCCAAATGTGATTAGACACAAGATTGTTGATTCAAACCTCACTTGAGAGTAGAAGTTGACCAAATTGTAAATATTAGTGTCCAATTCCTAAATAGCCACTAAAATAGCCAATTTTTAACCGTTTTGAAGTGAATAATAAATATCCCAAAAATTATTGACCCAAATGTAATTAGACACAAGATTGTTGATTGAAACCTTATTAGTTGGAGTATTAAATAAAATTTCAAAAGCTTACTTGAATGTACTTATTTGTCTAAAATAACAGATTTACCCTCACAAATCCATATATCCTTACGACGTATAGATAGATGTATGAGTAAAGAGGAAGTTCATACCCGACCAGTTCTCCAAAACCGTGAGCAACTTTTGGAGTTTTTGGTATTTCAGGGATTTACATTTTCAACCAAGGGTATAATCCAGAAGTACAAAAATTGAGCATGGACAATTTTGGAAGTTCATGAAATTTGACATACTTGCTTATTAAGGTAATATCTTCTTATTATATAGTAATAGATATATATAAAGGAGGGTATTATATTTATATATAATATTTTTTAGTTGGGGAAAGGGGTGGGTGGGTGGGTGGGTGTTGTGTGTGTGTAGCGTGAGTCATCCAGACAAGTCATTGGGGGGTGGGGGGTGTTTTGTGTTGTGTGTGTGTTCACGGTAATGGAGAGAATTTCTAATAGCAAAACAATGATGTCATTTTACATATATATGGTACAAATAGATGAAGAAAGGATTGCCAAATTAACAAGTAGAAGTCTAGAAGAAGCAAGAAACACACTATCCATGACTACTCCTCTCTTATTGTATCTCTTCACTGCCAGAGTTCTGTGCCTATCGAGGCATAAAGCGCCCCCTTAGGCATGAGTCAGGATTCAAGTGTGTTCTCCACATCCTTCGTGGGTACTGCAGTGTCATCTCTGTTGTATTTCTTCAAATTCTTTTCAACACAAGTACTGTTGCATTCTTGGTACCGGAAGCATGTAGTGAGATGATCGTTAACTATCCCAGCCACTTGCATAAATGAATAAACAACAGTAGGTCCCACGCAACGGAAACCTCTCTGCATCAAATCCTTGCTGATGAGTTCTGCTTTCGGTGTCTTGGCTGGTACTTGACGTGCATAGCGGAAACCATTTCTTATTGGCTTGTTATTGACGAAATTCCAACAGTAGTAGCTAAAAGAACCAAATTCCTGCTGAATCTGCAAAAGAGCAAGCCAACCCACACCACCCGTTTAGCTTATAACAAATTTTGTGTAAATTTAACACCACATCTTTGGAAAAGAGAATACCAAAAATTTTCATTTACATTTTGGATCGCGGGTTTAAGGGGAAAAAAAGGAGGAAGGAAAACGAGAAGTAAAAATCATTTTCTAGTGTTTTCCATAATGCTAAATAAAATAAAAAAAATATTAGAAATTAAAAGATCTTCAAATTTATTATCAAATCAAGGATAGTGACTCGTAAAATTCATCAAATATTGATTTGGTTTCATCCCATTTTCATGTCCTTCCTACTTTTCTCACTGTTTTTTTAGTAACTAAATAAAGAAAAGCTTTCTCCTCAGTGCTTGTTTTCCTCTCTCACCAAATTATTTAATAAAAAAGGAGCCTTAAATATAATTCATAATTACAGTAACCAGTGAAATTCAAAAGTTTAACTCGATGAAATCCCTTTTCTGTACTCATGCGGATATGCAATAAGTGACAATCAATCTATAAGAATTATTCATTAATACAACATGGATTAACATTAGTCATGTATGATGTATGTAAAATATACAAATGACATTCTGATTTATAGGACCAATATACTTGTCGCACATGTCATGCGCATATGTCAAGTTATATCCTATTACCTTGAACATTTGGTTAGCGTTCTCCACAATTGCACGAAGCTTTGGTTCAGATAGCAACGTGTTGCCATTTGCTCTTATTAGTGACAACTTCTTCTCATCCCAATTCGCAATGGACGATGGGTCAAAATTGTCAAACATCTTCCTGTTCAAAGGGTTTCAACGTCATTATGCAGACATTTATTTTCACTCGAAACCTTACAAAATAGAAGGATGAGCGAAAATAATTACCTGAATAGGTCTCTCTTGTTAAGAATTGCTGTCCAGGTGAGCTCCGCCAGTGCTTGTGATAGAATGAGTAACTCAAATAGCTTTCTATCATCGTGTACTGGAACTCCCCACTCTTCATCGTGGAAAGCACTATAAAGTGGGTCTAAAATTGGAAAAGGAACAAGGTCATATTATAGCCAAGTTGGTGTTTTCAAGATACAAAATAGTTTTAAGGTTTTCCGGACACAATCACACAACACACATCACGAAAGTTTAATAAGGTAACTTAAGTTTACAATTCAGCTAAATTTCTTACCATACAGGATAAACAGCCAACCCTTAGCCGGCTACTCCTTGCCGGCCAACCCTTAGCCGTTTACTTATTCTTTTCTTTTCTTTTCTTTTTTTTTTTTTTGTGTTAAGTCAACCCTTAGCCAGCTGGGAATTGTTTTCCTTTCTTTTTTTTTTCTTTTTTTTTGTTTCTTGCAAAGAGAAGTTAAAATAAAATACATAAAATACATAAAAATAAATAAATAAAAAAACTACTAGCCGGCTAAGGCGGCCGGCCACCTCTAGCCGGCCTTCCCTAAGTCGGCTACATTTTTACACCGTTGTAGAATTTCATGGATTTGTATTAGAACTTAACTTAACTTTATAGCCTAAATACCGAAATGCTTTTTGCTGCAATGTCTTAGCTCAAAACCATCAGATTTCAACCTTAGCAATCACTCGTGAAACAATTTCCCTAAAAAGTTATCAATTTCACCTGGATACCTCAAAATTTTTAATATAAACCATGAAATAAACTAGAAAATAGAATGAAAAAATTAAATCGAGAATTAAAGTCATTTTCCTCCGTTATTTTTTTTCCCTACTTTCCTGATTCGTTTACTTCAGAACTTAAAAACAATATATTACTAATATTTAGGGATTGGAAAGAATAAAAAATAAAAAATTTGAGGAATAATATTCCTTTCTTTTCCTTCATCTCTAAAGTTTGCGATAACAAATCAAGCATAAGGGAATCTCCAAGTCGAACTCAAAAACCATAGCAAATTTATTTTTGGGTAAAAGTCTTCAAAAATCTTCTCCAACCCTTAACTCAAACTCATATCAAATTGAGTTTTATTTAAACCTAAACCCAAACTAAAATACCACTATTCACATTCTCAAATTTTGATATGGGTTTGGGCAAGGTTTTTTTTTAACCTCAAATCTAATGATGATACAAGGTGCCTTTACTCAAATTTTGAACTTGAGAGAAAGTAATAATATTATAAAGAAATTTGAGCATGACCGTTGCAAAGCTCCATACCAAATCAAACTTTTAGGCAAATTTGAGTGACAAAAGACAGTTTTGAAGCAAATTTACCAGAATTTGGAGTAATCCAATCACAGCGCTTCACCGGAATCGGTACCATCGGCGTCGCAACTTCTACCGCCTCCGGAGCCACCTTCAGAGACTTTAGCCCATTTCTTAATACTCTGCGCTTAGAAGAACCGCCGGAAGACGAATCGGACGAGCACGAGCTGTCGACCGATGAATTTCTCCGAACCGCCAATTCTGGAGTCTTCGAAACCAACCTGCTCGGCCTCTGTGTTTGCATCTTCATAGCCTCCTTCTTCCGTTTCGACTCTTCTGAAACCCTAACTCGGTTTCCGGCCGGTCCGAGTATTACTCGAGTTTCAGAAACCGGTTTTATCGGAGATCGAAGCTCCGTAGCTGCAGACATTGTTGTGTATAATTTAGAGATTTATTCGAAATTGAAAACTCTAATTTTTTATTTTTTATTTTAAGTTCGATTGGAAGATTGAAAACGTGATTTTAGGTATTGTGTGTGTGATTTTATATGGAATTGAAGTGATTTGTGAGAAATTTGTGGTGAAGATGTGAAGAGAGTTAGAGTTTTGAAGGCAGAGAGATGGACAGTTTGGAGAAGAGAGAGAGAGAGAGAGAGAGAGAGAGAGAGAGAAGGGGGAAAGTAACGAAAAACGAACGGGCATTTGGAGGTTTAAAAACAGGGGACAAGTGTGGGATATAGTGACCGGTTTCAGCCGGTGAAAAGCTGGCGTGTCGGTTTTGCTAGATTTTTTTTGGTTATCAGAGAGACAGAGTTCGTGTACAAACTAAAAAGACTAAAATGCCCCTCATGACCATTGAAACTGTTAGGGTGCGTTTGATAAAACTGAAAATTAAGTACTGAAAATTAAGTGCTGAATTTTAAGTACTGAAAATTTTAAGCACTTGAAGTTTTATTTCTTAAAACAGTGTTTCAATTATTGAAGTAGAATGCATTCAGTGATTATTTTCAGTAGAAAATTTTCACTTAAAGTTTTCAGTGGTTTTGGAGCTACTTTTTCAATTAAGTGGTATGTTATCAAACACACTGAAAAAGAATAAATGCTGAATCTTTTCATTTTCAGCACTTAATGGGGTTATCAAACAGACCCTTACTCTGCCTCTTTTCTGGAAAAATATTTAATATCTATGTTGTATCAATGACATGGTATCACTAACCAATAGCATCCATTTTTTTTATCCATTTGACCTCTTATTTTTAGGAAATCATACCTTGATGCAAACACAATTTCACAATATGTGAGAGAGCATAGATAATGATGTGGTATGATGGTATCCCTGTTTTATTCTCTTTTATGTTGTTATGGATATCTAGCTAGTGTTGAAAAATTGAATGAGAATGTCAAACGGACCCTTAGTCGAACGGATTCGACTGTTGACCAACAATCTCTTTTCGAAAGATTGTGACTATTGACAAACAGTCTCCTACAATTTATATATATGTATATGGGTCTTGTTCATTCATTTAGAAGGAAAAACTTAATATAGCTCATATAAACATATAGAGTGTGTCAGTGTCTGAGAAAGTACAAACACAAGTATGGTTCGTTAGAACCTTATTATTTGAAGTGCTTCTATAGTAAGGGGGCGATCGTTGTATCGTGTGAGACAAATGTCACAATTCTGTGAGCACCAATATAGAACATAAATTGTCTCAAGGACATAGTATCAAACACTAGACTCGATCAATTGTCAATCTATACAAGATTCTATTTTATTTTACGGCATTATTTGTGTGTTTAGATTTCAGATTTATACATCTCAATCTATTTTGGATAACAGCTACTAGCCTACTACCCTGAAAATATAATTTTCTCCAAAGTTAAATAATAAAAAGAAATGAGAAAACCACCATTGGGATTCAACATTCTACCTACTTGTGTTTAATAATGTTCGGTGATGTGTTGTTTGGTTTGTAAATTTTTCATGGAAGAAATTAAAAGAAAAGGAAACAAGAAAGAAGTTTAATAATTTTTTGGAAAGTTTTCTGGTGTTTTTCTCTTTCTTTTTTTTTTATTCTTAAATTATATTAAAAAAATATTAAAATTTTAAAATATTATCGTAACTTAAAAAACAAGGGAGAAATGTGTTTGCTGATACTTTGCAACTTTGATGTGTGTTATTATCTAAGAGCCTAAAATTATTCCCACTCTTCACTACATGCATTTATAATTTTTTTTTTTTTTTTTTAATTTGAACTTCCCCCTATTTTTTTACACCATTTGCATCTCCTTCCTCTCTCTCTATTTACATCATTCATCTTTGCTTTCTTTCTAATTAAATATGTATCTAATCATTAGTATTATATAAGTTTGATTGCTTTAGGTTTTTATTTTTTAGTTTTTTTTTTTTAAGAGGATTGCTTTAGCATTGAACAAACCTTATTTATTTTTTTTAATCTGGCAATACCCATGAGAGCGGGCAATTTCCAGTGCTCTTATATTTTGGAAGAGGCGTTATAATTACAATAAATAAAAAATAAAGAATAAAAAATTGTAAGAGGCATTAAAAAATAAATAAATAAATAAAAAGGCTCAAGGGTACAAATGGTATTTCAATAAACTCCACAGAAAGAACAGACCGATAATGCGGCAGTTAGAGGAACAACCGGACAATACGAAACCTTAGGCAACGGGTCGCATTCAGTTGGGTGAAAATGGAATTTGGAGAGTTTGGTTCGTTTTGGGGGACTTTTGTTTGGTGGGTTTATATGTTCCTTACCGTTACAGAAAAGAATCCAAACGTGAGTGGGTCACCAACGGCTATATACGACCCGGTCTATCTACTAGAGCTGTAAATGGGCCGGACAGTCCATGGACCATTATCACTTCATTTTTTGAGACCCATAAGGTTAGGCCCATGTGCCCAATAGGTTTTTGAAGAAGCCTTCAAACCACGAGCCATTTGGACTCTACAAGGTAAATTTCGGATGCATGCTTACACTCTGCAACTCGAGCGGGCTGGCTGGGTTTGATTATACACCTTGCTCAGGCTTGACCCGAGTTTTTGTCAAGTTTGCCCAAGCATTAGACCAAATTGTTATCAATAATGCTACACTCATACAATATTTCACACAAAATTCTACACAAAATAATCTTGGCCCTTGATTCCAGTTGGTGCCATGTGGGTAACACATGAGTGCCACACAGGATCCACCGAAATCAAGGGACAAGATTGCTTTGTGTGGAATTTTGTGTGGGTATAACATTACTCAACTGCTATAGATAAACAACTCTCTGTAGAGTCTCAAAAGCCTAGTTTTTTTTATTTAAATCTTCAGAACAACCATCATCTACTGATTTTATGTTTGCAATAACATCGAGCAATTATTTTGGGCTGATGTTATGATTCTACGGCTAAACATGAAACATAGGTAAGATATATGTAATTATAATAAACATGTACCTATGAAAAAACAAGTTACTTTTGTATCAAACAAAGCATTACATATTGTTTATACCCAAAAATATTTATTGCTATATTTATGACCAACAATATTGACTCATGAGTTATTTGAGTATTTGAACGTTGAAATTGGTTGCTTCATATTTGTTAGTGGGGGTTACCTAGCAAAAGGGAAAGTGAGTGGTTATCCTGAGTAAGCCTGTCACATCATATTTCATCATACTGATGTAGTGTGACGTTTCAATTACATGGACACATCTGACATTTTTTTTTTTTTTAAAAATGGAAATGATATATATGGAAGTTGTGCCCCTAAAAATAAAGGGCAGAAATTTTTAAAATCTGTAAAAACACACATGTCATGTCCACTTTCTTTCAAAGATCATATATCACCATAAAAATGAAACATCACACCATGTCAGCATAACGATGAATAAATATTGCTACAAGACACGACCTAGTGGTTCAAAATGTGATTTATCTCGTGTAAAAGCTCAAGCCAAGCACTGCAGAAAAAGCATCCTCCACGCACACGTCACAAAAACAACAACTTACTGTTTCCTTGTTTCCTTTTCATAGCAAAGCAAGTCGGCCACTTAAGTCTACTCCTTGTTCCTTACTTTGCATTTCCAGTCCACTCGTTGGTTCTCCATACAAATCATACCATAGCTTTGTGGTTAATGTTAATTTCTATTTCCTCTTCAACAACTTGAACTTTTTCTAGTTTTCATTTCTTCTGTCTAAGCCAGTAAAGTAGCCATTAATTTCAGTTTATTTTAATTCAATTTCGTTTTCACTTTGTTTTCAATTCCAAGTCTAATTTGATTTACTAAAATGCTTTCTTGAAAAGATGAAAAACGCTTTCCTATGTTTGGTTGCACTAATAAATAAGTAAAATATTGTACGCGGAAAACATTTTATCTACAATTAACTTACGGTTTAAAAGGCCGTAAATCAATTTCCCTACATACCCTATCGATCAAATCAGCTTTTCTTTTGTTTGGATCTAGGTAGCACCAGTGCGGGTGCAGGAATTCGACTACGGGGATACGGGTGCGAGAGATTCGCCAATTTTTCAAAAAGGTGCGGGTGCGGCGGAACTACTTGGATAAAATATTAAAAGTATACTTTCAGATAGTAGTATATATAAATTATTTTATAACTATTATTGCATTAGTGTATACCCTAGATAATTACTATTATTATTTTCTATTATTTATCTTTTAAACCTCCAAAGTTTTCAAAATTGTATGAAGAACTTGTATTCTTTTTCAAAAGCGCGCCACAAAAAATCCCCAGCCACATTCCAAAAGAACTCAAAGAATCCACGAAGCACCCAGTACGAGTGCGCACTAAATGTGAGTGCGGCGGCCTTTTCGAATAGTCCATGTTTCATACGTTTGGATGCTCTCTCTCTGTCCCCTGTCCCCCCCGGCCCTTTCGAATAGTCCATGTTTCATAAGTTTGGATGCTCTCTCTCTGTTATCCCCCCCCCCCCCCCCCCTTTCTCTCACACACACACACAATGTAACGAATCTAAAGATACGCACACAACCAAATTGATTGGGAAACCAACTAATTAATTGAAGTGGCTGTAATTTGTAATTCTCTCTCTCTCTCTCTCTCTCTCTCTCTCTCTCTCTCTCTCTCTCTCATTTGTAATTTGCTCTCTCTCTCTCTCTCTCTCTCTCTCTCTCTCTCTCACACACACACACACGCACCCACACACACACAAAATGTAATGATACACACAAACCAATTTAATTGACCAGCACAAATAATCGTTCAATTTTAGTATACCACTTATAATTTTAATTTCATTTTCTGTTCGTTTGTATTCTTTGCTTTCATCACTTAGATTAAATACTCGCTTTAGAACAAGTAGAAGAACTAGGGGTGTAACTTGGAAAGGAAATTCCGATTTCGACCAATTCCATTCTAAAAAATTTCGATTTTGGAAACTAAAAATGCATTCCAAAATTTTGAAATTCTGAATTCCAAAAATTTCGAAAAATATCGGATTGGAATGGGAATTGTATTGAGAATTCTGAAAATTCCGAAAATATGTCAAAAATATTCTAAAAAATATTTTCCGAAAATTTTTCGAACTTGCTTTAAATTTACCCCACATCGGTTAGCAAGGAAACAAAATGAGGAAGGTGAGTCTATAAATTAGTTTCAAGCTACCACCACATTAGCCCCAAGCAAGTAACTTGCATTGGAAAATTCCGAAAAAAATTTGAAATTTTTCGAATTCCGATAATTCGGAATCGGAATGGAAAATGATATTTTCGAATTTTCATAATCGGAACACATTTTGGAATTCCAAAATTTTTGATAATTTTTTTTTTGAAAGGCCTATTTCTGATCATCCGTTCCGTCCGATTTTCTACCCTAAGTAGAACCTTAAGAAAATGGTCATCCTTACTTTTCAACATTCATTTGATTAGCGGGCCTCCATTACAGCAGTAAGGTTGATCATTCCACGTTTAAGAGAGAGCGAGAGTGAGAGAGAGAGAGAGAGAGAGAGAGATTATGAGGAAGAGTACCTAAAGTAGGACTAAATATTGAATGCAACTATTGCATAATCCTATACGTTATTATAACACCTGTATTTGTGTTATTGCTTTTGCATTACATTGTCATGCATGATAATGTGATGTGGCGTGTCTTATGACACATGTTTGGGTGAGTTTTGACTCACGAGTTGATTTGGGTGTCTGTATTAGAGAACCCTTTGAAACTGTGGTGATTGAGGATTTGTTGTTGTGACGTCTCTCCAAGTGTATTACGGTCACTGTGGAATACTTTAAATGTTTATCTGAAAAATAAATGTTTACCTGTGTATTTCAATATCTGTATTATTTTCTGTTTTAGAATTTATATTTGTCGTTAGTTTTAGTATCCTGATGAGAACGAATTAACACGCTATTAATTTGGTAGGCTAATTAGCAACTTCGGAAACGTCATGTAGAAATTCGCGTTTTAGCGACCAAACGAAACTTAGTCGAAAACTTTTATAATTTTGAGTTTTCACTCGTAAAGCTATGAATAAGCTGTACAGAAAGTTTCAGAGACTGATTAGGAGTTTTGAAAACTCGTGGGGAGGTAAACGTAATTCCCGATAGTTTTGCCTATATATAGATAGAGATGACTTTGGATTTTTCATAAGTCTTTAACCTAAGTTTCAAGAAGGAGGCCTTAGGGGATTTTTGGAGCTTAGAGCTTTGCGACGCCAAACGACGACCTTCCGTCAGTCTGTTTCCTCCCAGATTTCATATTCAAGCTCCTCGAGGTAAGAGCTTCGTTTTGATATACGTTAGGGCTTGTTTGGCCAAGTTTTCGGAAAAGTTATTTTCTAGAATTTTTCATAAAAGTTGATAAATGGAATTTTGATCCATAGGAATTGTACTAGACGGACTTCTACACGTTCTTTGTACACGGGTTTTCTTTGAATCGAAGTTTAAGAGCGTAAATCGGAGGTGAGTGATTCAACTATGTTTTTGGAATGGTTTCTTGACATGTATTCATGTTATGTTTGAATAGCATGTATTAATACTTAAATATATCTTGTGTAGTTCATATTGGGCATTTATATTGATAAGTAGGCCCAATAGCACGATGAAATGTTTTGATTTCCGCGAGCATGGTGATATGTGTTTGAGCATGTTAAGTCGCTTATGTGGGTCAGAAGGAGCACGTGATCACCGTGCCATTTTGTAGAGCCGATATAGGTATTAAGGTCGCACGATTGAAGAGAAGAATCGTAGGTCTTACCCTTTCGCGTGGACTTATTGGCGAGGAGTCGCGGATTGGGAGTATGGACGGGCACGTGAGTCTCCCGCGACTAGTATGAATTGTAGAGATGTGAATGCGGACATGTTTATCATTCATGATTTATTCACTAAGCATTAGCTTAAACAAATCGAATATGTGTGGTTATTCAAATAACCATTGCAGGTATAAATGCTGGCGAGGAATCGCAGAAGTGAGCACGTGGGTTGGGAGTTCTTTTAGAATGCAACTTGAACGTTAATCTTGTAGTTTTGGGACAATAGGAATGTTGTAATAAGAATTCTTATGGTTTTTAGTTATGTTTAACTTGGTATGTTAGAACGAATCAAAAATGTTGTAATAGTTAGTAACATGTTGTAACTGTGCTTCGGTAATATGTTAATACAGTTAGGATTGTTTTTGGAGTACTTTTGGCAGTGTGTATTTGATCCCCGTTTGAATTCAAAAGCTTTTAAACTTGAAAATGCTGCACAATGTGCTGCTGCCAGGGGATCAGTCGACTGGTTTGTTGAACCGTCGACTTGAGCCTCCTTTTCAACAACTCTCTGCATCGTTTCATGGAAGATCAGTCGACTGGGTCCCCGATATAGTCGACTGGATCATGGTTTTCAAAACTGATATTTTGGCCAGGCTGGACTTCAGTCGACCGGACTTTACCAGTCGACTGAAACTTTGAAGCCTCAATCGACTGGATGTAGAAAGCAATCGACTGGATGGTGTTTTAAAACCCAACTTTCTGCTGGACCACGATCAGTCGACTGGATCCGAGAATCAGTCGATTGGACGGATGGTTTTCAAAATGACTTGTTTTATTCCGCTGCGTGTGTTCTTCAAACTAATAATTTTTGGAAACGTTAATGAATTGGTTTAGCCTCGGTGGCATGCCACGGGCTTCGGTTCTGCTATTGTGGGACCGGACTGTGACAGTTATCACATACCAATATTAAGGGGTATGCATTAATCCATTTGACCCCCTATTTCTATGGTCCAACTTAGCAAAAAATGATCCAACTCAGCAAATTTTAAATCTTGTGAGATGGGATAAAATCCCACATATATCCCTTTAATACCCAAAATATATTTACTCCTAAAGTAGAGTCAATTTGCAGGAATTGCATGCCCGTCTTCTCTGTCCAAAGCATGGTTCATTTTTATCATATGAAATTAGGATTGATTACATTTTTGCTCACCCCAAAATTGCTCACACTTTGGTCACCCTAGCTCCTCTCTCATTGGTTAATGCAGTGGAACCTAATATTAAATGAGAATTAATTAATTATGTAAAGTAACATTAGCCAATAAAAAATGATGGTGAGCAAATAGTAAGCAATTTTGAATTAAACAAAACTGCACTCATTAGGAATAGTCAGTTCTATGTTGAACCACCCAATAGCATAATCTTGAGAACTTAATAATAAGAATAACACAAGTCTGAACTAACTTTTGCAAGGGTCAGGCTGAATAAAATCCTTGCCCCAGAGAAAGAAAATGTTTGTGAATGTGCAATAAGTGCAAACCAACATGGTCTTGATGTGTACCTGTAAAATTGGACCACTCGCAAATTGGTACATAGCATATTTTTGCACTAGCAAATTGAATTGTAGGTACCAAGAAGCTTATATATATGAATAATGCTAGACACACCGAATTGTACCAAGATTTTGAACCGAAATTGATGGTCCCCACACACCACACTTCTGATCACTTCCGCACACTTCGAAATCCCTCTCTCTCTCTCTCTCTCTCTCTCTCTCTCTCTCTCTCTCTCTCTAGATCCCCCCCTTTGTCCCCAAAAATTTCACCATTTTCTTTTCTCTGTAAAACATATCAAAAGCATAGTAGTAGAAAATGAGGGAATAAATCTCTACAGCTCCTTCTCTGACTCTCTCTCTCTCTCTCTATCCAACAATGGACCTCCAATGACTCACACAGATCTCACTTATACACATACTCGTTAGATATACATATATATTTATATATTTTTTGTATGTGTATGTATGTATGATTGAATTTAATGGCATCAACGGCTGTTGCAGCAGAGCAACCCACCAACACCGAGGTGTTCTCATGGCTCAAAACCCTACCTCTGGCTCCAAAGTACCACCCAACCGGGCCAACCCTGGCAGAGTTCCAAGATCCAATTGGGTGAAAAATGTTTTTTTTCCCCCTTTAATTGAAGAAAGATGGTGGACATTAGTTTTTTTTTCCTTTTCTTTTTTTTTTTGGGCTCTTTTTTTTTTTTTTTTTGGAAAATAGATTTCAAGTCATAAAAGCATAGTTAGTTTTGTATTTTCTCTTTTCAAGTTTTAGGAATTTTCTGCAGTAAAAACTTTGTATTGTTGCAAACAAGAGTTTCTCTCTCTTTAGCCCCTTTCAATTCTATAAATTTTGCTTAGTGATGTGATTGAGATAGAAGAAGAAGAAGACGATGGAAGTAGTGTTGCCGGCTGCCTGTGGCGGTGATCGGAGACAATGGAATTGGGTGGAAAAGATGACCTGAGAGTGTGAAGGAAATGGAGAAAAGTTTGGTCATGCTGCAGAGTAGCCATGGAAGAGAGAGAGAGAGAGAGAGAGTAAAGTGAGTTGGAGTCGGAGTGGCAGTGTGTGTAATTTTGTGGTAAAAAATAGTAGGAACCACTGAATTCGGTGTAAATTTTCGGTGTAGGTCGGTGACTGTAGCATTATCGTATATATTAAGGTACGTTGTGTTGGGTACAAAGTGTGTAGTTTGTAAAATTTACAGCAATAAGGAAAGCTTCCTTTTAATTTGGAAAGTGCAGTGATGCTTTATTTATTTAACAACAATGTTAGGGGTACTAACAAATCTCACAAACACTCATACTCACACTCTATCTCTCTCTCCTAGTGGCACTGTGGGATCCACTACGGGTTCCACAATACCACTAGGAGAGAGAAATAGAGTGTGGGTGTGAATATTAGTGAAATTTGTTAGTACCCCAAATATTACTCTTTATTTAATGTGTATGACAAACACTGAATAACTTACTTTGGTTGTAACTTACTTAGTGTTAATGAGAATCATAGGATAAAATCTCTTAATAAAGAAAGAGATGAACACGTAAGAAACGTTCCTGCAGAACGTTGTAGATATGTTTGGTGAAGGCTTGCAACTGTTAAAAGAGTTGTGACTACACATCCCTACGTGATAAATAAAGCATCCGGATTTGGAGATTATTTTACACCAGGAAAATCAATCTTCATTCTCTTTTCTTTCCTTACAAAGAAATATTAGAAGTTCTCCAGAATTGTTATCTGTAAAATTTAGATTTATTTGTTGTATCGTGGAAGAGATGTCTTGAACCCATTAGCAAACTTTAAGAGTGGGTGCAAATATCTCTTTAACCCTTTTTCAAAGAAAAAATAAATAAATAATACAATTTTTACTTCTCTAAAAAAACAAGTCTTATATGCTTCAGCTTTTAAGTTAAAGATGCATGATGATTCATGAGGGTTGATGAAATCTCATACCCTTCACTTTTATAATAAAGAATTATCACTCTAAAAAAAAAAAAAAGTTGTTTCCACACCAAACGGAAAGAAAAATAACTTTTCCTCCTCACATACAAATTCCAACAGCATTTAATGAGATTGTGAAAATTTGTTAAAAGGTAGTAATTATATGCTACTGCAATTGCAATGATGTAAAATTTGTTAAAAGGTATGTAGTAGATCACATTCTCATTCTTTGTGATCACTGCAATGATGATGCCAAATTCTCTGAGGCTATGTTTGGTTCAAAAATTTAGTGAGGGAAAAGAAAAGGGAAAGAAAAATTAATTCGCTAGTATTTTCTTGTGTTTTTCTTTTATGCAGAAATAATATTAAAAATCACTAATTTTTTAAATGTAATTATAATATATATGAATAAAAACATTCAAAATATTTAATGAGTTAATTACACTGACATCCCTTGAAGTATGGCCTAATTACATAGACATCCCTCACATTTTGGAAAATTACACCAACTTCCCTTCAGGTTTAATTCAATTTTACTCACCTCCCCTCTGTTAGTCAACTGTCAGTTGACCAAGTGGAAAAGCTAAGTTTCTGCTAAATTTTTTTTAAATGACTTGTTTACCCTTCTTGGTCAAGAGTCAAGACCATTTAAAAAAATCTGAAACTATTAGGCTCCTCTCTCTCTCTCTCTCTCTCTCTCTCTCTCTCTCTCTCTCTACATGAGTGTGATTGTGTGTGTGTATAACTGTCTATATATCACCACTAGGGATGGTAATGGGGCGGGTTTTTCGGGTCCCCGTCCCGTCCCGCCCCGCCCGTAATAGGTAGGGTATGGGGGGGGTTTAATAGGGTTAGGGGCGGGTATGGGGGAGGTTTTCAAAACTCGAGTTGGGTTCGGGTCGGGGTCGGGGTCGGGGTAGGGTCAAAAAACCCGAACCCACCCCGAATATACTTGTATTTACATTTTTACCCCTCAATAGTTATGTGTATTACCATTTTTTTAAAAAAAACTGCACTATTGGGGAACTAATTGGGTAAGTTAAAAAAAACTGCACTATTGGGAAAAAAATACATTAAAAAAATTGCTTTTTCAATTTGTGTACCCAAAAAAAAAAAATCATAATCGGGGCGGGGTCAGGGACCCCGAGTGCGGGGCGGCCGGGCGGGGGCGGGGTCGGGGAGAGGTACTATGCGGGGCGGGGGGAGGGTTTACTGAAGTGGGGTGGGGGCGAGGTATGGGGGCCCAGTCCCATACCCGCCCCATTGCCATCCCTAATCACCACCTCTGTTCAAGAGCCACCAGTAAAACCACCAATAAATCAGTGTCTATATTGAGTGAAATTTCGTAGAGAATCCAAATCAAAAGTCGATTTTAGCAAATTTGAATAACAAAATGCGAAATGACCAATTTACCATTTAAAACGAATCCTAAATAATACTCAAATGGCACAAGCAAATCAAAAACTGTTTTAAGGGTAGTTATATGAGTAGTTTAGGAGACTAGCATTAGAATTTGAGAGCTATATGTGGTCGGAGTAAAAAGTTATACTAATATTATCACTTTGATCTAGACCGAATTTTTTCTAGAGTTTTCTAATTTTTAATCAATTAATCCATTTAACCACTAATAATTTCTGTTAAATAAAGCTAAACATAATAGAATCAGTATACAGATATGGTATGTATGTGTGTGCATATACAAATTACAGAAACCAAAATAACCAAAGGAAACTTACCTCTACCAATTATGGCTTAACCCAATCCTCTCTCTCTCTCTCTCTCTCTCTCTCTCTCTCTCTCTCTCTCTCTCTCTCAGATCTGCTCTCAGGTATGCATATATATATATATATATATGTGTGTGTATATAATAACTAAATATTTGTAGATAGTATAACTAAATATTTGTTAACTAAGGTTAGGTTACATTAACCATAGTTAGGTTAGCTTAACTAGTATTAGATTGTTTTACTTAGGTTAATTAACTAAGGTTAGTTTTAGTCTATTAGGGCCGTACCATGTGTCACTCAAACTGTGTTCGTAAACACAGCTGTTTCAATTATATTTTTAATTAGAGTAATATTTGAGGCACTAATAAATTCCACTAACACTCACACCCACACTCTATCTCTCTCCTAGTGGCACTGTGGGGTCCACAGTAGACCAAAAGTGCCACTAGGAGAGAGATAGAGTGTGGGTGTAAGTGTTAGTGGAATTTGTTAGTGCCCCTAGCATTGTTGTTTTAATTATTTGGGTAGTTTTGGATCCCTATTTGAACCCGTAAACTTTTATAGATTGTATTTTCAATTCACTAAAAATAGAAGGTTACATAAAAGTAATAATTTAGTTTAGTAAATTAGGACCAAAAAAAGAAAATTTCTGTTCTGAATTTTCGGGTTATTACAAAATCTAAGCCAAATTGGAGAGCAATGTTTAAACAAACTATTAAAAACCTCAAGTAAATGGATTTAAGTGAGCATCTATAGTCACAAAAATAGAAGAGTAAAATCTAAATTGCCATATTTAAAGGGATCGAGAGAGCATCTATTGTCTCCCGTATTTCAATAGCTACGTTACTACTTTGGTTCCTTCCGAATTAATAAAATCACACTTAAAATTATTCCCTTTGGTTATGTTGAACATGTTTTGAGGGAAAAAAATGGTGGGCTATGGCAGTCGAAGGCATATTGAAGGCATTTTTTTTATCAATTTGGATATAACAGTTGGAGGAACAATAATTTTGATTCTGAATAAAGGGAAATTATTTTGATGTCACTGTCACACTGTGTGACGATCACTGTGATCACTTCACTACTTTTGGACTTACAGAATAATCAAATTACAATAGAGGTCACACAAGTGTAACACTTACAACACAAGTGTAACACTTACAGTACCTGATTTCAACTAAACAAGGCCTTAGAAAAAAGTAATTGTTATTCGCACTCTATTAATGAATCAATGCACTCCGTGGAATACATTAACTACATGGTACTGCATGGTGTGTCGGTAGTGCCATAAAGTGCATTGGTTTAATTTTGGATTGGGTAAAAAATACTACTAAAATTTAACTAGAATGTTCCGAGGATTAGGAACACACTTTGCATCAATATCCAACATGGCCTAATACAAACATTTTCTATTAATACAGTGACGAAGAAGAGGTTTAATGGAACTTTGTTCCTATAAATAGAAGAGGGTGTAGCCAACATGGCCCCTGCAGTGTACACACACTTCATAACCGCCTAAAAGCATATAAACAGTGAGCTAACCTTCTCTGTATCCGTCTCCATAAGCTCCTCAATCCTCTGAAACAATGGTAATCGCCGAATCGACAAAACCCCACGTGGCAATCCTCCCAAGCCTCGGCATGGGCCACGTCATCCCCCTCCTCGAGCTGGCTAAGTGCCTCGTCATCCACCACGGCTTCCATGTAAGCTTCCTCGTCATCACCACCGAAGCCTCTGCAGCCCAGAACAACCTCCTCCACTCTCCCAGCCTCCCTCCCGACCTCCAGGTCATCGACCTCCCACCCGTCGACATATCATCTCTAGTCTCAAACGACACGCTTATCCTCACCCGCCTCTGCACCATCTTCCGCGCATCCCTAAACCACCTTAAATCCGTACTCATAGAAATAAACCCAATTAAAGCTCTCATAATCGATCTTTTTACCACTGAGGCTTTCGATGTTTGTGCAGAGCTCTCTATACCCACTTACTCTTTTTGTACGACTTCTGCTGCTTTGCTGGCACTATCATTGTACTTACCCACAATGGACCGAGAAGTGGAGGGTGAGTTTGTGGACTTGCCCGAACCGGTTCAAGTCCCGGGTTGCACACCCATCAAGACCGATGACCTGCTCGACCAGATCCGAAACCGAAAGATCGATGACTATAAATGGTTCTTGTACCACGTCAGCCGATTGCCGATGGCTACGGGAATTTTGTTAAACACATGGTCTGATCTCGAATCGGTCACACTTCAAGCTCTCAATGGAAACCCATTTTTCCAGAACATTCATATCCCTCGGATTTATCCAATCGGCCCAATAAACAATGAATCGGCCACCAAATCGGACAGTCCGATTCTCACTTGGCTGAACAATCAACCGGCCGATTCTGTACTTTATGTTGCGCTAGGTAGTGGAGGGACTTTATCGAGTGACCAACTCACTGAGTTGGCTTGGGGGTTAGAACTGAGTCAGCAACGATTCATATTCGTGGTGCGTAAACCAACCAATGCGAGTGCTTCAGCGACGTTTTTCAACGTTGGCAATGATTCGGACGATCCGAGGTCGTATTTGCCAAATGGGTTTTTGAAAAGGACAGAGGGTTTGGGCCTGGTGGTGCCGTCGTGGGCCCCACAAGTGGCTGTGCTCCGCCACCATTCCACGGGTGGATTTCTATCACACTGCGGGTGGAACTGGGTGTTGGAAAGCCTCGTTCACGGCATTCCGATCATAGCATGGCCGCTCTACGCAGAGCAGAGGATGAACGCGACGATTCTGACTGAGGAGGTTGTGTATCTAAAGTATATTGGAATGCTTATATTATACATAATTTTTTCTTTTTTTTTTTTCATAAAAATATAATTATGTATAATTCTAAAATTTAAAAACAAACAAATACTGTAAAATATAAAACAAAACCTCGGTATCTCAATATATATATATATATAGAAATCTTACATTTACGGATGAGAGTTTTAGCAACGAAATTTTGACTTTTAGTTATAAAATTCGCTAAAAGTCAAAATTTTGTCCGACACTCTCGTCTGTAAACGGCCATTGAAGAGCCGGTTTGTATATATATATATGGCCAAAGTTTCTAACATCTAACACAGCTAATTTATCATTCAAAATTTCCAACAGATTGGAGTGGCCGTCAAGCCCGCGGTGAGGTCCGGTGAGAAAGTGATCGGACGGGAAGAGATAGAGAGGGTGGTGAGGTTAATGATGGAAGGTGGAGAAGGGAAGGTCTTGAAGAGTAGAGCCAAAGAGCTTCAAGAGAGTGCCCAGAGGGCATTGGGTAATGGTGGGTCATCTTATGATTCTCTCTCTCATGTTTTGAAGGCTTGGAAATTGGAGCCAACTGAATGAAATCAAGGTTAGGGATCGTTTGGCAACAGCTTTTATGATTCAGCATTTCAGTGGAAATAATTATGACTAGTTGTCTAAAATGGTTTCTAATGTGATATTGACTATTAATTTTCTAATTTTTATTTTATCACAAGCGGAGAGTGATAGTGGTTGGGGTCGAACACTCAAACTGAAGGGGTATAAGATCCAATTTGGCGCCAAACGAGCTATATATATTTAGTTTTGTCGTAATTTTTCAATGTTATATATTATGGAGTATAAAATATGTGTGACTAATGATTTTGCAATTACTTTTCAAGTTCCATAAGCTCCAAATGATCACAGTTAAAAATTATGTTAGGTGGGTATTATTTCCACTGTTTTTCTTGTGTTTTTCTCCATGTTTAATCATTATTAAAATTTTATTGTAACATACAAGAAAATTAGAGGAAAGTGATTCAAAAAATTCAAAATTGTAAACTTAGGTACCAATACTATGTTTTCTTTTCCTCTTTATTTCCTTCACTGTTCTCTTGCTAACCAAAACAAAGGAAAACATTTTCCTTAAAGTGTTTTTATTTACTTTCCCTTCACTAAATCCAAGAAGCAAACAGAGTATAAAATTTTTTTAATGTTCTTTGCAAAGCATCTTGATTCCAATTGTTGAGTGCAGTAAAAAAAGAGTGATCCCAGTATTTAATAACTTAGATTATTACACACTATTCCTTAACAGCAAATATATAATACCCATTGTATACAATCAAAAACCATCAAAACAGTTTTAAGTTTATTGGTTAAGGTGACATATGTAATTTCCTTTTTTCTTACTACCAAACAGAACCTAAGAACCTCCAGAGAAGGATTCCACTGACCATTCAGAACCATCAGGGAAGGGTTTCAATGCATCTTCTTTGCCATTAACATAGAAATCCACAACTGCTTTCATTCTCAGAAGCTTATCTGGGTGGTAATTGATATGAACAACAACTGGTTTAAACTTCTTTAAATTATCATCTTTTCTCACAATCTTGAAAAGTACCTTACTGTTCATAAAGAGATGCAAATCCATTGTTCTCTTAGCAATATGAAGTCCGGAAAAAACGGGAGAGGAGGGGAAAAAGAGCTCTTCGTTGAAAACAGCTTGGTCCCAACTGATTGGTTCCCGAGAGAGCCGAGCAGTCACACGGTCCAAAAGCTCAATTGATGGAATCGTAGGCCTTATGTAGAAGAAACCGGAATTATAAACCCATATACGCATTGTATGAGCGTATCGGCCCCAACCCATGACAGGTTCATCGGAAACATCATTATATCCATAAGCTGTCCGATTACTATGACCATCAGTCATCGACTCAACATCCGAATCACGATATAAATGATCAAATGGATTCTGTATGTAAACCACATCAACATCTGATATAAGAACACTATACCCGAGCTGCAAAAACTCCCTCAAGATTCGGTACTTAAGACGTGAGACAGCGCGGCTATATCCTGTATTTACAACCGAATCCATAGCTACATCTGGATCTCTCTCGTACACCAGGACATCATTTGATTTGCAGAATCTCACGATCCCATCATCCAATGCCACAACCAGATAATTAGTAATTCCGACTTTCTTGATGCTAGTCAACCAGATCTCCAACATGGATTTCACATTCGAATTGGCTAGAACGACAATAAGCTCTTTTTTAATAGCAACTTCCTCCAAGAGTTTTGCCAATCTCGGGTTCGCGGATTCGTCAGGAATGACCGTTGGGTTAGTTCTTAAACCCTTGACAGTACCAAAAGGCCCAGCTTTATGTTGTTTACCCAAAATCATAAATTGCTTCTGTGCATAATAACTTCTCTGCTCAGCCCGCTGTAACTTTTCATTTAGCTCCCTAATTTCCAACTTGAGCATTTTAATTCTTTCCGACGACTCACACGAGGATGAACCAATCTAACAAGAAATCATCACCCAGAAATCAGCAATATATTCAACCCCAAATGGAGTATAGTTAAATTGTAAATTATTGGCATACGCCCTCAAAACATAAAATCAAACAATTTCTGTTTAGAACGAATATCCTACATACACTCTGAAACATGAGAAAGCACACAACAACAAAAAAAAAAGAGGCTAATATGGACTAAAAAAAACTTGCATAAACTCAGGGCATGTGTTGGTTGTCCCCTGAAATTAAATTGTACCATTTACTTCTTATAGAACATTTTAAAGTATGAGTAAGTCTTTGGCACAAACAAATCTCACAAACACAATCCACAAACACCACAATGTGTCTATCCCTCTCCTTTGTGAACTCCACAGTGTGGGTGAACTCCACCAGGAGAGAGAGAGAGAGAGAGAGAGAGAGAGAGAAATTTTATTGTGTTTGTGGTATTTGTTTGTGCCCAAAGACTTACTCTTACAGTATAAACCCATCCTCCATAATGAATCGATTCGAAAGCATAGTTCTCAAAAATAATGCTTAAGATCAAAAATAATTCCTCTAAATAAAAACCTAGGAATAAACACATGCAAGAAACACGAAGAAAAAAAATTCGATTTTCCTAAACAGTCTAATCCAAGTAGATGGACACGCGCATAACAAAAAGCTATAAATATTGGGAATGGGGGTTGTTTAAATTCATGGGACATCCAAGGGCGTATATAGGATCTTTCAGAGGGGGTGGGCTAGATAGGAACTGATATTGAGTGGTGAAGCTATGTGGGGGGTTCGGGGGCAGCGTCTCAAGGCAATTTTTTTAAGGTCTGTTTATATATATATATATATCAACAATACTAGGTGTACACACTTTTTGACACACTGCTATAAATGCATGTACCCTGTGTTGTGTAAGTGGTGCACAGAAAAAGTGTGAAAAAGTGAGAAAAATTAAAACAACATAAGGTACACGCATTTAAAGCATAGAGTGTCAAAAAGTGTGTACACCTAGCATTATTGTATATATATTTATGGGTAAAATTGGTTTTATTTCATATTTTTCAAGCTTATTATAATTTCTTAAGCTTAAACGATGATAAAACAATTTAGTTTGAGCTAAATTGAAAAGTGATAAGACAAATAAACGAGACAAGTACACATAATCCCAAGGTTTTTTTTTTTTCCTCCATGTTTTTTTTTTTCCTAAGATGTTTTTTTTATGTGTCAATTAGTCTTTAACCTACAGTCGAGTGGGCTGGGCTAAAGGACGACTACAAATGTAAAAGCCAGAGGGTTTCATTGAAATTGAGTCTTCCATTTCAAAAGCAATAGAAGACTTGAGGTTTCTTGCTGATGGGAAGGGCTACAAATACAAATTGGCTGGACTAGGAGTAGGGGTACTACTGATGAGTAATGCTTGGGACACATAAAACATCCACATAAAATTGTCTAATAAACTTGTGTTAGTATATATACTAACACAATTGACCCAAACAAGACAATTGACCTCCTCTGGTCTTTAGTTCAATTATAGACACTATTAATTCCATAGGAGCTGAAAGATAAAACTCAAACGGTAATTTTTATCCTGAAGATAATAGCCTGCATGTATTCTCTGAAAAACATGTAAAAATCCATAAATAATGGGCAATAGGAACTAAAAATCTTGGATTGACATAACCAATTCAGACGCCAAGCTAAACCCAAATCCCAGTAACATCTGAAACAAGGGACTCGACCGTCACACCAACACCATGTCATCATGTTGACGTGGTGTGACGTCCCAATTACATGAACACATGTGCCTGCAAAAAATTTGTGGCACGTGACAAATAGTGCCATGACAACCATGGATTGAGAAATTATTCAGTGAATCCGCTGCACCTTGTCATCATGCTAACATAGTGTGACGCCCTACTCATATGCTTCCATGTGGCCACTTATTCTATGGTGATCGTGACAACTAGTTGCCTCATATTCCATGGTGGTCATTCCTACACTACTTGTCCACTACCCCCTACTTTAGAAGGCACGTGGCTCAATGTAAGTGAAGTGTCACACTACATTAGCATGATGACATAGTGTGACGGTCTCATGGAATAACGCATTCCATGGAATAGGACAGTTATTTATCATGATCGCCGTGGAATAAGGAGGGGCGTCACGTGCGTCAAACATGATGATATGGTATGATGGATTCAATAAATAATTTTCTCCAACTTAAATAGATCGCAATAAATTTTATCCCAACTCAAACTCAATAGCAATATTTCAAGATGCGAAGTTAAATACCCACCAAAAAAAAAATAATAAATAAAAAAATAAAAAAAGTCAACACATATACATGTTCAAACGTGCATCAAATGGAACTCCTTCAGCTACACTAACTTGGAAAAATTGGCTCATACTTACAATTATACACATGTATATCTATACATATATATATATATGTACATAAATTTTGTGTTTGTGTGTGAGTTTTGGGGGGGACATTAGTAGGATTTGAAACAAACCTGGGGATTTAATTTGGAAATTTGGATATGAAGTGACGAATTGGGGGTGTAAATTTCACGAGGAAACAGTAAGGTACAGACGCACCCAACAAGAACGCCGATTACAATCGCGATAGCGATTCGAGATCCACAAAATGGTTTATTGTGCTTCTCTCTCATCATCAACAATCCCTCTCTACGACTACCCATATATGACTTTTGTGAAAGACTTTGCCCCCACTATCGAATGTTACTCTGCTGAGCTCTCACGTTGAAGTCTTTCTTTGGAAAAATCTGAACCATGAGAGGAGATACAAAGTCAGTCACTAAGAGCCAGCTTATCAATCGACTATCATAATATCATTATCATTCAAGACTCAAGTGGGAAAATCTAACATACACCCCCTTAAAAAGAGGTGGATGTCAACCTCCAATTGTGTGGCTCAATCTGAGCCACATCACCAAAATTTTAAATTTAGTTATGATAAATGTGATTCAGTTATGAGTTAGTTATGAGAAATGTGGCTCACTATTATAAGTCAATTATGACAAATGTAATTGGGAGTTGACATCTACTTCTTTTGTTTAAAAAAAAAAAAAAAAAAGGTAAATTTCACCTACTTTTCTTGGGGTTTGGACTTAATACACATACCTCTCCTCACATTTCAGAAATCTTCCTAACCTCCGTTATTTTTAAATTTTAGTATCATATTTTTTATTTTTATTTTTTTTTTGTAACCATGGGTGTCCGAACTAGCTTGCGCACATCTCGTCTAATCCCACGAGGCCAGAGCGTCCGGATGAATCACCTGTTGCCACCTCCTTGAGATTCGAACTTAAGACCTCTGGGTATAACACTCCGATACCTTGTCATCCGACCACAAGAGAAGTGGTTTATTTTAGTATCATATTACCCCTTCTCCCTTTAACAAAATGTTAGAAACACAAAATTTTATATTAAAATTCAAAAACAAGGAAGGTAAATGAGATTTCTAAAACGTGAGAAAATATGTGTATGAAGGCCAAACTTCAAAGGAGGTAGATGATTTTACCCTTAAAAATGGCAAATTAGATTGCCTACGAGCATCTGCGGCTCTATAGTGGTGCGATGGTATGTAGAATAGATTTAAGTTAAGTTGCTATACAGAATAGGAGAAGCCAAACAGTGAAAAAAAAAAAAAAAAAAAAAAAAAAAAAAAGGGCGAAAGCCAAAACTGCAAAGGGCAAAGACTTTAACGGCCGGCATTGCGAATGTCGTTTGGTCACTTTTGTACAAATAAACAAATAATACATTTGCCGTTGGTTGGTTGTATAATAAGTGAATTTAGTAGAATTGTAAACTTAAGTTTCACTATTATATAGTCATGTAAGTTCCAATACCACCACCACCATTAGGTGACTATGTAGGGTAAAAAACCTAAGTCCCTATACTAATTTAACACCATTGGAGATACTTTAAGGATATTTATTGGAATATCCGAACGTTAATAAGTTCATATTTGGATTTCATAGAAGCCAATCTGATCTGAATTCGAACTAGATAAAAGGAATCCCGTCCGAATCCGATTCGTTACAAGCCTGATCGTTCTACAACATGTATCTAGGAAGGATACAAAATTAGGGAATCTTATCATTACTTTCTTTTTCTTTTTCTTTTTCTTTTATAACAATGTCAGGAAATTTCATTTTACCAAAACAAAGGTAAGTTTCAAAAGAAACAAATACAAATAAAAAAAAAGAAAGAAAAATGACAAAGTAAAGTACAACAATCTCCTGAGATGCACTGTAATCTCTAAATCCAAAGATATCTCGGACTATGGTGTAACTCAACAGGGAGCCAGAGCTAAAGGAGAAAACTGTCAGCAAATTTGAGCATAGATCACTCCAAAAGCACTATGATTGCAAAAAGTGCCCATCCATGAAATGATCTGACGAAAAACGTCGAATTTGCGATAGACAAGATTGAATCCAACCATAGAACCAAAAAACTGAAGAGATCTAGCAGAGCACCAAGTGACCAAAAAAAAAAAAAAAACAAAGTCCTCGCAAGGAGGGACAAACCCTGCAAAATGAGGGACAAACTCTCCTAAAAAGAGACAAACAAACAAAGAAGAAGAACCAATGACTCCCCATGGCCATGGGAGACCCCCCCTGAAGAATCTACAACACATTACTTGTTTAGCTACTTATATATTATTACTGCTCTGTTGAGGGCCTGAGGCTGCAGAGCTAGAGACAACATTAGCGCACGAACATCCGAAGGTGATACCACGAAAGTATGTTACTCGTACCAAATAATCATAACTGATAGTATTATTTTTGCCTCAACCATTGCTAAATTTATCAAAAACAGTTAGAGTACACGCAAGGATGGATCTAGGGGCGAGAGGGGGTGACCGTCCCCCTTAGATTTGACAAAAAACACTTAACTATATTAGTATTATTTGTAGATACACGTTCTCGCCCCCTCTAGAAAAATTTTCTAAATTATTAAGCTCTAAAAATTTTTTTTTTTTTAAACTAATGTATAAATGTAATTTTTGAAAAAGTTTGTTGTATTTATAAATGCAAATTCTGAATTTAGTTTACAAATTACTCCATACCTTGTTGATTCAAATAGTTTGTATTTTTCTCTCCTTCTATAGTTTTCTCATTATAAAAAATGTATAAGTAAACGCCAAAAAATTTTCTTCCAGGGACACTGCCCCAAAACCGCGTATATTTTTGTCTCCCTAGACTAAATTCCATCCCTGCACGCACAGCCCATGTCTACTTCTAAGACTACTTGTGTTGGTACATATATTACTACCAATGATTTTGTACAACTGAACTATTGGACTTCAATTATATAGATAACAGGCCAGTTAATAACCTATGATTCACAAGCAAAAAAAATTTTAAAAAATAATAGAGTAATAATTGGCGTACATAAAGTGTGCACATAAAGATCTGGCTCATTAATTTCGGCGAATCACATGTATGCAGGCATGGACCACACCAAAATGAATGGCTCATATCTTTATGTGCACACTTTATGTGCACATAGCATTACTCAAAATAATAATAGTTGAGCAGTTCTAGGGAGACTCCCATTTTGGGACTCCCTTAGCCCGAATTTGCCATAAATAGCAAGAAAAACAGTACCCAATGCACCTACCATGCATTGAAAACTGTTTTCTTGCCATTTATGGCAAATTCGTACTAAGGGAGTCCCAATTGGAAGTCTCCCCAGTTTTTTCTATAATAATAACCTGCGATTCCGATCATATAATCACAGGTTTGCTTTTGGTTTTTTCATAACACTAAGAAAAAGTACACATTCAATGCAAGCCCTTCTAAATAATGATGAAATTGAATTATTGGAGGTGGACTTGCGTTTGATTGACGAAATTGTGACTCTGTAAGTTCAGGATTTTTGTGGGTTCAAGAGTTGAATTAATAACTAATTCAATCTATCATTATGTATGTCACTGATTGTGCATATTCAGATTGTACACAAAATCTGTTATAAGTTTGTACACAAAGACATGGTAATGATCCATTAATCTACAGATACAAATACAAAACATTTTCTAGTAATTAAATCTTCAATTCAAAAGCCTCCTAAATCGGATGTGTGCACCATATTGGGGTTGCAATGTTAGATACTGCGTTGGGGCATGTACATATGAAGGCGATACAACAAAGGAATATCGCCGGATTATCATTGAAAGGACGATTTTAGCCTCGACCACTGCCAAATTTTGACCCACACAAATTCTCGGACCTAACCCGAAAGGAAAAAAACATGCTAAATGCTTTCGGGGCTCCAAAAATCTCAATGGATTGAACTCATTAGCATCAGCTCCCCATATTTGTGCGTCGTGATGAACAGCAGTCATGGCCAAGTAGAACTGAGTGTTGGCTGGAATGTCAAGACTGCACAGCTTAACATTCTTGGATGTTTGCCTCATTAGCATTACCGCTGGAGGGTAAAGTCTTAATGTTTCATTGAGTATCATGCTCACCTATAACAGGACCCAAAAAAAAAAAAAAGATAAATAAAGGTATCAATAAGCAATTATGAAGTTGGCTTGTGCTATGGCAGGGCATAAAAAATAAAAAAAATAAAAAGAATAAGCAATGCTAAAAGATGTTTAGTTTTAAAGAGTTTAAAATTCCTCTAAGCAAGTTACTTAATGCTACTCAATTGGGTGAAGGGAATGGAAAGGGAACAGAAAAAGGAGAAACAATTTTCCTAGTTGGGGGGGGGAAAGGAATCGTATATGTAAATGTTTAAGAAGGTATATATTTTGTGTCCTACTTTCTTCTCCTTTTCATTTTCCTTACTATCTTACTTAGCAACTAAACAACGAAAATTGATTTTTGTTATGATTTGTTGGTAAAAGGGATGGAAACATGAAGAGAAGCGAAGGAGAGGAGGGAAGAGATATCCTAGAAAGTAGGGGTGAACATTTCGGTTTGGTTCGGTTCAACGCAATTTTTAGTCAAATCAATGGTTTCGTTTCGGTTTTGAGACTGTATGAATCGGTTCGGTCGGCACGGTCGGTTTCGGTTCGGTTTCTGTTACACCCCTACTATACGGGAAGATGTACCTCCTCAAACGTGTTTTTCGATGAGATGAATAGAATTGACGAAGGAAGGATAAAGGAGCTAAAAACACATAAATTTACTATCGTACTATTTATACGTATATCGCCGAAATGCGGCCCTCTTTCTTTCCCCAATCCTTCACCTTTTGGATAGATTGGAATTTGGGTGGCGAACAGATCGTATCACTTTCCTTTCCCTCTTCTCGCCAACCCCCTCCCCTCTCTTTTCCTCCCCTTTTGGCCTTTTCCCTTATGTCAAACATGGTGCTATGTTTTCTTTTCTTTTTCTCTCATAAAATTCATGAACCAAACAGAACCTATAAGGCTATAAGTAGAACTTACCATTTTGAGTTCACTCAAGTTCTCCGCGGTAGGAAGCTCGCTATCCATGCAAACGCGAAAGACTTCTTCCCTTGCTTTGATCTGCCATTCTTGATGCGATGCAAGTAGGAGAAGTGCCCAAGTCAAAAGATTAGCAGTTGTTTCCTTTCCTGCAAAGTAGAATGTTTGGCATTCATCTATGATTTCCTCTGCATCCAATCTCTCCTCTTCTCCATCCTGATTCTTGTAGGAAGACATTAACAAAGTAAGTAGATTTTTCGAGTTCTCTTTTTCTTTCTTGTTGTTTTCAATTAGCGCCCTTATAGATTCCCGAGTTTGCGTCTCCAACCTCCACCTCATTCTGTTCTTCTTTGTGGGCACAAATCTGCACATTGTTTCATTTTAAGAAATCGAACAGAATAAGCCCTCAGTCTAGGTCAAGAAACATAAGACCGTTGAATTTTTTTTTACATTTTTATTGGCAAGACTATAGATTCTAGCTTGACGGGCCCTTTGGGAACCCGGTGGCAACGGGAAAACAAGCTAACGGACGCATGTGTGAGGAGAAAGAATTTCAAATCCCCAAGTTTTGGGGGAGCTAAAGACTTGAAATAAGCTGAGTCAAGGTCAAGAAATGCAAGGCCCATGATTTTTTTCACATTTTTCTAGCCAAGAATTTGTAATGAAGGATAAGACTGCTCAATTCTACAAGGAAAATTAAACAAGGCTCCTTTAAGAGATGTTTACAAAGGACAAGCTGTGTATCTTTTTCCAGAGCTATAAATATGCACGAAAGGAAATATGCACGAATACAGAAGATATTTACACTACGTTTCGTTTGTTGATTTAGCGAAGGGAAAGAAAGGAAAGGAAAATTCAAATGAAATTATTTCCCTATTTTCCTCCAACCATAAACATCATTAGACATTACAAGTTTTTAAAAAGTGATAGGAACTCAAGAAAAGTGCTGGGAGGGTGACAAGAAAAATTCAAAAAATTCAAGTTTTACCATATTGCCTTTTTTTCCTTTTCTCATAGTTTTCTCTACTAGCCAATCTACTGAATTTACAGTATTGAAAATAATGTTTTATTCAAAGTTTTCAATAGAATTTTGTACTAAAAAGTTTTCATTAGATTTTCGGCTACTTTTTCAATTCAATGGTGAGCCCCTATATATTATCAAACACCAAAAAAAAAAAAAGAGAGAAAAGAAAATGCTGCTGAAAATTTTCATTTCAACATTTGATTGGGTTATCAATCACGTTCCTAATCAATGTAAGTACCCTTGTTAGCATCAAAGAGTGATAATGTAATGTATACCGTAGAATATAACTTAAAAAACTAGATTATAAGCATTTCCAAGTTTTTTTTATTTATAAAACACTAACCCAAAAAAAAGAAGTTTTCTAGAAAACAGTCTCACCTGAAGCCAGGGATGTAGATACTCCTCAAAGCTTGTAAGACCAGAACTGCTTGCTTTTCTTGTAATTCAAAAACCCGCTTCCCTTCTTCAAAACTGCTCCCAAAAGCTGTTCTGGAAATAATGTCTGCTGAGAGATTATGAAGTTCTTTGTGCACTTCCAACTCAAATTCTTCTCTATCTCCTCTCTCTTCTTCCCACTTCTTCATCATCTCTGTAGTACTAGCCACCATTTCTGGTACCCAACCCTGCTTCAAAAAAGTATGGCCCTAAATTATGTGGTCCCAAACTAAACGGTTAATTGGATTTTGCACCCACCTTCGTAGTTTACGCTCGATGGCAGTCTCCACTTGATAGTTTAAAAGTTGACACAATAGACGCTGAAATTTATATTTTGTGCCAATTTACGCATTCAGCAAAATTTCTTTAGAATTGTTCAGAGAATTATGACGAATCTTACTAGATTATGACACTTTTTTGATCGAATTGTTGATGAAATTTTGACAGATTTAGATAGAGGGTGCGGTGCAAAGTGTCTAATATCTCAACTTTTTTAAACTAGGAGCAAATTTCTCCCATTATGAATAACAAGAGTGCAAAGTGTAATTAACCCCAAAGTAAAATAAATAAGAATAAAGTGATCAAGGAAACAAGAAAATATCATGCAATTTTGAGAAAAGTGTTTTACTTCTCCCCCAGTAAATATTAGTCGCACTCTACACAATGAGAGATGGATGTAGGAGCTATTTTCCTCTTCTCTTCTTTTTCTTTCACTCCTTCACTCTACCAAACAAAGTTTCTAATTGTCATTCTTCCCTTTCCCTTCCCTTCACTCTCTTTTCCTTTTCTTTGTTTGGTTTGCGAACTTGGGGAGAAAAAAGAAAAGGAAATGGAAAACAAGGGAAAAAAAATTAGTTACATTGTATTTTTCCAAGTTTTTTTCTCATATTTAAGTAGCATAAAATCGAAAAGTTTGAAATAAAATTATAACTTCTGAATACATTTTTTCCTTGGGAATTATCACTATGTGTTCATTTATTTTATAGGATAGCTACTAAATACACACTTGATTGCTATTGACAGCCACCTAGCCAACTAGTGATGCTGAATGTAAGGGCAACACTTCCATACATTTCCTTTAGTCTATTTCGTGTAGTTCCCTTTCACAAGTTGGGCCCCAAAAATTAAAAATAAAAATATAATTTTTGAACACTGAGACCCACTTCTGTGAGAGGGAACCACACAAAATGACTGAAGGAAATGTATGAAAGTATTGTCGTGAATGTAAACTCCTTGATATACATGTATAAGTGGGAGCATAAAGCAATCCAGTTGGTGTAATTAGTAGCTATTTTTTTTGGTGTATTGGTCTCGTACAAGGAGAGAGAGGTGTCGGGGCTAGGGTAGGAGTTGAACCTACATAATGACTTAATGATAAGGGTGTAAGAAATTACCGAATAACCGAACCGACCGATTTGACTGGTTTTGGTCGGAACTCCTCCCTACCTTCAGTCGGCGCTCGATTCTAAGCTAAGGGTAAACCGATACCTCGGTTCGGCAGCCAAATGTCACTGAACTACTGAACGAGCCGACCGAATATACATATGTATATAGATAACCTTTGTACTATATATTTTTATATCTATACAAAACTATCTACTTTTAGCTACTCTCGAGACACAAACCCTGGACTCTCTTTTCTAGGTCTATCTATTACCCCCTCCGTCTCAAATTTTGAGTCATGTATTCTATTTTAGGATGTCCCAAAATTAGTGTCCACTTTCATAAATTGGTATTTAAGTTTTACTTACTTTTCAAAACTAAAAAAGTTGTAATAATTAGGGGTAATTGTGGAAAGTAATTGTAGATTCTTTTTATCCCTTTAATAAGTTGAATCCCAAAGATGGACTCAAAATATGGGACAGAAGAAATACCACTTTGCATTAATTAAAGACTTTTCTCTCTCTCCCTCATGATTATCTAACATCAAATCAAGTCTCACTCCATTAAAGTCTCTACTTTATTTTCTCAGTTTTCTGTAAACCCTACCCCCGTTAAATCTCTGTCTCTACTCACCCACCCCCTCCTCTCTCTCTCTCTCTCTCTCTCTCTCTCTCTCCATGCCTCTCTTCTCTCACTCTCTCTCTCACTCCCTCTATGTAATTTTAGAAGATCGTAATCTCCTCCATCCGGCGGTTACTCGCCGGATTCCGGCCATAGGAGGAAAGGTTATATATTTCTACCTCGCCCACACTCTCTCTCTCCTCTCTCTACTTCGTCCCAAAACCGACCAATAAACCGAAACCAACCGGCAGTCAAATCGGTCGGTGAAGCACTGACTGCTTCAGTTGACAAACATTACTCTAATCTAAATAAAAAGTGTAATGCTATGGTCCCAAATGTGATTTATTAATTACAATCGAGACTATTGTATTTTAAATTTGGATTTGTTTTAGGAATAAAGCTATAATTCCCAAAATTGAATTCTAAAATTTAGTTCTCAATTACTGTGTCAGTTGTTCCACAACATGTAATGGTACGTGATACCATACTACCATTAACAACATCACGGCATATGTTATGACTAATATTCAAGTTTTTGAGAACCAAATTTGTTATTCAAATTGGGAATTCTCTCAATCTACTCTTTGTTTTAGATGTACAACTATACCATTTACGTGTGGTTGAATTTAAATTTGATGAGTACATCTATATCTATATACAATACACTAATCTTGGGACCAAAAGGCTTTCCTCAGCACCTCAATGCCTAGGTGGCGTCCTTACAAAAAAGATAACTATGTGGCAATACAAGCTGCCACATCATCCTCCCAAAAATAGTGAGTTGCATAGCCTCACTCCTCTATGAAGTCTATAAAGACTATTCCACTTCATATCTTGAAAGAGTACAGATTGGGACACAAACAAATCCACAACCTTTGGGACACAACCCAAATAATGTGTCTATCTCTCTCCTGTGATGTCACTGGACCCCACAGTGACATAGGAGAGAGATAGACACATTATTTGGGTTGTGTCCCAAAAGTTGTGTGTTTGTTTGTGCCCATCTTGAAAGCCTACAATTCTACACATTGGTGTATGTATATATAATAAAACACATTGGCATATGTATCTATAATAAATACATAAGGAAGATTCTCCTCCTCTATATTCCCCCTCTCTCTCCCTTTCTCTCTCTCTCTCTAATCCATCTACTTTATTGATTAGAAAGAACCTCAAAAGTTTAATAGAAATTAAGTATATAAAAAGGCTAAAATAAATTAAACTCAAAAGTCTAATTATAGCCTCAAAATAAAGATTTAGAATCCATTTGATAAAACTGAAAATTAAGTACTGAAAATTAAGTGCTGAATTTTAAGTACTGATTTTTAAGTGATTGAATTTGCAATACTGAAAACAGTGTTTCAAATACTTAAATAGACTGCATTCAGTGATTATATTCAATAACAAAATTTCACTTAAAGTTGTCAGTGATTTTTTCACTGTTTTTTCAATTAAGTGATACGTTATCAAACACACTGAAAAAAAATAAGTACTGAAACTTTTTATTTTCAACACTTAATTGTATTATCAAACACACTCTTACTCTTTCACCTATATGAAAATTCATAGAGAATCTAACCATGATAAATAGAACACTTGGGAACTAAACTCGCATGACTGGCATGAGTATGTGTGTCTATATATACAACACACTATATATACAACATACCGGGTAGTTAATTCATTAGGATTTTATGTTGACTTCGTACTAATTTTTGTTTGATTTTAATTACTTCTTCTTCTTCTTTTTATTTATTTATTTTAGATTCTAGAATGCCATTTTAATTTTTGTGAACTATGACAATGAAGATTATATCAAAAATACTTTCTTTTTTTTTTATTACTTACCTTGGTCCGGACTGGACACACACACCCCCAAGCCCCCACACAATTGGCCCACCGCAAAGCCCACACGGGCCACTCGTTTCGACCGACGCACACAGGGGGCAAGCAAAGAAATCCCACGAGGGGATTCGAACCCCCAACCTCCCACTGGGAAGCAAGGGGTGATACCACTTGAACTAGAGCTCGCGTGGTATATCAAAAATACTTTTGATTGACTAAGTTGAAGTTATTTGTGATTTCAACAAATTCTTATACTAATATGAGTAAAATTTTTAATATTTCATGTTCTCCACTTCATCAAATTGGAATACTCTACCTCTCGAATTGCATTGTTTTCGTCTTATTCTTTTCTGGTTCTTTTTCCTTTTCCATTTAAGGGATGAGTAAAGATTGAGACACATCAAATACACCATTTTTGGGACATAATAAAAGATGTGTATATATCTCTTCTGTAATATAACTGATCTCACATTGATACAGGAGAAATAGACATATCTCTTGAATTTGAGTCCCAAAAATTATATATTTTGGTGTATCCCAATTATTACCAGAACAACCAGTTCATTCGAGTACAAATGTGAGAGAGTGGGAGTGTGTGTGAGACAGAGAGAGAGAGAGAGAGAGAGAGAGAGTGGATCACCTTAACAATCTCCATATTAAAGGCCTGGTTTGTGATCCTCCTATGAACAGCCCACTTCTCGCCGTCCAGCCCAACAAGCCCTTGTCCAAACAGCATCCTAGATAACGGGTTAAACCCGACCTTTTCAAACGACCCACTCGTATTGACCAAAACCTCCTTAATCATGTCCGGGTCGGATATAGCCAAACGGGGCTTTGGCCCGAACCAATACAGGAAAGTCTTCCCATACATCGCAGACCAGTTGTAGTAGTGTGGAATAGCACGATGAACGATGTCATGGTTGAGAGTGATTGGCCTCGATTCAGCTTCGGCGATCATGCGCCGTCTGATCTCGGCAGAGTTCCCGAAGATCGGACGGTAGCTGGGCCCTTTGATTCCTTGTTTCCTGAAGTGGCGCTGGACCTTCAGTGGGACCCACACGATGGAGTGTGTGAATTTGAAGAGGGCGATGAGGAGTGGCAAGATCATCATTAGAAGAAGAAGATGCATGGTGCTGAGTGGAAACTGTATAGTGAGAGAGAGAGATGGGGGTTTAGGAAGGGGAGGAGAGAGATTGTGGGCCCGTTTGGTGATCAAAATTCAAGGGCGTTGAAAATGGTACTTGCAGACTACTACAGTTTATAATATAGAAACGGGGACAAGATAAGTTATTTAAACGGGTAATCCTTGGGGCATAACTTTCATACAACTTTCATACAATCTCCCTAAAAGATATGTCTATCTCTTTCCTATGTCACTGTGGGGTCCAGTGACATCACAAGAGAGAAATAGACACATCTTTTAGGGAGGTTATATGAAAGTTGTATAAAAATTGTGTCCCAAATATTACTCTATTTAAACCAGTTAGGATAGCTTAGTTGTTCAGAGTTTTTGGCTAGTTGGCTTCCCAAAGAAAGGTTAAACGTTTGAAATCTCGGTGCATGGCGGAGTTAGGAATTTAGTCTAGGGGCATAAGTTTACGGGGGTTTGTGGTAGTGTTTTTGAGGTAAATTTTTTTTGTCTATTTATACATAATTATGTATAGAATTCATTTTATGTCACAATTATAAAATATTTTAATAGCTTGCACATTACTGATGAAAACTCTGAAATTAACACTTGGACCCCTTTGTGAGCTTAATTTTGGATATGTGGAGATAATGTTGTCATTTAGCCTACTTATGTGGGGCTAATTTTTAACACTTAATCCTATGGGAGGCTAATTTAAGGGTTAACTACTTATGTACAGTCAATTTTGGCATTTAAACTTTCTATGTTGGGCTAATTTTAACACTAAATTCGGCTATTTTGAGAGAAATCTTAGTAGTTTTACTTTAGTCCAAAACCAAAATAGGGTTAAGTGTCCACTTTTGGGCCGAAGGGGGTAAAGTGAAAATGAGCCTAACCACAAGGGGGTAAAATGTAATTAACCCTTTTTTATAAGTATAAAATTAAAGTAGTGGAGAGAGGATGTGTAGAGAATTATTTTTACAACCCCATCCAGGGGCCAAAAGATAAGTTAGGGGGCACAATGAAAAATTTAGGGGGGAATGGGACACAATGAAAATTTAGGAAAAAACTAAAGGTAGAATTTTAATTATAAAAAATCAAACGGCGGCACATGCCCCCTCTTGTCCGCCACCACTGCCACGGGGGCCGAGGTTAATGGATTGGAAGACAAATCTGAAGTTCTGGACGAATCGTATCTAGAATTTAGCGTGTGGGTCTAAATTCTATCGTTCACTTACTTCTTTAATTTATCTGGTAAATTATGTTGTGAAATCGGTGCACGTACTATTGTGATAAAACAGTTTCAATAACTCTGTATGAAAATAACAATAAAATTCAACTTCGGAGAATAAGTGAAGGAATTTATTCGATCCAAAAAGAAAAAGATAAGACTCATAAGAGCATTCGAATAGAGCATTCAAATGCGGAAAGGATACTATGACCACTACTGTAGACTCTTAATTGGTCTGACTTTGGAGACTGTGATTAAAAAAAAATAATAATAAATAAAGACTTTGGACTCTTTAGTTTATAAAAAAAGGACAGCACTTCAGTGCAGTTAGAATTGTTCAGTTGGTGTTATTTTTTTCTCACAGATGAACAGTAAAATTTGGCAATTTTTAAAAACTGCTTTTACAAAAAGCAGATTTACTGTTTACTTGTGAGAAAAATAACACCAACAGGACAGTTCTTACTGCACTGAAATGTTGTTCTTACTGCACTGAAGTGCTGTCCATAAAAAAAAAAAAAAAAAAAAAAAAAAAAAAAAAAAGGATACTATGACCACTACTGATGATTAGAGCATTGGAATTTAACTGGAAAGAAATTGAGTGATTAACTTGGATGATTAGAGACTTTACCTTGAAAGAAAAGGAAAGTTTCATCAATTAATAATGGATTAAATATAAAATATACTTATGAGATTTGGTCCCTATTTCTCTCCTAAACCCGATCAACAGAAAGATACAAAGGCTTAAATCCCATGCAATGTGGCTCCGGTCTAATGGGCTAAATTTTGGGGCCCAAGTTTTCCAAGAGGTGACTTTTGTTTTGTGCACAAGAGTCCCATCACGTAGCAAATTTAGAAACCTTTTAAGAATACCATGTGAAATGCTTGCATATGATATAGGGGCTCTTTGGATAGAATCTACTTAATTCTTTACATATAAGGAGTTTTACTATTTATGAGTCCTACCCACAATATTCATTCCTATTGATTGTGACCTATGGGATATGACTGGAGCATACCAGCAGCACCTTGAGAATATGACAGTGTTGTATGTAATTTTACTCCTGATAGAAGATTTGGTTAATTTCCTCAAAACTCAATCCCGAGACACAATAGAGCAACATTAGAATTGCGTGAAGTCTCTCACCTTTTCAGTATGTGAGTCGTGGTGGCAAGTTTAATATACTATTTGGTTTCAAAGTCCCAATGGAGTAAACATGATTAGAGTTGCATGAAAGCTCACCTTTGCAGAATGTGAGTCATCGCAAGTAAAATAAACTAAATGGAGTCTAAGTAAATTAGTTGTATCATATGCATACACCGATAGTTAAAATGGAGAGCAACAAATGTGCAGACCTCTTAGCTAATGTGGGGGCTAACCAACCAAGTCCCTTTGTTATGTTTTTTTTTTTTTTTTTTCTTACTTACCTGGACACTCTCACTCACCCACACTGCCACACACGCACACACTCAGCATCCAAGGAGTGAGCCCCAATGCATTATATCATACTGAGAGACCAATGGTCATTTTATAACAAAGGGGAATAAACCTCACATACCTTCCATATAGCAAGGATTGAACATTGCTCTCCCCAAAGAAAGAGAGCAAGTGATACCATCCGACGACCACTTGGGTCAGTGGTCCCTTTGTTTTGTTAAATGTTCCTATTAGGGAATTATGTATACCTCTTACGGCAGATAATGGCATAACACTGGTATTTGCTTCTCCTGCAGAAGCTAGCTTATGTTCTTCATTCCATGTATACCAAAAAACACACACACACACACACACACACACACACACACACACACACACACACCAATAGTTACTCTCTCATTGGGACTTGGTACTATACAACATGACTTAGTTATTACTGTGAAAATGGCACCTTAAAAAATTGAGCAATGCTAGGAACACCTAAATTATCCACCGGGTATGTGTCTATGGTAGTTTTGAAATTAATTCAAACTTTGTTTGGTAACTGATAAATAAATTTGGAAATCCACATCAGCAAGTGAATAATTTAGGTGTCCCGTTTAGGTGTACCTGGCATTACTCTAAAAAAATTTACTATCAAATGACATGCATATTGTTTTTACCAAATAACACCATGAAAAAGCTACTACTCACTTGCACCAATTTATAACAAATGTCATATTGTTACCGGAACCTTAAAAATAAGTGTATCATACAAGCAACGTAGAATTTCCTAGAATAAAACCCACTGCAATACACTAGCAAACAACAATTTGATGACTATTCTCACATCTTACTAGCGATTGCATATAGGAAAACTCTTTACCCCCCCCCCCCCCCCCCCCCCCCTGCCCTCCCAATTTCGTCCCTCATCTACGCTGTGAACCATTTCATATACTTCTTACACAGACATTGCCTTCCCGAAAAGATGAAATTGCAGTTTGGTCTGTAGGTGACACAACCACCAGAGGCCAAATACAACCACCAATATATGCATGTTTTGCTACAAAGATTGATGATTCTGGACACTAATTAATTAGGGGGCAGCCAACTCACTTCATTGAATGCACGTGCCAACATGACCTGGACCATCTTTATATTAACTTCAGATTTGACTCTTCAGTCCCACTTGACTAGCATTCAAAGTTCCCAATTAATAAACCAAATTGATTGCATGAGTATCACACATGCTTCAATTGCTCATAAAATGCTATCCCTATACTATAGCTAATTATTCTCACACATGTAATCAATTATAGTAGGATTATTTCACATTCTTCAATCAAAATTAAGTAAACTCATTGGCTCACACAAAAATTAAAAAGCATGGCATTACTCCCAAAAATTATGACACTTTTATAACGTCCAGGGATCATTTTTCATTTCAAATTACTCCTTGAAAATGTTGGTACAAAATGTTACATCATTACCACTAAATGACACCTTAGAAAATCTATCTAATGACACCCAAGTCACAACATAAATGTACCATATTAAATATATCATACATCCAAGAATATGTAATTGTTTAGTAGAAAAAATAATGTTACCTAACTAGTTCAATTAAAATAAATAAATAAATCACTGATAATATTTGACACTCTACATTGTAAAACAAAGGGGCATCGAAATCTAATTAATTTTGAAATTACCACTGCCGAGATCAAAAGATTGCCCACTGGTAAAGAATTTCATTCCACCTACACGTGCTTGCGAGTTTGAGTACTCTTATAAGATAGGAGGGTTTATGGGTTAGTAGAGCATTACTTCCCCTTATGTAATACATAATAAATAAATAAATTACCACGGCCACATTAACTGATAAACAAATAAAAGTAAGCAATAAACACATTAGCTGAGCGAATTTAGCATTCTTGTAGTAAAATTCTCAATCAAGACTTTCCACTGGGGCCTACTGCCTTCTCCAAAGTAGTTGGCTTATTTCAAGTACCAACCTTAGACTATTTGCTTTCCAAGGTAAAATAGATTTTCAGTCCTTCGAAAGGACCAACAACACTTCATACTAGCCTAAGGATCTTGGTAGCGCGTGGCTGCTCTGGCAAGACTACACAATAAATATATTTTTTTTATTTTTTGCAATTTTTAAAGATACCAAAAAAAAAAAAAAAAAAAAAAAATTGTGTGATTCTGTCGGCACCACATACGCCGCGCGCGGCCTGGGATCTGGACTTTCATACTACCGTAACTCTTTGAACTAAAAAACAAAAAAACAAAAAACAAAAAAAAAAATATACATATATATATATATATATATTACAATAGCTCAATATTTTATTTTATTTTATTTTTTCGAACAGTTTTTAGTTACATATCTCCATATTTACCTAATTTGCCAACCAAAAAAAAAAAACTAGGGAGGAAAATAACAGCTATATATGTCACTTACAAGATCATGCACACAGCGTTTTCAACTGCATCTCTCTAATTACAAAGAACATTAATCGACAAAACAAAATATGTAAAGACAAAATGATAAACTAGAGGACTAACAGATCTCTCCATCTGATCAAAAACCAAGGGGAGAGAGAGAGGAGTTCACATAACTTAGAGCAGAGATGGCTTTCTCTCAGAGGCACTTGAGCTTTCCCACTCATCTCCAATTGAAGTGAACAATGCCGAAAGTCCATCCGTGGAGGTTCCATCAGCAGCTATTCCAAGTCCGAGAAGATCGAGTGTGGTGGGCTTGTTCCCAAACAGCGATGACTGACCCATCATCAGATCGGTCAAGCCCGAGGCCCCATCAGAAGGAAGCCCGAGCCCAGATGCCAATGGATTGGACTCCATCTTGACATGGCTGTTCCACGGTTGATCCGACGAAGATGGCAATGCCAAGCCAAGGCTGCGAAGGAATAAGGAATTGGACGATGTTGCGCCCATTTGGGCCGCTTTTTGGAGTAATGCAGTGGCAGATAAGGCGGGCTGTGGAGCATAATGCCGAGTCAGGTCATGCCTTGGTGTCGGAAATAAGGAAGCGTTGTTCGAGAGATAGAGAGAAGAGGATAGAGAAAGGGACATGGGTTCGGCTGCCGGAGGCTCCGAGCTAGAAATGGAGCAAAGTAGGTTGGAAAAGGAAGATGGCGATTGGGCCGACCCGAGGACTCCAACTGGTGCTAATGAGGTAACTGTACTTGCAAGTAAACCACTTCTCGTACCGGCATTACCACTAGAGGTGGAGCAGCCGCTAGCGGCGGTTAAACATGTCATCGCTGATTGTTGTTGCAAGGTTGATGTCGGATTGTCCGGTAACTCTGCCACCAGAAAGATATAAATACACATAAATATGTAGAACATAAAGGTTAATTGCAAATACACCCCTCGTGTTTAGTGCATTTTTCTGTTGCCTCCGTAGCTTAATTTAACGTGCCCCTAAATGTCCCATGTGGTTAGACTAATATACCACCATTAGTAAATTCGTTAAAGAAACAGAATTCGTTAAAGATAATGGGACAGAACTTGGTATTGTTCTTTAGTTATACACGAATATACACCCAAGGTTAGTGCATTTTTTTTTTTTAAACACCCCCCCTGTGCAAACTTCTGCCCCTCCGTTGAATTTAACGGACTAATTGCATTAGTCGGAACAAGGAGTTTTAGTCACACGTTTGAAACTAAAGTGGGCATCTTGAACAACGCAGCAACTAATTAACCCAATCCATCAAAAGCTTGAACTTGTAAACTTTTAGTAGAAGTAAAAGGAGAACCAATAATGGCGGCCTTTCTCTCACTCAATGATCCCTCTTTTTTAATGCTTTTCAACCTTACAACCTTTTTTTCATCATTAATAAATAAAAAGTACACCAGACGCCTATGTTTTCTACAATTATTAATACGGTTCTTCTATTATGAGAGCGCATTGTGATTTGACCGCACCATTCGCAGGAGAGAGAGAATAGGGGCAAAATCACAGCGGTTTTGAAAGTGATTTTAGTAGTGGTTACAACATTTTCTCATTGTGGTTACAAAACTTTCATTTTTATTTTCTCGTCAAGTTACAATTTCCCTCATCAAATTCCCTCATTTGTCTCTCACTCTCCTGCGCCCATGGTGCAGTCATACCACCATGCGCGCACAGCAGAATTTTCCTTATCAATAATGAAACACACACAGTCTCTCTCTGCACAATCAACTCTCTCCCCCCCATCCTAACCCAAAAAAAAAAAAAAAAAAAAAACTCTCTCATACACAGCACAATAGTCTGATCTCCAGATATGTACAAGAACACTAATGGACAAACAGAGACTTCTAAACAAGTTCAATTGTTGCAATTTAATAATTAAAATAATCAAATGAATCAATCAAAAGCGTTTCATTTCAGGTTTTGACATCTACAATGTAGACAAAGTATAGATTTAGAGAATACCTGAGCTTTGAATGGACAGAACCGGAGAGAGAACGCTAGTCGACGGAGTGAGAGGAGGTGGCGGTGGACTAGACGACGCCGTATTAACAGTCTCAATAATCACAGTCTCTTTCGAGTTCGTAATCGCTCGTGGTTGAGTACTTCGCGCACTCTCTTGAGCCAACGCGTCGCAAAAAGCTCTGTGCGTAATGAAGCTATCCCTCCTTCAAAATCAAAAACCGGAATAAATTTTCTTGGTAGCCAAACAGAATCCAAGAAAATTAGTGAAAAAAATAAATAGAAGCCTAGAGAACAAGGTTCCACAATTGCATCTTATGAGCTCTATAAGCCGATTAAGCTCAAGTTTGGTTTATAAATTTGGTGAGGGTAAAAAAAAAACGAGAAAGAAAACCAATTCTTTTGTGTTTTCCAATACACTTAAATAACTTTAAAAAAAATAAAAATCTTAATATATATATATTATATATATATATAAAGGAAGAGAAATTACTCACTGTATTCAAAATATATAATTTGATTCTCAAATTTTTCTCTCTTATTTCCTACTTTCCCCTTCCTTTTTATTATTAATCAAAGTGATAAATGTTTCACTCTCTTTTTGCTGAGAAAATCGAAGAACTAAACAAAATTCTAGGTAGCAAAACACAAAAAGCGAGAAAAAAAAATTAGAGAAAACCTAGAGAACAAAGTCCCGCAATCGCATTTGTACTCTTTAGTCCCACACGTCTTCATATGAGCCTTCCAATCAGACTGTACCGCGTAATTCTTCGAACACCGCTCGCATTTCCACTTCTTTTCGCCGTGTTTTCGACAGAAATGCTTTTTAATGCCTGTGAGATCGCCGAGGGCTCGAGACGGATCGTGGTGGACACACGTCGATTCAGGACACACATACACTCGTTTTCTGACCTCGTTGCTCGTTCGTTGCCGTAACTTCCACGGTAAGTTATGGCCTCGCCGGTGAAGCTGGAGATTCTGGTCTCGTTGGAAGCCTTTTTTGCAGATCTCACACACAAATCGGTTCGTCGCCATTAGAGCTCTCGGCGACAAAGCAATAACCTCCGCACTTGGATCTACACAAAATTAACTAGAAAATTAGAAATAAATCCAAACACTAGTGCGAGAATCAATTTCAATTTTCTCATTCTCACGACGGAAGTCCTCACTTCAACAAAGCGAGGACTTCTGTTTACAGCTGATTAGATCTTGTTTTCAGCTGTAAACAGAAATCCTCACTTAACAAAGTGAGGCCTCCCTCATTAGTAAAGTTATACGTATATACTATATATGTATATATATATATACATAATTTTCAGGATTTTTTGTTTTGGAATTCTATAATTTTACCTGGCATTCCAGGCAGATTTCGTTTTCTCTTGGCATTCGTACTGGCTTCTCCAGAAACTGTTGAGAGAGAAATTGGAGAAGAAATTACTGATTCCACCATTGACATTAAACCCTAGCTTGACTTCAAATTCACATCAATCTCTGGAGATGAAATTCTAGTGTGCATAAAGTGATTTCAGCTCTAATTCATCGATGAACCAACTTTGCTAGCTGTGACACCTGTTGATCACACTCATTGGGACTAGTACTAGAGAGCACAAAAATTAGAATTTTCTCGGAAAAAAGTACTCCGTAATTTTCCTGAGAAAACTGATTGGATTTTCTTGCGAAATTGCCGACTGCTTTGTACTTCCGGCGAAGTCTTTTCTCGAGTGAAGCGAAATGTGAACACTATGGGATTCGGTTTAGTCGGCGAGTCAATACTCAGGGCCGACGCATGAAGGTCTTACACGGCGGCGGTCATTTCTAGAGAGAGAGAGAGAGAGAGAGAGAGAGAAACAGAGGACATCAACGAACGAAGTTAAATAACTTGAAAGCATCTATTAAACAATGGTTAAACCGGCGGCAGCTAACTGTGGTTAGTTTGTGTCAACTATAGTTAGAGATAAGCTTGAGTCCCAAGCCAGCAACTCTGTCACACCGTTTGGGAAAACGAATTAAATGATCGATTTTGTGATTTATAAGTGAATTGATTCCAAAATTTTAAACACTTAGTGAGAGATTGAGAGCTAAATTTCTTTTCTTAGAAGTCTGTACTCAGTTTAATAAGTCTCTAAAAATTAATTTTAATTTTGTCAAACCAATATGAACTTGGGATACGTTTGGAAAAGTCTTAACACAAATGTAGACTGTGTCTCAATCTTTATTTGATTTTTGTAAGAACTAACATAATATTGATACTCGATTTTAAAAGAGTTACTAGATATTCACGAACTCGTATGTCAAAAATTGGCACTCGCTAATTTATAGAATTGGTACACTAATTTACAGAAATAGATTATTTGCTATCCCAAGTCTCTTGATTCTCAATAAAAGCTAGATAAATGTGAGACTTCGAGGTTGATTTGGAAAAGCAAATAATTAATTATATGGTTCATAAGTGAACGGTTTTAAAAATTTTAAGTGTTTGGTAAGCGTTAATTTTTAGTACAAGAGCTCATGTCCACTCTAACAACTCTTGTAAAACTGATTCGTTGTCCAAACAAAAATAATCTTGGTTATTACAAGAATCAATTAGAATGTGAGACTTGATTTGAACTTAGTCTTATTTTAAACTTGTCCAAATTGACTATTGGACTCTTAACCTGATACAGTTTTAGACTTTCTCAAATAGAACCTTAAAGTGTGTATCTAAATTAGACGTAATGTACTTCCTAAATTTCAATCGCATAAGTGCTACTTAAATAATTTGACATTAGATCAGCTAAAATTTTTTTTATCAAAATTAAATTAATCTCACTGTTTTAGACCTCACTCTACTGTGGAGTATCATTATGGATAGAAATTTAAGAACCAAGGGCTCCTAAATCAGACCATCCACGTGTTGTCATCTGCCGTTCAACGACACTTGTCGGAGGAATTCAGACTAAGCGGGTTCGTTGTCGTTTAGCATAATACAACTTCTAAAAAGACACTTTTACCCATATAGCTTCTCACTATCTCACTTTACAAAAACAGGACAATTACGACTTTCCATAAACGCGGAAAAAGTGAACATATGTTCCCTTATGTTACTTACGGTTTCACATGCTGTGTTTTTTTAACAAATTATTGTGTTTTGAAATAACGATGTAATACCATAGGGACGATAAGGACGACGAAGAAAGATAAAGGAGACAAATTTCACTGTTTGTCGGTTTGTTGAATGGCTTTCTCGTGATTTCTGTACAAAATTCTGTCGAGGTTTGTATTGTTGGAACCAGCTGTTATCCGTTCAGTCAAACAACACTTACCTCCGTGTTTAAGATACGGCTGTTCTTTACTCGCTCTGGCAACTCACCGACTCAGTGCTGAGAGTAGTGCTGCGATTCTCAAATCTCAGTCGTAAATGATGTGATAGTGAATCTACTGAATTTTTATTTAAGAGTGTTGAAGTGATCCTATAATGCTAAGTAGATTTAATGAATTTTGATTGGTGCCACATCATTTAAAATGAGAATTCGAGATTTGGATTTAAAAAGCATAACATTACTCTTAATTCCTGCGATAACATTGTGTTTGTTTGTTTAATACGAGCAATTATTCTACGGTGCTGATCGTATGCCATGTGCTATTTCAGGCTAGTAAGATGCTGCTACGTGACTAAAACTAACTTTTTGAGAGACAAAAAAGATGCTCTTTACTAGGGCTAGGTCTGGCCATCCCAACCCGAGACCCGACCAACTCGACCCAACCCATCTGACTCGAAGGGATTTGAGTGATTTTGGCGGATGGCCAGATGAGTCATGATTTTCTCAAGCCACACCCGATTACTTATGGTTCGGTTGTCGGTTTTTATAATCCAAACCCGACATCACCCGACCCGACTCGACCACCTATTGAAAACTTAGAAAACACAATATATGTGGTGGAACTATGGAAGTCATCTTCAATTTTGTTTTTTGAATGTTGTATGAATCTGATGGTGGATTGTATAATAAATTTTTCATTTTTCTTTGCTTGTCAAGTATATGTAAGATTTTTATTTATTAGTAAGTTAAATTGAATGTCTTCCTAAAAAGTTTGCAAGAAGGTGAAATGGTGAATAACAGGGTCATGCTTTGTAGTTGGGTACAATAAACTTAACACTATCAGGGTGTAAAATTGATGAAAATATGATATATTCTTTTTGTCGGGTTTCACCTGAAACCAACCCGAACCAACTCGAAACCGACGGATCGGTTTCACCCGACTAAATGGATGGATGACGGATTCTAAACTCATAACCCGATGGGGTTCAGATGGATGATCGGGTTGGGGTCAAACCCGACTCACCCGAACCATGACCACCCCTAACTAGGGCTATCCAACAAAAACCGAACCCAACCAAACCCAACCCCACGTGTCCTTAGTTGGTTGAGTCACAGATTTTACAAGGCAAACTTGATAGCCTTCGGATCGGATGTCGGTTCTTCCCATGTAAAACCCGACATCACCCACCCGACCTGACTAAATTATAATGTTATACATATAATTCCCTTCTCTCTCATCCTCACACACACACACACACACAAACCCCCAAATCAACAAGTCTTCGGACACCATGACAGAACCTCTTTTCGAAACCCAAGTTTGTGCTCTCTCTTCTTCTTCTTCTTTTCCTTCTTCTTCTTTTTCTCCGATTCTTCTTCTTATTTTCTTCTTCTTTAGATTTTGGCACTCTACTCCTCTTATCTTCTTAGATCTAGGGTTTTGAGGAAATAGATTGATGGTCTTCTCTAGCCCCTCTACTCCTCTCATCTACTTTTCTTGTTCTTTCTGACCAGATCTGCATTTTGAATTTTGAGGAAATAGATTGATGGTCTCTCTGGTTTTATTTGTTGGCTGTTCAAGTTCTATGTCACAGCCCGATCCCACAGTAGCGGAATCGAAGCACGTGGCACTCATTTCAAAGTTGTAGTAACGGAAAATAAACTTTAAAAATAACAACGAGTAGTCGCTCTTTTGAAACAATACATCTGAAGTCAGTAAAATCGTATAAATTCGAAAACGTAATTATATTTTGAAACGAATGAATTTATATTCAAAGGGGTCCCAAAGGTGCCCTAAGAACCAATCAAAACATTTAAATAAATTGCGGAAGGGGTATAAAAAGTTTTCATACAAGGGTCATTTCGACCGGTAGAGATGCCCCTTTCGACCGGTCGGATGACCCTCGGCAAAAATCCTTCACAGCAGAGGGCACTTCGACCGGTCGAACTGTCCCTTTTGACCGGTCGAATGACCCTCTGACAGCAATCCTTCTTGCACTAGGATTTTGCCTAAGGTCAAGCGACCCTAAGACCTCAAACAATCTCAACACTAAATCAAGACATGAAGTTGACAAGCAAACATTTAAAAATGTGAACTCCAAATTCGTATACATAATAACTTAACCCACCCAAACCATGTTCTCCAAGTTAAAACAAAACGAAGTTCTAGCTACTCGGAAGTGATCCTTACAACACTTGAAAATATAAAGTATATACAAGGCTATCATCTATTCCTATTACAAATCTCTTGACTAAACAAATAAAATAGACGCTTCGATTACAAAACTACGAGATAAACATCTATGTGTCGCCTTCTAAGTGAATTCCCAACATCTCGCGATCACTTTCCCGATTCTTCGCCAGTATTCATACCTGCAATGGTTATTTGAATAACCACACATATTTTGATTTGTTTAAGCTAACGCTTAGTGAGTAAATCAACATATGCACATGAATGATAAACATGATTGCATTCACATCTCTACATTTCATACTAGTCGCGGGAAACTCACATGCACATTTCATACTCCCAATCTGCGACTCCTCGCCAATAAGTCCACGCGAAAGGGTAAAGCCCACGATTCTTTTTTTCAATCGTGCGACCTTAATGCCTATATCGGCTCCACAAAATGGCTTAGTGACCACGTGCTCCTTCTGACCCAAATAAGCAACTTAACATGCTCAAATACATATCACCGTGCTCTCGGTAATTAAAATATTTCACCATGCTATTGGGCCTACTTATCAATATAATTGCCCAATATGAACTACACAATATATCTCTATGAATTAACACATGCTATTCAAACATAACATGAATACATGTCAAGAAATTATTCCAAATTGCAAGGTTGAATCACTCACCTCCGATTTTTGCTTCTATAATTCAAACCAACGAAAACCTGAGCACAAAGAACATGCAGAAAACCGTCTAGTAAAATTCCTATGGATCAGAAATCCAAATATCAACTTTTATAAAAAATTCTAGAAAATAACTTTTCGGAAAACTTGGTCAAACAAGACCTAACATATATCGAAACGAAGCTCGTATCTCGAGGAGCTCGAATATGAAATCTAGGAGAAAACAAACAGACAGAAGGTCGTCGTTTGGCGTCGAGAAGCTCGAAACAACTATATATCCCTTTGGCCTCTTTCTTGAATTTTAGGTTAAGAGTTTAAAAAAATTTAAAGTCATTTATATCTATATACAGGCAATACTTCTGGAAATTGTGTTTACCTCCCCACAAGTTTTCAAAACTCCTAATCAGTCTCTGAAACTTCCTACACAGCTAAATCATAGCTTTTCATATGAAACTTCAAAATTATAAAAGTATCTGACCAAGTTCCGTTTGGTTGCTAAAACGCACATTTCTACATGACTTTTTCAAAATTGCTAATTAGCCTACCAAATTAATAGTGTGTTAATTCGTACTCACCAGGATACTAAATCTAACAATAGAAATATATTCTAAGCCAGAAAATAATACAGATAGTGAAATACACATGTAAACATTTAATTTCGGATAACCATTTAAAGTATTTCACAATGACCGTCTCATACTCGGAGAGACGTCACAACCAAAAAACATTCATCAACAAATTCTCAGAGGGTTCTCTAACACAGACACCCAATTCAACTTGTGAGTCAAAACTCACTCAAACATGTGTCATAAGACATGCCACATCACATTATCATGCATGACAATGAAATGAAATGAAATGAAATAACAATGCGGGTGTTATATTCTAATAGAGTATATATTTTGTGTGTGGATTGAAAAACCATCCCCAAAATAGGTGAAAAAATAGCCCACCATGGCCCATTCAGGTCTCACTCGAAACCGAACCGAACCCACCCGAGCCTGATAGGTCGGTTCACCCGACATTTGTGAGTGGATGACGGGTGGAGAAGGGCTAACCCGACTGACATTCGGGTGGATGATCGGGTGACGGCTAGACTCGACTCACCCGACCCGTGGACACCCCTACTCTTTACCATATTACAATCTCTTATTGATCGGAATTACCATGTGTCCATGACTCGGGATCATAGAACAATTTTGTTTAATACCATAATTCCTTGTGTGTGTGTGTGTGTGTGTGTGTGTGTGTGTGTGTGTGTAATGCCCCTTTTTATTATTGAGTAATGCTAGAGTCACAAAAGAGTCACAAAGAGATGCTCACAAAAGGATGTTGCATCCTATGTGACACCAATACTACTGTCATATGGGATGCCACATCCTTTTACGAGCACCTCTTTTGTGCCTCTAGCATTATTCTTTATTATTACAATTTGAAAGAGGGGGATTTGATCAATTTGCGCCTAAAACATGAGAGGATTAAATATCGGCCAACTCAACTAGGACTTCAGTCCTCTTATGTACCATTTTTAATTTTTTACATAACTTAATAATTTGAGTTTGTTTATGATGATTAATTGATAAATAACAACATTCGCATTATAGTGTGAAATAAAATACTATTAAGAAAAAGTGCTTTGTAAACCAAAAGTTATCAATTGCCATCCATAATTATATGTCACTCGCAAGTATCAAATTGTTTTGGGTAAAAAAAAAAACATTTTAGTACCTAGCTAGTAGAGGAGTTGCAACTTGTAGTCCGCATTTTCAAATGCTTCACATTGATCCCTTAAAGTTTCAAAATTTTATCAATTTGGCACCTTTTTAAATCTTAAATTGACACATTTTGGAAAGGTAAGAAACTATAAACTGATGCATTTGGAAATGCATAACTCGTAGTAAAATTTTGCTATAACTAAAGGATACTAAGTATTTTTTAGCCAATTGTTTAATAGCTCTTGATATAGTTGGGTTGAATAAATCAAATAAACAAGCCAGTGGTTCTATGTAATTCTTTATGCAAATTATACTATTACAAGAATTGTTAAAATTAATGTTAAATAGTGAAATTTGACTAAGAGTATTCATGTCACCTGTATTTTTAGTAGCCACGTGTTAGTTTAAAGTTTAAACTAACAGAATTAACATCAGGTCCAACATTAAAATGATTTTGAAAATTGAGGGACTAAAGTGTCGCAATAGAATATGCATGAAGATCCAAAGCGAAACTTCAGTAAAACTATAGGATACTTAAAAATTTTAACTTAAATTTATTCATCAGTCTAAAGAAGTTAAGTATCAATGTTGAACCTAAAAGAAGATATAATCCTAATGAGTAATATTTGGGATACAATCATTCACATAGCTTTTTTTACACAACTCAATACATGTTTCTATAAAGAGAGAGATAGATACATTTATTGAATTATATAGAGAAAGTTATGTGAATAATTATGTCCCAATATTACTCAATCCTAATCATTTGAGATAATATATTATCATTAATCCAAAGAAAAAATAGACTCACTTTTACTTCTTCTTTTTTTAATAATATAATTCTTTGATTTGATAGCCTATGTTGGTGAATGGAATGTCTAAGCTTATAGGAAATGGATGATGTTGCTACACGTAATTACAAGACAAAAATATGTCATTACCAAATTCTTAAATGCTTTGTAGCCGTAGGTGTGAGATTTTTGGTTCTTTGAATATTAATGTGGTGAATAAGTACATAACAAAGGTCGGGGTATGCTTGATCGTATCTATTGTCATTGTTAATGAAACAACTTGGTCACCATTTGTCGACAGTTTTTGAAGGTTACAAATTACAATTGATTACGAAACTGTAAAACATAAAATAAAATTGTTTGACAAATCGATTATTACTATTCAATCTCAGAACTTTATAATTGGCCAAAAGCTATCTTTGTGAGCTTTTAGCCAAAAGCAAATTGTTTGTGATTAAATTACAGAAGCTGATGTTGCCAAAGTCTTAATTGAATATTGTTGGTGAAATTGTAATAAACCTTCTCCAGCATTAAAACTTACAAATATGTCACACCAAGAATTTCTTTTTCTTTTTCTTTTTTTCAAATTAATAAGCAGGCAAGGAGATTAATACTGCATTTAATGGGTGAATGCTATTTTTCGTGACAGGATTATCATTTTTAATTTAACTCATAGTTAGAGGATGAGAAAATAAAAGAGTGCACGTCTTTTAAATGAGATCGCTATGATTTTAAACTCTATCACCCTTTGTTTGTACCATATAGATTCAATTCAGTAGAGGGTTGACACGTGGCATGTGTGGGGATAATAACATTGCATGAATTAGAATGGACAAGAAAATGCCATGTGGAATATACGTGGAAGAATTCAAATGTGATGTATAAGGCGCGAACAGATTGCTGAATGGAAATAGTTGAATTCAAAGAAGCAACTGCTAGGACACGTGTCAGGCAGAAATCAAGGCAATTTGAAGTAACAGATGGAAAACGTGATAAATTGAAGAGGTAGTTATCTCGAAGGTTTATAAATAGAGGAAAGATGAAGAGGAAGAGGGAGACACAAGACGCCAACTAATCCTTCAGAAATACAATTTGTCATTACATTTTATCTTTCTTCTAAGAGTAGTAATTTCACATCGAAGTACCCTTTGAGGTTAGGATCTGTACTTTCCTTTGTATTCAATAAAAGTAGTTTCTTTGCTTTACTGTCTTACAATTTTAATTTATCTTGTAATCTGTTTGTCTGTTTTACACGATAAAAGTCCTTTTAATTAAGGCATTCGAACAGTCACAATTGACCTGGTGAGGCGCATTTGGCTTACACAAATTACACAATCACATTGGCAACTTGCTTACCTGGCACGCTCTCAAACACACAATTACACAATTATCCTTCGAAGGATAAATAGCCAAACATCCTAAATTAATCCATGTGTAAGTCTTTGGGCACAAACACAATCCACAAACATCACAATGTGTCTATCTCTCTCTTCTGAGGACCCCACAGTGTTAGTGGACCCCACCAAGAGAGAGATAGACTCATTGTGGTGTTTAGGGATTGTGTTTGTGAGATTTGTTTGTGCCCAAAGACTAGGGGTGTAGAAAAAGCCTGGCTCGACAGGCGGCCCGAAGTCCATCCTGAAAAAATGGGCCTTAAGCCTGGCCCAAGCCCGAGGTAGGGCTAACCCAACTCTAGGCTCTAGCATCCCAGATAGGGCTTAGGCCTATCTCTTGAAGCTCAAATCCTACCCGAACAAAGCCCGGACCGAGGCCCGCATAAAAACCCGACTAGAAGCTTCCCAACAATAAAAATATTGATCGTTTTCAAGTATTAAAGAAATACTTAGTTGCTATTTTGAAAGTTATTTCCAACCTATTAAAAAAATGGCTACATATATAATAATATTTTTGTCATTTTAGTATAAATTTAAAGCACTCACTTAGGCTCTATCTTAGGGCCTAGGACCGGCCATGGATTGTGAGCTCTTTTAAACTCGGCCGAGCCCGATCCGCTCTGAAAAGAGATATGAGCTCGTGGGCCAAAGCTCAAGCCTGCCCAAACCCAATCAATGTCGGGCTGGGCTGGACCCCGGGCCATTTTGACATCCCTACCAAAGACTTAGGGTGCGTTTGATAAAACTGAAAATTAAGTACTGAAAATTAAGTGATGAATTTAAGTATTGAAAATTTTAAGTGATTTGTATTTGCAATACTGAAAACAGTGTTTCAAGAATTAAAATAGACTGCATTCAGTGATTATTTTTAGCAAAAAAAATTCACTTAACATTCTCAGTGGATTTTTGGCTACTTTTTCAATTAAGTGATGCATTATCCAAAACACTGGAAAAAAAATTAAGTGCTGAAAATTTTCATTTTCACCACTTAATTAAATTATCAAACACACCCTTACTCTTAATCAATTCTTTTGTTAAGAGATTGGCAGCTTTTTTCTGCCCTCTATACATTTGACATAGCAAAGAAAGGCAATAGAAATGTTATTATATGCAAAATTGTCACGCCCCGGAGTAGCCAAAAATAGGGAAAATTTAAAATTTCCTTTCTGGACCCGTAAGGAATGACGAGTTACATAAAACTGATCTGTCCGTGCAACATACTAACAAAACATATATATCAGAGTCAGAAATTTGCAAAAGCATCTAATGGTATTCATGGGGGAACTTAGAATGTTTTGCTACTTAGGCTATTACAGAAGTTCCAAATGAAAACACAAAAGATAAGTTTGGGCGATTTACGCCACTTAAATTATTACATCAACCAAAAGATAGTTAAAACATAAAGGAAGTTTCAATGCGGAAATAGGCCAAGGTCCTCCTCTTAACTGGCAAACCCATAACCTTCGTTATCGAACTCTTCCTGATAGTCTGTCTCAGGATCACCTTCCTGATAGTTCCCATCCTGAGGATAGTGATATGCATCTTCATTGTTACCTTGATAGTTCTCCTCATTATAACCTAGACGTGAAATGTCCAGGGCAGGGAAGGAGCCGTTAGCTTTTGAAGCTAAATGAGATCGTCTTAACCGATCACTCCTAATACATTTAAGGATATACAAGTATAACAATATCTTAAATCAACATTAAATAAGCATATGACATGGTAGAATGACGACACAATGCATTATCGATATATTCGACTTTAAACTCAACCACGGATGCCACGACCGACTCATGTGACTTGTTACATTACCAGTGTAACGCCGTTAGTTCAGAGTAGAATGATTACGTTGCTATCGTCGCCTAGCAGGGCCCTATAGCAAATTTTGGTTTTAAAAGAGTGTAATCATTGGACTCTTAGGTCCTCGTGATCTTGCCGGGAGAATAGATTAGTTACAGCGCTATTGTCGCCTAGCAGGGCCCTATAGCATTTGAATGGTGTCACGCCCCAGAGTAGCCAAAAATAGGGAAAATTTAAAATTTCCTTTCTGGACCCGTAGGGAATGACGAGTTACATAAAACTGACCTGTCCGTGCAACATACTAACAAAATATATATAGATCGGAGTGAGAAATTTACGAAAACGTCTAATGGTATTCATGGGGGAACTTGAAGAGTTTTGCTACTTAGGCTATTACAGCAGTTCCAAATGAAAACCATAAAAGATAGGTTTGGGCGATTTACGCCACTTAAATATTACATCAACCAAAAGATAATTAAAACATAATAGAAGTCTTAATGCGGAAATAGGCCAGGGTCCTCTTTCTAACTGGCAAACCCATAACCTTCGTTATCAGGCTCTTCCTGATAGTCTGCCTCAGGATCACCTTCCTGATAATTCCCATTCTGAGGATAGTGATATTCGTCTTCATCGTTACCTTGATAGTTCTCCTCATCATAACCTAGACGTAAAAAGTCCAGGGCAGGGAAGGAGCAGTTAGCTTTTGAAGCTAAGTGAGTACGTCTTAACCAATCACTCCTAATACAGGTAAGGATATACAAGTACAACATATCTTGAAACAATATTAATGAGCACATGACATGTAGAATGATGACGTAATGCATTATCGATATATTCGACTTTAACTCGACCATGAACACCATAACCGACTCATGTGACTTGTTACATTACCAGTGTAACGCCGTTAGCTCAGAGTAGAATGATTACGTTGCTATCGTCGCCTAGCAGGGCCCTATAGCAGTTTTGGTTTTTTTTTTTTTAAAAAAGAGTGTAATCATTGGACTCTTAGGTCCTCGTGACCTTGCCGGGAGAATAGAATAGTTACAGCGCTATCGTCGCCTAGCAGGGCCCTATAGCATTTGTAAGATAACTATTGTATTCTGATGGATACATTGCTATCGTCGCCTAACAGGGCCCTATAGCGTATCAATCATCAATCCATGCATAACTTCAATGATTTCAATGGAAACTCTGGCTATCGTCGCCTAGCAGGGCCCTATAGCAGTTTCATCGTTGTTCCCATTTACTTGATGACTGTACCACCCGGACCACTGCGGTCCACACAATGTGTATAACAATATGACTGGGTTAGTCCCCGTGACTAACCATGCAGATGTCAACGTTGACATCATGACTCGACTATGTTCATATGAATGTTCATGTGGCAGTATAAACATGAGATCATGATAAAGCAAGGATGTTAACGAATATCTAACTAACATGCGAGTATAGTTGACTAACATGCGTTCATCATATAAATAGGAATCTCAACATTTACAATACTAATATTCATCAGTATCGTCCACACAGGACGCACTGGGCATACATATATGATCAAAGAATAATTCTATAATATACCAAGTGAGTTAGGACGACTCACCTCGAAGCGGTTGCGTAAAAACAAGCGTAGCGGTTCCTACAAAGCATTAAGATTATATAGAACATTGATTAATAAGTCTACTAAAATCAGGGGCAAAGTGGTAATTGTGCCGGGTGGGTCCCTAAACCTCAACATGATGATCTGGACGTCATTCTGAGTCCAATGCCATTGACTAGACTCAAATCAGAGTCCGTCGCAGAAAAGGGTGGGTTTTCTATACCAGTTTGGGCCCTAAAGCTAAGCTGTATTTTTTACTGTGTCAAAAGGTCATCAAACTTTAAGGGGATGTTCTAGACATTATTCTAAGACTCCAGGAACTGACCGCGTATTTTTCTGAGCTACGATTTATTTATTATGAATTTCCGAAGTTTAATCGTCTAATAATAGACGTAGGAACACCCTAATTATAAAGTATATTTTAGGGAGACATTAGACCCTTATAAAGTATATTTTAGGGAGACATTACACCCTAATTATAAAGTATACTAGGCCTTAAAATAGGCTAGTAGTATTTTTCCCATAATTATCGGGGCTCGTTTGGTATTTTAAATAATTAAAATACGACCAAACGGGTATCTTATAAGTAATTAATAATTATTGAAATATTAAAGTTAGGGTCTTGTAGATAATAATTTACAATATAGAGGTACTAGACCTTAGGAAAATTTAATATAATTTTCCTATACTTGAAAACGGTCATTAGGCATTTATTACATAATTATTTAAAATATTTACTTATTATTTATTTAAATCAATAAATAATAAGCATATAATAAAATGATAATTTCATATTTTCATAATATAAGAATATTATAAAAACAATATTACAATTTATTAAAATATAATTTATAGCATTATTGAAATTATTTTAGATATTTAAAACCATTTAAAATCATTTATAATTATTTACATATATTTATTAATACCAAATATATTATAATAAATATATTTAAACACTAATCTCGATTAATATATATTAATTATTACTAAAACAGTTTATTAAAACATTAATTAAGATTAATAGAATGCTTAATAATATAAAACAAGTTAATACAACCTTAATTAGGATTATTAGAATGATTAAACATTAAAACAGGTTAATAAAACCCTAATCAAGTTTAACAGGATAATAAATAATATAAAACAGATTAATAAAATCCTAATTAGGATTAACATATTAATTAACAATATAAAAACGGTTAATTATACTTAACAGAAAACCCGCGAGCCAGACCCAGATCCGAATCCGAATCCACGGGGTTACCCAGATGTACACTAAGGTCGATCCAACTTAAAAGATCCGACCCGCTACCCGTTTCGTCGTTATAACCCGATACCCAATATCATTTACACACACATACTAATCCGACCCAACCCGAAACCCAACCCGATCCATGGGTAAACGATATAACCCGGTCCTATTCGGGTCTTGTCTTCTCCGGCGAACCTATGTCGCCGGCGGCGGGCCCGTTTTGGCCGAAAATCTTCAAATGCTCATAACTCCGTCATTCCTACATGAAAATTTATGATTCCAACGGAAAAATGACCGGTTTGGGACCCTTAATCACATACTAGGAGCTGGGTTCATGGCTTATACGTTTTGACGTCCCACTAAGGGATTATTCTTTTCGGGTTTACAAGGAATAATCAACTGCATGGTGGTCCAAACGTGGTCCAAATGGAAAATTGTTCGAGGGGGGTACTAAGCAGGTCCTAACGATCAGTTTGGTATAAATTTTAGAGCCTCAGGTTGAGTTTGGAAAACGAGCTCCGGCGAGGGGCTCTAATGGCAGCTCTGTAATTATCAGAGCTTAAGGCTCTGTTTGGGTCACCTTAATAGGGTCAGGGGGTGTGTGTGTGATGTGTGTAAGTGTTCAAGAGTGATCAGGGGGTGGGTTTTACCTAAGTGAGCCTCGGTTCTCCCTTCTTCTTCTTTATCTCCGGCGACTCTCTCTCCAACTCTCTGAGCCTTCTTCTCCTTCTCTTCAAGTCTCTGTGTGTGTGTGTAGGGCGTGGTGAGGCAGAGGTGGAGCAGTGTGATGAGGCAGTGTGTGTGGTTCACTCTCAACTCTCACCATCTTACTTTATACAAACCCCCATGTGTATACACAATTCTATACACGCAGATCTTCATATCTGCAGGATTAGATTAGAGAGGGATTGAGAGGAGTGTGATTGTGAGGGTGATGTGAATGGGATCCTAGGGAGGTGGAGTGGCCGGCGGTGGAGGTGTGGGTGTGTATGGTCCGGCGGGTTAAGGAGGGGATGTTTGGGTAATGTGTTTATCTACAAGGTATTGGGTAGTTAGGCAAGTACATTGCCAAAAAAAGAAAGATTCCTATGGTACCTAAACTTCCAATATTGTAGGGATAGTCGTCGCTCAAATCTACGTGCAATCCAGTCTATTCTCGAACAGATTTTACGGGTTTGCGTGTCAAGTCAGTCCGAGGTTTGATTTAACAGTCCGAGGAATGAATAAATAATTTCGAACGCGTGTTAATCAGGTTCTGGAATTACGAAATTAAAACACTGGAATAATACGAGTAAAATACGGGGACCAGATTTTATTAATACGGAAATTTTACGGGTATTACAAATGGTAACTATTGTATTCTGATGGATACATTGCTATTGTCGCTTAGCAGGGCCTTATAGCGTATCAATCATCAATTCATGCATAACTTCAATGATTTCAATGGAAACTCTGGCTATCATCGCCTAGCAGGGCCCTATAACAGTTTCATCGTTGTTCCCATTTACTTGACTGTACCACTCGGACCACCGCGGTCCATCCAATGTATATATTGACATGATTGGGTTAGTCCCCGTGACTAACCATGCAGACGTCAATGTTGACACCAAGACTCGACCATGTTCATATGAATGTTCGTGTGACTATAGAAACGAAAATCATGATAAACAAGAATATTAGCGAATATTAACTAAGCATGGAGTATAGTTCGCTAACATGCATTCATTATATAAGAAATAATCTCAACATTTACAATACTAATATTTATCAGTATCGTCCACACAAGACGTACTGGGCATACATATATGATCAAAGAATAATTCTATAATATACCAAGTGAGTTAGGACGACTCACCTCGATGCGGGTGCGTAACAGTAAGCGTAGCGGTTCCTACAAAGTATGAAATTACATAGAACATTGATTAATAAGCTTACTAAAATCAGGGGCATAATGGTAATTGTGCCGGGTGGGTTCCTAAACCTCAACATGATGATCTAGACATCATTCTGAGTCCAATGCCATTGACTATACTCAAATCGGAGTCCGTCGCCTAAAAGGCTGGATTTTCTATACAAGTTTGAACCCTAAAGATAAGCTGTATTTTTGACTGTGTCAAAAGGTCACCAAACATTAAGGGGATATTCTAGACATTATTCTAAGACTCTAGGAACTGACCGCGTATTTTTCTGAGCTACGGTTTATTTATTATGAATTTCTGAAGTTTAAATCGTCTAATAATAGACTGTGGGGTCCCATAATTATAAAATATGATTTAGGGAGATATTTGGCCCTTATAAATATTATTATTAAATACTATGCCTTAAAATAGGCTAGGGGTATTTATCTCATAATTTTCGGGGCTCATTTGGTATTTTAAATAATTAAAACACAACCAAATCGGACTTTTAATAATAATTAATAATTATTAGAAATACTAAAGCTAGGGTTTTATAAATAATAATTTACAAAATAACAGTCTTAGGCCTTAGGAAAATTTTATAAAATTTTCCTATATTTAAAAGTGGTCATTAGGTATTTATCACCTAATTGTTTTAATTTAAAATATTTATTATTTATTTAAACCAATAAATAATAAATATATATAATAATAATAATAATTCATAATTTCATAACATAAGAATATTATCAAAAATAATATTATAATTTATTAAAATATAATTTATGGTATTATTGAAACCAATTTTAGATTTTTAAAACAATTTAAAATCATTTATAACTATTTATATTTATTTATTAATACAAACTATATTATAAATAATATATTTATACACTAATCTTGGTTAATATACACTAATTATTTCTAAAACAGTTTATTACTACGCTAATTAGGATTAATAGTATACTTAATAATATGAAATAGATTAATACAACCTTAATTAGGGTTAACAGAATAAATAAGACATTAATAATTCTAAAACAAATTATAAATCTACTAATCTAGATTAACGGATTAATTAGGAATATAAAAATAACTTAACTAGGGATTAATACGTTAATCATAATTAATAAGGATTAAACACGACCCACGGGTTAAACTTGATCCGACCCAACCCAACCCAACCCAACCCAACGGGTTATCCACTTACACTCTAACTATAACCCAACTTAAAAGATCCGACCATCGCCCAGTTATACACACAATTAAACCCAGCCCGCCTAACCCGAGCCCGACCCAATCGGGTGAACGATATAACCCGAAAACCCAACGGGTCTCGTCTTCTCCGATGAGCCATTTGCGCCGCCGGCGAGCCCGATTTGGCCGGAAAAATTCAAAACTCCATATCTCTCTCGTTCTTCCACCAAAATTGATGAAACCAACGCCAATAGGTTCGGTTTGAGGCCCTCTATCACATACTAGGAGCTAAGAACGGGGCTTATTCGTTTCCTACACCTACGTTTGGATTATTCTTTTTGGGTTTTAGAAGAATAATGCCATGCATGGCCCAGCTAGAGCGTCACAAATTTAAAACTGGACTAAGGGGGGTCTATAGGGAACTAGTGGGTCCGTTTGGTATCAAATTTGGAGAGTCTAGTGATGTGTGAAATTTCAAGCTCTGGTGAGTGAGCTTTAATGGCTACCCGGGCTTCTTGTGAGCCTTAGGCTCTGTTTGGTTCGTATGAAGGGGTCCGGGAGGGTGTGTGAGTGTACGTGTGTGTATAAAAATGTACCTAGGGGTGGTGTTCACCTGCGGGGGTCTCGGGTCTCCTTTCTATGTCTCCGTTTTTTCGGCGAGTCTCTCTCTCTCTCTCCTCCTCTCTGTGTCTCCTTCTTCTCCTTTGGATCAGGCGTGGGTGAGTGTGTAGAGTGTGGTGAGGCAGAGGAAAAAAAAAGGGTGGGTGTGGGGTTGAATCCCTTACTCTCTCTCTAACTCTCGGGCTCTCTATATACACAAGAAATGTGTACTCACATATCTTTACATACAGATATACATAGAGCTTACACATTTCTTTGAACAGATTGAGAAGATATGGATGAGACTGATGGGAGTGGAATCTTGGGGAAGTGGGAGAGTGGCTGGCGGTTAGGGGGGGTTTGTGTGGGTAGGGAAGATTACCCAGGGGATTAAGGTATGCTAGGTTAGTACATACCCAAATAAGGAAAGATTCCTATGGTACCTAAGCTTCCAAAATTGTAGGGATAGTCGTCGTTTAGGAATGCGTGAAATGCAGTCTAAATACATCGCAGATTCTACGTGTTTGTGTGCAAAGTCAGTCCGAGTTGTAACTTATAGTCTAAGTAATTAATAATACGATCACGCCTACAGGTTCTGAATTTAAAATACTGACGAGGCATATGAACAAAATACGGGGACTGATTTCATATTTACAGAAATTTTTACGGGTATTACAAAAATTGTTCTACAACATAAAAGACAGAAGTAAAGGCTTCTCAAAAAAAAAATTTAAAAAAATAAAAGGCAGAAAAAAATAATTTTTTTGTTAAGAAAAAAATCTATTAACATGTATATCTATAACAAGTTTAGAAAACGATGCAGTATGAAATTGTGGAAGGACTCAAGCAACGTTGAAATTTTTGAAGAAAATCTTGGAATCCACCAAGAACTCACAAAGAACACTCTTTGAGAGAGAAAATAAAATATATTTTATTGATTGAATGGAATGTAAGTTGAGAATGCCTTAGAAGGCTTTACATATCCTCAATTTAAAAGCTAACAAACCTAATACTATTAGGAAACAAAAGTAAATTCATTTTTATTCTTTCCTACCTAATTAGAAAGACTTGTATAACTTGAAAATCAAGTCATACAATTTCTAAAACTAACTTATATAGTAACCTATTAAGACTTAAATTTAACATTTAAACTCCTAAAACTACTCTAAAATATGAAAATAAAATCCAACCAATCTAAAAAAAGAAAATTACAAAATATCATAATCAAATAACTTTTTTTTTTTTTTGGAGCAAACTTCTTCCTATCCCATTCTTATTCAAATTTCTCTACAACCTCCCCTACATCAGAAAAGGAGATAACCTAGTTACTAAAACAAATGAATTTTGTAAATGTCACTTTAAAGTTTAAACATACAATGAACTTTAAATCCTTTTAATAAATCTTCAACCAAACATCTTTTCCAGACTAAAATTAATAAAAGTTTTTTTTATTTTTTATTTTTTATTTTTTATTACTTACCTGGATACATACACACAAAATACACATAAGCCAAATCCAAGTAAACAAAGCCCAACGAGATCTCAATGGGACACCACAAACTAAGGAATAATGGGCAATTCTTCATAGCACACAGAATTAATAAAAGTCTTGATGTATATAGAATAATTGAACTTGGAAGTTTATATCTATGAGAAAAACATTCACCACACCCATTTTCCATCAGCTATAGATATGCAGTTGTAGATATACATATATAAATAGACATGTAGGGGTGTAAATGAGCTGAGCTGCTCAATAAGGGTTCGAAGTTCGGCTCGATAAAGGCTAAGCTTGGCTCGCTCATTTAAGCTTGTGAACACGATCGATTAAGGTTTGTGAACAGGCTCATAAAAAAGCTCGTTAATAGTTTGTTAAAAAGCTTATATAGTGACTTATATATATATATATATATATTATAAAATTATATAATTTTAGAGAAAATATGACATATATCGTAAATAGGCTTAATAAATAATTATTTTATTATTAAACTATATCGTTTAAAAAGGCATACGAAAAAACTCGCAAAAAAGTTCACAAATACTTAAAAGTTTGGCCCGTTTGACCTCGTAAACAAACTTGCAAACTCGTAAAAAAGCTCACAAACTGACTCGACTCGGCTAGACTAGGCTTCATTCGTATACACCCACATAGACATGTATGTAGAGACAGCTGTAAGGGTGGTGAAAAATGCACAAAAGATGAGCAAAATGTCAAAAAGGAAAAATGAGTGATAGGCTTACAAGTAATCATCATCAGTTTGATTAACTTTTTGGTTGCTTTTCTCTCTTTCCTTTTTCTGATTCCAACAAGCAATAACTTGAATCTTCATACTAAAATACTTCAGCATATGCACCTTTTCTTTTTTCACTTTTATAAAAGGTTTTTATCTGGTAGATCCCAAAGCTTGCTATTATATGTCATCCAAACATATGTATAAGAATAGTAAAGATTGGATCACATTCAAAAATACAACTTTTAAAACACAATTCAAATATATTTATCTCTCTCATATGATATCATTGAACTCTGACACAAAATATATAAACATATATTTTAAATTGTGTCTCAAAAGTTGTTATCCCAAGTATTACCCATATAAGTGATTGTGGGGGTCATATAATTCCAGTGATCTGTGGCTACTCATTTATTAATTTGAGCGTGTAATACCACGCGAGCTCTAGCTCAAGTGGTATCACCCCTAGCTTCCCAATGGGAGGTTGGGGGTTCGAATCCCCTCGTGGGATTCCTCTACTTGCCCCCCTGTGTGCGTCAGTCGGAACGAGTGGCCCGTGTGGGCTTTGCGGTGGGCCAATTGTGTGGGACTTGGGGTTGGGTTTGGACTGGGTTGGGTGTGTGTTGGGGTGTGTGTGCGTGTCCAGTCCGGACCAAGGTAAGTAATGAAAAAAAAAATAAAAATTTGAGCGTGTAATGTGTGTGTATAAGAGATTGTGGGGTCATCTAATTGCTGTGATCTGTGGCTACTCATTTATTAATTTGAGCGTGTAATGTGTGCGTGGGTGTGCCAGGAACACAAAAATCAATCTATCGAGGGCAAATTATACTTATCTTCTTTGAGGTGTATGATAATTATAGGAACTTCTCCTCTAATTTGAAAAATAATATTCACTTTCACTGTACCTACTTTATATGTATATATATATATATATATAATTATCAATTTATCTCTTATCTCCTTATATACATATATTTATATATATATATATGTGTGTGTGTGTGTGTGTGTGAGAGCGCGTGCGCGCCCGTATTAGATAAAATTATATATACTTTAGTAAATTTTACATGCTATGCTTCTCAAAAATGTTTCCCAACACATGTGGCAGTTGATTCAGTTGATTTTGATTGATTAATGTTAAAGTGGTCCCACTTCAATATCATTTGGGATAAAAATTTGAAAAGCATATAGCATTACTCTAAATAAATGTTCTAATGTCTTTCACCTACTACTTGGACAAAAAAGTCAATTGACTTAATATTAAAAAACTAAATCTGTAAAATACACTCCCTCTGTCCCATATTAAGAGTTCTTGATGCCATTTTTTGATGTCCCAATTTAAAAGTCCTCTTTGAAAAGTCAAAGTACTTTAATACACACTTTTCAAATTTGTCATTTATTATATCCAACTCTTCCTCTTTTTTTTTAAATTTTTTTATGTAACACTATAATTTTGAATTTCAAAATGGGCAATATTGGAGAGTTGAAAATCTCTCCAAAATCAAGATTGTCCCCTTAATAAGTTAGAATTCTCAAAAGAGACTCTTATGGGACGGAGGGAGTTGTAAATTTGTAAATTTTCTTTTGCAATGAAAATTTGGGAAGCATACTATTACTCTAAATAAATGTTCTAGTGTATTTCACCTACTAATTGGACAAAAAAACTAATGGCTTAATATTATAAAACTAAATCTGTAAAAAATTGTGAACTTGTCAACTATTTAGGTTTTATAATTTTTAGCCCTAACTTACAATAGTTTGCAAATATACAATATTTTATAGATTTAGTTGACGTGAGGTTGAAAGCTCGGGTTAAAGAGACAGATCAACGTGGAGTAATTTGATGCGTTGTTGGGTACCAAGGCGCCACGCAGCCAGCGTACAGCTTGTCTGAGGCCCAAATAGAAGTGTGGAGTTACCAAATTAACCTCAGACCAAGGCTGTAGAAGGTGAAAGGTGGAAGGTGAAAATGGTAATTCAGTTCCAAAAAGTATGAACAGTAAAGCTGGCACGTCAAATGTTAAGCATCTTAAGGAGCATCAAAATCCAACATCAGTGATGGCTAACCCTGGTGTCGTCATCATCATCATCATGGAGGTGATTATCTCTGCTCTTCGTCTTCTTGGTATGCTGGTATGCAACTGTGAATTTAGAGAAGGAGAGTTAGGGTTTTGAAGATCCATAGGCGGCAGCGGCGATGGTGGATTTAGATGCACCATAGGCCGGTGGTGGTGGTAGTGATGATGGTGTTGGGTCATGAAGAATGGAGAGAGAGGAGAGAGAGAGAGAGAGAGAGAGAGAGAGAGAGAGAGAGAGAGAGAGAGAGAGAGAAACATGAGTATTTCTAACAGTGGCAGATTGAGTACAGAAAAGAGAGGAAAACTAAAGAAGGAAAGGGTAGAGAGAGAGAAAGAGAGAGAGTGCAGACGTGAGGTTGAAAGCACGGGTTAAAGAGACAGATCAACGTGGAGTAATTTGATGCGTTGTTGGGTTTATAAAAAATACTAAGTCATTAAATTTTTGGTCCAAGTAGTAGTGAAAGACATTAGATTATTTATTTAGGGTAATGCTATGCTTCTCAAACTTTCATCTCAAATGATATTGAAGTGAGATTAATGTGGAATCACTTCAACATCAACCAATCAAAATCAACTGGATCCACTGCCTCATGTGTTGGAAAACACTCTTGGGAAAGAAATTTGGGAAGCATAGCATGTAATAACCTGCATTTTCATTCATTTGCATTGTTATATTTAATATTCATTGTCCACTTTTATTTTAATTACAATTCTTGTGTGTAGAAATTAATTCTTGCTTTGTTTCATATTTGAAAATTATTATTGGGGTCAAATTACAATTTCTGGAAAGTTAGTAATACCTGTGTTGGATTTGCAAAATCTGTATTTCAAACAGTGAAAATAATTTCTTTTGACTCAAACAGTATTTTTATAAAAACAGAAAATCATTTCTTGAGTTAAAATGGATTCTCTGTGTTTTTGTGACGGACACCGCGCCACAAAAATACCAGTTTATGTTTAAAACTGTCTGTGCTGTACTGAACTTCCACAGATTTTGGAAGTGATGTAAAGTTTGATTAGACTTATGCTTTATTGCCATTTATGGAAACTAATGATTGCCTTAAGCTTTGTTTGGAAATGTACAGTTTGTGTGTGTTGAGTTGTGCCATAAGCTATTTTACCCAAACATATGTTTAGATTCCTAGCAACTTGTGTGTGCCTTGTTTGGCCAAGCTTGTGTTTGTGTATGCTTTGTTGAACCTTAATATGCATTTCCCAAACACCTTAGTTGGCCCCTATATAACTAACTTGGCTCTTGGAGGATCTATTGGGTTAACAATCTGTAAATGCATATACGTATGTGTATGTATGCTGGAGGTTTAGGAGATATTAAGGGGTTCTTGTTAAGTTAATTGAGTTTAGGAGAGCTTAAAGTAATACTTGGGCTCCAAGTTCATGCTTGTTATATATACACCACCCACAGCTCACATTTTGGACACTCTACACTTTCTGCACTTCACAAATTGAGAGAGTTGAGAGAGATACACAGAGAGTTCTACAAATTTTCTAGAGAGAGAGGAAGTACATCACCATAGCCAAAGCTTTTATTTGGTTGCTAAATTCTTATATCTTTCTCAACAACTTCTCCAATCTATATCACAGTGAGTATTTCTAACTCACTTGACTTGTAATACATAGTCCAATTTCAGATTATATAGCTTGTTTGAGAAATCTCCATTGATAATCATACGTATGAATTTCATAACTTGAAAACCATGAATTTCCAAACTTAATTAAAATCTGTTTTTAGAATGAAATATGAAATATTATATGTCATATATGCCATATTTGAAGTTTTAGAGTCCAAATGGTTCATATGAAAAAGTATATTAGAAATTAAGTCTTATCATCTTTTAATCTTTCATAAAATTCAAGAGTTATAGATTGAATCATGTAAAATTAGTCGTAGATTCTTAATCCTCATTTAAAAACAAAGAGATCCATATATAATAAGGCTAGGTTTCGATCAGTTTGCAAAATGGGTCTAAAAAATCTGAAACGGGGGAAAACTGGGGAAGAAGATGAAGCCTCTGCTTCATCTCGCGCGCGCGATCGCGCGAGTGACCCGCGCGAGCGAGGTTTGTGTTCCCAGGCAGACAGAAAAGATTTATATAAGAAAATGAAAAATAGGCAGGTCGGCGAGCGAGGGTCGCGCGAGAGACCTTTCGCGAGAGCGACCCGCACGCGCGAGGTGGCTGATTTCAGGCAGAAAAAAAGGTTTTTTTTTTATAATAAAACGAAAATTGGGCACATTGCGCGAGCGACCCACGCGCGCGACTTCTGGCAGTTTCTAGTTCTTGCTTATTTTGTGTTAAGGGACTGATTGGGTGGTATTTTATGAACTGTTAAAGCTCTGTTCGGGAAATTTATTAAAGCAGAATCCTATTTGATTATGTGTAGATGATTAAAACAATGAATTGTGACCTATCAATCCCCGTACGTACGTGTTTCTTTAATTCATTAAATTCCTTTATGTTTAAGGTTCATGACATACATGTGGAGTCAGTTGTACATGCATGTGGGTGTCAGTCAGTGTGAAAAAGAGTAATGGTCAGTGTGGAAAAGAGTATGAGATTGAGATTGAGATTGTGTTGTGGACACTCCCTGGTTGTTGTGTACCAAAGTGTGACGTGTTGAGATTGCGGTGAGAGTGTCTTTGAAATGCGACGGTGGCAAAACTGGACACTCCCTGACGACTATGGTAGCGTCAAAGTGTGTGACGCCGAACTTGGACATTCCCTGGCACCCATGGAAGTGCTAAAGTGTGGCCTACGGACACTCCCTGATACCCGAGTTTGGATACTGCGTGAGGGTTCCTCCGGTATTTGCATGGCGGTTTAGGTATTCAAAGTGTGAGGCATTGGACACTCCCTGGTACCCCGGACCAAAGTGTGAGGCAAACTGGACATTCCCTGGCACCCCTGTGCTAAAGTGTGGCTATCGGAGTATTTCAAAGATACTGGTGTGAGATAGTGGGTTGTTGTGTTGTCGAGAGAAAAGTGTCGGTAAGATGAGTGTGGTGCATCGTTGCATACATGGTCATATGTTTTAATGAATGAACGACTTTTAAATATATTCTCTGTTACTTTTGTAATGGAATTCTTCCCATGATTTAACCATTGATTTACAAACTTAAAATGAGAAAATTTGTAAAGGGGTATGTTTTACATTCAAAGTTATGTTTTTAATACTCACCAGCTTCTTGAAGCTGACGACGTTGATGCGTCCTGGACATTCGTGTTCAGGCTTTTCAGGTTATAACCAGAAGGAATCTTATGACTATGCGAATTGAGAACAACTGCTGGAAAGAGAAATTTCCGTTATGTGGTTTAAGTTTTAAACTGTTTTGTAATAAGGATGACTGTAATAGACACTAAGTTATTGTTTTAATTTAAGGCAGTCTGTGCCTTTAGATGACCCCTGCTGTAATATTTATTAAGTTAGAAAAATATTTGTAAGCTTTGATTGCTCTACTATGATTATTGTTTATTGTTGTTCAATGTTTGGGACGGAATCGATCCTTCAAACTGTCGCGACCTACGGGTCCATAAAGGAAATTAAACGCTTTTCTTATTTATGCTACGTCGGGGCGTGACATAGCATTACTCTTTTATTTATAAATTTTTATAAAGTTATTTTTTTCGAACGGCAAATTTTAATAAAGTTAGGACTAAATACTTTAAATCTAAATTTGTAAAATTTGCTAATGTATATATAATTTTATCTCGCGCGCGCGCACACACACACATATATGGAGATAAGAGGTAAATTGGTAATCTACACACAAACAGTAGGTAGAGGGGAAGTGAGTGTTATTTTCCAAATTAGAGGGGAGGTCCCTGTAATTGTCATATACCTCAAGGAAGGTCAGTGTAATTTTTCCATCTATCAATTTGGTTAGGGACCTTTTGGAATGAAAAGAACCCGTTCTATGATTCATATGTAAACAAGTTTTGGTTTGGTGAAAGCTTTTTTTTTAGATTTTGGGTACAACCAATTCTCACAAACATAATTCACAAAAACCATAAATGTGTCTATCTCTTTTCTATTGGGGTCAACTGATATTGTGTGATCTACAGAAGAGAGAGATAGACACATTATTGTATTTGTAAATTATGTTTATGAGATTTGTTTGTGCCCAAAGATTTACTTTTTTTTTTTTATTATATCAATGCAAGATCCAAAAACTCAAATTAGGTTCTTAGTCTGTTTGGATAATATAAGAATTGATTTTGTGGTTCAGAGAATAACTAGTTCTAAAAGTTTTGTCCACCTGTATTTGCTTGTAGGTCCATTAACTCAAGAACTGATTTTTTATCAAACCAACATAACACACTGCTTTTCACGGGAAACAACGAAATTGAATTGGTATGTTGTTTTCTTCATTCCCAAATACTAGACACTAGCGTAACCCTAACTCTCATAAAATCAAGATTGGAGATGTCAGATGAGATTGGGATTCAATAAGATCTGATTTAAAGCATTCCCAAACAAGCCTTGGAGAAGTGAAGTGGCTGAGTCTATGTTTCCCTTCCCTAGGAGAGTGACAAGCTAACATAAAACAGATTTGCCGTGCACGCTTTGTAATTTCGAAGACAGGGTTTCTTTATTTATTTATTTTATTTTAAATTTTTTTTATGATTGAAACATTGAAAGATTTGTCAAAATTTTGTTGAATTTTATCCAAGACGCCATTGATAAGATTATTCTGAGGCTCGAAACCAAGGGAGGAGTGTGGAAACTCATTTAATTTCATTTCGCCTCTTACTTGTTTCTATTTTTATTTTTTATTTTTTTTTTATTAAAACTTATTTCTATTTTTCCTCTTTTGAGTTTTCATATTCTTCCCCCAATTGCCAATAGGAAGAGTGGTAAGTAAAAGGAAAGAAAAGGAAGGGGTTCTTTACCGAGAGTATTTTTGCTCACCTAAATTTGCTCACTCATTATTTATTCAGATTTTCACTAGGTGACATGTGTCTCATTTTCAATAATTATGTTAAAATAGAGGGGCAAAATGAGAATGAAATGGGACATATGTCACCCAGTAAAGACCTGAGTGAACAATGAATAAGCAAATTTGGGTGAGCAAAAATGCTCGATTTCTTTACTTTTGTTTGGATAGGAAAGATTTATTTTCACCCTTACATGTGAAAGGGGGAAGAAGAAGGGGGGGGGGGGGGGGGGGGGGGGGGGGGAAGAACTAGTCTGGGGAGGTAAAATCTCTTCTCTCCAAAGTATTCAAAGATATACTGCATTTAAAAATAATAACACACTAAAACTCTGTTTGGTTCTCTATTCACGAATTTAGAGAAGGAAAGGGAAAAGGTAAAAAAACAAATTTCCCTTATGTTTTTTCTGGTATTTTTATCCATGTTTGAATGATATTTAAAAAAGTTATTTTTTTGAAAAAATAATTGTAATTTAAAAAAAGAGGAATGGAAGCAACTCTCAAGTTCAAAATCATAATTTACCTCTCACCTTCTTTTCATTTCCTTTCCTAATTTTCTGATTACTTTCTTCATTAACCATAGAAAAGTGATTTCATAGTGATCTCTTTTCTTTTCTCTTACTTCTTCCAACATTCAATGTTTCGCAACACATTGGAGCCAAATGGTTTTACCTTTGAAAATCGCTTTGGTTTTGTACAACATTTTAGCACCAAATTTTGAATGATAATGGAATTTTCCAAACAGCCCGCTTATTAAATGGGTATTTATTGGGCTACCCATTATCCTCTTATTAACAGCCCATACATCAACCCAGCCCCATTTACTATGGGTGATTTGGGTTGATTTGTGGATTTGGGCTAGACTTGCCATCTCCAATCATGTATCAGGATGGCCTATGACAACATGGAATTACCAATTTACCAGGTTCCTTCACTTCAATGCCGCACATCCAGCAGTCTTTTGGACCAAAATCTAGTTGGAGCCGTTTGAGTTAGTTAGCTGAAATATTAAGTTATGTAATATTTTTATTTTATTTATCTAAAGTGATGCATTAAGAGTTCGCTTGGGTTAGCCGAAACATTAAGTGACGGAATATTAAGAGCTCGTTTGAATTAGCTAAAATATTAAGCTACATTTTTCAGTTGATTTAGTTAAGTGCTTGAATTTTAAACTAACCCAAACATTTTCATTTTCCAAAACAATCGCTTTTTTTTTTTCCCCTCGAAATCTGCAACTCATCACTTTTAATTTTCAGCTAACCCAAACAAGCTCTTAGTAACATGAAGACTACAGTCAATTATATTTAAAAGGATGGGATTAAATACAACACCTTTCTGCTAAACACCACCTATTTTTAATTTTTAGCTAACCCAAACAGACTCTTAGTAACATGAAGACTATGGTCAATTATATTTAAAGGGTGGGGCTAAATACACCACATTTTTTGCTTAGGAACCAACAACTTCAAAAAAAAAAAGGAGTAGTACTACACCCACACCAAATTTCACACCTAACAATCTTGGCCCTTGATTCCAGTGGACTCCATGTGGATCTTACACGGGATCCACAGGAATCAAGAGTCAAGTTATGTTGGGTATGGAATTTGGTGTGAATATAAGAATTTTTGACAAAAAAAAAAAAAAGGGTTAGCGGGGAGGTGGTTGTACCAACTACAAAGGCAGAATCAACAATACAAATTCGCAATGAAACATTAGAAATATTACATGGGACTTTTTGATATGCATGATTCTAAAAGTCTTTGCATACTAGTATCTCTTACCACTAAACTTCTTCTTCCGATTCTTCATTATTAACCATTGCGAGCCTCCGCGCAATGGAAAGGTAATACAAATAACATACTACAAACAAGCAAATCTTCCATTATATTAAGCCTACATGGGCATATGCCTATTAGCCAGAACACTACAAGAGCTTAATCAAATTCAATGTCTACACAACATGCACAAATGTCCAATACAAAGTCAAGAAATTCATATATAAATCCACTACCAAATCTGCGCATCGTTCAAACTATTCAATACTATCATCATCTGCTTTGATATTTCAAGTTTGTGCTACACTTGGGTTTTCACCATAGATGCCTGAGGAAATGTAAATGAAAGAAAACAGAAATCATAGTCAGATGTTAAGAGTTTGAGGTCCTACTCCAAAATCTATGCTGGTTGAGACAAGAAAAGACAGCCCCCAACGGGCTAAAGTTGGGTTAATATTACTACAATATAACCTGTAAAAATTGTGGTCAAGTAATTGTAAGCTTTCCTAATTTGCGTCTCAAACCCATGCACGAAAATCTCAAATAATGATGGAACGAGAGAGAGAGAAAGAGAGAGGGGGGGGGGGGGGGGGGGGGGGCTGGGGTGGCGGAGATGGGTGCAGTTTACACACTTCTCCACTATAAACAAGCACATCAGCCAAAATATACGTCGCAGTAGGCGTGTTGGTCCTTGGTGCTAGCCAATATGGATGTTACTGTGGGCTTCACCAAGAAAAGGCTAACAGTGTCATGAGATTAACTCCTCGACTAATGTTGAGCTTGTTGTTAGTCCATAGGAGTAGTTCATCTTGCCCAGTACGAGATTTTGCCTTGAAGCTCCATCCCAAATTAGACTGATCGGGAAGAGGGAATCTTGGCAAAATAACTTTTTAATCACACATGGTATCCCTAGAAATGTTTTTTTGTATTAGTAGCACCATCTTGATTGTAATAATTAAATCTCTTCATTTCAGCAAAAAAAAATAAAAATTAAATCTCTTCATTGTGAATAATACTACTTTGGAAGTAACGTTTTCTATTGCTCTATTGTTATAAACTGATATTTGGCCAATACAACTGAAGTCTGAATAAATGTCCCAGTAAGATGATAGAAAATTACATAGATTATATTCGAGTAATTTAATTTGAATCTCTCTTTACACAAATATCAAGGTACCACCAGATCTGGAAAATAACATGTGCACCAATGACCCTGCCTTAGCATTTTTACGAGATTATGTAGATAACAGAACATGAAATCAATTTTTGAATTCAGAAACTTAAAAAGCTCCGTTATAAGTACAATTCTATGCTACTTTTCCTATTTCTTTTTTAATAGCCCCGTAATTATTAATTTTTGGAAGTATTTCAGCATCAAACAAAAGATCTATTTTTATGTGCAACACTCTAGTAGTATGACTGGTTAAAATTAATGTACTTACCAAGAAATACACCTTTAGGATATAAAAGCTCTATAAACTAAGCATTAAATCACCACAATAAAATCCAGAGCAAGGCTTAGATAAGAGATTCAAAAGTGCAGAAGGCCAATGGAGCCAACTTGGGCTGATCCCACTAAAAGTAAAGTGGTTTCTCTACTCGTCTCTTTGAGGATGTTCAGGCATTTCACAAAAAAGATGACTCTGCGTTCTCTAAATCAACCTCCTTACGCTTTTCATACCACAGGCATGTCACTGCAAGTAATATTTACTCATTCTTTTAAGTCATGTTTTTCTTCCATGATCATCTGATCAATAGGCTTACAATTTTGTCCGTCGACTCATACACCCATGGATATTTTTTTTAAAGAAAATATCTAAGCTAATGGGTGGGTGATAAAAAAATAATAATAATAAAAAAAAAAAAAAAAAAAAAATTTATCCACAGCTGACTTGGTTCATCAGTAGCATCATCTCTCCAGTCTTATCACCAGTCCTATATTTACCAAGTGTAAATTGTATGATATCATGTCGATGTTTGTATTTCCCCATGTTTTAAAGTTTTAATGTCAACGTTCAATTTTCAAGGATCCAATACAAGACTTTGCTCCTAGTTGACATATTACTTAACCCCTAGTTTATTTCTCTTAGCACTTGAGATTCAACCGAATGAGTCACAACTAGGGAATGTATTTAGATAAGTTTGCAAACTTTCTAGATTCATTCTCACCAAGATCTGACTTAGTATCTAAGATGGATGTCTACTCGTTAGCAGCCTACTTTGTAAAAAGCTGCACGAAAGATACAACTGAACATGACTGACAATGGCATTGTTCGAAAAACACTAATTAGTTTGCAATCTATATCCGGATATGTTTATTCTAAATTTTGGATATATGTTTTGATTGCATGTATTCACTCTTTTATAAATTTCATTAGCTATCAATACACTGACACTTATAGGTTCTGTTCAGGCTAAACTTGTGCAAAGTATTCAACTAAACACAATTAAGGACGCACGTCTCCCCTTCCCTACCTATTTCCTCCTCCCCCCATTCCCTTCCCTCCTACCAAACTAAGCATTAGTAATGAACCTTGGCTCACAACACAGACTACGAATCTACCTTAACCTGGTTCACAACGATGGTGTGACTCCCAAACTGGGTCATGATCCTCCTAACAGAAAGCTTTAGGTTACGTGGTTTAAATTGATAGATCAAGTTGTGGGTTGGTAAAGATGTGGCTATATTGTGGTGCACTTAAGACCTACGGTCCTACACCCTTCTAATTTCTGTATTCCATTTTTCCTTCGACTGTCATAGGAGCTATAAACCCTTTAAAACGAAATTTCCAAGTTTAGGGTATCTTGATCTGAAACCATTTGGTGATATTTTAACCATTTAGGGTCTTCAAGTTTTTAGACTTAACAAACCCAATTGAAGAAAATAATATCTGAAGCAATATGCACCAGCAAAGGAATGGTCCGTTTCAAAGGGAAAAAAAACTATCAGAATACGACCAAGATGATTATAACCAATTGGGGATCGGTATCGTATACAATTTTCAGCATTTGTTGTGATTCAGGAATAATAATATGATTTCCATGAGCACTTGAATCATGAAACCCAGAAGTTATCATCATTGTTCTTCGCTCTTTCTTTCCTTCACAACTTCAGTCACATTTACCACATACTGTCCAAATTATTGGGAGTTCAAAACACCAAGGATAGAATAATTTTTTTCAATATACAATTAATACATGTCAACATGTAAATAAGCAAAATTGGGTTCTCTCCACATTCATAGAACAAATTAAAACAATGTTATAAACTACAAAAATAACACAAACACTAACAGGTCAATGGAACTAAACGCAACAAGTCACTAGAAGTACCTTTTGCAGAATTCAGTTGCATATCTTGATCCGTTGTAGAAGATAAACCACATCAACACAATCACAAGAATATCTAATAACATTAAGGAACTTAAAACTTAAATCAGATCACAAGCAAAAAAATAATTGCACAAGGTTTTTACCTTCTCTGTTCAACACCGAGTTGGTGATTCAAATGCCAATTAACAACAAAAAATACTGGGGTAATGATATTAGTAAGCAGCTTTCTCATACGAGAAAGCAACGTTTAACCGTTAGATGAAGATTTGGTCTGAAGATAGTAACTAAGTACTATTAAATAATTACCAAATCTTCATCTAACGATTAAAACCTGCTTTCTGCTTACTATGTCATTACCCAAAATATAGGTATAGGACTCAGCAAAAACCCACTAATTTCAATATTTTAACAAATCAGAAATACCATAATAATAGGTGCAGTAAGGATATGAACATGTATATATACACATATCTATATAATCAAATTCAGGGATATAGAATGAGCAAAAATCCACTAATTTCATAATTTTAGCAAATGGGAAATATCAATAATGATGTATATGAACAATAATCAAATTCAGGGATATAGAATGAACAATAAGGATACTGAAAAGAAATCTCTCCCACCAATCCAACATGTAGAGACCAAAAGTGACGTTGTAAAGATAGATCTTCCTCTGAACCCAGTTCATATTTTTAGACCTACAAACAACGGCTATGAAATTACATGTGTATCAATCAATTAACCAGCTTAGAACTACACTGAAGCAGGGGAACAAAAAAAAAAAGAGGATTGAATTGACAAAAAATACAAATCTATATACAGAAAATAAAAAGTGGGTACAGCTTTACATGATCTAAGCTCAATTGGGTTGGGGATGAAATGGTTGCGATCAGAGTGAAAATGGCGTCAGAAAGAAGAGGTCAATATGGTTGTTCGGTTGCCAATCAAACTGGGTATTCGGAATGACCCGACCCGATCCAGCTATTTCGGCGAATCTTCCTTTTTCTCTATTGGACAGTTGCGTTTTGGACGGGTACAAGAAAGAAGTTGGTATAAGGATTAGCAAGTGTAAATGTTTTTGACACACTTTTTGACATACTGTGTTAAACACATGTATTTTGAATTGTTTGAATTTTTTATAATTTTTTGTGCACCACTTACACAGCACATGATACATGCATTTAAAGTAAGGTGTCAAAAAGTGTGTGTAACACTACTCACAAGCAAAAGGAAGAAAAAGTGGAAGAGACAAAGAGAAATGTTATGTTTCGAGTAAAGATAATGTTAGGGGTGCAATTATTTTTTACAACTCAGTTACAACCATCTCTATCTCTCTTCTAAGTATTATTGGCCAAAAAAAAAACCGATGACCTGTGAAACCCGACTCGACCCGAGCCTTTTGAGTCTAGTTGTATGGGTTGCGGTTGGAGTCACGGGTTCTAATAGTTAGACACGACCAATTTCTAGTCAGATGTCGGTTTTATGTGTTAATTGACACGACCCGACTAGGCCAACTTATTGGCGAGGCGGACCAATGAGAAGAGAGATAGAGACCGAGATAGAGACCGTCTCTATCTCTCTTCTCATTGGTCCATCTCAGGGTGTGAATATCTCTATCTCTCTTCTCATTGGTCCACCTCAGGGTATGAATACTTTTTGGGTGTGTAAGGGTGTGCCCCAAACATTACTCGGCTAAATATCACGTGATTCTCTTCTTGAGTTGCGTGAATGAATTTGAAATGACTAGAAAAGGGTAAATGAATGTGCACTACTACACCCAGACACTTTTTCACACACTTTTACACTCCCAATTTTAAATGCATGTACCCTATACTTTGTAAGTGGTGTACGAAAAAGTGTGAAAAATTCAAACAACATAAAATACATGCATTTAAAGCACAATGTGTAAAAAAAAAAGTGTGTGACTTTAACATTTTTCTAAATAAATAGAGAAATTGCAATTTAAGACAATTGAATTGCAATTGAAACTTCGGCAGCCGTCATTTGGTGAGAGAAATTACTAAAATGGACACACCATGTTGACAAAAGCAAAATTAGCCAATTTGATTTCAAATGGCATGCAAACCAAGGAAAACTCATGCTTATATATATATATATATATATATATGTTAGTAATGAGTAGATATAGTCTAGGGGTGTTAATGAGTCTAGGGGTGTTAATGAGTCGGGTGAGTCGGGTTCGGTCCTCATCCGCTCATCCATCCGAACATAGTCGGGTTTTTCCTCCTTCTACCCGTCATTCACTCGTTTTGTCGGGTGCACCCGACTCATCGGGTGGTCGGGTGAGTCAGGTCGAGTCGGGTGAAACCCGACTGTCTCATTTGTCTCAATCAAGTATTTGATTTACACATAACTTTGTTTGTATTTTATTTATTTATGTTTGCTTTGAATGCCTTTGTCTATATAGTCATGTGCTAGTTTGATGGTTTTAATATTTTTATATCTCTACTAGTGAGATATATATTTTATTGATATAAGAATATATACATACATATAATTTAAAGACTATATAATACATAATACATATATTGATATAAGTACATTACATATATATATATTAAAGACTATATAATACATAATGTATCTACTGATATAAGCATATTACATATATATATTTTTTTTTAAAAAAATTTATTGTGTTTCGAGTCGGGTCGGGTGAATCGGGTTTCCATCACCCTAGACCCGTGACTCCACCCAAAACTGTCGGGTTTCCACCCCCAAGACCCGTGTCACGACCCATCCCGCTACGCGCGGAAATAGGACACGTGGCACGCCATCAAGGCTCATCCAAACATCATATAACAATACGCAGCGGAAAGAACTTTAAAACAACCCTGGTTATTTAAAACTTAGGGAACATTACCCTCTGAGTTTGTAAAATCCATTGGAATCAGAGTTGTAAAAAGTTTTGGCCAATTAGAAACACATCCAAAATACTCAGTTTTGAAAAAACAGAGGTTCAGTCGACTGATCAGGGAACCCAATCGACTGCTCAGTCGACTGATCAAAGTCCACAGTCGACTGTGCTAAGCAGAACCAAAATGTAACAATTTCAAAAAGGGTCCAGTCGACTGATCTGGAGGTCCAGTCGACTGGTTTTGCCATTTTAAAAGTAGTAGCCAAAACCAACAGTGTCTCAGTCGACTGATGCAAGGTCCAGTCGACTGCTTCTCTTACTATTCACTTTCAGTGTCTCAAACACACGAGATCCAGTCGACTGATCTTGGGTCCAGTCGACTGCTCCCCTGCTGGGCAGCCTGAAATGAAATATTAACAACTCATGCTTCTCCACACCAACCACAATCACAACCATAACTGATTTTCAACATTAAGACTTAACCACAGACTTTCAAATACAGGATTACAATACTAAAAAACTAATTCAAAGATCTATTACAACATATTACGAATTCCTAATCCTTACACAAGTTTAGGAAATAGAAACAAAAATATAAACAAGTGATTCCCCCGGCGTTCATCGGCCTCACTCATCGCGATTCTTCTTGTCTTTCTTCTTACCTGCAATGGAGTACATCTCCACTGCTCAGCTATATGCTGAGCGTACAAGTCTAACATATGCAATATATGACAAAACATGCTTTAATCTCATAAATCATATCAATAGTCTCTAGGGAGAAAAATACGCCTTCATCCGGTAGCGGCAAGTCCAAGCCTTAAACCGCGATGTCAATGGCTAGTTCAAGCCTACAACCATTACATCCCACAAGTGTCATGGCAAGTCCAAGCCTACAACCATGCACAGTAGCCGTCGCTACTCAAATTCTCAAACATCGAGAAGCTTACTCCGGCATGAATTTGTATAAGACTCCCCTTTGACCCACGTAGACAACTCAACGTGCTCGCGTAAATTTAGACATGCTTTTCACAAATTAACGCGTGCATAATTAACGGGCCTACAATTAACACATGGATTTCGCCCGGATCTCAATTTCGTCGTCGAAATATAAAACATGTATTTCTCTATATTTCATAAGTTAGAACTTCATACCTCGTGCGATTTCCCCCAAACTTTGAAGGATCGACTAGGAGGCTAAATAACGTCGGATTTCGAATTTGAGAAAATTCCTACAAGTTTATACTTGTTTGACCCCCAAACTTTGAATTTGTATAAGACTCCCCTTTGACCCACGTAGACAACTCAACGTGCTCGCGTAAATTTAGACATGCTTTTCACAAATTAACGCGTGCATAATTAACGGGCCTACAATTAACACATGGATTTCGCCCGGATCTCAATTTCGTCGTCGAAATATAAAACATGTATTTCTCTATATTTCATAAGTTAGAACTTCATACCTCGTGCGATTTCCCCCAAACTTTGAAGGATCGACTAGGAGGCTAAATAATCGTCGGATTTCGAATTTGAGAAAATTCCTACAAGTTTATACCTGTTTTTCCCAAAAGTCTAAAATTAAAATTTTTACAAAAATTGGTCAAACACGGCCTAAGTAGTATCAAAACGAAGATCTTACCTCCACGAGTTCAAATATGAAATCTGGAGAAAATCTAACGGACGAAAGGTCGTCGTATGTCGCCGGCAAGCTCGTGGCAACCAAATCTCCTTTCTCTCTCCTCTCTCTAGATATTTTGGAAAGTTTTGGATGAGAATGGAATCTCATCCCCCACCTATTTATAGAAAAACTCTTCGGGAATTGCGTTTACCTCCCCACAAGTTCCTCAAACTTCTAATTAACTCAAAACTTCGCACACGTCCATTTTATAACTTGACGAGTGAAAACTATAAATTCCAAAAGTTTTCGACTAGGTTTCGTTTGGTCCAAAAATAACGTCCGAAAACTATATTCTGTGGAATCTCTACACAACCTACATTTTTAATTAACGTATCACTCACGTTCTCACCACAGTTCTCAAAATGATATACTAAAGTATCCAAATACCAGAATTAGACTACACATGTATAATTACTATTCACAAAAATACCATATAAGTCAAATAACATTTAAATCATATAAATGTCATTTACTCATGCTCATGCCATATGAACTATCATGTTCCCGTGTCCTCACTGACACCTTACCGTTGACTCACAGTCAACCTCAACTCAAATTATTAATAACATTAATAATTTCAAAATCTCAAAGGGTGCATTTTCAAAATCATAAAATTTCTGGAACGGGTGTGACAACCCGTGACTCCACCTACATTGTTTTAAAACCAAAAATAAGGCTACGGGTGAGTCGGGTGGTCGAGTGAGTCGGGTGATCGGGTGGATTTTGAACAGCCCTAGATATAGAAATTTAGTAAAGAGTCCATCATTCTTTTCCCTATTAATTGCGTTTAAAGGATAATTCAATCCTATGAAACACGGACACGACATGGCATTAATACGTCGACACAATATATTCTAAAAAATGATGATACGACATGGCTGAGATTCACAATTTTTTTATTTATTAAAAGTTTAGTTCAATCTTAAGTTTATTTCTTATGTTTTTTCAGAAATATAACGCAATTATTATCTACTGGATTTTCAATTCACATTTTTCGAATGTTATTATTTCATATTAACAAAATGATGAGAGAGAGACGATCAGAGAAGATAAAGAGAGATATGATTAGACAAAGAGGGTCTTGAGATACAAATAAATGAATACGTGAGAAGATAAGTGTAACACCCGTACCCGGAAAAGAAGATTAATGTGATAATAATATGTGTTAATTAAAGATAATTAATGCATGAGATGAATTAAGGTGGGGTTATGAACCCACATGTGAAAAGGTGTTCAAATGCGAACACAGATGAAAGTCCTGTGAAAGGCAGGACTGGTATAAAAGTGGGGCCCAACGAGGGTCTAATTAAAATAATTTGTATTTTGATATTATTATGTGCTTATATGATTACTTGTTTAAATGCTTATTGATATTATTATGTCTTATGATAGAGAAGGGGACCAATTTGGGTACCCATGTGAGGGCGTATGTGAATAAAAATTGATAACTGGTAGGTTTTATAGCAACCTCATAATTTATGTGGGATCACGTTTGGGACCCACGCGGGTCTTAGTTTAAATCTATTTAGAAAAGGTGGGTAATTAATGTAATTAAATGGGGGTTTCATAATAAAGCTTAAGAAAGAGTGGGGGGTGTAAATGCAATATAGGGTAAGTCAATGACAACACATATGCATGAGGCATATGTGTCTCATTAACAATATATCTCCAGCAAATTAGAGAGAACGAGAGCTCGGGTCGGCGACGGAAATTCTCGACTACGTTTCTTGCCGTTTCTCTGCCGTCCGGCGTCGGATTTACGATCCGAGACTACCTTTGGACTCGTGGAGGTAAGAGGATCACATGCATGTAATTTATTTTCATTTTCGGCAACGTTTTTACGGCAACCGTCCTTAATAGACGATGTTCTTGACACCAAACTTATGTAGGAATTACACCGGTGAAATTTGGGTTGGAAATTAGCAAGAGATTGAGAAAATCTAGGCTTAATCGCTAGTAAATTGAGGAGGTGAGTGTCCTAATCTTTCAATTGGATGTTTAGCTATGATAATGTGATAATTGTGGTTCATAGTTGTTAAACTCATGCTCATGTATGTATATGTTGTTGAATTTGGGTAAAAAGCATGCCAATAAGGTGAAATTGTTATGCTTATGTGCTAAGTTGCTTAAATGTTTATATGGATCAAAGGGAAGTCAAGTAGTGGTCACCATTTATAGGTCCCATATGTAAGGGATAGGAAGTCCTCAATGAGTAGGACGTGGTGACGACCACAATGAAATGCCGGTGACGCCTTCGGGGTCACAAGAGAGTGTGTGTTGCGCTATATGCGCCAAAAGTGAGAAAGATCCGGGGTGAGAAGGACCCGGGGGTGGTGGCTGGATTGACTTGACTCCCCGGAGATCAAATTGTTGTCATTCATAATGATTGTTGCATTTACATACTTTGCATTCCAATGGCATGATTAGTTCCCTCACTAAGCGAAAGCTTAAACGAAATATATTTTCTGTTGTGGTTATTGAATAACCATCGCAGGTACCAAACGAGACGAGGAGAGGAAATGATCCACACGACGGGTTGGGCTTGGGAGTTGTCCTTGTGTATATGTGTTCATATGCCTAGCTAGTTTATGCTTTTTGTTGGCAATGTAAATGTAGCTTGGGTTGCTTTTGGAGACTTGTCATATGTAAAGTTGGGAATGGTTGGTTGTTATGTTCCAAACCATGAGTTGTACTTGCAAGTTGCAAGTTCTGTATTTTGGGAGTGAAGTTGGGAAGAGTTAGTAGTTTTGGTTGTGAAAGTAACTTAGTTTCTCCTTATGGATCAATGTTTATGTATATGTTTCAAGAATATGAACTTGAATGTAAATTAAGTTCTCTAGTTGGAATTCCATGGATTATGAATGGTTAAATTACTTTCCAAATGTTTGGTAATGGTTGGGAAAACTCTTATGATGTTTGGGTAAAGTTTTGGGACACTTGGGTACATTTCCTAAATGGTTTTGGATGTGGCTATGAGGATTTGGTATGGATTAATCAAGTTTTGACAGCATTTTTTACTCTTGTTTTGAGGAAGTTTGTAATATGTCAAGTTGGGGGTTTATGTTTGGTTGTATAGCAAACCATGTGTCATGGTTGCTAGTTACTAGTCATGTGTCTTGGGAGTAACTTGGAAGAACCTAAGTGAGTTTTGCTATAAATTTAACTTGGTTTTTCCTACATTGAATGGTTGTGTGTGTATTGAGAGAGACATGGATTTTGGAATGAACTTATGAACCACATGAGGAATTGATGTATTTTGATTGTCCATTCTTATTTGGATAGGTTATGTAGATGTTTTAAAACATTTGGAAATGTTTTGGTAAAGGTCATTAATGTTTCTCCAAAGTTTGGTTATGTTTGGTGATGATTTGAACTCAAAATCTGGTGTTTTAGCAGCAGGAAAACTCTTTTGCAGAAACCGGATCGATCCGGGTCTGGTGCGGATCTATCCGGGACATCTGGAGCTGCAGAAAATTACAAAATGCTAAAACCGGATCGATCCGGATTTGGGGCGGATCGATCCGCTGGTCCTGTTTCAGCACGACGGCTTTTACGGAAACAGGCATAACTCTCTCTAGAAAACTCGGATTCGCGCACCGTTTTTTGCGTTGGAACCGGGACTCAAAGAGCTATCTTTCCATATAAAATTTGCTATACTTTATTAATGACCATTTTGCCCTTGGGTCTATTTTGTGTCAACGGAGCTGTTTTAGTAAGTCTAATTCATGTGTTTCTTAATGAATTAAGGACGTTTTGAACATGTGAGCTTGTTACACGTGTCCCAACTTGCCCGAGGCGAGTTGGGGTGTGACAATATGTCATGTAATGTTTGATTAAATCAACTCTATTTAGGTTTTAATCATGTAAATAAACTAAAGCATTTCGGTCCAAAAAGATTTTCCCTCCATGTCCCTTGAAGTGTCCTGCCATGGCGGTGATACATGTCCGCCTCTGAAAAATTGCATAAAGTAAACAAGACACGTATTTGTCTGATCCAATACATGTCGAACACGGGTACGTGGGCCTTTTTGAAGTGTCAGTGCATCTTAGATTCTATTAAAAAAAAGTTTGAAGGACAATCAGTTTTTTTTTTTTTTATTTAGGACAAAAGTCCATGACCAGTTAAACTTAATCAAATCAACTCTCTTTAATTTTAGGAATATCTACTTTGACCTACCTCAAGATTAGGTTTAATTACACAAACCTCCCCTAGAATTTTCATAATTATACTGACCTCTCATGTGGACATTCGACCTCATTATTTCTATGAGTAATGATTCATGCACATAAAATGTGTACATAAAGTGTGCACATAAAGATCTAGACCATTTATTTTTGTGAGTCCCATGTATGTAGGCATGAGCTATGCCGAAATGAATGACCCAGATCTTCATGTTTACATTTTATGTGCACATAGCATTACCCTATTTCTATTAAAAAAATTCACAAACCAAAGTAATGCAGTTAAATAGGACCAAATTTTGACCCAAAAAAAAAACCCTCTAATGGTGTATTTTGTAATTAAGCTGTATATCACTATACGTACCAAGTGTTTTTTTTTAGGTTTTTTTTTTAATTTATTTTTTCCTATATTTTGATTTACAATTCTCAAAACAAAAATGATACACACACACACACATTAAATCACCCTCAGAAACACCCTCAGGCCCTTCTAAGCAATTTTTTTAAAATCCCTGTAGGACCCACACCCAAAATCCCTAATACCCAAATATTTTCCCTCCATGTCCAAATTAGCCCCCACCCCCCCCCCCCCCCCATACACACACACACACACACACACGAAACCCCTGCCCCCTGTGCATATCGCAGGTTATTCTTTCTTTTACCCACAGCTTTTCTTTTAAATCAATTTCTAAAAACAAATGAGTCGCCACTTAATTTTTAAAAGGAAAATTAAGAAACCATTTTGAAAGCAAACTGATCTTTTGCGAAACCAAAGGTAATCTGAGTCCGGGGATTACGGAATGAAAGGGGAAGGAGCCCGACGGACTAAAACACCCCCTTTCATCCTATCTCGCGATAGGCCTCTACTCAACATCCATTTAATCGAATTTAAAATCTAAGCACGCCCTCAATTAATACATATATATGTATACATAACACAAGCATGTTAGAAATGGTGTAAAATTGCTAACGGAAAAATATCATTCATAAGCCACGTAATTCAAGTAGCAAGCAACATGATATGCAATAGAGAACTAGAAAACATACCCGGGATCCAGTCGCGAATATTAAAAGTGCAATGCATGCGAGAATAGAAATCCTAAAAGGTCTCTATCACATATAAACACATAAGGCAAGACCTAGTCTAAAGTGTCGCACGTGGAGTCGAAAATCAATTCAAAAATCAAATAAATGAATTAAACTAGAGAGGGGATGAGAAATTGTACCTCAAATGCGCTACAAAACAAAGGTTAGTACACATGCCTTAGACAAGATATAATATCAAAAAGTAATTAATCATATAATATCAAAAAGTAATTAATCATAAGTCATGTTCAATTAAATTCAACTAAGTCTAACTTTATCCAAGAACTAGCTCTAATTGTAAGCATCAATGTATATGAATGAATGAATGGTTATGAACAAGAATGTGTAGACACCCCAATTTTGACCTAACGTCGAATTTAGGAGAGTGTCACCTCCGTATCCGATGATGACAAGGACCGAAAAATTGAAGTATTCCAAGCTCTTCAGAAAATCTCCAAAACGCGATAAAATTTCACAGAAAGAGGAAAAATACCAGGTATTCAGGAGAATTCAGGAAAAATACATGATTTTTTGGAAAGGATCTTCAAAAATAATTTGTTTCAAAAAGAGAAAAGACCTAAAAAGGGGAATCTCACCAAAAAACGGCACACGGCGGATTCCGCGGCACTCGATGAGTGCCGCGCGACAGTCAGAAAGTGCCGCAACGGCATTCTCCGAGTGCCGCCACAGATTTCTGACTGCCGTTCACTTTTTAAGTCTGTATTTTGCAGTGCAATACGTATGCGCATGCAGATAAGAACAAAAAACTGATAAAGTAAGACTGACAAAAACGCGGCAATTAATTAAATGCCGCGGCAATTGATGAGAGCCGCGCGGCACTCACGAAGTGCCGCAACCGCAGACGTTGAGTGCCGCAACGGCATTCACGGACTGTCGCGGCAGGTTTCTGACTGCCGCGCTGGGCAGCAGTCTGTCTAATTTCAGAAAGTACACATTGTACCACCAAATGAGAGAATTACACCTGTTTTTTGCTCCGAAATTCACCAAAAATAGCTGGTATTTTTGCCTATAAAAGATAAGGGATCTTGTTGGTAAGGGAGGACCAAGAGAAAAAGGCATTTGGGGGGGAAACATATACAAAAAACACTTCCATTACACCCACATTTGAGAAGGAAAAGTGAGAGTTTTGGGAGAGCTTGAAGGAGAGTTTGGATAATCTTCAAAAGAAAACTTTGAGGATAATTTGGAGGTGATCCTCTAAACCTAGATTATTAGCTTACTCTTTCTTCTCTTGAAATCTTTAAATCTTAGAATATTTCATCATCTTTCTTTGTTTTAAACTTAGTAGTCTTTTTGTTCCCAATACTTCTCTTTTTTTTTGTGTCTATCTTCTTCTCTTAAAGGTCTTGGAGATCTTCAATATCTCTATTGATCTCTTGAGCATGATCCTTTGAATCTCATGTAAGCTCATGCTCTACATGGAAGTCAAAACTTGATCATCACTTTATTTCACATAGATAGGACCCAAGTCCATATTCATGACTTGGATTCTCTAAACTTGGTGTCTCATGGAATCATTTCCATATTCCTTTGAAAGCTACCAAGTATTAGTTGCACCTTCATCTCCAATGACCATTAAATGGTAGGAGAATATAGTTTTGAGTCTAAATCCATCTCCATGGTTTAGATTTCCCTATCCTTTAGATTTCATGAAGTCAATCCATGTTTCATTTGAAATCTATGAAGAACAAAGGTTTGTAGTCTCCCATGACCATCAAATGGTAGGAGAAATGGTTTGGTTTAAACCCAACTTCATGGTTTAATAGTTGGAGTTACCAAATAAAAGTTGAACTAGCAAAATAAAAACAGTGAATTCACAAACTGTTTTTGATCAAGGATTTTTAGTTCGAAATCTAACCGTTGAAATCAAGTGAAACCAATGGGAAAGCATTAATAACACATTGTTCTACCACTTTAATTTTTGTTTTGAGGTGGTTTCATGTTTAGAATGGTTTGATCATGGTTTTTGTGAAGCAACAGCAATCTGTCCAGAATTTCAGAATAGTTTCAGAATAGCAACACTCTTTTGAAATAATTAAATCAGAGTTCTAACAAAGTTTCTATGACCCAAAATAATTTTTTCCAAGTAGATTAATGTGTTAGGAAGCCACCCTAAAAAGAACAAAGCAATTCTGATTTTTTTACTATTTTTAATAAATCGTGCAAGAATTCTGGACAGGGGATTGTAAGATGCTGAGTGATGTCTAGTGTTTTCCATATTCCCGGAGATCTAACCGTTGAAACCTTGATTTTCTTTTTAATTTGGAAACTAGACTCACAGGGGCATTTTGTGTCCAAAATTCATCAACATCAAACCATAAGAGACGTGCTTTTTATTTTCTTAAAGGTCTGGTTTGCTCTCTGCAATTTTCAGAGTTTTATGATACACTTGACCAACTTTGGTAATAATGGGTCAAAAGGTTTTTCTATAACTTATGGCTTAAATCATGCTTCAATAATGATTAGTTGAGCTTAGATTCAAAGTTTAAGAGTATTTCATAGTTTATCCTTGTCCATGTACATATTCATCCATATGGTTTGACACTTGTAATTAAGACTTATTTGCTTTGGATTTAATTAATTACATTAGATAGATGTAAGCTAGAAATTTAGGATTGTTATTTCTAACATCGTATTTTGCATATCATGTGGACTAACCCTTTGTTTTGTAGCGCTATTAAGGTACGATTTCTCGATCCCTCTCTAGTTTATTAAATTTCTTGATTTTATTTGATTTTTGACCTTAATGCGCGACACCTTAGAATTAGGTTTTGCCTTATGTGTATATGTGATTAGAGACTCTTTTTAGGATTTTCTTTTGTTTGCATGCATTGCACGTTTATTATCGCTGCTGGATCCCGGGTAAGTTCACTTGTTCTCTATTGCATATCATATCGCTTGTTACCTGAATTATGTGGCTTTTGAATGATATTTTGTCAATTGCAATTTTACACCCTTTGGACATGCTTTTGTGATGTATATGTATATATGTATTAGTTGAGGGCATGCTTAGATTAATAAATTTGATTAAAAGGATATTGAGTAGAGGCCTATCGCAAGATAGGATGAGAGAGGGTGTTTTAGTCCGACGGGCTCCTTCCTCTCTCATTCCATAATCCCCGGACCTAGTTAATCTTTGGTTTCGCAAATGATCAGTTTGCTTTTAAAATGGTTTCTTAATTTTTCCTTTTAAAAATTAAGTGGCGACTCATTTTGTTTTAGAAATTGATTTTGAAAAGCTGTGGGTAAGTCAAACCTGCGATATCCACAGAATGAGACATGAATGTATTCACTAATTTGGATCACTTAGCCTCTGGATTTAAACTAAATTATCCTTATTCAAAACATGGTTTGGGTCCCAAGATATTAAGGAACCATTTGAGTTAAAATAAATAAGATTAGACAAAAATAGTAGCAGTTTTTTATGAATTACAGAGAGCGGACCAGATCTTAAAAAATAGAAATAAAATACTTCCAACGGTTGGATCTTAATGAGTTTTGGATATGTTATGCCTCTGTGAGTCTAGTGTCTAACCCAAAAAGAAAATTGAGGTGTCAACGGTTAGATCTCCGGGAATACGGAAAATACTAGACCTGACTCAGGATTTTACAACTCTATGTCCAGAGATCTTGTATGATTTTTTAAAAATAGCAAACAAATCTGAATTGCTTCATTCTTTTTAGGGAACCTTCCTAACACATTAAGGTTCTTATAAAAAATTATTAGAGGTCATGAAAACTTGGTTAGATCTCTGATCTATCAATTTTAAAACCGGTTTGCTGTTCTGAAACTATTCTGAAATTCTGGACAGATTGTGGTCGTCTCACAAAATTCATGATCAAACCATTCTATGCATAAAATCTTACCAAAACAAAAATTACAGTGGTAAAACAATGTGTTATTGACACTTTCCCGTTGGTTTCACCTGATTTCAACGGTTAGATTTCGAACTAAAAAACTTTGATCAAAAACAGTTCGTGAACTCACTGTTTTTATTTTGCTAGTTCAACTTTATTTGTTAACCCCAACTATTAAATCATGAAATTGGACTTAAACTAAACCATCTCTTCTACCATATAATGGTCATTGAAGACTAAGGACATCTTTAGACCCATGGATTTTTGATGAAGTATGAAATGGACTTCACAAAATCTCAAACAATGAACTCAAACTTATGGACCAAAACTTGAGTTCAAATCATTACTCCTACCACTTGGTGGTCATTGGAGGCTAAAGACACACATACATGGAGATTTTAGATGAAGTATGAAGAACTTCTCAAAACCCAAGGAAGAGATTAGTCCAAGCCATAGAGATAGACTTAAACTAAAACATTTCTCCTACCATTTGATGGTCATTGGAGACTAAAAAAAAGCAAATCTACTCTAATCTCCATGGAATATAGTATGAATTCCATAAGATTCATAGTAAAGAAATCCTAGTCATGAGTTGATACTAGCATCTCACCAACTATGTGTAGATTAAAATCATGATTCATTTTAATCTCCATATGGATCATAAGATCATAGGAAACTAAGGAATCAAATTCAAAGAGTTTCAATGAGATATAGAAGATCTCATGAACCTTATGAATGAAGTAGAAATAAAGGAAATCAAAGTTTTATTTAGGAACACAAATTTCTTCAAAACTAATTTATCTCAAACCCAAGGCATTAATTAGATCCAAATTAATGAAATGTCATGAGATTCAATCACAAGTTCTTGGTGGTGTGTGATGAAATGGGGTAAGAAGAGAGGTTTTGAAAATGTAAAAAGTTCCTAGATCTAAGAACTTGTGATTGAATTATTATATATATATATATTTGAAGGCTTTACCTCTAGATCTTCTCAAAACTTGTAGAGATGTTGAGTTTCTCAAGCTTTTCCTCTTATTCTTCCTCAAGCTTCAAGCTCCTTCAATGGTGATTTGATGGTTGGGTAGAGTTTGGGATTTGGGTAAAATAATTGGTAGAGTTTCTCTCTCTATATTTCTTTCCTCTAAAACTCTCCCAATATTTCTCTATACAATTCAAGTGTCTCCCCCCTCTCAAAAATGAGAGAAAAATGGTTTTTTTATAGACTTTCATTATCTTAGGGGCTAAGATAAGGGTAGATAGGTCAATTTGTGGTGGGTTAGGAATATTCTATTGCAACTCTAATTCTCCATGGCACTTCTATGTAATTCCAATAAACTTGAAAGGCATTTAAGTTGGTTAGAATAAAGGAACATTCTAGAGCATCTTCAAAACACATGGGAGATTAGTGCCCAACAAAGGGCTTTTTGGGTATTTCTTAGATAAGGAATATGCCAAGGGATCTCTAACTCTCCAAATCACATGGGCTACTTTCTTGTATTATTTTCTTTTTCCTATATATATATATGTATAGACACATTTTTCATTTTAAATCTAAATTAATCATATGAGTTACCAAATAGTATATTTTTTTTTCTTTTTAAATCTAAATAAAATACAGGAAATAATGTTATTTTTAGAAAATATAATAATAATTATTATTATTCAATCTATTCTATTTTTTTTTAGAAAGTAACTCATGATCCAGTGAGCTCAAGACAGATGGTCAGTGATTGGCCAAATCTAGGGATATTAAGAGCAAGGTTTGGGAACTTGAAGTTTTTCAGAAGTCGAAAGCGATGAACTTGAAGAAAATCGTCGGGACATTATTCATCATTGATTTCTAGAGATAAATCCCCCTAAGTTTAATAGTTCGGTCAAAATTGGGGTGTCTTCACCCCCCTCCCCTCACGGCCGTCGACGCCGGGACCGGACCGTCGCCGGAGCGCCGTCCACTGCATGTCGCCGCCGTCCACTGCTTCTTGGTAAGTCTTCTCTCTCTCTCTCTCTCTCGCTTGCTCTCTCTCTCTCTCCCTCTCTCTCTATCTCTCATTCTTTGTGTCTCTTTGAAAAGCAGAGAGTAATATTTTGTGTTTCAGTAGAAGAAATGTGCTAATTAGTAAACTTCATAGCTAGGTGTCTCTCTTTAATGAACTATTAGAGTCTTTCAATGGTTCTTTCACTCAGAATGGTCATATATAGCATATTGTAAAGAACATGGTCAAATTAGTTGAGTCTTTGCTTGAAGATGCTAAGTTTGACAGATTCATGTATGAATTGGAAATTAAAATCACTTAATACAATGGATTAGTTACTTGAAGAAGTAAGAATGACATTTTAGTCATGTTTGGTACTTGTCTGCAATTATTTTTTATAATCGTCATTGGTGGCCTACTGGTGAAAGGGGCAAACTTGAGATAAAAAAATAAAATCGGGAATGTTAGGTTTTACTATTATGGGTTAATGGCCGGCTAGATTAGATGCAATAAACCTATAATTTATGTCTTAGTGGATGATTAACAAAAGTGATATAGTTGAACAATAACTTTTTACATGATTCAGTTACAAAAACCTTATGAAGATTGAATAGTTAAGAAAAAAAAAAGAAACTAATATCTAAAGAACTAAAGATCAGCACGTCATATCATTGACCTTTTATGTTTTAAGTTGAGCAACAAAAACCCGCAACTTAAGCAGAACAATCTATGTTTTTTAGGTAAAAAGTACTGGGAGAATTCAATTAACAATTACAATTTTTCATAATATAATGAAAATATCTCACTCTTTTCAAGTAGGAAATTTATCATACATACTGAGAAATTCTCAATGTTTACTGAGAAATCCTCAATGTTCACTGAGAAATTTCTCATAGTGTAGTGAAACATTTCTCATATTTACTGAGAAAATTCTCATATTTACTGAGAAATCCTCAATGTTTACTGAGAAATTTCTCATAGTTTAGTGGAACATTTCTCATACTAGTATAAGCCATTACATCAGTCTTCCAGAAAATGGCATCATTAAACAAATGTCTTATGATTAATTGTGCTAGTGATGTATTTTGATAGAACAATGTCTTCATCAAGTAATAAAGCCCCTCCATTGAATTGTGTGAAAGTGCCATTAAAGAAGTGTTGGTGTGGAAGAGTAGCAATATTGAAAACTTCGCAAAAGGAATGGAGCAAGGATTGTTTGTTTTACTCATGCCCGGGATATCTAGTAAGGCTTAGATTTTTGAATAGATTGCATTACTAAATATATGTTGTTTTTTATAAGGTTTTTTTTTTTTTTTTTTTTTTTTTTTTTTTTTTTTTATATTAACAACTTGTTTCATTCATAGGATCACAAACAACCATGCAATTTCTTTCTATGGTGCGAAGACAACAGTAAAGACGACATTGAGGCTGATGCAACTTCATCAAAGTGTGATGTCAACGAAATGAAAGACTGTCGACATGAAGTGAAGACAACGATACAACATGCAGAAAATCAAATATGTGTTGAAATAAAAAAAAATGGGCAATAAGCTCTTTTTGAGAATGCTAGTCATATGTGCTTTGATGTTTTTATTAGGAAAACAAATGTAGTTTCTTTCCGTTTGAGAACTTCTCTTTATTTTAGTTTTTTTGTAATTTGTCATGTAAGGAATCAATGAACACTTGTGTAAGTATTTGTGCCTAAATGTTTTCTATAATAGTCATGTTATAATTTATTTATTTTTTTAGCAACAAGTCAAAATGTATTAGTAAAGCCACATGCCAAAATGAAAGTCAACAAAACAAAACAAAACATCCCAAACATACCACTCCCACAAATTGTAAGCAAACACGAGACTGAGACCCTAACAAAATACCCCTCACATAAGCACTACCACAACCAAACTTACTGCTAAACACCATAGTACATCCAACATACATCAAATAAAGTCATACCAAACGCTTCCAAACCATCAAATAAAGTCATACTAAATGCTTTCAAACCATCAAATACAGTCATTGTCTAATTCACGAACCCATCACATAAAGTCATAATAATCAAAGTTTCCTCTCATTCCCAAATTTGGATGAAATCCAAGACTTGGGGACATTCCTACATTCGGCTCTTGAAATGCAAGACTTGGGTCTATTTCCACATTCGGCTCTTGAAATGCAAGACTTGAGTCTATTCCCACATTTGGCGGTTGAAATATAAGACTTCCTTGTATGCTCATTCGGCTCTCTTGCGTACAATGCTCGTTCCTGTTCTCGTCATAGCCCTAAAAATAAATGCAAAATGCAAAGTAAAAAATCACAGTGACCTTATATTAACGAAAAACATTAATATTAATATATGTGAATTTCTCAGTAAACATTGAGGATTTCTCAGTAGACATTGAGAATTTTTCAGTAAATATGAGAATTTTCTCATATTATATGAGAAATGTTTCACTAAACTATGAGAAATTTCTCAGTAAACATTGAGGATTTCTCAGTAAACATTGAGAATTTCTCAATAAATATGAGAATTTTCTCATATTATATGAGAAATGTTTCACTAAACTATGAGAAATTTCTCAGTAAACATTGAGGATTTCTCAGTAAACATTGAGAATTTCTCAGTAAATATGAGAATTTTCTCATATTATATGAGAAATGTTTCACTAAACTATGAGAAATTTCTTAGTAAACATTGAGGATTTCTCAGTAAACATTGAGAATTTCTCAGTAAATATGAGAATTTTATCATATTTATTATATGAGAAATTTCTCAATGAACATTGAGGATTTCTCAGTAAAGATTGAGAATTTCTGAGTAAACATTGAGAATTACTCAGAAATTCTCAGTATGTATGAGAAATTTCCCACTTGAAAAGAGTGAGAAATTCTCATTATATTATGAAAAACTATAATTGTTAATTGAATTCTTCCAGTACTTTTTACCTAAAAAACGTAGATTGTTCTGCTTAAGTTGCGGGTTTTTGTTGCTCAACTTAAAACATAAAAGGTCAATGATATGAAGTGCTGGTCTTTAGTTCTTTAGATATTGTTCAACTATGTCGTTTTTGTTAATCATCCACTAAGACATAAATTATAGGTTTATTGCATCTAATCTAGCCGGCCATTAACCCATAATAGTAAAACCTAACACTCCCGATTTTATTTTTTTTTATCTCAAGTTTGCCCCTTTCACCAGTAGGCCACTAATGACGATTATAAAAAATAATTGCAGACAAGTACCAAACATGACTAAAATGTCATTCTTACTTCTTCAAGTAACTAATCCATTGTATTAAGCGATTTTAATTTCCAATTCATACATGAATCTGTCAAACTTAGCATCTTCAACCAAAGACTCAACTAATTTGACTATGTTCTTTACAATATGCTATATATGACCATTCTGAGTGAAAGAACCATTGAAAGAGTCTAATAGTTCATTAGAGAGAGACACCTAGTTATGAAGTTCACTAATTAACACATTTCTTCTACTGAAACACAAAATATTACTCTCTGCTTTTCAGAGAGACACAAAGAATGAGAGATAGAGAAGGAGAGAGAGAAGACTTACCAAGAAGCAGTGGACGGCGGTGACATGCAGTGGACGGCGCTCCGGCGACTGTCCGGTCCCGGCGTCGACGGCCGTGAGGAGAGAGGCGGGGGGGGGGGGGGCTGGGCTTGGGGGACTGATTTGGACATGGAGGGAAAACATTGGGGTATTAGGGATTTTGGGTGTTGAGTCCCACGGGAATTTTAAAAAAATTGCTTAGAAGGGCCCGAGGTGTTTCTGAGGGTAATTTAGTGTGTGTATCATTTTTGTTCTCAAAAACCTAAACTACAAACTCTCTCTACTCATCACGAAGAGAACAAAACACTGAATCGCCATGGAGAGTGCACTGGCGAGCGCCTCTGCTATCACTGACCAGAGGCAAAAGATCGAACACTACAAGCTAATTCTCTCCTCTGTACTCTCTTCCAACGACATCTCTCAACCCAAGAAGTTCATCGATCACAGTTATTTCACTTTCAATCCTTTCCTGTTTCTGGGTTTCTTTTAATTTTTAGTATTTTTTTAAAAATTTATTTGAATTCCTAACTGCTTATTTGGGTAAACGAGTGTTTTGATTATTTTCTCAAATTGCAGTTATTTTACTTTCAATCGTTTCCTGTTTTGCTTTCAATCGCTTCCTGTTTCTGGGTGGTTTTTTTTTTTTTTATTTATTTTAATTTTGTAATTTTGTTTGAATTTCTAGCTGCTTATTTGGGTAAATGGGTGTTTGATTAATTTCTGGAATCACAGTGTTGTCGGACGATGTGCCATTGATGGTCTCTCGACAACTTTTACAGACATTTGCCCAAGAATTAGGGAGGTTGGAGGCGGAGACCCAGAAGGAGGTTGCTCATTATACCCTAAATCAGATTCAACCTCGGGTCGTGTCCTTCGAGGAACAGGTTAGTTCAAATTAATTTCTCTCATCATCTATGTACACCTTGATATATTATACTGTGTATATAAGTCATGTAAATGTTGCCAACAATCATACAATGCTAAACTATATTGTGGGGTTGAGCACAGTTGATATTGTGTAGTGTAAAAATCGAAAATTTATTTAATTTAGTTTTTGCTATAATTACCTTCCTATTATGTCACATTCGGCAGACATGCTTTATTTCTGATGGTTATCACAAACTGGCTTATGTATTTATTTATTTTTCAAAATTTTATTGATGATACAAAGGAATATGCCAACAAATAGTTAAGAGGTGTTTGTGTGTGGGAGATGCCCCAGTAGTGGCAGAGGAAGAGGCAAATTAGGAATTTAGGAATCTCGATGAGAAACGTTTGACGGTTACTATGGAATGGTGTAGTACACTTATAATAATAACTAATAAACAGATGGGTTATAAAGGGATAGTACTACAGATCACCATATTCTCATGAGATCCGTTTTATCTGCATATCTTTTTAGCTAAAGCTTTTCATCTATCTGCCTGGGCTGCAGGTACTGATTATTAGAGAGAAACTTGCCGAGTTATATGAATCCGAGCAACAGTGGTCAAAAGCAGCTCAAATTCTTGGTGGCATTGATCTAGACTCTGCAATGAGGTCTGACATTAAGCTTCTTTTTATTTTATTTTTTTTCATGGACCATATGTACTTCGACTTATTTTTACATACCCTGTAAATTCTTAATTCATTTTCCTTCTCCATCAGAGTGATTGATGATACATTCAGATTGTCAAAATGTGTCCACATTGCTCGCCTATACCTTGAGGTACCCTTTTCTCTTGTGTTCCATTGTGTATTTATTCATTGGAAAGGAACTATTAGTTTCCCTTTCTAAATAAAAATTAAATTGTCCTTAGAATACAATATAGCTTTATTTTGGGCATCAATTTAGTATAAATTATGCCATCACGAAGAAATATGATCGTAAGAAGGTTACCAACGCTTACCGTAAAAGCAAACAAAGACCACCTTTCTGTATGTGGCAGTGTTGATGTTTTTGTATGTGTATATTTAACCCTGAAATGCCTCACGTGATGGGCGATGTTATAGATTCAAAATGTGTAGACCAAGTTCTTTATTGGTTTGCAAACATCAACTGTTTCTTTTCTTGATCATATCTTGCTTTGACTTGAGACAATATAAAAAGAGTAGTTTGAATGGTTACATGATTTCTGAGCAATTTGTTGTGTCTAGTTCTAGGCAGCATTGTCTTTTTGGGATGAGGATGCAAGCATTGTCAGAGATTCAGCCTAAGCATTCTTGTCTGTTGTGTTGCTTGTGCACCATTATTCTAGTGCGTTGTCAGATCGTGAGTTGGTTTGCCCAAATAATGAAGCCCTAGAAAATAAAGAGTAATATGTATGTATGTAACTGTTTACATTTAAAACACATGTGCGGTGCTTGAAATGAACAAAGTGACAATTTAATGCAATCAAGCCTCAAAATGTTTAAAGCACTTAAAACTTGTAACTTCGAAGTTCAAATTTAGGAATCATCAATCATGTTGAATCTTGAATCGTATTGGGTGGTATGAATCTGTAATTGACTCATACAAAGGTCGATTCTAACAACATGTTAATGCTATGATCACGATACCCGTCTTAAATGCTAAACATTGCGGTTGCATAATTACAGGATGATGATGCTGTAAATGCAGAAGCTTTTATTAATAAAGCTTCTTTCTTGGTTAGCAACAGTCAGCATGAAGTATTGAATCTTCAATATAAGGTAAACTCATTGACACTTTGTGAGGTTATTGTCTTGAAGATTGAAAGCCGCCACATTTTGTTGAATATCTTGGTTGCTTCTTCTTTGTTGTCAGGTTTGTTATGCTAGGATTTTAGATTTAAAGAGGAAGTTCTTAGAAGCTGCATTGCGATACTATGACATTTCCCAAATTGAGAAGCGGCAAATTGGAGACGAGTACGCTTTCTGTTCTTCTTCTTACCATGAAGCATATTTTTGCGTTTGCATCTAGGCTTTGAATTTGTGCATCATGAATCTTGCTTGCTATCCACGCTAACATTCTTTGAAACACTAATATTATTATAGTTCTGCATTTTGTACCTATTTATAGTAGAATACTTGTTGATGATGATGATGCAACCCTTCAACCTTTAGTTAGTTGCCGGATATGCTGAACACAGGTCACTCATGCACTTGAGTATTGTCTGTTCTATTACATGGGAAAGGATTTGAGTGCTTCTACTTATAGTTATTTTGCCTAACTTCTTTAAGCTACTCAATTTGATATCAAAGGGTATTTTAAGACATCGTGTGCTTGTGTGGGTGTATTTACCAATAGTTACATAATTTCCATATACTTTAATCAGTTTAATGTAAAATGATATTATGATAGTTTGTTCTACTACAAGGGGGGTCTGCACTTACCAGATACGTTCACTCATGGTTTCTCTCTCTCTCTCTCTCGATCGATCGATCGATCGATCGATCAAGCCTCTTTTTCTCTTTCTTCTCCTTCAGCCATCAACCACCAGAGGTAAAGAACTCCCAGATTTGTGTATGTGTGTGTCGGTCGATGTCACAGTGTGTGTGTGTGTGTGTGTGTGTGTGTTGATGTCACTGGGTGTGTATGTGTGTGTCGGTGGTGTTGTGTGTGTGTGGTGTGTTTGACTATAGGTCATATTTATATAATATTCTATATATATATATATAATATACTACATATTCATATCTTAGGGTATTTATTATATAATTATACGAATATATTTCTTAATTTTAGTTTTTTCCAAAAAAAAAAAAAAGATACTAATATTTAGAAATGAACATATTTTTTTTTTAAATGAGAGGAGTACTGTTTTTATTATATAATACTAACATATATCCTAATTTTTGCTAGTGGGTTTTTATTATATAATACTAATATAGATCCTAATTTTTGCTAGAATGCCTCCAAAGCAAGATGGGATCATGTTACTAAATGATTTATATATTCCATGTTATTGTAATTTATGTATTATTTAGTAGTATTGAACAATTTTTGTCCAATTATGTGTGTAGAGCTATTAAACACTAGATCGGCAGCGTGTCAATTGAATAACTTGTGATTTTATAAATGTTACATTGTGTATTTTGATAATCTATTAGGCCAATTTTGCTATTTAAATTATTTTAGAAATTTTCATTATTTTTTCATATTTTTTTGGACCTGAAATCTAGCATAACGTTACATATCGCCCGATACTAGGCCATAGCGCCACGACCCCGCGTCATCACAACGGACTCTGACACCGCGACCTTGAACCATGAGCTTTAGGGATGAGGTGTACCAAAAGAAATTTAGTTTACTGTTAAATAATTAATAGTACATGTTCAGGCATTGTGTATACATTACATGCCCAAATTTACAAAGCTTTATAGATGCTTCTGTTTTATCGAGTCTCAGAGTAATTGATGAGGAGGCACTGGAGCAAGCTCTGGCTGCTGCGGTGACATGTACAATTTTGGCTGCTGCGGGTCCTCAGCGGTCTCGTGTTCTTGCCACTTTGTACAAAGTAAGTATTCTCACGCGACAACTTGGGAAAGAAGTTTGAGAAATTAATCTTCTTTGTTGAATTCCGTAGATTCAGTTTGGTTGATGAATTTGGTGAGGTAAAGGAAAGGAAAAACACTAAGGATTGTTTAAAAACTGTGATTGTCCTATGACGACAAGTGATAGTCCTACTTTGTGTTGTCTACGATTATTAATACTCGGAACCATTTGGTATGTGTAGTACAAGTGATTGTTTAAAACGTTGTGACTGTTTGGTTAGCTTTTTCAGAGCTTTCTAATAAATCTGATTCCTTTTAAAACTAAAAAAAAACAATTTAAAAAAAAAAATCCAATTTGTAGATTTTTTTTTTTTAAATCTCATATTTCAAAAGAGTGATGATGTTAGATTCCAATCCAAACAGGGTTCTAAGAATGTCTCATTTTCTAATAGTGAGTCATCACCACCTTTCTGGGTAGCTTTTAACAGTGTCGTGCCTTGTGATAGGATTATGCTAGAACAGTATTGTCTGAAAATATTAGTAGTAGTGAAATAGTTGTATATGGCTGACTATATGCTGATGTTATTCAAAATTCTGCTGAGAGCATTTTATTGCATTATGCTGATATATCGGGACTTTATTTTAGGACGAGCGGTGCTCAAAATTGAAGATTTATCCAATTCTCCAGAAGGTATTCTCTCTCTATCTCTCTCTAGATCGAACACACGTTTGTGCCTCAAAGTGCTTATGGGACCCAAATCTGCAACATTGTAGCCTGTTCGGCTAAATTTTAAGAAGTAATTTGGAGCCCAAAAGCACTTTTTGGCTGTGGTGGGTCAGAGAGGTGCTTCATCCCAAATGCGATGCAAGAACCAGAGTTTTGTTTTAATGATTTTTTCTTGATGTCCATGGTCCTCTTGTGATTAGGACTTCTGCCTAACGCAAAAGCAACATCCAATCCAAAGTTTGGTCCGACATTTTGTACAGTAGTTTATCCGTGTGTTCGTACCTCTATAGTTATTAACCGTGTGAAGTGTAATATTGAATTGTTCAGGTATATTTGGAGAGAATTCTGAGGAAACCAGAAATCGATGCATTTGCCGAAGAACTAAAAGCACATCAAGTAACAACGATTCCCTCGCTTTTGAACTGTTTTTTGTTCATGTGTCATAACTCGTCCAGCATTTGCTTGCTCTTGGAAGCCATAGTTGGATTTATAACCGTTTGTATATTCTTGACAGAAAGCACTTTTGCCAGACAACTTTACCGTGCTGGATCGTGCTATGATCCAGCATAATCTATTGAGTGCGAGCAAACTTTACACAAATATTAGGTTGGTGATATGATGTTGTTTCTTTACAGGTCTTTTTCTCCTACCTTGTCACAACTGTGGTAATTCATACTCACAATTTTTTGTTGTTTTTTTCCCCCTGTAGCTTTGATGAGTTAGGCACATTGCTGGGCATCGCCCCTCACAAGGTTCGGCTCTATCTCTAATACCAAATTCTCTGTCAAACTTGTTAAATGGGTATTCTTTCTTTTTGTCTAATTTAGACATTTTACGATGTGTGTGTGTGTGTGTGTGTGTGTGTGTGTGTGTGTGTGTGTTTGTTTTGTTTTGGTGAGGACTTTTGAGATATTGTTAGTTTTTCCTGATACCGCTATTACGTAATTCATTGCTATATATGTTGAGGATGAAGTCCATATCTTGCCTTTATATCTTTTATCCACGGATAACTTTAATGTTACATGGACTAGGTTGGTGCACGCGTTGCGTGTGCCTAAAATAACCGGTTTTGGGTTTGTAAGTGAAATAGTTCTATAAGTTCCAAGTTTTTGGTGGATGTCAATTTCTTGCACAGAAGTGCGTGCTCAGTCACTGTTCAATCCTTGTGAGCTCTAAAATTTAGGTTTAAGTGTTTGGTGCATAGTGCTTATAGGGAAACTCAATTTAAGAGTTAGGGTATGAAAAGTTTCTAAATTAGGTGGGGCATTGTGAAAAATGAAGTATACTGTTTGGATCCCTAATTGATTATAGTACATGAGGGTCCATTTTGTAGTTTGTACAGGATTTATTTCTCTGCACAACATACTACCTTGATTACACTATGTGTCTATTGGCTTTTATGTTCCCTTGAAGCTTTGAAAAAACTTGGCAATATGTTCTTTGCAGGCTGAGAAGATAGCGTCAAGAATGATTTGTGAAGATAGAATGCGGGGATCTATTGATCAGGTGTGATATCCACCTTATTCTAACTGGAATGTTTGTCCCTACTCACTTCCAGATTATACTTAATTTCCTATAATTTTGAGGACTTTATGATATCCACACCAGTTGTTTTTTTCGTGCCGAGGTGGACTGACATGAATGCCATGTAACTTGGTCACTTATTGACACGTGGTCCAATGAAAAGGTGCTATCTATCTAATTTTTGCATTGACCCTTGTGGTCATATGCGTCTTTAAGTAGTCGACATCTTAGTCTCCAACGTGGATACACGCATGGTTGTCAAATCATGAATCGGTTGGCCAAAATTATGAATCATGAATTGAATCGAATTGTTTCACACTTTTTTCTAAAACACATAAAAACACATACATAATATTAAATTATATACTAATAGTCTAAATAATAGAAGTCTAATACAAATATTATTATACTAAAATTTTATTATAGACATATTTAAATATATAATAATAATAATATGTAGTAGAATACTCTAATTGGTTTAAATTATATACTAATAGTATATATTATTGTATACAATAATGCAAGCACAAGACTCCAAAATGGTCAGATTGAAAAAGAAAATCCAAAAAGTGGGTTTCGTAGAAGAGACTGGAGAGAGAGAGAGAGAGAGAGAGAGAGAGAGAGATAGAGAGAGAGACCTTTGCAAGAAGACGACGACGACAACTGCTCGAAGATGGCGAGACCAGTCGAAGATGGTGATGATGACGGTGATGATCAGCCAGCGAAAGGCGATGGCGACGAGGTTAGGGCTTTCGCAAAGGCCAAAGGGGTTTAGGTTGTGGACCCCTGCTGTCCACTGTTTGTCGTTAATGTGCTTAAAACATGTTTATAATAAAGGTAGGTTCACCAAACTACATCGTTTCCATAAAAAAAAATTGGGGATTTTTCGAATTGGACGAATCGGTTGAATCGATCGATTCTCACGATTCAGAATCGATTCACACCGATTCAGTTCAATTTGCGATTCCAATTATCAATTCGAATCGCCAAGCACATGAAGCGAATCGAATCGTACGATTCTAACAACCATGGATACACGTATATTTACTTGGGAAATGTTAGATTGGTTCCTCTCTCGAGGTTGAACTCACACCACTGTCACCTTTTTTTTTTTTTTTTTTTACGACTAATGGGCCTTGTGGGGTCATTGCCATGATCGTCTCTCAACCCACGAGTCCATGTGCTAACATACCACTTATATGTATATATATATATATATGTTACTCTCGACACTTCGGATAGTAGACCTACATACTTTCCTCAACAAAATGAGTTGATTAGACATTCAGTTGTCTTATACCGGGTTTGAACTAGCTAGTTGTTAATCTTATTTGTATTTACTTTCTTTTGAAATGATAACCTTAGATCTTTTGTCACACAATTTTGCATGTGCTTAACAGTGAGAATTTCCATTTATCAGGTGGAAGCTGTTATACATTTTGAGGATGACACCGAAGAGCTGCAACAATGGGATCAACAGGTGATTAACTGCTACCACATACCACATAGTCCTATTTTATTGTGGACAAAACTTTATGCCAGAATTAAGATTCGATTAGTAATCTCTATGTCCCTCCGCATTCTCTTGAATATTTTACTGGAAATATGCTGAATATAAGATGAACTATGAATTAGAGAATTTTTTCCAAAAAAAAAAGAAGAGAAACTTGGGCTTGTTTGGGAACGCTTAAAATAGGATATGGTACAATCTCATTCCCATTTTCTATTTGGTTTTTATACGAACGAAGATTATGTTGGTTTGACAAACTACAAGTTTTAAAAGCGCTATCAGAATGTATAATCACTACACTTGAATTTATACAACTAGTTCACTTACGAATCACATAACTTGTTTGGGAAATGCTTTCCTAAGCAACCCCCTTGGGAAAGGTGGGAAATCTTTGAACGTTCCGTGTTGACTGATTGTGGTGAATTGTGCAGATTGTTGGACTCTGTCAAGCTCTGAATGACATCCTTGATAGCATGGCAAAGAAAGGCCTGGCCATTCCTGTCTGATTATTTATGTTCTGACTCACTGATTCAGAGATTTGTTTCTATTGATGCATATTTTTCACTCCCTGGCTTCCCCTCGTTCGTGTTTTGGAGCATTCTGGTAAAAGGGACTATGTAATTACTTATTTTCAGTAGCTGTTTTAGGCAATAACTCAATCCTCAATTCAGATTTTTGTAGTATCACCCTGTAAAGGTGCGTGCACAAGTCACATTTTCACACACACACAGGTGCCGCCCTTGTTTTTTTTTTTGTTTTGTTTTGTTTTTTTTTTTTTTTTCCATCACATAATTTTTTCTTTTGCTCGTCAACAAATTCAGCATCATATTTATTGGAGTAAAGCTATATGCTTCTCAAATTTGAATCCCAAATGCTTTGCCGGTTGTACATGCAGTGGTATATGGCATAACTGATTACTGCCACAACATGTGGTGCAACTGTTAAAGTTCTTGGGAACCAAATTTGGGAAACATTGCTTTATTCGATTTATTGTCTCTGTGGAGTATTAGTTACTCTTGGAATTATGTTGAAGTTTGGAGTACCATTTATATTCATTCAAAATATGCATGTTTTAAGAGTGATACCTCCAATGTGCATATACGTACCAGGGTTAGGATTTTCGGCCGCAAGGCCAAGGGGCAGCACCTTGGCAGCGCCTATGTAGTGTTGGCAGGACCACACGATATATATATATATATATATATTTACAATTTTGAAGATGCAAAAAAAATCATTGCGTGGTGCTGTAACTCCTGTTAGCGTCATGCAGGCGCTGCCTTGGCCGCGTGCGGCTGAGGATCCTCACACTAGGTACCATGTGTGAAGTGTGAGAGTATGGGATGGCATAGTTAGAATTCTGAAAGAGAGGACCTTGATTTCCATATTCTCCTCAAAATGGAGCTCTAAAAAAAAAGTAATTGTTTTATAAAATAGAAGTGTTTGGGTTAACTTAAGATTTCCGCAATTGAACAAACTAGTTAAAAAATTAAGGTGAAAATTAGCTGAAAAAAGTAGTTTGTTTTTCAAACAATCACTTAATTTTACTTTTAAATTGTTAAAAACCAAAAATGCCTGAAAATAAAAGAGTTAAATAATATTCACGTGTTGTCCTTTTATAGAAACAATTAATTTTATTTATTTATTTATTTTTTCCAGCTTGCTTGCCAAACACTTTTGTTTTTTTAAGTGATGAATATTTTAACTAACCCATATTTTGTCACTTAATATTTCAGCTAACCCAAATGGACTCTTATAAGAGGTAACTTTGAGATTGGTCGTTCTCATTGGGAACTTCCCAATTATCAGCCTGATTTAGTGTGTATAGGGCGATAAGTGCATTGAAATAAGCACATTCCAAATTAAATTTGTTCCATTTAAATGCTTGAGATATATACGAGGAGCGACAGAGGATAATACGAATTTACCATACATTCAGCACCACAATGGGAGACCAATTTAAACATTTGGATACAAGATTACAGGGTCTGAAAAATAGAGAAATGTGTGATATATGTCAATTGCAACTTGCCCATTGATTGTGAGTTCTGGTATACACTTCAATCAGACATGGGTTGCAACTGCCAAAAAAACATAATAAAAGTTTACTCATCTATAAACACTGAGCAAGTTCATGAGAATTGTTGAACCACGGCAAGAGGAAGAAGATGGAGTTTTTTTGTTTTTATTTTTTATTATAAAATATGCTATTCAACTAGACAAGAAGTACATAAGAATTTTGGAAGATGGAGTTTTTTATTTATTTATTTTTTAATTTTTATTATAAAATATGCTATTCAACTAGACAAGAAGTACATAAGAATTTTGGTTCAACTACGTTCTGCACGACCGAAGAACCACCAAAAATACCCTTTGATTTTAAGTACACAAAATTTTTATTTTATTTTTAATTTATTTTCGGTCTCATGTATGTCTCAAGTTGCAAGTCAATTTAACATTGGAGTGCATACACACAATGATAGAGACCAAAATCTAATACATCTATATTGAGAGACCACCATTTTGGATATAAATGATTATAGAGCTGCCCATATCAAACCAGCTCTCCAAATATAAAGCAGTAATTTGAGGGCACAAAACAAGGTGTATCGGCCAACGTACGCAATTTGCAACTGGCAAAGAGAATCACATTTCAAAATCCCAGGTACTCTCAGCACTTAATTTTGGCATTTTTAATTCCTCTGCCAAATTGAGGGACGCTGAAATCTGAAAAAAAAAAAAAAAAAAAACAAAAAAAAACACCAGAGTTAGTCAGTTAGAATGTGGTTAGGTTAAAGCAAACTAGGAAACGAAAAGAATTCAAAAACGGATCCACCGTCTTCTTGGTATTCCACAAAATGAAAATTAAAAATTAAACATTCCTCCGGTCACACAAAGTAAAACTACCCACAAGAAACGATAGTTTTAAGTCCTAACATTCATGATATTTCCAGGCAACTCTTGGTATGATTAAAGGAGTTTTAAGTTAATCATATATAGACCTGCAATTCCTTTGGATTGGAAGAGGTATACAGTACATCAATAAATTGCTTCAAAACAATTGAAACATACTCAAAGGGTATGTTTTGTAGTTAGTTGAGGACGATATAGATTCTTAGCCACCCAAAAAAAAAAAAAAGAAAAAAAAAAGAAGACGATATAGATAGATAGATACATACAATATATTTTACACGCACACATATACATATATCTGTGTGTGAGATTCCTAATTTGGGTACCTTTTTGGGGACGTTGTAGTCCATGATGAAGAACCCAGGCTTTTCGACGCCGAGGGCCAGTCCGTTTAAGGTGGGAACCTTGACGATGGTGGCGTCGCGGTCATGGAGGCTCGGAGCTTGACATCGCCGGCGTTGACGGCTATGGTCGCACCGGCGGCGCGTTTATCAGTGTCGTATGTAGTTTTCAGAGTCGCCTTCATTAATTTTTGCGTGACAATCTGGTTATCCGCGAATCGGGGTTAGAAACACTTTTGTCCAAATTTGAGGATTCCCAATGTCCCGCGAGTGTCTTTTTAATTTGTTGGTTGTCTTATTGTCTTTACTGTACATATATTCTACGAGTACTAAGGGTTCGTTTGGTCAGCACTAATTAAATATAGAAATGAGCATTTGTGTGTTTTTTTTTTTTGCTAAAAGGGCAAATGCATTAATTTAGAAGCAAAAGTACAAATAAAACTTAATCATACAATGACTATCCTCTAACACAGGAGGAGGATGATCGCCAAATGAACTAAGCCAAACATAGCAAAGAAAAATACAAACAACAAAAGCAGTAACAAAAACAACAGCAAAGATAACAAGAGCAAAAACAAAAGGTACAATAGTAAAGGAAGCATAAGTGGCTAAAGAAATCGCTCCGAAAGCTGCACGAGAAATCCAGCACCACGCCATACAGACAGCCGCGAGACTAGAACTGGAACCCAGGGCAACTTCACTCTTATAGATGGAAAAGACCGCCCAAAGATAGAAGATGGCATGAAGCCAAGCCCAAGAAGGTGAAAGAGCTTCACCAAAGGGAGCAACCAAAGTTGCTTGAAAATCTTCCAAAGTAGTAGAGACTACATCAGGAAGAGAACCAATGCAGAAGGAGATAGTCCCAAAGCCACCAATCATACCCAATGATGACCAAAAAGCTAATCTACTGTTTCAAGACTAGTCTAGCCAAACATTTAACATCTTGAACCCAATGAATTGCACAAAGAGGGAGAACAAAAACTAGAAAAGAAACAGAAAAAGGGACAAAAAACACCAAGAAAACTTCCCAAAAGGGAGAGAGAAACTTCACAAAGGAAGTGGAAACCTTCACAAGGGAAGGAGAAAGGAAAAGAGAGCTGAGAGTTGTCAAGAAACAGAGAAGGGGAACAGACGAAACAGAGGGAAGAAGGAGGAGGGGCGGTGTGTGTGAGAGGCGGCTAAGGCTTTAGGGCATCATCTCTTCTCTCTCTCTAGAATTTCTAGAGAGAGAAGCTGTCAAGTGGTCATTGCCAGTTCAAAGCTGAGCATTTGTGTGTTTAGTCTATTAAAGATAATGCTAATGTCTGTTTGGAAAACGGGTAAATCTATTATGGGAATTAAAGTTACACTGGTTTGACAAAGAACAAATTTTAAGATAACTATTACAGTGGACACAGATTTCTATATAAGAAATTGACAATTGCCAAAAATTGAATTTATAGATCTGGTTTAAAAAAACCAGAATTTTATTTTCCCAAATAGCCTAAATATTGAATTTAATGTAAGCACTATTATGTGGTACCACCGACTATTAACATATAATCATGTGATATAACTAAGTTAACTAACAAAACATTTAACAATCTAATTTGGAAAGCATAGTATTACTCCAAATTCAATCAATAGCAGTTGATCAACTTCATGATCTATGATTGTTAGGGGTGTTAGCAAACCGACTACACTAGTTGAATTGATCTCGGTTTTGTCCAATTTGGTCGATTTTATGAAAATCCACCAAAATATAACTAAATCGTAAAAATACACTACATAAACTGCACCGACTCTTCGAAATGCATTTAAGTGTTACACATCCTTGGATATCGGTACTGGACACTTGATTGATGTGTTTTCAGTCGGACATGCACCTTTGTTAGGCTAAGTTTGGCACCCACGTGATTTTTTAAAAGGAACTTATGAAATTTATTACTAAGTTGTTTGATAATTTTATACGAGTGATACATTACTCCTCAAAAAACATCATGAAACCAAAAAAGTAACCTTGAGCTTTTAAAAATCCCCTCTAAAAAAAGTACTAAGTTCAATTTTTGCAAAGCTCATAAACTAGTTACGGAATGAATTAACATGAAATTGTGCTTTGAAAAAGGAGAAGCATCAAAATGGGGCCAAACTAAGTCTTAGCATGTCACCTAGTTGAAAAGCTATGTAACTGTACATAACTCTCTTATTGTAAAACTCTTGTTGGCTCAATTGTTTCTGAATACATGCAAGTGCTCATTTCGAGTAATGTTTTAAAAATCGGACCGTTCATCGAACTGAAAAAATGGTCGGATCATGGGTTAACGGTTTAACCGTCGGATGAACCATAATGAAACCATGACATCACTATTATGCAATATATATATATATATTAAAAAATAGTAATGATAATAGTATTAAAAAAAAATATCATAAAATTCTTATTTCATTTCACACTTACAAGAGCACAAAAAGAACATAGTACCCGAATTTAGAAATTAAATTAGGAGTAAAACACAATAAATATACCCAAACAGAATTGTAAACTTTCCAATTTAATGGTAACAAGTGTCCGATAGCATGGGCTTATGCTTCAGGGAATAAAAGTTAAAGGCCCATTTAATATTTAAACATAATCTTCTCTTTAATTACCCAGCAAAAGAAATAGGGATACAATAGCAGCGGCGGTCCTCTTTACAGATCTAAAGAAAAAACATACTACTCTCACTCTATTTCTTTCTCTCTTGTAACAGTCGGCTCCCTATCTAAATCTGGTTTATTCTCTCTTTCTCTCTCTCTCTCTCTCTCAACACTCAGTCCGATCTTACTTTGTCCTTCTCTAGATCTGACTTTGGTTTACCCCCTCTCTCTCTCTCTCTCTCTCTCTCTCTCTCCACACTCTGCCTGGTGAACAAGTAGGTGGTGGCCGCCAGCGAGGAAAAGGGGCGGCTGGGTTTAACAACCGTCGGTAGTTTTTGGTTTTCCAGTTAAACCGGTTCACCCATCGATTTTGTCCGGATATACACTTACTAATGGTTACCGGTGTCACTCGGACCGGAACTCCGACCGGTCGGCACTTCAACCAGTTCAATAGGCCAGGCCGGTCCGGTTCAGTTTTCTAAACCATGATTTCGAGTGATCAATCTATGTTATAAAATGAAGCCTATTTTACTTTTGGCATATATAATTAAGTATGTTAGCCACCATAAATGTTTAGCGATGTTTTAGTGTCCTTGGGTATAGGGATTTGATATATGGGTAATTTAATATATAGTTCTAATATATGCATTTAATTAGAAATATGTCTTTATTTAAAATGAATGTACAAAATTAGTCTCTTGTCTAATTTAAGAACTAAAATATTTCCATATCATTTTTATAGAAATGTATATATATATGGTAACTGATTTATCACCATTTACTACACAATCCATACATTTACATATATAAACGAATTTATATATGATAAATCAGTTACCCCATATAGTTAAAAATTGAAAAAGTATCTCCATATAAAGTCCACCAGCACCAAGAATTTCTCACAAACTCTTGATAATTTCGTACTACGTATAGGGGTGACAATCGTGTCGTATTGGGTCATATTCGTGTCGTGTCATAATCGTGTCATTACTAATGGGTCATATTCGTGTCGTGTCATAATCGTGCCGTGTCAATAATCGTGTCATTTTTAAACGTGTCAAAAACCTAAACCCATACCCGTCTAATGCAATTCACGTGTCACCCATTTAACCTACCAACCCGTGTAATGAACAAGCGTTTTCTCGTAACCTTTTTTTTTTTTTGCTTGTATAACACCTATTTAATAGTTTGACCTCATGTAATAAAAACCAAACTAGAGGGAAAAAAAATGAAAAGGCACGATTCTAAGAACATAAGTCTTCTGAAAAATATTTAAATATTACCTGCAATTTTAAAAAATGTATATTTTCAAAAATACCCTTTATAATCGTGTAAACGGGTTGACCCAATTAAAACATGGCCCAACCCGTTTATTAATCGTGTTAAACGGGTCAACCCGTTTATGACCAATACCCGTATAAGTTAAACCCAAACCCGTTTAATTCGTGTCGTGTCAAAAATTGCCACCCCTAACTACATATTTGGAATTTCATACTTAAAAACTAAGAAAATTTTAAATGAGATTTCACTAAAATAGTGTGAAATTGCTCACTATATTAACTAAGTATTGAAAATAGTGAGAATTTCATATTTTAATGTGTATAATAATAGAAAATTTCTCACTTATATATACTAGAAGGGTAGAATAACCCACTTTTTAAAACAAAAATAAGTATACACAGAGAGAATTTGATAAGAAATTTCAATTAACAATTTTCGAGAAGAATTAAAAAAAAATAAAAATTCACACATTTTAAATTGATATGACAAGTAATTTCTCACAAAATAAAAATAAATTTCTCATCTTTTTAATACAAATTTCTTAGTTTTTCGGTGAGAAATTCTTATTTTTCGAAGAGAAATTCTGACTTCTCTCTTTATACTAGAACTCCAGACTGTGCTTCTCCTGAATTTCTGATCTGTGATTCTTTTTCTTGCATCAATATGTGTCAAGAACTCCGGCCTTCAAGATTCTCCTTCATCCACAACACAAAATTTTACTAATCCTGTAGAACCTCCAAAGATGGCTCGCTACTCTCTGAATCGTCAACTCTGATGATGGCATCGGCGTCAATCAAAAGGTAAGGTTGATTGGTAGTGGCCACCGGAAAGTGATTGAGTAGCTTCTTTAATGGCTTGTAACAAAGAAATTTATCCCTTCAATCGGGTACGGTTGCTTTAATATGTATCGGAAACTCCTTCCCAAACTTCATCTCAATGATGATGATGAATATAATCCTTTGTGTGATTTTATTTTAGATCTCTCTCTCTCTCTCTCTCTCTCTATATATATATATATATATATAAATTCTATGGAGAGGGCGCTCTCTCTTTAATAAAGAGAGGGCTTCTGTTTTGGCCGTAAGATTGTATTTAAAAACTGTGAAGTGACAAAACTGTATTTAATGAAAACACGATCTGACGATCAAAACAGAAGCCCTCTCTTTATTAAAGAGAGGGCATCCTCTCCATAGCTTGACTGATATATATAGATAGATAGATAGTTGTTTGGGGTTTAAATTTGAAACCCCTAAATTCAAGTCCTTATTACTATATATATATATATATATATACAGTCCAGATCTTAAACGGAACTTAAAAAACGGATCTAAAAGACGGAGGACCGTGTAAAAAGTGAGAAGCGTGTAAAAAGTGAGAAATTTAAGATGTGAGAAATTCTCACTTTTTACACGGTCCATTTTTTAAGGTTCACTTAAGATCCAGACTGTGTATATATATATATATATATATGTGCATGTAACGAAGGGCATATTGATCCATAAAATCTCTATCAAATTGGAAAAAAGGACTAAATACTGATTAGCTTCCAAAATCTTGGATTAATTACTATACATACAATCTGACTATTATCAATTCCTATTAATGATCCAAAATAGGAACCAAATCTTATATTTCTATTAGACACTTGGTCACATAGCTGAGTAGATCTTAATTTTCTTTTTTATGCTTGTGTCTTGTTAATGTATGACTGATTTTCCTCAGCCACAGGCTACACAATTGTGAAATCAAAAGTGGGATTTCTTTTAACAATTAATAACATTAAAAATACGCAATGTGCATGTAGCCATGCTCAAATACTTGGGACAAACGCTTGATTGAGTTGAGTTACGAAATTGCCCATGGTTGGTACATGTTTTTATGCAAACCTTGTATTCCTGGTGCTTATTTAAATTTAATTGATAGTGACCTTATTATTACTATCAATAAAGCATATGAAATTCACCGACTCCTGTAGTTACTTTTAACTCTTGTGTTAGTAGTTTATAGTTTGTACGTGCAAATCTTTGTGATGTACATAAAAATAAAGCAAGCAGACATCAGATTACGTTTGAGTATTAAAAATTTCACTTCGAATTAAGGTGAAAGCAGCCATCAAGATTACGTTTGAGTATTAAAAATTTCACTTCGAATTAAGGTGAAAGCAGCCATCAAGAATGCTACAAAAGTTGAAGAAACATCAAGAAAGTCGCTATCTTCAATGGCCAGAGACTGCAACCGCTTTTGTAAAAAATTATTCTGAGTAGGAAATAGGAATGTAGAAATTTATTTAGACTCTATTTGGTTATAGATTTAGCGAGGGAAAAGGATTGTAAAACCCAATGAACACACTTTTCTTTGTTTAGTTAATAAGAAAAATAGTTGGGAGAATAGGAAGAAAAATGAAATTTAAAATTTGTGAGTCATTTTTCTCTCTCTCTCTCTCTTTTTTTTTTTTAGATACAATCATATTTTGAAAAACTTTTAATTATTTAGTGTCATTTAAGCACAGAGGAAAAACACAAGAAACTTAGTTTGGCTTCTTGTTTTAATTTCCTTTCATTTTTCTTTCCCTTCTCTTAATCAGCAACCAAAAAGAGCCCCTAAGTCAAGCTTTTGGAAACATCAAACTTGTATATATTTCTTTCCCTTCTATTTTTCATTCTTATGAAAAATTGGAATTGCAAATGCAATAATTTGTTGCTTCTACATTATCTTCTGAATACTTAAATTCTAATTTGAGTCCAGAAGGTGGAAAAAGTTGGGCTCTTGGGGTTCAGGACGGCTGTGGTCCTGTGATGGAATTTGGAATATTTTGGATGTTCTTATTCGGGTATGTCTTTCTTGTTTGTCTCTGTTGATACTGCTTTGTATTGTGTTCGAGAGGAATTAAATCCTGGACAACACTTTAGGGCCTGTTTGGTTGTCATTGAATGCAATAATTGCATTATATCATTTGTATAAAACTTTACAAAAAAATATGGTGAGCATAAATGGTTCTATTTAGAAAAATGATACTCGTCTCAGAAATTATGCTTGCAATTATGAATTTTGGTATTCTAGAAAAAAAAAAGGGGTAGAAATGGCCACATAAGAAGAAATATGGTGAAGTTTCCTATTTTTTATAAAGGGTAATGATATTGTAAGCAGTTTCTTATATAAGAAAGCAATTTTTAGTTGTTGAATGAATTGAGATTTGATATTGTTTAATAATATTTTGAAATCTTCATCCAACGGTTAAAATGTGCTTTCTAATTATATAAGAAGCTGCTTACAATATCATTACCCTTTTATAAATGCAGTCATTCATGGTGATAAATTTTGCTTCAAGATTCAACAAGAAATTTAAATTAATGAAACTATTTAAATTCAAGTGATAACCAAACATGCCCTTAGTACATTTCTTTATTTACTCCTACATGTTTTTTTTGACTTATTCTAGAATTTTATTAGTCCACATACCTATATGTAACATAGATACACTTATAAACATGAACTAATTATATGTCAAAACAGGAAGAATAGCAACTACTCCCTCCGTCCCATATTAAGAGTCTCTTTTGGGAATTCCAACTTATTAAGAGGACAACTTTGATTTTAGTGAGATTTTTAACTTTTCAATACTGCCCTTTTTGAAATTCAAAATTAAAGTGTCATATCAAAAAAGAGAGGGAAGAGTTGAATATAATAAAGGGCAAATTAATTTGGAAAGTGTGTATTAAAGTACTTTGACTTTTCAAAGAGGACTCTTAAAATAGGACATCAAAAAATGGTATCAAGGACTCTTAATATATGACTGAGGGAGTAAGTCTTATACGTAAATCATCAAATGAAAAAAAAATATTAATAATTAATTACTTCTTAACACTCTGGGATATATATATATATATATATATCAACTAAAACCGAAGTACTTGTTTCCTTGCCATTGGGGAAAAAAGTTGGATTTCCGATTACTACTAGTAGTAGTTGGATTTCTCTTGGTTTCACTATCAAATTACATATATATATATATATATATAGGCACTTGTGAACACTATCTGGGTATTGAATATAATGTCGTATATATGTTTCTAAATAATTAAGTATGCCAAAAGTGCTTTAATCAATATAGGAAACACAACATATGTAAATCCAAAAGTTGACAGAAAGCAAATACTGCTTTCTATGATTAGTACACTTTTATTTTTTTTGGTACAAGAGAAAAACACAAACTAACGGACAATACAAGTGCCACAACTGTTCGCAGATAGGAGGCAGACCAGCTCCGGTGGAGGAGAATTACAAGAAACAAAAGACTCAGTTTGGTTCACTCCTTCATTAGCAAGAAAGGCAGCATACACATTCCCCTCTCTGTAAGAGCAACTCCAGCAGTAGCATTGGTTTTAGCTAGTTATTGTGGCTAAAAACTATTTTATCTATTCATTATTTAACTTTCAATTCCAACAATGCTCTTCATTTTATCTAAACATCATATTTAACTAGATTTTGCATGGTGAGATTTGTGGCAGTTTATATTGAAAGAAAATCCAAGGGTTAAGATTTGGAGAGAGAATATAGAGAGCCTTATGTAGCTAGATAAATCTAGCTAGTGATAAAGAGTAATGTTAAAATGGCTAGTCAGTAGTCATGTAGCTAGCCTGCTGGAGCTTATAAATTCCCTAACTATCTATTTTGACTGAAAAATTAAAATAACTAGTCTGCTCGAGATGCTCTAAGTATGGGAAATAACAATATTTCTCTGTGCAATATCAGCCATTTGCAGTCCTCTGTAAAGGCTGCCTTCGGGGTGCATACTCCTTTCAGAATCTTTATTAATGAGTGTGATTGCTGTAAGAGAGTCTGATTCACTGAGCACGTACGTACGTTGTACCAATTTCTCTCCCTAGAGAGCTTTAGTCCATGCCAAATCCCCATCAGCTCAGCCTCCAAGCTGTAGCATATTCCAATCTACCCAAGAACCCAGTAACCCCAGTTAATTTCCTTGGTCATTCCTGACCAGACCTCCAAAACCACCTGGACTAGGATTGCCTTTGGCCACTCGACCAATACTAAACTTGCATCTCCTTCAATTTTCTCATAAATGAAGATTGAGTGCCAAAGTAAAGGGTAAAGGAAAACGAATTTTCTTTTAGTAATCAAATGTCTGCTGCTACTGTGCTACATATCAAAGAAAAAAAAAAACATCTTGGAAGGAAACATAGAGGGGCACAAAACATGTTCAATACTTCGATCCTCACCCAAAAAGCATTGGTCATCACTTCATCCCTGAGGCCCCTTTTGGAGAAAGCATTTTTGCTCACCTAATTTTAGTTTATCATTGTTAAAAGGACTAAACCTTCATTGGGTGACATGTGTCTCATTCCAATAATTATGTTGATAGTATACGGACAAAATGAGAATGAAATGGGACACATGTCACCCAATAAAGACCTGGATAAACAATAATGAACCAAAAAAGGTTGAACAAAATTACTATCCCTTTTGAATGCTTCCATCGGGGCAGTTGGACTTGGACAAGTTGTCCATTTTGACACTTGCACTCAACTAACAAAACCACTCCCCTTGGGATATTTATTGGCCCAAATCTAGGACTATTTAGTTAAAATAAATTGATATTAACGACCCAAACTCGGACTGTTTTTTTCGATAATCGTTTCATTTTGCGAAACAAACATGGCCTAGGGAACGGATGTCTCATGATTAAAATTGCTAAGCAAGCCATAAATGAATTTCAGTCAGAATCACAATCTGACAATACACGAAGGCAACTAAATTTGAGGAAAAACAGAACAAATCAAATCCAAAGATCTATATTCCAAATAAATAGATAGCAAGCCATTAGTTTTTGAACTTCCAAGCTCACTTTCGTATACATACAATCCTCTAAAGGCCATAGAGGACCAAAAATAATATATTAATTAACCATATAATATAAATATATATAATCTCTTTTATTTATGTTAATAGTATATATAGAACTGACAGATAGGGAAATTTAAAACCCAATGTATATTTTAATATATGCTTCTTTAATTCTTCTTCTTATTCACCTTCAACCTCAGTCATCCAAAAAGTTTCTAGATTAGAGAGATTTAGAAAACAAGAGCTCCCATATCTCTGAGAAGGCCTCAACAATGGCGGCGTGATGGTGTCGCGAGTTTAGAGAGAGAAAGCACTGCAAGAGCTGCTCTAAATCATTGGCCTCAAACATTTGTTTCTCTAATACCATTTCCAACATAGACCTCTTGAAATCCTCACATGGGTCCTTTGACCTCTTCACCACAGCAAAGCTCTCACTCATCACCTTTCCTTCAACCATCTTCTTCACTTTAATATTCTTCTTCTTCTTCTTATTATTATTATTATTATTTCTCTTACTTCTATTAATAGACATCTCATCTATGGTCTCCAAAGCACACCCAAAGTCATAAGAAGAGCCGAAACTCATAGAAGATGAGAGCAAGCTCTCACTCTCTTCGTCACTGCTGAACCAACCACTCTCAAACGGCGACGTATTACAATTACTACAAACAGTACTTGCTCTCATCCCTTTCAGCTTGTTTTTCTTCTTCTTTTCGGGTTTTTGCGGTGGGACTGGCCACGTGCCACTGTCGGAGTCGTCGGAGAGACATGGGTTGAGTGTCGACTTCCGGCGAGAAGTACTAGTGGTGGTTTCTTTGGAGGAGTGGCGTTTGAAGTTGGGTGTTGAGGGTGGTGGGCCCGGGAGGTTGGGATAGGCAATGTCGAATGATTTGGAGTTGAAGGGAGAGAACATGTATGTGGGCGCCGCAGGTGATGGACTTTGTGGGAGAGAGAGAGGTTGTATTGAACGACAGAATTGGAATGAAGATAGAGAGAGTTTGAGTTTGAAACGCTTGGCCATCGATCTCTCTCCTATGGAATGTGAATGAGTAATGGGTTGTCTGATGACCAGTTTAATATACCAATATACCAATACTCGTGTATCATAATAGGCATATATATATATATATAGCTATTGTGCATACGTGAGAGAGAGAGAGAGAGAGAGAGAGAGAGAGAGAGAGGCCGGCTGGGGATGCATGTGGACTTGGAATGAAGAAGACTGGTGGACTGTCTGGCGCGTTATGAACAATAAACAGTGAGTCTTCACAGTGAGTGGGGCCCACGTTAGAAGTGAGACCAACTTGTTTGGACGTTTTCAATCTAAAAGATTATGTGTCCTTATAAAAAATGTTAGACACACAACATATTTTATAACAGGATTTTAAATACATGTACTATGTGTTGTGTAAGTGATACATAAAAAAGTGTAAAAAATTCAAACAACACAGAATACAAAATATTTTAAAACCCTATTATGAAATATGTTGTGTGCCAAACATATTTAGTATCCATATTGAGCAGGCAAACTAAAATTCCTTTTGTCCTAAAAAAATAATATGATATCCCAAACTAATGCAAACTTTGTATTTGTACATCTAATTAATTTCTACACCCATTTTCAAGGGTAACCCTTTTCAGTTTTCACATAAACAAAATTTCAAAATCAATTAGTACGTGGTATTTAACAACGAAAATTAGTACGTGGTATTCCTGTTATAGCAAATATTTAATTTACTACTTTTGTCCAATCCATTTTCAATTTCACTTTTATTTATGGTTATAAAGTTGTCAATTAATTTTTTTTTGGGAGTTTGTGTCATGCTTTGTTATGTATGGATGTAACTTCTTTCTTTTTTTTTTTCTTTGGGCAGCACATGGATAACATTTTATATACTTTAAATTTAGAGAGAGAAAAAGAGAAAAGAATGATAGAGATGAGAAATTAACGCCTTCATTTCATCACAACCATAGTTGGTTTTTTTTTTTTGTTGGAAAGGAACTATAATTGGTAAAGTGTTAACTTGTGAATCATAAGTACTAAAAAAGTAAAAGAGTAAGGCTATGATTTTCAAATGATGTGATAGTGGGTCTAGGTCTAAAAAGTAAAAAATGGACTAACGTGGGTAACTCATTCACAAATTCTTCTTAGCAAAATATATATATATATATATATATATATTTGAGTAATGATACACTCACTCCCTCAACCACATTCAGCACATCCTGACCATTAATTGCCCCTAATTCTGGTGGGTTCCGTATGAATTTTACATAGGACCCACTAGAATCAAGGAACATGATCTGCTGAATATGGTTGAGGGAGTGTGTTTATCATTATTGTACATGTATATTATAGATTTATGTATTCATAAATTCTCATTCCTTTTCTATTTAATCTCCACAATATTTGATTCATAAATGTATATGGTCCATTCATATCTGTGCAGAAGAGTAAAATTAAATATACATAACCCATACATAAATTATCATCCTTTTTCTGATTTTCAAACTCCTTATGTCTAGCCGATTCAAAAGTAATTCTTGTAAATTTCTACTACCCTAACTACCAAAAGACATGCACCAAAGTGCTTTTCCATTATTAAAACTAGGTTGTATATTATACCCTACTAGTTCATCACACGAGGGCCCACATAAGAGAATGCCATGTTTTCTAACTATTTATTTATTTGTTTTCTTCTTTCTTTAAAATTGTTGAGCCATCCACACAACGAAATAAGGGTAAAACTTCAGGTAAAACCGAAAAACCTGTAGAATCTTATGGGCCACGTTTGAATAAATTCTACAATTTTGAGGGCTTATTCCGAAGGCATTTTCTTCACCCAGCCGTACTGTTGACATAGTCATTGCAACGGGCCAAAAGCCCACCTAAGAAAAAAAAAACTAATTGGTCAATTCCCTCAGATTTTTTAAAATATTACATTCTTTGGTTTCTTTTTATTGCTGTCAATTTCATTCCAGCCCTTGTCATCCAAAACCGTCAATTTCATGTCATGACCTGACAAATCTATTGGGAAACATCCAAGGACACGTGTCCAAAACGCCAACATTTCAGGAGAAAATAAGACAATTCTGGTACATGAACGCGTTTACAAATTATTATTATTATTATTATTTTTTCCCTTTTTTTCCCCCAAAGACTTAGCTAGTTGAACCAGCTCAAATCCTTACTGGTTATCTCTTACGAATGTTTTAAAACTAAAAAGTCAAGTCTAGCACCAACTTTTCTCTCCAAAACATTGTTTTTATCGGTTTGATTTGGACCCACACAGCCATATATATGCACAGAAATAGACATTTATGTACAAAATTAATACTGTATCGGCATCTGATTGGTATACTACACTAATTAACGTTCCCAAATACAAATTAAGAAACAACTTCATTTTAACTGGGTCCAAATAAAAATTAGGTACTTAGAGCATCTCTAATCACAATACCTAAAATTTCTCTAATCTTTAGTCAAAATAGTTATTAAAAAAAAACTATTTTAACTAATCACTTTTAACTCCCAACTCCAACTACGTTCCCTATTATAGGGAGGTTAGCATTATTACATTAAATTTTTATACAAAAGTTGAAAATTTTAGTACACTACTCTCCTTAAATGAAAATGGTATGTATTAGTTTTTTTATTATTTTACTTATGGGTAATTACCCATATTCACACTTTCTCTCTTCAAATGTCAAGAACCAAAAATGGATTCTCCAAAATGGAGAACTATTTGGAAAATCCGTTGGAGCTCCAAAAATACATTTTGATTTCCCAAAATAGCCAGAAAGTGACTATAAAATAATGTGGTTGGAGTTGCTCTTACTACAATACAAAAACACACACCTAATGCTTATAATTCATAGTTTCTTTAGTTGAGAACTTGAGAACAATATGCTTTTTGATATCACCATATTGTCTTTCGGAAGGGGGACATGAAAGTGAAAGATAGTCTGTGAAAGAGTGAGGGAAGAGATCTCAAGTAAAGGAAATGTGTATTATCTCAAACAACAAGAAGAAAATGGAGAAATATGCATAATGCTATACTTCTTGAATTTGAATACTAAATTTAGCTTCCAAACGGGTTTTCACATATTGTGAAGTGATATCACATATTGGTCTCAAATCTGAAAGTTGAAACAATCATTTGCTTTGCTGAAAGTTGAAAACAAATGATTCAAACACATTCTCAGGTAATTTGATTGAAGCCAAGTATGTTAATACAAGATGTATATATATATATATATGTATATTTTTTTAAAAAATGATTCAAGATAAGCAATTTGAATTGATCAAGTGAATTTAAAAAAAGAGTTTAGTTGTGTGTCTAGTCTGTAAGTAAAAGAATTTTATTAGAGAGTGATACGTTTGGCTTTAGTGTTTGAGTTTTGATTGAAAAAGAAACAAATAGATCGATCACTAATGTATACTAATGTCAAGAAATAAAATCCTTTCAAATAGTTATTTGAAATAAAAAGGCAGGCAATTATGGAACGTATACACTTCAGTATGTTGATATGGTATGACCTTTTAATCTATAATACTATACATATACCCCATATTTTTAAGGGGATCACGACAAGCAATATAATTGGCAATTGACAAATTTGAAAGTTTACTAACTTTTTGTATTTCTATCCTTGGAAATATGAGGCATGTATATGGCCTGGATTAGAGGGTCATGTTGTTGGGGTCGGGTCGTCATAGAAGAAGAATCATAAAATAAATATAGAATCTGTAAGGCTTTGAGGTGCATAGATCACTGTCTTTAAGGAGTTATTTGTCTTCACTTACAAAGAGTTTGCTACAGGGTTTCTAGCAAATCCCCTCCAGGAAACAACAAAGCCTGAAAAATCTACCATATAGCAATTCTGAAAATTAATTTTCAGGAAAACCTCTAGGAAATTGGTTTTAACTGACACATGAAGAGAATATAACAGAGAATGTATACTTGGTATTATCCACATCTATCTCTAAAATGAATAACCCACTTATCTTATATACAGTACTTGATGCCTGTTCTAAGATATTGCACCCTTTGGTTTATAGGTTATGTCATTTTAGTAGGCATCCACTCCCAATAGGTATCTTAGACATGACCTCTTTAAATGGTAGTATCCTTTAACCCAAAAGGCACCCATTTGAGTAGTGTCTTCCACATTTCTCTAAACAAACAAATATAAACCCTAATACATATTTTATTATTACAAACTATATTAATGTATATTAAACTATACAACACATACCATATATTTGATGGTCACCCAAATAATTTTTCAACATTTAAGCTCCTTTAAAAACTCTAAAAGTCCTTGGTTTACCACAAACAAGAAAATATTTGATTTACAATTCTTGTTTGTGTCCTTTGTTTGGTTTGACAAAAGAATTGATTTTCAATTCTTGTCAATTCTCACCAATTTTTGTTTTAGCCCCAAAACAAAATTCACCACTTTTGGTCGGATTTGATGAGAAATGATTTCACTTAAGTAAAACAAACGTGATATACCTTAATTACCCCTATGTATACCACTCCTCCTCTTTTCTATGGGCAGTATAGTAAATGACAATAATTCATTTTATTTTTGTTTAAAACTAAACAAGAGAATTCAAAATTCTATTCTTTTCTTTTTTGTTATTTTCTTTCTTTCATTTTTTCTTTGAAATTTTATTGTCTATTCCATTCGATCGAATTTATTCCTATTCTATTTTACAATTAAATCAAACCAAAGGGAGTGTAATGTAGGCTATGTAGCACACTAGCATGTAATCTACTTTCAATCTTTGAATTTCAAACTAGCTGATTCTTCTGGGCCTTCTGGTACATCGTCCTAGCCCAACAAAAACAATCCACAAAATTTGAACATTAAGCAGCCCAAATCTGGAGTAGGCTTGAAATTTATTGCCCATTGGAGCTAGCAACCGAGAAAAATAAACAAAGGAACCTTGCCACTTGCCAGTGATGCAATGGATTCTAAATTGGGTAATATTTTGGGCATAATTTTTTATTCGTAAATTTTGTTCACAACTTTTTTATGTGTCTGTCTCTCTCCTGATGGGTTTCACTAGATCAGGAGAGAGATAGACACATAAAAAAATTATGAGTAAAAAATTGTGGCTCTAGAATTATTCTTTTTTTAATTTGTATCCTTATCAAATTTATTTCGAAATTAAATTTGAGATAATATAATTCAATAAAAATACGTTTAATTTTAGGGACAGTTAGAGATATATCCCTTGTCAACTAAAAATTTAACAAAAAGTACTTTCAATATCTGCATTTAATCAAAAGTCCATGATCTTTGTCAAAAGGACAAAACTGATATGCACTTAAACATTTTTCACATTTTCCCTACTCTCGCCCAATTTTCACGCTATGCTTTTGCAGCCACTCATACGGTATGAGCACTGTACCGTATGATATTTTAAATTCAAAAAATATTTTGCAACTTTAAATCTCCATAACTTTTGACATACAACTCCATTTTTCTCAAATTTTATATCGTTGAAATCGTGTCGACAAGAGCTACAAAACTAGTACCATTGTTGATATGTTATGAGCAAAAAAAACAAAAAAACAAAATTTTACATGCCTTGTGTAACTGTGTGAAAATTATTTTGTGAAATGTCACAAAAATGTGAAATTGTTTTGTGAAATTTCACAAAAGTAGTTTTGTGAAATTTCACAAAACTCTATTTTTTTCAAAATTTCTTCAAATTGGAAAAAAAAATTTGCTGAAAACATATCAACAATGGTACTAGTTTTGTAGCTCTCGTCGACACGATTCCAACAGTATAAAATTTGTAAAAAATGGAGTTGTAGATCAAAAGTTATGGAGGGTTAAAATTTTGAAATATTTTTGGAAATGAAAAATACTATAGTACAGCGCCTCACACGGTGTGAGTGACTGTGATGTTTGGGCTGCTGCTAGGCCACAATTGCATGTGGGCTTGTTCAGCAAAATTACTGACAGTGATGACAGGGACTTTGGAACAAATTGCGAAAAACATGGCCGCTTTATACTTTTTGGCTCTTTAGCTAAGGATTGAAGTCTAATTTTTCCTTAATTTTATTATTATTGTTAACCAGCGAGAATTAAAAAAAACGAGCTTAGGTATCTAGCAAGTTTAACGACCTCTAGAGTATTTTCCAAATTTATCCCAACTCTTTTAGGCCCCATCGGAGGGAGGATTGGACAATTAGTCTCATTTAATTGATAGTCCCGGGACTAATAATACCACATCCCCCATAGTATAACTTAATCTCCCATATAGGGGACTATTTTGTTAAAATGGACAATTAATCCTGAGCAAAGTGGCCTTGCCAAACACTAAACTATTCAATTAGATGAGACTGTTAATCCAATCTCACACTATCACCTCTTTAATCCTGCGAAACAAAGGAGGCCAAATGTTTGATTTGGAATACTCATTCTCCCTCCTTTAGTTAATTAGTTGATTGTCACTTTTTATTTAATTCTATAAAAAGAATACTTTTTTTTTAATCCAATAACAGTACTACTAGTAATCATACTCATATCAAGGGCATCAGAGGAAAAATAAAAATAAAAATAAAAATCGCTTACCCCACAAGGATATCTTCAAGAAAAAAAAAATTATTTCTTCATTATTTTTTGTTTTCTAGATTGAAAACCAATGGAATTTTAAAATACAAGGGAGTCCTTGTATTTATAGTATGGTTCTATTTCAAGTTTGGTTCACAAGAAATTTGGAGTATAAAACTGTCTAATGTAGGACTGAGGTTCAATATAAATTGATCAGCACTAACTCCACTCACGCCTTAAGCACGTGTTTGAATCCCCCCTTGTTTACACCATAATTTGGGATTTTCGAAAACACATGACAATCACGTGGCTTGATCATAAGAACAGGTAAGCAGATGAACAGGTGATAAGGCCGATGACGAAGGAAAGTGATATTAGAAATAGTTGCGGATAAAGATGGTACATCCAATAAGAGAATATCGATGTCAAGACTGAGGATAAGATGATACATGGTTCTCAAGGTAATACCTCGACTTTAACAAGCAATGCCTGGGCCACAACAGCCATAACATTGGTCAAATTAGACCAATGTCAACCAATTAAGACTCTAAAAAGGTTGATTCATCCCAACCTATTATCGGTGTTGAAACAGAAAAGGATAATAGGCTCTAATGGATATATCGGTCTCAATAAGTCAGGCCGATATAGAAGGGGAGCAGCGGTAGACACGATACACTTCGACCTCAGTAGACAAGGCCGATGGCCACCCTAGCAGATCCTGCAGTGGCCAGACCGTAAGATGATAGCTAACAACAACAAAGCAGGAGAATGTAATATCGGACTTGGGAAAGGGTAAAGGCAATCTTTGGAACAACTAAAGTTAGACGACATCGGTTGAACGAGACCGATGAATAGTAGACTTCATACTGAGTGGGAGGCCGACTTCCATCAACCAGCAAGAATTAAGCTACTCAAAGAAGGATGAAATCGGTCACCTGGGATTTGCCCACAAGTCTGTTAGACAGTTAGCTGGGATGAGAACGTGTGCTTTAGAAGATGCTGAGCTGGAAAGAAGGCAGTTACACAAAACAGGAATGTGGCAGAAGAAGGATAATCAAACAGATCATGGATAATCGTGGGGTAAGAAATGGGTGCAGTAACTTGTTCATGCCTGGAAATCAGGAATCACCACCCACTAATCCCATTAACTTGAATAGTTCCTCTCTCTCAAAGTCTATAAATAGAGCAGGATGTGCAACATTCGGAGGGGGCTAACACACGCGCCACTTCTGCTTTCAGCAGACTTTAGTTTCTCCTCATAACAACTCTACTTTTGTTCTTGAGTGATCTTGAGTGATTTGCGAGTTCTCGTTGTTCTTTGAGCGTTTGTAATTGTTTTTGAGCGTTTGTAATAATTACTTTTTCAATCAATGAAGAGGATAATGTCTATTGAGGTATTCTGAATCTCTGTGTTTGATTTATCTTATTTCAAATTCCATTAGTAATTACTTGCTTCTATCAGAGTAGAGTAAAGTCCGATATTTTTGTTATTTTTGAGTATTGTTAACAACAAATCGCTGAAGCTAGAAGTCAGATTAAGTTATTACCACCACTTTGAGTCCACGTGAACTCTGGCATGCCCGACGCACACTATACCAGAATTTATTGTAAACACCCTCCCTCATTTTAGTAAAAAAAAAATAAAATAAAATTGCCTCAACCACATGTTTTGAAAATTAAATTCAGGGAATACAAATTTAAGAATTAAAATATTATTCGGTTTATAAAATCTATGTATAATGATTTAATTGGTTCATATGTGGGGCCTAAAACAAATCGTATATGCTATTGGGCAGTCAATCAAATGACAAATCATTCTCTTATGTTTTTATGTAGTCCATTTGTGGTAAGACAGAGTCAAATTGCACAGATTGGTGGCCTATTCACAACTTTACGTAGTCCATATGTGATCAATAACAACTTTCCACGTTAAAAATACACGAGGAAGTAAACTTCTAAAATTCCACAAATGTCCTTTCTTTCTTCACCCAAATGACTCTCACGCCCTTTAACCTCTGACGTGTCACCCTACTATTAAGACATATCTTCCAACCATCTGGGTCTCGGTTCATTATAGGGTAGGGTGTCCTGAAAAAATTAACGGACACTGTCCCGCTAAAATCGTACCCACAAGGCAGCTATAACAAAGGATCACCTTAGGCAAGCCAAAAAAAAAAATGTTCGCCCCTCTCATTTTCCCAAAAAAAAATTCCATCTCATCTTGCCCAATTTTCCTAGCTCACAAAAACACCATCCAGGAGAGGAAGAGAGAAAAAAGGGTCTTTTTTTTCTTTCTCCCTCCCCTTTTTTCTCTCTCTAGAATTTTTCATTCGATGAGGAAATGGTGTCCAAATTATGATAAAGAAGATGGGCTCGAGACGGTCCTCGAGGTCCCCATCCCCGAGGAGATGTTCACCAATATGGGTAGCACCGCGGCCTTGCGGTGGCAGAACATGCGGGCTTGGAAGAGGGCTCAATGGGCCGATAAGTCCGCGAGTAGTGGGCCTGGATCGAGTAATGAGTTCATGTTGTTGCTTAAGATTGTGGGCTCTCCTCTTATTCCATTTCAGGTCCAAACAGACCATGCTTGGACTTTGCCCATTAGAGATGGTTCAATTGTAAGCACATATATATATTTATATATATTTCTTCACATTTAGAATGTGTATGCGTGTGTGTATGTATACATATTGCATGTATGTGTTTATGGCTCCTAGATGGATAAAAATCATGTTGGCTGTGTTTGGAATGATATTTTCGGCATATCATTTTCAACGTACTTTATAGATTTATTCAATTTTTATAATTAAAAATAAAAGTCTTGCTTATTTTTGCTCTTAAATTGGATATGAGTTTCGTATTTGTTATTTTTTGGTGGTTAATGTAGCATATGCTTCTTAACTTTTATGGCATGTGTAACTGTGTTATGTTGCAATCTTCATTTCTTTTTTTTTTTCTTCTTTTTTTTTTCTGTTTTTTTTTTGTGTGTGTGGGTGTCTTTCTAAATTAAGTATATTAATAGTACAATATTTATTTATGTATCACCAAAAAAAAAAACATATGGTTCCCATTCCTAATGCTATGGTTGGTTTCTTCAATGCACTTATGAACTGTGAAAACAACACACATAGAAAAAGTAAAATTTCAGGCACACTCATTTCCACAACCTCACCCCCCCACAACCTGATGTGTTAACCATGTAGTGGGATGTGATCCAACATTTAACACAACCTCACATATGATGCTCCCACTACATGGTTGCCACATCAGGTTGTAGGAGGTGAGTTTGTGGAAATGGGTGTTCGTGAAGTTTTACTCAGAAGAAAGTGTGTTAAAGAAACCATATAGAAGAAGAAGAAAAAAAAAACAGAAAACTTCCTCATTTTGGTTGTTTTATTAATAAAGTTTTGCTTTTCTTATTCGATTAATTTTCTCATGAACCAATTTTGGACATATATATCCATCATCTTAGCAGCAAATTCACATTAATTTGCACTTGTCGTCATATGTATGCTTTTCGTATGTTTCTGATCATCTCATTGTGTGCCATGATGTCTACGACGAAAGTACTTAAATCATTGTTTCAAAATAAGTCCTATGTTGAATATTTTCAGTTAATTATGAACATGCAGGAAGCTTCCACGGCAAAGTACATAGTACAACAGTATCTGGCAGCAACTGGAGGGCAGGTTGCCCTTAATTCCTTGGGTAGTATGTACGCGGTGGGACAGGTGAAGATGGTATCATCGGACATCCACCAGAGCAATCACAGTGGGAATGCCAAACGTTCGTGCGAGGTTGGTGGGTTCGTGCTATGGCAAAAGAACCCTGATCTTTGGTTCCTAGAGCTCGTTGTTTCGGGTATGAAGATTAGTGCCGGTAGTGATGGCAAGGTGGCGTGGAGTCAGTCCTCGTCCCACCCTTCAAATGCCTCAAAAGGCCCTCCAAGACCCCTTCGCCGGTTCTTTCAGGTACCCCTTGTGGAAATCTTGTCTTAATGCTAACACCATATGGAAAAATCGATTAGGTGTAGTCTCAAACTCATTTTTTTTATTTGGTTTTTATGGAGACCAACATCATATATATAGTGGTTCGATAGAGAACATGTTTTAACTGACGCAGACTTTATGTAGTAAAATGCATCTACCAAAAACTTCTATGTGATACAAAGCATCCACCAAAAACTTAAATACGTAGAACCGGTTCTTGTAGTTCCAAAACAGTCCCCAATGGCCAATGGTTTGGTTTCTCTCTGTTCAATATTTATATGAATGCAATTGTAAGCAAATTTTGACGTAACATTAAAATTGAGGCATAGTTTACCTCATGAAAAGGAAAGGACTTTACTGTCAATTTGCAGCACTTACACAAATGTCTATTAATTCTTGTGGTTTCAATATTTGCTCTTGTCACTTTCCAACATTGTTGCTTTATTCTGCGTTTCATGTCCCAAACATTCCAAGCTTTACCATCCTTGCCTTTATATTTTAGCATGGGATTTTGCTGCTGGTTTCTGTCTCTGCTACTGCAGCTGGGTGATCAATTCTAAATAAGTTGAGTGTGTTTTTTTGTCAACTGTTTGAAGCTGCTTTGGTGCAGTCAAAGTGGGCTGGGTTTATTCTGCTTACTTGTTCCAAAATCAAACAATAATTTCTGTTTGGTTTTGGCCTCGTTCTCGGTTGGGTCCCTAGTATTAGAAGGGAGAGAGAAATACTGTATTGTATTCAATAGTATATGTATCATTACAATTGGTAGCCTTTATATAGGCTAAGGGAGAAACCTAAAAGGGAAGAAGAAAAAGAGGAGTACAAAGAGAGTACAATAGTAGTACAATAGTAGTACAATATATTATTCTAACAGCCCCCCTCAAACTCAAGGTGGTAAAATGGAGACCAACTTGAGTTTGGAAACCAAATCCTGAAGACGACCAGGTGAATGAGCTTTGGTGAAGACGTCGGCAGTCTGATCGGTGGAGGAGACTGAAGTGAGATGAATGGTGCCACAAGAGAGGTGATGACGCACAAAATGACAGTCGATCTCAATGTGTTTTGTGCGTTCATGGAAAACATCATTGTGGGCAATTTGAATAGCACTTTGGTTATCACAATGAATAGTCGTAGCAGTGAAATGATTGACCCCCATGTCTTCAAGCAACCACCGTAACCAGAGAAGTTCCTGAGTGACATCAGCAAGAGCACGATATTCAGCTTCTGTACTTGATCGGGCAACAACAGTCTGTTTCTTGCTGCGCCAGGAGATAAGAGAGTCACCCAAGAAGAAACAATACCCAGTGGTGGAACGGCGGTCAGTAGGATCACCTGCCCAGTCTGCATCGGAGTAGGCACGTAGCTCAAGAGAAGAGTGAGCAGAGAAGTGAAGACCATGGAATAGAGTCCCCTTGATATATCTGAGAATGCGAAGAACTGCTGCATAATGAGTAGAGCGAGGAGCAGAGAGAAACTGACTTACAATATGAACAGCATAGGAAATATCAGGTCTGGTAACTGTCAGATAAACAAGACTTCCAACCAGTTGTCGATATAAAGTAGGATCATCCAAGAGTGTACCATCCATAGGAGTGAGCCTACAGTTAGGCTCGAGAGGAGTGGTGCTAGTCTTGTTGTCTGTAAGTCCCGCCCGTGTAAGTAAGTCAGATGCATACTTAGCCTGAGAAAGATAGTATCCGTCGGAACTGGAAGTGATCTCAAGACCCAGAAAATAGTTAAGCTTGCCAAGATCTTTCATTTCAACATGTTGGCTGAGATGGGTTTTGAGATCCAAGATGCCAGATGTATCATTGCCGGTGATAATCATGTCATCAACATAAAGGAGAAGAAGGATAATGCCCCGGTCAGTTCTGCGGATAAAAAGAGCCGAATCATATGAGCTGGCTGTGAACCCAAAGCGTTCAACAATAGTGCTGAACTTTGCAAACCAAGCGCGGGGAGCTTGCTTAAGACCATAGAGAGCCCGACGGAGTTTGCAAACTTGATGAGGATGATGATGATATCCAGGAGGTGGATGCATATAAACTTCTTCAGTGAGTTCACCATTGAGAAATGCATTTTTGACATCCATTTGGAATAAATCCCAACGGCGAACTGCAGCCACTGCAATTAGACTGCGAACAGAAGTGAGTCGGGCGACGGGGGCAAATGTTTCTTCATAATCAATCCCATACTCCTGGGTAAAGCCCTTGGCGACTAGGCGAGCTTTATAGCGATCAATGGATCCATCTGAGTGAGTTTTGATCTTGTAAACCCACTTGCATCCCATAGCATTTTTGCCATTGGGCAAGTCCACCAAATCCTAAGTGTGATTCTGTTCAAGTGCCTGCAATTCATCATCCATTGCTTTCTGCCAAAGAGGATTAGAACTAGCCTCACGATAAGACTGAGGTTCATGATGAGAAAGAATGGTAGAAAAGGCAACATAATCACGAAGAAGAACAGAAGGAGTTTTTACCCGATTGCTTTGGCGGAGAGGTGGATCAGGTGCAGGAGCGGATCCATCAGTCAGAGCAGGCAGCTCAGGAGGCAGCAAAGTGGATGACTCAGTTAGAGTATCTATACCAGAGGATGATGGAGATGGAGAGGCTGATGGAGGCGGTGTGTCAGGAGGTAAGGTTGTATCTGTAGGATCCGGGAACAGGTCTGCGGAAGGATCGGTGAAGAGGAGAGGGGTACCATTAGAGGATAGGTGAAACTTGGACATAGAAGAAAACATCTTGTGTTCCCAGAAGACAACATGTCTGGACACTCGAAGACGATTGGAGTAAGGATCCCAACATCGATATCCCTTATGTTCAATACCATACCCTAAGAAGCAGCATAGGCGGGATCTAGACTCTAGTTTTGTGCGCTCATGCGGTTGGAGGAGAACAAAACAGGCACAACCAAAAACTTTGAGTGCGCTATAGTCAGGGGGCTTGCCATAGAGACGTTCATATGAGGATTGATTCTCAATGATTGGGGAAGGAACACGGTTCTTTGTATAAACAGCTGTAAGCGCAGCCTCTCCCCAAAAACGCTCAGGACAGGAGGCAGAGGTAAGAAGAGTACGGACATTGTTTAGAATATCTCGATGTTTACGTTCAGCCCGTCCATTTTGTTGGGAGGTGCCAGGGCAAGAACGATGTGGAAGAGAACCATGTTGTCGAAGAAAATTAAGGACTTCTGAATCAGTATATTCAGCTGCATTATCAGCACGAAATACTTTGATATCACATGAGAATTGAGTTTTAATCATAGTAGCAAAATCCAAGTATAATTGAGGTAATTCAGACCGACTACGCATAAGAAAAATCCAAGTATAACGAGAATAATCATCAATAAAAATCACAAAATATCTGGAGCCTCCCATAGTAGCAGTTGGTGAAGGGCCCCAAACATCAGAGTGAATTAAATCAAAAGGAGCTAAGGAAAAAGAATCACTTTTATTGAATGGCAATGCCGATTGTTTTGACACTTGACAGGGAAGACAATCATAATGTTCCTTATTAACAGAACCTAACAGACCACTAGATACTAAAGTTTGTAAGCGTCCGACAGAGGCATGCCCAAGACGAGAGTGCCAAAGATTGAGTGATGGACTGGAGGTGACTGGAGCAGTTATTTGAGTGGATGAGGAGAGGTGTGATGGAATGTGAAGGTTGAGGAGCTCAAAGAGTCGTCCCACCTTACGGCCTATCCCAAGTGTCTGTCCTGTCTGTGGATCCTGCACACAACAACCAGAAGGCGAGAAAAGAACTGTAAGACCAAAATCACACAATTGACCAACAGAAATAAGATTTAGAGTTAACTTAGGAATACAATATGTATCTGGAAGTGAAGTGTGTGGTGTGGAAACCTGTCCTATATGACTAATATACATAGGAGTGACATCAGCTGTTTGAATGGTTGGTTTGTGAATAGCAGAATGTTTGGTAGAGAAGAGAGTAGGATCAGGTGTCATATGATTACAGCAACCAGAGTCAAAGTACTAGGACGAATTACCTGACATGACTGATAGAGCGGCAGAAGAGGAATTACCAGAATGGGCGAGGACTTGTTTGATAATATCCTCAATGTGAGAAGCAGAAATCCCTTCTGCAATAGCAGTGGATGCTGAATCACCAGTAGTAGTAGCAGCGGATTTGGAAGGACCACCTCGAGGCATAAAAGCCGGTGAGTGTCTTGTAGGATTTTGGAAGCAATCAAACTGAAGGTGACCAGGGCCTTGTTTTTGACAATATTTGCAAGTACGAGTGCGGCAATCTAAGAGTGTATGTCCGGGTTTCCTGCAGTAGTTGCACCAATGTTTGGAAGACCCAGAAGAACCAGAAGGCCCAGAGGTAGAAGAGTTATAATGAGTTTTGGGTTGAGATCCCTTGGGAGTAGCGAGAGCAGCATCAGAGTGAGGTCCTTTGGGAGTAGCGAGAACATTATGGGTAGGTGGTGTCTTGCGAGTTCCAAGACGAGTTTCCTCTGAGAGAAGTTCAGTAACCGCTTGATCCAAAGTCGGCAAAGGACTACGATGGAGGAGAGAAGCACGAACATGCTCGAAGTCATCAGTGAGAGCCATCAAGAAAAGAACCAGATGCTGACGATCTCGATAGGAAGAAAACTTCTCGGCACTGCTGGCATCGGTAAATTCAGGTTCAGAAGAGGTGAGTTGATCCCAAACATAGTGTATTTCTGAGAGAAAACTGTTGATTGTTTGCCCGGATTGTTGCTTCATGCGGTGGAGAGTGCTGAGAAGTTGGTATTGGTGAGCAAGATCAGCGGTGGTGTAACGCTTGGCCAGAAAGTCCCAAAGAGATTTGGCAGTGGTGAATCTACCAAACTGGAGACTGATGGAAGCAACACAAGTATTGCGGACCCAAGTAATAATTTTGTGATTCTTGCTATCCCAATCCTCAAGACGGTCATTAAATTTTGCTTTATCTTCTCCTTCGGTCGGTGTGGGCTCAGTGATATCGCCAGTGATGATGCGCCAAAGTTTGTGTCCCCGTAAAAAACTGGACATCGCCTGAGCCCAAATGATGTAGTTGGTACCATCCATAATGATGGAGATGGGTTGGGAAGCCTCAGTACGCTCCATATAGGATCAGTGAAAAGGTGGGGTTGACAGAGATTGGGTGTTTAGGGTGGAGAGTGGATTCGGACAGATTGGGTATTTAGACTTATGGTCGTGAGGCAAATATAGAGAGGGTTGATCGGTGGTGGGGTCGGATGGTACGGCCGGTACAAATATAGAGAGGGTTGATCGGTGGTGGGGTCGGATGGTACGGCCGGTGAAGATCTAGGGTGATTGTTTGCAAACTGGTTGATTTGGAAGAAACAATCCTCTTAATTATTGAATTGGATTGATGTAGGATTGGTGGGTCCGGTTGGATTGATGGGATGATGCAGTGGTGATGTAGGATTGGTGGGTCCGGTTGGATTGATGGGATGATGCAGTGGTGATGTAGGCGTGGTGATGATGATGGCCTGGAGATTGATTATTGGGGTTTGGACAATATAGGATGTAGGCGTGGTGGTGATGATGATGTCCTGGAGATTTATGAATGGGGTTTGGACAATATAGGGAATAGGATGAGGCAGTGATGATGATGGCGTGTAAGGACAATATAGGATCTGTTTGGTTGAGTGATTAAGGTGACTGCAGTGGAGATACCGATCGGTGGAGCAGTGGGAGATCACCAGGAGATATATAGCTCTGATACCATATTAGAAGGGAGAGAGAAATACTGTATTGTATTCAATAGTATATGTATCATTACAATTGGTAGCCTTTATATAGGCTAAGGGAAAAACCTAAAAGGGAAGAAGAAAAAGAGGAGTACAAAGAGAGTACAATAGTAGTACAATAGTAGTACAATATATTATTCTAACACCTAGCATATGGTTTTTTGCTCTTGGGGTGCTGGAGTTTCTGCTACTAGTGGAGGTCCAAGCTTATGGTGGTTGTCTCTTAAGGGCTTTCTGTTTTGTGTATATTATATTTGCTTGGGGCTGTGTTTCGTTTTTTGGGTGGCTCTTTTGGGGTGTTTGTCTCTGCTTTTATAGTGTATCTTCCTAGTAGAATTGATTCAATGTGGGTCGTGGTGCTGGTTCTTCTTTTGGGGGGCTCTAGCTCTCTTTTTGAGCTACTCTGATGATCATGTATTTTGGAGCCCCTGCTCCTTATTGTTTATAATGAAATGTGTTCTTTCAAAAAAAAAATATTTGCTCTTGTCATATGAACAAATGGCTCAAAACTTTCCAACAAAATCAAAGAAAGATTTAGATTGAACTCTGCCCAAACTCTTTTTTAGATTCTTTTTTTTTCCCTTACATCTCAAAGTTTAGCTAAATTGTTTTAACATTTCATAAGTTTTGGTAACATCTTCAAATATAGTAACAATTAAAGCATATGATTATTTTACTTCTCATATGCATATGGTGAACTTGTAATGTCAATAGGGTTTGGACCCGCGATCCACTGCCAACTTATTCTTAACCGCGGTCTGCATTGGTGAGAAGACGATCAACAACGAAGATTGTTTCACACTCAAGCTCGAGACCGGCTCAGACATCCTCAAAGCACACAGTACACCAAACACGGAGATCGTCCACCACACGATCTGGGGTTACTTCAGCCAAAGAACAGGACTGCTAATAAAATTCGAGGACTCAAAACTAGTGAGAATGAAGGTTAAGGGTGACGATAGTGTGTTTTGGGAGACGAGTATGGAATCGATGATCGAGGATTATAGGTACATTGATGGTATAAATATAGCACATAGCGGGAAGACTACAGCGACTATATATAGATACGGGAAGTCGTTGAATCACAGAGGGAAGATAGAGGAGACATGGAGGATTGAGGAGGTTGATTTCAATATTTGTGGTTTGTCAATGGACTCGTTCTTGCCTCCAGCTGATGTCAAGAAGGAACATGAACAAGAAGAGCACGGAATTGGGATTTGAGAGGTAGTGATTTGTATTGGAAATTAACAAAAATTAAGTGAAAAAAGTTGATTGTATATATAGGTGAATTGAAATTCTAAATCTTTTTTTAGCTCATTCTTAAAAGCTTCTGAAAATTAAAAGCAACTTTCTTTCACTTTCCCTTGATGTTTACTTCCATCACCCCCACCCCCTCTTTTTTTCCTCTTCAATTTTCATTCAACAAGTAAAATGATGCCCCACAAAGGCAAAAGTGGATATAAACAGGTTTATAACACTAGTTTGGGGGAAATTATTCAGTGAGCCCCTCATGTCACATCAGCATGCTGATGTGGTGTGACAAATTAATCCCAACCAACCACTTGCTCCCTCCTTCTAGGGGGATTATGACAAGTGGTTATCAAATTTTAAATTTGAAATTCTAATAACCACTTGTCATGATCTCCCTAAAAGGAATGGAGAAGTATAAAACGAGTCCTAGTTTGGACTCTGGGGTTTGTTTAGGTAAGTCTAAAATGAGGGTTCATTTTTTTTTTTTTTTTTTTTTGGAAATGAGGGTTTGTTTCGGTAAGTATAAAACGAGACGAGATTCAGTCCATGTCTCACTTCTTATATGGTTCTTAATTGTGAGGACAAAAATAATGTTGGCCGGTTTGACAAAAACCTAATTGTACGAGAGTTAATACATTAAATACAGACTCCTATATAGTACTGAAAATTTTAATTTATGTTCCACTCAATTCTCTTTTTCGTATTATTTTACTTAATATTTCGAAAGTATTGATCACAATTTTTCTAAATTCTTGAACCAAACAGAGTATAAGTAGCTTCATAGTACAGAAGTACAATTTACTTTCTTTTTGTACTCCAGATCTTCCTGGGAAGGTAATTAAGGATCCACTGAAGTGAAAGTTCCTTTTCAAGTTGACAAACAAGTACCTTTTGTTTGGTACAAATCTTGGTGGCAATTTTGGGTGGTGCTTATCACTCCTCATGCACCACATGTGTTGATGCCATGGTGGGGACAATTCTTGGTTGTTGGCTGTCTCTGTGTATTCGAAGGTACTGATAAAACCAACCCATTGAAAATTTGGATACTTTGCGAGCTATAAAGTACGAACATGGACACATCGACACAGTTATGATTTGACACTGATAGAAGTGTAATTTAAATCGGAAATTCTGATTTCGACCGAATTTGATCCAAAAAGTTCCAATTTTGGCTACTAAAAATAATTTTTAAAATTCCGAAAATTTCCAAAAATAATGGAATGGAATCGGAATCATTTTTAAAATTCTGAAAATTCCGAATTCCGTTCCGAAAATTTCAATTATTTCCGACTTTTATATATATATATATATTATACATACAAATATACTATATCACAGTTACATAGGGGTAGGGGACTTAGTATAATTTGTCAAGAGTTTTGTACTACAATAATAAAATTACAAACGTTACAATATTATGTTATAGAAAGGAGACCGCTCATTCAGTCTCATTCTCTAAAAGTCTAAGGTTTCAAACTGTCAAAGACTCAAAGTGCACCACTGCTGCTCCTCCACTCCTCCTCATCACCGCCACTGCTGCTTACTGCTGCAATTTGGCCTCTCTTTCTCTCTCTCTTTCTCTCTCTCTCTCTCTCTCTCTCTCTCGAGTTTATTTCGAAATTATTCCAAAAAATTTCGATTCTGAAAATTCCAAAATTATTCTGAAGATATTCCAAAAAATTCTGATTCCAAAAATTCCGAATTTTCGGAATCAGAACGGATTTTGGAATTCTGAAAATTTTAGATTTTTTTTTATTTTTTCTGAAACAGTCATTTCCATTCCGTTCCGGCCGAAACACACCCCTAGACACAGACATATCAACACGACAAAATCCTAAAAAAATTGCACGTCAACACTCCAGAAAGAGTGTCCGTGAAGTGTCGTGTCCGTGTGTCGGACACGATACGACACGCAACATGTTACCTTCCTGGAAGTGTTGGTGCTTCCTAGTTTGTGAGGGATTAGACTGTGAGTCTTTTTTAAATGGATTATCGCTGGGACTTATTAATTAAAACCACCACCAATAGGGATACATAGAAGCATATATTTTAGACTATTTAGTTAAAATTGACTTATAGTCTTATGCAAATTAAATGAACCAAACACTAAACTAATTTAAGGATAAATAACACCTACCTCTCTTGAGGTTTAGTCCGATCATATATGCCACCCCTCACGTTTCCAATATCACACCAACCTCCCTTGTTAGAGTTTACAAGAATCGAATTCCTCCCTTCTGTTAAAGTTCATTTAGTCTCACGAACAGATTTTTGTTGACCTAACTTAAGAAAATTTTTAATGCCAAAACTACCCTTTTTTTTTAATGAATCTCTCAAATATTAAAACAAAAGGACAAAACTACCCTTTCCACTAGTCAATTTATCCAGTCTCCCACTGTTCTTCTTCTTCTTACACTTGTTCTTTTTAGTCAAATATATATATATATATATATATATATTCACACACACAGCTTATGTATGTCTATATGTATCGGTCACAATTTGTTAAGAATTAGACATCCAGTGAGAACGTTTGCTAATTAATCAAACATCAACACATCACACCTCAAAATTTGCTAAGAATTAGAAATCAATGACAATTGATTTTGATTGTCACACTTGTCCCGGAAAATGCAATTTTTTTTTATTGTAGCATATTTGGAATCATGTGGAATTATTAATGTTGATTAATGAATTGAGATGGGTTGATGTGGGTCAACAGTAAAGCGATAATCGAGGACGCAAAAATTAGAGGAGTCATGATGCATTGGCATGATTAAATGACATTGATGTGATTTAAATGTTATTTGAATTATCTGGTATTTGTGAATAGTAATTACATGTGTTGAGTAAAATTCTGATAGTTTTGAGATTGATTTAGATCATTTTCGAATACTGCGATGAGAACGTGAGTGATACGTTGCATAAAAAGTAGGTGGATAGAGATTCCACAGAAATTAGGCTTTGGATCCTTATTTTGGGCTCAAACGGAACTTAGAAAAAAACTCTTGTAATTTTCTGTTTTACTCATGAAGTAATAAAGTAGACATTTAAGACGTTTCGGGAGGTAAATAGAAGTTTTGAAAACTCGTGGGGAGGTGAATTTTCGAAAGTTGTGTCTATAAATTGTGACAACCTGCATTTCATTTAATTTTAATTTGTATTTCACATTAAATTTGTATTCCTGGTGTTAATATAAATTGCAATTCTCATATTTTGAAATCTGATTTCTTATGATATTTCATATTTAAAATTCTTTTGGGGCCAAAACATAATTTCCATAAATATAGAAAATTCTTTCTATAGATTTGAAAACTATATCTATACTTGTGTCCAAACCGGAATTTATTTCCTACGATAATAGAAATTTTCTGTATGTTTTATATCAACTGTAAAATATCAGTTATGTTTTAAAACTGCGTCTTTACTGCATTTGGGTGTGGGAGCACGTGAGCTCAACCACACCGGGAGATTTCTACAAATTGCTTGGAGCCCAATTTTTGGGCAGCCTTTTATATATCACTGTATCTCTCAAATCTCTCACAGTCTCTCATCTCTCAACTCTCTGTGATTCTCAATCTCTCTCAATTCTCTCTTTTTCTTAAGGATTATACACACATACAGATTATGTATATATATATATATATGTATATACACACAGTCACATAGAGATATATTGATATATCAACAGAGAATGGAGACAATTTCGTTGACGACGGAGTATTCGGCGGAAATTCTCGGCCTCTAATTTCTGTCCAATTACCCTCTGCGAGTATTCTAAACTCACTTGGAATGTAATCTCATATTTATTTACTGTTAGTTTAGTCTAATTTGAAGAACACCATTGTTAATTTTCGTATGAAAGCTTGAAACTCAAAAATGGTGATTTTCCAAACTTAACCAAAATGGATTTTGATAGATGAAAATGAAAGATTACAGTCCATAGATGCTATGTTTCAAGTTATAGAGCTTAATTCATTCGTATCGCGACGTATATTAAAAATGAAATTTTGACACCTCTCGGTTTTTCGTAAAATCCGAGAGCTACGATTGAAATTAGTTAAAACCGATCGCGTATTCGTGATCCTTGCGGAAAAACTGAGAGAACCATATATTACAAGTCATGTTTGCATTGGAATTTGAAAATGGGTCAAAAAGAGGCTTTAAATTCGTAACAGGGGAGAAACTGCTGTTACCAATCGATTGACATCATTACCAACTGATTGGCATGAGTTCCAATCGATTGGAAACATGTCCAATCGATTTCCATGTCATCCAATCGATTGCCATGTCATCCAATCGATTGCCACTTTTGCCAATCGATTGCCATTTTTCATCACTGACGACTTTTAGTAAAACGGCCATAACTTCCTCTAAAAAACTCGAAAACGTGCACGGTTTGAAGCGTTAGAAACTAGACTCAAAGACCTTTCTTTTGATATATAATTCATGTACACAAATTATAACTTATTTTTTAGGGCATTGCTTCAAAGTAGACCCACTTGCATTCTAGTAGCGATAAAAGCATATTAGAGCATTCTTTGATGAATTCACCTGTTGTTTCATATAAGATTTGATTTCTCCTCGTATATCCATGGTTATCGTTCCCATTACTTTTTATTTTTGTATTAAGTCACATATCATTCATGTGGAGTCAGTTGTACATGCATGGTGAGATTTGGTCAGTATGGAAAAGAGTAATGGACAGTGTGGTATAGTGAGTGCGGTTGAGATTGTGTTGTGGACACTCCCTGGTAAGTGAGTACCAAAGTGTGTTATGATTGAGATTGCGGCGAGGGTGTCTTTGAAATGCGACGGTGGCAAAATTGGACACTCCCTGACGACCATAGTAGCGTCAAAGTGTGTGAAGCCGTACTTGGACATTCCCTGGCACCCATGGTAGTGCTAAAGTGTGGCCTACGGACACTCCCTGATACCCGAGTCTGGATACTGCGTGAGGGTTCCTCCGGTATTTGCATGGCGGATTAGGTATTAAAGTATGAGGCATTGGACACTCCCTGGTACCCCGGACCAAAGTATGAGGCAAACTGGAGATTCCCTGGCACCCCTGTGCTAAAGTGTGGCTATCGGAGTATTTCAAAGACACTGGTGTGTGATAGTGGATTGTTGGGTTTTGTCGAGAGAAAAGAGTCGGTAAGATGAGTTTGGTGCATTGTTTTCATACACGGTCACATATATGTGAATTATAGCTTTCAAATGATATTGTTGTTGTTTTCTAAAATGAACTCTTTACTCTAATGTAAACTCGTTGAATTAAATGGAAATTTGAAAATGGTAAATGAGTATGTGTTACATTCAAAGTTATGTTTTTAATACTCACCAGCTTCTTGAAGCTGATGACGTTGATGCGTCCTGGACATTCGTGTCTAGGCTTTTCAGGTTATAATCAGATCGGCCCATCTGACTACGCCAATTGAGTTTGACTATCGGGGAAGAAGAATGTTTGATTATGCTATGCTTTATGTTTATATGTTTTAAGTTATGAACTGGTTTGTAATAAGGATGACTGTAATAGACGATAAGTTATTGTTTTGTTTCAAGGCGGTCTGTGCCTTTAGATGACCCGTGCTGTAATATTTATTAAGTTAGAAAAATTTTATAAGCCTTGATTGCTCTACCTTGATTAATGGTTTTATGTTGTTCGACGTTTGGGATGGAATCGATCCTTCAAACTGTCGCGACCTACGGGTCCATAAAGGAAATTGAACGCTTTCCATATTTATGCTACGTCGGGGCGTGACAGGATTTAGTGGTATCAGAGCCAGGTTACCTAGTTTGACCAGGCCAGGCTCAGTTATTCACGCCACAGATTAGTGACATAGATTAACTTTAGGCTTTTACTGAGCTATAAAATCAAGTTAAGTCGAGTCTGATTTACCAAATTTAGGCTTACCGAACAACCATGTTTCAGTTTTTAGTTGGTTAGCACCGTTTGTCCTTAGTTTAGAACTCGAATTCTAGGTTGGTTTCGTCATAGAGACAATTACACGAATGTCTTGTCACATCGACAAAGAATGATAACAGTCGCCATATATCTTCAGACGTATCCATTTAGAATTAGCCGAGATGGCCATAACTTATGAAGTCCCTACAAACAAATAGTAGCCGAGTTTCTAAGGAGTTGAGGCATACCATAGCCTTCATAAATAGCTTAGGCTCTGACGAACTCCCTGAGTCAAATCTCGGAATAGTCAGCATGGCCCACAGCCCAGAGTATGGAGAATAAGAATAAGAATACGACCTCTTTGCTATTAGACAGCCCTAGTTCGAATACGTGTTTAGTGTATTATGTGTATTTAATATATATTGCATATTTGGATTTTATTGAATGCTTATGTTATAGTGCGAGTATGTGATATAGTGATATTTACTCTTTTGGTTGTTGTCACTGTTTAAACTGCTTTATAGTACTGCTTCATGCATGTTCCTCATTCGGTTATCATTATCATGCATTAAGAATGGCTGGAAGACCAAGGATGAACAGGAATTTGAATGAGGAGGCACCTTTGGCTGTCGGTCCCACAGAAATGTTTGAAGCCTTTGTCAAACGTCTCGAGAGGGTTAGTAATAAGAATGAAAACTAACGAGACTTCCAAACTAGAGATAAGCTGCTGGAGAGATTCCGTGCGCTCAAGCCGGAGTAATTTGCGGGTACCGCAGAGCCCTGGAAAGCGGAACAGTGGTTGAGACGGATGGACCGCATGTTCGACGTTGTTCAGTGCAATGTGATGAATAAGAGGAGGTTAGCTACCCTTGGGTATTTTACCTCATCGTTTGGAGAAAGCTTTGAGGGCTACTGTAACACCCTGTATTTTATTTTTCATTAATAAATAAACATTGCATTTCATTTTCATGAATAATTGATTTAAATTCTATTTTGAAATATTTATTTGGGGGTTAAACCATAATTTTCGAAAATATAGAAAAATATTTTCTATGATTACAAAAGCGATATCTATATTTTTTGTACCAACCGGAAATTTATCCCTACGCTAATATTATTTTCTGCATGTTTATTTCAACCAGTAAATACCAGTTTTGATTTAAATCTGCGCCTTCATCGCGTTTTGGGTGTGGGAGCACGTGAGCTCAACCACACCGTGCGATCCCCATGAGTTGCTTGGAGCCCAAATAATTTTTCTCTATATGTATATCACTCTCTCACAGTCACTCATTCTCTCCACTCTCTGCATCCCTCAAATTCTCTCTTCCTCTCAAGAACAACATACACACACACATACATCATATACATATACACATACACATACAAATACATACATAGTATCATATATATATACATAATCAAGTACGGGGAAAATTCTCAACAACGGATTTGGACGACGGAACTTCGGCGGAAAACTCTCGGTCTCAATTCTCTGTGTAATTAGACTCTGTGAGTACTATAAACTCACTCGCCACATATATGTGTATAATTCAGTGTATATGTGTGTGTATATGTGTATATATATATGTGATACACCATGGAAGCTTAAGAATGGAGTTTTGTAAAAGTTAACCAAAATCAATTCTGTAAATTGGGAATGAAAGATCTTAGTCCCAATAGACTACGGTTCAAATCCTACGCAGTAATTCATCCGTATCGCGACGTACCATTGATTTTAAGTTTTGACACCCTCACTTTAATCGCGAATATCTAGAGATATAATCCGTATTAGTTAAAATTGATTGCGTATTCTTAATCTACGCGGAAAATTGAAGAGAACCATATATTACATGTCCTGGTACGATCAGAATCTGAAAATGGGTCTGTAATGGCTTTGAAATTGAAAACAGTGGAAAAAACGAAGAAGATGACATTCTGCAAGAACTCGCGCGCGCGACCCGCTCGCGCGAGGCTCGCTCGCGCGGAACATCCCCCCCTTCGCGCGCGCGACCCGCTCGCGCGACCTGTTCTGCCCCTTCGCTCGCGCGGACCGCTCGCGCGATCCGGCCTCCCCCTTCGCTCGCGCGACCCGCTCGCGCGACATCACCTCTCCCTCGCTCTCGCGATCCGCTCGCGCGAGGTGGCAGTTTTGAGCAGTTTTTGTATTTTTGTATAAGGGACTGTTTGGAAAATGTTTTGGGAAATTTCAAGGAACTGTTTGGCTAATATACTATTTTAAAGGCTCACTGTTAGAAATTGGACTTGTAAGAATGTTTAAAACCGATATTTATGTTGAAAAGAATATTCAGCTTGTGATTAATAATTGTTGCTACAAACTGTTAACATTGACCTACATATTAGGGTCGAGGTTGTGTCAACATGCATGTGTGGAATAAAGCGTGAAAAGAGTAAAGGGTGGCGGTTTGGTGTGCGACCTCAATACCGATCGGATAGTATTCCTGGTATCTAAGGCGCGCGTTTCGGATATTGAACGGATAGTATTCCTGATATCCGAAGCGATAGTGATAGTGTTGTGTACGACTTAGATATCGATCGGATAGTATTCCTAGTATCTAAGGCGCGTATTTCGGATATTGATCGGATAGTATTCCTGATATCCGAAGCGATGGTGATAGTGTTATGTACGTCACTTAGATATCGATCGGATAGTATTCCTGGTATCTAAGGTGCGCGTTTCGGATATTGATCGGATAGTATTCCTGATATCCGAAGCGATGGTGATAGTGTTGTGTACGACTTAGATATCGATCGGATAGTATTCCTGGTATCTAAGGCGCGCGTTTCGGATATTGATTGGATAGTATTCCTGATATCCGAAGCGATGGTGATAGTGTTGTGTACGACTTAGATATCGATCGGATAGTATTCCTGGTATCTAAGGCGCGCGTTTCGGATATTGATCGGATAGTATTCCTGATATCCGAAGCGATGGTGATAGTGTTATGTACGACTTAGATATCGATCGGATAGTATTCCTGGTATCTAAGGCGCGCGTTTCGGATATTGATCGGATAGTATTCCTGATATCCGGAGCAATGGTCGGTTGTGATCAGCCTAGATATCGATCGGATAGTATTCCTGGTATCTGAGGCAGTAGTGTGGTGTGTGACTTCAATACCGATCGGATAGTATTCCTGGTATTGGAGGCGATAGTGTAGCGTGTGAATTGGATGACTGAGTAGTTATTACCCCTGGTATCTGAGATAATGTGCTGGTTGAATTGGGTTGTTTTAAAGAAAAGAATTGGCAAGATAAGATATTACAAAATTCATGTACAATTGCGTATTTGTTTCTTACTATATTCCCCCGTGATTTATGTTGAAATTGGAACCTTGAATATACTAATGTTAATGTTAATTTATACTTTTATTCTATATGCTTATATATACATATATATATTGCGAGCACATGTTTATTTTACTCACCAGCTTTCATAAGCTGACGGCGTCGATGCGTCCTGGACTCTATGTCCAGATTTTCCATGTCAGGAGCAGCCAGAGTTCGTTGACTATGCTAGTTAGATGACCGGAGGTGTTCCAGAAGAGCTGTTTTATTTTCTTTATGTCTTTCCTTTCAGAGTTGTAATAAACCTTGTTAGAATTTGAATAAGGGCGTTTGTGGCTAAGACCTCGACCTATGTAATAGTTAGTAAGTTTTTAATTCTGGAGCTTATGTTATTTAGTATCCTTTCTTTTAGAAATGTTGTTAAGTTATTTGTTGCAGGGACAATTGGTCATACTCACTTGTCACGACTTACGAGTCCATAAAAGAAATTAAATGCTTTCCTGTATTATACTACGTCGGGGCGTGACAGCTACCTTAGCATTAGGAGCCGCAGCCAAGTTAGGACACATGTGCAAGGATTGTCCTTTACGGCTAGGAGACCGTGAAATCCCTGCAAGGTTGATCGTCCTATCGATGAAGGAGTTTGACATAATCCTAGGAATGGATTGGCTCTCTCAAAATCAAGTGAAGTTGGATTGTGCGAGGAAGAGAATTACATTCTCCGACAATGAGAATCAACCTTTTGATTTTCAATGTAACCCTTCGGGAGATATGTTCCTCACAAGATATTTGGCGAATATTGAAGTCGTCAGTACAGAAGCGACAGTGTCGTCTATACCTGTAGTCAAGGACTTCGAAGAAGTATTTCAAGACGTTTCTGGTTTGCCGCCCGAGAGAAGTATAGAGTTCTGTATTGAGCTTATATCGGGTACCGTACCGATCACCAAGGTTCCCTACAGAATGGCCCCCACCGAACTGTTGGAATTGAAGGAACAAGTTCAAGAGCTCAAGAACTTGGGTTTTGTACGTCCCATTACATCGCCTTGGGGAGCACCAGTGTTATTCGTGAAGAAGAAGGACGGAACACTCGGTTGTGTATCGACTATAGAGAACTGAACCACGTGACTATCAAGAACAAGTATCCCTTATCTCGGATCGATGACTTGTTTGATCAACTACAAGGAGCTACGACATTTTCCAAGATAGACCTAAGGTCGGGATATCATCAGTTGAGGGTACGGAAGGAAGACATACCTAAGACTGCGTTCAGAACCCGATATGGTTACTACGAGTTTTTGGTGATGTCGTTTAGAATGACGAATGCCCCGGCAATGTTTATGGATCTGATGAACAGAGTGTTCAAGCCTTATTTGGATCAGTTTGTCATCATCTTCATTGATGATATTTTGATCTATTCTAAGTCAGGAGAAGAACACGAGCAACACCTACGGATTGCGATGCAGACGCTCAAGGACCACCACTTATATGCCAAGTTCAGTAAGTGTGAGTTCTGGTTACAAGAGGTTAAATTTTTGGGACACAAGGTGTCATCCCAAGGAATTTCTGTGGATTCATCCAAGACCGATGCTGTATCAAACTGGGTTAGGCCAAGCAACCCTACAGAGGTTCGGAGTTTCCTTGGACTTGCAGGCTATTACAGAAGATTTGTTGAGGGATTCTCTAAAATAGCCGCACCATTGACTGGGTTGACCAAGAAGAATTTGAAGTTCGAGTGGACAGAGAAGCATGAGCGCGCCTTTCTGGAGTTGAAAGAGAGACTCACTACGGCACCGGTACTAGCTATACCCAAGCCTGATGAGAAGTTCACTATCTTTAGTGATGCGTCATATCAAGGGTTAGGGTGTGTACTTATGCAAGATGGTAGAGTTATCGCCTATGGATCTAGACAGCTGAAGCCGAATAAGTTGAACTATCCTATTCATGATTTGGAGTTGGCGGCAGTAGTATTTGCACTCAAAATTTGGAGACACTATCTCTACGGTAAGAAGTTTGATCTGTTCTCCGATCACAAGAGCCTGAAATATTTGTTCATGCAGAAAGAGTTGAACATGAGACAACGCAGATGGATGAAGCTGATCAAAGATTATGACTTCACGTTAGAATATCACTCGGGTAAAGCTAATGTGGTCGCTGATGCTTTGAGTCGACAGACTCGTGAGACGACCACCTCCTTAAATGGTGAGAGAATGGCGAGCATTGGAGACATTGGCGGAGTTCGACGTACAGAGTGCTGAGGAAAGAGGACAACTTTTCGGATGTCTTATCCTACAGCCTGTCCTCATCGACCGCATTATTGAAGCTCAGAATGAAGATGAGAAGTTTTAGACATGGTTCGTGAAAATGTCAGAGAAAGACCCAACAGAATGGAAAGTGGGAATCGATGGAGGATATCGGTGCAGAAATAGATTATGTGTGCCAGGTGATGGAGAGCTAAGGAAGGATATCCTGGAAGAAGCACATAAGTCAAGATATACAGTTCACCCAGGAGGGACGAAGATGTACAAAGATTTGAAGAGAAATTTCTGGTGGGAAGGTATGAAGAAAGACGTGACCGAATTTGTATCCAAGTGTTTGACGTGTCAGTAAGTCAAAGCCGAACATCAGAGACCGTCAGGATTGTTGCAACCGCTACTTGTTCCTGGTTGGAAGTGGGAGCACATAACCATGGATTTTGTAGTGGGATTGCCCCGATCGCAGCAGAATCATGACGCCATTTGGGTAATTGTGGATCGATTGACGAAATCTGCTCATTTTATTGCTTATGGTATGACATACCCGGTAGAGAAGATGAGCCGGATGTACATACAACAAGTTGTGCGACTTCACGGTGCACCTGTGTCAATTGTGTCAGACCGTGATGCGTGTTTTACTTCTGGATTTTGGAAAAGTCTGCAAGAAGCTATGGGAACCTCGCTCAAGATGAGTACTACTTTTCACCCTCAAACAGATGGGCAAACTGAGCGTGTTAATTAGATCATGGAGGATATGCTTAGGGCTTGTGTTATCGATTTTGAAGAATCTTGGGAGACACACTTGTCTTTGGTCGAATTTGCCTACAACAATAGCTACCACATGAGTATCGGTATGGCTCCGTTCGAAGTATTGTACGGATGACCATGTCATTCTCCGTTGTGTTGGGCAGAGGTTGGGGACACGGAACGGTTGGGACCAGATTTGGTTAGAGAAACCAACGAGAAGATTTCCTTGGTCAAGGAAAGGATGAGAACCGCTCAAAGCCGGTATAAGAGTTATGTTGATTGACGCCGGAAAGATTTGGAATTTAGTGTTGGAGATCACGTACTCCTTAAGGTTTCACCGACCCGAGGAGTGGTACGTTTTGGTCTCAAGAGAGGGAAGTTAGCCCCGCGTTTCATCGGACTGTTCGAGATTTTGGAACGTGTTGGGAAAGTGGCATATCGACTGCCGCTACCACCGAAGATGTCTGGGGTTCACAATGTATTTCATGTGAGTATGCTGAGAAAGTACATATGAGACCCCTCATATGTGGTTAGTTACGACGATATTGAGACGAGTCATAACATTTCTTATAAGGAGAGACCCGTGAATATTCTAGGTCAGAGTATCAAGAAGTTGAGGAATAAGGACATTCCGTTGGTGAAAGTTCAGTGGAATCACCATGATGGGAATGAAGCCTCGTGGGAAGTTGAAGTCGATATGAGGAAGAAGTACCCGGAGTTGTTTCATGACTGGTTAGTCTTGATTTCGGGGACGAAATCCTGTTTAAGAGAGGAAGGATGTGACAACTTGCATTTTATTTAATTTTAATTTGTATTTCACATTAAATTTGTATTCCTAGTGTTAATATATATTGTAATTCTCATATTTTGAAATCTGATTTCTTATGATATTTCATATTTAAAATTCTTTTGGGGCCAAACCATAATTTCCATAAATATAGAAAATTCTTTGTATAGATTTGAAAATTATATCTATACTTGTGTCTAAACTAGAATTTATTTTCTACGATAATAGAAATTTTCTGTTTGTTTTATATCAACTGCAAAATATCAGTTATGTTTTAAAACTGCGTCTTTACTGCATTTGGGTGTGGGAGCACGTGAGCTCAACCACACCGGGAGATTTCTACGAATTGCTTGGAGACCAATTTTTGGGCAGCCTTTATATATCACTGTATCTCTCAAATCTCTCACAGTCTCTCATCTCTCAACTCTCTGTGATTCTCAATCTCTCTCAATTCTCTCTTTTTCTTAAGGATTATACACACATACAGATTATATATATATATATATATATGTATATATACACAGTCACATAGAGATATATTGATATATCAACAGAGAGCGGAGACAATTTCGTTGACGACGGAGTATTCGGCGGAAATTCTCGGCCTCTAATTTCTGTCCAATTACCGTCTGTGAGTATTCTAAACTCACTTGGAATGTAATCTCATATTTATTTACTGTTAGTTTAGTCTAATTGAAGAACACCATTGTTAATTTTCGTATGAAAGCTTGAAACTCAAAAATGGTGATTTTCCAAACTTAACCAAAATGGATTTTGATAGATGAAAATGAAAGATTACAGTCCATAGATGCTATGTTTCAAGTTGTAGAGCTTAATTCATTCGTATCGCGACATATATTAAAAATGAAATTTTGACACCTCTCGGTTTTTCGTAAAATCCGAGAGCTACGATTGAAATTAGTTAAAATCGATCGCGTATTCGTGATCCTTGCGGAAAAACTGAGAGAACCATATATTACAAGTCATGTTTGCATTGGAATTTGAAAATGGGTCAAAAAGAGGCTTTAAATTCGTAACAGGGGAGAAACTGATGTTACCAATCGATTGACATCATTACCAACTGATTGGCATGAGTTCCAATCGATTGAAAACATGTCCAATCTATTGCCATGTCATCCAATCGATTGCCAAATCATCCAATCGATTGCCATGTCATCCAATCGATTGCCACTTTTGCCAATTGATTGTCATTTTTTAGCACTGACGACTTTTAGTAAAACGGCCATAACTTCCTCTAAAAAACTTAAAAACGTGCACGGTTTGAAGCGTTGGAAACTAGACTCAAAGACCTTTCTTTTGATATGTAATTCATGTATACAAATTATAACTCAGTTTTGAGGGCATTGCTTCAAAGTAGACCCACTTGCATTCTAGTAGCGATAAAAGCATATTAGAGCATTCTTTGATGAATTCACCTGTTGTTTCATATAAGATTTGATTTCTCCTCGTATATCCATGGTTATCGTTCCCATTACTTTTTATTTTTGTATTAAGTCACATATCATTCATGTGGAGTCAGTTGTACATGCATGGTGAGATTTGGTCAGTATAGAAAAGAGTAATGGACAGTGTGGTATAGTGAGTGCGGTTGAGATTGTGTTGTGGACACTCCCTGGTAAGTGAGTACCAAAGTGTGTTGTGATTGAGATTGCGGCGAGGGTGTCTTTGAAATGCGACGGTGGAAAAATTGGACACTCCCTGACGACCATGGTAGCGTCAAAGTGTGTGAAGCCGAACTTGGACATTCCCTGGCACCCATGGTAGTGCTAAAGTGTGGCCTACGGACACTCCCTGATACCCGAGTCTGGATACTGCGTGAGGGTTCCTCCGGTATTTGCATGGTGGATTAGGTATTAAAGTGTGAGGCATTGGACACTCCCTGGTACCCCGGACCAAAGTATGAGGCAAACTGGAGATTCCCTGGCACCCCTGTGCTAAAGTGTGGCTATCGGAGTATTTCAAAGATACTGGTGTGTGATAGTGGATTGTTGGATTTTGTCGAGAGAAAAGAGTCGGTAAGATGAGTTTGGTGCATTGTTTTCATACACGGTCACATATATGTGAATTATAGCTTTCAAATGATATTGTTGTTGTTTTCTAAAATGAACTCTTTACTCTAATGTAAACTCGTTGAATTAAATGGAAATTTGAAAATGGTAAATGAGTATGTTTTATAACACCCACATTTGTGTTATTTCATTTGCATTACATTGTCATGCATGATAATGTGATATGGCGTGTCTTATGACACATGTTTAGGTGAGTTTTGACTCACGAGTTGATTTGGGTGTCTGTATTAGAGAACCCTTTGAAACTGTTGTGATTGAGGATTTATTTTTTGTGAAGTCTCTCCGAGTGTGAGACGGTCACTGTGGAACATTTTAAATGTTTATCTGAAAATAGATGTTTACCTGTGTATTTCAATGTCTGTATTATTTTCTGTTTTAGAATTTATTTCTGTTGTTAGATTTAGTATCCTGGTGAGGACGAATGAACACGCTATTAATTTGGTAGGCTAATTAGCAACTTCGAAAACGTCATGTAGAAATTCGTGTTTTAGCGACCAAACGAAACTTAGTCGAAAACTTTTATAATTTTGAAGTTTCACTCGTAAAGCTATGAATAAGCTGTATAGAAAGTTTCAGAGACTGATTAGCAGTTTGGAAAACTCGTGGGGAGGTAAACGTAATTTCCAAAAGAGTTGCCTATATATAGAGATGGATGAGATATTTTTCATAAGCTTAACCTAAATTCCAAAAGGAGGCCAAAAGGGGGCTAGAGGGAGATTTAGGAGCTTAGAGCTTTGTGACGCCAAACGACGACCTTCCGTCAGTCTGGTTTCTCCCAGATTTCATATTTGAGCTCCTCGAGGTAAGAGCTTCGTTTTGATATATGTTAGGGCTTGTTTGGCCAAATTTTCTGAAAAGTTGTTTTATAGAATTTCTCATAAAAGTTGATAAATGGAATTTTAATCCATAGGAATTGTACTAGACGGACTTCTGCACGTTCTTTGTGCACGGGTTTTCTTCAGATTGAATTATAGGAGCGTTATTCGGAGGTGAGTGATTCAACTATGTTTTGGAATGATTTCTTGGCATGTATTCATGTTATGTTTGAATAGCATGTATTAATTCTTAGAGATATATTGTGTAGTTCATATTGGGCATTTGTATTAATAAGTAGGCTCAATAGCACGGTGATATGTTTTGATTACCGCGAACATGGTGATATGTATTTGAACATGTTAAGTTGCTTATGTGGGTCAGAAGGAGCACGTGATCACTGTGTCATTTTGTGGAGCCGATATAGGCATTAAGGTCGCACGATTGAAGAGAAAAATCGTGGGTCTTACCCTTTCGCGTGGACTTATTGGCGAGGAGTCGCGGATTGGGAGTATGGACGGGCACGTGAGTCTCCGGCGACTAGTATGAAATGTAGAGATGTGAATGCGGACATATTTATCATTCATGTACATATGTTGTTTTATTCACTAAGCTTTAGCTTAAACAAATCAAAATATGTGTGGTTATTCAAATAACCATTTCAGGTGTTAATGCTGGCGAGGAATCGGAGAAGTGAGCATGTGGGTTGGGAGTTCTTTTGGAAGGCAACTTGAATGATAATCTTGTAGTTTTGGGATAATAGGAATGTTGTAATAAGAATTTGGTTGTTTTAAACCATAATTAATTTGGTATGTTAGAATGGATTTAAACCGTTGTAATAGTTAGTGACATGTTGTAATCTTGCTTTAGAAATATTTAAATACAGCTAAGATTACTTTAGTTTGAGTTTGAATGGAGTGGTTGATCATTGGTGAAAGTTAGAAAGCTTTTCAACTTGAAATTCTACAGTTTTGGCTGCTGTCAAAGGAGTAGTCGACGGGGCAGTCGACGGGATAGTGCAGTTAACTATTTTTCCCTTATTTTGGTAAAAGCAGTCGACTGGGCCCTGCCTCAGTCGACTGGACCTTTGAAGGTTGATGTATTCTTTTTGTTTCTGCTTACTTCAGTCGACTAAGGGTCCCGACCCAGTCGACTGAACCTCTGCTTTTGAAAATGTGTTTTGTTTTCAGCTGCGTGTGTTCTTCAGACCTAATTTTTGGGAACGTTAATGAATTGGTTTAGCCTCGGTGGCGTGCCACGGGCTCCGGTTCCGCTATTGTGGGACCGGGCTGTGACATGTTTTACATTCAAAGTTATGTTTTTAATACTCACCAGCTTCTTGAAGCTGACGACGTTGATGCGTCCTGGACATTCGTGTCTAGGCTTTTCAGGTTATAATCAGATCGGCCCATATGACTACGCCAATTGAGTTTGACTATCGGGGAAGAAGAATGTTTAATTATGCTATGCTTTAAGTTTATATGTTTTAAGTTATGAACTGGTTTGTAATAAGGATGACTGTAATAGACGATAAGTTATTGTTTTGTTTCAAGGCGGTCTGTGCCTTTAGATGACCCGTGCTGTAATATTTATTAAGTTAGAAAATTTTTATAAGCCTTGATTGCTCTACTCTGATTAATGGTTTTATGTTGTTCGACGTTTGGGACGGAATCGATCCTTCAAACTGTCGCGACCTACGGGTCCATAAAGGAAATTAAACGCTTCCATATTTATGCTACGTCGGGGCGTGACATAAATAGTAAGGATGAGATTTCATTTTTCAAAAACCTTCTAAAATATCTTGAGGAGAGAGAGAAAAATGAGATTTTGTTGCCACAAGCTTCACGATGCCGATTGACGACCGTTCGTCCATCAGTTTTCGACCAGATTTCATATTTGAACTCCTTGAGGTAAGAGCTACGTTTTGATACCTATTAGGCCTCGTTTGGCTAAGTTTTTATAAAATCTAATTTCTAGAAATTTGGGAAGAATCAGGTAAAACTTGTAGGAATCGCGTAGAAACTGAGATCTAACGTTTATTCGGGCCTCTAGTCGATCCTTCAAAGTTATGAAGAAATCGCACGAGATATGAATTCTAGATCTATAGATTATATGAGATTTACATGTTTTAAATATCGAGTTTGATATTTTGGATTAACTAGGCTTGTTAATTATACACACGAAAATGTTAGAAAAAACATATATAATTGTCTATGTGAGCATGCTATGTGTCTACTTGGGTCAAATGGGGGTTTGGTGCAATTTCATCTTGGGGTAAGCTCTTCGAAGTTTGAGGATTGTCATATTGATTGTGGTTGTGTTTAGTATGGAGAAAGGTCCAACCAGGACACGGTACTTGCTATGGAGGAAGGCCCAACCAGTTTACGGGGTGCGTGGAAGAGGTGTGTGCCTTCCACGGCACTGGTTTCATTGCTGGATGGATGCGTACCATTCACCCTAGAGACTATTTTGATATGACTATTTTGATATGACTTGATGTTTATAGCATGAACTGTCATATAAGCATATTTTTAGAATTGTACACTCAGCATATAGCTGAGCAATGGAGTTGTACTCCATTGCAGGTGATAAGAAGAGAAGAAGCGTAAGGAGTGAGGCCGAGGAATATCGGGGAAACACTCTTGATTACGTTTTGTTTTCATTTTCAATATTGTAATAAGAGCTTTAAAATTTGTAGTATGTTGTAATAAAATCACGGGTTGGATTAGTAGTTGAAATCACTAGTAAGCAAACCTCTTGTGTTTAAGATTCAAATCGTTGATATATATATATATATATATATATTTTTGTGTTAATGTTGGAATTGGATTGGAAGAACTTGGGTTCGATCTGCTGCAGATTGTGCAATTTTGAGGAAGATCAGTCGACTGGGTCCCCGACACAGTCGACTGGACCCCTATTTTACAGAAGTACCTCTTTAGTTTTCAAAGGCTTCAGTTGACTGAAAGATGGGTATCAGTCGACTGGTTTCTGCCCGAAAATATGGCATTTTGCTTAGGGATGGCAACGGGGCGGGTATGGGACGGGGCCCCCATACCCCGCCCCCGCCCAGCTTTAGTAAACCCTTCCCTCGCCCCCCGCCCCGCCCCGCATAGTGCCTCTCCCCGCCCCCGTCCCGCCCCGCCCCGCCCCGCCCCGATTATGTTTTTTTTTTTTTTTTTTTTGTTTTTTTTTGTTTTTTGGTACACAAATTGAAAAAGCAATTTTTTTAATGCATTTTTTTCCCTAATAGTGCAGTTTTTTCTTAACTTACCCAATTAGTTCCCCAATAGTGCAGTTTTTTTTTTTAAAATGGTAATACACATAACTATTGAGGGGTAAAAATATAAATACAAGTATATTCGGGGCGGGTTCGGGTTTTTTGACCCTACCCCGACCCCGACCCCGACTCTGGTTTTGAAAACCTCCCCCATACCCGCCCCTAACCCTATTAAGCCCCCCCCCATACCCTACCTATTAGGGGCGGGGCGCGGCTGGGCGGGGAGCCCGGAAAACCCGCCCCATTGCCATTCCTAATTTTGCTAGACCTAGTTCAGTCGACTGAGTTTTTGAGACCCCAAACGACTGAGTCCCCGACACAGTCGACTGGACGAGGCCTTTGGACTTTAATATTTACTGCTTTTGACCTCCAGTCGATTGGGTCCCCACTCCAGTCGACTGGACCTCTGTTTTCAACTGAATTCTTTTGGAAGTGTTCCAACTGAGCAAAACTTTTTATAACTCTGATTTTAATGAATTTTACTTATGTTTTCTGCTGCTATTATACTTTAATGGAATTGGATGAGCCTTGGTGGCATGCCACGTGTCCTATTTTCGCGCGTAGCGGGATGAGTCATGACATTGATTGAGAAGTTAGGGTTTCAAAAAATGAAAAATGACAAAAGTCCATTTCTTCCTACTTCTTCTTGCTGGTTCACCACCACCACGACCGCACTGTGGCTCCAACATCCTTCACAATCACCACCACCCACGACCACCACGGCTTCACCACTACCCATATTGAACCAAATGAAACATATATACGTGTGTTTGCACATATAATATACACATATATATATATAGAGAGAGAGAGAGGAAAAAAAAAAAGGGAAAGGGGGGTGGGGGGGACAGCATAATCAACCACCAAATCCCATACTCGGCGAGTTAGTGACTCTCCACCTCCTTCCTCACAATCAACCAAGTTACTTTTGATGGTTTGTAGGATTAATTTGCAATGGCTTTGGATGTTCGAATTAAGGTAGAATTTTGGGGGGGTTTGCATTTTGAAGTTGGGGTTTTGAAACAGGGCCTTGCGATTATTGTTGAGATTGTAGGGATCGAGATTGGTGTTGACTGTAGTGGAGATGAGGCAGAGGTGAGGTTGCAGATTTTCGGTGGTGTTGGCTAGTGATCTTGGCAGTGGCGGCGGTGATGACACTTCAATAAACTAGACCCACTTCTTTTTTTTTTTTATTCACTTAAATATGTGAATTTTGTACAATATTTATAACATCGTAAACAAATGAGGGTATAATGGTAAATGAACTGATTACGTCAACTCTATTAACTGACAAACTCTGACAAGGAAGCTTAGTGTGATATTGAAAACGTGAGGAGTATCAGGTGTGATTGGCCCAAACCTCAAGGGAGGTAGATAATATTTACCCCTAATTTAATTGAAATAGATTAATAATCCCGAAGAGGCTTTATCTTTACAAAGATCATTTCTTGTTATGACAAAAGGCCAAAAGCTTCCTTATCAAGTAGGGTGTCTACATCCACTTTTGAGTTTTTCCATACAATATTGCATTAGATTTACTATTGTACAAGGCATACGGTACAGGGTGTGCCGTGAGAGCTCAAACGGCACATACAAAGTTGTGTGTCACTAAGCAATCTCCCACACGGCACACACTGTGTCGTCCAATTCCCAAACCGCATAGTGTGAGCCGTTTGGGGCTTTTGGTTTTTTTTTTTTTTTTTTTTGTTGTGTATAAATGTTACATTTCATATAAAACAATACCGTTTTGTCTCAAACGACTTTGAGAGTACCGTTTGAGAGGTACACCAGTGCAAACGCACACAACTTATACAACAAATTTAAGCTAAATTTTGTTTAAATTTGTTGTACCGACTGCAAATGCTCTTAGGCCCAATACTCTTCAAAATGAAAAGGTAATTATAATTAGACTCAACTTCCCAGTCCAATTGTAAAAACATCGAAACTAAAAGTCCAAAATGCACCTTTTTTTTCTTCCAAGAAGACAAACCGAGTTGCTTCTCTCAGACATCTTTAGAAGAGTCACTATGGCGGTAACTCTTTTTCAAAATCTCTCATATATTCTCAATTTATAAATGTATATCTCTATATATATATGTATGTATCTCTCTCTCTCTCTCTCTGTATATATATGTGTTTTTTATTTTTTTTACTGAAGTCCAAATCAATTTGATGTTAAAAAAAAAACCCACATAAAAATTCTTGCGGAATTGCAATCGAGGGAATGCCTTGTTTTGGATTAATAATATTATTCAAAGTTGAAAAAACATAATCTCGGGCAGAAATTTTATATATATATATATATAAAGTACTCCAATAAATTTCACAATTATAGTAAGGTTATATATGTTTAGACAGAGAGGAAAAAAGTAAAATTGTAAGAGATGGAAAGAGATACATGAACAGTGAAATTATTTTAGTCTCACTTGCAAAACTTCTATCTCAAACGATAATATTTGTTTTCTTAAACCATGTCACATTGAGACTTTGATTTGAATATGATTCTGTTCTCTATTTTTCAAACCGGGCCCAATGGTCTGTTTAGAATTGTATAAAATAGGAGCAAGTTTTTTGAGAATAAACATAGGAGCTCTATTTTTTTTTTTTTTTTTTTTTTTGACTTTATCTTATAACTCTAACCGATTATGTGACGTGGACGGGGTTAGTAGCTTAGATGTTAGTAATACACGCACACATAAGGTGGGACCAGACTCCACTTTATAAAAATTATCTACCTTGATTACCTGCTGTTAAGGAAGTTTGAACCCACCATCTCTCTGTTAGAAAGTATGGATCTGACCAACTTGACTAAGTGAGCTGGTTACATAAGAGCTGATTAAGTCATGGTACTATTGTTTCTATTTGGTTCTTGCATCATTTTGATCCGATAAAGAACTAGTATTAGAAAAGATTTTAGATTTAACACGGATTTTAGGTTAAGAGAAATAAAAAAAAAAAAAAAAATAGAGAGGGGTCTTAAATTTGAAGAAGTGGCCACTAGAACCTTTTTTTTCAAGCAGCCTCTAAGTTTTTTTAAAATAATGGTAACTGCACAACAAATTACATAAATGTGCAGTATATAGTTGGACTTTGTATTGAAAAATCTGTACACATACATAATTTTGTACTGAAAAACCTAAACACATGTGTACAAACTTCGAAGCATGTGCTACACATTTGTGCAATTGATTGTTGCAATTTTATTTTTAGGGACCGACAGTCCAACCAGTAGAGTTCAAAAAAACACACACTCTCTCTCCCTCTCTCTCTAGATTTTCAGTCCAACCACGAAGAGGCACACACAACGACGAAGAAAGTGAAAGCAATTACAGGAACGAGAAAAGAGGGGTTCGAATTTGGGAAGAGTCGTTACAAATTTTGGGCATTGGCTGCTATTCTATTACTCGCTTTCTGGTCTATGTTCACCGGCTCTGTTACTCTCAGATGGTCCTCCTCCGGCAACAACCTCAGACCTCTCTCCGATGACTTCGACTCTCTAATCAACAACGATCTCGACGTCCTGGTCTCTCTCTCTCTCTCTCTCTCTCTCTAAGTTGTATTTTAGTTTGAACCCACAAAATTTATGTTGCTTAAAAGTTAAAACCGGTTACGGGTGTACTTTTTTCAATCTTTTCTATGTGCATAGTGAAGAAATCAGCAGCTTTTATGTACTAATTTTGTATGAAATGGTGGTTTTCGGGGTTGTATTTTCGTTACTCACAGTTCAATAGGATTCAAACCCTAATTTTGTTTTGGGATTTTGGTGTATTTAGAATCTTAGATTAGACGAACTCAAATTTTTTATTGTGTTCTGTTTGATTTTCGTTTCTTTGTGCATAGTGAACATTCAGCAGCTCTATGTACTGATTTTTGTGTAAATTGTTTTTTTTGTTTGTATTTTTGTTGCTCGCTGTATTGGGATATTGGTGCATTTAGATCAGACCCTTTTGAATTTCGTTTCATTGGTGCGTAGTGAAAATATCTGCAGCTCTATGTACTAGATTGGTGTGAATTGGTGGTTTTTGGGTTGTATTTTCATTTTCACAACTAAATAGGATTAGAACCTTCAACCCTGACATGTTTTTGTGTTGGAATTTTGTTATATTTAAAGCAGACGAAACCGGAAAATTTTACTATTGTGTTTGGTTTGATTTTGGTTTGTGGCAGGAGGTGGAGGAGAGAGAGAAAGTGGTGACGCAAATGTGGGATTTATACAGTCATAGCAGTACAATTCGACTGCCTCGGTTTTGGCAGGAGGCTTTTGAAGCTGCTTATGAGGACTGAACCAGTGAAGTCCCAGCTCTTAGAGACGCTGCTGTTTCAGAGATTGCTAAGATGACCTTAAGGTCCATTGATGTTGAACCAGTTCAATCAACGGTCAGTTGTACACACTATGTTTCCTCGTCACGTTACTATTTGTATCATCCTTTTCAGATTCAACGTCTCAGTTAGTTTTGGGAACTCTGCAATGTTGGCGATGTTATTGAACAGATTATGGGTTTTTGCTATAATTGGGTAATTTCATGCTTGATTCATTAGTTAATACTACGCTATTACACAAAGAACAATATTATTGAAGAATTGAACAAATTGTGCGTTTTCTCTAGAGTTTCATAATTTTAGGTTTGAGTCAGATGTATAGAATTAAATAAGGACAGGTGAATACTTTTAATTGATCTTAGCATTTTACACTGGGGCCCCCGCACCGGGCATGATATGCAACTAGTTTCTGACATAATTGTTTCTCTGGAGTTCACTTTTGGGCTTATGTGTTAAGTTTGGTCCTGATTTTGTAGTTCTACAATGGGCCAAAGCCGCACTACCAAAGTGGTACACGCCTGTCTAGAGGGGTGTGTGTGTGTGTGTGTGTGTGTGTGTGTGTGGTGGGGGGGGGGGGGGGGGGGGGGGGGGGGATTTTGCCCAAGAAGATATTACAAAAGAAAGGGCTTCCCTCTACAGATTTAGAGTTTGACTACTACAAGTTCTGTATAATATTCTGTGGTTTTCTTGTGAAACTGAAACCCCATAAATTTTTCAAAGTAACTTTAAATCTGAAATCCGGACCCTGTGATTGGGGAAGTTTAGAATCCATCTGTCTGGAAACTCCATTTTAAACTTATCTCTGTCAGAACAGAATGTTCATGACTGTTTGGGTGAGCCATGTATAGTTTGGGAAGGCCCAAGATGATGTTTGTTCTCACCGACATCTATTAGTAATTTCTTAGTTGCTATTGGCTGCTCTTATAAGTTGTTCACTCTGCGTTGTAGTCGTGACTAAGGCGTTATGTGGTCTTGGTTGGTTATCTTCTTGGAATTGATCTCCGATTGTTGATTCAGTCAAGACTTAACTAAGGTTTCAATGTTGCTTATTATAAATAGATCTTATATACGGTTTCCAAGAGTTCAGCGAGATTTAGGTTATTCAATTTCTTTAGATAATTCTGTGTGCACAATTCCATTCCTTCTTCACCAGATGTTATAAACAGTTGTGTTGGTCATTGAGGTCTTTCTTGGGATGGTTTCTTACTTACTGTGCATCAGAGTTATGTACCATTATCTAACGAGACATTCTTTTATTTGTTTTGGTTTTCTGGTGCCACCATTTGATTTCCTCAAATGCAAATTTGATGTAGAAAAAACAATCTTGTCTCACTGCCGGTGATACAAATGAGGTTCACCTTCCTCGACCACAACAATATAAAGGGAAACCCTGATTGATTTTCCTCTAGAAAGTTTCAGCTGACTTGATTTTCTCGTTAATTTCATTAAATGTGATTTTCACAAGCCATATTCACATATATTTTCTGTATACAGCGAACCAACATTCTTTATCATGCAAGGATATATGAACACAGTAATAAAATTACAAGGGATGGGAATTAAAGATGAGTAGAGAGATTAGATCTATCAAGCGTGTCTCGTTCTAAAATTTTCTATTTTATTGGAGAATTCCTATGAAGCACGGTCACGGACCGACACGGATACGACACGACGCCGGCACGTGGACACAACAACAAAGTCCTAAAAAAAATTGCACGTCGACACTGCCGGAAAAGTGTCCGCGAAGTGTCGAGTTCGTGTGTCGGACACGACATGATACGCGACACCTTACCTTCTTTGAAGTGTCGGTGCTTCCTTTCTCATATTAGATGTTTTAAGATTTTGCACGCAACTACGCAAGTGAAAATTGGTGGACTGTTGTTAAAACTACGTAGTGTCGTCTATCTTCACTTGTAAAGTAATTTGTCTGTTTCGAGTCTTTCTGACATTAGTTATGTCCAAGTAAAAAGGGTTTTCTAACAAAATGTCGTGGATTCTTTATTTTCTATCCAGAACGCTGAAGAAAGAGAGACTCCAACGCATTCTGAGGAAGACAAGAAGGCGGTGGCAACTACAATGGGACCTAGCTAATGGCCGAACAGTTTTGAAGATCAAATGCTTCCTTCATCATACCAATATTACGTAGACATATACATTTCAAGTCCTTTTTGTTCCTAATCAAGTACAAACTGTTTAGAAGATTGTGGTTAATTAAATCCACTTCATCCCTGTACATATTTTGTGATCAGTGAAAGAATGGGCAATAGTTCTGAAAATGTTGGCTGTCCATTTCTTTTGTTAGAAATCTAAAAATGCAAGTTTATTATTTTGCATAGTGAATCACTTCCCTTTAATATATAGTTTCTATTAAAAATATCTGACCCTGTCATTTACTTGGCAAACATAGTTTTCAACTATGATGCCCTTAGGTTTTGCTTTGATTTGCAGATTCATTAAAGGAAGGGAAAAGAAAAGAAAAGGGAAAGTAAAACGAGAGAAGGAAAACTCTATCCCCTATGTTTTCTTCGATGCTTAAACATTAGAAGTTAAAACCAATGAGAAAAGTGAGGAAAGTGACTCCCAAACGTCTAATTTCGTATTATATATGCATTTTCTTTCCTATTTTTCTCACTATTTTACATTGTAACTTGTAACCAAACCAAGGGAAATGTTATCCTTAAGATTTTCCTCTCTTTTTCTCCTCACTAAATTCGTGAACCAAACAGAGCATCCCTAATCTCTGTAGTTATATCCCTAAAAAAATAAAAAAAATAAATAAAGAACTCTGTTGGTTGTCATTGTTGTGAACTCAATTATTATGGATGAAGCTTGAAGCAAACTGAGAAAATGGCCTGTGCATTCTGTAATCTTCAACATCAGGGTTTTGCAAGAATGTGAGATACGTCTGATTTTTTCATTGTAAATGTTCAACAAGGTTACAACTAAGTTTAGAATTGGCTAATAGTTAATTTGGATAATTTTCAAAACATTTAGAGTTCCAAAAGCACGTTTGACAAACATATTAAGCTCTATTTAGTTCTTAGATTTCGTGAGAAAAAAAAAAAAGGGAAAGAAAAACTAATTCCCTCATGCTTTCCTTCATAATTAAATAACATCAAAATTTTCAAAATATAACAACAGTAAATGAATAAAAGAAATAATTCAAAACTTCCAAAATGCTTAATTTGCTTTTTAGCTTAATCTCTTTTCTTTTCTATTTTCCTAATCGTTTTCCTTATTTACAAAAAGGAAAAAGGTTTTCTGTTTTACTTTCTTTTCCCTTAATAAATCCAAGAACCAAAGAAAGCCCTTGAGATATTTGGCTGAAACATGTCCAGAGATTCTTCAACCCATACAAACCCTAGTAAAGAAATATCACAAAATTCTATTACCAATCTATGGATGCATTTGAAAAGAAATTAGCATTAAGGCCAAGAGTCCAAAATTTCTGGCCAATCACATACTGATCATGTGTAGTGTGTACAACTACTAGACAAAACCAACAAAACAAAAAGTAATAGAAGCAAGGTTTACTTTTGACTGTAAGATGAAACCTTACTTGGGTTTCATAGCCAAAATAACACCAGCAAACATATTACTCGACAAAATTGCTTTGAGCAGATTAAATTAGTGCTGCTGTTGTAGCTCTATAAAGATGAGAACAAGAAATTCCTAAGTAAGGCATTTACATACAGGTTCAGACAAAATGTTTATACAACTGCATTTAAAACCTTCCTAATCCTCCAGGGTCTGAATCTCTCCCATCATGATTCGGTTGCTAACGACGTTGAATCCCAAAACCGAGGGACTGACCTTCTTTCCTTTCTTCCCCTTTTTCTTTCCTCCCCCTTTCATGGACCCATCGAGAGCCGTTGCATCGCCTTGCTCAAAGTCCCCCGCACCTGCATTGTCAGAATTCACATCTCCAGCACCTGATCCGGTGGCCTTGCGATCATTCCGACTTTGGAAGGCAATTTTAAGGACATCTGTTGGTAGCAACTCCTTGTAGTTCAGGAACTTATCGATGAACTCATGGTCAGGATCGAATGGTGCAAGGTTCTCCACAAGAAGCATCTCAGCCTCCGATCTGGATTGCTTTAGACAAAATTCCAAGAAACTCGTATCTAACAAGGGAGGGAAGAAAATGATACAGGATCAGAACAAAGTTAAAGATGAATTAACCTTCTGTTAAAATAAGTTAAATAACACCAGCAAATCTTCCAAATACTTTCCTTTTTCGGCATTGATTGTGGGGGAAGGAGGTGGGGATTGTTCAAATCTAGGTTTCTTTGATTTAAAAAAAAGGGTTAATTACACGGACCCCTGAGGTTTGGCAAAATTACACGGACCTCCCCTCTATATTGCAAAATTACACAGACCTCCCCTTTAGTATGAATTTACTATTTTACCATTACTTTGTTTACCATTTTACTAAACTACACACACCTCTCTCTCTCTACTTTGTGTGTGTGTATATATATATATATATGTGTAGATATAGATACAAGTATGCAAGTATAGGGAGAGGCTCTCAGGTGCATTGGGTAAGTGCACTGACCAAGTGCTTTTAAGCCTAAAAAACCCGTGAGCTGCCCCGGGTCCAGTCCCGCCACCCCGCGATATTTTTAGGCTTAAAAGCCCAGTGCACCTAATAGCCTCTCCCTACAAGTACCATAGAAAATATATGGACATACATATATATAGGGAAAAGCTTTCCAATGCACTGGGCTTTTAAACCTAAAAAACCCGGTGCACTGGGCTTTTATGCCTAAAAAACCTACGGGTTAGGCCGCCGCTCCGCTGACCCACAGGAGTGCACTAGAGAGCCTAACCATATATATATATATATATGGTCCGGCTCTAGGGTGAACCGGGTAGAGTGAACATACCCATTGAACATTTGTTTTGCCTGAAGGCCCTGAACAAACCCGCGGGCGCCCGCGGGTCAGCCGGGCAGTGTGGCAGTCCGCGGATTTTTTCAAGCAAAAAAAAATGTTCACTGGATATGTTCACTCTACCCGGTTCACCCTAGAGCCTGACCGATATATATATATATGAATATGAATTAGTTAAAAAAAAATCAAAATTTTAAATCCCAAATCAATTTGTTCCAAAAACTAATTTGTTCCTAGGATTTAAACCCAAAATCAATTTGTTCCAAAAACCTAAGATCCAAACCCAAAATAAAAAAACAACCCCCCCACCCCCCAACCCAAAGATGTAGACAAGTATCTATGTATTCAATGGCTATATGTATACAATATATATGTATATATGGTCCGTATATATGGAGTGTGTGTATGTATGCATGGTCCGTATATATGGTGTGTGTGTGTGTATGCATGTATATAAATATATACAGGAGAGAGAGAGAGAGAGAGAGAGAGAGAGAGAGAGAGGAGGGTTTTTTATTTATAACTATGGGTATTTTAGGGATTAAAAAATTAAGAAGAGAGGTATCTGTAAATTTTGCAATCTAGAGGGGAGGTGTGTGTAATGCAAATCCAAACCTCTAAGGAGATCTGTGTAATTTTACAATATAGAGGGGAGGTCTGTATAATTTCGCCACACCTCAGGGGAGATCCGTATAATTAACCCCAAAAAAATAAAAAACAAACTTCACTCAAAACTGCACTCTTTTTTGATGACTAAGAAAGACATTCAAGAGACACCCTTGGTGAACTAACATCTTACCTTTTGTCCCAATAAGCCTGACAGATTCACTCTCACACCAATCTCTGAAGTCCATGGCCTCTGCAAGGGAAGGTACAAAGAATTAGTTCCTCAAATAAAACCTGATCACCAAATACATCTTGGCTTACCTGAATGCAAAAGAATTAGTTCCTCAAATAAAACCTGATCACCAAATTCATCATGGCTTACCTGAATGCTTATTCATTGCATCTTTTTTCCCTTTTAAAGAAGACTGAGCAGAGGCAGGTGATGATGAAAGAGTAGGTTTACCACCCACAGGTTTCTGCTTGCTCGATGAACCTCCAGGAGTTCCTTTCACGGAGGTATTTTTGGTCCCCCAACTTCCCTGGCTTGCAAGTTGAGGAAAATCCGCCCTACTTGCAAATTGGATGATAAGTATTTAACAATTTATATCAAATAAAGGATGATCTCTATTCTCTATATATCATGAAATATAAAACCCAACACAATATTAGAATAAGATGCAGGGCTTTGTATTTTCCGAAGAGAAAAAAACACATGCACGGCTTTGTAGCGGTGGCTGAGATGAAGGGGAAAAAGAATTTGGCGTAGATACAATCACTAAGAAAAGGCAAGGAAATGTATAATTAACCCATTACTAACTTTGGCATATTGCAATTGCATATGCCATCATATTGTGCATGGATAAAATAACCACTTAGAAAATCACAATAACTCGTCTTGGTTGTATATAAATCTCCGTCACCTTTCACTTGATCAAGATATCAAGTCTCTCTCCCACTTCCCTAACTCTCCTCCCTCTGACATGCACTCCCATGGTTACCACTAGGGATGGGGGCAAACACAGCCGAAATAACATGGCCCTGCCCAAACGTCATTGGGATGGGGTTGAGGACGTTATATTCCACGTAGAAGCAAGTTTGGAAAGCAGGGAAGGATAAGGGCTGTCTTCAACCCAGACCACCCTGATTATATACTAATACATGGACACATATAAGGTCACTAGTTCAACTCCTGTTGAAGCATATCACGGAATCTCCTGGATTCAAGTTTCTCAAATTATCACGAGTCTTATTTTATGCTAACTTAATTAGCTTTATTTTAATTCATTTCTAGCATGTTCTGTTAAGGTTTTTTATTTTATTTTTATTTTGTATACATAGTTGAGATTAATATGGTAAGTTTAGTATTTGCTAGATATGGATAATATATAGGGTCAAACTAACACATCTTTTTGTATGTTTTTGATAGGTTTATATTGGTTTTATTAGTCACTCAGGGTTTTCAGCAATATAACCTTCTAGTATTATCATAGTTGGGATGACCTAGAGCCTAAAACTATACCATGTAATATCATTGATTTGATATGTCATAAAGAAACTTTTCCGCAACTGTGCTCTTTGTGGATTGTCTGATACCTTACAGGCATCACATCACCTAACAATTCTAGGCACTCTCAACCCAATACTCCGAAGAACGCAAACCAACCCCAAAACCAAACCTCACAGATCCTGTTCCAAGCTAACATACAGCCCACAAATCCAATAGTCTCACCAAACTATCGCCACCAAAAATAAACAAATAAGAAAAATTGAAATAACAGCCATAAGAAGCTCTTGTTGACTGCAGCCCGCAAATAATCTCATAGCATAGATTGGCGAGACAGTCCTTGCTCTCATCCTCCACCAGAAATTTTATGGAAGCTCGCTCTCACAAAGGGTCCAATCATGCAGCATACGATAAAGCAAAAACAAGAACTCACAGCAGCAAGGGAATGAACATGTGCAAACACCATTGGAAGACACAGTAGTTGAAGAACCGTTTGGTATAGCTTTCGTATATGGGATCGTTCAAAATGTAGTGACCATTTGGATGAGCTTTTTCACAGCTTTTCCAAATATCTGAGACCTTTTTAAAGCTAAAAACAGCTTATTAAAAAAAAAGTTCATTTTGTAGCTTTTTATAAATAATAATTTAAAAAAAAAAAACTCCTACTCGATTGTTTTAAAAGCTAACCAAAGAGTTACAAAGGAAAAGATACGTACTGCTTCACTTCTTGCTTTGGTTGATCTAAAGGGCCCCAGAATAGATCATCTTCTCCTTTATTTTTAGATTGAGAAGAAGTCTGGGACACCATCTGGATAGGAGATGCTGCCTTGGCCGGAGATGATCCAGAAAGAGACCACGAAGGACCACTTCCACGGTTTGGCTGATTTGACTGGGACTTTTGAGGAGTCGGCATTGGTGTTTGGTGCTGGGTGGGACCCTTCGTCTGCTGTTCCTTAAGAATGTCCCTCAATGAAGTCTGTTTCTGAACCTTCCCAGAGTCAGTAGACCATGCAGGAGCAGGGGGAGGATTTACAGAGTCGCCCTTCCAAAGAACAAAATCTCCAAAAGAAGGACCAGATGGTATAGCAGGTAATACTTCCTTCTGCTGCTGTAACTGACGAGAACTCTTGCTTTTCTCTATAGGACTCGATGCAATAGAGAGATCAGCTGAAGCAGTTGGCAATGAGTTCTTAGATCCACTACTCTTAGCTTTTGCCAACTTTTTGCGACTCTTCTTAGTGTCCTTGGCCTCAATAAAGTTATCATCATCCACTAAATCTGATTGCGTACTCATAACTGTTACAGAAACATCACTATCCCTTTCATTAGACTTCACTAGCACTTCATCCGCCAACAGATCATGTAACTGGCTCTTCATGCCCTTTTGATGTAGTGAAGTTTCGGGTTTACCCAAATTTAACTCAATACTTCCCGCATCTTGCTGAGTTTCTCTTGGCGTTTTATGATCTGAATTGGCAACAACCCCAGCCCAAGGGGAGGAAAAACCAAGGGAGCTAACAGTTGTGGAGGTCTCAATTGCCATCTCTGTCTGTGCTTTCCTATGTTCTTCCTGTTGAATTTCCAACAATGACTTTGGCTTGAAACCAGGAGCGGGCTTCCAAGCTCGTAGGCCAGGATTTGCTTGTGTCTTAGGCAGTGATACAGATCCAACCATTTCTGAATCTCTCTTCATGTCCACAGTTTCAGTATCAACTTCAGCTGAAGAATCATCAGATCTGTTCGGTTTTGTTTCTTGCCTAGACAGTCCAATAAGTGTTTCTCCTCCAGCATTCTCACTACTAAACACTTCAGATGCGGATAGTTTTGATTGCAAAGGGGTTGTTTTAGACACTCCCCTTGCCTGGTCTGATGATTGTGCTTTGGATGACTTTTGCTTTCTGGATTTCTTCTCAGAAGTTTTTTTTACCTCATGTACTTCAACATTTTTCAAATCTTTCACTGAGGAGGTCTCATCAATGCACTGTTCTCTTTCAACCTGAGCTTCCTTCGCAATGACTACTGATGAAACACTCGATTCACTTCCTTGCTCAGGGACTGAAACGTCGTTTAACGGCACAGCAACAGAAATTTTTAGATGCTCCGGAGGAACAAAATCTGTAGCAGCCTCATAGGTGTCTGTGTTAGGTTCTTTACTTCTCAAATTGTCCCCCTTCAATTGGGGAAAGCTATCCATCACCGTAGATGCCAATACATCATCCTCCCTCTGTTGAGCATCATCAATTTGATCGGTGGTAGTCCCAAACATTTGATGAGGCAAATGTAAAGAAGAGACCTCAGAAGCAACATTCCGGTTGACATCTTGGGAAACACTCAAAGGCATATTTACAAGGTTAGATATACGTTCGTCTGGCATATTTGGAACCGGTATCTGTGAACCCATCTGAAACAGCTCTTGAGACTGCTGGAACCTAAGATGATCCGCTGAAGCATTTCCATAAGATGGGTCACCAAAGCGCTGCTGAGGATGATGATGGTGATGATCCGACAACAACACCTGTGACAGCAACTGCTGTTGCTGTCGCAATAACTGTTGCTGCTCCTCCTGCTTTTGCTGCTGCTGCTTAAGCAACAAGAGTTTATCCAGCAGTGACATCTGCGGTGAAGGAACTGGTGCTGCCTGGGACTGTAACTGCAACAAGTACTGCTGCTGCAACAAACTTAATATTTGTGGGTCCTGAGAGAGACCCGAAGAGAGCAGCGTATCAGGGGTTAAAATGCCAGTAGAATTATTCATAGTTTGAGCTAGTAAACCCGTTAAAGAGGGTTGGGTCTGTGGTTGTAGCCTCTGTTGCTGGATCCCAAAAGAGGGTGGTTGGTCCAAGCCACCCTGTACTGGGAAATTTGACCATCCACTCACTCCATTATTTACACCAGAGGTGGACCTATCGGGCATGCCTTTAAGGATGGACATCAAATCCACATTCTGAGAATGAGTCTGTTGACGAGAAGTATCACCAATAATTTCAGACTTTGGAACCATGGATGAGGCATCCTGACCAGACCAGAATGGATAAGCGTTTGGCAGAGACCTTTGTCTCTCAAGTGCCATTCTTTTGGCCAAGAGGTACAAGTTGTCTCCACTTTCAATTCCCGAAGGAGGCATACCAACAGAATTATTCCCAATATATCCCTGCATACCTGCAAAGTCGAATATATGTAAATAAATATTTGTAAATATTTATATAAACATGTATATATTTATACTAGTCAAAAATAACCATCCACCAAAAGTCTTCAAGACCAATGAAATGAAAAAATAAATGCAGGCAGGAGTAGGGCATGTTTGGGATCACTTTCCAAATGCACATTTGGACCAAAACGTGCTTATGGTCCCCAAAAAGCATATAGAAGTACGTTAATCTTATAGACGCTTTAATGCCTCAAAAGAACGTTTTGGCTGAAGCAAGTTGAGATGCTACAGCCGAAACGTGATGTAGGAAGCAGATTTGGGATTTTAATGAATTTTCTAAATGCCCATTGTGCCCATGTGATTAGGGCTTCTGCTCATAGCCAATCCAAGCGGGCCCTTAGGCAAAAGAATGCCACAACATTTAAAATTCAGAAAGGAAGTTTTCTGTCAAGGATACCAACCTTCAGAAAAAGCAAACTTCAGAAACAGAATGCCAACATTTAAAATTCTCAAAGGAAGTTTTCTGTCAAGGATACCAACCTTCAGAAAAAGCAAACTTCTCGAGAGAACTGCCCGCACCCGACATCAAGGATTCCAAAAACCGGTTTTCAGCTTCTGTTCCTGAACTGTGCTTATATCTTAGTTCGTTCTTCACTCCATCAACCTCACTTGAACCTGCATTAAGTGTTCCAAAACCACTTAAATTTGGCCTACTAGGCACCTCAGTAACTTCCGTCTGTTTCGGAGCACAAAATCCGGGTGGTGGTCGGGCTTTTGCCCTCAAGTGTGGCATAACATCCCCAAGCAAGGAAAATGGTGTGTCTTGCGGTGCGTTAGCTACTCGAACTTGCAAATCTATGCCAAAATAACCAGCCTCAAACCACCCAATAATATCACTACCAGAAAAAGGACCTTGAATTTCACCGCGGGGGTCTTTATAGTAAAGGATTAGGTCGTCCGGAGAAGGTTGTGAAAGTTTCCGGATTTCCATTTCCCTTTTAACAATTGGGTCCTCACCAGTTTGCCATTTAGATTCGTCTTTGGAGTTAGATGTATCTACTAAACCACTTTCCCAACCGTTGTTCAGATCCTTCTGTGATTGTGACCAGCCAATATCGGAAGTTCTCAATCTGACATCAGTTGGAATCTCTCTCCAATCATGCGAAGTTGGATGCTTACGTTCTACGAAGGATGATGATCGCCATTTAGTGCCAGCAACACCAGATGAATTTCCCTGCACGGTAGATTCCCTATTGTTGAACATCTCATCGGTCCTCCTATACTGAGCACCATCTTCTCTTAAAGCTGCAGATAATAGACACCAATTATAGAACACTTTTCAATGAACATTTTTAATGGGAAACGTGTCATCATCCAACAAACCAAGAGAACCATTCACATCATTCTACTCTTGTATCACTAAGGACAAAGAAGTCAGAAAAAAAATAATCAAACGTCAATACATGCTTTCTACAGTTTTGGATGAGAAATCTTGCCCCTATTTTTATCTCTTTTTCAGAGTCAGAAATAGTAACAGATTCAGTAATTCTATGAAGTTTTTGAAGATGATGGGAAGTAGGCCTCATATGTAGATGGGGCATTGGGTAGATTCTGTTCACCAATCAATCAAAATAAAATAACTTATCATAAAAGCATCTCAGCCATCGAGCAAATATACATAAATTCCAGCCAGATAGAATGTCTATATAAAGTTACCTTCAGCATTTAATTTAAAATCAGAATGTATCTGATGATCCTGCATGGGTTCCATTTTAGGATCAGGCCCATATGAGTGCATCTGCTTCTCATAGGACAACCGCTCCGAATAACTTGACTGACCACCTTTGGGATTGTCGACAGTCTCATCTTTATAGTCATCAACACCAAGTGGTAGATCTTCTCTACTACCTGAGGCAAGTCAAGTGCAACAAACGTAAAATCATACAATCAACTGCATGCAAACATATATACCATACAAATGTAACTTGGACATGAGCGTAGTACCAAGCTTCGGTCGCCCCAACTGAAAATCATTGGAACTCCGTCCAACAGATCCATCCTTGGAAATCTGAGGTGTGCCACTACTTGTTATGTCCCCTTTGTCAATTGCCTTCAAAATGACCTGTGCTTAAGACACAAGGCAATCAATATACCTGCACGTAATACCAACAAAGTTCCCAAATAAAATGCTAAATTACCAGTTCCTCGGAAGTAGTTGCACATAATGCCAGAGGCTCTAATGGTTCTTCCTGTGAAAGTGAAGGTACTTGCGCTAATCCGTCGAGTAGCCTCCGAAATGAACCCATATCAGTTTTCCTCAATACATCCAGCAATTTTGTCCTGCTATATCTTAAAGGGGCTGACTCTCCATGACCCATTTCACCCTTATCTGAAACCGGCCCGAAAGATTGAGACTGGGTAGACGTATTGGTAACCCTTCCTCGACCATGTGGAAAAGAATTTTCACCCCGTCCTCGACCATAGGCAAATGTAGAAACTTGCTTGCCTGGCGTTAAAGATTGGTGATGAGGAGGTTGTTCTCCCCTCTCTCGGCTCTGAGCGGAGTTAGATCTCCATGGCCGATAATGATCCCCTTCTCTGTCATCTTTTCCATGATGACTGAGATGAGACAACCCTTTTTCAAGAGTCATATCAGCGTCTTTGTCAGAGTCCATCCACTTCTCGCGCAAACTATCTGTCTCCTTATCATCAGGCCCCCAGCGTGTGTTCCATTTGCTCTCACGACGCTCATAATTAGTTTCCCTGTTGCTTGAATCGACCCAGCGCTCAGATGGGGCACGGCGTCCTTCTCCGCCATGTCTTGTTGACGAGTTATCCACCCATCGATCCCCCTTCCGGGTATCACCAAGATCCTTATTTCCTTCCCTCCAGCGATCCCTGCGAACAGAGGAATTGCTGTCTCTTTCTTCTTCACGCCAGCGATCACGGCGACCAGAGTCCATATCAAGAACAGTTGGCCGGAAAACGTCCTTTTTCTTCTCAGCATCAAGTGCCTCCTCACCGTTTACCACTGACTTCGTCACCTCTGAACGATTGGCATAACCCGGATATGGGCTGAAACGGTTGTCCTGTAAGGGAAGCACAATGAGATAAGAACCTTTAGAGCAGCACAAAATCTCTAGCAGATTGCAATAAAGGAGCAAAAGCTAAAAATAAGGATCCCAAATAAGTGAAAGATATACTCTCAAAATCTTTTTCCACACACACACAGCACTCGTGTTTACTACATAAGATAAAAAGAGACCAAATGATATCGCACCCCAGTGACATTTCCAGACTTATTCTCCCCGGGTTTTGGTAGAAGCCACTGTGGTGAGAGCGGAATGGAATTGTCAGATCCTTGCACATCTACATAAATCCAACGTAAAAAAAACAGTTAAATAACACCTAAAAGTACCAGAGCAGGAATTTTGAAGTAAAATATAAGTGCTATTACACTGCCAACTGCATGACTGCCACCAGATTAGATTATTCATATTTCAGGTAAACTGATAAGAAACTAAATACTGGCAAATGTATAGCATTCCACGACAAGTCCATGTATGAAAAAAGAAAGGGGGGCGGGGGACACTACTCATTTTCATTTGAAACAATATCAAGAAAAACATATAAAAAATTTGGTAGGTTAGAGGATGCAAGCATCATTACCATTAAACTGTTTGAAATGTTGATTGTTCATGTTGTTGAAGTACCTAATCAGAACTGAAGAAGCAAGCACACACACCCGTCCTATCTAATTCCACAAGAAAAGAAATGGAGCCCTTTTTCCAAATTTTGCATTGGGGAACTTGATTAACTATTTAAGAAGTCTTATACTTTGAACCATTTTAATATCTAGTTTTCAAGAGGCATTGCAACTACCGTTAACACCCGATCACCTCCTTTCCACTCTCCCCTCTCCCTCCCTTCTATCCGTGTTTATTTGGCCAGGGAAAAAAAGGTATTCACAAGTAACCCAATAACTACATTCATAGAATGAGTTGTCAAATGAAGATAAATGGCACTAGATCTACATTCATCTCAAGCAACAAACAAAAATAAATATTTCCTGCAGACAAAAATTACCATATTACATGATTTTATTTATTTATTTATTTTTTTTTCTCTTTCTTCGTTCTTTTACTTTTGGCTAAAGACAATATCTTCTATTCTACTACTGTCCCTTTCAGATTGATTAGATTGTACTCACAGAATTGAAATTTTTTACACATACACGCAAAATGAGATTCTCAAACATATAGCAAAACCCTAAAATAGATTAGTTCAGTTTTAATCAGATATCTATATATATATATATGTGTGTGTGTGTGTGTGTGTGTGTGAACAACAGACATTTACAGCATTTGGTTTCAAAAAAGATGAAAATGACAACGCATTTTTACTTCCACAGTAAACTAGGGTTTTACAAATAACCCATATAATGAGAACACGCATAGCTCCAATCTCCACAATAAACTAGGGTTTTACACATAACCCAACCACTTCGCCTAAAATCGAAGTGCTTTTGCGCGAAAGCTGAAGAATCCAACAACAAATTGAAGTGTCATAGAGTGAGAGAGAGGGGACAAATAGTGCTGAAGGTGGAATGGAATTGAACGGTAAATACCTTTGGAGATCTGAATGGAACGAGAATCGAAGTCGGTCTTGTCAGCCATGGATGATGGTTGAAGAGAGAGAAAGTTGCAGAGAGATGTGTAGAGAGAGAGAGAGAGGGGGGTCGGAGACGCCAACAAAAAACCCTTTTCTTTTCGAGTTTCAATTGACTGCTTTGAATAGAGAGAGATATCGAGAGGGAGAGAGAGAGAGAGAGTAGAAGGCGAATGGGGGGAATATAGGTTAAGGGTAAATGGAGGATAGAAAAAAAGAAGAGTTTAGTTTAAGATAAGTTAACACCAATCGGCTTACGTTAGAGAATGGTGTTGCAAAATTTTATGATACAATCGCAGTGTTTGTGGCGTATCATAAGAACTAAAATTGGTGTTGCTTTGACTACGCCTCCTTTTTTTTTTTTCTTTTTTTTTTTTGTTATTTGGATACTGATTGGATGCACATACTATCCTCACACACACAGCTTAACTCAACCCCAAAGTCTGGCATTAGTTCACAATAAAATCCAATAAGGACCACTCATTACGACTTAAGAACTGTCGATTCCCAATCTTGAAACTGAGAGTGCGAAGTCACAACTAGAATTCCCTATAAGGATTCAAACCCTCTCCCCTCTATTGGCAAGAGAGAGGCAATGCCAATTAGGCTACAGCCCACTCGGTAGGCCTCTGAGTACAATGATATATACGATGGAGTATAATCTTTTTTTTATTTTCTTCTTTTATAATTACATTAATCATGACAGGATATACACACACTCATCTCATTCCAATCCAACACAAATCTAAAGTCCCATAATAACTCACAACAAAGTCAACAAAGACCACTCATTCTGACTGACGAATAACAGGGACAAGTAAAACAATCTCTTTAGACGGATTTGAACCCACAATCTCCCTACCGAGGAAAGAGATGTCATACTAATTGGATTGAGCTCGCTTGGTTGATATATACTAGAATCTAAGTGTGGGTAAAATGAATATATTTTTACTCACCCCATTTTTACTCAACCACACAGGCCTCCACTGAGTGACGTGTGTCTCATTTCATTCTCATTTACCCATAATTACTGGAATAGATCACATGTCATCCAACGAAGACCTGAATAACCAAAAATGATGTGAGCAAAAATGCTCTTAGGTAAAATGGATGTGCAATCTTTGGAACTAAGCAATTTTGAGTGATTGACCTTTAAAAAAACAGCTTATTGTATTTTTACTCAACCTTACTTCACCACCACCACAATGTTGAAATGTGTGCCATACATGTCCCGTTTAGCAATTGTGTTATATGAGCAAGGGTAATATGTGAATAGGATGGGACAAGTGTCATCGTTTCGATAATAAATGAACAAAAATAAGCAAAAGTGAATTGAACAATACTGCACTCAAACATTTTTGATCGTAACACAATGATATGACTACAATATTTTGAGACTGGTGCCAAATGTTTTGAGACCTGGATGCGACGTTAGCACTAACATCCTTTGCACTAATTAGTAACGGTGACTTCCTCTCGGCCACCAATTTAAATCATTATGATACGACTAAAATCATTATCGCTGTACTTGTACCCTAGAATTCTTCAATGTTGTTTAATGGAAAACACTTGCTAAACGGAATTACCACATCCACGCGCCACTCTGTGGATTGCACGACTTATCAAAAAGACGAAATTACCCTTCAGTAACTAGAATTAGTGCTATTCGTGGCATTCACGCTTCTATTTGCGACTTGACTTTGAGATGCCATATTTTCCCAGTCTTCTTCGGTTCTTCCTACTCGCCGGGGGTGCGTATTGCGCCAAGAACCGCGCAGGTTAAGGAGACTACTCTAAACGCCGCGTTTTTGCACAAAAATCACTTCTAGTCAAAACGGCTTGCGCACGGCAGAGGTTGGTCACGTGTCACGCATGCTTTCGTATCACAGTGTTAATTACAGATTATAGTAATCTTTACAGTTCTGGTCAGAACAAAATTAAGGCCAATTATTTAGTTAAGAAGAATTAAGTAAACTTAAGAGGTATGATTATTCGTTTTTTTATCATTTGGTGTAGTAGTCTGGTGCGTAGATTTATTTGCCAGGGCTCGGGGAGGGGGGCAAGGTTTGAACCTTGATATGAACGTGACATAGAAAGTCTTTTTACCAACTAAGCTAAACCGTTTACTCACTAGACTAATCGGCTTCCTCAATAAGTATGATAATTCTAGTTACAAAAAAAATTAAAGAAAATTATGTTAATTTCAGACTACACTAAATTGTCCATTTGGTTTGCAGGATTATTGCCCTCCACCCACATTAATATCCATAACTATATTTTTTTGCTATAAAGTGTGTGTCACAATATCAAACAGTTATATTTTAAAATATAATAAAATATGTATACTGAGGATTAAAAAATAGAAAAAGAAAAAAAGAGTCATGGTTATTTCAAGGAGATCAAAGGAAAAATACAAGTAGTGTAAACAAGCTAGAGTTTTAGTGCCATATTTTATTTTTTAATCTACACCATTATATAAAAGAACCTAAAGGCTCATGAATAGTAAAATTTTACTAATTGATTGTCCTTATTTGGTATTTCTCTAATTTGTTTCTCCTTCAATGTAATTTTACTTCTTCTTTGATACTATTAGGGAAAATTGTAAATTACACCCCTGTAGTTTAAGGATTGTGACAATTTGGTCCCTATGGTTTTAATTTTGGCAATTTACACCATATAGTTTGAAAATTGTGCAAAATTCACTCAATTACAAAATAAGCAAGGGCATAATGGGAAAATATCATGTTATTTTCAGTCCAAAATGACACATGTGTCCAGAGACCTAGGAGTGTAGTTGAATGGGACCAGAAGCTTATACGGGGGTTTTGAGATAGCACCCCTACTGGAATTTTTTTGGGTAAAAAATAGTATAATTTTATGTGATTTTTTGTACAAACTAATTTATCTACACCATTATATAAAAGAGCCTATGAACAGTAAAATTCCAATTGATTGTCCTTATTTGGTATTTCTCTAATTTGTTTCTCCTTCCGTGTAATTTTACTTCTTCTTTGATACTATTGCAAATTACACCCCTGTAGTTTAAGGGTTGTGACAATTTGGTCCCTATGGTTTTAATTTTGGCAATTTACACCCTATAGTTTGAAAATTGTGCAAATTCCACCCAATTACAAAATAAGCAAGGGCATAATGGGAATATCATATTATTTCCAGTTTAAAATGACACTATGTGTCCATAGACCCAGGAGTGTAGTTCAGTGGGACCAAAAGCTTAAACAGGGGTTTTGGGACAGTGCCCCCACTGGAATTTTTTTGGGTAAAAATAGTATAATTTTATGTGATTTTTTGTACAAACTAATTTATCCCATAAATAACTTATAATCTTTTAAATAATCCGATACACTTAAAGCTTATAATAATCTGGTAATATCTTATAATCTTTTAAACTACCGTGCTAATAGCTTATAATCTTTTAAACAATCTGACACACTTAAAGTTGGACACGCACTGCCAAACAAATATCAAAGTGAAATTAATATAAATAAATTAATTAATTAAGCTTATAATTGTAATACCCGTAAATTTTCTATAATTAATAAAATTAGTCCCCCGTATTTTGTTCGTATTTCCTTCTAGCATTTTAATTTCACAATTTCGGAACCCGAATATGTATACGTATCTAATAACTCAGACTGTACAAGCTCGGACTAACCCAGCACGTTAACTTGTAAAATCTGTGTAAATTAGACTGTATTGCACGTGGATTCTAGCGACGGCTCAACCATACCAAAAATGGAAAGTAGGAATCTTACCTAAAATGGGAATGTACTAGCCTAAGCCTACCTTAATCCATTGGATAACTACACTACCCAACACACCTAACCTTTACCCGTCGGACATTACCCACACCCCCCATCGCCGGCGCACACTCCCCCACCCCCTCTCAAATCTATCACCATCATATCCTCTCAAAACAGATTGCAAAATCTGTGTACCTATATGTATATGGTGTATGCATGTATATGGGTTATATTATATATGAGAGCCATTGAGAGATAGAGAGGGCTACCGAGACAGTTAGAGAGAGAGAGAAGCACTCCCACACACACCCTCACTACTCTCTGCCCCCCTGTACTCACACCAAGGACACACACACAGGCGCCTGAAAGAAGACGAGAAGGAGAAGAAGAGGAAGAGCAGGCCGGAGACGGGAAGCGGAAGAAGGAAACAACCCCTCCCCCCCCTCCCTCCCTCCCTCCCTCCCTCTATTTCATTTTCAGCATTTATTAAGACACTTCAAACACACAGAGACCCCCATACACACCCAAACTGAGCATAGGCTCTCGGTCAACCGAAAATCCCCATTAAAGCTCTTTGCCCGAGCTTGATTTCACAAACATCCCTAGACCCCCTAAAAATGGTACCAAACAGAACCTTAAGGACCCAGATAAACCCCGAGAAGTAGTTTTTGGAATGGGTAACGTTTGGATATACATGCAAGCCATTATTCCTTAAAATGGCCAAAAGAATAATTGACTCGTGGGAACCTTAAACGAGCAAACCCAACTCTTAGCTCACACTATGTGAAAGAGGGCCCTATTTCGATCATTTTGGCATTGGTTTGAACTGTTTCTATGGAGAAACGACCAAGTTATGGCCGTTTGAAGTTTTTCCATCCTGCCGGCGGCGGCTCGGTTTGGCCGGAGAAGACATGACCCGAATAGGGTCCGGGTTATATCGTTTACCCGTTTTAAATTAAGTTGGGTTGGGTCATGGGTTCGGGTATGGGTTATTATGTGTGTATAAGTGTGTAGTGGATCCGGGTTATATTAATTAATATGGGTCGGATCTAGGAGCGTGTTTTGGAACGAAAATTCCGATTCCGATCGATTCCGATCCGAAAATTTTCGATTTTGGCAAGTAAAAATACATTCCGAATTCCGAAATTCCGAATTCCGAAAATTCCGAAAAATTTCGGATCGGAATTTTTTTCAGAATTCCGAAAATTCCGAAAAATATATTCCGAAATTTTTCGAAAAAATTCCGAAATAGTCCGAAAAAATTCTGAAAAATTCCGAAATTACCTTACACTACTTGTCCCACATCGGTTAGCTATGAAAAAGAATAAGGAATGTGAGTCTATAAATTAGTTCCAACTTGATCCACATTAGTCCAAGCACTAAGCTTGTATCGAAAAATTCCGAAAATTTCCGAAATTTTTCCGAAAAATTTTGAAATTTTCCGAAAATGATCCGATTCCAAAAATTCTGAAAAAATTCCGAAAATTCCGAAATTTCCGAATCGGAACGGAAAATGAAAATTTTGAATTTTCGGAATAGGAATCGGAACGCCGAAATAATTTCCGAAAATTTCAGAATTTTTTCCGAAACCCCTATTTCCGATCCGATCCGATCCGGCCGAAACACACCCCTAGTCGGATCGAATCTTTTAAGTTGGTTTAGAGTTAGAGTGTAAATGGGTGATCCATGGACTCGGGTTGGATATGGGTCAGATCCGCGGATCTTTATTTAAAATTAATATTAGTTATAATCTTTGATTAAATTATTAATTAATCTGTTAACCCTGATTTATGATTTATAATCTGTTTTAAGGATTATTAACATTTTATTTCTTCTGCTAAACTAGGATTAGTAATTAAATGTATTGTTTATTATATATTATATATTAATAAATAATTATTAAATGATTTTAAATAGTTTAAAATTATTTTATAAATGGATTTTAAATGCCAAAATTTCATTATAAATCATGAGATATTATTTTAAATAATACTCATATATTCTGAAAATATATTGTAGGGTAATTTATACTCTAATATTATAAGATATTAGTTATTATATGTTTCAATTATTATTTATTTAAACCTAAATAAATGATAAGAAATGGTTTATAATTAAAAATAATCAGGTAATAAATACCTAATGACGATTTTAAATATAGGAAAATTATATTAAATTTTCCTAAAATCTAATACCTCTATTTTATGAAATTTATTTATAAAACCCGCACTACAATATTTTAATATTCCTTTAATTAATTATAAAGGACCCGTTTGGTTGTATTTAAATTATTTAAATACCAAACAAACTCCGAAAATTATGAGAAAAATACTACTAGCTTATTTTAAGGCCTAATATTTAATAAAAATATTTATAAGGGTTAAATGCCTTCCTAAATTATATTTTATTATTAGAAGTGTTCCTACGTCTTTTGTTAGACGATTAAATTTCTGAAATTCATAATAAATAAACCGTAACTCAGAAAAATACGCGGTCAATTCCTAGAGCCTTAGAATAATGTGTAGAACATCCCTTTGAAGTTTGGTGACCTTTCGACACGGTAAAAAATACAGCTTATCTTTAGGGCCCAAACTGGTATAGAAAACACAACCTTTTGTGCGACGGACTCCGATTCGAGTCTAGTCGATGGCGTTAGACTCAGAATGATGTCTAGATTATCATGTTGAGATTTAGGAACCTACCCGGCACAATTACCATTATGCCCTTGATTCTAGTACGCTTATTAATCAATATTCTATGAATTTACATACTTTGTAGGAACCACCGTTACGCTCGTTTCTACGCACCCGCATCGAGGTGAGTCATCCTAACTCACTTGGTATATTATAAAATTATTCTTTGTGCAAATATGTATACCCAGTGCGTCCTGTGTGGACGATACTTGTCACACCCGTTCCAGAAATTTATGATTTTGAAAATGCATCATTTGAGATTTTTGAAATTATTAATGTTATTAATAATTTGAGTTGAGGTTGACTGTGGGTCAACGGTAAGGTGTCAGTGAGGACACGGGAACATGGTAGTTCATATGGCATGAGCATGAGTACTAAATGGCATTTATATGATTTAAATGTTATTTGACTTATATGGTATTTTGTGAATAGTGAATTATACCTGTGTAGTATAATTTTTGGTATTTTCGGTATTGTTTGTTAAAATTTTGAGAACTGTGGTGAGAACGTGAGTGATACGTTAATTAAAAAGGTAGGTTAGGTAGAGATTCCACAGAATATAGTTTTCGGACGTTATTTTTGGACCCAAACGAAACCTAGTCGAAAACTTTTGAAATTTATAATTTTCACTCGTAAAGTTATAAAATGGACGTGTGCGAAGTTTCATGGGTTAATTAGAAGTTTGAGAAACTTGCGGGGAGGTAAACGTAATTTTCAAAAAGTTTATCTATATATAGAAGTTGATGAGATTTCATTCTCATTCAAACTTCCAAAAATATCTAGAGAGAGGAGAGAGAAGGGAGATTGAGCCAACGGGCTTTGCGACGCCGATCGACGACCTTTCGTCCGTCAGATTTTCTCCAGATTTTAGATTTGAACTCGTGGAGGTAAGAGCTGCGTTTTGATCCTAGACTTTTGGGGAAAATCAGGTAAAACTCGTAGGAATCGCGTATAATTTGAAATCCGACGATTAATTAGCCCCCTAGACGATCCTTCAAAGTTTGAAGAGAATCGCACGAGGTATGAATTCTAGATCTATGAAATATATGGATTTTCATGTTTTGAACATCAACTTTGATATCTTTGGATCCGGGCGAAATTCATGTATTAATTAGGCCCGTTAATTATGCACGTGAAATTATGTGAAAAGCACGTATAACTATTATGTGAGCATGTTATGTATCTACTTGGGTCAAAGGGGAGCTTGGTGCGAATTCATCCGGGGTAAGCTCCTCGAACCTTGAGGATTGTGATTTGATTGTGATTGAAATGGAATTGGAATTGTGGTTGTGTCTGGATTGGAGGTGGGCCCAACCAGTACACGGTACCTGGTATGGAGGAAGGTCCAACCAGTGTACGAGATGCGTGGGAGAAGTGGGCCTCCTACGGCATCGACCGGATGAATGTGTACCATTCACCCTAGAGACTATTTCTATGTGTTTTAGATGCTTAAATCATGAACTGTCATATAAGCATATATTTAGAATTGTACGCTCAGCATATAGTTGAGCAGTGGAGATGTACTCCATTGCAGGTAAGACGAAAGACAAGAAGAATCGTAAGGAGTGAGGCCGATGAACGCCGGGGAAATCACCTTTGTATATGTTTTTGTTTTAAATCCTAAAACTTGTGTAAGGATTGGGAATTGTAATAATACGTTGTAATAAATCTTTGGATTAGTTCCGTTGTATGGTAATTCTGTATTTGAACGCTTGTAGTTATGTTTTAAATGTTATGGTTGTAATTGTTGTTGGTATGGAGTGACATGAGTTGTTAAATTTCATCACAGGGCTGCCCAGTAGGGGAGCAGTCGACTGAACCCTGTATCAGTTGACTGGATCCCATGTGTTTGAGACACTGAAAGTGAATTGTAAGAGAAGCAGTCGACTGGACCTTGCATCAGTCGACTGAGACACTGTTGGTTTTGGTTACTGCTTGTTTTGTCTGAGATTCAGTCTACTGGATTGAGAAAATAGTCGACTGGATGGAGCCCCAGGCCATGACATTCTGCTAAATTAGGGTACCAGTTGACTGGACATTTTCAGTCGACTGATTATTTTAGGCACCAGTCGACTGGGTCCCCGACCCAGTCGACTGGATGGGCTGTTATAATTTGAAACCTTTCTATTTGAGATCACCAATCGACCGGATCGTCGATCAGTCGACTGGACCTCTGTTTTCAAAACTGTTTTCTTTTGATCAGATTCAATTGGCCAAAACTTTTTATAACTCTGATTCTATTGGATTTTTTCAACTCAGAGGGTAATGTTTCCTAAAGTTTTAAAATATCTAGGGTTATTTTAAAGTTCTTTCCGCTGTGTATCGTTAGATGATGTTTGGATGAGCCTTGGTGGCGTGCCACGTGTCCTATTTCCACGCGTAGTGGGATGGGTCGTGACAATACTGATAAGTGTTAATCATGTGAATGTTGAGATTCCTACTTATGTGATGAACGCATGTTAGTTAACTATACTCCATGTCTAGTTAATAATCATTGACATTCTTGCTTATTATGTTTTCACGTTTATACAGTCATATGAACATTCATATGAACATAGTTGAGTCATGATGTCAATGTTGACGTCTGCACGGTTAGTCACGGAGACTAACCCAGTCATATTGTTATACACATTGAATGGACCGCAGTGGTCCAAGTGGTACAGTCAAGTAAATGGGAACAACGATAAAACAGCTATAGGGCCCTGCTAGGCGACGATAGCCAGAGTTTCCATTGAAGTTATGTATGAGTTGATGGTTGATACACTATAGGGCCATGCTAGGCGACGATAGCAAAGTATCCATCTAAATGCAATAGTTACCTTTTGAATGCTATAGGGCCATACTAGGCGACGATAGCGCTGTAACTATTCTATTCTCCCGGCAAGGTTATGAGGACCTAAGAGTCCAATGATTACACTCTTTTAAAACCAAAATTTGCTATAGGGCCTTGCTAGGCAACGATAGCAACGTAATCATTCTACTCTAAGCCAACGGCGTTACACTGGTAATGTAACAAGTCACATGAGTAAGTTTTGGTGTCTGTGGTCGAGTTAAAGTCGAATATATCGGTACTGCATTGTGTCGTCATTGTCACACCCCAAATTTAATTACTGATACCAATATGGTTATGGTATATAGTGAAATTAATGAAGCTATGACGGTATTAATATTTTAAATCACAAAATCCTGAGACTGAAATATTTATATTTCATATTACGGCTTCCTAAAGAACATCCTCTTATTACATTGCTTTTTTAATACAAACAGAAAGGAAAGTAAAATAAAATAGATGATCTTGGTCTTTAAGCAGCCATTCTCCTTAGTTCTCACCTTCTATTCATGTCCCTGTAATTTTTATTTATAAAAATAATGAGCTGTGGGCCCAGTAAGGATATAATTTTTATTTTTGAAAAGAAATCATTATGTCAGGATTAATACATATATAAATCATTACAAGTTAAATATATTGCAGAATTAAATAATGTATTTACCAGTTGCATATAATAATTATACCTGAGACTGACAATCCTGCCAAAATAGAATAAATTTTAAAGATTGTATCAACCAAGCACATAATGTTTTATTACATCAAGGCTACATCACCCCAGCCTAGCTCGAAAGGTGTATACCACCTACTAGCCCAGCTCGAAATAGGTAGTATATTAGTGCACTGACTGTAGGACTATCTCAGTCCCTAGCCATCCCAACTTGACTATCTCAGTCTTATATTATTCAAGGCATCGGCCTTAACTTTAAAATTATTAATAAAACATTTATAACAGTTTATCATAATCCACAGTATATTTTGGGTGGGGACAAAATAAAGCTCTACCTTCTATTTTTTTTTCTAAATTCAAATTTTGGTCCAATCAAAAGTTTTAACTCCAAACCGTTCTTAGATATGAGTTTCAAAACTCAGAAGAAATTTCGTAATAGGCAATTTCAAAACAAAATGAAATTGAGCAATCTTAACATTGGACTCTACTAATAAAACAGGCTACTAGGTATATCCACTGAGATATCTTTCAAAAAATGCCATTCAGACATAATGATTTTATGGGAAGTTTTTAAATGTGTTGGTTATGGGTTCAAGTATTATTAGGTGCAGATAGTGAGTGCATTTTGTTTTTTTTTTTTTAAATGAAAACCAAGGAAAAAGAAGCAAAAATAAAATAATATTGCTTGAGCCTAGTCTTAAACCCATAACCCTGAGCACCCAATGTAACAACCTGCATTTCATGAAAATTTAATTTACATTCCCATATTTAATTTGTATTATCTGTGTTCATTTTATTTCAATGGTCATGTTTTATAACCTTGTGGCCTATTTTGTTGTACCTTGTAATTCTTTTGGGGTCAAAATGCAATTTTATAAAATTTAGCTATACTTGTGTTGAATTTCAAAGTCTGTGTTTCAAAACGGTGGAAATGTTTTCTTTTAATTCAAACTGTATTTTTATAAAACCAGAAAACCATTTTCTACATCAAAATGAATTTTTCGTATTTTTGTGACGATCACCGCGCCCCGAAAATACCAGTTTATGTTCAAAATTGTCCGCGCTGTTTTGGGCTCCTACAGATTTCGAATTTGACATAAAGCAGACATGACACTCACTTTACTTCATTAATTTCAAGCAATCATTTGATAGGGCTTTGTTTGGTTTTGCTTATTTGTTGTATGTAATTTTGTGCCTTAAGCTATAATTCCCAAACACATACAAGATGGCCCCTATGAGTCTACTTGACCCTTGATCATCTACAGAGCCCTTGTAGGAGTATACATATGTATATATGTGTAATTGAATATATCTCAGCTCATGTAATACTTGGTGTAAAATAATTTTGAAAACAAATGCAATTGTAGAGTATCCTTGAAGGGACTTGGAGCCCAAGTACTTCCACTCATTCTCTATATATACATACACTACCTAAACACAATCTGGAAGCCTTTAAGTTGAAACACAGAGAGTTTGAGAGAGTTCTTCAGCAAAATTTAAAGAGATAAAAGCAAGACTTCCATAGCCAAGCTTCAATTTGGTTCCTCATATTGCTATTTCTTTCTCAACAATCTTTGCTAACCTAATTATCTCAGTGAGTATTATTAACTCACTAAGAATGTAATTACATGTTTAATTTCTGTGTGTGTAGCTTAGTATGTAAAACCTCCATGGAAATTTTACGTTAGTGATCATAGCTTGAAAAATCATGGTTTACAAAACTCAACCAAAATCAGTTTGTATGGATAAAAATGATAGATTTCTTATCGTATATGCTATACCCAAAGTTTTAGAAACCAATTTGTTCATAGGAAGAAGTATATAAGAAAATTAGTTTTGTGATCTTTTAGTTTTTCATAAAATTCTTGAGTTATAGATTGATTCATGTAAAATTAGTTATGGATTCTTAATCCTCATTGAAAAATGAAGAGATTCATATATAATAAGGCCTAGTAATTTCCGGAATTGAAAATGGGTCAATTTAGACCCTGAAATCTGAAACAGAGCAGTTCTAACGAAGAAGATGAAGCCTCTGCTTCATCTCGCGCGAGCCGCGTGGTTTCAGGCAGACAGAAAAGTTTTTATATAGAAAATGAAAAATGGACAGGTCGCGCGAGCGACCCGCGCGCGCGAGGTGGCCGATTTCAGGCAAGAAGAAAAGGTTTTTAAATAAAAAGAAAAATGGGCAGGTCGCGCGAGCGACCTTTCGCGCGAGCGGCCTGCGCGCATGACTTCTGGCAGTTTCTAGTTCTTGCTTGTTTTGTGTTAAGGAACTGTTTGGTTGGTATTTTATGAATTGTTAAAGCTTAGTTTGGGAAATTTATTAAAGCAGAATCCTATTTGATTATGTGTAGATGATTAAAACAATGAATTGTGACCTATCAATCCCCGCACGTATGTGTTTCTTTAATTCATTAAATTCCTTTATGTTTAAGGTTCATGACATACATGTGGAGTCAGTTGTACATGCATGTGGGTGTCAGTCAGTGTGAAAAAGAGTAATGGTTAGTGTGGAAAAGAGTATGAGATTGAGATTGAGATTGTGTTGTGGACACTCTCTGGTTGTTGTGTACCAAAGTGTGACGTGTTGAGATTGCAGTGAGAGTGTCTTTGAAATGCGATGGTGGCAAAACTAGACACTCCCTGACGACCATGGTAGCGTCAAAGTGTGTGACGCCGAACTTGGACATTCCCTGGCACCCATGGAAGTGCTAAAGTGTGGCCTACGGACACTCCCTGATACCCGAGTCTGGATACTGCGTGAGGGTTCCTCCGGTATTTGCATGGCGGTTTAGGTATTCAAAGTGTGAGGCATTGGACATTCCCTGGTACCCCGGACCAAAGTGTGAGGCAAACTGGACATTCCCTGGCACCCTTGTGCTAAAGTGTGGCTATCAGAGTATTTCAAAGATACTGGTGTGAGATAGTGGGTTGTTGTGTTTGTCGAGAGAAAAGAGTCGGTAAGATGAGTGTGGTGCATCGTCTCATACATGGTCATATGTTTTAAGGAATGAACGACTTCTATATATATTCCCTGTTATTTTTATAATTGAATTCTTCCCATGATTAAACCATTGAATTTACAAACTTAAAAAGAGAAAATTTGTAAAGGGGTATGTTTTACATTTGAAGTTATGTTTTTAATACTCACCAGCTTCTTGAAGCTGACGACGTTGATGCGTCCTGGACATCCGTGTTCAGGCTTTTCAAGTTATAACCAGGAGGAATCTTATGACTATGCGAATTGAGAACAACTGCTGGAAAGAGAAATTTCCGTTATGTGCTATAAGTTTTAAACTGTTTTGTAATAAGGATGACTGTAATAGACACTAAGTTATTGTTTTAATTTAAGGCGGTCTGTGCCTTTAGATGACCCGTGCTGTAATATTTATTAAGTTAGAAAAATATTTGTAAGCTTTGACTGCTCTACTCTGATTATTGTTTATCGTTGTTCGACGTTTGGGACGGAATCGATCCTTCAAACTGTCGCGACCTATGGGTCCATAAAGGAAATTAAACGCTTTCCTTATTTATGATACGTCGGGGGCGTGACACCCAATTTGAGGGTCACGACCACACCACCCACAGCCTCTTATGCTCATATTTCTCCCAACATATATGTATATAACATTAAAAAAAAGCTTTGGATATAAAATATATAAAACATTAGCTAGCAATTAGGCTTGATACCATGATCTGCTTGAACAAAACTATAACTATACCCCACTGAGCCAAACGAACTTACCGTAAGCCTTTTACAAAAATATAGACTTATTCACACTATTTGACCTGTCCAAAATTCCTAACAAAAATTTCCACCGCCTCCATCAACGTCTCCGGCGATGGTGACTCTAAAATTTTAACAATTCTTGCCCAATTATGATCTATTTTTAATGTTGTATCTTCCAAATTGCCCGTCGGAACTTACCAAGCAAATCTCAATGCATAAAATTTAATAAAAACTTAATTTATTTTTATCTAATTAGAGACCCAAAAATATAAAACTTCTTATGCTAATTAAAAGACAAAGAGTTTGAGTTGATACTATATTCCTTACCCCTTTTTCCTGTGGATCCTTGTTTCAGCAACTAGAAAAAAAAAAAAAAAAACCTTCCTTCTCCTTGTTATTGTCTCTATCTACTTTCTTAGTTTTTTTATTTTTTATTTTTTGTTACCACTGTAGCACAATATGGACGCATATGTATATACTGACCAGCTGCTTACTCACTCATCATTACCTTTAACAAATTTTATCCGAGAATCTTGCCACCTCCTGCTTTTTGTATATATCCTTATGATCTGTCCTAGCTTCTAGAAGGTCAGCTCCTGCTGCTTGTGGTGATAGATTGTACCACTCATCCCTAGCCTACTTATTCCCCTAGCAGTTATTCCAATCCGAATCTTACCAATCTTAGCCAAATGAAATGTATATACACCGTGTGCATTAACTCAACCCCTTTCATTATATGTGCTTATATGTATGAGTTAATATGTGTATGTTGTATAACTGCTACTCTTTTTTTTTATTCAATCCAACAAATAGTTTATTATTCTCATTCATAAATCATTGGTCTAACTAAGACTAGTAGGGGCCCACTCACTTTGTCGGTGGAGAGATTTTAGGGCAGTTAAAAGTAGTTTTTGTGTGTGAAATGTTTGTGACATTTTAGTTTATTAGAAAGAAATTTAATGACTCATGTGTATTTATTGAAAAATTCCTCATAGCACCCCTCCCTTTGCATATCTATATATGGATATATTCTTCATTTATATATCTATATATATATATATATTATATAAATAAATTTTTAAGGATACTACATTCTACCCCCTTAAAAAGAATTTCGTCCTCGAAATCAACGTACCTACTTAGTGAAGACATGCGGATATTTTTCTTGCATTTCTGACTCCAATTCCCAAGAAGCTTCATTTTCGTCATGGTGGTTCCATTGGACTTTGACCAAAGCAATTTCTTTTGTCTGTAGTTGCTTCATTCGACGATCAAGGATTCGTAAAAGTCCTTCTTTGTATGTGGCATTGTCATTTAATTCGATATCACCAAAGTCAATGACATGTGATTCATCATATACGTACCTCCTAAGCATTGACACATGGAAAGCGTTGTGTACCCCCGCTAAATTTAGAGGTAGTGCAAGACGATATGCCACCTTTCCAATTCTTTCTAAAATCTCAAAGGGCCCAATAAATCGTGGAGATAGCTTTCCTCTTTTCTTACCAAATCTCATAACTCCTCGAATCGGGGATACTTTTACCAGCACGTTTTCCCCAATATTAAATTCTAGATCTTTCCTCCGGTTATCTGCGTAGCTTTTCTGTCGGCTTTGTGCTGTTTTTATCCGATCTTTAATTATTGCAATCTTTTTAGTGGTTTCTCGGACCATGTCCGGTCCAAGGAGTTCACTTTCACCTACCTCAGTCCAACAGATAGGAGATCGACATGGTCTTCCATATAAAGCTTTAAATTGGGCCATACCAATGCTAGAGTGATAGCTGTTGTTGTAAGAAAATTCGATCAAAGGTAAAAGTGTTTTCAAATTGTAAGACATATGCTCGTAACATGTCCTCCATAACTTGATTAACTCGCTCAGTTTGCCCATCAGTTTGGGGATGAAATGCAGTACTCAGATTTACTATAGTTCCAAGGGCCTTTTGGAGACTTGACCAAAATTTTGAAGTAAACCTGGTATCACGGTCCGATATGATGGATACGGGGATTCCATGTAATCGGATTATTTGTTGAAGGTACACCCTACTCATCTTTTCCACTGAGTCTGTCAGGCGATAGGTAAGAAAATGCGCAGACTTCGTTAAACGATCCACAATCACCCATATCGCATCATAACCCTATCTAGTTTTTGGTAGCCCTGTGACAAAATCCATTGTTATATGTTCCCATTTCCATTCCGGTACTGGTAGAGGTTGTAATAGTCCAGAGGGTCTCTGATGTTCAGCCTTGATTTGTTGACAGGTAAAACACTTTGACACAAATTTTGCCATATCCCGTTTCATACCTTCCCACCAATAACTCCTTTTAAGGTCCTTGTACATTTTTGTACTACCTGGGTGTATGGTTAATCGTGATCGATGCGCTTGTTCCAGAATTTCTTGTCTTAAGCTATGGTGATGAGGTACACAAAGTCTTCCCCGAAATCGAAGCCCTCATTCACTTCCTATAGTCCATGTGACGGGTTCTTTCTCTGTCATCTTTTTAAATTTTATCTGCAGCTTATCATCCTTAACCTGTTCGACCAAAATTTTTCCTATCAATATAGGCTGAGCTGTTAAGTTATAAATACACGGTACTCCTTCTTGGGACGATAGTTGTACTCCATATTCTGTGAATGTTTCCAACATCTGCCACTCTTTGGCCATTAAAAATGCAATCATTCCTCAAGGTTTGCGACTTAAAGCATCGGCTACCACGTTGGCTTTACCTGGATGATATTGAATAATGAAGTCATAATCTTTGAGAAATTCCATCCACCTTCTCTGTCTCATGTTGAGGTCTTTCTGTGAAAATAGATATTTCAAACTTTTGTGATCTGAGAAGAGATCGAATCTTTTTCCGTACAAATAGTGCCTCCAAATTTTTAAGGCAAATATGACCGCTGCAAGTTCTAGATCATGGGTTGGATAATTGAACTCGTGGGGTTTTAATTGTCGAGATCCATAAGCAACTACTTTGTCGTCTTGCATCAGAACACATCCAAGTCCTTGATATGAAGCGTCACTATAAATGACAAAGTGCCCACCATTCTTTGGGATTGTAAGGACAGGTGTTGTTTTCAATCTTGTTTTTAGTTCCTGAAATACCTGCTCACATTTTTTATTCCACACAAACTTTACATTTTTTTGAGTCAATCGAGTAAGTGGAATTGCTATCCGTGAAAATCTTTCAACAAACCTTCTATAGTATCCAGCTAATCTAAGGAAACTTCTAACTTCTGTGGGTGTTACTGGTTGATTCCAGTTCAGCACTGCTTTAATTTTAGATGGATCTACAGATATAACTTCCTTAGAAATCCCAAGGAATTTAACTCGTTCCAACCAAAATTCATATTTATTAAACTTGGCATATAACTGCAACTTCTTGAGTGTCTGGAGTATAATCCGCAGATGTTCCTCATGTTCTTGCCTTGTTTTTGAGTAAATCAAAATATCATCAATAAAGACAATAATGAACTAGTTCAAATATGGTCGAAAAACTCTATTCATTAGATCCATAAAAACAGCTGGGGCATTAGTCAATCCAAAGGGCATTACAAGAAATTCATAATGTCCATAACTAGTTCTGAAAGCTATTTTAGAGATGTCTTCCTTTCTTACCAGTAACTGATGATATCCTGACCTTAAATCAATTTTTGAAAAGATCGTTGCACCTTGTAATTGATCAAATAGATCATCAATTCGTGGTAACGGGTATTTGTTCTTGATTGTCACTTTATTGAGTTCTCTGTAATCAATACACAAACGAAATGTCCCGTCTTTCTTTTTCACGAATAACACTGGTGCTCCCCAGGGTGACGAGCTTGGTCTTATAAACCCTCGCTCTTCCAACTCTTGAATCTGCTTTTTCAATTCTTGCATTTCTAATGGGGCCATTCGGTAAGGGGTTTTAGAGATAGGGATTGTGCCTGGAGCTAAGTCAATGCAAAAATCAACTTCTCTAGTTGGGGGTAACCCTGGGCTGTCCTGAAATACTTCTTGTAGCTCATGTACCACTGGAATTGTTGCAATTGATGATTCTTCATTCACTACCTTCACGTGTACTAAAAGTCCAGAGATAAAAACATCACTTGACTGGTCACAATAAAATGTGAATTTTTCTCACCCCGGAATTGAGAAAGTGATGGTTTTCTTGAAACAATTGAGACTAGCATGAAAAGTTGTGAGCCAATCTATTCCCAAAATAAGATCGAATTGACTCATTGTTAACACAATTAACTGGGCAGACATGTTTATATTTTCCAATCTCACCATGCAATTCTTAAATATCTGATAAAGGTTTAAGGTAACTCCTAATGGTGTAGCTACTGCCAGAGGGATACTTAATCTATCAGGTATTATCCCTAATTATTTTACTCTTTTAGTTGAAATAAAGGAATGTGTGGCACCGGTATCGAATAAAACTTTAGCAAAACTATTAAAAAGAGTTACGATACCTTCCAGTCCATCCTGTTCTGGCACCATTGCATAAATTTTTGCCTGATTATTCTGCTTCTAAGGTGGTGGCGGCTTATTATTCTGTGAGCGATTCCAATCATTTTTCCTTAGTTTTGGGCAATCTCTACTGTAATGTCCCTTTTCTCCACAATTATAGCAGGTCACATTTGATGCTCGTGGTTTGGTACATTCACTTACTCGATGATTCGCCTCTCCACAGTTAAAACATGTACTTCTAGGCCGATTCAGGTTGACTCCCATAGAAAAAGGAAGAGGGTGCTGAACATTTCTTGCGTTAGTTTTACGTCTTTTGTTCATCTGTTCATTCCTCCAACTTGAGTTCCTCGCCTGTCCCACCCTACCCTGATTTCTTGTCTCTATTTCCTTTTTGTATTCTTGATTATCCTCTTCTAAGGCTAGAGCTTCTTCCACAACCTCCTGATAGGTTTTATGTTTATCTGCGATGACCATTCGTCGAATTGAAGAAGTCAGCCCTTTAGCAAATTTTCGGGCACGCCTTTCAGGGGTATCAATCAGGTGCTGACCAAATCGAAATAATTCCTCAAACTTATTCTCGTATTCCGTGACAGTCATTTTTCCCTGAGTTAAATCAATAAATTCCTTTTCTCGTTTTTCCCTCTCTGTTTCTGAAAAATATTTTTCAAAAAAATTTGTTTTAAAAGTTGTCCATGTCATTACTTGAGCACTTTCTTCCCCAACAGTGCTTTTGACTGAATTCCACCAGTTCTTGGCTCCCATAGTTAATTGAAAAACTGCCAATTTTCTTTTTTCTACTTCATTACATTCAAGTACTTCAAAGATATCTTCCAAATGTCGGATCCATTGTTATGCTATTCCTGGTTCAGCATTTCCAACAAACTTTTCAGGTTTCAGTGCTCTGAATCTACTGAGTAGGTGATCCTTTGTTTCTGTGGATTTCTTTGCATTCAGCTGTTCCATTTGTTTCACAAAAGCACTTAATAGCCCAGTGGGATCAATTCCTGATGATGCTTCATTCTGACTACAAGAATATTATGCCATTTTTTTTTCCTTTTTCAAAAGAAAATACAAATTAGTTAGTTTATACATCCCCATCACAAAAGGTATAGAGTGCAAATGATAAAACATAAATAACTAAAATATTTCACATATATTTATTTGATAACAGGGAAATATATTACATACTTAATATCCGTTAGTACCCTATACACAATCAAAATTGGGTACTCACTACTTATATATATATATATATTTATCTTACATTATTTATTTATATTCAAAAACCACCCCCACCACTACTCATTCTTTATTTTAGAGAAACTATGGTTCCTTTGCTGGGGAACCGTGAGTTGAACCTTCGGACTCCCTAAGGTACAGTTCGGGTGCTAGATCAAAGACCCCTTTCGGCAGATCCTCTAGAGGTGCTACCTCCGGGACTGCTGATGTTGTTATTGGCCCCGAGTTCAGAATTGGGACCTCTTCGTCCAGTGTGGGTAACTCTAGAAATAGTTGAAGTTCGGTAGTGGCTCCGACATGACCTTTCTGGAAGTGGATTCCAAGTCATGTTTTCTTGTTTGACATAGTCCCTAACCTGCCTATAAGATTTTCGATTAGCCGCCAGGTCTAAGAAACGCTGCCAAGTGGCCATTTGGTTTTGGCCCACATATGTCACTACTTGTCTTTGTTGCTCTTCGGTATAAACAGGTACTGGTCGGTCATACCCTGCGGTCTGTACCTCTTGTATTAACAATCCATACGCAGTATTGTTTATTGTTTCCTCGTGGGTTGAGGGGTTAGTGGGTGTGATGGTTCCTCCTGGTGACAAGTAGAAACCTCCCCATTCATCGTAGTCTTCAATTCCTGGCATCTATACATATATGAGAAGATAACAAGATTATATATAAAAAAACAAATTAAAGAAAATAATATTACGAGTTAACTTATAATCTAAAATAACCCTAACTTCAATCTAGAAATACATCCTAGCGTCTAAAATAACGGCTACATGCTCTGATACCACTTTAACTGTCACGCCCCAAATTTAATTACTGATACCAATATGGTTATGGTATATAGTGCAATTAATGAAACTATGACGGTATTAATATTCTAAATCACAAAATCCTGAGACTGAAATATTTGTATTTCATATTACGGCTTCCTAAAGAACATCCTCTTATTACATTGCTTTTTTATTACAAACAGAAAGGAAAGTAAAATAAAATAGATGATCTTGGTCTTTAAGCAGCCATTCTCCTTAGTTCTCACCTTCTGTTCCTGTCCCTGTAATTTTTATTTATAAAAATAATGAGCTGTGGGCTCAGTAAGGATAAAATTTTTATTTTTGGAAAGAAATCATTATGTCAGGATTAATACATATATAAATCATTACAAGTTAAAATATTGCAGAATTAAATAATGTATTTTCCAGTTGCATATATTAATTATACCTGAGACTGACAATCCTGTCAAAATAAAATAAATTTTAAAGATTGTATCAACCAAGCACATAATGTTTTATTACATCAAGGCTACATCACCCCAGCCTAGCTCGAAAACTGTATATCACCTACCAGCCCAGCTCGAAATAGGTAGTATATTAGTGCACTAACTGTAGGACTATCTGTCATAATTCAAAATTTTAATTAAGGGTAAAACAGTAATTAAATGATTAGGTGTGAGCCTGTTAATTATTTTGGGGCAGTATTTGAATTTATATGAACTTGTGTCACTATATTTAATTAATTATTCATTTATTTATTTTCTTTTCTTAATTGGTATTATTTTATTTTATTACTATATTTTTTTTTACTAGGGTTAATGTGGGTACATGTTTTAAATTGGGTGTGTAGGGGTAGACCACACATACACACACATATGCTATATACCACTTTAAAGCCCTTAAAAGACAAACAAAACTAATGGAGGGCCCCACCCCCCTATTTTGGCCGGCCAAACCATCACTCCATCATCCAAGTTCATTTTTTTTTTCTTTTCCTTTCTCTCTCTCCTCTTCTTCTTCTTCATCCATATCAAAATGGGTATATCAAACCCTCCTCCTTCAAGCTTCAAATAGGCCATCAAAAAGTCATTTTTGTAAGTTTTTCCATTTCACAAAACCTTCTTAGAATTTTAAGAGCTTTCTAATGGTACCAACGAAATTCGTTTTGGTGACCTCTACCCTAGTTTTCCCAAATTTCATAGAGCACCCAAACTTCTCATCTTCATCCATGGAGTCTCATTGAGGAATTAGTACATGCAGTGGACTTTTGGGTCTCCTAGGACCTCTCTTTCCATATTCTTGAAGCCATTTGGGGTCCTTTGCTTCTTTCTCAAATTTTTGGGCATTTCCATTTATTTTGGAAAATCTACACTAAGGTAGTTATACATTGTTTCAATTTCATATGTTGTACTTGTCTAAATTGATTTGAGTTTATTTATATGTATTAATAGTGGACTTAGACACATGTATTAGGATTTTTCCCCTAAGTTGTAATGTTGGAATTATTATGCCTAAAATGTGAATTACATGCTTTAGTGGTGATTTTGTGGTGCTAAATATAATTAGAGGAATTTTAGAATAATAATATGGATACATGCATGAGGATTTCCCAAGGTTGTAATGTTGGAATTATTACACTATAATGTGATTTATATGCTTTAGTTGTGACTTTGGGGTGCTAAACATAATTAGAGGAATGTTAGAATGATAATTTGGACACATGTATTAGAATTACTCAAAGTTGTAAATTAAGGGTTGTATGCTAAATTTTGAATTTTGTGCTCTTGTTGTGTTAAATTTGATTATGTGGTGCTAGATATGCTTAGGATGCTCCCTTTATGTGCGAACACATGTTAGGACGTTAGTTTAGAAATTTTCGTTAGGAATGTTAAATTATGAAATTTAATTACATTCTTTGAATTTCTTGATATCATGTCTAATGGACTAGAATTATTGCTTAATATATTGTAGTGGATTCCCCTTAACATCATTATCAACATCATATGCATTAAGGCCTAATCGGCAAGCATTACATGAACACGACATAAATGTTTTGTTTTGAAAAAAGAAAAACCCCATGTGAGGGAATTTTATTTAAGAAATCCGGACGTGGGTTGTGATGTGAGACAGGGAGAATGACCCTTAGAAACATTCAAACTCCAGCTATATTCGGTTGGCTCCCGGAAGTTGGTATGCTACACTCCATGCGTGGGTGGCTCATGGTCCGGTAATGAGAGAGGTGTGTACATATCACGCATAGCCTTGCGGCTTTAATCATTTCATTGTAGCCGTGGTGGCGACCCATTGCATCTCATTTCATTTTAGTCATGGATAGCATATAGAATTGTTACAATGTATCCTACGAGCCGTCGTTCTCATAAAAACGACAAAACATTTTTCAGGTGAGCTTGATAAGGGTAAAGGGCACATGTGACCCGACGCGTGGGTCTTGACATCTTTTGTCCTGTTTTGAAGACTTGTGCTTAGACATGTATATGGATAGTTCTTATGTAAATTTTTAACTAGTTAGGGAAGTTTGTAATAGTCTAGTACTCTTAAAGAGAATGGTTGTATTATTTTTATTACAAAACTTCTAATGCTTGGACTTCCATATTTTGTCATTTTGGGAAGCCTTGTTGTAATTGATGGACAAACGTTAGTCCTTGTCTTCTCTACTTATTAAACTTAATTATGTTATGTAAATTATGTTTCCGAGATGGTAGAACCTCTTTTAAAGTTTTATGTATGTGTAATCGTATGGAATCCTTGCCGGATTCATTTATGTTTGGTTTTGTCCTTGCCGGACTCATTATATTTGTATGAAATCCTTGCCGGATTTACCCATTTTGTCTTTAAAGGAAATGTTTTAAAAATCTCTCTCCCCCAATCTCTCCCTCTCCCATTCTTCCTCTCCTCATCTCTTTCACTCATCGTTTTTAATAAATTTCGAGTAGATGAAGTTCCGTTTGGGTTAGACACGTATTATATGTTATTTAGGACTTGTTTAGTCTTGTACCAAGGTTTAAACTTGAAAATTTGGCATAGTTGGTAATGTTTCAAAATGCTGTCAAAATTTACTGTCAAGGAAAAACTGCTACTGTGATTTCAGTTTTCTGCCCAAACGGTGAGGAATTGGACAAAATGTCATTAGACGAAAGTTGTGCAGAATTAAATTTTACTTGGACTTACGCGGACAGAATGTGAAAAATCTAAAGTTACAACCACATACAGGTGTTTTAAAATTCAGAAACTATAAAAAAATGTTTGTTTTTCAAAGTTATTGTATTTTTCCTTCTCTCCTAGAAACTAGTGCTTGTCCGGATAGTTCCTTGATTAAATTTTCTAGTGCTTCTATATTTTGTTGGACTCATTAGCATGTAATTCCATTTAGGAATTACGTATTAGTGAGTCATCCTTGTGGGAATCCCCGTGGGTTTCCAAAGTCGCTTCCGCATTTTGTGTAAAGATTTTAAATTCTCTTTCCCCTATTTCTCTATCTTTTCTCTTTCCTCGTGCTTCGGCTTTCGGGGCGTGACACTATCTCAGTCCCTAGCCATACCAACTTGACTATCTCAGTCTTACATCATTCAAGGCATCGGCCTTAACTTTAAAATTATTAATAAAACATTTATAACAGTTTATCATAATCCACAGTATATTTTGGGTGGGGACAAAATAAAGCTCTACCTTCTAATTTTTTTTTGTTTTCTAAATTCAAATTTTGGTCCAGTCAAAAGTTTTAACTCCAAACCGTTCTTAGATATGAGTTTCAAAACTCAGAAGAAATTTCGTAATAGGCAATTTCAGAACAAAATGAATCTGAGCAATCTTAGCATTGGACTCTACTAATAAAACAGGCTACTAGGTATATCCATTGAGATATCTTTCAAAAAATGCCAATCAGACAGAATGGTTTTATGGGAAGTTTTTAAATGTGTTGGTTATGGGTTCAAGTATTATTGGGTGCACATAGTGAGTGCAATTTTTTTTTTGTTTTTGTTTTTTGTTTTTTGTTTTTTTTTTTTTGAAAATGAAAACCAAGGAAAAAGAAGCAAAAATAAAATAATTTTGCTTGAGCCTAGTCTTGAACCCATAACCCTGAGCACCCAATTTGAGGGTCACGACCACACCACCCATAGTCTCTTATACTCATATTTCTCCCAACATATATGTATATACCATTTAAAAAAAGCTTTTGGATATAAAATATATAAAACATTAGCTAGCAATCAGGCTTGATACCATGATCTGCTTGAACAAAACTATAACTATACCCCCACTGAGCCAAACAAACTTACTCTAAGCCTTTTACAAAAATATAGACTTATTCACACTATTTGACCTGTCCACAATTCCTAACAAAAATTTCCACCGCCTCCATCAACGTCTCCGGCGATGGTGACTCTAAAATTTTAACAGTTCTTGCCCAATTCTGATCTATTTTTAATGTTGTATCTTCCAAATTGCCCATCGGAACTTACCAAGCAAATCTCAATGCATAAAATTTAATAAAAACTTAATTTATTTTTATCTAATTAGAGACCCAAAAATATAAAACTTCTTATGCTAATTAAAAGACAAAGAGTTTGAGCTGATACTATATTCCTTACCCCTTTTTCTTGTGGATCCTTGTTTCAGCAACTAGAAAAAAAAAACCTTCCTTCTCCTTCTTATTGTCTCTATCTACTTTCTCAGTTTTTTTTTGTTACCACTATAGCACAATATGGACGCATATGTATATACTGACCAGCTGCATACTCATTCATCATTACCTTTAACAAATTTTATCCGAGAATCTTGCCACCTCCTGCTTTTTGTAAATATCCTTATGATCTGTTCTAGCTTCTAGAAGGCCAGCTCCTGCTGCTTGTGGTGATAGATTGTACCACTCATCCCTAGCCTACTTATTCCCCTAGCAGTTATTCTAATTTGAATCTTACCAATCTTAGCCAAATGAAATGTATATACACCGTGTGCATTAACTCAACCCCTTTCATTATATGTGCTTATATGTATGAGTTAATATGTGTATGTTGTATAACTGCTACTCTTTTTTTTTTTATCCAATCCAACAAATAGTTTATTATTCTCATTCATAAATCATTGGTCTAACTAAGACTGGTAGGGGCCCACTCACTTTGTCGGTGGAGAGATTTTAGGGAAGGTAAAAGTAGTTTTTGTGTGTGAAATGTTTGTGACATTTTAGTTTATTAGAAAGAAATTTAATGGCTCAGGTGTATTTATTGAAAAATTCCTCATAGCACCCCTCCCTTTGCATATCTATATATGGATATTTTCTTCATTTATATATCTATATATATATTATATAAATAAATTTTTAAGGATACTACAGTCATACTACCATGTCATATGTTCATTAATGTTGTCTTAAGATATTGTTGTACCTGTACATCCTTAAATGTTTTAAGAGTGATCGGTTAAGACGATTTCACTTAGCTTCAAAAGCTAACAGCTCCTTCCTTGCCCTGGACATTTTACGTCTAGGTTAAAATGAGGAGGACTATCAAGGTAACCCTGAAGATGAATATCACTATCCTCAAGATGGGAACTACCAGAAAGGTGATCCTGAGGCAGATTATCAGGAAGAGTATGATAACGAGGGTTATGGATTTGCCAACTAGAAGGAGGACTCTGGCCTACTTCCGTATAAAGACTTCCTTTATGTTTTAAACAACTATCTTTTGTTATGTAATAATTTAAGTGGCGTCGATTGCCCAAACCTATCTTTTGTGGTTTTCATTTGGAACTTCTGTAATAGCTTATGTAGCAAAACACTTTAAGTTCCCCCATGAATACCATTAGACGCTTTTGCAATTCCCTACTCTAATATATATTATGTTAGTATGTTGCACGGACAGGTCAGTTTTATGTAACTCGTCATTCCCTACAGGTCCAGAAAGGAAATTTTAAGTTTTCCCTATTTTTGCTACTCTGGGGCGTGACAATAATACAAATTTTTTGTGAAAAAATTATGGGATAGTTTCGTATGTACAAAAAAAAAATCACGGAATTACACTTTTTCTACCCCCCAAAAAATAAATATATTGGGTCGGGGACAATTTCAATTTGTCCTAATTTGTCATTTTTTGATTTGTTGGAAATCACATTTTTACCTTTACTTTTCTTTCTTGTTCCATTTCCCTTTAATGATTATTTTCATATTTTTGTCATTTTGTGAGGGTAGGTTGGTCATTTCATCCACAAAACAACCCTTATTACTATTGGGTCAACTTTTAAAATTAATTTATTCTAAAAATGATGATTCAATCAACTTTTCAAACAATAATTACAAATATTTATAATTTCATTCAACTTTTACAAATATTTAATCCACTAATAATGATTCAATCAACTTTTCAAGCAATAATTACAAATAATTACAATTTGGTTCAACAAACCCAAAAGTAAGCAATTGTAGGTTGTGCCTTGTTTAACACAACCGTTTTTTAGTTTTGTGGTTTGTATGTTTTTTCGTTCTTCCCAAACAAGTCACTAGCTTGTTTGGTTTTGTTTTGTTTTATTTGGTGTTTTGTTTGGTTTTATTTATTTATTATTTATTTATTTATTTATTTATTTATTTTTTATATTTTTTGGGTTTTCCTAAACAAACCACTAACACAAACAAGGCACAACACAACTCAAATTGGGCTATGCCTTGTTTGGTTTTGTTTTGTTTTATTTTTCATTTTTTTTTTGGTTTTCCCAAACAAAGAACTAACATTTGTTTTATATACTCTATATAGATCTATATCTATATATCTATATAATAATTTAGAACTTATATGACTAGGACAAATGACTAGGACAAGAAAATTGTAATTAAAAGGGTATTTTGCTGAGTTGGTTTGCTGAGTTGGCGTGTTAATATCTTAGACTACTCAAAACCCTCTCTCATTAGTCATTTCTCAGCAAAAAGGAAAAAAACACCCTATCTCAGCATCACTAAACCCAACCCGCCTCCTCTTCTCTCTCTCTCTCTCTCTCTCTCTCTCTCTCTCTCTTCCCCCTTCTCTGATTCACCACTGAACAACCTCCCTCTCTCGCCTTAGAACCACCGTCCCTCTCTCGGCTCCACCTCTCTCCCAGTCGTCTCTCTCTCTCTCTCTCGCCTCAAATCTGCGCCCCTTCGCCCTCGCCCATGCCTCTCTCTCAAATCTGCGCTCGCGCCTCCTTCGCCGTCGCCCCTGCCTCTCTCTCAAACCCACCACCCACCGCCGCCACTTTGGTCACCGAAAACCCAACACCCGCCGTCGCCGCTTTGGTCACAGGCTCGAGTTCATGCGTCGGTCAAAGCCTCATTTTCAGATCTGCAGATAAGGGTTTCTCTTTGCCATTTTTGTTCTAAAAAAAAATTTAAGATCCTTGATGAATTTTTTAATTACTTTCTCTTTTCCATTTTTGTTAGATCCTATCAACATCGCAAGTTTCCATCTCCGCCCTTTCACCGCCGGCCCTACCTCTCTCTCAAACCCACCACCCGCCGCCTCCGCTTAGGTCACCGCCTCGAGTTCATGAATGGCGTTCAAGCTCTAGTCAAAGCCTCATGTTTCAGATCATGTTTCGAAAACATCTATGGTCAAAGCCTCATGTTACGATCTGCTGATAAGGGTTTGGAAGAAAAAAATTTCCCTTTAAAAAAAAATTCAGATCGTTGCAACTATTTGTTCTGCATATAAGTGTTTGGAAAAAAAAAATTTCCCTCTACAAAAAAATTCAGATCGTTGCAACATTACAGCATTAAAGTTCATCATTCTTAACATTCTTTTCAATTTTCCCTTTACAAAAAATTTTCCCTTTACAAACAAATTTTCCTTTATTCCATTTTTTTTATTCCTAAAAAGATTTTGTTCATACCATGCTTTTCAATTTGTTTCTCTAGATCATATTCTTAACACTGCACCATAATGTTCATCATTTAATCCTAAAAAAGCTTATGTTCAGAGCATACTTTTCAATTTGTTTCCCCATATATTTTTTTCCATTTAATCTTCTATATATATTTTTTTTAAGTGGGTTCATCATTTTTTTCATAATTTTTTTTTTATTAATCTTCCACTGCACAATTTCTTAACACTTTTAGAAGTTGCAAAATCTCCATATTTTGGGGTTTATTGATTTTGTTCATCATTATTTTGTTTTAATATCATTCCATTTTGCACATCTTTACATGTTTGATATATGTTTAAATTAGTTTCACAACACACCATATGCAGAAAAGTTAGGTTAGTGGACTCTAAGTTAGAGAAATCATTACTATCCCATGGGCAGTCCACAAATATTCGAGTCCACAGTTATTCGATAAATCATTACTATCCCATTGATATGAGATTTCACCCTTTATTGTCAATTCACAAAATATTCTTACATGTTCAACTAAAAGTGACAATTAGAGGAGATAATCTATATCCTAATGGGGATCTTATCTTCACGACATTTCCTTTTTTATTTCCTAACCAAATGTGATTGTATTCTTTTTATATTGAAGTTGCAAAAATCTCCCAATTTCGTGTTATAGAAGTTGCAAAATCTCCATATTTTGGGGTTTATTGATTTTCCTATTTTTTTTCTTTCCATTTAATATCATTCCATTTTGCACATCTCCTCCCATATTTTATGTTTCTTTCCTTTGAGTACTGAATTTTTTTTTTTCCTGAAATAAAATATAGATAGATATTCAGTCAAATTTATAACAAAATCTCTCCCTAAAATCTTCGTTCCTAGCAAATTTATCTCTCCTACCAATATTATCCTCCTCAAAATTTTAATTATATATACACTTCAAGCACTCAATTTTCTTACACTGCCAACGCGCTATCTCTCTCTCTCTGAAGTTATCTCCCTCTCCGTCTCTCTCTCTCTCTCTCTCTCTCTCGCACACACACTCCACTTAACAGGTATGTCCAAGTTGTATATTTATTTTTTGAAATTACTTCCTACTTTTCCCAACTATCTTCTTCCTCCTACTTTTTTTTTTCTTTCTTTTTAATTGTAATTTTCAATTTCTTTGCTGTGTTACTAATCTTTTTTCCCCCTTCATATGTGTTTATTAGTGCGTATATAGTTGTAGATTTTGTTAGCATATGTAATATGTTATTCGTTGTTTGTTTGTCAATGTTTAGTATCATTCCCTTTTAACATCTTGCATACTTTATAAATATATATAGGCAGAAAAAATGGAATTACACTCTTTTTTTTTTGGCTAGGGACATATGGAAAACATCTATGGTCAAAGCCTTATGTTACAATCTGCAGATAAGGGTTTGAAAAAAAAATTTTCCCTTAAAAAAAAATAAGATCATTGCAAAATGTGATTTTATTGACAGTCATGTTAACATTTTTAATTTCTTGACCAAATGTGATTTTTATGTGTTATTATGATTTTCGTGTTATAGATTTTGCAAAATCTGCATGTTGGTTGTATTTTTTTTATATTGATTTTGGAGTTTATTGATTTCCCTATTTTTTTTTCTTTCCATTTTGCACATCTTTCAATGTTTGATATATGTCAGCATATGCAGAAAAGTTAGGTTAGTGGACTCTAAATTAGAGAAATCATTACTATACCACGGGCAGTCCACAAATATTCGAGTCCACAAATATTTCAGTCCACAATTATTTGAGAAATCATTACTATCCCAATGATCTTCTTCCTCCTACTTTTTTTTTCTTTCTTTTTAATTGTAATTTTTAATTTTTTTGGTGTGTTACTAATCTTTTTTCCCCCCTTCATATGTGTTTTTTAATGCGTATATAGTTGTAGATTTTGTTAGCATATGTAATTCGTTGTTTGTTTGTCAATGTTTAGTAACATTCCCTTTTAACATCTTGCATAGTTCATAAATATAAGCAGAAAAAATGGAATTACACTTTATTTTTTTCCCTAGGGACATATGGAAAAAATTTCTCTTAAAAAAAACAATAAGATAATTGCAAAATGTGATTTTATTGACAGTCATGCTAACCTTTTTAATTTCTTGACCAAATGTGATTTTAATGTGTTATTATGATTTTCGTGTTATAGAAGGTGCAAGATCTGCATGTTGATTGTATTTTTTTTTATATTGATTTTGGAGTTTATTGATTTCCCTATTTTTTTCTTTCCATTTAAAATCTTTCCATTTTGCACATCTTTCAATGTTTGATATATGTCAGCATATGCAGAAAAGTTAGGTTAGTGGACTCTAAATTAGAGAAATCATTACTATACCATGGGCAGTCCACAAATATTCGAGTCCACAAATATTTCAGTCCACAATTATTCGAGAAATCATTACTATCCCAATGATCTTCTTCCTCCTACTTTTTTTTTTCTTTCTTTTTAATTGTAATTTTTAATTTTTTTGGTGAGTTACTAATCTTTTTTTCCCCCTTCATGGACAACTATATGTTGCACTATCTCGATGTACAAATTCTGATCGTGTAAGTGTTCTTCTACCAGAAGATGGAGTAGATACTACGACAAACATCGTTTACCCAGAGGTTTTGTTATAGTGTTATTCTTTAGTATAAAGGTAAATTATTCTAATTTTAATAAATTACAAACTCTTGAAAAATATTTTTAGTTTACTTACATTTAAATATTTGTAGGTCTGGAAGAGGATGTGTAGGGACTCCGAGTGGATAAACAAACCGAGGCTTTTCAGATGGAAAGGGAATAGCGATGTAAGTTAAACCTATCTATATAAATTAATTTTAATAATTGCGGTACACATTTCCAGTACTAATTTCTTTGTTGAATACATAATCAGCTTCCTGTGTATATTCCTCACATGGGAAGGTGTATTGTATTGGATACAACTTCATTCTGTAGGATGATGAGGAAAATGTATGGTTAGACGCCCGAAGATCGTAATGGATCATCCAGGAAATGAAAATCATAATTCTCTTTTTATTTTCTTTATATTGGTACCGGTGATGATTCTTTATAATTCTCTTTTTAGCATGCAAGACTTTTCTGTTTGTAATTTTCAGAATTGTAATGATGGATTATGTTATTTTTTCTTTGTTGCTAAAACATTAAGTTATAACAATAAAAAGTATGTTTGGTTTTTATTATATAGAGAAAGGTATAACATTTTGTATCTAATATAAGACCATCTATATTGGATGAATAATGTATTAAGTGACATGTATTAAAATCAATGGATAATTCCTTTTGGCATGGGCAATATCTAATTGACGATGACAGTTGTACCAAATGTGAGCCTATGATGCATTTATATTGAATTTCCCAATTGCAATATTACCGGATAAGTGTATCGTATCCTTCTCTATTTATTGTTAAAATACATGTGGAATTGTATTGAGTGCCGATGGCACATGGAGTTAAATACTGAGTTAATGCACGGGTGCTAGAAGTTTTTGGTAATGCATGTTCCCAGGATCTAACATCGAAATAACCAAGTTGAATTTGTCAAATTTTTCTGATTAATCTTTTTTTAAAAGTTATAATTTTAGAGTTAAAAATGTTTATACTCCTCATTTTATAAATCCTTTTTATTTTTTTACGATAGTTAGGGTGTAACAAAACCGATCGTACCGACCGAACCGATCGATTCAGTCGATTTGCAAAATTTTAATAGTGAAAAAAACGAACCGAATCGAACATTTATACTAAATTGAACCGAACCAAGCTGAACCGAAACCAAACCATTTTCAACCCTACCGGTAGTGCCCTCGGGCACGGGCAATAGCTAGTATATATATATACCTTATATAAAAGAGGCTAAATGTGATTTGTCTTTATTGCTAAATGTGATTTTCAATTTCAATTTTATTCTTATTTGTTTTTTTTGAATTGTTCATTTTTACCATTTCCCCTTTGAAATCCTATACAATTCCATACATCTCCACACTCTTTTTTGGTCATTTATTCACAACGATTTTGTTTTTTGTTTTTTTTTTTCTTGAAAAAGTGATGTGTGCCTATAAGTTTAATTTACATACATGCTTAGACATTTAATTTTATTACACTCACATGCCATAAAAAAATTATTATTATTATATATATTGAATATATTATATACCAAAATTGAATAAAAATGCGTACAATTATAAATTGAATAGCCAAATTACTCTTATGCCTTATGCAAATTACCCTTTTGTTTCTATACCTTAAAGAAAAGAGCTTAAAGTTTAAAGTGTTTACAATTATAAATTTCGATCTGTTTGTTAAATTAAATTACCAAAAACTCTTTTATTATATTATGATATATATATTGAATAATCTAGTTACCCTTATAACTTTTACAAATTACAATTTTGTTAAATCAAATTACCAAATTACCCTTTTGTATATAATATATATGAGTGTGTGTATTTATATATATATATATATATAGTTTATATGTACTTTAAAGAAAATAGCTAAAAGTTTAAAGTATGTACAATTACAAATTGAATAATCAAATTACCCTTAATTTTTTTGCAAATTACTCTTTTGTTAAATCGAGTTACCAAATTACCCTTAATTTTTTGCAAATTACTCTTTTGTTAAATCGAGTTACCAAATTACCCTTTTGCCTTTTTTATATTACCCTTTTTGTATATATGTTTGTATATATCTATATATATGTTATCTATACGATAACGAAAAGAGCCTTAAATTGTAGGTTAACATCAAATAATATAGTTCTTAAATCATATTTTTCTAATACCATTTTCACAATTAATTAAACTTATTTCTCTTTCTTGTTCGCGTTAAAAGAAATATACATTGTATTTTTTTCTACGAAATCCAACGCCCGTGCATTGCACGGGCCGACTTCCTAGTTTGAATAAAAAGACTGTTATCTTTATTTCAGTAGACTTGGCACAACTTATTTTCATCAAAACTTTAGCCTCCAATTTTTATTCAACTCTTAAAATTAATGCAACATATACCTATCATAATTTATATAATCGGTGCACAGTAATCACTACATAAAGTAACACTATCGGCAGCCAAAAAATACAAAGGTACAACCACAATAAATGTATATTGAAAGAGTAATGCTATATTTATCAAATTTTGTATCTCAAATGTTTCTCAAATATGTGTGAAAGTGAGTCCATGGGATTTTAATTAGAGGATGTTGAAGTGGTCCAATCATTAATAAAGGTAATCTCACTATCACATATACAGTCAGGCTCTAAAGAGGGCTCCATCTCTTTATTAAAGAGAGGGCTTCTGTGTTGATTGTTAGATCCAGTTTTTAAACACGATCCGACGGTCAAAACAGAGGCCCTCTCTTTAATAAAGAGAGGACGCCCTCTCCGGAGAATTTTCGATCACATACATATTTTAAAAAAGAGTTAATTAATATAATGTCCATTTTACTCTAAGTTTCTTTCAATAGGTTCAACCCATGAAACATTTTAATCTGAAGTCCATACCACAAATCCGGACCAAATTACCCTTTCCATTTCCAAATCAAAACTGCAATTAATAACCCCAAGATTTTGGAGGTTTTCAAAATTCAAAACTCAAATATCCAAATGAGAAGAAATCACATTCTATATCTATCAACAAGGTCTCTCTCTTTCTACACAATTGTTTTCCAATCAATAGCTCTCTCTCTACTAGTATTTGTTTAGAGAGAGAAAGCTCAACAACAATGACAATGCTAGATCTGCTTTCTCTCAGTCTCCCTCAGCCTCTCCGACCTCATCTCTTGTCACACGATTGGGCTTTTGAGAAACGACTAGGGTTTTGTGGGATTGAGATCGGAGGTGTGAATTTGTAGAATATATTGTTGGGATTGGAAGAAGAGAAGAGAATGAAGATTGGGATAGCAGTGACGATGAAATCGAGAAGTGATGTTGTGGGTTTCATGTTCATACCCTTCCCAGAAAATCATTATTTTAAAATGCATATTTGAGATTTTAGAAATTATTAATGTCGATTGATGATTAGGAATGGACTTGACGTGGGTCAACGGTGGTGTGTCAGCTGAGGACACGGTAATCAGTAAAGTCATAATGCATTGACATGAGGAAATGACATTTTCATGATTTTAAATTATTTGACTTTACCTTATTTTTATGAATAGTAATTATACCTGTGTAGTATAATTTTTGGTAGATTTGATCCTGTTAGAGATCATTTTGAGTAACATAGTGATAACGTAGATGATATGTTGCATAAAAAGTAGGTCATCTAAAGATTTCACAGAATCTAATTTTTGGAATGTAATTACGGACCCAAACAAGACATAGGTGAAAACTTTTATGATTCATAGTTTTCACTCATGAAGTGATAAAATGGACACGAGCGACTTTTCAGAGAATGTTTAGAAGTTTGAGAACTCGTGGGGGGGTAAACTTAATTCCCGAGAGTCGTGCCTATAAATAGTGGTGGATGAGATATTTTCATAAATATCTCAACACACATATATCTTGAGAGAGAGAGAGAGAGAGAGAGAGAGAGAGAAAAGGGAGATTTGTGGCTACGATCTTTTCGATGACAAACGGTAACCGTTCGTTCGTCAGTTGCTCTCCAGATTTCATATTTGGACTCCTCGAGGTAAGAGCTTCATTTTGATACCTCTTAGGCCTCATTTGGCAAATTATATCTGAAAAGCTAATTCTAGGATTTTGGGAAAAATATGTAAATACTTGTAGGAATCATTTGAGATCGGAGATCCGACGGTTAATCAGGCTACTATTACTTCTCCTAAAGTTATAAGATCGTAGCTTGAGGTATGAATTATGAACTTGTGTTATATAGACAATTTTGGATGTTTTGAATATTTTGTATAGAAATGTGATCCGGGAAAAATTTTATGTGTTAAATTAGGCTCGTTAATTTTAGCGAGTACGCATTGAAAAGCATGGCGACATGGTTATGTGAGCATGCTAAATGATTATGTGGATTAAAGGGGAATTTGGTATAATTTCATGCCCGGGCTCGCCTCTCGATGTTTGAGAGTTATAATAGTGACGACTACTTGCTTGGTTTGGGAACCAGCCCAGCCAGAGCAGTTGGATGCAATGGTTGAGTGTTTTTGGCTAGCCATTGGTATGTCAGTTTAAGATTTAAGGCTTGTCAATATACCGGATGAATGCGTATCTCTTTCCCTAGATACTAAACTATATGATTTAGATGTTTGAAGCATGACTTGCCCATATGCATTTGTTTAGAATTGTACACTCAGCATATAGCTAAGCAGTGGAGACTTATTCAATTACAGGTGATAAGAAGAAAGGGAAGAAGAAGTGTGAGGAATGAGGTCGAGGAACGCTAGGAATCATCACCTTTTTTTTATACTTTTGTTATCATCCAACCATGTGATAGGGTTTTGGAAGTTTATAAATTGTTGTAATAGAATCTTGGTTTGGAATAATAATTGTAATCGCTAGTAAACTCTTATATATATACGCTTGAATCGTTGAATCATGGTTGTGAAATTGTTGGAATTGGATTGGAGAACCATGGTTTTGAGTTGCTGCATAGTATGCAGAAAGCTGGGATATCAGTTGACTGAGTCTCCAACACAGTCGACTGGACCCCTATATTAGTGATTAATCTTTCCAGTTACAAGGGCATCAGTCGACTGGAAGTTTGAAAATAGTAGATTGGTTTCCACACGAAAATGAGATAGTTTGCTAGAGCTGGACAGCCGATTGGACAGGTACCAGTAGACTAATAATTTGAGCCCCCAATCGACTGAGTCCCCTACACAGTCGACTAGACGGGGCTAGTGAACTTTTCTTACTCTCTGTTTTGGTCTTACAGTCGACTGGGTCCCCACCACAGTCGACTGGACCTCTGGTTTCAAAATGGATTCTTTTAGAAGTGTTTCAACTAAGCAAAGCTTTTTATTACTCTGATTTTAATGAATTTTACTTTTGTTTTCCGCTGCTATTTACTTTAAAGGAATTGGATGAGCCTTGATGGCGTGCCAACTGCCATGTGTCCTATTTCTGCTCGTAGCGAGATGGGTCGTGCCACTTGTTGAGGTGTTGTCCTCCATAGGAAAGGTGGTGGCTATTGGTGGTGGCGGTGGCGGCGGCGGCAGAGGCGGAGGCGGAGGCATGTCAGTGGTTGATATATGGAAAGATGTTGTATTGTTTGGTGGTGTGGGAAGAAGAGTCCATATCGAAGGAGATGAGACGAAGAAGGCATGAAATGAAAAGCTAGTGTCAGATGAATTCATTTGTAGACTTGTTTTTAGTGATAAGACAGTGTTAAATGAATTCATAGTATAGTAGTGTTGAATTTAACACTAATGTTCTTGTTTCAAAGGTTGTGGAGTGAAATTGTATACTATATTGTGGTTCAAAAAGTTATAGTGTAAAATTTAACATATGTTCTTGCTTCAAAAGTTATGATGTGAAATTGTATACTATGTTGTAGGTCAAAGGTTGTGGTTCAAAAGGTTAGAGTGTAAAATTTAACACTCATGTTCTTCGTTCACATGACGTGGTGCGAACATTGTATACTATGTGAAGGAAGATTGTGGTATTAATGAAATGTTACAGTTAGTGTAAAATGAATGTGCAAATGAATTTGTGATAGGACAATGTTCCATTTGTTGAATAACTCGAATATGAGTATGAAATTTAACAATTCTAGTGTAAAATTTAACACTCATATTCATTCTAGTGTGAAATTTAACACAAAATTTTGTTTTTTTGGGTGATATTGATGAATGACTGTTATATTAAACAGAATCTAATGTATAAAGCCCTACAATCATGGCATTTAGTAACTTTTCAAAATATATGCAAGATTTATGAGATTGAGTTTGACCGAATAAACATATCAGCATTATATATATCATTTATGGGTAAAATGATTAAATTATCTATCACTAATTTAGGATTTTGGACTAATCTCTAACAACAATTACAATTATAGGGCCTGTTATTATGGAGTATCAATTGGTGGACATATTACACAAAACATAGGTAAAATGAGACTTTCGACTAGATTTTTCTTAAAAGAAACATTTAAAATATAAAATTAAGGAAGCATTACCCATATTGAAAATCATTATCATCCGATGGTTTGAAATAGCAGTGCACATTGGCTAGTTGATTCACTTGGTCTTGTCAAGTATTAGACCTGTAGGGCTGGACTTGGGTGCTTTTCAAGGTCCCAATAAAGTTTTGGGCTAGACTTTGGAATTTTGTCGAGGCGTGGTGTAATGCGGTCCAAGTTCCAACTCTTGTGTTAGACATATGATAATGTGTACAAATATTATCCGAGGGTTTGCAATAGCAGTGCACATTGGCTAGCTAATTCACTCGGCCTTGTCAAATATTAGACCTGTAGGGTTGGACTTGGCTGCTTTTCAATGCCCCAATAAAGTTTTGGGCTAGACTTTGGAATTTGTCGAGGCGTGGTATAATGTGGCCCAAGTTCCAACTCTTGTGTTAGCATATGATGATGTGTACAAATATTCATAATCATCCATCAAAACAGAGAAAGTAATTGTGCAAACCGCTTGACCACGAAAGAAAACCAACTTGAAATAGGAGCCTACAGACTCGATAAATTCTGAGTTGAAATGAACAAAGTAAAATGCAAATATACACACACACACACACACACACACACACACATAGAATCCTTTGCATGAGGGAATCCATACTTGGTTACAATAGTGAGTATTTCTATTTATAGTAATTGGATTCAGTTTTCAGTTTGTGAAGGGATAACAATCAAGGATGGGGGGGGGGGGGGGGGGGGGGTGTTGTGTGGGTGCTAGATGTGGAAAAAAAAGAAGCTTAATTGTACTCGTATTATTTTGAAAATATAATTTAAAATAACTTAATTATACTAGTATTATTCGAAAACACACATTAAGTAAAAAAAAAAACTTAATTATACTAGTATTATTTGAAAATACACGTTAAGTATATACAATTCTCCCCCCCCCCCCCCCCCCCCTCCCCCCCTTAAATTCTATCTAAATTATTAAGCTTGCCCCCCTTAGATTATTTTATTTTATTTTTAAAACTGATGTGTAGATATAATTTTTGAAAAAAAAATTGGTGCGTGTTTATAAATATAAATTCTGAATTTAGTTAACAAATAGCTCCATACCTTGTTAATTAAAATAGTTTGTATTTATCTCTCCTTATATATTTATCTCATTATAAAAAAGAGTTAGTTAGTATTAAATCCAATCTAATGTAAATCTGTTGTAATAGACTCAATCCATAAAACATTTTAGTGAGAGGTCCATATTTTTATTTAGTGATCAAACTACCCCTAAAACTCATCAGAAGAATCATTCCCATAAAAACCCACCCAAAATCAAGGATTTTTAAATTTTAAACACCATATATACATAATATATATGTATATATCTCATCTTCTCCAATGTTTCATACTCTCTCTCTCTCTAGAAAAATACACTGCATATCCGTTGATTGTCGAACTCCTTCCAAGAACATATAAGCTAAAAAATTTCTTGGGCGTCCAAAAAGCGTGATGATGAGGCTCCGACCGTATGGCTCCGAAAAGTAACAACGATGGGGAGAATAGGTAAGGTTTTTTTTTTCTTTCTCAGTCGTGTGAAATTTTGGCGCTACATGTTGATGTATGATTTTGATGGATCATTCATTGTGGAATTGAAGACAAGATTTGGGGAAAAATTAGTTTTTGTGTGTGACTGCAGTAATCCCCAAGAACTTTCGATCGTGTAAAAATTCCCTAACAATATTTGACTTTGATGGATCGTTCATTCCGTTGTGTGAAAATTTAACACTGCAAACTTATTAAATTTCACACTATTGCTCTTTTGCAGCATGGTTTTGATGAAGACTAAACAAGAAGCAGCTATCTTAGAGAAGATCACCAACACAAATTTGTCTGCTTTTTTTGGCAGACCTATTTTTACTTTTATCTATTGGACGTGCTGGAGGCTTTCACAACCTTCGTAGGGATGCGATGGCTTCATAGTGATGATTTTGAAATGGAGTTATCTGTTGCAGTTTGATTATGGGATCGGTGATTTTTTCTTTTCTTTAAATTTATTTGCCTTTGTATTGGTCTTATTTCTGAATGTGTTTGGAGAGGATTAGTGTAGTCTTGTTGGATGCATGCAAGTGTTTTGTCGAATGGTTTGTCCTGTGCTCTTGACTGAGATTTGTGTCGAATGGTTTGTTGGGCCAGACCATATTTAAATCTTGTTGTGTTGGTTTGCTTGATTTTTTCTTTCGTGGTTGTGTCGTTCTTGTTCTGTTTACCTCCATCTTTGTGGTTGTGGTTTTTCTTGTTGTGATTGTGGGCCCATTCCCAACAATTTGAGAGTGGTTCTTGGGTTAATTTGTTATTAATCTTTCTATTTTGGAGAAACAAACTGGATTTGTGGCAGTATGTAAAACATTGTTGATCTTAATAGAGTTTTCATAGTGTCAATGTGAAAAATTCAACCTAAACATTATTTAGCAATGTGAAATTTCACACTACTTGCAGTGAAAAATTCATACATTTATTCCAATTAAGTTGATATCTTCTGTTCGATCTATTATTATCTCCCTCAATCCTAAAACTCTCACAAATTCATTATAATACATATTGTCATAAATGATTATTGACAGTCCATAAAACCCATGAATGACATTAGCAAGATGCGACAAACCCATAATGTAAATATTTAAAATCCTGGGATTTTATTTTCATTTATTACATATCCAAAAATAAAGGGATAGTAGAGCAGAATTTTCAACAATTTTTTTTTCAAAAACTAACGTGATTCATGGCAACAAACACATAGAACAAAAATCACGATAATTATGGGATAATAATTCAAAATGAGATATTGGCAAGGCCAAATGCTTTCATAACTACCAGAATTAAGGTGTATATATGGCTAGTCAAAATCAGATTTAATGAATATGTATGTAAAATTTCACACTAATGAACTAGTTATAGTGTAAAATTTCACACTAATGAACCAATTGCAGTGTAAAATGAACTAGTTGCAGTGTAAAATTTAACACTAATGAACCAGTTGCAATGTAAAACAATGAGCCATAAGATTTTTGTTTTTTTTTTTCTTTTAACTGAAGTGAGAAATTTCTCATCAAATTCGTGTTATTGGATTCGATTATGGCAACTGTGGCAATTGTATTGGATTCGATTTTATGTATGAAACTGCCGTTGGCGCGAACACATCTTAGGCAAATGTATTGGATTCTATTTAATTGTAAGCTTGCCCCCCTTAGATTTTTTTTATTTTATTTTATTTATTTTTAAAACTGATGTGTAGATATAATTTTTGAAAAAAAAATTGGTGTGTGTTTATAAATATAAATTCTGAATTTAGTTTACAAATTGCTCCATACCATGTTGATTAAAATAGTTTGCATTTATCTCTCCTTATATATTTATCTCATTATAAAAAAGAGTTAGTTAGTATTAAATCCAATCTAATGTAAATCTGATGTAATAGACTCAATCCATAAAACATTTTAGTGAGAGGTCCATATTTTTATTTAGTGACCAAATGACCTCTAAAACTCATCAGAAGAATCATTCCCATAAAAACCTACCCAAAAGCAAGGATTTTTAAATTTTAAACACCATATATACATAATATATATATCTCATCTTCTCCAATGTTTCATACTCTCTCTCTCTAGAAAAATACACTGCATATCAGTTGATTGTCGACCTCCTTCCAAGAACATATAAGCTAAAAAACTTCTTGGGCGTCCAAAAAGCGTAATGATGAGGCTCCGACCGTATGGCTCCGAAAAGTAACGACGATGGGGAGAATAGGTAAGGTTTTTTTTTCCTCAGTCGTGTGAAATTTTGGCACTACATGTTAATATATTATTTTGATGGATCATTCATTATGGAATTGAAGACAAGATTTGGGGAAAAATTAGTTTTTGTGTGTGACTGCAGTAATCCCCAAGAACTTTCGGTCATGTAAAAATTCCCTAACAATATTTGACTTTGATGGATCGTTCATTCCGTTGTGTGAAAATTTAACACTACAAACTTATTAAATTTCACACTATCGCTCTTTTGCAGCATGGTTTTGATGAAGACTAAACAAGAAGCAGCTATCTTAGAGAAAATCACCAACACAGATTTGTTTGCTTTTTTTGGCAGACCAATTTTTACTTTTAGCTATTGGATGTGTTGGAGGCTTTCACAACCTTCATAGGGATGCGATGGCTTCATAGTGATGCTTTTGAAATGGAGTTATCTATTGCAGTTTGATTATGGGATTGGTGATTTTTTCTTTTCTTTAAATTTATTTGCCTTTGTACTGGTCTTATTTCTGAATGTGTTTGGGGAGGATTAGTGTAGTCTTGTTGGATGCATGCAAGGTGTTTTGTCGAATGGTTTGTCTTGTGCTCTTGACTGAGATTTGTGTTAGGATTGTGCTTAAAATTCCATTAGTGAACTTATTTCCTAATTATGATATGATTCCTTATTTGGTGGTTTCCTTATCAAATAAGGATTCCTTTGATGGTGGAAGTTACCTAGTTTATATAGGAATGTTTGTGAGAGTATTCCTTGTTGTACAAGACTTACCATAGGGGGTAAATCTTACTACAACTAGGATTGGGACTCTACAATCTATATAAATATAGGGCTTACTCAAGGGATTGATAAGATTGGTTGGAAATCTTCTACATACACAAGAAAGGGCTACAAACTAGTGAGGGGAGATTAGTTTTTAGCAATTGTATGTGTCATATAACTTGGTTGGAGAGTTATATACATGAGGTCGTGAGTGCTTGTAATCTTTGTATTAATCGAGGTGATCGCCTTTGCACGTAGACATAGGCATTGTTGGGCCGAACCACATTTAAATCTTGTTGTGTTGATTTGCTTGATTTTTTCTTTCATGGTTGTGTGGTTCTTGTTCTGTTTACCTCCATCTTTGTGGTTGTGGTTTTTCTTGTTGTGATTGTGGATGTAACACCCACTCTCGCGATTAATCATTAATCATGATTTAGCATGCATTCGAATAATTAATTGGTGTTTGTTAACACATGTTTAAGTGAGTTTTAGCTCACTAGTTGATTGTGTGTGTCCAGTTTGGGAACCCAATGTTGGCCAATGTGGCAGTTCCAAATTGGGACATGAGTTAAGAAAGTTCCATTGTGATGGGACAAAGTTGTGGAATTACCCTTATGTGCTTAAATGTTTATTAAGGCATATGTGAAAATTTTATATGTCGTTTAGAATATATTGTTTATTGTTAGGGACCATTATGTGGTCATTTAGAATACCTTGGTGAGGATGAATTGAACATGCTACTTAATTAGTAGGCTAATTAGAAACTTCATAAAATTATGCGGGACTACTTATGGGACCCACGCGAGACATAGACAAACACCCACTTAAGTTTGTGGTAGTTTTAATAAGTTTTATAATCAACATGGGTATAAATGCAGAACTAATAAAATTTGGGGGGGGGGAGGTCATAATAAAACTACAAACCTTGGAATACATGTGGGATGACATATGTACTATGACTCACCATCTTGGAGTCATCTTCTTCCTAAGACATTACAACAAGGATTTACAGGAGAGGTAGAACGAGAATTAACGACGGAAATTCGACGACGTCAATCGACGCGCCGTTCGACACCCAATTTCAATTCTGAGACCGGATTCGAATTGGTAGAGGTGAGTTCTATGTTTTGGTACTGATTTTATTGAGCATAATCGTCGTATTTCTCACGACCCAATTCGGAGCGGTAATCCGTAGTTTGCCGAATTCATGTAGGATTTGAAACCAGAGTAGATTTGAGCTTTAATTTCACAACTAGGAACGAATTGCAAAGAGGTGAGTGGTTTCAATCTTGTTTTTGAATAAGATTCGTAGTTATGTTCATATGGATATTAATAACATGCCTATTTAGCTTAAATTACTCATGTTTAGCTATGATTTTGTGAAAAGCATGGTGATATGTTTATGCGAGCATGTTTAGTTGTCTATGTGGGTTAAAGGAAAGCTTGTATGAATTCGCCATGAGATTGTTCCGTGGTGATGACCACTTGTTGTCGACAACGGCATTAGACCCCATGTGTGTGGCTTGGGTCATTGGCTTGTGCCGTGGACTATTGGGGGAGTCGCGGACTTGCGGGTAGTGGTGGATGAAATACTTGCTTATCTGGAGATCATTTTATTTGTTAAGTTGAATATAAACATTGATATGTCATCCGTGTGCTTGATTGATATCTCTCATTAAACATATAGCTTATATATTGTAGTGGTTATTGAATAACCATTGTAGGTGAGCATGGCAGCGAGAATCTGGGAAGATGAACGTGGGATTCATGGTGGCGAGGAAGTTTGTGCATATTGTAGTTTCATGTGTTATAGTTATTTGTGTGCAAAACTTGTAATTCCGGTGTAATGCGGGTATGAACGGATTGAGTTAGGAATGGATTAAACTTAGTTGGTTATGTTCAGTTCTTGTTTTGTCGCTCCAAGACATATGTAAATCTTGTAACCGGAGCTTAAAATGTTGTTGGTATCTTTAATTCATGCATTGTTAATATAGTTTAGAGCATATATGAGTGGAGATTTGGTTTAAGAAACGTGTTTTGATTAATCATGAGAGATTTGGGAGTATTTGGGAGAGATTCGGGAATATTTGGGAGAGGTTGCATTGCACATCTTGTTCATGGTTTTAAAATCATGTTGGGACTTTTCAAACTCTTGTTTTTATGGTTTGGATATGTTAGTTGTGAATTGGGATCAATGACTCTTGTGTTTTGGTTGGTTTTGTGAAAATTAAGAAGATTCAAGTATGGTAGCAATGTTGGGTCTTGTTTTTATGTTTAAAATCGTGTTAATATATCTTGGGAATGGTTTAGGATGGTTTTAGAAAGGTTTTGAAATGGTTTTGCAAAGTTTCATGAAGTTTGGTTTGGTTTTGAAGAAGTTAGGATGCTGCAGAACATGGGATTTTGCTGTCAAAATGTATGCTGCAGAATACGGATCGATCTGGGTCTTGGGCGGATCGATCCGGCACTTCTGGAGGGCCAAAATGGAGTTCTGTCTAAACTGGATCGATCCGGTTTTGGGGCGGATCAATTCGCAGGTCTTTTTGCTGCACTATCGACTTTTACGGAAACGAGCTTAACTCTCTCTAGAAAACTCGTTGGAACCGGGACTCAAAAACCTATCTTTTGGTATAAAATTTGCTATACCTTATTAATGACCATTATTCCTTTGGGCTTGATTTGTCTAACATAATGGTATAAAAGTGCTTATAATTTTCCTTTCTTTTCGTTCTTAACTTGGTGTTTGAAGGCCTTGGTGGCGTGCCATGTGCTTAGGTTCACATGTATGGATCCGGGGCATAACATTTAGTGGTATCAAAGCAATTGGCTTAGAAACTTTAGGACGAGAGATGATGACTTGAGAGTACCGCCTAGATATTGAGTATGTAGATGCATCACATGTATGCATATGGTTATTGATGCTATGTTATGATAGTTTAATCATTTATATCATGTGATACATGGCATAGCATGCATAGTATTTATGCAGATTTGATTAGCAGGCAAGAATTTGAGTAAAATGGATCAAAATCGAGAACTTGATGCAAGAATGGATCGGTTGGTGGACTTGGTAACTAATTTTGTGGGTGCCGTTGGTGATCGACTGCCACCGGTAGATGTAAAGCATGCAAATCTGAATCCTAAACCAAGGGTGGACCGTATTACTATTGAGCAATTTTATAAGATAAAACCGACTATGTTTGATGGGGGGTCCGGATCCGATGACGACTATTCATTGGGTATCGGATATGGAGCGAATATTCCATGCTATAGAATGTACCGAAGAGCAAAAGATTACATTTTCCATTGACACTTTGATAGAAGGAGTTCAGAATTGGTGGGTGAATTTACTGGAGCAAAATAGGTCGACCACTTGGGATAAGTTCGTGGAAGAGTTCTACAAATGATATTTTCCTCAAGCGGCTAAAGCACAGAAGCGTCGGGAATTCATGAATCTCCAATAAGGGGATATGACGGTGAATGAATATATCTCCAAGTATAATGAATTGCTTCGATTTTCAAAGGATACAGTGATAACCGAGGAAGACAAAGCTCGAAAGTTTGAAGAAGGGTTGAGGGATAACATCCAATGTAGGGTGGATACTCATGAATTTGGAATTGTGGCTTAAGTCCAGAATGCAGCTCTCATTGCCGAACAAAATATTAACAAATATAAGCAAGGGCAACAAGGAAAGCGACTAGGTGAAGATAAAGGGAAGGGGCAAGGCTTCTTCAAGAAACCATTTTCACGAAGGCCTGGGTCAGGTTCAGGTAGTCAAGGTGGAAGTTCATTTTCTGAGGGGGCTCAACTGTTGTGTCCTACGTGTAATCGCCGACACGGGGGAGTTTGTTATTTACTCAGCATGTGCAACATTTGTAAGCAAGTGGGGCACATATCCAAGAATTGTCCGCAAGCTAGATCGCGACCGCCTAGCTCTACAAGCTCAGTCTCGGATATGAGGGGTAAATGCTTTGATTGTGGGCAGCCGAGACACTTTTCTAAAGATTGTCCAAAAAGGCGACAATAAGGGGCAAGTTCTATGGAGTCCAGCGGAGCAAGATCGGGACCGCCCACTGATAAAGGGAAAGGCGTGGAGCAGAGGCAAGGGAAGTCTTTTCAACTTGCACCGGGAAATGTGTCAACTACAGACTCCGTGGTGTCAGGTATACTTCATATCTGTTCACATCCATCACGAATTTTGATAGATTCAGGGTCAACACACTCATTTGTCTCACATGAATTTGTCAAACATTTAAATGGTATGTTGGAACCCTTAGGATATGATCTATTTGTATCGTTACCTCTAAGTAAACTGTTGGTGACCTCTTTAGTGTTCAAAGCATGTGAAATTAGAGTAGGTGATAGAGTATTGACTGTTGACTTAATTCCGTTAATCGTTAACTACTTTGATGTAATCTTGGGCATGGATTGGTTGTCTACAAATCAGGCTACAATTAATTGTGAACAGAAAATGGTTAATTTCTAGTTACCAGGACAAAAAGAGTTTTCCTTCCAAGGGGTTGGAGTAGCAGCGCCACCGTATATGATATCAGCAATTCAGGCTGGGAAGTTGTTGAAAAACGGTTGTCAAGGGTTTCTATGTACTGTAATTGATACACGCGTCACAAGGACACGAGTAGAGGATATTTCAATAGCACGGGAGTTTCCAGATATATTTCCTGAGGATTTACCAAACGTGTTGATCGAGCAAGGGATTGAATTTACCATTGATGTAGCACCTGGGTCACAACCAGTTTCGAAGACACCATACAGAATGACACCTGTGGAACTAAAAGAGTTAAAGAATCAGTTGCAAGAGTTGCTTGGCAAGGGATTCATTCGACCTAGTGTTTCTCCGTGGGGAGCACCAGTTTTATTTGTCAAGAAGAAAGACGAAACCATGCGTATGTGTATTGATTATCGGGAGCTGAGCAAGTTAACTATTAAAAACAACTATCCATTACCGAGGATTGATGATTTGTTCAATCAACTTCAAGGAGCTCAAGTTTTCTCAAAGATCAACTTGAGATCGGGCTACCATCAGTTGAAAGTTAAGGAAGAAGATGTGGAGAAGACAACATTCAGGACTCGATACGGACATTATGAGTTTATGGTCATGGTATTCGGGGTTACCAATGCGCCCGCAGCTTTTATGGTTTTGATGAACCGGGTAATCAAGGAATACTTAGATGAATTTGTAATTATCTTTATTGATGATTTTTAATCTACTCTAAAAGTGTTGAAGATCATGAGAAGCATTTACGGTTGGTATTGCAACGACTTCGCGAGAAGAAGTTATTCGGTAAACTGAAGAAATGTGAGTTTTGGCTTACTGAGATAGCATTTTTGGGTTATGTAATTTCTAAAGCAGGTGTTTCTGTGGATCCGTAGAAAATTAAAGTAGTAGCCAATTGGAATCCACCAAAGAATGTGTAGAAGTTTGAAGTTTCTTGGGTTTGGCTGGGTATTACCGAAGATTTGTAGAGAATTTTGCAAGAATCGCAATGCCTATGACTCAGCTAATGAGAAAAGATGTTCCTTTTGTTTGGAGTTTCAAGTGTGAAGAAAGCTTCAAGGACTTGAAGACTAGACTTATGACAGCATCGATATTGACGATTCCATCGGGGATTGAGGGGTTTGTTGTATTTTGTGATGCTTCGCATCGAGGGTTAGGATGTGTTCTAATGCAGAATGGCAAAGTAATTGCATATGCTTCACGGCAACTGAGAGCACACGAAACCAACTACCCAACACATGACCTGGAATTAGTGGCAGTAATCTTTGCCTTGAAGATTTGGAGGCATTATCTATACGGGGAACGGTGTGAAATTTATATAGATCACAAGAGCTTAAAGTATATATTCACTCAGAGGGATTTGACTATGAGACAGAGACGGTGGTTGGAGTTGATGAAAGATTACGATTTGTCGATTCAATATCATCCGGGGAAGGCTAATGTGGTGGCCGATGTATTGAGCCGAAAGTCAACCGGTAACTTAGCCTATGTTTTGACTTCTCAAGAAAAGTTAATTCGTGAAATGGAACAATTGAAACTTGAAGTAATTCCAAGAACTGAGGGAGCTTTGATGGCAGCTATTATAGCACAACCGACACTTGTGGATGAAATTAGAATGAAACAACTTCAAGATCCGAATTTGAGGAAGATTTGTGACGAAATTCCTGAGGGTAAGTAACCGGATTTTACTTATGTGGATGGTGTATTGAAATACAGAAATCGAATTTGTGTACCAGATGTTAATGGAATTAAAGAGACGATTTTAGAAGAGGCGCACAATACCAAATATTTTATTCATCTGGGGAGTACCAAAATGTATCGTGATTTATGAGAGAATTATTGGTGGTTTGGAATGAAGCAAGAAATAGCTGAACACGTGGCAAAGTGTATGGTGTCTATGGGTAAAAGCAGAACATCAAAGATCAGCGGGATTATTGCAACCATTGCCAGTACCAGAATGGAAATGGGAGAACATCACGATGGATTTTGTAGCAGGTTTACCAAAATCCAGAAGATCAAATGATAGTATTTGGGTAATTGTTGACCGATTAACCAAGTCTGCGCATTTCCTAGCGAATAAGACGAATGATCCGATGAAGTTGGCGGAGTTATATGTTCAAGAAATTGTAAGGCTTCATGGAGTTCCAGTATCTATTATCTCAGATAGAGATAGTAGATTTACATCAAGATTTTGGAAGGGTTTACAAAAGGCTATGGGCACAAAGTTGAATTTTAGCACAACTTTCCATCCGCAGACTGATAGATAGTCAGAGCGGGTAATTAAGATATTGGAAGATATGCTTAGACTATGTGTTCTTGATTTTAAAGGTGATTGGGAGCAACACTTGCCATTAGCGGAATTTACTTATAATAATAGTTTTCAATCCAACATTGGGATGGCACCTTTTGAGGCTTTATATGGGCGTAGATGTCGTTCGTAGATCTGTTAGACTGAGGTAGGAGAATGAAAATTATTGGGACCTGAGATAGTTCAGCAGACCACCGAGAAAGTTAAGTTAATACAGCAACGGTTACAGACAGCTCAAAGTCGTTATAAGATCTATGCGGATTTGAAAAGGAGACAAATAGGGTTTGAAGTTGGTGATTATGTGTTTCTGAAGGTGTCACCGACTAAGGGAATTGTGAGGTTTGGGAAACGTAGGAAACTGAATCCGAGGTAGGTTGGACCGTTTGAGGTCATTGGTAGAGTTGGACCAGTAGCATACCGGTTAGAGCTACCACAAGAAATGGAGAATGTGCATAATGTATTCCACGTATCAATGTTGCGACGTTGTGTGTCAGATTCACGCCATATCATTATAACAGAACTATTGGAAATTTTAGAAGACCTGACTTACATAGAACATCCAGTGAGAATTTTTGATGCAAAAGTTCAAGTTTTGAGAACCAAGTCTATTCCATTGGTTATGGTTTTGTGGCGGAATCACTCCGTAGAAGAGGCTACATGGAAATGGGAAGATGAGATTCGTGAGAATTACCCATTCCTATTCGAAACTTGAGGTACTTTAAGTTTGGGGACAAACTTCTTTTAAGGAGGGGAGAGATGTAACACCCGCTCCCGCGATTAATTGTTAATCATGATTTAACATGCATTAGCATAATTAATTGGTGTTTATTAACACATGTTTAAGTGAGTTTTAGCTCACTAGTTGATTGTAGGTGTCCAGTTTGGGAACCCAATGTTGGCCAATGTGGCAGTTCCAAATTGGGACATAAGTTGAGAAAGTTCCATTGTGATGGGACAAAGTTGTGGAATTACCCTTATGTGCTTAAATGTTTATTAAGGCATATGTGAAATATTTAAATGTTGCTTAGAATATATTGTTTAATGTTATGGACCAATTATGTGGTCATTTGGAATACCATGGTGAGGACGAATTGACCAAGCTACTTAATTAGTAGGTTAATTAGAAACTTTATAAAATTATGTGGGACTACTTATGGGACCCACGCGAGACATAGACAAACACCCACTTAAGTTTGTAGTAGTTTTAATAAGTTTTATAATCAACATGGGTATAAATGCAGAACTAATAAAATTTGGGGGGGGGGAGGTCATAATAAAACTACAAACCTTGGAATACATGTGGGATGACACATGTACTATGACTCACCATCTTGGAGTCATCTTCTTCCTAAGACATTACAACAAGGATTTACAGGAGAGGTAGAACGAGAATTAACTACGGAAATTCGACGACGTCAATTGACGTGCCTTTCGACACCCAATTTCAATTCTGAGACCGGATTCGAACTGGTAGAGGTGAGTTCTACGTTTTGGTATTGATTTTATTGAGCATAATTGTCGTATTTCTCGCGACCCAATTCGGAGCAGTAATCCGTAGTTTGCCGAATTCATGTAGGATTTGAAACTGGAGTAGATTTGAGCTTTAATTTCACAGCTAGGAACGAAATGCAAAGAGGTGAGTGATTTTAATCTTGTTTTTGGATGAGATTCATGGTTATGTTCATATGGATATTAATAACATGCCCATTTAGCTTAAATTACTCATGTTTAGCTATGATTTTGTGAAAAGCATGGTGATATGTTTATGTGAGCATGTTTAGTTGTCTATGTGGGTTAAAGGAAAGCTTGTATGAATTCGCCATGAGATTGTTCTGTGGTGACGACCACTTGTTGCCGACAACGGCATTAAACCGTACGTGTGTGGCGTGGGTCATTGACTTGTGCCGTGGACTATTGGGGGAGTCATGGACTTGTGGGTAGTGGTGGATGAAATACTTGCTTATCCGGAGATCATTTTATTTGTTAAGTTAAATATAAACATTGAAATGTCATCCGTGTGCTTGATTGATATCTCTTACTAAGCATACAACTTATATATTGTAGTGGTTATTGAATAACCATTGTAGGTGAGCATGGCGGCGAGAATCCGGGAATATGAACGTGGGATTCATGGTGGCGAGGAAGTTTGTGCATATTGTAGTTTCATGTGTTATAGTTGTTTTTGTGCAAAACTTGTAATTCCGGTGTAATGCGGGTATGAACGAATTGAGTTAGGAATGGATTAAACTTAGTTGGTTATGTTTGGTTCTTGTTTTGTCACTCCAAGACGTATGTAAATCTTGTAACCGGAGCTTAAAATGTTGTTGGTATCTTTCATGCATTGTTAATATAGTTTGGAGCATGTATGAGTGGAGATTTGGTTTAAGAAACTTGTTTTGATTAATCATGAGAGATTTGGGAGTATTTGGGAGAGATTTGGGAATATTTGGGAGAGATTGCATTGCACATCTAGTTCATGGTTTTAAAATCATGTTGGGACTTTTTAAACACTTGTTTTTATGGTTTGGATATGTTAGTTGTGAATTGGGATCAATGACTCTTGTGTTTTGGTTGGTTTTGTGAAAATTGAGAAGATTCAAGTGTGGTAGCAATGGTGGGTCTTGTTTTTGTGTTTAAAATCATGGTAATATATCTTGGGAATGGTTTAGAATGGTTTTAGAAAGATTTTGAAATGGTTTTGCAAAGTTTCATGAAGTTTGGTTTGGTTTTGAAGAAGTTAGGATGCTGCAGAACAGGGGATTTTGTTGTCAAAATGTATGCTGCAGAATCCGGATCGATCCAGGTCTTGGGCAGATCGATCCGGCACTTTTGGAGGGCCAAAAATGGGGTTCTGTCAAAATCCGATTGATCCGGTTTTGGTGTGGATCGATCCGCGGGTCTTTTTGCTGCACTATCGGCTTTTACGGAAACGAGCATAACTCTCTCTAGAAAACTCGGATTTGCGAGCCATTTTTGTGTTGGAACCGGGACTCAAAAACCTATCTTTTGGTATAAAATTTGCTATACCTTATTAATGACCATTTTACCCTTGGACTTGTTTGTCTAACGTAATGGTATAAAAGTGCTTATTTTCCTTTCTTTTCATTCTTAACTTGGTGTTTGAAGGCCTTGGTGGTGTGCCACATGTCCTAGGTTCACATGTGTGGATCCAGGACGTGACAGATTGTGGGCCCATTCCCAATAATTTAAGAGTGGCTCTTGGGTTAATTTGTTATTAATCTTTCTGTTTTGGAGAAATATACTGGATTTGTGGCAGTATGTAAAATGTTGTTGATTTTAATAGGGTTTTCATATTGTCAATGTGAAAAATTCAACCTAAACATTATTCAGCTAGCAATGTGAAATTTCACACTACTCGTAGAGAAAAATTCATACATTTATTCCAATTAAGTTGATATCTTCTCTTCGATCTATTGTTATCTCCTTCAATCCTAAAACTCTCATGAATGCAGTATAATACATACTGTCATGAATGATTATTGACAGAGCAGAGAACCCATGAAAGACATTAGCAAGATGCGACAAACCCATAATATAGATATCTAAAATCCTGGGATTTTATTTTCATTTATTACATATCCAAAAATAAAGGGATAGGAGAGCAGAATTTTCAACAATTTTTTTTTTCAAAAACTAACGTGATTCATGGCAACAAACACATAGAACAGAAATCACGATAATTATGGGATATTAATTCAAAATGGGATATTGGCAAGTCCAAATGCTTTCATAACTAACAGAATTAAGGTGTATATATGGCTAGTCAAAATCAGATTTAATGAATATGTATGTAAAATATTAAGGTGTATATATGGCTAGTCAAAATCAGATTTAATGAATATGTATGTAAAATTTCACACTAATGAACTAGTTGTAGTGTAAAATTTCACACTAATGACCCAATTGCAGTGTAAAATGAGCCAGTTGCAGTGTAAAATTTAACACTAATGAACCAGTTGCAGCGTAAAAAAATGAGTCATAAGATTTTTGCTTTTTTGTTTTTTGTTTTTAACTGAAGTGAGAAATTTCTCATCAAATTCGTGTTGTTGGATTCGAATATGGCAACTGTGGCAAACGTATTGGATTTGATTTTATGTATGAAACACCTATTGGCGCGAACGCATCTTAGGCAAATGTATTGGATTCGATTTAATTGTAAGTTGCGTCCAAGCTAGTGGCAATTTGCCACAGTTACATCCAATACATGTCACTCGAAATTTCACATTAATGAACCAGTTGCATTGTAAAAAATCACAATAATGTACCAGTTGCAGTGTAAATTTTCACATTAATGAACCAGTTGCAGTGTAAAATTCCACGCTAACAACCAGGTAAAATGTTATGTGATCAATGATTATTGGCAGAACATACAAGAATGCAGAACCTTCGAACTACTTTCTTCCCTACGTCTTGGTATAACAGTTTTGTAAAGTTAAATCCTAAAATATTGGGATGTTTTTTCCCTATATATTGAATGCACTATAAATGGAGATTTGGTAACTAACTCCATAATTAAATTTGTATTAAATATATGTATATACCGTCACCACTGTCTGTCACAGCCCCGGTCCCACAATAGCGGAACCGGAGCCCGTGGCACGCCACCGAGGCTAAACCAATTCATTAACATTCCTAAAATTAGATTTTGAAGAACACACGCAGCGGAAAACAAAACACATTTTCTAAACTAGTGGTCCAGTTGACTGGGTCTGGACCTCAGTCGACTGAAGAAAGCAGAGAGTTTTCAAAAAGCTTTAACAAACCATCCAGTCGACTGAGACTGGGGTCCAGTCGACTGGGACTCCAACTTTCAGTCGACTGAATTCCCCCTACGGTCGACTGAAGCAACCAGAACCAAAATGAACACAAAACCTACAGAGGTCCAATCGACTGAGGCAGGGCCCAGTCGATTGCTTTTGCTATATTAAAAAGCAGTAGCTAGCAGGCACAAGGGTCCAGTCGACTGAACACTGGACCAGTCGACTGCTCCCCTGACAGCAGCCCAATCTGCAGAAAAACAAGTTTCAAAAGCTTTTCAAAAACAACCAAGTGTTAACCACACACTCCAACTTCTCATCAAAGTAATCCTAGTTGTATTAAAACATTACCAAAGTATAATTACAATGAGTTACTAACTATTACCATGCTTTAGGTCCACTCTAACATACTAAGTTAAACATAAGATAAAACCATTCAAAATCTTTATTACAACATTCCTATTATTCCAAAACTACAAGATCAACATTCGGGTTGTCTTCTAAACGAACTCTGAACCCACGTGCTCACTTCTCCGATTCCTCGCCAGCATTAACACCTGAAATGGTTATTTGAATAACCATAGATATTCGATTTGTTTAAGCTAACGCTTAGTGAATAAAACAACATATGCACATGAATGATAAACATGTCCACATTCACATCTCTACAATTCATACTAGTCGCGGGAGACTCACGTGCCCGTCCATACTCCCAATCCGCGACTCCTCGCCAATAAGTCCACGCGAAAGGGTAAGACCCACGATTCTTCTCTTCAATCGTGCGACCTTAATGCCTATATCGGCTCCACAAAATGTCACGGTGACCACGTGCTTCTTCTGACCCAAATAAGCAACTTAACATGCTCAAATACATATCACCATGCTCGCGGTAATCAAAACATTTCATCGTGTTATTGGGCCTACTAATCAATACAAACGCCCAATATGAACTACATAGTATATATCTATGAATTAATACATGCTATTCAAACATAACATGAATACACGTCAATAAATCATTCCAAAACATAGTTGGATCACTCACCTCTAATTTACGCTCTTAAACTTCGATCCAAAGAAAACCCGTGTACAAAGAACGTGTAGAAGTCCGTCTAGTACAATTCCTATGGATCAAAATTCCATTTATCAATTTTTATGAAAAATTCTAGGAAACAACTTTTCGAAAAATTAGCCAAACAAGCCCTAACATATATCAAAATGAAGCTCTTACCTCGAGGAGCTCGGATATGAAATATGGGAGAATACAAACTGACGGAAGGCTGTCGTTTGGCGTCGCAAAGCTCTAAGCTCCAAAATCTCCCTATGGCCTCCTTTTTGGAATTTAGGTTAAGAACTTAGAAAATATCTTAACCATCTCTATCTATATATAGGCAAAACTCTCAGGAATTACGTTTACCTCCCCACGAGTTTTCAAAACTCCTAATCAGTCTCTAAAACTTTCTACACAGCTTATTCATAGCTTTATAAGTGAAGCCTCAAAATTATAAAAGTTTTCGACTAAGTTTTGTTTGGTCGCTAAAACGTGAATTTCTATATGACGTTTCCGAAGTTGCTAATTAGCCTACCAAATTAATAGCGTGTTAATTCGTTCTCACCAGGATACTAAAACTAACGACATATATAAATTCTAAAACAGATTTTAATACAGATATTGAAATACACAGGTAAACATTTATTTTCAGATAAACATTTAAAGTATTCCACAGTGACCGTTTCACATTCGGAGAGACGTCGCAATAACAAATCCTCAATCACTATAGTTTCAAAGGGTTCTCTAATACAGACACCCAAATCAACTCGTGAGTCAAAACTCACTCAACCTTGTGCCAAAAGACACGCCACATCACATTATCATGCATGGCAATGTAATGCAAAAGTAATAACACAAATACGGGTGTTATAATACTCTCCCCCTTAAAAGAAGTTTGTCCCCAAACTTGTACCTCATGTCTCAAAAAGGTGCGGATACTGGCTACGCATCTCATCTTCTATTTCCCACATCATCTCTTCCGTAGTTTGGCTATGCCATAACACTTTCACTTTCGATATTACTTTGTTTCGTAAGACTTGATCCTTCCGATCCAAGATCTCTACCGGATACGCAACATATTTCAAATCACTCTGAATCTCATTCGATATCGGAGTCATAACTTGATCTCTATCCTCCACTAAGTGTTTACGTAACAATGACACGTGAAACATGTTATGCACTTGAGCATACTCACTCGGCAATTTCAAACGATAAGCTATGGGCCCAACTCTCCCAATAATCTCAAAAGGTCCTACATACCTCGGGTTGAGTTTCCCGTATCTACCAAATCTGGTTATTCCCTTTGAAGGTGACACCTTCAAAAACACCAAGTCTCCTACATCGAATTCCAACGGCCGTCTGCGCTTGTCGGCATAACTCTTATACCTACTCTGGGCTGTCAGTAACCGTTGTCTAATTACCTTTATCTTGTCCGTCGTTTCTTGTATAATTTTTGGCCCTTCAATCATTCTTTCTCCCAACTCTGTCCAACTAATCGGTGAACGACATACATGACCATATAAAGCTTCATAAGGAGCCATTCTAATACTCGACTGAAAACTGTTGTTATATGCGAACTCAATTAACGGTAGGTGGTCTTCCCAATCACCCTGGAAATCAAGTACACATATCTGAAGCATGTCTTCCAAAATCTGGATTACTCTCTCTGATTGGCCATCAGTCTGAGGATGAAAAGCGGTACTAAAGTGCAATTTGATACCCATTGCTTCTTGCAAGGCTCTCCAAAACTTCGATGTAAAACTACTATCCCTATCTGAAACGATAGAAACTGGGATACCATGTAGTCTCACAATTTCGCGAATATACAACTTAGCTAACGTCATTGGCTTAGTTGTTCGGATTGGTAGGAAATGCGATGAATTCGTCAAACGATCAACGATCACCCAAATAATAGTGTTCGATCTCTTCGACCTCGGAAATCCGCTAACAAAATTTATTATTATGTGCTCCCATTTCCACTCGGCTATCGGTAACGGTTGTAACAATCCCGAGGGTACTTGGCATTTGGCTTTTACTTGTTGACAACTAGTACAAACGCGAAACATAACGTGCTATTTCTCTCTTCATTCCCAGCCACTAATAAATATATCTCAAATCTCTATACATCTTGGTACTTCCCGGATGAACGGTATACTTCGTATTGTGTGCTTCCTCTAGGATGTTCCGTTTTAACTCCTTCTCGTTAGGCACACAAATTCTACCCCTCAATCTCAAAACATCATTCTCAAAAGTAAATCCCGGTTACTTTTCCATCGGAATCTCATCACAAATCTTCTTCAAAGCCACATCTTGAAGTTGTTTCTCTGCGATCTCGTGAATCAAGAGTGGTTGTGCCACCATCGTCGACATCAAGCCACTTTCAATCTTCGGTATCACTTTAAGCTCCAAATTCTCCATATCTCATATCAGTTCTTTCTGAGAAGTCAAATCTGATGCGGTATTGGTTGGTACTTTGCGACTAAGAGCATCGGCGACGACATTCGCCTTGCCCAGATGATACTGAATTGACAAGTCATAGTCCTTCATCAACTCTAACCATCTCCTTTGCCTCATGTTCAAATCTCATTGTGTAAATAGGTACTTCAAACTCTTGTGATCCGTATAGATCTCACATTTCTTCCCGTATAGGTAATGACGCCAAATCTTCAATGCAAAAATCACGGCGGCCAATTCTAGATCATGTGTTGGATAATTCTTCTCGTGCGGTTTAAGTTGTCTTGACGCATATGCAATAACCTTATCACTTTGCATAAGTACGCAACCTAAACCTCTATATGAAGCATCACTGTAGATAATAAGCCCTTCAGTCCCTGACGGAATGGCTAAAATTGGTGCTTTCACTAGTCAGCTCTTCAACTCTTGAAACTTTCTTCACATTCTGGACTCCAAACAAAAGTAATATCTTTCCTCATTAACTGTGTCATCGGCATTGCTATACGCGAAAAGTCTTTTATAAATCTCCAATAATACCTAGCTAATCCTAGGAAACTTCGGATGTCTGTCACATTCGTTGGTCTCACCCAGTTAGTAACTGCTTCTATCTTCTGAGGGTCTACAGAAATTCCTTTAGCTGATATAATATGTCCAAGAAAAGCAATCTCTGTCAACCAAAACTCAGACTTCTTCAATTTGCTGAATAATCTATTTTCACGCAGTCGTTGTAAAGCTAATCGCAAATGATGCTCGTGATCTTCAACGCTTTTGGAGTAGATTAGGATGTCATCTATGAACACAATGACAAACTCATCTAAGTAGTCCTTGAAAACACGGTTCATCAAGTCCATGAAAGCAGCTGGTGCATTAGTCACTCCAAATGGCATAACCAAAAATTCAAATGACCGTATCGAGCCCTGAAAGCTATCTTTTCAACATCTTCTTCTTTAACTTTCAACTGATGGTAACCGGATCTCAAGTCGATCTTCGAAAATACCTAAGCCCCTTGTAAATGATCAAACAAGTCATCTATTCATGGCAACGGATACTTGTTCTTGATGGTCAACTTATTCAACTCTCGGTAGTCGATGCACATACACATTATTCCATCTTTCTTCTTCATAAACAAGACTGGAGCTCTCCACAGCAAAACACTCGGTCGGATAAAACCCTTCTCAAGTAGTTCTTGTAACTGAACCTTCAATTCTTTCAACTCTATCGGTGCCATTCGGTACGGCGCTTTAGATATCGATTGTGACCCTAGTACTACTTCTATGGTGAACTCAAGTTCTCTTTCAATCAATACGTCGGGTAACTCATCGAGAGAAACATTTGAAAATTCTTGAACTACTGAAATGTCTTCTATTAGTGGTCCAAGAACTTGCTTGTCGACAATTGTACATAAGAAACCCGAACAACCCTTCCTCAACATCTTACTTGCTTGAATCACCGATATCAAGTACGGCGGTACGATCATTCCCTTACCCTAAAAAGTAAACTCTTCTCGCCCTGACGGATAGAAACTAACCCGTTTCTGTTCACAATCGATTCTGGCTTGATTAACCGACAACCAATCCATACCCAAGATAACATCAAAGTAGATCACCGTCAACGGAATCAAATCAACGCTCAAGACTTTATCACCTATCTTGATCTCACATGACTTGAATATCAAAGAAGTAACTAGCGGTTCACTACTAGGCAATGATACACACAAGTCATATCCTAACGGTTCTGACTTAACAGTTAAATGCTTAACAAAATCACGTGATACGAATGAATGCATTGAACCAGAATCCATAAGTATACATGCAGGATACGAACAAATAGGAAGAATACTTGATACGACGGTATCATCCGTATTCCCCGGCCTGAGCTGGAAGTATCGTCCTTGTTGTTGCGCGACTCCTTTTCCTTTATCCACTCGAGGTTCTACCCTTGATCCGCTTGGCACACTCGATGCCCTGGTACTCATTCCCGGTTGTCTCTTACTCGAATAGTTCTTTGCTATGTGTCCCGGTTGTCCACACTTAAAACATTTTCCTCTTGTTTCTGGGTTATAGCTCTTCGTATTCAGAAAGGTATTTGGTGTGGTCGAGTTTGCATTCAAAGGACAATTTTGGGATATGTGTCCTAACTGCTTGCAAAAGTAACAGGTGCTCAATTGGTAGCAAGTTCCTTTGTGTCATAGGTTACATGTTGAACACAACGGTCTCGAGTCCCCCATGAACGTACTCCCTCCTTTGCTACTCACATATGATCCCGAACCTTGCGTAAATGGTTTCTTCGCATTCCCTTGACTCTTACCCCGACTATCATTTGCTCTCTTCCCTTGTTGTCCCTGTCGATATATGTCGACACTTTTCTCAGCAATACGAGCAGTTTCCTCAACGAGAGAAACGCTCGGATGTTATAACATATCCACACGGCCACGGATATTCTCCCTAAGTCCTTCCTCAAACTTACGAGCTTTATCCCTATCAGTCAGAATAGTAGTTTTCCCAAATCGTAACAAGGCATTATAATGGGATACATACTCACTCACAGTCATGTCTTCCTGAACCAGACTTGCAAACTCTTGGCGTTTCTGAGTATAAGCCGATTGTGGAAAGAAACATTTGTTGAATTCTTCTTTAAATGCTTCACACGTGGTTGGCTTCCCTTGTTCAAGTACGTTGTTCCACCAATCCAAGGCTTCGCCCATCAACGTATTAGATCGATGGGCATAAAATTTTTTCCTCATCGATACATATTACCTGACGGAAATGTCTTTCCATGTCCATCATCCAAAGATCGGCCAAGTCTATGTCAACTTGTCCATAATACAAGGTCGGTTTCCGCTTATGAAACTGTTCCACGATTGTGTGTTGAGGTCGCGGTGCCAGTGGAGGCTGAATGTTCATCTGTTCTCTTTCACTTACCGCTTGTATGAAATTTTCCACCATATTCACTATTTGGTCCATCTGCGAATGCGGTGATAATTCTCTCGGCGGATCAACCATAATGTTTCAAATATTCCCCTGTTGAGTTCAATGCATAATGACCATGCATGCTATGTCACAATATAGATATATTTGCACAGTTCATCACGATCAACAAATGCTAACACATGAAGCATTTCTACAATGATAATAATTATCTTCACAATTACACACTCCACTCGACGTCACTCAGCATATATATAACGTCACTTGTTCCCAAGGCTCTAAACTTATGCTCTGATACCACTAAATGCCACAACCCGGTCCCACAATAGTGGAACCGGAGCCCGTGGCACGCTACCGAGGCTAAACCAATTCAGTAACGTTCCCAAAATTAGGTTTTGAAGAACACACGCAGCGGAAAACAAAACACATTTTCTAAACTAGTGGTCCAGTCGACTGGGTATGGACCTCAATCGATTGAAGAAAGCAGAGAGTTTTTAAAAACGTTTAACAGACCATCCAGTCGACTGAGACTGGGGTCCAGTCGACTGGGACTCCAACTTTCAGTCGACTGAATTCCCCCTTCGGTCGATTGAAGCAAGCAGAACCAAAATGAACACAAAACCTACAGAGGTCCTATCGACTGAGGCAGGGCCCAGTCGACTGCTTTTGCCATATTAAAAAGCAACTCGTGTACAAAGAACGTGTAGAAGTCCGTCTAGTACAATTCCTATGGATCAAAATTCCATTTATCAACTTTTATGAAAAATTCTAGGAAACAACTTTTCGAAAAGTTGGCCAAACAAGCCCTAACATATATCAAAACGAAGCTCTTACCTCGAGGAGCTCGAATATGAAATATGGGAGAAAACAAACTGACGGAAGGTCGTCTAGAAAATATCTCAACCATCTCTATCTATATATAGGCAAAACTCTCGGGAATTACGTTTACCTCTCCACGAGTTTTCAAAACTCCTAATCAGTCTCTAAAACTTTCTACACAGCTTATTCATAGCTTCATTAGTGAAACCTCAAAATTATAAAAGTTTTCGACTAAGTGTCGTTTGGTCGCTAAAATGCGAATTTCTATATGACGTTTTCGAAGTTGCTAATTAGCCTACCAAATTAATAGCGTGTTAATTCGTTCTCACCAGGATACTAAAACTAACGACAGATATAAATTCTAAAATAGAAATTAATACAGATATTGAAATACACAGGTAAACATTTATTTTCAGATAAACATTTAAAGTATTCCACAGTGACCGTCTCACATTCGGAGAGACGTCGCAACAACGAATCCTCAATCACTACAGTTTCAAAGGGTTCTCTAATACAGACACCCAAATCAACTCGTGAGTCAAAACTCACTCAACCATGTGCCAAAAGACATGCCACATCACATTATCATGCATGGCAATGTAATGCAAAAGCAATAACACAAATACTGGTGTTATACCGTCATCACCATCGCCATCACTACCACCATCATCGTCATCACTCTCTTCTGCCTCTGTCTCCTCAGCAGCACCTCCATCAACATCCCCAAAGTCCAGGTTTGGGGGAGACAGAAACGCTCCCTGATATGCAATCTCCCCTGGGCTATAATCTCTGCCACTCTGTTTGGAGTGAAAACATATAGGAGAGACTGGTCAAAGGACTGTGTGCGGAATAACTCGCCAAGCAGGCGATGGTAATCAGTGCGAGTCCAAATGAAGGAGCCTGCTCGGGCAGAGGAGGGGCAACAGGAGATACAGTTATATATATATAGAAAGATAGATTAGGGATAGAAAAGTCATCAAATTATTCCATAATGAGATATTTTGGACTAATCCCTAAGAGTAATGTTTGAGTCACACCCATCCATACCCAAAAAGCATTCATACACTGAGGTGGATCAATAAGAAGAGACTGACAGTGGACCTCGTAGTCTCTATCTCTCTTCTCATTGGTCCACCTCAGGGTGTGGATGGTTTTTGGGTGTGGATGGGTGTGACCCTAGCATTGTTGAATCCCTAAATACAATCACAATTATAGGACATACTGTTATGAAGATCCAATTGATGTACTTATTCCAAAAAACATTGGAAGAATGAGACTTTTCACCACATTTTTCTATATAAAAAATGTATAAATAAACGTCAAATTTTTTTTTGGGAGAAACCCCCGTATGTCTTCGCCCCCCTATACTAGATTCCTGGATCTATCCCTGATAAGAATTCTTTAGAACACATTTTGTGCAATATCATTGTTTTTAATGGACTTCTCAGCTACAACATACCATCATTTATAGTCATCAATTGTTAAATTGATCGTACGTACAACCACTATTATCCTAAAAAAAATTGATAGACAAAAATATACATAGACTAGTTAATGTTGCCTTTTATCCTGGAATTTCTTTGCTATGAGTAGGGGAGGACTTATTCATAAACCACCCCCCCCCCCAAAACAATAGTTCTATTGCAAAATCATAAAGCTACTTTAATAATTATGTGGTTTAAGGAAATTGTTACATCTTTGGATACCTATTCTTCTGTTCTACATCAATTAATTTGTACTAGATGATATTGCTATGCATGTTTTGATTAGTTATCAATGGATGTAAACACCTTTTTATATGGAGAATTAGAGGTGGAGATTTATTTGGATAAACCAAATGGGTATATAAAGAATAAAGTGTGTAAATTTATATATACTCTTTACATGGATTAAAACTGGCACCCAACCAGTAATATGTAAATTTTGATCAAACTATTTTCCAAATAGTTTCAAAAGGAAAGTGACAAATGTTTTTTTTTCATTAACACAATGACAGAGTTTGTGTTATGATATGTTTTTCATAAAACTAGTTTATTAATTTTTTGGTTTTAATTTTGAGATTAAAAAATATATATATATATATATATATATTGTCACTTTATTTTGATACGAAAGATTTGGGTGAAGCCAATATAATTTTAAGGATTTAAAATTACAATAGCTACTATTGGCTTTTATGATCAAGATCATTATATTGGAAAAAGGTTTTGAGATAGTAATTTTCTTTGCAAACCTTTTTGGATTCCTTTTGAGCCAAGTATTGCATTAAAGTCCATGATAGTTTTGAAGGATGGTTAATTGAATCGAGTGCATGTATGCATAAGTGTAACAACACAATTCTTACAAAAGATACTTTTCAATGGAAAGTGAAAATGTTTTACTTGGTATTGACGAGTTGAATATCACCCCGGGAAGAAATTAAATTTTGAAAAATGTTCGTATAGCCAGAGATGAAGAATAAATTATTTCTGAACATGTATTGCATAGAAATTCGAAAGAATTAAATTTTGTTTTCAAGGCTAGGTTTTAGGCAAACTTTTTGGGAGAAAAGTATGTAATTTCAAAAACTAGGAATGCAGTTGGTTGAATTATGAAAAGTTGACTATTGTCCTTGAAGGATATAGTGATACAAATTGTATTTCGGATTCAAACAAGACAAAATCAACAAGTGAATTTATTTTTTCACTTATTGGAGGTGTAGTGTTTTGGAAGTCATCCAAGCAAACTTGCACAACTAAGTCAATGATGGAATATGAGTTTGTAACTCTAGAGAAAGCTGGTAACGAGGCTAAGTGGTTTAGAAACTTCTTAACATATGTTCCTATATGGAATAAACCAGTTACATCCTTTATATTGAGATAGCCAAGTTGCAATAGGCCGATCTATAAATAAGTCCTATAACAGCAAGAGTAGGCATATAGGCCTAGACATTATATTGTGAGGAAATTGCTTGATGATGAAGATATATCTATTAATTTTGTGAGGTCAGAAGTGAAATTGGCTGACCTTTTAGTAAAATCACTAGGGAAAAAACTAGTGTATGAAACATCAAATGGAATGAGACTTAAGCCTGTAACAAAACTCAACAACGATGGTAACCCAACCTATGCAATTGGAGAATCCAAGAAATAGGTTCATATGGGTAATAACAAGTCATTGGTTGTTTTGAGACGCATTATAAATTTATTATGTTGTGGTCCCTTCCTATGGTGTATAGTGTGATTCCAATGTATAAAGGTTGAGTTAAACTCTTAATGAATTCCATAATCCATATTATTTGGATGGTGTGTTTAATTACAATACATACTTGATGGATTCACCTATATAAGTGTGAAAAGTGGGGCCGCTTTCTATGAAAACTAAGGCAAGTTTTGTAGAGCACTTATGAAAATTCAGGACTGGCACAAGGCCTAGAGGCGCCTCACTAATTAGAGTTGCTCAGATTTTGAGGAATCAATATGGGTACAAGATGATTGGCTCACAATAAGGGATTCTAGTTCATAGAAATTTTTATTTCACCAAATTCCTGTATATCACTGCTTGTTTTCCTAAGGACTGGTTCATAGCCCTAAAGGCAGCGATTTTGATGCATTGAATTCTCTTATTCTACTTCTTTTATATAAATATATATATATATATATATATTGTTTGAATATTGATATAGGGGAAAATTGTTGGATTTTTATTATCTTATTTGGGCATTGGGCCTTTTATTTCAAAAACCCAAACTAAAGTCTATAAGCTTGATTTGACTTGTAACCCACATTAGTTAGACATGAGACATTTTCTACTCCTTATATATGGTTTTACTTGATAAGTTTGTAAGTTTGTGTTGTGGAAAGGCTCTCTCACGTGGTTTTGGGGGGTGGTGGTGGTTTCCAAATCTCAATTTGAGCCGCCCGATTTGAGTTGAAAATTGATACTTGTGAGGGCATGCAGTGCGTACACGAATGTTGTCCGATTTTCTCCCTCGCATGTACGAGAGAGTGGTCACGTTTTTTGCTCTTTGAAATTGAATCTTTTTGGAATGTTGAAGGGTCATAAAATAAAGCACATGTTTTAAACATGTTTATTAAAACTGATTTAATATTGTGATTTAAGGGTCAGGTTAAATTCTCGCATTGAAACTGTTTTAACTCTTTGTTTAATAAACGAGCAGTCTGATTTTGGATTTTTAAACTCTTTGAAACTATTTTAACTATTGGAAATTGATGTTGTCAAATGCCCAACTACTAGTCTTAGAAAAGAACAAAAAAAAAAAAAAAAGAGGAAAAAAACAACCATGAAGGAAAAAAAAGAAAAGACATTCAATGCCTTGATAATGACATTTCTACGTATATATGTAACATATAAGAAAACTTTCTTCCTCTCTCTCACTCTGCAAATTGAAATAGAAGCGATAGTCTGTCAAAACAAAGACTATTGAAGATTGACGAAAATGGCAAGACTCACTTTCATCTCCATGGATTGCCCTGTTCAAGTGACGAACTCAATGTTGAATCTTCATCTTCATCTCTTCTTTTTCTATTGTATTCATTCATTCAGTTTTTCGTGTTATGAGAAACTCTAGCTCTCTTTTCTCTTTTCCCTTTGTTGTTTTCTTGATTATTTGATATATTCACATGGTATCAGAGCAGGTTCGAATCTCATTCTAGTTCGTTTTTGGATTTCTCGCTGATTTGGATTCGTATTTGGATCTCACACTGATTCGCGTTTATTTTTGGAGCTGTCTTTGATTTGTTTCGTTTGTTTTGTGTTATTTAATTACTTCATTTTTGTAATGGCTGCTGAACGCGATGATTCGCTTCAAGCGATTAGTGTTAAACTCGATAGAAAGAAGGAAACAAGAGGTCTACTGAAACTAGGTACAGAGTCGCCACTTGGTCTTTAGGGAACTAAGAAACCCAATTTGACTCACCTAAATGGATAAAGGACACCGACCCTTCATAACAAAAGAACTTGGTTCGGGGTTTTGGTACGAGAGAGGAAGGAGCCTTTGTCATGCCTAAAACACCCTCAACTCGCACCGTCTTTCGGCAGGCCTCAATTAGCATCCAAATAATCATCTTATACTATGTTTGGCTCGACAATTAATACTATGATAATATATTACATCACATAAGAATCTTGAAATGGAAGATCAAAAGATAAGATATCATTCATAAGATCTAAGCCAAATATCACACAATGCAAAAGTGAAAAATCACATAAACAAACTTAGAAAAAAAACGTCTAATCACATATCAAGTAATAAAGTTTTCCTATTCTAAAGGGGGCATGAATTGTTCTTGAAACAAGTTAATCAAAGAAATCAAAAAAATGCTTAGCAAGCTAATATGATGCATGTTAATCTTTGAAAAAAGAAGATCTCTCAATCCCTAAGACGGATAAGAAAGGAAGTTCTGATCGAAAGGGAGCATGAACGTGTGACCAAGTTTATTCCTTATAATCTTCTTAGATTAGGAGTCACAAAAACCCCAAATCTTGCATGGATGCAATGCATGGTCTTATAATGTGCAAAGGTTGTAGAGTGTTTGTGTACATGAATTTTCTAAAGTGAATTAGAAGTCTAAAATATGAATGAATGCATGGATAAAATCATCATGGGATATGTACAAATATAGTATGGACCACTTCCTAAGATATGAACTAATTTGAAGTACATATAAGCATCAAATCGAAGAATAAAAGTAAAAGTATACTTGCTGTGAATAGTAGACAGAACAGTGAGTTGACCTTGTAGAAATTGAAAAGTGGGGTAAGAAATGTTTTTAATGCATTATTTTTTTTATGGAGATCATCCTTATTGTGTCTAGAACACATATCAAAAATCCAAACTTCAATAACTATTACAGATTGAGAGAAATCATATAAACAATGGAGGTCACTCAAAAACAGAATCCGTACTGTCGACTGAAATGTCGAAAAATCTTAGAAAATGAAAACAAAACATATAGATGCCCATATTATACAAAAAGTTCCCCAAGACACTTAAGTTCAAGGGAAAATGAGTTGGGACTACTTCTTTTGGAAAAGTTTTCTAGAAAACAAGTTGAAATTCAACCAAGCTACTGTGACAGCAAAAATGGAATGTCTGGAAGGAATGTTTGGGTCAAAATGGAACCTTTCCATGTGTTTCCAAACCAAACTAAAAATCATGGGTGTTCTCTAATGAGTTAGGAAGACTTTCCAAGTGGTTTTGCATCCATGCATTGAGTATTGAACTCAAAATAATATTTTAAAGTTGAACAACTCACTGTTTTGAAGATTTCTTGAGAAAACAAGGTTTTTTTTTGGAACCCAAATATTGGGGGTTTTAGAGGGGTTTTGTAATAGGGGTTTTGAAAGCACATTTCCAGCACTAAAAGGAGATTAAAACCACTTGGGAAACCAACATCAAACTCATCATCAAGAACTCCCAACATTACTTGCACAAACATAGTTTTGTTTGAGAATATGTCTTCAAGAATACATATGAATGTATTGAAGTTAGAATCATCATCCATCAAACATGTCTTCGAGGTCAAGATCTACTATCCATAAGGATTCACTCTCCTCAAACAACATGTTAGCTAGATGATAATAAACATGTAAGTAATCAAAGAAAAATAAAAAAGAAAAGAGGTGAAAAGAGATGAACATAATATGTAAACAATCAAATAAGCAATCAATAGATGATAATCAATGTGATTTTGGACTTGTAACTTGGTGGTTAACTTATAGATATTGACATTTAGACATGGAAGTAGCTTCCTAACTCAAGATTTCTCAAGAATGGAGGTTGGGGAGGATTTGAATGTGAAGTATAAGAGAGGTAATGGAAGAAAGCAAGATTAAAACTTACTTTCTTATAAAAAATCAGTGGGAGAAGCCCCCTTTCTCTCTTCTAAACCTATCTCTATCTCTCTTTCTCTCTACAACTTTCTAAAGTTTTGCACTTGGTCCCCCCAAAATGAAGAGCAAAGGGGGGTTTATATAGGACAATTTGGGAGAGGTTTTGGGATTTAGAAAGTGCTCCCATTGGTCCCAAACATCTGTGAACAAGAAACTACGTCGTTTTGGCTTTCAATTATTCAATTTGGACCCCCAAAATAAATTACAAAAATGGCTTCAGCGGGAGTTGAGTGCCACCATGGTACTGGCCCAGTGTCGCCATGACACTGCTCCTCATATGCCCAAAAATTTGTATTTAGGCCCCCAGACATTCTGGTATTCGCAAAAAGGCCTTATTTCATCCAAAAATCACAAAAAAATGCATACGAACTCCAAACCAAGGTTGTGATATACCGTTGGAAAGTTAATAGAGTCTACTTTCCACAAAAAATAGTTTGAAGATAGGTCACTTTGAAAAGTTTTACAGTACTCGCGATAAAAGTTGATTTGATCGCCTTTTTTACCTTCGAAAATTCATAATAAATTCGTTTTAAATCTAGAAATCATGTGCGATATACTGTTAGAAAGCTATTGACCTCTAGTATCCATGAAAAATATTTGAAAAATGATACGGTGCTCCGATTTCAAAGTCAACTTTTAGGTCAAATCGGTCAAACTTGGGATCTCTAGGAAGTTCTAGGAACCTCTGGGAGCTCCCAGAGCTAACATTTTCATCCGATTTTCTTTAAAAACTCATTTTAGTACTTCTCACATGATCGAGAATGATCTCAAAGCTTTTAGGCAAATTTGGCTGATTTCGGTCAAACCGGTCAACGGGGACTTTCTGGGAACTTCTGAGACTTCCGGGGATCTCTGGGAGCTGACGATTTCATCTGATTTTGCTTCAAAACTTATTTTTAGTACTTTTTTATGACGTAGCATGTTTTCAAAACTTTTGGTCCAAATCTGAGAGTTTTTGGGCTTTTAAGATTTTTGGTCATTCTGAGCATTTTGAGAGATAGAACTAACTTCCAGGAGTCATTTTTGAGTCTTTTTCGATCATTATGAACTACCAAGCTATGAGTCTCCTAAATCTGATAGCCGACAAAATAGGGTGTCTATAGCGTTTGTACCATATATCGCTAGTAGGGAGGAATTAAGTCATGTTTATCCTTATGAAACTGTCGAGATTGAGGGTCCTAAAGATGGAAATACATTTAAAGTTAATGGACATAGATTAAAGCCATTTTTAGAAGGATTTAAACCTGAGTTGGAGTCCATTCCTTTGGAGGACCCCAACTATAATGCTCCTTAATATCTTAAATCATAATTAGTATAGGACATAGTGTATCAGAGTATTTATGTTCTTATAGTCATATACTCCTATTTTGATCACTTTAAATATATATAAGTTAATTTTATCATTATTATTCTATCTTTTGTTTGTTTGTTTTTCTTTATTACAGGTGTTATTTTTAACTTCTTACTTTTTCTCATCTCACTCATTGAGGACAATGTTATATTCAGGGGGGGGGGGGGGGGGGGGAAGGGGTCGTTACGGTCTCACGATTAACACATATTTTTTTTGTTTTTATCTTTATTTCTTTTTTTTTAAAAAAAATTAAATTAAAAAAAATATGATAAGTTTTTTTAAGGGAGAGCTACACTGAAAAAGAGAAAATGGCTATAAATAGGGCCTCAAGCCCTAATCAATCTCATTTCTTTTCTCTCTCTTTTTTTTTTCCTCTCCTCTCACTGCAGCGACACTCTTTCGATCTCCCCTGATCTCTCATTTATCCTGTTTTCTTTGATTTCTTCGATCCAAAATCAAGATCCACTCTATCGATCACTAAAGGTAAGATCTATAATCTAGAGAAAAACTTGACTTTGTTTTATTGTTTTTATTATTCCGATTTTGCTTAAGTTTTTATTTTAGATATTTTTTTCTTCTATTTTTTCCATTATTTAATAAAAAATGAAATCCATAAGTTATAGGTACTCGCCAAAGAAGCTTGGAAATATCATTCGATCCACGACTTTACCAAGTTCTTAGATCTCTGTGTGGCGGGTGATATTTCTCCATTTCAGTATTAAACTACAATAATAGATGACGTGCTACTTACCGGTCTTATGCATTTTGAACTTTATCTTGTTATTTTTCTCTAATTATTGTTATTGTAATGCTGTGTTGCTCTTTAAAAAAAAGAGAAAGAGAGAGAAATGTAGTTTTTTCTAATCTTTTTAAATTAATTTTTTATTTTTTAAGTCATTTTTAGAATTTGAAAAAAAAAATATTTTAGTTTTTTTTTTATTTTCTGAAAAACAAAATATGTATATATTTCTTAATATAAAATAGTTTTTAAATAAAATTCCCACCCACCCCCTCTAAGCTCCCTTTAATTAGATCTTGGTTGATAGTTGGAAGGAGTGGAGGGTAGAGTCTAGCCTCTCTTGTTGGCTGAGAGTGTAAAAAATGGATCTGTTAGTTGATGACCAGACGTTAATGGGTCGCTCACTTGTTACTGAGCAGAAAATACCCTTTGTTGGCACTAGCCTTTATGCATTAAAATGAAAGCTAAAAGGCTAGGATGGTGTTTGAATTATTATAGAGAAAAATATCCTGGTTTAATCTCTCACAATGACACTTCTTTTAAAGTTTACTATTTTAAAGTTTATTACTGTTATAAAAGATAATTCAAATCAAAACAAAAGAAATTTTGGTTGAGAAAGAGTACTGGATCCTTTGATACCCAAATAAACTTTGATTTTCCATCCCTCATTTTATTTTTAAAATTTATTTTCAGCACATTCAATAATTTTCAATCAGGTCAGACTTTAAAATGATCCTACATATACACCTGGCTTTCATTAGCTAGTACGATAGGAGTAATTTGCACGATCCCAACGTCACCAGATATTGTCTAGTGCGTGATTGACCATTGAGGAAGCGAAAAATTAGGTAAAGCCAGAATTATCTTGTCACACCCCCAACCTGCCTCGGGCAAGTTGGGACACGTGTAACAAGCCCACATGTCAAAACACCCTTAATTCACTAAAAAAAATGGATTAGACCCCATTTAAACAACTCTGTTGACACAAAACATCCTCAAGGGAAAAATGGCCATTAATAAAGTATAGTAAATTTTATACCAAAAGATAGGTCTTTGAGTCCCGGTTCCAATGCAAAAAACGGCGCATGAATCTGAATTTTCTAGAGAGAGTTATGCTTATTTCCGTAAAAGCCATCGAGCTGAACCCAGACTAGCGGATCGATCCACCCCAAGTCCGGATCGATCTGGTTTTGGCAGATTGCTATTTTTTGTAGCTCCAGGAACCCCGGATCGATCCGCACATGACCCGGATCGATCCGGATTCTCCATATTGGTTTTTCTGCTGCTAAAAACATCAGATTTCAAGTTCAAAACATTCCGAAGTTCTACAATTTGTTCCAATCGTCATGAAAACTCTTGGGAACACCTCCCAAACACCCATAAACATATCCACAACATACTTAAGTCTTTCCAAAATATTTAAAACAAAATCCATGTTCATTTAAATGAGGAACTAACCATAAAATCCTCAAACTTACAAAACTAGTAAGGAAAAGGAAATGTTCTTGTCAAAGTAAGCTCAACACCTCAAGTACATACCATGGAACTTATAGAAATCATCTTTAAACATGAAACCAAGTTCTTTCACCATTCAAACATGTACATGATCTCATTTGAAAGGTTGTTTTAATATTCAAACCCATTAACCCTTTCACTAAAACATCAACTTGCATCACATTACCCCCAATACCTACATAACCATTCAACATAAGGAAAACAAGACAAGCTTTACAACCAAAGCACTAGCTCCTTTCAACTTCATTCCCAACATACATAACTTACAACTTGCAAGCTCAACTCATGGTTTGGTGCATAGACAACCAACAACACCCAACTTTATATATAACAAAATTTCAAAAAGAACTCAAGATACATTTACATTACCAACAAAAGATACACTCTAGGCATAAACTAGCTAGACATATGAGCATATACACATGGACACAACTCCCATACCCGACCCGTCTTGTGCATCATTTTCTCTCCTCTTCCCGTGCCGTACCTGCGATGGTTATTCAATAACCACAACAAAAAATATATTTTCTTTTAAGCTTTCGCTTAGTGAGGGAACTAATCATGCTATTGGAATGTTTAATATGCAAATGCAACAATCATTACGAACAACAGCAATTTGATCTCCGGAAAGTCAAATCATTCCAGTCACCACCCACGAGTCCTTCTCACCCCAGATCTTTCTCACTTTTGGCGTATATAGTGCAACACACACTCTCTTGTGACCACGAAGGCGTCACTGGCATTTCATTGTGGTCGTCACCACGTCCTGCTCATTGAGGACTTCCTATCCCTTACATATGGGACCTATAAATGGTGACCACTACTTGACTTCCCTTTGATCCACATAAACATATAAGCAGCTTTGCATATAAGCATAACACTTTTACATTACTAACATGCTTTTAGCCCAAATTGATCAACACATATATACATGAGCATGAATTAATCAACTATGAACAAAAATTATCACACTAACATAACTAAACACCCAATTTTGGGATTAGAACACTCACCTCTTTGATTTACTAGCGATTAAGCTCCTAGAATCCAATTTAAGCTAGATTCAACCCAACTCTTGCTCTAGGATAAATCCTACATATGTTTGGTACCAAGAACATCATGTATCAAAAACGGTTGCCATAAAAACGTTACCGAAAATGAAGATAAAGAACGTGCATGTGATCATCTTACCTCCACCAGTCCAAAGGTGGTCTCGGATCGAAAATCCGACTCCGGACAGCGAAGGAACGGCAAGAAATGTCGCATGGATTTTCGTCGCCGACTCGAGAGCTCTCGTTCTCTCCAATCTTGTGAATTTCCAGCTGTGTTTTGTGTCTTGGAGACACATATCAACACATGCATATGTGTTGTATCAAGTTTTCATTAATTATGTTTACCTCCCCTGACTTTCTTTAAGTTTTATTATGAAACTCCCATGTTATTTACATTAACTACCCATCTTTTCTAATAGGATTTAATCTAAGTCCCGCATGGGTCCCAAACGTGGTCCCACATAAATTATGAGATTGATATTAAACCTACCAATTATGAATCATTTTCAAATATGCCCATACATGGGTACCCAAATTGGTCCCCTTTACCCATCGTAAGACATAACATTATCTTTAAACTTTAAAACAAGTAATCATATAAACATATAAAAGCATCTAATTGCAAATTATTTTAATTAGACCCTCATTGGTCCCCACATTGATACCAGTCCTGCCTTTCACAGAACTTTCATCTATGTCCGCATTTGAACACCTTTTCACATGTGGGTTCATAACCCCACCTTAAACCATCTTATGCATTAATTATCTTTAATTAATACATATTAATACCACATTAGCCTTCTTTTTCCAGGTACGGGTGTTACATATCTCCTAGCCTCTTACTAGCGTTCTAGCTTGCTAGTGGCTTTAAACACATCTCTTTTACTAGAGGTGGACGAGCAATCATGATAACTTGGACGCTCCGGATTGCGTTGCCTCTTTTGTATAGGTGCAGATGATATTGGTCGCACCATATATATATGTATCCAACCTAGTGGATACACTTAGGATTTTTCAGAAGTTTTTCTTTTACTTCTATATAGAATAAAATTTGACATGATAATGTTATTTTGGTTATGTTAATAGCATACAACACATTGTCACATGTTTAACTACTTTCAAATGCTAAAAACTCTTTAAACTTTAAACATTTTAAAACAGTATGAGAATATTTACTGAATCCAAATGGATGAGTAAACATAAACTATGCAGTTTAAAGACAAGTAGTGGAAACTAATTAACCCATGTGAGCTTTTGTGCCAATCTTCCTTTCTGAGCGTTACTGTTCCTTGCAGTCTCATTCTCTTTGTCATATCACTCGTTGAAAGTTTCATTATTATTTTTTGACTGATCATTAGAAGAGAACGTAGAGGATTTACCAAATTTAGAACTTCTGTATTGCTTGAATGAATAAAGTCAATCTATTTTGAAAATGATTTAGGCCATCTTTTCTTTCAAATACACCTCCCTTCACCTAATATTGCCTTATTCTCAGTTATCTCCAAATCATGTCTTGCTCCACCTGGGAGTACAAACCTCACTTCTATATCCATGTATGTGATTGGACTGTAATGATATTGCAAGAAAAGAAAGAAGTGGTAAAGAAATAAAGGAAACCAAAAAAAAAAAAAAGATGATACAAATGATAAAAAGGAGAATAAAAAGAAGATTGGAATGAATTGCGCAAACACTCCAATTACATGCTTAGAACAAATACACCCCAAATCTCGTAATCATCTTAATTTCTACCCAATACCAGTCAAAGTCCTGATGATTTGAAAGAAATTGATTTTTAAATTTAAGTGAAAAAGATTTTCTCCAAGGTAGATCGGTCTTCTAGTGCTAATTATCCTTTTATGAGAATTATTGTACTCCAAATGCCTATATATTGAGTCATCAAAATGGAAGCAACTTCCCTGTCTTTCCTTTCTTACCATGTGAGATGTTCTCTACAACGGTTTATGAGAGTTTCTCATTGAAAGAGTGAATCCCAGTGATATTTGAGTTAAAACTACAAGTTTTATGACTATTGTTGTTTATGGAAACTTTGAAGTTTAAATCAGCTGCTTGACTTTTCAAGCACACATTGTAAGTTTAAAGAGTACAAAAATGTGGCTATTGCCAAACTGTGAGTGTGTGTGTTGCATTACTATTACATACTTGGAAATTTTATTTTATTGCCAAATTTAATTCTATCTATTGTAAAAGAAGAAAATAATGTACCTTTATTTTTACATTTTGAAATTTAAAATTGAATTTTGTGGGTATATTCACTACAAACCCTCACGAGACAACATTCGTCCACTAGGATAACCTAGGTTTAACGGCTTGTTGCATATGCTAAATGCAATCGCGATTCCTATAATAGTGAGTTAGGTTTTATTTTCACTAGTCTACTCCTACTTTTAATAACTTTTAGAATAATTTCTCTTTCACTTCATTCCTATGGACTAGCAATAAGCTAGTTGCGGGACGTGATAAGCAATGAATATTGCATATTCATGTGCTAATAGAATAGATATAGTGCTAATTTAATTCACAAATCCCTAGTTTTTCATGCATTTTGGAATTAATATGATTTAATGGTGATGTCACTCAAATGTGTGTAATTTTGTGCTTTTTACATATTTTATATGCTTAGGTAGAAATGAAATTGAAATAATGTAATTAAAGAAAGGAAAGAAGCAGCGAGAACACATGATTATCTCCTATGCTCATTTGTGTTTATTGGAAATTGAAGCTGTCAAATGCCTTACTACCAGTCTTAGGAAAGAAAAGAAAAGAAAAAAAAATAACCATGAAGGAAAAAAAAAAAAAAAAAACAAGGCATTCAATGCCTTGACAATGACATTTCTATGTATATATGTAATATATAGGAAAACTTTCTTTCTCTTTCTTTTCTCTACAGATTGAAACAGAAGCAATAGTCTGTCAGAACAAAGACTATTGAAGATTGACGAAAATGGCAAGACTCACTTCATCTCCATGGATTGCCCTGCCCTGTTCAACTGACGAACTTAATGACGAATCTTCATCTTCTTTCGTCTATAAATAACAGCCAAAGGAGGGAAGCAAAGATACACAGACACACAGCCACAGACATGGAAAATAGAGGAGAAAAAAGGAGAGAAAACCATAGGAAGAATTCCATAGCCAAAGTTACCATGTGAGATTTTCATAGTATCTTTAGGAGTAGAAATTTAAGCTTTTTTTTTTTTGTTTGATTTTGTTCTAAAAGTTGTAAAGATTTTATTTTCTGTAATTGATGATTTCAAGTTCAAAAATCTATAACAAAACTTTGTTTACTAGATTTACCAAATTAGTTCTTAAATATTTGTTTTCTTGTAGTTCCTTAGTTAATTTGTAGTACTAAATATTTTTATTGAAGTTTTGATTTCAAGACCCAAAGTCTCTGTAATTATTTTCATGTACTGTATGAAAATTTAGTTTTTAGATTTTAGTGTTATTAATATTTTTAGTAAAGTTAGTAGTTGTAGATCTTTCCTAAAGTAGTTTGAAACCTCAAAATTTCCAATTCACTGTAAGACACAATTTACAATTAAATTCTAGACACGTTTGCTACGTAGTTTTATAATCACCTATTAAAACCCCAAGATTACCCACAGTATCCATATCCCATTCCCAAATTAGGTTAGGATCTACTTTGGCCTTACTTGTGTTCTTGGAATTCATTCACTGTGACCTAACAAGAAATCAAGGTCAAAGGTTTAGTATCTAATTTTGATGTAACATTTCAATTTATTTATGTTTTATTAGTTTAGTTGTACTAAAACTTTGTTATTTTGCAAATCCTATGAATTCAATCCCAACTATTGTTAAGTGAAGAAAATGTATATTAATATTAGTTTTCACTCTTACCTTAGTGTTATGACCTTAATCATAGTTGGACAGTGTCACGACCCATCCCTCTACGCGCAGGAATAGGACACGTAGCATGCCACCAAGGCTTATCCAGTTCCTTTAAAGTAAAAATAGCAGTGGAAAACACAAGTAAAATTCATTAAAAATAGAGTTATAAAAAGTTTTGTCTAGTTGGAAAGGTTCCAAAAAGAATTCAGTTTTTGAAACAGAGGTCCAGTCGACTGGAGACCTGAAGCAAAGAGTTAAAAAAGTTCAACAGCCCTGTCAAGTCGACAGTGTCGAGGACTCAGTCGACTGGGGCCTTAATTTATCAGTCGACTGACCTTTGTCCGGTCGACTCGGTTACTATCCAAGCAGAATATAATGTCCTGGGACATGATCCAGTCGACTATTTTCTCAGCCCAGTCGATTGATCCCCAAACACAACAAAGCAGTGTTTAGTCATAAACAGTGATCCAGTCGACTGAATCGAAAACCAGTTGACTGCTCGGCATCAGCTCACTAATTCTCTACAGCATTCCAAGCTACACTCCTCTGATTCAAAACCAACACAACCACGATTATATACCAACGATTCAAAGCATAACTACAAGCGTTTACTAGCGATTACAATACTAATCCAAGTCGAGATTCTATTACAACATATTACAAATTCTAATGTTATTACATATTTGGAATGAAAAAAAAATTATAAACAAGAGTGTTCCCCCGGCATTCCTCGGCCTCACTCCTCAAGCTTCTTCTTCCCCTTTTTCTTCCTACCTGCAATGGAGTACAACTCAAGTGTACAAATTCTAACTTGTGCATATATGATAAAAACATGCTTTAATCTCATAAATCATATCAATAGTCTCTAGGGAGAAAAATACGGCTTCATCCGGTAGCGGTAAGTCCAAGCCTTAAACCGTGATGTCAATGGCTAGTCCAAGCCTACAACCAGTACATCCCCAAGTGCCATGGCAAGTCCAAGCCTTAAACCAGGCACAGTAGCCATCACTACTAAAATTCTCAAACATCGAGAAGTTTATTCTGGCATGAATTTGTATGAGTCCCCCCTTTGACCCACATAGACAACTCAACGTGCTCGCGTGTGCATAATTAACGGGCCTAAGATTAACACATGAATTTTGCCCGGGTCCCAATTTCGTCGTCGAAATCTAAAACATGTATTTCACCTATATAACATAGGTTAGGATTTCATACCTCGTGCAAATTCTCTCAAACTTTAAGGGAAGTACAAAGGAGACAAGGAAACGTCTGATCTCCGTTTTCAGACGATTCCTACAAGTATATACCTATTTTTCCCAGATTTCTAGAAATTAGATTTGTTCACAAAATTTTTCCAAACACGGCCTAATGACTATCAAATCGTAGGTCTTACCTCCATAAGTCCAAATGTAAAATCTGGAGAAAATCTGGCGAATGAAAGGTCACCGATCGTTGTCACAAAGCCCGTGTCAACAAATCTCCTTTTCTCTCTCCTCTCCAACGATATTTATAAGTTTTGAAAGAATAACAAATTCATCCACTCCTATTTGTAGGAAAACTTTCTAAAAATTGCGTTTACCACCCCGCGAGTTTCTCAGACTTCTAATTAACTCCTGAAACATCGCACACGTCCATTTTATAACTTTACGAGTGAAAATTATAAATTCCAAAAGTTTTTGACTAAGTCTCATTTGGATCCAAAATTACGTTCGGAAACTAAATTCTCTGTGGAATTTCTACACAACCTACCTTTTATTTAACGTGTCACTCACGTCTCACCATAGTTCTCAAAATGATATTTAACAATGTCAAAATTACCACAAATTATACTACACATGAATAATTCACTATTCACAAAATACCAAATAAGTCAAATAACATTTAAATCACATAAATGCCATTTACTCATGCCAATGCAATCATGATTACCGAATTCTCGTGTCCTTACTGACACCTTACCGTTGACTCACAGTCAACCTCAATCCAATTATTAAATAACATTGATAATTCACAAAACTAAATATGTATGATAAAACTATAGAATTTTGGAATGGGTGTGACAACTTTCCCCTCCAAAAAGGAAGTTTGTCCCCAAACTTATACCTCATCGATCGAAAAGATAGGGATATTCGTTCCTCATTTCTTCTTCATTTTCCCACGTACTTCTTCGACTGTATGACTAGGCCATAGCACTTTCACCATTGGAATCTTTTTTGTTCACATTACTTGATCTTTTCGGTCTAGGATCTCTATCGGCTGCTCCATATAAGTTAAGTCTTCCTGGATTTGCAATGGCTCTGGTACTATGATCTTACTCGTATCCGTCATACACCGTCTCAACATCGATACATAAAAAAATATTATGTACATGCTCCAACTCTGACGAAAGAGCTAATCGATAAGTCACTAGTCCTACTCTCTCTAGGATTTCAAACGGTCCTACAAATCTCAGATTGAGCTTTTCCCTCCTTCCGAATCGTACAATGCCTTTCGAAGGCGATACTCTCAAGTATACAAAATCTCCCACTTCGAATACTATAGGTCGTCGCTTAGAGTTCGCATAACTCTTATATCGGCTCTGAGCTACCTTAAGTCGCTCTTGAATTAACTTCACCTTCTCAGTAGTCACCTATATGAACTCAGGTCCTAGTAACTTTCTTTCTTTAACTTCGGTCCAACAAACTGGTGATCGACACTTACGCCCATACAAAGCTTCATACAGTGCCATTCCAATACTTGAATGAAAACCGTTGTTAAAAGCAAACTCAATTAACGGTAGATGCTTCTCCCAATCACTCCTGAAGTTTAGAACACACAATCGCAGCATATCCTCGAGAGTCTGAAACATGCGCTTCGACTGTCCATCAGTCTGAGGATGAAATGCGGTACTGAAACTCAGCTTAGTACCCATAGCTCGTTGTAAACTTTGCCAAAATCTCGATGTAAAACTACTATCACGATCCGATTCTATCATTGTTGGAATCCCATGTAGTCTTATAATCTCTTTCACATACAGTTTTGTTAACTTGGACAGTTTAGTTGTCCTGATCGGTAAGAAATGAGCTGACTTTGTCAATCGGTCAACTGTAACCCAAATCTTGTCATTCTTGTTAGGCGATCATGGGAATCCAGATAAAAAATCCATCGCGATCTTAGCCCATTTCCACTCTGACACAAGTAATGGTTCCAGTAGTATTGCAGGTACTTGTCTCTCTGCTTTGACTTGCTGAACACTCAGAAACATACTTAGTAATTTCACGCTTCATACCCTTCTACCAAAAGTTTTCCTGTAAGTCCTGATACATTTTATTGCTTCCTGGATGAACTGAGTATCTAGTACTATGTGCTTCTTCTAAAATCCTATCTTTTAAACCTTTCACATTCTGTACACATAACCGTTTTTCAAGCTTCAGCGTTCCTTGTTCCAATACAAAACCAGGTCACTTTCCTAAAGGTATCTCGTCTATCATTTTGCACAAGTAGACATCGTTAAATTGTTCCTTCTTAATTTTATCAATAATGGCTGGGTGTGCTATAATCGCCATCATTAAGCTACCATTGGTCTCTGGAATCACATCTAGTTCCAAATGTTCCATGTCTCTGGTCAATTCCTTTTGACTAGTTAGCTCGCCTGCTAAGTTCTTTGGCATTTTTCGGCTTAATTCATCGGCTACTACGTTAGCCTTTTCCGGATGATACTCAATAGAAAGGTCGTAATCCTTCATTAACTCTAACCATCTCCTCTGTCTCATGTTCAAGTCTCTTTGCGTGAATAGGTACTTTAAACTCTTGTGATCCGTGAAGATCTCACATTTTTCCCCGTACAAGTAGTGTCTCTAAATCTTTAAGGCATGAATTACTGTAGCCAATTCTAAATTATGAGTCGGATAATTAACCTCGAGTGTCTTCAACTGTCTAGAAGCATAGGCAATTACTTTACCTCCTTGCATAAGTACGCATTCCAAACCCTGATGTGATGCATCACTATAGATGACAAATCCCTCAGTTCTAGATGGTATCATCAGAATAGGTGCTTTTGTCAACCGCGACTTCAACTGTTGAAAACTGTCTTTACACTCTTGACTCCATTCAAAAGTAACACCCTTCCTCATTAATCTTGTCATATGTAGCAAAATCTTCGAGAAATGCTCAATAAAATGGCGATAGTATCCTGCTAAGCCTAAGAAACTTCAAATTTCTGACACTGAAGTCGGCCTCTGCCAAGTAGTTACAGTTTTTACCTTGTGAGGATCAATTGAAACTCCATTCTTGTGAGGATCCGGTCGAATGGAGACTTGAAGCAGAGAGTTTAAAAAGTTCAACAGCCCTATCCAATCGACTGTGTCGGGGACTCAGTCGACTGGGGTGGGGCCTTAATATATCAGTCAAATGACCCTTGTCCGATCGACTGGGTTACTATCCAAGCAGAATGTAATGTCCTGGGATATGATCAAATCGACTATTTTCTCAACCCATTCAATTGATCCCCAAACACAACAAAGCAGTGTTTAATCCTAAACAGTGATTCAGTCGACTGAATCAAAAACCAGTCGACTGATCGGCATCAACACACTAATTCTCTATAGTATTCCAAGCTACACGCCTCCGATTCAAACCCAACACAACCACGATTGTATACCAACAATTCAAAGCATAACTACAAGCGTTTACTAGCGATTACAATACTAATTTAAGTCGAGATTCTATTACAACATATTACAAATTCCAATGTTATTACACATTTAGAATGAAAAACAAAAAAACAAAAGTATAAACAAGAGTGTTCCCCCGGCAATCCTCGGCCTCACTCCTCATGCTTCCTCTTTCCCTTTTTCTTTCCACCTGTAATGGAGTACAGTTCCACTGCTCAGCTATATGCTGAGTGTACAAATTCTAACTGAGTGTACCGTAGATGCTTCTCCTAATCACTCTCGAAGTCTAGAACACACAATCGCAGCATATCCTTGAGAGTCTAAATCATGCGCTTCGACTGTCCATCAGTCTGAGGATGAAATGCGATACTGAAACTCAGCTTAGTACCCATAGCTCATTGTAAACTTTGCCAAAATCTCGATGTAAAACTACTATCACGATCCGATTCTATCATTGTTGGAATCCCATATAGTCTTATAATCTCTTTCACATACAGTTCTGTTAACTTGGACAGTTTAGTTGTCCTGATCGGTAGGAAATGAGCTGACTTTGTCAATCGGTCAACTGTAACCCAAATCTTGTCATTCTTGTTAGGCGATCGTGGGAATCCAGATATAAAATCCATCGCGATCTTAGCCCATTTCCACTCTGGCATAGGTAATGGTTCCAGTAGTATTGCAGGTACTTATCTCTCTGCTTTGACTTGCTGAACACTCAGAAACATACTTAGCAATTTCACGCTTCATACCCTTCTACCAAAAGTTTTCCTGTAAGTCCCGATACATTTTATTGCTTCATGGGTGAACTGAGTATCTAGTACTATGTGCTTCTTCTAAAATCCTATCTTTTAAACCTTTCACATTCTGTACACATAACCGTTTCTCAAGCTTCAACGTTCCTTGATCCAATACAAAACCAGGTCGCTTTCCCAAAGGTATCTCGTCTCTCATTTTGCACAAGTAGACATCGTTAAACTGTTCCTTCTTAATTTCATCAATAATGTTTGGGTGTGCTATAATCGCCATCATTAAGCTACCATTGGTCTCTGGAATCACATCTAGTTCCAAACATTCCATGTCTCTGGTCAATTCCTTTTGACTAGTTAGCTCGCCGGCTAAGTTATTTGGCATTTTTCAGCTTAATGCATCGCCTACTACGTTAGCCTTTCCCGGATGATACTCAATAGAAATGTCGTAATCCTTCATTAACTCTAACCATCTCCTCTGTCTCATGTTCAAGTCTCTTTACGTGAATAGGTAGTTTAAACTCTTGTGATCCGTGAAGATCTCACATTTCTCCCCGTACAAGTAGTGTCTCCAAATCTTCAAGGCATGAATTACTATAGCCAATTCTAAATCATGAGTCGAATAATTAACGTCGAGTGTCTTCAACTGTCTAGAAGCATAGGCAATTACTTTACCTCCTTGCATAAGTACGCATCCCAAACCCTGATGTGATGCATCACTATAGATGACAAATCCCTCAGTTCTAGATGGTATCATCAGAATAGGTGCTTTTGTCAACCGTGACTTCAACTGTTGAAAACTGTCTTCACACTCTTGAATCCATTCAAAAGTAACACCCTTCCTCATTAATCTTGTCATATGTAGCAAAATCTTCGAGAAATGCTCAATAAAATGGCGATAGTATCCTGCTAAGCCTAAGAAACTTCAAATTTCTGACACTGAAGTCGGCCTCTACTAATTAGTTACAGCTTTTACCTTGTGAGGATCAATTAAAACTCCATTCTTGTAAGGATCCGGTCGAATGGAGACCTGAAGCAGAGAGTTTAAAAAGTTCAATAGCCCTATCCAGTCGACTGTGTCGGGGACTCAGTCGACTGGGGTGGGGCCTTAATTTATCAGGCGAATGACCCTTGTCCGATCGACTGGGTTACTATCCAAGCAGAATGTAATGTCCTGGGATATGATCCAATCGACTGTTTTCTCAACCCATTCGATTGATCCCCAAACACAATAAAGCAGTGTTTAGTCCTAAATAGTGATTCAGTCGACTGAATCAAAAACCAGTCGACTGATCAGCATCAACACACTAATTCTCTACAGTATTCCAAGCTACACGCCTCCGATTCAAACCCAACACAACCACGATTGTATACCAACGATTCAAAGCATAACTACAAGCGTTTACTAGCGATTACAATACTAATCTAAGTCGAGATTCTATTACAACATATTACAAATTCCAATGTTATTACATATTTAGAATGAAAAACAAAAGTATAAACAAGAGTGTTCCCTCGGCATTCCTCGGCCTCACTCCTTATGCTTCTTCTTTCCTTTTTTCTTCCCACCTGCAATAGAGTACAATTCCACTGCTCAGCTATATGTTGAGTGTACAAATTCTAACATGTGCATATATGATAAAACATGCTTTAATCTCATAAATCATATCAATAGTCTCTAGGGAGAAAAATACGCCTTCATCCGGTAACGGCACGTCCAAGTCTTAAACTGCAATGTTAATGGCTAGTCCAAGCCTACAACCATTACATCCCCAAGTGCCCCTGGCAAGTCCAAGCCTTAAACCAGGCACAATAGCCGTCGCTATTAAAATTCTCAAACATCGAGAAGCTTATTTTGGTATGAATTTGTATGAGTCCCCCCTTTGACCCACATAGACAACTCAACGTGCTCACGTAAGTTTAGACATACTTTTCACATTTAAGCATGTGCATAATTAACGGGCCTAAGATTAGCACATGAATTTTGCCCGGGTCACAATTTTGTCGAAATCTAAAACATGTATTTCACCTATATAAAATAGGGTAGGATTTCATACCTCGTGCAAATTCTCAAACTTTGAGGGAAGTACATCGGAGACAAGGAAACGTCGGATCTCTATTTTCAGACAATTCCTACAAGTTTATACCTATTTTTTTTCCAGATTTCTAGAAATTAGATTTTTTTTACAAAAGTTTGCCAAACATGGCCTAATGACTATCAAAACGTAGGTCTTACCTCTAGAAGTCCAAATCTAAAATCTGGAGGAAATCTGACGGACGAAAGGTAGTCGATCGTCGTCGCAAAGCCCATGGCAACAAATCTCCCTTTCTCTTTCCTCTCCAACGATTTTTATAAGTTTTGCAAGAATAACAAGCTCATCCGCTCCTATTTATAGGAAAACTTTCTAAAAATTACATTTACCACCCCACGAGTTTCTCAAACTTCTAATTAACTCCTGAAACGTCGCACACGTCCATTTTATGACTTTATGAGTGAAAATTATAAATTCCAAAAGTTTTCGACTAAGTCTCGTTTTGATCCAATATTACGTTCGGAAACTAAATTCTCTGTGGAATTTCTACACAACCTACCTTTTATTTAACGTGTCACTCATGTTCTCACCATAGTTCTCAAAATGATATTTAACAATGTCAAAATTACCAGAAATTATACTACACAGGTATAATTCACTATTCATTAAATACCAGATAAGTCAAATAACATTTAAATCACATAAATACCATTTATTCATGTCAATGCAATATCGATTACCGAATTCCCGTGTCCTTACTGACACCTTACCATTGACTCACAGTCAACCTCAATCCAATTATCAAATAACATTGATAATCCACAAAACTAAATATGCATGATAAAACTATGGAATTTTGGAACGGGTGTGACAGACAGTGATTGTATACACCTATTTAATTTATCTTTAAAAGGTTATTTAAAAGACAGTTTCAATTCCAAAAATGTTAGGATAAAACTTTAATTGGGGATATGCAATAAAAACTCAGAAATCACAACTTCTGTGCACTAATCTTAAATGGGCAAATTTATCTGGATGGGTTATTTTTCCATTTATGGCCAAAAATATCTATAGTTTATGACTATTTAATAGGGGTGTAAATCGGTCGGTCGGTCGATTTTTGTCGATTTTTTTGGTGTATAAAAACCGACCAATAAGGGAGTAAATCGATCGATCGGTCGGTCGGTTTTAGCTTGTACATGTATTTAGAAAACCGACCAATCGATTTTCTGTTTGGTCGGTTTGCAGTCCGCGGTTTTTTCTTACACCCCTACTATTTAACATATTTATCGACTATAGCTATATTGGACTTCAAAGGATTACGTATTTGAAATAAGAATTTAATAATGTGAATTGTCAAACTCTGCCTTTTGTCATAAAAAAAACATCTAGCATACAAAATAATTTATTTAATATAATTTATATTTCAAGTCTATGTGTATATATGTATATATTTCTATCCATTAATGGACAGACAATCATGTAGTGGCAGAGTGGTAGGGGACTGAGCGTTGAATAACCCACGTCTGCGGGCTTGAGTTCAAACTTAGCTACTGCCCGATTGCCTCTTTATTTTTCTTTAAACTAAACGACGTTATTTCATATCAAACCTGACACACTTGATATGACTTTAACTGGTATAAGTTAATTTTCAAATAAAGAATCACTCTGTTTAAAAATGTCAAACCCTTTCAAAAGCACAAAAGTTGTGTGATCTAGTATTGATTTGCATATTTCCAATCCCTTTAAATCATTTCTTCCTAGTTAATTAATATTTACTGTTTTTAGATAACTTAGATTAAATATTTTTTGCTATAATAAAATCCAAAAAAATTCATTTCATGTGAATCTAGCTATTATCTCATTTTGCTCCTTTACTTACTAGCATCTTAGTTTATTTTTAATGTGTTATGTTAAAATCTTTACCAGAAACTACTCAAAAAAATAGGTTTTAATTAGTTTTACTGTAAAAACATAAGAACTAGTAATTTAGAAAAAAACCCCAAAAACTTATCTTTTACTTCCTTTTTAGGGACAAAATAGTTACTTCTTATCTTTAAAAAAATCTTTTTACCGTTCCCTGTTGGTTTGACCTGGTCTTACCAGAACTTTATTACTTGTACGATCAACTACACTTGGGTGTTGATAAGAAAACGCGTTAGTAGGACGTCGTCAACGGACACTATAGAAAAATGCTCTTGTTATTTATGGGATTGAGACTGGATATATAGACGTGTATACAGGGGCAGAAATGCTCTTTTACAGAGACTACGATAGAAAATTTCTTTCATTTTTAGATCTTTTTTTTCCCCCGAATTTGCAATTTTTTGGGTGTTAAAAAACAATAATTTAGTTATTATCTGGAATTATATCTGGGCACATTCCAAACACAAGATAACATAACTGCTTATTAGACGGAATTACTATCCTATCCGATCCTGCCTTATCCTGTCTTATCTGATCCTATTATTTAAATATATATATATATATATATATTATTTGAGATGGGATGAACTAAGAAAAGTAATTGGGCCAAATATTTGAGGTGGACTAGATTACCATTGAACTAGCATAATATGTACTTGTCAAGTGGAACGTTATGCTTCACAAATCCAAATTTCAAATCCACATCCCAAATGATGTGGCAGTGTGACCACTAAATTTTGATTGGAGAGTACTATGAGGTCACTTCAACATCCTCCAATTAAACATTTTATACTTTTTAGTGCATCTACCAATTACGATCAAAATCGCATAAGCATAAACACAAGCCTTACACAGGTATTGCCCTAGTATATATATATATATATATATGAGACTCCACTGAGCATGTTTTTTTTTAAATAAAGCATACAAAAATGCAATATAACTATTCATTTTTTAAAAAAATTTGTTGATGTTTTCTTTTTCATTATTGTTATTATTCTTTTCATTTTAAAGTGGTAGTAGATAATTTTGTTGATGATTTTTTATGTTTTTAAATTATTATTGATATTTATAAATAAAAGAGTAATGCTATGCTTCCCAAAAATTCTTTCCCAAAAGTGTTTCCCAACACACATAATAGTGGACCTAGTTGATTTTGATTGGTTGTGATGTTAAAGTGCTTTAACCGTGGTCCCACTTCAACATCATTTGGGATGAAAATTTGGAAAGCATAGTATTACTCTAACAATAATGCTAGGCACACACTCCAAACCACACCCCAAACCACACTTTTGCTTTAAATGCATGTACCCTGCGCTGTGTAAGTGGTGCACAGAAAAATATGAAAAATTCAAACAACACAGAGTACATGCATTTAAAGCATAGGATGTGGTTTGGGGTGTGGTTTGAGATGTGTGCCTAGCACTTCTCTTACTCTAAATAAATGTTCTAATATATTTCATCTACTACTTGAACAAAAAAGTGAATGGCTTAATATTTAAAAACTAAATCTGCAAACTATTGTAAGCTAGGCTAAAGATTATAAAACCTAAATTTGAAATTTTTATAAATTTTGTTTTTTGAGCTGCAATTTTTTTTTTAAAGTTAGGGCTAAATACTATAAATCTAAACCTATAAAATTTGCTAATGTATATATAATTTTATCTAATGCGTGCGCACACACACACACTCACACAAATACACAAACACATACATATATATAATGAGATAAGGGGTAAATTGGTAATCTTACACTCAAAAAGTAGGTAGAGGAGAGGTGAGTGTTATTTTCCAAACTAGAAGGGAGGTCTCTGTAATTGTTATATACCTCAATGGAGGTCAATATAATTTTCCCAAGTGTTTTTAAGCCTTCTTATAAACCCCCCAAAAGCCCAAAGCCCTCTAAAAACCTTTCTCTCTCTCTCTCTCTGTTTGCCTAGATCAAATTTGATCATCGATGGAGTCTGAATTTGGGGAGATGGTTGGAGAAGCTGTGAAGAGTGTTGCAATCAATATGAATGCGAATGAAGAAAATTAGAGTTATGAGCTCGAGATCATGAATGGAGAAGATGAAGACATGGCCCCTATCATATCTGTTGATCTTGAAATCAAGAAGATGAATGAAGAAAATCAGGGTTTGACAATCAAAATCGGGTCTGAAAAGGAGAAAGTAAAAGATGAGCCATAGATTATGAACGGAGAAGATCAAGAGGACATGGCCCCCATCACATTTGTTGATCTTGAAATCAAGAAGGACGACCCACTAATGGACACAAGGTCCAACAATGTGCAGGAGGAGATTTTTGGGACGAAGGAGGACGACCTCAGTTTGAAGACTCTTAACACCGGCCATGGCGAAGAGGCCACTGAAGATGATGAAGACATAGCCCCCATCACATATGTTGATCTTGATATCAACAAGGAAGACCCACTTGTTGGATTCTTGGATTTAATGGACACAGGGTCCAAGAATGAGATTACATCGTGTTCTTGGACCGAAGGACGACCTCACTCTTACCACTGGCCATGGCGAAGGGGCCACTGAAGATACACCACAGATGGCTTCTCTTGAAAGCCCTTCAATTTTATCGCCGGCCGATACACTAATCTCCCTAGATTCCAGTGACATGCAGGTGATTCTTCGTGAATGGATTCGATTCCTTACAAGATTTGCATCTTTTGTCCTCCATGCTCTTTTGACCATGGCCTACTTTGCAATCTCATGGGTTATTTGGATACTTGTGTGGACTGAGATGATGAATGCAGAGACCTCAGGTATGGTGGTGCTTGCCGGTATCTTCAGCATCCACTTTGTCTTCCTTCACACAATTCTCTCCCCCCTCACCACCACTACACCACCACCACCAGAGGGGTCCACTACACCAGTATCTTCAGTATGGTGGTGCTTACCGGTATCTTTGGCATCCTTTTTGGATATGAGGGGTTTGTATGTGTCAAGTTCATATACACAATGGGGTGTCTTTGTCGGGTTTAATAGTTTAGATGTATTAGTAAAAACGGGTGATAGTACAGGGGGTGTTTGTGAAATTTACCCCAAAAAAACATAGGGGTGTTGGATTTGAAAAAAAGGGAAGAAAAAAAAAACAAATTAGAAGAGAGAGAGAGATAGAGACGACGACAAAATGAAAATAAGATGACACATGGAAATCGAACTATGGATTGTTATAAAAACCCCCCAAAGCCCAAAGCCCTCTAAACCCCCCCCCCCCCCTCTCTCTCTCTCTCTCTCTCTCTCTCTCTCTCTCTCTCACTCTGTGTTTGCCTGTGAAACTTGTGAATCAAATTCGACAGAGACCGATAGTGAAGAGAACAAACTGACGCGGTTCATGGCTTCTTCTATTGAAGAAGAAAAATATAATTTTGTATATGAAAGGGAAGAGATGGTTGCAGAAATGATGTTATTGGAGAATGAAAAAAAAATGAAAGAATTAGAATACATTGCATCTCCAAAGAGTGTTGCAATCAAGAACAAAGAAGGTTCTTTTATGAATGAGAATGAAGACAATCTATGAAGAATATTTGACCAAAAAAATGGTACTCTCCAATCATGTCTTTTCTTTTTTTTTTTTTTTGCTGATCATGGAATATTAAAAACCATCATCTCCATCACGTCTGTTCAAGAAGGTTCACTTCAAATGTACACTAGTGTCAATGGATTAGGAGAAGTTTTGGGGTAAATGGAGGGTACCACATGACACACTCCAGCCAATGGGCAGGGCTCTTTGGGTGGGACTCAGCCCTATATACAGTGGTACCTACCCAAGGCGGACACTATAGAAAAATGCTCTTGTTATTTATGGGATCGAGACTAGATATATAGACATGTATACAAGGGCGGATCCAGGAATTTGGCTCAGGGGGCTATCTTTTGCATGTTACAAGACTTAAGTAGGCTTTTCATATTTGACGATAAAAGAGATATGAAGAAATTGAGTAATCACATAAGTATGCACTTTTTACTACTCAGTCAATAATATGCATACTTTTACAAAGTATAGTTTTTTTTCTCGAGAAACTTTACGATTCTTGAATAATTTTGATGATGGCCACCCTACTTATAAATAATAGTTAGTACGGTTAATGACCATGATTTATATAAGGGGCGATCATCTAATGGATTAGAAACTCATGATAATATTTTAGAAGTTTTTGACATCCTAATAAAGTAATCTTTCTCGAAGGTCACCCTACTTATAATATTCTGTACAAGTCTCTAAAAGACTATAGAGAATTCAATAATTCTATTTAAGTCTAGGGAGTTCCGAACATTCTGCACAAGTCCATGAAAAATCACTTACAGTAGAATAAAAGTTCCTTAAAGTTTTTGTTTTAATTTTTTTTTTCGGACAGATAGAAGTTTCTAATTTAATTACCATAACACATTCCCTAAACCTTTTGGGAGGTCACAATAAGAGGCATATAACTTTTATCCTATCCGACGTTTAGTGGTGCCATCAGACATGATAAGATAGTCCTAAAGTAGGTTTCTATCTCATGGAGAGTGTAATAACTCTAACCCATGGGGGGAGGGATTTGGTGGGATTAGAAGTTTGAGATAACTTCATAGGATAAAAAAAACCATATTTTTTTTTCTTTTTCAGATCTCTCTTTTATTTTTATTTTTTTCACATCGTGTGTTTTTTTTTCATTTTCAGATCAAATTTGTTTTTTTTCCAAAATTTATTTATTTATTTATTTTTTCAGATCGACATTTTTTTTGCTCCATTTTTTTTTCTTTTTCATTTTTAGATAATTTTTTTTTGGTAAATTTGCAATTTTTTGGGTGTTAAAAAATAATAATTTAGTTATTATCTGGAACTTATATCCGGCACGTTCCAAATGCATGACAACATAACAGCTTATTAGACGGATTTACTATCCTATCCAATCCTGCCTTATCCTGTCTTATCCGCCAGTTTTATCCGGCCTGCCAAACGAGGCCTAATAGAATATGAGACTTAATTAAAGTTTTAGGGAGTTTTAACTTATATATAACTTTCTTTTTGTCACACCTGTTCCAAAAATTTTATAAGTTTTATCATGCACAATTGGAATTGTGGTTTATCAACATTATTTGGTAATGGTGTTGAGGTTGATTGTGAGTCAACGGTAAGGTGTCAGTAAGGACACGAGAATTCAGTTTTCGAGATTTCATTGGCATGGTTAAATGGCATTTATGTGATTTGAATATTATTTGACTTTATGGTATTTCATGAATAGTAAATTATACCTGTGTAGCATAATTTTTGGTAATTTTGATATTGTTATATATCATTTTAAGAACTGTAGCAAGAATGTTAGTGTCACGTTATATAAAAGGTAGGATGTGTAGAGATTTCACAGAATTTAGGTTTTCAGACGTAGTTTTGGATTCAAACGAGACTTAATCGAAAACTTTTGTAATTTGTAGTTTTCACTCGTAAAGGCATAAAATGGACGTGTGCGACATTTCGGGAGCTAACTAGGAGTTTGAGAAACTCGTGGGGAGGTAAACTCTCTTAGGTCAGTCCTTTGTTGTTGTCTAAGTTAGTTTGTGATGGAGCCTATTCGTTGGTCTTGTATGTGGAATGACTCCAAATTCAAACACTGCATTTCTTCCAGTTTGTCATCCATGACTTCAGGATCGATACCTATTGTCCTTTTTATCGGAGTAGAATAAGGGGCAAACCTCGGGCACGTGCACCGACCCCACAACACACGCGCCAAGTAAATCAAGGAGACAAGCTAGTGGTAGGATCTGAACTGACAGTAAGCTGGACATTTTTTAAAGTCCATCTTGAAGTCATCCCACCAACAAGGCCGACCTTGAGCGCATGCAATCAAGCGATCACATTGGGCCTCGAATGCTTGGGCCACATTTTGTTATCTCTTTCACACAGATCCTCTCTCATTCTCACTGATTGTGTCTCTGTGGTAGAATAAAAATATAGGGTGACCCACCTATATTGACTAATTGACAAGAGGAAATGACAAGAAAAAAGAAGAAGAAAAAGTCAGAGTTCTGCCTCTTTCTCACATACATATTTTGGACCTATTTATAAAATTTTGTACGTTTAGGCCCCCTTCAACTTATGTTTAGTCACCCCTCAACTCATGTTTAGGTCTCCAAAGGGGCCCAAGGCCCAATTTAGTGTCATCAACTATATACATATATATATATATATATATATAAAAATTGATTATTGATACACATGTATATACAACTCAAAAGCAAAGGCCCCTAGAATTTAAAAAATTGCACTTTTAGTGTGGAAATTTTATGAGTTTTAGAAATAGGCCCCCTAGAATTTTGAAATACACCATTCAATATTTATATGCCACCAAATAGACTCACATTATAAGTAGATCCCAAAAAAATTGCTAATTATTTAAAAGTAGACCTTAAAAAAATGGCCAATTATATATAAGTAGATCCCAAAAAAATCACCTCTGGGGCGCTGCCCTCAAACCCCCGTGTAGCCTAGGCCTCCCTGATCAAAATTTATGGCTCCACCCCTAAATGTAATTATGTGCTTATCAATTTATTTTAATGAAAATTAATTATGTACTCTTATAAATTTTTTGTTCTCATGAAATTTAATGTAGAGGGGCTCGCCTTTGAAAGTTCGCATGAGGCCTGTGTGAGTTCTTTTTGAGTGTGGATGAGGTGTGAAGAGAGGTATAACATGTAGGCAGGCTAGTGAGTATAAAATATAGTAAAATAATATAAAAGTAGTATCACAGTCAGATGGGTCCCAGAGAGGACGTGGCTCGAGTGAGAGCCAAGGTAGTTCCAAATAAGAGAGAGAGAGAAGCAGTAGGTGTCCTAAGGTGAGGATATGAGTGAAAGGTATGGAAGGAGTGAAAGTGGAGGAGGAGTGGTAGGTAAGGTGTGAGTGAAGGTGGAGGAGGAGTGGTCGGTAATAGCAAGGAGGGTGTGATAACTTGATTAATTGCTCAAGCTTCCGGTTGATTCTGGTCGTTGGACGTATTGAATGAGGTTGGTATTTATAGTAGAGTTGTGAGGGTATATGGTATAATCTGGAGGCTCTGTGGGTGTGGTGTGCTGGCACTCTAGGAGAGGTCCCTCTGTCTAAGGTAGGTGAGGGCCTTAAATGCTTATGTTTAAGGTAGTTGAGGGTATTAAATGAGATCTTGACTGTGCAAAGGGTCAAACAAGGACGGGTCATGTAACAAAGGAGACAGGTCATGTGACAAAGGAGAGTGTCTTTGGTGTTTAGCAGGTGAGATAGTAGTTGCAGATGTGTCATCGAAGGATGGCTTACTATTGGGTAAAGAGGGTTAAGCGGGGGAGTGTATCAAGACCATGCTATTGGTCTGCAGAAGGTTAAGCGAGGGAGTGTATCGAGGGTTAAGCAAGGGAGTGTATCAAGATCATGCTATTGGTCTGCAGAAGGTTAAGCGAGGGCGTGTATCAAGATCATGCTATTGGTCTGCAGAAGATTAAGCGAGGGCGTGTATCAAGATCATGCTATTGGTCTGCAGAAGGTTGAGCAAAAGTGATAAGGCAGGGTCCAAGGCTCAGCAGGTCTTAAGGCCATGGGGCTTTCTAATTGGCCATGGGCTAGAAGATGTAGGGCACGTGAAGGTTACGTGTCTCTCTCTCTTTGGAACCAACCCTAATTCTGCCTGGGAGGCATAAGTTAGGGAGACACCCTTGACTCTAGCCACCTAACCACGAGCTCTCGAGATCTCGATGGGCCAGGCCACCCTTAAGTACTGCTCCGAACCAAGGGTGGTTGGCCCAAGTGTGAGTATGTGTGCTAGTGTATTTTGTTATGGGTTTCTACTATGGCCCCTAGGGGCTGAGGGACCCTCCCATTATGGGCTTGGCCTTGGTGGTGTCGTAGGTATTGGAGTTACACCCTCCCTAGAGAGGGCCTCCCGTCATCATGGGCTTGGTCCTCTGGAATGCCCCAAGTACTGGAGGGGCCTCCCCTCATTACGGGCTAGGCCCCTTAAGATGCCCCAAGTATTGGAGTTACAATGTGGGCCTCCCCTCATTATGGGCTAGGCCCTTTAAGATGCTCCAAGTAGTTGAGTTGCTGGACCAAGATAAGTGGTCTATGTGGATATATAAGTAAAGATGACGCTATAGACACGTTTCCCTTTTTGTGTGCAATTACCACGTGGCAGTGGAATACGTATTACCTACATTAGCCCCCCTGTCCGCATGATAGGTGCGCCGTACGTAGCAGGAGGGCATAACTTTAAAAAAATGTGTGTTTGTAACAGATGGTTATGTCTCTGGTTGATGGGCAATTCTTGCTTTGCAGGCTTTCAGTGACTTAAGCTTCTCGTGGCTGCTGATTAACATTTTGTGATCCGAGATGGCAAATGTAGCGATCATTTTGGTGTAATGGTGGAGAATATGACACCCAGGTGACGTAAGGGGAGATTGTGATACTCGTATCGTTAGTGTTGTAGGGGGAGAGTGTGATACTCGTGCCGCCTGAGCGTTGTAGGGGGAGAGTGTGATACTCGTGCCGCCCTGAGATGGAGAGCACGATGCTCGTGCCACCTAAGAATAGAAAAGGGGAGGGTGTTACCCGTGCCGCCCTGACTCGTAGGGGAAGAGTGTGATACTCGTGCCTCCCTGAGATTTTGTGATCCGAGATGGCAAATGTAGCGATCATTTTGGTGTAATGGTGGAGAGTATGACACCCAGGTGACGTAAGGGGAGAGTGTGATACTCGTGTCCTTAGTGTTGTAGGGGGAGAGTGTGATACTCGTGCCACCTGAGCATTATAGGGAGAGAGTGTGATACTCGTGCCGCCCTGAGATGGAGAGCGCGATGCTCGTGCCACCTAAGAATAGAAAGGGGGAGGGTGTTACCCATGCCGCCCTGACTCGTAGGGGAAGAGTGTGATACTCGTGCCGCCCTGAGATGGAGAGCGCGATGCTCGTGCCACCTAAGAATAGAAAAGGGGAGGGTGTTACCCATGCCGCCCTAACTAGACTCGTAGGGGGAGAGCAGTGATGCTCGTGCCAACCCTGTGGTGAAGAGCGCGATGCTCGTGTCACCCTTCTCATGAAAGTGGAAAGCAAGTTGCTCGTGCCATCATGATGAGGTCAGGGAGAGAGTCGTGATGCTCGTGCCAACCCTGTGGTGAAGAGCGCGATGCTCGTGTCACCTGCTCGTGTCACCCTTCTCATGAAGTAGAGAGCAAGTTGCTCGTGCCACCCTGATGAGGCCCGTAGGGTAGGGAGAAAGTGAGTCTTGTGTAAATGATTACTTATCCCCCTCTTCGTTTGAAAGTGTGGCTTCATTTGATGGCTTGGGCAATTCCTAGGCAAGCTACTTGACTACTTAGGTATTTCATCTTCCTTTGTTTTCACGATTCTTTGACAATGTCTGTCTCCGCGCATTCTGGGTCGTCACGCTCTCTGAGTCCTCCACAGAAGGTCATTTGATTTTCACTCTTCCTGAGAAATTTGGAGACCTGCCTGATGGTGTATATGTGTGGTCGTGGGATAAAACTGGTACAAACTCTTCATACTTTCTTGGAGAGGTTATATGTGGAGCGTCCTGGCACGATTCGTGGATCTTAATATCCTTGATCCTCTTCATACTTTCTTGGAGAGGTTATATGTGGAGCATCCTGGCACGTTCGTGGATCTTAATATCCTTGATCCCGTTGAACAGACCCAAGTTTATCGTAAAATTGGGCAGGTCATTCGAAGGATGGAGGAGACCACTTATGGCCAGGCTTCTTTCGAGTATTTTGGGGATTTCAGGGTGGAGTTATGGGAATTGAGCACCAGTAGTTTGCATGTGGCTTGGCTGATTGATTTTGTGGAACATGCTGTTTGGAAGTATCGACTCCTGGAAGCGTCTACTCAGAGAGAGTTGTTGTTTGCTGAGCGAGGGGGGGCTGAACAGGCACTTTGTAATATGAGGGCTTCGTATGGTTTGCCAGTTCAATGCTCGCAAGAGAAGAGGGACTGAGCGAACTCCAGAGGGACGAGCGAATTCTAGAATGTATGGGGAAAATGAGCAGGCGTTAATGATGGAGCTGAGGAGGGTGGAGGAGGCGTTGGTCAGTGCGGTAGCTTTAGAGCAACTTGCTAATTCCCATATCTACACTGCTCCGGCTATGACGGACACTCTGGGGCTTGTTTTGGTAAACTGTCTCTCTCTCTCTCTCTCTCTCTCTCTCTCTCTCTCTCTGTCTTTTTAATGGGAAGACCTGCCTATGGGAATAGGCATGTTTCACAAGTCTGCCCTTGGAGCCCTACCTTTTGGAATAGGCATGTTGCACAAGCTTTCCCCTAGAGCCCTGCCTCTTGATATAGGCATATTACACGAGCCTGCCCCCCCCCCCCCCCCCCCCCCCCCCCCCCCCCCCCCCTTTTTTTTTTGTTTAATGGGAATACCTGCTCTAGAGCCCTACCTCTTGGAATAGGCATGTTACACAAGCCTGCCCCTGGAGGAGCCCTATAGGCATGTTGCACGAGCCTGCCCCCTTTTTATATATATATATATATTTATTTATTTTGGTTATTATGGAAATAGGCATGTTACACAAATCCATAATAGGCATGTTACACAAGTCTGACCTTGGAGCCCTGCCTTTTGGAATAGGCATGTTACACAAGCTTGCCCCTGGAGCCCTGCCTCTTGATATAGGCATATTACACTAGCCTGCCCTTGGTGGAGTCTTGCCTCTTTGAAATAGGCATGTTGCACGAGCCTGCCCCCCTTTTTTTTTTTTGGTTAATGGGAAGACTGGAAATAGGCATGTTACACAAGTCTGCCCCTGGAGCCTTGCCTCTTGATATAGGCATATTACACGAGCCTGCCCTTGGTGGAGTCCTGCCTCTTGAAATAGGCATGTTGCACGAGCCTGCTCCTTTTTTTGGTTAATGGGAAGACCTGCCTATGGAAATAGGCATGTTATACAAGTCTGCCCCTGGAGCCCTGCCTCTTGATATAGGCATATTATACAAGCCTACCCCTGGTAGAGCCCTGCCTCTTGATATAGGCATGTTATACGAGCCTGTCCCTTTTTTTAGTTAATGGGAAGACCTGCCTATGGAAATAGGCATGTTACACAAGTCTGCCCCTAGAGCCCTGCCTCTTGATATAGGCATATTATACGAGCCTGCCCCTGGTAGAGCCCTGCCTCTTGATATAGGCATGTTATACGAGCCTGCCCTTTATTATTATTAATATTATTATTATTAATAATATATACATATATATATATATATATATATATATATATTAGCCCCTTTAAATGATTTAAATATTGGAAAAAGGCCAAAGTGTTGGAGCTAAAGAGTTTGTAAATCACTTAAAAGCTTTCCAAATCACTCAAAAGATTTCTTGAATCTTTCGGATCGGAGAGAAAATGGAGGAAAAATAATCATAATAATAATAATAAAATTAAATTAAATAAAAAATAAAATTAAATAAAAAGCTGTGGAGGTACAAGTGCTTGATACTGTGGAGGTACACTCGTTGGTGTTATAGAGGTGTTTATGAGTGGGCATCACTTGTTCTTATGGGCAAAGGTATAGAGAGAGAAAGTTGAGGAGAGAGGGCCATACCCCTCAAGCTTACTCACATTCCAACTTTGAGGAGAGAGAACCGTACCCTGAAGCTCACTCACATTCCGAAATCCTACTCCTTAGAGCCCTACCTTTTCAAAACCTTTTGAGGAGAGAGAGAGAGAGACGTACCCTCACAAAAGTCCTAAGCATCAGCTCTACCCCTCACCCTTACACATCCATACATTACTCCCCCCTCCTCCATATACACATCACCAAGGTTCCCCCTTTTTCCCATATGCCTATACCCATTATTACCACCGCTGCACACACCTATTGCCACAATCCCCCCTTTTTCCATCTAAACCGTAAAGCTCTTAACACCACCTCTACCCCTCACCGTTATACATACATACATTACTCCCCCCTCTTCCATATACACATCACCAAGGTTCCCCCTTCACGCCCATCACCACCGCCGCACATACCCATACACCTGCACACTGGCCCTCTCACCTTGGTGTGTGACCTAATTTGGCCCCAAATTGAGGTAGGACTGCTTAGAGCCTACGATTCCAAGCTTCGGTGACCTCCTTGGTTTGTTTGGGCCGTAAATTGTAACTGTGCTCTAGTTTGCTACCCTTGTTGGTGCGTGTATTTGGGTTTGATCACCCCAGTTGATTGGCTTTCACTGGCTCCATCCAACACTTACTCGGATCTTGGCATGGTAATTTCCCCTTCCCCCCCTTTATTTATTTATTTATTTATTTTTTTTGGGGTTACAAATGTGTGGTAATCTTTGTGGGTGCTTCGAAAAAACCAAAAATAAATAAAATAAATATATATATATATAAATAACTATAAAAAAAAAATCAAATTTGGGTGTGCTTGTACGGGTGTAGTAATTTATTTGTGGGTTTGTGGATTTGGTAGGCCTGCACTAGGCGCCAATGTTCTCACCGTTGAATTTGAATATATAAACCAAGAAAGCATGTGTTTTATTTTGAAACATAGGTTTTCTTTGACTAAGGTTGTGCTCTTCAGTTTTATTGCTACCATCATGCGGCCTCCTTGAAGCTATTAATAGCTTGGCAGTGGTGCTTTCTTTAACGTACTTGTCTCCTTGAATTGATGTTAGGATTAATTTTTGCCTCCAATAGGGTGGGTATTTGAGGAATTCCTTCACTTGTTGATCACATGAATATGTGATGTTGAATGTAGGTGCTGAGCTGTAAAGTGTGAAGTATGACCGAGCTGATTTATTTGCTTCCACTTTGAGGGCGTTGGAGAGCAGTGACTAGGTAATTCTTCTTTCTTCTTCTTCTTGCATTGTTTATTGCTATAGTTGTCACTATGTGGAGCTTTGTTGTGACTTCGTACACACTTGATATTACTAGGATAACAATTGTAATACTCTAGCAAGAATTCTACTTTCCCTCTTCCCCATTTAAAAAAAAAAAAAATAGAGGAGGTTTTTTGGGGATAGGAAAATTGCACGACTTAATAAGAATTTAGGGAAAATAAAAGTATGAATAATAAAAGTGAAAGAAGGTGGTGAACTTGTTTTATTCTTCTCCTAAATTTTTTTTTTAGAAGTTGGGGAACTCCTCTGTCTATATGTTTAAAAAAAAAAAAACAAAACTTTGGGAGAGGAGGCGAACATTGGTACTCCTCTTCTTGGAAAGTTGTAGGAGAAGGAGAATAGGGGAACCCTTTTCTTTTTTTTTTTTCTTTTTTTTTTAAATGTGTTTTTGATTGTTTGCTGTAGGGCCATGTCAGATTCCAAGAAAGTCCTTTCTGAAAAAAAGGAGGGGAGTAGCCGCCGTCTGTACCGCCGTTATCTCTATGGCAGAGGGCCCCTTATTTAACTGAGGATAGATTCTGGGACAAAGTAGGACAATTGCTAAGACCGGTGCCAATGCCGGATTCTGGTGGGACGGGTGCTAATCCGGTTTCTACACCTCGCTATCCTTCTAATGTGGAGCCATTAGAGGGGGGTACCATAGCCCGTATTCAATTAGAGCGTGGTATGTTTCCGTATTCGAAGATAAAATTTGAGAGCCGGACAGCCCCTATGACCCAGTGGTGCGAGTGGACCGATGCCCTTATGGTAGAGTATGAGGCTCCTCTAAGAGCGGCACAAATTTATGATGCTGTAGCATGCTTTAAGTATTTGAAAGTGAACAGGTTGGAGGCAGATATGCTTACCCTATTATCTCGATGGTCCACCTTGACTCATACTTTTGCGACTGCGTGGGGTGAGTTTGGGCAACTTTGGAGGATGTTGAGGCCATTTTTTGCCTAAATATTGTGGGACAGATTAACTTTGCCACTTATGTTCTTGGGCCCGAGGACCAAGCTACTGTGACTATGCTATGTGAAAGTCTAAAACAACATTGTGGGCAACCCTCAGTTTTTGGGAAAGATGGGGAAGATTTGGTTAAGTCTGGTAATGAGGGCCCGAGGCCCTCCACCTTTGGAGGTTTTATGAGATATTTTTGGGAAGATCGCCAATCGGTCACCTCTGTGAAAGAAAATTGCCCTCGTAAATCTGGCAAGGGTCTTGGGTATGAACATCGGCATGTAGCTTACATTGCTTGTTGGTTATCCCGTTGTATATTTGAGAGTGCGCCGGAGGATGGTCCAAGCTCACGTAGGTTTGGGCTTGCTGTGATATTGTCGAAGGGGAAGACGGTGTCTTTGGCAGGAATGTTTTTGGGCTCTCTATTCTTGAGGCTAGATATGATTAGTGAGGATATGTGTCGGTCCATGGGTAGGTACACGGTTGCTTCCTACGTGTCAACACAATTTCTTCAGTTATTTTTATGGGAGCATTTTTCGAAGTATGGGGCTCCGGACAAGAGAAAAGGGAAGGAATTGAGATATCGGGCATTGTGATGGGTTTCAACGTCTTCTATGAGTGTATCTTTGGCCTCTATTATTAACGACGAGTCCCGTTTCATCTTCCGTACTTATGTGATACTATCGAGGGATTTTTCTGATCTTAAACCCTCCTTATTTTATAGGTGCGATGGTCGAAAGGTGATAGCCAATTTTCAGGGGGATGCAGACATAGCGACTGTTATCGTAGCCTTGACTACTTATCTTCCTGTCTATAATGAGGTAGGATCAAGTACTATGATTTATCGTCTGGATCGATTACGACGCCAGTTTGGATGGTGTCAGGATCTGCCTGTTCCTCCTGACTTTCCTGGTTCCAATGACTTATCTGTTTGCTTTAAAGGTCTTGGCGGGGCCGGTGCTTCATGTATTAGTTGGGGCCTTCTTACTCCTTCACGTGGATGTGAGGGCTTTACTTCAGTTCAATATAAGTCCTTCTGGAGTTTGGTGCTTCAAAATTTTAAACAATACTGCTCGGAGGCACCTGGCACTCTTGAGGTGGGATTGATTGCTAGGGATGACGCATCATTGCGACGTCCTTTTCAAAGTAGGAATGAGGAGAATTGGGGGAAGTCTCTATTTTCTTTAAAAAATATTTTGTGGGCTCCTTCATTCCATTGGTTAAGTGGTGTAGCAGTGTGTCTTTTTGAGACTGCGAGTTTAATGCCGTCGAAGTTGGGGCCATCCCCAAGTAAGGTAATAAATAAATAAATTAATTAAAAATGTCTATAATTATATAAATAAATAAAAAGGGGAAAGAAAAATTGGGGAAGCTCCCTTCGTCCAAAAATATATATATATATATATAAGTTTTTGTTTTTATTTTTATTTTATTTTTAATAATTTTTTTTTTGTTTTATATATATATATATTTTTTGAGATTTGAGGTGTGCATCGGTGCAGGCACCCACTACGAAACGTAAGAGGAGGGTTATGATAAAAACTGGAAGAAGGACGGCTATCGCTGGGTACGTATCAGGGGAGGATATTAGTTCGGAGGATGAGGGGTGTGCTAGCCCTGAGCCCATTGAGGAGGGTAGTGATGATGATATACCTCCAAGGCTACCAATTGAGGATTTGGTAGATGAAGTGGGGGATTTGGGCTCTCGGAGAGATGTTTTATTTGTTGAGACGTTGGTTGATGACGTGGTTGAGGAAGATGTGCTTATAGTTGCTCCAACTCTAGCTGCAAGGGGGACCGTCCCTTCTTCTACCATGTTCGGATATTATGGTGGTGCCTCTAGCTTATCCTCTGTTAGTGGCACTTCGACCTTTGCGGGTGCCATTGTTTTCAGCAGTACTTCGAACTCTATTGGGGGTCCTCTTTCTTCATTTGGGAGTACACGCGACTCTGGTTTTGGTGGTTTTAGTGGGGCTTCTTCTCCTTTTGGGAGCATCGGCACTGCTGCTTCCTCTAGTTCATCCTCGTCCGTGATGAGTATTTTTGGGAGCTCTTCTTCTACTTTGGTCAGCACTTTAGGTATCACAGGTGCGGGGGGGTCCTCCTCTATTTTGTGTAGTGCTTTCGATATTGCGAGGTCTTCTATCAACTCCCTTTCTCTCGTTGGCACCTTCACGGCTACTCTTAGTGGGGCTTCCTCCGTTGTTCCTGTTGCTACCTCCGTGGTTCTACCTGCCATGTTTGGGGATGGTTCTAGTTGGCGGGGTTTGTCATGCGATTCGGGGGAGGGTGTGCTTTTGGAAATGGTGTATAGGAATTATCCGAATACTTTTGCATGCTTAGTTGATCTTCCTTGTAACTATGTGACTTTTTTCTGTTGGAAGCTTGCGGAGATTCTTCGGTCTATGAGGGAAATGAAAGTAGCCGTTATTTCTCATGATATCCTTATTGGTTTTCAGGGGATGATCCGGGACCTCCGGCGTACTTCCCGGATGGATTTAAGTTGGTTAGAGACTCATGTGACCTTGCTGGGGCCCCGTCGGCGATTTCTGGATCTGTCTACTCGTGATGCGACTCTTGGCACGCGAGAGCTTGCCGCTCAGGCGGAGTTGATAGAGGTGAGTGCACGAATGGTAGAGCTAATAGGGGAGCTTCATACAGTTCAGACTGATCTTCGCACGCTTCATACTCAGATGAGTGAGGTTCAGTCATCTTGTCAGGGAGTCGTTACTGCAAATACTTGTGCTCTTGATGACTTGTTTCCTAGTGGAGCTTCCAATGGGTAGCGTTGCACTTTTTTTTCTTTTTCTTTACGTAGCGGTGACTATGTCCACCATCTCTTTACTTTTGCATTGCTTTTGCTTTGTCGAGTGGTGGCGGCTATGTCCACCGTGTTTTATTTCTCGATGACTATATATGGCCGCATTTTCTTCTTTCTTTCTTTTTTTTTTTTTTTAAGATTTGTCAATATGTGTGGTAAATGAATGTGGCACAAGTAAGTTGGACAAAACATAGGCTAATTCTTCATAAGAAAAACTACAATTGTGGTACACTTGATTGAATAGAAAACAAAGACAACTCTTTTCTTTTTTACCCCTAAGCATGATACAATTTCAACCACTGGGTATTGATAGGTCCAGATAAAGAGTTTTCACCAACCTTGCAAATTCTATAATACCCGCTGGCATTTGCTTCCTTGATTTCGTAGGGCCCCTCCCAATGTGGTGTGAACTTGGGAGCCGAGATACCTCGTATGATGCTTGGCTGCCTTGAGCACTAGATCCCCTTCCTTAAAGACCCTAGGTCGCACCATGGCATCATAAGCTCGCGCAATCTGCTTCTGGTACTTGAGGAGATTTGATCGCGCCTTATCTCTGTGCTCGTCCAACTGCTCTAGCATAGTTGGTCTAAGATCGTGGAGAACCTCGCTCTCCATAGCTATTTGAGCAGAGGACACTGCCAATTCTGCAGGTAGAACAGATTCTGCTCCATAGACCAAGGAGAATGGGGTCGCCTGGGTTGGCTTTCGTTTGGAAGTACGGTAGGCCCACAGAGCAAGGGGAAGACGGTCAGCCCAAGTCTTGGGGCAATCTTCCATCGTCCTGCTTAGGATCTTTAGCAGTGTCGTGTTTGTAGCCTCTGCTTGACCGTTACCTTTTGGATAGTATGGGGTAGACCGATGATGAACGATGTCGTACGAGATAAGCAATTGACCCACATGGCAGTTTACAAACGGAGTCCCATTATCTGACAAGATCACCATGGGGATTCCGAATCGGCACACGATATTCTCACGAATAAAGTTTGCCATTGGTGGTCCTACTGCCTTTCTCATTGGGATGGCCTCCACCCATTTGGTGTAGAGTTCTGTGGCAGCGAAAATCCAAATATTTCCTTTAGAGGCAGGAGAGATTTGTCCTATTTGGTCAAGGGCCCAAGTGTGAAAGGGCCATGGTGTTGATAGTGCTCGCAAGCCTACCGCAGGTGCATGGATCCGCTTTCCATGGATTTGGCAAGGATGGCACCGCTGGACATGAGCCCTTGAGTCCTCCTCCATTGTCGGCCAATAGTAACCTAGGTCCAAAAGGTGACGGTATAACTTTGTACCACCTTGGTGCTCCAACTTGTGTGCTTCATCCAGGACTTGATGAATCTCTCCTCTAGCCAGGCATCGTAGTGGTTGTCCCTCAAAACTTTGTCGAAATAGTTGGTCCTCGTGGATGAAGAATTTGGAGGCCCGCTTTTTGACAATGGAAGCGTTAGTTCGATCAATGGGGAGGGAATTTTCTTTGAGGTAATCTATGTAAGGTTGCCGCCAATCGGAGACTTGGGTGGTGAAGTTGCACTCCTCTTTGCTGGGGGTTTCTTGACATTTTGTGCAGGCTCGTTGGAATATGGAGGCATCTTTAGCCATCTCTGGCCAGTAGTATCCCTTTCTTTACACTAACCGATACAAGCTAACATCTCCTATCCCACAAGAGTTTTTATGAACTTGACGAAGTCGGAGCTTTGCTTCTTCTGCTCCTATGCATTCTGCGAAAATGCCCGTAGGAGCACGAAAATAAAGATTTTTGCCCAAGAGAGTGAAATTTCTGAGTTCGGACATCGCCAAGGTTCCCTGGCGACTTTGGAGTTGAGCTAAGATGGGAGCCCTCCAACCAGAGATTTCTTCCGGAGGGAATGATTACGTCAAAATCAAGTTCTTATTTAACCCTATTAAAAACGTAGTATGTTGGAAGTAGGGTGTCGAGTCCACAGGGATTGGAATGCAACAATGCTTGTTGAACGCTTAATAACCAATTACCGTGCAAGGAGCAATTAACAAACTAAGAAATAAAGTGAGTCTTTTCGACTTTGAGTTTGGTTTGGTTTGTAAATAATTATACTACAATGACTATTTAGCATAAGAAAAGATAAATTTAAGATAAGTCTAAGTTTAATTAACAATGGAGGGTTTTTGTGGGGGAGAAATTGAGGTTGGGGAGCATTCCCCCACCTTGGACCAAACAACTTATGGTTCTCATACTTGTAACACATTCTAGGGTAGAAAATTCCATTGTGACAAACTATCAAACATGTGGTAGTCAACCAACATGCTAGGTAGATGTTCCAATGCAACACATGGGTATAGGGTTAGAGTTTAGAGATTTAACAACTTCCAATGCTTGACATTGGAAGTGGGGTCTCAAAGCTTCAAACCGTACACCCATGAACTCTAGATATGTTATCAAGTGTGAGAGACCTACAATAAAAACACATGGATCCAATGGTGGGTTTATGATCCCCAACCTACATGATTTAGCTACTCATAACTAAAATGATAACAAAATTTAAGAGAGGGAAAGAGAGATTATACCAACTAGAAAACATCACCATAAATGCTATAGGAAATCCAAGAGATTCTTCAATTAAAAGCTTCCAAATGTGCAATACATTCACTCATTCTTCTCTCTCTAACACTAGATGGAAATAAATGTGAGTAGATGAGGAGTAATGGGGGAGAGAGATGAGGGGGAATTAGAGAGGAAGAGCTTACAATCTAAGAAAACTAAGTAAAATAAAAGCTAACCCTAACCAAAACTAATCTCTAACTATTTATACCCTATACATACAATGGCAAAGTTGTAATAAAAACAAAGGGGAAGAAATCAGCAGTCGCGGATCGATCCCTTCAATGGGGCGGATCGATCCATTAATCATTTGGGGAAGCAGAATCTTCGTCTAGAATCGCGGATCGATCCGCGTGTAAAAGCCGGATCGATCCGCCTTTACGAGAAAGCGTCTCCAAGTCCTGGGGAATAAGCGGATCGATCCGGCTTAAGAACTCGGATCGATCCGGTCTTGCTGAGATGCTCATTTTTTTCCTTTTCTTGCCAAGATTGCCACAAGGGTCGGGTTCCACTTCACCCAAGCTTGCAAAACCTACAAGAAAGAGACTTTTATTAGTAAAAAGTGATCAACAACAAGAACAACAAAAGGTGAAATTTATCCATTAAATCTCCCCGTGTGAGTGATAATTCGTGTCCAATAGGGGTAAAATCATGAAGTTAAGAATGCAATATTGAACACGAATCACACCCCCCTACTAGCATGTTGCTAGTCTCTTAGCAACAAAGCTAAATACTAAGAGATTCAAGAATAACCTTGCACAACAATTTATTAAAAAGAAAGATAAACCGTTTTCGTGGGGAACACGATTGCATTGAGCATATGCAACAAGCCGTTAAACCTCTAGGTTACCCATAGAGGCGGAGTGTTGTCTCCGGAGGGTTCTTAGAATGATACCCACAAACATTTGGTTTCCTCACGATAGTTGCCCACTATCTAATATCGACACTCAACATAGTCCCAACTCCCAAGAATTTTCAAAAGATTTTAGCACATGACACGCAAATCCAAAAAGTTCTCAAACTATCAAGGCTATTAGATAAAATTCATTAAGCTCAATCTTGGATGTGTGTGTGGTGTGAAGTGCATGATTACAACTATCAAGATGATGATAATGCTTTCATAAACCGAATTTCGTTCAAAAAGCGCTTCAACTCAATTCTCACCGGCATTACACTCTAAAAATGAATCACTCAGAATGGGTAATACACTCGGGGCATGCGGGCAAAAGGAGTAATGGGACTAGGAATCGAAGCCCCGCACATGCCAATGATGAAAAACGTAAGTGTGAAAAACGAGTAAAAATTAATCTCATGAAGGATACCATTCACTAGAGGATGTGGAAAAACTCGAACTATTTGTCAAAATCATCTCAAACTCTGAATCACAAAACTTAAGAATCAATTAGGACCTTGAGGGGATTGTAAAATGGGAAGGTGATATGAGGTGAAGGATAAGGGGAAATGAAGCGAGATGTTTGGGTACAAACTTGGGATTTATTATAATGCAAGACTACAAATGACCACAAGAGATGAATCCTCCACAAATATTTCTTTGAAGCTCAAAAAGAGAAGTACAATTGACTATGAAGCTCTTTTTTTTTTTTTCTTTTCTTTTTTTTTTTTTTTTTTTTATAGGAATATTTTTAGAACTTCTTTTATATTATTTTCTTTTTCTTTGTACTCTCACAACAAGACGATTCAATCTCTTTTACAACGTTACAAACACAATCTCATGCCCAGGCATTCCAAAAATGTAATTCAAACGCGGATATGGAAGATTTACGGTTAAGTGAAGGAAGGGTATGTATGGTTGAGGCAAGAAATGCTGGAAAGGAGGACCTAAATTCATTTCCTAGGACAATGTGATTCTTTGTTCTCCACTACAATGACATGCAAGCAAGAGTTTTGCATTCCACAAAAAGATTCCTCTAATGAACAATCAAAGCAAGAAGATGAGATTATCTACGACTTTTGTATGTTTTTCAAAAAGAGAGAGTTGAAGTATGTAACACTCAACAATGGAGAGAAGGGTTTAAAGCTCACAAGGGTAAAGTCTCCACAAATGTTTTGAACGATTTCTGGGTGACAATCGCATTAAGCGTCATCCTAACACATGTAGTCATGCAACGTGCTTAATAATCCAAGATTTGAAATTCATGCAATTCACTATAATCAAGATAGTTATAGAGCTAAGGGGATTACCAAGTGTCACATACTAATATCAGAAGAAAATTTCAAGATAGGTGTCATCGCTCGGCATTAGAAAGAGACAATTATACTGAAATCATTGGAGACACAAGATCATGCACAAAAACATTTTTTTTTTTTTTTTTTTTTTTTTTTTTTTTTTTTTTTTATATAGGAAATTCAAGCATGAGAGAAGCTAGAAAGCTCTCACACCCCCCAACTAGGACTGAACATTGTCCTCAATGAGATAATGAAATGCAAGGAGAAGAACAATATTACCGGAGGCAAGGGCAGGGAGCGGCCGGTAATAAACTGTGCCTGCAAGGTTAGAATCACCCGAGAAAGAGAAAGAAAAAAGGAAAAGAAGCAGTTGACATGGCAAAAAGGAGAGGGAAATAAGCAACGCCAATGGTCAACAAAAAGAAACAATATCCATACATCCATACTGAAGTAACCCAAAGTCACAAAGCAAAACAGAAAAAGACATCATCCATACTAAAATAAGAGAACAGAAAGCATCATCAAAACAAAACCAACCCCCCAACTACTCATCATCATCCCCCTCATCACCACCAAAAGGATCGGGACCACCGGTGCCGCCATAAGCACCGGAGCCACTGGCGCCACCAAAAGCACCTGGACCGCCGGAACCGCTGTAGGGGTCCGAACCACCATAACCTCCAAAGCTGCCTGCACCACCATGACCGGCTGCTCCACCATAGGGATCTCGAAAGTAATCCGGGACATCGGCACCGGGGTACTGCATCTGGAATGAGTCGGTCTGGAAGCGAATCAGCATGCTCATGTCTCGTCGATAACTCATACCGAAAGCATCAACCTCCGCCCGTAAGCCACGCACATCAGTCCGTAACCCGCCAATCTCCATACCCTGCTGCCTCTGCTCGGTGGACAGTGTCTCAAATCGACGGTGTAAATCGAGCATACCCTGCACAGGTGCCTCCTCCCCCACCTCGGCCTGGGCACCAGATGGTCCCGCTTCCACCCTGGCGCGCTTGGACGCGGACCTTACCTGCGCGTCGCTGCGAGCAAGCGTCGTCCCGTTGATAGGAGACGGCGCGGTTTTGAGAACATCGGTGGCTAAGGCCTCGCACCCATGTTGGGTGCAAAGTCGGGTAATAAGGGTAGGGAAAGGGAGGCTAGCAGTGGCGGCTGTGTCGTTCGACGCAGCGATAAGGTGGGAAATTATTAGGCTCGCGAAGTCGACTCTGGTGGTGAGATCGGTGATAGCATACAGGAGGGTACCATGGTCCCCCCTGACGGTCTTGTGGCGAGTTGGCCACACTGCAGCAGTAAAAATGATATTGCAGTAACGGTAGAGTGTGGTGAAAGTGGATGGGGCAATCTGGTCACCAACCCACTCAGTCGGTCGTCCAGTGAACCGTGTGGCAATCAGATCGAGGTCGGGTCGCAGCTCCAAATCAACAAGGTAGGGCTCGGGGTCCTCCACATGGGGGACTCCCATGAACACGGCCAATGACGCCGGGGTGACCGGAATGCGGACACCTCGCACGTATGCCTCGAAGGAGCGGTCGCCAGTGGTGACGAGACTCGCGTAGAAAATTCGAACCCAAGTCTCGTTGTACCCTCCCGAATGCTCCAACTGGGAGAGCCACCGGCGGTCCCGAAAGATATGGACCACATTGTCCGGGAAGTCAAAGATAGCGATGGGTCGCTCAGGGATGATGGATTTCTTAGATTTGAAGTAGTTAATGTACCACTGCTTCTCGGTTTTGGATCGGAAACGGTCATAGCCACGGGCTGGAGTGCACTCGGTTCGGTTATACTTGAGTGGATTCACCATTGTGCCTGAAAATAACAAGAGCAGGCGCAACAAATAAGACAGTAAATTCTACGTGAATGAAAAGCTCAAGTACCAGTGCCTGAGAACACAAAGGACACGTGCACAACCGACACAAGGGCGTGAAAATTTTGTGGAACTCATGATACACCCTAAGGAATGCTAAACATGAGGCACGGGCAAAGTGCACGGGAGGTGGTTACCAACGCACGTGCACGATCGACGTGCACGTGGACGGCAGTGCAGGGGGCGAGCGGCACGTGCCACAAGCCATGAAATCCACGGTGAAAACCGCACACGAGAATGAAAACAAGCACCTAAAATGAATCATTATGAACAAAGCACGCGACGGTTTGAAAAATGCACGTGTAGGATGGCCGGATGCACGGTGATATTGCAATGCGGCATTCGATCGAACACCTTGTGGGCAGAAAGCATACTCTTAAAGATTGACACGGTTAAAAGCATGGAAATATCCCAAACAAGCCACAATGTGGCTTGAGCACAGATCATAGTCACAATGCATGAGCAATCAACCCAAAATATAAAGAAAAGGGTGAGAAATTGAGCCCTAAGGTTGAAGTTTGCAAAATAGAGAGCAATGGGACATAACACTCAACCTAGGGTGCATGCATGATTAAAACACGAAAATCAAGCGATGAGAGTTGGTAGATTCATACCTTAGATGGACGATGTTGAGGATCCGGAGAATGGAAGAGCACAAGAGGGGATTTGGAGAAGTTAGGGCAAAGAGGGGTGAGAGAGTTTGAGAGATTGTTTGAAACTTTTTGAAACAAAATGAAGGAACCGCTTCGATTTAACTAAACTGCCCCCCGCGGATCGATCCGAAGTCATGCCGGATCGATCCGATAAATTAAAACGCGGTTAATGTGCCTTTTTGAAAACGCGGATCGATCCGCTTGAAAAGCCCGGATCGATCCATTTGATTCAAACTCTCGCAGAATGTCTCACCAAGTTCGCGGATCGATCCGCTCGAAAATCCCGGATCGATCCATTTGACTCAAATTCTCGCAGAATGTTACCTCGAATTCCCGGATCGATCCGCTCTTCAGGCCGGATCGATCCGCCCTTTCCCAGCTTGGTCAATAAGATCCCCAGGAACATGCGGATCGATCCCCCAATTCCCCGGATCGATCCGCCTCTTATGCTACTCAGATTTGGACTTTGAAAATTCTTATTGAAAAGGGAAAAGATCAACATGGATGTAATGGACAAGTGCAAGAACAAAAATTTATGCCAAGAATGTAACATGGGGCATACAAAAAGAAGAGTATAGCTCACTAGAGCCTACTCAACCCCAACATTGGGGTCCTCCAAAGGAATTGACACCAACTCGGTGTCGAAACCTTCAAGAAAAGGTTTGAGCCGTTGCCCATTAACCTTAGAAATTGTCCCATTTGCGGGATCTTGAATTTCAACGGCGCCATGGTTATACACTTTGTGCACAATGTAAGGGCCAATCCAACGGGATTGCAACTTACCCGGGAATAGATGGAGCCGTGAATCGTATAAAAGCACCTTGTTACCCACCACAAAATGCTTACGCACAATGTGTTTGTCATGGAAAGCTTTAGTGCGTGCTTTATAAACCTTTGAACTCTCGTAGAGTTCACCCCGAATCTCTTCCAACTCGGCAAGTTGGAGTTTCCGTTTCTCACCGCTCTCATCAATGTCGAAATTGAGTTTCTTGATTGCCCAATACGCTCGATGCTCAAGTTCGACGGGCAAATGGCAAGCTTTCCCGTAAACCAATCGATAGGGGGACATCCCTAAGTTTGTCTTATAGGCCGTCCTATACGCCCATAGCGCATCGGTTAGCCTAGTAGACCAATCCTTCTTTGACGGATCAACCGTCTTTTCTAGGATCCCCTTAATTTCTCTATTGGCCAATTCGGCTTGGCCATTGGTTTGGGGATGATACGTGGTGGAAACTTTGTGGGTGACGCCATATTGCTCCATTAACCGAGCAAAAGGGGAATTGCAAAAGTGCACCCCTTGATCACTAATTATGGCTTTTGGAGTGCCAAATCGGGACAAAATATGTTCCTTAAGGAATTTCAATACCACCTTGTGGTCATTGGTCCGTGACGGTATGGCCTCAACCCACTTGGAGACGTAGTCAACCGCCACCAAAATGTACTCAAAATTATTGGATTTAGGAAAAGGACCCATGAAGTCTATACCCCAACAATCAAAAACTTCAATAACGAGAACGGGGTTTAGAGGCATCATGTTCCTCCGGGTAACTTTTCCGAGAAGTTGGCACCGAGGGCATGCTTTACAATAAGCATGTGCGTCTTTAAATATAGTGGGCCAATACAAACCGCTATGGAGCACTTTGAACGCGGTCTTTTGTGAAGAGAAATGACCTCCACAAGCTTGATCGTGGCAAAACGATAACACACTTGGTATCTCGTCGTTGGGCACACATCTCCGCACGATTTGATCGGCACAATACTTAAACACATAAGGATCGTCGTAGAAGAACGATCGTGCCATCACTATAAGTCTCTCTCGGTCTGTGACAGACCACTCTTGAGGTAACTCTCCCGTGACAAGAAAATTTACTACGTCCGCATACCACGGGAGAGTAGAGACTTTGAGCAATTGCTCGTCCGGAAAGCATTCCCGGATGGGAATGGGGTCTATATGATCATGATCAAATGTCAAACGTGACAAATGATCGGCTACCACATTTTCCACCCCTTTCTTATCCTTGATGGATATGTCAAATTCTTGTAGCAATAGAATCCAACGAATGAGCCGCGCTTTAGCATCTTTCTTGGAGAAGAGATACTTAAGGGCGGCGTGATCGGTAAAGCAAATTATCCGCGATCCTACCACATACGACCGGAACTTCTCAAGAGCAAAAACTATGGCGAGTAACTCCTTCTCCGTCGTGGAGTAGTTGATTTGAGCATCATCTAGAGTGCGGCTCGCATAGCATATAACATGGGGCTTTTTGTCTTTTCTTTGCCCCAAAACGGCTCCGATGGCATAATCACTCGCGTCGCACATTAATTCGAATGGAAGACTCCAATCGGGAGGTTGCATAATTGGTGCGGACGTGAGTAATGCCTTGAGCTTCTCAAATGCTTCTTGGCAATCCTTGGACCACTCGAAAGGGATGTCCTTAGCTAAGAGGAGACATAACGGTCTCGAGATCGCGCTAAAGTCTTTTATAAACCTACGATAGAAACCTGCGTGGCCCAAGAATGACCTAATGTCTTTGAGATTCCTAGGAGGGGGGAGGTTGGAAATGACATCGATTTTGGCTTTGTCAACTTGCATTCCCTCGCTAGACACAATGTGGCCCAGTACAATCCCTTGTGTCACCATGAAGTGGCACTTTTCCCAGTTAAGAACGAGATTCTTTTCTATACATCTCTTGAGAACCTTCTCGAGATTCCCAAGACATTCATCAAACGAATCTCCAAAGACTGTGAAGTCATCCATGAAGACTTCCAAATATTTCTCCACCATATCACTAAAGATACTAAGCATGCACCTTTGAAAGGTCGCTGGTGCATTGCAAAGTCCAAAAGGCATCCTCCGATAGGCAAACGTGCCAAAGGGGCAAGTGAAGGTGGTTTTTTCTTGGTCCTCGGGGGCTATTTCAATTTGGTTGTACCCCGAGTAACCATCTAGGAAGCAGTAGTGCTTGTGGCCCGCCACTCTTTCTAGGACTTGATCAAGGAAGGGCAAAGGGAAATGATCCTTCCTTGTGACCGAATTTAGCTTCCTATAATCAATACACACACGCCACCCCGTGGTGGCTCTAGTGGGGACCAACTCTCCACTCTCATTCTCAATGACGGTAATCCCTGACTTCTTAGGGACCACTTGGGTGGGGCTCACCCATTCACTATCGGAGATGGGATAGATTATCCCCACATCCAACAACTTGATGACTTCCGCCATCACCACCTCTTTCATATTCGGATTGAGCCTCCTTTGCATTTGACGTGAAGGCTTGGCTTCATCTTCTAGATAAATCTTGTGGGTGCAAATCTTCGGAGAAATGCCCCTCAAGTCCGCTATGCACCACCCTATGGCACTTTTGTGTTCCTTCAAGACCTTCATCAATCTCCCTTCTTGACAAAGGTCAAGTTGGGACGACACCACTACCGGAAAACTCTCGCTCTCCCCCAAAAAGGCATACTTGAGCTCACTTGGCAAGGTTTTTAGCTCAAGTTTGGGTATGACAACATTAGATGGAAGGGGGAAGGTATCCCTCGGAGGTAATCTTTCGAAGTTAGAGGTCCACATGGCCTCTTCGATAATTCTCTCAACACTCGCCTCTTCCTCATCCTCTATCTCCTCATCTCTCAACTTATTCTCTCGCGTAAACTCATGAACACACTCAACAATAGCATTATCACTTTTCAAGCATTTCTCAACATGTTCGATGCTAGTTATGTTGTCATTAAGCACATAAGTATGATCAAGAGAAGAAGTGATGCAAGAATCATAAACATCGGAATCACTAGAACAATTGAAAAAATCTTGCACCAATGAATCAATGAGAGAGATTTCATAAATTCCATCACCGTCCTCCTCATCGAGATCCGGTTGCTTAAAGAGAGAGAAAATATTCACATCCACAGTCATATTACCAAAGGTTAAGCGCATGAGACCATTCCTACAATTGATTAAAGCATTAACAGTAGCAAGGAATGGGCGACCTAATATGATAGGGATTTGTGATTGTTCATTCACAACGGGTTGTGTGTCAAGTACAATAAAATCCACCGGATAGTAGAAATTACCAACTTGAACAATGACATCCTCTATTATACCCCGTGGCATCTTTACGGATCTATCGGCCATTTGTAAAGTGACACGGGTCTCTTTAAGTTCTCCGAGGCCTAATTGGACATACACCGAATAAGGAAGTAAATTCACACTAGCACCCAAATCAAGGAGTGCTCTATCGATATGGTGTTGTCCAATCACACATGCTATGGTAGGACAACCGGGGTCCTTGTATTTTGGGGGAACTTCGTTAAGGATAACGGAGCTCGCATGTGCGGCCATGTAGGCACTCTTTTTAACATTGAGTTTCCTTTTGACGGTGCAAAGATCTTTGAGGAATTTTGCATAGGCCGGAACTTGTTTAATGGCCTCCAAAAGAGGTATATTGATTTCCACTTTGTTAAACAATTCCAAGAATTCATGATTCTTGTTGTTCTCGACCTTCTTTTTGAGCCTTTGAGGGAACGGTGGAGCGGGATTCAAAAATTCTTGATCCATGAAGTCGGGGACTCTAGGAACATCCTCTTCCAATTCTAGGTCATTAGGGGACGACGAGTCCCCCTCTCCGAGTTCGGCTTCAACTCTAACTGGGTGGATTTGTGGTTCTTGAGAGGGCTTTTGGACCTTGTTGTCCACGGTTTTTCCACTACGAAGAGTAGTGATTCCCTTTAGATGTTCAACGGGACCATTGGAATTGGAGGCCCCACCATTCATTTGCCCTTTAGGATTTTGGAAGGGTTGTGCGGGGAGCTTTCCCTTATCAACTACTTGTTGATTTTGGAGCAATTGAGCCAATTGAGCTTGTAAAGCTTGCATTGATTGAGCGTGCGATGATTGCATCGCTTGTATGGATTGCTCAAGTTGGCTCATTCTTTGGGATAAGCCATGATTATGGTCCTCGAAATTTTTCTTGTGAGGAGGCACATAAGCGGGTGGAGGTTGTTGTCCCCCTTGATTTTGCACAAAAGGGGGTCCTTGGGATTGAGATACGGGAGCACCAAAATTTTGAGGTGCATACGGTGGTGGGGGTGGTTGATGCGGGCAAAATTGTTGTGCAGAGACATGGGGAGCAACACTCACCCCTTTGTTATTATGGTAGTTAAGTCCCGGTGCCGACCACCTCCCGGGAGGATTGTAGGCATCATTTTGGGAAGGATTATATCTAGGCCTAACATTCATCCCAAGTGCACACGCTTGCTCCAAAGCTTGGTTTTGAACTAGAGGAAGAATGGGGCACTCGTTGGTTGAGTGCTCCGGAGCATAGCAAAGGTAGCAATGTGACGGATTGACCGGGGCAAGGATTGGGGGAAGAGTGGGAGTCATGGTGACCTTTTGAGACTCCAAGGCCTCCACTTTCCTAGTGAGTTCCGAAATGGAGTCGGCCTCACTTGGCCCTTGGAAGGGATTATGATTCAATGGGGCCACGGTAACCGGCAAGGTTCGGTCATGAGGGTTAGATGCACCCCAACCGCGAGAAGTTTCATAAACGTATTCAAGATGAGCCTCGGCTTGCTCGGCCTCAAGAGTCAAGAAACTCCCGGCACACATGGTTTCGATTAACTGCTTGGTATTGGGTTGTAACCCCCCATAACAAATGGAAATTTGACGGAATTTGTCAAAACCATGGTGTGGGCATTTCCTAAGGAGGTCCTTAAATCTCAACCAACACTCGGCAAAGGTTTCATGTTCTCCTTGGGAGAAATTTTGGATTTGTTTAACCAATGCTTGAGTTTTGTGCATGGGGAAAAACTCCTTATAGAATTGCTTTTGGAGTTCCGGCCATGAGCCTATGGAATTTGGGGGTAGGGTCACTAACCAATCTTTCGCCCTATCCTTGAGAGAAAATGTGAACAATTTGAGCCTTATAAGCTCAGGTGTGCATCTTTGTTGTTCAAATGTCCCACATATATCCTCGTACTCCCTAATATGCTTATAGGGATCCTCATTCTCTCGTCCATGAAAATTGGGCAAGAGATTTATCATCCCGGGCTTGAAACGGAACACCCCCGCATTATAAGGGAATGTTATGCAAGATGGGGAAGATACGGTCTCGGGTTGAAGATAATCCCCGATCGTTCTCCCAAAGGTTTGATCCATTTGAGGAGGTGGAGGGGCATAAGGATGTTGATAAGGAGGTGGTTGATGCGGCGGATACCTAGGTGGAGGAGCGGGATTATGTTGATCCCATTGCTCCCGATGGAATCGATCCATGGGAGTTTCGCCCTCGGTGGCAAACGTGGCATGATCCGAAAATGCATCAACTACCGGCTCTCGGTGGCTGGTACTGTGCGAATTTTGAGTGAATGATGGTGAGGATGTGGTAGGGGGCCGCCAAAACGACCCACTACTACTACTAGAAGAACTGACATTAGAATTCACTGCAAAGGGATTAGTCATACCTGCGTTGCTCGGGTTGGACATTGTGCAAAGCTGTTGATTTTCACCTAAAGGCTACTCCTTCAAAGACACTCAACACAAAAGCAACGACGGTTAGAAGTAAAAGCACTATAATTGGATACTAAGCGACCTAAGGTTGTTACCAACGCCAATCCCCGGCAACGGCGCCATTTTGATTACGTCAAAATCAAGTTCTTATTTAACCCTATTAAAAACGTAGTATGTTGGAAGTAGGGTGTCGAGTCCACAGGGATTGGAATGCAACAATGCTTGTTGAACGCTTAATAACCAATTACCGTGCAAGGAGCAATTAACAAACTAAGAAATAAAGTGAGTCTTTTCGACTTTGAGTTTGGTTTGGTTTGTAAATAATTATACTACAATGACTATTTAGCATAAGAAAAGATAAATTTAAGATAAGTCTAAGTTTAATTAACAATGGAGGGTTTTTGTGGGGGAGAAATTGAGGTTGGGGAGCATTCCCCCACCTTGGACCAAACAACTTATGGTTCTCATACTTGTAACACATTCTAGGGTAGAAAATTCCATTGTGACAAACTATCAAACATGTGGTAGTCAACCAACATGCTAGGTAGATGTTCCAATGCAACACATGGGTATAGGGTTAGAGTTTAGAGATTTAACAACTTCCAATGCTTGACATTGGAAGTGGGGTCTCAAAGCTTCAAACCGTACACCCATGAACTCTAGATATGTTATCAAGTGTGAGAGACCTACAATAAAAACACATGGATCCAATGGTGGGTTTATGATCCCCAACCTACATGATTTAGCTACTCATAACTAAAATGATAACAAAATTTAAGAGAGGGAAAGAGAGATTATACCAACTAGAAAACATCACCATAAATGCTATAGGAAATCCAAGAGATTCTTCAATTAAAAACTTCCAAATGTGCAATACATTCACTCATTCTTCTCTCTCTAACACTAGATGGAAATAAATGTGAGTAGATGAGGAGTAATGGGGGAGAGAGATGAGGGGGAATTAGAGAGGAAGAGCTTACAATCTAAGAAAACTAAGTAAAATAAAAGCTAACCCTAACCAAAACTAATCTCTAACTATTTATACCCTATACATACAATGGCAAAGTTGTAATAAAAACAAAGGGGAAGAAATCAGCAGTCGCGGATCGATCCCTTCAATGGGGCGGATCGATCCATTAATCATTTGGGGAAGCAGAATCTTCGTCTAGAATCGCGGATCGATCCGCGTGTAAAAGCCGGATCGATCCGCCTTTACGAGAAAGCGTCTCCAAGTCCTGGGGAATAAGCGGATCGATCCGGCTTAAGAACTCGGATCGATCCGGTCTTGCTGAGATGCTCATTTTTTTCCTTTTCTTGCCAAGATTGCCACAAGGGTCGGGTTCCACTTCACCCAAGCTTGCAAAACCTACAAGAAAGAGACTTTTATTAGTAAAAAGTGATCAACAACAAGAACAACAAAAGGTGAAATTTATCCATTAAATCTCCCCGTGTGAGTGATAATTCGTGTCCAATAGGGGTAAAATCATGAAGTTAAGAATGCAATATTGAACACGAATCAGGGAACAACTCAAGTATTGTGCAGGGAAGGGTCCTTTTGATGATTTCTATGTGAGTTGATCCTTCAGGCACATCTACTTTAGAAGCCAAGGTAGCCAAGGCATCTGGGAAGCGGTTTTCTGATCGTGGGGCATGCTCTACCCTAACTGCTTTGAACTTATCCAGTAGTCTGTTGACAATGCTCCTGTATTGTGCTAATGCTGGTTCTCTAACTGCGTACTCCCCCAAGGTCTGCTTGATCACCAGGTTGGAGTCGCCTTTGATGCAGAGGTGGGAGATGCCCATCTCGGTTGTGGCTATGAGTCCCAAGATTAGAGCCTCATATTCAGATTCGTTGTTGGAACACTTGAAATCAAGCTTATATGATAAGTGGAGCGTGGAGTTGTCCTTCTGTGATGTCAAGTTAATTCCAGCTCCCCCTCCAATGGAGGTGGAGGATCCATCAAAGCTGAGAGCCCATTCTCCTAATTCTTCTTTTGCCATGTTGCACTGGAGCTCCTCCCCGGGGAGTTCCTGTGGTGGGGGCTCGAACTCTCCACTTGGAAAGTGAGCTAACAAGTCTGCCAGCGCTTGACTTTTGATGGCTTTTGGAGTTACGCATACTATATCAAACTCAGTAAGCAGGAGGAGCCATCGAGCCATACGTCCTGAGAGGGCTGGTTTGGCGAGTAGATACCGGAGGGGGTCACATTTGGTAATGAGAATCACCTTGTGACTTAGAAAGTAGTGCCTGAATTTCTGTGCAGAAAAAGTGAGTGCAAGGCAGTGGCGTTCTATGGGAGTGTATCTGCTCTCGGTGTCCTGGACTACTCGACTAATGTAGTACACTGACTTCTCCTGTCCCTCCACCTCTTGGGCAAGGAGTGCCCCAATAGATCTTGGTGTAGAGGTGAGATATAGGAGGAGGGGCTTTCTTGGGTCTGGGGCTGTCATGGTGGTTGTTGATGATAAGACCTTCTTAACATTATCAAAAGCCTCCTGGTGTGTCGTCTCCCATTTAAACTTTGCTTGTCCTTTCAAAAGTGCCCCCAGGGGGTAAGTAATTTCTGGAAGGGCTGGGATGAAACGGCGGAGATAAGATACATTTCCCAAGAATTGCTTCAATTGCTTTTGTGATGTTGGGGGAGGCATGTTAGTAATTGATTGGCCCTTTCTAGGGTCCAAGTCTATTCCTTGACGGTGGACTACGAATCCCAAGAATTTTCCAGCAGAGACTTCGAAGCCACACTTGAGGGGGTTCATGCGAAGGTTAAACTTTCTGCATCTTTCAAAGACATCACGGAGGTCCTGAGTGTGTGTCTTTCCTAGCTCGGTCTTGACCACTATGTCATCCACGTAATCTTCCATATTGTGATGGAGCATGTCATGGAAGATGGCTGTCATTGCTCTCTGATAAGTGGCACCCGCATTTTTTAATCCAAAAGGCATGACGGTATAGTAGAAGTTGCCAAAAGGTGTTCGAAAGCTATTTTTTCTGCGTCTATTAGTGTGTCCACATTGGGGAGGGGGAATTCATCTTTGGGACATGCCTTGTTGAGGTCCCGAAAGTCCACGCAAACTCTGATTTGGCCATTCTTCTTTTTTACTAGCACAATGTTTGCCAACCACGTGGGGTGCTTAATGGGCTTGATGAACCCTGCTTGGAGTAGCTTCTCAACTTCGCTCTTTATTTGGAGTTCCAGCTCGTGTCTGAACACCCGAGGAGCCTGCTTCACGGGATTGTTGCTAGGATTGGTTTTGAGCTTGTGCCTGACAAGAGAGGTGTCCAACCCTGGCATTTGGTCATAGGTCCATGCAAATATGTCAATATATTCATGGAGTAGGGAGATGAGTGACATTCTTTCTTCAAGGTCAAGATCCTTGGAGATAAAGGTGACTCTAGAGGCTTCCCCTTTAGGAGCCAAATTTGCTTCCTCTACCTCAGGTCCTACTGTGTGCGGTCCATCTTGGAGCGTCTCTGGTGCTGGCCTGAGGTCAGTAGATTTGTGACTTTCAACTTCTGCCACTTGGCATGTCGGGAGCCCAGAACCATTATGAGTTTTTGGTCCTGGCCCCTTGCACCGTCATAAACAGCGGTATGTGATACGACCGTCAGGGAGCTTGACTCGAATGCATTCAGGGGATGAGCCTCGTTGTCTTTTCTCTTTGGGGTCATCTTGGGATTCTTCGGCTTTCTTCTCCTTTGGGGGGAAGAAATTACCTTGTCGGGCGTCCTCCCATTTGGGGATAGCGATCCCTCGTAATGGAATATGGGGCGAGAACTCCTTTTCATCAGAGAGGTCATCAAAGAATTCTCCGTCCGCCATATGGGCCTTGTGTGTACTGAACGGCCTTCTGGTACCATTGATGGTGAAGACCTTTTTACCACCACTAGTGAGGAGTCTTCCCTTTATGCACTAGTGGTAAGTGGAAGGGATGATGTCAAACTTATGCATCCATGCACGTCTTATGAGGAGGTGGTATGAAGTATCTGCCTCAATCACATGGAACCTTGCGGGGGCGTAAAACTTCTCTAGACTAAGGGCAACGGTGACAAATCCTACACTTTGCCTTGTGTCATTGCCAAACCCTGCTATGTCAATTTCTTGGGGGATTAGCTTTTCTTCTGGTATCCCTGCTGCCATAAAGGTTGTCATTGGCATGATGTTCAAAGAAGCGCCTCCATCAAGGAATGCCCTCTTGAATTCCACTCCCTGGATTGTGGCAGACACGTAGAGGGGCCGATTATGAGGGTGAGGCACTTGGATATCTACATCTGTGAATGTTATCGCTGTCTCAACCTCTCGTGGATCGCGGCGTAATGAGCCCCCTGAAGCTATGCAAGCCTGGTTATATGTATTGGCGATGTAAAGGATGGCTTTGGTGGCCTCGAGACGGGCACCTTCGTAAAATCCCACTTGATCGAAAAAGTACTTAAATTTGGTCAAGTTCTTAACTTTTGAAGCAGTGAATTCAACATCGTCTGTAGTGCCCAAAGAGGGTGTCTTGATATGGACGGTGGGCTCCATGATAATTGGTGGGTCTAGTTCCATTTCTTGAAAAGTTAGTCTGCACAACTCTTGATGGGCTTCATGCTCATGGAGTGATACCATGTTGACTGCTCCTCGATCTCCATGTTGTTGACGAGGGACTTCATGGTCGTCGGGACGAGTAGTTACTTCCAACTCTCCGTTAGCTATTTTGCGGTGGAAGATACCTCGAAGGGCCCAACATTCCTTCGTTGGATGTTTAACAATCTGATGATACACACAGTAGTTTTGTTTAGACTTGTCTACTTCAGTAGGTGGAGTAGTAGGTGGGCGGAGGATAATGATACCATCCCTGACCCATCTTTTGAACACAACAAGGACTTCTCTCATGCCACATGGGAAGGGTGCAGGGATATCGATGTCCTCTCCTCGGCGCTTCTTGTTATCTTCCTTGTTGTTGTAACGGCCTTCCTTTTTTTCTCCAACCGTGGCGGCCATTGGATACCGACGATGCTCCCGGGACACTCTAGATGGTGGTTTGACATCCTTCGCCAAATTTCGAGCTGCTACCAACAAGTCTGAGAATGTCTTGAAGGAATGAATGACCAGGTGCATTCTATATTATCTCATCATACCATGAACACAGAGTTGAACCAAGCTTTCTTCAGTTGTACTGTCGTGACATTTCATGGAGAACTCGCAAATGATTTGGAGAACTCGCAAAGGCGGAGATCCTTATCTTCTCAGTGGACACCAAGACTATCCAGAAACTTTGCAACATGCTCTCGGGAGTTTCCTCGTTTTCCATCATAGCGAGTGAACTTGGGACTAGTGTATCCTTCTGGATAAGGAAGACTAGCCAGCCTCAAAGGGTAAGGTGGTCGCATATCAATTGCAGGTGGGAGAGGAAGTAACAAAGCCTTATCTTTCAAGAGGGTCTCGACATCTGCCATGATGACATAGCCGGTGGGTGTCTGCTTTCCTGCTTCTGTAATGGATGGAGGGGTGTCAGTGATGATGACATTTTTCCCTTACTCAGCCTGCTGATGTTCAGCTCCAAATGCATTAACGGAGGCTCTAAGCACTTCATCTTGCCCAGATGGAGCATTAGGAGTTGGTCGTGACATTCCTTGTGCCATAGTGGTGAGTGTTTCCATGATTAGACGATTTTGTTCCTCCAATTTTTGGAGGTATTTTTGATAACTCTCCATTTGTTCGAGTCGCTTAACTATGTCAAGTTCAAAGATACCGACGGATCCTTGCGAATCGTGAGTCTGAGAATTTGCGGGCTCCTCCCTACTAAGGTGGATGCTCTGGTGAGCGTTAGACCCAGTAGGTAGGGCCTTAGCTTTCTTAGGGGGACGTCCTTTTGGTTTGGGGAGTACTTGTTGCTGCTGTGAGCTAACCATGTCTACGAGTATACCTCCCACTGTGGTCTCCAAATGCGTGAGTTCTTTTTGAGTGTGGATGAGGTGTGAAGAGAGGTATAACACGTAGGCAGGCTAGTGAGTATAAGATATAGTAAAATAATATAAAATTAGTATCACAGTCAGATGGGTCCCAGAGAGGACGTGGCTCGAGTGAGAGCCAAGGTAGTTCCAACTAAGAGAGAGAAAAACAGTAGGTGTCCTAAGGTGAGGATATGAGTGGAAGGTATGGAAGGAGTGAAAGTGGAGGAGGAGTGGTAGGTAAGGTGTGAGTGAAGGTGGAGGAGGAGTGGTCGGTAATAGCAAGGAGGGTGTGATAACTTGATTAATTGCTCAAGCTTCCGGTTGATTCTAGTCGTTGGACGTATTGAATGAGGCTGGTATTTATAGCAGAGTTGTGAGGGTATATGGTATAATCTGGAGGCTCTGTGGGTGTGGTGTGCTGGCACTCTAGGAGAGGTCCCTCTGTCTAAGGTAGGTGAGGGCCTTAAATGCTTATGTTTAAGGTAGTTGAGGGTATTAAATGAGATCTTGACTGTGCAAAGGGTCAAACAAGGACGGGTCATGTAACAAAGGAGATGGGTCATGTGACAAAGGAGAGTGTCTTTGGTGTTTAGCAGGTGAGATAGTAGTTGCAGATGTGTCATCGAAGGATGGCTTACTATTGGGTGAAGAGGGTTAAGCGATGGAGTGTATCAAGATCATGCTATTGGTCTGCAGAAGGTTAAGCGAGGGAGTATATCGAGGGTTAAGCAAGGGAGTGTATCAAGATCATGCTATTGGTCTGCAGAAGGTTAAGCGAGGGCGTGTATCAAGATCATGCTATTGGTCTGCAGAAGGTTGAGCAAAAGTGATAAGGCAGGGTCCAAGGCTCAGCAGGTCTTAAGGCCATGGGGCTTTCTAATTGGCCATGGGCTGAAAGATGTAGGGCACGTGAAGGTCACGTGTCTCTCTCTCTCTTTGGAACCAACCCTAATTCTGCCTAGGAGGCATAAGTTAGGGAGACACCCTTGACTCTAGCCACCTAACCACGAGCTCTCGAGATCCCGATGGGCCAGGCCACCCTTAAGTACTGCTCCGGACCAAAGGTGGTTGGCCCAAGTGTGAGTATGTGTGCTGGTGTGTTTTGTTATGGGTTCCTGCTATGGCCCCTAGGGGCTGAGGGATCCTCCCATTATGGGCTTGGCCCTGGTGGTGTCGTAGGTATTGGAGTTACACCCTCCCTAGAGAGGGCCTCCCGCCATCATGGGCTTGGTCCTCTGGAATGCCCCAAGTAGTGGAGGGGCTCCCCTCATTACGGGCTAGGCCCCTTAAGATGCCCCAAGTATTGGAGTTACAACGTGGGCCTCCCCTCATTATGGGCTAGGCCCTTTAAGAGGCTCCAAGTAGTTGAGTTGCTGGACCTAGATAAGTGATCTATGTGGATATATAAGTAAAGATGACGTTGTAGACACGTTTCCCTTTTTGTGTGCAATTACCATGCGACAGTGGAATACATATTACCTACAAGGCCTAAGAAAAATTTAGGAATCTCAGGGTTGCCTCTGCCCTCCAACTATCTTACACAGCTCCTGAGGGTTTTTCGAATATCCCTAGTCTCCTTTAAGAGACAAAGAATTATAACCATAACCACTTTTGCCTATATGAGGTGTCGAACCCTCAATCAAAAGAATATAATACCCTTGTTGAGACTCGCTTCCACTGAAGCTAGGTAGTCGTGGTTGAAGCATAGCATTACTCTTGTGAAAATGCCTGATCAACTTTGATTGCGCTATATAGCAAAAATATATATATATATATATATGTCATGAATAGCCAGTTTTGGAAACTCAGTTCAAGACTTTTGGGTAGCTCTGTTCAGTACATTAACTCGACGTCGTTTTGAAAGTTATGAATTTGGGATTAATCAATGTTGTTTTGATAAATGTAGTTAGTCATAACTAACAATACACGTGTAAATTGTTGAGTGGTAGGAGAATTTGTTAAGATTGGTTAAGTGATTATTGTTGTAAAATGACTATTAAATAGGCTGATTCTCAGCAAATTGAGGTGGGAAATTGATTGATAATAAAAATTCATTTCTCTCTCTCTCTCCTCTCTCTCTCTCTCTCTCTCTCTCCTGAGATCTTCATTCTTCTTCTTGAAAATTTCGATTCAATTGGGTCCAGCTCAAGCTAGTTCTTGACAGGTGGTATCAAAGCCCAGATCCGAATCTTCAATGGATGAATTTCCAAATACCCAGTTCACAGAGGCTACGTCTGAAATAAGGATTCAAGATCATCAGAATTATCCAGATCAAACTCAGCAGAATATTGTTGCTTTGCAAAATCAAATGGCCGATGTATATAACAAAATGGGGGCAATGAACTCAAATATAGAAGCGATGATGGTGTTGATGAGGCAGAACAAGACTTCAGCTGGAAAGGAGAAAGATCAAAATGGGGTTCTACCGAATCCAACATTCATGGCGGATGCTAGGAAAGTTGATGGAAGAAATGGAAGTTATAGTAATGAATTCAGAGGTGGGCATGGCTATAATGAAACAAGGGACTCAAGAAATGGTATGTATACAAACCCACATCCGAATTTTCCCAGAATTGAGTTCCCTAGGTTTAGCGGGGAAGACCCTAAAGGCTGGCTTAAGAAATGCAATAGATATTTTTTGCTAAATCCAACACCTGAAGAACACAAGGTACTCTTTGCTTTAATCCATCTTGAAGGCAAAGCAGATCACTGGTTTCAGGCACATTTTGAGACCTTAGAACGATTGTATTGGACTGTTTTTGTTAATGAATTGTTAGAAAGGTTTTCTGTAATAGGGGGTGATGATGTAGTGGCTCACTTCAAAAGATTGACTCAAACAGGATCCGTAGAGGATGATCAAACATAATTTGAGGAGTTGAAACCCTTGATTTTATCCCAGAATAGAGGCCTTTCTGAGGAGTATTTTGTGTCCTGCTTTGTAAGTGGTTTGAGCAAGAACATTGAGCACTTGGTAAGAATGTTCAACCCTCGTACATTATCCCATGCTATCAGCTTAGCCAGACTACAAGAAGGCCATTTGGCAGCCCTAGGAGGAGCCAACCAAATCTCATCCACTTACCACAACTCCCAAAAGACACCATATCAGACTCACAAGACTAACCCAATTCCTAATTACCATAAATTTCCTAATACAAACCATACCAGTCCACCCTTTTCTTCATCAACCATAATATCACCACCAACTCCTACCAACCCTTCTCATCATTCCAAACCCCCAAAACAGTCCCATATGTACCCATCTAACCCTATAAACTTTTCCAATCCAGCCAATTCTTACAGAATCCCAACACCCAAATCCTTAACCAATCAATTTGTGGGGATCAAGAAAGTCACACCGGAAGAAATGCAGAATAGAAGGGAGAAAAAACCTTTGTTATTACTGTGATGAACCCTATTTTAGTGGTCATATTTGTGCCAAAAAGCAATTATACTTGATAGTGGGAGAGGATGAATCATTGGAAGAAGATATCACTGATGAAATGGAGGTACAAGAATCTTTGGTACAACAACTATGTGGGGAGGATGGAAACCAATCTGATGAAATTTCAATTTCTTTGCATGCCTTACAAGGCAGTGAGAGTGTCCAAACTATTAAAATAGTAGGTGTAGTAAAAAGAAATACTATACTAATCCTGATTGACAGTGGGAGTACTCATAACTTCCTTGACCCTGTGACAGCTAAGAGGTTAGAGTGTGAGATTCAGCCTACTAATTCAATACAAGTTTCTGTAGCTGATGGTAGAAAGCTAATTAGTAATGCAAAGTGTTCTCAATTGGAATGGAATGTGCAAGGCCATAAAATGATGACAGACATGAGGTTACTTCCTTTGGGGGGATGTGATGCTGTTTTGGGAGTGCAATGGATGAAGGAGAATGGACCAGTCACATTTGATTTTGATCAAATGAAAATCACCTTTCAGTGGGAGGGTAAAGCAGTAACATTAAGTGGGCCAAAAGGAACTCAGAATCTGTAGTTTATGAAGGAGAGGGCACTTCAAAAATATTGCAATGTTAATGAACAAGTAGTGGTGTACCAGTTGTATTCTATTGGGGTAACTCAGTGGGAGGAAGCAGCAAAAGTACCAGAAATTGAGACACTGATTAAGAAATTTGAAGGAGTGTTTAAGGAGCCACCACCCAGATCTCATGATCATAAGATTGTATTACAGGAGGGTACTAAACCCATTCATATCAGGCCCTACAGATACTCCCATCTACAGAAAACTGAGATAGAGAAACAAGTATGTGAGATGTTACAAAGTGGAGTTATCCAGCCCAGCATAAGCCCCTTTTCCTTCCCAGTCCTTTTAGTTAAGAAGAAAGATAATTCTTGGAGGCTGTGCATAGATTACAGGCAACTCAATGCTGCTACCATAAAAGATAAATTCCCAATTCCTGTTATTGATGAGTTGTTAGACGAACTAGGGGGAGCATCAGTGTTTTCCAAACTTGACCTCAGATCTGGGTACCATCAGGTTCGAATGAGAAAAGAAGATATCTCCAAAACAGCCTTCAAGACTCACGATGGCCATTTTGAGTTCAGAGTGATGCCCTTTGGGCTCACAAATGAATACAATTTTCAGACCTTTACCTCAGAAAATTCATATTGGTTTTCTTCGATGATATCCTAGTGTATAGTAGAAGTATGGAGGATCATCTTTTGCACTTATCGGAGACTTAGTCTATACTTAATATTCATCAGTTGTATGTAAAATAGTCCAAGTGTGCATTTGGCCAACACAGAATAGAGTATTTGGGGCATGTCATTACTGGTGAAGGGGTATCTGCAGATCCTTCCAAAATTGAATGCATGAAGAACTGGCACATTCCTAAAAATCTAAAGGCTTTAAGGGGTTTTTTGGGATTGACAGGATACTACAGAAAATTTGTCAAAGGATATGGGTTGATTTGTAAACCCTTAGCTGAGCTATTGAAGAAAGGATAGTACAAGTGGTCAGACCAATCTGAACTTGCCTTTAATAAGTTGAAAGAGGTTATGTGTAACACTCCTGTTTTGGCCTTACCCGATTTCTCTTTACCTTTTACTTTAGAAACGGATGCCTCATATGCAGGAATTGGAGCTGTGCTCATGCAGTGCAGAGGACCCTTGGCTTTTTTTTAGCAAAAGCTTAGCCTCCAAACATCTGGGTCTTTCAACATATGAAAAGGAGTTATTGGCTATTGTCCAAGCAGCTAAGCGATGGAGACCTTACCTAGAAGCAAAACAATTCTTTATCAAAACTGATCATCAAAGTCTAAAGTACCTTTTAGAGCAAAAGATCACTACTATTTTGCAGCATAAATGGGTGTCTAAGTTGATGGGATTAGACTATGTAATTTCTTACAAACAAGGAGTAGAAAATAAGGTTGCTGATGCATTATCAAGAGTCCAAGATATAGAGGTTCAGATTCAAGCAATTACTCAAGTTCAACCATTATGGCAAGAAGAAATTCAGAAAAGTTATGAAGGAGATGAGGAGGTTCAGCAGTTGGTAACATAGTTGTTGATTGACCCTCAGTCCTCACCACCTTATTCACTGTCTAACAATCTGTTGAAGTATAAGGATCAGTTTTATGTTGGATCTAATGGGAATTTAAGACAACGGATACTTAAAGAAGTACATGATTCTGGCACACGAGGGCATTCAGGTATATTGGGAACGTATAAGAGAATAATTCAGTACTTTTATTGGCCTAGAATAAGAGCTGAAGTAAAAAATTGGGTGAATTCTTGTGACATCTGTCAAAGGATGAAAACTGAGCATGTGCATTATCCAAGCCTGCTACAACCAATTCCTATTCCTAATCAGCCTTGGGCTGACATTTCCTTAGATTTCATCCAAGGATTACCAAGTTCTGAAGGGAAAAATTGCATTTTAGTGGTAGTGGATAGATTAACCAAGTATGGTCATTTTCTACCATTAGCACACCCAATTACTGCTTTTCAAGTTGCAGCTACCTTCTTTGATAATGTCTACAAGCTACATGGATTACCATCTTCCATTATTTTTGATAGGGATAAGTTGTTTTTGAGTGAGTTTTGGCAAGCATTATTCAAGTTGGTGGGTACTAAATTGTTACATTCCACAGACTATCACCCACAAACGGATGGGCAGACAGAAAGGGTTAATCAGTGTCTTGAAAGTTATTTGAGGGCTATGAGTAGTGACAGACCCAAGCATTGGTGTAAATGGTTAACTTTGTCAGAGTGGTGGTATAATACTCATTTTCATTCAAGCCTACAAATGACACTCCCTTTGAGGCCTTATATGGGTATAAGCCTCCCCAATTTAATATTCATCTACCATTAAAACCCCCCATCCAGCAGTTAGATGAGTTTATTAAAGCTAGAGCTACTATGGTGCAACTACTACAAGACAATTTGGTCCAAGCTCAGTTCAGGATGAAGCACTTTGCTGATAGACATATATCTGAAAGGGAGTTCAATATTGGAGATTTAGTTTACTTATGATTGCAGCCGAATAGGCAATCAACTGTTTCTCTTAGGAGGGATTTTAAATTGGCACCTAGATTTTAAGGACCATATCCAGTGGTTGCCAAGATAGGCAAGGTGGCATATAAATTGGCCTTTACCCCCTGAATCACTTATTCATCCAATTTTTCATGTATCACTCTTGAAGAAAAAAGTTGGAAGAGATAATGTGGTGATTCCCTAGTTACCCTTAACAGGCTTAGATGGACAACTTATGGTTGAACCAATTGCTATTTTAGATCGAAGGTTGGTAAAGAGGAACAATACACCAGTGGTCCAAGTTCTTGTGCAGTGGTCTAACAGACGCTTAGAGGATGCTACTTGGGAGGATTGGGCAGTCCTACACTCCCATTTTCCAGATTTTTGTTCATGAATAATCCTTGAGGACAAGGATGTTGTGAAGGAGAGGGTATTGTCATGAATAGCCAGTTTTGGAAACTCAGTTCAAGGCTTTTGGGTAGCTCAGTTCAGCACATTAACTCGATGTCATTTTGAAAGTTATGAATTTGGGATTAATCGATGTCGTTTTGATAAATGTAGTTAGTCATAACTAACAATACACGTGTAAATTATTGAGTGGTAGGAGAATTTGTTAAGATTGGTTAAGTAATTGTTGTTGTAAAATGACTATTAAATAGGCTGATTCTCAGCAAATTGAGGTGGGAAATTGATTGATAATAAAAATTCCTTTCTCTCTTTAGATTCTCTCTCTCTCTCTCTCTCTCTCTTTCCTGAGTTCTTCATTCTTCTTCTTGAAAATTTCGATTCAATTGGGTCCAGGTCAAGCTAGTTCTTGACATAATAATAATAGTAAATAAATAAATAAATTCAATTTTGGATGTATCATAGGAGATCACATCACATGGAAGCTTACGGACCTTGCGGTATACCAAGTGTGAGTAAGCGGTTGATATTACGACATATTTTTGGCGTCTTATTGGGAATCACTAATGTTAGGCACATAACATTAATCACAATACAAATTACAATTATATTTTAAATGTATGTATTTTATGCTTCTTAAAAAAATTGTGTAGGTCCTATGTGAAAAATTCACACAGCACAAGGTACATGCATTTAAAGCGTGTGTTATGATTTGTATCGTAGTTGGTGTTGTGTGCCTAACATTATTGATTGGGAATAACAGGATAAAGTTTGGTTTGTAAAATTACTAAAAATGACAACCTTTATTGAGAAAACCAAAATTTGCTAAATTAATAAAGGAAAATGTTTAGACCCACACACTTTTCTACACATCATGCTTTAAATGTACACTTTAAATGCATTTAAAGTATACACAGCACAAGGTACATGCATTTAAAGCTGAGTGTGAAAAAGTGTATGTGTAGTAGTGCTCATTAATAAATTTTGTTCATCGTGTCAAAAATTTTCTAAAGTAGTAATTGTATTTTTAATATTATTAATTTTTTATATTACTTTTTATATATATACTTACTTGGATTCAGACTGGATATACACACACCGCACTCCCAACCTAACGTAGCTTAAAGCCCCACACTGGCCCAAAGCAAAGCCCAACAAAAGCCACTCATTTCGACTTAAGAATAACGGAGCGGGAGGGGAGGGGAAAACAACTAGAATCTCCTATAAGAATTCGAACTCTCTCCCGGCTTTGCTAATTGGCATGGACTACAGGCGATCATAAACAAAAAAACAAGAAGAAATACATAAGAATTAGTTTTCATTTTGGTGTCTTTACTTTCCTTTTCTCACTAAATTCATAAATCAAACAAAGCCTGATAGGGGTTGATCATTAAATATTGTATATTCAAAATTTTTTTTTTCATAATTATTAATCATATTAAAGCCCCTAATTAAAAGCTAAAAAATGGGGGCAAACCCATAAATGTTCCAACTTATTAGATTCTCTTTGTTTTCCACTGGCATTGTGATGAATGGGTGTATGGTTGAATTGATGATGATGTATGGATGTACGTAGTCTGTAGTGTATGGATGTGGATTTGTACTCAGATGTAGTGCAAAGTGATGGTGTAATGGATGTAGTGTACCACCCCCCTCCCCGCCCAATTGAGTAAAAATTGGGTATACCATGTGAGATTTTATCCTCTCTCGCATAATTTAAAATTTTACTGAGTTAGACTAAAAAATCTTTGGAAATAGGGAGCCAGATAGATTTATACTGAATTTCTATTGACTTATTGTATTAAGTAGGATTATATGCCCGTTGTAGTGAATATTTTTTCCGGGCAATTGATTGCTCGTGTGCCACGTACACGTTTTTACTCTCTTAGATTTGCGCAATACGTGACACATCACACTCACAGGCACACGTAGAATATAGAGAAGTTATTTAGTGTATCCGTCACACCACATAAACATCTAAATCACCCACTTGTCCCTCATTTCTAGGGGATCATATATGTCAAATTGACAAGTGGTTAATGAAATTTGAAATTTGTCAACAATTTGTCATGATTCCAGTGTAGTAGGGAGCAAGTGGATGGCTTAGACTAAATTGATCATACCACGTTAACATATTAACGTAATGTGACGGACTCACTAAATAATTTCTGATGATGTGAATGCTTTGTTTTTTTTTGTCTTGCTGACAACTGATCCATGTGCAATAAACAGAGACGTACCGTCACAAAATTTTCCACAACCCTTGTATCATTGGAATGAATGAGATCATTATTTTGTACTGAACGAACACCTTTTAATTATAAATACTACTCTCACCACAAACCAATTCATCTCCCTATAACTTAAACCCAAAACCACTGCCAAACTGAACATGGCCAAGTCTGCAACCTTCTTTACTCTCCTCTTTGCTTTTGCTCTACTTGTCGCTGTTTTTGGTAATTAATATATAACTTCTCTATATATTTTAGATCGTGTTTTCATTAAGGGCAGTGTTGTCATTTTACAGTTTTTAAATACGATCCAACGGTCAAAATAGAAGCCCTCTCTTTAATAAAAAGAGGACGCCCTTCTTAGAGCCTGACTGATATATATATACAAAGATTCTCTAAAGAGAGCTCCCTCTCTTTATTAAATAGAGGACCTCTGTTTTAGCTGTCAGATCGTGTTTTCATTAAGGGCAGTGTTGTCATTTTACAGTTTTTAAATACGATCCAACGGTCAAAACAGAAGCCCTCTCTTTAATAAAAAGAGGACGCCCTTCTTAGAGCCTGACTGTATATATATATATATATATATATTGGTCAAAATAGATTATATAAACTTGCGGACTCATGTTTTCGGTCCTTAGATCGTGTGAAATGATAAAAATACCCTTAATGAAACACATGATCTGACGACTGTAAAAGAAATCCGCAAGTTATAACTTGTGGACTGATCCGCAGGTGGTCCGCTAGAGAAGTGTAGTGTATATATATATATATATTATTTGAGTTGGTACATATATATATATATATATATATGTATATATATACATGAAGTAACTTAACTGATTAATTATATGTAAATATATATATATATATATATATATATATGAATTTAATAATGCAGATCAGACACCCATGGTAGAAGGGAAATGGTGTGACGTACCAAGCGGGACCTGGTCAGGGCATTGTGGCAGCTCAGCCAAATGCGACAAACAATGCAGGGAAAGGGAAGGTTTCCCCGCCGGAGCTTGCCACTACCAATTTCCAAGTGTTAAGTGCTTCTGCAAGAAACAATGTTAAAAGCAATTAATTAAGCAAGCATACGTGCAAGCTGCTAAATAAATAAATAAACTTGCTAGTAGTGGTCACTTCGATCATATCATCATATTAATAAATACCCATGCAAGTAGACGTAGCAATCTGCACGCATGGCTTGGCTGGTGGACTTGTACTTCTCTTTTCTTGTTCTGTAGGGCCAGTTGGGGTAAGGTTTATTGTCCTCCCCCATTTCGGTTATTATCAATAAAATAAGTACTGTACTCCCTCTGATCAGGGATATATAGAGCCAGAAAATTTAGTTAGCCGCGTGATTTTTTAATTTATTATTATTTTAATTTTTAATTTTTTTGCTTTGAGTTAATTTTAATTTGGGTATAATTGGTTTATGTTACAACTTACAAGTGAAAAATATTTTAACAGTTGAAAAATTGCTTCAACCATGCTCTTTACAATAAAGAGCTTTAATTTTCAGATTAAAAAATATTGGTAATTCGAATTTACTCTTTCTTCTATCTCAAATGAGTCCCAATTGTGGTACTTTTTATTATTTTAATTTTGAATAGCTCCCCAATCATACGCTATCTCTCTCTCTCTCTCTCTGTCTCTCTCTCTCTATATATATATATCCCCCCATGGGCCATGTATAGACATACTATACAATACAGAGGTGGTGAAACTTTTAGCATGCGAAAACTCCAAACAACTTTAGTTATTCCTTTTATATATATGATTTATATGATCCCATTCTGCCCTAATTTGTCATGAAAAGGAATAACTACATATATATATATATATATTTTTTTTTTTATATGAGAGAGGGGGATGATGTTCGAACACCGAATGCATTGGAGGAGATTTATATATGCCGAACTCCGTACCACTTGACTTATACCAACCTATGCACAGAATGATCATATTAAATTCACGGATAATTCTTGGGACACAACTTTCATAAAACCTCCTAAAAGATATGTCTATCTCTGTCCTGTGTCACTGTGGGGTCCAGTGACAGTACAAGAGAGAGATAGACACATCTTTTAAAAAAATTGTATAAAAGTTATGTCCCAAGAATTACTCTAAATTCACTGTTCATAACAAGTCAGATTTGATTAATACAAAGATTGTAAAACTTTTAGCATGGGAAAACTCCAAATTACTTTAGTTTTTCCTTTTCATGACAAACTATTATTATTATTATCATTTTTTTTTCACATCTAACAGTGCAATCGACTAAGTGAGGACAGAGGAAGTGAAACAGTCACTGACAAGTACGAAAGGACTAAGGGTCTAGAGTGGGCCCAAATCACTCTCTGGGCACAAATAATAGCGTAGCTCGATATTCATACATTTCTCTGGTGCGGACTGCGGATTCATGTACAAGCTATATCTAACTCTAACTAATTTTATATAGATTCTTCTTGGGATTTTTTTTCGGGTATCATGTGCAAGCTATGGAGCTTATTGTAAATAGATGGCTCATGTGTATGTACAAATATATCTTTAATGTGGAATGCATGCAATTCAGGGGTATAAATTTGAACACTAAATTTTATGTTCATGTTATAGAATTTTCTACATTTGTTGTCCCCCGTTCACCCAACGCACCCCCCTCCCCTCCCTTTTTTTTTTCCTCCCACATCACCCGTGTGATTGGAGTAAATATTGGGTATTACAGGAATACCAGATATAACTATATCACCTCTCACAAAGATTGATTTTTTGTTAAATTTGTGAGTTTTTTTTTTAATTGATTTAGATAAGGACCCCATAGAAATAGGTGGCCATGTGGATTGACAAAGCCTCCTTATTGGCTTGGATTATCTTATAGGATAATATCCCTGTTGCAACCAATATTTACACGTGTGAATGACTATGTTTATAGATATTGTCGCTTGATTGGCCTGTTTACCGACATGCTTGCTTGAGTTACTTGATTATTTATATGTTTGTTTGCTGCCACATGTTTTAGGAATCATATTTGGAATACTAAAATTGAGAAGCATAGCACTACTCTTTGGGTAGAGATCCTTGGCAGCCACATGGAGCAGCACCTATGTGGCTTTCCCAAAACCACAATCTTTTCTCTTCAACTTTTGCAAAGAAAGAAAATAGAAATAATAAATAAAAAAATGTGTGGACCTGGGATTATAGAGGTGGCAATTCGGGTTCTCGTGTCATAATCGTGTCATTAATCAGGTTGTGTGGCTTTGAATTTGATTTTTAGCTTCGAGTGCTATTCATCTATAATACAAGCTATTTTAAATTAATCGTGTCGTGTCGTGTTGAGTTTATCTCCGTAAAACGGGTTGTCGTGTCAAAAAATACCACCCCTACCTGGGTAAGCCACATGGGGTGCTGCCACGTGGATATTGAGAATACAATTGGTTACTAAAAATATGGGTAGTAGATCAAAAGTTTTCCAGTGAAATTAAATAGTGATTTTGTTCCAAATAGGATTGGTTCTTTGTTTCACTCAGTTAATATTTAACTATTGAAGTTTGATTCACTTGAATCAAGTGGACTTTGGATACTGGCTTTTGATTTAGAGACAAATGTCATAGGTTTCTTCTGCATTGTGTAGTCATAAATAGTAGTTTCGAACATTAGTGAGCTAATTCTAATTATTGAGTCTGCACCAGAAACAAATTCACTCTTAAAACATGTTCCTTTCCAACCAACATGATAGTAACTTCCCTTTAAGGAAAAAAACAAAAAAAACAAGAAAACTACATGGAAAATGAGAGCAGGACTCACCCTGATCCTATAAGTCCATAGAAGCAAGTTAATTCCTTCTATTCTTAACAAGCATAATGACCATAATAGATGTTGATTTTGGTATTAATCTTGATTCTGAATTATCGATGACTTTCATATTTAGCTCCTCAAATTTAGATGAAGAACAACTAGCTGAACTTTTGGGAATCATGCTGAAAAATTGATTCTGACAGTTTATTTATTTATTTTTTTTAATATATATATATATGTATATTTTTTTTTTTTTACTAATTTCGTTAAAAGATAAACTCTTTTTAAGTTTCTTAGCATTGTCAAAAGTTTCCGTGACAAACATGGTGGTTTTCACATTCATTTGTTCAGTGCTTCTCTTAGATAAGTCACTTGAATTTTAACATTCGTTTGGCTAGAAATGTGCAGAAGTGAATTATCAGAATAAAATCTTTAGCACTAATGATAGATTTAGGGTCTACCCATTAGCTTTTAAATGGCTAAACAATATTTCAACACCCTGCATTTTATAAGTACGTAAAATGATTAATTTCCTCCAATTTTTCAGACAGATTAGTGAGAAAATAGTTCTAACTCATCAAACAGTTTTCTTTCTTTTTCTTTTCTTTTCTTTTTCTTTTCTTTTCTTTTTTTTTTTTTTCATGATTTCACATCTAAAAGTGAAAAATGCACAATTAAATGCACAACGTGTTTAAAATTGTTAGACCTCGTGCTGAAAAAGTTGTACACCTCTTTTTTTTTTTTTTGTGTGTGTATAGCTTTTTCAGCACGAGGTCCAACAATTTTAAACAGGTTGTGCATTTAATTGTGCATATAGCAATACTCATTGTAAATAGATGACTCTTGTGTATGTACAAATATAGCTTTAGTGTGGAGTGCAATTCAGGGAGTATAAAGTGTAAATCTGAACAAACTAAATTTTATGTTCATTTCATAGAATTTTCTACATTTGTTATCCCCCTTTTTTATTTCTTTTCCACGTCACCCGTGTGATTGGAGTAAATATTGGGTATCACAGGGATACCAGATATGACTATATCTCCTCTCATAAAGTTTGAATTTTTATTAAATTTGAGGGATTTTTTGTTGATTTGGATAAAGACATCCATGGAAATAGGAGGCGAAGTAGATTGATAAAGCCTCCTTATTGGCTTGGGATACCATGTGGGATACCATGTAGGATAATATTCCTGTTGCAACCAATATTTACACGTGTAATTGACTATGATTATAGACATTGTCGCTTGATTGGCCTGTTTAACGACATGCTAGCTTGCGTTACTTGCTTATTTACATGCTTGTGTCACTACCATGTGTTTTAGGAACCACATTTGGAATACTAAAATTGAGAGCATAGCACTACTCTTTGGGTAGGGATCCTCGATAGCCATATGGGGCAACACCCATGTGGCCTTTTCAGGTCTACGCATCTTTTTATTTATTTTTATTTTTTTTGCAAAAAAATTAAAAAGCAAAAATAAAAAATAAAAAGATGCATAGACCTGGAAAAGCCACATGGGTGCTGCCCACTTTGATTGCCCCTATCCCTGTCTCACACGCTCAACTCACCAAAAAAATGCTGACATATCATGAGCATACAAAACAGCAGCAGCAAGACCCGACTCAACATAAAACATTTTGAATATCGTAAGTCATCTCTTTTCATATTATTTTTTTCTCATATTACAATTATACATTACATATATTTAAGTTTTAATGTTATTTAAACAAGAAGATAACACCACTTGTGAGGGAAATAGTTTTGAATAAAGTTTGGGAGAAATAGTTTTGAATAAAGTTTGGGGCACAAACAAAATTCACTAACACAATCCACAAACACATAAATGTGTCTATCAGGTGACAGACCCCACAGTATTACCTAGAAAAGAGATAGAATGTGTTTGTAAGTGTTTATAAAAAGTGTTTGTCACTCAAATATTACTACAAAAAAAAAAAAAAAAAAAAAGTCTCTTCATCACCTTTTATTTTGAGTCTGATAATCTTAAGTTTTCTTGCCCCAAAAACTCTCTCTACAACCCCGAGTCTCTCTCTCTCTAAACAATCAAAACTCATTTCTCTCCCTCAAAACAATAAAAAATTCATATGATGCAATCTAATCTACTTAACAGTTAACAGCTAGTGCAAGTGAGCAATTCGGTTACCAGTAATGACTATGAGAATGATAATTCATTTGATGCAATCTAATCTACTAAGTGAGTAATTCCGTTACCATCAATGACTATGATTGAGACATTGAGAATAATAATTCAAGCAGTAGTGTCCTGTCGGACCTGTCCTTATCTAGAAGTAAGATCATTCCATATAAAATTACTAATATTATTTGAAAGAAAAAAGGACTTCTACAAATTGATGCTAAAAAAAAAAATGATTTCATTTCCATTAGATGTCAAAAACACCCCCAAATCACTCAACTATAATTTTTTTTTAACAATGGTAACCATCTCACGATTGTGTGTTAAAAGTGACAGGAATATCCTCATATTTCTACAAAATTGACTAAGAAAATCACCACCTTCTGTTCTTGTACAAGGGAGCTAAACACTACTTGCCTTGTCTTTGTGGATCTCAGAAACAAGAACAAGTACATACACTCTGTAAATCAAACGAGTCTTAAGGCCGCCACATTGTTTTCCGAACACAGATGATACCTTCTTTATCCTTTGCGTAAGTCATACGGATTTCCCAATGCAAACTTCTCAATATTCCCTCTAGCTGATCAAGTATATCTATCTTATCGCGTATAATTGCCCAACCACCGGGCCTTAGTATCCGATCCATCTCAACAACAATCCGTACGGGTTGCTTACACCTGCAAGCAGCGAGATAGGAAGGGAAATGAACATGCTTAACTTATTTCTCACAAAAATATAATTATAAAGTAAGAAAAAAGGAAGGGAAATGACTCACAAAAATCAACATGCTTAACTTATTTCTCAACTTATTTTCTTTTCCTTCCTTTTGTCCACATCGTTTTCCTTATTAACCCACACACACCAATCATGTTTTCCTCTATGTTTTATTTTCTTTTTCCTCACTAAATCCCTGAACCAACAAAGCCCAAAAATTACTACCAAGTGTAAGGAAAAATAAAGATAGTCACCAACTTGGATTATTACTTGACACATAGCATTAATTTTTTTTTAGTAAGACACTTTATTTTCTTGAGATAATAGATGAACAATGGGTATCACAACAGGAGACTAACAGAGACTCTCACTTTTTGACTGTTCAAAGCCATTCGAAACCTTCACAAATACAAACCACTAATTTAGTTTCTTTAGAATTCTTATCAAGTTCGCAGGGTGTTTGTTGGGATCAAAGGTTGCATATTCAAAAAGCAGCCTCATTGCTCAAACTCATATGGCCTGTTTGGTTGTCCCCTTGAATTGGATTTCTATATCCATATTTTACATATCAGTCGTGCATATAAATTCATTATTTAGAGCGGATAAAACAATTGGAGTAGCTTAACAAGTTATGCTCAAAATCACGAATCTTTCATCTCAATAAAGCCTAGGAATAACCGAATAACCACATTTGTGTAAACACCATCATGTTTCTCACTATTCTTAATGACCTTGTATAAGTTAACAGAGTTTTTAAATTGAAATCTATAGAAAGTGTGAGCCATTCAAATCCATGGATAAGCAACTGGCAACATATGGATTTTAACTAACCTTCGCTAACATAAAACAACTTTCGAAAGGAAAAGAAAAGAAAAACTTGCCAACCTTTGTGAAACAAAGATACTTCCACAAACAAAACCAAAAAAATGTAGGCTTACATAGGTCTGTATTAACTACTACCCGTATCGTCTATATGAATGGTTGACATACAAAATGCTTAAATATTTAAGCAATAAGGCAACCAAATATTGTAGAGACCCCATGTTGTGAAATGTGCATAATGATATATATTGGTCCACGGGGCATACAGAATTTCTGGTAACCTACAATTTGCAAGGTTTACACGGATGGGCTTGAACAGAACCAAGTTAAAACATCCTAAATTTTACATGAGATAAGCCAATGAGGTGCCTCTAAGATAGCATAGTCAGAAAAGAATTAAAAACAATTTAGAAAGAAAACCATATGAAGAGACAAGGTTAACCTGTTCTTAAGCCTTGAGAAGAGATGATCAGCATGCAAAAGATCGTATGACCTCGGATATGTCCCAAAAGATTCACACCAATCATGGTACACACCGACAAGTCCACGTTCAAAGATTATGGGAAGTGTGTCTGGTGCATGTATTGGGACCACATTCATAACCCAAACCTCCTGTTGTGTAAGAGCAGCTGCAAAACTGTATTTTAAGACAAACTTCAATACTATATATATGCTGTAAGGGAAAAACAAACATAAATATAAATTAGTCTTTCATTCTTCCATTACCCAAAAGGGTTGTAGAAGAAACAAAAGGATATAGCCCACACAAGTAGATATGTGGGATCTTTCCCGGGGATGAAAGATGAAGAAGAAGTAGAAAAGTGGAAAAAAGTACAACTTATGATGAAATAAGACAACTCAGGACCTGTTTAGGAATTCCCAGTCTCACTTCCTATCTGATTTTTATGACAACCAAGATTATGTTAATTTGATAAAGAATCAGTTTCACCAAACACTTGATTTTACAGAACCTGCTCCCTTAATATGAACCATTGAACCCATTCTTTGTCTTCCCAAACAGCCCTTTATTTAACTTTTCTAATATACATACCCTCCATCAATGGCTTTCATGTCCATTATATTCCGAATGTTTGACCAGTCAATTCCCATTCCAGTGAGGTATGACTTGTTAACAACAGATTTCCAGTGCTCAGTGTCTGCCATCAATTTCTCTCTATTGTTCATCCAGTCAGGAAAAGTTTGAAGCCTCTTCGGCCATTCCTCGGGCCACTCGGTCCCACGTTGTTCAATAGCAGAAGGAATGGAGTGCAAGCAAGTTTTCATGGGTATGTACCTGTTGAAAATATACAATATAGCTCCTTTTTAAGTTTATGGTTGTCATTATTTATCTCATGCTAAGTTTTATTTTATACATATCAAAATGGTTAACGGGTAGTTAAACCATTTTAACAATTGCCTTTCTTGTCATAAGCAACAATTTATAGATGTTCTAAAATTGAATTAACAAATATACAACATCGAATAATTAAAAGATAATATCATCTTAGAAAACTGTTACTATTAAAGATGTTATTAGATTAACCGGTCGCAAATTAACAATCCCAAAACTCCAGTCTGCGAACTGATGGGGTAATGCAATTTTAGCCATTGGCACTTATAAATAGTAAGAAATATGATTTAAATAAGTATGTAAGGGTCTGTTAGGGAATGCTGAAAACAGGATCAGCTTCAGACCAAGTCCCACTTTTTCCTAGTTTCAATGAAAACCAGTATTAGGTTGGTTTGGTAAAGAATCAGTTCTTAGGGTATTTTTAAGGCAGATACGGACTCCTACGTACCTAAAAAGCAGCTATATAACCATGGTGCAATCTAGAACAGGTTCTTTTGTTACCCAAACAGCCTCTAGAAGTACAAAATTGCATATATCAAGGTCGGCAAAAAGTATAGGTATGGCATGTGTTTCATCACATAGGGCATTCTTGAGCTCTCATGTAACCCCAGGTCACGTTACTATTTTTCACACTTTACATGTATGGTTGGCTCTGTTTGTGACCACTTGCATCAAATTATTATTGTTATTTTTTTTATATATTTTTTTTTACTACATTTTATATATAAGCTTAAACTGCATAACAACTAGTAAAAAAATAGAAAAGAAGAAAAACGCTTTAACTGCATAACAAGTTCGAGAAACACTGTTACAGCCAAACCATCACAGAACAAACGTAGGATTGATTACTACTAAATGTCAGCATAATGTTTTAACATTTATTCTAATTTCTACATACAAAAATAACATTTATGTATCCCAACTTACCAGGTAGCATCAGGGTTCTCATCTTCCTTGCACATAGGAGGAACTCTCTTTCTTCTCAACTTATATATATCATTCGACTCGGGCTTCTGGTATATTTTAACCCCTACGTCGCTGACTTCATCAGCTTTGTGAGCCAAGATATTCCAACAGATTGATGGTGTCAGAGTCAACATAGCTGCGGAAAACAGAAGAAAACATCATATGAATGTAGCACAATCGACTCCATAAGAAAGAAAACTCTCAGGTTCCGTTTGATTTTCTAATTTAGAGAAGGAAAACAAGAAGGAAATCTATTTCCCTAGAGTTTGCTCTAGTTTTTTTACTCCATGTTAACATTAGAAATTAAATTTTTTTGAAAATAGAATCAGAACTCAAGAAAAGAGGATTGGAAGTGACTCGCAAACATTTTTTTTTTTAAATTATTTTCACCCGATTTTCTTTTCCTTTTTATTTTTCTCACTGTTTTCGACCTTATTAACCAAACAAAGAAAAGTGTTCTCCTCATTGTTCTCTTTTTTCCCTTAGACCCATGAGCCAAACAGAGCCTTAGATTGCAAAGCAATGTAAGTAACACCTGACAAGACTAATTCTCCCATTTTTGGTTAAAAAAGGTTTCACCTTCCCATGTTATTCCATTGAAATGGTACTTTTAGGGAAGGAGAAGCACATAGTTTCTTTCCATCCACATCAATATATTGCTTTCTACAAAAATATATGTGATTCATATACTGCTATTTGTATTCCAAAAAAACATATATAACGGATGAACCTTCTTCATCTTCTATGCTGTCATGTTTAGTCGACAAAATAAAATACCCGCCAGGCCTCAAAATCCTATTCATCTCCAGAAGAAGCTTTCCACCTGCAAGATAAGGAAAAGAATTTAGTCATCCTCCTAGTGATGATTAAGAAAGAAGTGAAAAATGCAAAGGAAAAGAAGAAACGGAATAAACCAAAAGGGAAGAAAAGGAATAATGCTATGTATCCCAAATTTGGTTCCCAACACACGTGGCAGGGGGACAATATTCAGTAATGGTGGGACCACTTGATTTTCATTGGAGATGTTTTTAAGTGGTGCAACTGCCACGCGTGTTCGAAACCAAATTTGGGAGCCATAGCATTACTCGAAAGAAAAGTTAAGGAAACACAAACCATTCGAATGCCAAAGTATGGTGCATTCACCACAATGAATTGCATCAAAAACACCACTAGGGAAAGGAAGCCTCCGAGTTCTGAAATGACTGACAAGTGCGGGAAAACCACGTTCAAGAGCAACTTGTGCTAAGTCCACTAGATCATCCTTCAAGCCTAGACTAAGTGTCAAAACATTCTTGTCAAGTAGAGAAGCTCCAAAGCTTGAATCAGTACATCCAATATCGAGGACGATTCGGATATTTTTTCCCCATTCAATGTCTGGAACCATCTAGCAAATCAAAACAAACCAACCACTAAATATGCAGTAATCCAATTAGATAGAGACCTTACACCTCTGTTTGGTTCATGGATATAGTAAGGAAAAAGAAAAGAAAAGACCGAGGAAAAGGTTTTTCTTTATTTGGTTAGAAAGGATAACAGTGAGGAAATAGGAAAGAAAAGAAAGAAACAAAAACTACTAAAAAAACTTTTGAATTTTGTGAGTTACTTTTTCTAATATTTTTTACGGAAATAGTTTTCCTTCTCACCTTCCTTTCCTTTTATTTTCCTTTTCTAAATCCACAAACCAAGCGAAGCCTGAAGGTTAAAAGTTATATACCATGGGGACTTCATAAACCAATCAGCAGGCATATGTGATTTTGCTATATATTACCGACCCAAAAAAGGAAATTTATTTCTTTTCTCAGCCCAACTTAACTAAACAAACTTACCCCGAAACAAACAAACATACTCTTAGATCAGGACATTGCTTGAACACTATTGATTGAGCAGCAAGAACAATAAATTCACGAGACGATACCAAGCAAGAATTTTACCTCTTCAATAGATTCAAGATAGTGTAGAATTCCACCCTTTAATTCAGATTGGTTCTGTGGAAACGTGAGATATTCTTTAGACTCCACCAACCAACTTTGTGTCTTGACATATGCAGCTAGTTTTGGATGTGCCACATTCTTATACAATAGCTGCAAAATTTATAACACTACCATAAGATGGAGTCAAGAAATTCTCTTCCTTATATAAACAGATATATTGCAGTGTACATGTATAATACTACGTTTTATACCTTCAATTTGCTTTCCGGCCATTTTACCGATGTCCCATAACCCTCTGGAGGAAGAGGAACAAGACACATCGGAGGAGTTCTTGGGCAGCTCCGCTCATGATGCCGATAAATCTGAAGCTTCCCATTAGTATTTTCTTTGTCAATACAAGGAATATAATTATGTTTGCTTCTTGTGCTACATAATTTCCAAGTATAACGCGCTTTTGAATCGAATAATGGACCTATATCCTTTCTCTTCTTCCCTTTACTTTCCGACCCCTCACTCCCATCTTCCACCTTCTCCGAAGCCTCCTGATCAACATCCATGGCAGCATCAATCGAATCTCCATCATTCTCTTTGCCTTCCTCATCCACCACTTCTTCGTTATCATCTTTTTCCAATTCTTGCTCCTGCTCTTCCTTTTTCTTCTGGAATTCATCTCCCTCGGATCTCTCTAACCCATGATCCTCTTTATCTACTTTCTTGATTGGATTTACATTTTCTCCCTCCTTTTTCCTATGGGCAGCCTCTTTCTCAACCTTGTGTCCATTAACAGACACCAAAGACACAGACCCATTAACCTTTTTCGAGTTTTCCGCTTCCAAATCAGATTCAACTTTTTTCACTTTTTTGTCTTCTTTATTAACAAGCTCATTATCTGATTCCTTCTTGTGAGAATTGCTATTAAAATTACTCCCCTTGAAGTTCGAGGATACGGGTTCGGCTATATCACTAAAAGTACTTCTTTGGGAGGTCACAGAAGAAGAAGGAGAAGAAAATACAGACCAAATGATTATAAAACACAGACCCAGAACAGACACTGCCGTTACCTTTATACACAATCCATACGAGCGTTTTACTTGGCGGCCAAACCGAGCAATAGTCATCTCTCTCTATCTCTAAACCCAATACTTTGTCTCTCCACAAATTTGAAATAGAACCCTCAAACAGAAAATCACCTCTATCTATCTCTAAACCCAATAATTTGTATCTCAAACAAAATTCAAAAATAGAACATCAAAAGGAAAACCCTCTCTATCTCACTAAATTAACCCAATAATTTGTCTCACACAAAACTAAAATAGAACATCAAAGACCCAAAATAATAAAAACTGATAATCATACAAAATACAAAATGGGAACTGGGAAGGTAGTGAAAGTTACTACTATACACATCAGATTCAAAGGAAAGAAGTTAGAGATCCGTATAAAGGAATTCAAGCTAAAGCAAGAAGAAGAAGAATTAGGAGTACCCAATTGGAGAAGTAACCATCTAGATCAAATACAAGAACATTAAGGACACAATTACCCTAGAGTATCAATGAAAATGCAACAACCCGTGTTGAGAAATGAGGTGAACTTGAGCTTTCAGCTGAGTTTTGTTTGGTAAATTAGCATTTGCATCTACCAAATTCAACTTTATAGACAGAGATAAATAATAAAAATAAAAAAAAACAAAAAAACTTAATTTTCATTTTAGAAAAAGAAAATGTTGCAGGAATGTATTCTACATGTATACAAAAACATGTATCTATGAACAATATATCAGCTAAGAGCGAGAACTTCGTACCTATTTTATGTTTGTTTTCGCGAAGAAAATGTTAAAAGATTGAATCTTTGAATCTGTGTCATAGATTTTGTTTTTTTTTTTTTTTTTTACTAAAAGGTAGACGGAGAGTCCACCTTTGGAGCGAAATGAGAGAGAGAGAGAGAGAGAGAGAGAGAGACGGGGGCATATGCTTCGGGTTTTGTCTATATTGCACATTCATTCACACTCAAAAAAACATCTACACTTTTAAGGTGGGCCAATGAGAAGAGAGAAAAAGATTACTAATGGGCAATTTTGGTGGAGTTTTTATGCTTAATTTCTGGATTCACCATTAGTCTTTTTTCATTGGTCCACTTCAGTATGTGAATGCTTTTTTTGTGTGAATGAGGGTGACCCAAAGTCCCAAACATTACTCTTTTTGTAAGCATCTCTTAAGGTGCGTAATACGCCACACACAGTGGGCATTGGGCCTGCAGGCTAGCCCATCATATATTGGGATTAGGGCTAAGAGTTGAGCCCAAAAGATAGGCTGGGCTATGTCCCCTGTCAAGATTAAGGGCTGGGTTTGGGCTAACTATGAGGCCCAAGACTTGAGCTCTTGACTTAAAAAATTGAGTCAACATAAAAATATGACATAATTTTTTTTCTTCATGAATTGATGCTTCTTTTTTATGTTTTATTTGTATAATATGTGATTGACCCATAATTAAGCTAAAAAGAAGTTTATAGAAATTTAGTAAAAGTCTCTAGAAGTCAAAAGAAGCAACTGCTAATAGTCTCAAGTTTAATACAGCTTTTAGTTTGTTGAAAGTCCACTGAATGGTGGAATTTCACTTAATAATCATGTAATTTTTAGTGAAATTTACTTAATATTTATATGCAGAGGGGCTTTCTCTAATTAATAATCTTAAGAGTAATTTTTGGGGCGCAAACAAATTTAACAAATATTTATAAACACGCTCTATCTATCTCTTGGGTGACACTGTGGGGTCTAAATAATTTCAATGGACCCCACAGTTTTACCCAGGAGTAGGGCTGTACTCAAGCCGAGCTTTAAGAGTTGGCATGCTGTACAAGCTCGAGCTTGACTCGTTTATTATCGAGCCGAGCTGAGTCTAGCTGTTATCGAGCCGAGCCTCGAGCCCTTGTTGAGCGGCTCAACTTGTGTACACCCCTAGTAACAAGTTTAATTTGCCAACCAAAACCCACAAACCAAGCTCAATGCTTGACAGTTGGCATATATATATATATATATATCAACATACTTGCATTATATATATATATATCAACATACTTGCATTATATATATATATATATTATATATATATATATATTTTTTTTTATAATTATCATATATATATATAATATTCTTTCAATTTTAAATACTTTGCATTATACATATGCTATACTTTTATAATTATCATACATATATAGTTAAACAAGTCTTTATTAAACATATTAAAGAGATTTTTCACGAGCCTACTATACAAGCGTAACAAGCCTTAATCGAACTATTCGCCAGCCTTATCGAGCTGAGCTCATGTGTGCTTAAGCTTGACTTGTTTATCAAAAGAGCTTTGTATTCAAGCTTGAGCTTGGCTCGTTTATTAAATGAGCCGAGCCGAGCTGTTATCGAGCCGAGTCGCGAACCCTTGTTGAGCAGCTCAGCTCGTGTACACCCCAACCCAGGAGTGAGATAGAGTGTTGTAAATATTTATAAATCTTGTTTGTGCCCCTAGCATTGTTGTAATCATAATTCTCCTTTAACTCTAAAACAAAATGGCAAATTCAAATCATGCCTATGAATCGGAATTCACATTAAATCGGCCTGATTCGTTTCATGTTCGATTCATACAATTCACACTATTCATAAAAAAAAAAAAATTGAGTTTCGCTAAATAAAAAATAAAAAATTATAAAATTTAAAAAATAAAAAGGTGTTGTCTTAATTTTTCACTCGTGTTACATGTCCTATTCTTCACTTTTTATTAGTTTACAGGTTGTTAAATATTGTATGCCAAGCTTTTTATTACCAAATCAGCAGTATGGGAATTGTTCTTATGTTTGTTCCTTTTTTCCTATTCACATTCATGCATATATGTGAAGTGTTGGGTTTCACATCGTAAACAAATGCACACACATTGCTATAGGTATATACATACAACTATGCATGTACATATTTTTATATGTATATACAAATATATTATTATTTATTTTTTAAAAAAATGAATCTTACAATTCACGATTTATAATTTTGACAAACCGATTCACGATTTGACAACATTGTTGCAGACCACTGTATGGGATATGAGGTATCCCAAACGGGCAATGCTAGGGGCACTAACAAAATCTACTAACACTTACTAACACGCTCTATCTCTCTCCTAGTGGTACTGCGGAGTCCACTGCGGATCCCACAATGCCACTAGGAGAGAAATAGAGTGTGTTAATAAGTGTTAGTGGATATTGTTAGTGCCCCAAATATAACTCATCCCAAAATTGGAAACCACATCATTACTCTTTAAAAATCTTTGGTTCACAACATTCTCTCTCCCTCTCTCTCTCTCTCTCTCTCTCCATGCAACAGTTTTAACAAAATTTTCAACAGTTCTGCTCAATGCTCATGAAAAGGGTAATATGTGTATAAAGAGCCTCGTTTTTCAATCTCGATGAAACTCGTCTACATTCTTAAACAAATGCATGTCATTAATTTATTTGTCTCACACGCTTTGATGTGAGAAATATAGAACAATAGTGGATCTAAGCACAATATGAATCAGTTACTTACCAAATTTAAATTTCAAACTTAGTTTCCAAGTGCTTTGACAGTTGTATCACATGCTGTGACAGTGATCGATGGTACCACATAACACCGAGTCAAAGTGGGGAAGCATAGCATTATGTTAATGCCATTATCAAACCACATTAAGCTTCAAAGAATAACAGTATCAATCTCAAATTTTAACTTCACCAAAACTGTATACCAAATTATGTGGCCGAGAGACCACAGAGATCTACTTCCAATGGAATTTAAGTGGTCCTTTGGATGCATACCCTACTGTCATATCATTTCAATTTCAGATACACACTGAGATCAATAACATCATTACTTTGAAGTATTCAATGTCTAATAATTGTAATGAAGAACAAAGAAACACCTTTAATAGATGAGTAAAAGCACTTCAAAATATATATATATATATATATATTCGCTCGAATAATTACAATAAATTGCCCTTCCGGTCGCGATCCACTGGAATTTACTTTTTCCAGAAGACAAAACTATCTTCTGCTTCTTCTAAACAACCTAAGGTTCATGATGAGACAAAGAACAAAAGAGTATTTCTGGGTGGGTATTTTAACAAGTCTCCTTCGGAAACTTTGATCTTGTCATCTGACACTGTTATTGTGTAGAATTAGTGGAAACTGAGGGAGGAGAGGCAGGACCTGAAGCCTCCGTGCGAGGAGAGAGAGAAGAAAGTTTTGGTGAGCTTTCATCGGAAGCTTTTTCCTGGGGCGGATGCATATTCACCTTTATCCTGCATTTTCATCAGAAGAAGAAGAAAAAAAAAGCGCATTTGTTTTATGATTCTTTCCTTCACTAGTTAATGAGTAATTCTATGATTCTCAAATGAGTAATGCTTGGGACACATAAAACATCCACATAAAGTTGTTCACAAAAACTTATTGTGTCCATCTCTCTCCAAGCGGACCCCACAGTGTCAGTGAACCCCACAAGGAGAGAAATAACTATAATAAGTTTTGTGAGCAACTTTATGTGGATGTTTTATGTGTCCGAAGCATCAGAGGCGGACCTACACATAGACCAAAATTTTTGAAATTTGTGGGAAATATGTGTAATATTAATATTTTGTAATTAATTTAGAAATTGGCCCTCCCAAATTTTTAACATTTACAACATAATTCATATAAAAGTCAATTTAAAAATTAAAAGCCTAAGGCCACATTTGTTTTGTAGGACTAATTTAGGGACACTAGAAACCGGACTAATAGCCCATTTTAATTCAATAATCCGTTGTTTGGGTAGACCAAAGAGTGCAAGAATAAGTGTAAATATCAACTTAATAGTCCCCACATGGAGGACTATTTAATCGGGGGTATGGCATTAATAGTCCCTCATAATATCACCTTAATATCTCATTACCCATCCCGTGAGACAAACAGGGTCTAAATCTAATCCACAAAACTATTCTTTTGACTCTATGTTTCGCACCAAAAATATGCAAAAATCCAGGGCCCCCTAACAGCGAACTAGTTTACCAGCAAACTCAAATCCTTTTAACTTGGAGTGCAGTTTTGCTCACCACAAAATTGTTCACCCAATCTCCCATTGGCTAATGCAGTGGAACCCATGACTTTTTACCATTATTTAATCTTGGGTCCCACTGCATTAACCAATGGGAGAGTTGGGTGAGCAATTTTGTGGTGAGCAAAAAAATATTCTTTAACTTGAACCACACCCCGCCACAACACCCCCACCCCCCCAATACGAAATCCTGGGTTCGCCACTACCAATCATTACTCTTCTCAAATTGGAACCCCAAATTTCATTCCCAACTAATGTGGCAGGTGGGACAATATAAAACAACTTCCAATGAAATATTTAGGCTCTGTTTGGTTTGCAGACTTAGAGAAAAGAGAAGGGAGAGGACAACTCGAAGGAGCGTAGTTCCCTTGTGTTTTCCTGTGTAGTTTCCTTCATGCTTAATTTACATTAAAAATGGAAAATTTCTAACTTATGTAATATTCGAATAAGGAAAGGGAAATGACTCACACATTCACAATGTTTAAATTTTTTTCTAACTTATTCTCTTTACTTTTCTATTTTTCTCCCCATTTTCATTCCTCACCAAAGGAAGGAAAAAGGTTTTCCTCTATGTTTCCTTTTCTTTTCCCTCACTTAATTAAAGAACCAAACAAAGCCTTAGGTGGTCCCTATAATTTGGGAACCATAGGACTATTTGTAATTCATTTGCCTTTTTCTTTTTCTTTTTTTCGTTTCTTTTTCTGGTTCAGGGGCTGAATGACTGGTACACTCCTCAATTGCATGGTTCAAAGTGGTTCTTCTAAAATACTGCTGAAAGCCGAGGAGGGGCATATCAGAAGTTTTATCGGTCATTTCTTTGGGTTTTGTTCGGTTCATGGATTTAGTGAGGGAAAAGCAAATATAAAACTAAAGAAAACACATTTTTTAGTTTGGTTAAATTGGAAGGAAAAGAAAATAGGTAAAATTTAAGTTAGAAACTTTGCATGTAACCGGAGAAAGATTTCCCATTTTGTGACCCACTTTCCTTCAATGTTTTCTTGAGTTTCTACGGTATTTTGATTTTGATTTTTTTAATTTCTCACTAATGTACACAGAGGAAATACTAGGGAAAACACTAGAGAAGTAGTTTTCCTTGTCATTTTTCTTTCCCTTCTCTAAATTCACAGTCCAAACGAAAAGCAGTCAAACCCAAATGAAAGAAAAAAGAAACAGCAAACAAATCTTACCTGTTGTGAATATTCACATATTCGTCAGTTTCATCCAATATCTCCTCCTGAGATGAGCAAATATGCAAGAAAATTAGATTAGTGTAACAGTGTGTATAGTGGAAACAATCGAATAAAAAGAAGTACTATTTCTAGTAGCCATTGAAATAATAAATGGGAATAAAAACATTATAAATGTATTCTTTGCAACCCTCTCCTATAAATTCAGCTTATGCATGTAGCATATGAATCTTACTAACTCTTCCTTCAATAGGCTAGCTAAAATGTATTATTAGCCAAAATAACTAACCCAATTCTCAAAACCCAACTGCAACGTACTAGCTATAGGGCTAGCTATTTTACGTAACCTCCAAGATTGGGAATAAAATAGAATAGCGTAACGTGTGAGCCAAAATAGAGAGTTTGTAGCCAAATAGCTAGCAGTACTGGAGTCGCTCTAATCGAGTTAAATAGAAAATCTGGATCCATATGACCATCTGGATCATCATATGACCTCTATATGGGGATAGTGAAGTATAAAAATCATATTGATGGACTATTGATGGGTCCCGAATGGACCATAACCTGTGCATACTGAAGGACCTATATTTTCTAGTATACCTGAAGAAGCTCCTCGATGACATCCTCCATAGTAATCACACCAACCACCACTTCGTTGGATGGGTACTCTGGAATGGGACCGTTCTCTACATCCAAAATGCAAAACGAACAACCTCTGTGACGCTTCTTGAAGGCAGGAGTAGCTGGAGGACTTCTCTTCATCTGTTGATCTCCATCGTTCTTAGTCAGAGCTGTGTCAGCATCGTGTAGCACAGATATAATCCCCAGATTTTGAGTATCAGCAGTATGGCCCAGCTCATGATGTACTGATAACAGAAAGCAAAACAATCATGCATATAAATATATATATATATATATCTCACAGGATATCAGATCTGCAAAGTCAGCCAGGAATGCTAAATTTAGCTTGCCATATACATCACGATAACTAATAATTAAAGATGATGATGAAGGCAGCAGCGGTAGAGGAATCATTAGCTGAAATTTACTGACGTGTATAGAAACAATATAGAATAGAACACAAATATCCAAAAAAAACAAGTGAAAATATAGTTTAATTGAAAATTGAAGGTGAACCAAGTAAAAACAATACCAGGTTCAGAGTAAAAAGTACAAAAAACTAAAAACTAAAATGGAATAAGTCAGCATGTCAGTGATGCAACAAAATTCACAATAAGCGCTTTTTTTTTTTTTCAATTGAAAATATTTAAAATAATCTCCACAAAAATTTCGGTAACAAGTAATAAAGGGTGTTCATCGGTCGGGGTTTTTTTTTTTTTTTTTTTTTTCATGTTTCAAAAACTGTTTGGTCAGTTTTTGGTCTGTTTCGGTTCAGTTTTCACCTTAGAGTGAATTTTAGAAAACCAGCCGTTCCGTTCGGTTCGGAGGGTTTGGATCGGTTCCGGTCAGTTCGTGAACACCCCTACAAGTAATTATTGATTCATACACATAAACTTGGGGAGATTTCACCGATCAAAAAAGAAAAAGAAAAAGAAAAAGAGAAGCGTTCAAATAAATAAGCTTGATGCAGAAAGAATTCAGGTCTAATCTTTAGAATTGACCTCCCCCCCCCCCAAAAAAAAAAAAAAGGGATCTAATCCTTGAGGATTGTTTCCACTAATAGACAGTAGTTAGGGATTGTTTAGACAGTAGAGAGTTCACCAATAAGATAATTGCAATAGCAAATTAGGATTAAACATGGAGAGTGTGATATATTTGGATTCAAAGGTGTTCACCCTCTTTTGTTCGATTCGACTTCTCCTTTGTTTCGTTTAGATCCTTGTATACAACAGCAATGTGGCTGTGACCCTTCTGAAACTCATTCAGAATATCATAGAGAGGCATGTTCTCTGAAACCCTGAAGGACATACGGGAAAGTAAAAAAAACAAGGATACTGAATAAGCTTCATAACAAAAGAGAATAAAATCCATAAAACCAAAATACTGGGACATCATAAAAAGGAATCAAGACTCTGTGTCATTACTCGTGCATTAATCATGTTGTGCAACTTTAATCATATTCCAGTATATAAATTACATGATGAACAGTCGTCTTTGTAGTGTTTGGTTTGAGGACCTTGAGAAGGAAAAGGAAATGAAAACAAGAAGGCAAACTAGTTCCCTTGTGTTTTTTACCATGCTTAAATAACTATAAATTTTAAAAATCATCAAACTGTATTTGTAACTAAAGAAAAAAGGGACAAAAATGTATCACAAAATGCAACGTTTTAAATTTATTTCAGTCTACATTTTCTATTCCTGCTTGTTCTCCTCACTATTTTCATTATTTTCCAATAAAAAATAAAGTGATTTCCTTAGGGTCTGTTTGGAAATGGATTTAGAGTAGGAAAAAAGAAAGGAAAACCAATTCCTTTGCATTTTCCTCCATGCTTAAAAAACCAGTTCCCTTGAATATTATTAAAACATAAAAGTTCACAAAACATAATTGTAACATAAGAAAATTGCGGCAAAAGTGTTTCACCATATTCAACATTTTTTACTTATTTTTAACTATATTTTCTTTTCTTTCCTATTTTTTCTCACTATTTTCCTTATTAACCGAACAAAGAAAAGTACATCCTTTTCCTCTACTAGGTTCAAGGATTTAGTGAGGGAAAAGAAATGGAAAGGAAAACGATAAACCAAACCAAACCAAACCAAGCCTTGTGTCCCAATCAATTGGGGTCGGCTATATGAATCCTTTTTCTCCATTCTGCACGATCAAGAGCTATATGCTCATTTAAATTATATATATTCATATCTTGTTGCACTACATATTCCCAAGTCAGTCTAGGTCTACCTCTCCCTCTAACCATTCCAGGCACTACGATCTTATCACTCTTTCGCACAGGTGCATCTACAGGTCTTCGTTGCACATGGCCGAACCATCTAAGTCTATTCTCCCTCAACTTGTCCTCAATATGTGTCACTCCTACAGTCTCTCGGATGTACTCATTTCTAATTCTATCTTTCCTAGTCTTACCACACATCCATCTTAGCATCCTCATCTCCGCTACACTCACTTTGCTAATGTGTTGTTTCTTAGTTGCCCAACACTCTGTCCCGTAGAGCATAACTGGCCTAATAACTGTCCTATAAAATTTTCCTTTCAATTTTGCTGGTATTCTCCGATCACATAATACTCCAGAAGCACTCCTCCACTTAAGCCAGCCCACTTTAATTCTATGGGTCACGTCCTCACCAATCTCTCCGTCTCTACTGATTATTGAACCTAGATAATTAGAAATTAAAAACTTTGAAAATACAATGGCAGTTCAAGAAAAGAGGAAGGGAAGTGACTCACAATCTTTAAAAAGTCGAATTTATTATTCACCATATTTTCTTTTCCTTCCTATTATTCTCATAGTATTCCTAATTAACCAAACAAAAGAAAATGTTTCTCTCTACGTTTTCTTTTCTTTTCCTTGAATCAAACAAAGCCTATGTGTTTTCAACTCATTTCCCTCACATAATCCATAACCGAATGTAGCCTAAACGAATGCCCAAATGTTATCAACTTTCCCAAATATGGTTTAAAATTTAAATTCATGAGATAGATGCATTTGTCTACTACCCAGAAGCAAACTGGCTCCTTCCCAGAGGCGGAAAAATGAAAATTATTTGGCCGAGGGAAAATAAGTTCTAAAATATGAAGATACACACGAACGTAAATCAATGAAGCCTTATGTGGCGATCCCAGCTAGTTGAATGGTTTAACAATCCTTTCTTTGCAGCCTAATCTATAAAGGACCTATACCCTATCAAGTCATACAAACATTTCTTTTTTCACTTGATAAAAGAAACAAGAGAAATGATGTTGGTTCTTACCGAGGAATTTTTCTTATTAACATTTTTCTGAGAGGAACTGCATCTTCTGGATCAATTGATAAGAGATTTTTAACCTGCAGTGTCTAAGATGCTTAGTGAAAAGCAGATTCAAAGGCAAACAAGTTTTCAGATAGATCAAACTATTGGAATTAAAAAGCAAGAAGAAGATGATACATATACTTAAAAAGAAAAAAGAAAAAAACCTGAATCATGTAAATATTGATGGATGTAAAAGAAACATAAACTTCATAAGCCTAGGTGTACTATATTATGCTTTTGTATGTTAAAGAAAATTGACAGGTAATTTAAAATCACCAAAATCGTTGAAGTTTCAATCCAATGTTTAAGAGCTATTCATTAGTAAGTTTCATTGTAATGGCAGCTCAACAAAAATCAATGGCAGACCAATCAAATCAGGATAAAATCAGTGGTTTACCCGACGACCTTGTGCCCGTTGAGGGATTGGGTCGTTAGAGCTTCCATTGTAAAAATGGAAAGGAAAACAGGGCTTTAAGCTCTTACACTATCACGAGACACTGATCGTTTTATAATTAGTCCCTGGGTAAGATTAAAGAACTCAGTACTAAAATCATGATTGACTAAAGCTCTGTTTGGTTCATGGATTTGGTTAGAGAAAGGAAAATAAAACACTTAGGGCCTGTTTGGTTGTCCTTGAATGCAATAATTGCATTCTATCGTTTATACAGAACTTTACAAAAAAAGATGGTGAGCTTGAATGGTTCCATTTAGAAAAATGATACTCGCCTTAAAAATGATGCTTGCAATCACGAATTTTGGCATTCTAGAAATAGGCATAAATGGCCACATAAGAAGCAATATGGTGAAGTTTTCTATTTTTATAAATGGAGTCATTCATGTTGATGAATTTTGCTTCAAGATTCAACATGAAATCTAAATGAAACTATTCAAATTCAAGTGACAACCAAACACGCCATTAAGTAAAACACTTATCTTTGTTGGGCAAATATAGAAGTCTGAAAACAGTGAGGTAAATAGACCGGATAAAACAGAGTCAAAAATCTCTTTTCTTGTTTTCCTGTTCTATTTTGAAAATTCTGAATTGCTAGTGTTATATAAGCATGGAGGAAGAAAGTAGGGAAATAGTTTCCTTCCTTAGATCCGCTAACCAAACAGAGCCTAAAGGTTTCAAGCAGGAATTTCCAACGAAGCAACCTTTTTCCTCTGTATGGCCATGTGAAAGCGTAGAGTCTAAATGAAGATGCTCAAATAGTGACAGCCAAACATTTCGCCCTCTATAAAGAAAATGTACCATTAAAATACTAGATAAACCTAAATAAAAACACTTGGAATGAAGAATCTTTGCACTTTATTCGAGCCAAATGAGAAACATGGATTAACCAGGAACTAAATAAAACATGGGAATTTATTAACTGAATACAGAAATCATGAAGTTTTGTTCTGCAACAAGATAAATTACCAGGACAAGTCCAATAATGTTTTTCGGTTGTCCAGCATAAACAGGAACTCTACTGTGACCTATTGACATTATCGCATTCAATGCCTCCCTACATAAAGAAAAAAGGGCAGTAGAGACAGAAGAGCGGTAAGAACATTAAAATATCTATATCTATGTATTTAAAATTCCATGCATGTTTATAGATCCAACTACAGATCATAAACCCACAAATTAAGAGTTCCATCCAGATCAACGGAAAATGCCTTCGATATGGGTGTCATGGCATCTTTTGCAGTCTTTTCAGTCAACTCAAGTGCCCCAGCAATTATAGTTGTCTCATCATGTGTTAAGTCTCCACCTTTCCCAGCCTACAATACACACGCATGCGCGCAAATCAGCCTCGTGTAAGGAGTGTAAGACAAGGTAAAGAGGTTAGAGAAGATAAGGGAAATAATCTCCCTTATTCATTTAGGAAAGAGCTTTAACAGAAGGAGGCAAAATAAATGGGAACTAACTTCAGAGAACTTCTATGTACTTTAACCTTAAAAAAGTACCTCATTGCCATGAAAATTCACAAATGTCTTAAGCTCTGCTCTACGTAGAAGGACAGCATGTCCCTTGCCCAACATCCAATCAAGAACCTAGACACAATATAGATCGTTAAAAGACACAACGAAACAAAGATATCTATTCAATACAAACCAAAATAGAATAAGTATCATGCAGTTCTAATAAGTAAGAGTAACAAACTCAGCCCCCCCACTAAAAGGTAAAAAAAAATATCTCATCTCCACTAAATTATTATTTTTCTTTAGGTCAACTGAGAAGATCCCTTTGTGTTTCAAAGGTTTGAAGCATGAAATTTCAAAGTTGATAATTGATCTCTTAATTTCCCACATTGCTTTACCGCCAAAAAGAGCATATAAGTAGTTTTAGTTTTCTTCACAATATCCAGCCCCGTTAACACTTACATAGATAACTACATGTCTCAAAAATATACCTTACTGATTGGATAAGCAACAGGGAAGAAGGCCCAAAGAAGAAGACGAACAAAGGGTGCCAATCTTGCTCCAACAGTCAAGCCATAGCGGGTACATATAGCTTGAGGCAATATCTGCAATCAAAAGGAAATTAGAGGCAAAGACATGCTGAAAGATTCAAAACCAACAATGCCAAATTCATTTTGATGAAAAATAACCTCTCCAAACATGAGGATGAGAGTCACTGAAATCAAGATTGCTGCCCAAGGAGGAACAAGCTTGTCCAAGAATATTGGGAGAGACTACAAGTGAGAAACATAGAGAAGACAAGCAATATGGTTAGAAATAGTAACATAAAAACAATTACAAGTCAGTACAAAATCGATTTTCACACACCTCCATTGCTAAAGAGTTGCCAATCAAAAGTGTACACAGCAAAAGATGCTGATTCTTCACAACTGGAAATATTTTTGCTGCCAAAAATGGGAAATTGAGCACTTTCAAAATACTGGTACAAAATAAAAAAACATACACATCACTACCCATTTCCTAATTAGCTATTCAGCTAAGTAAGAACTAACGGACCAGCTCTCACACAAGTAACTGAAGTACGTCACTAAGTTTCCTAAACAAGCCAGCCAGCATGGCCCCCCAAGTACACCACCATGCTAAGTTGGGCTTCTTCAATTTATCAGTACAAAGAACCTGTTTGGAAAACGTAGCATTTGCAATTACAATTGCGCTCCAATTGCAGTTTTTTGCGCCATTGGAAGCACAATGGTGTTTTCCAAGTGGTAAAGGGAACTGTAATTGGAAGCCCAATCCGCGTTCACAAATGGAACCAAAACACGCATGCCAACTTGAGTAATGCAACACCCACACCAAATTCCACACCCAGCACTCCCTGCCCTTAATTTTAAGGTCATTTAAATTCAAGCTCCCGGAAGTAGACATTTCATAGTTGATCATTCATTTACTTTAATTCTGGAGCTTCCTCATACATATTAGAGTTAGCTATTAGGATTAGTTTTATTAGCTTTAGGGCAGTTTAGTCTTTTACTTTATATTAGGATAATATTGTATACCTAGATATACTATTATTGTCTCTTCTTTCCTATTGTATTCATTCATTCAGTTTTCATGCTACGAGAAACTCTAGCTCTCGTTTCTCTTTTCCTTTGTTGTTTTCTTGATTATTTGATATATTCACAATACAAACTCACAAACACCACGAAATTTAAACATTTCAAATCAAAACCCAACTTTTCAGTCCCAATTAACATAGCACTGTTCCATCAAAAGTAGCAAAAACCCAAAACATTTTAACCAAATAAGCAAAATTGCATAATTACCCTGCAAAATTCTAATCAATTTCGGAAGTTAAGAGGAGAATACACACACACACACACACACACATATATATATATATATATTAAAAAATTCATATATCCGCAAGTAAATTGAGGTTGAGAGAGAGAGAGAGAGAGAGAGTATACAAGCGTGGATGCGATCTTGAGGGCGACCGGACTTGATGAGGACTTCGAGGTCGACGAGGCCGAGAGACATGAGGCCGAGAGTGAGACCAGCCATGAGACCAGCAAACACCACCAACCCTATTATTATCAGCACATACAGGAAGAACTTCGTCTCACAACAAGGCAAATCCGCTGCCATCTCTCTCTCTCTCTCTCTCTCTCTCTCTCTCTCTCTCTGTAAAAACTCACTTTCTCTCTCTTGAAAATTTTTGCAGATGTTGGGGGAAAGAAGGAAGGTATGTTGTTTTATTTAACCAACAGATGAATTGGTCTGTTGTCCTCTCCTCGATTTTATCAGAAACCCAAATGGACCACTAGTCTTATAGTGGTGCCAACAACACATGTTCGCTCGGTTAAGGCTTTCTCTCTTGTGTAATCGCCGGCCATTTTTATCAATTTAAAAGATAGAGATAGAGAAGCATTTTTGCTCACTTAAAAATGTCCACTCAGACCTTAGTCGGAATGACATGTGTTGTCCGGTGGAGATATGAGTGAGCATTTTTAGGGAACCAAAAATGCTCTCTTTAAAGATACTCTATTGTCCTTTTTCTTTATCTTTTTAAATTTGAAATTTAGAATAATTTACCAAATGTTTTATCAATTGTATCACGTACAGTGATACTTGGTACTACCAATCAAGTTTGAGGTTCAAATTTCTTTTTCTTTATCTTTTTAAATTTGAAATTTAGAATAATTTACCAAATGTTTTATCAATTGTATCACGTACAGTGATACTTGGTACTACCAATCAAGTTTGAGGCTCAAATTTAAAAAACATAGCATTCAAGGAAGGTGTATACTTTTAAAGCCGGTGTCTATTTATACGGAGTACATGTTTTTGTGTATTTTTTTTTAATTTAATTTTATTTGGAATGATTTTAAATCATTTTGAGTTAGGTTAAGTTAGGAAGAGAGAAAAAATACATTGCACCAAAATTTTAAGATGAGTTGGATAACAATTGCGTCTATATTAGTAGTTCAATTTTTTTTGCTGAGCACATTGGTAATTCAATTGCTCTTTATTTAGAATTTATAACTTGGCTCATGATTTAGGATGTATTGGATTGTAATATTAATACAAAAACCTCATAAAAATAGGGGACTTTTTGAAATTTTAAGGGGGCCACACGTATTTGAGAACCATAGTATTACTCATTTTTTTATTTTTACTTTTTTTCATTTTTGTGTTGAGCCTCTCAACATTTTGAAGAGTAACGTTATGCTCCCCGAATTTGAATCCCAAATTAGTTTTTAAATATTTTATCAATTATATCACTTATAGTTGAGTAATGTTATACCTTTCAAAAAAAATTATCTCAAATATAGTTTTCAACACATGTCGAATAATATCACCTTCAATAACGGTAGCATCACCACATTTAAGATACAAATTTGAAAAAAATAGAAATGAAGAATTTTAAGAGAATGAATGTTAGGGTTGTAATTGAGAATCACAACTCCTTTATACTGACTAATAGAAGTTTTCCAATGATTACATTAATGCATTAGGCAGCTATACGAAACAAAGACCCGAAAAAAAAAAAAAACGCTTAAAGGAAAAATAAATAAATAAATAAATTTGTCGTAGCTGGGTTTCACACACATGTGACAGTAGACTCACTTAATTTTTACAAACATTAGTATTGTAATTTTATCTTCACAATAATAGTACTAGCTACTATTGTTATTTCATTGAACTTCTTTCAAGCAAAAAAAAAAAAAAAGGAAAATGCTAGACCCACACAGTGAATTACACACTTTTTTCACACACAGTTTTAAATGCTTGTACCTTGTGTTATTTGAAATTTTTTTACACTTTTTTGTACCCCACTTATACAGCATAGAATACAAACATTTAAAGTTGTGTGTGAAAAAAGTGTGTGACTCACTGCATAAATCTAACAGTGCTAAAAAAAAAAACTACTATTGTCATTTCTGTAGGACACATGCTCCCTTGTCTCATACTCACATTTCAGTGAGCCTAAGGCTCGTTGGCTCCAAACGAGATATTGAAATTGAATCGTAATTGGGAGTTTGAAAAAAAAAAAGGAAGAAGAAAATTTGCAAATTATTAAGAAACCATGACTGTTGCTACCGCAGTCGCAATTAAAAAATTTGACAAACGATAACGTGCTTGAATTACTATAACTATAAATATCGATATTTTTCTTTGAAAGTATAATTTTTAAGTTGTTTAGAGCATCTCCAGCAGATTAGCTATTTTAACTTTTCAATCAAAATAGCTAGTAAGAGCATCTCCAGCAGACTAGCTATTTTAACTTTTCAGTCAAAATAGCTAGTCAGAGAGGAATTTATGAGCTCCAGCAGGCTAGCTACATGACTAGCCATTTTAACATTACTCTTTATCACTAGCTAGATTTATCTAGCCACATAAGGCTCTCTATATTCTCTCTCCAAATCTTAACCCTTGGATTTTCTTTCAATATAAACTGCCACAAATCTCACCATGAAAAATCTAGTTAAATTTATGATGTTTAGATAAAATGAAGAGCATTGTTGGAATTGAAAGTTAAATAATGAATTGCTAAAATAGTTTTTAACCACAATAGCTAGCTAAAACCAATGCTACTGTTGGAGTTGCTCTAAGAGGAGAATTTATGAGTTCCAGCTAGCTACATGACTAGCCATTTTAACATTGCACTTTATCACTAGCTATATTTATCTAACCACAAAAAGCTCTCATTTTCTTTCAATATAAATTGCCACAAATCTCACCCTGCAAAATCTAGTAAAATAAGATTGTTAGATAAAATGAAGAGCATTATTGAAATTAAAAGTTAAATAATGAGTAACTAAAATACTTTTTAGCCACAATAACTAGCTAAAATCAAAACTATTACTAGAGTTGCTCTTTATATCAAAAAGTTAAAATGACATGAGAATATGCTATTGACAAACAGTCATACCTACAAATGTGGAAAAAATTATGGGTAGTTGCTGTAAAGAAATTAATATGTTTTTTTTAAAATGAACATGACTTAAAGAAGGTTTTTTTTCTTTTTTATAAAACATTTAATGTGTCTCGTGTGAGAGCATAAGTGTCGAGTCTCGAAAGAGAGAGAGGGAGAGGGAGAGGGGGAGGGAGAGGTTCGAACTTCCGTAACAAAAGTGGCATGGAGCACTTTTCTACTATATGGACTAAGCAGTTGTTACACATTTTATCTTATTACTTGGGTTTTTTAAACTCTCTCTCTCTCTGTTTTTTTATAGTAATTTCTTTTTTTTTGTCTTTTTTCTATGCTTTAGATCTCGTTGGTGTTGTTCTGTCCCACGACAACGCTTCATATATTACATTAAGAGTAATATTTGGGACACAACTTTTATACAACTTTCATACAACCTCTTCAAAAGATGTGTCTCTCTTTCCTGTGTCACTATGGGGTCCAGTGACATCACAGGAGAGAGATAGACACATCTTTTGAGAAGATTGTATGAAAGTTGTATGAAAGTTGTGTCCCAAGTATTACCCATACATTAAATTCTGTTGGTGTTGTTCCCACAATTGAACCAAAAAAATAGTTTTTGAAAAACTATTTTTAAACACTGGTATCCACTTTTATAAGAGGAAACATCACCAACATAACTTAAGTAAATGTACGGAAGTGTATTTCATTTTAGGTTATAATTATTTTAGTGAATCATACAAAATAAAAATGGAGATGCTTTGGTGGGACCCACAAAATTTGGCAGGTTATGAGAGCTAAAACAACAAATCTTTGGACACAAACAAAATCTACAAACACCAAAATATGTCTATCTTTTTCATGATGAAAGGGTCTTGTTAGGGGCACTAACAACTTCCACTAACACTTACTAACACACTCCAACTTCCACTAACACTTACTAACACACATAGAGTGTGTTAGTAAGTGTTAGTGAAAGTTGTTAGTGCCCCAAATATTACTCATGATGAAATTTATAAATGAAAGAAATAGACACACGGACCCCACAGTGCCACTAGGAGAGAGATAGAGTGTGTTAGTAAGTATTAGTGGAAGTTATTAATGCCCCAAATATTACTCATGATAAAATTTACAAATGAAAGAAATAGACACATTTTGATATTTATATATTGTATTTGTGAATTTTATTTGTGGCCCAAAAATATGAAATGAAGTGAATTAAAAGCAACTACCAGACCCGTAAAATTGTAAACGATGCGGATAAGGTTAGCATTTATTCTTAAGGCCCCATGATGTTATGGTGTGGGGGCAAAGTACCTGTTTGGCTGTCTCAAATATAATTTCTTATCTTCAAGTGTTTGGCATTAAAATACCAACTTTTTGTTGCAAATTAAGTGGTAACGACAAATGTGATTTTACAATTTTGTGTATCACAAAAACTAAAAGGGTGGGGCTAATTACATCCATTTTTTATTTTAATATTTGTTAAACAATTAAACGGAATATATCCAAAATACTCTCTCTCCTAACCTAAGAAGCATCGACATTTCTAAGAAGGTCATGTGTCGCGTGTTGTATCGTGTCCGATACACGGACACGACACTTCATCGACACTTTTATTGCAGTGTCGACATGCAATTTTTTAGGATTTTGTCGTGTCGACGTACCGGTGTCGTGTCGTATCCGTGTCGGAGTGTCCGTGCCCGTGCTTCATAGCTCCTAACCCTGATCTCCCTTCTCTCTGATACTCCAGTCTTCCCCCGCTTCTCTCTATTTCTCCTATGTCTTCTTTATGCCACATGCACCCAGCAACCACCACCACCCTTTCCACCACGAACCTCCACCATGATCAGCCCACCCACGTCGCTGAATCAGGGACCCATTCAAAGCTAAAAGGGTCTGCTGAAGGCTTGAATTTGAAGCTTTAATGGCGGCTGAGAAGAGCTCTAATCAGTCCTCTGCAATGGTTGTTTCTAAACCTCCCAAGTCCTCTGTAAAATATCACTCTGAACAAATCTGGAACCTGAACATGGAACTTACTCCAATCTCAACCCACTAGAAGAACAAGAACATCTAAAACCCCTAACAACAATAATGGATGTTAACCACATCCCTTCCAGCTGAGTGGTAAGCTTATTGGGTGTACTAACCAAAAGGTTTAGTGTTCGAGTCACGAAGAGCGTGGCAACTAGGGAATTCACCCGGGGCCTCTAATGCCTCAGGAGATTAGTCGAGGTCCGCGTAAGCTGGCTCGGACAACCCAATTACCAAAAAAAAAAAACAACATTGGCTTAATCGAAAACTCAGATCAACAAAACCAGACCCAGATCAAGAAATCGGAGGGGATGACCACCGTCTCTTTCAGCATCTGGCCGTCGTCGCAGCGGACTCGAGAGGCCGTCATGACCCGCCTGATCGAGACACTCTCATCCCCATCCCTCCTTTCCAAGTGCTATGGATCCATGTCGTTCGACCAGGCCAACATCGTCTCTTGCCGCATCGAGGACGATGCCTTATCCTCATCCGCCGCCAACGACGGCATCGAGATCCTACAATTCTATTCCACAAGGGATCAACAAGCACATTCTCGACTCCGTCAAGTCCAAATTGACGTCGGAGCAGTCTTCGCCTTTTGTGGACCCTACTCCGGTCGGTGGTTGATCGTGGTGGCAGTTCATGGTGGAGAGGGGTGGTGGTGGTTGCTGGGCGTGGTAAAGAGAAGAGAGATAGAGAGAAGACTTTAGAGTAAGAGAGATGGGAGATTAGGGCTAGGGGAGAAGGTACTTTTGGTATATCCAATTTTTTTATTTAATAAATATTAAAATAAAAAAGAGTGGGTGTACATAGCAATAATGTGGGTGTATTTAGCCCCACTCAACTAAAATCACATCAATGCCATATCAACAATATAGTACAAGAGACATAAAAAAAAATGGTATAATTATATTTCAGACATTTTTATGTACCAAAATTTAAAAATAGTCTACCACTTTTTCAAGATTGAAAAAATATATATATATATATATTGCAAAATAAAAAGTAATCAAAATTTGCATGATGATTTAGAGCAATTTTTCGAAGTGTTGGGAGCTACTCTTCCTAACGCAGAGAGCAGCCCATTTAAAAGTTGAGTGCAACTCTTCACAAAATTGGGAACAAATCTTCAAACGTTAGGAGCAAGTCTTCAAACTATTTGGTGCAAGTTCAGAATGTTGAAAACAAAAGGTCGACTAAAAATACAAAATAACTATTAAAAAGTTGATATTTAAAATAAATAAAAAAATTTAAAACTATTGTTGATATTTTTTTTTAATTTCAAAAAATAGTAGACTGACTTTTAAATTTCGTACAAAAGTTGTCTGAAATCTAATTATCCCATTAAAAAATTGAGAAGAGTTATGTAAACTTTCTTTTCTTGAGTAATGCTATCCTTTCCAATTTTGTATTCTATATGGTTTCTCAACACATGTGATAGTAGACTCACTTGATTTTAATTGGAGGATGCTGAAGTGGTTCCATTATTGAAGGTGGTCTCATTGTCACATGTGTTGAAATCATACTTGGAATAAAAAATTTGGAAAGCATAACATTACTCATTCTTGAGTAGTTTTACTATTGTTTTACAGTGTTTGTTGGTCCTTATGTACAGCCTTAGAAGGGAGGAGGGACTAAGGGTCCAGTGTGGTCCCAAGTCCCCCTAAAATTTTTAAAATTTTAGCTTTAAAAATTATGAGTTTTACATATAGCTCCCCCTCCTTCACACACACACACACCCCTCTCTCTCTCTCTCTCTCTCTCTGGAATTTTAAAGGATACCCTATAATTTTTAAGATTCTTCAAATAGATCATATTATATTTCCAAATATTATATTTTTTTAATTAAAAATTACATCTCTTACCCCCAAAAATGCGGACTAAAACTAATTCTACATAGTTCCCTCTTTTAATTGGGGAATATGTTAAGCAAAAAATAACAGAATTGGGAATATTTGTGTCACGCCCCGGAACAGTAAAAATAGAGAAAAATAAAATTTCTTTTTTGGGTCCGTAGGAATTGGCTGGTGAAGTCACTCAATTGTCCACACCATGCAGTTCTAACTAAATAGTAAAAACAGGAACAATAATATAAACTAGATCGAATATATTACAAACATCCTAACTATTACAACATCAGAGTATGGAATGTAAATACAAAAGTCTAAGGCAACATATGCCTGGATAAAACATAATAAAAGTCTGCAGCGGAAACATAAACTAATATCTATCTTCGGATCTTCAGCTGGCGTAGACGTAGTCATCACCGTAAAATTCTCCTCCAGCGTAACCGTCATTAGCGGGACCACCCACTATGTACTCCCCTTCCGGATAGTAGCCATCATCATTCGGTTGGTACCTGCAAGAGCATAGACAAGATAAGCTGAACGAGGAATGTCCAGGCAATAAAAACCATCAGCTTGCTGAAAGCTGAGTGAGAAGTAACTAACACAGTTTCATAGGTATAAAGTAATTACCAGTTATGAACGAAATATAGTAGTGCTACTAATAACATCTTTTTCATTTATTCCGAGCTTGTTACCCGAATCCTATCGCCTTCAAACCCTAAGACCGGCTGTACCGACCTCAACTAACTACCATGAACCAAGTATATCATCACGACATACTAGAGTTCTTGTTCACCAGTTTCAAGAACTCTTACTGTTCACTACTTTTAAGAACTCTTGCGAACACCATACATCGTTCTAATATAACAACTGGTCTATGGACGTTCCACTACTCTTATTCACCGCTTTTAAGAACTCTTCTGTTCACTGCCTGTAAGAACACTTGTGTCACACCCCAACCCGCTTCGGATGGATTAGGACATGTGTAACAATGCTACAAGTACCCAAATTATACTAATTAGTAAAGAAAGCATAGATTAGATATCATTAAAAAAAACTTTACTGAGACAAAATAGCCCAAGGGTAAAATGGTCATTTATAGAATATGGTTAAATTTTATACCAAAAGATAGTTCTTTGAGTCCCAATTCCAACGTAAAAAATGGTGCGCGAATCCAAATTTTCTAGAAAAAGTTATGTCCATTTCTGTAAAAGTCGTCGAAAAATATTTTCGAAATCACTATTTTGGGCAGAGGGGTGTTCGACCGGTCAAACTGCCCCTTTCGACCAGTCCAAGTACCCTTTGGACCATATTTTACCTCATTCAACATCCTTAAAAGTCCTCAAACTCACAAGGCATTTGAGGCTACTTCCTAACCATTTTAAAACCACCAAAAAGTACTCAAAAGCATCGAAAACTCATTGAACCACGCAACTGTTAAAAGATTTCAAATCATTTACCCTAATTGAAGTAAAACAAATGAGCAAACCCAATATCTTGCCAAAGCAAACATTTACATAAAACTTTTTGGAAAGGATTTCAAAACCTTACTTAATACTTGTTTACAAAATAGAACTTGTCCGAAATGGTCGCAACACATGTCCGGACTTGACGGAATGGTCCAACCTAACTAACATACACAATCTAAAGTCAAACACAAGTTTATACATAGAATTCACAAGAGTAACTTCAAAACCTCCAACTACACATATTACAACATATGTCCAAGGATTCCGAAATCATAAGTCAAACCATATTACAAGTTCAATGAGCATATAAGCAAGTTCCAAATCTCCCCCATTCCCGAATACACGTCACTTCATCTCTAGGCCTTGTTCCGAACCTGCAGTGGTTGTTATATACCACAACAGAAAAGGAAAATAATTTTCTTAAGCATTACGCTTAGTGAGCAGTCTAAACATGATTGTATGCTTAACATGTGCAAATGCTACAAAAATCACATAATTCATATCCATAATAGCCGAACTACCGGTTCAATGATTTATTCAGACCCGAATACCTTCCCTTGGCCCCATGGTCACTTCTATTCCTTGGATTTCCGTTTTCAACGGATTCTTATCCTTCTCCTCCCTTATTACTCCCAACAATGAATCATTTCCCAAGTAGTTCATTGATTACCACATAATCACATAAGCATATAGACATAGTAATTAGTTCATTGATTACCACATAATCACATAAGCATATAGACATAGTAATTTCATATATTTACATGTTAATCACAATTCTAACATTCCCATAAGTACCAAGCATGAATTTACATACTCTATTCATATTTGCAGCATCTAGCACATCAAACCTCAATCAGTTTTAGTTAGAAAATTCACCTCTAACATTCCTACCCCAAATAAGCTAAGAAGAGCAAAATTTCACAAATTTCTAGCCCAAAACTCACTCCAGAGTAATTCGTACACGTTTTCAGAAAAATCATATGTTACCGATTAGAACAAGATACCAAAATATGATGATTATAACGTAAAAGAAAGGTATAGAAATGACCGTCTCACCTCCACGAGTCCGAATACGGCTTCAGTTCGCGAATTGGACAACGAACGACGGCGGAACGACGAAATTACGACAACGAAGACCCTCTCTCTCTCTCTCTCTCTCTTTAATTTTGTCATAATTTGAAAGTCTCTACTCTCTTGACACACATGCATCAAGCATGTAATGTCTTGTCAACACTTTTGCTTCTTTTCATTTATACCCCCAAAATTTCTTAAGTTCCTATTATGAAATCCTCCAAATATTCCATTAACTACTCAATCATCTAAATGGGTGGAGGGGGGCTTAGTAGGGTTAGGGGTAGGTATGGGGGAGGTTTTCAAAATTCGAGTTGGGTTCAGGTCGGGGTAGGGTAGGAAAACCCGAACCCGCCCCGAATACACTTGTATTTACGTTATTAACCCTCAATAGTTATATGTATTACCATTTTACCCTGCTAGTATAAATACCAAGCAAAAGGTTTAGGGCTTCCTATTTCTCACTGAAGACATTTCTTTCACTGCCTCTCAAGTTCTCTACCCTCTTCAGCTCTTCTCAAATGATCAGATCTTTCATCTTTCTCCTCTGACCCTCAAGACTCTCATCAGATCTGACTCTCAAGGTAAGCTTCAAAATGACCTAACTTTATTTAGTCTAGTTTAGATTTTGACCTTAAAAAAAACCCTAACTTAATCACCTATGAAGTCTATGATCTGTAATTGTGTGATTGTGTGCATGACTGCGATTGTGTGCGAGTGTATGCATGAGTGTGTGCGTGACAGCGTGAGTGGAGGTTGGCAAAGTGCGTGAGAGTGTTTGTGCGGAAAATCAAAGATCAGGTTACCCATTTCATTTTTTGCTTTTGATTGGTTGTAAATTACTACTGTTGTAACTCTACTGATGGATCCTCTTTTCAACAACAGCAACAAGTTAAGAAGAGAAGAAATCTACTAGGAACTCCAGGTAAATTTGTTCTATTTTTAACTATTTCATATGTGTTGTATGTGTGTATATATATAGGCCTTTCCATATTTCTTTTGTTCAATCTGCTTACAATTTAGTGGAATTTGATTCAATTTTTAGTTTAAGTAAAATAGATATTATAAGTGGAGGGTTGTAGATGAGTTTTTGGCCATTACGTATATGAATATTTGACTTAGTTCAATGTTTTTTTAAAGAATATTCTGCACTAATTTGAGATATTTTCTAAGTTTATTTGTCTTTTTTGGGCTAAAAATCTCTGAAGTGACTGGATCTGATGTCTTTTGAATTTTGTTGGTAAATTAGTTGGGTCTTATTAATCTCATATGGGTGTGGGTGTGTATTCTTCAAATGGAAAATAGTTGATGTTTTTACATCATAAGTATTGCATTATTTTCATAGTTCATGTGTATGCCATTATAAAAGTATATCCAAGAAAAACTGGACTATATAAAGTCAAGATGTAAAGGAAAACTTGATTTTAATTCCAAGAAGAAAAAAACATGCAGAGTGGTCATCGTTTGATAAATAAATTTTGTGAGCTAATATATGCTCATGATATCTTTTACTAAGTTACTTAATGCACTTAGCTGTTGAAATAGGCCAGATCTTGGAAGGAACACATGCTTGAGCTTTGTTGGCTATAACTCTTAAAAACTGACAATCACTATCTACTATATAATTTCTAACTGATCGGCATTTTCCTTGTGCCAAGCAAAAAAAAGTGATTATCTCAAAATTTAAGCGCGAGTTTCTGCATTGCTATTTGCTACTCTATTATATTTTGTTTGAATGGAAATAAATTGGAAAACAAAAGTAAGCATTGAGATTGAATTCCCAGAAAGTAAAATGGAACTTAACATTTTGTAACCACTAAACTTCATTATTTATATTTGTGACTAACTCATAGGTGTATATTTGTGACTTTGTTGCCCCTACGAATTGCAGATTGATACTGGATATTTGTGACTTTGTTGCCCCTACGAATTGCAGATTGATACTGGAGCATTGTTGAATTGAATTTAGAGAACCATTTCGAAGAGGTAAATTATGTGTTCTTCTTGACTGAAATTGACTAATTTTATTAATGTTTTTATTACAATCATATTGTTTTATAAGATTGAGACATACACATATTTAATTTAGGTTGACAACGTCGGATTCACCGGTTGAGAGTAGATTTACCCAAAAGTCTGTACCTACCCAAAATTATGTACCTACCTGTAGACACCCCGATTTTGACCAAACGTCGAATTTAGGAGAGCGTCACCTCCACGTCCAATGATGATAAGGATCAAAAGATTCGAAGTATTCCAAGCTCTTCAGAAAGTTCTCCAAAAGCAATAAAATTTCACAGAAAGAAGAAAATACCAGGTATTTAGAAGAATTCAGGTATAAAACATCATTTTTGGAAAAGCTCTTCAAAAATAAGTATCTTTAAGAAAAAGGAGGAAAGAAAAGACCTAAAAAGGGGAAGTTCAACAAAAACGGCACACGGAAGTATTTTGCGGCACTCAGTAAGTGCCGAACGGCATTCGGTGAGTGCCGGACGGCAGTTACGGAATGCCGGCCCGGCATTTACTGAGTGCCGCCGATATTTTCTGACTGTCGTTTGCTTTTAAAGTCCTTATTTTGTGATACAATACGTATATGTATGCGGATAAAAACAAAAAAACTGATAAAGTAAGGTTGACAAAAACGTGACAATCAATACTTCGTCGCGGCACTTACTGAGAGCCGCACGGCAGTCATGGAATGCCGCCGCGGCAGTCACGGAGTGCCGCAGCGGCATCCACTGACTGCCGCAAGAGATTTTTGAACGCCGCCCTGTGCAGCAGTCTGTCCATTTTCAGGAAGTGCGTATTGTACCACCAAATGAGGCATTTACACCTGTCTTTTACTCCGAATTCACTGAAAAAACTTGGTAATTTTGTCTATAAAAGAAGGAGGATCTTCCTTGGGAGGAGATAAATATATATATATATATATACAACACACAAGAAATCACTACCACTACAACAACACATATTTGAAAGAGATAGAGAGTTTTTGAAGGCTTGAAGAAGAACTTGGAAGATCTTCAAAATATAGAAATTTGAGGATAGTCTTGGAGATGACCCTCTAATCTTAGTTGTGTTTTCCTTCCTTTTCTTGCCTCTAATCATCAAGTCATTTAGTTTTTCTTGATTAAGTTTTAGAGTTTTGTTAAGTAAACTTGGAAGTCCTTGCTTCCTAGTTCTTTGATCCTTCTTCTATTTTTTTTTCTTGTTTATGTTTTTCTTTTGAGATTCTTGGAGATCTTCAATATCTCTCTTGAAAGCTCTTGAGTTTGATGTTTTGAATCTCATGTAAGCTTATACTTCACATGGGAGTCAAAGTTTGATCATCACTTCATTTTATAAGCAAATAGGTGGATCCAAGTCCATACTTATGGCTTGGGTCCTCTAGCTTGATGTTTCATGGAATCCTTTCTATATTCCTTTGAGACTCATGAGTATTAGTCATATCTTCATCTCCAATGACCATCAAATGGTAGGAGAAAGTAGTTTGAGTCTAAGCTCATCTCCATGGTTTAGATTCATTATCTTAAGATTTCATGAAGTCTATTCATACTTCATTTGAAATCAACAAATATGAAGGTCTTTAGCCTCCAATGACCATCAAATGGTAGGAGAAAATGGTTTAGTTTAAGTCCAACTTTATGGTTTAATAGTTGGGGTTAACAAATAAAAGTTGAACTTGACAATGAAATAGAGGATCGGTTTTGATCAAAGATTTTTAGTTCGAAATCAAACCGTTGGAATCAAGTGAAACCAACGGAAAAGTGTCAATAACATAATGTTTTACCACTGTAATTTTTGTTTTAAGAAGATTTCATGTTTAAAGTGGTTTGGTCATGAGTTTTGTGAAGACACTACAATCTGCCCAGAGTTTCAGAACAACAACACCCTTTTGAAATAAGCAAATCAGAACCTTAATAAAGTATTTGTGACCCAAAATAATTTTTTCTAAGTAGATTTATGTGTTAGGAAGATACCCTAAAAAGAACAAAGCATTTATGATCTTTTTGCTATTTTTAAAAAATCAAACAAAATCTCTGGACAGAGAGTTATACATCTCTGAGTGATGTCTGGTGTTTGTCCTTTTCCTAGAGATCTAACCGTTGCAACTTTGATTTTCTTTTTGATTTGGAAACTAGACACACAGAGGCATCTTGTGTCCAAAAATCATCAAGATCAAACCACGGGAAGCATGCTTTTTATTTTCTTAAAGATCTAGTCTGCTCTCTGTAATTTTCAGAATTTTATGACAGATTTGACTAACTTTGTAAATAATGGTCCAAATGACTTTTCTATGACCTAGTGTTCAAACCTTGTTTCAATAATGATTAGTTAAGTTTGAATTCAAAGTTTAAGTGATCTAAATCATTGAGTACTTCAATAATTTATTCTTTTCATGTACATATTCATATGGCTTGACACTTATAATTAGGACTTGGTTGCTTTAGATTTAATTACATTTGATAGATTTAAGCTAGAAGTCTAGGATTGTTATTTAAGAACCAACTTTATATATTGTATATCATGTGGACTAACCCTTTGTTTTGTAGCGCTATGAAGGTATGATTGCTCGAACTCCTCTTTAGTTTATCTTTATTTTATCGATTTTTCACCTTAACGCACGACACCTTAGAATTAGGTTTTGCTTTACTTGTATATATGGATTAGAGACTCTTTTTCTAGTTTTTATTTAAATCGCATGCATTGCACGTTTAATATTCGCGGCTGGATCCCAGGTAAGTTCTCTTGTTCTTTATTGCATATCATATTGCTTGCTACTTGAATTACTTGGCTTTTGAATGATATTTTGTAGATTGGTAATTTTACACCATTTTGACATGTTTGTGTAATGTATACATATACATATATATTAGTTGAGGGCACATTTAAATTAATAATTCGATTAAAAGGATGTTGAGTAAAGGCTTATCGCAAGATAGGATGAGAGATGGTGTTTTAGTCCGACGGGCTCCTTCATCTCTCATTCTATAATCCCCGGACCTAGTTAATCTTTGGTTTCTAAAAAGATCAGTTTGCTTTAAAAATGGTTTTTTAATTTTTCCTTTTAAAAATTAAGTGGCGACTCATTTGTTTTGAATTTGAAATTTAAAAGAACTTTAAAAGAAAAAGCTGTGGGTAAGAAAAATTGCGATATCCACAATCTGGCGACTCTGCTGGGGATCGAACCCAGAATCTTTGGTTTTGCAGACCAGAATTCTGATTTTGGGTTCACTCGAGGATTAGACTCGAAAAATATCCTTTTAATCGAATTAGTTAATCTTTGTGTACCTGTTGCATTTCACTTGCATGTCCAGCCAGTCGATTGCACGGAACTATGACCTTAGAGGCTCGGGGCAACCCGGTCGGTCAAGTCATCATGGGACTGTATGATCACCCTTGATCTCGTACCATGATTTGGTATATTAAGCATCCTATCGGATGTGTGTCAAGGGTCCCTTATTTGACCAAAACCCAGCTTTTGCATAATAGTTTCTATAGAACCTTTCAATCCTAGGAAATCAACTCTTGATTAGGATTATGTGCTAGGGAGTTTTGTATGCCCGGAAGGGATTACTTGAGATGATGACGATTCTTGCTTGATAAAAGATGTATAATCTTTTAATCACCTTTTAGCAATTTTTCCTCATGTTCCACGACATTTGGAGAACATGCCTGACAAACATTGAATATTGCACATTTATGTGCTAATATAATAGACATAATGCTCAGTTAATCCCCCAAATTCCTAGTTTTACATGCATATTTGAATTAATATAAATTAACAGTGATGTCACTCAAATGCATGTAATTATTTATTTTTACACATTTTATATGTTTAGGTAAAAATGAAGTGAAATAAAGGGAAGAAAAGAAGTAGCAACCACACCATAGTATATTCATATGAATAGTAGTGAATAGTAATAAATAGTAATTTTACTATTTAAAAAAAAAAAGTGAAACGAATCAACATCCAAACAGTATGGATGTTGACACTTAGCCTATACCAATTTTTTCTTTTGTGCAGGTTATGCTTTGTCAATGAAGCTGACAGAAAACAGAAGAAAAAAAAATGAGATCAAAGAAAAAATGGCAAAGCTCGTGCTCAAACGTGACGAACGCGGTGATGAATTTTCATCGCAGTTCGTCTATAAAAGGAAAGGAGAAGACAGAGAAGAAAAAAACACAACACACCACAAGCAAGACACAGCTCCACAAGCACAACACAATCACTGTTAGGGAGAGAATAGTTTAGGGGAGGTTGTTATGTGAGTACTTTATATTGTCCCTAGAAATAGGAAACTTTAATTTTTTTTTTTGCCTTTTCTAGTTCTAGTAGTTGTAAAATTTTACTTTTATGTAATTGATGATTTCATGTTAAAAAATATGTAGCAAAACTTTGTGTACTGTATTTCTTAAAATAAAATATTTATTTTCTTGTATGACCTTTGTCAATTTGTAGTAGTAAAATATTCCTATTTAAAATTAGATTTAATATTTCTAGTCTAGTAGTACTTATAGTTGCCCCCTAAAATAGTTAGAAACTCCAAATTTTCAATTTTTATAGCAATATTTTCATTCACTAAAAGACAGATTTTGCGATTAAATGCCAGATTTCTTAGCCACGTAGTTGTTAATAATCACCTACTAAAATCCAAAAGTACATCATACCCATATCTCACTCCAAAAGTATATTTGGATTTGGTTTGACCTTATTTGTGTTCTTGGAGTTCAACCATTGTGACCTCACAAGAATCCAAAGTCAAAGGTTTAGTATTTTATTATTAATTCAGTATTTCCATTTACGTATATTTTATTAGCCTAGTTGTACTAAACTTTGCTATTTTGCAAATTCCACAAATTCAACCCCAGCTCATGTTAAGTAAAGAAAATAATATATAATATTAGTTTTCACCCTTACCTTGGTTTTACAACTTTAATTTTAATTGGACGGTGATTGCGTGCATCTATTTAATTTATCTTTTATTTTTATTTTAAAGACAGTTTCAAAATGGTAGGCTAAAACTTTAATTGGGGATATGTAATAAAAACTTAGAAACCACAGCTTCTGTGCACTAATCTTAAATGGGCAAATTTATCTGGATGAGTTGTTTTTCCATTTATGGCAAAAAATATCTATGTATCTATAGTTTATGACCATTTAACATATTTATATACTATGGCTATATTGGGCTCAAAAGAGTACATATTTGAAATAAAAAGCCTAATTATGTGGATTGTCAAACTATGCCTTTTGTCATAAAAAACACCTAGCATACTCAAACAACTCATATGACAAAGTTAATATTTCAAATATTTGTTTATATATATTTCTATCCAATAATGGATAGGCAATTGTGTAGTGGCAGAGTGGTGGAGACTAGATACCGAATAACCCACGTCCGCGGCGGGGCACGGTTCGAACCTGGCTACTGCCCAATTGCCTTTTTATTTTTCTTTAAACCAAACGACGTCGTTTCATATCAAACCTGACACACTTGATATGACCCTGACTAGTGAAAGTTTATTTTTAAATAAAGAATGACTCTGCGGTCTTAAATGCCAAATGCTTTTCAAATGAACAAAAGTTGTGGGATCTAGTGTTGATTTGCATATTCCCAATTCCTTTAAATCATTTCTCCTAGTTAATTAATATTTTTTGTTTTATAATAGTTTTGCTTAAATATCTGTATTATTTCCATCTTTCCCTATTATTAAATCTAAAAAGTTTATCTCACAATAATTTAGCTTTTATATATTTTTTTTCTTCCTTCTCTTACTAGTATGTTAGTTAATTTATTTTGCACTGTTAAAATCTTTACCATAAACTGTTAAGAAAAAAATAGCTTTAATTACTTTTATTGCAAAAATATAAAAATTAGTAGTTTAGTAAAACCCCACAAAATCCATCATCTTTGATTTTCTTTTTAGTGACAAAATAGTTATCTACTAAACTTTATAAAATTTTATTCCATTCCCTGTGGGTTCGACCTGGACTTCCAGAACTTTATTACTTGTAAGATCACCTACACTTGGGTGTGATAAGAAAACGCGTCAATAGGATGTCGTCAATGCCGAACCCTGATTATAAGATTATACTTCTTATATCATGTTTAGCTAAGCATCATTGACCTTGTATGTATCCAAATTCATGGAAAGTACGGTGACAATCTGGTCATGTGATCCCCCTACCCAAAGGTTTTTCTCAAGGTTTTCGATTACCTTTTCAAAAAAATCTTTTTCTCTTTTCAATTAAAATTTCCAAATTAACCTTTGTTAAGGCATATTTCACTTGATCATCTTCAAAAGAAAAATTCGAAAATCCTTGAAATTATTTTTTGTAGAAGAATGTTCTCAAAAAGCACTCTCAAGCATTGTTTTCAAAATCTTTTTACCATCCAAGGAAAGCTTTTCAAAGGAATTTTGAAAAATTTTGAATGTCCAACCTCTGGGAGGGTAGTGAGATCACAATGAGAGGAGAAAATCAACGCACTTGACATGAGTGAGGATTTTATGTGCTTATATGCTTATGTGTTAGAATTAGGATTTTTTCTTTTTCCTTGGCATATAGAATAGGCACACACACATGCATTGCATCCGTGTGGCATATAAAAAAGGTTTTTACTAAACGTCTTTTAAAAAATGTATCTTTGTGTGACAAAAGAAAGTGGGCAAAAGTCTTAAAAAGAAAATTTCAAAATTTGTTGTAGGAGCAAAAATAGCATCAACGTCAAACCAAGCGTGATTTAGGGATCCCACGGCGAGGCTGGTAAGAAGAGAATACGCTGACATGGCCGAAGAAAGAAACAACGAAGAAATGGCCGGGTTAAGGATACTGGTAAAACAACAAGCAGAGCAAATGAGGTGACAGACCGAAAACATGAACCGTATGATGGGGATGATAGAAGAACTGAATCGCCGACCACCACATGTAATTCCGCCTGTTATGGACCCACCTTTAGGAGGAGGGGAAGGAGATTGGTTCGATGATCAGGAGGCACAATGGACTGATGCACTACGGGCCAATAGAGACAGAGAGAAAGTTGAGAAGGAGAAGCTACTGACCTAGAAAATAGAGAAGTTGGAAAGGGTGATGCGCAAAACTCAGGGAGTTGACACTTATTTGATGGAGTTGGAAGGTCTGTACGACGGGGTCCACGAGACGCTGTCTGCCGGGTTTAAGATGCCAATTTTTGACAAGTTTGATGGGACTGGGAATCCTCGCAGTCATGTAAGAATGTGTATTGGGGCTTTCCAACCAAGTGGACTGAGCACAACCATGATGGCAGTCCTATTCCAACAAACTTTGACCGGGGCTGCTTTATCCTGGTATCTTACTCTCGAACCAAGCAAAACCAGGGTGTGGGAGGAGGTGATCAAAGCGTTTGTGGCACAGTACGAGTACAATCAAGATTTAGATGTCACTGTCCGAGATTTGGAAACCACTAGGCAAGGGAACAAAGAATCATTCGCCGAATACCTGAGCAGGTGGAGGGCAAAGGCAGCTAAAATGGTACAAAGGCCGTCTGAGAAGGACCAGATCCGAATGCTGATGAAGAATCTACAGCCAGTATACCAAGAAAAGATGAGATTCCAGCCAATTAACACCTTTGCTGAGGTTTTCGATGTCGGGACGAGAATAAAAGATGCAATCCAAGAGGGGGTAATCAAGCGAGAGGAACAACTAAACCGGTACAGGAGGCCAAACTACGGATCCAACTGAGGACAAACGAGGGGTCACTCCAGCCCCACCGATGTCAATGCACTGAATGGGCCAGAAAGGAAATTCGACATAACACCGAGGAGAGCAGGGGACAAAGCACCAAGAAAGTTCTCAGATTTGGGAGTGTCACTATCAACTGCCCTCGGATAGACTGTTAGCGAAGGGGCATCTCCGTCAGTTGGAGCCTCGACCTCTACCAAGTCCACTTCTGCCAAATTTTCAAGGGGACCTCTTCTACAAATTTTATCTGCAGAAGGGTCACTCAACGGATCGGTGTATGAGATTAAGGCACGAAATCCAGAACCTCATTGATAAAAAAGTAATTTCAGAACCACCTACCAAAGCTCCAAATGTTACTAGAAATCCACTTCCGAATCATCAAGCTATGCCATCACCGCAGGGCCTTTATCTCTTGGGGATAGAAGAAACAACCTTCGATCCGTCTAGGCTAATCACTAAAGCCAGGACACCAAGAAAGCTATACCAGCTACCGAATGATTCGACAATCTGTGCTTTAGAGGATCAGCCGGAGAAGAATAAAGTGGGGCAGTCAGACTGGTGGATTCAAGGGAATGACAGTCGAGACGTAAGCCAGGTAGAAGACGATCTTTGGTATGAGAGCGACGAAGAAATAGAGATGGTGGAGGTTACTTTGAAAGTTGATTCAGAAGTTGATAATCTATGGGCAAGAGAAGAAGTCATTCATTTAACTCGGTCAGGCAGACACTTTAAACCGCATGAGCTAGAGGAAGAACATCCAGGGAGAGAATTGGACAAGGGAAAAGGGTAGATGAATGAAGAAGAGGAAAAAGACAGGGTTCTAAAGCAGATGAAGAAAACTCAGGCCAATATCACCATTTGGGGGTTGCTGATAGCATCAAAACGCCACAGGCAGGCAGTGTTGGATGCCCTAAATCAATCTGATGTTCCCATTAACACAGCACCGGAAGATATCGTGGAAATGATTGGCAGAATTCCGACCATGGCTATTACCTTTTCTTCAAATGACGTGCCCCCCGGAGGACCCATGCTCAACAAGACGTTGTATGTCACTGTTGAATGTTTGGGGAACACCGTGCCCACTTGTCTCATTGACAATGGGTCTGCTCTTAATGTGTGCCCCTTCCGAACAGCCAAACAGATGGGTTTAGATGAGTCTTCCTTCGTGCCGTCCCAACAAAAGGTCAGAGCATATGACAACACTCAGAGAGCAGTTATGGGTATCATCTCTCTTAACCTTGTCATTGGACCAGTGGATAAACAAGCCGAATTTCAAATCATTGACATCCCCGCCTCTTTCAATTTATTGCTAGGGAGGCCATGGTTGGATAGCTTGGGTGCCATACCGTGCACCATTCATCAAAAGGTCAAATGTGTTTGGAAGGGCAAGGTCTACGACATCCTCGGGGACAGTTGGGTTGGTTCATCCGAAACATCATCAAGCGCACCTATTCTAGAATTACAACTGCAAGAAGAAGGAGCAAATATGGGAGGGTTCGAGTTCGTCAGCATGATTGAAGAGGAAAAGCCAAAAGAATTCCTGCCACTATACTTTGATCAATATGCCAGTCCACTGGTCGCAGGGATAATGAAAATATGGGTTTCTTCCCAGGCATGGGATTGGGAAAGAACCACCAAGGTCTGCCGGAGTTTCCAAAAATCCCTACTCAGACTCACACTCACGGTCTAGGTTACCAACCATCCAAGAAAGGGCAGAAGGAAAAGAAGAAGGCCATCAATGCACCACTAAACCCTTACCTAAAGACGCTCAATGGGTATTTTATGAAGGAAGGAGAAGATTTCCCCTTTTGCGGCATCCCAGAGCCATGGGTGGACCAGAAAGATAAATGTTTAAAGCCAGGGTTCGAGATCTTCTTTCCCCATGAGTTTTCTGCATATGAAGATCCATACTTGCAGCTGCCTGCCAAGTCGGTCACCGCCAAAGATTGGATTGGTGCGTTAGACGGCTCTGTCATGAAAGATCTGTTGGGCGAATGGAGCACAGAGGTTATGAAAGCGGATCATGGAAAGGTCAAGGATGAATACATCGAAGGACTGGTAGAGGAGGCAACCGAGAGTGGGAGAAGATGAGGTAGATCAGAGGGAGGCCGACAAAGGAAAGGCCGAGATGGAAGAGATCACCAAGGCAGGAGATCTGGAAGAATGCTTCATCACCAATCTGGGAGGAGAGAACAAGAGAGAGTGGGTTTTTGAGTCTAGTGATAGGTTTTCCCCACACCCAGAGTCTATAATGGCCCAAATGAGGCGTCTTTCAATTTTCATGTCTGTTGTAATCACTCCGAAGAAAGTTAATGAGAACATGACTGATTCTGCCTACTCGAACGCGCTTAATGAATGTGATGAATGTGATGATCATGAAATACCCATTGAACTGCAAAAATTAATTGAAAAAAAAAAAGAATCTGCATGTAAAATCATGGAGGACACTCTAACAATTAATCTTGGAAATGAAAATAATCCTCAAAATGTCTTTATCGGCTCTACACTTGGCAAAGAAGAAAGCAAAGAACTAATCAATTTATTGAATGAATTCAAAGATGTTTTTGCATGGTCTTATAATGATATGCCAGGTATTGATCCAGAGATAGTCCAACACCACATCCCCATTTTCCCAAATTCTAAACCAATAAAACAAAAATTGAGGCAAATGAGGCCTGAATGAGCACTCAAAGTTAAAGAGGAAGTTGAAAAGCAGCTAAGAGCCGGATTCTTAATGGTCACCGAGTATCCAGAATGGATCGCCAACATAGTGCCCGTCCCCAAAAAGGATGGTCGTATTAGGGTTTGCGTTGATTTTTGAGACCTAAACAAAGCAAGCCCTAAAGACGATTTCCCTTTACCGCATATCGACGTCCTCGTTGATAACACCGCCGGACATGAGCTTCTGTCCTTTATGGATGGATTATCTGGCTATAACCAGATCCTGATGGCACCAGAAGATAGAGAGAAAACCACTTTTATCATGCCATGGGGGACATACTGCTATAGGGTGATGCCATTTGGGCTCAAGAATGCAGGAGCAACATATTAGCGGGCCGCTACCACGTTATTGCACGACATGATCCATAAAGAAGTGAAAGTGTATGTGGACGATATGATTGTAAAATCTAAAGAGAGAGGAGGTCACTTGGAGGCTCTGAGGAAATTCTTCGGGAGGTTAAGGGAGTTCAGAATGAGATTGAACCCACAGAAATGTACCTTCGGAGTCACCACAAGAAAATTGTTAGGGTTCCTTAATACTCAGAGGGGGATCGAAGTAGACCCGACCAAGATAAAAGCCATAGTCGAGATACAGCCACCCAAAAATGAAAAAGAGCTGAGGGGGTTCCTGGGTAGAATACAATTCATAAGCCGATTTATCTCAAAGCTCACCATGACTTGCGACCCGCTATTTAAATTGCTCAGAAAAGGAGAGAAGTTCGAGTGGGATACCTTGTGCCAAAAAGCCTTCGATAAGATCAAAAGTTACCTCTAAAACCTACCTGTCCTGTCACCACCTTCACCTGGGAAGCATTTGCTTCTGTACCTTTCTGTGATCGAAGATTCAAAGGGGTGCATGTTAGCCAAGAAGGAGAAAAAGGACATGTAGAAAAGGCCATTTATTATTTGAGTAAAAGGATAACCGGATACGAGTTGAAGTACTCACCCTTAGAGAAGGCATGTTGGGCCTTAGTTTGGTGCACCCGTCGCCTTAGGCACTATATGTTAGCCTTCCCCGTGATCTTAATCTCCCGAATGGATCCGCTCAAATACGTGTTTGAAAAACCTGCCTTGACCAGTAGGATTTCCCGATGGACCATGATGCTAGCCGAGTTTGATATCAGATATGTCACCTCTAAATCTGTTAAAGGGAGAGCCATCGCCGAGTACGTAGCCGACTTCGTCGTGGAAACTGGGAAGAAAGGAGAATTCAAGTTCCCTGATGAAGAAGTGATGGAGATAAGGGAGGATTTGTGGAAGATGTACTTCGACGAAGCAGCCAACCAACTAGGTTATGGAGTTGGAATCATTCTCATAGCGCTCGATGGGGCCCCTACCCCATTATCCGTCAAACTCAAGTATAACTCAACCAACAACACTGCGGAGTACGAAGCATGCATAATTGGGATGGAAGCAGCCTTGGCTTTAAAAGTTGAACAAATTGATGTCTTCGGAGATTCTAATTTGGACATATCCCAAGTCCGAGGAGACTGGAAGGTAAAGCATGAGAAATTGAGACCTTACCATGATTACCTGGAAAGTCTGAAAGCGCAGTTCAAGAAGATTTCTTTTTACTACCTTCCTCGTGAAGAGAACCAGCTAGCTGACTCCTTGGCTACCTTAGCTTCGATGATCCAAATCTCTTCCAAAACTGCCATGGTCCCGCTATCCATAGAAGTGAGGGATCAACCGTCATTTAAAATGATCGCGGCTGTAGAAAGAGAAGATGAAGTGCCTTGGTATGAAGATGTGTGGAAGTTCATTAAAGAAGGAGAATACCCCGAAGGAGCCTCAGAAAAGGACAGAAAGGCGATCCGACGATTTGCCGCTCAATTTGTGATTTATGCAGATAAACTATGGAAGCAATCCTACACCGGGTATAATCTAGAGTGCCTATATGGGAAAGAAGCTAAGAGAATGATGGAGGAAATACATGAGGGAGTATGTGGACCCCACATGAATGGGCACATGCTGGCAAAGAAGATCATCCGAAAGGGGTATTATTGGACGACCTTGGACAAAGACAGTTGTTGATGTTGTCAGAATCAAGATATAAAAGTATTCTTTACTTTTCAAAGGATTTGCAGTGTGGAAGTAAAGGTCGAACCCACAGAGATTGATTACTACAGCAACTTAATTTTAAAACCTAAGTTTAATTAATTAGGAAAAACGGAGTTTGATTTGGATTTAATTAAACTAATAACAATAAAAATAAATCTAAACTATGAAAGCAATTAAAATTGTTTTAATGAATGTTTAAGGGAACCTAGGATTGCAAATCCACCACTAGTTTCATAATAGGAATATTTATGAATTACTTTAGCTTATTACGTTGGATGAATATGGGGAATTGTAGCTACAAGCCCAATTCCTCCGACAAGAAGATAATCATGGTTCAAGCACCAACATAATCCATCTGCGGATAGCACGAATTATCTCACACTAAACTAGGGTTGTGATCTAATCCGTCTAACCTAGGCATGGACTATTCGGATACTTGATAGCACGAATCAATAAAGCACCATCACATGTAAACAATCTAAACAAGCACAGCAAGAATAGATCGTTGAGCACATCACAGTCAAAATAGATCTAAGACAAGAATAAATTCTGAAAGCAATGATTTAATCACTAGAAATACGATTTATTAATAAAAATCCTCTCAACATGTGACTGTCATCCATACATAATAAAACTAAAATAAATACATAAAATACTCCCTATTACTCATCTAGGGCTTCATTGAAACCCTAGATCAATGATCTAGCCGTCCATGGAAGTAGTAGATAGCAAGAGGTTGATGGAGGAGGCCATGGAAACCCTTGGTCTTCTTCTTCTTCTCCTTGCTTCCCTCCCTTCAATGGCTGGAAGTATGGTTGTAGAATGTGTGTATAATAATTGCCAACCCTCTAATTGAGTAAATTTAGAGTTTATATAGATTTACAACATGTTTTGGAAGCCTTTTCAACTCGAAACGGACTGAAACTGATGTAATTTACAGTCTGGACGTCGTTTAGCAGTCTCGTTTGCACAGGAGTCTTCAGTATACTGAAATACGCAACTTTGGTTTTTGGGCATATTGCGCGAGCGGGTCGCGCGAGCGCGACATTTGGCTTTCGCGCGCGCGGGTCGCGCGAGCGATTCTGGGGTTCTCGCGCGAGCTGATCGCGCGAACGATTTCTCGGATTTCGCGGGCGCGGGTCGCGCGCGCGACTTGGTTTTTTCAGCTTCTTTTCTTCTGCTTTTTCACCCTGTTTAGCCTGGTTTAGTTGATTTCTTCCAAAACCTGTCAGAAACTAGAAAACAGAGTAAAAATATACAAAAACAGGATAAAAAAGCACTAACAAATGCGCGTTAAAGCGTATAAATAGGATTAGTTCTCTCCCGATCACACCCCCAAACCTACATTTTGCTAGTCCTCGAGCAAAACTAAAATAAAAACTACTAATAAAAAATCTATTCCATTTTCGTATGGATCACGATTGCATTTAGCGTATGCAACAAGCCTTTTAAACCCCTAGGTGTCCCTAGTCGGACAAGTGAAGTCTCGTGAGGGTTCTCATCAACAAGTTACCCACAACCATATTTATTAACTTAAAATTTTAAAAACTTTTATTAAAGCGAAAAACATAATATTCAATACTCCTTATTATACAACAAAAATTTAAAATAGAATAACGAACAAAAAGAAATAGAATCAAACACCTACATACATCATGAAAAACAGTCTCAAGCACATGCATCGTATAAATCAATAGAGTTTCTCATAAACTCGCACGTGTGTGATGAGGTAGTCAAGTGAACACGCGCATGTCATGAACTTGGAATATAACCCGGATAACCGTCTAACTATGTCTCGACTACGAATCTCACAATGTCAATTACACTCTAAAATGAAACACTCAGAAACATGTGTAATTTTTCTAAAATATGTGAGTAAAGGAAATATATTTTCAAAACGATAAATGCTCACATATGACTCGAAAAAGACGCATGACACGAAAGAACAGTAGTCTCATGGATAAGATACCAACAATCAAGAAAAATTAATCATTACCATGTTTTAATCCCCTCCCATCATTTTCATATCCGAACCATGTTTCCTAGGATCAAATAGGACTTTTTAAAGGTTGTAATGTGGCTCAGGTAATGAAAAAGGATAGAAAGGATTCATTAGGTAGTTTTCAGGATGGCATTGTAAGGCATGTTCGATTTCTTTCATTCTTCTTCTACAAACTTTCATCTTGTCTTTCTCTTCATTCCTTTTCATTCATTTTTCTTCTTTTCTTTCATTTTTTTTTCAACCTTCCTCTTCTTTATTTTGTTTTCTTTTTCCTTTTTCTTTTTCTTTTCTTGCTTCTCAAATGATTATTCATCGAATACCAAGCAACTACCCCAATAGCATCTTATTTTCTTTTTCTTCCCAATCACACATTGCCTTAACACCACTAAAAGTTGATCAATCTTTCAGGGGTGAACTCCAAGTTGGCCAAATTGGAGCAAAAACAAGGATAATGGTATTCAAAGAAAGAAATGGCATTTTAATGGCTCAAAGGGGGAACTAAGGAAATTTTTCATCATTTATCGGTCGGTAATAAACAAAGAAGGCCTAAAATCATTTCCTGAAGTCGTATGGTTCTTCAATGTTTACGACGGAAGATTATTTAGCATGGTAACAACTATTTTAACTTGACTATCAACCAAAACAAGAATAATGAGACTAAACAACAAGTAGATGCGCTATTTCAATGAAATTCGACAAACACAAGATGTATTTCTAACCCTCAAAACAGAAAAGATAGGCTCAAAAGCTCACTGGGTTTAGTCTCCACCTTATGTTATCTAGACATCCGAATCATATTATAGTTCACAACCAACATGTATTCAAGCGACTACGTGCAGTGCATAAGTTTATGTGCAAATCTATGATATAAAACTACGATTCAAATGATACATAACCTAAAACGTTTCATCATAACTTTAGCAAACATTTAATCACACATTCTCTTGTTTATCATTCTATAACAAATCACATTACATAACAAGAAGTATCGACTAGCGATTGCAAAACCGTAGGTAACATCGTTTATTTAAACACACTTATTGAAAATTTTAAAATTTTAGTGCATAATAACGTGCATGTGTGTGCATACCCCCAAACCTAAACCTTTCATTGTCCCCAATGAAACAATAAAACGAAAGAAAGGAGAGTACGTAAAGAAGGAACGATATTACCTCGATCTTGACAATGGAAAACAGGTGAACACAAAGGAATATGACAATAGAGTTCAATGTTACCTGTTAATACTAGATAAACGAAAAAGAAACTAACAAAAGAATATTAAAAGTAAATGAAATCAAAATACAAAATAAAAATCTAAAAAACTAAGTTAAACTAAACTAAACTAGCAAAAGGAAAAGAAAAAAAAACGAAAAAGTATAAATATAATAAGGAAAACAACAACTAACTTGAACTAAACTGAAACAAATAAACAAATATCATAAACGTAAAAACTATTAGAACCAGTGTGGGGGAAGGATACAAGAAAACAAAAGAAAATATGCAGAAATGGGGGTATCGCGCGCGCGGTCCGCGCGAGCGGCCGTCGCGGGCGCGAATTCCCAGAATTTTTTTTTTTTTTTTTTTTTTTAATCAAAATGCTATCTCGCGCGAGCGAGGTACCTCGCGCCTGCGAAATGAGGCGCGAGGAACTACTGAGGCATCATATAAAAGAAAAGGAAAGAAAAATACTAAGGGGCACTCTCGCGCCAGCGGGCCGCGCGAGCGACGTCTCGCGCGAGCGGGCCGCGCGCGCGAGAATGGTTTCTTCCACTTTTTGATTAAAATTATGTATAGAGTATTAAAATAAATTAATTCCAACCCCCAAACCTGTCCAGAATGTCCAAACAGACTAAAATCACCCAAAAACAAAGAAAAACGAACGAAATAAAGCTTGGGTTGCCTCCCAAGAAGCGCTAACTTTTACGTCTTTAGCTAGACCGTTCTAGCTCAAGATTTTATGGAGGCCGTATATCGGACTGTGTACCCCTAAGGATGTCAGGTAGAGCTCGGTGGTATGCAGAAATAACATCGCTTTGAATTAAATCGATTAACGGTTTGTCATTATGTTCGAATCGATTTCTTACCTTCCGAGTAGATTCCGCATTAGGGTCCACGGGATTAGGATTCATCCACTCATCATCGTCCGCTATATTATTTTTCCCACTCACATTTATTTCTTTGGTAGGCTCGATATTCCGTGTTACCTCACTACCCTCCACACTTAGATAATCATCGTCTTTGGGAGGTTGATCAACAGCATTAAAAACGTTCAATTTTAAATTCATGTTCCCAAATGACACTTTCATTACCCTCGTCCGACAGTTAACGCGTGCGTTAGCGGTTGCTAAGAATGGACGGCCTAGAATGACAGGAGTGTGTTTCCTAGCATCTAGCACGGGTTCAGTGTCAAGGACCATAAAATCAACGGGATAGAAACATTGATCAACTTTTACTAATACGTCTTCGACGATTCCTCTAGGTATTTTAACAGAACGATCCGCTAATTGAATAGTAGCGGCCGTGGGCTTAAGTTCACCTAAACCTAATTGTTTATAGACGTGATAGGGTAAAAGATTAACACTCGCTCCTAAGTCAAGGAGAGCCCTATGAATGATAGTGTCACCTATGACACATGAAATCGTAGGCGTACCTGGATCTTTATATTTTGGAGGAGCGTGTTGGAATATAGAACTTACTTTTTCCGTGAGGAAGACCTTTTTAGGAGTATGACTCCGTATTTTGCGCTTTTGAGTACAAAGGTCTTTTAGACATTTAGCATAGGCGGGGATTTGCTTAATTGCATCGAGGAAAGGAATATTTATTTTAACTTGTTTGAACACCTCGAGTATATCCTCAACCTTAGACCCTTTCTTAGGCGAATGTGACGTTCCCTCAACGTTTGGTGGATATGGCATTCTTGGAATATAGTTTGTTGGGGCCGGTCCTTTATCTTTTTGAATTCTACTCGTTCCCTCACCCTCCTTATTCACATTTAAGTTAATTTTCCCATCTTTCTCACTCTCATCCGGAACTACAACAACTTCCTCATCTCGAATAGTCGTCCTAGTCGAAACAGCGTTCACGCTCTCACTCGTACTACCCACTGCGTATTGCCCTTTAGGTTGCTGAGTAGGTTGACTCGGCAACTTACTCTCAGTTAAACGGTTTAATGTATTAACAATTTGCCCTACTTGGGACTCCAGTTTTGCGATGGATTGTGTGTGAGAGTGTACTAACTGAACCACCGATCCAAAGTTTTCAAGTGAGGCCAACACCTTCTCCTCAAATGCATTATTGCGTGGAGGTGGAGGAGGTGGTTGGTATTGACCTTGTTGGTATTGGGGTCGGTACGTATTTGGAAAATTAGTCGACCTAGGATTATAATTATTTTGGGGGAATTGTTGCATAGAATTAATGTGTTGTTCAATAAATTCCGGATATTGAGATGCAGAAGGACATGCAAAGATATTATGGGACGGTTCAGAACATAATGCACATACTTCTAAAGAGGATGGATTAGACGGTTTGTTCATTTGCATCAGTCGGTCAAGTTTTCTAATTAATTCTTGTATTTGAATTGATTGACTTGACTCAACTGTCACCTCTCTCTTAGGTTGAATGTATCCCTCAGAACGTACCGACACAGCCTGATGCATCGAATTCTCACTTAGTGTTTCAAATATTTTCCAGGCCTCGTCGGCGCTTTTGTGTAGGAAAGTCCCCGCACAAACAGCATCGACGGTATTCCTAACAGAGGGAATAAGCCCCTCGTAGAAGACTTGAACCAATTGCCACTTGGGAACCTGATGATGTGGACACGAACGTAGTAATTCTTAAAATTTTTCCCACGTGTCATAAAGTGATTCCCCATCTTGCATCACAAAGTTAGTTATATCTTTTCTTATCTTATTTGTACGCATAATAGGGAAAAACTTTTGTAAAAAGGCGGTGTGTAAAGCTTCTCATGTTTTTATTGTGTTTGGCTCCAAAGATTGAAGCCAATACTTCGCTTTGTCTCTTAAGGAGAATGGGAAGAGCCGCAATTTTAATTCATCATTATTTAGGTGTTGTATTTTCAAAGTAGAGCATATACCCTGAAAATCTCCTAAGTGTTGGTAAGGGTCTTCATTTAGACGGCCATGGAAAGAAGGTAGTAGCGAGATCGTAGACGACTTAATCTCAAAGTGAGATGCCGTCGCCTCCGGTAATTCGATACCGGCTTGTGGCGTGTAAGTAGTAGGAATAAAATAATTTATAAGTGGAGGTGGTGGCGGTATATTAAGATTGTTCATATTCGCACCGTCGTTTTGATTGTTATTGTTATTTCCACCGTCAGCCATTTTAATCGGTTCAATTTGAAAAGTTCGAGTTCTCCTTATCCGTTCACGGGTACTCTGAATTTCGGCCTCAAACAACGACGACGGAATCGGAGTTGATTCGTCGTCTTGCAACCTAGCTCTAGAAGCTTGGGTTGTGGACTTACTAGTTCTTAAGGTACGTTCAAGTTCAAGATCGAAAGATTTTAAATCTGGTTTATTTGAACGTGTACCTAACATAAACTAAAACAAAAGAGACGAAACTAAAAACAAAAACTGACTCAACTAAAAAAAAACAAATAGCAAGCAATCACGTGACTAAGATAACAAGCACTCAACTACTATGATGCATGCAAATTATCCTGTAATGCAATGACCGCGTCAAGCCCAGCGCCCCGGGTTTCCTAGCTAATGCAGTGCAATTAACCTTAAACTAATGCAAATAGTGCGTCACAGCGCCCTGACTTACAGCGGTTTAAAGCGAATTCCAAAGGAAGCAATTTATTTAATTTTTATTTATTTTATTTTTGCGTAAGCTCCTTTGATGTAATTAGCTGCTCCACTCGGAAACGTTGACTACAAAATAATAAATAAAAAAAACAAGTTAGTAACTAAAAACAAAAACAGAAAATAAGAAAAATAAACACTAACCTAATATTTACGAATTAACTAAACTACGATTATAAAACTAAGAGTAGTAATGCAATCCCCGGCAACGGCGCCAAAAATTGATGTTGTCAGAATCAAGATATAAAAGTATTCTTTACTTTTCAAAGGATTTGCAGTGTGGAAGTAAAGGTCGAACCCACAGAGATTGATTACTACAGCAACTTAATTTTAAAACCTAAGTTTAATTAATTAGGAAAAACGGAGTTTGATTTGGATTTAATTAAACTAATAACAATAAAAATAAATCTAAACTATGAAAGCAATTAAAATTGTTTTAATGAATGTTTAAGGGAACCTAGGATTGCAAATCCACCACTAGTTTCATAATAGGAATATTTATGAATTACTTTAGCTTATTACGTTGGATGAATATGGGGAATTGTAGCTACAAGCCCAATTCCTCCGACAAGAAGATAATCATGGTTCAAGCACCAACATAATCCATCTGCGGATAGCACGAATTATCTCACACTAAACTAGGGTTGTGATCTAATCCGTCTAACCTAGGCATGGACTATTCGGATACTTGATAGCACGAATCAATAAAGCACCATCACATGTAAACAATCTAAACAAGCACAGCAAGAATAGATCGTTGAGCACATCACAGTCAAAATAGATCTAAGACAAGAATAAATTCTGAAAGCAATGATTTAATCACTAGAAATACGATTTATTAATAAAAATCCTCTCAACATGTGACTGTCATCCATACATAATAAAACTAAAATAAATACATAAAATACTCCCTATTACTCATCTAGGGCTTCATTGAAACCCTAGATCAATGATCTAGCCGTCCATGGAAGTAGTAGATAGCAAGAGGTTGATGGAGGAGGCCATGGAAACCCTTGGTCTTCTTCTTCTTCTCCTTGCTTCCCTCCCTTCAATGGCTGGAAGTATGGTTGTAGAATGTGTGTATAATAATTGCCAACCCTCTAATTGAGTAAATTTAGAGTTTATATAGATTTACAACATGTTTTGGAAGCCTTTTCAACTCGAAACGGACTGAAACTGATGTAATTTACAGTCTGGACGTCGTTTAGCAGTCTCGTTTGCACAGGAGTCTTCAGTATACTGAAATACGCAACTTTGGTTTTTGGGCATATCGCGCGAGCGGGTCGCGCGAGCGCGACATTTGGCTTTCGCGCGCGCGGGTCGCGCGAGCGATTCTGGGGTTCTCGCGCGAGCTGATCGCGCGAACGATTTCTCGGATTTCGCGGGCGCGGGTCGCGCGCGCGACTTGGTTTTTTCAGCTTCTTTTCTTCTGCTTTTTCACCCTGTTTAGCCTGGTTTAGTTGATTTCTTCCAAAACCTGTCAGAAACTAGAAAACAGAGTAAAAATATACAAAAACAGGATAAAAAGGCACTAACAAATGCGCGTTAAAGCGTATAAATAGGATTAGTTCTCTCCCGATCAGTTGTGAATATGTTAGAAGGTGTCACAATGCAAATCTAATGCACACCCCGCCGTCACAACTCTATAGCATGACCACCCCTTGGCCGTTTTCCGTATGGGGTATTGATATCATTGGTGAGATAGTTCCGAAGGCTTCCAATAGGCACCGATACATAATTGTGGCAATCGATTACTTTACCAAGTGGGGCAGAGGCAGCCTCGTACGCGACTTTGAAGGCCAAAGACATGGTGAGTTTCATCAAGAAAAACATAATCTGCAGGTATGGGGTCCCGAATGAATTTATCTCCGATTATGGCAGTCATTTCCAAGGAGAGGTTATCCCGCTCTTAGAAAAGTATAAGATCACTCACCATCAGTCATCCCCGTATAGGCCTCAGACGAATGGAGCAGTAGAAGCGGCAAATAAGAATGTTAGAGCAATCTTGGGAAAAACAATGGATACGTACAAGGATTGGCATGAGAAGTTGCCATTTGCATTGTGGGGATACAGAACCTCTGTGAGAACTTCAACGGGTGCTACACCTTATTCGCTGGTTTACGGTATGGAGGCCGTTCTCCCAGTCGAAGTAGAAATACCCTCTCTTAGGGTTTTGGCAGAGTGTGAGATCATCGAATCGGAATGGATACGAGGAAGGTATGAGGAGTTGATGTTGCTCGATGAGAAGAGATTGGCCGCAATAAACCATACTCGTGGATATTAGAAGAGAATAGCTCGTGCTTTCAACAAAAAGGTCCGCCCAAGGAAGCTTGCTGAGGGTGATCTAGTCCTCAAAGAACTGAAAGTGCCTGTTTACGACCCCAGAGGAAAATTCAAACCCAACTGGGTCGGGCCATACATCATAAAGACTCTCCTCTCTGGAGGGGCGGCCTATCTCATGGACCTGGACGGGGTTGAATTTAAGCAACCAATTAACCTCGATTGTCTCAAGAAATACTTTGCTTGAAACGTTTCTTTCAAAGCCTCCTACCTCGATGAACTACGCTTGACCTGATTCTCGTTAGGGGATATGTAGGCAACCTACTCGGTTCGGTCAGTAAATAATTGCCTGATTGGCGCTTTTCTTTGCAGCCTTAAGTCGAACTACTTGGGACCTGACACCCATTTGGGGATAAGTAGGTGGGCTCTCCAAAGCCTTCGGTCCATTAAAAAAAAAAAAAAAACCTGTGCTAAACTAGGGGCAAACTGGTGTTTGCCCAGAACCACTTTGAAGCCCTAAAACCAGGGGTAAACTTCGTTTGCTAGCCGAAGAACCCAGATACAAGACCCTCCTTTGGATCACCTGGCTATCAAAATAAGTACCATAAAGAAACAAACAAAAATTCATGGTACAGAAGGAGTAAAGCTTTAAGCAAAAAGCAAAGTAAAGAGCTGAGTAAAAATATTGAAAGGAGAATTCTTCATAAAATATTAATCAAGGGAGTGAGCACTTTGATTAAGCATGTTAGAACTTTCTTAAAGATGGCAACACTTCTTGAAGGAAAAAAAAAGGAAAATCACATTCGAAAGCGTAAAAAGAGTAGGCAGGGTCTGTCAGAAAGTTTTGTAAGATGGCAAGCTTTTTCCTGTTTTCGTCTACTTTATTATGCATGTGTCTGTCAAGCTCGTCTCGCAACCAAGGCCTGAATCTCTAGAAGATACTTGGCAGTAGGCACAGTTGGAGCAGGAATCCTCAGGAACGGAGCAGCCATTCTGCTGTGCCAAGCCTCGATGAAAGCCTTCACAATAGAAGGGCGCAAAGTGGACCCCCTGGTGAAATTATCAGTCACAGATTCAGTATTATCCTGTAAAAGTCCAAACTGACGAACCACACGATCGGGAATGTAGAAAGTAGTAGCACGCAAGCCCGGCAGCCAGATGCCAGGTCACCCAGAAAGATGCACAACAATAGAGCGATGAATCTACTGCGGACAGATCCAGCAGATATCACTGGAAGAGAGACCCTGGAGCCAACCGAGCCATGCATCGGTAGAGTGAAATAAGCTGTGAATCTCCATGCGATCGTAAGGAAGTGACCCGCGAAGATGGGAGGGGTGTATAAAGAGGTCTAAATGCTCCATGAGCCAAATCTGCAGAACGAAAAGTGCCCCGACAGATAATATGGCCCCGGTAGCATGAGCGTGGTCCAGTCCTAACAGAGTATCGCCGAGAACCAGCATGACTGCACTCTTTATCTCTCTCAAACCGTAGGCAATAGGTATGAGAATGTCAGAGGACGACTGAAAGAGAAAGTAAGAAAGCATAGCAATCGATAGATCGCTACACCGTATAACTTGATACCCGCTATCGTAAGGATCCCCAATGAGAGCATAAACCGAGGAGAGGCGCTCGAAGTCAACATGTCTGTCATGAATGAAAGAGCCCGCGGCACCGCGGGAAATATGGAGAAGAGCCGCCAAGTCTTGAACATACCCGGCTTGTACCGGAGGAACAGTCAGATCCGCGGAAGGGTCAGCATGAAGGATAGCACTGAACTCTTCAAACAAAGGACAAATCTCTTGATGACTGAAACGGAAGACGTGGAGCGAAGGATCCCAACATTGGACAGCGGCTTGAAGCAAACTTTCGTTCAGAATCATTCGCCGAAAGGAGAAAAGGTCGTTTAGCTTGAAACACTCGAAATTGAGCTAATCGATACCAGAGAGGGTATCCATCCACGGGAAAAGGATTTGAGAGCTAACGGGGGCCATTTGAGAGAGGGGAGAATGAAAGAAGATAGAGTTTTGCGAAGTTTTGAAGAAAAGAGGGTATAAATGGAGGTAGATCTGCCTGAGTCAAGGCGGCATTTGGTAAAGTAGAAAGGCACTCGATGAATTGCCGCGCGGCAGTCCGTGAGTGTCGTTGCGGCATTCGCTGACTGCCGCTGCGGCACTCACCAAGTGCCGCTGAGACCTCACCGAGTGTCGTTCTGAGTTTTTTGTTGGCCAGAGACTATTTGTAATAGTTTCAGCCCACCTGCAAACAGAAAACTAGATAAAGAGCAATAAAATGTGCGCATCATGCAGCACGTGCAACAAAGACCAATACATTCATTCATTTCATCTACTTTTATTTTGCAAAAAGAAAAAGAGATCAAAGCATTCAAATTAAAATAAAGATGGGACCAAGCCATGGTCCTACATACGGCAGGCAAGAGAAAATGAAAAATAGTTTTCAGCATGATAAAAGGACCAAGCTATGGTCACGCATACGGTGAAAGAGCATAATGAAAAGCAGAAAAAATAAAAGACATCCAAGTGCCTATCCTACCGAGTATCCTAAAGCCAACATCAAAATAAAGTGTATGTATATATACAATCATATGGATAAAGTGTATATCCTCCCAGAACACTCAAAAAGTAAAGAGTAAGAAAAAGCGAGGTCAGCCTCGACCCCGGCCTCGAGCCTGACGGGTCACACGCTTGAGGGGCTCCTCCTCTGACTCTGTCCCGCTGCCTCCACCGCTACCGCCGCCTCTGCCTCTACTTCCGCTGCTGCCTCCACCGCTACCACCGCCTCGCCCCACGCCTCGTCCAGCACCGCCATCTCCAAGAGTGTTGCTAAGGGGAATGCCGAACTGCTGGAGCCGCTGCTGAAGCTGCCCCACCTGCTGGGACAGGACTCTGATCTCCTCCGTTTGAAATGAGAGAGGATAAAATCAGAAAGTGTTAAAAGGAAAAAATGAAATACTAAGAATAAAAGGATAAAAAAATCATACCTGGGCCCTCAATTGAGCCGATGCAGTCGCCCGTGCTCCCTCAGCCTAAGAACAAGAACCAGGAATAAAGATTAGTAAAAAGGAGAGGCAATCAAAGTCAAAGTCAAAGTCAAAGTGAAAGGCGGGGATAAGTTTCTTACCATCCACTCTTGCCCAAGAACCCATTGCCGCACGCTGTGGGCATACGTCAAGCCCTCCTCCGCGTAAGCACGCGGGACGATGTCGTAATGCAGATGAATAGTAGGGGCGCCCTGTGAGAGCCGGGGGATCGTCGTCAAGAAGGGCTCGCCGAACGAGACAGTCGACATGGTCCAATCCTACTCAAGTAAGGCAGGAGGACGAGCCGCAGCAGGAACATGCTGCAAACAAAAAATATTAATAAAAAAAGGTAAGCAAGTAAAGGGTGAAAGAAAACTCATAAAAGAATGGAGAAATCATTTACTCACCCGAGTCACTTCCATCAAAGGGAAGTTCAGCATCAGCTTAGCAGCGCGGAATGCTGGGTATCCAGTGAGGGAGTCCACAAAGTCATGAATACCCAAGCCCATCAGAGCAGCCGTAAGCTCGCTACCCTGGAGTGTGTCTGTGGCTCTCATAGAGTCGGGAGGAGGGAATGACACAAAGAATCCAGGGACTGCCAGTGACTGCCTAGTCACCCTCTTTCCCAAGTACCACGCCTGGCCTTCTGGCCCATCAAGAAGTCGCCTCGTCGGGTCATATCCAGCCGACTCTCGGATCTCCGCACGAGCATCAGGAAGCACCCTAAGCCATGGCTGCCAGTGAACATGCTGCTCCCTCAGGTTCGTCAGGAAGTTCCTGAACGAAACAAAATCGTGGGCCCCAGTCTTCCGCCTGACTGTATCCTTCGCCCATTTCAGCCCCTGGGGCATGATGAGGGCGTCTGCATCACGTGTCTCAGGGGACATCATACGGAGATACTCGTGGGACCAAATCTGTAATAAAAAAAGGGAATTAGTCTCGCAATTTAAATAAGTTTCTAAAAATGTAGTAAGCAGTGAAATATAGAAAATGGTATACCTCCCACGCTCTCCAATAGCCACTAGTGGAAGCCGGCCTGTCCCGGGAAATGTCGCCCATATGCCGGTACAACATGGCTAACCCTGTACCAGCCCAGTCATACTCATCAACCCGGTCCAGGTGCTCCAAAGACGCTACCAGGGAAACAGAGACCCGATCACCCTTGGTGCTCAACAGAGAGCACCCCAGCATGTACATGAGAAAACCCCGGGCCATCTGCTCGTCGGTGAAACCCTGCTGACCCCTAAACGTATCCATGAACCACTTGGCTGTGACCAAGGGCTCCTCTGGAACCACTCCCAACAATGGTTCCACCTGGTTCCACTCCTGATCCGTCAGATACCGCAAACGCTCTCCGCCAAAGGCAATCCCCGTAATTGTAACAACCCTAAATTTTTAAGTGTGTAAATAATTATTTTAAATAATTTTTTTCAATTAGCAATGATATATGAGTGTACCTAGGTAAGACATGTGTTTAAAAATTTTAAGTTTGAAGAACCCATAATTAAATTGCTAGTAAGCATATTTAATTTGTCCATATTTAATTTGTTAGTAATACCAGTAATATTTCCCCGTTTGTTTTTGTATTAAAATTTCTAATGTTTTATTATTATTATGACATGACATTTTGAGCTTTAATTAAATTGTATGATAGATTATTGTCTGACTGAGTTACAATTTTTGTAGAATGACGAGTTTAGTGTCGGGTAGTGTTTCGGGGCCCACTAGTAAGTTAAGTAGTGAATTTAACATGAAAATTAAGTACCCGGGGTATGAGTACCCTTTGTGCTAGTCATTTTAGTGGTTTGTGTTACATTCTGGGCTCATATGGGTCTCTTTTGTTAGCCCATAAAAAGAAAAACAGGATTATTAATATTTGTGTGAGTAATATATTGTGTGTGTATTATATGTATATAGATAGATAACAAATCCTAGGGTTAGAAAAAAAAAAAGAGAGCAGCCTCAAGAGAGAGAGAGAGAGAGAGAGAGAGAGAGAGAGCAAGAGACAAAGAGAGAAGAGGCAACCCTAGTCACCTAGAAGGAGAAGAAAAAGAGAAGAGAAGAGAAAAGAAGGGAGTTCACCATCATCAACATCATCTTGTTTTTCCCAATTTGGTGAGTAAATATTTAGATTTGTAGGGTTAATTCGTAGTTTGATTGATTTTTGATTTGCGTTCATTATAGTTTGAATAAATCGTATGGATGGGTGTTTATATAATACGGATCTATAGTGATATATACATATACATATATATATATATATATCAAAGGTTAGATATAAGTTATTTAGAAAATTGAAGAAAAAAAAAAAGAAGACTAACACAAATTCGGACTTAGGTAAAATTAAAAAAAAAAAACTCTCAGATCTGTTTTAGAAAATAATTCGTATTAATTCATACATTTTGTTTTTGGTAAAACTGTTCGCGAGAGTCAATGTAAAACTCAATTCTGCACGTTTTTCGTCTAATGATATTTTTCTCAATTCTGCACCATTTGGGCAAAAAATTCATATACAGTAGCAGTAAATGTTAACTCCGAATTTTGAATTATGTTTATGAAAATTGTTAGAGATGTTTCTTTGTACGGTATTATTATGAAGAACAATTTCAACCCATGCTGGTTTTGGGGCTGTTTAATATAAGATTTGTTTGGGACAATTTTAGATAGTGCTATTGAATGCCGATTTTAAATGCTATAACTTATGCTATATGCGGTATTAAATGATGATTGTGGAAATACAACGTTAGAGACGTGAATAGAAGTTTGGCGCAAGGGCCTTATTGTGAATAATCGGATAATGATAATCCATGTAATAAATGATAAATTTTCGAAGTGGTTAATGACGTGATTAAATCCTCATGAATGGTACTTGTGTGTATTAACGTAGATGGTAAAAAAAAAAAGTGGTTTCAAGTTCCTTAGTGTTCACCGCTTCCCGTTGTGTGATATGTTTTTTTTTGTTAGCTCGACTTGCTGAGTGTACCCTTTTGCCAGTGGCTTCGTGATCAAGCTGGCCTAAGCCTTATGCCCGGCTTATTTGTTAGACGTCTAGGCATATTGACTGGCCTTCTGTGTGTATACCTGGTTTGGTTGATACCCCAACCAAACTAGCACCAGAGTGGATGTTAGTAGTATGTCCGAGCACATATGGGATATATGTGTGGGTGTACCATGGAGGGTGACCAAGTGGTGAAGCTAGGAAATTGAATAATGAATCGTTCATAAATAATAAGTTGACCATGAGTAGGGTGACCTTAGTGGTGAACCTAGGGCAAGGAAAAAAAAATTTGACAGTGATTGTAGTGCGTCAAATACAAATGGATAAACTATTGCGAAACATGAAATTGAAAACCCGAAATGGTTACCGTGGTATAATGCGAAGAAAATTGATTAAATGATTTGGTATTGAAGAATTGTTTATTATGATACTAAGGATTTGTGCTAACTCTCGAGTTGCAGGATGGTGGGCCCACTAACCATCGTATGCAGGCTTTGACTCACCATGTCATTTAAGAGTAAGTGTTTCTTTTACTTTGTGGGTGGAACAAACTGCCGCCGTGACTCGAGGAAACTACCGCTTGTCCTCACTCACGTGTGGAACTACAATTCTGCCTACAACTTTGTATGTGTTTGTGGTCCAGAGAGGGAGGGAGTCCAGCGGATTCCCAACCTCCGGGAAATTTATTGGGTATTATTATATTAATTGATTATTGTTGGGTTGTAGTTGAGGGGACCACGAGTGATCCTTGAGACTGGAGCGTGTTTACTCATACTAGTGTTGTTATACAATGCTGACCCGTGTGATGTTTATCATGCGGGGGCGTTTCTCGGGAAACGCAGCCATTTTGCAGATTAAGGAGTAGGCCGGTATGACTATTGGATTGCATGGATTTACTTGAGGGCATGAAGACCTTTACTGTTCATTTGCTATTTTCATTTATTTGGCATTGTGGGCCATTATTGTAGTTGGTATTGGGACGTTTAGTAGCTCTGACCAAAGGTTGTAATAGAGGTTATTCTTTCAAAGCTTTAATTGTAAATGAAAAGATTTTTATTCTTAATGAGAATTGAGAAATATTTATTCAGCTTCTGCTTTTCAATATAAGTGATTTAGTAGTTGTACCTTTAATCAAATATATTTGAGTATTTTCGGAACCACATGAGTGTTTTTTTTTTTTTAAATGGAAATGTGGTGGTTTTGTTTTAAAAACATAAATGGAGATTTATTACAAATGTTTTAACCAGGTTTTTAAGAACATCTATTTCCATTAAAAAGTTTTATTAGGATGGGCTTCGTGGTATTCACTCCGATAGTTGGGCAGTCGAATAGTAGTCTAGATTTAGTTCTATACTGATTATTTGACTTTCCAAAAATCGGGGTGTGACAGTAATCATCGAGAAGTCCAGGGGAGTCATCGTCATCTCCCCGAAGTCGAAGTGGAACGTACTAGTAGTGTCCCACCACCTCTCGGCCAAAGCGTGAATCTGTCGAAGATCGTTGGAGCTCTTCGTCAAGAGTTTGACGAAGTCTCCAAACCCGGCTGCGTCAACCAAAGCTCTCACTGGCCCGCTCAGCTGTGTGTACCACTCGTACCCATGAGCGAGGCTGCCATGCCCCTTTAACACCTTGGGCTACAGCTGCAAGAAAGAATCACAAGTTTTGATATTAGCAATTGGATAAAAAAAATACATGGTAACAATCAAAAATAATAAATAAATAAAACAAAGGGGGAAAAATGACATAAAAAATAAATGAAAAGAGAAAGCAATGGAAAATCTAGAAATACTCGTAGGAAATTTCACAAGCACAACACTCGTCTGCATTTAAGAGGAAATGAATAAGAGAAAGCACTCAGTGTTCTAGCAAGATTTTTTTTAAAAAAAAAAAAAAGAAAGAAAGAAAGGGAAAAGAGAAAGAGTAGTTTGTTCACATTTTTGAAATACATGCATATATAAACTCATGAAGGTTCAAAAGAAATTTGGAAGCATAGTTTTAAAGAGAAGTATGTGATCACAAGCGTTCAAAAATCAATTTTGAATAATAAAAGGGCGTTCGGAACGCTCAAGAAAATTCACAAGTATAATAAACACAGGGGAATGTTCAGGATTTCATTTAAAAAGCATCGCATTCGTAAATCCTAAGAAAAACGAGCATAAGATTCGTTATTCACAGGAAGTGTTTTAAATTTTGGGTTAACACGAACGGCATTTGGAAGTCTTTAAGAAAAGTTGAAGGGGAACTAAGGGAATTGATACAGGTGGAACACCCGAAAGTTCGATAAACATGAGGAAAAATAATAAATTATGATTCGTCGAGCATGGTATTCATAAAGTTCATGGGAAGTAAGGTGAAATGCAAACTCTTGAATAAAGTACGCATGAAAAACGCTACAAGTATGGCATTTGCATTTGAAATAAGACATTCAAAGTTATGATTCACTATGCATTCCATTCATAAAGTTACAAAAGAAGAAAATTAAAAAGAAAAAGGGGAGCGTTTACCTCGCGCTTGAACGCGCGGGCAGATAAGTGCTCGTCCGGGTCCCGGGGCAAAATTGTGGCATCGGGATGATGAGTGGCCGTATACTTGACCTTCTTTTTGTGCCCTGAACCACTCGCCATGATCTGTCAAGGAAAAAGGATTAGTGGTTAGATTCACGAATAAATTCAGAAAAATAATAAAATAATGAGAATAATTCAAATTTTGAACAAGTAGAACTAACCTGAGAGCCCCGGTAGATCAATCCAAGCAAAGAAAGAAAGAGAGGAAAATTTTCTCCAGAGAGATTTCGAGTTAAAGAAAGTTGAGAGAATGAAATGAAAGGCAATGAACTCGGCAGTTTAAGCCACTGCCGCTCAATCGCGGCACTTGATTTTTCGTGCCCGGCAGTCGGTTAACTGCCGAGCGGCACTCACTGAATGCCTCAACGGCACTTCGTGAATGCCGCGTGGCAGTCACGGACTGCCGCAAAAAGTCGCGTGTGCCGCGGTTAAGTCGGTTCAAAGACCCTTCATTTTTCCCCCAAGAATTCAAATCTGGTCCTGAAAATTGAACTTGAGTCCCCAAAATTTTCCCTCATTGCACTTTTGGCCCCCGAGGTTGTTTTTAGGTTTAAATCGACTACAAATTTCAAAAAATTAGAATGAATTTAAGCCTGCGGGCTCCACATTTCAAAAATTAAGATAGATTTGAGCATGCGGGCCCCAAATTTCAGGAGATAAAATTCGAGCCTGCGAGTTCCAAATTTCAAAAATTAAAATAAATTTGTGCCCGTAAGCTCCCGAACTTTGAAACATTGAATTTGGAGAATGTAACGAATTTACATTCTCGATTCTCGCAACGAATTTGCGTTAAACCCCATCTTGAGAATATAACAAATTTATATCCATGATCCGCGTAACAAATTTACGTCGATCATTTGATTTGAATGTAATGAATTTACATCCTCGGTTTTCGCAACAAATTTGCGTTAACCCCCATAATCAAATCAAAAGCGTCTTCATGACCCCCGTAACAGATCTTGCATCAGTCAAGAACCAGGTAATCTTCTCTAACAAAGGCATCACGTAACATGCTTCATGCATAGAGAAGACATGATAAGCACGATGCTTGCATAACCAGTTCTATTCAGGAATTACCATTACATAGCATGCGCATCACGATAGGATAGGTGCATCCATCCGTGTGACTACTTGCATTTGTGTATGTTTGACCCCATGCCCGAACTACGTCTTGGTCTGATTCCTGATGGGATACGTAGGCAGCTCATCATGGAGCACGACCAATTGGAATTCCTCTACGCGCTCGCTTCCTTTTGCAAGGTATTTTGTTTTTTTCCTTTAATCCGACAGTTTGGTCAAAGGCCTGTCTTCACACAGGCTTCGACGTTCGCTTGGGGTTCGCGTTGCCCCACAAGCTCTGTCGAAGAGGGGCAAACTGTAGACACCCCGATTTTGACCAAACGTCGAATTTAGGAGAACATCACCTCCACGTCCAATGATGATAAGGACCGAAAGATTCGAAGTATTCCAAGCTCTTCAGAAAGTTCTCCAAATGCAATAAAATTTCACAGAAAGAAGAAAATACCAGTTATTTAGGAGAATTTAGGTATAAAACATCATTTTTGGAAAAGATCTTCAAAAATAAGTATCTTTAAGAAAAAGGAGGAAAGAAAAGACCTAAAAAGGGAAAGTTCAACAAAAATGGCACACGGAAGTATTTTGCGGCACTCAGTGAGTGCCGAACGGCATTCGGTGAGTGCCGGACGGCAGTCACGGAATGCCGGCCCGGCATTTACTGAGTGCCGCCGATATTTTTTGACTGCCGTTTGCTTTTAAAGTCCTTATTTTGTGGTACAATACGTATATGTATGCGGATAAAAACAAAAACTGATAAAGTAAGGTTGACAAAAACGCGGCAATCAATACTTCGTCGCGGCACTTACTGAGAGCCGCGCGGCAGTCACGGAGTGCCGCAGCGGCATCCACTGACTGCCGCAAGAGATTTTTGAATGCCGCCCTGTGCAGCAGTCTGTCTATTTTCAGGAAGTACGTATTGTACCACCAAATGAGGCATTTACACCTGTCTTTTACTCCGAATTCACTGAAAATACTTGATAATTTTGTCTATAAAAGAAGGATGATCTTCCTTGGGAGGAGATAAAAAATATATATATACAACACACAAGAAATCACTGCCACTACTACAACACATATTTGAAAAAGATAGAGAGTTTTGGAAGGCTTGAAGAAGAACTTGGAAGATCTTCAAAATATAGAAATTTGAGGATAGTCTTGGAGGTGACCCTCTAATCTTAGTTGTGTTTTCCTTCCTTTTCTTGCCTCTAATCATCAAGTAATTTAGTTTTTCTTGATTAAGTTTTAGAGTTTTGTTAAGTAAACTTGGAAGTCCTTGCTTCCTAGTTCTTTGATCCTTCTTCTATTTTTTTCTTGTTTATGTTTTTCTTTTGAGATTCTTGGAGATCTTCAATATCTCTCTTGAAAGCTCTTGAGTTTGATGTTTTGAATCTCATGTAAGCTTATACTTCACATGGGAGTCAAAGTTTGATCATCACTTCATTTTATAAGCAAATAGATGGATCCAAGTCCATACTTATGGCTTAGGTCCTCTAGCTTGATGTTTCATGGAATCCTTTCTATATTCCTTTGAGACTCATGAGTATTAGTCATAACTTCATCTCCAATGACCATCAAATGGTAGGAGAAAGTAGTTTGAGTCTAAACCCATCTCCATGGTTTAAATTCATTATCTTAAGATTTCATGAAGTCTATTCGTACTTCATTTGAAATCAACAAATATGAAGGTCTTTAGCCTCCAATGACCATTAAATGGTAGGAGAAAATGGTTTAGTTTAAGTCCAACTTCATGGTTTAATAGTTGGGGTTAACAAATAAAAGTTGAACTTGACAATGAAACAGTGGATTCATAAACTGGTTTTGATCAAAAATTTTTAGTTCGAAATCTAACCGTTGGAATCAAGTGAAACGAACGGGAAAGTGTCAATAACATAATGTTTTACCACTGTAATTTTTGTTATAAATTGATTTCATGTTTAAAGTGGTTTGGTCACGAGTTTTGTGAAGACACTACAATCTGCCCGAGTTTCAGAACAGCAACACCCTTTTGAAATAAGCAAATCAGAACCTTAATCAAGTATTTGTGACCCAAAATAATTTTTTCTAAGTCGATTAATGTGTTAGGAAGATACCCTAAAAAGAACAAAGAATTTATGATCTTTTTACTATTTTTAAAAAATCAAACAAAATCTCTGGACAGAGAGTTATACATCTCTGAGTGATGTCTGGTGTTTGTCCTTTTCCAAGAGATCTAACCGTTGAAACTTTGATTTTCTTTTTGATTTGGAAACTAGACACACAGAGGCATCTTGTGTCCAAAAATCATCAATATCAAACCATGGGAAGCATGCTTTTTATTTTCTTAAAGATCTGGTCTGCTCTCTGCAATTTTCAGAATTTTATGACAGATTTGACCAACTTTGTAAATAATGGTCCATATGACTTTTCTATGACCTAGGGTTCAAACCTTGTTTCAATAATGATTAGTTAAGTTTGAATTCAAAGTTTAAGTGATCTAAATCATTGAGTACTCCAATAATTTATTCTTTTCATGTACATATTCATATGGCTTGACACTTATAATTAGGACTTGGTTGCTTTAGATTTAATTACATTTGATAGATTTAAGCTAGAAGTCTAGGATTGTTATTTAAGATCCAACTTTATATATTGTATATCATGTGGACTAACCCTTTGTTTTGTAGCGCTATGAAGGTATGATTTCTCGAACTCCTCTTTAGTTTATCTTTATTTTATCGATTTTTCAACTTAACGTGCGACACCTTAGAATTAGGTTTTGCTTTACTTGTATATATGGATTAGAAACTCTTTTCCTAGTTTTTATTTAAATCGCATGCATTGCACGTTTAATATTCGCGGCTGGACCCCGGGTAAGTTCTCTTGTTCTTTATTGCATATCATATTGCTTGCTACTTGAATTACTTGGCTTTTGAATGATATTTTGTAGATTGGTAATTTTACACCATTTTGACATGTTTGTGTAATGTATACATATACATATACATATATATTAGTTGATGGCACATTTAAATTAATAATTCGATTAAAAGGATGTTGAGTAGAGGCCTATCGCAATATAGGATGAGAGAGGGTGTTTTAGACCAACGGGCTCCTTCCTCTCTCATTCCATAATCCCCAGACCTAGTTAATCTCTGGTTTCTAAAAAGATCAGTTTGCTTTAAAAATGGTTTCTTAATTTTTCCTTTTAAAAATTAAGTGGCGACTCATTTGTTTTGAATTTGAAATTTAAAAGAACTTTAAAAGAAAAAGCTGTGGATAGGAAAAATTGCGATATCCACACTACCCCATCTTCATCCGTAATTGTTGTCGCAGATTCACCGGTTCAGAGTATGAATAGCGATAGGATAAGGAAGTTGACATCACCGGTTTGGACAAGTTTTAAAAAGATTAAAATCGATGGAGATGATATGGCTATATGTAACAAATGTGAACAGAAACTTAAGGCCAATAGTAAAAATGGGACTAAGCACTTGCATGAACACTTAACTAGATGTCCCAAAAGGGATAATCAGGACATTAGACAGATTCTTCTAAGAGCTAATCAGAGATTGAGTGATGTATAAACCGAGTATCGAACTTTTGTTTTTGACCAAGAATTTTCCCGAAGAGAGCTTGCAAATGCGATTATATTACATAAATATCCTCTTGCAATTGTTGACCATTCGGGGTTTAAAAGTTTTGCTAGTAGCCTTTAGCCTTGTTTAAGATGGTTACAAGAAACACAATCAAGAGTGACATATTAAAGATTCATGAGAGTGAGAAAGAAAAAGCTTATAAGTTATTAGAAAGACTCGATAGCAAAATTGCGATCTCCACTGACATGTGGACTTCAAATCACAACAATAAAGGGTAAATGGCAATTACGGGACATTTCATTGACGAGTCTTGGATCTTGCAAAGTCGCATCTTGAGGTATTAATTTACAAGTGTTTTTCAATATTAATTTGTTAAGACACAAATTGTTAATATACTAATTAAATTTATTACATAGTTTTAGGTTTGTCTATGTTCCTGCTCCTCATAATAAGGAAACTCTATCTGAAGTGCTTATTGATAGTTTTTTAGATTGGAACATAGATAGAAAATTGTCCACAATTACAATAGATAATTGTTCTACCAATGATACTGTTATTGATGTTTTGTTGGGTAAGCTTGACTCGAGTTCAATTTTGCTTAATGGGAGGGTGTTTCATATGCGTTGTTGTGCACATATTTTTAACTTGATTGTGAAAGATGGTTTGGAAGTGATTGGAGAGGGTATAGAGAGGATGCGTGATAGTGTTGTATATTGGACAACAACACCGGGTAGGATAGAAAAATTTCACGAAGTAGCCCATCAATTACGAATTATAGGTCAAAAGAAGTTGTCTCTAGATTGTAAGACTCGTTGGAATTCCACATACACAATGCTTCAAAATGCTTTAGTTTATAAAGACATCTTCCCTCGAGTAAAGCAACGTGAGAGAAATTACAATAGCGTGCCGAGGGAAAATGATTGGAGGTTAGCAACAGAAATTTGTGTGAAGTTGAAGATGTTTTATGATGTCACCATGTTGTTCTCTGGCACTACTTACCCTACCACAAATTGATTTTTTTTTTTTTGTGAGATAAGGGTGGCATTGTACAAATGGGTTGTAAATCCAAATTTTATGATTCGTGTGATGGCATTGAAAATGATAGACAAGTTTGAGAAGTATTGGGATGTATGTTATATAATTATGGCCATAGCTACTATCTTAGATCCAAGGTACAAATTGAAGTTGGTGGAGTACTACTATAATTCTATTTATGGTGATACAACTTCTAGAAAATTGATACAGTTCGCCAATGTTGTTATGATTTGTTGCACGACTACCAAAGGAGGTTTAAAACTAATGATGCTCCTTTTGTTGGTGAAGCTTCATGTGATAGTGATCCATCGACTAACATTGTTGCAAAAGAAACAGTAGACAAATTTTATAACTATGTAATTGAGAGCTTGACCACTAAGAACGTAAGGTCTGAATTTGATTTTTACTTGGAGGAAGATCCGTATAGGGTAGATAATTTTGATATCTTGAATTAGTGGAAGGCAAATGCGCTCAGGTATCCTACTTTACAAAGGATTGCTCAAGATATTTTAGCTATCCCTGTTTCGACTGTTGCATCAGAGTCTGCCTTTAGTACAAATGGTAGATTGATTAGTCCTCGTTGTAGTAGGCTACATCCATCTACCGTAGAGGCATTGATGTGTAGCCAAAGTTGGATGTAGACTGAGTCACAGGGTAATTAACTCATTTTTTTTAACATATTACTATATTCTATTGATTTTGACACTTATATAATATCTTATTTTTGTTTGTGTGGCTATTTGTTCAACATCAAAGGCATCATGTCCCCCTACAATTTGTGATGACAATGAACCTCAAAAAGATATTGTGTTGGTTAATTTGGTTTAAGTCAAGTTTGTGGTAATTAAATCATGTTTCCCTTCAACTGATTTATCATGTGTTTGTAAAGCAAAATATAACTTATTGTATTTTATTTTTTAGGTTTTTATGTTCGTAGCTTAGTGCAAGTATTGATGTTTACTATGGACGTGGAAGTGCTCTTTTGCCACTTTTTATTAGATTTGTATTGTGTTTGTGTTATGTTGTTCGATTGGGTATTTTGATGTTATGAATGTTTCTTTTTATTTTATGAACTTGTGTATTTTCTTAATTATGTTGGTTGAGTATGGATTATATCATTTTTATTATGAATAATCTTGTGTGGTTTGAAATTTAAATCTTTGATGGGTAATTAAGTAATTTGATTGGTGGATTGTGTTGACAAAAAACATGAATTATCTTGTGGTTTGAAATTTGAAACTTGATGGGTAATTAAGTAATTTGATTGGTGGATTGTGTCGAATGTACTACTAATTTTTTTTGGGTGACAAAAAACTAATTGGAACTAATTGGGTAAGTTAAAAAAACTGCATTAAAAAACTGCACTAATGGGGAAAAAATGCATTAAAAAAACTGCAATTTTCAAATTGTGCACAAAAAAAAAATAATAAAAATTCAAACTCTTAATTGGGGCGGGGCGGGGCGGGGTGGGGACCCCGAGTGCTGGCCGGGGGCGGGGACAGGGAGAGGCACTATGCGGGGCGCGGCGGGGGCGGGGAGAGGGTTCAGTGAAGCGGGGGTGGGGGGAGGGTTCAGTGAAGCGGGGCGGGGGCAAGGTAGGGGGGCCCCGTCCCATAACCGCCGGGTTGCCATCCCTAATCAACTCGACTGAGCGCACCTTACTAACGTTCTGAACCCGAATACGTTACTCAACATACTATCTCACTATCGCATCCCATTATCCCTTGATTCAACGGTATCGCATATAGACAATATGCCTTGACATATGAATAACTAAATAGTATGTATTATAGACAACAGAAAATAACCATATTCTGTAAGTTTCAATCGATCTTCAATCGATTGAGATAGATGGTCTTTCGATCGATTGAAGTCATTTCGATTGATTGAAGTCAAGGTGGTCTCGATCGATTGAAGCATCTTCAATCGCTTGAGAAAAATAAAGTTCGATCGATTGAACCATTGTCAATCGATTGAGTGAGCATCAACTTCAATCAATTGAAACCATTTCAAACGCTTGAAGGTCATTTTCTCCAGGCAGTGACGCCAAGAAATGACAGGGTGCTCTTGGGTCTATTTATCTACGTCCAAAAGTTTTAAAACAACACATCAATGCTACTCAGTGAGTTTAGAACTCACCGAAAGGCGTAAGGGCTCGTTTGGCAAAGCTTGTGGACCACCAATGGCTTCCTCCTTCTCTCTTCTTTCCTCTCTATCTCTGCCTCTCTCTCTCTCTCTCTCTCTCTCTCTCTTCTCTTTATGCTTTTCTTCCTTTCTACTTCCTTCTTCAGCTCCTTCTTTCTCTTTTCTCGGATATATATATATATATATAGTGTGTGTGTGTGTGTGTGTGTGTGTGTGTGTGTGGTTCTGGTTTCAGCAAACACCCCCCTCCCCCTCCCCCTCCACACACACACACACACACACACACACACACACACACACACACACACACAAAAGTATACCACATATATAACTGAAGATAAGATTTTCAAACACGTTCGATCGATCGAAACATCTTCGATCGATTGAATACATGTGGCATACTTTCAATCGATTGATGTAGGTTTGATCAATTGAACTAGGATGCAATCATTGCATTTATATCTGCAGCATTTCGATCGATTGAGAAAGGCTCAATCAGTTGAAACCAAACGAGTTCGATCGATTGAAACAACTTCAGTCGATTGAAGAAGACAAATTGCCAATCGCTTGAGAACTCTCAATCGATTGAGAAAAACATTATAAGTATGGTCAAGGCAAGTCTACAGAATCTTATTTTAGTAATGCACATCCAAAATACAGGGCATTACAATTTGTGGTTTTTATTTGTTTGAGGTATATTTGTGAATATTGAATTGGAAAATTTATGTATAATAAGTTGACCAAAAAAAAAAAAAAGACCCAAAAATATTCGCATTAGGGGCGCTGTCCCTAAACCTTCGTATAGCTCAGACCCCCTTGATCAAAAATCTTAACTCCACCCCTCCTTGTGAACAAATGTGTCTATATGGCATAAATGTGACATATAGATGGACTAACATGACAAAATATTTGAGGTAATGTAATGAAAAATTGTGGCATGCGTTTGCTGGAGAATTACCGACGACCTTGTGTCTTGACCAATAATTTAATTTATTTTAATTACATTGGGGGACCTACGACACCGGAGTTAGTATTGGCCACTTGGGCTTGTTTGGAAAAAATTATAATAGGATCTGAAAGTTTAAATCTAACTTTTATATGATTCTTGTGTGAGCATAGCTTAGTGAGTGTATATTTTTTTTAACATAGGAGTTCCTGCTTAGTCTAATAAAATTCTTAAAACATGTTTTATATACGTTAAATTAATCTATACTTACTCTTACAAAAATCAGATAAAAAAAGTGAATTTAAACTATATCAAATCTTATTTTAAATATTTCCAAACAAGACCTAGGACTTTGACCTCTGTCAGATAGGACCTTTGTCCTCTGTCCATGAAGAAATTATGTGAATTTAGAATGGTGGCACTGTTACAGAAGTCTTTTTCTTTTCTTTTATTTTCTTTTTCTTTATATATATATATATATATATATATAAATCTTTTTAGTTTTACAGACCTCCATGTGCACTCCTTGAACATGAAAACAACCAAATGTTTTATTGTTTCCTTTTCTGAGCTTTGACTAATTAAGATTGTAAAGAAACGTGGGGCCATATAGATCGACCATGAGATTATATTTTTGGCCAGCAAACTAGTTAGTACCCTATTGGCATTAAATATGCACCCAATTAACCATGTCCTTAGGAGTAAGGAAAATAATCGTTATAAAAAAAATGATTAAGGAAAATAATCAGCTACAGCTACTTATGTACATTTAAAATCCGTTTGGGTTAGCTAAAATATTAAGTGATCATTTTTTAAGTGATGAAATATTAAGCTGGTTGGTGTTTGAGTTAGTTGAAATAACAAATTGTTGTTCTAAACAATAGTGTTCGACAAATAAGCTAAAAAAACTGATTATTTATATTCAATGACCATGAAGGACAATATATAAATATATTCAACTCTTTCATTTTCAAGTGGCATGGAAGGTATTTTTGTCTTTTAACAACTTAAAGGTGAAATTAAGTGATTGTTTGAAAAATAAACTACTTTTTTCAGCTAATTTTTAATTTAATTTTTTAGCTAGTTTGTTTAAGTGCTGAAATTTTAAGCAAAACCATGCACTTCCATTTCACAAAACAATCACCCTTTTTTTTTTTGGTCAAAATTTACAATTCATCACTTAATTTTTAATTTTCATTTAACCCAAACGGACTCTTAATAATATTAATTGCCAAGAAAACAAGTAGTTTGATTGCATTGTATACATACATATATATATATATATATATAGCTACAATACAACGAGAATTGGTTACTATGGAATATGACTATGACTATGACTGTTGTTTGCAATAAAAAAAATAGAAATATACAATTTAGTCCTTGAGTATAGGGTCAATATATATTTAGTACCTTTGACTTTCCTAAGTTGTAAATTGATCCTTAAATCGTGTTCTAACTTAAAAATTGATCCTTTTCCCCAATTTGATGAGTTTATTTATGACAAATATACCCTTAACAGAATATATATATAAAGATGTTTATATATACATATATATATATATAGTAATCAATTTACATTAATTAGGAGAGAGATGATTTCCTAAAATGTAGTTGTGCAAACAGTGCAATCCCTAAATCATGGCAATCTTTCTATCTCTCTCTCTAGAGTTTGTATATTGCAATACCCATTTCTCTAAGGCTGTGAGGATTTATTCGAACAATAAAATCAGACGATTCGGAGCCAGATCGTGTAATGGTGAGGCAACTATGAGGCTGTGCAAAGGTTGCGTTTTGGGTCATGGGTTGCTTTCAAAGGGTGAAGGCTGGGGTTTTTCTGGTGTGGGTGTTTGCTGCTCAAATTTGAATGGTGAGGAGTAATGGGGAGTCCACTGGGCTGATTGCAGTGGGGTTTTTTGCATCTCCTTCTCAGTGAGGCTGTGTTTCTCTAACTAGCATTGAGTATGATTTTGGGTTCCCTTTTTGTTCTATTTTATGGGTGTTGCTTTGTTTGCGCCATGTTTTGCTTTTTCGAGTGTGTCTTGTGTTGTTTTGATCTCTTGGGAGGGTTTTTGCCCTTTGTTTCTTTGCCCTTTATCAATGAAATTGCTTTTTTTGCTGTTCAAAAAAAAAAAAAAAACTATGAGGGTCTATGTGATTAGGGATTGGGTCTTGTTTGGCCCTCTCTCTCTTTCTCTATATATATATATATATATATACAACAATATGTGTAAGTTAGTAGGCATGTTGGAATGGGTCATCTCGGTTTTTCAGATAATTTATTTATTCCATTTGATTCATGATTTTTGTTAGTAGGCATGTTGGAATGGGTCATCTTGATAATCTAATGTTTTTTTTGGTGAAAATTTTGTATTATTAAACTTCCATCAAAATTCTTGAATTGAGAATTTCTCACCAAATTCATGTCTATTATTGCTGCATTTTAGTGTTTTGACAGTTTGTGTATGAATTTTCGATAGTATGAGAAATTTCTCACAAAGTGTGGAGTTTTTCTTTTGAGTTTTGAAGGTAAGAAATTTGTTTTAATTTGGTTAGAAAAAAAAAGTGAGAAATTTATCACTTTAATAGATAAAAAAGGGTGAGATATTTGTTTTTTATTTGGTGAGAAATTTCTCATCAAATACTTTAAAAAATGTGAGAAATTTCTCACTATAACAGATAAAAGTTTTTTGTTAATTCTCTCTCTCTTTCTATATATATATATATACATATGTATAACAAATCAGGGTTTTGAATTTAAAAATCCTGATTTATGGGAGTTGGGGTATTTATTAAATTTTCTATTTTAATTCTCTCTTTCTATATATATATATATATATATAACAAATCTGGGTTTTGAATTTCAAAACTCTGATTTATGGGAGTAGGGGTATTTTGGTCCTCAAAATAGGTGAGGGACTAATTTTTAAGTTGACTTATAGAATAGATCAATTTCTAGATACGGATACAATAAAGGACTAAAATCTAAAGGACCCTACAAAAAATACATGAACTATATGCAGGTGCAGACCCACAATTTGGGCGTGTGGTTTTTGGAAAAAAAAAAAAGAAGGGAAAATTGGCTAAAAGGTCATTAAGTTGTCCTTTATTGGGATCAAGGACAACTTAAAATACACATTGGGTATGAGTCCTCCCAATGTCCATAGACCAAAATACCCTCACCTTCAACCTCTAACCCTAAACAAACCCTAGCCACCATTACCTCTACTCCACACCACCTCCGACCACCACACCTGCCACCTCCGGCCACCATCCTCGCCATCTCCGGCGACCATCACCCTCATCTCTGGTGACCATGTCACGGCCCGGAACGGCAAAAATAGAGAAAAATAAATTTTCTTTTTGGGTCCAAAGGCAGCGACGGGTGAAGTCACATGATTGTCCACACCACGCAGTACTAAGCAACAAGAAATAATAGTGTAACAACAATGAAGTCTAGGTTCTGATCACAACGTAACATAAGGTCAACAGAAGTTACTAACTATTACATATCAGAGTCTCGAATCAAATATAAGGCAGCGGAAGTACAAATGTCAAGGCAACATATGCCTGACTACAAAAAGGGTTCTAAAATGGTAAAGACAATTAGCTACAATTCTAGTCTAGTCTTCAGTTGGCATAAAGGTAGTCCTCGGCGTAGTAGTCTTCTTCAGTCTGACCTCCGTCGGGGAAATCCTCCACAGGGACTCCGTCACCGTCATAGTAGTCCTCTCCTGCAGGCCCTTCACCTGTATAGTCATAACCAGGGTGCGCTGGAACGTACAAATGTCCAGCGGTATAAACGCCGTCAGCTAAATGAAAGCTGAGTGAGTTAAATACTAACAGGGTATCGACTATTGAAGTTATTACAAGTTATAAGCCGCAACAAGTTAGAGTTCTATAAGGGTAACTTCTTTACATTAAACCGATGATCCGATTACTAATGTTTTACTTATATAAAACCGATAACACGTCTAGATAGGAGAACAGACTCGACAGTAGTTCAACTCTATAACACACCATTGCTCATCCACCGCTTTTAAGAACATATGCACAGTCCACCGCATGTCATGGATACCACGTTAGTCCATCCCCCGCTTTTAAGAACATATGCACAGTCCACCGCATGTCAGGGATATAACGCTTTAAACAACAGTACATCATTCTATGCCACGACTTAGCGACGTCTACCAGTGATCACGGTCCACCGCAAGTCATAGACACCTTCGTCTGTCTACCGCTTTTAAGAACATATGATTAGATCATCTGGCTATCTTAGGGCAAATGGTCCGGTTCACCGCAAGTCATAGACACCTTCGTCTGTCTACCGCTTTTAAGAACATATGATCGACCAAAGCCCGCCCACGCAAATTTCCCGAATCTTAGCAAACCTACTTAAGTTCGACTCTATCACCGATACATGACAATCCCAATGTGGCCTGACTACTCTGAATGAAATGAACGTTAACTCAAAAGGATTCACGACTATTCCGTTATCTAACGTCATAAACATTATTCATTAATCTTGTTATTACTACGATCCTACGCCGCATTAACTCGTTATCATGTCTGTATTACAATAATAAAGCATGCTGGGAAATACTGAACAGTAAATAAACAACTAAACAATTATTACATTTATTTAAACAAGTAAAACAGTAAACTGTAACTGCCAATCGATTGGTATAGATGTCAATCGATTGGTATAAAAGTGGCATCAATCGATTGGAAGAAGGTTCAATCGATTGGTATAAAAGTAGTGTCAATCGATTGATCAAAGATTCAATCGATTGGATCACAATCCATGTCAATCGATTGCATAAAGATTCAATCGATTGGAACATGAAAGATGTCAATCGATTGATATAGGTGTCAATCGATTGACACTTCGTCTTCTTCACAGAGAAGACTGCCCAGCAACATATAAACGGGAATACATGATTTCTCTTTCATTTCTTCATTCAAACATGTCATAACATCAATGTAAGGCTACCAAGTGAGTTTAGAACTCACCTTAGACGTTAAGGGCGTGTTTTGTTGTGTTTTGAAGCTTGAGCTTCAATGGTGGCTCCTCCCTCTCTCCTCTAGTTCTCTGTCTTCTCTCTTCTCCTTCTCCTTCTCTTCTTCTTCTTCTTTCTGGTCTTCTCCTTCTTTCTTCTTGTCTCAGTCCATCTGTGTGTGTGTGTATAAATATATGAATATATGTGAGTATATATATATATGAGTGTATATATATATATATAAACACACACAAAACCCTCCCTCTCACTCTCTCTAATTTCTGTAAACAGAAATACGCCCAAAATGGGCTGGTATATATAGAGAGGGAGTGTTCACGTGGCCTCTCCTCAGCCAGAGCAAAAGAATCTGCCCAGCTGCCTCCAATCGATTGACATAAGTGTCAATCGATTGATAAAATCAATCGATTGATATAAAGTTCAATCGATTGGTATCCAAAGTAAGGCAATCGATTGGAAAACTTGTCAATCGATTGGTATCTAAATTATACCAAGGTAAGGCCAAGCTCAAACAAGTATTAAAAGAAGCATACAAGGTCTTATTCACATAATATATTACAAAAATACAGGGTATTACATCATCCACCACTCATAAAAGATTTCGTCCCCGAAATCCGAAATAAAGTGGGTTAAAACAAAAATGGAAACTTCTCTCACATCTTCGACTCCAATTCCCATGAAGCTTCTCCTTCGTCGTGGTGCTTCCACTGAACCTTCACTAGCGGAATATCCTTGTTTCTGAGCTTCTTCACTCCTCGGTCTAGAATACGCACTGATCCTTCATTGTATGTCATGTTCTTGTTCACCTTGATATCTTCAAAATTGATCTCGTGCGTTGGGTTGTGGGCACATTTCCTCAACATGCTGATGTGGAAAACGTTGTGCACTCCTGACATCTTTGGCGGCAACGCAAGTCGATAAGCAACCTTTCCAACACGTTCTAGGATCTCGAACGGTTCGATGAATCGCGGCGATAGCTTGCCTTTCTTCTGTCCGAATCTGACGATACCTCGAACTGGCGAGACTTTAAGTAGCACATGATCTCCAACTGCCAACTCTAGATCTTTCCGTCGCTTGTCGGCATAGCTCTTGTGTCTGGATTGCGCTGTCTTCATCTTTTCTCGTACAATCTGGATCTTTTCGCTGGTTTCTCGAATCATCTCGGGCCCAAGTAGTTGAGTATCTCCGACTTCGGCCCAACATAGCGGTGATCGGCAAGGTCTTCCATACAAGGCTTCAAACGGCGCCATCCCTATGCTCGTGTGATAGCTGTTGTTGTAGGCAAACTCGATCAAAGGTAAATGCGTCTCCCATGAACTCTCGAATTCAATGACACAGGCTTGCAACATATCCTCCATCACTTGATTGACTCGTTCTGTCTGACCGTCTGTCTGTGGATGAAAGGCCGAACTCAAATTCAATGAAGTTCCCATTTCTGTCTGAAGGCTTTTCCAGAATTCTGCGGTGAAGCGTGAATCTCGATCTGAAACTATTGAGACAGGTACACCGTGCAGTCGCACTACTTGCTGTAGATACATCCGGCTCATTCTTTCGACAGGGTGCGTCATGCTGTAGGCGATAAAATGTGCTGACTTGGTGAGTCGATCCACTATTACCCAAATAGCGTCGTGGTTTTGTTGAGACTTCGGCAATCCAACCACAAAATCCATGGTGATGTGCTCCCATTTCCATTGGGGAATCGGTAGCGGTTTTAGGAGTCCAGGTGGTTTCTGATGCTCCGCCTTCACTTGTTTGCAAATAAGACATTGCGATACATACTCGGCCACTTCTCGCTTCATTCCTTCCCACCAGAAGTTTCTCTTCAAGTCCTTATACATCTTATTTCCTCCTGGGTGGATAGTCATCCTTGACTTGTGTGCTTCGTCCAAAATGTTCTTCCTGAGACCATCGTCATTTGGCACACAGAGTCTACCTTTGCATCTCAGTGCTCCGTCCGTACTAATACTCCATATCTCTGGCTCCTTTGCGGACATCTTGGCAAACCATAACTTGAAGTCCTCGTTCGACTGTTGAGCTTCCAAGATGCAGCTGATGAGAGTCGGTTGTACAACAAGACATCCAAGGTGTTGTCCTTCTCCTGATTCCACTGGTCGAAGGTCGAATTCGGCTAACGTCTCCATTGCTCGCCATTCTCTAATCAAAATCGAAGCAACCAAAAGGCGTGGCCTCCGGCTCAGAGCGTCGGCTACAACATTTGCTTTACCCGGGTGGTATTGCAAAGAGAAGTCGTAGTCCTTGAGTAGCTCCATCCATCTCCGTTGTCGCATGTTCAACTCCTTCTGAGAGAACAGGTATCTTAAACTCTTGTGATCTGAGAATAAGTCGAACTTTTCTCCATACAAATAGTGTCTCCAAATCTTCAAGGCGAACACGATTGCGGCTAGTTCCAAGTCGTGCGTCGGATAGTTCTTCTCATGTGGCTTCAATTGTCTTGATCCGTATGCGATGACATTCCCTTCTTGCATTAGCACACAACCAAGTCCTTGGTGTGATGCATCACTATAGATTATGAATTGTTCACCACTCTTAGGTATCGCAAGCACGGGTGCTGAGGTTAGTCTCTCTTTCAATTCCCGAAATGCATCCTCATGTTTATCGACCCATTCGTACTTCGTCTCCTTCCTAGTCAGGCTTGTCAACGGTCCTGCGATTCTAGAGAATCCTTCCACAAATCTCCGGTAATACCCAGCCAATCCTAGGAAACTCCTAACTTCGGTTGCGTTGGTTGGCCTGTTCCAGCTCAAGACTGCATCGATCTTAGATGAGTCTACGAAAATCCCATCCTGTGATATCACATGTCCCAGGAATTTAACTTCCTGAAGCCAGAATTCACATTTGCTGAATTTCGCATACAGACTATTGCCTCTGAGAGTCTGTAGAGCAATTTGCAGATGCTTCTTATGTTCTTCTTCCGTCCTTGAATAAATTAGAATGTCGTCAATGAATACTATAATGAATTGATCCAGATAGGGTCTGAATACTCTATTCATTAGGTCCATGAATACTGCCGGGGCATTAGTCAATCCAAAAGACATCACTAGAAACTCATAGTGTCCATATCTCGTCCTGAAGGCAGTTTTCGGTATATCTTTCGGCCGAGCTAGTAATTGATGGTATCCTGAACGCAAGTCAATTTTTGAGAATATCCTTGATCCTTGTAGTTGATCGAACAGGTCGTCTATCCGGGGAAGTGGGTATCTATTCTTGATCGTGACCTTATTCAGCTCCCTGTAGTCGATACAGAGTCGTAGCTCTCCGTCCTTCTTTTTCACAAATAGAACTGGTGCTCCCCAAGATGATGTACTCGGGCGAACAAAACCTAAGTCTTCAAGTTCCTGAACTTGCTTCTTCAATTCCAACATTTCTGTTGGCGCCATCCGATACGAGGTCTTGGAAATCGGCAACGTTCCAGGTGCTAACTCAATGCAGAAGTCTATCTCTCTCTTCGGCGGAAGTCCTGAGATACTTCGGAACACATCTTCAAAGTCTTGAATAACGGGGATCTGGTTGATAGTAAGCTCCGTGCTTGAAGTCTTAATCGTGGCTAGACAGCTCGTGATAAATATGTCGCTCAACGGTTGGCACTGAAATCTGATCTGCGGGCAACCAGGCGTCGAAAAGACAATGGTCCGACTAACACAATCCAGGTTAGCGCCATACTTAGTAAGCCAATCCATTCCTAGGATCACGTCGAACTCAGACATTGACAAGACTATCAAGTCTGCCGGAAAATTCCTATCCTCTAGTGTCAAGGGACAATCCTTGCACACCTTACCTAACTTAACGGATACTCCCAAGGGCGAAACGGCATTAAGGGTCGGCTCAAGTGCTAGGGGTAACAATCCCAAATCACGTACCATCTTAATAGCTATGAAAGAACGGGCGGCACCGGTATCAAACAAAGCTCTAACTTGACAGTGAAATAAAATGAATGTACCTTCCAAGTTTTGCTGTTCCTCCGCATTATACCCTGCATTGTCAGGGATGATGGCATTCACCCTAACCTGTCCTTGCTGTCCTTGAGCAGGCGCTCCATAGTAGCCTCCACGTGGTGCTCGACAATCCTTGCTTATGTGACCAGGCTTGTTACAGTTGCGGCAGACGAGGTCATTGCGGCGGTTGGTCTTGGGGGTTGTGCAATACTTTGCAATATGTCCGGGCACTCCACAGTTGAAACATCCATCAATATTCTGTCGCTGAGCGACGGGCTGTGCCTGAGGTGGTCCTTGCTGTTGATTCTGTTGTCGAGGAAAATTAGCTTGGGGCTTCCTTGTCCCATCCCATGTGCGCTTGGTTCCTTGGTAGTTGTTGGTCTGGGGTTTCCATCCTTGATTGTTCCTCGATGATTGCGCGGGAAAGTGCCTTGGTTGGAAGGTCCTGGGTGGAGGTCGATTTGCTTGTGGTCCTTGTATAGGGTAGGCATCCTTTTCCAAACTTGAAGCAAGACGGACAATCCCTTCAAACGACTGGCCCAGATGGCCTATCATCATGTGCCGGAGGTGTGGGTTGAGTCCTTGGTGGAATCGCTTGACCTTCTTGACGGAGGTGTCTATCATATGCGGAGCGAAACGGGAAAGTCGCTCAAATTGTGTAGTATACTCTCTGACTGTCCAGTTTCCTTGGGTTAGACTCAGGAAATTCCTCTCTTGTTGGTCTCTTTCGTCCTCAGGGAAATACTTCTCGAGAAATCGAGTCTTGAATGCTTCCCAAGGCATTCTCCTTGCAGCGTCAATCCCAATCGTGGCTCTCTCGGCCTCCCACCAGTCCGCGGCGGAGTAAGTTAGTTGAAATGCGGCTAGACGTCTCTTGTCAAGCTCACTGCACTCCAGGGCTTCAAAGATTAGCTCCAACTCCCGTATCCATTGTTCTGCTTTCCAGGACTCTGCCATGCCGTCGAACTTTTCGGGTCGCAGGCCACGAAATCGTTCCAACAGTTTATCGCGTGTCTGCCTTGGAGGGACAAAGTGGTTGTTACCATTGTCGTTGGTGGCATGATTGTAGGTATCGCCGATGTGCTCCATCCGTTGCATGAAAGCTTCGAAGACTCCAGTTGGGTCCATACCCTCGGGAATGGGTGCTCCCAGTCATGCTTGGTTCCTTGTGGGTCCCACCATAGTGATCCGTGTGAGGTGTACCTATGAAGGATCTAACGATTAGCCGACAATCTCCTCGGGGAAATGATCATACTTAAATAACAGAAAGCGTAACATGAATCAAAATCACAACCATAACATAATAATGAGGTGATAATAGAAATAACCAAGAGAAACGATCTGCCATATATATATACCCAAAAGATGTACAGCGGAGTACACAATAGATCATCTGTGTACCGCATAGTACATGATCCTATACAAGATCTAAACAAAAGAAAGATATACACAAAACCACTACTGATGGCTACCTATACAAAAAGGCTACGGTTAATAGCTGTCTATGTAAGCGTCAAAAGTAAGTGGACAACATGTCCTAAAGTCAAGCGCAAAAGTCTAAGCCCTAAAGGTACTGGACTCAAAAGTTGTCCACATCGGATCCATAGATGGAAGCCTCGTCCTCTGGGGCAACCTCAGACAAAACATCATCCTCATCCATGTCATCGTCATCCATCATGTCCTCATCCTCTATCACAACATCCTCGATCAGCTCGGGTCCATCATGCTCCACAACAGCTCCCAAATCCCCTGCATCAGCGGCCATGTCAGCCTGGGCTGCATCAAATGCGGCTGCAAGTGCCTCAGCCTGTACCATAGCCTGTGCCAACTCCGGTGCTCCGATCTCGAATCCATGGGGATGTGCAGCCATCTCTGCGGCCCACTTAGCTGCTAGCTGTGCTATAACGCCTCCTGGTAAGACTGGTACTACTGCATCATCGTCTGCGGCTACCTCCTCTTCCTCTATCGGATAACCCTCTGCAACCACAATATCTACGCCAACTAGCACGTCCATACCGGCTGGGTCCACGGGGTCCTCCTCCTCTGGATCATACTTCGGCTCCTCGTCATCGGTGTCCTCGTCCTCTTCATCCTCCATCTCCTCATCTGCATCCTCTGGCTCATCGTCGTCATCGCTCTCATCATCACCCTCCGGATCCTCATCTGCTGGGGGTGCATCAGCCATGTCCTCTTCTGGTGGGGGTGGAGGTGCTGCTCTAACCTGTGCAAGTAGAACTTGGTACGAAGAACGGTCTCGTAACATCAGTAGAGAATCCTCCTCGATGCGTTTGAAGGTCTCCTTGCGGTAGATCATCTCCTGACGTATCACTTCTGGGTCCTGGGTCCCAAATCTCTGCTGCTCGATCCGCATGTCTCGCTCTGTCTCTGCAATAGCTCTTTGCCTAACCTTCCAGGCATAGTACTCTGGATCTGCTGGCGCAATACTACTCTCATACACATAGTGTCCTCCAAACTCGTCTGGAACGAACAGCGGCGATGCCATGCTACCTGAAAAGGGACTACCTTAAGTCAGAACTAATCTTAATATCCATCTATAGAATCTCAAGGTTCTAGGACCAGATGGTGTGGGACAATCTGTGAGCGAAAAGGTATACAACCTAGGCTCTGATACCAAAAATCCTGTCACGCCCCGGAACGGCAAAAATAGAGAAAAATAAATTTTCTTTTTGGGTCCAAAGGCAGCGACGGGTGAAGTCACATGATTGTCCACACCACGCAGTACTAAGCAACAAGAAATAATAGTGTAACAACAATGAAGTCTAGGTTCTGATCACAACGTAACATAAGGTCAACAGAAGTTACTAACTATTACATATCAGAGTCTCGAATCAAATATAAGGCAGCGGAAGTACAAATGTCAAGGCAACATATGCCTGACTACAAAAAGGGTTCTAAAATGGTAAAGACAATTAGCTACAATTCTAGTCTAGTCTTCAGTTGGCATAAAGGTAGTCCTCGGCGTAGTAGTCTTCTTCAGTCTGACCTCCGTCGGGGAAATCCTCCACAGGGACTCCGTCACCGTCATAGTAGTCCTCTCCTGCAGGCCCTTCACCTGTATAGTCATAACCAGGGTGCGCTGGAACGTACAAATGTCCAGCGGCATAAACGCCGTCAGCTAAATGAAAGCTGAGTGAGTTAAATACTAACAGGGTATCGACTATTGAAGTTATTACAAGTTATAAGCCGCAACAAGTTAGAGTTCTGTAAGGGTAACTTCTTTACATTAAACCGATGATCCGATTACTAATGTTTTACTTATATAAAACCGATAACACGTCTAGATAGGGGAACAGACTCGACAGTAGTTCAACTCTATAACACACCATTGCTCATCCACCGCTTTTAAGAACATATGCACAGTCCACCGCATGTCATGGATACCACGTTAGTCCATCCCCCGCTTTTAAGAACATATGCACAGTCCACCGCATGTCAGGGATATAACGCTTTAAACAACAGTACATCATTCTATGCCACGACTTAGCGACGTCTACCAGTGATCACGGTCCACCGCAAGTCATAGACACCTTCGTCTGTCTACCGCTTTTAAGAACATATGATTAGATCATCTGGCTATCTTAGGGCAAATGGTCCGGTTCACCGCAAGTCATAGACACCTTCGTCTGTCTACCGCTTTTAAGAACATATGATCGACCAAAGCCCGCCCACGCAAATTTCCCGAATCTTAGCAAACCTACTTAAGTTCGACTCTATCACCAATACATGACAATCCCAATGTGGTCTGACTACTCTGAATGAAATGAACGTTAACTCAAAAGGATTCACGACTATTCCGTTATCTAACGTCATAAACATTATTCATTAATCTTGTTATTACTACGATCCTACGCCGCATTAACTCGTTATCATGTCTGTATTACAATAATAAATCATGCTGGGAAATACTGAACAGTAAATAAACAACTAAACAATTATTACATTTATTTAAACAAGTAAAACAGTAAACTGTAACTGCCAATCGATTGGTATAGATGTCAATCGATTGGTATAAAAGTGGCATCAATCAATTGGAAGAAGGTTCAATCGATTGGTATAAAAGTAGTGTCAATCGATTGATCAAAGATTCAATCGATTGGATCACAATCCATGTCAATCGATTGCATAAAGATTCAATCGATTGGAACATGAAAGATGTCAATCGATTGATATAGATGTCAATCGATTGACACTTCGTCTTCTTCACAGAGAAGACTGCCCAGCAACATATAAACGGGAATACATGATTTCTCTTTCATTTCTTCATTCAAACATGTCATAACATCAATGTAAGGCTACCAAGTGAGTTTAGAACTCACCTTAGACGTTAAGGGCGTGTTTGGTTGTGTTTTGAAGCTTGAGCTTCAATGGTGGCTCCTCCCTCTCTCCTCTAGTTCTCTGTCTTCTCTCTTCTCCTTCTCCTTCTCCTTCTCTTCTTCTTCTTTCTGGTCTTCTCCTTCTTTCTTCTTGTCTCAGTCCATCTGTGTGTGTGTGTATAAATATATGAATATATGTGAGTATATATATATGAGTGTATATATATATAAACACACACAAAACCCTCCCTCTCACTCTCTCTAATTTCTGTAAACAGAAATACGCCCAAAATGGGCTGGTATATATAGAGAGGGAGTGTTCACGTGGCCTCTCCTCAGCCAGAGCAAAAGAATCTGCCCAGCTGCCTCCAATCGATTGACATAAGTGTCAATCGATTGATAAAATCAATCGATTGATATAAAGTTCAATCGATTGGTATCCAAAGTAAGGCAATCGATTGGAAAACTTGTCAATCGATTGGTATCCAAATTATACCAAGGTAAGGCCAAGCTCAAACAAGTATTAAAAGAAGCATACAGGGTCTTATTCACATAATATATTACAAAAATACAGGGTATTACAGACCACCACATGGCCATCTCCGGCGACCACCTCCATTACACCTTTTGACCACCACAACGCCACTCCTAACCACTAGTGACCACTCCCTACCACTCGATTGACCTCCAGCCACCACCCTCGCCATCTCCGGCGACCACCACCCTCTCAATCTCCGACGACCACTCAGTAAGTGAAATTTGTCTTAGGATATATTCTAAGTGATATTTGTCTTAGAAATTTTTCTATTCAAATGGGACGGTGGTGGTGGTGGCGGTGGAGACTGGTGGTGGTGGTGGATTAGGGACGGTGGCGGTAGAGACTGGTAGTGGTGGTGGTGGAGGTGGAAGTTTCGGTGGTGGAGGTGGACTGAGATCAGTCATCGTAAGAGAAATTTCTCTTAGGATGACTGAGATCAGTTTGGCCATGATTTTTGTGTGGCCGGCGTGGTGGTGGTCGGTGGTGGTGGTGGCAATGGAGGGGGAAGAGAGGGAGATGGTGGTGGTGGTGGTGGTGGCTATGGATGGGGAGGAGAGAGAAAGTTAGAGAGAGAAGAGAGTTGGGGTAGTGGCGATGGCTTCGACGACGACAAATGGGACGATGGTGATGGTGGTGGTGGTGGCGGTGGAGACTGGTGGTGGTGGTGGATTAGGGACGGTGGCGGTAGAGATTGGTAGTGGTGGTGGTGGAGGTGGAAGTGTCAGTGGTGGAGGTGGACTGAGATCAGTCATCGTAAGAGAAATTTCTCTTAGGATGACTGAGATCAGTTTGGCTATGATTTTTGTGTGGCCGGCGGTGGTGGTGGTGGCAATGGAGGGGGAAGAGAGAGAGATGGTGGTGGTGGTGGCTATGGAGGGGCAGGAGAGAGAAAGTTAGAGAGAGAAGAGAGTTGGGGTAGTGGCGATGGCTTCGGCGACGGCTCCGGCGACGACTCCAGCGACGACGAGTACTGCTCCGGTAGTGGCCTGGTGGTGGTGGCTATGGAGGGAGGAGGATAGAAAGTTAGAGAGAGAAGAGGGATGGTAGTGGTGGTGGCTATGGAGGGTGAGGAGAGAGAAAGTTAGAGAGAAGAGAGTTGGTGGTAGTGGCGACGGCGACGACGACGGCTCCAGCTCCGATGGTGGTGGTTGTGATGGTGGTGGCAATGGAGGGAGGAGGAGAGAAGGTGGTGGTGGTGGCAATGGTGGGGGAGGAGAGAGAAGATGGTGGAGGGAGGAAGAGAGAAGATGGTGGCTATGGTGGTGGTGGTTGTGGTGGTGGTTGTGATGGTGGTGGCTATGGAGATGGTGGAGAGAGAGATGTTGGTGGTGGTGGCTATGGAGGAGAGAGAAAGTTAGAGAGAGAAGAGAGATGGTGGTGGTGGTCACTTAGGATTCCATGGGCAATTTTGCCATTTAGAATGAAATTTAAAATTTTATAGGACTAAGAGAGATAGTTTAAATTTTAAAAGACTTTAGGAGGAAAAGTTTTTTTAGAGTGTGTCCTTGTATGGGTGTTTGATTATGACTTGTCCTTTAGTCCAACTTAGCCCAACCTTAGGGGCCTTACACCAAGTCTCCGTAAAAAAAAAGGGTTATATATGATAGTTTTAAAAAATGTGGACTTTTATTAAGATTTTTTTGTTGATTTGGGAGCCTTTTATAAAGAGTGATATGCTTTCCAAATTTCTATTCCAAAAGTGCTTTTCAAATGATGTGGCAGTGGGACCAGGTCAAATATAGTGGGACCAGTTGAATTTTGATTAGAAATTGTGTACCTCGTACTGCTTGGTCATTTGGGAAACACTTTTGAAATACAAATTTGGGAAGCATAATATTACTATTTTGTAAATTTTAGAAATTTGAAGAATTTTGACACGTTTTTAATTGACAACTTGTTCTCATTCTTAATTTTATAGTATTGTATCTAGGGTGTATATATGTATATGTTATAATAAAAGACTAAAAAGTAAAACAAAAACCACCTAAAGTCCCGCAAGGCATTTTCTACAAAAAAATAAAAATATTCCCACGCAGATGAAGTTTGAAGTTTCGCAGAAACCCTCGAAAGATCCCATATTCACAATTAACCTTATATTGCTCCTGTTTAGCGGGACAAAAAAAAAAAACTCCTCTTGCTCTTTTCCGTGAGATAGACAAACAATACACAGAATTTTCAACGCACGAAACTTATGAAAAAAAAAATCACATAAAATTATACTATTTCTAAAAAAAAAAAAAATAATAATAATAAATTCAATTTGGGACATTGCCCCGAACCGCTGTAAAAACTTCACCCCGTTAAATTAAAGTGCTGGGTCCGTTTGGTACTACCAACTGCCAATATAATGGGAATTCATTACAACGGGATATTGACTGTTGTTATTATTAAATAATATTTTAAAAATGTTATAACCACAAATTACACAGCTGTTACTATCCAAAGAGTAATACTTGGGATACAACCATTCACACAACTTTTTTTACACAACCTAATAAATGTGTCTATCTCTCTCCTGTAATGTCACTGGACCCCACAGTGACACAGGAGAGAGATAGACACATTTATTAGATTGTGTAAAAAAAGTTATGTAAGTGATTGTGTCCCAAGTATTACTCCTATTCAAATAGCATCTTAGAACCAATCCAAAAAAGGGAAGAAAAAAAAATATATATATATATATATATATAGCATCTTAGAAAAGTCACCTAAAACGTAGATGCATTATACAATTGGATAATGCTATGTGCATATAAAGTGTGTGCACATAAAGATTTGAATCATTCATTTCGGCGGAATCCATGCCTACATACATGAGACCCATCGAAATAAATGACCCAGATCTTTATGTGTATATATTATACACGCATTTTATATACACCAATCATTACTCTATATAATTAACAGTAAATGGACGTATCGATCGTAAGAGTTAGGTTAGAACAACACGACTTATATATTGGAAATATATTTTAAATGTATACTTAATTGATGTTTATGTACATTTGAAAAAGTAGAGTGAAATTAAGTGCTTTATTTTTATTTTTTCGTTTTTATACCCAATTATGTTTACAAATGTCCCATAACTGTAAGCTGGTTGAACTCTTCCATTGGTTCACCCAAAAATGAAATCCATCAACAAGAAGCAAGTCACGTTTTTAGCAAAAAATAAAATAAAAGCAAAATACTTTATTTTGCTTTTATTTTATTTTTGCTAAAAGGATAAAAGCAAGTTAGGTAAAGCTAAAAATTTTCCCACTTATAGAAGCTTACCTAATGAGCATGAACATAATTCTTAGGTACAATATTTGATTAATTGCCACAAAAGCAAAAGAAAGGAGAATGAAAACATCACGAGCCACTCATTGTTGGATAGCATGTTGACCTCAAATAAGATTCTGGTATATGACCTCTCACTCCGTCGAAAAGTTATTCTATGATCTACTATTATTGTCCTGTGGTGGTTCCGACTAGCAGAGGGTTATTATGTGACTTTTTGTCTTTTAAAACACAAATAATTTTATTACATAACAATCTCCTATTGAACAGGACCACTACGTAGTACATGGTCCAGAATCGTAGAATAGTTTCTCTATCTCCCTCTAACTCTTGCAACCTAGCTTGGAACTCCTATACCTTTGATTTCCTTAAGTTCTGAATCTTATTATCCTTATAATGTAAGGCCCATTCTCATTCCTAAAAACTGAGCCATCACATAAAAAAAAAAAAAAAAAAAAGGACAGTGACTAAAAAATGTGTAAACTCCGCCCACGGGTGCAAACTCGAAGGTGATTTGCTGCTTGTGTGCATGCCATTGTCTGATTGGGAGTTTAGTCTTGATTGGACTTTGAAAACTCTTATTTTCTATAGTAGGTGGTTGTTGGCTAGTTCTTTTGTTTTTTGGAAAGTTTTCAAAGTGTGTAGATCTGCTAATTATGTAGCTCACAATCTAGCTCAATGGGCTATAAATTGTAACTGTTTTGGGCACATCCTGATTGATGAGATTCCTTCTTCTATTTTTTAGGAAGATCATCAAGGGAGTTAGTGCTTAGTTTGTTGCCTTTTTTGTTAAACGGTACTATCTTGCTTAGCAAAAATAAAAAAAAAAACTTGGCGCACTTATATATGCATCATGTATATCCTATTTCTAATTTTCAAACAAGTGATGTCCAGAGAATTAAGAGGGGAAAAAATGTACACCAATGCTAGTCCTAGAAAAAAGTGAGTGATGCAACAAATAAAATGTTAAAATAACTCAACCCTTGGAGTTCCTAAATTCATGAAATTGCACACCCGGGGGAAACAAAGGAGACTCTTTTTATTCCTTCCGTACTTGAGAGTTGAGACTACTAGATGTTCTTTTTCCACCAAGTCTCTGTTTGTAATTTTTGTGTCTGGCGGGAGAAATGAAAAAATAGAAAGGAAGGGAACAGAAGAGGGAGGCAAGATATTTACCAATATCAAGGCAAGGAAGGTAATCATAATTCTTATTGTTTGGTGAAGAAGGAAAGGAGCACTAAAAGAAAGAAGAGAATATTGTGGTTTAGTATTATTCTAACATAGTTTTTTTTTTTTTTTTTTGTTTTTTTTTTTTTTTTTTTCATTCTTCTGAAACTTGCTATGGTTTCAAATATGTATCTCAAATTTGGTTCTTAACATATATAATTATGAGAAAAATTGACTGATTTTCATTAAAAGTTATTTTAAGAGCATCTCCGACACAAGATTGTGCTTGAATAGTTTTTATACTAACATTCTCCATCATTGATGCACTAGGCCATTGAAGGCAAAGTAAATTGGCATTTTACTATTTTAGAGTATCTCTCCAAGGTATATGCCAAATAAATTTGAGGCCTTATGTGATGATTTGACATATTAAAATTTGGCATTTTGGTAGGAGTAAATGACACCCAATATGTCAAATTTATTAGTTTATGATATATATATATATATATATATTTAATCATTTAAGAAATTTAGTGATTGCTTAACAAATAAATGTAATAAAAAGTGGAAATGGCATGCCAACTTTTGGTATGCCATTTTTGACATATCAACAAGCATGTCATTTGTAACATGGGCATTTGACATTTTGGTTGGAGGAGAACGGAATGTCAAATTTTGCCATTTAGCATGCCACATTAAAAATGACATGTCCCTTAAAGATGCTCTTAATATTCTAAGTACTTGGATAGATTACAATCATTAATAAATTTGTGTTAATAATTTAATGGCTATTATTTTTCCTCCAAATTTTACAATCCACCCTCTCTCTATTTCCATTGGTGCTAAATTTACCACCCAATGTCTCAACTTTACCACTCTTGTTGTGGTAGAGTTTTTGAGGATGGAGGTGCTATTTTGGCACTTGGATATAACAAGAGTAAAGATTGGGACATACCCAAAGACATAATTTTTAGGACACAATCGAAAAGATGTGTCTACATCTCTCCTGTGATGTCACTGGATCCCACAGTGACACATGAGAGAGACAGACACGCCCCTTAAGTTGTATCCCAAAAATTGTGTATTTGAGTGTGTCCCAAGTATTACCCATAGAACAAAACTCCGAATAGCACCTTCCTTCGAGATTCTCCAAATAAATCAACTACCACCACCAAGGTTAGAAAAACCAAATTTAAAGCAAAGATTTGGGAGAAACATTACTCTCTTTTAAATGGCAAAAAAGCTGAGCAACAACTTGGCTTAGTTAGGAAAAAAGGTTTTCCATTGCAATGCTCATTCTAGAGTTTGAATCTTGCTCCTTCCTTAAGTCTTGACACTTACGGCTCGTTTGGTTCATGGATTCTTAGGGTGGATTTTGATTCTACCCGAAGATTTCTAGTAATCTTAAAATATATCGTTGTTTGGTTCATGGAATATTTAATGAATTGTGGGTCCCACTGGATTTAGAATCCACCCAAAGGTGGAAAATAGGGTGGATTCTAAATCCTAGCTTAGAGGTGGTATTCCTAAGGATTACTGGGGTTTTGATTTATTATTTTCATAATACCTAAACTAGCCTTTATTAGACTATTAAAAAAATAAATATTGTGATCAGAAGAAATTTATGATTATAATAATTATTATTATTTTCTAAAATAGAGAGATTGGTAGATGAGATTGTTTATGATGATTTCTTATGCTTGAAACATTATATTTGATGTTAGTTTAATGACTGAATTCAAATTTTGGTGCTAAATGTTAATGATTGAAAAGTCTATATGATATTACAATAACTACATATTTGGCATATTGCGATTTGTACGTTAGACCTATACATATTTTATGCTTAAAAATATAAATATCTTTTGTTATTATTCAAATATATTTTAACTACATGTAATAGTTTAGACTCATGCTCATGTATTAATTACTCTATTTATCTCATTTTTTTATGTGTCATTGATTTTTAGATTTATACCATTATTTTTTTTTAATCACCCTCCATTTTTAGAGGGTTGACAATTTGATTTTAACTCACATTCTTTTAGCCTTTAAGGGTAGCTTAGGTATTTAACAATATTTTCATTTCATTTTTCTTGACCCAACCAAACACTGGATTCTAAATCCAGCTAGAATTCTATTGTTGAACCAAACATTCTGCAGAGATTTAGATTCCTGGTAAAGTGATTACTGGTATTATGATTCCTAGTAATCAGAATCCACCTAAAATAATCCGTGAACCAAACGGGCCGTTATGTTTTCACACGAGACCATTACATTAAATGATAATAAAAAAAATATATAAAAGTGGCAAAAAAGATAAAAGATACTCAAAAAAAAATTTTGTATACTAAATTAGGAAAGTGAACACTAATTTTGGGATATCCCAAAATGAAATATAGAACTCAAAAAAAGGGCCAAAATGACTAAATAAATTAAATTCTTCCATCTCCTAGTTTTGAGAAATAATGGGGCCGAAGAGAGTTACCTATCCTCCCACTCTTTCTCTCCCCTCTTCCTCTCTACCAAACAAAGACTTATCTCCTCTTTCTCTCTTTTTTTTTTTTCGGAAAACTCTCCTCTTTCTGTCTACCAAACAGCTCTGTAATTCCAGAGCTGTGACCCCACCCACCTTTCTAATGACTTGTCTGTCCATTAACCACAAAGACTTTTCTTTAACTGGGATGTGAGCATATATATATATATATATATATATATACACTTCATCTGTCTCCTAATCATTTAAAATCCCTTCCATACTATTGTGAAATTTTCAAATTTTTTTTTTATTCTTCTTTATGTTCGAAATTCCAATGTGACATGAAATGGAAAGTGGAAGAGACTAGAGAGGGTAAACTGGGAAAATGTTCTATTATCTTTTTAAAAAGCACTCTTAATATGAGACTTTTCAAAAAATGAATAAAAGACTTTTAATTTGAGACATAAGTATTATATGCTTTCAAAATTTTGTATCACAAATGTCATTTCCAACGATTTCCCTTCCCAAAACACGTGATAGTGAGTTTACTTGATTTTTATTTGAGAATATTAAAGTGTACCACCGTTATTAAAGATGGTCTCACTTAGGGGTGGTAATTTTTGACACGACAACCCGTTTTACTGAGACAATCCGAACACGACATGACATGACACGCTTAATTTAAAATAGTTTTGTGTTATAGATGAATATCACTCGAAATTAAAAATTAAATTCAAAACACAAAACCCGATTAATGACACGATGATGACACAAGAACCCGAATTGCCACCCCTAAGACTCCCACAGTCACATGTTTTGAAAATCAAGATAGAAATTTGGAACCACAACCTTACTCAAGCTCTATATACGACCACAAAACAGAGCAGCACTTGGTGACAACACATTATAGTACTAGGTGACAGCACATTATAGATTTCAACAATCAAGGTCCTTGTGGTCTAGTGGTATGACCTTCACTCCTCCTTTGAGAGATGAATGGTTCAACTCTCCCTACGGGTAGAGCATGAATGAGGGTTTATGTAATGGGCAATGCTAGGGGCACTAACAAATCTCACTAACACGCTCTATCTCTCTCCTAGTAGTAAAGAGAGATAGAGTGTGTTAATAAGTGTTAGTGAGATTTGTCAGTGTCCCAAATATTACCCTTATGTAATTGGGGGCCTTTGACCCCCTAGTCATGTGTGGATGTTTCGTGTGTGTGTGTGTTTGTGTTTGTTGTAAGTGTGTGAGTGTGAGTGTAATTGCCTATAGTAATTTTTTTTTATTTTTTTATTTATTTTTAGATTTCAAGATAATTGGACAAAGTGGGAGCCACACAACAAGATAATTGAATTTCAAATGCTTCAAAATTACATGTGATAACGAGACTACTTCAATAATAATGAGACTACTTTCAATCAAAATCTAATGGATGTGGCATTTAGAAAGCATTTGAGATTCAAAATTTAGAAAGCATGACATTACTTCGTAGTATGTCCAGTAATACTATCCTTCTAAATATTTGTATCTCAAATGTGATTTCTATTATATGTGCAGTGGGTCCACCTTTATTAATGGTGTGATCACTTCAAATCCCTAAATAAAAATCAAGTAGGCCCACTGCCAAATTCGTTAACATTGCGATACAAATATAGGAACCATATACACCATTCCTCTTCGGAAAATTCTATGATACATCCTAAGGATGTATTATACATTCTAGTGGTTTTTTTTGTGCCAACAAGTTATAATTTGATCCTAACATATTTGACATTTTAAGTAGGTCCTAAAATGTTGTAATTTCAAAATTACTTTGGTTTTAAATTCTGAGTAGTTTTCAAACTGACAAAAACTTATAACACATTAGGAGTAACTTACAACTTATTGAAACTAAATTAATATTTATGATACATCCAAAACCACTAGGAATGCATGTATTGTAGAAGATAGAATAACTCCTGTCAAAGTTACCATATTTGGGACATAGTTGGATGTTTTGGGTCATCAAGGAATATAGCTTGTTTTTTAGCAAAAAAAAAAAAAAAAAAAAGCAATCTACCTTGCACCTTTAAAAATTTCATACAACTAAAACTACTCGTATTGTATCATAGAAGTTTGCTCCTCTATACCTATACGTACACTCTCTCTCTCTCTCTCTCTCTATCTATCTCTATCTATATATATATATATATATATATATATTACTCCTACTAATATTAGAAAACAGAGGAGTACCTGCTCAGCTAAAAACGGGAAAATGAAACAGAGTACTTGGTGACAACACATTCTATACATTTAAAGATAACTGGACAAAGTGGGAACCACACAACCTCACTTATAGTGGACCCCATACTTCCTTTTTGTTACTTTTTTCAGTCTGAAAAGACAGCTTTAGAGAGGGAAAGGGCCATATGAAAGCACAAAAAAAAAAAAAAATGGTTTGTAGTCGTGGACTACTTCATTACCTTCCTTTTGATCAAACCATAGAAACCTGGATACGATTGATCCTGTTTTCTCAAACGTTGGTTCAATGTGTGGCTCTCTTTTCTTATCCTCTCCTACACTACTAATCTCTCTCTCTCTCTTTCTAAAATCAAAAATTTTTGTGTTATATATTCAATGCATTATCTATTCTCTCCTTCTAATATCAGTCTCCCAAAATTCCGAGTAATAAAAAACATGTCAGGTCAAGAAAATGGCAAACCAGAGGAACCTTCGTGGCCGGAGCTAAAGCTACCGGACTTGCTATTTACGCAGACGGTCCGAGACATTCATGCGGCCATTGAGACAGAGTGGGACTCTCTCCGGCGGTCAGCTTGTCAGACGGCCGCCGGGAGAGCACTCTGGAAGCATGTGGTACATGACCCACTTGCGGAGTTGTTGGCCGGAGAGTCGTACCTTAAGAGCTTTTATGAGAAGGTGAAGAAAGATCGGTTGAGCAATGCTAGAGAGGTATCTGGGGTAATTCTAGCTATTAGGACTCTCTGGTTTGATTCTAAGATTGAAGAAGCTCTAGTTACCTTTAATGGTGAAGCTTCACAAGTTGTACTTCTTGGTGCAGGTTGGTGAAAGTACTTTAATTCTGCCTCTACTTGCGCTGCTAGTATAATGTATACAGTAAGAGTGCTGGTAAGAGCATGTTCATATTTTAATTGGGCACTTATTTAAGGTTAATTTTTTTTTTTCTTTTAATGGCAACTCCTACAAATGATATATTTAAAAAGTTTATGTTTTGTTTTCTAAACTAGGAGCTGTGTTTCTTATTTCTATTTCATCCCATGTGAATTTCTAATCATGCATTGTTTTAGAGTTTTATATATTGTGTTTAATTTGTTTTATATATTATGTTTAATTTGTTGATCCCAACAATTCCTATTGTATACAAATTGAGGGAGGAGATCATAGCCTCGTAAGTCGAGCTCGTATAGAAGTAGATCAGAGAGAGAGAGCACTCTAAGTTAGTCATACAAAATGCTTGTGGTTTAATGAGATAAACTTTTAGACTTGTCTTTTAAATATATTAATAGATAGAAAATGTGTTAAGAGGTGCTCTTACTAATTAAAGTAAATAGTAAAATTTAGTATTTTTTTGTTTTTTTTTTTAAACTTAAAATTTGGTTCCCAAATTACAAATTAAAAATCATATGTGCCCTTACTGCACTCATACTGTTAAGAGAGTGAATTAAAAATTAAATCAAATAAAAAGGATGTGTTTGGACGTCCACAAAATTGCTAATTAAGCTATTTAGAATGAGTGTCGATAAGGGAACATGAGGTTTTTAATTTGGGCACCTAATTTAAGTAAAAAAAAAAACAGTTAATTTTATACCATTTTCTTTAATTAATAAGGGCACCTCTAACATATGTCGATCTCTACCTATTATTATATTTAAAAGACAAGCCTAAAAATTTAACATCGTTAAGCTACAAGCATTTTATATGACCAACTCAGAGCTCTCTCTCTCTCCTCTCTCTCCCCTTCTATATGAGCTCGACTCACTAAGCTATAGCCTCCTCCCTATGGGCGGAGCCAGGAATTTTTTTTGAGGCAGTTGATGAAGCTTTTATACATATTTCAGAATGAGATAAGAAAATATAATGAGATACATATATAATGAGAAATGAATACAAACTATTTGAATCAACAATGTATAGTGTAAAATTGAGTTTGTAACACTTAATTGGGTTAGACTAAAATGAGAATAGACATAATAAGGTTTGGTGTTAACTGTTAGGGTGTTCTTGGGCTAGAATATCACATGGTCTATTATGTATATTGTCAAATATTAGGTGAGTTTGACTCTAATTTGAATTTAGAACACTAATTAAATTGGGTTTAATATCAAATGAGTAATACTTGGGGCACAAACAAAGCCACAACCTTTTGCTCACAACCTCTATTTTGTGTCTATCTCTCTCCTAGTGGGCACTGTGGGGTCACTGTCACTGTGGGACCCATCAAGAGAGAGATAGACACAAAATGGAGGTTGTGAGCAAAAGGTTGTGACTTTAGTTGTGCCCCAAGTATTACTCATATCAAATATTAGAGTGAGTTTGAACTAAAATATTACATAGACAATTATTATTTCGGTGCATTTGAGCAAAAAATTTCACAAGTACAAAAAAATTCCCAAACTTTGGGGGGGGGGGGGGGGGGGGGGGGGGGGGTTTGTTAGGGGGAGGGGCTAGTTATATATGAACTAAAATATCACATATGTTAAATTTTTTTTTTTTTCTTTCTAGATTTTGGGAGTAGCATAGACTTATTTATAATAAACCCTAGAATAAATTGGGACCACATTTTAAAGAAATTAAAAACTAGTGATCAAACAGCAAACCAAATGCATGGGTCGGAACTCATTTTTTTTTTTTTAGAACAACTAATAAATTTTATATCACAAGAAACTTTTAAATATATATATATATAAGAGACCGAGAACAAACATCTCCCAAAGCCAGCCAACCACACCACCCCTCGTTGCAAGAAACACGTACAACACCCGACCCCAAAGCAACTCGGTAGCCCACAGAAAGAAAAAAAAAATCCTAATATATGATTTGTATTGTTCAGTATATCTGTATATGATTTGAGATACACATGCATGTGATGAAATAGAAAGAAGAAGAAGATCATAAGTCAAGGAGGAATAAGAAAGAGAGATTGAGACTTATTAGATATCACTTGAATAACATGCACAGACAACCTTTACTTGGAAAGCAAAACAAATAAAATATAAACTTCTTAAGTGTATAATTTGTGGGAGGTGCCCTTAAAATTATCATATATTTTTTTTAATACCTAAAATAGGTGCAAATTTAAAAACTAACCAGCCCGTACCAGCAGTTATTATGAATTAGCTTATTTCCTGGTGTTTGGGTGTCAAAATTAACAAATTTCACTTTATTATTGAAAACTTAAATAAAATAATTTCTCCAAAAACTTCAAATGATCTACTTCAAATAAAAAAAATTCAATTATGACATCACTCACCGTCAACCTCTACACATTCATTCTCGTCGAGTCATGGTGAGGCTCTCTCCTCTCCTCTATCTCTTTCTCTCTAGTAATCGTCATAGATGTATGTACATGTATGCACATACCTATTGGTTATTGTTGCTAACCAACCAAACAGTACAACATTTTAAATTAAGGCATTTACGAATTTACAATTTCTAATGAACTAATTTAAAATTGACTAAGTTGTTAAAAAAAAAAATAGTCAATTCCCGTGACCAAACGCACCTTAAGTAATTTCCAAGTATCATACACAAGTTTAGTCATTTTGGACAAGGAAATAGGCCGAATAGCTGCAGTAAGCAACCCTATGGTAGATTTGTTGTTCATCTTTTTCATCATAGCTAAGGGTCCATTTGGGAACTACTTATAGAGGTCAATTGTATGATTGGATATCACTAAATTAAGCTTAGTTTGACCCCCACTTGGCTTTTAAAAAGTAGCTTATTTATTATTAAGTTGTTTGATAATTTTGTATAAGTGACACATTACTCTTCAAAAAAATATCATGAAAATAAAAAGCTTTTAAAAGCTCCATTCTAGAGCTTTTAAAAGCTCCCTCCAAATAAGCCCTAAATTCAATTTTTGCAAAGTTCATAAACTATTTACCAAATGAATTAATATGAAATTGTGCTTTAAAAAAGGAGAAGCATCAAAATGGGGGCCAAACTAAGCCTAAATGGTTCCATGGAGGTGTTTGATTCATGAGGCAAATGCGCAACTGAGGTTTTCCGAGAGGGCCAATCGCACGAGCAAATATTCGATTGTTACAATTCAGAACTAATTTTATGACTCCATAATGGTATTCTGAATTGGTTATGGAATTTTCATTCCAGCTTGCATCCGTATGATCACATAATTAGCAATAACGGAACATAGTTAAAATTGTCATAATTTTTTCAAAATATAATTACTTAAATTAAAACAAACAATTAGGAAGTGCTTTGATACTTCATTTCAACAGTTGAAACATATTTTAGGGTTAAATACATTTTTACCCCATTGTGGTTAGGCTCATTTTTACTTTACCCCCTATGGTTCAATTTGTTACTTTACCCCCTATGCTTCAATTTGTTATTACATAATTTACATGCACTCTTGTGCACCATCCATGTGCAAAAACACGTACTGTACGACTAGTATATCTATAATTGATAAATGCATCAATATTTGAGCTGAATGCATTTGGTTACATTATGTAGGAATGGATGCAAGGGCACATCGGTTGAGTTGCTTGAAAGAAACTGACGTTTTCGAGATCGATTTTCCCGAAGTCTTAAAAATGAAAACCACTATAATCCAAGCAGCAGCAGCAGCAGCAGCAGCAGCTGCTGATGAACCAGAAAATGGACAATCGCATTTGATAATGACAGCAAAATCCCTTCGTAGAGTCGCCGCTGATATCAAAGACAAAGACTGGCTAGAAAAGCTTCAGATTTCCGGGTTTGTTCCAGAGAAAAACACGATATGGGTTCTCGAGGGTATCCTCTACTACCTCTCCTATTCCGATGCCATGGAAGTATTGAAGATTATAGCCGACTCTTGCAATCTTACCCGCACGGTCCTTTTAGCAGATTTTATGAACAAGCCATCAACCACACTCTCCAATTCAACAACATTCCAATTCTATAGCGATTGGCCTGATCAACTACTACCATCTCTAGGGTACTCTAATGTTAAGCTTTCACAGATTGGTGATCCAGATGCGCATTTCGGGCTTTTACATGATCCGCTTAATCTATTTGACAAGCTTCGCGGCTTGCCTAGATCACTCCAAACTTATCCAGACGATGGAACACCGTGTTGTCGGTTGTATTTGGTGCAGGCTTCTGGTTCACCAAACCAAACTATTCCATAAGAGGGGCCAATTCGTATATATATCTAAAGACATATATGAGTCTAACCCTTCAATTATATATAGTGTAGATATAGGGGACCTTTGTTTGGTATTTGTTGCCTTAGTAATACAAAACAGAGTTTTGGCGAGAGGCGACAATATACAATACAACATCCAAGCTGTTTCATTATTTTCTTAGCACATTTGGAGATTTCTACAAGGATAAATTTTGACAGTGTTGGACCCGTGTGTATAGTTTGGTGAAAATAAAGGAAAATCTCTTGTGGGTTAATTACATTTTAGCCCCTTCTTGTTAGACCCATTTTCACTTTACCCCTTGTACTTCAAGCGTGGACACTTAATTCTTCTCTGTGGTTTTGGAGATAAAAAATTCTAAACTTGGCCAAATAGATTAACACTTAACCCCATTTATGAGGTTAATTTTGGAACATAACTCACGTGTGGGAATAATGCTGTCATTTAACCTAGCTATCTGGGGCTAATTTTTAGCACTTAGTTCCTTTATGGGGCTAATTTTGGAGTTAACTGTGTATGTAGAGTTAATTTGACACTTTAACTCTCCTTTGTGGGGCTAATTTTAACATTAATTCATGTTTAGGGCTATTTTGATGGAAATCTTTACAATTCCACATTAGTCCGAAACCACAGGGGATAAATGTCCACTTTTAAAACATAGGGGGTAAAGTGAAAATAGGTCTAACCACAAGGGATGAAATATGATTAACCCAAATCTCTTTCCTCAGTACATAATTTTTCTTCCTTGTTCTAATCTAGTTTAGACATGACAGATAAAAAAGCAAAGGAATAGAGTAAAGGCATGTTTACTACCCGAAGAAACCGCCCACACTGTAGATATTACAGACAATTTCTTCCCGGTGGCACTGCATAATATATATAGGTGGTGGTGTCATTGTCAATCGGCCGGGTCAGGTAGGGCTCGGTCAAAGAGGGCCCAACCGGACTTTCAGTCCAGGCCAGACGGTCGGACTGGGCTTGGGAGGGGAGGGTGTTTGCCCCGGATTGGTGGCCCGAGCTTAGGGCTGGACTTGGCCTGGCCAGGCTTTGGGCTAGAGACCGGGATTGAGTTTTTTTAGTCATTTTTAATGCAAAAACTAACCAAAACACTAGTAGAATCGAGCTTCGGGCTAGGGAGCGGGCTGTAGCCGAGGTTTGGGAAGGAAATAAGGGCTTGTTTAGAATTCATTTACAACACATTAATTTACAATTATCTCTATCTCTCTCCTAAGTGGCATAGTAGGATCCGATTAGAGATAGAGATGGATGTAAATGAAATGCAAAAATGAGTTGTACCTCTAGTATTACCCTTTTTGTAATTAGTACAATCTAGAATGTCTGATACATTTTAAACCACCAAAATTTTTAAGTGTAATATAAAATTGGCCAAGAATTCTCGGCAGCCAAACATGGTGCTGCCAAAATTTCTAGGTGTATCACAGAATTGGCCAGTGATCCTCGACAGCCAAACTTGATGTTGTTTACCCGACAGCACCACAATTTTTTTTTAATTTTTTTTTGTACAAAATAAAAATTGCACAAATTTGGGTGAGCTCTTAATCCTGTTGGGTCACTTGGGTTGGCTTTTGCCCTTTTTCAACTTTTCTTGGAGAGGTTGGTTTCATTTCTTTTGCATTTTCGACCGATCCAACTCATGACTGTCACGTGGTGTTTTAGCGTGTGGGTCCGCTCGGATTTTAGGCCCAACACTTGCCAGTACCTTTTTGTTGAACTGGACTCTTGTTGGTGGGCCTGGTTTTGACTCGTGAGGAATGAGTTTTGTTCATTTCATTTTCATGCCCCTTTTTGTTCCACCGGAGTGAACCTTTACTTTCCTTATACATTTGTACTAACCAAAAAATTGTATAAAACCCCATATGTAAAGAAATTTTAAATATCTTAATGCATGTGGTAATATGTGACCTATAAAAATTATCAGCAAAAAAAAAAAAAAGTAATAATAATAATAAAAATGTGACTTATAAAAATAGGTTTTTTGAGTAAGACCAGGTCGGTGCTGAGCACAAGTCACCCAAGCAACCGTTATGAGCCTCCAATTTAGTAAGGGCCTAACTCAAGATAATAGCTTATTATATATAACCTATGTTGGCACATGCCAAATTTTTTTTGTTTACGAATACTTGTAGAGGGCCCCCCATCATCAAAGTTCACTACGGGCCCCCAAAAAGTTAGGACCAACATTGAGTGTGTGAGGCCTGCAAAAATGAGACATTGCAATGCAAGTAGGTCCATCCAAAAAGATTCACTCCTATTGAAATACAATTGAAGAATCAGCGTTGCAAGTATGTTTTTGGCCATCGACTCGGGGGGGTGGGGGGGGGCTAAGCTAGCTTAGGATGCTAGTTGGGGTGTGTGTCAAGGGGTTGTGTGTATGTGTATATGTGTATGTGTGTGTGTGTTAGGGTTTGAACTTGCCCTTCTCTACTTTAAAATTTTCTTATTGAGATTATATGCATCTTTTCAAATTTATTATTTTGCCAGATGCATCCATTTGCGCCCTTCTTGCTTTTTTTTTTTAATGTAACACTTCTAAACTCTAAAATTTCACTTTGATCTTTATATTCTTTTTAACCAAAATAAAAGATATTTACAGACTTTCTTTTAAAAAAAATGCAAATGAAATTCTGGCTCCAGCTGTGTTTGGGTTCAACATCTATCTAATAACCTCAACCAGGATCATAATACCCAGAGATTGTAAAAGCAAGAAAGTTCTGAAAAAGGGGAAAAAATCAGAGTCTAATCCTCATATGTACATCACTTTAGAAAGAAATTCTAATAAAATCAAAATCAAGAAAGTATTGAAAAGGCGAAAACAAAAACCCAGTCTAATCTTCATACTCTTAATTCTGATGTGTGGGCTGTTATACTCTTAATTCTGATGTGTGGGCTGTTATACTCTTAATTCCTTAATGCTAGTGCCTTGTAACAGTAAAGTTATACTCTTAATTTCCTTTTCATTTTTTTTCCTTCTCTCTGCATGCATGCTAAGATTTGGGTTGTGCGCAGACTGACGCTCTTTATGTAGAATTGTAATGGTTGACAATTTGCACGATGGGACCTCATATATGAATCCTAACCACCCCCACATCCAAAAAAAAAAAAACCCGAAAGAAAGAAAATCATGGTTTCTGTTGTGGTTTTGTTCTTTGATGTTAGTAGAGAAATACGCTTATAATCATTTTTTGTGGTCAGTGTTTTGACTGACAATCACAAAGGCAACTATTCATTTGTATAGTGCAAAACCAAGTTTTTTCCAAGACCAAACTGGCACAGTTTTTAGCAGTGCCTAAAGCATGCCAAATTAGCATGCCAAAAGTGTACAACGAAATTGGCCACAAGTTGAAACAGCTTTGAAATTCTGCTTTTGTTTGTAACAGTGCCAAAAAATGGAGCCAGATTCTTGAATCTGGCACTCTTTGACCAAAAGCTGGCAGGGTTTTAAACCGTGCCAAAATTTTTGGCTGCCCCGATATTTGGCACGGTTTTAAACAGTGCCAGTTTGCAGTTTTTGGTGTAGTGTACAATTGTTTTTGCTCAATTCCTTAACTGCACGTAGTTTGTGTCATGTCTTTGTGTACAGGATGGGGAACAATGCTGCCTGTCCCAGAGCTTGAGAAAGAGGTTGAACTCCTTTGGGAATTGTGGGATACCCGCAAAGGTATTAATATGTTACGTATTGGTTCAAAATGTGTATGTTATGCTTCCAAATACCATTTAATTTTTTCACGCAAAAATTCTTTCTTCGTTCCTATCAGCATAACATCGAGGTTCTGTAGTTGGTGAAAGAACGACATGTGTCACACTGGCTAAATCCTTGGAATTTACAGGCTCAACTTCAACTGGTTAAAGAAAATGGAAATTTTTGTCTAGATCATCTGAATTTGAAATTGGAAATTTAGCACATTTTAATGATTAACCTGAACGACGTATGATATATCACTTGCTAATTGCTATGTCAGTTATCAGCCATCCATGTGGATGTGGCTCTCGTGCAGGGTCATCAAGACCATCCAGTCATTGACCTCCAGTCTCCGATGTTATTCCCATAGTAGATTTTGAGAGCATCAGATGTTGATTGTTTGTAGAGTCTTTAAGGATACATCACATTGGTGTCCGAAATTACTTGGAAACTGATGCTACTCAGACACAGGAAGCTAAAGGTTGGAAGGGGACAATACATATTCACAAACACAAAGGGCTCGTTTGTTTGGTGGATAACTAGGACGGATTGGATTATTTTAGTCCAATCCGGACTTATACCGTGTTTGTTTTTAGGCCTTTTCAGCATAGGTTAACTCAAGGTATTATAATATATAGTTAAAAATAGGGTCCTTTAGATTTCAGTCCTTTATTGTATCCGTATTTAGAAATTGATCCATTGTATAAGCCAACTTAAAAATTAGTCCCTCATCTATATTTAGTACCAAAATACCCCTACTCCTATAAATCAGGTTTTGAAATTCAAAACCCAGATTTATTATATATATATATATATATATATATATATATAGAAAGAGAGAGACTTAAAAGAGAAAATTTAACAAATATCTAAACTCCCAAAAATTAGGGTTTTAAATTCAAAACCCTGATTTGTTATACATATATATATATATATATAGAGAGAGAGAGAGAGAGAGAGAGAATGAGAAATTACTCACCAAATACAACAAACTTCTCACCTTTTTTATCTATTACAGTGAGAAATTTCTCACCTTTTTTTATGATCAAATTAAAACAAATTTCTCACCTTCAAAACTCAAAAGTAAAAATCACTTTGTGAGAAATTTCTCACACTGTCAAAAATACACACACAAAACTGTCTAAACACTAAACTACAGCACAATACACATGAATTTGGTGAGAAAATCTCAGTGTTTTGTTTTGTCACCACAACCTTCCAAAACTGGCCTTGGGACTGGCCGAAAATAAAGTTATCTGAACGGAAAATCTGACCGTAGGGTCCGGATCTGACGCTGTCCATTGTTCCGGGCTCAAGATCCATGAGAACAGCCCTTGGGATGAACCTTCCACAATTGGCCTCATTGTAATAGACATTGATCTTCTCGAGTTGAAGATCGGAGTCCCCTTGGTATCGTCCAGTTGAGTCAATGCCATGTTCGGCACAGACCACTTCCCAAAACTTGGCACCTATTTGGTTGCCGCATTGGCCTCCCTATATGTGAAGAATCTCACGCATATTTTGGGTTGGAAAATGGGAAATTTGAGAAAGAATGGGTTTTTGAAGGAACTCAGAGAGAGAGAGAGAGAGAGAGAGAGAAAGTTTGATTATGTGAGGCAGAAAACGAAAATTCAACAAATATTAATACTTCGATGTAAAGAAAAAGAAACTGAAAATCAAAACACACTCACCTCCAACTCAACAGAAAGTATATCACTCAACTTATTCCCCCAATCCACACAAGCTGTGCTACTTGGGGCCACGCAATACCACCATTGTTCCGCATCCTCCAAATCTTGGAAAATGAGGTTGATGGCAGTATGGAAAGTTTTAGAGAGATGAAAATGAGTGGTGGTGGGGACGGAAGATATATCTTTATTTATTTGAGGCAGAATGGAAAGCTTTTAGAGAGATGAATTTTAAGGGGGAGAATGAGAGAGGGTGAAATATATCTTGATTTGTTTGGATTTCAAAATAAAATCCCTGATTTTAAGTTGATTGTATATACATAGATATGTATATATTTAACGAGGGGTAATTTTGTCTATAAAAAATACAATTATTTGGGGAAAAGGACTAATTTCTAGTATATCTAATTGATTAAGGATGAATTTAAGAGACAAAAAAGTCAAATACACTAATTTTTCCTTTGACCCATTATCAGGGACTATATCTTATATTTCTATTAAAAATAATACTGACTAGCGGGTATTACACAATACCAAGGGGGGCAGGTATTAAAAACAAGGGGATACATAGTGACTAGCGGGTATTACACAATACTGACTAGCGTGTTTGTTTAGGCCGTGTGCTGTGTGGATTTTTCACCCAGGGCCCACACTTTTTTTGGGTAGCACAAGGTACATGCATTTAAAGCATGGTTTTGGAATGTGTTGTGTGCCTAGCATTGTATATTTTCATGAGATATGCGAAGCTTCCCGAAGTTAAATCCCAAATTTAGTTTTTAAATGCTTTAACAGCTGTACCACATGATATGGTAGTGATCAGTGGAACAAAATACCACTGAAGTTGGTACAACTGACAAAGCATTTGGAAAACAAATTTTGAATTGGGAAGCACAACATTATTCGATTGTCATTTCATTTAGTTTTCTTTGTATTTTTCTCATTGTTTTCCATACCAAACAAGGAAAAGCGTATTTCTTTGTTGTTTTTTTAGTCTTTTCTTTTACCTCAATAGTTCCATGAACCAAATAATGCATAAGAAATAACATTTTTCTTTATTTGATTTTCACCAAAGGAGGGATAATTAGTGTTAAGACCATTTTAGAATACTTTTTAAGTAGTAGGTCTAACAGTGAAAAGTTTTTAGTGAAAGGTCCCTCACGTATAAAACGGAGCGCAAAATCCGGATAATTTTGTGAAGTTTCACTAAGCTTTCTAGAAAGTCTGCTGAAATTTCACAATATTGTCAAAATTTTTATTTAATTCTAAGAAAAAATTTGGGTTGAGGGACTTTTCCCTAAAAAGCTTTCGTTGTGTTCTTTAACTAATAATTTTTCCTACCAGAGGATTTAACATTAAATTTCTAATTTCTAGTGTCTTCTATACATAACAATGACTCTGGTGATGTTGTTTATTAACTTTTGGAGTTTCACAATCTCTTATGAGTTTCAAAAGTTGTTGCTAGACAACGCGGTAGTGAGCTAGCTTGTATATTATAGGATTGGATCACCTAAAGTAGAGATTGTAAAATGTACTTGGTTTATAAACTGCAGTGAGTTCTGGAGCCTCTTTATATATATATATATATATATATATATATTATCTGAGACAGAAAAAAGTGTTTTAACTTGAATTTTTTTTTTCCTCCTCTAAATATCTAAAGCAAACAGAGGCAAAAGGGATTTGAAAGAACCATAATCCTTGGCCATTGATTGGAATTTAAATTTTTTTTTTTCTTTTCTTTTCTGAGAATGACATGAATAAATGCAGCAAAAAGATGAAAGAATCCTTATAGCTAAAAAGGTCCTGATGAATCTTCCCACTCCATCAGCCTACAGATCACATTCACATTCTTCTTCACTTTATTCATCCACCAAGGTTCCAAACCAAATTTATTTCTTTGATCTAATATTAGTTTAATGTTGTTGTCAGATAGAAAAGATAACTTCATCTCTCCCTGTACTAAGAATAATGCTATGCGTCCCAAATTTAAATTCCAATTTTGAATTCCAAGTACTTTGTCATTTGTACTACATGTGCCAATGATCTGCAGTACCACATACCATTGCTGTGGTACAACTGGCAAAGAATTTGGTATTCAAATTTGAGAAGCATAACATTACTCCTGCACTAATTACATATGTGTATGCATACTAATAAGGGAAAACTACACTTTATACCTTTATAGTCTAAGTGTGCTTTGGTTCCTACAAATTCAATTTAGGCTGAATGCAGCCCATTGGTTAAAATTCTCTACAATTTTTGACTGATTTAGGTTCAGTATAAGGGAGTAATGTGTAATTTCTCGAAGTGAAGTTACCATTATGTCTCATGTATAGATGTAAAGTGGGACTAGGTTAGCCCAGCCCGGCTCGACAAAAAGCTTTACCCAGCCCAACCCGCGAATCTTGGCACGTAAATGTGGGCTAGGCTGGTCCTACACTTTTGAACCACAAACCCAACTCGGCCCGCTTCTAACCCATGGCAAACCCAGCCCGGCCCCACCCACGACTTAGCTTGAGCCAAGTGTATTTTTAGTATAAAATGCAGTTTAGTAGAGGGAGGGTCCGGAGGGATTAGAAACCATGATCTCTTGTACAAAGTAAACTCCTTCACCCACTAGTCCAAAATAATTTTATTATCTCAAAATAATTAATTCCAAAATAATTCCAATTTAGCCCGCCAACCTAGCCCAATTTAGCCCCGCCCTGCCTAACCGAACCCAGCTTGCTAGGGTCGTGCCATGTGGGTCGCTCTGGGTCCGTTCATTAGTCTTCAAACCCAGCCCGACTCGCTTGGAACATAGGTCTGGCAGGATGCAACCCACAACCCATCTCAACCCGCCATTTGGTGGGCCGGGATGGCCCAGCCTGGCATGTTTTACATCTCATGCTTGCATCATGTGACCTATTTTTGTAAAAAAAATGTGCGAAATTTTCACGATTGGATTACATTAAACCTAAAGTGAAACTGTAGAACCAAGTTGTCAAGATTGAAATCGTAGGAACTAAAATGATCTGCACCAAAACTACAGGGATACATAGTGCAATTTACCCTGCAAAATAATTAGCTTAGGTTCATATTATTCAAGTTTCTCTTTTAGAATTTCGTTCTGTTTGTTGGTGAATTTCGAACTTTCATAGCTTCCGCTCCATCAAAACATGTTTCTAATTGTGTGTTAAGTAACAACAGAGTAACAAGTGAAGTAGATGCATAAGTAAAACATTATATATATATATATATATATATATATGTCATTCTGCTTATGTCCTTCGAAATATCATCTCCCAAAGGTTCATTCCCTACTTTTTGCAAGTAAAACCAATCAGAATTTTTTGATATCACCTCCTTTTTCTAAAATATTCCATCTAAAGTTTTTTGATCCTCTGAAAAGTAATTTGGGTCTCACCAGTTGGCTTTCTGCTCCTCAAAAAATTGTCCACCCGAAGTTCTGTGGCTGATATTAACATATAGGTGTATATAGAAAAGATGTACACAAACCCATCGAGGTCCATTTTGCACAATTTCTGCTTCTGTGATTCAATCACAAAAATAAAATAAAAATAAGTAGTGTTTGATCAAAAGTAGTCCAAGCTTTTGGTCAATTGCAAATTTCTGCAATTGACTCATAGTTTTTGTTTATCAAACTGTTTCATTTTAGCTCTTTGGGGATTCCATAACACTTAAGACCTCTAAGAGTTGTTGCCAAACACCTTCAAACTAACAATGTCCTGCGATTTAAGAAGCAGAAGTTGATTTGCCAAACAATTGTTGAGTTCTCAAATCTATTTGAAGAATGCATTTACACATGTATCTTAAACCATTTGAGATCAAACTCCCAACTTGTAACGAGGGGCCATGGACAAAATAAGTGGAAGGTTTTCAAAGCTTGTGAAAGAGAAAGCATGAGTATTAGTAGAGGATACTTTATACTCTAATTGGACAAAGCATGATAAGAATTCTAAATATAGAAACACTATGTATCTTCAAGGTATCTACTTTCAGAAAGGGTTCCAAGCAAAGTAATTAAATTGACAGAAATCATTTACAAAAGGGAACACTTCAGATCCATTGACCAAGTTAACCATATTCCTGAATTGAAGAAAAATTAAGGCAAATATCACTTACTTTCCTTGAGGTTTGACTCGATTACACTTGTCACCCCTCACATTTAGGATATTACACATATCTCTCCAGTCCGAGTTTGTCAGATAATGGACCAATGAAAAATGTAAAGTTACTATTTTACCTTTATTGTAACTACATTGTTTTAAGTGGATTCTTTCATCATCATCTCTCATTAATTGTTTGGCCTAATATACACACCTATATATATATATATATATATATACACACACACACATACGCACACACATCTTGTTGCTGCCCACCCACCATAGCCAAGAGCACAAGCCACCATCACAGGCTCACAGCCACCGGCCAATCATTGTAAATTGAATCAAATGGAGACAACTACTTCAAATTAAATGTGATTTCTATTATATTTGAATCAATTGTAAATTAAGGAGGCAATGGAATTGCCAATAGTGTCTTGACAAAATGCATTTTCCATGATTCCTTTGTGAGAGTCTGAGAGATAACATCCCTTGCATTTGCAACAAGAGATGCTTCAAAATCTGGGGAACAAAAATTGGGAACAAGAGATCCTTGCCTTTGCAACAAGAGATGCTTCAAAAATTTGGGGAACAAAAATTGGGAAGAAAGCCACTGCTTATTTTATTTTCCATCACCATAACAATTTTGTGAGACCATTGTTGCTCTTTAAGGAAGGATTAGGGCACTGAGGTTTGGGGGAGAGGGAACAGAGGAGAGAGAAAGTAGTTTACAGAGAAATTTCTTAATGTGTTCTTTATTTTGCCAATTATTCTTCCAAACCATAACCAAATCAAACCATAACTGAACAGTACAGACCATTACATCCCAGTCCCACCATATATACAACCACACACATGTATACAAAATAGGATACCAAAATGTTTTTTTTTTGGGGGGGTGTGTTTAATGAAATTTAATGCAACTACACGAATTCAACCAAACTAAGTATGCAAACAAATGTCTATCAACAAAATTTAACAGCAAAGGGAGTTGTGTGATTGCCTTCAATCTTGAAAATTTCTTCTGCTCCGATCCCCCCTATATGCATTTTAGTTGTCAGAACCATATTGGAAGCTAACTCTGCAACACAACTACAGAATGCAACTGGACTCGGTTGAACCACACAATGATTTTCACATCGCAATAATATTATGAAGAATTTTGTAAGTAGATATGAAATATTACAAACTTGTAATAAAAATATATACTGGGTTGACAAAATTCCACGAAACTCTTCATGGTGATTTGGTAGTAGTAATAACTTACATCACAATAATAGATAGAGATCATAGTCTTTTTTTTTTTTAAATAAAATATTTTTATAAATCTTTAGACAACAGTCGGTTCGATTGAAATTTGTGTTTGGTTTAATTGGTTGAAACCGATTTTTATCGATTTAATTGCACAAATTAAAGAACCAAACTAGATGACCTAGTGCTTTACTGTTTAATCGGTTGAACCGGCCAGGGCGGTATGATTTTGATAACTTTGTCAATGTGTCATCATCTAGAAATCGTTACAATTCTTTCATCAAATTAAATTCACCTACTTTTTGCAATTAATTACTTTTTTTCAATTGTTTCTTATTTTAGGAAGTCTATTCGGAGTTAATAAGAAGGCCCATTTGTTGACTATACCCTCCTTAAAAAAGTTGTGGATTCCCAATTCCCATCAGGTATATACTTCATTGAACCTATAGAGTCTAAGTCACTAGACACATCTATTTCATGACCACCTCCAACTTGCAAATTAGGCCACAGAGAAAAGAAAAATGATTGAAGCTTGTGACACAGAAAGGAGAGGTATCCATTAAGATGAATCTCTTCGCGGGCATGGACGTGGATGATAAGGTTTGAGGTTATGTTTGGTTTGCGTATTTAAAGAAAAAAAAGACCGGCGAAGTAAAATTGTTTCTTTAGTGTTGTTTTCTGCTTAAATAACATATAATACGAGAAATTGTTGAATATAGTTGTATATCAATAGAAGAGTAAAGGAAATGACCTACAAAATTGTAAGTTTTAATTTTTCTTCACCTCATATTATTTTTCTTCCTATTTTTCTAATTGTTTTACTTATTGACAAAACAAATAAAAGTGTTTTATTCAGTGATTTCTTTTTGACTCTTCTGGTTTGCGTATTTAGAAAAGGAAAAGAAAAAAGGAGAGGAAAACGAGAAGAACCTAATTTTTTTCCCCCAGGATTTTCCTCTATGCTTAAAGAAAATTAAAAGTTTAAACGTAACAAAATACAGTGAATTTTTAAGAAAAAAAATTCCTCCGTGCTTAAAGAACATTAAAAGTTTAAACGTAACAAAATACAATGAATTTAAGAAAAAAGGAGAGTAGTAACTCATCAAATTCTAAACATTTAATTTATTTATCACTATGTTTTTCTTTCCTTATTTTTTTTTCACTATTTTACTTATTATACAAACAAAGAAAATCGTTTTCCTTCGAATTTTTTTTTCCTTTTCATCACTACATCCATGAACCAAACAGAAACCACTAAAAATCAATAAACCATTTATCAAAGTTTCAAGTATAAAATTTAGCTCATGTGTACTCTAATTGTTAACCACAAGTCCTCTTGTAACTCATCAAAGGATCAATGTTTCTTGTTGTTCTAGACAAAATTAGGCTTAACAGCATAATGGTAACATAGATATCTGATGTAGTACTTTATGCTTTGATTGTAGTACTTTTGCATTGTTTTGAAATATCATCAAAAGCTTCCCTAAACTGAGTATACATCTCCTATTTATAGTTCCCCTTAGCCACATGCACTATTCTTACATGGTAGTGATTAACACCAAATGACGTAAAACTTCAAAACAATGCAAAAGTACTACAATCAAAGCATAAAGTACTACATCCCCATCAATCATATGACAATATGAACGGTAACCTGACTACTTAATTAACTAAAATGATGGAAGGAATGTGTATGAATATACATGTTTGTTTGGTGTAAAGGATATACTAAAATGAAACTTTGAGGTGGTTGCAAGTTATTTTGAGGCACATGGTTCAATATATTTTTTTCCCTCTGGATATCGTTAATAATTGTTCTTAAATGACAGTCATTTGCAAATTGAGGGTCTCAAGTATTCCAATTAGTAATACAAGTCCAAAATAAAACTTTTAATCGAATCATAAGGTATGGAATTATGTTTAACGAGTCTATTTTTAATTAGAAATTTGGTGTTAAAAAAAAAACCCTTCCAACTTAAAATTTTGAAATTTGCGCATATATAACTAACCAAATGAGCGGCGTCTGTGAAGTTATTCATCTTATCTTCAACTAATTACCCGATGTTAGCAAAAAAAAACTAATGGCCCGACATTCAACGCAGGTCATGAAATTTTATGTTGAGAGATCATTTTACTAAAAAAAAAACAGATTTGGAACTGAGATTTAAAAAGTCTTTCGTATAAGACTTTTGACTAATTTCAATTTTAATTAAAAACACATTCGCATAGTATCAGGAAGTGGTAGCATACATGTGTCATTTTTGTTTTGCCAGAGAAGCTATAACCAATTCAAAATCAAATGTACTTGGGATGGTGCATATACAGACATATATTACATATATAGAAATATATGAACATATCACATTGTAAGATTTTTGGTGTTTTGATGATCCCTACCTTATTGACCGCACATGGACGGTAGTTGGAGTCGGCGGCTCTCCTAGGGTTCCCTCATCTGGGATCCCTGGGGAAGAGGATCAAGTTGGCCCTTGCGAACAGCTTGATCATTAGGGGTAGATGAGCTGGCCAGGCATGAGCTACTCACTCACAAGGATGGAGCCAAAGGTAGACTAGGGTGTTATACCCTTCCCCCCCTTGACAATTTTTTTTTTTATATGGCAAAAGTTTTAATTTATATTCAATATGTGTAATTAGTTCTTTCCAAATTTTGCGCATGATATTTTGGCTCAAATTATAGTTCAATTTACCTTAAATATTTGTCTTATCATTTTTTTTTTTTTTTTTTATCAATTTTTAATTTAATCCAAATATATAAAGGAATAAACCCAAAAATTTACCTTGAGACCCAACTCCATTCGATCAGCCCACTAACTAAATATCCTGATTGCGCCCCTTAATACTCATTCTTTAGAGAGTGAGAACACAATCATATACAACAATTTGTAGGGACTTATCTGGTCGGCTAAAAGTGATTTTGAAGTGTTAGAAATTGTCCAAAACATACTCCAGTTAAAAAGTAAAAGTTCTTTATCACGTTCCAGATTGGCCTAACAAAACCTGTAATCAAAGGTAACATCACTCTGTCTCTCTCTCTCTCTCTCTGTCTGTGTGCGTGTAAAAACGCGAAAATTATGATAACTGGGCCCACGTTGTGCCCGTGAACTTATCAGTACAGCCGTTTGATTCACAAGTTGTCCATATCTGGGCCCTCTTATCCGTTTTCAACGTTACGAGAACGTGAAGATTGGAATTGGGTTTCACTTTCACCCCAAAGAATAAAAATTGGAGATGGGAATAACTTTTTCTTTGATAAAGATAAGCCTGTGTGGATTAATGTTTCTATGGGTTTAACCTTATCCGCGAAGCAAAACAAAATAATAATAATAAGAGTGCACTTTTGCTCATCCATTTTTTGGTTTACCATTGTTCATCTTTTTCTTTTATTGGCTAATACAGTGGAACACAATACTTTATACTATTAATTAATTCTCATTTAATTATGGATCTCTGTCACACCCCCGACCCGCCCCCACGGATTAGGACACGTGTAACAAGACTATACACACCCAAAATACACTAATAAGCAAGAACCATGTTAGTTATTAAGGAAAAACATGATTTGAAGTAGCTTAAAACTACTATGCTGAGATAAAATAGCCCAAGGGCAAAATGGTCATTAATAAAATATGACAAAATTTTACATCAAAAGATAGCTCTTTGAGTCCCGGTTCCAATGCAAAAAACGGCGCATGAATTCGAATTTTCTACAAAGAGTTATGCCCGTTTCCGTAAAAGGCGACGAAAAAATACCTTTGAAATCACTGTCTTGTGCAGAGGGGCATTCGACCGGTCGAGCGGGTCAATTCGACCGGTCCAGATACCCTCTGAACCATATTTTCCCCCATTTAACATTCTAAGAAGTCCCCAAACACATTAGTCACTTGGGGCTACTTCCCAACCAACTTAGAACTGCCGAAAAGTGCACAAAAGCATCGGAAACTCATCAAACCACGCAACCGTTGGAAGATTTCAATTTATTCCAACTGAATTTTAACAAGAAACTAACTCAAGTTCATTCTAAGAACTAGCATATACATGAAAACATTTTGAGGAAGAGTTTGAAGCTTTGTTTAAACAAGTTTGAGCCAAAGAACACTAGTATAACTTGTGTTGATTAAGAAATTCCGCGAAAAATACTTATCAACCTTTGGAACTAAAAGTAAAGTTTCTATAGGTCAATGGGACCCCAAAGGTACCCTCTTGGCCTTTTATAAGTTAAAACAAAACATAGGAACAATTAGAATCAAAGGGCTGGCAGAGGGTTGTTCGACCGGTCGAATGGGTCCCTTCGACCGGTCGAAAGCCCCTCTGCAGAACCTTTTCTGCAGCAGCAACTTTCAACCTGTTTACATAAAGTTTTGAAACTAAAACTCACTCCAACACTTTTGAAAGGCTTATAAAACTTCTTGAACAACAACCTAATACACATTGGGGTACTTCCAAGTACTTGAAACTTGTACCCAAGCTCCATTGAAACAAATAAGACATTAAAGCCCAAATCTTGGCTTAACTCGCATAAACATAGAATTTTAACAGAAATAGTTCAAAAGCTTTACATACGACTTAGTTACAACCAAAACTTGCCCAAAATAGTTGCGACATACACCCGGACTTGCCGGAATAGCCCAACTCCACTCGCATACCAAAATCCATAGTTTTAACAAAAGGAATTACATAGGTTTCACAAGATTTAACTCCAACTCCTATCACTATAGACATTATAACTTAAGTACCACAAGTCCAAAACCATAATTTACATCATATTACACGATGGTAAACACATGCACGTAAATCCTAGCCTTTCCCCGGTCCAAACTCGTTTCACCTTCTCTCCGAGCCTTGCTCCGAACCTGCGGTGGTTGTTATGTACCACAACAGAAATAGGAAAACGGTTTTCTTAAGCAATTTGCTTAGTGACCATTCTAAACATGACTGAATGTTTAACACGTGCAATGCTATAATTAACACATAAAAACACAACCGTAGTCGCCGAGTCACCGGTTATATGGTTCATTCAGACCCGAAGACCTCCCTTGGTCCCGTGGCCACTTCTATTCCTTGGACTTCCGTATTTATCGGATTCTTCCTCTTCACCACCCTTATTACTCCCAACAATGAACCATTTCCCCGGTGCTCATTGACTACCAAATAGTCATATAAGCACATATACATGTATCAACACATAATTCTCTTGCAATTGATATAAAATTCACAACCCAACAATATAATTACTTCTAAACATGAATTAACATCTCTAAAATCACTTAAAGCCTTGAACATATTAAACACAATCATCTTTAGGCTAGAAAACTCACCTTATACACAGATTTTACCCAAGATTAAGCTAGAGAAGTGCTGAATTTCACCAAATTGAACCTCAATTTCTACCCCAACAAGAATCCTACAAGAATTCGGTAGACGACGTCTCACCGTTAAGTACGAGCTACTAAAATCTAGCAATTTAAACGTAAATTAAAGGTATAGAAACGTTCGTCTCACCTCCACGAGTCCAAAAGTGGTCTCGGATCGTAAATCCGGCGAACGGCGGCGACGAAACGGCGGAATTACGGCGTCGGCGTCTCGAGCTCCGTCTTCTCTCTCGGCTCTCTCTTGTTTTCTTTTGATTTTTCTGCTGTAGAAATGAGAGATTAACTCTCTTATGCCACATACACACACATGCAAGGTGTGTTGGCAATATTTTGCCCTTTTCCCATTTACACCCCCGGAATTTCTTAAGTTCTTATTATGAAATCCCCCAAACATTCCATTAACTACCCAATTATTTAATGAGTGTTTGTCTAAGTTCCGTATGGGTCCCAACGTGGGTCCCACATATTTTGTGAAATTGCTATCGCACCTACTAATTTTACATTTTTTTCATTTATACCCTTATAACACCAACACTACACATATATCAACATGTAATATGAAAGAATGTAAACACATATTCATGTAAACACATAAAATGCATTTAATCATTTAAAATGCAAATTACCATTTTACCCTTCGCTGGGTTCCATTTCAATACCTGTCCCACCTCACTGGGGATTTTTCCAACTAGTGTCCCTCTCTGAACACTTTTTACATGGGCGAGTCCAAGCCTCCCCTTAATCTGTTTATACACTAATTTTACTAATTAATGCATATTAACACAAATAATTAACCCGTTCTCCGGGTACGGGTGTTACAATCTCACTGCATTAGCCAATGAGAGAAGGGTAAGAAATGGTGAATCAAAAATAGGTGAGCAAAAATGCATTCTAATAATAATAATTAAATTAGCAATTAAGATTGTGATTTTTTTTAATTTACTTCTCAATTCCTTTAACAGTTGTGTCACTCGAGTCATTTATAATGTTCGATAGTACTACATAACATTGTTTGTGATATTACCGTTAAATCATTTGTGGAGCAAATTTAAAAAGCATAATATTACTCTAAAGTATGATGTAATATCGGATTCAATGAACCCAAAATTGGAATTTTTTTTTTTTGAAGCAACAAAATTGGAATTAGGAACAACTTTTTCATGGATAAAGACAAGCCTAATTGAAGTAATGGTTCTAGGACAACACTTGATATACTCTCTACGCTATCTTACTTGTGCGTGTATTTTAGAGTTGGTACACATTTTTGAGGTTTGGTCTCCGTCATACTCCCGTAAAAACCGATGTCATGAATAACTCCTTCGAAAACGATGGTAAAATTTGTGCCGCTATGAATAGGCAAGTGGTGAATCCAGGATGTTAGATTGAGGTGAGCTAAAAATATAGACAGTGGCGGGCATAGCTGTTCCCAAATTTTTTTTTGGCCTATTTATGTATATTTTTTGAATTTTTTAGTCTATTAATACGATTTTGTACTACATATTTACTTAGGCAAAGTAAAAATGTTGGACTACATATGTAGTTATATAAATATTTTGGTTATATTTATACATATTTAAAGAGTGGGTTAAACTGAGGAGTGGGTTGTGACCTACAGAGTTGTCTAAATTACTAGACTGAATCCAAGACTGGACTAAAATACAGTATAAATTTTGATTTTTCTTGAAAATTTGCATTGGACTACAGCCTGGGCCTGCCTGGCCCCACATACGCCCTTGAGGACAGGTGGAGGGATTTATCATCGTCTCCCCCAAGTTACCTTTGCTTTGTTCTCAAAAAATCACATAAAAAGTGAGACTTAGGGTGCGTTTGATAAAACTGAAAATTAAATGCTGAAATTTAAGTACTGAAAATTTTAAGCGATTGAATTTACAGTAATGAAAACAGGTTTTCATGTACTAAAATAGACGGCATCCAGTGATTATTTTCAGTATAAAATTTTCACTTAAAGTTTTCAGTGGTTTCTTTGTTGTCTTTTCAATTAAGTGGTACGTACGTTATCAATGAACTGGAAAAAATAATAATAATAATGTTGAAAGTTTTCATTTTCACCACTTAATTGGGTTATCAAACACACCCTTAAATTAAACCAAATCTTACTTAAAGCATATCCAAACAAGCCCAAGTCAGTTAGAGCTATGTAATCAAAAAGCAAATCTACAAACATCAGACTATTTAGAACCATTTTTCTTTTCTGAACAATTTTATATTATCTGAATAGTCTATTACTTGTGTACACTATTTCATAAATCTAAAAGTTTAATTAATGGTCAATTAGGAGTGTTATAAGAAAATCAACTACACCAGTTCGGTCGATTTTCAAAAAAGCTCTCCACTATAAAAATCAAATTGAATCGCAAAAATATATGAATTAAATCGAACTGAATTGAACCGAACCAAAATTGATCAGTTGCCGGCCATGATAATCCCACCAAAATCGAACCGTTTTAATGTATGCAACACACATGTGCTAATATAGACAAATTTGTACCAATCATTTCCCTATAAGAGCATTTTTAAGAGGCTAATTATTTTAACTTTTCAGTCAAAATATCTATAGTCAGAAGGAAGATTTTGAGCTCCAACAGACTAACTATGACTAGGTATTTTAACTTCTATATTTTTTACTAGCTAGATCGATTCATCTAGCAAGAAATGACTCTCTATCTTCTCTCTCTAAATCTTAGCCTTGAATATTTTTTCAATATAAATTGGCACAAATTACAACCATACAAAATGTAATAACGTAAGAGGACTATGTAAATTAAATAGCACTACTAAAATTAAAAATCAAACAATGAATAACTAAAATAATTTTTTATTAAAGTAACTAGTTGAAACAAATATCATTATTATTGGAGTTGCTCTAACACATTGGAATCGCAAGGAAAGCAACACCAAGCAAGAAAAGCCGCCCCCCCCCCCCCCCCCCCCCCCCCCCCTCCTCCCAACACACACTCTCTCTCGCCTCGCCTCTATATATAGACCAACCTTGGAACACTTCGTTGCACACTACCATTTTCTGTATTCCGCCTCTCATTGTTAGTTATAACTACCTTGTCATTATAATTATTTATCTCTGTATTTTATAAATACATATAAATTAAATTGTAGAGAAATGGCCGCATCAGGATCAACATGGACTTCAAAGCAAAACAAGGTGTTTGAGAATGCACTGGCCATATACGACAAGGACACACCGGACAGGTGGCACAATCTGGCAAGGGCAGTGGGTGGGAATAAGACTGTGGAAGAAGTGAAGAGGCACTATGCTATGCTGGTTGAAGATATACTACATATTGAGTCCGGTCAAGTCCCCCTCCCAAATTACAAACCCACCACCAAAGGCCACAAACTCATGGATCTTGAGGAACAGAGGTAATCATATGTTAGATATACATATATGAGTATATGACATAAGAAAATATATATATATATATAGATATATAAACGTTTTATGCCCTTTTGGCATTTTTCTTCAATGGTACCAACTTTAGGTCAAATTACCATAATACATGCTCTTGGAGAATAAACGTTTTATCCCCTTTTGGCATTTTTCTTTCAATGGTACCAACTTTAGGTCAAATTACCATAATACATGCTCTTGGAGAAAATATTCCTTACAATAATTATCGGAGTAATGTTATATAATATATATATATATATATATGTTTCTCAAATTTTGCATTCTAAATAAATCTCAAATACATGTGGCAGCGGGCACACTAAATTTTAATTGGATGATATTGAATTGGTTCCACCATTATTTTAAGTGGTCTCACTACTATGTGTATTTGGGATTCATTTAGGATGCAAAATTTAAAAAGAATAGCTAGCATTACTCTAATTATTGTGATGGGGTGGTATCACAGACAAATCAAAATTTCACTATTTACACATATTACGTGAGTATCATGATGTTTAAGTGAATAAGTATGTTACTGTAATGATGTTGTATCACCGTTGCATTAAATACTCTCTCCTTAATAATTAAAGAAGAATGCAATTGTGATGCTACATGCCGGATAGACAATAAGAGTACAATTGGGTTATAAAAGACCACAAATCTTGCAATTTGGACTTAAGCATTTGGGGGTTGTTAGGCTCTTCATCAAGTTATTCGGACAGGAGAATTGTGGCTTTACAAATAGTATCAGAGTAAACTTTGGTTACGGCGACATAGTACTCTGCATGCGGCTATCTATGAGAGACCACATGGTGCACCAATGTGGTGTAAAAGTGGCAAAAGTGGTTGGCTTATACAATTAGGACATTTCCTGTTTGAGTAGAAAGATTGTGATGTCCACATCGTTTAGACAATAAGAGTGTGGTTGGCTTATGTAGTACCACAAACCTTGCTACTAATAACCTATGTTTAAATATTTTGGGTCATGTTGTTAAACCTTTTTTCAAGTTACTGGACTAGCAGGTTAGCAGGTTATCCCATTACCACTAATTATAACATCATTGTGTTTTATACACGAGTAAAGCTTCAGGCACACCCATTTCCACAACCTCACCTCCCACAACCTGATGTGTCAACCATGTAGTGGGAGTATCATATGTGACATTTTTCTTCAATGGTACCAACTTTAGGTCAAATTACCATAATACATGCTCTTGGAGAAAATATTCCTTACAATAATTATCGGAGTAATGTTATATAATATATATATATATATATATGTTTCTCAAATTTTGCATTCTAAATAAATCTCAAATACATGTGGTAGCGGGCACACTAAATTTTAATTGGATGATATTGAATTGGTTCCACCATTATTTTAAGTGGTCTCACTACTATGTGTATTTGGGATTCATTTGGGATGTAAAATTTAAAAAGAATAGCTAGCATTACTCTAATTATTGTGATGGGGTGGTATCACAGACAAATCAAAATTTCACTATTTACACATATTACGTGAGTATCATGATGTTTAAGTGAATAAGTATGTTACTGTAATGATGTTGTATCACCGTTGCATTAAATACTCTCTCCTTAATAATTAAAGAAGAATGCAATTGTGATGCTACATGCCGGATAGACAATAAGAGTACAATTGGGTTATAAAAGACCACAAATCTTGCAATTTGGACTTAAGCATTTGGGGGTTGTTAGGCTCTTCATCAAGTTATTCGGACAGGAGAATTGTGGCTTTACAAATAGTATCAGAGTAGACTTTGGTTACGGCGACATAGTACTCTGCATGCGGCTATCTATGAGAGACCACATGGTGCACCAATGTGGTGTAAAAGTGGCAAAAGTGGTTGGCTTATACAATTAGGACATTTCCTGTTTGAGTAGAAGATTGTGATGTCCACATCGTTTAGACAATAAGAGTGTGGTTGGCTTATGTAGTACCACAAACCTTACTACTAATAACCTATGTTTAAATATTTTGGGTCATGTTGTTAAACTTTTCTTCAAGTTACTGGACTAGCAGGTTACCAGGTTAACCCATTACCACTAATTATAACATCATTGTATTTTGTACACCAAGGCTTAACTGGGGCCCAACTAGTTAATATTCTTCAAACATGTACTAATTCTCTCATCCCACATCTATGATGTGAGAAATAATCTCGTGTAACTGTAACAATTGTGTAACTTTCACTATAATTTGAGTATCTTATGAGCTTCACGTGAGTTCTACACTAATAAAGAGGTCACAATAGTTGTCATATAGTATGATCAGTGGCGGATCCAAGATTTTGTATTAGGGGGTGGGGGCCAAGTTTCACGCAGGGGGTCGCGGGCAGCGCCCCTGAATTTTTTTTTGGTCATTTATACATATTTTTATTTTTAAGTGAGACAGAGAATCGAACGAGTAATTGTGCCAAATTAGATTGAGGCATTGTTTCTCCTGAGCTAAATAAGAGGATATTACTCTTCCCCTTCACTAAGGCTGAAATCGGTTCGGTTCGGTCGGTTTTGGGAGTGATTTTCCACCGACCGATCGGTTCGGTTTCGGTCGGTTTTTTCGGTTTTAGGCTAATTTTTCGGTTCGGTTTTCGGTTTTACACTGCACTACCCTTATGAAAACCGATCGAACCGATTGGTTCGGTTCGGTGGTTCGATTTTTTCGGTTTTTGTTTCACCTCTACCCTTCACTATTAATAAGGACTTTTAATGTCACACTAGTAGATATTGTTATTAATCGTGCAATGTTATTCTTCCCAAATTTTTTTTATCCCCAAATGTAATTCCTAACATATTACCACTTTAGCATAATGAGAGTCAAATGAACACTATGTGTTAAGCACCTCCACATGTAAAGTCACAACTTTGGAGGGGCCACTATGTAAAATATTTTCAAATCTTTAAAATTCTATATAGACCTCGAAAATTTTCAAATTTTTGGCAGGGGCCGTGCCCCCGCCCCTCGGTCCCTCAATGGATCCGCCCCTGGGTATGACGGTCATATGGAATAATTTCTCTTACTTAGTTAGGTAATCACTCACTAGATTATTGTTGTATGATATGATGAATATATATACACAAAGATTCTCTAAAGAGGGCCACCTCTCTTTATTAAAGAGAGGACCTCTATTTTGACCGTTGGATTGTGTTTAAAAACTGTAAAATGACAAAACTGCTATTAATGAAAACATTATATATATATATATATAAAGGAATTTTACTAATTTGTTACTGGGATTGGTTTCTCTGGGCAGGCTGAAATATCTGAAGATCCAATGAAGCAAGGATAGAATATATAGCCATGAAGTTCCACTCAACTCTAGAAAGTAAAATGCAGTTCTGGATTAACAAGTCTCAAACATGCTTTATATAAGTTCCTTCAAATGTCAAATATCTACTACATACTCCTTATACGCAAAACAAAAAAATTAAAAATAAAAAATAGCATGTGTACTACTCTATGCTCTTATGAACATGTACCAAGGGAGAGATTTAGTCATTGACTTACAATTTTCTCAGGTTCTCATGCTGTAATAATTATAAAACAAATTAAAGATGTATCTATTGATTTTAAATAGTTCCATAGTCTCAAATGGTTCAATAGAAAGATTAAAAGTGAAAAAAACAATGGACTTTACAATTAAGTTGCATGACAGTTAATTAACAGTTTTTGCACACACACAAAGTGGATAATACAACTTACTTAATTGTCAGAAAATAAGTCAAAGTTAAGAGTGATTTACAATTACATGGCTCCTTAATTCCTATCCAGTTTGTGGCTGAGGAACCAAAGACCATGTTCTATAGTTCGTAAGTGATCTGACTCGATCTATTCATTCAAGTATTTAGTGGATAATCATTTCTTTCAACAGGAGCCCATGCTCAGTCTAACATCTATCATTATTTGTCAAAACTAACATACCTTGATTCTTGTAAAATTTATATAGAAAGCAGGATTAGGTCGACTAGATTTTACTCAAGCATCCCTAGATCAATTTTATTTAAGTATTCCCAAACAGGCCCTAGGATTCTAGACCTGGTAAGGACTTGACTAGTGCTAGCAAAGCATAGGATCAATAGTATGCTTTTCAAATTTGAACCCCCAAGTTTAATTCTAAAATGTTTTACTAGTTGTACCACATGAATTGATGTGTGATATCACCAATCAATTAATGCCACAATTAGTACTGCCATTGGGAGCCACAATTGTGATTCAAATTTTGGAACCAAAGTATTATTTTATTTCCAGTGTCTGATAAACAGAATACTCTTTTTTATTTTTTTATTTTTTTTGCTAAAGTGGTAAACATAATACATGATATCAAATTGTGAGAATTTCCAAAATGTATTCTTTTTTATAAAGCTAAACGTCCAACCTGATGGACCATATGTCCATATGGGTACAAGCCCAATCTTAGCCGCATACCTTCTAAAGGCCCAGATGTCCAAAATAGGGCCTTTGTGGGCCTTAACTTTTGGGTAATTAAACTAGGCTTAAACACAATAACAAGTTGTCCCAATTTTTCCAACCCTTTTATTTTTATACTTAATATATGGTCTATTATAGCCACTCTTTTTAGAAATTTGTCCCTAGTATAACACAACTTAAGAATTAGTCTCTCACATGTTTTGAAGACCAAAATACCCCATATTATAGAAAATAATATGGTAATTCTGTGGTAATTCTGATATATGTGGTATATGTGATATATGTGTTATACCCTAGTATAACACATATATAGATATATGTGGTAATTCTGACTACAATTTAGTTCAAAATTTATCACAAAAATCTACACTTTCCTTCTCATCTTCATCCACTTCCCAAAATTCCCAATTTCTCACAAAGAAAATAATCCAGAAAAATCGATAGGAACAAAAGGTGAGAAATTTTCAAATTCTCTCTCTATCTCATCAACTCATCCATGGCCTCTGCTCCTAAGAAGCCCAGGTCTCATCCTCCTTAAGTAGATGATCAAAGGGGCGATTGTGGCGTTGAAGGAGAGAATTGGTTCGAGCTAGTATGCCATCGTCGAATCCCTTGCTCGTTCAGTTGAAGAAGCTCATCGTCGCCGAAAAGCTGACGAAGGTGAAGAACTTGTTCAAGCTTTCCGTGCTGGAGAAGCCAACTGCCGCTCTTGCTAAGAAGGCTCTGGCGGTTGATGTGAAGAAGAAAGTTGTGGCGAAGCCAAAGAGTGGTGGTGGTGCTACTCTGGCGAAGGTGAAGAAGGTTGCGGTGAAGCCGAAGGCGGTGGCGAAGCCAAAGAAGGTTGCGAAGACGATGACTGTGACATCGCCAGTGAAGAAGGCGACGACGGTGAAGGTGGTGAGGGCGAAGAAAACTTCGGTGAAGATTGTGAAGAAGCCTAAGAGCACGAAGTCGCCGGTGAAGAAGAAAGCTTTGGCGACGAATAATTTTTTTGTTGATATTCCAAAACTTTGTATTTGTAAAACTTCTTAAAAAATATGTGAGAAATTTCTTTTTGAAAATGAATCAAACAAAAAGGTGAGAAATTTCTCACCAAAATCTCCGTGAATAAACTGATTGTCAGAACAAGAATAAGAAATTACTCACTTTGTCATACATCATTCAATCACAAATTTTGATTTTTCAGTTTTCCTTTTTTTTAATTCTTCGAATCAATTGTTATTTTTTTGTGCATATTCCGAAAATCTGTATTTGTAAAACTTCTTACAAAAACAAGGTGAGAAAATTCTTTTTGAAAATGAACAACAAAAAAAAATGTGAGAAATTTTCATCATTCAATTTATTCTAGTAACCAGAACTATGAGAAATTGTCACTAGCTGTTGATAAATCGAATAAATTTGTGAGAAATTGGATTTAATTAGTCTAGATTGCCACAATGTTTTATGAATTTCACAAGTTAAATGCTGATAAATTTTCAATGATATGAAAAGCATGTGAAATTCTCACTACTAATGACTTTAAGTGTGAGAAATTCTCACTACTATCAGGCAAACAAGTGAGAAATTCAAAGCACTAATATATGATTTTCCATGTATGATGAGTGATAAATTCTCACACAATTTTTCGAAAAAAATGACAACTAAATTTTCTCACCTCAATTCAAAACGAACTAGTATTAATATGCAAACAATCATGAAATAGACTAACAGTAATGGAATTTAAATTCAAATTGATAGAGAAATAGCTCCACAAATACATATTGTATACATTGCAATTAAGTAAGATTAGCATGATTTTAGGGATTGCACAACTATGTTTTAGGGAATGATATCTCCCCTAATTAATTTAAGGGCTAATTAGTGATAAATCCATTTTATGGTATGTATATAGCATCAAGTTCAACAGGAAAAAGATTTTAGTGAAAGATCTTTGAAAAAAAATCGGACGAAAATGCCCATTTGTGCTCTTGAACACAGAACACATGCCCAAAAGAGAACCTCCTCCTCCTCCTCCTCCTCCTCCTCCTCCTCCTCTCTCTCTCTCTCTCTCTCTCTCTCTCTCTCTCTCTCTCTCTCTCTTGGATCTGTGTCTTCAATCAGAAGACTATCGCCTCCTCATCTCTTTGAGCAGCCGACCAACCACCATCTCTATCGCCGGCGAACACATGCATTCCGATCACACCAACCGCCACTTTGTACCAGATTTTGTACAGTGCTTCTACAAATTGCAGGTGTAGCGATCAGTCCACCGAGATCTGCGACGAGCAAGTTATTGACCATACCGAAAAATACAATCTCAACTAAACCAAAATTGAAAATTATAGCAGTAAGTAAACCCAATCCTAGCATTAAATAGTTCGAATAAGGAGAGACGGATGGCCGTGGAGGAGGATTCAAGCCAGATATTGATATTATTCTCTTGTTGATAACTCTTATAAACTGGTTAAATTGGTGGTCTTTAACCAATTGTGATTAATTTCAATCGAATGCTTAAGGTGTGATTAATTTCAACATAACACTAACCAATTATGTTTGTTTTTTATTTTTTGGTGGCTGCTTGCAGCTGTTTTATTTTTCTTTTGGGGTTTTATTTCATTTTGGCTAGGAAGGGTTATGGTTTTTGCCAGGTAGCTTTGTGTTTTCAGTTTATGCCCCTGGGTTGTATTACTTTCATGATTCTCTCGATGTTTAATAGAATCTCTATTGTTGAGCAGGAAAAAAAATGCTTAAGGTTTTGGTTCATTGTTTCAACAAAATTTGAAAGCCTTAGCAATTATTGAGTTGTGTAATGGCTGTTTTTAAAACTTATGAGCTGATCATTGCGAAAATGCTTCAATTATAGTTGTTATTCTCATCAATTTGGCACTCTACTCCATTGTTTTGGTTCAAAATTGTGAGGTTTAATTTCAGTGCTTAGCTGAAATAAGTGTGGCTAAATTTGATACCGAGAATCTGTTTCTGCATCCTTTGTTTTACAAGTTTGCCACTCCAAAGGTTTTGTATAAATACCCCATTATAACTCGTTTTGAAGGGGCTGGACCTAATATTATAGCAGTTTAGATACTCCCTCTTAATCCCTTTGTATTTCTCTAGATTTTTATTTATAGATTAGTTAGATTTAGGGCTTGTGAGTGAGATTGTGAGAGATTCTTCAACTTGCAAGCTTGGTCCCTCCTTTTGGAAGCATTTATTGAAGTTTTTACTGGATCCTCTCTCTCTTGTAGTAGTTGATTGCATTAATGATGATGTCTTTATACTCTTTTAATGTTTTTATTAATGTTTATATAGTTAAATCCATGTGTAGCTAGTTTTCTAGGTTAGGGGTCATGAACCCACCTATGGATCCTTGTGTTTCTTGAAAGTCTGAAGGTTTTGGATCTTCTTGAGTGATTGAAGAGTGTTGGGTTTGTAATATGTTTGTTTCTTTACCTCCATTGTTATGCAATGGGGGTCATTGATTTTATATTACCAATCCAACATTTGCCCTTAGTTCCCTCAAACTTTCATCTTTCATAATGGGGTTGACAACCCGCATGTTTAATTGTTAGCCTCCAAAGAACTTTGTTCACTTGAGAAGCTCCCTCCAAATCTCCAAGACTTATCCTTGTGTGATCTAAGGTTAATAGCATGACCCCTAGCCCTTTACCTCTTTAGTAAATCAAACTCATTGTTCTAGCTTGCTCGTTATAGTTAATTTTTACCCGTCGTTTTATTAGTTAACTTAATTAGTTACCGTTTTTACTTTAGTTTCAATTGCATGTTAGTTCTAGTCTTAGAGTTTGATACCCTCAAAACAACCATCTTTTCTTTCTTTGTAGTTACGGTAGTAGTGTATTTGAGTCCCGAATCTATAATCTTCCAGACTAGTCCCCGTGGAAATCGACCTCGTACATACCCGAGTATTACTTGTTACGATTGATTTGCACTTGAATCATACATATCCCGAGAGCGAACATGCATGTGTTGTGGGCCCAGTTGGCCTGCGCCTGTACGGACCGTGCCAGTGTGGTCTTTTCGGCCTGTTGGTCTGGACATGAATAAACTGCTCGGGATGGTGAGTCTCAGGTAGACTAGACCGCTCGGGCTGATGCTTATCCGAGGAGTTGTGCATGATTTGACCGAGACATGGACTAGCTGCTGAGTTGAACCACTTGGTTGTAGGATAGAGCCAATTTTGGGTGTATCAGCTGCCCCCTATTTCCAAGGTTGGCTTGGTGCCATATCGGGGCAAGTTTGGAAATCTGTTTGATGCCACCTGCCACTGTCTCAGTGCTCAGGGAAACTGCCTGGGAGCTTGTGAGTCCTCGGGAACTGGCTAAGAGTTGAGACTTAGCCTAGCTCGGAGTCTTTAAGTGCTCGGGAATTGGCCGAGAGTTGAGACTCGGCCTAATTCGGAGTTTTTTGCTTAAGTTAAGCTTCCAGGATGGTTATCTTCTACCCGTAAACCTTCGTCAAGGTTATGGGTAAAAGAATTTGTCACACCCCAACCCGCCTCGTGCGGATTAGGACACGTGTAACAATGCTACAAGCTCCCAATTACATTAATTTGCAAAGAAACATACGAATTACTAAGAAACGCATGTATTTAACCACATTAAACAACTCTATTGTTACAAAATAGGCCCCAAGGGTAAAATGGTCATTAATAAAGTATGTAAAATTTTTATACCAAAAGTTAGATTTTTGACTCCCGGTTCCAACGCAGCAAACGGCGCGCGAATCCGAGTTTTCTAGAAAAAGTTATGCACGTTTTCGTAAAAGCGGACGTGTTGTGAAAAAAAAACAAGCGGATCGATCCCTTCATAAAACGCGGATCGATCCATTTATATGAATCTCTCGCAGAATGTTCCCTTAAAAGGGCGGATCGATCCCTTCATAAACCCAGATCGATCCCTTCACAAATTCTGCTGCTAAATTTTTGCTGTCAAACAAGTTCCCAACTTACCAATTCATAACCAAAACTCATAGAAACCTTATGAAACTTTAGGAGAACATCTCCAACACATTTCCAAACACTTTTAAACTTAAGTCAAGCATGGATCATAGAATCATATTCACAATTTGATCAAATCCACTAAGAACTCATTTCATTTGAACTACAATGAACTTTTTAAACTTTGAAACTCAATTCTCATTCAAAATTCATGAAACTTGTTGGGAATCAACTCAAGGTTGTAACTAGCATTGTGAACACTAAGGAAACATGTTTAATACCCTAGCGACACATCCGAACTTGTCAAGATGGTCTTAATTACTAACTTGCACCATTTGAGCAAAACAAAAGAGATTATACATAGGTTCTACTTTTCACTTCCAAATACATAGTTATGATCCAAATTCATTTCCAACAACCTAAGTATGAACATTAACATAAAAGAAACCATAATTACACCATTTTACAAGTTTAAAAGAAGTTCTCAAGCATGAGGCTCAAATCTCTCCCATCTCTCCCATCTCTCCCATCCACAAGTCAAGACTTCAAGCCTCAAGTCAAGGACCTTAAGCCACTAGTTACACTGTAATATAGGCTTAAAACATATCTACAAGTTCCAAAACCTTTTCCCCCTCTTCCCGAGCACGTCGCTTCCTCTCCGGGTATTGCTCCGTACCTGCGGTGGTTCTTCAATAACCACAACAGAAAATAGTATTTGTTTAAGCTTTCGCTTAGTGAGTAAAATTAATCACATGCATGAGTGTAATGTCATATTCAATGCACAAATCAACAATTAACATATCATTTAGTCTCCAAAGACCAAACATCAATTCACCGTGTCGTCGCTCTTGCCTTTTTCCTTATGCGCATATAGCACCTCTAATTCACACCACCTCACATACCCTTCCACAGCTGGGTCGCCACCCACACACCTTTACACAGTTAGAGTGGTGAGTACCCTTATACCATTGGTTTTTCCACTTTTCCTTATTATGGAGTAAATCCACGGTGAATTAACATAAGGCTTTCTTCAACCCACATAACATAATCACATAATCATCTCAACATGGTAATTCACACACCATTTAACACATATTAACTTCCAATTTTAAGTAAACTAACCAAACCCACATATATCAACAAGTTAATATATATCCAACTCTCATGTCCATGCTTTAACTTACAAGAATTCAACAAACTAATATGTAAATTAACACATTTAACATGATTTACATTCAGCCCATGGATTAGAGTCACTCACCTCTTATAGATTTTATCCCAACAAGCAAATTCCTTAACGATTGTTGCCCAAATCCTACTCCGGAGTGGTTCCTACAAGTTTTCGGCAACCGCCTGTCACCGTTTAGAGTGAGCTACCAAAATCCGACGATTAAAATGTAAATAAAAGGTATATAAACGATTGTCTCATCTCCACGCGTCCGAAAACGGCTTCGGTTCGCGAATCCGACGAACGGCGGAAAAACGATGTCGGCGTCTCATCTCCGTCTTTCTCTCCTGGGCTCTCTCTCTTTTCTCTTGATTTTCTGTCAATTGTTTTGAGAGTCTCTCACTCTCTATTGACACATACACACACATGCAAGTGTGTGGTGTCATTACCATTTATTTATGCAAATTTTCATTTGCATCCCCCTTTTTTTGTTTTTTTTTTTTTAAGTTCCTATTATGAAATCCCCCAAACATTCCATCAACTACCCAATTATCTAATGAGTGTTTGTCTAAGTTTCGTATGGGTCCCAACGTGGGTCCCATATATTTTGTGAAATTGCTATCGCACCTACAAATTTTAAATCCGTTTCATTTATACCCTTATAACACCAAATGCTACACATATATCAACATGTAATATGAAAGCGTGTAAACAAATATTCATGTAATCACATAAAATGCATTTAATCATTTAAAATACAAATTACCAATTTACCCTTCGCTGGGTTCCATTTCAATACCTGTCCCACCTCACTGGAGACTTTTCCAAGTGGTGTCATTTACTGATCACTTTTTCATGGGTGAGTCCATAGCCTCCCTGTTGGTCCAAAACAGTCCTTAGAGGGGGGGGGGGGGGGGGTGAATAAGGATACTTACAATTAAAGGCAAATTTGAAGCTAATATCAGGCACAATACTCAATTAAAATAATAATCAAGAAGAGAAGAGAAAGAGACACTTGCAAACCAAAATTTTTAAGTGGTTCGACAATCGCACCCCGCGGCCTACATCCACCCCCCAAGAACACCTCTTGAGGAATCCACTAGTCGATCTTCTTTGGGTGAAGATCAAACCACTCTTTACAAGTTCTTCTTGAACTCCTTTTACACCTCCAATGAATATTGCCTTCTCTTGGAGCAAGGGTTACACCAACCCTCTTACAACTTTAAGAAATTGATAAAAGTTGGGTTACAACTGAATAAATACTCTCTTTTTAGAGTAGATGAAAACAATAAATGCTCACAATATAATCTCTCAAGGTTTTTACAAATGAACTCTAGAGTTGGAAGAATAAATCTCAAGATTTTAGGGCTTTGATCTTGATTGCAACAAGTGTGTATTAAATGAGAGTAATGGATAATGCAACAACCAAATTTGAACTGAGTATGTATACTCTCTCCAAGAAAAAATAACGTTTAAGGTAGGTGGGAGCATTTAATGCTAAAGCAAAACAGAGGAAAAAGAGCCGTTACTGTTTCTGCGCAGAGGTCTAGTCGACTGGGTTTTCGATTCAGTCGACTGCCTTTTTAAATATTGAATAAGCGCCTTTGATACAGTCGACTGTAAAAAAGGGTCCAGTCGACTGGATGGCTGAAGCAGAATGTAGCCTCAAGAACCATGGTTCAGTCGACTGTTTTATGGTCAGTCGACTGATAAAATTTGCTCCCAGTCAACTGTAAAATAAGGTCCAGTCGACTGGATGGCTGAAGCAGAATGTAGCCTCAAGAACCATGGTTCAGTCGACTATTTTATGGTCAGTCGACTGATAAAATTTGCCCCCAGTCTAATGAAATCTATCAGTCGACTGATCTTCTGATTTTCAAATTCTTCTTGTTTTGAAAGGTTTGTTCTATTTTAAGCCCTGTTTCTGAGATTCAGTCTAACCAACTTTACATTTAGTCCTATGAGAGCAATATAATAATGAATTAGTCTTCCACAATACTTCCATGATATATCCATCATCAGTCTTAGGATCTGTTTTGGACAACATGCTAAATGAAAACATAAGAAATCAACTTAATGGTTTGTTAATCATCAAAATTACTTAGGGTAAAACCCTTGGGGCTAACAATCTCCCCCTTTTTGATGATGACAAACTACTAGTTGCTCAAGGTACAAGAATAATACGTAATTATCCAATAGTGATAACAGATGCATTTATTTTGAAGTATATGTGAATAGGTAATCTAACGAGAGATGAGAATCAATGCAATGACACAAAGAGATTATTGCAACAATAAATTTTTCTCCCCCTTTTGTCATCAACAAAAAAAAATCTCGTAGAGCGGAGAGAAGCTCCCCCTCTTTGAGTGAGTTGATGGACGGGATGAGGTGGGGTATTGCGGGAATCACTGAATAAAACGTCTCATCATCTTCCCACGGTTAGTACACAAACAGACAGGTATCAAAAAAATAATAAGAGATGAATGCAAAGGCAAGCATAAATGGCAAATTGAGCTGCAGATGTTTTTAATAATCAGAGAAACATTTTAAATACAAAAGAAAAGTATATAAAAAACAATAAGAGTTATGAGCCTGTACTGAACCCCAAAAACCAAAGATGATCTATCTAGAAGTCAAACTACTTACACAAAAGGCCTAATTCCAAAAAAAAAAAAAAACAACAAAAGAGCTGTCATAACCCAAGGCGACTCCGAATAACTCGAATGGCATCTCTAGTATCATCAAGACTGGACTGCATCTCAAATAAGCGACGATCCACGAGCTCCTGAGTAGCAAGAGAGGTGGTGCGAAGTGTGTCCACAGCAGAGCCAAGCTCCAAGATATCGGAACGGATAGTGTCAAACTGAGATGTGACAGTGGAAGAGAGTGAGGAGATAGAAGAGGAAAGAGTGGACTGTAAGGTAGTGACAGTGGTGGCGAGAGAGTCAATTGAGGCGGTGATGATGGCGAACTGTTCTGACAAATCAGCAACAGCAGCAGGAGGAGGAGCTGAAGAAGATGGAGCATCAGAGGAGGGTACAGTAGTGGTGTCAGTGGTGGTGGTGGGAACTGGAGGGTCAACTGGGAGTCGAGGGGCTTTAGGAACAAAAGTGCCAGCCTCGAGCTTGTATCCCATAAGAGATAGGGTAGTGGAGGAGTAAAGATCGTGAGGAGAAGGATCATGACGGTCACGATCATCGAGAGGGACCTTGAAATGGCAAAAAATAGTAGTGAGAGCCATGCCATAAGGAAGGGAGCTGGTTTTTGACTTTTTCTGCGATTCGCAGATATGTTTGCAAAAAAGAGTGGGGAAATAGAATTTCTTGCCTTCGAGAATGCACCACAACATAAAAATGTCAAAGTACGAAACGTAATCCCGACCACCAGCATGAGGATACAGACAGTAAGTAAGGATATGGTGAAGAAGGCAGGCTTCAAAAGTGAGTTGTGAGGCAGACGGTTTAGAGGCTGAGGCTAAGTTAGGATTGCCACAAACAAGTCGGTAGGCAAGAATGAGATTGAATCCATGACCGACATTCCATTTGTTATCGTCGTAAGCACGAATGGTACCCATAGGACTACCAAAAATTTGAACAAATTTGTCGGGAGTCACTATCAGTTTGATACCACGAACATAAGACGAGAAAGAGATTTGTGCAGGGGAGGCAGTGAGATTACTGTAGAACTCACGCACAAGACTAGGATACATAGGTTGATTGATTTCAAGAAAGGGAGACCATCCTAAGGCATTAAACAGTGTGCCTAAACGCAAACCATTTGAGTTTGAAAAAGTGGAGGGGAGAGTTTTACCGAATACGATCTTGTGATGCAGGAAGATGTCCATGTAGTCTTGCCGGCGGCCGTCGTCAATGAAGTATGGAATGGGACGGTGACGTTGAGGAGGTGGAGGCTAAGAGGGTGACTCCTCGGCTTCTTTCCGTTTCTTGGGAGCCATAACTTCAGGTGAGGTGGAGCAGAGGTGAGATATAGAGAGGGAGAGTGGATGGGGAGAGGAGTGTGGAGAGATAGAGTAGGGGAACCAGTCGCCTGGAGAGAAAGGGGAAGAAAAGAGTTAGGGCAAAAAGAAATAAAAACGAAGGAGATATATATAATATCGCGAGTCCAGTCGACTGAAAAATAAGACGGTCGACTGAAAATAGAAATTAGGGTAACGTCAGTTGACTGGGTGAGTGTACAGTCGACTGGGTCTGAAACAGAATTTGAAAGAAAAGGTTCAGTCGACGAGAACAATTCAGTCGACTGAAATTTTTGGGATCCGGTCGACTGTAAAAAAAGTTAGTCGACTGATCGGGAAAAAAGAAATTTTTTTTTGAAGAGAACAAGAGTTCGGTCGACTGATGCACGAATCAGTCGACTGATTGCAGTCAGAAAACAGAAATGCAGAAACTGAAGGGAAAGGAGGGTTAAACCAATGAACTTACACCACATCGGCTTGACTGGCCATTCCTAGTTCTCGACGAATGATACAAAAACGATCTTCTTGAAGTGGTTTAGTGAAAATGTCTGCCCATTGATGATTTGAATCGATGAAAATAAGTTCGACATCACCTTTTTGAACATGATCTCTAATGAAATGATGTCTAATTTCAATGTGCTTAGTTCTAGAGTGCTGAATGGGATTCTTAGAGAGACTAATTGCACTAGTGTTATCGCATCTAAGTGGAATGTGATAAAAAAGAAGTCCAAAGTCTTCTAATTGTTGCTTCATATAATGAACTTGCGCACAACAACTACCGGCGGCTATATATTCAGCTTCCGCCGTGGACAGAGCTACGGAATTTTGTTTCTTACTAAACCAAGAGACTAGGGAGTGTCCTAAAAAGTGACACGTGCCACTTGTACTTTTGCGATCCACTTTGCAACCGGCAAAGTTCGCATCCGAATAACTAACTAAGTCAAAGGCAGTGTCCTTAGGATACCATAAACCTAAGTCAATGGAGCCTAATAAGTATCTAAAAATGCGCTTAACGGCTACCACATGCGACTCTCTAGGTGAAGATTGAAATCTAGCACATAGACACACACTAAACATAATATCTGGTCTACTAGCGGTGAGATACAATAAACTACCTATCATGCCACAGAAATTTTTATTGTCAACGGGTTTTCCGGATTCATCTTTGTCAAGCTTGAGAGAAGAACTCATGGGAGTTGTAATAGGTTTGCAATTTTCAAAACCAAATCTTTTTAATAGATCTTTAATGTACTTGGATTGATTTATGAAAATACCATCCTTGTGTTGTTTGATTTGTAACCCAAGAAAAAAATTGAGTTCTCCCATCATACTCATTTCAAACTCATCTTGCATGCATTTTGCAAATTCCTCACACATTTTCTCATTTGTAGCACCAAAGATGATATCATCCACATATATTTGAACAAGCAATATATCATTTTGTGAATATTTAATAAAGAGAGTGGTGTCAATTTTTCCTCGAGTAAATCCAAGATCAAGTAAATATTTGCTAAGACGATCATACCTAGCGCGAGGAGCTTGTTTTAAACCATATAAAGCCTTTGAAAGTTTAAAAACATGATTGGGAAATTTTGAACTTTCAAAACCGGGAGGTTGCTTGACATAAACTTCTTCCGCTATAAAGCCATTTAAAAAGGCACTTTTTACATCCATTTGAAAAAGTTTGAAATTTTTGTGGCAAGCAAAAGCTAGTAACATTCTAATGGCTTCTAACCTTGCTACGGGAGCATAGGTTTCCTCATAGTCTATTCCTTCTTCTTGGTTATATCCTTGGGCTACCAATCTAGCCTTATTTCTAATCACAACTCCGGATTCATCCTTTTTATTCCTAAACACCCATTTGGTTCCTATGATAGAATGATCATTAGGTCTAGGAACTAAAGTCCAAACTTGATTTCTTTCAAATTGGTTCAATTCTTCTTGCATAGCCATAATCCAACTATCATCTTGCTCGGCTTCCTCTATGTTTTTAGGTTCTATTTGAGATAGAAATGCTAAGTTGTTGTAGATATTTCTAAGAGAGGATCTAGTGGTTATTCCTTGACCGGGGTCACCTATGATTTGATCTATGGGGTGACTAGGAACGGTTTTCCAATCTCTAGGGAGGTCATCTCTAGTATTGTCTCTAGGATGTTCTAGAGGGATAGGGGAACCTTCTTTAGGCTTTTTTAAAGGGATGGAGGATGAAGTACTAGCCCCATCTAGGCTTGCTACAATAACATCATCATCATCATTCTTTCTTCTAAAGGGATTAGCCTCGTCAAAAACTACATGCATGGACTCTTCTACAACTAAGGTCTGCTTATTAAAAACTCTATATGCCTTACTTATTTGTGAATAACCTAAGAAAATGCCCTCATCCGATTTAGCATCAAACTTACCTAAGTTATCCTTATTATTCAAGATGAAGCACTTACAACCGAAAACTCTAAAATAACCGATGTTAGGTTTTCTACCCTTCCAAAGTTCATAGGGAGTCTTACCAAGATTATTTCTTATAACAACACGATTAATAACATAGCATGAAGTACTAGTTGCTTCGGCCCAAAAGTATTGTGGCAAAGAGTGTTCATTTAATAAAGTTCTTGCCATTTCTTGAAGTGATCTATTTTTTCTTTCAACAACACCATTTTGTTGAGGAGTTCTTGGTGCCGAAAAGTTATGACCAAAACCATTTTTGTTGCAAAAATTTGAAATATCTTTATTGTCAAATTCTCTTCCTCTATCACTTCTAAAATTGTTGATAGCATACCCTTTTTCATTTTGGACACGTTTACAAAATTTTACAAGGTTTGGATAGGCCTCATCTTTGTGAGCAAGAAAAATGACCCATGTAAATCTTGAGTAGTCATCAACAATTACAAATGCATACACTTTCCCACTCATACTAGCTACACGATTAGGACCAAATAAATCCATATGAAGCAATTCAAGGGGCCTACTAGTAGAAATTTCCTTTTTCTTTTTGAAAGAAGTTTTTGTTTGTTTTCCAAGTTGACAAGCGTCACAAATTTTATCCTTAACAAACTTTGTTTTTGGCAAACCTTTGACTAAATCATTTTTTGATAAATTGGAAAGGAGATCCATACTAGCATGTCCTAATCGTCTATGCCAAAGCCAACTAGTTTTATTCAACACGGAAAATCATTTAACATCTTGAGAGGAAATATCATCAAAATCAATGGTATAAACATTTTCATCACGATAAAATAGCACATTATCATCTTTAGCGTTCATAATTTTGCAATAATTTGATTCAAAGACAACTTGAAAGCCTTCATCACACAATTGACTAATGCTCAATAAATTAAGTTTAAGTCCATCAACAAGTAATACATTTTCAATAGTTAAAAAGGAGTTCTTATCAATTTTACCTATGCCGATGATTTTTTCCTTGGAGTTGTCTCCGAAGGTAACGTTTCCACCATCCTTGGGAGAGAGAGAGGAGAACTTTGATTTGTCTCCGGTCATGTGTCTAGAGCAACCGCTATCCAGGAACCATCTATCCTTGCTTGAGGACTTTAAGCATACCTATAAAACAAGTTTAAGTAATTTTCTTTGGTACCCAATACTCTTTGGGTCCGCTTTTGTTAGCAAAAGGAGGTGTGGTTCCCTTTTCAATCCAAATCATAGAGGTTTTTCTCCTATTTGGGCATTTGTAGTTCACATGCCCCTTTCTCATGCAATAGTGACAAATTATATGAGGATTAAAATTGTTTGAAGTAGAACCTTTTGTAAAAATGCTTTGATGAGATTTGTTTGAAGAACTAGAACTTGTAGAAGCATCACTTGAAAAGAAATTGTTGTACTTCTTTTCTTTGTAGGTAGGATTGAAACCCAATCCGGCTTTATCAAAGACACATCTTTGTTTTCCTAAAAGCATGTTCAAATTTTGCTCTCCATGAGTGAATTTAGCTAAAGTTTTTGTCAAATCTTCAACTCATTTTTTCAACTCAATGTTTTCTTTTTCAAAATCATTTGATGGAATGCTTCTTGAAGCAAGCATTTCATTTTCTTTTCTCAAGGATTCATTTTGTGACTTCAATTCACTAAGTTCATTTGAGAGAAGAGAAAAACTCTTTTTGAGAGCAAAATATTTAGTTCCCAAACTTTCCAATTCCTCATGCAATTCATTAAATGCATTTTGTAGCTCATCATAGTTGTGAGATGCATTACAAGAGTCATAGTTAGAATCTACCTCATCACTTTCATGTGCCATGAGGCAAATGTTTGCCACTTCATCGTCACTTGATTCATCTTCGGATGTTTCATTCTCGGAATCATCCCAAGTTGTGGCCTTCATAGCTTTCTTCGCCTTTTGCTTGAAGTTCTTCTTTAGTAATGGACAGTCGGCCTTGATATGTCCGGGCTTTTTGCGCTTGAAGCAAATGATCGGATCTTTCTTAGCTTCACTTTCCTTTGGTCCTTTTCTTGCAAAAGACTTGTCTCTTCTTAGGATCCTCTTGAACTTGCGAGTGATCATGGCCATTTCATCATCTTCATCACTATCATCATCTTGGTCATTTAAAGCTTTTAGACCCAAGCTCTTCTTTTTGTCTTCGTCTTCAAAAACGGCCAATTCCATTTCATGAGTGATGAGAGATCCCATGAGTTGTTCAATTGAGATCCTTGAGAGTTCCTTTGCTTCTCGGACCACCGTGACTTTTGGTTGCCAATGCTTTGGTAGAGACCTAAGCACTTTCTCAATCATTTCTTCGTTAGGATAAACTTTACCAAGATTTTTTAAACTATTAGTAAAAGTAGTAAAACGAGTAGACATTTCACTAATAGTTTCATTTGGAAGCATTTTGAACATTTCATATGATTGAACGAGTAAACTAATCTTAGACTTTTTAACTTGATTAGTTCCTTCATGAGTGACCTCTAATTTATCCCAAATTATTTTAGCCGATTCACATGAAGAGATTCTATTGTACTCATTAGGATCTAATCCACAATATAAGAGATTCATAGACATAGCATTCATCTTTATGAGTTTCTTGTCATTTTCATTATATTCGTCTTCCGTTTTAGCTATGGTTTCGGTGCCTACGGTATTAGTGGGAACATGAGGTCCTTTGACTACGATTTGCCATAAATCGAAGTCTTAAGCAATGATGTAGATTCTCATCCTATTTTTCCAATAAGCATAGTTGGTTCCATTAAAGCATGGAGGTCTTTGAGATGATTGTCCCTCACTATAAGTGAAATTGGTGCTAGTGGTTGCCATGTGATCTTAACTATACGATATGTGAAATCAATACTAGAGCCCAAGCTCTGATACCAATTGTTGGTCCAAAAAAGTCCTTAGAGGGGGGGGGGGGGGGGGGGGGGTGAATAAGGATACTTACAATTAAAGGCAAATTTAAAGCTAATATCAGGCACAATACTCAATTAAAATAATAATCAAGAAGAGAAGAGAAAGAGACACTTGCAAACCAAAATTTTTAAGTGGTTCGGCAATTGCACCTCGCTGCCTACATCCACCCCCCAAGAACACCTCTTGAGGAATCCACTAGTCGATCTTCTTTGGGTGAAGATCAAACCACTCTTTACAAGTTCTTCTTGAACTCCTTTTACACCTCCAATGAATATTGCCTTCTCTTGGAGCAAGGGTTACACCAACCCTCTTACAACTTTAAGAAATTGATAAAAGTTGGGTTACAACTGAATAAATACTCTCTTTTTAGAGTAGATGAAAACAATAAATGCTCACAATATAATCTCCCAAGGTTTTTACAAATGAACTCTAGAGTTGGAAGAATAAATCTCAAGAATTTAGGGCTTTGATCTTGATTGCAACAAGTGTGTATTAAATGAGAGTAATGGATAATGCAACAACCAAATTTGAACTGAGTATATATACCCTCTCCAAGAAAAAATAACGTTTAAGGTAGGTGGGAGCATTTAATGCTAAAGCAAAACACAGGAAAAAGAGCCGTTACTGTTTCTGCGCAGAGGTTCGGTCGACTGGGTTTTCGATTCAGTCGACTGCCTTTTTGAATATTGAATAAGCGCCTTTGATACAGTCGACTGTAAAAAAAGGGTCCAGTCGACTGGATGGCTGAAGCAGAATGTAGCCTCAAGAACCATGGTTCAGTCGACTGTTTTATGGTCAGTCGACTGATAAAGTTTGCTCCCAGTCAACTGTAAAATAAGGTCCAGTCGACTGGATGGCTGAAGCAGAATATAGCCTCAAGAACCATGGTTCAGTCGACTGTTTTATGGTCAGTCGACTGATAAAATTTGCTCCCAGTCGACTGATGAAATCTATCAGTCGACTGATCTTTTGATTTTCAAATTCTTCTTGTTTTGAAAGGTTTGTTCTATTTTAAGCCTTGTTTCTGAGATTCAGTCTAACCAACTTTACATTTAGTCCTATGAGAGCAATACAATAATGAATTAGTCTTCCACAATGCTTTCATGATATATCCATCATCAGTCTTAGGATCTGTTTTGGACAACATGCTAAATGAAAACATAAGAAATCAACTTAATGGTTGTTAATCATCAAAATTACTTAAGGTAAAACCCTTGGGGCTAACACTCCCCTTAATCTACTCTTATACACTAATTAATTTTGAATTAATGCACATTACGAGATAATTAAACCTTTCTCTCGGGTACGGGTGTTACAGAATTTGACCATGTTGGAAAAGCCGACCTAAAGTATGTTACTTTAGGGTCCTTTTGTGTTAACTCCCCAGGATGGTTATCTTCCCCTAGCCAGCCTTCATAAAGACCGTTGGGAGAAAAGTTTGACCATGTTGGTGGAGCCGACCTAAATCACGTTGCTTTAAGGTCTTTTTGCTCCTCTATCGCCGGCCAACCTAAGAGATTTTAGTCACCTCTAACGTCGGTTTGGACCTAAGTGGAGTTATTGCCTCTGAGTACTGCAAGCGCCCGGGTTGTCTAAGAGTTGGACTTAGTTACCTCAAGACCTGTAAGTACCCGGTGTGATTGCCTGTTTAGTCCATCGTGCCTTTCTGTCCTCCAACCTTTCGCTAAGACGAGGATCTTGAGGCTAGGACTGTAGGTAACTGACTTGGAACATGGTGGTTGCACGGTCTTTTGAAGCTTGCCATCATCAGCCACCTAGGGGGATTTTCCCCCATCGTAGGTTGGACCTAAACGAAGCCGATGCCTCGGGCGTGACCGCGAGGTCTTTTGCCTCAGGTGTGATCCTGAGGTCCTTTGCTAACTGCGTAATAGTGGTCTTTGGTTGCCTCGTTGTTGAGCCTGAGGTCTTTTTAGTGCCTGGATTCGGAGCCCGAGGTCTTTTGTGCCTAGGTTCGGAGCCCGAGGTCTTTTCAAGAGCTCTCTGACAGTCTGTAGAGCCTTATCCAATGATCGGACAAGTACCGCTGTAGTTGGATTGGTCGAGACTGTTAGAGACAGGAGGTCGGGTCGAGATCACCGGATTCCCGATTACTCTGAGCTGGATTCAGACCGTTGTGAACTGGGTCGGGGCTGCCAGACCCTGACTGCTGCGAACTAGAGGTCGGGTCAGGATTGCCGGACTCAGACCGTTGTGAACTGGAGGTCGGGTCGGGGCTGCCAGACTCAGAGCATTGTGACTTGGAGGTCGGGTCGAGACTACCGGACCCTGACTGCTGTGAACTGGAAGAACTGTCAGAACTCCCGGGCTGATCTCCCTTTCGCTTACTTCTGAAAGACTCATTGCTTACGCATCCGAGGTCTTTGGTCTTTAAAAATTCTTCAGTGCCAATGTATTCTCCAACCCTCTCAGTGAGTTCAACCAAGGTTTCTAGTCGGTTTCTGTGAAACGACGCGACGCACTTAGTGTGTTGAACTCCCGAGCAGAAGGCTATAATAGCGACAATTTCATCAAGATCATAGATTTCGAGCTTCTCTTGATTAAATCGGTCGGTAGTTGTATGTCAAGCTTTGGTCGTTCATGCATACCTATGAACTGGTTAATGAACTGCTTGTTGAGTTGCTTGAAATAGCGGACCGATCAGGGCTCCAAGGAGTAGAACCATTGCACCGCCGGGCCTTTCAAAGTGCTGGGAAATGCCAGGCAATATAGTTCATCGGAGTTGGTGGCTAGGGCCATCTGAGTCTTGTAGGTCCGAACGTGGTCGACCAGGCTTCCCGAGCCGTTATAGGGATTTAGGCGAGGCTGCATAAATTTGCGCGGGATGGCAAACCTCCTGATCTGGTTAGAGAATGGTGACTCTGTCTCGGTATTGGCGTGATTCTGAGTTGGGTTCTGGCCCAGCTTTTTGGCCACTCCATCAATCTGTTTCTGCAAGTCCTTGATACGTGCCACCATACCTTCTCGATCGGTATCCGGGTTGTAGGTCGGTTAGTGGAGGAGGCTTCCTTCTCATGGTGGTGTGCCGTCCCCTAGGATCGGGCTTGGCTATGACTCTAATAAATCGTGTGCCTAGGGACACCTCGACTCTTGACTGAGTGACCCTGGGCTGATTCCCGGGCCATATGTTCCTGCCTTTCCTCTCGGGCAGCACGCCTACTATTGATGTCTCTGGCATCCTCAAAACAGGACTGGTTGGCTCGGGCACGTTGTCTGGTCAAGATTGGTTCCCGACCGTATGCAACGTTCCCGGGTCGTTTCCCGGCCACTGGAGGACTACTTTGTTGGGCCAACAGGGCTTCGATCTGTTGCTGGATTTGACACTGGCCCTCCAAGAGTTGTGCGAGGGTTGCGGTGATCTGCTCACATGTCATAACTGTTGTAGCCGGCGGAACGCCCCGGTTGCCCTGCTGTGTAGTCTTCTCACTCTTCTTCGGAGGTATGGCTATCAGCCAAAAGATTTGTTGATGAGGAACTTGTCGTTTCCCACAGACAGCGCCAAGCTGATGATGCCCAAATTTGGTTTAGGCAAATTAAAGCAATTTAAGGGGAGAGAGAGTGAGAGACTGATTTTTTGTATGTGGTTCGGCCCTGTTAATGAAGGTGTCTACGTCCACGTGTGTGTTTGAGCACGTTCACTATACTGTAAAAAGCCGGAGACCTGTGGTAAACCAACAATAGTTTGGAACTACCGTAGGTCGGCCGGGCATGTTGGTGACTGCTATAAAGGTGCTGTAGAGACTGAAAAGTCGGTCCCTTTGAAGGGGGGGTGAGTGGTCTCTTTTATAGATGCAAGAGACTTACTCATACATGGATAAGGAAATATAATCCAATTGAGCTTGATTGATATTAATTGTGGGGGTTTCCTAATTGGATTAGGAAACAATGTCCACTTTCCATAAGTCTTCTATATTGAGTAGGAAACTGCCTAGAATATATTCTAGGGAATGTGTTGTGGGCCCAGCTGGCCTGCGCCTATACGGACCGTGCCAGTGTGGTTTTCCCAACCTGTTGGTCTGATCGTGAATGAACCGCTCGGGATGGTGAGTCTCAGGTAGACTAGATCGCTCGGGCTGATGCTTGTCTGAGGCGTTGTGCATAATTTGACCGAGACATGAACTGACTGTTGAGTTGAATTGCTCAGTTGTAGAATAGAGTCAATTTTGAGTGTATCAGCCACATAGGAAAAAAGAAAATAATATAAAATATAAAATTGCATAGTTGAGAGAAAGAGAAATAGCTCTCTCTTTATATATAGTAAATAGATAAGATAAAATCAAAACAAAAAAAGAAAAAAGAAAAAGAAGAAGTGAGAACATGCCACGTACAAAATTTAGCAATGATGTTGCAAAATAGAAAAAACATAAAATGCCAAGTGTAGAGGAGATGATTTAGCTTTCCTTCTAAATATTACTCCTAGTATGTATGACTTTTGAGATGTTTAAAAATGATGACATCAAATTTTCTTTTTCAATATTTTAAAGCATATTTTGCTTTTAAAACTCGTAACTTTAGAGATTTTTAAAAGTGATTCAAAATATCTTGCGGTTAGCTCCCTTAATCCAAACAATCCTTAATCCAACATCGGTCAAGGGCTTGAGTATATATTGAATCAAGAACTATTACAACATTTGTGTTCAAATTTTCTTTTTTGGTCAGTTGAGTGTTCAATTTGAAATGGTATATATTATAAACTCGATAGTAATTTTGAACGCTCAACTGACCAAATTTTGTTTGAACATTCATATTACAAATATACCATTAACAAAATAAATTGACATTAATAAATAAAATTATGTGATAGTTAATTAGAAGTCCCGAAATAGGGATATAATACAAGCCAGACCGGTTTTTTTTCAAGTGATAAGGATGTGAAATTTTCAATTATTTGATATTAATTTCATTTTTAAACTGGAAAAATAAGGCTATTGATAAACTTGCCCACATTTCACAAACGTAGAATATGCTCTTTTGCCACCTTGGCACGTGTTTGAAGGTAGTTTTTTTTTTCCAAATTTTAAAATGCCATAACTTTCAAACTATAACTCCATTTTGAATAAAATTTATATATCTGCAATCTAGAAGAAACGATCTATCAAGCAAAGATCCATAATGACGATGAAAAAAATAATATATATATATATATATATATCATGTCAATGTCGGACCAATATAACGTAATGTTACTGTATTTGCGACGTTGACATGTTACCATCTTTGAAAAAAAACGTTTTGCCTTTGATGATATGTTACTGTCTTTACCTGGACAATATTATAAATGCAGTAACATCTATAAATTGCCCATAATTTTGCAATTATTTGGTCACTTTGAAGCAATTTTACTCAAGTAAAAACAGTAACATCTTAAAATTGACCATAATTTTACGATCTTTTGCAATAGTGACATATTACTATCCTTGAAAAACGTTTGGTATTTGATAATATATTACTGTTTTTACCCTGGGTAGTATTGTAAATGCAGTAACCTTTGTAAATTGACCATAATTTTGTTATTATTTGATCGATTTGAAGAAATGACACTGTTTTACTTGGGCAACATTATAAGGACAATAGCATCTGCTAAAATGATCATAGCTTTTGTGATCTTTGACCGTTTTGGATGATATTTTTTTTTCGAGTTGGGGTAATTTTTCCAGATCTAAGCAATGAAAGTGTTGATTTTACAAAAAAAAAATAATAATAATAATTCGATATCTGTTTTTGAGTTGCAAAATTTCATTTTTTTTTTGAAGAACTTAATGTATATTGTTTCGGAGATATTGTTTTGTAGATCATAGATATATATATATATATATATATTATCGAAAACTGATTAATAATTTAAAAGTTGTGATATTTTAAAGATTGAAAAACAAAAAGAAAAACAGTTTTTGACAACGTGTAGGTTAGTTGTTGAAAATAAGAGAGAGACATGTTAATAGCATTTTAGGGTCATTTGTCAAAAAAAAAACTCAAAGACCTTTGGCATGAAAAACAAAGTGTGTGAACTGGGAAAATGATAGATGCACAAAAAAAACTCACAACTAATTGCACAACCTGTTTAAAATTATTGGACTTCGTGCTGAAAAAACTGTACATCCATTTTTTTGTCTTTTTGTGTGTACAGCTTTTTCAGCACGAAGTCCAACAATTTTAAGCAAGTTGTGCAATTGATTGTGGGTTTTTGTTGTGCATCTATCATTGCTCGTGTGAACTGATTGTGCATTTTGACGCATATTAGGGAGCTATGCCCAGCGACTCCTAAAACTAATCGACTTAAATAGAAAAAACAACACGTCTATCACTCATTCACATTTACATCTCTACTCCCACTTAGGCTGCAACTCGGGTTGATTGGTTTGATTTTAGGTGTGTCTAGGCTCAACTTGAGTTTAGCGTATTCTGGCCAAGCTCGAGCCCGACCAACCCAACCCAAGCTCGAATCCGAATTACAATAAAGACACAACTTCCATAGTGTCTCAAAATCTAGTTGTTTGATTCAAATTTGAAAAAATAATAATAATAATAACACTTTCACAACTCAATTTAGTTTTTCAATAGAATTCTAGTATGATTTATTTTGCCACTAAAACGATAATATAATGTTACGGTTAAAAAGAACACATAGATAAAATACAATATAACTATAATATATAAACATATAAATACATATACACGTATAAATTCGGGTTTAACCTCTCTGTGTAAGCCCAACCCAAATTTAATTCGGACTTAGACTTTCTAGCCCAAGTCCGCCCAAGATACATAAAATAGATATTCAAACCCGAGCAAATCACTGATTGGCTTGGACCGGGCTTGGAATTAGTCGGTCGGTTTTTTTTTTTGTAACACCCCTACACCCTCTACTTCCTGAGTAAATATCTGGTATCTCAGGGATACCAGATATGATTATATCCCCTCTGCTCTCGCAAAGTTTGAATTTTTGCTAAGTTTTTTTTTTTTTTTTTCGGACGGATTTAGATAATGAATGACCTATGGAAATAGGAGACCAGTTGGAATGATAAAGTCTCTTTATCAACTTCAAATACCATGTAGGATAATATCTGTGTTGCAACCAATGTTTACATCTATACTGCCGCCGCACACTAGTGAGTTTCCACTCACTGGTCACTAATAAAACTACTTAAAAAAACAGAACCAAACTTGGTATAAATCTAACACGTGTATTCTAAATATATACACACAATTTCTATATATATTCATGAAACATTTTCAATCCATTTCTGTACCAGTGGTTCAAAATTTCCCGAGTCTCTTCATATCTCACCACTGCGTCACTTTCAGCATAAAAAAGAGTCGTATATGGCTATATGCTAATGCTACTCTAGAGAGAGAAAACACATTTCTAGAGAGAGAGAGAGAGAGAGAGAGAGAGAGACAGCGGTTATATAACTGTCACAATCCTCACAGCCGTGAGGGTTTTGAAAAGCTTCTCGATCTCTCTTCGATTTATCCGAATATACATAATAATATATGTGTATATATATATATATATAACTACAGTCCATATTATTATTATTATTATTATAATATGTATATCTATATGTACATGTGAATTGACTTTGTCAGATTTACTGCCATTTCTAGCTTCGTCAGCAAAGTAGGGTAAATCCACTGTCATGGACGGAGGCGGCGATGCTCAAGTCAACACTTCCGGCGGCGGCGCCTCCGGTTCCCGTGGTGGTGCTCCGGCGGTCGGCGTCCAGATCCATCAGAATCGGAGGCTGCCGGATTTCCTACAGAGCGTCAATCTCAAGTACGTGAAATTAGGTTATCACTATCTGATCTCGAATTTGTTGACTTTGTGTCTAATACCTATTATGATTGTGATTTTGGTTGAGGCGTCTCAAATGAATCCAGATGATATTCGTCAATTGTGGCTTCACCTTAAGTATAATCTTGTGAGTGTTATAATCTGTTCAACTGTTTTGGTATTCGGATCTACAGTATATATAATGACTCGTCCTCGACCTGTTTATCTTGTCGATTATTCGTGTTATCGAGCTCCTGATAGCCTAAAAGCCCCATTTCATCAATTTATGGAACACTCTAGGCTCACTGGTGACTTCGATGAGTCGTCCCTCGAGTTCCAGCGCAAGATCTTGGAGCGCTCGGGGCTTGGGGAGGACACTTATGTACCTGAAGCTATGCATTACGTACCACCACGGCCGTCGATGGCGGCTGCCAGAGAGGAGGCCGAGCAGGTCATGTTTGGGGCTTTGGATAATCTGTTTGCTAATACCTCTATCAAACCCAAGGATATTGGAATTCTTGTTGTGAATTGTAGTTTGTTTAATCCGACACCGTCCCTTTCGGCCATGATTGTTAATAAGTATAAATTGAGGGGTAATATTAGGAGTTTCAATTTGGGTGGGATGGGTTGTAGTGCAGGTGTAATTGCGGTTGATCTTGCCAAGGACTTGTTGCAAGTTCATAGGAACACTTATGCTGTTGTTGTGAGTACGGAGAACATTACTCAGAATTGGTATTTTGGGAATAAGAAGTCTATGTTGATACCCAATTGTTTGTTTAGAGTTGGGGGTTCTGCGGTTCTGCTTTCTAATAAGTCCGTAGATAAGAGGCGCGCTAAGTATAAGCTTGTTCATGTCGTGAGGACCCATCGTGGTGCAGACGAGAAGGCTTTTCGTTGTGTTTATCAAGAGCAGGATGGTGCAGGAAAGACCGGTGTTTCTTTATCGAAAGACCTCATGGCAATTGCTGGTGGGGCCCTTAAAACTAACATCACGACATTGGGTCCTCTTGTGCTTCCGATTAGCGAACAACTACTCTTTTTTGCTACCCTTTTGGTTAAGAAATTGTCGAATGCCCGCGTTAAGCCTTATATCCCCGATTTTAAGCTCGCATTTGATCATTTCTGTATACATGCTGGGGGACGAGCTGTAATTGACGAATTGGAGAAGAACCTTCAGCTGCTACCGTTTCATGTGGAAGCTTCTCGGATGACTCTTCACCGATTCGGAAATACTTCATCAAGCTCCATTTGGTATGAGCTAGCATATACTGAGGCCAAGGGAAGAATGCGCAAGGGTAACAGAGTCTGGCAGATTGCATTCGGGAGCGGTTTCAAATGTAATAGCGCTGTCTGGGAGGCACTTCGTAATGTGAAGGCGTCTTGCAACGGTCCCTGGGAGGATTGCATTGATAAGTATCCGGTGAAGCTGGTAATGTAGCTCAGCAAGAAGTTGGTTAGACCCTTCATTCAGGGTATAGCTCATCACTAGCCTAGTTTTCTGTCTTGTCTTCCCCGTCTTTTTTGTTGCAACTTATTGAATCTCCATTTGATTATGGCAGTAATAATGTGTTTTCATTATCTCCCTCTAGGTTTCGCATTGTACTGTATTAATATTCCTTATTATTTTTTTTTTTTGGAGAAAAAAACGCTTAGCTTTGTGATTTGTAATGTTAAGGGTTATTAAAAGCAGTTCCTGCTCAAAATGCTATAATTGCAATTTGAATAGCAATAAATGTAATTGTCACATATGAGTTTGTCCCACATTCTTACGAGTTTCACATGTTGAATGAATTCAGGAATTTACTGTAAAAGAGGGAAGTTCTATCAACAGGACTAACCTTTCTGGTAGTTATTATCTGTCTGTGCAAATACGTCTCTGAATTAATCTTTTACTGCTTCAGCTGAAATGTATTTCCAGTCTTTTTACACATTATGGTCTAAATTATGCGATGGGCCTCTATGTTCTAATTGATTTTGCAAGAAATTTAATCGCCATCTGTACGAAATATACTTTGAATGGTTACTAAAATAGTCTAAAAGCACCACGGCGCAGTCTAAGATGCCCATTCTTATCAACTTTTACATATGGAAACAAATACAACAATATGTGATCCCTCTCGGGTATGACTAGGGGTGAAACAAAAACCGAAAAAACCAAACCACCGTACCGAATCGATCGGTTCGGTCGGTTTTCGTAAGGGTAGTGCAGTGTAAAACCGAAAACCGAACCGACAAATTAGCCTAAAACCGAAAAAACCGACCAAAACGAACCGATCGGTCGGTGAAAAATCACTCCCAAAACCGACCGAACCGAACTGATTTCAGCCTTAGGTATGACCTATTTTTTTTTTTTTAAGGGGGGGGGGGGGGGGGGGGGTATTGGTAGGAAGGGAAGGAGGGAAAAACTTTCATCCGGGCATAGGAAGCACAGACTCTTCGGAAATGTAGCCGCATACGCACTGTGTGTGTACTAATTTAAAGGCAGCCGCACTGGATGTCGGACCGCCGCACTTGTGTTTCCTCCGGGCCCATCATATTCTTGTTTACTTTTCCTTACAAACAGTACCCTTATTCCTCCTAAACGATACACTAAATTCATCACTGTGGCAGATTGATTTATAATTCGGGGCAGATTGATGCAATACTGTAATAAAGTCTTGGTTTGGGGAGGGGTTGAGTTCAAATCTCATTGTTTGCGCATGTTTCCCGTACTTTGTTTGTGTCTGAATTCATAATACTGAAGTTTGATTCGTTCTCTTCAAGTGTGAACAGGGGTTGCGTGTTTCCCATATTTTATTTTTCTGGCTGGTTGCATATTATGAAGTTTGATTTATCGTCTCTTCATGTGCAAGAGGGGGTTGCACGTGACGTGAGGTAGAGTGGATAGAACTAATATGCATCATTTGGCTATTCTTTGACAGCTTAAGCTAAAGCTATCCGGATAAACAGTGATTGTACAATAAAGTAAGTGACCTTTTTTTTTTTTCATGCTAAAGTAAGCAAAGGGATGGAAGGCAGCTTTCTAATCAGGGTTGCCTTTTCATCTCTCCTTTTATTTCCAATTCTTTTTCTCGTGTACCATCGAGCCATTAGTATTCTTTCATTTAACCATCATAGTTCTGGAAATTTGTTTAGTTATCGTGCTATTACATACTTTATCACACCTCTGAGACTTTATGAAGCTATACATATATACAGAATATGGTAGAATATTGCCATAGGATTCTTAGGGGCCGTTTTGGCACAACTTGTGTGTTTGCAATTCAATCGCATAAAACTGCCAAAACTGCCCAAGGTAGCTTTTGGGCAATCGCAATTTCTGCACTTGACGTGCATATTTTTATTTTGAATCATACAAATATGATTTGTCAAATAGTTTCATTTAATTCTAGAGTTTCAGTCACTTGTGAACTCCAAAAGTGGTTTGCCAAACACCCCCGTATTGTCAGGATTGAGCTCTTGGAGATTATTTACACTACAGTACAGAGTATGGAATAAAGCCAGATACTGGAAGGATATCAGCCTGTTAGTTTGAGAGACTTGCATACAGTACTAACTTCAATCCATAATATGTATATGCGTGTGTATGTAACATATATGATCTCTTCCATTTTGTTTTTGTTTTTTTTTTTCCCCTGGGGTTCCCTTTATATGTTGGTTAATGCGTTATGAACAGGGTTTGTTCTACTAATTTATGAAGAGGATTAGAATATTCTCAAAATTTTAGTAGATGCAAGGTCTAGAAAATGCCCTTTCTCTAGAAAATGACCTTTCTTGGTTGTCGAAGGTTCTAACACCCCCCCCCCCATTCACACAATTTTTAGGTCCCAAAAGTTGTGTGAATGGGTGTGTCCCAAACTTTACCCTAAATAATATGTGATAAAACAAAGAGAATAAAGAATCAAATTATTGTAATCAATGTTCGTGATCGTTATCTTTTTACATGCCGTTTGATGATGCATTAATGTTTTAAAATCTCAAATCTCACATCATGATGCCTAGTTGAGCTTATCATTGTACTCATGCTTTTTTTTTTTTTTTTTTTTTTTTTTTTTTTGAGGTAAATAGTTTTTGGAATTAGATATTCAGCAAGGGGGAAAAAAACACCAGCATTACATCCATCCCATGTAGAGAGACTTAGGAATGCAAAAAGGATCTATGCAACTACCCAAAAAATTTCAGACCTTTGCCATCGACTTTGAGTTGAATATTATTGGAGATTTGATCCAAATTCTGTTTTTTATTTTCCTTGGTATAACCTTTTTTTTTTTTTTTTTTTTCCCTTGTAACCTTTGTTCCTTTCAGTTGCTCCCAAAGCTTGTTTATACCTTTTTTTTTTTTTTCCTGGTTATCGTCTTAACTTGGTCATATTTTCTGGATAATGTGTACCTCAAGCTAATCATTTTTAATTCTGAGATTTCATCAGATTAATGTGGTGTTGGTTTGGAGAAATGATTCATTGGTCCTTGACCACCACATCGTTTATGTGACTCTCTGCCCTCTCGTTTGTCAAGTTCTTCTGCGAGTAGGTATCTGGTAGTCCTTGAACGGGCCCTAGGCTTTGCTGTCTCTGTTCGCGCTCGCATGCAAGGTGCAGTATTAATTCTGAGCACAGAGTCCTCAATCATATATTCCTTTCTTGGGGTTCTGTTTAGGTGCAAGTTTTGGTAATATTGGGGGCTCTATGGTCTAAGTTTTGGTAATATTGGGGGCTCTATGGTCTAATTGTGTCACATATGTGTAGGGATGGCAACGGGGCGGTTATGGGACGGGGCCCCCATACCCCGCCCCCGCCCCGCTTTAGTAAACCCTCCCCCCGCCCCGCCCCCGCCCCGCCCCCGCCCCGATTATGATTTTTTTTTGGTTTTGTTTTTTGGTACACAAATTGAAAAAGTAATTTTTTTAAAGCATTTTTTTTCCTAATAGTACAGTTTTTTTTTTAACTTACCCAATTAGTTCCCCAATAGTACAGTTTATTTTTTTAAAATGGTAATACACATAACTATTGAGGGGTAAAAATATAAATACAAGTATATTCGGGGCGGGTTCGGGTTTTTTGACCCTACCCCGAACCCGACTCGGATTTTGAAAACCTCCCCCATACCCGCCCCTAACCCTATTAAGCCCCCCATACCCTACCTATTAGGGGCGGAGCGGGGTGGGGCGGGGAACCCGGAAAACCCGCCCCATTGCCACCCCTACATATGTGCAATTTAGAAAAAATTGTTAAGCCTTACGCTATTGGGTAATAAACTAATAATACAATATAAGATTCAGTCTTTCGTAGAGTATTGAATTTTAGAAACCAAAATATAGAAAACACAGGCCCCATGTGCAAACTACCCCACTGCCTATAGCCTAATTGGGACGAAGGCCCATTTTGGCCACAATTTTTGTAATCTGTAAATCAGTATGGAGTTCTAAAAGTTAAAATGAAACTGTTTGATGAATTAACTTTTGCATTCAGTCACAAGAAAATATAGGTAGATTGCAGAAATTTGCATGAGACCAAAGCTACCATGGATAGTTTTTGTCCAAAAATAGTTTTTTGAGTAAAAGTTGTACCAAACAGGCCCAAAAGATGAGCCCCTTCCCTATGACTTACTGAAAACTAGAACATTATCATAACTAATAGCTCTCTCTCTCTCTCTCTCTCTCTCTCTCTCTTGTAGTACGGAGTAATATTTTCTTTGGGTGGTTTTGCGTTTTGCCAATAACAGCAGCAATTCAACACAAGTAGGGCCTTTCTATAACATAACAAATTCTGCATCTATTCTGCGGGGAAAAAAATATGATACGGCCAAAAATTGTTCAAAATAGCTTTTGATATTCACTTTGAGAATGACTCGCAAAGTCTGGAAGTAGAAGTTGTCCAATGGTTTTAGAGTAAGTCTTTGGGTATAAATAAATATCACAAACACAATCTACAAATACTATAATGTGTTTCTCTTATCCTCTATGGACTCCACAATATCAGTGAATCCCATAATATCAGTGCACACTACCAGAAAAGAGTTAGACTAGGGGTGTCATTTGGAACGGAATTTCCGATTCCGACCGATTCCGAGTCGAAAAATTCCGATTTTGGAAGCAAAATTTGTATTCCGAATTCCGAAATTCCAAATTCCAAAAATTCCGAAAAAAATTGGAACGGAATTGGAATTGTTTTTAGAATTCCGAATTTCCGATCCGAAAATTCCGAAAGAATTCCGAATAGAATTTCCAAAAATATTCCAATAATATTCTAAGTTCTTATATTATACAATGTAAATATGTAATACATATATACTATGTAACCATGTTTGATATTTTTTTAGGTGTTGATATTATGGACTTAATGTGTTTTAAGTGTTAGTTGTTGCTTTAAAAAAAATGAGTTGTATTTTATGTTGGAAATTTGTAATAGCTGTGTAGATTATTTTTATTGTGTAGGCAGTGGTTGGAAAATTCCGAAATATTCCGAAAAATTCCGAAAATATCCGAAAATTTTCGTTTCCGAAAATTCCGAAAATTCGGAATCGGAAATGCTTTTTAGAATTCCGAAATTTTGGAATGGAATTCGGAAAGCATAAGTAGATTCCGAAAATTTTGGAATTTTTTCCGAAATAGCCTATTCCGTTCCGTTCCGTCCGAATGACACCCCTAAGTTAGACACATTGTGGAATTTGTGGATTATGCTTGTGAGATTTGTTTGTGCTCATGGACTAACTCTTGGTTTTATAACAAGTTCAGATCTACAATCACTTATAAACTCTAAAAATAATGCCAAAAGAGACCTAAATTATTTACAAGTTCCAAGGCAATTTATCAAATAAAATTTTGGCAAAAAATGAAGAAAATACTTTTGCTCACCCAAAAAATGGTTCACCAATGCTCACCCTAGCATTCCATTGGACTCATGATTAAACACTGCATTGGGTATTTAATGAACCATTTTTTGGGTGAGCATTAATGAACCATTTTTTGGGTGAGCATTAATGAACCATTTTTTGGGTGACCAAAAATGCTCCCACAAATGAAAGACATCCAATCTTGATATATCATATATCACTATTATAGTGTTATCACAAATTCACAATCCAGATATTTTAGAAGTAAAATGGCCCAAGGTTCTTCCTTTCTTATAGGCTCCGTTTGGTTTTTGAATTTAAAGAAGTAAAAACATGCCCCAAATCAAAATAGACTGAAATTACTTAAAAGTATTTGGTGATACTTTTTTGGCTTATAATTAAGTCGGCATAAAGTGCACCCCAATGAGTGTTTAAGAAAAGTTGATCTCAGATTTATAGAAATCAGTCTACTTTAAAGCTGGTTAAGAGATTTCCCAAACAAGCCCTATTTGGTCACACATATATATATATATATATATACTAGTGCGTACCCGTGCCCACGGGCACGGGCGAAAAAAAGGGTGGAAGTGAAAAATTTAAAAACAAAAAAATAAACGGTTTATACGAAAGTTTGATAGCTGCACTCAAGATAAATATTTCATAAAGAAAAGATGCAATGATCGAGAAAGGGGATAAGTTTAACCAAACAACTTAATAATCAAATAACTTTCACGTCGATTGGAATTAAGACGATAGAGTATTAAATATAATTTGTAATTGTGAAGTTAAAATTGTTTAAACTCCAATCATTATGAAATAAAAATAACAAAAAAAGATAAGCAAGTACGGGTTATCGCCAAACATTAAGTACATAAAAGTCATTAAAAAAATAGTAAGTATTCTCTAAAATCTCCCTTAACTAATAAGAATAAATTGACTACTAATCTATCATTTTACGGGCAAGTTATGCATTCTCAGCATCACTTTGTAGAACGTTTGAGTATCAATCTCAATGTATCTTGCCCAATGCACTAAGTGCACATACATCTAGAAATTAACAAAAAAAAAAAACTATATCAGTTTTTTGCAAATGTAAATTATTAAAAAGATAAATTCTACAAAAAAAATGATACATCTATGTAATATTACCGTATTGACTTTCCAATTCTTCAAATTACGGGAATCCATGATCTTAATATCCCTTACTGCATATTCCCACTCCCACGCTACCTCTTTAAACCATTTCTACAAAATAGTAGTTCATGGGTCAAATACAGCAGCACCGTCAGAATCAGGTATAAAATTTTTTTAAAAAAAATTTATTTACCTGTCAATTGAACATATCACTTATCTCTTCGTTGGGATTATCCATCACTCTCTTCTCCACATCAGTTAATGCGCGTACACAGAGCAAATCAAATTCCATCTCCGTTAACTTATATTCTAAGTCTCTCAATTCATTAATTTCTTTATTTAGAGACGTGTGCATTTCGTCCTTTGGCCATGACTCTGGAAGTGTTTCGACGATAGAATACATTAAAATGGACATATTAGGACGAAAGCCTTTTCTCTTAAGCTCTTTGTAAGTTTCATATTTTGCTTTAATATGCTCCCCTATAGTGGAATCTAAACTCATAGGTTCATGTTCAAGTTTAAGCCATAATGGGTGCATATCACGTTCTGCATCCTCTAACAAATTTAAGAATTTTACTGCAGTAGTTGGTCTATTTTTAACCCACGTATCCTCTATAATAGGATTCCAATATGGTGGGAGTTGACGCGCTATCCGTATTATTTTCCAACTTTCTGACTCTGATTTTTTAAATATTTTACTTTCATCCCAATAGCGGTGCTCTTCAATTATATGTGTACCGAATTTCCATATGGGATTGCCCTCTTCGAATTTTATATCTTTTAGGTCATTAATTTTATTCCTTCTTCTCGAACGAATAGACGTACATTTCAATATGTGGGGCCTCATAGCAACCTGCATAAAGAAATAGACATGACTACTATGAATTTCTCTAATTTAATGGAACAATGAAAAATTTTGAATGACATTTAAAATTTCTGTACACAATAATCTTAATAATTTATGTTGTAAGTTAACATTTGTTTGCACTGGATAATTTAAAAAATACACCCACTGGAGGTGAAAAACTCATAGTTCGACTATGGGCATTAGGTTAATTCAAGCAGTGTAAAGTCATCTCATTAAAGATGTGTTACATGTACAACATGCTACATCAGCAATTAGCATATATGTGGATTACATTCCATGTGGACAAAATGAACCAAATAAAATACATAGTGTTACATTTATGAAGTGTAATTTATCTATCAATTCCATTATATCAGGACCTCAGGGTAAACGATATTTATAGTGGAATCAGAGGAACAATCATGAAGAAGAACACTTATACGATCGAAAGATGTACATCTGGATAGAGCAACATATAATTGTCCATGGCTGAAGACAGGATTACGCAAGTCAATCCCAACGTGTTGTACCGATTGACCCTGAGCTTTATTAATTGTCATTGCATAGGCCAACCGTATAGGGAATTGACGTCTTGTCATATTGAATGGTAGTTCTGCTGTTGATGGTGCCAAGGATATCCTAGGAATGAACACTAAATTGCCAGCTTTTTCACCAGTCAAAATTTGCTCTTCAATGACACGCGAAGCGGTTCTGACAACCATTAATCTAGTGCCATTGCAGAGTCCGTCCACCGGTGCAATGTTTCTTAGCAATATGATAGGGCACCCCTTTTTTAATTGTAGGTTGAACGGGGGCAAACCGGAAGGATCTAATGAATTAAGGTATTCATTAGGATACCGATTACTAATGGCACGATCATCTCCATCGTCGATAGATATCTTATCTGCAGCCAAATATGTGTATGCCTCACCCGGAAATACATCTAACGCAGCTTTGTTAATAGCATTCACATCGTCATTACGTGCCGAAAGAATTGTCCGTTCAGTGAGATAGCTAGGTGTCGCCGTCCCTTCTATACCCAACCGTGGATAAATTGTGCATAGTAGCTCATCAAGATCACGACACTTATGTATTGCAGAAGGAAGTTGTATAACTTCTTGTGTGTTGCTCCCTATCTGATTAGGAATATATAAGATATAGATAAATATTTTATCAAACAAAGAATATTATGGAAAAAAAGCACGTATTTAGGAATAATTGATGAACAATTTACCTCCATAAAAAATCTACCAAAAATTGCATTTCTTGGGTCTAGACTATTCAGCCGCATGTTGTAATCCAAACTCAAAACTTGAATATTGTTCCACAGTGAAGAGCGCCTCAAGGATGCAGCTACTATTTGTTCACGCACTCCTTTGGGAACGACTGGCAATATTTGGCAAAAATCTCCACCAAGAACGACAGTTATACCCCCAAATGGCTTGTCAGTGTCACAAATATCGCGAAGTGTTCGGTCTACTGCCTCCACACAGTTCCTGTGCTGCATTGGAACTTCATCCCATATAATTAACCTAGCGGATCTAGCCAATTCTGCTTGCTCAGACTGCTTACTAAACCCACATACTGAATTGTCATACACAACTAATGGAATGGAGAATGTTGAGTGTGCAGTTCTGCCTCCTACTAACAATAATGACGCAACACCAGAAGACGCTACTGTAATAACATTATGACCAAGACTTCGTATATGTAGCGCAACTGTATTATAAGTATAAGTCTTCCCCGTTCCAGCACCCCCGCTAAGAAAGAATGTGGTCCCTTTATTTTCTAAAACTGCAGAAGTTATTGCACTAAAGGCATTATGTTGTCCAACATTAAGATTATCAATTCGACTCTGAACATCTTGACATTGAGCATCAACCTGAAGCTGTCTGTGCTCACATAGTAGCCTATTTCCGATTGTGTTGCTCCAATCTCTACATGGGTGTGGCATAGGCGGAAAGTTAGCTAGACTCTTCCCTGATTGCTGAAGCATCTGATTTAGAAGGTACAAGCCATAATCCTCTACCTCTGACACAGACGGGTTTGGAATTCCATACAATGTATAAATCTGATGATGGAGATCGTCGCATATATCTGCCAAAAATCTTGTCCATAACTCACAGGGATTCATCGGAGAGCATTCTGTGAGAATTATGCTGAACAATCTCCTCAATTGGTGTCCAGTTTTCATTAGTGCACTCTCTTGAAGACATTGTATCCACTCTTCATCATCTTCTAGCAGTCCTAGCGCAACACATGCTGATTTGAATGTAGGGTGTACTACATTGTTGACAGTGCCCAAATGGTCATATGATTGTGGGCCTCTCCCATTTGTCAACAACAAACGTAAGTAAAAAGTCTCACCTGAATTTGGGCTAGCAAAATACATTCTCCCAATAGCATACCCCCTTTTTCTCCGTGTCCAGATACACTTTGTAGGGTGCCAAACTGCAACAGATGGGAACTCTTGATAAGTGTATACACGTGCCCATTCGTTGTTTGCACAATAATCAAAGAAACCAGTCAAAGATGACTTCTGCCCCGCGGCTCTAGCTGCAATCCTATCCACTGGTTCGTTCGGATCAAAGACCACCTGATGCATTCTAGGCAAATGAAGTGCCAATCGAATCACAGCAGGATACTCTTCATGAATACCAAAACCAAACAATCTCCATGCCGCTTCTGCTGGTCCAATGTACCTGGCATCAAGGTATTGTTGGATCTCATCGGCTCCTCCAAGCACCATCGTTGCACGATCATGACCTTTGTAAATGTACTTATGAATGTACTTGACGCATCTAATCCCCGCACATACTTCGACATTAATGTGGCAATGAAACCTTCTTGAAAGATAAGCATTATACGGCACAACATCCCTATTATCAATGTTCTTCCCTCGAATTGTATACACATGGCCATTATTGCGTCGCCGGTAAATAGGATATCCTTGTTGGTCCATTGTTGTTGTTTCTATAAAGGCTTTAGGGTACCTCTTGGTGCATTTTCCATTCTCCATACATGGAGCTTTTCCATTTCGCTTGCCGCATGGCCCATGTATCATACATTTTATGACAGTATCAAAGAGTGCAGGATCGTCTGTTGGGTTTGGGAATTCCGCAGACACCAATCGGTAAACCTGATCACACGTCTGAATCTTGTCTGGCCCATGAAGAAATAGAAGAGCGTGCATATGTGGAAGCCCCCGTTTTTGGTATTCAATTGTGTAGACATGCGCAACCTTTTTACCGAAAACTCGTTTTTTGTCGATCTCGTTCATTAAACACCTTCTCTTTAGCTCAAAAACACGGGCAATTAAATCGTGACGATAAAAGGGTGTTTGATGCGGTAACAGAGCTGCTGTTATTTCTGGCCAGTTTGGATTTGCTGTCATGGTAAGAAAGATATCTGGGTGATGATTGTGGTGCGTGATAGCCATCGAATCCTGGAAAATCTCAAACATATGTCTAGGACTTCCATGGGATGATGAGGGTAAAACCATTCGTTGGCCAACTTGTTCAGGTTGTAATCCCTCACGTTCATCAATAATATGAGTTAAATCCTTATACAGTTCGGACCGAAGTTTATCCTAGTTCAGCCTATAGTAAGTCAAGCGATTTTGCTCAGTTGCGGCCCAAGCGTCAACCATAAATTCTTGAAATAATTTTCCCGCTCTTAGGATCGTTGAGTATTCTGTGGGGCGTTGAAACAAACGATAGCAATAGAATTGCAACTGAGTTAGGCGGTCATCAGAATGGCATTTTTGCAAAACGTCCCACTGTTTTATATCAGGCTGCCATCCAAGCTCGCCTCGAGGGAACAATAGAACATAGTGCAACGGTAAATAAGCTGGATGACACTCACTAATTTGCATCAACCCATTATCCCCCCTCAGATGTAAAATGATGTCTCTCATCGCACTTTGCTCAGTCCCATCCCCGGGCAAGATTACCGCGATCTCAGCTGCTGTTGGTAGGTTGTAACGTCGTGGATCAGTTGCAACATCGTAACGAAGATATGCATGAAAAATTTTTCCCTCTGATTCAGATTGGTTCAAAAGTTCATAAGCATGACGGTACTTGGTTGCGAATGAATTATACTGTAGTAAAAGTTTCTGTAATAGATCTGAGGACATCCATTCTTAAGTGCGAATTTCTATGATGACGCTCTTGTAAAGCAGTATCAGGATCATAATGTCACAGCCCGGTCCCACAATAGCGGAACCGGAGCCCGTGGCACGCCACCGAGGCTAAACCAATTCATTAACGTTCCCAAAATTAGGTTTGAAGAACACACGCAGCGGAAAACCAAACACATTTTAAAACCAGAGGTTCAGTCGACTGCTCAGTCGACTGCACAGTCGACTGCTCAGTCGACGGAAGTAGGCAGGGATTTAAATGTCAATTCCAGTCGACTGATACTGGGGGTCCAGTCGACGTCTCAGTCGACTGCTCAGTCGACGGGAGTGGGCAGGGATTTAATGTCAATTCCAGTCGACTGAGACTGGGGTCCAGTCGACTGAGGGCGGTGTCCAGTCGACTGCTGAGGGGTCCAGTCGACTGCTTTTGCTAAAATAAGAAGCAGTAGCTAACAGACACAGGGGTTCAGTCGACTGCTCAGTCGACTGCTCCCCTGGCAGCAGCCCAATCTGCAGAAATTCAAGTTTAAAAGCTTTCTAACTTTCCCCAAAGATCAACCACTCGAAATAAACTCAAACCAAACTCAGTCTAAAGTACTTCTAGCTGTATTAAAACATTATCAAACATAATTACAACATGTTACTAACCATTACAACAGTTTAAAATCCATCCTAACATACCAAATTAAACATGGTTTAAAACAACCCAATTCTTATTACCATATTCTCTTATCCCAAAACTACAAGATTAACATTTAAGTTGCCTCCCAAGCGAACTCTCAAACCACGTACTCACTTCTCCAAATCCTCGCCAGCATTTATACCTGCAATGGTTATTTGAATAACCACACATATTTCGATTTGTTTAAGCTAAAGCTTAGTGAATAAATCAACATATGTACATGAATGATAAACATGTCCGTATTCACATCTCTACATTTCATACTAGTCGCCGGAGACTCACGTGCCCGTCCATATTCCCAATCCGCGACTCCTCGCCAATAAGTCCACGCGAAAGGGTAAGACCCACGATTCTACAAACAATCGTGCAATCTTAATGCCACTCTATCGGCTCCACAAAATGGCACGGTGACCACGTGCTCCTTCTGACCCACATAAGCAACTTAACATGCTCAAATACATATCACCATGCTCGCGGTAATTAAAACATATCACCGTGCTATTGGGCCTACTTATCAATATAATTGCCCAATATGAACTACACAATATATCTCTAAGAATTAATACATGTTATTCAAACATAACATGAATACATGCCAAGAAATCATTCCAAAACATAGTTGAATCACTCACCTCCGATTTACGCACTTATAATATGATCCAAGGAAAACCCGTGCACAAAGAACGTGCAGAAGTCCGTCTAGTACAATTCCTATGGATCAGAATTCCATTTATCAACTTTTATGAAAAATTCTAGAAAAAGACTTTTCGGAAAACTTAGCCAAACAGGCCCTAATAGGTATCAAAACGAAGCTCTTACCTCGAGGAGCTCGAATATGAAATCTGGGAGAAAACAGACTGACAGAAGGTCGTCGTTTGGCGTCGCAAAGCTCTAAGCAACTAATCTCCCTCTAGCCTCCCTTTTGGCCTCCTCTTTAACTTTTAGGTTAACTTTGTGAAATATCTCAACTCATCTCTATCTATATATAGGCAACACTCTTGGGGAATTACGTTTACCTCCCCACGAGTTTTCCAAACTCCTAATCAGTCTCTGAAACTTTCTATACAGCTTATTCTTAGCTTTATAAGTAAAACTTCAAAATTATAAAAGTTTTCGACTAAGTTTCGTTTGGTTGCTAAAACGCGAATTTCTATATGACGTTTCCGAAGTTGCTAATTAGCCTACCAAATTAATAGCGTGTTCATTCGTCCTCACCAGGATACTAAATCTAACAACAGAAATAAATTCTAAAACAGAAAATAATACAGATATTGAAATACACAGATAAACATTTATTTTCATATAAACATTTAAGTGTTCCACAGTGACCGTCTCATACTCGGAGAGACTTCGCAACAACAAATCTTTAATCACCATAGTTTCAATGGGTTCTCTAATACAGACACCCAAATCAACTCGTGAGTCAAAACTCACTCAATCATGTGTCATAAGACACGTCGCAACACATTATCATGTATGACAATGCAATGCAAAAGCTATAACACAAATACGGGTGTTATAATACTCTCCCCCTTAAAAGAAGTTTGTCCCCAAACTTATACCTCATGTCTCGAAAAGGTGTGGATACTGAGTACGCATCTCATCTTCTATCTCCCACGTCATCTCTTCCGTAGTTTGGCTACGCCATAACACTTTCACTTTCGCTAGTACTTTATTTCGTAAGACTTGATCCTTTCGATCCAATATCTCTACCGGATACGCAACATACGTTAAATCACTCTGAATCTCATTCGATGTCGGAGTCATCACTTGATCTCTATCTTCCGCTAATTGTTTGCGTAACAACGATACATGAAACACGTTATGCACTTGAGCATACTCACTCGGCAATTTCAAACGATAAGCTACGGGTCCAACCTTTCCAATGATTTCAAAAGGTCCTACATACCTCGGGTTGAGTTTCCCGTATCTCCCAAATCTAGTAATCCCCTTTGAAGGTGACACCTTCAAATACACCAAGTCTCCCACATCAAATTCCAACGGTCGTCTGCGCTTGTCGGCATAACTCTTATACCTACTCTGGGCTGTCAGTAACCGTTGTCTAATTACCTTTATCTTATCCGTCGTTTCTTGTACAATTTTCGGCCCTTCAATCTTTCTTTCTCCCACCTCTGTCCAACTAATTGGTGAACGACATACACGACCATATAAAGCTTCATAAGGAGCCATCCCAATACTCGACTGAAAACTGTTGTTATACGCGAACTCAATTAACGGTAAATGGTCTTCCCAATCACCCTGAAAATCAAGTACACATAGCCTAAGCATGTCTTCCAAAATTTGGATTACTCTCTCTGATTGACCATCGGTCTGAGGATGAAAAGCTGTACTAAAGTGCAATTTGGTACCCATTGCTTCTTGCAAGGCTCTCCAAAACTTCGATGTAAAACTACTATCCCTATCCGAAATGATAGAAACTGGGATACCATGTAGTCTCACAATTTCGCGAATATACAACTTAGCTAACGTCATCGGCTTAGTTGTTCGAAGTGGTAGGAAGTGCGACGACTTCGTCAAACGGTCAACAATCACCCAAATAATAGTGTTCGATCTCTTCGATCTCGGAAACCCACTAACAAAGTCCATTGTTATGTGTTCCCATTTCCACTCGGCTATCGGTAACGGTTGTAATAATCCTGAAGGTACTTGGCGTTCGGCCTTTACTTGTTGACAACTAGTACAACGCGAAACATAGCGTGCTATTTCCCTCTTCATTCCCGGCCACCAATAAACATGTCTCAAGTCCCTATACATCTTGGTGCTTCCCGGGTGAACGGTATACTTTGTGTTGTGTGCTTCCTCTAGGATGTTCCGCTTCAACTCTTTCTCACTAGGTACACAAATTCTACCCCTCAATCTCAACACATCGTTCTCAAACGTGAATCCCGGTTGTTTGCCCATTGGAATCTCATCACAAATCTTCTTCAAAGCCACGTCTTGAAGTTGTTTTTCTGCGATCTCATGAATCAAGAGTGGTTGTGCCACTATCGTCGACATAAAACCACTTTCAATCCTCGGTATTACTTCAAGCTCCAAATTCTCCATATCTCGTATCAGTTCTTTCTGAGAAGTCAAATCTGATGCGGTGTTGGTTGGTACTTTGCGACTAAGAGCATCGGCGACTACATTCGCCTTGCCCGGATGATATTGGATCGACAAATCATAGTCCTTCATCAACTCTAGCCATCTCCTTTGCCTCATGTTCAAATCTCGTTGTGTAAACAAGTACTTCAAACTTTTGTGATCCGTATAGATCTCACATTTCTCCCCGTATAGATAATGACGCCAAATCTTCAATGCAAAAATCACGGCGGCCAATTCTAGATCATGTATTGGATAATTCTTCTCGTGCGGTCTAAGTTGTCTCGATGCATACGCAATGACCTTATCACCTTGCATAAGAACGCAACCTAAACCTCTATATGATGCATCACTGTAGATAATAAATCCTTCAGTCCCTGACGGAACGGCTAAAATTGGTGCTTTCACTAGTCGACCCTTTAACTCTTGAAAACTTTCTTCACATTCTGGACTCCAAACAAAAGTAATATCTTTCCTCATTAATTGCGTCATCGGCATTGCTATACGCGAAAAATCTTTCACAAATCTCCGATAATACCCAGCTAATCCTAGGAAACTTCTGATGTCTGTCACATTCGTTGGTCTCGCCCAGTTAGTAACTGCTTCTATCTTCTGAGGGTCTACAGAAATTCCCTTTGCCGATACTATATGTCCAAGGAAAGCTATCTCGGTCAACCAAAACTCACACTTCTTCAATTTCCCAAACAATCTCTTCTCACGTAATCGTTGCAAAGCAAATCGTAAATGATGCTCATGATCTTCAACACTTTTGGAGTAGATTAGGATGTCATCTATGAACACGATAACAAACTCATCTAAATAATCCTTGAAGACACGGTTCATCAAGTCCATGAAAGCAGCTGGTGCATTAGTCACTCCAAATGGCATAACCAAAAATTCAAAGTGACCATATCGAGTCCTGAAAGCTGTCTTCTCAACATCTTCCTCCTTGACTTTCAACTGATGGTAACCGGATCTCAAATCGATCTTCGAAAATACCTGAGCCCCTTGTAACTGATCAAACAAGTCATCTATTCGCGGCAGTGGATACTTGTTCTTGACGGTCAACTTATTCAATTCCCGGTAGTCGATGCACATACGCATTGTTCCATCTTTCTTCTTCACAAACAAGACTGGTGCTCCCCACGGCGAAACACTCGGTCGAATAAAACCCTTCTCCAACAGTTCTTCTAACTGAACTTTCAATTCTTTCAACTCTGTCGGTGCCATTCGGTACGGTGCTTTGGATACCGGTTGTGACCCTGGTACTACTTCTATTGTGAACTCAAGCTCTCTCTCAATCAATACGTCGGGTAACTCATCGGGAAAAACATCTGGAAATTCTCGAACTACTGAAATGTTTTCTATTAGTGGTCCAAGAACTCGCGTGTCGACAATTGAACATAAGAAACCCGAACAACCCTTCTTCAACATCTTGCTTGCTTGAATTGCTGATATCAAATACGGCGGTACGATCACTCCCTTACCCTGAAAAGTAAACTCTTCTCGCCCTGACGGATAGAAACTAACCCGTTTCTGTTCACAATCGATTCTGGCTTGATTAACTGACAACCAATCCATACCCAAGATAACATCAAAGTAATTCACCATCAACGGAATCAAATCAACGCTCAAGACTTTATCACCTATCTTGATCTCACATGACTTGAATATTGACGAAGTAACTAACGGTTCACTACTAGGCAATGATACACACAAATCATATCCTAGCGGTTCTGACTTAACAGTTAAATGCTTAACAAAATCACGTGATACAAATGAATGCGTTGAACCAGAATCCATAAGTATACGTGCAGGATACGAATAAATAGGAAGAATACCTGATACGACGGTATCATCCGTATTCCCCGGCCTGAGCTGGAAGTATCGTCCTTGTTGTTGCGCGACTCCTTTCCCTTTATCCACTCGAGGTTCTACCCTCGATCCGCTTGGCACACTCGATGCCCCGGTACTCATTCCCGGTTGTCTCTTACTCGGACAGTTCTTTGCTATGTGTCCCGGTTGTCCACACTCAAAACATTTTCCTCTCGTTTCTGGGTTATAGCTCTTGGCGTTCGAGGTTGTGTTTGGTGTAGTCGAATTTGCGTTCAAAGGACAATTTCTAGACACATGCCCCAATTGTTTGCAAATATGGCAAGTGATCAATTGATAGCAGGTTCCTCTGTGTCGCAGGTTACATGTCGGGCACAACGGTCTCGGTTCCCCCATGAACGTACTCCCTCCTTGGCTACTCATATTCGATCCTGATCCTTGCGTGAACGGTTTCTTCGCATTCCCTTGACCCTTACTCCGACTGTCATTTGCTCTCTTCCCTTGTTGTCCCTGTCGATATCTGTCGACACTTTTCTCAGCAATACGAGCGGCTTCCTCAACGAGAGAAACGGTCGGGTGTTGCAACATGTCCACACGGCCACGGATATTCTCTCTAAGCCCTTCCTCAAACTTTCGAGCTTTATCCCTATCAGTTGGAACGGTAGTTTTCCCAAATCGTAACAAGGCATTAAAACGAGAAACATACTCACTTACGGTCATATCTCCCTGAACCAAACTTGCAAACTCTTGACGTTTCTGAGTATAAGCAGATTGTGGAAAGAAACGTTTGTTGAATTCTTCTTTAAATGCTTCCCACGTGGTCGGTTTCCCTTGTTCGAGCACGTTGTTCCACCAATCCAATGCTTCGCCCATCAACGTATCGGATGCACACAAAATTTTCTCCTCATCGGTACATATCACCTGACGAAAATGTCTTTCCATGTCCATCATCCAATGATCGGCCAAGTCTATGTCGACTTGTCCATGATACAAGGTCGGTTTTCGTTTATGAAACTGTTCCACAATTGTGTGTTGAGGTCGCGGTGCCGGTGGTGCATTGACGTAACGAATTTCCACTTGTGGGGGCTGAACGTTCATCTGTTCCCTTTCACTTACCGCTTGTATGAAACTTCCCACCATATTCACTATTTGGTCCATCCGCGAATGCGGTGACAATTCTCTCGGCTGTTCCGCCATAATGTTTCAAATATTTCCCCTGTTGAGTTTAATGCATAATGACCATGCATGCTATGCCACAATATAGATATATGTGCACCGTTCATCATAATCAACAAATGCTAACACATGAAGCATTTCTACAATGATAAAAACTATCTTTACAATTACACACTCCACTCGACGTCACTCAACATATATAACGTCACTCGTTCCCAAGGCTCTAAACTTATGCTCTGATACCACTAAATGTCACAGCCCGGTCCCACAATAGCGGAACCGGAGCCCGTGGCACGCCACCGAGGCTAAACCAATTCATTAACGTTCCCAAAATTAGGTTTGAAGAACACACGCAGCGGAAAACCAAACACATTTTAAAACCAGAGGTTCAGTCGACTGCTCAGTCGACTGCACAGTCGACTGCTCAGTCGACGGAAGTAGGCAGGGATTTAAATGTCAATTCCAGTCGACTGATACTGGGGGTCCAGTCGACGTCTCAGTCGACTGCTCAGTCGACGGGAGTGGGCAGGGATTTAATGTCAATTCCAGTCGACTGAGACTGGGGTCCAGTCGACTGAGGGCGGTGTCCAGTCGACTGCTGAGGGGTCCAGTCGACTGCTTTTGCTAAAATAAGAAGCAGTAGCTAACAGACACAGGGGTTCAGTCGACTGCTCAGTCGACTGCTCCCCTGGCAGCAGCCCAATCTGCAGAAATTCAAGTTTAAAAGCTTTCTAACTTTCCCCAAAGATCAACCACTCGAAATAAACTCAAACCAAACTCAGTCTAAAGTACTTCTAGCTGTATTAAAACATTATCAAACATAATTACAACATGTTACTAACCATTACAACAGTTTAAAATCCATCCTAACATACCAAATTAAACATGGTTTAAAACAACCCAATTCTTATTACCATATTCTCTTATCCCAAAACTACAAGATTAACATTTAAGTTGCCTCCCAAGCGAACTCTCAAACCACGTACTCACTTCTCCAAATCCTCGCCAGCATTTATACCTGCAATGGTTATTTGAATAACCACACATATTTCGATTTGTTTAAGCTAAAGCTTAGTGAATAAATCAACATATGTACATGAATGATAAACATGTCCGTATTCACATCTCTACATTTCATACTAGTCGCCGGAGACTCACGTGCCCGTCCATATTCCCAATCCGCGACTCCTCGCCAATAAGTCCACGCGAAAGGGTAAGACCCACGATTCTACAAACAATCGTGCAATCTTAATGCCACTCTATCGGCTCCACAAAATGGCACGGTGACCACGTGCTCCTTCTGACCCACATAAGCAACTTAACATGCTCAAATACATATCACCATGCTCGCGGTAATTAAAACATATCACCGTGCTATTGGGCCTACTTATCAATATAATTGCCCAATATGAACTACACAATATATCTCTAAGAATTAATACATGTTATTCAAACATAACATGAATACATGCCAAGAAATCATTCCAAAACATAGTTGAATCACTCACCTCCGATTTACGCACTTATAATATGATCCAAGGAAAACCCGTGCACAAAGAACGTGCAGAAGTCCGTCTAGTACAATTCCTATGGATCAGAATTCCATTTATCAACTTTTATGAAAAATTCTAGAAAAAGACTTTTCGGAAAACTTAGCCAAACAGGCCCTAATAGGTATCAAAACGAAGCTCTTACCTCGAGGAGCTCGAATATGAAATCTGGGAGAAAACAGACTGACAGAAGGTCGTCGTTTGGCGTCGCAAAGCTCTAAGCAACTAATCTCCCTCTAGCCTCCCTTTTGGCCTCCTCTTTAACTTTTAGGTTAACTTTGTGAAATATCTCAACTCATCTCTATCTATATATAGGCAACACTCTTGGGGAATTACGTTTACCTCCCCACGAGTTTTCCAAACTCCTAATCAGTCTCTGAAACTTTCTATACAGCTTATTCTTAGCTTTATAAGTAAAACTTCAAAATTATAAAAGTTTTCGACTAAGTTTCGTTTGGTTGCTAAAACGCGAATTTCTATATGACGTTTCCGAAGTTGCTAATTAGCCTACCAAATTAATAGCGTGTTCATTCGTCCTCACCAGGATACTAAATCTAACAACAGAAATAAATTCTAAAACAGAAAATAATACAGATATTGAAATACACAGATAAACATTTATTTTCATATAAACATTTAAGTGTTCCACAGTGACCGTCTCATACTCGGAGAGACTTCGCAACAACAAATCTTTAATCACCATAGTTTCAATGGGTTCTCTAATACAGACACCCAAATCAACTCGTGAGTCAAAACTCACTCAATCATGTGTCATAAGACACGTCGCAACACATTATCATGTATGACAATGCAATGCAAAAGCTATAACACAAATACGGGTGTTATACATAAATATACAATTGAGCATAACTTGGTGCCTGGTCAGAATGAGGGAGAAGAGATCCTGTTCTATGGCGCAATTCCCCATAAATGATTAAAGAATTGGGACCCCTACCAATCAGTACTCTTGTGTCAAATTTAGCACCAAGACTCGTAAATGCATTACATGCATTATACTCGCGAATGTAACGTCGAAATGAGTTGGACTGAACATCATTCCCATCATACAAAGCTTGAATCAATGAAGGGGGAGTTTCAAGTTGGGGGAGTCTAATTTTTCCTTGCAAGCAACAGATTCCAAAACGGGGATGTATTTGAGATGAATTTGTCAACTTCTCATCCATCTAGTGTAGGGCTGAACAATTAGGACATTGTACATCCATGTTCCCAAGATTATGGCGATCCACGTACACATTATCTGGGTGATTATCCCTTTCATGACCTAATCCATCCTCTTCATTCTCTAATCCATCATCAATATTAATTTCTACGGGGAAACACTGAGTTGCTGAATTTCGCCTACAATTATTATGGATTGTACTTGAGTATAGAGAATGTTAAGAAATTTTGAAATGTGTATTTATAAATTATGAAATATAATTCACCTATTAGTTTGCGAAGGAGAAGATGTATAATGCGTCTGTGCCGTGATGACCCTATCAACATCTGTAGCTGCGAGTTCGTTTCCAAGATCTCGTGGCGTAAGCATATTCCTAGTCAGATTGGAACCGAAATTCCTCGATGTCCGATTGAATGAGAGTTCATTGGTAACATTCCGTGGAGCCGGCGAAGACTGGAAGAGGTTAAGATTCCGTGGAGCAACGATTGTATTCATCGTTGGAGTAATTTCACCAATGATACAATCCCTCGAGTTAGGTGTTCGGGGTAGCAGCCAGGGTCGTGGCACCGTTACTCGTCTTGGTGTATCATACGTTGTCCTAATGGATTTTGTTGCACTTGTTTCATGCTCGAAATACGAACGACAACGTACTCTTGGAGTGAGATTTGGAATGTTTGGAGGTTGGGACGATACCATCATTGATACAATGTTATTAATGGGTGCCTAAAACATACAAATAAGCAAAAACAAATTAGCCTTGTATCTACTATATGTGATATAAAATGTAAAAACTTCAGTTAGTTGTTGAGCATGAACGTTAATTTTATGTTTAAATCTCAACTTGAAATAACCATAACTTTATCATTTTTAATCATTAATTTGTTTGAATTAAAGGACTATAACTTCCTTATTGTTTGGCCTTGATGAGAGATTTTTTTTATTTTGTTCATACACTTCTTAACATTCTCTATACTCAAGTACAATCCATAATAATTGTAGGCAAAATTCAGCAACTCAGTGTTTCCCCGTAGAAATTAATATTGATGATGGATTAGAGAATGAAGAGGATGGATTAGGTAATGAAAGGGATAATCACCCAGATAATGTGTACGTAGATCGCCATAATCTTGGGAACATGGATGTACAATGTCCTAATTGTTCAGCCCTACACTGGATGGATGAGAAGTTGACAAATTCATCTCAAATACACCCCCGTTTTGGAATCTGTTGCTTGCAAGGAAAAATTAGACTCCCCCAACTTGAAACTCCCCCTCCATTGATTCAAGCTTTGTATGATGGGAATGATGTTCAGTCCAACTCATTTCGACGTTACATTCGCGAGTATAATGCATGTAATGCATTTACGAGTCTTGGTGCTAAATTTGACACAAGAGTACTGATTGGTAGGGGTCCCAATTCTTTAATCATTTATGGGGAATTGCGCCATAGAACAGGATCTCTTCTCCCTCATTCTGACCAGGCACCAAGTTATGCTCAATTGTATATTTATGATCCTGATACTGCTTTACAAGAGCGTCATCATAGAAATTCGCACTTAAGAATGGATGTCCTCAGATCTATTACAAAAACTTTACTACAGTATAATCCATTCCCAGCCAAGTACCGTCATGCTTATGAACTTTTGAACCAATCTGAATCAGAGGGAAAAGTTTTTCATGCATATCTTCGTTACGATGTTGCAACTGATCCACGACGTTACAACCTACCAACAGCAGCTGAGATCGCGGTAATCTTGCCCGGAGATGGGACTGAGCAAAGTGCGATGAGAGACATCATTTTACATCTGAGGGGGGATAATGGGTTGATGCAATTTAGTGAGTGTCATCCAGCTTATTTACCGTTGCACTATGTTCTATTGTTCCCTCGAGGCGAGCTTGGATGGCAGCCTGATATAAAACAGTGGGACGTTTTGCAAAAATGCCATTCTGATGACCGCCTAACTCAGTTGCAATTCTATTGCTATCGTTTGTTTCAACGCCCCACAGAATACTCAACGATCCTAAGAGCGGGAAAATTATTTCAAGAATTTATGGTTGACGCTTGGGCCGCAACTGAGCAAAATCGCTTGACTTACTATAGGCTGAACCAGGATAAACTTCGGTCCGAACTGTATAAGGATTTAACTCATATTATTGATGAACGTGAGGGATTACAACCTGAACAAGTTGGCCGACGAATGGTTTTACCCTCATCATTCCATGGAAGTCCTAGACATATGTTTGAGATTTTCCAGGATTCGATGGCTATCACGCGCCACAATCATCACCCAGATATCTTTCTTACCATGACAGCAAATCCAAACTGGCCAGAAATAACAGCAGCTCTGTTACCGCATCAAACACCCTTTTATCGTCACGATTTAATTGCCCGTGTTTTTGAGCTAAAGAGAAGGTGTTTAATGAACGAGATTGACAAAAAATGAGTTTTCGGTAAAAAGGTTGCGCATGTCTACACAATTGAATACCAAAAACGGGGGCTTCCACATATGCACGCTCTTCTATTTCTTCATGGGCCAGACAAGATTCAGACGTGTGATCAGGTTTACCGATTGGTGTCTGCAGAATTCCCAAACCCAACAGACGATCCTGCACTCTTTGATACTGTCATAAAATGTATGATACATGGGCCATGCGACAAGCGAAATGGAAAAGCTCCATGTATGGAGAATGGAAAATGCACCAAGAGGTACCCTAAAGCCTTTATAGAAACAACAACAATGGACCAACAAGGATATCCTATTTACCGGCGACGCAATAATGGCCATGTGTATACAGTTCGAGGGAAGAACATTGATAATAGGGATGTTGTGCCGTATAATGCTTATCTTTCAAGAAGGTTTCATTGCCACATTAATGTCGAAGTATGTGCGGGGATTAGATGCGTCAAGTACATTCATAAGTACATTTACAAAGGTCATGATCGTGCAACGATGGTGCTTGGAGGAGCCGATGAGATCCAACAATACCTTGATGCCAGGTACATTGGACCAGCAGAAGCGGCATGGAGATTGTTTGGTTTTGGTATTCATGAAGAGTATCCTGCTGTGATTCGATTGGCACTTCATTTGCCTAGAATGCATCAGGTGGTTTTTGATCCGAACGAACCAGTGGATAGGATTGCAGCTAGAGCCGCGGGGCAGAAGTCGTCTTTGACTGGTTTCTTTGATTATTGTGCAAACAACGAATGGGCACGTGTATACACTTATCAAGAGTTCCCATCTGTTGCAGTTTGGCACCCTACAAAGTGTATCTGGACACGGAGAAAAAGGGGGTATGCTATTGGGAGAATGTATTTTGCTAGCCCAAATTCAGGTGAGACTTTTTACTTACGTTTGTTGTTGACAAATGTGAGAGGCCCACAATCGTATGACCATTTGGGCACTGTCAACACTGTAGTATACCCTACATTCAAATCAGCATGTGTTGCGCTAGGACTGCTAGAAGATGATGAAGAGTGGATACAATGTCTTCAAGAGAGTGCACTAATGAAAACTGGACACCAATTGAGGAAATGGGGTAAGTGGTTATATGGTGTGTGAGGTGTGCAAATATATTTGTGTTGTGACCCTTTGATTAAGTTGATCCAAGGGTGGAAAGTAGATATAGTGTGCATAAGGGTTAAGATTAAAAGTTAAGGAAATTGAGAAGTCTTAGCCCTTGGATCAATTTTTTTTTGTGACCCTTCTCCTCGTCATGAACCACCACTCCTCCGCCACCACCGCCGATGATAAACCTCTACTGTCCACTCTTCACTACACATGGACGATCAAATCCAAACTCAAACCCTAATTCAAACTCAGTCTGAAAGTCAGACCACAAATGACATCGCCACCACTATGAACATGATCACCCCTGTACAACCAAAACCAATTCCAACGATCCTTTCTCCTCGATCGTTGTCTCGCCAAGGCGACATCGAAATCGCACTGAAACACCTCCGTAATGCCGACCCTCTTCTCTCTCCTCTGATCGATCTCCACCGCCCTTCCACACTCGATTCATTCCACCACCCTCCATTCCTCGCCCTAACCAAAAGCATCCTCTATCAGCAACTATCACACACAACCGCAACTTCGGTCTACACTCGCTTCCTCGCTCTCTGCGGCGGCCGCGATGAGTCCACTGTCCTCCCCAACACCGTCCTTTCCCTATCCCCTCTCCATCTCCGGCGAATCGGTGTTTCGGGTCGTAAGGCTAGTTTCCTCCATGACCTCGCAAAAAAGTACCAAAATGGGATTCTGTCGGATTCTGCAATTTTGGAAATGGATGATAAAACCCTTTTCACAATGCTCAAAATGGTTGATGGAATTGGGTCTTGGTCAGATCATATGTTCATGATCTTTTCTCTCCATAGACCCGATGTGCTTCCGGTGGACGACCTTGGTGTTCGGAAAGGGGTTCAGCTTCTTTATGGTCTGAATGGATTGCCTCGGCCCTCACAGATGGACCGATTGTGTGAGAAGTGGAGGCCCTATCGGTCTGTGGCTTCATGGTATATGTGGAGATATGTGGAAGCAAAGGGTGCCATCGGGTGCCACTGCGGTGGTAATGGCTAGTGCAAGTTTGGAGCAGCAACAACATCCACACCAGCAGTAATTTTTGGATCCTATCAATGATGTAGTTAATTTTGGGTATTGTTCATTCCGAGTTATTTTGTACGTTAATGCTATTGGGGTAAAGAGATATAATGTCTGAATGCAATCATATTAGACCTTGAATAGTTTTACAATTTGTATTTAATCATAGTATCTCCAATGGGGAGGGTCATTTAGGGTGCTATTTTGATTATTAACTGCCGGAATAGCATTATAGCACCCTCCACCCCCAAAATCTTCACTCCAGTGGGGGTGATAAAAGGTGTGCCAAAATGCCATCCCATAACACCAGGGGCCAAATTTGCCAACAATCGAAAGAGATCAAGTAAGAGACAGGGGTGGTAAAATTTTGGGACTAAAAATGCATCAATGGTTGTAAACCAAACCAAACCAAACCAAACCAAGCCTTGTGTCCCAATCAATGGTTGTAATGCATCAAAATATTTGAAATATTAATATGTCCACTCACTTTGCCATCCATGGTTGGAGTGCATCTGTGGTGGAGGGAGTTATAAACACTGTTCAAGTTGCCAAAACACCAATTGGTGACTCAAAATACCATCTCTCATTGGAGATGCTCTTGTCTAGGTTTGTTTGTTTGGTTTGTCCTTTTTTTTGTTCTTCATAATTTTTATGTGTCAGCATTGAGAGCTATTGTAGTTTTGATCTAAAAATTCTGACTGAGTTACGGGTAATCCAGGTGTTGGAATGCGAACTTGGTGGAGTTCGGTAAGCATTGTCAGGCACCACCTAATCAAGATCTGGGTGGTAAAATTTCGGTGGGTAATCATCCGATGCGTGTGCGAAAGAGTAAGAAGTTCGACACTAACCGTGGCGCGAAGTTGCTGGTTTGTGAAGCAGATACCGCCATTGGTTCGGCGTGCTCGGAGGAGGTAATGAGGGGTGTTGCTGTAACCAAGCTTGCTATGCCATTGCTTCCAGCGGTGGCGGGGCGTAAGAGACCAGCGATAGAGGTGGATGTTGGTCACCCTATGAAGAGAATGGGAATAGAGGTAAACGTTCTGGACACCTCGTCTTCACTTATGCTTCGTTTGTTTTGACGTAAATCATTTTTGTCATAGATGTTTTTTTAGATCTTTGGATGTTTGGTTGTATAACAAAATTGTAAAACATCTTTCCAGTTAAAGTTTTTCTCCCAAAATCGTAAAAATGACTTAAGGATTTTATTATTATTTTTTATTATGCAAGTCATGTTTACATTTTAAAATCCACAGTCATTCGACGGATTAAAAAACCCGTCCAGCCTGTCCTCCCTCTTCGACAATCACAGAGGTGGCAGGATTTGTTGTTACACACTCTCTCCCTTACGGATGGTCATGCTGCAGATACTATTTAGTCGAATGTGTTCTTCTCCTAGTCGCACTCAGTGATCTTAACCCAACCGGAATGCAACTGATCTCAACCTAATATCTGAAAACTGTTTTGTTTTAATTGGTATCAACACTTTACTTGGAGAAAGATAATGATTTTGACGACAATAAAAGTTGCATAAGAAGTCAACCAAGGATCACTGAAGAAACATTTTATTTTTCGGCTTAGCTCAAAAGAAACAACTTGTTTATCCTCCTCTTCCTTTTAACAACGGATCAGAAATGGTCTGAATTATAAAAAACTCCTAGCTCCTTTTTTTTTTTTTAAAACCAAGCATCATTAAGATGTATTGGTAGTGCCAATATTACTTCAAGTTGACGATATGTAGCCAAAACCTCAAATACAGATATATCTTAAAACATTATCAGTTTTGGTGTTCCTTGTTTTGGGTGTTATCTTTTTGTGCAAATGAGTATAATGTTTTAGAGAAAATTTCTTATGATCTAATTCTATTGCAAGAATTACTCAAATAGAACTTCTATGTATGTGTTAACTTGACTTTGGAATTGTTCAATTCTAACCTTTTCGGTACTTGGTGTTTGCAAATGATGATTATTATGGTCTATTTTGTCATTAATGATGACCCAATAATCTTCGTCATTGTTGTGTATAGAGAATTCGACAAAGTAAACTTTTTTCAGTTCTTGTAGCCCAATTATATATGTGTATATATATATATATATATATAGAGAGAGAGAGAGAGAGTGGGAGAGAGAACATTTTACATAATTTATTTTTTCAGCAAAACATCAAATTTTTTTTATTTTCCTGTTTTTTCAAAAATCTTTTTGGTAGCCAACGACCAAAAAACAAAAGAGAAAAAAAATTTATTTTACCTAATAAGGATTTACATGAAAAATATTTTTAAGATAGAAAATTTTATGTCTAAACAAATGAGTCTTCATTTGTTCTTGTCTGATTTCCTACCTTTTTGTAGGCGAGCTCGTCAACTGTGATGGCCGGGAAGCAAGAGGTGGAGTTGGCGGCACGGAAGAGCCAAGAGGAGATGCCTATGAAAGAAGCGATTGGTCCAGTAATTAAGGTTGCTGAGGAAGATGCGGGGTTGGTTGTACTCGCCGATGATCTTTCTACGATCGCCACTGTTCTTCAGGACGTGGTTGGGGATGACCATGCTGTGGGTCACCCATTATTGGAGGATTCGGGGGTTGTTTATCTTCCTCCCCCTCCCATGTTTGGTATGGGTAAAGGTTCCTTAGTTGTCATCCAAGCCCACCAGGGCTATGGGCACGGTGATGACACTTTTAGTAGAGACTTGCGTTCTGGAGACACAACTAAGCTAGTAGGATTGGACAAAACAGAAGTCGTAAAATTGTCTAGCTTTGGTGAGATTGAGGGTGACACTAGTGTGAGCGAAGATAGTGAAGCAAAGATCAATGCTCAACAAAGTGTCAGGAAAGGGAAAGAGACAATGGTTGAGGTTAGTGCCGAAGTCAAGGTGGAGTTTGAGGGGATGGATGAGAGGTCAGAGGTGGTAGTTGTGGGGATTGATCAAGTTGGTGGTGGGATCGATGTAGAGGTTGAGTTAGAGAGGGCAGAGGAGAGGTCGCTGGTTAATGTTCAAGAGCTATCGATAGGTATGGAGGAGAGGGGGACATTCGACTTCATATCTGCCCCTCGATCCAAGATAGGGCCTCGACCTTCTGGCATGGGGTCAGGCCAATTGAGCAAGGGGAGTTCGGGGACGAGTGACGTGGGAGTCATGGCTAGTGATGGACACATATTCCCATCTTCCCCTCATTCTACCGAGGGAGTTCCAGCAAGATTTGGGGTGAGTGAGAAGGGCTGGCGAGGTGTAAATGTCTCTGCTGAGCTTCATGATGCGTTGGAGGCAGTTTACATCCGGTATCCCCAAACATTTATGCGATTTATAGATTTAAGCGAGTATTTTCGCATATCTTACTATTATTGTCTGGGGCGCATTTTGAGGGATATGCATCATGCGGAGCTAAGGTCCTCTCCAATTGACCTTATTACGTCCTTTTTACTCACAGTCGGGGACTTGAAGGTTCTAGGGTTGGAACTTGACTGGCTAGAGGCCCATCTGGGTAGGATGGAAGCTAAGGCACGCTACCTTGAGGTGGTGGGTCATAGGACAAAGCTTCAAATACGACGGGAGGAGATTGTAAGGCAGTTATATGACCTCCAGGTAGAGTTGAGGCATATGGACTCGGAGATGCAAGTGGTTCGTACTGCGGAAAATAGGGTGCACGCTGCAGTTGGGGTTGGAGTGAATACATATGAGGTTCTAGATGCTGGTCTATTCTAGCGTGGGGCGTATGCATTTGTTTTTATTTTTTTCTTTAGTCTAAGTGTTTGGACTATTTTTGGTAACACAAATATGGCGAAGTTGAAAGACGACCCAAACTCTGTAATTTAATACAATAATGAATGAAATTTAGACTTGCACAAAAAGTATATTTCAAAAATGTCTATGTATGATATAATTTTATCCACTATGTATTGATTGGCTCTTATGTAGAGTCACTTTTGACTTTACAAGTTCTATAGTAATCATTTGGGTTTGTTTCCTCTTACTATATCTGGTCCTTCCTAGTTGGGGGTGAATTTTGGGACAGATAGTTTGGACATTACATACTGGGCTTCTTCAAGACTCGGTGTTCTACTTGGAAAACTCTGGATCAAATTTTGACTTCGTACGTTTGGTGATTTGTCAGTGGTAGGTCTAGAGATTGGAATGAGCCTTTCTTGGTGTTCATTGAGTAGTTTGAGCCCAACCGCTCGTGAGACATGTAAGACAAATCACATTAGACGTCGTGAGTAGTTGTCCCACATCTCTGTACACGAATAAGTTCTATTGTCACACGTAATGACTTTAGGAACTCCAAAGGGAGTTATGGTGTACAAATAAAATTGGAGACAACAAGATTGGTGGTCCTTTTCGTGAGGGTGGCCCAGGTCGAGGGAATGGCAGTACAACCTTGCCTCTCCTTGATTTTTGCTTTATGAGTTTTGTCTAGGTCTTGTAAACTATCTAACCCCACGAAGCATCAGAGAGGTTGGCTGTTGTAACCTCGCCTGAAGGCCTTTGAAACCTCGCATGAAGAGTTGACCTTCATGTACAATAAATCTTGATGCACGATTTTTTTCATAACGGCTTTATCGACGTAGTTTGGAGCGGAGGAATCTTCCTTAGTTGGTATAAGCTGGAAGTTAATTGTTGGGCTGAGATGCAAAGTTGTACTCCTTTTCGTTTGGTAACTCTTGGCATTTAGGATACCTGCGTTGAAGTGTGGAGGCGTCCTTGCCCATGTCAGGCGAGTAATATCCTCATCGCTATATGAGTTGGTAAAAATTGACATCCTCCATGCTGCAAGACTGCTCATGCACTTGGCAAAGTCAAAGCATTGCCTCCTCTACATTGATGCATCTCATCAAGATGCATGTGGATGCACAGAAGTAAAGGTTGTAACGACCAACCTCCCTGTTTAGCAACAATATTGTCCTCTTTGGGCCTAAACACAAAGAACTTCCCAGGGTCAACCATCCCTGGTACTGCTCTAACAGCAACACGCTTAACTGTGGAGTTCTTTTGTGTTTAGCTCCTTCACGGTTTTAAAAGGCCTTGTTGCATATAGAGGGGTGATTAATCCTTATAGACTAGTCTAGGAACTTCACCCCAGGCGATGTGGAACAAGCCCCCACTCCTGACCTCACTTTATCCATCTTGGCCTCCCTGCCTCAGGAGTATTGACTCTTGGTCGTCACAAAGGTGGTGGTGAAGAAGTGTGAAGTTCTCAACCAGATCAGAGAATGTCTAGAAGGAATGGTTAATGAGGTAAATTTTTTTTCCTAGAGCATACCGTGGACACAAAGTTGAACAAGACTCTCTTCAGAGGTATGCTCACAACACTCTATGGCGATGTCTTTGAATAGTTCATGTACTCAAGGAGGTGCTCATTTTGCAATCGTACCGCTTGGGAGATGAAGACCATGGTCACTCTCTCAGTGACATTGAAGAACTTGGCATGGTGTTGGAGGCGACTGACAAGTTGATCCCACGCGAAGATGGAACTTAGCCCAAGGTTAATGTATGGAGTATACGCTCAATCTGTCAAGGACTTGGAGATTTTCTTCCTCGCAATATATGTTGAGGTCATCTAGAGGGTATGGAGGATGTTGAATTGGAGTATCCAACCCAAAACCAATTGGCAATGGGTGGAGTAGCCCCATGATCTTGTATATTGAGTAGCAAGGTTTTAAATTCTCGATATAGGATTATAATCTCAATATGTCACCGCACGTGTGGCATGACTGTGAGCCAACCAAGTGGATTACTAAGATAGGGTAACATGGAGCACATGTGGCCAAACTGGCCTGAAAATAACCTGCTTTGATACCATTTTGAATTAGAGCATTTAACCCAAAACCAATTGGCAATGAGTGGAGTAGCCCTATGATCTTATATATTGAGTAGCAAGGTTTTAAATTCCCGATGTGGGATTATAATCTCAACAGAGGATTGGGTATGCTTCCCAATTCTAGAGGGTATGCAGAGCGTGTATCGAAGCACGAAAGCGAGGGCAACAAGGATTCTCTCTTTGCAAAGGGGCCTTGACTTCTACAAGTGTGATGTATCCTGGAGGTGCTTGGATTTTGGTTCTGGCAGTTAGAGCTGGTTGATGAGAAACAAAGGTAGGTGCATATTCTTGGGTCTGCGGCGCTGGGGCGGACACTCCGACAAGCAAGCGTTCAATCTTCGTGGTTCACCCATGAGATAACGTTGGGGGATGAAGGTGGTAAGCGTCTCCTCCTCCTCCTTCTCCTCTTAGAGTGATGAAGGCCTCTAGGATGAGCCTTTGGCATTCCTTGAGCTTCCAGAAGTGTGGATGTGGTTCTTTGAGGCTGTTGAGCCATTCTACGACGAGAGGATCCAAAACGTCTTCCAATTCTTGGGAGACATGAGATGGAGTTGTGACAGTGGGAGCGCTCAAGTTGGTTGTTGGAGTTTGTACTTGGTGCATGTGTGTTGGAACCGATTGGCTGAGCCTCAATTTCTTAATACGATTCTTAGTTTTATGTTCAACCATTCTTGCGATTATATCTCTCCAGTGGAGTCGCCTAGAATCCCAAAGAGCGCAGCTCAAGTGGAAACTAAGGGCATCATCCTAACGAGGTCTTGTTATTTTATATGTAATATAGTTGTATTATTTTAGTGTATGTAATATAGTTGTATTATTTTAGTGTATGTAATATAGTTGTATTATTTTAGTGTATGTAAAATAGTTGTATTATTTTAGTGGAAACTAAGGGCATCATCCTAACGAGGTCTTTCTAAAGTTAATGTATGTATTTTTTTGCTAAGCAAATTTTATGTAAGTAAATTTGTTAGAGGTATTGTTATTTTATATGTAATATAGTTGTATTATTTTAGTTAATTTGTTTAGTTTGTATCACGTATGTGTGTATTTGGAGATATATATATATATATATATATTAAAACATATTAGATAGATTAGATGTTGATGAGATTAGATATATATATATATATAAGAGATAGAGAGAGAGGGTGAGAGATGAGAAAATAGATCGAGAAAAGGAAAAAGAGAGAGATTATACATATATATGTATGTGTGTGTGTGTGTGTGTGTGTGTGTGTTAATTCTAGAGATAGGAAAAATAGTAAAAAATATATATATAGAAAAGTGGAAAAAATCATAGATCCACCACGTGGCAGGCGTATGATTCCACTTTATATAATATATATATATATATAATCATCCATGGTATACATTAATGCACTAATAGATTTGTAAACACCTATGAAGCACGGGCGCGGGTGCGGAGAGTTCGGCAGTTTTTCCAAAGTTAAGAGTGCGGGGTACTTATATAAATTATTAAAAATACATTTTTATATACTACTATATATGAGCCATTCTAGCACTACACAGTTGTTTTCATATATATATATATATATATAAATTTCTAATTAAGACCTAATACCAACAAACAAGTAATAAACTCATAAACATAAAAACTACACTACATACTCAAGTAAGTAACACATAAACATTAAGGCCACATGCTTAGTGTATGTATAAACTTATAATAATATAAAACATCAAGTGATCAGACCAAACATTAAGTGGGGGACCTCTGTTCTTACGAGGCCAAGTTTAGTGTATGTATATCAGCCAAACATTAATTGCATATATCAACCAAGACATTTATAGTGGACCAAACATTTAGTATGTGTATATAATAATAATAATAATAATAATAATAATAATAATAATATATCAGGGCTTCTCCAGTCTCTACTAAAAGAGAGAAACGAAGGGGAGAGAAAGAGAGACGATGGAGAGAGAGAGAGAGAGACGAGAGAGAGAGAACGAGAGAGAGAGAGATAAAGAGACGAATATGTTAGATCGCTGGAGTAGTCTCACGATCTCCGTCCTCGATCTCTGTCTTCTCCCCTTTTTCTTTTCTTTTCCATTTTTGGACTGTGTTGCCAGCGCCTCTGTTGTCTCTTATGATATAAATTAGGGTTTTTTTAACATGGGGCTAGGTTCCTCGTGGGCCTAGAAAGCACCAGTGCGGATGCGGGGACGCGGGTGCGAGGAGTTCAGCAATTTTCCCAAAATCATCAGTGCGAGCGCGACAGGGTTACTTATGTAAAATATTAAAAAAAGTATTTGATATAACATTTATATAGCAGTATATATAAACTATTCTACTAGTCTTTATTTATTTATTTATTTCAAATTTAACAATATAATTATTTATTCGTAAAAAAAAAAAATTGGGGGTTAAAGCATAAATGCAGAAGAAAGAAAGGTTTTAAAAGAAAAGAAAAGAAAAAAGCAAATGTGTGTCTGTTGACCATTTTATAGAGAGAGAGGGGAAATCGAATAAAAAATTAGGGCTTGTTGCCCCTTCGCGCGCGCGAGAGAGAGAGAGGAAATCGAAGAAGCAGAATTGAAGAAGAAGAAGAAGAAGAGGAATAGTCGAAGAAGAAGAAGAAGAAGAAGAAGAAGAAGAAGAATAGTCAAAGAAGAAGAAGACGATGCACGCACCTGTTTCTTCTACGGTTCTACGTCTCTTCCTTTGAATCTGACGCACTCCGCTGCATTCTAACCGTACTCAAACATGAAAAAGAACTTAAATGGAGTCGACGTCGACTTGCACTAAGGCGCACTAAAGCCGCGTCCGAACTCGCTACACACTTGTTCGCGTGCGTCCCCAAATTTGCCGCACTAGTGCTTCTTAGTCGTGGGCTGATTTGACCACAAAGAAGAGTTAAGAGAGAGAGAGATGAACGACAGACTGAGAGAGAGAGAGAGAGAGAAAAGCAAGGAGAGAAATGAGAGAAAAGCAAGGAGAGAGAGAGAGAGAGAGAGAGAGAGAGAGAGAGAGAGACGAACCTGGATATCGCAAAAGCTGGGAGATCGCAGATCGCAAGCTGGAGCCCCTCTCCCCTGTCTTTTGATTTTTCATTTTTGTGACTGGGACTTATCGTATGTAGTCTATTTAGGGTTTTTATATATAAATATATATATATATATATTAAGTTTGTAGTATTTATATTTTGGACCCCTGGTTTATCAAAATTTTGTTTTCAAACTTTTTTTTTTAAATTGCCCCACCGCACCCCCCAAAAGTGTCCCTCCCGCACTCCTACGTATCCTAGCCGCACACATCCGCACCCAAGCTGCACCTAAAAATGCTGAAGAACTCAGGAGGAACTCCAAAGAACTAGCTGCAACACCCGCACTTAGTGCCCATACGGCTCCATTTTTGGAGTGTCTGTGCATCATAGGTAAACACTATTGCGCAAACATTGTTTTCTTGTTATTTCTTTGCATTGCATATTAGTAGACCATTAGTTTATTGTTGCGTACTTGCTTATGTAGCGTTTATGCTTGTTGCTTGTTAATTATTATTCATGTCTTAATTACAAAGTAAGAAAAAGAAATTTAAAAACAAAACAGTGTAGTTATAGAACAATTTATGTATCCTATTATATAAAATGGGTTTTGTTAAGGTTCCAAAAATGGAAATAAACAAGGGAAACAAATACTGAACCCCACACCGGACATTGAAACTCACATTGTACGCCTTGTTTCCACTTTTAGAACCTTAACATCTGCCCTAAGGGGACATTTTAACAAAACCCTATAAAAATATATTTTAATAGCTTATACAAGTACTCCTGGCGCACCTGTACCCTTTCTTTTTGGAAAATTGTCAAATCCCCCACACCTGCGTCCCTGTACCCAAATCCCCGCACCCCTCACTGGTGGTTCCTAGGTTGTGACCTCACTTGTATCCCCCCATATAAATATCCCAATCTCTTCATTGGATGCACAGTAACTTTTTGTAGATGTCAAGAACTCTCTGTCAGTTTAGCTTCCATTATTGCCCAAATCTCTCTCTCTCTCTCTCTCTCGGGCGCGCCTTGGGATTACCTTTGCTCCCACTTGAGCTGCGCTTTTTGGATTCTGGCCATTCTTTACATCTAATCTCTTTCCTCCACATCACAAACGAACCCATACGGGAGAAGAGTGTGATGAAAGAATGAAGGGAAAGCAAGACGAGATGTAGTTTTCGTCTATTGGTTGGAAGAGGAGGGTGGTAAAACTTTTATCCGGTACCATTGTATTCTTTATGCGCAACATGTGAGACTCATTCTTTAATAGCTTAAGCTTTTGCATCAATTGGTGACTTAACATGGTATCAGAGCTTGTATGAAGCAGGTCTCAGCTTTGAGTCTCTGCCCCACTATGGTTTACATATTTCAATTTGTTCTTTGTCTTAAGAATCTTTGTCTGCTACCTCTCCAAGTGCGAGATAGGGACGCATGTGAGCGGCGGATGCAAAAATTTGAAGTTGGGGGGCATGGCAGGAACGGAACAGAAAGTTGCACCGGGTATTTAGCTCTTGCAAGGGTTGCTCCCGAGACAACCTTTTTGGGGGTTTATTTATACAAACTTTTGTGTTGAATTTTTTATAAAACTTGGTATGCTTTTAAATCATTTTGGGTTAGGTTAAGTTAAGAAGCCAGAAGAAAAAACGTTGGATCGAATATTTAGGATGAATTGGATAACAAATGTGTCTGTATTAGTAGTACCACTCTTTACCTGGATTCTATGACTTGGCTCATAGTTTAGGATGGTATGGATTGCAATTAGTGTTCATATTAATACCAAAAAACTCTAATACTCATAAAATAAGGCGCTTTCTAAAATTTCAGGGGCCTTAAATGTAATATTTTAGGGTATATCAAGAAGTTCACAAATTATTTTTTATTTATTTATTTATTTTTTAGCGGGGGGGGGGGGGGGGGGGGGTTGTGTGTGTGTGTGTGTGTGTGTTGGGTGGGGGAGGTGGGAGGGATACATGTTTTTAGACCCATTCTCTAATAACTTAAGATTTTGGACCACATGGTGACTTAACATGAAAGTGGGCCCAACAGCGAAGGACCTATTCTGCTACTATAATTTTTTCCTTGCAGAGAGTGCTTTTAACCTGAATATGTGAGGGTACAGTAATAGCTTGATTTATCCTTTGGGTTGCTATCTAATAATTTGCGCTTTTAGGACAACTCTTGGTGTAACACTATATAGAGTTTTGGTTTTGGGATCTTTGAGTTCAAATGTCTCACTTTGCGTATGTTTCCCTATTTTATTTTCTTGTCTGATTGCGTTGTAATGAAGTTTAATTTGCTGTCTGTGATTTGCATTGTAATGAAGTTTGATTTTTCTGGGATTTATATTATAGTGACGTCTGATTTGTTGTCTTTGATTTACATTATAATGAAGTTTGATTTGTGCAATTCTCTTGCTAATATTCCATGCAGTAATCAGTTACCAGTTATCACACCTGAGAGACCTAATGAAGCTATACATTAAAAGTATGTGTAGAATGTTACAATAGGACTCTTATTGTCCATATAATTGAGCTCTTGGAGAATGGACGTTATGTAATGCAAAGTCTGGAATCGAACCATATACTGTAAGGTTATTAGACTGTCACTTTTGAGTGACTTGCATATACACCTTCATTGTATATAGAGATGTGTGTGTGTGTGTGTGTATGTCAGCATTCTCAGTTCTATTTTTAATTTTAAATCTCTATATGATGATTAGTTCGGCGTTCTTAACAGGTCCATGTTCTACATTATCTTTGAAAATCATGTTCTATGTTATCTTTGAATCTTTGATGTCTCATGCTGCATTATTGTTTTAAAATACCACATTTTTGATTTGTAGTTGAGCTTCTCAGTAGACTTGTGCTTTCGTAGTTGAGCTTGTCTGGACATGTTTATCGCAGGCTAATCTAATCATTTTTTTTTTAATTTTATTTTGAGATTTCATCAAATTAATGATGAATTGTTTTGGGCATTAAGGACCCTTGCTGCCTTCTGCAATAGGTGGTATCTTGTACTCCGAAGTACTTTAATACAGGCTTTTTGCTTGTATTCAAAGATTTTTTTTTATTAAGAGATTTTTCTTCAAGGAGAATTTTGTTTTTTTTTTTTTGGAAAAATTAGACTTTTGAAAAAAAAGAAGAAGAAGAAGAAGAAGAAGAAATTGGTTGTCAAACGGACTGAACTTTTTAGAGTCTCAAATAATTGGTTGCTAAATGGGAACTTGCCAAATTTTCAAATTTGTTCTTTTAGAAGTTATAATTTACTGCTTTTAATAGGGGTGTTCATGGGTCGGGTGAGTTGGTTTAAGTGGAAGCCTTATTAGTCCACATGGTATATGTAGAGATTAGTGGAAGCAAAAGAGCCACCATCACGGTGGCAATGGGGAGTGCAAGTTTGCAGCAGCATCAGCAATTTCTGGATCCTATCAATGGCGTACTTTATCCTGGGTATCTTTCATTCTAGTTAAACTCCTAGTTACTCTGTTAAAGTTAGAATTAATGGCTGAATTGAATTGTATTCGTCCTTCATTAGTGTCACAGTTCATATTAAATATGTAGTGTTGTGGATCGAAGCTGGTCCTATTTGGTGTATTCCCAAATGCCTCGTTTGTTTCCCCGAATAAGCTTTCGGGATAGGATAAGAGTTATCCTATCCGGCGTTTGATAGTGCAATCCTCCGGCTTTTTATCCATCCTAAATAAAAAGAAGAAAAAAAGAAGAAAAAACACTCGATTGGGAACAGAAAGAGGAGAAACGAAAGAGAGGAGACACGAGACCTTGTATTCTTCATTAAGGTAAATGCAAAGTTATACAAATATATTGAGTTTATAGCACAAAATAGTGTCATGTTGATTACCTATGTAACTAAACTATAAACAGATAATGAAATGTTTGGGTGAGTAAAATTTGGGAGAGCAAATTTGTTTTCTGTAACAAAATAGTTTTTGATCAAATAGGGATTAACCAGTCATTCACTAATTGAACAAAAAATATGCGACAAATGTTCAAATAATATAAAGTACTCAAATCAAATCTTTCTCATACTATATTTTGTCATAGAAAATCAAATCAAAGTCGTAGTGGATATTCTAATGTCTAAAAATTTCTAACTCTAAAATAAGTCTTAAATGGAATACTCTAACAATTATATTGTTACAAAAATCGTCTTGGAAATTGTGATTATCTCGAATAGATCACTTGAATGTTATCTATGTAATGATCGATCAAGTTTAGTTTGATTATAATACAATATTAGAAGAGCATCTGATTCGTGACTATTAAATTAAGGAGAAAGCGTTTAAAATTATGAAAAACATGGAAAGTGCAGACGTCTATTTCTCTTTCTATTTGGATATAATTTGGATGATTTTTAGAAGTAGTTTTATATTATTAGTCTTCTAATCTAAAAACAATTGGAAGCATGAACTTGGCAAAACTTCAAACAAAAGGGAAATAAAATTTAAATCTCAATATGAACTTTAGATTTACCATATCAACCCAATAGGAATGTTAGCGTGAGCATATACATTTTAGAGTCCTACAGTTATAAGACGTAATGTAAACCATAGAAAAAAATTAGAAAAGATACCCAGTAGAAACAATAATGCTATGCTCTCAAATTTGAATCATAAATTTGGATCACAAATGGCTAAAGAATTCTACCACATACTGTGCATGGTAGTAATTGGTGGTACCACATGCCAAATCCATGGAACCCACCAAAGTTAAAAGACATTAAGAACATGAGCAAGCCAAAAAAAAAAATAAAAAAATTTAGAGTCTAACCAAGATCGGGAGAAAAAAAAGGCAATCTAAACCAATTAAAAAAATGTTATTAAGGAGAATTGGCAATGTTGAAAAAATTGTAAAACACTTAATGGGGTTGGTACACTTCTATAAATATTATTATAAATATAAATTTTAAATTATCAATAGATAGATAGATAGATATTATAGACAAATAGATATATTTATTAATAGATTATAGATTACAGATATATAGATTATAGATATAAATAGATTATTACAGATAGATAATACAAATTATGTGGGAAAAAAAAGTAAACATATAGTTATTAGGTGGTTTGGGCCGACATTGAAAAAAAAAGTATTCTAAGTCATAGGAAGTGTATTCCTTATGACTCGCATGGACGGACCTAAAAGAAAGTGGCATACCAAAGAAAAGGGTTACAAAAACTCTATAAAAATTACTTAAGTAGTGCATCGAATGATAAAAAGTGTAAAATTGTTAAAGGGGTTGGTGCACGTATAGATTATATACATTATATATAGATTATAGATCATCTAGTTGTATAACACCAGCGTGCACGTGGATGTGTCCTTTTCATTTTTACTTATGACTTAAATTTTGTAAGTTGTTAAACTTAATGCATGAAAGTAGTGGACAAAATAAATATGCAACTTTATTATGATATAATTCCTATAACAATGTTCTTTTGTATGCATGTAATATAGTTGTATTATCATAATCATTATGAGTGAAGTTAGATATAATACTAAGTCAAGTTGAATATTAACTATGCTTTGTACTTTTTTTCCTAAAACACTATTTTGAGATATTTTTGCATAGAAAATTAGAGTTAAATCCTCACCATATTGTTAAAAGATAGTTAACAAAAGATTCTAGTGGTAAGTATTAGCACAATATAATCGTGATTAGGACTTTAGATAATTGATGAACACAATTTTTGGACTAATCTACCCCTCTATAGAGTAGATTTTCACCACCACCGTCAACTTCACAATTTTTTAAAATATAATTTTTATAAAAAAAAAATAATTTGTACTTTGAAAGATATGGATTTTTAAGAAAATTCTTTTAAAAAGTTAGTTTTGAGATAGACTGCCAGTGACCTAGAAAGCTTGCATGATAAATTGACAATGTATTTTAAATTAATAAACAATACTGGACATATAACACAATAGAGTCAAATTAAATTAAATAATTTTAAAAATGAGTTGTAAATGTTCATTTTATTCCTCTCCTTCTAATTTTGATTCTATCACACTTCTAATTTTGATTCAGTCACACTTTTCAAAAATCCCACGGTTATTTATTTATTTATTTTTTAAAGTCCAATCTTAATTTCAAATGAAACACCATTACACCTATAAAGAATTAATAATGAAAATGAAGCTATGTAATTATTCATGAATAATTATTCGAAACCTTTTCAAATACATTTTTCAGATTTTACACATTCTAGATTTTTGTATATATGTGTTATTATTTATATCTATAATGATATTCTCACAAAAGTTATACAATAGCACTCCAAAAAGTTTTTACAATATAATGCAATTTTCTCAATATTTATGTGCTCTATTTACTACAAGATTATTTATCTAATGTAAATAAGTATATGACAGTAATATAGATAGTGTATATATATATATATATATTAGGTTAAAAAACATGTTCACTGGGTCAGCGGGGCGGCCCGCAAGTTTTTTTAGGCTAAAAAACATGTTCACTGGGTAAGTTCACTCAACCCTGTTCACTTAAGAGCCTCACTGTATATATATATATATATATATAACACTATCCCAAGTAAATAACTAGCCATGGTTATTGTACCTAGCGATGTTAATGGTTCGGTTGGTCTTCCTCTTCTTCTTCTTCTTCTTTTCTTGTATAAAAACCGACCATATAGGGACGTTTTAGTCGATTTTTTCATGTTTTTCTTTGTTTGAATTTTTATTAAGCTATGCTTTTGTTTGAAAAACCGATCGGTCAATCAATTGGTTCAATCCAATCGATTTTCCTAACACCTCTGTCTATGATCAAAAGGGAATAAATAGCAAAAAAAAAAAAAGACGAAGAAAAGAAATTAACAAACTTCTAATCGGATAAAAATGTGAAAACTTTGAAGATGCTTGTTTGAAGTTTTACTTAGTAATGAATATAGATAGAGAAAGTAGAAAACCAATGACATTGCTAATAAAATTTGGCATTCATGTATTTGCGTAGAACTTAGAGAATCTGTGTTAGAAAATAGCTAAAATCTTCTATCAGATGTCTAAATGACATTTTTGTTGTAATCAGCAGTCACCACCAAAGATACTAACATAAACTACCAAATAAATCCTTAACTAACAAACAGTGAAGTAAAAAAAAAACATTCAGACGAAGTATATAATATGCATATGCGCATAATACATGTAAAATAAAATAAGTATCTCATATATTCTAATAAATATTCTTATTTATTACTCACATTTTCTTAGAAGTTAGAACATATATTATATGGTGCTATAGTTAATACTCGTAGAATGGGGAGGAAGATAAACCAATGCATAGAATTCCTTTTTTGATTGTACTATTTAGATCAATAATAATGAGTCCCAATGACATAGAAAACAATTTTAATAGGCGGCTTCAGCCACAATCCCCTCAAATAAAATATGTCCAAGCTAAAACCCAAGCTATTTTTCTTTAACTCGCTAAGTCTTTTTTCTTGTTTTGGTAGAAAAATGCCCTTTTATGCCTAAAAAAATTTCAAATTGCTATAACAAAAACATGTTCATTTTGTAACATTGGCACTATAAGTACATAGATCTAAAAAAAACACATACACACACACACACACACACAAAAAGTCTGAAATTTATTAAAAAAAATTTATTTGCAGACAGACAAAATCCCAAAATCAGGCTGCAAATTTCCTGTTTTTGTAAAGTTTCCAAGTCGAATACGTAGATCTAAAAAAAAAAAAACAACAACAACAATACCACCCAAATAATAGCCCAAGAATTGAGAACGTTGTCGTCGTTAATACATATTACCTGTTTACAGACATATAACAAATAATATTACTTGTTGCAGACAGATAAAATCTCAAAATCAGGCTACAACTTATCTTTTTTTTTGTAAAATTTTCAAGTCTAATGCATAGAGCTCGAGGAAATACGTAAAATAAAATAAATAAATAAATAAAAAATCATCCACAAAGACCAAAAATGAGGAAATTATATATGGTCGATTTCGTTAATATTATCTGTCTGTCACCAGATAATATTATCTATTTTGACAGATAAAATCGAAAAACAGAAAAAAAAAAAATTGGGGTACAATTTTCAACTGCAATACATAGATCTCAAACAAATACATGAAATCTAAAATAAAAAATAAAAAAATATACCAAAAAAGCAAAGAGCGAGTAAGTGATGGTGGTTTAAAGTTGACAGATAATATTACATGTGGGTAGCGAGGGGCTTTTCACCAAATTGAAAAAGTAGCAAGGGGCTTTTTAAAAATGGCCGAATCGTGTGGATTTTTGGCTAATACACATAATATTAAGAGGTCTATCACCTAATATCCCTTTCTTATAAAGAAGTAGAGTTCTTAATGGTTTAAGACACCATTTAGTGACATTTATAGAACAAATAGGACTCATTCACTTGGGACCTAATGGGTAATCTAGAAACAATTAAAAAAATTAATTTGTGTACCAATAGAATTTTATTTGACTAACTATATAGAAATATGGATCGACCAATTGTAAAAAAAAATTTAAAAAATACTAACAATTGTAAAACATTAGGAATTGGGTACATTAATTATTAGTGGAAAAAACGTATTAGTGGAAAAAACGTAGTAGAGTAGGACTCTCCTTGACGGACCAAATAAAAAAAAAATTGCCATACTAAAAAAAAGGTTATTCAAACTCTAAGAAAATTAGTTAAGTGAAAGTGCACCGATTGATAAAAGTGTAAAACACTTATCCCGATTGGTACTTTTATATAGAAAGAGAGAATTAAAAGAGAAAATTTAATAAATATCTAAACTGCCATGAATTAGGGTTTTAAATTCAAACACTGATTTGTTATACATACATATATATATATATATATATATATATAGAGAGAGAGAGAGAGAATTAACAAAGAAATTTTTATCTATTATAGTGAGAAATTTCTCATCTTTTTTAACGTATTTGATGAGAAATTTCTCACAAAATAAAACAAATTTCTCACCTCTTTTTTTTTATTATCTATTACAGTGAGAAATTTCTCACATTTTTTTTGACCAAATTAAAACAAATTTCTCACCTTCAAAACTCAAAATAAAAATTCAATTTTTGTGTGAAATTTCTCACACTGTCGAAAATACACACACAAATTGTCTAATTAAACACTAAAATGTAGTAGCAATATATATATATATATGGATTTGGTGAGAAAATCTCAATGTTTTGTCTTATCATCACAACCTTCCACAACTGGCCTTGGGACTGGTCGAAAACAAAGTTATCTGGCCGAAAAATTTGACCGTAGGGTTCGGATCTGACGCTGTCCATTGTTCCGGGCTCGAGATCCATGAGAACAACCCTTGAGATGAACCTTCCACAACTGGCCTCATTGTAATAGACATTGATCCTCTCGAGTTGAAGATCGGAGTCCCCTTGGTATCGTCTGGTTGAGTCAATGCCATGTTCAGCACAGACCACTTCCCAATACTTGGCACCGATCTGGTTGCCGCATTGGCCTCCCTGGATGTGAAGAATCTCACGCATATTTTGGGTTGGAAAATGGGGAATTTGATAAAGAGTGGGTTTTTGAAAGGAACTCAGAGAGAGAGAGAGAGAGAGAGAGAGAGAGTTTGATTATGTGAGGCGGTATGGAAAGTTTTTAGAGAGATGAAAATGGGTGGTGGTGGGGACGGAGATATATCTTTATTTATGTGAGGCAGTATGGAAAGTTTTTAGAGAGATGAATTTTAAGGATGGGTAATTTTGTCCATAAAAACTACAGTTATTTGGGGAAAATGACTAATTTCTAGTATATCTAATTGATTAAGGATGAATTTAAGAGATAGAAAAGTCAAATACACTAAATTTTTCTTTGACCCATTATGAGGGACTATATCTTATATTTCTATAAAAAAAATTACTATAGGATGACCTCCTTAATTCAACAATTGACTTTTAGGGGTTAGACTCTGTTTGACAATAGTATTTAGAGTCTATAAGTGGTTATAGAATTCCATAAGGTAAAATAAAAATGATTGGCAGACTAGATTTTTCGATTCAATCATAGAAGATATTTATCAATTGTAAAAATTTACGATTGGCCAAATATTAATTGAGCAGTTAGTTTTTGTTTTTTTTTCTAATGAATTGCACAAGCATTGTTGCCTTACAGCACAACAAAATTTTTTGCTTCATCTTGAACATGTTCAAGACACGTACACGTACACATGCACACACACACCTCTCCTCTCTTTTTTTTGGGGAGAGGCGGAGGATAATGTTTTTCGCGGTCTAAATTTTATTTTTCGTACAGAGTTACCATGACCGTTTGATCGAAGAAGTAGGACACAGGAAAAATCTTGAGCACATACATCAATCCCACAAGGGCCACAACACACGGACCAGTCAACAAGGCCATTAGACAGTTGGTTAAAAGAGTTTTAGGCATTTTGAAATGGACTTCAGTCTTTGCTTTCGGAACAGGTCACTTGTTACACACCCACAATAGGTCACGTGGACATCATGTTAGCATTTTGACAAATGTGGTGGAATTGGGTTGACCTCTTTGTGAAAAACATAAGTTAATTCTTCATATTATGAGTGCATCCCAAGAAATCATATCATCTGATTATCAACACAATACCATAAACAGTGATCAAACCATTTTATTGTGGAGGTCCTGGACCCCTGCTGGAGGCCGGAGAGCCCATAAATATCTAAACATTGCATGTTTTAACTTTTTGGTAATTCATCTCTGGAAAAAAAGGGCCTAAGGTCTCTACGGTTGGACAACTTTGATTTAAAGGATAGTTCATTAACAATAATCTCCACAAGGACAAAAGCCCAAGTCTATTTTTTAGCTCTAATCCACAATATCAATATTTCACTTTTCAAGTCCATTTCACTATTTTCATCTTACCTAACTATTCCACTTTATCTTTCTCAAGGGAAAAAAAAAAGTGATCTCTCTTTCTCTCTCATCCTCCCATGGCCACCATTACCACCACCCCTATCTAACCTCCGTCCACCACCTATGGCAGCCTTAGGCGACCACCACCGGCGACCTTCGGCGACCACCACGGCAACTAACACCATCGCCGGCCACCACCACCAAAACAAACCTGGATCACTACCGCCACCAACACCATTGCCACCATTACCGTCGACGACCACCACCAACACCTTCACCACAACCAAACCAGACACTAAAAGAAAAGAGGCTTTTTGTGACGAAAGTTTTTATGACGGATCAAAATCCGTCGCAAAATTTTTATTTGTGACGGATTGTGTGACTGAATTATATCCGACACAAATAATATTTATTCGTTACGGAAACGTACCTATCCGTCACAAATACTATTTATTTGTGACGGAAACGTACCTATCCGACACAAATACTATTTTATTTATCACCATTTAATTGTTCAAAACAGATCATCACCATTCAACTGCTATGATAGGGCTCTATGTTGGATCATCGCCATTTGATTGTTATGATTGGCTTGCTATGATCTGGATCTGATTTGATTGTTCAACACCATAACTATTTTCTTGTTTTGAACAATCCACTACCATTGATCTAGGCTTGGTAGGATGTCAAATTTGTAAGAGAAATTCACTTAGGATATCCTAAGTCAAATTTGACTTAGGATTTCGGATTTTTGACTTTATTTAAGAGTTTTGCTCTGAATCAAAAGAGGGGTGGACACCACATTCGAGTGGTGGGGGGTGGTGAATAGATATGGATTGAGAATAATGAATAGATATGAGACTAGGGCTTCAAACTTAGTTATTTGACTGACTTCACTTAGTTATATTCGAATGAAATATGGATTGAGAATGATGAATAGATATAAGAGACTGAGTTTTGTTTTGTTTTTTTTAGGAGTGCTTCAAAGAAATATCCACTCTTATAATGAAATTTGGGAATCAAACTTAAGATGTCATATCCTAAGTGAAATTTATCTTAAGATATCATATCCTAAGTGAAATTTCTGAAACTTAAGATATGAGAGTCTAGGTGTTTTTTTTTTTTTTTTTTGGGTGAAGATTCACGATTGTTGAATAGAATATCGATCTCTCTGTTCATCAAATTTTGTACATACTCGGTTTCTTTTCTAATTGATGTACTGTGATTTGTCAAATTAAAGGTGTCTTCATTTAAGCACGTTTTAGTTTCTTGACAAAGAAGGTTAGGGAGAGAAAGTCTAGAGTGAGAAGACGAATCATCCATTGTAATTTTCTTTCTCTCTCTGTATAACTAATCGATATGTATTAACTGATATATCATAGTCCCACGATTTGGAGAGAGAAAATGAAGCTAATAGAGGTGAGAGAAAAGGCGGGGGCTGTGGTAGTGAAGGCAAGGGGAGGTCGTCGGAGGTCTGGTGATGCGAAGGGGAGGTCGCCAGAGGTAGCAGGGTTGGTCGCCGAAGGTCGTCGAATGTCTTCAAACGTGGCATAGGTGGTAGTAATGGTGGCTAGGGTTTGGCTAAAGTTAGAGGATGAAGATGGGGGTATTTTGGTCTATGAATATTGGGAGGACTTATCCTTAATGTCTACTTTAAGTTGTCCTTAATCCTTAAAAAACTCATTGATCTTGTCAGAATCAAGATATAAAAAGTGTTCTTTACTTTTCAAAAGATTTGTAGTGTGAAAGCAAAGGTCGAACCCACAGGGATTGGTTAACTACAGCGACTTAATTTTAAAACCTAACTTTAGTTAATTATGAAAAACGGATTTTGATTTGATTTATAATTAAACTAAAAACAATAAAAGTAAATCTAAACTAGGAAAGCAATTAAAGTTGTTTTAAATAATGTTTAAGGGAACCTAGGATTGCAAATCCACCACTAGCTTCATAATAGGAATATTTATGAATTACTTTAGCTTATTACGTTGGATGAATATGGGGAATTGTAACTACAAGCCCAATTCCTCCGACAAGAAGATAATCATGGTTCAAGCACCAACATAATCCATCTTCGGTTAGCACGAATTATCCCACACTAAACTAGGGTTGTGATCTAATCCGTCTAACCTAGGCATGGACTATTCGGATACTTGATAGCACGAATCAATAAAGCACCATCACATGTAAACAATCTAAACAAGCACAGCAAGAATAGATCGTTGAGCACATCACAGTCAAAATAGATCTAAGACAAGAATAAATTCTGAAAGCAATGATTTAATCACTAGAAGTACGATTTATTTATAAAAATCCTCTAAACATGTGACTGTCATCCATACATAATTAAAACTAAAATAAAAACATAAATAAAACCCTATTACTCATCTAGGGCTTCATTGAAACCCTAGATCTATGATCTAGTTGTCCATGGAAGTGATGGATGGCAAGTAGTTGATGGAGGAGGCCATGGAAACCCTTGGTCTTCTTTTTCTTCTCCTTGCTTCCCTCTCTTCAATGGCTGGAAGTATGGTTGTAGAATGTGTATGTATGGGTGTGTAACCCTTTAATTGAAGTAAAATAGAGTATATATAGCTTTACAACAAGTTTTGGAAGCCTTCCCAACCCGAAACGGACTGAAACTGATGTAATTTACAGTCTAGACGTCGTTCAGCAGTTTCGTTTGCACAGGAGTCTTCAGTATACTGAAATACGCAACTTTGCTTTTTACACATATCGCGCGAGCGGGTCGCGCGAGCGCGACATTTGGACTTCGCGCGCGCGGATCGCGCGAGCGATTTTGGGGATCTCGCGCGAGCGGATCGCGCGAGCGATTCTCGGATTTTTGCGGGCGCGGGTCGCGCGCGCGACTTGTCTTTTTCAGCTTCTTTCTTTGTGCTTTTTCACCCTGTTTATCATGGTTTAGGTGATTTCTTCCAAAACCTGTCAGAAACTAGAAAACGAAGTAAAAATATACAAAAACAGGATAAAATGGTCTAACAAATGCGCGTTAAGGCATATAATTAGGATTAGTTCTCTCCCGATCACACCCCCAAACCTACATTTTGCTAGTTCTCGAGCAAAACAAAAACAAAAACTACTAATAAACTACTACTCCATTTTCGCATGGATCACGATTGCATTTAGCTTATGCAACAAGCCTTTTAAACCTCTAGGTGTCCCTAGTCGGACGAGTGAAGTCTCGTGAGGGTTCTCGTCAACAAGTTACCCACAACCATCTTTATTAACTTGTAAATTTTAAAAAACTTTATTAAAAAGAAAAACATAACATTCAATACTCCTTATTATAAAACAATGATTCGAATAGAATAACGAATATAAAGAAACCTAATCAAACGTTCACCTACGTCCTGAAAAACAATTTCAAGTACATGAATCGTATAAATCAATAGAATTTCTCATAAAATTGCACGTGTGTGATATGGTAGTCAAATGAACACGCGCATGTCATAAACTTGGAATATCACTCGGATAACCATCCAACTATGCTTCGACTACGAATCTCACAATGTCAATTACACTCTAAAATGAAACACTCAGAAACAGGTGTAATTTTTCTAATATATGTGAGTAAAGGAAATATGTTTTCAAAACGAGAATACTCACATATGACTCGAAAAGGACGCATGATACGAAAGAACAGTAGTCTCATAGATAGGACGCCAATAATCAAGAGAAATTAATCATTACCATGTTTTAATCCCCCTCCCATCGTTTTCATATCCGAACCATGTTTCCTAGGATCAGATAGGACTTTTCAAAGGTTGTAACGTGGCTCAGGCAATGAAAAATGATAGAACGGATTAATTGGGTAGGTTTAGAATGGCATTGTAAGGCATGTTCAATTTCTTTCATTCTTCTTCTACAAACTTTCATCTTTTCTTTCTCTTCATTCCTTTTCATTCATTTTTCTTCTTTTCTTTCATTTTTTTTTCAACCTTTCTCTTCTGTATTATGGTTTTTTTCCTTTTTCTTTTCTTGCTTCTCAAATGATTATTCATCGAATACCAAGCAACTACCCCAATAGCATCTTATTTTCTTCTTCTCAATCAACACATCGCCTTAATACTACTAAAAGTTGATCACTCTTCTAGTGGTATACTCCAAGTCGATCAAGTTGGAGCTTTTAAAGAGGATAATGGTGAACAAAGAAAAAGAGGCATTGTAACGGCTCAAAGAGGCGAACTAAGGAAATTTATCATTTATCGGTCGGTAGTACACAAAGAGGGCCTACCATCATTTCCTATGGTAATACGGTTCTTCAATGTTTACAATGGAAGATTATTTAGCATGGTAACAAATATTTTAACTTGACTATCAACCAAAACAATAATAATGAGACTAAACAACAAGTTAATGCGCTATTTCAATGAAATTCGACAAACACAATGTATTTATAACCCTCTAAAAAGAAAAGATAGGCTCAAAAGCTCACTGGGCTTAGTCTCCACCATGTGTTATCTAGAAATCCGAATCATATTATAGTTCACATCAAACATGTATTTCAATGACTACGTGCAGTGCATAAGTTTGCGTGCAAATTTATGATATAAAACTACGATTCAACCGATACATAACTTAAAACATTTCAACATAACTTCAGCAAATGTTTAATCACATCTTCTTTTGTTTATCATTCTATAACAATCATAGTTACATAACAAGAAGTATCAAATTGAGATTGCAAAAACGTCGGTAACATCGTTTATTTAAACACACTTATTGAAAAATTTTAAAATTTTGCATAAACTAATGTGCATGTGTGAGTGCATACCCCCAAACCTAAACCTTTCATTGTCCCCAATGAAACAATAAAACGAAAGAAAGGAGAGTAGGTAATAAAGGAACGATAGTACCTCGATCTTGACAAGCATAGAACAGGGGAACACAAGTGAATATGGCAATAAAGTTCAATGTTATCTGTTACTTCTTAACAAAAGAAAATTAAACAAACAAAATAAATAGTAAAAGCTAATATATACTATAAATGTTTTTTTTTTCTTTTTATTTTGTTATTTATTTATTTATTTTTATTTTTATTTTTATTATTATTAATTTTTTTTTTAAACAATAGAAATAAAAACTAACTAGAATTAGAAGACTTAATGAAAATAATTAGCATAAAAAAAACACAAACATAAACGAAACTATGAAAATAAAGAACAAAATAAATAAAAACACCGGACCAGGTTTGGGAAACAGAATGTAAAAGAACAACAAGAAAAAGTGGAAAACAAATTTACGCCGACCCCCAAACCTGTTCAGAAAGACCACAACTGTCTCAAAAAGACAAAAAAAAAAAAACGACCAAAAACAAGAGAAACAGACGAAATAAAGCTTGGGTTGCCTCCCAAGAAGCGCTAACTTTTACGTCTTCAGCTAGACCGTTCTAGCTCAAGATTTTATGGAGGCCGTAAATCGGACTGTGTACCCCTAAGGATGTCAGGTAGAGCTCGATGATAAGCAGAAATAGCGTCGCTTCGAATTAATTCTATTGACGGTTTGTCAGTATGTTCAAATCGATTTCTTACCTTCCGAGTAGATTCAGCATTAGGGTCCGAAGTATTAGGATTCATCCACTCCTCATCCTCTATATTATTCCCCGCACTTATATTTATTACGTTCTTAGGCTCAATATTCCGTTTAACCTCACTACCCTCCACACCTAGATAATCATCGTCTTTGGGAGGTTGATCAACATCATTAAAAATATTTAATTTTAATTTTATATTCCCGAACGACACTTTCATCACCCCTGTTCTACAATTGACACGTGCGTTGGCCGTGGCTAAGAATGGACGACCAAGAATAACAGGAGTGTATTTTCTAGTATCTAGCACCGATTCGGTGTCAAGGACCATAAAATCAACGGGATAGAAACATTGATCAACTTTTACTAGTACGTCTTCGACGATTCCTCTAGGTATTTTGACAGAACGATCCGCTAACTGAATAGTAGCGGCCGTGGGCTTAAGTTCACCTAGACCTAATTGTTTATAGACGTGATAAGGTAAGAGGTTAACACTAGCTCCTAAGTCAAGGAGAGCCCTATGAATGACAGTGTCACCTATGACACATGAAATCGTAGGCGTACCTGGATCCTTATATTTCGGAGGAGCGTTTTGGAAAATTGAACTTACTTTTTCCGTGAGGAAGACCTTTTTAGGCGTATGACTGCGTATTTTGCGTTTTTGTGTACAAAGGTCTTTTAGACATTTAGCATAAGCGGGAATTTGTTTAATAGCATCGAGGAATGGAATATTAATTTTTACTTGTTTAAATACCTCGAGTATATCCTCAGTTTTCGACTTTTTCTTTGTAAGATTTGATGGTTCCTCAACATTAGGTGGAAAAGGTAACTTTGGAATGTAATTAGCTGGGACCGGTTCTTTATCTTTTTGAATTCTACTCTCCTCACCCTCCTTATTCAAGTTTAAATTTTTATTTTTCTCACCCCCATCCGGAATTACAACAACTTCCTCATCTCGAGTAGTCGTCCTAGTCGAAACAGTATTCACGCTCTCAGTCGTACTACCCACTGTGTATTGCCCCTTAGGTTGCTGAGTAGGTTGACTCGGCGACTTACTCTCAGTTAAACGGTTTAATGTAGTAACTACTTGTCCCATTTGGGACTCGAGCTTTGCGATAGACTGAGTGTGAGAGTGCACTAACTGAATCACCGACCCAAAATTTTCAAGTGAGGCCAACACCTTCTCCTCAAATGCATTATTGCGTGGAGGTGGAGGAGGTAGTTGGTATTGACCTTGTTGATATTGGGGTCGGTACGTATTAGGAAAATTAGTCGACCTAGGATTATAGTTATTTTGTGGGAATTGTTGCATAGAATTAACGTGTTGTTCCACAAATTCTGGATATTGAGATGCAGAAGGACATGCAAAGATATTATGGGACCGTTCAGAACATAATGCACATACTTCTAAAGAGGGTGGATTGGACGTTTTGTTCATTTGCATAAGTCGGTCAAGTTTTCTATTTAATTCTTGTATTTGAATTGATTGACTTGACTCAACTGTCACCTCTCGCTTAGGTTGAAGATGATATCCCTCGAAACGTACTGACACCGCTTGGTGCATCGAATTCTCGCTCAAAGTTTCAAAAATCTTCCAAGCCTCGTCGGCGCTTTTGTGTAGGAAAGTACCCGCACAAACGGCATCGACAGTATTACGGACCGAGGGAATAAGTCCCTCGTAAAAGACCTGAACAAGTTGCCACTTAGGGACCTGATGATGTGGGCACGAGCGTAATAATTCTTTAAATTTCTCCCATGTATCGTAAAGTGATTCCCCATCTTTCATTAAAAAATTGGTTATGGATTTCCTTATCTGGTTTGTACGCATAATAGGGAAAAACTTTTGTAAAAATGCGGTGTGTAGGGCTTCCCATGTTTTAATTGTGTTTGGCTCAAGTGATTGGAGCCAAAACTTAGCTTTGTCTCTTAAAGAAAATGGAAAGAGCCGCAATTTTAACTCATCATCAGTTAAATTTTGGATTTTCAAAGTAGAGCATATATCCTGAAAATCTCCTAAGTGTTGGTAAGGGTCTTCATTTAGACGGCCATGGAAGGAAGGTAGTAGCGAGATCGTAGACGACTTTATCTCAAAGTGAGATGCCGTCGCCTCCGGTAATTCGATACCGGCTTGTGGCGTGTAAGTAGTAGGAATAAAATAATTTATAAGTGGAGGTGGTGGTGGTATATTAAGATTATTCATATTAGCACCGTCGTTATTTTGGTTGTTATTGTTATTTCCACCGTCAGCCATTTTAATCGGTTCGATTTTAAAAGTTCGAGTTTTCCTTAACCGTTCACGGGTACTTTGAATTTCGGCCTCAAACAATGACGACGGAATCGGAGTTGATTCGTCGTCTTGCAACCCAGCTCTAGAAACTTGGGTTGTGGACTTACTAGTTCTTAAGGTACGTTCAAGTTCAAGATCGAAAGATTTTAATTCTGGTTTATTTGAACGTGTACCTAACATAAACTAAAATAAAGAAAAAGAACCTAAAAACAAAGACTGACTAAACAAAAGAAACAAATAGCAATCACGCAAATAAGACGACAAGCAAGCACACAGTACTACTATGATGCATGAATATTATCCTGTAATGCAATGACCGCGTCAAACCCAGCGCCCCGGGTTTCCTAGCTAATGCAGTGCAATTCACCCTAAACTAATGCAAGTAATTGCGTCTCAGCGCCCTGACTTACAGTGATTGGATGCGAAGTTAAAGCGAGCAATTTACTTAATTTTTATTTATTTTATTTGCGTAAGCTCCTTTGATGTAATTAGCTACTCCACTCGGAAACGTTGGAATTTTATGACTCGAAAACCTATAAAATAAAAGAACAAGTTAGTAATTTAAAACAAAAACGGAAAATAAGAAGAATAAAAACTAATCTAATATTTACGAATTAACTAAACTAAGATTATAAAATTAAAGGTAGTAATGCAATCCCCGGCAACGGCGCCAAAAATTGATCTTGTCAGAATCAAGATATAAAAAGTGTTCTTTACTTTTCAAAAGATTTGTAGTGTGAAAGCAAAGGTCGAACCCACAGGGATTGGTTAACTACAGCGACTTAATTTTAAAACCTAACTTTAGTTAATTATGAAAAACGGATTTTGATTTGATTTATAATTAAACTAAAAACAATAAAAGTAAATCTAAACTAGGAAAGCAATTAAAGTTGTTTTAAATAATGTTTAAGGGAACCTAGGATTGCAAATCCACCACTAGCTTCATAATAGGAATATTTATGAATTACTTTAGCTTATTACGTTGGATGAATATGGGGAATTGTAACTACAAGCCCAATTCCTCCGACAAGAAGATAATCATGGTTCAAGCACCAACATAATCCATCTTCGGTTAGCACGAATTATCCCACACTAAACTAGGGTTGTGATCTAATCCGTCTAACCTAGGCATGGACTATTCGGATACTTGATAGCACGAATCAATAAAGCACCATCACATGTAAACAATCTAAACAAGCACAACAAGAATAGATCGTTGAGCACATCACAGTCAAAATAGATCTAAGACAAGAATAAATTCTGAAAGCAATGATTTAATCACTAGAAGTACGATTTATTTATAAAAATCCTCTAAACATGTGACTGTCATCCATACATAATTAAAACTAAAATAAAAACATAAATAAAACCCTATTACTCATCTAGGGCTTCATTGAAACCCTAGATCTATGATCTAGTTGTCCATGGAAGTGATGGATGGCAAGTAGTTGATAGAGGAGGCCATGGAAACCCTTGGTTTTCTTTTTCTTCTCCTTGCTTCCCTCCCTTCAATGGCTGGAAGTATGGTTGTAGAATGTGTATGTATGGGTGTGTAACCCTTTAATTGAAGTAAAATAGAGTATATATAGCTTTACAACAAGTTTTGGAAGCCTTCCCAACCCAAAACGGACTGAAACTGATGTAATTTACAGTCGTTCAGCAGTTTCGTTTGCACAGGAGTCTTCAGTATACTGAAATACGCAACTTTGCTTTTTACACATATCGCGCGAGCGCGACATTTGGACTTCGCGCGCTCGGATCGCGCGAGCGATTTTGGGGATCTCGCGCGAGCGGATCGCGCGAGCGATTCTCGGATTTTCGCGGGCGCGGGTCGCGCGCGCGACTTGTCTTTTTCAGCTTCTTTCTTTGTGCTTTTTCACCCTGTTTATCCTGGTTTAGGTGATTTCTTCCAAAACCTGTCAAAAACTAGAAAACGAAGTAAAAATATACAAAAACAGGATAAAATGGTCTAACAAATGCGCGTTAAGGCATATAATTAGGATTAGTTCTCTCCCGATCACTCATGTTAATAACCTTTTCACCAATTTCCTTTGAATTGATGAGACACCTAAAACCTATCCACCTAAATGGGACACCTAAACAATCCACCTGCTCATGTGGATTTTCCAAAACTATTCATCAGTTACCATACAAAGTTTGAATTAATTTCAAAACTGCCACGAGGTGGTCTGTTTAGGTGTCCCTAGCATTAATCGAAAAAAAGCTATTTAATTATAAGTCATTTATATGTATATATATATATATATATATTTTTTTTTTGATAAATATATGCCATTTATATTAATAATTAAGATTTCTGATTAGGGGAAGTCTCTTGCAGTTATAAGTCATTTATATAAGTTAAATTTTACTAGATTTTACATGGAGTAAGGGATAAAACTGAAAATTAAGTGCTAAATTTTAAGTATTGAAAATTTAAAGTGATTGAATTTGTAATGCTGAAAACAATGCTTCAACTACTGATATAGAATGCATTCAGTGATTATTTTCAGTAAAAAAAATTTCACTTAAAGTTTTGAGTATTTTTTTGACTGCTTTTTCAATTAAGTGGTATGTTATCAAAAGCACTGAAAAAGAATAAGTGCTGAATCTTTTCATTTTCAGCACTTAATTGGGTTATCAAGCATACCCTAAGTCTATTGTGAGGAGCTTTTCATGGGGTTTAACCGTTGGATGAGAATCTAGTCAAAAGATTCTCAAGAATATAGAGATGCATTTATTGCCAGATTCTCATCGGTTAAAACTCGCCTTCTCATATGAGAAACTTCTTATGATAGACATGGCCGGCCCAAAGGGGGGGCAAAAGGGGCAACCGCCCCGGACCACCAAAGTTCACAAAATTTTGAGGGCTTCCATGAAATTTTCATAATTACATTTTTACCTTGAGATTTTTTTGTATTTTACATTTAGGCCTTCTCCAAGGCCCAATTTAGTGCCATCACCTATATATATATATATATATATTGATGTAGATATATATAACTCAAAAGCAAAGGCCCCTAGAATTTTAAAAATTAAACTTTTAGTATAAGAATTTTTAAGTTTTAGAAAATAGGCTCCTCTAGAATTTTGAAAGACACCATACAATGTTTAAGTTTCACAAATAGACTCATATTATAAGTAGATCCCCCAAAAAATCGTCAATTATGCATAAGTAAACCCTAAAAAAAATTCCTAATTATGTATAAATAGACCTCCAAAAAATCGCCTCGAGAGCACTGCCCCTGAACCCCCGTATAAGGGCCTCATTTTTAGTAGTTCGTCCCGGGCCTCTAAATACTCGGGACCGACCCTGAGTCAATAGACTTACCCTTTTACACGTCTATTGAGCAAAAAATTTCCTTTCATAGATTTTCTAACAATTAAGAATCAAATTGAACTTCAAATTCTTGACAATTATTTCTCGAGATTTTCGTCTAATTTTCTAAAGGAAAGAAAAAAAAAAACAAAAAACAATATTATTCTAATGCCGATTGTCGAGGGCTAAAATTCCGATTGCAACAAGTTCATGACACCACGTGAACAGAAAATTTGATTCAGGAAGTTAATGCAATTTCAAAAACAAAACGTAATACATCTTAAATTATACTAAGAAATATTGGGGGATGTCAATCAAATTAAACTTTTCTATTAATTTCCTAAGTACTCTCCAACTCTTTAATACTTGCTTACCAATCAACTCTTACCAGTTATATGCACTTTCTTTGGCCGCAAGTTTTTATCCTTTTTTTTTTTTTTTCACATAAACGTGCTCTAAAATCTTCAATTCTATATATAAAATTATAAATATAACTTCCACTGCATTTTTTTTTTTTGTTTAATTTTTTTTTTCTCACTTCTCACAATTGCTTCAGAGATTGGAAAAAATTCAATCTTTTTCTTTCTTTCAATTTCTGTTTGCCCTAGGGCTTTCTTCAAAGTTAAAAAACAGGGGCGACGACTCAGAGGTAGAGAAAGAGAGAGAGAGAGAGTGTGTGTGGGAGAGGGAGATGATGGAGTTGGGAAATCTCTGTCCTGACCTAATTCAAACCATCTTCTCTCACATCCCCTTAATTTCTCTCACTAGGTTCAAGTCTGTCTCCAAATCATGGTACAACTTCATCACCACACTCCGTCACTCTAGCCCTCTCTCCACCTCCACAGGCCTAGTCATCTTCCTCAAGAACACCAACGTGGACCCACTTAATCCCCATGAAACCACCTTCATCAAGCTCCAAGATCCGACCCACAATCAAGAACCCACTTTTCATGCCTCATTCAATCACAAATTCCCATGGTTGATCGATTCTTGCAATGGGTTGCTTCTTTACGCCACAAAAGATGTAAATCTTGTATATTGGGAATATTATATATATAACCCAGTTCATAATCAGTGTATATCACTCCCTTGTGCCAATCAATTATCAAGATGTGTCCGGGAAAGCCTTGCTTTTGATGGGATTGGGCACAACAAATTTAGGGTTGTTTGTCATTTTTGGAATGAAGTTGATTTTGATTTGGGGTTGATGAAATTCAAGATTTTTGATTCGGGTTTGTGGGAATGGAGAGAAAATTGGGCAAGACTTGAAAATTCAAATCTTTTACTTAATGACGGTTTTGTCCTTGGTGATTGTTTTAAACCTAGTGTTTATAGGAGGAGAAAATTGTATTGGCTATGGAGTCTATGCATGTTGGTCTATGAAGATGATGGTGAGTTTTTTGAGCTCATTGAACTACCAAATTGTAAGTGCTCAACAAAAACAAGTGCTTATATGTCTAGACTTTTGTGGGTATCTGAAGATGTTATACATTATTGTGAAGGGAAAGAAGAATTCAATATATATACATATATAGATGATGAAGATGATATATACAATAAATCTAGATGGAGGTTCAAGCGGAGGATTGTGTTGGATCAATTGAATTTGAGATGGGGGCATTTAAGGGTTTTCCCACGTGCTTTTAATGAGGACTTGCAGCTATTGTATTTTCAGGGAAGAGGAACAATTTTTGCTTATAGTTTTGAGTTTCAGAAATTTGAAGAAGTTTTGTACTGTGGTGAGCCAGGGGAAGATTATTTCATGTGTAGCATTTATTCTTTTCTATTCAGCTCTTAAGAATTTGAAGTTAAAGGTGATTATTTGATGCCCATCCATGCAATTGTATAGATGGTTATATAGTACATGTTCTTATCAAGTCAAGGTCTGTATCAATATATGTAGCTAGATGAGATAAAAATATAGGTTTTGCAAAGCTTTTATTGAAGTTGTAACTAGTTTTGGTTTGGGTTTTGGATTTGTGACACAATTCTTCTTTGATTTCCTAGTTTTAAAATAAAATGAATGACTCAAATTTGTTATTTTTGATAATTTTTGTAGTTTATTTCATTTTTTGTATTCGATAATGTTTGGAGTAGAATATTGTTTGATTAAAGACTTGTAATCCTTTATAACAGGTTATGTACTTTATTTTAGTCAACAATACTCAAAAACTTTTTTATTCGTTTTTAGGACAATTGAGTTTTTTTTTTTTTTTGGGAGGGGGGCTGGGTGTGAATTTCAACATTATAACTCTTGCTACATCGAACTCTTTATTTAACGTGATCTCCACGTTATAATCAACGGGAAGAACGAATCAGAAGATCGACGATGACTTGTGAGGTTAGCGGGCTTACCTTGTGGAGTGGCCTCGGAGTGAACGGGTACCTCAATGAGGGTAAATCCTCTTGCATGTGGAATTTCTCAAGATAGGAGAGCGAAGACTAGACACTTCTCCATTGCTGTGTTGAATGGCCTTGGAGTAAACGAGGTGCCTCATTGAGAGTAAACGCTCATGCACAGAGAATTCCTAAAAGACGGGAGAGGGAAGACCAAAGACTATTTGACTAGAACAAAGTCGAGAGCCAAAAAGACAATGTCAAAATTGATTTGATTTTTTTTTTGTTGTTGTTGTTGTTGTTGTTGTTGTTGTTGTTGTTGTTGTGTGTGTGTTTTTTTTTTTGGGAAGAAATAATCAACCATCGAAACGGTTAATGGTAAAAATGTGCATTCCGAGGTATAAGAGACCATTTGGGTATCTCCAGAGAACCATTATTCATAAGAAAATCAGTTCTATCTTTTCTCATATTAAATTGTAGGAATTTTGGGTTTCCTCTTATTTCGGCATTGGATTTTTTATTTCAAAAATACAAACAAAGTCATTTACACTGATATGACTAATATCCTGTATTAAAAATATGACCGTTGGTGGCTATTAAATCTATTAACTCCTGTATTAAAATTATGGTCGTTGGAGGCTATTAAATCATGTATTAAAAATATGGCCGTTGGAGGTTATTAAATCTGTTTTTAATAAAATGGCCGTTGGGCTGCACATGTTTGATGGCACATTTTAATACATGTTGGGAGGTTGCACTTCTCATTGTGTATCAATTTTTGTTCTATATATTAAGGACTCCTTTTCTCTTCCTAATACATAGAAAATTTTATGTTCTCATTTTCTTTTCTATTTTTCTTGTTCTTCAAAGTTTTTGCAAAAATTCTTTATGGAGTTTGGAGCTATTCTGAGCGCTCACATAATCTTCCAATTCGTGTGCACGTTTGGAAGATCTGATTGCTGAATCCTGGAGAACATGGCGCTGAGACCTTCTGCCTCGAGTCACTGACTCCGAGGGGCGGAATTGTTCTTAAGGACAGTACTACCGTAGCACGCCTCAATAAAAAAATTCTAACAATATCCTTAATATTTTCCAACATAAATCAACATAGTAATAGTTTTATAGCAATCAAATTAATTAAGATTTGCAGATCCTCTATCTAGTATTCCCAAACAGACCATAATGTGTAAAATTTTGGGATAAAAGGAGCCGTTGAAGAGTCGGATGTGGGTAGTTGGGTATATAGCAATTGGACATAAGGCACTTCCAAAAAATGACTTGGCAACATGTCATACAGTCATACCTGATTTAGTAGGAATTTTTGTACATGAAACTATACATAAAATGGAGGTTGTGCAAAAGAAGTTGTGTCTTTGGTTGTGCCCCAAGTATTACCCTTCGGCAAAAGTTCTCATAGCAAGCTCCGCAATCCATCCAATCAAACAATTGCACGCCTACTGATTGCATACATTAGGTGACAAAATAAATGCTCAGTTTGGTTTGCAAATTTTGTAAAAAAAAATAAAAAAGACAAAAAAAAGAGAGAGAAGGCGTTAGGCTAGCTGTGGATGTCTTTAAACAGATTGGACAATTAATTTATTTTTATTGGAGTGCGCCCGGAGTTAAATCCTACTCACCAGATAATTATTGGACCAAATTCTGGCATGAGATCTTTAGTCAATAGGCGTGAGACCTCTCTTACGGACCATCGATCCCAAATTTAACCGATTCATTTGCAGAGCCAACTTTTCACGAATCTCAAACAATCCATTGGGTGAGAAGTTATTCCATGAGACCGTTCACCAAGTCATCAGGGTGACTTGCTATGACGTCCTAATAATTTGGGGGCAATGTAGGGGTGGTCAAACGACCCGTGGCCCGCTTGGCCTGGCTCTAATTTTTTAGGACTTGGGCAAAGATATTGGCCCGTTCAAGCGGGCTTGGACAATCAATTTTAGGCTCGATCAATTTAGGGCCGGGCTTGGACAAAGCAAATGAGATCCGCTTTAGCCCGGCCCGGCCAGACTATTAGTAAAATATATTTATTTTTTGTATTTTCTATTATATAATATATAAATTAATATAATTTTACATAAGATATTCAATGTATATGTATTATCACAAGAGTTTTTATTGAATTTTTGTGAATAATGTGCCTTAATAATCATTCTAAACATTATTTTTGGTAGTTTTTTATTTTTTTTTTAGTTCAAGTTTTTAAAAATATAAAATATAAAATAGCAATAGGCCGGCCCGCGGGCCGGACTTGGAATTTTAGTGGTTGGTGCCGGGCCGGGCTTGGGCAACCAATTGTAGGCCCGCCACGGGCTGGGCCAGGCTTGGGCAAAAGTACTTACCCTTAGTATAGAGTGCAAGCCCGGCCCGGCCTGGCCCATGGCCACCTCTAGGGCAATGTGCCCCTAAAAATAGGAGGTACATGGCAAGTTAGGAAGTACTGACACTTTTAAGAAGGTAACGTGTCGCGTGTCGAATCGTGTCTGACAAACGGACACGATACTTCACGGATAATTTTCTTACAGTGTCGATTTGCAATTTTCTTAGGATTGATCGTGTCGTGTCTGTCCGTGTCTGTACTAGTAATTGTGAGGTGGCATATTGCTTAGAGGTCCTAACTACTTGTCATGTGTTCCCTAAGAATTGAGGGCACATGACTCTATGTTATTGGGGTCACTCCACGTCACCGTGATGACATGGAGTCTAACTGAATTATTACTTCCGATACCATGTAAGTGATAGTGATAAACTTACCAAGCCAAATCAAAGAACTGATTTTGGGTCAATAATACCCACGTGATATCTCCAAATCAAAGAATTGATTTTGGGTCATAAAACCCATGTGATTAATACTCTCCATTAACTATGGTCAACATTAGATCCCTAGTCTAAAGCCTTAGAATACCATTTATGCATTTATTCCTTTTGACTGATTGCCATAGATTGTGATGTAATGTTTGTATATATATATGATACATATACCACCATGATTAGTATGGTTTGGTAACCATAATAAAATAGCTTTTGTGCAAACTTTCATGGTATCAGAGCAATTGAAATCCAACGATTGTCTTTTTCCTCTCCCAGCCTCTCTTTGTTCAACAATGGAAGGAATTACCTCAAATATTTCTAATGTTGCTGTATCTAACCTATCTGGATTCTTGTCAATTAAGCTTGACAGAACCAATTATCCCCTATGGTTGGCTCAAATTTCTCCTATTCTCAAGAGTAGAAAGTGCATGGGCATTGTTGATGGTACTGTTGTGTGTCCATCACAATATAAAATTGGTGCAAATGGTGTTGCTACTATCGAGATTGATCCAGCCTATGATGACTGGCAACAAAAGGATCAATTGATCTTGAGTTGGATTAACAACTCCTTGACTCCTTCTGTTCTTTCGACTGTTGCACGCTCCAAGTCATCTTATGAGACATGGACCTCGCTGGAAAAGAGATATGCATCCCAATCACATAATCGCATTCTCCAATTACGCAATGAATTGTTTACTACTAAGGGAGAAGGTCTCTCCATTACCGACTTTGTGGACAAGATTAATCATATTGCTGACAACCTTGCGTTGGCAGGCAAACCAGTAGACGATGATGACCTTATTTCTATCATTATGAACAATGTTGGATCCACTTATGAAGCTACTGTGAGTTCTGCCCAAGCAAGAGATACACCTATTTCCTATGATGACCTTGTTGCTCTACTTCTTGGTGCTGAAATGCGACTCAAAGCTCAAAATACCCCGGCTCTTGAGGTCACTCCAACTGCCTTGTATACTCCAAAACTTCGCCAAAATACCAACTCTGGGCGGGGTGGTCCACGGGGTTCCTTCCATAGAGGTCGAGGTCGTGGTCGTACTTCATCCATTCCTCCTTCCAATACTTCTAGTGCTGGCTTTTCTTCATCAAAATCTAGTGCACCCGTTTGTCAGATATGTAACAGACCTGGGCACACTGCTATTGACTGCTATAACCGTATGAATCAAGCTTATGAAGGCCGTGTTCCCACACAACGCCTTAGTGCCATGGCAGCTGCAACACCATATTCTCATCCACCTTCTACATCTTCTCTCAACACGCCCACCCCATGGATCACTGATACTGGGGCATCCGCTCATATCACCAAGGACCTTGCTAATCTTACCGTCCATGATGAATATCAAGGTCTAGACCAAGTTGCTGTGGGTAATGGTGCAGGTTTGAATATCTCTCACATTGGTTCATCCCATTTACACCATCCTTCCACCTCCTTTAAATTAAACAATATTCTTCATTGTCCTTCTGTTGTCGCTAATCTTCTCTCTGTTCATCAATTCACACTTGACAATAATTGTTTCTTTGTGTTCTTTTCTGATTGTTTCTTTGTGAAGGACCTAAAATCGGGGAAGACGCTTTTCCGTGGAAAGAGTGAAAATGAATTATATCCATTCAACATCCACAACCAAATTTCTACCAAAAGCGGACGTCCTTTTGCTTTCATTGGTGTTCGTGTTGGTGCACAAGAATGGCATTCTAGGCTTGGTCATCCTGCTTCTCGTACTCTACAGCATCTTATGTCTAATAAAAGTTTGCCTCTTAAAGGATCAAGCTCGGTTTCATTTTGTCAGTCATGTCCTTTAGGAAAGAGTACAAAGTTACCGTTTCAATTATCTACTTCAGTTGCTAAGGGTCCTTTAGATTTAATCCATTCTGATGTTTGGTGTTCTCCTACTGCTTCCATTAAAGGATCACAATACTATGTCTTGTTTGTGGATGATTTTTCACGATATTCCTGGATTTTTCCAATGCATTTTAAACATGAAGTTCATGCAATCTTCGTAAAATTTAAATTGCATGTTGAAAACATGTTTTCATCCACTATTAAAGCTTTCCAATCCGATCAAGGTGGTGAATATACCAAAACTGCATTTCAACGTGTTTTAGCTAACCATGGAATTCATTTTAGAACATCTTGTCCAGGTCACCCTGAACAAAATGGTCTAGCTGAACGCAAACACCGCCATATTGTAGAAACAGGCCTTACACTTCTTGCTCATGCTCATATGTCTGTTACTTATTGGGTAGATGCCTTTAACACTGCTGTGTACTTAATCAATCGCCTCCCCACTAGAGTACTTAACAATTCCACTCCTTATGCCAAATTGTTTGATCGGCATCCCTCCTACGAATTTCTTCGAATTTTTGGTTGTGCATGCTTCCCTTACTTACGTCCTTATAACACCAACAAATTGCAATTTAGATCAAAGAGGTGTGTGTTCATCGGTTATTCACTCAATCAACAGGGTTATCGTTGTCTTGATCTAACAACAGGTCGCGTTTACCTATCACGTCATGTTGTTTTTGACGAACATTCTTTCCCTTTTCAACATATTGCAGTTACTTCCTCTCATTCCATGGTCTCCAGTGATTCCTTTGTGCCTTTACTAGATATGGTTACAATGCCATCTCCGCCTCCTGTTGCTCACCCTCCCTTCCCTCTACCGTCCAATACCTTACCTGTTTTCCCACAACATCCCACTGTCGTCACCCCACCTACTCTACCACCCGCTCCATCATCGTCTCCTCTTCCTACCCTTGCACCTGAGCAATTATCACTTCCTGCTGAGTCTTCTCATTCCATGCTTACAAGGAGTAAAGTTGGAATTTGTAAACCCAACCCAAAATATGCTTTACATGTGGAACTTACTAAAGAAATTGAACCTTCTTGTTTTAGTCAAGCAGTTAAACAGGAAGCATGGAGGCATGCTATGGGCGCTGAATTTAATGCATTACAACAGAATGGAACTTGGTCTTTGGTCCCTCCTCGGTCTGATATGAACATTTTACCAAATAAATGGATATTTAAAATCAAAAGGAGAGCTGATGGTTCAGTTGAACGCTACAAGGCCAGGCTTGTGGCTAATGGTTTTCATCAACAAGAGGGTCTGGATTACAATGAGACCTTCAGTCCAGTTGTGAAGCATTCCACCATTCGCACTGTTATTGCTTTGGCTGTTCACCACAATTGGCCTATTCGCCAATTAGATGTTCAAAATGCCTTTTTACATGGATTCTTATCTGAGGATGTTTATATGCGCCAACCACCAGGTTTCAGTGATCCGAATTTTCCTAACCATGTGTGCAAGCTTCACAAGTCTTTATATGGTTTAAAACAAGCACCTCGGACTTGGTTTCAACGTTTTTCAGAATATCTAGAGGATCTCGGCTTCAAGGAATCTAAGTCTGACTATTCATTATTTATCTTTCAACAAGAGAAGCTTCTTATTATTCTTCTCATCTATGTCGATGACATTTTAATCACTGGAAACCATGCTTCTTATGTGGCTGTCACACCCCGATTTTTGTGCAACCAAATATTCAATCCAGAGCCTGTATCCGGACTAATATTCAATTACCAAAAATCACGAGAGCGACACCCTCCCATATGCTAACAGAAAATTTATTGAAAACAGTATTTAATACTCCTTAAATAAAGACATGTGATCTTGTGCTTAAAGTAAAACTCTTTATTATTAAACATGTATTCCCAAACATCCATTTCATTGTAAAAGAAATAAAGTTCCATTATAAATATTATATCACTTTTCAAAAAAAAAAAAAAAAAAAAAAAACATCATTTTCATAAATAAAATGTCCACATACAGAGTTCAGCGGAAAAAAAATATAAATAAGAATAAAATCTATACATCCCTTGGTCAGAGTAACTAAAACGTTCCCAGTACACAATATACAATACATGCTACAATAATCCAAATACGGCCACAATGCCTAAAATAAATAAATAAATAAAAATACAACCAAATACAAACTACACTTCTACACAACTGCAATTCCAAGACATCAAAAGCTCCACAGGAAATGTCCAAATACTAAACCTGCACAAGTGCATTCAACTACGTTTCATATAGAAACGCACCCGAATGCATAACACACTCGGGTCAGTCACATGACTGGTATGAGTTAAACAAAACAACAAGTCTTAGGGATCCAATTTGAACCCGTAGACAACAAATTACACTACAATACTTTTGGGTCAAGACAGGTAGTTCCACACACATATCTGGACAATAGAGTAGTTTCCATTTATGTGGTGGCAAGTAGTTTCTTGCCCAAAATCCAAAGTTACTACGAGTTTCATACTTACCCATTACTTATGGTGAGCCAAACCTGTAAAACGTTAGTGGGCCCACCATCCTGCAAATTGAATGATCATAAACCAAGCAAACAATTCCGTATACAAACCGTCCACATTCTAACTCAAACGTCGCATTCATTTTTCCACGCTTATCAGTCTTATGAAATAATCCATGTTCATTACTTATTAACTTTAAATTTATCTTTGCATTCCCTAGCTTCACCACTTGGCCACCCTCCATGGTACACCCACACATATATCCCATGTGTGCCCGGACATACTACCAACATCCACTCTGGTGCTAGTTTGGTTGGGGTATCAACCAAACCAGGTATACACACAGAAGGCCAGTCAATATGCCTAGACGTCTAACAAATAAGCCGAGCATAAGGCTTAGGCCAGCTTGATCACGAAGCCACTGGCAAAAAGGTACACTCAGCAAGTCGAGCTACCAAAAACAAAATATATCACACAACGGGGAGCGGTGAACACTAAGGAATTATGTTGCAATTATTGTTTATCGTTCGTATTATCCCAATAATTGTGAATTTCACGTTTATCACATAGTTCCGTCTCATCATAGTCTAATCACATCTCTAACTTTTAGATGCATTCTGATTTCTTACAATAAAGGGTTTTATCAATTAACCCATAATAATCTTCCCTCAATAATTTCCAATCAAATTATAAGATCCCCAATATATTATTCAACGAATCTATTTTACTCCTTTTTATCAAAATGACCACAAAATAAGGTCAGTTATTTCAGATACAATAATCTCAACCCAACATTCAATATTAGCATACATAAAGCACATAATAAGAAATCATATTCTCCAATTTTGCACGTTTAACTACATTAAAAACTGCTACTGTAATCTTAAATTTCTGCCCAAACGGTGCATAATCAGGAAAAACTTAAAACACGAAAAGTGTGCAGAATCACGTTTTATATAAGACTCGCGGACAGAATGTTCAAATTCAAAGCCACGATTTTCTAATAATTTTTTAAAGTTTCTGCAACTGTGTAAATTAAAAAAAACGAATTTCCATATATCTCTTAATAATCATGAATATTTCACATATAGTTTTATCAAACTAACGAACTACTCACCTAACCCTTTCGAATACCCTAAGGTCATAATCACAAAGTCACACGAAGGGGAAAGAATATATCTAAATCACTTCAACCATAACAACGTGTATCGATCCATTACAAAGATCTAACCCTAACAATTAAATTTTAACATACACTACTTTACTCCCATACACATACATATATATATATATACATACGTGTATATATACATATATTCGGATACACAAAGTTTAACTCACCTAGTTCAATCCAAAATTGACAACCACGAATGCTCCGCGATTCCCCACGTGACCACGAACCAGGAATCCTTCTCCTTTCTCCTCCCTCTTCTTCTTCTTCTTCTTCTTCTTCTTCTCTCTCTCTCTCTCTCTCTCTCTCTCTCTCTCTCTCTCTCTCACACACACACACACACACACACACGTCTGTTATCTCTTTTGGGTGGCTAGGGTTTTTAATATAAGATATATGTACACTACACACACAACACATGTCAAATAAACACACATAAATATATATAAATCCCGTTTTTCTTTTTGTGGGCTCACAAAAGAGACCTATATGAGCCCAGAATGCAGTACAAAGTATGAAAATGAGTAGACCAATGGGTACCCATGACCCCGGTACTAAGTTTTAATGTTAATTACATTATTTAACACATTCGCGGGCCTGTAACCACTATATAACAAAAATACATATCAACCCTTCATTTTATTTTTTAACAAATATAAATTAATAAAATATAACTTCCAAACTAAACGTGCTCACTCATGATTTAATTTATATGTCCAGCAAACACTAAAATTTTCCAACACATGTCTTACATAGACACACTCATATATTATTGCTAAATGAAAAAAATTAATTAAAATAATTATTTACATACTTAAAAATTTTAGGGTTGTTACAGTGGCAAAGTTTATTCACAAACTTCGTGATCTGTTTTCAATGAAGGATTTGGGTCCTTTAAGTTACTTTCTTGGCATACAGGCAACATATGGTGATGGCGGGTTATACTTAACCCAAACTAAGTATATTGTTGATCTGCTAAATCGCACCAAATTTTTGGATGTTAAACCTGTGTCTTCTCCAGCTTCTATCGGTAAAAAGTTAAGTGCTTATGATGGTGAGCCACTTCTTGATGCTACCGAATATAGGCATGTGGTAGGTGCTCTTCAGTATTTAACCATCACACGTCCGGATATCTCTTTTGCTGTTAATCAAGTGTGCCAGTTCATGCATCAACCCACTACCATTCATTGGTCTGCTGTCAAGCGAATTCTACGGTATTTGAAAACTACACATACTCACGGGCTCTTTTATCGTCCTGGTTCGCTCACATTAACTGCATTTTCTGATGCCGACTATGCTGGCAATCCAGATGATCGGCATTCAATTGGTGGCTATTGCATTTTTCTTGGCCATAATCCAATCTCTTGGAGTGCCAAGAAACATCGTACAATTTCACGATCAAGTACTGAAGCAGAATACCGTCAACTGGCCTATACTGCAGCAGAGATCTCATGGTTTCGCTCATTATTCAAGGATTTGGGAATCTCATTAACCACTCCACTGATTTGGTGTGATAACATAAGCTCAATTTCATTAGCTTCTAATCCCGTTTTTCACTCCCGCATTAAACATTTGGAGGTTGATTACCATTATGTTCGTGAAAAGGTGATTCGCAAGGAACTTGAAGTTCGATATTTAAGCACTACAGATCAAGTGGCTGATATCTTTACTAAAGGTCTATCTTCTGTTCGTTTCAAAAATCTGGCAAACAAGCTTATGGTGCGTACTTGCCCCATTAGCTTGCGGGGGTGTGATAGTGATAAACTTACTAAGCCAAATCAAAGAACTGATTTTGGGTCAATAATACCCACGTGATATCTCCAAATCAAAGAATTGATTTTGGGTCATAAAACCCATGTGATTAATACTCTCCATTAACTATGGTCAACATTAGATCCCTAGTCTAAAGCCTTAGAATACCATTTATGTATTTATTCCTTTTGACTGATTGCCATAGATTGGGATGTAATGTTTGTATATATATATGATACATATACCACCATGATTAGTATGGTTTGGTAACCATAATAAAATAGCTTTTGTGCAAACTTTCAGTAAGGCAGTGATTTATTGGAATACCAAATTTTTTATAATTTTTTTTTATAAAAATAAAAATAAAAATAAAAAGGTGTTGAAGATGATCTAAAGATGGAGCATATAATCACATGGAAATTCCTGAACATATGACTTAAATATGCACACACATACATATATATATATATATATATATATACACACATTCAAAGTAGCCAAACAAAGCATAAACATACATGAAAATACATTACTACTTGTTTCCGACGTCCATTGATATCATAGAAGAAAGACACATTCTTTTGGGTGTTGCACAAGTTGTAGTTTTATCCATCAAACAAAACTTTTTAAATTACTACAGAGAAGAGACCAATGAAAGATGAGCAGGACCATTTGCAGGAGCCAGAAAGACACTTTCTCTCTCGTCACCCACCGCCACCGTCCTCCTCCCCTCTCCTGGCTCTCCACTTCGTCTTCCTCCTCTGTTCCTCTCACTAACACCCTTTACCACCCCCATCCCCATTGAATTCCCACCATGGTCATCAAACTTCATATGCATTATCACATTCAATTCACCTTCCAACAATTTATGCTTGGCAACCCATCTCTGAATTTTCCCAGAAGTTGTCCTCGGAACACCACCATTCTTCACAAGAACAACAAACCCAATTTGAACTTTCTCCTCCTCCATCACAGCTTCTCTGATTTTCTCACAAATTTTCCTCAAAACCCAGATTTCATTTTCACTTCTCTGCAACTCTGCAACAACAGCAATTGTTCCTGAAACCTTAAAAGCAGCTATACACCCACCTCTTAGTAACTTGGGACAGCTATTATAAGCCGTTGTCTCTATATAATGAGGATGTTTTTCTTGATTTTGTTGATTTTCATGTAGTTTGATCATATCTGATGATCTACCAGTCACATATAGATATCTATCTTTGCCCTTTACAATACCCCTATCACCTGTTCGAAGAAATGATTGACTGAGTTTATTTCGAAGTCTGACCCGAAACACCTCTCTAGTGAGAGAAGGGTGGGCTAAGTAGCCTTTGGCGTTGCTCGGAGATGAAACCCATATCTCTCCTTCAATTCCATCCTCAACTGGCTCGAATGTTTCTTCGTTCACAACTATTATATGGATTTCTTCATCTTCGTCTTCATCGACACTATGAGGACCTAGCCTTGCACTTGGTAAGAGCTTATTGTGATGTGGAAAACGATTATTTTCCTCACCGTGTCTCCAAGAAGTGGATACGAATGTGCAATTCTCGGCTAAGCCATAGGATGGAGAGATTGATGATGGGTTTAACCCAAATGGTTTAAACACTTCAAGAAATTCTTGAATTGATGATTTTAAAATTGGTTCATTGATGATGATTAAGTTCTTGAGACTCCATAGGTTTATGGGTTTGGTTGATTTATCAACCATGCCGCGTTTGAGAACGAGTGGCAATGTGAACGAAGGAACTGGGGTGCAAGTTCCTTTGAATTCCGTGAGCAGCTCAAGCCATAGACGTGGCCGGTTTATGAACATAGAAGGTGAGGTTAACACACAAGTTGAACCCGAAACAACCGTTAAGAGAAGGAACATTAGGCCACAGTCATGGTACTGAGGCAACCAAGAGACTATGACACTATTGGGATCAAGATCATAGGCTTTTCTTGCTGTTCTGACATTGTGGGCAGCCGCGCCAGCTGTCACAAGGACTGGCTTTGGAATCGCGGTTGCACCAGAAGTGTACTGAATCAAGTACAGATCGTCTGGTTTGCAGCCGTTGTACAATGAAGAATCCCATTTATTGTAGACGTTGTTTTTTATTTCCTCTGTAGAGATCCATTGAAGATTTTGTAAAAGCTCGCGGAGATTGTTATTATTGGACAATGATGTGTGTTTTTTGAGATATTTTATGTAATTGGTTTGAGCAATGGCAGCTTTGGGCTTCGTTTGGGAGAGAGCTCTAACAAGGTGGTGATGGTTATGGCTCGTAAAAGGTAGTTGAGGAGGGGAGATTGGCACGGCTAAAAGACCAGCTCTTTGGCACCCGAAAATGATCTCAACAAGTTCAAGCCCGGGAGAGCATAAAATGAGGACAATGTCGCCTCTTTGCAATGTAGAGTGTAAATTGGAAGAAATTGACTGAACCGAGTTGTGGAGCTGAGAGTACGTGAGGGTCGAGCCAGTGGTGACACCGGCTGTACCATCCTCCGCCCATATGAAGGCTGGCTTGGACCGGAAGGCGGGCAGGTTAGCCCAAATGGGGAGATATAGGTCCACCACCGGTTGGTCTGGGAAACAAGGATCATAATTCTCATGATTCATGGTGTTTATTTGTTGCGAGTATTCTTGAAACTCTTGGGACTGCTATATATAGATAGAGTGCATAGGGTTAATTACATATGCACCTCCTGCATTTGGGGTGTTTTTCAATTTGTCCCCTATAGCTCCAAAAGTGTCACTAATACCTAGTGCTGTTGGCATGGCCAGAATTTATTTTTAGTGGTGTCATCCAATAATTTTAAATGCTTTTACATATGCAATAAATTGTCTTCAACAAAATCAACACAAAAAGTTTTCTAAATCTTAAAATCATAAATAGAAGAAAAGAAACAAAAAATGTTTTCCAAATCTAAAAATTATAAATAGAAGAGAAGAAACATGAGTACTTTAATATCATTTACTTCAAATGAAAATGTTCCAATGACTCAAGTACACATTTCACAATTATATGCGACGATTTTTTATATTTTGAAAACTTACATTATATGCTCTTTTGATAATGACGTCAAATACATATTTTTTTTATTTATTTATTGTAAACTTAACAATCATTCACCCACTAATTATCCATTTGGTTGAATATGTGAACCGATAATTACCCATTAGGTTAATTGAACCTCGGTCACTTAGAAAGTTGACTCCACTGTTATTTTTTTTTTCCTTGGGTCAACTTAGAGAAAAATAATTGTCAAAGCATAAAATTGAGTATATAAATTTGCATTCATCAAATTTTAGTGGGTTGAATTGAACCCACTCATTCAGACGTATCTAATCCCCTCGGTGATTTGGACTAGTGTGCATCCGTTAGTAAATCAATTGATTTAAAGAGAGAGAGAAGTCTGCATCGTTGTTTTATTCCTAGGTTAATTCTAGATACCACAATACTTTTGGGTTAATCACAAATAGATTCAATTTGGTTAGCGCGTTTTTAAGATGCACCCCATTTGTAGGCTTTTTTACCATTAAATTTAACTGCTTTATTAACGGTCGATCAAACCACAAGTACTAGTGATACATTTAAAACTACAAAAGTAAATTGAAAAATACGCTAACCGGTGTATCTGTAATTAACCCATGTGGGTGTATAATAGTAATACAGGTGTCTAATGTCGTGAACAAGAGTGACAGAATAAAAGCTGTAACTATATGCTTGGTTAACCAAATATCCATGAGAATATTCTACTTGGAGACCTCGTCGTTGTCTTATTGCTGATGTTTATGTGACAAATCGTGATCTTCAATACAAGGAATTTGGAGAATTTACAGGATATGCTCTCAAATGATCCTCAGTTTTTACACTGGAATCTATTAATAGGGACATAAAACATTTATTGGAAAAAAAAGTTGCCTTTCTTCTATGTACTTAGGCTATGTTTGGTTCATCAATTTAATAAATGAAAGGGTAATTTTTAGGAGGTTGTATGAAAGTTGTATGAAAGTTGTCACCAAAGAATTACTCTAAATGAAAGGAAAGAAATATATATATATATATATATTTGTTTGATTAGTTAAGAAAACCGGAAGAAAATAATATATATATATATATATATATATGTATACTAATGAGAAATTAATGAAAAAACTTTTGAAATTTGTACGTCACTTCACTTGCTTTTTTCTCGAGTTACAATTACATTTTAAAATTCTATAATTTTAATATTATTCAAGTATGGGATATATAAGACACAAGGGAAAATAACATTTGAGAATTAAAACTGCAAACCAAACGGAGCCTATGGTGTGTAGATTTGAGAAACTGGACACAGTGATGTTTGACATACTTAAGGATCGATGATCTCATAAGATAAGGTAATTATAAGAATATCTAGCATAAATTTTATGTGACCATAATTTTATTTTTTTAATTTTGGGGATAAACCTTGAATCAAAGAATATTTTGCTAGATGTGGATCACCATGATTAAAAAACACCAAGAGAGTTTGGACAAATTTTCTCTTACTTGACATCATGATGATAATTTTCACCTTGGAGTATAAGAATTTTTTAATCATGCGTGTAGTTGTTTCATACTCTCACTGCCTATATTTATTAAGCAATTTTTTTTTGAAACAAGTACTTCTCTTTTTGTGTTAATATAAGAAGATAAAAAGGAAAAGCAATTGGGGTAAAAGAATTAATTAAAATTTTAGAAATTTTTTTCTTGGGTTGTCAATGTATTTTGAAAATTTTTATCAGCTAACATTTATTGAGCATGGAGAAAAACAATAAAAATAGTTTTATTCCATAGTTGGGTTTATTTCCATTTTTATCTCTAAATTCTCAAAACCAAATGGAGGATAGGCAATTGAACTCAATAATTACAAGAAACATCTTTAGGCTTTGTTTGGTTCTTTGATGTAGGGAGAGAAAACAAAAGAAAACATAGAGGAAACTCTTTTCCTTTGTTTGATTAATAAGGAAAATGATAAAGAAAATAGGAAAGTAAGAGATTAGGTTGAGAAATAAAAAATCGCCATGAATACAATCAAATGAAGTTGCTTTTGTGACACTGGGGTTTGTTTGGAATTACACAAAACATGACTATGTCGGTCTAGCTCCTATTTATATACATCATGTAAGTTTAATGAAGATCCAGTTTTATGCATAAATTTAGGTTGAGCATGAGTCTGATGCATACAAAAGAGTCTCTGTGTAGAACTAGAGAACTGGGAAACTTCTGTTATGCGCGCATGGTGGTATGTGCACAGGAGAGAGAGAGAGAGAAAGAGAGAGTCACCCATGAGATAAAAAAACTTTTAGAAGCAAACAAATCTCACTCCCTTGATAAAACTAGCTGGTATTGTATGGTTTCAATTGTTACAACCTTTTGTCACGGTGGTTGTAATATTTTGTTATAGGTTACAATTTTTTTTTTGTTATCATGGCGCGCGGTGACAAAGACTACTTTGTTAGTTTTTATTTTATTTTATTTTATTATTTACTTTTATTATAATTAACTTTTTTCATCAAGTTACAAATTTTTTTTTTCCCGTAGACCGGGTAGCATTTAATGTGCTTTTAGAAGTGGCAGTCTTACAGTCATCCATTCTCTTCCCTCTTTTGCGCCTGCTCGCAAAACCACTTGTGCACACAATAGAATTTCCTACAGAACTGGTTTTACTCATTCCCAACAATATGCGAGTATTTTAGACATTTCCAAACAACCCCAAGAATCTTTTGAACCAGCGGTTTACAAAGAGCAGAGTGCCAAAGACGGTTGAGCTGAGTATTCAATCCATTTCCATAAACCTCTGAATCTGATCAAATAAATAATTACTAGAACCTAGTAAACTATGTATGTATATATGAGTTGAATGAATAAGCTGAGTTGTCGATTCAGGTTCTGTTCCAAAGATATTGTAATATATATATATATATATATATACACACACTCATGCTCTAAATCGCACTGGATATGTGCATTAGAATTTTAAGCCTAAAAAAATCCCGGGCTACCATAATGACCCGCGTCGCGTCCCGCCATCCAGCTGACCCACGATTATTTTAAGCTTAAAATCCCAGTACGCAAACCGAGCATACTTTAGAGCCTGACTTTATATCTATATCTATATATTATACTTAGCTTAAAGAATAGCAGACATTTCAGGAAAGAAGAATTCTTCTGAGATATAGACCAAACCACCGGATATAACAATAATGTTAGGCACACAACACATTCCACAACTATGCTTTAAAATATATGTACCTTGTGTTGTGTGGATTTTTCACACAGGGCCCACATTTTTTTGGAAAGCACAAGCTACATGATTTAAAACATAATTGTGAAATGTGTTGTAAAATGTATTGTGTGCTTAACATTATTGCTAGATATAATAGAGGGATTACATGTTTGTGTGTGTGTATATATATATATAGAGCGGTCAGGCTCTAGAATGAACAGGGTAGAGTGAATATACCCAGTGAATATTTTTTTATGCTTGAAAAAACCCGCGGCTCAGTGGGGTGCACGCGAGTCAGTGGGGCAGCCTGCTGGTTTTTTCAGGCAAAAAAAAATATTTACTGGATATGTTCACTCTAGAGCCTGGCCGTATATATAGTATATACACTTGATGACAAATTCTTTAGACTCAGGTTTGTCAAGTTCTTTAAATTCTGTTTCTAACATTTTCCCAAATTTGTAGCTAAAATTAGATTCCAAGTGATGTAGCAATGCTGATGGTATTCAGGGTTAACCTGACATTTAGTTGGGTTGATATGGTGTAACGTACCAATTACATTTGTACATGTGTTATAACTCCTTATACAAAGCATGTAACTTTAAGAGGTATATATATATAGGGTGGGATTAAATACATCATCCTATAGTATTAAAATATGAAAATTTTGTGAGTAAAGGTGGTGTATTTAGCAAAAAAGGTAGTGCATTTAACCTCACCTTATATATATAGGAAGAGAATCTAAAGTGAACTGGGTTGAGTGAACTTATCCAATGAACTAAATTTTAAACTTAAAAGAACCGTGAGTATCAGAGCACACAGGTCAAGGGAGGGTGGGGGGATGAAGTGTTGGTCCATGCCAACTCCTATAGTATAGGATCTTAGTCCTGTAATTATTAATTTTTGAGAGGAAATGATAAGTGGAGAAAGTTTCCATACACAGGTAGATATGATTGGCACAGCACCTTCATTAATTTCTGGTGGTAATGGGATTATTTAAAATGATTTCCACTTAGGTTTTATTTAGTTTGCGTATTTAGCAAAGGAAAAAAAAAAAGGAAAAAAAAAAAATTAAACACTCTCTTGTGTTCTTCTTCATACTTAAACAACAATATAATTTAAATAATTTCAAAATATAGTTGTGAAGTTAAAAAAGAAAAAAGTAAAGGGAAATGTTCACTATATTCGAAATGTCAATTTATTTCTTAATTTTATTTCTTTTTTTTTTCTTTCTATTTTTCTCATCGTCTTCCTCATTAACCAAATAAAAAAAATATTTTACTTTATATTTCACTTTCTTTTACCTTACTAAATCTATGAATAAAATAGAGCGTAGCAGATAGCGATCTCACTTTCACAACATTGAAGTTTCCAAATTTAATAATCATAACATTATAACATAAGACTCTTTTATTCCAAAAAACTAAAATCTAAGAGCAAAATGGCTAATAATTATTTAATTTCCTTTCCCAAAAAAAAATAAAATTACGGAGGAATCATAACATTATTTTTCTTATTGTGCTGCACGAGTTGCGAAGGCTCTTTGCTAATATTTTATAGTTGCAATAACAAAAAGACAGTGAATTTGATGTTGTTTGTCTTATAATATTTCTCTCATTGGTTACTCTTCATTTGATTTGCGAGTTTAGTGAGCGATTTCATTCTCCAAATCTTCTAATTTTTTATTGTCCAAACAAGACTTATGCATCCCTATTGATGCCAACTTCTGATCTGTAGTCCCTTCATAGTTCTTTGAATTCATCTTATCAACCTTGTCTGAGTCCTTGTAAATGAAGTACAATATCATTTGGGCGATCCCAAATAAAAATCCCATTAGGGCGATCCCAAATAAAAATCCCATTACATTGGGTACCAAATTAATCAAATAAAGAGAGAGTCAGTGATTGATATATATATATATATATATATGAGTAATGTTGTGGCAAATTTGATAAATTATTCTATGGGAACTAGACAAAATAAATATGTACTCATAGTAGCCCCCTATATTTGTGTGTGTGTATATATATATAGAGCGGTCAGGCTCTAGAATGAACAGGGTAGAATGAATATACCCAGTGAATATTTTTTTATGCTTGAAAAAACCCACAGCTCAGTGGGGTGCACGTGAGTCAGTGGGGCAGCCTGCTGGTTTTTTTAGGCAAAAAAGATATTTACTGGGTATGTTCACTCTAGAGCTTGGCCGTATATATAGTATATACACTTGATGACAAATTCTTTAGACTCAGGTTTGTCAAGTTCTTTAAATTCTGTTTCTAACATTTTCCCAAATTTGCAGCTAAAATTAGATTCCAAGTGATGTAGCAATGCTGATGGTATTCAGGGTTAACCTGACATTTAGTTGGGTTGATATGGTGTAATGCACCAATTACATTTGTACATGTGTTATAACTCCTTATACAAAGCATGTAACTTTAAGAGGTATATATATATATATAGGGTGGGATTAAATACACCATCCTGTAGTATTACAATATGAAAATTTTGTGAGTAAAGGTGGTGTATTTAGCAAAAAAGGTAGTGCATTTAGCCTCAACTTATATATATATATATAGGAAGAGGATCTAAAGTGAACTGGGTTGAGTGAATTTATCCAATAAACTGAATTTTAAACTTAAAAGAACCCGTGAGTATCAGAGCACACGGGTCAAGGGAGGGTGGGGGGATGAAGTGTTGGTCCATGCCAACTCCGATAGTATAGGATCTTAGTCCTGTAATTATTAATTTTTGAGAGGAAATGATAAGTGGAGAAAGTTTCCATACACAGGTAGATATGATTGGTACAGCACCTTCATTAATTTCTGGTGGTAACGGGATTATTTAAAATGATTTCCACTAAGGTTTTATTTAGTTTGCGTATTTAGCATAGGAAAAAAAAAAGGAAAAAAAAAAATTAAACACTCTCTTGTGTTCTTCTTCGTACTTAAACAACAATATAATTTAAATAATTTCAAAATATAGTTGTGAAGTTAAAAAAGAAAAAAGTAAAGGGAAATGTTCACTATATTCGAAATGTCAATATATTTCTTAATTTTATTTCTTTTTTTTTTCCTATTTTTCTCATCGTCTTCCTCATTAACCAAATAAAAAAAATGTTTTACTTTATATTTCACTTTCTTTTACCTGACTAAATCTATGAATAAAATAGAGCGTAGCAGATAGCGATCTCACTTTCACAACATTGAAGTTTCCAAATTTAATAATCATAACATTATAACATAAGACTCTTTTATTCCAAAAAACTAAAATCTAAGAGCAAAATGGCTAATAATTATTTAATTTCCTTTCCCAAAAAAAAATAAAATTACGGAGGAATCATAACATTATTTTTCTTATTGTGCTGCACGAGTTGCAAAGGCTCTTTGCTAATATTTTATAGTTGCAATAACAAAAAGACAGTGAATTTGATGTTGTTTATCTTATAATATTTCTCTCATTGGGTACTCTTCATTTGATTTGCAGTTTAGTGAGCGATTTCATTTGATTCTCCAAATCTTCTAGTTTTTGATTGTCCAAACAAGACTTATGCATCCCTATTGATGCCAACTTCTGATCTGTAGTCCCTTCATAGTTCTTTGAATTCATCTTATCAACCCTGTCTGAGTCCTTGTAAATGAAGTACAATATCATTTGGGCGATCCCAAATAAAAATCCCATTAGGGCGATCCCAAATAAAAATCCCATTACATTGGGGACCAAATTAATCAAATAAAGAGAGAGTCAGTGATTGATATATGAGTAATGTTGTGGCAAATTTGATAAATTATTCTATGGGAACTAGACAAAATAAATATGTACTCATAGTAGCCCCCTATATTTATCATAAGAGTCGGAATCACCACGCGACAATGGTTTAGTAAAATACCTTCTTTTCAAATTTACTTTTTAACATGTGGCAGCGGGATCACTTGTTTTTTATTGGAGTTTGGAAATCATATATTGGACACAAAATAAAAGGACAAATATTTGCATTTTAATTTCAAAACTGCTATTGACCTCTCAGAGAAACAATTTAATGAGATTTTCTATGATATATTCTAGTGATTTTGGTTGTATCATACATCTCATTTTCATGCCTAAATATGGTAATTTGGTTCGAAAATGTTACAAGTATGTGCCAGCATACCATGACTTTGAAAACCACTTTGATTGTAAACTCAAAGTAGTTTTCGAAGTTACGACATGTTTGGATTAAATACAACATTTTAGGACCAAAATCACTAATATATATGATACAACCAAAACTCTAAAAAAATTTTTAATATAAAGGATGTTTCCAAAGGTAAAGGCCTGTTTGGCAAAAACAAATGCAACGAGCAATCACAAAAAAAGTGTGATGATAGGATAAATGCAGCGATTGCAATTGCAACCGCAAACAATTGTGATTGGCCAAAAGTAGTCATGAGCTGCTTCTTGCCAATCCCTATTTCTTGCCAGGTTCCGCCAAACAGGTAATTGCAATTCAAAACCACGTTTGGGACCTCCACAAGTGGAACCAAACGGGCTCAAATTAAGTTGAGCTCGATGATATATATATATATATATATATATGTAGATTTCACTTACTGCAATATAGAAATCCTTTATAAAGAATCCATAGAAGAACCACATAGAGGTGCACAGGGTGAGAAAAAATGACAGACTGAATGGCATGAACTCTACGCTCTTGGTTCTTATCACCTGTCTCTGCAAACCCATATCAACGATCTGAAAATTATGGAGTAAATATGCATATATGTATATACACATCCATTTGTATATCAATCACGTAAAAGTTCTGATACACCCAAAATTGGCTCCATCTTATGACCGAGCGGTTCAAATCAGCAGCGAGTTCATGCCTCGGAAAAATCATGCACAACTCCTCAGAAGCATCAGCCCGAGCGGTTTAGTCTACTCATCGTCCCGAGCGGTTCATTCACGACCCGGCCAACAGGTCGAGAAAACCGCACAGGCACATCTTGCCGCGGAAACAGCTCATCCGGGCCCACATACATGATCTCGAGCATTACGGACAGTTTCCTACTCAAGCTAGAAGACTAATGGAAAGTGCACACTATTTCCTAATCCAGTTAGGAAATCCCCATAATTAATGTCAATCTATATCAATAGGATTATATTTCCTTATCCATGTATGAGTAGGTCTCTTACATCTATAAAAGAGACCTCTCACCCCCCATTGAAGGGGCCGCCAATTCTTTAGTCTACACAGCACCTTTATAATTCACCATTATACGCATACACCCGGCCGGTATTACTGGTAGTGCCGCCCCTCTTTGTTGGCTCACCAGGCCCGCCGGTGATATGCTAGTGAACGTGCTCAGACACACACGTGGACGTAGGTACCTTCATTAACAGGGCCGAACCACATACAAAAAATAGTCTCTCACTCTCTCTCTCCTTGAATTGCATTACTTTACTCTTACCAAATTTTGACATCATCAGTTTGGCGCCGTCTGTGGGAAACGACAAGTCTTCTCATCAACAAATCTCTTGACTGATCATCATGCCACCGAAGAAGGGTAAGAAGGCTGATCAGCAGTCTGACCGGGATGTTCCACCGGCCCCGTCACCAGTTGCGGCAGTCATGACATCTGAGCATATCACCGCAACCCTCACACAACTCCTGGAGGGCCAGCGTCAAATCCAGCAACAGATTGAAGCCCTGCTAGCCCAGCAAAGCAATCCTCCAGTGGCCGGGAAACGACCCGGAAACGTTGCGTACGGTCGGGAACCGATCTTGACCAGACAACGTGCCCGAGCAAACCCGTCCCGTGTTGAGGATGCCAGAGACATCAACAGTGGGCGTGTTGCCCGAGAGGAAAGGCGGGAGCATATGGCCTGGGAATCAGTCCAGGGCCACTCGGTCAAGATCCGAGTTGTCCCTAGACGAACGGTTACCCGGAGTCATAGCCGAGCCCGATCCTAGAGGACAGCACCCCGCCATAAAGAAACATCTTCCACCAACCCGACTAGTTCCTCAGATACCGGTCGGGAAGAAGTGGAAGCTCGAATCAAGGACTTGCAGAAGCAGATCGATGGAGTGGCCAAGAAGCTTGGTCAAAATCGTGTTCTGAATCAAGCCAATACCGAGACAGAGTCACCATTTTCCAGCCAAATCATGAGATTCTCTATCCCGCGCAAATTTAAGCAGCCTCGACTAGATTCATATAACGGCTCGGGGAGCCCGGTCGACCATGTCCGGACCTATAAGGCTCAGATGGCCCTAGCCACCAACTTCGATGAACTACACTGCCTAGCCTTCCCCAGCACTTTGAAAGGCCCGACCACGCAGTGGTTCTACTCCTTAGAGCCCCGATCGGTCTGCAGTTTCAAACAACTCAGCAAGCAGTTCATCAACCAGTTCGCCGGTATGCATGAGCGGCCAAAGCCAGACATACAGCTACTGACGGTCAGACAACGGAATAATGAGTCCCTCAAGGAATTCACCGACCGGTTCAACCAACAGAAGCTTCAAATCCTCAATCTGAACGAGACAATTGCCATCATAGCCTTCTGCTCGGGAGTTCAACACACCAAGTGTACCGCGTCGTTCCACAGAAACCGACTAGAGACTTTGGTTGAGCTCTCTGAGAGGGTTGGAAAATACATTGACACTGAAGAGTTTCTGAAGACCAAAGGCACCGGGCAAGAAAGCAACGAGTCTTCTAGAAGTAAGCAAAAGCGAGATCAGCCCGGGAGTTCTGACAGTTCCTTCAGCTCACAGCAGCCAGGGTCCGGCAGTCCCGACCCGACCTCCAATTCACAGCTGTCAGAGTTCGGTAGCCCCGACACGACCCCCAGTTCACAGTGGTCTGAGTCCGATCGCCCTGACACGACCTCCAGTTCACATCGGTCAGGATCAAGCAGTTCCGACTTTGCCTCCAGCACAGAAAAATCTGGATCCCGACGATCCTGATCCGACCTCCTGTCTCCATCGGTCTAGAAGAGCCCGACTACAGTGGTACTTGCTTGATCACCACATGAGGCTCCACCGATTGTCAGAGAACTCATACAAAGACCTCGGGCCTAACCCCGAGGCATACAAAGACCTCGGGCCTAACCTCGAGGCACGAAGAAGACCTCGAGCTCCGAACTCAGGCACTAAAAAGACCTCGGGCTCCGAACCCAGGCATTAAAGACCTTGGGGTCACGCCCAAGGCACCGGCTTCGCTTAGGTCCAACCGGCGATGGGGGCAAACCCCCTAGGTGGCTGATGATGGCAAGCTTCAAAAGACCCTGCAACCACCAAGTTCCAGATCGGTTACCTACAGGTCATAGCCTCTGTAAGACCCTCATCTTAGCAAAAGCTTGGGGGGCAAGATGGCGTAGTGAACTAAACAGGCAATCACACCGGGTATCTATAGGCCTCGCGGATAACCAAGTCAAAATCTTGGACAACCTGAGCACCTACAGTACTCAGAGGCATTAACTCCACTTAGGTCCAGACCGACGATAGAGGTGACTAAATCTCTTAGGTTGGCCAACAATAGAGGAGCAAAAGGACCCTAAAGCAACGTGATTTAGGTCGGCTCCACCAACATGTTCAAGTTCTTCTCCCAATAGTCTTGACGAAGGCTGGCAGGGTGGAAGACAACCATTCTGGGGAGTTAACATAAAAAAAGGACCCTAGAGCAATACGCTTTAGGTTGACTTTTCCAACATGGTAAAATCCCTCTACCCACAGCCTTGACGAAGGTTTACGGACAGAAGATAACCATCCTGGGAGCTAACTCAAGCAAAAAGACTCCAAAATAGGCCGAGTCTCAACTCTCGGTCACTTCCCGAGCATTCAAAGACTCCGAATTAGGCCGGGTCTCAACTCCCGGTCAGTTCCTGAACACCTAAAGGTCCCGAGCTAGGCTGGGTCTCAACTCTCAGCCAGTTCCCGAGGACTCACCAGGCTCAGAAGCCCCGAGGCAGCTTTCACAAGCACTCAGACATCGGCAAGTAACATCAAACTGATTTCCAAACTTGCCCCGATATAGCATTTGGCCAACCTTGGAAATGGAGGGCAGCTGATACACCCAAAATTGGCTCCATCTTATGACCGAACGGTTCAAATCAGCAGCTAGTTCATACCCCGGGCAAATCATGCACAACTCCTCAAAAGCATCGGCCCAAGCAGTTTAGCCTACTCATCGTCCCGAGCGGTTCATTCACGACCCGGCCAGCAGGTCGGGAAAACCGCACAGGCACATCTCGCCGCGGAAACAGCTCATCCGGGCCCACAGGCATGATCTCGAGCATTACGGCCAGTTTTTTACTCAAGCTAGAATACTAATGGAAAGTGCACACTATTTCCTAATCCAATTAGGAAATCCCCATAATTAATGTCAATCTATATCAATAGGATTATATTTCCTTATCCATGTATGAGTAGGTCTCTTACATCTATAAAAGAGACCTCTCACCCCCCATTGAAGGGGCCGCCAATTCTTTAGTCTACACAGCTGTAATACCCCGTATTTTTCAATAAATATTTAATGCAGAGAGATTCTATATACTTCCTTTAACCATTCATGAAATTTCATCTTCAATCGATCGAAGCTAGTTCGAGCGATCGAGACCCTTCAGTTCAAGCGATCGAACCTTGTTCAATCGATCGAAACCCTACCGACCTGAATTTAATACGTGGTCCCTACTCCAATCGATCAAACTGTTTTCAATCGATCTAACCTGACCGATCTGAGTTCGAGCGATCGAACATACTTCGATCGATCGAACGTGTAATGATTTGAATCCCAGTTTTCGCGCAAAAACGGCCACCTGCACCCCATCCTCTCCTATATATACACTGCATTCGTGTGTGTTGTGTGTTTGCTGAACTTGAGAGTTTGAGAGGGAGATTGTGAGTGTGTGTTTATATATATACACATACATCCTCATATATCTATACACACATACACATATATACATACTAAGAGAAGAGAGAGAAGAGAAGAAGGAGAAGAAGAAGAACAAGAAGAGAGGAGGAGACAGAGAGAGACAGAAGAGAAGAAGAGAGGAGTAGAGGGAAGAGGCCGCCATTGGAGAAAGCTTGGAAGCTTTCAACCAAGCCAAACGCGCCCTTAACGACTTGTGGTGAGTTCCAAACTTACTCGGTATCTTAGTTATGATGTTTTACATATTCTGGACGTATTAATTATAATCCAAACACCCCTAGCACATTCTGCCCGTTCACAGGCAGAATCTGTGGAAGACGAAGTTCGATCGATCGAACTGAGTTCAATCGATCGAACAGCAGAGTCCCAATCGATCGAACTGAGTTCAATCGATCGAACACCCCTGAGTTCAATCGATCGAGAATACTTCAATCGATCGAGACTACCTTCACTTCGATCGATCGAGAAGACTTCAATTGATCGAACAGCACTTTCTTCAAGCGATCGAGATGACCTCAATCGATCGAACCCGAGCAGAACATAAATGTATTTTCTTTTCAATTTATAATGCATAATGCGGAGTTGTTTAATCTTTGTTCCATATTGTTCCTATTATGCGATATTATGGATAACGGAGGTAATGGGATACGATAATGAGATTGAGATAACATGGTGAGTAACGTAGTCGGGTTCGGAACGCTAGTAATAGTACGACGCGATAACGTAGTAAGCTTGAGATGATAATACTGGGTAGTATTAGATAAGTGAGAAGTGAGTCAGTAAGAGGATTGGTATGTTCAAGGTTGTGTGTGTCGAGCTGATGATTCGCTCAGGTTGAATCCAATAAGTGTATGTCAAGGATTTGATCAGGATCGTGAGAATTATGGGTGCACAGTACTCGCAAGAGTTCTTAAAAGCGGTGAACAGTAAGAGTTCTTAAAAGCGGTGAACAAGAGTAGATGTGGCACACCCATGATTTGAATTACCAGAGCTGTGTATGTATCGTACTCGCAAGCGTTCTTAAAAGTGGTGAACAGTAAGAGTTCTTAAAAGCGGTGAACAAGAGTATGGGTACATCCATGGACCAGTCGTTATATGAGAACGATGTATGGGTGCTCGCAAGAGTTCTTAAAAGCGGTATAGCGGTGAACAAGAGCACTGGTATGTTGTGCTGATATAATCAGTTCGAGATAGTCAGTTAGGTATTGTGAAATCAGTCTTAGAGTGGGAGTCGATAAGAATCGATTAATGATATGTCTGTAGAAATGAATGAGGGATATAATTAATATCACTGTCTTACACTGTTCATAATGGTAATTATGTCATTTCTATGAGACTGTGTTAGTTAGTGCTCACTCAGCTTTCAACAAGCTGACGGCCTTTATTGCCTGGACATTCCCCGTCCAGACTACCCTGTCCTTTACAATGCAGATGACGGAACATATGGTAATAACTATTATCCTGAAGGGAGTTACGCAGAGGATGGCCCCACTGATGCCGGTCAGGCTGATGACTATCCGTACGCCAGCTAAAGACCTGAAGATAGATAGTAGTTTATGTTACTACTTTTCTTTTACTGTTGTACTTTGTAGTTAACGGGTACTTGGGCATATGTTGTCTCCAGACCTGTTGTGATCCTATGGACCGTACTCTGATGTTTGTAATAGATAGAACCGTGTTTATATTTCAGTTGTTTACTGTTTCTGTTTGGACTAGTACTGTGTGGTGTGGACATTGGTGACTTTCACTTGTCATTCCCTATGGACCCATAAAGGAAATTTATTTTTCTCTATTTATGCTGCTCCGGGGCGTGACAGGGTTTTTTTGGTATCAGAGCACCTGGTTATATTACGGTTAGGTTCTGATATTGTCATTCACTGATGGATTCCACACCATCTGGTTCTAGTATTTAAGATTTCCTGAGATGAGATATGAGTTTAAGATAAGTTCGTCTTCCTGACAATAGATAGTTTTCCTTTGCAGGACAGCATGGATCCAGAGTTTCATCAATTTATTACCGATGCTTATGGAGGACACGTGATCCATGGGGATACCGTGGAGCCAGCTGACTTAGAGTTTTATCGTGAGCGTGTGTGCCAGATAGCTAGTAGACATTTGGAGGAGGACATGTGGAGAGCACTTTATGTGACAGAGAGGACTCACCCGACGCAGATGCTTATGGATGCTTACCATACTGCGAGGATTGGTAGAGACATTTGCCAGGAGATATTGAGGTTAGTTCAGAGTAAGCCCGAGATGGATGAAATTAAGTTGAGAGCTATTGTAGCCGGTCCACCAGAGCCTATAGTTGCACCAGTGCCAGCAACACCACCACCATCGCCGGTACCCGATGTACCAGTTCCAGAGCCTGAGTCGATTCAGGAGGATGAGGACCTGGAGCCTGAGGATGAGCATGCCGATGAGGACATAGACGGAGATGGAGAGGAGGAGCCGATAGATGACGAGGACCCAGTAGAGGATGAGCATGCAGATAATGCAGATGATGATGAGCCTGAGGATGACCCCGAGGAGCCAGAGTTTGAGCCAGAGGATCCAGTACCAGACCCAGAGGCTATTGAGGCAGACATAGTAGTAGATGAGGATGCAGCCGATGAGGAGATAGTTGTGCCAGAGGCACCAGTTGTGCTTCAGATACCAGCTGGACCCATTATGCATATGGCAGCTATGGCCGATATGGCAGTAGGATGGATAGCTCAGATGGTCGCACAGCCAGCAGATTTTGTTATGGGAGAGGCAGCCATAGCGGGAGCTCTTGATATAGCCGATGGATTCGCCGCAGTAGCAGTCAATGTCGCCAACCAGGCGATAGCAGACGGTATAGAGGATGATGATGCAGAGATAGTAGAGGATTGGGATATAGGAGTTGTAGTCGGAGATCTTGTTGCACCAGTTGAGGACGATCCACTCGAGGAGATGGAGATTGATTCAGAGGATGAGGCACCACCAGCAGGATCAGACGCTGACGACTTTTGAGTCAGGACCTGCAGGGCTTAGTTTTGTTAGTTTTATCAGGACATGTTGTCCACTAGATTTTCGGGAGCTTGAGAGATAGCTATTTGACCATAGCTTTGTATAGATGTTAGCAGTAGTATTAGTAGTTGACCTTAGTGATGTGTTGCTTATGTCCCACGTGGTACATGGTATGGTTACTGTGTACTCCATGATACATCTTTTGTTATCTATATATATACGAGCAGTACTTTTGATATTGATTGTTGGTTGATGTGTTGTTTTGTAGAACTGTTAGTTCTTGTTGCATCTCGTTCTATCTTGGTTTCGTTTCTACGAGAAGACTTTCAGCTGATCAATATGTCTCTTGTAGGCAATACTCGTTATCATCATGGTAGGACCCTTGAGAAATCACCAAGCACGTAATGGAGCACCTATTCCAGAAGGGATGGATCCGACGGGAATTTTCGAAGCATTTATGCAAAGTATGGAGCATGTGGGGGATACCTATAATCACTCCACCCACCAGAGACCTTTTGCACCCCCGCCACCAAGACAGACTGGAGATAAGTTGTTAGCAAATTTTCGTGGGTTACGTCCAGAGAAGTTCGATGGACTAACAGAACCATGGAAAGCAGAACAATGGATAAGAGAGATGGAGTTGATATTTGAAGCACTGGAATGCAGCGAACAAGAGAAGCGTCGCCTTGCTACGTTTCAGCTTACTTATGCCGCAGCAGATTGGTGGGAAGCCGAGCGAGCCACTATTGGGATCGATACTGCTAAAGCTATGCCATGGGAGACATTCAAAGGACGATTTTTGGAGAAGTATTTCCCAGAGGATGAGAGAGATCAACGGGGAAAGGAACTTTCTCAATCTAGTCCAAGGAGGATGGAATGTCAGGGAATATACAACACAGTTTGAGCGTCTATCCAGATTTGCTCAACATATGATAGACACTCCACAGAAGAAGGTGAAGAGATTTCACCAAGGATTGAATCCCCATCTCAGACATATGATGATTGGTCATCTGAATCAATCCTTTGAAGAGATTGTCAGATTTGCTGCAGGATTAGAGAATGATGCTTATCCAGCACAACAACCACAGATGAATCGACTTCAGTCATCTAGAAGTTTTCAACAGAAGAATTTCCGTAACCTGCCACCAAGGAATACTCAAGGTTGGAGACCTCAGAGTAATTTCCAAGGGAATAAGAGAACCTGGGAAGGAACCAGAAAGCCACAACAGGGCTATACTCGACCCCAACAATATCACCAGCGAGGATCACAATCGCAGGCACTACTGACAGCGCCGCCAAGCAATAGCGGAGGATGTTTTAATTGCGGAAAGCCAGGGCACGTTGCCAGATTCTGTACAGCCCCTAGAGTTAATCGCAGAATGGATATTGTCTGTCGGAATTGCAACAAGCCAGGGCACTTGAGCAAGGATTGTCGTGCACCACAAGGAGGATATTATGGAGCATCAATTCAAGGGATACAAGGACCTCCAGATCAGACAAGGATGAATGCTATTATCCCAGGAGAAGCAGGCTTTAACGCTGATGAGCAACAACATTTGGAAGGTACGCTTGTACTCTTTCATAGTCCAGTTAAAGCTTTATTTGATACTGGAGCCGCACGTTCATTTATTGCTGTTAAGATTGTGCGTCAATTGGGTTTAGAACCCCAGACACTTGAGTCAACACTGAATGTGGTGTCACCTTTGGGAGTGACAGTTAAGTTGAGTAAAGTGTGTAAAGATTGCCCATTGACTTTGGGAGATAGGAATCTTCCTGCAAACTTGGTAGTTCTGTCAATGTCCGAGTTCGACATTATCCTAGGAATGGATTGGTTGACTAAGTATAGTGCCAATTTGGATTGCCCTACTAAGACGATTGTATTTCCGAGACAAGGAAGGCCGACGATTAGATTTCAGTGTCAGCCGACGAGCGACATGTTTCTTACGAGTAGTTTGGCTACGATTGGGAGTACAAGTACAGAGCTCACGATGGATCAGATTCCTATTGTACAAGATTTTCAGGATGTATTTCAGGTTATTAAAGGACTCCCACCGAAAAGAGAAATAGACTTCTGTGTGGAATTAGTACCTGGTACATTGCCGATTTCCAAGACTCCATATAGGATGGCACCAACTGAGATGTTGGAACTAAAGAAGCAAGTTTAAGAGCTTGAAGACTTAGGTTTCGTTCGCCTGAGTACGTCACCTTGGGGAGCACCAGTTCTATTTGTGAAGAAGAAAGACGGAACACTTCGACTCTGTATAGACTACAGGGAGTTGAACAAGGTTACAATCAAGAATAGATATCCACTTCCTCGGATAGATGACCTATTCGACCAGTTACAAGGATCTAGGATCTTTTCCAAGATCGATCTGCGTTCTGGATACCACCAACTGTTAGTTTGACCAGAGGATGTATCGAAGACTGCATTCAGGACAAGATACGGGCATTACGAGTTTCTAGTTATGCCTTTTGGATTGACGAATGCACCAGCAGTATTTATGGACTTAATGAATAGAGTATTCAGACCATATCTGGATCAATTCATTATAGTGTTCATCGATGATATACTGATCTACTCAAAGACAGAAGAGGATCATAAGGAGCATTTACAGATTGCCTTACAGACACTTCGAGATAGCAAGTTGTATGCAAAATTCAGCAAGTGTGAGTTTTGGCTACAGGAAGTCAAATTCTTGGGACATGTTATAACTCAGGACGGTATTTCTGTGGTCTCATCTAAGATTGATGCAGTCTTAAGATGGAATAGACCGACCAATGCAACAGAGGTCAGAAGTTTTCTTGGGTTAGCAGGATATTACAGAAGATTCGTAGAAGGATTTTCCAAGGTAGCAGGACCTTTGACAAATTTAACAAGGAAGGAGACAAAGTATGAATGGACGGACAAGCATGAGGGTGCATTTCAGGAGTTAAAAGAGAAATTGACTTCTGCACCGGTACTTGCGATACCTAAGAGTGGAGAAAGATATGTGATCTACAGTGACGCATCGCACCAGGGATTGGGTTGTGTACTTATGCAAGACGAGAATGTTATTGCATATGGATCAAGACAATTGAAGGTACACGAGAAGAATTATCCTACGCATGATTTGGAATTGGCAGCAATCGTGTTTGCCTTGAAGATTTGGAGACACTATCTGTATGGAGAAAAGTTTGATCTGTTTTCCGATCATAAGAGCTTGAAGTATTTGTTCTCTCAAAAGGAGTTGAACATGCGACAACGGAGATGGATGGAGTTACTCAAGGACTATGACTTTTCATTGCAATACCATCCGGGTAAAGCAAATGTCATAGCAGATGCTTTGAGCCGTAAACCTCGACTAGTGATCGCTGCATTGCTAATTCGAGAATGGCAAGCATTGGAGGTGTTAACTGAATTCGAACTTCAGCCAGTGGAACCAATGGAAAGACAACATTTTGGATGTCTGATGGTACAACCAACTTTGATCAGCCATATCATAGAAGCTCAGCAGACAGCAGAAGATTTCAAGTTATGGTTCGCCAAGATGTCAGCTAAAGAACCAGAAATCTGGAATGCTAGGACAGACGGAGCTTTACGATGTAAAGGTAGACTCTGTGTACCTGACAACGAAAAACTCCGGAAGGACATATTGGATGAAGCTCATAAATCACGGATGACGATTCATCCTGGAGGTACAAAGATGTACAAGGACTTGAAGAGAAATTTTTGGTGGGAAGGAATGAAGCGAGAAGTGGCTGAATATGTTTCTCAGTGTCTCACTTGTAAACAAGTAAAGGCAGAACATCAGAAACCACCTGGACTTCTACAGCCGTTACCAATTCCTCAATGGAAATGGGAACACATCACCATGGATTTTGTGGTAGGATTGCCGAAGTCACAGCAGAATCATGACGCTATTTGGGTAATCGTGGATCGACTTACGAAGACAGCGCATTTTATTGCCTACAGTATGACGTATCCAGTGGAACGTTTGAGCCGAATGTATCTACAACACATAGTACGGTTACACGGAGTACCTGTTTCTATCGTGTCAGATCGAGATTCACGCTTTACTGCAGAGTTTTGGAAGAGTCTCCAGACAGCGATGGGAACAACTTTGAACTTGAGTTCAGCTTTTCATCCACAGACCGATGGACAGACGGAGAGAGTAAATCAAGTAATGGAAGACATGTTACGTGCTTGTGTTATTGATGTTGAGAATTCTTGGGAGACACACTTACCTCTGATAGAATTTGCTTACAACAACAGTTATCATTCGAGCATAGGAATGGCGCCGTTCGAAGCTTTGTATGGAAGACCTTGCCGATCACCGTTATGTTGGACTGAAGTCGGAGATACTCAACTTCTTGGGCCAGAAATGATACGAGAGACTAGTGAGAAGATTCAGATTGTACGTGAGAAGATGAAGACAGCTCAGACCCGACACAAAAGTTATGCTGACAAGCGACGCAAAGATTTAGAGTTTGTCGTTGGAGATCATGTGCTACTCAAGGTTTCGCCTGTTCGAGGCATCGTCAGATTTGGTCAGAAGAGAGGCAAATTATCGCCACGATTCATCGGACCGTTCGAGATTCTAGAGCGTGTTGGAAAAGTTGCTTATCGCCTTGCGTTGCCCCCGAAGATGTCAGGAGTACACAACGTTTTCCACATAAGTATGCTGAGGAAATGTGTTCATAACCCAGCACACGAGATCAACTTTGAGGATATTGAAGTCAACGACAAGGTCACGTTCAACGAAGGACCAGTTCGCATTTTAGATCGTGGAGTCAAGAAGCTCAGGAATAAAGAGATTCCATTAGTCAAGATTCAGTGGAAGCATCATGATAAAGGAGAAGCTTCATGGGAACTAGAGTCAGAGATGCGTGAGAAGTTTCCGTTTTTGTTTTAACCCTGTATGTTTTTGATTTCGAGGACGAAATCTTTTGTTGGGTGGTGGATGATGTAATACCCCGTATTTTTCAATAAATATTTAATGCAGAGAGATTCTATATACTTCCTTTAACCATTCATGAAATTTCATCTTCGATCGATCGAAGCTAGTTCGAGCGATCGAGACCCTTCAGTTCAAGCGATCGAACCTTGTTCAATCGATCGAAACCCTACCGACCTGAATTTAATACGTGGTCCCTACTCCAATCGATCAAACTGTTTTCAATCGATCTAACCTGACCGATCTGAGTTCGAGCGATCGAACATACTTCGATCGATCGAACGTGTAATGATTTGAATCCCAGTTTTCGCGCAGAAACGGCCACCTGCACCCCATCCTCTCCTATATATACACTGCATTCGTGTGTGTTGTGTGTTTGCTGAACTTGAGAGTTTGAGAGGGAGATTGTGAGTGTGTGTTTATATATATACACATACATCCTCATATATCTATACACACATACACATATATACATACTAAGAGAAGAGAGAGAAGAGAAGAAGGAGAAGAAGAAGAACAAGAAGAGAGGAGGAGACAGAGAGAGACAGAAGAGAAGAAGAGAGGAGCAGAGGGAAGAGGCCACCATTGAAGAAAGCTTGGAAGCTTTCAACCAAGCCAAACGCGCCCTTAACGACTTGTGGTGAGTTCCAAACTCACTCGGTATCTTAGTTATGATGTTTTACATATTCTGGACGTATTAATTATAATCCAAACACCCCTAGCACATTATGCCCGTTCACAGGCAGAATCTGTGGAAGACGAAGTTCGATCGATCGAACTGAGTTCAATCGATCGAACAGCAGAGTCCCAATCGATCGAACTGAGTTCAATCGATCGAACACCCCTGAGTTCAATCGAACGAGAATACTTCAATCGATCGAGACTACCTTCACTTCGATCGATAGAGAAGACTTCAATCGATCGAACAACACTTTCTTCAAGCGATCGAGATGACCTCAATCGATCGAACCCGAGCAGAACATAAATGTATTTTCTTTTCAATTTATAATGCATAATGCGGAGTTGTTTAATCTTTGTTCCATATTGTTCCTATTATGCGATATTATGGATAACGGAGGTAATAGGATACGATAATGAGATTGAGATAACATGGTGAGTAACGTAGTCGGGTTCGGAACGCTAGTAATAGTACGACGCGATAACGTAGTAAGCTTGAGATGATAATACTGGGTAGTATTAGATAAGTGAGAAGTGAGTCAGTAAGAGGATTGGTATGTTCAAGGTTGTGTGTGTCGAGCTGATGATTCGCTCAGGTTGAATCCGATAAGTGTATGTCAAGAATTTGATCAGGATCGTGAGAATTATGGGTGCACAGTACTCGCAAGAGTTCTTAAAAGCGGTGAACAGTAAGAGTTCTTAAAAGCGGTGAACAAGAGTAGATGTGGCACACCCATGATTTGAATTACCAGAGCTGTGTATGTATCGTACTCGCAAGCGTTCTTAAAAGCGGTGAACAGTAAGAGTTCTTAAAAGCGGTGAACAAGAGTATGGGTACATCCATGGACCAGTCGTTATATGAGAACGATGTATGGGTGCTCGTAAGAGTTCTTAAAAGCGGTATAGCGGTGAACAAGAGCACTGGTATGTTGTGCTGATATAATCAGTTCGAGATAGTCAGTTGGGTATTGTGAAATCAGTCTTAGAGTGGGAGTCGATAAGAATCGATTAATGATATGTCTGAAGAAATGAATGAGGGATATAATTAATATCACTGTCTTACACTGTTCATAATGGTAATTATGTCATTTCTATGAGACTGTGTTAGTTAGTGCTCACTCAGCTTTCAACAAGCTGACGGCCTTTATTGCCTGGACATTCCCCGTCCAGACTACCCTGTCCTTTACAATGCAGATGACGGAACATATGGTAATAACTATTATCCTGAAGGGAGTTACGCAGAGGATGGCCCCACTGATGCCGGTCAGGCTGATGACTATCCGTACGCCAGCTAAAGACCTGAAGATAGATAGTAGTTTATGTTACTACTTTTCTTTTACTGTTGTACTTTGTAGTTAACGGGTACTTGGGCATATGTTGTCTCCAGACCTGTTGTGATCCTGTGGACCGTACTCTGATGTTTGTAATAGATAGAACCGTGTTTATATTTCAGTTGTTTACTGTTTCTGTTTGGACTAGTACTGTGTGGTGTGGACATTGGTGACTTTCACTTGTCATTCCCTATGGACCCATAAAGGAAATTTATTTTTCTCTATTTATGCTGCTCCGGGGCGTGACAACAGCACCTCTATAATTCACCATTATACGCATACACCCGGTCGGTATTACTGGTAGTGTCGCCCCTCTTTGTTGGCTCACCAGGCCCGCCGGTGATCTGTTAGTGAACGTGCTCAGACACACACGTGGACGTAGGTACCTTCATTAACAGGGCTGAACCACATACAAAAAATAGTCTCTCACACTCTCTCTCCTTAAATTGCATTACTTTACTCTTACCAAATTTTGACATCATCAAGTACTATTTTGTTCATGCATTTAAATATGTATATTGATCTGGGCATACTATTGTTTACACCCTAATTTGGGTTTTCCAAGGCACATGACAATCACGTGGCCTGATGACATCATCATAGGAGCAGGTAAGCAGATGAACAGCTGATAAGGCCGATGACGGAGGAAAGAATGATGTCGGAGATAGGTGCCGGCAAGGTCAATACGTCCAATACATGAATATCTGTGTTAAAAATAAGCAGGTTGACGCCAAGATATAAATGACACCTCGACGTCAACAACTAAGACCGATGTTGCAAAACAGAAAATGATAGCTATGGCATCGGTAAAGACACCTCGACCTCGGTATGAAAGGCCGAAGACCATCAAGATGGTTCTGTAAGACCCAAGAGCAGTGATCGACGGAGTAGAGAAGTGAAGAGCGTAAGATCGGGTTTGGATAATAACTCAAGATTCAGAGGGCGGCTACTTTAAAGTATCGGTCATACAAGACCGATGACCCCGATGACCAACCAATGAAGGTCCTAAAGTGCTAGGACTAGAAGAGGTATAAAGGGAGATGTGATATTGGACTCGGGAAATAATGGGTAGGAAATCTGTAAAACATCGGTCAAACGAAACCGATGGGCATTGTTAGACTTTCTACAGAGAATAGGACCAAGATCCATTAACTAACATGAATCAAGCCATTCAGAAAAGGATGCTCACAAAGTGGTCAGGCAGTTAAATAAGGGTGAGAATGTGTGCTCTGGGAAATGCTGAGCTGGAGAGGTAGCAGTTATATGAAAGAGGAACGTGGCATTGGTAGGATCATCAAATAGATCGTGGAAGTTAGTAATGAGACATAGTGGGAGCAGTAACTTGTTCACACCTAGAAATCAGGGACCACTAACCCCACTAATCCCACTAATATGAACGGTTATGCGGTTATGTACTCAAGTCTATAAATAGAGCAGAGGGGGCAACATTATGAAGGGGCTAACACACACGCCACTTCTGCGCTAGCAGACTTTAGTTTATCCTCATAACAATATTGCTTTTGTTCTTGAGTGATGTACGAGTTCTCTCTACGAGTGTTTGTTATTCTTTGAACGTTTGTAATCACTGCTTATTCAATCAATGAAAATGATGATGACTGTGGAGGTATTCTGAATCTCAGTTTGATTTCCCTTGTTTTTATTCGGTATTTGTATTTACTTATTTGTATCAGAGTAGAGTAAAAATCCACATTTTTGTTAAAATGCGTATTTTAACAAGTCGCCCAAAATAGAAGTTAGATTGGGTTATCACAACCCCTCTTGAGTCCACGCGGACTCTGGCACGCCCGACACACACCACACCAGAAATTATTATAAACAATTTTTGGCATGCCCGGTGGGATCAGTGTTAAATGGCAAGAAAGGGAACACGATCTAAAGGGATTTCCCAAAAGATAGGTTCACGTGAGCATGTGTTAGAACCCGTCATAGAACTGGCCTTAGAACCGGTCATCAGCTCAGTAGCCAGTTAGGCAGACTTGTCAAACATAAGCAATCACTTGATGGAAATGTTCAACCAACGCTTAGCTGAGATGACCATTAGGCAGGATCAGACTTTTACCCAAGTGAGGAAAATGTTCCGTGAGATAAGGGAGTGGAAGGAACACCAAGCGGGTGACCATTCACAGCCAAATATCCCACCAACCTCCCTGTCTTAGGTCGGGTTGGGGACTGAAAAATATATTACCCCCACCAAAGAGGGAGGGCAAGGAAATCGTAGGGGAGACCTGAAACCCATTCCGGGTTGTGGTCCGACAAAGCACCCCCATTAGGGAACCATTGATCGGTCTAAACAGGCAAGATTTAGACTGTTAGTGGGGAAGAATTAATCCGTTGTTCGAAGACAACCCAGTCACCGAGGACGAACCCATGGGGAATGATAGAATCTTTCCAGAACATGAGACCGAAATGGGTAGGGGGGCCCCTGTCCAAACAGCTAGGGTAGATCGAGAGCAGATCGCCGAGGTCATTCGCCAAGACTTTGGAGGCCTACTCCGCAGAACCTAAAGGCCCGTCTATCGGAGGCCGCATACCGATGCCATTGAAAGAGTGCCTTTTCCCCAAGGATATAAGGTTCCCAATTTTACAACGTTTTCTGGTGAAGGAGACCAATCAACCGTGGAGCATATCGGACGTTTCCTGCTTCAGAGCGGAGAGGTGAGTCACCGAGGAGACATGCTACTGAAGTTGTTCCCTATTTCCTTGACTGGGGTAGCTTTCAGTTGGTACGTCAACTTACCTTCGAACTCTTTCCACACCTAGAACCAAATGGGGGAAGCGTTTCATGCCCAATTTTATCGAACTGAGTCCGAAGTCTCTATGGCCGATTTGACTAGGTTGTATCAACTGCCAAGTGAATCAGCTGAAGTATACATTGCCAGGTTCAAACGGGCTAAGCATCGATGTAGGGTCATGTTACCCGAGGAAGAATTTGTCAATATAGCCCTTGGGGGACTTACCTTCGAACTAAGGAAAAAGTTTGAGGGCATGGGTTTCCGCGATCTCTTTGAGTTAGTAACTCGAGCAGTCCGATATGAGCGCATGCTCGAGGAAGAACAAGAGAGGAAAAATTCCTCCAAAGGAACCTATTACAGGGATCCCAACTATGACATTCATACTACTGAGTGCGAAATCAGCACTGAAGTGGACGTGGCCGAGATTGTATCAAAAAGGCCGTATCTATGCTAGTCGTTGCCTAAACCAACTGATGCGCAGTTGTCCTCGGTCATAAAATAGCTTTTTGAGGCCGACAAGCAATATTCATTCAACATTGCAATGGCTGACCAGATTTTTGACTTTATGATGGCCGATAAGCAAATTCAACTTCCGTACGACGTGAAATTACCTTCGGCTAATGAGCTGAAAGGAAAAGAGTACTGCAAATGGCATAACTCTTGGCGTCATACCACTAACAACTGCTTGGTGTTCCAAAATATCTTGCAGGATATGATCGATAAGGGGAATCTGAAGTTTGCCAAAAAAGAGAAGGAAATAATGGGAGTTGATAGCAATCCATTTCCAGAGATAGTGGGGGCAAACATGGTGACTCTTGATTTTACCATCTTGCACAGGCCAAGAGAAAAGATTGGCCTCAAAGAAGCTGAAGTTGCTGAAAAGGCACGAGAGTAAACCAAAGGGCGAAGTCAAGATTGGCCTCTAGTATGGTGTCAGACAAGGCCGATCAAGAGGAGAGTAAGGTCCCAACTCTGCAATGGATGGTTGATTTGATTGAACAAGGGCTATGTCTTAAATGCAAGGTTGAGGTAATCAAACCTCCCGAGCCAAAGAAGGAAAAGACGTCTCGGCCACCAAGTCCGAGAAGGCCGATTCAAAGTCGCCTCATGTATCCAAACCAAGAGTACCGCAGGAAGCCCGATTTTCAGGAGCATGAGAATTTTCATGATGGACCAAGGCAGGAAAATAGGGACGTGAGAAGGAAAATGTACCAACGCCAAGACCAATCCCCACGGATGATCGTTCCACCACAGGCCGAAGTGAACCGCTGGAAAAGGGTGGAGCACCCAAAATTCCCAGAGCATGCATGCTTTAGCAAGACGCAAAAATAGAGAATGCAGAGGCTGAGGCAGTCAACTCGGGACTGGGAGGCTAGATACTACTTGGAAAAGAAGCGGGCAGATCTTCAAAAAGACATGGTGCCAAGGGCAATCTTAAGCCGTAAAGGAAAGGAGAAGATCGAGTTAGAGAACCGGGATACAAAACTTCAGAAGCTTGAAACGTCATCAGTTCCAGAAGTAAACGAATCGGACTTAGACGTGGCCGATATCGATGCGGATGACGAAGAATCATTGGACAAATACATCCAGTTTGGGAGCATTCCAAAAGACTTCTCGGTAAATATGGTTTATACATTACTGTAGACATCCCATTTTATCGGCTATCAGATTTAGGAGACCCATAGCTTGATGGTTCACAATGATCATAAAAGACTCAAAAGGACTCCTGGAAGTCAGCTCTATCTCTCAGAATGCTCAGATTGACCAAAATGCCCCTGAAAGCCCGAAGACTCCCAGATTTGGTCCCGAAGTTCTGAAAACATGCTATGTCGTAATAAAAGTGATAAAATGAGTTTTTGAGTAAAGCCGGAAGAAATTGTCAGCTCCCAGAGACCCCTGAAAGTCCCGGAAATTCCCCGAAAGTCCCCGTTGACCGGTTTGACCAGGTTTGACCAGAGTTTGACCAAGTTTGACCGAAATCGTCCGAATTCACCGGAATCATTAGAAAAGTATTAAAATGAGTTTTAAAAGAGAATCGAGCAAAAACGTCGGCTCCTGGGAGCTCCTGGAGGTTCCCAGAATTTCCCGGGAAATCCAAGTTTGACCAGTTTGACCAAGATTTGACTTTGGAATCGGGGCACCGAAACAATTTTCAAATATTTTTCATGGATACTAGAGGTCAATAGCTTTCCAACGGTATATCGCACATAATTCCTGGATTTAAAACGAATTTATTTTGAATTTCTGAAGGCGAAAAAGGAGATCAAATCGGCTTTTATCGCGAATACCGCAAAACTTTTCAAAGTGACCTATCCCCGAACTATTGTTTATGTAAAGTAGACTCCATTACCTTTCCAACGGTATATCACAACCTCAGTTTGGAGTTCGTACGCATTTTCTGTGAATTTCGGACGAAATAGGGCCTTTTCGCGAATACCGGAACCTTTGGGGGCCTAAACAGCATTATCTGGACGAAGGAGGAGCAGTGCCGCCGCGGCACTGGCCCACTGCCGTCGCGGCACTCCCCTCCAGAACAGTGTATTTTTGTAATTAGTTTTGTGGTCCCATTTTGATTAATTAAAAACCAAAACGACATAGTTTTATGATTTCAGATGTTTGGAGCCAATGGGAATACTTTCTAAATCCCAAAACCACCCCAAGTTGGCCTATTTAAACCCCCCATTGCTCTTCATTTTAGGGGAGTCAAAATGCAAGTTTAGAAAAGTTTGGGAGAGAAAGTTGTAGAGATAAGGTTAGAGTAGAGAGAAAAGAAGCTTTCTTCTTTGATTTTCAAAACAAAAGTGAGTTCTAAACTTTGTTTTTACCTCATTACTCCTATTTACTTCAACATTCAATACACCCAACCACCATTTTAGTGAGCATTTAAGAGAGTGGAAGCTTCTTCCATGTCCAATGTCATTACATATGAGTGAAACACCATGCTACAAGTTCTATACATCATGAATATCATCTATTGATTGCTATCTATTTGCTTGCTGTTTCTAAATTCGAACTGTGACCTCCAGGTAGGGGGTGTATACGAGCCGAACAGATCACGAGTTTACGAGCTTGCTCACGAGCTCAAACGAGCCAAGCTTTCAAGTGTTCACGAGCTTTTTCGTGAGTTTTTTTACGAGTTTTTTCACACGCCCTTTTAAATGGTATAGTTTAATAATAAAATAATCATTTATCAAGCTTATTTACGATATATGTCATATTTTCTCTAAAACTGTATAGTTTTATAATAAATATATATAATAGTCACTATACAAGCTCTTTATCAAACCTATTAACAAGCTTTTCCACGAGCCTGCTCACGACCCTTAATCGATCGTGTTCACGAGCTCAAATGAGCGAGCTGAGCTTAGCCTTACTTCGAGCCCTTGTTGAGCGGCTCAGCTCGGTTACACCCCTACCTCCAGGTCACAATGGAGCAACGTTATCGTTGAAATTTATTGAAAAGTAAGTGTAGAAAGTAAATATCTTTTGGAGTAATTAGGGTTTAGTCCATTTTAGAGTACTTTCTAAAGCATGGGATATTAGGTGATAGATCCCTCAATATTAAGTGTATTAGCCAAAAACTCACACAATTTGGCCATTTTTTAAAAAAAAAACTTCGCTACTTTTTCAATTTGATGAAAAGCCCCTCGCTACCCACAGATAATATTATCTGTCAACTTTAAACAACCATAACTTACTCATTTTTTTTAGCCTTTTTGGGTGATTTTGTTTTTGGATTTTATGTATTTGTTTGAGATCTACGCATTAGAGTTGAAAATTGTTATATAAAAAAAAATTGAGAACCCCAATTTTTTATTTTATCTGTCAAAATAGACAATATTATTTGTTGACAGACAGATAATATTGAGTTAAACAATCATAATTTTCTTATTTTTTGGCATTTTTTATATGTATTTCTTCAAGATCTACACAATGGGCTTGGAAATTTTGCAACAAAAAGGATACGTTGCAGCCTAAATTTGAGATTTTATCTGTCCAACAAATTATATTAACTGTCTTTTTTGTCTGCAGACATATAACATTATTTGTTTGTGTTAACGTCGATAACTTTCTCAATTTTGGGGCTTTTGGGTGATTTTCTTATTTTTATTTCCTGCATTTTTTTTCAAGATCTATACACTTATAGTGCCAATTTTACGAATAGAATATGTTTTTCTTATATTTATGCGAAAAAACATGGTTTTCCATATTTGTTTAATTTTTAGTTTTTTTTCCCAGTATTTCATGGTCAATATTGATCTCATTTGATAGATCGTATTTTGTTAATTCGAAAACATCAAATTTTACAAAAACCAGATAGCAATTTGAAGTTTTTTAGATATAAAATGAACCTAATGAGTTAAAGACAAGTAGCATGAGTTTTAGCTTAAAAGGGTTTTATTTGAGAGGGCTATGGCGAAGCTCACTTTAAGCATTAGGTCTAACAATGAAATATTTTGTGATAGGTCCCTCACATTTAGAGTTGGGCAAAAAATCTTGATGATTTTGTGTCATACACCAGAATCGCCCAAACGATTCTAAGACACGTGGCACGCAACCAAGGTCTTACATAAGTGATTAAAGTTTCAAAATAAGTTTAAAATAAGGTTAAACCAAAGAAGCTCAACCAACAAAAATTGGTTGTTGGTCACTCAATTGCTCACATTCAATACTCATTCATTGTATTCAAAGATTCAAGTCCTAGTTTTGTGAGATTCAATCTTTTAGCTCTAGACTTCATTTGTAATTTCTTGAAAGTTGTTATTGAGAGCATTTATTGTATCTATCTAATCTACAAGAGAGTGTATTTTTTTTTTTGCTGAAAGAAATTTCATTAAAACAAAGAAACACAAAAACAACAAACAAAAACAAAAGAGGGACAAACTAACCCTCTTGATTCCATTCCTCAAAAACAACAGGGGGAATGTCTTCAAGAGGGATGATCACAACGCGCTTAAATTTGTTGACCATTGGGCTACATTATGAGCAACACTATTTGCGACTCGAGGAATTTTTTGTACATTCCAGAAGTTAAAATCACTCTCAAGAGTCTTCCTACCTTCAGCAATGATAGAATCAATTGACCAATTACAAGAGAGTGTATTTTAGTTGTATCAAAATACTTATTCAATCCTTAAAGTTGTAAAGAGGGTTGGTGTAACCCTTGCTCCAAGTGAAGGTGTTCTTCATCGGAGGTGTAAAAGGAGTTCAAGAAGATCTTGTAAGGACTGGTTTAATCTTCACCTAAAGAAGATTGCCTAGTAGAATCCTTAAGAGGTGTTCTTGAGGGGTGGACGTAGGCCGCGGATTACGGATTGCCGAACCATTTGAAAAACTCAGTGTGCAAGTGTTTCTCTCCCTCTCTCTTTACTTACTGTTTAATTTGATATTGTGCTTACTTAAGTTTATAATTTGCCATTAATCGTTAGTAATCTTATTCACCCACCTCTAAAGATTACTTTTGGGCCAACAGTTTAGAATGAAGCCATTGCTGCTCTGGCCAGTAGGACCATGGGAAAGCTTCATGGATATGTTTTAATTGCTGGTACTGGAACTATTGCTTATGGATTTACAGAAGATGGCAAGGAAGCTCGGGTTGCTGGTGCAGGACCTGTTCTAGGTGACAGGGGAAGGTAAGAATGTATCTTCTTACTACTATTTATATTACTTCTCAAACAGTGGGTCATAATTTTTTGTTAGTTCCCTTAAGAGCATGTATCCTGATAATATTAGCTTATACACTTGGGCATTTCCTTGATGACATGTTGTCTCATGCTTTGGTGCTTTGAAGAATGGGGAAAGAGCAGTAATTCGGCGGTAAAGAGAAATATTGGGATTGTATACTTACAAGAAATTAAGCGGGTAGGAGTGAATTTTAGGAAAATTGAAAATACGGGATATACACTTTATTTTATTGGAAAATATAGACCTAAAAATGTACGAATGATAGCAGTATTAATTATTAAAGAGAGCAATTTATAACCATTACTAGAGAAGGGAGTAGGATAATATTAAAAAAAAAATCTCAATGGCTCAAAAGCACCTTGATGAGATTAGCTTCAACAGTTGTCTAAACTCTAAAGAGAATAGTTGCTTGTTTGGTACAGTTTATAAAACTATCTTGCTACTTTTGGTGAGTTAGAGCATCTTTTTCCATAAGGGTTCTGATTTCTAGTTCCAAGTTTCTAATCTCTGTTTTTATTCCTTTTTCTTTGTCCAAGCAAGTCACCACTTTTGAAAAGCAGGCAGCTCAAAGTCATATCAATGGGTAAGCGATCCTAGAGAAGCTTCGAGCAAAAGGCATACAGGAAGAAGATACAATGGAGCTTATGGATTTTTGGTTTTTGGTACATTAAAACAATCATGGAGACTTTTTACTTTGATGTGTACTTCTTTTTTTTTTATGAAACTTTGATGGTTGGGCTTTCTAGCGATGGGAGATTAGTCACCGGAAGACTTGCTGGCTTGCTCCTTCAAAATAAGGTGGCTAAGACGGGTGGCCTATTCCAATAGCTGGCAGAAGCGAGATGGGAGACTTGAGGAATAGAAGAAGCTGTTTGCGCCTAGGCTTCCCCTTTCGATTCACGGAATGTGATCATTTTACTTTGATGTGACTTTGGTTTTTAGTATATTAAAACAATCGTTTTTAAAATTGACTATTGATATGAGTAGTTGTCTCAATTGCTTGAATTTGTATTGTTTTCAAACTGTTTGTTGGTAATTCATAGGTTATAATTTGAAAACATGTAAGTTTTCAATAGAAAATGTTAATTTTTCATGGAAAATTATTAGTATAATCAAAAAGCAAAAAAGTTATTTTCCATGGAAAATAACCAATTTACACTAGAAAATAGTGACAATCAAACAACAAAACTAAATTTTTCATGAAAAATGTTAAATTTTCCAGCCGAAAAATAATTACAATCAAACAGCCCCAAATTTTATTTCCATAGAAAAAAATTTCAAGTAAAATAATTCCATAGAAAAATTTTCTTTTCAATCCAATATTCTATCTTGCAATCAAACGCACCCTTATTGTTGTATACTGAATTTTGTTGAATTAAGAAGCAATAAGAAGAAATTTTATCATCGTGAATTTATGTGTTGATTTTTTTCTTAATCAATTAAAAAAAAAAAAAAACCGAGTAATTTCCTGTGTATAGGGTCATTTTAAGAGTTTGCGTTGGCCCAAAAAACTCAGTTAGGGATGTTTAAATGTTGATGTTATGTTATAAACAATTACATAATAAAACATGAGGAACATAACAATCAGATGGGGATGTAGCTCAGATGGTAGAGCGCTCGCTTAGCATGCGAGAGGTACGGGGATCGATACCCCGCATCTCCATTCTTTTTTATTAAAAACTTTTTGTCTCCAGTGCCATCACCACCGTCCATTTGTGTGTAGTTGGGGCTCGCACAGAAGCCAAAAACCGTCAAAATCGACCTACCGAATCGAAAATTACAGTGGAAATCAAAGGTGTGATGGTCTAAGAAAATGAATGTTTTTGTCAAACGCAATTCGCACGTGTTTGATTGTCGAAATCGCGATAAACTGAGTATTTGGGGGTAAACTTGCAAGCAAGGGGGAACGGATCAATGTAGAGCTCTCTCATAATCCCCAAGTTAAGGTCCCTCAGGCAATAGGTTCTTAGTTCTGTCCCAAGAAAAAGAACCTGAAGAGGTTGTGGATAGGTCAGAGAAGAAAGAAGTGGTAATCCTCCATTCTGTAAGGATTGCATGTTCTGAGGCTAGTCCTTCTAGCCATACATCTGTTGTGCATGAACCAGTTGGGGGGTTGAAAACTTCCATGAAGTGGAGGATGAGTTTGACAAGGATGAGTTAGAGGAGGAGTTTAATATGAATTATGAGGATGAGTCCTTCAATCCGGAATGCTCCATGTCTTCCAAACAGAAGAAAAAAGCGGCTAAGGCGAATTTCAGAGGTAGCCACCATAAGGGTCGCCGACGACAATAGATTTTCTTTGATTTGAGTATGTTTGGTAGCCTTTTGGCTAATGGTAGCTTCGTTTGATGGTGTTTGTTTTTCTTTTTCCATTCTTGATGCCTTGGATTCGAAGCATGTTTTTGATCTTATTGTAACATCCTGGGGTATGGCCCTTTTTTGGATTGAATTAACCTTTTTTTTCGAAAAAAAAAACTTGCAAGCAAGTAGGGGTACGAAATGCCTTTTGGGGGTGTTTTCGACCGTTCTATATATATTTGATTAGTTGCATAACATATTAATTAAGCATCTAAATTGTAATAAGCAGTTCTACTAATCACATGTTTTTGATCCCCCAAATCAAATGCTTCACAACCACTCATTCATGGCCTCCTCTCTGCATTTTTAATTCAACTTCTGAAAATTATGAGAAAAAAACTCACTATACGAGGTAAACAAGCCTACTTAATCATTCATTATTACCAGTTTTTAGTTAATTTTAAAAAAAAAATTCCTCAAATTGATCTGATGTTTGAATGACAATGGTATGCTTGATTTATATCGATGAATCAGAGGCTCAGTTGCCAACCATATAACCATCTATATGTTGTCAATTGTATATCTATCTTTCAAACTTTCGTTTAATTTGATTATCTTTCTAGGTTTTGTTCTACAACAGCTTTAAACATGGCCGCCAATGGGTGGGCAAAACGGGCAACCGTTCCGGACCACCAAAGCTCACAAAATTTTGAGGGATCTTATGAAATTTTTATAATTATATTTTTACCTTAAGATTTTTAGTATTTTATATTTAGGTCTCCCCCAATGCCCAATTTAGTGTCATTAACTACATATATATATTGATATACATGTATATAAAACTCAAAAGCAAGGGCCCTAAAATTTTGAAAATTACACTTTTAGTGTAAGATTTTTTGAGTTATTGAAATAGGCTCCTTTAGAATTTTGAAAGATACCATATAATGTTTAAGTTTCACAAATAGACTCATATTATAAGTAGACCCCAAAAAAATTGCCAATTATGTATTAGTAATCCTAAAAAAATTGTCAATTATGCATAAGAAGACCCAAAAAAAATCGCGGACGCTGCCTCCGAACCTCCGTAAAAGGGCCTCCCTTTAGTAGTTCCCCCCCGAGCCTCTAAATACTCGAGACCGGCCCTGACTGCTTATTTACATATGTTTGTTTATCCTTTTTGAATTATGGTTTCTATTATAGAGCATGATCAATTTATATATATGTACATATATGTTTGTGTGTGTGTTCATATAACATGTTATGCTTTCCTAATTGGAATCACAAAATTGATTCCCAAATGTTTTTAACACTTGTAACCACATGATCGATGTGACGGTAATGTATAAGTGATATGGTACCGCATGCCATTGTGAATCAAATTTGTGAAGCATAACATTGCTCAACAAATAAATAAATATATACACACACATGTGTGTAAAGATTTGAGAGACAAAATAATAACATATTTGTATAACACACCTCTGAATTATGAGAACTCATGACAATAGGGACAACTAAAAGAGTAAAAGGGGGTAACAGCACAAGTTTACTGGCATAGTGGTATTATGCCTTTGTTGCACTCAGCAATACACCACACTAGGAGAATAGTTTGAAAAAGAGAGAATATATAGAAACAACTTAGACAATTAATATCCCCTTTGCACACTTGTACTTTTTGCTCTTCTATCAACTTTAGCTTGCATTTTGCTTCATTGGAAATTTCGATTCTTCAGAACCCTGTTGAGATGAGCACAGAAATGGAAACATGAAAGTCATATTTTTATTCAACCACCTTGAAGAGTTCCATAACATATTTTGATAGAAACTAGTAATTAAACTTGCAATTGATATTTTTTTTTTATAAATGCAGTATATCAATTTATTTATCAACTATTCTCTTTTTGTTCGTATTTTCCTCCTTGTTTTTCTTTTCAACCAAATACAGAAAAAGATTTTCCTCTATATTTTCGTTTCTTTTCCCTCACTAAATTCAAGAACCAAACAAAGCCCAAGAAAATAGTGTCAAAGTTTTACTACTCGCGCTCTTCCGGTACAATGCAATTGAGTTGAAATATGTCAATTGAGGATAATTTTAAAAAATAAAAATAATAATTTTTAATGTTATTTAATTATAAAGGAAAACACAAGAAAAAAATACGAAGGAATTAGTTTTCCTTTCTTTTTTCTTTTCCCTTACGAAATTAATGAACCAAACAGAGCCTTAGATATTAAAGCGGAGGTGAATCGGACCCGCGCGTTGTTGCAATTAAGCTGTCCCTTTGCGGACACATGACTTTTGAGCATCACCTTTTGAGAATGGCTACTTTATAACAGCATATCACTGAACCTTGATGGGTCTATTAAAAGTAAAACAATTTTTTTCTTTTCCCATTGACTACAGATGCTGCTAAAAGTTTCAACTAGAGCCAAAAGAGGGTGGACATATATTAATGAAGTGTTAGAAAGGAATGAGAAGATTTAATAAAAACATCTTTGTCACCCAATGACCCTTATCAAGACAAGAAGGATAGGTGAATTTATTGCAATTTATGTGAAGAGGTGGTCGGAGCTTTAAAGCATAGGACCATGTACATGTGATCTAAAAACAAGTAGGATTAGATTTCATGTGGTCTCTTTTAGCATGTTGAATGGAGTTTGATTTACCAAAAAATTGAGAAAGTCCAAACTAAGATACATGTGTGCATATAGATATGGTACAAGAAAGCTAATGTAATAGCAAGCCCTTTAAAAAAAAAATTCTCTTACTGCAGAAATGAAAAATAACTACTATTTATAACTGAGACACTATAAAGGGAGAGTCAGAAATAATGTTCAATTGTGCTTGCCACTTACTAATTTGATCAAGAATGATTCCAAGGAAGTCCTGAGCTTTGTGGGATCTTTTCTGATTATTTCCAGGCAGTCAAACAAAATTTGAGACCCACGGGGGCTTTTTTGGAAAGGAAAGAACCAGTTATGTGGTTTATAAGTAAATTGGTTCTATATATTCAAGTGTGGGGTGAGTGTCTCCATTTCTGGCAGAGAAGTCGGTGCCCAGCCTAATAAGTCTCTTAAAATTGGTTCTTTGTGAAAGCAACATATATAACCTTGGTTCTTGCAAATGTCAAATATAAAAGTGAGACTTGGTTTGAACTAGATCCTATTTTAAGCATATTCCCAAACAAGCTCCTAATCTTGCTAGATGACAGGGTCACAATGTGCTATTTACAAGAGCTTAGTATTAGAGGACCATTTATGTAAATGAGTAATGCTATGATTCCCAAATTTGTATCCCAAGCCCAGTTGAATTTCATTGGAGGATGTTGAAGTGATCCCACTGCCACATATGTAGGGAACCACATTTGGGGATATAAAATTTGAAAACCAGAGCATTACTCTTTTATGTATTGGTAAACAAGAATCAATTTGAGCTGCAATGCATAAAGACTAGTAGTATATAATAACTACGGGGCAGAGAGTTACTGCTAAAAATACCTCTGCTCATTGCCATATCCTCTCCCATTGCTACCTGCTGTGGCCCTATAAGCAGGCAAAGGTACTTGATCAGACTCTATTTGCCTTATATCCTTCTCAAGGAGCTCGTAATGCCTCTTCACTTCCTCCACCGATTTCCCACCCACGGCTCTGGCTATGTTTTGCCACCGGTCTGGGGTGTCCTTGTCATAGAAAGCCAACGCGTCTTCGAATTGCTTGTCCTGTCTTAGTGTCCAAGAGGAGCTTGAACTACGAGAAGAAGTGATAGAGCTCGATGCCATTAAGTGACCGGAATTTTAGCAGATGAAATTTAGAGAATTTTGAAGCAAGGGAGTGAGTATAGAGTTGAAAATTTAAAGTGGACACTTGAAAGCAAAAAAGAGTCCACAAACTGTTATAAAAAAAAGACTTCAAAAAGAGTAGTCTGAGCAGAGGCAGCTCAGTCAATGGAATGGTATGAGGAAACTTACTTCCAAGTTAGCTACTTATAAACAGGCATAGAAAATGGTGGGGTGCGACAAGTTGGCGAATATTTTTTTTTTATCTAAAGGGGCAAAGGTACAACAAGATGTGATTCCTTTCCACAAGAACCACGACCATGAGAAAGTATTGAGTGGTCGGTACCAATCAAAGAAAGCCATGTTAGAAAAGAAAGGACGATAGCATTTTAGTTCATTTATTGTGCTAATTTTTTTTTTCGGGTTTTACGCTAATTAACCGACTAGTTAGCTTTTTGACACTCGTGGCTCTCTCCCATTGGTCGGTCGGGGCCACAGAAAAGTTTCTCAACTACAATATGAAGCAAGTTAAGAAGGAAAAGGGGTGGAAGGGGAATCAATGAAAAGTGTCAAAGGACAAGCTCTTTAAGAATTCTTGAAAAGTCCTTTTCTTGTCTTTTATAATATCATCAGCAAGTGGATTTCAGCTGGTGGGGATTAGATCCCCCCAAATTCCAAATCTACCCATTAAGAGAGATTCGCCGACGAATATAATTCTTAGCCCCATATTAAGCATAATAAGTTATTAATATTTTGGTGGATTTTGTGACCTTTCTTGTTCCAACAACTTGGCAAGACATTAATTTACAGTGATGACCATTCTTCTGAAAATCAACTTGTTAGGTACCCATGTATTGCACCTATCAAGGGGGAACTAGGGAAACTCTATGGTCTAACCTCTCTTGTTTTATTTCTTATTGATATCTTTAGCATGTAATACTCAAATCCTAACCCTTTTAAGGCTTTTAATCTAAAGCTCACAATAGTGGTGGGACTGTCTTCTTTGCTCTGTGAAGTTGCCATCAAGTAGAAATATCTTTCTCATCATTTCCCAACTGAAAAGAAAAGAGAAAATTCTTATCGTTTTGTTTTTTTATTTTCTGTCGTTTCCTATGAGCCAGCTTTGCACCTTTGATTGTAATTTCTATTACTGTTGTTTCATTCTTCTTCTTCTTTTTCTTCTGAGCAATATTCTTTAAGAAACATACCAAAGCATTCTTTCCTTGCGCGCAAAGATCCTGCATTTGGTTGTGTAGATACTATGTAGCACGAACACTTCTAAGAAGGTAATGTGTCCGACACTTCGCAGACACTTTTCCTACAGTGTTGACGTGCAGTTTTTTGAAGGATTTGTCGTGTCCGTGTCTGTGTCCATGGTTCATTGTGTAGCTGTGTATGAGTGTGTATGTATATATATTGAGTTAGTAATTGTTGTGCTTTTAGGCATCCTGTGATAGTACTTGAGTGGGTCAAGTGACTGGGGACTGCCACTAATTGATGTCATTACTTGGCAGCCAAATTAAGTGTTTGTGTAGATTATAATCATCATTCAACTAGCTTTCTGTAACGAGCAACGGCTTAGCTTAGTTGGTATAAAGGCTCTTCATGCCATGCTCATACTAGGGTTCAAACCTAGCCCCTCTCTCCCAGGCAGTGACAAATATGTCCTCACACGAGACCAGCCTAAACTAAATGATTAAAAAAAAAAAACTAGCTTTCTGTAACAATTTTAAACTTGTAACCATCGTCAAGAGTTAAGCGGGAAAAAAAGAAATCTGACTCACCCTCAAAAGATGTCTTATGAGGGGAGGATTACCCAGGCTTATAAGAAGAACATACAACGGCTATGCTCCGACGATGTGAGACAATCCAACACACCCCCTGGACCACGTCAACAAGGAAAGCCCAACAAGGAGAGGGAGTCCAACTCAGCTCTGATCTCAAATAGAAAGACCAGTGGGCATGACTCACCCTCAAAAGACGCCTTAATGGAGGATTACACAGACTTATAAGCAGCACATACGGGGACTATGCTTGGCCGATGTGGGACAATCCAACAGGAAGTTACAAAGGGACTAGTGATTAAGAGTATGCAAGCCTCCAAATCTTTTCTTTCTTCACATAAATTTTGCAAGCATCTTAAGATGTATTTAGATCTTTCAGTTTTCTTTTCTTTTTCCTTCCCTTTTGATTTTTGAAGCAGAGATGGATTTAGATCACTGATTTAGTTTGGTGGACCTAGATTTTTGTTGTATGTGTATTAATGTACTTTCTAATCTTGCTGCACATGTTAAAAATTCTTTTGTTGTCCACTTTTAATTCCGCCACTGGCAGAATTTATAAGTACTAAGGTCCCGTTTGATAAAACTGAAAATTATGGACTGACTTTCAACATTGAATATTTTAAGCTACTGAATTTGCAATGCTAAAAATAATGTATACTACGTTCAGTAATTTATTTTCAAAAGATTTTTTTTTTCAATTTTTAGTAGGTTTTTGGATATTTTTTCAGTTAATTGGTACAATATCAAATGCAATGAGAATAAAATAAGTGTTAAAATCTTCATTTTCAATACTCAATTGAATTATCAAATACACCCTTACTCTCAACAACTTGTGCTAAATACATTAATTATATAGGTACTGAGTTAAGCAATTTTTATTTCCATTGGAATCTTAGTTTAAAATTCATTGATGCTACTTGCTAGCAATCCCTCTTAACAAAGTTTCGTGAAAATGACACTTACAAGTTACAACCTTTTTCACAAGCCTGTGGTCCAGTTTGGACCAGTTTCACTGGCTATTGAAAATTGCTCATTTAATTATAAAAAGAGTAATGCTGTGCTTCCCAAATTTTTATTCCAAAATTGCTTCTCAAATGATGTGGCAGTAGGGCCAGGTAAACAACTTCTCATCAAAATTTAACTGGTCCCACCGACTCCCACAGTATTAGGTTTACTCCGGTGACATATCATTTGGGAAGCACTTTTGGAATAAAAATTTGATAAGCATAGCATTAATCTTGTAAAAAAAACGTCTATTTATTACATTTAACTTTGTGTAGAATTACCAAAAGTCAGAATGACGGCATCTGGACAACTTACATTGTTCCTTGGGCTGGAGATATTACCCACTTGTAGCTAATATGAAATATCCAGGTAATGCGCTAGGAATCTGAATATATGATTATGTGTGTGTGTATACACACACACACACATATACATATATCTATGGAATCCTTATCATCTCAAGCCTATCTTAGGGAAAGCTATGCCCAAGGCCGGCCCTGAGATTGTGAAATTCTCATGAGGCCCTAAGCGAAAAAAAATTTTAGGCCCTTTTTTGGTCCTATTTTTATATATAATACATGTGTATACAAGGCCTTATTTTTTTTAGGCCCTATTTTACCCTATTTTTATATATAATATATGTATATTGGCCAAACAATGCCTTATTTTTTGTCCTCTTTTTATATATAATGCATGTATATCTAAGGCCCTATTTTTTTAGGCCCTATTTTATATATAATACATAAATTTTGGCCAAACAAGGCCTTATTCCAAGACCAAACAAATTCTAATTTTTTGAGGCCCCAAGCGGCCGCCTGGACCGCTGGCCCAAGGGCCGGCCCTGGCTATGCCCATGGATTGTCCCCTTTTATCCTTAGATACCATGTTGCTTCCCCTGTGTGGTCCTTTCCCTATGATTGAAACTATTCACCTACTTGGGATCTTCGTGTGGTGGATGTTTTTATAGAGAAGTTCGAAGTCTATGTACTTTGTGGCTTTAGTTAGATTAAGCTCTCTTGTTTTGAGTAGAGCAAATTAGGAAATTAAGACCTTAGTAATTGGATTATTTCCAATATCTCCTAGCAAAAGGTTGAGAACCACACAGGAGGACCGTGCCACAGTCACACCCACGTGACTTTCTAATTATAAGTGAAATCGGTTCAGTCGGTTTTGCGAAGATTTTGAAACCGATTTATCGGTTTCAGTCCAGTTTAGTTGTTTTTTTTAAATATATTTTTTCGATTCAAATCGGTTTTTCCACTGCACTCTTTTGATGAAAACTAACCGAACCGTCTGGTTTGATCGGTCAATTCGATGTGTCGGTTTTTTCTTACACCCCTATTACTACTATGATTTGAGTATTATGTTGATTCCTTGTGGGTCAATTTGGATTCTACAATAATAAAAAGATAACAAGGATTAACACGCAGTATAACGGTCACATGTAATAATTTCTCCATGAGAAGGGAATATTCTGATGAAGGGGAAATATATATATATATATATATATATATGTGTTTGAGAGAGAGAGAGAGAGATATTTGGTGAGAAAATCTTTACTTTTTGAATCTATTTTTGGAAAAGGAGTAAAAATGATTTGCTGGTGAAGGAATGCTCCAAAAGATAAGAAGATGACGCATAAGGTTCATATATATGGGGAGCCAATGAAATCGTATAATCTCGTGGTTCGGGTGGTAGACATATATATTTTTTTTGCGGATAGAAAAAAAATATATTCTATCAGATATTTGATCTAACGGTCCGTTTGGTTCATGGATTCTTAGGGTGGATTTTGATTCTACCCGAAGATTACTAGTAATCTTAAAATATATTTTTGTTTGGTTCATAGAATATTTAAAGAATTGTGGGTCCCACTGGATTTAGAATCCACCCAAAGGTGGAAAATATGGTGGATTCTAAATCCTAGCTTAGAGATGGCATTTTTAAAGATTACTGGGGTTTTGATTTACTATTTTCATAATACCTAAACTAGCCTTTATTAGACTATTAAACAAACAAATAATGTGATCAGAAGAAATTTATGATTATAATTATTATTATTTTTTTAAATGGAGAGATTGGTAGATGAGATTGTTTATGATGATTTCTTATGCTTGAAATATTATATTTGATGTTAGTTTAATGACTGAATTCAAATTTGGGTTGCTATTTGTTAATGATTGAAAAGTCTATATGATATTACAATAACTATATATTTGGCATATTGTGATTTGTACGTTAGACCTATACATGTTTTAAGATTAAAAATATAATATATCTTTTGTTATTATTCAAATATATTTTAACTACATGTAATAGTTTAGACTCATGTTCATGTCTTAATTACTCTATTTATCTCATTTTTTATGTGTCATTGATTTTTAGATTTATACCATTATGTTTTTTTCAATCACCCTCCATTTTTATAGGGTTGACAATTTGATTTTAACTCATACATTCTTTTAGCCTTCAAGGGTAGCTTAGGTATTTAACAATGTTTCCATTTCATTTTCCTTGACCCAACCAAACACTGAATTCTAAATTCAGTTAGAATTCTATTGGTGAACCAAACATTATGCAGAGATTCAACTTCCTGGTAAAGTAATTACTGGTATTATGATTCCTAGTAATCAGAATCTACCTAAAATAATCCGTGAAACAAACGGGCCGAATGTTGAATTCTAAACTCTAAACTTAAACAGTTACTATATTTTAAAACACATATGAGTCCTTAGGATGGGTCAAAACAATAACAGAATTGCAAATTTAGGATTCATATAGTAACGCTGTGGTTTATTTCACCATAACTTTCTTATATGCGGTTTTATTTCTTTTATTTCTTATTGGTGAATAAATCTTTTACTTTTTGAATCTATTTTTGGAAAAAGGAGTAAAAATAATTTGTTTGTGAAGGAATGTTCCAAATGATAAGACGACGCATAAGGTTCAAATGGAAGCCAAAGAATCGTATAATCTCGTGGTTTGGGTGGTAGACATATATATTCTCTTCTGCGAATGGAAAAAAGTTATATTCTACCAGATATTTGACCTAAATGTTGAATCCTAAATCCTAAACTTAAACAGTTATATTTTAAAAGACATATGAGTCCTTAGGGTGCGGCAAAACAATAACAGAATCACAAATTTAGGGTTCACATAATTGTGATTTTTTTTTTTTTTTCTGTTTTCATTTTTTCTATTGATGGTTGACTTTTTTTTTTGAGGAATATTGATGGTTGACTCTAATCAATACAAAAAATTAAAATTAAAATTAAAAATCACAATTTACTATGCGACCCCTTAGCTATCCAGAACGAGTCCATTGTGTGTTACTCTATTTAGAGGTGTTTGGTTAGTGCGAGCCCAAACTTAGACTTAACTTAGGCTTAGTTTGGCTCTCACGTGACTTTTTAAAAGTAGCTTATGAAATTTATTATTAAGTTGTTTGATAATTTTGCACAAGTTCAATTTTAGAACTTAAAAGCTTCCCTTAAAAAAGCCCCAAGTTCAATTTTTGCAAAGTTCATAAACTAGTTACCAAATGAATTAACATGAAATTGTGCTTTAAAAAAAAAAGAAAAACACCAAAATGGGGGCCAAACTAAGCCTTAGAATCAAATTAAAAACTCCTCTAAAAAAAAGAATCAAATTAAAAATCACAAATTACCATGTGAGCCCAAACTTAGAATCAACTAATACAAAATCGAGTATGTAATAAAATTAGTCAATTCAAACAACCAAAAGCTCCTTTAGTTAATAATGAGCAAATTGTGGTATAGAATGTGTTTTAATCAAGTTTGCTTCAGTTAGAAAAGGCTGATTAATATTTAGAGGCATCTTCTTTTCTTCTTTTAAATTTGATTATGCACTACCCAAGGGGAGGTAGTGCTCTCCCAACCCATAAACCCTCATCTCATGAGTCACAAAATCGCAGTTACTTGCAAGTGGGATAGAATCTCTTACCATTAGACCATTCCTTGGTCTCATTTAGAGGCATCTTAATTATGTAATGCTCTCAAAATTGGAGGTCATTACAGTTATTTGTTGTTAAAGGTGTGGCTTTGTTCCCTTTTGAACATGTTCTATGAAATGTTTACTGAACCAATTAGTCCTGTCATGAGTGAGAATTTTTTGTGACAAATAACAGAGGTGAGAAAATGAAGTCAGTTTACATTTAATTTGGACTCTCTTCAGATATTATCATAGTCCCAGTTTTTCTTTCTTTGCATTCAAGCCCAAGTCTTAACTTGTGCTTTTTATTTTTATGTTTTTTTGAAGGGGAATATAAACCTGTGGGTCTGTTTTAAAAATGTTTTGGAAACCTCACCCAAAATCTTTAGGGTCTGTTTTAAAAAGTCTAAATTGGATCTCGTTGAGTTCATTGTCTTACTTTTCATCCGAATTTTATGAGAATCAAGAGAGTTATTAGACAAAGCTCGGATTCTTATGCAAGAAATTGACATTCATCAATACTTGAATTTGTAAAATTGATTCAATTATGAATCACAGAACTGGTTCTTTGTTTGTCCAAACAGTGTTTTTGGCTTTGTATTGGACCATGTTCTTGTACTTTTGATGTGGAACAACACTTACAAAATACTCGAGTGGAAACCCCCATGTGTAATGAAATAAAATATAAAAATAAAAAATAAAAAATAAAAAGGGAGCTTCGGCCATAGCCACCTCAAATAAAACACTTCCAATTATCTAAACAACTTTAAATTACTATAACTTTTTATCTACAAGGTCGTTTTTCGTAAAATTTGATGTTTTGAAATCAGCAAAATGAGACCTATCAAACAAGATCAGTATTGATTATGAAATACTGAGGAAAAAAAAATTAAAAATTAAACAAATATAGAAAATTGTTTTTTTTTTTTTTGCATAAATATAATAAAAGCATATTCCTTTCAAAAAATTTGCACCACATATGCATATATATTGAAAAAATACAGGAAATATATATATATATATATATATTTTAAAAAAAGTACCCAAAAGCTCAAAAATTGAGAAAGTTATGGTGGTTTAAAGTTGACAGAGAAAATCTCAAAATTAGGCTGTAACTTATCTTTTTTTGTAAATTTTTTTAGTCTAATGCATAGATCTCAAAGAAATACATGAGAGAGAGAGAGAGAGAGAGAGAGAGAGAGGGGGGGGGGGGGGGGGGGAGGGGGGAGGAATTTTGAACAATTTTGTGAATATTATTTGTTTACGAACAGATAATATTATCTGTTTAATATTATCTATTTTTATTTGTCAGAGGGGCATATCGCTAGAAAAAAAAAATAGCGAGGGACTTTTTAAAAAGTGACCAAATCGTGTGGATTTTTGGCTATTACACTTAATTTTTAGGAGTCTGTGGCCTAATATCCCAAATAAAACAATAAGCCGAGACTTAATAGTTTCAAACCCAAAAAAGTTTATTTTGAAATTATAATTTACAATGATGACTGAGTAATGCTAGACCCACACCTAAATCTCACACTCATTCATCCACACCCTGATGTGGACCAATGGGGAGAGGAGAGAGAGTCCACATCAGGGTGTGGATGGATGGGTGTGAGATTTGGATGTCGGTCTTGTTAGTAGTATGCCCTAAAAGCCAATTAGATTGGAGTAGTATTTTAGGAATATTACATTGTAATAACAGTTTCATATTAATAAAGGGCAAGATTATTATTTATCATTATTGTTGTTTAACATTTATATGATATGTCCATAGAATTAAAGTTAAGAAGGTATGTACTTAAAGAGTTAAGGAACAAGACCATATACTTCTCAGTTGCTTTATTCTAAAATTGTTCTTAGTCGTAGGATTATTAAATTGGGCATTTGATAATCCGGTTAGACTAACATGTGCCATGTTTATTTTATATGATGAAATATGATTAGTCTTAAGTCATCAGTGTGGGGACACTAAAGCAGACATATGGGTGCTTGTTATAGAACAAGTTCACTGAACATGATCAACTATTAGGAAAATCCAAATGGAGTTTTATTTATCTATCAATGGATTGTTCTTAGTTACAGTGGTACAAGTAATCCTTATACCTGAGACATTACTGTTGTCTTGTGTATGAGTTATTATGCATTAATGTACACGGTGTTTATGTTTTAATCAAAGGCATATTCATATACTGTTGGGTATAGTAAGTTATACATGGAGACATGTGAATGTACAACAAGGAATTTATCACTCTCAAGTGCGAGAGTGAATGTCCTATGTGATCTTCTATGATATATCTTAAGTAAAGCTCCCTGGCCAAGGCAGGGTGAGAATTAGAAAGAGTTTTCTAATTTCACCAAATAGAGAAATATCAATTAGTTCGAGAACATATAATTAAATCTGGGTTTGATAATATGTCCATTACCCAAGAGATTTAATTGGGACATTGTTTGATAGAAGGATTGAATAGTATGGTAACTGTTAACGGAAAGGTTAACTATTTTTCAGACTGTCTGGGGTGTGTCATGATATACTGCTAGGTGTCACTCATGACTAGTGGAAGCTCAGAAATAATAAATATAAATATTAATTATTCCTACAAGGGAGAATTAGAAGATGTTCTAATTTAAATTAATTAGAAAGGGTTCTAATTGTAATACTTTAAAGTATTAGTACCTACTACCAGATTAGTATGAACCTAAAGGGTCACACACAAAAGAGCAATGTGTAATTGGAAGAAGATGTGAGGGTCTACTTGATATTAAGTTGTTAATATGGAAGTAGTATAATAATACTATTAGTTTACATTTGATTTAGGAAAGTCTTCTAATAAAATATAGTTTCCTAATTAGATTAGGAAAGGGACTTATAGCATTATTATATATATGAGGCATGGGAAATAATAATATAGCTAGCACACACTGCACCAGAATGGCCGATTTGTCACTGCTCTGGGAGGTGACAAAGGGCCTTTGTCACTGCTCTTGACCGTGACGATTTTGGGGGTGACAAAAAATATTTGTCACTGCTGATAGCAGTGACAATTTTGTTTGTCACTGCCCATTTGAGGACCCCTTAAAGGGTTAATTTTCTTCGTTTTGTCACCGGTATGAGCAGTGACAATAATTTTAATTTTGTCACTGCGCTATGCAGTGACAATTTTGGTGATAATAATTTTAATTTTGTCACTGCATTTAACCGTGATAAATTTTGAAAAGAATTTTTTGAAAAAAATCATGTTTCTTTTTGAAACATAATAATCCATACCAAACATACAAATAACAAGCTCTTTCTATACCAAACATAACAAAATAATCCATAGTATCAATAACAAAAGAGTTCATCCATATCTAACCAACAAGATCTCACTACACCAACAAGCTTAACATAACCATGTCGGAAATTTAAGAATTCATCCATCTAAACCTAAACTAACAAATAAAACCCTTAAGCAATTTTTAATTAAAAGTCGCAACAATACTTAGTACTGAATTAACACGAGCAAGGATGTCTAACTGAGATCCAAACTTCTCTTTTGCAACCTTCTCGGCCTTGATTCTCAGTTTAGTCAACCGCTTCTTCCTCTCATATGCCACATGAACTCTTTCCTTCATCTTTTTCTCAAGCTTAAACAACCAAAATAGATCCTAGTTGCCACATAGTCTTTGTAGAACTAGACCTGCACCAAGAACAGCTTTCAACCTTCTAAACAAGATTTTATCATGACTTGGTCCCACATAAAAACCATCTTGACAAATAATCGTAATTGAAAAGCTCCCAACAATATTTAGAATACAATCAATGACAAAGCACATGTATTTAACCCTTAAACACCAATACTAAACATTACACCTGCAATTTTTCCATGTAAAATATAAGCAAGGGCTCTATTTCCATAGAAGAAATGAGATAAGAAATCCAGCGAAATGGATGAAAGAGAGAAGACCAGGAGGTGACAATAGGATAAGTATTTACCAATTAAGAGAATGGCATAGCGGAGGATACGAACATGTAAAACTTATTGCAAAACCCAACTTACAGCAAGGAAAATGATAAATCCTGAGAAATTCAGTTTGTAAATATCAACACTATAAGCATTAACGTCCTTGACTGTCAAAAGATTCATTCAACAATTATAAAAAAAAAAAACTCATCAAGACCTTGAGAACTTTGATATTTCACTTGTTTCTTTTCATAAAAAATGAAAATCAAGACACGAAGGCTTGTGTAAATGTTTGAATAATATCAGTAGAAAATTTAACCTCACTACTTACGTTTTTAGCAATGAATAACACAATAAGCAAAACAACACCAAGACACCCAGCGTGAAAATTAATTTTTTTTTGCTTTCAGTTTTACCCTATTTTCTTTTCCTTCCTATTTTCCTAACAAAGAGAAGTGTTTCCTATGTGTTTTCTTTTCCTTTTCCTTAGTAAATCAATGAACCAAACAAAATAAAGAGTAAAATGGAAGAGAAGTCTTAGTCACTCTTAGCTTAGTAACTAGGATTTTGTATATATGACTGGACATACATCAGTAACAAAGAACAAGCTATAGGGCAGAAGTGTGAATGGATATAAGACTAACCAACCGAGATTGAGGGTAAAGATAACAATAAATTACCTGAACATGTCGGTCCCATTAGAAGAATGTTACTCTTCTCAAGCTTAGTATTTCAAAACTATAGTTCTGTAGAATTTAACCTGCCAGAAGTTAATAATCTTTTCACAGCAGACATGTCAAGTTACTTTCACAGCAATATCTCTATTAGTATGCTTCAAGATCAAGAACTGACAACTCGACTTTGTTTGGTTCTTGAATTTCATAAGGGATTTCATGATGGAAAAGATAAGTGGAGGGATTTTGCGCACCTATCTTTCATCTCTCCTATTATCTTTATTTTTTTCCACCCATCTTTCCCCTCCTATTATTTATTATTCATCTCTTTCTCTTTTTGTCTATTTTCTTAACTTCCCCTCTCTTTCCTTATTATCATTATATAACTAAAAAAACTAGCTTATAGATGCCACCATCTCTTGGAAGAAATTGTTGCTTAATTCAAGTCATAGCACTTTTACTTGTCATAAGCTTGTTTTGTCTTATAAACTTTGCATGTACTGTGCCTTGTCCTTAAATTTCTCACAAATTACTTTTCATTACGTAATTGGATTATTGGTTCACCACAACAATCGAAAACATACCTTGTGCCAAGGGTGCGCCTTTATTTGTGGAAACCTAAAATTATTATAATTAGGATTCATTCAGCAAACCAGATATATGTAGACGATATACCAAACACTGTCTGGGTTATCATCATCTGGACCACACAGTGGAGGTTTGGTTCTAGCCTCATGGTTTAAATAGCAACTGTTGTTGATCGGCATCTTCCATATAGCAATGTATCCTTCATTCTTGACAAGCTCCCAGCAAAGCCGCGTGGTAAGGTTAACCATCTCTGAGAGTAGATAAAGAAAGTTAGGAATCTAAACTAAACTATAATTGTCAATTCTTGTCCAGCTCGAACAGTAGAAACAATATATAAAACCAAATTTGAACAAGGAAACATGGTTGAGTCAGTCCAATTTAGTTTTGGACACCTGATCTTCATCATAACAATGATAGCACTTTTTCCTCAAAGAAGATACCTAAACACAAACTATCATCATACCCGTAAAGAGCTAGAAAAAACAAATGCATGCGGGATACCAAAAAAAGGGTTCTCACTCATCAGTCACCAAATGGAATCCAACTACTGATCTGTCCCAAGTATAAACTGTGTACCACCTCCTGGAAACTTAAACTTATCCTTGCGATGGAAATCCAATTTTGACCACCTTTATCCTCAATGTCGCAATTGATAGGACACAAGATTGTTTGGAATACATTTGTGCTACTCTTGAAACATAGAAAAACAAAGAGGTGAAAAATTTACTATGTATAGGCTACGATTTTTTTGGTTTCCTTTTTCCCTTGTTTACACTTTATTGGAGTTTTTTTTTATAAGTTCTCATTATGAAGCAAAAGTCTTAGCACTTACATTTTGGCATTGTTGACATTAGCAGAAATTTTAAAACTAGTGTTGACCTTTGGAAGATGAAAGTGATCAATATCTTTAAAAATGAAATTAGTTAGGTTTTGAATCATAATTGGACTAATGAAAAACTGAGAATAACTAGAGTTACATACTCAAAATTGAGACTTTTAAAAATGAAAGAACTTTTAAATTTGGAAATAATTTGTCTTAATTGAAATGCTCAATTACTAAAGACATTTCCAAGTGTACATGTTTATCTCCAGATGTCCTCTATTGAAGATTTTGTTGCTGCCGTACGGTATACGATCCTACGTTGTGTTAAAAATCCCGAGCCTTGTGAATAAGTGGACGGATTTGGAGATAATAAGACTTGGAAGTAGTTTCAATATGCAAGAAATCATTGCTGAAATCATCATTCACTGCAAGAATTTTGTCGGGTTAAGTAGTCACGAGGGCTAATATTGGAAACTAGAAGCATGATGGTAACTTCTCGTATTAATTGAGATTTGGTTTGTTGAAATTACTTCGGATTTATGACAATATTACTTGTGTTTCTATGTAATTGAATTATTAGGAACATGTGGTATCCTCTTCTGCGCTCTTGTGTATTTTGGTATTTTTGTGCTGGCTTTCTATATGCAAGTTTGCATTTACTATTAAAGTTAATTAGATATAACACATTGCAATCTTGCTTTTCTTAACATAGGCTTTGTTGATTTACATGGGAGAGTCTATTGGTTCATAGTGCCAGTAGCAGATCTATTTAGTACAAGATATATATCAAAGTTCACCCTTTTTTTTTGGGTGGAAACAAAGTTCACTTTTAACAACATTGTCCTGTTCTTGACTCTGTTCCTCCTAGACCTAGACATTTTGCGGCTATAATAGCCTCTGTAATGAAAGAAAAAAACACTAACTAATTAAAATAGAAAAGATTGATAACTCATCAAAAGCTTTAAAAAATATGGCTAAAATAAATCTTAGCACCCTATAAATATATTAAAGTTTCACTTTGGGACTTGCAAACGTGCGTCTATTAAGGACAATCAATAACAGTGTTAAAAAAAGAAAAAAAAAATTGAATGGACTATTTGGAGGGCCCAAAATGGAACTTTTGCGTAATTACACACTACAAAAAAGTTAAAATTAGCGACAAAACCTTTACCTGTCCCAGGTAATTAAGTATTTTTAAACCTTAATTGTTTTGAGTCCCGTGCTTCATTCCATCATTTTTTATGCTATTAGCAATCGTCTTGAATCGGAAATGCATTGGTCTTCACAGTTTTAATTATTAATATACGGCCTATAGTGAAATTTTGGTATATTTATAGTAAAATGTGTTGGCCAAAAAATAAAAAAGAATTGGAAAGCCTCAAGTGGTCCACGGACCTAACAACATGACAGGCCTGTCACATTGACCCTTTAAATTCTAGCCCAAATTGGCCCACAAGATCAACGGTCCACAATGAACTATAATACCAAAACCCGTCACACGGGATAATTTCACTTTACATAGACTCTCAAAAGTGTCAGACTTTCCACATTCAAGAATTAAGGACACACGCAGTAAAGTGGGATTTTGCTTATTTTTCAACGATAGAGCATTTGAACACCAACAACAAATTTTCTTTTTCATTTTTTATTTTTTACATGAAGCATGAACATGGTGGAAATCAAAAATAAAAATAGCATAAAAAAAGATTATGTTTTAATCCTTTACCCTTTCCAATCATAACTCAAACCCATATCAAGATTTGAGTATGTGATTAGTGTTATTTCAATTTGGGTTTAAGTTTGGGTAAGGATTGGAGTGCCCTTAGAACTATGACCAAGTCTACCTCATGAAGAGATATAGAATCTTAAACTAAAAAATTGCAATTTCTTAGAAACATGCCCAGGTCTACCATGACCAAGTCTACCTCATGAATGCTAGCTTTCTACCAACTACTTTCTGATAAACATGCCCAGGTTTACCTCGTGTGGTCCACAAAACTAATTTAATGCAAAAAGAGCTTTATACTAACTACTTTTCGATAAACCAAACATATTGAAGAAATAGAACAAAGAAGATAGAAACTCACCTTAACCAAGCCAATCTCCACCAAACCGACAATCAACTCACAGAAAAGAGGGAGAAGCTCACCTGCTACTCATATCAAGTTAGAATGTGGGTGGGTGGTTGTTTATTGCGCATGAAGGAATTGTTGTTGTCCCTCTTCTTGGCTTTTTTGTTGTACAAAAAAAAAAAAAACTAAATTCAGAATAATCACACCAATGAACCTACCAAAGAAGCAAAAGATTGGGTAGATAGATTAACGTTACATTCCCACAACAATTCATGCATAGGAACAACTCTCTATTTACACTAAATTGAAACACACACACACAATATAAACACATACAAAAACTAAGTCTAAAATTAAGAAAATGAAAATCTATGAAATTAAAACTGAGAAAGAGAGAAAGGAACAAAAATAGCAGATATGGTGGTGGATGTGTGTGTGTAGATCTAGTGTGTATGGGTATGGGAGAGGGAAAGGGAGAGGGAGAGGGAGATGGAGAGGGAGAGGGAGAGTGAGAGTGAGAGTGAGAGATACATTACCAAAAGAGAGAGACGGAGCCATAAAGCTGCCAGAAAAGACGGTTTCGAAAATAAGATAGAAAATTAGATGGAAACCATTTGAGATACAAAATTTGGGAAGCATGGCATTACCCTACACTAAGAAATAAAATACAAAAAATAAAATTAAGTTAAGGAATCAAATCTAAAAAAAAAAGTTCAAGTTAAACAATAAGAAATAGAAACCGGAATTAGCCTTAAACTAGCAGCAAAGGAGCCAGAGGCATCAAAATTGATTATGTATGTTGCTTGATAAAAACCCAAACAAAACTATAGGAAGTCCAAGTGAAACAAAAAGTGACCAAATAATTTATGTAATCAAATTTTACGAAAATCGGCTTAAAACCAACAGAATTAAGAAAAGGTTTAGAGTAACAAAAAGAGAATATTTAGGGACATAAGAAAACCCATAACAGCTTTTTATTTATGGACATAAAGAAAACCTATGAGAGCATTTTCAGAGCATGAAAGAGGACTTCACGAAATAAAGCAGGGGTCGCTTTTCTCGATCAAATATAATTAGTGTCTATAGATATGACATATGAGGTTCATGGGTGAAGATACATACATTAAGGTTTCAATAAACACATAAACATGCCTCTTTAGTTAAGTGACTCTATCTGCAATTTGTAGTAGAAAACATATGACAAATAAGTTGATCTTGAATAAAGATCTGAAAATCAGAGGACTGGGGTTTCAAAAAGAAATTTGTTAGGCATGTACCTGAAAGAAAAACTACTAACAGTACCCTTGTATGGTGTCAAGTCCCATTACCAAAGACTCCAGCTTGGACATTCAACCGCTTCACACAACTTCTCTTCTGCATTCCTATGTGCTTCATAACAAAACTCACCTAAAATCACATCCAATTTCAATTTTAATTTACCAACACACATACCAACCTAGTATACATGTATGTATATATGTATATATATCTATACATGTAAATCTGGACATCATACCTCTTTACTATCGCTAGTTGACAAAACTCCGTCGAAAGAACTAGATCTACAAAACGAAAACCCATAATTTTTTTGTTAGATCTGATTAGATTTACCAAATTCATACACACACAAGATAGAAATAGAAAAATCAAAATTAGAAGCCCTAAATCTGAAAAATCAAACTTAGAAGCCCTAAATTTGCACAAACCTCAGAGAATCTTCCAAATCTGTGAAAAAAAGTAAAGGATTGAGGAAGAAAAGATAGAAACATATTCAAACTTCCAAAAAAAATCCAGAGAGAAGCCGATTGAAGGCGACGATGATAGCGAGGAGGCAATGGCGACAGCAGAGAGTAGAAGACAATACGGCGACGGAGAGGTGGCTACGGCAAGGCGGCGACGATCAGGCAATGCAAGGTTAGAGACGAGAGAGAGAGGGGTGATGGTTTGAGAGGGAAAGAGTGTCTTTTTTTGCTGTAGAGGAAAAGACTAAGGACTATTTGGTGGAGAGAGAGAGAGAGGATGGGGGAAATGTTAGGATATCACTCCTCTCTAGGGATTAGGGAAATGTTAGGAGGGATGATGAAATTTTTGGAGGGAGAACAATTTAGTGCCCAGTTAAGGCACTTTTGCACCTCCCATGACAGTGACAAACACAACACCAAATTTTTCACCTCCCATGACAGTGACAATATATACCTTTGTCACGAATTCACATTTCTCACTGCCTGGGGAGGTGACAAATTTGTCACTGCCTAGGGCAGTGACAAAGTAAGCGAAAGTTAAAGGGACAATTTTGCTGTTTTGGTGTAGTGACATTATATTATCTCCCAACAATATATCTTTGCACAAGGATCCGTACGGCCCAAAAATAACTTCAACAGTTCTTGTTTGCTTCAATTAATTATTTGAAGAAATTAGACATTCTTCCAATTCGTGATTTGCTCGTGTGGATACTTTTAGAGATCGGACGCTTGGACGATTTGGTGAACTGTTCGTAGGACGAACTAGATTTAATATTTTGTAAAGCACGCTTCAAGGGTAATTATTCGATTAACCCCCTATGGATATTGTATGTATTTTGTATATATCATAGACTTGATCATGGGTTTTAGGAAACCATTAAATTTTTGTTTTCCGCTGCGCGAACCTTTAAGGGTTCCACATGGTTTTCTTTCAGGTCTAGCATTACCGATGAATAATGGGGATTAGTGAGTCTTTCATCACACATTCTTAATTATGTTGGGTTGTGGTGATTATATAAGGCTACGTTTGGATGCTCTTGCACAGTTTGGACAAATAATCTCTTTTAATTGGACTACTTCTAACCCACATCGGATAATTAGTGGCCTATTTTCGGGCTATTTAGTTAAAGTGGACTAATATTATCTCATACCGAATTTGCTACTCAAATACCATAATATCTAAATTAAAAGGGACTAGTAGTCAAATCCATTTATCCTTCTTTAAACTGCACAACAAATGTGGCCTACGGAGATTGAAAATCCACATCCATAACAGACGCAATCTTCTCAGTTGTCAATGTGTAGATCAGTAACTTTGTTGTGCCTTTGAGCTATTGATACTCAACTTTGGTCGAGCTTATTTAATTGGGTAAGTTAGTATATAGTCCTTTAGATCTATTGTTTATAGAAATAGGTCTAAGTTGAAAGTCAACTTAAAGATTAGTCCTTCAGCAAAATATATGATGAAAATACCCTCATAGGAGTTAACAACGTTCTATCATTTTTAAATAGCATCATCAACTGACATTTAAATCTCATCACTCATGTCGGAATTAATGGGGTTTTAAATTCAAACCAAACTAAAACTCTATCCAATTGATTTCCAAATCTCTCATCAATACAAAAACATACACACCCTCTCCCACAAATTGAAGCAAATTGAAGACAGATGACGAACTATAGAAAATTGGTGTAAATTCTCACTTTTAGAACTCTCATCGTCACTTACCAGTGAGACTCTGTTCATCGGCAACGAGGTCCACTCCGCAAAATCGAAGATCCGATGACATTAAAAGGTAAGAAATTTGTGTTTTTCGTCAACCAATTTCAACCAGAAATTGGATGTTGAAGTTTGGTTACACCTTTATACTTATCAACAATTTCATGAATAAATTAGAGTGAGAAGTTAGGGTTTCAGTGAGAACTTTGCTATTGTCAATTTTTTTTAACGATAATGATTGAATTTCTCAATTGATTTGAGTTTTTAATTGATAAAAGTTTACGTAATCTTTGTAATTTGTTGGTTCAAATTACAACTATGACAAATCTTTGTGTTTCAACTGGTAAATATTTGAGATTTTGATATTTAAACCCACATAATATAGGTCAAAATTGCAAACACAATGTAACATTTTCAACATTTGCAATTTTTTTTATTGTGATTTTAGTATACAAATTTCAAAAATAACCAATAATTGTGAAACAAACTTAGGTCTATGATTGAATGTTAATATGATCAAAATCACAGTGAAAATCAACACTTAATTAACCTAAAGAGAAACAGATGTCAAAGTGAGAAATTCTCTTTTACTTGAAAGAGACTTAAATACAGAAATCTCAATACCTGAGGTACATATTTCACGCTCCGACTTCTCAAAAATATAGTGACAAATACATTAAGTATAGATTAACCTAGGGACAAACACCTCATGTAAAGTGAGAATTTCTCACTTACTGAAAAGAGTGACAAGTTTATACTCATCGAATATGTGAAATTCTCACTAACTAAAATACATAATTCATGCTCTCACTGCTAACACTACAAGAAAAAACCCTTTTTATGACTTTTTTTAATATTGGGCTAATGACTATTTTAAAAAAAGAGTCATAACAAATACTTTTTTTCTAACATATATGACTCTTTTTGCAAATATAGTCATAAGATTGATAAGTGGTGTTCTATTTACGACCATTTTTTTTATTAGTCATAAATAATAAGATTTTTTATGACAATTTTTTTAAAATGGTCATAAATAATAAGATTTTTTATAACAGTTTTTTTGAAAATGGTCATAAATAATAAGATGGTCATAAATAATAAGAGTTTTTATGACAGGTTTTTTAAAATGGTCATAATAATAAGATTTGTCATGACAGTTTTTTGAAAATAGTCATAAATTATAAGATTTTTTATGATTGGTTTTTGAAAAGTGTCATATACAATAAGTATTTAGAATAATGTCATAAATAACAAGACTTTTATGACTACATTTTTGGGCAGTCATAAATATTCTTTATTTTTATGACTCTTTTTCTTTGAGTTCTAGAATCGGTACCGCTTTTGGGAAAAATAGTGAAAAAGATAGTATGTTATGATTTTTGAAAGTTAACTAAGATTCTTGATTAGGGAAAGGTCCTCGGTACAAAAATATTTAGTGAAATTTCACTTGGCATACACGAATATTATGTGAAATTTCACTGAATCTGTACATGAATATTAAGTAAAATTTCACTTAAATTGACCTTTGAGGGACTAGTTTTTAAGATTTTTGTTTTAAATATATTAACACTTGTTGATAATTACTTTTAGTGTCATAATAAATTTAGATTTTATTAAGAATCGTATTAGATTTTTATGACAGTTTTTTGAAAATTGTCATAAATAATAATATTTTTTATGACATATTTTTGAAAAGTGTTATAAGTGACCAAAATTAAATTTGCGCCAGAAATTGAGACCTATTGTGAACAATATACAAGAAACATGGTTTTGGCTCCAAAAGACAAAATTTCCCAAATCTCTCAAAAGGCAAAAGTTGGACCCCAAAATTTCCCAAATCTCTGAGTCTCTCAATCTCACTCGATCTGTACGCCTTCTCTCAGCTGGACGCCGACCCCGCCGGCACCGGACACCGCCGCCGCCGCCTGTTGCAGGTACGCCCTCTCTCTCTCTCTCTCTCTCTCTCTCTCTCTCTCTCTCCCTTCCCGTCTGCTGTTTGTGCGTGTGTGTGTGTGTGTTCTCTACATGTGTTCTCTCTCTCATCAGTCTCTGTTCCTCTCTCTCTATCTCACACACACACACACAACGGGCAAGATTTTGTGATGTTTGTGCATGTGTGTGTTTGCGTGTGTGTGTATCTGTGTATTCATGTGTATCTGTGTATTCACAGTGGCCAATTTCTGAGAAGTGTATGTAAGTGTGTAATTTAGGGCCAATTTGGTCTACAATGCTAATTTTTTTTCTGAGCAATGCAATCGGTCTTAAACAATGGAGTCAATGTCTGTAATGCCTAAACAAATTTGCATCAGTAATAATTATTGGCATCAAATGTTGGTTTGGGCTAGTGAAAATAAAATATAAAAAAAATTGTAAAAAAAGTTGGTGCTTGAAAAACCCAGGCCATCTGAATTTGGAGATGGGTAGTGGTTAGATTTGTTTTTCACCCCTCTTTTTTTCCCTTGAAATTTGTTGTGATTGACCATGGATTTGGAAATGGCTTTGTCTGATTTGGGGATTTGGTATTGGGGCTCCCAAATTGGTTTTGTTGGACCTCTGATTTGGAGGAACTGTTGCTTTTCTGTACTGTTTTCTTGAATTTATTGTGTGATTTGCCGTTGAACTTGAATATCTATGAGCTGAATTTTGATGGTTGGAGTCAATGAAGGTTGATGTGTTGACATATAGTATCGTCAATGTGTGCTGAAACATAAACCTCTATAAGAACAGAGTGAAAATAACTACAGGAAAAAGAAAGAGAAAGATGCTGTATGTGCCCATATATACTCATTTTATGCCAAGAGAAAGAGGCTGTATGTGCCAAACTCAAGTTGTATAGGCTAATTAAGGCTAAGAAAATAAATGGAAGATGTTAAGAAATGAGTTGGGCCTACGTAGTTTGGTTAGTCACTCTTTCAATTTTTTTGACTGAATCAAATAGCCTTCAATTAGTCAATATTTTAATGTTCAAACTTCAAACTCTTAAAAAGTCGGCATGTGATACAGTAGTTAATCTACAAGCCCAAGGTAATTTATCTTCCTTATTCCCTCTTCTCTATCTTTTTCTGCCTTTCTAGATCTCGATCTCTTTGCATCTAGTATTTTAGGGTTTGGATATATAATCATTGGTATTGGCTTATTATTTACATCTCATGTATTCATTTCTATAAGCTCGTAACCTCAATTGTAGATGTTGATATTAAATTTACAGGGTTGGATTGTTCATTTGTTTGTACGATAATCTGCAAATGATGGCCATCATTAACTTTAACTCTGATCAAAGACCTTTTTTTTAATGAAGATTTCTAGAGTTGACTTGAGGATTTACTTTGCTGCCTAATTACTTTTTTCGGAAAATTTAATTTTGCTTTGTGGGATTACTTATTAGTTGCAATCCAAATTCAACGATGCTACAGGCACCAAAAAAGTGCACCGAATGATCGGCGCCCTCACTTTCGGTGGGCCCCGCGTTTACAGGGCGTGGGTCCCACCGAAATGGAGAGCACCGATCATTCGGTAATGGAGGGCACTGATCATTCGGTGCACCATTTCGGTGCACTTTTTCGGTGCCCCAAGACTTACTCTTCTAGCTAATATTGATATATTGATGGTTAATCTTTATGTTGCCAGTTGTTAGTGTATGACTTTATCTGAATTAATCATTCTTTGGTTGTTAGTTCACTTTTGGGCACCAACTTTTAAATGGGGCATCAACATAACGAACGTTGCCTACTTCTCTAAAATACCTGAGACACTTTCTTATCCCAACAAATAGGTATTTGTTATTTAATTGTTATCTCATTACCCTATTGTATTTTCTCATGTATATTACACACTCAAAACACACACATGATCTTGTTTTAAGATAGTCTTGATGTGTGATTGGGTGCTTTTGTGCATCCAATGTTTACTTATAAAGTTAGGGTGTGTTTGATAACCCAATTAAGTGCTGAAAATGAAAAGTTTCAGCACCTATTTTTTTTTCAGTGCGTTTGAGACGTACCACTTAATTAAAAAAGCAGCCAAAAACCCACTGAAAATTTTAAGTGAAATTTTTTTTACTGAAAATAATCACTGAATGCAATCTATTTCATTACTGAATATACTGTTTTCAGTACTACAAATTCAATCGCTCAAAATTTTTAGTACTTAAAATTCAACACTTAATTTTTCAGTTTTATCAAACACACCTTTAGTTATTGTTTCTCTTTTATCTGTGACAATGGCTTGTAGTGATTATTGCCACCAGAGTTATTTGGTCACGCTATAGCATTGTCATCACACTGGTGAGTTTTTCTATGATTTAAATATTGCCAAACTTCGGAGTGTTAAGAAAATTCTGTATGTGGTGCCGACAATAAGAGTAGGGATTTGGATTTATTTGCGGCACATTAAATTTAATAGATGTTCTTTGCAGAAAAAGGTTTAGTTTGCTATGCCATACAACATAGCAAAAGAAATGATTAGCTTTGAAATTTACTTTTCATAGCAAAAGAAAACTGTGACATTTTCCATGGTTGCAACATAGAACAGATGATTTATTTTATAGGGTAAATATCATCTAGACCCCCTGAGGTTTGTTCTAATCACACTTAGACTCCTTATTTCAGTAATATTACCTACACCCCCTGAAGTTTGAAGCGCGTATCACCTAGACCCCTTCCGTCAATTCACCGTTAAAAAAGTGACGAACTGACATAACTAAATACAAATATACCCCTAAAAGTTTGGTCCTTGTATCATTTTAGTCCCTGTAGTTTCAATTGGGTCAATTTGGGCCCGAAATTTTAAATTGAAGCAATTTGATCCAAATGTTCAATTGTGTGAGAAAAATTGACAGAACTTACTCACATACTATGCATTGTCATACTTTTTAAAGGTAAAAATGGAACACCACCAATCTCCCAACCCGCTTATTAGCGTAATTTACAAAGGAAAAAAATTTGGGTACTAATTTATAAGTTCTTATTTGTTAGTTTCTTTGATTTGTTAACTCTTTGTAATTTGCGTACTAATTTAAGAGCTTATTTATTTTGTATTCCCTTGAATCTTGGTTGATTTTTTGTTGTCGGATTTGTTATTGTTTCTTTGGTTTGGAATAGGGCTATGCTCGGATAGAATACATTGGTTTTAGTACAGTTTGAGTGCACTCCATATGTTTCTTGCTTTGTCTCTTAGACAATTTTCATTAGCTTATATTGTTGAGGCTTCAGGGGCTTGTGGTTTTTCATTTCCTTTTCATGGCAGCTTATTTGATATTTACATTTGTTCTCATTTCTCTTTAGTTAAGTGGATGACAAACATGTCAGTGGATGAAAAGTATGACATGAAAAACATAATAAATTATATTGTGATTCTCTAATCAGTTACTTGAGTAGGATTAACTTGATCTTTATATCGTTTTTTTTTTCCAACAATTTCAATCCTTTTCAATTATTAGTAATAATATTTTGGCTCAGATTGACAGGTAATTTGGTGGTTGTGTGCATATATGAGTCTGTTTTTGATAGGTTAGAGAATGCTCGAGGAAAACATACCAAACATATTGGGAATTACTATTTTTTTCCCACTTTTTTCCTGTGTCATGTGTTGATCTCTTTTTCGCTTTAGTACTGTCGTTCAGAAAAAGTACATAACTAGTACTAAATGCTTAAGTGTCGAAGGCACATGGACTTAGTTATAAGCCGAACTTATTGTTCGGGTGATTATGACAGTTAAACTATTCATGAAAATTGGGATGATCCATTGTTGTAATAAATCTATTGTGCATTATGATTGTTCAATTACGTTGTCTTTTTTCTTTTTCTTTTTCTTTTTTTTTTCTTTTCTTTTTTTTTTTTTTGAAGTTGTGCGGCTTGTGCCCCCAAGCACGGGTATTACTAGAATCTAATAATACCTTGAATTTTTTTATTGACTATTTAAGGAAATTTTTTAGTTATATAGAATCTAATACCTTGATTTTTGTTTTTGTTACAGTTACGGAGTTAGATTGCACAGATCAAATATTGGAATTAATTTCTAACAAGTGGTGATTGAAGGGTTACAGAGTGTTACGATTTCATTTTTAATCCGGCTTCGTTTTTGTTTCAGTGTTACAGAGTTTGACTATTCATTTTTTTTAACATCAGTGTTAGATATACATTATTGGTTTATTGCTTTAATACTTAGTGATTATTATAACATTATTCTTTTATGTGACTTATTAGATTGATGAATGAAAATTTTTGGTTGGAAGGAAGAGGATATTTGGATATGCATGGTTCTTTAGTTGATTTGTATATTTTGAATTGTGTAACAGGTTTTGATGTATCTGAATTGTGTAATTCTTGATTATTGAATTATCAAACAAATCATTTTTTTTAGAAATGTGCTTTACTTTATATATGACTGTTTCATAAAGCAACAATTCTAGTAAAGTCGTAAATAGTGTAATTATTTGTGTCTTTTTTTAGAGATTATTTATGACTTTTTTGAAGATTATTTATGACTTTTTAAAATGTTATTTGTGACTTTTTTAAAAGATTATTTATGACTTTTTTGAAGATTATTTATGACTGTATCAATTAAAAAATAGTCATAAAAGTAATACTTATTTATGACTTTTTTAACAAACTCGAACTTTTTTATGACTGCAATGTTATGACTTATTTTAAAAGCATAAAAAAAGTCATAAATATACATTTATGACTTTTTTTTAAAGTCATAATAAGGGTTTTTTGTTGTAGTGTAAAAACTATAGTATTCGATACATTATAGCTTATTATATCAATCTATGGAAATTTATAGATTTTTTTTTTTGTGTGTCCATCTTTTATTCTCAGCTCGTGCAAGCTGATCTAGCAGTAAAGGTAGACGATGGCTGCGAACAGCAGCGAATCGAAATTCGATGTAGCTTGGAAGGATTTGGCAAGTCAATCGGTTACATTAAACTACAACGAGATCACATACACAAACTGCAAAGGACCCCATTCAGAAATAAATAATTTAAAATAGTGAGAAACTGTCACTGATATTGTTAGATATTGTCACTAATAGTGAAATTGTCACTAAAAGGGTGAGAATTTCTCACTAATGGTTACTTAAAGTATGAGAAATTCAAATTAATAATTATTGACCTCATTAGAAGGGTGATTATTTCTCACTAAGGACTACTTAAGGTGTGAGAAATTCTCACCACGAAATTGATTCACATCATCCTAGCTCGCCATCAGTAGAATCCTTATCAGACTCCATTACTATCTCTTGGACATCCAAACAACATAGTTTCACCTACTTACACAATATGATCATCTTTTCCACATCTCCATCACCCTCTAACAAACACATATTGTACCCTGGGATTCTAAAAGACAACGTCATTTACTCTTGTTTGATATTATACCACCTTTCAGTAACATGACACACTAAATCCTAGCACCCCATATTCTCTGACATAATGATTATAGATGTCTCACCACCAAATGAACCTGAGTAATGATACACTTACACTCTCATCCACACCTCTAACCACATTCAACACATCCTGACCCTTGATTGCCCTTTATTCTGGTGGGTTTCGCATGATTTCCACATAGGACTCACTAGAATTAAGGGGCAGAATTTGCTGAATGTGGTTGGAGTTGTGGTTGAGGGAGTGGGTATATCATAATTGAATGAACATAGGGCAATAATCTAATTTTCTATTGAGGACAAATGAGAAATTGTCACACAATGATTACAAAAATATGATCAAGAATTTTTCCCACCTCTGTTTCAACTACCAGAACAAACTCAATCCAAATACACATTGTAACCAAATGCAAACAAAATGGTGATAAATTCTTACAGTTCATACCACCAATATAATGGAAAATAATCATGGTACACTAGCTAATGAGGACCATGATTTAATACTAATTTATTGTTATTATGTAAATATAACAGAATTACACTAATCATAATATGATATACAAACTGAGTACCAAATCTGCGAAAACTTTTGATTTCTAAAATAGTAAGATTTGAGCCCAAATCTTTTTTTACCAATCAACTTGATTGTAGGAGCCATAACTCCACTTCCTTCAAAATCAGCAAATCCTTTAAACAGCTATCATCATTATACTTGGAATTTAGCACCACTAATTATCCTAACTAATAATAGATTATTTCCAAAATGATATCTTTAAAAATAGACAAAGGGCATATAAGTCCACAAATCAATCAAAAATATTGGGGGAAGGCCTTATTCATGAATTATGGTTTAGAAAAGGATCAATTTTAAAACTCACCTTCACAATTGGTCTTAATCTATTTTTGGGCCTAAATGGAGGACTATTTCTTATATTTCTATGTTTAGTTTACAAAGGTAACCATTTGTTGTACTGTAGTCGGTAAAAGTTCAAACAGTAATGAATGCTTTCCAAATTTTGCATTTTAAATGTGGTAGTGGGCTCACTTAAATTTCATTGGGAATGTTGAAATGGTCACACCATTATTAAAGGCGATTCCACTGTCACATGTGTTGGAACCAGATTTGAGACACAATATTTGAGAAGCATTGCATTACTCAAAGTTAAGAGTAAGTCTTGGGGCACCGAAAAAGTTCACCGAAATGGTGCACCGATTCGATGCACCATTTCGGTGAACTTTTTCGGCGCCTGTAGCATTGTTGCAAAGTTAAATGAGAGTTAGGTTACTTCAGTTTGATATTGCCTATTTCAACTAGGCTACCATTATTGCCAAAGAAATAGTGGCTATTGGTAAAGCAAGATGGCTATGTGTATAAGTCTCACTTTGTCACATAGCCAGTTTGATTTGACAATAACCATTATTGCTGAGAAAAGTGGACAAAATAAAAACTCGTTACAAGAAAAGAATAGAAGATAAAGTAGGGTTTCTTTTTGGATCGGCAAGAGAGAAGAGACAAGAAATGTAATTTCTCTTGTTTGGTTTTCGTAAGAGAAAATAAAAGAAAGTATAATTATTTTACTCTTTTATTTTTAATTACTTCACAAATACAACATACTCATGGACAAATACAACATACTCATGGATATATTTGTACTTTCAAAGAATATTTTTATTTTCAGTCTCTTCTCTTCAATAATGGAGCCAAAAATCAGGAATCTTAATAGCTCTAAAGTAAAAGGGCCTAATGGACTTTGAATGAAATAGCCCTAGTTTTTAAGAATTTAAATTTATGATAAACAGCTATTTTCAGTCTTTCAATTTTAATTTTAAATTACAATTTATATTTGTAAGACAATAAGATTGAGAATTACAAATTACTAACTTTTTTTTTTTCAAATTCTAAATATATTATTATTGTTGTTAAAATAGAACCCACAATCATTAAAGTGGATAGCTTATAGATATTTTTGAATTTTTTTATTTATTTTATGTTATGCTTATCAAATTTGAATCCCAAATTTGTTTCACATATGCTTTGCCAATAAGATCACTTGAAGTAGCATATGATATCATTGATCATTATTATAGCATGTTGTACATCTATTAAGCTATTTGAGAACCAAATTTGAGGTTCAAATTGAGAAGCGTGACATTATCTAAAAAGGCTAAAAAGAACATTTTAAACTCTATACTTATTGCGAAGTTTCACTTTGGATCCTATATTATCGATTGCTACACTTTAGATCCCCAATTTACAAACTCATTTCTATTAATGGCAATCATGATGTCAAAGGAAAAAAAAAATGACAGAATGGACCATGTGGCTAAAAATTATTAAGGTTTAAAACACTTTAGTACTATGTAATTTCATAAATATATATATATATATATATATAATTCACTTTGGTCTCTCTATTTGGTCAGTTCTATCATAATTTAAAACGTCATTTTTTGTTGAAACGTGTTTGTAAATTGCGGGACCAAAGTGTTAGGACTTAAAGTAAAACTTTGTTATAAGTACATGGTATCAAGGTGAATTTAAGACTTGTAAAACAAAGATATACAATAGATATATGGTTTGTTTGATTCATTTCCGCACTTTTTTTTTAGTATGTTTGATAATCTATCATTTAATTGAGAAAGTAGCAAAAAATTTGCTAAAAATTTTAAGTAAATCAAATGTTCAATTCTAAGCATAATTGCTAAATGTTCTAAACTTTTTTTTTTTTGGCCAATCTAATTCAGTATTTGAATACTATTTCAGTTTTGCAAATTCAATAACTTAGGGCCTGTTTGGTTGTCCTTGAATGCAATAATTGCATTCATATTTTGTACACAATTTTACATAAAAGGATGATGAGCTTGAATAGTCCCATTTAGAAAAAGGATGCTCGTCTCAAAAATGATGCTTGCAATCATGAATTTTGGCATTCTAAAAAAATGAAGAAATTGCCTCATAAGAAAGAAATATGGTGAAGTCTCCCATATTTGTAAATGAATTCATTCATGGCAATAGATTTTGCCTTTAACTTCTATACAAAAATTTGAATGGAATCATTCAAATTGGAGGGACAACCAAACAGGCTCTTATAATTTTTAACTTAAATTTTCCTATTTACTTTTTTAGTACTTTCTTTTAAAAAAAAACACACCTTAAATTTCAATGTAGAATTTTTCAGTTTTATAAAATAGGCTTCTCTCCTTCAAATATATATTTTTAGATTTTATCAAATAGGCTCTTACTCTCTGAATAATTAAAAGCGGGTCATAGTACAAGGGCGTTTCTAAAATTTACCCCTAAAAACTACCCCCAAATTATTCATGTCTGGCTCAATAACTGAACTCTAAACCCCAGCTTCTCACACTCCACAGTTTAGCCGCTCCACCCATTACTGGCTACCACCATCCCACCATATATATATATAGAGAGAGAAAACTAAAGTACAAATTGGCAGCCATAGAGCCAAGAGAGAGAATCGCCAGCACTAGCCAAAATCATCAAATGGCTACTCATTTTGCCTAGCGAGGTATTATAACTTTGTTCAGTGAAAGCACCGCTAAAACTATATCTCTTGTCACTTTTATATTTATCAAACTATGTTATGATTGGTTTATATTAGTTCTCATAGTTGTCTTTCTTCCATATTATCTTGTTTTTGTATCCTTGGCGCTGGTAGAAGCCTAGATGCCACGATTTTTCCTAGGCATTAGTAAAAATCGCCCAAGAGATTAGGCGGGCCCTAGTGTTACGTGCTTTAAATTTTTTAACACCTTCATGTGCGGTGCTTAGACTCACCCCTACTTTTGTAAGATAAGTAAGCCTTACCAGCACTCAAAGTAGAAAAGAAATGAAGAATTGGGAGAAAGAGTATTATATTAGTCTCAAATGCTTTACAACTATTAGATGATTTGACCAAACGAGAGCCTCTCATTTTTTTTTACAGGGAACTAAGAATACAATGGACACTCTAGATCATTTCGACCTAACAATTATCATCAATTATCTTGAATACTCCAAGGAAATATCTAGATATTTACAAGCTCTACCATATTCTAGAATTCTCTATTGAAGTTCATAATGTACAAGATATAAAAGCACATAGAAAACCCTAGATTTTCCTAAAATGTATAAGTTAAGCAATGCACTAGAACATTCTTCCATAGACTGGTCACCAAATGTTTGAGAAAATGCGTGATACTAGGCAGGCCTTTTCTAAAATATTTTTTAAAATGTAGGGTGAGATTGTTATTTTAGTAAAATGAGATTAAATTAAATCAATGGTATTTTTTTAAAAAGATGAAATCTTTGACTGGTTAAGTTTTATTAGCAGGAGTTAACTTTGATAAGGACTATGAGTTTAAATCCCATAGAGATAGAAAGAGAGTCCCATAGAGAGAGAGAGAGAGAGAGAGAGAGAAGAGGGGGGGGGGGGGGGGGGGGGGGGGGGGGGGGTGGTAGTATTAGAGGAAATGATTAAATTTCTATTCAATCTATTATTTTATTGAGCCAGGAAACTGAAACGTTTTGGTTTCGTTGTTTCGGTTTCCAAAACATGTGAAAACATAAGGAAAAAAAAATTAAAAACACTAAGAAGCTTGTGGAAACAAGACTTTTAATCTTAACTATATGCACATATAAAGTTAATAATTTATTAATTGATCCTTTGAGAAGTGTATATATATATATATATAATTATATCAATAATATATAGAATAAATTGAAAATACATGATGATTTAGTCATCAATCTACAATCAAACAGTTCATAGAATACAGAAAGTATATATTTTATAGAAAATAAAAGTTACATATAAGTACATAAGGAGCTAATAAGACATCTCTAAAATACATAGGGTTGTTCATTTAATAAATTTACATCCAATCGGTTGTAGAGTGTCGAGCGAGTGCACAAATTGGTCCAGGCTCCGGGAATTCACAAAGATGAACATTATATGTCTTATAGATATGGTGGCAATATTCAGTCCAACTCATATAAGCTCAAAACTCCTAAATCTTTCATAATCTCATCGACTACACTCAAATTGTTGAGCAACAAATGAAGCTGTCAAAGTGTTGATTTAAATGTGACACACTGCTATCCTTCATTATTTTGTGACACTAATTACATTGAGTATAGTTACGATTATCTCCAACTTGCTCCCCGTGTTTCCAACCAATATCCCATTTTCGCTTCTTCATCTTCTTCTTTTTCTTCTTTTTTTTTTTTTTTTTTCAATTATTTGTAAAGTAGCCTCTCTTTTTTTTTTTTTAAAGACATTCCTACAACCAGAATTAAATTCTATCAATTTTTTTAAGACATTAAATTTAGTAATATATTAAATTTGTTGAATTTATTAATGATTGATCATTATAAATTTAATAATGAATAAATAATTTTATAAGGGCTAGTTAGTGATAAGAAGAGATTATGATTCTTGTTTAGGCATAGGAATAACAAAAAAATCACTTTAGTGAAAAGCTCTGCTGTTATATATATACATTGCACTTATATTTTAAAATTTCACAAAATTATGAATTTAATAAGGGTGATGTTATTGCCACTCCATCATTGAACCAAGCCACTCCATGGTAGCATTCTTAAAGCATGTGGTATATGCATGTCATGCATTACATACATGGTGTCACATGCTCTGATAGTGGTACCATGGAGTGCATTGGTTCAATGATGGAGTGAAAATAACAATTCCCTTTAACAAAAGTAGTTTTGTGAAATTCACAAAAGTTTATTTAAGTAGGGACTTTTCACAAAATTATAAAATTTTAAGGTCCTTTAGACTCTTAAGTTCAGAACTAGGGAATTAACGTAATTATCCCTTTTTGAAAATGAGAAAAATAAAATTAAACTGAAATGGTAAAGTTGGGACACACCTAAAACCCATACACCCAAGTCCACACCCTAAGGTGGACCAATGGAAAGAGAGAAAGAGACTGCAGGGTCCACTATCAATGTGGGGTTCACCAAAGTGATATGAGTAGGGTGTGCCCTATCATTGCTCAAACTGAAATGAACTACTCCCTCCGTCTCATATTTAAAGTCTTTTTTGGGAATTCCAACTTATTAAGGGGACAACCTTGATTTTGGTGAGATTTTTAACTTTCCAATATGGCCCTTTTTGAAATTCAAAATTATAGTGTCACATCAAAAAAAAATAGAGGGAAGAGTTGGATATAATAAAGGACAAATTTGGAAAGTGTGTATTAAAGTACTTTGGTTTTTCAAAGAGGACTCTTAAAATGGAACATCAAAAAATGGCATCAAAGACTCTTAATATGGGACAGAGGGAGTAGTAAGCATGGGTTTGAAAAGTAGATCGAACCGGCCGATTCGACCGTCGGCCGATCGAGTTTCCGATACGATAACTGTTAGTGGCACAAAAACAGCACAGAACTGGTGGGAACTGTTCGAAAACTGTTCAAAACCCTTTTTAACTGTTTTTTTGGACAAAAATCACTCAAAACTGTTTTTATGACTACAAAATATTTTTTTTTCCAACATTTTTTTGATACTATGAATTTCTTAATAATTTATACTTATGATAGGAAACTGTGAAAATAAAAATTGAGTTTTTGAGTTTTTGAGTTTTTTCGTATTTTCGTTTCATATTTACTTATTAAAATTTATGTATAAATATAAATAATTAAATATTACATAATTATGACATCATGGATTGATTACGGTTCACCCGACGGTTGAAGCTCTAACCCGTGATCCGGTCAATTTTTCGGTTTGACGCACAGTTCGGTATTCAAAACATTATTAGTAAGGCAATACTTGATTTAGTACTACTACCTAAAATCAAGTCTTTTTCTGGAGTGGAATGGGAAAATGTTCAATTTAGCCTCTGTTTGATTATTAGATTTTATAAGGAAAAAGAAAAGAAAAGAATGTTATCAACTTGGAGCACACAGAATTATATCTATAGTGATGGGGGTACTTTCGACCGGTTGAATGGTATGTTGGCATAATTCATTTCATACTGCAGCAGCACCATTCATTCTGTTCTCATTAGCTAAAACATTTTAGTATAAATACATAAACTAATTAATAAAACTCTATGTATGGGATACATAATTAATTAAAGGTATTTGTTAAGAATAATGCTATACCTAATCCTCCGACCACATCTCAAATTTCATCTTTACTTTAAATGCAAGTACCATGTGCTGTATAAATAATATACAGAAAAATGTGAAAAATTTAAACTAACGCATGATACATGTAGAATGTGATTTGAGACGTGATTAGAGAGTGTAGCATACTAGCATCGTTGATATGTTGAAAGGAGTTAAAAATAGCTACAAATAGAAATAAATTCAACCCTTTTTAACTTTTCATCTCACGTGGAGTGTTTCTCTTTTTTCACTGCTACTGGAGAGGCCAACCAGCAACTTAGCAAAGCAGGAACCCTAGGCGAGAAGGCCAAGAAGAAGAAGAAGAGTGACTGAGTGCAAGGGGAAACCCTAGTCCAGATCGGGCGAAGAGTGTTGGAGAAGAGACTCCTCAACCAGGTAAGTGATTTATAACCAAATACCCTCAAAATCAATTTCATCATTTTTTTTCAGAGAATCAATCGCTCTCTCTCTCTCTCTCTCTCTCTCTCTCTCTCTCTCTCTCTCTCTCTCTCTCTCTCTCTGTTTTTCCCCAAATTTTCATTTATGCATTTTTTGATTGATTCGAAAATTGATTGAAATTTGAAACACCCACTTACTTTTCAGTTGTTTTCACATGGGATGGGATCTCTCTCTCTCTCTCTCTCTCTCTCTCTCTGAACATGATTACTCTCATTGGGGACGAAACACACACACCCCACCGAAGCGAGACTTCATTTCCTGAGAAGCAGCACTGGAATTTTGTGATTCCTGGGGTTGTTGTCTCTATATTATTAATTTTGTTTTAAAAATTAATTTTCCGCCTATGCTCCTAGGCGCTAGGCCGCCTCCACCGCCTAGCGATTTTTAGAACATTGTATAATAAATAAGAAAAATTAGGCTAGGAGGTTAATGCAATAAAGCATGGATTTTTCTTTTTTTGGATTTTAGGGGTTTGATTAGAGAGACCCAACAAGGGTTATCAAATTAGTAACCAAATGCAGTATCTACCAATTTATAGACTGGTGAGTAGAGTAATAAAAAATACAAACTTTGGGAAGATAGAAGGTCTTCAAATCTTTGTGAGAATGAAATGAGAGCATTTTTGCTCACCCAGAAATGGTCACCCATTGCTCACTCATGCCTGGGTGACATGCAGGGGCGAACGGACAGAGGGTAAGGAAGCACCAGTGCGGATGCGGGATGCGAGTGTGGGGAGTTCGGCAATTTTCTCAAAATCAAGAGTGCGAGTGCGGTGAGGGTACTTATATAAAAATACGAACAATATATTTTATATAGCATTTATATATTACTATTATACTATATACAAACTATTCTACTACTATTTTTTTTAATTAAGACACAAAATACACATAAATTACTTGCTTAATAATAAACAATGTATTTCAACTATCAACAAAACCACAAGCAAACAAATTAATATTAAACGTTAACAAAGTCTTGCAGTAAAGCACTCCCTACGCACTATGTGTGTGTGCGGCACCATTTTTGATTTGGAGTGATTGTTGATTTTTTTTTATTTTTTATTTTTATTTTTTATTTTTTTTTATTGTTTTTAATTTTCGTTTGTTTTTCATTGTTGCTTGGAAATTGTTTGTCGTACAAATAGGATGTGTGGCTTGAAGTTCTAGATATTCCGGAATTATGGATAAATTAACTTTAATGTTACTGATGTTAAATAGCTATTTGTTCAATTATTCAAGTAATTGGTTTTGGAGTTATAGTTTTATAGATATTCGAAGAATTGTTATTATGGCCTCAAAGGTGTAGATAGTCATGCACTCTAGGTGTTTGTTTAAATTAAATGTCTAGATCCGCCCTTGGTGACATGTGTCCCATCCCAGTTATTATGTTGATTTTACAGAGGCAAAATGAGAATGGAATGGGACACATGTCACGCAGTTAAGGCCTGGGTAAGCAATGTGTGAGCATCTTTGGGTGAGCAAAAATGCTCTCGAAGGAAATACAGTGTACCTAGGGCCGTATACGAGTCGAGTCGCTCAATAAGCCCTTGCAAACATTTTAGATAAAGGCTCGGCTCGATTCGGCTCGTTTAATAAACGAGCCAAGCTAGAGACTGGATTTTAGGCTCGTTTAATAAACGAGTCAAACTCAAACACACATGAGCTTGGCTTGATAAAGCTCATGAGCACAATTGAATAAGGTTCGTTAGTAAGCTCGTGATAAAACTATGTATTTTTAGTGGATACATGAGTCAAACTCAAGCATAGACAAGCCAAACTCAATTTAAGGGACGAATTTTAGGCTCGTTAGTGGGCTCATGAGAGATAGCTCGTGAATAGGCTTGCTAAAGGGTTGAATGCAGGCTTGTTTAATAAACAAGCCAAGCTCTAACATACACGAGTTCAGCTCGGCTCAGCTCATATACACCCCTAACTCAGGGGCCCCAAGTGTACCTAAAAATTGGAAAACCAACTTTAGAGTTCAAAATACATTAAAATCTTCAAATGGATACTCATTTAATTACTATTGTTGGAGTTTATTGGATGAAAATAACCATATACACTGCTCTAGTAACCAAAAGTGTAGTTTGATTACTCACTTTGATCATCCTTGTGGGAGTTGCTCTTAAGGAAAAAACATTGCAGTTGTAGAGGAAAGCCTCAGTTTGTATCCGATAATTTTCTAATCATGGGTCAAATGCTCATTCATATATGATATAATTACTCCTGACATCTGTATAATGAAGATTCATAATCCATGGTTATTGGAACAAGATGCTACACATTATGAAACATTTAAAATCTTGTGCGCAACTTCCATCCAAGACAGTGGCTTATGCACATTAGTTTTTGTGTTGAACACTGAAGTTTTTGGTGAAGCAGTCCAAACTATTGTCACTAGAGTAGCGGGTCTTTATCATGTAGGTTGCTTAAAACTTCGCGACAGCTTTTTCTTTTTGAACAACAAATTTATCTACCAAATTTGCTTCTTTTCCCATTTGAAAGAGAAATTAAGAGAAATGGAAAAAAAAAAAAAACAAAAAAACAAAATACAAAAACAAAACAAAACAAAAGAAGTTTATGTTTTCTGTTATTGAACAATAATGAAACGTGCAACATTGCTAAAAGCTACCTTTGTTAGCACAAACAACTTTCTTTTGGAAGAAACAGTAACTAACCCATTGCACTTTTTTTTGTCTTCAGGATGATCTCGAAGTGCTAAAACTAGTCTGTCTATTGGTACTACAGTGTCATGTGCTGATTTGGCATTTACCTTAGATTTTAGGCATTTAAGTCCAAGTCCGGCTCTGTATTTATTGGTCACCCACTCCCTCTGAGTCTGTTGGGGGAGACATGAATCTAAAACGCTTCCTTTTCAGACAGACAATCAACATCATTAGACCCAATGAGAGAGTTCTCTTGTCACGCCCTTATGTTTTCAGAAATGCATCAACCACAATCTCTCCATTCTTTTATCCATTGGATAGTCACAACTCTACTACCCTCCAAAGCTCTGAATACCCGAAACCCACTCTACACTACAACAGATACATTCACTCTAGTCAAGGAAAAAAACCAAGTGACTCGGGCAGTGACCCGGAGCTTGAGTCCAATGATTCAGATGATGGAACCATGAATGAGTTCTTGTCTCGATTTGTCTGGATTATGCGTGGAAAGCTCTCTGAAGTCTACACTGATTGCGACAAGAAGACAATTGATGGCATGCTTATGATCATTGTGGGGAAGGTTGTATCCGAAATGGAGAAGGGTGGCCTTGAACAGATGCTTGGTGAGGCAGTAGCCACACCATCACATGATTTCAGTGAGGATCTGTGGAGAACAGTCTGGGAGGTTAGCAATGTGGTCTTGGAAGACATGGAAAAAGTAAAGAAGAAAGAAAAAATGAAGGGGTTTCTTCAATCTGAAGAAGTGAAGGAAATGAGTAGATTTGCTGGTGAGGTGGGTATTCGTGGGGATATGCTGAGAGAGCTCAGGTTCAAGTGGGCACGAGAGAAAATGGAGGAGAGCGAGTTTTATGAGAGTTTGGAGCGTCTCCGAGTGGAAGAAGCCCAAGAAGAGGAGGATACCGTGGGTAATGACGCTGAAAGCATGGGTGAGGAAGCTGCTGGGGATGATTTTGCGAAACCTAAGGTCGTTTCTCTTCCCATGAGACATGGAAAGATAAAGTACAAGATTTATGGTCTTGATCTCTCTGATCCAAAGTGGGTTGAAGTGGCTGATAAAATACATGAGACTGGGGAGATTATTTGGCCTCAGGAACCTAAACAGATATCTGGAAAATGCAAATTAGTTACTGAGAGAATCCTCTCCTTGAAAGAGGATGACAACCCTTCTCCGCTTTTAGCTGAGTGGGTAGAGCTTCTCCAGCCTAACAGGATCGACTGGATTGCTTTGCTTGATAGACTGAAGGAAGGGAATACCCGATTATATTTTAAGGTGCACAGCTGAATCTTGTTCTTCATTATTTAAGAAAGTTGCATTGTTTCGATTATATTTTAAGGTGCAGAGCTTAATCTTTTTCTTCATCATTCAAGAAAGTTGCATGGTTTCGTGTGCTCAGCTGGTAATTACTGATTTGCAAAATATAGAAGTTTTATGAAGGAAATTTAAAAAAAAAAAAAAAAAATTATGTAGAAATCCGTGCTTTGGAAAGCTACTTCTCATGCTTATGCCTTTGAGCTTTAGTAAAACAAGTACTTTTGTACTCCATATAGAGCACGGATAAACACGTCTTTCTTCGACTCTATTTGCATGTTGAAAGAAGAAGATGCTCTAAACTTCTTCGAACGTATTCTATGTCTGCATTTACAAATTCTTTTCTTTTGGCAGTTTCTTGTTTGATCTGCCATTGTAAACTGAGGATCCATGTTTCTGTGTATTGTATAAATTTGTTGGGTCTTCATTGACTAAACTGAGTTCCTAAAGCGCCAAATGTATGGACTCAGAGAGACAGACACATATTATATGTTTTGTTGATGTAGGTTATAATCCTTTTTCCATGCTCGTCTAGAAATCACTCTTGGCTTGGCCTCAATCTCGCATCTGATACTCATTAGTGACGACGAGAAACTGATCGAGTTATCTGGCTGGCTTTATTTGCTTGGCTTGCAGAATTCACCTAGTGGTCTCCAGGACATTAATGAAATATTAGGCAACAAGTATAAATCTTTCTTTCCTCTAGCATAATATTTATTGTTTGTATTGTGCTTAGGAAACACATTTTTTAGTGGTCTCAAGGCATCTGCATAGACATACCAGATGTCAATTGTTTACTGCCACATCTTATTTATGTTAGATTTTATGTGAGTAATATGAAATCTATCTTTTAGTTTTCTTTGTATTCTGTTTTAAACAGGATCAACTCACTGTTTTTAAGCCGCTGATGTTTGTTAGGGTGTACCATTCAACATTCAAATCCTATTGGCTCTCCTTTTTTAGCCTCTCTATATGATCTCTCTGTTCGTCATTCAAAATGAATCCTTGGGCATGGACATCTTGGGACAAAGGACATATTTACGTTTGTGTACATCTGTGTGCTTACTTGAATTGGTTATGAGAATGTAGTAGTGCATATGTAGAATAGTTGCCTTCAATATTTCTTCAACCCTTGCTGCAACTAAATGGATAGCAAAGCTTTGTAACATGATGGATATTCAATGATTTGTGTATAGGTTGCCGAACTCGTTCTGGGAGAGGAATCTTTCCAAACCAACATTCGTGACTATTCAAAGCTCATCGATGCCCATGCTAGAGAGAACCGCTTAGAAGATGCCGAGAGGATTCTTAAAAAGATGAATGGAAATGGTATATTGCCCGATATTCTAACATACACCGTACTGGTTCACATGTACAGCAAGGCCGCCAATCTTGACCGTGCAAAAGAGGCATTTGAAAGCTTGAGGAGCCAAGGCTTCCCACCTGACATGAGGGTCTACAGTGCGATGATAAACACATATGTAAATGCCGGGCAACCCAAATTGGGTGAATCACTAATGAGAGAGATGGAGGCAAGGGACATTAAACCCACAGAAGAAATCTATATGTCATTGCTGAGGTCATTCGCCCATCGTGGTGATGTCAGTGGAGCACAGCGTATTGCTACTACCATGCAATTTGGTGGGTTCCCTGCTACTTTGGAGTCTTGCACGTTGCTTGTTGAGGCATTTGGGCAAGCAGGTGACCCGGATCAGGCGAGGATCAATTTTGACAACATGATTACACTCGGACACAGGCCAGATGACCGGTCCATTTCTAGTATGATTGGAGCGTATGAGAAGAAGAATTTTTTGGACAAGGCCTTGAATCTTCTAATGCAACTTGAAAAGGATGGGTTTGAACCGGGAGTTTCCACGTATAGTGTTCTTGTGGATTGGTTGAGTAAGTTGCAACTCACTGATGAAGCCGAACAACTACTGGGCAAGATTGCCGAGCTGGGCGAGACTCCTCCTTTTAGAGTTCATATAAGCCTTTGTGAAATGTATTCGAAGGCCGGGGCTGAGAAGAAAGCTCTTCAAGCACTTGGGGTAGTGGAATCAAAGAAAGAAGAGTTGAGTCCCAATGAGTTTGAGAGGGTCATTAAAGGCCTTATAGCCGGTGGGTTTGTGCAGGATGCTCGGAGGCTGCATGGAATGATGGAGGCTCAGGGGTTCGTTGCATCGCAGACACTCAATGTGGCCTTGATGGCATCTAAAGCGTTGGGTCGCCCAAAGAGACCAACAATGAGATAAGTTCCTATCACCACTCCAAAGGCAAACATGATTTTAACCAACAAAGGTGTGAATTGAGCAATTCAGGATAGTATTGTGTGATCATATGTATGTTGGGTGCATTTTGTCCTCTTGAGCTACATTTCTCTCCGTTTGAGAATAGCTGTGCTCTGTTATTTGTATGAGCTGACATCGGTTAGTTTTCTACTTTGCTACAATGTTAAAAGAGTTGCTGCAAAATTGATTTTGTCCTCTTGAGCTACATTTCTCTCCGTTTGAGAATACCTGTGCTCTGTTATTTGTATGAGCTGACATCGGTTAGTTTTCTACTTTGCTACAATGTTAAGAGTTACTGCAAAAGAGAATTTAATTCATTTGCCTGTTATACATCCCGTTGAATTTAAGAGCATATTATTATTATCAATGGAATTCCGGCATGTATTTGGTTGCGTTTACTTTCTGATTTTTGGGGGTTGTTTGGTAATGGTCAAAACCGGTTATATGATTTATAAGTCAATTGGTTTTATGACTTTATCAAAGTGTTTGATAGTTGCCCCTTTTTGTAGCAGAAGAGTTCATGTCCAGCTTATTCTCGCGCTTTGTACAGGTTCTTTGTTAACGAACATAATATTCTTGTTTTCAGCAACAAAAAAAAAAAAAAAAAAAGAAAAGAAAAGAAAAAATAATAATAATATTGTGTTCAGGCAACAAAAAAAAAAACCACCTTTTGGGCTGTGAGCGTGTTAGCTCTGTTAGAGGAGTGTAGTATTATTATCTATGAAGGGATTTAAGTGTGAAATCAAAGTGAAAACTAGGAAGGAAGAACAAGAACAATGGAAGGATTAACATAAATTGTAAAGAACAAGAGTGGTTTAAGCTTTGAGTTTATTGGAGAATGACAAATTGTAAAGATATGGGCATACCACTCATAAATGGCAATTTCAGAAAGAGGGGAGAAGATTATTTTTCTCTCCTATCTTTCGCTTGTTGAACCATTTTTTGAAGTGTTCTTTTCTTGAATAACTTGGTAAACAAAATGAGAGTATTTGCTTCTTCTCTTTTTTTTTTTTTTTTTTTTTTAAGCTCTTTTTTGCTTGTTACCTTGCTTCTTTGAGTGGGCATGATCTGAGAACGTTGCTACTTGCTACCCTCAAGCCTCAATGTTACAGGAGTCAGTTTGGAGTCTTCATTGAAAGGTTAGCAACCCAAAATGGATTGTTGAAGTACTGTCTTACAAGCCATTCCATCATCATAGGAGTGAGCCTTAGATACAAAATATACTTCCTGAAGTTGGGTTACTGTCTCATTTTAGTCTCTGTAGTTTCAATTGCGTCAATTTGGTCCCTAAAGATTTTAATTAGGAACAATATGATCCAAATGCCTAATTCTGTCAGAAAATTTGACAGAATTCACCCACTGTTATGCACAATTACATTGATAAGCGGGCGGGGAGATTAGTGCTGTTCTATTTTTTTTTTTCCTGAGAAGCATGACAGTGCATAGAAGTGGGTGAATTTTGTCAAAAAGTTACATTATTTGTGGGTCCCAAGACATAGGTCCCACCCAAATAACTCATTCTCATTAACTCGAAGGTACCACATCATCATGTCACGTGGTATCCTCAAAGTACCTAAAAACTTCTCCGATCATAGATCTTGTATTTGCAACATATACACACACACATAGATTTATATTGCAGAATCCTATCATAGATCTTGTATTTACAATATGCACACACGTGTAGATTTATGTTTGCAGAAAGAAAAACAAAATGAGGACGGACCAACACATGGGTCACAAGGATATGTAGTGAGTATACACTTTAAACTGCTTTCAGGCAAAGTATATGCTTGGAATACCTTCTGGACAAAAGATAACCGAATTGGCCCCCACTACCAGTAATCTCCGACTACATTTTACCAACATCTTACCACAAGACTTGGCCGTCACATGAGAAAAATGGTAAGCGAAAGGCAACTGAAAAGAGATGCTAGACCTCCCAAACAAGAAAGAAGCTTGTCTAGAGAGAATCCCAAATATCTCAAAACATAAGTTATGTTCCCAAGAGGTAAAGAAGTAAGAAACAAAACATAACTTTGCAAAAGTACCCAAAAAGTTTCCAAGGTATCAAACCAAAAAACCTATTTATACCACACCTCTTGTGAAACATTATCATCATCATCTCTATAATCCATTCATTTCACCTCTTTACGCCGGTTTTTATTTTTCTTATATATGCTATGGCTGAGCAAAGGCCGACATTTCGCTTTCGTCTCCCTTGGCTAGTAGGGCCATCATCAGCTGCTCGCCCCGCGGTTGAAACCCAAACCCCTAGCCGGCCGCCCACCACGATTGGTATTACCGAACCCACCACCACCACAACTCCGGTTCAAAGGCCGCCATTTAGGCGTGCAGGGTTGGCTCCGGTTCAACCCCCTCCTCTTCCACAAGCCCAGGCAGCGCCAACAAGTACCGAGTCGCAGCCAACTTCACCTGCCAGGGTGGCCACTCAAACCCAAGTTTCTTCTCAGCCAGCCTCACCGTTGAGTGTTCCGACACAAACCCAAATCACCCCTCAACCAACACCACAATCTCCACAATCTCCACAAACTCAAGCAACACCAAGATCTGAGTCGCAACCATCTTCACCTGCCCAGGTGGCCACTCAAATCCGAGTTGCTTCTCAGCCAGCCTCACCATTGAGTGTTCCGACACAAACCCAAACCACCTCTCAACTCCCACCACAATCTCCACAAACTCCAGCAACACCAAGAACCGAGTCTCAGCCATCTTCGCCATCCAGCGTAGCCACTCAACCCCGAGTTGCTTCTCAGCCAACCTCACTGTCGCGTGTTCCAATACAATCCCAGGATGCCTCTCAACCCGCACATGCTCCACTGCCTTCTCCACAGACTCGAGTAACACCAAGAACCGAGTCTCAGCCATCTTCGCCATCCCGATTAGCCACTCAATCCCGAGTAACTTCACAACCAGCTTCACCTTCTCGTGCTGTAACCACTCAACTCCAGGCTGCCTCCCAACCACCATCACCATCGCGGGCAACTCCTCAACTTCGTGCAGCCTCTCAGCCCTCGTCCCCATCTCGAGCACCTTCCCAGACTCAACCACCGTTACAAACAGTCACTCAGCCTAGATCTCCGTCCCGTTTGGCCTCTCAGCCTCCTGCTAGTTCCATTGAGCCCCCACCATCTATCTCTCAACAAGAAGCACCAAAGGCAGAAATTACAACTGAGACTGTTGAGGGCGGCCAAATCCAAACACCAACTCAAACAATTTCTCAACCTAGTGAGATGGCAAAACAGTCTCCAGAAGTGTCAGAACCGACAGCATCAGCAGCTGAAGTAACTCCAGAAGCACCTGCGACAACCCAGAAAGTAGATTATTCTACAGTTGATTCTGTATCCAAGGCCCTTCCAGAGTTGAATGAAAAACCCGAGGAAACTAAAGAAGAAAAGGAAGTAGTTGAACCAGCAAACAAAGAGCAGCCAAGCGTAGCATTTCAAGCAGAGCAAAAGCAACTAGAGAAGCAAGAGATTCGTAGAACACACAAGACGCTAGCCACCTCTAACCGCAACGAAAACCACACAAAGCCAGTTACTTCACATCCGAATGACAAGAACATCGTGAGCGAATCTCACCAAAAACCTGCTACATCCAATGGTGCACGAGCCCCCCTGCACACAGAGATCAGAGAGGATATATCTAAGTTTGTTCAGAAGATGGCTACCGGGCAAACAAGGCCTAACATGGATACCACACCGGTTAGTGTTATAACACTAGCGGGTGAAAACAAAGGTGCATCAATGCAACTAGATTCTGAGTTGGAAAAAAGGGAAGGCAGAGTTCACATTCACCGGGGCTACAAGACCAACCCGGATGAGAGCAGCGCTGAGGCAACTACCGATGGAGAGGGAAGCTCGAGGGCTAAAAGGTCAAAAGACAAGGAAGACGAAGATCAAGATCAGACATCAAAAGCATACATTAACAGCAATATTCAGGGAGTCAACAATTCAATCGTTTTCAACAGTTCCGTTACTGAAAAAGATCCGGGTGTCCACATGGTTCTCTCTCATAGTCGCACAGAATCAATTAAATCAAATAATAAGATGGAGTCTGAGACACGCAAGGCGGAGTTTAACGTTACACCTGCACAGAAGCTTACTTACGAGCCCATAGTCAGACGGAGATGCCTCCGAGGCCTTTTCATGGAGCCAAGTGACTCTGAGTCTGACCCGCACGATCCTGAGAAGCCTCGGCGCCATGGTTGTCGTTATAGCTGCAAAGAGAAGAGCAAAGACAATGACATAGATGTTCTGTAGCTGAGCTAACTAATATAATATTATGGTACTTGCATGCCTGCGGATTGTATGTATTAAGTGTATATAGTAATAGCAAAATTGCAATAAATTCAAAATAAGGATGACATGTAAACCATGAAACCGTGGTTTGTTGTAATCTGTAATAAAATATCATGATATGATTACACATTTAAGATATAAAACCAATAATACACCTTTTTTTAACTGAAAAGACTGCCTGAATTCCTACAAAATAAAGAGTAATGCTATGCTTTTCAAATTTTGATCCCAAAAGTGCTTTCTAAATGATGTGGCAGTAGAGTCAGGTCTAATACAGTGGGACCAGTTAAATTTTGATTGGAAGTTGTTTACCTGACTCCACTACCATATCATTTGAGAAGCACTTTTAGATAGAAATTTAGGAAGTATAACATTACTCCAAAATAAATATTGAATCTCCTCAAATGATGAAGTTACATACTCTAAAGAACAGTAGTAGGACTATTCTGCAAATTATAAATATATATATATATATATATATTTATGGAATTACAAATAGATTTAATATACTAGAAATACACCATTTTGTTCAGTTTCATTACATTAAAGAAAGGGTAAATTACACTTTACCCCCCTGTAGTTTGGGTGTGATGACACTTTTGGTCCCTGTAGTTTCAATTTTGTCAATTTGGTCTTTACAGTTTCAGTTTAAGTTCAATATAGTCCATTCATGAAAGTTTCCTACAACTTTTGACAAAAATTGGTCATATGATACACATGTAAGGTATTTTAGGGGCATAATGGTACATTTGTGTAGAGTAATTACACTTTACACACTTATATTGAACCTAATTCCATAAAAAAAATTGTAAGAAAATTTGATGAAATGGACTGTATTGAACCTAAAATGAAATTGTAAGGGCTAAAATGACAAAATTGAAACAACATGGACCAAAGTGAAATCACACCCAAATTACAAGGGTGCGAAATGTAATTTACCCTAAAAAGAAAAAAAGAGTTTTTTTGGTAAAAAGTAGGGGTGGCAATCGGGTCGTGTCGGGTCATAATCGTGTCGGGTCATTATCGTGTCGCGTCATTGTCGTGTCGGGTTATAATCGTGTCATTCTTACCGTGTCATAATCGTGTCGGGTTATAATTGTGCCGGGTCATACACGGGTCACCCGTTTAACCCGTCTAACCCGTGTAGAGTGTCATCGGTTCGGTTCGGATCGGATTTTATTTTTTTTATTTTCGATTTTTTCATGTTTTAAAAACCAACTGAAGTGGTCGGTTCGGTCGGTTTTGCCAATTTGAGCGGTCAGCTCTATTTTTTAGTTGTAAGTAATTTTAAAAAAACCGACTGGTTAGCTCGGTTCGGTAATTCGAAAAAGCTTACAGTCCTACTAAGAACACAAACAAGTCTTTCATAAAATGTATCAATTATTAAAACGTACGTCTCAAATACCAAAATATTACAAATATAACAATATCCAACTATTATAAACTTAACACCCAAGCATTTCCAAACAAAATGAATAAGAAGAAATATTGTTTTTACTAACTGGATAAAGAAATTTCTCCGCTTGCCATCTATCAAGAATCAAGATTAACAATTGTATTTGTCTAATTGACTAATTTGTCTCCCTAGCTCCCAATCCAGCAATCCTGGCGGACTTCCTCCCTTTTATTTTATTTTATTTTATTATTTTATTATTATTTTTTTTATACAATGCTTGATACATGAATGCTTCCAGGCTCCAGCTTCCTCTCTCCCTTATTAGTTATTAATAATTATTATTTTTTTATTATATTAGTTATTAATTATTATATATAAATTTACTTGTTTGGTAAGTTAGTAACTACTCTTTTTTTTGGTGCGCAAACAAAAAAAAAAAACAATTTTAGTTTTTATATATATAAATTTTAAATAAATATGTTTCAAAAAAATATATTTTTTTTAATTCTTATTTATATTATTTGTATTTTAGACTTCCATATTATTAAAAATTATTTTTAGAACTAAAAAAAAATGCCCCAATTGCATTTAAATACTTAATCGGGTCAAACGGGTTAGACGGGTTGACCCGCTTCAACCCGTTTATTAATCGTGTCACACGGGTCGACTCGTTTATGACCCGTGCCCTTATACGGGTCACCCAAACCCGTTTATTTTCGTGTCGGGTCGTGTCGAAAATTGCCACCCCTAGTAAAAAGCAATAACAAAAAATAAAATTTTAACAAAAAAAAAAAAAAGGGAAGGGAAGTATGTCCCCTCACTACAACAACAGATGGTCAAAGGATGCCTCTTCCCTTCTCCCTTCACATATCAACCAAACAAAGATTTACTAATACCCCCTACCCCACACACACACACACACACACACACACACACACACACACCAAAAAAAAAACCAAAAGCAAAAGAAAAAGAAAGAACGGGTATAATATTCAAATAAGAAAACAATTAAACAAATAACCTTGGATTAGCCACATCAACTTCTACCATGGCCAAAAACAAGACACCCAGAAATGAAGGTTGTTATATTACAACAGGCAGCTTTAAAAATCCACTTCATCTTTAAGCTGACAGAACATGAGATAGCACATAGCCCACCAGTCCTAATATGTAGTTTACATCAAATAAAGTTTAAGAATGCTATTGAAGAAAATTCAAAATGTTAATCCTATGTCACCCAAATTACATCTGCTTGCAAGTTCAAACAAAATCAATCAACAATGGTACTTTTTTTCACATAAGTAGTTCTATGAATTTCACATAATTTTTGTTTATGTCTGGGGTTAACTAATGCGGATTTTTGTTTTAGGCTGTGTTTGGCAAAGCCTCATTGAGCTTTTTATGTGAAATTTATGTAAATTTTATGTAACTAGTTGTGTGAAAATTTTCAGCCTTTTTAAAAGTAAATTCACATAACTTGAGAGAAATGAAAAGCTAAAGGCAATTGAAAGGAGATGCTAGACCTACTCAACAAGGAAAAAAGCTTGTCTAGAGAATCCCAGATATCTAAAAACATACGTTTTTTCCCCACGAGGTAAAGCCAAGAGTGTAAGAAACAAAACATAACTATACAAAAAGTGCCAAAAAGCTTCCAAGGTATCAAACAAAAAACCTATTTCTACTTCTCCTTTTGTAAAATATTGAGTATCATCATCTCTATAAACCATCCAATTGACCTCTTTACGCCTTTTTTTAGTTTTGCAGTATTAACTATGGCTAAACGAAGGGTGACATTTCGCTTCCAACTCCCTTGGCAAGTAGGGGCACCGCCAAATCCTCGCCCCGCAACCACCACGATTGGTATTACAAAACCTACCACCACCACAACTCCGGCTCAAAGGCCACCATTTAGCCCAGGAGGGGTGGATCCAGTTCAACCCCCTCCTCCTCCACAAGATCAGACAGCCCCAGCAAGAACCGAGTCGCTGCCATCTTCACCAGCCCGGGTGACCACTCAAACCCGAGTTGCTTCTGAACCAACCTCACCATCGCATGTTCCGACACAAACCCAAGCCACATCTCAACCCACACCACAATCTCCACAAACTCAAGCAACACCAAGAACCGAGACTCAATCATCTTCTCCATCCCGTGTAGCCACTCAATCCGGAGTTGCTTCTCAGCCAACCTCACCGTCCCGTGTTCCAATTCAATCCCAAGATGCCTCTCCACCCCCACAGGCTCCACTGCCATCTCCACAAACTCGAGCAGGACCGAGAACCGAGCCTCAGCCATCTTCGCCATCACGGTTAGCCACTCAATCCCGGGTCACTTCACAGTCGGCTTTACATTCCCCCACTGCAATAACTCAACCACAGGCTGCCTCCCAACCACCATCACCATCGCGGGTAATACCTCAACGTGATGCAATCTCTCAACCCTCATCACCATCTCGAGCACCTTCTCAGATTCAACCCCCATTACAAACAGCCACTAAGCCTCAATCTCCTACCCTTTTGGCCTCCCAGCCACCTCCAAGTTCCATTGAGCCCCCACCATCAGTCTCTCAACAAGAACTGCAATCACAAGACGTACAGCCAAAGGCAGAAATTACAGTTGAGACCGTTGAGGACGACCAAAACCAAACACCATCTCAAATAATTTCTCAACCCAATGAGATGGAAAAACAGTCTTCAGAAGTGTCAGGACCGAAAACATTAGCAGTTGAAGCAACTCAAGAGGCACCTACCACAACCCAGAGATTAGATTCTTCTATAGTCAATTCGGTACCCAATACCCTTCTAGAGTCGAATAGAAAGCCCGAGGAAACTCGAGAAGAAAAGGAAATAGTAAAAGCAGCAAACAAAGAGCAACCAAGCGTTGCATCTCAGGTAGAGCAAAAGCAGCCACATAAGCGAGAGATTCGTAGAACAAACAAGACAGTAGCCACCTCTAACAGTAAGGGGAACCACACACGGACTGCTATTTCACGTCTGGATGACAAGAACACCGTGAGTGAATCTCGCCAAAAACCTGCTACATCCTACGCTGCACGAGCCCCTCTGCACAGACAGATCAAAGAAGATATATCTAAGTTTGTTCATAAGATGGCTACTGGGGAAACAAGGCCTAACATGGAAACTGAACCGGTAAATGTTATAACAATAGCAGGTGAAAATAAAGGTGCATCAATGGAACTAAGTTCTGAGTCGGCAAAATGGGAAGGCAGAGTTCACATTCACCGGGGATATAAGACCAACCTGGATGAAAGTGCAGAAGCAACAACCGATGGAGAGGGAAGCGTGAGGTCGAAAGACACAGAAGCCAAAGAAGATCAGACATCAAAAGCATATGTTAATAGCAATATTCAGGGAATCAACAATTCAATCATGTTCAACAGTTGCGTTACTGAAAAAGATCCAGGTGTCCACACGGGTTTCTCTGATAATCACATGGAATCTATTAAATCAAATAATAAGACAGAGTCGGAGACACGCAAGGCGGAGTTTAACGTTACACCTGCACAGAAGCTTACATAGCCCACAGTCAGAAGAAGATGCCTCTGAGGCTCCATGGATCCAAGTGACTCGGACCCGGACGATCCTAAGAAGCCTCGGCGCCATGGTTGTCACTACAGCTACAGAGAGAAGAGCAAAGACTATGACATATATGTTCGGTAACTTGGTAACATATAATTAGCTTACGGTACTTGCATGCTGGCGGAATGCATATATTCGGGTATATATTCATAGCATTATTGCAATAAATTCATAATAAGGATGATATGTAGGCCATGAAACTATGGTATGTTGTAATCTGTAATTGAATATCATGATATGATTACACAATTATGATATACAACTAATAATACTTCCTTTTTTACCTGAAAGATTACTTGAGTTCCTACAAACTATATAGTGATTAGTGAATCTCCTTGTGTAAAGAGGTCACATCACGTAATGTAGAGAACAGTTGCAGGATTATTCTGCAAATTAAAAATAGATTCATACACTAGAAATAGACCATTTTGGTCACTGTCGTTACATATATATACTAGATAAAGTGGATTTTTTTTTTTCAAAAAATAAATAATAAAATAACCAAAAATAAAAAGTCAAAACAGAAGGGAAGTCTATCCCACTCCACAGCGACAACTGATGGTCAATGGATGTCTCTTCTCTCCTCCCTTCCTCTCCTTAACGTATCTGCCAAACAAAGATTTAATAATACCTTCCGACCGACACCAAAAAAAAAAAAAAAAGAAAGGATATAATATTCAAAAAAGAAAAGAATTCAACAGTAACCTTGCATTAGCTCACATCAACTTCTACCATGAACAAAAAAAAAAAAGACATACCCAAAAATGCAGGTTGTTACATTCCAACAGGCAGCTTTAAAATACCAGTTCATCTTTGAACTGATTGAACATGAAGTGACATATAGCCCGCCAGATTTGGGCTCTAATATATAATTTAAACCAAATGAAGGTAAAGAATGTCATTGAAGAGAAAAAATGTTAATTCTATGTCATCCAAATTACATCTGCTTGCAAGTTCAAACAAAATCAAATCTGTAAAATACATGCAAACTTCATATACATATTTGACATGAAATATATTTACATGGGAATATATAATAAAATTAGAGTATCTAAGGAGTGGCGTGACTCCTACACTGTTCTTAGTATGTGCCCAACTCAGTCCTTCGACAAGCCACCTCTACTCGAAGCAGAGTTCTTCCCAGGATATCTCTGTTAAATAAAGTATTCAAGAAGAGCAGTTATAAACATGTGTGTGTATATATATATATGTATCGGGCAATAGTATACACCAAAGACTTACTGAGAATAATAAGGAAATATATAGGAAACTAAATAATAAACATGACTTGGGGGAGAAAAACCACTGCATGGGTGTAGAACAAAAGGTCTAACCTGCTTTCCAATGCTGAATGGGATATATTTGTATTTGATCATGTGAATGATTTGACGCCTCATAGTGAGGACAAATAGAACGATCCAATAAAACAGTAGTATGGGCCAGAAAGCTGGTACGTCGAATACGGAGAAGAAGGTCATCACGAAGGCCACACAGAAAGCTTTTGTAATGGCATACCTGAAATCATAGAACAAACCAATTTAAATGCTCTACTTTTAAGCAACTGAATCATGCATGGTATGCAAATCATCGAGTCAGTTCTGCAAATCCAATGATCAAATTAGGGTTCAGTTACGTAATATTGATCCATAATTTCCCTCTGTCTTGACTTCTTTTCAAACCGCCTCAACCCTTCCCCAGATTTTGGTACTTTGAGTTCCTCGTACTTGTAGGTTCTGTTTGTTTCATGGATTTAGTGAGGGAATTGGAAATAAAACACTTGAAAAATATATAGGATGGAAAAGAAAATAAGGTGAAGAATAAATTAAAAACTTTGCATTTTGCTAGTCTCTTTCGTTGGTCTTTTCTTGAGTTCTTAATCTATTTTGAATTTTCTTTTTTTTTCTTTTTTTTTTTAAATTAAGCAATGAGTGGCGGGGGGAGATAAGGAAAATAGGTACATTTCTAGCGGGGGGGGGGGGGGGGGGGGGGGGGGGGGTGGGGGGTGGGGGGTGTGGTGGTGTTTGAACACTCCTTCCTTTTTTCCTTTTCCTTGTCTTAATCTGCATACCAAATAGAGCCGTAGTGCCTTCACTTTGAACATGTTAGGGGTCGCAATAGTTTTAGGGGTTCTTCCTTAACAATTCTTATGTTGGAAAAAGCACAAAGAAAATGTTAAAAGAGGAGGAAAGTATTTTCTCTTTCCCAATCCATCCCCTTTTGGACGGCTTGAAATGTGTGGGCCTGGAGGGAAGAGACATCCTCCCCTCTCCCTTTCCCTCCTCTCTCCATCCTACCAAACAAGTGATTCTACCCCCTTCCTTTCCATTCACTCCTCTCCTTCCTTATCCTCTTCCCTGATACCAAATATGTGTTAAGCTAAATAAAGAAGCTTAAAGCAAATAGAGAGAACATAGAGCATATATAGTTCTCAATGAAGTACCATAAATGGTTTCTTTATCAACACATTTAACAATATAGCATTCATATGACATGAATATGGTCAGAATGCCTGTCTCACCAGAACTTGAACTCGGGTAGTCGGCGGATGAAAGGCCTAAATTCATCAGATTCTTTCGTTGGCAACGAAGCTCCGTCTAAAGCTTCCATCTCTGGATCGATCTTTGGTGAGAGAAAGCCGATCAACAGATTCAAAATGTATATTCCTAGTCCATACGATATTATATAAAATCCTTGAATAAAGTAAACCCGCAGGACATAAATAAATCCAGCAACAAGAGTTCCAAGCCACCTCTCCACCGGATGAGGAGTGGACCTATCCAAATAATATTGAAATGCCCTCGAAAAATCATTTCTCCACTTGACTAAAGGCGCCACAGGGGAGGCACCATCATTCCCATCTCCTTCCATCAAAATTAAGCTTTAATCTTCCTGTAAATCCAATATGAGTAAAATAATAATAAATAAATAAAGCTCAATTCAAGACAATGGGAGTTAGAATAATATTAGACTTTGTTTGGTTGCTAAGAAACTGGATGGTACCCAAAAAAATTAAAGACATAATCAAAGAACACCTAAATTTTACTTCATGGTGGCAATGGCTTAAGTGCCTAGGGATATCGAAAGCTAAATTTAGTTAGAACATATAGTTCTTAAGCTATATAGAGAAAAACTTTTTTTCTCTTGGGTGTGAAGCAATTAAGCAATCAATGTGGGAGAAAATCCCAACCAACATTCATGAGTAAACTTTACACTAGTCAACTCTATACTAGCAAATAAAAGAAATTTGAAAAAATAAATAAATAATCTGTGTAAATGAAACATTTAGGCTTTGTTTGGTTTCATGTCTCATCCATAAGGTACAAAAATCTCATCTTTTAATAATCCAATGATAAAAAATTAAGCCTCAAATTCCCTTTCTTTCTTGTTTTTTTTTTTGGACAAAGTAAACCCATCAATCAATACAATAGACATTCAAGTATGTATAGCTATCGAACCCAAACATAAAGCCTAAATTTAGAAAAGAAAGCATTAATTTGAAAGTTGAATCTGCAACACTATACATGTAGATACAGAAATACAAGTTCATGTGCAGTGTATTTGTATGTAAATATATGTATAACCACAAGAACTATCAGAGATGGTATGAAGTGCGAGGTCTAACCTTCAAAGTTAGGATTTTTTTTAGCAACTAAAGCGATTCAATTAGATGAAAAATGAAGACTCAATTCATTTTATCTTCGTTTCTAATCTATTGACGGTTCAATGCCGAGAAGTCACCGACAAACCATCTCTTTCATCTCAAGTTCCTGACTTTTCAAATGACATCACAAACCTAGTCTTTGACTATTACAAAAAAATATATCAAACCCTTAACGCTATGATTGGGAGTTTAGGAGAGAAAAGAAAAGAAGAGAAAGTCATAAGTAATGAGAGAAAAGAAGAGAAGAGAAATGATGGTGTTTTCTTTCATCTTGATTGGAAGTTGAGGAGAGAAGAGAAAGTAACTTTCTTTCCCCTTGATTGCAAGTTGAGAAGAAAAGAAAAGAAAAAAAAATAAGTTACCATTCTACCCATCAATAACTTGGACTAACAAACCCTCATACACTCACGCCATACATACCTAGGAAAGTAAACTGGCAATGGAAGGTTTGGTTGTCGCTGGTTTTCTAAGCTGTGTTTTGTTTTAATTTTTATAATATATGTATGTGTATTATAATACAAGCCCTAGGACTTAGATGGAATTACAATTAGGTAAGACTAAACTAGAAGGGTATAGTGGGTATTAGAAAATATTAATTAATCCTCACTTTTTTTCTCTCCTTTTCTTCCCAATTTGGAGAGAAAGAAATTGAAAGAAAGTGAGGGTTAGTTTTCTCTCCCTTTCTCTCCTTTTCTCTCCTCATTAAAACTCGCAATCGAGAGAAAGCGAGAGAAAGTGAGGTACTTTCTCTCCCTTTCTCTTCTTTTCTCTCATAATTTAAACTCCCAATCATAGCGTAAAAGATATAAAAATGCAGCAGCTAGCAGCTGAAGGAGGACATAGTTAAATACCATCTTGTCCCTCACTAAAATTTATATTCACACGTCTCATAAGAATATATTGATTTGTGTGAGGGCAATTTTGTCATTTTAGCTCACCAACTATCTTTAGGAACACTTGTAATTACAAGTGTATCCTTTTAGTATACATAATGACTCATACATCTCGATACTCATCAAAAAATGATATATTGGTTTGTGTGAGGGTAATTATGTCATTTCAAATGAATTATTACATTCAGGTCAACTTTTAAAATTTTATTTAATATAATAATAAGGATTCAATCAATAATATTATACCTAATTACATATAGGTCAGCAGTTTTTGGAATATTTATTATTAATTTAAAAAAAATCAAAAATTGCGACTATTTTGACAACTATTTACGAATTAGTCACTAATATTTACAATTTGATCAACTTCTTCTCTCAAATTTAGTATTCATATATTGTAATATGTGTAATTGCATTTGGGTGAGCAAGTTTTGGGATATTTATTATTCACTTCACAAAAAGTCAACAAAAGTGGCTATTTTAATTGCTATTTACAAATCGTTCACTAATATTTACATTTTGATTAACTTCTTCTCTAAAACTTATGCATTTAGGAATTGGTCATTAATATACCAAAATTCACTTATACTCAAATCTCATACCAAATTCATATCTTATACTCGAATGCATAAGAGGGGATTGGCACGTGCATCGCACGTGTCGGGACCCTAGTATATATATATATATATATATATACTACCTCCGTCCCATTTTATGTGTCCATATTGGGGAATCCAACTATTTAAGGGGACAAAAAGAATTTACACCTACTTTCCACAATTGTCCATAATCATTGCACTTTCTATTTTGTTTTGGTGTTGATTGCAAGGAAGGGTAGTTGGGGAAACTAAGTAAAATTTATATACTAATTTAGGAAAGTGGACAACAATTTTGGGACATCCCAAAAAGAAAAGATGGACACATATAATAGGACGGAGGGAGTATATTTTTAGCGATGAAAATGTTGAGCTTTAGCGATGAAAATTGATAGCTGGACTTTTTTTTAAAATTTTTTTAAAAAAACTTTACATAACTAATAAAATTTTGTAGTTAAAAGAATTTGATTTTAATGAATTTTAACAAAATTACATAACTTATTTGATTTTGTAGTTAAAAGAATTTGATTTTAATGAATTTTAACAAAATTTGTAAATGTGTGGTCTTTTAAACTCAAATAATCTAATACAAGGGATTTTGGGGATTAAAAGAAGAGTTTTTTCTTTCTCTTCAAGGCAGGACGGAAGATAAAGACGAAGAAGAGATGATTCGGAGTCTAGTGGTGGTTGCGGGTTCTTTTGTGGATGGGTTATAGTGAGGAAGATTGCGTAGTAGTTATTGTTGGGAATTGGGATATGCTATAGTGGCTATTTGGAAAAGTAAGAAATCGGTTTTGTTGACCATCACTAAACTCTGATTCTGTAAATTAAAGAATTTTGGAGAGTATCTATTTCTTGCACAAAAAATCGTGTCCAGACAAATACCTCACTTAAAATTGATTTTTTGTCAAGGCAACACAACTTTGGTTCGTACAAAAACTATTTAGAGAAATTAGACCTAGACTGAATCGTAAAAAGCCCTTAGAATCGTTTGATGTGAATATTTTGTTGAATTTGACAGACCAACACGGCTAAGAATCAAAAAGACAATTTTCAAGTGACACTGAGTTAGCAAATCGATTCGCAAAATTTCTAATGGGATGTCTGACATAGTTTCTGCTTATGTGAATCAATTGTAAAAATATAAAAAATAAAAAATAAATAACTACTTTTTTATTAAAAATTGTAAAAGATAACTTTTGGTCAATCGCAAATTTCTGAGATTGATTCATGTTTTTTGTGATAAAATAAAAATTAAAAAAAAAATTTGATTTGTCAAACTGTTTATTTTAACTTTTGGAGTTTTATAATCACTTATGAACTTCAAAAGATGTTGCCAAACACCCTCTAAGTCCATGTATGTGGCCCGACCCAAAATCAAAATAAAACCAAACAGCCCGGAATTACCTTGGGCTTGGGCCATCGATCAATGTTTTCTTTTTCACCAAATGTGGTGGATGCCATGTAACGAAAATGGTGTACTTGCCCAGCTCATCACAAGACTCAGGTCATTGAAAAGAGAGAGAAATAAAACTTTTGCCCTTGGTGGATTTAAACACAAGTTGATTCCAAAGTCTTGAGTTAACTCTCCCTTAGGAGGTTTTACTTGGTCATGTCATTTGATAAATTCTTTGTATAACTTTACTTTTTTCTCAAATATTTGTTGGGGACTTTAAAAAAAATATATATAAAAAAAAAATAAAAGACCCCACGGGTAGTGAAGAATGTTTTTGTTTCTAAAATTTATTTTGATTTTATTTGTTAAGTGGAATCACCTTCAATTTTAGAGGAGACGCTCTAAATTTATTCAAAGTTATACTGAATGGTCGTACTGTCGTATTATTTGAGATCTAAATTGTCTCGAATTAGGGAACCAAAGCATTCATTTTAAACATAGTGTGCTAAAAAATGTGAGTGATGATTGGCACTTAAAACTCGGTGGGAGGAAAAGAGGTGAACAATCCATAACTGATAACACTTAGAACTTCTATTTGAACTCTCAAAATCATATGAAAACAATTTCGATCAAACACATGCTTGTGTTTGAAGTGTTCGATTGCCTCGTGACACGAGGACTTAGAAGCAACCAAATTGTAAAGGAGATGGGAAAGAGAGAGTTCGAAGTCGAATATTTGATCGAATATGACCTTCAAAGGTCTTCAAAATGGAATAAATGAAAATAAGTGTCCAATGGTGAAATAGTGAAACATAAACGGTTTGAAGTATCCTACTCTGTTGGGTGTGGCTTATATTGTAATGGGTCTGTTACACTAGCCCCAAGAGTTAAGGGGAGGGCCCTGTGGCCCATGGTGGAACGAAGCTTAGCCATGGAGCTGGGATTGTGGTAAAACCATGCTTGGATTCTGGATTCTGGATGTTCATATCATATGTGTCCACATGTGGACTGCTTTGATACCTACAAGTCAATAAATTGTGGTAATGTTGCCATGGGTAATGATGCATCTTGTAAAGTCATTGGTATTGGCACTATTAAAATTAAAATGATTGATGGTATTGTGAGGACTTTGGGTGATGTGAGACACGTTCCAGAATTAAAGAAGAATCTAATTTCTTTGGGTACATTGGACTCTAATGGCTGTATTTTTAAATCAAAAGGGGGTGTCTTGAAGGTGATCAAAGGGGCTATGGTTTTGATGAAGGGTCAGAAGGTTGCATGAAATATTTACAAGTTGTTGGGAAGCATGATTGTGGATGGAGCTGCAGCAACAACTTCTGCAGAATCTAGTACTAATGATACTTTATTGTGGCATATGAGACTTAGTCACATGGGTGAGCGAGGTTTGTTGGAGCTTCATAAGAGAAATCTGTTGAAGGGAGTAAAATCATGCAAACTGGATTTTTGCAAATATTGTGTACTTGGGAAATAATGTAAGGTACATTCAAGACAGTAAGTAACTCACAGTAGTAAGGGTATTCTTGACTAAGTTCATTCAGATGTTTAGGGGCCAGTGAGAGTTCAATCAAATGGTGGATCTTATTACTTCGTAAGTTTCATAGATGATTACTCGAGGAAAGTCTGGGTCTACTTCATGAAGCACAAATCTAAAACTTTTGCTAAGTTCAGATTATGAAAGACAGAGGTAGAGAAACAAACAGGAAGATAGATTAAGTGCCTCAGAACGGATAATGGTACAGAGTACAAGGATGCACAATTTATGAAGTTTTGTGAAGAGCATGGGATCAAGAGACATTTTACAGTCCGGAGAACACCACACCAGAATAGTGTTGCAGAGAGGAAGAACAGAACTAATAGCAGAAAGAGCAAGGTGTTTGAGACTTAATACTGGCCTACCCAAGAGTTTTTGGGCTGAGGCAGTGAGTATGGCATGCTACATCATTAATAGATCACCTAGAGCAGTGCTTGATGGAAAGGTAGCAGAAGAGGTTTGGACAGAGAATGAGGTGGATTACTCTATGATGAGGGTATTTGGGTATCCTGGTTATGTTCATATCCCGAGGAAAGGTCAAAGTTAGACCCAAAATCAAAGAAGTGCGTTTTTCTTGGGTACAAGAAAGGGGTAAAAGGGTATAAGCTTTGGGATCTTGAAACTCAAAAGGTGGTCATTAGCAGAGATGTAGTGTTTGATGAAAACTCAATGTTAAGAACTTCTTTGGAAGATCAGAAGCACAGTCAGGGGAGAATAACAGCAACAAACAGGTCATAGAGGTGGAGCTTGATGTAGACAAAGAAAATATTATCCAGTAGATAGAGGAGCATCATAGCATAGCCACAGACAGACCTAAACACACGACGAGACCACCAACTAGGTATGATGATTTTGTTTCTTTTGCACTTATTACTAGTAGAGGAAAACCTTCAACTTATCAGGATGCAATTAGTTGTCAAGATAAGGACAAGTGGGTATGGAGGCCATGGTAGAAGAAACTCAGTCACTACAAAAGAATAAGACTTGGAATTTGGTGGAACTTCCTAAGGGAAAGAGGGTAATTGGGTGCAAGATGGTCTACAAGAAAATGGAAGCAGTATCAGAAAAAGAAGGGCAGAGGTTTAAGGCATGCTAAGATTGGTAGCAAAAGGGTACTCACAAATGAAAGGGGTTGACTACAATGAGATTTTCTCTCTAGTGGTTAAGCACACTTCCATCCGGACAGTACTTGTTGTAGTAGCTAATTATGATATGGAGTTGGAGCAGCTAGATATGAAAACTGCTTTCCTTTATGGTGATTTGGAGGAGCACATCTTCATAGAGTAGCCAGAAGGATTCAAGTAACCAGAATATGAACATCTTGTTTGTAGATTGAAGAAGTCTTTGCATGGACTGAAGCAGTCTCCAAGGCAGTGGCACAAGAAGTTTGATTCCTACATGATTCAGATTGGCTACAGTCGTTGTGAGTATGATTATTGTGTTTACTTCAGGGTTCTTGATGATAGTTCTTTCATTTTCTTGATGATTTATGTTGATGATATGTTAATTGCTACTAAGTGTGTGAAAAAGATTTTTAGACTGAAAGTCTTGCTTGGTAGGGAGTTCAAAATGCAAGACTTGGGTGCAGCCAAGAAAATTCTTGGCCTGGAAATTTAGGAGAGACAGAAGGGCTAGAAAGTTATGGGTTTTTTAGTAAAAGTACATGAAGAAGGTACCGGAGATGTTTAGTGTGAGTGATACTAAACCAATTGGTACACCATTGGCCAATCACTTCATTGTCTGCTAGTCAATGCCTGAAGACAGAAGCAGAAATTGAAGATATGTCCAACATACCGTATGCCAATGCTGTAGGTTGATTGATGTATGAAATGGTTTGCACTAGACCTGATTTGGCAGATGCAGTCAGCACAGTTAGCAAATATATGGCAAATCTAGGGAGAGAGCATTGGAAGGCAGTGAAGTCATTTTTAAATATTTGCAAGGTATAGTTGATTATGGCATTATGTTTCAGAGACAGCAGGGTTCTATTTCAGTTGTGGGGTACGTAGATGCAGATTACGTAGGTGATTTGGATGACAGGAGGTCTATGACAGGTTATGTGTTTACACTAGCAAGAGGGCCTATATCTTGGAAGTCTACTTTACAATCGATTGTGACACTATCTACAACTGAATCAAAACACATGACAGCAGTTGAGGCTGCAAAGGAAGCTTTGTGGTTAAAGGGTTTAGTCAAGGAACGTGGTGTTGATCAAGGTGGAGTTCAGTTGCATTGTGATAGTCAGTGAAGAAACTTTGAATCCAACCCAAAAGCTTAAGCTATTAGATGGAGAGGCCCAACAAGTATATCTAGCCATAGCCAACTCCATATTTATTTGATGTGGGACATATTATCTAACACGCCCCTTCACGTGCAGCCTCTTCTTGGGTCTGTCACATGCGCCTTTTTGGGTCTTATCATCATGTAGCCTTTTGTTGGGTCTGTCATCGTGGGGGTATGGGCTTTTTTTTTTTTTTTTTGAAGGGTTGGGAATGGGCCTGGCTCTAATACCATGAGAATTTTTAAGGAATTGTGAGAAAGCCCTTGTTTTATTCTTGACTATTACATAATATATATACAAACATTCTCTTTCAAACATGGTAATAACATAAATAAAAAAGGAATCGCAGGAGCTTTTAAAGGGATGCAGATTTGGTGCTGATTCTTCCTTGATTTTGTCCACGTGATGTTGACTCTTGTTCATTTTGAATATTTCTACAAGCAGATCCTTTAAGTCCATGATTATAGGGAATATATTGATGATATATTCCTTTACGGTTTCAGCGACCCAGATTGGGTTGGTTGTCCTATCACCAGACATAGTACAACTGGTTTTTGTGTCTTTCTTGGTGCTAATTGTATCTCTTGGTGTTCGAAGATACAACCAACGGTTTCTCGCTCAAGTTCAGAAGCAGAGTATCGATCAATGGCCGTCACAACAGCTGAATTAACTTGGCTCACATTCTTATTACGTGATATTGGCATTTCACTTTCTCAACCTCCTCAGTTATCCTGTGACAATCTTACTGCCCTTAACATGTCTGTCAATCCTATGTTTCATGCTCGTTCTAAACACATCGAGTTAGACTATCATTTTGTCCGAGAAAAGGTCGTTATGGGCACTCTTGTTACTCGTTATGTGGCCTCATCCTCTCAGCCTGCTGACATTTTTACAGAGCCTTTGCCTAAGACTCCTTTCACTGCGTTTTGAACTAAGCTGGGTGTTTAGTCTCCTTTCCCCTCCAGCTTGAGGGGGCATGTTAAGGAATATCATCAATATATTCCCTATAATCGTGGACTTAAAGGAGTTGTTTGTGGAAATATTCAAAATGAACAAGAGTCAACATCACGTGGACAAAATCAAGGAAGAATCAGCACCAAATCTACATCCTTTTAACAGCTCCTGTGATTCCTTTTTTATTTATGTTATTATATGTATGAAAGAGAATGTTTGTATATATATTATGTAATAGTCAAGAATAAAACAAGGGCTTTCTCACAATTCCTTAAAAATTCTCAGTCAGGGTGCCATTTATTTGGCGAAGAACCAAGTGTATCATGTAGGAACTAAGCATATAGATGTGAGATTCCACAAGATCAGGGAGTTGGTTTCTACTGGTGATATTCTTTTGGAGAAGATTCATACAACAGAAAATGTTGCAGACATGTTGACAAAGCCCGTTACTACAGAGAAGTTCAAGCATTGCTCGGACTTGATTCATGTCTCTTCTTGTTGAAGAGGATGAGTACCCCCTACCCTTTATTAATTAGTTCAAGGTGGAGTATATAATAATGATCTTCAAGGTGGCTTGATATTCGCCAAGGTGGAGATTGTTGGGTGTGGCTTATATTATAATGGGTTCGTTACGCTAGGCCCAAGATTCAAATAGCCTCCTGCGGTACGGTATGGGTATTTTGGGGATTTGCCATGTACCTATAGGAGATATATAAGATGTAACCCTAATCGTTTTTTGATAGTGGAAGCTTCTGGCTCTCCGGTGTGGACGTAGGCACAATGCCGAACCATGTAGAAATTCTCTGTGTCTCTTTAATCTTTCTGTTTTTCATATATTGTTTGCGTGTAATTGTTTCGATCCAACATCCTCGAACCTATGCTAGTTTGAACAAAACAAAATGAAAGTGAAATGATAGATGGTCTTCGAAGAAGACAGTAAGTAAACTAACTAAGAAAAAACAAAGTGAATGACCACTTCGAACTAACTACTAAGGAAATTAAAGCATTAAAAGTAAAAGTAAATTATGATTAAACTAACTAAATTAAACTAGTTAAACTAAGGATTTAAACTACAAACTAATCCTAATCTAAGGCCTTAGTGGCCGGATACTAAGAGGAAGGAGATAAATATGTGGTTATATTGATTGATTGTTTTGGTCAAAGACCATTACAAATGAGTACAATACAAGTATTTATAAGAAGAGTATACAACTATTTTGAATTTGAATTACATTTTCCTCCAACTATAATAATTAATAATTCAAATTCCTACAACTTTCTAGTAATTAATTACCAATTAGTGGGAGATGCTCCTACGATGACAAGTGTCTTCAAGTAACTTCCATCTTCATCACCATTGATCTTCAAGTAACCAACCTTGATCTTCCCTTATAATGCCAAGTGTCTTTCAAGTAATCTTCCAAGTTCCCATGGCAACATATAATAATAATAATAATAATACAAAAAACTATATTACATTTTATGGTATAAAACATAGCCCCTCCGATTCTTTGAACATGAAGCATGCATAATTTTGAAGAACCAATTTCTTGATCTTCATAAAATAACATAACTTGCTTCGAAGCCAACACAACAACTTCGAACACGAAAATGGCTTTAAATTAGCATTCGTGGCCAATACAATAACTTCAAACATAAATTATGCCTTAAACCTACTTCAAAGTCAATACAACTACTTCGAATGCAAACTAAATGGCTTTAACTTGCTTTAACGCCAATACAAGTGACCCAAAATACCATCATTTAACTGATCATTGTGGTATATCACCAATCAAAATAAATTTTTGTTGGAGTTCTCGGCAAAATTGGTACATTGTCCATCAAAGAACAAACTTGGTGTAAACCTTGCCACATGGCTCTTTTAAAAATGATATGACTTGAATTTTGTGAAAAGAGCCAAAATGTGGACGCATTTTAATAATCTTAACCGATGGAATTTCCAACATTTTTTTTAGCCAATTACTTTGACTAGATTGATACAGTGATACTTATCAAATAGACCAACTACATATTTGTAGTTTGAATATGATCAACCTGGCCGAATGTTCATGATGCATGAGAACAAACTAATGCATGATTATTTGTGCCACCACGATGACACATGTCTGGTGCAAACAAACTGCATGAGAATAGCTTATGCCCACGTCTTCTTCTACCATTTTCTTTGTACCTCTGTTGACACCTATCAGAAAAAAAAAAACTCCATACATTCAAAATTTGAATAATTGGGCCCACCTTTTTTTCATAATTTGGAACAAAAACATGCCACACTATATGCACATTGGCCAGTACTCCAATCTCCTCAGGTCCACACTTATGTTTCTGTCTTCACATCAAAATAAACAACACTGTCGACATCTATTACCCATATCGATCGGCATGTATACATAGCCAGTTAACGCATTAGAGTAATGTTCGAATTTAGTCAGTGATTTCTGATGAGCCCCACAAAGCCAAAGCGGGTATTGACCAACCGAAGCCATGTTATAGAGTGGCTTAAATACTTCAAGAGTTTCAACTGTCACGCCCCCGACGTAGCATAAATAAGGAAAGCGTTTAATTTCCTTTATGGACCCGTAGGTTGTGACAATTTGAAGGATCGATTCCGTCCCAAACGTCAACAACAAAAATATAATAATCAGAGCAGAGCAATCAAGGCTTACAAAATTTTTCTAACTTAATAGTTATTACAGCACGAAGTCTCTAAAGGCACAAACCGCCTTAAATCAAAACAATAACTTAACATCTATTACAGTCATCCTTATAACAAAATAGGTCATAAATTAAAGCATAGGATATTGATAACAGTTTCATCTTCCAAAGCAGCCGTTATCAGTTTGCATAATCATAGGGCCCAGCATAGTTATAACTTGAAAAGCCTGAACACGAATGTCCAGGGTGCATCGACGCCGTCAGCTTCAAGAAGCTAGTGAGTATTAAAAACATAACTTTGAATGTAACACATACTCATTTACCATTTTCAAATTCCCCGTTTAATTCAACAAGTTTACATTAGAGTAAAGCATTCATTTTATAAAACAACCACAATATCATTTGAAAGCTATAATTCACATATATATGACCGTGTATGAAAACAATGCACCATCTCATCTTACCGACTCTTTTCTCTCGACAAACACAATAACCCACCATCTCACACCAGTATTTTTGAAATACTCCGATAACCACACTTTAGCACAGGGGTGCTAGGGAATGTCCAGTTTGCCTCACACTTTAGCACGGGGTGCCAGGGAATGTCCAATGTCTCATACTTTAGTACCTAATCCGCCTTGCAAATACATCACACAGTATCTAGACTCGGGTACCAGGGAGTGTCTGTAGGCCACACTTTAGCACTACCATGGGTGCCAGGGAATGTCCAAGTTCGGCGTCACACACTTTGATGCTACCATAGGCGTCAGGGAGTGTCCAGTTTTGCCACTGTCGCATTTCAAAGACACTCTAGCCGCAATCTCAATCACAACACACTTTGGTACTCACTTACCAGGGAGTGTCCACAAGACAATCTCAACCACACACTTTATACCATACTGACCATTACTCTTTTCCACACTGACCAACACTCACCATGCATGTACAACTGACACCACATGTATGTCATGAAACTTTAAACATAAAGTAAAATTATGAATTATAGGAACAACGTACGTGCGGGGATTGTTAAATCGTAATACATCATTTCATTCGTCCAAACATAACCAAATAGGTTTCTGTTTTACTAAATTTCTCAAACAGAGCTTTAAAAGTCCATGAAACATCACCCAACAGTTCCTTAACATAAAACAAGCAAAAACTAGAAACTGTCCAAAGTCGCACGCGCGGGCCGCTCGCGCGATATGCCCCTTTTTCATTTTCTTTTAAAATCTTTTCTGTCTGCCTGAAACCAGCCACCTCGCTCGCGCAGACCGCTCGTGCGGGCTGCTCGCGCGATATGCCCAATTTTCATTTTCTTTTAAAATATTTTCTGTCTGTCTGAAAACACACAGCTCACACGCTCGTGCGATGGTTCGCTCGCGTATTCTTCGTCAGAATTCCCCTGTTTCAGCTTTTGATGCCATTTTTGACCCATTTTGCAATTTAAACGTTACCATGCCTTATTATATATGGATCTCTTCGATTTTTAACAAGGAATAAGAATCTACGACCAATTTAACACGAATCATTCTGCAACTCACAAATTTTTCGAAGAATCAAAAGATGTCAAAATTTGATTTCTAATATACTTTCTTATGTGAACAAATTGAGCTCTAATACTTTAACCATAGTCTATATATACTATAATCTTTCATTATTATCTACAAAAATAGATTTTGGTTGAGTTTGAAAAGTTATGATTTTCAAGCTATGAAACTTCCAACGTGAACTCAAAAATGGTGATCAATTTTAACTACACAAAACAGTAAATCAATGGTGAATTACATTCTGAGTGAGTTAGAAATACTCACTGAGATTAGAAGATTGAACATGTTGAGAAAGAAATAGCAAGCTAAGAAATTCAAACCCAAGCTTTGGCTATGGGGATTGAGCTTCCTCTCTCTACAAATTCTGAAATTAAACTCTTAGAACTCTCTCTCTCAACTCTCTCGCTCTCTCCCTATCTCTCTGAAACTCTCTCTATCAGTGTGGCAGAAAGTAGATTGTGTGTCCATAAGAGAGAGGGTTGAAAGTTATAAAGCCAAATAAGAACTTGGAGGCCAAGTTCTCCCAAGTTCACTCTACAAAATGATTTTATTATCTAATTTCTAATCCAAACAATGCAGTTATACAAGATAAATACATACGTGTACACACACTCAGATTGTGAAGGGGAAAATTAGAGTAGTAGGGGTCAAGACCATTTGTTTGGGAAAATAGCTTATAGGTACAAGCATACACATGCAATACAAGCATAGCCAAACAAGGCACAGCTCAAGTGGCTAGGCATCTACACATGTGTTTGGGAATTGTGGCTTAAGACACAAGGTTAACACTCAATAAATAAGCATTCCCAAACAAAACCCAATCAATCATGGGTAGTATTAAATGAAAAGGCACAGGTCACTTCTTGATTGGTGGAGTTTCCCAAACTGTGGGAGATCAACGCGGCCCGAACAGTTTTGCACATAAACTGGTATTTTAGCATCATGGTGGTCACCACAAAAATACAGAAAATTCATTTTAACGTAAGAAATGATTTCTCGGTTTTATAAAAATACTGCTTGAGTTAAAAGAAAATATTTTCACCGTTTTGAAATACAGTTTAAAATCCAACATAGGTATGACTAATTTTATAAAATTGCAGTTTGACCACAATAAGAATTTCAAATGTGAATTAATACAAGTAACAAGGTTCTAAAACATGAAGATTATAAATTAAAATAGCTCTATGAACACAGACTAAACATGGAATTTCAATTCGAATTTAAATATGTCAAATGCAAATACAAATAATTAAATGGAAATGCAGGTTGTTACATCAACACTTTACATAATATCAAAAAACTCTTATTCATGATTCTCAACCATATTTGGTTGAAAAATACACCCCCGAGTATATTTTCACCACAATCACTTGGTTGATTAACCAATATAGGTGATGAGAGTGATTGTGAATTTTTTTTTATCTCCACCATTAAAGGATCTTGAAGATTCTTCACAATCAAGTTGTTTTCATCTATTGGCTCATAATTTTGAAGAAAAGTTGATATCCCCCTAGCCATTTCATAAAATTTAGTTTCCAAACTAAATGCTTGATCCTTAATTGTTCCAATAATGGAACAAAGTCATTCAACCATTTTTCATCACCATAATTTGGTGTTGGTGGTGGTGGTAAAACATACAAACCCCCGAATTCATAATCAAATGGAGTATCACAACTCCAATACACTTGATTTTCATAAAACAACATTCTATCTTCTAAACTGTTCGTCGGTTTTTCTCACTTGGGCCCTTCTTCTAGTTCCAAAAATATGTTTGATGTTTCAAAACACATAAATTGGCCCAAAATATCGCGAGCAAATGTAGTGTAGGTTCTATTGCCTCAATTAAGAGGACTTTTTATCATGTAAAAACAAGAACAAGAAGATGAAAATAAGAAGAAAAAGAGTAAGACATCAACTATGGACTAAGTACTTGAAACTAAATTAGCAAACAAATTAATGAAATGAACTAACAAACTGGAACATGGTCCTAGCAACTTCGAATCAATATGGATAAAAAGTGAAAGTAGGAATACTAAACTAAAATAGGTAGAAATGGTTATGGTGACCGAATGAAATGAAAAAGATTAATGTATTCATGTGTTTGTTTGGTTAAGGACCCATTACAATGAGTACCCCACTTCTTTTTATAGATGAAGCCTATAACTACTAATAGTTACCCATTTGAATTTGAATTACATTTTCCTCCAACTATAATAATTAATAATTCAAATACCTACAACTTTCAAGTAATTAACTACCTATTAGTGGGAGATGCTCCTAGAATGACAAATGTCTTCAAGTAACTTTCATCTTCATAATAACAATTGATATTCAAGTAACCAACCTTAAACTCCCCTTGTAATGCCAAGTGTCCTTCAAGTAATCTTCCAAGTTCCCATGGCAAAATAAAATAGTAGTAATAAAAATTACAAAAAACTATATTATATTTTATGGCACAAACATAGCACCTCTTGGTTCGATCTTTGAAAATGAAGCATGCATAATTTTTTAAGAATCAATTTCTTGAGTTCCAAAAACAATATAACTTGCTTCGAAGCCAATACAACAACTTCGAACACAAAAAATGGCTTTAGAGTAGCATTCGTGGCCAATACAGTAACTTCGATCATAAAGTAAATGACTTTAAATTGATGTCAAAGCCAATAAAACAACATCGAATACGAAAATTTAAATAGCTTTGAAGCTAATACAATTGTCTCAAATACAAAATAAACCACTTTAAATTGGCTTCGAAGCCAATAAAAAAGTTTCGAACAAAATCAATTGTTTTAAAATGACTTTGAAGCCAGTAAAAATATTTTCAAAAATACTTCCATTTAACCAATCACTATGGTATATCACCAATCAAAATAAATTTTTGGTGGAGTTTTTGGCGAAATTGGTACATTGTCATGTCACACCCCGATTTTTGGACAATCAAATAGTTAATCCAGAGCATGTATCCGGACTAATTTCAATTGCCAAAAACCCCGAGGGTGACACCCTCACACAAGCTAACAGATAATTTATTAAAAACAATATTTAAAACGCATTAAAAGCATATGGTCTTATTTTAAATAAAACTCTTGATTATTAAACCAGTATTTCCAAACTTTCATGTTCATTATAAAAGAAATAGCGTTCTCTTGAAAATATTATTCCCTTTTCAATTTACAAAAGAAACACCTTTTCATTAAATAAAATCTCTTTACAGAGTTCGGCGGAAATAAAATAAATTTTAGACATTCTTGGGTTAATAGCCACTACACCGTTCCCAAACTCAATAATACAATCCAAACTACAATGTCATAAATTTGGCTCACATGGCTGGAAATAAAAATAAAATACACTAAGAAAATAAATACAACTCTGTCAAGAAACAACACAGCAGCAATCTCATCACACAGACAGAATCTCCACAGAAAATCTTCCCCATTACTAAACCTGCACATACATTCGACTACGTTTCATATAGAAATGCCCTGAATGCATTACGCACCTAGGTCAGTATATAAAATTAGGGGTGTTCATGGGTCGGGCGGGTCGGGTTTGACCCCAACCCGTGAAACCAACCCGACCAAGTTCGGGTCTGAACTACGTCACCCGTTACCGAACCGAATACCTGCATCACCCGACTTGGGTCGGGTGGGTTCGAGTCGGTCGGGTCTCGGGTTGGACCCGTGAGAGTTGCTGCACAGATTATGTGCTTTGCTTGGCCCAATTTCAAAGCAAGCTAACCTGGCCCATTTTCAAAGGCTCCACCCTTAGATCAGACACATTCACATAATCACAGTTTCACACACAAAGCTAAATCAAAATAGTTCAAACTTCCAATTCCCAAACACAAAATGCAATTATGCAAATAAAAAAATAAAAATAAAAACCATTAAAATCATACCCTGCCAAGTGCCAGTGCCATCACAATTCACATGCAAAACACACCAAGCCACCAAAGGCAAATCCACCACAAAACCAGTTCAAAATCAAAATACAGTCATAAGCCAAAATGCCCAAATATAGTCCAAATACCAATTAAGCATTACAACCTAGAATAATAACAAGAGTCTTTTAACTGCATAAAATAAGTTCAATAACTAATAATAGGGTAGTAACTGCAGCCACCAAGTTTCTTTCCCATGCACTTCAAGTATTCACCTGGAAAAAAACAAAATAAAATAATAAATTTGAGGTTTAAATTAGTATGCTTGTTAAATAAAAAGACTAAGAAGTATGCTACGGTTGCTACCTTGCCAAATGAATCAATCAATGATATTAACCTTTTTTTTACTTGATCTCACACTTGATTCTGAACCCAAATTTGCTACAAAAAAACATTTTTGAACAATAAGTTAATATTGGTGTAGTATGCAATGAGCTTTGTAATCTACAAGTAAAGTTTAAACAATTCAAAACATTACCTGATTCACATGCTTCTTCAAGCTCCTCAATATGGTCCATTGATTTTTTAAGGTTAATTGGTACCGACACTTGAAGCCAATTTTGCGTACATACTAGAGTTTCTACCATTAATGGAGAGAGTGAACTACGGAACGGATCTAGTATGCGCCCTCCGGTACTAAATGCTGACTCAGAAGCAACCGTTGAAACGGGGACCGCCAAGACATCCCGTGCCACTTGAGACAAAACTGGATACCTACTAGAATTGCTCTTCCACCAACCCAATATATCAAACTTTTCATCATTTCCTCCTTCAGGATTTTCAACCAAATACTTGTCTACCTCATTCTTACATCCCAAAGACAACCTTCCTTGTAAAAAACTTTGGAACCGAGAGGCAATAAGCTTATGTGGATCATCGGATTCTAGTGATTCCACACTAGCTTCCCTACTAGTACTCGATGCCCCGGTACAACTTTGAACTTGCACACTTGATGAACAACTTGAAGCATAATGGTCATACAACCGAGTCAACACACCCTTCACTTTTTCAGTCAAAGCATTTGCTAAACTACTTTCATACATCTCAGAAAAACAAAACTGCAAGTAAGACAATTTTTTCCTTGGATCAAGCACCACGGCTACGTACAACAAGAGATTAATTTTATCCCCCAATCCCCAATATTTGTCAAACTTAGCTTGCATATTTCTTGCCATTTTAGAAACCACATATTCCGGAGTTAAAATTAGTTGGTTAATTGTACTTTGAATTACAACAATCTCATCAAAGAAATTATTTGAAGTGACATATAAAGATCCCGAAAATCTCTTTGTTGCCAAATAAAATAGTCTCAAAAACTTGACAAAAGCCCTACAATTTTCCCAATCTTCCTCAGTTGGAGGCCCCCCTCCACTAGACTCACGAAAGTAGTCTCTGTACTTTGAATCGTCATCCTCCAATCTCTCAAATGCCTTTTCAAACTTTTCAGCACTCTCCAACATTCTATAGGTGGAGTTCCACCTAGTTGGTACATCTAGGCATAAAAGACTTTTCGACTCAATTTTTTGTTTCTCCACACACTTCTTAAAAGTTTCAAACCTATTTGGAGAGGACTTCACATACCTCACAGCATCCCGTACCTTGGCAATAGACTCATTGAGTTCTTTTAATCCATCACCCACAATCAAGTTAAGGATATGAGCACAACATCTCATGTGCAAGAACTCATGACCTAAGACGGTCCCTTTCCAATCTTTAGCTACTCTCTGTAAGAATGTTATGATTCCATTGTTAGAACTAGCATTATCCACTGTCAATGTGAAAATGCTACCAATGTTCCATTCTAACAAGCAAGACTCAATCCTTTTACCAATAGTTTCTCCCTTATGATTATCAACTTGACAAAAATTTATAATCCTTTTTTGCAACTTCCAATCATCGTCAATAAAGTGACAAGTAAGACACATGTAACTTAGATTTTGTATTGATGTCCAAGTGTCTGTGGTTAGACAAATCCTACGGCCTCCCAAAACTTTCTTCAATTTCTCCCTCTCCTCATTATAAATCTTAACAACATCTCTTGCTATTGTAAGCCGAGATGGGATAACACGAAATTTAGGGTTCATTATATTACAAAATTTCCTAAACCCATAATTCTCGACGAATCGAAAGGGTAACTCGTCAAGAATTATCATATCGGCAAGAGCTTTCCTAGCAGCCTCCGCTGTAAAACTCGTTGCAACAAGATTGCTCCCATCTTCTCCTTCTTTTTTGGGTTGAAAAGACAATGTTGTTTGCCCCTTAGCTTTCTTTTCTGCCAAACCCAAAGGATCACTAGGACAAACACTCAAATGATTTCTTAGATTAGTTGTCCCGTGATTTTTTGGATCAGCCTTATAATCCTTTTTACAATGTTTACAAACAGCTTTTTGACCATCATTATCATCTACTTTATCGAAATGATCCCAAACAATAGATTTCTTTCGACCACTAGTATCGATCTTTTTACTCACCTTCGTTGTGGGTGGAAGTGGTGGTTTCTCTTTTGGGCTTGGAGTTGCAGCTATGGCAGGATCTTCCCCAGTTGGGACTTGGTTAGATGGAGCATTTGCAATTTGGTTAGATGGAGCAAGATCAACTTGGTTTACAATTGATTCCATGACCTAGAATCAGCAAACATATAAATTAACACACTAAAAATTGTGAAATGCATCAAAGATTCAAAATGAGTCAAATGACTACAATTGATAAGAAAAAAAAAATTTAAATCAAGAAAAATACACCATGTAAGCATCAATCAATATGATTATAGCCTTATAATCAAGAAAAAAAAAATTGTGAACTATCAACCAGGTATTGAGAAATAGTGAAATACTTACTGTGACAACTTGCGGTCTCTCTTGTCGAAGACTTGAAGGATCAAAACAGTAAGGAATCGAAACACTCTAGGGTTCGTGACTTCCAGATCCACTCACTCAAGCTCAAAACTTCTAGTGTTTCAGGGAGAGAGAGTAGATCAATCATCAATGAGACTATGAGAGATTACTGATTAGAGAGAAGAACAAAGGAAGGGCTGCGGCCTGCGGGCTTGCTGCAGTCGCCGGCCAACGTGCAGCAGAGAAGACGACGGAGGAGGGGAGCGCCGCTTGGTGTTGTTGAAGACTGAAGTGGAAAAAACTAGGCTTTAGGGTTTTTTTAAGTCTCTTTTGAGTCTTTTGAGTCTTCAGTCTTTTATTTTAAGTTTTATAATTTTGTATATATGAATTATCAATTATGTAATATTATATATATATGTGATGTATGTTAAGTGGTCGGGTCGAGTCGGGTGACCCGCGAAAAATGGGGAGTCCACCCGTGACTCGAACCGAACCCGCCAGAATAACAAAATTAAAACCACCACCCAATCCGCGAACCCACCAAACCGACCCAATAGCCTCGGGTTGGGTCGGGTCGGTCGGGTTTCGCGGGTTCGCGAAAAATTTGAACAGCCCTAGATAAAACGGAATTAATATTGACAATTGAGACTTCTTCAATTGAATAAATAAGTAATTAATTAAACCATATTAGAGTAAAATAGAGCAATACTTTACTACAACTTGATTTGATTGTACGCTCTGATTAGATTGAATTTTGTTATTTATTTTAGCAATCTGCTATTATAGAATTTGATAAGAATATATTACTTCAAAATTTTTGTTTATCTCTTTTATTGATAGATTTTCTTGTATAGTCAGTAATCATTTCTAAAAACAAAAAAATTAAAAAAATAAAATTGCAAATTTATTTACTAAAAGTTTAATACTCTCATTCATCTCTTAGAATAATCACAATTTAACTTTACCATAACATCTCATGTATTTATACTTGAGCATAATATTATAATACTTTTTTTTTGTTAAAAATCAACGAAAAACAATCTTAAAATATCTAATCATTTTCTAAAACTAAGACATATTCTAATTTAAAAAAATTAATTTTGAATTTCAGATGATTTAACATTTCTTCTAAAGTGTACAACTATTGTATAAATATTTTAGTTCACAAATTATTTTTGTTTCTTAATTAATACTCATCGCAATATTCTTATGAAGACTGAAAAAAAAATGTTTATGGGTTGGATAAATTAATTGATATTTACTTCTACTTGATATTTGATACAAATAATTATATTTTAACATGCCTACTTTGTCTCATCTATTATACTTCGCGTTTTTTTTTAATTACATGTTACATAAAAGTAAAAATTGAAATAAATACGAAAAACTTAAAGTATGATATATTTGAGCATTTTACCAAAGGCTACACCAGATTTATGGGAAATGATGTACTTTGTGTGAACATTATTGTCAAAATCTTAGTTGAAATAATATGATCCAACTTAAATGCATTTTTACATAGATTTATTTACAGGAGATACTAATTTACAAGTAATCTTTTGTATCATCATGTGCAGCTCGACGTGTCTTAATAACAATTATACATGGTTATAATAGTAAATTGTGAAAACATTAGATTGTCTAAATTAAAGTACTCTTGCATCTTATCGTAGTTTAGTAAACTTTTACGTACATTGTGTATTCCATATAATTTACAAATTACACACTAGGACTGTTAAGCTAACAGTAATACGTTAGATAATATATAACATAACTTTAAAAGAGAATATACATAGAAGGTTTTTTTTTTTTAAACTATGTACAAAATATTAAGTTGAAAAATATTTTAGATTTTATTGGCAAGTCATAAATATTCATGTAGGATGGTTATAGTATAAAAAAAATGAAAACATGTGTATTTATAACTTATAAATTTAGATGCTTATTAACTATTTTTTAACACTTATATAAGTTTAGAGCATCTCTAATTTTAACAATGACATGATTGCTTGTGAGTTTGTTTCTATCATAGTAAAATACCACTGACAGAGTTGTTGTGTGGCATAGAATTTTCAAAAGTCAAATGTACAAAAATAGCTAGCAATAATGAATATAAGAATAAAAGTAATTTTACATGGAACTAAAATTAGAAAAGTCAAAAATAAAAATAGGTTCACTGGGACAATAAAATCAAACAAAATAAAGATCTAACACCAAGATTATTTAATTCAAGAAATAAGCACCAATGACAAGAAAGTATGGTCTAACAGATTTAGGAAAGAAAAGTAGCTCCGTTAGATAAGAGTCTACTATGTTCTATGTTCTATGTTCTATGTTTTATTTTCTTAAAAAAAATAATTGTGAGATTGAATAGTGGAACTCAAAGGGAGTTGGCAAAAAAAATAAAAAATAAAAAAATTTGAAAGTAAAAGGTATTATTAACACACTATGAGACTAAAATGTGGAATCTCATAATGAGCTCAGAGTCAATGGTTTAAAATATAAGAAAGTGTAAAGCTATTAAGTTAGCTCACTTCTAGGTAATTATACTTAACTTTTATAGTACAATATTTATCCTCATTATTTATATTACTATCATATACATATATATATATATATATAAACAATTGAATCTGATTTTTTATTTTTTTTTTATTTTTATTTTTTATGATTTCCATATCCGTAATAGAGCGAAAAGAAGGCCTGACTCCAAGTTGTTCAAGAATAGTGGCGTTGAATTTCTCGACCCTATATATATATATATATATGTATGTATATAATGGATCTTGGAGTAACGCAACACATAAATAGTTTGAGAAAATTGCATAAAGTACAAAATATAATAAGTATTTGAGAAGGTCTCGAATAATTATTCATGACTAATAACTTATATTCCGAAAAAAAAAAAATTTATTCCGAAAACTATATAAGTTCATCTTCATTATTAATTCTTTGTAAGTGTAATAGCGTTTGTCATGAAATTAGAAGAAAAACATATAATACAAACGGATTTTTTTTCTTCAAATAAATAGAGGCGAGAAGAGACAGAGAAAAAGGTTAAATTCAATGGAGATTGGAAGAGGCGCATGTTTTTTTTTTTTTTTTGAACGGCACAATTCATTGATATAGTCAATTACAAAGCGATAAGCATCGCAATTTACAATTTCATCCAAAAGATGGAGACCAAGAAAACAGCCCCAAAAAACCAAACTGTAGACAATTGTTGGAATGAAAATATGGAGGACTTCAAAGAGGAATACCAAAATGGAACTCAATTCTTTTAGAATAAAGAGTAATGACTAAAAAAAATGAAACTTTATGGGTGTAGGAAGATGAACATAAAATTAAAAACTATAATGTTTCTTTTTAGAATAGTCCTAGGTGCCATCACAAATTACAACAAAATTAAGAAGTGGTGAAGAGCTTGGCATATATAAGTCCCCTCCAATGCACATGTTCGGTGTTCGAATCTCATCTCCTCTCTCATATAAAAAAAAAATAAAAAATAAAAGAAGGAAAAAAAAAACTAGATAACTACAAGCCTAAAAATTGTGGGACCCAATGAGCTAGAAAACATAAAATTAGACTTATTTTAATTTTAGAAAATATAAACATGAGACTAAAAAAGATGGGATATTATGGAAGTTAGGAGAGAAATCAAATGAACGTTTATGATTTATTTAATATATCAATTTAATGTGACTTCATTATCTTATATATCCAATATTGTACATTAATTTGAAATGCATAATAAAAAATATTCATTTTATTAATGCTTTGTTTGTAACAATAAACTAAAAAAAAAAAAGGAGTAAATAATTAGAACAATAATTAAACATATGTTGTTTTTTCAACACTCACGAATACTCTCATAAGAATAGTCATTTTTATTTTAATACTTGATTAACAAAAATAAAAAATTGTGGCATAGGAAAAAAGTGCAAAGAATAATAAATATTCAACTTGACTTAATTAGGGTGAATTTGATAACGTACCGCTTAATTTAAAAAAAAAAAAAAAAAAAAAAAAAAGGGCCAAAAATGCAGTGAAAAACTTGAAGTGAAAAAAACATACTAAAAATAATCACTGAATGCAGCCTATTTTACTACTTGAAACACGTTTCAGTATTGCAAATTGAATAGCTTAAAATTTTCAGTACTTAAAATTCAACACTTAATTTTCTGTACGTAATAATTTCCAGTATTATCAAACGGACCCTTAGTATTATATTTAACAATACAGTCATACAAGATTTTTAAATTTTCAATTAGAATGATTATGATAATATAATTATATCGACAAGGATAAAGTGCGAACTCAAAGGGATGGACCAAGGGATGAACCACTTTTAGCGAAGAAAATTTACATTGCTAAAACAATGATTTTTAGCGACGAATTATTTATAAGTTCTTTTTTTTTTCTCACTATTTCCATGCATTAAGTTTTACAATTTATTTAATTTAGTTATAATATAAATTAAAAAGAACACATCCAAGTGCAACACACGTGTTGTATTACTAGTATATATATATATGATGAGGCTCTTAAGTGAACATGGTCGAGTGAGCATACCCAGTAAACATGTTTTTTAGCCTAAAAAAAGCCGCGGGTCAGCAGACAGCCCGTGGGTTTTTTTAGGCTAAAAAATTGTTCACTCAACCCCATTCACTTAACAACATCACCATATATATATATATATATATATATTTTTTTTTGAAGAGTAGAATCACTTTGGTAGTTGAGTCTCGTGTTTTTAGTGCTGTTTGCTAATCAATTATCTGAAACTATTGAAAAAATTAAGTCCATTTGGCAACTGACTTCTTACAGCTTTTTCAAAATCAAATTTTTTTTATAAAAAAAAAAAAGCTAAAAGTGATTAATTTAAAAGCAGCAAACTAAAGCTTTCTAAAAAAATTCCTTATTCTCACAACAATACCAAATGGAGTTCTAAAAAAGTTTTTAATTTCTTACAAATAATTCTTGATGGTCTGTTTGGTACCCAAAATGGACTCTTTATGGTCTGTTTGTGGATTCTATGAACTTGAATGGGTCCATTTAAAATTTGTAAAGCATTTTAACGTAGAAATTCATCATCTTGAATCAAGCCACTTGAAAATTGGTGATCCTGTGAAAAAGGATATGCTGTAACTGACCAATTACACCATATATGGAACAAGACAAAGCTTCCCGTTTTTCTCAATGAACTAATTCAAGATGATGGATTTTGTAGCAAACTTGTTTACAGATTATTCAAATTCATGGAACTCCCAAACAGGCCACTACTACTTTTCCCCCACAATGACGTTCCCATTGATGACAGTTTGTTCATGGAGAGTACAAATGATTGGAACAAGCTTGGATTTTCTTCATTGAGCATCTCTTTAAAGAATACAATAAGAGGCTCCCTCTTTTCCTCTTCTTTGAAAGAATAAAATAAAGTACCAATTGCAATCGAGAAAAACATCGTCTACCGCTCCTCTGAGTTGAATTTGTTCCAAGCCGCCTGTGGATGAGAAAAGTAGGGTGAGTGAGATTCAGCAGTGAGACTTTTAGGCTCCATTTTGTCTGTGGAATTAGAGAAAGAAAAGGAAAAGCAAAAGAAAACGAGAAATAAAACTATTTCACCAATGTCCCCTAATGATTTTTCGTATGCTTATAACACTTGAATTAAGAATGTTTAACGTATAATAGGAGCTTACAACACTTGAATTAAGTATGTTCAAAATGTAGTAAGAGCTCAAGAAAGAGGGAGAAATGACTCAAACTAGTCTATCAAATGCAGTCATTGGTCTGCATGCTAACGTTTTAAGTTCAGTTTTTTAAATTCTGAAAACGGTAAAAATAGAAAAACTGAAAACCGAAAACCACTTCTTTTGGTTTTCATTTTCTGGCTCAATTTCATTGTCGGTTTCCAAAGAAAAAAAGGAAAGAATTCCCAAACGTGTTTTCAGGTTACGTTTTTTTTTTTAAAAAAAACAAGAACTAAAAACTGAAAACCGCAACGTTAACAAACGGGTCCTTAATTAGTTGTGTTGTTGTATACTAGCGTTTCATTGATATGGCACAAAGCACCAACATTTTGCAGTGTGCATGAAATTTTCACACTTTCATGTAAGTAATTATATGTTTCCCAAATTTGGGAGACAAATGATATGATAGTGGGACTACATTCAGTTGCAATGGGACTGCTTGGAAGAAGTTTAATTTAGTCACACTGCCACATCATTTGGAAACAATTTGGAAATCACAGTATTATCCTTCGATGCAATCAACATGTATAAAGGTGCAGCACGTTGCAAGCAAATGAGAGAAACTACCCACCTTGAGAAGATCAAAAACCTTCTCACATATGTACTTTTGCCGAATGCTTGCACCCCGCTGTTGCAATTTATCAGGATGAACATAAAGAGTAGCTCTCCTGTAAGCTTTTTTAACCGCATTTGTGGTAACAATCTCCGTCAGAGAAACTGGTTGCCAACCACTATCGGGCTCGAGAATCTGCATATGAAGAAAATTCAGTTAACAATACTGTTGGCACTTGGCAGTAGCCATGTTAATCCCTCTCAAGACGACTTTAGTTATTCATACACAGTGCTGCAAGTCTGCAACTATTTAAAATGAAGTGTACGAGCAAAAAGATTCAAGCACAACGACTGAAAATTTCACAAACCTGTTATGAAACTCTATACAGAAGTGCGACACAATTCTATAAACTTTGGCTCGTTGCACAAGTAATCTTATGCTTGCATTAATGCACTTGCTTATAGATGTATTTTAGTCACTTCTAAATCATGTGATGTCAGATTTTTTTTACTTGTTATTGGAAGCTAATTATTATAGTGAAACCTATTCAATGGGGAAGAAAATGCAGGTATCATCTTGCTAATGACAATTTAAAGCTCTCACTTTAATCAGCACTACTACAAACGTCTTATAGCCCGTTTGGGTTAGCTTTTAAAATAATATTTTTTTGGAATAAGAGATGTATAAAAAGCTACAAATAGGATCTGATTAAAAAAGCTGTTTTCAAGCTTTAAAAAGGAATCAGACATTTTAAAAAAGCTTTGAAAAAGCTAATCCAAATTGTCACATCTTTTTAAAGCCCTGAAAAAGCTATCTCAAGGAGGATCTTGGTAGAAATATGCCTAGAATCCATGAACATACATATTGTAGTGTTGAAAGCAAAGCACGTAAGTTCCCTTCCTTCCCACTTGACCATCTCTTCACATCAGCATCCAGGGCTCCAGCTAGTCTCTGCAAATTAGAAGCAGAAACAAAACAGTCAGAAAATCATTTATGAAAGTCAATACTCGAAAAATCTCAGAGCTCAATGAAAACAGATAATTACATTTTTCTCAGCTTGCTCTTTTTGAGCAAGAAGATCGCGCCTATTCTTCTCTCCTAGGGCTTTTGCCTGAAAAGAGAGCAGAAGAAAAACATTAAGCAATTTTTCAAGTTAAAACAAACTTGTTTATTATACGTGAAGTAAGATTCATACCGCGCGTTCCATTATCCTTTGGTGCCTCTCTAACCTTGCCTTACGCCTCTGAGCTGATTCAGTATTACTTGTATCAACTCTCTGTGAATCCTGCAGGAAACATCAATCATTTAGGCTCTGTTTCATGGATTTAGGTAAGGTAAAGAGAAGAAACAATGGGGAAAACACTTTTGTTTGTCTGGTTACCAAGGAAAGGAGCAAGGAATATATGAACATAAAATTGTGTGGAAAATATAATACATATTTGGAATTTTGCGAGTCTTTTTCCCTTCCTATTTTCTTGCATTTGTAGTATATTTTGAAACTTTTTAATTTCTAATGTCATTTAAACATGAAGGAAAACACTGCAGAGAACACAGGGGAACTGGTTTTCCATCTTCTTTTCTTTCCTTTTCCTTCTCTAAAATCCGCACACCAAACAGAGCTTTAGCACACAACTGAAACAAGACTTTCTGGGTATATGAACTAGTGTAAGAAAAATGAATGTTACTGATACTCACATTTGCGGAGGAGCTCTGCCTCATTACATTATCTCTGGAAGCACCAGAAAACCTCTCAGAAGTGGTCTTCTGGGATAATGCTTTCTCTAGGGCTCGCTCTCGAGCCTCAGCTGTTGCTCTCTCTACAGCAGCACGCTCCGATCTAATTTTGGCATCAATGGAAGCTTTCTCGGTGGACGATTTAGCCCCTGCACAAGCCTTCTCGAACTTCTCTCGGGTCTCAGCCATTACCCTTTGTCGGGCCTCGGCAGTTGCTCTCTCCACAGCAGCCCTTTCTGCCCTTTCTCGAGCATCAGCAAAGGCTCGCTCACGAGCTTCACGAATAGCTCTTTCAACAGCTATTCTCTGTTTTTCTCGTTCTCTTTCCCTCATATTTGCTTCATCGACTTTACGAAGGTGTTCCTTTTCCACCTTCACTTCTCTTTCCACAATTTCTTTGGTTTCCTGTCCATCCACTGCAAAGTTTTTATACGGATTCTCCTCATTCTTTTCATCAATTTCCACAGTTTTATCTTCCCCTTTGAAGAACACACTAGATGGCTCAAATGCTTCCTTTTTCTTCTCTATTTCAACCCATTGTCTTTCCTCATGAGCCTCGTCCACATTAATTTTGTCTTGTTCCTGATCAAAGGCAACTTCAGCGTCCTTTACTTCTTTTTCCACACTTTCTTCAGTTTCCCCATCTTCCACAGTAAAGGTTTCACTAAGGTTCTCCTCATTATTTTCATCAATGTCCACTATTTTATCTTCCCCTTTGAAGAACACAATATATGGCTCAAATTCCTCCTTTTTCTTCTCTATTTCAACCCATTGTCTTTCCTCATGAGCCCCGTCGTCCACATTAATTTTGTCTTGCACTTGATCAAAGGCAACTTCAGCCTCCTTTACTTCTTTTTCCCCACTTTCTTCAGTTTCCTCATCTTCCACATCAAAGGTTTCACTAAGGTTCTCCTTGTTCTTTTCTGTATTTTGGCATGCTTTGATCTCTTCATCTATATCTATTGTTTCCTCTTCCCCATTGAACTTATTGGATGGTTGAGATAATTCCTCATGAGCTCTTTCTTCTTCCTGATCAAAGGCCATTTCAGCGTCCTCGAATTGACTTTTATTGTCTTCTGATTCATCACTTGATATACTATTTTCCGTATTGGAGGCCAATTCAAACCCGTTATCATTCTGTTCAATTTGTTTTTGTGCAATGCTAGCATATATTAAACCAAAATCTTCTAGGTTGCCATCGAAAAGGAATACGTCAGTGGCATCTTTCATTTCGTTTTCAGCGGCACTCTCTACCAAGTCAGCTGCTTTACAAGTCTCTTCTTTCTCCGACTCATATATGACTTCAAGTGGTTCTGGCACCGTTTCATCCTCTCTAAATTCACAGAAAGGTTTTGTAACTTCCACTAACTTTTCAATCTCTTCACATGTGTTTACGTCTTGACCTACTCCCGCCATGTTACCATTTTCTTCATATCTACAGGCCTCTTGGTTCCCACTCAAACTATCAGCTGCATCATGAGTCTTCTCATCCTTAACAGCTTCTGTAGTCATTTGTATCTTCTCACTATTTTCGGTCTTGCCAGTCTCCGACTGTACACTTTCAGTTTCTTCATATGCGTACGCTTCTACATGCGTCTTCTCATATCCTTCCCACGTATAGTCCTCTTTTACTTTCTTCTCAGCTTCTCTTTCAGCATGAATGTCATCTTGTGTCTTGTCGTCTAGATCCACTTCCAGCTCAAAAACCTGGTCCAACCTCTTCTCATTTTCTTCTCCCTCGCAGGAATCATTTCGTTTCCCCTTATTGCTTCCAATCTCGTTGAACTCTTTTAATTTACTTTCACAATCAAGCAATCCACAAGACTCATTTAGTCTCTTCCCAATTTCATCTTGTAGTTTGTTTCCATTTTCTCTCTCCTCTTGATCATCTTCTAATATCCTCTCATTCACTACTTGTTCAATTATTTCCTCTTGATTTCCCTGGGATTCATCTTCTCTCCCTCGGCACTCGAATCTCTTCTCATTTTCTGCTGGCTCCTTCGAATCTATCAATATCTTCTCGTGTCTTTCTTGTTCAAAGAAAGCCCTTTCTTTTGCTTCAGCTTCTTCCTTCTTTTGGGTTTCCTTCTCATGAACCTCTTGAGTTGGTTGTAGTATATTCCCATCTTCTGAATCTTGTGGCACATTAACTTTTAGTTTCTTTTCCATCTCCTCCCATTCAAAAGTCCGTTCAACTGCTCTCTTGACATTCCCTTCGTGCATCTCCAAGATTACCTTACCTGCTTTCATATCCTTAGTTTCACATTCATCTGTATTCACCGATTCTGTTCTGTGATTACCCGAGTTTGCCTGTTCAGATGTCTGTTTTAGAACTTCACATTCTTCAGCAGATTTCACTTTGTTCATTGTTTCCTCATGGAATTCTGGAGCTACTCTGCCACTTTGCATTACGGTTCCCTTAGGATTCTTCTCTTTCATTCCTTTCGCTTCACCGGCAACTTTACTCTCCTTCCTTTCTTTAACTTCCAATCCACCCTTAGAACTTGGCTTCGAATGACTTCTGAAACCTACTTTGCTCCTTTCCATTGATTCTTTCGCCATTCTAATACTTTCTTGAGCCCTTTCTATAGCTTTTCTCAAAGCAGCTGAAGATACAGCAGCTGCTGAATTTACATCTAACTCCTCGTCAGAGCACACTGATGAACAATCAAAAGCACCACTTTTAGGACCTTCCGACTTAGAAGCCACAGATCTTTTTGGAATGCCATTACTACTAAATAATTTAGGAGGCAGACTTGAAGGTGGTGAAACTTTAGGGAGATGTGTTTTGAGGTTCACATCATAAGTATGAAATAGCTCGTCATCTGAATTAGGTCGAACATGACTAGATCCATTTTTAAACTTGACCGCACCTTCAGATTTTTGTTCCTTTATGAGATGTGAAACAACCTTCCTGTAATCTTTTCCTTCCATTGTCCTCTTACTGAAATTAGTATCGCGATAAACATCAGTTTTTACTGCAGGTACTGACTGGTCACATTTGGCCTTCTGTAGAGGAATTTTTCCATCTACAAAATAAGTAAATCCAGGAACGGCGTGGAGTTGAGCTATGTGGGTTGTTCCATTTGTCCCATTATCGCTCCTTTGGGCGCTTTTATGATAAGACATGTTGAATTGCTTCACGCCATCAAATGATTGAGTAGATGCTACATGTGAAAACTCTTGACGCTCTCTAGAATTATTCTGTTGATTAGACCTTTTGGAAGAAGACACTATCTTGGCTGGAGACCTACAGAGAGGAAGAGAAGAAGGATGCGATTGAGATTGCAAATAAGATGAATTAAATATGAAAAGACAGGAGAAAGAAAAAAAATATTTTGATTAAAATAAACAGCAGTATGCGGCAAATCGAAAAAATAAAAAACTACTCAAAACATGTGGGGGGAAAAAACAGTTAAAACTTCCCTTTTATGAGTAATTTTCAAGGGTCCCCATTCCTTTCTCTCAAAGCAAAAGAACATTAAGCGTTTCGGATGAGAAAGACTGTCCATAGCATTGAAATACATCACACCATCACTCCCTCTCTAACAAAGAATCATTCCATACTTTAAGAGCTTAATTTCAAGCAAGCTTGTTTTAGAAGACTGAACAGTAATAAATCTTATTTTTCAATATAATTTTCTCATCGGATGGAAGTTCTTCCTTCCCAGCCCCATTTTGCTTGGGGGGGGGGGGGGGGGGGGGGGGGGGTCTCACTCTTACTGTTCGGTCAGCTGACTAGGGTTTGTCATGTTGGTCAAAATGGGGGTAACTAAGCATGGGAATGAAAGAAATAAATTTAGAAACTTGTTTGATGCACGAAATAATCCAAAATTCCAAATTTAATGGGCAATAATAATGCGAACTCCGAGAAGCAAATTGTGTTAGCAAACTCTTGCAAAACTTCAGACAGCTGGTAAGGAAAAAAGTTAGTGATATGATCGTAAATCGAACTGCAATTTTTCTAAATCGCGAATCAAAATCGTGACTCGTAAGATTCGTTGACGTATTGAAAATCACCAAAATACCAAAATAAAAATCCAAACTAGTAAATACCAAAACACCGAATCAGCTTTCTCTCTTCCCTTTCGTTTTTGAAGCCATTTCAAAAGAGAAATATCAAAAAAAAAAAAAAAATCAAACTTATGAAAATTTAAACGTAGAATAAACTTGTCCCATAGAGCTCAAACTCCAAACTTGTCCAAAGTCTTAATAGATGCCTCCAAAATTTTCCTCTTGTACTAAGAAACACGTGGAAAAAAAAAAAGAATTTGATTTGGACTCTTGTAGAGAAAGATCTTTTAAAATGTTCCTCTCTTGAATAGTGGGTCCTAGAGCATTTGGAAATAAGAGAAATTAGACCAAAAAAATGGTTGGGTCTTGCATAAACAAATACTAAGTTTGTATAAAATACCTAACAAAAAAATTTACTAAGTGGCTTAAAGAGGGTTCGGAATCGTTCTTTTAATGTAAAAAAGCTTTCAGATCCGACAATATCATGAATCGTAAGAACCGTAAGAATTGTAAGATTCATGTGATCCGGATGCGAATCTTAAAGAGTTACGATACACGTGCTATAAGTTTAATAGATAGATTCGGCAACCTGTTCGTATCGTTTAGGGAGTGAATCGAATTGAATCAAATCGTAAGATTTCAATAAGAACAGCATTAGGCAGGTATGGATTGTCAATCCCCTGCATACTTATGACTTGAAGAACCTACTCCAAGAAAGAAAATGATGGTAGTGACCAAGATAAGGTAACACAGATTTCGAAGAGGCATTTGCAATTGATAACCAAATCCAAGCACAATCTGGTTATGGAAGATGATACCACCCGTCCAACATCATGACCTCCCGCTACTACTACTGTCTCGTATTCGACACGCAACATCAATTTCATTCTCTTTTTTTACCCTTTTCATTTTACTTTCATGGCAACCAATCTATGGATCAAAACTCATGTTGTTCATACCCATGTTAGTTTTCTCAAATCGCATCTTACACCAGCAACCAGGGGCAGATCTACCGACAAAAAAAAAAAAAAAAAAGACCTATGTATACATATTTTGGACTTTTTATGCATATTTTGGACATATTTATACATTTTTTGTGTATATTTTGGACCTATTTATACATTTTATAATTAGTACAAAAACTTAAGAGAGAGGGTATTTAGTATGATAATTTTATAATGTCAGGGGGTCTTAGCAGGTAATTTTCATAACTGGGGGACTTGAATGGAATTTCTGGGGGGCCTTGAATGTAAAATATTTTGACTGATAGGGTACCATTAGTAATTTTTGAAAATCTGCCCTTGCCCATACATCCGTCCTCCCCTGCCAGCAACTGAAAATAATACGTTCACCAGTGTCCATTACAGAGCTGAGTAATGCTATGATTCCCAAATTTTAATCCCAAATGTGGCTCCCAACACATGTAGAAGTGGGTCCATTGAATTTCGGAAGATGTTGAAGTGGTCCCACCATTAACAACATTTGGATACAAAATTTGCGAACCATAGCATTAGTCTCACCGAGCCCTTTTGTCTGCATGTTTGAATCTTCTATGGACCACTCACTATAGTATTAAGATTTTCAAGTAATTTGGCAAAATCTCAAATCAAACTCAGTTTGTTCGTTTATTTCACCTTATACAGAATATTTTTTCAAGTTTCACAAATAAAAACCAAATCCTAAAAATAAAAAAAATTCTATTTGTTTCTCACACTACAATTCATCAACAAATATTCAATCATATCAAAAGAACAACAATTCAAAAGAATTTGAAACAAAACTTGAATTCGAATTTGAATGACAAAAATTACAAAAATTAAATGAACTTACCGTGGTTCAGCAAGCATTTCATCATACGACACACCAACATCTTCGTCCCTAAAACCACCAAAAATTTGCGAATATTCGAGCTTCGAGCTCCGAACATCATCAGTTTCCTCGACAGCCGAAAGATCAATAAACGGAATCGAACAAGCACGCGAGCCTTCAGAGCCCCCAAAAATCTCACTATAATCTTCGATTCGCGACGAAAACTTCGAAGCTCCGAACTTCCGGCGACCGGAAAAAACGTCGTCGTACGCATTCTTCGGCGAGAAGCCATTCGAGCCAGAAAGCTTCTTATTAGAGAGAATCGACGAGGTGCTATGGTTTCTGCCATGGCGAGGACGCGAAAGAGACTCCATTTTTTGATGGAGAGCTTGAGGGCTCTCTCCCTAGGGTTTACGCGTCGTTGTCGTTGTGGTTGTCGTCGTCTTCTTGTTCCTTGTTCTGGTGTCTTTTGTCTTGCAGAGCAGACAATGAAGAGAGACAAAGTGAGAAACTGATTGAAAATGAAATGAGAATATTGAAGGAAAATTGTGGTCTCTGAGTTGTTGTTTGGGACGGAAAATAACCGGTTTTATGATTCACAAATGAACCGGTTTTACAAATTTATGAGTGTCTTTAATAACTCAATTAAGTGGTAAAAATGAAAATTTTGAGTAGTTAATTTATTTTTGCACATTTGATAATTTATCCCTTAATTTAAAAAAAAAATTTAAAAAAAAAAAAAAAAACAACCAAAAAATCACTAAAAACTTTAAGTGAAAAAATTCTACTGAAAATAATTACTGATTTCACTAGTTGAAACACTGTTTTCAGTCTAGCAAATTCAATCACTAAAAATTTTCAGTAATTAAAATTCAACTCTTTTCAGTACTTAATTTTCAATTTTATCAAATGAGCCCTATGTTAGAAATGGTTCTTTGTCAAAGTCAAATATAACATTGACTCTCATAAAATTCAGATAAAAAGCAAGACGATTGAAGGCTGTCTGAAAAAGCAAAGAACCGATTCTTCAATTCAAAACTAAGTCAATTATGTAAATTTAAGTGTTTGGTAAGTGTCTATAAAGTGGGTACAAGTCTATGCATACTCTATTATTTTTTTTTCTATTTTTTTGAGGGTTGCATGCAAACTCTAATAAATCCCTCAAAATTGATTCTTTGTTACACCACACTTCTAACTATTTTGTGTGGACATTTTCAAAATAGGCCCTTTGACTAAACTTGTCCAATTTTAGACTTTTGTTAAACACGTCTTAAGTTTCCGGTCTAATGGACTGAATGAACCGGCGGTTTTTTTTTTCGGCCGATGAGAAATCCAGTGACCGGTAATGCCGGTGACACGCGGGGAACATAACGTCTATGAGGGGTAGTGTTGGTATTTCACCAATAGAGACAGGGATGTGTTACTCAGCATTCAGAATATTTCAAAAAATTTTGTTTATTTATGAGGTCTAATCAATAGGGAACAAGTACAAAAATTCACATGCCACATTTTTTTTTTTTTTTTGAGGGACACATGCCACATTTTTACTTCTACTCTTCACCACACTTCTAGCCCTAGGGATGGTAATGGGGCGGGTTTTTCGGGTTCTCCGCCCCGTCCCGCCCCTAATAGGTAGGGTATGAGGGTGGCTTAATCGGGGTAGGGGCGGGTATGGGGTGAATTTCTTCAACCCGGGCCGGGTTCGGGTCGGAGTCGGGGGAAGGGTGAAATTTCCCGAACCCGCCCTAATTATATATGTATTTTACAAAAAACACCCTTATAATGTTTGAAATACCTAAAAATCTGGAGGTATATTACCAAAACAGTTCAACAATATTAGGTTCTCCCTAATTCCTCTTCAAATAGACCTCTTTATAAAACAATTTCATGTTTTGGCCCTCTCTTTTCATACAGGATGTACAGCAGAAGCCTTTTTACTTTTGTTTGGCACACTCAAATTTACTAAAAAAAAAAAAAGCCTCATCCCAACTATTGGGGATCTGCTATTTCGTTATTTCCTGTTCATGGCCATATTCTCACTTAAACTAAGCCTTGTTACTTTTATTTTATTTTAGTTTTTTCACTTTTTTCCTGGGAATTTTTTTTCTTACCGGGGCGGGGCGGGTTTCCGTTTACGGGGCGGGGCGGGACCCATGTCTCCTCGGGGCGGGGCGGGGCCGGGGGAAGGGTTCACTCAACCGGGTCGGGATCGGGGTACGGGGACCCCATTCCATACCCGCCCCGTTGCCATCCCTACTAGCCCCCCACCCCTTCTTCTTGTTCTTTTTTTTTTTTTTTTTTTTTTAAAAAAAAAAAAACTTAGAGTACATTTCTTTAAGTATTTTCTTTTATTTTTTTGATTCGAAAGTATCTTCTTTTATTGTTTTGAAATGTAAGTTGTTATGAAATGTTTCTCTTGCAATAAAAAAAAAAGAAAAAGAAAATGTAGTTTATTTATGTGTACAAGTGTATTTACACAGTATATACGTAAATAATTAATATCGCAGAACAGGATAAAAAGTACCTAAACAAAAAGTATTGAAACATTTTCCATTTTCATTTCCTAATGAACATAGGAGAAATTAAAAAAGCACATTTATCTTGTCATTCACTATAAAATTGCCACATCCTATATTTGTACTCGTTACATACTCAATAGGCAATGCTTTCTTGTTTTGGAGCAAGTTGACTAATAAAAATGTAGAATGTGTGTACGTATTAGCTTTACACTGAATGGTGATACAAATGACACAACATCGAATATTTATTGGAGAATTTGAGAGCTACTAAAACAAATAATAATCTTTGTTTGATTAACATGCTTGTGAAATAATAATCTTGTTAATTGTTATTTTTACACTCGTTCTATTTGTCAAATTTCAAGTCAGCTGGATATCTCATTTTCTATATTTTATTGCACTTAAACATTAGGTAATCATATGGATTTGGAAGAAGCATTTAGTTCAACTATTGGTTTTTCAAGTATAAATCATCCATGTTATTTAAAAAAAAAAAAAAAAAAATAGCTAGATAAAAGTAACAAGTAACAACCATAAAGTAAAAGGACAAGAAAGAAAAAGATAGAAATTACCCTTCTTCAATTGAGGAGTAAATCACACGTGGGATAAATTATATTTGCTACGAAATTGCTTGGAAAGTTGTTATGTTGCTTTAATGTTATTGATTATGTCATTATGATTTCCCATTTTGAATACAGAGACATTCAAGGTTCAATTCAATGGCACTTATTCCAACTAAGTATAAAATGGTTTCTTATCAACAAAAAAAAAAAATCACTCCCGGTTTAGTATGTCCTCAAATTATCATATATTGATACGGGAAAATATTCAATGAAACGGTGGTTTTGCGTCATCCGTATCACCTAACTAATACATATGGGGTTTATAGAGGTGGAGTTAGAAATTTTGGTCAAGGGGGCCTAGGCTATACAGGGGTTCGGAGGTAGTGCCCCCGAGACGATTTTTTTGGGGTCTATTTATACATAATTGACGATTTTTTTAGGATCTACTTGTATATAATTGCGATTTTTTTGGGATATACTTATAATATGAATCTATTTGGTGACACGTAAATATTGTATAATGTCATTCAAAATTTTAAGAGGGCCTATTTCTAAAATGCATAAAATTCTCACACTAAAAGTGTAATTTTCAAAATTCTAAGCGCATTTCCTTTTGAGTTGTATATGCATGTATATCAATATATATATATATATATAGTTGATGGCACTAAATTGGGCCTTGGAGCCTTTAGGGGTATAAACATAAGTTGAGAGGGGCCTATTTTAATTCTCAAAATCTCAAGAGGCATGGCCCCCACTCGTCCCTTACTATCTCCGCCCTTGTGGATTTGGTACTGATGTGTAGACATATTTTCCTTGAATTTAGAATAAACGTACATTTAAATATAATATTTTATTAATTTATTATACCAAATCATCAAAATAACTATGGCATTGAATATTTTCTCCTACCTAATATGCGCCTAATATGCGTATCACATAGATGCATTCAAAATGATGTCACAAATAGGATATCAATGTCACATCATTTGAAGCGGTTCCAACTTGTAGGTCATCCCATTTCAAGATTACAGTATTATACATTTTTAGCTTTTTGTTAAAATCAATTTTTTTTTATTACAGTATTATACATTTTTAGCTTTTTGTTACAATCAATTTTATTTATTATTGAATCACAGAAAAGCAGAAGATATATAAAAGACTCTTAGGGCACATTTGATAGACAGGAATAAATCTTGGAATAGAATGGTCATTTCTGAATTCTTTTCATTCTTGTGTTTGGTATGACCTGATACAGTGGACATTCTTATTGGAATGAACATTCCTACTTAAACAGGAATGTGCATTTCTTGCCAAAACCTAAAGAATGCTCATTTCATTCTCACAGGGATTGACCATAAATGTAAAATATAAAATCTGTTTTTAAAATGTATTTTATAAAAATATATATTAAATTTATTTTAGAATATTAAAACAAATATTAAATACTTTTTTAAAAAAGAATTTTTTTATTAAATATTAAAATATTGGATTATATATTATTCATGCTAAGAAAATCATAAAATACTTATTAAACCTTAATATTGGACTAAAAAATATATATAACTATAACTAGCAAATATATTAAATTTTTGAAGAGATTTTGCAAATAGATTAAATAATAAGGTGGACTAAAATTGTTAACAATGTTATATTATTTCATGAAAAAACTAAATATTACTATTTAGGCTAAAAAAAATATTAAGAAAATTACATATTTCAAAATATTGCATAGGAATATCCAATAGTAGATTCTTGCACTTTCAAAATACGTTAAAACATTAAATATTTGAAAAAAAATATTTCAAGATATTTTATTAAACACTTCTCGAAACGAAATTTCATAAAAATATTTGGTTTCTTTAAAAAAAATATTATAGATATATAAATAATACTGGGTGTTTGTACCATAAATATTTTGTACAAATATAAAATATTTTGCTTAAATCTAATTTTATTCCACTAATTGATTGTTAAAACCTAAAGTGGAATGTAATTGGCATTTCATTCCTAGAAACTTAGCCAAACAGAGGAATGTAATGGCTATTGCTATTCCATTTATATTTTATTCCATTTCTAAATCCATTCTATTCCTGCCTTATTCCATTCCTACCTACCAAACGTACCCTTAGATGCCCGTGAGAAAGACAATACGATTATACGAACTTTAGATATTAGGGGCTACCATTTATTCTCATCTCGTCTATGTAAGGGGGACTGTGGATGTGGCCATATTGATATGGGAATAAACCACTTCTCTTGTGGCCGGATGGTAAGGTCTCTGGGTGCTATATTCAAATGTCTTAAGTTCGAATCTCAAGGGGGTGGTCACAGGTGATTCACCCGAACGCCCTGATCTCGTGGAATTAGTCGAAGTGCGCGCAAGCTGGCCCAGACACCCACGATTACCAAAAAAAAAGATATGGGAATAAAATTTGAAATCAAACTATATAACATACACACATATATGTATATTGATAACATATACTTATTACACATATATATATATATATATATATGTATGTATATATATCTCACTTTTAAATGCACAATGATTTCATTGAGTGAGATGAGATGGGAAACAATATGAAGTAAATGCCCAATTGAGCTGAGAGCCTGAGCCCACTAAAAGCTTGGTACTCTTGGCGACTAGTCTAGTCATGCATGGGAGAGAGTACTTGATTGTGGTTGGTGGGAGATACTTTATAATGATTTTGCTAATATGCTTGATGTCACACTGTCACTGTCATATGTTATCTTTCAGCAAAAAAAAAAAGGGTTAATTACAGAAACACCCCCTGTGGTTAGGCCTTTTATCAAATACTCTCTTGTACTTTAAATTTTATCACTAATACCCCTGTGGTTTGGACTAAAGTGAAATAGTTAATTTTTCCGTTAAAGTTAACGGAAAATTGATAAAAGTACAAAAGTACCCCTATTACATACTAATAATAACACCCTTATATGTTTAAATGTTTATTTAGGCATAAGTGGAACATTATTATATTATTTTGATATTACATTTGTTGTTAAAGACCATTATATGGTCACTTAGGGGTACCTTTGTGAGAGCGAATTTGACACATTCACACACAAAAAAAATTTTGGGGATAAATTTATTTTTTTAGATCTTAGTACATCACTACACTGGATTTCACTGTGTGTGTGGTCAAGAGTAGATTAAAAAAAAAAAAACTAACATATCACCAAGATTGTATGTGTCTAAGAGTAGATACAAAAAAAAATAATAATAATAATAATATATCGCCAAGACTGCGTGTGGTGTGTGTGTGTGTGTGTGTGTGTGTGTGTGTGTGTGTCCAAGGGTAGATCAAAAATAAAATAAAAAATTAAATAAATTTACTCTCATGAATGTATCTCAAAGTGACTACAGGATTGTCTCTAACAACAAATATAATATCAAAATAATATAATAGTATACCACATATGCTTAAATAAACATTTAAGCATATAAGGGTGTTCTCATTAGCATATAATAGGGGTAATTTCGTATTTTTACCAATTTTCCGTTAACTTTAACGGAAAAAGTGACCATTTCACTTTAGTCCAAACCACAGGGGGTATTAGTGATAAAATTTAAAGTATAAGGGGGTAACTGATAAAAGGCCTAACCACAGGGGGTGTTTCTGTAATTAACCCAAAAAAAAAAACTGTCATATGTTATCTTTTGTTGGTGATGTATTAGGAAACATGTGTGGAGGAGAGAAAGACATTATATTATTGAACAATTCATTTTGCAATGTGACCCACCAAATTGCTACTATATCTTCTTTTTCTCTTCAAAGAAAAAGAGAAAAAGAGAAAAGAAGTGGTTTTCCACTGTGGAAATTTTCTTTTTCAAAAGGGTCTTCTTTACCTAGGGCATAATTGGGTTGCTTATACTTAGGGTATTATTGAAATTTTCTTTTCTTTTTTTTTTTCAAATTTTTCCTTCAAAAATTTGGCGTCAAAATATCTTGTTCTATCCATAATTATTGCTCTTCGTCGTCACTTCCTGGTTGCAAAAGTTCAAATTAAAGCTAGCTAATTTTACAGTTTATTTTCTTTAATTTTTCTTTTTTTTTTTTTGAAGAACTAATTTTACAATTGAAAAACCTTGAAAGTTGATTTGTTAAACATCATTGGTTTGGCCACACATAGCATAAAAGGCTTTTACTCCTACGAGGTTGTACTATTCAAAATTTGTTGGTTCTGTGGCCAGTGTAGGTATGCACTTACAGAAGTCTACGTAAAATGTATGAGTATTGTTGAGGTTTATCTATTTAACGCACAAGCCACTCTTGAGGTTTCTCATCATTACAGAAAAAAAATAAAATAATAAATAATTAAAAAAAAAAAACATAAAATGCCTTAATGGACTAAAATAAGTAAATGTAAATGAACCTTGTACAAGAGAAATGCATGAATATTATTTATGAAGCAATTAGTTGCATGCACATGGTTGCAAAATCTAAAACCTAGGTTCTAACTTGAGAAGTAATTTGTCTTCTCTCATTTCTTCAAAATTTGAACCTTTTTTTTTTCCCCCTTTTTTTCGTTTTAAATTAACAATAGATTCTGAATTGAGGCTTATTTTATGGCATCATGAGTTCTAGATTTTGGATAATATTCTACAATCTTTTTGCTTTAAACACATGAACCCATACGCAAGATACAAAATCTGATTAATAACTATTTACATATTCTCGGTAAAAGACAAAACTAAGTAAAGTGATCATGGTAATAAAATATTTGACTTAATTTGATAGCACAGAAGCAAAATGGCAATTTTTTTTTTTTTAAGATAAAAATCCAAAGAAGATGGAGTTTAAGAGTCGACCTTTTGAGGAGAATCTTATGAAAAGATGGAACAATTAGTATATAATAAAGACTTGAAGATCTCAAGCTTAAAGCAGATTGCTAGTAATTAGTATTTGTACTGTTTAACTATTCGGATTGTTAAAGAAACACATGCTCATGTTGGTTTCATGTCCTGAACACCCCTCTTTCATTTTAAGAAAATCTTAACATGTTCCCCTTAACAGCAGGGCGGACCCAAATGGAGACCGGGGGTGGGCCACGCTCCTGCAAAAATTTTAAAAATTTTGAGGGTCTATATAGAATTTTGAAGATTTGAAAATATTTTATATAGTGGTCTCCCCAAATTTGTGACTTTACATGTAGAGGTTCTTAATACATAGTGTCCATTTAACTTTCATTATGTTAATTAAAATGGTGATGTGTTAAAAATAACATTGCAGAATTAATAACAATATCCACTAATGTGACAGTGTGACATTAAAAGTCCCTATTAATAGTGAAAGGGAAGAGTAATATCCCCTTATTCAGCTCAGGAGATAAACAATGTCTAAATCAAATTTGCCACAACTACTTGTTCGACTCTTTGTCTCACTTAAAAATAAAAAATATGTATAAGTGACCCAAAAAAAAAATTTCGGGGGCCCGAACCCCCGCATGAAACTTGGCCCCCCCTACCACAAAATCCTGGGTCCGCCACTGCTTAACAGCACATGTTAATAAGTTTTTAAAGGTTTGTAAATGTAATATTTTTAAAAAAATGTGCAAGTACAAGTTTTTAAAAGCTTGTTAACATGTTAAGAGAACCCATCATTTTATAGGCTATTTTTAGGAATATTCAAAATATGATCTCGTTCATTCAAAGTCCACTTTTTCATCTAGTTCTTGTGAAAACTAAATGTAGGTTGGTTTAACAGATCACCTATTTGAAGAAATTTCTTAGACTGGACACGAGCTCCTATATAAGAAATAGACACTCACCAAACTAGGTACTCATATGAACCAGATAAAAATTAGACTTGGACTGAACTAAGTCCTATTTTTTAGGCTTTCACATACAGGCTCTGTCACTCCCCGGAACCGCCTAAACGATTCTAGGACACGTGGCACGCCACCAAGGCCTTACACAAGTGATTAAAGTTCCAAAATAAGTTTAAAATAAGCTTAAACTAAAGAAGCTCAACCAACAAAAGACAAAGTCCTGTCTTTACAATCAGCCACCCCTGTTTTAGCAAATAGTAAATTCTCAAATAATATTTCCAAATCACAAGTTGAACTCAACATTAAAGCTTTAAACCATATAGAATCAAACCAAAGTCACAAATATAAGCTTTCAAGTTCAAGCAAGAGTTTTTAAACACTTCAACAAAAATACTAAATATAACCACCTACAACCAACCCAACAAATAAATCCCAAGTTCAAACGTCCCAAACCAACGACACTAGTACTAGACACAACCAGCTTATTCAACATCAATGATAACAACAACTCCTATAAAGCAAAAGCTAAATTATATAAGCTAGTTATTACATGAGTTAAAGATCCAACTAAAAATAGAAAGCTTAACTAGAAATATTACATAAGTCTTAAACCAACCAAAGTATGACTCGTACTACAATACAGATTAAAACCAATTACAACTATAGTGAAAGTTTAGTACTAAAAAGGACAAGTAGCTATTAACAAGGTTACAACAACTCCCAAAACCTATAAGCTAGCCAAGCCACTTCCCAGCTCACTTCCCCGATTCCTTGTCGTGATCACCTACAATGGTTATTCAATAACCACTATAATATATAAGCTATATGCTTGTGAGCAATGTCAATCATAAACATGGATAATAAACACGCTCAATTCAACATATTACAAAGAACTATAGTCTCTAGCAATTACTAGTTCACTCCCACCACTACCGGAAAGCCCGCGACTCCACTCTCTAAGCCATCGTGACTAGTCATGACCCACGCCCTCACACGTTCGATCTCATAGGTCTCTGGCGGCCGTGGTCGTCACCACAAAGATTACCTCATGGTGATATAGAACTAGCAATTTTCATTGACCCAAATAGGCAACTCAACATGCTCATTTAATCATCACACCCGTGCTTTCACAAATAAAATGGACCTAATTTAGCCAAATAAATTTTGCCCAATACTAAACTAAGTACGTTAAATTAAGCAAATTAGGCATGCTTTGGCATCATAATTGAACCCAATATGAAAATCATCTAATTATCAAAATTAACATCACTCACTTCTTGGATTTTGCTCCTAATTGTGAAATTAAAGCCCTACTAGAACCAGGTACAAATCCTATACATAAATTACAAGTTATGAGCTTAAACCCCAAAATGGGTCGCGAAAAAACTGTCACAGAACTCAATAAAATTAGTACCAATAGATTAGGCTCACCTCTAGGAGTCCAAATATATAACCTATTTTAAAAAACCGATGTCGTTAGGCGTATCAATCGGTGTCGAGAAGTTTGTCGTCAAAATTTCCGTCACGTCTCGTGTCTCTGTAAACCTATATCTAAATGAAGATGATGAGTTTTACTCATTATATACGTGGCTTGTTATATGAGTTTCCCCACTTTATTATAACACCCCCACTACTTTACTAGTTTTGCACTTACTCCCCTACTAATTATGCAATTGTATTAAAACTATCCCAAACCTAAATGGGTATGACACGCCCAAAATTCGCCCTATCCTATGGCCGAGCGGTTCAACTCAGTAGCTGGTCCCTGTCTCGGTCAAATCATGCACAGTTCCTTGGATAAGCATCACCCCGAGCGGTTTGGTCTACCCGAGACCTCCCGAGCGGTTCATCCACGACCCGACCAACAGGTCGGGAAGACCGCTCAAACACGGTTCATATAGGCGCAGTCAAGCCAGGCCAAGAGGCATGTTCCAGAATATTCCAGGTTGTTTCTTACTCAAGATATAAGACTTATGGAAAGAGCATATTGTTTTCTAATCCAATTAGGAAACCCCCACAACTAATGCCAATCAATCTTAATTGGATTATCTTTCCTTATCCATGTAGTAGTGGGTCTCTTACATCTATAAAAGAGACCCCTCATCCCCATAGAAAGGGATCAACTTTTTAGTCTCTACAGCACCTCTATAGCAGTCACCAACACGCCCGGCCGACCTACGGTAGCTCCAAACTGTTGTTGGTTCACCACAGGTCCCCGACTATTTAAAGTATAGTGAACGTACTCAGACACACACGTGGACGTAGGTACCTTCATTAACAGGGTCGAACCACATAAATAAAAACCAGTCTCTCTGTAACACCCGTACCGGGTAAACGGGTTAATTATCATTTGTATATGCATTAATTAATATAATTAGTGTATAAAAGTGATTAAGGGGAGGCTTGGACTCTCCCGTGAAAAAGTGTTCAGTAAAGGAACACAGTTGGAAAAGTCTCCAGTGATGAGGGACAGGTATTGGAATGGGACCCAGTGAAGGGCCGGATATTAATATTTACATTTTAAATGATTAAATGCATTTTTATATGATTATATGAATATTTGTTAAGTTGCTTCCATATTATATTGTTATATGTGTTAGCAATTAGTATTAGTTTCGACACCCAAATAAGGGTATAATTGAAAAAGAATTATAATTAGTAGGTGCGATAGCAACTTCACAATAGGAACTTAAGAAAATCTGGGACTTAGAGAAACAATCATTAGATAATTTGGTAGTTAATGGAATGTTTGGGGGATTTCATAATAGGAACTTAAGAAAATCTGGGGATGCAAATGAAAAGAGGAAAAATTGAGGCTTTGACACCTCAACATATGTTGCATGGGTGTGTATGTGTCAAAATAGAGAGTGAGACTCTCATATGTGCTAGGAATTAAAACAAGAAAAGAAGAAGAGCTCACCGAGAGAGAAGACAGAACCGTCACTGACGTCGTTTTCCGTCGTTCCGTTGTCGCTATTCGTCCAATTCGCGAACCGAAGCCATTTTCGGACTCGTGGAGGTGAGACGATCGTTCCTATACCTTTAATTTATGTTTTAATTATTGGATTTTGGTAGCTCACACTAATCGATGAGACGCCGTTTACCGAAAACTTGTAGGATTCACTTTGGAAGGGAAATTGAGTTAGGATTTGGAAAATTCAACACTTCTTTAGCTTGAATTTGAGTAGATCTTGCTAAGGTAAGTTTTCTACACTAACGAATGATTTTGTTTAACTATGTTCAAGACTTCAATGATGTTGAGATGATAGTTTATGCTTGGAAACCAAGAGTTTGTTCTTATTGTGTTGATTATTCATGTTTAGAAAACATGTAGTTATTAAATTGTGAATTGCGTGTTAATTTTATGAAGAATATATGTGCCTACGTGTTTATGTGCTTATATGGTTATGTGGTATTGAATGAGCCCGGAACAATGATTCATTAGTTGGGAGTAATAAGGGTGGTGAAGAGGAAGAATCCGAGAAATACGGAAGTCCAAGGAATAGAAGTGGCCACGGGACCAAGGGAGGTCTTCGGGTCTGAATGAATCATTGAACCGGTGACTCGGCAATTACAAATATGGTTTATGTATTAATTGTTGCATTGAACATGTTAGACATTCAGCCATGTTTAGATTACTCACTAAGCGTAATGCTTAAGAAAACCATTTTCTGTTTCTGTTGTGGTAAATAACAACTACCGCAGATACGGAGCAATACCCGAAGAGAAGGTGACGCGCTCGGGAATGGGGGAGAAAATTAGAACTTTTAAATATGTTTTAAACTTATGTTAGAGTGTAACTTGTGGCTTGGGATCCCTAACTTGTGGATTGAAACCTTGACTCATGTGTTTAAAGTCAACATAAAGGAACTTACGTAATTTTCTATGTTAATGTTAATATTGGGTAAGTTGTATGTTTTGATTATTCCGGCAAGTCCGGATACGTATGTTGTAGCTTTTGGGTATGTTCCGCTTTGGAACTCAATGCTTTGGAATAGTTGTAACCAAATGTTTTAAATGATTTGTAATCTTTTCCGAAAAGGCTATATGAATGGTTGTTCTTGAAATCAACTAGGAGTGATTATTTGTTTGGCTCATTTGAGGTGGTATACATTTGTTTTAAATGACGGAGAGAACTTGTATAGATGCTTGTCATGTCTCCTAAAGTTTTTGCTAAGTTGGAAAAGTGTTGGTTTGAATTGAATCCATTGCTAATAAGTTGTCACGACCCATCCCGCTACGCGCGAAAACAGGACACGTGACACGCCATTAAGGCTTATCCAGTCCCATTAAAGTCAAATAGTAGCGAAAAATATAAGTGAAATCCATTAAAATCAGAGTTTTAAAAAGTTTTTGCCAATCGAATCCTTTCAAAAGAAAACAGTTTTGAAAACAGAGGTCAGTCGACTGTGCCTAGGGTCCAGTCGACTGTTCCTAGCATAAACCAAAATCCCAAAATTCTCAACAGAAGTCCAGTCGACTGATCAGGGAACCCAGTCGACTGTGTTATGCAGAACTAAAATTTAACATTTCAAAAAGGGGTCCAGTCGGCTGACCTGAGGATCCAGTCGACTGGTTTTACCATTATGAGAAGCAGTAGCCAAAAATCAATAGTGTTCAGTCGACTGATAAAGGGTCTAGTCGACTACTTCTCTTACTATTCACTTTCAGTGTCTCAATCACACGAGATTCAGTCGACTGACATAGGGTCCAGTCGACTGCTCCCCTGCTGGGCAGCCGTGTTGTGAAAATTCACAACTCATGCTTCTCCACACTAACAACAATCACAACCATAACTGAATTACAACATTTAAAACATAACCACAGACGTTCAAACACAGGATTAACATACTACGGAACTAATCCAAAGATCTATTACAACGTATTACATAACCCAATTCCTTGATACTAGTTTAGGAAATAGAAACAAAAATATAAACAAATGATTCCCCCGGCGTTCTTTAACGGCCTCACTCATCACGCTTCTTCTTGTCTTTCTTCTTACCTGCAATGGAGTACATCTCCACTGCTCAGTTATATGCTGAGCGTACAAGTCTAACATATGCAATATATGACAAAACATGTTTTAATCTCGTAAATCATATCAATAGTCTCTAGGGAGAAAAATACGCATTCATCCGGTAGCGGTAAGTCCAAGCCTTAAACCGCGATGTCAATGGCAAGTCCAAGCCTACAACCATTACATCCCCACAAGTGCTATGGCAAGTCCAAGCCTACAACCATGCACAGTAGCCGTCGCTACTAAAATTCTCAAACAACGAGAAGCTTACTCCGGCATGAATTTGTATAAGACTCCCCTTTGACCCACATAGACAACTCAACGTGCTCGCGTAAATGTAGACATGTTTTTCACAATTTAGCACGTGCATAATTAACGGGCCTACAATTAACACATGGATTTTGCCCGGATCTCAATTTCGTCGTCGAAATATAAAACATGTGTTTCTCTATATTTCACAAGTTAGAACTTCATACCTCGTGCGATTTCCCCCAAACTTTGAAGGATCGACTAGGAGATTAATTAATCGTCGAATTTCGAATTTGAGAAAATTCCTACAAGTTTATACCTGTTTTTCCCAAAAGTCTAGAATTAAGATTTTTACAAATATTGGCCAAACACGGCCTAAGTAGTATCAAAACGTAGATCTTACCTCCACGAGTTCAAATACGAAATCTGGAGAAAAACTGACGGACGAAAGGTCATCGTATGTCGCCGGCAAGCTCGTGGTAACCAAATCTCTCTTTTCTCTCCTCTCTCTAGATATTTTGTGAGTTTTGGATGAGAATGAATCTCATCCACTACTATATATAGGCAAACTCGTCAGAATTTGCGTTTACCTCCCCACGAGTTCCTCAAACTTCTAATTAGCTCTTTAAACTTTGCACACGTTCATTTTATGCCTTTACGAGTGAAAATGATAAATTTCAGAAGTTTTCGACTAGGTTTTGTGTGGGTCCAAAAATAACGTCTGAAAACTATATTATGCGGAATCTCTACACAACCTACCTTTTTAATTAACATATCACTCACGTTCTCACCACAGTTCTCAACATGATATACTAAAGTATCCAAATACCAGAATTATACTACACAGACATAATTACTATTCACAGGAATACCAGATAAAGTCAAATAACATTTAAATCATATAAATGCCATTTACTCATGCCCATGCAATATGAACTGCCATGTTCTCGTGTCCTCACTGACACCTTACCGTTGACTCACAGTCAACCTCATCGCCATTATCAACTAACATTGATAAACTCCCAAATTACAAATAGGCATGATAAAATTATGAATTCTTGGGACAGGTGTGACATAAGTTCACGTAAAAGGGTGTGATTTAAAGGAAATTGTTGGATTGATTTGAGGTTATGTTCATGAAATCTTGTTTGAAGAGTTTAAATTTATGTTAGAGGGTGTTCCTAAATGGTTTTAGAGTGGTCCCTTAAAGTTCCATGAGGTTTGGGTTTGTTTTGTATATATTGTAAAACTTGCAACAAATTTGTTTTCTTTAGCAGCAGCAAATTACTTGCTGGTGAAAGTTGGCTCAAGCGAACTCTGCCCTGGGTTGAGCAAACTCTAGCCAGAATGTCCTTGGGTGTATTCTGTTGAAAATTGGCTCAAGCGAACTCTGCCCTGGGTTGAGCAAACTCTAGGTAGAATGTCCTTGGGTGTATTCTACTGAAAGTTGGCTCAAGCGAACTCTACCTTGGGTTGAGCAAACTCTTGGCAGAATGATTTAGTGCTTGAATGTAGTCAATCCGAGATAAAAATGAACGTAACTTGGTCTAGGAAGTTTGTATTCACGCGCCGTTTTCAACATTGGGTTCTTTAATTGGAAAGCTACCTTTTGAGATGAAACTCGACAAAAGTTTAAAATGACCATTTTACCCTTGGGGTTAGTTACATATAAATGAGTTTTATTAAGAGTATAAAGAGAGTTTAAGCTTGTTTAATGCTATATCCATTGGGGACGTGCATTGGTGGCATTGTTACACATGTCCTAATCCGCCCAAGGCGGTTTGGGGTGTGACACTCTCTCTCCCCTTAATCTACTTTAATTTACTTTAACCAAATTTCGGCATCATCAGCTTGGCGTCGTCTGTGGGAACGACAAGTTCTTCATCAACAAATCTCTTGGCTGATGGCCATGCCTCTGAAGAAGAGGGAGAAGACTGCACAGCAGGCCAACCGGGATGTTCCGCCGGCCCCGGCATCGGCTACGGCAGTTATGACATCTGAGCTGATCACCGCGACCCTCACACAACTTTTGGAGGGCCATCGTCAAATCCAGCAACAAATCGAAGCCCTACTGGCCCAGCAAAGCAGTCCTCCAGTGGCCGGGAAATGACCTGGGAACATTGCGTACTGTCGGGAATCGATCTTGACCGAACAACGTGCCCGAGCTAGCCCGTCCCGTGTTGAGGATGCCAGAGACATCAATAGCAGGCGTGCTGCCCGAGAGGAAATGCAGGAGCATATGGCCCGGAAATTAGTCCAGGGTCACTCGGGTAAGAGCCGAGGTGTCCCTAGGCACACGATGAACTAGAGTCATAGCCAAGCCCGATTGCAAGGGACAGCACATCGCCATGAGAAGGAAGCCTCCTCCACTAACCTGACCTGCGGCCCGGTATGGCCACGCGGCCTCCGTGAACCCATCCTATGTTTCTATTTCTGATGTTTCGGAATTGATTTTCCTTTGTTTTGAAATTGATTTGAAAGAAAACAAGAGGTCTATTGAAAATAGATACAGAGTTGCCACTTGGTCTTTAAAGAACCAAAAAACCTAATTTGACTCACCCAAATGAATAAAGGGCACCGGCCCTTCATAACCAAAGAACTTGGCTCGGGGTTTTGGTACGAGAGAGGAAGGAGCCTTTGTTACGACTAAAACACCCTCAACTCATCCCGTCTTTCCACGGGCCTTAATTAGCATCCAAATAATCATCCTATACTATGTTTGGTTCGACAATTAATACTATAATAGTATATTACATCACATAAGAAACTTGAAATGGAATATCAAAAGATAAGATATCATTCATACGATCTAAGCCAAGTATCACACATTGCAAAGTGAATGATCACACAAAGAAACTTAGGAAAAATTGTCTAATCATGTATCAAATAATCAAGTTTTCCTAATCTAAAGGGGACATGAATTGTTCTTGAAACAAATAATCAAATAAATCGAAATATGCTTAGCAAGCTAGAATGATGCATGTTAATCTTTGAGAAAAGAAGATCTCTCAATCCCTGGGATGGATGAGAAAGGAAGATTAGATCGAGGGGGAGCATAAACGTATGATCAAGTTCTTTCCTTATAATCTCCTTAGATTAGGAGTCATAAAAATTCCAATTCTTGCATGGATGCAATGCATGGTCTTATAATGTGCAAAGGTTGTAGAGTGTTTGTGTACATGAATTTTCTAAAGTGACTTAGAAGTCTAAAGTATGCATGAGTGCATGAAGGAAATCATTATGGGATATGTACAAATGTAGTATGAACTACTTCCTAAGACATGAACTAATTTGGAGTGCATGAAAGTATCAAATCAAAGAATGAAAGTAAAGGTACACTTGCTGTGAATAGTGGACAAAATAGTGACTTGATCTTGTGAAAATTGGAAAGTGAGGCTAGAAATGTTTTTAATGCATGATTTTTTGTGGAGATCATCCTTATTGTGTCTAGAACACATATCAAAAATCCAATCCTCAATAACTATTACATACTGAGAGAAATCATGTAAATAATAGAGGTTACTCAGAAACAGAGTCCATACTGTTGACTGAAATGTTGAAAAATCTTAGAAAATGAAAACAAAACATATAGAGGCCCACATTATACACAAAGTTCCCTAAGACACTGAAGTTCAAGGAAAAAATGAGTTGGGACCACCTCTTTTGGAAAAACTTTCTGAAAAACAAGTTGAAGGTCAACCAAGCTGCTGTGACAGCAAAAACAGAATGTCTGGAAGAAATGTTTGGGTCAAAATGGAACCTTTCCAAGTGTTTTTAGATCAAACCAAAAATCATGGGTGTTCTCTAATGAGTTAGGAAGAGTTTTCAAGTGGTCTTGCATCCATACATTGAATATTGAGTTCTAGAGAAATCTTTGAACTCAGATCATTCACTATTTTGATGATTTTTGAGAAAACAATGTGTATTTCTTTGGAATCCAAACATTTGGGTTTTGGAGGGGTTTTGAAATAGGGGTTTTGAAAGCACATTTCCGGCACAAAAAGGGGATCAAAACCACTTGGAACATCATCATCAAATCATATCAAGAACTCCCAATATTACTTGCATAAACATAGTTTTGTTTGAGAATATGACTTCAAGAATACATATGAATGTATTGAAGTTAGAATCATCATCATTAAACAAGTCTTTGAGGTCAAGAGCTACTATCCATAAGGATTCATTCTCCTCAAACAACATGTCATCTAGATGATGATAAGCATGTAAGTAATCAAAGAAAAATAAAAAAAAGAAATGAGGTAAGAAGAGATAAACATTAATGTAAACAAGCAAGCAATAGCTATCAATAGATGATAATCAATGTGATTTTGGACTTATAGCTTGGTATTTCACTCATAGATATTGACATTTGGACATGGAAGTAGCTTCCTAACTCAAGATTGCTCAAAAATGGTGGTTGAAAAAGACTTGAATGTGAGATATAAGAGGGGTAATGGAAGAAAACAAGATTGAAACTCACTTTTTTTTTAATAGAAAATTAGTGGGAGAAGCAACCTTTCCTTCTTCTAAACCTATCTCTATCTCTATTTCTCTCTACAACTTCTATGAACTTTGTACTTGGCCCCCCTAAAATGAAGAGCAAAGGGGGGTTTATATAGGCCAATTTGGGGTGGTTTGGGGATTTAGAAAGTACTCCCATAGGTCCCAAACATCTGTGAACATAAAACTACATCGTTTTGGTCTTCAATTATTCAATTTAGACCCTCAAAATAAATTACAAAAATAGACTCTGCGGGGGTTGAGTGCCACCGCAGCACTGGCCATGTGCCGCCGTGGTAGTGGCCCAGTGCCTCCGCGGCACTGCTCCTCAGATGCCCAGAAATCTGTATTTAGGCCCCCAGAGGTTCCGGTATTCGCGAAAAGGCCCTATTTCGTCCGAAATTCACAGAAAATGCGTATAAACTCCAGACTGAGGTTGTGATATATCGTTGGAAAGGTAATGGATTCTACTTTACATAAAAAAATATTTCGGAGATAGGTCACTTTGAAAAGTTTTGCGGTATTCGCGATAAAAGCCGATTTGATCGCCTTTTTCACCTTCGGAAATTCATAATAAATTCGTTTTAAATCCAGAAGTTATGTGCGATATACCGTTACAAAGGTATTGGCCTCTAGTATTCATGAAAAATATTTGAAAAATGCTACAGTGCTCCAGTTTTAAAGTTAACTTTTGGTCAAACTGGTCAAACTAGGGACCTCCAAGAAGTTCTGGGAACCTTTGGGAGTTCCCGGGAGCTGACGTTTTTGTACGATTTTCTTTTAACACTTGTTTTAGTACTTTCCACGTGATCTAGAATGATCTGAGAGCTTTTCAAAAAATTTAGATGATTTTGGTCAAACCTTGGTCAAACATGGTCAATCCTTGGTCAAACTGGTCAACGAGGACTTTCCGAGAACTTCTGGGACTTCTGGGGGTTTCTGGGAACGAGCTGACGATTTCATCTGATTTTGCTTCAAAACTCATTTTTAGCATATTTTTATGGCGTAGCATGTTTTCAGAACTTTCAGTCCAAATCTGTGAGTGTTTGGACTTTCAGGGGCTTTTTGGTCATTCTAAGCATTTTGAGAGATAGAACTAACTTCTAGGAGTCCTTTTTGAGTCTTTTTCGATCATTGTGAACCACCAAGATATGGGTCTCCTGAATCTGATAGCTGACAAAATGGGGTGTCTATACCCGGATTCCGGTTGGGAAAGTGTGGTGGCACGTATCAAGGACTTGCAGAAACAGATTGATGGAGTAGTCAAAAGGCTGGGCCAGAATCCTACTCAGAATCATGCCAATACCGAGACAGAGTCACCATTCTCTAGCCAGATCACGAGGTTTGCCATCCCGCGTAAATTTAAGCAGCCTCGCCTAGATCCCTATAATAGCTCAGGAAGCCCAGTCGACCACGTCCGGACCTACAAGGCTCAGATGGCCCTAGCCACCAACTCCGATGAACTACATTGCCTGGCTGTCCCCAGCACTTTGAAAGGCCCGGTCGTGCAATGGTTCTACTCCTTGGAACCCTGATCGGTCCGCAGTTTCAAGCAACTCAACAAGCAGTTCATTAACCAGTTCATCGGTATGCATGAACGGCCAAAGCTTGACATCCAGCTACTGACAGTTATGCAAAGGAATAATGAGACCCTCAAGGAATTCACCGACCGATTTAATCAAGAGAAGCTCAGAATCTATGATCTTGATGAAATTGTCGCTATTATAGCCTTCTGCTCGGGAGTTCAACACACCAAGTGCGCCGCGTCGTTTCACAAAAACTGACCGAAAACCTTAGTTGAACTCACTGAGAGGGTTGGAAAATACATTGGCATTGAAGAACTTTTAAAGACTAAAGACCCCGGGCGCGTAAGCAACGAGTCTTCCAGAAGTAGGCGAAAGCGAGATCAGCCTAGGAGTTCTGACAATTCTTCCAGTTCACAGTAGTCAGGGTCTGACAGTCTCGACCTGACCTCCAGTTCACAGTAGGCAGGGTCTGGCAATCCCGGCCCGACCTCCAACTCACAGCAGGCAGGGTCTGGCGGCGGCAGTCCCGACCAGACCTCCAGTTCACAACGGTCTGAGTTCGACAGCCTCGACCCGACCTCTAGTTCGCATCAGTTAGGATCCAATGATCCCTACCTTGAATCCAACTCGGAGTAATCAGGAGCCCGATGATCCCGACCCGACCTGACCTGACCTCCTGTCTCTAACAGTCTTGACCAATCTAACTACAGTAGTACTTGCCCGATCATCGTACGAGGCTCTGCAGATTGTTAGAGAGCTCTTGAAAAGACCTTAGGCCACATCCGAGGCACATCAAAAGACCTTGGGCTCACACCTGAGGCACAAAAGACCTCGGGCTCCGAACCCAGGCACAAAATACCTCGGACTTCGAGCCCAGGCAAGACCTTGGGGATCACACCTGAGGCAAAAGACCACGGGGTCACGCCCAAGGCATCGGCTTCGCTTAGGTCCAACCTACGATGGGGGAAAATCCCCCTAGGTGACTGATGATGGCAAGCTTCAAAAGACCCTGCAACCACCCATATTCTAGGTCGGTTACCTACAATCCTTGCCTCCGCAAGACCCTCGTCTTAGCGAAAGCTTGGGGGGCAAAAAGGCACAATGGACTAAACAGGCAATCACATCGGGTACTTACATGCCATGTGGTAACTAAGTCAAACTCTTAGATAACCCGGGCGCCTACAGTACTCAGAGGTAATAACTCTACTTAGGTCCAAACCGACGATAGAGGTGACTAAAATCTCTTAGGTTGGCCGACGATAGAGGAGCAAAAAGACCCTAAAATAACGTGATTTAGGTCAGCTCTACCAACATGGTCAAACTCTTCTCCCAACAGTCTTGACGAATGCTGACTGGGTGGAAGATAACCATCCTGGGGAGTTAACATAAAAGGACCCTAAAGCAATACGCTTTAGGTCGGCTTTTCCAACATGGTCAAATTCTTTTTCCCACAATCTTGACGAAGGTTTACGTGTAGAAGATAACCATCCTGGGAGCTAACTCAAGAAAAGACTGCGAATTAGGCTGAGTCTCAACTCTCGGGCAATTCCCGAGCACTTCAAAATTTTGAGCTAGGCTGAGTCTTAACTCTTAACCAGCTCCCAAGAATTCGCAAGACTCAGAAAGCTCTGAAGCAGCTTTCCTGAGCACTCAGACAGTGGCAAGCGGCATAGAACAGATTTCCAAACTTGTCCAATTATGGCATCTGGACAAGATTGGAAATGGGGGGCAACTGACACGCTCATAATTGGCCCTATTCTATGGCCGATCGGTTCAACTCAGCAGCTGGTCCCTGTCCCGGTCAAATCATGCACAATTCCTCGGATAAGCATTAGCCCGAGCGGTTTGGTCTACCCGAGACCTCCCACATCCACGACCCGACCAACAGATCGGAAAGACCGCGCAAGCACGGTTCACGTAGGCATAGTCAAGCCAGGCCGAGAGGCACATTCCAGAATATTCTAGGCTGTTTCCTACTCAAGATATCAGACTTATGGAAAGAGCATATTGTTTCCTAATCCAATTAGGAAACCCCCACAACTAATGCCAAACAATCTTAATTGGATTATTTTTCCTTATCCATATAGTAGTGGGTCTCTTACATCTATAAAAGAGACCCCTCACCTCCATAGAAAGGGATCAACTTTTCAATCTCTACAGCACCTCTATAACAGCCACCAACACGTCCGACCGACCTACGGTAGCTCCAAACTGTTGTTGGTTCACCACAGGTCCCTGGCTTTTTAAAGTATAGTGAATGTGCTCAAACACACATGTGGACGTAGGTACCTTCATTAACAGGGCCAAACCACATACAAAAAACCAGTCTCTCTCTCTCCCCTTAATTTGCTTTAATTTACTTTAACCAAATTTTGGCATCGTCAGGGTATTTATCTATGTCTCGCATGGGTTCCATAAGTGGTCCATATAATTATATGAAGTTGCTAATTAGCCTACTAATTATGTAACGTGTTCAATTCGTGCTCACAAAGGTACCCCTAATTGACCCCAAAAGGTGGTCATCACCTAACATCATGATATTATTAAGAATAAAATAATAATCTATTTAAGCCTTAAAAAACAGTTAGGCACATAAGGTGTTCCACATATTATTGTCCCCTCTCAACTGGGACACATCAACACATAACCCAACTTAGGATTACCACATTGGACAAAATTGGGCTCCGAACTGAACACCCATAATCAACTTAGTGAGTTAATCCCACCTCCAATGAGTGTCACCTAACACATTAATTAACATTAACTCATGATTATGCATGCTAAAGCAATATTAAAATATAAACTGCGGGAGCGGATGTCATATCTCTCTTCTCCTTAAAAAGGAGTTCGTCCCCAAACTCGTAGTACCTCAAGTTTCGAACAAGAACGGATACTTCTCTATCATTTCATCTTCCATTTCCCACGTGGCTTCCTCAATAGAGTGATTTCGCCACAACACCATGACTAAAGAAATAGTGTTCGTCCGTACAACTTACTCTTTTCTATCAAGAATCTTGACTGGATGCTTGATATATGTCAAGTCTTCCCTGACTTCCAACAACTTTGGAACAATCACTTTCTTTGAATCTGATACACATCTTCTTAACATTGATATATGAAATACGTTATGCACATTAGTTAATTCTGGTGGTAATCTAATCAATAAGCTACCGGTCCAACTTTCCCAAAAATCTCAAATGGCCCAACATACCTCGGATTCAACTTCCCACGTTTCCCAAACCTCATAATACCGTTTGAAGGTGATACTTTCAAGAATACAAAATCTCCAACTTCAAACTTTATCGGTCTTCTTTTCAAGTTCGCATAGCTATTGTATCTACTTTAGGCTGTTTGAAGCCGTTGTTATATTGTCTTTATCTTTTCCGTAGTCTGTTGAACAATTTCAGGCCCTATCAATCTCCTCTCACCAACCTCGGCCCAACAAAGTGGAGAACGACACTTACGCCCATATAAAGCCTCAAAAAGTGTCATTCCAATACTGGATTGATAACTATTATTATAATCAAATTTGGCCAATGGCAAGTGCTCTTCCCAATCACCTTTAAAATCCAAAACACAAAGTCGAAGCATATCTTCAAGTATCTGAATTGCACGTTCTGATTGTCCATCGGTTTGAGGATGAAAAGCTGTACTGAAACTCAATTTAGTACACATCGCTTTCTGCATACCTTGCCAAAATCTTGATGTAAATGCACTATCTCGATCTGAGACTATAGATACTAGAACTCCATGAAATCTCATAATTTTTTGAACATACAATTTAGCTAATTTCTTCGGATCATTGGTCTTAATCGGTAGAAAATGTGCCGACTTAGTCAATCGATCAACGATTACCCATATACTGTCATTTGACTTTCTAGATCTTGGTAAACCTCCCACGAAGTTCATTATGATATTTTCCCATTTCCAATCTGGTATAGGTAATGGTTTCAATTTTCTCATTGGTTTCTAGTGTTCCACTTTTTCCCTTTGACAAGCTACACACTTTACCACGTGTTCAGCTACTTCTCGTTTGATTTCTCGCAAGTCACGATACATCTTAGTACTATTCGGATGGATTGCGTACCTCGTATTGTGTACCTCTTCCAAAATTACTTCTTTGATGCCATCTATATTGGGTACACAAACCCGATTCTTGAATTTCAATATACCATTCTCAAAAGTAAATTCTGGTTGCTTACCCTCAGGTATCTTATCATGAATTTTCTTCAATATTAGATCTTGAAGTTGCTTAGCTTGAATTTCATCAATAAGGGACGGCTGTGCAATAATAGCTGACATTAAAGCACCTCTAGTTTCTGGAATCACCTTCAATTTTAGCTACTCCATTTCCCGAATTAACTTTTCTTATGAAGTCAAAGCATAGGCCAATTTGGTTGTAGACTTTCAACTCAACGCATCGGCCACCACATTAGCTTTCCCTGGATGATACTGGATTGACAAGTTGTAACCCTTCATTAGCTCTAACCACCTCCTTTGTCGCATATTCAAATCTCGCTGTGTAAACAAATATTTTAGACTTTTATGATCGGTATAAATTTCATACTTTTCCCTATAGAGATAATGCCTCTAAATCTTTAAGGCAAAGATCACTGCCACTAATTTAAGATCATGTGTTGGATAATTCACCTCATGTGGGCTCAATTGTCGTGAGGCATATGCAATCACCTTGTTGTTTTGCATGAATACACAACCCAGACCTCGATATGAAGCATCACTATATATCACAAACCCTGCATTACCTGAAGGAATAGTCAATATTGGTGTTGTCATCAAACAAGTCTTCAATTCAATAAAATTTTCCTCATACTTTGGACTCCAAACAAAAGGAACATCTTTTCGCATAAGTTGTGTCATTGGCATCGCAATTCTTGAAAAAATTTTCACGAACCTTCAGTAATATCCAGCTAATCCCAAGAAGCTTCGTATTTCTGGCACACTTGTCGGTGACTTCCAATTGGCCACAACTTCAATCTTTTGTGGATCCACTGATACACCCTCTTTTGATATTACGTGCCCCAAAAATGCTATCTCAGTTAACAAAAATACACATTTCTTCAACTTTCCGAACAACTTCTTTTCACGGAGTCGCTGTAGAACCAACTGTAGATGCCTCTCGTGATCTTCTACATTCTTGGAATATATTAGAATATCATCTATGAATACAATTACAAACTCATCTAGATAGTCTTTGAACACCCGATTCATCAAATCCATAAATGTCGCTGGTGCGTTCGTAACTCCAAAAGGCATAACAAGAAATTCATAATGACCATAACGGGTCCTGAAGGTTGTTTTCTCCATGCCTTCATCTTTGACTTTTAATTGGTGGTAACTTGATCGCAAATCAATCTTAGAAACCTAGACTCCTTGAAGTTGATCAAACAAGTCATCAATCCTAGGCAATGGATATTTGTTCTTGATAGTGAACTTATTGAGTTCTCGATAATCGATACACATCCTCATAGTCCCATCTGTCTTTTTAACAAACAAAACTGGTGCACCCCACGGCGATACACTAGGTCAAATGAATCCCTTATCTAGAAGATCCTGTAGCTGAACCTTCAACTCTTTCAACTCCACCGGTGCCATTCTGTACGGTGTTTTCGATACTGGCTGAGACCCCGAGGTTACTTCAATAGTAAATTCAATTTCCCGCTCAACCAATACATCAAGAAGATCTTCAGGAAAGACATTTGGAAACTCCCGTACAACTGAAACATCTTCTACTTTAGACCCTATGACCCGTGTGTCAATTATTGAATATAAGACCTGACAACCTTGTTTCAATAACTTGCCTGCCCGAATTGCTTAAACCAAATATGTGTTGGGTTTGTGCCCTCAAACCATTACTTTCTGTATGAGACATTGACATTTTAATATATGGATATCAGTTTTACATTTTATTGTGTATGTTCTTTTCATGAGATGATTGTTAATCCTTAAGTATTATAGTAAGTAATTCGTGTGTGTATGAGATGCACACAAGTGAGATACGAATTACTATTCTTTAATACTTAGAATGTGTCACAGTGGATGATGAGACTGGATACCTCATCAAGTCTACACTGTAGCATAATTAACTACCATTGGATGGAGTGATTAATCTCAATCACTAGAGTGTAGCTCTTAGTTGATATGCTAGTGCTTATAGTGCATTGACGGACCTGAGTTTCCTATTGACGCTTAAGACTGTCAAACAGTCAATAGGAACTCATAACTTGTATAAGGTACGTGTTCTCAATCTTGAGACGATTATGAACACAGACTGTGGATATGACTGCTTTGACTTACCAATCAGTGAGGTCTATAAAAGATCAACACCTGGGTATCTTGGGTATGTCATATTCATAGGGTTGTGAACATATATTGTCAAGATAGAATCTACCCTCTGTTTCAGAGTAAGCATTCCCTTGAGAATGTCACCAAGTCGATTACTGAGTACTACAGTCTTGTTGATAAGAGTTATCAACATGTTTGGTAATCATGAAGGGTGAATGGGACTCAAGGAATACAAGAAGTAATCATGATTCAGGTTGACAGTAACAGTTATCCGATTACCTGAATATGATTACGAATGCTGACGGTAGAGGGACATTAGTACAACATACAAGTCTAGTTATCGCTTCGGATATGTTCTTTTGCGTTGGAGTTCAGTTATCGTTTTATAGTGGAGTAAACTTTAACTGACCAGTTAGTTAGTTTGCTGATCAAAGAGTTTGGTCATGGTGATTAACAAACTGGTCTGAGCCAACAATAAAGAGCCTAGGAGGTCCCACTCTTAGCTCCGCAAGGATGCTTGGAAAGATGCTTGAGGATGATGTCCAGACAGGTTCGATCGATCGAAGATGTCTCGATCGATTGAAGTCTGCATGTTCGATCGATCGAAGATGGTTCGATCGATCGAAGGCACTTCGATCGCTCGAAGTCTAGGTCGGTTCTGGGAATCTATAAATAGGGCAGCTGCGTTCTGGAAAAGGTTGTTCGTCGTTTTGAACGTCAGAAGCTGCAGAAACTGTTTTGGAGTCCCAAAACCTTCTCTATCCTCTCCATTAGGGTTCCCACCAACCCTAGTCTTTCTGGCAGGCATCCGCAGGAGTCATAAGGGTGAAGATCATCTAGTGGAGGCTGCTGGAAGCTGAAGATCAGAATTGGGTTCAAGACACTAAGGTATAACTCGTGTCCCCTCTTGTGCGCATCTGTAGAATTGACGAGTAGTAGATCCGGGCATGCCAATAAAGTTTCATAACTTGATTTTTCCGCTGCGTGTTTAAACTTTCCATTTAAACCTATTTTTCCAACAATATGGTGGTGCTACAACGCCAGTTTCTTGAAAACTAAACTCCCCTTGTCCCATTGGTCGAAAGGTAACTTTTTTCTGTTCACAATCGATAGTAGCTTGGTTTACGGATACCAGTCCATACACAAAATCACATCAAAGTAATTAATGAGCAACAGAATTAAATTCACTATCAAAACCCTATCATTAACCCTGATTTCATATGCTTTAAATATTGATGAAGTCACCATGGGTTTACTTTAGGGTAACGATATCGACAAATCAAACCCTAAAGGTTTTGATATGTTGTCTAAGTGTTTAACAAATTCATGTGCAACAAAAGAATGTGTTGACCCTGAATCTATTAAAACATACGTCGGGTGTGAGCAAATGAGTAATGTACCTGATACCACGGAATCGGTAGCTACAGCATCCCCCGGCGTTAGACAAAATTACCTTCCTTGTCTTTGCTCTGGCCCTTTTCCCTTATCCACACTTGTCCCTGGTGTTGCCCCAGTTGAATCTATAGAATCTGCCCCTCGCTGTTGTTTTGTTATGCAATCTTGTGCTTGATGTCCAAGCTGTCCACATTCAAAGCATTTTCCTCTCATATCTGGATTGATACTCCCCGTACTTTGGGTCTGAGCTTGCAGGCAATTCCTTTCTATATGCCCCTTCTATCTACAAATGTTGAACACAAGTGTTAAATGGCATACACCCCCATGCTGACGATTACAAATTGAACATAGTGGATGACTTTTCCTAGAAAAAGAACTTCTCCTTTGAACTGTTGAGTTAGAACCAGAACCTCGCGACAACGGCTTCTTAAAGAAACCTTCTCCTTTACCTTTTCCCTCAGCTGGCCGCTTATTCTGTTTGCTCTGTTTATACTTGTCAATATCTCTTTCTGCTATCAAAGCAACATCTTGTACATCAGCCACTTTTTGAAGTTGGTGTGTATCAACTCGGCCTCTAATGTTATCCCGTAGTCCCTCCTCGAATTTTCGTGCTCTATCCACCTCTCTTGGTACTGTTCGATGCGCAAATCGAAGTAAACTATTATACTTGGCTGCATACTCATTTACTGTCATATCCCCTTGTTGTAGATTTGCAAACTCTCGGACCATCTGAGTCTTGACGGATGCTGGAATGTACCGCTTATAAAAAACTTTCACAAATCTATTCCAAGTCTCAGGTGCCTCTTACTCAATCACATTTACCCACCAGTTTTGGGCTTCTCCTTTCAAAGTATCAGTAGCACACATTATCTTCTCCCCATCTGTATACTCCATCACCTGAAAGATACGTTCCATGTCCATTACCCAATGATCAGCTTGTGATGGATCTGGGCCTCCATCAAATTGACTCGATTTTCTTTTATAAAATTGTTCAATGACTCCCCGTTCGGCCTGTGGTTGTGGGTTTGTACATCTATCACTACCCATTCGATCAGTTACTGCCCTTACGAAATTGCTTAGCACATCTTCTAGGTGGTCCATCCTCGAATGAGGTGAACGTTCCCAATTATGATCCATTCTTTACCTGTTAGTCATTTTACATAAATATATTGCATGCGATTACAGCGTATTATAATACAACATAGTAGCAATTACTCATATGTATTCATGAAGTGCATCTATATGCTCATTATCTACACGTACTCTCAATCATCGTCTCTCGTACCCAAGATTCTAAGCCTATCGTTTTGATACCACTAAATGTCACGCCCTGGAACCGCCTAACGATTCTAGGACACGTGGCACGTCACCAAGGCCTTACACAAGTGATTAAAGTTCCAAAATAAGTTTTAAATAAACTTAAACCAAAGAAGCTCAACCAACAAAGGGCAAAATCCTCTTTTTACAATCAGCCAAAAATCCTGTTTTAGCAAATAGTAAATTCTCAAATAATATTATCAAATCACAAGTTGAACTCAACATTAAAGCTTTAAACCATATAGAATCGAACCAAAGTCGCAAACATGAGCTTCCAAGTTCAAGCAAGAGTTTTTAAACACTTTAACAAAAATACTAAATATAACTATCTACAACCAATCCAACAAATAAATCTTAAGTTCAAACATCCCAAACCAACGACACTAGTACTAGGCACAACCAGCTTATTAAACACCAATGATAACAACAACTCCTATAAAGCAAAAGCTAAATTATACAAGCTGGTTATTACATGAGTTAAAGATCCAACTAAAAATATAAAGCTTAACTAGAAATATTACATAAGACTTAAACCAACCAAAGCATGACTCGTACTACAATACAAATTAAAACTAATTACAACTATATTGCAAGTTTAGTACAAAAAAGGGCAAGTAGCTATTAACAAGGTACAACTCCAAAATCCATAAGTTAGCCAACCCACTTCCCAGCTCACTTCCTCGATTCCTCGCCGTGATCACCTACGATGGTTATTCAATAACGACTACAGTATATAAGCTATATGCTTGTGAGCAATGCCAATCATGAACATGGATAATAAACACGCTCAATTCAACATATTACATAGAACTATAGTCTCTGGCAATTACTAGTTCACTCCCACCACTACCGGCTAGCCCGCGACTCTAATCTCCAAGTCAACGTGATTAGTCATGACCCACGCCCTCACACTTGCGGTCCCATATGCCTCTGGTGGCCGTGGTCGTCACTACAAAGATTACCTCATGGTGATATAGAACTAGCAATTTTCATTGACCCAAATATGCAACTCAACATGCTCATTTAATCATCACACCGTGCTTTTACAAATAAATTTGGCCTAATTTAGCCACATGATTTTTGCACAATGCTAAACTAAGTACGTTAATTTAAGCAAATTAGGCATGCTTTGGCATCACAATTGAACCCAACATGAAAATCATCCAATTATCAAAATTAACATCACTCACCTCTTGGGTTTCGCTCCTAATTGTGAAATTAAAGCCCTACTAGAACCAGGTACAAATCTTATACATAAATTACAAGCTATGAGATTAAACCCCAAAATAGGTCGCGAAAAAACTATCACAGAACTCAATAAAATTAGTACCGACAGATTATGCTCACCTCCAGGAGTCCAAATATATAGCCTATTTTAAAAACCAATGTCGTTAGGCGCATCAATCGATGTCGAGAAGTTTGCCGTCAAAATTTCCGTCACGTCTCGTATCTCTGTAAACCTATATCTAAATGAAGATGATGAGTGATACGTCCAGAAATATCCTACTTAAAGTCTAACTGCCATGTCAGCAAGAAAGCCCGGACAAGTCGGGATGGGAGGTTGGGACCCGTATCCCACATCGAGCGTTACCGCTCGGGAAGATCAATTAGCCCGGGCGTATTGCGTGGCGGTCATCCAGGAAGTGAATCACAGGGGGAACTCTCCAAGCAACTTCCTTATATGGCCCGAACTATATTGATAGGGGATGGGTAGTTTCCTAAACCACTTAGGAAACTCTCCTAAAAATCATGTAAATCTATTGTGATTAGATTAGGCTTCCTAATCCTATTGACTTACCATGTAAGAGTGGACTCTTACATCTATAAAAGAGCCCACCTGTCCTCTATAGGGGGATCGGAAAATAATCTCTCTAAGTACACAAGCACTTACGAAGAGAACTGACCACTTACACGCATACACCTGGCCGGTATTACTGGTAGTGCCGCCCATCTTTGTTGGCTCACCAGGCCTGCCGGTGATCTACTAGTGAGAGCGCATAGACGCAACCATGGACGTAGGTCACCTTGTTAACGGGGCTGAACCACATATAAATCTCTTTCTACTTCATTTTCCCGCATAAATCTCGCTTACCAATTTTTGGCATCATCAGTTTGGCGCCATCTGTGGGAAAGACACAGTCTTCTCATCAACAAAATCTTTGACTGATCGACATGCCGCCAAAGAAGGGTAAGAAGACCGACAACCTCGCCGACTCAGCCGGTCAGGAAAACCTGCAGATCGAGCTGCGGGCCACCTCCATGACTACCGAACAGGTCACGGCGGCACTGGAGCAGCTCCTGGAGGGCCAGTGTCGAGCACAATAATAGATAGACGCGCTTATGGCCCAACGTGAGAAGCGCCCCGCGTCAGAGAATCGACCTGAGAAAAGCATTCCCGTCAGCCAGCCGGCTCGGGTACGAGAGCATGCACGATCCACTCAGATGTCCCCACCAGACCGGGAACGTCCTGCAGATGGAGAGCGCAGCCAGGCCACTAAACGCTCTCAAAGAGTAGCTCAGTACATCCCTCGCCGAGCGCGCCGAGCGGAGGACGCCAGAATCATCATTGATCGACGATGCGCAGCAAGGGCAGAAAAATCCGGACGGAAAATCCGAGAATCGGTCGACGATCCTCCTGTCCTGAGCCGAGGGGACCTTAGGCACAGGCTTACCCGAACCAACAGTCGGGTACTATCTCCGAGGTCGACGCACTTTGAGGAGGAGGCCTCATCGTCCGACCCTACCTACCGTTCAGACACGGATAGGAGAGCAGGGCGGAGTGATGTCAAAGTCCAGGTCGAGGAAGTGCAGCAGCAAATCGAGAGGCTAAACCGCAAGTCCGGTCACGACCTCACTGATACGGAGACGGAGTCGCCCTATACCGCTCGGGTGACCCAGTTCCCTATTCCACGAAAGTTCAAACCCCCGCATCTCAGCTCATACGATGGCACGGGGAGTCCAGTAGACCACATCCGCACCTACAAGGCGCAGATGGCATTGGTCACCACGACAGACGAGTTGCTGTGCCTGGCCTTTCCCAGTACCCTAAAGGGGTCAGCCGCCCAGTGGTTCCACGCATTGAAGCCCCGAACGGTTGACAACTTCAAAGCCCTCCGAAAACTCTTTATTAGTCAGTTTGTCGGGATGCTCGACCGGTCGCAGCGGACACCCAGCTGTTGACCATCAAACAACGCAAAGGGGAATCCTTGAGGGAATATGTAGACCGTTTCAATCAGCAAAGGCTCCTGATCTACAACCTTAACGAAACGGCCGCCATCATGGCCTTCTGTTCAGGAGTTCAGCACACCAAAGTCGCTACGTCGTTCCATCGTAATCGACCGGCGACCCTGGTGGAACTCTCGGAGAGGGTCGGGAAATACATAGATACCGAGGAATTCCTAAAGGCGAAGCGCGCTGGCCAAACGGAGGACGAATCCCCCAAGGCCAAACGCAAGCACAAAGGGTTCGAGAAGATTTTGGGAAAGAAGCCAAAGCAGGATCAGAGAGATGCGAGGGATCAGCCCCAGACTACTTTCACGCCTCTTTCCCGCCCGATCCATGAGGTCATGGCCGCCGCCGAGGCGCAGAGGCTGCTTCCGCATCCAGCTAAACTCAGGGCCCCGCCCAGTAAGAGGAACCGGGACAAGTTTTGCCGCTACCACAGAGATCACGGCCATGAAATAGAAGATTGTTTCAAATTGAAGATAGCAATCGAGAAGCTGATTGAGCAGGGACACCTTGCCAAGTTCGTCACCGAAGGACGGCCTCGGCAGGATGTCCGGGCTCTTAACCAGTTGCCGCCACCGCCACTCGGCCACATCCATGTGATTTCTGGAGGAACATCCGGCGGAGGCGATACACAGTCAGCGCGGAAGAGGCATGCCTGAGCCTCCCGAACAGAGGTCGGGTAAGTCCAATCCACCGGCTCCTCCCCGGCCGAGGTTCTCACGTTCACGTCCGACGACTTGCAGGGGATCCACTGCCCCCAGGACGACCCGCTAGTAGTAACCCTCTCCATAGCCAACTACATGGTCCAGAGGGTGTTGGTAGACACCGGCAGCTCGTCAGACATTATGTTCACATCAGCGTTTGACCAGCTCGGGATCTCCAGGGATCGGCTCCAGCCGATTGCTACTCCCCTTGTCGGATTCAACGGCTCCAGTACACAACCGATCGGAACAATTGAGCTTCCGGTTCTCATGGCGACATATCCTCAGCAGGCCTCCGTGTTCACCAATTTTGTGATTGTAGAGGACCCGTCAGCATACAACGTCATCCTTGGCAGGCCAATTCTTAACAGGGCCAGGGCAGTTGTCTCCACATACAGCCTAACAGTAAAGTTCCCGACTCCGCAGGGGCCTGGAGCCTTGCGTGGGGATCAGAGCACCACCCGCAGCTGTTACGTTAGCTCACTGCGCCGGGGGGCAATAACTGAAACATTAAACGTCCAAGAGATGGACCCCCGGGACCAGAGCGACGTAATAGGATCGATGGAAGAACTGGAGCAGATCATGCTGAACCCTGATCACCCCGGCCGCACAGTCCGCATGGGGACCTTACTAGAGCCGGCTTTAAAGGAAGAGTTGATCCAGTTCCTGAGGCGAGAACAGGATGTTTTCGCTTAGAGTCACGAGGACATGCCCGGGATTGACCCCCGGGTAATGTCCCATCATCTCAATGTTAGCCCGAATTGTCGCCCGGTTAAGCAGAAAAGGAGGGGCATGGCCCCCGAAAGACAAAAGGTAGTCAAGGAAGAGGTCGAGAAACTCATGAAGGCGAAGTCCATCCGAGAAGTCCACTATCCTGACTGGCTAGCCAATGTCGTTCTGGTCAAGAAAGGCAACGGGAAGTGGAGAATGTGTGTGAACTTCATCGACCTCAACAAGGCCTGCCCCAAGGACTGCTATCTGCTGCCCAGGATAGACCTCCTTGTTGACTCAACGGCAGGCCACTCACTCCTTTCATTCATGGACGCTTACTCGGGGTACAATCAGATCAGTATGTACCCCGGGGATGAAGAGAAGACAGCGTTCATCACCGACCAGGGCACGTATTGTTACAAGGTCATGCCGTTCAGCCTCAAGAATGCCGGGGCTACTTACCAGCGCCTGGTCAATTTCATGTTCAAAGACCTTATCTGGAAATCCATGGAAGTATATGTGGACGATCTCCTGGTCAAGAGCCGGGACGAATCCGATCACCTTGAGAATCTGGCCGGGGCCTTCAGCATTTTGAGAAAGTTTAAGATGAGGTTGAACCTGGCCAAATGCACCTTCGGCGTCTCGTCCGGGAAGTTCCTCGGCCACTTACTCAGCAGACGGGGGATCGAAGCAAACCCCGGGAAGATCAAAGCTATCATCAACATGCGGTCACCCAAATCAACGAAGGAAGTTCAAAGCTTAGCCGGACGGGTGGCCGCACTAAACAGATTCGTATCCCGAGCCACGGACCGGTGCCTGCCATTCTTCAAGATCCTCCGCAAAGCGTTCCAATGGTCAGAAGAGTGTGAGGAGGAATTCCAGGAACTCAAGAAATATCTGGCTTCTCCTCCTCTACTATCAACACCAATACCCGGAGAGGAATTGTTCCTGTACTTAGAGGTGTCGCCGTCGGCGGTTAGCTCAGCACTAGTTTGGGAAGAGCACGGGATACAGTTCCCAGTGTATTACACCAGCCGGGCATTGCAGGGAGCGGAAAGCCGATACTCCCGGATCGAAAAACTGGCCTTCGCCCTCATCACCTCGGCCCGAAGGCTTCGCCCGTACTTCCAGGCCCATGTCATTGTAGTCCTGACTGATCAACCTCTCCGCAAAATTCTCTCTCGGCCAGACATATCTGGGAGGCTTGTCAAGTAGGCTTTGGAACTGGAAGAGTTCGAAGTAATCTACCGACCCCGGACAGCAATTAAGGGGCAAGCTGTGGCAGACTTTCTGGTTGAGTTTACATACCCCGAAGACCCAATCGAAGAGTCCGAGCCTCCGGCCTTACCGCCCGGATTAAACTCCGATATCCCGACCTGGGTTCTGCACGTTGATGGTTCCTCCAATCAGCAAGGTAGTGGAGTCGGAATTATCCTTACCACCCCGGACGGTATCCAGCTCGAATGTGCTCTAAGGTCGGGTTTTGCGCTTCCAACAACGAGGCCGAGTACGAGGCCCTCTTGGTCGGGTTGCAGTTAGCCATCTCGATGAGTGCGCAGCAGGTCCAAGGCTACAGTGACTTCCAGCTCGTGGTTAACCAAGTAAATTAAGAGTATGAAGCACGGGAAGACAACATGGTAGCCTACTTGGCCCTTGTCCAAACGGCTTCCAAGAAGCTCCGAGGGTTCTCTATTACCCAAATACCTAGAGAAGAGAATACCAGAGCGGACCGGCTTGCTCGCCTCGCCTCGTCCTCTGAGTCAGACTTGCCCGGGATAAGGATACAGTTCCTACCCGAGCCGAGTGTGATCAACTCGGAGGGCATGGAGGTCGACCCGGTCACTCTAGGACCTAGCTGGATGGACCCGCTCGTGACATTCTTAACGACAGGAAGGCTACCAGATGACAGGGATGAGGCACGCCGGGTCAAGTACTGGGCAGCGCGATATCACCTCCTTGATGGCATTCTCTATAAAAGGGGATTTACTATCCTGTACCTCCGCTGCGTTCATCCTGCGCAAGTGCAAGCAATACTGTACGAAATCCATGAAGGTGTGTGTGGGAACGACATCGGAGGTCGGGCGCTTTCCAGAAAGGCCCTATTACAAGGTTACTATTGGCCAACCATGGCCCGAGATTCACAGGAGTATGTTCGAAGGTGTGATAAGTGCCAGCGGTATGCTCCCATGATCAACCGACCGGGAGAACTCCAAACACCGGTCCACAGTCCCTGGCCATTCGCCCAGTAGGGAATTGACATCGTCGGTCCCTTACCGACAGGAAAAGGGCAAGTTAAGTTTGCTGTGATAGCTGTTGACTACTTTACCAAATGGGAGGAGGCTGAACCTTTGGCAACGATAACAGAGCGAAAAATGGAAGGCTTCGTGGAAAGAAATATCCTCAGCAGGTTCGGTATCCCGCGAGTCCTGATCAGCGATAATGGAAGGCAATTTGACACACCCACCTTCAGGCAGTTCTGCTTGGGCTATGGGATACTAAATCATTACTCTTCCCCCGAGCACCCACAAACCAATGGTCAGGCCGAGGTAACCAACCGCACAATTTTGTAGTCGATTAAGACAAGGCTTGAAGGCGCCAAAGCCCTGTGGGCTGAAGAACTACCGACCCTCCTGTGGGCCTACCGCACCACACCCCGAGCGGCTACAGGCGAAACCCCATTTTCATTAACTTATGGTTTTGAGGCAATGGTCCCCATAGAGCTCGGGCTGCCCACATACCGGGTGGCTACTTTCAATGACCCAGACAATGGAGAAGCCCTCAGGACGGAGCTCGACTTGGTGGAAGAAAAAAGAGATCAGGCCTATCTCAAGGTGGCAGCCTACAAGCAAAGGGTCTCGCGGTATTACAATAGCAAGGTAAAGCACCGTAGATTTCAAGTTGGGGACCTCGTCCTCAAGGCGGTGAACCAGTCAACCCGAATCCCAGGCTACGGCAAGTTGGGGCCAAACTGGGAAGGCCCATACAAAGTGACTCGGATTAACCGACCGGGAACCTATTGGTTACAGAGCATGGACGGGCATGATCTCACCCATCCTTGGAATGTGCAACACCTCCGTAAGTACTATTAGTAGCAGCGGGCCACGAGAGTTTAGAATTTTAGGCAAAAATTTTTCTTGTAGCTCCCATTGGATAGTCGATGTAGTTTATTCTCTTTTAAATAAAGTTACATGGTTCTACTTCAAAAATTTATTCCTGTCAGTGCACCGTGCAATGCACAAAAGACCTCGAGCCTAACCCCGAGGCACAAAAAGACCTTGGGCCTAACCCCCAGGCAGAAAAGACCTCGGGCCTAACCCCGAGGCAACGAAGACCTTGGGCTCAACCCAAAGGCAGAAAAGACCTCGGGCTCCGAACCCAGGCGCAAAAGGACCCTGTAACCACCCATGTTCCAGGTCGGTTTCCTATGGCCACTCCCCAACACGCCCTCGCCTTAACAGGACGTCTAGGGCAAGGGGATTGTCGACCTAAATAGGAAATTACTTCAAACTTCGCTTAGGCCCAGCCGACGATGGGGCCAAACCCCTAGGTGGCCGACGATAGCGATCTTCAAACGCCCCTGCGACCACCCATGTCCCAGGTCGGTTCCCTACTGTCGCCGTCTCCCGCACTCCCGCCTTAGCAAAATGCTTGGGGGGCAGGGAAACATTAGGCCAAAACAAGGAATCACACCGGTCACTATAAGAGCTTGGGATATCTTCCTAAGCGCTTACAGTGATTAGAGATATGTCACGGGTCGTCAACCAGGATACGCCTATGATATGCCGGGGCAACTCGGACGGTAATACAGGGTACTCCTATAATACACCGGACGATCCCAGATGCTAGGTAGGGCTAGTCCCTACAACGCTCCGGGCAATTATCTTTTAAAAGGGTTAATAAGACTAGGCGTTCTGTTGGTTACGGTCCTGAAGCATTTGCTAAGGCAGGTGTTAGGTCGGCCAAAACCGAGCGGATACTAGCAACTATAAACAGGCATAGTACAAAAGGAAAAAAGAAGAAGACAGTTAATGAGAAGGAAATTTGACCTCAAGGGCCTTTTTATTAATGCAAAACTGTACAAAGCCTAGGGGGCAGTTGTAGTAGCTCCCCAAAATAAAAAAACTATAAGCAACGAAATAAAAACAACAGGGCAGGTCTGGAGATTCAGTCTTCCACATTGACTATGTCTTCGATCTCCCCAGTCTGCTCCCTTGGTGCGGCAAGTCCTTCGGTCCCCAAATCTTCGCCCGGGGCAAGCTCAGCGGCCTCAGCAATGGCCGCCGGATCTACACTGGCTGCAGGAGCTTCACCGGCTGTAGGATTTTCACCGACATCCCAGTAATCAGAGTCAATCCCCTCATAGGCCGAAAGGACCCATTCGGGGTGATCTCGGGCTACCCGCCGCTTCAGATCATCGTAATCTTGGAAAAAGCCATCGTCAAACGCACCCTCCAGGTCCCTTGTAGCGGGCGTCTCGGCCGCCGCCTTCGCCCGGGTCTCAGCAGCCGCTGTGAGGGCCCGAGAAACCTCCAAATCAGCCAGAGCAGCAGCCAGATTCGCCTGATCAATACACAAACTCAAGGCCAGCGACTTCGTTTTGCTCGTCTCAGCGGTCAAGGTATCTTTTGCTACATGTAATTCTTCCCGCTCCTTCGAGAGGGCGGCTTCAGCGACGCCGACCCTCCCGGCCAGGGAAGACAAGAGGGACTCGGACCCCACGGCCATACAGCCAACCTGCGGCGAGAGGATGAAGATTGGTTAGGCAAGTAAAAGTGGAGCGGGTCAATATTTAAAGGAAGACAGAACACTTACCAGATGGGAGAGGCTATATACCCACCCTTGGAAGTCTTGGGGAGACAACTCGGCACATATGCTTCCACCTGGCTCGGGATAAGGACAGACTTTAGCCTTTCCCGGACCTCGCCAGGCCCGTCCAGGGGCAGACCGGACGGAATATCAGCCCGAGGTGCGGGCTCCTCGACATGTAACACTTGGGGAGCCGATGTCCCCATAGGGTTTGGACGGTTGACCGTCCCGTGGCGAAGGCGCTTGAGCGGGCGCTCACCAGCCGGGACCTCGGTGGCTGGCCTCTTCCCCTGGGCGATCGCCATACGAGCGGCAGCAGTGGCGGCGGCAGAAGCCTGTCTCTCCCTCAGTTGCTCCAGATTGCGCTTGGGGGCCATTTCTGCAAAAGACAAGATCGCATGGTCAGAAGTGTAAGAAGCGACAAGGACAAGTTCAGGGTAAACACGTAAGGCAACCTGGGGACTCACCGGGGATGATGGGTGAAAACTTGGGGGCTGGAATGGGCTCCTCGGGGGAATAGGTCTCGACGAAATCCCCTGTTCGGGACAATACATTCCAAACACTGGTGGGTAACTCTGCTAGGTCCCGGATCTTGGCCTAGCACAGCTCAGGGATTTCGGGTGGTTCTGTCGAGCCAGCTGTGAATAGAGGAATGAAGTCAGTTAGTAAGCCATCGCGTTCCTAAAACCAAAAGAACGGACGAACTTGGATGGGTGGTCTTACCCCTCAATTCCCCAGCCCAGGATGTCCTCAGCTGGGTCCCTGGAGCCATGTCACAGAGGCGAAGTGTGGACACCTGGAAGAATTTGCCCTTCCACCCTTTGTTGTTGCTGGGGCACTTGTCGATGATTTTTCTGTCCAGAAGGGCAGAAAACGAGAAAAACCCTACTTCCCGATGCACAGAGAATGGTCGATGGGCCCACAGAAACTCCTGGAAGGTATGCTCGTACCCAAATACCTGAGGCCACAGCGATATGCACCCCATCAAGAATCTCCACCCATTGGGAGCTAGCTGCCCGGGAGCGATGTCGAGATAGATCAGGACATCCCGGGCGACAGGGTGAAGGGGTAGTCGGAGGCCTGCCATCATAGCGTCCTCAAACAGGGTGACGAACCCAGGCTGATAAAGGTGCGTGCCGTCGGGGTTTACGGCTAGGGCGCAACCGTCAGGAAGAGAATATCTCTCCCTGATCCGGAGAAGGTCTTGGGAACGCAACGTAGAGAGGGTGGACTCACAAGCGAACACTACGGGGTCAGTCTCCCTGGGCAACTTGTCACCAGAACCCCTCGAGACGGAGGCAACAGGGGCCTCTTGGGTAGACTCACTGTCGGACAGGCCGACGGGAATCCTGCCTTCGCTCTAGCAATCGGTCAGGGATGCAGGAAGCCGGTCCAGATTGGCACCGAGGGATCCTGACCAATACCGTTCGCTTTCTGATCTTGACGCAGAATTGAAATCAGAGTGTTCCATTTCTGGCACTCCAACCGAAAGGTGCGAGCACGAACTGTGACCTAAGTATGGGTCAGAAACCCCAAACCTGATGTACAGGGGGGGCAGAGTCACTAACCTGAACGACAACGAATAGATACTCCTTAGCACCAGGTAATGCTCTCCCAAAACAGCCCAAGGAACACCCGCTCGGCTCAGCTGAGTAAAAGTTCCGCCCGACTTAAAAAATGCGCAGAATCTGAGGAAGAAGAATTCCCACTCCCGCTCAAACCTCATGAAATTCGTTCTCTCCAGCCTCACTCCGAATTGAAAAAGGATGGGGGAAGAAAGAAGGAAGCAACAGGTAGAAGTTCAGGCGGGGATGAAACTTACAAAGTTTAAAGCGTAGGAGGGATCCAAAAGATAGGGCAGGTATTCTTTATATAAGAGCTGTGAACGGCCACGATCATGACAGATCCAGCGGTCCAGGAGATTTCTCGCCTAAACTGTTGCCTCAAGCACGTGAAGAGTCACCTCAAAAGGCGCGCCCATTAAATGCGTGACAAGACGGTTCGGCTGGCATGCAAACCGTTCAATTACGACCACACCGCCATCATTAGATCCTGACCTGACCAATGATTAGTTGGTACGAGGCAGAGGTGGTCTGGGCCCGTGCTATCGCAACCCGGACACATCGCGACACCGGTCGGGTATTAGCTGCTCGGTGTAATACAGAAGTAATAAGTAGTTAGAAGAACAGAGAGATAAAAAGAGTTGGCCTCAAGGACCTTTTTATTGCAATAAAAAGTGAACTATACAGAGGTTGGGAGGTAGTTATAGTGGCCTCCCCGGTAAAAAAAAAAAAATAGCAAAAAACAGTAAGGAGTCTTCAAGGTCCTTTGCCCTTCAGAGCTTTCACCTCCTCTTTTAGGGCCGTCATCCTCGCCACCAACTCCTTGACAGTGAGCTCTATGGTGTGAACATCCATCTCCTGCATGACAGATTCAGTCTGTAAGCGGGCAGTCTGCTTATCCACCTCTTGAAGACGACCTTCTAGGTTACCGAGGGCAAGGCTCGTCCAAGAGCTCGGCACATGAAGACCGGTCGGGGATTCCGTCCGGCTCCTTTTTGGTGGGGGTTGAGACTCTTCCCCAACTGCCTTTTCTTTTCCCTTCTGGGATGGGCCCGGTGGCGGGCTCGCATCCCCGGAGGAGGATGGGTCGCTGCTGGTGGACAGGGAGACTGGTCCCTCGGGAGGGCCGGCCCTGCTTGTGGCACGCCGACCAGAAGCCATAGACCGAGTGTAGCGGCGAGACCCGGAGACAGCAGCAGCAGGGGGCGCAGGCGGATCCTCACCGCCGACCTCACCAGTAGGACCCCCGGATAAATCTGAGAACGTGAGGCCAGGTTCGATGGCACGATCGATGGCCTCTGTGTTGGCAACAGAGGGGGCAATACTGCGGAAGGCAGCAAAGGACGCCTTGCACAATTCCGCATCAAAGGCCGCAGGAGGGCGGAGATCAGGGTCCACCAGCCAGTTACCGAACACCACAATCCAAGGATATTGGCGCCACCTCTTGTTCGGGAAATCCAAGCCCTGGACAAGGCGCCTTCCCTCTGCACCAGGGCGTAAATAAGGGCCCCCGTGGTCGATCCCCAGGACATAACACCTGACGACGTCGATGGAACGGAGGAGCACCCCAAGTCGCTGGTTCAGTATTGATATCCCCCAGAGGAGGCGGGCCACATTTGGGCGGCACTTGGAAAGCAGAATGCGCAACCCCTGAAGCAGGTCGCAGAAGGAGGCCGGGAGAGGGAAGCGTAGCCCCACAACAAGCAGCAGATAGCTGCTGATGTGGACGAAAGGGAAGGCTACTTCCTCCCCTTCGATGTAGGGGCGAATTCCGACGTCGTCGGGAAGTTCGCAGTCCTCTCGGAAAGTTTTTAGTCCTTCATCAGATGTCAGATCGATGTGAGAGGCCATTTGAGGGAAGCTTGAAGAACAAAAACGACGGAGAAAAAGGAGTTCGGGAATGTTTTACTTTCAAAAACTGCTCGGGCGATTCAGCTGTTAATTTGCAGTAAGAGATAGATTGAACAGGTGCTCCTTATATAGGCATCGCGAACGATTGAGATCAGATTCGATCGGACGGCTCCTACGCTCTCCCGGCGAAACTGTCACTTCGGGCACGTGGGGCGTCGCCTCAAACAGTGTGAGCATTGAATGCACGATGTGATGGTTCGGTTGCCACATGGACGATTCGGTTGCTTCCAAACTGGCAGCGTTGGATCCAAACCAGACCAATAATCGATGGACATGTGGCGTCAGGGGGCCAGGTCCTGCAGGGTCACCGCTCGGTCGATATCCCGACGGATCACTCCCAGCCGGCCCCGTCCTGACGAGAGTCCCGGTCTTCTCCCGGACGGTATCTGGAAGACATTCTTAATTTTTAAATTTCATCCGACAAGACATCACATCAACTTTGAAAATGGGGGGCAGCTGATACGTCCAGAAATATCCTGCTTAAAGTCCAACTGCCATGTCAGCAAAAAAACCCGGACAAGTCGGGATGGGAGGTTGGGACCCGTATCCCACATCGAGCATTACCGCTCGGGAAGATCAATTAGCCCGGGCGTATTGCGTGGCGGTCATCCAGGAAGTGAATCACGGGGGGAACTCTCCAAGCAACTTCCTTATATGGCCCGAACTATATTGATAGGGGATGGGTAGTTTCCTAAACCACTTAGGAAACTCTCCTAAAAATCATGTAAATTTATTGTGATTAGATTAGGCTTCCTAATCCTATTGACTTACCATGTAAGAGTGGACTCTTGCATCTATAAAAGAGCCCACCTGTCCTCTCTAGGGGGATCGGAAAATAATCTCTCTAAGTACACAAGCACTTACGAAGAGAACTGACCACTTACACGCATACACCCGGTCGGTATTACTGGTAGTGCTGCCCATCTTTGTTGGCTCACCAGGCCTGCCGGTGATCTGCTAGTGAGAGCGCATAGACGCAACCGTGGACGTAGGTCACCTTGTTAACGGAGCCGAACCACATACAAATCTCTTTCTACTTCATTTTCCCGCATAAATCTCGCTTACCAATTTTCGGCATCATCAATGAGTTTTACTCATCATGTACGTGGCTTGTTATATGAGTTTCCCCAATTTATTATAACACCCCCACTAGTTTACTAGTTTTGCACTTACGCCCTTACTAATCATGAAATTGTATTAAAATTATTCCAAACCTAAATAAGTATTTGTCTATGTCTCGCATGGGTCCCATAAGTGGTCCCATATAATTATATAAAATTGCTAATTAGCCTACTAATTATGTAACGTGTTTAATTCTTGCTCAAAGGTACCCCTAATTGACCCCAAAAGGTGGTCATCACCTAACATCATGATATTATTAACAATAAAAAATAAATCATTTAAGCCTAATTAAATATTTAGACACGTGAGGTGTTCCACATATTACTGTCCCCTCTCAACTGGGATCCATCAACACATAACCCAAATTGGGACTACCATATTGGCCAAAACTGGGTTCCCAACTGGACACCCATAATCAACTTAGTGGGTTAATTCCACCTCTAATGAGTGTCACATAACACATTAATTAACATTAGCTCATAATTATATATGCTAAAGCAATATTAAAATATAAATCGCTCACCAGCTTGCTAAGTCGTCTGCTAGTTTAGATTTTTCTGGATCTCTTTCTCCCTCTTCTCTTCCTCGAAGTGTAATTGATGCTACTGTTGTTGATGCTTCTCAAAAAGTTTAATAAAATTTCTTTGTTCAACAAAAAAAAAAAGGAACAACAGAGCGGATGATGGTACCCAAGATAGATCACCAGAGTTGCTTAGTAACGTTCTCTCAACCCCGATATTTACAAGTAAATGATAATACTTTCATACAAAATATATTTATAAAGGTAACCAAAAATAATAATTTAAACAAAAATAACCCACATGGATTTACACCATTTTTTCACTTTCTCCATTTTTTCCATTTTTCTTTCTCCTACTTGCATTTACACCCTTCTAGTATAATATCTATATAATAAGGAGGAAAGGGTTTGTCTTCCCCCAATGCAAAGACAAACAAGGGCCAAGATTGAGTTTGAGAGGAGACAAACAAGGGTCAGGATTGAGTTTGGTTTTCAAAATCCCTGCCCAACAAACTGTTTGAGCTCCCCAACCCCAGCCTCCTGCATATGCCAAAGAGCCCACCCCAAATCATTTTGAAATTCAAAACGAGCAGAACCACAAAAAAAAAAAAAAAACCCACACTACACACACACTCCACTTTCTCTCTTTCTCTCTCTCTCTGCCATACGGATACCATTACCACCCCCTCCTTCAAGTCGGCCGGCGACCAACTCTCTCCAAAACCCCAGCATCTCCTCCGGCTCTGACTCTCCCCTACAACACCATCAACTGAGACCGGTCACCTACTCTCTCTCTCTCTCTCGAGACGGTTTGATTGTGTTCTAGGGCTTTCAATTTTAAGGTGAGAAAATTCTGAAATCTGAAATTTTACGATTTACACACAGACCTCTGTTTTTGGTTCTACAGATTGTTACTTCTGTATATAGAATTTTGGCAATTTCTAACAATTACTCAGATCTGTACAATTGCGAAATTCATTCTTTCTTTTTACACACACTCACACACACACACACACACACACACTAATTCATTATCAGACAGTGTGTTCTATGGGCAACACATACAATGGGCATGAGTATACCCTTGAAGAAATCACATCTCTGTGATCAAGTGAGTGGGAGTGGGTCATGATGAGTACTATATGTCCAATTTGTCGAGTCCAAAGGTTTTAGATTCTGGGTATTGTTGAAGTTTCATTAATTTACAGTTGATTTTGATTTGTGATCTATTGCACTCAATTTTTTTTCATAGTAACACGATAAGGGAATTGTTTTCTTAACAAAATTTTCTTTTCCCTCAACTCTCTTGATGTTCAGTCTGATGCATGATTAGGAACTCTCTCTCTCTCTCTTTCTCTCTCTCTCTCTCTCTCTCAACTGCCAGCAAACTATGTTGTTGCCGCAGCCGCATCTGAAAGAGATGGGCAACCCCTTCATTTTCTTTTTGTTTCTGCCCCTAATGTTGGGAATTGGGAATTTTTGTATGAAGAGATTGAGTTGGGAAAATATAAGGGAATTGTTGTGCCTTCACAGGTGAAAGTTTGTGCCACCAATTTGCACATTTGATTCAGAGAATATTTTAGACCTTTGTATGTTCTCTCTCGTCGAATGCTACTTGCATTTATTTTTGGCTAAAATTTCCTGTTATATTTGAACTGCTATTTCAGATTTCAATTGATATAGTTTCTCAATTTTGCATATCTGAAATGCTATAGTCTCTCTGTTTATGTCTCCATTTACCAGCTACATCTGTAATTCAAGCTGGCCACGTCCTCCTTCAACTAGGATCCAGCAAAATTGTGAGTTCATATGCCATTGTTTCTAAATTGGAGATTTTCTATGTGAATCTAATTGCTTTGAGGGGATTTTAATTAGATAGTGACTTTATAGTGTGTGCACATTTGTAGTTTTCTCAAACTAGACAGGACATTCAGATTGGTTTTTACCATTGAATTTCCTTTTCAGCATTCAATCATCTTTGTTTCTGAATTTTTTAATGAATCTGTTTGAATTTTTAGACAGCTTTGCAAAGGTGAGGGGACAAAAGGAATAAAAGAAAATGTTTTAAAAACAAAAGAAATAATTGAAGCCATGTGATTTGTGGGTGGGGTGGCAACAATATTGAGCTTTGTGCTCTTTAACCAAGTCCAGTTTTTCTTCTTGAATTTCTAAGTTCAACGTATCTTTTGCTTTTTTTAATGGACTAAGTCCAATGTTTCCCTCTCACTCTGCTGAAGTGCAAATTGCTAGCAACAAAAAAGGAGTGGATTTTTGTTTTCAATCTGATTTTATAGCATCCGATTTTGTGGTTAATTTTGTTATGCCAAGAGCTGAAAAAATCGAGGAATTCTTGAACTGTTAAATTGACTTTGGGTTTCATTTTTGCCTCTATATGATCTCAATGTTGGTTTACTTCCTTTTTTTTTTTATTTTTTTTATTTTTTTTTATTTTGTCTGCTTGATCCTGATTACGTGCTATTCGTAATTGCTGATTTGTTAATTTCTTTCTTTCTTTGTCACGGACATAATGTTGGTAGTGGATTTAGCCACGGGAAATATCTAGTAGATATATATTTTTTCATTAAAAAAAAAGAGAGTATAATATATACATTTTTTTTAAAGGGACCCTTCTAGTGTATTTGTATACATTGTAATTATCACCCGAGCCCAAAGAACATGCCCATTATTGGTGAGTGGTGGTACCCCGTGGGCCTCGGCCTAGCGGGCCATGGCCCCTCTGGCATTTTAAATTCTGATTAATAGTTTTAATTTGCACGAGGACCCTCCAACTAATTGATATGCTTGCTTTCGCAGCTGTTGTTATTTATTTTGCATACTGGTCCCAACTTTTTTGTCCCCAGGCTATATGCGTCATTTATGTACACACATGCTTGGGAGTTGGGATACTCAGAAAGTCATATTTATTTCCTTGTATGTAACTTAGTTTATTGGTGCTTAGCATTTACCTATCAGTTTGTGTAATATTTCGTACAAAATCCTTACTAAAATTCTCACTAATAGAATCCACCCTTTCCTTAATAATCTCGTCAGTCCCAACCAAAGTAGTTTTATACCTGGGAGGAATTCGATGGATAACATCATCATTACCCAAGAAATCCTTCATACTCTCAAGAGTAGGAAAGGTAGACAAGGGCGGATCATAAAAATCGATTTTGAAAAAGCCTATGACCGTATAAGATGGGATTTTTCTTGAAAAAACTTTAGAAGCCTTTAAATTTCCCTATTATATGGATTAAATTCATTATGACGTGTTTCCTCTACTGAACTTGCCATTTTATTTAATGGTGTCCCTCTTGAAGGTTACAGGCCAAAAAAAGGTCTGAGACAATGAGATCCTATCTCTCCTTACCTTTTTGTTTTTTGTATGGAGATGTTGGCCAACATGATTGATAGGAAAGTTTTTGAAAGGAAATGGAATGGGTTAAAAGCCTCCAGACATGGCCCTCCCATTTCACACCTTTTCTTTGCCGATGATATTATTCTTTTCGCTGAGGCAAATGAGAAAAACATTGATAATATCATGAGTACTCTTAACCAGTTCTGTGCTCTCTACGGACAGAAAATTAGCCTTTCTAAATCTCGTATTTTCTTCTCTGATAATACTAGAACTAGAGATGTTAATGCTATTTTGTAGAAAAGTGGTATCTCTAGAGCTAATAACCTTGGAAAGTATCTGGGTATTCCCCTCCTCCATGGGAGAATATCTAAAGGGCTTTTCAGTGATTCTATAAATCGAATCCAAAAGAAACTCTCTGGTTGGAAAACTCAAATGCTTTCCATGGCAGGAAGAGCTACCCTTATAAAATCTACTATGGAAGTTATCCCTAATCACCTAATGCACACTATGCTTCTTCCTATTTCCGTGTGCCAATCTTTGGACAGGATAAATAGGAATTTTATGTGGGGTAACCAGGAGAATAACAAGAAAATTCATTTAGTGAACTGGGATAGAGTCTGTCTTCCCAAACAACAAGGTGGCTTGGGATTAAGAAAAAGTCATGAGAATAACTTGGCTATGCTGGGTAATCTTGGTTGGGATACTATGAATAATAGAGATAACCTCTGGTGTAAAGTTATTGTGGGCAAGTACCTTTAAGGCAACCCTCTTCAAGAGTGGAAGGCCAAAAGAAGGAACTCGAATGTGTGGAAAGGTATTTTAGGCACCTAGAATTTCTTGATTAAAGGTACTAAGTGGATTGTTGGCAAAGAGCAAAATATTGATATTTGGAGACAATGGTGGTGTGGTTCAGGCCCCATCCAAAGTGCTCTAAGAAATGCTGATCCTCCTAGTCTCAAAGTAAAAGACATCATTTTGGATGGTGGTACTTGGAATCTTGATCTTATCCGACCCTAGCTTTCGATGGAAGACTGTGAGAGAATTCTTGCTACTCCTCTTCCATCTTTCTCGAATATTTCTGACTTCCCTAACTGGTATTTGACCAATAATGGCAAGTATAGCCCCAAATCTGCTTATTGGCTCATTACTGAGAATTACCCGCCAATAAGACAGGATATCTAGTACGACCTTTGGAAATGGAGAACACTTAATAAGCTGAGATTTTTTGTTTGGAAATGTATCCTTGATAGATTACCTTCAAAGAATCTTCTTCTAACTAGAAATATTACTACCAACTCTTTTTGTGAGTTCTGTAACTACTGGAAGGAAGACTCTTTACATATCCTTAGAGACTGCGCTCGTGCCCTCTCCTTTTGGAAAGTCTTCCTCCCAAAAGCTACTGAAATTGTCTCTCTTAATCACAATCAGCAAAGTTGGATACATAATCTTATGCTTGACTATTCTAAATGCAATGCCTCTAGTCCCCAGACTAACCTCCTTTTCATTGCAGGTGTTTGGTACCTTTGGAAGAATAAAAATAATTAAATTTTCAATGATAACTCAGATTCCAATTCTACTATCGCTGTTAAGGCCACAAGATTAGCTACTGATATAGCCAAAGCTTTTAAATAGGATGCCATTAGTCAATTGACCAAAAACATTCATCTAATTAGTTTGTCTGCTCTTGCTGCATGACTGTACAAACTCAATACAGACTGGAGTAAGAAAGGTAACCCAGGAAGGGGAGGGAACGGAGGACTTATCCGCGACGACCAAGAAAGATGGCAGTTGGATATTATGGCCAACTCACCAACTGCTCTAGTCTCTATGCGGAGTTGGAAAGCATCAGGAGAGGATTATCCATAGTCCATAGCAAAGGAATTGAAGGAATTATAATGGAGACGGACTCTCTTGTGGCTTGTCTCCTGATCAAGAAACAAGCGAACAATCACCAGTTGAGAAGTGTTATCGAAGACTGCAAATTTTTACTTCATTGTTGTAAGGTACTGTTAACCATTTTCATAGGGAAGGTAACCAATGTGCTGATTACTTAGCTAATTTAGGGGCTAACCAACTTGAACCCCTTGTTTTGTTAGATGCTCCTACTAATGAGCTTCATAGGCTTTTATTAGCAGATTGTATTGGTTTTTGCTACCCGCGTGATAGCTAACTTTTCTTTTCCCTCTCACCAAAAAAAGAAAGAAAGTATTTATATAGCATTGTGTCAAATTATAGAAGGCGAAAAAAGTCCATATGACGTCACTAAGTTAGGAATACTAGGAGGCTATGGTGATATTCTTTGGCTCAATTATAAGATTAGTTTAGTGTCATTATTTTGAAGAGGTGACAAATAGTTTTTCATTCGAAAAAATGTTCATACGTGGATATGGAATAGATTAAAATTTCCCTTCATCTTATAACAAATATTTGTTAGAAATTGTTTATACCATAAAATGTACTATTGTTTTTTTTTTTTTTTTGATATGGAGAGGGGATGAGGCTCGAACACCGGATCTATACATTGGAGGGGTCTTATTGTTTACACCCTAATTTGGGATTTCCCAAGGGACATGAAAAATCACGTGGCCTGATGATGACATCACAAGAGCAGGCAGGCAAATGAACAGGGAGTGAGGCCGATCACGGAGGAAAGACCGATATCAGAACTACCTGCCGGTAAAGACGATACAGATAATACGTGAATATCAGTGTTAAGACCGAAGATAGGATGATACTGGGTTCTCTAAGAGATACCTCGGCCTTAAATAACCAGGGCCAAGGTTGCAAAGTAGGCACAACGATAGTCATAACATCGGTCAAATAAGACCGATGACCAACCATGAAGGTTCTAAAGTGTTGAGACCGAAAGATAGGGAAGAAAGGAGATGTAATATCGAGCTTAGAAAATGATTGACAAGTAATCTATGGAACATTTAAAGTCACAAAGTAAGAAAACATCGGTTAAACAAGACCCATGGACACTAGTAGACTTCCTACAAAGAATAAGACCAAGATCTATCAACCAACGAGGGTCAGGCTGTTCAAAGAGGGATGCACTCGGTCAACTAGGATCTGTTCACAAGGCTTTTAGGCAGTTGAGCATGGACAAGAATATGTGTGTTAGGTTATGTTGAACTGGAAGAAAAGCAGTTACATGAAAGGGGAACGTGGCAGAAGTGGGATCACCAAACAGATCGTGGAAGTTGATCATGGGACAAAAGAGTGGGTGCAGTAACTTATTCGTTCCTAGAAATAAGGGACCACCACCCACTAACCCCACTAACATGAGTGGTTATTTGCTCAAAGTCTATAAATAGGGCAGGGTGTGCAACATTTGAGGGAGGCTAACACACACTCCACATCTACTTTAGTAGACTTTGTTTTATTTCCCTCATAACAATACTACTATTGTTCTTGAGTGATTGTGAGTTTTCAAGTGATTGTGAGTTTTCATTGTTCCTTTGAGTGTTTATAATTGCTACTTGAAATTCGATCAATGAAGATGGTATTCATGGAGGTATTCTTGAGTTTCAATATTTTGTTTCTTTTCTGTTTTCCATTTGTAATTTGCTTACTTGCATCAGAGTAGAGTTAAGACCCATTAATCGCTATTAATAACCATTATTCGAATTAGAAGTCAGATTAGGATACTACAATCCTCCTCGAGTCCACGTGGACTCTGGCACGCCCAACACATACCACACAAAGTTTACTGCAAACACTTATATATGCCAAGCTCTTTGCCACTTGAGCTACCAACCTATGCTAAAATATAATATAATTTTTTGTATTATTATTATTATATGTTGCCATGGGAACTTGGGAGATTACTTGAAAGACACTTGACATTGTAAGGGGAGATCAAGGTTGGTTACTTGAAGATCAATGGTGATGATGAAGATGGAAGTTACTTGAAGACACTTGTCATCGTATAAGCACCTCCCACTAATTGGTAGTTAATTACCAGAAAGTTGTAGGAATTTGAATAATTAATTATTATAGTTGAAGGAAAATGTAATTCAAATTCAAAGTAGTTGTAAACTCTTCCTATAAATACTTGTATTATACTCCTTTGTAATGGGTCCTTGACCAGAACAATCAATCAATACAAACACATATTTATCTCCTTCCTCTTAGTATCCGGCCACTAAAGCCTTAGGTTAGGAGTAGTTTGTAGTTTAATTCGTTAGTTTAACTGGTTTAATTTAGTTAGTTTAATCATAATTTAGTTTTACTTTTAATGCTTTAATTCCTTAGTAGTTAGTTCGAAGTGGTCATTCACTTTGTTTCTTCATAGTTAGTTTACTTATTGTCTTCTTGGAAGACCATCTGTCACTTCACTTTCATTTTATTTTGTTCAAACTAGCATAGGTTCGAGCAGGATAAACTTCAAACCGTTTATGTGTGACTATTTTACCGTTGGACACTTAATTTCATTTATTCCATACCGCAGACCTTCGAAGGTCCATATTCAATCAAGTCTTCGACTTCGAACTCTCTCTTTCCCATCTCATTTTCTTTACAAATTGGCCACTTCTAAGTCCTTGTGTCACGAGGCAATTGAACACTTCGAACACAAGTGTGTGTTTGACCGGAATTATTTTCATATGTTTTTGAGAGTTCAAACAGATTTTTGGTGCGTCTCCCAGCAGACATTGGTGACAAACTATGGACCTTCAGTGTTCATCAAACATATTTTTGGCGCTAGAAGGAGGGCCCAAGTGAGGAAAACCGATGAACAGTTTAGAAGATGAAATGTCGTTTTATGAAAATCAAGTGTATTGGAGTTATGATCCTCCATTTGATTATAAATTCAGGGGTTGTATGTTTTACCACCACCACCACCAACACCAAATTATGGTAATGAAAAATGGTTCAATGACTTTGTTCCATTATTGGAATAATTAAAGGATCAAACATTTAGTTTGGAAACTAAATTTTATAAAATGGCTCGGGGGATGTTAACTTTTCTTCAAAATTATGAGCCAATAGATGAAAATAACTTGATTGTGAAGAATCTCCAAGATCCTTTAATGGTGGAGATAAAAAATGTAATAACCGAAAATTTTAAGTTGGGCTTCATAAATATTAATAATTTAATAACACAAATATTAGAATTTAGTTGGGGTCAAAGTAGAGCTCATAACAAATAGTGAGGCTAGATAGTAAATACGAAGAAGTAATCCGTTTTCCTTTGAAATATTAATTTGGCAAATTAAGTTCCTTTGTAATTTACTGTTGCAAAACTAACATCCCTAGCCCACGTGATGAATTAAGACATCCATTGTATAAGCTTTTATGGCAAGGACGGAGCCATGTAAGGTTCAGGGTGAGCCCAGGCCCCCTCAGTATTTAGAAATTATATTTTAGGCTTATAAAAATTTAAAAAAATTATTTAAGCCCCTCTCAATTTTTAAAGTTTAAATGTATTTCTTATTTGATCCCTCAATTTTGAATTTGGTCCAAATCAATCTTGGCTCAATTGTATAAAATAGACCAAAAATATTTATTAGATGTACTATTGTGGCTCAATTCTAATCAGTCATCCCAATTTTGACTTTAGCTCAATTCAAACTTGGCCAATTATGTAAAATAGACCAAAAATATAGAATTATTTGAAATATTTTGGCCCAATTCTAATTAACCCACCCCAAATTTGTCTTCAGAACGATACAAATTTACTCAAATTGTATCAATAAGACCAAATTTTTTTCCATGTAATACTTTAACTCAATTCTAATCGGTCTATCCAAACTTTGGACAAATAGTATGTATAATTAAATCAAAAGCACAATAAATCATTAACCAATCCTCTCAACTATAAAAATGACAAGAAAATCTACCCGAAAATATATATAAATAGACCCAAAAAAAAAATTGCATCAGGATCGCTACCCCAAACCCCCAACTAGGCCCCCTAACTAAAATTCTTGACTCCACCCTTATTTTATGGTGATCTGTTATATATAAAGTACATGAACCATGGAGGAAAGCACAACTAAGAAAAAAAATGAGTAAAAATATTAGAGGGAGAGAGTAATCTGATCAAAGTGTGAGCCAATTTTTGGAGTGCGATGCAGTTACTGGCAAGGAAAGGTATCTTTCACCTAGTCTCAAGTGTATAAATAAATATATGTATGTGTATATTCATATATCTAATGCTAGGCATAGCCGGCTCTGGGGGAAAGCCGGTAAAGCGGCTGCTTTGGGCCCTAAGATTTTTAGCCAATTTAAGGGCCTTATTTTTTATACTAACTTTGCATTTCTATATTGGGCCTTTGTAAAAAAAACTTACTATAATCTAGCCTAATAAAAGCCCCAACCCAAACTAAAATGACCCAAAATTTTCACATACAAAACTACAAAGCAAAGCCCAAACAAACTCTCTAGAATAAGACTATATTTTTTTGGTAGAGAGAATAAGACTATAATTAATTATTTTACTATTAAAAAAAGACTAATTGATCAACTCATAGTGTGATACACTTTAAAAAAATGTCTAATAGAATTTGAGTATACACCGAAAGGCTAGTCCTTAGGTTCTTGACGTTAATAAGCAATGTTTAAATACACATGAAATAAATCAACAAGCCGGGCATAAGGCTTAAAAATGAAGAGACGAGTTATCCACGTAGTCGCCGTCTAATCACACAAGGACGGGTTATCCACGAAGTCGCCGCCTAAAATCATAATGAGTAGTGGTGAACTCTTAAGGATTTTTCTAATGTTCATCCATCCACGTTTTCACAAAACTCAACTTTATAAGAGATTCATATATTTCAAATCAAATTTCTGTTAAAATCATATTAATAACTATATGTTCACACAGATTCATAACCCTTACAAAATCACACAGTCACGATTTCACAAAGCTTAACTATACAAGAGAACTCATATTTCTCTAAGTACAAACAAATTAATTCATATTAACGAACACGAAATCACACAAAAATGTGATGTAGCAAATACGCTTATTTTAACTTAAAAAAAAAAACTGCTCCTGTAATATTCATTTTTTGCCCAAACGGTGCAGAATTGGGAAAAACACCATTGGACGAAAGTAGTCCAGAATTGCGTTTCCTACAGGCCTTCGCGGACAGAATCACGAAAACTCTAACATATGATTTATTATGAATTTTCTACTCAAATCTGATCCGTAAAAATCTCAAATCCGAAAATTGAATAATTGCTCAAATGTATATTCAATGCTCATCTATAAATCTCAAATCACAACTTCAATCATTGTAAAAAAAAAAAAAAAACCTAAATCTCATAAATCCATAACTATACTAATTCAAAAGTCTATCCATTTAAATTTCAATCAAACGAGATTGAAAGAAAATAACAAGTTAACTTACCGATTTAGGGCTTCAATGTTTGATGATGATTTCGCAAAACAATATTTGAGGTTCCTTTTTTCTTCTCTTACTCTCTTCTTCTTTTTCTTCTTCTTCTTCTTCTTCTTCTTCTTCTTCTTCTTCTCTCTCTCTCTCTCTTTCTCTCTCTCTCTCTCTCTCTCACACACACACACACACACACACACACATACACACAGACGTCCGTTCTCTCTTCTTCTCTCTTTTCTCCTCTTCCCTCTTTTTTTTGGTTAATATGCGGGCTAGGGTTTCAATATATGTATATGTATACTACACACATAACACATGTCAATAAAATACACACAAATATATAAATCCCATTTTTTGTTTAAGAGTCTCACAAAAAGGCTTTATATGGGCCCGAAAATGCATTCTAAAGTGACAAATGATTAGCCCAATGGGTACCCATGACCCCGGGCACTAAATTTCTATGTTAAGCACACTACCTGACATACTAATGACCCATACATGCTACTTCAACATTTTATTAGGTGTCACTAAGATACATACACATAGTTAATGTCTAATACTTGAAAATAGTAATATAAATAATTACTAAAAGCAAACTGTCACACCCCAATTTTGAGACAACCAAGTATTAATCAAGAAAGAACCCTCAACCAATATCCAGTTGTCCAATCATCAAAGGTGCTTGTAATATAAAAATATCACACAGTCTATACCGAAATAAATCATCACTCACATGAGTTATATCAACGGTCAACATCCAACCATAAAAGTCAAACCTAGATTTAAAATCCAACTCCAAAACATAATAAATATCTAAAAAGAACACTTTACTAAAACAACTTAAATTGTCAAATGGCCCACAATGCCAGAAATTTATTACTGAACTTTCTAAAATGAAATAAAAGCAAATAAGGAGAAACGGTTAACTTTCTAAAATGAAATAAAAGCAAATAAGGAGAAACGGCACAAAGACTCCACATGCCTCCTGCTGCCAGGTGCCAGGTGCCAGGTGCCACGAATTCCCTACTAGCCCTACAAATTTTGATCGGCTACGCTCCAACAAGAACGCACCCGCGAGAAAAAATCAATGGGTCAGTCACATGACTGGTATGAGTTAAACCACACACACAACTTTGGGATCACACGTTGACCCTTTAACTACCACTCACAACATTAACTCGGGCAAGAGAATAGTTCCACTTCACATATCGGGACGAGCAATTTTTCCATGCAATTCTCGCCCGAATTTAAATAAAAAAATATAAAAAAAATACTACCTTCCCTCTCATGGTGAGTCAATACCTGCATAATGTTAATAGACCTACCATCCTGCAACCACAAAGATTAATAACAACAAAATACCACAAGATTATGCAGATCTACTTGTGCTAATATATCGCAAGAATTATCATCACCATTTACTCGTTACATGCCCAAAATAAATATATAAGAAAAGAACAGTAGTCGAGGAAATCAACATTTGAGATCCTATAACTCATCGGAAATTTTATTGACACTAATCTTCTTACTTTTATGAACAATTCATTTTTCAATTTTCTAGGTTCATCACTTGGCTACCCTCCATGGTACACCCACACATATATCTCATGTGTGCCCGAACATACTACCAACATCCACTCCGGTGTCAGATTGGTTGGGGTATCAACCAAACTAGGTATACACAACGGAAGGCCGGTCAATATGTCTAGACGTCTAACAAATAAGCCGGGCATAAGGCTTAAGCTAGCTTGATCACGAAGCCACTGGCAAAAAGGTACACTCAGCAAGTCGAGCTACCAAAAAAAAAGCATATCACAACTGGGAGCGGTGAACACTAAAGAACTTGAAACCATTTTGCATTCTCGGAATTATAAAATTTAATCAGACTCAACGTTAATGACTATCACCTATTTTTTTTTTTTTATAGCTCAACATTATATGAGAATTCATGTATCTCCAAGTAATCTTCGTTAAGTCATACGAACGAATAAAAAAAAAACCACAACGAATCATATTTCCCCAATTTCGTACATTTTAATACACTAAAAACTACTGAAATATTCAATTTCTGCCCAAACGGTGCAGAATCAGGAAAAACACTATTAGATGAAAAACGTGCAGAATCACGTTTTACATAAGAAAAGCAGACAGAATGTTCAAATTCAAAGCCACGATTTTCTAATAATTTTCTAAAGTTTCTGCAACTGTGTGAATTACAAAAAAATGAATTTCACATATATTTCTTAATAACCATGAATATTTCACATATGGTTTTTATCAAACTAACTATTCACCTAACCCTTTCGAATACCCTAATGTCATGATCGCAAAGTCACACGAAGGAGAAAGAAAATATCTAGATTACTTCAACAATAACAACGTATATCAATTACAAAGATTTAACCCTAACAATTAAATTAAACATGTACTAATTTAATTACTCCCGTATACATATATACATACATGTATATATATACTCGGATACATAAAATTTAACTCACCTCGTTCGATCAAAGAAATCGACAATAACGACGTTCCGCGATTCACACGAGATCACGGACTCAGGACCCTTCTCCTTTCTCCTCCCTTTTCTTCTTCTTCTTTTCTCTCTCTCTCTCTCTCTCTCTCTCTCTCTCTCTCTCTCTCTCTCTTTTTCAGCGACTCTGTATAGGAACTAATGTTTCCTTTGAGTACTATGTAACCTAATATTATATTATATGCTTATATGTATGATGCACACACACACAATATAACTATACTACACACACACCCCCGCACACTACTACCACTACTACACACACACACGGCCCCACACCCTATATATAAAACATTATAACCTAAACACTAGAACAAGAAAATAAATAAATAAAATTAAATAAATAAATAACATATAAAAAAACTAAGGTTGTTACATTATACACACCTCAAAGAAAATCTCGTCCGAGATTTGCAACACACTCAAATACTATTCGAATAGCTCGGGATGTGACTTCCGAATCTTCTCCTTAAGTTCCCAGGTAACATCGTTAATTCTCTCACTCCATTGCACATTCACAAGATTCACCACTTTCCTCCGCAAATACTTCACATCTCGATCTACAATAGTGATAGGTTGAACAACTTACATGAGGTCATCGTTAATCTCAAGCTCTGTTGGACGAACAATCTGTTCAGGATCTTTCACACACTTCCTCAACATGGATACATGGAACACGTTATGGATTATCGCCAATGTCGGAGACAACAATACTCTAAAGGCCAACTCTCCAACCTTTCCTATGATCTCATAAGGTCCTACAAACCTCGGAGCAAGCTTCCCTTTCTTACCAAATCGCATCACACACTTCATCGGAGATACTTTCAAGAACACGAAATCTCCCACTTTGAATTCTACACCCTTGCGCTTCCTATCAGCATAACTCTTTTACCGACTCTGAGTAGTCTTAATCCTCTCTCTAATAACACTCACCTTCTCAGTAGTCTCCCAAATCATCTCCAATAGGTACATCCCCTACTTCTTCCCAATACACTGGAGATCTATACAGCCTCCCATACAACGCTTCGAAAGGTGCCATTCCTATGCTAGAATGGTAACTGTTATTGTAAGCAAACTCTACCAATGACAAGTGTTCTTCCCAACTACCACCAAGATCGAGAACACAAGCCCTCAACATATCCTCAAGGATCTGGTTAACCCTCTCAGCCTGCCCATCGGTCTGAGGGTGATAAGCAGTACTAAGGTCTAACCGGGTCCCCATCGCCCTCTGAAAACTCTCCCAAAACTCTGCCACAAACAACAAATCCCGATCCGACACAATCGAGACCGAAGTCCCATGCAAACGTACTATCTCCCGAATATACAATTGTGCCAACTTGTCTGTCGTCTTATACACACTCACTGAAATAAAGTGCACCGACTTAGTTAGCCTATCCACAATCACCCAAATTGACTCATTTCCCTTCTTGGATCTCGGCAAACCATCCACAAAATCCATAGAGATACACTCCCATTTCAACACAGGTATTTCTAAAGGTTTTAACAAGCCAGACGGTCTTTGATGTTCTGCCTTAACCTGTTGACACACCATACACTTAGAAACATATTCTCCAACATCTCTCTTCATACCTTCCCACCAAAAGGTTCATTTCAGGTCATGATACATCTTAGTCCTGCCAGGATGTATAGTGTATCGAGACCGATGTGCCTCATCAAGCACTTCCTTCTTCAACTCTTCACTATCCGATACACAGAGTCTTTCTCGAAAACATAAACTTACCTTTGTGTCCACAGACCAATCCGTCATACACTCATCAAGCAAATCCACAACCAAGTCATTGAGACGGTTAACTAGAATTGCATATGACCTCTGCATCTGTCGAACCTTCCCTATCAAAGTCGGTTGGACAACCAAACTCCCAATATATGCTTTCTCACCTTCATGCCCTGGCTGAATATCATGAGATGCTAACACTTCAAGAGACTTCCACTCCCTAACCATCAAAGAAGCCATCACACTGTGTTTCTGACTCAGTGCATCGGCTACTACATTTTCCTTATCCGGATGGTAAAGAATCTCAAAGTCATAGCTACTGATGAACTCAACCCATCTCTGTTGTCTCATATTCAGTTCATTTTGTGAAAACAAGTACTTGAGACTCTTATGATCAGTATACAACTCTAATCTCTCCCCAAACAAATAGTGCCTCCACACTTTCAAGGCAAACACAACAGCTGGCAACTCTAAGTCATGAGTGGGATACCTCCTCTCATGTGGCCTCAACTGTCTAGAAGCATATGAAACAACCTTCCCTTCTTACATCAAGACACAACCCAAACCAGTCCTATTGGCATCTGTGAACACTACAAGCTTCCCTCCTTCCATCGGGATAGTCAACACTAGCGCGGTGGTCAACCACTGCTTCAACTCCTGAAATGCTTGCTCACACTCATCTGTCCATACAAATTCATATTTTTACGAGTCAACTTTGTCATTGGAGCTGCTATGAGAGAAAACTTCTCAATGAACCTGACACGACTGGAAATGTGTTCTCCGAAGAGTACGTCCAAGCACAGACGGTCGCGTCGAGTAAAAATCGATAAAAACCAAGTCGTTTTCCCTAGGGACGGAAATGAAGGAAAGAAACCTAGATTGGATCCTAAAGAAAATAAAAGATGATTTCTTTGAGAGTGGAGGTTCTAACGATCCTACTGAATTTCAAAATTACAATGTAAGGAAGTAAAATGAAATTGTAATTAAATTAAACAGAGTTGAACAATATGGTTTTATCAATATGGGAAAGGTGTTGGGAACATGTGGGTCCGCATTGCACCAATCACTATCATGACTTAGCATTAACGCACAACTGGAACTTCATCTTTCTAGTATTCCTTATTTCACAAGGGGATTAAGTAAAACAATCCTAGTTACTAAGAATGTTAATATTACATAACTAGTAATTTGAATTCCTTTGCTTACTATGAAGATTAGAAATAAGAGCTAATTAGAACTATGAACTATAACCAACAAATTGAGTATAGAATATTCAATGTGTTTGTCCATATATTCATTGTACTAATTGGCCAAAGGAGCTTTTATTCCAAAATTAGATTTCAATTTGAACTCAACAAGATCAATTTGGACTTAGTTTCTGAAGTAAAAGTTACTGGAATACTAAAAAGAATCTACCCAAGTCATAAGCATGCCAATCGATTGCTATTAATGGTAATCGATTGGCAACAAATGACTCCCAATCGATTGGATAAAGTTCCAATCGATTGGCTTAGGAATCTATGGCAATCGATTGGGTTCTGTTTCCAATCGATTGCCATTGATTCTTTCACAGAATCATGAAAGTGGCTGGGAAACAATGTTTCTTCACATTGCTCCCAACCGGGGTCCTACTCTAGCATGATTGGAATACCAGAAATGAAAATAAATTGGAACATAAAGGTAGAATCAATTCTAAACATAGTTTTGCTTATAAAACTAAAATTAAAATGGAAAATCAAGCTAAAACTTGGAATTGAACTTCAACCAAACAAGCAACAACTAGCACAAAAATAGCACCTAAACCAATAAAGAAAAAGATTGAAATCAAACCACTTGAAATTGAACTTGTTTTTATCCGAAAATTCCACGAGAAAGAAAATCCTACAAAACAATGAGAAATGTAAGCCAACCCTTGACCCCTTTCACTCCCCTCTATTTATACAGTAATACCACGAGCTAAAGGCATCCAGATTCACAATGTAACGGCTGGTCGTCGTCTTGATTGCTGAGATCTTGCGCCATTAAAGAAATTTGACTCCCAGCTTTCACCAATCGATTGGTAAAAGTACCAATCGATTGGTACTTAAACTTTGCCTTCTTGTTTCTTGATCTATTCCTTTCAACTTGTTATTCATTCTAATTTTAGAACCTGCATTCAAAGAGCTAAACACAATAACATACCACGGAAAGCACATCATTGTGTAAAGAAATGAATTAAAAACACAAGTTCAGATCAAACTAGAGAAATGGGGTTAAGTTTATCCAATTTTTCCTCTTTATCGGGCCAATTATTCTACAAAAATCAGCCCTCATCAGAACCTCCTGTAATAACCTGCTAATCCCAAAAAACTCCTCACCTCTGTCGAATTAGAAGGTTGTGCCCAGTCTTGCACTGCTGTGACTTTTTTAGGATCTATTGATATTCCCTCAGCTGAAATAACATGACCTAGAAATCTCACTGCGGTCTCCCAAAAATGGCACTTACTGAACTTGGCATACAATTAATGCTCCCCGAAGTATCTGCAATACCACTTTTAAATGCTCTCTATGTTCCTCCTAAATTCGTGAATAAACCAAGATGTCCTCTATGAAGACAATGACAAACGGTCCAAATACAACCTGAACACCCGATTCATCAAATCCATAAAGAAGGCTGGAGCATTGGTCAAACCAAATGGCATCACTGGAAATTCATACAACCCATACCGAGTACGGAAAGTTGTACGGGGAATGCTATCTTCCACCACTCTCATCTGGTGATATTCGGTCCTCAAATTAAGTTATGAAAAGACCACCGCTCCCTTCAATTGATCAAGAAGGTCATTAGTCCTGGACAAAGGATACTTTTTCTTGATCGTCACCTTATTCAACTCCCTGTAATCTATACACATACGAAGACTACCGTCCTTCTTGGATACAAATATCGCCGGAGCTCCCCACGGTGAGTTACTAGGACGTATGAACCTGATTCATAGACACCTCAAAAGAATTACACTACTAGAAAGAAAGATCAACTACGAAGAAAATGAATCTACCATAAAGAAATAATTAACGCACCCTTTCTGAAGCATCTCATCCAATTGCTTCTTCATCTCTCCCAACTCCTTGGGCGCCATACGATATGCTGCCTTAGAAATTGGTGTGGACCTTGGTACAAGATCAATCCAGAATTCTACCTCTCTCTTAGGCGGCAGTCTAGGGATCTCTTGAAAAACATCCTCAAAGTCACATACCATTTCCACATCACTAATATCCTTCTTCGGTATCTCCACCGAATATAGGAAACTAGACATAACCAATTCTCCACTATCTGGATACGTATGAGAGAAACGAGGTAATCCTGGGAAATATGAATGGTCCTCTTAGCATAATTAAGGACAACATAATTCGCCCTAAGCCAATCCATACCCAAAATAATGGAAAACCCCTCGAAACCCAATACAATCAAATTAACAAGAAAGGTCCTATCCCCAAAGTCTATCACAAAGTCTTTATAATGCTCATATAGAGTAACTGAACCCCCTAGAGGTGTTCCTACACTCACAGGAATAAGTAAACGCGTAACAGGAATACTCTCTCTCAAAATAAACTGACGAGAAATGAAAGAGTGGGATGTACCCGAATAAAACAAAACACAAACATCGGAATGAAAAAGTTTGAGGATACCTTGTACATTCTCGTTGCCTGGCATCACTGCAAATGCCTTGGCTGGAGCTGCCTGACCTGGTTTTGCAGCCTGATTATTCCTAAGAGGGTGGGGACATTCCCTAGCAATATGGCCAGGTAATTGACAATTGAAACACACTCTAGGAGCTACAACCATCTCTCCCCTTACTGGTGGTGCTCCAATCTGAGGCACTAGTAGACGGAAACCAATCTGTGGCTACGGGGCTTGTTGACGTTGACCCTAATAGCCCTGATTACGCTGACCACTCTGACCATTCCACTGCTGGTTCTGCTGCCTGAAGTTCCCCTAATTTCTCGGGAATTGCTGACCACCATATCCTTGTCTTTGATATTGCTGACCTCTCCACCCCTGATCATAAGGCTTAAATCTGTTCCCACTCTGTCTTGCATCTTTTTGCTGAGTTTGAGGCCGAGTGTCTCTAGAATTCTCAATGGTCTTCGCCCTTGCTGACCTCTCAGCCTGAAATTTCTACTCCTTTTGCTCGAATTTCAAAGCCAAATCCACCACTTTATTGAAAGGCTCACTCTCTGCAGATAACACTGCCTTTGGACAAGTGATGTCCCAATCCATCAATAAATTTCTTGTTCTTCTTCTCCTCCGTATCACTCAAATGAGGAGCATACTGAGATAACTCATTGACCTTCTTCACATACTCCCACACAGTCATAGTACCCTGAGTGAGGTCTTGGAATTCCCTAGCCAATTGTGACTTCACTGCACTGGGAATGAAATTCTCCTCAAATAAACCTTTGAACTCCTCCCACGTCATCTCCGCCATGTCATAAGTAGCCCTCAATGATTCCCACTAAAGCAAAGCTGCGCCCTCAAGCTGTTGAGATGCCAATTCCTATTTCTGCACCTCTGTGACCTACATCCTCTTGAACACGAACTCACACTTTCGTATCCAAGTATCTCCTACTAACGGGCCCTTTTTTCCATCGAATGTTCGGCTGCCAATAGAAACAAAATCCTTGTTCCTTTTAGCGAACGGGTCTCCCTGGTTTCCCTGCTGATTGCTCTGCATAACATGGAGAATCTGGTTCATCATAGCCCCCACGTCAACCTGAAATAAGTTGGGATTTCCTGCCCCAACTCCTCCAGAACTCTCACCAGTTCCAGCCTGAGCTCCATGATGGGTATTGTAGCCTCCAACCATAACCTTCAAAAGACAATCACACATATATAATTGGGGTGTGAGTTAATCATTTGTTTCATTTTGTTTTCGTTACAATTTCTCATCAATTTGTATTAGGTTGAGTAAATCATAAGAGGACCCATGAAATCATGTTGGAGTATGTATATATAGGTATATGTATATACATGTATGTCCGTTGTTATTGGATTTTAACTTTGAGATTTATTTTGTTGATTTTTCGAATTTATTTAAACGAGCTCAGATCTGTTTGAGAGAAAAATTATAAATAATTCGTACGTTGATTGTTTTAAGATTCTGCTCGCAATTCTCAAGTAAAATGCAATTCTGCACACTTTTCGTCTAATGGTGTTTTTCATGATTCTGCACCGTTTGGGAAAAAATTGACAATTACAGTAGCAGTGAACAAATGCATGTCTAATTGAATTTTTTTATGATTTAGAGAATATGATTCCTTATTATGTGCTTTATGTATGCTACTATTCAATATTTGGTTGAAGTATCTGTACCTGAAATAATTGGTTGTATATTGGAGAAATTTTTTATAAAAGTTAAACTAGATACATTAAATAGTACATTGGTGATCTTGTAATTCGATCAAAAAATATTGTGGAACCATTGTTATGGGTAAATTGATAAAAACCCTAGAGTGTGAGAAATTAGAACGCATTAAAAAGATATAGATGTGATTAGATTATGATGAGACGGAACTATCTGATAAACGTGAAATTAACAATTATTTGGGATAGTACGAACGATATGTGATAATTGCAACATAATTTCTTAGTGTTCACTGCTCCTTATTGTGTGATATATTTTTTTTGGTAGCTCGACTTGCTGAGTATACCCTTTTTCCAGTGGCTTCGTGATCAAGCTGGCCTAAGCCTTATGCTCGGCTTAATTTATAGACGTCTAGGAATATTGACCTGCCTTTCGTTGTGTATACCTGGTTTGGTTGATACCCCAACCAAACTGGCACTGGAGTGGATGTTGGTAGTATGTTCGGGCACACATGGGATATATGTGTGGGTGTACCATGGAGGGTAGCCAAGTGGTGAACCTAGGAAATTGAAAAATGAATTGTTCATAAAAGTAAGAAGATTAGTGTCAATAAAATTTTCGATGAGTTATAGGATCTAAAATGTTGATTTCCTCGACTACTGTTCTTTTCTTATATATTTATTTTGGGCGTGTAATGAGTAAATGGTGATGATAATTCTTGCGATATATTAGTATACGTAGATCTGCATAATCTTGTGGTATTTTGTTGTTATTAATCTTTATGATTGCAGGATGGTGGGTCTACTAACATTATGCAGGTATTGACTCACCATGAGACGGAAGATAGTATTTTTTATATATATATTTTTTTATTTAAATTCGGGCGAGAACTGTATGGCCATCACATAAAGGGAAACTATCGCTCGTCCCGATATGTGAAGTGGAACTATTCTCTTACCCGAGTTAATGTTGTGAGTGGTAGTTAAAGGGTCAACGTGTGATCCCAAAGTTGTGTATGTGGTTTAACTCATATCAGTTATGTGACTGACCCGTTAAGTTTTTCTCACAGGTGCGTTTTTGTTGGAGCGTAGCCGATCAAAATTTGCAGGGCTAGTAGGGAGTTCGTGGCACCTGGCAGCAGGAGGCATGTGGAGTCTTTGTGCCGTTTCTCCTTATTTGCTTTTATTTCATTTTAGAAAGTTCAGTAATAAATTTCTGGCATTGTGGGCCATTTGACAATTTAAGTTGTTTTAGTGAAGTGTTCTTTTTAGATATTTATTATGTTTTGGAGTTGAATTTTAAATCTAGGTTTGACTTTTATGGTTGGATGTTGACCGTTGATATAGCTCATGTGAGTGATGATTTATTTTGGTACAGACTGTGTGATGTTTTTATACTATAAGCACCTTTGATGATTGGACAGCTGGATATTGGTTGAGAGTTCTCCCTTGATTAAAACTTGGTTGTCTGAATATTGAGGTGTGACAATTTAGTGCTTTTAGTAATTATTTATATTACTATTTTCAAGTATTAGACATTAACTATGTGTATGTATCTTAGTGACACCTAATAAAATGTTGAAGTAGATGTATGGGTCATTAGTATGTCAGGTAGTGTGCTTAACATAGAAATTTAGTGCCCGGGGTCATGGGTACCCATTGGGCTAATCATTTGTCCCTTTAGAATGCATTTTCGGGTTCATGTAAAGCCTTTTTGTGAGGCCCTTAGACAAAAAACGGGATTTATATATTTGTGTGTATTTTATTGACATGTGTTGTGTGTATAGCATACATATATATATTGAAACCCTAGCCCCCATATTAACAAAAAAAAAAGGGAAGAGGAGAAAAGAGAGAAGAAGAGAGAACAAATGTTTGTGTGTATGTGTATGTGTGTGTGTGTGTGTGTGAGAGAGAGAGAGAGAGAAGAAGAAGAAGAAGAAGAAGAAGAGAGTAAGAGAAGAAAAAAGGAACCCCAAATATTGTTTTGCGAAATCATCATCAACATTGAAGCCCTAAATTGGTGAGTTAACTTGTTATTTTCTTTCAATCTCGTTTGATTGAAATTTAAATGGATAGACTATTGAATTAGTATAGTTATGGATTTATGAGATTTAGGTTTTTTTTTTTACAATGATTGAAGTTGTGATTTGAGATTTATAGATGATCATTGAATATACATTTGAGCAATTATTCAATTTTCGGATTTGAAGTTTTCACGGATCAAATTTGAGTAAAAAATCCATAATAAATCATACATTAGAGTTTTCGTGATTCTGTTAGCATAGGCCTGTAGGAAACGCAATTCTAGACAGCTTTCGTTTAATGGTGTTTTTCCCAATTCTACACCATTTGGGCAGAAAATGCATATTATAGTAGCAGTTTTTTTTAAGGTTAAAATAAGCGTATTTGTTACATCACATTTTTGTGTGATTTCGTGTTCGTTAATATGAATTAATTTGTTTGTACTTAGAGAGATATGAGTTCTTATATATAGTTGAGCTTTGTGAAATTGTGACTGTGTGATTTTGTAAGGGCTATGAATCTGTGTGAACATGTAGCTGTTAATATGATTTTAACATAAATTTGATTTGAGATATATGAATCTCCTAAAAGTTGAGTTTTGTGAAAACGTGGATGCATGAACTTTAGAAAAATCCTTAGAGTTCACCACTACTCCTTATGATTTTAGGCGGCGACTTCGTGGATGACCCGTCCTTGTGTGATTAGACGGCGACTACGTGGATGACCCATCTCTTCATTTTTAAGCCTTATGCCCGGCTTGTTGGTTTATTTTATGTGTATTCAGACATTGTTTATTGACGTCAAGAACGTAAGGACTAGCCTTTCGGTGTATACTCAAATCCCAGTGATACCCCATGGGAGTTGGGACCGGAGTGGGAACGTTAGGAGACACATGGGATATATGTGTAGACTGGACCATGGATGGGTGACTGAGGTGGTGAACATAAGGTATAATAAAATAAAATACTTTGTGGTGTTTTATTCTTGCATTTAGAAGTTTGAATTATAATTAATTACCTCTTGTTGTGGTAGTATTATAGAAAGTTGTGGATACTTAGTAATCGACTTTTCTAATAATTTTTCGTGTTGTAATCGTTGTGTGTGAGCGTGAATGTGATAATCATAGACTGTGTGTCTTAAGTTTTGAATTATGTTTGTAGGATTTTGATGCGAGTATTTTATGAATTTATACTGTTACTGAACTATGGGTTGGATGGTAGTATGACTGGCTCTTGAATTGAAACAGACATTAATTCATAAAGTAATTACGGGTATGATTACAACTGTGATAATTATATTTTACAGGATGGTGGGCCCACTAACTTTTATGCAGGGTTGGCTCACCATAGATATTCGATGGGTAAGTATTCAATTGGTATTATTCGGATTGGGAACCACTGCCACCACATTAAAGGAAACTATCTTTCTGTCCTGAAATGTGTGTGGAACTACTGTTCTAACCCGACAGGGATTCTGTGTAATAGCATTGTTTATTTTATGTATGACGATAATGTATGATGTGATGTGGTTATATTTTCCTTGTAAGTATTTTTGGTAGTCTATGGGACACCATTGTTCCCTAAGACTCGTTATATATATATATATATATATATTTGTTAACTCATACCAGTATTTTATATAGGGCTGTTCAAATTTTTCGCGAACCCGCGAAACCCGACCGACCCGACCCAACCCGAGGCTATTGGGTCGGTTTGGTGGGTTCGCGGATTGGGTGGTGGTTTTAATTTTGTTATTCTGGCGGGTTCGGTTCGAGTCACGGGTGGACTCCCCATTTTTCGCGGGTCACCCGACTCGACCCGACCACTTAACATACATCACATATATATATAATATTACATAATTGATAATTCATATATACAAAATTATAAAACTTAAAATAAAAGACTGAAGACTCAAAAGACTCAAAAGAGACTTAAAAAAACCCTAAAGCCTAGTTTTTTCCACTTCAGTCTTCAACAACACCAAGCGGCGCTCCCCTCCTCCGTCGTCTTCTCTGCTGCACGTTGGCCGGCGACTGCAGCAAGCCCGCAGGCCGCAGCCCTTCCTTTGTTCTTCTCTCTAATCAGTAATCTCTCATAGTCTCATTGATGATTGATCTACTCTCTCTCCCTGAAACACTAGAAGTTTTGAGCTTGAGTGAGTGGATCTGGAAGTCACGAACCCTAGAGTGTTTCGATTCCTTACTGTTTTGATCCTTCAAGTCTTCGACAAGAGAGACCGCAAGTTGTCACAGTAAGTATTTCACTATTTCTCAATACCTGGTTGATAGTTCACAATTTTTTTTTTCTTGATTATAAGGCTATAATCATATTGATTGATGCTTACATGGTGTATTTTTCTTGATTTAAATTTTTTTTTTCTTATCAATTGTAGTCATTTGACTCATTTTGAATCTTTGATGCATTTCACAATTTTTAGTGTGTTAATTTATATGTTTGCTGATTCTAGGTCATGGAATCAATTGTAAACCAAGTTGATCTTGCTCCATCTAACCAAATTGCAAATGCTCCATCTAACCAAGTCCCAACTGGGGAAGATCCTGCCATAGCTGCAACTCCAAGCCCAAAAGAGAAACCACCACTTCCACCCACAACGAAGGTGAGTAAAAAGATCGATACTAGTGGTCGAAAGAAATCTATTGTTTGGGATCATTTCGATAAAGTAGATGATAATGATGGTCAAAAAGCTGTTTGTAAACATTGTAAAAAGGATTATAAGGCTGATCCAAAAAATCACGGGACAACTAATCTAAGAAATCATTTGAGTGTTTGTCCTAGTGATCCTTTGGGTTTGGCAGAAAAGAAAGCTAAGGGGCAAACAACATTGTCTTTTCAACCCAAAAAAGAAGGAGAAGATGGGAGCAATCTTGTTGCAACGAGTTTTACAGCGGAGGCTGCTAGGAAAGCTCTTGCCGATATGATAATTCTTGACGAGTTACCCTTTCGATTCGTCGAGAATTATGGGTTTAGGAAATTTTGTAATATAATGAACCCTAAATTTCGTGTTATCCCATCTCGGCTTACAATAGCAAGAGATGTTGTTAAGATTTATAATGAGGAGAGGGAGAAATTGAAGAAAGTTTTGGGAGGCCGTAGGATTTGTCTAACCACAGACACTTGGACATCAATACAAAATCTAAGTTACATGTGTCTTACTTGTCACTTTATTGACGATGATTGGAAGTTGCAAAAAAGGATTATAAATTTTTGTCAAGTTGATAATCATAAGGGAGAAACTATTGGTAAAAGGATTGAGTCTTGCTTGTTAGAATGGAACATTGGTAGCATTTTCACATTGACAGTGGATAATGCTAGTTCTAACAATGGAATCATAACATTCTTACAGAGAGTAGCTAAAGATTGGAAAGGGACCGTCTTAGGTCATGAGTTCTTGCACATGAGATGTTGTGCTCATATCCTTAACTTGATTGTGGGTGATGGATTAAAAGAACTCAATGAGTCTATTGCCAAGGTACGGGATGCTGTGAGGTATGTGAAGTCCTCTCCAAATAGGTTTGAAACTTTTAAGAAGTGTGTGGAGAAACAAAAAATTGAGTCGAAAAGTCTTTTATGCCTAGATGTACCAACTAGGTGGAACTCCACCTATAGAATGTTGGAGAGTGCTGAAAAGTTTGAAAAGGCATTTGAGAGATTGGAGGATGACGATTCAAAGTACAGAGACTACTTTCGTGAGTCTAGTGGAGGGGGGCCTCCAACTGAGGAAGATTGGGAAAATTGTAGGGCTTTTGTCAAGTTTTTGAGACTATTTTATTTGGCAACAAAGAGATTTTCGGGATCTTTATATGTCACTTCAAATAATTTCTTTGATGAGATTGTTGTAATTCAAAGTACAATTAACCAACTAATTTTAACTCCGGAATATGTGGTTTCTAAAATGGCAAGAAATATGCAAGCTAAGTTTGACAAATATTGGGGATTGGGGGATAAAATTAATCTCTTGTTGTACGTAGCCGTGGTGCTTGATCCAAGGAAAAAATTGTCTTACTTGCAGTTTTGTTTTTCTGAGATGTATGAAAGTAGTTTAGCAAATGCTTTGACTGAAAAAGTGAAGGGTGTGTTGACTCGGTTGTATGACCATTATGCTTCAAGTTGTTCATCAAGTGTGCAAGTTCAAAGTTGTACCGGGGCATCGAGTACTAGTAGGGAAGCTAGTGTGGAATCACTAGAATCCGATGATCCACATAAGCTTATTGCCTCTCGGTTCCAAAGTTTTTTACAAGGAAGGTTGTCTTTGGGATGTAAGAATGAGGTAGACAAGTATTTGGTTGAAAATCCTGAAGGAGGAAATGATGAAAAGTTTGATATATTGGGTTGGTGGAAGAGCAATTCTAGTAGGTATCCAGTTTTGTCTCAAGTGGCACGGGATGTCTTGGCGGTCCCCGTTTCAACGGTTGCTTCTGAGTCAGCATTTAGTACCGGAGGGCGCATACTAGATCCGTTCCGTAGTTCACTCTCTCCATTAATGGTAGAAACTCTAGTATGTACGCAAAATTGGCTTCAAGTGTCGGTACCAATTAACCTTAAAAAATCAATGGACCATATTGAGGAGCTTGAAGAAGCATGTGAATCAGGTAATGTTTTGAATTGTTTAAACTTTACTTGTAGATTACAAAGCTCATTGCATACTACACCAATATTAACTTATTGTTCAAAAATGTTTTTTTGTAGCAAATTTGGGTTCAGAATCAAGTGTGAGATCAAGTAAAAAAAAGGTTAATATCATTGATTGATTCATTTGGCAAGGTAGCAACCGTAGCATACTTCTTAGTCTTTTTATTTAACAAGCATACTAATTTAAACCTCAAATTTATTATTTTATTTTGTTTTTTTCCAGGTGAATACTTGAAGTGCATGGGAAAGAAACTTGGTGGCTGCAGTTACTACCCTATTATTAGTTATTGAACTTATTTTATGCAGTTAAAAGACTCTTGTTATTATTCTAGGTTGTAATGCTTAATTGGTATTTGGACTATATTTGGGCATTTTGGCTTATGACTGTATTTTGATTTTGAACTGGTTTTGTGGTGGATTTGCCTTTGGTGGCTTGGTGTGTTTTGCATGTGAATTGTGATGGCACTGGCACTTGGCAGGGTATGATTTTAATGGTTTTTATTTTTATTTTTTTATTTGCATAATTGCATTTTGTGTTTGGGAATTGGAAGTTTGAACTATTTTGATTTAGCTTTGTGTGTGAAACTGTGATTATGTGAATGTGTCTGATCTAAGGGTGGAGCCTTTGAAAATGGGCCAGGTTAGCTTGCTTTGAAATTGGGCCAAGCAAAGCACATAATCTGTGCAGCAACTCTCACGGGTCCAACCCGAGACCCGACCGACTCGAACCCACCCGACCCAAGTCGGGTGATGCAGGTATTCGGTTCGGTAACGGGTGACGTAGTTCAGACCCGAACTTGGTCGGGTTGGTTTCACGGGTTGGGGTCAAACCCGACCCGCCCGACCCATGAACACCCCTAGTTTTATCAAACAGGACCTAAGATTATGGTGTGGACCTAAGATTATGGTGTATTGCTATTCAATGGAATCTCTTAAAAAAAGGGAAAGAAAATACGGAAAAAAAAATGCAATCGAAGCATGAGCCAAGAGTATAGGTTAAAGATTAATACTATAACGGCACATATTTTGGAACCACATTTGGTATACAAAATTTTGAGAAGCATCGGATTACTCTTTCTAAATTTGAATCCCAGATTTGGTTCCCAAATATTGGCTTAACATTTGTACCACATGATGTGATTGTGATCAGTGGTACCACATGTCACTGTATGTTGTACAATTGACAAATCATTTGAAAATTAAATTTGGGATTCAAATTTGGGAACCATAGCATTACTCTAAAAAAATAAGACCCTTAGTTTTAGTTTAGGAGTCCTAAACCACAAGAATCCATCGAGGAAAAAAATTGAAAGGTTAATTACATTTTACCCCCTATAGTTAGGCTTATTTTCAATTCATCCTCTGTACTTCAACAGTGAACATTGAATGTAATTGTGGTTTCGGACTAAAGTGAAACTGTTAAAATTTCTCTCAAAATAATAGCATCTCATGTGGATTAAGTGTTAAATTAGCCATACATAGCAGAGTTTAGGTGTCAAAATTAACCTCACATAGACAGTGAACCCCAAAATTAGCCCCACAAGGTAATAAGTTCTAAAAATTAACCCCACATAGGTGGATTAAATGGCAGAGTTATCCCCACATAGGGGGTTAGCCCCACAATTAATCTCACAAGGGGTTTAGTGTTAATATTTTTGGCCAATTTTAGAATTTTCATTAATTTTGAGGAAAATCTTAAACTATTTCACTATAGTCCGAAGCCACATGGAGGGTTAAGTATCCACTTTTGAAGTATAGGGGGTGAAGTGAAAACGCATAGGGTAAAATATAATTAAACCAAAATTAAAATACCAATGGTCAGGAAAAAAAAAGGGAAAAAACAAAGAGAGAGTAAAAATCAGTGTTACTTTAAAAACTTTAGTAGCCTTTATTTCAGTTTAAGAGTCCACGAAAATAAAAATAAAAATTTGCAATGCAAATGTTCAAAAAAAGTAAAAATCAGTGTTAGACTGTTAGTTCCAGTAAGGAGTTCAAAACCAAAAGAGGGAAAATTATGGCATGCGGACATTGTGGTATATGTGTGTGTATATCTATATATTACACATATATGGGTACAATGTATATGTATTTGGAGATAAGAGAAAGGGCTTATGTCTAATTAGAAATCATGTTTGTTAAACAGGACTCATTCACGTTTGTTTGGTATGTATGGGATATAGTTGTCCAATAGGATATGCATTGTTAGTTTTAGATACCATCCTGATAATTTGATCCAAACAAAAAAAGAAAGATATAGACCTATAATAATTGATTTAGGAATCGTGACATATAAGTGCAATATGATATCCAAAGAAAAAAATATAAATAAATTTAGGACTCTAATAGACGGACCCAAAAAAATGGTATACCAAAGTTATTAAAACTCTAAGAAAATCACTTAAAAGTAAAAGTGCACCGATTGATAGAAGTTCAAAACACTTAAGGCCATTGGTGCACTTATATATATATATATATATATATATTATAGATATAAATATAGATATAGATTATAGATATAGATATTATTAGAATTAGTATTATTAGCTTTAGGGTAGTTTAGTCTTTTCCTTTATATTAGGGTAATACTGTATACCTAGATATTCTATTATTATTGTCTCTTCTTTTCCATTGTATTCATTTATTCAGTTTTTGTGTTATGAGAAACTCTAGCTCTCTTTTCTCTTTCCCTTGGTTGTTTTCTTGATTATTTAATATATTCACATGGTATCAGAGCAGGTTCGAATCTCATCCACGATTTTCGCAGAAATTTTTTTTTCAGATGATTCTGGTTCGTTGTTGGATTTCTCGTTGATTCGGAATCGTATTTAAATCTCGCACTGCTTCGCGCTCGTTTTTGGATCTGTCACTGATTCTGGTTCATTTGTTTTGTGTTTTTGGATCTGTCTTTGATTTTGGATTCGCTTGTTTTGTGTTATTTAATTGCTTCGTTTTCGTAATGGCTGCTAAACGCGATGATTCGCTTCAAGCGATTAGTGTTAAACTCGATGGCAAGAATTTTGCATATTGGAATTATGTGATGAAAAATTTTCTGAAGGGGAAGAAGATGTGGGGTTGTATCAATGGGGATTTTAGTAAACCTACGAATGAAAATGCTGATAAATTTGCAGAATTGCTAGATATTTGGGACACAAATAATTCGAAAATCATTACTTGGATCAACAACTCCGTTGCTCCCTCGATAGGTATGCAGTTAGCAAAGTTTGAATATGTAAAAGAGGTATGGGATCATTTGGCTAAATTATTTACACAATCCAATTTTGCAAAAAGGTACCAGTTAGGGTGTGATATTCGTGCCCTTGAACAAAAAAATTTGAGTATTCAGGAGTTCTATTCTACAATGACAGATCTTTGGGATCAGTTAGCTCTCATGGAGTCGCCCGAATTGCGGCCCTTTGCACCATATATCGCTAGTAGGTGGAACAACGTCTGGTTCAGATTTTGATGGCTCTACGTGATGATTTTGAGGGCCTTTGTGGGTCCATTCTCCATCAGTAGTATGGTATGGATTACGAGGAGACTTTTGCTCCTGTTGCTAAAATGACTACTGTTCGTACTCTTATTGCAGTTGCTTCTATTCGTCAGTGGCATGTAACTCAGATGGATGTTAAAAATGTTTTCTTGAATGGAGACCTCCAAGAGGAGGTTTATATGGTTCCTCCTCCGGGTGTTCCTCATGGTCCTGGTGAAGTTTGCAGGCTTAAAAAAGCCTTATATGGTCTTAAACAAGCCCCTCGAGCTTGGTTTGAGAAGTTTTCCACAGTGATTACCTCATTTGGGTTTTCCCCGAGTGAGTATGATTCAGCTCTCTTTATTAGGTGTACCACTGCTGGTCGTATTGTGCTTTCTTTGTATGTTGATGATATGATTATTACTGGTGATGATGTTGATGGGATTGCAGTGTTGAAGTCTGAATTAGCTCGTTGTTTTGAAATGAAGGACTTAGGTCCACTACGGTATTTTTTGGGGATTGAAGTAGCCTGTTCTCCAAAAGGTTATCTTCTTTCTCAGTCTAAGTATACAAGTGACATTCTTGAGCGTGCTCGCCTCACTGATAATAAGATTGTTGATACCCCTTTGGAGCTTAATGTTCGTCTTTCCCCTTCTGATGGCGTTCCTTTACCTGATCCTACCTTATATCGCACTATTGTTGGTAGCTTGGTTTATCTTACTATTACTCGTCCAGATATTGCTCATGTTGTTCATGTTGTTAGTCAGTTTGTTTCTTCTCCTACTACAGTTCATTGGGCTGCTGTTCATCGTATTTTGAGGTACTTGAGGGGCACAAGGTTTCAAATTCTTTTACTTTCGTCATCATCTTCCTTGGAGCTGCGTGCATACTCTGATGCTGATTGGGCCGGTGATCCTATAGATCGCAAGTCTGTTACTGGGTTTTGTATATTTTTGGGTGATTCTCTCATTTCTTGGAAGAGTAAGAAGCAAGATGTTGTTACTGTGTCTTCCACAGAAGCTGAATATCGTGCTATGGCTTCGACTACCCGTGAGGTTATTTGGTTAGGCCGACTACTTACAGATATGGGTGTCTCCCTTCCTCACCCTTCACCTATGTATTGTGATAATAAGAGTGCTATTCAAATTGCTCACAATTCCGTTTTCCATGAGAGGACCAAGCATATAGAGATTGATTGTCACATTACTCATCATCACCTTAAGCATGGAGCTATCACTTTGCCTTTTGTTTCTTCTTCCGCACAGATTGCTGATTTGTTTACAAAGTCACATCCGATTCAGCGTTTTCATTTTTTAGTTAGCAAACTCTCTATGCTTTTAGCTGCAGCATCGTGAGTTTGAGGAGGGGTATTAGAATTAGTATTATTAGCTTTAGGGTAGTTTAGTCTTTTCCTTTATATTAGGGTAATACTGTATACCTAGACATTCTATTATTATTGTCTCTTCTTTTCCATTGTATTCATTCATTCAGTTTTTGTGTTATGAGAAACTCTAGCTCTCTTTTCTCTTTCCCTTTGTTGTTTTCTTGATTATTTAATATATTCACAGATATATATATATATATATATATGAATTCTAAGAAAAACCATGAAATGGCTTCATAACTAGCTAGAGCATCATGCAATTACAAGACAAGGATGTGAAGCATAATCGCGTTATTGCGTGCATGCGGTTCTCAGCTTAGGGGGAAGACAGTGGAGTATGGAGCTTCAATAACTCCATCAGTAACCTCAACCCCTCTTTCTGCTGGTAAACAATGCATAAATTTGGCTTTTGGTCCTGCCAACTTCATAAGTTCTTCATCCACCTGCAAGCAAGTCATTGGAGGTTAAGGGTGTCAAATATGACTTACATATGAAACTTCTATAGTTCAATTGAAAATACCCAATAGGGAAATAATCTGAAGATGGTTACCTATGCTAGTTGTCACAGCATGTGTTTTCTCAATGTTCTAAGTTATCTGGAATTTAAATTAAATTGTTAATCTTGCAATGAAATGAGGACATATAGGCCATGTTAGTGGTAAGTATGCCCAATGCGCCCTTGTACTGGCTCATTGGCATTTGACAATGATCGGCAGATGTTGCACCGCAGTCAAATTAGGAGAAGGAAACACAAGAGGAAAATATTAATTAACATTCAGAAGATCCACTTCGAAGTTTGAACTCATTGATTCGCTTTCAACACATTCAGAGCTACGTGATATGTATACCGTAAACAAATGTAAAAATGTAGTATAAAATAGGCTGTTTGCGAAGGCTCATTGACCAGTTGTAATTGTTCATTCCAAAAGTAGGTTTTTTTTTTCTTGGGTCAAAACCAACATGGATGCTGGTTTTCATAGAAAACGAATAGAAAAGTAGAATGGGATTGAACGTGAACCTATTTCATGCTTTGCCAAACAGGCCCTTAAGTGTTTTCACACCAGGCCCGGCCCTAGGCAAAGGCCACAAAGGCCAATGTCTAGGGCCCCCATTTCCATTAATAATTCTAGGGCCCCCAAATATTTGTAAATATATAACTAGTAGTAATAAACTCAAATATCCCAGTCCAATTGGAAAAATACTTAAATCAAAATACACTATTTTTCCTTCCCCCAAACAGATCCTAGCCCAAGCCCAATGCAATCTAACTAAGCTCTCCCCATGAGTCCAAAACGTAGCCCTTATAATTATAAAAAAAAAAAAAAAAAGTCGGGGCTGTTCTTTCTTAGCTAAGTTTATGAGTTGTTATAGCTAAGACCAAAATCAAATCTTGTAAATTATATTGTCACAACTAATTATGTTAAATCAATTCATGGTGACTTATAATAGTTGGATAACTTATAATAGCTAATTAATGGTAATTTATAAAGGGCTCCATTTTAGAAGCTCGCCTAGGACCCCCGATAACTCAGGGTCGGCCCTGCTTCACACGAGTTCAACTTAAGTTTCACCAAGTCGAGTTCGACAGACATCAACTTACTCAGACAGGGTCAGAGTGTAGCACTTCTCAAATACTAGACAAATGCATACATTAATGCAAGCAAGTTTTGTATTTGTCCAAGATGTGGTAAACAAACTGGAAGAAAGAGTAGATGATGTTAATAGTCATTTACCAACCCCTATTGATGGTATTAAGGCTGTGTTTGATTCATGGATTTAGTTAAGGAAATGATAGAGAACATAGATGAAAACAATTTTCTTTGTTTGGTAAATGAGGAGATGGAAAAAAGAATCTGTTGAAAAATTAATGAAAACCATAGTTTGAAAGCATGAATTTGCTTCAAAAGCTTCATAGCAAAGCACATAAACTATCTTGTTTTATTCCATCTCTACAACAAGACCCAAAAAAACAGGAACTAATAAACTATTTGGAGGTTTAATTAGGGACTTCTATGCGCACAATCGAAATCAATCATAGAGAGGAGTCTGTTAGATATATAGTGATGATGCCAAAATTTGGTTAAAGTAAATTAAAGCAATTTAAGGGGAGAGAGAGTGAGAGACTGGTTTGTATGTGGTTCGGCCCTGTTAATGAAGGTACCTACGTCCACGTGTGTGTCTCAGCACGTTCACGATACTGTAAAAAGCCGGGGGCCTGTGGTGAACCAACAAGTCTGGAGCTACTGTAGGCCGGCCGGGCATGTTGATGAATGCTATAGGGGTGCTGTAGAGACTGAAAAGTCGGCCCCTTCAATGGGGGGTGAGTGGTCTCTTTTATAGATGTAAGAGACCTACTCATACATGGATAAGGAAAATATAATCCAATTGAGCTTGATTTGCATTAATTGTGGGGGTTTCCTAATTGGATTAAGAAATAGTTTGCACTTTCCATTAGTCTTCTAGCTTGAGTAGGAAACTGCCCAGAATGCTTGAGATCATGCCTGTGGGCCCGGATGAGCTGTTCCCGCGGTGGGATGTGCCTGTACGGTCTTCCTGACCTGTTGGCCGGGTCGTGGATGAACCGCTCGGGAGGCATCACATGGACCAAATCGCTCAGGATGATGCTTGTCAGTAGTTGCAGAATAGAACCGCTCGGGCATGGGCTGATTTTGGGTGTATCAGTTGCCCCCCATTTCCAAGGTTGGCTGGATGCTATATCGGGGCAAGTTTGGAAATCTTCCTGATACCAGTCTGAGTGCTCGGGGAAGCTGCCTCAGGGCTTCTGAGCCCGATGAGTCCTCAGGAACTGGCTGAGAGTTGAGACCCAGCCTAGCTCGGGACCTTTAAGTACTCGGGAACTGACCAGGAGTTGAGACTCGGCCTAATTTGGAGTCTTTGAATGACTCGGCCTACTTCAGAGTTTTTGGATGCTCGGGGAAGTGACCGAGAGTTGAGACTCGGCCTACTTCGGAGTCTTTGAATGCATTAGCTTCCAGGATGGTTATCTTCTACCCGTAAACCTTTGTCAAGGTTGTAGGCAAAAAAATTTGATCATGTTGGAAAAGCTGACCTAAAGCGTATTGCTTTAGGGTCCTTTTATGTTAACTCCCCAGGATGGTGGTCTTCTGCCCAGCCAGCCTTCGTCAAGACTATTGGGAGAAGAGCTTCACCATGTTAGTGGAGTCGACCTAGAGTGCGTCGCTGTAGGGTCCTTTTTGCTCCTCTATCGTGGGCCAACCTAAAAGATTTTAGTCACCTCTATCGTCGGTTTGGACCTAAGTGGAGTTAATGCCTCTGAGTACTGTAGGTGCTCGGGTTGTCCAAGATTTTGACTTGGTTATCCGCGAGGCCTGTAGATACCCGGTGTGATTGCCTGTTTAGTTCACTGCACTGTCTTGCCCCCCAAGCTTTCACTAAGACGAGTGTCTTACAGAGGCTATGATTGTAGGTAACCGACCTGGAACATGGTGGTTGCAAGGTCTTTTGAAACTTGCTATCATCAGCCACCTATGGGGTTTGCCCCCATCGTTGGTTGGACCTAAGCGAAGCCGGTTCCCCGGGGGTAAACCCGAGGTCTTTTGCCAACTGCGTAACAGTGGTCTTTGGTCGCCACGAGGTTAGGCCCGAGATCTTTGGATGCCTTGGGGTTAGGCTCGAGGTCTTTGTATGCCTCGGGGTTAGGCCTGAGGTCTTTGTAAGAGCTCTCTGACAATCGGTGGAGCCTCATGTGGTGATCAGGCAAGTATCACTGTAGTTGGGCTCATCTAGAATGATGGAGATAAGGGGTCGGATCAGGATCGTCGGGCTCCTGATTTCTCTATGCTAGAGGCAAAGCCGGAACTGCTTGATCCTGACCGATGTGAACTGGAGGTCGGGTCGGGACTGTCGAACCCTGCCTGCTGTGAGCTGGAGGTTCGGTCGGGGCTGCCTGACCCGGACTGCTGTGAACTAGAGGTCGGGTCGGGGCTGTCGAACCCGGACCATTGTGAATTGAGAGAATTGCCAGAGCTGTCGAGCTTCTTTGTGTTGCTCTTCCCGGGCTGTTCTCGCTTCCACTTACTATTGGAAGGCTCGTCGTCTATTTGCCCGGGGTCTTTGGTTTTTAGAAATTCTTCAGTGTCGATGTATCTTCCAACTCTCAGAGAGCTCAACCAAACTTTCCAGTTGGTTTCTGTGGAACGACGCAGCACACTTGGTGTGTTAAACTCCCGAGTAGAAGGCTATGATGGCGACTGTCTCGTTCAGATTGCGGATTTGAAGCTTCTGTTGATTGAACCGGTCGGTGAACTCCTTAAGGGACTCATTATTCCGTTGTCTGACCGTCAGTAGCTGCATGTCAGGCTTTGGCCGTTCATGCATACCGGCGAACTGGTTGATGAACTGCTTGCTGAGTTGCCTGAAACTACGTATCGATCGGGGTTTCAAGGAGTAGATCTATTGGGAGGCCGGGCCTTTCAAAGTGCTGGGGAAGGCAAGGCAGTACAGCTCGTCGGCTTGGGTGGCCAGGGCCATCCGAGCCATTGTATGAATCCAAGCGAGACTGATTGAATTTGCGCGGGATGGAGAACCTCGTGATCTAGCTAGAGAACGGTGACTCTGTCTCGGTATTGGCTTGATTCTGAGCACGGTTTTGACCAAGCTTTTTGGCCACTCCGTCAACCTGCTTCTGCAAGTCCTTGATTTGGGCTTCCACTCCTTCCCGACTGGTATCCAAGGGGTTAGTCGGGTCGGTGGAAGAGGCTTCTTCTTTATGGCGGTGTGCTGTCCTCTGGGATCGGGCTCGACTATGACTCCGGGTAATCGTTCGCCTAGGGACAACTCGGCTCTCGACCAAGTGACCTTGGACTGATTCCAAGGCCATATGCTCCTGCCTTTCCTCTCGGGCAGTACGCCTACTGTTGATGTCTCTGGCATCCTCAACACGGGACGAGTTGACTCCAACACGTTGTCTGGTCAAGATCGGTTCCCGACCGTACGCAACGTTCCCGGGTCGTTTCCCAGCCACTGGAGGACTGCTTTGCTGGGCTAGAAGGGCTTTGATCTGTTGCTGGATTTAACGCTGGCCCTCCAAAAGTTGTATGAGGGTCGCGGTGATCTGCTCAGATGTCATGACTGCCGTAGCCGGCGGAATATCCCGGTTGGCCTGCTGTGCAGTCTTTTCACTCTTCTTTGGAGGCATGGCGATCAGCCAAGAGATTTGTTGATGAGAAGACTTGTTGCTTCCCACAGACGGCGCCAAGCTGATGATGCCAAAATTTGATTAAAGTAAATTAAAGCAATTTAAGGGGAGAGAGAGTGAGAGACTGGTTTATATGTGGTTCAGCTCTATTAATGAAGGTACCTACGTCCACGTGTGTGTCTCAGCACGTTCACTATACTGTAAAAAGCCGGGGGCCTGTGGTGAACCAACAAGTTTGGAGCTATCGTAGGCCGGCCGAGCATGTTGATGAATGCTATAGGGTTGCTGTGTAGACTGAAAAGTCAGCCCCTTCAATGGGGGGTGAGAGGTCTCTTTTACAGATGTAAGAGACCTACTCATACATGGATAAGGAAAATATAATCCAATTGAGCTTGATTGGCATTAATTGTGGTGGTTTCCTAATTGGATTAGGAAATAGTTTGCACTTTCCATTAGTCTTCTAGCTTGAGTAGGAAACTGCCCGGAATGCTCGGGATCATGCCTGTGGGCCCGGATGAGCTGTTCCTGTGGTGGGATGTGCCTGTGCGGTCTTTCCGACCTGTTGGCCGGGTTGTGGATGAACCGCTCGGGAGGCATCAGGTGGACCAAACCGCTCAGGATGATGCTTGTCAGTAGTTGCAGAATAGAACCGCTCGGGCATGGGCTGATTTTGGGTGTATCATATAGTTTCAGGTAAACCTTTTGGGCAGACACATACAAAATGGAAGGGAATAAATGTGCACTCAAAATTGCCCAAAGTATAGGGTATCAAAATGTATCTAATAAGTGGACTCGTGCAAAACATGACGTGATTGTTTCGTAAAGTTGCACTGACGGAGTTAGAGGCAGAGCCAACATATCCAAAACTACAAGACTAAAGGTGTTGCAATTGATAATCAAGGGCCCAAGTGAAACTTCACATAAACTAGAAATATCAAAATGTCTTTTAGTCTTCTAATATTATAACAATATAATGAGGGAGAGGGTTCGAACATGCCATAAACTACAGTGTTGTTTCCTAAATGGGACCAAACCCATGCTCAACCCATTTATTTTCGGTCAAAAATGTGCGGGCTTGTTCGGTCATCATGCACTTCAGCCCGTTTGGTTTGCATGAAATGGAACCAAAGAAAGGAATCTCTTTCCATCGAACTATATTTTCTATTTGGTATTCATAATCAGATGGAAACTACATTGGATATACCAACCGGGAATGGATTCCTTAAAAAGTAAGGAAACTCATTCATTATCTAGAGGTGGTAATGAGTTTCCTTTCCACTCTAAAAGAAGAAGAAGAAGAAGAAATTATAGAACTTTGGCCTTCTCTTTTTGATCTCATCTTTATAAATTAATCTTATAAAATTTTTAAGTCTTTTCTTCAAACGTATAATCAATTTAGTTAATTGTCTATAGTTTATCTCCTCTTCAGTAGTATAAATCAATAATTAAATGTATTTTATTTATATTTATTTAGGGGCAATTCCCTTAGCTTATCTACATTTTAATTCCATTCCTAACTATTTTTTTATAAACCAAAGATATAAACCATAATTCATATTTTTTTCAAGCATCAAATTCGTAATTTAACCAAACCAAAAAATGGAAAGTAATGTACCTTCTTTTATAGGGAATCTAATTACTTGGAATCAATTTACCATTTACATTCCTTTCCACGTAAACCAAACAGGTGTGGATAGTTGATACTGACAAATCGAATATGACCTCACTCTTAGGTCTTAACTACTAATATTCTTGGTTATGTATAAAATGGGCATGGGTGTATAGAACCAAATAATGTCACTACTGTTGTAAAATTAGTAATAAAAGCAGGCACACAAATAAAGACTCACACAAAGGGACACAGATATTTCAGGTGGTTCGGCAATTTGCCTACGTCCACTATGGAGGGGGATCACCTTTATTACGGAGAGAAGTAGTACAAACTCAAGCACTCTGATCTTATCAGTATATTTAAGTACGTCGATATAATTCTCTCTTTCTCTCTGCGACTCTCTCTCTCTCTCTCCTTTTTTTTTTCCTGCCTCTCTCTTCTGAAGATTAACAACCTTTCATAGGCAAATGGTAAGAGACAAGGATGGGAAAAATCATCCACCAGCCCCCACCTCTTTTGACAAATGGGGTAGGTGATAGACATCCACCCTTTCCCACCACCAATTCATAATACTCCACCTTGGATGTCTACCGTTGGGCAAAATACGTCAATCACTTACTCCCCCGTGAGGAGTTTCTGCAATAAACTTCTTTAAGTTTGTGCATTCCAATGCTGTGTACAAGTTTCTTGAACGTTGCAGTTGGTAGCGACTTCGTGAATAAATCTGCTATATTGTCAATGGATCATATCCGCTAAACATCGATATCACCTTTCTTTCGGAGCTCATGTGTATAGAGAATTTTGGAGAGATGCACCTGGTTCTGTCGCCATTAATGAATCCCCCTCTGATTTGTGCTATGTATACAATATTATCTTCATATAATGTTGTTGGGTTGTCGTTGACCAAAGATAAGTCACATGATTTTTGAATATGCTGGATCATAGATCTCAACCATATGTAATCATGACAGGCTTCATGGAGTATAAGAATTTCAGCATGATTAAAGAAGTGGCAGTTAGCATCTGCTTTACAGATCGCTATGATATAGCAGTATCGCCACAACTAAAGACATATCATGTTTGGGTTCGAGCTTTATGCGGATTAGAAAGATAACTGGCATCAGTATACCTAGTTAATGGTGATTTGGTTCCTTTTGGATAAAATAATCCCAAATCAACTATGTCGCGGAGATAGCGGAATATGTGCTTGATACCGTTCCAATGTCTTCGAGTTGGAGTTGAACTAATTCTTGCCAGCAAATTGACCGCAAAAGCAATAAATGGTCGATTACAATTTGCGAGGTAGATGAGAGCACTAATAGCACTTAGATATGGTACTTCAGGATCAAGTAGCTCTTCCTCATTATCACAAAGACGATAAAGATCCTTCTTCACGTCAAGTAATCGGATCACTATTAGAGTACTGAATGGATGAGCTTTATCCATATAGAAACATTCCAAGATCTTCTCAGTTTAGATGGATTGATGTAAGAGAATTCCTTCAGGGAAATGCTCAAGTTGCAATCCTAGACAAAATTTTGTTTTTCCGAGATCTTTCATCTCAAATTATCTTTTCAAATAATCTGCGATTCTTATAAGCTCTTCAGGAGTTCCAACAAGACTTAGATCATCAACATATACAGCAATAATTGCAAAGCTAGATTCTAATCTCGTAATGAATAAGTATGGATGTATAAGGTTATTTATATATCCTTCTTTAAACAAGTATTCACATAATCGACTGTACCACTTGCGTCCGGATTACTTTATTCTGCATAGAGATGTTTGCAATTTATTAGAGTACACATTTCGTAGTTTTGACTTACATGTTTCGGGCATGTTGAATCCTTCAGAATCCTCATATGTTTATCACTATCTAGTAATCTATACAAATATGTTGTAACCACGTTCATTAATCACATATCAAGTCCTTCGAAAACTGATAGACTAATCAGGAATCGAAACGTAATTGCATCCATAATAGGATAATATGTTTCATCATAATCGATACCAGGTCTTTACAAGAAACCTTGTGCTACAAGTTTGACCTTGTATCTCACAATCTCATTCTACTCATTACATTTTTCCATACAAATTCCCATTTGTACCCAACGAGATTTATATCTTCAGGTATAGGACTACATGCCCAAATACTTCCCATTTTTCTAGTGAGTTTAAACTCAGCTTGGATAACCTCTTTCCACTTTGGCCAATCCTTTCTACATCAACATTTTTCCATACTATGTGGTTCAGGATCTTCATCACTTCGGGTGATTTCAAGTGCCGCTATAAAGGCAAATATATGATCAATGACAATATCATTACGATCCGATAAATTTCCAATAGACATATAATTTATCGAGATCTCTCTATATTGTCAAATACTTGTACCTCTTCAGGGGAAACTTGTTCCTCTTTAAGGGAACCATGCTTACCAACATTGGATTTATCATGATATTTGAGGACTCTGCAAGAGTTTCCATCTCATTAATCTGCCCTTTTAGTTTCTTCTTTCTAGGAACTTTGACTTTTGCACCACTAGGTCTACCATGCTTCAAGCATTACCACTGCACTACCAGATTGTCCTACAGGGACTTTAATTCTTGCTGGAGTGTTTACAGTTGGTATATGTGTTTTATCACTTTCTTGGTATTAGTGAATGCATCAGGCAATTGATTTGCAACTTTTTGCAAATGAATGATCCTTTGAACTTCAAGTTGACATTGATTAGTATGGAGATCAAGATAAGAAAGTGTCGATGCATTCCAAGAAATTTTATGCTGAGCTTCGGGATGCAGCTTTTGCCCCCTAATGATGGGAATAATGTCTTGTCAAAATGACAATCTACAAGCCTTGTCGTCAAAAGATCACCCGTTAATGGTTCAAGATATCTTATAATAGATGGAGAATCAAAACCAACATAAACTCCAAGCCACCTTTGTGGACCCCTTTTTATACGTTGTGGAGGTGCAATAGGAACTTACACAGCACAACCAAATACTCCTAAATGAGAATGTTTGGCGATTTCCCAAATACAAGTTGTAAAGGAGAGTATTTATGATAAGAAGTTGGTCTAAATCGAATTAACGATGCAATTTGTAATACGGCATGACCCCAGGCTAAAACAAGTAGTTTTGTTCTCAAACGTAAAAGGGTGGCAATCAACTTGAGACGTTTGATAAATGACTCGGCTAACCCATTCTATGTATGCACATGAGCAATAGGATGTTCAACACTTATGCCGATTGACATGCAATAGTCATCAAATGGCCTAGATGTGAATTCACCAGTATTATCAAGACGTATAGCTTTGATAAGGTAGTTAGGAAATTGTGCAGTAATCGAATTATCTGGGCAAGAAGTCTAGCAAATGCAGCATTTCAGGATAACAGTAAACAAACATGTGACCATCTAGTTGAGCATCTATTAAGACCATGAAGTAGAAATATGGTCCAGATGGTGGATGAATAGGTCCACAAAAATCCCCTTGGATTCGTTCCAAAAAAACTGGGGATTCAAAGTTAACTTTTGTAGGAGGTGGTCTTACAATCAATTTTCCTTGAGAACATATGGTACAAGGATTATCACTTGGCAAAATATTATTTTGATTTTTCAAAGGATGTCCATGTGAGGTTTCAATCATCCTACGCATTATAATAGCTCCACGGTGATCAAGACGGTCATGCCAAAGACCAAAAACTTTTGGGTCAGAAAACTTTTGGTTTATCACAAAATATGATTCAGTAGTCCTTATCGATGTTTGGTATAACCTAAAGAAGTGAGCATGAAGTTTTTCCAGAATATGCTTTTTGCTTAATACAGGTTCAGTGATGCAAAGGTACTCAATATTACATGGTATCCATTTTGGCGGATATCTTTAAAACTGAGCAACTTTCTTCGAGGTTTGCTAGAGTATAAAGCATTTTCTAAATGAATCGTTGTTCCTTTTGATAGAATAATGCACGTCTTTCCAGAACCTTCAATAAGACTTGTTGTACCAGATACTGTGTTCACATAAGCTTTTGCTAATTTCAAGTCTAAGAAATATCTTTAGTCTGGAAGAATGGTGTAGGTAGTTGCACTATCAGCCAAACATATATATCCTTCTATTGTCATGAAATCTATCAAGTAAAAAGGTTTAAAGATTACTATATGTGACAAAAAGATGTTTATAAATTCATCAAAAAGCTAAAACAACTACATTCAATACATAGCATTGTCAGATTTATTGTTGTTTAAGACATCAAGATTATTATTACTGTCGACCAAGAAGCCAGTACAAGTGGGTTATATCCGACGTGTTATGGGCTACAAAATGTGTCTCTATCTCTTTTCCTTTTCTTTTTATAGATTCTTGATAGAGATCAACTAAATATTTTGGTGTACCACATGTACGCGACCAATGCCCTTGTATGCTACATCTATAGTAGTCATCTTCATCTTTCTTGACAGCTCTTTGTACACCTTTTCCTTTATCATTTTTATTCCACTTCGGGTGGTAAGGTGTGCTATTTTTATATGGATAATAACCCTCACGATACCAATAATTATTCCTTCATTTGTTATGACCATGACCATGATTATGATTGTATTCTCGACCACAACCATATCCATGATTGTTCCCACGACCATATCCATGATTACTTCCATGTCCAGGCCTATGATTATTGTATGGATCGGAGTTATAATTTCTTCAGGGAATATGGTTCCATTTGCTTCAGGCAATGGAACCTAACCAATAGGGCGCATATGATGATTTCTCATCAACAATTCATTATTATGTTCTGCAACAAGAAGAAGTGATATTAATGTGGAGTATTTTGTGAATCCCTGCGCTCGATATTGCTGTTGCAGGAGCACAATCGAGGCATGAAATGTTGATAGAGCCTTTTCTATTATCCTAGAATCAGCGATCGACTCTTCACACATTCATAGTTGAGAACAAATTTGAAATAGAGTATAATTATATTCTCGAACTGATTTATAGTCTTGGAATCGTGGGTAGACCCAATCATATGTAGGTTTTGGTAAAGTAATTAATCTTATATATTCAAATCTTTCTTTTAAATTGGTCATAGGATAAAAGGATCATTGACTGTAATATATTCACTTTGTAAACTTTCACAAATATGGTGGTGAAGAAAAATCACTACCTTAGATTGGCCTTCCTCTAATAGAGCTTGATCTTGCACTAAGCCATTATTTCCTTCTGTGACAATTTTCCAAAGTTTTTTTTGTCTTTAGTCGGGTTTCAGCTTGAAGAGCCCACAATAGATAATTGCTACCCAATATGTCCAAAGCCACAATATCAAGTTTGGTGAGATTTGACATTTTCAGAACACTATATGTGACAAGATAAAATAATATTTAGAATCAAGTAAATGAGGCAGGCATGAATATAAGTAGGTTAATATCAAGTAAAATAATGCAATATAAAATTTTCCTTTTCGGGAGCACTATTATATAGTTTGATTTTCCATAATCTTTTCAAGAAATTACCTTTTTGAGAGATCTATTAATTATCTAATCTCCTCAAGAGATAACCTCTTCAAGAGGGTCATTAGTTATCTTTTCAGGAGATGGTCTATTATCTTTTTATGAGGATTCTTATACATCTCTTTAAAAGATTTACAGAAGTATATATAAATATATACTTATTTTTTATTATTTTTTTATACCAATAATGATTGGCATACTCCAAAATCCACACTGAAATCCACACAGGACAATCGTGGCCGTTGATTTTGGTGGGGCTCTTGTGGTTTCCACTTGGATCCTGCGCAGGTCCCACCGAAATCAATGGCCACGATTGTCTTGTGTGGATTTCAGTGTGGATTTTGGAGTGTGCCTAATACTACTCTTTTTATACTTACCTGGATTTAGACTAGATACACATACACACACACACACATACATACACACACACACACCCCCACCCCACCCCACCCCACCCCAAAGTCCTATACTGGCCCACAATAAAGCCCAACTAGATACACACACCACACACATACATACCCCAGACCTAACTTAACCCCAAAGTCCTACACTGGCCCACAATAAAGCCCAACAAGGGCTAGTCATTCCGACTAAAAAATAACTTGGGAGCAAACAATTAGAATCCCCTATGGGGATTAGAACCCTCTCCCTCACCACTGGGAAGAGAGAGGTTATGCCAATTGGGCTATAGTTCGCTCGACAATATATACTCAATAATGATTACACAAATGTGTCGGTAGCAGAGTGAGGGCCTTTGATCTAGAGCCCTCGGGTCTAAACCTGGCTACCAGTGGAGACTAGCTCCCCCCTTTTTTTTTCTTTTTCTTTTTTTCATACTATCTTCTGGAGTAATTCTCTTCAGAAGATTTTTCCATAATCTCTTCAAGAGATATGTATATATTTTTCCACTCAATAATGGTTAGACAATTGCACGATAGTCGTGTGGTGGGGACAGAGAACCTTCAATCCTTAATTCCTGCACGATTGTTTTTCTTTCTTTCTTTTTTTCATTGACTTCTTCAGGAGTTTTCTCTAATTTATCTGCGGTAAAATTGTGCACTAGTTCTTCAAGAAGTTGATTTATTTTCTTTTTGGGAGACTAGCTCTTCAAGAGCACACACACATAATCTTCGAGAGACTAACTCTTCAAGAGTATGATAAGTACTTCTGCAGAATATTTATCTATTACCTCTTCAAGAGGTTTAGTTATTAGTTCTTCAGGAGTATTTACAAATATGCCTCTTCAAGAGAATTATCTATAATTACTTCTTTGGAAAGTTTGCAATAAATTTCTCTTCAGGAAGAGTAAACTTCATAATCACTTCAAGTGTGTATGTATGTATACATATATATATGTATATATATATAGAAATATAAATAAAACAACATAGATATATTATACCCTTTGATATGAGCCAACCCAGTTGGTATAGGCTCGTGCTGATAACGTGGTGTTAAACAAATAATAAAAACATGCACACAAATAAAAACTCACACAAAGGAACACGGATATTTCAAGTGGTTCAACAATTTGCCTACGTCCACTGCAGAGGGGATCACATTTATTATAGAGAGAAATTGTACAAACTCAAGCACTCTTTTATTATTTATATATTTCAGTACACTGATATAATTCTCTCTCTCTCTCTCTCTCTCTCTCTCTCTCTCTCTTCTTGTGTTTCGTATCTTTTCTTTTCTGCTCCTTTATTCTGAAGATTAATATCCTTTTAAAGGTAATAATAATGCTAGGGGTACTAATAAATTTCATTAACACTCACACACACTCTATCTCTCTCCTAGTGGCACTGTGGGGTCCATTGCGGGCCCCACAATACCACTAAAGAAGAGATAAAATATGAGTATGAATATTAATAAAATTTGTTAATGCCCTAAATATTACTCTATATGCAAATGGTGGGAGACAAGGACAAGGGGCAGATGGGAAAAATCATCCACCAGCCCCCACCTCTTTTGACAAACAGGGCAGATGATATACATCCACTCGCCCCACCACCAATTCATAACAACTACTAATTTCTAAGAGGAAATACATTTGGGCTCTGCTTTAATAGTGAAATAGTTTATCAAAATGAATAGTATACATTTATTCCTTCTAACTATACTTGCCAAAAATAACTAGTTAACACTTCTTATTTTGGATTTGAAAACCAGTTGCATGACTTTTGGAGGTCAAACAATTGGTTGAACGACTATCATATCATTTCTCAATGTGATAGTAGGCTCATTTTATTTTCATTGGAAGTTGTTCTCTATGATCTCATTTCTAACATTAGTTGGGAGCTATAGTGTTACTCTATTTTTTCTTTTTTCTTTTTTCTTTTTTTTTTTTTAAAAAAAGGCAACAATGTTGTGCTTTCAAAATTTTGAATACCAAATTTGGTATACAAATACTTTAAAAATTATACCACATGTTGCAACAATAATAAGAGGTACTGCACATTAATGCATGTGATAAAAATGACAAAGCATTTGAAATTCAAGTCCTGCAAGCACATCATTAAAGGGTTGGGCAGTCAAAAGTGATCTTTTATAAAAAAGAGAGAAAATGAAAGTAGACCTATTTTATGCACTCCCAAAGGCACCTTGGAGATGCATTTTGTTTATCCAGAAAGATTATGGTCCATCTTATTGTCCAACTCCTAATGCATTGTCTCCATCATCATTTGCTACCAATTGGAATGTAGTGCAAATAAATTGAAGCAAGAAGGGCATTTTATTTAGAAACTAGACTTACTTGGCTACATGTCATAGCCTCCTACATACATCAAAGTAATTAATAATTGGAATTACTATTGGCACTCCACGAATGAATCAAGACACTCCACAGAATGCATGGTACCACATGCTCTGAGAGTGATACCATCGAGTGCCTTGGTTCAATTTTGGATTGCCAATAACAATTCCCACTTTATAATTTACATACGGAATCACTACTATTATAGCTTTTTTGTTGCAAAGAAAGACAAGTTAATTCTGCAAATCAACTCTCTCTCTCTCTCTCTCTCTCCACTTCAGGTTCAGCTTTTGCTTGAGGCCACTAGAAGAGTTTTGAAACTTCTTTATCATATGACTGTGCCATCTTTTATTGTTGCATTCTTCAGTATGACTGCAATCCCAGACCTAATATAGAACCCCTCATCAGGCCTATCAGCTTCTTCAACACTCTGAATATAAAAAGGCATTCACATGTTAGCAACCTAACAACTATCTTGCAATTTGAGTAAAATTTTAATATTCTTTTAAGCTAATTTGGTATGTATACTTACATCCTTATTTGCAATGATCACATTTTTTCCTATCTTGGCATTCTTGTCAATTATGCAATTCCTTCAAAAAATAATGGCAAAAGAGATTCGTCAATTATCATACAATTGCATTTTATATCGAGATTTTAAATAAACAAATTATCATAAATTGTTATCCAAAGCCTCTGTTTGATTTGCGGATTATGAGAAAGGACAACAAATTCCCTACTGATTCTCTTCATGCTATTTATACATAAGAAAATTAAATATATATATATTTAAATATTACAGCAGCCCAAGAAAAAAGGAAGGAAAGTAACTCACAAATTTCAAATTATACAGTTAAAGTTAATCTTACATGATTTTAGTATTCTGTCCAACACCAATAGGAACCTTCCCTTCTGCTAGCAAGGATGCGATTTCTGATTCAGTTTGGTAATAGTCCGCACCCATCATCATTGTATCCTGAAAATGATATCTCATATTGTTCACTCCAAAATATACAAAAATAGCTAAACTTGCATACCATGCCGTGTATGCGTTGCGTTATCAATATCGTTTCAATAAAAAAAAAAAAAGCATCTGAATCTTATTTTGGTTAGAAAATAGACAGTGCTACTCAAAGTGCATGCATATAGGCTTTGTTTGGTTCGGGAAATGAAAACATTACACTGGTCTTTGTTTGGTAAGTGAGGAAAACATCGAGGAAATTAGAAGGATAAAAAAGAAGATAAAAACATAAATTACAAGTTTTGAATTCTGCGTGCAAGTCACTTCCTCCTCTTGAGTTTCAATTAGCTTTTGAAAACTTTTTATCTCTAGTGTTATTTGAGCATGAAGGAATGAATAAGGGAAAACACTCGGGAGTTAGTTTTCGTTATCGTTTTATTTTTCTCTTCTTTTTTCTGCTCTAAATCCACAAACCAAACAGATCCTTATGGTTTCAGTCAGAGGTAGTTTATGAAACAATATTGAGACGTAGTAAGAGGTCTTTTAGGGAACATTCGTAGGGTTAATAAACCACTCGAAATCTTTATAGCATCTATATGTTAATTCGGAGTTGAAATATCTAGCATAGTGCATCCTTTGTACTATAAACATATATGTGATACAAATAGAATTTTTTTTTGGGCATAAATCATGATATCTCACCTTAAGCTCGACACCGTACTCTAATCGTGACCGCACACCCACAATAGAGTGTTGGACGCTACATTCCCGCAAGAAGCAACCGTGTGAAATTATTGCATCCACTATCTGCAAGAACCAAACAAATCATAAGACATAGAACCCACAAATTTGCACAAACTGATTTTAGCTTAACTAGCATACCCTGGACTTTTCAACTTTTGTGGGTGGCAAGAATCTTGGAGATGTAAAGAAAGGTGTCTTTGGGTCATTAAAGTCGAACTTTGGAGGCTGCATGACATATAAAATATGGTTAGCGCCCAGAAGTAGATGTTTACACATCAAGAAAGAAAAACCAAACTATCGTCGACAGCTCTTTATTAAGTCTACATAAATGCCAAATTCTACACCACTTAAGTTAAAGCAAACCATTCTTAGACTCCATTTGGTTTGAGGATATAGAGGAGGAGGAAAGGAAAACTAGATCCCTAGTGTTTTCCTCCATTCTTAGATAACATTGAAAAAAAAAAATCAAACACAATTGTGCACTGAGAAAAAAAAAAAACATGACCCGAAGTATTCAAAATTTCTGATTCTTTTTCCCCATATTATAATTCCTTCCTATTTCCCTCACAATTTCTTATTTAACCAAAAAACTGGTTTCCTTACGCTCTAAGAAGGAAAACTAGCTCCCTCGTGTTTGCCGTGTTTTCTTTCATGCATAAACAACATTAAAAACTAAAATTTTCTAAAATAAAAATGTATTATATGGATAAAGGGAAGTGACTCACAACATTCAAATTTTTTTAATTATTCTCTTTTTTTTTCCCCTATTCTCCTCGTCGTTTTCTTTACTAACAAAACAAAGGAAAAGGTTTTCCTCTGTGATTTCCTTACTTTTCCCTCGCTAAATCCAAGAACCAAACAAAGTCTTAGTGTTCTCCTTTCCTTACCCTCACTAAATCCACGAACCAAACAGAGCCTCCTTACAAAAACGGAAAGGAATGTGATTTTTACATCAAGTATAACTTATCTTAGTTATCTAGCTGTATTTCCGATAAATAAAGGTATGTTATGAATAAAACTCCTACTCTTTTGTATGAACTTCTGGAAGGTTATAAATGAAATCGATTCCTACCTTATTTTCAAACATGTTTTCAAGAGTGTAGGTACCGCTCATTTACAATCTCTCATAATACTTTCCCCATTATTACAAGTGTTATATCACAACTACATCAGAATACCATTTGGCCCAACTGTTTTTATTAGGGTAAATTACAGCACCACCCCCTGAACTATGACCCTTTTTCACTAACACCCCCTAAACTTTAAAACTGAACAAACTCAACCCCTGAACTATTATCCAAAATGAACAAACTCACCCATGAAGAAGGGTTAGTGTCAACAAACAATAGTTTAGGGGGTGGGTTTGTTCAGTTTTAAAGTTTAGGGGGTGTTAGTAGAAAACGGTCATAGTTCAAGAAGTGTTACTGTAATTTACCCTTTTGTTACTCAAATTTTTGAAGTGATGATAGGTTGTTTTCCAAGAGTAGCACTGACCTGTTCTGTGAGGGCCAAGTTAGCATCAAAGAAAGACTTTATTGTTCCGATGTCCTCCCAGTAATCATTGAACAAATATGCCTGAAATTACAAAGGCAATACCATAAGCCAAAATTGCGTATAATATATATATATGTGTATATGTACATATTTCTTTAGAAGCTTTTTAGCTCACTTGGACATTATGATCTTTCAAGGCTGAAGGAATGATTTCAGAGCCGAAGTCATTGCATGAAGGGTACCTCCACCTCAAAAGCTTCAATAGAACATCAGTTCTAAACACGTAAACACCCATTGATGCAATATAAGGATTCTTCAACGCATCTTGGTCGAAGAGTCCAAGGACAGAAGCGTCAACTTGCTGCATATCAATATCAAATAGCAAATTTTGGATAACTAGTAATTGGAAATACAAAATGCTATTGACAAACAACTGGGATACGATAATGAGAATTAAAAAAATGATGGCATAACATAAACTGTAACACTTATAAACATAGGTAGAGTATTATATACGGATAAAAAAAAAAAAAAAGCAAACTATATTTACCATTGCTTTTAGGGCAGGGCCCTTTGGTTTTTCGGCAAATTGAATAATACGGCCTGTCTTGTCGATCTTCATCAATTCGTGATCTGAAGCTTGGCTGCAAAACAAAAACCGAAATGAACTCCAGAATACACGAGGGGAAATCAATGAGCGTCTATTTACTACTATTCGTTTGAATTAGAACGAATATTTTTTTTTTCTCTGCTGTTATTTCTTCAAAACAAGTACGTGTAGATACATATAATAAATATGGTGAAATGGGATAAAAAGCTTTATTATGTTGTTGACTTGAGCTTGAACGCCTATATCAAGTTAAAGAGAAGGAAAAAAAAAATAGATACACACCTATCATCCATAGGTACACACGAAACCGTAATATCAGCATTGGTGTCAATATGCTTCTGCAAATGCATTGCTCAGAAATTAATAAAGTTTTTCGCTATATTTAAAAGAAAGTGATGGATTCACACTTCGTCAATTATTAGCAAACAGGTACCTGCACAAAGTCCATGTAGTCCATACGGTAAAGATGATCGCCGGACAGAATTAATATGTGCTCAACGTTCTTGTTTTTGGCATCCTACAAGAATCATTCAACAGTCCACTTAGCTATTTTTTGAGGGGTGCATATTAAGGCTGTGTTTGTCTTGTAGATATAAAGAAGGAAAAGGAAAGGGAAAGGGAATACAGACGAAAAACAATTTCTTCAGATTTTCCCGTAATATGCTTAAATAGAATCAGAAATTAAAATTTTCAAAAATATAATAGGAACTCAAGAAAAGAGTTCACAAAATCCAAAGTTTTTATTTTGTTTCCAACTATATTTTCTTTCCCTTCCTATCTTACTCGCTAGTTTCTTACTAACCAAACAATGAAAGACGAACCAAACAGAACCTAAAAATTGAGGAAAGAGCTTCGACTACCTCACCTCAAATACCCACGTAAACTGCCGCACGGCATCTGCTGTTCCTTGAAACCACTTATTCCCCGCTTCTCCTGGTGTTTGGGTGGCAGCAAGAACCTATTCCCAATTTGAATTAGAGTCATAAACATCATTATGCACACACACACACACACACACACACACACACATACATATATATATATATATATATATATGACAAGGAGACTCATTTCAAGGTCAAAGGACTTGCAGTCACGTAATTTGCTTTTTACCTCCACAAATCCATCGCCAAAATTCACACCATTTCCAAAGTTATATGTGCGAGCAAGGTGACGATTAAGGGAGAAGGAATTGAACTGGGTTAGGATGAAAATCTTCCTTATGCCACTGTTGATACAGTTACTCATGGGTACATCAATTAGCCTGTAACACCCTCCAATTGGAACCTGCAAAACAAACCTCACGAGATTGACAACAAGAATACTCGAGGACAAAGGTCTCTATGCAAAAAAAAAAAAGAAAAAAGAATGCTATGCTTCCTAATTTGAATCCCAAATTTGATTCCCAAGTGCTTTGCCAATTGTACCACATGCAATGGTATGTGGTGCCACCGACCACTACCATAGCAAGTGATAGAACAGTTAAAGCATTGGGGAACTAAATTTGGGACTCAAATTTGGGACATAGCATTATTCCCTCCCCCGAAAAAAAGAATCTTGGTTTTAATTTACAAAGATGTTAATACTTCTAAAAAGCTTCCCTAACCATCACATCTTAATGTAACAACAAATAATCAAAAATGGAAAATATTTGGGAGGTAACACTTACAGCTGGTTTGGCTCTCTTGCTAGTTAGAGGAAAAAGTCGAGTCCCAGCGCCTCCACCAAGTATTATCGAAGCTACACTTTTAGGGTCTGCTTGTGGTTGTGGATATTCAAATGCTGGTGTCTCAAATAGCTGAAAACAGAAATCCATTCAACAAGAGTCAGATCAATTCCCACAAAAGAAGAAGAAGAAAAAGAAGAACTCAATTCACATTGCAATTGAAATTGATTTACTATTATGCAAAAAATCAAATTTCAGCCAAAATTTTGAATTGAATGTATGATGAACACATGCATATGATGCTAGTGAATTTGTATACAGTAGTAAATAAGTCAAAAAAATCAGCCCAAATTTGATTCAAATGTGTTGAATTGGAGCATCCAACCCAAAATCAATTGGCTATGGGTGGAGCAGCCCTTGAACTTATATATTGATATATTGAGTAGTTAGTTTATAAGTCCCGGATATGGGACAGACAATCTCAACACACCCCGCACGTGTGGCATGATTGAGAGCGTGGATTACTAAGATAGGGTGACGAGCCCACGTGGACAAATTGGCCCAACAATAACTCGCTCTATACCAAATAGACTATAATAACATATTACAGATCCTAGATCACATACCAACCACCCAAAAAAAAAAAAAACTCACTCAAATGATCACATCAAATGGTTTACTGTTGATTAAAAGTGTCATGAACTATGATATATATATAATAATAAAAATAATAAAAATAATAATAAATAATAATAAATAAATAAATAAATAAATTTGTCTACTCTGTTGATTTCCTGGGTGTTGGAGACTAGTGAGCATATTCAGGAAAACATATATGGTAGATCTAAAGAGGTGATTCAGTACCAAAAACATTAGCTAAATCAATAGTAAACACTAAACATATAAATAAATAAATAGAGAAACTAATCACTATATTGTAATTACTTACCATATTCTCTCTGTCAATGTCTTCTGTGGTAAGAACAGACAAAGCAATCCCAGATTTAACCTTTCCAGCCATTTTTTCAACTCTCAAACTCTTCCATGACAGTGGGCCCAAACTATTCAAATTCAGACTCCCTCTGATCTTCTCACCCCAAATTCCACTGTCTATTCTTTTGCTAACTTGCGCTGGATGCACATTGGCCTTCATGGAGGCACAGCAAGAGTCCATTGCTATATTTTCCAATTCTAGCACCAATCCAGATGAAAATTCACCAAAGATGTTTTGGAAAAATTTAAAGCCTACAATGCAAAACCACAGAGAATATAAAACTTTTTAAAAACTCAAATCATATGGAAACAAAACTACTTTTTTTAGAAGATTCCATATTTATAAAGAAAGTGTAAAGATCATAACTTTTTCCCATTACCTGAAACACTAATGACCATGCATTAAAAACTTGCCACCCAGATCAAAAAAAAAAAAAACCAAACCTAACCTAACGCATCAAAAATTTGAAACCCAGATCAGGAAAAAAAAAAATCCAAAGTACCCAGATGGGAATTAGATCAAAATTAAGGGAAAATAAAAATAAGAGAACCCAAGTTGAAGGTTGATCGGTTTCACTAGAATTTTAGGAGATTTGATATATTGTGTCAGTGAATAGAGTTCAGAGAGTGCTTTAGACTAGTGCAAAGAAAAGGGCAGATCAAGAGAGAGAGACTGAACTGTGAAAACGAAGGATGGTTTTTGTTGGCTTGTGAGCCCACCTTTCACAAGAAAATTTGTAAAATATCTGTTATTATATTAAATACAAATATATATATATATATATATATATAGAGTAATACACATACACCAGTGTGTGTTAGCGGACTCAGATCGTCGGGGGCTTGGAATCTTGGATCTCCGCAGCCAATTGAGTGCTGTTTGGTAGGCATTAACATGACCACAAATTTTTATCTTTGTTTTGTATGCAACTTGGGAGTCCATTCTAAAGTGCAACAACTTTCTATTCAATCTCTCTCTCTAAAATTTTAAATACAGTATTTTATTGACCAGCAGTAATTTATTCCTAATCAAATCCTGAACCGTACAAAGCAATTACTATATTAATTTCACTAGATTTAGTTGGAATAACTCCTAACCTTGACAGCACTGTATATCACCTCAGGTTTTATTTTGAGTAAATTATATTTTGTACCCTTATAATTTAAAGTTTGTTATTTCATTCTTATAGTTTCATTTTAGGTTTAATACAGTCTATTCATCAAATTTTCTTAGTATTTTTGATAGGTTTAAGTTCAATAGAGGTGCGTAAAGTGTAATTTCTCTAATTAAATTTACCATTATACCCCTAATAATATCTCATATGTGTATCCCATGACCTATTTCTATCAAGAATTGTAGAATTTTTTTATGAATGAAATACATTAAACCTAAATTGAAACTGTAAAAGATCAAAGTGATAAAATTGAAATTACAAGGACCCAAGTGACATCACATCTAAATTACAGATGTGATTTATAACTGGAGTAAAGTATAATATATCATTTTATATTTGATTTTTTTGAGAGATCAAAATACTGGCTATGCAATTTATAACTGGAGTAGTTCTAAAATCCCAATCGCAATTATAATAAATAAAATAAAGAGAAATTTGATTCTTTGGTAGAGTCCTTTCTCTTGAATTTAATGTTATTAAAAATCCCTCCTATAGCAGGTTCTTTATTCAAACCAACGTGACCTTGTGTCTCGTGAAAACGAGATAAAAAAAAAAAATGATAGGCCATTACTAGTTTTACCTCTTTGCTTGATCATATAAATAAATTGATAAAGGTTGTTCATAACTTAAATTGTTTACCAAGATATGTGTATTAAACACAAATACAAGTTAGTCCTATTTATCATTAATTAAGACAGCCAACATTTTTTCAAAATATAAATGAAAAGACAAAAGTATACTGTGGATCTTAAATTTGGATTCAAACAACGTAACGCGGCAATTGATTTGCTTGAATTATTTTTGATGAGATTTTGATCTCATCATTATTTGTGACCCTAATGTTCCATCACCTAATTCAAATTTAGCATATACTAGGGATAATATTTCAATATTCGTCTATAAATGAAATATACCTAAGCCTTTTTATATTTAATTTATTGCAAAATGAATATTAAAAAAATCCACCATATTAATTTGGGCAGACTATCCTAAAAAGGGGATTACAAATTTATAGCACATTTAGTGCACACACATGTATGGTAGTCTAAAGAAAATGAAAAAGATTACTATAGTCATTGGGTCGTCTTGAAATGAAAGTAGATTTTTTCCTTCTTTTTATTCTCATCCCAGTTGTAGCCTTTAGAAAGAGTTTTGGGTTGAGGAAAGTAATTGAATAGTTCATTGTTCACCCAAGCAACTCATTGGGTGAGTACTAATAATGTGCTTGGATGAGCAGTAAGTGAGCAAAATTGTTCTCAATTGACTAAGATCTTATTTTAATTCTTAGATTTAAGCAACTCAACGGCACTCTTGGGGAACTCTGACATAAAATATTTAAAACAAAGTTTGAGACAATTCAATTATGCCAAATTTCGGTGAAAGTTAAAGAAAATTTAACCTTTTTTTTTTTTTTTAAGTATGAAAGGGATAAATTAAAAGTTTTAGAAGGGGAACAATGAGTATAATGAGTAAAACAGAGGCTAAAATTATAAATTTGAAAAATTGAGGGGAACGTTCCCCCTCCTACGTGGCTCCACCGTATGTTGGCCTCCTTCCAAGGAGAAATTTTTAGCTAGGTTCCTTGACGATAGCATGTGGTATGTTTACTTGGAATGGACTCACGCCCTCAAGATCTACAAATAATATTCATACCGTATGAGTATCACTCCAATAACCAACTCTAATTAAATAGTAACACACCGTCATAGCATATAGAACCCTCAAAGTAGTATAAACACAAAACATAGACACAATTTTCAGTACATTTTCTTGTATACTGTTTGTGAGATTCCCTTAAATGAACAGTAAATATTTTTTTTTTATTGTTCATGTGAAAAATGAGGACGAACACCACACAAGGAACTGTATGAATTCCTTGTTTCAAAAAATCTCTCCCTTGCAAGTACGGGTGTTTATAAAAATTGAAAAATTGAACATCGACTAAAACCAAATTGACCAAAAATCAATTGATCGATTTTCTAAACAAACGTACAAGCTAAAACCGACCGCAATCACTCCTACTTGCAAGATCATTTGTTCTTTAACTAACTCTTTGGGCACATAAAAGAACACAAAAAAGTATACATAAATTTTTTGCGTCTATCTCTCTCTTGGTGGAGTCTATTGACACTTTAGAGTCCATTGACACATTAGAGTCCACAGAGGAGAGAGATATGCACATTGTGATTTATGTATTCTTTTTTGCGTAACTTTTATGTATCCAAAGAGTTACTTTTGTTCTTTTTATTTTATTTTTTTATTATTTTTTTTGTGTCAAAACAATTTGTTCAATTTTAGTCATCACATAAGCTGGGAGAAGAAGATGTACATCATGTACTACGGCTAGTTATGTTGTTGATGTCCATTCAATATGGTCATATTACAAGTGGGGCCATCATTGAGAAATTATTCAGTGAGCCCGTCATGATTGAGACAGTTTATGATCAGTGGTAAACCCATTTGACGGTCTATATTTGTTCCAGCACACCCTAAGTACATGGTCCCACCATGTGTCTTCTCACGTCTTGTGCCTTTTGTCATTTACTCCCCTAGTGCTTCATTGATACTCTGTTTTCCTAACAACTTGGCATTGCTCATGAGAAATTAAGTGAATTTCATGTTCTCAGCAAAAAAAAAAAGTGAATTTCATGTCGGCCTCGGAGTGAAAACATGGGATAATTACATTTGGCTAATGTTATGTGCATATCAAATGTGTATATAAAGTGTGCATATAAAAATTTGGGGCATTCTTTAGTGGAGTCTATGTTTGCATACATAAAACATACCGAAATTAATGGCCCAAACCATGCACACTTTATGTGCATAAATCATTACACATTAGATTTCATGAAATTTAAAAGTTAGTTTTCTACTTTTTGAAAATTAAAAAAAAAAATCAATAATAATTAAAAAAATAATTTAAAAAGTCATCAAAAAATTAAAAAAACCATCAACTTTTTAATAATTATTTTGTATTTTAGTCGATTTTTTGTTTTTCACATTCTGAACTTAAAACGTTTGAAGACTTGCTCCCATTGTTTGAAGACTTGCTCTCAACGTAATGAAGAGTTGCACCGGACTTTTAAACGGGTTGCTCTCTGCATTTGGAAGATCGAGTAGCTCCCAATATTTTGAAGAGTTGCTCCTACCAGTATAAAGAGTTGCTCAAAAACGTCATGTAAATTTGATGACATTTTCTTATTTTACAAAAAAATGTGATATTTTTTTAGTTTTGAAAAAGTAGTACTAGACTGACTTTTAATTTTTGACACATAAAAATGACTGAAATGTATATTATTCAAATTACATTTAAGATTAGATCATCTCAGTAGATTATTTATTTTAACTTTTCAGACAAAATAGCTAGTCTGGGGAAATTTTTGTGCTCCAATAGGCTAGCTAATCTGACATCTATATTTTTGACTAATCAGATTTTCTAACCAGTAATGACTCTCCATATTCTCCCTCTGAATATCACCCTTTGAATATTTCATTATTCAAATGGTACCAATCATAGAATATATAATAAAATAAGATAACTAGATAAAATAAAGAGCAATGCTAGAATTGAAGGTTGAATAATAGATAGTTAAAATAATTTTTGACTAAAATACCACGGTATAAACAATTTTATTGCTGAAAATGCTCTTATACGGTGCAACAATGACATCGAATATTTCTCTAGTATGATTTATTTTTGGCTGCGGAAGCTAATGTTGTAGATCTCATCGCTAAATCTCAAAATTTTCAATTATGGGATGAAGCTACCTCAAATCGCAGTTGGCTGCGATTGTTTTTTTTTTTTTTTTTTTGACAATTTACTTTTAGGAGGCTTGGCCTAAGGCCCTTAAGGTTGGCCATTTTTGGTTTAAAGGATAGTCCATTAACAATAACCTCCACAAAACAAAAGTACAAGCCTATTTTTTAGCTCTAGTCCACAACATCAACATTTCACTATTCAAGTTCATTTCACTATTTTTATCTTACCAAACTACCCCACTTCATCTCCATCCTCCCATGGCCACCATTACCACCACTCCTACCTGACCTTCGTCCACCACCTCTGATCTGGTAACCTCTGGCGACCACCACGGCAACTAACACCATTGCCACTACCATTGCCGACCACCACCACCAAAACAAACCACCGCCACCACCAACCCCATCACCACAACCAAACCAGATCTGGATCTAATTTGATTTTTCAACACACATCATCACCATTTAATTGTTCAAAACAGATCATCACCATTTAACTGGTATGATTGGGCTCTATGTTGGATCATCACCATTTGATTGTTATGATTGGTCTGCTATGATCTGGATCTGATTTGACTGTTCAACACCATCACCATTTTATTGTTTTGAACAATCCACCACCATTGATCTAGGCTTGGTAGGATGTCAAACTCTTAAGAGAAATTTCTCTTAAGAATCATAAGAGAAATTTCTCTTAAGATTTTCAAATGTCCTCAACTGAAATTACTCTCTAATTTTAATTTTATCAAGCAGTTGAAAATAGTATGGATATATGTCCCAATCCCCTTTCACAACACATCATTGTTCACCAAGATGCAAACAATCATTGAATGAGCATTTTGCAAGTTGACTAGCCTTCATCATAAGTGGAAATTCACTTAGGATATCCTAAGTCAAAATTCACTTAGGATTTCTAATTTCTTACTTCACTTAGGATTTCTAACTTCACTGTAATTTTCTTTCTCTCTCTTTATAACTAATCGTAACATACTGACTGATATATCCCAGTCCTATGATTTGGAGAGAGAAAATGAAACTAATAGAGGAGAGAGAAAGGGCAGGGGCTATGGTGATGGAAGCAAGGGGAAGTCACCGAAGGTCCGATGAGGCGAGGGGGAAGTCGCCGAAGAGTATTTTGGTGTATGGGCATTGGGAGGACTTATCCTCAATGTCTACTTTAAGTTGTCCTTAATTCCAATAAAGCTGATCTTATTGAGCTTTTTACCAATTTTCCCTTTACTTTTATACTCTTTAGTTATTAGATCTGGTACAGTGAGAATGTGTTGAGAATATATAAGTTACGTATTAGTGCACTTAATATACAAAAAAGTTTATTACTCTAGAAGAAATTCTCTTTATGCACTTACTTTTTCTTTAAACTCACAATTTAATGAATATTTTTTTCCCTATGCAAGTTAAGTTACATCCTGAGATGCAAAATGACATACAATAACAAATAAATAAAACGATTTTTTGTAAATACTTTCCAAACTCACTCATCTTTTTCTTTCCTATTCTCTCTCTAACAAACAAAATCAAATCATCCAAGAGTAAATGTATATATCTGCTTTTCTCAAATGTTTGTAAACGATTTAAACCATGATTTGGTTCATTCTTTCAAGTCTTACTTTTCTATCTGATTTTGTGAGAACCAAAGTTGTATTGGTTTGTGTTTGCACCTAAAATATATATTTTGTACACATTACCGATTGTTTGGAGTATTTGGTCAAAAGTACTTGACAAATGGATTCTTTATTATATGGAAGTGGCAAACAATTAAGTCCTAAAAGATGTTGAAACTCGGACTAAATGGCCGAAGCTGCATGGGAGTTCGGACGCATTCAATCCGCACATATTTGGTACATCAAAACTCATTTGGTCACTTAATGTATTTGTCACGACCCATCGCGCTAATGTGAGAAAATAGGACACGTAGCATGCCACCAAGGCTCATCCAATTCCATTAAAGTAAAATAGCAGCGGAAAACATAAATAAAATCTTTTAAAATCAAAGTTATAAAAAGTTTTGCTCAGTTGAAATTGTTTCAAAAGAATTCAGTTTTAGAAACAGGGGTCCAGTCAACTGATCGGGGGTCCAGTCGACTGAAGACCTGAAGTAGAAAGTTTAAAAAGTTTCCCAGCCTCGTCTATTCAACTGTGTCGGGGACTCAGTCAACTGGGGCTTCAATTTTTTAGTCGACTGGTACCTTGTCTAGTCGACTGGGCACTATGCATGCAGAATGTGGTATTTTCGTGTAAGAAACAGTCGACTGATAACCCCTCCAGTCGACTAAAGCACTCAAAAATTGGAAAAAAAAATTAACTAAAGAACACAGAGGTCTAGTCGACTGAAATGCGGACCAGTCGACTGATTCCTGTCAGCAAAGCCCAATTCTACAGCTTTCCAAACCAATGATCTTCACATCAATTCCCAAAACCAACACAATTATACACTACGATTCAAAACACATGTACAAACGCGTCTACTAGGGATTACAAGTACTAATCCAACCCATGACAAGATTCGATTACAACATATCACAAATTCCAATTCTAATTACATGTTGGAATGAAAAACAAAAGTGTAAACAAGACTTTCCCCGGCATTCCTCGACCTCACTCCTCACGCTTCTTCTTTCCTTGCCTCTTATCACCTGCAATGGAGTAAATCTCCACTGCTCAGCTATATGCTGAGTGCATAGTTCTACATGTATGCTTATATGACAATTCATGGTTTAAGCATCTAAAACACATAGAAATAGTCTCTAGGGTGAGTGGTACGCATTCATCCGGTAAAGGAAACCGATGCCATGGAAGGCACACCTCTCCCACGCATCCCGTACACTGGTTGGGCCTTCCTCTATACCAGGTACCGTGTATTGGTTGGGCCTTCCTCCATACCAGACACAACCATAATCAAATCTCTCAAATCCTTAAGGTTCGAGGAGCTTACAACCCCGGATGAAATTGCACCAAACCCCCCTTTTGACCCAAGTAGACACATAGCATGCTCACATAAATAGTTATACATGCTTTTAACGCAGTTTCACGTGCATAATTAACTGACCTAATTAATACATGAATTGTGCCCGGATCCAAAATATCAAAGTCGATAGTTAAAACATGAAAATCTCATATATTTCATAGATGTTCTCGTGCGATATCTCCGAAACTTTGAGAGATCAACTAGAGGCCCGAATAAACGTCGGATCTCAAATTATACGCGATTCCTACAAGTTTTACTGGGTTTTTCCCAATTTTCTACAAATTAGTTTTTCAGAAAAATTGGCCAAACGCGGCCTAAGGAGTATCAAATCGAAGCTCTTACCTCAAGGAGTTCAAATATCAAATTTGGTGAAAATCTGACAGATGAACGGTCGTCGATCAGCGTCACAAGGTCGTACCCACTAAATCTCCTTTTCTCTCTCTTCTCTCAAGATATTTTTAGAATGTATGGACAAAAAGAGTCCAACCTCATCTATTTATAGACATAGTTGTCGAAAACTACGCTTACCTCCCCACGAGTTTCCAAAACTTCTAATTATCTCCCGAAATGTCTTATACGTCTACTTTATTATTTCATGAGTGAAAACTAAAATTTATAAAATTTTCGACTAAGTTCTGTTTGGGTCCAAACTAAGGATCCAAAACTAAATTCTGTGAAATCTCTACACAATCTACCTTTTAAATAACTTATCACTCACGTTCTCTCCACAGTGTTCAAAATGATTTATAACAATATCAAAATTACCAGAAATTATACTACACAGGTATAATTTACTATTCATCAAAATACTAGATATCTCGAATAACAATTAAATCATATAAATGTCATTTTAATCAAGTCAATGCAATAAGAAGTTCCAAGTTCCCGTGTCCTCACTGATACCTCACCGTTGACTCATAGTCAACTCCAGCTCAAATTATTAATAAACATTAATAATTTCACAAAATCTCAAATCATGCATTTTAAAACTATGAAATTTTGGAACGGATGTGACAACTATCCCCTCCAAAAAGGAAGTTTGTCCCCAAACTTATACCCCATGCGTCGAACAGGTACGGATACTCATTATTCATTTCTTCTTCACTTTCCCACGTAGCCTCTTCGACCCTGTGACTATGCCACAATACTTTCACCATTGGAATTGTCTTCGTTCGCAATACTTGCTCCTTACAATGTAGGATCTCTACCGGTTGCTCCACATAACTCAAGTCTTCCTGGATTTGCAACGGTTCTAGTACTATGATCTTACTCGTATCCGTAATACACCATCTCAACATCGATATATGGAAAACATTATGTACATGCTCCAATTCTGACGAAAGAGCTAATCGATAAGCCACTGGTCCTACTCTCTCTAGGATCTCAAACAGTCCTATAAACCTCGAATTAAGCTTTCCCTTCTTTCCAAATCGTACAATGCCCTTCGAAGGCGATACTCTTAAGTATACAAAATTTCCCACTTCAAATACCATAGGTCGTCGCTTAGAGTCTGTATAGCTCTCATAATAACTCTGAGCGACCTTATGTCGCTTCTGAATTAGCTTTACTTTCTCAGTGGTCACTTGTATTAACTCAGGTCCTAGCAACTTTCTTTCCCCAACCTCGGTCAACAAACTAGTGAACGGCACTTTCGACCATACAAAGCTTCTTACGGTACCATTCCAATACTTAACTGAAACCCGTTGTTGTAAGCAAACTCGATTAACAGTAAGTGTTTCTCCCAGTCACTCTCAAAATTTAAAACACAAAGTCTCAACATATCCTCTAATGTCTGAATCATATGTTTTGACTGTCTGTCGGTCTGAGGATGAAATGCGATACTGAAACTCAATTTCGTACCCATAGCCTTCTGTAGACTTTCCCAAAACGTCGATGTAAAACTACTATCACGATCCGATGTAATCACTGTTGGAATCCCATGTAGTCTCACAATCTCTTTCACATACAACTCTGCTAGTCTAGACGGCTTAGTCGTCTTGATCGGTAAAAAATGAGTTGATTTCGTCAATCGGTCTACTATAACCCAAATCTTATCGTTCTTGTTAGAAGATCTCGAAAATCCTGAAATAAAATCTATCGTGATCTCGTCCCACTTCCATTCAGACACAGGTAATAGCTGTAATAGTCCCGACTAAAATAAATACATAAAATACTCCCTATTACTCATCTAGGGCTTCATTGAAACCCTAGATCAATGATCTAAGCTGCCATAGGAGTAGAGATCGACAAGTAGTTGATGGAGGAGGCCATGGAAATCCTTGGTCTTCTTCTTCTTCTCCTTGCTTCTCCCTCTTCAAGGGCTGAAAGTGTGTGTATATGGTTGTATATGAATGTGTATAATAGTTGCCAACCCTCTAATTGAAGTAAAATAGAGTATATATAGATTTACAACAAGTTTTGGAAGCCTTTACAACTCGAAACGGACTGAAACGCATGCAATTTACAGTCTGGACGTCGTTTAGCAGTCTCGTTTGCACAGGAGTCTTCAGTATACTGAAATACGCAACTTTGGTTTTTGGGCATATCGCGCGAGCGGGTCGCGCGAGCGCGACATTTGGATTTCGCGCGCGCGGATCGCGCGAGCGAATTATTGGGGGTCTCGCGCGAGCGGATCGCGCGAGCGACTATCTGATTTTCGCGCCCGCGGACCGCGCGCGCGACTTGCATTTTTCAGCTTCTTTCTTTCTGACTTTTCACCCTGCTTAGCCTGGTTTAGCTGATTTCTTCCAAAACCTGTCAGAAACTAGAAAACGAAGTAAAAATATACAAAAACAGGATAAAAAGGCACTAACAAATGCGCGTTAAGGCGTATAAATAGGATTAGTTCTCTCCCGATCACACCCCCAAACCTACATTTTGCTAGTCCTCGAGCAAAACTAAAATAAAAACTACTAATAAAAATCTATTCCATTTTCGTATGGATCACGATTGCATTTAGCTTATGCAACAAGCCTTTTAAACCCCTAGGTGTCCCTAGTCGGACGAGTGAAGTCTCGTGAGGGTTCTCGTCAACAAGTTACCCACAACCATCTTTATTAACTTAAAATTTAAAAAGTTTTATTAACAACAAAGAACATACTATTCAATACTCCTTATTATATAACAAAGATTTGAAATAGGATAACGAACATAAAGAAATAGAATCAAACGTCTACATACATCATGAAAAACAATCTCAAACACATGCATCGTATAAATCAATAGAGTTTCTCATAAAATCGCACGTGTGTGATATGGTAGTCAAATGAACACGCGCTTGTCATAAACTTGGAATATAACTCGGATGACCATCTAACTATGCTTCGACTACGAATCTCACAATGTCAATTACACTCTCAAATGAAACACTCAGAAACAGGTGTAATTTTTCTAATATATGTGGGCAAAGGAATTATGTTTTCAAGACGAATAACGCTCACATACGACACGAAAAAGACGCATAACACGAAAGAACAATAGTCTCATGGATAAGATGCCAATAATCAAGAAAAATTAATCATTACCATGTTTTAATCCCCTCCCATCATTTTCATATCCGAACCATGTCTCCTAGGATCAAATAGGACTTTTCAAAGGTTGTAACGTGGCTCAGGTAATGGAAAACGATAGAACGGATTAATTGGGTAGGTTTAGAATGGCATTGTAAGGCGTGTTCGATTTCTTTCATTCATCTCTTCTACCAACTTTTCATCTTTTCTTTCTCTCCATTCCTTTTCATATTTCTTTCATTTTTTTTTCAACCTTCTCCTTTTTATTTTGTTTTCTTTTTCCTTTTTCCTTTCTCGCTTCTCAAATGAATATGCATTGAATACCAAGCAACTACCCCAATAGCATCTTATTTTCTTCTTCTCAATCAACACATCGCCTGAATACTACTAAAAGTTGATCACTCTTCCAGTGGTATACTCCAAGTTGATCAAGTTGGAGCTTTTTAAAGAGGATAATGGTGAACAAAGAAAAAGAGGCATTTTAACGGCTCAAGGGGCGAACTAAGGAAATTTTTTTCATTTATCGGTCGGTAATCAACAAAGAAGGGCCTAAAATCACTTCCTATGGTTATATGGTTCTTCAATGTTTACGACGGAAGATTATTTAGCATGGTAACAACTATTTTAACTTGATTATCAACCAAAGCAAGAATAATGAGACTAAACAACAAGTAGATGCGCTATTTTAATGAAATTCGACAAACACAAGATGTATTTATAACCCTCTAAATAGAAAAGATAGGCTCAAAAGCTCACCGGGTTTAGTCTCCACCATGTGTTATCTAGAAATCCGAATCATATTATAGTTCACAACCAACATGTATTCAAGCGACTACGTGCAGTGCATAGTTTATGTGCAAATCTATGATATAAAACTACGATTCAAACAATACATAACTTAAAACATTTCAACATGACTTCAGTAAATATTTAACCACATATTCTCATGTTTACCATTCTATAACAATTCAAATTACATACTAAGAAGTATCAACTAGCGATTGCAAAACCGTAGGTAACATCGTTTATTTAAACACACTTATTGAAAAAATTTTAAAATTTTGCATAAACTAATGTGTGCATACCCCCAAACCTAAACCTTTCATTGTCCCCAAGGAAACAATAAATCGAAAGAAAGGAGAGTACATAAGGAACGATAATACCTCGATCTGGACAAGCATAGAACAGGTGAACACAAAGGAATATGGCTATAAAGTTCAATGTTACCTGTTACTTCTTAATAAAAGAAAACAAACTAACAAAAGAATATTAAAAGGAAATGAAATCAAAATACAAACTAAAAATCTAAAAACTAAGTTAAACTAAACTAAACTAGCAAAAGGAAAAGAAATAAAACGAAAAAGTATAAATATAATAAGGAAAACAATAACTAACTTGAACTAAACTGAAACAAATAAACAAAACAGAAACAAAAACATTATCAGAACAAATATGGGGGAAAGACACAGAAAACAAAGGAGAAAAACAGAGAATAAGGAAATCGCGCGAGCGGTCCGCGCGAGCGGCCGTCGCGCGCGCGAATTCCTAAATTTTTTTTTTTTTTTTTTTTTTTTAATGCTAATTCGCGCGAGCGAGGTACCTCGCGCCCGCGATTCCAGGCGCCAGCGGGCCGCGCGAGCGACGTCTCGCGCGAGCGGGCCGCGCGCGCGAGTTTGGTTTCTTCCACTTTTTGATTAAAATTATGTATATAGTATTAAAATAAATTAATTCCAACCCCCAAACCTGTCCAGAATATCCAAAACAGACTAAAATCACCTAAAAACAAAGAAAAACGAACGAAATAAAGCTTGGGTTGCCTCCCAAGAAGCGCTAACTTTTACGTCTTTAGCTAGACCTTTCTAGCATAAGACTCACGGAGGCCGTAAATCAGACTGTGTACCCCTAAGGATGTCAGGTAGAGCTCGATGGTAAGCAGAAATAACATCGCTTTGAATTAAATCGATTAACGGTTTATCAGTATTTTCAAATCGATTTCTTACCTTTCGAGTAGATTCAACATTAGGGTCCGAAATATTAGGATTCATCCACTCATCATCCTCTACATTATTTCCCGCACTTATATTTATTACGTTCTTAGGCCCAATATTCCGTGTAACCTCACTACCCTCCACACCTAGATAATCATCGTCTTTGGGAGGTTGATCAACAGCATTAAAAACATTTAATTTTAATTGTATATTCCCGAACGACACTTTCATCACCTCTGTTCTACAGTTAACACGTGCGTTAGCCGTGGCTAAGAATGGACGACCAAAAATGACAGGAAAGTGTTTCCTAGCATCTAGCACCGGTTCGGGAGTCCACAGACTGAAAGAGTTGATTTTTCAAAATTTGAGGAGTTTTCAGACTCAGAGAATTTGAACGGAGCTGATAGAAAGAATAATTTTATGCATTTGCGGACCTTTGGAAGAAACACATCGATTCTGTCAAAAGAGGGAAGTCACCTTTGCCCCTAGTCTTGGACTCTTCTTATATTGCCACTTTATGCTGTGATAGTGTTCGAAACCTCTATTCGTACTGCTCTTGGGATGCTTATGAAGACCTTTCAAATCTTTATTCGTCATCTTAAACCCACACATTTGAGACCATTTATTGACTCATCAAAGGAGGACAGACCTGACAAAGCTAGTTACTCAAAAATGACTGACTCAAACTCTTCATTCATTATGAATCAATGTGCTTTCATCGTGAGTAACTGCATCATCTCACCTTTAATTTATTCATCATTTTAAAAATGGTAGTACTTTGTTGATAAATCTAAACTTTGAAAACTTCTCCTTTTGATTTAGCGAATTCTTTGCCTATCTAGAGTATGCTTCAAATTAGTGCTTTAGCTTATAGAATGAAAGGCACTCTATTTCAATCCTTTCAAAACAAACTTGATTACTTGAGAACTTGCTTCTGGCATAGAGGGATTTTGGCAAACGAAGTTTGCCCCTAGTTTGAATAAGACTCGGAGGCATTGCTTTTGGGATTAAATGAGGTGTTCAGCAAACAAAGTTTTCCATTGGTTTGGCGATGTACATGTGGCTCCAAGCAAACGTGAGTTTGCCCCTAATTTGAAGGAAGGAAACCAAAGGCGCAAAAGGGTGATGCTTATAGTTTAGGGATGTTTATGGACCGAGAACCTTGGGAGGTTCGCCTACTTATCCCCGAGCGGGAATCAGGTCCAAAGTAGTTCGGCCAAGACCTGAAAGAAGGATAGCATGAGATGATGGGGTGATGACCGAACCGAGCAGGTTGCCTACGTATCCGTTCAGGAATCAGGTCAAAGCGTAGTTCATCAACTCTGGAGGTCTTGAAAGAATAAGGCTTCAAGAATTGATGGGCTTTTCGAGCCATGTTGCCATTTGGATCTAGGGAGTATATGTCACTTGTGGTAGCCCTTGTATAGCATGATGAACTATTTCTTCCTTTATTATTTTTTTTATTCATTTTCTTTTACTTGACGGTTGATTCTTTAACCTTTTCACTAGCCAGTTAATCTTTACAACTCTCATCATGTTTTATTCATACTCTATCATAATATCAGTTCTTCAAATCTTTATTTTTCTCAAAGATATCTTTGCATTGTTTCATGTCCTCTTAGCCATTGCCTCTCACAAAAATGTGAGCTTAATCGATACTTTCAAATCTCTCTTTTCATTTCCAATTTCTTTAGAACAACACAAAGTCTTGAGGTAGTTTATGCGCCAATGATTTATTTTGAAGTACTCAAAAATTCTCAATCTTATCTATTCTCTGCCTTTTCTTTTCTTTTCTTTTTTTTCTTTCCTTTCTCTTCCTTACTATCTCTATGATTTTGACTAGCTAGGATTAGGATTTTTGAAATCAACACGCATCTTATTTTTGCTCTAACTTTTGCCTAGGCGCCCTTTCGGGTTTTCATCCTAGCGAGCTCTTTCTTCTTTTTTCTTTTTTTTTTCTTTTTTTTGTGCTCTAAATTTTGCCTAGGCGCCCTTCCGGGTTTTCATCCTAGCGAGCTCTTTTTCTTTTTCTTTTTCTTTTCTTTTTTTTTTTGGAATAAGAAGTTCATTAAAATGTCTGGCTACCATCAAGGACCCAGTTTATGGCTTTAGACTGGTTGGGCTCATCTTTTAGACTTGGTATTTGAGAGAAGGGGATGGTGAGCAAACTTCAAGTTCCAAGTTCATTTTTTCAAGATTGAGCAAGAGCATCTTTAAATTCTTAAAGTAAAGCTAATCAATTCTCTACTCCTCCTTGGTTTTGGCACAAAATTTGCTTTGATCACTTGGGGATCCTTTTCAATGCAAAGACTTATTAACAAAGTATTTCTCACGATCATTTGGAAAAGTGATCTGATTTTCATTTTTTTTTTCTTTTTTAGCTTAATGATCCATACATTCACGACTTGGAACACTGAATCAAACAGAATGAGACATTTTATTCAACTAGCAGGGAAAAAGGGTTACATCACTTGACTCGATAAACTCGACAACCGACTGACTTAAAGACTCGACTGGACTTGACACTTGACTCCTACTTGACATGACTCGATTACCGGACTGGACTCGACTTGGTTTCAACTGGAGTGTCACAGATGATTTTCAATTGACTAGATTTCCAAGAGCATCCACATTTGCTTTAGCAGCAGCAGTTCCAAACGCTATCACTTCACTGTTATCATTTGAACCTCCGGGTTCATCATTCCCCGATAGCATGTGTGCAAAAATATTTTCTTCTTTAAATCAAGAGAGATGAACCCAAGAAGGTTAGAGGTGTCCTCACCAGGGGATCTAGTTGTTCCACTCTTTCTACAAATCCAACACATAGAGAGGTAAAAGGTTCACATGCAGAATTGATTTTCAGGAGGCAAGGAATTTTGAGGAATTATTGGATTACTTTATGAATTTGTATTTTACATGCATGTAATGATATTGACTGATATGACAAACATGTTCATGCTTTGATGGTTTGATGCAACTGAATGCATGCACCGCACATATGGCACACGGATGAAATGCACGTGTGTGTGTGCCTACTGTATATGCAAAAGAAAGGAAAATTCTAATCCTAACACATAAACACATAAGCACAAAAATCCTCATCCATGTCAAGTGCGCTTAACTTCTCCTTTCATCGTGATCTTCATTACCCCTTCAAGGTTTGAAAATTTTAGAATTTTTGAAATCCATTTGACAAGTATTTTCCCTAGATGATGGGCTCTTTCAAATTCTTAAGGAATTTTCTTTTGAAGGCAACATTTCTGAACAAAAGATGATTGGGTTGAAACTTTGCTTTAAAATTCATTTGAAAAGCATTTCTTTAATTGGGGAGATCTTTCAAAAACAATTCTCAAGGATTTTGAACCTTTTATTAAAAAAGAGGATATGAAAATATTTCTCAATAAGAAAAATGATTTGGGTTTTACTTGAAAAATGAACCTTAAACATTTTTTTCCTTTGAAAGGGTAAAAAATTTTCAAAACAATTTCTTCTTCTTTTGGATAAAAGATGATGATTAATCAAAAATTTTCATAAACCATGAACTTTGGATTCTTGGGTAGGAGCATCACACGATTAGATAATCATCGCACTTTTCATGAATTCGGATGCATACAAGGTCAATGATGCTTAACTAAACATGATATAAGAAGTATAATCTTATAATCAAGGTTCAGCATGTCCTCCAAATGTCATGTAACACGAGGAGAAATTGCTAAAAGGTGATTAAAAGATTATTCATCTTTCATCAAGCGAGTATCGTCATCATCTCAAGTCACTACACCAAAATGGCCGATTTGTCACGGTTTGGGACAGTGACAAAGGCCCTTTGTCACGGTTATTTTCCGTGACACTTTGGGGTGTGACATAAAAACTTGTCACTGTCTAAAACCGTGATAAATGCACTTTGTCACGGTTCCTTTGTTACACTTTATAAGTGGCATATCACTTTCACTTGTCACGGTTGGGTCACTGTTATAAACAGTGACAATTTATGGAATTAGTCACATTCTTTGTCACACTCTTGGACCGTGACGAGTTATGACATTAGTCACAATTTTTGTCACACTTCTAGACCGTGACATATTATGGTACTTAGTCACATAATGTTGTCACGGTTATGGACAGTGACAAGTTTTCAGAGCTCTATGAAAAAAATGTCACGAATTGTCTTGTCTATTATTGTCACCGTTTCAAACAGTGACAAATTTGATTTTTTTTTTCAAAAAAATTCTTATTTTTTCAAGAATCCACCCTATTAATTTTGATACCTGAAACAATAATTCCAATTCGATACAAACTAGATCACCACAAATAACATAAAGTATCTAGATAATCACAAAACACAGTATTTAGATCATCACAAAATACAATTGCAATCCAATACAAAGTCTACTACTTATAACAAAACATAAATTGTTCAAACTCAAAAACTAGCACTTAATAACATGATTCAACGAAGCAACCAAATAGGCCACACCACCCACCCACAGTTTCCTTAATAGTTGAGGCGCACCCTTGACTTTGTAGATACAAAACATGTTCCTCCTCTCCCGGAACAACTTCAATAACATTAACTTTATGTTCATAATCTAATAGTACATGACCATGCACCACCGTTCCAGTAGTTGCTATCGAAACAATCATTCCAGTAGCAATCTTCTTTGATGCATTTATCACACTAAATATATTACAACTCGATGATGAAGCAGGTGTAGTAGGATAACTTGGAGTCGCTGGGTCTGAAGGATTTGACAAGGAGCTAGATTGGGGTGGCATTGGCTGGGGAGGACATTTTTTGGCTTCAGAATAAGCTCTTAATAGAATATCGAGGGATTGTTTGATCTCTAGCATATTTTGTTCCACCTGCATATTACTTCGTTTCACTGCTTTGTCAATCTCTGAGCGTATAGGAGTTATAGCCTTCAATTTACTTTTGGACACTGGACCTACGCCACGAGTCCTTCCTCTATTGTCTTTCCCATAAAGTATGGTCAACGAATCACTCTCCAAAGTATTTTGGCTTGAAGAATCTTGACTGCTTTTCAGCTCAGTCAATTTTTGCTGTAACAATATCAGATTGAAAAAAAAGTAATATTTGTAATGATTAATATTGAATGATGTCTAGAATTATAACTAATTAAGCAGTGAAACTAACCATCTGCTCAGCAGCAATTGGGTGAAATTCCCCAGTTTTCCTCTGCTTACGGGATTTAACAAAAACATCAGAGCGCTCAGGCACTCGTAGAAGTGGATCATTGCGCATCTACAAATTACATTTTTATTAATTATTCGAATGAGGTACATATAATGTATATAAAAGTATATGAGTACATACCATCTCCTCAGTTTTTTCAGCATATGACATACGACCAAGACAATGGATGTCAGTCTTTTTAGCCCTGCTGGCTTTGCCCATGTCTCTTTGCTTAAATTTAGCCTCCGAAGCTTCGCGTTTGATAAATTCATTCCATTGACTAAGAGGGATTTTCTCTTTTTCTGGCACCTTATCCTTCAACGCCTTTATTCCATCACTGTCTAGGCCTTCAAAATATTTGGAACGCAAGTTCTTCCTCCATGTCCTCAACTGTATCCCCATCTCTTTTAATACCTCCTCTTTTCGATCAGCCGGTATGTTGAATTCTGAAAAGAGGGTACACCAAACATCATCTTTTTTGGCTTGCTCAACTAGCCTCCAATCATCATAATTAAGACCGATTTGAGTTTTCAGCAGAGCTAAACACCGGTTCTTCAAAGCAGGTTTACCACTAATAATCCAACCACCCATCATCTTGAATCATAATATGAGTTTTATCAAATGCAGTTTTTCAGGGTCAAGTAGGTAAAGAATTAGAAAAGAGACTCATTCATGTAGATTCCATCAATTGTTCCATAGCAAGCAATGAATGAGAGAGAGAGAGAGAGAGAGAGAGAGAGAGAGAGAGAGAGGGAGAGAGAGAGAGATTGTGGAGGAGGGAGATAGGGTGAGTGGAGAGAGACTTGAGAGTTTTCTTTCTTCTTCCTTTTTAGTCCTAGGACTTGCGTTTTATCATAGAAATTAGGAAAATCCCATGTCTATCTTGTTTTTCTAAAAATAAATACCACTCACATTTGCGACCTAGTTATTCGTATACACATATTATACATAATGTTGAGCTTTTTTTTCCCCGTAACATAACAAATTGAATGACATGTTCTAATGTATCTTAACCTATAATACTCCGACTTGATTTTTAGATTTATTTGCTTTATACAAGAAAAGAAACTTGTATGTATCTTGTAATTTGATTAACTCAAAACTACCAAACTCAAAACACCAAATTAAGCAAGAAACATTATAGCATGTGCATTAGATAATTGGAAAGAACAATGAGACTTTACAAGAAACAGTCCATTGTGAGACTTTACAAAAAACAGTCCATCGACCACAAAATACAGATGCCCACCAAAAGGACATTAATAGCTTGAATACTAGATTCATTACTTTTCATTGCTCCACCAGGTTAGAAAAGAGAATTTAGGAGATAGAATTGAGGGTTTACTTATTGCTACAAGTAGAGCATTTGATGGGCCATCAAACTCATCTCAGTTTTTCCTCTATTTGGGTGATCACAACAATGTAACAAAATACGTTCATATACGTTCATATTGTGTTTGGTTCCCAATACATTGACTTGCAAGGGCTAGGTCTAGTTAATTCTAAAATAGAACTATTGAACCATAAAGTCCCAAGAGAATAATGCAGTTCCTTAAAAATATTGAATTTGATCCGTGCCTATTTGACTGAATTTGAGCGATACTTGAAGTACAAACTATTTTTGTGTATAATTTGGATAAAATGATATTTGTTCCGACATGATGAACCCTCCAGTCTTTGAGAGAAACCAAACGTGCCCTCCCAGATTTTTTAAGGGGAAAGGGGGCTTAAGTCCTCTCAGATTTTTTTTAGATCTACCCTAACAAAATTAACTTAGGTTTGTTCCAAGTTTGTTCTAAAAATCAGTGTGCACGGGAGAGGTCCTTAATACATAAGAAATGTTATGGGAGTTTCCATAATTCCAAGTTTAGGCATCACTGTATATGAACATATTCGCTCATTGCACTCATACATAAGAAATTAACATCAGCAACTAGAGAAGATTGTAAGATGACTTGATAAGTTGTTTGCCTGAAATTGGATGCTTGGAGACTTTCCCACTTTTATTGGGCCCGTTTCATTGGAACTTTTGCACCTTAACTTCTCAGGAGACTTAGGCACCTAGGAGACTGCCTGAAACTATTAACGATATAAACGTAAAAGGTTACACCCTCTCTAGTTAAAGGGTGCAAAGTATTTAATAAGGTCCGAATCTCAACACACACTATCGCATAGGAAATCATTTGGTCAACCTATCAACATGGAGAGGGTTTCCAATCATACTAGAAATGAAGCTCAGAGTCGGGCATTCCAAAATTCTGAAAAGATGGGACCGATTCTTTTATTTTTTTTTATTTTTTTTTTTCCAGGAAATGGCAATATTGCCAAGATGGATTAAGCAAGAAACATTATAGCATGTGCATTAGGTAATTTGATCTCTGGTGTAGTGTCTCTTCCATTCATTTAATGAGTTTCTCTTCTCTCCTCTTCTCTCAATCCGATTAGTTTATGGAAGACAGAAAAGTGTATCTATTTTGTGGTAGCCAATACTTGTACAAACAGGAACTTTTATAACAAGCCAGTTCATACCAGAAGAAATCAGTTTTGCAAGAAGAAGGATACATGGATGCCATGTATATATATTCTCACATATGCAATATTCATTAGTATGTCTAACCACAGAACCAACAAATTTCTGGCATTCCAGTTCAACATTAAGCCATTAAGGTGTTGACGCATAACGCATGAATCGAAGAATTGAAGACAAAAGAAATAAGGGAAAATAGGAAAATAATTTATGTGCACCACTTACTAGAATAATAGAAGCATTCTGAGATAGTCCCAATTGCTGCTGCAATGCAACTTTGCAAACAGCTTTTCCCTTCATGTTATCTTCACTACAGTTTGCAGGAATAAATTTGTCCACGGAAGGGTCCCACGTGGAGTTGTCAAATCCACAAGGAGAAATTACCATCTTGTCATCAGATCTAAGCCTCCTTTAGGCTTGCTTGAAATGAAGATAGTAAAGAGTGAGAATTAATAAATGATCTGCTAGGTTAATATACTAAATGTTTGGTGTAAAAAGGAGAGATTTAAAAAGTAATCAGGTCAACACTATCTTAGGTCATCTCTAGGTGTAAGAAGTCATTAGGTATGAATTGAATCACTATGTTAATAAAGTAGATGAATTGATTCGACCCCAAAAACAAAGTAGATTAAGGGATATGAGTAATCTATAGCCTTTTGTTTGTTCCTAGTGGACAGATCACTCAATGTCTAAAATATGAGACCATCCACCTATAAGCATATGAGTAATCTATATTTTATATGTCGATAATTCAATTGTGACCAAGCTAGTACAGGTAATTCCAACATAGCTGCTAGTCTATCCACTTTGGACAAAATATTATGAATGTACAATACAATCTAAGAGAAATTGAGAAGTTAAGGATGAAGCAAATGCATAAAGCTATGAGAAAAACACACATCTATGTGTTTCTGAGTTACCTTTCCAATCTGCAGCTGGGCCTTGTTCATAAATTCAATTAAAATTAATAGTAGAAAAATACAAAGGACTAAGTCAATTTCAGCTTTTGAGTGACTAAGTCATCTCCAACCTTGCTAGCAATGTATATACTCATAAAGGACTCCAGAGATCCATTGGAAAGCACCCAATTGCTTCTATTTATTTTTATTTGGTTTTCACAACTAAGGAGGGTGACTTCAAACTTGTATTGCTATGGCATGAAAAAACAAAAAAAGGGTACACATTACATCGCTAATACCGAGAGTCAGAGACCATATCCAACTGTGAAAACTTATTAACCTTGATCTATCAATGTAGTTATGTAAGCCCTCATACTCTCTAATTCCTTCTATAGACTATAGTTATTCCCTAAACACATATACAGTGATGTCAACGACAATTCTAATTTCAAATGTAGCTTGATGTCTGTGATCAGGAATATATACAAACAAAACACTTTTACACATTATATATGATTTTTATACACAAGAATTACCTCATGTGAAGGAGAGAGGAGGAGGATTGATGTCACCAAAGAGATATTTAAAGAAAGCTTTGAGGTTGAGGCCATTGTGATAGAAAACCGAGGTTAGTAGAAGCTCATAAAATAGAAAGCCACAGAAGAGCACCCACACTGAAGCATTGCTACAATGAAAAAAAAATGAGAATCTGAGAAATCCCAACATAAAGGGCTTTATTTGTAGAAGTATTCAGAGATTCACAAGAAGTTTAAGGGTAAATCAATAAGAAACTGAGAATTCATAGACCAAATTCAGCTAACAAATTTTTAGTTGAAGCTATATTTCAACTCAGTTCCGTACAAACAAATTAGTTGCACCAATAATCAATTTTTTTATACACATCTGTGAACACAAGCACAAAATAGACATACAGATCTGCAAATTAGTAGATCAGGTATTAACTAGTAGTAATATCAAATTACAAGGTCTTAAAAAGAAACACTATTATCTCGGAAAATGAATCAAGACTTGAAGAACAGTGACACTCCATGTACATTGCAGGATACACTTTGGAAACCGAATTCCTACAGGTTACATAAATCCAATCATCCAGTTGGGATCTTAAATCTTACTAACCTAAGAAGCTTAGACATAAGCATAAATGAATGGGGTCTGAAACACTAAGAGTTTTTTTACCTTACCTACCATTGTCAAAATTGTTAGGAAAAAAAATACAATAACTTAAAAAAATGCTTCTTTTTTTAAAAAAAAAAATGGTTCTTTGTTCCCACAAAGATTATAAAAAAAAAAAAAACAAACTTAAGACTAATAAGAAAAAGGTTGAAATCACTTCCAAATAAACAGAGAGAGGAAGGGTATTGTCACATGAGGGACCTGTGCTATATTGGGAAATAAGAAAAGATGACCAGGTTGGCACCACTAACCCTTGAGTGTGAATATCTAATAACCCAGCAATGAACAATATGCATAGCCTTTGATTGGTTATTCTTTTAGTGCCAATCAGAAGCACATTTCACTAATTCCTTTCAGCATTGTATAATACAGGATATCAAATCCAAACATTAATGCATTATTGATGTGTCCCTCACTTTCTCTCTCATTTTTAGAAGAATCTAACACCATTGATTTACTTTCCAAGCCCAAAGTGTAGTGAAGATCAGTAGTTTCAGAGCTAGGGTTAGAAAATCAATCAGGCTTATATATATATATATATATATAGAGAGAGAGAGAGAGAGACCGCGGATGGGGGTCTCGGATGGTGGTGGCCGCGGTGAGGTGGTGGTGGGCTGGTGATGGCGGCGGCGGCGGCGAGGTGATGGCGGGCTGTTGATGGCGGCGGCGAGGTGGTGGCCGGCTCGTGGTCGCGATGTATCACTATGACACTGAGGGAAAATGAGCGCCTCTGTTTTGGAAAGAGGAGATAGGGCTAAAAGGAAAGAGGAGGGAAAATGAACAGACTCTCCAAAATGTGAGGGAAAATGGGCGCCTCTTTTTTAGCCCTTTTTAGGGCTAAAAATAAAGGACAGTGACAATTTTCTTTTGTCAATGTTAATAACTGTCACAAATTAAAACCGTGACAATTTCTCCGAAATCAAGTGTTATAATTCAGGTAATTTAGGGTCTGTTTGATAATCCAATTAGGTGGTGAAAATGAAAAATTTCAGCACTTATTTATTTTCAATGCGTTTGATAACATACTACTTAATTGAAAAACTAACCAAAAACTTGCTGAAAACTTTAAATGAATTTTCTACTGAAAAGAATTACTAAATGCATTTCATTTTAGTACTTGAAACACTATTTTAAGTATTCCAAATTCAATCGCTTAAAATTTTTAGTACTTAAAAGCACTTAATTTTCAGTTTTATCAACGGCCTCCTAGTGTGATATATATTCTTTTGTCAGTGTCCAGAATAGTGACAAAATTTGTCACTGTCCAGAACCATGACAAAAAGGAACAAAATTAATTTTTTGTTACTGTCCAAAACCGTGACACAATTTGTCACTGTTCCAAGCATTGACAATTGTAATTGTCACGGTTTTTAACCGTGACAATTATTGTCACTGTCCTGGACAGTGACAAGCGACGCGAAAATAAGTGTGACAAATCGGCCATTTTGGTGTAGTGAGTAATCCCTTCCGGGCATACAAAACTTCCTAACACATAACCCTAATCAAGAATTGATTTCCTAAGATTGAAATGTTCTATAGAAACTACAATGCAAAGGCTGGGTTTTTGTCAAATAAGGGACCCTTGACACACACCCGATAGGATGCTTCATATACCAAATCATGGTACGAGATCAAGGGTGATCACACAGTTCCATGATGACTTGACCGACCGGGTTGCCCCGAGCCTCCAAGGTCATAGTTCCGTGCAATCGACTGGCTAGACATGCAAGTGAAATGCAACAGGCACACAAAGATTAATTAATTCGATTAAAAGGATATTTTTCAAGTCTAATCCTCAAGTGAACCCAAAATCAGAATTCTGGTCTGCGAAACCAGAGATTCTGGGTTCGATCCCCAGCAGAGTCGCCAGATTGTGGATATCGCAGGTTTGACTTACCCACAGCTTTTCAAAATCAAATTCAAAAACAAAATGAGTCGCCACTTAATTTTTAAAAGGAAAATTAAGAAACCATTTTGAAAGGAAACTGATCGTTTTAGAAACCAGAGATTAACTAGGTCCGGGGATTATGGAATGAGAGAGGAAGGAGCCCATCGGACTAAAACACCCTCTCTCATCCTATCTTGCGATAGGCCTCTACTCAACATCCTTTTAATCAAATTTATTAATCTAATCATGCCCTCAACTAATACATATATACATATACATCACAAAAGCATGTCCAAAGGGTGTAAAATTGCAATTGACAAAATATCATTCAAAAGCCACATAATTCAGGTAACAAGCGATATGATATGTAATAGAGAACAAGTGAACTTACCCGGGATCCAGCAGCGATAATAAACGTGCAATGCATGCGAACAAAAGAAAATCCTAAAAAAGAGTCTCTAATCATATATACACATAAGGCAAAGCCTAATTCTAAGGTGTCGCGCATTAAGTCGAAGAATCAATAAAATCAAGAAATTAAGATAAACTAAAGAGAAGTCTTAGAAATCATACCTTAATAGCGCTACAAAACAAAGGGTTAGTCCACGTGATGTGCAAAACAAAATGACAATCCTAAATTTCTAGCTTAAATCTATCTAATGTGATTAAATCCAAAGCAAATAAGTCTTAAATACAAGTGTCGAATCATATAGATGAATATGTACATGGACAAGGATAAACTATGAAATACTCTTAAACTTTGAATTCAAGCTCAACTAATCATTATTAAAGCATGGTTTAAGCCCTAGATCATAGAAAAGTCATTTAGATCCTTATTTACAAAGTAAGTCAAATGTGTCATAAAACTCTGAAAATTGCAGAGAGCAGACCAGAATTTAAAAGAAATAAAAAGCATATCTCTCATGGTTTGATCTTGATGATTTTTGGACACGAGATGCCCCTGTGAGTCTAGTTTCCAAATCAAAAAGAAAATCAAGGTTTCAACGGTCGGATCTCTGGGAAAAGGACAAACACCAGACATCACTCAGAGATGTACAACTCTCTGTCCAGAGATTTTGTTTGATTTTTTTAAAAATAGTAAAATAATCCGAAATGCTTCATTCTTTTTAGGGGATCTTCCTAACACATTAAGGTACCCAGAAAAAATTATTAGAGACTCCAAAAACTCCATTAGACTTCTGATTTATGAATTTCAAAATGGACTTGCTGTTCTGAAACTATTCTGAAACTCTGGGCAGATTGTGGTTGACTCACAAAACCCATGATCAAACCCTTCTAAACATAAAACCACCTTAAAACAAAAATTACAGTGGTAGAATATTGTGTTATTGACACTTTCCCGTTGGTTTCACTTGATTTCAACGGTTAGATTTCGAACTAAAAATCTTTGATCAAAAACAGTTTGTGAACTCACTGTTTCCATTTGTCAAGTTCAACTTTTATTTGTTAATCCCAACTATTAAACCATGAAGTTGGGTTTAAACCAAACCACTTCTCCTACCATTTGATGGTCATTGGAGACTAAAGACTTTTATATTTGTAGATTTCAAATGAAGTATGAATAGACTTCATGAAATCTCAAGATGATGAATCCAAACCATAGAGATGAGTTTAGACCCAAAATACTTTCTCCTACCACTTGATGGTCATTGGAGATGAAGATATGACTAATACTCATGAGTCTCCAAGGAATATAGAAGGGATTCCATGAAACATCAAGCTAGAGGACTCAAGTCATAAGCATGGACTTGGATCCATCTATTTACTTATAAAAAAGTGATGATCAAACTTTGACTCCCATGTGAAGTATAAGCTTACATGAGATTCAAAACATCAAACTCAAGAGCTTTCAAGGGAGATATTGAAGATCTCCAAGAATCTCAAAAGAAGAACATAAACAAGAAAAATAGAAGAAGGATCAAAGAACTAGGAAGTAAGGACTTCCAAGTTTACTTAACAAACTCTAAAACTTAATCAAAAAAAACTAAATGACTTGTAAATTAGAAGCTCAAAAGAAAGAAAACACAACTAAGATTAGAGGGTCACCTCCAAACTATCCTCAAAGTTTCTCTCCTTTGAAGATCTTCCAAACTCTTCTTCAAGCTCTCCAAACTCTCTTTTTTTCTCTAAGGAAAATGTTGGTGTAATGGTAGTCTTTTTTTTTGTGTGTTTCCTCCCTCCTCTTTTGCATGTGTTTCTCAATGGAGATACCTCTTCTTATATAGACAAAAATACCTAGGTCATTTCAGTAAATTCGGAGTAAAAGACATGTGTAAACATCTCATTTGGTGGTACAATGTGTACTTTCTGAATTTAGACAGACTGCTGCCCAGGGCGGCAGTCAAGAAACTGTCGCGGCAGTCCGTGAAAGCCGCCGCGGCAGTCCATGACTGCCGTTCCGGCACTGCGTGACTGCCGAGCGGCACTCATCAAATGCCGCGACAATTAATGGATTGCCGCGTTTTTGTCAGTCTTACTTTATCAGTTTTTTGTTCTTATTCGTATATGCATACGTATTGCACTGCAAAATACAGACTTTAAAAGTGAACGGCAGTCAGAAATTTATGGCGGCACTCGGTGAAAGCCGGAACGGCACTCTCTGACTGCCGCGCGGCACTCAGCGAGTGCCGCGGCAGTCTGCCGTGTGCCGTTTTTAGCTGAGGTTCCCTTTTTTAGGTCTTCCCCCTTTTTGAAACAAATTATTTTTGAAGATCCTTTCCAAAAATCATGTCTTATACCTGAATTCTCCTAAATACCTGGTATTTTTCTCTTTCTGTGAAATTTTATTGCGTTTTGGAGATTTTCTGAAGAGCTTGGAATACTTCAATTTTTCGGTCCTTGTCATCATCGGATACGGAGGTGACACTCTCCTAAATTCGACGTTAGGTCAAAATTGGGGTGTCTACAGTTTGCCCCTCTTCGGCAGAGCTTGTGGAGCAACGCGTACCACAAGTGAATGTCGAAGCCTGTGTGAAGACAAGCCTTTGACCAGACCGTCGAATTTAGGTAAAAATAAAATGCGTTGCAAAAAGAGAACATGCGCGGGGCAATGGTTCACGCTGGTCGTGCTCGATGATGAGCTGCCTACGTATCCGTTCAGGAATCAGACCAAGACGTAGTTCGGGTCAAGGGTCAAACACACACAAGCGCAAATAGTCATACGGATGAATGCACCTATCTTATCATGATGCACGTGCTCAAGCAATCTCGTGCTTTCTGAATTAACCTGGTTATGTAAATGTCATGCTTATCACATTTTCCCTATGTATGACGCGCATTTCGTGGCGTGTTAGTCAGGGAAGATTATCTATGCGAGAATCTGTCATAGGAGTCATGAGAGTGCTTTTGATTTGATCACGAAGGTCAACGCAAGTCTGTTGCGAAAACCGGGAATATAAGTTCGTTATATTCTCAAAAAAATGAAGGTCAATGCAAGTCCGTTGCAAAAACCGGGAATATAAGTCCGTTATATTCTCAAAAAACGAAGGTCAATGCAAGTCCGTTGCGAAAACTGGGAATATAAGTCCGTTATATTCTCAAAAACGAAGGTCGACGCAAGTCCGTTGCGAAAACCGGGAATATAAGTCCGTTATATTCTAAAAAATGAAGGTCGACGCAAGTCCGTTGCGAAAACCGGGAATATAAGTCCGTTACATTCAAAAGACAAGGGTTAACGCAAATCCGTTGCGAGAATCGGGAATATAAATCCGTTATATGCTCAAAAACGAGGGTTGACGCAAATCCGTTGCGAAAACCGGGGATATAAATCCGTTATATTCTCAAGACGGGGGTTAGAGCAAATCCGTTGCAAGAACCGAGAATGTAAATCCGTCATATGCTCAAAAACGAGGGTTGACGCAAATTCGTTGCGAGAACCGGGAATATAAGTCCGTTATATTCAAAAGACAAGGGTTAACGCAAATCCGTTGCGAGAATCGGGAATATAAATCCGTTATATGCTCAAAAACGAGGGTTGACGCAAATCCGTTGCGAGAACCGGGAATATAAGTCCGTTATATTCTCAAAAATGAGGGTTGACGCAACTCCGTTGCGAAAACCGGGGATATAAATCCGTTATATGCTCAAAAACGAGGATTGACGCAAGTCCGTTGCGAGAACCGGGAATATAAGTCCGTTATATTCTCAAAAATGAGGGTTGACGCAAATCCGTTGCGAAAACCGGGGATATAAATCCGTTATATGCTCAAAAACGAGGATTGACGCAAGTCCGTTGCGAGAACCGGGAATATAAGTCCGTTATATTCTCAAAAACGAGGGTTGACGCAAATCCGTTGCGAAAACCGGGGATATAAATCCGTTATATTCTCAAAAACGAGGGTTGATGCAATTCCGTTGCGAAAACCGGGGATATAAATCCGTTATATTCTCAAAAACGAGGGTTGACGCAAATCCGTTGCGAAAACCGGGGATATAAATCCGTTATATTCTCAAAAACGAGGGTTGACGCAAATCCGTTGCGAAAACCGGGAATATAAATCCGTTATATTCTCGAAAACGAGGGGTTGACGCAAATCCGTTGCGAAAACCGGGGATATAAATCCGTTATATTCTCAAGACGGGGGTTAGAGCAAATCCGTTGCAAGAACCGAGAATGTAAATCCGTCACATTCTCAAACAAAGGATCGCCGCAAATCTGTTACGAGGATCGAGAATATAAATTCGTTATATTCTCAAGATGAGGGTCAGAGTTTGGGAGCCTGCAGGCTCAAATTCATTTTAACTTTTCAAAACTTGGAGTCGAATAGACTCAAATTCTTTTCAATTTTTTTCAAAATTGGGAGTCTGATGAACTTAAATTATTTCAAATATCTAAAGCCGGGGGTCCAATGGACTCAAATCCACTCAAATTAATTCAATTTTCCAAAATTGGTAGTCAATCGAGCTTAATTTTTCAAACTTCGATCAAGAGTTAGTCAGACTCAAATAAACTCAATTTCACCAAGTCCGGAGTCAATTCAACTCAATTCGAGTTCAAATTCAAAGGCTAAATTAGGAGTTGCCTAGACTCGACTTTATTCATTTTCTGAAATCAGGAGTCAGTCAGACTCAAACAAATTCAATTTTACCAAGTCCAGAGTCAATTTGACTCAAATCAATCCAATATTTCAAAACTCGTAAGTAGATCGGACTCAAAAGAATTTCTTTTCAAATTTCCAAAACAGGAGTCGAATCAGACTCCTAGAATTTCTATTTCACAAAACGGGAGTGAATCGGACTCAAAGATTCTACAAAACTTCTAAAAATAGGAGTCGAAACAGACTCAAAGAATTTTCAAATTTCCAAAATTGGGAGTCGAATTGACTCGAACGATTTCAAATCTTCAAAGAGAATTTCAGTTTTCCAAATCGGAGTCAACTCAGCTAAACGAAAAATTTTAATTTACAACATTGGAGTCAATTCGACTCAAAAGAATTTCAATTTTCAAAGTCGGTAGTTTGAATGAGACTCGAAAAATTATTGAGGATTAACGCGAATGTGAGGTTGCCGTTGATGACTAACACAGATGCTCGAGAGGATTAGCTGGGATTGCCATTGAGGACTAACAGAGATTGCCATTGAGGGCCAACAGAGGTTGCCATTGAGGACTAACGAGGATTGCCATTGAGGACTAATGCAGATGAAAAGAAGCTGCCATGGAGGACTAAAGCTTATGAAGAGAAGCTACCTTTGAGGACTAATGCTTTGCGCTCAAAGAACCAAATTTCAATATTCGGAGCCACCTCGAACTTAAAGAATTGATTTCACAAAAGTTCGGGAGTCCACAGACTGAAAGAGTTGATTTTTCAAAATTTGAGGAGTTTTCAGACTCAGAGAATTTGAACGGAGCTGATAGAAAGAATAATTTTATGCATTTGCGGACCTTTGGAAGAAACACATCGATTCTGTCAAAAGAGGGAAGTCACCTTTGCCCCTAGTCTTGGACTCTTCTTATATTGCCACTTTATGCTGTGATAGTGTTCGAAACCTCTATTCGTACTGCTCTTGGGATGCTTATGAAGACCTTTCAAATCTTTATTCGTCATCTTAAACCCACACATTTGAGACCATTTATTGACTCATCAAAGGAGGACAGACCTGACAAAGCTAGTTACTCAAAAATGACTGACTCAAACTCTTCATTCATTATGAATCAATGTGCTTTCATCGTGAGTAACTGTATCATCTCACCTTTAATTTATTCATCATTTTACAAATGGTAGTGCTTTGTTGATAAATCTAAACTTTGAAAACTTCTCCTTTTGATTTAGCGAATTCTTTGCCTATCTAGAGTATGCTTCAAATTAGTGCTTTAGCTTATAGAATGAAAGGCACTCTATTTCAATCCTTTCAAAACAAACTTGATTACTTGAGAACTTGCTTCTGGCATAGAGGGATTTTGGCAAACGAAGTTTGCCCCTAGTTTGAATAAGACTCGGAGGCATTGCTTTTGGGATTAAATGAGGTGTTCAGCAAACAAAGTTTTCCATTGGTTTGGCGATGTACATGTGGCTCCAAGCAAACGTGAGTTTGCCCCTGTCACGCCCCGGCGTAGCCAAAATATGGAAAAATTTAAAATTTTCATCTTGGACCCTGAGGCACGTGACTGGTTACAGTACCGAATTGTCCATGACCAGATAATAATATTTAAACGATATAATAAAAAGATAAAACCATCATACTTACTGGAATATATTACAAAGAGAAGTCAAAGTACTTAGCTAGTTAATACATCATTATAAATACATCAGAGTCTTATGGCTCTCGGCCTTACAAAACTATTACAAAATATATGCTAAGTCTTCTGGTTATAATCAAAACATTTACAGAGGATAACTGCTAGTCTTCTCTCTAACTAGCATAACCATAGCCATCTTCGGTGTACTCTTCCTCCGCGTTCTCCGCTTGCGTAGCATCATAACCCGCGTACTCGTTACCTGGATAAGCTGGACATGGGAATGTCCAGCGACATGAACGTCGTCAGCTTATGAAAGCTGAGTGAGTAAGCTAAATCAAATGGAACGTATATAGTAAAACACAATAGGAATACATTTACTACCTTTCAACATATCTTTTAGGATCTTTACGTTCTCACCGTCGAATTATAACTAGTAGCGTACCCGACTACGTATTCGATAGGAATACAAACAATTCAGGAGACCCGTCTAGACATTCTTAATGCCACTACCATTCATTTCTAACATCCGACATCATTTACAAACCCAAAGTGTCCCTTGCTAACCAAACCATCTTTCATCAACCACTTCATCTTTCATCAACCAAAACATCTTTCATCAACTACTTCGTCTTTCATCAACCAAAACATCTTTCATCAACCACTTCGTCACGAAGAACCGAAGTGTTAAGGAGTGCAAGAACATCCATTTCGTCACGAAGAACCGAAAGGAGTCTTCACTCAAAAATCACCGCTTCGTCACGAAGAACCGAAAGCGTTACGGAGTACAAGAACATCCATTTCGTCACGAAGAACCGAAAGGAGTCTTTACTTAAAGAATCACCGCTTCGTCACGAAGAACCGAAAGCGTTACGGAGTACAAGAACATCCATTTCGTCACGAAGAACCGAAAGGAGTCTTTACTCAAAGAATCACCGCTTCGTCACGAAGAACCGAAAGCGTTACGGAGTACAAGAACATCCATTTCGTCACGAAGAACCGAAAGGAGTCTTTACTCAAAGAATCACCGCTTCGTCACGAAGAACCGAAAGCGTTACGGAGTACAAGAACATCCACTTCGTCACGAAGAACCGAAAGGAGTCTTTACTCAAAGAATCACCGCTTCGTCACGAAGAACCGAAAGCGTTACGGAGTACAAGAACATCCACTTCGTCACGAAGAACCGAAAGGAGTCTTTACTCAAAGAATCACCGCTTCGTCACGAAGAACCGAAAGCGTTACGGAGTACAAGAACATCCACTTCGTCACGAAGAACCGAAAGGAGTCTTTACTCAAAGAATCACCGCTTCGTCACGAAGAACCGAAAGCGTTACGGAGTACAAGAACATCCACTTCGTCACGAAGAACCGAAAGGAGTCTTTACTCAAAGAATCACCGCATCACAACTCAACCGCACATCCCTTTTTCTTACTATCCTGATCTCCGTTGCCCAGATTACCTATCCGACAATTATCCTTATCATAATCTGCTTCTAACATAGCACAACCGACCCTTACATTTTCCCGACCACGCATTCGTCACTCATTTCAGAATTTAGTTCATTAAAGGACTTCCGAATATACTTTCGAAGTTACGTTTATACATCCATCATCCTATTTTATGTCATAACATACTTACATTTGAAACCTATCCAATCACTATCAGCGCAATAATCGTGCCGTACAACATACTTATAGCTTGGGTATGAATTCTCTATGGTCATCACACTATATTCATAACAACGGAAACCTAGCGTGTAGCTCGTGGATCTATAACATGGATTTGACATCAATAACCATATAGATGAAACCCTTAACATACTCATATATGCGATAGCACTACCATAGCACAAGATATCCATATCCACATAGATACCGGAAAGCAAGCATCATTAATAAACACATCATACAAGTAGTTATACAATCTGCCAGGAATTAATTTTACTATGTCGACTGAATTGATAAGATTTATTTGGGCATGATAAATTGATTTGTAGATCAAACTCAAAACTAGAACATTGTAGATAATTGGATTAGCTTCATGTACAAAAAAATCTAACTTCAATTGCATTTTTGAACTGCTCAAAATATTTATTTTACTTAGACATTTCTATATTTTCGGACTGCTCTGTCCCAGATTTTTAGTACTGCGTTGCATGTGCATTTCACCTATTAAGGAGTCATTTTTAGACTAGGCTATAGAAGAGTTATTTGTAGATAAATGAGTTAGCTTTCACCACAAAAAAATCTAGCTTAATTCGGATTTTTGAGCTGCACAAAACATTCATTTTACTAAACTATGTTCTGCTGAGAGTTTCAGTTTCTCAGATTTAAAGTACTTTGTTGCATGTACATTTCACCTATGAAAAAGTGATTTTCAGACTGAGCTATAGAAGAGTTATTTGTAGATATATGAGTTAGCTTTCTCCACAAAAAAACCTAGCCTCATTCCCATTTTTGAACTGCTCGAAATGTTTGTTTTACTAAACAACACTCTGCTGGAAGTTTCTGCTTCCCAGATTTGAAAATTTATCTTGCATGGCATGGATCTCTCAAACTATCAACATCAAGCACTTAATAAAACATTACTACATGCTATATAGGTTCTAAAGTGAGTTAGAATACTCACTTAAACTTGAAATTGAGCTTGGGCTTTGGATTTGAGCTTAGGAAGCTTGAACACAACCTCAATGGTGGAGACTTCTTCCTAGTTCTTCTTCTCCATCTCCATGCATCTCTTATCTCTCCATGGAGTTCATCTCCTAGCTCTCTCTAACTCTATATGCTGATTGTAAAATGACCAAGAGTCTAATGCATGAATATAGGCATCCTTATATAAAGAAAGGAAGGGATTATGTGTCACCATGCATGCTTGCATGGTGTGCATGTATGGACAAGTGTTCTAGAGGTGGACAAGTGGCAAGGGAGGTGGTGCCATGTGGTGCATGGGCTGCCATGTGGCCGGCCATGTGGGGTCCACCTCGAGTTTTGTGCCACTACCTCGGTTTGCGTGCAAAAGTTCCTCGTTATGCGTGTCGATCTCGGTTTACGTGCAGACAGGTATTATTTCTGACGTCCGGGTCCGATTACGGGGCTAAGTTAATTCTAATTACGGTCGAGTCGGTGCAGTGATTGCAGTTTAATTAGTAATTATATTACACTGATACGGTCACACAATAAAATAATAATATAATAATATACCAGACATGGAAATTCATAAAACTCGTATTATTGCACGTAGAGAAATTACAGGTATTACAGCCCCTAATTTGAAGGAAGGAAACCAAAGGCGCAAAAGGGTGATGCTTATAGTTTAGGGATGTTTATGGACCGAGAACCTTGGGAGGTTCGCCTACTTATCCCCGAGCGGGAATCAGGTCCAAAGTAGTTCGGCCAAGGCCTGAAAGAAGGATAGCATGAGATGATGGGGTGATGACCGAACCGAGCAGGCTGCCTACGTATCCGTTCAGGAATCAGGTCAAAGCGTAGTTCATCAACTCTGGAGGTCTTGAAAGAATAAGGCTTCAAGAATTGGTGGGCTTTTCGAGCCATGTTGCCATTTGGATCTAGGGAGTATATGTCACTTGTGGTAGCCCTTGTATAGCATGATGAACTATTTCTTCCTTTATTATTTTTTTTATTCATTTTCTTTTACTTGACGGTTGATTCTTTAACCTTTTCACTAGCCAGTTAATCTTTACAACTCTCATCATGTTTTATTCATACTCTATCATAATATCAGTTCTTCAAATCTTTATTTTTCTCAAAGATATCTTTGCATTGTTTTATGTCCTCTTAGCCATTGCCTCTCACAAAAATGTGAGCTTAATCGATACTTTCAAATCTCTCTTTTCATTTCCAATTTCTTTAGAACAACACAAAGTCTTGAGGTAGTTTATGCGCCAATGATTTATTTTGAAGTACTCAAAAATTCTCAATCTTATCTATTCTCTGCCTTTTCTTTTCTTTTCTTTTTTTTCTTTCCTTTCTCTTCCTTACTATCTCTATGATTTTGACTAGCTAGGATTAGGATTTTTGAAATCAACACGCATCTTATTTTTGCTCTAACTTTTGCCTAGGCGCCCTTTCGGGTTTTCATCCTAGCGAGCTCTTTCTTCTTTTTTCTTTTTTTTTTCTTTTTTTTGTGCTCTAAATTTTGCCTAGGCGCCCTTCCGGGTTTTCATCCTAGCGAGCTCTTTTTCTTTTTCTTTTTCTTTTCTTTTTTTTTGGAATAAGAAGTTCATTAAAATGTCTGGCTACCATCAAGGACCCAGTTTATGGCTTTAGACTGGTTGGGCTCATCTTTTAGACTTGGTATTTGAGAGAAGGGGATGGTGAGCAAGCTTCAAGTTCCAAGTTCATTTTTTCAAGATTGAGCAAGAGCATCTTTAAATTCTTAAAGTAAAGCTAATCAATTCTCTACTCCTCCTTGGTTTTGGCACAAAATTTGCTTTGATCACTTGGGGATCCTTTTCAATCCAAAGACTTATTAACAAAGTATTTCTCACGATCATTTGGAAAAGTGATCTGATTTTCATTTTTTTTTTCTTTTTTAGCTTAATGATCCATACATTCACGACTTGGAACACTGAATCAAACAGAATGAGACATTTTATTCAACTAGCAGGGAAAAAGGGTTACATCACTTGACTCGATAAACTCGACAACCGACTGACTTAAAGACTCGACTGGACTTGACACTTGACTCCTACTTGACATGACTCGATTACCGGACTGGACTCGACTTGGTTTCAACTGGAGTGTCACAGATGATTTTCAATTGACTAGATTTCCAAGAGCATCCACATTTGCTTTAGCAGCAGCAGTTCCAAACGCTATCACTTCACTGTTATCATTTGAACCTCCGGGTTCATCATTCCCCGATAGCATGTGTGCAAAAATATTTTCTTCTTTAAATCAAGAGAGATGAACCCAAGAAGGTTAGAGGTGTCCTCACTAGGGGATCTAGTTGTTCCACTCTTTCTACAAATCCAACACATAGAGAGGTAAAAGGTTCACATGCAGAATTGATTTTCAGGAGGCAAGGAATTTTGAGGAATTATTGGATTACTTTATGAATTTGTATTTTACATGCATGTAATGATATTGACTGATATGACAAACATGTTCATGCTTTGATGGTTTGATGCAACTGAATGCATGCACCGCACATATGGCACACGGATGAAATGCACGTGTGTGTGTGCCTACTGTATATGCAAAAGAAAGGAAAATTCTAATCCTAACACATAAACACATAAGCACAAAAATCCTCATCCATGTCAAGTGCGCTTAACTTCTCCTTTCATCGTGATCTTCATTACCCCTTCAAGGTTTGAAAATTTTAGAATTTTTGAAATCCATTTGACAAGTATTTTCCCTAGATGATGGGCTCTTTCAAATTCTTAAGGAATTTTCTTTTGAAGGCAACATTTCTGAACAAAAGATGATTGGGTTGAAACTTTGCTTTAAAATTCATTTGAAAAGCATTTCTTTAATTGGGGAGATCTTTCAAAAACAATTCTCAAGGATTTTGAACCTTTTATTAAAAAAGAGGATATGAAAATATTTCTCAATAAGAAAAATGATTTGGGTTTTACTTGAAAAATGAACCTTAAACATTTTTTTCCTTTGAAAGGGTAAAAAATTTTCAAAACAATTTCTTCTTCTTTTGGATAAAAGATGATGATTAATCAAAAATTTTCATAAACCATGAACTTTGGATTCTTGGGTAGGAGCATCACACGATTAGATAACAATCGCACTTTTCATGAATTCGGATGCATACAAGGTCAATGATGCTTAACTAAACATGATATAAGAAGTATAATCTTATAATCAAGGTTCAGCATGTCCTCCAAATGTCATGTAACACGAGGAGAAATTGCTAAAAGGTGATTAAAAGATTATTCATCTTTCATCAAGCGAGTATCGTCATCATCTCAAGTAATCCCTTCCGGGCATACAAAACTTCCTAACACATAACCCTAATCAAGAATTGATTTCCTAAGATTGAAATGTTCTATAGAAACTACAATGCAAAGGCTGGGTTTTTGTCAAATAAGGGACCCTTGACACACACCCGATAGGATGCTTCATATACCAAATCATGGTACGAGATCAAGGGTGATCACACAGTTCCATGATGACTTGACCGACCGGGTTGCCCCGAGCCTCCAAGGTCATAGTTCCGTGCAATCGACTGGCTAGACATGCAAGTGAAATGCAACAGGCACACAAAGATTAATTAATTCGATTAAAAGGATATTTTTCAAGTCTAATCCTCAAGTGAACCCAAAATCAGAATTCTGGTCTGCGAAACCAGAGATTCTGGGTTCGATCCCCAGCAGAGTCGCCAGATTGTGGATATCGCAGGTTTGACTTACCCACAGCTTTTCAAAATCAAATTCAAAAACAAAATGAGTCGCCACTTAATTTTTAAAAGGAAAATTAAGAAACCATTTTGAAAGGAAACTGATCGTTTTAGAAACCAGAGATTAACTAGGTCCGGGGATTATGGAATGAGAGAGGAAGGAGCCCATCGGACTAAAACACCCTCTCTCATCCTATCTTGCGATAGGCCTCTACTCAACATCCTTTTAATCAAATTTATTAATCTAATCATGCCCTCAACTAATACATATATACATATACATCACAAAAGCATGTCCAAAGGGTATAAAATTGCAATTGACAAAATATCATTCAAAAGCCACATAATTCAGGTAACAAGCGATATGATATGTAATAGAGAACAAGTGAACTTACCCGGGATCCAGCAGCGATAATAAACGTGCAATGCATGCGAACAAAAGAAAATCCTAAAAAAGAGTCTCTAATCATATATACACATAAGGCAAAGCCTAATTCTAAGGTGTCGCGCATTAAGTCGAAGAATCAATAAAATCAAGAAATTAAGATAAACTAAAGAGAAGTCTTAGAAATCATACCTTAATAGCGCTACAAAACAAAGGGTTAGTCCACGTGATGTGCAAAACAAAATGACAATCCTAAATTTCTAGCTTAAATCTATCTAATGTGATTAAATCCAAAGCAAATAAGTCTTAAATACAAGTGTCGAATCATATAGATGAATATGTACATGGACAAGGATAAACTATGAAATACTCTTAAACTTTGAATTCAAGCTCAACTAATCATTATTAAAGCATGGTTTAAGCCCTAGATCATAGAAAAGTCATTTAGATCCTTATTTACAAAGTAAGTCAAATGTGTCATAAAACTCTGAAAATTGCAGAGAGCAGACCAGAATTTAAAAGAAATAAAAAGCATATCTCTCATGGTTTGATCTTGATGATTTTTGGACACGAGATGCCCCTGTGAGTCTAGTTTCCAAATCAAAAAGAAAATCAAGGTTTCAACGGTCGGATCTATGGGAAAAGGACAAACACCAGACATCACTCAGAGATGTACAACTCTCTGTCCAGAGATTTTGTTTGATTTTTTTAAAAATAGTAAAATAATCCGAAATGCTTCATTCTTTTTAGGGGATCTTCCTAACACATTAAGGTACCCAGAAAAAATTATTAGAGACTCCAAAAACTCCATTAGACTTCTGATTTATGAATTTCAAAATGGACTTGCTGTTCTGAAACTATTCTGAAACTCTGGGCAGATTGTGGTTGACTCACAAAACCCATGATCAAACCCTTCTAAACATAAAACCACCTTAAAACAAAAATTACAGTGGTAGAATATTGTGTTATTGACACTTTCCCGTTGGTTTCACTTGATTTCAACGGTTAGATTTCGAACTAAAAATCTTTGATCAAAAACAGTTTGTGAACTCACTGTTTTCATTTGTCAAGTTCAACTTTTATTTGTTAATCCCAACTATTAAACCATGAAGTTGGGTTTAAACCAAACCACTTCTCCTACCATTTGATGGTCATTGGAGACTAAAGACTTTTATATTTGTAGATTTCAAATGAAGTATGATTAGACTTCATGAAATCTCAAGATGATGAATCCAAACCATAGAGATGAGTTTAGACCCAAAATACTTTCTCCTACCACTTGATGGTCATTGGAGATGAAGATATGACTAATAATCATGAGTCTCCAAGGAATATAGAAGGGATTCCATGAAACATCAAGCTAGAGGACTCAAGTCATAAGCATGGACTTGGATCCATCTATTTACTTATAAAAAAGTGATGATCAAACTTTGACTCCCATGTGAAGTATAAGCTTACATGAGATTCAAAACATCAAACTCAAGAGCTTTCAAAGGAGATATTGAAGATCTCCAAGAATCTCAAAAGAAGAACATAAACAAGAAAAATAGAAGAAGGATCAAAGAACTAGGAAGTAAGGACTTCCAAGTTTACTTAACAAACTCTAAAACTTAATCAAAAAAAACTAAATGACTTGTAAATTAGAAGCTCAAAAGAAAGAAAACACAACTAAGATTAGAGGGTCACCTCCAAACTATCCTCAAAGTTTCTCTCCTTTGAAGATCTTCCAAACTCTTCTTCAAGCTCTCCAAACTCTCTTTTTTTCTCTAAGGAAAATGTTGGTGTAATGGTAGTCTTTTTTTTTTGTGTGTTTCCTCCCTCCTCTTTTGCATGTGTTTCTCAATGGAGATACCTCTTCTTATATAGACAAAAATACCTAGGTCATTTCAGTAAATTCGGAGTAAAAGACATGTGTAAACATCTCATTTGGTGGTACAATGTGTACTTTCTGAATTTAGACAGACTGCTGCCCAGGGCGGCAGTCAAGAAACTGTCGCGGCAGTCCGTGAAAGCCGCCGCGGCAGTCCATGACTGCCGTTCCGGCACTGCGTGACTGCCGAGCGGCACTCATCAAATGCCGCGACAATTAATGGATTGCCGCGTTTTTGTCAGTCTTACTTTATCAGTTTTTTGTTCTTATTCGTATATGCATACGTATTGCACTGCAAAATACAGACTTTAAAAGTGAACGGCAGTCAGAAATTTATGGCGGCACTCGGTGAAAGCCGGAACGGCACTCTCTGACTGCCGCACGGCACTCAGCGAGTGCCGCGGCAGTCTGCCGTGTGCCGTTTTTAGCTGAGGTTCCCTTTTTTAGGTCTTCCCCCTTTTTGAAACAAATTATTTTTGAAGATCCTTTCCAAAAATCATGTCTTATACCTGAATTCTCCTAAATACCTGGTATTTTTCTCTTTCTGTGAAATTTTATCGCGTTTTGGAGATTTTCTGAAGAGCTTGGAATACTTCAATTTTTCGGTCCTTGTCATCATCGGATACGGAGGTGACACTCTCCTAAATTCGACGTTAGGTCAAAATTAGGGTGTCTACAACTACATTCAAAAGTAATACCCGTCATCATCAACTTTGTCATAGGCAATGATATATTGGAGAAATTTTTAATGAATCGACGGTGGTATCCTGCTAATCCCAAGAAACTTCGAATCTCGAATACGGATGTCGGCCTCTGCCAATTAGTTACGGCTTCCACCTTATGAGGATCAGTAAAACTCAATTTTTATCAATCACGTGACCAAGAAAAGTAATGCTAGGTAGCCAGAATTAACATTTCTTTAACTTACCAAACAGTTGTTTCTCTTGCAATCTCTGAAGTATCAATCTCAAATGATTCTTATGCTCTAGCTCACTCGGCGAGTAGACAAGAATGTCATCGATAAACACTATAACAAAATCATCCAAGTAGTCCTTTAAGACTCGGTTCATAAGATCCATGAATGCGGTTGGTGCATTTGAACTCCAAATGGCATGACTAAGAACTCGTAATGTCCATAACGCGTCCTGAAAGCTATTTTCTCTACATCTTCTACTTTTACTTTCAACTGATGATAGCCCGATCTAAGATCTATCTTGGAGAATACTTGTGCCCCACGAAGTTGATCAAATAGGTCATCAATCCTCGGCAACGGATACTTTTTCATGATCGTCAATTTGTTTAGTTCTTGATAATTAATACACATATGCATTGAACCGTCTTTTTTCTTCATAAACAACACTGGAGCTCCCCATGGTGATATGCTAGGTTGAATGAAACCTTTATCAAGTAATTCTTGTAGTTGGATTTTCAATTCTTTCAACTCTACAGGTGCCATTCTATACAGTGCTTTCGATACAGGTCTTGAGTCTGGCATTATCTCGATGGTAAACTCAATCTCCCTCTCAATTAGCACGTCTGGTAAGTCATTTGGAAATACATCTGAATATTCTCGCACTATCGGAATATCCTCTACTTTTAATTCGGTCACCGACGTATCAAATACTGAGCACAGGAATCCATGACATCCCTTCTTCAACAACCTACTCGCTCGGAGAGCTGAAATCAGGTATGGTGGCGGTGTAACCCCACTTCCTTGAAAACAAAAGCTTTTGTGTATCGGTAATTGAAAATTAACTTCTTTTCGTTCACAATCTATAGTAGCTTGGTTAAGAGATAACCAATCCATTCCTAATATCACATCGAAATGGTTCACAACAATCGGTATAAGGTCTATGGTCATCAACTTCTCCCCTAGTTGGATTTCACAATTCTTATATATCGTAGACGTTACCACTGGCTTACTAAGCGGCAAAGCAATGGACAAATCATATCCTAGTGGCGCGGACTTAACATTCAAATGTCCAACAAAATTATACAATACGAATGAATACATAGATCCTGAGTCAACAAGTATGCGTGCTAAGTGCGAACATACATGTTGATGTATTTTGAAAATTTTACAAATTTTTTGGTACTAGTATAAGAAATTAAATTTCAGAAACTTGTTTTGTGATCGTTTTATGTTGATGTGGTGGTTTGATTGTGAAGAGATCGATGAAGTGAGGTTGTGGTGGTGATCAGCAGAGGCTTGGTGTAGCGGTAGTGGTTTTGTGAAATTTCACGAACTTTGTGAAATTTCACAACTTTTTGTTGATAAATTTCACAACTTTTTTTTTATTTTAAATTTCACAAGTTTTTTCGGTGGCATGAGATTAACTTTCAAGAACTTGTTTTATGATCATTTCTTGTTGATGTGGTGGTTTGATTGTGAAGAGATTGACAGAGGTTTGGTGTGGCGTTGGTGGTGAACGATAGAGGTCTGGTGGTGGTGGTAGTCGCTAGGGGTCTGGTATGGTGGTGGTGGTGGTGGTGGTGCTCGTTGGAGGTCAGATGAGCTCAGGCGAGGTCGCCGAAGCTCAAACGAGGTTGCCAAAGCTCAGGAGAGGTCATGGTGGTGGTCTCCAGAGCTCAGGCGAGGTCATCGGAGGTGTAGGGGTGAAACTCTTGGTGTAGACTATTAATATTGGGGGTAGATTTGTCAAAACACCAAGGAATGGACCTACTCCCAAATTTTTTTGCTAGTTATACCTAAACCAACACACTTTCTATATTTTGGATTAATTCCTAATTGTCCCTTTTAATAAAAGTTGTTTCTAGTGACAATTCTAATGACACTTTCGTTTTGTCATTACTCACAAATATATGTCACTTCAAAAGCAATATTTAACGACACTTTTAATGACACTTTTTCTCTGTTCCGACAGTTTTACCAACATTTGGGTAAGTGTCGCAACAAGGCTCAGCGATAGCATCTATTATGACACTTAGGTATGCAAGTGTTAGTATAACAACTACTGACACATTTTGTGACCTATTGCAACACTTTTTTCTGTCTTTAAAGGTCTATTTTGTTGTAGTGAATTCACTTTCGTTTTGATTCAGGTCGGACCAGTAAGGGCAAATCGGCCACAATGGACTTGCCAAAAAAAGGACATACATTCGAAATTCTATAACAACGGAAGGTCTACTGCAATGGCGAACAGGTACTGTTAACAACCTGTCTCTACTTAGAGGTTCTCCAACAAATATGTCTAATTTTGAAATGTCAAATTTTTTTAAAGGCCTATGTGACTATCAGAGTGCCCGCAGAGCCATGATTTTTATTTTTTTATTATTATTAAGGGGGGACGGGATTGAACAGCCTGGAATGTAATACCTGTACCTTGAAGATTTGGAGACATGTGAAATCTTCACTGACCATAAGAGCTTAAAATAGTTATTCACTCAAAGGGACCTTAACATGAGACAAAGAAGATGGTTGGAACTTGTGAAAGATTACGATTTAAAGATTCAATATCACCCGGGGAAAGCAAATGTAGTTGCTGATGCTTTGAGTCGGAAGTCATCAGAAAACTTAGCTTACGCCTTGACAGGACAAGAAAAACTGGTGAAATAATTTGAACAGTTGCAACTTGAAGTGGTTCCCAGAATTGAAGGTGGGTTAATTGCTGCAATTATGGCACAGCCGAGTCTTATTGGTGAGATAAAGTCTAGTCAACTTCTAGATCTAGAGTTCAAAAAGATTGTGGATGAATTACCCAAGGGTAGAAGGCCAGAGTTTAGTTTTGAAGGTGGTGTTCTAAGACATATTAACTGATTATGTGTACCTAAAGTTGGGGATCTGAGAAATAAAGTTATGGAGGAAGCTCACAATACTAGGTATTCAATACACCCAGGTGGTACCAAAATGTACCGAGACCTACGGGAGATTTACTGGTGGAGTGGGATGAAGCGAGAAGTCGCAGAATTTGTTGCTAAGTGCATGACTTGTCAAAAAGTGAAGATGGAACATCAACGACCCGGGGGAGAACTACACCTTTTAGAGATACCAGAGTGGAAGTGGGAACATATTACAATGGATTTCGTATCAGGATTTCCAAGATCTACGAAGTCTAATGATAGCATTTGGGCTATTGTCGATCGGTTGACTAAGTCAGCTCATTCTACCCATCAAACCAAGGATCCATCAAAACTTGCTGAGATTTATATCAGAGAGATTATACGGCTTCATGGAGCAACAGTTTTGATAGTGTCGGACCGTGATACTCGATTTGTGTCAAGATTTTGGGAGAGCTTGCAAAGAGCTATGGGAACATCTTTACATTTTAGTACTGCGTTTAATCCCCAGACTGATGGTCAATCCGAGAGGGTGATTTAGATTTTGGAAGATATGTTAAGAGTATGTGTTATGGATTTTAAAGCTGATTGGGAAACTCATTTTCCGTTGATTGAATTTTCTTACAACAGCAGCTTTCAAACTAGGGCTGCACAAAAAAACCCGCGACCCGACTCGATTGGGTCGGGTTGGGTCGGTTCTGAAAGGTAATGGATCTAGTCTGGTTCAGGTCCAGTCAAAATGTAAAATATTTTGGGGCGGTTCGGGTCTGATATTCGGGTATACTGAACCAGACCCAAGATTAAATAGAACTCTCTCTCTCTCTCTCTCTCTCTCTCTCTCTCTCTCACACACACACACACACACACACACACACACACACACACAACTATTGGCTACAAGCTCTTCAAGCCTCTCAGGTAAATCTCTCACTCTCTGTCACTCTTCATCTCTTCCATCGCAGATACATTCCATATCTGCTACTCTCACTCTTTGGACAGAAGTGGTTGGGCTAATTTAACACGTCTTTTGTTTTTCCCAAACATCACTCTTCATCATCTAGGTCCGAGTTCAGCAGCGAAAAAGCATATTTTGATCTGGGTCCTCAAGAAATTGGGTTAAATTTTGGTTATTTATCGTCAGTTGTGAGATTTGTAAAATTGGGAACTTTGGGGTTCCTCAATATGGAGGATCCATGGTAGGTACAGTGATTTACCCAAAGGCCAATCAAAAGGCATGTTAGAGTTTTGATTATTTTGATATATCCTTCAAAACCAAACCTGGAGGCCTACTTGTCTTTGTTCTTACAGATCCACATTTCAATTAATGTTGGGAATTAATTAATGTATATAAACAAAAAAGTATAAAATATATATAGTTTAAAAAAAACTAAGTTGTGACCAGACCCGACCCAACCTGAACCAAAGTTACTGGGTCGGGTCAGGTCCAAATCTCATCGGGTCGAGTGTGGGTCTCAAACATGAGAACCATTCATAGTCGGGTCGGTTTCGGCTCTGTAAAGACCCAACCCGACCCATGTGCATCCCTAGCGACTACAGTTGGTTGTAATGAAATGAAATTGGACATGATTATTATCCATGTGCATTAGTGGTTATTGAATAACCATCGTAGGTGTTCAAGGTGGAGCTCAGAAGAAAAGGGAAAGGACTTGGAGAGTATTCGTGTACGTGGGATTGTAAATAAATTCTGGTTTAATAGACTTATGTTTAATAAGTAATTAGTGGAATATTGTAATCAGTTATTTATTTGGGTTTGTGTAGTAAAAGGATAGCGGTTTAAATTCTTGTAATCTATGGGACGTATTATGTTGGTTGATTTGGGGTTATGACCCGAAGGCAATTCATATGCTTTCGGAATGCATACAATGTTCTAAAATGGTTGGGAGAGGTGTGGGTTCGAGTGGGTAGAATGAGATTTAGGCAAAATTCTGCAACAATGGTAGGAATTCTGCTCAGGTCCCACTCGATCAGTCGAACACTGCTCTACCCAAAATTTGTTTCTCTTACTTCTGGTGTTCGGCTTAACTTTTAATTAGGTAAGAGGGCACATTTGAGGACCCTTTGACCTACAAAAATATTACTTTTGAAGATGGATTTTATTAATGAGTGTTTGGGTATTTATGTGTTCAAACCTCTAAAAAAATAATAAAATAATGTGGCGAGTTCATTGGTCAAAAATTTTATTATGGTGATTTTTGCAACTTTAATGACTTGGGACGAGCCTTGGTGGCATGCCACGTATCCTAAATTTACATGTGTGGATCTGGGGCGTGACATGGATATAGTGGCGAAGTTGCTCCCGAGACCATTTTTTTGGGTCTATTATTCATATTTACGGGTAGAATTGGTTTTATATCACCATTCTTTTATCATAATGATTGATAGCTTATTATAGTTTGTTAAGTTTGATTAATGGTAGAACAATTTGGTTTGGGTTATGGAAGAGTGATAAGAAAAGGTAATGGGAGAAATGAATGAGAGTGGCTAAATTACATTTGAGACCAAATATTACACATAGTATTTTTTTTTTCCAAAATTTAGGGCCATGAATACATATTACATATGAATTTTTTTCCTCTCTCCTCCACCCTTGTCTGGACTGTTGTCAACTCTCTGATACCATGTTAACAACCATCTACTTTAAAAGCTTAAGCAGTTAGAGAGGGTGTAACTTTAAGTATTTAAGCCTCAACACGCCCCTCACGTGTGGCCGGACTTTCATTGATAAGGGTCAAACACATGATAATTTTAGAAATTAAGGTGATAATGAGGATTGAACCCAGACCTTTGCCTCTTGCTATGATACCTTATTAACAAGCATCTATTAAAAAACTTAAGTTGTAGAGAGGGTGTAACTTAAGTATTTATACTCTCAAAATGCCCCCTTAGGTGTGGCCAGACTTTCTTTTGATAAGGGTCAAACACATAAAAATTTTAGAAATACGGCTTGACAGTGAGAATTGAACTCGGGACCTCTTGATTGTGAAATATCGATTGGTGTTGTTTAACTCTGTGAATTGCGTGAAAGTAAGATTGTAACACTCGTACCTGGAAAAAGGGGTTAATTATCATTTTAATATGCATTGATTATCATAATTAGTGTATAAAAATGGATTAAGGGAGAGGCTTGCACTCGCCCGAGGAAAGTGGTCAGTAAAGGACACCATTGGAAAAGTCCCCAGTGAGAAGGGACATGTATTGAGGTGGGACCCAATAAAGGGCCCGGATTAAATAAATTTCATTTAAATGATTAGATGCATTTATATGATTAATTGAAGATATGTTTAATAGCTTTCATATTATGTTGATTGGTAGTTTAAATAAGGGCGTTTCTGCAAAAAGGTGCATAATTGGTATGTACATTAGTAACTTCATAAAAAAAATGTTTGGGACCATGTGTGGGACCTATACGGAACTTAGACAAACACCCACTTAAATAATTGGGTAGTTAATGGAATGTTTAGGGGATCTCATAATAAGAAGTTAGAAACTATCAGGGGTGTAAATGAAAGAAGTGAAAAATGCTTGCCAACACATTGCATGTATTGTGCATGTGTTAAGAGAGGGATTAAACTCTCAAAACAAAACAGATTGGATGAGAAAGAGAGAGAGCCGACGAGATACGAGACGCCGACGTTCATTTCACGCCGTTCCGTCTCCATTCGTCATCCAATATGCGAAACCAAAGCTGTAATCGGACTCGTGGAGGTGAGACAGTTATTTCAATTCTTTTTATTTACATTTTAATCTTCGGATTTTGGTAGCTCATTCTAATCGGTGACACGCGGTTGCCGAAAACTTGTAGGATTTACTCCGGAGTAGGATTTGGGCAAGAATCATTAAGGAATTCAGCTTTTCTAGCTTATTTGGGTAGAATTATAAGAGGAGTGAGTTTTCTAACTAAATTTTGATTATGCCTAAATGTGTTAATGCTTCAACGATGTTTAGAGATGATAATTCATGCTTAGAAGCCATGAAAATATGATTTTTGAGGTAATCAAAATTGCCATCCAATTATATGAAAAATTACATGCTTATATGTCTATGTGCTTATGTGGTAATCAATGAGTACCGGGGAAATGATTCATTGTTGGGAGTAATATGGAAGGAGAAGGAAAAGAATTCGTCGAAAACGGAACTCCAATGAATAGAAGTGACCACGGGCAAACGAAGGTCTTCGGGTCTGAATGAATCATCGAACCGGTAGTTTAGCAATTGCGAATATAAATTATGTGGTTATTTGTAACATTGCATGTTAAGCACTTAATCTTGTTTAGATTGCTCATTAAGCGTAATGCTTAAGAAAATCGTTTTCCTTTTCTGTTGTGGTAAATAACAACCACCGTAGGTTCGGAACAAGATGTGGGAAGGAGTTGACGTGAGCTTGGGGCTAGAAGCAAGGCTTGGGACTTGCTTGTTATGTTTATAGTCTTGTTTAATCATGTACTTTGTTGTTATATATGTGTGGTTGGTGAAATCGGAGTTTAAACTTAAGCTCCTTATGTAAATTTCTATGTTGTTAGTTGGTTTATATAAGTTGGATGAGTTTGGACCATTCTGGCAAGTCCGGATATGTGTCGTAAATGTTTTTGAACAAGTTACATTTATGACCAAGTGTTATGTAAAGTTTTGGACTACTTCTTGGAAACTTTTCTATGATAAGGCTTGTTTTGGCAAAAACTTGGTTTGAGCACTTGTTTTGGTTAAATTGTATTTGCTTATAAGTTAGATATGTGGGAGAATGTTTAAATATGTTTATAGACTTGTGTATGAAGGTTTTGAAGGTGTTTTAAGTGTTGTAGTGATGGTTGGTTTCAAAAGGAAGTTTGCGCATAGCAGGTTGAAAGCTTATGCAGAAAAGAGTTGCTGTAGAAGGGCTTTCGACCGGTCGAAGGGACCCGGTCGACCGGTCGAACACCCCTCTGCCTAAACAGTGATTTCATAAATATTTACGTCGACTTTTACGGAAACGGGCATAACTCCTTCTAGAAGAGTCGAATTCGCGCACTGTTTTTTGCGTTGGAACCGGGACTCAAAGATCTATATTTTGGTATAAAATATAAACATATTTTCTAAATGACCATTTTGCCTCCCTTGGGTTTGTTTTGTCACAATAACGCTCTTTAATGATTTATTTCATGTTTTCGTTAGTATTTAGTGTAGTTTGGGGTGCGCATTGTCTTGTTACACGTGTCCTAATCCACTGGGGTGGGTTGGGGTGTGACAAAAATACTCCAAATTCGGGGGTCAAAGAGTTTTACAAAACGTTCTTGGTGGCAAAAATGTGAATGAAAGATCCCACTGAATTGAATCGGGTCCATGAATAGAAGAGATAGGGAGAATTCTTGAGTTCTCTCAATTTGAAAATCCAGGATTTGAATTGATGTCCTTTCATTGATTCCTCTGATATCATGTTAACAACCATCAACTCTAAAAACTAAAGTTGTGAGAGTGGGTGTAACTTAACTATTTATACTCTCAACAGGTACTGACCACCGGCGGGACTAAGGAGGAGTATGTGGTGGATGTGTGGTCTGGTAACCATCTGTTCTATCTCGGAAGCCGATCGGCGAATATGCTCGACGCCGATTAGGTCGAGAAGTTCTGGAAGAATTACAGCTACCTATCACAGATCATAGAAATCCCTGTTCTGAAGGGCGAGATTATTCTACCTCCCAAGCGCAAATCTAGCTTTGCCAAAGGCGGCAAGAAGAAGTAGTTGTTCCTTTTTGTTCAAAATTTTCACATTAACATCGAAAACGATGAAGACAAGCTTAGGATTAGGTTTTTGAATATTCTATCATTGATATGTGCTTGTTGTCTTACGGAGTACATTTCTTTATAATGCTTGATGACAATATGTGTGAAAACCTATAACTTTTCGTAATTATTTATCATATTCACATTACTTGTAGGACTATGTGTGACATTAATTGGTTCGTTGTTATGACAGGCCATATGTTATTATATATAATCTTGGTACCTTTTAAGAATTCAATTAGTTGACCCCAATATGAAAGTGGAACCCGTAGGATCTATATAGCATTCTCGACATTTACTTGATTATAAATGGCTATTTGGTTAATTATTTAATACTCATGTAATATTTTAATATTATTAGTGATTAATGATGAGACCTTGTATGGGGCCAGTTTGGGTACCCTTGTAAGGGCGTAATTGGACACGTGACATAATTAATAAGCTAATTAGTGTCTTCATAAATATATGGGACCACGTTGAGATCCGAGGTTATAGGATCCACATGTGTCACCTAACAAGTAGGTGACACATGGCAGAATAGGGGGCTGCCAAGTGTGTTGACCATGTAAAGTTATCATATAAATAAAAATAAAAAATATTAAAATAATAAAAAAGAAGGATTAGGAGACGGGATATCTATTAGTTAGCTAGAAAGAAAAGAAAAGAAAAAAAAAGAAAAAAAAAAACAAAAAAAAAAGTAAGAGCAGAGAAGGGAGGAGAGAGAAACTAGAGTTCATCCGTGGTGGTCTCGCTATTTCTCTACCGTGCGACGTCCAAACTCAAAACGAAAGTCATATTTGGATTCGTGGGGTAAACCTAACCTTATGGTAAAATTTATTTTTGGTTTAATTGGTAGATTTTTCTTAACACAAATGAATTGGTGTTTACAAATAAAATTGGTGTGGTGTGTCGGGCGTGCCAGAGTCCTCGTGGACTCGTAAAAGGTTGTGATAACCTAATCTAACTTCTAATTTAGGCGGCTTGTTATTAAATATGCTCTTAAAACAACAAAAAATGGGTTTTTACTTACTCTGAAGCAAGCAAATAATTACAAATGGAAATTAAAAAAAGAAACAAATCAAACACTGAAACTTAAGAATACCTCCATGAACATCATCTTCATTGATTAAATGCAAGTAGCAATTACAAACGCTCTAAGAACAATGAAAACTCACAAATTACTCAAGAACAAAATTAATAATGCTTTGAGGAAAAAAATAAAATCTGCCTGGGCAGAGGTGGCGTGTGTATTAGCCCCTTCAAATGTTGCACCACCTGCCCTATTTATAGACTTTGAGCGAATAACCGCTCATGTTAGTAGGTTAGTGGTTCCTAATTCTAGGAACAAATAAGTTACTGCCCACACTCTTTATCCCATGATCAACTTCCACGATCTGTTGGTGATCCCACTTCTGCCACATTCCTCTTACATGCAACTACTTTTCTTCCAGGTCAGCATAACTTAAAGCACATGTTCTTATCCATGCTTAACTTCCTAAAAACCTTTGTGAATAGATCATATTTGACCGATTGGATCCTTCTCTGAGCAGCTTGACCCTCGTTGGTTGATGGATCTCGGTCTTATTCTTCGTAAGAAGTCTACTAGTGTCCATCGGTCTTGTTTGACCGATGTTCTCTTTATAGATTACTTGCCAATCATTTCCTGAGCCCGATATTACATCTCTTTCCTGTCTTTCGGTCCTAGCACTTTAGAACCTTCATGGTTGGTCATCGGTCTTGTCTGACCGATGTTACGACTATCGTCGCACTTACTTTGCAACCTTTGCCTTGTTTGTTAAGACTGAGATATTTCTTAGAGAACCCGATATCATCATGTCCTCGGTCTTAACACCGATCTTCACATATTGAATGTATCATCCTTACCAGTAGGTAGCTCTGATATCGGTCTTTCCTTCGTGATCGGCCTCACTCCCTGTTCATCTGCATACCTGCTCTTGTGATGACGTCATCAAGCCACGTGATTGTCATATGCCTTGGGAAACCCCAAATTAGGGTGTAAACAATTGATAACATATAGTTTATCAAAATTATAAATAAAATTCCTATACTTATGTGATTATGTGATTATGTGGTCAATGAGTACCTAGTAGATGGTTCATTGTTGGGGTGTGACAATATGATTGTTCTGTGTATTTGTTTTTTTTTTTCAGCATTTGAATGTGTGTCAACATTGATAATATTGACTTGGGTTTCTTGCCAAATAAAGCAAAATGATACAAATTTAGGCCGAAATCGAGAGACGGGAAACATAGATAGGAGTAAAATGGTGAATGTATGGTAACAAGTTATGATATAATATTACCTGAATAAACTCTTTAACACAAAAATAAAATGTGAAGGTATATATACATACATCTATATTATATTTTAGAACTTTATCCTACTAGGACAAGTGATTAGGACAAGAAAATGGGATTAAAATGGTATTTTGTTGACTTGGATCCTGACTAGGAGTAAGATTTTAAAACCCCAAACCTATCTACCTATCTCTATTCCCCCATACCCGCCCCCTCTCTCTCTCTCTATCTCTCTTCCTCCCAATCCTCTCTCTCTCAAAATCTTAACACTCCAAACCACCTCCCTCTCTCGCCTCTCCTCTACTCTCGGCTCCACCTCCCTCCCAATCATCTCTCTCTCTCTCAACACTGCCAAGAACCATCAAAGGGGTTCTATGCTCAAGAACCATCTGTTTCGATCCCAAGCAGATTGTGTTCAATCGAAACCCACATAACCTTGGACGTTCAATCAAAACCCACAAATAGATTCGCATGTTCAATCAAAACCTCCGCATGTTCAATCGAAACCCACAAACAGATCCGCACATGCAATCGAAACCCACAAAATTCGTTTCGATCCCAAGCATATCGTGTTCAATCGAAACCCACAAAACCTCCGGACGTTCAATCGAAACCCACAATTGGTAGTCTCTCTCTCTCTCTCTCTACACCCCACCACCCGTTTGCGCCGCTTTGCCGCCGCTGCCTCTCTCTCAAACCAAGCACCCGCCGCGAGTTCATGCATCGAGTTCAAGCTCCGGTCATGTTTCTGAGTTCAAGCTCCGGTCATGTTTCGATATGCAGATAAGGGTTTAGAAATCTTCAAGAAAAAATGTTTGACATTGATTGTTTGCCTAATATTTGGCATTGATTGTTTGCATTGGGATAAAGTTTGATTCTGGGTCATTTTTAGTTGTGGGCATTTTTTAACACCACCAATTATTTGCTTGAACCTTATCACAATAAATTTTTCTTCCTGCATCTTTTTTTTTGTGTGTGTGTTTTGTTTTTCTCTCACCAAGTAAATAGAAGCATCGAGAATGAAGCGGGATCTTCTTATGTTTTTTTCTAAAATTTGATTTCACATCCATGTAATTCAATTGCTTATTATTCTTGAGCAAAAAAGATTTTAAGATTTTCGTGTTATAAAAGTGGCAACAAATTTCATATTCTTGAGCAGAAAAGATTTTAAGACTTTCGTGTAATTCAATTGTTTTGTCTTCCATGTTAATTGGGATTTTGGGATTTCTTATACAAACTAAATTGCTCATTCCGTACAACAATGGGTTAGTAAATTGCTCATTCCGTACAACACTGGCTACAAATCTGTCTTATGTTTTGGGGTTTGTGATCTGATTTATAAATAATTGTACTATTTTTGGAGTGTATATGCTGAATACATATATGTACGCAATACTATTATTATTACCAATTAAGTGATTTGTGAGGGGATCAGTTTCAATTGAAATTAAGAGACAAGTAGACTCAATCAAATAGTTAGACTGACATAGTTTATTTTATTTTCTAAAAAATTAATAGTAAAAGTTTTAAGTGAGTAGGAATTTTTACCATCATATACAGCTTTAGGGTGGTGGGTTTTAAATTTTTATTTTAAATGCATTTGATAATTTACCCATTAACTAAAAAAGTAGTTAAAAAATACTAAAAACTTATTATCAATATTGAATTCAACCCTTACTTTTTTTCAACGATTTTGTAGAGTTGGTATCTATCAAATGTTTTGAATTATAACAACTCTCTTGGGTATCGTGCACGGGCTACAAATTTGTCTTCTTTTCAATTTTCATATTTTGATTTTCTTTGATTTCATTCATTTCATATTTTCTTCCTTTCAAATTTGCCCTCAATTATTATTTTCCCAATTTAATGCCATGAGATATATCTTCTAATTATCTCTCATTAAAATCTCGGTCAATAAAAGCTTTGGTTTTGGTCAACACAATCAATATTTTGAAACTCTTCTCTCCCTCTCTATCTATTCTCTAATTTCACTCTCTGTGTATTGTTGTTTCCTTAATTTAGATTTATGGTTTTCATTGATTTCGTAATTTTCTCTTTCCAAAATTTTGCTCCCAAATTTAGAGATATTATATGAATTAAAGGAGTCAGATCCCATTTATTACTCACACTTTTACTTTCCCTTTTATTATTTTTCCCAATTTAATGCCATAAAATCTATCTCCTAATTATCTCTCACAAAAATCCCAATCAACATAAATGCTATCATTTCAATCAACACAATCAGGATTTTGGACCCCCCCCCCCCCCCTCTCTCTCTCTCTCTCTCTCTCTCTCTCTCTCTCTCTCTCTCTCTATGTTGGGGTGTAATATTTGGGTGATATAGTAAATGTACTTCTCTCTCTATAATATATTTATAGATATATCTACACTTCAATCTCTCCCTTGCCCGTTTCCAACATTAATGGAATGGTAATAGGTTTTAAGATTTTAATGCTTATTTTTATCTTTCTAATTTTCACAGCCGATGACTTTTTAGGTCCACATGTTTTTAATATATATTATGGTGGAAGTTTCAGTCAAGGTATTATGGTTAACTTTTTTTTCCTTTGGTTCAAAAGAGTGTTTAACCAAAGAATGTAAAATGTTTTCCTCAATGTTTTTTTTCTTTTACTCACTAAATTACTAAACCCAACTGTGCCTTAATGTTTCAAGCTTATCTTGGTGCTTTCTTTTTTCTTCAATAGAATATGTGAGGCTACATTTGGTATGAAAGTGAAAGGGCTTGGATGCAAAGTGAAAGGGCATGGATGCCCAGGTATGTGGTCAATTCGTTACTGTGAAAAAATTTCGTATTCACCTGTTTCATGTGAGCAAATTGCTGTTATATTTTCTTCTTAGTTTTCAATCCCATTACAATTGTACTTCAATTTAAATTTGTTTTTTTAGAACCCAAGTGAACAATGTGCTCTTAATCTGAATAAAATGTGTTTTGCATTACAATTATAAGCTCTTTCCTTCTTATGACTTCAATCAGAATGCAAATACAACCTTTGTATGACCTGATCATTGTCGCAAATTTTCCACTCATGTACCCCTAAAAATGTAAGATTTCTAATTTTTAGGTTCTTGGTTACTCATTATACCCCTTTTACTGATTGGTTTTTCCTTGCAGATTCTTAAGGCCTGTTCTTTGAGGTATTCGATGAGGTTTTTCTCCAACTTTATGCAGTTTTAACATGTCATTTGGTTGGTATATTCCCTAATGTCGTTTGTTTGTTTATAGCATTGATTAATTAGAAGTGCAACTGATTCTCTTACTCTATCATGGTTACTGCTATGTATTGAAACAGGTATGTGGTAGAGGTTCGAAAGAATGTTCAACAGGAAAAGCGTAAGTTCAACTGATTCTCTCTCCCCCCCCCCCCCCCTCTCTCTCTCTCTCTCTCTCTCTCTCTCTCTCTCAAGCATGTTTGGTTTTGGTACATTTCTTCTTTTCATTTTTTAACTACAATTCTACTTTTAATTAAACTTCTCATTTTCCAACAAATTCAGCACATTCTAAACTTCAGGTTCAAGTCTCTCTCTCTCTCTCTCTCTCTCTCTCTCTCTCTCTCTCTCTCTCATTTTTTTAACTATCGAAGTGAAAGGGCTATTTCAGTCCCCAAGCTTCAGAAATAATATTTAGATCAAGCACTAAATTTTGAGGCATAGATATGGTCACGAATAATCTTTTAGTAACTCATACGGGGTTGGATCCAAATACTGCCTTGCAATTCCTTTCTTTCTTTTGATTTTGTTATTGTTAGTATGAGAAGAAAGGTGAGTGGTGAGTTCTGGTTCTCTTTTGGTTCCCCATTGACAATTCATGGTGATTGGTTAGTGGGAAAGATTTTGGGATTCATTCTACGTTTAGGAGAGGCCAAAGAAATCTTCTTTACTTGGCTACCTGAGAAACATGGTCCTTCAAGATAGTTAATGTAGATTCTCTCTTTTGGTTACTGATTAAAAATGTTAGAGGGATCAAACATAAGACGGGGTTAAATGTTAACAACTCACTAGGCATATGTAGATAAGATATTGCAGTGGCTATATGACTTGATATGTGGTAACTGGTAATATATAATATATTGAGGTTGCAAGTTAATATTTCTGGGCTTCTAAACATTGAGTGTAGCATGGAAAAGTTAATGGAGTATCTGTGTTTTGGTCATTTCTCAACCACTCAAACTGATAGTTGATCCACATATATGCACAGGAAGAAATTGTGGGGTCCAGTTTCACAGCATTAATGAAGCCTATGAGGTACCACTTCAGCCTTAGTTTCGGTTAACCATTTTTTTGAGTAATCCTATGCTTCCCAAATTTGGTTCCCAAATATTTTAATTGTACCGTGGTCGGTGGTACCACATACCGTTGGTTGTGGTACAATTGTTAAAGCATTTGGGAACCAAGTTTGGGATTCAAATTTGAGATGGATAGCATAATTCTAGCAATGAGATTAGACTTGAGGTAGTTAATGCGAATTCTTTTGAGATGGATAGCAACATGGATGATCCGCTTTTTTCTAGCAATGTTTAACGAACAAGTGACCAAATCCGCCTAAATGATACCATTTTTTTTATTCAAGGACAACTCTCAAGTGCCTACATAATGCTACTTCTTCATTATACAGATTAGTCAATTATTTTTTATCCCTAGATTAGTCCGTTGCTTGAGCATTGGTTTAGAAGTGCTTGGGAATAATTTGGAATTTAGCTTGAAAGATGAAGCATGTTGTTTAGTTGAGTGAGTGTTATCATTATTATTGTTATTGAATGTTATCATTAGTATTGCGGTTTAGTTGAGTGATTTTGATAGTTTATGTTGTCTCAGATTGTTAAATGTACGCAGATTGTATTCAAAGTGTAGTTCAATTGAAAGACACCACGTGAGAACACATTGTTTGGGAATTACTTGGAGTCTTGGAGATTGATTCAATACAGAAATTGTATATATGAATTCAAAATGGCATTTTTTTTTTCTTCTTTTTGTATATGACTTCAAGTGTAATAAACTAGCGAATTAATACTTTGTACACTTCAATTCCTTTTAAGTCAATATTATTCCAGATATGTTTAGCTATTATAAGTTTGTACAAGTTATGACATGATTAATGTAGTTTAATATATTGTGATTTGAGTTAAAAACCGATTTTCCGTCACGATTAAGACTTAGGAAAATCCCCTTTTTTCCCTTTTTTTTTTTTTTGCTTGGCCTATGAGTCGTTAATGTTTCCATCCTGTTGCATCACGTGGAATTGTCTCGAGTGCCTAAGTTAGGTGAAGTTAGATATTGGTTGAAAGCATGTGTTATTTTTGTATAATAGTTTTTGTGCACATTATACAGTTGTAGAGTAAAAATAGTTTTTTCTCTTCATTTTAGACTTATAAATTGTTTATTCTTTTTATTTTTTATCTTCGGGTAGTGTCTTCGGGCACGGGCAATACCTAGTATATTAACAAATTATGATTCATTTTATGTTGTTTGCATGTAAATTTGGAGAATTGCGTCAATTAATGCTTGGAACTGCATCCTAATTCGTTATGACAGATCGAGAATTGGACGTCCATTATTGAGTATTAATTACTTTGTTGCTCTCTGCTTTAAATCATGAATTCCCATATGGTATGGGCCCATACATATAGATATTTTGACCTGGGGTTTCTGCCAATAAGCAGCCCTTCAGTTTCACACCCGTGTGTGCACAGAAGCTCCTTCTGCTGTCGAGCTTTATTGGAGTAGTTTGTAATTAATACTGAGCTTGCTATCCTAGCTAAAGAGGATTAATTAGGAGTTTGTAATTAATACTGAGCTTGCTATCCTAGCTAAAGAGGATTAATTAGGACTATAGGCTGTCAATGGTAGCAGTAAGCTTAACCTTATTGTACCTAGAGTTGCATACAGAAAAACTCTAGATATGGTGTAGTGGATTATAATTTATACTTTATTAAGCAGCTTCTCCCGGGAACCGCACATGACAAGCTCCGTGTTGGGCGCTCTCCCACCTCCTGCACTGGCGGTTACAGTTGTTGGACACGCAAATTGGTCCTTAGTTTTGCATTTCTTCATTGAGAGCATTTTTTGCTCATTCAGGTCTCCGTACGATGACACATGTCACATTTCAGTAATTATATTGATAATATATTAATAAAATGGAAATAAAATGAGACACATATCATCCAATGAAAGTAGTCAGCAAAAATGCTATCTTCTTCATTTGATGTTCTCTTTTCTCTAACCTTTTCATGGTCTATGGTGCGACTTTGTCACTTTGGGCTTTTGATAAGAATGGGCCTTCGGCCTTCCAAAAGACCACCCAGCTTAAATACCTGATTTTCCAGAATTAATTGAGATGATTTTCGTATCCTAGCTTTTTATAGTTGTGTACAAGTTTTTATGCGAATGTCCTATTTTCCTGTTATATCACTATCCCTTCACTATCACTATCAACCACTTTATATAAAAGAGGCTACCCTCAACTGAAAGTTTTCAAGTTGGGTATTTTGGATTTGTTTGAAATTACAAGTCTACCTTTATTTTTCTTTTTTGTTCCATTTTCCTTGGTGATTATTTTGAGTTTTTTGTCATTTTGTGAGGGTAGGTTGGTCATTTCACCCATAAAACAACCCTTATTACTATTAGGTCAACTTTTAAAATTTAATTAATCTAGAAATGATGATTCAATCAACTTTTCAAATGATAATTACAAATATTTACAATTTGGTTCAACTTTAAAATTAAATTAATCTAAAAGTGATGATTCAATCAACTTTTCAAGCAATAATTACAAATATTTACAATTTGGTTCAAAAAACCAAAAGTCAACAATTGTAGGTTGTGCCTTGTTTGGCACAACCGCTTTTCGGCTTTGTGGTTTTTATGTTTTATCGTTCTTCCCAAACAAGTCACTAATTTGTTTGGTTTGGTTTTGTCTTGTGTTTAATTTGTTTGGCTTGGTTTTTATTTTTTTGGGTTTTTCCAAACAAACCACTAACACAAACAAGGCATAACTCAACACAAATTGGGCTATGCCTTATTTAGTTTTGTTTTTCTTTTTTTGGCTTTCCCAAATAAACCACTAATATTTGTTTGTTTTTTTTATATCGTTTTTTTTTTCAAAAAATTTCTTAAATTTAATTTTATACACATACCTTAGAAATTTAATTTTATTACACACATACATAAATTTCAGTTACACGTACACACATACAAATTTAATTTCATAATACTCTATTAATTACTCCCTCCGTCCCATAATAAGTGTCCATATTTCCTTTTTTGGATGTCCCACAATAAGTGTCTATTTCCTAAATTGGCATATAACTTTTATTTACTTTCCAAAACTACCCTTATAATAAAGACAAAGTAGCATTTATTTGTGGTCTCAAAACAAGCAAAAAGTCAAACACCCATCACATCTAAGGGTAAAATTGAAAATGGTCATTTAATGAACCCAAAAAACTAATATAATACAACTTTCTTAAACAATGTGCAAAATAGAAGTGGGCACTTATTATGGGACGGAGGGAGTATATTATACAATTCATCTCACCCCTATATCTATACTGTTATATAAAAGAGGCTAAAATGAAATGTTCTTTAGATGCTAAGTTAATTTGGCCTTAATGATCATTTTGGGTTTATAATTGGATTATTTGGCAATTTCACACCAATCAATCTACATCAAATTAGTATCCAATAGTAACTTGAGATTTGTTTGGCAAGGCTTCTTTAAGCCTTAAGATAACTTTCAAAGAATATTTGAATTACTAAACAAGCTTTAGATAACTTTAAATTAATGTTTATTTGACAATGCTTGTTTGAGTCTTAAGACAACTTTTAAGGAATATTTGAATTACCAAACAAGCCTTAAGTCACTTTTTTAAGACAAGCCGTAGGTTACTTTTGAAATGTAAGGCTTGTTTGGCAGGGCTTGTTTGAGCCTTAAGACAACTTTTAAGGAATCTCATAATTACCAAGCAAGCCTTAAGTAAGTTTTGTAAATTACTCCGTATCTTTTTGTATATGTGTGTGTGTGTGTGTGTGTGTGTATATATGCATAGATATTATATGTTATTATTATTATTATTGATGTATTTTAAAGTGTGTACAATTATAAACCGAGTTACCAAATTACCCTTTTGTTAAATATTTGTTAAATAGAATTATTAAATTACCCCTTTACCTTTTGTAATTACCCTTGGGTATGTATGTATGCATGCATATATTATTTTATTATATTATTAAAATTACCATTTTGCCTTTTGTAAAATACCCTTTTATCCAAGTTAAAGTGTGTATAATTATAAATTGAATAACCAAATTACCATTTCGTTAAATTGAATTACAAAATTACCCTTTTATTTTTTGCAAATTAACCTTTTGTATATATAAATGTGTGTATATATACATATTAAAATTTATTATTATTTTTATCATTATTATTATTATTATTATTATTATTATTATTATTATTATTATTATTATTTATGTGTTTAAAGTGTGTACAATTATAAATTGAATTATCAAATTACCCTTTTTTTCCTTTTGTAAACTACCCTTGTGTGCATATATACATATAGGGAGAGGATCTTAAGTGCACTCTATCCAGTGCACTGGTTTTTTAGCCTAAAAAATCTGTGGGTCAGCGGGGTGGCAAGACGGGGCGCGGATCAGCAAGGCAACCTGTGGATTTTTTTTAGGAAAAAAAGCCAGTGCACTGGGTAAAGTGCACTTACCCAATACACTTATGATCCTCTCATTATATATATATACACACATATATTATATTATTATATTATTATATTTATGTATAAATTGAATATATTATATACCACAATTGAATAAAAGTGTGTACAATTATAAATTGAATAGTCAAATTACTCTTATGCATTATGCAAATTACCTTTTTTTTTTCTATACTTTAAAGAAAAGAGCTTAAAGTTTAAAGTGTTTACAATTATAAATTCCCGTTTGTTAAATCGAATTACCAAAAACCCTTTTATTATATTATGATATATATATATATATATATATATAAATTGAATAATCTAATTACCCTTATACATTTGACAAATTACCATTTTGTTAAATCGAATTATCAAATTACCCTTTTGCCTTTCATAAATTACCCTTCTGTATATACGAGTGTGTGTGTGTGTGTGTATATCTATACGTTAAAGAAAAGATCCTAAATGTTTAAAGTATGTACAATTACAAATTGAATAATCAAATTACCCTTAAGCATTTTGCAAATTACTCTTTTGTTAAATTGAATTATCAAATTATCCTTTTGCCTTTTTTATTAACCTTTTTGTATATATATATATATATATGTGTGTATGTATACATATACATACACACACACATATACATACACACACATATATATATATATATTTATTATCTGTACGTCAAAGAAAAGAGTCTTAAATTGTAGGTTGACATCAATTAATATAGTTTTTGTTAAACCATATTTTTTTAATACCATCTTTAGAATTAATAAAACTTATTTCTCTTTCTTGTCCACGTTAAAAAAATGTACATTGTATTTTTTCCTACGAAATCCAACACCCGTGCATTGCACGGGCTGTCTTCCCTAGTCTCTGTAAAAGAGGCTAACTATCATTGTCAATTTTAATTTTGTCCTAATTTGTTATTTTTTTATTTAATTGTTTGAAATCACATTTTTACCCTTACTTTTCTTTTTTGTTCTATTTTCCTTTAATGATTACTTTTATTTTTTTGTCATTTTATGAGGGTAGGTTGGTCATTTCATCCACAAAACAACTCTTATTACTATTAGGTCAACTTTTAAAATTAAATTATTCTAGAAATGATGATGCAATCAACTTTTCACACAATAATTACAAATATATATAATTTCATTCAACTTTTAAAATTATTTAATCTACAAATAATGATTCAATCACCTTTTCAAGCAATAATTACAAATATTTACAATTTGGTTCAAAAACCCAAAAGTCAACAATTGTAAGTTATGCCTTGTTTGGCACAACTACTTTTCGGCTTTGTGGTTTGTATGTTTTTCCAATCTTCCCCAAACAAGTCACTAGCTTATTTGGTTTTGTTTTCTTTTATTTGGTGCTTTGTTTGGTTTTGTTTTATTTTTTTGGATTTTCTCAAACAAACCACTAATACAAACAAGGCACAAGACAACCCGAATTGAATTGGGCTATGCCTTGTTTGTTTTGTTTTTATTTTTTTGGTTTTCCCAAACAAAGCACTCACATTTGTTTTATACACCATATATAAATCTGTATCTATATCTATACCCTATATAAAAGAGGCTAAATGTGATTTCTAATTTTAATTCTGTCCTTATTGCTAAATGTGATTTTCAATTTCATTTTTATCCTTGTTTGTCATTTTTTGAATTGTTCATTTTTACCATTTAAGCTTTGAAATCCTATACAATTCCATGCATCTCCACACTCTTTTTTGGTTATTTATTCACAAACGGTTTTGGTTTTTTTTTTTTTTTTTTCTTTTCTCTTTGAGGTTGTATGAAAGTTGTATAAAAGTTGTCACAAAAAAATTACTCTTTCTAGAAATGCACAGAACAACAATTTCCCACAACCTAATTAATTACGTTGAACTCTCTCCAAAGCTGATTAACACTCCTGCAAGAGTAATGCTATACTTCCCAAAATTTGTATCCCAGACATGATTCTCAACACATATGGCAATGGGACCACCTTCAATAATAGTGGGACCAATTTAACAACCTCTAATAAAAATCATGTGACTCCATTACAACATGTGTTGAGAACCACATTTAAAATTCATATTTGATCAGGATCATAGTTCTACTCCAAGAGTTGCATATCTAATTTTACTGCAATTCAAATATATGCAGAAAAATATATATCTATGCATATGCAATGAACAATGGGTTACCCTCTTTATAAGCCCCTGCCAAATAATTTGCTTAAGATTCATGTGTGTATGTGTGAGAGAGAGAGAGGGGTGTTGCTGTCTGTCAAATAGGGTTGAAAGGATTTTAAAATGTCTCATTATCTATATACATATATATAAAGGGAAAATGAGGGTACCAAGAGAAATTACTACCATCAATAATTACACAAAAATCATTATCTTTCTTTCCCAATAAGTATATATAATAGACTAAATTGTCACAAAAATATTACAGAAAAACTATTTTTAACTTCCCTTAAAATCTCTACACTCACAAAGTGAGTGGGCCCCTACTAATATTTTATAATGATATAATCTAAATCCGATGGGGGGTGGCGTTCGTTTCTATAAAACTAGAAAATGTCTTTTTGTTGGTTTCATTTTTAAACCAAATTTTGGAAAATTTTTTGTAAGAAAAAAAAAAAATAAAAATATTACCAAATGTATTTTCAGTTATCATTTTTCTAAACAAATGAATACAAAAAGGGTAATGATATTGCCAGAATTGCAATACCTAATGGTGGAGTAAAAAGTGTCACTAAAAGTTTTAGCAACAAAAAAAAAGTATCGCTAAAACTTTTAACGATACTTTTGCTTTGGCAATAGAACTAGCCAAACAGAAAACCACAATATTACCAAATGAACCCTAAATTTTCAGATTTCATATAAACTATGTAAGTCTACTCCAAACCCTACCTGTTTTGGTTTTTTTTTTTTTCCCCCTCCAATTACTTCACCCAACAACGCAGTAATGGGAGTTGAGGCCTACCCACAACAGATGCACAAAATTATTGTGTGACACCCCCTAATTTTAATATTCTGAGATTTACATTTTGAGTGCGAGGATGATTGGAGAAATTTTAGTGGCAATCACACATTGTGACAGTCAAAGGAGAGAATTTTTTATACGCCTCCCATTTAATCCCAATTTAAGTGTTCGTGTTGGGGACATCCGTGCACTTATTACAATTCCTACCTAAGGGTTTACTTTCAAAATGCCTATTATAATTGTGGTATCCACCTAAAAGAGTAAAAAGCAAAATACAAAGTGGAAGGCAATATGATTTCAAGAAGAATGATTAAGACAAAATCTCTAAGAAATGGTAGGCTAGGATAAAGTTAATCCTGTGTTTGAAGTATTGGTTTGGTTTTACTTTAGAGAGACGCATTATTTGCCAATTTATTTTAGAAGGGCCCCATTAAATTGGGTTATTCTTTTTTTTTTTTTTTTCCCTTCTAAGAAGACTTTATTTTCAACAATCAAATATAACTTGTACCTAATCACCTTCACTCTCTTAATCATAGAAGACATGGTGGTCTAATTATCAACTTATAGTAGCATGACTTTTATGCCCTTTCGGTTGTATGGAAAGCAATGGCCAATGTTAAAAAAATTGGCTTAATTATAAAGTATACTCTTGAAGTTTGGCCTCTGTCTCATTTTAGTCCTTATAATTTTAATTGTGTAAATTTAGTATTTGAAATTTTAAATAAAAGTAATGTGGTCCAATTCTGTGAGAAAATTGACAAAATTTACTCATATGCTATGCACTTTCACGCTTTTTAGGGGAAAAAGAAATGGAAACCCACCAATCTCTCCATCTGTTTATGAGCGTAATTGTGCATATCAGTGGGTAAATTCTGTCAATTTTACTCTCAGAATTGGACATTTGGGTCACATTGCTTCTATTTAAAAAATTTAGGGACCAAATTGACACAATTGAAATTACATAGACTAAAATGAGACAGAGACCAAAATTCAAGGGTATATTTATAACTAAGCCTAAAAAATTTGAAAAAATGAACCTAGATGTACCTAAGTTATTTGAGGTCAAGTCTACTAGAGCTCTTCAAAACTTGCCGACTTCAGCATTGTTTGGTTTATGGATTTATTAAGGGAATTGCTATTTGCATTCTATGGATGAACTACTGCACTTTATGAAACGCATTGACACAATGATACTGCATAGCATGTTAGTCGAACCATGGAGCGCTTTAGTTCACTTTTGGAGTGGTAAAAGCAAATCCCTTCATTAAAGAAAAGTAAAGTAAAGGAAAACACTCCCTTAGTATTCATTCATACTTAAATAATATTAGTAGTAAAAAATAAAATAAAATTTCACTTGACACGTGAAGATTAAGTGAAATTTCACTGAATCCGTATATGAATATTAAGTGAAATTTCACTTAACTCAATCTTTGAGAGCCTTTTTAACAAATTAAGAATAAAATTGAACTTTAAACCTTAACAATTACTTTTAGAGACTTTCGCTGAAATTTCTAAAAGAAAAAATGAGCTCATCTAGGCTCAAATTTAGAGCTTTAGTATGACTTGTTTACTGAGGCCTGTTTGGTAATATCAATTGGAGGTTCAATTGCACTATTAGTCCCCCAACGTGGTTTCCAAACAGATAGGCTTAAGCTAGGGTTCGATTACAACCCAAATGTGAACTCCAGTCACATTTTTACTTTGTTTTTAGGGTAAATTTCATTGACACCCTCTTAAGTATTGCACTTTTTTTTTTACTAATACCCCCTAAACTAAAAAATTGAACAAACTGACCCCCTCAACTATTCGTGAGGGAGTATTTGAGGGAGGCAATTTGATAAGAAAAATAATAGTTGGGGGTTTAGTTTGTTAAATTTGTAGTTTAGGGGGGTGTTAGTGAAAAAAGGCAAAAAATGAGGGGATGTCTATATAATTTATCATTAAAAAAAATGGGAAACTTGGTGTAAGGCCCCTAAGGTTGCGCTAAGTTGGACTAAAGGACAAGCCATAATCAAAAACCCACACAAGGACACACTCTAAAAAAACTTTCCCTCCTAAAGTCTTCTCAAATTTGAACTATCCCTCTTAGTCCTATAAAATTTTAAATTTCACTCTAATTGAAAAAATTGCCCATGGAACCACCACTACCATCTCTCTTCTCTCTCTAACTTTCTCTCTCCTCCCCCTCCATAGCCACCACCATCACAACCACCACCACTATAGCCACCATCTTCTCTCCTCCTCCATCCACCATCTTCTTTCCTCCTCCATCCACCATCTTCTCTCCTCCCCCTCCATAGACACCACCACCACCATTTTCTCTCATCTTTCCTCCATAGCCACCACCATTACAACCACCACCACTGGAGCCACCACCGAAGTCGTCGTCGTCGGAGCAGTCGCCAGAACCGTCGCCATTACCACCAACTCTCTTCTCTCTCCTCCCCCTCCATAGCCACCACCACCACCATCTCTCTTCTCTCTTTGACTTTCTATCCTCCTCCCTCCATAGCCACCACCATCACAACTACCACCACCGGAGCCATTGTCGCCGTCGCCAGAGCCATCGCAACTACCACCAACTCTCTTCCCTCTCTAACTTTCTCTCTCCTCCCCCTCCATAGCCACCACCACCATGCATCTCTCTCCTCCCCCTCCATTGCCACCACCACCGCCGGCCACCACCACCACCACCACCACCACCAAAACAAATCTCCACGGCCAACTGCTCTTAAGATGGTCAGAACTGTTGAATGAAGGTGGGATGATAGGTGATCGATGGTTGCTGGAGGTGCTAATGGCGATCGTCGGAGGTCGTATGAGGTCGTCGGAGGTGGAAGTGGTGGTGGCCGGAGGTTAGGCATGGGTGGTATCAATGGTGGATGGTCTCCGGAGGTGCTAGTGGCGGTCGCCAGAGGTCGTCAGAGATCGCCGGAGATGGTAGTGGTGGTCACCTAAGGTGGAAGTGGTGCTGGCCGAAAGCTAGGGATGGGTAGTGGCAATGGTGGCAAGGGTTTGATAGTAAGGTTAGATGATGAAGATGAGGATGTTTTAGTTCAAAAAAAAAAAAATTAGGAGTAAAAATCAAGTTGTTTTATTAAGTGTCCTTCATTTTAATTTAGCTTGTATTAATGCCCTTTTCACCAATTTTCCAAAAAAAAAAAAAATAGTTAAACGCTTTTACAAACCTCCCTCCAATGGATTTTTAGGTAACTTGTGAGTATGCTTGTTGATGTGATAGATACCCTTCAGTTAATGTGAGTGTTATTTGGATTGGATCCACGCTGAGTTACATTATTCATGGGTTATGAGAACTAGGTCCCACTCAAGTAACACACTCTCATTAACTAGAGTTACCACATCAACATTCCACATGGTACCCTCAATGGCCAAATCACATAGGTTGACATTGTTATTGGGATTGTGCCCTCAAACCAGTTAATTTGACTATGGAAATTATAATACATTTATGTATGTCAATTCATGAGATGAATGGTTAGGTTGCTATCCTTAAACATCATTGTATGTAATTCATATGTGTATAGGATTACATATGGGAGATATGAATTACTATTCCTTGTTGTTTCAAATAAATCACAGTGGATGATAAGACCAGATAACTTATCAGGTATACACTGTAGTATGATTAACTTCTATATGATAGAGTGATGAATCTCATTCACATTAGTAGTTGACTCTAAGTTAATATGCTAGTGCATAAGTTGCATTGACGAACTGTGAGTTAAACATATTGACAAGAAAATCTGTTACAGTTAATAGGAACTCAAATTTGTATAAGATACATGTCCTTAATCCTGAGATAGTAATCGACACAAGTCGTATGCTTGGTTGCTTTGAGTTTTCAATCAGTGAGGTCTTCAAGATCAATAACTGGGTATCTTGGTTGATCAAGTGTATGGTATTGGGAACGAATATGATCAAGATGGAATCTACCTTCTTGTAAAGTGTAGTTCTTTACAATAGAGTAAGTAGTCCCTTAAGAATGTCACTGGTTGATTACTAAGAGTTGCGCAGCCATGTCAACAAGTTGTTGTAGATATGTTTGGTAATTTATGAGTGATGAGTCTGGTGACTGATACTCGAGGAATATAAGATGTATTTATCTGTTAGGTAGACTGTAATAACCTGCATTTTCATATTTAATTTGTAATTGCATTGTCATATTAAATTTCATTTGGTATTGACTGCTTCATTTAATTACATTTCTCATGTTCTAATTATTATCCCTTGTGTTATTTCATATTAAAATTCTGTTGGGGTTAAACTGTAATTTTTATAAAGTTAGCAATACCTGTGTGGATTTCAAAACTGTATTTCAAAACGGTGGAAATATTTCCTTTTGACTCAATCAGTATTTTTATGAAACCAGTAAATCAATTCTTAAGTTAAAATGAATTTCCTGTATTTTTGTGGTGACCACCGCGCCCCGAAAATGCCAGTTTATGTCCAAAACTGTCCACGCTGTGTTGAACTTCCACAGATTTTAGAAGTGACTGATTGGACAATTGCTTTATTTCTAATTATGGAAACTCATCATTGGATAAGGCAATGTTTGGGAATGTTTAACTTGTGTGTGTAATTTTTGTGCCATAAGTTGTTTTCCCAAACACCCCAATTTGACCCCTACTAGCCTATAACACCCTTTCAATCCTTCTACAGTTGATATATATACATATACGTATGTATAAGATCTTGTATACCTGCAGTTGGTTTAGAAATTAACTAATTTAAATCATTTGTTGAGTGAACAAGGGAGAACTTGGAGCCCAAGTTCTTCACATTCCTTGTTTATATATACACACACTTGAGCTCATACTCCCTCCCATTACACACAATCTGGAGATTAACAGAGAGTTCTACAGATTTTATTTTAGAGAGAGAAAGCTCAATCCTCCATAACCAAGCTTGTTATTTGATTTCTTATCTCTTATTTCTTTCTCAACAACATCTTTGCCTTTGATCTTTGTGAGTATTACTAACTCACTAAGAATGTAATTTCATGTTTATTTACTGTGTAATTGTTTAATTTTGTAAAACACCATGGTTGATTTCACGTATGAACTCCATGGCTTTGAAAATCAAGATTTTTCAATCTCAACCAAAATCTGTTTTCTTAGATAATAATGAAAGATTATGATTCATAGATGTCATGTTTACAGTAGTAGGACCTAATTTACTCACATGAGAAAGTATATTAGAAATTAAGTTTTGACAACTTTTAGTTTTTCATGAAATTCAAGAGCTATGGTTTGATTTGGGTTAATTTGATAATAGATTCTTAATCCTTGTTGAAAAAACAAAGAAAAACATATATTACATGTCTTATATAATTCCGGAATTGAAAATGGGTCAAAAAGACCCCATTAAGCTGAAACAGAGCAGTTTCTGCGAGGAAGAAGAAGCCTTAGCTTCATCTCGCGCCACGATCGCGCGCGCGAGAATCGCGCGAGCGGCCCGCGCGAGCGACCCCTCACGCGAGCGGCCCGCGCGCGCGAGGCATGCGTCTCCAGGCAGATAAGAAAGTTTTTATATATAAATGGAATTTAGGCAGATCGCGCGAACGAGGGTCGCGCGAGGAACCCTTCGTGCGAGCGATCCGCGCGTGCGACCTTGGCTGTTTCAGGCAGATAAAAAAGTTTATATATAAATGAAAATTCGGCATATCGCGCTAGCGGCCCGCGCGCGCGACCTCTGGCAGATTATGGTTTTTGTCTGTTTTGTATTTAGGGACTGTTTGGTTCAATTTTTAAATACTGTTAAGGTTCTGTTTGGAAATTTTATTAATACAGAATGCTATTAGTTATGTTTGAATTGATTAAGGAAATGAATTACGAGTTATCAATCCCCGTACGCGTGTTGTTCATTTAATTCAGCATTTTGCTTATGTTTAAGTCCATGTCAATCATATGGAGTCAGTGGTACATGCATGTGGGTGTTAGTCAGTGTGGAAAAGAGTAATGGTAGTGTGGAAAAGAGTAATGGTAGTGTGGAAAGAGTATGAGTTTGAGTTTGTGGTTGTGGTTGTGGTTGTGTTTGTGATTGTGGTTATGATTGTGGTTGTGGTTGTGGTGGTGGTTGTGGTTGAGATTGCGAAGAGGGTATCTTTGAAATGCGACGGTGGCAAATTTGGACACTCCCTGACGCCCAAGGAAGCGTTAAAGTGTGTGAAGCCGAACTTGGACATTCCCTGGCACCCATGGTAGTGCTAAAGTGTGGCCTACGGACATTCCCTGATACTCGAGTATGGATACTGCATGAGGGGTTGCCCCGGTATTTGCATGGTGGTTAGGGTATTCAAAGTGTGAGGCATTGGACATTCCCTGGTACCCCGGACCAAAGTGTGAGGCAAACTGGACACTCCCTGGCGCCCCGTTGCTAAAGTGTGGCTATCTTAGTGTTTCAAAGATACCAGGAGTAAGATAGTGGGTTGTTGGGTTTTGTCGAGAGAAAATAGTCGACAAGAAGAGTGTGGTGCATCGTTCTCATACACGGTCGCATATGTGTGAACTTATCTTTTGAATAATATTATGGTTGTTTTCTAAACAAGCTCTTTATCTTAAATATAAACTTGTGGATTTAAATGGGAATTGGAAAAACGGTAAATGAGTATGTTTTACATTTAAAGTCATGTTTTTAATACTCACCAGCTTCTTGAAGCTGACGACGTTGATGCATCCTGGACATTCGTGTTCAGGCTTTTCAGGTTATGATCAGGAAGGACCTTATGACTACGCTAACTGAGAATGACTGCTTTTGGAATGAGAGAACTGTTATTGATTATATGTTTTAAGTTTTAAACTGTTTTGTTTTATAAGGATGACTGTAACAGACACTAAGTTATTGTTTTATTTTAAGGCGGTCTGTGCCTTAGTTGACCCCGTATCATAAGATGTAATAAGTTAGAAAAATTTTATAAGCCTTGATTGCTCTGCTCTGATTATTATGTTTTGTTTATTCGACGTTTGGGACAGAATCGATCCTTCAAACTGTCGCGACCTACGGGTCCATAAAGGAAATTAAACGCTTTCCTTATTTATGCTACGTCGGGGCGTGACATAGACAGTATTGTTATTCATACATCCCAATGATAAATATGAATACTGGAAAGGTAGAGGGACATTAGTATCATGTTATACAAGGCTATGAATCGCTAATATAATTGTGGTTTTATTCTTATGCACTGAAGTGCAATTATCATTATATAGTGGAGTTAATAATAATTGATTAATTATTATTCCTTAGTTAAGAGTTTAACTAGATGGAATTAATAGTTAATCAGAGCCAGTAATTAAGAACCCAGGGGTCCCACTCTTAGCTCGAAGGAATGTTTGGATGCAAAGGAGAAAAGGAAAATGGGAATCGGCTAACCGGTTTGTGGGACTAACCGGTTAGTGAGTAACCAGTTTGTTGGACTAACCAGTTAATCGGTTAGTTGGAGAAATCGATTTCTGGAAAATCGGTTACTGGTGACTAACCAGTTACTGAGGAACCGGTTTGTGGGTACTAACCAGTTTCTTGTAGGTCGGTTTAAGAAGCTTATAAATAGAGGGGCTGCCGGCAGAATTAAATAGCTGCGTATTTTCACATTCTAAACGCCCTAGATCTATTTCTAAGATTCCCTAGACCTCCTAACTTCTCCTAGAAGGTTTTCCACCAAACCCTAGCCTCCATGATCATTCAAGAGACATAGGAGTGAAGATCGCTAGTCTCGGACAACGCTTACTAAAAGATCTTCAGAATGCTCAATAATAATCGAAAGTTGATGAATTTTGGACACGACGAAGTTGACATCGAGACGAAGCTGCTATAAAAAATTCAAGTCATTCGGAGATCGTTTAGTCCTCCTAACGAGCGCATATTTTTCGGATAAAAGTTATCGGGATTGAATCATGACAGAAATCGTACAAGAGTTCTCGAAACGATTTAACAAATCACAAAGGTATATCTAACCGTATATATATATATAATTATATATATGTGTATGTGTGTGTGTGTGTGTGTATATATTGCAAGTAAATTAAACGAGAAGTAGATCTAAAATTTTGAACTATATCTATCCTTCTGTTGTGCACTGGAACTGGTTTTTTCCAACAATTGTTTCTATTTTTTTTCCAGTGAATCATTAGTGTAACACTTATGTCTTGTACGAAGACATAAGTGCTAGGGACAGGAGGCAAGGGCGGAACTACAGTCATCATGGGTGGTGCCATGGCACCTCTCATGTTTTGTAATAACCTTTATGTATAATAGTATATATATGTATGTGGATATATACAGTCAGACTCTAAAACGCATTGGGGATGCGCACTGGGATTTTAAGCCTTAAAAAACCGCGCTTCCACGAAATGGCAGGACGGGACGCGGGTCATCAGAGCGGCCCACAATTTTTTTAAGCTTAAAATTTCAGTGCGCAAACCTAATGTGCATACCCAGTACGTTTTAGAGTCTGAATGTGTATATATATATATATATATATATTAGGGATCTTCTATGTTACATCCCAGTGGTTATATTACAACCAAGTTACTACAATTTGGCACTACTTTTGGTACCAAAATGTTGAAACTTTGTTTCAAATGTATTAACTTTAAAAATCATACTATTAGTTTTGGGAAAATCGTCTTACTTTTAAAAATCATTTTTCAAATGTTACTACATTTTGGCACCAAAATTACAACATTTTAGCACCAACATTACTAGGATGCATGTATGATACATATAAATCTGCTAGGATATATCCCAGAATTTTTCAATATATTAATGTATATGTGCCCAATTTATTTTATTTTTTGGTCTTCTATTGACACACTCTAAATCAATAAAATAGGTTATTCTCTTTAATTTTCTATGGTGGAACAAAGCAAGGTAACCAAATTTGATAATAACAATAACAAAAGGAAAAAAAAAAACACACACACACACACACACACACACACAAGGTAAGTACATAAGAATTATATACATATTTTAGTATATTTCTCTTCGGAAACAAAATCCTGATTCCGCCTCGGAGAGGGGCAAGGTTCGAATAACTTTCTAATTCTTCATCTTTCTATATCTATACATATCATCATTTTTCCATGTTAGACAGAAGATTGGTTGGTTTAGTTGGATATTTATGAATGAATGTGGGGTAAGGGTTGGCCCCCTTAGGGTACCAAGTTTTTGTGAAGGGGAAGGATTTAGGATCAATTGGGTTTGCAACAAAACACACACGCCGCCGTCCCGCTCCGCTCCTGGCCATGCTTGGGTGTGGATTGGACTTGGGCCTACACATATATATCTTTTTTAAACACAGTGTATTTAAAAATTTTATTTTTTAATCTGAAAGAGTTTTACTAGGATTGGCTTAGTTGGGGACCCAGTGTCACACCCGTTCCAGAAATTTATGATTTTTGAAAATGCATCATTTGAGATTTTGAAATTATAAATGTTATTAATAATTTGAGTTGAGGTTGACTGTGAGTCAACGGTAAGGTGTCAGTGAGGACACGGGAACATGGCAGTTCATATTGCATGGGCATGAATAAATGACATTTATATGATTTAAATGTTATTTGACTTTATCTGGTATTCCTGTGAGTAGTAATTTTACCTGTGTTTAGTAAATTCTGGTAATTTTGATTTTGTTATATCATTTTGAAAACTGTGGTAAGAACGTGAGTGACACGTTAAATAAAAATGTAGGTTGTGTAGAGATTTCACTTGACTTAGTTTTCGGACGTAAGTTTTGGACCCAAACGAGATTTAGTCGGAAACTTTTGGAATTTATAATTTTCACTCGTAAAGGCATAAGATGGACGTGTGCGAAGTTTCATGGGTTAATGAGAAGTTTTGAGAAACTTGCGGGGTGGTAAACGTAATTCCCATAAAGTTTTTCTATAAATACTGGTGGATGAGATTCATTCTCATCCAAACTTTCCAAAAATATCTAGAGAGAGGAGAGAGGAGGGGATTTGTTGCCACGGGCTTTGCGACGACGATCGGCGACCTTTCGTCTGTCAGATTTTCACCAAATTCAATATTTGAACTCGTGGAGGTAAGGCCTACGTTTTGATACTACTTAGGCCGTGTTTGGCCAATTTTTGTAAAAATCTTAATTCTAGACTTTTGGGGAAAATCAGGTAAAACTCGTAGGAATCGCGTATAATTTGAAATCCGACGTTTATTCGGGCCTCTAGACGATCCTTCAAAGTTTGAAGAGAATCGCACGAGGTATGAATTCTAGATCTATGAAATATATGGATTTTCATGTTTTGAACATCAACTTTGATATCTTTGGATCCGGGCGAAATTCATGTATTAATTAGGCCCGTTAATTATGCACGTAAAATTACATAAAAAGCACGTATAACTGTTTATGTGAGCATGTTATGTGTCTACTTGGGTCAAAGAGGAGTTTGGTGCAAATTCATCCGGGGTAAGCTCCTCGAACCTTGAGGATTATGGTTGTGATTGAAATGGAATTGGAATTGTGGTTGTGTCTGGATTGGAGGTGGGCCCAACCAGTACACGGTACCTGGTATGGAGGAAGGCCAACCAGTGTACGAGATGCGTGGGAGAGGTGGGCCTCCTACGGCATCGACCGGATGAATGCGTACCACTCACCCTAGAGACTATTTCTATGTGTTTTAGATGCTTAAACCATGAATTGTCATATAAGCATACATTTAGAATTGTACGCTCAGCATATAGCTGAGCAGTGGAGATGTACTCCATTGTATGTAAGAAGAAAGACAAGAAGAAGCGTGTTGAGTGAGGTCGAGGAACGCCGGGGAAATCACCTTTGTATATGTTTTTGTTTTAAATCCTAAAACTTGTGTAAGGATTAGAAATTATAATAATATGTTGTAATAGAACTATAAATTAGTTTCGTAGTATTGAAATCTTGTAATAGAACGTCTGTGGTTATGTTTAAATGTTGTATTTGAGTTACGGTTGTGATTGTTGTTGGTATAGAGAAGCATGGGTAGTTAATTTTCATCACAGGCTACCCAGCAGGGGAGCAGTCGACTGGACCCAGGATCAGTCGACTGAATCCCGTGTGTTTGAGACACTAAAAGTGAATAGTAATGGAAACAGTCGACTGGACCCTTTATCAGTCGACTGAACACTGTTAATTGTTGGCTACTGCTTCTATTAATGGCAAAACCAGTCGACTGTACCATAACTCAGTCGATTGGACCCCTTTTGAAAATGTTGTATTTTGGTTCTGCTTAACGCAGTCGACTGGGGACCTTTGATCAGTCGATTGAACTACTATAGATTCTAGCTACTGATCCAAATAGTAACCAGTGCAGTCGACTGGGTTCCCTGATCAGTCGACTGGACCTCTGTTAAGAATTTAGGGTCTTGGTTTCTGCTAGGCACAGTCGACTGGACCCTAAGCACAGTCGACTGAACCTCTGTTTTCAAAAACTGATTCGTTTGAGTGTGTTTCCACTTGGCCAAAACTTTTTATAACTCTGATTTCAAGGAAATTTCAATTCAAAGGGTAATGTTCCCTAAAGTTTTAAAATACTCAGGGTTGTTTTAAAGTTCTTTCCGCTGCGTATTGTTAGAGGATGTTTGGATGAGCCTTGGTGGCATGCCACGTGTTCTATTTCCACGCATAGTGGGATGGGTCGTGACATTTAGTAGTATCAGAGCAATAGGTAACAAACCTTTGGGAACGTTCGACGTCGAGTGGAGTGTTGAGTGAACTGGCACATATTCTAGAATGCATCCACATATTGTAGAGATGTTTGATGCATATGGTATGTTGTTATACATACATGATTATGTTATTGGTATACATGCATAGCATTTATGCATTTGTGAATCGGTGGAATCATACGGACGTAGAGTTGTGTGATGAGATGAGGCTTACCGTGCATTATCATAGACCTTGTGAAGGGAGATGAAGGAGAGATGATATCTTGGTAGTAAGAGACAATTGGAATTCTAAACAAAACTAAATGCTTTTGATCGGATCGGTTGATGTTCTTAATGTTAGTGACGAGTGTCCTTTGGGAGATCTTACCGAGAACGAAGTCGAGTAGTAAATGTCAGAGAAGATTTCTGTATAGTTCACCTAGAGAATAAAAGTGAGTGTTGTGGTTGAGTTTTGAGATTAGAAGTACTTGATAAAAGTTATACTTCAGACATGGGATGCACGTCATGATGTGAGAGAAAATGGATGACCAGTTGTGGGGGTTTATGACAGAAAAATAGTTCAACAGTATGTATTGCTCGTGTATGGGACCGGTGAGGAATCTCTCACCTTATCTTACGGTGGTAACCTACGGCACGATCGTGCGAGGTTATCTTATGGGGTATTTTTTGACATATACGGTGTATGGTTTGTCTTACGGTATATACGGGGTATGTCGAATAGTTGGAGAATCTCTCAACTTATTGTATGGTATTGAGACGATTGGATGGTTAAGGAATCTCTCAACCTATCTTATGGTATGTATTAGATAGTTGAGGAATCTCTGAACCTATCTTGTGGAATGTATTGAGGATTGGGCAATATCTCTATGGGTTATCAGTATTGTGGTTGTTGAGGAATCTCTCAACTGAACCTGGTTTCAAATAGTCGTAGCATTATAACAGATGCAGATGCAGTGTAGGGATTTGTAGCAAATGCTATCGAGTTAATAGTATAAAGGAAATTGTTGGGATTTGAAGGTTGACCTAAGATGAGAATTATGAATGGAAATGATAGAGTATGAGTGAACAGTTTGAGCCTATAGATAGTCGAAGGTTAACTGATGAGATGATGAGACTTCTAGAGTGGTTGCCTAGACTCGATGGTTATGCCCGTAGAAATGCTACGATAAGGATGATGACTGATGTTGAAGGACGACATAGGTCAGAGGAGAAATTGTAGAGGTCTTGGTGAGAAACAAATGAATGGACATGCATAGTAATGAAATTTCGTTGGTGTTTCGAGATGGTTCTCCAAAGGAAATGGAATAAAGGAAGTAAGAAGATGAGACCAGAAATAATAGGTGAAGGTAATTGATCAAAAGTGACAGAAGTCCAGAGGAATCAAATTGATAATTCGATAACATAAGGATAAGAGGATCTTGATAGAGAAATTCTATAGAAAGGTTGATGGAGAGTAAATGGACAAAAATGCAGAGTAATAAGATTCCCTAATGTTTTGCCGGGGGTTGTCGGAAGAGATAGAATAAAGGGAGTAAAATTAGGAGACTGAGAATAAAAGATAAGTGTGAATTATGGAACGTGATAAGAAACTCAAAGAAATCGAGTGGATATTTGGCTATCATGGGGATGAGAGTACTTTGATAAGAAGCTTGTAGTGAAGGTGGTTATCACAAAGGGGTGAAGTACATGCGATTTCAAACCTGGATTTTTAACATATATTTAAAATAAAACGAAAATCTTTCCTTTGAATGCTTTTAAAATATCGTTGAGTATTTAACACACGATACTATCATCAGGACGCTAGAGTATAACGGGTATTACGATAATGAACAAGAGCGGTTGTGGGAACGATAGACGGGTAGAGAGACTTTGGGTAAGTCAATGTAGAGAAGTGAAAATATAAATCGAGAAAATAAAGCTTTAATGAGTAAATAAACGGGGACAGTTGAGTGGAATGAAGACTTGGTAGTACGTTGAGTACGTTATCCGATATGATAGCGGGAATGTGAGGCTGATAGAATACAGTGGTGGATGCAATGGGAACCTATCACAGTTTTCTTGAATTCCAACAAGGTTGGAGGATTTTGAGAATGTCGGATTCCATCCCTGAGAAAATTTTAAAATGTTTAAAATATTTCAAAACCTAACTTTTGTTTAAATGAGGGATGTGGTATAAAATGCTGGCGACAGTGTATCGAGTAGGTTTTGAAAGCTAAGTATTGTAGAAAGATACAGTATGCGTAGTGCTGGGGAACAACAATAGTGGTTGAATGATTGAGTTCCACGTGAACAGGTGGTGGACTTCAAAATTCCAAAGTAAGGCGATGGTAGGGTTTCGTGCACCTGAATTTGATCAGTTTGAAGGTATGGCATTAAGGGGGTTATCGTGAGTATCGTGCCAAAGGGAGCTTGATCTGGGTTTAGGTATTGGAACAATTCGAGATTGTGAATGATTGAAAGTTTGAACGATCAAGAACTTGATGAGATTCATAACGTATAAAGCACCTGAAGGATGATAGTTATGATCAATAGGTTGACTTTAATAACCGTAGTGAGAATAGGGTGACTTTGTGTATTGTCGCGACAAGTATGAGAATTAGGAGTTGATTAGGAATATACTGAACACAGTGAGACGTACCTTATGGAAATATTTGATTACCGGACTACCTTTAGATGGGTTACAAGAATAATATAAACGTTGAGCAACAAGATTATTCGGGAACAATGGAGTGGAGATAGAACAAACAAAGTATTAGAGAGTTTGAATTGGAATTGAGTCAAAATCAACTACAGTTATGAAACATCAAATGTTGGAATAAAATATGGAGTCGTGAGATGTTATACGAGGAGCATATACTTAGGGTGAAGGTTTATTAAGAGCTCGGTATGAGTTGAGGTACACGGAAGTGTGATTGGTCTGGACTTGTGTAAAGGTACAAGTAAAACAACTGAGGATTATGGAGTTGTATAACTACGGCAATGGTAAGGGATCTACGTGGACTGATGAATGTAAAAAAAAATAAAAATAAAATAAATGGTAAACGGGTAGTATATGAGATAGGAATGGACTACAGTGGGGTTGTGATCTCCGACAGAAAGGTAATTGACTCAGGGTATATGTACACTATGAGAATCAGATGGACTGTGAATAGTCAAACGATAGAGCCAGTGATGAAGTATGTGTTGAACGTAGGGATACGTTGTAATGAACACTGTGAGATATGGATGATTGACTAAATTGATTTTGGTTGACAATGTCATTTGTCACTACGGATATTGAGGCAATTATGTGGGGAGAAGAGATGAAAGTATTATGGGAGATTTTAAATCAGTTTGTTTTAAATCATAAATGATAATTTTAATTGGCCTTGTTGAAAAGTTTTAAAACAAGTGTGAGGTATGAATATTTTATTTCAATCGGTGGTAGTTCGAGTGCAAACTTGGGAGAGATGAACGGCAATTGTATTTTACTTCACCGTGGGTGATTTGAGACACGTGTAGACTCGAACGAATAGAATGGTGTGAAATTTTCAGTAGAGAACTTGCTTGATGCCTTATGAGGTACGAGTGATGGGATTATAGTACGAGATTGGTAAAACTTGAATGGAATGATACGAATTTGTAGGGACAGAGAGAAGTACTGGGTGACGAACTACCGACTATGTGATAATTATTGCAACTGATGTTGCCGTGATGTGGAGTTATTAGGAAGGCAGGTCAGAATTTGATAAGAACTTGGGAATCATTTTGTGAGATCCCATCCCACATCGGATAAATATAAAAAGTTAGTCTGATATATGTAGAATCAAGGGGGCTACTACTAACAACTTGGGCTTAAGCATTTTAAGGGCCAGTGTGGTAGGCCTGTCAAGTTGTTGGGCTAGTGGACCTCTTAGGGCGTTACACATTTGAAATACGATATGGTACTGCAAGTGGTATGATGATTAGTAGAGTAAGAGATTGAATCTATAGTATGTGAAACAGTTGGTTGAGGCATTGACTTATCGACATAGTATTTGTATATGATAGTACTCAGTTTGGTTCACTTCAAGATGATGAACTGTGTATGATTGTTCACCAGCTTGGACATGTTGTCAACGACTCTTAGTCGAAAAGTAAGATAGGTGAATGAGAGATGAATTATTTCCTTGGGTTGAGTATTGTGATGAAACTTTTGAATTTCGAAAAGAAAATGTGACACGTACGATGAAAGGATACATGAGTTGACGTTGTGATGTCGTGAGGTGAGTTAATGTCAGGTATGACTATTGGGTAAGTTTCACTCAAGTATTGATATTCTTATCTATCGAGATGCTTCAGAGTATTGCTAGGATTCTGTTTGAATCTCCTATCAGATTGAGACAGAGGCTCCGAGGATTTATTTTCCTTAAGAGCCTGAGGATTTATTTTCCTCATGAAACTTGGATTTTTCGGTAAAGTGTTTGAGTGGTGTATGAGGCAAGTGTTCGGAGTACTTGTGTGAAGTCGTGATGACGTGAGAGGATGGTTTAAGTTTGGGGACAAACTTCCTTTTTGGAGGGGAGAGTTGTCACACCCGTTCCAGAAATTTATGATTTTTGAAAATGCATCATTTGAGATTTTGAAATTATTAATGTTATTAATAATTTGAGTTGAGGTTGGCTGTGAGTCAACGGTAAGGTGTCAGTGAGGACACGGGAACATGGCAGTTCATATTGCATGGGCATGAATAAATGACATTTATATGATTTAAATATTATTTGACTTTATCTGGTATTCCTGTAAGTAGTAATTTTACCTGTGTTTAGTAAATTCTGGTAATTTTGATATTGTTATATCATTTTGAAAACTGTGGTGAGAACGTGAGTGACACGTTAAATAAAAAGGTAGGTTGTATAGAGATTTCACTTAACTTAGTTTTCGGACGTAAGTTTTGGACCCAAATGAGATTTAGTCGGAAACTTTTGGAATTTATAATTTTCACTCGTAAAGGCATAAGATGGACGTGTGCGAAGTTTCATGGGTTAATGAGAAGTTTTGAGAAACTTGCGGGGAGGTAAACGTAATTCCCATAAAGTTTTTCTATAAATAGTGGTGGATGAGATTCATTCTCATCCAAACTTTCCAAAAATATCTAGAGAGAGGAGAGAGGAGAGAGAAGGGGATTTGTTGCCACGGGCTTTGCGACGACGATCGGCGACCTTTTGTCTGTCAGATTTTCACCAAATTCAATATTTGAACTCGTGGAGGTAAGGCCTACGTTTTGATACTACTTAGGCCGTGTTTGGCCAATTTTTGTAAAAATCTTAATTCTAGACTTTTGGGGAAAATCAGGTAAAACTCGTAGGAATCGCGTATAATTTGAAATCCGACGTTTATTCGGGCCTCTAGACGATCCTTCAAAGTTTGAAGAGAATCGCACGAGGTATGAATTCTAGATCTATGAAATATATGGATTTTCATGTTTTGAACATCAACTTTGATATCTTTGGATCCGGGCGAAATTCATGTATTAATTAGGCCCATTAATTATGCACGTGAAATTACATGAAAAGTACGTATAACTGTTTATGTGAGCATGTTATGTGTCTACTTGGGTCAAAGGAGAGTTTGGTGCAAATTCATCCGGGGTAAGCTCCTCGAACCTTGAGGATTATGGTTGTGATTGAAATGGAATTGGAATTGTGGTTGTGTCTGGATTGAAGGTGGGCCCAACCAGTACACGGTACCTGGTATGGAGGAAGGCCCAACCAGTGTACGAGATGCGTGGGAGAGGTGGGCCTCCTACGGCATCGACCGGATGAATGCATACCACTCACCTTAGAGACTATTTTTATGTGTTTTAGATGCTTAAACCATGAATTGTCATATAAGCATACATTTAGAATTGTACGCTCAGCATATAGCTGAGCAGTGGAGATGTACTCCATTGCAGGTAAGAAGAAAGACAAGAAGAAGCGTGTTGAGTGAGGCCGAGGAACGCCGGGGAAATCACCTTTGTATATGTTTTTGTTTTAAATCCTAAAACTTGTGTAAGGATTGGAAATTGTAATAATATGTTGTAATAGAACTATGAATTAGTTTCGTAGTATTGAAATCTTGTAATAGAACGTCTGTGGTTATGTTTAAATGTTGTATTTGAGTTACGGTTGTGATTGTTGTTGGTATAGAGAAGCATGAGTAGTTAATTTTCATCACAGGCTACCCAGCAGGGGAGCAGTTGACTGGACCCAGGATCAGTCGACTGAATCCCGTGTGTTTGAGACACTAAAAGTGAATAGTAATGAAAACAGTCGACTGAACACTGTTAATTGTTGGCTACTGCTTCTATTAATGGCAAAACCAGTCGACTGTACCATAACTCAGTCGACTGGACCCCTTTTGAAAATGTTGTATTTTGGTTCTGCTTAACACAGTCGACTGGGGACCTTTGATCAGTCGATTGAACTACTGTAGATTCTAGCTACTGATCCAAATAGTAACCAGTGCAGTCGACTGGGTTCCCTGATCAGTCGACTGGACCTCTGTTAAGAATTTAGGGTTTTGGTTTCTACTAGGCACAGTCGACTGGACTCTAGGCACAGTCGACTGAACCTCTGTTTTCAAAAACTGATTCGTTTGAGTGTATTTCCACTTGGCCAAAACTTTTTATAACTCTGATTTCAAGGAAATTTCAATTCAAAGGGTAATGTTCCCTAAAGTTTTAAAATACTCACGGTTGTTTTAAAGTTCTTTCCGCTGCGTATCGTTAGAGGATGTTTGGATGAGCCTTGGTGGCGTGCCACGTGTCCTATTTCCACGCGTAGTGGGATGGGTTGTGACACCCAGTCTCCCTCAATCCCCTCCACGTATTTTCTTCTAGATTTTTTCTCCACGTATCTTCCATCAACGTTACATTCCAGTTTCCTCTCTCAATGTTTAGTTTTTTAACGTTCTAAAATATCTCTATAAAACTGAGAGCTTCTGTGACATTTGAGACATGCAATCCCAGAGAGCAAACAGAGTTATAGAAAGCTTTTTATTTCTGAGTGCAATTTTGTTCACCCCAAAATTGCTCACCATTCTCTCCAATACTTTACACCATTAATTAATTTTTGTTTAATACTGAACCCCACTGCATTAGCCAATGAGAGAGGAGAGTGAGCAAAAATACATTCTTTATTTTCAAAATAGTTTTCTTCACAGTTTCCAACCAATCAATTCTAAAACGGTGTGGGTTTTCCGATTTTCCTCGACGCGCAAGGAAAATTCGAGTCAAAGGCGATTTCTAGGTTGGTTTATCCTCGGGACATTGTGGCCTAATTTGAACTGCTTGCACATCTTGAGCAGAACTGCGAAACGTCTTAAAAAGAGCGACATTGTTCACGACTGATCGCAAAAAAAATGTCAAAAACTATTAAAATATTATTTGATGATATAGTTCTTTTTCGGTTTCTGCAACAACAAAAGTCTCTTCCACAGGATTGCATTTCTACCAAACCCTTTCTTTTCTCTTTGTGCTTTCTTCTGCCCGTATAATTGCACCTTTGACAAAGTATGGGTATGAAGTCCGTGGGCTATATCTGTCAAACTTATGGAAAAGTTATCTATCATGGATTAATCATTAATGTTTACTTTCAAATATATAGAGACATAAAACTCCCATACTTTTAAGCAATGACAATAAATGGATCATACGTTCAATTTTATCTTTTTGGAATAAAAAACAAAAAGGTTTTGCATGTGCCTTTAAGGCCTATGTTAGAGTTTTAAAAGTGAAAATAAATAAGGGAGACACATACTGAATCCCACACTGGACACTGAAACCCTACCATTTATTTATTTACACTTTTAGAAAATGTTAACAAAACCCTTAAAAAAACCTTCTTAAGACCAAGGGCAATAGTAAACTCTTGGTGTGAATTATTAACTACACCTACCTAATTACTCTTTACGTCCATGGATGGATTTGAGAGTTGTACATTTAGCATCACAGGATATGTAGGTGGGTGTTTAGAGTAATTAGAAGTGTATTTTCTATTTAGTAGGGGTAATGTTAACGACACAAAAGAGTTATAAAGAGATACTCACAAAATGATACATCAATCTATGTGCTAATAGGACCCACCACACTTAATTCAACACATATGATGACACATGGGATACCACATCCTTTTGTATGTGTCCCATATATTGCCCATGTAGTAGTTCCTCTCTTGATTTAGGATGGATGGTCTGATTTTGTTTGTTAAGTTGATTTAGGTTACTCGTTATGACACGGACGTTATGGGTTTGAAACCAGAAATAGTTTTTCGAATAATGATGTAGTTTCATATTTGAGATACAAATCTGTATACTGGAAGGGGGTTGCTGAGAGGGTATGCATGGTTTCATACAGGGGCTTAATTTAACAACTTTTTTTTTTTTTTTTTGTCAATTCAACAAGTTGAAGTATGGGTTAAGGCAAATCATCCAATCAATGTCCTTTGTTTGAGACCTAGTTTGGTACTTTCAGTCGACCCCACGTTATATGAGATGCACTTTTCTGGGTCAAATAAAATTTGATTAAGCATCAAATCAGCAAAGAATATTTGGTTTGAGAGAAGAAGGGGAAGGAAGGATAAGAGTGGATGGAAGAGGTTAAAAATCACTCGTTTGATAGGATGAAAGAAAATAGAGAAGGAATAGGGGATGGATGTTACTTCTCTTCGAGCCCACAAATTTCAATCGATCCAAATATAAATGGGTTAGGCATAAGAAAATACTCCTCTTATGTTTTGATTTTTTTGTCCTTCAAATTAATAATGACATTCTGCAAGGGTATAGTAGTAAAATATATAATATTTCATTATTTCCTCATTAACGTCATTCATATTTAACCAAACAGGAGGAGAAAATACTCAATTCCTTTCCCTAAGGGTATATCTTCTATCCCTCTTATTCCTTTCTTTCTTTCACTCTTAGTTCCCTCTTATCAAACACAGCATAAAAGATTAAATACGTCGTCGGTAGCTACTAAACCTTGACTATTGTGTAGATAAGAGCACAAGTTCATTCTAATAGTTGAAAAAAAAAAAAAAAAAAACTTAGCCGACAAGAAAATTTCAATCATTTTCTTTTTTGCACATAGAGATACACCATTCACATCCAAACACGGTTCTAAAAAAAAAGTCTATTTGTAAGGATTTCACAATTTCATAATTACTTTCCTCCCACAAAGGATATTTTTTTTTCTTAATTTCTTTCAAACTACAATAATGCAGTTTGGCAAATTTTAAGAAAATGATAGCCTACGTGTTACCGTTTAGATGAGACTTCGGGGTTGTTTAGCAAATTTTGGTACGGCCCTCGCTCACAATCACAAAAAAATCACGATCAGCGAAAACCAGCTTTGAACGAGAAGTTATTCGGTGAGCTCGTCACGCCACGTCAGTATACTGACGTGGTGTGACCATTTAATCTCAACCTTCCATTTATTCTCTCTTTCTAAGGAGATCATGGCAAGTGGTTAGTGGAATTTCAAATTTTAAATTTAATAACTATTTGTCATGATCCCCCTAGAAGGAGGGGGCAAATGAAAGGTTGAGATTAAATGGTCACACCACGTCAGCATGCTGACATGGCGTGACGGGCTCACTAAATAATTTCTCGCTTTGAACTGCTTCTTTCTAATTGCTATTACTACCTCCGTCCCATTTTATGTGTCCATTTTGGGGAATCTAACTATTTAAGGGGTCAAAAAGAATCTACACCTACTTTCCACAATTGCCTATAATCATTGTACTTTCTTTTTTTATTTTGTTTTAGTGTTGATTGCAAGGAAGGGTAGTTGGAGAAACTAAGTAAAATTTATATACTAATTTAGGAAAGTGGACAACAATTTTGGGACATCCCAAAAAGGAAAGATTGACACATAAAATGGGACGGATGGAGTATTTTTTTTTTGTGTGTGTGATAGTAACTGCAATTCTAATTTTGCCAAACGCTTAATTACAAATGGAAACCACGTTTGGGCTTATGTAAGAGAGCCAAACAGTTTGTATGTATAAATTGTTAATCGTTTATAGAGTAATGCTACACCCATACTAAATTTTACATTCAATAATCATGACCCTTGATTATAGTGGGTTTCATGTGAATTCACATGGGTCCTACACGAGACCCATATAAATCAAGGGTTAGGATGTGTTGAGTGTAAAACAATCCTGACCCTTAATTTTAGTGGACCCCATGTGTATCTCACATGGGTCCTACACGGAACCCACAAGAATTAAGGGTTCCTACAATCATGAACCTTGATTATAGTGGATTCCATGTGGATCCACATGAGTCCTACACGAGATCCACATAAATCAAGGGTTAGGATGTGTTGAGTGTAAAACAATCATGACTCATGATTCTTGTGGATTCCGTGTAGGACACATGTGAGATACACATGAGATCTACTAAAATTAAGGGTCAGGATGTGTTTGAGTGTAAAATTTGGTATGAATGTAGCATTTTTCTAATTCTTGATTTTTGTGAATCCCATGTAGGACACATGTGAGATATACGTGAAGTCCACTAAAATTAAGGGCCAGAATATATTGAATATAAAATTAAATTTGGTATGAATGTAAGCATTTTTATTGTTTATAATGTTCGTTATGTAATGTATATAGAAGTTCGGTTGTAAATCATTTTCTTACTGATTATCGCAAAATCCAATGCAATACATCCCAAAAAGTCTTTGTAACATGCGGTACGTACCAACCACCAACGTAGGCTTGGTCGTGTTGTCATGGACACTCGGTCACGGTTTGGTTTCACATACCTCATAACACCAACATGTCACTTCAAAATTTTATAATATAAATAGGGAATTGATATTGACATTTTAAAAATTATTATTGACATTCCATAATACAACCTATAGTGCATATAGTATATACAATTAATGCATTTTTAGAGTGTTAATGATAATTTTTAGAGTACCAAAATTAATTCCTTATAAATAGTTAGATATATATTTAATTTAGATTAGAAAAAAACAGAGTCTTAAATAGACGGTGGAATAATCAGGGGCAACTGTTCGAAAGGGCAAAGAGTGTTGAAGCTCCTCTACATTTTAGGAAAAAAAAATTTATATTTACCTTTAAAAAATAGAATGTATTTTTGTTCACCTCAAAATTACTCATCCATTACTCACTCAACTCCCCCATTAGTTAATTCAGTAGCAACCCAAATTTTAAATAAGAATCAAATAATGATAAAAACTATAGATTTCACTGCATTAGTCCTTTGTTTTACACTTAAGCCCTCACAAATATTAAAAAAAAAAAAAAAACACTCTTTTTTTTTCGGAAATTGTAAAAAACTCTTTGTTTTATAAGTATTTGCATTTTGAAAATTCTATAATATTGTCAAATATTTTTGGTTATATGATACATCCAATTTTTTGGTCCTATTTATATTAACAGGGTGGCACTTTGTTATCTTTGGTGTCAATTAGTTGTAACTATTCTGACATGCCATTTGGTAACAGGGAGATAATTTTCTTAAGTTTTTGTGCTAATTTTTGTAGCATACTTAGGGTCCAAAAAATGTGTAGTTAACCCAAAAAAAATTTATCTTGTTGAACCACATAAAGTCGGCTAGTCCCACATGCATGCAACTTCTAGGTTTCACCGCTACCGATACCCTTCTACTTTGAATTTTGTATCCGTCCTCGAGAATGGTTGAAAAGTGTGAAGAGTTTCAAAATAGTGAACAGTGAGAACAATTTTGGACCCTAAGTATAAAGTATCCTGTTGAGCGAGTTAGTGCCGTCCAATTCTGATAGGACCTCTGTTGTAAAAACATACATTTTTTTCTATTAGACACTACACAAAGAAAAGTATGGCTTTCCCATGAGACTTGAACTTACAACCACATACCGTAGAGATGAAAATCTCTTACCATAGAACCGGTCTCTAAAAGCTTACATTTAAAAATGGACAAAAAGTCTATCCCTTAGACTTTACATAAAAACCTAAAAAAAAAAAGTGAATCAATTTAGTAACTATCTTTGTGCTAAAATTACTTTTATTCTCCAATTTTAACAAGGTAACAAAGAATTTCTTATCCATTTTGCAAATTAGTAACATTTTACTTTCCATTTTGTACTCATTTAAGGAAGGACAGTTTAAACGCCTATAAAATGGTCTCACTCGTATTTCAATATATTTCCACACACTCCCACAAACACAAAACAGAGCAAATCTAGGGCCCCTCTCTCTCTCTCTCTCTCTAAAGTTATACACACATATATATATATATATATATTATTTAATTTCCTTCGGTTATATTTCCTTTTCCATCCAAAATTTCCCGGAAAATCTTCCCCCTCTCTCTCTCACTCTCACCTTAAGAATCAAGTATGCCTCGCCATGATTTTTTAGAAATCACTGAAATCAGAACCATTAAACTCTTTTTGAAACAACAGTTAGAGCATTTCAGAAGTAAAGCCGAAAGGCCGTTTTGAAAATTTATTTACTCGCTCTTTGAATTTTCCACTCAAGATTTTCTCGGGAAAATGGATTCTCGAATCGAAATCGAGTCGGTCGACAATGTGAAAATCGAGAAAGCGAGAGCGATGATGAGGTACCGCCGTCTTCGAAACGTTACGAAGTTGTTCCGAATGCTCGAGTTGTGCGTCGCTCTCACGTTCCTCTCCTGGTCGTCGATTCGATTTCCGTTCGCATTCACTCTCTTCTCCGGCGAGTACTTTCTCAAACTCTCCGTTTATCTATTCAGCCCTAACGTCGCGTTTCTGATCGGAAACGCGATTATCGTCGGTCTCTACTTGCTTTCCCGCCAAAACGACGCTGCTGGCGACCACGTTCCAATCGATCTCTACGAAGAGTACATTCAACACAGCGAGACTCGCCTGAGAACCTCCGGAGAAATTCCAACACCGCCGCCGGAAAAATTCCAACCGTCTCCGGAGTCGGAAGAGACGATCGGAAACGACAAGCAGATCGAAAACGCGGACGCGAAGTCGAAGTGCGATGCGGTTGAGGCGGCGATAAAGCAGGCTACGAAGGAGATTAAGCGATTTCAGAGGACTCAATCGGAGAAGTTGAAGCGCGAACTTCGAGTGAAGCCTCGAGCAGAGCTCCGTCGATCGGAAACGGACATTCACCGGATGACCATTCCTGCCGGAGATGAGAGAGAAATTGAGTCATCGGAGACGGTTGAAGATCTGAACAACGATGAGTTCCGGCGAACAGTAGAGACGTTCATTGAGCAACAGAGGCTTGTTTGGACAGAGAAGATGTTTGATAAAAGCACTACCAGTACATAAGAATAATTGAGTAAGAGTAATGTCGCTTCTCTAATTTGATTTTATCAAATGCTTTAACGATTGTACCACGTGCTTTGCAAGTGGTACAACTTTTAAAAAAATTTGAGAATCAAATTTTAGATTTGAATTTAAAAGGCATAAAATTACTCGGGTATATAAGTATTGTGATTTCGAGCAGAGTCATATAAATATGTTTATTATTTCATTATATAATCATAGGTTGAAACTTGAATCTACGATCGATTACGCTGAGTTGGAAGTAAAATCTATTCTTGGTTTTTTTTCATCTTTTATTTTCCGTCAATTTTCTCTTATGTTCTATTCAGATCCTTTTTGAATTGCTAGGGGACTAGTTGGCGACAACTTTTGTTTTTGTGATTCAATAGTAAAAGTTCTTATTAATGATACAATTGCTCAAGCCTCTTTGCCGAGCTCGAAAGTATCAGAAGAGGGCTCACCAATCACCATAGCCCATACCAAAGGCTTTCAAGGAATTATTATTGAGACAGATTCCATGAATGCTTGCCAACTGATGTTAACTCAAGAGGAGAATCATCCCCTCAAAGTTCTTATTAATGATTGTAACCTTTTGCTATTTTTGTGTAGTGGTACCATGTCCCATGTTAAAAGGGAAGGTAACCAATGTGCGGATTTATTAGCTAGGACACAACTGGTAGCTAACGCTTTTGTATTTTCCTCTTTAACCAAAAAAAAAAATAGTAAAAATTTATTTTTAGACAAAAGCTACTTATGATAGCTTTTGGTCACTCACAAATCTTTACAATCTGACTCGCCATTTTTCTATTATTGAATCGCAGAATTTGCTTGCCAATCATTGTTGTTTTAGTTGTTGGAGTTCTATAATCACTTTTGAATTTCAAAGATGTAGCCAAACATGTCCTAAATTTGGAAAGGAAAAGGAAAATTTGATGACATGGAGGTGTGTCTTTGTGTTCTTGGAGACTCGGGCATGTTCGAGAATATCTAAAATAGGATCCGGTTATGTCTAAGTCCACTATTTAATCTAGTTATTGTGAGAATTAAGTGTATGTTGGTCTAACAAATTACCAGTTTTAAGAAAGGGTAACTTTTTGGGCACAAAAGAATTGCACATAAAGAGTTTGTATCTATCTCTCTCCTAGTGGAGTCTACTGAAACTGCGAGGTCTATTGACACTGTGAGGTCCACGAGTACAGAGATAGACACATTGTTCTTTATATGTATTGTTTTTTGTGTAATTCTTTTTTGCCCAAACAGTTACTCTTTATGAAATTTATTAGATTGAGCATAGGCTCCTATGTAAGAAATAGACACTCACCAAATTAGGTTCTGACAAGAACCAAATAAAAATTAAAACTTTGACTAAATCAAATCCTATTTTAGACTTTCCCAAATGTGTCCTAAGTAGCTTCAAATATTAGATCATTAAACACAAAAAGTTCAAAACTCAATAATTTTTAATTTTTTTTTTCCAATTTCATTTGCTTGGTTGATGGAGACAAGGGAATCAAAATGACACGACAACTGACATAAAAGGTTAAAAACACAAATTTATCTTCTTCTTTCTTTCTTTTTGAGAAATTGATTTGCTTGGTTGATGGAGGGAAGAGAATTATAATGGAGAGCATTTTCGCTTATCTAATTAGTAATTGTGGTTTTACATTGTTCACTTAGGTCTTTATTAGGTGATATGTATTTTATTTTAGTAATTATGTTGATAGTATATGAACAAAATGAGAATAAATTGAGACACATATCACCCAATAAAAATCTAAATAAACAATAATAAACCAAAAAAATGTAAGTAAAATGCTCTCATCATAATGATATTGACAAAAGAGATGTGGAGTTCATCCTTTTTTCCAGGGTGCTTATGAATGTGGGTGACCACTTTATTTTAGTTCCAATCAAAGTTCTTTTACCTGACACCAATAGAACCCAAAGGGTCAATGTGATTCTTTTTCAGGAAACATTAGAAGTACTTATTACTCCAGGTTTTGCCATATTATGGTAGAACCTCATTTTTGCCATTTCAAATAGTTGATCAACCTTCCATATAAACAACATGGGAGAATTTTTTGGTTGTTCCTACTTCCTGGACCACCACCTTCAGTTGGCTAAGTTGGATGGACCTGACCAATTATTATTGGTCCTATTTGTTGCAGCTAAAAATAAGGTGAGAAGTTATAATTTCAAAAATATTTAAAATTCTTCTCTCGATAAGTCAACTTATTTTTCACTTTTAACTTAGTTTTAAGTTTTTTTTTTTCGTTTAAAATAAGTTATAAGCTAAACCCTGATAATAAATTATAAGCTGCAACAAATACCACCACTAGCCTTGCTTATGTCTAATCATGAATTCTTGTGGAAATCTTAAAAACCGATCGAGTTTCTAAACTTATAATTTTTCTTAATTGGCTTGATTTACTAGCTCGTGAGTTGAAGGTCCAAGAGTACACAATAACTTCTCATTACTTAAGGACATACAACATTGTTACATTAGCCTAAATTAGTGGCTTTTTAGTGCACAACGATTTATATCCTCTAACACATATGGGGAAAAAGTCACTTTCGCTCTACGTTATAGGCATATATAATTGAGTAATTAGTAGCTTTGTCCCCCCAATTTCTCTTTGGTGTTTGTTGGATAATAATGATTATTACCTACACTATCAACGAGGAAGAGAGATTAATGGGGGGGTTCAAGGAATGTTCCTCCTACTTTTGGATATACATGATTCATTACAATGTTTTCGGAATGAATAATGGAATGTTACCAAATTTAAATTTCAAATTCGTTTTCAAATGTTTTAATAGTTTACCACATATTGTAGCAATGGTTGGTAGTATCACATGTCATAATATAAGGTATAACTGTTAAAGTATTTAGCAACCAAATTTGAGATTTAAATTTGTGAAGCATAGTGTTACTTTTTCTTTTCTTCCTTTTTATTTTTTATTTTTTATTTTTTATTTTTTATTTTTTATATGAGGGAGGGTATGGTGTTCGAACACCGAACCTATGCATTGGAGGGGACTTATAAATGCCAAGCTCTTTTTCACTTGAGCTATGCAGCGTTACTTTTTCGAAATATGCTACCAATGTCTGTGGAGTCAGATATCTACGAGAATAAGAGATTGTGCACTAAGAGATTTTGACCGTAGAGATTTTTTAGCGAGCTGGTTAGAATTTCGTATTGGTGTGAGAAGTGAACTTTTTTCAAAAAAGATTCAATTTTTTTCCCCCAATTTATGAAAATTATAACTTTTGAAAAAGCAAAAAAGTTGATTGATAAATGAACTCAACTTTTCAGTAATTTTAAAGAGTAATATTTGGGACACAACCTTCATACAACTTTCATACAACCTCCCCAAAAGATGTGTCTATCTCTCTCCTGTGATGTCACTGGACCCCACAGTGACACAGGAAAGAGATAGACACATCTTTTGGGGAGGTTGTATGAAAGTTGTATGAAGGTTGTGTCCCAAGTATTACCCAATTTTAAACAATCTCAAATAACTAATTAACAAATGGACACTGAGTATTTGCTATAAGACTATATATTGACTAATTTCACTATGAACGAATAAATGAACATCACATGACTCTTAATTTGCACTGAGAAAGCTAAGAAAATCTTAATAACAATGAAGAAGATTTTAATCCACTAGTCTATATATTCTTCGATTTCTTCGTAGTGGATATAAAACACACTCCAATTTTTTATGGTTAAGGAGCAAGGTTTAACCTAGTTAGTAAAAAGGCACGCAAAGTCACGTTCATACTAGTTTTCGAACCTTGCTCCCCTCTCCGGACTCTGACATTTATGTCTTCGCACGAGACCACTATAACAAATGAGTGTCAAAAAAAAAAATAATAAATAATAATAATAATAAATTCTTAATGGTTAAGGGATGCATAACAAAGGACGAAAAACACTAAACGGTTGTTTAAACCCATAATTCCTTTTGGTGTGTCCCCCTGTGGGAGTGGTTGGTGAAACGAAATTTCAACATTAAATTATCACCCCTCTATTTATTGCACTTTTTTCATTAATACCCTTTAAACAAAAATTTTTTTTTTAACAAATTGGTCTCTCAACTATTTGTGATGGGATATGTGAGGGGGTCAATGTAAGAAAAAAAAACTATAGTTTAGGGAGTCAACTTATTGAATTTTTAGTTCAGTGAGTGAAAAATGCCAATACATGAAGAGGTGTCTATATAATTTACACTCATATGTATATTGTGGGGTCTATATATACATATATTTATTGTTGTGGTGTCTTATTTACATTAGTAGCGGCTTGCACTTATCCACTTCTTGTCGAATTCATGCAACAAAAGAAACGGACTCTCCTTTTGTTCATAGCACTAATATTTCTTTTTTGCCTTTTTGTTGTTTTCCTATTGTGTACCATGAAATACCATTAAATTATTTTGTCACTACAAGAGCTGGCATCATATAGAAGATTGAGTGCAAGAATGTTCAATCTCATACAGGACTTAATTTTATCTCTTTGTTACATAGATTCAACGAGGAAAATGAGGATAAAAAAAAAACTAAAAGAACATATATTTGTTCATTTGATCACCAAGAAAATTGGTGACACAAAAAATTTCATAAAAGAAAAAAAAAATTACAATAAAAGCTAGTGAACTAGTGGAGAAAGAAAGAAGTCTAGTACAATATATTCTGTCTCTCTAGATTGCCACTGTGTTTCTTTTAACGAAGGAAGCACAAGCTCTTCTACAAGGTCGAAGCACCGGCACCCGACATGCACTCACACCCGCACTAGTGTGGATTCATGTCGGATACGGCGGGGTGTTTCTTTAGATTATTTTTGTTAAAATAAAGGACTTTAATATAATTTTTGATAATTTCAAGTCAATTAAGAATGTTGGGAATTGGATTGCTTATTTATGCTTGTTATTCATCTTAATTGCATAAAAAATCAAAATAACAAATAGTTTGTGAAAAATATTTAAAAGCAGATTTTTTTATACTTTATATATATAAGTACTCCGCCGCACCCGCACTCTTGATTTTGAGCAAGTTGACGAACTCTCCACACTGGTGTCCCTGCACCGGTGCTTCCTAGCTTTATACTATTCACTAGTTGTCAATTCTTTTTCTACTCATCTCATTTTCTCGGAAAATAAGAGAAATCTTAACGAAAATGCTTACGTATGGAATTGGGATTCTTTAGCACCAGCAGTCCAATATAACCAATTTATGAAGAAAAAAAATTGGTAGATTCGAGGAGACCAATAGATTTTGTGTTAGTGTGGGACAATTGGAAACATCTAACATAATGTAAAGGCATTTAATAGGATAAGTCAACATTACAACCAATAAAATGGGTCGTGGGGACAAGAAATTTTAATCCATGGTCTAAGTTGCAAAAAAATCTAATCAAAAAGCAATGTTTAGCCCCACATTTGTTTTTTTAGGATGCCCCAACTGCCGATTCTTGGTACTTTTAGGTGTTAATAATAAATATAAAAAAAAAAAATTACATTATGTTTATGTGAGCTAACAAAAAAAATGCATGCTTATGTGATTATTAATTTCCTTGCTTTTTTGTAATTTAGGTTGATTCTTTTTTCTTTCTTTCTTTTTTTTTTTTCCCTAGAAACAAGAAGTTTTAATTCTCGTCTTTTTCTTTTCCCTGAGAGTTGAGAACTGAACAGGACATCAAGGCTGGCCCTTGGGCCAGCGGCCCGGGCGGTTGCTTGGGGCCTCAAAAAATTACGGTTTGTTTGGCCTTAGAATAAGGTCTTGTTTGGCGAAAATTCATGTATTATATATAAAAATAGGGCCAAAATAAGGCCTAAAAAAAATAGTGCCTTAGATATACATGCATTATATATAAAAAAGAGGATAAAAAATAAGGCATTGTTTGGCCAAAATACATGTATTATATATAAAATAGGGCCTAAAAAAAATAAGGCCTTATATATACATGTATTGTATATAAAAATAGGACCAAAAAAGGGTCAAAAAAAAAAAAATTCGCTTAAGACCTCATGAGAATTTCACGATCTCAGGGCCGGTCCTCCAGGACATCAGAAGTTGATGGTGAGTTAGATATTGATAAATAGATAGACCACATTCTTATAGCCTTTGGATTAAGAAACTTTGAAATTCAATCCAAAAAAAGGTCAATTTATAATGTGAAGCATTTTTTTTTTTTGGGTGCAACACTCAAATGGTCCTATTAGCTCTGTCCTTTGGCCTTTTTTTTTTTTTTCTGACAAAAAGAAAGAAATGAGAGAGAGAGCACTCAAATGGTCTTATTAGCTCTGTCCTTTGGGGTTTTTTTTTTTTTTTTTGACAAAAAGAAAGAAATGAGAGAGAGAGAGAGTAATCCAAATAAATTTCTTCTTCTATTAAAAAGTTTTCTAACAAAACAAACGTTCTCTTACTACTGAAAAGATAACTTAAAGAGAAAAAGAAAAGAAAAATGAGGAAACTCTTCCAAAATTCACCTAGTGGTTTGTTTTCATCCTTGGAATGGGTTTTTAAGATGATAAAAGACATTTTCTTTCTTAAGGAAAATCAAAGAAAAATCAAATTTAATTAAGGAAAATTGACAAAAACATAATCCACATCAATCTGTTGCAATAGTTGGATAATTGGAATAAATTTCCCTTGAAAGTTTTCTTGTGTAACACTTGTCACAAAGTGATGCCTTCAATTTCAGAAATCTTATTAAAAAAAGAGCTGCACCACTAGGCATTACTTTGTACCAAAGGAATCATATAATTCCTAAAGGGAGTTGGGAAGTACACATCAAACAATGAACAGGGACATATTGCATTATGCAAAGGAAAAAGGTTCCAATGAGAACAAAATACTATGAACTCCCAATACATCACATAGAGCTTAGAATAAGGCCATTGAATCATGAATGCCCACCTAATAATTGTGTGGGTGTGTGTGTATATATATGTGTATATTATATATATATATATATATATAACATATATGTGGGGCAAATCTAGTGCTCGGGACTCAAGGCGAAAGGTTGCTTTACTAATAATAGTTGGCGCCTTAGCCTATCTATAGTAAGGGGCCTTTTCTTGCTCGTTAGTGCGTTAGTTTTCAATAAGGACGTTTAGGCTTTACTAATAAGATAGAAATGACTTTTTCGCTTGTTTAGTCTTGCTTTGGCTTCGCCCTGTCTTGCTGGCGCGGAAGCTACCGCAACTAAAAGAAAATGAATGAAGGAAGAAGGCATTAGCATTAGAAAGACTACGGACTCCAGTCATTACAACATCTAGAGAGGGTTAAATGTATGCAGTTTTCATTAGATCTGTATGCATATAAATTATTTATGTGATTTAAACTCGTACGTAACTTTCAGTTCTTGATTAATCTTACTGTTGCGTCAAGACTCGCCTTCATATAATATACATTTATGCATGTACAAATACATGATATGGGCTTCTCATCCAGTTTGGTATTTGAGTGTTGTTAGGGGAGACAATGTCTTAAAGAATTTAGAACAATATGAATTTGGAAATTGGAATGATACATATAGTACCAAAAGAGGTTTCCATATGATGCAAAATTAAATTGTGGGACTGTGGAACAAGGCTGTGACTGCTAAACTTGAAAATTGGACAGCCTAAATTTGTCTCCTATTTTTCTTGTAAGAGTACTGTCTGTCACTTGTACCTGAAATTGTATGACAGCCAAGTCACTTGATTTTTCCATTCTGAGAATTGGAAGACAGAAGAGAAATGCTCGAGGGTCAAACTTGGTGTCCTTATCTTTGCCCCTGAAATCAGGATCCACCTTGTCCATATTAGGGAAGCTGTATTGAAAATTTTATTTTGGATACAAATAGACACAATATAATATATATATATATATATATACATATACATATATAAAAAGAGAAAAGATTGGGACACTCTCAAAGACACAACTTTTGGCACACGACTCAAAAGATGTGTTCTCTCATGTGATGTTACTAGACTCCACAGTGACACAGGATAGAGATAGACACATCTCTTGGGTTGTTACTCAAAAATTAAATATTTGAGTGTGTCCCAAGTATTACCCACATAAAAATCACATTTGAATATCATTTGGATTAAAATACAGAAAAAAAAAATGGAACACCTCACAATCTATGAGCTTTCTTCCACTGTTAGTCAATGAAAGGTTAGTCAATTTGAGAATCACAACATTACTAGGCTTTGTCTAGTTTACGAATTCAGTGGAGGTGAAAAAAAACAAGAAGAAAAATTAGTTTTTTTTTCTTTATGCGTAAATGACATAATAAGATAAAATGTCACTCACAAAATTCAAATATTTTAATTAACTTCCATACAATTTTTCTCGGGCACCAAATAAAGGAAAATATTTTTCTTTTTTTTTTTCTTTCTTTTTCTCATGAAATACATGAATCAAACAAAGCATAAAGTTAAAAATTTGACGAACTATTAGAAAATTTTCATCCTTAAATCCACTTCGCCAATAAAATTTCCAAAACTGAGTAATCAACACTGAGTAATCAAATATCAATCTAGAAATGCAATGCATAAGGTTTTGTAACTTTAAATACAACTAGATCAACCCAATTAATTAACCTATGTACATGTTACATAAAACACACACACACACACACATATATATATATATATATAAACACAAAAGCATTCATGTTATTTTCTTTGATAGTTGAAGGTATTTAACACATCTATTAGATAAACAACAATGCTACACCCACTCCTCCAATCATATCTTAAATCACATTCTTATTTTAAATGCAAGTTTCCTGTGCTGTTGGGTGTAGCATTGTTCTTTGATGAATTATTTAAATTTTGTCTACAAATGATGATTAACATCTTCGGTAACTCGAGTGACACGTATTGGGCAACCACTTTTTAATCTTGAGAAAAGTGCCCACTTTTCAATGCTTGTGTCTGAGTCAATCACCTTCCACCTGTTCAAATCCATTTTTAACATTAGTAGTTGAATTTCCACAATGACCACAAATAGCAAAAAATTCGAGAGAAAGTATTTAACTTCATCTCTATATTTAGGAAATTTTTTAGAACACAACCAAGTATTTGTACATCTATTTGTTAGGTCCTCATAGATAGTAAGTGTTCTATTTCTTAGTGTTAACTTTTTAGATTGCTACTTTGTATTAAAAAAGTGTCATTAATTTGACAGTAATTTTTATCATGTCACCATTAATTGTTAGTAACAATGTTACATATATAGGATACTAAGGATAGTAACCAAGTGTCATATGAGTGATAATTTATAGTGTAAGCGTGATACAACTAAATTACTTGGTTGTGTCGAAAAAAAAAACCCTTATATTTAAGGTCCCATTTTGCCCATCGCACCTTTGCCATTGTGGGATGTGTCAAACATGTAACGACTTGAGATTGGGCTTCCAATGACAAATTCCCAAACAAGTAAATATATGACCTTTGGTAGGAGCCCAAAGTCTAAAACTTGGACTACCAAAATAAAAGTTCAGTTTATATTATTAGTCTTAGAACCATGAGGAGGCTTATTAATTATTGCGTATGCCATATGATTATTTGCAATACGTGTGCTTGTGCTTGTTCAATAGCTAAAAGATTAGTTCAAGAGCATGTGTGGTTCATAGATTCTTAGGGTAGAATGTGATTCTACTCTAAGATTACCGTTAATCTTTATATTTTTTCTTATTTGGTTCACAGATTATTTTCACAATTGTGGGTCTTACTAGATTTAGAATCTACCCAAATGTCGAAAATATGATGGATTCTCAAATATTACTAGGGTTTTGATATTGTATTTTGGTAATACCTAAATCCAACTAAGATTCCACGGTTGAACCAAACACTTTGCATGATTCAGATTCCTGTTAAAGTAATTACTGGTATAATGATTTCTGATAATACGTAAGATCTAACCTTAGTAGTATTATTGCATTTTGTTGCAAGGATTGCACATTTTACATAAAAGATTGTGTTGCAATAGGAATGATCTAGGGGCTCGTTTGGTTGCCGGATAACTAAGGGGGGGGATTGGACTAAAATAGTCCAATCTGGGCTTATATTGTGTTTGTTTGTGTCTTTTCAGTATAAGTTAACTCAGGATATTGTAATATATGGTTAAATTTTATGCTGACTAGGGGGGATAACTTAATAACTGGGGGGAGGTGGTATTAAAATAGCGGGGATAAGGTGTAAGTGGGATAAGCTAGACAAATGACCACTCTATCCTTGATATAAAAGGTGCCTCGCATTACTGTTCACAGTTACAATCCAAAAAAACATACATTGAGGAGAAAGAGAGACAGAGAGAAGAAATATGCGATCATCGATCAAGAAGAGAAGACGAAGTAGAACGAGAGAGAGAGAGAGAGAGAGAGAGAGAGAGAGAGAGAGAGAGAGAGAATGGCGAAGACGAATATGATTTCGATGAGAGATGACGAAGACGAAGATGAAGACGATTTCGAAGATGAAGTAGAAGTAGAAGATTGGAGACGAAGAGACCAAACCGAGGGGTTTAGATCTGTTCAACAACTCGATCTTGGAAAGACCCAGATCGGTTCTGTTTGATTTTTGTTAAACTCAAACAGATAGAAGATTTGATTTTTCTTTTGTCAAACTCTCATGGCCGGAGATCTGTTGTTTGAATTTTTTTTTCCTTTGGTCAAACTGTCATGGAGATCTATACATGTTTGCATTTTCTATTTTGATTTTTTTTTTACATCATATTTTTTTGCAAAATATATTCTTCCAAATCTATACACATGTTTGTATTTTGTATGATTAACTGTCGTGGAGATCTATTGTTTAATTCTTTTTTTCTTTTGTCAAATTCATGGACAGAGATCTATTGTTCGATTTTTTTTTGTTCTATTGTCAAACTCTTAGAGATCTATACATGTTTGAATTGTTTTTTTTTTTTTCATCAAATTTTTTTGCAAATTATGTTCTTCCAGAGCTACACACATGTTTGTATTTTGTATGATTGACTGTCATGGAGATCTATTGTTTAATTTTTTTTTTCTTTTGTCAAACTCATGGGCAGAGATCTATTGGTTGATTTTTTTTTTTTTCGTTTGTCAAACTCTTAGAGATCTATACATGTTTGAATTGTTTTTTTTTTTTCATCAGATTTGTTTTGCAAATTATGTTCTTCCAGAACTACACACATGTTTGTATTTTGTTCTGTTTTGAAATTTTTTTTTATCAGATTGTGGAATGCTAAGCAATTGTTATCTTAATATCAATTTGGTTTTTTTTTTTTTTTTCACTTAAATGACATTTTGGTAAAATTGTAGATTAATGCAGCCTTATACCATCGCCATCCAAACACGATATTGGACTATTTTAGTTTTATACCCAGTATAATCTGACACGAACCAAACACAGTATAAAAATAATACTACATTATTTTATCATATAGTTAGTTATCTTAGGATAACTAACTACACTTTTACACAATACTCATTTATCCTATCCGATAAACAAACGAGACCTAGGTGTATTAATTTCTCAAGGCTCCTCATTTGGTTCATGGACTATACGGAAGGCGAAAACAAAAACACAGCCACAAGGAAGGAGCTATGAATTTATATTTGGAGGGACGAAACTAAGGACGAATAAAAAAAAAATTGTATGTTCAAATTTATACGGTGGGTTGAATTATAATTTTGTCAAAATATAAGATGTCATAAAAAAAAATTTAAAAGTTTGGGACTACTCTATAGCCCTTGCCAGCTTACCTTAGCTTCCGAGTTCCGCCCTTGCGCACGTGCGCAAAGTAAACCACTTTTACGAATTTAATTAATTATCAAGGAAAATGGTGAAAAAAAAAATTGACCAGAAAAAAAAAAATAATAAATAAAGTTTCATTTTTCTTGATTTTCAACTATATATATATTTTTTTATGAATATTTTAATTACATTTTCTTTCTTTAAATCCACAAATCAAAGCATAAAACTCACTTGTAAGTGGTGACCAGACGGTGGAGAAAAACAAGCATCATGGCTCTGGCCAAATTCATCCCCAGGCAAGTCCTCCCTCCTGTTCCAAATGCTAAGAAGCTGTATGGTTTTGGTTCATCCTTTCATTCCAAATATTGATATCACACATCAATACCTTATATTATTATATATCTATTCATCTCAGATAGAATCTACAAGCACAAAACATGTGGACCAAAGAAAAAAATTATAGAAATTTCGGCGAATATATTCGTATAAGTAACTATCAAGAGTTTAGAATCCATTTTGACTCTTAGTTTATTAAAAATTCACTGAAAAGAAAATTTTCATTTAAAATTCATGTACGGTTCAATGGAATTTCATATTAATATTCATCTACGGTCCAGTAAAAATTCACTTAACATTTATGTACGGAGAACATTTTCTAATCAAGAATCTTAATTGTCCTTAGCTCTAAATTAAAATGATATAATGAACTTAAAGTAAATAGCCAAAAAATAAAAAATTAATCTCATTTTATTTTTTCTGAATTTCAGAGGCATAAAAGAGATCGAGACTTACATCGAACCTAGAAGGAATGAACTTGTTGGGGTCATTATACACTGTAGGATCAAGGTGTATTGATCTGGCATCAACATTTATGTTCCAACCTTTTTTGATATTGTATCCTAGAATGATCATTGAAAATTTGCAAAAGAAAATGTTAAAACTTGATTAGGGGGGAAAATAACTTTCATCAACTACATGTAATAAAACATACTGTAGTTGTCAGAACCAGATCAAACTGGTCGGTTTGATCGGTTGAACCGTGAACTGCTAGGTCATTTGTATTGGTTCATTATTTCGAGGTGTTTGTGTAATTGAATCATTAAGATTTGGTGTGAATCAACTACCGACATAATTTTTTGGGTAATACTTGGGGCACAACCTTCATACAACTTTCATACAACCTCACCAAAAGATGTGTCTATCTCTTTCCTGTGTCACTGTGGGGTCCAGTGACATCACAGGAGAGAGATAGACACATCTTTTGGGGAGGTTGTATGAAAGTTGTATGAAGGTTGTGTCCCAAATATTACTCTAATTTTTTTAGCTAAAACATCGCGCGAGAACCAATTTGCTGAACGGGTTAATTAAGCTATATTACCTATCTAAAACCGTATACAATTAAACATTATATCTTAAAAGACTTGAACTTTGTCAATTTGTGTGGCATAAGTTACTTTTCTTTTTTTGATGACATGGGGTGACATAAGTTACTACTACCTCTAAATCACCTTGAATTTGCTAAAATTTGAATAATAAAATTAAATGAATATGTTCAAGAGAAAAATATCAAACCATGAATTTCACAATCCTGGAGTGCCAATCTTGGGAACCAAGGTACCACAGAGGCCATCCTTAGTGATTCTTTAACAACCTGTTTGTTTATATTCATATATCTACTTGTTTTAGTTCAAGATTAACATTTGCATGAATATGATTATGATTATAAATAAGAGTATATATATATATATATATATATATTGATTCACATGCGCGCGCACACACACATAGTACATATTTTATATTTGTACCTTGGAAGCATATGGCATATCAGCAAGAGCTTCTAGTGTTAAAATGAATGATTTGGATGCTGAAGACTTTTCTGTCAGGGAAAGTTGCTCAGCCTGTTTAATTTACATATTTAGGATTTAATTAAAGTACAATAGGTACACAAATTGATGAATGAACAAATTAAAATGGAGGCATAATGCATATACATACACATGTTAAATGAGAGCAGTATCCATCTTTTGAAAAAAAAAAATTTTGAAATTTTTACTTATAAATTCGTGAAATATAATATTGGGGGTATTTTATTCGTACTTTTATCTTTTTGTCTTTTTTGGCTGGAGAAATTAATTGCAGCACAAGGCAAAGTAGGTCAATAAAATTTGCCCCTCAAATTATTATATTCGGATAATTACACCAACATTCTTTGAGGTAAGTAAAAAAATTCAAGGAAGTCCCTTGTGGTATGAAAATTACACAGCCTCCCTTGAGTTTTACAATTAAGTAACAGTTTCCTCCTCTGTTAGTCACAATGCCAAAGAACTTCCTCTACCTGGTGATAAATAACTATCAATTTGACTGTCAAAAAAAAAAAAAAAAAAACTAACAACCAATTTACGCTTACCAAAGACAATAAAATTGGGGAGCTTCGGCCATAGCTCCCTAAAATAAAACTCTTCAAAACTTTAATACATGCTACTTTTCTTTATCGCATTAGGCCATTTTTATACTCAAATTACTATAACTTTTATTATACAAGTCCGTTTTTCATAAAATTTGATATTTTGAAATCAGCTGTAACACCTGTACCCGGAGAACGGGTTAATTATCATATTTTATGCATTAATTAATATAATTAGTGTATATTATAGAATAAGGGGAGGCTTAGACTCGCCTGTGAAAAGTGTTCAACAAAGGACACTAGTTGGAAAAAGTCCCTAGTGAGGAGGGACATGTTTGGAAGTGGGACCCAGTGAAGGGCCTTATAAAAATATTTGTATTTTACGTGATTAAATGCATTTATGTGACTACATGAATATTTGTTTAAATGCTTTTATATTATATGATAATAGATGTGTTAGCAACTTGTATTAGTTTGGATACCCAAATAAGGGTATAACTGAAAAAGACTTATAATTGGTAGGTGCGATAGCAACTTCACAAAATATATGGGACCCACGTTGGGACACATGCGGAACTTAGACAAATACTCATTAGATAATTGGGTAGTTAATGAAATGTTTGGGGGATTTCATAATAGGAACTTAAGAAAATCCGAGGGTATAAACGAAATTTAGGGCATGAGTCATAACATGCAACCTTGGGAACAAGACACCTAGTGTCTTCTTCATTAGATCTAAAGAAATTACAGAAATTAAAACAAAGAGAAGAGAGCTCGGAGAGAGAAACGGAGAAACCGTCACCGACGCCGTAATTTTGCCATTCCGTTGCCGGCGTTCGTCCAATTTGCGATCCGTGACCACTTTCAGACTCGTGGAGGTGAGATGATCGTTCCTATACCTTTAATTTACGTTTTAATTGTCGGATTTTGGTAGCTCACACTAATCGGTGAGACGCCGTCTACCGAAATCTTGTAGGATTCACTTTGGAAGAGAAATTGAGTTAGGATTTGGTAAATTCAGCACTTCTCTAGCTTGAATTTGGGTAGATCTTGCTATAACACCCGCATTTGTGTTATTGCATTTGCATTACATTGTCATGCATGATAATGTGATGTGACGTGTCCTATGACACATGATTGGGTGAGTTTTGACTCACGAGTTGATTTGAGTGTCTGTATTAGAGAACCCTCTGAGACTGTGGTGATTTAGAATTTGTTGTTGTGACATCTCTCCGAGTGTGAGACGGTCACTGTGGAGCATTTTAAATGTTTATCTGAAAATAAATGTTTACCTGTGTATTTCAATATCTGTATTATTTTCTGGCTTAGAATATATTTCTGATGTTAGATTTAGTATCCTGGTGAGGACGAATGAACACGCTATTAATTTGGTAGGCTAATTAGCAACTTCGGAAACGTCATGTAGAAATTCGCGTTTTAGCGACCAAACGAAACTTAGTCGAAAACTTTTATAATTTTGAGGTTTCACTCGTAAAGCTATGAATAAGCTATATAGAAAGTTTCAGAGACTGATTAGGAGTTTGGAAAACTCGTGGGGAGGTAAACGTAATTCCCCGAGAATGTTGCCTATATATAGATAGAGATGAACTTAGATATTTTTCATAAGTTAACCTAAAGTTCAAGAGGAGGCCAAAAAGGGGGCTAGAGGGAGATTTGATTGCTTAGAGCTTTGCGACGCCAAACGACGACCTTCTGTCAGTCTGTTTTCTCCCAGATTTCGTATTCGAGCTCCTCGAGGTAATAGCTTCGTTTTGATACCTATTAGGGTCTGTTTGGCTAAGTTTTCCGAAAAGTTATTTTCTAGAATTTTTCATAAAAGTTGATAAATGGAATTCTGATCCATAGGAATTTTGCTAGACGGACTTCTGCACGTTCTTTGTGCACGGGTTTTCTTCAGATTGAATTATAGGAGCGTAAATCGGAGGTGAGTGATTCAACTATGTTTTGGAATGATTTCTTGGCATGTATTCATGTTATGTTTGAATAGCATGTATTAATTCCTAGAGATATATTGTGTAGTTCATATTGGGCATTTATACTGATAAGTAGGCTCAATAGCACGGTGATATGTTTTAATTTCCGCGAGCATGGTGATATGTATTTGAGCATGTTAAGTTGCTTATTTGGGTCAGAAGGAGCACGTGGTCACCGTGTCATTTTGTGGAGCCGATATAGGCATTAAGGTCGCACGATTGAAGAGAAGAATCGTGGGTCTTACCCTTTCGCGTGGACTTATTGGCGAGGAGTCGCGGATTGGGAGTATGGACGGGCACGTGAGTCTCCGGCGACTAGTATGAAATGTAGAGATGTGAATGCGGACATGTTTATCATTCATATACATATGTTGTTTTACTCACTAAGCATTAGCTTAAACAAATCGAAATATGTGTGGTTATTCAAATAACCATTTCAGGTGTAAATGCTGGCGAGGAATCGCAGAAGTGAGTACGTGGGTTGGGAGTTCGCTTGTGAGGCAACTTGAATGTTAACTTTGTAGTTTTGGAACGATAGAATGTTGTAATAAGAATTTGGTTGTTTTAACCCATGTTTAACTTGGTATGTTAGAATGGATTTTAAACCATTGTAATAGTTAGTAACATGTTGTAATCTTACTTTAGAAATGTTTTAATATAACTAGGATTACTTTGGTTTGAGTTTGGACTGAGTTTGATTTGAGTGGTTGATCATTGGATGGAAATTATGAAGCTTTTAAACTTGTTTTCTGCAGATTGGGCTGCTGCCAGGGGAGCAGTCGACTGAACCCCTGAGCCTGTTAGCCACTGCTTCTTTTTAGCAAAAGCAGTCGACTGGACCCCTCAGCAGCCGAATGAACCCCGCATCAGTCGACTGGACCTCCAGTTTCAGTCGACTGGAATTTCTATTAAAATCCCTGCCCTCCTCCGTCGACTGCGCAGTCGACTGAGCAGTCGACTGAACCTCTGGTTTTAAATTGTGTTTTGTTTTTCCGCTGCGTGTGTTTTGGGAACGTTAATGAATTGGTTTAGCCTCGGTGGCGTGCCACGGACTCCGGTTCCGCTATTGTGGGACCGGGCTGTGACACTTGCTAAGGTGAGTTTTCTACACTAAAGAATGGTTGTGTTTAACTATGTTCAAGACTTCAATGATGTTAGAAATGATAGTTTGTGCTTAGAAACCAAGAGATTGTTCTTATTGTGTTGATAATTCATGTTTAGAAGACATGTAGTTACTAAATTGTGAATTGCATGTCAATTTTATGAAGATTATATGTGCCTACATGTTTATGTGTTTATATGGTTATGTGGTAATTAATGAGCACCGGGAAAATGATTCATTATTGGGAGTAATAAGGGTGATGAAGAGGAAGAATCCGAGAAATACGGAAGTCCAAGGAATAGAAGTGGCCACGGGACCAATGGAGGTCTTCGGGTTTAAATGAATCATTGAACCGATGACTCGGCGATTACAAATATGGTTTATGTGTTAATTATTGCATTGCACATGTTAAACATTCAGCCATGTTTAGATTACTCACTAAGCGTAATGCTTAAGAAAACCGCTTTCTGTATCTGTTGTGGTAAATAACAACCACCGCAGGTACGGAGCAATACCTGGAGAAAAGGTGACGCGCTCGGGAATGGGGGAGAAAATTGAAACTTGTAAATATGTTTTAAACTTGTGTTAGAATGTAACTTGTGGCTTGGGATCCCTAACTTGTAGATTGAAACCTTGACTCATGTGTTTAATGTCAACATGAAGGAACTTATGTAATTTTCTATGTTAATGTTAATATTGGGTAAGTTGTATGTTTTGGTTATCCCGGCAAGTCCGAACACGTATGTAGTAGCTTTTGGGTACGTTCCGCTTTGTAACTAAATGTTTGGAATGGTTGTAATCGTATCCGAAGAAGTTGTGTAAATGGTTGTTTTTGGAGTTGACTTGACTTTGATTACTTGCTTAACTCATTTGAAGTTGTAACAATTGGTTTTGAATGAAAAAGGAAACTTATATAAGTATTTGATATGTTTCTCAAAGTTTTGTAAAATTTGGAGAAGGATTGATTTGGTTTTAAATCACTTCTTATCAAGTTCATGAAAGGAATTTAGTTGGAGAGGAACTTGTTTTGATTCCATTGAAGTTATGTTTTAAATGTGCGGAGGAATTTAACTTGTGTTTAAAAATATTTCAATGTGTTTGTGGATGGTTTAAAATGGTTTCTCAAAATTTCATTTGGTTTGATTTAGTTTTGGGTATGTTTGGACTGATATAGCAGGAGTTTTCTGTCAAAAATTGGGTTCTGCAAGAACTGGATCGATATGCTCAAATCAATTCGGAGCTTTTGGAGGAACCAGAAATGACAATCTGCTAGATCCGGATCGATCCGGTTTTGGGCGGATCGATCCGCTGGTACAGTTTCATCACCGACGACTTTTACGAAAACGGACATAACTCTCTCTAGAAAACTCGGATTCGCGTTCCGTTTTTTTGTGCTAGAACCGGGACTCAAAGACCTATCTTTTGGTATAAAATTTACTATACCTTATTAATTACCATTTTACCCTTGGGGGCTATTTTGTAACAATAGAGTTGTTTAATGTTGCTAAACACATGTAATTCTTACTAATTCACATGTTTCTTTGCAAATTAATGTACTTGGACTCTTGTAGCATTGTTACACGTGTCATAATCGCACGAGGCGGGTTGGGGTATGACATCAGTGAAATGAGAACTATCAAACGAGTTCAATATTGACCATGAAATATGAGGACCAAAAAAACTAAACATCAAACAAATATGAAAAATTGTATTTTTTTCATACATATAATAAAAATATATTTCTTTCGTACAATTGGCATCATAGATGCATAGATCTTAAAAAAAAATCACCCAAAAAATCCAAGAATTGAGAGAGTTATGGTAATTTAAAATTGACGGATAATATTATCTATTAGACACACAGATACAGATAATATTATCTGTAAAACCTCAAAATCAGGCTACAACTTAACTTTTTTTATAAAATTTTTACACCTATTGCGTAGATCTCAAAGAAATACATGAAAAAAACAAAATCACCCAAAAATTATGAAAGTTATGGTGGTTTAAAGTTAGGCATAACAGATAATATTATCTGTTTCAAAACAGATAACAGATAAAATGTTAGGCAAATAAAATTCTGTTGGAGGCTTAAAATTATCAATTGTTTGAAAAATTAGCAACTCCAACACATAGATGTTGACAAAATGCATGAAATAAAAAAAAAATCACTAAAAGGACAAAAAAATAAAGAAGTTATGGTGGTTTTGAAAACAAATAACATTATTTATTTTAGGTGTGTATATATATATGTCTTCTTCATCTTCATCTTCTTCATCTTCTTCATCTTCCTATATATATATATATATATATATATGTATATGTATATGTAAATCGTCTTCTTCATCTTCACACACATACCGACCACAATAGGTAAAATTGCCAGAATTAGTTGCAACAAATACATCACTGATGCAAGCTTCGGTAGCCGATTTACATCACACGCGCACATATATATATATACATATATGCAGAGGCGGTGGCGATGGAGGTGTTGGCGATGGTTGTGGTGGCAGTGCAATGGTGGTGACGAAGGTGGTGGTGGTGGTGGCGATAGTGGTAGTGGTGGTCGGGACTCTGTCGATCGTCGCCCGTTGGGGGCAACGTCGGCATTAAACCAAAAAAAAAAAATGGGTTTTACACATAATAAAAGTGACGCGTGTGGGTTTTTGGGGATTGAAAATTTGGGTGGATTTTACACACCATTGACTATATCTAAAGGGACTATCTCCAAATTCCCAATAAAATTTTCATATAATATATATATATATTCTAAAAGGTATAGATATTAAAGTATGTTTATTTTGTAAGGGGAAATTACACTTTAGTCCATTAAACTATACAACTATTTGCAATTGGGTCCATAAACTTTTTTTTTTACAATTGGGTCCTTGAACTTCAAAATTTTGTTCAATTACACCCAAATTCTGACACTGTTAGCTTAAATTATTAGAAATTGTCACGTTCGTTGTGCGTAATGCTTACCTGTCACATGTCATGTTAAGAAAAACACGGAAGACTATGAGTGGCTAAAAAATGATGTCATTTTGGGTATAATTGAATGCAATTTTGGATTTAGTCGAATGTGTTTTCAAATTTGATTGAACGCGATTTCAGATCTGATTGAATGCGATTTTTTGCCCTATTCAAAATCTCTCGTGTTTGTCTTAACCTAACATGTGACAGGTAAGCATTACGTGCAACGTACGGGACAATTTCTAATAGTTTAAGTTAACAGTATTAGAATTTGGGTCTAATTGAATGAATTTTTTAAATTCAAGGACCCAATTGCAAAAAAAAAATTTATGAACCCAATTGAAAACAGGTTATAGTTTAATGGACTAAAGTGTAATTTGCTCATATTGTAATGATAACTTGCCATATCCAATGTGTAAATTTTTAAATTAAAAAACTACGTTGAGACCAAGGGATAGCCAATAGTATGTGATTCCATCCTACGCGGTTGCGGGTCTGAATCTCACGGGATTAGGTTGGGAGAGCACTACCTCCCCTTGTGTAGTGCATAAGCAGAAAAAATTATATATGTTACTTGTGCTATCATAATGGATTAACCTTTTACTTTTTAAATGAAGAAATTATATTTTATTGTATGGGTATTTTTTTTTATACTTTTACATGTATCACTAATATTTGGCGGATTCTATCTCTGACAGAGGAGGTCAGTTAAATTATACACACCACAATGAAAGTCATGTGTACTGAGTCTATTGACATTATCTTAGGGGAGCTCATTGTAATTATTTATACGGTAAATCACACTTTTCACCCTCAAATTTTTGGCCAATTTCAATTTAGTGCCTATTTTTTGAATTCTTTTACTTTAGTCCCCCCAATTTAGTGCCTACATTTTGATTACAAAGTCAGAGGGTGAAAACGTAATTTACGCTTATATTTCTAATATATATATATATATATATATATTGCTAGCCTCTCTTACCCTAAGCTTGCCAAGGACTTCTTGGTTTTCATCAAGGTACTTGACCATCCATGTAATTGCACTTGCTGTTGTATCCTGACCTGCATGCATGTGCATATATATTTATATATTCAACACATTTATATAGACAATTATAGGAAATGTTTCTAATAATCAGTATGTGTGTACAAAATAATTAAGGACACATATATTGTTGTTTTTTTCTGACCTGCAATAATCATGGTTAAGATATTATCTTTAATCTCAGCATCTGTTAGTGATGGGGCTTGATCATCACAATACTCTTTCAAGAGATGATCTAGAAAATCTTCATGACAATCTTCTGAACCTCTTCTTTCATTAATCATCTTCTCTAGCGCCTTCATGACTCTTTTTCTTGCCTGAATCATCATTTGTTGCTTGTTAATTTTAGTAGATTATCATCAAATATTTGTGTTTATTTTTTCTTATTCCGCAATAATTTCTAGGAATAACTTTCTCAAACTTATATAATCTCCTCTGATTTAGCACCCGCTTGAGATAGCTGTGTGAATAATAGTTTTTTTTTTTTTAATATGTTTTTTAGTGTTTGGTATTGTTGTGGAATTAGAGATTTCATAAAATGACAATTTCGATTGAATTTTGTTTTTATGCAACTTCTTTTGAAAAAACTTCAATTTGCTGCTTTTAAATTGATCTCTTTTTTCGGCTTTAAAGTTTATACATTTTTTTGAATAGAAGCTATAGAAAGTTGTAGCGTAAAAAAATTAATTTGTCATCAACTGATTGTAATATCATAAGGGTCCATTTGATAAAACTGAAAATCAAGTGTTGAATTTTAAGTACTGAAAATTTTAAGTGATTGAATTTGCAAGACTAAAAACTGTGTTTTGTAGTATTAAAATTACTGCATTCATTATTATTTTCAGTAGATTTTTTCACTTAAAATTTTCAATAGATTTTTTGTTACTTATAAATTAAGTGGTACATTATCAAATGTACTGAAGAAAAAAAAAAATTGGAAATTTTCAGCAAGTTATTGATTTATCGAACAATCCCTAAATAAGAAAACGATGAACTCCTCAAAAAAAAAAATAATAAAATAAAAGTAATGGGCTGAATATTTGTAAATTACCTGAAGGCCTTTGTAGAACCTAGTCCATGGCAATCTCAAAGGGATAGCAAGCATTGCTGCACAAATGTAACCCACATCTTTCTGAAACTTCTCTAGTTCTTCTTCATCCTCTAAACTTATCAACATTTTGCATATTGCTTTAGAAGTTATCTGCATAAAATTTAACACAAAATCATGTGCACATTACCCTTCAAAATGACACTAAGTTTCTGTCTGAGAAAGTTTAAAATTGGACCAAGTAAAATTGAGGTCTCACTTTTTATCTTGATTTTTGTAAAAATCAAGGTAATATGGGTTTGACAAATAACCAGCTTTAAGAGAGTTATAATTAAATCGTGCACAGACTCCTATTACAAAAATTGACACTCGCCTAACACCTACTTCTGTAGAACTACTTCACTTATCATTCGCATAACTAATTCTTTATTTTCCCAAACAGCCTCAAAGTCTAATTTTTTTCTAGCTGGTCAAATTTGGGACTCATGGAGATAATATCAGGTTTAGACCTAGGGTGTGTTAGATTACCCAATTAAGTGCTGAATTAGTCTTTTTCAATCCGTTTAATAAAATACCACTTAATTGAAAAAATAGCTAAAAACTCACTAAAAACTTTAAGTGAAAAATTTCTACTGAAAATAATTACTGAATGCAGTTTATATCAGAACCTAAAAGGCTGAAACATTGTCTTTGGTATTGCAAATTCAATTGCTTAAAATCTTCAATACTTAAAATTCAACACTTAATTTTCAATACCTATTTTTCCTTTTTGTCAAACGGACCCCTAGTCTCAATTTATTTGTTCGTATAAAAATCAGTGTTATGTACATTTTATAAATAAATAAAAACTGTTCTTATGTCATTGTTTAAAGCCAAACACATGCTCATATATGTTTAAAAATCAGCTACACAAATATTAAATTATTTAGACTAATTCTTCTTTGAACCATAGAACCGGTTTTTGAGTTACATAAACACCCTCTTACAACTTTAAATAAGCCCTTGTAGAATGATGAGATGAGATGGTCTCAGATGAGATTGAGTTTGGACTTGGGCTATGGGAGCTATTTCTTGCAATCATGAGCCCATGACGATATTAAGGCTTAGTTTGGCACCCATGTGACTTTTTAAGTGGCTTATGAAATTTATTATTGAGTTGTTTGATAATTTTGTATAAGTGACACATTACTCTTAAAAAAAATCATGAAATAAAAATAAATAATAAATAATAATAAATAAACAACATTAAGCTTTTAAAAGTTCCATTCTAGGGCTTTTAAAAGTCTCCTTAAAAAAAGTCATAAGTTCAATTTATGCATAGCTCATAAACTAGTTACCAAATGAATTAATATAGATTTATGTTTTAAAAAAGGAGAAGTAACAAAATAAGGGCCAAACTAAGCCTAAATGGGCCCAATCACACATAGGCTTATGGAAACCGGGCAAAGTCCAACAAAACTGGCAAAATTCTCCAAATTTTGATATCTTGATTTTTATATCAACTAAGCCATCCAAATGCCACTTTTGGTTTATAGACTTGGAGAAGGATAATATTTTGGGAAATATTTGGCACACACACTTATTGACACACTATGCTTTAAACACATGTACCTTGTGCTGTTTGAATTTTTCATACTTTTCTGTGCATCACTTAGTACATGATACATGCATTTAAAGTTGGGTATCAAAAAGTGTGTGTACCACTACTCTAAAAATTTTACTTGTTTGGTTATCAATAAAAAAAAGGTGGGAGACATAGGAAGGAAATTAAACAAAGACTTTATTTCCAAAAAGATAAAAGAAAAAAGAAATTAAACAAGACAAAACTACAAACACTTGAATTTTTTTTATTCTACATTTCAATCCCTTTTCCTTTTTTTTTCCCCCTTGATTTTCTAATATTTTTAGTAACGAGTATATTTGATCGAAAGAGTATTGCACTGCAAAATTATTTTTCTTTTATTTTCCGTTTACTTCACTTAATTTGCAAACCAAAAAGAGCATAAATCAATCCTGGTATTGATATTAAACAAAAGAAAATCAATAATTTGCAGACCAGTTTTAATAAATTTTAAAAAAAAAAAATTGATATGAGTCGTTGAGTTTAATAATTTTTAGACCTACCGAATTAAATAGTTCAAAAAACTCGAGAATTTTCACTTTAAAACTCTTTTAACATAACAAGATCCCTTTTTTTTTTTTTTTTCACTGTATGTTACTATCCTATATTATTAGATTTTCTAGAAATTCTTTCCACATAATTAATAATTATTTTCCCCCAAATGACTTGGTAACAAACCTTGATTGCTTCATCAAGTACAATCACAGTGTCATTCTTTTCCCAGCAGCTAAGAGTTTTAACCACCAGTTCATCAAACTGTGTGATAAATGAAGATATAGAGGCCGTTGAGAATAGATTGATCAGACGGCTACGGATGAGCTTGTGATGAAGGTGAGAAGCACAGAGTAAACTCTGGTCTCCTACTACCTCTGCAATTGACCTTATATATCTCTTTGTGAATTTCCCCAAATCGTTGTTTAGGATTGCCTTGGCTGACTCTGTGCTTGAAACAAAAACATGCGTCTCCCCAAATATTTTGGTTATGAAGCAGTTACCATACCTGTCATATGGAACAGGAGAATAATCCCTTTAATACATGTATGCACATATGACCTGCGAGCCGTTCCGCCGTCCCATTAACTAGTAGGTTTTTTTAAGTTTAAAAGTCCCGTACACATATACTTGAGAGTATTTTTCTATGTGAGGGAATACTAACCTACAACACAGACGTCCTTTTAGCGACGAAAAAAACGCTTTAAGCCCAGAAATTTTTCATTACTAAAAGTGGAGGTTTTAGTGATGAAAAATTCGGTTTTTTTTTTTTTTTTTTTTTGTTACCAAAAGCTGGTGTGCGTACTGCTAACTTACAACTACCGTGTTGTACCCATATATATATATATATATATGTGTGTGTGTGTGTGTGTGTATTACATGAGTAATGATATGATTCTCAAATCTAAATCTTATTTTGTTTCATTGTAAGAAGTATTTATTTCATTTTGGGATATCTAAATTAAGAGTATTGTTTTAAAGGTTTAGAGAGTGTTTAGGTCCTGTAGATGTTGTTTTAGCATTCTATTAATTCAAATAATATCCATATCCGCAACACATGCAACCTTAATGAGCGGATAGAATATTGAAACAACAGCCACGTACAAGATCTTAGCAAGTGTACTAAAGTTTTGTCCTTAAAAGTTAACATAGTTTAATTAAACCTATAACACCCGTAATTGTGTTATTGCATTTCATTACATTGTCATGCATGATAATGTAATGTATTGTGCATGTTGGCACTTGTGTGAGTGAGTATTGACTCACGAGTTGATTTGATTATCTGTGTAAGAGAGCCCTTTGAGACTGTGTTGAATGAGTGTTTTGTTGTTGTGAAGTCTCTTCGAGTATGAGACGTTCATCGTAGAATACCCTAATGATTTATCTGAAAATAAATATTTATCTGTGTATTTCACTATTTGTATTATTTTCTGGTTTAGATTATATTTCTGTTGTTAATTTTAGTATCCTGGTGAGGACGAATTAACACGCTACTAATTTGGTAGGCTAATTAGTAATTTTGTAAAATCATGAGAGACTGCGTTTTAGCAACCAAACGGAACTTAGTGAAAACTAGTAAAGTTAGATATTTACTACTAGGGGTGCTAAATTGAAGGTTGAAGAGCTTGAGGGGAGTTAAATGATATTTTGAGAAGTTTTGGCTATAAATACATAAGTGAGATTTTTTGATAAAGCAAAATCCAATTTGACTTCTAAAATGACAAGAGAGAAGAGAGAGAAAACGGAGATTTGATCTTCGAGCTTGCAAAGCTCATTCTCGGCGATCCGTCCGTTGATCAAAATATTTTATCGGATATTCGAACTCCTCGAGGTAAGTTCGTCATTTTGATATCCATTAGGTCTTGTTTGAATAAGTTTTTCGAAAACTCATTTTCTAGAATTTTCCTAAAAAGTTGATAATTGGATTTTTAATCGATAGGAATCGTAGCAGATGGATTTTAGCACGTTCTTTGTGCTTGGGTTTTCTTTGGATCGAATTGTTAGAGCGTAAATCGGAGGTGAGTGATTCAACTATGTGTTTTGGAATGATTTCTTGACATGAATTCATATTTTGTATGAAATGCATATATTAATTCATAGCTATATATTGTGTAATTCATATTGGGCGTTTATTTTGATAAGTAGGCCCAATTGTACGGTGGAATGTTTTGATTAGGTCGATAACACGGTGAAATGTATTTGAGCATGTTGAGTTACTATTTGGAATGAGTTTGGAGTGTGTGCTTGATCCCTGGATAATTTCAGAAAGCTTTTAACTTGGGGAATTCTGCAGAATGTCTTTCTGCTAGAAAACAGTCTACTGGTTTGTGTGTACAATCGACTGGACCCCCTTTTTGTGAACGAGACACTGCATTAGGTATAGTCGACTAGTCCCCCAACATAGTCGACTGGTTTTTGTTTTCAGGGGCCGGTTACCTTTCTACTTGCTTGGAGTTCAATCGACCGGACAGTACAGTCGACTGAGAATTTGGCACCCCAGTCAACTGGACGTAGAAATCAGTCGACTGGATTATGTTTCAAAAATCAAACTTTCTGTTGGACCAGTCTCAATCGATTGAGCATGAGGTGCAGTCGACTGGACTCCTGATTTTAAAAATGATTTGTTTTGTTTTTCCGCTTCGTGTTCTTAAAATTAAATTTTTTTTGGAAACGTTAATGAATTGGTTTAGCTTCGGTGGCGTGCCACGGGCTCCGGTTCTAGTATTTTGGGACCGGACTATGACAAAACAATTTTCAAATTTACCCTTTTTAATTTATGTATAAAACTCTTTCATCTTTCGTGTAATGTGACACTGAAATTCTGAACTTACACGAAGGACTAGGGGTGTCATTTGGAATGAAAATTCTGATTTCGACCGATTTCCATCCGAAAAATTCCGATTTTGGCACCAAAAATTAAATTCTGAATTCTAAAAATTCCAAAAAAAAATCGGAACGGAATCGAAATTGTTTTCAGAATTCCGAAAATTCTGAAAATATTCCGAAAATATGTTTTCCGAAAATTTTCCAAAAATATTTTCGAAAAATCTGAATATTTTCCGAAAATTTAGAAGAATGTAGACTTGTTTGTCCCACATCGAATAAGAAGAGAAAGGAGAGAGAGTCGGAGACTTTCTATAAAGGCATGACTTACCCTTTCAGTAGTATTTGTATTCCAAAATTTTCAAAAATTATGAAAATTTTCGAATTCAATTCCGAAAAAATTCCGAAAATTTTTGAAAAATTCCGATTCCGAAAATTTTCGAAAATTCAAAATTGGAAAGGAAAATGAAATTCCGAAAAAATCGGAACGGAAATTGGAACACCTATTTAATTTTCGGAATTTTTTTTTCCGAAAGAGGGTATTCCGATCTGTTCCGGCCGAAACACACCCCTACAAAGGACAATGAAGTGTTGCAAATTTTCACGATAATAATATGGGTAATGCTTGGGACATAAAAGGATGTGCTAATAGGACTCACCGCAATTCACTCAATCTATGGGATGCCACATCTTTTTATGAGCATCTTTTTTATGACCTTTTTTGTATCCCAAACATTATCCTAATAAATTAAGCTTCTTAAATAGTTTGAATTCTAATTATAAGTGTCTCTTAATTTGCCACAAATAACAACTTTGATTCAAAAGGGTCATGAAAAGATGCTTTCAAATATGCATATGTATACCACAACAACTACGCTATAGCCTATATAAATTTGACTCAAAATTCTATCTTTCAATTACTATATTCAGGTGCTTAAAAACAATTAAAAAAAAATAATAATAATAAAGTAAAAAAAAAAAAAAGATATATTACCGGAGTTGACGAATACGCACAAACTCATAGAAACCTTTGCTGTCATTGATGGCAGCCAAGAACTTCAAAGTTTCTCCAATCAACGGTAATCCCTGATTCCCGGGAGGAATACCTACCGTTGATTCCCAACAATTGTAGCACAAGATCTTTGCAACTCTATAAACCAACCACAAGAAGCATGTATATAAAACCATGTAATAACAGCAAAGGCTAACTTGTAGCTGCATCGTAGTTTATATAATATAACCATTACCAACAATTGTACATCTTATATATAGTATACATATGTTTATATATGTCTATATATACATACATATATATATATATTATATGGCTTCTTACCATCATTATGGAGTGAATTTATGGAGAGGTCACTGTATGATTTTATAGAGGAGTGTCGTTGTTGTGGGCTACCTACAGGCACTTAGGTCATGTGTGAATAATCAGTGTTTCCACTTTCTCTATGAGTGGGCATTTTGGATCATCATATGTGGGGCCTCCAAACCATTAATCTTACGAGTCTGTTATCAGGTGCAGATTCAGAATTTTAGTTTATAGGAGCGACCTTTACTTCTAAGCAGTTGGAGTGGAGTCAGTAATTTTGGTCACGGGGTCTAGTCTATACGGGAGTTTGGGCTACCTTAGAGGCGGATTTTTTTTTTGTATGTACTTATACATAATTATGTGTAAGATTAATTTTATGAAAGTGGGTCTCTTTTGGTCTTGATATAGGAGACAAAAAATATAAAAAGAGATAGAGAAGAGAATATGTAGAATTATATTTACACCTTATTTCGAGGTCAAATATGTTATTTTTAAATTTAAAATGTGACGTTTGAAAATTAATAAAATTCTCAACTTAAAAGTGTAATTTTCAAAATTTTAGGGGGGCCTATTTCTAAAATTCATAAAATTCCTAAGTTGGAAGTATAATTTTCAAAAATCCAGGGCACCCTCATCCCTTGTGGCTCCGCCCATGCTTCTAAGGTTTTACCAACATTTCTGTAACAGACGGTGAAAGAAGATACAATTTTTATTTTATTATTATTATTTTTTTTTCCACGTTTAGCATTAAAGGGAAGAGCTTCAAATTAATCAACAATATATAAAAACCTAAATTTTCATTGATATATCTCAACTTCATACATTTATAATCGACTAGACAAGTTTCATACGTTGAGATCTTTCAATAATAGACTCCTTATCAATGATAGTGAAACATCTTTCCCAATAAAAAGGATTAAAATGTCACTCATCCACTCATCTTCCGTTGGATTTCGCAACTTATTCTTCACATTCTTAAATTGCTTTATTTGTTCATTATATTCTTTATAAATTCAAATAATATTACAGTTTTCAAATTTAATAACTTAAATTAAATCACAAATACTTTTATAGTTGTACCACTCAAAACATCTTCCAATGCAAATTACTGACTCCTCTATGAATTAATATGGTAATAATTGATAAAACAGCTGTGAATCAAATTTGATTAACATTTAATTTGGTGTAACAAAAGTTTAAGGTAACAAATCAATTTTAGGAACTTGATATTCTACGGGCAAATGATTGGGTGAAGCAATAATTCTACGGTAAAGGGGGCAGTCCGCAGTCCAATACAGGTGGCTGGAGTGAGAAAGGAGAATGGGATTCAATAAAAGTCAAGAGGGAGCATTTTGGGGGCAAAATGGTAAATATAAGTTAGGGTATGTGCTACAGCCTACAGCTATGAAGTCTCTTACCCTCACGTGTGAACAGCATCACTTCACTTGCACTTTTGCACACATAATTAATACACATACAACTATCTTTTTTTCAATACTTTTGGTCATGTTTTAAAATACTCGTAGTGGGTATCTAATTCCAATTCAAACTAGTCTTAATTAAGGGGTAATCTTTGATCAGATTCGGTAACTTCATACGACCCAATACGAAAATAAATAAATTTGGGTGACCCGTATAAGGGTACGGGTCATAAACGAGTCCACTCATTTGATATAATTAATAAACGAGTTGTGTCACACTTTAACCAGGTCAACCCGGTGTTTGACCTGATCATTATGTGTGGTTGGAGCTTCTTCTTTTTTTTGTTCTAATTTTTTTAAAAATAATTTGGGGGTCTAAAATACAAATAATATAAATAAGTAAAGAAATTAATTTTTTCCAAAAGAGAAAAAGAATATAAACAACTAAAAAACCGATTCAACCGCCCAAATTGGCAAAACTGGCCAAAAATTGACCAAACCGACCACTTTGGTTAGTTTTCAAAACATGAAAAGAAAGAAAAAAAAATCGAATCGAACCGAACCGATAACACCCTTACATGGGTTAGACGGGTTAAAATGGTGACCCGTGTATTGCCGACACGTTTTATGAACCGACACGATTATGACACGTTTAAGAATGATGACACGATTATGACCCGACACAATTATGACGCGATACGATTATGACCTGACAAGACCCAATCGCCACCCTAGCCTAACAAGTTTGGGGCAATATTTTGGAGGGATTGTAACGAGGTATTTATTCGCTCTTTCGTTTGCTTCAGGCGTGTCGGAGTTGAGATAGTTTGATTGTGTGTGTAGGGGCAAACATGATTTTTTTTTTAATACTTTGTGCAAGTGATGTACGATCTGACTTCTATTATATAGGGATTGTTAAAAACTAAAAGAAAAATACCCTAATTATAAGTTCTTTGACTACTGATGCGCACAAGTCAAAAAGTGGTAAAAATAAAACAAGGCTTTAAAAGTCAAATATATTACATTAAAATATTACAAAGAAATAAGAAATCACAATTACTTGAGAAAGTAAAAGATAATTAAAACAGTAGAGTACAAAGGGAAATGCAAAATCTAAGAAAGTAAAATAAAAATAGTGTAAGAACACTGAAGATAAGCTCAAGTGAAAGCCAATAAAAAAAAAGTTACTGGGATGCTAAGTTGAATGCATTTGAGAATTTGTTTGTATGTTAATTTGTTCGGGCTATTGGAGAGTTTGATCTATTGGAGCTGTTGTATATTTTTGTACAGGGAGGTGTTGAAACTTTTCTGTGTGCTTGTCTTGCAATGATGAATATCATTAGAACTTGTGTTTCATTAGGACTCTCAATTGCTATTTTCAACACTCACTAAAACTCCCAAATTACTGAGCCCTACCTAATTGTGACTCACTGCCATGCTTTGGCTTTAGCCCGAATTGGTCAAAGGCCAAAGCCATTAAGGTCGAATGAAACTGGTGTTTTTATGGTTGCTTTTTTTTTAATGTATTAGCTTGATGCTTTTACCAAGTCCCATCAAGTCAAGCAATGGTCACAAAACCTATTGGGAGATAGTGAAAAATGATGTTATTGTCACAGTCTCCAGTTTCTTCTTTGGGGACCTTGCCCTCTAGAACCTTAACCACACCCATATTGCGCTTATCCCCAAGATCAATCATCCATCTAATGTCAACCACTACAGACCCATAAGCCTTTGCAATGTGATCTATAAAGTCATTTCCAAAATTATAGCAAACCGGCTTCAACCCCTTCTTGATAAAATCGTGTCCCCAATGCAATTGGCCTTTATCCCAGGAAGGCTCATTAATGATAACACCATTATAGCTCAAGAGCTTGTTCATAACATGAAACAAAAGAAAGGAAAATCCGGGCTTATGGCTCTAAAATTTGATATAGAGAAGCTGTACGATAAGATTGAATGGATCTTTGTGTTAAAGGTCTTAAAATGCTTTGGCTTCAATCATACTTTTTGTAATTAGATAAGGCTTTGTATCTCTTCTGTTTCCTTCTCCATCCTTGTTAACGGAAGGCCTACGGGCAACTTTCACCCGCCAAGAGGGCTTTGTTAGGAAACTGCGTTCCCAGAATCCGTTGACAGTGCGTATAAGTTGGTACTGTAAAAAATTTCGTGAAATTTATAATAACCCTATAAGGACAGAACTAGGGTTACCTTGAATTGCAAAAACGGATTGCTGTAGTAGACGAATCGAGAACACGGGCTCGATAATAGCTCACGATCTTCTACCGTATTCCTCTGCTGCCAGAATATCGAACTGAGTGTGGGGTCTTTCGAAATCCTTTTAGTTTTCTGCTCTCTCTTTTACGATCTCTTTTTCTATTTCGAGTTATAATACTCTAAATGGAAAAACGCAAACTGAGAAGGGAGTTAAAACAACATATATATATATATATATATTTATAGGCTACGATAGGGACCATAAGAAGTCAATAAGGAATAGGCTTCCTCATGGATTAGGAAACCCTATTTCGAACTGAATCAGATTCTTATTTTCATAAATTATAATTCATACTACTAAAGAATTATAATTGCACTCCTACCCTTATCTCAAAAATATATTTCGAGCTCTATGTTATTAAATGCTTATTATCTCCCCCACGTTAAGATTACAGATATCCATTAATTAAATACAATTACTGACAGTCATATTTAATTTATCTCTTAAAATTCCTTGAGATCCTCTGCTTAACTTATCTGATATGTCGGATACAAAATCCACCTGCAGGGTTTGACATAATCAAAACTTATAAGCTTTCTCAAGGGGATATCATCAATCCCAAAATTGAGACATGGATTCCATCATCAATTTATATCCACCACACAATCAATATTGTCACCCAATCTAATTGAGATATTGACCCATTTAAGGATCTCACCCTTGTAGGGATCAAAGTGTAAATATCAAATGCACATGTCTATAGATTAACTTAGGATGTAGAGCATAAACACTCATAATAGCCATGAGGTATTAATTATCTTATAAGTCAGTATAAAGATAATTACCCCAAATCGGTCCCGTTAATAGTGAGGCCTTGGTACGGAGTCACGTCTACACAAAGTGTACCGGCATAGTGAGTTGAAACTATACCGTTTCCTGTAGTCAAGACAAACCTACTAAAACACCATGCTGCAGTCCTACTGATGGTGTGTCCAATTCCATCTAAAACTGTAAACCAAAATCTTACATTCTACAATATCTGATGGTCTGATCTTCCGTGTGTAAGTCGAACTCTACACGCCAAATCACCTACTATGTAGAATGAGAGACACACATGCATAATATTAAATAAATAGCATAATCCAAACATTGTCCATACAGATTCTCATAAAAATGGAATAACTGATTTTATTGAATGAGTAATAAATCAACTACACAAAGCATGACTTTTAGTATATATCCCTAACAGGCTTCTCTAGGGAGACCCTCTCTCACCCTTTATTTCATTCTCTGCTCTGATGTTTTGTCCAGGTTAATTCAAAGAAAGACTAATTTTGGAAACATTAAAGATCAAGTCAGGAATGCCCACCAATTTACCACCTCATGTTCGCAGATGATCTTATTGTGTTTAGGAGAGCACACCCTAATGAAGCTGAGACTATTTTGAACTACATCCAAAGGTACGGAGCATGGTCAGGTGTCACGCCCCGATGTAGCATAATACAGGAAAGCATTTAATTTCCTTTATGGACTCGTAGGTCGTGACAAGTGAGTATGACCAATTGTCCCTGCAGCAAATAACTTAAACAACATTTCTAAAGAAAGGTTACTAATAAAACATAAGCTCCGAAATAAAAACTTACTAAACTATTACATAAGTTCAGGTCTTAGGCACAAACACCCTTATTCAAAACTAACATCAAGTCTATAATAACTCCAAAATAAAAGACACAGGAAATATAAAGCAGCCTCCTGGAAAGTTCCCTGCCCCTAACTAGCATAGTCGAAATACCCTGGCTGCTCCTGACCCTGAAAATCTGGACATACAGTCCATGACGCATCAACGCCGTCAGCTTATGCAAGCTGGTGAGCAAAATAAACAAGTGCTCGCAATGTATATATAAGCATATAAACAACGGTGCAATTTAACTTTAAAAGCAATAGATTCAAGATTCCAATTCCAACATAAGGCACGGGGGAATAAAGTAAGCAATAAATATGCGACCGTGCATGAACAATGTAACATCTCATCTTTCTGACTCTTTTCTCTCAAACAAAAACCGACTCAACCAAAACCATTACCTCAGATACCAGGAATAATATCCGATCGATATCCAAAACAGCATACCATACCATCGCTTCAGATACCAGGAATAATATCTGATCGATATCTAAGCCACACTCAATACCATCATTTCGGATACCAGGAATAATATCCGATCGATAACCGAAACAAGCGCCCTAGATACCAGGAATAATATCCGATCGATATCTAAGCCGTAACTCAATACCATCATTTCGGATACCAGGAATAATATCCGATCGATATCCGAAACAAGCGCCCTAGATACCAGGAATAATATCCGATCGATATCTAAGCCGTAACTCAATACCATCATTTTCGGATACCAGGAATAATATCCGATCAATATCCGAAACAAGCGCCCTAGATACCAGGAATAATATCCGATCGATATCTAAGCCGTACACAACACTGTCGCCTCCAATACCAGGAATAATATCCGATCGATATTGAGGTCGCACACCAGACCGCCACTCTGTACTCTTTTCACGCCTTCTCACCACATGCATGTTGACACAACCTCGACCCTAATATGAATGTCAATGTTCATAGTTTGCAGTAACATTTATTAATCTCAAAGATGGATAATCGTTCAACATAATTCTCAGTCTTAAACGTTCTTATAAGTCCAATTTCTAACAGTGAGCCTTTAAAACAGTATATTTGTCAAGCAGATCTTTAAAAACTTTCAAAACCTTTTTCCAAACAGTCCCTTATATAAAAATACAAAAACTGCTCAAAATGCCAGGTCGCGCGAGCGAAGGGGGAGAACAGGTCGCGCGAGCGAATGGGCAGCGGGTGTCGCGCGAGCGAGTCGCGCGCGCGAAGGGGGGGGATGGTTCGCGCGCGCGAGTTCTTGCAGTTTCATCATCTTCCTCGTTTTTCCCCTGTTTCTGGTCTTAAACTGAATTTCTACCCATTTCCAGATTCTGTTTCAAACAAGTTGTGCAATATATGGATCTCTTCGGTTTTCCGCGTAGATTACGAATATGAAATCAATTTATACGATTACGGATTATATCTCTAGATATTCGCGATTAAAGTAAGGGTGTCAAAACTTTAAATCAACCGTTCGTCGCGATATGAATGAATTACTCCGTAGGGTTCGAACCATAGCCTATTGGGACTAAGATCTTTTATTCCCAATTCATAAATTTCATTTTGGTTAAGATTTACAAAACTCCAATTTCAAGCTTCAATGGTGAAATACATATATATATATACACATATACACACCTATATATACTGAAATACACATATATAGACATGGCGAGTGAGTTTATAATACTCACCGAGGTGATTATACAGAGAATTTGAGACCGAGGATTTCCGCCGTCGATTCCGTCGTTAATGAAAATTCCTCCCGTCCTTGAATTATATATACATATAAGTCTATGTATGTGTGTAGGAGTATATTATATATAATCTGTATAAGTGTGTGTGTGTGTGTGGTTGAGAGAGCATGAGAGGGTGGAGAGAATTTGAGAGAATTGAGAGAGTTTGAGAGTGAGAGATGAGAGACTGAGAGTGAGAGAAAGACACTGATACATATATATAACTTGAGAAGTTTTGGGCTCCAAGAAAGCCACGGGTAACGCACGGTGTGGTTGAGCTCACGTGCTCCCACACCCAAGACGCGGTATAGACGCAGATTTAATACAAAACTGGTATTTTGTGTCACAGCCCGGTCCCACAATAGCGGAACCGGAGCCCGTGGCACGCCACCGAGGCTAAACCAAATCATTAACGTTCCCAAAAATTAGTTTGAAGAACACACGCAGCGGAATAAACAAGTCATTTTTGAAAACTATCCGTCCAGTCGACTGATCCTCAGACCCAGTCGACTGATCCTGGTCCAGCAGAAAGTTGGGTTTAAAAACACCATCCAGTCGACTGCTTTCTACACCCAGTCGACTGGGGCTTCAAATTTTCAGTCGACTGATAAAGTCCGGTCGACTGAAGTCTGGCCTGAACAAAATATTTTGAATTGAAAACATGATCCAGTCGACTGTGTCGGGGACCCAGTCGACTGATCCTCTATGAAACAATGCAGAGAGTTGCTGAAAACAGAGGCTCCAGTCGACTGTTTTCTCAACCAGTCGATTGATTTATGGCAGCAGCACATTCTGCAGAGTTTTCTAAGTTTAAAAGTTTTTGAATTCGAACGGCGATCAAACACACACTTCCAAACGTACTCCAAAGCAATTCTAACTGTATTAACATATTACCAAAGTACAGTTACAACATGTTACTAACTATTACAACGTTTTAGATTCGTTCTAACATACCAAGTTAAACATAACTAAAACCATAAGAATTCTTATTACAACATCCTATTATCCCAAAACTATATGGCTAACATTTCAAGTTGCCTTCTATAAGAACTCCCAACCCACGTGCTCACTTCTGCGATTCCTCGCCAGCATTTACATCTGAAATGGTTATTTGAATAACCACACATATTCGATTTGTTTAAGCTAATGCTTAGTGAATAAAACAACATATGTACATGAATGATAAAACATGTCCGTATTCACATCTCTACATTTCATACTAGTCGCCGGAGACTCACGTGCCCGTCCATACTCCCAATCCGCGACTCCTCGCCAATAAGTCAACACGAAAGGGTAAGACCCACGATTCTACAAACAATCGTGCGACCTTAATGCCTATATCGGCTCCACAAAATGGCACGGTGACCACGTGCTCCTTCTGACCCAAATAAGCAACTTAACATGCTCAAATACATATCACCATGCTCGCGGTAATTAAAACATATCACCGTGCTATTGAGCCTACTTATCAATATAAATGCCCAATATGAACTACACAATATATCTCTAGGAATTAATACATGCTATTCAAACATAACATGAATACATGCCAAGAAATCATTCCAAAACATAGTTGAATCACTCACCTCCGAATAACGCTCCTATAATTCAATCTGAAGAAAACCCGTGCACAAAGAACGTGCAGAAGTCCGTCTAGTACAATTCCTATGGATCAAAATTCCATTTATCAACTTTTATGAAAAATTCTAGAAAATAACTTTTCGAAAAACTTAGCCAAACAGGCCCTAATGGGTATCAAAACGAAGCTCTTACCTCGAGGAGCTCGAATATGAAATCTAGGAGAAAACAGACTGACGGAAGGTCGTCGTTTGGCGTCGCAAAGCTCTAAGCTCCCAAAATCTCCCTATGGCCTCCTTTCTTGAACTTAGGTTAAGATTTACAAAAATCTAAAGATCCATCTCTATCTATATATAGGCAACATTCTCGGGGAATTACGTTTACCTCCCCACGAGTTTTCCAAACTCCTAATCAGTCTCTGAAACTTTCTATACAGCTTATTCATAGTTTTACGAGCGAAACCTCAAAATTATAAAAGTTTTCGACTAAGATTCGTTTGGTCGCTAAAACGTGAATTTCTATATGACGTTTCCGAAGTTGCTAATTAGCCTACCAAATTAATAGCGTGTTCATTCGTTCTCACCAGGATACTAAATCTAACAACAGAAATATATTCTAAGCCAGAAAATAATACAGATATTGCAATACACAGGTAAACATTTATTTTCAGATAAACATTTAAAATGTTCTACAGTGACCGTCTCATACTCGGAGAGATGTCACAACAACAAATTCTAAATCACCACAGTCTCAGAGGGTTCTCTAATACAGACACCCAAATCAACTCGTGAGTCAAAAACTCACCCAAACATGTGTCATAAGACACGCCACATCACATTATCATGCATGACAATGTAATGCAAATGCAATAACACAAATGTGGGTGTTATATTTTGCGGTTGAAATAAAAATGCAGAAAATAATATTAGCGTAGGAATAGATTCCGGGTTGTATAAAAATATAGATATCGATTTTGAAACCATAGAAAACATTTTTCTATATTTGTGAAAATTACAGTTTGACGCCAGATAATTATTTATAAATAGAAATTAAATTGAAATAAACATTTATTAATGGAAAGGAAATACAGGGTGTTACATCAGGTCAGCGAATCAACCAACAAAAATTGAAGATCATGTTTAGCATAAACTTGCACAAGGATGTGGCAAGAGCCATTTGCCGCGAAACTGGTTTAAAAAGGCTTCCTCCAATACGAAGTACCTCGGCCTTCTCTTCTCATTTGAAGGTCCAAAGCATTTTTTGCGGATACTCTGCAGAGGGTCCACAATCGCATTCAAGGTTGGAAAGCAGCAACCCTTTCTCAAGTGGCTAGAGCCACACTGATTAGAACGGTGTCGCACGGTGTATTCAATGTCTTCCTTTCTTCTCCCCAAACCAATTTGCACCAAGATGGATGGGCTTTTCGGTAAATTCTGGTGGGGCCACAAAGGGGAAACAACTTCTGGAATGTGTCTCAAAGCTTGGGACTCTCTATGTCGGCCGAAGAGTTGTAGGGGACTGGGGTTCCGACGGATGGAGGACTACAACGCAGCCCTCCTTGCCAAACTTGGGTGGAAAATAATCACGTGTAAAGATACCCTGTGGGTTAATATTGTGACGAACAAATATCTTCGTGACAAGGAACTATCATAAGTCTCTTCAAAAGTGAATCAATCCACGGTCTGGAAAGGAATTGCCCACTCCAATTAGTTATTAGGAAAAGGTGTGTGCATGCTTCTAGGTAAAGTGGAGGCTGTCTCAATTTGGGAGCACTTTTAGATTCCCTCGCTACCCAATTTCAAATCAAAGAGCAACACTAATGGCTACCCGAAGATTTCTAAGGTCTGTGACCTCCTAAATTCGAGTGATGGAAACTAGAGTGTGGCCATTCTCCAATCCTTGTTTTTCCCCAGCCACGATTGAAGCAATCCAGCGAATTAACATGCCTTCTGGAAGGAATCTTGACAAACTTATTTGGGTTCCAAACAGGAAAGACAACTTTACAGTCAAGTCGGCATACCTTATTGATCAAGAGGCCCGCTTCTCGGCTACAGGAGAAGGCCGAAAGGTTTTATGGAAATCCCTTTGCAATGCAAAAAAACACGAAGGACATAAGATTTTCCTTTGGAAGGTGGCATCCAAAGTCTTACCAACCAAAGGCGAACTCTCGGCTAGATTCCTAATTGATAACACCCATTGTGTTCTTTGTAATCATGACTGTGAGACCATGAACCACCTTTTCTTTGAATGCCTTGTGTCCAGATTTTTGTGGAGATCTTCTAGATGTCCTTTGGACCCTTACCTCTACCTACGCTTGGGTACAGATCGGTGGATTGAAGATGTCCTTAACCCTTCGGCTAGGCTTTGGATTGTGATGGCTGATTCTCAAGATTTTACTATTTTTGCGGTTAATCTTATGGAACAAGTTTGGTCCCTTAGGAATAAAATACTTCACGATGGCTTAGACAAATCAGTTGGGGAAATGCTTCTCCAATGGAAGGTAGGGGTGGATTACTTGGTGGTGGATCACTGGAAGACACAGAAGGAGTTGGGTGTTCGTCATTCTAAGGAGCAAGCGATTTGGACACCACCCCCTCATGGCTGGTCCAAAGTGAATTTTGATGTGGCAATCTGACCACATACTTCATTCCTTTCTTTGATCGTTAGAGACGAGTTCGGGACCATCTAGTTTGTGAGAGCATGGAGATACAAAGTCATGGAGCCCTCATATGCTGAAGCTTGTGCAGCCAAACACGCTATTTGAGAGGCAACACGATTGAAGATTAAGAACATCATCGTCGAAGGTGATTCTCTGACGGTTTGCTTCCCATTCTTAAATTGGGATTTCGCCCCCAGATTGGGAGGTTGAAACCGTTATTCTGAAAAGCAGGGGTTTGTTAAAGAATCCTTTTCTTGTTGGAATGTTTCTAAGATTCCTAGAGTCGCTAACTTTTTAGCGCATAATCGCCCAATTGGCTGCTCATTGTAATTTCGATGGTCTAATTCCCATTGATGACATCCCCCCCCCCCCCCCCCCCCCCCCCCCGCGCGCGGTTGTTTTTGTGGAGTGTTATCAACAGGGAATTGACAACCATCCCTTTGTTGTAATCTGATTCTGATTTTGGTTCAATGATATTTGATTCCTTTCCCAGCAAAAAATAAAAAAAACACTAGTGATTACATTTCTTTTAGATTGGCATTGTCATTGAGCCAAGACTGGCCATCAGGCCCATCACGTATATGAATATTCGAATGGTCGTGGCAGATGGCTTTCCAAGGTCTTGCTCCTCTAACCAATTTGTCATTTTCATATTTTAAAATACCTATGTGTTTGGGTATTTTAATATTTGGTCTGGATTGTTTTAGTCCGAATGTTCAATAAGCATTCGGTCATGTTTAGCACATTTGACCAAAAACTTCCAAATAATAGATCATATGGCAAAATATATATTTTAGGTGTAAACGGTACTCCTATTTCCTAATAGGACACCCATTCCCATCCAAATAGGTCCTAACTCTTCTCCTTCACGTTATTTCTATTGCATGTTAGACTTTGGATCGTCTGGCATGCAAGCCCAACCGGAACGGCCATAGAGTTTGGGCAAAGAGTGTAACCTCATAGGGTTAGACTAGGATATATTTTAGAGCAATGTTAGATACACAACGATTTGTACAATGATTTGTACAAACATACAGCACAATTGGACTTTGTATTGTAAATTTTGTGTGTGCAGGCTTTACAGCACAATGTTTAATCTTATACTGCATATTTGTACAAAACATTATACAAATCATTGTGCGCCTAGTATTTTTATATATTTTAAGGCGCAACAAAACTCTAGGGTCAAAATTGGGTTGAATAGTGATGCCCTGGTTAGACTCGACCTTGAGTGCCCGACACTAATTTTATTTTTTTATTTAGTTTTTCCGTACTTTATTCTATAGTTTAAATCCAAGATTAATAACAATGATAATGACTAACTTACACCTTAATTTAACACTTAAATATTGGCATATTATTTTTATGTAAATTATTGTATCATTGAATAAATTTAATATATATATATATATATATATGAGTAAAGATTGAGACACAAACAAACCCACAACCTTTGGGACATAACCTAAATAATGTGTCTATCTCTCTCCTGTGATGTCACTGGACCCCACAGTGACACAGGAGAGAGATAGATACATTATTTGGGTTGTGTCCTAAAGGTTGTGTATTTGTTTGTGCCCCAAGTATTACCCTATATATATATGCATATAACAAATGTGCAGAGCGGATTTGATTGGTCATCAGACCAATTAAAAATTTTAAAGTCCAGCTTAGGCTAATAATTATGGTCTTGGTGGGCCATGCTGGAATGCTAAATCAGTAAAGACAAATCAGATTTTTATGTGGTGGTGCCAACTAGCCAAGTCGGCCCATGATCACCTCTACTACTTGCGGAATAAATTATGATTTTTAAATTAAATTTTTAAATAATTTGTTAGTTGTATCACATACTATAACGGTATGTAAAATCACAAAAAATGCTACACTCACACTAAATTTCACATCGAACACATTCTGATTCTTGATTCCTGTGAGTCATATGTAAGACTCATATGGAACCCATATGGGATCCATTGAAATCAAATGTTAGAATTGTTAAATATAGAATTTGGTATAAATATAGCATTGCTCTTGATATCATCGCCTCGTCGATCATTGTCATTTAGGGGTAATGGTACACCCACACCCAAATTTCTCACCCATCCATCCACACCCTGATGTAGACCAATGAGGAGAGGAAAGAGATTGTAAAGTGGTATGAACTACAATAGATTCCACAGTATCTCTCCTCTCCCCATTAATCTACATCAAAATATAGAAGAATAAATGTGAAATTTAAGTGTGAATCTAGCATTACTCATCATTTAGACATAAAATTTGATGAGCATAGCAATACTAGTAAAGGTAAGATAAATAAAGCTTATGATTCGGATTCCCCATTGGAAGAATTTTACTACAGTAATTTTTTTAGGGAAGAACGTGAGTTTGTACTTGGTGTTTATGATACACGAAAAGTTAAAAGTACTCTTAAAAGGTATCACATGGTATTTTAACATGCTACTATTTAGTCAAAGACATTGTTATTTGAGTAAGACTTTGGACGGGTCCACAAATAATGAGACGTAGCCACTTAAATAACTTACTCTCTCATTGGCCGGAACCTATTAGCATTCCATATCAACACGCCACATGTACCCTTAAGGTACCTGAAAGGGAGCATTTTTTCTGATCGAATTTTAGTTCACCATTGTTTATTGAGTAATGCTACATACACAACTAAATGTACAACCAATTGTACAACACTGCTTAAAAATGTTGGACTTTGTGTTAAAAAGCTTGTACACACAAAATGATGTGCAGTGTGTGTACATGCTTTTTAGCACAAAGTCCAACATTTTTAAGCAGTGTTGTGCAATTGGTTGTGCATTTGGTTGTGTGTAGCATTATTGTTGTTTATTTATGTCTTCATTAGATAACATGTGTTATTTTTAATAATTATGTCAATAATATATGAGAAAAATGAGAATAAAATAGGACATATATTACCCAATAAAGACTTAAATGAGCAAATAATAAGCTAAAATTGGGTGAGCAAAAATACACTCTACCTAAAAAGTTCTCAACTTTTGGGGTCTAAAAAGGGGCAAAATTGGAAATCCCACCTTTGCTTGAAATAGCAAGATTCACATGGTATGTACTCGGTCACATAGGATAATGATTCCTTTTGACTCCCCACACCCGGAGTAGCTGACGAGTCAAAACTCAACGACGACGAATCTCACTCTCTCTCTCTCTCTCTCTCTCTCTCTCACAACCGCTTACGCAAACTTTCTTTCTCTCTCTAAAACATTGGCTCGCTTTTCGAGGAGAATGAGATAGCGTTTCATTTCAATTGCTCTAAACCCTAAAATTTCCACCATTTTATTCGATTGCCGGATTGAAGGTACTACTACTAAGAACTTGAGAATATCATTTTGTCTATACGATACATACATACATACACACAACACACATATATAAATATATATGATGTATTGTATGCACAATGTGTGTATATATATATATATAGAGTATGTGTATAACTCTGCTTTGTTTGTAGTGGGATGGAGTTGGTTTTAGAGCAAAAAGATGCTGGCGATTGGATTTACAGAGCAGAAGGAGCTGCCAATCTTGTTCTTGCTTACGTTGGATCATCTCCAACTTTTGTATGTCAATTCATGCTTTAATTTCACTACTTTTTTTTTTTTTTTTTGCTACTTCAATTTTTATTTATTTCTCATTTTTCATATATATATATATATATATATTTATAAAGTAAATTGAATTTGAGTCACTATTTTTGTTCCCACTAGTAAATTTTTTAGTTATTTTTCAATTTTTTTTAGTAAATTGTATTGGTGCAATATTTAAAGAGTTTGAATTTGAATTTAAAGTTACTTTGATGCTAGATTTCGAGATAGAAAATCGATTTTGTTGGTGAGAAGCTGAATGAGAAGAAAATAAATGGAGATTGTGAATCTTGTAGATTTATTATTGACTGTTTGGAACTTGACTGAGATTAATTAATAGTAAGTACTACTTGAGTTTGTTGAGGTGAGGTGGTCATTTTCTGGAAATCAAAACTTGAAATTTTATTTCATTGGCTTATGTTTAATATTTGAGAATCAGAAACTTTATACTTGTTAGAATTGGTTCTTGGATGTGACATACATTTGGAATACAGTGGAAGTACATTGTTGGATCAATAAGAAGCAACAATAACATAAAGATAAAGAAAACAGAGATTTAGCGTGGTTCGGCAATTTCAGGGCTAGTGTAACTAATGCTCAATAGGATATGATATGACCCAGTCACCACTACCCAACATACATGTTAAAGCATTTAAGTTGTAAGACAAAATCTGTGAAGAGGTGAGTCTATAGTAGATGAAGAGGGGAATCTACCCCAATTTAAAATAGGGATGATCTTTTTTCTTTTCTTTTTTTTATAAGTAATCGTATTGCATTGAAAAGACACCTAGGTGGTGCAACCATGTACACTTGGAGTATACATCTTCAAAGACAACACAAGGAACACCTAACAAAAAGAGAGTAAATTGGGATGATCTTTTACTATGTAGCACAGATACAAACACGTGACACGAAATCCCAAAAATGTAGGATACGGATAGGATACGTCGAATAAAAAGATTAAAAAAAATTGTATTTTAAGTAAAAAATGAAAAAGAGGATTGAACATCAACATTACATATTCATCCATGGCAACTAGCAACTTAGCAACATTGTTTTAGCATTAGCTGCATTACAAAAAAGAAAAATGTGAAAAACCTTAACAAATAATATAAAAAGTCAGAGACGTGTCCCGACTGTGTCCCTCGCGTGTCCTAAACGTGTCTGGAATTAAACTTTTAATTATAAAAGTCAGACACGGATTGGGTGTCGGACACATATCCAGGCGTGTCTCCTCGTGTCTGATATACATACGGCAACGAAAATGAAGTGTCCGTGCTACCTAGATCTTTTATCTTTATAGTACCGATCTTTATTCAAAATTTGTGACAAATTACATTTGTGTCTTTCATGTTCCTTCTTTCCCTTTTTCATTTTCCAATAAACAGTAAGTGCCATGCCAACTCATTGCAATGTCTATGGTGTAGGGGGGTAATGTAGCATGAAAACTCTTGGTCTCATAATTGCACCTGAATTTTATGTAAATTGGTTATGACCCCAATATATTGTAAAAATTTGGGTGATTGTTAGGGAACCAAGAGTAGAGTCCAGTAGACTTCCCTGTGTTCCCCAGGGCATACCCTTTGTATTGTTTGCTTCGAAGCATGGAATATGGTCTTATTGTGGCTCTACACTGTCTGGATCAGTGCTACCAGAAAACTATCTGCCAGCGATCCCTGTTTTGGTACGATCGTTCCGAAACATGGTACACTAGCGAATTGGAACGCCAATTTGGGCGTTCCCGCTTTAAATCACCTAATATTGTAATAACACCACCAAAATCTAGTAAACTTATAACACTACAAAATTCACATGGATTATATTTTTTCATTTAGAACTTTACTTGATAATAACATGATTAAAAAATCGTTTCACGTTTTAATCTATCATTATACTTTCCCTCTTAAGATCAGAAGAAGTATACTCCCACCGTATCACATTTTATAGCACGTGGCGATCCACGTTCCCTATCCCGTTCCTTGTACCGAATCGATCCGCGATCCAGGTAACTTTGGGCTGGATTTGTTGAGAGTGAAACTGTGTACCACATTCTATTATGACATTAAACTTCCTGTAGTTTTACCACACATAGGAGAAAACGAATGGAAATTATAGAATTATTCTGGAGAAGAAAGAGCTGATAAGTTGTCCTTACTTGTGTCATTCTGTTGCTTATTGCTTGTTTCTTCTGTTTTTTTATAGGTCGGCAAAGTACTACGCGTACAAAAGACTCCCTGTAATGGGTACATACGTGAGGATGGTCGTTCAGCTTTGACCATGGATGAATGTGTTCTATGGAAAGATATTGAAGGTCTTGTATATGCCCCTACAAGAGAAATTGCTGAACAACTGTATGTACAGCATGTAATAAGCCCATTATTAGGTTCTGAACATGTTGATCCTGGGGTATGTTCTGTTAGCCTAGTATGTTTTTCTGAATTTTTATTGTGGAAGTATCTCTCTGCCGCCTTTTCTTTAGTATGAACAATATTTATATTCATATTGAGTAGAAGATGATGGGTTTGGTTATATTTGCCTACTTGTGCTTACATTTGCATAGAAAATCAGCTTCTCTGAGAAACATCCTTTGACACACTCTCGTTTGGCTGATTTTCCACTTAAATTAAGTAGAAGTAAGAGTTACCAAATGCTTTAAAACAGCCAAATTTGAGCAGCAGCCCGAACAGGCCTGTAGCTGATATCATACTTGAAATTATCATGACTAGTTATTACGAAAGTCTTTTGACCTTTGGTTTCTCCAAACTTGGCAGATTCGAGTCCATGTCTCCAAGGAATTTCTGGAGTCAGTTGAAGATAATGTCCTTTGTGAACGTCCTGCTTGGCGAGTTGATGCTGCCAAGGTCAATACCCACTGTGATTCTGCACTTCTTATATCTGACTATTCAGTTTATCCCCATGGTAACTACCATCTTCTGAACTGCTTTTGAGAATTGTGTTTTTGCTCAAACTGGTAGACTGGTAGTTCCCCTATGATATGATGTTTTGCAAATGAGTGTGTCGTCTACTATAACTGGTGTCACAAGCATGATCTCTTGTGACATATTGCTTGGTGTTGTAATCAAGATTGTATGAGTTTTTGGTGTTCAATGTTGGGTTTGCACTACATTCAAAATTAATTGTCTTTTCTTTTTTTCTTTTTGCGCGGGCTTTAGTTGTTTCCCAGAATTGTCCGTCTGGTCTCCTTATACCTGAAATTGTGGGAGATATATGTATGTAGCCTTCAAGCAACTTGTGATATGAGTTCTTTCTTTTTCTTTTGTTTTTTCAATTATCATTTAAGCTACTTGTGGTATTTATTCACATTCCATAAATATTAATATATATATATATATATATATTTGGAGAAGATTTAAAGCACTTGACTGAGGAATTCTCTTCCCGATATTTTTTCTTCTCTTTAATGGAATTTGGAACAGGTTTCCCTTATATTTCCATTATGATTGGGAAAAATCAGTTTCTCTCTAAACATTTTATTTATATTACAAGTTCACAACACATTTCTGCATTTCTCCATTTCAGGTAGTCTTAAAGAGGAATTCTGCTTATCGGTTGAGATAAAGGTGCTTACCCCTAATTCAGCTGTTACTTCACGTTAGAGTGTTGTCAATATTTGTTCCTTTGTGATTGAAAGAAAGACACTGTCTAATTATGTTATTACTTTCTTCTCGTGTAATCATATTCCCATGCATGTTTCTATGAGCAGCCTAAATGCGGATTTCTTCCTCTTTCAAGATTCATAGCAGAAGAAAATGCTGTTAAAAGGAAGATACCACGTTTTAAAATGCACCAGGCCCTGAAATTGCATAGAAGTGAGGTAATTTTTTCTTCCCTCTACATTGTTCTTCTCAAGGCTATGCTATTTTTAAGGTTGAAAAGCTCTCTCAGTGCAAGTATATTATGAGACCAGCATTCGAGAGAAGTGGTCCATGAAATCATGTTGTGGCGCATGTTCTTTTCTCTTTAATCAATGTGAAATGCGATGTTATCTTTATGAACCAACCTTCTCGCATGATCGAACGATAAAGCCAATTACCTTCTCTCTCTTTTCTTTTTCTTTTTTCTGTTTCTGCGTGAGATGGATAAAAAAGACTGATGCGGGGGAAGATTTCGGTCCCTATTCTTCAATTTAATTGATAAAATAAGAATCTGAAGAATAAGGATTTGTTGAACGTATTAGATACACTGAACTAGTCTGTGTTAAATTTGAAGTCTGATAGTCGTAGTATTGGTTTATGACAACATTGATTTTGGCTCAAGCATGTTCCAACTTGTCTTCAGATATCTCAAACAAGTGACTATGATCCACTAGATATGTTCTCTGGATCCAAGGACAGGGTACATAAAGCAATCAAGGCACTCTTTCGTATCCCGCAGAACAATTTTCGTGTATTCTTGAATGGTTCTCTAATATTTGGGGACTTGGGCGGTGGCAAAGACAGTACTAGTCTGACGGGCAAAGCTTTTGAAGATGCACTCCAGTGTGTCGTTCGAGCCGATTATGGTTTGCGTACAACAAATTTTCTGCAGCTTGTTGCTGAAGCAGTTTCCAGATCACAATTACTAGATCGACTCCTCAAAGCCCAGAAACTCGATATTGTTGACATAGAAGGGGCAATTCACGCGTATTATGATGTTGTTTCTAAACCCTGTATGATATGTAAAGATTTGGATGATGACAAATTGTCACACATATATACCTCTTTGCACTTGATTCCTTTGGATGAAAGCTTGAAGATCGTCAGGGACTATCTGATAGCTGCAACAGCAAAGGACTTGAGTATGATGATTAGTTTTAGACCCAGGGAAGAATGGGATCTCGGGTCTCCAAATAGCGTTGTAACCTTGGAATCAACCGGTCAAAGTTTCAATTACAAGGTAGACAGCCTTCCACATCTCTGATTAACATCTAGAGCCTGTTTGGGATAGCTTTTTGGGGCAAACAATCATTTATAAGTGATTGTTTAAGAAGTTGTGACCCTTTGGATTAGCCTTTTCGCAGCTTTAAGAAAATCTGATTCTTCTTTAAAGCTAAAAAACTGCCTTTTGTTTTGAAAAGCTCCAAATTTGTAGCTTTAAAAATTTCTTATTCCAAATAGTAATTATTCTAAAAGCTAACTCCATCAGCCTCTCAATATGTTTGGGGTAATGGCAGTATTTTGATGATTATGGATCATCAGATGGATTAAATTTTTTTAGAGTCCCCAGAAATTTGAATGACATTCTTTCTAATCTTACAATCTCATATTTAATCTCGGGAAAGACTCGTTTAGAATACACAGCAGATGGTATAAAATGCTTTTTCAAAATAACGAAACAATCTCATTTTGGTGATACATTAACTTTGAATATAAGGTGGTATCTTGTTATAGGTGCTAAGTTGTGGATTTTAGACTACTTTCTAATTCAAAAGTTGTTATGATGATGCCTTTATCACACTGTTATTGATTTCTCACTAAGTTATAATTTCCCAGGCGTCTTTTATTGATTTGGATTTGAAACGTTTGAAGAAAATGGAACAATACTATGATTTAGACAAAAAGATAGTCAGCCACTACACTCACATCTTGAAGACGGAGCACCATGCAGACAAAAAGATCGAAATAATTGAGGTTAAATCAATCCAACAAGACGAGGGATGATTTTAACCCGGAGATTTTGCTGGTAATCAATACTCCACTCTATTTCTTCAGAAAATATCAGTCGCTTCCTTATAGTGGTTACACCCTAAGCAGTTGGCCATGATTTTTGGTGCTCTTACTGTGCATGTCAGTATATTTACAAAAATGCTAGGCACACAATACATTCCACAACAGGGCTTTAAATGTGTTGTACCCTGTGTTTGAATTTTTCACACTTTTCTATGCACTACTTACACAGCACAGGGTACATGTATTTAAAGCCATGTTGTGAAATGTTTGTGCGCCTAACATTTCTCATATATTTATGAGTAGTGCTAGGTACACGAGACACCTAAATAATATACCCGCTGAGTGATGTGGATTTCCAAAATTATTCATCAGTTACCAAACAAAGTTATAGTTAATTTCAAAACTGTCACGACACATCAACGGATGGATAATTTAGGTGCACAAAACCGGTGTACTTAGCATTTTCCTATATTTATATATAAATGCACGTATATGTATAATATTGAGCAATTTAAAACTTTCTTAAAAACAGGAAACTGTCTGTATAGAAAAGTTCTTTCCCCCTGTTGGGTTATAAAAGGGCTTTTCCGAGAAGTGCTAGAACAATTATTAAATTGTTTGGTCATGAGGATGGCTTGGCATATGTCCTGGGTTTTACTTGTAAAGTTGGAATATAGGAAATATTTCCTATATTCCAACAAGTAGAAAAACAGTAATTGTGGAGAAAAGGAAAAAGAGGAGGAGGAAATGTGAGATGTCCAAAAGAAGACTCACACACCTATATATAGGGTGGAGATAGAGATAAAACTTCCTAATTTAATCTTATTCAAATCATAACTCTATCCCACAAATCACGGGATTTATAAACTAATCAAATAAAATAAGATAAAATCAAATCTTTCCTAAATAAAAGGATTTGATTGGATTTGATTCCCACATTCCAACACTCCCTCGCAAGTTAAGACACAGAAGCTTGATGAAGTGACCAACTTGGACTTGGACTTGAACGATCTTCCAAACGTCCAACAAATCTTTACTGATAATTCACGAAGTATGGTCCGTTCTGGAGTCCTAATTTCCTTTTTTGCACCCTTCAGATTTTAATACTATTGACGTGCATGTATTAGTGTCAGAATATGCTCCAAACAAATGGGTAAATATGTATTTGCATACTTATCAATTTTTCGGTCTTACTTTTGTAGTCATGGAAGAATAAGAGGAGACAAAAAGGAGGAAGAGACTGCACTGACTTTTCTGCCACTGGTGCATATTTTATACATACAGTTTTAAGTTCAACTTGGTGTGTCAAAATGGTGGGTGATATTAAATTGAAAGCAAATCAATTTGTATTTGTTGAACGGTAGAACTTTTCAAGCCGCAATAAGATGCTGTAGGTTTATTTAATAACCGATTTTACCAAAACCTTGGTATGTTGTAAGTGTACATGTATTTTGCATCCAAAAATGGGCTTTGTAAGGTGATTTATGGTTTCTTGTTGTATGTACTTTTAACATATTGCACAATTGAATGAAGGTTTTGTTATCCCATTTTATGCCTATGCCTGATCAAAACTTTCCATTTAACTGTGTACCAGTTATCTGTTTTCTTCTGTGATAAATTGATACTAGTGTTTATGTAATCCAAAAGTGCTGGGTTTATATTTTAGTCATCCAAAATTCCCCTACTCAAGTGGTGCATTATTATTCAGCATAAGCATGGTGTTTCCTTCACTTTCATAGTTTCGCCGCCCACCATTATGTATGAATTCACTTTTTTTTTTTTTCATATAATAGTCGCTTATTGATAACATCTATGATTGCATATCCCTTCCATTTATCTAGATATATGTATATTGAAGTTTAGGATGTTCATTTATTTGATGCATATGCGTGTATCAGACTGATTTTTTTTCTTATATAGATTGCCTAAGCGTGAAGGATTGCTCATTTCTCTAAGTGGTACTATCGCAATGAGAAATAAGAACTTATAATTTTTGGTATGTTCATATTGACTGTGTTAACAGAGCATGCAATTAGGTGCAGGGTCTCAAGAGTTGTGTTTTTGGATCAGAAACAGCAACCAATCTCAGAGGGGGTCCAATAGTTGGAAGCAACCATGCCTCTCTGTCTCTCTCTCTCTCTCAACTGTTTGCTCTTGTAACATGAAAATTTAGTATATTTTGTGAATGGCTTTCCCAGAACTTGGATTAAAAATCGGGTCTTTCTCTATGTCATACATATTCCATGGAGAATGGGTTACCCTGTTGGCAAATCATGGTTCAGTCCATGTCTCACTTTTATAACTTGTTAAATCCAAAATAGTGTTGGTTTCATAAAGAACCATTTTAAGAGAGTTACTAGATTGGGTGTGGTCTCCTATGCGAAAATTGACTGGTTTACTTGTGAACCACAGAACCAGTTCTCTGATCAATATCAACCTGTTATAGTTGCTCTTTTTTTTTTTTTCTTTTTTTTTTTTTAAACCTTTGATTTGTGCACTTGAGTCATAATTCCATTTTAGATGAGCATAAAAAAGTTAAGGATATAAGAGCATCTCCGGTGGTGGACGGTTATATAGGCTAAACTTAACTTATGTTGCTATACAAAGTAGATAAATTATACAGTGGTGTGGAAGGGTAGCCAAGGCTGTGCCTGCTGGTAGGGCCGGCCAAGGCTCTGCTGGCTTGGGAGTGGCCAGCTAGAGGTAGTCGGCTAAGCCTCTATTGACTAGGTCTTGGCCGGCTATCCCTTTGCCGTCTACCCGTATGCTAAGTGAATTTAAGGGAATTGTAAACTTAAGTTTTGCGACTATATACTTATCTAAGTTCCTATATCACTAACATCGTTGCATACTTTATACACTAAACTAACTTAACTTACCATACCAAGCTAACACTACTGGAGATGCTCTAAGAAAAATTTTCAATTGTTCTTGTATTATGCATGAAACAAGGGTAAGTAATTTGCGAGGATATTTAAAATCTGTCACATTTTTTGATCCCGGGCCCTTGTTTCATTTTTAAGCTAGAAAATTCTGCAAGTTTTTACAGTATGAATGGGTGTAGGGAAAGCAATACAGGTAATTAGTTCTTGCTATTTGTCATTGTAGGGGTCGTTTCTAGCTCAAAACATTTCTCCAGATTTCCTACCTTAAGGCTTTGTTTGATTCTTGGATTTAATGAGGGAAAAGAAAAGAAAACATAAAAAGGAAGTTCTTATCCTTTGTTTGGTTAATGATGAATACGATGAGGAAAATAGGAAAGAAAAGAGAATGTACGTTGAGAAATAAATTAATTGCATTTTTGCTCACCCAAGCTCCCCATTGGGTGAGCATGTGGGACCACCACTTTTGAAGGACTAAATGGGGATAAACAAAAGATGAAAAGTGATGGGTCCCACATGCTCATCCAAGCTCACCCAATGGAATACTTGAATGAGCATTAGACCTTTCTGGACATTGTGAGTCATTTCTCTTATTTTATTCATAAATTTTTTTTTTTAAAAAAATATTTAATTTTTAATATTATTTAAGCATAAAAGAACACGCAAGAAAATATATTTTTCTTCCCTTTTCATTTTCCTCACGAAATCTATAAACCAAACAGAGCCACAATGTATAACCACATTTCTCCAGAATTTTGCTCTTCAGCGTGTAACGCCCGGGGCTACGATCAGCAGAGAAATAGTACATAAAGTAAATAACTTAGAGAGATGCAAAAAAATCGCACTGCAAATTCATTCCAAATTCAATTCATGCAAAAGCCGAAGTAGGAAATATATGTAAAGCAAATCACTAGTCTGTACTATCTGGGCCCAAATTATTCTCCACTAATGACCATATCTAAGCCTGCAGCCAAGTTTTGATTTGTCTCCACAGACTCCACTATCTGACCATATCTAAGCCGATAGCCAAGTTTCAAGTTTTGATTTGTCTCCTCAGACTCCACTACCTGATCATATCTAAGCCAATAACCAAGTTCTTCCCCTCTCTCTCTCTCTCTCTCTCTCTCTCTGTGGTGGGGTTTTCACTTTCAATAATGCTAGGCACAATTGAAAATCCACACTAAAATTTACACAGAACAATCGTGGCCGTTGATTTTGATAGGACTCTTGTAAGTTCCACACTTCCACATGGATTCCATGCGGATTCCACCGAAATCAACGGTCTCGGTTTTCCTGTGTGAATTTCAGTGTGAATTTTGGAGTGTGCCTAGCACTACTCTTTCACTTTTCATGTTGAAAAGCCAAATTGAGAGGACTAGAGCCAAATTGAGAGAACTAGTCCGCATTTGAGCAATCATGGAAGACACCTCATAACGTAGAGTCATATAGCTGTAAGGTGGTTTTAAACATTGGTTTGTACCTTCCTTACAAATTTGTGTACTTTATTAGACAATGTTTGGTCTTTATTAACCAACATTTATATTTTATTAAACAACTTTTGAATTTTATTAAAGATATTTGTATCTTGATAGCAAAGCTTGACCTTTATTGCAAATGACACAAGTACAAACAAAAATTATAAGGTACAAATAAAGTTTGTCAAAGTACAAACAAATCTTATCAAGGTACACACAAATCGAGCCAATCAAGGTACAAACCAATCAATTGATATATGCACTAATGGTGCGTTAGCTTTTTTCCCTCTTACCCAATAGCAGCTCGCCATGGACGGTGATTTCGCTTCACGTGAGGCAAAACCACTTTGGCTCCACTATCGCACCAAACCAAAAGTTCCCATACCTTTGTTTTCAACAAACATAAGAAATTATCTCCTGCTTCTCACCCCTTAAAATATAAAGTTATACCCTCTCTTTTTTACTTTGTTTACAATAGAATCAACCAATCATCTAACAAGTAAAGAACTACCATCTCTTCTCGTTTATTTACAAGACACCCAACCAATCCTATTTACTAATTTGCCCTTATTTTAAAAATCCTCCAAAAAATCCCCCACCACCTTACAAATTCTCCAATGTGACAATCTCTTCTCTACCAACAAACCTTTCTTCTCTGCGTACATATGGATAGAAAGGCATCAGTCTCAACTCTCAAAAGAGGAAGGAGGAGAGGGAATATAATATGGCAAGTGAAAAAAGCCCGAATCATAGGCTCAAACTTACCCGGAACTTCGCTGCTTCTATGGCATCTATGTATGCAAGAACTTCTTCTTGCCTCATTAAAGCTTCATGCAAGGCCTTCTCAGAAATCAGAAAACAAACAGAGCATATGTAATTCATCAAATATAAAGCACCGCCAGAAGAAAATGCCGCGTTTGGTGTGGAAGTGAATTTTTTAACATATACCAAACTAATATAATTCAGATATGTGTAGAGAGAGGAAAAAAACAGAGAGAGAGGGGGGGTCGGTGTTCATGATATGGTGAAGAGTTATTTGCTACAAAAGTTGAGCATGGAGTTTTGTCAACCCTCTAACTGCAAAGCGGAAGCAATAAATCTTAACTTTGTTCAAAATAAAAAATACAAAAAAGGAAAGAAAAAGAAGTAAAACTTGTATCAGAATAACTTCTTCTTCTTTTTTCTTTTTTTTTTAAGTTGAAAACGGATAATGTTATTACAATAGATAAGAATGTGTTCTGAAAATGTCATTCCAAACATACTCAAAAGAAAACCAAACCATTGTAAAAGAAATGCATATAGCATAGACAACGCTCGTTCAAAGAAGTCATCGCTAACCTTTACCATGTTTACTGCAAGTCTTCACATAAAAATCACAGCAGCAGAAAATTATAAAAGAAAACTAATATAGTAGATCATTGCATTTACCTTCTTAGTAGCAATCAGTTCAGCTTCTAATGCGTCCACACGACAAACAGCGGCATTGAGCAATTCTTCTTTCTCATTAGGCATCTCAAATGACTTTTCCTGCAACACATTTAACTTTCCCTCAAGCTCACCCAGCCTTCCCAGGACAGAAGAGAGGTCGTCTTCCTTTGCCAGGTCAGAGGTGCTCTGAGCTGAATCAGACACTGAATCTAGAAGTTTTGTAGCCACCTGGTTTATCGCTGAATGGTAGAGAAAAAGGAGAGGCATAAGGAAGGCGACAAGTATGGCCCAAAACCGAGCACCTATTCCTCCTATGGGTATTAGTGCGCTTGACAAGAAGTGTATCCCTGTAAAGGATTCCATAGTTTTGAGTATCAGATTCAAGTCATTTAATGGTGAGTATCAACAGTTTGGAGTCTGAGAGCTGAAACACTTGCATAAAAAGAAAAAAAAAAAAACAAGGTCTTTAAGTTGAAAGATGAGCATGTAAGATAATGCTATACAATGACTTCAACAGTATGTTTGGTACGAGGGAAGAGGGGAAGGAAGGAGAGAGGAGGTACGAGGGTAGAATCACTTGTTTGGTGGATGGAGGGAGGAGGGAAAGGAAGAGAGGAAGGATGCCTCTTCCCTCCATGCCCACAAATTCCAATCCGTCCAAAAGCAGACAGATAGGGAGAGAAAAGCTTTCCTCTTCTGACATTCTGCCCTTCAAATAAATGATACTCTCTCTATGTAACGGTATAAATAGTTTAAAAAAAAAAAAAAACCCACAACATTCCCTTCTTTCCTTCCTCACTTCCTTATTATTGAACTTATTATTTAACCAAGCATAGCACGTGTGAAGCTTCATTAAATAATGCTGACCCATTAAGATCTAATCGCACAGCCTTGCACAATTAATTAAGGAGACTAAAAAACCAAATCTATCTATTATCTATCTATTAGTATACATAAAAGTGGAGTGTTGAAGCAGAATTGCATAAGAGATTGACATGTGGCGGTGCCCTTTAATGCAATAGAGACATAGGGATGGGGCTATTTGGCTCTAAACTGAGTTCATTTTGACAAGTTTATATAAGTTGAACTATGTACACATTTAAATGTAATAAATGTATAAGAGGGAGAACCAAAGAGTTTTCTTCTCTATTCATTTTCAACCGTTATCTTTATACTTATTGGGAGGAGAAGCCTAACAACTAGTTCAAGAAAAAAACCAAACTGACCGACCGAAACACCCCAAAAACCTGACCGAACCGAGCCTATTAGTCGGTTTTTTCATGTGACAAAACCGAGAAAAACCGACCGTGAACACCCCTACTAACAACATGCACTATTTACAAACCATTAATTATTGAGGCAATAATCAATTAGAGAACTCCTAATTGATGTCATCTAATTATTCCAAGAGTCTACACACTTTTTTCTTTGCCTTTTCACTTTGCAATGCCTTCTGGGTGCTTTTTTGACTCAGATTTGTTGCATTCTTATAACATCAAACCTCAATGAAGATCTGAAACCAGGTTTGTTCAGCTGTTCACATATATTTTTTCTCATGTTTTGCAGATTTTTCTCTTGAATATTTTGTTCCATTTTTTCCTCCTTCATGTGACAATGAAATTTTTCTTGCATGCTCTGTTCTCTTCTGATTTATGTGCCTTGCGTTCCAGGATTACCCCTATGTCTTGATCATTAGTACTATTAACATAAGAATTATTATAGTATAAGTAAAAGGTTGACTGTATCACATTAATCGATTGAGCTCTTAACAATTTCAGAGGCCTTAGATTACCAATAGAAACTGATATCAACAATCGGATAATTTCTTAGTAATATTCAAAAAAAAAAATAATTTATTTTCTACATGTTGGAATAGGGAGCCCAAGTCAAATATCTCTACAGGAAGTAGCCAACCATTCAAACAGATGTAGGTCCAGGATATTGTAAATGAACTCTTAGCTAATTACATCCTATTTATTTTTGTCATGTATGTTTTTGATAGTGAATGAAGCATGTTGTTCTAAATAAAATCTCTATCTAAAGCTGAGATGGAGTTTAGATTTAACTTTCTTGTGTATTTGCTATTATAGTTGGATGGAATTGACATGGCTTTTTCCTCACTAAGTTGATTCTTATCTCTTGGAAAATCCTGGTTTGGTTAATCGAATAGTTTTGCACCTTGAAGGTAAACATACAGGTCGTTAAATTTGAGAAAATTACTTCATGTACAAAATAAAACCTTAGAGCAAAGACTAGCAACGCATCCGCACATTGCGCGGGATACATGCTAGTAAAAATAAAGCACAATTCATAAGCAAAAATTTACATTTGATGTCATAATACGGAGCTTCACGGACTCTGCAAGGTATACTACAGTACTGATGATGGTAAACGAAATCAAATACACACTACTGAATACAATAACGTGACAAAGTCTCTAACCTCTTGAAGTATGGAGATTTTGAAGGGGCACTTGTTCTTTCCGTATATCCTCGGACTTGTCAACCTCTGGGACACAAGCGTCATTACCGGGGAAGTCCGTGCCACTGTTTTCCTCATCAACCAACCTGTCCTAAATATTAATGGAGCATCTAAGCATAATATTGAGTATTATGAGGTGAGTGATAGACAACAAATTTAGTGCATTACTTGTGCATGCATGTGCCACACAACAGACTGAACAAAGTAGCAGGAAGCCCTATGCCATTTCATCCGATTCCCTTCTCTAGTCTAGTGAAAAGACTACAAAAATAAATAAATAAATAAAAATAAAAATATATATAATAAAAAAAAAAAAAAAAGAAAGAAAAGAAAAGACATAAGTTGACTTGAAACCATGGGTACCTTTTAAAGAACTCTATCATGGATAATATTTCTTGACATATAAAATATAAGGCATTCTGTGCACACAAATTTTTCCCAGTTCACAAAAACCCAGCTTTACTGTAAAATGCACTTTCAACAACCCCTCAAATTAATCCTAAACCAAATCTAGAATCTTAAAACCTTTGTATGGCCATATGTACATAATTCCTACATCGAACCGGGGCTTCCAAGTTCCAAATATGGAAGTAATATAACATGATGCTCTTGAATCTAAGAAAATAAGTCGTTTAAATTATTAAAAAAAAAAAATTGGAAATTGCTGTTACAAAAATTTTGCTTGTCAAAAGTGGTTCTGGAACAACTCAAAAATATACAAACATACGATTATGTAGATAATCACTGCATGAAATTTTGGTATTGAGAATGCATAAAGTGCAAGGGACAAATAAAAGAGAGAGAATTCCTTGTAACAAGAAACTAACATACATCTGGCTTTTGGAGTGTGAAAAGCTCGCGTTAACATTGAGGCTTACATGCAACTTCTCTCAAAACCAGTAATGTCAAACATGTGTGCAAAACAAAAAAAGAAAAACGAAGTAGAATGTTCAGAGTTCAAGTCAACTGTAATAAACCAAACCAAAACCAAACCAAAACCAAATCAAGTCAACTGTAATAAAGCAAAAAAAAAAAAAAATTGTTTATTCAACCAGTTGTGTTCATACATTCACTAATAAATACATTTGCAACAAACCCAACTCAACCTGGTCCAAGTAGGTAGGTTTTTATACACCACACCAATTACAATTGATCATCGACAACTTACTTCTTCTGGAAGAGGAGTCAATCTTGGATCTGAATAGCTCTTTGGTGCTTTAGGAGAATTAACTTCTTCCGCTTCAGAGCCTGACTCAGCAGTAGATGTGTCGCTACCTTTTATCTAACTCGACAATACAATTAAACTCACAATTAGAAAGCAATCTAACATTTCCATTGCGGAGAGTAAACAAAGGCAAGGGAAAGAAGTAAAACACACTTTAAGTATCATAACTTTTTCATCTCAATCCAGAAGCGGAAAACAGCAGATAAGAGAAGAAAAAAAAAATACAATAAAGCAAAGCAACATCTTCAACCAAATTCGAGAAAGAGAGAGGGCAATATTAGAAAAAAGGCGGGAAATAATCCGTGGTGCACATTATGGTCAAGCAGAGCATACCATTGGATGGGTGGATAGCTTGTCATATCCAATTAATTTCCCCTCATTGTCTGATACTGTTACCATCTGTCTAGAACATTCTGCTTCACCACTAAACAACATCTGTTTGGACATAAGGGATGTGAGAAGACAGTTGACAGATCTATATAAATTATGTCTTCGTACCATTAATAATTCCAGAGTACGCGCCGAACCTTTAATATATCTGGATCTTTCCATGGGCCTCTCTCAGAACTTAGACAACTCCCCTCATCTTCACATGAACAGCTTCCACCTAAAAATTCTGGAAGCTCACTGAACGAGCAATGATATCAAAATTTACATGATGGTTAAGACTACTCGAATGCGACAAAATCAAATTACCATAAAATCCAGAATCTAACAACTCTACCTTGCGTCTATTATTTCAAGCAATTTGGTTTGGTATTTGTTTCCAAGGACCTGACACAAATTTCAAAAGAAAATTGATCCAATGAATAATTATGTTAAACGAGGGTATACTCTTGATAAACATGAGTGAACTCTTTCAACATACGTGAATCTTGGAAGTAGTTTTGGGATCAAGAAAACTCTTCAGTGCGTTCCAAAGCAGCCTAAAGCCAGGACCAGCATTTACAATAAACATTCGTCCAAGTGTCTGCATAATTGTTGTTTCAGAGAGAGCAAAGTTTCAAGGATATATTCCAGATAAATCTTAAATTTCAAGAACCAATATGAAATTTGGACTGATGTTGAGTTAGAAGATACCTCTGGGTAGTTGTCACTATCAATCTTCTGCAGCCTCGTAATGACTTCTCGAACAGGTTTGGACAGGTTCTTCATACCCTGAACAGCAGAAATATAGAAGAGCAAAAAATTGTAAATACACTGTTTTAGTAAAACTGTATATCAAAATACGCCTTTGACAATTATACTACGCTTAAATCTATTGAAGACATACCAAGCCTTCAACATCTAAAATTGTCGTACTTGAATCTATGCGTCTTTTTGCAGCAATAGAGCAAGCTGAAAACTTAATGGCAAGGCTCTTTTCAAACTCCCGCACGTGGTACTTCACATATCGATCCAAAGTTGTCACTTCCATAAGCTTGTTTGGATCAATTTTTCCGAGTCTTTCTATGTAAATAGGGCCCCCCTCCTTATCAACACCGTGATAACCCTGGGGATAGTATTGTAGAACTTCACTTAACTCTTTGAACTCAAAATCCTGAGAAAAATATCAACATCACAATGATTTAAAAGCCAATATAAATAAGCAAAAAAGCAAATTACAGATGGCAGTGGCATCGCAATACATGTAAGAATTTGAAGCAGCAAAAAAGCCATAAGTGGGTTGTCAAAACCCAAATTTCAAGATGAAGTTCTGTAGACAAATTACAGATGGCAGTGGCATCGCAATACATGTAAGAAGTATGGTGAGGATCAACAATTCTCCAAACCATTTCAAGTTCCATGGACTCAAAACTCGACCAGCTCCCCACACTTATTAGCATTTTTAGAAAATTTTTATTTATATTTAAAAATCGAGTGAACCATCTATATCATCAATTCTATATCTTTTTTAAAGTAAATCACACTAACCATAGAAATAGGAATTACACAACAGAATACTATGTGCATACACATTATCTGAAAAATTGAAATAACAAAGACATATTATATGATACATATACACAGGTATATAGTCTGAAAATAGTAAAATGTAATGGCACATCAGGCCCTAAAGTATCAACAAAACATATGCTTGGGTGGGCCAACCCGACTTATTTATCTAAAGCGTCAAAAACATCAACCTTAATCCTTAAAATAGCAAGCAAGTACAGTAAAACGTAGGCATTGGTTCAGTACTGCCATCGATAAGAAGACCGCATCCGGAAATGGAAAGGAAATAGTTGGATGAGGATACCTCTATGATGGTGTCGGTACCAAAGTCTTTCCTCCATTGAAGCATATCAGCCCACATCTGTTTAGTTTTCTCAATATCGAACTTCCGGGCTTTCAAGAATCTACAAGGAATGTAATTCTTAAGAACATATCATATGGCAATAAAGAGTAACAGGAAAACTATAAACAACGGCAGCATAAACTCAACCGTATGCATGAAGTCGTCAGAAGGACAACATTCAAAAAGCAATAGTATTATCTTCTGATACAGCGCGATAGTATTACTCTTTTGACATATTTGTACTCAATTATGTCATGTTTCTCTTGAAAAATATCCCAAGAATACAATGAACTTTCTTAAAGCAGCTGTCATTTTTTTTAAGAGTCTGACAGGCCATCAATTGATTTTACTTGAAACATAATTAGCAATATATAAAGGTGGCCTCTCATCAAGGTTAAACGGGTAGAAGTCTACTTATGAGCCAAAAAGAGTATCCGTAAACTCCTCTATGTAAACGATATATATATCTCAACCCTATGATAAGATGAAAAGTGAGATTAAGGAGTTTGATGATGAGATGAATCCCATATTATCAGATGCAAACATACATCAAACCAAATAAAAAATAAAAAATTCCTATGTGGAAAAAGTATGAACTCAATGTGCATGTGTGCGTTCCTCGACATAAATGCATATTTACTTACAAGTACAACTACTTTGCCTGTGTGGGCATCCACATAAACACACAGAAGCATGTTCATATGTATGCTAATGCATGTCAGTATGTGTGTGTCTTTCTGGATATGTGAAAGAGAAAAGGAGTACCTTAGCATCATATGATAGTCATCATGTCTCGCTGGTAGCAAGTTATCCATAACCAATGCTTGTCGAAAAGCATCTACAGCCTTTAGCTCCTCGGTATCCCGAACATCCTCTATTGATACAAATGGTCCATTTTCACTTCTCCTCCTGCTTTTCTTCCTTAAAGAATGTCTAATTTTACTAGAAGCATTTATTGCTTTCTTCTTCAAAGTTCCAATTCTAGTCCTCTTTTCATCCTCTGAGATCTCGAAGTCTGATTTTCGTTCTTTTCTTTCATCACACCCTGAGGACCCGTCGGAACCTGCATAAGACAACAATTATTCAGTGGGTATTATTAACAGCAAATATAAAATTCATATCATCGTCCTGATATAGTCACATATTTTTACTGATGGCTTTCATTGGGTATGCATTCTACACGGCAGCACAACCAAATGGAGGTGGAACACCAAGTACGTAAACCGAAAAGAAAGCCAGTTCATCGGTTGAAGTGTTCATCCATGAAAACAGTCAGTTAACCACTTAATAATTTCTATACCATAATTTAAACAACTTCTATTGTATCTAAACGCATGTTGTATTTGGAAATCACCGAATCTAACATGGGTCACTAGTAGTGCAGTAGTAAATCATGCAACAATAGTTGCAAAGGTGAAAGTCTTCAAAGATGTAAAGTTTTTAGGGTAAAAGATATTTTACTACCCTATAATTTTAGTGGAGTGTCACTTCAGGCCAGCATTTCCAAATGCATTTGGTCCCTCAAGTTTCAAAATTGTATCAATTTGGGACCTTTTCTTTTTTACCTTTTTAGGTTCCAAATTGACACAATTTTTAAACCTGAGGGACCAAAGTGATGCATTTGGAAATGTAGGGCCCAAAGTGAAACTTAGCTAAAACTATGGGTACTAAATTGTTTTTTAGCCAAACTTTTAGTCACTTTTAGACCAGAAATAGCTAAACAATTGGTTTTTGATGGTTTATCCGAAATTCATCCAGTTTAGTCGGTTCACATTGGTTCTTACCAATTCATTGCATAACTGATCCAAATTAAAGAACCACCCTAGACAAAACTGCATTCTCCAGCTATGCATATACCAATATGTAACAATCTTCGTACAAACCCAACGGGCTCCTCTTCTGAAAATCACATGTAGGTTCATCTATCTAGTTCCCAAGCTTGTAACTGAACATCACAATTACTAAAGAAACTAGGAACCTACACGACACAGCAAGCTATAGATAGAGAGAATTACAGAAAACTCAACTCCAATAAAAACCGCGAGGATAAATATGTAAAACTTCAAACAAGACCCAATCTCCATAGTTACGAACTTTCAATACCCTTGGTTACAAAAGGCTAAACATTTGTTTTTCCCAAAATTTCATTTTGGGCCCTCTTAAATTAATTGTTCCACTTAAGGGCCATGATTTTTACATCGGTTTCAGTTGAGGATAACTAAAGCTACTTAGTTTCACTTGAGGGCATTCTTTAAATCTTTTAATATGAAGCTAATTAGTTTCAGTTGAGGACAAATTTTGAAGGCCTTTTAATAGTCATATTTGGCCTCAATTAGTCAACTGTCTTCAATTGAAAACCATGCAAAAAAAACGAGCACTTTTAAGTGAAACAATTAATTTTAGAGGGCCCAAAATGAAATTTTGGAGAAAATACATTGTCGTGAAAGGTTTATCAGCCGTTACTAAATCAAGATTTTTTTTTTATCAAAATCCAACCTAATATTTTCTAAGCACACATTACGGATCAAATGGTTAAAATTGCAGTAGTATCTCAAGTTCTCAACTATCGAAAACACCAAATACTAATTAACAATTCAACATCTGTCGAATAAAGCATACATTTCAAACTCTAGAATTCACAAAACCAACAATCAACTACACAGATCAAAATCACAAACAAATACAGAGTACAGTACAAGAAATCGGGAAAAAAAAAAGGCGATAGCAGAGAAAGAGGCACTCACAAGGCTTTGCAGGTCGATTCAATCCACCGGACATAGTGATGAGTATTCAACAACCGAGATTCAAAAACTCGAGTCGGTGCGAAGATCAAGGACCTCTATATATCTTCAAATCTTTGCATTCCAGCGAAACAAACAAACAAAAAGAAAAGTATCAAAACTCAAACAAAACTGTTATGTATGTATTTCACATATACATATATATATATATATATACACACAATTATTGCGTATATATAAAGTGGAATTAATGAATTGTAAACGTAGATGATAGAGAGAATAGAGTTGTGTAAAACGCTTAAATGGGAGTGAGGTTTAGAAAGAAGGAAATGGGCAGAAAGTTTGAGAAGCGGTTATGGTGGGTGGTTTGGAGGGGTGGAGGTGGGTCCTACTTGCCACGTGGCATAATGGTGCCGTGGATGATTTTTTTGCATGGCGCGAATATGCCGACTCTAGTTGATTCTTTGATCCTCTTTCCTTTTTTATGACTCATCAAATCATTGGCTTAAAAAGAAAAGATAGCATTTTTGCTCACCCGAAAAATGGTATATTAATGCTTATTCTAGTATTTCATTAGTCAATGTTCACCTAAGCATCCCATTGGTCAATGTAATATTTGTTTAATTCTGGATTTCACCGCATTAGCCAATAAAATGCTTGGATGAGCATTAGTGTACCATTTTTTAGATAAACAAAAGTATTTTCCAAAGGAAATTATGTATGCGTATATAATATATACATGTACATATTTGTTTGCTTTTCTATGTATGTACTTTGTGTTGAATGAGGAATCCTATTCTAATCCTTCAGTATACTGTATACCCTAATACCCATTGCTGCTGCTTGGTTTTTCTTCTTCTTCTTCTTTTTTTTTTTTTTTAAACAAATACCAAATAAAATAGTACAACCTTAAGTAAGAAAACACATGAAGAAATGTAAACTTTTTTAATTGCGCTGTAAACTCTTGAATCCCAAATAAAACTGTTTGTGGCAAATCGAACCGGCTGAGGAAGGAAACTACCAACGCAACTTGCAACAGAGATTGTCAAGACAAGCACAGAATTGCGACAATTGATGTGCATACTGCATGGGTAAATCACCAGATCGATCATAAACGATTATGTTGTATCTACGAAGAGTAGAAGTCGGATTTGACTATAGAACAAGGAGAGAAAGGGGATCAAGAGTGAGAACTTGTACCAAACAAAAAAAGAAAGAAAAATACACACACACACACACACACACACACACACACACACACAAAACCCTTATATAGAGGGATAAAACTGTCATAAAGAGAGACAAATACCCTCCTAAAGAGGGACAAAACTAGAGGTGTTAAACGGGCCGGGCTGGACCGGGCTTCACCAAACATCGGGCCAGGCTTGGGAGAGGGAGAGGGGTGTCCGCCCTGGACGGTGGCTCGGGCCTAGCGGGCCGGACGGGCTAGCAGGCTTCCTTCAACTTTTGGACTAGGCTATGGTGGGCCTCGGGTCGAGCCCGACTGTTTCTTCATTTCGAGCCGGGCCATGGACGGGAAGATGAGTGTCCACCTCGGCCCAGGGTATGTGAACTGGGCCTTGTGGCGGGCAGGGTCAGGTTTTTAGCCCGAAAAAAATGGGTCAGGCCAAGCCAACCCAACCCAACCCGATTGACACCTCCAGACAAAACCATCTTATAGAGCGACACTAACAAACGAGAGGGCCAACAGCTCTCTCGTGGTGGGAAGAGCCTTTGAAGAAGGGATTGACTGAGAGAGTTTTTTTTTTTTTTTTAGAGAGAGTGTGGCTAGGGTTTTCTTATACCCATTGATAAGTAATGATTAACTCCAAATGCTAAGATGAACCACTTGGTGAATTAGCTTTTGCGATTGAATCATTAAAAAAAATGAAGATGAGCTCTTGCAAGACTATGCCAGTGGACCCAACAGTCTCTCTCCTCTCCTCATTGATCCATATCAGAGTGTAAATGGATAGGTGTGAGATTTGGGTGTGGGTTTAGCATTACCCTTTGTCAAAAGGTACATTGGGTAACGTTTGACCTAACACAAATTTTTTTTAACCACAAAAAGCAAAAATTAAGCCAAATAAGCCCCTTACTAATCATCCACAGCATGTTTGGCGCCTATATATTACTTTTAAACTAATTTGGATCTTGGAGGACATGATTGAAGAGCATTACTTATACCTCTCACTATTAAGGGAGAAATTATTCTAAGTGACCGTCACACTATGTGAGAGTCACTTATAGACCGTTGATCATGTGGGACCCAAAGTGACACACTGTGACGGTAATTTGGGATAACTTATGCAATTAAGGGGATTAATAATATCACATCTGTCATGGGATTAATCTGTCACTCTATAAGTGACTATTTAGTTGAAATAGATTATTAATCTTACGTGGTTAAGCGTACCCAAATAATGGACTATTCAATTGGAATGGACTACTAGTCTAATCTCACCTAATTAGTCCTACCATCAATCTTCAAAACAAACATGGCCAAAGATTTTTTTAAATTCTCAAATAACTTTCATATAAAAAAAATTTCTAAATAACTTTTTGAAATTATCAAGTCAGCCAGAGGTAATATATGCATTTTAGGTATGCTTGAAAAATATTTCCAAGCAAACCCTTAAGGCCTTGTTTGTTTCGCATGATTAAGGAGGGGATAATGGGGGATTGGATTAATAGTCTTATTTCATTGAATAGTCCTGTTTGGCAAGATGATACGAACCACGCCGACAATGTGACGAAACCCGTAACACGATTAATGCCTCAAACTTTGCAACCTGTTATACAACTCCCGATAGTAGTAGCTTGGAATGAATCGCTTCCTCATCACAGTTTTCATCTCCTCCCATGTCTCTATTGGAATGCACTCTATTTCTCCTCCTATTTAGTACCAATTGATCCCACCAAATAATAGCATAATCGGAAAATTCAATGGCAGCAAGTTTTACTTTCTTAATCTCGGAGTAATTGTGGCAATCGAATACTAATTCCACCTTCTTCTCCCATTCAAGATATACTTCCGGATCAGTCTTTCCTTGAAACGAAGGAATCTTCATCTTAATACTACCCAAATTATTATCTTCCCGATTCCTAGCTTCTCTAAGTTGCCTACCATATCTCCTATGATTATCTATTGACTCGCGATCATCTTCTTCATCAAATCCTCCCCTAAAGTACTCCTCATCTTCAACTCTCACTCCCTTTGGTTAAACTCTCTCCCTTCTTTGTACATTATGAACATTTTGTTGTTGCCTCTGTGGTGTACCCTCTTCAACTCTATCTAATCTCTCATGTATCGGTTCCAATTCTGCCCTCATCATCCGCCTCATCTCCCCCACTAAAGCTTGCATTTGTAGATTCGTAACAACCGGCTATTGAGCCTCTTCATCTGTGACTTTTCCCTGATTTTGAGCCATAATCCCTGTAAGAACGGATTAGAAATAGAAATAGATCCTCACTACACTCCTTCACGTGTTTCACTCAAGAAAATGATTCACTCGTATTTACACTCAAAATCAATCGGCTTTTACCCTCTTATGTGCTCACCACTCTTGCATTTTTCCACTAGTAGTGATTCTTAGTCGGTTCTTATGAAACTGATCAAACAATGTCTAGAATTTCTTAGTAACAATCCACACCTAAACTAGAACAATCAAATTTGAAAGTTGAAAGCACGACTTAAACGAACGCAGATGACTAGGTTTCCAATAGCACAAAAAAAATGGAATTTTCGGAAAAAATTTTCACACTATGGAGTAAGGTTAGATTCGGATTCCTTAGACCCCAAATATTGTAAAACAAAAATAAAATTTTAAGCCGAGTTTTTGTATTTTTTTTTTCGCGGCTTACCTATCTCATCTCTTCTTTTCTTTTCTTTTCTTTTCTTTTCTTTTTTCTTTTCTTTTTTTTAAAGATCACGTTCGAATCACACAGATCGTGAAAAACAAAACCGATATTACCAATTTACCAAACACGAAATAAACAAGACTAAGAATCACTGATCTAGATGACTGTGACACGAAAGGTACTGAATAGAACAATATGAATCAGTTTCAGAAACCCTAGTGAAACAAGAAGTGTGAATCACAGATCTGAAATTCCCAAATCTGAATCCGAACACTTTTTTTTATATGGTTCAGAAACGAGAACGACTACGAACAAAAAAGAAAAAAAAACAGAAACAAAAGACGAATAAAAAACAGAACCAGAATAAACGAATAAGAATAGAAACGAAAAAGATAGAATAAACCTGAGACTAGAACTGTGCTCTGATACCAACTGATACGAACCACGCCAACAATGTGACGAAACCCGTAACACGATTAATGCCTCGGACCGTTCTATTGTCAGATTCGAATGAAAACCGCGACCCAACACCTATAACAGATGCGAATCTTAGTATAAAGGATGTAGACGCCACAATCAAGGATGGAAAACTCGATTGATAAGTCCAGGTATGAACGCCACATAGTAAATCTGATAAGTTCGAATAGTTCTTCAAAGAATCAAAGAGAAAACTCTCACAATATTATTAATGATCAAAACTCAATATTATAAACCTAAAACTGTTTAAATAGCTGAGGCTTACAGTTGGGCCCTATAAGCCTACAAAATATTATGCCCCAAAATAAATTCGTCCAAAATTAAAATAAAGCGAAACTAAAGGAATAAGAAAAGTTTAATATATAATTCAGCAATTTAAGCAATTAAGAAAAATGACAATCTAATTCTAATTTTAGGAAAACTAAAATTTGAATTCAATCTTGAACTGCTGGGTTATTCTTCTAGAACTTGAATTAGATTGAGACATCTTTGTGGACCAAGCTCAATAGGCCTCCACGAATTTTCCTGAGACCAAACTTCTTGAATTAGCCCATTGAGTGCCTCTTTGAACTTCTTTGCCATAGCCCTCGTAACCGGTCCAATTGGAATTTGAACTGGTTCCCTTGAAAACGTGCCATGATTTGCATGAAAAGAGATGTTGAGAGAATTTGTGAAAGATGTGTAACTTGTAGGCAGGCAAAATCTCGAGTGCAACCCCATGGATTATACACACCATTGCCTATTCCTAGTAAGCCTTGGATTGATATCTCAATAGATTTTGTGTTAGGTTTGCCTAGGACCAAACGGGGTAGGGATTCGATTTTTGTGGTGGTAGATCGCTTTTCTAAAATGGCACATTTTATTCCATGTCACAAAGCGGATGATGCATCACATGTTGCTGATTTGTTCTTTAGGGAGATTGTAAGATTACATGGTATGCCTAGAACAATTATTTCGGATAGAGATGCTAAGTTCTTGAGTTACTTTTGGAAGACATTGTGGTGTAAGTTAGGGACTAAGTTATTATTTTCTACTACTTGTCACCCACAAACTGATGGTCAAACTGAAGTAGTAAATAGGACATTATCAACTTTGTTAAGGGCTATTATTCAAAAGAACATTAAAACATGGGAAGATTGTTTACCACGTATTGAGTTTGCTTACAATCGATCTGTTCATTCTGCTACTAAATTTTCACCATTTGAAATTGTATATGGGTTTAATCCATTAACTTCGTTAGATTTATCTCCTTTACCTGTGACTGAGCATGTTTATTTAGATGGCCAAAGGAAACCTAACTTTGTTAAGCAGATTCATGAGAAAGTTAGACTCAACATTGAGCGACGAACAGAGCAATGTGCAAAGCAAGCTAACAAGGGACGTCACAAGATGGTTTTTGAATCCGGAGATTGGGTTTGGTTGCATATGCGAAAAGAGAGATTTTCGGCTGAAAAGCGTTCCAAATTGCTGCCACGAGGAGATGGACCTTTCCAAGTTCTAGAGCGCATCATTGACAATGCTTACAAGCTAGATTTGCCAGGTGAGTACAATGTAAGTACTACTTTCAATGTTACTAATTTGAGTTCTTTTGATGTATGTGATGATTTGAGGACAAATCCTTTTCAAGAGGAGGGGAATGATGCAAATCATGGCACGTCTTCAAGGGAACCAGTTCAAATTCCAATTGGCCGGTTACGAGGGCTCGGGCAAAGAAGTTCAAAGAGGCACTCAATGGGCTAATTCAAGAAGTTTGGTCTCAGAAAAATTCGTGGAGGCCTATTAAGCTTGGTCCACAAAGATATCTCAATCTAATTCAAGTTCAAGAAGAATAATCCAGCAGTTCAAGATTGAATTCAAATTTTAGTTTACCTAAAATTAGAATTAGATTGTCATTTTTCTTAATTGCTTAAATTGCTAAATTGTAGGCTTACATGCCAACTATGGAACTTTCTTTATTCCTTTAGTTTCGTTTTATTTTAATTTTGGGCGAATTTATTTTGGGCATAATATTTTGTAGGCTTATAGGGCCCAACTGTAAGCCTCAGCTATTTAAACAGTTTTAGGGTTTGTAATATTGAGTTTTGATCATTAATAATATTGTGAGAGTTTTCTCTTTGGTTCTTTAAAGAACTATTCGAACTTATCAGATTTACTCTGTGGCGTTCATACATGGACTTATCAATCGAGTTTTCCATCCTTGATTGTGGCGTCTATATCCTTTATACCAAGGTTCGCATCTGTTATACGTGTTGGGTCGCGGTTTCCATTCGAATCTGACAGTAGAACGGTCCGAGACATTAATCGTATTACGGGTTTTGTCACATTGTTGGCGTGGTTCGTATTACAAGACCACTTTGCTCGGGACTAGTTGTCCATTTTAAGAGAATCGTCCCTCATACGGGAAACTAAGTATACCATGGGGAGGTGGAATTATTAGTCACAGGACTGTCAATTAAATGGGACTAATTGTCCAATCCCCCCCTCCGCCATCCAAACGTGGCCTAAAACTTATCCAAGTACAATGGCTTTGTTTATGAAAGATGTATTATATTTATTTATTTTTTGTCCGTTACAAGGTTACTTTCCTATTTTACCCTTAGATGTGATGAGTGTTTAACCTTCTTACTTATTTTGGGGCCACACATAAATGTTACTCTATCTTTACTGTAACTGTATTATAGAAAGGAAAATATTTTTGCTCACCCAAAAAATGGTACACTAATGCTCACCCAAGCATCTCATTGGCCAATGTAGTGGGACTCAGGATTAAACAACATCCCAATTGGCCAATGCAATGGGACCTAGGATTAAACAAATGATGTTTAATCCTAGGTCCCATTGCATTGGCCAATGGGATGCTTAGGTGAGCATTGATGTACCATATTTTGGGTGAGCAAAAATGCTCTCTGCAGAAAGTTTATTTAATTTTGTAATTGACTTTCAAGAGTGGACACTTATTTTGGGACATCAAAAAAAAGAAACGTGAACACTTATTTTGGACGGAGGGAGTGTATGACTGAGAAAGCATTCTAAAAAAGAGTAATGATACGCTTCTCAAATTTAGTTATCAACATATGTGGCAATGAGTCTGCTTGGTATACATTGGAGGATGTTAAAGTGGAGAAAATATAAAAGCACTTCAGTGCTGTACACTGAATACTGTTCAAACTGTTATACACAGTTTAAACAGTAAAACTACTTGTATAAAAGCAATTTTTTAAAATTGCCCAATTTTTAATATTCAAACTATGTGTGTAACAGTTTGAATAGCACTTAGTGCACGGCACTGAAGTACTTTCCCATTCATAGGCTAATCACATCAATCCATCAAGTTGATATGATGTGTGACATGTGGCTTTTGACAGAAGATAGACATGACATATGTGCTTACATATTTTTAAAAATGTCAGCACTTCAGTGCTGTTAACTCAGTGCTATTGGTGTTGTCCCTCTCACAAATGAACATCAAAACTTTTTTAAAAAATTGAGGGGCAGCAGCCGCAGCACCAACAGTACCGAGCTACCAGCACTGAAGTGATATCCTTTTAAAAAACTCATGTCCCCTATATTTTGAGAGCACAAGCTACACAAACTGCCTATATGTCATCTCTATTTTTTTAAAAAAAGGGCAAATTACACTAATCTCCCTTGAAGTATATGACAATTACAGGGACCTCCCCTGTATTTCTGAAAATTACACTGACCTCTCTTGTAAGAGGTTGTCAACAGATTAACCTAACAAATTACTTGAAAAGACAAAACTGCCCTTAACACGAAAAAAAAAAAAAAAAAAAATCACAGCTCCTAACTTTCATCTTCATATATATCCTCTTTCACATGATCCACCGCCACTATTGCTGCTCCGGCCAGCTACCATCACCATAACCCCAAATATTGACCAATCACCGACTCATTACCAGAGGTTCCAATAGACCTCGGATTCATTCTCAATCGACTTCTAGATCACTCTCTACCATTTTGAAAAAACACTCTTTGTACCTTTGAATATATGATTTCTCTCTAACACAATTGCTCACAAGTACATATACATCTATGTATGCGCACACGTATTAAACACATAAGGGCAGCAAAGTTTTTTTTATTAAAAACGTGATGGTGACGACTGACAGCGGACTATACGGTGGTGATTGAGTTCTTTGTAGAAAGAAAAGAAGAGATGCATATTATATGTATTATGTATATTAATGTACACATGGGCGGATTCAAGATTTTTGGCTAAGAGAGTCCTAGATTATATGGGGGTTTGGGGGCAGCGCTCCCGAAGTAAATTTTTTTTGATCTACTTATACATAATTATATGTAAATCGGTCGAAATTGTAAGTAGAATTAATTTAACACCCCTAATTTGGGGTAAATCATATAATTTTAGGGAGCCTACATCTAAAATTTGTAAAATATTACATATAAGTCTAGAAATTTCACAAATGCAAGGGGCATGTGTCTAAAACTTGTAAAATACTATATGTAAATCTAAAATTTTCATAAGTCCAGGAGGGGCCTGAGTGAAATTTAGGAAGGCCTATTTCTAAAATCTACAAATTATTATATATAGTTTTGCAATTTTCAAAAATCCAGAGGGGGCTTGTGCTACCTCTGGGGTCTATGTAGGTCCGCCCATGAATGTACATCAAGGCGAGAGAAAGCGGAGACGAGAGAGAATTTAGAAAATTTTAGTTTTTTTTTACTTGTTGCTTTTATAAGGGCAGCATAGTCATTTTGTTAAAAAAAAATTAGCCCTAAAAGTAACGGTCAACTCACTGTTGACTAATAGATGGGGTGTTAGTGTGACACACATATAAACCCAAGAGAGGTCAGTGTAAATTTTGAAACTATAAGGGAGGTTTCTGTATTTGTCAGATACCTCAAGGGAGGTCAGTGTAATTTGCCCTTTTTAAAAAAAGCCTTATGTCTCCATATAATTGGGGCACCACTCCAGCATAATAACATGTGTGACAGGCTCACTGAATAACTCCTCGTTGGAGTGGTCAGTGTCACATATGTTAAAAACTACATTTGAGATATAAAATTTGGTAAACTTACAAACCATTACTCCTATAAAAATTGACAATCAAACACACCCTTTTGTTTTCAATCCAAAAAATTAAAATTAATATATATATATATATATATATACCCTTGGTTTTTTAGGTAAAAGTAATCCTATGTTTCTCAAATTTCGTTCTTTTTAGCTATGAGTGATTACACAAAGGTTGCCATTATGATTTTTGATTCATATGTTAGTAATGATGCTTTTTAGCTAGGAGTGATCACACGAAGGTTGTCATTATCTATCTATCTATCTATAGTACTACAGAAAGAGAAAGATAGGGGTACCCTTTCTCTTTCTATCATCGCCCATATTTGCATATAAACCATTATACTTTTAATCACACAAAAATAGTTTAGTAGTACTAAATTGTCATTAAACACTCAAAACAAATCGCAATAACTGATACTAAAACTACCCACACAACCCTTGGTTCTTCCACTAAAAAACTACTCAAAACTTCCATTCCGTTTGTAACTCTATTCTCTCACGTTTCGTCTTCTTCCCTTGTTCGATCTCTTGCCAAGAAGAATTCCAAGAAACTGAAATGTACACATTCTCTCTCTCTCTCTCTCTCTCTCTCTCTCTCTCTCTCTCTCTCTCTCTCATACACACACACACTGTTGTCTTTACTTTAAACTTTCTGCATGTGTAATTTTTTTTGCTTAATATCTTCTTTGTTTGAATATGACTATTTTTTCAATATCGTTTCCAAAGTTGTATAGGATTATTTGGCAATGTATGTGTTAAATCTAGCGCAGTTCAAAAGTTAGTAATTTTTCGATTAATTCACACAAGAAAGTGAGGAGAACAATAGTGGGACATTGTTGACCAGGGTTTCATACTTATATATTGTTTTGTAGTTAACATACTCGATATAGAGTCTAAACTCTAAATCATTAAAAAAAAATAATAATAAAAAAAAAGGTAACATGAAGATCATTCATTAAATTAGATGATGGACCAAATTGGGTGTTATTGTCACAGTTCATAGTGATGGCCTACGTTCTGGTGTACAATTAAGATCCCAAAAGTTTAATTAGTAGTATGAAAATTACTATGATGATGTGGATTTATATTATTTTTGGTTGTAAGTTTTGGCCGGAACAAATTTTTTGAGAATAGTTCTGGAGTACTATTTTCTGTTAACGAATGACAGATATAATGAAATTTATGTATTATTTCATAATTGTAATTTTATATGTGGTCGTCTTTAAAATGCGTTGTACACGTAACGCGTGTGCCTCAACCGTTAGTATTATTATAAAGGGAAATGGAGGGGTACTAACATTATTTTATAAGTTCTCTATAATTATAGTTAAACCATTACATTTTATCTTCTTAAAAAATATTATAAGGGTATTAAAATGTCCAATCAATTAAAAAAAAACTACTTCAACAAATGGGAAAAAAATTTGCCTAAAACAGTTTGTTAAAAAAAAAAACTATCTAAAAATTAAACAAACAAACTGGCACACACACACGGAGTGTGTAGCTCTATTCTAGTACTATAATAAAAGGAAATGGAGGGGTATCAACATTATTTTTTAAGTTCTCTATAATTACAGTTGAACCATAATCAACCATTACACTTTATCTTCTTAAAAATTTTTAGAAGGGTATTATAAAATGTCCGATCAATTAAAAAAAACTGTTTCAACAAATGGGAAAAAACTGCCTAAAACAGTTGGCCAAAAAAAAAATTTTAAGAACAAGCAAACGGGCACACACCCGAAGAATGTGGCCTTATTCTAGTGATTATTGATTCATATATTTGGTAATGATGTCAAAACATTACACAGCAAGACTCCAAGAGACAGAGACAAAATTTTGGTTAACCTAAAAATACAAGTTTTTGAGGGGAATTTTGGATGGGGGTGTAAGGAATATGTCAATATGCGAAATTGTCAATGGAAGATTATAGCTAATGATTTATATTATACATTTTCATTATCTAAAACTATAGTCTATGTCACCTCAATCAATGATTTTTATCATGAAAATAGTTGAACGAATGAGTGTTTTGTTTTTTAAATTTTAAATCTCAAAATGTTTCTTAAATACATATAGCAATAGATTTACTGGATTTTAATTTAAGGATGTTGAATTGGTCTCATGATCTCATAATTGTTGAAAGTGACACCACTACTACATCTATTTAAATAATATTTAAAATACAAAATTTGATAAGAATAGCATTACTCAAATAATTAAAGTTATTAATTTTTTTCCATTCCCAAAATAAATATTGTCAAAGCTTGAAACATTGTTGGCTAGGGATGGCAATTTACCCCGCCCCGCTGGACCTCCGCCCCGCCCCGCTCCTAATGGAACGGGTTTAGGGGAGTTATAATAGGAGTAGGAGTGGATTTGGTATGAAAATATAAAAATCCTATAGGAGTCGGGGCAGAGTTGGTATCCATAAAATACTAGCCCCGCCCCGATTAATTCATTTAAGTTACTAAATTTCTCTCATACTTACAGTTATTTACAACAAATCAGGGCATATATGTACATCTCTTTCTCTTCAGTATTAATATTTAATTTCTGAATTGTGATTAACAAATTTAGAATCATTTAAGTGAATGATTTTTAAGAAATCAAGCTAAAATTAAGTGGGTTTTGAATTGTAAAAGAACATTTAATTTTGGAATGGTGATTAACAAACGGAGTAGGAGTATAATAGGAGCACCCGATAGTAAACGGAGTAGGAGTAGAGTAGGAGTTGATATTTTACTTAAACGGGACGGGACGGAGTCAGAGTAGGAGGAAAATAACAGAGTATGAGTTGGTATAGGAGAACTCCGTAGCAACTCCGACCCGTTGTCATCCCTATTGTTGGCATCGCATCAGATTGTGACGTGGCACCATCAAATATTGACCACTGGATTGACCAGCAATAGTTAAAACCATTGTTCGGACTAACTCAACACCAAATCACTGCAAGAACTAACACCTGACGTTCACTACACGTAACTCTTATTTAGAACATCCTAAATATCGTGTATGATTTATTTTATGGGTAATTTAATATATAGTCTTAATATATGCATCTAACTAGAAATATGTCTTTTTTAAAAACGAATCTAGAAATTAGTCCCTTATATAATTTGAAGACTAAAATACCCCTATATCATTTTTATATAAATGTATATATATATACAGTCAGGCTCTAAAGAGGGCGCCCTCTCTTTAATAAAGAGAGGAATTCTGTTTTAGCCGTCGGATTGTGTTTTCATTAATGGCAGTTTTGTCATTTCACAGTTTTTAAACACAATCTGACGGTCAAAACAAAGGTCCTCCCTTTAATAAAGAGAGGTGGCCCTCTTTAGAGAATCTTTGTATATATATATATGTATAACTATATATGGTAACTGATTTATCATCATTTACTCCACAATTCATACATGTACATATATAAACTAATTTATATATGATAAATCAGTTACCATATATAGCTAAAAACTAAGAAAATATCACCATATAAAGTTCACCAACACCAAGAAATTTCTCACAAACTCTTGATAAATTCGCACTACGTATTCAGAACTTCATACTTAAAAACTGAGAAAATTATCAATGAGAGTGCATTAAAATAATATGAAATTGCTCACTATATTGACTAAGTATTGAAAATAGTGAGAATTTCATATTTTAATGTGTATAATAATGAAAAATTTCTCACTCATACTAAAAGGGTAGAACAACCCACTTTTTAAAACAAAAATAAGCATACACATAGAGAGGATTTGTTGAGAAATTTATCAACAATTAACCATTTATCGAGAAGAATTCCAAAAAAATAAAAAATAAATTCACACCTTTTAAATTGATATGACGAGTAATTTCTCACTTTTTAATACAAATTTCTCACTTTTAGGTGAGAAATTTTCACTTTTGAAAGAGAAATTCTCACTTTTCTCTATACCAGAACTCCAGACTGTGCTTCTCTCGAATTTTTGATCTGTGATTCTCTTTCTTGCATCAATCTGTGTTGAGAACTCTAGCCCTTAAGTTTCTTGTTCTTATTCACAACACAAATTGTTACCAATCTTGTAGAACCTCCAAAGATGGCATGTAACTCTCTAAATCGTCAACTCCGATGACGGCATCGGCATCAATCAAAAGGTAAAGATGATTGGTATATAGTGGCCACCGGAAAGTGATTGAGGAGCTTTTCTAATGGTTTGTAACAGAAAAATTTATCTCTCTAATCGGGTATGGCTGCTTCAATATGCATTGGAAATCCCAAACTTCATCTCAACGATGATGATGATGATGAGTATAATCCTTTTGTGTGATTGTATTTTAGAGAGAGAGAGAGAGAGAGAATTGGAAATATATATATATATATAAAAAATCTGTGGAGTTTCTATCTCTCTCTCTATATATTTATATATAGATAGTTGTTTGGAGTTTAAATTTAAAATCCCCTAAAATTAAGTCTTTTTTACTATATATATCTTTATTACTATATATATAATCCGGATCTTAAAAAACGGACTGTGTAAAAAGTGAGAATTTCTCACAAAAAAGTTAGAAGCGTGTAAAAAGTGAGAAATTTATTTTCTCACACATATATATATATATATGTATGTACGTATGTATGTAACGAAGGGCATATTGGTCCATAAAATCTCTATCAAATTGAAAAAAGGGACTAAATATTGATTACCTTCCAAAATCAGGGACTAATTACTATACATGCAATATGGCTATGTCCAATTCCTATTAATGGTCCAAAATAGGGACCAAATCTTATATTTCTATTATTTTATCTCACTTGAGGTTTGACTTTAATACACATACCTCCTCTTACATTTTAAGAATCTCACTTACCTCTTTTATTTTTAAATTTTTTCAATTTTCCCTCTCCATTTAACAAATTGTTAGAAAATTTAAAAGAATCTAACACTAAAAATTCAAAAATAAAAGAAGTGAGATTCTTGAAACGTGAAAGGAGGTATGTGTATTAAGGCAAAACCTCATGGGAGGGCAAGTGATATTTACCCTTTATTTAAAATTAACTACTCACAAATTTGAATTTGCTTGATAATTAACTTTATATATATATATATATATATGAATGGAACATCTATAAAAATTTCAATAAATTGTCATTTAACAAAAATCTCTAGGTTTGACAACAATACTAAGGCTTTTGGCCCCCCATTTTGGTGCTTCTCCTTTTTTAAAGCACGATTTCATGTTAATTCATTTGGTAACTAGTTTATGAACTTTGCAAAATTAAACTTAGGACTTTTTTGGAGAGAACTTTTAAAATCTCTAGAATGGAGCTTTTAAAAGCTCAATGTTGCTTTTTGGTTTCATGATGTGTTTTTGAAGAGTAGTGTGTCACTTGCATAAAATTATCAAACCACTTAGTAATAAATTTCATAAGCTCCTCTTAAAAAGGCATGTGAGGGCCAAACTAAGGGTGCGTTTGATAAAACTGAAAATTAAGTACTGAAAATTAAGTACTGAATTTTAAGTACTGAAAATTTTAAGCGATGTAATTTACAATACTAAAAACAGTTTTTCAAGTACTAAAATAGATTGCATTCAGTGATTATTTTCAGTAGAAAATTTTCACTTAAAGTTTTCAGTGGTCTTTTGGCAGCTTTTTCAATTAAGTGATACGTTATCAAACGCACTGAAACAAAAATAAGTGCTGAATGTTTTCATTTTCACCACTTAATTGAATTATCAAACACACACTAAGCCTAAATGTCAGGCCCAGTCCTCAGATCAAGCAACACAAGCTTGGACAGTTGGACTTAGGACCCTCAATTAGAATTAACACTCTCTTATATATACAAGCCCAGGTGCATAGAACTATAAAAAAGCCCATCAATTTTTTTTGAACCCAATTAACATTACGTAAAAAATTTAAAAAAAACAAAGCCCAATCAAGACTAAAACCCAAAAGCCCATCAAACCAATACATCACTCATCAATAATGAAAAAATATATATATATATATATATATATATTAAAAGAATGTTTTTATTTACAGAGTTTAGAAGTCTCTACGCAACTGCAACTTTACAACGTCAGATGGCAGAACATTTTACTTTCAATTTAGGGTTTGGTTTTAAATTATCTGTTGTTCAAATAAATATTTAGCTGCAAATCATTAGAAAATTCAACAATGCTAGGGGCACTAACAAATTCCACTAACATTCACACCCACACTCTATCTCTCTCCTAGTGGCACTTTGAGTCCACTGCGCACCCCACAGTGCCACTAGGAGAGCGATAGAGTGTGAGTGTAAGTGTTAGTGGAATTTATTAGTGCCCCAAATATTACTCTAATAATAATAATAAGAATTACAGCCCTATCTTTCATCTTGCTTTGGGTCCCCTGATAATCCCAAATTATCAGGAACGGTCCTGCTAAATGCCACAGAGCTTGTAAAAAAAGACATCTCTGCTGAAAAGATCTCTTCTAAAAAATCTCTTATTCCCCGAAACTATCCCAACGCTATGTATAAGTTACTAACTAGGTTAACCAAGTATGTAATATCCAATATTTGAGGACAAGACAGTCATTTTATACATGTGTCAAATACTATAGCATAGCATTAAAAAATCTGAACACTTCCGTGCTTTGAAGGGACATTTCATATGCATTTGGACAATGCTTTGGCATCGATGAAGTTTTTGCTTGCACCAATCCCAAATATGAAGTTAAAGTTGATAGTTACAACATTATGCTAACAGAAAAGTTCTGTTCATTTATACAGATATGAAATATTCACAAGAATAATACATACATAAGCAGGCAGGCAGGCAGACACGGTTGACTACTGAAGAAGACAAGTCCAATGGTTTCTATGTACAACTTTCAACATCCTGGAGCATCTGAAATTTTAAAAAAAAAAAAAAAAAAAATGAAAATGCCATGTGAGAGAGAGAGAGAGAGAGAGGCCCAAATTTGAAAATGGCACGAGTGGAGATTATGAGGGATTATGAGGGCACCTGCTATGCCCAGTTCCGCTTAGACCGGAGTTGAGTAAGTTTATCCCTCCACTGAGCTGTAATATAACATGTAAGCAAATGAGAACTCCAAGCGATATATCTATATGGTGGGGCTAAATACACCCACACTTTGCTAAATACACCCTCTTATTATTATTTTAATATTTTTTAAACCATAAAATAATTCACACTCCTCAAAAATGGAATCCACCCACAATACCATTCTACCCTATAAGCCCAATATCTCTCTCTCTCTCCCGCCACCAGCACCACACAAACACAGGGCCCCCCACCCACTACCACCATTGTCCAACCACAACCTCCACCATCGTCCTCCGTCTTTTCTGTCCTATCCTTTCCCCAATTGCTATTTCTCTGTCCCAATTACCCTCTCTTAACCCTTGCCCCTTCTCTGAACATACCAAACAATTACCAATTCGTAACCTATCATGGATACTCATGGTCGGCGATGGAAGGATGCACACAACGAAAGTGGATTTGAAATGTGGAAGAGGTGAATGAGAGTCCCCAAATCTTTTGATGCTCAGACTCCCAACTATTTGACTTTTGGTCTACCCATTTCATCCCAAGAACTGTTTCCATTTCTCAGTGGAGTAATGTGATTGAGCTCTTGATTGGTAAACTGTAAGTCTGACGAAAATAGTCTTCAGAGACTGCACAAGTGGAATCACGAATGAAATTTTCAATGAATTCTGTTGCCATTTCGTGTAGAATAATCTGACATTCTCTCATGATTTTTTTTTTCTTTGGAAAAAGGGTTAATTAAAACAAAAAAAACCACACGGCATCAACAAAAGAATACAAGGGGCATACCTCAAGATATACAATGAGCTCAACAAAACATAGAGATCGACTCTAACGTGGGATGAGACACTATCTAAGAACACAGAGAGAGAATCCCATCCCAAGCGTCCAGAAAGGACAGCAGCCAGGATCTCATGAAATTTGTTGTACTCACATTGAAATTCTGAGTAGGTAGAGACAAATCTCATGACATGGAATGTAGTTGGACACAAATCTCGAGTCTCCCGATGTATATGGAGGTGGTGTGGTCACTGTGGTGGCACTGTGTTTGTGTGGTGGTGGCGGCGACAACGGATAGAGAGAGAGAGAGAGAAGAGACAAAGGAGAGAGAGAGAGAGAGAGAGAGAGAGAGAGAGAGAGAGAGAGAGAGGGTTGGGTGTTTGGTGGGAGGGTATGCTATACTGATAGAAAGGGACAGGCAAGGTGCCAATAACTTTTAGTCCATCACCCATGGTTACAATTATACCGTGGAAGTTTTCTTACAAAAGAACAGTACAAGGGTAAATAAAAGTAATTTAAAAAAAAAACTAACCCAAGTAGTCCACCTACGCACGTATGCCACACTCCTTCCACATTTGTCTCCCTCTCTCCTAGGAGTAGTTTAGCTATTAAGGACAACCACATTACCCGATGATGGTTGCCTTGTTCAGAAGGAAAAAAGTTCCTTCTTGGATTTTGCTAGAACACCACAAATAGCAGGACAAAAAAGCATTTGAATATCAGAATGAAACTTCCTACAAACTCCGCCACTGTCCAATGTTTAGCCTCAACTGACCTGGTTTTAGCTTCCGAAATTCCCCCCTCCCATTTTTGCACAAAATAGTGGTGTAATACGACGACATGACTGAAATCCTAAGGCTTTCTTTGGTTTGAGGGTTCATTGAAGGAAAAGTAAAAGGAAAGAAAAACAAGAAGGAAAACTAATTCCCTAGTGATTTCCCTTGTGTTTTCATCAATGCTTAAACACCATTAAAAATTAAAATTTCTGAAACTCCAATCACAGAGGAAAAAAGGAACGAAAATGACTCCAAATCCAGAATGTCTAATTTATTTCTCAACTTATTTTTATTTCCTTCCTATATTCCTCATCATTTTTCTTATTAACCAAAGGAAGACCTCTATGTATTCTTTTCTTTTCCTTCACTAAATTCATGAACAAAAACAAAGCCTAAATTGACAAGGTTTTAAAACAAAGATTAAGTTGGAAACACGACTGGCTTTAAAACACCATTGTTTAATCAGAGTTCTAATTTCAAATCTAGTGTGTCCTATCAGGTCCTGCAATTTGAGAACCAAAACCTGGCCATTGATTGACAGTAACTTTGATACTTAAATATGAAAAAAGATGTGGTTCTAAGGCTCGTTTGGGTTCATGAATTAGGAAAGGAAAGAACAAAAAACACCGAGGAACACATTTTTCCTTATTTGGTTCCAAAGAATAAAGTGAGGAAATTCGGAGGGGAAAGGAAATAAAATGAACAATAAAGAACTCTTTTTTATTGTACATTTCTTTTCTTTTTCTTCTTCCTTGATTTGCAATCTTTGAGAATCTTTCTTGTTTGTAATAATATCTAACTATACTAGAAAAGAACACCAGGGACTACCCCATTTCTTTCACTTTTATATACCTTCACTAAATCCATGAACAAAACAAAGAATAAAAGTGTCACAAATTGCAATGCAACTCCATTCCATTTTTATCTTTGCATTCAAAAGACCAAAGGAAGGAGTAATAAACCCGATCCACCAAAATATGATAATAACAACTAAATAAAAGAAAGAGAGGGAATGGTAAAACACACACATTCATATTAAAGATAACACGTCGTTCCAAACAAACAAAACAGAGGCACCGAATGAACGAAAAGATAGCATACCAGCATCTCTGTAGCGTTCCTCAACAGCAGCAATCAGCATGTTGCGCACAAGATCAAACTCCTTCGTCTCAACACATGGCTGACCACTAGGACTGAAATCATAACATCTTAAATCAAAATCACCTCTTACCATAACAGAGGCACAACAGCTAAAACCTTGAGATATTCAACCGTTGCCTCAACATACTACCAATAACGAAGCCTGTAGGTTTTGATCTGATGTTATTAAACATATTTAGATTCTTCAAAAAAAAAAAATGTCAACGTGGACAAGTCATAATACATAAGTCATATCCAATTTTAGATAACTAATTTTGAAATAAATCCAAAATTAACACATCCCGAACACGAGGATTTATATGCATACTCTAGCCCGTGATGAATGAAAATGTGGACAATAGGTAAAAAAGAATATACCGATCAAGTTCTGTAAATAGTAAGCCATCTGAAGAAGAGGCCTGCATTGACTTAGCAGACTCAACAACTCTCATTCCATCACTGTATGCCAAGTACTTGTTTACTTGTATTGGCACCTGCAAAAAGTATGCGGAAAAATAGAGTTTTATCAGTCAAATACGAGACCACCTAATTTCCATATGGATAAAATCCAAAACTCTGAGTTGGTCATTCTACACAAAGGAAGAGATCTAAAAACCCTCTCAAAACAGTAGCTAGTCTACGGCTGACAGCTAGAATACCACTACTAGCCATTTTTGGTGTTCCAGAACTAATGACATTCGTGTCGTACAAAAAAAATGGTCTGCTTCATGTAGTTGATTCAGAATGAATGAATGAACTTGAAACAAACTGAAAAGAAAAGAGCAAAAATTAGTGATGAATATTACCTTGCATCTTACTGCAATGTTGATGGCATCTGAAGGTCTAAGGTCAAAGATAACACACTCTGTTTCCACACCCAACTGATCACATCATCACCACAATGTCAGTTAAAAAAATCACATAAATCCATTCATTTATGAGTCATTAAAAACAAATACAAGGGTGTAATAGATATATGCCTTCGTCAGATACAATTGCGCGAAATATGCTTCGTGTACTCTCTTTGTAACTCGAACAAGTTTGACCTATAAAAGATGAAAACAAACATATAAGAATGCATGTCAAAAGACAAAAAAAAAAAAAAAAAAAAAGACTCTTCAATTAACACTTACTGCAAAGTGTATTAAAAGCAAACACAATTTTACCTTATAGCCCATCTTCTCAATCATCTCCTTCACCACTTGATACATAGTGGGTCTAGCCTGAAAAGTAGTCACCCAAGTTATATCTTCAAGCAAAACCATTTAAACTGCAAAGATGGATTCTATAAATTAATCAACCTCAATAGGAGGAAAAACATACAATTTGGACATTGCGCATGGCTGCCATCAGTAATGCACTCGGCATTTCCACTGAATTGAAAGGAAACCATAAGTTGGGAACTTTTTAATATGCAGAAGATTTACATGCATAATCCTGAAAAATGTCTATTTATGTTGGAAAGGAAAAAAAAATGTGGTGCACATACAAACAATTATTGGGAGGAGAAGACCAGTCCCATCTTCCATCTTTAAGACTATTGCAGGATGTGGAGCATAATCAGGCAGATGGCCACTCTGAGGGTTATTATGAGCACATCTTAAATGCCTACCATCTCTCATTTTGATCACAAAACCATCTGGGCCACTCTTCACTTCAACTGCGTAGAACAACCAAAGAGAGATAAACATCAAATTCTATTTGCACTGCAGATTGTTTCACAAAAAAGTTCCGCAAGCATTGAAAAGTACAGAGTCCAGTTGTACACTCTTAAACACAATAAATAAGAAGTTAAAACAAGTAACATGCTCCAGTACAAGCGGCGGCCATTTCTCAACAATAATATTGTTATAATCCCCTAGAATCCGTAAGTACAAAGACTTAAAAGTCCTGAAGTCCATATAGTGAATTACAAGACCAAGACCCAAAACACAAGAGAACATTAGCAAAGTAACAAAGTTTAGTAAATTTTACTGCACTTTTTTTTTTGGAACTTTTTTCCAAAATAATCTATCAAATGGACCTTGTCTAGCAGAAAGGAAATAGATGGCTTTCAAATTCCCAGTTACCACATTGTATATTGGGGTAAAGAGTACAACGGAGAACACTATGTTGTGTCAAGTTTTCCTGTTTTATTAACTTAATCATTGTTTTCGGTTTTTCACTTTCTCGGAAGCAAGAAACATGGAATTCACAAATATTCCCACACTCTTGGAAAGAATGGAGAAGTAGAAGTTAGGGATGGAGTAGGCAATAGGGAATGGACGGGATCTTTCCCTCCAAAGTTATCCTTTGTTTGACCAACCAAGAGGGGAAGAAGAGTAGAAAGCAGTGTTTCATGATTTCATTTTCTTCTACAAATTTTCAGAGAAATGATGATATAGTTAGGGAAACTGTGTCATACAGTAGGAGGGAACCATTTCCTTCCTCTTTTACTCTCACTTGATGAAGAAATGTATATTATGGGCCAGTGGGATAGATCTTCCCTCCTCTTTTTCCCTCCCTTTCCATTCTCTCAAATAGAAAATGAAAGAGCCATCTATTCTTTCCTTCTCCCGTTCCTTGATCCCTCTTCTCTTTCCTATTACGATGTGAAGATGTTCTATCAGCATAATTAGTAAAAACAATATTCCGAAAGCATTGCAAACACACGGACATATGAATGTTCACTTCAATAGAATTCAAGGAGATAAATGACGACTAATCAGAATTTCATACCAGCTTCAACCACACTGGAATTCACATAATCTTCATCATTCTCGTTGAAGTTCTCTGCCATGCCGCCATTATTATCCTTGGACGATGAACTGAAACTGCAGCGCACCGTCTTGCACTTCTGCACTCGCAATTGCTGACCCACATTATCAAACCTGCCAGTATTGATCCCTCTGAATCCCCAGAATCCACTTCTTGAAATAGTGGTCTTCATTAAGGACCCATTAAGAGGAAGAGTATAAACTCCAGTCTGTTTTGAACGGACAGTAGGGCACACAACAGGACCTTGTAGAGAACCCATCTCACCACCTTTAAGATACATCAGAAGATAACATAATGATGATCAACAACTGGCATGTCAGACTGTAAAAAGGTTTGCAAAGGATCAAAGTTTGTATAGCATTACTTTATAGTCCCACAAACAAATATATATTTAAGTATGTCGGTTGCGTGATAAATTCAATGTATATGTCTGTATAGGTTGATTATGTTGTTTTCATATTTATTAAAGATATATACATTCACGAAGGTTATACCGATCATTCCACATAGTTTGATTGCCTCATTTGGATTCAAGAAGGTTAATGTGGCAACCATACACATGATGCCACATCAGTTTGTAAGAAACTTTTGTAAATAATTTAGTATACCGATGGTGTATCTTATATCGGTAGACAATGATCACATGCAAACAATCCTTATTTATAACATCTATGTTATTACTATCTCCAACCACACACAGCATCTTTTTGAGTTCCAAATTCTCAAATTAATTGTCTGATATATTTAAAGTTACTACAGATCAAATACAACTAGTTAAGAGCTCCAAGTCCTCAATTTTTCATACTCATACATAGTAATTGGCCTAATTTGATTGTATAAAATAATGATCCTTTAGGCAGGAAGCAAAGATTGCAGGTCTCTCTCCTCTCTCTTACACACACAAACAGAATTTAGCTCCACTCTGATGCAACTACAACGAAGTTTAGTACGCTACAAGCCTACAAGTACTATTACTTCAATCGATATGACACACAACATTAATCTTCCATCGATATAACACATAACTCATCTCTCTCTCTCTCTCTCTCTCTCTCTCTCTCTCTCTCTCTCCGAATTTACTCAAATTCTGATTGATCTCTCTCTGTTTCTTCGAATATACTCAAATTCTAAGTGAAATAATCAGAGGCAATTACTGAGTGTTATTCATCTATTAGCCCAAACAATCAAATCAATAGAAAAGAAGAACAGGTCACACCTGAAAGGCCACCGGAAAAGCTCAAAACCTCCACAAAGGGCCTTCAGTCACTGATCGTAGCCTTCAACAGAACAAAACCTTCGATTTTCCAAAAATTCTCAGATATAGTCACAAACACCGGAAAACCAAGTTCGATTTCGGGGCTTGCTTGGTCGAAAGAATTGAGAATTCGAACGAGTTTTTACAGATGAACTGTATAGATCAGATATCGTCGTATCGATCAATCAAATCGACCGATCTGCGTAATAGAGGGCGGACCAATCGAAGGAGATGAGAACAAAGTGTGCAAAACGGAGAGAGAGAGAGAGAGAGAGAGAGAGAGAGAGAGAGAGAGTAAAGAGTCAGTTGTTTGTTAGATTGTTTTAAGAGCCGACAATGATAAACTGGATAAAGGAGAGGGAGGAATGGTGTGAGCAGATAAGAGATTCTTTTGTGTCTAGAGAGAGAAAGTGGAGAGAGAGAGAGAGAAGATGTCAAATACCGGGGGCAGGGACCAAAAAGTTCCGAGAATTTACATCAATCTTTTCTCATATGAAAAGACTGTTTTAGCCCTCTAACACCTTTTATTCTTAGGCCTCGAACAAGATAAAATAGTACTGAACTAAATTTTTATTTCACGAAGAGTTAATAGTCATGAACTTGGTTATTACATCGAATTCACCATTGTAATATTACAAGTGAACTAATTGTAATAATTGTATATTATGGAGAATGAAGTTTACTCTAGTTTGACAAATGACACTCAAAATGTTGATCAGTTTGCATTTTCTTAAATTGATACCTTACTGAATTATATACCAAAACAAAAATATTCTTTGATATTGAATTATATATATATATATATATATCACAAATTTGATATTGATTTCAAGGTTCTAATGTTTCACTCTCAAATACACGTGTAATGTGATTGTCATGAACTAAAAAAATGGAAACTACACTTAATTTCTCTTTTCATTATGGGTTTCAATTCTCACAAAAGTTGTGACAAACATTTTTCCCCCCAAAAAAAGGAGTAATGCTACACACACTTTAAAAAACACACTAAAATACACAACTTTGTTTTAAAAGATTAGATCTTGTGCTAAAAAGCATGTACACAAATGTGGGTGTTTAGTATGTGCAGACTTTTCAACACAATGTCCAACCTTTTTAAACAAGATTGTGCATTTTAGTGTGCTTTTTAAAGTGTGTGCAGCATTGTTGAAAAAAAAGAAGCGAGAATGCAGGGTTACTCGTATTCCTCTTAAAAAATTTCTTTCATGTTCCTTCATTTTTTTTTTCTCAAAATTTAAGTTTTTTGCAAAAAAAAAAAAAAAAAAAAATGGAAAATGAATATATGGATCAAAGAGGTTCAAATGTTTAGAACCCAAGGGTTTCATATTTGTATATTTTATTCAAAACAAAATTTACATTTATCACTCCAAAAATATTGTTGTAGCCGTGAATTACTAAGGGCTTGTTTGTCCGTCAATAGATTTGAATACAACCATTCATGGATTTACAAAGCATTTTGGTATAGAAATCTATCACTTGAATGAGGCCATTTAGGCGAAAGCGAAAAAAAAAAAAAAAAAAAACCTCCTTACTGAATTTCCCACGTGTGGTCATTCTATTTCTACATAGTAAGGGAAGATTAGAATGACCACAAGAGAAATGCATTGAGAATCTTTTCTATTTTCTTTCTAAATGATAATTTGCATACTGAGATGCTTTACAGATTATGAATAATTGCATTCAAATTTATTAATGCTGCGAACACCTAATAGCCTTAAGTAACACACGTAATTTGTTAAAGAAAGAAGTGTATATGTGATAGTAATAAGGTCATCTCTTAAAGGTTAATTAGATGTATTTTCGTGATATGTCCAAGAATGATTTAGTCGCTACGCTGAGTGGGTTGTAATCCAATTGACATAAATTTTTTTTTTTTTTTTTTTTTTTTCAATGGGAATGGGGAGGGTTTGAATCCCCATAGAGAATTCTAGTTGCTTGCTCACTCAATTATTCTTCAGTCGGAATGAGTGGCCTTTGTTGGGCTTTGCTGTGGGCCAGTGTGGGGCTTTGGGTTGGGTTGGGACTGTGATGTGTGTGCGTGCGTGTAGGGTGTATGTGTGTATCTGGTCTGAATCCAGATAAGTATCAAACAAAAAAAGACAAATTACACTTTAGTCCATCAAACTATACACCTTTTTTTAATTGGGTCCATAAACTATTTTTTTTTTCAATTAGGTCCTTAAACTTCAAAAATTCATGTAATCAGACCCAAATTTTGACATTGTTAGCTTAAATTATTAAAAATTGTCTCGTGTGTTACACGTAATGCTTACCCGTCACATGTTAGGTCAAGACAAGCACGAGAGATTATGAATGGCTAAAAAATTATGCAATTTTGGGTATGACTGAATGCAATTTTGAATCTAGTCGAACGTGTTTTCGAAGTTGATTGAACGCAATTTTGGATCTCATTGAATACGATTTTCGCACTATTCATAATCTCCCGTGTTTGTCTTAACTTAACATGTGACATGTAAGTATTACGCGCAACGTACGTGACAATTTCTAATAATTTAAGCTAACAGTGTCAGAATTTAGATCTGATTGAATGAATTTTTGAAGTTCAAAGACCCAAGTTAAAAAAATAAGTTTGTGGATCCAATTAAAAATAAGTGTATAATTTAATAGACTAAAGTGTAATTTGTCAAAAAAAAAGAAAAATTTTGACTTGGGCGCTAAGTTTAGTGGATTCGATGACGTCACCACTAGCTCCATTACATAACCGAACCGCCGGCTCCGACTAGCTAAAAACCCCCAGAAGCGTGCCACGTGTGTACTAGTCACTAATTTCAGGATAAGGGTCCTCAAATACATGAAACTAGCTGCATACCCTTGCACTGAAAAATATTTTTAAGATTCAATGCACAGATATTGATTTGTGTTACTGCTATCGTATCTTAGTTGCATAATTATGTTATTACTCATTATATTAATTATTGGGAGTGTTTGTGGTGGTTTTTCTTTTAGTAATTTTACAATCGACTTTTCAATTTTGGTATGTCGTTTTAGGCAATTTTGATCGATTTTCAGCCAATTTAGGCATGTATAGTCTTTGTAAAAATCGACCAATCGATGTTTGCTCATTTGACTTCAGTCGATTTTCAAATTTTCTTAAACACCCCTAATAGTTAACTACGATTTTTTTTATTACAAAGATAAAGGTGTGAGATCAAATACTTGACTTATACAATGAAGAGGTATAAGACTCAATTCGGTGCCAAACGAATTATACTCACATCGTTAGTTATAATTCCAAGAAACTTGCCGGAGTTATAACATCATAGATTTATTAAGGGAACTGATAGAGTGAGAAAAGTGAAAAGGCATGGTAATGTTATTATTATTATTAAAAAAAAGAAAAAGAAAAGAAGTTATTCTAATTATTATTACATTTCACATTGTTAAAAAAAATGAGGAAATGGCATGAGGCATAGCATGATTTTATTTCATAATATATTGACATAGATAGGGTTGTCAAAAAATTGATCCACCAATCGGTTTGGTCCAGTTCAGTCGATTTTTAAATTATTCCTTCAGTACAAATATCGAATTGAATCGAAAAATACACTAAATTGAATTGAATCGAACAACACCAAAACTGATTGATTTGCTTAAAATTGGACCGAACCGAACCGTTGAAATCCCTAGACATAGATATAATATGTTGAGTCCCGTAGGTTGTTTTAGTATGATAAGAACAAAATAAGAAAAAGAAACTCTTCTAAATAGTTTTGTATTTATGTAGCTTCTTCTTAAGTACATACGAGTTATTGTCTCACCAAAAAATGTCCTTAGAATTGGTTTTTATCAAATCAGCATAACATTGGATTTTTTAAAACCAAATAAAAAGTGAGTATTGGCCTAAACATAATCATGTGTTTCATTGTTCACAAACAGATTTTCCTAGTGCTTTGTTTAGTAATGCTTAGAATTGGATTCGTTCTTGTTGTAGTTTCACTTTTTATTTGTTCCTTACAAGAAACAAAGGTATGTTTTGATAAAGAACCGGTTTTAAGAGAGATTTTAGACACAGACGCTTATGTGATAAATAAAAATTTACCAAATACTTGAATTCAAGGAGCCGAATCACTCGTAAACCAATAAGTGGTAATTTTCCTTCCTGTGCAACCTCATAATTTCACTTTAATTTGGTTTTTAGGCCAATCAAGGTCATATTGATTTGATAAATAAAAAAAAAAACAAAAAAAAAAAACAAAAACAAAAAAAAACTAGTTTTCAAGAGTGATATTACAATGGACACGTACTCTTGTGTATATATAGATGAGATATATTCACCAAATAATTGAGTTTATAAAATCGTCTACAAAATAGATTCTTTGCCTTCCCAAACAATCTCTTAAAAATCACTCTTGAGTATTGACATAAAGAAATACATGTACTACTGTACACGATTATGCGTATCCTAATAGCCAAACAAGTATTCTTCTACAAGTTAAGCACAATCTAGTAAACAATTTAAGCAAAATAGCTGTCATATATATATATATATATATATATTCGTCTATACATATGGTGATTTATCTGAGTCTACATCATATAGTCTTGATGGGGACAATTAAAACATTAAAAAAATAAATAATATAATGGGTTTTGATTCCAATTGGCTTACAACTTTAGTTTTCAAACAATGGTGGTCCATAGCCTGGCTTCCAATGAATAAAAAGTAACAACCATGATATTTAATTAAGAAAAAATAGCTAATTTTTAATTAAATTGTGCTTATATAATGTAGTTCAATTTGTTTTTTGTTTTGTTGTGTTTTTTTCGCTTTTGTTTGCTCTTACCAATTTCTCTTAGTTATTTTTCATCTTTCCTGACATCTACCAAAAAAAAAAAAATATTCGATATGTTGATTTTCTTTGGCAACGATAACATGTCACATCTACTTACTAATTTATACAGTAGTACCATATTTTCATTGGAGGAAAAATCTTTGCTACACTAAAGTGGTTATGGTGTATGTATACAGGCCAGGTCCCGAGTATTTGGAGGCCCGGGACGAACTACTAAAACGGAGGCCCTTATTCGGGGGTTTGGGGGCAGCGTCCCCGAGGTAATTTTTTTGGGGTCTACTTATACATAATTGGCTATTTTTTTAGGGTTTACTTATACATAATTGGCAATTTTTTTGGGGTCTACTTAAAATATGAGTCTATTTGTTAAACTTAAATATTGTATGGTGTCTTTCAAAATTCTAGGGAGGCCTATTTCTAAAACTCAAAAAATTCTTAAACTAAAATTCTAGGGGCCTTTGCTTTTGAGTTTTATATATATGTATATCAATATATATGTAGTTGATGACACTAAATTGGGCATTGGGCCCCTTTGGGGCCTAAGCATAAGTTGAGGAGAGGCTTAAATATAATTAAGGGAGACCTAATGTAAAATGCTAAAAAAATCTCAAGGTAAAAATGTAATTATAAAAATTTTATGGGGGCCCTCAAAATTTGATGAACTTTGGTGGCCCGGGGCAGTTGCCCCACTGGCCCCCCCTTTGGGCCGGCCATGTATGTATACAATGTAAAGTAGTTTTGGGTAAGAAATATTTATTTTCGAGTAGGTAATATTTATTCCGTGAATGGAAAGACATGTCACGGAAAAAAAAGTTTCTTACCTGGGAATAAATCAAATCACTGTAAAATAAATGTTTTCTATCATGGAACAAAAATTCCCAACCCGAGAACAATGGTATAGGTACACAAAAACTACCTTGTTTATCGAATTCTTTCATTGGTGAATATAAGTAGTACTCCCTATGTCCCATATTAAGAGTCTTTGATACCATTTTTTGATGTCCTATTTTAAAAGTTCTCTTTAAAAAGTCAAAGTACTTTAACACACACTTTTCAAATTTGTCTTTTATTACATCCAACTCTTCCTTTTTTTTTTGTGACACTATAATTTTGAATTTCAAAAAGGGCAATGTTGAAAAGTTGAAAATCTCACCAAAATCAAGGTTGTTGATGAGGGCTGATATTTGTAAGATATTGGCCCGATAAAGAGGAAAAGTAGTTAAACTTAACCCCATTTCTCTAGTTTTTACCTGCACTTATGTTTTAATTCATTTCTTTACACAATGATATATTTTTCGTAGTATGTTGTTGTGTTTAGCTCTTTGAATGCAGGTTCTGAAGTTAAAATGAATAACAAGTTGAAATGAATAAATCAAGAAACAAGTAGATGAAGTCTTGGTACCAATCGATTGACATCATATTAATCGATTGACATATTTTATGATCAATCGATTGGAATTTTTACCAATCGATTGGAACGTTTACCAATCGATTGATATTAATGCCAATTGATTGGTTAAAACTGGAAACAGTCTGCGTTAATGGAGCAAGATCTCAGCAAATTAGGACGACGACCAGCCGTTATGAAATGAACCTAGACGCCTTCAGCTCGTGGATATGACAATATATATAGAGGGGAGTGAAAAGGGTCGGGGCTGGCTCATATTGTATTGTTTTGTAGGATTTTCCATGGTTTTCTTGGCTTAAACAAGTTTCAAATTGGGAGATTTTTGTATTCGAATTCAGTTTACATTCAGGTTAATTTTCTTTCTGCATTCTTACTGTAGAAATTGATTGGTTGCTAATTTCAATAAAGATTTAGTTTGGTTTGATAGTTCTAGTTTCACAAATTAAATCCATGTCTCCATTTAATTTTATTTATCAATTTATTTTCATTCAAAAAGTGAAAGAGATGCTAGCCTAGAGTTCTAGTTGGGATTAATGTGAGGAAACATTGTTTCCAGCCACTGCCATGATTCTGTTTAAGAATCAATGTCAATCGATTGGAAACAGAACCCAATCGATTGACATGAGATTCCAAGTCAATCGGTTGATATGTTTATCAATCGATTGGAAGCCATTTCATACCAATCGATTGACATCATGTCAATCGATTGATATGTTTATGACTTGGGTTGACTCCTTTTTGTATTCCAGTAACTTTTGTTTCAAAAACTAAGTCCAAATTGATCTTTTTAAGTTCAAATTGCAATCTGATTTTGAAATACGAGCTCTTTTAATCAATTAACTCAATGAACACTTCCGATGAACATGTCTAGTATCTTATACTCGATTTGTTTACCATTGTTCATAGAGTTAGTTCGTTTAATTCCAGTCCTTCATAAATAAGTGAGATTGTTGAACCACTAGGAATGTGAAATTCACATACTTAGTGTCTAGAATGTTTTACTTAATCAATTTTGAATCATGGAATACTAAAAGAAGAAAACCCCAATTGTTTGTTTTTGCTAAATCATGGTAGTGGCTGGTACTTTGTGGACTCACATGTTCCCAACTCTTTTTCATATTTAGTTTCAAATCACAGTTTTTTTTAATTCTATAAAGTCAAGTTATCGCTTCACTTTAATTTGTTTATTTTATTTATTTAAATTCAATAGGACTGTTAGAACCTCATTCTAAGGAAATTATCTTTTATTTTATTTAGGATTCAATCTAGATCTTTCTGCCTTTATCTTCCGTCCTTTGGGATTCGACCCGGTCTTACCGGTTTTAACGCGACGCGACCGTCTACACTTAGACGTACTCTTCAAGAGAACACATATTTCCAGTCGTGTCAGTTGTCCCCTTAATAAGTTGAAATTCTCAAAAGAGACTCTTAATATGGGACGGATGGAGTAATTTATATGAGAAGGCAACAACAATATAGAGGTGTCAATTGAGGCAAGTTGGCGCGCGTCCGTCCCGATTTTAGAGGGCTAAAAGCTTGGCCCGGTTCACATATACCGGTCTGGGGCGAACACCCCCTTGCAGTCCACGGTCCGACCCAAAGCTCGGCCCGGTTTGAGGCCCGCCCAAACTAACGGCTTGTTTGGCATTTTTTTTTTTTTTTTTCACTTTTTACCCCTCTAACAGCTATAACATGGCTAGTTTTGGAGGTAAAATTTAAAACCAGCTACTTTTTACCACTCTTTTATTTTTATTTTTTTTTACTTTTTACCTCTCAAGCTCGGTCCCGACCGCCCCTATCCTACTGGTTCTGCTAGCCCTAAGGGTTCTACCTAAAGTAATTTTGATGATTAACAAACTATTAAGTTGAGTACTTATGATTTCATTTAGTGTGTTGTCCAAACAGAGCCTTATAATAATGATGGATTGTCACAGCCCGATTCCACAATAGCGGAACTGGAACCCGTGGCACGCCACCGAGGCTCTTCCTATTCATTTAAAAGTCATAGCAACGGAAACAAAACTTTAAAGATTGTAGTGAGTAGTCGCTTTTTTAAAATAACACACCCGAAGTTGGTAAAATTCGTATAAATTTGAAAACGTAATTATATTTTGAAACGAATGAATATATATTCAAAGGGGTCCCAAAGGTGCCCTAAGAATCAATCAAAACATTTAAATAAGTTGCGGAAGGGGTATAAAAAGTTTTCATGCAAGGGTCATTTCGACCGGTCGAGTTACCCTGTTCGACCGGTCGGATGACCCCTCGGCAATAATCCTTCAAAGCAGAGGGCACTTCTACCAGTCGAACAGTCCCCTTTGACCGGTCAAATGACCCTCTGACAGCAATCCCTCTTGTACTAGGATATTGCCTAAGGTCAAGCGACCCTTGCGACCGTTAACTACCTCAACATTAAATCAAGACATGAAGTTGACAAGTAAAACATTTCAAAATGTGAACTCGAGGTTCAGATTCATATTAACTTAACTAACCTAAACCATGTCCTCAAAGTCAATACAAAACGTAGTTCTAGTTTACTCGAACATGATTCCTTACAAAGTTAGAAAACAGAATAAAATATACACAAGACTGTTATCCATTTCTATTACAAGTCCCTTACAAAACAAATGAAAAAGACGATTCGATTACCAAACTACGGGATAAACATGACAAGTTGTCTTTTAAGTGAACTCCTAACAACTCGTGATCACTTCCTCAATTCCTCGCCGACATTAACACTTGAAATGGTTATTTGAATAACCATACATATTCGATTTGTTTAAGCTAACGCTTAGTGAATAAATCAACATATGCACATATGAATGATAAACATGCTCGCATTCACGTCTTTACATTTCATACTAGTCGACGGAGTCTCACGTGCACATTCCATACTCCCAATCCGCGACTCCTCGCCCGTCCACATGAAAAGGTAAGACCCACAATTCTTTTCTTCAATCGTGCGACCTTAATGCCTATATCGGCTCCACAAAATGGCTTAGTGACCACGTGCTCCTTCTGACCCAAATAAGCAACTCAACATGCTCAAATACATATCACCATGCTCTCGGTAATCAAAACATTTCACCGTGCAATTGGGCCTACTTATCAATATAATCGCCCAATATGAACTACACAATATACATCTCTAAACTAATACATGCTTTTCATATCAAACATGAATACATGTCAAGAAATCATTAGTTGAATCACTTAGGGCTGTAAGAAATTTTTAAAAAACTGAACCGACCGACTGAAATCTACTGATTTTATCGATTTTGGTCGGTCCTCAAAGTTAATGGTCGATTCATAGTTTTTCTTTTTAAAATACCGAAGATTCGGTTTGGTCTGTGGTTTCTGTTTTAATTAGACCGAATCGACCGATAACCGACCGTTATATATATATACACAATATATGGTCAGTATACAATAATACAGGGCTTGACAATTTTCGAAAAAACAATGGCATTTGAGACTTTGGGAAGTGAAAAAGAGAGCTCCGACACTACTCTCTCTTTATTTGTGTAGCATGATCTAACCCTGAACTAAAGACAAAAGAAAAAGTCTAAAGATGAGAAGAATGATTTGACCTCTCATTTCACCAAGTATTTTTTAATCGGAACTTCCCAGGCTAGCAAATATATTTTACAATCCATATATATGTATGAATGTATAATATAATGTACTCAAACTTTGGGAAGTAAATAAGGTAAATAAAACAATGAAAAAGGCTTTTCCCTAATTTTTTATTCATATCCTCTCTCTAACCCCTCCTATCTCATCTCCTCTACATGAACTCTCTAGTGGCTTCTTCAAAAAATTAAAACTCTCCATACACCCAAGCCATGGATGACGCCTCTTCCTCCTCGTCGTCGGGCCGCTCCCACCTCGTCCTTCTCTTCGCCGGTACGTCATCGTCGGCAATCTACCATCATTCTCTCTCTCTCTCTTTCCTCTCTCTCTCTCTCTCTCTCTCTCTCTCTCTTAATGGAGGAAAGACAAGCCATCAACGAAGCCATATCGACTCATCCTCGGCAATTTGTATTCTATGTTGAGTTCTATGTTGGATCTGTTTGTACTCTGAGTTTAGTGATGATCTGTTTTCATATTTTGATTTCTTTTGAGTTTAGATTTGTATTTGTTTCCCTCTTCAAATCTGAAGGATATTTTTTGTTTTTCTTTGCTAATCAATCTCAAGGATTTGATTTGATTTTTGATATTTGAGTCCTAAAGTCTATGTAAGACTAACTTTCTTTGTTTCTCTCTTGAAATCTCAGATCTCAAATTTTTATAAACCGACCAAAAAAACCGAAACCGACCAATATAATAACCGGTCGGAAGAAACCGACCGTTTTGAATCACGGTCGAAATCGGTTTTACATTACATAAAACTAAATGTTTCGGTTTAGTGATCATTTTAGGCTTAAAAACCGACCGAACCGACTATTTACACCCCTAGAATCACTCACCTCCGAATAACGCTCCTAAATTCAATATGAGAAAATCCCAAGCATAAAGAACGTCCAGAAGTTCGTCTAGTATAATTCCTATGGATCAAAAGTCCAATATCAACTTTTATGAAAAATTCTAGAAAATAACTTTTTGGAAAACTTGGCCAAACAATGCCTAATAGGTATCAAAACAAAGCTCTTACCTCGAGGAGCTCGAACATGAAATCTAGAAGGAATTAGACGAACAGAAGTTCGTCGTTTGGCGTCGCAAAGCTCTAAGCTCCCAAATCTCCCTTTTGGCCTCCTTTTGAGTTTAGGTTTAGAAATTATAGAAAAAATCTCAAGTCATCTCTATCTATATATAGGCAACACTTCCAGAAATTGTATTTACCTCCCCACGAGTTTTCAAAACTCCTAAATAGTCTCCGAAACTTTCTACACAGCTAAATGATAGCTTTACAAGTGAAACCTTGAAATTATAAAAGTTTCCGACTAAGTTCCGTTTGGTTGCTAAAACGCAAATTTCTACATGACTTTTCTGAAGTTGCTAATTAGCCTACCAAATTAATAGCGTGTTAATTCGTCCTCACTAGGATACTATATCTAACAACAGAAATATATTCTAAGCCACAAAATAATACAGATATTGAAATACACAGGTAAACATTTATTTTTAGATAAACATTTAAGTATTCCAAAGTGAACGTCTCATACTCGGAGAGACTTTACAACACCCAAACTCTCATTCAACACCGTCTCAATGGGTTCTATAATACATAACCCTGTGGATACCAGCATTTGGGCCCACTTTTCAATAATCTTCAAATTCAAAGAGTCGCCACTTAATTTTTAAAGGGAAAAATTAAGAAACCATTTAAAGACAAACCGATCTTTTGCGAAACCAAAGATAAACTGGGTCCGGGGATTATGGAATGAAAGGGGAAGGAGCCCGACGGACTAAAACACCCCCTTTCATCCTATCTCGCGATAGGCCTCTACTCAACATCCTTTTTTAATCATATTAATAATCTAAGCATGCCCTCAATTAATACATATATACATATACATTACACAAGCATGTTGGAAACGGTGTAAGATTGCTAACGGCAAAATATCATTCATAAGCCACGTAATTCAAGTAGCAAGCAACATGATATGCAATAGAGAACTAGAAAACATACCCGGGATCCGGCCGCGAATATTAAACGTACAATGCATGCGAGAATAGAAATCCTAAAAGGTCTCTATCACATATAAACACATAAGGCAAGACCTAGTCTAAAGTGTTGCACATGGAGTCGAAAATCAATTCAAAAATCAAAGAAGTGAATTAAACTAGAGAAGGGATGAGAAATTGTACCTCAAATGCGCTACAAAACAAAGATTAGTCCACATGCTTCACATAATAATATGATATAAAAAATCAATCCCAATCCTCTAGCTTAGATCTATTAAGCATGAAATCCAACTTTATTCAATGGCTAGTTCTAATCATAAGCATTGATGTGCATAAATGAATGAATGTGAATAAGAATAAAACATGGATTTATTCACTAATTTGGATCACTAAGCCTATGGTTTTAATCTAAATTATCATTATTCAAAACATGGTTTGAGTCCAAAGACATTAAGAGACCATTTGAGTTGAAATAAATAAGATTAGACAAAAACAGTAGCAGTTTTTTATGAATTACAGAGAGCAAACCAGATCTTAACAAATCGAAATAAAATACTTCCAATAGTTGGATCTTAATGATTTTTGGATATGTTATGCCTCTGTGAGTCTAGTTTCTAACCCAAAAAGGAAATCAAGGTTTGAACGGTTAGATCTCTGGGAATGTGGGAAACACTAGACCTCACTCATGATTTGCAACTCTATGTCCAGAGATCTTGTATGATTTTTTAAAAAAAGCAAAAAAATCCGAATTGCTTCATTCTTTTTAGGGAACCTTCCTAACACATTAAAGTTCTTATAACAAATTATTAGAGGTCATGAAAACTTGGTTAGAGCTCTGATCTATCAATTTTAAAACCGGTTTGCTGTTCTGAAACTATTCTGAAATTCTGGACAGATTGTGGTTGTCTCACAAAATTCATGATCAAACCATTCTAAGCATAAAATCTTACCAAAATAAAAATTACAGTGGTAAAACAATGTGTTATTGACACTTTCCCGTTGGTTTCACTTTATTTCAACGGTTAGATTTCGAACTAAAAAACTTTGATCAAAAATAGTTCGTGAACTCACTGTTTTTATTTTGCTAGTTCAACTTTATTTGTTAACCCCAACTATTAAATTATGAAGTTGGACTTAAACTAAACCATCTCTTCTACTATTTAATGGTCATTGAAGACTAAGGACATCTTTAGACCTATGGATTTTTGATGAAGTATGAAATGGACTTCACAAAATCCGAAGCAATGAACTCACTCTCATGAACCAAAATTTGAGTTCAAAACATTACTCCTACCACTTGGTGGTCATTGGAGACTAAAAAAAACAAATCTACTCTAATCTCCATAGAATATAGTATGAATTCCATAAGATTCATAGTAAAGAGATCCTAGTCATGAGTTGATACTAGTATCTCACCAACTATGTGTAGATTATGACCATGATTCATTTAATCTCCATATGGATCATAAGATCATAGGAAACTAAGGAATCAAAACTCAAAGAGTTTCAATGAGATATGGAAGATCTCATGAACCTTATGAATGAAATAGAAATAAGGAAATCAAAGTTTTATTTAGGAACACAATTTCTTCAAAACTTAATTTATCTCAAACCCAAGGCATTAATTAGATCCAAATTAATGAGATGTCATGAAATTCAATCACAAAAAACTCTTGGGGTTACCGCTCTTGATGGTAAGTTCATAGCAGCTTTAGTGTTGTCGATTACTTTCTTCCCTGTTGTTGGAATACCCGCAAGTTCTTGGTGGTGTGTGATGAAATGGGGTAAGAAGAGAGGTTTTGAAAATGTGAAAAGTTCCTAGATCTAAGAACTTGTGATTGAATTATCCTTACTCTACCAAGGATTAAGAGGTTACCTCTATGACCTCAAAGAATTCTTCAATTTCTTGTGAAGTTCTTCCAAGATCTTCAAATTCTTCTCAAAACTCTTCAAATTCTTCAAAAAATTCTTCTCTTCTTCTCAATTCTCTATATAATTCTCTCTATAAACTCAAGTATATCTCTTGTATATGTTTGTATATTGATTCAAGAGTTCAAGTCCCCTCAAAATGAAGATGAAAGTTTGTTTATATAGACCACCATTTCAAGGATAAATGGGTAAATTCGCGTGGAGACCCATGTGCAAAGTTTTCTTCTAGAACATGTGAGAAAAGCAGTCTGTTACAGCCAGCGGCACTCGACGGCTCCCGGCGGCATTCGCTGAGTGCCGGGCGACACTCGCTGAATGCTAGGCGGCATTCGCTGAGTGCCAGGCGGCACTCAGTGAGTGCCAGGCGGCACTCAGTGAGTGCCGCCGGGTTTTCCGGGTGTCGGGGCTAACTGAATTTTGCCCTACTTTTTAATTTTCAACATATATATTAATATAAGCTTAATTATTGACGAATTATGTTAAAATACTTGTATTTGTAATATATTCCATTAAGAATACATCCATAATATATGCTCTAAATGTATTATTCCTCTCTTTTTCCTTTTCTTTTCAAAAATTCCTCTTTATTTTAAAATTCTTTTTTCATCGTTTTTATTTTATATTTCTTTTCAAAACTCTTCTTTATATATATATATTGAGCAAATTCTCAGACTGATTTCCTTATGTGTTCTTCAATGTTCGGGTTTCTCCCGAATACCCAAACTCTCTCTCTTCTTTCTCCTTTTTATATTTTCTATTTTTAATTTTGAAATTTGTCTTGAAGAATCAATTGAAGATTTTGAATTTCCTGGAAAATCTTCGAATGTCACCGGCCATTGTCATCATCGGTCTTTTGAGAGGTAACCAATCCCTAAATTTGACGTTTGGTCAAAATTGGGGTGTATACTGTCACACCCGTCCCGGAAAATACATTCATTTTAAAATGCATATTCGATTTGTGAGAATTATTAATGTTGATTAATAATTGAGGAATTGGTTGACCATGGTCAACGAAGGGTGTCAAGTGAGGACACGGTGATTCGATATCCATTGAGGCATTCGTAAGATTCATATGACATTTATGTGATTAAATGTTATTTGAAATATCTGGTATTTTATGAATAGTAATTTACCTGTGTAGTATAATTCTGGTAAATTTTGATATGGTTATATCATTTTGAGAACTGTGGTGAGAACGTGAGTGCCACGTTAACTAAAAAGGTAGGTTGTGTAGAGATTTCACTGAATATAGTTTTTGGACGTTATTTTGGACCCAAACGAGACTTAGTCAAAAACTTTTGAAAATTCTAATTTTCACTCGTAAAGGCCTAAAATGGATGTGTGCGACGTTTCAGGATTTAATTAGAAGTTTTGAGAACTCGCGGGGAGGTAAACGCAATTCTTTGAAAGTTTTTCTATAAATAGTGGTGGATGAGATTTCATTCTCATCCAAACTTAAAATATCTAGAGAGAGAGGAGAGAGAAAGGAGATTGGTTTTCTACGAGCTTTGCGACGGCAAACGGCGACCGTTCGTCCGTCAGTTTTCAACCAAATTCTAGATTTGAACTCGTGGAGGTAAGACCTACGTTTTGATACTACTTAGGCCACGTTTGGCAAAGTTTTTCCGAAAAGTTAATTTTAAGAATCTGGGAAAAACATGTTTATACTTGTAGGAATCGTTTAAGATCGGAGATCTGACGTTTATTTGGTCTTCTTGTACTTCTCCTGAAGTTTGAGAGATATAGCTCGAGGTATGAATTCCGAACCCATGTAATATAGACAATTTGGGATGTTTTAGATATTTTGTATGATTTGTGATCCGGGCAAACTTATGTGTTAAATTAGGCCCGTTAAATTTAGCGAGTACGTATAGAAAAGCACGGTGACATGATTATGTGAGTATGCTAAATGTCTATGTGGGTCAAAGGGGAGTTTGATATAATTTTACGCCGGTGCACGCCTCTCGATGTTTGAGAGTTTACAGTAGTGACGACTACTTGCTTGGTGTGGGAAGTGGCCAACCAGAGCAGATGGATGCAATGGTTGAGTGATTCTTGGCTAACCGTTGGCATCGCGGTTTAAGATTTAAGACTTGCCGATATACTGGGTGAATGCGTATCTCTCTCCCCGGAGACTAAATTATGTGAATTAGATATTTAAAACATGAATTGCCCATATGCATTTGTTTAGAATTGTACGCTCAGCACATAGCTGAGCAGTGGAGACTTCCTCCATTGCAGGTGAAAAGAAAAAGGGCAAGAAGAAGCGTGAGGAGTAAGGCCGAGGAACGCCGGGGGGGAAAACACTTGTATATGTTTTTGTTTTAAATCCTAAACTCGTGTAAGGATTGGAAATCTTGTAATTGAACGTCTGTAATTATGTTTTATATGTTGGAAATCAGTAGTAGTTGTGATTGTTGTTTGTATTGAGGAGCATGAGTTGTAAATTTTCAACACAGGGCTGCCAGCAGAGGAGCAGTCGACTGGACCCCCTGATCAGTCGACTGGATCTCGTGTATTTGAGACACTGTAAGTGAATATCAGAGAAGCAGTGGACTGGACCCTTTGGACAGTCGACTGAACACTGTTGATTTTAGCCACTGCTTCTTGAAATAGAAAAGCAGTCGACTGGTTTCCCTATAGCAGTCGACTGGACCCCTCTAGATAATGTAAAATTTTGATTCTGTATAACACAGTCGACGAAGCAGTCGACTGGACCCTAGTGTAGTCGACGGGGCAGTCGACTGAGACTCTGTTTTCAAAACTATTTTCTTTTGAATGTGTTTTCAATGGCCAAAACTTTTTATAACTCTGATTTCAATGTATTTTACAACTCAGAGAGGAATGTTTCCTAAGTTTTAAACTACCAGGGTTGTTTTATAGAAGTTCTTTTCGCTGCGTATTATTAGATGATGTTTGGATGAGCCTTGGTGGCGTGCCACGTGTCCTATTTCCACGCGTAGTGGGATGGGTCGTGACATATACAATACCCAAATCGACTCGTGAGTCAAAACTCACTCGAACATGTGCCAAAATACACAACATGCCACATTATCATGCATGACAATGTAATGCAATGCAATAACACAAATGCGGGTGTTATAATACTCTCCCTCTTAAAAGAAGTTTGTCCCCAAACTTATACCCCATGTCTCGAAAAGGTGCGGATACTAAATATGCATCTCATCTTCGATTTTCCATGTCAATTCTTCTGTCGTTTGGCTATGCCCTAACACTTTAACTTTCATTATCAATTTATTTTGCAAGACCTGATCCTTTCGATCCAAAATCTTTACCGGATACGCAACATACGTCAAGTCACTCTGAATCTCATTCGGTGTTGGAGTCATTTCTTGGTCCCTATCTTCTGTCAATTATTTTCGTAACAACGATACATGAAACACATTATGAACTTGAGCATACTCACTCGACAAGTTCAATCGATACGCTACGGGTCCAACTCTCCCAGTGATCTCAAAAGGTCCTACGTATCTCGGATTGAGTTTTTCGTAGTTTCCAAATCTAGTGACTCCCTTTGAAGGTGATACCTTCAAGTGAACTAAATCTCCCACGTCAAATTTTAACGGTCGCCTACACTTATCGGCATAACTCTTATACCTACTCTGGGCTGTCAGTAACCGTTGTCGTATTATCTTTATCTTGTCCGTTGTTTCTTGTATAATTTTCGGCCCTTCAATCATTCTTTCTCCGACTGCGGTCTAACTAATCGATGAACGACATACACGACCATACAAAGCTTCAATAGGAGCCATTCCAATACTCAATTAAAAATTATTGTTGTATGCAAACTCAATCAACGACAAATGGTCTTCCCAATCACCCTGGAAATCAAGTACACATAACCGAAGCATATCTTCCAAAATCTGGATTACTCTTATCGATTGACCATCGGTCTGAGGATGAAATGCTAAACTGAAATGCAATTTGGTACCCATTGCTTCTTGTAAGGCTCTCTAAAACTTTGATGTAAAACTACTATCTCTATATAAAATAATAGAAACTGGAATACCATGTAGTCTCACAATCTCACGGATATATAACTTAGCTAATGTTATCGGCTTAGTTATTCGAAGTGGTAGGAAGTGCGACAACTTCGTAAAACGGTCAACGATCACCCAAATGATAGTATTCAGTCTCTTCGACCTCAGAAACCCACTAACAAAGTCCATTGTTATGTGTTCCCATTTCCACTCGACTATCGGTAATGGTTGTAACAATCCTGAAGGTACTTGACGTTCAACCGTCACTTGTTGATAACTCATACAACGTGAAACATAGCGTGCTATTTCTCTCTTCATTCCCGGCCACCAATAAACATGTCTCAAGTCTCTATACATCTTGGTGCTTTCCAGATGAATGGTATACTTTGTATTGTGTGCTTCCTTTAGGATATTTTGTTTCAATTCTTTTTCGTTAGGTGCACAAATTCTACCCCTCAATCTCAAAACATTATTTTCAAATGTAAATCCTGGTTGCTTGCCCATCAGATTCTTATCATAAATTTTCTTCAAAGCCACATCTTGAAGTTGTTTCCCCGTGATCATCTCGTGAATCAAGAGTGGTTGTGCCACAATCGTCGACATCAAGCCACTTTTAATCCTTGGAATCACCTCAAGCTCCAAATTTTCCATATTTCGAATCAATTCTTTCTGAGAAGTCAAATCTGATGCGATGTTGGTTGGTGCTTTACGACTAAGAGCATCGGCGAAGACATTCGCCTTGCCCAGATGATACTGAATGGACAAATCATAGTCCTTCATCAACTCTAGCCATCATGTTCAAATCTCATTGTGTGAACAAGTATTTTAAACTCTTATGATCCGTATATATCTCACATTTCTCCCCGTACAGATAATGATGCTAAATCTTCAATGCAAAAATCACGACGGCCAAATCTAAATCATGTATTGGATAGTTCTTCTTGTGCGGCTAAGCTGTCTCAATGCATATGCAATAACCTTATCACCTTGCATAAGAATGCAACCTAAACCTCTATACGAAGCATCACTGTAAATAATAAACCCTTCAGTCCCCGTCAAAACGGCTAAGATTGGTGCCTTCACTAGTCGACTCTTTAACTCTCAAAAAATTTCTTCACATTCTGAAATCCAAACAAAAGCAACATCTTTCCTCATCAATTGTGTCATCGGCATTGCAATACATAAAAAGTCTTTTACGAACCTCTGATAGTAACTAGCTAATCCAAGGAAACTTCAGATGTCTGTCACATTTGTTGGTCTTACCCAATTAGTAACGGCTTCTATCTTTCGAGGGTCTACAAAAATTCCTTTAGCTGATACAATATGTCCAAGAAAAGCAATTTTTGTCAACCAAAACTCACACTTCTTCAATTTTTCAAACAATTTCTTCTCACGTAATCATTGTAAGGCTAATCGTCAATGGCGTTCGTGATAACACACTCATCTAAATAGTCCTTGAAAACATGATTCATCAAGTCCATGAAAGCGGCTGGTGCGTTAGTCACTCCGAACGGCATAACCAGAAATTTAAAGTGACCATATCTAGTTCTGAAAGCTGCATTCTCAACATCTTCTTCTTTAACTTTCAATTAATGGTAACTGGATCTCAAGTCAATCTTCAAAAATATATGAGCTCCTTGTAACTGATCAAATAGTCATCTATTCGCGGCAACGGATATTTATTCTTAACGATCAACTTATTCAACTCTCGGTAGTCGATGCACATACGAATTGTCCCAACTTTCTTCTTTACAAACAAGACAGGAGCACCCCATGGTGAAACACTCAGTCGGATAAAACCCTTCTCTAATAGTTCTTCTAATTGAATTTTCAATTCTTTCAATTCTATCGGTGCCATTCGATACAGTGCCTTGGATATTGGTTGTGACCCTGGTAATACCTTTATCATGAACTCAAGCTCTCTTTCAATCAATACATCGGGTAACTCATCAGGAAAAACATCTAGGAATTCTCGAACTACTAAAACATGTGGTCCAAGAACTCGTGTGTCAATAATCGAACATAAGAAACCTGATCAACCTTTCTTTTACATCTTCTTTGCTTGAATCGTCGATATTAGGTACGGCGGTATAGTCACACCTTTGCCCTAAAAAGTAAACTCTTTTTGTCCTGACGGATAAAAACTAACCCTTTTCTGCTCACAATCGATCTTAGCTTGAGTGACCGACAACCAATCCATGCCCAAGATAACATCAAAGTAATTCACTACCAACAGAATCAAATCAACGCTCAAGACCTTATTGCCTATCTTGATCTCGCACGACTTGAATATCGAAGAAGTTACTAACGATTCACTACTAGGTAATGATACACACAAATCATATCCTAGTGGTTCAGACTCAATAGTTAAATGCTTAACGAAATCACGTGATACAAATGAATGCATTGAACCAGAATCCATAAGTATACGTACTGGATATGAACAAATAGGAAGAATATCTGATATGATTGTATCATCTGTATTCCCCGGCCTGAGCTGGAAGTATCCTCCTTACTGTTGCTCGACTCCCTTTCCATTATCCACTCGTTGCCCTGCCTTTGAGCCACTTGGCATACTCGATGGCCCGGTACTCATTACTGATTGTCTCTTACTCGGACAATTTTTTGCTATATGCCCTAGTTGTCCATACTCAAAACATTTCCCCCTCATCTTTGGATTGTAGCTCTTGGTGTTTGAGGTGGTGTTTGATGTAGTCATATTCGCATTCATAGGATAATTGCGGGATATGTGTCCTAGTTGCTTGCAGAGGTAGCATGTGCTCAATTAATAGCAAGTCCCTCTGTGTTGCAGGTTACATGTTGGGCACAACGATCTTGAGTCTCCCGTGAATGTACTCCCTCATTGATTACTCATGTTGTTGGATTTATGCCCTCAAACCATTACTTTATATATGAGACATTGACATTTTAATATATGGATATCGGCTTTACATTTAGTTATGTATGTTTCTTTCATGAGATGATTGTAATCCTTAAGTACCATAGTAAGTAATTCATGTATGTATGAGATACATACAATTGAGATACGAATTTGTCACAGTGGATGATGAAACTGGATATCTCATCAGGTTTACACTGTAGCGTGATTAACTACCATTGGATGGAGTGATGAATCTCAATCACTAGAGTGTAACTCTTAGTTAACATGCTAGTGCTTATAGTGCATTGACGGACCTGAGCTTTCCTATTGACACCCAAGACTGTCAAACAGTCAATAGGAACTCATAACTTGTATAAGGTACGTGTTCTCAATCTTGAGACGATTATAAACACAGACTGTGGATATGGCTGCTTTGACTTACCAATCAGTGAGGTCTATAGAAGATCAACACCTCGGTATCTTGGGTATGTCATGTTTATAGGGTTTTGAACATATATTGTCAAGATAGATTATACCCTCTGATTTAGAGTAAGCATTCCCTTGAGAATGTCACCAAGTTGATTACTGAGAACTGCAGTCTTGTTGATAAGTAGTTATCAATATGTTTAGTAATCATGAAAGATGAATGGGACTTAAGGAATACAAGAAGTCATCATGATTCAGGTTGACAGTAACAGTTATCCGACTACCTATATATGATTACAAATGCTGAAGGTAGAGGGACATTAGTACACCATATAAGTCTAGTTATCGCTTCGGATGTGTTCTTTTGCGTTGGAGTTCAGTTATCATTTTATAGTGGAGTAAACGTTAACTGGTCAGTTGGTTAGTATGCTGATCAAAGAGTTTGGTCATGGAAATTAACAACTGGTCTGAGCCAACAATAAAGAGCCTAGAAGGTCCTACTCCTAGCTCCGCCAAGATACTTGAGAAGACACTTGAGAAAGCTGTCAAGACAAGTTCGATCGATTGAAGCTAGTTTGATCGATTGAAGTCATGGCAGGTTCGATCGCTCGAGAGTGGTTCGATCGATCGAATGTTCGATCGATGGAAGTCCTTCTATCGATTGAAGGTTAGGTCGATTCTGAGAATCTATAAATAGGGCAGCAGCGTTCTGGAAAAGTTGTTCGTCATTTTTATTAACCAGATGCTGCGAAAACTATTTTAGAGAACCAAACCTTCTCCTTTCTCTCTATTAGAGATCCTACCATCTCTAGTCTCTCTGGAAAGCATTCATAGGAGACATAAGGGTGAAGACAACCTAGTGGAGGCTGCTGTATCACCAAGGAAGAAGAAAATTAGAATTGGGTTCAAGACACTAAGGTATAAATCTTGTCCCCTCGTATACGTATCTATGGAATTAACGAGTAGTAGATCTGGGATACCAAAAGTTTCTTGAAACTCTATATTTCCGTTGCGCATTTAAACTTTGATTTTAAACCTGTTTTTCCATCAATTGGTATCAGAGCCATGCTTGTTTGGATCTATAGATGCGTTTTGGAACACTAGTTTTGATTTGCATGTTGATTTTAGAACTGTGTTTGAAACTGCATCGTCACAAATTTGTTTCTGCAGTGTTATCGCAGCAGAACACAAATCTGTGATTGCATTGGATGCATGATGGATTCGATCGATTGAAGTATTTTCGATCGATCAAACATATTCTGTTCTCAAGCAATCGAACAAGTTTCGAGCGATCGAACTTTGGTTTTGTTCGATCGATTGAATAGGGTTCGATCGATCGAGATTGATTCTCTGTCCAGCTATTCTTTTCATAGTTTTGAATGTTTTAAAAATTATTTACTTTAATTTTAAATTATTCTGTAACTTTTTCAAACCTTTCTGTGAAATTGAATGTTTAATCGATTGAATTGTGTTCAATGGATCGAAGGTTCGATCGATCTAACCTTTTTCGATCGATCGAACTGTTACAGAGAAGTGAGATGTTGTTTTGAGTTATAATTCAGTGCGTCAAGATTTTACGCACTGTGTGAATCAATTAGGGGTTCCAATATATATATATATATATTTGTTATATATGTGTGGATGTATGTTCGACTAACCTTCTTGCAGCAATCTTAGTTCGCTATCTCTTATGGCACCAAGATCAAAGTTTTAATTTTGCGTTAAGATGTTTTGTGATTGGTGGATGATTATAAATTGTATTTATTGTTGGTTTGATTTTAAGGCATGTGTAAAGGGTGCTGCGAGTTCAATCCTACGAAAAGGAAAGTTGCACCTGTTTCCCTAGCCTTTTTATTTTATTATTGCTATTTCCTTTTCTAGATAAATTGTAAGCTTCGAAAGAAGCATAGGACCAATGTGATAGAATTAGAGGATCCATGAAGATGGAGAAGCAAGCAGTTGTCCATGAAGATGGAGTTGGAGGCGATCAAACCAAGGAGGAGGTTCTATGGAGATAGAGCCATGGGAGATAGAGGCATCATTTGGATGCTTTTATTTTCAATTTTAGTTTTTTTGTTTTATGTGCTTGGTTGTGATTGGCGTTTAATTATATTTTTACTACTTGCATGCACATAAAATAATTTTTCTAAAACAAAAGTCAAAAACTGTTTTCAACGCATTAGTAAACATTGGATGTTTATAGGTAATGTGTAGAAACAATTTTTTCCTAAAACGCAAATTCCTTATTTACTAAATCTAGTGTGAGAGGGTCTTATTATAACACCCACGATCTTCCATTAACGTTTCATTGTAAGATTAGTAGTGCATTCTGTGTCACCTCGCCAGGGGTGATCATTCCATACGGAGGGTACGCTACTCATTGGTTACTAGATGTGAACTTCCTATGGGTAGGATAATCAGACGTGTTAGAGGGTGACCACTACACGGAGGCGCTACTTGAGGCGGCTATGATTAGATCCTAGTTAATGGTATATACTTGTTAAGCTATGGATAAGGGATCCCACACGGGGCATTATTTAGAAACTTAGAGATCAAAAGGGATCGGGAGTCATAACTTGTTTTGCAAGAGTTGCATAGCGGACAAGTCATGATTAATAGGAAGATCGAGTATTGACCGCCACACGGAGGCTTTACTTTTTTGTTTTGATATTCCGGCGACTTTGTTTTTAAAATAAGAGTTTTAAAGATTCTTTTATTTCAAACTATCAAATTCTGATATCCATATTTATTTTGTCTTTTGATTTTTACTGTAAATCATAATGTCTGGATCTATATTTAGTCCACTTGCCACCATACTCACTCAAAACAAGTTAACTAAAAATAACTACACAGAATGTTAACGAAACCTTGACATCGTATTAACTGCGGAGGATCACATATATATCCTCACCACCCCCATGCCCCGAAGAACTTGTGGCAAATGCTTCAATAGTTGCCAGACGCGAGTTTGATAAATAGAAGAAGTCAAATGGAATGGCCCGTTGCTACATTCTGGCCTCAATGGCCGGTGTGTTGCAACACCAATTCCAATCGAACGATTCAGCCAGTGACATTATCACATCCCTGAAAAAGATATTTGGGGAGCATGGCAGGCCTGCCAGACAGGTAGCTATGTAGAAGATAATGAGTGCTAAGATGTCGGAAAGGACTCCAATCAAAGAACATATTTTAAAAATGATTGGTTAATTGAATGAGCTGGAGACCCTAGATGCCAACATCGATGCACAGACCCAAGTTGATATGATCTTCAACACGTTGTTGCCATCATTCGCTCAATTTAAACTAAACTATAATATGAATAAAATGAAATTTTCAATGAGCGAATTAATGAGTTCTTTACTGGCAGCGGAAGGGGTGATCAAACCAGGGGTCAACGTTCTGAACATTGAAAAAAGTGCTTCTTCTTCTTGATCTATGTCGAAGGAAAGAAAGGGAAGAAGAAAGCTGGCACTAGTGGTTCAAGTGTTGGACTGGTCCCTAAGATTGAAAAATCTAAAGGAAAAGGTAAGGGCAAAGGGAAGGTGGGTGGCCAAGGCAAAGGAAAGTGTTTCCAATGCGGTGAGAATGGCCACTGGAAGAGGAACTGTCCAGAATTCTTAACTACAAGAGTTAAAGATATGATTGAATCACATGTAATTGAAGTAAGTTTTATTACGGATACTTCAAACACTTGATGCATTGATTCTGATGCGACTAACCGTATTTGTAATTCGTTGCAGGGGTTCAGATCAACCAGGAAATGCAGTGATAGAGAAATCATGCTGACTATGGGTTCTAGCGCAATCATTTCTGCGGTTGCTATAAGAGTAGTAGTTTTAGAGTTTTTGGACAATAAGACAATAGTTTTATTAGATGTACTTTACGTCCCTTTGATGAGACGTAATTTAATTTCAGTTTCAAATTTATCGAATAATGGTTACTCTTCTTATTTTGGAACAGATGTTGTTATTAAGAGAAATAGTTATTTTATATGTCCTGGTGTTAAAACTAATGGCTTATATGTGATTACTCCTAACATCTCTAAAGACTCTTGTATAGAACTTAATAACTTAATAATAACGGTACCATCTAAAAGAAAAGAACCTTCCACTAATCCAACAAGGCTTTGGCATATGAGGCTTGGGCATATCAATCTAAATAGGATTAGTAGACTAGTCAAAGAAGGGGTCTTAGGCGATTTGGTTCTCGAACTAATGGAAGTCTGCGAGTCTTGTTTAGAGGGTAAGATGACCAAAAGGGCCTTTCCCGCAAAGGGCAACATAATCAATTCATTGTTGGAATTAGTTCATACTAATATATGTGGACTAATAAATATTAGAGCATTGGTGGTTATGAGTATTTCATTACATTTACTGATGATCACTCTAGGTATGGATATGTATACCTAATGCAGTACAAGTCTGAAGCCTTTGAAAAGTTCAAAGAGTATAAGGCTGAAGTGGAGAAGCAATTAGGAACACATATCAAGGCCATTCGATCTGATCGAGGTGGCGAGTACCTCTCTAATGAGTTAATTGATCACCTCGTACAGAATGGGATTCTGTCACAGTTGACTGCACCTGGTACGCCTCAGCAGAACGATGTAGCGGAGAGAAAGAACCGGATTCTTTTAGACATGACTAGGTCGATGATGAGTTATTCGGAGTTGCCTTTATTCCTTTGGGGTTATGCTTTGGAAACCGCTACGTACATACTAAATCTAGTATCAAGAAAATCTGTTCCCAGGACACCACGGGAGATGTGGGTTGGGCGCAAGCCTTCTTTGTAACATCTCAGGATATGGGGGTGTCCGGCACATGTGCTGAAAGGAAAAATGAGCAAGTTGGTTTCTAGATCGAAAGTATGTTATTTTGTAGGGTATCCAAAGGGTACTTATGGATGGTATTTTTATGATCCAAGAGAACAGAAAGTGTTTCTTAGTAAAAATGTTATTTTCTTGGAGGATGATTATATCATGAATCATAAACCTAAGGGAAGGATAGATCTGAGAGAGATAGAAGGAGAGCCCTCAGTCCAACCCGTAGTTGATAACGATGTAAATCAAGAAAATACCACTTCTTCACCCATTTCTGCACCAGTACCTCGTCGTAGTGGGAGGATTATTAGTCAGCCTGATAGATACATGTTCTTAGGAGAAGTTTTTGAAGCTGTCTCTATAGAATCTAAATCTGATCCTACCACGTATGAAGAGGCAATGGATGATGTTGATTCAGCTCATTAGGTTCAAGCTATGAAGGCTGAATTGGAATATATGGATTCCAATCAGGTCTGGGATCTTGTAGAACTTCCAGCCAATATTAAACCCATTGGTTGTAAGTGGGTCTCTAAGAGGAAAAGAGGATCTGATGGAAAGGTTGAGACCTTTAAGGCTAGGCTTGTAGCAAAAGGTTATACTCAGAGGGAGGGCATTGACTATGAGGAAACCTTCTCGCAAGTAGCCATGCTCAAGTCCATCAGAAAACTCTTATCCATTGCTGTATGCCTGGATTATGAGATCTGGCATATAGATGTCAAGACTGCATTTTTGAATGGCAATCTTGAGGAGGACATCTATATGCAGTAACCAGAAGGGTTCATGGCTGGTTGGAAAGGGAACTTGGTATGCAAGTTGTAAAAGTCCATTTATATGCTTAAGCAGGCATCCAGAAGTTGGAACATTCGTTTTGACCAAGCGGTCAAGTCGTTTGGTTTTATACAGAATCTGGATGAACCTTGTGTATATAAGAAGTGTGAAGGAAAAGTGGTAACTTTTCTTGTGCTTTATGTTGACAACATTCTACTCAGTGGAAATGATGTAGCGGCATTGTCAACAGTTAAAGTTTGGCTAGCTAGTACTTTTGATATGAAGGATCTAAGAGAGGCGAGCTATATTCTTATAATAAAGCTCTTTCGGGATCGTAAGAGAAAGATGATTATCTCAAGTTGGTTATATCGATAAGGTGCTAACTAGGTTTTCAATGGATAATTCGGAGAAAGGTTTGTTACCTTTCAAGCATAGTTTAGCGTTCTCCAAGGACCAGTGTCCAAAGACACAAGAGGAGAGGAATCTCATGACAGGAGTTCCCTATGCTTCGGCAGTGAAAAGTCTCATGTATGCGATGTTATGCACTAGACCAGATATCTGCTTTGCCGATGGCATGGTTAGTAGATATCAATCGAATCTAGGTCCTGAACACTTGACAGTCGTTAAGAACATTTTTAAGTACTTAAGAAGGACTAAAGATTACATGCTTATGTACGGTGGCAGTGAGTTAATTCCAGTGGGATACACTGACTCGGACTTTACGTCAGATAAAGATTCAAGTCCAGTCATCTCTTTACCTTGGGAGGTGGTGCTATAAGTTAGAGGAGCATTAAGCAGAAATGCATTGCAGACTCAATTACAGAAGCTGAGTATGTGGCTCCTTGTGAAGCCGCAAAGGAAGCTGTTTGGCTCAAGAAGTTCCTTATGGAGCTCGAGGTGGTACCAGCGTTGCTGTCACCTATTTCACTTTATTGTGATAATAGTGGGGTAGTGGCTCAGTCTAAGGAGCCAAGGAACCACAGAAAGGGAAAGCACGTAGAGTCGAAATATCATCTAATCCGAGATATTGTTCAACGTGGAGATGTGACTGTCAACAAGATTGCCACCTCTGAGAATCTTTCGAATCCGTTTACAAAGGCCTTGCCACAGAAGGTCTTTGATCGTCATCTAGATAATCTAAGTCTCAGATGTAATCCTGTATAATTGTGAGTGAAAGTGGGAGTTTGTTGGGTTTGTGCCCTCAAACCATTACTTTATATATGAGACATTGTAATACCCTGTATTTTCAATAAATATTTAATGCAGAGAGATTCTATATACTTCCTTTGACTATTCATGAAAATTAATCTTCGACCGATCGAAGCTTGTTCGATCGATCAAGCATCTTCAAGTTCAAGCGATCGAACATTGTTCAATCGATCGAAACCCTAACCACCTAAATTTAATACATGGTCCCCACTTCAATCGATCTAACTGGCCGAACCGAGTTTGAGCGATCGAACATACCTCGATCGATCGAAAGTGCAATCATTAGAATTTCCAATTTTTTTCGCAGAACAGGCCACCTGCACTCCCATTTCTCTATATATACAGCTTATTCGTGTGTGTGTGTGTGAGTTCAGAACACTAGAGAGTTTGAGAGGGAGAGAATGTGTGTGTTTTGTGTTGATATACATATATATATATATATACACATACATCCATATTTATATATATACACACACCTATACCGGAGTATAAGCCTGTGGGCTCCCAATTCCTAAAAATTAAAGAATATTTGAGCCTGTGGGCTCCCAACTCCTGAAAATTAAAGATCTTGAGAATGTAACGAATTTACATCCTCGGTTTCCGTAATAAATTTGCGCTAACCCTCGTTTTGGGAATATAACGGATTTGTATTCTCGATCCTCGTAACATATTTGCGTCGATCTTTTGTCCTGAGAATATAACAAATTTATATTCTCGATTTTCGCAACAAATTTGCATCGATCCTTTGTCCTGAGAATATAACAAATTTATATTCTCAATTTTCGCAACAAATTTGCGTCGATCCTTTGTCCTGAGAATATAACAAATTTATATTCTCGGTTTCCGCAACAAATTTGCGTCGATCCTTTGTCCTGAGAATATAACAAATTTATATTCTCAGTTTCCGCAATAAATTTGCGCCGATCCTTTGTCCTGAGAATATAACAAATTTATATTCTCAGTTTTCGCAACAAATTTGCGCCGATCCTTTGTCCTGAGAATATAACAAATTTATATTCTCAGTTTTCGCAACAAATTTGCGTCGATCCTTTGTCCTGCGAATATAACAAATTTATATTCTCGGTTTTCGCAACAAATTTGTGTCGATCCTTTGTCCTGAGAATGTAACAAATTTATATTCTCAGTTTCCGCAACAAATTTGCGTCGATCCTTTGTCCTGAGAATATAACAAATTTATATTCTCAGTTTTCGCAACAAATTTGCGTCGATCCTTTGTCCTGAGAATATAACAAATTTATATTCTCAGTTTCCGCAACAAATTTGCGTCGATCCTTTGTCCTGCGAATATAACAAATTTATATTCTCGGTTTTCGCAACAAATTTGCGTCGATCCTTTGTCCTGAGAATGTAACAAATTTATATTCTCAGTTTCTGCAACAAATTTGCGTCGATCCTTTGTCCTGAGAATGTAACAAATTTATATTCTCAATTTTCGCAACAAATTTGCGTCGATCCTTTGTCCTGCGAATATAACAAATTTATATTCCCGATCCTCGTAACAAATTTACGTTGATCCTTATCTTGAGAATGTAACGAATTTACATTCTCGGTTTCCGCAACAAATTTGCGTTAACCCCCATTCTGAGAATATAACAAATTTATATTCCCGATCCTCGTAACAAATTTACGTTGATCCTTATCTTGAGAATGTAACGAATTTACATTCTCGGTTTTCGCAACAAATTTGCGTTAACCCCCGTTCTGAGAATATAACAAATTTATATTCCCGATCCTCGTAACAAATTTACGTTGATCCTTATCTTGAGAATGTAACGAACTTACATTCTCGGTTTCCGCAACAAATTTGCGTCAAACATCAAAATCAAATCAAAAGCACTTTCATGACTCCCGTAACAGATTTTCGCATAGATAATCTTCCCTGACTAACACGTCACGAAATGTGCGTCGTACGTGGGGAAAACATGATAAGCATGACATTTACACAACCAGGTCAATTCAGAAAACACCATTGCATGGCACTTACATCACGACAGGATAGGTGCATCCATCCGTGTGACTACTTGCATTTGTGAATGTTCAACCCATGCCTGAACTACGCTTTGGTCTGATTCCTGACGGGATACGTAGGCAGCTCGCCATGGAGCACGACCAATTAGAATTTCGCTGCGCACCTACTCTTGCAACGCATTTTGTTTTTACCTAAATTCGACAGTCTGGTCAAAGGCTTGTCTTCACACAGGCTTTGACATTCACTTATGGGACGCGTTGCTCCACAAGCTCTGTCAAAGAGGGGCAAACTGTAGACACCCCAATTTTGACCAACCGTCAAATTTAGGAGAGTGTCACCTCCGTATCCGATGATGACAAGGACCAAAAAATTGAAGTATTCCAAGCTCTTCAGAAAATCTCCAAAACGCGATAAAATTTCACAGAAAGAGGAAAAATGTCACACCCGTTCCAAAAATTTATAGTTTTATCATGCATAATTGTAAATTGAGAGTTTATCAATGTTAATTGATGATGGTGACGAGGTTGACTGTGAGTCAACGGTAAGGTGTCAGTGAGGACACGGGAACATGGAAGTTCATATTGCATAATCATGAGTAAATGACATTTATATGATTTAAATGTTATTTGACTCTATCTGGTAATTCTGTGAATAGTAATTATACATGTGTAGTATAATTCTGATAAAACTTTGATATGATAGTATCATTTTGAGAACTGTGGTGAGAACGTGAGTGACACGTTAATTTAAAAGGTAGGTTGTGTAGAGATTTCACAGAATATAGTTTTCGGACGTTATTTTGGACCCAAACGAAACCTAGTCGAAAATTTTTGAAATTTATAGTTTTCACTTGTAAAGTTATAAAATGAACGTGTGCGAAGTTTAGAGAGCTAATTAGAAGTTTGAGAAACTTGTGGGGAGGTAAACGCAATTCCCCGAAAATATGCCTATATATAGATGAAGATGAGAATTCATTCTCATCCCAAAACCCACAAATATCTAGAGAGAGGAGAGAGAAGGGAGATTTTGTTGCCACGGGCTTTGCGACGACAAACGGCGACCATTCGTCCGTCAGATTTTCTCCAGATTTCAGATTTGAACTCGTGGAGGTAAGATCTACATTTTGGTACCACTTAGGCCATGTTTGGCCAAGTTTTTGTAAAATCTTAATTTTTGGACTTTTGGGAAAAATCAGGTAAAACTTGTAGGAATCATACCAAATTCGAAATCCGACGTTTATTTAGCCCCCTAGACGATCCTTCAAAGTTTGAAGCGATTCGCACGAGGTATGAATTCTAGATCTATGAAATATATGGATTTCATGTTTTGGACATCACTTTTGATATTCTTGGATCCGGGCGAAATTCATGTGTTAGTTAGGCCCGTTAATTATGCACGTGAAATTATGATAAAAGCACGTATAACTGTTTATGTGAGCATGTTATGTGTCTACTTGGGTCAAAGGGGAGTTTGGTGCAAATTCATTCGGAGTAAGCTCCTCGAACCTTGAGGATTGAGATCTTGTTGGAATTGGAATTTGTGGTTGTGTCTGGATTGGAGGTGGACCCAACCAGTACACGGTACCTGGTATGGAGGAAGGCCCAACCAGTGTACGAGATGCGTGGGAGAGGTGGGCCCAACCCTTTGGACATGCTTTTGTGATGTATATGTATATATGTATTAGTTGAGGGCATGCTTAGATTAATGAATTTGATTAAAAGGATGTTGAGTAGAGGCCTATCGCAAGATAGGATGAGAGAGGGTGTTTTAGTCCGACGGGCTCCTTCCTCTTTCATTCCATAATCCCCGGACCTAGTTAATCTTTGGTTTTGCAAACGATCAGTTTCCTTTCAAAATGGTTTCTTAATTTTCCTTTTAAAAATTAAGTGGCGACTCATTTGTTTTTAAAAATTGATTTTGAAAAGCTGTGGGTAAGTCAACCTGCGATATCCACAGTTAGTAACTTCCGTTGACTTTATGTTATGTTGTGATCAGAACCTAGACTTCATTCTTGTTACACTATTACTTCTTTTTGCTTAGTACTGTGTGGTGTGGACAATCATGTGACTTCACCCGTCATTCCCTATGGACCCATAAAGGAAATTTATTTTTCTCCATTTATGCTGCTCCGGGGCGTGACAGTAGTAGATCCCGGGATACCAAAAGTTTCTTGAAACTCTATATTTCCGCTGCGCGTTTAAACTTTGATTTTAAACCTATTTTTCCATCACATGTTCGGTCCCAAACCTTATGCATGTAAACGATTTCTTCGCATTCACGACTCTTACCCCTATTGTCATTTGCTCTCTTTCCTTGTTGTCCTTATCGATAGTGATCGACACTTTTCTCGACAATACGGGCAGCTTCCTCAACTAAAGAGACGGTCGGGTGTTGCAACATGTCCACACGATCACAGATATTCTCCCTAAGCCCTTCCTCAAACTTACTACCCTTCTCCTTATCAGTTGGAATCGTAGTTTTCCTAAAACGCAAAAATGCATTGTAACGAGAAACATACTCACCAACGGTTATATCTCCCTGAACCAAACTCGCAAACTCTTGACGTTTCTGAGTATAAGCTGATTGCAGAAAGAACCGTCGGTTGAATTCCTCTTTAAATGCTTCCCATGTGGTCAACTTTCCTTGTTCAAGCACATTGTTCCACCAATCTAATGCTTCCCCCATTAACGTATCAAATGCACAAAGAATTTTCTTTTTGTTGGTACATATCACTTGACTAAAATGTCTTTCTATATCCATCACCCAGTGGTCGGCCAAGTCTATGTCAATTTGTCCATAGTACAAAGTCAGTTTCTTTTTATGGAACTGTTCTGTGATGGTGTGTTGAGGTCTTGGTACCGGCGATGCATTGATGTAGCGAATTTCAACCGGTGGGGCCTGAACATTCTTCTGCTCTCGCTCACTTATAGCTTGAACGAAATTTCCCACCATGTTCAATAATTGGTCCATTCGCGAATGCGGTGACAAATCTCTTACCAGCTCAGTTATGATGTTTCAAATATTCACCCTGTTGAGCTCAATGCATAGTAACTATGCATGCCATGCCACAGTATATAAATGTGCACAGTCACCAACACAATCAACATATGCTAATATATGAGCATTTCTACTATGATACAATATTATCATCACAATTATACACTCCACTCGATGTCACTCAACATATAATGTTACTCATCCCCAAGGCTCTAAACCTATTGCTCTGATACCACTAAATGTCACAGCTCGATCCCACAATAGCGGAACCGGAACCCGTGGCAATCCACCGAGGCTCTTCCTATTCATTTAAAAGGCATAGAAGCGGAAAAAAAACTTTAAAGATAGCAGTGAGTAGTTGCTCTTTTAAATCAACACACCCGAAGTTGGTAAAATTCATATAAATTTGAAAACGTAATAATATTTTCAAACAAATGAATTTATATTCAAAGGGGTCCCAAAGGTGTCGTAAGAACTAATCAAAACATTAAGTAAGTTGCGAAAGGTTATAAAAAGTTTTCATGCAGGGGTCATTTCGACCGGTCGAGTTGCCCCATTCAACCTGTCGGATGACCCCTTGGCAATAATCCTTCAAAGCAGAGGGCACTTCGACCGGTCGAACTGTCCCCTTTGACCGGTCGAATGACCCTCTGACAGCAATCCCTCTTGTACTAGGATATTGCCTAAGGTCAAGCGTCCCTTGCGATCGTTAACTACCTCAACATTAAATCAAGACATGAAGTCGATAAGTAAAACATTTCAAAACGTGAACTTGAGGTTGAGATTCATACTAACTTAAATAACCCAAACCCTGTCCTCCAAGTCAATACAAAACGTAGTTCTAGTTTACTCGAACATGATTCCTTACAAAGTTCGAAAACAGAATAAAACATACACAAGACTATTATCCATTTCTATTATAAGTCCCTTATAAAACAAATGAAAAAGATGATTCGATTACAAAACTACAGGATAAACATGACAAGTCATCTTCTAAGTGAACTCCCGACATCTCGTGATCACTTCCCCGATTTTTTTGCCGACATTAACACTTGAAATGGTTATTTGAATAACCACACATATTCGATTTGTTTAAGCTAATGCTTAGTGAATAAATCAACATATGCACATGAATGATAAACATGCTTGCATTTACATCTCTACATTTCATACTAGTCACCGGAGACTCACGTGTACATTTCATACTCCCAATCCGCAACTCCTCGCCAATAAGTCCACGCGAAAGGGTAAAACCCACGATTCTTTTCTTCAATCGTGCGACCTTAATGCCTATATCAGCTCCACAAAGTGAACACGTGCTCCTTCTGACCCAAATAATCAACTCAACATACATAAATATATATCACCATGCTCTCGTTAATCAAAATATTTCACCGTGCAATTGGGCCTACTTATCAATATAATCGCCCAATATGAACTACACAATATATCTCTAAACTAATACATACTTTTCATATCAAACATGAATACATGTCAAGAAATCATTCCAATAACATAGTTGAATCACTCTCCTCTGAATAACGCTCCTATAATTCAATCCGAGGCAAACCTAAGCACAAAGAACGTGCAGAAGTGCATCTAGTACAATTCCTATGGATCAAAAGTCCAAATATCAACTTTTATGAAAAATTCTAGAAAATAACTTTTCAAAAAACTTGGCCAAACAATGCCTAATAGGTATCAAAATGAAGCTCTTACCTCGAGGAGCTCAAATATGAAATCTAGAAGGAATCAGACGGACAAAAGGTCATCGTTTCGTGTCGCAAAGCTCTATGCTCCTAAATCTCCCTTTTGGCCTCCTTTTGAGTGTAGGTTTAGAAATTATAAAAAATATCTCAAGTCATCTCTATCTATATATAGGCAACACTTTCAGAAATTGTGTTTACCTCCCTACGAGTTTTCAAAGCTCCTAAACAGTCTTCAAAACTTTTTACACAACCAAATCATAGCTTTACAAGTGAAACCTTGAAATTATAAAAGTTTTCGACTAAGTTCCGTTTGGTTGCTAAAACGCAAATTTCTACATGACTTTTCTGAAGTTGCTAATTAGCCTTCCAAATTAATAGCATGTTAATTCGTCCTCACTAGGATACTAAATCCAACAACTGAAATATATTCTAAGCCAGAAAATAATACAGCTATTGAAATACACAGGTAAACATTTATTTTTAGATAAACATTTAAGTATTCCATAGTGAACGTCTCATATTTGGAGAGACTTCACAACATCCAAACTCTCATTCAACACCGTCTCCTGGGTTCTCTAATACAGATACTCAAATCGACTCGTGAGTCAAAACTCACTCAAACATGTGCCAAAATGCATAACAAGCCACATTATCATGCACGACAATGTAATGCAATGCAATAACACAATTGCAGGTGTTAAATGGATATTTCATGGAAGCCTTGTGGAAAATTATTTCTATCTTGTATTGTATTTATAGGACTTTATGTAAAGTTATAAGGTTGAATCTCAAAGACAAGGGCTTAAAATTGAACAAACTCTTCATAACAAGAAATTGTTATTCACATGAAAAACAGTCAACTGGACTATTATTCAGTTGACTGGACCAGAGGTGGATCTAGAAAATCAATCTAGGGGGGCTTAACGCACGGGAGTTCGCTGCCCCTGAAAAAAAAATTTGGACCTATTTATACATATTTTAGACTTTTATGCATATTTTTGACATATTTATACATTTTTTGTGTATATTTTGGACCTTTCTATACAAATTTTATAATTAATACAAAAACTTAAGAGAGCGGGGCTTAGTATGATAATTTTATAATATCGGGGGGCTTAGTAAGTAATTTTCATAACTAGAGAAGGGCTTGAATGGAATTTCAGGGGGGGCTTGAATGTAAAATATTTTGACTCATTGGGTAATATTAGTAATTTTTAAAAATTTGGGGGGAGATTGAGCCCCCCTTTGCCCATACATCTGTCCGCCCCTGGATTGGACCCTTTATTTTTTAGTTGACCGGACTCGTCCCTCAGTCGACTGGTTTCTGCAAGAAATATAGAGGTTCTTCTTTACCTCTTCTAGTCGACTGGACCCCTTTTTCGTCGACTATGGTTTTGGCGCAATACACTTGTTTTGAAGTTCAGTCGACTGAACCGCGAGCACAGTCGACTAGATTACTGCTCAAAAACAGTAACGACTCTTTTACTCTGTTTCTGCTTTAGCATTTAATGCTCCCAACTACCTTAAATGTTCATATTTTCTTGAGAGAGTATGGTTGTTGGGATTTTCATTACTCTCATTCAATACTCACTTATTGCAATCAAAGATTCAAGCCCTAATGTCACACCCCGGATCCACTCTCTAAAATAAATGAAATATTTACAAATGTATTTTCATTAAAAATAAAACATATTACATTTATAAAGAAATTACAAGAATTCTTTTGTCATAAATAAAGACTAAAATAGCCCGGACTCCACAGTAGTCTATACAGCGTCCCAATCTGACTTTATTCTATTCCTTCATTTTCCTCAACTGCTAGTGTTACCTGCATTTACCATTAACACACGGGAAAGTAAACAATATGACAGGAATAAACAGCTCAATGAATACACAATTTGATAGGTTTAAAAAAATATACACCTATCCCATATTCAGCAGCTCACCCCTAAGAGCATCATACCAGGATTCCTCGTGGTAATATAGCAAGAGTCACTTTACCTCACCTCACCTTTTACCAAGTCACTCATGACTTTTCTGGTCTCTGGACTATTGGCTCTTGGCAGGTGCTCCTTACTCATATACCCATCAGTTCCGTGGTATTTAGTCAACACACTTTGTACCAACACATTTACCAGAAATTCATAGATTTCAAATGAAAATACAGTATAACTCCAAAAGAGTACAAAGACAGATAATAAAGAAATACTCCAGAGATTTGGAAGCATATTGTATACAACCCCTGTACCTGAATTAAATACACCAATTGAAAATCGGTTGAAAAGCCTTCCCAAACACGGCCTTACTAGCCATGCACTTCCTCCCTAAGCCAAGGCCAAACGTGGCCTTAGCTAGCCTTCACCAACTTTACTACCCCACACACAGATTGTTATCCTAGACTTGTCTTGCTAATGTTTTAATATGTATGCAGACTTAATATATATGACACTAATCTAATGCCACACAACCACACACGTGTCACATGTTTATTACCTCACACCACACATAGCACACGTGCACCATGACTAACCAACCACTTAAGCATATTGATAATTAGACCCCCAAATAAACCATTAATTGTTATTTAACCCTGTAAAAATTAATAATCATTTAAAAGGAATTAAATAAAAGTACGGGTGTGACATTCTTCCCACCTTTTAAAAATTTCGTCCTCGAAATTTAAATGGAAATCATTTGATAAACAACTCCAAATATTTGATTTGTTTTTTTTTTTAAAACAAATATAGTACTATTTTCCCTGGCTCCCCCAGGCGATGTAAAACTAAGTACCTGACCCAGTCCGACACTTCCGGTTAAGGACAGGCTCTGATACCAAATTGTCACACTCCGGATCCACTCTCTAAAATAAATGAAATATTTACAAATGTATTTTCATTAAAAATAAAATATATTACATTTATAAAGAAATTACAAGAATTCTTTTGTCATAAATAAAGACTAAAATAGCCCGGACTCCACAGTAGTCTATACAGCGTCCCAATCTGACTTTATTCTATTCCTTAATTTTCCTCAGCTACTAGTGTTACCTGCATTTACCATTAACACACGGGAAAGTATACAATATGACAGGAATAAACAGCTCAATGAATACACAATTTGATAGGTTTAAAAAAATATACACCTATCCCATATTCAGCAGCTCACCCCTAAGAGCATCATACCAGAATTCCTCGTGGTAATATAGCAAGAGTCACCTTACCTCACCTCACCTTTTACCAAGTCACTCATGACTTTTCTGGTCTCTGGACTATTGGCTCTTGGCAGGTGCTCCTTACTCATATACCCATTAGTTCTGTGGTATTTAGTCAACACACTTTCTACCAACACATTTACCAGAAATTCATAGATTTCAAATGAAAATACAGTATAACTCCAAAAGAGTACAAAGACAGATAATAAAGAAATACTCCGGAGATTTGGAAGCATATTGTATACAACCCATGTACCTGAATTAAATACACCAATTGAAAACCGGTTGAAAAGCCTTCCCAAACACGGCCTTACTAGTCATGCACTTCCTCCCTAAGCCAAGGCCAAACGTGGCCTTAGCTAGTCTTCACCAACTTTACTACCCCACACACACAGATTGTTATCCTAGACTTGTCTTGCTAATGTTTTAATATGTATGCAGACTTAATATATATGACACTAATCTAATGCCACACAACCACACACGTGTCACATGTTTATTACCTCACACCACACATAGCACACGTGCACCATGACTAACCAACCACTTAAGCATATTGATAATTAGACCCCCAAATAAACCATTAATCATTATTTAACCCTGTAAAAATTAATAATCATTTAAAAGGAATTAAATAAAAGTACGGGTGTGACACCTAATTATTTGAGATTCAAACCTTCTAGCTCTAGATTTCATTTATAATTCCTTGAGAGCTTTTATTGTGAGCATTTATTGTTTCAATCTACTCTACAAGAGAGTGTTATTCAGTTGTAATCAAAACTATAACACCTGCATTTGTGTTATTTCATATCATTGCATTGTCATGCATGATAATGTGATGTGTGGTACATTTTGGGCACATGTTTGAGTGAGTTTTGACTCATGAGTCAATTTGGGTATCTGTATAAAAGAACCCATTGAGACGGTGTTGATTGAGTGTTGTGATGGTGTTAAGTCTCTCCGAGCATGAGACGTTCACTGTGGAATACCTTAGATGTTTATCTGAAAATAAATATTTACCTATGTATTTCATTATCTGTATTATTTTCTGGCTTAGAATATATTTCTGTTGTTAGATTTAGTATCCTGGTGAGGAAGAATTAACACGCTATTAATTTGGTAGGCTAATTGATAAGTCGTGTAGAAACTTGCATTTTAGAAACCAAACGGAACTTAGTTGGAAACTTTTATAATCTTGAAGTTTCACTTGTAAAGCTATGAATTAGCTGTGTAGAAAGTTTCGGAGACTGTGTAGGAGTTTTGAAAACTCGCGGGGAAGTAAACACAATTTTCGAAAGTGTTGCCTATATATAGATAGAGATGGTTGAGATATTTTTATAACTTTTAACCTAAGTTTCAAAAAGAGGTCAAAGAAAGATTTTGATTGCTTAGAGCTTCTTGACACCAAACGACGACCGTTCTTCCGCTGGTTTTCCACTAAATTTCGTATTTGAACTCCTCGAGGTAAGGCCGTCATTTTGATACCTATTAGGCCATGTTTGGCTAAATTTTTTGAAAAGTTATTTTCTAGAATTTTTCATAAAAGTTGATATTTGGACTTTTGATCCATAAGAATTGTACTAGATGGACTTCTGCATGTTCTTTGTGCACGGGTTTTCTTTGGATTGAATTATAGGAGCATTATTCGGAGGTGAGTGATTCAACTATGCATTTTGGAATGATTTCATGACATGTATTCATGTTTTATATGAAAAGCATGTGTTAGCTTATAGAGATATATTTTTGTAGTTCATATTAGACAATTATATTGATAAGTGGGCCCAATAGCATGGTCAAACGTTTGTTTACTGAGAGCATGGTGATATGTATTTGAGCATGTTGAGTTACTTATTTGGGTCAAAGGAGCACGTGGTTACTGAGCCATCTTGTGGAGCTGATATAATTATTAAGGTCGCACGATTGAAGAAAAGAATCATGGGTTTTACCCTTTCGCGTGGACTTATTGGTGAGGAGTCGCAGATTGGGAGTATGGGACGTAGACGTGAGGCTCCGAAGACTAGTATGAATTGTAGATATGTGAATGCGAGCATGTTTATCATTCACATGCGTATGTTGTTTTATTCACTAAGCGTTAGCTTAAATAAATCAAATATGTGTGGTTATTCAAATAACCATTGCAGGTATAAATGTCGGCGAGGAATTGCAAAAGTGAGCATTTGGGAGTTCACTTAGAAGACGACAACATGCTTATCTCATAGTTTTGTAATAAAGATGTAAGAAGAATTTGTATGACTTTTGGTTATGTTTAGTTTAGTATCTTAAAACGGATTAATGATGTTGTAATAGACAGTAATCGTTTGTAATAATGTTTCAGTAATGTTTTAATCCAGTTAAAATCATTTTGGTATAAGTTTGGAGTGTGTGTTTAGTCCTTGGTTGATTTCGAAAAGCTTTTAAACTTGAAATTCTGCAGAAGGAACTGCTGCTATAAAATAGTCGACTGGACCGAGGACCTAGTCGACTGGACCACTATTTCCAGTAACTTTTTTCCTTTGCTTTCAGGACTTCAGTTGACTGATCCCAGGAAACAGTCGACTAGTTTCTGCACGAATATTTATCATTCTGCAAGGATGGGTTCAGTCGACCGGAAGGGCCCAATCGACTGAAAATTTGAGGCATCAGTTGACCGGACCTATGTTCAGTCGACTGAAGGTGGCTGTGGGGGATTTCTTGTTCTCTGCATCTCCAAGTCAGTCAGCTAGAGCCCCGACCCAGTCGACTGGACTGTTGATTTTCAAAATAATTTGTTTTGTTCCGCTGCGTGTGTCCTTAAAACTAATTTTTGAGAACGTTAATGAATTGGTTAGCCTTGGTGGCGTGCCACGGGCTCCGATTATGCTATTGTGGGACCAGGCTGTGACACAAACTTCATTATATCCTTGAAGTTGTAAGGAGGGTTGGTGCAACCTTTGCTCCAAGTGAAGGGTCTCTTCATTGGAAGTGTAAAGGAGTTCAAGAAAGAACTTGTAAGGAGTGGTTTGATCTTCACCCAAAGAAGATTGATTAATGGAATCTTCAAGAGGTGTTCTTGAGGGGTGGACGTAGGCCGCGGATTACCGAACCACTTGAAAAAATTGGTTTGCAAGTGCCTCTTTCCCTTCTCTATTTACTTATTGTTTTCAATTTGATATTGTGATTGCTTAGCTTTTTATATAATTTGCCATTGATTGTTAGTAATCTTATTCACTCCCTCTAAGGATTACTTTTGGACCAACAGGCTCGACCCTAGCCCAACCCTAGTGGGATCAATCCACCAGTCCGGGGCGGACACCCTCCCTCCTTCCCGAGCTTGACCGGGATATTTCCCTGAGCCCAGGCCGACTCGGGCCATTTGGCACCTCTACGACAATATATGAAGAAACTATCAGAATGATAGACACTAAATAAAACCTTAAAGATTGTTAAAAAAAAAAAAAAACCCTTAAAGTAAAAAAAAAAATAATAATAATAATAATAATAATAATAATAATAATAATAATAATAGTAATTAAACCTTAAAGAAGAGGCAAACAAATTTCCAAACTCAATTATATTTAGTAGGAACTATTAAATCAGCATATAGAGCTTGGAAATAATTTAAAGGGTTAAATACACAGACCTTCTTTAAGGTCTGTCGAAATTACACAGACTTCCTCTTTATGTTGCAAAATTATACAGACCTCGCTTAAGGTTTATATTTGCATTATACACATCTTCCCTCTAGATTGCAAAAATTACAGAGACTTCTCTTCTTAATTTGCTAATGTAAAAAATACTCATAGTTATAAATAAATAAATAAATAACTAAATAAGTAAAAATCCCTCTATTGTCTCTCTCTACTGTACATACATACATACATACATACATACATACATACATATATACATACATACATATCATATCATATACACATACATATTTGTATACATATAGTCATTGAATACATATATACATAGATATTTGTATACATTGGTGTTTTGGATTTAGATCTTAGGTTTTTGGAATAAATTAATTTTGAACAAATTAGTTTTTGGAACAAATTGATTTTGAATTTAAAATTTTGATTTTTTTTAACAAATTCATATTCATATATATATATATATATATATATGTATGCATGTTCATATATTATGTATGTATTTGCATATCTATATCTATATATATACACACACACAGTAGAGAGAGAGAGAGAGAGAGAGAGAGAGAGATGTGTGTGTGTGTAATTTAGTAAAATGGTAAACAAAGTAAGGGTAAAACAGAAAAATCATGCTAGAGGGGAGATTTGTGTAATTTTACAATATAGAGGGGGTCTGTGTAATTTCGTCAAATCTCAAGGGAGAAACCCTAATTTAAATAACCATTTTATGTAGCAAAAGTGGCAAAAAGTCCATGAAGAGGGACTTTGTGAGTTTAAAGGACATTTAATAGTCTTACACCGTTACACGTTAAAAGGCCACTTAATTATGGAAAATATTTGCAAGGCATCCCTTAATTAGTGCATTTTTTTGGGCATGTGGCCAAAGGTCCTTGGAATGATAAAAAATAGAGGATTAGTTCACGTGTGTTTTTTTTTATTGCCAAAAGTCTTTCAATTTTTTTGGACCAAAATTGCCCCTAAAATGCTATTAATGTTAGTGTTCCTTAATTTTTGCTAACAAACCAACAAAATAATTTTTTTTTCTTATTTTTCAATCTTTAAAATTCCATAACTTTTAAACTACAAATCGATTTTCAATCAAATTTATATATCTGTGATCTACAAAACAAGATCCACAGTGCCTAAAAAATTCTTCAAAAAAAAAAAATCAAAATTTTGCAGCTCACAAACGGATATCAACAAATTTTTTTGTATAACCGACGCTTCCATTGCGAAGATCTCGAAAAATTACCCCAAATAAAAAAAATTATTATCCAAAACGGCCACAGAATCGCAAAGTTATGGTCATTTTAGAACATGTTATTGTCTTTAAGTGCAGCCCAGGTAAAGACAGTAACATGATACTGTCGACAGTAACATTTTTTCAAATTGGCCAAATAATTGCCAAATTATGGCAATTTTATCAGATGATATTACATTTACAATATTTTCCAAGTAAATACAGTAACATATTATCAAAAACTAAACATTTTTACAAAGATAGTAACATCATTGTTGTAAAAAGTTGCAAAATTAGGGTCATTTAGTAGATGTTATTGTCTTTAAAAACTATCCTCATACAAAAAACAATAACATATTATTAAAGATTAACAACATGGTGTTGAACAAAGAAACAGTAACATATCATCGACAAAGTAACATTTCTTCAAATTGACCTAATAATCATAAAATTATGGCTAATTTTCAGATGTTACTGTCAAGTTTAAGACAGTAACATATCATCAAATGCTATTACCAAAAAAAAAAAAAAGGTTATTCATGTCACTGTCGCAAAAGACAGTGACGTCACGTTATAGTGGTTCAATAACATGAAATTATTTATTTATTTATTTATTTTCATTTTTTTCATAGTCACTATGGATCTTGTTTGATAGATCTTTCATTCTAGATTACAAATATATAAACTCTATTCAAAATGGAGTTGTGCTTTGAAAGTTATGGCATTTTAAAGTTTGAAATAAAAAAATTTATTTTAGGATGCGTGCTGAGGTGACATTAGTTTACCAACATGTTCTACGTGTGAAAATGAGGATAAATTTGTCAATAACCTTTTTTTTAGTTTTAAATTGACTTAATGTCAAATAATTTAAAAATTCATGTCCTTATCACTTGAAAAAAAAAAACTAGGCTCGACCAACTCCAAATTCAGTCTTACACAAGGACTGTTAATTAATTATCCTTATTTTTTTTTAAAATTACTCCTTAATAGGAGTATTTCTCAGCAATCAATGAATTCAAATTGGACAAATATTATGAATCGCGTCTCTAAATCAACTCCATCACCACCTTCATACCCTTTGTCACCATTATCATCTTCTACATCAAACTCTAGATACCACATGCATTAATCTAACTCTAGCTGCTACATCTGTCAAAGGTCCAAAGGTTGAAGCACACCAGGAAAATATCATGATTCCCTCTCCAACAACATCCATAAGTTCCAGTGTGTAACCTCGTTTTATCAAAACTCACAAATGCCAACTCCATTGTCAATGTTGTGCTGCTCTTGGAAGCCATTGTCGTAGTATGTCGATGGCCGGAGGAGGAGAGATGATAGTGTTATGGTTCATGAATTTTGGATGTATATATGTTTGGTTGCCTTAAAAATTGATGTGTAAGTTCTTTGATAGTAGTTTGATATGATCAATTTCTGTGGTATGATGGTGTAGTGAGTTAGACGAGAATGAAAGGTTCTTGAGATATGCGACGAATGAAAGTTTTATTAGTGTTATTTATTTTATGTAAAAAATTATTGTGATGGTGAAGTGAGTTAGACAATAATGAAAGGTTCTCCAGATATGCGATGAATGAAAGTAGTAGTTGTTGTTGTCATTATTATTAGTTATTTTGTATAAAACAAATTATTGTGAAGAGTGGCACTTTTGTGCTATGGTTGCATCAATTTTTATATATGTTTTTTCTTTATGTAAGTAAAAATAATTGAATGGTTTATAAAATTGCACAAAATTAGCTTTGTAAAAGTATTTTAAAGTTTCAAATTTGCACAGAATTGGTTCTGTGTAATTTACAAATTTCACAATTGACATTTTTTCCTTCTTTCAAATTCTTTTGTTAACAATGTTACTTGTTTGGACAATACAATTGTTAAAATTATAGAAAAAAAGGGTCCGAGTTTTTTTTTTTTCCAAAACAAGGTAAATAAATTCCAAAAAAATGGATGTACAATTGTACAAGGGGCATACCCCATGATAAAGACAATAAGCACAGCATGAGGACTAGTAGCCGTAAGCCACTAATTAATACTATAAACAGAAAACAAAAATATGGAATCAAACAAACACTTCGCATCAAACATAAGTTTATGTCCATGGAATAACAACTAGACTAAGTTGAGAGTGTCGTTTCCATCTTGTCCTAATATGAGTATTAATCTGTGACACTAGGTTCTGTAACAAAATTTCTTGGGGGTGTAGAGGAGCCTTTGAATGTTCTATTATTTCTTTCTCTCCATAGTCCGTAGACTGCAACTCCAAGAGGCAAATTTTAGGTAAGTCATGTTGAATCTTCTTCCCTTTCCAATTCTGAACCATCCATTGCACTGTAGTATCCCAATCAGTTCTGTTCCAGGTTGTCATGCCTTAGAGCAGCAAAAATAGAGAAAAAGAAATTTCTTTTTTGGGTTGATAGGGGAATGACAAGTAAATGTCACTAAATTGTCCACACCACACAATACTAGTATGATAAAACAACAAAGACAATAATATACATAAACTGAATATGTTACAATCATTCTAGTTATTACAAAATCATCAGAGTTGTCCACAAGACTACAAAAAGGTCTGGAAGCAACATATGCCCAAGTACCAATTCTACATAAGTTCAACAGAAGTAAAACTAATAACTATCTAGTTCTTCAATTGGCGTCAACGTAGTCTTCAGCATAATTGTCTCCCCCTCCATATCCGTCCTCGATAGGGCCACCCTCTGCATGCCCTTCCTTCAGGTAGTAGCCGTCATCGTAAGCTCCATCACCTACATTATTAGGAACAAGGTAGTCTGGACGGGGAATGTCCAGGCAATAATGGTCGTCAGCTTACTGGGAGCTGAGTGAGTATAAACTAATAGGATACCAGTTATATAACGTAATAACAAGTTATGGAATGAATACGATATAGTGTTACGATAGTATATATCTTCATCTTTATTCAAACGTCGTTACTCAACCCTTATCGTTTTATTATCCTAAGACTGATAATCAACATACCTTAACTGAAAGAACAGACTCAATCATTCAAAACTTATAGATACACCATTATTCTGTCCATTGCTCGTTAAGGATATATACCATCCACCGCATGTCATGGACACCACGTAAGTCCATCCCTTGCTCATTAAGGACATATCTCCGTCTACCGCATGTCAGGGATATAATGTTTCAAACAACAGTATATCAAATCTATTGCCACGACTCATCGATGTCTACCAGTGATCCCCCATCTACCGCTTGTTAAGGATATAACCCATCCATTGCTCGTTAAGGATATGCCATGGATCATCTGGCTAGTTAGAACTACTTGGTCCTGCCCACTACTCGTTAAGGACATAACATGACCAAATATTTGCCCACGTCAAATTCCCATAACTTATCAAACCTACCTACGTTCCGTACTAAGACTGATACATGACACTCCCATTATGGCCTGACTAATTTGATTAAAATGAAATGGATATCGAACTTAATTATGAACAACATAATAACTAACATTATAACATTAATCTATTATTCTTAATCATACTTATCTTTGGTAGCACATTATCCCTTATTATCCCCATAGTCGTATAATGAAGTTGAAATCAAGAATCGAACGTTCGAACTAAGAAATAAGCCATGTTCTGCAAGTGCCAATCGATTGGGATAAGGGTCCAAGTGATTGGGGATAAAAACTATAACAATCGATTGAGAAAACATGACAATCAATTCGATCCAAAACAATGCCAATTGATTGCTAACTTTGGCAATAGATTGGGTTATAAATAATGACAATCGATTGGAAAACTATCCAATCGATTGAGTCCTGACTGATGGCAATCAAATGGGAAAAGTCCAATCAATTGGGACTTCGTCTTCCCAGTAGAATTATAAAACAGCATATATAAACATCTTAAGGATGTGTTTGTTACGTCTAAACTTTTGTAAAACTCATAAACATTCATATAAAAGGAACCAAGTGAGTTAGAACTCGCCTAAGGGTGGGTTTGGTGTATGTTTGGCTATGGAAGATTGAAGCTTTCTCTCTTATCTTTCTCTTTCTTCTCCTTTGTCTCATCTCTGTCTCTCCCCCTCTTTCTCTTCTTTTTTCTTCTTCTCTTTTCTGTTCTTCTCTTCTTCTTTGGTGTATATGTGTGTGTATATGTATGTGTGTATATATATAGAGATATATGTATAGATGTGTGTATATATATATATATATTCTCTCTCTCTCTCTCTCTGTCAAAAACATCCCAATGCTAAGAAATGAACTCATATATATATAGCAAATGAGGGTGCCATGTGTCAAACTACGAATCAAATTTGAAAACTTATCTCTGTAGGTGACAATTGATTGGTATCATATATTTCAAGGCAATCGATTGGAATGAAGGGCAATCGATTGGGATAGTGTCACGATTGGGAAAGATGACAATCGATTGGATACCAAAAAGTGGCAATCGATTGGGAAAACATATCAATTGATTGGGTCCAGAATTAACCAAAGGCAAAGTAAAGGTCATACACGTATACAAGAATTAGTATAATGTTTTATTTATTAATACACTCCAAAATACAGGATATTACACAGGTAAGTCCACATCTTTGTATTAGATCTTGCCAAACAAAGGATGAGTAGTTAGTATCAAAAAATAAGTAGGAGTATGTTTTGTAATGACCCGAAAATTTAAAGCGTATATTAAAATATTAAAAAATTATTTTCGTTGAGAAAATACCTGTTTTGAAAATTTAGCAGTATAATTTTTACCTGCATGTGTGTATCATCGCGTGAGCTCAACACACACGATAATCTCCCTTAGGAGACTTGGAGCCCAAATAAAATGTGTGCACTGTGCGTGTGTATGTGTGTGTTGAAAGTGTGTTTTTGTGTGTGTGCTTGATGGGCAAGTATATTATTCCTATATATGCTACCCGCCCCCCCAACACAACTCTCATTCTCTCCATCTCCCAGCAAACACTCTCTAAACTCTCCACTGTCTCTCTGTCTCTCTCCCTTTCTCACACTCTACACACACACATATGACATATTATCTCATATATACACACACATAGATATATAGTTAGATTCACATATATACATATTCAAGGAGATTGAAATTCAAGCTTTGGATAAATCAAATTGGGTAAGCTTCTATTTTCTAAATTCAGTTTTTATAAACTGTTAGTATAGATATATATATATACAGATTTATATTGCACACACATGTACACTAGATGAACCAAATAGAGGTCTTAAGCCTCTGCCATGGACGTCCACCATTAAAGCTCTGTTTGAGCTTGATTTTTCAACTATCACCAAAACTCGTGAAACCTATGCCAAAATGTTCGTATTAACTCTCTTATAATCCCCCAAGAATAGTTTTTTTCATAGCCTTAACCAATCATCACGAAATTGTAATTTTTCTATAGACCCACTTTGCGGTTTTATCCCAAATTCGCGTTATTAACTCAAAACTGGGATCCCAAACTGATATAGATGGATAGAGCTCGTCGAGATGATCAATTTTCATATAGAGTTTGCTTGATTTCGTTAAGAAATGAGTGAGTTATGGCCATTAGAAGATTAGAATTACAATCTGTCCAAAACAGGGCATTCTGCCCAGATTTACTTCCGAAAATTTTATTTACACCCCTGAAAACTTTAAACGAACATATAAAGGTCTACCGATATCGGATTTGATCACAGTTCCAAGCTTAGTACTTCTAATTATGTTTATTTCCATCTGAAATATTAATTTTTCAGTTTCTGATAATTCCCATATTTTAGTGTATTTACAGAATGACCCCTAAAGTTTAAAAAAGGGTATTTTTGGTCATTCTGGGATTTTGTAAACTCATTATAAATCATTTATATATTCTATAATGATAATTATGATATTATGATAACATATACTGTTTTATAACTTTGTTAATTATAAAACCATAGAATAATATTATTTTACTACTTATCAATTGATTTAAATAGAGGCTGATTATTTTATCATAGCTATTATATTTCTTAAACTATGGAAAAAATACAAAAATGTTCTTGTGGCATTTTATGACCATTAAATATAGTTCCACACTAAAATTATGGTATTTGGGTATGAAGATGGAATTACGGTCCGATTACGACTATTTTTAAAAATAGTGTTAGTAAATAAGTTAGGCCTTATCAGATTATAAATTAAATAAATAAAATCATTTATATTTCAATATTGTTCTGTATCTTAGGATATAACAAATACTACAATTAAAAATATTGGGGTACTAAGTACGAATACCTACTAATTCCTTTATATTATTTGATTAATAAAATTGGTAAAAGAAAAGTAATACGCTATTAATATTATGATTTTATAAAGAATAGTTTAAAGAATAATTCTCACCCTTATGAAGATTATATATGTACTTTACGACTCAATAGTAACTATTTAAAAAATAGTATTTTAACTTCCAAAATTTGTAAGAAATAATATATAACTCAGAAAAATACGCCGTCAATTCCTATAAGTCTTAAAATAATGTCTAGTATCGTATTTAAAAGTTTGGAGACAATCCGACATTATCTAAAAGACAACTTATTTGTAGAATCCACGTTCGTACTCTGTTTGAAGTAGGAACTGCCACATACTCCAAATTGAATCCAGTTAGTGATGTTGAACTCGGTATAGAGTAAGGAATATTATAGTGAAGTTTTGACATAATTTTAGAATATTTACAGAAATACCCTAGAAGAGCCTTAATTACAGTTTTACCCTATGTTTTAGAACTTGGAATTAAATGTTTAGTTCTTTTACCTGTATTAATGTAGGAACCACTTCATCATTAATTCCTAAGTCACCAAGGTGAGTGTTCGTATCCTGTATTTAATTCAAATCTATATGTGAGTATTCATTACATTTCCTCAAACTCTATTTTAACTCAATATATGATGAGTAAATTCTACTACGATTTATGTATTATATGAAAAATACTATAATTATTTTCGGAACATTTTCTTGGTTCCTGGAAGGGTTTTAACATTCAAAACTTATTATTTCCAAATGTGTCAATTTATTCAAATATCATGTATCTTTCGAAATGTTATCATTCAAACTGTTCATTATTCTCAATGTCAATTACCACTACAACAAACTATGTATTATAGCCCTAAGTGGTTGGTCCTATTGGGCCCATGTAATGAAGCCCAAGTGGCTGGTCCTTTGGACCCATGAACCCGACTGGCAGGATTGTACTTTGATCACTGTGCCATGTAATGAAAGGAACGTGTGTGTGAGTGGGTGGTTGGTAATTTGATATTTATGTAAAGATGATGTTTTCCATGCAAATAGAACCTGTCATTATATTTTTATTTTATTGCATGAAATTTTAATGTTATTATCTTATCTATTCTAAAAAGGCAAACCTTTTAAATGATTATTTCAAAGGTTATGTTCATTCACTGAGCCTTCAGCTCACACTCTCCAAATATTTTTAAAACCCTTTTCAGGTGACAAAGTGACGATGATAGGCTATTACAGATCCCTTAGAAGAACAGAACATTTCAATAGAAGAGAAAGAATATCTTCTTGATGCAAATGAGGAGTAGATGATTGTTAGATATGTAGAACATTTAGAAGAGTTATGCCTTCAATGTAATAATATTTTCAAGATTCATGTAGACTTCGTTATATAAATGGATTTAAGCTATGTTTGCTTTCGCTAGAGCTCTATTTAATTACGAAGAGGCCTAGAGGCCGGTCTCGAGCCTAAAATTTTGAAGTCGAATTTTGGGGTCGTGACAGGTTTCCATATTGTCACACCCGTTCCAAAAAATTTCATGGTTTTAATATGCATATTCAGATTTTTGTGGATTATCAATGTTATTTGATAATTGAATTGAGAGGAGGTTGACTGTGAGTCATGGGTAAGGTGTCAGTGAGGACACGTGAACATGACAGTTCATATTGCATAGCACGATTAAATGACATTTATATGACTTAAATGTTATTTGATATATCTGGTATTTTATGAATACTGAATTATACCTGTGTAGTATAATTTCTGATATTTTCGATATTGTTATATATCATTTTGAGAACTGTGGTGAGAACGTGAGTGACACGTTAATTGAAAAGGTAGGTTGTGTAGAGATTCCACAGAATATAGTTTTCGGACGTTATTTTGGACCTAAACGAAACATAGTCGAAAACTTTTGGAATTTATAATTTTCACTCGTAAAGGCATAACATGGACGTGTGCGAAGTTTCATGGGTTAATTAGAAGTTTGAGAAACTTGCGGGGAGGTAAACGTAAATTCCAGAACGTTTGTCTATATATAGATGAGGATGAGATTTCAATCTCATCCAAATCTTATAAATATCTAGAGAGAGGAGAGAGAAGGGAGATTTGGTTGCCACGAGCTTGCCGGCAACATACGACGACCTTCCGTCCGTCAGTTTTTCTCCAGATTTCATATTCGAACTCGTGGAGGTAAGATCTACGTTTTGATCCTACTTAGGCCGTGTTTGGCCAATTTTTGTAAAAATCTTAATTCTAGACTTTTGGGAAAAACAGGTATAAACTTGTAGGAATTTCCTCAAATTCGAAATCCGACGATTATTTAGCCTCCTAGTCGATCCTTCAAAGTTTGGGGGGAATCGCACGAGGTATGAAGTTCTAACTTATGAAATATAGAGGAATACATGATTTATATTTCAACGACGAAATTGAGATCCGGGCGAAATCCATGTGTTAATTGTAGGCCCGTTAATTATGCACGCGCTAATTTGTGAAATGCATGTCTAAATTTACGCGAGCACGTTGAGTTGTCTATGTGGGTCAAAGGGGAGCCTTATACAAATTTATGCCGGAGTAAGCTTCTCGATGTTTGAGAATTTTTTGTAGCGACGGCTACTGTGCATGGTTGTAGGCTTGGACTTGCCATGGCACTTGTGGGATGTAATGGTTGTAGGCTTGGACTTGCCATTGACATCGCGGTTTAAGGTTTGGACTTGCCGCTACCGGATAAATGCGTATTTTCCTCCCTAGAGACTATTGATATGATTTATGAGATTAAAGCATGTTTTGTCATATATTGCATATGTTAGACTTGTACACTCAGCATATAGCTGAGCAGTGGAGATGTACTCCATTGCAGGTAAGAAGAAAGACAAGAAGAAGCGCGATGAGTGAGGCCGATGAACGGCGGGGGAATCACTTGTACATGTTTTTGCTTTAAATGTTAAAACCTTGTGTAAGGATTTGAAATCTGTAATAGTATGTTGTAATAGAACCATAGATGAATTCCGTAGCATTATAATCTTGTAATTGAACGTCTGTAGTAATGTTTTAAATGTTGTATTGGAGTTGATTGTGATGGTTTGTGGATATTGCGAAGCATGTGTTAGTATATTTCATCACAGGGCTGCCAGCAGGGGAGCAGTCAACTGGACCCAGGGTCAGTCGACTGGATCTCGTGTGTTTGAGACACTGAAAGTGAATAGTAAGAGAAGCAGTCGACTGGATCCCTGATCAGTCGACTGAACCACTGTTGGATTTGGCTACTGCTTCTATTAATGGAAAAGCAGTCGACTGGGTCCTTATATCAGTCGACTGGACCCCTTTTGAGTAAGTTGCATTTTAGGTTCTGCTTAACCCAGTCGACTGGACCTCTGTTGAGGATTTAGGATTTTAGTTTCTGCCAGGCACAGTCGACTGGACCCTAGTACGGTCGACTGGGCAGTCGACTGAACCTTTGTATTTTGAATTGGATTCTTGTGAACGCTTTAAAATTGAACAAATTTCTTTTATAACTCTGATTTCAATGGATTTTATAAACTCAGAGGGTAATGTTCCCTAAGTTTTATATACCCAAGGTTGTTTTAAAGTTCTTTCCGCTGCGTATCATTATATTGTTGATTGGTTGAGCCTTGGTGGCGTGCCACGTGTCCTATTTCCACTCGTAGTGGGATGGGTCGTGACACATATAGCAATGACAAAGTACACAAGCAAGAGGCCCAGGAGTGTAAGAAAATATTCTGTCATGTGTTGCAAGCCTTTCTGTCTGGGTGTACATCCTGAAAATCAAACCAAATTGTGCCAAGGAACCATATGAGATGCGTCTCTTAGATAATTCCATATATGTGCAAACTTATACTTCCCATCAGGAGATATGGTCCAAGATACACTGTCAGTCAAGCCATTAGGTTTATACATATTTGATAAGGTAGACCGAACTTCATTTAAGACTATAGAATTTGAAGGTGGCCAAGCCCAATCATAATTTCTTACAATGGTTGCCACCTTCCCATTAACTTCAATTGCAGCATCATAAGCAATCCTATTGGAATATTTCTCAAACAGAGGGCCACAAGGGAGCCAGTTGTCAAACCAAAGGAAAGTGTGTTGACCATCACCTATTTTATGAATAAGTAAGCACTACACCAAAATGGCCGAATTGTCCTGTTTAAAATAGTGACAAAGCCCCTTTGTCACTGTTTATATCCATGACAATTCAAGGCGTGACAATTTTGTTTGTCACTGTCATAACAGTGACAAAACTCTTTGTCACGGTTTGTTTTAATACCACTTAAAAGTGAGATTTTCCTTCAAATTGCCACATTTTTGTCACTGTTTTGAATAATGATAGTTAGTAATATTAGTCATTGTTCTAAACAGTGACCAACATCTATCACATATGTGTTACTGTTATAGGAGAGAGATAAATATCGTGGAGGGGTGCTTGAATGGTCATGGTGGACTGGTGATGGTGGCGCCGAGTTGGTGGTGAGCTGGTGATGGCGGACTGGTGGTGGCGGACTGGTGGTGGCAGCAACAAGGTCACTGTGAGCGCCCTTTTTGGAAGAAGAGAACTCTCAAAAGCTTAAACATAGGGGAAAAATGAGAGGGAAAATGAGCGCCTCTTTTTTAGGGCTAAAAACAGAGGACTGTGACAATTTTTTTTGTGCTCAAGTATTTATAACACACGGCTAAGACTTCCATACTAACAAAATATGCACTTAAAATAAAATGTGTAGACAATATTTTTTTCAAATACATTTTTGCCCACCCTAAAATTGCTCACTTTTTGCTCACCTTCCTCTTCTATTAGCTAATGCAATGAGGTCTAGTATTAAATGAGAATTAATTAATAGTATAAAATATTAGGCCCCACTACATTAGCCACTGGGAGCGGAGGGTGAGCAAATTTGGGGTGAGCAAAACTGCAGTCATTTTTTGTCATTGTTAATACCGTGACAAATTGCCCGAAAATAAGTATGACAATTCGGATAATTTAGTGAATATGTTCTTTTGTCACTGTCCAGAACAATGACAAAATTTTGTCACTATTCAGAACAGTGACAAATGTATTTCTTTGTCACTTTTTGTCATTGTTCCAAATTATGACAAACTTTGTCACAATTTTGGACAGTGACAAACTACGCGAAAATAAGTGTGAAAAATCGACCATTTTGGTGTAGTAAAGGGTCTAACAACTCCTCTAAGCCTTAACAGCTTTCTCAAGTACCAGGAGCATTGTACTGGGGCTTTTATTTCCTAAAAGATTTTAGATTTAATCATATGCAAATACACCCAAGTTTTCCAAAGATAATTATTTTTTGGGTCAAGGAGATTTTCAATGTGCTTTAAGTTTAGAATAGTGTTAGTTAGAAAAATATCCTTAAAACCCAATAATACCCGCTCCTGGAAATTGGTGGTAAATATTATTTTCATGCATTAATTAGTGTAATTAATTGCATTTGATGATTTGAGTGAGTTTCAGTCACCCTGATATAGTAAGTGTTCGGAAAAGGACGCCGTTAAAAGTTCCACTAGAGGTTGGACAGATATAAAAGTAGGACGCATTGGAGGTCTGGATTAAATAAATTGCATTTAGTTGCATTTATGTGATTAAATGAATTTTTGTTTAATTATTTTTAATATTTTGTTGTTAATTGTGACAATTTATAGTACCAGTATGGGTACCCATGTGAGAGCGAATAGGGACATGATTCATAACTAGTAGGGTAATTAGCAACTTCATAAAATATTTGGGTCCGCATTTAGAAATTAGGTAGTTAATATTATATTTAGGGGGGGGGGGGGGGGTTTCATAATAAGAGTTTATACGTTTGGGGGGTGTAATTTGATATTAGGCTTAGTTATATATATATATATATATCCTAACTTTGAGTCGGTTGACTCATTAGAATTTAAAAAAAAAAAAGGACAAACAGTAGAGATATAGAGAGTTGGCGGGAAAGAAAAGAAAGTTAGTTCTGTCACCGTTTATTCATCGTTGGTACACTGTTTCGCGAACCGAAGCCATATTCAGACTCGTGGAGGTGAGAGGATTATTTCTTTTTCCAGTTTTGGTAATATTTTTTTGTGACCCATTTTGAGAGGTGATACATATATGTGATATATCTGTAGGGATATCATTGCGAATAACTGGAGCTAGTTTTGCGAAGGAATTTAGGAATTCAAAGCTTTATTTGGATTTATCTGTGAGGTGAGTGTCTTAATACCAAAATTGGATGTTTAATGTGATTTATTGCTACTAAATGCTTTAAAATGCCTAATTGTGATTAAGTAGAAAAGCAAGTGGTTAATTAGCAATTAACATGTTTGAAATGTTGAATTGCCATATTGACATGCTAAGCTGCTTATGTGCTTATTTGGGTCAAAGGGTCTCAAGTAATAATCACCATTATTTAGTCCATATATAAGGGACGTTGAATTCCTCAGAGAAAATGGGACGGTGGTGACGACCACAACGAATTCACTTTGGTCACGTGAGAGTGTGTGATATCGCTTTTAAAGCGACGATAAAGTGAGAAAGGCCCAGAATCAGGGGTCCAGAACGATGGTGATTGATTGCTTGACACGTCGGCAATCATTTATTGTTGTGAATGTATATTTGATGTTTATGATTCATTAAATATTCCAATTGCATGATTAGTATTATACCCACTGAGCAAAAGCTTAATCGCTTTTGTGGCTAATGACCACGTAGGATCGGATGAACATCACAGTAAGAATTGTTGAACCACGGGGTTCTGGACAACTTGGGAGTATGTTTCTGTTAAGTTACCAACTACTCCAAAAACTTAAGCTATTAGAGAATGTGCCCAACAATGTATATCAAGCTTCAACACCCTCCCTCACGTGCAACCCCAACTTGCACGTGGAGAGCAAACAAACCAAACTCCATCATAGTGGAGACAAATAACAAAGTGCAAATATGCATAACAAAGCAGGGATGGAGAGTCGAATCCAGGAACTCCCACAAACGAGGCTCTAATACCATGTTAAGTTACCAATACTCCAAAACCTTAAGTTATAAGAGAATGGGCCCAACAATGTATATTAAGCTTCAACAGTTTCTTTTGATTGTATATGTTAATACATTATTTGTGGGTGTACTCAGTTGGGTTGGGAGTTGGTTGTAAAATTTGTAAGTAGAAACTCATGTTGTATGTTTTGGAAATTGAGACCAGTTAGTGTAAGGATTTTGTAATAAACTAGTTTAATCTCTTCTTAGTTTCAAGGTGACTTGGACATGTTAGTGAATCAGTTGGTAATAATGAGAATGAGTTTGCATGTGTAGTTTGGTTTTGATTATGTTTTTTAACTCTTAAAACAGGGAAATTGGTGTAGAAATTTGATCTGCAGAATCCGCAGGTCTGTTTTTGGCCTGTCGACTTTTACGGAAACGAACATAACTCTTTCTAGAAAATTCAGATTTGCACGCCATTTTTTACGTTCGAACTGAGACTCGAAGGGATATCTTTTGATATAAAATTTGGGCATATTTCTTAATGACCATTTCACCCTTTGGCTGGTTTAAGCTAACGAATTCCTTTTCTTATGTTTAATTCTTGTTTTATCATTACGAAGAGGTGTTTTGTTTTAGGTTATTCTTTGTTACACGGTCCTAATCCGTGCATGGAGGGTTGGGTTGTGACAAAGTCAAACCCCCTTCTTTTTTGGGCTTGCAGACTTTGACCCAAGCTACTTTGGTCCCATGTCCCTTCTCAGTGACACCAGTCGAAAGAAATCTCCTTAATGCTTGGTCCTCCTATTTAAGGACACTCTTGGGATGTATAAACATTCCAAACAAATACTATTGGATTCCAGACAAGACTAATTGGATAAGTTGAGCCCTGCCAACATAAGACATAAACTTAGATTTCCAGGAATTTATTCTTTATTAACAAGATCTTCACAATGGGTTTTCCTCAACTTAGTAGTAATCAAAGGAACTCCAATATATCTCGTGGGAAAAGTTCCTTTAGAGAACAAGAGCTCCCCTTGAATCTCAGTAGCCAACTGCTCTTCAAGGCCAGAAAAAAAACACACAACTTTTAGCATTGTTGGCTTGAAGCCAGAGAAATCATAAAATTGATTTAAGGTAGATCTAATAAGCCTGGCAGATTCAATATCTCCATTAAGAAGGATAATCTAGTCATCTGCAAAACAAATGTGAGATATTTTTAATTTTTCACATCTCCAATGGAAGGTGAAATGTCCATTCGAAATATTATGTTGGAGTAACTGGCTCAGAGATTCTATAACTAGCATAAATAGGTAAGGAAAGATAGGGTCACCCTACATGAGACCCCTGGCTCCATCAAAATACCCAACGGATTCACCATTAAAATTTATGGAGTATTTGGGGGTCGTAATACAAGCCTTAATCCACTGCTTCAAGTTTGGGGGGAAATCCAAAGCAATCCAAAAGATCAAACAGAAAAGTCCAGTTTACAGTATCATAAGCCTTTATGAGGTCAACTTTAGTTGCAAATCTAGTTTTACCTCTTGTCTTATAATAGTCCCTCAACAAGTCTTGGGCCAACAGAACATTATCACTAATTTTCCTACTTTTTAGAAAAGCGGATTGAGCTTGGTCAATAGTGGATGGAAGAATAGCTTGGAGTCTATTAGCAATGATTTTGGAGATACAATTATGCATAGTATTACAACAAAATATAGGCCTAAAGTCCGCCATCTTAGAGGGATTTGGAACTTTAGGGATCAGAGCTATAATAGTAGTATTAGATTCTCTGAGCATTTCACAAGTTTGAAAAAAATCTTGAATAGCTGTAATAACAGTAGGTCGAACAATAGCCCAAGATTTCTTAAAGAAGTGAGCATTGAACCCATCAGGACCAGGGGCTTTATTTTCATGCATACTGAAGAAGGTATCTTTAATACCAGCTATGGTGGGAATTCTATCTAGCGCCTCCAAAGCTTCATTAGGAATTCTCTTAGAGATAACTCTCCTCAAAGCTTCACTCCCAGGGTGTAGTGGTTAGAGGCATTGGTACCAAGTAGAGCTTTAAAATGCCCGACAGGTTCAGATTTAGGGCATGTTTGATAACTCAATTAAGTGCTGAAAATGAAAAGATTCAGCACTTATTCTTTTTTAGTGTGTTTGATAACGTACCACTTAATTTAAAAAGCAGCCAAAAATTCACTGAAAACTTTAAGTGAAAAATTTCTACTGAAAATAATCACTGAATGCATTCTATTTCAGTAGTTGAAGCACTGCTTTCAGTATTACAAATTCAATCACTTAAAATTTTCAGTACTTAAAATCCAGCACTTAATTTTCAGCACTTAATTTTCAGTTTTATCAAACACACCCTTAGCTTCCTCAGTATTCTTGGTAAAGGTGCCATATATAAGGTTTTTCAAGTTTGAAAATTCTTTTCCTATTTCTTTTACTTTGAATATGTTGGTAAAAATATTTAGAATTTTTATCTCCCACCTCTAACCATTGCACTCTAGATTTTTGCTTAAGAGTTTCCTCCTCAATCCAAATAGCTTTTAGGAACTCAGGCAAGCATTGTTTCTGTTTGGAAATAAGGGAAGGGTTGTAAGAGTCATCAAGGAGTTCAGATTGAACATTTTGAAGAGCCTCCCTAGCTTTGTTAGCCAACACAGTTTCCTTGCCAACAAAGCTTTTGTTAAGAGTTTTAAGGTCATGCTTTTGCAATCTAAGTTTATGACAAACTTGATATTGGACATTACCCACTAATACTATTGTTCCATCATTAGGCACATTTTCATTGTAAGAGTCAAGATGGGTCCAAAAATTTTAGAATTTGAAGGCCTTTCCTTTTCTTCTAATAGTCTTATCAATATAGAGAATAAGAGAAGAGTGGTCAGAACTGCATGGTTACAAGAAGGGTCCATGTTACAAGTTGCAAAAACATAGAACACATGGTTAGAAATCAAAGTGCTAGTTTTCATATCCATAATTTGAAATTTGGTCCTGTTTTTGTTGCTTCCATAGATTGCCTGCTCAGTAAATCAGTTGGATTTCTGTGGGAACAATTTTTTAACAATTCCCTCAAGTTTATTTTATACTCCGTAACTATTATGCTCCTATTACTAGTCATTAAGGAATAAAGATTAAAAAAAAATCAATAATTTTGGTTAAGAAATATTTTGTCATGTTTTAAACTAGAATAGTCCAAAGATGAGGTCCAATTTGAGTTGGCTAACACCAACTCTACCACTCTGTAATTGCAAATTCAATTCCCCACCCTTTTGTAATTAAAATAAAATTATGAATGGTCCATATAGAGTTGCTGAAACCAATCACATATGAAATATTCAGCACTATCAAGTTGAAAAACAAAAAAAGAAAAAGAAAAAAAAAGTAAAGAAAGTCCTTTTATGTTCTCATTTTGGGTTGAGTTGGTGATCAAAATTTAAATCCTATTTCATTTTCAACTGACCAAAAAACCACCTAAAATAATTTTTGCGGTAAGTTCAATTGGTCTCATTGTAACAAACCAAAGAGCTCAATTCAATTCATTCCCTTCAACCGACACCACATCATTATACAAACGTAGTGTGACGCCTCACTCTCTCACATTGAGTCATGTGCCAACAAGTAGTGGAGGCATGACCACCATAGAATGGGGGACAACTATTTGTCATGATCATCATAGAACAAGTGGTCACATGGAACTATCTGAATGGGACGTCATTTCAGATTAGCATAATGACGTGATATGACAGACTCGTAGAATAGTTTCTCCATCTAAGGTCTTATTTGTCAATAAATTTTGGAGTTAATAAGTGATTATAGAATTTCAAAAATAAAATATTGGAGTAAAATGTTTGACAAATCGACTTCTGCGATTTAATTGTAGAAAATTGCGATTGGCCAAAAGCTACCGTGAACACCTTTTGACCAAAAAGACTATTGGGAATGAATCGCAGAGGCATAAGTTATTTTTGATACGGAGTACATCTTTTGCTTTCCAATTATGAAAAAAAAAAAAAAAATTATTTTTGACCATATTTGCTTTTGACTAATCGTAAATTTTTGCAACAGGCTCATATTTTTTATGCAATTAAACCCCCCAGAATATGATTTGCCAAGTAGATTCATTCTAGCTTTTAGAGTTCTATAATCACTTATGAATTCTAAAACAATTGCCAAACAGCCCTCGATGTGAGCACAAGATTTTTATGGCGCTGGATAGAATATGCTTTGTTTAACCTTGAAGGCGATCTTTCCCAAATCCACTATCGCCAAGCCAAACTTCCTAGCAAAAACACAAAACGACCCCCAAAAAACACATTAAACGGCAAAAACCAACTCAAAACGACGCCGTTGAACTGCAACCCTTTACCGTTAATAATTTTTTTAGTACTTGTCGCTGCGCATGACGCCCCCCAAATTAATAAATATTCACATTATTATATCTATATCTCTGTCGTCTGCTCCATCACTGATCCATTTACACTCCAGAGAGAGAGAGAGTGGAGAGAGAGAGAGATCCAAATGTATCTCTATGTATATATATATATATATATTTGAATTGTCATCTGTAAGCAACAGTTGAGTGACTCAGTAGTCTAGATCTTTTGCTATGAATCGGATTTGAGAAAGCTGGTGGTGGTTAGGGTTTTGATTTCTTTGGAAATCGAGAGGAATTGGGTGCTTGAGTTCGAAGAAATTGAAGTCTTCGAGATGTAGAAAGCGAGGGATTTTGAAGACGGATAAACAGTGAATTGTTCGAGGTTTAGTTGAAATTTGGGAAAAAAAGTCGCCTGGTTAGTCAAAATTAAGCAATGATTTTGAGCAGAGTTGGGATGTTTAGATTATTGGAAAACAAAGTAGATCAGTTCGTTTCAGAAAGTTCAGTAGTATGTTCAATTGTTTGGCAAATCAAATTCGTGTAAAAGCGAAGAGAGAGAGAGAGAGAGAGAGAGAGAGAGAGAGAGAGAGAGGCAAACTATCTGATCTGAGTTTGAAGATAGTATAGAAGAAGGGAATTGATTAAATATCGCAGCCAATCAGGTGTTTTATCTATACACGACTTCTTAAAATTTATTTTATAAGCGTGAATATTAGTAGTTGTTTTTAGAAATTGTTGCTTTATCTGTACTTGCTAATTTCTTTCAACTGTTATTATGCTTTTGAACTTTCCAAAATGAGTAATCATCAAAGTATTTTTGAAATTCCTTTTTATTTCCCCAATTTGTTCACAGGTTAGCCATCTATTTCCCTTTTTTCTTTTCTTTCTCGTGTTTTTCCTTGATTCCTTGTGATTGGTGAAAATAGGCTCCTTTAAAGTTAATTCTGATACCTTTCTGTGTGTAACTGAGGCTACTTAGGCGAAAAAAGTGTAGGCATTGATCTATGAAGAACTTAGACTGGGTATTGATACTCCTTTTTTCCTTTCCATGTTTGTATTTAATGTGGTAAATCTCAGTTCATTGGTCCATAATCCTGTTTTGGAAATACAATTCTCATTCACTTGTTATTGTTTTTAGTCAACAACCGGATTGAACGCCTCAATGCCTCATATCTTCTCGCAATTATGTTCTCCTAAATGTATACTCTGACGGAGGCGAACATATATTCATTAATAAAATGATCAAAAGTGTTCAGCTGCAAAAGATGACTGAGGTGTACAAACCTTGTTTTCAAGTCTAATTTAAAACGAATATACCCAGTTTTAGATGATGGGTCACGCTGAAATGTTGTATTTCTAGATGGTGTGGTACTTTCAGGTCTTGCGTAATACTTTTTATTTTTGACGATGAGATCCTTTAGCAAGTTTTCTAGACTATTGATTCTTTTACTTCCATAATTGATTAGTGTGTGTATATATATATTCCTTTGTATTCTTCGTATGCACGTTTCTGATGTTCTTATGATTATTTTCAGGGAAATGGCAACTCAAGTTGAGCCTCCCAACGGTATTAAATCTCCTGGGAAGCATTACTATACCATGTGGCAAACCTTGTTCGAGATTGATACCAAATATGTCCCTATCAAGCCCATTGGTCGAGGGGCCTACGGTATCGTATGCTCTTCTATTAATAGGGAATCGAATGAGAGGGTTGCAATTAAGAAGATACATAATGCATTCGAAAATCGAATTGATGCCTTGAGAACTTTGCGCGAATTGAAGCTTCTTCGGCATCTTAGACATGAAAATGTGATTGCGTTGAAAGATGTCATGATGCCTATCCATAGGAGAAGTTTCAAGGATGTCTACTTAGTATATGAACTAATGGATACGGATTTGCATCAGATTATCAAGTCCTCTCAAGCACTTACCAATGACCATTGCCAATATTTCCTCTTCCAGGTCTGTTAAATAAATAATGGTATTGACATTACCTGAAAATCATGGCAAAAAAATAGGCTTAAATTAGGAAAAATTATACATCCTAGTGGTTTAGGATGTACCATTCATACTTGTGGCTTTGATTCTAAAATGTTGTAACTTGGTGCTTAAACGTTGTACCATTTGAAAAATAGTGGTTTTCAAACGGAAGATGGTTGTCAAAGTTACAACCATTTAGCACCAAAGTGATGTGAAAATGTTGTAACTTGGAATGTATTATACATCCTAGACCACTAGGATATGTATAATAGAAGATTCCTTTCATAAATGAATAAGTTGCCTTGTTGAATTTCGTAAAGTCAGTTATGCTTTATGGACAATCTTCTTTTTGGGAGCTTCTCATGTCTTGCATAAAGGTGGTGGGAAGCTTCTCTGTGAATGTTCCAAACCCCTTTTTCAATTTCATAGATATGGTATATTTAAATCATTAGATGGGTACTGGATTACCAGTGTTCTCTTATTATACCGATAGACAACTCTACAATACGAAGTCATTTCAAGTAACTTAACAATAGTATTCAAGTTTACATCTTTGTGATGCTGATGATGAAATGCTGTAGTGCAGACTATGCATATAGAAACAGCAGTTTAGTTACGTAATCTGATGTAATTTTTAAAATGTCGAAATTTGATTTCATATTAACAAGAGGCTGCTTTCTATGGTTTTAGCCATAGCTTATTCATCATTTTCACAACCATAATCTTTGAGCATCTTCTTCATATTTTGTTATCCAATGATTATGAAGATTGTTCGAGGACATGATTCCATTCATCATCTTTTCCATTTCTTTTAGAAAGGAAAAAAAAAAGTTTTTCCCCACTTTGAAATATGTATATATATATATATATATATATTTGGGTGGGGCAATATGAAGCTAATCTGAATTTCACATGGCAGTTGCTTCGAGGCCTTAAATATCTCCATTCCGTAAACATTCTGCACCGTGACTTGAAGCCCGGAAACCTTCTCATCAATTCAAATTGCGACCTAAAAATATGTGATTTTGGGCTCGCCCGCACTGGCAGTGACAAGGCGTTCATGACCGAGTACGTGGTTACTCGCTGGTACCGGGCCCCGGAGCTCCTTCTCTGCTGTGACAATTACGGGACCTCCATTGACGTGTGGTCCGTTGGATGCATCTTCGCCGAGCTTCTTGGCCGTAAACCAATTTTCCCGGGTAAAGAGTGTCTCAGCCAGCTCAAACTGATCATCAACATCCTCGGCAGCCAGAAAGAGGATGATCTTGAATTCATTGATAACCCGAAGGCGAGGTCATACATTAAATCACTCTCGTATTCTCTTGGAACACCTTTGTCTCGTCTTTACCCGAATGCCCATCCTTTGGCGATCGATCTTCTACAGAAAATGCTCGTTTTTGACCCCTCGAAGAGAATCAGTGTTACCGAAGCACTTCAACATCCCTATATGGCTCCTCTCCATGATCCACGGGGCGACCCGCCGGCCCAGGTTCCAATTGATCTTGACATAGATGAGGATTTGGGGGAAGAGATGATAAGGGAGATGATGTGGAATGAAATGCTTCATTACCATCCAGACGCTGATACAGTCAATGCTGAGGAAAGCTCGTAAAACCTTCATTTTCTTGGATTTTTCACAGAGATTCCTTTGACGGTCAACTATCACTTCTATTAACTTTAGTGTTTTATTTATAATTTTCACCGTTCTTATTTTCCCTTGCTACTAATAACCTCGGGGAATAAGCTTTTATCAGTTTGTGCTGTTAAATGCATAATGTTAGTGTGATCTCCTTGTGAGAGCTTGCTTGTGAACCGGCTTGTGTCGGGTGACCTCTTTTGGTTGTATATAAGTGTGCTGTGTCGCATGTATTTGGAACCGTACTTTTGTACATTAATATTAGACTTACGACTACACCATTATGGTCATTAAGCAAGAATTTATCTTTACTTCTTGTAGTGAATTTTTATCTTGTCCATAGTTACGGAATAGGCATGCACAAACTCTTGTCCGTACCTGTGCTTGCGATGTTAATTTTCTCACTCGACGTCAATGCATGTTTGGAAAAACTTCTGGCTCGAAAGAAAAGTGTCGACAAATGCCTCATGAGTTTCAGAGATTTGAACGCGAATAATTAGGATGTGTTTGGTAGCTAAATGTAGTTTTTTTTTTTTTTTTGTGGGTCATTGACGTACTTGTGTTGGGCATCTAGTTTATTGGAGGAGAATAGGGTCCCCCACAAAAAGGTACTCTTTTCGATATTGGTTCATACATGGGAAAACCATATCACCCACCTCAACTGGTAGGCACAAAATGCACAATCATATTCCATTCATGTGCATTACCCTTATGATAATCGTGGGAGCATCGGTATGAGAAGACCGCAGAAAAAGGTATCGAATATGTTGCTTTAATTGCAAGTTAAGTAATTAGGAATGTTTAAGTGGGGCAGGTTAGTAACTAAGACTTAAAAGATATAGCAGATATTTTATTTGTTAGATCAACTAGTACTTGAAAGGTTGTTAGATCAAGAATGTACTGGGTTTGGTAAGTCTTTTTTTTTTTGCTTGAAGTTAGGTAAGTCTTTAATTTTGGAGTAATACTTGGGGCACAACCAAAGCCACAACCTTTTGGCCACAACCTCCATGTTGTGTCTATCTCTCTCTTGATGGGTCCCACAGTGCCAGTGACCCCACAGTGCCCACTAGGAGAGAGATAGATACAAAATGAAGGTTGTGGCCAAAAAGTTGTGATTTTAGTTGTGCCCCAAGTATTACTCTTAATTTTGAGGATTGGGGTACTTGGTTAGGTAAGTCTTTCTTTTGTTTGTTATTCTTGCTGTTGAACTGTTGACAGTCAAATGGATCATTGTAGGATGGGTAGGAATACACTTGTCACTTGTGTGTGGGGTATATGTTATTTGAAACATGATAGGAGAGACCAAGCCTTTTGGATGATTCTTCTTAAAAGTTCACTGCATGTGTTTTCTAACTATTCGCAGTCCTCCTTGGTCATTAATCATGAAAATACGGATCCCAAAAATTCCAATTTTGGAACTCTAAAATTAGTTCTGAATTTCGATCTGAAAATTCCAAACTTCTTCTAATCCGAATACGAAATATCCTGAATTGTTAATCAGACACATATAACTGTATATTTTATTTCTATAATAACATGTATAAATTACATACACACATTTTACGTTATTTTCAAGTAAAATTCCAAAATTTTTGGAAAAAGATCCGAAATTTCCACAATTTCAAAGTTCTATTCCCATTCTGAAAATTCAGAAATTTCCGATCTTTCGAAAGTTTCGGAATCAAAACTTTTCGATACTCATTTTTTTTTTCCCAAAATTTTTGGAATTTTACTTGAAAATAACATAAAATATTCCGATTTTCGGAATGGGAATAGAATTTTAGAAATTTGGTATTAAATACCAAATTAGGAGAATTATTTGGTTATAAGACACAAAGGAAAAATATTTGGGGATAAGTCCATGATTACTGGACATTAATAAACATAAATCCTTTGACCCATTTAATATCATAGTTTGTTACCATTACACCCTTCACACATTTCCCCTTACTGGGTTTGCAGTTAGAGAGAGAGAGAGAGAGAGAGAGAGAGAGAACATCGATCTCTGATCGGACCACCAAGCACCGCCGTCACTGACCGCCGAGATCCAGAGGCGAGACCACCGGTGACCACCATCATCTCCGGTGACTACCAACATCCTCCGTACTCACCCACAGCGAAAGTCATTATCGCATCTCCATCCACCGCCATCGCCGACAACCACCACCAACTACGTCCATCACCAATAACCACTAACCACGGCCATCAGCGACCACCAAGAATTTCAGATCCACCACCTCTGTGAGCAGATCTAGTGGCGTGTTCAAAGATTCATGAAGTCCCTTGTGTGGCGCCGTCTAGCTTCACTTTTGGCTTAGTTGACTCAACGATTTGGAAGGAGAGATGTGCTGATGGAGAAAACCGATTAATGAGAGTGTTTTTCATATGATTATCTCTGTTTTGGCTTGCAATGAGTGGGACAATAATTTCATAACAAGGTATTTAGTTGTTAATTTGTGATGTAAAAGCAGGGGAAAAGTGGTGTTGTGGTGCTCTTTTTTTTTTTTTTTTTTTTTAACACATTTTCTTGTGAAATTTATCAAAAAAAAAAAAAAAAGGGTTAATAAACTTTCTCAAATTTGTTTGTTAGAATACTGTATTTTCATTGAGTGTCACAAACTTGATAAATTTCAAAAGTTGTGAAATTTCACAACTTTTTTTTTGTGAAATTTCACAGCTTTTTTAGTGTTGAAACTCTCTTTAGATATGTGATTTAATTCTCTCTCTCTCTCTCTCTCTCTCTCTCTCTCTCTCTCTGTGGATCTAACTCCTTCATCCTCTCTCATTCGATAACACAACTTCCATACTCCAAACAATACATAATTAATACTCCAACAAATTTCACAAACTTTTTTAGTGAAATTCCACAACTTTTTTTTTTGAAATTTCACAACTTTTTTTTTCCCTCAGAATTTCTTACAAACAATATTACTTTCTTGGTAGATCTTGTCAAGTAGATGTAAGAAATATAATTTCTACTTAAAAACAATGTGTAGATTGGAAGTTATGAATTTTTGAAGCGTGAAAACACTTTGGAAAAACTGTTAACAATGTCCGACGAAGTCGCCGGAGCTCCGACGAGGTCACTAGATCGAGCTCAGACGACATCTTGGTGGTGGTCGCCGGAGGTCCGGCGAGGTGGTCGGAGGTCCGGCGAGGTCGTCGGAGTTCATGGTAGTGTCGTGCCTATTGTGTAGCAATTTTAGCAAAATGATGAGGGTAGTTTAGTCAATTGAAGGGAGAGAGGACTTAGAACTAAACTTTTTGCTTGTTGGATCTAATACTAAAATATTACCCTAAAATAGATTTAACACCAATTGCCATAGAATTTTGAAACAACAATGCTAGGGCCACACCCAAAAAGCATCCACACCTTGAGGTGGACCAATGAGAAGAGAGAAAAAGATTCCTGGATCCACTATCAATCTCTTCTCATTGGTCCATCTCAAGACGTGGATGTTTTTTGAGTGTGAATGGGTGTGGCCCAAACATTACTCATTTTGAAATTGTGGAAAATCTGGGAACAGAAACAGGAATGGGAATGAGTTTTTTATTCCAAAACTTAAAGTATTTTTTGAAGACCTTAATTGCGATCCGAAACCATCCAATTCAATAAACAGAGTAACTGATGGTTGAAATGCCTTAGATTACTTCTGTGTATGTGTATACTGAAAAGCAAAGCCGGAGAAGAACGTTCTTGGTCCAAAACAAGAGGGGAAAACGATGGGTCAACCTTTTTCTGACTTGGTGGATCTTAAAAACTGATTTCATGGGCCTCGCAGTAATGAAGCCCAAGCATTAGAGAAGAACTTAAAGAAGTGTGCATTTAGGAGTACAACAATGCTAGGGCACTAACAAATCTCACTAACACTCACACTCACACTCTATCTCTATCCTAGTGCCACTAGGAGAGAGATAGTGTGTGGGTGTGAGAGTGATTAGTGATAGTGAAATTTGTTAGTGCCTCAAATATTGCTCTTTGGAGTAACACTGTAATGATATGTTTCCCAGATTTAAATCTCAAATTAAGTTTCAAAATGCTTTGTCAGTTTTACAACATGCATTGACATGTTGTACCACAAATTACTGTCAAAAACGTGTGATACAACTATTAAAAAAAATCTTTAATTGGATCCCAAAAACTTATTCCATGGGCCTCTCTAAAAAATGGAGCCCAAGCATTAGAGAATAACTTCAAGAAATGTGCATTTAGGAGTAATGCTATGTTTCCAATTTAAATTTCAAATTGAGTTTCCAAAATACTTTGTTAGTTCTACACTATGTATTGGTATGTGGTGCCACCGATCATTATCATAGCATGTGATACAAATGCTAAGCCATCTGGAAACCAAATTTGAAAAATATAGCATTATTCGTTCATTTAGCATTATTCATTTTTCTCTCTAAATTAACTATATATCTAAATATTTATATTTTAATAATATGATTAATTTGTATATAAACAAAAATAATAATAATAATAATAATAATAATAATAATAATAATAATTTGGTAGTGCCATGATAACAGGCAATTTCTAGTAAAACTGCTATTATAATCCCAAAGATTTTAAGTAAAGTGAGGAGAATCATGATAAGATGGTGGTTCGGTTGGTAACGAGATTATTCATTTACCCACTAATTTAGGTCCTAATTTCCATATTTTGAAGCTATCAAGCAAATCAATTATATCATGTTTATTTATTTATTTGTTTATTTTTTTATACTTGGTTGAATCCGAACTGGATATCTACCCCTCTCTGTAAAGTCCCATACTGGCCCACAACGAAGCCCATCAAGGGTCACTCATTTCAATTAAATAAGAGTAATATTTGAGACACAACCTTCATACAACTTTCATACAACCTCCCCAAAAGATGTGTCTATCTCTCTCCTGTGATGTCACTGGACCCCACAGTGACACAGGAAAGAGATAGACACATCTTTTAGGGAGGTTGTATGAAAGTTATATGAAGGTTGTGTCCCAAGTATTACCCATTAAATAATAACTGGGGGACAAGCAACTTAAATCTCATAAAGAATTCGAACTCTCTCCCTATTCTATTAAAAGGAGAGATTATGCCAATTAACTCAGCAATTATATCATGTGTTCTAATTCTCAAAAGACTAACAAAATTTGAAAGGCTTAATTATTTGGGTGTTGGTAACAATTAAAGATTCCTTTCTTTATGGTACTCGGGTGAGGAGACACCTACAACTATTATACTAAAGTGGGTGAAAGTGCTTGCTAATTAGTGCACTGAATATGGTCACAACATTTGGGTAGAATTGGGAGGGTCCCAATAGCCGTCTTGATATGTCGATTTGTCAAAAGATAGGCTAGACATCATGATTTGAAAAACAAAACTAATTTCCCTACCATCTAGGGTATCATGGAACGTGTGTGTGCGAGTGTTTTGACTAGAATACTTTGGATCATTAATGTATGTGAGAATTCATCTCATAGGAAAAGGGTCTGTTTAAGAAAGTCTAAAATAGGATCAAATTTTGTTTAAGTCTAATTTTAATTAGGTTTTTGTGAGAATTAAGTTTTGTGAGTGTCTATTTCTTATATAGGAGTATGTGGCCAGTCTTATACCCCCTCCGTCCCATTTTATATGTCCATTTTGGGGAATCCAACTATTGAAGAGGATAAAAAGAATCATCTACTTTTTAAAATTGCCCATAATCATTACACTTTCTTTTTTTTTTTGTTTTGTTTTGGTGTTGATTGCAAAAGAGTAGTTCGGGAAACTAAATAAAATTTATATATTAATTTAAGAAAGTGGACAACAATTTTGGGACATCCTACAAAGGAAATATGGACACATAAGTAAATTTCTTAATTAAAACATATTTTATGTCAAACTAACATATACTAGATTCTCACCAGAACTAAATAAAAAGTTAGATTTAGACTAAACTAGGTCATGTGTTGAATATTCCCAAACAGGCCCTGAGGGTCCAAAAATGTTCCCACTCTTCAGTTTGAAAGTTTTGAAACTTTCTACACTTGTTAGAACTTTTGCATTTCCATCCCCACTTTCTATAAAGTCATTCACCCTCTCTACTATCTAAATACAATTATTGTAAAAAGATTAATAAAATGGTCACTAACACTTTAACAAAATCAAGTGACACTCTATATATTATGATAAATTTAAGTTTAAAACATTGTTGTGTGTGTGTATACAAATACACACACTCAAACCATAGATGGAATTAGCCTCTAATTTGCAATGAAATCCCAAGGATTATATACTAAGGCTTAGTGTGACTTTTTAAAAGTAACTTATGAAATTTATTATTAAGTTATTTAATAATTTTGTACAAGTGACGCATTATTCTTATGGAACCAAAGGGCAACCTTGAGCTTTAAAAAGCTCCATTCTAGAGCTTTTAAAAGCTCCCCCTCAAAAAGCACTAAGTTCTCATAAACTAATTACCAAATACTCCCTTTGTCCCATATTAAGAGTCTTTGATGCCATTTTTTGATGTTCCATTTTAAAAGTCCTCATTGAAAAGTCAAAGTACTTTAATCACACACTTTTCAAATTTGCCATTTATTATATCCAACTCTTCCCTTTTTTTTTTTTTGATGTGACACTATAAATTTAAATTTCAAAAAGGGTAATATTGGAAGGTTGAAAATCTCACCAAAAGCAAAGTTGTTCCCTTAATAAGTTGGAATTCCCAAAAGAGAGTAATTAATATAAAATTGTATTTAAAAAAAAGAAAAGCATCAAAATAGTGGCCAAACTAAGCCTAAGTCGATTATGAGTTCAATTGTACTAAGTCACTAGTATGTATATGTAAATAATTCGATTGGAAGATGAATTAATAATAACAAAAATACTAGGTACACATTTCAAACCACATCATAAACCACACCCCATGCTTTAAATGCATGTACTTTGTGCTGTTTGAATTTTTCACACTTTTCTGTGCACTACTTACACATCATAGGGTACATGCATTTAAAGCAAAGATGTGGTTTGAGGTGTGGTTTAAAATGTGTGCCTAGCATTGGTCTAATAATAATGGACATGGTGGGAACCTTCCCAAGGGTTGTGAACTTTGAAGGAGTAATCAATTGTAAAATATATGATAAGATTTAGACTGAAGTGTTGAAAGTTTATGGAGTTCTTTGTCAGCTTCTATACACTCTTTTTAAGCACATGCTTAAAATGTTAGAGCATTAATTATTTGGGATTGCGCAGCTAATATTGGACTGCTTTGATAAGTCCTTTCAATGGTTGCAATTCTTGTTTAGCATGACAGATTAAGTGTTTCTCGACTTCTTTATTCATTTTTGGTTTGGACCCTGTTGGGTGTTTGTGGAAGGATATATAAAAACAGGTTCAGGTTTGAATCAAGTTTTACTTTTAATAATTCATACAAAAACGGGTGTTTTGCTGGTTTGATAAAGACAGCGGCGGATGGATGGTTTTAAAAAATTACTAATGTTATACTATGAGCTAAAATATTTTACATTGCACTCCGCCCTGAAATTCCATTCAAGCAGGGAGTCCTTCATACTTTAATTTTGTTTGGTTAAAGTAACATGAAAAAAATATAGAAAAAAGGATAATACTTGTGTGTTTTACTATTATGCCTGTCACATCTCAATTTTCAGACAATTAAATATTAGTCAAGGAAAAATTCCTAAATTAATATTCAGTTGTCCAATTATTAGAGGTGATCGCAATGTAAATCATCACACAGTTTGTACAGGATAAAACTTAACTCACAAGCGCAAAATACCAGTAAAATATCCAATCAATAAGGATCAAAACCTAAGGTTCCAAAACCATAATTAATCTCTAAAAAAAAAACATCACTCAAACAATATCTGAAAAAAAATCAAATGGCCCACAATGCCAAAATATAAAATAATAAAACTCTCCAATAAAAATTATAAAAGCTAATAAGGACTTCACACTTCTCCTGTTACCAGATGCCACGAACTTCTCACTATCCCTGCAAATTACGATCGGCTACACTCCAAACCCGCGAGAAAACTCAACGGGTCAGTCACATAACTGGTATGAGTTAAATAACACTAATCACACAGTCTTAGGGATCGCTCACAATCCCTTACACCAACACAACAATAATAAATAAAGGATCGGATAGGAAAGTAGTTCCGCTCACATAACGGGACAAGGGGTAGTTTCCCTTTTATGCGACGACAATATAGTTCCTACCCGAACTAGACTGAATATATACTTACCCTTCTTAGCTATGGTAGGCCAATACCTGCAAACACATTAGTGGGCCTACCATCCTGCCGAAGTAGACTTTAGTACAAAAAATCAAAAATCATACTTTAAATATTATTTAAAAAGTTGAATTTATCTCCAAGAAGGGATTAGAATTGGAAAAAACTTAAAACACGAAAGATGTTCAGAATTAAATTTCCAAGGGAAGCCTCGCGACCCCGTTCATTAATTCTAAACACGTAAGTCAGAAATTAATTATTAAACTTCAGCTCATAAACAAGCGATATTCAGCAGATTCTGAAATTAAATCAAAACGGTGTCAAGACGACGTTTTTAGGAAAAGTGTAAAACACGAAAGTCGCTCGGATTATCGTTTTACTTCAGGTTACGCGAAACGACCCTCAATTGTGAAGTTAATTGACCAAATTATCTAATTTTACTAATCTGATCCTATTTATTATTAGTTCACAATGTTCCCAAAGATATTACGCTACACATACAATACTACATTTAAATTAACGGATACCCATATAAGTTGTTTGATATGACAAGGATTCGACTACAACAAAATATAACGAACTACAATACAACGGATAGCAGCAATTTAAGCACCACTTGTGTTTTCATTAATTAAACCTTATGTTCACCACTTCAACCACCCATCCATGGTTCAGCCTACACATATATCCCATGTGTCTCCTAACGTAATACTAACTCTCACTCCGGTCCCAACTCCAATGGGGTATCATTAGGATTTGAGTTTACACCGAAAGGCTAGTCCTTACGTTTTTGAAGTCAATAAACAATGTCTAAATACACATGAAATAGACCAACAAGTCGGGCATAAGGTTTAAAAATGAAGAGACGGGTCATCCACGTAGTCGCCGTCTAATCACACAAGACGGGTCATCCACGAAGTCGCCGCCTAAACTCATAAGGAGCAGTGGTGAACACTAAAGGATTTTTTAATATTAACTTCTAAAAGAAAAATCTTCACATGGATGGTCTCACATTCACAAATTTTTGAAACCCAATATTAGATGAGAATGCTTACATCTCAACAAAATTTCACGTTATATCATAATAACGAACACGAGTTTATCCCGACACATAAATCAAATTAGACATCTAACACGTTTTTAATCATATAAAAACTGCTACTGAAATTTAAATTTACAGCCCAAACGGTGCAGAATCAGGGAAAATTCAAAACACGAAAAGTGTGCAGAATTGCGTTTTACATAGGAAACGCGAACATAATGTTAAAATTCCACCCCACGAGTTTACAATAATTTTCTAAAGTTTCTGCAACTGTGTGAAATAAAAAAAAAAACGAATTTCACATATATTTCTTAATTACCATGAATATTTCACATAGTCACAAAGTCACACGAAGGGGGAAGAAAATATCTGGATTACTTCAACAATAACGTGTATCCATTACAAATTAAGATTGAACCCTAACAATTAAATTAACATGTACTAATTTAATTTACTCCCATATACATATATACAAACGTGTATATATATATATATACTCAGATACACAAAATTTAACTCACCTCGTTGATCAAAAATCGACACCCACGAATACTCCGCGATTCCCCACGTGCCCACGAACCCGAGACCATTCTCCTTTCTTCTTCTTCTTTTCTCTCTCTCTCTCTCTCTCTCTCACACACACACACACACGTACACACACACACATACACACACACGTCTATTCTCTCTTTGGGTGGCTAGGGTTAATGATATATGGATATCATACTCTCCTAACTAGGTTTATAAAACTACTAACACTTGACTACACAAAAATCCCGTTTTTCTTCTTGTGAGCTCACAAAGAGACCTATATGAGCCCAGAATACAATCCAAACCACTAAAATAGCTAACCCAAATAGTACTCATACCTCGGGTACTTAATTTTCATGTTAAATTCACTACTTAACTTACTAGTGGGCCCCGAAACACTACCCGACACTAAACTCGTCATTCTACAAAAATTGTAACTCGGTCAGACAATAATCTATCATACAATTTAATTAAAGGTCAAAATGTCATGTCATAATAATAATGAAACATTAGAAATTTTAATACAAAAACAAACGGGGAAATATTACTGGTATTATTAACAAATTAAATATGCTTACTAGCAATTTAATTTATGGGTTCTCCAAACTTAAAATTTTTAAACACGTGTCTTACCTACACTACAAAAAAATATGTTTTTTGTGACGGAAAAAATCCGTCACAAAAAAAAGTGCAAATCCGTCACAAATACTTTTTGTGACGGAATTGCACCTTTTGTGACGGATTTGTGCCCGACACAAGTTAAAGGCGTCACAAAAAGTCCGTGTCGGTCAAATTCCATCACAAAAAAGTATTAGTGACGGATTTTATATCGGATTTGCGTGTGACACAAAATTTTTTGTCACATATACTTATAATTTGTGACAGTTTATTTGTGTCGACCCAAACCGTCATAAATAGTATTTGTGACGGATTTATGTGGGACACAAATAGTAGTGTCACATTTAATTTTAGGCACTTTATTTGTGTCGACCCGAAACCGTCACAAATACTATTTGTGACAGATTCGAATACTTTATTTGTGTCAAATCAAATCCGTCACAAATAGTATTTGTGACAGAATAAATAGTATTTGTGACGGAATTTTAAATATTTGAACCACAATCATTATCAAAACCGTCACAAATAATATTTGTGATGAAAATTTATTGTCACCAAAAATCACTATTTCTCCATCACAATAAATTATAACATACTTCTTTTTAATGACAAGAACCACATAAAATTTAAAGACATGTTAATTAAAGATAAAACAAGATTCAATAAAGTATATGTTCATACATAATTGTTTCATAGCTGACATTAATAGAAATAAAAATAAAATGATAATAATCTAAATAAAGTCTAAGCTCATAATTGATTCTCATCATGGTCTAAATCCTCTAATCTCTCGCCACAGCCTGAAACAGAAAATGAAAGTTCAATTAAAAATATAATAATGCAACCACCTAGTAACCCAAAGAACAAAACAAGACCAAAAATACAAATAAAAAACTATCCAAACAAGCAACACAAGAACAAAAAAAAAAGGCAAAGATTTCTAAAACAAAATCGGCAGAATTTCCTCTGTTTCTATAACATCCAAAAATTTTCATAAATCTGTGTAAATAAATTTATCACAACCCAAAATCAACATACAGCTCTTTGGCAATTTTATGATCTAGCATACTAAATTTTGGCACAAATTTCTTATCTCAATGCACTACCAACAACATGACGAGTCTAATGTTAGTTCGTGCTATTTGGTAATCTGCAATGGGCTACTGGAAAATGTACTGAGGTAATTTGTTATCCAAAGCAGTTGGAGCACATATTTGTAAAATTGACCGAAATGATACCAATAATTTTTCAAAGGTGTACCTGCAGAGAAACAAGGTCTTCATAAAAGGACCTTGCAGTGTGGTTCAAAGCTATGTCTTTTCTGAAAGAGGAAAGAAAAATATTTTACAATTTGACAGGAAAAATTGTGAGTATAGTTTAGTGTTTCTATTTAAATGAACAAAGTAAGAACTTACGTGTCCATGAAAAATCCAGCATCACTCTAGCATTTCACACTAACACTTCTTGGTAAATTACTGGTGAAGTTGTCACGTGCAAAAATGATGCCAAACCCCCTGCAATAGCAATGTCTAAACAAACACAATTATTATATGTGAAGTTGTGAACCTCTATAGCAATTTGACACACACCATGTTTATGAATTAAGTAAAGAGGGATTTAGGACCCTCTAATGATACAAAGTTGCAGCCTTTTTAACTAATTTGTTTTTATTTAACAATCAACAACAACAACAGATTAGGAATTCAAGATCATCCTAAGTGAAGATAAGTACCATCACCTATAAGTAGAAGTTTTAAAAGGGTTGCTGCATGAATGAAAAATTTCTAACCTACTTATATATTCGTCTCCCTCATTTTATGTGTGTTTGTATGACATAAGGTTTACATGTCAATTTCTGTATTCCTTTGAATCAAAATCTACACAATATTATTTTGACAAAAATTATAGAATCAAGTACCTTACTTGCACTGCCTAAACCTTTAGGCCACGTTTGGATGGCGGATGGGGGGATTGGACAATTAGTCCCATTTAATTGATAGTTCCGGGACTAATAATACCACCTCCCCCATTGTATAACTTAGTCCCCCATATTCTTTTAAAATGGACAATTAGTCCTGCGCAAAGTGGTCTTGCCAAACACTGGATTTATTCAATTAAATGGGACTATTAATCCAATCCCCCACTATCCCCTCCTTAATCCTGCGAAACAAACGAGGCCTAGGGAGAAGATTGAGAATGATTGCTTCCTAGATCCTTTGGCCTCTGAAGTAAAGCAGCGATGTTTGTCATTCATTTCACATAATGTTCAGTTACTAGCAAGCACAATAAACTGTAAAATTGCTCAATTTGTAGCTCACCTAGTTGGACCATGAAAGTATTCTCACTTAAATAAGTGAAGCAGCAATTTAATGACAATCAATGGCTTGTCCCAAAGAAGGCATAATTTTTTCATCATAAGCAGGGACTTAAAAAAAAAAGGCTATTTTTTCCCTTCTTATTTGATCTAAGTTATGTTATTGTCTATACACATCTGAGCAAATATAAGCACAGTTGGAACACCTTACAAAGTGTTTATGCTATGGGATTTCCATTTGAAGACGCCCACAATTGTGGTGGATTTTCCTATCAAGTTGATATTTCTTGGACACATACGAAAATGAAACAAAAGATGAAACATAAAACTTTTCTCAAATAAGCCCTCTCGGGGGCTTGCTTAAGAATAAGAAAGAGGAACTTCGTGTAAATACCAAATAACTAGGTACGGTCCCTGCCATTCGTAGAGATTTGGTAAATTTTTTATTTTAAAAAGAGATAGTTCGCAATAATTGGAGTATTTTTGGAATTGAATGCTACTAGTTGAGCAAAGGGTTGTTTGGCAACCTATGCTTGTTGGGCCAATCGCAGCTTTCTAAGCATTACCCAACGGGGCTAATTTAGACTTGTATAGTACATCTGGGTCTCCATATACTAAACCTCCTAGTTGAACTCTCTTGCAAGCAATGAAGGCGGTGATGGTGCAATTACTATCACAGACTAATGAAGACATCACCTATTTAACTATTCTAGTTTAGTTGCATTTTGCTTAAATTTACTCTTATTGTAGATTTTTTGCTTCCTATGGTCCACATTTACTCTTAAGAAATGCAAGACTACAAGACAGAGCAACTATTTCAATCAGGATAACGACTTGCAACCTCACTAACAACAAAACAATCTAGTCTTTTGATGATATCTCTACAGCCTCACACCACCTTTCCAAGTAGCCGAATAAGTTTGAGATATTTCAACATTGAAGAATGAGACCTGCGATATTTTCTAATCCACTTGAAGAATGGAATTCTATAAAACTACACTCACATGTGTGCATGTCTGTGAAACCAAGCATGCTAACGAGTAAAGAGGCAACTGGACAATTTCGTATGAAGTACGCTTTAGATTTTGTTTAATCAAGCTTAGGGTTGAATCCACTCTTAGTGTAGGATAAATTCTATAAATGTGGTGTAGATGGGTACGTAGAGAAGAATTTGACAACGCCTAAGTTGACCAATAAGACCTTAGAATAGGATGAAAAGTACCCAAAGAAAAGTACCCATAGAGAGAGAGAGAGAGAGAGAGAGAGAGAGAGAGAGAGAGAGAGAGATTACAAATAAGGCAACTAAACGACAGCAAATCAAACTTGTTGATGTAGAAGCTGCATACTCATCATAGTCGGGATCATAAAAATTACGATCACTTGAAACTATCGCTATGATTCGAGGATTATTCAACTCCCTTATAATCTCCCAATTTCGCCTGATAAATCACCATTATACCACGTTATTCAAGCTATTTAAGTAAAAAGCGAATGTCTGAAAAATATAGTATTGTATGAAATACAAAAGACAACAGAAAATGGAAGAAATGTTGCACCTGATGTTTATTAGTATTGGAAATGAAAGCCAAAATGGAAATTGGAAAAGGACAAGACCAAAACAAGATGTATAATAAAAACAAGAAAAATGATTGAATTAATGAGACAAATACCTAGATGATTTTGGTATAATGTAATATGAGGAATTTGTTAAAACTATTTAAAAGTGGTTCTTCTCTGAATCACATAGTCAGTTTGTGTTTCCTAAACAGCTTTCTCGAGGTTGTTTTTTCATGTGAACCATAGTATTACGAAAAGAAAAAAAAAAGGAAAAAGTATAATGAGAAATAATGAGAGTTAATATGGAAAGTATAGTGGGGATTGGTACCAAATCATGACTAAAAATGATAATTAAGGACCTAATAGATAGAATTATCTCACAGTCGGTCCTCATTGATAGAAGATGTAAGCTCAAAAACCTAACAAAACATGCCCAATTTCAATTTTGTCTCAACCATGGATTTCAAAATGTGAACTTAGATGGTTAAGCACACAAATCAAGCCTAAATTTGATGTTAACTTTTTGAAAACTGAAGTATTCAGATTAAAACCCATGAAATCCATAGAAGGAATAGACAAGAAGCATACCTCATGAACCCAACGCAAGCCCTAACCTCAGAAAATTGAAGCACCAAACCCTTGATGTGACACCAATTGCAAGCCCCAAATTCTGATGAAAACGTGGTGTTCGGTGTTCGGCGATCGCGGCTGGGTTCGGCGGAGGGGGCGACAATGTATGGTATGTCAGGTGTGTAGCGGCGAGCGTGGCGGCGGCTGGGTGTTGGTCAAAGAGGGGGAAATGTGTAGCGGCGGCGGAAGAGAGAGGGAGGGAAAGGGGCGGCGGGTAGTGGCGGCTAGGGTGATGTCGGGTGGTGTTGGTTGCGCCGGAGGTCTTGGGGGTGGTAGAGAGAGAGAGATAGAGAGAGAGAGAGAGAGACGGAATAAAAGAGGTCTTAGCCTCTTAGGTCTAAATTTGGGGAAAAATTGGGCGCCTAATTTTTGGGGGAAAAATAAAATTTATTTGTGACGGTTTTGTTCAATTCGAGACAAATAATATATTTTTTTTGTGTCGAATAGGTACATTTCTGTCACGAATAAAAATTTATTTGTGTCGGATAAGTACGTATCCGTCACAAATAAAATATATTTGTGTCGGATATTTTTCCGTCACAAAATCCGTCACAAAAACATTTTTTGTGACGGATTCTAATCCGTCACAAAAACATTCGTCACAAAAAGCATATTTTCTTGTAGTGCTAGGTATACTCATATATCATTGCTAATTGAAAAAAATTAATTAAAATAATTATTTACACACTTAAAAATTTTAGGGTTGTTACAATGCCCTTACAAATTAAAGTGTAATTAATCTTTTCGTGAATAGCAAAGTGGATGTAATCTCTTCCCTCTATGAATCCGCTTTCCCTCCCCTCTTCCATTCTTCTTGCCAAATCAGGGTTTTTTTTCCTCTTCGATCTCTCTTTTTTGCTTCCTTCCATTTTTCGTGCCTCCATACCAAACAATGCCTAATGACATGTTCAGAACAATGCACCAAGTTTTTTTAAAAAAAAACCAGCCAAAGTAGAATTTTCAAATGGGAAATATTTGGCAAACATTTTTTGACACAAAGTGTTATCCAGCCATTGATTGGCGTAGGCATTGGCCGAGATCCGTTCAGTTTTGGGGTCTGCACCAATCAATGGTTAGATGACACTTTGTATCAAAAAATCTACTCCCTTCGTCCCATAATGAGTGTCCACATTTCCTTTTTTAGATGTCCCATAATAAGTGTCCACTTTCCTAAATTAGTATATAGCTTTTACTTACTTTTCAAAACTACCCTTGTAATAAAGACAAAGTAACATTTATTTGTGGTCCCAAAACAAGCAAAAAGTCAAACATCCATCACATCTAAGGGTAAAATTAGAAAGTGACTCACTAATGAACCAAAAAAATTAATATAATACAATTTTCTTAAATATTATGCAAATAGAAGTGGACACTTATCATGGGACGAAGGGAGTATTAAAAAATGTGTGTATCTTTGTAGTGAAGCTAGTTTCAAAATTGGATAAGGCAAGCCTCAACTGTTAAGAGGTCAAGTACACAAGTTGGACTAACCAAAGTATTGATGGGAGAGCACTAACTTGTTTTTTTTCTTTCTTTTCTTTAAACCTTTATTGTGATATGGTTGTTGCTTTTACAGTACTGTGCCTACGTGCACATGAAATTGATATATCATGGTGGTCACAACCCTAATTGCTTTAGTAGTGAAATTAGGAGACAATGAGCCATAAAGATACAAAAGTTGAAGATCATGGCACATGGACTAAAGAGATTTTATACATCAATTGCAGTACTCTCATATATATATATATACATCAATTGCAGTACTCAGTGAATCTGATTTTTAAGTCTAAAAGGACTCACGGGTCAGTGGGACAGTCCGCGGGTTCTTTTAGGCTTAAAATTAAGTTTACTGGGTAAGTTCAATCGATCATGTTCACTTAAGAGTCTAACTGTATATATATATATACATAATATATATTAATTGATGTTTTTATTTTTAGCATTTTTAAAAAAATAAGAACAGATCTGTTCAGTCTATCATCCGCATCTTTGATATTAATACATATTAAAGGTATATCTCGGACACGTGCACCGACCTTACAATATATGCACCATTTAAAATATGGAGACAAGTTGGCTATAGGATTTGAACCCACACCAAAATTCATGGACTTGGTACGTTAGATCCTTGAAGTTTGTCCTTCTTACCCTCTTGTGACTACCCGGGAGGTGTTGTTTCGAACCCTCGACCCCAACAACTCTGGCGGACTTGAACAAGGCCAAGATATTGTTTTGTAAGGAAAAGTTTTTTTAGTATACTTTGAGTTTTTGTAGGATTTTCTTATCGACTAGGGTTAGTGACTACTACTTTTGATTAGGATTTCAAATGCTTCAACAATGCAGAAATTCTAGAGAATGTGCAACTTAAACCTTGAACTTGGATCTGTTTGGAATAACAATTATATATAACTATATTATCATCTTCATTTTTTTTTTTATCTTATTTACAAGATACATTCTAATACAATTTTTGGTTCTTTAAAAAAACAAGTCTTAGTTGCTTATACTTTTAAGTTGGAGGAAGTGTCTCGTATGTAGAGATATGAGTTGGGAGTTAATGGAATCTTATATCCCTTCACATTTATAACAAAGAACTCTCAATATTCTAACATACTTCCATCTTCATCTCTATCGAAGAGCACTTCAGTGCTGTGCCTACAGTGCTATTCAAACTGTGTCTAGAACAGTTTGAATTGAATAGTACTGTGGACATGAAGTACTCTTCGTCTCTATCCTTCTTTTATCCTTTTTTTTTTTCACTCTCCTATGTTTAAAGTACCTAAAATATTATATCTGTGATGCGAAAAAAAGATGCTTATGTACCAAAACACTACTGTTAAGATATTGTCAGTAATTGCTTTTGGAACCTTGGATACCATATAGATTTGGTTCTAAAATATTGAAAGAAGTTTTTAAGTGTCTTGAGAATACCATATAATTAACATGATGATTTGATATTCAGCAATCAATAGGAGTACCTTATTTGAATAGGATTCACACTCCCTTATATACAGAGGTCTAAATTGTTTGTAGGTCCGTGGCATAGGCTCCACCCAAATAACAGCAAGTAAACATAGCAATTAAGATTGCTTGTAATTAAAGAGAACCACTTTTCATAGACAATGCATCGGAATGTAAATCTGCTTTTTATTTATTTATTTATTTATTAACCCTCCGTTGCCAAAGAAAGAAACAGTCTACCAATCAACTGCAAAAAAGGCTCATGATATGAAATCCATGACTTTCTGTGATCTATACATACAAATTGACAAAAGCAACACTTGTTTCTGGGACCCATTTGCAAAAGCTGAATCACACAACTTGCCAATCAACCCCACCCTCTCTTTTTCTGTTTTGTTGGGCCCTGCCCTGACCCTATAAATTAACCAACCTTCACACCATCTTTTCTTGTCCTTTTATATATATGATGATATTTGGGACACACTTAAAGATATAATTTTTGAGACATAATTTAAAAGACGTGTATATATCTCTTCAAAAACACAATTTTTGGGACACAACTCATACAACTCAAAAAAAGATGAGTTATGTCCCAAAAATTGTGTCTTTAAGTGTATTCCATGTAAGACTTTAATTGATAAAACTATCATGCGGAAATAATATAATTGCCAAGATCTTGAATAAAACACACCTTAAGAAATCAAATATAAATTTACATACCATTATTCGCCATTGATATTGGTAGAGAAGGAATTGGAACCCCTTAGATTGTACTTTACTTAAGGCTTTTCTTCTTCTCTCTGTCTCTCAATTAGAAGGAATTGGAACCCCTTAGATTGTACTTTACTTAAGGCTTTTCTTCTTCTCTCTGTCTCTCAATTATGTACACCCTTATATTCTATAATTGATTGAGGTTAACTTTCAAGGGGTAGGGTGTACCTTTTATAGAGGAGAGAAGAGGGCCTATTAATGACTGTCATAAAGACGGTCTTGGAATACGTAATGACTTTCATAAATATTTCCTTGAAATATGAAAAGTCCTTATTTAATAACTGTTGAAAGATGAACCATTCAATCATCGGTTATCTCAACAATTAATAACGTATATCTTTTATATATATATATACATACATATATATTAATTGGGACAATCTTCTATTGGCTAAATAATTAGTGGAGTTCAACTAACATAGAAGGCTAGTAGACCATATTTAATAGGACTTCTAAAAGTCACTTAGGAATTTACATTCTCCCACTTGGTCCACTAGACCGATTATGATACTTGACTTAGTTGGATTCCACATATAAAACTTTAATGTGATCACAAATATCCATAATTAGCCAATTCACCCAAACTGTCATTTACTGTTATACTAAGATTAGCATAGACTATCAATGTGAGTCATAGCGGTTGTACAACATATATGTCGTATTCCCTTCCATGCACCACGCCATTAATAACCTGTACTAACCTTAGTCTATTATTCTGTAATGCCCATGTAATGTGTCTTGTTAAGACATTTCCTGTTTATCAAACAATAAAACATAAATCGTGCACACATAATTGAAAACAGGAAATAACAGAAACAAACTTTGATTGCGCATAAGTGTCAAATACACTACAACTGAAATATCCATCATTTACATCATTGATTACTCAAAAGACCCATCCTTACAACATGTTCCTTATATGTCTTTGGAGGTAATCCCTTAGTCAATGGATCAGCAATCATAAGAGTAGTGCTCAAATTTTCAATTGACACTTGCTGTTTCTGGACTCTTTCTCTAACAACCAAGTACTTAAGTTCCATGTGCTTGGAACCACTAGAATACTTTCCATTCTTAGAGAAGAAAACTGCTGCGGTATTGTCACAATAAATTTTCAGCGGCTTGGCAATAGAGTCAACAACACCAAGTCCTGAAATGTAATTCCGCAACCATAAAGCATGACTCGTAGCCTCAAAACATGCCACAAACTCGGCCTCCATCGTGGATGAAGCAATAATGGACTGCTTCACACTTTTCCACGAGATTGCTCCACCAGCTAGCAGAAACACAAAACCTGATGTGGACTTTCTGCTATCTAAGCAACCACCAAAATCCGAGTCTGAGTACCCGATCACTTCTAACTGATCTGATCTCCTATATGTGAGCATATAATCCTTTGTCCCTTGAAGATATCGCATAACCTTCTTTGCTGCTTTCCAGTGTTCCATTCCTGGATTACTTTGATATCTACCTAACATTCCAACTGCAAAGCTAATATCCGGTCTGGAACAAGTCTGAGCATACATTAAGCTCCCCACAGCTGATGCATATGGAACTTTCTTCATTTGTTCCTTTTCTAAGTCATTCCTAGGACACTGACTTTCATTTAACTTGTCACCTTTCATGATTGGTGCATCACTGACTGAACACAGCTGCATATTAAATCTTTCCAAGACTCGATTGATATAACCTTTCTGAGACAGTCCCAGCAATCCTCGAGATCGATCCCTAAAGATCTCTATGCCAATGACATAGGATGCCTCACCCATATCAACCATCTTAAAGCACTTAGAAAGATACTCCTTGGTTTCGTGTAACAAACCAAGATCACTACTGGCTAACAAAATATCATCCACATATAAAACCAAAAAGATAAACTTACTCCCACTGATCTTTAGATAAATACACTGATCAACAGTGTTTTCCTTAAATCCAAAATCAGTAATGGTATCATTAAACTTTATATACCATTGCCTGGAAGCTTGTTTAAGACCGTAAATGGATTTCTTTAATTTGCAAGCCAAATGTTCTTTTCCTTTCTTTGTGAACCCTTCAGGTTGTTCCATGTAGATATCCTCATCCAAATTTCCATTTAAAAATGCAGTTTTCACATCCATTTGATGTAACTCTAGATCATAATGAGCTACAAGTGCCATGATAATTCTAAATGAGTCCTTCTTAGATACCGGAGAGAAGGTCTCACTATAATCAATGCCTTCTTTCTGAGTGAAACCTTTAGCCACAAGTCTGGCCTTATATCTCTCGACATTGCCTTTAGCGTCGCGCTTGGTCTTAAAGACCCATTTACAGCCGACTTTCTTACAATTATTAGGCAATTCAACGAGATCCCAGACACCATTCTGGTCCATTGATTTTAACTCTTCATTCATAGCATCGATCCATCTACTAGAATTATCACTTTCCATGGCTTGTGAAAATGAAACCGGATCCTTATTAATCCCAATATCAAAATCAGATTCTTGTAGATACACCACATAATCATCTGAAATGGCAGGTTTTCTTTCCCTCTGAGATTTCCTCAGAACTGCCGGTTGTGGTGATACTACATTATTTTCAATGGCAACATCCTCATGAAGTGATGAATCATTTCCATTATGTTGTTCATTTCCCTCAACTGGTTGAATAGCTTGAGGAACAACAATTTCTCGAGAAGGAAAGGGTGGTGGGATATCCACTCTTAATTCCTCAAGATTAACCTTTCTTGATTCATCACTCCCACTAACTTCGCCATTCTCTAAGAATCTGGCATTTCCGGTTTCCACAATCCTTGTACTATGGTTAGGACAATAAAATTTGTACCCTTTGGACTTATCTGGATAACCAATGAAATATCCAGATATGGTCCTTGAATCTCACTTTTTCTCATGTGGGTTGAAGATCCTTGCTTCTGCTGGACAACCCCAAACATGTAAATGTCTCAAACTAGGCTTCCTACCAGTCCACAACTCGAAAGGAGTTGTTGGGACAGCCTTACTAGGAACCCTATTCAAGATATACATTGCAGTCTTTAATGCTTCACCCCACAATGAATCAGGTACAATTGAAAAACTCATCATACTCCTAACCATATCCAAAAGTGTACGATTACGCCTTTCAGCAACTCCATTCTGCTGTGGCATACCTGGCATTGTGTATTGAGCACAAATACCATGCTTTTCAAGAAATTTGGCAAATGGACCAGGATTTTGTCCTGTCTCATCATATCTACCATAGAACTCACCACCTCGATCAGATCTCACTATTTTAACTTTTCAATCTAACTGCCTCTCGACCTCAGTAATGAACACCTCAAGGATGTCAACGGCCTGAGACTTTTCATGTATTAGATATACATAACCATAGCGAGAAAAATCATCTATAAAGGTGATAAAATATCTTTCTCCAGCAAAACATGGAATGGAGAGTGGTCCACAAATATCTGTATGAATTATCTCAAGAAGCTTAGTACTTCTTGTGGCACCTTTCTTAGTGTGTTTGGTTTGCTTTCCCTTAATGCATTCCACACACACTTGAAAATCAGTGAAGTCTAGGTAATCCAAAATCCCGGTCTTCACCAATTTCTCAATTCTATCCTTGGAGATATGCCCCAGTCTTTTATGCCACAAGATTGAAGAGTTTTCATTAATTAGGCCACGTTTTGAACCAACATTCGAATGCAGGGCTATTAAAGATTGTGCAAACTCATGATTCAAGGAAATTTTATATAAACCATCACATAAAATTCCAGAACCAACCATAATAGAGTTAAACATTAAACTTAGTTTCGCACAACCAAATAAAACAGAATATCCAGCAACATCTAATCTGGATAGAGAAACCAAATTCCTAGAAATCGAAGGTACATAAAAAGTGTCCATAAGATCCATCTGATGACCCGTCTCCAAGATTAAGCGGTAGGTTCCAACAAATACCACTTCTGCTTTGAGACGGTTCCCCATATAGATGAATCGTTCACTTTCCTTCGGGTTCCGGGTTGTAAGGAATCCCTGCATTGAATTTGTTATGTGAGTCGAGGCCCCAGAGTCAATCCACCAAGTATTAGAAGGAACTTCAGCAAGATTTGATTCATAACATACAAAAGAAAGATCGGTACCTCTCTTTTCGAACCAAGCCTTACGCTTGCTGCAGTCCTTCTTCACATGACCTTTCTTGCCACAAAAATAACACGTGACAATAAACTTTCCATGGCCCTGGCTACTTTTCCCAGGTCCATCACCTTTCTTTGGTGGAATTCTCTTTCCTTTCACAAACTTTCCTTTCTTTTTAGCTTCATGAGTTACAACTAGCACAGAGTGGGGTCCTTCTTGCCTTAATCTCACTTCCTCTTGAATACACATACTAGTCAGCTCATTCAAATTCCATTTGTCTTTATGAGTATTATAATGAATTTTGAATGGGCCGAACTTAGAAGGGAGTGAGTTGAGAATAAACTGTACTAAGAAGGATTCATCCACTTGCATTCCTAGTGCTCCTAATTTTGCAGCTTTGTCAGTCATATAGAGGATATGTTCCTGAACTCCTCTATTACCATCATATTTGACAGTAGTTAATTCTGCCATAAGTGTGCCTGCTAGTGACTTATCTGCTGATTTAAAACGTTCTTTGACAGCAGTCAACAGTTCCAATGCACTATTAGTTTGAGGAAGAGAAGTCTTAATGTTATTAGCTATGGTCATCCTCAGAAACATAAGACTAAGTCTGTTCGATCTTTCCCAGGCTTTCATAATGTCAACCTGTACTGCAGTACTGTCAGCAGTAACTTCCTCAGGTTTGTCAACCAACAGTGCCATGTCAAGATCTAACACACCTAGTGTGAATTGAACTTGTTCATACCATTCCGAAAAATTTGACCCATTAAGAGATGAAATGCTAGATGCATGAGAGTGCAACGAAGTGGGAACGGTCACTGAAATAGGACAATGCTCACGTTAAGGCCTTGAGACTATCTTTAATATAGAATTATAAATTCTAAATAGATGAACTATTGACATCACTACAGTTTCTCCTTTGGGCGAAACTGTAGCATATCTAGTGTCCACTCTATAGGTGCAAAATATTATCACCTATATAGGTCTAATGTAATCTATGCCAACTATTTGCCACCTAATAGTTAGTCATGTTACCTTTGGGTATCCAATTCTAAACTACTCAGTAACACAAATTACATTACCCTATCCAGTTCATAGTTAGTTGAAAGTGACTCTCCTTTGGGCTAGCCCCAATCTCCCAACTATGACTGCCATTGAGAATATTATTGTATTTTATGTCACCCTTATTTGACTAATCTTTAATGTAGTTTTATATTCATAAGGCTCACTAACCTAGGTCACTTTGGCAACTACTAAGTTAATAAACCATATGAAAATAAAACTAACCAATAATATTCTCTAACCTTTTATTAGAGTTATTTATTTAATTGCTAAAGTCATCATTTATAAATTCAATTACTAATTTTAATGAAAATAATAATAATTTCAAAATTTTCTTTTATGTAATTGAATTTTCTGTTCAATGATTACTTTAAGCAATAACTCTAAAATTGTATATTTTCTATCACTTTTATTAAAGTTATTTATTTAATTGCTAAGTTGTCATTTATTTACTTAATCACTTCCATAATAAAAATAAATTTTCTTTTATGTGATTAAAACTTTTCAATGACAAAGAATCAGCAATAACTCCAATTTCATAGTTAAAACAAATAAACTAAAATTTATTTTAACTATATAATTTAATCACAAAATTTAACCATTCAATTTTGTATAATGTCATAACATACTAGTAAACTGAGTTTGAACATTCAATATCTAATACCAAACACAATTAGCTATACATACAGTATAATCTTGAGTACTAGAAAGTTAATTCAACTACAATAGGAATCAATACCCATAATAGAATTGATATAATTCTTGTACAGATCATCCATATAGAAAAATGTCTCTGGAATCCAAAAGGCCACGTGCATATATCTTGTCAATTAGTGGACTTTTTCCAAGATAATTTCATTTGGACTAAAAATGAATCCAAAATTAAATTGAAGGACAATTCGTAACAATACATAATAACATATATATGTATGTACAGTCCGAAAGTAAGTACTGTAATAGAATTTTAATCCAACATGTATTGATTCATGACATATATACGAACATATATACATATATATATATATATATGATCATAAATTCGATTATATGAACAGATATATATATATATATATATATGAACTGATCTTATTAATTTAGTCTAAGATGTGTATATTCAAAACATGCTCTGATACCAACTGTAAGACTTTAATTGATAAAACTATCATGCGGAAATAATATAATTGCCAAGATCTTGAATAAAACACACCTTAAGAAATCAAATATAAATTTACATACCATTATTCGCCATTGATATTGGTAGAGAAGGAATTGGAACCCCTTAGATTGTACTTTACTTAAGGCTTTTCTTCTTCTCTCTGTCTCTCAATTATGTACACCCTTATATTCTATAATTGATTGAGGTTAACTTTCAAGGGGTAGGGTGTACCTTTTATAGAGGAGAGAAGAGGGCCTATTAATGACTGTCATAAAGACGGTCTTGGAATACGTAATGACTTTCATAAATATTTCCTTGAAATATGAAAAGTCCTTATTTAATAACTGTTGAAAGATGAACCATTCAATCATCGGTTATCTCAACAATTAATAACGTATATCTTTTATATATATATATACATACATATATATTAATTGGGACAATCTTCTATTGGCTAAATAATTAGTGGAGTTCAACTAACATAGAAGGCTAGTAGACCATATTTAATAGGACTTCTAAAAGTCACTTAGGAATTTACATTCCAATCTTTACTCTTAACTACAAACTTCACTTAAAATACTAGCGAGTTATTTTTTAATGGTCAAATTTGACAGTGTGCACTATATTAGCTAGTGACTATATGTTTTATTATAAAATACTACATATTTTCATTTTATGTGTCTTTTTTTTTTGTTCGTTCCAAAATTATTATCCACTAAGAATATTCTATGATAAATATTAATTACTTTTTAAAATTATCTTTATTGATTTTGAAATTATCCCACAAAAAATAAGAGAAATGAAAAAATAAGTAAGGGTATTTTGGAACTTTTATATTTATTTCATACAATGTGAATGACAATCATTATGTCTCTTTAAAAAGTTGAAGTTTCAAAGTGGGTACAATGCTTTTACTTTAACCCCTGTAGTTCAAAAGTTCACTTTAACCCAGATATGGTTGCATGTTAGTGCAAAAAGCTCAATGGTGTTAACTTTTCACTTGCAATGACAAATGTACACTTTAATTTAGTCACAATTAAAATGGGGATAAGTGCCAACTTTTGAACCATTAGAGGGTAAATGAAAATGAGTCTAAACACAGAGATGTAATATGAATTTAATCCGCTAGTTTTCACAGAAAACTTAATACCTTCATTTCAGTACGGTCCAACTATATAAGAGTTAAGTGTTAACTTTTAAACCATATGACAGTAAAGTAAAAATATGCTAACAATAGAAGGGCAAAAACCCTTTAAAAAAAGGCCGGATAGAATTGCCTCTTCTAGCTAACATTATAACTAGAGTAATATACCCAAATTTAATTCTTGAATGCTTTGTCAGTAATACTATATCTACCATATCTGATACCACTGATCACTGTCACTGTTACTATATATTTAGAAATTAAATTAATTTAAAATTCAAATTTAAAAATCATAGCATTACCCTTATGACCATTCTTTACTTTACTAGTTTTGTTTGGAAGATACTTTTGTATTTTGTAACTCTCTCTTATTTTGGTTTAGAATAAAGAATAACTAGCTTGGTAGAGATGCTGTTGAAGTTCTGTCATAGATGGAGTAATTAAAGTAGTGACACACTGTGAAGCCAGAAAAACCAATACTTTACTCAACAAAAGAAAAAGACAAGGAAAAGTAAAGGTGCGGTACCATATACATGACCAGTATCACTTGTTTACTGATTAACATGATAAGCAACTCTTAGTTTCACAATAAGTAAAACTATTCAACAAAAAAAAAAAAGTAGCAGATTGGACAACACTTAAAAAGAAATAGCAAAAAGTCTCTATCCACAAACTTAGGTGAACTTCTACTATGCTCCCACCTAGTATTGTGTGCAGGAGGAGAAGTTATTCAATGGTCTGGATCACTGTCATTTGGTAGTCTCAGTCAATATACAACTATGTCACGTGACAAGTTATTGACTTTTGAAAGACAAAATGCTTATATTTAGCGACATAACGGTTCGCAGCTGACCGAGACCACCACATGACATATGATCTAGAACCACAAAATAATTTCTCACACAGGAGGGAGAGACTCGGATTTTTGATATATATATATATATATATAATTAGTGATTTTGTATTGTAGTTTTGTCAGTTGCAAATTTTTTTGTCATAGGTCATAATTTTTTGTCGTGATACATGGTTGCACTTTTTTTGTCATGGTGGTCGCATAACCACACTTGTTACAATTTTTTTTTTATTTTTTATTTTTTTATTTTTTACGGTGCTTATAATTTTTTGTAATAGGTTGTACAATTTTTGTCAGGGTAGTAAGAGGCGTAACCACTAATGCACGAGTGGGTGTCATGATATCCACTCAACTTTTAAAGTTTTAGGATATTGTTTTAGTATATGTGATATTTTAGTTTAAATAAAGTTTAGTCCACCATAATATATATATATATATGATATTTTAGCCTAAACCCACTCTAATATTTCATATATATCAAACTTTGTTATATTCATTCTCATTTTTGTCAAACCCAATTTAGTGTTCTAAATTTAAATTTTTGTTAAACCCACCTAATATTTGACACCATATATAATTGCTCATGTGATATTCTAGCCCAATACCATCCTAATATTTGACATCAAACCTTATTATGTCTTTTTTCATTTCAATCCATCTCAATTAAGTGTTCCAAACCCAATTTGACACCATACCATATTTTTTTATTTTTGGATAGGTGACACTAGATACCATACATTAATTATTGATTCAAATAGTTTGTATTTATCTTATTATATTTTCTTATCATATTATCAAAAATGTATAAATAGACCTAAAAAAAAAAATCAAAGAAGCTGCTCTCCAACTCCGGTATAGCCTACTCAACCCCCAATCCCCATCACTCTGGTATCCAACTAGATGGAATTTCTAACTATACCACTGATGGTGTGACACTTGATTGCCTAACAACCTTGAGGCTGTTTGTCATTGCTTATTTGTCCATTTTAAGCAGTTCTGATGGCCCAAACTGCTTATTGATCTGTTTGTTTTAGCAAAAATATAAGTAGATTTGATCCAAAAAGCAGTTTGGCAATAAACAGGTGGGGGGGGTGCTTTTCAAGATTATCTCTATGATTAATCAATTCACAGCATATTAACCAAACACCCAAATCATAATAAGCAGTTATACTTTTAAGTAGTTCTACCAATCACGATCAAGATCGCATAAACATAAGCACAGACAAACAGGCTCCTTATATTTCTCTCTCTTGTGTGCAGGTGCACGCATACGCAAACCACTATGCATGCACCACAGAGTTTTCCAAACTTTACCATTACCAACTTGCAATTTTACTGCCACTAAAAATAACCATGGAGCCAAACAATATTAACTAGAAGTACCAATGCTTATGGTTTGAAATGGTTCATATCATTTTTTTTTTTTTTTTCTTTTCAATAGGTGGGATGTAATGGGTGACATCGATCTAGAAATCAATCCTAACAAAATTTGTAGAAAAGTATATTCTTTTGGCACCATAGGATCTTAGCCACGTGTCTTCATGTCTCAATCACTGATCTTGTCATTGGGGTAGGTCCTATATTAAAAAGATTCCTTCGAGATAAAGAATTAGTTTTGGTTTTTGTTTTTGATAGGAATTAGTTTTGGTTTCTTTACTTTGAATTTTTCATGAATACATTTATTCATATTTTTTTTTTCTTTGTCTTTTGTGTTCTCTTTCTTTTGTGTGTGTGTGTGTGTGAAATAAGGAACCCCGAATTCAATTTTTCATTTGGTACAAGGTCCTCGTGTAAACCCAGGAACGCACAATCACTTACAAATCACACATATGATATATAATGCGTGATTTAATGTGTTCTTAAATAAAAATTCCTTGGAGTTCTTCATTTTTAGAACGTCTTTCTAGTATTTAGCTTCAGACTATAAACTATAAAGTTGTAACTACCCTAATCGAACTACTATGAATATGAATGCGCAAATTCACAATGCATATAGTATTTCAACACAGATCATTAATGTTGAATGATGCCATTTGAAAAATTGGCAGTTATATAATCAATTAAATCATCTAAAGAGAATCAAAGATGACCGCATATCAAGAAAAGAGATGAAGTTTCTCATATATATTTTTTTTAAATTCAATGAAATCAATTTGATAAATTTTTTTTATATCAAATTTTACAGATTATGACCACTCTTTCAAATTATGTGAAGCAAGTCAATTTACTGTTGTTATTATTACTTTTAATTTAATTTTTTTTAGCCTTGGATGCAAGTAAAATAAAATTCTCTAGTCAGATATTTTACTTCACAGAAAAAAAATATGGAGTACAGCCCATCAATAATTCAAGCTCCATGTTATCTAAACCAGTTGGGTCGATGTCAACAAACTTTTTAGGTCATGAAATAAAATCACACACCAAACAAAAGTGAAACACTCATTCTTGTGGGGTACCCTACCTACCTCAAGGAAAATACCCCATATCCTTAAATACGTTAAACCACAACATGTCAAGCTCAACCCAATTGTGTCTACTTCTTTTTCTTTTCTTTTCTTTTCTTTTTTTTTTCATTGAAAATTAGCTTTTTCATCAAATTGGCAATGGGACTCAACTTTTAGGATTTGATCCATACTCTTTTTTTTTTTTCTTCAAATGAGCTTATAATGATCATTCCACCATGAACAAATCCAAGAAAACCACAAACAAAAGTTTCTAGTACACAATAATTTTCTATTGTCCCTATGTTAATGGCATTAATTTCTACATCCTGTGAAATATAAATATTTTTGTTGTACTTTCTTGACGTATTCTTATCAATATGGTCGTCATTTTTTAAGAACTAGTTTATGTTAAAAGGGTAATATTTGGAGTATAAATAAATTTCACAAATACTTACACTTCTGTCTATCTATCTTTCTTTTGGGCGGTGCTGTGGGGTCTGGATAATTTTAGTAAACCCCACAGTGCCAGCGTACCACTTATGAGAGAGAGAGAGACTATGAGTGTAAGTGTTTGTGAGATTCGTTTGTGCCCTTAACATTGAAATGACACGAAAAACCATATGATGGTGTGCTTTTGATTTTATGTATTTTTTTTTCTTTTTCAAAAGCTCATTTACATGTTTTTCTTTATTTAAGAAAAATGAGCTTTTTAGCCGTCCACACACACACTCCTCCCCCCCCCCCCCCAAACCAAAAAAAAAAACACACACACACACACAAAAAAAAACAAAAAGAAAGAAAGAAAGACACTTCTTTTCCAAATATTAACCAAAGAAAAGAAAATGCATGCGACACCAAGGGGCAAATGACTAAAGATGCAAGGAATATAGGTTGAATCCACAAAGGTGTTGTCTGACCATTGTATTGGTAATATTGCTTCCATCTAAGATAAGTGGCATAGCTAGAAATTATTTTCAGTGGTGTCAGTCATGACATAACAAAAATATTTTCACATAAAATCATTTCAACAAATTTTATAAAAACAAATGTCTGAAAATTCAAAAACGTTGAATGGAATTCTGTAGAGAATTGGTCAGTTACAACTGATTCAAATTACAAAATTAACACTCTTCTCTTAATCGGTTTGTTGAAGCCGAGCTATATATACCCCGCCACTATCTAAGATAAGTATACTTTACGTGTTTGTATATGTATATAAAACAATTGTACCTTGTAAGCAACATCTATTTCTATATCTTTGTTCATTAAAATCACAAGCTTTTGGTATAATTACAACTAATTAGTAAATAACTTGAGCTATACATATAGAATATTCTTAGGAATATCTAGTTTTATGCTAAACTTTTTCATTTCAAATGATGGTGGTATGGCCACCATCCACAAAAAAGTTGATAATCACTATCATGTCCAAAATTTGTTCAAATGATGACGCTCGGAGAAACACAACTTTGGTGGGGAGTGTTTTGCACATGATCAACTCAACCTCATTATATCTGTTTTATGTATTTCCAAACATAGCTAAGTTGGGGCGGACTTACTAGGGGGTGAAGGGTGGCCTAGCTCGTGCAAAAAAAAAATTTGAATTTTTTTTTTTTTTTATACCCATACGTATTTTTGAAAATTAAACTCCGGAGTCCTACAAAATTTTGAAAACCTTTTAACACGTATATGTAATTTTAAACAACCATTCCAAAATTTGTATATGTAAATTTATAAATTTAGTCCAACCCAAATTGTTTGACTATCAATCAAACTTTACAAAATTACAAGAAGTTAAGCAATCAACCCATTATTTTATATATATATATATATAATATATACACACAAAGATTCTCTAAAGAGGGCGCCCTCTCTTTATTAAAGAGAGGCAACTGTTTTAGCCGTTGGATCGTGTTTAAAAACTGTGAAATGACAAGCTGCTTTTAATGAAAATACGATCCGACGGTCAAAACAGAGACCATCTCTTTAATAAAGAGAAAACGCCCTCTTTAAAATCTAACTGTGTATATATATATATATATATAAGGGTGAACTATACACAATCATACCCAAATTATTAAGTATTAATAGAACAAAAAATTTTCACTTCCCCTTAACCCTGTAATAAATCCGCCACTACATGAATGCCCGAACTATAAATTAAACAATAATGACGAATTAAACAATAAGTCAGTAAATTATAGCACAAAAACATTTCATGACTTTTTTTTAGGTACTTTTCATCATTTTTGTCCACTTATGTGTCACATATATACAACATAAACAGAATTATACATGTGGACTAATTACTCTTCAAGAATCAAAATAGAAAGTAGAGTAATGCTATACTTTTTAAATTTATTTTTCAAATATTTTGCTAGTTGTATCACATGTAATGTGTAGTATGTGATATTATCAATCACTGTTACATATATAATGCGGTACAACTACTAAAAGTATTCGAAAATCAAATTTGAAATGTATGGCATTATTAAAAAAAAAAAAGTACTCCGTATTCAACTTGATATTTTTTTTCTAAATTATGCAGTTATGATGTGTTTTTCAAATTTAGTTCTCAAACACTTTGTCAGTTATACTCACATGCAATGATATATTGTACAAACCGATCACTACCACAGTACATGGTACAAAGTGTTAAAACATTTGAGAACTATTATTTTTGTTCAAAATTCGACAAAAATTCATAATATTACTTTAAATGATATTCGTAACAGTGGAAACAAAAATGTCATGATATTCAATTATTGAAACACATTTATCATAATTTCAAGAAAAAGATAGTTACAAGGTGGGGTGTAATGAGATCGGTATCAAGTAAACATCTTATTCAAGAATTTTTTACCCAACCCATAATATTGGGGATTTTATTTCCTTCACCCATTGACTTTTCAATATATTTTTTAAATCCATCAACTTTTTAAAATCCCATGTTCAAAATGCGACTTTTGGCAAAAAAAAAATTTGTTGACAGAAGTAGCATTTTGAACATGTGATTGACTTTTAAAAAAAATTTGTTGTCAAAAGTCAAATTTTGAACATGCGACTTCAGGCAAAAATTCATTGGTAAAAGTTGCAATTTGCACATAAAACTTAAAAAAAAAAAATGGTAAATTTGAAAATTAAGATAAATATGTGAGAGATTTGGGAAATATGACCCATCCTCTGTTAAAAAATTACTCCCTCCGTCCCATTTTGAGAGTCCATATTTGGGAACTCAACTTATTAAGGAGACAAAAAGAATCTACATCCACTTTCCACAATTGCCCCTAATCATTACAACAATTTTTTTTAATTTTATCTTGGTGTAGATTTCAAGGAGGGATAATTTTAGAAAATAAGTAAAAATTGTACATCAATTTTAGAAAAGTGGATACTATTTTAGAACATCCTAAAATAAAATAATGGACTCTCAAAATGGGACGGAGAGAGTATCTTATTCATATGTGTATTAGTGGAGGTCGATGAAAACAAGGTACAAGCAAATCTGTCAGATTTGCATTGGTTTATGTAGTGTTATCTCTCTCTCACTCTCTCTCCCTCTCCAGCTGGTGGATTGGACGTTTTTGGAAATTTCGTCTCCAACCTTCCTAGTTCCAAATCGTCTCTCCCCCCAGGAGATTTCAAAGCTCTCTCCACTTTTTCCCATTTTCCTTTCATTTCATTTATTATAATATTTTCATCCAATTTACTTTAATTTCCCATCACTTTCTTGCCCTCTTTTTTGATCTATAAAATCACCCCCTCCGCATTCTCAAAAACCTCTTCCTCTTCTCTTCCCCCCCCCTTTAGATTTTGGATTTCCATTCTCTCTCTCTCTCTCTCTCTCTCCAGGTCTTGTTATAGATCTGAAGCTCTGTTTCTCTCTGCTTTTCCTTTTATTATTTCTGGCTCTGTTTCTCTCAGCTTTTCCTTTTCTTATTTCTGATTTCTGATTTCTTGGGTGGATTCTGCTATTTTTGAGCTTCGATCTTGAGGTCTGTGATTCAAAACCACAAACCCATGTCGTTACTCTGTTGAAATTTCCAATTTCACAACAATTTGTCCAGATCTGGTTACTCTGTTTAAGCCAAAACAGACACAAGCGGGCGCGCACACACACACACACAGAGACTTTCTCTCTCTAGAATTTGATGTATCGGAATCTTGTTCTGAATGTTTGAGATTCATGCCTGCAGTTCTCAGTGAAATCCTCCGATCTGGTTTTATGATAAATTCCTCACTCAGACGACGGACCCACCTCGTTCAATCTTTCTCTGTTGTCTTCCTTTACTGGTTCTATGTGTTCTCATGACTTCTTCCTTTTTTGATCTACACATTTAATCACATATAACATACATATATATATATATATAGCCTTATATAAATCAGTATCTGGACCTCTGCCCATTTTTGGATTCTAAAAACTTGTTACAAATAATTTTTACTATGGCTTCTTCAAGTGGGAATTCATCAGGATCAACTCAGATTCAGAGCAACTCTGGTTCTGAATCTGATTTGATGGATCAGAGGAAGAGGAAGAGAATGGAATCGAATCGCGAATCGGCGAGGCGATCAAGGATGAGAAAACAGAAGCATTTGGATGATCTGATGTCCCAAATGGCTCAACTGAGAGACAAAAATGATCAGATCATCAGAGACATTAAACTCACCACAGAGCAGTGTGTGAAGTTTGAGTTTGAAAACTCTGTTTTGAATGCTCAAATGATGGAACTGACTCAGAGACTTGAGTCTCTCAATGATATTCTGAGTTATATGAACACAACAAATGGGATTTTTGATAATCAGGATTTTCATGAGGGTTTTATGAACAATAATATTAATTTTAATCCATGGAATCTGATGAATCTTCACCAACCCATCATGGCTTCTGCTGATATGTTTCAGTATTGATGATGATCATCATGATGATGATCATGGTGATGATCAAGTGGATGAAAACGGTCAACCTTTTGTGTTAGTAGTGGTGGTGTTTGTTTTGTTAATGGTTTCAATGAGTGAAGAGGGGGATTAAAAATGGTTGTTTCTAGTGTTTTTTAGTATTGTATTGTATGTAAGTGAGTTTTATTTTAGAAAATGGTTTAGGAATGAATATGAGAATGGTAAGGGCTATGGGAATGAATTAATTGGTTTGTAGAATGGGGGTCATTGTGGCTCTGAAATGAAAGGATTGTAAATGGAGATTGTTGCTTGGCATTTAAATATATAAGTACTATGTATACACACGCATATATGCTTATCAATTTTTTTCACTCACACTTTTGTTTGTTGACATGTGTCTCATTTTGCCCTTATATTATCAAAATACAATTACTGAAATGAAACACATGCTACTTAATAGAGACTTCGGAGAGCAACGTGTGAACAAAAATAGGTAGACAAAAATGCTCTCTTTTTAAATCGTGGTATATCATTATGTCCACTCTTAAATGGACATCACAATCTTTGCCTCCACATATTAAAATGAGGTGATAACGTAATTCTCCCACACACTACAATAAAAATGGCCTATAGAAGTATTTATTTTGAGACAAAAAAATAAAATTATTTTTAGAAGTTACTTGTAAGGACACATAATTTTCCGTCTCTACAAAAGAAAATTATTATCTTTAAAAGTTATTTGTAAGGACACATAATTTTTTGTCTCTATAAAAGAAAATAATTGTCTTTAGAAGTTACTTTTAAATGACACATGATTTTTGGTCTCCACAAAAGAAAATAATTGTCTTTAGAAATTACTTATAAGGACATATGATTTTTGGTCTCCAAAAATGAAAATAAGTGTCTTAAGAATTTACTTATAAGGACACATAATTGTCCATCTCTAAAAAAAAAAAAGAATATGGCTTTAGAAGTTACTTGAAAACATATAATTTTTTGTTTTTATAAAAGAAAATGAGTGTATTCAAAAGTACAAAATATCGACACTTATTAATTTTTTTCTTTATAAAGAGAGAATTATCTCAAGAATTTTTTATTTTAAGATAACAAGAAAAACAGCATGTCCCGACGTTTAAAAAATACCTTTAATTACCAGTATTTTTAAAAAATTGTTAATTACCAAGATTTTAAAGAGTGCTCGCAAACACCAACACTTGTCATTTAAATGTCGATAATTAACGTCGTTTTCATACAAAATACCGATAATTAACGGCGTTTCTAAACCAAAGTTGTTCGTTAATTAGCGGCATTTGAAATTTGAACGTTCGCCTTCTTTCCTACTTTAATAAAACGATGTCGGTAATTCTGTCTAATTTTTTTTTAATCTTTAATGTTATTAAAGCATAAAGGAAAACACAAGGAAAAATATATACCCCAATTTAGGGTAGCTTCCGTTTTGCAATTGCGATAGCTTTGAAATTACTTTTGTCAGAATAGATTATAAAAGTTGTGGTGTTTGGATAATGTATTGTAAAAGTAGTTATGGTGGAAGAATAGATTTTGTAGGTGTTTGGTGACGTAAATATAAGGTAATTTTAAATACTCAAAAAATAATTATGTTCCTGGACTATATTGATATTCTATTAGTATTGGATATATTGTTATTTTGTTAGTGCTCTATATTATTAAATTTAATAAAATTAATTACTTAAATAATAAATGTGTTCAATAATAATAACTATAGTAATAGAATATAAAATAAATACTTTAAATATGTGTTAATTGTACATGATTTTATTATATACAAATAAATAATTTTCATACTTGTAGTTGAAAGCTGGCTATTTGATCAAGCGGATTCATGACTGCAACATATTCAATGAGGTTTTAAGTTCAAAACTTGGTAGATTGTTAGGAAAAAAAATTGATACAATTTCTAGTGACACTCATAGCGACAGAAATGTATATGTGTTAATAAAAGTAGCTTCTCTTCTAGTGACAATTCGTTTTGTCATTACTCACAAATATATGTCACTTTAAAAGTAACATTTAACGACACTTTTAATGACATATTTTCTCTATCGTTACAAAGTAACATTTACCGATAGTTTTACCAACATTCGGATAAGTGTCTGAACAAGACTTAGCGATAGCACAAATTATGCACTTAGATAAGTGTTAGTATAACTATTAGTAACACATTTTGTGACCTGTTATAATACTTTTTTCTGTCTTTAAAGACCTATTTGCTGTAGTGACACATGAGTATTAAGATAATTTTACCTATTTTACCTTCTAAGTCTTTTATTTTTTTCTTTTGTTTTTATTATTTTTTTTCCCTTTTTAAAGAGTTGTTGAATAGAGTCATCCAATTAGAGCTGTAACTTAATCCATTTCGTAAAGGTGTTTCATTCCAAGCTCATTGCCCGAGTTCGAATCATTCCCATCCCCTCAAACATTCGTACGAGACCACTACACAGTTTTCAAATAATAAATATACATTAATCCAATTATTTTTTGCACCCACATTGTGCAATAAGGAACAGAACATGTAGTACCATCATTGTAATTTTTCCTTTCTTACTTTCACAGGATGATGTCATGGTAACATCTAAAGTTATGTTGGACTAATTTTGAGTGACAGCATGCGTAAAATAGAGTAATGCTAGATGCACAATAAAAATACATAATTAAATGCACAATCAGCTTAAAATTATTGGATATCGTGCTGAAAAAATTGTACACCCCTTTTTTTTTTTTTTTTTTTATCTTTTTGTGTGTACAGATTTTTTAGCACGAAGTCCAACAATTTTAAGCAGGTTGTGCATTTGATTGTGCATATTTTTTGTGCATCTAGCATTTCCGGTGTAAAATAGACTTAATGGCCGTTTTTTTTAAAAAATAATGGGTGGGTTGTCTTGTCTAAGTAGTGATTCAATCTTCTCATGCTTAATGTATGGTAATGAAAGAAACAAACCTTAGTGTTTCATTTTGGTCCGAGTTTGGTCTTTGTTTTATTTTAGTTTATGTAATTTTAATTGGGTTAATTTGATTTTTGAAGTTTTTAAATATAAACAGCATGGTTCAAATGTCCCACACTGTCAGAATACTTAACAAAATTCACCAACTGCTATACACAATTATGATAATAAATAGGGGGAATTGCTATGTACACCGCTAATTTTGCTATGTACACCGTTCAACTTTACAAAAGTGAGTATTTTTAAAAGAAAAATGACTAGAATAAAGGAATTTGGGTGTACATAGCAAATACACAGGTGTACATAGCAATTCCCTAAACATGTAGTGAATTTGGCAATTTTCCATTTTTGCCCCTAACAATTGTTATAGTGCAGACTATGTGAGTAAATTCTATCAAATTTTTTTTTTGGCTTCCCTGGTTTCTTTTTTCATGAGTTCTGGCCTCTTGTTGGAGAGGATGTATTCCAAGCTGTTGCAGATTTTTTCAGAACTGGTTTTCTCCTTAAAGGGCTTAATAGGACCAACATCCTTCTCATCCCAAAGGTGAGTAACCCTGAAGAGATTCAACAATTTCGACCAATCAGCTTGTGTAACTTCTGCTACAAGATCATTTCAAAGGTTCTTGTGAATCGGCTGAAACCAATTATCAACCAGGTAATCGACTCTTCCCAAAGTGCTTTTGTCCCTGGTCGACAAATTCAAGATAACATTCAGGTTGCCCAAGAAGTCTTCCATTATTTGAAAAAGAAGAGAAGGGGGAATTCCTGTGAAGCTGCTATTAAAATTGATATGAACAAGGCATATGACAGAGTCGAGTGGAGTTTTCTAAGGGAAGTTATGAATAGAATAGGGTTCAGTCCTGTTTGGGTTAATCTGGTTATGCAATGCGTATGTTCTGTTTCCTATAGTGTCCTTTTCAATGGAGAAAACCTACCCCCTTTCCTTCCATCGCGCGGACTTCGACAAGGGGACCCTCTGTCCCCCTATCTGTTTAGTATTGTTACTGAAGCTATCAATAGCCTGATGCGGCGAGCTGTTGGTTCTGAATCCATTACTGGCATCAAATTGACTAGGAAAGGGCCTGCGCTCACACATCCTCTATTTGCGGATGATTCCCTGTTCTTTGTTAAAGCTGGTCCCCTTGAATGCTCCTCTCTTCTCGATGTCCTAAATAGGTTCTGTCTTGTCTCTGGCCAAAAGATAAATCTGAATAAATCTGGGATGTTCTTCAGTAATAATACACCTTTTCCAGTACGAGAACAACTTTCATATCTGATGCATATTCCCATTGCCTCCAATCTGGGTAAGTATCTAGGCCTTCCATCGCAATGGGCTCGGTCAAAAACCCTAGCCCTTAATGAAGTTACGGAGAGAATTATCACCAAGTCAGTGGGCTGGAAAGAGAAGTTCCTTTCTCCAGCGGGAAAGGAGGTCCTGATTAAAGCGGTTCTCCAATCCATCCCCCAGTACCCCATGACTGTGTTTAAATTTCCAAAAACCATATGCTCTAAGATTAATTCTCACCTTGCCAACTTCTAGTGGAATGACTCCTCAGGTGTTCCAAAAACCCACTGGATGAGCTGGGGCAAATTAACAAAGAAAAAAATGGACGGAGGACTTGGGTTTAGAAACCTGGAAGCCATGAACAATGCTCTTCTGGCCAAGCAAGCGTGGAGACTTCAAGCCTACCCGGATTCGCTCTGGGCCCGCACTCTGAAAGCACTTTATTTTCCAAATTCATCATTCTGGAGTGTACAAGCAGGTCGGTCTGCCTCATGGAGTTGGAAGAGCATTCTCACTGGTAGAGATTTGCTTTTTTCCTCATCTCTATGGCAAGTTGGAGATGGGTCATCTATTAACATTTGGTTGGACTTTTGGATTCCACAAACTCCACCCCTTGGACTTGACGCTGGTTTTGGAATTGGGGTTGCTTTGGTTAGCGACCTTTTTCTTACAGGGGCCTGGAATGAGGAACTCATCTCTAGATTGTTTCATCCAGAGGTTAGCAACCGGATCCTCTCTATCCCCCTCCCCTCTACAAATACTAAGGATAGGGTTGTGTGGCCATTCACGCCCTCGGGAATCTATACTGTTAAAAGTGGGTACAAGACGTCTTCGGATCTTCTCTCGGATCCTTTTCTTAACTCAGCTTTCACTTCTAATCCCCCTCTTTGCTGGAGTAAGATCTGGGCCATTAAAGCTGCCCCAAAAATTGTGACTTTCATTTGGAAAGCTAGCCATAATGCTATCCCCACCGCTGAAAATATTTCTAGACGGAAAGCTGGCTTCCCAGGCCTTTGTCAACTCTGTTTGTCAGGGGTGGAATCTACGGAACATTTGTTCTTTTTGTGTCCTTGGACAAGATGTATTTGGTTTGGTTCCCCTCTTCAAATTAGCATGCCCCTAGTTGGGATTCAATCATTCGGTTTGTGGCTCTCCAACTTTCTCAACAGGTTGGAATCTCCTTCTGATGGGACTGTGCCACAGGCTGCTCTTGTTGCTTATACTTGCTGGTTCATTTGGAAGGGGAGAAATGCTTTTCTCTTTGACTCTAAACCTCTTGATCCTGTTAATATAATTCGTAAAGGATCTGTGTCCTCCTTTGAGTTCTTGAAAGCTCTGGACTCCAAGACAAGAAGAGTTAACCCCTCTGGGAACATTCCCAAACCAGACTCTAGTTGGAAGGCCCCTGCAAAGGGATGTGTCAAGATTAACTGTGATACCGCGTTTGATGATGCCAATCTCCAGTCCTTCTCTGGAGCTATTGCTCGCAATGACTTGGGCAGCCCTCTTATGGGAGTCAGCAGATTGCACCGTTGTTCCTCCGCCCTCTTGGGAGAAGCTTTCGCTCTTGGTGATGCTTTTGAACTCGCTCTTCAGGATGGTTTTATGGAGATTGAGTTTGAAAGTGACTCCCTCAGTTTGATTAAAGCTTTTGAGCCTTGCAACCCTCAGGTTCATTGGGAAATCCAGCATGTTTGCCAAAGAGTTAAAGAGATTATCCCCTCCTTCCGCTGAGCCTCTTTCTCTCATGTGCGCAGAACAGCCAACATGGCTGCAGATTGGATCGCAAAAGCCGTAAAGGCCCGTTCTCTTCCACTTGATTGGTGGCCCTCAGTCCACCCTGAGCTCTGTTCCATTTTTACTGGCTGATTTTCCCTCCACTGGTGTGGGATAAAAAATGTTGTTTTGTTTCCTTTTTTCTGGGCGTTTGGTCCTGTTTTGGGTTCTTTTTTTTTTCTTGCTTTTGTTGGTTTTCCCTTGTATCTCTGTTTCTCCCTGTTTTAATGAAGCTGTTTTGACCAAAAAAAAAAAAATCACATTGCCTCTATTTAAAAACTTTAGAGACTAGATTACTAAAACTATATAGACCAAAATGAAACAGAAACCAAACTTCAGAAATATTTTATATTTATGCCTTATTTTTTGGTTAGTAAAGTCACGAAGATTATTAGGACCTAATATCTGTTGTTTTTTTTTTCTATTTTTTTTCCCTTGAACTCATTATTGCATTATCGTGGTTTTTTTTTTATTTGGTAAACAAGAAAAAAGACCAAACAAATTAACTTCTACACGGGAAGCAAATGCCAGAAGTGTCTGCCACAAGTACATTATTGTGGTTGTACCTATCTTGGTTGTTCACGTCTACATAGTGATTAATAATTTGTTTATATACTCTCTTTTTTCTGTCACCGTCTTGCACATAGACAGGGACGGATGTGTAGAAGGGAAGGGGGGACTCAAACCCCCCTTAGATTTTTGAAAAATATCATATACATACTTTTTTAAAAAAAAAGTATATTTTTACAATTAAGCCCCCCTTCTAAATTGAAAAAACTCTCTATTTTACACTTAAGCCCCCCTCCCCCTCCCAAGTATGAAACATTAAACCTTTAGGACTCAATTTGTAGAAATAATGTGTCATTTTATAGTACATTTGGTGTCAATCAATATTAAGTGATGATGCCAAAAATTGGTAAGAGTAAAGTAGAGCAATTTAAGGAGAGAGAGAGACTATTTTTTGTATGTGGTTCGGCCCTGTTAATGAAGGTACCTACGTCCACGGGTGTGTCTGAGCACGTTCACTAGCTGATCACCGGCGGGCCTGGTGAGCCAACAAAGTAGGGCGGCACTACCAGTAATATCGGCCGGGTGTACGCATATAATGGTGAATTTTGTAGAGGTGCTGTGTAGACTCAAGAGTTGGCCGTCCCCTCAATGGGGGGTGAGTGGTCTCTTTTATAGATGCAAGAGACCTACTCATACATGGATAAGGAAATATAATCCTATTAGGGTGTGATTGACACCAATCAAGTAAGCTTCCTAAATGTAATAGGATTGATTGACATTAATTGTGGGAGTTTTCCAATTGGATTAGGAAATAGATGCACTTTCCAATAGTCTTCTAGCTTGAGTAGGAAACTGCCCATAATTTTGGGCGTATCAGCTGCCCCCCATTTCCAAGATTGGTCAGATGCTATATCGGGGCAAGTTTGGAAATCAGTTTGATGTTACTTGCCACTGTCTGAGTACTTGTAGAAGCTGCCTCGGGGCTTTTGAGCCTGATGAGTCCTCGGGAACTGACTGAGAGGTGAGACCCAGCCTAGCTCGGGACCTTTAGTTACTCGGGAACTGACCGGGAGTTGAGACCCGGCCTAATCCGGAGTCTTTAAATGCTCGGGAAGTGACCGAGAGTTGAGACTCGGCCTACTTCGGAGTCTTTTTTTTTGCTTGAGTTAGCTCCCAGGATGGTTATCTTCTGCCCGTAAACCTTCGTCAAGGCTGTGGGTAGAAGGATTTTACCATGTTGGACAAGCCGACCTAAAGCGTATTGCTCTAGGGTCCTTTTTACTGTTAACTCCCCAGGATGGTTGTCTTCCGCCCAGTTAGCCTTCGTCAAGACTGTTGGGAGAAGAGCTTGACCATGTTGGTGGAGCCGACCTAAATCACGGTGCTTTAGGGTCCTTTTGCTCCTCTATCGTCGGCCAACCTAAGAGATTTTAGTCACCTCTATCGTCGGTCTGGACCTAAGTGGAGTTAATGTCTCTGAGTACTGTAGGTGCTCGGGTTGTCCAAGATTTTGACTTGGTTATCCGCGAGGCCTGTAAATACCCGGTGTGATTACCTGTTTAGTTCACTACGCCATCTTGCCCCCCAAGCTTTCGCTAAGACGAGGGTCTTAAAGAGGCTATGATCTGTAGGTAACCGACCTGGAACATGGTGGTTGCAGGGTCTTTTGAAGCTTGCCATCATCAGCCACCTAGGAGGTTTGCCTCCATCGTCGGTTGGACCTAAGCGAAGCCGGTGCCTCGGTCGTGACCCCGAGGTCTTTGGTGCCTGGGTTCGGAGCCCGAGGTCTTTTAGTGCCTGAGTTCGGAGCTCGAGGTCTTTTTATCTGCCTCAGGGTTAGGCCCGAGGTCTTTGGATGCCTCGGGGTTAGACCCGAGGTCTTTGGATGAGCTTTCTGACAATCGGTGAAGCCTCACGTAGTGATCAGGCAAGTACCATTGTAGTCGGGCTCATCTAGAATGATGGAGACAGGAGGTCGGATCAGGGTCGTTGTGCTTCTGACCTCTCTGTGCTGGAGGCAAAGTCGGAACTGTTTGATCCTGACCGATGTGAACTGGAGATCGGGCCGGGGCTACCGGACTCAGACCGCTGCGAACTGGAGGTCGGGTCGGGGCTGCCGGGCTCAGACCGCTGCGAACTGGAAGTCGGGTCGGGGCTGCCGGGCTCAGACCGCTGCGAACTGGAAGTCGGGTCGGGATTGCCGGACCCTGTCTGCTGTGAGCCGAAGGAACCGTCAGAATTCCCGGGCTGATCTCGCTTTCGCTGATTTTTGGCAAACTCGTTGCTTTCTTGCCCGGTGTCTTTGGTCTTCAGAAACTCCTCAGTGTCAATGTATTTTCCAACCCTCTCAGAGAGCTCGACCAAAGTTTCCGGTCGGTTTCTATGGAATGACGCGGCGCACTTGGTATGTTGAACTCCCGAGCAGAAGGCTATGATGGCAATTGTTTCGTTCAGATCGCGAATTTGAAGCTTCTGTTGGTTGAACCGGTCGGTGAACTCCTTGAGGGACTCATTACTCCGTTGTCTGACTGTCAGTAGCTGCATGTCTGGCTTTGGCCGCTTGTGCATACCGGCGAACTGGTTGATGAACTGCTTGCTGAGTTGTTTGAAACTGCAGACTGATCGGGGCTCCAAGGAGTAGAACCACTGCATGGCCGGGCCTTTCAAAGTGCTGGGGAAGGCTAGGCAGTGTAGCTCATCGGAGTTGGTGGCTAGGGCCATCTGAGCCTTATAGGCTCGGACGTGGTCGATCGGGCTTCCCGAGCCGTTGTATGAATCTAGCCGAGGCTGCTTGAATTTGCGCGGGATAGAGAACCTCGTGATCTGGCTGGGGAATGGTGACTCTGTCTCGGTATTGGCTTGATTCAGAACACAGTTTTGACCAAGCTTTTTGGCCACTCCGTCGATCTGTTTCTTCAAGTCCTTGATTCGGGCTTCCACTCCTTCCCGACCGGTAGGGGCGCTGGTCGGGTTGGTGGAAGAGGCTTCTTCATGGCAGGGTGTTGTCCTCTGGGATCGGGCTCGGTTATGACTCCGGGTAACCGTTCGCCTAGGGACGACTTGGCTCTGGACCGAGTGACCCTGGACTGATTCCCGGGCCATACGCTCCTGCCTTTCCTCTCGGACAGCACGGCCACTGTTGATGTCTCTGGCATCCTCAACATGGGACAGGTTGGCTCGGGTCCGTTGTCGGGTCAAGATCTGTTCTCGACCGTACGCAATGTTCCCGGGTCGTTTCTCGGCTACTGGAGGATTGCTTTGCTGGGCTAGCAGTGCTTCGATCTGTTGCTGGATTTGACGCTGGCCCTCCAAGAGTTGTGTGAGGGTTGCGGTGATTTGCTCATATGTCGGGACTGCTGCAGTCGACGCCGGGGCCGAAGGAACATCCCGGTCGGACTGCTGCGCAGCTTTCTTTGGTGGCATATTGATCAGTCAAGAATTTGTTGATGAGAAGAATTGTCGTTTCCCACAGACGGCGCCAAGCTGATGATGCCGAAAATTGGTAAGAGTAAAGTAGAGCAATTTAAGGAGAGAGAGAGACTATTTTTTGTATGTGGTTCGGCCCTGTTAATGAAGGTACCTACGTCCACGGGTGTGTCTGAGCACGTTCACTAGCTGATCACCGGCGGGCCTGGTGAGCCAACAAAGTGGGGCGGCACTACCAGTAATACCGGCCGGGTGTACGCATATAATGGTAAATTTTGTAGAGGTGCTGTGTAGACTCAAGAGTTGGCCGTCCCCTCAATGGGGGGTGAGTGGTCTTTTTTATAGATGCAAGAGACCTACTCATACATGGATAAGGAAATATAATCCTATTAGGGTGTGATTGACACCAATCAAGTAAGCTTCCTAAATGTAATAGGATTGATTGACATTAATTGTGGGAGTTTTCCAATTGGATTAGGAAATAGATGCACTTTCCATTAGTCTTCTAGCTTGAGTAGGAAACTGCCCATAATTTTGGGCGTATCATTAAGTTTTCTAATTCATTCATCCGTTCAAACAATATGTATAAATAGACCCAAAAAAATCACCTCGATCATGCTACTAAACCCCACCAACTTCAATATCCTACACCGTCCCTGCACATAGAGAGCATTTGGAAAGTCTTAAAACTAGTGTTCTTAGTTAAACTAGTTTTAAAGCAAGTAACTGATTTCATCAAAAAGACAGAAAATGAGTGTGAAACTGAAATTAATTTCGTTAATGGATGGTCCCTTAAAGAAAACAAGAGGGACAATTAGACTAATTCTTCATGAATCAAATGGGGAAAAAATACAGAGGAGTTTGTGCATTGATTATTTTGTGGCAGTTCAATTTTTCGATACGGTTGACAAGATGATATTATACTTTTGATGCATATAGATGGTAATGAAAAACCAATTGTGATCATAAAGGAAAAGGTTAGTTGAGATCTCTTATTTTTTTTAATTTCACTGAGAAAAAGAAAAAGTAGGAAGTAGCGACCGGACCTTAGATCCAACTCAAGCATAGAAAAGGGGGAGAAAAACAAACAGACAAGATTCAAATATTTCTCTATCTATCTCACACATGCTAACTTAAGTATTAGAGGGACTTTGGTCTTTGCACTTAAGTATTTCAGCTCAGCAAGTGGCGGAGTTAGGATTTTATGTTAGGGGTCAAGTTAAATGGACTTAGGTTCTCTAGTAAACAATTCGGGGGCAGTACCCTCGAGGCGAATTTTTTTTGATCTATTTATGACTATTTTTGGTGCGAGACAGAAAGTCGAAATAGTAGTTTGATCGATTAGATTTATGTCATTTTTGTCTCACAGGCTAGGTAATTGGGTATTACTTTTCCCTTTTCACTATTTGTCACGACCCATCCCGCTACGCGCGGAAATAGGACACGTGGCACACCATCAAGGCTCATCCAAACATCATATAACAATACGCAGCGGAAATAACTTTAAAACAACCCTGGGTATTTAAAACTTAGGGAACATTATCCTCTGAGTTTGTAAAATCCATTGAAATCAGAGTTATAAAAAGTTTTGGCCAATTAGAAACACATCCAAAATACTCAGTTTTGAAAACAGAGGTTCAGTCGACTGATCAGGGAACCCAGTCGACTGCTCAGTCGACTGATCAAAGTCCCCAGTCGACTGCGCTAAGCAGAACCAAAATGTAACATTTTCAAAAGGGGTCCAGTCGACTGATCTGGAGGTCCAGTCGACTGGTTTTGCCATTATTAAAAGCAGTAGCCAAAACCAACAGTGTTTCAGTCGACTGATGCAAGGTCCAGTCGACTGCTTCTCTTACTATTCACTTTCAGTGTCTCAATCACACGAGATCCAGTCGACTGATCCTGGGTCCAGTCGATTGCTCCCCTGCTGGGCAGCCTGAAATGAAATATTAACAACTCATACTTCTCCACACCAACCACAATCACAACCATAACTGATTTTCAACATTCAAAACATAACTACAGACGTTCAATTATAAGATTTCAATACCAAGGAACTAATCCAAAGATCTATTACAACATTTTACGAATTCCCAATCCTTACACAAGTTTTAGGATTAAAACAAAAGCATATATATACAATTGTGGTTCCCCGGCGTTCCTCGGCCTCACTCCTCACGATTCTTCTTGTCTTTCTTCTTACCTGCAATAGAGTAAATCTCCACTGCTCAGATATATGCTGAGCGTACAAGTCTAACATATGCAATATATGACAAAACATGCTTTAATCTCATAAATCATATCAATAGTCTCTAGGGAGAAAAATACGCCTTCATCCGGTAGCGGCAAGTCCAAGCCTTAAACCGCGATGTCAATGGCTAGTCCAAGCCTACAACCATTGCATCTCACAAGTGCCATGGAAAGTCCAAGCCTACAACCATGCACAGTAGCCGTCGCTACTCAAATTCTCAAACATCGAGAAGCTTACTCCGGCTTGAATTTGTATAAGACTCCCCTTTGACCCACATAGACAACTCAACATGCTCGCGTAAAATTTAGACATGCTTTTCACAATTTAGCGCGTGCATAATTAACGGGCCTACAATTAACACATGGATTTCGCACGGATCTCAATTTCGTCGTCGAAATATAAAACATGTATTTCTCTATATTTCATAAGTTAGGACTTCATACCTCGTGCGATATCCCCCAAACTTTGAAGGATCGACTAGAAGGCTAATTAATCGTCGGATTCCGAATTTGAGAAAATTCCTACAAGTTTATACCTGTTTTTCCCAAAAGTCTAGAATTAAGATTTTTACAAAAATTGGCCAAACACGGCCTAAGTAATATCAAAACGTAGGTCTTACCTCCACGAGTTCAAATCTTGAATCTGGAGAAAATCTGACGGACAAACGGTCGTCGATCGGCGTCGCAAAGTCCAGAGAAACCAATCCCCTTTTCTCTCTCCTCTCTCTAGATATTTGTGAGTTTTGGATGAGAATGAAATCTCATCCCCCACCTATTTATAGAAAAACTCTTTGGGAATTGCGTTTACCTCCCCACGAGTTTCTCAAACTTCTAATTAACTCCCGAAACTTCGCACACGTCCATTTTATAACTTTACGAGTGAAAATTATAAATTTCAAAAGTTTTCGACTAGGTTTCGTTTGGGTCCGAAAATAACGTCCGAAAACTATATTCTGTGGAATCTCTATGCAACCTACCTTTTTAATTAACGTATCACTCACGTTCTCACCACAGTTCTCAAAATGATATACTAAAGTATCCAAATACCAGAATTATACTACACAGGTATAATTACTATTCACAGGAATACCAGATAAAGTCAAATAACATTTAAATCATATAAATGTCATTTACTCATGTTCATGCCATATGAACTATCATGTTCCCGTGTCCTCACTGACACCTTACCGTTGACTCACAGTCAACCTCAACTCAATATTAATAAACATTAATATTTCAAAATCTCACATAATGCATGTTCAAAATCATAAATTTCTGGAACGGGTGTGACACTATTATGGGGGACAGTTGATGTCACACCCATGGAGTAAATAGTCCTCTACAGGGGCAGACTCAGGATTTTTGGTCAGGGGGGCCTAAAATATACGGGAGTTCGAGGGCAGCGCCCCTGAGATGAATTATTTTAGGTCTACTTATACACATTTATGTATAAAATTGTAAAATTAGTTTAACACCCCTAGTTTGGGGTAAATTGTTTAATTTTAAGGGGCCTATTTCTAAAACCTGTAATATATTATATATATATAAATCTAGAATTTTTAAAAGTTCAGGGGGGCTGTGTCCAAAATCTAGAAAATATTGTAAGTAAATCTAGAATTTTTAAAAGTTCTGGGGGGGCCTGTGTGAATTTTTGAAGGGCCTATTTGTAAAATCTGTAAAATATTACATGTAATTTCGTAATTTTGAAAAGTCCAAGGGGGGCTGTGCCACCCCTGGGGATTGTGTAGGTCCGCCACTGGTCCTCTATATGGAAATTATAAAGATGATATTGACAATTAAGCTTTGCACTATTTGACCTACCAAACAACGAACTATTAAATTAAAAATGATTGTTAGTCCGATTTCTTGTGTAATTAAATTAGTTTTGCCAAACAAACTGAGTGTGGCCTTGGGGCTTTTGTTTTTTAAATTGATTTTTTATGGATAGTTTATATTATAAATGTTAAAATTTTGAAAATTTTGAGAGGATCAATTTTAAATTAATTTTTAAATGTTAAAATTACACATATATATATATATATATGTATATCACAATGTTTTAAAAATTTTAGGGAGGTCATGCCCCTCCCTCTTTGATCTTCACTTCAGTCTGCCCCTGCGTAGCCCAAGCAAAATGAGAGTGAAGTGGTGAATTGCTTTCTCCATGATTTCCAAAATGCCTTAGAGAGCTTCTCTCTCTAGATGTTCTAGAGAGAGAGAGTAGAGATGCCTAGCCACCTCTCCCCACCCCCTTTGTTCTCGTCCAGCCTTCTCTTTCTCTCTCATATGTTTGTCCTCGTCTAAATAAGGGTTTGTTTAGCTCCTCCGCTTTTTTTGTAAAGTTTTTCCCTTTCTTTTGTGGAAGTTGTTTTCCTTATCTTGCATGACTTCTCCTTGAGTTTAAGATGGTAGATATTGCACAGACCAGTCTTGTAACACTAGATTGACTTTTTGGTCTTCATTAAGTTATGATTGGTGGCTTTGGAGCTCTTTTATATAGTTGTGTTATTTTCTATGGTGTAGGTTTTGCTACCATGGAAGCTTTTCAAGCAACTTCAATTGCCCCCTTTGGTGAAGCTTCTTCACTTGTTCGGGCTTGGCAATGTACCGTCTTCTTTCTTTGGGTGGTCTTTTCCATCTACAAGTATGAAGTTGTCATGAGTTCTGGATCTTTTTATGCGGCAGTCCTTGTGGCGCAGTGGTGGATTCCTCGTGCAGCTGGCGAAGTGTTTTCTATGATCACTTATGCTTCCTTGTCTATTGTACCTTTGGTTGTTTTGCTTTTACTTTTGCTATTTCTTTTCTTTATTTTTGTTACTTGTTTGGCTTTCTTTGTAAGATTTGATTAATTTTTATTAATGAAATTTTAGTTATTGAGAAAAAAAAAAAAAAGAAAAGAAGAGAGAGTTAAGTGCTCCAGAGTCCAGAATCACCAATGTTCAAGAGAAAAATATACCATTCAAGTCACCGAGATTATAATTTGACTAATGAACCAATTCGGATACACAATTTTTGGCATCATCTGGTTTAATTAAAATTATTGATTTTAACTTTTTGCATGGACATCACATTTTGTTGTTTTGCTCCAGTATCTAATTAACTTTACCCGCTACCAAAAATAAGAATATTCGAATAAAAAAAACGAGAGGGAGAGACAGAACCAAACACGTACAAATTAACAAAGCTTTTGTGTATTTATGCAAAGGAGAATGCTTCTGTGCAGTTAGCACAGTGCTATTCGCACTGTGCTACTCACAATTTGCACAGTAAAACTGCTTTTGCAAAAGCAATTTTTAGAAATTGGACAGTTTTACTGTGCTAACTGTGAGTAGCACAGTGCGAACAGCACTGTACTAACTGCACAGAAGCATTCTCCTTATGCAAAGCAAAGTACACGAGTGCTTCGACAGAATTTTATCGCATAAGCAACCATTTGTATTTTCATGAAATTTTTAACCCTATAAAGTTGATCTTTGTTAATGATTTTAATATCAAAAGGTTAATAAATTGAAAGTATGATGTTGAGATTAATAGTACTAGTTTAAGTGCATGCCTAGTGTTAGCCCTTTTGCATGTTGGCTGATTTGTTCTTTATAAATTGTTTTAGATAAGGTTAACTATACTAATGGAAAAATGTAACGGTTATGGTATCATTTAATTTTATAGTAAAGTTTCAGAGTCTATTATATATCTAATTTTTGTGAGAATCAAGGTATTGTTGCTTTGACAAATAATTAGTACTAGGAGAGTTATTAAACTGTGCACAAACTCCTAATTCACCAAACGCTTGAATTGGTAGAACTGACGCCCTTATAAACTATAGACCATGTTTTTTGCTTTCACAAACAGCCACGAAGATCAGTTTATAACAAGCGCCTCAAATGATTATGTTGTTGGACAATACTTCCATACACTTCTTTATGCCATGTTGGTGTTGTTCCCACTCATAGAAATGAGTCCCAGTGTTTAAAAATTATTTTGTAAGTTTGGGATTCACTTTTGTAAGACAGAACTACACCAACGGCACATAAGAAAATGTATAAAAGTGGTGTTCTATGTTCTGGCCATCACAATAACTACTTGGATTAACTTAGGTATGTGAGTGTACTGTAAACGTGTAGGTGTGTATGTATACCTAAAAATAGATAATCTACCGTCACCTAATAAGAAACGAGAAAAGGCACTTAATCTAAATTTGCTAATATCAGAATGCTTTTCCTTCTTCCACATAAAACTTTTTGGAAAAATTCTACAGTGGGGTAGTATGGGTTCGCGCCCATGTGAAGCGCTTCACTGTCAAGTGGGGTAGTAGTGGGTTCGCGCCCATGTGAAGCGCTTCACTGTCAACTAGTGCTGAATGGGAAAGAGGGTTGATCCTAGTATAACATGTGGCAAATGGGATTTTGAATATATTGCTTATACATTTCTTACAAATTTTCGGATTTTATTAGGCAATATTTAGACTTTATTAATAAACTAGCTTTGTAACCCGCGCGCATCGCGCAGGGTACAAACAGTTTGTCTTATGTAACATCTCAAAGCTTTAAACTTATAAAACAATATAATTTGAGTAATGTTAAATATACTTTCTAAATTTTGTATTCCAAATGTGGTTTCCAACATATGTGACACTAAGATCACCTTTAATATTAATGGAACAACTTCAACATCTTCCAATGAAAATCCAATACATAGTTGGGTGGTTGATAGTGGTGAGAAGAAAATTAAGGAAATAAGAAGCTGAGAGAGAGAGGGGAGACGATCTAAAATTGGGAGATTGTAGATTGAATAGTGAGAGAGAGAGAGTGTGTCAATAATTCTTACGTTCAAGAAAGGGAGGGGTGCTACATTAATCTCTTTCAATATGGAGAGGAGAGGGCTGTTTTAATGGACACATGTCAGCACAACACTACTCCTCAGTTTGCACTCACCGCTATTATATATTAACATCAGTCAAATAACTCATACATCACAAAATGTTTATTTTATGTTAGAGCTATGTTTCCCAAACTCGGTTCTCAAATACTTAGTAAAATGTAGCATATGCAGTGGCATGGTATAATAGATAACTATTAAAGCATGTGGTACAACTACTAAGGCATTTGGGAGCCAAATTTTGGAATTCAAATTTGAGAAGCATAGCATTGCTCCTAAACCACAAGGGCATTTCTTATATACAAAAGACTACTTCTACTACTTTAAAAAAAAAAAAAAAGAGTAAAGCCCAACAAAAATATTACAAACTCTTCTTCCAATGATTGTGATTAGCATCTCTACAACTTCATCCAATCTGTCTTAACATATTTTTGTAATCCATGAAGTTAAGACACATTTTTACTAAGCCAAAATAGAGATGAGGCATTATAATCAAACTGAATAGCCACCCGAACATAGAAATTTAATCGATGCTTCCCTTTCAACAAATTAGAAGAATTATTCTCACCGACATCTGTCTCTTCAATTATCAAATAAAAAAATAGATCAAAGAATTTCTGAAAGAAAAGAATTAATTCCAAGTAACCTTTTATCAATTGGACACAAACAGAGGAATTGAAGAGATATAGGCTGAGCCATGGTTCTCCTCTTCCATTAGATTTATTTCTTTCATTGGCTCAATAGCCATCCCTTCATTACCTCCAATGATGAGAATCAATGCCGAGAAAGGAATAATCACCTTTTGCTCTTCTCAACCTCTCTGTCCTCTCTTCATAGGAATTGTAATCCTAGCAATCCAAGTTCACCAATGTACTCTAATCCATACAATTGAAATTGGAAAGCTTATCATGACTACTCGTCGACCGCTTTATTGTGCTCAAACTTGACACTCAACCTTACCAAAAAAATTCCTAATCATCGACGGTTTTTTCTTTGGTTCCGATTTGACACGGACTTCAAATCTTTAGGCAACAAAATAGCTTTCTTGGTTTTTCATCAACCTCGTCTACTTGCCAGGTGAACCACCCTAAGTTCCCACTCCAACTATTCCAAAACCAACGAAAATCACTCGATTTCAAAAGTTTGCATATATGAGCATAAAATAACTACTACATTGCGCCTAACATGACTACGACAACACAAGCTATATCATTGAAAAATCAACATAGCAAAAGTTCAATATGAACAACACGACAAAGGATCTTTCGGGTGGAAGATTGAACAATGGAACTCTCCGGTTCACTTCCTAAGCTCCTATCCTTGTGTCCGAATTTTTTTTTTTATTTCATAGCGGATCAAAACATAGTGGATCAAAACAACCTGCGAAACAAAATTTTTAATCCCATGAACATGGGTTGTCTAATAGTTGCCAAGGATACATTAAAGTTATAAAAGCAAGCAATGCACGAATTCATAGTAAAATTATCTACAAACTTAGTCCAGTAATAGACACACATACACCAAAAAAAAATAATTATGTCCATTCGAATGGATAGTAAAATGATTCTATAACCAAAACAAACACCAGAGTATGTCAACCGACCAAGTAGGTAACCTTATTTTCACGTTTAAAAAGAAAAACTAAAGTTTAATAATAAAAATCAAAATTTATACTAAAAAATTTACATGCCATAGTGTTCTACACAATATATCACGTACATTGACTACTTGATCATCAAGTCAAACACCACAAGAAAAGGAAACTCTATCACTACCCCCATGATGGCAGAGACATGGCCTATGGTAGTTGGACACCTTAGTTACCTAACATAAAATTAAAGGGTAGGGGGTGGTGCCTTAGTGATCATGACTCTGTAATGTTAAAACACATACATGCCCTTGACTAAAGCTTTGTTGGATATGTAAAAAATTCTTAAACCTTGAATAGGAAACACACTTTCCTCTCTGATACATTCACAACTCAGCCTTCTTATGATCCAGCTGTTTCACAATGACAGAAGCTATTTCACAATGACAGAATCAAATGCAAATTGAGACCAAATTGGACTAATCTTATTCTTGTTGTTTTCAAGGAAAGAACCATGAAAATAAAGAACAGAATCTGCAAATTTTTCTTCCGCCATCACCACTTGTACCTTATCTACGAATTAGACGAAAGTCATCTTTATCTGAAACAACTTATATGATTAAGCATAGGGTTTACCAATAGTACAAAACATATGTCTGAAACAATTCATAAATGGAATATAACATGATAGAATTAATACCAAAAGATTCATGATGTATTAATATTTAAACACGTACACTGCATATACTCTTCTGTGATCAGAGCAAACCAAGGTTTAGACAACTAACATGAGAAAAATTAAATCAATCAGTTGTATGATTGTGTGGAGTCTCTTTACGTACTTAGAAACGAAGTAGAAAATATTGTAAAATTCTTTAATACAACTTTTTCCCCGTCAGCTAAGTCTATAGCCAAACAGAGTTGCTTGAATTTCAATAATAAAACCACTATATGTGTGAGCTGTGTGTATCTATGTATATTCCAAGGATAATATGCCTTATTTGCCTAAGGAACAAAAAGTCAGATTCTGAAAGTCACTAAAAATTTAACAGTGATCCATTTTTTGACCCAAATGAATTTTAATGTTAAATCAAAGGGGAAAAAAAGAAGCTAACCTTCATATCAAAAATAGAAAAGCAACTAAAATGAGTCTCCCACTGCAAAAGAAAATAGCAACGGCAGTGAGAAGGAGGAGATAGAGAAAGCACACAAATAGAAAAAAATCACAAAGACAACGACAGTAAGAATTTCGAAACATTGTTCCTTTTATCTGCAACCTAAATTGTAGGAAAGCTGAAAGAAATACCATTGGCCTTGAGAAAAGTCCGCATAATTGAAGGGCCATTTTCTACTGATTTTGTTTCCATTTGGGTAATTTATAAAAAGCATCGTTTGCAATGTAATTTCATCTATGGTTACATGATAGCAACTATATCAATTTCTATAAAGAAGTATTTAAGACTTCATGTAAAGGTGCCCAATGCCATCAAGAACACAAATTTTTTCCAATTAATTTACAGCGAAAAGTATAATCACACAATGAATTTAGGCAACCAGCAATCTGAAACAGCATGGTTATAAGTTCCCCAGTCCCAAAACATAAGAGACAAAACTGACATAAATAGCCATACCGTCCTCAAAATCATCGCTGAATAATCACAATGATGGTTTCCACCCTTATACTCCACAAAAATTAAACTATCTTACAGCTTGCAAAAAAAAGATGTAACATCAAATTGAGCCTCAAAGAGTTTTTATTTCGAACTAAGAAGTCATGAGCTCCAGTAATTAAACCAAACAGTTCTAGCACAACTCATACCAGTACAATAATATGATATATCTGCTAAATAAATGACGAATCAGATTCCAAATTATTGCTAAAAATTGAAAAGTGATTCAGTTTCAGATTTAGTATATTTTTCATATTAACGAAAGATCAGAACATAAGAGTGATCAGAACATAAGAGTGACCGAGACTCAAAATCACAACCGAGGTTAATCAAAAAGAAAATTAAAGAATTCGAGTGGAAAAACCTATGAGATGGGCATGAGACACACCAACTGGCAAGCATGAAACCCCCAAAATTTACAGTCCAATCTCGCTTCCTATACGAATTAAATCGCACCCGCTTCCAACCCTATGGCTGTTCAAGTACTTACTGCAGAGAGAGATGAAACTGCAATTAGGAATAGAAGAGATAAGAAATATAAATACACACACACACACACACACACACATGTACATATAAATGGAAAGAGATTGATACCAGTCGTTGGTGACGTTCTTCGTTGTGGATAGTCTGGTAGTTGGTCCTGGTAAAGAAGAAGAAAATGGAGAAACTTAAACGTTGAAAGAAAAAGAGAGGAAGAGACGACGTTTCAATTTTGTGTGTGTGTGTGTGTGTGTGTGAGAGAGAGAGAGAGAGAGAGAGAGAGAGAGAGTTTCAGTAATATTGGGGAAAGATAGAGTCATGCTGAGTTTTAACAATTTCTATAGGGGGAGGTAGGTCATATAGAGAATTAAACTATTGTTACACGTGTCAGCACAAAATTCATTCTTAGATTGAGTCTTCCGCGATTAAATAGATTATTTGTACCTTGATTACAAAGTTTGACATTTATGTGTAAATAATATAGGTACAAACTAAGCTAAGAAAAATCCAAGCTTAACTAAATAAAGGTCCAAACTAAGCTAATCAATGTACAAACTAAACTAAGAAAGAAAGGTTCAAACTAAGCTAAGAAAAGTCAGCTGACAGAGCATTAATTGTGCGCCAAAAACATTAATTGTCTCACGACCCATCCCGCTAACGTGCGAAAACGGACACGTGGCATGCCACCAAGGCTCATCCAATGCATCAAATAACAATACGCAGCGGAAAACAACTTAAAAACAACCTTGAGTATATAAAACTTTTGGAAACATCACCCTCCGAATTGTAAAATCCGTGTAAAATTAAAAACGCAATTATATTTCGAATCGAATGATTTTATGTTAAAAGGGGTCCCAAAGGTACCCTAAGAACCAATCAAAACATTTCAAAAATTTTCGGAAGGTATCGAACAAGATTTCTGGCAGGAGGTATCTCGACCGGTCGAATGACCCTTTAGCAGAATCCTTACCAATGCTGCAGAATTTGCTAAGGATCAAACAACCTCCACTCCAAACCTTCTACCAAACATACTTGTAATTGATTTAACACTTCACCATCCATACTAGGCTTTCAATAACATCTTTAAGACATGATAAACCATGAAAAGAAATAGTAATGGAACAAGTTAAGGCTTGTTTGGCTTAAAACATAAAGTTCGATTACATTCCTCCAAAACGCTAAATTTACAAGTTAGGCTTTCAAAACACGAATCCACGAGTTCGGATTCCTTACAACAAAACCAAAATGAGTTTTAATACATGTTACTACCTTATAAATCCATTCCAAAGCTTAAAGTGTAGTCTCAAGTCCTAACTTCCAAAATTAGCATTTTTGACAAAGGAATGGAACACAAAAACATATACTAAGTGATTCAACCTCGTCGTCCCCGCGGTCTCACTCTTCGCGCTTCTTCTTTCCTTTTTTCTTGTCACCTGCAATGGAGTAACACTCCACTGCTCAGCTATATGCTCTAAACATATGTTTATATGGCAATTCATGTTCTAAACATTTAAAACACATCAAAATAGTCGCTAGGGTAAGTAGTAGCTTCCATCCGGTAAATGAAATCAATGTCGTGGAAGGCACACCTCTTTCACGCATCCCGTACACTGATTGGGCCTTCCTCCATACCAGACACCACACTATCAATTGTTAAAATCCTCAAACTTCAAGGAGCTTACCCCTGGACAGAATTGCACTAAACCCCCCTTTGACCCACATAACACAAAACATGCTCATAAAAACATTTGTACGTGCATTCATCCTATTTTCATGTGCATAATTAACGGGCATACATAATACATGAATTTCGCCCGGACCCAAAATATCAAGTTCAATGGTTAAAACATGGAATTTCCTATAATTTATAGGCTTAGAATTCATACCTCGTGCAACCGTCCTATAGTTTTGAAGGATGAACTAGGGGTTCGATTTAACGTCGGATCTTGAATTTCAAGCGATTCCTACAAGTTTATACACGTTTACCCCAAAATTCTAATGTTAAGATTTTTATAAAAATCTAACTAAACATGGCCTAATATATATATATATATATATATATATCAAAACGTAGGTTTTACCTCCACGAGTTCAAATCTCGAATTTTGAGAAAAGTAGACGGATGAAAGGTCGTCAAACGACGTCGCAAAGCCCGTAGCAACCCAATCTCCCTTTCTCTCTCTCTCCCAAGATATATGAATTTTGTATCTAATGACAATTTCATCCCCTCCTATTTATAGGAAAACTCTGCGAAAATTATGTTTACCTCCACGTGAGTTTCTTAAACTTCTAGTTAACTCCTGAAACATCGCACACGTCCATTTTATGACTTCACAAGTGAAAGTTATAAATTTTAGAAGTTTTCGACTAAGTCCCGTTTGGGACCAAAAAATACGTCCGAAAACTGAATTCCGTGGAATCACTACACAGCCTACTTTTTTTTTTTATGACGTATCACTCAAGTTCTCACCACAATTCTCAAAATGATATCTAACGGTATCAAGATTATCAGAATTTTACTCTACACAGGCAAATTTACTATTCATGAAATACCAGATAATTCAAATAACATTTAAATCATGTAACTGTCATTTAATCATACGGATGCCTCGTGATTCTCCTATTACCGTGTCCTCAACCAACACTCCACTGTTGACTACAGTCAACTACTTATCTCAATTATCAAATAACATTGATAATTTATGAAATTCAAATATGCATTTATAAAACAATGATTTTCTGGAACAGACATGACAACTCTCCCCTCCAAAAAGGAAGTTTGTCCCCAAACTTATACCTCATCGGTCGAAAAGATGCGGATACTCACTCCTTATCTCTTCCTTATTCCCCCACGTAGCTTCCTCGATTGTGTGACTGAGCCACAACAGCTTTACCATTGGAATTGTCTTCGATCTCAAAACTTGCTCCTTCCAATCCAAAACCTCTACTGGGCGTTCTATATAAGATAAGTCCTCTTGGATCTACAATGGCACCGGTACTATGATTTTACTCGTATCTGTCATACACCGTCTCAACATCGATACATGAAACACATTGTGCACATGTTCCAGCTCAGATGATAGGGCTAATCGGTAAGCCACCGGCCCTACCCTCTCTAGGATCTCAAAAGGTCCTACAAATCGCAGGTTAAGTTTTCCCCGTTTCCCAAATCGAACAATGCCTTTCGAAGGCGATACTCGCAAGTATACAAAGTCTCCTACCTTGAATGTTATCGGTCGTTGTTTCGAGTCTGCATAACTCTTATAACAACTCTGAGCTACCTTAAGTCGCTCCTGAATCAATCTCACATTCTCAGTGGTCATTTGCACCATCTCAGGTCCTAACAATCTTCTTTCTCCAACCTCGGTCCAACAAACTGGTGATCGACACTTACGCCCATACAAAGCTTCATACGGTGCCATTCCAATACTTGACTGGAACCCATTGTTATAAGCAAATTCAATTTACGACAAGTGGTGCTCCCAATCACTCCCAAAAGCTATAACATACAATCGAAGCATATCCTCCAAGGTCTGAATCGTCCGTTCTGACTGCCCATCGGTCTGAGGATGAAATGCGGTACGAAAACTCAACTTCGTACCCATAGCTTCTTGCAAACTACCCCAAAACCTCGACGTAAAGCTACTATCTTGATCCGACACAATCAATGCTGGAACCCCGTGTAACCTCACAATCTCTTTCACATACAATTCTGCTAACCTCGAAGGCTTAGTCATCTTGATCGGTAGGAAATGAGCTGACTTTGTCAACCTGTCAACTATGACCCAAATCTTATCGTTCTTATTAGAAGATTGCGGAAATCCAAAAACAAAATCCATTGTGATCTCATCCCATTTCTATTCTGACACTGATAATGGTTGTAACAGCCTCGCAGGTACTTGTCTTTCTGCCTTCACTTGCTGACATGCCAAACACTCAGAAACATGCTTAGCCACTGCACGCTTCATACCTTTCCACTAGAAGTTTTCTCTTAAGTTTCGGTACATCTTATTACTTCCCGAGTGCACTGAATATCTAGTACTATGGGCTTCCTCTAGGATTTTATCTTTCAAGCCTTTCACATTCGGCACACACAACCGACTTTCAAGCATCAACGTCCCTTGTTCTAATACAAAATCAGGTCATTTTCCCAAAGGTATCTCGTCTCTCATTTTACATAGGTATATATCGTTAAATTATGTCCTCTTGGTCTTATCAATAATATCAGGGTGTGCTATGATTGCCATCATTAAGCCACCATTGGTTTATGGAATTACATACAACTCTAAACGTTCTATTTCCCTTACTAGTTCTTTTTGTTGTGTTAGCTCGTCGGCTAAGTTCCTTGGCTTCTTCTGGCTTAATGCGTCGGCTACTACGTTAGCCTTCCCCGGATGATACTCTATAGAAAGATCATAATCCTTCATCAACACTAACCATCTTCTCTGTCTCATATTTAGGTCTCGTTGAGTGAAAATATACTTCAAACTCTTGTGGTCCGTGAAGATCTCACACTTTTCCCCGTATAGGTAGTGTCTCGAAATTTTCAAAGCATGAATTACTGCGGCCAATTCAAGGTCGTGAGTCGGATAGTTAGCCTCATGCGTCTTCAACTGTCTAGAAGCATATGCAATTACTTTACCACCTTGCATAAGCACACATCCCAAACCCTGATGTGAAGCATCACTATAAATCACGAATCCTTCGGTTCCAGATGGTATCGTCAATATTGGTGCTCTCGTCAAACGCGACTTCAACTCTTGGAAACTGTCTTCATATTCCTGACTCCATTCAAAAGTAATACCCTTTCTTATTAACTTTGTCATGGGCAATAAAATCTTCGAGAAATGTTGAATAAAACGACGGTAGTATCCCGCTAATCCCAAGAAACTTCAAATTTTGAACACGGATGTCGGTCTTTACCAATTAGACACAGCTTCTACTTTATGAGGATCAACTGAAACATCGTTCTTGTCAATCACATGACCAAGAAAAGTATTGCTAGGCAACCAGAATTCACATTTCTTAAATTTTCCAAACAGTTGATTCTCTCGCAATCTCTGAAGTATCAACCTCAAGTGGTTCTCATGTTCTATCTCACTCGGCGAATAGATAAGAATGTCTTCGATGAACACTATCACAAAGTCATCCAAATAATCCTTAAAGACTCGGTTCATAAGATCCATGAACGTGGCTGGTGCATTTGTAATTCCAAATGGCATGACCAAGAACTCATAATGTCCGTAGCGGGTTCTGAAAGCAGTTTTCTCGACATCTTCGTCCTTTACTTTCAACTGATGATAGCTCGATCTCAAATCTATCTTGGAAAATACTTGTGCCCCACGAAGTTGATCAAATAGGTCGTCAATTCTGGGTAATGGATATTTATTCTTGATTGTCAGTTTGTTCAACTCTCGATAGTCCACACACATCCGCATTGAATCATCTTTCTTCTTTACAAACAACACTGGAGGTCCCCACGACGATATGCTAGGTCGAATGAAACCTTTGTCAAGTAGTTCTTGTAGTTGAACTTTCAGCTCCTTCAATTCCACTGGTGCCATTCTATATGGTGCCTTGGATACGGGTCTTGAGTCTGGCATTACTTCAATGGTGAACTCAATTTCTCTCCCAATCAGAACATCTGGAAAATCATCAGGAAACACATATGGATATTCTCACACTATTAGAATGTCTTCTACTTTTCATTCACTCATTGTCATGTCAGTCACTGAACACAAAAATCCATGGCATCCTTTCCTCAATAATTTACCCGCTCAAATAACCGAAATCAAATACGGCGGTGGTGTAACTCCACTCCCTTGGAAACAAAAGTCCCCATGAACCAGTGATCGAAAATTAACCTCTTTCCTTTCACAGTCTATTGTGGCTAGGTTAAGGGCTAACCAATCCATTCCTAAGATCACGTCAAAGTGGTTCACAACGATAGGTATAAGGTCTACTGTCATTAACTTATCACCTAGTTGGATCTCACAGTTCCGGTATACCGTAGATGTCATTATCGACTTACTAAGAGGTACGGCCACAGACAATTCATACCCTAACGGTGCAGATTTAACATTCAAATGTTCAACAAAGTCATGCGATATAAATGAATGCGTAGATCCTGTGTCAACGAGTATGCGTGCTTAGTGCGAACATACAAGCACCATACCTGAGACCACTGTCTCTGAAGTAGCCATATCTCCTGGATTCATCTGAAATGCTCTCCCTTGATGCTGCTCTGTCCTTTGTCCCCCATCATTGGACTGTCTAGGCTTCGAACCACTAGAAGCCATAGAACTAGCACCTTGCTGAGAATGCTTTCTCGGGCAATCCTTCGCTCGATGTCCAATGGTACCATAATTGAAGCATTTAATCTGTGAAGCTGGTATAAAACTTACACTATTTTTCCCTTGGGTTTTATTAGGAAAGTTTGTCATAAAGCATCGGCCAGTATGTGGTTGATTATAAAGTGTGCACAACGGTAAATTACTTGGTGTCCTCCTCGTATTACCAAAGCTTGAACCAGAGCCGTATAAACAGTTTCTTGGAAGATCCGCCTTGATTCCAGTCTCCACCCTCATAACCTTGTTTGCCTTGCTGATTCTGTCTCGATCATTCCGTCCCGCTCTCGGCCACAAGTGTCGTTTGTTGCACTGCTGCCACAGTCGAGTGCTCATAGGTCTCTACTCTCAAACGGATATTTTTCCTCAAACCTTCTTCGAATTTTGTTGCCCTATCTTCCTCCTCTGGTACTGAACCCTTTCCAAATCTTAGCAATGAATTATACTTGGAAGTATATTCAGTTACAGTCATATCTCCCTGCTTCAGGTTATCAAATTCTCACTTCTTTGCATTGTAGGTGGCTTACGGAAAGAATCGTCGATTGAACTCTGCCTTGAACCCTTCCCAAATAATCGGTGCTCATTGATCTAGCACATTTACCCACGAATTCTGGGCTTCACCTTCAGTACATCACTTGTATTCTCCATTTTCTCCCTATCGGTCATCAGAATAGAATGAAAGATTCTTTCCATGTCCATGATCCAATGTTCTACGATCGTTGGGTCGGGTGTCCCATGAAATTCCATCGGTTTCTTCCGAGCAAACTGTTCGGATACTGATCTCATACCTCTATTTTCAGGCCCATGCACCACAGTTATCGGTGCTGGTTCTAATGGAGATGTTGGAGGCAAACGCTCCGCTATATTCCTCATCATGTCTCCCAAATTTCCCATCATTTCTGCCATTTGATTCATACGTCGAGTGTGTGGCAACAGATCTCGCTATTCGTCACTCATGATGTTATAATCCTGTAATTCTTAGTGCATAAACACTATGCATGTATGACAATATATATATATATAACTATGTATGTACAACAACATACATTTGCATCAAACATCTCTACAATATGTGGGTGCAATCTAGAATATGTGGCAAAAGCGCTCAACACTCCACTCGTTGTCGAACGTTCCCAAAGTTTTGTTACCTCTAGCTCTGATACCAATAAATGTCACGACCTATCCCGCTAACGTGCGGAAACGGACACGTGGCACGCCGCCAAGGCTCATCCAATGCAACAAATAACAATACGCAGCGGAAAACAACTTAAAAACAACCTTGAGTATATAAAACTTTTGAAAACATTACCCTCCGAGTTGTAAAATCCGTGTAAAATTGAAAACGCAATTATATTTCGAATCGAATGATTTTATGTTAAAAGGGGTCCCAAAGGTCCCCTAAGAACCAATCAAAACATTTCAAAAATTTCTGAAAGGTATCGAACAAGATTTCTGGCAGGGGGTATCTCGACCGGTCGAACGACCTCCTTCGACCGGTCGAATGGCCCTTTAGCAGAATCCTTACCAATGCTGTAGAATTTGCTAAGGATCAAACAACCTCCACTCCAAACCTTCTACCAAACATACTTGTAATTGATTTAACACTTCACCATCCATACTAGGCTTTCAATAACATCTTTAAGACATGTTGAACCACGAAAAGAAATAATAACGGAACAAGCTAAGGCTTGTTTGACTTAAAATATTAAAGTTCTATTACATTCCTCCGAAACGCTAAATTTACAAGTTAGGCTTTCAAAACACGAATCCACGAGGATTCCTTACAACAAAACCAAAGGGAGTTTTAATACATGTTACAACCTTATAAATCCATTCCAAAGCTTCAAAATGTAGTCTCAAGTCCTAACTTCCAAAATTAGCATTTTCGACAAAGGAATGGAACACAAAAACATATACAAAGTGATTCAACCCCGTCGTCCCCGTGATCTCACTCTTCGCACTTCTTCTTTCCTTTTTTCTTGTCACCTGCAATGGAGTAACACTCCACTGCTCAGCTATATATATCAAAACTTAGGTTTTACCTCTACGAGTTCAAATCTCGAATTTGGAGAAAAACAGATGGACAAAAGGTCGTAAACGGCATCGCAAAGCCCGTGCAACCTAATCCCCCTTTCTCTCTCTCTCTCCCAAGATATTATATGAATTTTGTATCTAATGTCAATTTTATCCCCTTCTATCTATAGGAAAACTCTGCAGAAATTATGTTTACCCCCACGTGGGTTTCTTAAACTTCTAGTTAACTCCTGAAATGTCGCACACGTTCATTTTATGACTTCATGAGTGACAGTTATAAATTTTATAAGTTTTCGACTAAGCCCCGTTTGGGTCCAAAAAATACATCCGAAAACTAAATTTTGTGGAATCTCTACATAACCTACTTTTTTTTATGACGTATCACTCACGTTCTCACCACAGTTCTCAAAATGATATCTAACGGTATCAAGATTATCAGAATTTTACTCTACACAGGTAAATTTACTATTCGTGAAATACTAGATAATTCAAATAACATTTAAATCATGTAACTGCCATTTAATCATACGGATGCCTCGTGATTCTCCGATTACTGTGTCCTCAACCGACACTCCACCGTTGACTACTGTCAACTATTTATCTCAATTATCAAATAACATTGATAATTTATGAAATTCGAATATGCATTTATAAAACAATGATTTTCTGGAACGGACATGACAAATTGCACGTCGGCTTTTCTTATTTTGCTTAACCTTTATCAAGGAACAAACTAAGTTAAGAAATACAGCAATGCTAGATACACAACATATTCCACAACAGGGCTTTAAATGCATGTACCTTGTGCTATGTAAGTGGTGCATAGAAAAGTGCAAAAAATTCACACAACACAAGGTACAACACATTTAAAGCCCTGTTGTAGAATGTGTTGTGGAATGTATTGTGTGGCTAAAATTTTTCTAAGAAATCAACAATGCTTGGCCCACAACACATTCCACAACATGACTTTAATTGAGTAGCTAAGAAAGGTCCACACCTAAGAAAAGTCTAAACTAAGTTAAGAAAGGTCCAACCAACGGAGCATTAATTGCGCTAACTTTTTTTTCCCCCTTCAATATATGTGCAACACATGGACAGTGGTTTTGTACTAGGTGGAGCGAAACCACCTTGCCCCATTATAAATTTCCCTAAAAATTTTACTTAGATGTCCCTATTTGGTTAAAAACTTTTAAGGCATTGCATTAGAGAGTCTATCTTGTAATTGGCTTTTCATTCGTGTTACCAAAATTGTTTTGGAAACTTAAATTATGGAGCGATTGGAGGATTTCTTAGCGACAACTGCGGATTTCTACAATTGTCAAACAAATATGCTAGGCACACAACACATTCCACAACAAGGCTTTAAATGTACTGTACCCTTAAATTTTCACACTACTCTATGCACCACTTGTACAACACAGGGTACATGCAATTAAAACTCTGTTGTGGAATGCGTTTTAGAATGTGTTGTGTGTCTAGCATTTCTCATTGTCAAATGTAACAAGGGCGTGCTTTTGGCAATTGCAATTAAGAGCTGTTTGTGTTAACTTTTAAAATAATAACATTTTGGACTGAGAGTTTTTAAAAAGCTTCATATTTGTGCTCTTTTTTTAGAAGAAAGTTAGGTTTAAAAAGAAGAGTCCGGCTCCAATGCGCAGTGGGTAAGTGCACTGGGCTTTTAAGTCTAAAAAAAATGAGAGCATTTTTGCTCACCCAAAAAATGGTTCACCAATGGTCACTCAAGCATCTCATTGGCCAATGCAGTAGGACCCAGGATTAAACAAATGAGATACTTGAATGAGCATTGGTGAACCATTTTTTGGGTGAGCAAAAGTATTTAAAAAAAAAAAGTATGGGTCAAAGGGGCAGCAGGACAGGGTGTGGATCAACGAGCCCCCCCCTCTCCCCTTCGCGATTTTTTTAGGCTTAAAAACCCAGTGCTTTCAGCCAGTGCACTTTACCCAGTGCACACTGAAGTCTGACTCTAAAAAAGAAATCCTATTTTTTTTATAAAAAAAAGCCATGAAATAAGTTAGTTCCAACCTTTATAACTTTTTAAACAATCACTAATTAGTTATTTTTGGTCCAAAAAAAGCTATCACAAACAAACTCTTAGCCTTTGTTTGGATTGAAAGAACCGGAGAGAAGAGAAGAGAAGAGGAAAGGAACCACTTTCTCTCCAGTTCTCTCGTTTGGATATTTAAGTTGCGAGAGAAAAGAACGTTAATGGAGAGAACTAAAAAGAACGTGAAGAGAAAAATAACCTAATTTTGGTTCTCTCCAAATCGGAGAGACTGAGGAAAGAAGAGAAGAGAATCATAATAAAATATTAATAAAATGACTAATATGTCCTCAATGTTTAATTTTATTCTAATTTATTACCATTATTTAATATAGGGAAAAAGAGTAAATTGATTTTAAATTCTTTCTCTTCTCTTCTCTTATGAAAGCTAAACAAACAAGAGAACCTTATATTTCTCTTCTCGTCTTTTCTATTCATCCAAACTAGTATGCTTTCTCTTCTCTTCTCTTCTCTTAATGAAATTTTCTTTTCTTCTCTCTGATTTTCTCAATCCAAACATAATATTAAAAAAAAAAAAATTTTAAAAAAAATGAAGAAGAAAAAGAAGAAGAAGAAATTACGTAGATGATCAATGGATGGGTTAAGAGGACGATGATGAAATCAATTGTCACACCTTTTTACACTTAGATTTTGATTGCATATTAGAAAAGAGTTAATTATATGCAAAAAGATTATGGAAGCTTGTGGTCGGCCATTAACGAGAGTTTTACTTTGGATTTTAGGAAAAAGGTTTCATTATTCAACCCCAAAAAAGAAAACAAAAATTAAAAAGAAGTTGATTACAACAAGAAAGAGGCAAAGGTAACTACAAGGAGTGTCTCACTAATAATTAATAATGCATTATATATATATATATATATTCCCCCTCTACTGGAGGAAGAAATGTTACCACCGCCAGGCGGCTCGTCAACTTTGTGGGTGCTCCGGTTGAGGGGGTGTTGATCATGTGTGATAAATTAATTGGACAGTTTTTCAACAAGTGATAGAGGGAGTGATTGTTGGGATTATATCACATGTGGGATAATCTCATTAATTTAAATATTATGATTTGGCTAGATTCTTAATATGATTTGGTTTTCTTGATAGAGTTGTATTATTTGTCCAACAAGTAATGAGTTGCAAACTCTATATATAGGGATGTTGTATAGGAATTTAGGAAACTCTTGGTGTACCAAGTTGGGCGTCTCCTCTCATGGAGGTGCATGATCTAGGGTGAGAGAGATATTAATTACTGGGGTTTTCTATGAGGGTTGTTAATAATGATAGGGATGTGAGGAAAGGATGAGTATTTCTTTATGTCTATGATTTCACTATGTTATAGTGATTAATTGTGTCAGGTTCTTAGGGGTATTGAGTGAGGAGAGTACAAGGGTCTTGTATTTGGGTTATGAGATTTAATCCATGTAATTTGTACCATGTTTTACTTTTTTTTTTTTTTTGCTAACATGTACCATGATTTACTAAATAGTGAAAGAATGGATCTCTCGAATGTGGACGTAGGTAGGTGTTTGGCCGAACCATGTAGAAATATGTGTGTCTTTTCTTTGGTATGTATGTTTACTTACTGCTCGTGTGTATGTATTTGAGGGAATTTGGTTCCGCGTGTTAAATTTCCAACAACTAGTATGTTTTCTCTTCTCTACTCTTCTCTTAACGAGATTCGCTTCTTTTCTCTCTGATTCTTTTAATTCAAATACAATATTAAATAAAATAAAATAAAATAAAAAAAGAAGAAGTTACATAGAGGATCAATGGATGGGTTAAGAGGACGATGATGAAATCAATTGTCACACCTTTTTACACGTAATTTTGATTGCATATTAGAAAAAGAGTCAATTTTAAAGTGGGATTAAATATTATATTCAAAAAGATGATGGAGGCTTGTGGTCAGCCATTAACGAGAGTTCACTTTGGATTTTAGGAAAAAGGTTTCATTTTTCAAACCCAAAAAAAAAAAAACAAAAAAAACAAAAAAAAAAAAAATTAAAAACAAGTTGATTACAACAAGAAAGAGGCAAAGGTAAACTATAAAGACTGTCTCTCTAATAATTAATAATGCATTTTCTGTGGTGGAGAGGAGTTCAAATGACAAAGGAATGTATATATATATACACACTAGGGTACCAGCACGTGCGCAGCACGTGCCAATCCCCCTTTATTAGTTTATTTGTTTTCTTTTTTTCCCCATTTTGAATTTTGATATTAATGGTATAAAAATTTAATAAACAAATGAAAGACATTATATTTTCTCAAATTATATTTATTTCCTTTGAAGAAAGTACTACAATTTTTTTATGACTTATTTTTGTCTCCATATATTCAAAGTTCCTTAATAGATAGTATTTCTGAATAGTAGCTGACATGTGTGTGTAATAAAATTGAATTTATATCCATGTGTTAAAATAAGTAAAATCTTCATTTGGTATGTAAATCTGTAATTGTCATATTGATATCAACTATTCTTTTTTGGAATGTATAAGTACACTATTTTTATGGATTTGGGTATAAGATTCTAATAATATTGTTTCAATTTGGTATGAGATTTATTGTTCTAGAATTACAAAGCAAAAATGTATTCATATTTTTATGAGTTAATTTAATCTCCATATGCTCAAAGTTCTGTAATGGACTATAGTTTTGAAATGGTAAATGACACATATTATGTATGTGTGTCTAATAAAAAAAGAATTATAAGCATGGGTATAAATTAAATTTATAGCCATGTGTGTGTACTATAAAATTCAGTTTTAAAATAAAAGGAAAAAGGGAAAGGGGAGAAGCCACAGTATGTGGTTAAAAAACTCACAATATATTAATCCTAAATTTTAGGACAAAAGTTGACCAAAATATAAATATTACAGACCAATACATAGTCAGGCATTATTGTTGACTTTTGTTGAAGTGAATGATAAACATGTCACAAAATCTTAACGTAAATGTAATTATACATTTTACAATATATAAATCATAAATTCGAGGGAAGAAGTTGATCGAAATAAAATTATTAGCCATTTTTTTTTTTACTTTTTTTAAGTGAATAGTAATTATACATATTACAATATGTAAATCCTAAATTTGAGGAAAGAAGTTGACCAAAATGTAAATATGAGTGATCAATTCATAAATAGTCACCAAAATAGCCACTTTTGTTGACTTTTTTGAAGTACATAATCAATATCCCAGAATTTGTTGACCTAATGCAAAAACTTGTTGACCAAATGTAATTACACACAATATTGTTGATTGAAACCTCATTATTATATTAAATAAAATTGCAAAAGCTGACCTAAACCTAATTACCTTATTTTGACATGACCAAATTACCCTAACACAAATCAATATATCCTAATGATGGGTATAGATGCATGATTAAATATGGTATAGTAGAGGGGCAAAATGGACCTAAAGAAAGGTTGTAAACTTGGATGATAACGTATGTTTTTTGCACAAATATAACGAAAAAACCATCCAGATTAGAACAAAAGTCAGATCAAAGACTAAAGGATAAGGGAATAGATGAAATAGAAAAGGGTAAAATGGTATTTCTGACGAACCGGGTGAACTATTGTCACTAAGGCTCTTATATATATAGGGTATAGATATATAATCCGTATACATATGTATGTAGAGAGAGATAGGAAGAGAGAACTTCTTGAGAATGATATTTGATTTGAAGCTAGAAAATAAAAGTACGTAGCGGAGTGAGTTGTAGTTTTATTGGCAGCGTCGGTCTTTTTTTAGTGAGCAAAGAGAGTGTTCGAATTCCCATAAGAGATTCTAGTTGCTTGCCCCCTTAGTTATTCTTCAGTCAGAATGAGTGGACCTTGTTGAGCTTTGCAGTGTGCGAGTGTGAGGGTTTTCGGGTTAGGTTGTGCTGGAGTATAATATAGAAATAGCCTTCAAAGAATCCACAACAATAGAAGAATATCACTGTCAATATTACCATTGAATAAAAATCAATTATAAGGTGATCGAGATGAGGCGCAAAGCTCTCTTGAGACGATACGTGCCCTCTACGGGTGATCCCGGTGCACTAGGAAATAGCACGCTGTCTCCAAGATACAATAGCCCGGCCACCCTTGCCGTACGCCTATCAAATCTGCACAACTGATAAGGCATGAAGCTTGCCCACTAGTGCCTTCTTTACCCAACCAAAACTCAATACAAAGGATCAACAAATTATATGAAAGTTGTAATAGGGACTGACCATGACTGTCAAGAGAGTCTTGCCTTAAAAAAGAAAAACCAATTTGGTTACTGTAAAAAAACAAGGTGTATGAATTACATGATATAGCTTTTCTATACAAGCCACTAGTCCTTAACTTTCATAACCACGATTGCCTTTTTAAAGCCATCACATATATAACAGTAGACAAAAGAATGACTCTTGAGTAAACATCATAACTGTTGGCTTCCAACATTAAGAATAAAACTGTCCAGGTTGTAGCCGTTTGGAAGAAATGAATCCTTTGATTAAAAGAATAAACTGATGGTTTGAAAGTCATTAAAACAATAGATAAGTATTTCTGTGTTAATAAAGTAATTTTTATTAAAATAAACCAATAATCCAACAATCCCCCACTTATTTTAATAAAATAAAAAAATACTCAATATTGGGTAAGGATAAAAAATTATGCGTAATGAGGGTTCCAATGGCTTGAACCCCTACTTAGTGTTCAGCAAATCTTGCCCCAGAGCCAGTAGTGACAATGTCTTGAACTATGACTGCTTTGGGGAAACAAGACGTTGCATCACACACATAATTTTTTCAACACTCTAATCCAAGCTTCAAATCTAGCACGTTAACAACCATGTGCTATATCCCGGCTTCTTGAGTGCTCTAGAGAATTAGCCCTATTCTCATAGAAAACGGCCCCACTTCCACACTCAAATAGGTGAGTTTATCAAGGATGTACTCATGACTCTGACATCCCACCAATAATGGCTATAGAACTCATTAAGAGTTGTAAACAACTCAACCTCATATCTGTCATGAGATCCATACACTTACACCATAGGGATAGCCAATGAGCTAGTACTGAATTTAGTGCATGTCAATCAAACCACTCTATGATTCGTTCTTCCCTTTGAACCTAGTTCTCAGAATCTCTGGTCCCTAGGTAGGGTATCCTCATAGGCAATTTATTTTCATTGGGCTTTAAGCCTATCCCCCTCTATGCAATCTAGAATTTAACTTTAGCTAAAGCTTTTATAGATAATTATCTCCATAACTCGTCACTTCACTTGTGAATGATTTTACAGTATTGTGTTTTTCCCGTTGTAGTACTTATTCCTACACTTCCAATCATTAAAGTACATTCACAATGGGTCAAAACAAGTGGTATTGATTTTCTTGAACATTATCGTGTCATACAGAAAATCATAAACCAACCCACTTTATCATTGGCATTTAACAAATAAACTCCACCTCTCAATTTATATACATAGCCAATGGTATATAGTGAATCACCCTATAGGGCATTCCAATCTCATCACTATACTTTTCCAGTAAAGTGGAAAACCTAAGTGTTTCATTACACAAGTAATGGTAATTCAAAATAATCAATGATCATCTTGGAAATCCCAAGGTATCACATACTTCGTCTTGGTTAATTCCAAGGAATCCTTTAATTTAAAGTTTCTTTCTCATATCATCTTGAATCAAATTCAAGGTATCACGCCATTTTGGAAATATCCAAACCTTATCAAATTTAACTACCTTGGATTAAAACCAAAACAAACTCAAAATTTTCATCTTGGAGAATGTCCAAGGCATTCACAAAATAACCGCCATCTTGGATAATATATCCAAGGTAAACAAATATAATCATCTTGGATTAATTCTACCCAAGGCAAACATATATTGTCAGATCAATGAATTTATTTATATCATTATACTTTATAAGTATAATTTATTCCACCACTTGGATCACCAACTCCTTGCACTATTCCAAGTAATTTTTCAAAGCCAAAATTATATCAAAATAACTCAATGTTTTTTAAAAGCCGCCACTATTTGGAAAATACCATAACTCACAATTTAGGGCCGATAAAATATTGCCAAATTCTCAATATTTTTTTTAAGCTAGTCTCCAAAATTTAGTGGTAATATTTTTCTAAAAATTTGGAAACCAATTTTAAGAACATCATTGCTCAAAAACTTGTAACATGGCACTTTTTCAAAAATCTCATGATCTGTCTCAAGATCTTCACTTTAACCAAATAATTTAAGTGCCTCAAATTTTTTTTGAAGTTCTAGTAACTCAAGTACATATTTCAAATCACAATTCTTTTCGAGTACAAGAATTTTTTTTTTCAAAGTAAGAAGACATTTACCATAATGTCTTTTAAACTTCCAAAATTACATCCAACACAATTTCATTGATTTACACTATATATACACCATGAAAAATATTTTGTCACATTTCAAGTAAACACACATATGTTATCCCATGATATAATACATTTCATAGAAGTTTACTCACAAAATAAAAACATCACAAACTCACGTATCCATTAGAAGTTATGGATGACCACCAATGATGTAATACCACCTCTTTGTCCTTGTATGACATGCAAAAGGCTTAATAGATTTGTGATGGTGAATAATATCAAGAAAATTAACCCGCAATGTAAGAAAAGCAACTTCACCAAAAATCTTACAAGGATGAACTATCACTAGTTTTTTTCCTTTTTACCTAAAGCATAATTCACACAAGTCAATAAGATAATGTTTGTTGAGCATGTTCAACTAACTTTTGTGTTATATATAACAAATTCCATTTTAACCCAGATTCAATCTCAAGTGTTGAGAGCAAATTAAAGTCAACATTGTTTGTAATTTTCTACCAAAGGCATGAAAATCTTATCAATCTATGTCGCCAATATAGCTAATAGTTAGTATTATCAAGAGAAACGGTACGTCACTAATACACTACAAAATGTAGACCGACAGTAAGCAATTGGAACACATATAGCCTCAAGATAGGGAACGTATTTGGGTAATAATACCATCAATTTCATCATTTTTTTTGCTTATCCAAAAGTGTAGTCTAATTTGCTTCTTTTCACAAGATTAAAAACTATTCAAATATTAATCAAATCTTATACCCCCAACTATTTCCATCAAATATAATATCTCAAAGAAGCAAGTTTAAAAAACATACCTTAGTCATGAGAACAGTATCCGAAAATAAAAAATGAATTCTTACCACTCACATTATCCTCCGTAAGTATCGTCTCAAATTGTTGGAGAATAATATAGAAATAGCCTTCAAAGAATCCCCCACAATAGAATTGTTGGAAATATTTCATCTCATACAAAATTGTTATAAATATTTCATTGATATAGTTGGAAACAAAAACAGATTCTAAATATAACAAATGAAAACAGTAAAATTACACTTTGACAGAGACAGAAATTAAACAGGAAAATCAAACCGAGGCCTGTAATTTTCATTCACAGTTTCCTTAAAACAGATTCGCCGCCTCACCGGATGTGCTTGAGGAATTCGTCGGCGTCTGTCTCCCAGGATACAGCGGCTTCTAGCAGTAGGACTTGCACAACGTACAACTGCTCCGGCGAACTTCTTATGTTTTGTGCTCTCTCAGAAAACTCAGGACAGTAGGAGAAGAGAAGAGAAGACTCTGTAATTCGTATCTCTAGACTGAGGGGAAGCTGTGATATATATAGGATAGTCATGCCTTTCCATTTTCTGTAACTACAACCTATTCATATCTTGCAACAGTTTAGAAATCCCAAAGGTTTCTGCAATGCAAAACATGTGCAGAAATCCCAAGGGTCTCTCTTTACAGATTGGAAAAAACTAAACTTGAGGGGTCTAAAAAGAAATATTATGTGCGGGCCGCACCCGCACCCACACCCACGACCACGACCCGACCCGGCGCGGCACGGCCGGTCGGACGGACGGACGGCGGCGGCGGCGCGCGCGCGCGCGCGTGTGCGCGTGTGTGGAGTAAACCCAAAGGGCCTTAGGTCCTCCCCCTTCCACAAAACTGGGTACCCCTTGGGGCCCAAACCCAAAACATGGAGTAGCCTTATAAATACACTAAAGGCTACTTCTAGTTTTCTTATGTGGGACAAGGCAATTTGTGAACCTCTTTCATTTCAACAACTCCTTGTATGGGACAACCTTTAACCATTAATTTCTCATTCACCCATCAATAGTTTTGGACATGTGAATATCCAAACTTCATCTCCTCATGTAGGAGAACACAAATCCATAAGGACCCCACTTAAACTCTAAGTGGGTCCCACTTTTATTAGCCCTTAAACATGGCCAAATACACATATTTATCCAACAATCCCCCACATGAATGAAATTAACCGAAACGATGTGAGACAGTGACTCGACAAGAGAGAGAGCACAACGGATTACTCCTGCAAAGGATAGGTAGCTTTTGGCTTTGAACCTTCCCTTGTGACAATCTATCAGATTTACTGGCTGACCAGTGAACGTATAGTCTTGAACTGATTGCCATTAGTGTAAACAACCGACAGACATCACACAAGAGCTTTCCAAACATAGTTTAGTTCTTACACTTGTGTTCATTTTGGCCTTGAACACTCGCCTGGTTCAGTGAATGTTTATCAAAGAATTTTGCCTTTCTCAAATTCTTTTAGAAACGGCCCCACTTCACATTCACATAGGTGACTATTTAGAGTATCCTGCTATACTCCGCTTGGTTATACCAACGCACATAGTCATTAAAAGCTAAGCTTACCCTTACACCATGCAGGTATCACTGTTGAATCATAGAAATGGGCAGAAGAACATTTCTTCTCAGTGATTCTCTTAAGGTACATGAAATTAGGTTGTCCCTTTGAACCTAGATCTTGGGATCTCCAGTCAACTAGGTTGGGTTTCCATTCCATTCCCTTGTAACGTCATAGGCTTTAGTCCCATTCCTCTAGATGATTTATTAACTAACTCTCGATTTAACCCTTTGGTTAGCGGATCCGCAATATTGTCCTTTGACTTTACATAGTCAATTGTGACAATCCCACTTGAGAGTAGTTGTTTAATGGTATTGTGTCTACGACGAATATGTCTAGACTTACCATTATACATATTACTTTGTGCCCTTCCAATAGCAGATTGGCTATCGCAGTGTATGCAAATAGCTGGCACAGGTTTTGACCATCTAGGAATATCTTCTACAAAATGGCGAAGCCATTCAGCCTCTTCAGCTGCCTTGTCTAGCGCAATGAATTCAGATTCCATTGTCGATCTAGCAATACAAGTTTGTTTTGAAGATTTCCATGATACAGCTGCACCACCAAGTGTGAAAACATATCCACTTGTAGATTTTGAATCTTTCATATCGGATATCCAATTTGCATCACTGTATCCTTCCAATACAGCTGGATATCTCATGTAGTGCAATCCCTGATCACGTGTATATCGTAAGTACCGCAGTATCCTTACTATCCCTTTCCAGTGTTCAATACTAGGATTACTAGTATATCTACTTAGTCTACTAACAGAATAAGCAATGTCAGGCCTTGTACAACTCATTAAGTACATCAAACTTCCTATCACTTGAGAATATTCTTGTTGAGAAACACTCTCACCAGTATTCTTAGATAGGTGTAGACTTAAATCCACAGGCGTCCTGGCTATACTAGTATCAGACTTGTTGAACTTCTCTAGGATCTTGTCTACATAATGTGACTGTGACAGAACAAGTCCATTAGTATTTCTAGAGATCTTGATGCCCAATATGACATCAGCAAGTCCCATATCTTTCATGTCAAATTTAGAATTTAACATTTTCTTAGTGGATTTAATGATTATATCATTACTACCCACTATGAGCATGTCATCAACATAAAGACATAGGATGACATAGCCTTCAATTGTGTCTTTGACATAAACACATTTATCACACTCATTGATTTTAAACCCACTAGAGAGTATAGCTTGGTCAAATTTTTCATGCCATTATTTTGGAGCTTGCTTTAAGCCATACAATGATTTGACAAGCTTACACACTTTATTTTCTTGCCCTGGAGCAGAAAATCCTTCAGGTTGTTCCATGTAGATTTGTTCATTCAAATCTCCATTTAGGAAGGCAGTCTTAACATCCATTTGATGTATTTCGAGACCTCGCAACGCTGCGATCGCAATAATCATACGAATGGATGTTATTCTCGTAACAGGAGAATACGTATCAAAGTAGTCTAGACCCTCCTTTTGTCTATACCCTTTGATGACAAGCCTTGCCTTATACTTATCAATAGTACCATCTGTCTTCATTTTCTTTTTAAAAATCCATTTGTAGCCCAATGGCTTACAACCAGGAGGAAGATCTACCAGTTCCCAAGTATGGTTTTGTAGGATAGAATCAATTTCACTCTTGATTGCTTCTTTCCACAATGGACCATCTGGTGATCTAATAGCTTCATTATAGCTTTGGGGCTCACTTTCTATAACATAAGTTAGAAAGTCTGGACCAAAAGATTTTGAGGTTCTAGCTCGTTTTCCACGTCTAGGCTCAATATCTACATTTTCTTCTTGGGTTTTACTAGTTTCCCCAACAGTCTCAAATGTGCATTTTTTAGAACTATATTCCTCTTTACAAGGAAATATATTCTCAAAGAAAGACGCATTTCTAGACTCCATGATCGTGTTCTTGTGTATATCTGGGTTTTCAGATTTATGTACAAGAAACCGATACGCACTACTATTATGTGCATAGCCAATAAATAAACAATCAACAGTTTTTGGACCTATCCTTTCTTTCTTAGGAATAGGTACAAGAACTTTTGCAAGACACCCCCACATTCGTAAGAACTTGTAGGAAGGTTTTCGACTATTCCATTGTTCATACGGGGTTTGATCAACTTTCTTTCGAGGTACCTTATTTAAAATATAATTTGCGGAGAGAATTGCCTCCCCCCACAAGTTCTGTAGCAATCCAGAACTTATTAACATAGCATTCATCATTTCTTTTAAGGTACGATTTTTCCTTTCAGCAACTCCATTTGATGGAGGTGAATAAGGTGCGGTGGTTTGGTGAATAATTCCATTTTGTGCACAAAACTCACCATATGGCGCTACATATTCACCACCGCTATCACTTCTCAACACCTTAATCTTTTTACTTAGTTGATTCTCAACCTCTGTCTTGTATAGAATGAACTTAGCCAAAGCTTCATCCTTACTTTTTAGCAAATACACATAACAGTATTTAGTGCAATCATCAACAAAAGTTAATAAAATGAGTACCTCTTCTGTTTACTTGCTTGAGTCTTCCAATTTGTGGCATGGTAGACTAGGACATGTTAATTTTAATTCTTTGCGAAGATTAATTAAATTAGACCACATACATTGTTGGAAATATTTCATCTCATACAAAATTGTTAGAAATATTTCATTGATATAGTTGGAAACAAAAACAGATTCTGAATATAACAAATGAAAACAGTAAAATTACACTTTGACAGAGACAGAAATTAAACAGGAAAATCAAACCGAGGCCTGTGATTTTCATTCACAGTTTCCTTAAAACAGATTCGCCGCCTCACCGGATGTGCTTGAGGAATTCGTCGGCGTCTGTCTCCCAGGATACAGCGGCTTCTAGCAGTAGGACTTGCACAACGTACAACTGCTCCGGCGAACTTCTTATGTTTTTGTTTTGAAAATATATATATAATCTGTTTTAAGATTGTTGGAAATATTTCATTGATATAGTTGGAAACAAAAACAGATTCTGAATATAACAAATGAAAACAGTAAAATTACACTTTGACAGAGACAGAAATTAAACAGGAAAATCAAACCGAGGCCTGTGATTTTCATTCACAGTTTCCTTAAAACAGATTCGTCGCCTCACCGGATGTGCTTGAGGAATTCGTCGGCGTCTGTCTCCCAGGATACAGCGGCTTCTAGCAGTAGGACTTGCACAACGTACAACTGCTCCGGCGAACTTCTTATGTTTTGTGCTCTCTCAGAAAACTCAGGACAGTAGGAGAAAAGAAGAGAAGACTCTGTAATTCGTATCTCTAGACTGAGGGGAAGCTGTGATATATATAGGATAGTCATGCCTTTCCATTTTCTGTAACTACAACCTGTTCATATCTTGCAACAGTTTAGAAATCCCAAAGGTTTCTGCAATGCAAAACATGTGCAGAAATCCCAAGGGTCTCTCTTTACAAATTGGAAAAAACTAAACATGAGGGGTCTAAAAAGAAATATTTTGTGCGGGCCGCACCTACACCCACGACCACGACCCGACCCGGCTCGGCACGGCCGGTCGGTCGGACGGACGGCGGCGGCGGCGCGCGCGCGCGCGTGTGTGCGCGTGTGTGGAGTAAACCCAAAGGGCCTTAGGTCCTCCCCCTTGCACAAAACTGGGTACCCCTTGGGGCCCAAACACAAAATATGAAGTAGCCTTATAAATACACTAAAGGCTACTTCTAGTTTTCTTATGTGGGACAAGGCAATTTGTGAACCTCTTTCATTTCAACAACTCCTTGTATGGGACAACCTTTAACCATTAATTTCTCATTCACCCATCAATAGTTTTGGACATGTGAATATCCAAACTTCATCTCCTCATGTAGGAGAACACAAATCCATAAGGACCCCACTTAAACTCTAAGTGGGTCCCACTTTTATTAGACCTTAAACATGGCCAAATACACATATTTATCCAACAAGAATAATATCACTGTCAATTCTACCATTGAATAAAACCAATTATAAGGTGACCGAGATGAGGCGCAAAGCTCCCTTGAGACGATACGCGCCCTCTACAGGTAATACCCGGTGCAGTAGGATATAGCACGCCGTCTCCGGTATACAACAGCTCGACCACCCTTGTCATACGCCTATCAAATCTGCACAACTGATAAGGCAAGAAGCTTGTCCACTAGTGCCTTCTTTACCCAACCACAACTCAATACAAAGGATCAACAAATTATATGAAAGTTGTAATAGGGACTGACTATGAGTGTCAAGAGAGTCTTACCTTAAAAAAGAAAAACCAATTTGGTTACTGTAAAAAACAAGGTGTATGAATTACATGATATAGCTTTTCTATACAAGCCACTAGTCCCTAACTTTCATAACCACGATTGCCTTTTTAAAGCCATCACATGTATAACAGTAGACAAAAGAATAACTCTTGAGTAAACATCATAACCGTTGGCTTCCAACATTAAGAATAAAACTGTCTAGGTTGTAGCCGTTGGGAAGAAATGAATGCTTTGATTAAAAGAATAAACTGATGGTTTGAAAGTCATTAAAGCAATAGATAAATATTTCTGTGTTAACAAAGTAATTTTTATTAAAATAAACCAATAATCCAACAGGTTGTGACTGGGGTGTGCGTATGTGTGTGGAGTGTGTGTATATCCAGTCCGGATCCAAATAAGTATTAAAAAATTTTTTTTTAAAAAAAAAGAGTAAAGTAAAATATGTAATAATTAACCTCTTCCTAGCAACCCAAAAAAAAAATAGAATTTGAGTAGAAACTCCCTTATATTGGAAGATTTGAGTTTAAAGACCAAATCATTTTTTTAATTTTAGTCAAAAGTACAAAATTAGGAGTAAAATTTAATCAAACCATATCCTTTCACCAGTTTGAATACTAATAGCAGGACCAAAATACCCCTCAATGGGTTTTTACAAGACAGACAACGAGACCGATGACGAGGTAGTGGGCGACAGTGACCTGATGGCGAGGCAGCGGAGGAAGAATGTTACCACCGCCACGCGGCTCATCAGCTTCAAACTGGCTATTGTTCCTATTTGTAGATCTCCTAATCATGATGTGCCCATCTGTTCTTTCTTCCTTAATTTGTGGACTCCTAATGGATGAAGTTTGTCTTCTTTTGTGTGTTGTGATGACTTGATATTCATAAAGTTTTCTCACAAAAGTGCCTCCTTGATCACTTCGTTTTCTTTTTTATTGACCTTTTTTATTGATCCAAAAAAAAAAGTTCATTTTCTTAATTGACAACTAAACAATATCAAATCCATTGCCCTTGATGAGTCAAAATTCGTGACTGGTTTGGCTAGATATATTGCGATTCGATACATATATCCAGAAAGAGTGAGTGAGAGCGCTAAATAATTGAGTGACCTCTTTTCTAAATAAGTTAACTCATTAATGTGAAATTTCACATAGCTTAATTTAATTTATTAATGTGAAATTTCACATATATTGTATGTTAGGTGTTTGGTCTTTATTCCCTGAGAGTTTGTGGTCTCTTATACACACACTCTCTCTTCTAGAATGAAATTTTACACAGAAAAAAGATATGTGAAATTTCACATAACAAATTATGGAAAAACAATGATATTAACACACACACACATACTCTCTCTCTCTCTGTGGCTACCCAAGTCCATTTATCGGGTTAATACAGGCTACCCAGGTCCATTTATCGGGTCCACCGTCGGGAGTTTACTTTTTTAACCCTCGCTTACCAACGACTAAATAGAAGATAGCATTTTTGTTCACCAATTTGGCATAGGGGTGTAACTTGTAACCGATCAATTTTTTCATTAAAAAAAAAAAAGAAAAAATTTGACCAATAGTGGCGGTTGGTCGGTTTTCAAAGTATTCAGTAGGTTTTGGCTTGAACATTCATTTGAAAAAAACCGACTAATCAATTTTTTGGACGGTCGAATTCGGTCGATTTTTGGTTTTCGATATCTTACGTACACCCCAATTCATTAGGCCTTCACTGTGTGTTATGTGTCATATTCCATTTAGGAGCGGATCTAGAAAATCAATCTGGGGGGGAGGGGGGGTTGATAGAGGCGGAACTTTACGGGTGCATGCCCCCAATTTTTTTTTTGGGTCTATTTATATATAGATGATATAAGTTACTGCTACAAAAATTAGCACAAAAACATAAGAGGGATACTGAAAAGTCTGAGAAGTGTGAATGGAAAATAATAGCCCTAATTTGTATTTATAGGGTGGCTTAGTATGACAATTTTACAATAGAAGGGGGGGATTTAACTATGTTAAAAAAAATTAATGTAACTCTAAAAAAATTCTGGGGTGAGCTTGAGCCCCCCCTCCCTTACACCTAATTCCGCCCCTAATTACATTCCCATTTTGTCCCTGTATTATCGACATAATTACTAGAATGAAACACATGTCAACCAGTGGAAAGCTGAGTGAGCAAAAATGTTCTCTGAAAACAAAAGCGTTTGGGTAAGCATAGTGCGCACTCCCAATAGTGAAGAAGGAAGCAACATCAATTTTTCAATTTGGGAACATAAGGATAAAAAAAAAATAGGGATACTAACTTTTCAGTCATTTTTTTTTTGTGTAAAATGTAGAAGTTAGACTATTACTTACTAGAAATTAAGTTTTTAACTTTTTAGTGTAAAATAAAAGTCATCAAATTTACACAACGCAGAGAGCAACTCTTCACAACATTGGATAGGGAGCAACTCACCACAATGTTGGAAGCAACTCACCACAAAGTAGGTGTCATACGTGCCCCGGGAATTACTTTCATGTTAAATGCATAAGTGAAATTTTGTGAATTATCAATGTTATTTGATAATTGTGAATGAGGTTGACTGGAGGTATAACACCCGCTCCCGCGGTTTATATTTATTATTGCTTTAGCATGCATAATCATGAGTTAATGATAATTATAGTGTTATGTGACACATATTGGAAGTGGGTTTAACCCACTAAGTTGTTTTTGGGTGTCCAGTTAGGAACCCAAATTTGGCCAGTGTGGCAGTCCCAAGTTGGGATATGTGTTGATGGGTCCCAGTTGAGGTGGGACAGTAATATGTGGAACACTCTATGTGCCTATATGTTTATTAAGGCTTAAATGATTTATTGTTTTATTGTTAATAATTTCGTGTTATTAGGTGATGACCTCTTTTGGGGTCAATTAGGGGTACCTTTGTGAGCACGAATTGAACACGTTTCATAATTAGTAGGCTAATTAGCAACTTCATTTAATTATATGGGACCACTTATGGGACCCATGCGAGACATAGACAAACACCCATTTAGATTTGGGATAGTTTTAATATAGTTTAAAACTTAATAGGGGTATAATTGCAAAACTAGCAAATCAGTGGGGGTTTCATAATAAAATAGCAAAACCCATATAATCAAGACACACAAGGAGATGACTAAGTTCATAACTAGGAATACAGAAGAGGTATAGGAGATTGACGGGTTCGACGGTTTACGAGTCGAACAACGTCGGTTTTTAAAATAGGCTATATATTCGGACTCTTGGAGGTGAGTCCAATCTATTAGTACTAATTTTATTGAGTTCTGTGATAGTTTTTCCGCGACCCATTTTAGGGTTTAAGCTCATAACTTGTAATTTATATATAGGATTGTGCCTGATTTTCAGTAGGGCTTTAATTTCACAATTAGGAGCGAAACCCAAGAGGTGAGTGATGTTAATTTTGATATTTGGATGATTTAATTTTATGTTGGGTTCAATTGTAATGCCAAATCATGCCTATTAGCTTAGCCTAGTTTACTTAGTTATAATTGGGCAAAATTCATGTGGCTAAATTAGGCCCAATTTATTTGTGAAAGCACGGTGTAATGATTAAATGAGCATGTTGAGTTGCCTATTTGGGTCAATGGAAATTGCTAGTTTTATACCACCATGAGGTAATCTTTGTGGTGACGACCAAAGCCGCCAGATGCCTATGGGACCACACGTGTGAGGTAGTCACGTGGGCTTGGAGAGTGGAGCCGCGGGCTAGCCGGTAGTGGTGGGGTGAACTAGTAATTGCCAGAGACTATAGTTATTTGTAATATGTTGAATTGAGCATGTTTATTACCCACGATCATGATTAGCATTATTCACTAAGCATATAGCTTATATATTGTAGTGGTTATTGAATAACCATCGTAGGTGATCCCGGCGAGGAATCGGGGAAGTGAGCTGGGAAGTGGCTGGCTAGTGCATGGGTTTTGGGGGTTGTTGTAACCTTGTTAATAATTACTTGTCTTTTAGTTTAAAGCTTGCAATATAGTTGTAATTAATCGGTTTTAATCTGGATTGTAGTACGAGTCATATTTTGGTTGGTTTAAGACTTATGTAATATTTCTAGTTAAGCTTTACATTTTAGTTGGGCCATTATCTCATGTAGTAATCTGCTTGTATAATTTGGACACATGCTTTATAAGAGTGGTAAGTATTCAAGGTGTTGGGTGCGGTTGATTGTAAATGGTTATTTTTAGTATTTTTATTTAAAGTGTTTAAAAACTCTTGCTTGAACTTGGAAGCTCATGTTTGTGACTTTGGTTTTATTCCAAATGGTTTAAAGCACTAGTGTTGATTTTAACTGGTGATTTGGTATTAATATATGAAAATTTACTACTTACTAAAAATAGGATTTTTGGCCGATTGCAGAGACGGGATTTTGCCCTTTGTTAGTTGAGCTTCTTTGGTTTAAGCTTATTTTAAACTTATTTTGGAACTTTAATCACTGGTGTAAGGCCTTGGTGGCGTGCCACGTATCTTAGGATCATCTGGGTGGTTCCGGGGCGTGACATTTAGTGGTATCAGAGCGGTAGGCTTAGAACCTTGGGTACGAGGGACGACGATTAAGAGTACGTGTAGATGTTGAGCATATAGATGCATTTCATGAATACATATGAGGATTTGCTATTATGTTGTATTATAATATGTTGGCATAGCATGCAATATATTTATTTGAATTGACTGACAGGTAAGAAAATGGATCCGAATCGGGAACATTCACCTCATTCGAGGTTGGACCTACTAGAAGATGTAGTAAGCAATTTTGTAAGGGCAGTAAGTGATCGAATGGGTGGTGATAGACCTGCAAACCCACAACCACGAGCCAAACGGGGAGTTATTGAACAATTTTATAAAAGAAAGCCGAGTCAGTTTGATGGAGGCCCAGATCCATCACAAGCTGATCATTGGGTAATGGATATGGAACGTATCTTTCGGGCAGTGGAGTGTACAGATGGGGAGAAGATAATGTGTGCTACTGATACTTTGAAAGGTAAAGCCCAGAACTGGTGGACAAATGTGAATATTGATCAAGGGGTACCAGAGACATGGGATAGATTTGTGAAAATTTTCTATAAGCGGTACTTTCCAGCATCCGTCAAGACCCAGATGGGCCGAGAGTTTGCAAATCTGCAACAAGGGGACATGACCGTAAATGAGTATGCAGCAAAATATAATAGCCTACTTCGGTTTGCACATCAAACAGTACCAAGGGAAGTGGATAGGGCACGAAAATTTGAGGAGGGATTACAAGATAATATTAGAAGTCGAGTAGATGTACATCAACTCAGAGAGGTGGGCGATGTACAAGATGTTGCTTTGATCGCAGAAAGAGATATTGATAAGTACAAGCAAAGTCAACAAAGCAAACGACCAACCAAAGGGAAGGGTAAAGGACAAGGTTTCTTTAAGAAGCCACTCTCGCGAGGTTCTGGTTCTAGCTCAAGATTTCAAAGGGAAAGTTCCTTATCTGGGGAGAGTCGCCTATTATGTCCAACGTGCAATCGTCAACATTGGAGTGTATGCCACTTGACGCTAGTATGCAATATCTGCAAGCAGAAGGGGCATATAGCGAGAAATTGCTCACAAGCTCGAATTCAAAGTACGGGGAGCATAAATCCAGACCTAAGGGGAAAATGCTTAAAATGTGGGCAGCCTGGACATCTAGCAAAATATTGCCCAACAAGACGGCAGCGAAGGACAAGTTCTAAGGTTTCATTTGGGGAAAAACCAGGGACAAGTGGGGATAAGGGAAAAGGGCCAGAGTAGAGACAAGGAAGGTATTTTCGTCTAACACCGGGGGATGCTGCAGCTGCTGATTCTGTCGTGTCAGGTATATTACTTATTTGCTCATACCCGACACGTGTCTTAATAGATTCAGGGTCGACACATTCTTTTGTTGCACATGAATTTGTTAGACACTTAGACAGCATGTCAGAACCTTTAGGGTAAGATTTGTCGATATCGTTACCCTTAAGTAAACCCATGGTGACTTCATCAATATTTAAAGCATGTGATATCAGGATAAATGATAGAGTTTTGATAGTGAATTTAATTTCGTTGGCCATTAATTATTTTGATGCGATTTTGGGTATGGACTGGTTATCTGTAAACCAAGAAACTATCAATTGTGAACAGAAAAGAGTTACTTTTCGACCAATGGGACAGGGAGAGTTTAGTTTTCAAGGAACTGGTGTTGTAGCACCACCATATTTGGTTTCAGCAATACGGGTAAGCAAGTTGTTGAAACAAGATTGTTGGGGGTTCTTATGTTCAATAATTGACATACGGGTCATAGGGACTAAAGTAGAAGATATTTCAGTTGTACGAGAGTTCCCAGATGTCTTTCCCGAAGATCTACCTGATGTACTAGTTGAGCGGGAAATTGAATTTACTATTGAAGTAGCCTCGGGGTCTCAGCCAGTATCGAAAACACCGTACAGAATGGCACCGGTGGAGTTAAAAGAACTAAAGATTCAACTGCAAGATCTTCTAGATAAGGGATTCATTCGAACTAGTGTATCGCCATGGGGTGCACCAGTCTTGTTTGTCAAGAAGAAAGATGGGACAATGAGAATGAGTATCGATTATCGAGAACTCAACAAGCTAACTATTAAGAACAAATATCCGTTGCCCAGGATCGACGACTTGTTTGATCAGCTCCAAGGAGCCCAAGTCTTTTCCAAGATTAACTTGCGATCATGTTACCATCAATTAAAAGTCAAAGAGGAAGACGTAGAGAAAACAACGTTTAGGACCCGTTATGGTCATTATGAATTTCTTGTTATGCCTTTTGGAGTTACAAACACACCGGCAACATTTATGGATTTGATGAATCGAGTGTTCAAAGACTATCTGGACGAGTTTGTCAATGTCTTCATAGATGATATCCTAATATATTCCAAGAGTGTGGAAGACCACGAGAGGCATCTACGGTTGGTCCTACAACGACTCTGTGAAAAGAAGTTATTTGGGAAGTTAAAGAAGTATGAATTTTGGTTAACTGAGATAGCATTCTTGGGGCACGTAATATCAAAAGAAGGGGTATTAGTGGATCCACAAAAGATTGAAGCTGTAGCTAATTGGAAGTCGCCAACAAGTGTGCCAGAAGTACGAAGCTTCTTGGGATTAGCTGGATATTACCGAAGGTTCGTGGAAAAATTTTCAAGAATTGCAATGCCAATGACACAACTTATGCGAAAAGATGTTCCTTTTATCTGGAGTCCAGAATGTGAAGAAAGTTTTGCTGAATTGAAGACTCGTCTGATGACAGCACCAATATTGACCATTCCTTCAGGTACTGTAGGGTTTGTGATATACAGTGATGCTTCCTATCGAGGTTTGGGTTGTGTTTTGATGCAAAACAACAAGGTAATTGCATATGCCTCGCGACAGTTAAGACCACATGAAGTGAATTATTCAACTCATGATCTTGAGTTAGCGGCGGTTATCTTTGCTTTGAAGATTTGGAGGCTTTATCTCTATGGGGAAAAGTGTGAAATTTATACTGATCATAAGAGTCTAAAATATCTGTTTACACATCGGGATTTGAATATGAGTCAAAGGAGGTGGTTAGAGCTAATGAAGGATTATGACTTAACAATCCAATATCATCCAGGGAAAGCTAATGTGGTGGCCGATGCGCTGAGTCGAAAGTCTACAACTAATTTGGCCTATGCTTTGACTTCACAAGAAAAGTTAATTTAGGAAATGGAGCAGCTAAAGTTGGAGGTGATTCCAGAAACTAGAGGTGGTCTAATGTCAGCCATTATTGCACAGCCGTCTCTTATTGATGAAATTCGAGCTAAACAGCTTCAAGATCCAATATTGAAGAAGGTTCATGATGAAATACCTGAGGGTAAGCAACCAGAATTTACTTTTGAGAATGGAATGTTGAAATTCAGGAATCGGATTTGTATACCCAATATAGATGGTATCAAGGATGTAATTTTGGAAGAGGCGCACAATACGAGGTACTCAGTCCATCCGGGTAGTACTAAAATGTATTGTGATTTGCGAGAGATCTATTGGTAGTCAGGGATGAAACGTGAAGTAGCTGAACATGTGGCAAAGTGTGTGGCTTGTCAGAGGGTAAAAGTAGAACATCAAAAACCAGCGGGAAAATTGGATCCACTACCTATACCAGAGTGGAAATGGAAAAATATCACAATGGATTTCGTGGGAGGTTTACCGAGGTCTAGGAAGTCAAATGACAGTGTATGGGTAATCGTTGATCGATTGACCAAGTCAGCACATTTTCTACCAATTAAGACCAATGATCCGAAGAAGTTAGCTGAATTATATGTTCAAGAAATTGTGAGACTTCATGGAGTTCCAGTATCTATAGTCTCTGATCGAGATAGTGCATTTACATCAAGATTTTGGCAAGGGATGTAGAGAGCAATGGGTACTAAATTGAGTTTCAGCACAGCCTTCCATCCTTAAACTGATGGACAATTAGAACGTGTAATTCAGATACTTGAATATATGCTTCGACTTTATGTTTTGGATTTTAAAGGTGATTGGGAAGAACACTTGCCATTGGCTGAATTTGCTTATAATAATAGTTATCAATCCAGTATTGGAATGGCACCTTTCGAGGCTTTATATGGGCATAAGTGTCGTTCTCCACTTTGTTGGACTGAGGTTGGTGAGAGAAGATTGATAGGGCTTGAAATTGTTCAGCAAATCACAGAAAAGATAAAGATAATACAACAGCGGCTTCAAACAGCTCAAAGTAGATATAAAAGTTATGTGGACTTGAAAAGAAGACCGATGAAGTTTGAAGTTGGGGATTTTGTATTCTTGAAAGTATCACCTTCAAAGGGTATTACAAGGTTTGGGAAACGTGGGAAGTTGAATCCAAGATATGTTGGGCCATTTGAGATCATTGGTAGAGTTGGACCAGTAGCCTATCGGTTGGAGTTGCCACTGGAGTTAGCTAATGTACACGATGTATTTCATATATCAATGTTAAGAAGATGTGTATCAGATTCGAAGAAAGTAATTATTCCAGAGCCGTTGGAAGTCAGGGAAGACTTGACTTATATCGAGCAGCCAGTCAAGATTCTTGACAGAAAAGAGCAAGTTTTGTGGACAAAGACTATTCCTTTGGTTATGGTGCTATGGTGGAATCACTCCGTTGAGGAAGCCACGTTGGAAAGAGAAGATGAAATGAAAGAGAAATATCCGTTCTTGTTCGAAATTTGAGGTACTACGAGTTTGGGGACAAACTCCTTTTTAAGGAAGGGAGAGATCTAACACCCGCTCCCGCGGTTTATATTTATTATTGCTTTAGCATGCATAATCATGAGTTAATGATAATTATAGTATTATGTGACACATATTGGAAGTGGTTTAACCCACTAAGTTGTTTTTGGGTGTCCAGTTAGGAACCTAAATTTGGCCAGTGTGGTAGTCCCAAGTTGGGATATGTGTTGATGGGTCCCAGTTGAGGTGGGACAGTAATATGTGGAACACCCTATGTGCCTATATGTTTATTAAGGCTTAAATGATTTATTGTTTTATTGTTAATAATTTTGTGTTATTAGGTGATGACCACTTTTGGGGTCAATTAGGGGTACCTTTGTGAGCACGAATTGAACACATTTCATAATTAGTAGGCTAATTAGCAACTTCATTTAATTATATGGGACCACTTATGGGACCCATGCGAGACATAGACAAACACCCATTTAGATTTGGGATAGTTTTAATATAGTTTAAAACTTAATAGGGGTATAATTGCAAAACTAGCAAACCAGTGGGGGTTTCATAATAAAATAGCAAAACCCATATAATCAAGACACACAAGGAGATGACTAAGCTCATAACTAGGAATACAGAAGAGGTATAGGAGATTGGCGGGTTACGACGGTGACGTTCTCGACGACGATTGACGAGCCGAACAACGTCGGTTTTTAAAATAGGCTATACATTCGGACTCCTGGAGGTGAGTCCAATCTATTGGTACTAATTTTATTGAGTTCTGTGATAGTTTTTCCGTGACCCATTTTAGGGTTTAAGCTCATAACTTGTAATTTATATATAGGATTGTGCCTGATTCTCAGTAGGGTTTTAATTTCACAATTAGGAGCGAAACCCAAGAGGTGAGTGATGTTAATTTTGATATTTGGATGATTTTTATGTTGGGTTCAATTGTAATGTCAAATCATGCCTAATTAGCTTAACTTAGTTTACTTAGTTATAATTGGGCAAAATTCATGTGGCTAAATTAGGCCCAATTTATTTGTGAAAGCACAGTGTAATGATTAAATGAGCATGTTGAGTTACCTATTTGGGTCAATGGAAATTTCTAGTTCTATACCACCATGAGGTAATCTTTGTGATGATGACCACGGCCGCCTGAGGCCTATGGGACCGCACGTGTGAGGGCGTGGGTCATGACTAGTCACGTGGGCTTGGAGAGTGGAGCCGCGGGCTAGCCGGTAGTGGTGGGAGTGAACTAGTAATTGCCAGAGACTATAGTTATTTGTAATATGTTGAATTGAGCATGTTTATTACCCACGATCATGATTAGCATTATTCACTAAGCATATAGCTTATATATTGTAGGGCTAAATTACACTTTAGTACCCTGTAGTTTGGGCGAAGTTTCACTTTGGGCCCTCTAGTTTCAATTGCAACACTTTGGTCCCTGTAGTTTTGATTTGGTTTCAATATGGGACATGCCTCTAACTCCGTCAATGTAACTTGAAGGGACACTTATGTGCCTTGAAAACTTCAAGGCTCAAAGTGAAACTTCGCCCAAACTCTAGGGCCTAAAATGAAACTTCGCCCAAACTCCAAGGCCCAAAGTGAAACTTCGCTCAAACTATAGGGTACCAAAATGTCTCTAATAAATGAATTCATGTAAGGCGCGTGAGTTTTCCGTCAAGTTACATTGACGGAGTTAGAGGCAGGTCCCACATTGAAACCAAATCAAAACTACAGGGACCAAAGTGTTACAATTGAAACTAGAGGGCCCAAAGTGAAACTTCGCCCAAACTATAGGGTACTAAAGTGTAATTTAGCCTATATTGTAGTGGTTATTGAATAACCATCGTAGGTGATCGCGGCGAGGAATCGGGGAAGTGAGCTGGGAAGTGGCTGGCTAGTGCATGGGTTTTGGGGGTTGTTGTAACCTTGTTAATAGTTACTTGCCTTTTAGTTTAAAGCTTGCAATATAGTTGTAATTAATCGGTTTTAATCTGGATTGTAGTACGAGTCATATTTTGGTTGGTTTAAGACTTATGTAATATTTCTAGTTAAGCTTTACATTTTAGTTGGGCCATTATCTCATGTAGTAATCTGCTTGTATAATTTGGACACATGCTTTATAAGAGTGGTAAGTATTCCAGGTGTTGGGTGCGGTTGATTGTAAATGGTTATTTTTTGTATTTTTATTTAAAGTGTTTAAAAACTCTTGCTTGAACTTGGAAGCTCATGTTTGTGACTTTGGTTTTATTCCAAATGGTTTAAAGCACTAGTGTTGATTTTAACTGGTGTCACACCCGTTCCAAAAATTTATAGTTTTATCATGCATAGTTGTAAATTGAGAGGTTATCAATGTTAATTGATAATGGTGGATTGAGGTTGACTGTGAGTCAACGGTAAGGTGTCAGTGAGGACACGGGAACATGGAAGTTCATATTGCATAATCATGAGTAAATGGCATTTATATGATTTAAATGTTATTTGACTTTATCTGGTATTCCTGTGAATAGTAATTATATCTGTGTAGTATAATTCTGGTAAATTTTGATTTGGTAGTATCATTTTGAGAACTGTGGTGAGAACGTGAGTGATGCGTTAATTGAAAAGGTAGGTTGTGTAGAGATTTCACAGAATATAGTTTTCGGACGTTATTTTGGACCCAAACGAAACCTAGTCGAAAACTTTTGAAATTCATAATTTTCACTCGTAAAGGCATAAAATGAACGTGTGCGACGTTTCATGGGTTAATTAGAAGTTTGAAAAACTTGCGGGGAGGTAAACGTGATTTTCGCAAAGTTTGCCTATATATAGATGAGGATGAGATTGAAATCTCATCCAAATCCAAACACAATTATCTAGAGAGAGGAGAGAGAAAGGAGATTTGTCTTCTTCGGGCTTTGCGACGTCGTTTGACGACTTTTCGTCCGCCAGATTTTCTCCAGATTTCAGATTTGAACTCGTGGAGGTAAGACCTACGTTTTGGTACTACTTAGGCCGTGTTTGGCCAAGTTTTGTAAAAATAGTAATTTTGGACTTGGGAAAAAAAATCAGGTAAAACTTGTAGGAATCATACCAAATTCGGAATCCGACGATTATTTAGTCCCCTAGACGATCCTTCAAAGTTTGAAGAGATTCGCACGAGGTATGAATTCTAGATCTATGAAATATATGGATTTTCATGTTTGAGACATCACTTTTGATATTCTTGGATCCGGGCGAAATTCATGTGTTAGCTAGGCCCGTTAATTATGCACGTGAAATTATGATAAAAGCACGTATAACTGTTTATGTGAGCATGTTATGTGTCTACTTGGGTCAAAGGGGAGTTTGGTGCAAATTCATCCGGGGTAAGCTCCTCGAACCTTGAGGATTGTGATTGTGATTGTGATTGAATGAAATTGTAATTGTGGTTGTGTCTGGATTAGAGGTGGGCCCAACCAGTACACGGTACCTGGTATGGAGGAAGGCCCAACCAGTGTACGAGATGCGTGGGAGAGGTGGGCCTCCTACGGCATCGACCGGATGAATGCGTACCACTCACCCTAGAGACTATTTCTATGTGTTTTAGATGCTTAAACCATGAATTGTCATATAAGCATACATTTAGAATTGTACGCTCAGCATATAGCTGAGCAGTGGAGATGTACTCTATTGCAGGTAAGAAGAAAGACAAGAAGAAGCGCGATGAGTGAGCCCGATGAACGCCGGGGATAACACTTGTATATGTTTTTGTTTTAAATCCTAAACTAGTATAAGGATTGGAGATTTTGTAATATGATGTGATATACTCATGGATTAGTTTCGCAGTATTGTAATCTTGAAATTTGAACGCCTATAGTTATGTTTTGATATGTTGAAATTAGTTATGGTTGTGATTGTTGTTGATATTAAGAAGCTAGAGTTGTTAATTTTCAACACAGGGCTGCCAGCAGGGGAGCAGTCGACTGGACCCAGGGTCAGTCGACTGGACCTCGTGGGATGGAGTCACTGATAGTATTTTATGAGAGAAGCAGTCGACTGACCCCTTGGACAGTCGACTGAACACTGTTGATTTTGGCTACTGCTTCCTTTGATTGAAAAGCAGTCGACTGGTTTCCCGAAGCAGTCGACTGGACCCTTTTGATAATGTTAAATTTTGGTTCTGCATAACACAGTCGACGAAGCAGTCAACTAGACCCTAGTACAGTCGACTGGGCAGTCGACTGAGACTCTGTTTCCAAAACTATTTCTTTTGAAAGTGTTTTCCTTTAGCCAAAAACTTTTTATAACTCTGATTTCAATGGATTTTACAACACAGAGGGGAACGTTTCCTAAGTTTTAAACTACCAGGGTTGTTTTATAGAAGTTCTTTCCGCTGCGTATTGTTAGATGATGTTTGGTTGAGCCTTGGTGGCGTGCCACGTGTCCTATTTTCACGCGTAGTGGGATGGGTCGTGACAACTAGTGATTTGGTATTAATATATGAAAATTTACTACTTGCTAAAAACAGGATTTTTGGCCGATTGCAGAGACAGGATTTTGCCCTTTGTTAGTTGAGCTTCTTTGGTTTAAGTTTATTTTAAACTTATTTTGGAACTTTAATCACTGGTGTAAGCCCTTGGTGGCGTGCCACGTATCTTAGGATCATCTGGGTGGTTCCGGGGCGTGACAGGAGGTCAACGGTGGGGTGTCAATCGAGGATACGGTAATAAGAGAATCGTGTGGCATCAACATGAATAAATGACATTTATATGACTTAAATGTTATTTGATGTTTATGGTATTTTGTGAATAGTAATTATACATGTTTCATATAATTTCTGGTAGTTTTGATCTGGTTTTAGACCGTTTTGAATATTGTGGTAAGAACATGAGTGATACATTGCATAAAAGGTAAGTTATCTAGAGATTCCAATTTAATTTTCAGACGTAATTACGGACCCAAACGAAACTTAGAGAAAAACTTTTATAATTTTTAGTTTTCACTCGTGAAGTAATAAAATGGACATGTGCGACGTTTCAGGAGATCAGTAGAAGTTTAATTTGAGAACTCGTGGGGAGTTAAACGTAAATTCTGAGACTTATGCCTATAAATATGAAGACTTAGGATATTTTCATAAAATATCCAAAACTTAATATCTAGAGAGAGAGAGAAAGGGAGATTTTTGGCTTCGAGCTTCACGACGCCAAACGACGAACTTTCATCTGTCAGTTTTCAACTAGATTTCATATTCGGACACCTCGAGGTAAGAGCTTCATTTTGATACATCTTAGGCCTCGTTTGGCAAATTATTTCCAAAAAGCTAATTTTAAGATTTTGGAAAAATCGTGTTAATACTTGTAGGAATCCTTTAAGATTGGAGATTCGACGGTTAATCTGGCTATTAGTACTTCTCTTGAAGTTATAGGACCGTAGCTTAAGGTATGAATTCCGAACTTGTGTTATATAGACAATTTTGGATGTTTTGAATATTATGTATGAAAATTGTGATCCGGGCAAAACTCATATACTAAATTTGGCCCGTTAATTTTAGCAAGTACGTATTGAAAAGTATGGTGACATGGTTATGTGAGCATACTAAATGATTATGTGGGTCAAAGGGGAGTTTGGTATAATTTCATGCCAGTGCACGCCTCTCGATGTTTGAGAGTTTACAGTAGTGATGACTACTTGCTTGGTTTGGGTACCGGCCCAGCCAGAGCAGTTGGATGCAATGCTTGAGTAATTTTGGCTAGCCATTGGTGATGTTGTCAATATCAAGATATAAAAAGTATGGTTTTATTTATGCTTTACTTTTCTAAAGATTTGTAGTGTGAAAGTAAAGGTCGAACCCACAGAGATTGATTACTACAGCTCTTAATTTTAAAACCTAAGTCTAATTAATTAGGAAAAACGGATTTGAATTGGATTTAATTAAACTAATAACTATAAAAGTAAATCTAAACTATGAAAGCAATTAAAAGTGTTTTTAATGAATATGTAAAGGGAACCTAGGATTGCAAATCCACCACTAGTTTCATAATAGGAATATTTATGAATTACATTAGCTTACTAAGTTGGATGATTATGGGGAATTGTAGCTACAAGAGTACAAGCCCAATTCCTCCGACAAGAAGATATTCATGGTTCAAGCACCAACATAATCCATCTTCGGTTAGCACTAATTATCTCACACTAAACTAGGGTTGTGATCTAATCCGTCTAACCTAGGCATGGATTATTCGGATACTTGATAGCACAAATCAATAAAGCACCATCACATGTAAATAATCTAAACAAGCACAGCAAGAATAGATCATTGAGCACATCACAGTCAAAATAGATCTAAGACAAGAATAAACTTTGAAAGCAATGATTTAATCAATAGAAGTACGATTTATTTATAAAAATCCTCGGAACATGTGACTGTCATCCATACATAATAAAACTAAAATAAATACATAAATAACACCCTATTACTCGTCTAGGGCTTCATTGAAACCCTAGATCTATGATCTAGCCGTCCATAGAAGTGATAGATGGCAAGAGGTTGATGGAGGAGGCCATGGAAACCCTTGGTCTTCTTCTTCTTCTCCTTGCTTCCCTCCCTTCAATGGCTGGAAGTATGTGTGTATATTGTGTATGTATGTGTGTGTGTATTAGTTGCCAACCCCATAATTGAGTAAATTTGGAGCTTATATAGAGTTTGTACAAGCTTTGGAAGGCTTCCCAACCCGAAACGAACTGAAACACATGTAATTTACAGTCTGGACGTCGTTTAGCAGTTTCGTTTGCACAGGAGTCTTCAGTATACTGAAATACGCAACTTTGGTTTTTACCCATATCGCGCGAGCGGGTCGCGCGAGCGCGACTTTTGGACTTCGCGGGCGCGGATCGCGCGAGCGATTCTAGGGATCTCGCGCGAGCGGATCGCGCGAGCGATTCTCGGATTTTCGCGGGCGCGGGTCGCGCGCGCGACTTGGCTTTTTCAGCTTCTTTAGCTCTGCTTTTTCACCCTGTTTAGCCTGGTTTAGTTGATTTCTTCCAAAACCTGTCAGAAACTAGAAAACAAAGTAAAAATATACAAAAACAGGATAAAATGTACTAACAAATGCGCGTTAAGGCATATAATTAGGATTAGTTCTCTCCCGATCACACCCCCAAACCTACATTTTGCTAGTCCTCGAGCAAAACTAAAATAAAAACTACTAATAAAATACTACTCCATTTTCGCATGGATTGCGATTGCATTTAGCATATGCAACAAGCCTTTTAAACCCCTAGGTGTCCCTAGTCGGACGAGTGAAGTCTCGTGAGGGTTCTCGTCAACAAGTCACCCACAACCATCTTTATTAACTTGTAAATTTAAAAAGTTTTATTCAAACGAAAAATAAAACAATCAATACTCCTTATTATAAAACAATGATCTGAAATAGAATAACGAACATAAAGAAACGTAATGAAACATCCACCTAAGTCATGAAAAACAATCTCAAGCACATGCATCATATAAATCAATAGAGTTCCTCATACAATTGCACGTGTGTGATATGGTAGTCAAATAAACACGCGCATGTCATGAACTTGGAATATAACTCGGATAACCATCCAACTATGCTTCGACTACGAATCTCACAATGTCAATTACACTCTAAAATGAAACACTCAGAAACAGGTGTAATTTTTCTAATATATGTGAGTAAAGGAAATATATTTTCAAAACGAGAACACTCACATATGACTCGAAAAGGACGCATGACACGAAAGAACAGTAGTCTCATGGATAGGACGCCAATAATCAAGAAAAATTAATTATTACCATGTTTTAATCCCCCTCCCATCATTTTCATATCCGAACCATGTTTCCTAGGATCAGATAGGACTTTTCAAAGGTTGTAATGTGGCTCAGATAATGAAACAGGATAGAAAAGATTTATCAAGTAGTTTCAGAATGGCATTGTAAGGCATGTTCGATTTCTTTCATTCTTCTTCTACAAACTTTCATCTTTTCTTTCTCTTCATTCCTTTTCATTCATTTTTCTTCTTTTCTTTCATTTTTTTTCAACCTTCCTCTTCTTTATTTTGTTTCTTTTCCTTTTTCTTTTCTCGCTTCTCAAATGACTATGCATTGAATACCAAGCAACTACCCCAATAGCATCTTGTCTTCTTCTTCTCAATCACACATCGCCTTAACACCACTAAAAGTTGACAAATCTCTCAGTGGTGAACTCCAAGTTTGTCAAGTCGGAGCAAAAACAAGGATAATGGTAATTAAAGAAAGAAATGGCATTTTAACGACTCAAAGGGTGAACTAAGGAAATTTTTCATTTATCGGTCGGTAATAAACAAAGAAGGCCTATAATCATGTCCTATAGTTATATGGTTCTTCAACATGTACGACAGAAGATTATTTAGCATGGTAGTAACTATTTTAACTTGACTATCAACCAAAACAAGAATAATGAGACTAAACAACGAGTTAATGCGCTATTTCAATGAAATTCGATAATATGTACTTATAACCCTCGAAAAAGAAAAGATAGGCTCAAAACCTCACCGGGTCTAGTCTCCACCATGTGTTATCTAGAAATCCGAATCATATTATAGTTCACATCAAACATGTATTCAAGCGACTACGTGCAGTGCATAGGTTTATGTGCAAATCTATGATATAAAACTACGATTCAAACGATACATGACCTAAAACATTACAGCATGACTTTAGCAAACATTTAATCACATCTTCTCTTATTTACCATTCTATAACAATCCAAGTTACATAACAAGATGTATCAAATTTATATTGCAAAAACGTCGGTAACATCGTTTATTTAAGCACAAGTATCGATTTTTTTTTTAAATTTTAAATTAGTGCATAATAATGTGCGTGTGTGCATACCCCCAAACCTAAACCTTTCATTGTCCCCAATGAAACAATAAAACGAAAGAAAGGAGAGTACGTAAAAAAGGAACGATAGTACCTTAGTTTCGGCAATGACAAACAGGTAAATGTATAAAAATATGGCGATAAAGTTCAAATGTACCTGTTAACACTAGATAAAAAGAAACTAACAAAAGAATATTAAAAGTAAATAAAACCTAAATATGGAATATAAATCTAAAAACAAAGCTAAACTAAACTAAACGAGCAAATGGAAAAGAAATAAAACGAAAAAATATGAATGTAACAAGGAAAACAACGAACACGAACTAAACTGAACCAAATAAACAAAAACAGAAAAGAAACACAAAAAAAATAGGTAGGGGGAAAGATATAGAAAAGAAAAACAAATATCAAGAAAATGGGGAAATCGCGCGAGCGGTCCGCGCGAGCGAGGTACCTCGCACCCGCGAAACCAGGCGCGAAGAGAACCTGAGATCTCATATAAAGAAAACGAAAGAAAAACACTAAGGCACATTCTCGCGCCAGCGGGCCGCGCCAGCGACGTCTCACGCGAGAATGGTATTTTCCATTTTTTTTTTTTGGTTAAAATTATGTATATAATAGTAAAATAAATTAATTTCAACCCCCAAACCTACCCAGAAAACTCCAAAATTGACTAAAACAACTCAAAACCGACCAAAACAAAGAAAACAGACGAAATTAAGCTTGGGTTGCCTCCCAAGAAGCGCTAACTTTTACGTCTTCAGCTAGACCGTTCTAGCTCAAGACTTACGGAGGTTGAAAATCAGACTTCGTACCCCTAAGAATGTCAGGTAGAGCTCGATGGTAAGCAGAAATTACGTCGCTTCGAATTAAGTCAATCGACGGTTTATCAGTATGTTCAAATCGATTTCTTACCTTTCGAGTAGATTCAACATTAGGGTCCGAAGTATTAGGATTCATCCACTCATCATCCACTATATTATTCTCCCCACTGTTATTTATTACGTTAGTAAGTTCAATATTCCGTTTAACCTCACTACCCTCCACACCTAGGTAATCGTCATCTTTAGGAGGTTGATCGACCGCATTAAAAACATTTAATTTTAATTTATATTTCCGAACGACACTTTCATCACCCCTGTTCTACAATTGACACGTGCGTTGGCCGTGGCTAAGAATGGACGACCAAGAATGACAGGAGTGTGTTTCCTAGCATCTAGCACGGGTTCAGTGTCAAGGACCATAAAATCAACAGGATAAAAACATTGATCAACTTTTACTAGGACGTCTTCAACGATTCCTCTAGGTATTTTGACGGAACGATCCACTAATTGAATAGTAGCGGCCGTAGGTTTAAGTTCACCTAAACCTAGTTGTTTATAGACGTGATAAGGTAAAAGGTTAACACTAGCTCCTAAGTCAAGGAGAGCCCTATGAATGATAGTGTCACCTATGACACATGAAATCGTAGGCGTACCTGGATCCTTATATTTCGGAGGAGCGTGTTGAAAAATAGAGCTTACTTTTTCCGTGAGGAAGACCTTTTTAGGCGTATGACTGCGTATTTTGCGCTTTTGTGTACAAAGGTCTTTTAGACATTTAGCATAAGCGGGAATTTATTTTATAGCATCGAGGAAAGGAATATTTATTTTGACTTGTTTAAATACCTCGAGTATATCCTCAACCTTAGACTTTTTATTTGTAAGATTAGACGGCTCCTCAACATTAGGTGGATATGGCATTCTCGGAACATAATTTGTTGGGACCGATTCTTTTTCTTTCTTATTTTGGCTCACGTCCTCACCCTTCGTCGTATTAGATTTGCTATTCATATCTTTCACATTCTCATTCGGAATTTCTATTACCTCTTCCTCTCGTGTAGTCAACCTAGTTGAGACGGCATTTACTTGTTCATTCGACCCCTTAACCTCATATTGTCCCTTAGGGTTTTGAATTGTTTGACTAGGCAACGTCCCCTCGTTTCTACGGCTCACTACAGTAGCTAGTTGTCCCATTTGGGATTCAAGCTTCGCAATGGATTGTGTATGAGAGTGCACTATTTGTGCTTGTGCCTGTACTTGTGTTTCAATAGTCTTAAGGGACGCCAACACCTTTTCCTCAAAAGCATTACCCCTTGAAGGATTCGAATTAGGAGGCGGGTGTTGGTATTGATTAGGTTGAAACTGAGGTCGATACGCATTAGGAAAATTAGTCGCCTCATTAGGATTATTATTATTATTTTTCCACGAGAAGTTAGGATGGTTTCTCCATGGCGCATCCGGATTATTAGTAGTTGCATTATAATTAGTTCGTGGGTATTGTTGAATAGAATTAATGTGTTGCTCCACGAATTCCGAAAATTGACTCGCCGATGGACATGCAAGTATCGAATGTGAAGGATCAGAACATAATGTACAAACTTCACGAGCGGGTGAGGTTGTCGTTTGGTTCATTGTCATAAGTCGGTCAAGTTTTTTAGATAATTCTTGAAACTCAATAGAATGACTCGACTCGAACTTTGCCTCCCTCTTAGGTTGATTAAGATATCCTTCCGAACGTACCGACACAGTCTGATGCATCGAGTTCTCGCTTAACATTTCAAAAATTTTCTAAGCCTCGTCGGCGCTTTTGTGTAGGAAAGTTCCTGCACAAACGGCATCGACGGTATTCCTAACAGAGGGAATAAGCCCCTCGTAGAAGACCTGAACCAACTGCCACTTAGGAACCTGATGATGTGGACACGAACGTAATAATTCTTTAAATTTTTCCCACGTGTCGTAGAGTGATTCCCCATCTTGCATCACAAAGTTTGTTATAGATTTTCTTATCTGGTTCGTACGCATAATCGGGAAAAACTTTTGTAAAAATGCGGTGTGTAAGTCTTCCCATGTTCTAATTGTGTTTGGCTCCAAAGATTGAAGCCAATATTTAGCTTTGTCTTTTAATGAGAATGGAAAGAGCCGCATTTTTAATTCATCATCAGTAAGATTTTGAATTTTCAAAGTAGAACATATATCTTGAAAATCTCCTAAGTGTTTATATGGATCTTCATTTAAACGGCCATGGAAAGATGGAAGTAGCGAGATGGTAGACGACTTTATCTCAAAGTGAGATGCCGTCGCCTCCGGTAATTCAATACATGTTTGTGGCGTGTAAGTAGTCGGAATAAAATAATCTTTAAGTGGAGGAGGTGGTGGTATATTAGGATTATTCATATTAGCTCCGTTGTTATTTTGGTTGTTTTCGTTATTATTTCCAATGTCTGCCATTTTAATTGGTTCTATGTTATTAAAGCGTGGTTTCTTTAATCTTGTAAGAGTACTACGTATTTCAGATTCAAATAAAGACGTTGGTTTTGGTGTCAAATCGTCGTCTATTAAAAACCTAGTTCCAGAAGTTAAGTTTGAAGACTTGTTAAGTCTTAATGTACGTTCAAGTTCAGAGTCAAAAGGTTTTAATTCCGGTTTGTTTGAACGTGTACCTAACATAAACTAAAACAAAAGAAAAGAAACTAAAAACAAAGACTAGCTAAACAAAAGAAACAAATAGCAATCACGCAAATAAGACGACAAGCACTCAACTACTATGATGCATGCAAATTATCCTGTAATGCAATGACCGCGTCAAGCCCAGCGCCCCGGGTTTCCTAGCTAATGTAGTGCAATTAACCCTAAACTAATGCAAATAGTGCGTCACAGCGCCCTGACTTACAGCGGTTTAAAGCGAATTCCAAAGGAAGCAATTTATTTAATTTTATTTATATTTTTATTTGCGTAAGCTCCTTTGATGTAATTAGCTGCTCCACTCGGAAACGTTGACTACAAAATAAAAAAAAAAAAAAAAACAAGTTAGTAACTAAAAATAAAACGAAAAATAAGAAAAGAAAATCTAATCTAATATTTACGAATTAACTAAACTAAGATTCTAAAACTAAAGGTAGTAATTTGCAATCCCCGGCAACGGCGCCAAAAATTGATGTTGTCAATATCAAGATATAAAAAATATGGTTTTATTTATGCTTTACTTTTCTAAAGATTTGTAGTGTGAAAGTAAAGGTCGAACCCACAGAGATTGATTACTACAGCTCTTAATTTTAAAACCTAAGTCTAATTAATTAGGAAAAACGGATTTGAATTGGATTTAATTAAACTAATAACTATAAAAGTAAATCTAAACTATGAAAGCAATTAAAAGTGTTTTTAATAAATATGTAAAGGGAACCTAGGATTGCAAATCCACCACTAGTTTCATAATAGGAATATTTATGAATTACATTAGCTTACTAAGTTGGATGATTATGGGGAATTGTAGCTACAAGAGTACAAGCCCAATTCCTCCGACAAGAAGATATTCATGGTTCAAGCACCAACATAATCCATCTTCGGTTAGCACTAATTATCTCACACTAAACTAGGGTTGTGATCTAATCCGTCTAACCTAGGCATGGACTATTCGGATACTTGATAGCACAAATCAATAAAGCACCATCACATGTAAATAATCTAAACAAGCACAGCAAGAATAGATCATTGAGCACATCACAGTCAAAATAGATCTAAGACAAGAATAAACTTTGAAAGCAATGATTTAATCAATAGAAGTACGATTTATTTATAAAAATCCTCGGAACATGTGACTGTCATCCATACATAATAAAACTAAAATAAATACATAAATAACACCCTATTACTCGTCTAGGGCTTCATTGAAACCCTAGATCTATGATCTAGCCATCCATAGAAGTGATAGATGGCAAGAGGTTGATGGAGGAGGCCATGGAAACCCTTGGTCTTCTTCTTCTTCTCCTTGCTTCCCTCCCTTCAATGGCTGGAAGTATGTGTGTATATTGTGTATGTATGTGTGTGTGTATTAGTTGCCAACCCCATAATTGAGTAAATTTGGAGCTTATATAGAGTTTGTACAAGCTTTGGAAGGCTTCCCAACCCGAAACGAACTGAAACGCATGTAATTTACAGTCTGGACGTCGTTTAGCAGTTTCGTTTGCACAGGAGTCTTCAGTATACTGAAATACGCAACTTTGGTTTTTACCCATATCGCGCGAGCGCGACTTTTGGACTTCGCGGGCGCGGATCGCGCGAGCGATTCTAGGGATCTCGCGCGAGCGGATCGCGCGAGCGATTCTCGGATTTTCGCGGGCGCGGGTCGCGCGCGCGACTTGGCTTTTTCAGCTTCTTTAGCTCTGCTTTTTCACCCTGTTTAGCCTGGTTTAGTTGATTTCTTCCAAAACCTGTCAGAAACTAGAAAACAAAGTAAAAATATACAAAAACAGGATAAAATGTACTAACAAATGCGCGTTAAGGCATATAATTAGGATTAGTTCTCTCCCGATCAATTGGCGTCGCGGTTTAAGAATTAAGACTTGCCAATATACCAGATGAATGCGTATCTCTCTCCCTAGCGACTGAATTATATGTTATAGAGGTTTTAAGCATGAATTACCTTATATGCATTTGTTTAGAGTTGTACACTCAACATATAGCTGAGTAGTGGAGACTTACTCCATTGCAGGTGATAAGAAGAAAGGAAATAAGAAACGAGAGGAGTGGGGTCGAGGAATGCCGGGGATTCACCACTTATTTATACTTTTGTTTCAATCCTAGAATTGTAATAAGAATTTGGAAAGTTTGTAATATGTCGTACTAGAATCTTGGCATGGTTTTGTAGTATTGTAATCTGTAGTAAAACTTCTGTAATCATGTTTGGAACATTGATATATAGTTGTGTTTATGTTGGAATTTAATAGGAGAATCGTATCTTTGAGTTGTGGCTAAATGTGCAACAATTTGAGGAATCAGTCAACTGAGTCCCAGACACAGTCGACTGAACCCCTGTTTTAATGAAATATCTTTCAGTTTTCAAGGGTATCAGTTGACTGGAAGATGGAAAACAGTCGACTAGATTCTGCGCAAAAACATGACATTCTGCTAGAGCTAGTTCAGTCAACCGGACAGGTACCAGTCGACTGACTCCCCGACACAGTCGACTAAGTCCCCGACATAGTCGATTGGACTGGGCTATTGAACTTTCTTACTCTCTGTATTGACTTTACGGTCGATTGGGTCCCCGCCACAGACGACTGGATCTCTGCTTTTAAAAAAAGATTCTGTTTTGTAACTGTTTCAATCGAGCCAAACTTTTTGTAACTCTGATTTCATGGTTTTCACTTATGTTTTCCACTGATATTTACTTTAATAGAACTGGATAATCCTAGGTGACGTGCCAGGTGTCCAAATTCCACCCGTAGCGGGATGAGTCGTGAAAGTAGGAGCATTCTTCATTACTTTTTGGTACAAGTTTATAACATGCAATGTGTAAACATAAAGTAGTCTGAAACATATACCTACTCTTCAAAGTTGAATTTTTTTTTTTTTAAATTATTATGGATTTTTTTTTTTAAAAGCAGTAGAACTGACTTTTAACTTTTTCACATAAAATTGACTGAACTTAATTATCCCAATAGAACACTAAAACATATCATTAATAAGGTATTTGAATATTAGAATAACCATTCTACCGAAGAAAAAAAAAAGAATTTTAGAATAATCACTTCTGAAAAATTAAAAGGGTAAAGTTTGGGACACACTCCAAAATTCACACAACCACGTCCACACTCTAAAGTGGACCAATGGAAAGAGAGAAAAAGACTACAGAGTCCACTGTCAGTGTGGAAGCCACCAAAGTGATGTAAATGGGGTGTGTACCTGATTACGTGTTTTGGTGGTCCATAGCATTGCCAACTCAAAAAGAAAATGCATGTGAACTTGATATATTTCAAAATTTACCATACATTACAGGCTCTAATTTTTTAAAATAGAGGATACAGAAAACAAACTTTTGCTTGGTAAAATAAGGCTCCGTTTAGTAACAATTTTTTGTATTCACAAAGTGATTTTAGAACTCTTAAGGCTATTATGAAACTTGTTGGCTGCTTTGGCACATTTTTCTTTTTGGATTGTATCGTTGAAATTGTGAGTCAATCTCACACACACTCACATACTGATACACACACACAATAAGAAAAAGAAATTGTGACTAGCCCTGTAAGCTTCTTGTCTAGGGGCGGAGGGAAGGGGTATGGTCCCTCCAAAAATCTTTTGACTTTTTTATTTGAACTATTTTTTAAAATTGCATATATTACACACATTTGGTCCCTACATAATTTTGAATAAATTGGGTATTTATGTTTTATAAGAATTCAAAACTAATTTATATATTGGCTCTTTTAAATTTTTAACTTTAACAGAGTGGTCTACACCAACCAATATCCATATTGCAAAATAATATACTTCCTCCATCTTTTTTTTTAGTCTATTTTTGGGAACTTAATTTATTAAATGTACAAAAAGAATCTACACATACTTTTCACAATTGTCCATAATTATTACAATAACTTTTTTAATTTTATCTTGGTGTAGATTTCAAGGAAGGGTAGTATTGGAAAGTAAGTAAAAATTGTATATCAATTTAGAAAAGTGGACACTAATTTTGAGATATCCCAAAATAAAATATAGAACTCTAAAAAAGAGACAGAAGGAGTATAATTCATTCCATCCCAAACCATCAGTCTAGCCATCGATTTTAAATAAAGAGTAGTTAAACTAATATTAGCGCACTTGTGATCCAAGGCACCCTAAAAGTTTGGTTCCAACACTTTTTATTTTTTTCCACTAGTCAACTTAACTCTAGGATCGAGCCCCTTTTTTTTTTTTTTTTGGTACACTTACCTTTTTTTTTGCTTGGATTTTATACATTTACTTGAATTATAATAGGATACACACACACTCATTTCACCTCAACTTAACTCTAAAGCCCTATAATAGTCCACAACAATAGTTTAATAAGAATCCGTCATTCTGACTCAAGAACAACATAGGGGCACACAAATGATCAAACTTTAATAATGAAAAAAGTACTGTAAATCATTATTTTTCGTGATTAAATTGTACAAGCAAAAGTTGTTAACCAAATCAGTATACAGTGAAGAATGCTAAATACAAAAATTTATTCCGTCACACCGTGTGGCGGTCACCGTAAAATCATTACTGCAAGATTCTCATGAACCTAGCAAAACACTTTAGAACTCACAGGTGTGTGTGACAATTACACGAGATAATTTCTCATTAAAAATCATAACATCCTACGTGGCACTGACACAATTTCCCAAACGCTTAATTAACCCTTTGTATACCTTATTTAAAACACTGTTCCTGTTATAATACACACGTATATATATATATACGTATCTGTTTATATTCTCTTTCTCTCTCTCTCTATACTATCTCTCGTCGCCGCCTGCACGACCACGAAGAAGAAGAAGCAGCAGCACAAACGAAGAGCCTTTCTTTCTCCTATCTCTTTCTCTGTTCTATAACACCGAAAACCCTAATACAACATAGGTATATTTCATTAGCTTCGAGAGTGTTTTTCTGTTAATTTTGTGTTTCCTGAAGCAAATGGTTATGAAATCCCTAGGTTTATTTGCGCACTAATGGAGGATATATGTAAATGACAAGCTTGGTGACTTTGTTTTGTTTTTTTGCTTTGTTTGACTTGGAAAGGTGTTAGTATTGCTGATTTTGGAATTTGGAGCTATGATTAAGATTTTGGGATAAAGACGTTGAATCTTTTTTCAAGGAAGTTCGTTCTCTAATTTCCAGTGAGTTATTTCAACCCTTTTCACTAGTTTTATGTATAATTCTGAATCCCTTTTTTTTTTCCTCAGTGTTTGTTTGTGTTCTTTTTCTAGGTTTTGATGACTGTTGAAGTAAAGAGAACTTTAATTCACTTGTTCTATATGGGTATTATTGGAAGTCTTACTCTTGCTTATAATTGAATTTTACTCTTTTGTAAGAACTTGTTTATAGCATGGATTTAGTGATTAGATTGTTTGTGCCATTTAGTGGCAGCTCAATTTTACTTCTATAATAAAAGAAAGTGCAAGTAGAGACAAAAGGGCTAGAGATAAAAGGGATAAAGATAATTAGGACGAAAGGGCTAAAGATAAGTAGGTCGAAAACACAATACATGGAATGTAGTTTTAGTAAAAATGAAAGTAGTCAACGAAGTAGTGAAAGATTAAAAAAATATCAAGAGATTCCAAAGAGTGAACACTTTCGCTATCTAGGTTCGATGTTCAGTAGAGATGGAGAGATTTGTGACGACGTGACCCATAGAATTAAAGTAGGCTGGCTTAAGTGGAGGATCGTTCTGGTGTTTTATGTAACCGGAGAATACTAGCAAAATTGAAAAGAAAATTTTGTAAGACAGTTATTAGGCCAGCTATGCTCTACGGCGCTACGGGACAGAATGTTGGGCGACTAAAAAACTACACATTATCAAAATGAGTGTAGCTGAGATGAGGATGTTAAGATGGATGTGTGGTAAGACTAGGAAACATAGAATTAGAAATGAGTACATTCGAGAGACTATAGGAGTGTCACAGATTGAGGATAAGTTAAGGGAAAATAGACTTAAATGGTTCGGCTATGTGCAACGAAGACCTATGGATGCACTTGTGCGAACGAGTGATAGGATCGTAATGCCTGAAATGGTTAGAGGGAGTGGCAAACCTAGACTGATGAGTAATACTTGGGACACAACCAAAAGACACAACCTTGGGACACAACCTCTATTTTGTGTCTATCTCTCTCCTGGCGGGCCCCACAGTGCCAGTGGACCCCACAGTACGCACTAGGACCACTAGGAGAGAGTGAGACACAAAATGGAGGTTGTGTCCCAAGGTTGTATCTTTTGGTTGTGTCCCAAGTATTACTCTAGACTAATTTGGGAGTATGTAGTGCAACATAATATGAATATATAATTTAAATGAGCATATAGCTCTTGCTCGTGCAGAATGGGGAAAAAAAAAAAACAAAAGAATTCATACAGCCGGCCCTAATTGATTGGGACATAAGGGTTGGTTTGGTTTGGTAATAAAAGAAAGTGCAAAGCAGGTGTTTCTTGTGTTCAGGGTAATGTGCCTGATATTAGGGGAAGAAATCTGTTCATTCTGTATTTCCCCATACCAATGGCTCAAATGTAGTTACAATTATATGAGATCATGTAGTTTTGTTTTTATTGTGTATGTCTAGTTATATAGATTGTCAAGAATGCTTTGAGTAGTAGCCAGATTCAAATGGAGTATTTCAGGGGAAAAAAGAGAGGAAGAAAGTGATTGGTGCATGAGATGTCACTTTAAGTAAAGATAAATAGGTGGGCAGAGGTGGTTGTCTTAATAAAATCTATGTACCATAATGTGCAATATGTAAAGAGTAATTGATCTTTCCTTGTAAAGATATCTATAGTTGAAAAGAAGAAAGTTCAATCATTCCCGTACGCCCAATCAAGTTATTAACTCCGATGGAATAACATTGAAGAGATAGATCACTAACAAGTTTTGGAATTGGTTGGGTAGCAGATGAAAAGTTTTATTAACCCTGGTCTATGTAGCACGGACACTTCACTTTGGGTGCCGTTTCCGTATTGTGTCCATGTCAGACACGGATCACCACGTGTCAGACACGCTATAAAATGTGTCTTAAATTTTTTAACATCGGACACACCTTGATCGCGTGTCGGACACGCAGCCAACATGGTCGGACACACAAGTGAATGCAGCATGGTAGCCTCTCATTAGAATTGCATTTTAAAACTTTGAGGCAATAATCCTAATATTGTAAAACAGGGGATAAGTAATTGGATTTTTTGAGAATTATGGAAACATTAGTGGACATGGAACTGCAAATTGTGTATTTAATTCAAAGATATAATGATTTAATCGTTGTATCCTACTGTGCCTGTATCCTGTTAAATTGTTGTGTTTTGTAATCATTTTATGAGTATATGTTGTAAGTTGCTATTTGCCAAGTTTTTATGGGTGAATACCAGAATATGTAATGTAATGTTGATATTTAATCCTCTCTTCTTCTTTTATTTCAAACTAAATTATATCTTTTAGAACATTTTTTTATTCAACGTATCCTAGCCGTCTCCGTATCCTACATTTTTTGAATTTGCCATATTGCCGTCTCCGTGTCACGTATCCGTATCCGTGCTACATAGACCCTGGTTTGTAGCGTTGTAATTTGTGTTTCAGATGAAAAGGTAAATGGTGGAACAAAGTGCTGCCAAGATAATAAAACTGCCTAATTCTTCTGAACAGGATAACTTTTATGTGTTTTTGCTTGTTATCCTTTTCATGTAGCACCACGTTCATGAAAAAGAAGAATCTCATCATACACTGGGAAGAAGAATTTATTTTACTGAATTCTATGAGTGCAATAAGTCTTAACCGCTATTTCTTACTTTGCACTGAGGGTAACTTATCAAAGAAATACATGTAAATGAATTGTCCAAGTAAATTACAATAAAGTGTTGAACCTATGGGCAGAGTATCACTTGATGCTATAAATTGTTGCCATTTTGGTTGGTTTTAGGATGCATTGTTCTTCTAAAAAAATAATAGGCATGACTTAGTATCTTAGGAAGCAGAACCTTCTAAATTGGTCACGTTCCGTCCTCAGACTCTCGATTCCGTGCTTCTTACTAAGAAGCTTGTCGGAACCTCGCTCCCTCATATTAGAACCTCGCTCCCATCACAACCAAGTCTCAAAATAGCTTATAAATAGATTCAAGTTCATATTTTACTCAAGTATTTTACCGAAGAAATATTTTTATGTCGAAACATATGGCTTAAGACTTTAAAAACAAAATTTACAATCAACATAGATTATGTCAATCTAAATTCCTCTACAATAATTAGATATAAAATATATCTATATCAACTACTTGGGCTTCTTAAACGCTCCCAACCTTTGAACCTCTTAAAGTTTAACGCTTCCTCGCTCCCGCCCCCGCCCCCGCCCCCGCCCCGCTTCGTGCTTCTAAGCTTAGTATATTATTGTACAATGGTTCCTTAGCGTATAAAGAAATTGAATATGCTTTAGTGTTGATCGATATGGCACAAATGTACCAGATGATGAGATGTTGCTATAGGAGAGTTTCGTTATCCTCAGCAAGAGTCTCGATTATTGCTAAATTTATTGAGAGAGATTTTTTGTTTTATTTTTTGCTGGTTTCTGAGTTCTTCCTGAACTTCATAGTTTTAACTCAGACATCCTCTAATGGTGAAATATCATTTTAAAGTAACTTGTAAACTTTTGTTTACCTTGGAATTGCTAAATACAACTTCTTGTTGTTTTATCTCCCAGCAGTCTGAACTACATGGAATTTTTTCTTGCCATTCGACTCATGCAAAATCTAGATTGAATGTTGGACTGTAGGTTCTGATACTCTATTTTCCTTGTTTTGATCGATTTTTTAACGATGTATGGGCTTCCTTGTGCAGGACAATATAATATAACCATTCAGTACTTTGGTTTGGTTTGAGGTATGTTTTGATTGTTTATACGATTCATTGCTTAGTAAATGAAATGCTACTTGAGCAATGAATTGTGAATGAATGCATACTATAAATTCACCTTATTTTCCTTCTCTCTTTTAACCCCCTTTGAAACTCCTTCAGAAAAGAGTACAAGCGAGAATGGGGTCAGTTTGTTGTGTTGCTGCCAGGGATAAGACTCTTCCCAGTGGAAGCAGAGGTGAGATTGTGCATAGGAACGCCATATATTCACCATCATGGAGTTTCCAATGGGATAGTCGAAGGCGCGTGGCTGGCGAGATTGAGAATTTCTCGTATGGGCAATCACATGTAACCAGTACAGAAAGCAGCATGGAGTTGAAAAGAGAATTGGGTTTAGATAGGGGTAGCTTTTCTGGTGGAGGAAGCTTGTTAGAAAATTTTGGAACTCCACTGTCTCCTAAGTTCTCATTTCATGAATCCCAGGCTACAAATCCAGAAACTCCTCCTTCAGGTAAACAATGATAATGGTATTTTCTTCGTATTTCACCTCTTGGACCTTTTGGGCTTGATATGTAAATGGTGTGCACTAATTAATACTCCCTCCATCCCATTTTATGTGTTCTTTGGGATACCAACTTTTTAAAAGAACATAATGATTGCTTGAAATAAATGCAAATGTTTCTACTTGTTTTTTGTTCCCTTTACCTTTTTTTTTTTGGGTATTTTCAAAATCAACAAGGATAAGTTTGGAAAGTAGCTAAAAAATTATCATAGTGGACATAAGTTTTGGGACAGCCAAAAAAGGAAAGATGGACAAATAAAATGGGACGGAGGGAGTACAAGTCTTGTGAGGGAAAGGTGGTCTTACTTTTTCCTTTCCGTATAATGCCTTTTAATTGCGATCCAAGGAAGCACTAATTCTTCAAAAAGGCTGAAGAATCCGCACGGGCAGGGACGGATCCAGGAATCTAGTCTAGGGCTGCCCCCGAATTATTTATTTTTTTTGGTGTTTACTTATACATTTTTGATAATGAGATAAGTATATAAGGAGAGAAAAATGCAAATTAATTGAATCAACAAGGTATGGAGCAATTTGTAAACTAAATTAGAATTTATATTTATAAATACGCACCAAGCTTTTTCAAAAATTACATATACACATCAGTTTAAAAAAAAAACAAAAAATCTAGAGGGGGGGGTGGGGGCGGTGTGGGGCAGGCTTAATAATTTAGGAAAAAATTTAGAGGGGCAAGTGTATATACTTAACATGTATTTTACGAAAAATACTAGTATAATTAAGTGTTATTTTCCAAATCAAGGGGGGGGGGGGGGGGGGGGGGGGGGGGATGGTTGTTGGGGGTTCTAAGTTTTTCTTTTTTCTCTCCAAAAAGGGGGGAGCTTTGGGGTCAATTTAAGAATTTTGGGAGTTGGATCACACGTCAAAAGACTAGTGTTGCTTATGTAGACTTTATAATTGTTATTCCTGTCTTAATCGCATAAATAAAGTAAGACAATGTAGTTGAAGAATAGATTATATAATTATTCTAACAATTTTTTTTTTGTTACTTATATACAAGTTTTCCCCCGCCCCTGCATCTTAAATTTTTGGAAAATTGACAAATCCCCTCACCCACACCAATGCATCCTAGCTGGGATCTCTTTTGTTCAATAAAATTTATTTGTCTGGAAATGAAAGATCTGCTATAAAAGAACTCTACGTGTACTGATGGATAGTCCTCATCTGTGTTTCCCTTTAATGCACTTTCATCACCACTGCAAAAGTAACTTGCTCTTTTCTACATTTTTGTCGTTTACTATTCTTTATGCAGTCTTTAATATGATTTGCATGCTTGTTGTAGGTTTAGAATTCTTTATGCAGTCTTTAATATGATTTGCATGCTTGTTGTAGATCTATCATTGGCAGGCAACGATAACACTCAGGTGAGTTCGATTTAATTGGAATTGAAACTAGTAGTGGCAATCTTATCTGTTATAAAATACTTGGTCTTCTCCTCCTTCCAGGTAGATTTTGACATCATTCCCACTTTTTGATTATCTTATAGACACAAAGTTCCGCTGAATCTCCAGAAATTGTAAATACACCGGCTCCGGAATCATTATCTGTTCCGTCAAGCTTGTCTTTCACAACCCCAACTGAAACGTGCTCACTTTCTGCCAACCCAACCCCGCCAAGACGGGCCTGCCACTCACCAAGATACCGGCTTTCAAGGCAAATGTCAGATAGTAAAATCATGGGATTAAAATCACCGAACTGCAGCACAGTCTCCGAAGGAACACCTTCTTTAGCACTCTCTACTTGCACTAATGATCTGATGACCGGATCCAGATGTGGGTCTTCTGATGGTTGGTCCATGCGCACTTTTTCCGAGCTCGTGGCTTCTTCTCAAAGAGAAAGGTGGTCCTTTGACAGCGAGTTTTTGGGCTCTGGCTATGGCAAGTTAGGTGAATCTAGCAATAGGTTCTCCCATTCTCACTCTACTGATCTGCGACCTTGCGGGGCCTGCTCGAAGCTCTTGATAGAGAGATCCTCATGGAAGAGTAATGAGCTCTCAGTCGTCTCGGTTCTGGTCTGTGGACATGTCTACCATGCTGAGTGTTTGGAGACTCTGACACAGGAGGCTAACCGGTATGACCCGTCTTGCCCGATTTGTATGGTCGGAGAGAAACAAATGTCGAAGATGTGTAGAAAAGCTTTTAGATCAGACGCAGATATGAATTCAAGAAGTAGCAAGATTTCGCGGAACAGAGTCGTGGATAGTTATCTCGATACTGGATTTGATGCTCTTGATCATCGGAAAATTGTGGAGAGAGAAGGCAAATTTCCCAAGATGCAACCCAGTTCAAGTGGGAGGAGCTCCTTTGCAATGCCCTTCTTAAGACTTGGATCCAAATGGAGTAGATCCTTGTCTGTGAATGAGTCCTCCAGAAACAAGGGGTTTTGGGGAAGATACCACAAGGATTGAGCTCTATGTTTAATGAAGGGCATCTTTGTCTAAATATCATACACCCGGAGAAGTTATTCAGGGTGACCGTCACACTACAACTTTATGCAGACGTAGTGTGACACATCAATCATATCTGGGCACGCGTTTTTATAATCACTATTCAGTTTTATAACTATCCCAAACTTTAAGGTTGAAATTGCAAGTGGTATCCCATTTCATGGGAAAATGATAGTGTGGATAAGTTTGCAAAATGCATGGATATGATTGGTGAGTCTTACCACGTCAGCAATGACATGAAGTGAGGGTCACGATGAACAATTTCGCGTTGTACTGTGTATTTGACTTTTGACGAATAATGCAGTATTAATTTTCATTTCATGTTGAGATAGTCTATCAAGAAGTACTGCTAGAGATAGTACAAATGTCAAATTTGTAGGCAAAAAGCCTAAAGATTAGTTGCAATGCATCCACCTGGGAATTACAGGGTCACTGGGCAGCCTTAATAACTTTTCTTTTCTTTTTTTCTTGTATATATACATATATATATATATATATATATAAAGAAATTCAACTATAAATGTCAAAGGATGTTTGCAACAAGCACTGTAATTTGATCACATCCCTTTGAGAATTGAGCTTTGATGCAATAGTTCAAGCTTCATGGGGTCCAATATGTAGAGGAACTTTTTAACTACGCAGAGTTGTCTGAGGCCATGTGAGATCTTTCGGCAGTCTTTGTAACTTTCACATAGATAAACTGCTGCTCTTCAGTTAAATGAAAAAAGGGAATAGTAAAGCAGAGAAAATAAAAGAACTGGCAATCTCTAAAAACAAAATGAATCTAACGGAATCTATCCTTTATTCAGATTCATGTGAGGGCACTCTTATGTGCATAATAAGCTGTTTTCAATAGCTTAACATAACAAGCAAGGACATTAGACCCAACAAAAAGAAGCGGAGAGAGAGAAAACAGTGCTATAGCACAAACAATCATGAATCTTGTAAAATACATGAACTCATGCTCCCAAAGGACTACAAAACTGGGTTAAGAGTCAATACTTCCAATGATGCTTTGCAAGCCTGATTTATAACTTGGATGAAGTAGCCTCACTCCTAGTTCCTTCTTCATGCGAGCGTTAGAGACTCGCTTTTCGCCCCTTGAACTTGTCTGCGGAATAGATGATTCAGTACTATCAGGAAACAGGGCTTGTGTGGCCTGGTTGGGCCATTTCTTCTCCATCAAGTCCCGGGCATAACTAAATACTTCGATTCTTGAGGCAGGGTCATCATCCACTATATTGTAGATTTTCCTGAAAAGAAAAATTAGAAAGAAAAAAAAAAACAAATAAAACTAACATTGCGAAATGGAGGGGTATCAGAGAGATGTTTCTTGCTAATTTTAACAGGGAAAATTAAACGAAGGTCAACTGAAAGATAGGAAGGGCTGACTTAAGCAGAGGCCTCAAACACTTGCATGACTAGAGAAATTGAACTAGGATTTTGTGTCCAGGTTGACAAAAAAAACAGTTGGTTTTTCCTCTTTCTTAGGATCTGTTTGCCCGTTTGGCAATAGCTTCTGATTTTGCAATTCAATTGCATAGATTGCGATTGGTCAGAAGCTGCACAAGATAGCTTCTAGCTAATTGCATTTTTTTGCAATTGACACCCAAATTTTGGCAAATTAATCGAATAAGCTGAGATTGCCAAACGGTTTGATCATAGGTTTTTGAGTTTCGTAAACTCCACATTGCGTATTTCCACACAGAATACATCGCACTAAACTGGACAGAAAATTCATAGAAAAATATTGACTTTGGCTAGGTTTAGTACATAACTTACCCAGTGGATGGCTTGTAGATACTGGCCTTAAGTGCTTCACAAATGTCAGCAACATGTACTCGGGAAGTGTAATTCCTGGTTGCCCTCGTTCTCTGAGATTTTGACAAAGGCGGCTCCTTAATTATGGTATCAATAGCACTGTAATAGAACATAAAATGAAGCACCAATCATAAGTTCAACATACCACAGCTCTAGGGCAATGTAGTCATTTAATGAACAGCAAGCACAAATGAAATGCATGAAAGACCATCCCTAACAGCATGTTTGGTACGAGTCACGAGGGGATGAGAGAGAGAGGAGAGGGAAAAGGGTAGAGGGTAGAATCACTTTTTTGGTGGGATGGAAGAGATGAGAGAAAGTAAGAAGACAGGGATATCTCCTCCCTCCGGCCTACATATTTCAATCCATCCAGAAATGGGCAGATTGGGAGAGAGAACGCTTTCCCTCTGTTTAACTTTTTTGTTGTTCAAAAGGAATTACCGTTTTCTATGTAAGGATATTATAGTAATACAAATATTCCTCCTTTCTTCCTCACTTCCTTCTTACTTAACCGAGCAAAGGAGGGAAGACTGCACCCCTTTCCCTAGGGATACCTCTTTCGTCCCACGCACCTTCCTTTCCTTCCATTTTTACCAAACATTTATTGTAAATGCATTTCATAATGGTTAGGCATGACACAAATGGCAGATGATTCAGGTCTAATATAAAGAAATCTTCATATCCAAACTACAAACAGAAGCTTGTACATGCTCGCAAGTTTTCAGGTATGAAACTGTTATGTAAACTAAATCATGTATTCAGCTACAACAAGAATATGGTCATATTTAAACATTCACCATAACTTTCTGCAAGAGTAGATTCAGGCATACTATATTTTAACAGCTGTGTTCCGGGCAGTGAAGGAAGCTGAGCAACACGGGTTCAGGACTTTTATGGTGGAACTGGATTCTTCGACAGCGGTCAAGGGTTTTGTGGGGCTGATTTGGACATGGCTCCATATGGTCACATCCTGTTTGTCATTTGTCACTCGTGATCGTCTCCATTGTTTCTTCTATTGTTCATGCTAAGCGTGCTAGTAATGTTGTCGCTCATGGTCTAGCAACATGGGCTAAGTTGTTTAGATGTCTCAATGTGTGGATGGGGGATTTCCCTCCCTCTATTCAGGACCTTCTGTTTGCTGATTTGCATTAATCTTTTTCTACTTTGTGATCAATACATATACGTAGAGAGAGGCTCTTAGGTGCACTGGGTAAGTGCATTGACCCAGTGCACTAGGCTTGTAAGCCTAAAAAATCCGCGGATCAGCGGGGCGGCGGGATGGGGCGCGGATCACCAGGGCAATCCGTGAGTTTTTTTGGCTTAAAAGCCCAGTGGTCAGTGCACTTACCCAGTGCACCTAAGACCCTTTCCCTATATATATGGTGTGTGGGGGAAATGGTAGAACTACATATCTAAAAGTATGCGTTCTTAAATGGACAACAAAGTCCCTATCACCCCATTAAAGTGAGGGCGCTAATATAAATTTACAAACGACCAATATAGTACTTTAGTTCCCTAATTATGAAATTACATAACTACCCTCATTTTAATGAGGTGACAAGGACTATTCTTGTCCATTTAAATTAGAACAGGAAGCTTTCTTACTAAAGCATTCAACACAACCTTCTCCCAGGTCCGTAGATACCTCCAAGTCGAAATATTTGTGCAGAGAGCCCAAGATCATGGCCTAACTTTAACCATCCTTCCTCTGCGGCTAATCTTGCTTTAGCCACTTCCCTTGTAGGGGTTATTGGATAACTATTAAATGGTCAGGCATATTCTTAGATCCAATTGATGTCAGCTTAGAACACAAAATACAAGCAACATTAAGCATACACTTACTCCTCATCCACCCATGCACCACCACAATCTCCATATACACCTACAACATTGAAAAATAATTTGAACATTATGACATAACATGCGATATATATATATATATATATACACACAATTATCACTCCTCAACCTGAAATAGAAGAGAAAGCCAACAAGACGAAAAGAGTTTACATATGAATTAGTATCTGATACACAATTCTTATAGTGGAACAACTAGCAAGAATGGACCGAGCATGTACCATTGGAGCTGTGTGCAAGTCACACAGCTTAAAGTGTCAAATCGGAATACAAATCTAGTCCAAGGGTTAAAAATCAAATCTCAAATCCATCAATTAAAAATCAACAACTTTTTTTTGATAGGTTCTTAAAAGCAACAACTTCAAATCCATCAGCACAACTTACATCACTTATGCTTTGTTGCTACAAATATAAAACGATCACACTATTCAAATTTGATTCCTATTTTAACATTCTTTAATTTGGAATCATTCGTAAGGCCATTATAGAACCCCCGGAAACAATTTTATGAATTTCAACTCAGTCCAAGGGGTGAGATGGGCCAATATGAAAGCGACCCGAGAAAGTGACAGTGAACTGAGGAACAAGCATGACTAGCACATTTTATACATGCATGAATGCACTTCTGCGATTTTGTGTATGCCTTGTGTCTGTTTTTACATATAAAGCTCTAATTATACACTAGCTGCATGGCAACTATAATAAATGGCATACTGGTTGATGACAAATAACAGAGCCACTGAAGGTTTCCATCCATTAGTCTACTTTTTAGAAGATCTTCATGGTGAAGCATCTGCAAAATGCACACGAAAATAAGGGCCCATGAAATTAGGTAGAGAGAGAATTTTTTTTTGAAATTGATGTATAACATTAAGTAGAATTTTAAACTCAATTAAATTTTACCGGGTCACCGATACCCACAAGAGGAGGAATGGAGATGAGGAGGTGTGTATGAGAGCTCAAACTATTTAAGATTTCTGGTCTGAAATGAGAAATAAAGAATGACGGTTCCATCAAAAGCAGTGAGCTCAAAAGGTCAATTGGCAATAACATTAGGTAAAACCATGGTGGTTAGAACAATTCATGAGTCGATTTGAGTGTCATACACTATGATATGATTCACAATGCAACATTTTAAACTTTGAAGCTTTAAGTATCAGGAGGAAAAACATTCGACATTTTGAGCCTTGATGTTGCATGAAACTTGAAGTCATTGATATTCGTTCATTTTAAGCAAAGAAGATGATTTTTTGTATTTATACAATACAGACAAATATATTATTCTTATTTATTTTCTAGATATAGTAAGCCTCACAATTCACGAATCAATTCATGATTTGACAACCATGGGTAATCACTCCAGTCCTTTAAAATTCTTGTACAAGTTATAGCCATTAATGAGAGAACAATCACATGAGAAATTTAATAGTTCTAACCATCAAAACTATGTGATTTGATGATTCAAATCTACACATTAATCAATATGCCCTCTACATTAATAAATTTTGGTACCATGATAAAGCGACCTTCAACAAAATAGTTATAGTTATTATTTTGGATGCAAAATCATTTTTCATTTTTCATATAACATTATAATAATGAGTATTGAGACTCACTCTGGCTCATTTGCATCAAACAGGTGAACATCAAATCCCATTTCCTCAAGTTTCTTCTTCTTCATGGTGCTAGTGCATGTTCCAGAAACAACCCTATAGGAACAAACACATAGCTTGTAATCAATTTGACAAACTTCTATACTTACATATCAAATCAAGTGAGAAATTTATTTAAGGTAAACAACTCAAGTATGAGCTTAGTGAACAATCAAAAGTGTATACCCAAACGCGTGCGTTTTCACAATTGTATTTGTATATAGTAGCAGATCACTTTGAACCAAGAGTTTCAATTCAACTCGAAACAATGAACCCACCAAATATATTAAAGTACAAACTCGATTACGAACAACACCAAAGTCTATGCTTAAAAATTGAGTATGGGTTTCCATAATCTTCAAACAACAATGCTAGGGTGACAAACATTTTTTACAAACACACTCTATCTCTCTCCTGGGTGGCACTGCGAGGTTCACTGAAATTATCCGAACTCACAGTGTCATTTCAATGGACCCCACAGTGCCACAACTATGATAGAAATAGAGTGTGTTTGTAAAAAGTATTTTTCATCCAAATATTACTCAATCTTCAAATGAGTGTGTGGGTGTATAGTACAAGCATAAACAACAAGTGTATGCTTAAAAGTTCTATTAAAAAAAAAAAAAGTGTATGCTTAAAAGTGAGAGTGGGTTCACTAATCTTTTCAAATGTGTGAGTATGTATAGACACAAGCATATATATATATATATACACACACGGAGAGCTTCTTGTGCAGAGATACGTAACTTATTAAGTTGGGGACTTCTGTTTCTAACCACTTGATCCTGTAAAATTACTACAATACGCTTAATGAAAACTGAATCCAACGACTAAAACAGAAGTATAAATTGCGGACATCCGCACAAAAAGTGGACTAATATACTGATAGCTTCTGGCAGAATAGTAGTGGCTAATGGCAGAGCAAAAAAGTAAAGTGTCAGCTAAAAACACTTTTTCCTCTAGCATTAGCCTGCTCAGCCAAAAGAGGATTACCATCCTTGGTGCTTCAAATCACGACCAAAGTAGTGACCCACAAAACCCATTCCCAAAATAAACATCTGATGAAGAGATTCTGATTCGGCTGTATCGTCTTCGATTCTGTGATTTGAACTGCTTGTTGATATGCATCGAATGAGCGATGTTTTTGGGGTCCTTGTAATAGGAAGATGACCAAATCGGAAGCGAGTCGCCGAGAACTGGTCAGTCACCGGACGGATTTCCATCTTTTTTTTTTTTTTTTAAATAACGGCCCCCGTGACTGAGTGTAGACGGCGACAGTAACAGATCGTCCGCTGTAGACACTGATTGTCACTTATTAGGATAGGTTCACATTAGGCCGTGTTTGTTTCGGATTGACTTTAGCTTTTGTAATTAGTCATAAGTACCAGCCAATATAAACATGGTTTTGATATTCTAAATATTTTCTTTCAATAATGCTATATTCTCAAATCCGAACACCAAATATGGTTTTGCAGTGGGTCCATCGTTTTTGTTCACCTAAATTTGGTTCATCATTGCTTATATATGTCTTTCATTGTCAAACATGTGACCCTTTTCATTTCCATTTTGTCCTTGTATGACACATGTCAGACAGTGAATGCATGGGTGAACAATGGTGAGCCAAATTTGAGTGAGCATAAGTGCTCTCTTTGATTTTAATTGAAAGATGTTAAGGTGATTCCAATTTTATTGAGATTAGTCTCACTGCCAACATGTGTTTAGGATCATATTTGGAATACAAAGTTTGAATGCATAGCATTACTCTTTTCTAAAATTATAATCCAAATAGGGTAATAAAAAGGGTTTGGGGGTGCCAATGTTTAGTAGGGGTGTTCAAGAAAAGTTGAAAATCGACTGAAATCAAACCGACTAAATAACAAAATTTGTCAGTTAAAAAGGAATACACAAGCATAAGTCGATCGAAAGCCAACCAACACCACCTAAATCGACCTACTGAAACCGAAAGGTCGATTTTAAAATCACTAAAGAATCGATAGCAAACACCCCATAGGTTTATGCCCAAACGTGCTTTTAGATTGCTTTTAGGCCATAAGCCTCACTTTTAATTTGGTTTTTAAAAGCATGTTTGAGCCGAGTCTATTATTTTGTTCATGGAAGAATTACTTCTATATATTTTCTTATTTTTGTAATTGCCTTTTTAAGTAATGGTAATTTGTCTACCTTAGAAATGCTCTTTTTTTTTTTTTTTCAAACTCACATAACACTGATTTTAACAAAAACTATATAAAAGTAGACAACCTAATTCTATTTTCATCATTTCCATTTAGGCTCTTGAAAATCAGTATTGTGGTGGTTTGATTAAAAACTAGTTAATAGAGAGCAAGGATCCCCCTGTACAACCGAACGCAACTACACCAATAGCGGACTATTTAAAGTCGTTCTTTTTTAAAACAACTGGTTCTTATTTATCCAAACAGTCCCTAGAATCACCAAAGAAATTGAACTATTTCAATTAACGATGAGAGCATTTTTGTTCATCCAAACTTGTTCACCATTGCTCACACAACTGACACAAGTCTTCACTGGGTGACATGTGTCTCATTGAAGGGCAAAATGAGAATAAAAAGGGACACATGTCACCCAGTGAAGCCTGAATAAGCAATAATGAACCAAATTTAAGCAAAAATGCTCTCATATCAATAGGGAAATGTTTAGCACACACACTTTTTGACCCACTTTTTGACACACTGTGCTTTAAACACATGTACCTTGTGCTGTTTGAATTTTTCACATTTTTCTATGCACTACTTACATAACACAAGGTACATGTATTTAAAACTGTGTGTCAAAAAGTGTGTCAAAAAGTGAGTATGTGTAGCACTACTCTTATCAATATCAAAGCTGAAGTTTTTGTTTTTAATTTTTAAGTGAAAATAGACAAACATTGACTACTGATTTTTCCTCCAGAATACTTGCAAAGAAGACATTTCAGCTATAGTTTTTTAAATCTGCTCCCTTCACATAAATCTAGCCAGAGATGACTTCAGTGATCTACACAGACAATCCAACCCATCAATACAACTTTGGGAAATCTAAACAGTACAACTTCTAGAGCATAGAAGGTTGCTCCATAAACAGCATTCCTATTAGAGTATTGCTATGCTTTCTAAATCTAAATTTTAAATAATGTGACACCAATCAAAATTTAGTGGGTCCATTGACCAATGTGAGATCAATTCAATGTCCTCCAATCAAAATTCAACAGACCCACTGCCACATCATAAATGATAAAAATTTGGTATTTAAATTTAGAAAGCATAGCATTACTCTTCCTATTATAATGAAACTAATGTACTATGTTCCATAGAATACTTCAAAAGAGAAATTGGGACTTCATCATACAAGCAATGAAGGAGAGTTACAGCCCGTTAAAAGAAAATTTCAAATTTTTTTTTAAAGATATTTTTTTTGGCCGAACTATCAAATTCATCAACAAACCCAAATAAGTGATTGTTGGTACAGATCCAAACAAGCCCTTATGAGAGCTTCCACAGTGGTGTGTTTGAGGCAGCCAAACTTAGCTAAACTTAATAAAATCGGTTTGTAATGGTGTAGACAAGGCATGTTGGTACATTAGGTAAACTTAGTGGAATCTAAGTTTATTGTTCGGCTAAGTTTCACTATACTACAGCCAAACGGCACAGAGGGTGCGTTCTAAAAAGCAAACCTTCTCACGGCGTTTACTGTGCCACCCAAGAATCAAACGGCACACTGAGTGCCTTGCACCATTGTTTATTAATTTTTGCCAAGAAGCTAACAGCACACAAAGTGCCTTCTACCGTTAGTTTTTTTTTTTTTGGCTGTTTTTTGTTCTTGGTTCTTGTTTGGCAATAAATTAATCACTCATGTAGCTACACACTTCACGGCACACAGTGTGTCAGCCACCATCCTCACGGCACACAGTGTGCCGTCTACTCAACTCACGGTTTTCTCAATGCCGTCCCCCATTTTACACCACTACAACGCACACAACACCTATACAACAACTTAACTTAAGGGTATGTTTAATAACCCAATTAAGTGATGAAAATGAAAAGATTCAACACTTATTCTTTTTCAGTGCGTTTGATAACATACCACTTAATTGAAAAAGTAGTCAAAAAACCACTGAAAACTTTAAGTGAAAATTTTCTACTGAAAATAATCAATTAATGCATTCTATTTCAATAGTTGAAACACTATTTTCAGTATTACAAATTCAATCACTTAAAATTTTCAGTACTTAAAATTCAGCACTTAATTTTTAGCACTTAATTTTTAATTTTATCAAACGCACCCTAAGTTTATCTAAGTTTAACACACACCACTACAGATGCTCTGAGTGGATAAAATCCCATCATGGACACAATTAAATAATTTAAAAATAAGCTTTAGAAGAAACAAGCTGAACCTGTTGTTTAAAAAAATAAAAAATAAAAGAAACAAGCTGAACATGCACAGAACAGCAAATGTTCAATGCAAAGCACAATGAAAGGAACTGGAGTTCTTCCACAGGAACTCCAGAAATAAGGAAAAAAGAAACCAGCCACAAATTAAATAAAAAACTACAAGTTAAATATTATGCAGTATCTTTGTCCATGATAAGAGAACATAGTCATAAATAAACACAAGGACATTTCAAAGCATACAAAGAACACCAAAACCCTCAGGTTTCCGGGAACAAAATCCAATAGGGAGAGAGAGAGAGTGAAGGAAATGCACTGCCCCAACTTCCATGGCTTTAAGAAAAGAGCAACTTTTGTTCCTAGTCTTTTCCAAAGTCAGCATTGTAGTGAGAAGTTGATTCAAGTTTCTTTGCTTCAGTGAGTTTCCGAACAGCCTACAACATCACATTTAAGGTAAGACGCGTGTCAAATACCCCCAAATGTTGTCTTTTCCTCTTTAATGTTCATACCACAAGAATATGAGAGCTACTAAATACACCCACCAAATTTCTTTGAGCACCAACCATACTAGTGAGGAGTACATGCATCATCTCTTGTTGTACATGTGGGTGTAAAGAGAAGTTTGGTTGGTGTATTTAGTAACTCCCCAAGAATATATCACCATGGAGAACAAACTCGATAAGAGTCGTATACACACAAGGAAGACACATTACCTTCATAAAATCTTCATGGATCACATAATCACGTTCAGCGCGGATTGCTGACATTCCTGCCTCCGTGCATACATTACGAAGATCCGCTCCGTTAAAGCCCTGAAGCAATTGGAAGAAGACGTTATTTTATAGATGTAAGTCACTAAGTTGTAACAATACTTGTTGAAACAGACAAGCTTTTTGACTTACCTCTGCAAGCTTCACAACAGCTTCATAGTCGATTTCACCATGCTTAGCAATTCCAGCAGCGTGGATCTTAAGAATTTCCATCCTTGATTGCTCGTTCGGCAATGGTATCTCTATCTTCCTATCTAGACGCCCGGGACGAAGAAGGGCAGGGTCAAGAACATCAGGTCGATTTGTTGCCATGATCATTTTCACCTGTACACAAGTTAAAATTATATGACACTGACAGAACCGAAATCTACTGTTTTTCTGTCTCATGTACGTGGAGCAGTGAGTAAGTGCACGTAACATTGCACTCGGCTATCATATGAAGGAGAAATGCCTATGAAAGGGTTTCCAGTTAGCAAGGACTCATTCCCATCAGTGGAACGCATTCATCCACCCATACAAAAAATTAAGGTAAAATACAAACATATGCGGCACGTCGAAAAAGAGATCTGGGTATGAGTATAAGGGACAAGTACCTTTCCCAGCTGATCAAATCCATCAAGCTGATTAAGTAACTCCATCAGTGTTCTTTGAATTTCACGGTCAGCACTTGTTCCCTCACTGAAACGGCGTCCACCTATTGCATCAATCTCATCCATAAAGATGATGCAGGGCTTTGACCAATAAGAAAAAAAAACATCAGAATTACTTCCTATCGAGAATCAGTTACTGACAAACAGAGAGACTACAGAATCCAGGCTCTTACTTGGTGGTCACGTGCATATCCAAACATTTCTCGTATCAACCTTGCACTTTCACCAATGTATTTGTCAATGATAGCGCTTGAAACAACCTAGAAATAGATGAGAAGAGGAATTACTAAATAACCAGAAAAAACGAGCATTTAGGGGTAGCAAAAGCAGATGATATAAAGATTCTAACCTTAAGAAAGTTGGCATCGATATTGCTTGCGATTGCTCTAGCTAACAAGGTCTTGCCAGTACCAGGAGGGCCATAAAGAAGAACTCCCTGAAATAATCAAAACTTGAGGTTTTCCAATCAAAATTCACACAAATCCGGACCACTACTGATAGCATTCCCCAAAATGTGATGGTCTTGCATTAAAAAGTGTGTGCAGCTATAAAACATATATGGTTCAAAAGAATCACCAAACATAAGCATGAATCACCTTGGGTGGCTTGATTCCAACTCTTATGAAGAGCTCAGGATTCATGAGAGGAAGCTCAATAGATTCCCGTAGTTCTCGAATTTGATCAGATAAACCACCCACAGCGGAGTAGCTGATGTTACCAGGATCTTCATGAAGCATGTTGTAAACAACCGGATCAACCTGTCAAACAAAGTATCCCACAATGTTCAACATCAAGCATGAAAATATCTCTTTATATTAATATGAAAATAAATTGTTTCATCTTGGAAATGCAACAAAAAACCAGAATCAACAGTAACTTACTTCGCGTGGAAGAGCCCGCATGATCGTAAGTGTTGTCATATCAAGTACCACCCTTGTTCCAGCAGTCAATTTTTCCTTATCCACTTTACTACGGCAGCCAACAACATACCTGGGTCCACTGCTTGCTTTGACAATCACTAAAAACCACAAGCAAGCAAGTGAGCAATCAATGCCACCACTATCACAAACAATAAATGGCACAAACATGTTTATGGATTTCAAACACTAACAAAAAAAAAAAAATTGGGGATGAAAGTAACATCTAGCACTTAATTGACTCAAGCACAACATGGATGATCCATTGAACAACATAATCTACATTGTAACACCATAATTCATATGTTTAAAGAGCTTCAGTAGTTGAAAACAAAATCGTACTAGAGATGATATAAAAGTTTCAGTACAAAAGGAAAGCAAAGAAATAAACAGGACGAAAATAATCATTTACAGCGTTCATTATCAAGTGGCCTGAGCACTTCTCCAATGATCTGCCCAACACTCTGAAGAGACTTCAGATCATCTTCTGTCTTGTTGAACTCCTTTTTGGAAGCTCGCAAATTCTCTCTCACTGCACATTTAACATTTTCACTCACATGATATCAGCCTTCAAAATTACCAGCATAACTAGCAAAGTGTGTACATCATAACTATGCATATCCAATGTCAATCCTTTTAAGTCTGAAAAATACCTAATAAATCAACCATTTCTTTAAGCAAACATGAAAGAACACGTAATCACATATCAACTAAGTCAAATCAAAAGAACATTGCTATACATTCACAGGATGAACTTGGAAACATATTCATAGCTTTATAATATGGAAAGATAAATTTTACAATCTATTAGGGAAAGTTAAAGAAATTACAACAAATACTAGTCTTGGAATCCAGTTGGTTCAAAACAAAGATTTGATTTTCTCGACTGTTCTTATGATAATATTTTTTTCCTCATTCATTCAAGCTGTTATGTGAATGAATCTAGTATAGAAACTAATGCGTTAAAAGTAATGTCTAAAATTAAAAGTAATTGTGTAACTGATTTGATACAATTCAATTATGAAAAAGAAAAAGACCAAAATAGAATTATACAAAATGGCTACTTCCAATGATTTTAACAATAATTCTCTTTTTGAGACCTCTACGAACCACACACAGCTCAAACTACTAATGCGTTAAAACTAAAGTTTAAAATTACAAGTAATTATAAGGTCACCATTCCTTCTAAAGCATAAACAGATTTGACACAGTTCAAAAATTAGAAATAAAAATAACAAATAGAATGATACAAAAATGATTACTTTCAATGATTCTAACAATTGATCTCTTTTTGGGTCCTCTACGAACCAAACCCAGCTCAAAACTATAGCAACCCTTACTCAATTTTTCACTCAAATTTGCGTAAAATGATTACTTTCAATGATTCTAACAATTGATCTCTTTTTGAGTCCTCTACGAACCAAACCCAGCTCAAAACTATAGCAACCCTTACTCAATTTTTCACTCAAATTTGCCTAAAATTTGAGTAAAAGCTTGGTTTGGTAGACCTCTCCAATGGCAATACTCAAATTTCTTCATAATATCATTGTTTATCTTCATTTGATTTGAGTATAAAATTTGAGTAAAGGCATCTCCAACCCTAACTCTTACCAAATCAAACTTGAGTAAAGAAACTCAAAAAGATCCTCTCCAATCCTTACTCAAACCCATACCAAAATTTGAGTCAATGAATAGTGTTGTTTCAATTTGGTATGAGATTTGAGTAAAACTCAATTTGGTATGGGATTTGGTTCTAGGGCAGGAGAGCATTTTAGGGGGGTTTGAACCAAATTTAAGTTTCATATGGGGTTTGTTCATACAAGCACTTATTTCCACATTTTGCAGTAGTCACTAGTCAATACGAATTACTACAGATACTAGTCTTGCAATCCAAAAGGGCAGCCCAGTGCATGGGGCTCCCACCAGGGTGAGACTAGTCTTGCAATTCAGTTGGGTCAAAACAAAGATTTGATTTTTTTTACTGTTCGAATGATTTTTTTTTTCCACATTCATTCAAGCTATTATGTAAATCAACCTACTACAAAATAACCACGTACACTTATTCTAATTTTGAGGCCTCTAAGAACCAAACCCAGCTCAAACTATCGCAACTTAAGGAAAGTTCATCAGTTCATACAAGTTATAAACCCCCCAAAAAAAACAGTTCATACAAGCAAGTATTTCAAACTATTTAGAAATTGTAAAGGAAAACGAAACCCTAGAAAGGGTTTTTGGATCCGTTAAAGCGCATCAAACAATAAAAGGTATTCAACTAGGGTTCGGCATTAGGGTTTGATTTAGACAAACCTGTACGAACTCTGGTTTCGAGTTCTTTGTGCTGGAGTAGCTTTTTACGGTACTCCGCCACCGCCGTTCGACGGCGGGTGGCTTCTTCTCCGTCGTTCATGGCTTTAATTTGAGACTCGGAGAATTAGGTGAACTACAGAGCAAGAAACTTGTGATTCGTTTTAGTTAGACCCCCACTATATACACACACATTCATCTATATATATAGGAGAAGACTATTATTACAAAACTACCCCTTACTAGTTTTGAACATGAAAACCAATTACCCAAGTGATAGTAGGACACCACCTCGCAGTTTGACGGGGCTTATATCCTGACGTATGTTGAAAGTGCTTGTGTGAGTAAAGTTTAATTTTTGTGGTATGTGGATTGGCTTCTAGTCCACTAGTCGCTTCGGTGGAGGTGTGGTGACGAGTTCGCCTACACAGTCAGTAATTTTGGCTTAAACCGAATATTCCACATCTGGGAGGGGCTCATATGGTCACGTCCAGGAAGGGTTACTACGCTAGTTGCCCCCTTCTTCTCTTTTTTTCAAAAAAAAAAAAAAGCAATAGCAGGACTGTAGGAGGAAATGGTGTCACGCCCCGGAGCAACAAAAATAGAGAAAAATAAATTTCATTTTTGGGTCTAGAGGGAATAACAAGTGAAAGCCACTAAATATCCACACTACACAGTACTAGTCCACAAAGTAAACAGGAACAATAACAACTGAATATAATAACATAAATACTATTACAATCATTAGAGTGTGGTGCACAGGATTACAACAAGTCTGGAGACAACATATGTCCTAGTACCCGGTTTACTAAACAAGGTTTAACAGAAACAACAAAAATATAAACTAGATAAAACTATCTTCAAATCTTCAACTGGTGTAAGGTAGTCATCAGCGTAACATCCTTCTTCAATGTAACCGGCATCGGTGGGGCCACCCTCTGCATAATCCCCTTCCGGGTAGTAACTGTCATCGTAGGCTCCATTATCTATATTAAAAGTGGCAGGATAATCTGGACGGAGAATGTCCAGGCAATAACAGCCGTCAGCTTACTGAGAGCTGAGTAAAAAGTAACTCACAGGGTATCAATGATATAACAAAATAACAAGTTGTGGAAGTGTCTAAGATATAGTGTTACGATAGTATCTTTGTCTTTATTATCCCCATGTCGTAACTAACCCTTATCGTCTGATTATTCCAAGATTGATAACCAACATACTCTGACTGCAAAGAACAGACTCAATCGTTTAACATATATAGACATATCATCATTCTGTCTATTGCTCGTTAAAGATATAAACTATCCACCGCACACCATGGACACCACGTCAGTCCATCCCCCGCTCGTTAAGGATATAAACCATTTACCGCATGTTAGGGATACAACGCTTTGAACAATAGCATATCAAATCTAATGCCATGACTCATCGTTGTATACCAGTGATCCCCTATCCACTGCTCATTAAGGATATAAATCATCCACCACTCATTAAGGATATAACACGGATCATCTGGTTACCTTAAAGACTACATGGTCCTGCTCACTGCTCGTTAAGGATATAACACATCCACCGTATGTGAAAGCATATCATGACCAGGCGTCCGACCACGTACTATTCCCGGAACTTATCAAACCTACTTAAACTCAGTCATACTATCGATACATGACAATTCCCATGTGGCTTGACTACTCTAATTGAAATGAACAGATATCGAACTCATACATGAATTGCATAACATCTAATGTCATCACGTTAATCCATTATTATTAATCATACTTATCTTTGTTGTCACATTGTCACACTAACCCACAATCGCATAAAGAGAATCCGAATCGAGAATCGAATGATCGAACCCTTAATATAATAAACAACAGAAACAATCCATGTTCTGCAAATGCCAATCAATTTGGACAAGGGTCAATCGATTGGGATAAAATAAGTAACAATCAATTGAGAAAACATGTCAATCGATTGGATTCAAATAATACCAATCGATTGCTAACTTTGGAAATCCATTGGGTTACAATAATGCCAACCGATTGGGAGTCTATCTAATCGATTGAGACTCAACTGATGTCAATCGATTGGAAAAAGTCCAATCGATTGGGACTCCATTGATGGCAATCGATTGGGAAAAGTTCAATCGATTGGGATTCCATCTTCTCCAGCAGATTCATAAAACAGAATAGATAAACGTTTTAAGGATGTGTTTAACACATTCAATCACCCCATAAAATTGTAAAAACATATATAAGTGAGACCGAGTGAGTAAAAACTCACCTAGGGTGTGTTTGGTGTGTGTAAGCTTAAAAACCTCCAAGCTTTCTCCCTCATCCTCTTCTCTTTCTCTTATCTTTCTGCTCTCTGCCTCTCCTTCTCTTTCTTTCCTTCTTCTCTTCTCTTTTCTTTCTTTCTCTGGTTCTCTCATCTTATATTCTAGAGATGTGTATGTGTAGATATATATATATATATATGTATGTGTGTGTACATATATAAACTCTCTCTCTCTCTCTCTCAAACTCAAATAAACCAAACTGTGACACCCCAACCCGCCCCGGCGGATTAGGACACATGTAACAAAGCTCATACGTCAAAACACCCTTAATTCACTAAGAAAATCATGGATTAGAGTTCATAAAATAGCTTCATTGACACAAAATAGCCCCAAGGGCAAAAATAGTTATTAATAAGGTATATCAAATTTTATACCAAAAGATATATCTTTGAGTCCCAGTTCTAACGCGAAAAACGGCGTGCAAATCTGAATTTTCTAGAGAGAGTTATGTTCGTTTCCGTAAAAGCTGATGAGCTGAAACCAGACCAGCGGATCGATCCATCCCAAAATATGATCGATCCGGTTTTAGCAAAATCTCATTTTCTGCTCCCCCAAATGCCACGGATCGATCCACACCAGACCCAGATCGATTTAGATTCTGCAGCAGCCCAATTTTAGCAGATTTTTCCTGTTTTACAAGTTCTAAACTTCACCAAATTCAAACCAAACTTCTTGAAACTTTGGAAATACATTACAAATACATACTCAAGCTCTTCCAACATTGACCAAACAAGTAAAAACACCATTAACACCTTATAGAATACAAATTGAATCTTATTTGGATAATTAAAGTAATCAAACTATTACTTTTGTCAAAACTAGTGTTAGCATAGAAACTAGTTGGAAATCAATTCAAAACCTTTACAAAACTCTTTTAATAACTCAAGTTGAAATCAAGTTCCATTATACAAGTGACTTCCAACTTAAGCACAACATCATTTCTTAAAACATGAGTTCAAGAGCTCAACAACTTAAACTCAAGGGAAGAACACCCAACATATTAACAAGTTCCCAACCCCATTCTAAAGCATTAAAAGGTGATGCTTAACATTTTACAACTTACAAAAGAAGTTTGAACCCAAATACAACTTGTTCCCCAACAAACCATTTACAACTACAACATTATAAGCAAGAGTCTTAACTCCACCAAGACTAACATAATTACAAGTATATAAACAAAATGACCCTTCACCCGGACCTGCGATCACTTCCTTCCCTCGTCACGATCCGTACCTGCGGCGGTTATTCAATAACCACACAGAAAACAGTTTTGTTTTAAGCTTACGCTTAGTGAATACTTTAACCGTGTCATTAGAGTATGAATTGTGCATATGCAATATACAAGCAACACAACGATAAAACTGGTCGCCGGCATGTCAAGTAATTAATCACCATCGCAATGAACCCAAGATTCCGGGTCTTTTCTCACTTCAACGTCGCATGTAGCGAAAACACACACTCTCACGTGACCGTAGTCAAATCGTCATGGTCGTCACCACCGTCCCCTTTTTCTTGAGGAAAACTTTGCCCCGTTAATATGGGCTAAATAATGGTGATCACTACTTGACATCCATTGACCCAATTAAACACATAAGCACATCAAACATATCACATAGCAATTTCTACAAAAATTGACATGTTAGCTCCAATTAACACATGCTTTAACTATTAATCCAAGAACTAAGCATATAATCATCCTCAATATCACATAAGCATCACTTAACACCCAATTTAGGATTAGAGTACTCACCTCACAAATTGCTCCAATTAAAGCTTAGAAACCCCAAATTTCTTACAAATATTAGCTCTAGTTTTCTCCGGTGATAATCCTACATGTAAATTTCATGTATATGTATCGTCACCTCAAAGATGGTCATGGAAAAACGTTAACGAAACTGAAAAAGAAAGGTATAGAGACGATCCTCTCACCTCCACGATTCCAAATACGGCTTCGGTTCGCAAAACGGTGTACCGATGGCGAAGAAACGACGATGAAACGGCGAAGACGACGGAGCTTCCGTCAATGGCCTATATTCACTTCTCCTGTAACTCTTTTCTTGTTTTGATACAAGAAGATGGTGAGCCATTGCTAGAGGTGTCAACCTCTTAGGCTTTATGCCAAATTTTGTTTATTTATATTTACACCACCAACATTTCTTTAAACTTTATTATGAAGTCCCCTAAACCATTGTATTAACTACCCAATATCTAAGTAGGTATTTATCTATGTCACGCGTGGGTCCTAAACGTGGTCCCATATATTTTGTAAGAGTTGCTAATTAACCTACTAGTTATGAATCGGGTTCCTATTCACTCTCACACGGGTACTCAAACTAGCACCATAAAATATTAAAACTAACAATAAAAAATTTAAGCAATTAAACAAATATTTATTTAATCACATAAATGTAACTAAATGCAATTTATTTAATTCGGACCTCCCGTGGGTCCCACTTCATATATGTCTAACTGTGCCCTTTTATCAAGCACTTATCACATCGGGGTAATTGGAATTTACCCAAATTATCACATGCTATTAATTATATTAATTAGTGCATGCAAAGCAGATATTTTTTCATTTCTTTGGGTACGAGTATTACATATCTCCGTCCCTTTTGGAAGTTTGTCCTCAAACGTTTCTTACCTTAAGAGTTGAACAAGTGAGGATACTTTTCTCGGATCTCGTCTTCACGTTCCCAAGTCGCCTCCTCTACTGAGTGATTACGCCATAACACCATAACCAGAGGAATGACTTTGGTTCTCAATACCTGATCTTTCATGTCTAGGATTCGAACTGGATGTTCAATATAAGTCAAATCTTCTCGAATCATTAATGGTTCTAGAGTAATATAGTGACTTGAATCTAATAAGCAGCGCCGTAACATTGAAACGTGAAATACGTTATGAACGTTAGCCAACTCTTGTGGCAATTCTAACTGATATGCAACATGATCAACCCTATCTAAAATCAAATAAGGTCCTACATACCCTGGATTTAATTTACCCCGTTACCGAATTGTGGTATGCCTTTCGAAGGCGATACTTTCAAGAAAACATAATCACCCACCTCGAATTCCAATGGTCTTCTACCAGTATCCGCGTAACTTTTATAGCGACTCTGAGCTACTTGTAGCCGTTGTTTAACCACTTTGATTTTGTCGGTGGTGATTTGCACGATCTCGGGTCCCAAAAGTTGCTTTTCCCCAACTTCTGTCCAACACACCGGTGATCTACAATTCTGGCCATATAATGCCTCATAAGGCACCATCCCAATACTCGTTTGGAAATTGTTATTATAAGAGAATTCCACTAATGGTAAATGTGTTTCCCAATCCAACTTGAAATCCATTACACATCCTCGAAGCATATCTTCCAGAATCTGAATAACTCGTTCAGATTGACCGTCTATTTGAGGATGAAAAGTTGTGCTAAAGTGCAAGGCTGTCCCCATTGCCTTTTGTAAACTCTCCCAAAATCTAGACATAAATGTGTATCCCGACCTGATACAGTGGATACTGGTGCCCCGTGTAATCTGATAACTTCTCTGACATAAAGCTCTACCAACTTTGTCGGTTCACGAGTCTTAATTGGCAAGAAATGGGCTGACTTTGTCAACCGGTCAACAATCACCCAAATACTATCATTAAACTTAGGAGACCGCGGTAAACCTGTTACAAAATCCATAGTGGTATGCTCCCATTTCCATTCCGGTATCTCTAACGGTTGTACTTCTCCGGCAGGTCATTGATGTTCTCTATCTTCACTCGTTGACAAGTTATACACTTAGCCACAAACTCGGCAACTTCCCGCTTCATACTACTCCACCAATACACTTCTTACAAATCCCTATACATCTTGGTACTACCCGGATGAATGGAATACCTCGTGTTGTGAGCTTCTTCCATAATCTTATCTTTCAACTCTTGGATATTAAGAACACATAAATGATTAATATACCTCAACACATTATTCTGAAAACTGAACTCTGGCCGTCTACCCTCAGGTAACTCTTCAACTATTTTCTTGAAATTTGGATCCAAAAGCTAACTTACCTTGATTTCATCAATCAAACTCGGTGTGCTATGATAGCCGCCATTAAGCCATCTTGAATTCTGGGAATCACTTCAAGTTCCAATCGTTCAAATTCTTGTACCAACTTGCTTGAGTTGTTAAAGAATAAACCAAATTTTCTGACGACTTTTGACTCCGAGCATCGACAACCACGTTAGCTTTACCCGGATGGTACTGAATCTTTAAGTCATAATCCTTCATTAATTCAAGCCATCTTCTCTGTCTCATGTTTAGCTCCCATTTGGTAAACAAGTATTTTAAACTCTTGTGATCGGTAAATATTTCACACGTTTCCCCGTACAAGTAGTGACGCCAAATTTTTAATGCAAAGTTACCGCCGCCAACTCCAAATCGTGGGTTGGATAATTCTTCTCATGTGTTCTCAACTGCCTTGAAGCATAAGCTATAACCTTACCCTTTTGCATTAGAACACGTACATCCTAGGCCCTGATGAGAAGCATCACTGTATATACTAAAACCTCCAATACTTAACGGAATAGTCAATATCGGCGCTAAAGTCAACTTATCTTTCAACTTATGAAAACATTCTTCGCATTCTTTATTCCACACAAAAGCCATATCCTTTTTCATTAACTGAGTTATTGGAGTTGCAATTCTAGAAAAATCTTGAACAAACTTTCTATAGTAACCGGCTAACCCCAAGAAGCTTTGAACTTCAGAAACATTTATCGGTCTCGACTAATTCTTAACAGCTTCTATCTTTTGTGGGTCTACGGAAACACCAACCTAAGAAATCACGTGTCCAAGAAATATAACACTTGATAACCAGAATTCACTTTTCTTTAACTTTCCAAATAATTGCTTTTCTCTAAGTCGTTGCAAAACCAACCTTAAGTGTCGATCGTGTTCCTCCCAACTTCTAGAATATATCAAAATATCATCAATAAATACAATCACAAATTCATCTAGATAAGTCTTGAACACTCGATTCATCAAATCCATGAAAGCGGCCGGTGCATTTGTGACCCCAAACGGCATAACAAGAAATTCATAGTGCCCGTACCGAGTTCTAAAAGCAGTCTTCTCAACATCTTCAATTTTAACCTTTAACTGGTGATACCCTGATCTTATCTTAGAAAAGACTTGTGCCCTTTTTAACTGACCAAACAAATCATCAATACACGGTAATGGATACTTGTTCTTTATGGTTACTTTGTTAATCTCCCGATAATCGATGCACATTCGTATTGTCCTGTCTTTCTTCTTCACAAATAGGACCGGTGCACCCTACAGTGATACACTTGGCCGAATACACCCCTTATCAAGTAACTCATGTAACTGAGTTTTCAACTCCTTCAACTCTACCGGAGCCATTCTATACGGTGCCCGTGAAATCGGTTGAGTTTCGGCATCACATCTATTCCAAATTCAATATCCCTCTTAATCAACACACTAGGCAACTCTTCTGGGAAAACGTCTAGAAATTCCTTGACCACAGGTATATCTTCAAGTTTTAATTCAGTACTACTAACCTCGAGTATGCTACACAAAAAGCCTTAACAACCCTTTTTCAATAAACGACAAGCTTTAACAGCTGACACCAAATAAGGCGGTGATACTACACCTGTCCCTTGGAAAAAAATTCATTGTGGCAATCAAAATTTTACTCTCTTGTTCTCACAATCGATAATAGCATGATTTACAGCTAGCTAGTCCATCCCTAAAATAACGTCAAAGTGTTGAATGACCAACGGTGCTAGATCGACGAACAACCTTTTACCATTCACGTCAATTCTGCAAGCTTTAAAGACACTGAAACTCACTGGTGGTGCTCCCGATAGAAGTGCAATAGATAAGTCAAAATCTAGTAATTCTAAGGGTTTATCTAAATTCCTAGCAAATTGGTGTGATACGAAAGAATGAGTTGACCCCGAATCTAATAACACATTGGCAGGTCGCAAGCAAATAGAAAGTATACATAAAACCACCGTGTCGGCCGTAGTGGTCTCCCCAGGCTTGAGCTGAAAATACCTTCCTTATCGTTGCTCTCTCCCTTAGGATTGCTACAGAGATGGTCTCTGACTTGGTGCACTACCCACGGATGAGCTGGAACCTCCTTGTCTTCTCTTGGGATAATTACGTTCTTGATACCCCAGGTCACCACACGAATAACACCTTATCCCACTGATGTTGTCAAAATCAAGTTCTTGATTAACCCTATTAAAAATGTAGTACAATGAAAATAGGGTGTCAAGTCCATAGTGATTGGAATGCAACAATGCTTGTTGGGCGCTTAATAACTAATTATAATGCGAGGAGCATTTAACAAACTAAGAAATAAAAAGGAGTCTTTTCGACTATGAGTTTGATTCAATTTGTGTTAAAATTATCCTATAATGACTATTTAGAAAATGGGAAGTAACTTTGAACAAAGCTAAATTTAATTAAAAATCAGGGGTTTTGCAAATAGAGAAATCGAGGTTGGGGAGCATTCCCCCCACCTTGGACCAACTAACACAAAGACATTGTACTTGTACCAGTTTCTAGAGTAAAAAATTCCATTGCGGCAAACTATCAAACATGTGGTAGTCAACCTACATGCTTGATGGACGTTCCAATGCAATACATGAGTATAGGTTTGAAATCTAGAGATTTAACAACTTTCAATGCTTGACATTGTAAGTGGGGTCTCAAGAAGTCAAACCTTGCACCCATGAACTCTAGATATGCTACAAAATATGATAATCCTTCATTACCACACATATAGGTCCAATGGTGGGTTTATGATCCCCAACCAACATGATTTAGCTACTCATAACTATAATGCAATTAATATTAAAGAGAGGGGAAGAGAAATTATTCCAACAAGAGAAATCCACAATAAATGCCATAAAAATTCCAAGTAAATCTTTAATTTAAAGTTGTAAGCATTCAACACTTTCAACTATCTCTCTCTCTTTCTCTAACTCTAAATGGGAGTAGATGGTGGTAGATGAGGAGTAATGGGGGAGAGAGAGTTTACAACCTCCCAATGTAAGTAAATTAAAAACTAACCCTAAATAAAAACCATCTCTAACTATATATACTATGTACAAATGATGGCAAACTTGTAATAAAAAGGGAACAACTTCAGGCTTCGCGGATCGATCCCTTCATAAAATTGGATCGATCCGCTTTTCATTTTAGCCGTTGGAATTTCATCGAGAAAACGCGGATTGATCCCCTTGTTATGACGGATCGATCCATTTTGAGAAGTTTCTCGCAGAATGTCACGGCAAAATCGCAGATTGATCCCTTCATAATAGCGGATCGATCTGCTTCTTCAAAATCTGATGGCAACATCCTATTAAACACGCGAATTGATCCCCTCTAAATGGCGGATAGATCCGCCTTTCCTGAAATAATTTTCTTGGCCTTTTTACTTCAAGAGTGCCATAAGGGTTACTGCACCCAATCTTGCATAACCTATAAGAAAGAAATCTTTATTAGCTCAAAGAGAGTAACAACAAGAACAATCAAAAGCACAATTTATCCATTAAGTCTCCAGTTTAAGTAATAAATTGTGTCCAATAAGGGTAAGATCTTAAAGTTAAGAATGCAATATTAGACACAAATCACATCCCCCAACTAGCATGGTGCTAGTCTCTTTGCAACAAAGCTAAATACCAAGAGATTTAAGAATAACCTTGCACAACAATTTATTTAAAATGAAAGATAAACCGTTTTCGTGGGGAACACGATTGCATTGAGCATATGCAACAAGCCGTTAAACCTCTAGGTTACCCGTAGAGGTGGAGTGTTGTCTCCGGAGGGTTCTTGGAATGATACCCACAAACATTTTGTTTTCTCATGGTAGTTGCCCACTATCTAACGCCGACACTCAACATAGTCCCAAGAATTTTCAAAAGATTTTAGCACATGACACGTAAATCCAACAAGTTCTCAAACTATCAAGATTATTAGATAAACTTCATTAAGCTCAATCTTGGATGCATGTGTGGTGTGAAGTGCATAACTACAACTATCAAGAAGATGGTATTGCTTTCATAATCCGAATTTCGTTTAAAACACGCTTCAACTCAATTCTCCCCGGTATTACACTCTAAAAATGAATCACTCAGAATGGTTAATACACTCGGGGCATGCGGGCAAAAAAGAGTAATGGACATAGATACTAAAGCCACGCACATGCCAATGATGAAAAACGTAAGCGTGAAAAAATGAGTAAAAAATAATCTCATGAAAGATACCATTCACTAGAGGATGTGAAACAACTCTAACTACTTGTCATGATAGTTTCAAACTCCGAATCACAAAAATTGAGAATCAACTAGGATCTTGAGGGAGTCGTAAAGCGGGAAAATGTTATAAGGTGAAGGACAAGAGGAAATGAAGTGAGATGTTTGGGTACAAACTTGGGATTTATTGGAATGCATGGATACAAGAAACCACAAGAGATGAATCATCCATGAATGTTTCTTTTTAAAGCTCAAGAAGAGAAGTACAGTTGAACTTTTTTTTTAGAACTTATTTTCTTTGAGTTATTTTTTCTTTTCTTTGTACTTTTTCCCAGGTAACATGATTCAATCTCTTTTACAAACTTACAAACACGATCTCATGCAAAAGCATCCCACAAATGTACTTCAAACGCGGATATGGAAGGTGTATGGTCAAGTGAAGGAAGGGTGTGTGTGGTTGAGGCTAGAAATGGTAAAAAGGAGGACCTACAATCAATTCTTCGAGAAATGCAATTATTTGTTCTCCACTACGATGACAAGCAAACACGAGTTTGTATTCCACAAAATGATTTCTCTAATGAACAGTCAAAACAAGAAGATGAGATTATCTACACCTTTTGTATATTTTTCAAAAATAGAGAATTGAAGTATGTAACCCTCAAAAATGGAAAAAAGAGATCTAAAGCTCACAAAGATAACGTCTCCACGTATGTTTCAATGATTTCTAGATAACAATTACATTAAACACCATCTTAACACAAGTAGTCCTGCAACGTGCTCGATAATCCAAGAATTAAACTTCATGAAATTCACTATACTCAAGATAGTAATAGAACTAATGGGATTAACAAGTGTTGCATACTAAAATTGGAAGAAAACTTCAAGGCAAGCGTCATCGCTCGACATTAGAATGGGGAAACTATACTAAAGTCATTGGAAACACGGGATGAGGCAAAAAAAAAATTTAGATTGCGATGCGAAGAGCTAGCTAACTCTCACACCCCCCAACTAGGACCAAACATTGTCCTCAATGAGACTATAGAGTACAAGGGGAAGAACAATATTACTGGAAGCAACCAAGGTGAGTATGCGGTAAAAACTGTGCCTGCGATGTTAGAATCAACAATAAAGAGAAGGAAGAGAGAAAATGGGATTCGACATGGCACAATAGCAAAGTAATAAGCACAAGCCAAAAGTTAAGTAAAAGCAAGTCCATTAAAATCCACACTAAGTCAATAAAATCCAAGAACACAAACAACACGATCATCCAAACGCATAAGTACAACTCCAAATCCATGGAATAAACATAACAACACCCTAGCAGAAGCAAAATGAAATCCCTAACTGAACATCAAGCACTCCCCCAACTAATCCTTATCATCTCCGTCGCCGCCATAATAGGGGTCCGAACCACCAGCGCCACCATACGCACCAGAACCACCAGCTCCACCATACGCACCAGAACAACTAGCTCCACCATAAGCCCCAGAACCACCAGGTCCACCACAAGAGCCTGGGCCGCTTGCGCTGCCATAAGGGTCGCAGAAGTAGTTTGGGACATCGACGCCCGGGTACTGCATCTGGAACGAGCTGGTCTGGAAGTGCATCAGCATGCTAAAATCACGCTCATAGCTCATACTGAAATGATCAAACTTCCCCCTTAATCTGCGTAAATCACTGCATGCGCCCTGGATCTCTACACCCTGCTGCTCGGCACTCAAAGTCTCGAATCGCCTGTGCAACTCAACCATACCATAAGCGGGCGCTTCCTCCTCCTCCTCCTCCTCCTCTGCTTGGACTCCCGACGGTCCCTCCTCCACCCTGGCTCTCTTGGACACGGTCCTAACCTATACGTTTCTACGAGCTAGCATCGTCCCATTGACTATGGACAGCGCGACTTTGAGAACATAGGACGCCAAGGCCGCGTACCCATCTGAGGTGCAGAGCCGAGTAATGAGGGTCACGAAAAAGGCTCGCAAAGTCAACACGGGTGGCAGGGTTAGTGATAGCATACAGGAGGGTACCGTGGTCCCACCTGACAGTCTTGTAGCGAGTAGGCGCCACCGCAGCGCTGAAAATGATATTACAGTAGTGGTAAAGCTTGGTGAAGGTAGATAGGGCAATCTGGTCCCCGATCCACTCGGTCTGTCGACCCGTGAACCGGGTGGCAATGATATCTAGGTCAGACCTCTGCTCCAAGTCGTCAGGTAAGGCACGGGGTCCTCCACGTGAGGAACCCCCATGAAAACGGCTAAGGCAGCCAGGGAGACTGAGATTTGGACACCCCGAACGTATGAGTTGAAGGTACGGGGGCCAATGGTGACTAGGCTCGCAAAGAAAATCCAGACCCATGTCTTATTGTACCCGCCAGAATGCTCCAACTGGGGAAGCCATCGGCAGTCCCGAAAGATCTGAACCACATCGGTAGGGAAATAAAAAATAGCGATAGGACGCTCGGGGAGGATGGATTTTTTAACTTTAAAGTAATTCTCGAACCATTTCTTTTCGATTTTGGACCAGAAATTGTCATAGCCTCGAACCGGGGTACACTCAGTTTGGTTATACTTAAGAGGGGTCCCCATGGTTCCTGAAAAACACAAGGAGCGAGCACACCAAATAAGACAATAGATAAAGCGCATAAAAGTGTACAATGATCAAGCAATGGGCCATGTAACATGAATGGTACGTGCACGGATGTCTTGCGGACGTGAAAGTTCGATGGAATGAGTGAAATGCCCATGAAGATATTATGCAAGGGGTATGGACAAAATGCACATGAAACGGCTGCGAATGCACATGCACGGTCGACACATATGTGCACGACAGTGCATGGAGAGTAACGTGCCAACGGTGTTGAAAACAATGATACCAACCACACACGAGAATTGAAACATGCAAATGAAATGAGGAAATATGAACAATGCACGCGAGAATGATGAAAATGCATGTGTAGATTAGGCAAATGAGCTAGGGAATGTCATTGTGGCCATCTATCGAACACCCAGTGGGCAGATTGAATACTTTCATATTTTAACAAGATTTGGTGCATGAATCTATCCCAAACAAACCACAATGTGACTTGAGCATAAAGAACATTCAAAATGCATGAGCGATCAACCCAAAATATAAAGAAATGGGAGAGAAAACAAGCTTTAAGGTTGATTTTTCGAAAAAGTGAGTAAAGGGGGAAATAACCCAACCTAGGGTGCAATCACAACTTAAACATAAAAATCAATCGATGGGAGTTGTTAGATTCATTACCTTGGATGGATGTCTTGAAGATCTTGAAGATGAATGAACACAAGGGGTGAGTTAGAGAAGTAGTGGGCAATGGCACTTGAGAGGATTTGAGAGAAGCTTTGAAATTTTTTTTAAGGAAAATGAGAAGTTTCCCAGATTTAAACCGTTTTTGCCTCTCGCGGATCGATCCGAAAATAGGCCGGATCGATTCGGCTTTTTAAAATGGTTTCATTGCGCCTTTTAAAAAACGTGGATTGATCTGCTTGAAACTCCAGATTGATCCATTTAAGAATTTTGGAAGCAGTATGTCCTTTCAAAAATGCGAATCGATCTGCTCATATTAGCCGGATCGATCCATTTCCAACGTACTCTCGCAGTTTACTTTCTCAAAAACACGGATCGATCCGCCTATAATTCCCGGATCAATCCATTTTGGAAATTTTCTAGCAGAATGTACCCCCAAATCCGCGGATCGATCCCCTCAAAATGGCGGATCGATTTGCCTTTTCTCAAGTTGCACAATAACTTCCCCAAAAACACGCGAATCGATCCCCCAAGAACCCGGATCGATCCGCCCCCCAGCTTCTTCACTCTTAACTTTGAAAACTTTTATTAAGTGAAGGATGACCAAAATGGATGCAATGGACATTACCAAGAACAAACATTATGCCAAGAATGAAACCTGGGGCATACAAAAAAAGGGAGTATAGCTCACGAGAGCTTACTTTACCCTAACAATAGGGTCTTCTAAAGAAATTGACACCAACTCGGAGTCAAAACCTTCAAGAAAAGGTTTGAGCCATTGCCCATTAACCTTAGAAATGGTCCCATCCTTGGGATCTTTGATTTTCACGACTCCGTGGGGATAAACTTTATGTACCATATAAGGGCCAATCCAACGGGATTGCAACTTACCCGAGAAAATGCGGAGCCGTGAATCGTACAATAGCACTTTGTTACCAACAATGAATTGTTTCCGGACAATCTGCTTATCGTGAAAAGCTTTGACACGTTCTTTGTACGCTTTATAACTCTCGTATAGTTCTCCTCGAATTTCCTCCAACTCATTGAGTTGAAACTTCCGCCTCTCACCACTCTCATCAACGTCAAAGTTGAGTGCTCAAGCTCGACAGGTAAGTGGCATGTTTTCCCGTAAACTAGCCGATAGGGGGACATACCTAGATTCATCTTATAGGCCGTCCTATACGCCCAAAGCGCATCAGTTAGCCTAGAAGACCAATCCTTTTTTGACTGATCGACCGTCTTCTCAAGAATCCCCTTAATTTCACGATTAGCCAATTCAGCTTGGCCATTTGTTTACGGGTGATAAGTGGTAGAAACCTTATGGGTGATGCCATATTGCTCCATTAACCAGGCGAATGGGGAGTTGCAAAAGTGCACTCCTTGATCTCTAATCAAGGCTTTGGGAGTCCTAAATCGCGATAAGATATGTTCTTTTAAAAATTCAAAACCACCTTGTGGTCATTGGTCCGGGTTGCTATGGCTTCCACCCACTTGGAGACGTAATCAACCGCCACCAAGATGTACTCAAAGCTATTGGATTTAGGGAAGGGACCCATGAAATCTATCCCCCAACAGTCAAAAACTTCAATGGTAAGAATGGGGTTTAGAGGCATGGAGTTCCTCTTAGTAACTCGACCAAGTAATTGGCATCGAGGGCATGCCTTGCAATAGGCATACGCATCTTTGAAGATCGTGGGCCAATAAAAACCACTATAGAGGACTTTGAACGCGGTCTTCTATAAAGATAAATGACCCCCACATGCTTGGTCATGGCAAAAAGACAATATACTTGGTATCTCATCATTAGGCACACATCGCCTAACAATTTGATCGGCACAATATTAGAAAACATAAGGATCATTGTAGAAGAACGATCGTGCCGTCGATATTAGCTTCTCTCGGTCTTGAGTAGACCAATCTTGAGGCAACTCTCCCATGGAAAAGAAATTCACCATGTTTGCATACCACGAGAGAGTAAAGACCTTGAGCAATTGCTCATCCGGAAAGCATTCTTGGATAAGAATGGGGTCTATATGATTGTGATCAAATGTCAAACGTGACAAATGATTGGTGACAACATTTTCCACCCCTTTCTTGTCCTTTATGGAAAGGTCAAACTCTTACAGTAGTAGGATCCAACGAATAAGCCGCGCTTTAGCATCCTTCTTAGAGAAAAGATACTTGAGAGCAGCATGATCGGTAAAACAAGTAATCGGCGATCCTACTATATAAGACCAGAATTTCTTGAGGGCAAATACTATGGATTGCGTGCTATCTAATGTGCGGTTCATATAGTAAATGACATGGGGCTTTTTGTCTTTCCTTTGCCCCAAAACAGCTCCGATGGCGTAGTCACTCGCATCGCACATCAATTCAAATGGAAGACTCCAATCGAGAGGTTGCATAATTAGTGCGAAAGTGAGTAATGCCTTGAGCTTCTTAAATGCCTCTTGGCAATCTTGGGACCACTCAAATGGGACATCCTTAGCTAAGAGTAGACACAACGGTCTAGAGATCGTGCCAAACTCCTTTATAAATCTACGCATGGCCCAAAAATGACGTAATGTCTTTGAGGTTCCTTAGAGGGAGAAGGTTGGAAATGACATCTATTTTGGCTTTATCAACTTGCATTCCCTCGCTAGACACAATGTGGCCTAGCACAATCCCTTGTGTCACCATGAAGTGGCACTTCTCCCAGTTAAGAACGAGATTATTTTTTATACATCTCTTAATAACCTTTTCAAGATTCCCAAGGTATTCATCGAATGAATCTCCAAAGACTGTGAAGTCATCCATGAAGACTTCCAAGAACTTCTCCACCATATCACTGAAGATACTAAGCATGCACCTTTGAAAGGTCGTCGATGCATTACAAAGTCCAAACGACATCCTCCGATAGGCAAACGTGCCAAAGGGACAAGTGAAGGTGGTTTTCTCTTGGTCTTCGGGGGATATTTCTATTTGATTGTACCTCGAGTAACCATCTAGGAAGTAGTAGTGCTTATGGCCTGCTACTCTTTCTAGGACTTGATCAAGGAACGGTAAAGGGAAATGGTCCTTTCTAGTAACTGAATTCAACTTCCTATAATCAATACAAACAAACCACCCCGGGGTGGCTCTGGTGGGCACCAACTCTCTACTCTCATTCTCAATGACAGTGATCCCCGACTTCTTAGGGACCACTTGAGTAGGGCTCACCCACTCACTATCGAAAATGGGATAGATTATCCCCACATCCAACAACTTGATGACCTCGGTCATCACCACCTCTTTCATATTAGGATTGAGCCTCCTTTGCATTTGACGTGAAGGTTTGGCTTCCTCCTCTAAATAAATTTTGTGGGTGCAAATCTTCGGAGAAATGCCCCTCAAGTCCGCTACAGACCACCCAATAGCACTTTTGTGCTCTTTCAAAACCTTCATCTATTTCCCTTCTTGACAAGGGTCAAGATGGGAAGATACTACTACCGGAAAACTCTCGTTCTCTCCCAAAAAGGCATACTTGAACTCACTTGGCAAGGTTTTGAGCTCAAGTTTTGGTGTGACTATATTGGATGGAAGATGAAAAGTATCCCTCGGAGGTAGTCTTTCAAAATTAGAGGTCCACATGGCCTCTCCTAAGATTCTTTCAACACCTACATCTTCCTCAACCACAACTTCCCCCTCACTCATCTCTGCTTCCCTCTCAAACTCATGATCATACCCAACAATAGTGTTATCAATAGCTAAGCATTTTTCAACATGTTCAAGAATAGCTATATTATCATTACTAATACATACATGATTAAGAGAAGGAATGATGCAAGAATCATTAGCACTTATAGTACCAGAAATATCGAAAAAATCCTGCACCAAAGAGTCAACAAGAGAGATTTCATAAATATCATCACATTTTCCTCGTCAAGATCCGGTTACTTAAAGAGTGAGAAGATGTTCACATCCACAGTCATATTTCCAAAAGTTAAGCGCATGAGACCATTCCTATAATTAATTAAGGCATTAATAGTAGCAAGGAACGGCCGCCCTAAGATGATTGGAATTTGTGATTGCTCATTGACAACGGGTTGCGTGTTAAACACGATAAAGTCCACCGGATAGTATAAATTACCCACTTGGACTATAACATCTTCTATAATGCCCCGTGGCATCTTAACAGACCTATCGGTCATTTATAAGGTGACACGGGTCTCCTTAAGCTCTCCTAAGCCTAGTTGGACATACACCGAATACGGGAGAAGATTCACACTAGTACCTAAATCAAGGAGTGCTCTATCTATGTGGTGTTGTCCAATCACACATGCTATAGTAGGGCAACCGGGGTCCTTGTATTTGGGTGGAACCTCGTTAAGGATAACGGAGCTCGCATGTGCGGCCATGTAGGCACTCTTTTTGACATTAAGCTTTCTTTTAACCGTGTAAAGATCTTTGAGGAATTTGGCATAGGCCAGAACTTGTTTAATTGCCTCCAAGAGGGGAATATTAATTTTAACTTTATTAAACAATTCCAAAAATTCATTATTCTTAGTGTTCTCGACCTTCTTTTTTAACCTTTGAGGAAATGGTGGGGTGGGGTTCAAAAATTCTTGGTTCATGAAGTCAGGGGCTTTAGAGAAGTCCCCATCCAAGTCGACCACATTCGGGATCAAAGTGTCCCCACTATCAAGTTCGACCTCCTCCCTAACCGAATTGTTGCTAATTGGTGGTTCTTTGGGAGGTTTTTGGACCTAGTTGTCCACGACCTTACCACTTCGAAGAATTGTGATTCCTTTTAAGTGCTTAACGGGGCCATTGGGGTTTGAGGCCTCACCATTCGTTTGTCCCTTGGGATTTTGAAATGGTTATACGGGAAGTTTTCCCTTGTCCATGACTTGTTGATTTTGAAGCAATTGGGCCAATTGAGCTCGTAAAGCGTGCATTGATTGAGCATACGATGATTGCATCGCTTGTATGGACTGTTCAAGTTGGCTCATTCTTTTGGGCCAAGCCATGGTTAGGATCCTCAAAGTGTTTCTTGTGAGGGGGCACATAATTATGCCCCTTGATTTTGGCCGAAAGGAGGACCTTGAGGTTGAGGTGTGGGTGGACCAAAATTTAGAGTAGCATAAGGTGGTGGGGGTGGTTGATGTGGGCAATACAGTTGTTGGGGAACATAGGGAGCTACAATCACCCCTTTGTTACTATGGTAGTTAAGTCCCAGTACACTCCACCTCCGAGGAGGATTGTAGGCATCATTTTGGGAAGGATTATACCTAGGCCTGATGTTCATCCCAAGAGCACAAGCTTGCTCCAAGGCTTATTTTTAGAGGATAGGAAGAGCGGGGCACTCTTTGGTTTAGTGTTCAGGGTCATAACAAAGGTAACAATGAGATGGATTGTTCGGGGCAATAATCGGAGGGGGAGTGATAGGGATAGTGCTCTTTTGTGATTCCAAGGCTTCCACTTTTCTAGTGAGTTCAGAAATGGGATTGGCCTCACTTGACACTTGATAGAGATTATAATTCAATAGAGCTACAGTGGCTGGCAAAGTTCGGTCATGGGGGTTAGATGTACCCCACCCGCGAGAAGTCTCATAAACATATTCAAGATGAGCTTCGGCTTGCTCGGCCTCAAGAGTCAAGAAACTCCTGGCACACATAGTTTCAATTAATTGTTTGGTGTTGGGTTGTAACCCCCCATAACAAATGGAAATTTGACAGAATTTATCAAAACCATGGTGCGGGCATTTCCTAAGGAGGTCCTTGAATCTCAACCAATAATCAGCAAAGGTCTCGTGTTCTCCTTGGGAGAAATTTTGAATTTGTTTGATCAAGGCTTGTGTTTTGTGCATGGGGAAAAACTCCTTATAGAATTGCTTTTGGAGTTCCGGCCATAAGCCTATGGAATTGGAGGTAGGGTCACTAACCAATCTTTAGCCCTATCCTTGAGTGAGAACGTGAACAATTTGAGCCTTATGAGCTCGAGTGTGCATCTTTGTTGTTCAAATGTTCCACATACGTCCTCGCACTCCCTAATATGCTTATAGGGATCCTTATTCTCTTGCCCATGGAAGTTAGACAAGAGATTGATCATTCCGGGCTTGAAACAGAACACTCTCGCATTGTACAGGAATGTTATGCAAGATGAGGATGATACGGTCTCGAGTTGGAGATAGTCCCCGATCGTTCTCCCGAACTGTTGATCCATGGGAGGAGGTGGATAGTGTTGTTGGAACAGAGGTGGTGGATGCGGTGGGTAAGCTAGACGCATGGGAGGAGGTGCAGGGTTATGTTGACCCCATTGTTCCCGACGGAATGCATCGGGATTCACACTAGAGGTGGCAAAAGTCGCATGATTTGTGGGTGTGTCTCAATCAAGGTCTTGGTGACCAAACGTGGAGGAATGCGAAGAATTCAAGGGTGAGAGGTCATGCGGATAAGGGCTTGCTTGGGACGGTGGAGGCCGCCAAAATGAACCACTACCACTACCACTCGAACTCGAACTAGCATTATTCGGATTAGAGAAGGGATTAGTCATACCTTGATTGCTCGGGTTGGACATTGTAGAAGATTGTCGATTCTCACTTAAAGGCTACTTCTTCAAAGGCAATGAACAAGGAAACAAACAAGATTAAAAGCAAAAGCACGATAATTAGAAACTAAGCGACCTAAAGTTGTTGCCAATTTCAATCCCCGGCAACGGCGCCATTTTGATGTTGTCAAAATCAAGTTCTTGTTTAACCCTATTAAAAATGTAGTACAATGGATATAGGGTGTCGAGTCCATAGGGATTGGAATACAACAATGCTTGTTGGGCACTTAATAACCAATTATAATGCGAGGAGCATTTAACAAACTAAGAAATAAAAAGGAGTCTTTTCGACTATGAGTTTGATTCAATTTGTGTTAAAATTATCCTATAATGACTATTCAGAAAATGAGAAGTAACTTTGAACAAAGCTAAGTTCAATTAAAAATAAGGGATTTTGCAAATAGAGAAATCGAGGTTGGGGAGCATTCCCCCACCTTGGACCAACTAACACATAGACTTCGTACTTGTAGTAGTTTCTAGAGTAGAAAATTTCATTGCGGCAAACTATCAAACATGTGGTAGTCAACCTACATGCTTGGTGGATGTTCCAATGCAATACATGAGTATAGGTTTGAAATCTAGAGATTTAATAACTTTCAATGCTTGACATTGTAAGTGGGGTCTCAAGAAGTCAAACCTTGCACCCATGAACTCTAGATATGCTACAAAATATGATAATCCTTCATTACCACACACATAGGTCCAATGGTGGGTTTATGATCCCCAACCTACATGATTTAGCTACTCATAACTATAATGTAATTAATATTCAAGAGAGGGAAAGAGAAATTATACCAACAAGAGAAATCCACAATAAATGCCATAAAAATTCCAAGTAAATCTTCAATATAAAGTTGTAAGCATTCTATACTTTCAACTATCTCTCTCTCTAACTCTAAATGGGAGTAGATGGTGGTAGATGAGGAGTAATGGGGGAGAGAGAGTTTACAACCTCCCAATGTAAGTAAATTAAAAACTAACCCTAAATAAAAACCATCTCTAACTATATATACTATGTACAAATGATGGCAAACTTGTAATAAAAAGGGAACAACTTCAGGCTTTGCAGATCGATCCCTTCATAAAGCCGGATCTATCCGCTTTTCATTTTAGCCGTTGGAATTTCATCGAGAAAACGCGGATCGATCCCCTTGTTATGACGGATCGATCCATTTTGAGAAGTTTCTTGCAAAATGTCATGGCAAGATCGCGGATCGATCCCTTCATAATAGCGGATCGATCCGCTTCTTCAAAATCTGATGGCAACATCCTATTAAACACGCGGATCGATCCCCTCTATATGGCGGATCGATCCGCCTTTCCTGAAATCATTTTCTTGGCCTTTTTACTTCAAGAGTGCCATAAGGGTTGGGTTCTACTGCACCCAAGCTTGCATAACCTACAAGAAAGAGATCTTTATTAGCTCAAAAAGAGTAACAACAAGAACAATCAAAAGCACAATTTATCCATTAAGTCTCTGATTTAAGTAATAATTGTGTCCAATAAGGGTAAAGTTATAAAGTTAAGAATGCAATATTGGACACGAATCACCCACTGTCATCTGTACTTTATCTAGAAGTAATACTTTGTCTTGGAGGATTAGGACAATCCCTTGCAACATGTCCCGGTCGTCGACAAATATTGCAAATAATAGGAGACATATTGCATATTCCACAGTGATATTTACCACAAGTCTAACACCTGGGTTTGTTACCCCCACTTCCCGCTGAACTACTAGAACTCTGTCTTTTAGAATTACCCTGTCCTTGGAATTGACTACCTCCCGACCTCTTAAACGTTTGACCTTGCCCCGATGGTTACACGCCTCGTTCAGTTATCAAGGCTACATCTAGCACTTCTGAATATGTCGCCAGCCGATGTGTATCCACTTTTCTCCTAATTTCATCATGGAGCCCTTCCTCAAATCTTCTTGCTCAAGTAAACTCGTTCGAAAGCAAATCCATTACAAATTTGGCCAAACTTGTGAATTTAGCGGCATAGTCTCTAACGGTCATATTACCTTCACTGAGATGAGAAAATTCTCAGGACTTTAATTCACTGAAAGACCGCGGATGTATTGTTTTGAGAACTCTTCCATAAACCCATTCCAAGTAGTCGGTGCTCATTGCCTTAATATTGACATCCACTGATTCTGTGCTTCCTCTTTCAAGGTATCGGAGGCAAACAAGACTTTCTGTTCCTTTGAACATGGCAAAGCACAAAAAATTCTCTTCATATCAGTCAACCAATGGTCGGCCTTCATTGAATCAGATTTTCCTTTGAATTGCCCTGGCTTTTGCTTATAAAACGTGACAATGGTTATCGGTTCCACCCTCTATCTTGGATTTGACGAACTCGGTCCCTCCTCGACAACTTGAGTTTCGACCAGTCTTACTAATTTTTCCATAACTACCTCTATCCTATCCATATAAGTCGAAGACGGGATCGGGTTTCACCTGCAGACATCCTCGCCTAGCACCCACCACAAGATATATACATGTATGTTACTTTTAAATAATCACGGTGCATGCTAAATAATATTTAAAGCATGTTAAGTAAATATGTAAGCAAGATCGTGTCACTCTATGTCATTTTGTTCAATTTACACATCATATTCGTCGTCTCTCGTCCCCAAAGGCTCTAACCTATTACTTTGATACCAAAAATTATCATCACCCAACCCACCCCGGCGGATTAGGACACGTGTAACAAAGCCCACACGTCCAAACACCCCTCAACTCACTCTGAAAATCATGGATTAGAGTTCATAAAACAGCTTCATTGACACAAAACAGCCCCAATGGAAAAATGGTCATTAATAAGGTATATCAAATTTTATACCAAAAGATAGGTCTTTGAGTCCCAGTTCCAACGCAAAAAACGGCACACGAATCTGAATTTTTTAGAGAGAGTTATGTCTATTTCCGTAAAAGTCGATAGGCTGAAACCAGACCAGCGGATCAATCCGTCCCAAAACCGGATCAATCCGGTTTTAGCAGAATCTCATTTTTTGCTCCCCCAGATAACCTGGATTGATCCGCACCAGACCTGGATCGATCCAGATTCTGCAGCAGCCTAGTTTTAGCAGATTTTTCCTGTTTTACATGTTCTAAACTTCACCAAATTCAAACCCAACTTCTTGAAACTTTGGAAATACATTACATGCACTTACTCAAGCTCCTCCAACATTGACCAAACATGTAAAAACACCATTAACTCCTTATAGAATACAAATTCAACCTCATTTGGATAATTCAAGTAATCAAACTATTACTTTTGTCAAAACTAGTGTTAGCATAGAAACTAGTTGGAAATCAATTCAAAACCTTTACAAAACACTTGTTCAAACCTAAATACAACTCTTTTAATAACTCAATTTGAAATCAAGTTCCATTATACAAGCACAAACATTCACCAACATAACTTCCAACTCAAACACAACATCATTTCTTAAAATATGAGTTCAAGAGCTCAACAACTTAAACTCAAGGGAAGAACACACAACATATTAACAAGTTCCCAACCACATTCTAAAACACTAAAAGGTGATGCTTAACATTTTACAACTTACAAAAGAAGTTTCAACCCAAATACAACTTGTTCCCCAACAAACCATTTACAACTATAACATTATAAACAAGAGTCTCAACTCCACCAAGACTAACATAATTACAAGTCCATGAACATATAAATAAAATGACCCTTCACCCGGACCTCCGATCACTTCCTTCCCTCGTCACGATCCGTACCTGCGGTGGTTATTCAATAACCACACAGAAAATAGTTTTGTTTTAAGCTTACGCTTAGTGAATACTTTAACCGTGTTATTGGAGTATGAATTGTGCATATGTAATATATAAGCAACACAACGATAAAACTAGTCGTCGGTATGTCAAGTAATTAATCACCATCACAATGAACCCAAGATTCTGGGTCTTTTCTCACTTCAACGTCGCATGTAGCGAAAACACACACTCTCATTTGACCGTAGTCAAATCGCCGTAGTCGTCACCACCATCCCCTTTTTCTTGAGGAAAACATCGTCCCATTAATACGGGCTAAATAACGTGATCACTACTTGACATCCATTGACCCAATTAAGCACATAAGCACCTCAAACATATCACATAGCAATTTTCACAAAAATTGACATGTTAGTCTCCAATTAATACATGCTTTAACTATCAATCCAAGAACTAAGCATATAATCATCCTCAATATCACATAAGCATCACTTAGTACCCAATTTAGGATTAGAGTACTCACCTCACAAATTGCTCTAATTAAAGCCTAGAAATCCCAAATTTCTTGCAAATATTAGCTCTAGTTTTCTCCGGTGATAATCCTACAAGTGAATTTCACGTATATATATCGTCACCTCAAAGAGGGTCACAGAAAAATATTAACGAAACAGAAAAAGAAAGGTATAGAGACGCTCCTCTCACCTCCATGATTCCGAATACGGCTTAGGTTCACGAAACAATGTACAGACAGCAAAGAAATGGCGACGAAACGGCGAAGACTACGGAGCTTCCGTCAATGGCCGAAATTCACTTCTCCTGTAATTCTTTTCTTATTTTGATACAAGAAGATGTTGAGTCATTGCTAGAGGTGTCAACCTCTTAGGCTTCATGCCAAATTTTGTTTATTTATATTTACACCACCAACATTTCTTTAAACTTTATTATGAAATCCCTTAAACAATTATATTAACTACCCAATATCTAAGTAGGTATTTGTCCATGTCACGCGTGGGTCCTAAACGTAGTCCCACATATTTTGTAAAAGTTGCTAATTAACCTACTAGTTATGAATTGGGTTCCTATTCGCTCTCAACCGGGTACTCAAACTAGCACCATAAAATATTGGAACTAACAATAAAATATTTAAGCAATTAAATAAATCTTTATTTAATCACATAAATGCAACTAAATGTAATTTATTTAATTCGGACTTCTCGTGGGTCCCACTTCATATATGTCTAAATGTGCCCTTTTATCAAGCACTTATCACGCGGGGTAGCTAAAACTTACCCAAATTATCACATGCTATTAATTATACTAATTAGTGCATGCAAAGCAGATATTTTCTCATTTCTCCGGGTACGGGTATTTCACAAACAGACCCAAGGCCTGAAATGAAGGTGTATATATAGTAAAAGAGAGTGCCATACGTCCAAAGCTCAAACAAAGAAGAAAACTTATCTCTGCTTATACCAATCGATTGGAACTAATGGCAATCGATTGGTTACAGATATTTGAAGGCAATCGATTGGTAAATTGCCACGTAATAAATTCAGGTCGACAGAATAGCAATCGATTGGAAAGATATCTATCGATTGGTATACAAAGAGTAGCAATCGATTAGGATACAAAGGCAACAAATTGGTAACCAAAGTTTATCAAAAGAAAGGTGAGTGTTATACAAGTACAAGTATGAAGTCTTATTTATTAATACTCTCCAGAAATTCAGGGTATTACATCATCCACCACTCATTAAGGATTTTGTCCTCGAAATCTAAAACAAATAAGGTTTGAAACAAAAACGAAAACTTCTCACGCATCTTTGACTCTAGCTCCCATGAAGCTTTTCCTTCATCATGATGTTTCCACTGAATCTTCACTAACGGGATCTCTTTGTTTATGAGCTTCTTGATTCCTCGATCTAGAATGCGAATCGGTCCTTCGCTAAATGTAACATTGTTGTTGACTTTAATATCTTTGAAGTTGATCTCGTGCGCTGGGTTGTGAGCACACTTCCTCAGCATACTGATGTGAAAAACGTTGTGCACTCCTAACATCTTTGGCGGCAACGCAAGGCGATAAGCAACCTTCCCAACACGTTCAAGAATCTTGAATGGTCCAATAAATCACGGCGATAGTTTGCCTCTCTTCTGACCAAATCTAACGATGCCTTGAACAAGTGAAACTTTGAGTAGTACGTGATCTCCAACTACAAATTCCAAGTCTTTGTGTCGCTTATTTGCATAACTCTTGTGTCGGGTCTGAGCTGTATTTAACTTCTCACGTACAATCTAAATCTTCTCGTTGGTTTCTCGTACCATCTCTGGCCCAAGAAGTTGAGTATCACTGACTTCGGTCCAACACAGTGGTGATCAGCAAGGTCTTCCGTATAAAGCTTCAAATAGAGCCATCCCTATACTCGTATGATAGCTATTGTCGTAGGTGAACTCGATCAAAGGTAAGTGCATCTCCCAAGAACTCTCAAAATTGATAACGCAAGGGCATATCATATCTTCCATCACTTGATTGACTCGTTTAGTCTGACCATCGGTCTATAGATGAAGAGCTGAACTCAAATTTAATGTAGTTCCCATCGTTGTTTGGAGATTCTTCCAAAACTCTGCGGTAAAGCGCGAATCTTGATCCAACACAATAGAAACAAGTACTCCATGTAATCGTACAACGTGCTATAGATACATCCGACTTTAAACGTTCCACTGGATACATCATGCTCTAGGCGATAAAATGTGCCATCTTTGTAGGTCGATCCACGATAACCCAAATAGCGTCGTGGTTCTGTTGTGACTTCGGCAATCCTACCACGAAATCCATGGTTATATATTCCCATTTCCATTGAGGAATCGGTAATGGTTGCAGTAATCCAGGTAGTTTTTGATGTTCTGCCTTTACTTGTTTACAAGTAAGACATTAAGTTACATACTCAGCTACTTCTCTTTTCATTCCTTTCCACCAGAAATTCCTCTTTAGATCCTTGTACATCTTTCGTACCTCCCGAATGAATTGTCATTCATGACTTATGTGCTTCATCCAATATTTCTTTCATGAAATTTTCTTCGTCGGGTACACAAAGTCTACCTTTACATCGTAAAGCTTCGTCAGTACTAACACTCCAGACTTCGAGTTCTTTTGTTGACATCTTTACGTACCATAATTTTAAATTCTCTGTCGTCTGCTGAGCTGTTATGATACGACTGATCAAAGTTGACTATACTATAAGACATCCAAAATGTTGCCTTTCCATTGGTTCCACTGGCTAAAGATTGAATTCAGCTAAAACTTCCAATGCTCTCCATTCTTGGGTTAGTAATGCAGCGATTACTGGTCGAGTTTTACGACTCAAAGCGTCTGCTACAACATTTGATTTACCCGGATGGTATTGCAATGAAAAGTCGTAATCCTTGAGTAATTCCATCCATCTTTGTTGTCGCATGTTCAACGCCTTTTAAGAGAACAAATACTTCAAGCTCTTATGATCGGAAAATAGATTAAACTTTTCTCCATAGAGATAGTGTCTCCAAATCTTCAATGCAAACACTATTGCTGCTAATTCTAGATCATGCATAGGATAGTCCTTCTCATGTACCTTTAATTGTCTAGATCCATATGCAATGACATTCCTGTCCTATATAAGTACACACCCAAGTCCTTGGTGCGATGCATCACTGTAGATCACATATATTTCTCCACTCTTAGGTATCGTGAGTACTGGTGCAGTAGTCAATCTTTCCTTTAACTCCTGAAATGCATGCTCATACTTGTCTGTCCATTCGTACTTTGTCTCCTTTCTCGTCAAATTTTTCAATGGTCCTGCTATCTTGGAAAATTCTTCTACGAATGTCCTGTAATATCCTGCTAGACCAAGAAAACTTCTAACTTCTGTAGCATTAGTCGGTCTGTTCCAACTTAAGACTGCATCAATCTTAGATGAGTCCACTGAGATGTCGTCCTGAGATATAACATGTCCCAAGAATTTGACTTCTTGTAGCCAAAACTCACACTTACTGAACTTAGCATACAACTTACTATCTTGAAGCGTCTGCAAGGCAATATCTAAGTACTCCTTGTGATCTTGCTCCGTCTTTAAGTAGATCAAGATATCGTCAATGAATACTATAATGAATTTATCCAAAAATGCTCTGAATACTCTATTCATTAAGTCCATGAATACTACTGGCGCATTTGTCAATCCAAAAGGCATAACTAGAAACTCATAATGCCCGTATCTTGTCCTAAATGCAGTCTTCGATACATCATCCAGTCAAACTAATAACTGATGATATCCTGAACGTAGATCAATCTTAGAGAAGGTCCTTGATCCTTGTAACTGATCAAATAGGTCATCTATCCGAGGAAGTGGATATTTATTCTTGATCATAACCTTGTTCAACTCTCTTTAGTCTATGCAGAGTCGAAGTGTTCCGTCCTTCTTCTTTACAAACAGAACTGGTGCTCCCCAAGGTGACGTACTCGGACGAACAAAACCTGAATCTTTAAGCTCCTGAACTTGCTTCTTAAGTTCCAACATCTTAATCGGTGCCATCCTGTATGGAGTCTTAGATATTGGCAATATGCCAGGTACTAGTTCCACACAGAAGTCTATTTCTCTTTTCGGTGGAAGTCCTTGAATATCCTGGAATACATCCTGAAAGTCTTGTACAGTAGGAATCTGCTCTATCTTGAGTTCTATACTGTTACTACCAATCGTAGCTAAACCACTTGTCAAGAACATATCTCTCGCTGACACTAAAATCTAGTCATTGATCATCCTTGTATCGAAAATACAATCGTCCTAGTAGGGTAGTCCAAATTGGCCTCATACTTAGTCAACCAATCCATCTCTAGGATAATGTCGAACTCTAAAATTGACAGAACCACTAAGTCTGCTGGAAGATTCCTATCTCCCAAGGTCAAAGGACAATCTTTGCACACTTTACCCAACTTAACAGTCACTCCCAATGGTGACACAACATTAAGTGTCGGTTCAAGTGTCTGGGGTTCTAAACCCAACTGACGCACAATCTTAACAGCAATAAACAAACGTGTAGCTCTAGTATCGAATAAAGCTTTAACTGGACTATGAAAGAGTACAAGCGTACCTTCCAAATGTTGCTGCTCATCAGCATTAAAGCCTGCCTTTACTGGGATGATAGCATTCATCCTTGTTTGATCTGGGGGTCCTTGGATTCCTTGAACTGGTGCCCCATAGTATCCTCCTCGTGGTACACGACAATCCTTGCTCAAATGTCCAGGCTTATTGCAGTTTCGACAATTAGCACCCATCCGGTGGTTAACCCTGAAAACTGTACAGAACTTGGCAATGTGCCCTGGTTTTCCACAATTAAAACATCCTCCGTTGTTGGTTGGCGGGGCTATTAGTGGCACTTGAGATTGTGATCCTCACTGTTGATATTGCTGGGGTCAAGGATAGCTTAACTGAGGCTTCATGGTCCCATCAATCCCAGGTTCTCTTGTTCCCTTAAAATTTTCCCTGACGTCTCTTACTCTAGATATTTCTTGATAGCTAGGTTTGGAAATTCTGCGGCTAAAATCCTCTTAATAACTAAGGTCGATTCATCTGTGGTCGTTGTGCTGGATAAGCGTCCTTCTCCAGTCCTGCAGTAATCTGACGATCCCTTCAAATGACTGATTCAGATGTCTAACCATCATATGCCTAAGGTGGGGGTTCAATCCTTGATGAAATCTCTTCACCTTCTTCTATGGAGTGTCTATCATATGTTGAGTAAAACGAGATAGACGCTCAAACTGTGTTGTACATTCTCGCACAGTCCATCCTCCTTAAACTAGATTGAGAAAGTTCTTCTCCTATTGGTCTCACATCTTCTGGGAAATACTTTTCCATAAATCTTTTCCGAAATATCACCCAAGGCATTCTCCGTGCAGCTTCAGCTCCAATTGTATCTCTTTCGGCTTCCCACCAATCTACGGCAGTGTAAGTCAACTGAAATGTGGCAATACGACGCTTATCTTGCTCAGTACATTCCAAAACTTCAAAAATCAATTCCATTTTCCGTATCCATTGCTCTACCTTCCATGACTCTGTTAGTCAGTCAAATTTCTCTAGGCGTAACCCACAGAAATGTTTGAGTAACTTATCACCAGTTTGTCTCGGTAGCGGTGGTGCTACAGGTCTCTGGTGAGTAGAGTGGTTATAAGTATCTCCCACATGTTCCATCCTTTGTATGAAGACTTCAAAAACTCTCATTGGATCCATACCTTCTGGAATAGGGGCTCCTAATTGCGCTTGATTCCTCGGTCTAACCATAGTGTGCTAGGGAGTGCACCTACGAAAGACCTATTGATAAGTTGAAAGTCTTCTCGCAGAAATGAAATTAAGATAGAACGAGAAACAACAAGGATTAACAATTTTACTATACAACACACAACAAACTCAAACATACGATCAAAAGCAAAAGCACTGCTCGTATATGTATATATATATATATATCAAAAGATGTACCATAGAGTACACAGTAATCGTACCATGTACCACATGGGACAAAAGCAAATACAGTGCTAAGGATAACTGTACTAGTGGCATCTAGCTATACAATAAAGTGATGGTCAAATAGCTATAGCTCCCAAAAATCTGGTGGACAACATGTCCTGATATAAAACAAGCAAAAGCTAAGCCCTACATATCTAACTCAAAAAATCGTCAACGTCTGATCCTACTAGTGGTGCCTCATCATCTGAAATGATATCCATCTCCTCAAGGGGTGCATGCTCAGCTGGTACGACAAGATCTCCGACTACCGCTCTGATATCCCAGTCAACTATGTCCTCTACCATCATCGCCTGATTAGCGATGTCAACGGCTACAGTAGCGAATCCGTCAGCTATGTCCAATGCTCTTGCTAATGCAACCACTCCCATAATAATTCCAGCTAGCTGTCCTAGCATCTCAGCTATCCATCGTACTGCCATATCAGCCATAGCTGCCATATGTACTATAGGTTCGGCGGGTAACTGGTGCAATACGGGTATCTCTGGCATGACTACCTCCTCATAAGGAATATCATCCTCTACTACATCCACAATCACGTCTCCCTTACTACTGCATCATCCTTTCCAACCATTATATCTGCCTCAATGGCCTCGGGGTCCTCTGGCTCCTGTACTGGGTCAAACTCTGGCTCCTTCGGGTCATCCTCTAGCTCATCATCATCGTCATCGTCTGCAGGCTCCTCCTCTGTTGGGTCCTCATCGTCCATTGGCTCCTCCTCCCCATCTCCATCAATATCCTCGTCAGGATGCTCATCCTCCGAATATGGGTCCTCTTCTCCCTAAATTGGCTCAAGCTCTAGAACTAGTACATCGTGTACCGGTGATGGTGGTGCTGGTACAGCTATAGGCTCTGGTGGAACAAGCCCTGCTAAAATACCTCGCAACTCAATCTCATCTACCTCAGGCTTACTCTGAATCAATCTAGCCATCTCCTAGTATATGGATGCTCGGGTCATGGTGTAGTGATACGCATCCATACGTATCTCGGTCGGGTGTGTCGTGCCCACAATATAGAAAGAAGTCCACATCCTCTCCTCCAAGTATTGACTAGCGGTCTGGCGAATGTGGCTCTGGTATATCTCTGGAATGGCTGGCTCCATGGTGTCGCTATGAATAACATGTCCACCAAAAGAATTATCCACAAATAGGTGGAAATCCATATCCATGCTAAGCTGTAAAGAAAACTATCTATCGTCAGAAGGACGAACTTATCTTAAACTCATATCTCATCTTAGGGAGCTCAAAATACTAGGACCAGATGGTGTGGAATCGTTAGTGAACGAAAGTATCACAACCCCTAGAGCTCCGATACCAAAAATCCTATCGCGCCCCGGAGCAGCAAAAATAGAGAAAAATAAATTTCCTTTTTGGGTCCATAGGGAATGACAAGTGAAAGTCGCTAAATATCCACACCACACAGTACTAGTCCTCAAAGTAAACAGGAACAATAACAACTGAATATAATAGCAGAAACATTATTACAAACATCATAGTGTGGTCCGTAGGATCACAACAAGTCTGGAGGCAACATATGCCCTAGTACCCGTTAAACTAAACAAGGTTCAACAGAAACAACAAAAATATAAACTAGATAAAACTATCTTCAAATCTTTAACTGGCGTAAGGGTAGTCATCAACGTAACATCCTTCTCTAGCATAACTGGCATCGGTGGGGCCACCCTCTGCATAATCCCCTTCCAGGTAGTAGCTGTCATCGTAGGCTCCATTATCTACATTAAAAGAGGCAGGATAATATGGATGATGGAATGTCCAGGCAATAACGACCGTCAGCTTACTGAGAGCTGAGTGAAAAGTAACTCACAGGGTATCAATGATATAACAAAATAACAAGTTGTGGAAGTGCCTAAGATATAGTGTTATAATAGTATCTTTGTCTTTATTATCCCCACATCGTAACTAACCCTTATCGTCTGATTATTCCAAGATTGACAACCAACATACTCTGACTACAAAGAACATACTTAATCGTTTAATATATATATATATAGACATACCATCATTCTGTCCATTGCTTGTTAAGGATATAACCCATCCACCGCATTTCATGGACACCACGTCAGTCCATCCTCGTTAAGGATATAAACCATCCACCGCATGTCAGGAATACAATGCTTTGAACAACATATCAAATCTAATGCCGGCTCATCGCTGTGTACTAGTGATCCCCCATCCACCGTTCGTTAAGGATATAAATCATCTACCGCTCATTAAGGATATAACATGGATCATCTGGTTACCTCAGGACTACATGATCCTACTCACTGCTCATTAAGGATATAACATGGATCATCTGGTTACCTTAGGACTACATGATCCTACTCACTGCTCATTAAGGATATAACCCATCCACCGCATGTGAAAGCATATCATGACCAGGCGTCCGCCCACGTACTATTCCTAGAACTTATCAAACTTACTTAATCTCAGAACTATTATCGATACATGATAATTCCCATGTGGCCTGACTATTCTAATTGAAATGAACAGATATCCAACTCATACATGAACCGCATAACATCTAACGTCATCACGTTAATCCATTATTATTAATCGTACTTATCTTTGTTGTCACATTATCCCTGATCAACCCACAATCGCATAAAGAGAATCCAAATCGAGAATCGAATGATCGAACCCTTAATATAATAAACGACAAAAACAATCCATGTTCTATAAATGCCAATCGATTGGGACAAGGGTCAATCGATTGGGATAAAATAAGTAACAATCAATTAAGAAAACATGTCAATCGATTGGATCCAAATAATACCAATCGATTGCTAACTTTGGCAATCCATTGGGTTACAATAATGCGAATTATAACCCAATCGATTGGGACTCTATCCAATCGATTGGGACTCAACTGATGTCAATCGATTAGGAAAATTCTAATCGATTAGGACTCCACTTATGTCAATCGATTGGGAAAAGTCCAATCGATTGGGACTCCATCTTCTCCAACAGATTCGTAAAACAGAATATATAAACGTCTTAAGGACGCGTTTAACACATTCAATCACCCCATATCCTTGTAAAAATATATATAAGTGAGACCAAGTGATTAAAAACTCACCTAGGGTCATGTGTTTGGTGTGTGTAAGCTTAAAAACCTCCAAGCTTTCTCTCTCCTCCTCTTCTCTTTCTCTTCTTTATATGCTCTCTGCCTCTCCTTCTCTTTCTTTCCTTCTTCTCTTCTCTTCATTTCTCTGGTTCTCTCCTCTTCTATTCTAGAGATGTGTGTGTAGATATATATATATATATATATATTTGTATGTGTGTGTATATATATTAACTCTCTCTCTCTCTCAAACTCCACTGAACCAAACAAGCCCAAGGCCTGAAATGCAGGTGTATATATAGTAAAAGAGAGTGCCACACGTCCAAAGCTCAAGCAAAGAAGAAAACTTGTCTCTGCTTATGCCATTTGATTGGAACTAATGGCAATCGATTGGTTACAGATATTTGAAGGCAATCGATTGCAAAAGATGACAATCGATTGGTATATTGCCACGTAATGAATTCAGGTCGGCAGAATAGCAATCGATTGGAAAGATGTCAATCGATTGGTATACAAAGAGTAGCAATTGAATGGGATACAAAGGCAATCAATTCGTAACCAAAGTTTACAAAAGAAAGGTGAGTGCTATACAAGTACAAGTAGGAAGTCTTATTTATTAACACTCTCCAGAAATTCAGGGTATTACAAATGGACCTCAGGACTGATAAAAAAAGTTAGTGTAAAGTGGGCTGGTTAGCTTAGTCCGGCCCGGTTTGGCCCGTCAAAAAGCTTAACCCAGTCCAGTCCGCGAAGCCTGGCATATAAACGTGGGTCAGGTTGGTCCTACATTTTTGAACCACGACAGCCAGGCACGACATGCATCTTACCCATTGCCACACTACTACCCAGCTTGAACCAAGTGTTTTTTAACATAAAATTTAATTTATTAGAGAGAAGGATTTATATCATGACTCTTGAATAAAGTAAACTCCTTCACCCACTACTCCACATTTTACTTTGAGTAATATTTCCACTATAATTAATTTTATTATCTCAACACCACCCCAGCCCATCGAAGCCCAGACCGCTATGTAGGGATGGACAAATAGTTCGGTTAACCCAAAATCGAACCGAATTTTAAATTTCAGTTCGGTTATTTCATTTAAAAATTTTAGTTCGGTTTTCGGTAGCCTATAGGCAAATTGAATCGAACCGAAAAATCGAATTACAATTTTTTTTTTTTAATTTTCTACATTATTAATATAGTACTTTATATAACTATATATAATAAAAATACAAGTATGTTTACAATTGAAAACAAAGAAAATTATGTTTTATTTGCAATATGAAAGAAAAAAACATTTACAAAAAAATAAAAGTTGTGAAATATTTTTTTTTGGATTTTTACAGTTCGGTTAATCGAATTATAATTCAATTTGGTTTCAGTTCGTTAGTTCCCAAATCGAACTGAACAAACCCGAACCGAACCAACTAAATGCCCATCCATACCTCTAGGGTCGTGCCATGTGGGTCGGTCTAGATCCATCCATTATTCCCCAAACCCAAACCCGAACCGAACCAACTAAATGCCCATCCCTACCGCTAGGGTCGTGCCATGTGGGTCGGTCTAGGTCCATCCATTATTCTCCAAACCCAATCTGGCCCAGCCCGCTTGAGACATAGGCTTGACACGACTCCACTCGCAACTCGTCTCGACTCGCCATTTGGTGGGCTGGGCTGGGCTAGCCCAGCCCAACACGTTTTATACCTCTAAAAAAAGTTTCAGTTTGGTATGGATTTGGATCTTACCGCTAGCTTGCCTCCTTAACTTAATTGGTGCGTGTGTTATGGGATTGGTGCACGTATTCGGGATTTGCCTCATCTCCTATTCCGATAAAGTAGCAATCGGTAAATCGTTTGAAACACTGACGGGGATCCCAAAGTCTGGGAGGACAGGCTTGGAAATTTGTCCTTGCCATTGGAAAAAAAAATGCTATATATGCTTATTAAAAAAAAATTCAAATTTAGTTTTCAAATGCTTTATTAGTTGTACTATGTGATGTGGTGTATGATACCATTGATCATTGTCGCAACATAGGGTACAACTAATAAACTATTTGGGGAACCAAATTCGAGATTCAAATTTACAAAGAGTAGCATTATTCACTGAACATTTACAACTTTGGAGGATGACCATTTCTCTAAGGGAAAATTAGTGTTTAGACAACTTTTTCCTATCACATTTATGTATCGGTCTATATTTTTTTGGTCATAAATTGTTAACAAAAAATAAAAAATAAAAATCATAATAACTTTTGATATTTTAAAAAGTATGGAACCCAATGTTTGCATTGTGCATTTAAAAGAAAAACTAAAATTACTGGTGTGAGTTGCACCTAACGTTATGTTGAGTTGCATCATATGATGTGCAAGTTGCACAACTCAAGTAGTACCTACACAAAGTTAAAAGTATGCATAACCTATGGAGTTGTAAGGTACAATGTTAGGGCAACTCTCACTACACTGATTTTATTTTTCGTTTAAACTTTTCAAAAATTAAAAGATCAAAAGTTGATGATTTTTTAAATTTTATTGATATCTTTTAATTTTTCACTTTAAGTTGGACATCTTTTTTAGTTTAAAAAAAGAAAGAGTAATGTTAGGTAGACCTAAACGGGATACCTAAACTATCCACTTGCTGATGTGTCATGGCATTTTGGAAAATAATTCAAACTTGTTTTGGTACTGATGAATGATTTTGGAAATCCACATCAACAGGTGAGTAGTTTAGGTGTCCCGTTTAGGTGTACCTAGCATTACTCAAATAGTAAAGACCAACTTATAAATATCAAACAAAACCATGAATGAATTCTAGAATTCTAATCAATGTTTTCTCTTTCTTTCTATTTAAAAAAAAACTAATTAGGATTCGACCATGTTTTGTCCCATATTCCAACGTTAGCCAACACTTTTTTGTCTATTGAAAATTTAAAAGAATATAAACCTGACACCATGTTTGTTGCAAAAGAAAAAGGAAAGAAGACCAAAGGAGGAGGGAAGTGAGGAGGATTACTTGTTTGATATGTGAGATAAAAGAACAATAACACTACATACACCCACCAAACCACCCTCAAGCCCTTCTAAGCAATATTTTTAAAATTTCTGTAGGACCCACCCAAATACACCCTAAATCCCTTTTCCCTCCAACACCCCAGCCCCCAAATCAGTCCCCAATTTGGAGAACCCCAGCCCCCCCTCCCCCCTTGCAAACCCTGCCCCCTCCCCTCACGGCCCGACGCCGTGACCGGACCGTCGCCGGAGCGCCGTCCGGAGCAGTCGCCGACGACGGTTGGTAAGTCAGTCTTCTCTCTCTCTCTCCATAGATTGAACTGCATTTGGGTGGAGTAAATTTTTTTTTTTTTTTTATGCCATTTTTTCCTCTCTCTCTCTCTCTCTCTCTCTCCCTCTAAAGAATATAAAGTCCACTAGGGTATTGGATTTCCCATGGAAGTAACTTTGCATCTGCATTACATTCTTTAGGAACCTGCAAAAAAAATTGTGGAGGAAAAAAAAATTGCTGAGTGAGAAAAAAATTTGCTGAGAAAAAAAATTCCAAGTTTTAATACCTATAACAATTTGCTGTTGTTTACTTGTTTGAGGGTGTTTTTTTTTTTTTTTTTTTTGGGTTGGGGTCTTTTGGCTAAGACCTGTTGTGTCATTTACTCAAATGTTTGCCACATTGCTTGTTATTTAGCTCAATTCTAATTGTCAGCAATAGCAGCTGTAGAGTTTGTTTTCTTTTTATCCTTTTTCATCTATAGAGAAATGCAAGATATCCCCTCAAATCCATCTCACATTTTCAACTAATATCATTTGGTGAACTTCATTGGTTGCTTGGTCCTGAACACCTTGTTTGTTAGTCCAGTAATGTTCTAAGTTTCATTTCAAAATGTACAAGACTAACGTGCCAAGTTCCGCTGTTACAGTTTATTAACATTTTGATTACCATCGGTATTTAATTGATATTGTTATAATTTACATTCTGCTCTGCATTTGTTCCTTACGGTTTATACTGCCTGTCAATGCAGGCTAGAAATATTCAAGTCTGCAATCGTGGACTGTACAAGTGAAAGTTCGCAGAGACACAATTCCTTGCAGGAAGATAAGGAAGACAACTCAAGTGGCGATGAATTCCATTTCTATTATTCCATAAATAGAAATGTTAGTTCAGAATCAGAATCATGTCAATCAGATACATAAATAACACTCGGTGTTATTCCATTGATGTAATATTGTATGGATAAGGATTTTCCCTTTCAAAATTCATGTCAATCTTTTGGATGAATTCCATTTCTATTAATTTTTGCACCTAGTTTTGTGAGATTGTTCGAAATGTTAGTTTAATAGTTAAATGTACCCCAAACAGCCCCAAGTTTATCCTTCTTGTTCAAGGCTTGCCCTTCTGTAGCATGTTAGGACTTGTACCGAGCCAACATGGAGAAAAGAAAGGGAAAGAGATGTCTTGTAATGAACTAAAATGGAGAAAAGATAACTGAACACTTAAAATTATCTTTCTATTTAGATACAAACTGAGTATTACATTTATTGCCATTTGTGGTCAAATGTGTTTTCTCACTGGCAAACAATATATTACAAACCCAAAAAAAAAAAGGATTTCAAATACGATTACAAATAATCATCAACTATAATGACAAAAAAACAAACAATTATATGGAACTCTTCCTGATCAATTTTGGCTTCTCCTCACTATATTTCAGCACCATTCAGTTCAGCCTTATTCCACCTATACAAAAATATGAAGACCATTACTGGAGGACAATCAACACTTGTTTGTTAGATTGAAAGACATCTTGTTTGTTAGTCTTCCGTCAAGATCTTCTTCAATGCTCAACTCCACTTTTCCTAGCTGGGTTTGAACATTCTCAGTGGTGTATCAATTTAGGAACCAAAGACCAGTGACCACCCACTTGCAATTTTTCTCAGCAAATTTTTTTCTCACTCAGCAATTTTTTTTTCCTCCACAATTTTTTTTTGCAGGTTCCTAAAGAATGTAATGCAGATGCAAAGTTACTTCCATGGGAAATCCAATACCCTAGTGGACTTTATATTCTTTAGAGAGAGAGAGAGAGAGAAAATGGCAACAAAAAAAAAATTAACTCCACCCAAATGCAGTTCAATATATGGAGAGAGAGAGAGAGAAAAGACTGACTTACCAAGAAGCCGTCGTCGGCGACTGCTCCGGACGGCGCTCCGGTGATGGTCCGGTCACGGCGTCGGGCCGTAAGGGGAGGGGACAGGGGTTTGCGGGGGCCTGGGGTTCTCCAAATTGGGGATTGATTTGGGGGCTGGGGTGTTGGAGGGAACAGGAATTTAGGGTGTATTTGGGTGTATTTGGGTGGGTCCTACATAAATTTTAAAAATATTGCTTACAAGGGCTTGAGGGTGATTTGGTGGGTGGTTTGGTGGGTGTTTGTAGTGTTATTGATAAAAGAATGGAAAGGAAGAGGGGATATATTGTGTCTTTCCTTCGGACACACAAATTTCAATACCTGTCCAAAAATAAGAATTGGGACCGAAAATAGTTTTTTCTTCCTTTTTCTTCTTTTACCCTTAAAAAAAAAAATAACACCTATATAATAGTAAAAACATATAAGATTCTATCATTTCTTTCCTCACATCCTTGTAATTCAAACCACCACCACCATTACCACAAAAAAAAAAACTCCTTACTTTCGTAGAGATGCTTTTTCTTTGCCTTTCCTTCCATTTTTTCAACCTTCCTAGCAAACTTAGCATGAAGTGACAAAACTAAAAGATGTCACTTTTGATGTTTAAAACAAAAGGAAAAATTAAAAATCAGTCAACAATATATTGATAATTTAAAAGTCAATCATGTGCTTTTTGAAAATGAAAGAAAGTCTGTATAAAGCATATAAATTAGAAATCAGTCAGCTTTTTTTCTTAAATGTCTAAATTGTTCCCCCCCCCCCCCCCCCCCCCCCCCCCCCTCTCTCTTTGGTCTCTTCTCTCACATGGCCACCAATACCACCACCACCTTCCACCGCCACCACCACCACCACCCTCAAAGGGCCACTACCACCACCACTACATGCCATCGCCGCCGCCACCATCACCACCACCACTTACAGCTGCCACCACCACCACTTGCCTCCGCCACCACCACCACCACTCTCGAAGGGTCACTACCACCACCACCCCCACCACAACTTCTCACTCTATCTATATATATATATATGTACATGAGTATAAATATATATAATATATAGCCACCACCACCCCAAACTCTCTCTATCTCTTCTCTCTCTTCTCACCACCATCACCACCACCACGGGCCTCCTCCCTCATCCACCCCTGCCACTGCAGATCAACCAAAAAAAAAAGTTATAGGTTGGAGCAGCTGTCCAAACGGTAGGAGCAACTTATCAAACTTATTGGGAGCAACTCACCAAACGTAAGGAGCAACTCACAAAACGGAAGTTTCTCCAACCTGTAACTTTTTCTTTTTCTTTTTCTTTTTATTTTCCAAACGGCAGGAGCAACTTATCAAACTTATTGGGAGCAACTCACCAAACGTAAGGAGCAACTCACAAAACGGAAGTTTCTCCAACCTGTAACTTTTTCTTTTTCCTTTTTTTTAATAGGCGATGGTGGATGGGGGAGGTGGCCCGTGGTGGTGGTGGTGATGGTGAGAAGAGATAGAAAGAGAGATGGGGTGGCGGTGGCCATATATTAGATGTGCATATATATAGAGAGAAAGAGAGAGAGAGAGAGAGAGAGAGAGAGAGGCAACGTGTTTGGGTTTAGGTTAGTGTTGGTGGTGGCACCCCCACCCCTATCCCCACCTCTCTATCTCTTTGATCTCTTCCCTCTCTCTTCTCATAGCCACCACTACCACGGGCCACCTTGCTCATCCACCATCGCCTCTACAAAAATAAAAAATAAAAAAATGTTACAAGTTGAAGCAACTGTCCAAACGGCGGGAGCGACTCACCAAACGTAAGGAGCAACATTGTTCTTTCTATTTGGCGAGTTGCTCCGTACGTTTGGTGAGTTGCTCCTGATACGTTTGGTGAGTTGCTCATGCCGTTTGGACATTTGCTCCAACCTGCAACTTTTTTTTTGCTTTTCAATCTGCAGTGGCAGAGGTGGATGAGGAAGGCCTGTGGTGCTGGTGATGGTGAGAAGAGAGAGAAAAGATAGAGAGAGTTTGGGGAAGTCGAGGCCATATATTAGATATATTTATATTATATATATATATAGATATATATATAGAGAGAGAGAGAAGTTGTGGTGAGGGTGGGGGTGATGGTGGTAAGAAGAGAGAGAATAGATAGAGAAAGGTTGGGGTGGTGGTGGCCATATATTAAGTATATACAGTGGGTCTCTAAGACGGACGGCCGCCTCAAAAAAATTACGGACCGTTCCACTTTTTCGTCAAAGTCTTCTTTAGTGGGGCCTTTGGTATTCCTTTCACAGCTGTATCACACTTTCTTTTCTTTTCTTTTTTTTACTTGGTCTCCTTTTTTTTTTTTGGTAAAAAACTGATCTCTCTCTCTTAAAAAAAATATTATATCCCTCTAGAGATGTATCACACTCACTCTCTAAAAGAAAGAACAAGGTTAATTTGTTCTCTTTCAGTCTCTACTCTCTATCTTTATGTGGCCTCTGTGATGTGCGAACTGCCCTCTTATCTTCACCCTCACCTGAACGGCGACTGGAGCAATGGAGCACCGGCGACCTCACCTCACCATCACGGATTCACTGTTCAGTACTTTCTACCGGAGCACCGGCGAGACGACGACCTTACCTCAGACTTCTCAAAGGTAATAATCTGACTAAAAGCCCCAAAGCATAGGAAAAAAAACTATTTACAATTTCAAAGTTTTTATTTACTGTTATTAATTGGGTTCTTAGTTGCTTTCTTTTCCCTAATTGTGCCTGTTTGATGAGAACTTGAAGCCAAAGGCCACACCAAATCACCAGAAGTAAAAAAAAAAAAAAAAAGAGTATTTGCAATTTCAATTTTTATTTATTTATTGTTATTAATTGGGTTCTTAAATGTTTTCTTTTCTTAATGGAAAACTTTGTGATTTGTGTCTTTAATTGAGCTCTAATTTTACATGTTTGGTGAGAACTTAGAAGCCAAATGGCCACACCCCCAAAGCACTGGGAAAAAAAAGTATTACAATTTCAATTTTTTTATTTACTATTATTGGGTTTAGTATACTTTTGGGATTTAATCTAGTAGCATAATGGAGAATGTGGACCTAAATGAAGAGTCAAATTCCAACTTTGATGATGAGATTTACACTCCTGAAGTAAGGCATGATCTAAAGCCTAGAAAAGGTCAAGAATTTGAAACACTAGATGATGTAAAATCTTTTTACAATGCATATGCAAAAGAAGCAGGGTTTAGCATTCGAAATTGGTCTGCTAGGAAGAGGGTAGCCAATGAAATTGTAAGAAAAGAGTATGTTTGTTACAAGCAAGGGAAAAGTTCAAGAATATTTGACATTGAGAAATCAAGGCGTCAGGGCACTATAAAAGAGGATTGTAATGCAAAACTTGCTGTAGTGAAGTCTAAATCTGGTACATTTGTAGTTAGTGTATTTGTTGAGGGTCGCAGTCACCCATTGTCAACCCCCCAAAGAACACATCTATTGAGGTCTCATTGTAGTGTTTCAAGTGCAAAAAATGCTTAACCCAACAAATGGCCATGGTTAATATACCACCACACCAACAATATAGTTTTCTAGGAGTACAGACAAGAGGGATAGAAAATATTGGATGTACACAAAAAGATTTGTATAACTATGAAAGGGATAAGCGTAAAGAGATGAAGGGGCATGACGAAAATATGTTGCTTGAGTATTTTAAATTGGAACAAGCAAGGAATCCATTATTCACATTCAAACTTGAGGCGGATGAACAAAAGAGGATAACTAGTTATTTTTGGTCCGATGTAACATCTAGAAGAGCTTACAATTTTTATGGTGATGTGGTAATTTTCGATACCACATACAACTCCAATCGGTATGCCATGATTTTTGCACCATTGTTGGGGGTTAATAACCATGGCCAAACAATTTTTTTTGCGTGTGCATTCTTGAGTGATGAGACTGTAGATTCTTTTGTTTGGTTATTCAACCAATTTTTTGAAGTTATGCCAGGTGATGCCCCTAAAATGATTATCACTGATCAAGATACTGCGATGACAAAAGCTATTTCTCAAACTCTCCCGAGTACTTTTCATAGATACTGTAGTTGACACATATTGATGAAATTTTCTGAAAAGTTAGATTCAATTAAATGTTGTGCACACTATCAGGAGTTTTCAGATTGCATATGGAATTCAAAGACCAAGGAAGAGTTTGACTCCAAGTGGATGGGTCTTGTTGAGAAGAGTGGGTTAAATGATAATCGGTAGCTACATAATTTGTATGAGATTCGTTCAACATGGGTGCCTGCGTATGTAAATCATATTTTCTCGGCCGGTATGTCAAGTAGCCAATGAGCGGAAAGCGCTCATTTGTTTTTTAAGAAATATGTATCAAAAAGCAATTCTTTGGTGGATTTTATGATTCAAATGGTACAAGTGTACGAGCTTCTAATGAGCAAAGTAATCAAATGGTTGGTTGTGCCATAAGCGTACGGGTCTCCCAAAGTTATGAACAAAGTTACCATGAACCTAGTCAGGTAAGGGCAAAAGGATGTGGAAAAAAGCTCAAGGGAGGAAAAGAGAAGGCTCTAGGGAGGGCAAAAAAACATAAAGGCAGACGTTGTCGTGGATGTGACAAAGTTGGATAGACCTATGACAAACGAAATTGTCCAATGCTTACAATCCGTAAGATTCATATATACACTAATTTCTTTCTTTTTTTATTCTAATAAATATTTGAATGATTGTTTTTTTTTTTGTTGGGTTTCATGTAGACCTCTTGAAACATATGAAAATTCAACTCCAGATGATGCAACTCAAGATTTGGAGTAGCTGCTGCCATAAAGAATTGAAGATGACTATGCAATGATGGGTCATGAAAGTGGTGTTGGTTTGTCTTTGATATTTTTTTTTTCGGAAAACTGCTTGTCTTTGATGCTTTTGGGATGTAATCCATGGGTTAACAGTTTGTTGGAGATTTTGTTGAGGTTTTTTGTTTTGCTAAGAGGGTTTTGTTGAGGTTGCTTTTGGATCTTTAATGCTTCCATGAAATTGAATTGAATTTATGGTTCTAGTGCTTAGTGCTTGCTGGTGCTGCCAAATCTTAGGCTGTTTGTAAAATATACTCCTATATATTTTTTTTTCTTGGTTTAGTAATGCTATGCTTCGGTTAAGTAATCCTACGCTTGGGGGAAAAAAAAAAGGAGCAATGTTATGCTTTTCAAATCTTAATCTGAATTCACCTCAAATGATGTGACAGTGAGTTGACTGAATTTTGATTAGATGATAATAAAGTGATTTCCATCATTATCGTTGGTAGAATTTGGGAAGCATAGCATTACTCTTCTTAGATATTGCTTAGTGATTGCTAGTGCTACCAATGCAATTGCTGTTTGTACAATGTAAAAATTTTTTACAAGAGACTAAGAGAGAGAGAGAGATCAGTATTTGACGAAAAAGAGGGAGACCAAGTAAAAAAAAAAGTGTGATACAGTTGTCCCAACTAAAGAAGACTTTGAAGCTGACTAACGAAAAAGTGGAATGGTCCATAATTCTTTTGGGTTGGATGTCTGTCTTAGAGACCCACTGTAAGTATATATATACTCATATATATGTAGAGAAAGAGAGAGGTTGGGGTTTGGTAGTGGTGGTGGTGGTGGTGGTGGTGGTGGTGGTGGCGGCGGCAACGACAGGTGGTGGTGGTGTCACGCCCCGGAGTAGCCAAAAATAGGAAAAATTTAAAATTTCCTTTCTGAACCCATAGGAAATGACGAGTTACATAAAACTGACCTGTCCGTGCAATATACTAATAAAATATATATCAGAGTAAGGAATTTGCAAAAATGTCTAATGGTATTCATGGGGGAACTTAAAGTGTTTTGCTACTTAGGCTATTACAGAAATTCCAAATGAAAACCACAAAAGATAAGTTGGGCGATTGACGCCACTTAAATTATTACATCAACCAAAAGATAGTTAAAACATAAAAGAAGTCTTAATACGGAAGTAGGCCAGGGTCCTTCTTCTAACTGGCAAACCCGTAACCTTCGTTATCAAACTCTTCCTGATAGTCTGTCTCAGGATCACCTTCCTGATAGTTCCCATCCTGAGGATAGTGATATGCATCTTCAGGGTTACCTTGGTAGTCCTCCTCATTATAACCTAGACGTAAAATGTCCAGGGCAAGGAAGGAGCCGTTAGCTTTTGAAGCTAAGTGAAATCGTCTTAACCGATCACTCCTAATACATTTAAGGATATACAGGTACAACAATATCTGGAAACAATATTAATGAGCATATGACATGGTAGTATGATGACACAATGCAGTATCGATATATTCGACTTTTACTCAACCATGGACACCACAACTGACTTATGTGACTTATTACATTACCAGTGTAACGCCGTTAGCTCAGAGTAGAATGATTACGTTGTTATCGTCGCCTAGCAGGGCCCTATAGCAAATTTTGGCTTTAAAAGAGTGTAATCATTGGACTCTTAGGTCCTCGTGGCATTGTCGGGAGAATAGAATAGTTACAGCGCTATCATCGCCTAGCGGGGCCCTATAGCATTAGAAGGGTAACTATTGTATTCAGTTCAGATGGATACTTTGCTATCATCGCCTAGCAGGGCCCTATAGCGTATCAACCAACAATTCATACACAACTTCAATGATTTCAATGGGAACCCTGGCTATCGTCGCCTAGCAGGGCCCTATAGCAGTTTCATCGTAGTTCCCATTTACTTCACTGTAACATTCGGACCACTACGGTCCACTCCATGTGTACAACAATATGACTGGGTTAGTCCCCGTGACTAACCATGCAAACGTCAATATTGACAGCAAGACTCGACTATGTTCATATGAATGTCTGTATGATTGAATACATGAGAAGTCATGATAAACAAGAATATCAACGAATGTTTATTTAAGCATGGAGTATAGTTAACTAACATATGCTCATCATATAAGTAAGAATCTCAACATTCACATAACTAATATTTATTAGTATCACCCACACAGGACGCATTGGGTATACATTTATGTACAAAGAATAATTCTATAATATACCAAGTGAGTTAGAACGACTCACCTCGATGCGGATGCGTAACAGTAAGCGTTGCGGTTCCTACAAAGTATAAAATTATATAGAACATTGATTAATAAGCTTACTAAAATCAGGGGCATAATGGTAATTATACCGGGTGGGTTCCTAAACCTCAACATGATGATCTAGACATCATTCTGAGTCCAACGCCATTGACTAGACTCAAATCGGAGTCCGTCGCATAAAAGGCTATATCAGTTTGGACCCTAAAGATAAGCTGTATTTTTTACCATGTCAAAAGGTCACCAAACATTAAAGGGATGTTCTAGACATTATTCTAAGACTCTGGGAACTGACCGCGTATTTTTCTGAGCTACGGTTTATTTATTATGAATTTCTGAAGTTTAAATTGTCTAATAATAGACTGCGGGGTCCCATAATTATAAAATATAATTTAGGAAGACATTTGACCCTTATAAATATTTTTTATTAAATACTAGGCCTTAAATTATGCCAGTGATATTTTTCTCATAATTTTCGGAGTTCGTTTGGTATTTTAAATAATTAAAATACAACCAAACAGGGCTTTTACTAATAATTAATAATTGTTAGCAGTACAAAAGTTTGGGTTTTATAAATAATAATTTGTAATGTAAAGGTACTAGGCCTTAGGAAAATTTTGTAAAATTTTTCTATATTTAAAAAGTGATCATTAGGTATTTATTACCTATTTATTTTAATCTAAAATAATTTCTTATTATTTATTTGCATTAAATAAATAATAAGAACCATATATACCATATACAATATGCTAATAAAATATGAAAGTATTTTCTAAAATATTATTTCAGGATATTAAAATACTATTTTTGGCATTTTAAAACCATTTAAAAATAATTTAACTATTTAAAATTCTTTACAACTAATTATAATTGTTTATCAATACATAACAAATACTAATTAATACATATAATATTAATCTGAATTAACAGAATTAGTAAAACATTCATTAAACTTAATAACGAATTATAAATCCTAAATCAAGATTAACAGACTAATTAATTATTAAAAACAGATTAATTAAACCTTAAACAAGATTAATTAGTTCATTAATAATATAAAACAATTAAGTATAATTAAAGGCAAAGACCCGCGGGTCAACCCAGATCCAGCCCGAACTCAAATTAGCTCACAATCCAACCCGACCTGTTAACCCGAACCTGATCCAACCAAATCTGGTTGGATCTGACGCTAAACGACGTCGTTTGGTTTAATGATTTTCGGGTCATTCGACCCGTTTTATTTAAAACGATATAACCCGAATTGAAACGGGTTTGTACCTCGGTTTAAGCTTGGGGTACAAGCCTTTAAAGCCCTAGGGTTCCGGTTGTCTTCTCCTGCGTCTGGCCTGCCGCCGGCGAGGCGCGGTTTCGCCGGAAAACTTCAAACGGCCATAACTTGGCTGTTTCACCATGGAAATTCGTGATTCCAACGGAAAAACGACCGAAATCGGCCCCTCTATAACCTACTAGGTGCTGAGACAGTTTTGGGTTCCTACGAACCCATTATTCTTTTTGGGTTTTAAAAGAATAACGATGTGCATGGCTCACCAAACAGGCCTTAAGCCAAAAGCTGCTAATAGGGGGCCTTCCTAGGACCATAAGGGTCTGTTTGGCACAATTTTTAGGAGTTATGGTTGAGTTGCAAAATAAAGCTCCGGTGAGGGAGCTTTAATGGTGATTTCGGATTTACAAAGAACTTATGCTCTGTTTGGTTTACTACAGGGAATCAGGGTGTGTGTGTGAGTGTACAGGAGTAAGCAGGGGTGTGGGATTTACCTGAGGAAGCCTCGGTTTCTCTCTCTCTCTCTCTCTCTCTCTCTCTCTCTCTCTCTCTCTCTCTCTCTCTCTCTCTTTACCTGAGGAAGCCTCGGTTTCTCTCTCTCTCTCTCTCTCTCTCTCTCTCTCTCTCTCTCTCTCTTACCTCCGGCGAGCTCTCTCTCTAACTCTCACTCTCTGTGACTCCCTCTCACTCTCCATTCTCCTATATATAAACACACAAATGTATATAAACAGATTTTGTGTATCTGTTTTGAGGGGATATGATGGTGATAGACATGAGAGGGGGTGGGGGAGTGTGCGCCGGCGAGGGGGTGTGGGTAATGTCCGGCGGGTATGGGAGGGTTTGGTTGGGTAGATTAGATACCCATTGGGTATAAGCATGGTGTGTAGTACACTATGCCACTTAGGGAAAGATTCTATGCGTACTAAAGTTTCCAAATTCGTAGGGATAGTTGTCGTCTAGGGCTTTGCGCAAAACAGTCTAATTAAATACAGATTATACGGGTTTACGTGCCGAGTCAGTCCAAGGTTGAAACTTACAGTCTAAGTAATTAAATAAGTAAGTACGTATACGTAATCGGGTTCTAGAATTTACAACTTAAAAATACTGGAATTAATACGAACGAAATACTGGGACCCATTTCATTATTTACAGAAATTTGCGGGTATTACAGGTGGTGGTGGTGGTAGCTAGTGAGAAGAGACCAAAGAGAAATGAGTATTTTTGACATTTTACATAAGAGTTGATATGTATTTAATTTTCAAAAAACACATGACTCGTGACTGACTTTTAAATTATCAACAAATTGTTGACTGATTTTAATTCTCCCAAAAAAAATATCAGGACCATAACTATTTAGTGGTACAATAAAAATATATATATATATATATATATATATATTTCCACACATGTTCCATTTCAAGGCAATTATACATAAATGATAAACACCATATCAAACTGAAAAGAAAATTAATAACATTTCAACAAAATTAGGCAGCGTGGTGTGGTGAACCTTGAGATTTTGTTTCAAACTTCCCACAACAATCCAACAATAATATGAAAAGAAACCCGCTTCTTTTAAAAACAAACACACATATGTACATGGAAAATTCTGTATGTTCTAGTGGTTCAAGATGTATGATGTATCATACAACTTAATGATTTTAGTGCTAAAATGTAGCAACTTTTGTGCTATAATATATTAACATTTGAAAAAGTGATTTCCAAAAATAAAGTGATTTTAAATAAAGTGATTTTTAAAGTTACCATATTTGACACCAAGTTACAACACTTCGACACTACTTTGCTCTCAGTGCTGTAACTTGGATACGAATCATATGATACATCCTACACCACTAGGATGTTTCATGTAAGATCCAATGTACATAACATGTATACTAGACAAACAACAAATGGATAATTAAAATTCAGTCTACTTTATGTACAGTATTTAAAAGTCAGTTTAGTACTTTTTGTAAATTAGAAATGCATCTACTTTAGTGTAAAATATCTAAAATACCCCTCATTGTCTCTTCTCTCTCTCCTCACATGGCTACCACCGGCAGGCGCCGCCGCCACCACCACCACCGACCACCGCCGCCACGACCACTGGCCACCGCCACCGCCGTCGTTGTCGCCACCACCACTGGTCAGTGCCGCCACCAAAGGGCCACCACCACCACCCCAACCTCTCTATCTCTTCTCTCTCTCTCTCTCTCTCTCTCTCTCTCTCTCTCTCTCTCTCTTCTCACAGCCATCACCAACCCAAACCCAAACTCAAACTCAAACCCCAACCCCTCTCTCTCTCTATATATATATACATGAGTGTATATACATATCTAACGTATGGCCACCACCACCCCAAGCTCTCTGTATCTCTTATCTCTGTTCTCACCACCACCACCATCACGGGTCACCTCCTTCACCCACCGTTGCCACTGCAAAAAAAAAAAAAAAAAAAAAAAAAAAAAGTTGCAAGTTTTTGGAGCAACTGTCCAAATGGAAGGAGCAACTCACCAAGCATATCGGGAGCAACTAACCAAGCGTATCGGGAGCAACTCACCAAACAGAATGAGCAAATCACCAAACGTGTTGCTCCTTACGTTTAGTGAGTTGCTCCCGATACGTTTGAACAGTCGCTCCTTCCGTTTGGACAGTTGCTCCAACCTGTAACTTTTTTTTTTTTCCTTTTCTGCAATGGCGATGGTGGATGAGGAAGATGGTCCGTGGTGGTGGTGGTGGTGGTGAGAAGAGAGATGAGAGATACAGAGAGGTTGGGGTTGGGGTTTGGTGGTGGTGGTGGTGGAGGTGGTGGTGAGAAGAGAGAGATGAGATTAAAGATAGAGAAGAGATAAAGAAGTTGGGGTGGTGGTGGTGGGGGCATTGGTGGTGGCCCGGTGGTGATGGCGACTGCCGGTGGTGGTGGTGGTGGCGGCGACCGGTGGTGGTAAGGAGCAACACGTTTGGTGAGTTGCTCCCGATACATTTGGTGAGTTGCTCTTTACGTTTGGTGGGTTGCTCCTTACGTTTGGTGAGTTGCTCCTTCGGTTTGGACAGTTGCTCCAAAAACTTTAACTCTTTCTCTTTTCTTTTCTTTTTTTTTCCTGCAATGGCGGTGGTGGATGAGGTAGGTGGCTTGTGGTGGTGGTGATAAGAAGAGAGATAAGAGAGATAGATAGAGGTAGGGGTAGTGATGGGCATATCTTAGATATGTATATATATATAGAGAGAGAGATAGAGAGAGCAGGGAAAAAAAAAAAAACCAGAGAGGTGGTGGTGGCGACGGCTGGTGGAGGTGGCTACCGGTGGTGGTGGTGGTGGCCATGTGAGGAGAGAAAGAAAGACCAAAGAGGGAGGAGAATTTTAGGCATATTAGACAAAAAGTTGATGTATTTCTTACTTAGTAACTTTATATAAACTTCCTTTTATTTTCAATAAAGCACTTGACTGACTTTTAAATACTCTACATAAAATAGACTGAATTTTAATTATCCCCAACAAATGGATAATTAAAATTCAGTCTACTTTATGTAGAGTATTTAAAATTCCCAACAACAAATTCCCAACCTACCAACCGCAATTGGCAGGTCTTGCCTTACTGGAATAATGAAAATAGGTACGCATTATACTTTGCAGTAGAATTTCACAACTTCCCTAATAATTTAAAAGATGCAGAGGGGTCTGTTTGGGAAATTCAACAACTGGATCAAGTTCAGTCTAGGTCTCACTTTTTATCTAATTCTTTTGAGAACCAATGTAATGTTTGTTTGACAAAAGAACCAGTTTTAAGCGAATTATTAAACTGGGCACGGCAACCCATGCAAGAAATTGGCACTCACCGAACACTTAAAACTTGTAGAACCGGTAATTTGCTTTCCCAAACTGCCTCCAAGTCAATAGTAAAGGATCAATATATTTTATTTTTTGGGGGGGTACAGTAAAGCATCAATACTTGAAAAGGAAAAGGACCAGTAATTTACATCAGATATCCTTGTACATAAATTACCATGCTATACACAAGCCTGGAACAGACTTGCAAAGTTGCAATACATTATCAACTACTCTCTCTCTCTCTCTCTCTCTCTCTCTCTCTCTCACACACACACACACACACACACACACACACAAGCAAAGGTTAGTGTTGTAAGTTCTATACATTACATACTCCGTTACCTCCTGCAAATCTTCCCTGTAACGTATGAATTACTTACAATTTGGAGCATTGATACGAACACTTAAGAATAGTTACCGTCGGACTCGAGTTTATGAAACACACACCTTTCTCATTGGGGTTAGTAGCCTAGCAATGGGAAGCGGCACATGAGCCCTGACCAACGTACCATTCTCCGAATGCTCCTACAAGTATGGGGAAAAAAAGAAAGAAAAGAACATGAAAGGCTTAGCCTAATCAAAAAGCTAATTATCTCTCTCTCTCTCTCTCTCTCTCTCTCTATATATATATATATATATGATATACATGAGTATTTGGACTATTTAGCTAATCAAGTTTTGAAAGGCCAAAAACAAGATTTTATATCAATTTCCATCTGTTGTATATACTTTACCACAGATTGGTAAGCACAATTGTTTTCAATAATGACCAATCCATTTATAGAGTGAATAGCATGAAAGTTAAGGCTATTCACTAATCCAACGTATTTCCTATTAGGCAATCTCCACCTTTCCAAGAAAACAGCTTAATCAAATGTTTAACCCTTTACTAGCAATGCCAGGAAAAAGATGGGTGTTTGGGGTATATGAACCTAAGAAGATTCCTAAGGTCTAAATAAGTGATCTTGAATGTAGTAGTCAGAGGCAACCAAGTGAATGTCCATCCACAGAGAGAGAGAGAGAGAGAGAGAGAGAGAGAGAGAGAGAGAATTTTTTTTTTTTTTTTTTTTTTTGGGGGGGGTAAAAGCTCAATCTCCTCAAAAAAAAAACATAATGCAATCAAAAGGATAGTAAATTGATTCAAGGTGCAAGAAAAGAGTACTCACAGTGCTCTCAACTATTCCAACATGATGTATGGTACTGAGTAGTTCCCCTTTGTCAAACGGGATGAAAGCCTCCACCCATACCATAGAATCCTGTAAAATACAAGATAATGTTCAGGGCAAACAGAAAACTTTGGAATATACCCAAGTCTAAAAGACATCCATTTCCAGTGCTTGAGAACAAAAAAAAATCCAAAACTTGAGTGAGGTGGTTAGAATCGGTTGATTTACGAGTTGATTCGTACGAGCTTCATACAACACAATACAGTTCACGATTCAATACAATTCACGAATCATAACTTTGAACTTCGATGTTTTAAGTGGAGAAGTTGCAACATTTTGAGCCTTCATATTGCATGAAATTTGTTTTAAATTGTTCCTTCGCTAATTTTAAACATTCTACATGTGTTTTTCCACGTCTACAGTCTATACATCCATATAATTACTTATTCTAAAAAGTGAATGTTACTATTCGCGATCTGGCAACAATGCTCTTGAGTACACTCAAAACTACCTTTAATTTTTCGTGAACTGCATTGCAGAATTTGTCTAATCCATCACCATTTAAAGCAGATATACACACAATGTCTTCTTCTCTTCTCTCTGCTTCCAACTTGATTTTATGAGGGTCGCTAGCTTTATCAACCTGCGATAAGCAGCCGCATAAGTCATGCTGGGTGGTCAATCTATAGTTAATTTTACGTAGTTACAACTTTGGCTGAATTGTGGATTTAGAGAAGGAAATGAAAACAAGACGGAAAACTAGTTCTCTTGTATTTTCCTGCATGCTTGGATAGCAATAGAAATTAAACACTTGCCAAATATAATTGTTACCAAAGAAAAAAGGGAGGAAAATGACTGGAAAAATTCACTTCATATTTTCCTCACTATTTTCAGTATAAACCAAACAAAGAAAAATGTTTTCACAATTATTTTCTTTTCTTTTATTTCCTTCCCCTCACTAAATCCATGAACCAACCAAAGCCCAAACTATCTATATACGTACATCATGGTTGGATCGAAACACACACGCAAACAATAGAAAAAAAAATAACCAAGAGAGAGAGAGAGAGAGAGAGAGAGAGAGAATTTCTACGTGGTTCGGCGGAGAGCCAAAAGTTTCCACTATCTCATAACAAACTAGGGTTACAACGTATATATCTCCTACCCTAGTACATGGTAAAACCCCCGAAGCACTCATACCACTCCACCATGGGCAACAGGGCCCTCCCACTTGACTGTTGGGCCTAGTGAAATGGACCCATTATAATACGAGCCACAACCATCATACATCCCTCCTATGTATGGTTGTGGGTTTATAGATCCACATATATACATACTAGTGTTACAAGTAAATAACCAAATATCTCCCCATACCTTATTCCACACCATCAACTTTGGTATTGATGACACGTCTAATTCGGATAGAACTTTGTCCACAGCCTCCATCTGTTTCTCTGCCAGTGGATGGCTGTACTAGATAAGATATATATTAAGATGATCATAATTATTCTAATAATCAGAATTGAGTCCAGTTATTTGAATCTCCACATTGTACCTTATATCCACGACATGCACCATTAACGCTGACTCTGAGATTTCCTCCAATGTTGCCCTGAAGGCAGCAACCTAAAGCAACAAGTATTGACCAAAGAAAGCTGACAAGATCTTCTATGCAAAAACTCCAAATGTGGGCTTATGAATTAGAACAAATTCCCGGATGTCTCTCTTAGGCTCGGTTTGATTCATGGATTTCTTGAGAGAACAGAAAAGGGAATGGAAAACAGGAAGGAAAACTAATTCCCTCGTGTTGTCCCTTGTGTTTTCCTTCATGCTTAAATAAAGGAAGGGAAGTGACTCACAACATTAAAAATGTTCAATTTGTTTCTCAACCTATTTTCTTTTCTTTCCTACTTTACTTATTGTTTTTCTTATTAACCACACAAAGGAAAATGTTTTCCTTTCTATTCCCTCACTAAATCCAAGAGCCAAACAAAGCCTTAGGGCTGTGTTTAGTTTGCAGATTTAGCGAAGGAAAGGAAAGGAAAATATTACGGCTTTGTTTGGCTTGCAGATCCATTGAAAGAAAAGAAAAAGGAAAGAAAAACAAGAAGGACAACCAATTCCCCTGTGTTTCCTTCCGTGCTTAAAAGACATTAAAATATAAAATAATATATATATATTTGTAACTTAAGAAAAAGGGGGAGGAAAATGACTCGCAAAAGTTTCAATTTATTTCTCAATAAATTTTCTTTTCATTCCTATTTTCCTCACTAACCAAACAAAGGAAAATGTTTTCCTTTCTTTTCACTCACAAAATCCATGAACCTAACAGAGCCTAAGGCTTGTTTGGTTCATGGATTTAGTGAGGGAAAAGGAAAGGCAAAAGAAAACAAGAAGGAAACTAGTTCTTCTGTGTTTCCCTTGTGTTTTTCTTCGTACTTACATAATAACAAAAATTAAAATTTCAAAGATATAATTGTAATGTATGAATAAAGGAAGGAAGTCGACTCACACATATATGAATAAAGGAAGGAAATCGACTCACAACATTTAAAATTTTTATTTTTGTCTAAACTTATTCTATTTTCTTTTCCATTTTCCCCATCATTTTCCTTATTAACCAAACAAGGAAAAGTGCTTTCCTTAGGCTTTGTTTGGTTAGTAAGGAAAATAGGAAGGAAAAGAAAATATGGTGAGAAATAAATTAAAATTTTTTAATTTTGCGAGTTACTTCCCTCCTTTTTTCATTAGTTGCAACTATATATGGAAATAAATAAATAAACTAATGTTATTTAAGTATGAACTAAAATACAAGGGAATTCGTTTTCCTTCTTGTTTTCTTTTCTCTTACTTTTCCTTCTCTAAATCCAAAAACCTAACAGAGCCTTTAACATTTCTTGGAATCTCTTCTGCAATAACTAGCTCAAAAGAAACAGGAAAGCTAAATCATGCCAGACAGAGATACAAAACATGAGAACGAATATATGGTGGTGCATACAACTTGAAGTAGTGAAGGAGCTCACCAGCGTAGTGGGTAACTTCTGAATGAATCCGACAGTATCTGAAAGAAGAAACCCCTTCGCATTCTTCATCTTTAAAAGAAATAAACAATAAAACATGACTAAGTTACCACCCCAAAACTCATTTCAGTATATATCAATTTTGGGAATACTATCCAATAGTCATTTTTATTTGGCAAAAATAAGTCTTCCACAGAGGCATCTGAAATTACTGAGAGTGCACTAAACACTCAGAGTTGTACAAATCCTATCCATAGGAGTTAGTGGCTCTATGGATTGTTTGAGAGTTTTGTGTTTATGCAGAAGTAGAAGCAAAAGCCCCAATCATAAGATCACAATGAGAGTTCAGAAAAATTCATGAAAATCCCAAAGTGCTTCCTGCATCACATTTGACCAAAGCAACTCTGGACCTCCTTTATCCAAAATCTGCTTTTGGGGCACTAAAGTGCTTCCAAAAATCAACTCAAACATACTAATATGTGCGTTTTGGCCCAAACGTTCATTTGGGAAGTGATTCCAAACAGGCCCTTACTCTCATATGAGGTCTGAATCATAAGCTCCATAAAAGTACAGGAGTGTTCAAAAAACTAAAGATAGTAGTACATCATAAGTGAAGAGAGTGCCTCTAAAAATTAGGAGACCTTTCCTCCAACATGAAGAGTAATATCTTGAACAACTGATTTTCTTATTACCCAACTGGTACCAAAACGATAAATCATCAAAATATCGTACAGTCAGGTTTCTCTGAGTATTGAGTCAACATATCGTACGGCCCGGTTTCTCTGAGTATTGATTACTAACCTGTACCCTTCTGGTAGTTGGATCAAGGGTCGCAAATAATCGATCCTCAGCAAGGACATTAGCCCCTGTCAACTGATTTAAAAGCGTACTCTTACCAGCATTTGTGTACCCAACCTATAAACATAGCCATTACACATTTATAAATTTATAATACATATTTAGAGAGTTTAGAAAGTACAAATTTATAATACATATCTATGATATTTCCCTACCAAAGATACAACAGGTACAGAACGACGGTTTCGGTACTGCTTTCGATGTTTTCGAACTGTTTCAATCTCCTCCTTGAGAACATCAATCTACAATGCAAACACAAGTCCAAAATAAAAGTTAATTCCAAGGTAAGCATAACCTATGTAAAAATTCAAAAATATACGCATGTTTGTTTGTATTTGGGTTAGGACATGCATGTTATATGCAGGTATAAGACCTACATAAGGTAGAAGCTACTAATGTAACAGATTACTGGTGCGCTGAAATGGAACGATGGACCAACATCTCCATCTGATGTGTGTAGTGTATACACACATCTGCCTCGATTTCAATTTCAAAACGTCTGCCCATTTTTCTCTTTGGAACTAACCATTTCGTCCTACATAAATAGAAAAAGAGAAGAAAAGAGTTTGAGATACCCACTAATTGGAAGAGGGCTAGAGAGAGATAAGGAGGAGAGAGAGAGAAGTGAATTGAGAATCAATTCTGATGGGACGAGAAAAAAAGACAACTAGACGAGGACCGGCGTTGGAAAGGAGGTAAATGGCATTTCTCTGTGGATGCGTGATCCATATGTTCAAATTGAAACTATTGCTGGTGTTCACTTTCCATTATGGATGTAAGAGTTTGTTCGGCAAACTTTGAAATAGGATCAATTTGAGCCCCCAAATTTTGGAAGAATTTGGGCAAATTTGGGCTACATAATTTGGGAAACAAAATTTTGGAAGAATTTGGGGTACAAAATTTGGAAAGCAACATTACTCTTTCTTAAGTGAGGCGCACATTCCCATGTAGCCAAAAATTAACTTCTCAAACACCAAACTAATTAGAATCACTAATTTCATAAATCACAAAAATGGTTTTCTAATTGCCCAAACAGCCTCCAATGTTTATGGCATTATGTGTAGTTGGTGATTTTTTGTTTGAACCATTCAGGTGTATTTAAAACAAATTTGATTCATATTGCAGGAACTGTACATGGTGAGTAATTTAAATTACAAAATAAATATGCGTGTTTTGAAGAATGCCAGTAAAGTTATAAATATCCACACATATCGTAAATTTGTGTATTTTCAAAGAAATTGTAAATTTATGCTTTTTCCCCTTTAATGCAAAGATAGCTCTTAAGTCCGGTATGCATAACAAATACAACGTACTACACATGCAATGTGTGTGCCTTGACTGCTAGAATATATATATATATATATAAATATATATTATGAAGCAGAATAAGAAGAATGGAAAAAACAAACATTTGGATAAGAAGTTACCCGTCATAAAACTGTTTGTTCTGGATTATCAACTTATCATTTCAAAACACTGACACATTATGTGTCAAGGACTCAAGATCACTTGGTCAAATATTCGGGTGGAACTAGAGAAGCAAAAGATATGCTCTGAAAAATAGAAATGGCTGATATCGAACTTATGGTATTATAACTTGATTAAATGAGCAAATATATAAAGAGATTAACTTTTGCATGTCCACACTCCACATATTGGGAAGCAGTGGTTGGTATGCTGAGGAAACATAGAGGACCCATGAGTGCATTTTTATCCTTATTCATATATGTCTATTACTAAGTTTATCAATGCCTGAATTGAGGGTTCATAATGCATAACTTATCTCATCATATCAATTATTGGCACTTTTTCAGAAATAAAGAGTGAATTTTCTCCCACAGTTTTAAATACTCGCATTAGAACTCTTAAAAAATCAAGGACATATGGAGAAAAACATACCCATTAAAAGGCACTAAATTGAGGAGCTTTATAAAGCAATTTAGAAAAAAAAAAAAACGCTTCTAGTATACTAATACATGAAACTGAGAAAATAGGAAAATAAACTCTAAATTAGACTAGCAAAGGAAGATCTACATGCATGAATACAATTATACAACAACGGCCTGTTATGTAAAGCTCAATGTAGAAACCCATCGTCTTGAATTAGGTCATTATGAAAAATGGTAGTTAGGTGAAAAGAAGTTGTGCTTTATCATCTTACAAAAACATAGGAATGAGTCGAATGACCACATACGAAGCAATATGATAAAGTTTTCCAATTTTCTCAATCAACAATTCAAGATTACCGATTTCTATACTAAAATGCTTCACAAGTTCTAAATGGGCTCCTTCAAACTTCAGCGACGCCCAAACAGGCCGTAATGATTTTACATCTTGATCATGTACAAAAACTTCCAAATGAATAAACAAATTGTACAGAAAGGCTGCTTACTTTAGTACGTAAAATACGTTTATCCACTTCTATCTGCTTCTCACCCATTCCTTTCACCTGCCCTCCGCCTTGACGCTCAAGATGACTCCACATTTTTGTTAGTCGTGGTAACTGGTATTGCATTTGTGCTAGCGCAACCTACAAGGATTTTTTAGTCTTTATAGGGTAAGAGAAATGTAAAATTACAAAATCAAACAACAAGGAATGGCAATGTATTTGCCTGTAAAGTTGCTTCATGTGTTGCTGCTCGTTGATTAAAGATGTCCAGGATGAGGGCAGTTCGGTCACAAACTCTAACATCTCCACCAAAAGCCTTTTCCAAATTCCGCAACTGTCTGGAATTGATCATTATTAGAAAAAAAACAACAATAAAAATGCAAAATATCAGAATTCTTGTTTAAAGTCCTCATATACCTAGAACAAAAGTAGTCCATATTTTTTATAAATAGTAACAGAAAATTGTTCTAGAGGGTAGCCTTGGCGCAACGGTAAGGGTGCTCTATTGTGACCTGGAGGTCACGGGTTCGAATTTGGAACAACCTCTCTGCTTGCAGAGGTAAGGCTGCGTACATCTCACCCTCCCCAGACCCCGCAATGGCGGGAGCCTCGTGCACTGGGCTACCCTTTTTAGTAAGGGAAAATTGTTCTGAATATAACTTGGCGAATTGACTACATTTTTTCTTTTAAAAAAAGTTTCCTGAATGAATTGCTGCAAAAAAAAAAAAGGCAACAATGAATTCTCTTGGCCAAAAGCATGAGAAGATTCATATAGGTAAATGTTTATAAAAAGAATAAGAAACTGAAGGCATTCTTAGAAACAAAAGGCAGCATGATTTGAGGACAAGATGACCGAAGTTAGCTGAATGAGACAAAATATAGATGATCGTAGTTAAATCCCACAATTATGGTAATACGTAGAGTTGTGGGATACATATTAGGAAGATTTGATGAGAATTGATCTTATTGTGATCCAGGGGTGTGATTGTTTTCTCCATCTCCACCCTATAAATATAGGGATTGGGAGGATTGTAATTGTATCTCATTATAGCAATATCAAGATGTAGCCTTTTGGGGGCTTTGGGTGTGGATGTAGGTCTTCGGACTGAACCGTGTAATTTCTTTGTGTTCCTCTCTTCCCTCTTCCCTATTTTCTATATTTTACTCATTTTTTAAATTCTACTTGGTCTCAGAGCCAACCGCATTCTGGGGTTGCAAACTTCCGCTACTGTCAAACGCGTCCTTGCGCTCACTGCCTTATCGTCTTGGACATTATTGCCTTGGCCACTCCCGACCTCATTGAAGCCTTATTCTCCTTTGCCGGACCTCCAATGACCTTTTTTTTTTCTATAAAGTAGTAGCACCCTGTATTTTATTTTAATAAAATATCAGTTTCTATATTTTTGTATAGTGTAATATGATACCTTCTTGATATTGATACTATTTTTATTACCTAGTCATTCTTATTCTCTCACACAGAGACCCGTATGCAGACAAATACACTTTACAGTGCACCAACTGCGCGTATATTCCGGACAATTGACAAATCAAATCTCACAATCACCTTTATATCACCTCGTACCCCGACATACTCTACGATGTAAGAAAGTGCAAAATCCCCTTAATATCTCAAAATCCATCACCATAAATGCAAGGAGTACAAAATCTCCTTTATGTCACTCACAATCTAAGATAAATCTTTCCCTCACTCACAACCCTAGCATCATCCCCAAGATCACGGAATGTACACTAGGTACACCCTCCACTTTGTCATTCCACCCTTTATGTCCATCACCTTTTCTCCCTCATCATCTCCCTAACACCATAGCCCTTACACCCCTATCCTCTCCACCACTACACAACCCTCTTGTGCACATGTGTATGTATATGCGTGTGTGTGTGTATGTATATGTTTGGAGCAAGAGAGAGAGAAGGGAAGTGGCCTATAAATACCAAAGCTTCCTTTCCCCAATTCCCCACACATCTCTTCCAACTTCTTCACTTCATCACTCCGAATTCCAGAGAGTAAGAGAGAGTCCCAGAGTGAAGGACCTACAGAGAGAGAGAGAGAGAGAGAGAGAGAGAGAGAGAGAGAAGAAAGCTTGAAAGCCATAGCCAAAACCTTGGCCCTTTCTTGCAATTCTTCACACACTTCATCTCTAACACTATTGAGTACTCCAAACTCATAGTGTAGATTTAAGCCTTCTTGAAACTTGAAACAAGCTTTGCATATGTACATATATGTATCCACATATATTCATATATAAGTGGGAATAAAATTGGGTTTCGTATAAACATTGTATCTTATGCTATGCTACGTGTTGTTGTACTTTACACCCAACTACTATATGTTGTACCCCATACTATGTATTGTTGTACTTTACACCTAACTACTTATATGTTGTACCCAATGCTATGTATTGTTGTACTTTACACCCAACTACTATATGTTGTACCCTATGCTATGTATTGCTGTACTTTACACTCGACTACTATATATTGTACCACATGCTTTGATATGATGTACCCTACAAGTTATATGTTAAAACGCATGATGTATCGGCCATTGGGGCACATTAATATCCTGGTGCCATTTAGGTACAATAACATATCAATCATGCGGCCATTGGGGCACACTATTCTAAAACAACGGCCTTAAACCGGAGGTTCTGGCAAACCTAACATAGTCGTGGGAAGTATTGAGAGAAAAGAGTCGGTATTCATGTGAAAGGGTTGTAGTTCGTTGTTCACACACGATCACATGTTTTAAAGTATTAATGTTCAAAGTTTGGAAATCGTATGCATGTTTTCTATGAATCAATTATGTTTGAATGACTCATCTATGTTTATAGACTATCTTGATATGAATTGACGTCTCGAATAAGATATTAACCGCATCTTAAGATGTTGAACCACGAACAACTTTAAGTAGGCTTTTATATACATTATGCGTGTTATGTTTAAATGCTCACCAACTTTCATAGAGCTGATGGCTCTAATGCTCTGGACAAACCAATGTCCAGACTATCCACAAGCAAAGTACCCGGAGGACTACGGCTATCCCAGCTAGAGGCTTGAGAATCCCTGGAGAAGATATTAGATTACATCTGCATTTTATTTTAGTTATGTATTAATCAACTTTTGGACAATACGTATTAAGACTATGTTATATAAGCGGCAGTGTCCGCCTTAAACTTTCGAATATCTAAACTTCTCTGATATACTAGTTAACCTAGGATCTTTTGAAAAAATATTATGTTATTTAGAGTTTCCGCTTGTCTATACTCTATTTTAGAATATTGTTAAAATTATTGTGGACAATTTGGTACTCAACTTGTCACGACCTATGAACCCAAAAAGGAAATTTAAATTTTCCTGATTTTTGCTATGTAGGGGTGTGACGTATTAATCCTTGTTTGGCTTTGCTCTTTGGCCATGTTTGGCGTGCCAGAGATGGGGGTCGGATGGGATAAAAATTATCCTATCCAGCGTTTGGTGTGTGCATGGGATAGGATAAATTAGTCCCAAACTCTCCTTTTATCCCATGGAGAGTGGGATAACTCTATACCATGGGGGGTGGTATTAGGTGGGATAAGGGAGTTTGGGATAACTTTAGGGAAAAAAAAAAAATTTCAAAAATATTTTTTTTCCAGATTTTTTTTTCCTTGATTCTTTTTCAAGTTTTTTTTAGATTTATTTTTTCAATTTTTTCCCCCTTTTTCATATCTTTTTTTCACAGATTTGCTTATTTTTTCAGATTTTTTTTTTTTTTTCATATTTGGTTTTTTTTTAACCCCATATTTTTTTTGTTAAATCATATCTTTTTTCTTTTTTTTTTCAGAATTTTTTTTTTGGAGTTAAAAAAATAATAATTTAGTTATTATCCGGAACTTGTATCCCAACACGATCAAACACAAGATTAGGATAAAACAGCTTATCCTACAATTTTATCCAGCACGTTCCAAACACAGGATAGCATAACAACTTATCCGACAGGATTACTAATCCAGTCTGATACTACCTAATCCAGTCCGATCCTGCCTTATCCAGTCCAATCTGAGTCATTCGACAGTTTTGTCCGGCCTAAAAAATGATGCCTTATGGGTATTGGTTTATGATTGGCTAGCCCCTAAGGGTCTGTTTGGTTCGTCTTCCCAAGGGTATGTTAAATACATGTCTGGCTACCTTTGTTTTTGGGTACCATTCTTGCTTGGAGTGGAAACCAGTGTTTTCTTTGAAGATTGGATGACACCCAGCTAGTGTGCTACGCCTTTTCTTTGCACAGCATTAGTGATGTGCATGTCTTCTCAAGAGCATGTTAAAGGCATGTACGGCTACCAATGTTTTTCCGGTGCTATTCTGGTTTGGGATTCGCTTTTGGTGTTTTTCGAAAGCACTCATATTATGGCCACCGGTGTTTTTCGGTGCCATTCTTGTTTGGGCTTCCAGTGTTTTCTGGGAGCATTCTTCCAAAGACTTTCAGATTATCATCTTCTGAGGCTTTCAAGTTCAAGTTGGACACTTCAAACGATTTTTGTGCCTCAACTTGAGGAGCAGTGTAGGAAACAATATTATTATAATTTTATAGGAATGTAAATCCCACAATTATGGTAATACATATAATTGTGGGATGTATGTTAGAGCATCCACAGTGGGCTATAAGCTACAATAAACTTAAGGGAATGTTTGTTTGCGACGTTATCAATGCTGTCCGCGAGGCTCCAAACGGCACATAGTGAAACTTAAACTACATCAAGTTAGTGAAACTTAAACTTAATGTACAGCTAAATTTAGCTAGTGTACAAGGGTAACGGCACAGTGGGTGCCGCGAGGCTCCAAACGGCACATAGTGCCAATTTCATCCCAAACGGCACACACAATGTCGTTTCATACCCAAACAGCAAACACTGTGTCGTGCCACTCCCTAATGACAGTGTATGCCGTTTGAACCTCTCATTTTTTCTTTTTCTCTTTTTTTTTTTTTTGTTGGTTTTTTTTTTAGTGCATAAGATTCATACGGCACACACTGTGCCACCTGGATCCACACAGTGTGTGTCATGTGATGCCCACACGACCTTTCAATGTCCTTTGGATGTCAACACCATTGTTAGTGGTTTTGTGTTGTACACTAAACTAACCAAATTTTTTCCTTAAGTTTAGTGCATCGATTGTGGATGCTCTTAGGAAGATTTGATATGATTTGATCTTATTAAGATCCCGTGATTTATGAGATGTGATATTGTATTCTCCATCTCCACCCTATAAATATAGGAGTTGGGAGCCTTGTAATTGTATCTCAACACAGTACTATCAAGATGTAGCCTTTTGGGGGCTTTGGGTGTGGATGTAGGTCTTTGGACCAAACCACGTAATTTCTTTGTGTTCCTCTCTTCCCACTTCCCTATATTCTATATTTTTACTCTTTTATGAAATTCTACTGTGACAGATATAAAATATAACAACGAATGGAGAAAAAACACGTGCATTCCTATAGTGCATGGGAGTGATGCTCTCCGCTATATCATACCGTTATTATAGCATGTGACAATATATTGGACATCAACATCGAGAATACTCATGGGTGAAAAACACCAAGAAATGAAATGTTATCGAAAACTAACCCGGGTGAAAGTTCATCATCGAATATTACAGTCTCAACAGCAAATGCATGAACCGCACTCTTAATTTCTTCAACCTTGCCTGATTTAATATACGTCCTTGGATCTGGAATTGAAAGTCTGAACGATAAAATAAGAGGCACCATTATAAACAATTAGCAATGATCTGTGCTCCACATCACACTAAATTATACACCAGGTAAAAGGAACAACTCCACGTGTTATTTTTTAGGGTAAATATCATCTGCCTCCCCTGAGGTTTAACCTTAATACACATACCTCCCCTCACATTTTAGAAGTCTCACTTACCTTCCTTATTTTTGAATTTTAGTATCAGTTGCCCCCCCCCCCCCCTCTTTATCAAATCGTTCGAAATTTAAGGGCATCTACACTAAAATTCATAAATAAGAGAGGTAAGTGAGATTCCTGAAACATAAGAGGAGGTGTGTGTATTAAGGTCAAACCTCAGGGGAGGTAGGTGATATTTACCCTATTTTTTAACTTGACTTTGTAACTTGGGAGACTACTAAAGAGAAAATACTAACAAAACCCATGTTATGAAGGTAAACAAATATGGCCAACAAGAATGATTTTAAGTAAAAGCAATTTACTAGCCAAAAGACATCTAGTTAACCTACAAAGCAACAATTTTGCTGAAGAGCCCCTTACATGAGTAGTTAGGCTCTATTTGGTTTGTGGATTTAGAGAAGGAACCGAAAAAAGAAAGGAAAACATGAAGGAAAACTAGTCCCCTTGGGTTTTTACTGTTACTTTTCTCCATGCTAAACGAATTACAAATTAAAACTTCCAATATATAATGGTAATTTGAGAGAAAAATGAGAGAAGTGACACAAAATTCAAAATTCTCAATTTATTTCTCACCGTATTTTCTTTTCTATCATATTTGTTGATTAACCAAACAAATTAAGTTGTTTTCCTTTCCCTTCTATAAAGAAACTAAATGAGATTATATTGATGATAATGGGATACATACAATGGTTACATAGCAAGCCCTTTATATAAGCGAAATAGCGAATATAAGAAAATACTAAAGTACCCCTAGGGCTTACATCATTGATTACCTTAGCCCTAACATAAAGATGACATCACCCATTACATAAGCCCTAAATACTAATTGACATATTTATCTTCTAACACTCCCCCTAAAGTTAGCACACAGAAACTTATTGAAATGTCCAACTTGCATTTGAGCATGAAATGATGATCACTATTCGAACAGCCCAGCTTTTCCAAGATCTCTGCAATAGTCCCCTCCAATATCTAACACCCCCTCTTACAATAACTGCCCAACAACAAATACTCCCGGCAAAACATAATAAATGCTCCAACAAACACTCCCCCCTCAAACTGAAAGTGGTAATGGAAAGTACAACCAAAGTTTTGAATGAAAAATTATAACCGAAACAAGACTGTATCAAGAGACTAAAAATGGTGATTACAACGAGTGGGATATAAAATCCCAAGATTGGCCAAGGTGGAAACAACATCCACCAACAACTACAACGAGAAATTATGGAACAACAATGTCCATAATATGGGGGAAACACATCAACCACCACCACCAACGAAAAATTGTGGATCAACAATGTCCACAATATTGTCCAAGGAGAAAACTATTCACCAACAACAAAACAAAGTGAAGGACTAAAACCCACAACAAAATCACCAAATTTCTGCCCAAGAACAGTGAAAACAAATGTTGTAAAACACTATTCAAGATTATCGAGTTGAAATCCAACAAACCGAACCAAACAATAGCCCAAATCAATCAACCACCACCAAACAAGTTCTTATATCGTAAAATAGAACCACGACCCAAAAGCAAAACAAGGGCAGTCCAATTTTGGGATGATTTTTTAAATTCCAAAAAATAAACTGTGGGGCTGATTTGTAAATACCAAAAACACGGGTTGATATGAAAATTTCAAAAAAAATTGGGGCTTATATGAAATCAAGGGAATGCCAACTAAATGAGGACGATGAACAGCACCGTGAACAGTATCGTGAGCAGTACAGTGAATAATGACAATGAACAGTACCGTGAACAGTTTCGGCGAACAGTGTCAGATGAATAGTGGGTTGAAACTTATTACTGAGAATATTAGGGACTCTCAACGATGGGACGGAAAAGATGAAAAGTAACGTGGCCACCGGTAGACGGAAACGGAGAGACTATTCCAGAATAGGGTTTGGCTCTGATACCATGTAAAGAAACTAAATCAGATTATATTGATGATAATGGGATACATACAATGGTTACATAGCAAGCCCTTTATATAAGCAAATATAAGAAAATACTAAAGTACCCCTAGGGCTTACATCATTGATTACCTCAGCCCTAACATAAAGATGATATCACACATTACATAAGCCCTAAATACTAATTGACATATTTATCTTCTAACAATTTCCCTTACTAAATCCATGAATCAATCAGAGCCTTAATGTCAAACGCCAACCTAATCTTAAGACAAATGGAAACAAATAAAAAGAGGATAAGCAACGGCCCAAAAATGCCCACTATGTTGAGCAGCAAATATGAAAACATATAAATACATATACACATATATGCATATATATATACACAAACATTATACTCACTTTTGATATGTAGAACCAACGACCTTTAGGCCAGCAGTGTCAGCTAGTTGGGTCAGTTCCTTGAGTGATTCCTCTATACCAAAGGAGACCTCTTTATCACCTTTCCGCTGAACACCCACAAGGTATACTTTCTGAAAATTTTTATTAAATACACAGAAGTCATTACCAACAAAGGTGTTATCAGTAACAAGAAAATAAGTACGTGAAGATAGGTGAAGTTCGTCGATCTTGCGCAGTTATCTAAAGACAACTAAATTGCACCCTACAATTCACTTGAAGAAATGACAGGATATGATCTTACGAACAAGTGAATCTTCGTAATTACAAAGTCTTTGCTTTTCCCCAGTCCTGAGCATAATTATCCATATCCCCATTCATTTTCTCATACAAAATTGATTTCAACTCATGTAGACTTCCCACAACCCAAAAAACTATTACAAACGTTCTAAGGCCATATTTGGAATCACTTCTCAAAAGCACATTTGCACCCAAAAGTGCTTCTGAGACCCACATGTTTGGACAAATTTTAAGCACCTTAGAGTCCCAAAACACATTTTGGCTGAAGTATTAATTCCCATGGTACACTAGTTAATAGGCTTCTGCTTTTGCCTAAACGTAAAGGCACAGCCAGTCCACACTGGCCCTAAGCAACTAAGTACTAACTTCATAAGCACGACATTGTTATTGGTCTGCTAAACAATCTTTGGCCCTATTTGTTCGACTCTTCAGTATTTATTCTCTCTTTGGATCTAAACCATTGACTACAGAATTACCAAGTACAAGCTCAACAATCAGTACCAAGGATCCATAGAAGGTGAACTTGTTCATTAGGATCCTCAGATTGTCTTTGTCCAAGTCCAATATCATTTGAACACGGACCATAGCTTCATTATCACTTACTTCACATGTTTATTCAATTCCATAGGCTTCTTCTCTTAACATTTCCATGCCACTCCACTCAATCACCAAGAACATCACAAGAACAAAAATAGCAAGTCAAAACTTGCAAAGTTCAAATTGCAAAACTCACCAGCATTAAGAAAATATTCTTGATTACAGTCTAACAAAGTAGAAATTCTTCCCCACACTTCATAAAAGCCAAATTATATCGAGTTTCTCATTTTCTCCATACCGGACAAAGAATAGCAAAAAATAAAAAAGGAGATAATTCTACGATATCACCAAGGGCGGGGCCACTTGTTGAGAGATTTGCATGTAATTTTGTAAGTATTGACACTTGTTTTCTCAATTTTATCAAACCGACCTAAGTTATTGATTGACACCATTGAACTGTCTGAACATAATTCCTGGCTCCGCCCATAGATAGGACCAAGCGACCAGCGAGAAGACGCCATGCAAAGTTGTCAAGTCACAAAAATCGAACCCAGGTCGCAAAACATCAACCCAAATGCATGGATTGCTTATAGAATTTTGTTGACTATTCTAGTTACAATTGCCTCTAAGAGAAGCTTTTCAAAGTTGAAGTTGATCAAGTCTTACCTCTGATCAACTATGTCACAAGAAAGATTATACGGGTTAGCTATGTTACCTATTGAAAAATATTTGGTGAAGGATATTGATTATACAAGTGTAATTAGTGATATTGCAGCTCTAGATGCACGAGGGGCAATATTTAATTAATAATATTATTGATGTAAGTTATTTATACTCGTTAATGTAAGTAATTTTCGTTCGCAAATAAGTTTATTTTAGTAACGTCATTTTTTTGTGATGAAATTTTGGAGGGTCCAATCTTAGCAGTTCGCTTAGGACCCCCAAAACTGACTGAACTTAATTCCTGGCTCCGCCCCTAGGTAGGATGAGCGAGAAGATGCCATGTGTAAAGTTGTCTGAGTCACAAAAATCGAACCGATGTCGCAAAACATCAAACCATGTCTCAGAACATCGAACCCAAGTCACAAAACATTGGACCAGGAGGTTTGATAGTCTCAAAACATTGTTAGTAACCCATAGTTGTTCTGTTTAGTCTTAAAACATTGTACCCAATTCAAAAGAAATTGTACCCATACTATATCATAGGATTCTCCAAAAAAAAAAAATCAACATTGTTGAAATTCAATGGAATCCAAAAAGCAATAAATGAAAAGGGATGACAAACAAAGTACCAACCTCCCTTCCTTTCCGAACTTTGGATCTGTCATCATCATTATCACTGTCCTCCTCAAATTCCTCCTCCTTCGCAACCCAATTAGGTTCAGTATCTGAAGAACTACTCAGAACTTCCTCTTCTACTTCAGTATCCACAGCAACTCCATCATGAATCACCGGATTTTGCAGAGAAACGGCGGCGACGTCTGGGGATAGGACTCCGGTTCCGGTACCGGTACCGGTTCCGGTTCCGGTTCCGGTTCCGTCCTGAAGAACTCTGGTGCATCTTAAAGTAGTACTGTACTTTGATGTGTGCCCTCGTTGAGTGAAATGGACTGGTCGATTAGGGTTTTGAATCAATTTGCAATCTGTTTCCGGAATTAGAGGCAAGGGCCGCGTTATGGAACAAATACATGTGCTCATGTTGAGATGTTCTTCAGCTCTATCGTTTAATGTTTGTGTGTGTGTGTTTTTATATGTGAGTGTGAGAGTGTGTTATATGTGTGGATGGTGGCATTATAGTGATTTGCAACAGTTAAGTCCATGGAAAGTTCTGCATTACTCTTAGGATAAATTGCACTTTCACCCATGAAAGATTGAGAGTTTTGGCAATTTAAATTACAAAGTTTCGATTGTGACAAGTTGATCCTTAAAGTTTCACTTTTGTGACAAATTGGTCAAATTTGCTCGTTTAGTATCCCTAGAGATTATTTTGATCATGCGCTTTGATGTTTTAAAGCATGAATTGTCATATACCTATTTGTTTAGAATTGTGCACTCAGTATATAGCTGAGCAGTGGAGCTTTACTCTATTACAAGTGGAAAAAAAAAAAAAAAAGGAAAAAAGAAGCGAAAAGAGTGAGGCCGATAAGACGACGGGACTATCATTGTACGTGTTTTTGTTTCCATCCCCACGTTGTAATAATGAACTTTCGAGTAACTAGAACTATGTTTTGTTTTAACGTAAAAACTTCGTAATGGATTTGTATTGGTGTAATATGTAGTATAACTTCTTTTGGTTATGCTTGAGATGTATCCGAACTCATGAGTTCGTATTTTGAATAGTTTACTTGTCAAACTCATCAGTTGAGCCAATGTAATAGCACTTTTGTGAATTTAACCAAACAAGTCCTAACTTGTTCCATTATCGTCTCTTTTCAAAGTTTGGCAATGATTTATGAATATAGCCTCGTTATAGTTTGAAAGGATTGAAATCATGTGTGGATGTTTTGAAGTGAGGTTGTTTGATCCTTATGCAAATTATGCCAAAAGGGGAAGGATTCTGCCAAGGGGACATTCGACCGGTTTAATGGGACAGCTCGACCGGTCGAAGATGCTGCTGCATGCTTCCTTTTTCTACCCCTTCCGAAAATTATTTAAATGTTCTAATTAATTCTTAGGGTACCTTTGGGGTTCCTTTTAATATAAATTCATTCATTTCGAAATATAATTAACTTTTCAAATTTTTACGGATTTTCCAACTTCGAGTGTATTATTTTTAAAAGAGTTGTCACACCCCAACCCACCTAGGGAAAGTTGGGACACGTGTAATAAGCCCACACGTTCAAAACACCCTTAATTCATTAAGAAACACATGAATTAGACTTACTAAAACAGCTCCGTTGACACAAAACAGACCAAAGGGCAAAATGGTCATTAATAAAGTATAGCAAATTTTATATGAAATGATAACTCTTTGAGTCCCGGTTCCAACGCAAAAAACGGTGCGCGAATCCGAGTTTTCTAGAGAGAGTTATGCTTGTTTCCGTAAAAACCGTCGAGGCTGAAACTGGACCAGCGGATCGATCCGCCCCAGATCCGGATCGATCCGGATTTAGCAGAATGGGTTTTTTTGCAGTTCCTGATGCCCCGGATCGATCCGCACTTGACCCGGAGCGATCCGGTTCCTGCAGATAAGTTTTTCTGCTGCAAAAACACTACTAAAACAGTTCAAAACATTTCCCAAGTTTTAAAATTTGCTTCCAACCATCAAGAAAACATTTGGACCTCCTCCCAAACACCCACAAACATAACCACAACACATCTAGGCTATTCCAAAAGATTTAAAAACACAAACCAAGTACATTCAAATCAAGGATTTGTCATAGAAACCTCAAACTTGCAAAACTAGTAAGAACAAAGGAATTGTGCTTGCCAAGAGGAGCTCAAACAATATGACTACGAAGAATTGTCGAAAACATTTCCAAAATTATTTCAAAAGTACTTTCAAGTGTTTCCTCATATCAACCAACCATCAAGAGAGTTCCCAAAACATGTCAAACAATTTGTGAAGGAATCTAAACATACATATTCCATAAGTTCCAACTAGAAACATTAGTTTACATTCAAATCAATATCCTCCCACCACATACATACACGTTACTACAAAAAGGAAAACCAAGTTAGTTTTACAACCCAAAGCTACTAACTCTTTCTAACTTCACTCCCAAATACATAACTTGCAACTTGCAAGTATAACTCATGGTTTGGAACATTAACAATCAACCATACCCAACTTTGCATATTACAAGTTTTCCAAAAACCCAAGATACATTTACATTGCCAACAAAAGATACATTCTAAGCATAAACTAGTTAGGCATATGAATATATTCACATGAACACTACTCCCACGCCCACCCGTCTTGCGGATCATTTCCTCTCCTCGTCTCGCTTGGTACCTGCGATGGTTATTCAATAACCACAACAGAAATATATTTTCGTTTAAGTTTTCGCTTAGTGAGAGAACTAATCATGCCATTGGAATGCAAAGTATGTAAATGCAACACTCATTATAAATAACAACAAATTGATCTCCGGGAAGTCAAGTCATTCCAGCCACCACCCCCGGGTCCTTCTCACCCCGGATCTTTCTCACTTTTGGCGCATATAGCGCAACACACACTCTCTTGTGACCCCGAAGGCGTCACCGGCATTTCATTGTGGTCGTCACCACGTCCTACTCATTGAGGACTTCCTATCCCTTACATATGGGACCTATAAATGGTGACCACTACTTGACTTCCCTTTGACCCATATAAACATTTAAGCAACTTAGCACATAAGCATAACAATTTCACCTTATTGGCATGTTTTTTGCCCAAATTCAACGACATATACATACATGAGCATGAGTTTAACAAGTATGAATCACAATTATCACATTATCATAGCTAAACATCCAATTGAGAGATTAGGACACTCACCTCTTTGATTTATACACAACTAAGCTTAGAATTTCCCCAATTCCTCCCCAAGTTTAGCTCAATTCCTAGTTGATGATAATCCTACACAAGTTTGGTACCAGGAACATCGTTTATCAAAGACGGTTGCCGTAAAAACGTTGCCGAAAACGAAAATAAATTACATGCATGTGATCCTCTTACCTCCACGAGTCCAAAAGTGGTCTCGGATTGTAAATCCGACGCCGGACGGCGAAGAAACGGCAAGAAACGTCGTCGAAAATTCCGTCGCCGACTCGAGAGCTCTCGTTCTCTCCAAGCTTGTGAATATCCAGCTGTATTTTGTGTCTTGGAGACACATAACAACACATGCATATGTGTTGTATCCAGTTTACATTAATTGTGTTTACCTCCCCCAAGTTTTTTAAGTTTTATTATGAAACCCCCATGTTATTTACGTTAACTACCCATCTTTTCTAAAAGAATTTAATCTAAGTCTCGCGTGGGTCTCAAACGTGGTCCCACATAATTTATGAGGTTGCTATTAAACCTACCAATTAGGGATTTTATTCAAATACGCCCTCACACGGGTACCAAAACTGGTCCCCTTATCTATCATAAGACATAATAATAACTTTAAGCATTTAAATAAATATGCACATAAACATATAATGACATCAAAATGCAATTATTCGAATTAGACCCTCGTTGGGCCCAACTTTTATACCAGTCCCGCCTTTCACAGGACTTTCATCTGTGTCCGAATTTGAACACCTTTTCACATGTGGGTTCATAACCCCACATTAATTCATCTCATGCATTAATTATCTTTAATTAACACACATTAACACTAAATTAATCTTCTTTTCCGGGTACGGGTGTTACATTTCTCCCTTCCTTTTAAGAAGTTTGTCCCCAAACTTATTCTTACCTCATCAGTCGAACAAGTGTGGGTACTTCTCCCTGATCTCATCTTCTCGCTCCCAAGTTGCCTCTTCAACGCTATGATTACGCCAGAGGACCATGACCAACGGAATAGTCTTTGTTCTTAACACTTGATCTTTCCTATCCAGAACTCGTACCAGATGTTCAACATATGTCATATCTTCTCGGACTTCCAACGGTTCTGGTTCAAGGATATGACTCGGATCTGACACGTAACGTCTGAGCATAGACACGTGGAACACATTATGAACATGTGCCAATTCGTGTGGTAGTTCCAATCTGTAAGCTACCGGTCCCACTCTATTCAGAATCAGAAAAGGTCCAACATATCTTGGACTCAACTTACCTTTCTTATCAAACCGTGAATACCTTTCGAAGGTGAAACTTTCAAGAACACATAGTCACCAACTTCAAATTCTAACGGTCTTCTACCCGTATCAGCATAACTTTTGTAGCGACTTTGTGCGACTTGTAACCGTTGCTTAATCAGCTTAACTTTGTCGGTGGTAATTTGAACAATTTCCGGTCCTAGAAGCTGCTTTTCCCCAACCTCTTTCCAACACACGGGCGATCTATATTTCCTACCATACAATGCCTCAAAAGGCGCCATTCCAATGCTTGTCTGGAAACTATTGTTATAAGAAAACTCAATTAACGGCAAGTGAGTTTCCCAGTCAGCCTTGAAATCCATAACACAAACTCTAAGCATATCCTCGAGAATCTGAATAACCCGTTCCGACTGGCCGTCAGTTTGAGGATGAAACGTTGTGCTAAAATGCAAAGTTGTTCCCATTGCTCTTTGTAGCCCTTCCCAAAACCTGGATACAAAACGTGTATCACGATCTAATACTATAGATACTGGTGCCCCATGTAATCTTACAATCTCTTTAACATAAAGTTCCGCTAACTTTGTCGGTTCTGTGGTCTTAATCGGCAAGAAGTGGGCTGACTTAGTCAACCTGTCAACGATTACCCAAATGTTATCATTAGATCTAGGAGACCTCGGCAATCCAGACACAAAATCCATCGTAATGTGCTCCCATTTCCATTCCGGTATTTCCAATGGTTGTATCTCCCCCACGGGTCGTTGATGTTCAAGCTTTACTAATTGACATATCATGCATTTAGCTACATATTCAGCAACTTTACGTTTCATACCACTCCACCAATATACTTCCCTCAAATCTCTATACATTTTCGTACTACCTGGATGCACGGAATACCGAGTACCATGAGCTTCTTCCAAAATTCTTTCTTTTAAATTACCAACATTAGGAACACATAATCGACTGATGTACCATAATACCCCATCATGCAAACTGAACTCTGGTCGCTTATCCTCAGGTAGTTCATCCAAAACCTTTTTTAAGTTTGGATCCAAAAGTTGGCTCATTTTAATTTCTCCAATCAAATCAGGTTGTGCTATGATTGCAGCCACTAACCCTCCTTCAACTCTAGGAATAACTTCCAATTCTAGTCGTTCAAACTCTTTCACTAATTCTTCCTGCATCGTCAATACACATATCAAACTTTTCGATGATTTCTGACTTAAAGCATCGGCGACCACATTCGCCTTACCCGGATGATATTGAATTTTCAGATCGTAGTCCTTCATTAACTCCAACCAACTTCGTTGTCGCATATTTAAATCCCTCTGAGTAAAAAAATATTTTAAGCTTTTATGGTCAGCGAAAATTTCACAAGTTTTCCCGTACAAATAATGTCGCCAATCTTTAAAGCAAAGATTACCGCGGCAAGTTCCAAATCGTGAGTTGGATAATTTTTCTATGAGTTCTCAATTGCCTCGAAGCATACGCTATCACCTTGTCCCCTTGCATTAAGACGCACCCCAAACCTTGATGAGAAGCATCACTGTAAATACTAAATCCTCCGGTGCCTGTCGGAATTGCAAGGATCGGAGCAGAAGTCAACTTACTCTTCAATGTCTGGAAACATTCTTCACATTCTTTCCCCCATTCAAACGGAACATCCTTTCGCATAAGTGTTGTCATCGGAGTCGCAATCTTTGAAAAATCCCGAACAAACCTTCTATAATACCCAGCCAATCCCAGAAAGCTACGAATTTCTGACACATTGGTTGGTCTCGCCCAATTCATAACGGCTTCTATTTTCTGTGGATCGACTGACACACCTTCTTTAGAAATCACATGGCCAAGAAAGGTAACACTTGACAACCAAAACTCACTTTTCTTCAGTTTTCCAAACAATTGCTTTTCTCGAAGACGTTGCAACACCAATCTCAAATGTCTATCATGTTCTTTCGGACTCTTTGAGTAAATAAGTATATCATCAATAAAAACGATAACAAATTAATCTAAATACGTTTTAAAGACCCTATTCATTAAGTCCATGAATGCAGCCGGTGCATTGGTTACCCCAAATGGCATTACAAGAAACTCGTAGTGGCCGTATCGAGTTCTAAAGGCTGTCTTCTCAACATCCTCGGCTTTTACCTTGACTTGATGATATCCCGATCTCAAATCAATTTTCGAAAACACTTGAGCCCCTTGTAACTGGTCAAATAAATCATCAATCTGCGGCAATGGGTACTTATTTTTAATAGTTATCTTATTGATCTCATGATAATCTATACACATCCGCATTGTCCCATCTTTCTTTTTCACAAAAGGACTGGTGCACCCCAAGGTGAAACACTAGGTCGAATAAATCCCTTGTCCAACAACTCCAGTAACTGAGTCTTCAACTCTTTCAACTCTATCGGAGCCATTCCATATGGTGCCCGCGAAATGGGTTGTGTTCCTAGTATTACATCTATACCAAATTCAACCTCCCTTTCAATTAACACACTCGGCAAATCTTCTGGGAATACATCAGGAAATTCCCTAACAACTGGTATATCTTCTCATTTTTGTTCAGTGCTTCTAGTATCCAATATACTACAAAGGAAACATTTACACCCCTTTCTCAATAAACGACAAGCCTTGATGGCGGATACAAGATAAGGTGGTGACACGATACCTGTCCCTTGAGAAGAAAAGGCCCTATGAGTCGGTGCTTGGAATTCTACCATTTTGTTTTCACAATCAATAACCGCGTGATTAACTGATAACCAATCCATTCCCAATATGACATCAAAATGTTGGATTAGTAACGGTACTAGATTCGCTGTTAACACTTCATCATTAATTTTAACTTCACAATTCCTATAAACTCCCGAACTCACCAAAGATCTTCCCAACGGAACATCAACAGACAAATCATATTCAAGAAGTTCTAAGGGTACATTCATGTTCCTAGCGAATTGATGTGATACAAACGAGTGTGTAGAACCGGAATCCATTAATACATTAGCAGGTGTTGAACAGATAGAAACTTTACCTGACACGACCGTGTTAGCAACGATGGTCTCCCCTGGGTTAAGCTGAAAATAGCGGCCCTGACGTTGTTCCCTTCCTTGTGATTGTTGTTGTTGAGGTGGTCGCGGTGTTGGTGCACTACTCACGGTTGCACTGGAGCCTCCTTGCCTCGTCTTAGGACAATTGCGCATTCGATGTCCAAGCTCTCCACAGTTATGGCAAACCATCCCATTATCGTCGGTACGCCTCATCGGAGTGTAAGTATTTGGCCTCACTCCCGGACAATTCTTTGCTACATGCCCCATTTGTCGACAATTGTTGCACACTGTTGTCAGTAGATTGCACACACCCCAATGAAACTTACCACACGTGTTGCACCGTGGCTTATTACTTCCACCACCTGAGGAACCTCCAAAACTTTGTCTTTTCGAACTCCCTTGACCACTATATTGACTTGAACCCGGCCGTTTATATTGTTGAGTTACCAATGCTTGCGAACCTTGTTGATACCCCATATCTCTCTCAGCGATTGAAGCCACATCCAATGCCTCTGCTACTTTATCCAACCGTTGCACTGACACTTGACGTCGAATCTCATCTCTAAGCCCCGTTACAAACTTTCTAGTTCGATCCCCTTCATTTGGTACTATATTCTCAGCGAACCGAGCCAAACTTGTGAATTTAGCGGAATACTCCCGAACTGTCATCCCTCCTTGTTTCAATTCCATAAACTCTTAAGCTTTTAAATCTTCAAACGATTTTGGAAAGTATTGCTTCTTGAAGAGTACTACAAACTCCCCCCAAGTGTTCGGCCTATCGAGTCCCAATTTTGTACGCCACCAGTACTGTGCTTCTTCTTTTAAAGTATCGGTGGCAAATAAAACCTGCTGAGCTTCGGAACACGGAAGAACCCTGAATATCCTCTCCATATCAGACAACCAAAAATCGGCTCTCATTGGATCAGTCTCCCCTTTGAATAATGTCGGCTTTTGCTTGTAGAATTGCGAAATTGTAGTCACCTCCTCCCTCGGATTAGGATTCGGTTGTTCACGTCTCCCCTCTATCGTATGGGTTTCAACTACTTGTACTAAACCGACTACAACTCTTTCCATTCTTTCCATTTGCGTAGGCGGTGTCGATCTTTCACCAGACATTTTCTCTCTCACATTCACAATACATATTCATATACATGTTATGTTTATACTTTTCAATGCATACTCAACATCATTCAACATGCTAAGTAAACGTGTATGCATGAACTATATATCTTTTAATCATTTATGCTTGTTATGCGTCGTAATCGTCACTCGTCCCCAAAGGCTCTAACCTATTGCTTTGATACCAAAAATTGTCACACCCAACCCACCTCGGGCAAGTTGGGACACGTGTAACAAGCCCACACATTCAAAACACCCTTAATTCATTAAGAAACACATGAATTAGACTTACTAAAACAGCTCCGTTGACACAAAATAGACCCAAGGGAAATGGTCATTAATAAAGTATAGCAAATTTTATATGGAAAGATAGCTCTTTGAGTCCCGGTTCCAACGCAAAAAACGGTACGCAAATTCGAGTTTTCTAGAGAGAGTTATGCTTGTTTCCGTAAAAGCCGTCGAGGCATAAACTGGACCAGCGAATCGATCCACCCCAGATCCAGATCGATCTAGATTTAGCAGAATGGGTTTTTCTGTAGTTCCTGATGCCCCGGATCGATCCGCAATTGACCCGGATCGATCCAGTTCCTGCATATAAGTTTTTCTGCTGCAAAAACACTACTAAAATAGTTCAAAACATTTCCCAAGTTTTAAAGTTTGCTTCCAACCATCAAGAAAACATTTGGACCTCCTCCCAAACACCCACAAACATAACCACAACACATCTAGGCTTTTCCAAAAGATTTAAAAACATAAACCAAGTACATTCAAATCAAGGATTTGTCATAGAAACCTCAAACTTGCAAAACTAGTAAGAACAAAGGAATTGTGCTTGCCAAGAGGAGCTCAAACAATATGGCTACGAAGAATTGTCGAAAACATTTCCAAAACCATTTCAAAAGTACTTTCAAGTGTTTCCTCATATCAACCAACCATCAAGAGAGTTCCCAAAACATGTCAAACTATTTGTGAAGGAATCTAAACATACATATTCCATAAGTTCCAACTAGAAACATTAGTTTACATTCAAATCCATATCCTCCCACCACATACATACACGTTACTACAAAAAGGAAAACCAAGTTAGTTTTACAACCCAAAGCTACTAACTCTTTCTAACTTCACTCCCAAATACATAACTTGCAACTTGCAAGTATAACTCATGGTTTGGAGCATTAACAATCAACCATACCCAACTTTGCATATTACAAGTTTTCCAAAAACCCAAGATACATTTACATTGCCAACAAAAGATACATTCTAAGCATAAACTAGCTAGGCATATGAACATATTCACATGAACACTACTCCCACGCCCACCCGTCGTGCGGATCATTTCCTTTCCTCGTCTCGCTTGGTACCTGCGATGGTTATTCAATAACCACAACAGAAATATATTTTCGTTTAAGCTTTCGCTTAGTGAGAGAACTAATCATGCCATTGGAATGCAAAGTATGTAAATGCAACACTCATTATAAATAACAACAAATTGATCTCCGGGAAGTCAAGTCATTCCAGCCACCACCCCCGGGTCCTTCTCACCCCGGATCTTTCTCACTTTTGGCGCATATAGCGCAACACACACTCTCTTGTGACCCCGAAGGCGTCACCGGTATTTCATTGTGGTCGTCACCAAGTCCTACTCATTGAGAACTTCCTATCCCTTACATATGGGACCTATAAATGGTGACCACTACTTGACTTCCCTTTGATCCATATAAACATTTAAGCAACTTAGCACATAAGCATAACAATTTCACCTTATTGGCATGCTTTTTGCCCAAATTCAACAACATATACATACATGAGCATGAGTTTAACAAGTATGAACCACAATTATCACATTATTATAGCTAAACATCCAATTGAGAGATTAGGACACTCACATCTTTGATTTATACACAACTAGGCTTAGAATTTCCCCAATTCCTCCCCAAGTTTAGCTCAATTCCTAGTTGATGATAATCCTACACAAGTTTGGTACCGAGAACATCGTTTATCAAAGATGGTTGCCGTAAAAACGTTGCCAAAAACGAAAATAAATTACATGCATGTGATCCTCTTACCTCCACGAGTCCAAAAGTGGTCTCGGATCGTAAATCTGACGCCGGACTGCGAAGAAATGGCAAGAAACGTCGTCGAGAATTCCGTCGCCGACTCGAGAGCTCTCGTTCTCTCCAAGCTTGTGAATATCCAGCTGTATTTTGTGTCTTGGAGACACATAACAACACATGCATATGTGTTGTATCCAGTTTACATTAATTGTGTTTACCTCCCCCAAGTTTTTTAAGTTTTATTATGAAACCCCCATGTTATTTACGTTAACTACCCATCTTTTCTAAAAGAATTTAATCTAAGTCTCGCGTGGGTCCCAAACGTGGTCCCACATAATTTATGAGGTTGCTATTAAACCTACCAATTAGGGATTTTATTCAAATACACCCTCACACGGGTACCAAAACTGGTCCCCTTATCTATCATAAGACATAATAATAACTTTAAGCATTTAAATAAATATGCACATAAACATATAATGACATCAAAATGCAAATTATTTTAATTAGACCCTCGTTGGGCCCCACTTTTATACCAGTCCCGCCTTTCACAGCACTTTCATCTGTGTCCGCATTTGAACACCTTTTCACATGTGGGTTCATAACCTCACCTTAATTCATCTCATGCATTAATTATCTTTAATTAACACACATTAACACTAAATTAATCTTCTTTTCCGGGTACGGGTGTTACAAGAGTTGAATACTCATTATTACTTTTAAGTTTTTTTTTTTCATTGCTATAGTTATTTAATGAATTGGATGAGACTCGGTGGTGTGCCACGTATCCTATTTCCGCTCGTAACGAGATAGGTCGTGACAATTTCACTATTCCAAAATTAGAATTTTTTGAATTGATTTCAAGTGGAATCCGGATTTTCATTCTTACTTGCACCCCTAACTGGTTTATGGTAGCTAGTTTATGCGTAGATTAAGGTCGACCGATCCTTTCAATTGTGAAGACCATTATAACCCCACTCCATAATTGGAGAAGTTATTTAGATTGGCCGCCACATTATGTTATCCTGCTCAAATGGTATGATGCACTATAAAAGATGTCCATTTTTTTTTTTTGTAAACATTCTCCATAACTGCCCATTCCTTTAAGACAAACATTTACTGTTAGTTTTAAATTTCAAAAAAAGGATAATTGTGGATTTATTTGATAATTGAGTAAATGATTTGAACATGGAATGACAGTTCCATTAAATAATTCCTCCCAAAATTAAGAAAATGTAGTCATTATTGGCATTTGGATGACATGTTATCACAAATAACAATCTCTCTCTTTTTTTTTTCAATACAAATGTCTCCCCTATTTCCAAAGATAATAAATAAAGAAAGAAAAAATAGAAATATACCCGAAAATCCCTACATACCAATATTTTCGGCTTTAGGCCCATCCTATATAAGTACGTATTAATAGACCCTAATTGTTTTGAACTAGCATGTTATTAACCTATAACCCCCAATTAATATTATTCAGATGACGAATTTACCCCTACATATATTGTGTATATATATATATGTATATACGAAATTATATTTGGAAATTAATTTTGTAATAAATTTTGAATTGATTTGTAATGACTTTCCACAAATTATGCTCATCGTGGATATGATATATATATGTGTATGTATATACACATAGCAATTTTTGGTTTGGATAGAGTTTGCATTTATTAGAATGAGTTGTCAATTTGAATTATATTATATACATATATGTATATACCAAATTATGTTTTGGAAATTAATTTTGTAATCAATTTTGAATTGATTTGTAATTACTTTCCACAAATTATGCTCATCGTGGATATTATATATATATATATATGCATATACACATAGCAATTTTTTGTTGGATATAGTTTGCATTTATGAGAATGAGCTGTCAATTTGAATTTGCATTTAACAAGCCCTTAGTACAGCTAATTGATATATGATATAAAATATCATAGTTTCTTAGTTTGAATTTTTGTATATATACATATATATATATATATATATATTCATATACATATCATGGTCACAATCACACATTGACTTGCCCATATGAATTGTCATTTGAACATCCTAATACAGTTTGGTGTTAAATTATCCATTCATAATGTGTGTGTGTGTGTGTATGTGTGTGTGTGTGTGTAGAATTTTACACTGCATCTAAGTCAGAACATACATAATATCGTATCAGGATACAATAGACATAGTGTAAAATTTAACACATATATAATTACTGAACTAGTGTAAAATTTTGCACTAACAATTTTTACAGAACTTTACAGTAACAATTTTTCAGAATTTTACACTAACAATTTTCCAAAATTTTACAATAACAAATTTTCAGAATTTGATCAAACAAAAAATTCAAACCAAGGACACCAACCATCACACATGAACATTCAACCATAAGAAGGACCAAATTACAAGGCTAAACTGAAAATTCAGAAAAACAGAAAAAGACAAGAGTGATAAAAAAAAAAAACCTAGAAAAAAATCCCACTACTCATGTAACTCCAAACCAAAAACCCTTTATCACTACATACAGTGTAGAATTTATCGCCATAGAAAACTGCAACCAAAAAAAAAAAGAAAAGAATCGTCACAGAAAAGGGGGAAAAATTAGAAGAATCATCTGGGAAAAAAAATGGGGTGAGCAAAAAATGGGACACTAAATTATAACAGAAACCACCGTCGAATCGCACTCGAAATCTCCTTTTCAAAGTGATTCTGTCTCGGAGCTTCGGCCATCCATTAAAGCCGAATCCTATATATCCGAAGAGGACGAACACATGTGATCCGATCCGATCTGAACACCAGAATTCGATCGCAGAACTTGAAGGCTTGAATATCGTCCACCGCCGGCAACGACAACAGTTGCGGAGGAATACGATGGTCAGAGTAGTTGACGGTGGTTAGGAGCTCTCTGCACACTTCTTGGTTTATCAGGAGAAGATCGGATATGGAGGAGTATTGTGTGATTGTTGCACTGTACATGTAGAGAGAGAAAGTAAAGAGAGGGAGAGAGTGCAATGAGAGAGAGAGGGTCTGATGGGTTTTGCATATAGAGAGAGAAAGAGGGAGAGATAGGATATAATGAGTTTAATTTTCAATAAATGGAAACACTATAATCATGGTATGAATTTGGAAAGAGGGGCATTACGGTCATATAATTTTTAATGGACCTATCATAAAATACTTTATGTAGTTGGGCCTATTATGCATAAGATGGGGTTAATAGGACTTACTATTAGTTTACCCAAGAAAAAAACCACGTAATCACAACTACAAGTGTATGTACATATAATTAATGATGTGGTATCCTCCATATTTTCAATATTTTACTAACTTTAATGAGAGGTACGTAATTAACAAGGATTTATACCCCAAGTGATAAAGGACTAGCACTTTGTGTCCTCCTGTGTATCTAGATTCTATATTTGAATTTTCCCCTCCCATGTAAGAAAAAGGTAATTAAAAAGTAGTAGCCTAACAGGGTTGACGAAGTTACCCCCACGAAACTCTAGTCTACCACCTCTTATGAGTTGGAGTCATTCAAAGAAACCAAGATCCTAGTACACTATACTAATTTTTCGTTTTTTGTTTTATTATAATGGGTAGTGGAATTTGAATTTGAGCCTAAGGCATTAGAGGAGTTGGTATTGGCCAACTCGGATAGGAGCTCAATCCTTGTACACCTTACTAATTAGGCATCACACACACACACATATATATATATATATATATATATACACGACTAGGCTCTAAAGTGAACTGGTTGAGTAAGTGAACTGGTTGAGTGAACTTACCCAGTGGACTAAATTTTAAGCCTAAAAGAACCCGTGGGCTACCCCACTGACCCGCGGGTTCTTTTAGTCTTAAGATTCAGTTCACTGGGTAAGTTCACTCAACCCAATTCACTTTAGACCTTCTCCCTATATGTGTGTGTGTGTGTGTGTGTGTGTGTGTGTGTGTGCCATTTAAAGAGAAAAATAAGAAACTGTTGGATATATATGTGTGTTTTGGCCATGTTAAAAGCCTAATAAAAGTGGGACTCACTTCGATTTTGAGTGGGGTCCTTGTGAATTTGTGTTCTCTTCCATGAGGAGATGAAGTTTGGATATTCACATGTCAAAAACTATTGATGGGTGAATAGGAAATTAATTCTCAAAGGTTGCCCCTTACAAGGAGTTGTTAAAATGGAAAAGGTTCACAACTTGCCTTGTCCTACATAGGAAAACTAGAAGAAGCCTTTAATGTATTTATAAGGCTACTTCATGTTGTGGGTTTGGGCCCAACGGGGTACCCAGTTTTGTGGAAGGGGGAGGACCTAAGGCCCTTTGGGTTTACTCCACACATGCGCGTCGCCGCTGTCCGACCGTGCCGTGCCATGCCGAGCTGGGTCGTGGGTGCGGGCGTGGCGAAGTGAACAAGTTGTAGTTACAGAAATTGAAAAGGCTAATGATCATCCTATATATTCCCCAACTCTCCCTCAGTCTAAACACACATTTTTCCAGATTGTTCTTCACGACTTCCTCCTTCCATTTCTTCAAATTTCCACATCTGTTTCTGTCCAAGTTTTTATTTTTCCTGTTTATGTTGTAATCCAGAATCTGTTTCTATTTATTTTCGATTATAGCAATAATATTTTTCCATCAGAAACTAATGTAACATTATTTGATGCTTGCTTCCATCTAAATTCTATTTGAGTACTGCTTTCAATCCCAAATTCGAATTCTAAACTTTGAATCCAAAATTAGATAGCGGTATGGTAACATCATAAAATCTAACCAAGTGAATTTCTACGGAAGTGAGTTGAAGTGATCTCACTAACACATCATTTGGGATGCATAGCGATTTCTACAAACTTTGTAAACTAGAAAAATTAGAGAGTAAACAATTAATTTAGAGAGACTATTGTAAGATTAAAACTCATAAAAATAACAAAACAATAATCCCAGTCTAATTTTATTTTTGAGTCTAATTTTATTCGTCTAGTCTAAATATTTTGTGTGCTAAACATTTTTAGAAGGGTAGGAAGGGGTAATCCTTACTAGGACGGTGACCAGTAATTAGCTCTTATTCGTTGGCAATTAATGAGGGGAAAAGCCTAAATTGTTTGCAAAATAGAGGTTTGTAAGCACTCTGTGGAGTCATATAACATGACCCAACAACCCTCACAAAGTGCTAGTGGACACCTAGCCGATGGCCTAACAATAATCCGAAGTAATTCTAATTGCGAAGTTCGAATTCTAGACCTACTACTAGCTACCACACTAGCTACTCGAGAATAAGCCAAATGTCCCTAGACCACCCCTGGTGTGTCTAAAATTAACAGAACTTTTGGGCATGAAATAAGCCTTATTGTAAGAGAATGGAATCAATTAAAATTCCATCAAAACAAAACTAAAATCATTGAAACTTCAAACTCTTTCTTGAAGTGAAAATTGTCACATGGCTGAAAAGTGAAATCACATTTAGTAAGGGAATGAAGATTTACAAAACAAGTTTCAATAATTCTATAATGAGATCTCTCTGATTGGACTATACTGCATGTACAACCTTCTTTCTACTCACTTTTGATTCCATTAAGGAAAATTCTTGTTGGGATTCCAAGAAGAATTGAAGGCAGACAATATCCTTTGTGGCTTGCAAAAATTCCTTTCCCTGTGAAATAAAAAACAAAAAATTAGAGTCATGAGGGTGATATTAAAAGCAAATTTTGTCTCATTTTACATTTCAATTCCTTTTCCATATGAAAAAAAAAAAGAGAGGGAAAAAATTTTAAAATCAAGGAAAGCACTGTTCTTTATTCAGTTACCAATGAAAAGGGGGAGAAAAAGAAAAAGAAATGAGATAAAATAGTAGAAGGCAATTTCTTTCATTTTACATTTTCAATTCCTTCTGTTTTCTTGATATTCAACTATTTTTTATTTAGTTAAAATACTAGGTATTATGGTTTTGTCTTCCTTTTTTCTTTCCGTTTATTTTCCTTCACTAATCCACCAAGCAAACAAAGCATAAGCAAAAAGGTGAATTCATAACCAAGGCTCAGATCAACTTCCATAGCCTGATGATATGTTTCATATGAGGAAAGAGGGGAAGGAAGGATGGAAGTGAAGGGGAGAGGGTTTAATCATTTGTTCAGTAGGATGGAATAGAGGAGGGAAGAGGAAGAGGGGAGGAAAGCTTGTTCCCGCCAAACCTACATATTTGAACCCGTCCAAAAGTGGATGGATTATGAGAGAGAAAAAGGCTTCTCCAATTTTTTTTTGACATTTTTGCCATTCCAACATAAATAATAGGATAAATATCACCTATCTCCGTTGAGGTTTGGCCTAATAATACTTACCTCCCTCCACGTTTCAGAATTAACACTTACCTTCCTTATTTTTGAATTTCAGTAACACTGACCTCCCCTCCGTTAACAAGCCGTTAGAAAAACTAACGGAATGACGATGACATCACTTAATAACGATCTAAAATACCAAAATTAGTCTTTCTCTTGACTCACTTCTTACTTGAGCACACCCCTGAAAATGGAAAGCTGATTTTCGATCAAATATTTAAGTGAGTAAGACCCCTAAAAATGGAAAGTTGGTTTTCGATCAAATATTTTAAGTGGGTAAGTTAGATTGATGAAAGAAGTCAGTTAAGAGGAAGGGTAATTTTGGTATTGTAGATCGTTATTAAGTGATGTCATCTTCATTCTGTTAGTTTTTCTAACGGCTTGTTAACGAAGGAGAGGTAAGTGTTACTGAAATTCAAAAATAAGGGAGGTAACTGTTAATTCTGAAACATGGAGGGAGGCAAGTGTTATTAGGCCAAACCTCAAGGGAGGTAGTTGATATTTACCCTAAATAATACTACTTAGTTAGTGTTAGGGTATAATAGTAAATACACAATATTCTCTTAGTTCTTTCCCCACTTCCTTCTTATTTAACCAAACACAAGGAGGGTAGAACCCGTTCCCTTCCCTATGGATACCTCTTCTATTCCTCCTCTCTTCCCGTCCTTCCACTTTTTCATTTCTCCTATGAAACAAAGCACTAGTCTTTCTAACACCTTACTTTGCTTACATACTTTGTCCTGCCCACATTGACTTACAGTGAATGCCACTTATCCAGTCCTTGACATGAATAACCAGTTTGTAAGTACCATATAATTTGTACCATGGCCCATGGGATCTGTAGCCTATTTGGGTGCCAAGAAACTAATCATGGAGCACCTTAAAAATAGGCGTAAGAATGTGATAAAGGTAAATTAAATTTTGCACCCTCGCAATTTTCACTCCATGTCACTTGGTTCTCCATAGTGTGAAAGGTGACACATTGGACCTTGGATTTTTATTTGTGTCATATTGCACGTTCTGTCAAAATAGATCAGAATTGTTCACATTATGACAAATTTTAACATTTTTTGACAGAAGTGTAGACAAGAAGACTATCGAATCTAGATGGATGGTGCCTATGAAGCAGGGACACAAGCACACCGACATGACACAGACACGTCGACAAGACAAATCCTAAAAAATTGTAAGTCGATACTGCAAGAAAAGTGTCCGAGTGTTGGACACGACACAACACACGACACCTTATCTCTTAGAAGTGTCTGTGCTTCCTAAGATGTCGCAAATTGAAAAAAAAAAAAAAAAAAAAAAAAAATTCAAAAACCTCAAGGTCTAACGTGTCAACTTTTAAATTATGTGGGGCAAATGACTTCGAGTATAAACTATTGTGGTGCAAGGTGTAGTTTATAAACCCATGTAATAAAGTAAATTTGACAAAGGTGGTTAAGTAAGCCTCCCCCAATCAATTCTTTAGCCCCTCTAAAAAAACAGATTTTAACTAAACTTCTTTCAACTTAGCTATGCGAAATTTCAATTTCTACAATAAGCTTCATAGACTTGCATTACACATATAAACATATATGACAAAGAAAACAGAAGGACCAAGCTCAAAAAGCAGTGGTTATACCACCAAAATTCAAATATGTCCCCACTTTTTTCACTACTCTGCATGGTCTGTGAAATCTTCCCTTGACAGGGAAGAGTTTCCTTGCAATGGATTTGAGTCATCTGAAGAATCTGCAAACTCTTCTTTGTACATTTCTTCAATCATAGGCTTCCATAGCCTAACTCTAGCATTTATGAACCAATTTGATACCTGAAATAATCATATGATAAACCCATATCAAACCTATATTTGGCTAGGATAACTCTTGGGGCACATAAGAATCTCACAAAAACAAGATACATAAACTTTATGTGTCTATCTCTCTCCTCTGTGGACCCTACAATGTCAGTGGACCACACCAGGAGACATAGGAATATTGTGGTTTACGTATCTTATTTTTGTGAGATTCTTATGTGCCCCAAGAGTTACCCATTAGGCTAAGTTATCAAACAAAATGAAGTATACAGAGATCAGAGAAATTACTTGGTTCTTAGTCAAGCCTGTCTGTGATGCCAACATTAGCTTTTCAGAGTCATTTGGATAACTGTTTCATACCCATGTAACATCAGAAAATGTAAATACCCGTGTTAGGCGACGCTTGGTTCACAGATTTAGAGAAAGACGCGGAAAGGGGGAATTTTTTTTTTTATTTGACTAGTGTTTTTATTACAATGCATAATAACATTGAAACATGTAGTGAAAAATTAAGAAAACAGAAGGTGAAGTAACACCCAAAATTCAAAATCCCTACTTTTTCTTTAATATTGTTTCATTAACAAAACAAAGAGAGATTTTAATCCATACTTTCTTTCATTCAACTTACTAAGTCCATGAACCCAACAAAGACTTGCGAAACCTTTTGGAGCTCATAACTTATAAGTGTTTATGGAACTTGAAAAACTTTTACAAAACCGTTCACCCAACTTCTGTGATTGAATGATAGAAAACTATAGTCAATCGCTGAAAACTGTGATTTGCCAGAAGTTGTCATTCTAACCTATCGTAGTTTTTTTCGCGATTGAGTCGCATCAGCAAAAAATGTTGCCAAACGTACACAAAGGCTTGTAGCGTTAAAGCACTTACGGGTGAAGAAAATGTTCGAAAAGCCAAGAGCGAAGGATCGTCACCGAGTTCTCCGGCAAGCCTCTAATTGGTCTCCAAACCTGTTTTTGGCTTTGGATCACTAAGAAATGCTGCTGAGACAACCCATTATGTCTACTATTTGAATCAAACAAGCTAAGTTGTGACAAACCCATGTTAAGTTTTGGTAAATCTTGCACAATTTTCCTTCTTGATGCATTAATTTGGGAAATTATTGCATCTCTTAAGCTGTTAAAATGTCTAGAAATGGCTTGTAATGCTAGACTAGTGTAAAGTTTTCCTGCCCCTAAACCAGTCAACACTTCAAATGATGAAACCACTTCTTCCATATGATTATAGTATTGCCCATATCTTCTCTCAACCTGTAAAATATATATATATATATATATAATTGAACCACATAAAAAATGAAATACCCAAAAAAAAAAAAATTACAATAATCAAAAGTACTTTTATTATTTTGACTTACCTCCTCTAATAAAGCCACTAGCTTTGCAATTTTGATTTGAAGCTCATGTTTCTCAGCTGATAACCCATTATTGCAAAGCTCTGAGTTGAGTTCAGAACAAAGTGTCGTAGATCCTCTTCTACTGTTCTTTGATAATCTTCTGATATATTTCTCATTACTCAACACAATGTCTTTGCCACCAATACTTACAACTTCTTCAAGAAGGGACTGACTGGGTTTTAAGTATTTTGAATTGGCAATGACTAAAGAAAAAGATGATTCAAAAGGGTTACCCAAGATAGTATAGTCATCTCTCTCCAAGTAGTGTGGGTTACTGAGGTTTGAATTCAAGAAACTTTGCCTGTATTGGTGAGATAGTGGTACCCTTTGGGGTTGGTCATTTGAAGCTCCAAGTAAATCCATTAAGTGTCTACTATGGTTCATATCAGATTCTTCTGCCATTTGAGGGGCATGAACAATGCCTAGTGATGTAGCAATTCTTGGGTATTCACAACTTAAATCAGTTGTATAAGGTTCAAAATATTGATTTGTGAATTGGGTTTGACTAGAAATGGAGTTTGAAAGAATGGGTTGGTTTAGAATTGTGGAAGATAGATTTGGAGGAGAGTCTTGTGAAACCATAGTAACAAAACAAGTCTTTAAATACACAATCTGAGCTTTGATCAGGACATATAGAAGGATGAGAATCTTAATAGTAAATATTACTAATTTATGGTAAGTATAAAATTAACCCAAGATTTTAATCATATCTAGATAAAAATGCAAAATCAATTGAAGATAAGATAAACCCATGAATAGGAATTTTCAAGGGTTCAAGCCTATAATAACTGGAGTCTGAAAAGGGTTTTTTGGGTTAGTGAACAAAGACCACCCAAAATTTGTGAAAATGAACAGAAAATTTGCATAAAATTGTAGTTAATGAGAAAAGTGTTTGTTGACAACCAACACTTCAGTTTTTAAATTAATGCAGTACACTTTGACACACACACATATATATATATATAATTATATATATACACACACACACACACAACCACTATGTTTAAAAGAAGTTTTGGGACTGTGGAGGGAAGGTGCAGCATAATCAGAAGGGCTAAATAAATGATAAGCACATTTTTCAAAGCAAAGCACTGAAAACACCACTAAAAGTTGAAAAAATGCATCAACTTGACAACAAACTAATTCCAAGAAGGAAACAAAAATTCTCTCAAAATGTCCATAGCATGTAAAAAGAAGCAGAAAGCTATAATAACCTACAATCATAGACCTCTGCCACTTTCTCTCCAAACAAGTGAAAACCCAATTAACCAAGTGAAAAAAATTGAATGAAAATGACATGAAAATATGGTCCCCCCTCCCCCTCCTCTTGCCGAGTTGCCTGACTACAAAAAAACAAGCAAAAGCATCAACTCATCAGCTTTAATGCCTACTGTTTACATTTCTTTGGGATACTCAAAAAGTACTTTCAGCTCAACCAAGCCAACCCTCTCTCTATCTTTCTCTCTCTACCCTAAATGATAGTAAAAATATTCTGCTGAATGGGTTTCTGTAACCTGGAAAAAGAAAGAGAAAAAGTGGGCTAACTTTTGCACACTCCCAGTTTTAAGATTGTCTACTTGTGAATTTGTAACCATTTGGGAATATCCAACTTTTTCCCTTTAGATGTTGAAAGGACATATTACATAATACATATAGTATTCACAATCTTTCGAGGGGGAGAGCTCTTGTGCTGATGCGTGTAGGTGAGAGAGATACATATGTTAGAAATTGAAATTACTAATAGAACAATATTACCAGAACATCAGATTCTTTAATAATTCTTGGGTTGAATCGCGGACTATGTCGCTTTCTTTAAAACGTTTCGCAACTCTGTCCAAATTGTGTAAGTAGTTCCATAATTTGCCACAATGTGTCTCTATGATAAAATCAGCCCTAAAATTGTCTCTGTCTCAATCTCTCTTTCACAACGAGAGATTGAAATACTTGACACCATATTTTGATATTGTTGCTCGGAAAGAAAATAGAATTTTATACATATGTGCTTAGATTAAACTGATTGTATGGACCTCTATCGTATTATTGATAATTACCTGACTTCCTAAGTTAACATTTGTCGCATAATAGACTTAAGTAAGCCTTAAATTTACCTATTTACCATCCTTTTATAGGTTTAAAAGAAATTTCAGGACAAAATGTAAAGAAATGAAATGAAATGTTTGTGCATGTATTAGGCTTGAGAGGGAGGATAAAAATACCATTTAGATTTTTTTTAAGGGTAAGTTAGACATTTTATAAAAGTTAAACAAACAAGTCAACTTTTTTGCTTGGTCAACAAACAATTGAGTAAAGAAGGGAAAGTGAGTGTTACTCAGCCCCAAACCTAAAGGGAGGTCAGAGTAGTTTTCAGTTATACTAATGATGTGTTTGATAAAACTGATTATTAAGTGCTGAAAATTAAGTACTGAATTTTTAGTGCTGAAAACCTTAAGCTGCTGAATTTGTAGTATTGCAAATAATGTTTTAATTATTGAAATATTAGTGCTGAGTGTAATTAGATCGTTTGATAATACTACTATTTAAACATTGAAATCTTACAAGATTACAATTTTATCCATGTTGCTCACTATATGACCTAAACAAAACTACGAGGGGTACAATATTTTGACACATGGGTACAATGATTTGTGACCTAAACATAACCACTATAAGGGTTCAATGTTTTGAGACGAGCAAACCACCTAGTTGCGATGTTTTGGATTCTATTATCCAATTAAACATGTTTTTTTTCTTCTGCATTTTGCCTGCTATCTAATTAAAAGAACATTGTGTCCATGTCTCAAAGTATTTGAACCCTTAATGGTTTTGTTTAGATCACAAACATTGCAATAATAAACAAGATGAAATAAATAATGCAAAACATCAAAATAATATGATACATTTAAATAGATATGTAATGAAATAATCTCACAAACAACTATCAGCAATGCAACCAATCACAAACACACATAAAGCCATCTTCTGTGTTCGGAACTTCCAACCTTCCTCGATTTGCTATCCACCGACGCCACCTATCTTTGAAACTGAAACCTTGATTACAAGAGTGTAGGGTTTGAGATCATGGTGAACTAATAAGGGTAGATAGGTCAATAAAAAATATTACTTAAAAGCCAAAAAGCGTACCTGTGTTTAGTGATAAATTTTCTGAGTTCTGCTACAGACACCGAAATGTTGCACCGAATGATCGGTGCCCTCCATTTCGGTGGACTCCACGCACCGAATGATCGGTGCCCTCCATTTCGGTGGACTCCACTGCACGCGTGGAGTCCACCGAAATGGAGGGCACCGATCATTCGGTGCAACATTTCGGTGCCCCAAGTCTTTCCGTAAATTTTCAATACCTTTTTTTTCCCTAAAAATTTCAGTTGGCTTTTTGACACTTTTTTCAATTATGTAGTGAATCCTCATGCATTATCAAACACAGTTAATTGGGTTATCAAACACACCCTAAGAGTTCGTGTAATTAGACCATACCTGGAGTGTTATTTAACTTTTATATAACTTCGGTTGGAATAATGCTATGCTTCCTAAATTTGGTTCCTAGCTTAACAGTTAAAGCATACAAAGTCTGTAAAAGAGAGGGATCGATGGTACCACCTGCAGTGACATGTGGTACAACTAATGCTTAGAGAGATTGATTGATTGATTCCTGTGGGATTTGATTTGGGTTTTGTTTCGTTCATATGCCACCGGTAATGATTACTATCTTTGTTCCTCTGGTTCTTCCAGTTGTCACACTCAGGTTCTGTAGTTCTTTGGCTTAAGAGGACCACTTACTGATTAAAGTTAGTTTCTGCTGAATCTGAACATACACAGTAAATTTTAATCTTTAACTCAGCTTCCTTACCATTTTACTTGAAAGATTGTCTTGGCAAACTGGTTTCCCTCCCAAAGAGTGCAAGAATGCAGCAGACTATAAGGCCACTTTTTGCATCAATTTTTGGAGTTTATCAGTAATTATAAAGTTCCATAAACGAAAAATGAAACTTTGTCAAATCAGCTATGGCGATTCCGTCCCAAATTAACGTGAGTCAATTGCGACTAACAAAAATCTGCTGCCCAACGTAGCTTTTGACCAAAAGTATTTTTATGCGATTGAATCGCAAGAGCGGAAGTTGTTGCCAAACAAGTATATTTTTCTCTCTGACTTGAGTTGGGAAAAAAAAATCATATGACACCATAGATTGGGTGTGGTTGTATCATACATATAGCAAAAGTTACAATTTTTTTGTCACTCACTAACTCCAAAAGATTGTAACTGGTGTCGCAAGTTTCTAAGAGTTCGTGTGTTTCTCTTAGTGTGCATGTAAAGAGACTAGTACGGAGTAATAAATAAATATTTTTTGTTGAATAAAAACTAGTAATAAATACTCCCTCCGTCCCATAATAAGTGTCCACTTCCATTTTGTACATTGTTTATGAAAGTTGCATTATATTAATTTTTTTTGTTCATTCAATGTCAATTTCCAATTTTACCCTTAGATGTGATTGGTGTTTGACTTTTTGCTTGCTTTGGGATCACAAATAAATGCTACTGTCTTTATTATAAGGATAGTTTTGGAAAATAAGTAAAAGCTATATACCAATTTAGGAAAGTGGACACTTAATATGGGACATCCAAAAAAGGAAATGTGGACACTTATTATGAGACGGAGGGAGTATTAGACTAAAAGGTATATGAATATTATGTTATTCGCACGACTTTATGTCACATAAATGGTCCATTAGTCTCCTAAGTTGGTTGGACTCCACTACTCTTATATTGGCCAATAGAAAAATATGTTTAATTAATAAAATATAATATAAAAGAAATAACTGCTTTGGAGGTTACATAATAAAAAAAACTAAAGATGGAATAGTTTTCCAAAGGCAGTTATTTTAGGGTCCTATTCTCTTCTCTATAAGATATACAAACTTCCTCTTTCAATCGTTCTATCCACCAGTTACAAAAAAGTTTGTGCATATTGAGAGAGAGAGAGAGAGAAAAAAAAGGAGAAGCCATATATAAAGTGTTGATTAAGAGGTTTCGATTCTTGTCACATTCAATCTCAATGGCAAACAACGGTACGCACTTAATTTCAATATTTGAGAGATCTTGAGATGTATTAGATTCAAGAACCGTATATTTCCGCATGATAGTATGATTACTTTATCAAGTTTTAGATTTACATATTAATGTTTATAGGTATTAGCAGACAATGATTTGAAGGAGAGTTACCACTTACAACACATGCTTACTGAAAGAACCAAGTGGGTAGGAGAGAGACTAGCAAAACAAACAAAGAATAGAGGACATAAACACTTATTCAGAAAATATATGTATGCAAATAATGTTAGAGATAGTACAATGCAAAGGTAAAAATGGAAGTATAAGGCTTTGTTTGGTTTGCAGATTAATGGAAGGGGAAAAAAAAAAAAAACAAACAAACAAAGGAAAGCAAAAACAAATTTTTTGTTTTCTCGTGTATTTCTCCATACTTCAAATAACTTTCAAAGTTAAAAGATTTTCAAAATACCGTTGTAACATAAGGAATAAGGGAGGAAAGTGACTCACAAAATTCAAAAAATTTAAATTGAGTAATGATGCGCACACACATACATTATTCCACACACTTTTCCACACCCAACAATCCTGGTGTGGAAAACAGGAAAAGTGTGAGCAATAATATGTGTGCATCCTTATTGATTTATTTTATCTACCAATAAATTTTCTTTTCCATCCTATTTTCCACACTTTTTTTTTTTCTTGTTAACCAAACAAGGCGGGTTTTCCATCGTGTTTTCCTTCATTAAATCCATGAACCAAACAAAGCCTCAAGGAAATGTCTTTCTTTTATTTTTTTTTGGATTCTTCCCTTCCCTGCCGGGTTTGGAACTCATTCAGTCATTTCTGGTGAGTCCAAAATTACCAGAGCAAGCAGTCCAAAAATTGAGGGGCAATAAAAGCTGATGCAATCTGAAGGAAAGGCCAATAAGAGAAACAGAGGAGGTCTGAGTTAAAGGCTCATCCCCAAAACCTTGCAGAGTTTGATTCTAGAACCGGCTCTATGGTTCTAAAGTGTACTGGCTTTACAAATTAAAGTGTTTTGTCAGTGCCAATTTTTCCCATAAAGTCTGTCCGTGCCCAAGACTAATAATTTCTAAATACTTAATTTTTTTGTTAAACCACCTTTACCTTTGGTTCTAACAAGAACCAAATAAAAAGCGAAATTAGCAGTTTAAAGAAATTTTCCTTTAATTTCATCATCTTCACATTTTGGCCATTCCTCAAAAACCAAAACAAAAAGGTGCCAGTTAACCCAAAAAATCCAACAAATCTATAGCTACAACAGAACTAGGTACTAAAGCTCATATGGTTCAAGACAGAGAAAAAGACGTTAACTTTGACCAAGAAAACCAACATCATCATATAGCACGTAATAAAAGCATTACCAAGTAGGAAAAAAGAAAAGAAAAGAAAAGAAAAATATATGATACTCAATTACAGTGTAATATAAATAACAAACATGTTTCGGTTTCTCACACATTCCCTAGAGAACAATATTTGGGCTTTACAAGTAGTGTTGCCGCCTTACATCAGCTTTTAAACATTTGTTTTGTGCCCCAAATAATAGAGCACTTCAAATGGAATATCTTTTTATAGTTTCTCCTACTCTTTCCGAGTCTTGTGAGATGGTGTTACAATTCTCGAGACAACAATCGAATTTACACTTTGTCATCATGGAACCACCATCTTGTCTCCTTTGGTGATCTCCCATTCCTACAGTTCTTCACGTAGCGATCGTTATCTGCAGGACGTTGCTGCAAAAGGACAAAACCCATGAGAGTGATGCCTCAACTTCACTGAAGAGCAAACAAGCATGCACAAGCACCAACACACGAACTCATATTTATAAATACATAGAGCATATATCGAGAGATAAAAATGCTTCAAACTCAAGCAAGTTAAGACCAAACCTTCGCAGGGGAACTTGATAACATGGAGAGTATGCTGATGCAGATGGAACTCACAGTCATGGCAGGGGACCAAGAATCATACAGAATATCTGTCAAGATAATCAAACCATAGCGTACTAAAGGTCAGTCGACGAGGAATATTCAAAAACACATTTTTTTTTTGTTTGAATAAGGAACAAGATTAAACATGCGAATTGGCAGCCAACCAAGTTTCTCAAATCTACCAAGAAAAGAAAATTCTTGTATCCGTTAACTTACAATGCATGGGGGCCTGGGGCATAAGAGAGGTCAAGAGTTTCTTTATCTTTTTCATGTTTTTCCCAACATTAGGGGATCAAGAAAATCATATTCTTTCCCATTTCCAAGCAACCAAATTGAGTGGTAAAGTGAGGTCATAGGATAACCATACCCAAAGTTAACAAGAAGTAGAGACAAGATTATAGTAAAAAGTATAGAAGGGGAAGCAAATCTTTGATCTCCTATACTTAGTAGGTCTTTTTGAACTTGTGAACATTCTGAAAGAAATCACACGTTAAAAATTGTGGTCATGATTATAAAAAAGGACAAACCCAGTGCACAAGAGGCTACAGGGTTATAAACTGTCAGATGTTGCAAATTACATCCAAAAGGTAGTGTTCTTAGGGTGCTAAATCAAAAATGCCTCACACTCTCCCCCAAACCCATGCTTAGCTAACGCTTTAATTGTAAAGCATTAGAAGAAAAACTTAGACGCAAATTGGTAGAGAAAATAATGAAAGGCAGACAAGTAGATAAATGGGAGGCAAGCGAAGAGAGGAAAGGGAGCTCTTCCCTCCGGGTCTACTAAAAGTGGGAATAAAGGTGAGGCAGAGATCTTCCCTCCTCTTTCGACTTTTTTGCCCTTGGAAGTAAAGAAACATCCTTATGCTATGTCAGAGAACAGTAATTAAGTTGCACAATATCCCCTTACTCATTTCTTCTAGTTCAACCAAACAAAAGGACGGAAGACCCCTTCCTTTCCCAAGGGATTCCTATTCCCTCCCTCCTGACTTGCTTTCCTCCACTTTTCATCTCTCCTACCATAATGTAAAATATACAAGCTCCACAATATTCTCTACTGGAACCTGAGAGGCCTTTAGGCTGTTTATAGTTGGAGGAGAGGAGCACCTTCAAACACAATCAAAGGCCCATGGAATGATATGCAGCCAAAAGTTTGACAAGAACATATATTATAGACACAAGACTTCAACTTCCAGATCTTGTAGTTCACAATTACTGGTGAAGGTTGTTACTGGGGAAGGGGGAGAAATGTGAGAATCTCACAGCAGCAACTCAAATTTTGTCATGCACATTTACTGTACATGTAATGCCTTGGGATCACCAGTGTCCAAGCTAGGTTCCAAGGCGAATCACCTAACATACACTCCTCCGCAAGGCATAACCCACAGAATTGAAGCTTGAAGTTTCCCAGCCCGTCATCGACTTCTTTTTAGAAGTTCCATTTTCAAGAATTTTATCTAACCTCTTCTAGCAATAGATACACTTCAACAAAGAAAGACTCGAACTCACTTTAACATAAAAGTAAAAAAAGAAAAAGAAAAAAAGAGATGTACAGATATGCCAAATCAAGAGGAGAACAGATCTATATTCTATTGTAAAAAGAAAAAGAAGAAAAAGAAAAACATGTGCACTTCAATAATAACTGTTTGGTCTAATTACTTACATTTTTATAGCACGATACCCACCTACTTAACCCTGTGTATTACGTATACCAAAATTTTCAATTGATTTCCACAGTTCCACCCATATAGTCAACGGGAAATTGTCCTATACTTCCAAGAACAAAGCATATTACACATCTGAGACCTGCCTAATTTGGAGTGCAGTACGCTCTCTCAAAAGTGTGAAGTTCACAACCCACCAGTGAATCCTGTTCACAGTGGCTTACGCACACATGCATATGTATATACATAGAGCTGTAGAGGGGTCCATCATTCCTACTGTAAACTCCTCATGTTCATGAGTTGCATCCCAGCTTTGTATCGTACTCTTGGAAAATAACCTATACCCAGAAACTTCATAATGCATGAAGTACTCGTGTCCGACCCTCACCCGGATAAGGGTACTCCTTTTCCAACCCTTCAAAATAGTGTAAAATCATTGAAAACTGGACGAACCCGACACCTGGATAAGTATCCGACCCGACAACCGTAAAATAGCAAGTTTTCCCTCATCTAGAGGAGCTCTCTACTTCAACATAGAATGGCTTGAAGTCACTTTAACATACCCAAAAAGATGAAGTACAAAAGTGCTAAATCAAAGACTCAAAAGGGTGGGGGAAAAAAAAAAGAAACGTAAAGAAAGATATTTAGCAATCTTCGAGTTCAATGGCAAAACAAAACACACAAAAAGAATGTACCCTTGTAAATGTAACCATTGCTGTATTTGCTTCATATATTTTAGCATGATAACCACCTACTTCATGGTGTGCATTTGGAAATCAAAAATGTCCAACTCATTTCAACCTGTGTTATCAACAGGGAAATGTCCGAGAATTTCTAGAAAGAAGCATATTATACGTCAGACATTTGTGCGTAATTGGATTGTAAAGATCTTTCAAAGGTGTGGAGTTCACAACCTACCAATTGAAGCACCTATCAAAGTGGCTTGAATCAAAAATGTTACAACCATCTGTGTATGCAAATATATATATATATATACATACATAGTTGTTTGTGGGGTGATATTGCATCCTGTTAACTCCTTGCATGCATGAGTTGCAACTCAACATTGCTTCTATGACGTGCTCTTGGAAAATAACAGGTTTTCCCTCATATAAAGGAGCTTTTTTCCTTGTTTTCTAAACCAAATATGGAATCAAACACAAAAAACAGGGAAAAATATTAATCACGAACGACCTACTTCATGCAACAGAAAAGCACTCCACATCCCGAATATCTTAAATCACCACTTCCACGAATGGTCACCTTCTAATAAGCACTGCTAACTCACCATTAATGGACCTTATGTTTTCATACCACTCATGGTTAAATTGGTGGGAGGGAAACTGGGAGCAAGCACAGCCTTCCGTTGGGGTATGGGTGAAGAAGGGGATTAAAACATTCCTTCATTTGGTCAACAGGAGAGAAGAACAAAGAGTGAAATGGAGAGCAAAATCAGTCCATCCGCATTCCAGTATGAGAGAACACAGAGAAACAGATAAGCAGAGTAAGCAGTGAAAGAAAGATTAACTCATTTCCCTCCAAAGGTATCTAATCCCAGCAACCTAATTGTGCTTCTAGATTTTCCCAAACGAAAAAAGACTACCTAATACATGCCAATCCAAGTAGCAGAGATGCCAAAAAAAAAGTGTTAAAAATAGTTCATATCGAAAGCCATTTTGTCTGGAAACTAATATATTAACCTAGAAAGTGAAGAATGTCAAAACATTATTTAAGTATTCACCCCAAGTAGTCAGCCCTAAGGCGCAAGTCCAGAGAAAATTAACCACTAACCACACTTAGATGCACTTAAATGAGACAAAGACCACAAGCTTTACATGTCACAGCTGAAGGTGTTTGCATTAGTGCCAGGTGAACCACAGGTCCACAAAGGATTGTCCCCACACTAGTCTTTCAAAGGAGAAAGCGCCAGGCAAGGGCCAAGAGGCATTCCACCCCCTCATTGGGGCAAGGCATAAGCCTCAGACCCTCGAGGAATTGAGTTGTAAGCTTTCCAAGTCTATTAATTCAAACAATATATGAAAAGCACAAGTTCAAACAATGATAAATAATCACATATTTGATAAACCAAATAAACCAATGTAACTAGTGAAAATAAGAAAGCCTTTAACCATTATGAATGGTGAAAACAAAATTAATATGCATAGCAAGGCACAATGATTTGCTCCCTTCATTAGTAAAGAAAAGTCACAATAATTTAATCATGCAATAAAACTATAGCAAAATTGACATTCAAGCAAGCTAATTCATCAAGAATTAGACATAAAATTTAGGATCCTGAGACGAACCTAAACAGATGTGCCCGTTGCTATAAATATGAGGATGAAGTGGAGCTGGATTGAGAAAAATAACCTGTACAACCAATACAAAATAAACCAAACTCAGATCATTATAATAAAACATAAAGTGTCCATTAAAGCTCCATTTGGTTGCCAAGACGAGCATGCCAGTATCGAAGAGGAATTGAAGTTCATTCCAAACTTGCTCGAAATTTCGCAACCCAATAGCCGAATTCGCAGTTTATTTCTTCTATTTTCTTTGTCAATTTATAATGAAAAACAAAATGTCCATTACAGCTCGATTTGGTTGCCAAGAGCATGCCAGTAATGAAAAGGAATTGAATTTCATTGCAAACTTGCTCAAAATTCGACAACCCAATAGTCGAATTAGCAGTTTCTTCTATTTTCTAGCTCAATTTCTCAAATTACTCAGCAACCAAACAGAGCACATGAATGTCACAAAATCAGATCAAATTGTAATTCACCTGTGGAGCTTCCATAGGGTAATGCTCAGGAAAATCAACTTGGAGCTGATAAGTTTCATTAACATACAGAGTTCCAGGAGCACCGTTGACCTCAATCACCCATCTTTCATACCAAATACAGACGAATTATAAATATATACACATATACATGTGCAATTACAAAAGCAACCATAATTTTTTTTTAGAGAAAAACAAAAATTGATCGAATCTGAGAAAAAAAAATGAGAGTACCTTTGTAGATTATCAGTGACTTTGTGTTTGAAACCTGACGGTGGGTTAATTTGCCATTCCGAGAGCTCTTTCTGGAGCCGATTGCAAGCGATCTTGCTCAGAGCCTGTTCACCATTAAAGTCGATTCACGAACAAAAATCAGAAACTTTATTATCAGAGAATAAATATAATCAGCGCGAAATGAACATATGTGTGTGTGTATAGGACCTTGCGAGATGGAGTGGAGGTGCTGGTCATGGCTTCCCGGAGAGAGAGAGAGAGAGAGACTAGAGAGAGAAAGGGGAGACGGTCAAGGTTTTTACTGGTTTAGTGTAAATTAGAGGGCTCCGTCGGCGTTGTCTTGTCTTTTCGTTTGGTCCCATAGTTTTTATTGGGCTTAATTACAATATACACCCTTCTCCCTTTAATTCCTATAATTTTTTTAAAATTAATTTGAGGATTTTTGCGTACCTCATTTTGATTACCCATTGTTCATTTTTCTGTGTGATATGTGATAAATTTCAATAATTATTTAAAAGTATAGGGGTAAAATAGTAATGAAATGTGACACATGTCATTCAATGGATGATTGGATGAACAAAATAGTGTGAGCAAAAAAGGAAATATTTAGCACGTATTTTTTGACACACTTTTTGTCAAAAAAAAAAGTGTGTAGCACTACTCGAGCAAGAATGCTCTCTAAGTTAATTTAGTCATTTAAGTTTATAGATAGAAAAAATATGGTCCAGATATCAGTTATCACAATCTGTGAGAAAAATTGATAGAATACACTATACTAAAAAGTGGGCAGGGAAATTAGCGGTGTTCCATTTTTTCCTTAAAAAGTGTGACTAGGCGTAGCACATGGGTGACTTCAATCAATTTTTCTCACTGACACTTTAGTTCCTATAATTTTTATTGATTTAATTGAGTTTTTTTAAGTTTTTAAATAGAAGCAATGTGGTCCAGATGTCTCAATCTATGAAAAAATTTGACAAAATTCACACGTGTTATACACACTATGCTAAAAAGCAGGCGGAGGATTGGTAGTGCTCCATTTTTTTCCTTAGAAAGTATGACTAGGCGTAACACGTGACTGACTTTAGTCAATTTTTCTCACAGAATAAAATACTTTGACCTCATTACTTCTATTTAAAAACTACATGGATCAAATTGATATAATTGAAATTATAGGAATAAAGATATGAGTAGAACCAAACTTTTTAGGGTACATTTTATAGGTGATGATATCCGTACAATTATTTAGATATTGTGCAAATTGTCTCTCACAGTGTGCACAAATACCGTGCAAATTTTGTAAATAGACTTAATTACAAAATAAGAGATGACTTTCGGTACAATGCAAACTGTGTTTCTCACAATTTGTACACTAAGTCATCTCGTATTTTGTATAAAGATTAAGACAATTTGCACAGTAAGTCATCACATATTTTGTAATTAAGTCTTTTTATTGGATTTTTTTGGATAAAGTCCTTGATGCAGATTGCAGAGAATCACAAATTAGTCAAACGAAGGAGCGAATCGGATTCGGACGGTTTATAGACCTCTTATCGTGGCGCGAAACATACGGGACATTCTCGAGTGGGGCTCACGCGGATGTCAAATTGTCAACTTGTCAATCGGAAAAAAGTATCCCATTATCCATCTTTTTTTTTTTTTTTTGATGTATCAGAATTAATGTCTAGATAAATTTTTAGCTACTTTTTAAACTTATTCTTATTAATTTTGAAAATATCCAATAAAAAGTAAAATAAAAAGAAAAGCCAAGTAGGAGTAATTTTAAAACAATTACATTTATTTCAAACAATCATTATATTCCCTTGAAAATTTGGTATCCCAAAGATAGACACATAAAATAGGTCTGAAGGAATAGACTGAATAGTATTCATTATTTTTATTGGGAAAAAAAATTGAGAACTTATTAGGGGCTGTTTGGCATTGCTTTTGTGACTCAACAACAAACAATGCTCTTAATAAATAAATAAAAAATTGTATAAGATAGCTTCTCGAACTCACACTTTTTGTTGCGCTTGAATCATATAACCTGATTTGTCAAAGTATTTCATTTTAGCTTTTAGATTTTATAATCGCTTATAAACTTCAAAAGCTGTTACCTAATAACCTCCTAGAGCATCTCCAATCCAAATGTGACGCCCCGTAAAAATAAAGTATATTTTCATTAAAAAAATTAATGAATTACACTTTGATTCTTTAAAATAAAAGTACAACATTTTTTTTAAAACTCCCAATAGACCTATATTCTCCACGAATCTCCTATATCAGTCTTAGTCTTATCTCTCTTCCAGGCTTCGGTCACCGGCACTACCTGCATCTAAAAACCACATCGAGAAGTATACAATATGACAGGAATATCAAAGGCTCGAACGGTACAACGAAATCAAATAAATAGATTAATCACACAAACCAACTGCTCACTCGAACTAACTGCTCACACAAAGAGCATCATACCAGGTTTCTCTTGGTCACATAGCAAAGAGACACCTCACCTCATCTCACCTGTCTCTAGTACGTCGGTCCCTGAGGCCTGTTGTACTATTGGTAGGTGCTCATTGCTCATGACCCTTTAGTCCCATAGCACTTAGCAATAAACACATACTCATTGATTCCAAATGAAAGCACAATATAACTGCAAAAAAAGTACAAGTAGAGATAACAAAGAAATACTCCGGAGAATTTAGAAAGTATATTGTACACAACCCGGTACCTATAGATGATGTTGAGCAACTCTCAAACACTTCTCTCCTTCTTCTTCCTCTAACTTTCTCTTAGAAATTCTTTTTGACCTCTATGAAATTTGGTGTAAAAGAAATGAACAAAAAAGAATATGCTATAGAATATTCTTCACGATATTTTTCAAAAAAAAATATATTATATAATATTTTTTATAATATTTTTGACTAAAAATCGATATGTCTTCCAAACAGAGATCGAAAAACTCTTAATTTCCAACACTAATACCAAATCATTTAATAACTTTTCCCAAAATTCATATTTTCAGTTCATGATTTACAAAATTGAAAAAATGACCAAAATACCCATATGATAAATTTTCACTAAAATCGCACACGAAGTCTAAATCGCCAATTTAAACATGAAAATAGGGGTTACTACACCAAACTTCAAAGTACCACTTAAAATTTGCAAACCTATATTTTGACATTATTTAAAAATAAAAATAAAAATAACCTATATCTTATAACTGTTATAGTACTAAAATATTATATTTTGACATTTTTATTCCAATGATACATTCTCGTAATTTTTTTTTGGCAAATATATTCTTATTTTACATTAGATCGTGTGTTTTCGTTCATAGTTGGTTGGAATGACTGCAAAAGCATTTTATAGCAAACAAGTACTTCTTCACATAAAAATTTGTAGATACTCTTAGGTTAATGCGCGATAGTCCTACGTGGTACCCTAAAAGTCTGTAATCAATGAAGGTATGAGTCACTTGCATGGAAAACCTTTGCATAGAGATTCACAAAAAGTAGCGGTGAAGTCAAACCGACAAAAATTGAAAACTGAAACCGAACCGAAAAAATCGAGCCTTTTCAGTCAGTTTTTTCAAATATATTATAAGCCAAAAATCGAACCGAACCAAAAAAAAAGAAACAAAACCGACATAACCGAGCATAGTCGGTCGGTTTTTTTAGTGCCAAAAAATTGAACCTAACCGTTTCACCACTACAAAAAAGTAGATCCCTCTTGCATATAGGTGGATCACATCACCAAAAGAACCACCATCATTAGATGTAGGGTATCTTGTAAGATTCAGGGTTGTTGCTCAAAAACATGAAGACTCACTATCACAAATCGTGTCACCACCAGCTGATAACATGAATTCAATAATACACGTATGCATAATAATCTGAGTTCCAGACTTAGTCACTCAAGATTCTTATATTTTGAATATCCGTCACTATGTACAGGTTAAAGACGGTGCTCACCTTTACCCAGGGGCGGACCCATAATATTATATTAGGGGGCACAAGAGCTCACGGAGGGACTCGGGGGTAGCGCCCTGACCTGAATTATTTTTTTATAGAAATATTATAATTTTGGATTTCTAAATTTTTAAATACTATGTGGTTGTTTTGCGATTTTCATATATAGTGAGTAAGGGTAATACGTAATTATTCAAAGATAACCTAATCGCACCCACTATTCTTTCATAAAAAATTGTGTTCATATGCTTACATATTCATTTATTTGAGTTAAAATTAAAAAATTAAGAATCAAAGTGATATTTTTTAGTTTAGAATGGATAAGTTACAAATTTTAGGAGTGGCACAAATGCAAACAATATACAATATACAATAAATAAATAAATAAATAAATAAAAGTTGATGAGGGCATGTGCCACTCGTCGACCCTTAGTAGGCACACCCATGCCTTTACCTAGGCATGACGCTTGTAATTATTTTGTAGAGTAAAGGTTGAGACACAATCAAAGATACAACTTTTGAGACACAATTTGAAATATGTAACTTTTGAGACACAACTTGTACATCTTTCAAGTTGTGTCTCAAAAGTTGTATCTTTGATTGTGTCTCAACCTTTACTCTTACATCTTTCAAATTGTGTCTCAAAAGTTATATCTTTGAGTGTGTTCCAAGTATTACCCTAATTTGTATGTCCAATTCTGTGTATTTTATTATTTGTCCTTGTTAAAATAAGTGGAGAATTGTTGTGTATTTTAACAATTAGTGGGTTTTTTTGGCGAAAATAAATTATAAATTAATTGGGTTAATTATATTTCATCCCATGTGGTTAAGCTCATTTTCACTTTACCTCTTGTGGTTCAAAAGTGGACACTTAACCCTTTTGTGTTTTTTGTCCTAAAGTGAAATCACCAAGGTTTCTCTCAAAATAGCTCCACATGGGGATCAAATGTTAAAATTAACCCTACTTAGGAGAGTTTAAGTGTCAAAATTAACCTCACATAGCCTGTTAACTCCAAAATTAGCTTACCAAGGAGGTTAAGTGATAAAAATTAGACCCACATAGGTGGGTAACATTATCTCCACGTAGGTGATTAACCCCAAAATTAACCTCACAAAAGGGGTTAAGTGTTAAATTTTTTGGCCAATTTTAGAATTTCCATCAATTTTGAAGGAAATATTAACAGTGTCACTTTAATCCGAAACCCAAAGAGTAAAGTTTTAAAATGGTGGACCTAACCACAGGGGATAAAATGTAATTAACCCAGATTAATTTTTATAAATACAACATTACATTTTAACTTGGTCGTAAGAGATAATCTCTCACCCACTCCCCTTATCTATCTCTCACTCTCACGAGTAAATATTCAATGCAACTCCACTAACTTTACAAATATAACATTTATATTTCTCTTTCTATAGAAAATATATACAACAATTCTGTTTACAATTTACATAGAGAAAATATACCAGTCTTCAATCTCTTCTTTCTTCTCGGTTTCTCATCTTTACCAGGCAATACAGATTACAACTCTGGTTTTCGGTGTAGTCCAATTTCTGCTTCAGTGTTGTGCAGATTACTGGATAGTAAAATTAATTATTGTTATTTGGCTGTTAGATCCTGGAGTCGGCATACCTCTTTTGCATCGGTGAGAAGACCGTAGAGGCACAAAATCAACCTTAAAGAGAGCCACATTGTCTGCACCTCAGCGGTTCTGATTTAACGGTTCCTATTTTATGCAATTATTTCTAAAAATAAAATAGTTCAACTTACATACCCTGAAAAATAACAAAAATAATATATCAAACAAGAGAGGAAGAATAAAAATATATGGGTGAATGATGATAATCAAAGAAATCAAAGTTCAAAATTTTCCACTTAGATCAATGCTTTTTTTTTTGTTATGCACGCAATCTTAACCCATACCCATACCCATACCCATACCCAAAGAAGCTGTTTTCATGTTTTAAAACCGATAACATCACAATGAAGCAACTCATGGTTCATGAGCAAGGATTGAAAAGGTCTTCTTAATTTGGTTAGAATAACTGATTAATAGAAAATTTTCGGAAGAGACAATGATTCCAATAGAAGGATAGAGTTCAAATATGAGATGCAAGTAGAAAATTCTATGCTGGTCACAAGCCACAACCTCTAAAACTAGACTCAATGATGTGTCAAACCTATAGTTAGAACATTGAATAACCATTAACTATTGAATCAACCCAAATTTTACAGTATTTGCATACATACTAGCTTGATACAGCTTAATATGGTGTATTTAGAGAAATTATACTAAAAAAGTTATATCCAGTGTATGTGAAAATTATATGAGAATTGAGACCTTTATGTGGTAAGTTTACAATGGCAAAATGAATGAATTTGTGTCAACATACTTCAAAAGCTATCAGCAGATGTTAAAAAAAGTTTCCATAATTTGGACACGATAATCTCACCATTTACGGACAATCAAAACATGGTATACGAATTTTTTACATTTCATACGAACCTGTGAAACATGATGTTCTTTCCGACAGCTTGACCCTTGGACCACATTTACAAGTATGCCCTAGTACAAACCAATCTGCAAAAGACAATTGAAGCAGTGCTCAACGAATTTTTTTCAACTTTTAGATTATTATAAAATGCATGGAGACAGAGAGAGAAAATTGCACAAAGATGTTAGATTACGCAAATTTGTATCACTTGCTGTTATGGAAGGTACCATGAAAGCTCAAGAAGAGAAGTTTCTGTCCCTCCAACAAGCTTCTATATATTCCTTGACAACAAACGTTCTGACCAATTTGTGTGATGCTTATATAGTTATATCCATGTAAGATATATATCTGTACCTGTATCTACCAATAATCCCTGCAAGAACACTGCCCATTTTTAAAGTGGTGTAAGCACTTTGAATCGCTCAAAAATATTTCACACCCATATGACTTGGAAATAAATTTCACTGTCCTGTGGCAGTCGCTACACATTCTTAAGCTTTTCACAATCCGTATGCTTTGGGATGATGCTCTAGAAGAGCCAACGAGGGCAAAAGCAATTGCAAGCTTTTCACTGTGAACCCCACAAATTTCTTCCTTCTCTTCATCCTCAATATTAAGTCCAGAATTAAAATCAAGTCTCTCAATACTTTCTGAAGTGCTCTTGATCCAAGTAAACAGAATTTCTGAATTTCGTTTAGACATATCACCTGCAACAAACCTATGCACCTTGTTTTCAACTTCGATCCAGCTCAGTCCAAGAGATTCTTTAGCCCCGTTCCTTTTTCCAAACTTCCTCGTGTTTAAAGAATCATCAGAAATCCCAAACAAGGCATAAGTCTGAAGAACTAACCGCTGATACAAGACATTTCCTGGTACTAGTTCAAGCAATCTTTCCCCAGCTCGAATTGCCAATCTAACATTCCCATGAATCCTACAGGCAGTTAATAAGGCGGCCCAAATGGGGAATTCAGATTCTAATCCCATATATTCGACGAACTCAAACGCTTCTTCAAGCCTACCTGAACGACCCAACAAATCAATCATAGCTATATAATGTTCTAAACCGGGCAAAATATAATAGTCCTCGGTCATAGTAGAGAAAACTCGCTTCCCCTCATCAACCAGTCCAGCTAAACCGTAGGCAGAGATAATACTAACAAAAGTGCCTCTGGTAGGCTTAAGACCCAAAGTTGTCATTTGATCAAAGAGTTCAAGTGCAGTACACGAAAACCCATGTAAAACGGAGCCGGCAATCATTGAATTCCATGTAATAATATCTCTAGTCAACATTCTGTCAAATATAGTCCTTGAATACAATATAATACCACACTTGGCATAAGTGTCTATAAGATAGTTCGAAACAGACAGCTCATACTCTAATCTTCTACGCAATACAGAAGCATGGATCTCTTTTACCTTTTTCGCTGCAATTAAATTCGCACAAGCTGGTAATACACTCAAAATGGTAACTGAATTGGGCCAGAAATTGCAGTACTGCATTTGTCTAAATATACCCAATGCCTTATCTTTGTGTCCGTGTTTTAAGTACCCGGAGATTATAGAGTTCCATGACGCAGTATCATGCTTAATTTTCCCATCTTTTCCCATCCGTTGAAATAGATCCATGGCTTGATCTTCGTCTCCGTTTTGTATGTATCCTGTGATCATCACATTCCACGTGATCACATCGGGTTTTACATCCGATTCCTGCATTCTCATGAAGAGATAATGAGCTTTTCCACAGTACCCAGCTTGGCAATATCCTCCAATCATCGAGTTGTAAGTGTAAACATCTTTCTTTAAGATCATATCAAAGACCCTTCGAGCAGCTTCAAGTTCTCTACACTTTGAATACAAGGCAATGAGTGAATTCCCGACCAGTACATCTTCGGAAAATCCTATTTTAACTGCAAGAGAATGAAGTTCCTTTCCCTTGCTTAAATCTTTAAGAGACGTACATACAGAAACTGCATTCATGATCGTAATTTCATTTGGTTCAACTCCTCCCAAAAGCATCTCTCTAAACAGTTCCAATGCCTGAATTTCCCTCTTATTCTGAGCATACCCTGAAATTATAGAGGTCCATGTGAAAACATCACAAACAATCCCAAGACTATCCATTTCAGTCATCATCTCCATAGCAAGATCACAATTACCCAAATTGTTATAAGTCCTTATCAACATGTTCCAAATTACCAAACCCGGTTCAATACCCTCTTCACGCATCAAATCAAAAAACCGCCTTGCCTCAACAATCTCACCCATTTGACAATACCCAATAATAATCGAATTCCACGACCCACGGCTCTTCGTCTCCATATTCTCAAAAACTCTCCTTGCATAGCTCAATTTCCCACATTTTGAATATGCATCCAAAAGTGAATTGCTAACGCGGGCATTGCAATATAACCCACATCGAATCACTATAGAATGTATCAATTTGGCAGTCTCAACATCCTCAGAATTCCCACAAGCCTGTATAATCTTTGGAAACAGAAAATCATCTGGAACTATACAATCCATCATCATCAAAAAGAAAAGTTCTATAACCTCTCTCCACCTCTCCTCTCTCCAACAAGCACCTATAATGGCCGACCATGTATATAAATTTCTTTCACGCATTTCATCAAACAGTTTACGAGCATCTTCCAAAGACCCACATTTTGCATACATACCCACCAGTTTAGTCTCAACAAAAGGGTCTGTATCTGTAATCAAAGCAATACGATTATGGAGCTTTCGGCCTAATTGAAGTGAATTTGTATCAATGCAATACTGAATCAACCGGGTATAGGTTTCGGGTCGTACCTTGGACCCGCGATGCGATACGGAGTCAAGAGCAGCTATGGCTTCGCTGAGACGCCCGTTTCTGCAGAGGTGGTTCAGAAGGGCGTCGGTGGTTATTGGGTCGGGGGTGTTTCTGAAAGAGAGTTTGGGATCGTGGGGTTTTTTTGAAAATTCAGGAGTTAAGGGTGGTGTTGTTATTGAAGGTCTGGTGTTGCAGGCGATGACCAGACCCTCCATTGTTGAACAAACTCTCTCTCTCCGATTTTTGGTAAGGGTAGAAAGGCAACGATAGGATTTTTATTCTTGCAGCCACGTGGAAGCTAGGGGGCCACATGACCAAGGAAAAGATCATCTGTGATTGTTTGCTTTGCTCTAACATAGGGTATTCTTATTTTTAAATTTTTTCCTTAATTATAAGAAAGGGATAATTAAAATTTAGTCTATTTTATGTAGAGTATTTAAAAGTCAGTCTAGTACTTTTTGTAAATTAGAAATACATCAACTTTAGTGTAAAATATCTAAAATACCCATCATTGTCTCTTCTTTCTCTCCTCACATGGCTACCACCACCACCACCACCGGCAGCCGCCGCCACCACCACCACCATCGGCCACCACCGCCACCACCACTGGCCACCGTCGCCGTCGCCGCCGCCGCCGCCACCACCACTGGCCACCGCCGCCACCAAAGGGCCACCCCCCCCGACCCCAATGTAATAACCTGCATTTCCATTTAATTTAAAATTCATTTTCATATTTAATTGGTATTTGCATTGTCATATTTAATTTCAATTATTATGCACTGCTTCATTCAATTACATTTCTCATGTTCTAAATTTTATTTCTTGAATTATTGCAAGCTTAGAATGTTGTTGGGGTTAAATTGTAATTTTTATAAAATTAGTAATACCTGTGTGGATTTCAAAATCTGTATTTCAAAAACGGTGGAAAAGTTTACTTTTGATTCAATCAGTATTTTTATAAAACCAGAAAATCAATTCTTAAGTTAAAATGGAATTCCCGTATTTTTGTGGTGACCACCGCGCCCCGAAAATACCAGTTTATGTCCAAACCTGTCCATGTTGTGTTTAACTTCCACAGATTTTGGAAGTGACCGATTTAGACATTTGCTTTATTTCCATTAATGGCAAGTAATCATTGGATAAGGCATTGTTTGGGAATGTTTAGCTTATATGTGCAAATGTTGTGCCATAAGCTGGGTTTGCCAAACACCTTCACATTGACCCCTATGAACCTATTTGACCCCTACTCTAATTCACAGCAATTCTATACATCCATATACGTATCTATATCTGTGTATATTAGTAATTAGTTAATTAGGAACTTAACTCAATTTGTAGAGTATTTGTTAAGATGCTTGGAGCCCAAGCCCTTCAATTGATTTTCTCTATTTATATGTACACTACACACTCTCACACACATACATTGAGTTTCTTACTGAAATTCCAGAGAGAAAAGAGAGAGTGCAGAGAGTTCTTCAGAAATTATATAGAGAGAGTAAGCTCTTAATCCCCATAGCCAAAGCTTGGGTTTGAATTTCTCCATTTGATTTCCTTTCTCAACAAACACTACTTCTCTTTGATATCAGTGAGTATTCTAAACTCACTAAGAATGTAATTACATGTCTATTTACTGTGTGTTTGTTTAATTTTGAAATACACCATTGTTGATCCTACGTATGAAAATTCATAGCTTGAAATCAAGATTTTCAAACCTTAATCTAAATTCGTTTTTAGAGATGAATATGGAAGATTATAGTATGTATTGACTATGTTTGATGTATTGAAGCTTAATTCATTCATATGGAAAAGTATATAAGAAAATGAATTTTGACATGTTTTAGTTTATCATAAAATTGGAGAGTTATAGTTAGAATCATGTTAAATTAACCATAGATTCTTAATCCTTATTGAAAAACAAAGAGATCCATATATAACATGATGTACACACTTACAGAATTGAAAATGGGTCAAAAAGACCCCTGTTTTACTGAACCAGAGCAGTTTCTGCGGAGAAGATGAAGCCTCAGCTTCATCTCGCGCCACGATCGCGCGCGCGAGAATCGCGCGAGCGACCCCTCGCGCGAGCGGCCCGCGCGCGCGAGGTAGGCTTCCCCAGGCAGACGTAAGAGTTTATATATATATATTTGAAAATTGGCTGGTCGCGCGAGCGAGGGTCGCGCGAGAACCCCTTCGCGCGAGCGATCCGCGCACGCGACCTTGTTTTCCTCAGGCAGAAAGAAAAGTTTATTAATAAAAGGAAAAATGGGCTTATCGCGCGAGCGACCCTTCGCGCGAGCGGCCCGCGCGCGCGAGGTATTGCAGTTTCTGTTTTTGTCTGTTTTTCTGTTAAGGGACTGTTTGGATGAAATTTATATACTGTTGAGGTTCTGTTTGGGAAACTTGGTTAATCAGAACTCTATTTGGTTATGTTTCAATGATTAAAACATTGTAGTATGACTCATTAATTCCCGTACGCGTGTTGTTTCTTAATTCAGCATTTTTGTTTAAGTGCATACCATTCATGTGGGTCAGTGGTACATGCATAGGGGTGTCAGTCTGTGTGGAAAAGAGTAATGGTAGTGTGGAAAGAGTATGAGTTTGTGTTTGTGGTTGTGGTGTGGTTGTGGTTGAGTATGAGTTTGTGGTCGTGGTTGTGGTTGTGGTTGTGGTAGAGTTTGTGGAAGAGGGTATCTTTGAAATGCGACGGTGGCAAATATGGACACTCCCTGACGCCCATGGAAGCGTTAAAGTGTGTGAAGCCGAACTCGGACACTCCCTGGCACCCATGGTAGTGCTAAAGTGTGGCCTACGGACACTCCCTGATAACTCGAGTCTGGATACTGTGTGAGGGGTCGCCCCGGTATTTGCATGGCGGTTAGGGTATTCAAAGTGTGAGGCATTGGACACTCCCTGGTACCCCAGACCAAAGTGTGAGGCAAACTGGACACTCCCTGGCGCCCCGTTGCTAAAGTGTGGCTGTCTGAGTGTTTCAAAGATACCAGGAGTAGGATAGTGGGTTGTTGTGGCTGTCGAGAGAAAAGCGTCGGCAAGATGAGTGTGGTGCATTGTTCTCATACACGGTCCCATCTGTTTAAATTACCCTCTTTAAATAATGTTGTGAATGTTTTCTAAATGAGCTCCTTACTTCAATAATAAACTTGTGGATTTAAATGGGAATTGGAAAAAGGTAAGTTGGTATGTTTTACATTCAAAGTTATGTTTTTAATACTCACCAGCTTCTTGAAGCTGACGACGTTGATGCGTCCTGGACATTCGTGTTCAGGCTTTTCAGGTTACAATCAGGAGGAATCATACGATTATGCTAATTAAGAATGGCTGCTGTTGGGACGAGAAACTGTTTATTATATGTTTTAAGTTTATCTGTTTTAAGTTTTGAACTGTTTTGTTTTAAGGATGACTGTAACAGACTCTAAGTTATTATTTTATTTTCAAGGCGGTCTGTGCCTTAGTTGACCCCGGTTTATAAGATGTAATAAGATAGAAAATTTCTGTAAGCCTTGATTGCTTTACTCTGATTATTATGTTTTGTTGTTTGGCGTTTGGGACGGAATCGATCCTTCAAACTGTCGCGACCTACGGGTCCATAATGGAAATTAAACGCTTTCCTTATTTATGCTACTGTTTGCTAGTAGTTATGCGCGGGCGTGCCAGAACCAAAAGTGGTTCGGTGTGTGCAAACTAATTTCCTATACGCTTGAGTCAGTGATACTCAAGGCTTTTAGATCTGACTTCTAAACTAAACAATGTGTGCGGCGAGTAGGAAAGTACCCTCACCAGAAATCCCTTGGCAGTACTGAAGCGCACAAGCCAAATAGTGTATGAGTTTACCAAGTAAACAATCACAAACGATTAATAAAATACAGATTTTATTAAATGTTTGGAAAATACAACCAAAGAACAGATTCAGAACAGACTGATTGTTCGTAAGAATGAAAACAGCGTAAGAATGAAAACAGTAGAAGAAATTAACAAAGAAAAAGGGTAGACCTATTTGCTATGCTTGCAGAAAAACATAAAAGGGTTGGATGCTTTTGAATGCTGTGTTGGATGCTGTTTTCGAGAGTGACACGGAGTGATCTGAATAGTTGGCCTGCCTCCATATTTATAGCGGCCATAATTGAATTCTGATTAGGAAAGGTCTCCTTAGCTTGCGCCTTAAGCTACTGATTGATTGGTTAATTGGAGAAATCCTTTTATATCAATGATTCCTTGCCTTATCATTATCTTGATTGAAGCAATCCCATCATCTCAGGGATCATCTCGCTTAAATCCAGCTGTTGGTGATAAGATTCTTTCCCAAACGGACTCGGATTTCCCCAGATCTGGAGTGACGTCACAAATGGCAGCTGTCATCAGAACCACCTTACCTCTACTCCCATCGGCCTCATAACTGTGACTAAAACTCATCGGACTCATGTAATGTCTTTATGTCCGATAACATCTCTCCAGGCGCTCACGTCCGATCGGGCTCACTTATTCACACTTTTCACTTTCAATACATATGGTGCCCGATAGTACGTTCATGTTCTTTATCTCCTCATCGGGCTCCCATTCTGACAAATGCCCAATGAAGTCCCTTATGCACGGCGTCTCAATCGGTCTCCCACGTATATCCTTGCTCCATTGCTTCCACCATTGATGCCCGATAGACCACTGCGGGTCTGATGCTTCCAATCGGGCTCCATCCCATGGAACATCCAGGTTGCCTTCTCTAAACTCCTAGCGACGCTTCCCCTAAGCCCAATATCATCATCTACTCCGGACCAACCGGTGTCTGAAATGCCCATGCCCGACTATCTCTAGGCCCATATCCTCATATCAATCGGGCTAGAAAACCCTTGGCGGTTTTTAGGTGCAAACAATTGCCCCCCAAAAGGTCATATCAAACATCCCGCCTTGATTGATGTGACATTTTAAATTTCAAACTGGCCACGCGTCAATCACGCAACAATTTGTCAGATTATGGAGAATCCCACCGGTCACTCCACATTTAATGCGTCATGATGGCGCCGTGATATTTAAACATCACCCATCTTTCGAAACTCCCCACAATCCATTGGCATTCTCTCTCTCTCTAGACCTCCAGCAGGACACAGAACTCCTCTCTCTAAAACCTCCATCTTTTCCGACGACCATTTCTTCACACGATGGCTCCTAAGACTGCTCCAGCCACCACTAAAGGCAAGAAAACCTTTGTTGATGCTCCTCCACCACAAAATCGATGCAGGGAGGTTAGGGCTTTAGCCAAAGCTTACGCCGCTGACATATCCACCGAATATCTTACCCCCTACAGCTCCTCCGACGGTTCCCCCGTCGCTCCAGGCCTAGGCGCGGCGTTTCTGGGCCACCCTCCGGCGCCTTTCCTTCCTTTCTTTCCTCCGGTAGGAAACGAGACATTCCTACAAGTCCCTGCTCACTGGGCCAAGGTCCAGACTGCAAACCAACCGATTCGAGGATGGCCGACACCAGCCGCTGATTGGGACAAGTGGGTAACTAGGGTTTCGGCCTCCAAAGCCGGTGTCTGGAAGCAAACGGGCATCCACGACGCAATCATGCTCAGTCGGTCAAGAATAGAGATAGACCGACCCCTTCTTCTCTCTGCCTTACTATTCTGGTCCTCATCTTGCAACGGCTTTCTTTTCCGCTGCGGACCAATGGCTCCTACTGTCAAAGATATTAGTTATCTGCTCGGCCTCCGTCCCCACGGCCCAGAGATCATTCCCGGGCTTGACGTTGGGACAGCCAGCTTTGTCTATCCTCAACAGGAAATTGTCATGGACGGGGCCGTTTCGTATAGGCCGATCACGGCCTTCGGAGGTTTCCTTTCGGCCTGCATAGGGGCAGATGATACAGCGGTGTCCGATGCAGAGCACACTGCCTTCCTCATCTACTGGCTCAACAAGTATCTCTTCTGCTCAGCCAGCCAGGCTATCACTAAAGAATATACAACCGTAGCCCTAGCTCTCGCATCGGGGAAACCTTTAGCCATGGCTACGCTGGTTTGGGCCCACTTGGTCAGAGGCATAACAGATTTTGTTCACTCGGGCTTCGGAGCTGGCGGAAGCCCAATGTGGGTGCTCCAATTGTGGCTTCATTCCTACTTTCCCGAATTCCAACCCACCATCGGCCAATTGGCCGATGTGCCTATCTCCGCCGTTCAGTTTATGAACGTAGCTCCTTCTGTACATTCCTTTGAAGAGTGTTTTTCCTTCTTTTACCAGGGTTGCTCCCCTCGGGACCTCAATCTCTTCACCCCATTCTTTTCTCTTCAATTTTCTTCTTTTCTCCAACTCTCCAATAACCCTTCAAACTGGGGTCCGGGCACCCAGTCAACCTATAATGAAATTTTTTTTCTAGCTACTTAGTAGCTAGAGACATTATTTTTAGCCCAAGCATCCCGTCGGCCAACAATAAATGCGGGGCCGAGTACTACTTTGCTCCTTTATATGCCCGCCAATTCGGGCTTACTCAACTAGTGCCCGTTCCCCCTGGTATCACTGTCAACGTTGATTGGGTTGAACGGGGCCTTATCGTTAACGACGGGCAGGTGAAGAAGATAGCAGAGAGGTCTGCCCGGCTCAAAGCCGCGTTCAATTTTACACCCTTCTCCGCCCGGCCAGTAGTATCAGAAGAGTTCACCCAATGGTGGGGTGATCGGACTAGACACATATTTCCAAGCACCGCTGCTGAGGCCCTGGCTCCTTTCTCTGCAACATCGGCCACTGTGGCCGATGTCCCTATACCAGCAGTAGCTCCACCCCGGCGCAAACAAGCCGCCAAGAGACCGGCTCGTAAACAAACCCCGGGCAAAGGTCCGCCCCAAAAGAAACAAAAAACACCGGCCTCTGTTCAGGTTTGCTCTTCCCCTTTTGACTTGAGCCCAAATTCCTGTTATTCCATATTAATCCTTTTGTTCTATCTTTGCAGCTTGCTGATGAAGATTCGGGAGAGGATCCACTTCCAAACCTTGCTCAGACTCTTCCCCCAACTCTCCCTACATCACCGGCCTCTGCAGCTGCTTATCTAGAGCGAGTGGCCGTTAGGGTGATGCCACTTCACATCGTGCCTCCTCTAGATCCTTCAAGCGGAGACGGAGACGAAGACCTTGCTCATGTCGGCCAAGTCCCTGAGCAGGTTGTTCTTTCTTCGAGTACTGAGGGTGAAGCCGGTGCTGAACCTGCCACCGCCATCAGCTCTCCTGTCCACATCATACTAGGACCGGTGGTGACCGAGGTCACTCCTCCTGAAGTGTCTGCTGTGGAGGCCGGTGATGATTATTCGGGCTCTGTCCCTGAAGCAGAAACCCCACAGACTACAATGGCCCCAATGAGTCCAGGCGCAGGAACCGGCCTCCCTTCTTCTTCCCAAACATCTTCTCAACCAAGCGAAGCCGATGTTCGCGAAACAATCTCGGCCTCGCTTCGTCCTCATACCCAGGTACTGCTGTTACTTTGCGTTAATTCATACATTTCTAAAAACAATACCTGACTGTATTTTCTTTTCTTGCATAGGCCGATCCTTCAGACCCAGTGCCCGTTATTCCTTTCAATGACTTTTTCTTGGGCCTGGACCTGGGAGCTTTTGACCTCGGCCCCCTTGAGCCCGAAGCGGTTTTACCTTCCGTCCTTCAACAAGCCAAGGACCTGCTCTTCGGACTTGCTGACCAAGAACTTTCCAATCTTCCTGCTGCGGCTGACGTTGACACTGCTTTGAACACCCTCATGGCCGATCCTTCTCTTTCAGACGGGCAGCTATCATTACTCGTGGAGATCAAAGAAAGACTTCCTAGCGTCCGTCTTATGGATAGAACGGCCTTGAAGATTCAAGCGGATGCAGAACTTCATTTAGGCTCCCGTCAGAAAGCATTGAAGTTCTTGGAAGGGGCCAGAACCAAGTTCGAAGCGGGAAAGGCCTCCCGTGCTCAAGTTCTAGCCAGGGGTACTTGGCTGCGGGACCGTATTACTGTATTAAAAACTCAACTCGCCCAATGTGAGGCCGAGGTTGTTACCAACAACGCCTCCATTGAAAAAATTAACGAGGCACTATCTTCACTAGGCGGGGACGCTCAGAAGTGCAGTGATCAGTTACAAGCCAGCGTCCCCATATCCCGGGCTTGGGCCCAGAAGCTAGAAAGGGCCAAGAAGGACCGGTCTGGGGCCGTCAAGACCTGGGAAGACCTGAAGGCTAAGCTTAGGAATTTTGAGTCGGCCTAGAGGCCGACTCCTCTTTTGTACTTATTTTTATTTGCATATATTTGTAAGTAAGCTGTGCTCAGCCTATCAATACAAACCATATTTTTGTTACTCGGGCTCAGGGTCGTAGTTAATGATTTGGTCGTATTCTAATCCTGGATTTGGCTTATAATTCAAATCAATAGTTTCCCACAGAGTAGGGTAATAAGACTTCAAGTACTGACCGTTTATTAATCTAGGATGAATACCACCATCCATATCCCGCAGTCTGTAAGCACCACCATTCTTGACCTGATGTATAATGAACGGACCCTCCCAGTTGACCGACCATTTACCGTACCGATTATCCTTGTCCCCGATAGGTAAAACGGCCTTCCATACCAAGTCTTCTGTACTAAAAGACTTTGCTTTCACCCTCTTGTTATAAGCTCGGGCGGCCCGCTGCTTCTGCACTTTTAACGAGTCCAAAGCCATGAGCCTCGTTTCATCAAGTCCCTCCAACTCAGCTATCATAGCCTCTGTGTACTCTGCGGGCTCAAGCTGGTTCTGTAAAGCTCTCCTGGCCGATCGGACGGTAACCTCCATTGGTAACATAGCGTCGTGCCCGTAAGTCAACATGAATGGTGTGACCCCGGTACTGGACCTCTTAGATGTCCGATAGGCCCATAGAGCCTCGGACAACAACTTGTCCCACTCTCTAGGGTTCTCATCGATCATCTTCTCAATGATCCCCTTAAGGATCTTATTGGTTGACTCAGCCTGACCGTTAGCTTGAGCATAGTACGGGGTAGAATTGAGAATCTTAATCCCTCTGCTCTCCGCAAAAGCGGTCGTTTCAGCTCCTGTGAACACAGATCCTTGGTCGGCCGTTATGGTTTCTGGGAGGCCGAATCGATGTATAATGTGCTCTTCAATGAATTTTATCACGGTGGTCTGGGTCACCGTTTTACATGGTATGGCCTCGGCCCACTTAGTGAAGTAATCCGTCGCCACTATAATGAAACAGTGTTGGCCTGATGATGGTGGCGAGACTTTGCCAATCAGATCCATAGCCCATCCTCTAAACGGCCATGGTTTTATTATTGGTTGAAGCTCTTTAGCCGGTACATGCTGAATTGGGCCATGCTTCTGACACGCTTGACATCCCTTTGCATAGCTGATACAATCCTTCAACATGCCTGGCCAATAATAGTTATACCTTCTCAGTAACCATTTCATTTTTGTACCGGCCTGATGAGCCCCACAGATCCCTTCATGTACTTCGGCCATCACCTGCATGGCCTGTTTTTTGCCTAAACACCTCAAAATCACGTCGTCACCGATGGGCTTTTTGAACAATTCTCCATCGAGTGTCACAAATCGGACAGCGAAGAGCCTAACTTTTTGGTCTACCCTGACATTTGGGTGATTCAGGTATTCGATGATAGGCCTTCTCCAATCGTCGTCCTCCATCAAGACCGAATTAGTAGTAGCGTACCAACCTCTCTTTGCAACGGAAGGCATTGATCGGACATGAACCGTGATAACTTGGTCTTCCAAAGCCTTTGTCGGAGACGAGGCCGATCCTGTCTTTGCCAGCTTATCGGCCTCAGTATTCGTAGACCTAGGGATATAACTCACGCTAATATCATCAAACTCGTCCATGAGCTGCGTGGCGACAGAGTGAAACGGGCATAATTCCCAACTTTTTATCTGGAATTCTCCTGAGATCTGCCCGATCACCAGACCTGAGTCTCCCTTTATGTGTACGGACGATGCCCCCAACTCAAGGAGTATCTCTAGTCCGATAATTAATGCCTCGTATTCGGCCTGGTTATTTGTGCACTTGAAATCGAGCCGAAATGACATTTTTGTCTTCTTATACTTGGGTGATACAATAACCACACCTGCCCCAGCACCTTCTGCGCTTTTGGACCCATCAAAGATCAATGTCCATGGGACCAAGGAAGTGTTTAACACTTTAGGCACTGGTAGTACTTCTCCCAGATCAGTTGGGTCTGGGTGATCAGCCAAGAAATTGGCTATGGCCTGGCCTTTAACCGATTGCTGTGATCGGTATTGGATGGCAAATTCCATTAGGGCCAAGGTCCATTTTCCAATTCGGCCTCTCATGATTGGTCTTGACAACATATATTTTATCACATCGGTTTGACATATAATATAAGTAGAAACGGGCAACATATACGTTCTTAACTTCTGTGATGAAAAATATAATGCCAAACATAATTTCTCAATCGGCGCATAGCGCTGCTCGATTGGAGTTAATATTCTGCTTAAGTAATAAACGGCTTGCTCATTTCCTTGCTCATTATCCTGAGCTAACATACTTCCTATAGAGCATTCAGAAGCCGATATATACAATTTAAGGTACCTACCCTTCTTGGGTGGCATTAAAACTGGAGAAGTTGACAAATATTGCTTAATTCCCTCAAAGGCCTGTTGATGGCTGTCTTCCCACTTGAACTCTTCGTCGGTCTTGATCTTCAATAATGGGGTCCATACTTGGGTCTTTCCTGCACAGTTAGAGATGAATCTTCTCAGGAAATTAATCTGCCCGAGTAGCCTTTGAAGCTCTTTCTTATTGGCCGGTGGCTTTGCTGCCTGTATTGCTCGAGCCTTGTTCTTGTCAACCTCTATCCCTCTCTGATGCACCAGGAATCCTAAGAAGTTCCCCGCTGAAACGCCGAAAGCACACTTGAGAGGGTTCATTTTTAGCTTGTGAGCCCGCATTCTTTCAAATGCTTTTTCTAAGTCTCTCAAATGATCGGCGTTGTCACTCGATTTTACCACCACGTCATCAATGTAAACCTCCATGAAATGCCCGATCATATCATGGAAGATTGAATTCATCGCCCTCTGATATGTAGCTCCGGCGTTCTTTAGTCCGAAAGGCATGACAACCCATTCAAAGGTTCCAATTGCCCCCGGGCACCGGAAAGCTGTCTTCGGGACATCCTGCTCAGCGATGTAAATCTGGTTGTACCCCGAGTGCCCGTCCATGAAGGACAAAATTTTATGTTTGGCGGCCGAATCAATCAATTGATCGGCCATGGGCATAGGGTACTCGTCTTTTGGGGTAGCTAGGTTTAGATTTCTGAAATCAATACAAACTCTCAGCTTACCATTTTTCTTTACCACTGGGACTACATTTGATACCCATTCCACGTACCTGGCTGTCCGAATGAAGCCAGCCCCCAAAAGCCTCTCAATTTCTTCTTTCACCTTCATCGTGACTTCAGGTGACATGCGCCGTGGGAGCTGTTTGAACGGCCTAAAGCCCGGCTTAATTGGCAATCGGTGCTCTACCAATTCTCGGGATAGTCCGGGCATTTCGTCGTAATCCCAAGCAAAGCAATCCTTGTATCTGTGCAAGAGAGCAATGATATCGGCCTGGAACTGTGGTTCAAGCACCTGACTCACATATGTGGGTTTGTGCTCTCCTTCATTGCCCAGGTTGATCTCCAATAGTGGATCCTGCACGTCGGCCTTCAAGTCATCAAGCTTGGCTGTGGCCGTTTCGAGTTCATCCATTTGAATCTCCTCTTCTATTGGCGTTTCTTCTTCATAGATACAATCAGCCAGATTAATCATACCGTCTACAGGGCCGATCTCTAATCTTCTATCGGCCAGATATGCACACCATCTGGCCATGCTGGCCTTAAGGGCCAGCTGTCTTCTAACTTCAATTGGCTGTAGATCCATCAAAGTCTTCCTGTTCATTAATTTCTATCGGCCTTATCTCTTCTGTCCGACTTAGATTGTGATAACCAAGCTTTAAGTTTGGTAGAATTTCTTTACGGAACGTGGCTGCATTTGGTCTACCAAGTTTGCCACATCCTAGTAATTTGATAGGTCCGATATCATCTTCATATAATACTGCATCGGCCGTCTGCACCCGGGCTACGAATGGCTTCGTATCAGCCCCCACCACTTCCACTTCGTCATCTCTCCAAAAGATCAACAATTGATGGAGAGTGGAAGGGATGCAGTAATTGGGATGGATCCAATCACGGCCAAGCAACGCGTTGTAGGCGGCCGATGTCTCCACAATAAAAAAAGCTGTCATGGCCGTTTGGGTTCCCACCCTCAGCTCCAGAGGCAAGATGCCCTTTGTCTTAGACGGTGTGCCCGTGAAGCTCTGAACATTCATTTCGGTCGGAATTAGTTCCGACTCAGATTTTTGAAGGATCCTCAGCATGATTTGGGGCATGATGTTAATTGTAGATCCCCCATCAATCAATATTCTATTCACGGGGATTCCCTCAATGTGACCCTTTACGTACAACGGCTTCAGGTGCTGAGACATCTGATAGGTAGGTTTTTCGAAAACCACCTTGACTGGCCCCGCCGGTTTCAACCCCTCCTCAGTTTGGATCCCTTTCGGCCTCAAGATGGTTATCTTAGGCCGATCGGTTTGTATATCGGTAGTATCCACGTTCTTGCTCGTAGCCTCTACCACCTTGGGTCTGACGGTCTCACCCCCACCCCAACATACACTTTCTATTACTGCCGACTCCTTGGTCCGGCCTTCTATTACGTCACCTTCAATGGCCGTTGGCTGATCCGGTTTGGCCATAAATGACATGGGCAAAGTAAACACCATGTTCGAGGATAGATTTTTTGGGATTGTCCCGAATTGAATCGGTGAATCGTCCTCATCTTCATAATCATCAGCCTCCTCCATTAGATGGGCCGATGGCTCACACTTTTCTTGTTCAAACAGTTTCTTCAAGCGCTCTGTGGCATGCATTGCCCCTTTGCCCGCTTTCTTGTCGAAAACGGGCTCATCTTCTTCCATGGCCGTTATCTATTTGTCGGCCTTACGCTGAAGGGACTCTTGAGGAATCCGGACACGGTCTTGCGAGCGCTGCCGTTCCCTCTCGGCCTGTCTCAGTCTCTGGTACCTCCTCTTCTGAGACTTGCTGTATTGAGGCATCGCTGGAAATTTTGGATGCTCAGCTCTATACCATCTCCCATCACTCACTCTTGGTGGGAGTATCATTCGGGAGCGAATGTCCGATGCTGCAACCCTTTGTGATGCACTCATCGTGGGTCGTGCTCCATATTCCCTTCCTTCCCTACGACTCGAGCTAGGCATACTGCTTGCTGGCGGCGGCTTTGGCTTCCACTCGGGCTTTGGGCGTCCCTGTTTGGGCAAGGAAAGCCTCTCATGCACGGATCTTCTCGGGCTGTACTCTCGTCGTTCCTCAACCCTAGGCCTCTTGCTTGGGCTAGAGGCCCCTTTCTTAATATCGGCCTTGCACCTCGGACACAGGCCTTGTTCAATCAGCTCTAGTTGGTGTCGTAAATCCGTAATCAAGCTCTCTGTATTTGACCGGGCTCCATCAGCCTTTAGTTCTGCCTCCTTGCGTTCCTGGTACGTCCTCTGAAGCTCATGAATAGTCACCTTCGGTCTATCAGTTCCTGGAACGGCAATTTGTTTTCCTTCCCTTTGCTTTGGGACTTTCTCGCTGTCGGTCAAGTCTATCTTGACCCTTGGCCGTGTCAGCTTAGTCAAATCGGGCACTACCATGTTGGTTCCAGTGATCTGTGGGAACGGGTTCGCATCAACTCCCATAGCTTTGTCCGAAAATTTGAACACTCCTTTCTCCACGTTCTCCTGTATCACATTACGAAAAACAACGCAGTTGTTAGTTGAGTGTTTCCAGGAATTATGCCACTTACAATATTCCTTATTTTTTATGTCATCGGCCTTGGGTATCCGATGACCTTCACCTAGCCTGATCACTTTTTCAGCCAAGAGGGCGTCAAAAATCTGATCGGCCATTGTTATGTCGAATGTGTAATTTTTTCCTGCCTCGAACGTCATTTTTTTAGCAGCAGCGTTATTATTGACCGGTTTGTTCAAGGCATTACACACAATAGGCCGCTTAGAGATTAGTTCGGCCATGTCAATTTCTGCCTCGAGGTCACATTCTGCTAGATGGACCTCGTAATTGGGATCTTTGTAATACGTTCCCTTAGAAGAATTCTTCTTTTCCTGTTCATCAAGCAGGATACGCTCGTAACGGGCGGCCCTTGAAGCCAGCTCGAATAAATCACGGAAATCGGTCCCTTTGAACTTTTTGCGAAGCTCGAAAGACATTCCGCCCATAGCCATCTTTGCGTATTCTTCCTCGGGCAATATTGTCTTACATCTGTACTTAGCCTTCCTGAATCGGGCTATATATGTTTCGACGGTCTCTCCTACTAGTTGGAGCATCCTAGACAGATCTGCCAACGAGATCTCGGGCTCAGTCCTATAAAACTGCCCATGAAACAATTCCTCCATTGCTGGCCAATTTCGTACTGAATTGGCCGGGAGATTGACATACCACAAAAATGCTATGCCCGTGAGCGAATTTGGGAACAGCCTTAATTTTAAAGGGTCACTATTGCCTGCATGGCCGCATTGCACAATGAACCGACCTATGCGCTCTACCGTGGTATGCTCACTTTCCCCAGAAAATAGAGTAAAGTTCGGAACTTTATACCCTGGTGGGAAATTAACTTGGTCAATTTCAGGCGGGTAAGGCCGTCGGTACGTCGGCCTCTCCATCCTTCTCATGAACGGGCCATACTCTTCATGTATGGCCGCCACCAACTCCTCCCTGTTAATAGGCTGCGCAGCAGGTCGGGCACCACCCGCAAGGGGTGGTGGTTGCTGTGGGTTATTATTGGCCTGACGAAGCCAAAAATCATTATCATTCCTTTGCCCCCCAGCAGCGTTACCTGGGGGCACTTGTTGGCCGATTACCTCTGGGTTACGGCCTATTGTTGCAATTACCTCAGGCTGGGCCCCTGTTCCCGGGGTTTGTAGAGGTGGCAACTGTTGATTATTGTTGATCTGGTGGGTCCAAAACCCCCCATTGTTTCTTTGCCCCCCAGCAGCGCGAACTGGAGGTGGAGTCCGGTCGAACTCGGTTTCAACACGGCCTCCTATCTGGACAAAACTTGGTGTCGCCGATCCACTGGGATCGGTGACCACCACGCCACTGGCCGTTTCGTTATGTAATTCGGGCTTCTTGCCCGAGATGTTACCCTCCCTTAGGTTTGGACAGACATAGAGTGGGTCTTTTGGTTTGTCGGACTCAAGCGGCGTGCCAGAGCCCGATCCCGAGCCTGAGCCTGATCCCAAGGCCTTTTGTTTGTTATTGGCCTCAAGAACGGCGCAAAGCTGTTGTATCTGAGTAGCCAGGGCGTCCAGCTTCACGTGGGTAACCCTAGTCTCCATGACCAACTCAGACTGTTCCCGGCGTATATCGGCCGTTTGCCTGACCACATGGTTGAGACCTGCCATTGACCCTATCAAGGTGTTATAGTCCTGCCTCAAAGGATCAACGGTGGCTCTCACGGTTTCCGAGATTGCTTCGATAGTAACGCCACCGTCATCCGGAGAATGACCAGTGCTTTCCTCCGTAGGTGTATCAACGGCCGACTCTTCTTGGCCGTTTTTGCCGATCTGCTTATCCCTCTTTGGCGGCATGTCTTGACACTATGAGTCCCACCGGGCGTGCCAAAATGTTTGCTAGTAGTTATGCGCGGGCGTGCCAGAACCAAAAGTGGTTCGGTGTGTGCAAACTAATTTCCTATACGCTTGAGTCAGTGATACTCAAGGCTTTTAGATCTGACTTCTAAACTAAACAATGTGTGCGGCGAGTAGGAAAGTACCCTCACCAGAAATCCCTTGGCAGTACTGAAGCGCACAAGCCAAATAGTGTATGAGTTTACCAAGTAAACAATCACAAACGATTAATAAAATACAGATTTTATTAAATGTTTGGAAAATACAACCAAAGAACAGATTCAGAACAGACTGATTGTTCGTAAGAATGAAAACAGCGTAAGAATGAAAACAGTAGAAGAAATTAACAAAGAAAAAGGGTAGACCTATTTGCTATGCTTGCAGAAAAACATAAAAGGGTTGGATGCTTTTGAATGCTGTGTTGGATGCTGTTTTCGAGAGTGACGCGGAGTGATCTGAATAGTTGGCCTGCCTCCATATTTATAGCGGCCATAATTGAATTCTGATTAGGAAAGGTCTCCTTAGCTTGCGCCTTAAGCTACTGATTGATTGGTTAATTGGAGAAATCCTTTTATATCAATGATTCCTTGCCTTATCATTATCTTGATTGAAGCAATCCCATCATCTCAGGGATCATCTCGCTTAAATCCAGCTGTTGGTGATAAGATTCTTTCCCAAACGGACTCGGATTTCCCCAGATCTGGAGTGACGTCACAAATGGCAGCTGTCATCAGAACCACCTTACCTCTACTCCCATCGGCCTCATAACTGTGACTAAAACTCATCGGACTCATGTAATGTCTTTATGTCCGATAACATCTCTCCAGGCGCTCACGTCCGATCGGGCTCACTTATTCACACTTTTCACTTTCAATACATATGGTGCCCGATAGTACGTTCATGTTCTTTATCTCCTCATCGGGCTCCCATTCTGACAAATGCCCAATGAAGTCCCTTATGCACGGCGTCTCAATCGGTCTCCCACGTATATCCTTGCTCCATTGCTTCCACCATTGATGCCCGATAGACCACTGCGGGTCTGATGCTTCCAATCGGGCTCCATCCCATGGAACATCCAGGTTGCCTTCTCTAAACTCCTAGCGACGCTTCCCCTAAGCCCAATATCATCATCTACTCCGGACCAACCGGTGTCTGAAATGCCCATGCCCGACTATCTCTAGGCCCATATCCTCATATCAATCGGGCTAGAAAACCCTTGGCGGTTTTTAGGTGCAAACAGCTACGTCGGGGCGTGACAGGATTTAGTGGTATCAGAGCATGGTTATTATTTATCACAAGATAGTTTAGCCAGGTTAGGGTTTACCAGTATAGACCCGATTCCACATTCCATTAAGTGTTACACACCCGATGATACGACAGGGAGGATAGACTCAGAACCCAAACGCCTAAGATTATTCTGTTCTGACTTTAAGTAGTACCTTTTCAGGTATGGATCCAGCTCCCCCACTTTATGTACCAGACAGGTTTGGGGGACACTTCGTGGTTCCTGGGGCAGTGATCCCAGCTTTTCTCGACTTATATCAGGCGGCCGTAGAGCAGTTGGTCGTGACGACGGTAGTATCTGAGGTTTGGCACCAGGTTCACGTGGTAGGCCTAGTTGACCTGACCCGTATCCGTTTTGAGCTTCGATATTTCCCAGAGGCTCAGCGTCTAGTTTTGGTCGAGATTCTGAGGTTGGTCGATAGCGACGCTTTCTACCTTCCCCTCGAGATCCAGATCGTGCATGCCCACCTGGCTCAGTTGGAGATGCCTCCGCCGGTGGTACCCATTGCTGAGGACGATGCAGAGGTTGTTCACGTGGTCCCAGTAGGTGGGGAGATCTTAGAGGACGGCATAGGTCTGGACGATCTTGTCGCTGAGCTCGAGGCTGAGCTAGCACTTGAGCTAGCTCTGCCTGAGGAGATGGTAGATGAGGCAGATGCTCCTGTATCTGCTTCATCGTCCACCTCTCACAGCTATGACGGGGTTGGACCGTTCGTTGTTCAGCGTTTTCGCCCTGTCGATTCGCTAGATCTCCTGATGGCCGCTTATGGAGATGATTGACGTTTTAGTTACGACTTGTACATATTAACTACTTTTAACTATTAGCTCTGTCTCTTTTTGCAACTGTAATTACATGCATTAGAGTATAGGGCAATGACCCCATTTTTGTAACATTAACTCTTGCATGCGTCCTAACCCATGCAGATAGGGTAGGCATTGATCTGACCATACATGCTTTTTGTATCTACTTGACAGAAGTGATATATATAAAATATACCCTTATGAATGTTGTTGTCGTTTAAATTACTTCATAGCACTGTGCATGCATGTTTCTCATCCTACTACCACTATCATGCATAGAATGGCTGGAGGAGTCAGGAGGAACAGGAACCTGATCGAGGGAGCACCCGAAGCTGCTGATCCTACAGGGATGTTTGAAGCGTTTATCAGACGGTTAGAAAGAATCGGTAATACGAACGACAATCGAAGAGACCATCAAACGGGAGACAAGTTGCTAGAAAGATTCCGTGCTCTAAGGCCCGAACAGTTTGCGGGTACCGCGGAACCCTGGAAGGCGGAACAGTGGTTGAGACAGATGGACCGGATGTTCGAAGCTGTCCAATGCAACGAGATAGACAAGAGAAGATTAGCTACATTTCAGTTGACCGATGCTGCCGCAGATTGGTGGGATTCGGTCATAGCTACTATCGGGAATGGAGCTGCAACGGGAATGACGTGGACTGCGTTCAAGGGGAGATTTTTGGAGAAGTATTTCCCGGCTACGGAGAGGCACAGAAGAGAGAAGGAATTCATGGACCTGACGCAAGGAACCAAGTCGGTGCAAGAGTACACCACACAGTTCGAAAGACTGTCTCGGTTTGCTCCACACCTGGTTGATACTGAAGAGAAGAAGATCCGCAAATATAATCAAGGGCTGACACCGCAGATTCGCCGCTTAACTCTCGGCCACTTGGATAAATCGTTTGAAGGACTTGTTGGTTTGGCTACTGATCTGGAAGAGGATGCTTGAGTGAGCCGAAAACAATTTGAATTCCGACCGCCTCAAAGGGGTAATTTTGGGAATAGACCACCAATGAACCGTACCCAAGGGCAGAAGAGGAATTTTGACGGAAGCAAGAAGACCCAGGCTATTACCTATCCGACTCAACCTCGAGTAGGCGAAGGAAGTAGTAGTGGAAAGTGTTTCAACTGTGGCAACCCTGGTCATGTGGCTCGTGATTGTAAGGCACTAAGGCGTGCTACTCAGCAAGGGATAGTCTGCTTCAACTGTGGTGAACTAGGTCACATCAGCAGGTTCTGTACTGCTCCTAAGCAGGTGACTTATGGTCAACAGGGTCAGACTCGCTTGAATGCGGTTATCCCTGATGCCGCTGGATATGATGGAACTGCGTATGAAGAAGGGAATTATGGAGAAGCTCAACCTGATCAGCAAGCAGTAGAAGGTACATTAACTCTGTTTAACTCCCATGTTAAAGTGTTATTTGATACGGGTGCTGCTCTTTCGTTCATATCTGTTAATACAATTCGAAGATTGAGTATTTTACCTCATCGCTTAGAGAAAGCTTTGAAGGCTACTTCGCCACTAGGAGCTGCGGTCAGATTAGGACACGTGTGCAAGGATTGTCCCTTACGGTTAGGAGACCGTGAAATCCCTGCTAGGTTGATTGTCCTATCAATGAAGGAGTTCGACATAATCCTAGGAATGGATTGGCTCTCTCAGAATCAAGTGAAGTTGGATTGTGCGAGGAAGAGAATTACATTCCCCGACAATGAGAATCAACCCTTTGATTTTCAATGTAACCCTACGGGAGATATGTTCCTCACGAGATGCTTAGCCAACATCAAAGTCGTCAGTACAGAGGTGACAGCGTCATCTATACCTGTAGTCAAGAACTTCGAAGAAGTGTTTGAAGATGTTTCTGGTCTACCGCCCGAAAGAAGTATAGAGTTCTGTATTGAACTTATACCGGGTACCGTACCGATCACCAAGGTTCCCTACAGAATGGCCCCCACAGAACTGTTGGAATTGAAGGAACAAGTTCAAGAGCTCGAGAACCTAGGTTTTGTACGCCCAAGTACATCGCCTTGGGGAGCACCGGTGTTATTCGTAAAGAAGAAGGACGGGACACTTAGTATAACACCCGTAATCGTGTTATTGCATTTCATTGCATTGTCTTGCATAATAATGTGTTGTGTTGTGTTGTGCATTTTGGCACATGTGTGAGTGAGTGTTGACTCACGAGTTGATTTGGGTGTCTGTATTAGAGAACCCTTTGAAACTGTGGTGATTGAGGATTTGTTGTTGTGACGTCTCTCCGAGTATGAGACGGTCACTGTGGAACATGTTAAATGTTTATCTGAAAATAAATGTTTACCTGTGTATTGCAATATCTGTATTATTTTCTGGCTTAGAATATATTTCTGTTGTTAGATTTAGTATCCTGGTGAGAACGAATGAACACGCTATTAATTTGGTAGGCTAATTAGCAACTTCGGAAACTTCATGTAGAAATTCGCGTTTTAGCGACCAAACGAAACTTAGTCGAAAACTTTTATAATTTTGAAGTTTCACTCGTAAAGCTATGAATAAGCTGTATAGAAAGTTTCAGAGACTGATTAGGAGTTTTGAAAACTTGTGGGGAGGTAAACGTAATTTCCAAAAGAGTTGCCTATATATAGATAGAGATGAATGGGATATTTTTCATAAGTGTTAACCTAATTCCAAAAGGAGGCCAAAAGGGGGGCTAGAGGGAGATTTAGGAGCTTAGAGCTTTGCGACGCCAAACGACGACCTTCCGTCAGTCTGGTTTCTCCCAAATTTCATATTCGAGCTCCTCGAGGTAAGAGCTTCGTTTTGATACCTATTAGGGCCTGTTTGGCTAAGTTTTCCGAAAAGTTATTTTCTAGAATTTTTCATAAAAGTTGATAAATGGAATTCTGATCCATAGGAATTTTACTAGACGGACTTCTGCACGTTCTTTGTGCACGGGTTTTCTTTGGATCGTATTATAAGTGCGTAAATCGGAGGTGAGTGATTCAACTATGTTTTGGAATGATTTCTTGGCATGTATTCATGTTATGTTTGAATAACATGTATTAATTCTTAGAGATATATTGTGTAGTTCATATTGGGCAAGTATATTGATAAGTAGGCTCAATAGCACGGTGATATGTTTTAATTACCGCGAGCATGGTGATATGTATTTGAGCATGTTAAGTTGCTTATTTGGGTCAGAAGGAGCACGTGGTCACCGTGCCATTTTGTGGAGCCGATAGAGTGGCATTAAGGTCGCACGATTGTTTGTAGAATCGTGGGTCTTACCCTTTCGCGTGGACTTATTGGCGAGGAGTCGCGGATTGGGAATATGGACGGGCACGTGAGTCTCCGACGACTAGTATGAAATGTAGAGATGTGAATGCGGACATGTTTATCATTCATGTACATATGTTGTTTTATTCACTAAGCATTAGCTTAAACAAATCGAAATATGTGTGGTTATTCAAATAACCATTTCAGGTGTTAATGCTGGCGAGGAATCGCAGAAGTGAGCACGTGGGTTGGGAGTTCTTTTAGAAGGCAACTTGAGTGTAAATCTTGTAGTTTTGGAATCCTAGAAACGTTGTAATAAGAATTTCTCTTGTTTTAACCCATGTTTAATTTGGTAGGATAGAATGAATCTTGAATGTTGTAATAGTTAGTAACATGTTGTAATATTACTTTAGAAATGTTTTAATACAGCTAGAATCAATTCGGCTTGAGTTTGGATTGAATGGTTGATCATTGGTGATAGTTAGAAAGCTTTTAAAACTTGTTTCCTGCAGTTTGGGCTGCTGCCAGGGGAGCAGTCGACTGAGCAGTCGACTGAACCCCTGAGCCTGTTGGCTTCCGCTTCATTTTTAGCAGAAGCAGTCGACTGGACCCTCGGCAGTCGACTGGACCTCCTTTTGCAGTCGACTGATTTTCGATATTAAAATCCCTGCCCGCCTCCGTCGACTGAGCAGTCGACTGAGCAGTCGACTGAACCTCTGGTTTTTAAAAATGTGTTTTGTTTTCCGCTGCGTGTGTTCTTCAAACCTAATTTTGGGAACGTTAATGAATTGGTTTAGCCTCGGTGGCGTGCCACGGGCTCCGGTTCCGCTATTGTGGGACCGGGCTGTGACATTTAGTGGTATCAAAGCATAAGTTTAGAGCCTTGGGAACGTTCGACGACGAGTAGAGTGTTGAGTGAATTATCACATGTTCTAAATTACATCCATACATATTAGAGATGTTTGATGCATATGGTATGTTGTTATACATACATGATTATGTTATTGCCATACATGCATAGTATTTATGCATTTGTGAATCGATTGAATCATCCGGATGTGGAACTGTATGATGAGATTACATTATCATAAGTTATAATAGACCGCGTGTTGTGGCAAGAGGGAAAGATGATATTTTGGTATTGATGAACAGTGAAATTTCTAAGCGAAAAGAAAATGGTTTTGATCGAATCGGTGGATGTTTTCCATGATAGTGACGAGTGTCCTTTGAGGGATGTAACCGAGAACGGAGTTTAAATAGTACGTCAAATGAGATTTTTGCATAGTCCAGTTAGAAAATGAAGGAAATTGTTCGTAGTGAAGTTTTGGGATTAAGATTGATTGATAAGAGTTCTGTCTCAGACATTGGTTGATCATTGTGACGTAAGAGCATAAGGATGAACAGTTGGGTTTTGTGATATGGGTTTTGTGATGGAAAGATAGTCCAGCAATATGTATTGCTAGCGTATGGGGTCAGTGAGGAATCTCTCACCTTATTTTACGATGTTAACCTACGGTACGATCGTACGAAGTTATCTTATGATGTATCTTACGGTATATACGGTGTTTATTGGGTAGTTGAAGAATCTTTCAACTTATTGTGCGGTATATGGTATGTATTGGATGGTTGAGGAATCTCTCAACCTATCTTACAGTATGTTTTGGACGGTTGAGGAATCTCTCAACCTATCTTGTGTTATGTATTGGGAATTGAGAAATATCTTAACGAGCTATGAGTATTGTGGTTATTGAGGAATCTCTCAACTGAACCTGATTTCGAATGGTTATGGCACCAAGATAGATTTAGATGTGGTATGAGGATTAGAAGTGAATGCTACTTGATCGATTGTATGTGTGAAAATGTTGGAGTTGGAGGACTGACCTAAGAGGAGGGGTTAAGAACGGGAATGATAGAGTATACTTTGACTGTTTGAAACTACAGTTGGTAGAAGTTTAATTGATGACATACTTCGGGAGTGGTTACTTAGACTTGATGATTATGTGCGTATAGATGTAACGATAAGGACGATATGGGTTGAAGGAGAAACTGTAGAATTTCTTGATGAAGAGTAAATGGACAGAAATGAAGAGTAAGAAGAGATAGAATAAAGGAAGTAGAAATAGGAGGCTGGAAGTAAAAGATAAGTGTGAATTATGGAACGTGATAAGAGATTCAGAGGAATCGAGTGGATATTTGGATAACATGGAGATGGGAGGAGCTTGATAGGGATATTGTAGCAAAGGTTGTTATCACAGAGAGTTGTAGTACGGGCGACCTCGAACCTAGATTTTGAATGTATTTTCAAATTAAAACGAAAACCTTTTCTTCAATGCTTTTAAAACATCTTTGGGTTTCTGAAGCAAGTGGTTGCCAGCTGGAAGTTGGAGTACAATAATTATTACGATACTGAACAAGAACAATTGTGAAAGTGGATAGAGTAAAGAGACTTTGGGTAAGTCAAGTTAGACAAATGAAAATGTAAAATGGGAAGATGAATCTTTGATGAGTAAGTGAACAGAACCGGTAAGAATGGGAGGAAGACATGGTATTACGTTGAGTACATTATCAAAAATGATAGTAGAAATGCAAAATGGTTGGAGGATAATGGTGGATGCAATGAAATACGATCTCAGTGTCCTGGATTCCAACAAGGTTAGAGAGTTTTGAGACTGTCGAAGTCCACCCTAAGAAAATTTTAAAGTGTTTAAAATATTTTAAAACTTTCGTTGAGTAAGAAAATTTGTTTTAAAAACTTGTAATAAGGTACCAAGAGGACTTTGGAAGACGAGTATCGTGGTGGGACATGGTATGCTTAGCGCTTGAGACAAAACGGTGGTCGTCAAACGAATGAGTTCTACGTGAGTAGATTATCAACTTGGGAATTCTAAAGTAAAAGGGTTAGTGAAATGTTGTACACTTGGAATTAGTAAGTTGGAAGCGGTGCTGTTAAACGAGTTGACTTGAGTATTGTCACGAAAGGTATGTGAATTGAAAGTCGATAAGAAATTTATCAAACACAGTGAGAATATGGTACTTGATTGGGAAGACCAAATTATTGAATTGTCTTCAGATGGTTATGGGAATAGTATGAAATACTTAGGACAGCAAGTTCTTCGTGAACAATGAAATTGAGATCAGAATGGCGAATATAAAGGATTAGAGAATCTGAATTGGAGTTAAGTCAGGTTGACTAGAGTTATGAAATACTAAATCATTAAATAAGGTATGAAACCTTGAGATGATATACAAGGAATATATGTTCAGTGTAAAAGGCAGTCAGAAATTCAGTAAGAGTTGAGATACATGAGTACGCTTGGTATGAGCTTGTGTGAGGGTGGAAGTGAAACACTTGAGACTCATGGAGTCGTATAACCACGTAAATGGTGGTGGATCTACATGGACTAATAGACCAAAGGATAGTATACGAGTGAGGTATGAGATGGGAATGGAGTACATTGTTGTTGAGATTTTCGATAGGAAAATAATTGGCTCTGGATGTGTGTACACTACGTAAACAAGAATGGATTGTGAATGACCAAGGGTTTAGGACATGAACGAGGTATGTTATGAACATGGGAGTACATTTTATAAACTCTATGGTATGTGTATGATTGACTAAGTCAAGTTTGGGTTCACATCGTTAATTGTTGCGACAGATATTGGGGTAACTATATGTGGAAATATTATGCAAAATTTTAAAATGATTTAATTAAAAAAAAAAAAAACAAAAAGGGAGAATATAAAATTTACTTTGTTACAAGGTTTAAATTGAAGGTGTAACATTTAATCTTTTACGTTAGTCGACGATAGTTTGAGTACAGAATGCGAGAGATAAAGGGGCAAGTGTGTTTAACTATTCGAGACATCAGGTGGGCTCGAAGAAGTAGAGTGATATGAAATTTTCAGTTAGGAATCTGGATAGTATCTTACGAGGCATGTATGATTGGAAGTATAATACGAGGTTGGATTAAACCGAATGAAATTTGAAAAGGAATGAAAGTCGTTTGAAAACGTGTTATCGTTCTACAAGTATTCCGCGATTAGCAGGATAAGGGATTGAATCTATGGTATATGAAATAGTTGGTTGAGGCATTGACTTATCAACATAGTATATATGCATGAAAGTACTCAGTTTGGTTCACTTCAAGATGAAGAATCAGGTATGGTTGCTACCCAGTTGAGACGTGTTGGAAGCGACTTTTAGTCTAAAGGGAAGATGGGTAGAAGTGAGAGGAGTTATTTCCTTTGACTTGGGTATTGTGATGAGACTTTGAGTTCAGAAAAGATATGTGACAAGTACAATGAAAGCATGTAAGGGTTGGTGATGTGATGGGAAATGTCAGATTTGACTTTTGAGTATGTCTACTCAGGCATTGATGTCCTTACTTACCAAAGTAGTTCGATAATTACTAGAATGAGGTTTGAAGCTTTAATCGGATTGAGACAGGAACTCTGGGGATTTATTTTCCTTCAGAGCTTGAGGATTTATTTCCCTCATGAGATTATAATATCTCAGTAGAGATGTGTGGGTTGTGATGAATGAACGTTGACAGTACTTGTGAGAAAGTCTTTGTAAATTGATGAGATGGTACTGAAAGTTTGGGGACAAACTTCTTTTAAGGGGGAGAGAATTATAACACCCGTAATCGTGTTATTGCATTTCATTGCATTGTCTTGCATAATAATGTGTTGTGTTGTGTTGTGTTGTGCATTTTGGCACATGTGTGAGTGAGTGTTGACTCACGAGTTGATTTGGGTGTCTGTATTAGAGAACCCTTTGAAACTGTGGTGATTGAGGATTTGTTGTTGTGACGTCTCTCCGAGTATGAGACGGTCACTGTGGAACATGTTAAATGTTTATCTGAAAATAAATGTTTACCTGTGTATTGCAATATCTGTATTATTTTCTGGCTTAGAATATATTTCTGTTGTTAGATTTAGTATCCTGGTGAGAACGAATGAACACGCTATTAATTTGGTAGGCTAATTAGCAACTTCGGAAACTTCATGTAGAAATTCGCGTTTTAGCGACCAAACGAAACTTAGTCGAAAACTTTTATAATTTTGAAGTTTCACTCGTAAAGCTATGAATAAGCTGTATAGAAAGTTTCAGAGACTGATTAGGAGTTTTGAAAACTTGTGGGGAGGTAAACGTAATTTCCAAAAGAGTTGCCTATATATAGATAGAGATGAATGGGATATTTTTCATAAGTGTTAACCTAATTCCAAAAGGAGGCCAAAAGGGGGGCTAGAGGGAGATTTAGGAGCTTAGAGCTTTGCGACGCCAAACGACGACCTTCCGTCAGTCTGGTTTCTCCCAAATTTCATATTCGAGCTCCTCGAGGTAAGAGCTTCGTTTTGATACCTATTAGGGCCTGTTTGGCTAAGTTTTCCGAAAAGTTATTTTCTAGAATTTTTCATAAAAGTTGATAAATGGAATTCTGATCCATAGGAATTTTACTAGACGGACTTCTGCACGTTCTTTGTGCACGGGTTTTCTTTGGATCGTATTATAAGTGCGTAAATCGGAGGTGAGTGATTCAACTATGTTTTGGAATGATTTCTTGGCATGTATTCATGTTATGTTTGAATAACATGTATTAATTCTTAGAGATATATTGTGTAGTTCATATTGGGCAAGTATATTGATAAGTAGGCTCAATAGCACGGTGATATGTTTTAATTACCGCGAGCATGGTGATATGTATTTGAGCATGTTAAGTTGCTTATTTGGGTCAGAAGGAGCACGTGGTCACCGTGCCATTTTGTGGAGCCGATAGAGTGGCATTAAGGTCGCACGATTGTTTGTAGAATCGTGGGTCTTACCCTTTCGCGTGGACTTATTGGCGAGGAGTCGCGGATTGGGAATATGGACGGGCACGTGAGTCTCCGACGACTAGTATGAAATGTAGAGATGTGAATGCGGACATGTTTATCATTCATGTACATATGTTGTTTTATTCACTAAGCATTAGCTTAAACAAATCGAAATATGTGTGGTTATTCAAATAACCATTTCAGGTGTTAATGCTGGCGAGGAATCGCAGAAGTGAGCACGTGGGTTGGGAGTTCTTTTAGAAGGCAACTTGAGTGTAAATCTTGTAGTTTTGGAATCCTAGAAACGTTGTAATAAGAATTTCTCTTGTTTTAACCCATGTTTAATTTGGTAGGATAGAATGAATCTTGAATGTTGTAATAGTTAGTAACATGTTGTAATATTACTTTAGAAATGTTTTAATACAGCTAGAATCAATTCGGCTTGAGTTTGGAATGAATGGTTGATCATTGGTGATAGTTAGAAAGCTTTTAAAACTTGTTTCCTGCAGTTTGGGCTGCTGCCAGGGGAGCAGTCGACTGAGCAGTCGACTGAACCCCTGAGCCTGTTGGCTTCCGCTTCATTTTTAGCAGAAGCAGTCGACTGGACCCTCGGCAGTCGACTGGACCTCCTTTTGCAGTCGACTGATTTTCGATATTAAAATCCCTGCCCGCCTCCGTCGACTGAGCAGTCGACTGAACCTCTGGTTTTTAAAAATGTGTTTTGTTTTCCGCTGCGTGTGTTCTTCAAACCTAATTTTGGGAACGTTAATGAATTGGTTTAGCCTCGGTGGCGTGCCACGGGCTCCGGTTCCGCTATTGTGGGACCGGGCTGTGACACTTAGACTGTGTATCGACTACAGAGAATTGAACCGAGTAACTATCAAGAACAAATATCCTTTGCCTCGGATTAACGATTTGTTTGATCAACTACAAGGAGCTACGACATTTTCCAAGATAGACCTGAGGTCGGGATATCATCAGTTGAGGGTACGGAAGGAAGACATACCTAAGACTGCTTTCAGAACCCGATATGGTCATTATGAATTCCTGGTAATGCCGTTTGGAATGACGAACGCCCCGGCAGTGTTTATGGATCTGATGAACAGAGTGTTCAAACCTTATTTAGATCAGTTTGTCATCGTCTTTATTGATGATATTTTGATCTATTCTAAGTCAAGAGAAGAACACGAGCAACATCTACGGATTGCGATGCAGACGCTCAAGGACCAGCAGTTGTATGCCAAGTTCAGTAAGTGTGAGTTCTGGTTGCAGGAAGTGAAATTTTTGGGACACAAGGTGTCATCTCAAGGAATTTCAGTGGATTCATCCAAGACCGATGCTGTATCAAACTGGGTTAGGCCGAGCAACCCTACAGAAGTTCGGAGTTTTCTTGGACTCGCAGGCTATTACAGGAGATTCGTTGAGGGATTCTCAAAGATAGCAGCACCTTTAACTGGGTTGACGAAGAAGAATTTGAAGTTCGAATGGACAGAGAAGCATGAGCGAGCCTTTCTAGAGTTGAAAGAGAGACTCACTACCGCACCGGTACTAGCAATACCCAAGCCTGATGAGAAGTTCACTATCTTTAGTGACGCATCATATCAAGGGTTAGGGTGTGTACTTATGCAAGATGGCAGAGTTATAGCCTATGGATCCAGACAGCTGAAGCCGAATGAATTGAACTATCCCATTCATGATTTGGAGTTGGCAGCAGTAGTTTCGCACTCAAGATTTGGAGACACTATCTCTACGGTGAGAAGTTTGATTTATTCTCCGATCACAAGAGTCTAAAGTATTTGTTCACACAGAAAGAGTTGAACATGAGGCAGCGCAGATGGATGGAGCTGATCAAAGATTACGACTTCACATTAGAATATCACCCGGGTAAAGCTAATGTGGTTGCTGATGCCCTGAGTCGACAGACTCGTGAGACGATCGCCCCCTTAATGGTGAGAGAGTGGCGAGCTTTGGAGACTTTGGCGGAATTCGATGTACAGGGTGCTGAAGAAGGAGGAGAACAATTGTTCGGATGTCTTATCCTACAGCCTGTTCTTATCGACCGCATTATTGGAGCTCAGAAAGAAGATGAGAAGTTTAAGGCATGGTTCGTTAAGATGTCAGAAAAAGACCCGACAGAATGGAAAGTGGGAGTTGATGGAGGATATCGGTGCAGGAATAGATTATGTGTGCCAGGTAATGAAGAGTTAAGGAAGGATATCCTGGAAGAAGCGCATAAGTCAAGATATACAGTTCACCCGGGAGGAACGAAGATGTACAAAGATCTGAAGAAAAATTTCTGGTGGGAAGGTATGAAGAAAGACGTGGCCGAATTTGTATCCAAGTGTTTGACGTGTCAGCAAGTCAAAGCTGAACATCAGAGACCGTCAGGATTGTTGCAACCGCTACCTATTCCTGGTTGGAAGTGGGAGCACATTTCGATGGATTTTGTAGTGGGATTACCCCGGTCGCAGCAGAATCATGACGCTATTTGGGTAATCGTGGATCGATTGACGAAGTCAGCTCATTTCATTGCTTATAGTATGACATACCCGGTAGAGAAGATGAGCCGAATGTACATACAACAAGTTGTACGACTTCACGGTGCACCTGTGTCGATTGTGTCAGACCGTGACGCGCGTTTTACCTCTGGATTTTGGGAAAGTCTGCAAGAAGCTATGGGAACTTCACTCAAAAAGAGTACTGCTTTTCACCCTCAGACAGATGGACAAACTGAGCGTGTTAATCAGATAATGGAAGATATGCTCAGGGCTTGTGTGATCGATTTTGAAGAATCTTGGGAGACACACTTGCCATTGGTAGAATTTGCCTATAACAACAGCTATCACACGAGTATCGGTATGGCTCCGTTCGAAGCATTGTACGGACGACCATGTCGTTCCCCATTGTGTTGGGCAGAGGTTGGGGACTCAGAATTGTTGGGACCAGATTTGGTAAGGGAAACCAATGAGAAGATTACTTTGGTCAAGGAGAGGATGAGAACCGCTCAAAGCCGATATAAGAGTTATGCTGATCGACGCCGGAAGAATTTGGAGTTTAGTGTTGGAGATCACGTACTCCTTAAGGTTTCACCAACCCGAGGAGTGGTACGTTTTGGTCTCAAGAGAGGGAAATTAGCTCCGCGTTTTATCGGACCGTTTGAGATTTTGGAGCGTGCCGGGAAAGTAGCTTATCGACTGGCACTACCACCGAAGATGTCTGGGGTTCACAACGTATTTCACGTAAGTATGTTGAGGAAATACATACGAGACCCCTCGCACGTGGTTAGTTATGACGATATTGAGACAAGTCATAACGTTTCTTACAAGGAGAGACCTGTGAAAATTTTGGATCAGAGTATCAAGAAGTTGAGGAATAAGGACATCCCGTTGGTGAAGGTTCAGTGGAATCACCATGACGAAAACGAAGCCTCGTGGGAAGTTGAAGCTGATATGAGGAAGAAGTACCCGGAGTTGTTTCATAATTAGTCAGTCTTGATTTCGGGGACGAAATCCTGTTTAAGGGAGGGAGGGTGTAATAACCTGCATTTCCATTTAATTTAAAATTCAATTTCATATTTAATTGGTATTTGCATTGTCATATTTAATTTCAATTATTATGGACTCCTTCATTCAATTACATTTCTCATGTTCTAAATTTTATTTCTTGAATTATTGCAAGCTTAGAATGTTGTTGGGGTTAAATTGTAATTTTTATAAAATTAGTAATACCTGTGTGGATTTCAAAATCTGTATTTCAAAAACGGTGGAAAAGTTTACTTTTGATTCAATCAGTATTTTTATAAAACCAGAAAATCAATTCTTAAGTTAAAATGGAATTCCCGTATTTTTGTGGTGACCACCGCGCCCCGAAAATACCAGTTTATGTCCAAACCTGTCCATGTTGTGTTTAACTTCCACAGATTTTGGAAGTGACCGATTTAGACATTTGCTTTATTTCCATTAATGGCAAGTAATCATTGGATAAGGCATTGTTTGGGAATGTTTAGCTTATATGTGCAAATGTTGTGCCATAAGCTGGGTTTGCCAAACACCTTCACATTGACCCCTATGAACCTATTTGACCCCTACTCTAATTCACAGCAATTCTATACATCCATATACGTATCTATATCTGTGTATATTAGTAATTAGTTAATTAGGAACTTAACTCAATTTGTAGAGTATTTGTTAAGATGCTTGGAGCCCAAGCCCTTCAATTGATTTTCTCTATTTATATGTACACTACACACTCTCACACACATACATTGAGTTTCTTACTGAAATTCCAGAGAGAAAAGAGAGAGTGCAGAGAGTTCTTCAGAAATTATATAGAGAGAGTAAGCTCTTAATCCCCATAGCCAAAGCTTGGGTTTGAATTTCTCCATTTGATTTCCTTTCTCAACAAACACTACTTCTCTTTGATATCAGTGAGTATTCTAAACTCACTAAGAATGTAATTACATGTCTATTTACTGTGTGTTTGTTTAATTTTGAAATACACCATTGTTGATCCTACGTATGAAAATTCATAGCTTGAAATCAAGATTTTCAAACCTTAATCTAAATTCGTTTTTAGAGATGAATATGGAAGATTATAGTATGTATTGACTATGTTTGATGTATTGAAGCTTAATTCATTCATATGGAAAAGTATATAAGAAAATGAATTTTGACATGTTTTAGTTTATCATAAAATTGGAGAGTTATAGTTAGAATCATGTTAAATTAACCATAGATTCTTAATCCTTATTGAAAAACAAAGAGATCCATATATAACATGATGTACACACTTACAGAATTGAAAATGGGTCAAAAAGACCCCTGTTTTACTGAACCAGAGCAGTTTCTGCGGAGAAGATGAAGCCTCAGCTTCATCTCGCGCCACGATCGCGCGCGCGAGAATCGCGCGAGCGACCCCTCGCGCGAGCGGCCCGCGCGCGCGAGGTAGGCCTCCCCAGGCAGACGTAAGAGTTTATATATATATATTTGAAAATTGGCTGGTCGCGCGAGCGAGGGTCGCGCGAGAACCCCTTCGCGCGAGCGATCCGCGCGCGCGACCTTGTTTTCCTCAGGCAGAAAGAAAAGTTTATTAATAAAAGGAAAAATGGGCTTATCGCGCGAGCGACCCTTCGCGCGAGCGGCCCGCGCGCGCGAGGTATTGCAGTTTCTGTTTTTGTCTGTTTTTCTGTTAAGGGACTGTTTGGATGAAATTTATATACTGTTGAGGTTCTGTTTGGGAAACTTGGTTAATCAGAACTCTATTTGGTTATGTTTCAATGATTAAAACATTGTAGTATGACTCATTAATCCCCGTACGCGTGTTGTTTCTTAATTCAGCATTTTTGTTTAAGTGCATACCATTCATGTGGGTCAGTGGTACATGCATAGGGGTGTCAGTCTGTGTGGAAAAGAGTAATGGTAGTGTGGAAAGAGTATGAGTTTGTGTTTGTGGTTGTGGTTGTGGTTGTGGTTGTGGTTGAGTATGAGTTTGTGGTTGTGGTTGTGGTTGTGGTAGAGTTTGTGGAAGAGGGTATCTTTGAAATGCGACGGTGGCAAATATGGACACTCCCTGACGCCCATGGAAGCGTTAAAGTGTGTGAAGCCGAACTCGGACACTCCCTGGCACCCATGGTAGTGCTAAAGTGTGGCCTACGGACACTCCCTGATAACTCGAGTCTGGATACTGTGTGAGGGGTCGCCCCGGTATTTGCATGGCGGTTAGGGTATTCAAAGTGTGAGGCATTGGACACTCCCTGGTACCCCGGACCAAAGTGTGAGGCAAACTGGACACTCCCTTGCGCCCCGTTGCTAAAGTGTGGCTGTCTGAGTGTTTCAAAGATACCAGGAGTAGGATAGTGGGTTGTTGTGGCTGTCGAGAGAAAAGCGTCGGCAAGATGAGTGTGGTGCATTGTTCTCATACACGGTCCCATCTGTTTAAATTACCCTCTTTAAATAATGTTGTGAATGTTTTCTAAATGAGCTCCTTACTTCAATAATAAACTTGTGGATTTAAATGGGAATTGGAAAAAGGTAAGTTGGTATGTTTTACATTCAAAGTTATGTTTTTAATACTCACCAGCTTCTTGAAGCTGACGACGTTGATGCGTCCTGGACATTCGTGTTCAGGCTTTTCAGGTTACAATCAGGAGGAATCATACGATTATGCTAATTAAGAATGGCTGCTGTTGGGACGAGAAACTGTTTATTATATGTTTTAAGTTTATCTGTTTTAAGTTATGAACTGTTTTGTTTTAAGGATGACTGTAACAGACTCTAAGTTATTATTTTATTTTCAAGGCGGTCTGTGCCTTAGTTGACCCCGGTTTATAAGATGTAATAAGATAGAAAATTTTTGTAAGCCTTGATTGCTTTACTCTGATTATTATATTTTGTTGTTTGACGTTTGGGACGGAATCGATCCTTCAAACTGTCGCGACCTACGGGTCCATAATGGAAATTAAACGCTTTCCTTATTTATGCTACGTCGGGGCGTGACACCCAACCTCTCTCTCTCTCTCTCTCTCTCTCTCTCTCTCTCTCTCACACACACACACACACAGCCACCACCACCACCACCACCAACAACCCAAACCCAAACCCAAACTCAATCCCCAACCCCTCTCTCTCTCTCTCTCTATATATATATATACATTAGTATATATACATATCTAACATATGGCCACCACCACTCCAAGCTCTCTGTATCTCTTTTCTCTGTTCTCATCACCACCACCATCACGGGTCACCTCCTTCACCCACCACCGCCACTGCAAAAAAAAAAAAAAAAAGTTGCTGGTTTTTGGAGCAACTATCCAAATGGAAGGAGCAACTCACCAAGCGTATCGGGAGCAACTCACCAAACGGAATGAGCAAATCACCAAACATGTTGCTCCTTACGTTTAGTGAGTTGCTCCTGATACGTTTGGACAGTTGCTCATTCCGTTTGGACAGTTGCTCCAACCTGTAATTTTTTTTTTTACTTCCTTTTTGGTGGTTGAGGAAGATGGTCTGTGGTGGTGGTGGTGGTGGTGGTGGTGGTGAGAAAAGAGATGAGAGATACTGTGGATATCGCAGGTTGACTTACCCACAACTTTTCAAAAAATCTATTTCTAAAACAAAATGAGTCGCCACTTAATTTTTAAAAGGAGAATTAAGAAACCATTTAAAAGCAAACTGATCTTTTAGAAACCAGAGATTAACTAGGTCCGGGGATTATGGAATGAGAGAGGAAGGAGCCCGTCGAACTAAAACACCCTCTCTCATCCTATCTTGCGATAGGCCTCTACTCAACATCCTTTTAATCAAATTTATTAATCTAAGCATGCCCTCAACTAATACATATATACATATACATCACAAAAGCATGTCCAAAGGGTGTAAAATTGCAATTGACAAAATATCATTCAAAAGCCACATAATTCAGGTAACAAGCGACATGATATGCAATAGAGAACAAGTGAACTTACCTGGGATCCAACAGCGATAATAAACGTGCAATGCATGCGAACAAAAGAAAATCCTAAAAAGAGTCTCTGATCACATATACACATAAGGCAAAACCTAAGGTGTCGCGCATTAAGTCGAAGAATCAATAAAATCAAGAAATTAAGATAAACTAAAGAGGAGTCTTAGAAATCATACCTTAATAGCGCTACAAAACAAAGGGTTAGTCCACATGATATGCAAGATACGATGTTTAGAAATGACAATCCTAAATTTCTAGCTTAAATCTATCTAATGTAATTAAATCCAAAGCAAATAAATCCTAATTATAAGCGTCAAACCACATGGATGAATATGTACATGGACGAGGATAAACTATGAAATATTCTTAAACCTTGAATTCAAGCTCAACTAATCATTTATTAAAACATGGTTTAAGCCCTAGATCATAGAAGAGTCATTTGGACCATTATTTACAAAGTTGGTCAAATGTGTCATAAAACTCTGAAAATTGCAGAGAGCAGACCAGATATGTAGGAAAATAAAGAGCACGTATCTCATGGTTTGATGTTGATGAATTTTGGACACAAGATGCCTCTGTGAGTCTAGTTTTCAAATCAAAAAGAAAATCAAAGTTTCAACGGTCGGATCTCTGGGAATATGAAAAATACTAGACATCACTCAGCACTTTACAACCTTCTGTCCAGAATTCTTGCACGATTTATTAAAAATAGTAAAAAAATCATAATTGCTTTGTTCTTTTTAGGGTGACTTCCTAACACATTAATCTACTTAGAAAAAATTATTTTGGGTCACAAACACTTTATTAAAACCTCGATTTATTTATTTCAAAAGAATGTTACTGTTCTGGAACTATTCTGAAACTCTGGACAGATTGTTGTTACTCCACAAAACCCATGATCAAACCCTTCTAAACATGAAACCAACTTAAAACAAAAATTACAGTGGTAGAACATTGTCTTATTGACACTTTCCCGTTGGTTTCACTTGATTCCAACGGTTAGATTTCGAACTAAAAATCTTTGATCAAAAACAGTTTGTGAACTCACTGTTTTTATTGGTCAAGTTCAATTTTTATTTGGCAACCCCAACTATTAAACCATGAAGTTGGGTTAAACCAAACCACTTCTCCTACCATTTGATGGTCATTGGATGCTAAAGACCTTCATACTTATTGATTTCAAGTGAAGTATGAATAAACTTCATGAAATCTCAAAATGATGAACCTAAACCATAGAGATGAGTTTAGACCCAACATACTTTCTCCTACCATTTGGTGGTCATTGGAGATGAAGGTGCAACTAATACTTGATGGTTTTCAAAGGAATATAGAAAGGATTCCATGAGACATTAAGTTTAGAGGATCCAAGTCATGAGCATGGACTTGGATCCTATCTATGTGAAATAAAGTGGTGATCAAGTTTTGACTTTCATGTAGAGCACAAGCTTACATGAGATTCAAAGGATCATCCTCAAGAGATCAAGAGAGATATTAAAGATCTCCAAGGCCTTCAAGAGAAGAAAATGGACAAAAAATGGAAGGGAGTAATGGGAACAAAAAAAAAAAGAACTCCTAAGTTTATTTGGCAAACAAAGAAAGTAATGAAAGATTTAGGATTAGAGATTTTAAGAGAAGAAAGAGTAAGCTAATAATCTATGGTTAGAGGATCACCTCCAAATTATCCTCAAAGTTTTCTTTTCTTTGAAGATCTTCCAAGCCCTTTTCTCTAATTCTCTAAACACTCTCTTTTCTCTCTAAAAATGTTGGTGTAATGGAAGTGTTTTTGCATGTGTTCTCCCTCCCAATCTTTTTTTTTTTGGTGTCCCCTCTTTTAGGAAGATCCTTTCTCTTTTATAGGCAAAATTACCAGGTATTTTTGGTGAATTTCGGAGCAAAAAACAGGTGTAATTCTCTCATTTGGTGGTACAATGTGTACTTTCTGAATTTAGACAGACTGCTGTCCAGCGCGGCAGTCCAGATACTGCCGCGACAGTCCGTGACTGCCGCTGCTGCATTTCATGACTGCCGTTGCGGCACTTCATGACTGCCGCGCGGCATTTATCAAATGCCGCGGCTATTAATGGATTGCCGCATTTTTGTCAGTCTTACTTTATCAGTTTTTTGTTCTTATTCGCATACGCATACGTATTGCTCTGCAAAATACAGACTTTAAAAGTGAGCGGCAGTCAGAAATTTTTGGCGGCACTTGGTGACTGTCGGAACGGCACTCTCCGACTGTCGTACGGCACTCAGTGAGTGCCGCGGCAGTCTGCCGTATGCCATTTTTATTTGAGATTCCCCTTTTTTGGACTTCTCCCTTTTGAAACAAATTATTTTTGAAGATCCTTTCCAAAAATCATGTCTTATACCTGAATTCTCCTAAATACCTGGTATTTTTCCTCTTTCTGTGAAATTTTATCGCGTTTTGGAGATTTTCTGAAGAGCTTGGAATACTTCAATTTTTCGGTCCTTGTCATCATCGGATATGGAGGTTACACTCTCCTAAATTCGACGGTCGGTCAAAATTGGGGTGTCTACAGTTTGCCCCTCTTTGACGGAGCTTGTGGAGCAACGCGTCCCATAAGTGAATGTCAAAGCCTGTGTGAAGACAAGCCTTTGACCAGACTGTCGAATGTAGGTAAAAACAAAATGCGTTGCAAAAGTAGGTGTGCAGCGGAATTCCAATTGGTCGTGCCCTACGGCGAGCTGCCTACGTATCCTGTCAGGAATCAGACCAACGCGTAGTTCAGGCATGGGTTGAACATTCACAAACGCAAGTAGTCACACGGATGGATGCACCTATCCTGTCGTGATGCAAGTGCAATGCGATGGCGTTTTCTGAATTGACCTGATTGTGTAAATGTCATGCTTATCATGTTTTCCCTACGTACGACGCGCATTTCGTGGCGTGTTAGTCAGGCAAGATTTTTCATGCGAAAATCTGACACAGGAGTCATGAAAGTGCTTTTGATTTGATCACGAAGGTCAACACAAGTCCGTTGCGAAAACCGGGAATATATATTCGTTATATTCTCAAAGCGAGGGTTGACGCAAGTCAGTTGCAAAAACCGGGAATATAAATTCGTCATATTCTCAAAGCGAGGGTTGACGCAAGTCCGTTGCGAAAACCGGGAATATAAATTCGTCATATTCTCAAAGCGAGGGTTGACGCAAGTCCGTTGCGAAAACCGAGAATATAAATTCGTCATATTCTCGAAGCGAGGGTTGACGCAAGTCCGTTGCGAAAACCGGGAATGTAAATTCGTTATATTCTCAAAGCGAGGGTTGACGCAAGTCCGTTGCGAAAACCGGGAATATAAATTCGTTATATTCTCAAAGCGAGGGTTGACGCAAGTCCGTTGCGAAAACCGGGAATATAAATTCGTTATATTCTCAAAGCGAAAGTCAACGCAAGTCCGTTGCAAAAACCGGGAATATAAATTCGTCATATTCTCAAAGCGAGGGTTGACGCAAGTCCGTTGCGAAAACCGGGAATATAAATTCGTCATATTCTCAAAGCGAGGGTTGACGCAAGTCCGTTGCGAAAACCGGGAATATAAATCCGTTATACTCTCAAAACGAAAGTCAACGCAAGTCCGTTGCGAAAACCGGGAATATAAATCCATTATACTCTCAAAACGAAAGTCAACGCAAGTCCGTTGCGAAAACCGGGAATATAAATCCGTTATACTCTCAAAACGAAAGTCAACGCAAGTCCGTTGCGAAAACCGGGAATATAAATCCGTTATATTCTCAAAACGAAAGTCAACGCAAGTCCGTTGCGAAAACTGGGAATATAAATTCGTTATATTCTCAAAGCGAAAGTCAACGCAAGTCCGTTGCAAAAACCGGGAATATAAATCCGTTATATTCTCAAAGCGAGGGTTGACGCAAGTCCGTTGCGAAAACCGGGAATATAAATCCGTTATACTCTCAAAACGAAAGTCAACGCAAGTCCGTTGCGAAAACCGGGAATATAAATTCGTTATATTCTAAAATTTCCAAAGTTCGGGAGCCCACGGGCTTGAAATCTACTTTATATCTTCAAGACCCGGGGCCTATAGGCTAGGATTTCATCTTTTGAATTTTGGGGCCCACATGCTCGAATTTTATTTCGATTTCTGGGAGTTGGGAGCCCACAGGCTCAAATTTATACCCGCATTTTGAAATTTGTAGTCGATTTAAACCTAGAAACAAAACCGGGGTCAAAAAGTGCAATGAGGGCACACTTTGGGGGGCTCAAGTTCAATTTTCGGGACTTGATTTGAATTTTTGGGGGGAAAGTAAATATCTTTGAACCGCCTTAATCGCGGCACACGCGGTTTTTCGCGGCAGTCCATGACTGCCGCGCGGCACTCACGGAGTGCCGTTGCGGCACTCGGCGAGTGCCGCGCGGCAGTTGACTGACTGCCGCGCACGGAAAAATGAGTGCCGCGTTTGAGCGGCAGTGGCTAAAACCGCCGGGGTTCAAACATTTCTTTCATTCTCTCACTCTCTTCATCTCAAAATCTCTCTGGAGAAAAATTTCTCCCATCCTCTCCTCGCCTCTGTATTGATTTACGACACTCACAGGTATGTTCTGCTAGATCAGAGTTTGATTAAATTTCTTTGTTTCATTGTTTTTCTGACTTTTCACTAATCTAACGCGCGGGTTCTCTCTTTTTCTTTGACAGATTATGGCGAGTGGTTCAGGACGCAAGAAAAGGGCCAGATATACTGCCACTCATCACCCGGACGTCACACTCCTATTGAGGGACCCTGACGAGCATCTGTCGGCCCGCGCTTTCAAGCGCGAGGTAAACGCCTCCTTTTATTTATTTCTCGTATTTCCTTCTCCTTGTGAATGTAACGTAGAATTGTCGCCACTTTTAGATACCCTACTCCAAACGCCATGCTTGTGGTGTCTTGAACGCTCCATTTCATGCTTCTTGCAAAGGAGTTTTTATTTTATGAATTTTCAGAAACTGGGTGTTACGCTTGAATTTTTTGAACACTCATCTCTTATTTGTATTTTTTATTTATTATTTTTTTCTTTTAACTTTCCTCAAAGATTTTTTTTGAAAACCATTTGATCAAAACTTCAAACACCCAATGCTCATGAATACACGATCCTGAACCTTCTCCTGTATTGGCGAGTTTTTCCTTGAGCATTCCAAGTGCCATTTATTCAAAAAAAAAAAAAATGATTCTCGAATGTTTGCAATTATGCATTTTTCTTTGAAAATTATACTTTTTCGGGCCCAAAATCTCTTTCGAAGCTTATATGTGCATGTATTTCAGAGACTGTGGACAAACTACTCTTTTTCTTTTCTTTTCTTTTCGGAACCTTGTTAAAAAATCGAGCATTTTCTTTTATTCATTTCTTCTTGAATGCAAACAAGTGCTTTGCTTGTGAAATCCCCTATGAACACTTCTGGATTTTCCATTCCTTTATCAATTATTTATTCACTGTTGTTGTTCTCTTCTTTATCCACTCCCTAACAACAAACTTTTTATTCTTTTCTTACAGCTGCAGCCGAAGGTGCTGAAGGGGCATGGCAGCCTCGCCCATGGCCACGAGTGGTACACAGAGCTGAGCCCGACCGTGAGGGCTCTAGTGGATGGAGACTTCGTCAAACTTTTGACGAAGAGCTCCAACGACCTACAGCAGATGCATGCGTTGGCTGAGCGGTGGTGGGATACCACGAGTACTTTCCACTTCGATTTTGGGGAGATGACGATGACCCCTCTAGATTTCAGCATGATCACGGGGATAGCCTTCGGCGGAGAGCCTCTGAGGTACTTGACGGACCAGGAGTGGGACCAGATGGAGCCGTTGCTAGGGGTGGTCCCGGAGGAGGCTTTGGTCACAGCTCGATGGTTTATGGATATATTCCGGGGCAAAGCCTGTCACGCCCCGACGTAGCATAATTCAGGAAAGCATTTAATTTCCTTTATGCACTCGTAGGTCGTGACAAGTGAGTATGACCAATTGTCCCTGCAACAAATAACTTAACAACATTTCTAAAAGAAAGGATACTAATAAACATAAGCTCCGAAATTTAAAACTTACTAAACTATTACATAAGTCAATGTCTTAGGCACAAAACGCCCTTATTCAAAAGCTATTCTCCAGTCTATTACAACTTCAAAAAAATGAAAGACATAGGAAAATAATAAGCAGCCTCCTGGAAAGTTCCCTGCCTCTAACTAGCGTAGTCGAAGTACCCTAGCTGCTCCTGCCCCTGAAAATCTGGACATACAGTCCAGGACGCATCAACACCGTCAGCTTATGAAAGCTGGTGAGTAAAATAAACAAGTGCTCGCAATGTATATATAAGCAAATAAACAACGGTACCATTTAACTTTAACAGTAATATATTCAAGGTTCCAATTCCAACATGAATCACGGGGGAATATAGTAAGAATTAAATACGAAATTGTACATGAATTGTGAAACATCTTATTTTGCCAATTCTTTCCTTTAGAACAATCCAATTCAATCAACACATCATTCCAGCTACCAGGAGTAATAAGTATTCAGTCATCCAATTCACACGCTACACTATCGCCTCCAATACCAGGAATACTATCCGATCAGTATTGAAGTCACACACCACACTACTGCCTCAGATACCAGGAATACTATCCGATCGATATCTAGACCGATCACAACCAACCATCGCTCCGGATATCAGGAATACTATCCGATCAATATCCGAAACGCGCGCCTTAGATACCAGGAATACTATCCGATCGATATCTAAGTCGTACACAACACTATTACCATCGCTTCGGATATCAGGAATACTATCCGATCAATATCCGAAACACGCGCCTTAGATACCAGGAATACTATCCGATCGATATCTAAGTCGTACACAACACTATCACCTCCAATACCAGGAATACTATCCGATCGATATCTAAGTCGTACACAACACTATCACCATCGCTTCGGATATCAGGAATACTATCCGATCAATATCCGAAACGCGCGCCTTAGATACCAGGAATACTATCCGATCGATATCCAAGTCGTACACAACACTATCACCATCGCTTCGGATATCAGGAATACTATCCGATCAATATCCGAAACGCGCGCCTTAGATACCAGGAATACTATCCGATCGATATCCAAGTCGTACACAACACTGCCGCCTCCAATACCAGGAATACTATCCGATCGATATTGAGGTCGCACACTAGACCGCCACCCTTTACTCTTTTCACACTTTCTCACACACATGCATGTTGACACAACCTCAACCCTAAGATGTATGTCAATGTTTCATAAATAACACCCTTAATAAATCACAAAGCCGGATAATCGTACGAGCATAAATTTCGATCTAAGTTGTTCTTGTTTCGTACAATTCTTAAAACATAGACCTTTAAAACAATATTTTTGCCAAACTGTTCTTTAAAAACTTTTAAAACATTTTCCAAACAGTCCCTAATAAGAAAACATAGAAACTGCTCAAACTGCCAGGTCGCGGGAGCGGGTCGCGCGAGCGGGGGAGAGGTGATGTCGCGCGCGCGGGTCGCGCGAGCGAAGGGGAAGGCCGGATCGCGCGAGCGGGTCGCGCGAGCGGAGGGGCTGGACAGGTCGCGCGAGCGAGCCTCGCGCGAGCGGGTCGCGCGCGCGAGTTCTTGCAGAATGTCATCTTCTTCGTTTTCTCCCCTGTTTTCAATTCTTGGACTGAAATTTACCCATTTCTGTTTTCTGTTTCAATTATGTCGTGCAATATATGGATCTCTTCAGTTTTCCGCGTAGATTACGAATACGCGATCAATTTTAACTAATACGGATTATATCTCTAAATATTCGCGATTAAAGTGAGGGTGTCAAAACTTAAAATCAATGGTACGTCGCGTTACGGATGAATTATTGCGTAGGATTTGAACCGTAGTCTATTGGGACTAAGATCTTTCATTCCCAATTTACAGAATCGATTTTGGTTAACTTTTACAAAACTCCACTTTCAAGCTTTCATGGTGTTTATACATATATATGCAAATATACAACTATATACACTGAAATTTACATATATATACGTTGAGAGTGAGTTTAATTTACTCACCAAGGTGATTACACAGATAAATTTGAGACCGATAATAACCGTCGTCGATTCCGTCGTTAGAAAATACTCCTCCGTTCTCTCCTCTTGATCTTGAGATGAAAATATATATAGCTATGTATGTGTGACTGTGTGTATGTATAAATATACTGTATGTGTGTGAGTGATCTTGAGAGGTAGAGAAAATTGAGAGAGAATTAAGAGAGTTGGGAGAGTTTGGGAGTGAGAGATGAGAGACTGTGAGAAAGAGAGAGAGAAATCAACGTATATATAAATCCACAGTTTTGGGCTCCAAGAAAGCCATGGATATCGCACGGTGTGGTTGAGCTCACGTGCTCCCACACCCAAGTCGCGGTAAAGGCGCAGTTTTAAAACAAAACTGGTATTTTTACGGTTGATATAAAAATACAGAAATCATATTAGCGTAGGAAATAAATTCCCGGTTTATACAAAAATATAGATATCGATTTTGAAACCATATAAAATATTTTGGAAATTACAGTTTGACCCCAGATAATATTATTATAAACAGAAATAAAATCAAATGCTCATGGAAATGAAATGCAGTATTTATTTATTAATGATAATAAAATACAGGGCGTTACACCCTACCCACCTTAACAGAGATTTTGCCCCGAAATCTGAGCTAACTAATCCTGAAACAACTCGGGGTATCTAGTCCTTATGTCTGACTCTAACTCCCACGACGCCTCTCCTTCGTCATGATGCCTCCACTGAACCTTAACCAAAGGAACGTCTCTTCTCCTCAGCCTCTTGATACTCTGGTCGAGAATTCTCACAGGTCTATCCTTGTAAACAACATTCTGACTTGTCTCAATATCATCAAAATTAACCACATGTGAAGGATCCCATATGTATTTCCTTAACATACTGACATGGAACACATTATGAACACCAGACATCTTTGGTGGCAACGCGAGTCGATAAGCCACTCTCCCAACACGCTCCAAAACCTCGAACGGTCCGATGAAACGAGGTGCCAGCTTCCCTCTCTTCTGACCAAAACGCACTACTCCCCGAACAGGTGAAACCTTTAGGAGTACGTGATCACCGATACTGAACTCCAAGTCCTTTCGTCGCCGATCCGCATAACTCTTATGCCTACTCTGTGCAGTTTTCATCCTTTCCTTGACCAGTGAAATCTTCTCATTGGTCTCTCTCACCAAATCTGGTCCCAAAAGTTCTGTGTCTCCCACTTCAGCCCAACACAACGGAGATCGACATGGCCGTCCGTACAAAGCTTCGAACTGCGCCATCCCAATACTCGAGTGATAACTGTTGTTATACGCAAATTCGACCAACGGCAAGTGCGTCTCCCAAGACTCTTCAAAGTCAATTGCACAAGCTCTCAGCATATCTTCCATAATCTGATTAACACGCTCGGTCTGCCCATCGGTCTGAGGATGGAAAGCAGTACTCATCTTGAGCGAAGTTCCCATAGCCTTCTGCAAACTTCCCCAAAATCCTGAGATAAAACGTGCATCACGATATGATACAATCGACACAGGCGCACCGTGTAGTCGTACCACTTGCTGTAGGTACATTCGACTCATCCTTTCTACTGGGTAAGTCATATTGTACGCGATAAAGTGTGCAGACTTCGTCAAACGATCCACAATTACCCAAATCGCGTCATGATTCTGATGTGACCGGGGTAATCCAACCACAAAATCCATAGTTATGTGCTCCCACTTCCATCCTGGAACAGGTAAGGGTTGCAACAATCCCGAGGGTCTCTGATGTTCGGCCTTCACTTGTTGACAAGTCAAACATTTAGACACAAACTCGGCTACTTCTCGCTTCATCCCTTCCCACCAGAAGTTTCTCTTCAAATCCTTATACATCTTTGTTCCTCCTGGGTGTACTGTCAGTCTCGATTTATGTGCTTCTTCGAGAATATCTTTTCTCAAATCTCCTGAATCTGGCACACACAATCTGTCTCGACATCTGTACCCTCCATCGGCCCCAACCTTCCATTCTGTCGGGTCCTTCTCTAACATCTTGGCGAACCATACTTGAAACTTCTCATCTTCCTTCTGGGCTTCGATGATTCGACTCACAAGTGTTGGTTGTACTACGAGGCATCCAAAGTGTTGCCCGACACTTTCCTCAAAAATCTGCATATCAAATTCTGCGATTGTCTCTAAAGCTTTCCATTCCCTCAACATCAATGAAGCAATCATTCCTCGAGGCTTCCGACTTAGGGCGTCAGCGACTACGTTAGCCTTACCAGGGTGGTACTCTAATGTGAAGTCGTAATCCTTAATCAGCTCCATCCACCTACGTTGCCTCATGTTCAACTCCTTCTGAGTAAACAAATACTTAAGGCTCTTGTGGTCCGAGAACAAATCAAACTTCTCCCCGTAGAGGTAGTGTCTCCAGATCTTAAGCGCGAACACTACTGCTGCCAGCTCCAAATCATGAGTTGGGTAATTCAATTCATTTGGCTTCAACTGTCGTGAACCATAGGCTATGACCTTTTCGTCTTGCATAAGGACACAACCCAATCCTTGATACGAGGCGTCACTAAAAATAGTGAACTTCTCACCATCCTTTGGTATCGCAAGCACTGGCGCTGTTGTCAATCTCTCTTTCAATTCCAGAAAAGCGCGTTCATGCTTATCAGTCCATTCAAACTTCAAGTCTTTCTTAGTCAAACCAGTTAACGGGGCTGCTATCTTTGAGAAACCTTCTACAAATCTCCGATAATAACCAGCTAGTCCCAGAAAACTTCTGACTTCTGTAGCATTGGTCGGCCGAGTCCAATTCGCCACTGCATCGGTCTTTGATGAGTCAACCGCGATTCCTTGTTGAGAGATCACATGCCCGAGAAACTTAACTTCCTGAAGCCAAAATTCACACTTGCTGAATTTAGAATACAGGCGGTGATCCTTGAGAGTCTGCAACGCGATCCTCAGGTGTTGTTCATGCTCTTCCTCTGACTTGGAATAGATCAAAATATCATCAATAAAGACAATAACGAATTGATCCAAATAGGGCTTGAATACTCTGTTCATCAAGTCCATAAACACAGCCGGAGCATTCGTCATCCCAAACGGCATCACTAAGAACTCATAGTGTCCGTATCTCGTCCTGAAAGCAGTCTTAGGTATGTCTTCCTTCCGCACCCTCAACTGGTGATACCCTGACCGTAGATCAATCTTAGAAAAGGTCGTGGCTCCTTGCAACTGATCAAACAGATCGTCTATCCGAGGTAAAGGATACTTATTCTTGATAGTAACCTTATTCAATTCTCGGTAGTCAATACACAACCGCATCGTCCCATCCTTCTTCTTCACAAACAACACTGGTGCTCCCCAGGGTGAAGTACTTGGACGAACAAAACCCAACTTCTCAAGTTCTTGAACTTGTTCCTTCAGCTCCAACAACTCTGTAGGGGCCATCCTGTAGGGAACCTTGGTTATAGGTCGAGTACCTGGCACCAATTCCACACAGAATTCTATGTCCCTTTCTGGCGGTAATCCTGAAATATCTCGGAATACTTCCTCGAACCCTTTGATTACCGGTATTGATGATACTGTCACCTCTGCACTGACAACCTCAATGTTTGCTAGGCATCTAGTGAGGAACATATCACCCGAAGGGTTACATTGGAAATCGAAGAGTCGATTCCCCTTGTCCACAAATGTGATCCTCTTCCTTGCACAATCCAACTTCGCATCATTCTTCTCGAGCCAATCCATTCCCAGGATTATATCGAACTCCTTCATCGACAGAACCACCAATCTCGCCAAAAGTTCATGGTCTCCAATCCGTAGAGGACAATCCTTACATACATGTAATAACTTGACTGTGGTCCCTAAGGGTGAGACAGCACTCAAAGCTTCATCTAAACGTTGCGGTACTATACCCAACTTTTGAACAATCTTCACAGATATAAAGGAATGTGTAGCACCCGTGTCAAATAAAACTTTAACATGAGAGTTAAACAAGGTTAGAGTACCTTCCACTGCTCGTTGCTCGGGCGGTCCCTCCTCATTGGTACCTTCTTCATACCCTGTCTCCTCATAGCCAGCAGCCTCGGGAATAACAGCATTCAGACGGGCTTGTCCTTGCTGACCATAGTTACCTTTCCTGGGAGCCTTGCAGTCCGGACTTATGTGACCGGGCATGCCACAGTTATAGCACTCGACTCCTGGACGATCCGCACGCCTAGGTGCTCTGCAATCTTTAGCTCGATGACCGGGAACTCCACAATTGAAGCAGTTATTGTTTTTGGCCCCTTCTATTGCTAGAGGCTGATACTGCTGAACTGCTTGTGTCTGCTGTGGTTTCTTTCCTCCATCCCAGGTCCTTTTCTATCCTTGAGGGTACCCAGGTTTCTGTCCTGAATATCCCTTCTGCGGAGGTCGATTTCCAAACGGCTTCGAGTTCTGACAACCATCATTCTCTAATCCCGTAGCCAATCTCACTAGGGCTTCAAATGACTGGCCCAGATGCCCCATAGTCAGATGTCGAAGAGACAGGTTGAGACCCCGGTGATACTTCTTGATTTTCTTCTGGGGTGTGTCCACCATATGTGGAGCAAAGCGAGACAGACGCTCAAATCGAGTAGTGTACTCTCGGACAGTCAGATTCCCTTGAGTCAACTCCATAACTCTTTCTCTCTCTTGTCCTTCTCTTCTTCAGGAAAATACTTTTCGAGAAATCTTTCTTTAAACACCACCTACGGCATTCTCCTTGCATCTTCTTCCCCTATGGTCGCTTTTTCAGCATCCCACCAATCAGCCGCTGCATAAGACAGCTGAAAGATAGCCAGACGCTTCTTCTCCAGATCAGTGCACTCTATGGTCTCAAAGATACGCTCCATCTGGCGTAGCCACTGTTCCGCTTGCCAGGGTTCATCAGTCCCCGCAAAATACTCAGGTCGCAGGGCGCGAAACTCTTTGAGAAGCTTGTCTCCAGTCTGGTGGGCTTGCCTTCCATTCCCGTTGTAATTCCCATTCTGATTATTGTTCCTCGCATTTTGATCACTAACCCTCTCCAATCTTCTTACAAAAGCCTCGAACATTCCGGTTGGATCTATTACCGGGGGTGCATCTTCAATAGCGGGACGATTCCTGAGATTTCTTCCAGCCATCTGATCGAGAGAACGGTACCTATCCATCAATCAACGGAATACGGTCAAACTCTCGGAAAGAAAGAAAATTCTAAACGATAGACAGCGACTAAAAACGGAATGAAGTCGAACTATCTTATCTTAATGCTATCTTAACGGGAGATCCTATGTGTTTTGGACAATTGGTCGAGCCATAACCTGGCTCTGATACCAAAAAGCCTGTCACGCCCCGACGTAGCATAATTCAGGAAAGCATTTAATTTCCTTTATGGACTCGTAGGTCGTGACAAGTGAGTATGACCAATTGTCCCTGCAACAAATAACTTAACAACATTTCTACAAGAAAGGATACTAATAAACATAAGCTCCGAAATTTAAAACTTACTAAACTATTACATAAGTCAATGTCTTAGGCACAAAACGCCCTTATTCAAAAGCTATTCTCCAGTCTATTACAACTTCAAAAAAATGAAAGACATAGGAAAATAATAAGCAGCCTCCTGGAAAGTTTCCTGCCTCTAACTAGCGTAGTCGAAGTACCCTGGCTGCTCCTGCCCCTGAAAATCTGGACATACAGTCCAGGACGCATCAACGCCGTCAGCTTATGAAAGCTGGTGAGTAAAATAAACAAGTGCTCGCAATGTATATATAAGCAAATAAACAACGGTACCATTTAACTTTAACAGTAATATATTCAAGGTTCCAATTCCAACATGAATCACGGGGGAATATAGTAAGAATTAAATACGAAATTGTACATGAATTGTGAAACATCTTATTTTGCCAATTCTTTCCTTTAGAACAATCCAATTCAATCAACACATCATTCCAGCTACCAGGAGTAATAAGTATTCAGTCATCCAATTCACACGCTACACTATCGCCTCCAATACCAGGAATACTATCCGATCAGTATTGAAGTCACACACCACACTACTGCCTCAGATACCAGGAATACTATCCGATCGATATCTAGACCGATCACAACCAACCATCGCTCCGGATATCAGGAATACTATCCGATCAATATCCGAAACGCGCGCCTTAGATACCAGGAATACTATCCGATCGATATCTAAGTCGTACACAACACTATTACCATCGCTTCGGATATCAGGAATACTATCCGATCAATATCCGAAACACGCGCCTTAGATACCAGGAATACTATCCGATCGATATCTAAGTCGTACACAACACTATCACCTCCAATACCAGGAATACTATCCGATCGATATCTAAGTCGTACACAACACTATCACCATCGCTTCGGATATCAGGAATACTATCCGATCAATATCCGAAACGCGCGCCTTAGATACCAGGAATACTATCCGATCGATATCCAAGTCGTACACAACACTATCACCATCGCTTCGGATATCAGGAATACTATCCGATCAATATCCGAAATGCGCGCCTTAGATACCAGGAATACTATCCGATCGATATCCAAGTCGTACACAACACTGCCGCCTCCAATACCAGGAATACTATCCGATCGATATTGAGGTCGCACACTAGACCGCCACCCTTTACTCTTTTCACACTTTCTCACACACATGCATGTTGACACAACCTCAACCCTAATATGTATGTCAATGTTTCATAAATAACACCCTTAATAAATCACAAAGCCGGATAATCATACGAGCATAAATTTCGATCTAAGTTGTTCTTGTTTCGTACAATTCTTAAAACATAGACCTTTAAAACAATATTTTTGCCAAACTGTTCTTTAAAAACTTTTAAAATATTTTCCAAACAGTCCCTAATAAGAAAACATAGAAACTGCTCAAACTGCCAGGTCGCGGGAGCGGGTCGCGCGAGCGGGGGAGAGGTGATGTCGCGCGCGCGGGTCGCGCGAGCGAAGGGGAAGGCCGGATCGTGCGAGCGGAGGGGCTGGACAGGTCGCGCGAGCGAGCCTCGCGCGAGCGGGTCGCGCGCGCGAGTTCTTGCAGAATGTCATCTTCTTCGTTTTCTCCCCTGTTTTCAATTCCTGGACTGAAATTTACCCATTTCTGTTTTCTGTTTCAATTATGTCGTGCAATATATGGATCTCTTCAGTTTTCCGCGTAGATTACGAATACGCGATCAATTTTAACTAATACGGATTATATCTCTAAATATTCGCGATTAAAGTGAGGGTGTCAAAACTTAAAATCAACGGTACGTCGCGATACGGATGAATTATTGCGTAGGATTTGAACCGTAGTCTATTGGGACTAAGATCTTTCATTCCCAATTTACAGAATCGATTTTGGTTAACTTTTACAAAACTCCACTTTCAAGCTTTCATGGTGTTTATACATATATATGCAAATATACAACTATATACACTGAAATTTACATATATATACGTTGAGAGTGAGTTTAATTTACTCACCAAGGTGATTACACAGATAAATTTGAGACCGATAATAATCGTCGTCGATTCCGTCGTTAGAAAATACTCCTCCGTTCTCTCCTCTTGATCTTGAGATGAAAATATATATAGCTATGTATGTGTGACTGTGTGTATGTATAAATATACTGTATGTGTGTGAGTGATCTTGAGAGGTAGAGAAAATTGAGAGAGAATTAAGAGAGTTGGGAGAGTTTGGGAGTGAGAGATGAGAGACTGTGAGAAAGAGAGAGAGAAATCAACGTATATATAAATCCACAGTTTTGGGCTCCAAGAAAGCCATGGATATCGCACGGTGTGGTTGAGCTCACGTGCTCCCACACCCAAGTCGCGGTAAAGGCGCAGTTTTAAAACAAAACTGGTATTTTTACGGTTGATATAAAAATACAGAAATCATATTAGCGTAGGAAATTAATTCCTGGTTTATACAAAAATATAGATATCGATTTTGAAACCATATAAAATATTTTGGAAATTACAGTTTGACCCCAGATAATATTATTATAAACAGAAATAAAATCAAATGCTCATGGAAATGAAATGCAGTATTTATTTATTAATGATAATAAAATACAGGGCGTTACAAACCCGGTTTCACGGACGAGCAGATGGCCAGGGGCTTCTTGATGTACATGCTGGGGTGTTCCTTGTTGAGCACCAGGGGTGACCGGATTTCTGCTCCCTTGGTGGCGTCGCTGGAGCTCCTGGACCGGGTTGCCGAGTACGACTGGGCTGGTACAGGGTTGGCCATCCTATATAGGCATATGAGTGACATCTCCCGAGACAGGTCGGCTGCTACCGGCGGGTATTGGAGAGCGTGGGAGGTATACCTTTTTCTATATTCCATTGCCTGTTGTAAGAAATATGTGGCCGGGCCATACGGGCACCCACATATGTTGGAACGGGTCCAATGGGCCCTAGGGTTTGGTGAATGTGTGTGTCTATATATATATGATATATAGAACACATAGGCTCTCTAACCTAAGGATTTTCAGCAGCCTCTCTCTCTCCCTCTCTCTCTCGCGGTTCACTCTCTCTCTAGGCCATCACCAAAGGAGCCATGGGATTTAGCGCGTGATACATATGGAGATCGCTCTAGTAGCTTCTTCCACGACCTAGGCGAAGCACAAGAGAGTACACGGAGGCAACAATGGAGCAGCAGTTCATGGGTGAAGACGCCGGGCTCGTAACAACACCGTATGGCGATCCGTCGGGCTATTCCGCTAGGTAACGACCTAAACCCGACTCGTATGCTTGCGTGCATATTATTATCTACATTGGTATCAGAGCCATTAGGTGTTGATTCGCCCGTAAATATCACCCAAACAAGATCTGCCATGAAAGCTTGTTGAAGCTTGTATCAAAATCTTTGAAAATTTGATTTTAAAGTGGGTCTAGTACCAAACTCCAATGTGGGTCCGATTTTTTGACATGGATGTGTTCCTTATGGTCCCTAGAGTCCCCCCAATAAGTCCCAAGTCCTGATTATCTCAAACGAAAGCACAAACTGAAACCCTAAATTTCTGGGCTTGTAAAACCGAGTTTTTTACTCAACTTTGATCCACTTTTCCGGATGATTTAGACGTGTAATGGGTGTGTTTTTTGGTTCAATCTTCAAGTACGTCGCAAGGGCTTTCCAACGATATATCATACACGTTTTTTGGATCAAAAACGAAACCTGAATCGCGTCGCAAAGGGGAGGGGTCGCGCAGCCTTTTGACTGCGTTTTAGGGTTTCTTCAGGAGGAAGAAGACCCCGCTGCCCACCCCCACGCTCGCCGGCGGCGCGTGCAGCGCGTGCGGCGGCGCTGGTGGTGGCGCGGATCCCAATCCGGCGAGTGAGGGTCCCACTTGGCCTGTACTTTTTTAATATATTTTTTATTAAAATATTCCAGAAAAATATTTATTTAATTTGTATTTAAAACAGTTTCTGCAATTAAAATAAATGTTTTTTAATGTTTTAAAATTGTTTTAAATGCTTTAAAATTCTGGAAAAATGTGGAAAATTAATTTTTTATTTTTCCTATCTTATGGACACTGTTTGGGACCAGAAATAATTTTGTGGTAAATTGTTTCATAATTTTTGTGTATTTTAGAGCATAAAATATGTGTTTTGTATATGTTTTTAATTGCTTAAAATATCCAAAATTACATGTTAATTTTTGAAATTAATATATAGTGTCTAGTACACTGTAGGGGACTCTAAGATGATTTTTGTGTAAATTATCATGTATTCATGGTATTTTAGAGCATATAATTAATGTTTATGGACGTTTATTTAATTGCTTAAAATGGCCATAATACATTATTAATTTTTGTAATTAATGTGGGACATAAGGGACACTGTTTTAAGACCATGTAAAATTTTGTGGGACCCATAGATAATTTTTGGTAAATTATCTCAATCATATTAATATTTTAGAGCATACAATTGTGTGTTTTGGTACACATATTAAATTGCTTAAAATATTTATATTGATTATTAATTCAAGGAATTAACACAATGTGTTTAGAACGCTAGTGGTAGCTTGAGAAAATTATTTTAGTGGATTTTCTCGCTCTTTGGGACATATTTTAGAGCATATACATTGTGTTAAATACGCAATATTAATTGCTTAAAATATAACCAATTAAAGTTGTTAATTCTTGAATTTGATGTCTAGTGTTTTTGTACACTGATTGGAGTATTGAGAAAATTGTATGAATTATCTCATATTTGTTTTGGTATTTTAGAGCATAAAATTTATGCATATGGACATTTATTTAATTGCTGAAAATAGCCAAAATAGATTATTAATTTTTGAAATTAATATGGGGTGTTTAGAACACCATATTAGACCACTAAAAATCATTGGAGAACAAATTCCTCAAATTTTTGTATTTTTTAGGAATTTTGTTGCTCATAGTTAATTTTGTTTAACTAAATCAATTTATTTCGTTAAATTGATTCAAAAATGTTTTTGGGCCTTGATGAAATTCTGAAATTTTTTATTTATAATGAAAAATTTGTTTTTTCAATTAACTAAATTTTCCATAAGGTTTTAAATTAATTGTTAATTTAAAGGGCCCTTAATAAATTGGTTTTAAATTATGTTTTAAGACCTAAAATTGGGTTAAAATTAATGAAAAATCCAGGATTTTTTCATTGATTTCACTTTAGCTTATGGGAGCTATTCGGGCTGTGCAATAATTATTTTATTGCACATTTTATTTTTTTAGAGGCTCATTGCATTGTTGGTCACGTTTAATTACTGTTGTTTGTGATTGGTTGACCCTATGACCTCTCATTCCTCCTCCTTAAGTGGAGTGACGGATGAGTCCATTCATTTTATAATAAGACCGCATGAGTGCTTGATGTGTGTGATTAATACAATTTAATCTGGCTTAAATGAATGGACAATAATTGACAATTAAAGAGCTTGTGTCCTCACGATGTATGTTTAAGGTTGTTTCTGTGTATGTATATGAACAAAGCATCCCTAGTTTTTTTTTGGGCTATAAATGTAAAGTGAGGACGAGTGTTTACATTTCTTGTATTGGAAAAGCCTACTTGTAAAGGGATGGTTTTCTTTGTTCATAAATCATACACTTGAATTACCTTAACATGAGCTCTAAGTTGTCAATTCGGACGCACTTTTGTTGTATGACGCACTTTATATCTTGTGGATGATCTTAGATAGGTAATTGTACCATCTAATTGATGTTTGTTTAGAAAAATCAATTATAAAGGTTTTTCTTGATTTACAAAATTAAGATTTGATTAATGAGCAATAGCGAATTTTTTGGTCTTAAATTGTAGAAAGGGAAAAACTCATTTGTAATTGGATTTTAAAACAAACCTTATGAAATGTGCAAATAGTAATGTCAATCCCTTGTGCATGTTCTCAAATTTAATTCTTCAAACTTTTTGGATTCACAAAAACAAATGTTTTCCAAACCACATTTTGTCAATCTTTATAAAAGTAACAAGTTTAAAAGGGACTAATTTTTGTAATATGGCACTGCAAAGTAACACACCAATAGAATGAGTAAGAGCTTATGGGCTTTAGGCTTATTTTATGGTCCAATCCATTAAACCGAATAATAGGCCTCCGGCCCAATTTCATTATAAACCTTAATAGTCAATAATACTTGGCTCGAGAAGGATCATAGCACGCGCTTTGTGATAAGTAGCATGCACCATGATCTTGTTGGGAAGTATATGTACTACCCAATAGCCAAGGTATTATAAGATCAGCTCAAATTTGTTTTCGATGGTACATTCACTACTAGATTAAGCATCTAGTTATGAAGTTCGGGAAAGTAAAGGAAACGTTCCAAGTACACGATGACTGGACATCTAAGGTCGATGACAGGTATGATTCGTGATTTCAAAATACTCGGAACATCTTTACTGGCGAACTGCAGTTTCAGGCTAGGATTAGTTCTTTGTCTGATTCGCGGGTCCATAGAAAACAAATCATGATCCACAACGGAAATGTTAAATTTTTGGTTTTGACATTTTCTGACATGATTGAGCTGAGTACGGAGCGCCAAAAGGTTAGGCGAACCGTATAGCTGCACTCTTGACCACTACTTCCATAAGTGGAAGCAAGCGCAAGGCCAGTGGGCCTAAATGCAATGGTAAGGGTAAACCCGCCTAGAGGCAGGGTGGGGCTAGCAAGTTTGCGCCCAAGGCTAATAAGGTGGAAGAGCGCAATCGAGGGCGTTTTTCAATTCGGTGGTAATAGGATGGATACCTTTGGGTGGTAGTGTTACTAGGACATAGTTATCTAGGGATAGCTGCTTAAGAATTATTTTTTAATAATCTCTAGTTTTCTCTGTTGTTCATTTATTCTGAGACATGACATGCTTGACTTGAACACATAGGATGTGATTGGATGACTTGATTAGCTCGAGAAGCCCTTTTTGGGCCCACTCGCTAAGGTTGACCTACCTATGTGTGAGTCTTGCTTAGTTGGCAAAGCATGCCGAAAGCCTTTTAGAGAGGCTATTAGAGCTACTCAAGCATTAGAACTAGTTCACTCAGATATCTGTGGACCTTTGGTTGTAAAGGCACGTCATGGCGCCTCTTATTTTCTCACTTTTATAGATGATTTCGCGCGATGTGAGGATCGCGAGTATTTATCTAATCAGTTCTGGGAACTGTATGAGGAAAAAGGAGAAACGCAGGCAACTTTCTGTTCCGGAAACTCCGCAACAATATGGTGTTGCAGAAAGAAGGAATAAGACATTCCTAGATATGGCTAGGACTATGATGGCGCAAGTCATCCTCCCAATGTTGTTTTGGGGAGATGTACTCTTGATTGCTGCCTACAAACTAGAGTGCCTCTTCTCAATCAGCTCCTTCTACCCCCTTATGAGCTATGGAAAGGCAAAAAGCTTATTTTGGAGCATTTGCGCCCGTGGAGCTCAGGAGGTTATGATCACTATACCTCGCATAAGTGCGAGAAACTATGCTCGAGAGCTAGAAAGCATTCCTTTATAAGGTATTCTAATAGCTCGACAGCCTAAGTTGCGTATAATGAACAAACGGGTATAGGAATGACACAAATGGTGCCACGTGATATTGAGAATGACTTCCCCAGATTTGTATTACTAAGAGATATCTTGACCTCTATGAGCTGGAGGATGTTGAAGACAACATACCATCTTTAAGCGAGGGTGGGGAGATGGAGAATCCACATCCAGTAATCGCTGAAATATGGTACTAGTCTCCAGCCGAGTGGGAGTACACCGCTAGACGCTAGTGGGAGTGTACCAGATAGTGGGAGTGCACCACTAGGCACTCAAGATTCTCAGGTAGTACATTGTATGGTGATTAGGAAAAAGTTCCCTATCGCTGTTTTGAAATTGAGGAAGACTTTTTCATATGTGTGCAAATGTGTGCACAAGTGGATGAGGATGAGTCTGTTTTTTTTGTTGAAGCGTTTTTCTTCGTCCGCTGAAACTGAGTGGATAGTTGCTATGCTAGATGAGATGAGCTCTACGGACGTGAATAAGGTCTGGGAGTTAGTTGACAATCCGCCTATGCGTAAGACGATTGGAGACAAGTGTGTTTTCAAAATCTAACGCAAGGCAGATGGCTCAATTGACAAGTATTAGGCGCGCCTTGTGGCGATAGTTTGTACCCAGAGGGGGTATAGACCATGGAAACATGTTCTCCCAAAGGGTGAGATCTGACTCCATTCGCCTTATCCTAGGAATTGTCGCATATTTAGTTTTTGAACCTTTTTAGTTGGATGTTTAAACTGTTCTTTTCTCAATGGAGAACAAGACGACGGGATAAATGTGGATCATCCCATTGGTGTTGTGGCCAAAGGGAATGAGCGCAAAAGTGTGCTGTCTCAAACGATCTATTTATTATCTCAAATCGTCTAGGCAGTGGTACAATGTGTGTACATTAAATGGTCCAAGGAAAGTGTTCTAATTCTTTATATGTTGATGACGTCCTTTTAGCTGGGAATGAGATGAGTTCCATTGTCGCCATTTGAGAGTGGTTGTCCTCTCAGTTTGAGATTGAGGACATGGGTGAATCCAACTATGTGTTGGAAGTTTAGACTGTGAGATATTGTTCTCAGAAGCTCATCTATTTGTCTTAAGGGACTTACAAGATGAAGGTTCTTGAACATTTTCACATGAAAGGCTGAATTACCCATTGACATCCCAAAAGGGACTCACCCTGACCTTACTTTATTGTCTTAAAAAAAATGAGAAGAGGAAACAAATGTCCAATTTGCCATATGCGTCCGCAATAGGGAATTTGAAGTATGCTAATGTGTGTACTCGGTCAGATGTCTGCTATGCGGTTCGTTTAATTAGTCGTTGCCGTAGCAACCATGGTCCTGTCACTAGAGAGTAGTGAAGAGTATCTTGCGATATGTTCGCAGGAGGACTGTGGACCTTGCCTTATGCTGTCCGCGATGGAAGCATAATATGTGGTGTGCTTATCAGCTGTTCGAGGAGCTGTTTTGGTTTAAGAGTTTTTGTAGTGGCTAGGTTTTTCACCTCATAGTGATGAGGTTGTGCTTATCTATGTTGATAGCACATAAGCCTGAGCATATGCAAAAGATGTCAAAAACCACTCTAGCACATAGACATTCATTTTTGTCACTTTTTGAGATGTAGTTTGCGCAAAGGGAAGTTGTCTTAAAGCACATCTTCATTTGGGGATTTGATGTGCTTAGACATTTTATTGTGATATTGACATTATTATTCTAGTTTTAATAAACTAGTTGGTTTCCATATATATATTTGTTATAAGTGGAACGGATGCACATTTCTAATATGTCACCGGGCTTGAATCGACCTGCTCACACGGGTGATTCACCTTGGCGCCGAGATAGCGAACTAGGACATGCGTGTCCATGGCGCTTAGATGGAGAGCAAGATGAGACATTTGTGTTCATGGCGCTTAGATAGCTAGCTAGGACATGTGTGTCCATAGCGCTTAGAAAGCGAGCTTGAACACTTATATCTACGCAGTATAAGAACAGCGAGCTAGATATAAACCCTATTATTTCTATATGTCGCCTTAGATGGATCTAAGATGAGACCTTATACTTGGTCGAACATAGAGATATCCCACGACTCTATGTAGCCTGTTTACAGCCGAATGTGAGTTTTCAGATGGGTGCTTAGAGGAGCGACTATGCAGGGAGACTCAGGTTAGACGTTTTGTGTAACGTCTAGACTAAGATTCGTATGGCGTTACTTGTTTTTCCAAACACAGAGTGACATGCCCATTTTTATGGAAGAACGCCATAGCATACATATCATACTGTATGTGCTTTTGCGATCGACTGTGGAGCAATGAATGGATTCCTCTTCATTGCTGTGTGAGCCATGTAGCATATCCAAGACATTGGTTATCCTACAAACTGGTTGCCTTCACGACTTGAGACTATGTCATGAAGAGGACGCTTGATGACAGCTACTTTAGCATGCTATCCTAGGACGATGAGATAATTCCGTTCTATGGGGTGTGTCTGGGCAAGCGGTCGAGTTAGTCGGATTGACATGTGGGCTCAGGGAAGACCATTCAATAACACACCATGTTTTTGTGACTCATTAGCAGGCCTGCGACAATCATATTTTGTTACTGATATGTCATGAGTGCATTACATTGAGGTGGTGCAGCAATTCTTTTCACCGAGGGATTGAGAATGCTGTGTCGGGTGTGGTTGAATCGTCTAAGGCATATACGAGAAGCTTCCGAGTGATGTGTCTTGCTGGTTATGGTGATGATTTGGCATTACACTCCTGTCGCTGTACTTTCTTTTCGTAAGGTCGCACGTTCTATTTCCCTGTATGAAGAGATGAGAAGTTCTGTTTGGAGAGATTGGTTTTAGTACTAACCCTATGTGGGTGAGTGGGAGATGTAAGAAATATGTGGCCGGGCCATACGGGCACCCACATATGTTGGAACGGGTCCAATGGGCCCTAGGGTTTGGTGAATGTGTGTGTCTATATATATATGATATATAGAACACATAGGCTCTCTAACCTAAGGATTTTCAGCAGCCTCTCTCTCTCCCTCTCTCTCTCGCGGTTCACTCTCTCTCTAGGCCATCACCAAAGGAACCATGGGATTTAGCGCGTGATACATATGGAGATCGCTCTAGTAGCTTCTTCCACGACCTAGGAGAAGCACAAGAGAGTACACGGAGGCAACAATGGAGCAGCAGTTCATGGGTGAAGACGCCGGGCTCGTAACAACACCGTATGGCGATCCGTCGGGCTATTCCGCTAGGTAACGACCTAAACCCGACTCGTATGCTTGCGTGCATATTATTATCTACACCTGTTATTATATTTTTTTTTATTAAAAAAATGTGAGACTAATCCTTCTTCTTCCTTTTTTACCACAGATTTGGTCCCACGAGTATCTTCGCATGATGTCTCCTCAGACACGAGATGTTGACGCCCTTATCATGCCCCAAGGGCTGAAATGGGCGAAGGATAGGGTTGGGAGGAAGACCGGGGCCCATGATTTTGTTTCGTTCAGAAACTTCCTGACGAACCTGAGGGAGGGGCACGTGCACTGGCAGCCGTGGCTTAGGGTGTTGCCTGAGGCTAGCGTGGGGATTCGAGAGTCGGCCAGGTATGACCTGATGAGACGACTTCTCGATGGTGGGTCAGAGGGTCTGGCGTGGTATCTAGGAGAGAGAGTGACCCGACAGTCGATAGCGGCCCCGCGGTTCTTTGTGCCATTCCCTCCTCCCGACTCTATGAGGGCAACAGACACGCTTCAGGGCGGCGATTACACGGCTGCTCGAGCCGGTTCTGGTATCCACGGCTTTTTGGACGACCCGTCAGGATATGCGGCTTTCCGTGCCGCCAAGCTGATGTCGAACTTCCCTTTGATGGAAGTGACTCGGGTGAGTAAATGATTCCTTTATTATTTCTGTGAATTTTTCTTTTTATTCTTTACCCATGCTTTATTACTTTTGTTTGCAGCCTGTTCCTGCCGCGGTTCGACCTCCTGCCTTGCCCGAGTGGGACTGGACTATGTCGACCGTCTCATTCGGAGAGCCCCACTCGACGACGGTTCCTCGACTTTCACATGGTACTCCCACCATACCTTTACATTATGACGTCGTCCCGCGCGCTTATGCGGAGGAGGGCCTAGCGTATGCCCATAGCGTGCGACAGTGGTTTCTCGGGCGAGAGTGGATGGTAAGAAATTTATCCCCACTCCTACTTTTGACTGGGATTGTATCTCTTTTTTACTGATCTTTATTCCTGGTTCTCGTTTTCAGGCTGAGGGAGCTCGGGCGACTGCTGCGGTTCAGTTGAGGGCCCAGGTATGATCTTCTACCCTTTCCATATTCTTAGTATTCCAAATGTCTTTTCAACACTTTTCTGGACTCATCCCCTCTCTTCCAGATGGAGGAGAATAGAGTCTTGTCTCAGCAGGTGGGGCAGCTTCAGCAGCGGCTCTAGCAGTTCGGCATCCCTCTCAGCGATGCCCCCAGAGGTAGTGGTGCTGGGCGCGGCAGAGGCGACGGCGAGGGCACCAGCAGAGGCAGAGGCGGCAGTATCGGGGGTCGTGGAGGGAGCGGTGGAGGTAGCGGGACCGAGTCGGAGGAGGAGCCTCTCAGGCGCACGACTCGTCATACTCACGGCCGGGGTCGGGGTCATGGTTGACCCTGCTTTTTATATATTTTTTATTTTTGAGAGTTGTGGGAGGATTTACATTTTGGTGGATGACTGTATATATATACACACATGCTTTATTTTGATGGCTGCTTCCTTATAGTCGGTAGGATAGATGCTTTAAATATTTACGTTTCCTTTGCTTACTCACCGTATGTGTGACCATAGCTTGGTCCAACTCTTGCCGTATGCGGGACCATGGCTTGGTCCCATCTTTATTTTTATCTTTGAATGCTTCTTTTCTATCCCTCTTATCTATTTGACATGTATAAATAAATGAAATGAATGAATGTATTTGTTCGTGCTGCATGATGCGCACGTTTTATTGTATCTAGTTCTCTGTTTGCAGGTGGGCTTATCATGTTACAAATAAATCCTGGCCAATGAAAAACTCGGAACGGCACTTGGTTAGGCCTCCGCGGCAGTCAGTGAGTGCCGCAACGGCAGTCAGTGAGTGCCACAACGGCATTCACGGATTGCCGCGTGGCACTTTACCGAGTGCCGCTGCACTTTATCGAGTGCCGCGGGTAGGTAGACAGCTTTATTCTTCTATTTATACCCCTTCTTTCTCAAAGCTCCGCAAAATTTTCTCTTTCCTCCTTATTCTCCCCTCAATGGCCCCCATTGGTTCTCAAATCCTCTTCCCATGGATGGATACTCTCTCGGGTATTGACAGGCTTAACTTTGAGTGTTTCAGACTGAACGATCTCTTTTCGTTTCGACGGATGAGTTTGAATGAGGGCCTACTTCGAGCTGCCATTCAGTGTTGGGATCCCGCTTTCAACGTCTTCCGCTTTGGTTCTCAAGAGATCTGCCCCTTGTTTGAGGAGTTTAGCGCCATTCTCCATACTGATCCTTCTGCTGAATTGATGGTTCCTCAGATTCAGGCCGGGTATGTTCGGGATTTAGCCACTCTTCTCCACATATCTCAAAATGCGGCGGGCTCCTTTATTTGTGACAGGCATATTGATTTTGAGCGCCTTGCCTCTGTTTATGCTCCCATAGGGGACCCCTATGACGGTGAGTACCAGATCATCCGACGTAGTGCCTTGTCAATCGCCATGCTCTCTTACTTCCTATTCCAGTCATCTTCTGACATTCTTATATTCATGGCCTGTGGTTTGCGGGAGATGAAAAGTGCTGTTATGCTGGTCCTTGGCGAAACTCTGATCGGGCTGGGCCATGCCCACGCTACTGGGGTTATGTTATCTGTCGGGGCACCTTTCGTTTTGCAAGTTTGGCTCATGGAGCGTCTAGATCTCTTCATACATGCTTCCCATCTCCGTGGGTCACTTCCTTATGATCGCGTGGAGATTCATAGCTTGTTTCAGTCTGCCGACGCGTGGCTTGGTTGGCTGCAGGGCCTCTCTTCTAGTGACATTTGCTGGGTTTGTCCGTCGTGGACCTGTCGCTCTATTGCTGTGCGCCTCCCTGGGCGACCTGGCATTTGGCTGCCCGGTTTGTATGCCACTACTTTTTACATCCCTGGCCGGGTGGTCCGTCAGTTTGGACTCTTACAAGGCGCTACTGATTCTATAACTGCTGATTTTACTAGGGGGTCCGCTTTGCGTCCCTCCATAGTGAAAACTTTCATGGAGGCTTGGCATGGCAGAATGGCTGCTCCGTTCCCGAGGATTCCTGCTCTGACTGTGCCTACTACTGAGTATCTTCTAGAGATCCAAACCTTGGCTGCGAGGCGAGCTTGACAGACACATGCATAATAAAGTAGACGAAAACAGGGAAAATGCCTGACATTTTACGAAACTCTTCTGACAGACCCTGCCTACCCTTTGTTTGCGCTTTTGAATGTGATTTTTCTTATTTTTCCTTTTCAAGAAGTGTTGTCATGCTAAATCTAAAGTGTCCACCCTTTCGATTAATCTTTTATGAAGAATTATCCTTTTAATGTCTTAACTTGGCTCTTTACTTTGCTTCTTTGCTTTAAACTTTAATCCTTCTATGAATTCTCATTTGTTTTTTTTTTTTTTTTTTATAGTACTTATCTCGATAGCCAGATGATCCAAGGGAGGGTTTTGTATCTGGGTTCTTCGGCTTAGCAAACGAAGTTTGCCCCTGGTTTTATGGCTTTGAAGCGGCTTTGGGCAAACGCTAGTTTGCCCCTAGTTTAGCACCGTTTTTTTTTTTTTTTTTTTTTTTGAATGACCGAACCAAGTTGGTTGCCTACGTATCCCCTAGCGGGAATCAGGTCAAGCGTAGTTCATCAAGGTAGGAGGCTTTGAAAGAAATGGTTTCAAGCAAAGTATTTCTTGAGGCGATCGAGGTTAATTGGCTGTTTAATTCAACCCCGTCCAGGTCCATGAGATAGGCCGCCCCTCCGGAAATGAGGGTCTTAATGATGTATGGCCCGACCCAGTTGGGTTTGAACTTTCCTCTGGGGTCATAAACAGGCACCTTCAGTTCTTTGAGGACCAGGTCACCCTCAGTAAGCTTCCTTGGGCGGACCTTTTTGTTGAAAGCACGAGCTATTCTCTTCTGGTACCCCCGAGTATGGTTTATCGCGGTCAGCCTCTTTTCATCGAGCAGCATCAATTCCTCATACCTTCCCTGTATCCATTCTGATTCTGTCACTTCACATTCTATTAAGACTCTGAGAGAGGGTATTTCCACCTCGACTGGAAGGACTGCCTCCATTCCGTAGACCAGCGAGTATGGCGTAGCACCCGTTGAAGTCCTTACTGACGTCCGATACCCCCATAAAGCGAATGGCAGCTTCTCATGTCAATCCTTATATGTATCTGTCGTCTTCCCCAAGATTGCTTTAACATTCTTATTCGCTGCCTCTACCGCTCCATTCGTCTGGGGCCTATACGGGGATGACTGATGGCGAGTGATCTTATACTTTTCTAAGAGCGGGATAACTTCCCCCTGGAAATGACTGCCATGATCGGAGATAAACTCGTTCGGGACTCCGTATCTGCAGATTATGTTCTTCTCAATGAAACTCACCACATCTTTGACTTTCAAAGTCGCATATGAGGCTGCTTCTACCCATTTTGTAAAATAATCGATCGCCACGATTATATACCGGTGCCCATTGGAAGCCTTTGGAACTATCTCACCGATGATATCAATCCCCCATACGGAAATGGCCAAGGGGTGGTCATACTATAGAGCTGCGACGGTGGGGTGTGCATCAGATTTGCATGAATCTGACACTTGTGACACCTTCTAACATATTTACAATAGTCTTTGTCCAAGGTCGTCCAATAGTACCCTTGTCGAATGATCTTCTTCGCCAGCATGTGCCCGTTCATGTGGGGCCCGCATACTCCCTCATGTATTTCCTCCATCATTCTCTTAGCTTCCCTTCCATATAAACACTCCAAATTATACCCGGTGTAGGACTTCTTCCATAGTTTATCCGCGTAGATCACAAATTGAGCAGCAAATCGTCGTATCGCCTTCTTGTCCTTTTCTGAGGCTCCTTCGGGGTATTCTCCTTCTTTAATGAACTTCCACACGTCCACATACCAAGGCACTTCATCTTCTCTCTCTATGGCTGCGATCATTTTGAATGACGGTTGATTCCTTACTTCTATGGACAGCGGGATCATGGCAATTTTGAAAGGGATTTGGATCATCGAGGCTAAGGTAGCCAAAGAGTCGGCTAGTTGGTTTTCTTCGCGAGGGAGGTAGTAAAAGGAAATCTTTCGGAATTGCTTTCAAGCTTTCCAGATAGTCATGGTAAGGTCTCAATTTCTCATGTTTTACCCTCCAATCTCCTCGGACCTGGGATATGATCAAGTTGAAATCTCTGAAGACATCAATCTTTCTGACCTTCAAAGCCAAGGCTGCTTCCATCCCAATTATGCATGCTTCGTACTCCGCGGTATTGTTAGTTGAGTTATACTTGAGTTTGACGGCTAATGGGGTAGGGACCTCGTCTGGTGCTACGAGAATGATTCCAACTCCGTAACCCATTTGGTTGGCTGCTCCATCGAAGTACATCTTCCACAAATCCTCCTTAACCTCCATTATTCCTTCATCTGGGAACTTGAAGTCTCCCTTGTCCTCAGATTCTACAGCGAGGTCGGCTAAAAACTTGGTGACAGCCCTTCCTTTTACGGACTTGGCGGTGACATATCTGATGTCGAACTCAGCCAGCATCATGGTCCAACGGAAAATCCTACTGGTCAAGATGGGTTTTTCGAATAGGTATTTTAATGGGTCCATTCGGGATATCAGGATTACAGGGAAGGCTAGCATGTAGTGGCGGAGGCGACGAGTACACCAAACCAAGGCCCAACAGGCCTTCTCCAAGGGCGAATACTTTAACTCATATCCTACCATTCTCTTGCTTAAGTAGTAAATGGCCTTCTCCACGTGCCCCTCTTCTCCTTCTTGGGCCAGCATACATCCCATTGAATCTTCGGATACAGAGAGATAAAGTAACAAAGGTCTCCCAGGCGAAGGTGGCGACAAGACAGGTGGGTTCTGGAGGTAGGTTTTGATTTTGTCGAAGGCTTGTTGACACGGGGTGTCCCAATTGAATCTCTCTCCCTTTCTGAGTAGCTTGAACAGCGGGTCGCAGGTCATGGTGAGCTTTGAGATGAAACGACTTATAAATTGTATTCTACCCAGGAACCCTCTCAGTTCTTTCTCATTTTTTGGTGGGTTCATTTCGGTTAAGGCCTTTATTTTGGTAGGGTCCACTTCTATTCCCCTTTGGGTAATGAGAAATCCTAGCAGTTTGCCAGTAGTGACTCCGAACGTGCATTTCTGCGGGTTCAGCCTCATCTTGAACTCCCTCAATCTCCCAAAGAACTTTCTCAAAGCCTCTAGGTGCCCTCTCCTCTCCTTGGATTTCACAATCATATCGTCCACATACACCTCTACCTCTTTGTGGATCATGTCGCGCAGTAAAGTGGTGGCAGCCCTTTGATAGGTTGCGCCTGCATTCTTAAGTCCGAATGGCATGACCCTATAGCAATATGTCCCCCACGGAGTGATGAACGTGGTTTTCTCTCTATCCTCGGGAGCCATGAGGATTTGATTACACCCGGAGAATCCATCCATGAAAGATAGAAGTTCATGTCCAGCATTGTTATCAACCAACACGTCGATGTGGGGTAATGGGAAATCGTCTTTAGGGCTTGCTTTGATCAAATCCCGAAAATCCACGCAAACCCTAACACGACCATCCTTCTTTGGGACAGGTACAATGTTGGCAATCCACTCGGGATACTCGGTGACCATCAAGAATCCAGCTCTTAATTGCTTTTCAACCTCCTCTTTTACTTTAAGTGCCCATTCTGGCCTCATTCGCCTCAATTTTTGTTTTATGGGCTTTGAATTGGGAAAGAGGGGGATGTGGTGTTGGACTATTTTTGGATCGATACCTGGCATATCATTGTAAGACCATGCAAAAACATCTTTGAATTCATTTAATAGACTGATTAGTTCTTTACTTTCTTTATTGCTAAGTGTAGAGCCGATGAAGACATTTTGAGGATTATTCTCATTTCCTAGATTAATTGTTAGGGTGTCCTCAATGATTTTACATGCAGATTCTTTTTCCTTTTCAATTAGTTTTTGCAGTTCAATAGGTATTTCATGATCATCACATTCATCACATTCATTAAGCGCGTTCGAGTAGGCAGAATCAGTCATACTTTCATTGATTTTCTTTGGAGTGATTACAACAGACATAGAAATCGAAAGACGCCTCATTTGGGCCATTACAGACTCCGGGTGCGGGGGAAACCTATCACTAGACTCAAAAACCCACTCCTTCTTGTGCTCTCCTCCCAGGCCAGTAATAAAGCATTCTTCCGGACCTCCTGTCTTGGTGATTTCCTCCATCTCCTCTTCCTCAGCCTTCCCTTCCTCACCTTCTTCACTCTCGGCAGCTTCCTCCACTATGCCCTCGACGTATTCACCTTTGGTCTTTCCGGGATCCTCCTTCATGACCTCTGCATTTCCTTCGCCTAACAGATCTTTCATGGCAGAACCGTCTAGCGTACCAATCCAGTCCTTGGCAGCAACAGACTTTTCAGGCATTTGCAAAAATGGGTCTTTGTACCCAGAAAATTCATGGGAGAAGAAGATCTCGAACCCCGGCTTCATGCATTTGTCTTTTTGGTCCATCCATGGTTCTGGGAAACCGCAAAAGGGGAAATCTTCTCCTTCCTTCACAAAATACCCATTGAGAGTTTTTAAGTAAGGGTCTAGTGGCGCACTGACGTCCTTCTTCTTTGCTCTCAGCTCCTTCTTCGTTGGCCGATACCCTAGACCGTGAGTGTGAGTCTGAGTAGGGATTCTTGGAGCCTCTGGCAGGCCCTGAAGGTTCTTCCCCAGTCCCAATCCTGGAAAGAAGCCCATTTTCTTCATGATTCCCGCGACCACTGGACTAGCATACTGATCGAAATGGGGCGGTGGAAACTCTTTCAGCTCTCTCTCTTCTATCATGCTGATGAACTCGAATCCTCCCATCTTCGCTTCTTCTTCTTGCAGCTGTAATTCTAGGACCGGTGCACTTGACGACGCTTCGGACGAACGAACCCAACTGTCTCCGAGGATATCACAAACTTTGTTTTCCCAGACATACTTAACCTTTTGATGGATCGTCGATGGTATAGCGCCCAAACTGTCCAACCAAGGTCTTCCCAGCAGCAGATTGAAAGAAGCGGGGATATCGATGATTTGGAACTCAGCTTCTTTGTCCATCGGCCCGATAGCGAGATTAAGAAAGATAATTCCCATGACTGCTCTTTGGGTGTTTTCATATGCCCGGACCTTTTGTTGAGACGGCACAAAAGAAGATTCATCTAAACCCATTCGTTTGGCTGTGCGGAAAGGACATACATTAAGAGCAGACCCGTTGTCAACGAGACAAGCGGGCACGGTGTTCCCCAAACATTCAACGGTGATATACAGTGGCTTGTTGAGCGTGGGTCCTCCCGGAGGTAAGTCATTCGATGAAAAGGTGATAGCCGAAGTCGGAATCTTGCCGATCAATCCTATGAGGTCTTCCGGGGTGGTGTCGATAGACACGTCAGCTTAATTCAGAGCGTCTAGGACCGCCTGCCTATGGCGTTTGGAGGCAATCAGCAACCCCCAGACAGTGATGTTAGCCTGAGTCTTCTTCATCTGCTTTAGGACCCGATCCTCTTCTTCTTCCTCGTTCATTTTTCCTTTCCCTTTCTCCAATTCCCTCCCCGGGTGATCTTCCTCTAGTTCATGCGGCTTGAAGTGTCTACCAGACCGAGTCAAATGGTCGATCTCTTCTTTTGCCCAAGTGTTGTCGGTTTCTGAAACGGTCTCTGAGCCCTCTTTTGCCTCTTCGTCGCTTTGATACCATAGATCATCCTCCCCTACCGGCCTATGTTCCGATCATTGCTTTCTTGGACCCACCAATCTGACTGCCTTGTCACTTCGTTTTCCCATACCTCCAGCGGGCTTCCAAGCATACAGATCCCTGGATTTGCTGGTAATTGACAAAACTTTTTTGGTTCCCCGACTTTTGTGATTAGCTTGGACGGATCGAATGCCGCTTCTTCTACCCCTAAGAAATAAAGACCCCGCGGTGGTGGCACAGCACGATGGTTTGGCAGAGGATTCTTGGTGACATTGGGGGCTTTGACAGGTGGCTTGGATATCACTTTGTTGTCAATGAGGTCTTGGATTTCGTGCCTTAACCTCATGCACCGATCCGTCGAGTGGCCCTTTTGTTGATGATACTTGCAGTAGAGATCTCCCTTGAAATGCGGTGGGAGTGGACTCGGCGGGGGTCGAGGTTCTAGCTGACGGAGATGCCCTTTCGCTAACAGCCTATCGAGGGCGGTTGATAATGATACTCCCAAATCCGAAAACTTCCTCAGTGGCTTATCCTCTCCTCCTCTTGGATGGTTTCTGGTGATATCGAACTTTCTCTCAGGCTCGCTAAGTGCATTACATCGGTGGGGCCAGAGTGACCCCCCGAGTGCCCTCCATTTGATCCATAACTGGGCCTTCGATATCGGTTCTGTGGTTCCTCCTTCTTGATTGGTCCTTCTTGAATTGCATCTTCGATTCTCGTCCCTACATCGAATACCTCAGCAAAGGTGTTGATTGACTGAAATCTCATCTTTTCTTGATAAACTGGTTGCAGATTTTTCATTAGCATTCGGATCTGGTCTTTCTCAGGCGGCCTTTGTACCATTTTAGCTGCCTTTCCTCTCCATCGACTCAAGTATTCGGCGAATGATTCTTTGTTCCCCTGCCTGGTCGTTTCCAAATCTCGGACAGTAACATCCAAATCCTGATTGTATTCGTATTGTGCCACAAATGCCTTAATCACTTCTTCCCATACTCTGGTTTTGCTTGGCTCAAGTGTAAGGTACCATGAAAGAGCAGCTCCTGTTAAGGTTTGTTGAAATAGGACAGCCATCATGGTAGTGCTCAGTCCACTAGGCTGAAAAGCTCCTATGCACATTCGGACATGACTGCGGGGATTGCCTGTGCCATCAAACTTATCGAAAACTGGCATTTTGAAACCGGCCGGCAGCCTCTCGTGGACTCCGTCATACAATCCTTCCAGTTCCATCAGATAGGTATCCACTCCCTGAGCCTTGCGCATTACCCTCTCCAACTTTTCTATCTTCTCGGTCAGCAGCTTCTCCTTCTCATCTTTCTCTCTGTCCCTGTTGGCTCTTAGTGCATCATTCCAATGTGCCTCTTGATCGTCGAACCAATCTCCGTCTCCTCCTCCCAAAGGCGGGTCTATAATGGGTGGAATTACATGCGGCGGCGGTCGGCGATTCAGCTCCTCTATCATTCCCATCATGCGGTTCATGTTCTCGGCCTGTCTCCTCATTTGTTCCGCTTGCTGTTCGACTAGTACCCTTAATCCGGTCATCTCTTCGTTGTTTCTTTCTTCGGCCATGTTAGCGTATCCTCTCCTTACAAGTCTTGCCGTAGGATCCCTGAACCACACTTGACTGGCTATCTTTGCTCCTACAGCAGATTTTAAATTTTATTATTATTATTTTTTTTATTTATTTTTTTTTTTTTTTTAGAATACCTTTTTACCTTTATTTTAGCAAAAACTTTTATTTTGTATGTTATGCGGATGCAAAGCATGTGTGCGTGTGTGCCTACTCTATATGCCAAAGAAAACGAAAAAATCTAACCCTAACACATAAACACATAAGCACATAAAACCTTTACCCATGTCAAGTACGATGATTTCTCCATTCATTGTGGCCCTCTTTACCCTTCGATGTCTGGAAATTTTAGGGTTTTCAAAATTCATTTGAAAAGCATTTCTTTAGAAAACAATTTTCAAGAATTTTGGATCACGCTTTTCAAAAAGTGATTGGGTTGAAAAAAGTGTCTTAGCTGATGAATAACCTTGGTTTGGCTCTGAAGTTTTAATCAAAAAATGAACTGCCAATTTTTTGAAAAAGCGATTGAAAACTTTGGAATAAAGATGGCAAAGATCTGTTTGCTTTTTAAAGATGGATTTAAAATCCTTTGGGCAGAAGGATCACATGATCAGATTATCACCGTACTTTTCATGAATGCGGATGCATACAAGGTCAATGATGCTTAACTAAACGTGATATAAGAAGTATAATTTCATAATCAAGGTTCAGCATGTTCTCCAAATGTCATGGAACATGAGGAGGAATTTCTAAAAGGTGATTAAAAGATTATACGTCTTTCATCAAGCTAGTATTGTCATCATCTCAAATAATCCCTTCCGGGCACCAAAAACTTCCTAGCACATAACCCTAATCGAGAATTGATTCCCTAAGATTGAAAGGTTCTACAGAAGCTATCATGCAAAGGCTGGGTTTTAGTCAAATAAGGGACCCTTGACACACACCCGATAGGATGCTTCATATACCAAATCATGGTATGAGATCAAGGGTGATCGCACAGTCCCATGATGACTTGACCGACCGGGTTGCCCCGAGCCTCCAAGGTCATAGTTCCGTGCAATCGACTGGCTAGACATGCAAGTGAAATGCAACAGGCACACAAAGATTAATAAATTCGATTAAAAGGATGTTTTTCAAGTCTAATCCTCAAGTGAACCCAAAATCAGAATTCTGGTATGCGAAATCGGAGATTCTGGGTTCGATCCCCAACAGAGTCGCCAGATTGTGGATATCGCAGGTTGACTTACCCACAGCTTTTCAAAAAATCTATTTCTAAAACAAAATGAGTCACCACTTAATTTTTAAAAGGAGAATTAAGAAACCATTTTAAAAGCAAACTGATCTTTTAGAAACCAGAGATTAACTAGGTCCGGGGATTATGGAATGAGAGAGGAAGGAGCCCGTCGAACTAAAACACCCTCTCTCATCCTATCTTGCGATAGGCCTCTACTCAACATCCTTTTAATCAAATTTATTAATCTAAGCATGCCCTCAACTAATACATATATACATATACATCACAAAAGCATGTCCAAAGGGTGTAAAATTGCAATTGACAAAATATCATTCAAAAGCCACATAATTCAGGTAACAAGCGACATGATATGCAATAGAGAACAAGTGAACTTACCCAGGATCCAGCAGCGATAATAAACGTGCAATGCATGCGAACAAAAGAAAATCCTAAAAAGAGTCTCTGATCACATATACACATAAGGCAAAACCTAAGGTGTCGCGCATTAAGTCGAAGAATCAATAAAATCAAGAAATTAAGATAAACTAAAGAGGAGTCTTAGAAATCATACCTTAATAGCGCTACAAAACAAAGGGTTAGTCCACATGATATGAAAGATACGATGTTTAGAAATGACAATCCTAAATTTCTAGCTTAAATCTATCTAATGTAATTAAATCCAAAGCAAATAAATCCTAATTATAAGCGTCAAACCACATGGATGAATATGTACATGGACGAGGATAAACTATGAAATATTCTTAAACCTTGAATTCAAGCTCAACTAATCATTTATTAAAACATGGTTTAAGCCCTAGATCATAGAAGAGTCATTTGGACCATTATTTACAAAGTTGGTCAAATGTGACATAAAACTCTGAAAATTGCAGAGAGTAGACCAGATATGTAGGAAAATAAAGAGCACGTCTCTCATGGTTTGATGTTGATGAATTTTGGACACAAGATGCCTCTGTGAGTCTAGTTTTCAAATCAAAAAGAAAATCAAAGTTTCAACGGTCGGATCTCCGGGAATATGAAAAATACTAGACATCACTCAGCACTTTACAACCTTCTGTCCAGAATTCTTGCACGATTTATTAAAAATAGTAAAAAAATCAGAATTGCTTTGTTCTTTTTAGTGTGACTTTCTAACACATTAATCTACTTAGAAAAAATTATTTTGGGTCACAAACACTTTATTAAAACCTCTATTTATTTATTTCAAAAGAATGTTACTGTTCTGGAACTATTTGAAACTCTGGACAGATTGTTGTTACTCCACAAAACCCATGATCAAACCCTTCTAAACATGAAACCAACTTAAAACAAAAATTTAAGTGGTAGAACATTGTCTTATTGACACTTTCCCGTTGGTTTCACTTGATTCCAACGGTTAGATTTCGAACTAAAAATCTTTGATCAAAAACAGTTTGTGAACTCACTGTTTTTATTGGTCAAGTTCAATTTTTATTTGGCAACCCCAACTATTAAACCATGAAGTTGGGTTAAACCAAACCACTTCTCCTACCATTTGATGGTCATTGGAATCTAAAGACCTTCATACTTATTGATTTCAAGTGAAGTATGAATAAACTTCATGAAATCTCAAAATGATGAACCTAAACCATAGAGATGAGTTTAGACCCAAAATACTTTCTCCTACCATTTGGTGGTCATTGGAGATGAAGGTGCAACTAATACTTGATGGTTTTCAAAGGAATATAGAAAGGATTCCATGAGACATCAAGTTTAGAGGATCCAAGTCATGAGCATGGACTTGGATCCTATCTATGTGAAATAAAGTGGTGATCAAGTTTTGACTTTCATGTAGAGCACAAGCTTACATGAGATTCAAAGGATCATCCTCAAGAGATCAAGAGAGATATTAAAGATCTCCAAGGCCTTCAAGAGAAGAAAATGGACAAAAAATGGAAGGGAGTAATGGGAACAAAAAAAAGAACTCCTAAGTTTATTTGGCAAACAAAGAAAGTAATGAAAGATTTAGGATTAGAGATTTTAAGAGAAGAAAGAGTAAGCTAATAATCTATAGTTAGAGGATCACCTCCAAATTATCCTCAAAGTTTTCTTTTCTTTGAAGATCTTCCAAGCCCTTTTCTCTAATTCTCTAAACACTCTCTTTTCTCTCTAAAAATGTTGGTGTAATGGAAGTGTTTTTGCATGTGTTCTCCCTCCCAATCTTTTTTTTTTGGTGTCCCCTCTTTTAGGAAGATCCTTTCTCTTTTATAGGCAAAATTATCAGGTATTTTTGGTAAATTTTGGAGCAAAAAACAGGTGTAATTCTCTCATTTGGTGGTACAATGTGTACTTTCTGAATTTAGACAGACTGCTGTCCAGCGCGGCAGTCCAGATACTGCCGCGGCAGTCCGTGACTGCCGCTGCGGCATTTCATGACTGCCGTTGCGGCACTTCATGACTGTCGCGCGGCATTCATCAAATGTCGCGGCCATTAATGGATTGCCGCATTTTTGTCAGTCTTACTTTATCAGTTTTTTGTTCTTATTCGCATACGCATACGTATTGCTCTGCAAAATACAGACTTTAAAAGTGAACGGCAGTCAGAAATTTTTGGCGGCACTTGGTGACTGCCGGAACGGCACTCTCCGACTGCCGTACGGCACTCAGTGAGTGCCGCGGCAGTCTGCCGTATGCCATTTTTATTTGAGATTCCCCTTTTTAGGACTTCTCCCTTTTGAAACAAATTATTTTTGAAGATCCTTTCCAAAAATCATGTCTTATACCTGAATTCTCCTAAATACCTGGTATTTTTCCTCTTTCTGTGAAATTTTATCGCGTTTTGGAGATTTTCTGAAGAGCTTGGAATACTTCAATTTTTCGGTCCTTGTCATCATCGGATATGGAGGTTACACTCTCCTAAATTCGACGGTCGGTCAAAATTGGGGTGTCTACAGATACAGAGAGGTTGGGGTTTGGGTTTGGTGGTGGTGGTGCTGGTGGTGGAGGTGGTTGTGAGAAGAGAGAGATGAGATTAAAGATAGAAAAGAGATAAAGAAGTTGGGGTGGTGGTGGTGGTATTGGTGGTGGCCCGGTGGTGATGGCGACTGCCGGTGGTGGCGGTGGTAGCGGTGGCGGCTACCAGTGGTGGTAAGGAGCAACACGTTTGGTGAGTTACTCCCGATACGTGGTGAGTTGCTCCCGATACGTTTGGTGACTTGCTCCTTGCGTTTGGTGACTTGCTCCCTACGTTTGGTGAGTTGTTCCTTCGGTTTGGACAGTTGCTCCAAAAGCTTTAACTCTTTCTCTTCTTTTTTTTCTTGCAATGGCGGTGGTGGATGAGGGAGGTGGCTTGTGGTGGTCGTGGTGGTGATCGTAAGAAGAGAGATAAGAGATAGAGAGAGGTAGGGGTGGTGGTGGTTATATCTTAGATATATATCCTCATGTGTATATATATAGAGAGAGAGAGTTAGAGAGAAAAAAATAGAGAGGTGGTGGTGGTGGTGGCCATGTGATGGTGGTGGTGGCCAGTGATGGTGGTGGCGGCGGGTGGTGGAGGTGGCTGCCGGTGGTGGTGGTAGTGGCCATGTGAGGAGAGAGAGAAAGACCAAAGTGAGGGGTATTTTAGGCATATTAGACAAAAAGTTGATGCATTTCTAATTTAGTGACTTTATATAAACTTCCTTTTATTTCCAATAAAGCACTTGATTGACTTTTAAATACTCTACATAAAGTAGACTGAATTTTAGTTATCCCATTAAGAAATTACTTAAGATTTAAAGATCACATAGAAAGAAAAAAAAAATATGGTCAAAAGTCACATTCTATCAATATTTTGGTAAACTTGACCACAAAATCATAAAAGAACAAAAAGGTAATGGTGAAAAGCCAAATTAAGTACGCAAAACAACCACCAAGATCAACAATATTCTCGAAGATGTCGTCGATAAAGTTATTCATGATCTCCATGGCCTTTGCTCGAGATTCCACTATCATAGCAAAGATCCATTCCGTTCAAACTTAGATACGAATCTTAATACCAAGAGCACCAAGCAAGCCCATTAGAGCCATAAATCTGTAGAAATCAATGAAGAGTTGAAAAGAATGTCAAACTCTATCATGTAAAGACAATAAAATCGAGGAGAGAGAGAGAGAGAGTTCTTCTCTGCCTTTGGTGCTATCATAATTTTCTAGAGAGCGAAAGACAGTGAGAGAGTGTAAAACGAAATTGGAAAAGATGATATATATATATATATATATCGGTCAGGCTCTAGGGTGAACCAGGTAGAGTATATCCAGTGAACATTTTTTTTGCCTGAAAAAACTTGCGAGCTGCCCACGGACCTGCTGACCCGAGCACGCCCCAATATATATACATATATATGTATGGCCAGGCTCTGGAGTGATCATGGTAGAGTGAACATACCCAGTGAACATTTTTTCTTTGCCTGAAAAAATCCGCGGGCTGCCCCGCACGCGCCTTGCTTACCCGCGAGTTTTTTCAGGCAAAAAAAAATGTTCAATTGGTATGTTAACTCTACCATGTTCACTCTAGAGCATGACCGTATATATGTATATATGGTGTTTAAATTAAATTAAAAAAAAAACAACAACAACAACAACAACCTTGATTTTGGGTGTTTCCAAATCAAATAAGTGAGTTTGAAAGGGTATGACTCATCTAATGGGTTTAGAGGTAGTTTGGTCACCAAACAAAATATGGACTAATCACTACATTGTTTTGAGGACCGGGTCTATTGTAACAAAGATATAGCACCTAGGACTTTATGCTAAATGACTCTAGAAAGAATATTGAAATATAGATTTAGTTAAATTATTATATATGCTATTTTTTCTTTCATATCTTTTAATAAATTTTTTTTTTTGTAATTAAAGAAAAATAATAATTTTTAGGGACAGTTAGAGATATATCCCTTGTCAGCTAAAAATTTAACAAAAAGTACCTTCAATATCTGCATTTAATCAAAAGTCCATGTTCTTTGACAAAAGGACAAAATTGACATACACCCAAACATTTCCCACATTTCCCCACTTCCGTCCAACTTTTCACGCGCAATGCTTTTGCTGCCGTTCATACGTTATGAGTATTGTACCGTATGATATTCTAAATTCAAAATATATTTTGCAACCTTAAATCTCCATAACTTTTTATATAAAACTCCATTTTTCTCAAATTTTATATCGTTGGAATCGTGTCGACGATAGTTACAAAACTAGTACCATTGTTGATATATTTTGAGCCAAAAAAAAAAAATCAAAATCTTACATGCCTTGTGTAACTGAAAATTTCACAAAACTACTTTTATGAAGTTTCACAAAACTACTTTTGTGAAATTTCACAAAACTCTATTTTTTTCAAAATTTCTTCAAATTGAAAAAAAAAATGCTCAAAACATATCAACAATGATACTAGTTTTGTAGCTCTCGTCGACACGATTACAGCGGTATAAAATTTGTAAAAAAAATGGAGTTGTAGATCAAAAGTTATGGAGCGTTAAAGTTTTTAAATATTTTTTGAACTGAGAAATGTTATTGCACAGCCACTCACACAATGTGAGTGGCTGGAATGTTTGGGGCAATGTTTAGCCACGTGCTTGTGAGAGGGACTTTTGACAAATTCTAAAAAAAAAAACGACTCCCTTAAACTTTTGTTTTGCTTTAATTAAGGATTTGATAATAATTTACCCTAATTTTTAAACTCCTGAACATATGAACTAAATAGAACGTTGTGGACTCTTAAATTATTTGAAAGAGAATTTTATTAGCGCTGAATAAATTAATTTAAAGCAGGGGTTAAACCGTGAAGGTGAAGATTAAGAAAAGATTGAAAACCACCCCACCTATGATCTTTTTCTTTTTCTAATGGCGAAATTTAAAATTTGAATCCATTTTTACCACTCCAAGTGCCCAAACATTTAGCTGCAAAATAAATAAAGCGACTAAATTGTCACTAAATCAAGCTCATCCTCCCTTACCAACTTTGAAATGGCCAAGGCTTCTTAGGAAGAATATATTCCATGTGTAACGGTCACCGTGATCTTTTCATTGTAATACTCACATGAAACCTACAAAAATACTCTAACTCACACAAAATATTGAGATAATTTTTCATTCTCAAGACCAGACAACCACCAATTAATCACTGAAAGGAGGATAAATTACTATACGCCACCAATCAATCAGTGAAAAGAGAGCTTATTTTAAGGACACGATAGTCCAAACCAATAATTGTGAAAGACATTTCATCCCACCTGCAGGTGATTGTAGGTTTCAGTCTCATGGAATAAAGGGATTTATGGAATAAGGGAGCACTACCCTTCTTGTGTAGTGCATAATTAAAATAAAAAAAAAGTAAATAAAAAATCAAAATATGTCGTCTTTATAATGGGACAAATGAAAAAACTATTACACAACAAATAAAAATAAAATGATGTAACATATGATTTTACATCCAAATTTTCCTATTGATTAGTATCAAACCAAACCTATGACTTGATAGTCCTGAACCATATAACAAAATCTCAGGAACGAAGCAATGATAGAAAAAAGTATCCAACTTTCTCTTCTTCTTCTTCACATCATGGCAAAAAGAGCATCCAAAACACAATTTAAAACTAGTTCATAACCAACATAACATCCAACCATCGAAACCAAAACCACCATACTTGCACAAAACTAAGATAACCAGCAACACATTCCATTACACACCATATGTTTGGATCATACAAAGATCCAAAACCACAGTCATACATATATAAACATACATACATAACTGACAAGGAAGGTTTTCATATCTCCTCTAAAACACACTACTCAAGCAGTAGTTGCAGTAGTTGCAGTAGTAGTAGCAGTGGTAGTAGTAGCAGCAGAGTCGTCGGTAGTGGCATGCTTTAAAATAGTCCTCTGCAGATCATCTTTCTTAGCCCCAACCACCTTGTCCACTATCTGTCCTTCTTTCAGGAAAATAAAAGTTGGCATTGCCTCTATATCCCAATCCTCAGCAACAGTCTGCATAATGCAAAATATTAGTGTTTTCACTTGAAGTCATACCGCTAAGGGCCTGTTTGGTTCACGGATTTCACGGATCTAGTGAGGAAAGCAAAGAGAGAGAGAGAGAGAGAGAGAGAGAGAGAGAGAGAGAGAGAACACAAAGGAAAACACTTTTCTTTGTTTGGTTACTAGGGCCTAAGGCTCTGCTCGGTTCTTGGATTTAGTGGGAGAAGGAAAGAGAAAACAAAAGAGAACATTTTTCTTTGTTTGATTAATTAGAATACCAATGAGGAAAGTACATAAGAAAATACGCCAAGGTGACAAATAAATTCAAAGTTTCAAAGTTTGTGAGTCACCCCTTTCTCTTTTCTTGATTTACTACTGTATTTTGAGATTTTTACTACTACTTTCTAATGTCATTTAACATGGAGGAAAACACTACCAGAGAAATAGTTTTCCTTTCTTGTCCCTCATCAAATCCATAAATCGCTTTTCATTTCCAAAAAAACGTACACTAGATGAAATAAATCGAGCTTGATGAAACAATATCAAATAGAACACCCGAAGAAAAGGTTATGAGTTGTTTACCTTAAGTTCATCCACATCAACCTTGAGGAAAATGACATTAGGCATCTTCCTAGCCAAATCCGCCAAAATCGGGGAAATGAATCGGCATGGACCACACCATGAAGCCGTGAAATCCACCACCACCTATGTGAAAGTACATTTTTTTATATTTAATACTTCAAAAGGTAATTGTTTTGTGAAAAATGCGCAAATATTATAAAAAGAACAAGAGATAAGATACAAAAGAAGTCCAACATCACATAATCATGTGTCTTATTCTTATGCGAGTTCACAACCCTTCTTTAACGGGATCACTAGATCTGAGTGGATAAATATTTTATGACTTTTTAAGTTCTAACCATTTAAAACAGCAACACTCTCCAACCCACACATAAAATTTTACATAGTAAACTTGTCTTTTGTTGCATCAATCCTAAACTTGATACAGATGTATCAAATATGTTACATCAACAGCCCCTCTACAACCCATGTAGCAGATTTAATGTATTTTATAATTTTTTGAGATTCTGAAGACCACTCCATCTCCCAAATTCTGTCTAAATCTACTCCATTTTCTCTCTCCAAATATTCCAACAAGATAAAGTTTTGCTGCATTGAATCCCAAGCAGCAAATCTGCTGTGTTTGGTTGAATTTGGTATATGGTTGGAGTTGGTTTAGGCTTTTAGCTGACATGGAACAGCAAATAATGGATCCGAGATGGGTCAAATGACCTATTTGGAATCACTTTTCAAATGTTTAAGCTCAAAGTGTGCTTCGGCCCAAACATGATGCAAGAAGTAGTTTGGGGTCTTAATGAACTTTTCTTAATTCCCATTGAGTCCTCGGGATTAGTGAATCATCTTCTACCAAAAATCAAAAACAACGACCAATCCAAACGGGCCCTAATCTCGTTCAGAAGTCATACAAAAGCATCCTAAAATGATGGATTCGTTATTATTCATGCAAAGTTCGAGTCTTTAGCAAGCATGAGTCAGGGTCTTTAGCAAATACAATGGCGGAGCTTAGGCAAGTCTATAGCCATGGTTCAAGGTCGCGGTATTGATCGGAATCGCTGAGGTCGCGGCGCAGCGGCCTGGTATCGGGTGATACGCACCAATACGCTAGATTCAGGGTCGGCCCTTGGGCCAGCGCCCCGGGCGGCTGCTTAGGGCCTCAAAAAATTAGAGTTTGTTTGGTCTTGGAATGAGGCCTTATTTGGCCAAAATTTATGTATTATATATAAAAATAGGGCCAAACTAGGGCCTAAAAAAATAGGGCCTTAGACATACATGCATTATATATAAAGAGGACAAAAAATAAGGCATTGTTTGGCCAAAATACATGTATTATATATAAAAATAGGGCAAAGTAGGGCCTAAAAAAAATAGGGCCATATATATACATGTATTATATATAAATATTGGACCAAAAAAGGGCCTAAAAAAATTTTCTTCTCATATTCGCTTAGGGCCTCATGTGAATTTCACAATCTCAGGGCCGGCCCTGGCTAGATTTAAGATTAAAAAAAATATATGAAAAAATAATGAAGAATTCAAAAATAATAAGAATAACAAGATTGACATAATAGATTATCATAATAAACAACGTCGCATTTAGAGAGAGAGAGAGAGAGAGAGAGAGAGAGAGAGAGAGAGAGAGACGAACAACCCTATGCGAGACAATGAAGAACCGTACAGATCTATGTGAGACAGAGAGAATCGAACAGATTTGTGAGAGAAGAAGATGGATACGGTTCATATCTATGAAGATGATGCAGAAAAGTTACCATTCGAAACTTTTCCCCCTCTTTTTTAGCCTCAAATTTGTCCTTTTGAGCTTCGTCTCGCCATCTCGGCCGAGATCTCGTGTGTATCAGCTGATACGGCGTGATACAGCCGATACCACCACCGATACTTCATCGTTTTGAACAATAATATTTGTCTCGTTTGTATATCTCGTTTCGTTATCTCGTTTCGTTGGGCTTCGTCGTTTATTTAAATGTTCCCATCTTTTGAATTTAACATCAATACATGAAACCCCTAATGAACTAACAATAAATTTGGATTCATATGTCTTCTAAGACCGTTAGGCTTTGTTTGGTTTGCAAATTCCGTGAAGAAAAATGAAAGGAAAATTAAAAAGAGAGAAATTAGCTCCAGTGTAGTTTTCCTTGTGTATTCCTCTATATTTGAACAACATTAAAAAGTCAAGAATTTCTAATATAATTAGAATTAACAAAAATTGAAAGAAATGACTCACAAAGTTTATAACTTTCAATTTATTTTTGATTATATTTTCTTTTCATTCTTATTTATCTAAACGGGTTCCTTATCAACAGAACAAAGGATAGCATTTTTATCTATACATGTTTTCTTTTCCTCATTAAATCCATTAAATAAACAGAGCCTAAAAATAGATTCCAAACAATTAACATCTGAACATGCACTAAATAACCTATAGTAATCCAACAACACCCAAAAAATATATAATATCAAAACAAAACCCATCAATTAAAAGCACAAAATCAACAAAAATCAAAGAATAAACACAACCAAGAAAGACTTTGTATTGTAAATTCTTTATTTAAAAAAAAAAATAGAAGGAAGAAAAATACCAGCTTTTTGCACTCGATTGCCTTTCGAAGCTGATCGTTCCACTGAACCACAGTGTGGCAACTGATCACATGCTCTGAAGCCATCTCTCTCTCTCTCTCTCTCTCTCTCAAAACCGAATCAAAAGCTCCTGCAAAAGCGCTTTCTCGAACCGTAAATTGTAATCGAAGATTTAAAACCTTTGGCCTCTGTGTATACGTATATATAGTGCGAGCCTGCGAGGCCCTATTGTCGTGATTCCAGAAAGAAAAATCGAAAGTCAATTATTACCAAAATACCACTAAATTCGTATGCACACTCGTCTTTAATAATCTCGGTGACGTGTGCATATATCATATCATATATGTAAAACGTGCCCAAATTTAGTAATGCTTAGGACTGTGCCAAAAAAAAAACACCATGGGCCCCATGAGACCCGACCCGACCCGAGCCCTATGAGTCGGTCTTCGCAGATTATGGGTGGAATCACAGGTCCCTTGCGTCCAACCTGAAGTTTGTCGGTTCGGTCTTCAGTTCCCCTTTGTGCACCCAACCCGATCCGATCTAATTTAAGTGTATACATGTTATATAGATATTTCAAACCCTACCTCTTGACTTTAAATACTCTTTATAAATTTTCAACTTCATTTTCAATTTTTTTGAGATTCCCAATCCCTTCTTCAGTTCTTTCTGCTTCCTCTGGTCTGGGAGAGAGAGAGTTAAGAAGTCAGACTCAAAAGTGAGACGTCAAGAGTGAGATTGTGAGACCACTGGACATCGGCGCACCACCACCACCGGCGCACCACCACGAACCCGCAATCATCGAATTCCATTCCCCCACCCCTCCGCACATCGCTACCATCGTCCGAGCCTCCGAGGTATGTATTTTTCCTCTTCATAGTTCAGATCTATACTTTAGAGTTTAGATCTAAACTTTTTCCATTGTCATCACTGTTCAGAATTTATACATTCAAATTTCATTTTTTTTATGGATATACATTCAGATTTCAGACAAACTATCATTTTCTCATGTGTTTTGTTTGGTTGAAACTTGAAATTTGAAACTATGGTTTGTTTTCTCCTTATGTGATCTATGCTCAAAACATAAACATGTAATTTGTTTTGCTTGGATGCTTCAAATCAGTGCTAAGTAGTTCTCTAATTATTTTTATTATTTTTTTTTTCATTTTTTGGGGGATAACTAAGTGGAAATTAGATCTGTGAGACTGTGACATCTCTCTATAATCATCGATGAGTTGGGTCGTCACATATTACACACTTTTTTTTTTTAAATTTAATGTAACCGATCAAACTGAATATATGTGTGTTTTTGTCTCTATGTTTGTAAGGCTTAGAATATGTTGATGGGGTGGAAGTGGAAAGTGGTAAAGTAGGTGAACTTACTCAAGTTGAAGATGGCCAACAACAACAAGAAGATGGTGGAGGCCAACAACAACCGGCTAAAACTCCTGCCCCAAATCTAGTTGAGACACCACCACTCCCACCAAACACTAATGTAAGTAATAGGAGAAAATCAATTGTTTGGGATCATTTTGTAAAAGAAGAGGATGGTGAGGGTGTAATGAAAGTAGCTTGTAAGCATTGTAAAAGGGGTTATCGAGCCGATTCAAAGAATCATGGGACAACTAATTTGAAGAATCATTTGGAAGTTTGTTCAAGTGATCCTTTGGGTTTGAAGGAAAAAAAAAATTTAAGGGCAAACCTTGTTGTCTTTTCAACCCAAAAAAGAAGGAGAATAAGGGTGCAATCTTGTTGCAATGATCTTTTCTGTAGAGGCTGCTAGAAAAGCTCTTGTTGAGATGATAATTATCGATGAGTTACCCTTTAGGTTTGCTGAAAATTATGGTTTTAAGAAAGGGCAATGCTAGGGGCACTAACAACTTCTACTAACACTTACTAACACACTCTATCTCTCTCCTAGTGGTACTGCGGGGTCCACTGCGGAGCCCACAGTGCCACTAGGAGAGAGATAGAGTGTGTTAGTAAGTGTTAGAGGAAGTTGTTAGTGTCACACCCCAACCCGCCTCGTGCGGATTAGGACACGTGTAACAATGCTACAAGCTCCCAATCACATTAATTTGTAAAGAAATATACGAATTACTAAGAAACACATGTGTTTAACCCCATTAAACAACTCTGTTGTTACAAAATAGGCCCCAAGGGCAAAATGGTCATTTATAAAGTATGTAAAATTTTTATACCAAAAGTTAGAATTTTGAGTCCCGGTTCCAACGCAACAAATGGCACGCGAAACCGAGGTTTCTAGAAGAAGTTATGCATGTTTCCGTAAAAACGGACATGCTGGGGAAAAATACAAGGCGGATCGATCCCTTCATAATGGGCGGATCGATCCATTTATATTAGTCTCCCGCAGAATGTCCCCTTGGAAGGGCGGATCGATCCCTTCACAAACCGCGGATCGATCCCCTTCACAAATTTTGCTGCTAAATTTCCTTTGCTGTCAAACAAGTTTCCAAGTTACCAAAACACAACCAAAACATATGGAAACCTTATGAAACTTTGGGAAAACATCTCCAATATACTTCCAAACACTTTTAAACTCAATTTAAGCAAGGATCATAGAATCATACCCACAATTGGATCAAGTTAACCATGAACTCATCTCATTCGGTTCAAAAACAAACTTTTCAACTTTAAAACTCAATTCTCATCCAAAGTTTATAAAACTTGTTGGAATTCAACTCAAAGTCATAACTAACATTATAAACACTAAAGAAACATGTCCAAGACACTAACGACACACCCGGACTTGCCGAGATGGTCAAATCCATTACTTGCACCCTACTAGAACAAAACGAGAGAGATTACACATATGTTCTCAAATTTACTTCCAACTTTCCAAAATACATGGTTGTGACCCAAGTTCACTCCCAACAACTTAAATATGAACATTAACATAAAAGACACCATACTTTACATCATTTTACAAGTTTCAAAAGAAATTTACAAGCATGGGGCACAAATCTCCCCCATCTCTCCCATCTCTCCCATCCATAAGTCAAGACTTTAATTCACAAATTAAGAACCTCAACCCACTAGTTACACTATAATATAAGTTTAAAACATATTTACAAGCTCTAACTCTCTTCCCCATTCCCGAGCACGTCACCTTCTCTCCGGATATCGCTCCGTACCTGCGGTGGTTGTTATGTACCACAACAGAAATAGGAAAACGGTTTTCTTAAGCAATTTGCTTAGTGAGCATTCTAAACATGATTGTATGTTTAACACGTGCAATGCTACAAATAACACATAAGCATAAACGTAATCGCCGAGTCACCGGTTATATGGTTCATTCAGACCCGAAGACCTCCCTTGGTCCCGTGGTCACTTCTATTCCTTGGACTTCCGTATTTATCGGATTCTTCCTCTTCGCCACCCTTATTACTCCCAACAATGAACCATTTCCCCGGTGCTCATTGACTACCACATAGACATATAAGCACATAACACATATTCATGTATCAACATATGATTTTCATAAAATTGACATAGAATTCACACAATTAACATCTTTATAATTCCTAATCATGAATTAACATCTCTAACATCACATATAGCTTGAACCCATTAAACACAATCAGATTTAGGTGTAGAAAACTCACCTTATACACAGATTTTACTCAATTTACACCTAGAGGATGCTGAATTTCCCCAATCCAAGCTCAATTTCTACCCCAAGTGAATTCCTACAAGATTTTTGGTAGACGACGTCTCACCGTTAAGTACGAGCTACTAAAATCTAGCAATTTAAACAGAAATTAAGGGTATAGAAATGATCGTCTCACCTCCACGAGTCCGAAAACGGCTTCGATTCGCGAATCCGACGAACGGCGGCGACGGAACGGCGAGAATTCGACGTCGGTGACGGTTTCTCCGTTCCTCTCTCCGAGCTCTACTCTTTGTTTTGTTTTAATTATGCTGTAATTGAGAGACTCTCTCAATCTTGACACCTCCATATGCATGTATGTGAGGTGTCTCAACCTCAATTTTCCTCTTTTTCATTTACACCCCCAAAATTTCTTAAGTTCTTATTATGAAATCCCCCAAACATTTCATTAACTACCCAATTATCTAATGAGTGTTTGTCTAAGTTCCGTATGGGTCCCAACGTGGGTCCCACATATTTTGTGAAATTGCTATCGCACCTACTAATTTTACATCTTTTTCATTTATACCCTTATTTGGGTGTCCAAACTAATGCTAACACATATCAACATGTAATATGAAAGCAACTTAGCAAATATCCATGTAATCACATAAAAATGCATTTAATCACTTAAAATGCAAATTACCAATTTACCCTTCACTGGGTTCCATTTCAATACCTGTCCCACCTCACTGGAGACTTTTCCAACTAGTGTCCCTCTCTGAACACTTTTTACTTGGGCGAGTCCAAGCCTCCCCTTAATCCATTTTATACACTAATTTTACTAATTAATGTATATTAATACAAATAATTAACCCGTTCTCCGGGTACGGGTGTTACATTTCTCCCTCCCTAAAAAGGGAGTTTGGTCCCCAAACTTACTCTTACCTCAAGAATTGAAGAGATGCGGGTACTTGGCTCGGATCTCATCCTCCCGCTCCCAAGTAGCCTCTTCCACTGAATGGCTTCGCCATTGAACCATCACCAAGGGAATCACTTTGGTCCTCAATACTTGATCCTTCCTATCAAGAATTTGCACTGGATGTTCCACGTAAGTTAAATCTTCCCGAATCTCTAACGGTTCCGGAATGATAACATGTTTCGAATCCGGCACATAACGTCGAAGCATCGATACGTGAAACACATTATGAACATTCTCTAATTCTTGTGGCAGCTCTAACCGATAAGCTAATGGCCCAACTCGATTAAGAATCAAATACGGCCCAACATATCTCGGACTAAGCTTACCTCGCTTACCAAAACGTGCTATGCCTTTTGATGGTGATACTTTCAAAAACACATAGTCACCCACCTCAAACTCCAACGGTCTTCTACCCGTATCCGCATAACTTTTATAACGACTTTGAGCCGTTTGTAATCTCTGCTTAATCAGTCGGATCTTGTCAGTAGTGATTTGCACTATCTCTGGTCCCAAAAGCTGTTTCTCTCCAACTTCTGTCCAACATACTGGCGATCTACACTTTCTTCCATATAATGCCTCATAAGGCGCCATTCCAATGCTAGTTTGAAAACTGTTGTTGTAAGAGAACTCGATTAAAGGCAAGTGAGTCTCCCAATCGGCCTTGAAATCCATAACACATACCCTCAACATATCTTCCAAAATTTGAATCACCCTTTCGGATTGACCATCAGTCTGGGGATGGAATGCAGTACTAAAATGTAGAGTTGTCCCCATAGCCCTTTGTAAACCCTCCCAAAATCTTGATACGAACCGAGTGTCACGATCTGACACTATCGACACTGGTGCTCCATGAAGCCGTATAATCTCTCTAATATAAATCTCTGCAAGTTTTGATGGATCTTTGGTCTTAATAGGTAGGAAATGGGCTGACTTAGTCAACCGGTCTACAATCACCCATATGCTATCATTTGACTTTTGAGACTTTGGAAATCTCGAGACAAAATCCATTGTAATATGTTCCCATTTCCACTCAGGTATCTCCAACGGGTGTAGTTCTCCCCCGGGTCGTTGATGTTCTAGTTTCACCTTTTGGCACGTCATACATTTAGACACAAATTCTGCAACTTCTCGCTTCATACCACTTCACCAGTAAATTTCTCGCAAGTCTCGGTACATTTTGGTACTACCCGGATGTATAGAATATCTTGTATTGTGGGCTTCCTCCATAACTTTATTTCTCAGATCTCCAACTTTAGGTACACATAATCGGTTTATATATTTCAGAACACCATCTTGGAAACTGAATTCTGGCCTTCTCCCCTCTGGTAACTCATCCACAATCTTCTTGAATTCTGGATCTAAGAACTGATTAGTCTTGATTTCACCAATTAAACTTGGCTGTGCCACGATCGCAGCCATTAAACCACCTCTAATTTTAGGAACTACCTCAAGCTTCAATTGTTCAAATTCCTTTATCAACTTTTCCTGTCCAGTCAAGGCATAAGCTAAGTTTTCTGACGACTTCCGACTCAAGGCATCGGCAACTACATTGGCTTTTCCCGGGTGATACTGAATTTTTAAATCATAATCTTTCATGAGTTCCAACCATCTTCTTTGTCTCATATTAAGATCCCTCTGAGTGAATAGGTATTTAAGACTTTTATGATCCGTGAAGATTTCACAAGTTTCCCCGTATAGATAATGTCTCCAAATCTTTAATGCAAAAATTACCGCCGCTAACTCCAAATCGTGAGTTGGATAGTTCTTTTCATGAGACCTCAACTGTCGTGAAGCATAGGCTATTACCTTGTCATCTTGTGTTAGCACACATCCCAAGCCTTGGTGCGAAGCATCACTGTATATTCTGAAATTTCCAGTGCTTGTTGGAATTGTAAGTATTGGTGCCGTAGTCAACTTTTTCTTCAATGCTACAAAACAATCTTCACATTCCTTGTTCCACTCAAACGGTACATCTTTTCTCATCAACCTTGTCATTGGCGTTGCAATTCTAGAAAAGTCTTTAACAAACCTTCGATAATATCCGGCTAACCCCAAGAAACTTCGAATCTCGGATACATTTGTCGGTCTTGACCAATTCATAACAGCTTCAATCTTCTGTGGGTCAACAGAAATACCCTCTTTAGAAATCACATGTCCTAGAAAAGTGACACTCGTCAACCAAAATTCGCTCTTCTTCAACTTCCCAAACAATTGTTTCTCTCGAAGTCGCTGCAAAACTAGTCTCAAGTGTCGTTCATGCTCTTCCGGACTCTTAGAATAAATGAGAATGTCATCAATCAATACAATAACGAACTCATCCAAATATGATTTGAATACACGGTTCATCAAATCCATGAAGGCAGCAGGCGCATTAGTAACCCCAAACGGCATCACTAGAAATTCATAGTGCCCGTAGCGGGTCCTAAAGGCTGTCTTCTCCACATCCTTAGCTTTAACTTTCAGTTGATGGTACCCAGATCGTAAGTCAATCTTTGAAAATACCTCAGCCCCTTGAAGTTGATCGAATAGATCGTCAATACGTGGCAACGGGTATTTGTTCTTGATGGTTACTTTGTTGATCTCCCGGTAGTCAATACACATCCGCATTGTACCATCTTTCTTCTTCACGAATAATACTGGTGCACCCCACGGGGACACACTAGGTCGGATAAAACCCTTGTCTAGCAACTCTTGCAACTGTATCTTTAACTCTTTCAACTCAACTGGTGCCATTCGATATGGTGCTCGTGAAATTGGTTGGGTTCCCGGCATAACATCAATACCAAATTCAATTTCTCGATCAATCAATACACTAGGTAACTCCTCAGGGAATACATCTGGAAACTCTCTAGCTACCGGAATATCTTCAAGTTTTAAATCGGGACCTCTAGTATCAAGAATACTACACAGAAACCCCCGACAACCCTTCTTTAATAAGCGACAAGCTTCAATAGCTGACACGATATACGGCGGTGATACAACACCCTTACCTTGAAAATAAAACTCATCTTGATTCGGAATACGGAATGCTACTCCTTTAGTGTTACAATCAATATTAGCATGATTAGCCGCTAACCAATCCATACCCAATATAACATCGAAGTGTTGAATTACTAATGGTACCAAATCAACAGTTAACTCTTTACCATTCACATTAATCTCACACTTTCTAAACACACCCGAACTAACCAACGGAGCCCCCAACGGTATCGCGACAGATAAATCATAGTTTAGGAACTCTAATGGTTTATCTAAATGTTTAGCAAAGTGGTGTGACACGAATGAGTGTGTGGATCCCGAATCTATAAGTACATTTGCTAGATGTGAGCAAATGGGAACCATACCTGAAACAACGGTATCGGCAGAAGCGGTCTCTCCCGGCCTGAGTTGGAATGATCTTGCCTCTCGTTGCTCCCTCCTCGGAGGTTGAGTAGTCCTTGGTGTGATAGCGCTGGCCGCAGAAGAACCTGAACCTGATGCTCCTTGGCGTCTAGTAGGACAATCCTTAGATTGATGTCCCAATTCCTTACAAGTGAAGCATCGACCTCTCATATCTATATTCTGATTTGGACAGTTTCTGGCGATGTGTCCCGGTTGTCGGCAACTATTGCAAATGATTGGGTTTGGAAGTTGATTGCACCGGCCCCAATGAAATTTCTGACAAGTCTGACACCTCGGTTTATTTCCACCGGAACCACTACCAATACTAGCTGATGATCCTCCTAAACTCTGTCTTTTTGCACTCCCCTGACCACTGAACTGACTTGATCCCGGTCGTTTACTTTGTTGACTCGGTGGTGGTGGCAAGTTTGAAGTATAACCAAGGTCTCTCTCAGCAATAGAAGCAATGTCCAATGCCTTAGCATAAGTCTCTGGACGGAATACGGTCACTCGTCCTCGGATGTCACCTCGAAGTCCCGCTACAAACTTTCTTGCCTTCACTTTTTCGGTTGTTACAATGTCCCCGGCAAACCTTGCCAAACTCGTAAATTGCGTGGAGTACTCCCGGACTGACTTTCCCCCTTGTACCAACTCCATGAATTCTTGAGCCTTTTGATCCCCAAATGACTCTGGAAAATATTGATCATTGAAAATCTCAAGAAATTGGTCCCACGTTGTCGGTTGACCCGGACCCAGCTTAGTACGCCACCAATATTGCGCTTCATCTTTTAACGTGTCTGCAGCAAATAGCACTTTTTGTTCATCAGTACATGGTAATACCCGGAAGATCTTCTCCATATCCGAGATCCAAAAATTCGCCTTCATCGGATCGGCTTCCCCGCGGAATATGGTCGGCTTTTGTTTGTGAAATTTAGAAATAGTAACAATGTCTTCCCTTGGATTCGGATTCGGTTGTACCGGTCTCTCTTCGATCACATGAGTTTCTGCTACTCGTACCAACCCTTCGATTGCTCTTTCAACCCGTTCCATTCGGTTTGAGGTGTCACCTCCAGACATAATGCCTGGCACCCACATATAGTATACACATGCACGTTACTTTTAAATAAACACATGGCATGCTTATCAACATTAAAACATGCTAAGTAAACGTGTATGCATGCTTATGCAACTACGTGTCATTGTGTGCACACTACGCGTCGTATACGTCTCTCGTCCCCAAAGGCTCTAGCCAACTGCTTTGATACCAAAAATTGTCACACCCCAACCCGCCTCGTGCGGATTAGGACACGTGTAACAATGCTACAAGCTCCCAATCACATTAATTTGTAAAGAAATATACGAATTACTAAGAAACACATGTGTTTAACCCCATTAAACAACTCTGTTGTTACAAAATAGGCCCCAAGGGCAAAATGGTCATTTATAAAGTATGTAAAATTTTTATACCAAAAGTTAGAATTTTGAGTCCCGGTTCCAACGCAACAAACGGCACGCGAAACCGAGGTTTCTAGAAGAAGTTATGCATGTTTCCGTAAAAACGGACATGCTGGGGAAAAATACAAGGCGGATCGATCCCTTCATAATGGGCGGATCGATCCATTTATATTAGTCTCCCGCAGAATGTCCCCTTGGAAGGGCGGATCGATCCCTTCACAAACCGCGGATCGATCCCCTTCACAAATTTTGCTGCTAAATTTCCTTTGCTGTCAAACAAGTTTCCAAGTTACCAAAACACAACCAAAACATATGGAAACCTTATGAAACTTTGGGAAAACATCTCCAATATACTTCCAAACACTTTTAAACTCAATTTAAGCAAGGATCATAGAATCATACCCACAATTGGATCAAGTTAACCATGAACTCATCTCATTCGGTTCAAAAACAAACTTTTCAACTTTAAAACTCAATTCTCATCCAAAGTTTATAAAACTTGTTGGAATTCAACTCAAAGTCATAACTAACATTATAAACACTAAAGAAACATGTCCAAGACACTAACGACACACCCGGACTTGCCGAGATGGTCAAATCCATTACTTGCACCCTACTAGAACAAAACGAGAGAGATTACACATATGTTCTCAAATTTACTTCCAACTTTCCAAAATACATGGTTGTGACCCAAGTTCACTCCCAACAACTTAAATATGAACATTAACATAAAAGACACCATACTTTACATCATTTTACAAGTTTCAAAAGAAATTTACAAGCATGGGGCACAAATCTCCCCCATCTCTCCCATCTCTCCCATCCATAAGTCAAGACTTTAATTCACAAATTAAGAACCTCAACCCACTAGTTACACTATAATATAAGTTTAAAACATATTTACAAGCTCTAACTCTCTTCCCCATTCCCGAGCACGTCACCTTCTCTCCGGATATCGCTCCGTACCTGCGGTGGTTGTTATGTACCACAACAGAAATAGGAAAACGGTTTTCTTAAGCAATTTGCTTAGTGAGCATTCTAAACATGATTGTATGTTTAACACGTGCAATGCTACAAATAACACATAAGCATAAACGTAATCGCCGAGTCACCGGTTATATGGTTCATTCAGACCCGAAGACCTCCCTTGGTCCCGTGGTCACTTCTATTCCTTGGACTTCCGTATTTATCGGATTCTTCCTCTTCGCCACCCTTATTACTCCCAACAATGAACCATTTCCCCGGTGCTCATTGACTACCACATAGACATATAAGCACATAACACATATTCATGTATCAACATATGATTTTCATAAAATTGACATAGAATTCACACAATTAACATCTTTATAATTCCTAATCATGAATTAACATCTCTAACATCACATATAGCTTGAACCCATTAAACACAATCAGATTTAGGTGTAGAAAACTCACCTTATACACAGATTTTACTCAATTTACACCTAGAGGATGCTGAATTTCCCCAATCCAAGCTCAATTTCTACCCCAAGTGAATTCCTACAAGATTTTTGGTAGACGACGTCTCACCGTTAAGTACGAGCTACTAAAATCTAGCAATTTAAACAGAAATTAAGGGTATAGAAATGATCGTCTCACCTCCACGAGTCCGAAAACGGCTTCGATTCGCGAATCCGACGAACGGCGGCGACGGAACGGCGAGACTTCGACGTCGGTGACGGTTTCTCCGTTCCTCTCTCCGAGCTCTACTCTTTGTTTTGTTTTAATTCTGCTGTAATTGAGAGACTCTCTCAATCTTGACACCTCCATATGCATGTATGTGAGGTGTCTCAACCTCAATTTTCCTCTTTTTCATTTACACCCCCAAAATTTCTTAAGTTCTTATTATGAAATCCCCCAAACATTTCATTAACTACCCAATTATCTAATGAGTGTTTGTCTAAGTTCCGTATGGGTCCCAACGTGGGTCCCACATATTTTGTGAAATTGCTATCGCACCTACTAATTTTACATCTTTTTCATTTATACCCTTATTTGGGTGTCCAAACTAATGCTAACACATATCAACATGTAATATGAAAGCAACTTAGCAAATATCCATGTAATCACATAAAAATGCATTTAATCACTTAAAATGCAAATTACCAATTTACCCTTCACTGGGTTCCATTTCAATACCTGTCCCACCTCACTGGGGACTTTTCCAACTAGTGTCCCTCTCTGAACACTTTTTACTTGGGCGAGTCCAAGCCTCCCCTTAATCCATTTTATACACTAATTTTACTAATAAATGTATATTAATACAAATAATTAACCCGTTCTCCGGGTACGGGTGTTACAGTTAGTGTCCCAAATATTACTCTTTAAGAAATTTTGTAGTATTATGAACCCTAAATTTCGTAACATCCCATCTCGGACAACAATGTCAAGAGATGTTGTTAGCATATACAATGAAGAGACGAGGAAGTTGAGGAAAGTCTTGAAAGACCGTAGGGTTTGTCTTACCACTAATACTTGGACATCAATCCAAAATATGAGCTATATGTGTCTTACTTGTCACTTTATAGATGTCACACCCGTCCCAGAAAACCTTTTTACTTTTACTGCATATCTGAATTTAGAATTATTAACGTTGATTAATATTTGAGTTGAATTGACGTGGGTCAACGGAGAGGTGTCAATTGAGGACACGGTAATCAGAGGAGTCATGATGCATTAACATGATTAAATGACATTTATGTGATTTAAACATTGTTTGAATTATCTGGTATTTGGTGAATAGTGATTTTTTCTATGTAGAGTGAATTTCTATTAGTTTTGGTCTTGTCTTGGATCATGTGAACGTTATAATGGGAACATAGATGATACGTTGCACAAAAAGTAGGTTTTATAGAAATTCCACGAAAATAAGTTTTAGAACGTGATTTTGGACTCAAACAGAACTTTGACGAAAACTTTTATAATTTTTAGTTTTCACTCGTGAAGTGATAAAATGGACGTTTAGGACGTTCGGGAGATAATTGAAAGTTTTGAGAACTCGTGGGGAGGTAAGCATAATTTTTGAAAGTGTTGTCTATAAATAGAAAACATGAAATATTTTTGTATAAGAAAAAAAAATTTCTAAAAATATCTAGAGAGAGAGAGAGAGGGAAGGAGATTATTTCCCTCGAGCTTCACGACGCCGATCGACGACTTTACGTTCGTCAGTTTTCTCCAAATTCTGGAATTGAATTCCTGGATGTAAGATCTACGTTTTGATGTCTCTTATGCCTCGTTTGGCTAACTTTTTACGAAAATCTAATTCTTAGAATTTTGGGAAAAAACATGTAAAACTTGTAGGAATCGCGTATAAACGGAGATCCGACGTTTATTTGGCTCTATAGTTAATCCTTCAAAGTTATAGAGTGTTAGCACTAGGTATGAATTCTAGATCTATGAATTATATGGAATTTACATGTTTAAACATTGACCTTGATATTTTAGATTCGGGTGAAATTCATGTATTAGTTAGGCCCGTTATTTATGCACATGAAAATGCAATAAAATCACGCATGAATGTTTATGTGAGCATGCTATGTGTCTACTTGGGTCAAAGGGAGGTTTGGTGCAATTCCATCCAGGGGTAAGCTCCTCAAAGTTTGAAGATTATAACATCGATAGTTATGGTATCTGGTATGGAGGAGGGCCCATCCAGGACACGGTGCATGATATGGATGAAGGCCCAACCAGAGTATGGAGTACGTGGAAGAGGAAGGCCTTCTATGGCATCAGTTTCAATTACCGGATGGGAGCGTAACTCACCCTAGAGACTATTTTGAAGTGTTTAGATGTTTTAAAGCATGAATTGTCATATAAGCATATATTTAGAATTGTGCACTCAGCATATAGCTGAGCAATGGAGCTTTACTCCACCGCAGGTGAGAAGAAAAAAGGAAAGAAGAAATGCAAAGAGTGAGGCTGATGGGCCGACGGGATTACTCGGGTTTATGTTTTTTTTTTCCTTTTCAACGATGTAATAAGAACTTTGAAACTCGTAGCGTGTTGTAATTGAATCTTGGAAAAGATTAGTAGTATTGTAATCTATAATAAAACTCTTGTAATTACGTTTGGAATCATTGTAATATGTTAGTGTATGCGTTGGTTTTGAGTTTGGATTGATATAGTTTGAACCTGCAGAATGCTTTGCAATCTGAGGTAGACTAGTCGACTGGTTTATGAAAACAGTCGACTGAGGGGTTGTTTTGATCCAGCCACTATAACACCCTGTATTTATTTTCCTTTAGTAAATAAATATTGTATTTCATTTCCATGAATACTTCTTTTTACTTCTTTTTATAAATATTTGTTTTGGGTCAAACCATAATTTCTGTGAATATAGAAAATTACTTTCTATGATTTTGACAACTGTATTTATACTTTTGTACAACTGGGAATTTAATTCCTACTCTAATATGGTTTTCTGTATTTTTTATTTTTATTTTTTTTTTATTTCAGCCGGATAATACCAGTTTTTTTATTTTAATCTGCGTTTTGGGTGAGAGAGCACGTGAGCTCAACCTCACCGGATGAAATCCACCTTTTACTTGGAGCCCAATTTTGGGTAGTCTATATATATCATTGTATACTCTCGTTTCTCTCACAGACTCTCAATCTCTTTCAAATTTTCTCCTAACTCCCTCTTGCTCTCTCCATGGATTAACACACACACACACACATACACACATTCAGCATATATATATATATACATACTTCCACAAGTACATACATAGATTCATACACATAGCTATATATATCTCGAAATCAAAAGGACAGAGTAGTAGTATTTGGACGACGGAATTCTCGGTCTCTAAATTCTCAGTCTAATCCCTCTGTGAGTATTATAAACTCACTCACCATGTGTATATATGTATATTTCAGTATATATATGTGTGTGTATATGTGTGTATATATATATACACCATTGAAGTTTGAGAATTGGAGTTTTGCAAAACTTAATTAAAATCAATTTCGTGAATTGAAAATGAAAGATCTTAGTCCCAATAAGCGGTTCGAATCCTACATAGTAATTCATTCGTATCGTGACGTATCGTTGATTTAAAGTTTTGTCACTCTAACTTTAATGGCGAAAATTGAGAGATACAATCCGTATTTGTTTAAATTGATCGCGTATTCTTAATCTACGCGGAAAACTGAAGAAACCCATATATTACATGATATGTTTAAAACAGAATTTGAAAATGGGCAAGTTTCAGTTTTGAAAATTGAAAACAGAGGAAAACGAAGAAGATGACAACTGTGTGATAACTCGAGCACGCGGCTCCCTCGCGCGACCTGTGTTGTTCAGGGCAGAAAAGAAATTTTTAACAGATTTCGTACAACAGGCATGATCGCGCGCGCGGCCAGCTTGCGCAACATGGCATGTTTTTGGTAGTTTGTGTATTTTTGTATAAGGGACTGTTTAGAAAAGGTTTTGAAAGTTTTTAAGGAACTGTTTAATAGATATAATATTTTTAAAGGCTTATGCTTAAGAACTGGATTAATATTGACGATTAAGACTGAGATTTATGTTTGTACGATTATTCAGTTTTGTGATTAATAAATGGTGTTATAACTTCATGATATTGACACGCATAGTAGGGTCGAGGTCGAGTTGACATGCATAGTATGTGAGGAAGTGTGAAAAGAGTAAAAGAGATTGTATATTAGTATGGGTCATCTCCATGGACACTCCCTAGTACCCGAGTTTCGGATACTGATCGAGGTAATCTCTGGTATGCCGTGGTGGTACTATAGTGCGATGCCATGGATCGAGGCAATGGATATCGTGATGATGTGGTTTTATAATACCTTTTTAATATGACGGTGGCAAATTGGACACTCCCTGGCACCCGTGGTAGTGCTATAGTGTATGACGCCTCCATGGACACTCCCTGATACCCGAGTTCCGGATACTGAGCGAGATTATCTCTGGTATGTCATGGTGGTATCATAGTGTGATGTCGTGGGACAAGGCTGACTGGACATTCCCTGGTACCCGTTGTACTATAGTGTGGCTGCCAGAGTATTTTCAAGGTACTAGAGCAAGGAAGTTTGGATGATGTGGTCTTGAGTTTTGTCGAGGGAAAAGAGTTGGTAAGATGAGATGATACATTGTTCATGCACGGTCACATATCCATTTGTTTATTGCCTTCCGGTGGTTATAATAATTGAAGGTGGCACTTGGAATTATTGTTTTAAAACTTTAAACTGCAAGTTGTTATAAATGCATATATATATACATTGCGAGTATATGTTTATTTTACTCGCCAGCTTGCATAAGCTGATGGCGTTGTTGCGTCCTGGACTCTATATCCAGATTTTCCAGGTCTGGAGTAGCCAGAGTATTTTGACTACGCTAGTTAAATGACAGGAGGTTTTCTAAAAGAGCTGTTTTATATTTCTTATGTCTTTCCTTTCAGAGTTATAATAAAATTTATCATAATTTTATTAAGGCGGGTTGTGCCTAAGATTATGACTGGTGTAATAGTTAGTAGTTTTAACTTTGGAGTTTATGTTTATTAGTATCCTTTGCTTTAGAAATGCTGTTAAGATATTTGTTGCAGGGACAATTGGTCATACTCACTTGTCGCGATCTACGAGTCCATAAAGGAAATTAAATGCTTTCCTGATTTATGCTACATCGGGGCGTGATAGCCACTGCCTCAGAATATTGAAAAACAGTTAATTGGGTCCTCGATACAGTCGACTGGACATTTGGGTTGAAATGTTATTTTCGGTTCTGTGAAAGAAACTATCGACTAGGTGGAGGTCCACAGTCAACTGGATTGAATTTTAAAATTTGGAATTTCTAGTTTCGTCGACTGAGAAATTGAGACCCCAGTCGACTGGGTTCCCGACGCAGTCGACTAGGTCCCCGATGTAGTCGACTGGACAATTTGCTGGGTCTTCAAGCTCTCTGTATCTTGCATTTCCAGTCGACCGAACCCCCGATCAGTCGATCGGATTGCTGTTTTCAAACAAGATATTTTCTTTAAGTGTTTCAAAGGCGCCTAGCTTTTTATAACAACTTTCATGAATTCTACTTATGTTTTACTTACGTTTTCCGCTGGTATTTACTTTAAAGGAATTGGAGGAGCCTTGATGGTGTGCCATGTGTCCTATTTTCGCACGTAGCGGGATGGGTCGTGACAATAGATGATAATTGGAAGTTGCACAAAAGAATTTTTAACTTTTGTCTAGTAGAAAATCACAAGGGGGATACCATTGGTAAAAAAATTGAGTCTTGCGTGCTTTAGTAGGGAATTGGTAGCATTTTCACTTTAACGGTGGATAATGCTAGTTCTAATACCTCAACAATTAGGTTTTTACAAAGAGTGGCTAAAGATTGGAAGGGTGCCGTCTTAGGGCATGAGTTCTTACACATGAGGTGTTGTGCTCATATCCTAAATTTGATTGTGGGTGATGGATGAAAAGAACCAGATGAATCTATTGCGAACGTGTGTGATGCTGTTAGATATGTGAAGTCCTCTCCTAATAGATTTGAAAATTTCAAAATGCTCATGGAGAAGCTAAAAATTGATTCTAGGAGTTTTATATGCCTAGATGTACCAACTAGGTGGAACTCCACCTATAGAATGTTAGAAAATGCTGAAGAGTTTGAAAAGGTATTCGAAAGATTGGAGGCTCAGGATTCAAAATACAAAGACTGCTTTGGTGAGACTAATGGAGAGGGGCCTCCAACTGAAGAAGATTGGGAAAAGTGTAGGATCTTTGTTAAAATTTTGTGACTCTTTTATTTGGAAACCAAACGTTTTTCGGGATCAACGTATGTGACTTCAAATACTTTTTTTGATGAGATTGTTGTGATTCAGAGCCAAATAAACCAACTAATCGTAGCACGAAATCATGTGGTGAGTAGAATGGCAATGAATATGAAAGCCAAGTTGACAAGTATTGGGGAATGGAGATAAAATTAACATGCTTTTGAATATTGTTGTGGTACTTGATCCAAGGAAAAAATTGACATATTTGCAATTTGTTTTTCTGAGATGTATAATTTTATGGTAGCTAAAGAACTTAGTGACAAAGTTAAGGTTTGTCTTACCCGGTTGATAGAGCATTATGCTTCTATTTCTTCCCCCAATGTGCAAGTGCAAAGTACTAGTGGGACAGTTAGTATGGAAGTTGATTTAAATGATCCACATAAGCTTATGGCATCTAAGTATCAAATTTTTTTGGAGGGAAGATTGACGGGATGTAAGAATGAGGTAGAAAAGTACTTGGCTGAAAATCCTGAAGGAACAAATGATGCAAAGTTTGATATATTAGTTTGGTAAAAGAACAATATGAATAGGTACCTAGTGTTGGCTCAAGTGGTAAGAGATATCTTGGTTGTTATAGTTTCAACTGTTGCTTCGGAGCCCGCATTGAGCATAGGAGGGTGCATATTAGACCCATTTCGGAGTTCCCTATCTCCATTAATAGTATAATGTCTAGTATGCACACAGAATTGGCTCCAAGCATCGGTACCAATTAATCTTCGAAATATAATGGATCATATTGAGGAGATTGAAGACGCACTAGAATCAGGTATTTTGTAAAAAAAACATTGAATTTTTTTTGGATTTGACTCTCTAGTTTTGGCTCTAATTTATTGTTCAAACATATTTCTTTGTAGGTGTTTTGGAGTCGGAATCAAGTTCTAGTTCAAGTATGATTAATGTTGATTGAAGCCTTCGTAGGTAATTTGCAATTTAATATTTATAAACATGTTCTTCTTGTGAATGTATGGTGTATCCCTTTTTGAACCATTTTTCTTCCTTTTCAGATCAAGATCAAAGATGTATCAAGGTTGCTATGGAATTGATGGAACCTTGGCAGTCTTGTTGCTACTTGAAGCCTTGAACCACTCTCAATATGGCTTCTTATTTTGTGTTGTGTGTTGGATTGCCTTTAGTTACTTGGTTTTTTTATGAATGTGTTGATGTATCATGTAATGTATGGATAATATGATCTTAGGCTTGGTTGTTTTTTCTCTTAATTTCTGGTAAAGGATATTTGTGAGTTGTGACAGTTATTGTTGGTTTGCTACCATGTTGGTTTATTTTTCTTTTCATTTATGGTGAAGGATAGTTATTTTCTTATATTTTCTTGAAGGAATTTTGATGCTTGGAGGTTTGGATGTTAATTTTTGTGGGCCAAAACAGGTTTCAGCTATACATGTTGCAAAGTGGGCCAAAACAAGGTGAATAACAGCCCAAATCTGGCTGCAAATCAGCCCAAAGCAAGTTGTAAGGCAGACCAAATCATTGCATCATATGTTATTCGGGTTTCACCTGACTCGAAACGAAACCATCCGCACCCGACAATTCGGTTCCACCCAAAACAGAGGGTGGATAACGGATGGAATACACATCACCGGACCATGTTTCGGATGGGTGATCGGCTGAGGGTCAAACCCGACTCACCCAACTCGTGAACACCCCTAGTAATGCTAGAGTCACAAAAGAGTCACAAAGAGATTGTCACAAAAGGATGTGGCAGTAAGACCCACCACATTTAACTCTCGCACATGGGTGCCACATGGGATGCCATATCCTTTTGTGACCATCTCTTGTGACTCTTTTGTGACTCTCGCATTAGTCTCCCAAATTATTCTCTTTTTTTATGGCTTCGTTTGGCAACTGTTTCTACAATGGGCAAAAGTTTGGGAAACAAAAGGGTCACAAATAGATGCTAACAAAAAGATGTGGCATCCACGTGACAGTATGACTCACTACACTTAACTCAATTCATCTCATGCGATGCTACATGGGTGTCACATGAGATGCCACATTCTTTTGTGAACATCTCTTTGTGACCATTTTGTATCCCCAACATTACTGTCACGCCCCGACGTAGCATAAATAAGGAAAGCGTTTAATTTCCTTTATGGACCCGTAGGTCGCGACAGTTTGAAGGATCGATTCCGTCCCAAACGTCAAACAACAAAACATATTAATCAGAGTAAAGCAATCAAGGCTTACAAAAATTTTCTATCTTATTACATCTTATAAACCGGGGTCAACTAAGGCACAAACCGCCTTGAAAATAAAATAATAACTTAGAGTCTGTTACAGTCATCCTTAAAACAAAACAGTTTAAAACTCCAACAAATAAACTTAATGCATAAAATAAACAGTTTCTTTATTCCAGATGCAGCCATTCTCAATTAGCATAGTCGTATGATTCCTCCTGATTGTAACCTGAAAAGCCTGAACACGAATGTCCAGGACGCATCAACGTCGTCAGCTTCAAGAAGCTGGTGAGTATTAAAAACATGACTTTGAATGTAAATCATACCCATTTACCTTTTTCCATTATTAAATACTGAAAGAATTCACTTTATAAAATAACAAGGAATATAATAAAAGTTGTTCATTCATAAATACAGATACTCGTGAAATGAGACAATGCACCACACTCATCTCGCCGACTCTTTTCTCTCGACATCCTCAACAACCCACTATCCTACTCCTGGTATCTTTAAAACACTCCGATAGCCACACTTTAGCAACGGGGCGCCAGGGAGTGTCCAGTTTGCCTCACACTTTGGTCCGGGGTACCAGGGAGTGTCCAATACCCCACACTTTGAATACCCTAACCGCCATGCAAATACCGGGGCAACCCCTCACACAGTATCCAGACTTGAGTTATCAGGGAGTGTCCGTAGGCCACACTTTAGCACTACCATGGGTGCCAGGGAGTGTCCGAGTTCGGCTTCACACACTTTAACGCTTCCATGGGCGTCAGGGAGTGTCCTTATTTGCCACCGTCGCATTTCAAAGATACCCTCTTCCACAATCGCAACCACATCCACAACCACAACCACGACCACAACCACGACCACAACCACAAACTCATACTCAACCACAACCACGACCACAAACACAATCTCATACCCTTTCCACACTACCATTACTCTTTTCCACACAGACTGACACCCATATGCATGTACTACTGACCCACATGAATGATATGCACTTAAACAATAATGCCGAATTAAGGAACAACACGCGTACGGGAATTAATGAGTTATACTACAATGTTTAAATCACTTAAACATAAACAAATAGAGTTCTGATCAACTAAATTCCCAAACAGAGCCTTAACAGTATATAAATTTCATCCAAACAGTCCCTTAACAGAAAAACAGACAAAAGCAGAAACTGCACTACCTCGCGCGCGCGGGCCGCTTGCGCGAAGGGTCGCTCGCGCGATAAGCCCATTTTCATTTATTAATAACCTTTTCTGTCTGCCTGAGGAAAGCAGGGTCGCACGCGCGGATCGCTCGCACGAAGGGGTCCTCGCGCGACCCTCGCTCGCGCGACCAGCCAATTTTCACTTATATATATATATAAACTCTTACGTCTGCCTGGGGAAGCCTACCTCGCGCGCGCGGGCCGCTCGCGCGAGGGGTCGCTCGCGCGGGCCGCTCGCGCGATTCTCGCGCGCGCGATCGTGGCGCGAGATGAAGCTGAGGCTTCGTCTTCTTCGCAGAAACTGCCCTGTTTCAGCTTAAGGGGTCCAAAATGACCCATTTTGGAATTCTAAAGTATATAGGGCATATAATATATGGTTCTCTTCGGTTTTTCACAAGGATTAAGAATCTAAAGTCAATTTAACACCATTTGATTCATAGCTCTCCAATTTTAGGAAAAACTAAAACATGTCAAAATTTCATTTTCTATATACTTTCTCCTATGAACGAATTAAGCTCTAATTTTACAACCATATACTCTACTCACTACAATCTATCATATTTCATTCACAAAACTAATTTTGGTTAAGTTTTGGAAATCCATGTTTTCAAGCTTTGAAGTTCATACCAAAATTCATCAATGGAGGTTGACAAAATTGAAATAATACACAGCAAATAAGTATGAGATTACATTGGGAGTGAGTTAAAAATACTCACTGTGATTAAGAGCAAAGATGTTGAGAAAGAAAACCAAATGAAGAAATTCAAACCCAAGCTTTGGCTATGGGGATTAAGAGTTCTCTCTATAAATTCTGAAATTCTCTGTGAAATCTCTCTCTCTCAACTCTCTGTGTTTAGTGATGTGCAGAATGTGTGTGTTTGTGTGTTGGATATATATATAGAACTTACAATCTTGGAGCCCAAGTTCATTGAGCTTTACTCAACAAACTAAAATCTAATCTTAATTTCCTAACTTACAATACTAACATTAGTTATAAACAAACTATACATACGTATAAGAGTATATCATCAGTTTATAGGGGCCATGTAGATGCATAGGGGTCAAATGCAAGTTGTTTGGGAAAATGGAACTTATGGCCTAACAATACACACACACATAAAGCATTGCCAAACAAGGCCTAAGCCAATGATCACTTGCCATAAATGGCAATAAAGTAAATGTCCAAATCAGTCACTTTCAAAATCTGTGGAAGTTTAGCATGGCGCGGACAGTTTTGGACATAAACTGGTATTTTCGGGGCGCGGTGGTCACCACAAAAATATAGGAATTTCATTTTAACGTAAGAATTGATTTTCTGGTTTTATAAAAATACTGATTGAGTTAATAGAAGTTACTTTCACCGTTTTGAAATACAGATTTTGAAATCCACACAGGTATTACTAACTTTTGTAAAATTGCAGTTTGGCCCCCAATAGAATTTAAATGTGAATTAGATAAGACATTAATATTCCAAACAAGTGACTGGAATTAAAATAAAAGCAGACCATGCTAATAGAATTTAAATATGCCAATGCAAATACACATAAATTAAATATGGGCATGACTTTTAAATTAAATGGAAATGCAGGTTATTACACCCTTCCTCCCTTAAACAGGATTTCGTCCCCGAAATCAAGACTGACTAATCCTGAAATAACTCCGGGTACTTATTCCTCATATCAGCTTCAACTTCCCACGAGGCTTCGTTCTCGTCATGGTGATTCCACTGAACCTTCACCAACGGAATGTCTTTATTCCTCAACTTCTTGATACTCTGATCCAAAATCTTCACAGGTCTCTCTTTGTAAGAAACGATATGACTTGTCTCAATGTCGTCATAACTAACCACATGTGAGGGGTCTCGTATGTATTTCCTCAACATACTCACGTGAAACACGTTGTGAACCCCAGACATCTTCGGTGGTAGTGCCAGTCGATAAGCTACTTTCCCGACACGTTCCAAAATCTCGAACGGTCCGATAAAACGCGGAGCTAATTTCCCCCTCTTGAGACCAAAACGTACTACTCCTCGGGTTGGTGATACCTTGAGAAGCACGTGATCCCCAACACTAAACTCCAATTCCTTTCGGCGTCGATCAGCATAATTCTTATATCGACTTTGAGCGGTTCTCATCCTCTCCTTGACCAAAGTAATCTTCTCATTGGTTTCTCTAACCAAGTCTGGTCCCAACAATTCTGAGTCCCCAACCTCTGCCCAACACAATGGGGAACGACATGGTCGTCCGTACAATGCTTCGAACGGAGCCATACCGATACTCGTGTGATAACTGTTGTTATAGGCGAATTCAACCAACGGCAAGTGTGTCTCCCAAGATTCTTCAAAATCGATCACACAAGCCCTGAGCATATCCTCCATGATCTGATTAACGCGCTCAGTTTGCCCATCTGTCTGAGGGTGAAAAGCAGTGCTCATCTTGAGCGAGGTTCCCATAGCTTCTTGCAGACTTTCCCAAAATCCAGAGGTAAAACGTGCGTCACGGTCTGACACAATCGACACAGGTGCACCGTGAAGTCGCACAACTTGTTGTATGTACATCCGGCTCATCCTCTCTACCGGGTATGTCATACTATAAGCAATGAAATGAGCTGACTTCGTCAGTCGATCTACGATTACCCAAATGGCATCATGATTTTGCTGCGATCGAGGTAATCCTACTACAAAATCCATCGTAATGTGCTCCCACTTCCAACCAGGAATAGGTAGCGGTTGCAACAATCCTGACGGTCTCTGATGTTCAGCTTTGACTTGTTGACATGTCAAACACTTGGATACAAATTCGGCCACGTCTTTCTTCATACCTTCCCACCAAAAATTTCTCTTCAGATCTTTGTACATCTTCGTTCCTCCCGGGTGAACTGTATATCTTGACTTATGTGCTTCTTCCAGGATATCCTTCCTTAACTCTTCATTACCTGGCACACATAATCTATTCCTGCACCGATATCCTCCATCGACTCCCACTTTCCATTCTGTCGGGTCTTTTTCTGACATTTTCACGAACCATGCCTGAAACTTCTCATCTTCTTTCTGAGCTCCAATGATGCGGTCGATAAGAACAGGCTGCAGGATAAGACATCCGAACAATTGTCCTTCTCCTTCTTCAGCACTCTGTACATCGAATTCCGCCAAAGTCTCCAACGCTCGCCACTCTCTAACCATTAAGGAGGCGATCGTCTCACGAGTCTGTCGACTCAGGGCATCAGCAACCACATTAGCTTTACCCGGGTGGTATTCTAACGTGAAGTCATAATCTTTAATCAGTTCCATCCATCTACGCTGCCTCATGTTCAACTCTTTCTGTGTGAACAAGTACTTTAGGCTCTTGTGATCAGAGAACAAATCAAACTTCTCACCGTAGAGATAGTGTCTCCAAATCTTGAGTGCGAAAACTACTGCCGCCAATTCCAAATCATGAATGGGATAGTTCAACTCGTTCGGCTTCAGCTGTCTGGATCCATAGGCGATCACCCTGCCATCTTGCATAAGTACACACCCTAACCCTTGATATGATGCGTCACTAAAGATAGTGAACTTCTCATCAGGCTTGGGTATTGTTAGTACCGGTGCGATAGTGAGTCTCTCTTTCAACTCTAGAAAGGCTTGCTCATGCTTCTCTGTCCATTCAAACTTCAAATTCTTCTTCGTTAACCCAGTTAAAGGTGCTGCTATTTTTGAGAATCCCTCAACGAATCTCCTGTAATAGCCTGCGAGTCCAAGAAAACTCCGAACTTCCGTAGGGTTGCTCGGTCTAACCCAGTTTGATACAGCATCGGTCTTGGATGAATCCATTGAAATTCCTTGAGATGACACCTTGTGTCCCAGAAATTTCACTTCTTGCAACCAGAACTCACACTTACTGAACTTGGCATACAACTGATGGTCTTTGAGCGTCTGCATCGCAATCCGTAGATGTTGCTCGTGTTCTTCTCCCGACTTAGAATAAATCAAAATATCATCGATAAAGACGATGACAAACTGATCTAAATACGGCTTGAACACTCTGTTCATCAGATCCATAAACACTGCCGGGTCGTTTGTCATTCCAAACGGCATTACCAGAAATTCATAATGACCATATCGGGTTCTGAAAGCAGTCTTAGGTATGTCTTCCTTTCGTACCCTCAACTGATGATATCCCGACCTAAGGTCTATCTTGGAAAATGCGTAGCTCCTTGTAGTTGATCAAACAAATCGTCAATCCGAGGCAAAGGATACTTGTTCTTGATAGTCACACGGTTCAGTTCTCTGTAGTCGATACACAATCTGAGTGTCCCGTCCTTCTTCTTTACAAATAACACCGGTGCTCCCCAAGGCGATGTACTTGGGCGTACAAAACCTAGGTTCTCGAGCTCTTGAACTTCTTCCTTCAATTCCAACAGTTCTGTGGGGGCCATTCTGTAGGGAACCTTGGTGATCGGTACGGTACCCGGTATAAGCTCGATACAGAACTCTATACTTCTCTCGGGCGGTAGACCAGAAACATCTTCAAACACTTCTTCGAAGTCCTTGACTACAGGTGTAGATGACGCTGTCACCTCTGTGCTGACGACTTCGATGTTGGCTAAACATCTCGTGAGGAACATATCTCCCGTAGGGTTACATTGAAAATCAAAGGGTTGATTCTCATTGTCAGGGAATGTAATTCTCTTCCTCGCACAATCCAACTTCACTTGATTCTGAGAGAGCCAATCCATTCCTAGGATTATGTCAAACTCCTTCATTGATAGGACAATCAATCTAGCAGGGATTTCACGGTCTCCTAACCGTAAGGGACAATCCTTGCACACGTATCCTAATCTGACCGCAGCTCCTAATGGCGAAGTAGCCTTCAAAGCTTTCTCTAAGCGATGAGGTAAAATACCCAATCTTCGAATTGTATTAACAGATATGAACGAAAGAGCAGCACCCGTATCAAATAACACTTTAACATGGGAGTTAAACAGAGTTAATGTACCTTCTACTGCTTGCTGATCAGGTTGAGCTTCTCCATAATTTCCTTCTTCATACGCAGTTCCATCATATCCAGCGGCATCAGGGATAACAGCATTCAAGCGAGTCTGACCCTGTTGACCATAAGTCACCTGCTTAGGAGCAGTACAGAACCTGCTGATGTGACCTGGTTCACCACAGTTGAAGCAGACTATCCCTTGCTGAGTAGCACGCCTTGGTGCCTTGCAATCACGAGCCAAATGTCCAGGGTTGCCACAGTTGAAACACTTTCCACTACTACTTCCTTCTCCTACTCGAGGTTGAGTCGGATAGGTAATAGCCTGGGTCTTCTTGCTTCCGTCGAAATTCCTCTTCTGCCCTTGGGTACGGTTCATTGGTGGTCTATTCCCAAAATTACCCCTTTGAGGCGGTCGGAATTCAAATTGTTTTCGGCTCACTCGAGCATCCTCTTCCAGATCGGTAGTCAAACCAACAAGTCCTTCAAACGATTTGTCCAAGTGGCCGAGAGTCAAGCGGCGAATCTGCGGTGTCAGCCCTTGATTAAACTTCCGGATCTTCTTCTCCTCGGTATCAACCAGGTGTGGGGCAAACCGAGACAGTCTTTCGAACTGTGTGGTGTACTCTTGCACCGACTTGGTTCCTTGCGTTAGATCCATGAATTCCTTCTCTCTTCTGTGCCTCTCCGTGGCCGGGAAATACTTCTCCAAAAATCTCCCCTTGAACGCAGTCCAAGTCATTCCCGTTGCAGCTCCATTCCCGATAGTAGCTATGACCGAATCCCACCAATCTGCGGCAGCATCGGTCAGCTGAAACGTAGCCAATCTTCTCTTGTCTATCTCGTTACATTGGACAGCTTCAAACATCCGGTCCATCTGTCTCAACCACTGTTCCGCTTTCCAGGGTTCCGCGGTACCCGCAAACTGTTCGGGCCTTAGAGCACGGAATCTTTCTAGCAACTTATCTCCCGTTTGACGGTCTCTTCGGTTGTCGTTCGTATTACCGATTCTTTCTAGCCGTCTGATAAACGCTTCAAACATCCCGGTAGGATCAGCAGCTTCGGGTGCTCCCTCGATCAGGTTCCTGTTTCTCCTGACTCCTCCAGCCATTCTATGCATGATAGTGGTAATAGAATGAGAAACATGCATGCAACAGTGTTATGAAGTAATTTAAATGACAACAACCTTCAAAAGAGTATATCTTATATATATAACTTCTGCCAAGTAGATACAAAAAGCATGTATGGTCAGATCAATGCCTATCCTATCTGCATGGGTTAGGACGCATGCAAGAGTTAATGTTACAAAAATGGGGTCATTGCCCTACACTCTAATGCATGTAATTACAGTTGCAAAAAGAGACAGAGCTAATAGTTAAAAGTAGTTAATATGTACAAGTCGTAACTAAAACGTCAATCATCTCCATAAGCGGCCATCAGGAGATCTAGCGAATCGACAGGGCGAAAACGCTGAACAACGAATGGTCCAACCCCGTCATAGCTGTGAGAGGTGGACGATGAAGCAGGTACAGGAGCATCCGCCTCATCTACCATCTCCTCAGGCAGGGCTAGCTCAAGTGCTAGCTCAGCCTCGAGCTCAGCGGCAAGATCGTCCAAACCTATGCCGTCCTCTAAGATCTCCCCACCTACTGGGACTACGTGAACAACCTCTGCATCGTCCTCAGCAATGGGTACAACCGGCGGAGGCATCTCCAACTGAGCCAGGTGGGCATGCACGACCTGGATCTCGAGGGGTAGGTAGAAAGCATCGCTATCGACCAACCGCAGAACCTCGACCAAAACTAGACGCTGAGCCTCTGCGAAATATCGAAGCTCAAAACGAATACGGGTCAGGTCAACTAGGCCTACCACGTGGACCTGGTGCCAAACCTCAGATACAACCGTCGTCACGGCCAACTGCTCTACGGCCGTCTGATATAAGTCGAGAAAAGCTGGGATCACTGCCCCAGGTAACACGAAGTGTCCTCCGAACCTGTCTGGTACATAAAGTGGGGGAGCTGGATCCATACCTGAAAAGGGTACTACTTAAAGTCAGAACAGAATAATCTTAGGCGTTTGGGTCCTGAGTCTATCCTCCCTGTCGTATCATCGGGTGTGTAACACTTAATGGAATGTGGAATCGGGTCTATACTGGTAAACCCTAACCTGGCTAAACTATCTTGTGATAAATAATAACCTGGCTCTGATACCACTAAATCCTGTCACGCCCCGACGTAGCATAAATAAGGAAAGCGTTTAATTTCCTTTATGGACCCGTAGGTCGCGACAGTTTGAAGGATCGATTCCGTCCCAAACGTCAAACAACAAAACATATTAATCAGAGTAAAGCAATCAAGGCTTACAAAAATTTTCTATCTTATTACATCTTATAAACCGGGGTCAACTAAGGCACAAACCGCCTTGAAAATAAAATAATAACTTAGAGTCTGTTACAGTCATCCTTAAAACAAAACAGTTTAAAACTCCAACAAATAAACTTAATGCATAAAATAAACAGTTTCTTTATTCCAGATGCAGCCATTCTCAATTAGCATAGTCGTATGATTCCTCCTGATTGTAACCTGAAAAGCCTGAACACGAATGTCCAGGACGCATCAACGTCGTCAGCTTCAAGAAGCTGGTGAGTATTAAAAACATGACTTTGAATGTAAATCATACCCATTTACCTTTTTCCATTATTAAATACTGAAAGAATTCACTTTATAAAACAACAAGGAATATAATAAAAGTTGTTCATTCATAAATACAGATACTCGTGAAATGAGACAATGCACCACACTCACCTCGCCGACTCTTTTCTCTCGACATCCTCAACAACCCACTATCCTACTCCTGGTATCTTTAAAACACTCCGATAGCCACACTTTAGCAACGGGGCGCCAGGGAGTGTCCAGTTTGCCTCACACTTTGGTCCGGGGTACCAGGGAGTGTCCAATGCCCCACACTTTGAATACCCTAACCGCCATGCAAATACCGGGGCAACCCCTCACACAGTATCCAGACTTGAGTTATCAGGGAGTGTCCGTAGGCCACACTTTAGCACTACCATGGGTGCCAGGGAGTGTCCGAGTTCGGCTTCACACACTTTAACGCTTCCATTGGCGTCAGGGAGTGTCCTTATTTGCCACCGTCGCATTTCAAAGATACCCTCTTCCACAATCGCAACCACATCCACAACCACAACCACGACCACAACCACGACCACAACCACAAACTCATACTCAACCACAACCACGACCACAAACACAATCTCATACCCTTTCCACACTACCATTACTCTTTTCCACACAGACTGACACCCATATGCATGTACTACTGACCCACATAAATGATATGCACTTAAACAATAATGCCGAATTAAGGAACAACACGCGTACGGGAATTAATGAGTTATACTACAATGTTTAAATCACTTAAACATAAACAAATAGAGTTCTGATCAACTAAATTCCCAAACAGAGCCTTAACAGTATATAAATTTCATCCAAACAGTCCCTTAACAGAAAAACAGACAAAAGCAGAAACTGCACTACCTCGCGCGCGCGGGCCGCTCGCGCGAAGGGTCGCTCGCGCGATAAGCCCATTTTCATTTATTAATAACCTTTTCTGTCTGCCTGAGGAAAGCAGGGTCGCGCGCGCGGATCGCTCGCGCGAAGGGGTCCTCGCGCGACCCTCGCTCGCGCGACCAGCCAATTTTCACTTATATATATATAAACTCTTACGTCTGCCTGGGGAAGCCTACCTCGCGCACGCGGGCTGCTCGTGCGAGGGGTCGCTCGCGCGGGCCGCTCGCGCGATTCTCGCGCGCGCGATCGTGGCGCGAGATGAAGCTGAGGCTTCGTCTTCTTCGCAGAAACTGCCCTGTTTCAGCTTAAGGGGTCCAAAATGACCCATTTTGGAATTCTAAAGTATATAGGGCATATAATATATGGTTCTCTTCGGTTTTTCACAATGATTAAGAATCTAAAGTCAATTTAACACCATTTGATTCATAGCTCTCCAATTTTAGGAAAAACTAAAACATGTCAAAATTTCATTTTCTATATACTTTCTCCTATGAACGAATTAAGCTCTAATTTTACAACCATATACTCTACTCACTACAATCTATCATATTTTATTCACAAAACTAATTTTGGTTAAGTTTTGGAAATCCATGTTTTCAAGCTTTGAAGTTCATACCAAAATTCATCAATGGAGGTTGACAAAATTGAAATAATACACAGCAAATAAGTATGAGATTACATTGGGAGTGAGTTAAAAATACTCACTGTGATTAAGAGCAAAGATGTTGAGAAAGAAAACCAAATGAAGAAATTCAAACCCAAGCTTTGGCTATGGGGATTAAGAGTTCTCTCTATAAATTCTGAAATTCTCTGTGAAATCTCTCTCTCTCTCAACTCTCTGTGTTTAGTGATGTGCAGAATATGTGTGTTTGTGTGTTGGATATATATATAGAACTTACAATCTTGGAGCCCAAGTTCATTGAGCTTTACTCAACAAACTAAAATCTAATCTTAATTTCCTAACTTACAATACTAACATTAGTTATAAACAAACTATACATACGTATAAGAGTATATCATCAGTTTATAGGGGCCATGTAGATGCATAGGGGTCAAATGCAAGTTGTTTGGGAAAATGAAACTTATGGCCTAACAATACACACACACATAAAGCATTGCCAAACAAGGCCTAAGCCAATGATCACTTGCCATAAATGGCAATAAAGTAAATGTCCAAATCAGTCACTTCCAAAATCTGTGGAAGTTTAGCATGGCGCGGACAGTTTTGGACATAAACTGGTATTTTCGGGGCGCGGTGGTCACCACAAAAATACAGGAATTTCATTTTAACGTAAGAATTGATTTTCTGGTTTTATAAAAATACTGATTGAGTCAATAGAAGTTACTTTCACCGTTTTGAAATACAGATTTTGAAATCCACACAGGTATTACTAACTTTTGTAAAATTGCAGTTTGGCCTCCAATAGAATTTAAATGTGAATTAGATAAGACATTAATATTCCAAACAAGTGACTGGAATTAAAATAAAAGCAGACCATGCTAATAGAATTTAAATATGCCAATGCAAATACACATAAATTAAATATGGGCATGACTTTTAAATTAAATGGAAATGCAGGTTATTACAATTACCCTTCTAAAATAGTATAAGGTCTCGTTTGACAGGTCGGATAAAATTGTCGAATAAGATAGGATAATATAGGATCGGATAAGATAGTAATCATATCGGATAAGCTGTTATGTTATGCTGTGTTTGGAACGTACTGGATAAAATTGTCGGATAAGTTGTTATATCTTAATCCTGTGTTTAGTCATGTCCTAATATAAGTTCCGAAAATAACTAAATTATTGATTTTTAAAATGGGGTTAGAATCACACCCCAAAAAATTACAGATCTTGAATAAGCATATGTGCAAATCAAATAATAATATAATATAATATAATATAATATAATAAATAAATAAGAGAGAGATTTGAATTTTTTGTTTTATATATAAAAAAATCTGATTTTTTTTATAAAAAAAATAGACCTAAAAAGAAAAATAAAAAAAAAATCTGAAAAATGAAATAGAAAAGAAAAAGGTTAAATAATCTTTGACCCCCTTGTACTATGACCTTGTTTCACTTTGCCCCCTTGTAGTATGAAGTGTAACACTTTGACTCCTGTACTTTGGAGTAAAGTGAGACAATACTAAGTACTACCTCTGAACTCTTATATATTATGAATGGGATCCCTAAAAATTTATAAAATTTATAAAAAATACCCAATTTTTCTAATTTTTTAAATATATATATTATTTATCTGTAGACCGGTCGAGATCCGACTCGATATTTCTTAAGCTCAACATGCTAAGATTTTTTTTAACTATTTTTTAGGATTTCTTTTTTTTTTTTTTCTTCAATTGATCTTACACGAAGGTTTATTGAAATTATTGTATAATGTCACGCTCCGACGTAGCATAAATATGGAAAGCATTTAATTTCCTTGATGGACCCGTAGGTCGCGACAGTTTGAAGGATCGATTCCGTCCCAAACGTCGAACAACAAATAATGATATAAATCAGAGTAGAGCAATCAAGGCTTATAAAATTTTTCTAACTTAATAATTATTACAGCACGTGGCCACCTAAAGGCACAAACAGCCTTGAAACAAAATAATAGTTATTGTCTATTACAGTCATCCTTATTACAAAAACCAGTTTATATCTTAAAACTCATAAAGTAAATTCTTCCTCGGATAATTGTTCTCAGTTCGCATAGTCACATTGTTCAACCTGATCATAACCTGAAAAGCCTGAATACGAATGTCCAGGGCGCATCAACGTTGTCAGCTTATTGAAGCTGGTGAGTATTAAAAACATGTGCTTAAATGTAACATTTACCATTTTTTCAATTTCTCAGTTTCATTAATCAACAAGTTAATGTCATAGAAGTGAGTTTACATTGCGAACAATAAGAATAACATTAGTAACTTCTAGTTCGTATATCATGTGACTGTGTTTGGAGACAATGCAACCAAACTTATCTTTCCGACTCTTTTCTCTCGACAAACACCACGACCCACTATCTCACTCCAGTATCTTTGAAAATGCTAAGATAGCCACACTTTAGCACAGGGGTGTCAGGGAATGTCCAGTTTGCCTCACTTTGTCACGCCTCGGAACCACTCAAATGATCCTAGGACACGTGGCACGCCACCAAGGTTTAACACCAGCCATTAAAGTTCCAAAATAAGTTTAAAATAACTTAAACCAAAGAAGCTCAACAATAATTAAAAAAAAAAAAAAACAAAATCTTGTCTTTGCAATTAGCCAAAAACCCTGTTTTAGCAAATAGTAAATTCACAAATAATATTACCAAATCACAAGTTAAAACCAGCACTAACGATTTAAACCATTTAAAGTCAAACCAAAGTCACAAACATGAGCTCCCAAGTACAAGCAAGAGTTTTTAAATAATTTAAGAAAAATACTAAATATAACCATTTACAACCAATCCAATAAATAAATCTCCAAGTTCAAACGTCCCAATCTAATAACATTAGTCATAGCAACACTACGATAAAACACAATCCCAACTAACACAGTCCAACCATATATTACAGGAGTTAAGGTACAATCCAACTAAAGTTTAAAGCTTAACTAAAAAAAAATATTACATAGGCTTAAACCAACCAAAGTATGACTCGTACAATCCAGATTAAAACTAATTACAACTATATTGCAAGTTTAGAACTAAAAAGGCAAGTAGCTATTAACAACGTAACAACTCCCAAAACCCATAAGCCAGCCAAGCCACTTCCCAGCTCACTTCCCCGATTCCTCGCCACGATCACCTATGATGGTTATTCAATAACCATTACAATATATAAGCTATATGCTTAGTGAGTAATGCCAATCATGAACATGGATAATAAACACGCTCAATTCAACATATTACAAAGAACTATAGTCTCTGGCAATTACTGGTTCACTCCCACCAATACCGGCTAGTCCGCGACTCCACTCCCCAAGCCCACGTGACTAGTCATGACCCACGTCCTCACACGTGCAGTCCCATAGGCCTCTGGCGGCCATGGTTGTCACCACAAAGATTACCTCATGGTGGTATAGAACTAGCAATTTTCATTGACCCAAATAGGCAACTCAATATGCTCATTTAATCATTACACCGTGCTTTCACAATCAAATTGGGCCTAATTTAACCACATGAATTTTGCCCAATAATAAACTAAATAAATTAAATTAAACAAATTAGGCATGCTTTGGCATCACAATTGAACCCAACATGAAAACCATCCAAATATCAAAATTAACATCACTCACATCTTGAGTTTCGCTCCTAATCACAAGATTAGAGTCCTACTATGAATCAAGTACAAATCATATACATAAATTACGAGTTATGAGATTAAACCCTAAAATGGGTCACGGAAAAACTATCACAAAACTCAACCAAATTTGTACCATCAGTTAGACTCACCTCTAGGAGTCCAAATATGTAACCTGTTTTAAAAACCATTGTCGTTCGGCGCGTCAACCGTTGTCGTGAACGTCACCGTCAACGTTTCTGCAACTCTCGTTTCTTCTCTGTAATGTATATACCAATCTAAAGTAAAACAAATGAGGATGAGGAGTCATCCTCCTATGTGGCTTCATTATATAAGTTTTTTCCATTTTATTATGACACCCCCGCTAGTTTACTAGTTTTGCAATTACGCCCCTACTATTTGTTAAACTGTATTAAAACTATCCCAAACTTAAATGGGTGTTTGTCTATGTCTCGCATGGGTCCTATAGGTGGTCCCATATAATTAAATGAAATTACTAATTAGCCTACTAATTATGTAACGTGCTCAATTCGTACTCACAAAGGTACCCCTAATTGACCCCAAAAGTGGTCACTACCTAATAACATGATATTATTAACAATAAAATAATAAATCATTTAAGCCTTAATAAACAGTTAAGCACATAAGGTATTTCACATATTACTGTCCCATCTCAACTGGGACTCATCAACACATATCCCAACTTGGGATTGCCACACTGGCCATAACTGGGTTCCCAACTGGACACCCATAATCAACTTAGGGGGGGGGGGGGTTTAACCCCACCTCCAATAAGTGTCACATAACACATTAATTATCATTAACTCATAATTATGCATGCTAAATCAATATTAAAGATAAACCGCGGGAGCGGGTGTTATACACTTTAGTATGGGGTACCAGGGAGTGTCCAATGCCTCACACTTTGACCGTACCACGCACATTAGGGAGTGTCCTGTAGGCCACACTTTAGCATTACCATGGATGTCAGGGAATGTCCAAGTTCGGCGTCACACACTTTAGTGCTACCATGGGCGCCAGGGAGTGTCTAGTTTTGCCACTGTCGCATTTCAAAGACACTCTAGCCGCAATCTCATCACGCCATACTTTAGTACACAATTACCAGGGAGTATCCACACAACCACAACCACATACTATTTTCCACACTGACCAACACTCACACTCCCCATGCATGTACAACTGACACCATATGAATGTCGTGCAACTATAAATAGAACATATGAAATGCCGGGAGTGATAGCCATGTATATTTGAAAAGGAACCAAACTATAATTACTCTTTGATAACCAAAACGTAGCAAAACTGAGCCTGTATTAACATAACTTCCAAACAGAGCCTTAAAAAAATTATAAAACCTCATCCAAACAGTTCCTTAACAGAAAATAAGCGAAAATCAGAAACTACCAGAAGTCGCGCGCGCAAGCCGCTCTCGCGATCTGCCCATTTTTTAATTTTTTTTAATAAAATTTCCCAACTGTCAGAAATGTACGGGGATCGCACGCGCGGGCTGCTTGCGCGATTACCCCCTATTTCAATTCTCTTTTATAAAACTTTTCTTTCTGCCTGAGAACACACACCTCGCGCGCGACCGCACGCGCGAGTTCAGGCAGTGTCTTCATCTTCCTCGCTGAAACTTCCCCTGTTTCAGAATTTGAGTCCATTTTTACCCATTTTTCAATTCCATCGTTACCGTGCCTTATTATATATGAATCTCTCCGGTTTTTCGCAAGGATTATGAATCCATAATCAATTTTACATGAATCCAAACATAGTTCACGAATTTTACGAGAAATCAAAAGACGTCAAAACTTCATTTTTAAAATACGTCGTGATATGAACGAATTAAGCTCTATAACTTAAATCGTAAACTCTATATCTCTGAAAATGCATTTAGATTGAGGTTGGAAAATCTTGATTTCTCAAGCCCTGGATGTCAATGTAAAATTTCCAATGGAGGTTCATATGCTAAGTTATACACATAGCAATTGGACATGAAATTACATTCATAGTGAGTTATTAATACTCACCGATGCAGATAGATAAGAAATTGTTGAGAAAGAAATACGGTATAGGAATTTCCACCCCAAGCTTTGGCTATGGTGATCAAAGCCTTCTCTCTCTAAAATTTTCTGTAATGAGTGCTCTGTGATCTCTTTAAACTCTCTCCATTTCAGTTTTGTAAAACAAAAGAAGAAAATGCAGATTGTGAAGTGGATGAGTGTATATATAGAAATCCAATTTGGACTACTTGGAGCCCAAGTTCAACCTCATACACTCAACAAATCCTATTTTGTTTCTCAATTACTAATACATAGCGCATATACGTATATCAATCCTATATATGCAGATTGTATTAACTCTACTTTTCTCCAAGGGACAAGTATAGATTTGTAGGGGGCAATTTGAAAGATGTTTGGCAAAATCAGCTTCTGGTACAAACTAATACACACTATAGAAGTACAACCAAACAAGGCTCTATCAAGTTGCCTAAAAATCACTTATGATGTTTGGGAAAGCAACTTATGGCTCCTATATCAAGCTCGTCAATTAAGCATTGCCAAACAAACCTATCCAATCATTACAAACATTAAATGTATATAAAGCAATGGTCATTCCTGACTGACGGGGTGTCCAAAACTGTAGGAGTTAACGCGGCGCAGACAGTTTTGAGCGTAGACTGGTATTTTCGCGGCGCGGTGATCACCACAAAAATATAGAAAATTCATTTTAACGTAAGAAGACATTTTTCTTATTATAAAAAAGTACAATTTGAGTTCACAGTAAATATTTTCACCGTTGTCAAATACAGATTTGAAATGCAACACTGTTATCACTAAATTTATAAAATTTACTGTTTAACCCAAAAAGAATTTGGACAAGAAATAAAACAAGTAACAGGATTTATCATGTGATAATTGCAATTAAAATAAAAGCAAGGAATACAAATTAAATATGGAAATGCAAATTAAAAATGACATGAAATGCAGGTTGTTACATATGAGGACTTATATATTTTAATTGACAATAATTCTTTTAGATCTTCAAGTCGATGTATTTCTCTTACAAGTTCTAACCTGTATGACATGAACATAATATTTTCTTATATGAACTTTGTAATACCCTATATTTTCAATAAGTATTTATGTACAGAGATTCTATATACTTCCCTTGATCATATTTGAAATTCTACCTTCGATCGATCGAAGTTCGTTCGAGCGATCGAGCATTCCAAAAGTTCAAGGGATTGAACCTGTTCAATCGATCGAAACCCTACCGACCTGAATTTAATACGTGATTCCTACTTCAATCGATCAAAGCCCTTTTCAAATCGATCTAAACTGGGTGATCTGATTTCGAGCGATCAAAGGACGTTCGATCGATTGAACGTGTAATCATCAGGGTTCCTAGGTTTCACGCAAAACCAGCCACCTGCACCCCCTTTCCCCTATATACTTTGTGCTCGTGTGTTGGGTGTGGTTGTTGAACTTGAGAGAGTTAGAGAGAGTGTGTGTATGCTTGTGTTTATTTATATATACACACACATATAGATATATAAAGGCAGAAGAGAGAGAAGCAGAGAAAAAAGAAGAAGAAGAAGAAGAATTAAAGAAGGAGACAGAGAGAAAGAGACAGAGACAAGGCAGAGGAGAGATAGACCACCATTGTAGAGAGAGAGAGATCAAAGCTTAATGAGCCAAATGCGCCCTTAACGACATTCGATGAGTTCTAAACTCACTCGGTTATAATGTTTTACATATTCTATATGTTTAAAAAGTATCCAAACACTCCCTAAAGTATTCTGGGCATTCACTGCCAGAATCTGGAGAAGACGAAGTTCGAGCGATCGAACTGACTTCAATCGATCGAACATCACTTTCTTCAAGCGATTGAGAGGACTTCAATCGATCGAACTTTAACAGAACTTGGTTGTTCCCTTCAGTTTATAATCCATAATGCTTAGCTGTTCATTGATGTTTCATGTTCTATTATACGATATTATGGATTACGGAGGTAATGGGATGCAATAATGAGATTGAGATAATATGGTGAGAAACGTAAAAAGGTTCGAAACGTTAGTAACATTATGACGCATTAAAAAGATAAGGTTTGAGTTATGTTGGTGGGTAACATTAGTTAATCCTGGTGTTTGAGTCATTGGGGTATTGGTGACCGTCAGTATAAGTGTGTCAGTATCATGAATTGGTTGTGAACACATCTGCGTGGGATGTGAGCATTATGTATTGTGCTAGCAAGAAGTACGGATACATGTGAATTATGAACAGACGATACTCGCAAGCGTTCTTAAAAACGGTGAACAAGAGTATTAGTGCGTTCAATCGTTATATAAGAGCGATGTATAGTGCTCACAAGAGTTCTTAAAAGTGGTGAACAAGAGCACTAGTATGTCATGATGATATAATCAATTCAGAATAGTCAATTGGGATGGGTACAGTCAGTCCTAGAGTTGGAAAATGATGAGAATCGGTTAATGATGTGTCTGAATAAAAGAGGAAAAAATATTATTAATATCACTGCTTGATATCGTGCATGACTGGTAATGACGTTATTTCTATGAGATTGTGTTAGTTAGTTCTCACTCAGCTTTTAGTAAGCTGACAGCCTCTATTTGCCTGGACATTCCCCGTCCAAATTACCCTGTCCCTAACAATGCAAGTGTTGGAACTTACGGTGATGGATACTACCCGGAGTTGGATTATGCAGAAGGTGGCCCCACCGATGCCAGTTATACTGGAGAGGAATATTATGCAGACAACTATCCTTACGCCAGTTGAAGACCTGAAGATAGTTATATCTAGCTTATGTTCTGTCAAACTCTGTTTTGTTTTAGTTAACGGGTACTTGGGCATATGTTGTCTCCAGACCTGTTGTGATCCTGAGGATCGAACCACACTATGATGTTTGTAATAGTGATACTCTTTTTATATTTCAGTTGTTTATTGTTTCTGTTTGTCTTGTGGACTAGTACTATGTGGTGTGAAAAATTGGTGACATTCACCCGTCATTCCCTATGGACCCAAAAAAGGAAATTAATTTTCTCTATTTTTGTTGCTCCGGGGGCGTGACAAACTTTGATGTATTTCTTATATTTTCTCTTACAAGTTCTCTCTATATTTCTTTTTTTTTTTCTTATTAAAGGCCCACTATGCTTCCAAATAATAGAATATTCAAAGATTATGACCAATACCTTAACGTAGTTGGCGTTTGCAAGCTTCCAATTTACAAAGGTGGCTAATCTCAACCTTACCTTTCCTTAGATCAGGCACAACACAGATCTGATTCGCTCCTACCTCAGACCGTAACTATGGATATTCTTTATGCTTGGTTGGATAAGGGTATTCAATCAAGAAAACAGTAATATAAGAAGAAAAAGTTCAAAATCACACTGCTCCCTTGAGAAAAGATATATATAAATATATCACAACAACAAACGAAGGGTGTCTAAAGACTGTTCTTGGGTTGCCAAAATATTACTTGTTCTAAGATAGATCTGTGTTCTAAACTTCTCTCTTAGCTCAAGAATACTTCAGAAATCTGTGTCCCTTCTTGACGCAAATGAAGCCCTCTTATAGGCGCATTTGGACTTCAAATGCGGAGTCCAAACCGAAATAAAAGGATAAGGATTCCTTGCACAAAGTAAAAGCTACAATAATTTAAAACACTTCTATAAAAAGGTGTAATACTGAAAAAGTAATAGTAGCAACATGTCTGGTAGTACTTGTGGTCTGTGGATGTGGTCCCATCTTCATGTAACACTTTAATGCTTGCCAGCCTTCCATTATGTTGATCAGATTGAAGATTCATTCGACACCCATACGGTCATCTAATTCATAATCTTCTAACCAATCAATTCCATCATCTTCTCCTTCCTATGTATCCATGTCACCTCCAGTTAATGGATATCTCTTTTCTGCAATTTAAAAAAAAATGCTATTTTTCCTTTACAGACAGATATTGCCCTTCTTCTACTCTCTCCATATATTTATCTATAGGTGACTATGGTAGGCCTGGGACAATTAACTTTTCTGCCCAATGTGGAGGAAATGCAAAGGTAGTTCGTCCAGAATGTATCATTTTGAACTAACTTTTAGCTAACTCATAAGTTGTTGGGAATGTGCCCTCAAACCCAGTCTGTGTGTATGTGACATTTGGCATTTTATATATGGATATCATTTATATATTTAATTATGTGTGATTCATGAGATGATTGTTTGTAATCCTTAAGTATCATAGTAGGTAATTCGTGTATGTATGAGATACATATAAGTGAGATACGAATTACTATTCTTTGATACTTAGAACTTGTCACAGTGGATGATGAGACTGGATATCTCTTCAAGAATACACTATAGCATGATTAACTACTATTGGATGGAATGATGAATCTCAATCACTTACAAATATAATTTTCTAAATATTCCATATTCCATATTTCTATATTATTAAGCTTTCTTTGCCATATACGTGCCTGTTTATCTCCATAATACGTTTTTCCAGTAAATTCTTCTTCTGCATATTTTACAAACACATTTAATAATGCCTCAGGTGTCGCTTCCTGACCTAATGTTGTTTTACTCTTTTCTCCTAGATTGTCATACCAGTCTTCTTCATTTTCTAAAATTTCTTCTAGCTGTTCTAGCGTGTAGTTACTAAGACTCATTTCTTTTAGGTTTTCCCGTGGATTGCTAATTTAAAAGGATTTTATGGAAGATCCTCTTTATTCGGATAAGGCTAAGAATCTAATGGCTATTTGTCTTTTCCCTTAATTACTAGTTGTTTTCTGTTTTTTGCACAAGGGTTTGTAACTTTGTAGATGTGTAACTTCTAATAATCTCTAATTGATAGTTTTCGAGATTTTTAACAAGTTCTTTTATAGTTTTTATTAAACTATTATTTTGTTCTATTATAATTTATAGCGATGTTGAATTATTTAGGTTATTAGACTCTACTTCTTCCGTATATCTAATATTCATATAGTAGGTAATCAGGCGAGAACCAGGCTCTGATACCAATTAAAGCGGAATCTTTTACTAGAATAAGTAGATAAGTACAAGTTTGTAAAGAGACTTAAAAGAAAAGAACAAAACTATAAATTAATAAATCTTTTGGGGATTGTAATATTATTAAGTCTACTAGGGTTCTAACTATATAATATTTAGGGTTTTGTTAATATGTGCCCTTAGGGCATATGTTAAGCTTCTAAAAGTGAAAATAAATAAGGGGTACAGTGTGGGTTTCAGTGTCCGGTGTGGGATTCAGTGTTTGTCTCCCTTATTTATTTCCACTTTTGGAAACTTGACATATGCCCTAGGGGCACATGTTAACAAAACCCTAATATTTAAAAGGCTGAGCGGATCACTTTGAAACACTTGTAGAAGTATAGGGAGGTGAAGTGTTTAGAATGAAAGTCTAGGGAGAAGAAGTGGAACTACCTCAAACTTTAAGGAGGTAAGGTGTAATGTACCCAAGAAAAAAGGGATCCAAAAAAATAAATAAATAATAATAATAATAATAATAATAATAAATAGAAATTTAGAAAGAAAAAAAAAGTGATTTGAAAAGAAAAAAAAAAAGTTATCCCAAACTCCTAATCACATCTAATACCGCCCATGGGTTAGAGTTATCTCACTCTCTATGGGATAAAAACTTGAACTATTTTATCCTGTCCGATTGTGCCACTGTCCGATTGTGCCACCAAACACAGAGTATGATAAAAGTTATCATATCCTGCCTCTTATCCTGACTACCAAACGAAGCCCAAGTAATTATATAACTCCAAAAACTAAAATAAAATTATTTATAGCAACTCCAACATGGAAAACTACTACAATAATAATAACTAAACTAGTCGAGGGGTTGTTTTTAATTAATTTTTGTGAAGTGACTTTTTGAAAAGTACTAAGATTAGTTTCAGCCAAAGTTATATTACTAAGAGATCGTTTGAATTAGCTTTGGTATCACTTTTTAGAAGAGATTTTCATAACACTATTAAATGGAGCTTTTTTTTTAAGAAATAAAAAAATATTAAGATTTAAAAAGGGTGAAAAAATTCAAAAGGTCTGGATGTCCATTAGCAAAATCTTTCGTTTGTTGTGTCAACATTACTTACAAAATTAGGAACTTGCGATTAAAGTCTACAGTAGAATTATATTCAAACAATCAAAGTTTTCTCCTTGCACGGCTCGAGAAAAAATGATTCAAAGTTATATCAATCGATGTATAGAATTCTAATGGCAAATGGGTCCATAAAATCATTAAATCAATTAGCTATGATTTCAGTCTTTTTTTTCTTCCTCCTTCCAGAAAAATTAAAAAATCATTTGTACTCACAACTCAAGTTGGATAATTTTTAAATAGCTCAAAGAAAAATCTTTAGCCATTTATTGAGAGAATGCAGAAAATTGTGTGATGATAACAGACAGATTAAATAAATATCCATGAACAAAGAATGTGAAGGAAATAAATTGAAATAAAGAAAAAAGAATCTAATAACAGAGGGGAGTAAAAAAAAAAACTGCCCATGTCCAGGGCACTACACACAAAAAAGGAAAAAGAAAAAAAAAGGTTGGGGGGAACCCATAGCAAGCAAAAACAACAATGCATATATCCCCTGGAAAACTATTCCAATTAAAGATTTTGTTTCTATTTAAGACTTCACTAAAGATTTTGATTAGGAACTGCTAAAAAAATACATAAACAGTAAACTAACAAGAGAAAGAGTCTTAAAAATCAAATAGACTACATAAATATGATGTGCATTTGCAAGCTTGAAAGCAAGATCATCCTAAAAAGGAATCCTGTGAACATTGTTCTAATACATTCCTGGCAAAGAATCCCATGAACATTGTTATAATATAAACTCTTCACTCAAGTGTATATAATGAGGCGTGTGAAATTAGTAGTAATACCAGAAATCACCAATGAAACCAGATCCATTTACCCTGTTAAGATTTCTTTGCTCAAAGAAAACAGTTCCCATGCTAGATTGAAAGCCTAAACACATAGCAAACAAACAAAATAGCAGTAGATTAATGCTATGTGTTAGGGACCACATTTGAGATAGAAATTTGAGAAGTATAGCATTATGCTGGCATGTGATAAATGTTTAATAGTAATGCTACATGCTTCCCACATTTTGTATTCCAAATGATTCCTAAACACATGTGGCAGTAAGACTGCCTTCAAGAATGGTGGCACCACTTCAACATCGTCCAATCAAAATTAAGTGGGCCACTACCACATGTGCTTGGGAAACCATGGGAAGCATAGCATTACTCAATCTTTAGACTTTGTTTTCTGTTTTCTTTTAAGCTCAAGCTTCCTGGAATCAAATAAAGCACCAACCTTTTATTGAAAGAAAACTTTTTACTAAACACAAAGTGATCATGAATGAAAAGTACGCAATTCTTCAAACTATTTGACTCAATAATATTCATAATACTCACTCTCTCTATAAGCAATACTATTCTTGGAATTGTATAAGGATGTATATGAGAGATTAGCACAATTTGGGTTTGCCCCTGAGTGAGGAAAAAATAATTCTGATACATTATTATGTTACCAACGAAGCCACAACATTTTTCTTCTACATGCACATTGCACACTGAAGGTCTTCTTCTAGAGATGAAACCTATTGAAAAACCAAAACAAATTCGACGACACTTCAAGAATAGTACTACATCAACACTGATACTTGATATTGTAAGAATATCAAAATTTCATTTTTGCTCGCGTGCATCAACAATGCTACTATAAACACAGATTTGAAGAGTCTTCAAAATCTGGCCAAAAAAAAAAAAAACAAACAAACAAATACTTATACGGCCTAAATCAAAAACTCAAAAACTTTAGAAGGCCAATCAAAAAGCTCAAATACTCGCCCAAAAGAGAAAAATCAAATAGTTAGAAGCCCAATCAAAAAAGTCGGCACAAATTTGAGAAAAAACTTAAGCGGAGACCTCGAAGAATCTCGAAAAACACTCTTCAAAAAAAAAATTTAGTAAACAGTTAGAGTTGAGGAAGCGAAAAGTATTCACGATGTGCCACCACCAAAAAAAAATCAGCTGAAGCAAGGGTTGCCGAGTTTCTCGAGCTCTTTGATGGACACGGACACGGAAACGGAGGGTGTGGGTTTTCCATCATATAGTTTAATGTATTTAAAGTCAGAGAAAGTGAAGCATGGAGAAGACTGATCAACAGCTGGGAAGTGAAGCATGGAGAAGACTAACCATCTATAGTGACTTTAGGATGGAGGAGAGGTCACATTTCATTCTGAATGAAAGGATTTAGACTTCTACCTTATAGAAGATATATGATGGTCAAAATTAGATTTGCCATAGAAGATTAGGAAGGAAGAAAGGAAGAAAAAAAGAAAGGAAGAAAAAGCAAGGGAAAAAAATACTACGAATTGAAAGTGAATTCTTTTTCTCTCTGTCAATTTAAATGAGAATGGAATTGGTGCTGCTGACTCCAATTTTGCCAAATTGGCAACATTACTTAAAGGTTTTGAATTATTTGCAGCCCACTTTGAAATGGAAGGCTTCCTTGGGGTGATCTCGTAGTTCCTACGAATCCACCCCACGAAATCGATTTGAAAGCAAACGGAGCTTCTATCGTGAGCTTCCTACTCTTTCGCAAGGAGAATCAGAGGAAATGTAATTGATCGCTCCTGGTGCTTGAATCAGATTCGACGGTGGTGGTCTCTTGGTTCAGCCAGCCAGAGTTAACGAGTTTGAAATATTACAAAACATACAATGAATTGGATATGCTACTTGGGAGCTTGGGTCTGGGTGTACAAACAATTGTTTCTAAGCTTCCAGAAGTGCGAATTCATTTGCGGATTTTCTAGCTAAGCCTAGGGTAGACCGTCCAATGGATTGGGTAGCCCATTTGACTCATTTTGGGGGTTTTTTTTTGGGTTGTGATTTGTTCTCTCATATTCAGGGGGTTTTGTAAAATTCCTCCGCTATTAATAAAATGCTTACTTTGTTGATCATCAAAAATTTAAATATAAATAAAGGAAGCAAAAATATGAAAGCAGAAATATGATGGGGAAAAAAAAGATTACGAATAAGAAACAATATTTATAATAAAGAGAGGAATATATAGAAAATCACCAATGGTGACAGCTTTTGTACCACCAGCAAATTGAAGAAAACCTATAATAAGAGAAGAACATATAAGAAATTGCAATGAATCAACACGAAATAACGCTTTGCAGCATATTCTTCCAATTAATTAATATACCTCGGGGTTTATCTTTGGCAGTAGCCAATCGAACAACTGCAATTGCTTCCCTTGTAGTTCCTCATCCAATATCTCCACTCGTATATAGGGCGACTGTCCAACTTTAGCTGCATCATATACACGATTGAGAATACTATCAATGACTATGCTCTATCCTAAGTATTTAACGCAAGGCAAATTCTTTAAGAAATAAATTAGGAATACACTGTAAAGGGCAGCCAACAAAAGCCCCCAAAACAGACCCAACTAAAACTTAAAACCCTCACAATATTCCCAATACAAACATAGAAAATCACAGCACAATATAAAATCCAAAACAATCACAACATCACCGAAAGAAGAATCAGATCCTATAACATTGAAGCAGCAAACTATTAGATCAGCAAAGGTACCAACTTGATGTTACTGGTCAGACGACCCCACAGTAAGCTTCACGCTCCAACCCATAACAGCCATCAACATACCCAAATCCAAGCCTAAGGCTCCGTTTGGTACCAGCGGGTGGTGACGTTGGTTGTTGTAGAGAGCTTGGTAGTGTTGAGGAAGAAGAAAATGGAGAGAATGAGAGGCTGAGAGAGAGAAAGAAACGATGTGAAATTGGGAAAAATGATTATGAGTGAGAGAGAGAGAGAGAGAGAGAGAGGAAGTTCTCTCAAAAAAAGAGAGAGGGAGAGGAAGAGAAAGTACATTGTATGGATAACGTCATATAGGCAGAGGGTCACGGATGAAGACGTAGGTCGGAGAGAGAGAGAGGCGTTGGGGAGAAGAGAGGAGGACTGTGAGGCTTTGCCACGTAAGATTTTTAATAGGAGAGGTTGTTGATGTGGCAGGTTGTGGAGAAGGATTTTGCTTTGCAATTTATATATATAATAGATAGATATAGATAGAGACAGAGGGATCACTTGCAACATCAACCCAATGATAAGAGGACGATGAAAAAAAAAAAAAACATAAAAATCGCATGCCCATTTAGTTGGTGAATTAAAGTTGTAATTCACCAACTAAATGACCATTTTTTGTTTCATGGGACTAACTAAAATTAGGTATTGCAGATTAATCTCCAAAATACAACAAACCATTTCCAACAACCTAGATAATACCCCTCGTTTCAACCAAGCCACTCCACATCTAGTAAGGACTCAAAATTAGTGTGACCCAGATAAACCTCGACTTCCAACTGTTCTACGCAGACCTAGAATTATAATAAAAACACCCAATTAGAATTTATTACAAACACAGCCTAACAGATCATTGAAGAAAAATGTCATAAAAAACCCGCCTTCACTACCCAATTCAGCTTAGCATTGCAATAAAACAAAGGGTTCCATGTATGAAACTATCTCCATATATATCTTCTCTTCCTACAGCAAAAAGCCCATGACTCGAACAGACCCTAATAATGAAAACACCCACACAACCAAAAAAAAGGGAAGCTTTGAAAATAGGGTGTTCAACCTCACTTTTTCTTCCTACAACTGTTTGTTCAGCCACTTTGAATCTAGAAAGTCCAACTCTCAATCCAGAGAAATAAAAAATCGCTACCCACTAAAATTCCAAATACTCCCAGTAGCAATAAATCAATAATTGTAAGACATCCATGTCTGCGCATATATGGTGCAGTGGGTGTGCGAGAAAAATGAAAACAATCTTACCTTTCAGATTTGTGCACTTGAAAATATGACAGTGAAAGAGTTGGATATGTGGATCCATCAAATCAAATATAAAATTGAAATGGATTTTATTTTTTGTTTTTTGCTTTGTTTTTGTTTTTTTTTTCGATTTCATTCGCTTGCTCGAGCATGAAGATGAAGGGGTGGTTGAAGAAGGGAGTAAAAAAGAAATTTAACTTACCAAATATTGAAGAAAACCTTCCAATCCAACAGCCCCTTCACAAAACCCCTACAAAACCAAATGAGAAAATCCCAATTGTAAGGAAACAAATCTGACAATTTCAAATTTGAATAATAAAAATCAAAGGGTTTAGAAGTACGTGCATCTACTGGCTTTCTGCTAGTTTATGAATCTGTTGACGTGCCTCAGCCAACTTGAAATAGTGGTTTTTCAAAATTGGGTTTTTTTTATTGAACGATAAATTGTAACTATCCTCTAAATTTAGTCGACATAATGGACTTATTAATTCGCCCATATATTTTTTATAACTCAATTCAATCGTTTGTATTTTAATTACCATATTGATTACTCTATTAGAATGCAATTTTTCAACACATGAATAATCAAATTGATAGTTTATTACTTTTGATTACGCTGTTTGAGTGGTTCTTAACAAACAATTTTTTCAATAAATAAAATTTTGAGTCAATTCTAGAAAATTCTGATCATTCAAAAACTACACTAAACAATCTTATTTTTAAAATTATTTGTAATCCCCAAAGTAAAAAACTGTTGCCAAACAAGTCTTATGTGCGGAGGTTGTGCGAAGTCGGTCAGAAAATAGTTGAATGGCGTGGCGATATTGTAGATGGCACTACATTAGGCTTAATTACAAAACACACCCTTGAAGTTTGGCTTGTCTCATTTTAGTTCCTCTAGTTTCAATTGTGTCAATTTGGTCCTTGAAGTTTCTAAATAGAAGCAAAGTGATCCAAATAACCAAATTTGTTAGAAAATTTGGCAAAATTCACCCACTGCTAAGCACAATTACGCTGATAAACGGGTGGGGAGATTGGCGGGGTTCCATTTTTGCCCTTAAAAAATGTGACAGTGCATAGCATGTGAGTAAATTCTATCAACTTTTCTCACAGAATTGGACATTTGGATTACATTGCTTCCATTTAGAAACTTTACGGATCAAATTGACACAATTGAAACTACAAGGACTAAAATGAGACAAGAACCAAACTTCAAGGGAAAACACTACCAGAGAAATAGTTTTCCTTTCTTGTCCCTCACTAAATCCGTAAATCGCTTTTCATTTCCAAAAATACGTACACTAGATGAAATAAATCAAGCTTGATGAAACAATATCACATAGAACACCCGAAGAAAGGGTTATGACTTGTTTACCTTAAGTTCATCCACATCCACCTTGAGGAAAATGACACTAGGCATCTTCCTAGCCAACTCCGCAAATCGGGGAAATGAATCGGCATGGACCACACCATTGATGCAATTCTAGGTTTTATAAAAATAAAATGGAGAACTTTAAGGAAGGCAAGAGAATAAGTTCACCAATCTAGCTTGCAAAATAATAACAATACAGAGGTATTAAAATCAGCCCAGCAGAATTATAATGCACCTTAATAAACCACAAGTTTATTTAACACCAAACAGTCACTGGATACAAGAGAAATTCCAAAATAAGATTACCTCTAACCTAAGTAACAAGAGCATCAAAGGAGGAGGGAGATAAGGCAACAAAATAAGGGATTATAGTAGCAGAAACAGAAGGAAAGGAAGAGAAGAAGCTGAGAGAAGAAGAGAGCGCAGCAGCAACAAAGAAAATAAAACAGATTATGCTCTATTAAGTAGAGAGGAGAGATGACGAAGGAGAGTAAAGGAAGAAGAAGGGAAGGGAGAAGAGTAGCAGCTCAGTATGAAGAGAAGAGTGAGACAAATAGAATGAGTAGTAGCAAAATGGGTAGAGATTGATGACAGAAAATCAGAGAGGAAGAAGGAAATTAAATAAGAATCAGTGAAGAAGGCGAGAAGTAGGAGAAGAAGGAGGAGAATCAGACTCACCTGGAGAAGGAGAAAAGCAGCAGCCCAGGAAGGAAAGAAGAGGAGGCAGCAGAGAAGAGGAAGAGCAGCCCTTAGGGTTTCCTGCAAAATATCAAATATCCAAATCTTATACTTCACAAAACAAACCTAACCTATAAGGTAAAATATTAGAAGTCCAATTCCATCATTAAAGGCCTAAAGCTAGCTAAAAGATAGAAAATAAAGCCTATAAAACTAAAAAAACGAAAATTACAACTAAAATAAAAATACACCAGAAATTTGTAATTTACACAATCCTCTTGTCCTACATCAATCTCCCCCACTTGAAAAGAACTTGTCCTCGAGTTCACGTCGTTGTCTTGAAATCTTCCGCTCCAAATGAATAGATAGGTCGAATACAATTGTTGCCTTAGCTTCCTCAACATGATTATATTCACTCACTTGGAACATGTGGGTCCTTTTCTCTTGAAGCTTTAATTTGCTTACAATATCCACCAAGTAAGGATTGATAAAGAAATCAAATCTTTCAACTCCAATAAAATCACAATTTTGTACGATCTTGGGGATTATGGGGTACTCCTCTTGAAAAATGAAAATCACAACTAGACAATTCATGTCGATATTCAATAACATGCACTTGAATGGAACCCAAGCCATCCACCGACTGTTCTGAAATTTCAACATCGTTACTATACTTAGCTTCCTTTTTCTCAACAACTTTTACACCTATAACATGACCATCTTTTTCAAAAATTGGTGATGTAACACCATCATCCTCTTCTTCAATTTTATTTTGTGTAACCCTAAAAACACATTCACAAGAACTCAAACCTTTATTATTTTTCAAGAGTACTTACCTCCTGTTGTGATGTATTTTCCTTATGCACTATAATAGAATCACATATTGCCTTCGTTTTGTCTTCCATGGTTTTCCAATAATTCTTAGGCAAAAATCTACGCATCATGACATTCATCATTATTGGCTATGAACAAATACGACTCTTGCCTTGACGTGTTATATGTCTTTGAAATGAATCCCACCAATACATGGCTTTCCCTTCAAGCTTGCTCGAAGCAAAATAACAATCAACCCCTTCTCCAAGTCTTAAATTTTCAATACAAACATCTAGATCATGCATCCAATAATAAAAGTCCTCAAAACAAAACTCACCGTTAAAATTAGGAAGACTTCTATAATTAATTAAAACTTGTTCATCGGAATCACCATTGACTTCTCACTTCGTATACTGGAAAGTTTGCAAAGTCTTCGTCAATGTAATTTTTCTTTTCTTTCATCTTTTTTCTTTCACCAACCAAACAGTCCTTAAAACTTCCCAAAAACTGTTCATAAAACCCCACACTTTCACCAAGGCTTTGATACCAAACTGATGTAAACCCCACACTTTCACCAACGCTTCGTATACTGGAAAGTTTGCAAAGTCTTCGTCAATGTAATTTTTCTTTTCTTTCACCAACCAAACAGTCCTTAAAACTTCCCAAAAACTGTTCATCAAACCCCACACTTTCACCAAGGCTTTGATACCAAACTGATGTAACCTGGCTCTGCCAATGATTTCAACAAACTCGTGGTAGGCAAAATAATTGAGATAGAAGTTAAATTAGAGAAAAGAGAGAGAAGAACAGATAAATAGAGGAGAATATGTTCCAATCCAGGAACTAGAGAGATAGGATAGAAGCAGATGTTCCAATTCAGGAACTAGAGAGCAGAACAAGAAGAGAGAATTCTCAAAGAGAAATCTGTATTTCATTCATCAAAAACTCCTCGCAACAATACTTCGGCCCCATCTAGTATTTTGATCCAAATTTGGCGGGAGACTTTAAAATATATAAAACAGCGCCATACAAGGAAAATTTTAAGCCCATCAAATTCTCTGGAAATAACTTCCACCAAAAAGCATCATTCACCAGCATCTCTCCACATGTAATGATATGATATCATATTACATCTTCAATCATCCGACATGGCCGAGGGTACATAAAATGCGACTAGAATGTCAGGAGTTGCTGCTCTGGCAGTCTCCGTCCCGAATACTATTCTCTATCCATAGGAAAACTCAAAATTTAAAAACTCTTCATTACAGGTCTCAACCATCCTTGCCAAACTCTTAAGATTCTTCACCTCCTTGCCATTGAAACTAAGAAGCTGAATGTTGACCTTATCTTCATAACCTATATTCATTTGCTCTTCAAGCACCTCAGAAATCACAATCAGCTGCTCATCCAGCGATCGTGGTACTAGACAAAACAGCTCTGCAGCTTTACATCCATCATAGCACTTAGAAGAGAGATATGAAAAAGATACTGCTACAAAAACAAGCCCTCCAATAATATAATATAGAGGTTTGCCCTTGCTAGTAGTCGTAAAACTTCGTTGACTTCCAACTTTAAAATGAATACTTCGAATGTTTCTATTGCGAATGACCTTCAGAGTAGCATTACCTCCAACAAGCTTTTGGGTCGCAAGATAATAAAAAAACAATGCTCTCTCCTCCCATATAAGGAATCGTTCTGTTATTCGTAATCTCCACTCCATCGAAGCAGAGAATTATATCTGAAGGCCTGAAAAGCATTGATTCGAGAGCGTTCGGATCAACACTTGTTAATCTGGTTTTTTCTCATCCCCATATACCTACAGAGATCTAGATTTTTCATATTCTGTCACTTAATTCCGAGTGCAGGGAATCCTGTATAGGCACCATGCCTCTCGTAATCTTGAATGAAATGCTAGATTAACGACGTTGGAATGACGTAACCAACATTTTTGGCGTGGCCAGAAGGAACGGCTTCAAAAGCTATACCAATACAATGACCCTTGTCATTGAAGACTGGTCCACCGGAGTTTCCCCCATTTATAGCAGCATTAGTCTGGATTCCGAAAAGCTCGGTAGATCCATGAACACATGGAACTATATCCACTCGTGACACAATCCCACTTATGTAGCAAATACTATTTTTCCCGCCAAGATATCCAATAACTGTCGATGCATCTCCCAATGCTGGCAAATCCCCAAATTCAATGGGTGGAATTCCCTCCCAGAAATTGTCATCATCTACAGTAAGCATAGCAATGTAGCATTCGTTCCTAATAGCGAGGACCCTAGCCTTGTACAGGGTATCGCAGCCTCGTCTCTTCAACTGATCAACTGATAATTATCCGCGGAGTAAGCATTGGTCAACACCAATCTTTGTCCCATAATAAAACCTGTGCTAGAACTGGTGTCCTTATTCTTTATCTGCTAAGGCATACTGTAGTTTGGCTCAACATGGACGCACAAAACCTTGACTACTGCGTTGCTCCACCACAGGAGCCATCGCCCCAGTCTCCCACTCTTCTGCATCCTCCGAAACCACATTATGCCACACCACATTACTTTTTTCCTTCTTCTGGATTCGTCTTCTTGAGACAATTAGGGTTGCTTTGTTCGCCGGAGTAAATTTAGGGGTTGTGAGATGGAGGGTGGCCCGACGGTGGTTAGAGGAAAGGGTTACGACGGTGTAGTTGGGAACTTTGTAGAGAGAGGAAGGTGTTGTAGAGAGAAGATATATTGTAGAGGGGGGAAGAAATGAGGGGATAGGAGTAGCACCGACGATGAGGACGCTGTGGAGAGACGCAGAATGTGGTTCCGGAGGACGCAGAAGAGTCGAAAACTGGGGCGATGGCTCCTGCAGTGGAGCGACGCAATAGTCAAGGTTTTGTGCGTCCATGTTGAGCCAAACTACAATATGCCTTGGCAGATGAAGAATAAGGACACCAGTTCTAGCACAGGGTTTATTATGGGACAAAGATTGGTGTTGACCAATGCCCACTCCGTGGATAATTATCAGTTGACTCAGTTGAAGAGACGAGGCTGCTATACCCTATACAAGGCTAGGATCCTCGCTATTAGGAACGAATGCGACATTGCTATGCTTACAGTAGATGATTACGATTTCTGGGAGGGGATTCCACCCATTGAATTTGGGGATTTGCCGGCCTTAGGAGATGCATTGACAGTTATTGGATATCTTGGCGGGAATAATAGTATTTACTACATAAGTGGGATTGTGTCACGAGTGGATATAGTTCCATGTGTTCATGGATCTACCGAGCTTTTCGGAATCCAGACTGATGCTGCTATAAATGGAGGAAACTCCGGTGGACTAGTCATCAATGACAAGGGTTATTGTATTGGCATAGCTTTTGAAGCCATTCCTTCTGGTCACGCCGAAAATGTTGGTTGCGGCATTCCAACGTCGGTAATCAAGCATTTCATTCAAGATTACGAGAGGAATGGTGCCTATACAGGATTCCCTACATTCGGAATTAAGTGGCAGAATATGAAAAATCTGGATCTCCGTAGGTATATGGGGATGAAAAAAGACCAGAATGGGGTTTTTTATAACAAGTGTTAATCCAAACGCTCTCGAATCAATGCTTTTCAGGCCTTCAGATATAATTCTCAGCTTCGATGGAGTGGAGATTACGAATAACGGAACGATTCCTTATATGGGAGGAGAGAGCATTGTTTTTTATTATCTAGTGACCCAAAAGCTTGTTGGAGGTAATGCTACTCTAAAAGTCATTCGCAATAGAGACATTCGAAGTATTCATTTTTAAGTTGGAAGCCAACGAAGTTTTACGACTACTAGCAAGGGCAAACCCCCATATTATATTATTGGAGGGCTTGTTTTTGTAGCAGTATCTTTTTCATCTCTCTCTTCTGTGTGCTATGATGAATGTAAAGTTGCAGAGCTGTTTTGTCTAATACCACGATCGCTGGATGAGCAACTGATTGTGATTTCTGAGGTGCTTGAAGAGCAAATGAATATAGGTTATGAAGATAAGGTCAACATTCAGCTTCTTAGTTTCAATGGCAAGGAGGTGAAGAATCTTAAGAGTTTGGCAAGGATGGTTGAGACCTGTAATGAAGAGTTTTTAAATTTTGAGTTTTCCTATGGATAGAGAATAGTATTCGGGACGGAGACTGCCAGAGCAGCAACTCCTGACATTCTAGTCGCATTTTATGTACCCTCGGCCATGTCGGATGATTGAAGATGTAATATGATATCATATCATTACATGTGGAGAGATGCTGGTGAATGATGCTTTTTGGTGGAAGTTATTTCCAGAGAATCTGATGGGCTTAAATTTTTCCTTGTATGGCGCTGTTTTATATATTTTAAAAGCTCCCGCCAAATTTGGATCAAAATACTAGATGGGGCCGAAGTATTGTTGCGAGGAGTTTTTGATTAATGAAATACAGATTTCTCTTTGAGAAATTTCTCTTCTTGTTCTGCTCTCTAGTTCCTGGATTGGAACATCTACTTCTATCCTATCTCTCTAGTTCCTGGATTGGAACATATTCTGCTCTATTTATCTATTCTTCTCTCTCTTTTCTCTAATTTAACTTCTATCTCAACTATTTTGCCCGCCACGAGTTTGTTGAAATCATTGGAAGAGAAAGGTTACATCAACCATGAAGCCGTGAAATCCACCACCACCTATGTTTAAGTACATTTTTTATATTTAATTCTTCAAAAGGTCATTGTTTTGTGAATAATGCGCAATATTATAAAAAGAACAAGAGATACAAAAGAAGTCCAACATCACATAAGCATGTGTCTTATTCTTATGCGAGTTCACAACCCTTCTTTAACGGGATCACTAGATCTGAGAGGATAAATATTTTATGATTTTAAGTTCTAACCATTTAAAACACCAACACTTTCTCCAACCCACACATCAAATTTTACATAGTAAACTTGTCTTTTGTTGCATCAATCCTAAATTTGATACAGATGTATCAAATATGTTACATCAACAGCCCCTCTACAACCCATGTAACAGATTTAATGTATTTTATAATTTTTTGAGATTCTGAGGACCACTCCATCTCCCAAATTCTCTCTAAACCTACTCCACTCTCTCTCCAAACATTCCAACAAGATAAAGTTTTGCTGCATTGAATCCCAAGCGTTGAATTTGGTATATGGTTGGAGTTGGTTTAGGCTTAACCGCAAATAATGGGTCCGAGATGGGTAAGGGCCTATTTGGAATCACTTTTCAAATGCACGTTTAAGCTCAAAGTGTGCTTCAGCCCAAACATGATGCAAGAAGTAGTTTGGGGTCTTAATGAACTTTTCTTAATTCCCATTGAGTCCTCGGGATTAGTGAATCATCTTCTACCAAAACGCAAAAACAACGATCAGTCCAAACGGGCCCTAATCTCGTTCAGAAGTCATAGAAAAGCATCCTAAAATGATGAATTCGTTACTATTCATGCAAAGTTGAGTCGTTAGCAAGAATGAGTCAGAGTCTTTAGCAAATACAAGGGCGGAGCTTAGGCAAGGCTATAGCTATGGTTCAAGGTCGCGTTATCGGTCACGCTGAGGTCATGAAGACAACTCGGTCGCAGCGCGGCGGCCTGGTATCGGGTGATACGCACCGATAAGCTAGATTTAAGGTTTAAAAAATATTAAAAAATAATGAAAAAGTCTACAATAATAAGAATAACAAGGTTGACATAAAAGATTATCATAATAAACAATGTCACATTTATAAAATCACATTTTGTTCAATAAACATGTTGCCGATCTAGTGCCATTTGTGTAATTCTTATTTCGAATTCAATTATAAACACGAAAAATATATAATAATGCTATCTGTCATAATGTGGTATTTAATAACAATTATATTAACAATCACTAGTACAATACTTACATATTTCGTAACTTCATGATTATTACAAGTGAAATCACAATTTTATAAGCAATTAAAAAATTAAATAACTACTACTAATAATAAGCATTATTATAATTTCAAATATAACACACATGATATAACAACTACTACTAAGATAAGTTCTATTAAAAAAAAAAAAGTACAGCAAAAAAAGTACAAAGAGTGGCCAAATATTGGAAGGGTAACATCTTAGGGCATGAGTTCTTACACATGAGGTGTTGTGCTCATATCCTAAATTTGATTGTGGGTGATGGATTAAAAGAACTAGATGAGTCTATTGCGAAAGTACGTGATGCTGTTAGATATGTTAAGCCCTCTCGTAATGGATTTGAAAATTTCAAATGCTCGTGGAGAAGCTAAAATTCGAGTCTAGGAGTCTTTTATGCCTAGATGTACCAACTAGGTGGAACTCCACCTATAGAATGTTGGAAAGTGCTGAAAAGTTTGAAAAGGTATTTGAAAGATTGGAGGTTGAGGATTCAAATACAAAGACTACTTTGGTGAGACTAATGGAGAGGGGCCTCCAACTGAAGAAGATTGGGAAAAGTGTAGGGTCTTTGTTAAATTTTTTAGACTATTTTATTTGGCAACCAAACGTTTTTCGAGATCAACGTATGTGATTTCAATTTTTTTTTTTATAAGATTGTTGTGATTCAAAGCCAAATTAACCAACTAATCGTAGCACGAAATCATGTGATGAGTAGAATGGCAATGAATATGAAAGCCAAGTTTGACAAGTATTGGGGGAATGGGGATAAAAGTAACATGCTTTTGTATATTGATGTGTACTTAATCCAAGGACAAAATTGACATATTTGCAATTTTATTTTTCTGAGATGTATGATTTTATGGTAGCTAAAGACCTTAGTAACAAAGTTAAGGTTTGTCTTACCCGGTTGTTTGAGTATTATGCTTCTATTTCTTCACCCAATGTGCAAGTGCAAAGTACTAGTGGGACAGTTAGTATGGAAGTTGATTTGAATGATCCACATAAGCTTGTGGCATGTAAGTATCAAAAAATTTTGGAGGGAAGATTGTCGGGATGTAAGAATGAGGTAGAAAAGTACTTGGCTGAAAATCCTAAATGAACAAATGATGCAAAGTTGGATATATTAGGTTGGTGGAAGAACAGTATGAATAGGTACCTAGTGTTGGCTCAAGTGGTAAGAGATGTCTTGGTGGTTCCAGTTTCAACTGTTGCTTCAGATTCTGCATTTTAGCACAGGAGGGCACATATTAGATCCTTTTCGGAGTTCCCTATCTCCATGAATGGTACAATGTCTAGTATGCACACAGAATTGGCTCCGAGCATCGATACTAATTAATCTTCCAAATATAATGGATCATATTGAGGAGATTGAAGAGGCACTAAAATCAGGTATATTATAAAAAATTGAATTTGTTTTGGATTTGACTCTCTAGTGTTTGCTCTAATTTATTGTTCAAACATATTTCTTTGTAGGTGTTTTGGAGTCGGAATCAAGTTCTAATTCAAGTACGATTAATGTTGATTGAAGCCTTCATATGTAATTTGCAATTTAATATTAATAAACATGTTCTTCTTGAGAATATATGGTGTATCCCTTTTTGAACCATTATTCTTCCTATTCAGGTCGAGATCAAAGATGTATCAAGGCTACTATGGAAGTGATGGAAATTTGGCAGTCTTATTGCTGCTTTGAACCACTTATTTTGTGTTGTGTGTTGGATTGCCTTTAGTTATTTGGTATTTTGATGAATGTGTTAATGTATCATGTAATGTAATGTATAGATAATATGATCTTAGGCTTGGGTGTTTTTTCTTTTAATTTCTGGTGATGGATATTGTGAGTTGTGACAGTTATTGTTGGTTTGCTGCCAAGTTGGTTGTTTTTTTTTTCTTTTTTTTTATGGTGAAGGATAGTTATTTGGTTATATTTTCTTGAAGGAATTTTGATGCTTGGAGGTTTGGATGTTGATTTTTGTAGGCCAAAACATGTTTCAGCTATACATGTTACAAAGTGGGCCAAAACAAGGTGAATAACAGCCCAAATTTGGCTGCAAATCAGCCCAAAGCAGGTTGTAAGGCAGCCCAAATCATTGCATCATATGTTATTCACCCGACCCGAACCGAAACCACTAGCACCCGACAGTTCGGTTCAACCCGAAACAGTGGGTGGATAACGGGTGGAATACACATCATCTGACCATGTTTCGGATGGGTGATCGGGTGAGGGTCAAACCCGACTCACCCGACCCGACCCGTGAACACCCCTAGTAATGCTAGAGTCACAAAGAGATGCTCACAAAAGGATGTGGCATCCCATGTGGCAGCAGGACCTAGCACACTTAACTCTGCCACATGGGTGCCACATGGGATGCCACATCCTTTTGTGAGCATCTCTTTGTGACTCTTTTGTGACTCTAGCATTATTCGCCCAAATTATTTTCTATTTTTTTATGGCTCCGTTTGGCAACTGTTTCCGCTATGGGCAAAAGTTTGGGACAGAAAAGGGTCACAAATAGATGCTCACAAAAAGATGTGGTTATAAGGTTAAACTATATTAGAAACATAGAACACAAATAATCAATATACATACCTGAATTCGTCTTCACAAAAGGACGAGAAGACAGCAATCAAAGATTGGGGGCTAGGGCTTCCTCTCCTTGCTCTCTTCCTATATCGCCGTTTACTTGATGGAAAAATAACGTACCTAGCTTAAGAGAGGAGAGGGGACCTAACCCTGATTTATATAGAAACTTAATTGGGCCTTTCCATCACAAGCCTATAAAATCCTATGTTACCTAGACTCTCCTACTACCCCCAAGTACCAAATCCCCGTGTCCGAGCCCCGTACCCAATTCGGACACTCGGATCCTCCACAGGTGATGTTGAAAAGGTAAGAAGAAGCTCAAAATTGTGAGCAAAGATGTTTCTAAGTATTAATATTAAGAAACATAGTATGTTTATATGTTTAGAAGGTGTCCACGTACCCGTATCCAACATTTAGAAACATGTCCCCAAATCTTAAGATTTAGATTTAGAGGAGGTCCGACACCTAGATACACACCCGCACCCGACACCCATACCCGAGTCTGGGTAACATAGATAAAACCCAAAATAGATTTTACTAATCGGGTCATAAAAGTCTATATCCCATATAATTAAGGTGCTCTCCGCATATCCATTTAAGCTATGTTTTACGACCCGCTTTTATAAAACAAAACAAAAGTGAGTGAGCACAAAATCTCACATTCTCCCACATGAGCGAACATTTATAAAAACAAAAAAAAAAAATTTATTTAAAAACAAATTTTGACTCACAGGTGAATACTCAATGTGGCCACATTATACTCATAGCTAAATGAATAACCTTAATTAACACATCATACTTAATGAAAATGTTAACACCGAATCATGGATGCATTATGCTATCAAAACACAACACCCCTCCATAGTTACAAATGCCAACCATATTCATTAATATGAATTGCGGATATGACAAATGTGGTATGCAATAATGGCACTTGCAATCATCCCAGAATGTGCCAAACCACAATCGGTCCTCCAACGCTTTGTGCCCAACCGTATGCACAAAAACCAATATTAATGCCTCAAAAGGCCATATGTCTTCAACAAGACCAAGAGTTTACCACTATGGAATTACTCTCACATGCTCTAGACTGAATGCTCTCACTATGAGAGTACACATGTGAACACATGCTTAAAACCTGAATGCTCTAAATAATAGAGTACACATGTGATTAACCAATATCTTTCACTATGAAAGTCAATGTCTCAATGAAACTCCACAAGCGTCTAACTATTAGACGCAGCTCCACATTCACATCTCGAGATAAAACAAACATAATGTGCACAAAATATAATGAAGCATATCAATTAAGATATTCATCCAATGCATCAAAATGAAATGTAAAACTGAATCATAAATCTTTATTTAGAAGTAAAATTACTCCCACATTAACCAAAAATATCAAAAGATTCAACAATTCCTATGTTAACATGTACCATAAAAGTAGTGGAAGGTTAAACTTAGGTCAAAAGATCTGCTATCATTCTATCCTAGCCAATATGTATCATATCAATAAAGCCATCAGCTAATAGGAAGACAGTACTGGAAGTGGATTTCCTATTATCTAGTAGGATCAAAATCAATGTATCCTACCACCTCTAGATGATCATGACATCTATAAGTCAACATGAAATCCATTGTCTTCTTCAAATATCTCATTCCTTTTTTAGAATAGAACATCTCCTGAGTTACAAGTTTTCATTGAAAATTTCTTGAAAACAGGTTCTATGTATGTTCATTGGGAAAGCCCCAAAATACCACGTGAACGATCCCTGTGAATCTCAATACCAACAACAAATGAAGCTTCATAAGGTCTTTTATATCAAAATTTCTTTTCATTTGGGTTATAGATTTTCACTTCAGCTGGACAACCCCAAACATGGAAATGATTCAAGGATGGTTTACGTCCAGTCCACAATTCAAAAGGGATTTTAGACACTTACTTATTGGGAACACGATTAAGGATGTAAATAGTACATTTCAAAGCCTCACTCCATAAGGAAATAGGAAGATTTGCCCTACTAATCGTACTCTTAACCATTTCTTTTAGGGTATGGTTTCGCCTTTCAGCTACACCATTATGTCCAAGAGTACCTGGCATGGTGTTTTAGGCAACAATACCACATTCTTCCAAGAATTTAGCGAAAGAACCCTTATGTTAGCCAGTCTGATCGTACTTGCCATAGAATTCACCCTCGCGATCAGACCTTCAATTTTAATAGTTTTACTCAATGGTGTCTCTACCTCAATTTTAAAATTTTGAAATTTTCAAGTGCATTGGATTATCATTAATGAGATAAATATAGCCATAACCTGAGAAATTATTAATAAAGGACCACTAATGTCGGTATGAATGATCTTAAGAAGTTCAGAACTACGAGTTGAGAACTCTTTGTGACCCTTTTGTGTCCCCAGCATTACCCTCCAAAAATAGTATAAGGCCTCGTTTGGCAGGTCGGATAAAACTGTCGGATAAGACAGGATAATATAGCATCGGATAGGATAGTAATCCAGTCGAATAAGCTGTTATGCTATCCTGTATTTGGAACGTGCTGGATAAAACTGTCGGATAAGTTGTTATATCATAATCCTGTGTTTAGTCATGCCTGGATATAAGTTTTGGATAATAACTAAATTATTGTTTATTAACACCATAAAAAATAGGGTTTGAATCACACCAAAAAAATTGAAGATCTTGAATAAGCATATGTACAAATCAAATAATAATATAATATATATAAATAAAATAAAATATAAAAACATTTGAATTTTTTTTGTTTTATATATAAAAAAAATCTGATTTTTTTTTTTAAAAAAAAAGATCTGAAAATGAAATAGAAAAGGAAAAAGGTCAAATACTCTTTGAGCCCCTTATACTATGACCTTGTTTCACTTTGCCCCCTTGTAGTATGAAGTGTAACACTTTGACTCCCTGTACTTTGGAGTAAAGTGAGACAGTACTAAGTACTACCTCTGAACTCATATATTACGAATATGACCCCTAAAATTTATAGAATTTATAAGTGCCCCGTTTTTCTAATTATATATATATATATATATATTATTTATCTGTAAACCGATCGAGATCCGACTCTATATTTCTTAAGCTCAACAGGCTAAGATTTTTAACCGTTTTTTAAGATTTCTTGTTTTTTCTTCAATTGATCTTACACGAAGGTTTATTGAAACTACTGTATAAGGACTTACATATTTTAATTAACAATAATTCTTTTAGATCTTCAAGTCGATGTATTTCTCTTACAAGTTCTAACATGTATGACCTGAACAAAATATTTTCTTATATGAACTTTGGTATATTTCTTATATTTTCTCTTACAAGTTCTCTTTATATTTCTATTTTCTCTGATTAAATGCCCACTATGCTTCCAAATAATAGAATATTCAAAGATTTTGACCAATACCTGAATGTAGTTGGCGTAGGCACCTGGTGTTGGCAAGCTTCCAATTTACAGAGGTGGCTAATCTCAACCTTACCTTTCCTTCGATCAGGCACAGCACAGATCTGATTTGTTCCTACCTTAGACGGGAACTATGGATATTCTTTACGCTTGGTTGATAGGGGTATTCAATCAAGAAAACAGTAATATAAGGAGAAAAAGTTCAAGATCACAATGTTCCCTTGAAGAAAGATATATATTACAACAACAAACGAAGGGTGTCTAAAGACTGTTCTTGGGTTGCCAAAATATTACGTGTTCTAAGATAGATCTGCATTCCAAAATTCTCTCTTAGCTCAAGAGTACTTCAAAAATTTGTGTCCCTTGACACAAATGAAGCCCTCTTATAGGCGCTTCTTGACTTCAAATGTGGACTCCAAACCAAAATAAAAGGATAAAGATTCCTTGCACACTGTAAAAGCTACAATAATTTAAAACACTCATAAAAAGGTGCAATACTGAAAAAGTAATAGTTGCAACATATCTGGTAGTGCTTGTGGTCTGTGGATGTGGTCCCATCTTCACGTAACAATTTAATGCTTGTCAGCCTTTCATCATGTTGATCAGATTGAAGATTCCTTCGTCACCCATAAGGCCATCTAATTCATAATCTTCTAACCAATCAATTCCATCATCTTCTCCTTCCTCTGTATCCATGTCACTTCCTGTTAATCGATACCTCTTTTCTGCAGTTTTAAAAAATGCTATTCTTCCTTTATCAGACAAACATCGCCCTTCTTCTACTATACATATATTTATCGATAGGTGAATATGGTAGGCATGGGACAATTAACTTTTCTTCCCAATGTGGAGGAAATGCAAAGGTAGTTCGTCCATAACGTATCATTTTGAACAGACTTTTAGCTAACTCATAAGCTGTTGGGATTGTGCCTTCAAACCCAGTCTGTGTGTATGTGACATCTGGCATTTTATATATGGATATCATTTATACATTTAATTATGTGTGATTCATGAGATGATTGTTTGTAATCTTTAAGTATCATAGTAGGTAATTCGTGTATGTATGAGATACATATAAGTGAGATACGAATTATAATTCTTTGATACTTAGAACTTGTCACAGTTGATGATGAGACTGGATATCACTTCAAGAATACACTGTAGCATGATTAACTATCATTGCATGGAATGATGAATCTCAATCACTTGCAAATATAATTTTTTAAATATTCCATATTACATATTTGGGTGAATTACATTTTTTACCCTTATAGTTTGGGTGTTGTGTCAATTTGGTCCCTATCTTTTCAATTTGGACAACTTCAACCTTGGATTTACAAACTTGTGCCAATCATGTCCCTCGATCAGTTTCCGTCAAAATATCAAACGAAATTGTGGCATGTGCTACTCACATGTCATTTACTTAAGCGCAGTATAGGTATTTTCAATCCCTTCCTGCCCAAAAGGGATGGGAGTTTATATATATATATATATATATATACAGTCCGGATCTCCGACGGACTTAAAGGGACGGGTTTGGGACGGACCGCTTTTTAGCGACGAAATTTTCACTTTTAGCGACGAAATTTTTCGTCACAAAAAGTGATCACATTTTGTGACGAAAATTTTCGTCGCTAAAAGTGAAAATTTCGTCGCTAAAAGTGGTCCGTTTTTGGTCCGCACGTTAGTGGTCCGCACTTGATCGCCTCCGTATATAGATATACACACACACACATCTATTTATATAACACGAATACATGTATAGCATGGCACATGAACATAAGTGAAGCATTGTGAAGAGGACTGAAGAAAATTGACAGAGACGGAGAAAAAGAGAGCAGAATAGCAAAATACACCTTATAAATAGCCCAAACAACTACGTCATATGCGAAACAACATGTCCATATCAGGTTGCTTCATCCATACATATCAGTACCCAGTTTGAAAACAAAGAACCCATTTTGAATATCCAAATAGCCATACAAAACACCTAAGTTGTCCAAGTAAATAAAAACCTAATGCAACACAAAATTAGTAACAACCAAGATCTGTAAAGCATCTGCTGCAAGACAAAATCAGCAATACAAAAATAGAGTATCTTCGGCTTCATGCATTCCCCACTCCTACCTTATTTTCTGATTGCATAGTTAGTAAAATAAAAATAAGTATTTGAACCCATTTGATTAAAAAACAACCCAAAACATGTTGCCATAATAAGATGAGCTGCCTCCAAGATCGATAGTGATGAAATTCCGCAGCCTCCTCACAATGCTCATCGTTCCCAAATCAGATGAACCCAAAATGAAGCCCTCTTTGAGTCGCATAAAACCCATATGATGATCGCAAGAGATTTTATGTCACAAAAAACCCTAATCTGATAGTGTTAGTAAAATTTTAGGTCTTAATGATAGACACTGGTTTTTGCAAAATCACAGACTAATAACTTTTGGGATGGAAAGAGTACAAAATTCTTATAATGCCCCTGAGCATGTAGCATGTGACTCGCACATGCCACTATTCCATTTTGTTTTTGACGGAAAGTGAGGAGGGGGACCACATTGGCACAAGTTTGTAAATCTAAGGCTGAAATTGTCCAAATTAGAAACACAGGGACCAAATTGACACACCACCTAAATTACAAGGGTGAAAATGTAATTCACCCTACATATTTCTATATTATTAAGCTTTCTTTGCCATATACGTGCTTGTTTATCTCCATAATACGCTTTTCCAGTAAATTCTTCTTCTACATACTTTACAAACACATTTAGTAATGCCTCAGGTGTTGCTTCCTGACCTAGTGCTGTTTGACTCTCTTCTCCTAGATTGTCGTACCAGTCTTCTTCATTTTCTAAAATTTCTTCTAGTTGTTCTAGCGTGTAGTTACTAAGACACATTTTTGCTTTTAGGTTTTCTGTGGATTGCCAATTCAAAAGGATTTTCTGGAAGATCCTCTCTATATGGACAAGGGTAAGAATCTAATGGCTATTTGTCTTTTTCCTTAATTACTAGTTGTTTTTTCTATTTTTTGCACAAGGGTTTGTAGATGTCTAACTTCATTAATAATCTCTAATTGAGGGTTTTCGAGATTTTTAACAAGTTCTATTATAGTTTTTATTAAACTATTATTTTGTTCTATTATAATTGGTAGCGATGTTGAATTATTTAGGTTATTAGACTCTACTTCTTCTGTATATCTAATATTCATATAGTAGGTAATCAGGCTGAGAACCAGGCTTTGATACCAAATAAAGCGGAATCTTTTACTAGAATAAGTAGATAAGTACAAGTCTTAAAAGAAAAGAACAGAACTCTAAATTACTAAACCTTTTGGGGATTTTAATATTATTATCAAGTCTACTAGGGTTCTAACTATATAATATCTAAAAGGCTGAATGGATCACTTTGAAACACTTGTAGAAGTATAGGCATGTGAAGTGTTTAGAGTGAAAGTCTAGGAAGGAGAAGTGGAACTACCCCAAACTTTAAGGAGGTAAAGTGCTATGTAAAAAATACTCAAAATTTTCTGAATCTCACAAAAGCACCAAATTAGGAACTTATTCCGAAATCTAAAATCAGGCGTTGTATGTGCTCAGGATGCTGAAGCAAAAATGTAGCTGACGTCAAGTTCTAGAGAGAGAAAATATATATATATATATACTTGACAAGTTGGAGGACTTAATCATAAGTTACAACAAAAATTGATAAACAAAGAGAGTAGAATTGATAGGATACGTACTATGTACCTTATCACAAGTTATTTTACTGGTTCTAAATATTCTATTTTGAATACCAAGAAGGTGGACTTGAAGATGCTTCGAGCTTAGCAGTGGCGGAGCCACGTGGGGATAAGAGGGGGCATGTGCCCCCCCTTGATTTTTCATAATTAAAATTCTACCTTTAGTTTTTCCCTAAATTTTCATTGTGCCTCCCCCCCCCCCCCCCCTAAATTTTTCATTGTGCCCCCATAACTTATCTTTTGGCCCCTGGATGGGGTTGTAAAAATAATTCTCTACACATCCTCTCTCCACTACTTTCATTTTTTACCTTAAAAAAGGGCTAATTACATTTTACCTCCCTTGTGGTTAGGTTCATTTACCCCTTGTGGTTTTGGAGTAAAGTGAAATTACTAAGATTTCTATCAAAATAGCCGGATTTAGTGTTAAAATTATTCCAGCCCGCATAGAAAGTTTAAGTGTCAAAATTGACTGTACATAAGTAGTTAACCCCTAAAATAGCCCCCCATAGGGATTAAGTGTTAAAAATTAGCCCCCACATAGGTAGGCTAAATGACAGCATTATCTCCACATACCCAAAATTAAGCTCGCAAAGTGGCCCAATTGTTAATTTCAGAGTTTTCATCAGTGACGCCTCGGGGGCGAACCCCCGTAAGCTCATGCCCCCTAGACTAAATTCCTAGTTCCGCCTGGAGCTTAGCAAGTTATAGTGAAAAATACATAAATACTTCTGCATTACCTTACGTATGAGCAGAAAAAGAAAAAACAAATTTACAAGGAAATTAACGTGATTTCTTCCCCAAAAGTGAAAGTTAAAAAATTATTATCATGAGATTCACGTTCACCAGGTTTTGTATATAATGAATTAGTAATGAATTATCATGGGGAAGAAGAGGCAGAGACTTACTGGAAGTGGCAAGGAAATATGTTATTTCTTTCACTTTTAAAGAGGGGAAACTTAAATCAAAATGTTTTCATTGAAGAAGAATACATGTTTGAATCAGAGTTTCAAGGATTTTAATGTCAATGCCCAAATGTTTGCGTGTGACTTCAGAGTTTTAGTTTTTTTTTTTTTTTAATTGTTTTGACTTTTCTAAACCCTAATCCCATAATCAGATGCTCAAATCTCAAAGTTGAGGAAAATTCAGAAGAAGCACAAAATTGAACGGTTCTAGCTACGAAGAACACTGGAATTACACAAATCTAATTATCTACCTAAACACTCTACAATTGAAGTAGAATTACGGAGAATGGGTAAGAGCAGAGAAATTACCAGTGATGGAGTAATTGGACTCTGGCGAGGCAAATAGTACGCTAGGATGCTATCAGCTTCGGGAAACTTCCGTCGGAAAGCCTCGACGGCCGGCGGAAAAGTTCCATACATCTCGAGATCGGTTTTCAGCATCGGAAGAGGCGATATGTCAACGTACTCGATCTCTAAGCCATTGATGGACACTTTGCTCGGCTGAATCGCTACAATCAACAACACAGATTAGCAAAAATAGATATATATATATATACATATATATATGCAGAGAGAGAGAGAGAGAGAGAGAGAGAGAGAGAGAGAGATTCAGAGCGAATGCAGGTGAGTATGAGGGACTGCGGCTGGAGAAAGAGTTGAGAGCCACCTCGGCCGCTGCGTGCTCCGGCGAATTTGTCGATCTGCCGGAGATGAGAGAGAGGTCACGAAACACGGAAACAGTCTGTTTGCTAAAACTGAAAACTAAGTACTGAATTGTAAGTATTAAAAATTTTAAGCAATTCAGGTTACAATACTAAAAACAGTATTTCAAGTATTAGAATAGACTGCATTCAGTGATTATTTTTAGTAAAAATTTTTCAGTTAAAAGTTTTCAGTGATTTGGAATCTCTTGATTTTAAGGAATGGAGGTTGAAGAAGGGACAAATTCACTAATTTTCAAGGACATATTAGTAAACAACATCACAATTTGCAAGAAGATATTATTATTAAAGAGGTTTACATAAGGATGAAACACACGCGAACATCATAAGGACCAAACATAAGGATGAAACACAAGGATGAAATTTCAACTAAACAAACACATAAACAACATAAAGACGAAACACAAGGACATTACTTCAACTAAACAAACACGTAAACAACATAAGAACGAAACACAAGGACATAATTTCAACTAAACAAACACGTAAACACAATTTAAAAGGAAACACAAGAGCACTAAACGTTCATTCCTCATCCAATCCTATGACATTCTGAAGATTGTTGAGACATATATTCAGGGTTGCAAAGTTTAAACGAGGTGGCCGCCATATGACTACACTAGTTAGGACTAATGCGACGCCAGGAACGATCTTTCCTTGCCATTTTTCATCCTGAAAAACCTTGGGATCAATATCAGCATTGATCATTCCCGTGTGATCCTTAATATCACATAGGTAAATGTCGTTATGAAATTGATCAGAAGGTATATGGGTCAAGCTGTTCAAAATACCCACAACCATATCTGCTAGCCAAGGGCCATTCGCACAATTTATAGTTTGGATGGGACATAAGTGTTCCGAAGCTAAGTACCCTTGGTTGACGATTTTCAACCAAGGGTTTTTTCGGAATGTCTCATCCTCAGTGGGCTGTTGAAAAGACCTTAAGTAGGCACTGGGATGCGGCCTTCTAATACTAGACATTATACTACCTTGGGATGACTCGCCTCTTTGCCATACAGGAGGTCAGGATGAATTTTCTCGGAATATAGCAGCTCGAGATAATCCTCGTGGGGATGAACCACCACGGGATGACTGCCCTCTTTCCATCGTCTTGGGAGTTTGGAATATGTTATATGGATATATAGTAGAGTAGTATACTAAAAGATCTCAATTTATTGTGATTCCTTGGAGTTAGATGACCCATTATATATAGTCATAACAAAGATATAGAGTTTTTGGTTTAGCTATGGACGCCAGTGACTTGTCGCGTCATACGACAGGCCAGTGACTTATCGCGTCATATGACAGACGCCAGTGATTTGTCGTGTCATACTACAGACGCCAGTGACTTGTCATGTCATACGACAGATGCCAGTGACTTGTCACTTCATACGAAAATTTGGTAACACCTAATTACAAAATGGGCGCAAAATGGGTGTATAGTTAATTTATTTAATCAAAAACTAGAATTTATTAACTAAAAAGAGAACATTACAAATACAAAAAGGAAACACAACAACAGTACAATATCAAACACAACAGTAACAGAATATCATGAATATAGGAAAGGAGTTCCCAAATTTTGATTCCCATGTTTTGATTAAAATGCTATGGTTCCCAAAGTTTGATTGTAATGCTATGCTATGTTTATTAACTGTGGAAATACAATTGATGTGCAGTATACATGAGGAGGTGTGGTCCCAGTGATGGGACAGTCCTACATTTACAGTCCACGCATAGGACACAGGACCTATGGGATCCAGATCAGGAGGTAAGCGTGTTATGTAATATATGTGATTAATTATATAGTATTATTAATATGTGCACGTCGACATGACTTTTTGTACTAACGTGCAGGTGGGTAACGTTCAGTTGAAGATTCGCAGGGCCGATATGGCATTCTGGGGGTTAGCACCTGACCCACGCTTGCTGCCACTTCTACTCCGAGTCGGATTTTATGGTGTTGCTCGGTTGGGCTGGCTCCAGGTAGACCATGGTCTAGTCACTGCGATGGTCGATAGGTGGCGTCAGGAGACCCACACATTCCATCTTCCCATAGGTGAGGCCACCATCACATTGGAGGATGTGGCTGTGTTATTGGGACTTCCTGTTGACGGAGATCCTGTTATTGCTGTGGATTCATTACGCACTATCGCTGATAGACAGGCTTTATGTCAGGAGTTATTGGGTGCTACCCCCCCAACTGGGGCCTTTTATTTTGGTAAGTTGAGGATCTCTTGGTTAGTTGGTAGGCTAGCTGCGATGCCCAATGGTGAGTTGGCAGCAGACGTCCTAGCACAGTATGCTAGGATTACTATTTTATGCATTCTCGGGGGACATTACCTGGCAGACAAATCCGACAATTTGGTCAAGCTGATGTACCTACCACTGCTTCGTGATTTAGATGTCTGTGGCCGGCTTAGCTGGGGCTCCGCAGTGTTGGCGTGGCTATATCGATCTTTGTGTCGAGCCGCGCAACGGGGCACACATGATATGTGTGGTGCAGTTGTCTTATTGCAGGTAAGAAATTAATGTTTTTTTTTTTAAACTAGTAATTGCCATAAATAATACAAAGGAAAAAGATTAAAAAATAAATTAAAACAAATCCACATTAAGGGGGAAAGAATACCTTTGTGAGGATGATAACCAACAACTCAGTCCTACCTTTTAATTCAACTAGGTATAACCCGTGGCTAAAGGCACTACCAACAAATTCTAACATGTCTTGTGTCGAAAGAAGAGCTTCCTTGCTGATTATTAATTCAATAGTTGAGCATCTAATAGCACAAAAGCTAATATTGTTAGAATAAAACAAAAAAATTATATAGATTTGAACACTAATGACTTATTTATTCATTGCAGATGTGGGTATGGGAGAGAATACCAGCCCTGAGGCCTACTTTATTACACGGGGCTATTCCCAGAGGATTTGCACCCATCGATGGCCTTCTCGATCTACCACTTGGCCCGCGCGGGTGCAGGTATAAGCATATGCCATTCGTTTATCAGAAGCTAGTAGTTATATGTGTATAATATTGGGATTCTCATCTTCTTTGTAGGTGGACAGTACCGCTACGGGTGGGTGCGATCACCACCCATGAGGTATGTCCGATTCGAGATCAGCTAGATATCCTTCGGGAGGGTCATTTCGTGTGGCAGCCATATCAGCATATTGAGCTACCAGATATGTATTTACTCGGCCAGGATATATGGAGGACATGTGCCCCATTGATATGTATGGATGTAGTGGAGATGCACTTACCCGACCGTGTCTTACGGCAGTTTGGCCTATTACAGGGCATCCCAGAGGCATGCGATACATCACGAGACCTCCATGTGCTCTCACGTCAGGGACGTCCATTTCATGACTGGCCGCAGTACCATCGTGCTCATATACAGGCATGGGGTTCCCGGAGAGATACAGTTGTGGTTGCTGATGCTATGGATGGACTGATGCCCTATAGCGATCAGTATATGACATGGTATAGGCGGGTCACAGTGATGTATGTTGGTGATCCGACACGTCCACCACCTGGGGTTGGTTTTCGTGGAGTTGGATCGACGTCTGAGATGCTGGTATATTACTTATTTCTACTTAAATCTGTTATATGTCTAACTACAATTATTAAATGCCTAGCGTCTAATAATTTATCGTAATTTCAGGTGCGATTTGTTAGCCAAATCTACCATCGAGCTCGGACCAGTTTACAGCTTGACCCGGATCATGTTTGCCTTCATCAGGATACTTTGCGGTTGATGATGTCAGCATGTACTGATGCCCTTGCACATATTCATTCCTCGCATGTGCTGACAGTCGATCCATCAGCTGATATAGCCACTACCAGCAGCAGACCTACCGATCCATCACCATCGCACACCATACCAGCCCCATCACACACCGTACCAGGCCCATCACGTACCGATCCAGACCCATCACACACAGTACCAGCCCCATCACACACCGTACCAGGCCCATCACGTACCGATCCAGACCCATCACACACTGTACCAGCCCCATCACACACCGTACCAGGCCCATCACGTGCCGATCCAGACCCATCACACACTGTACCAGCCCCACCACACACCATACCAGCCACAGGCACTACGGACACCACACCCTATTCCCCCATCTATCTAGCCACACCCTTCACACCCACGACTTTCTATCCTGCATCTACCTCTACCTCTACCCATTCACCTGTACAGTCTATGGTAGGAGGTATGCTCCAGGATTCGTTGTTGGATGACCTTCTTGCATTATGTTCCTCCATCCCTTCTGCTCCCACCCAGACAGCCCCCACTACCTCGGTACCTATTCCTACTATTCCGCCGACGATACCATCCTCGCAGACAGCCCCCACAACCTCAACAGCACCACCCCTACCAGATGATATACATATGGGTGAGGCATTGACACAGATTGATGCTATTGGTGATGGAGGTCGAGGTATTGCTCGTGGTAGAGGACGTGGGAGAGGTCGGGGGGGTCGAGGGGGTAAGCGTGGGAGAGGTCGACCGAGAGGTCGTAGAGGTGAGGGCGTATCCCACACTGCCCCTACTTCTGCTGTTGCACCTAACCCTGACACCAGTGCGCACAGAGATGAGGGTCCATCGCAACTGACACAGGTTGATGAGGGAGAGGGAGAGGGAGAGGGAGAGGGAGAGGGAGAGGGAGAAGGACAGGGACAGGGACAAGGAGATGGAGATGGAGATGGAGATGGAGATGGAGATGGACAGGGACAGGGACAGGGACAGGGACAGGGACAGGGACAGGGAGATGGAGATGGAGATGGAGAGGGACATGGAGATGGAGCTGGAGATGGACAGGGACAGGGAGATCAAAGAGGCAGGCCTAGGAGACGCATAGTTGCACCACTGTGTGGAACAGCAAAGAGGCAGGCCTAGGAGACGCATAATTGGGTAAATGAGGGTATTCTTATATGCACTGCCGTCGACCTCCAAGCAATAGCAGTAGAGTACGCATAGTCATAAAGGCATTAACTCTGTGGTCTTGTGTTCAGCATGTATTCCTCTTTTATTGAAAAATGGAAGAATATGCATGCTTAAGATGTTCTATAATAGGTCCAAATATGCAATCATTGTTACGGAGATATCCTGATAATGTGTCTCTTTGTAGATGGAGCTGTGATGCATTCGTGGTTTGACATACACGAGATACCCATGACAACTGTAAGTTATGCTTCTCTTCCTTTACCCATTGATCTCTCTTTACATGAACCTTGTCCTTCTGAGTTCCATTTGAGACATTATTTTTGGTAATCAGGTTGTACTTTAATGTTGTCATCAAGATTTCAGATGTAATATCTGTGTTGGAATAAGGTTTCTATTTTGCTGGAAACAATTTCCTTGTACAATGTGGCGGTAATTTTAAATTTTCATAAAATCGTTATGTTCCTTTGTTTTACAATTAAAGAAGAGTTTCAAGCAGCCACAACATCCGGTGACTTTTTTAGCGAATTGTTTAGGTGTCTCTTGCATTACTCTATGGAATATGGATTGCCTTTTGTACTGTTACAAGATATGAAATTCACGTCCACATTTTAAGTTACTTTCACTTTGCTACCATGTATCAGGATTCTCCAAAAGATGAGGGCGGTGTGCTTAAAGCAGTTCAAAATGTTCATGCGATGATAGACAAGGAGTTAGCTGCAGGAACAAACCCTAATGACATCTTTGTTTGTGGATTCAGTCAAGGAGGTCTCTCTCTCTCTCTCTCTCTCTCTCTCTCTCTCTCTCTCGTCACACATGTTGGGATTTGCAGGTGCCTTGACATTGGCAAGCATTTTGTTGTACCCAAGAACCCTGGGAGGAGGTGCAGTGTTTAGTGGATGGGTTCCTTTTAACTCTTCTGTAATGGAAAAGATCCATCCAAATGCAAAGAAGGTACACCTTTCCTACTAATAGTTTCGTCTTTGTTCTAAAAGCTACTATTAAATTTCTATGTGGCTTTTCAACTTTATTTATTTATTTTTTTCCTTTTTGTGGCTTTTCAAATTGAAAGTGTTCCATCTTAGCAATATGTTTTGTCTTACTGACTTTCTAAACTTGAGTTGTAGAGGAGAAGGTGGCCATTATGCAGATGACTTGTCAACCATTACCACCTCATAGGTTACCCATGTATTGGAGTTGCTTTGCTCCCATCATCGAAAACAACAGATTCGCATAACAAGTCACCCTAATTGTCCAACGTGATTTCATTAATCAATTTTAAAGTACACCACAAAGTTGTTTTTAAGGATTGTGATGCTGAGATGTAGATAACTTTATCAGTACAATTAGCAGAGGAAAGTAGAAAAGAAAATTTTGTTGTGCTCTTATTTGGTTGTAGCATAGATGGGGTTGAATCGTGATGGTAATTAATTAAAATCCTTTAGAAGTCAAAAGATTTGTACAGCATTCTAATGCTTGATGTTGGCAAGATTTACCTAGATTTGAGGTTCTTCGTCTTATCTTGAATCAGCAACTTGGTCAATTTTCTGTCCAATCAGTACTATTTAATTTAATCTAAAAAAAAAAAAAAAAAAAAACTAAACTAAAAAGAGAATTACAACCGGTCTATTTTTCTGGGTATGCTTTTCAGTGTGATTGTCTTTTTGTCATCTTGATAAGATTCTGTAATTGCGAATATCTAGTCACACTATGATGTCTTTTGTCAATGTCATGCTTGTACCTGCGATTGTATGTCTGGCCATGTATTTATTGTGGGAAAGGAAAAGCAAACAAGGAGGAAAACATTTCTATTCTTTGGTTAATAAGGAAAACAATGATTAAAGTGGCGAAAAGAAAATAAGGTTAAAATAAAAGTTAAATTTTGAGTCTTTTTAATCAATTCCCTCCCTCTTTTCTTGTTTCGTGTGTGTGTGTGTGTGTGTGTGTGTGTGTATTGTTTCGTGTGTGTGTGTGTGTGTTTGGTTGAACTGCATCAGAACCGTATTGTTTGAAGCTGGACAAGCAGGCCCACCTTTTCTTGAAAAAGCCGGCATGAGCTGCGAGTTCAAGGTAGTATGACACACACTATCGAACCCGAACATGATTTATACACTGCTCCTAAAAAATTGGTTTGTTATGGATTTGTAGGCTTATCCTGGTCTTGGCCATTCAATAAGCAACGAGGAGCTGCGTTACTTGGAATTATGGATCAAGGCACATATACAGAGTTCTTCCTGAAAGATTTTTGTGTCATGGAATAGTTATCTGGTTATTGTCATAGGTCCCTTATAAATACAACATGTACTTTATTATAATTCAATGTTCGATTTTTTTTTTATTTTATGTGCATATATCAATCTCTTTTGATGGAAAATCTGTAACTTATAAATTTATTGGCCTCTTCCTCTTCAGAATTTGCGTGATTGGAGTCTGATTCATCAGTTGATATCTGGATTATTCACTCGGTTTCTTACATATGCATATATATAGTATATATATACAGCCAGGCTCTTAAATAGACCATTCTGTCGATGGATTTCGTCACTAAAAATGCATGATTTTTTTGCGACGAAATGAAAAAACAGTCCGTCGACGGACTGGTCCGTTTAAGAGACTGCCTATATATATATGTGCATATATGCACACACACACACATGGTCGTGAATTCTTTGATGGCTCATCAGCTGCCTATATTATCATATAATTTGTAAAAGGGAACACATGCCCACCACGCTAGAAGTTTTTATTAATTTTTGGGTTTATGTGTGCTGAGCAGAGCAATTCAAGTCACCGACCTTTGGTACAAATTCGTGGGTTTCCACAAACATTTGTTTTCCTCATTTGGCACAATTATTGGTGGCATAAACATCTGTACAACCTTTGACTGCTGTTGCAAGGGGCCATTGGGCTAGTTAACAAGGTTATACAGTTATACTATAAATTTCTATTTTTTTTAATTTAATTTAATTTATTTATTTATTTATTTATTTTTTTTTTTGGGGGGGGGGGGGGGGAGAGGGGGGTTGGGGGTTCAAACGACACTAAATTCCAAATAATATTCAAAATTTTTGAAATTTTTGTCAAAAGGTATTAATTTTTTTTCCCCTGATCATTTGTGTGCAAAGATATATTTGCTAGAGCTCTAGGGAGGGGGGCAATGTTCGAACCCTGGTATGAGCATGACATGGAGAGTTTTTTTATGAACTAAGTTGAGTTGTTGCTCCTTCTAAAGTTCTTTAAAATAGACATTTTTAGTTTTAGGTCCATCCCATTTTTAATTCTAGTAAAATGTCCCTCGACAGAAAATTTCACTCAACTAATTATGTAAACTTTTTACAACATAAGGATTTTATTTGATTAAGTTTTACTAATCATGGACTTTTGACCAAAGTTAAGAAAGAGTTTGTCCATTAAACTCAAATAATACTACATGAGGGATTTTTGTACCAAAATATTATAAGTCCCTTCCAATGCATAGTTTCGGGGTTCGAAGTTCATCCTCCTCCCCCATATAAAAAAAAAAGAAAAAAAGAAAAGAAAAGAAGTACTATGCTTTATCTTAGACTTGATGCTGGGGACTACATGCAATTTATTTTGTTATTACATGCCTGTATTTGGTCTCTGTGAACTTTTTTCCTTCCTTGCCCCTGGAAGTAGGTTTTATGTGACTTAAAGTAGATTGATATATTGATTTCCATGAATTACATAAGGAAAAACATTAAACTACATTTGATGGTTCAAATCTGCAACAACACGAGGGCGGGCTGGACACCGGCGTCGATCGTGACCTGTCACCCTACATATACTACATTGTTTGGGTACACGATGGCTACGTTGGTCCATCTCATTGTGAATACGTGCAGATTGGGGACGACCAGGCCTTATAACACGACGAGTAGCATCATTTGGTAGTAATACAATATTATGTTGTGGCCAATAGTCTTCGTGGGCCATCGGGTGGAAAAGACTTTCCCACGTGCGCACATTAGAATCCATGCTATACTCTTTAGCTACAAAACGGAATGGGTCTGAACCATGACGCGTTGTAGCAGCTAGTATATGAGAACATGGATATTTATATATGTTTGTCTTCCCGCACGAACACAAAACTTCATTTAGTCGCACCACCTGCACGTTACCGCCACCTGTCCGTCGCCTTCTTGAGCGAACTTGGAACTCCCCTGTCGCCCTATTAAGTAAAAAGTGTCAAATAAAATCATTAAGTGGCATAAGTTTATTATATGAACAAGTAGAGTTGGATATAACCTGTTGTACGCTTGTATCTCGTGGACATTTGCTTTCTTTTGATATTTATCAATCTGCTGTAGCACATGTTTTGTGTACGTAAATCCATCGCATACACTCTTATTTGCTACTAATCTGCCTTCATCAAAATAGCCTACAACTCGATAAAAAATTAGCTGCACACACGCAGTTATTGGAAGGGCACGTGCACCTTTGAGTACCGCATTAAACACTTCGCAGTGATTAGTGGTTATGATACCCCACCGATGACCACCGTCGTGTGCAAGGGACCACTTTTCTAAGGGAATATTCTCTAACCACCGACGTGCATTGTGATTTATGGCATCAATGTTGTCCATTACACTGTTGAACTTCCTAATCTGATGGGCAATGCCAGCATTCCATACAAGGTCCTTCAATTGGATATTCTTGAATTTTTTGTTGAAGTTGCTCATAACGTGCCTTAAACAAAAGCGATGGTATACAGATGGCATGTGCCACTCTGGTAATCTTTGAACTGCACCAAGTATACCTGGATGTCGGTCAGATATCAAGCAAATCTCCTCTCGACCTCGCACAACATGTGTACTTAGGTGTCTTAGGAACCATGACCAACTTGCAATGGTCTCGTCATCTACAATGGCAAATGCAAGTGGGTAACATGTATTTGCTGCTGTAACACCCATAGCTAGAAGGATTTTTCCTTTGTATTTACCATTAAGATGTGTCCCATCGATTAAGATTACTGGACGACAATGAGTAAACCCGTCAATTGAAGGTTTGAAGGCCCAAAACAAGTATTGGAACTTGTAGGTATTTTCAGTGCCCGTAGGATGGTTTAGCCATTCCACCACTGTACCTGGGTTATATTTTTTTACCGCAGCCATAAATCTAGGCAATCTTCTGTAAGAATCGTCCCAGTCTCCGAACACCATCTCAATAGCTCTTTTCCTTGCACGCCATGCTTTCTTGTATGATATGGTAAAATTTTGGCTGTCCTTCACCCGCTCAATAACCAAACTGATTTTCATATCTGGGTCCTCTTTCACGTAACCAATGATTAAATTCGCTATAAGATTCATATCAAGATTAATGTGGTCCTGACTTGTATGTGGGTACAAACAATGGTGATCGCCATTGTATTTTGTGATCTGAAAAAACCCACGCCTATTTTCTGAAGCACGAAGCCGCCATGTGCATCCATTCTTGCACTGAACCACCCACAGTTTGGGATTTGTTTCAACTACCATGTATTCTCGATTATGGTTCGTGTGATAGAACTTTACGGCTTGCTGGAGCTGTAGCTTGTCCCTAAATCCCATTCGGAGCTCTAACTCAACTCTATCAGGTCGCCACATTTTACAAGTCTGGTAGCTGTCGCGACTAGTTACCTCGCAACCCCCAGACCCATCAAGGTTAGTGAAGAAAGGGACCGGACTATGAAGCTCTTGTCCACGAGAGGGAGATGAAGTTTCGACACCTTGTGGACCAAATTCTTCGCCTTCTCCATCAGAATCCGAACCATCCATCCTGGCATCTTCTTCTGAGGCATCTTCTGAAGCAGAATCTTGACCTGCACTGTCTACAACAATACCCTCATTTGCCCAAGTATTGCGCTCAGATCTTACCAATTGTTGGACCGGGTTCATACCGTCATTTCTTACGCATTGTGACATTGTTTCATGCATCTCTCTGTTACTGAAGTCATAATCAGTCCCATAGTTTCGATTGCTAAAGCTAGGACATGCACTCTCAAAGTTTCGAGTGCTCGAGCTAGGACCTACATTTGTATGAATTTCAGATTGAGTGTTTAGCATACCGTACGACTCCGAATAATTCATCGGGTTTGGTGTGTTACTCTCTACGTTTCTGTAGTTATAATATGAGCTCCGGTTTCCATCAAAGTCGTCGTACAAATTCATCGGGGATAGGGAAGGGGACTGAATGTTAAAGTTTTCAGCCCCTTGCGTGAGGAGTCGAGTATACGGCCCAGACTCTACATATTGCGGTGCAGGTAGGGAGAATCCAACAACTGGAGGTACCTTCTCAACGTAGACCTCAACACACCTTATCGCCGGAAAAAATGATGGAATATCAATTACAGTCTCCAATGTTTGATTGTCGACTATGGAAAGGGCCATAAAATTGATAACGGCACCGGTTTGACTTGCTGGAAATCTTCAAGTGAATTTCAAGTCAACGATTTCCCCTTCATAAGCTACCTTGTTATATACCAAACCGACTAACTCAGAAAATGTCGTTCCCTGATTCACTCGTTGAAGATACTTCGCTGGAATGCTGTACTTAATACCTCCTTCGTTGTGGTCGTTTAGCATAATACCCCCCCAGTAAAATGCAATTAATGTCGACATTGGATTAGAGAAGTGATATGTAGTATAGTAATCTTCTATTCTAGTTGCTATAAGAAAAAAATATATAAAGAAGGGATGAAGAAGGAAGAAGAATAAAGAAGAAAGAATGCCTTAACTGTAGAAGAAGAAACAAGAAAGAAGAAAGAACTTCATGAAGTGTGTAGTTTTAGATCTGGTAAACTTCAAGACGTGTTGTTTTTATTTGAACAACTATTAATAACGTCCTTACTAAAAACGCCATTAGCACCCTCTGTGATTGATTGATTGATATGACCATTGACTGCACGCTGCACTGCACGCTGATTGGAACTATTCTGTTAATGGCGTTTTTATTAAAACCGTCATATATGGCGTCATTTCTACAAACGCCATTAGTAAAAAAAGCAACTGTACAAGAAAATGGTAAAGAATCAATGGCGTTCTTTGCAAGAACGTTATTAATATGGCGTTATTTCTAATGACGTTATTATAAAAACGTCATTTTCAATCACGCCATTATAAAAAAAACATTTTTAATCAATGGCGTACTTTGCAGGAACGTTATTAATATGGCGTCATTTCTAATGACGTTATTATAAAAACGTCATTTTTAATCACGCCATTATAAAAAAAACATTTTTAAGTAATGACGTTCGAAAAAAGAACGTTATTACTATTAACTTTATTTTTTTCCCTTTTTTTTTTTTTTTTTTTTTAATTATACGTTTTGTTTTAAAAATTTGAAAAAATAAAAAAAGATAAATGGCGTGTTTCGTAAAACCGCCATTACTATTTTCAAAATTTAATTTTCCTGAATTTTCATAAAATGTTTTTTTTTTGTGGAAAAGGAAAAAAAATTAATTACTACTGGCGTGATTTGTAAAAACGCCATTACAATAGCGTATTTTGTAATCACGCTGTTTCTATTAGTAGCGTGATTTGAAATAACGCTATTTGAATGGCGTTTTTACTAAAAACGTTTTACCCCTATTATGTCTTTAAGTTAAAACGGACCCTAGTTTAATAATTAAGTTTTTAAATGGCAATATTTGTGGAAACTACTCGGAAAATGAATTACTCCGTAGATCGGTATCTTTTACACTCTTGTGCTACAATTTTAAAATAGAATAGAATTTAATAGAAAATAAAATAAATACAAAATAATATATAAGTATAAATTAATTAAAAAAAAATTCTAGAAAAGGTTACTCTCCACACCCACTTTTTTCAATAAACCCTAATTATAAAAACTTGTTTCATAATAATGGATCTATATTGTGTTGTGTTTTAGTAAAAGAAAAGGAAATAAAAAACCTGATATAATGTGAATCCATAGAAATCAGACCCCTTTGCCTTCAAAATGTTACTTCCTTTTTCAATGTTATATATATACTAGTGAGGGTGCACGTGCAAGGCACGTGTCCGTCGGATAGTTGTATTCCTAGATATATTGTGTATTAATCTTGACATTAGAGGTCTTTGGAGAGGTATAATTACTCATTCCGTTCTAAAATAAGTGTCAACGTTTCATGTTTTTGGATATTTTTAAAATAAGTGTCACATTTCTTTTTTTCTTTTTTTTTTATATTTCAAAATAAGGTCCACTTGTAAAAATCAACATAAAATGTTAAAACAGTTAAATAGGAAATTGTAAATGTAACTATTTAATCTAAAACTCTTTTTACGGAAGAAGTTGATAATTCTGACTATCTTATAAATGAGTAGTAAAGGTACCTAATAAAGCGCCACTAAAAATATATGACACAAGTAGGGTATTTCCTCTAAAAAAGGGCATGAATGTGTTTGTAGGCCTTAATTGATATTCAAATACAATCTATAAATCCTGAATTTGAGGGAAGAACTTGACCAAAATGTAAATATTAGTGACCAATTAATAATAGCTACTAAAATAGCCACTTAAATTGACAATTTAAATATACCAGAGCTTAAATTTGAGAGAAGAAGTTGACCAAAATGTGAAATTAGTGACCAATTCCTAAATAGCCACTTTCTAAAACTTGTTTAAAGTGAATAATAAATATCCCAAAACTTGCTGACCTAAATGCAATTACACATATTACAATATATGAATCCTAAATTTGAGAGAAGAAGTTGAGCAAATTGTTAATATTAGTGACCAATTCCTAAATAACCACTAAAATAGCCACTTTTTTTGACTTTTTATGAAGTGCATAATAAATATCCCAAAAATTATTGACCCAAATGTAATTAAACACAAATTGTTGATTGAAACCTCATTTGAGAGAAGAAGTTGACCAAATTGTAAATATTAGTGACCAATTCCTAAATAGCCACCAAAATAGCCACTTTTGTTGACTTTTTTTGAAGTCAATAATAAATATCCCAAAAATTGTTGATCCAAATGTAATTAGACACAAGATTGTTGATTAAAACCTCATTATTATATTAAATAAAATTTCAAGAGCTGACTTGAATGTAATTATTTGTTCAAAATGACATATTTACCCTCAAACAAATCAATATATCCTTACGATGTATAAATAGTTATACGAGTAATTAGGGTGTAGTGAAGGACAAAAGAGGAAGTTCATATTTTTTGACGTGCTTGTTTCTTCGTTCTTATAGTATAATAGATATATACACATATGTGTGTGTGTTTTGAAAAATACGAAATTCTTTCCAAGTAATCCTTCTATCGGCTATCAAAAACATAAATCAGTAGGAATAGATGTGTTAAAAGAGTCGTATGTAACATTCGAATATGCAATCACACATATATGTAAAAAAAAAAAAAAAACTTATAATACATATTACATATCTATATATACACATAATGCACAAATCGATATATTTGAATATCATATATGTAACATACATAACACAACATAGATCTCATGCTACCGCATGATTGTAGCTCAGTCAAAACTCAAAGTAAGTGTCATCATTCAAAGATAATCAATTGTTGGATGGTGGGTGAAGAGAGTACCATAGAATATAGAAAGTTTTCAAGCTTAGGGTTATTTGGAGAAAAATGTGGGTGTAAAGAGAAAATGATTTTAATTTTAATTAGAGTGATGGATGTAGAGAGTAAGTGGGTGTGAAGAGTAAAGTAGGTGGGTGCCAATAGAATTACCCGAAGCTAGAATTGAATTGAATCAATGTTATTTCCCAAATTGACCCTATTATGTTATACGGAGTAAAAGCAAACATTCAATCACAATGCAAATATATAAAACTTTCAATGTGTATATAGATGAATCTATGTGTATATATCTATATTAATATTAGAGAACGGTGTAGGTCCCATAAAAAATTGATTCAAGGGCCAACATTTGCCATTTTTTTCATCTTTGGATCTTGACCTTTATGACACAACCACTAATTTACACCATTGGATCTGCTCAATCCAATAGTCACAAAACAAGCCCACACCAAACCTCACATACCATATAATCTCCTCCGTGTAACTACTCCCTCAACTTCCTCACGTTAACTCCCCCACGTTTTCTCTTTTTTATTTTTTTTTTCTCCATATCAGTTCATCCTCTCTCTCTCTCTCTCTCTCTCTCTCTCTTCAATTTTTGCTTTATTGGGTCTCAGTTTTCTCTCATCAAATAGTTGAAAAACAGATTGCTATGCGTTTTTGGGTGGATTAGTTTTTGTTCTCTGGATCAAAGATTCCTTTTAGGTGTGAAAAAATGGCTGATGTATACATATATATATATATATATGCTTATTTGTATTATAATTATATTGTTTTCTCTTTTTTTATTTTTTTTTCTCCATATCAGTTCATCCTCTCTCTCTCTCTCTCTCTCTCTCTCTCTCTCTCTCTTCAATTTTTGCTTTATTGGGTCTCAGTTTTCTCTCATCAAATAGTTGAAAAATAGATTGCTATGTGTTTTTGGGTGGATTAGTTTTTGTTCTCTGGATCAAAGATTCCTTTTAGGTGTGAAAAAATGGCTGATGTATACATATATGCTTATTTGTTTTATAATTATATTGTTTGTTTTTTGTTGGAGATTAGAAACAACAGTTTGGTTTCCCTCTCTCTCACAAACACTCTCTCCCTCTCCCTGCCTCTCCCTTAGTTTGGTTTTTACAGAGAGAGTGTGTGTGTGAGTGTGACCCGCGTGTGTGCGTGACCCGTGTGTGTTCGTGACTGTGCATGTGTGTGCGTGTTTGTGTGCTTGTGTATGTTTCTGGATGTGTGAGTGTGTGTTTGTGTTTGCATGTGTGTGTTTGGTGGTTTGCAGAGAGAGAGAGAGAGAGAGAGAGAGAGAAGCGTGTATGTTTGTGTTTACATGTTAATTTATTTACCAATTTTTCTCCACTGACATGCCCCTAAAGTTTAAATCAAGTCTAAGTCTCACCCTACTGTGCATGTGTGCATATACAGGGAGTGTATGTGTGACCCGCGTGTGTGATTGTGTGACTGTGTGATAAATTCATATGAACTCTAGAGACCACTAGAAGTCTAGAGCCACATGCCATTAATACTAGGAATCTTATTCTTTCTTTTTGTCTAATTTTGCAGTTAACTTGGTTATTTAAAAAAAAAAAAAACCTATTTCCATGTGTACATTTAATCTTGGGAAACCATTTTTGTAAATAATTTTAATGGTATAATTTCCAAGGCCTCAAATAGATGCAAGAGGACTTTCCAACAACTGAAGAGAGAACAATACTACATCTAGCCCAGGTGAATGTAATGTAGATTACGGGTGTAGAAAACCCAATATTGACATCCCAATTTCAAGATAGGAAAAACACACCAATATGCAAATATGTATATTAGAGAACCGTGTAGGTCCATAAAAAACTGGTCCCTTTTTCTTGGTTCATTTTCTTAGGCCTTCCTTAAGTGATTGGACATCACATTTATTTAGGACTTCCAAATCAGATTGTCCTTTTTGCCCATCATAAGCAATTTTCAACATTAGTCTCAATAGTTTTTCAATAAATTATGTATTTGCACGTAATAATCATCTGGTGTAAAAAATAGGCTGAGTTACTAAGAGAAAAAAATGTGGCTGTTGTCATTCGAGACTAGCGGATTTTTAATGTAGAACACTTTTCTGAGGTAAAATAAAAAAAATTATGTAACTATATTTTCTAATTCTACGGCATGAGATTAAATGACTTACTATATTTTATTTAATGTTTGGCGATAACCAGTACTTGCTTCTTCTTTTTTTGTTATTGTGATTTCATAATGATTGGAGTTTGAGTTCAGCTATCAAACTTTCGTATAAACCGTTTATTTATTTACTTACTTATTTTTCACTTTCACTCTTTTTACGCCCGTGCCCCCGGGCACGGGTACGTACTAGTATATATATATATATATGTTTGACTGTGTATATGTATGAATCTATGTATATATATACATATTCAAATTTTTATACTTACTTTGGATCAAATGTTCAATATTTTGGATTAAAAAATGAATATTATCACCTATACATATTCAAATCTTGAGAATTATATGAATATGTTTTGGATTAAAAAATGCCCCATCAGAATTCCAAAATATATGAATGATATTTTTACTCCTTTTTTCTGAATTCTATTTGGTTTATATAGATGATATTTTAGTTTTTTCATCATCTATAGATCAGCATTTTAAACATCTTAGAATTTTACAAGATATTATTATTTATAATGGTCTTGTCTTTTCAGCCCAAAAAATGGATCTTTTCAAAACTCAGATAAGATTCTTAGGGTTTAATATCAATAAAGGGGAAATTATTCCCATTGATAGAAGTATAGAATTTGCTTCTAAATTTCCTGATGAATTAAAGGATAAACCTCAATTACAAAGATTTCTGGGAAGTCTTAATTACATAGGAAATCATTATAATAAAATTAGCCCATGATTGTGCACTTCTGCACCAAAGGCTTCAAAAGAATCCATTACCATGGACTTCTGAACATACTAAAGCAGTTCAGAGGATAAAACTTAGAGTTAAAAAATTACCATGTCTTGGTTTAGCAAATCCCCATTGGGATAAGATTGTTGAAATTGATGCTTCAGACATTAATTATGGGGGAATTCTTAAACAAAAGAATCTCAATACTAGTAGAGAAGAACTTTTACGCTTCACCACTGGTGTTTGGAAAGGTCCTTCAAAAAATTATTCTACTATTAAAAAAGAAATGTTTTTCATAGTTAAGTGTGTTACTAAATTCCAAGATGACTTACTTAACCAAGCATTTCTTATCAGAATAGATTGCAGTTCTGCTAAACACATTCTTAAAAAAGATGTACAAAATCTTGTTTCCAAGCAAATTTTTGCTAGGTGGCAGTCTAATTTATCTGCTTTTGATTTCCAGCTTGAATATAATAAAGGAGATCAGAATTCTTTACCAGATTTTCTAACTAGAGAATTTTTGCAGGACAAACAGGATGCAACCTCCGGATAAAGGAGGATTTCAATTTCCTTAAAGACGTCCCAACAAAGGGAAGGGCCATCAACAGAACCCACCTAAGGGTTCCCAACCCAATAAAGGGTCCAATCAGCCAAATAAGGCTGGTCCTCAGCAGAAACCCTCTGCCAAGGACATTCTAATTTAAGATCCAGTTTTTCATCAAAAATAATTTTTGGAAACCTTACTTGTCTTAGACAACATGAAAAATAGTGAAAAAATTGAATTAGATGCTTGGAGTTTTAAAGAAAGATTTCTTAACATGCACAATTTCATGACCCAAGAATCTAAACCTAGATTTGCTTATGAAGTAGTTTTAATTGAGACAGGTTCTGCTCAAATTGAGCATTTTCATGTTGTCCAAAATGACAAAAAGACTCCTATAACACATTCTAAGTGTTATATTATTAAAGTTCTTCATACAAATCAATGGGGTGTTAACCCTACTCAGGCAAGAACTTTAAAAATTAATGGAGCAACATATGATTATTGGGATTACTTAGAAGCTTGGAACAAAGCTTTTCTTTACACTAATCCAACATGAAGGCCCACATGGCTTGTCGTCATTAATGACCAAATTCTTAAAACTGGTCTTGACTGTTTTCCTAATTCGTTTTACCTTTGGTGGGAAAAAATGGGACCAAAAATTGGCATTGTTTCTCGTGAAATTCTGGACTATTTTATAGTCTGGTATGATCATCATCCTATTCTCCGAGGAAAGTCTTTAAATAATATTCCCTTTGGAATAAATATTTTATTTTTCTTTGCCGAATTCCGACTAGTTTGGATTTGGAAATGGGATATTATTCATACTGAGGATAATCTTAGAATTCCTATTCTCCAGAGAACATTATGGGTGAAATGGTGGCCTGGATTTGACATTCCCCATACACTTACAAATATTCAGCCATCAGTAAAAAATTATGTTAATATTTTTTAGGAAGAAGAAAAGAAAAGAACAAACCAATTTATGGTAGAAGCCTCTCAACTTTCCTCACATTTGAATTTGTTTGACCTCCAAATTATATTACAGAAACGAGGTTTGCTCTTTTCTTTTCTTCTTCCTCAAAAATATTAACATAATTTTTTATTGCTGGCTGGATTTTTGAAAGTGTATGGGGAATGTCAAATCCAGGCCACCATTTCACCCAGAATGTTCTCTGGAGAATAGGAATTCTAAGATTATCCTCAGTATGAATAATATCACATTTCCAAATCCAAACTAGTCGGAATTCGGCAAAGAAAAATAAAATATTTCTTCTAAAGGGAATATTATTTAAAGACTTTCCTCGGAGAATAGGATGATGATCATACCAGACTGTAAAATACTCCAGAAATTCACGAGGAACAATGCCTATTTCTGGTCCCATTTTTTCCCAACAATGGTCTCTTTCTTTTTCAGCATTTTTATTAACATAAAAAGCTGTACAGCTCCATGGAAAATAACTTTTCCTAATGAGCTTTTTATCAATAAGACTTTGAATTTCTTTTTTACGAAGTTCTAAGAATTCAGAATTCATTTGGCTTCGTCTAGCCTTAGTATGAATCTGAGATCTTTCATCAAAATCAGGCTTATAGGGGAGAGAAACAATGTGTTTATTCCTTTTTTAGATTTTCAATTTTTCTTGAAACATTTGCCTATTTTAGTTGATGCTCAATTTGCATGATTCTAGTTTCTTCTTGGAGGAAATCGACATGTTTCTCTTTTAAATCTATAAAGATTTAATTCATTGATAATCCTCGTTTCTGGTTCTTTTAAAAAAGTGAAAACCAGATCATTATCTTTATAATGTGCAAATATGCCAGTTTGATCAACTTTTATTGGCATTATAAGTTTTAGGAAAGGAGTTCCCAAAATTACTTGTTGTTGTAAATCTTTGACAAGTAAAAAAGTAGAGGGGATACAAGCTCCTTCATTACAAATATATACATAAGAAAGTTTGAATTGAATATTCATTCTGCTTCCACTTGCTGATGTTAAAGATTGCATAGTTTTCTCAAAATATTTAGTAGGAACTATGCCTTCTTGTATGCAGTTTAGGTCTGCTCCACTATCAACTAATGCAATAGCATTACTAATGGTATATTCTTCATGAATTACTAAATTAATTATGATATACCATTTTTTATAAGTAATTTTATTGAGGAGATGTAAATATTGATCTCCTGCGAGATCTATAGGTGATTCCTCAATGTTAGGAATATTATCACCTATACTAATGGAAGAATTTGGAATATTTAAATTATCAAATTATTCTTCCATGTGAGTAAATGCAGGAGAGCTCTAATGTCTGCTTTAACCAAATTTATTTCAAGCTTCAAATCTTGTACAGTAATGAGTTTTTCAACTTTTCCATTCTGTTAAGGACTTACTGAATACTATACTGATTAATTTTATAAGGATTTTCTTCAGGCTTGTCTTTTTTAGTTTGATTGATACATAATTGAATTATCTTCACCTTGAGTTCTGGATCAGAAAATTATCAATTATGTTTATCATTTCACTATGTTCAGCAGTAAGAACATTAATGGTAAGACCATTCATAGTTGCAATGGCCTTCCAATAATCAGCATCAGGACAACCATTGACACAAGATGACGCTGGTTGTTCTTGATTTTCTTCCTCTTGAGAATAAAATTCATCATCGGGAATATCCTCTTCTTCAGATATTTTTGGAGAAGTATTTAATAAAATTTTACAGAGTTGTGCCTTTAGGCCTTCATCAATTGTAACTCTGCTAATTTTTTCTTTGTAGTACATTTATTAGCTAAATGTCCTACTTTTCCACACTTCCAACAAACCCTATTTTCTTTAGGAGCAGGACTCTTTACAAGCCTTTTATAACTTGTCGTAAAAATGAATTTGGACTAAAATCCATTTGTTAGCCCCAAAGTGTTATTCCAGTTGTTTAATGGATAATTTTGATGATTAGCAAACTACTTGGTTGTATTTTCTAATGATCTTAAATTGATTAAGTTGAAGATAGCATATCATACATCAATATATGTTCACATGATCGTAAATCTTCTCCATACATAGAGACATGGCGATTTGTATTCAATAGGTTCAAGCCAAACGGAGCTTTACAAGTTGAAGAATCTTGTTTGGGTCATTTTTTAGGACTCTATGTAAGCAATTTATTTATGTGAACATCATTCTTAAGGGCTCAATTTAATTCAAAGAAGTTGTACATAGTTAACCCAACTTATCTTTGAAAATCTGTAAAGAGCAGTCGACTGTGCATTCGTTTCAGTCGACTGTTTGTCCAGTTGACTGGACAGTCGACCTATGTACACAGAGATGTTATCTGTGTGCAGTCCAGTCGACTGGCCTCCCGACACGGTCGACTGAGCTTTGTACTTTTCTGATCTTTTTAAAAGTTAGTCGACTTCCCTGTGAATCCAGTCGACTGAATGACTGCGATAAACACAGTAACGGCTAGTTAACTGCATTTAATGAAGCTTTTAAGTCTCCCAACTACTTCCAACGGTTGGAAATCCTAAGGAAGCTATAAATACATATATTTGAACTTCATTGAATAACTTTTGATCAATCCAACTTTAATTAATTTCATCACATTTACTCCTTGAGCCCTAGTTTGGTGAGATCATAAATTTTATTGCTCTAGTCTTCATTTGTATATCTTAAGAGCAATTTATAGTGAAGCTTAATCTTGTATTCATCCACTCTATTGAGAGAGTCTTCATTCTTGTATCAAATCTCATTCATAAAGGAAGTGTGTATTAAGGGTTGGTGTAACCCTAGTTCAAGTGAAGAGGATATTCTTCCTTGGAGAGATTGTAAGGTTTTAATCTTCACCCAAAGAAGATTGAGATAGTGAAATCCTCAAGAGGTGTTCTTGAGGGGTGGAAGTAGGGCGCGGCGTGCGGTTTCCCGAACCACCTAAAAATCGGTTTGCATAGTGTCTCTTCTCTCTATCTTTCCTTTCCTTTTGTGATTTTTCTTATTGGGCAATTAAGTTGAACATTTTTTTAATTAACTTTTAAAAACCTTATTCACCCCCCCCCCCCCCCCCCCCCCCCTTCTAAGGTTTCCACATTTGGGCCAATAATTGGTATCAGAGCTTCGGCTCAAATTTCTAACGTATTTGAGTTAAAGATCAAATGGAAACCACCACTACCACTATCATCTATAGTGAGGGACAATCCTCAAATAGACCTCCTTATTTTAATGGTTCAAATTATGCCTATTGGAAAAATCGAATGAGAATCTACATGATTGCTCAAGACTTTGATCTTTGGCAACTTGTTGTGAATGGACCTCACATTCCCATCAAGATTGTAGACGGTGTTGAAATTGAGAAAACTATTGAGGAATACAATGACATTGATAAAAGGCTTATCAAGATGAAGGTAAATGCTATGAATATTTTATATTGTGGATTAGACCCAAATGAGTATAATAGAATTTCTTCTTGCGAATCCGTAAAGGAAATTTGGGATAAACTTGAGGTTGCTCATGAAGGTACTAATCAAGTTAAGAAATCAAAAATAAATCTACTTGTTCACTCGTATGAGATGTTTAAAATGTCTTCTAATGAAACTATTAGTGAAATGTTCACTCGTTTCACCATTATTATTAATAGTTTAAAAAGTCTTGGTAAAACATATACTAATGAGGAGATGATTGAGAAATTGCTTAGGTCTCTTCCAAAGCATTGGCAACCTAAAGTGACGGCAATCCGAGAAGCCAAGGAACTCTCAACACTCTCATTGGAGCAACTCTTGGGCTCTCTCGTTACTCACGAAATCAAGTTGGCGGTATTTGATAAGGAAGACAAGAAGAAGAACATTGCTCTCAAAACATCTCAAGACAATGAAGAGGATAGTGATAGCAATGAAGATGATGAGATGGCTATGATCACAAGGAAGTTCAAAAGATTCTTGAAAAAGGATAAGAACTTCACTAGGAGAACTCCTAAGGCGATAGAAGCTAAAAAGGAGCCAATTATATGCTTCAAATGCAAAAAGCCAGGCCATGTCAAGGCCGATTGTCCTTTGATGAAGAATAACTACAAGAAAACCAAGAAAAGGGCAATGAAGGCAACTTGGGATGATTCCGATAGTGACTCATCAAAAGATGACTCAAGTGATGAGGAAGTGGCAAATATTTGTCTAATGGCTCACTTGAGTGAGGTAAATGATCCTACTCCCGATACTTGTTTTGATTCTCAAAAATATGATGAACTCCAAAATGCTTTTGAGGAATTACATCAAGAATTGGAAAACTTGGGAGCAAAGTATGTTTCTCTTAAAAAGAATTTTTCATTACTTTCAAATGAATTAAGTGACTTGAAAATTCAAAATGATCTTTTGAGAAAGGAAAATGAAGCTCTAATTGACCTAAAATCTCAAAATGATTTATTGAGAAAAGAAAAGGAAGAGTTTTCACTAAACGATTTTTCTTCAAGTATCTTAAAGAAAGAAAATGAAGACTTGAAGAAGCAAGTGGAAGATTTAAACAAAACTATAACAAAATTCACTCTTGGGGAACAAAATCTAAATATGCTTTTGGGAAAACAAAGGTGTGTTTTTGAAAAAGCCGGTTTAGGATTCAATCCTACCTTTAAAGAAAAGAAATACAATAACTTCTTTTCAAAAGGTACTTCCACTAGCTCTAACAAAAATCTAGTGAAAAATTCTCATCAAAATTTTTTTGTTAAAGAAGCCTCCTCAAGTGTTTCCAATCCTAGTATTACATGCCATTATTGCTTGAGAAAAGGACATGTAAACTACAAGTGTCCAAACAAAAGAAAACTCAAAATGGTGTGGATTAAAAAGGGAACAACACCTCTATTTGCTAACAAAATTGGACCGAACGAATATTGGGTACCAAAGAGGATCACTTAAGTTTGTCTTGTAGGTTTGTCTCAAATGTTCTAGCAAGGATAGATGGTTCTTGGATAGTGGTTGCTCAAGACATATGACCGGAGACAAATCCAAGTTCTCATCTCTCTCTCCAAAGGATGGAGGAAATGTCACTTTTGGAGACAACTCTAAAGGAAGAATCATTGGTATAGGTAATATTGGTAAGAATTCCTCATTAACTATTGAAAATGTACTTTTGGTTGAAGGTCTAAAACATAACTTGCTTAGCATTAGTCAATTGTGTGATAAAGGTTTTCAAGTTGTGTTTGAATCAAATTATTGCATGATTAAGTATGCTAGTTGTAATAAAATATTGTTCATTGCTTATAGAGAAGAAAATGTGTATACAATTGATTTTGATGATATTTCTTCTCAAAATGTTAAGTGTTTTGCCACTTTGAATGAAACAAGTTGACTTTGGCATAGAAGATTGGGTCATGCTAGCATTGATTTACTTTCAAATTTATCTAAAAATTATTTGGTCAAAGGTTTGCCAAAAACAAAATTTGTTAAAGATAAAGTTTGTGATGCTTGTCAACTTGGAAAGCAAATCAAAACATCGTTTAAAAGAAAAGGGAAATATCAACTTGTAGACCTCTAGAGTTACTTCATATGAATTTATTTGGTCCAAATCGAGTTGCTAGCATGAGTGGCAAAATCTGTGCCTTTGTCATTGTTGATGATTTCTCTAGATTCACTTGGGTGTTCTTTCTTGCACATAAGGACGAAGCTTTTACACTCTTTGTTAACTTTTGTAAACGTGTTCAAAACGAAAAAGGGTATGCGATTAACAACATAAGAAGTGATAGAGGCCGAGAATTTGATAATAATGAGATTACTTCTTTTTGTGAAGAAAATGGTTTTGGTCACAATTTTTCGGCACCTAGAACTCCTCAACAAAATGGGGTTGTCGAGAGGAAAAATAGATCTCTTCAAGACATGGCAAGAACCATGTTAAATGAATTCTCTTTACCAAAATATTTTTGGGCCGAGGCCACTAGCATTTCATGCTATGTTATTAATCGTGTGATCATTAGAAACAAGCTTAATAAGACCCCATATGAGCTTTGGAAAGGAAGAAAGCCCAACATAAGTTATTTCAAAGTTTTTGGATGTAAGTGTTTTTATCTTGAACACTAAGGACAACTTGGGAAAATTTGATGCTAAATTGGATGAAGGCATTTTTCTTGGATATTCTCAAATTAGCAAAGCTTATAGAGTTTTTAATAAAAGAACGTTGATTGTAGAAGAATCAATGCACGTTGTTTTTTATGAAGCAAATCCTTTTAAGAAAGTCTTAGATGATGAGATTGACACTTCCAAAGATGTTTCAAATAATGTTGAAAACAATGATTCAAACTCTTTACCTCTTGAAAACTCTAAGAAAGAAGATCCTCCTTCCATTGAATCACCAAGAGTAAAATTAAGAAGTGATCTTCCCTTTGAATGGAAGAATGTGCCTAATCATCCTGTTGATCAAATCCTAGGAGATCCTAGTCAAGGTGTAGCTACTAGATCATCTCGAAAAAATATTTGTAATAACTTAGCATTTCTATCTCAAATTGAACCCAAGAACTTTGATGAAGCCGAGAACGATGAAAATTGGTTATTGGCTATGCAAGAAGAGCTTAATCAATTTGAGAGAAATGAAGTTTGGACTCTTGTTCCTAAGCCTAATGATCACACTATTATTGGAACAAAATGGGTCTTTCGAAACAAAAAGAATGAATCCAGCATTGTTGTGAGAAACAAGGCTAGATTAGTTGCCCAAGGCTACAATCAAGAAGAAGGTATAGACTACGAGGAGACCTATGCTCCTGTAGCTAGACTCGAAGCCATTAGGATGCTTCTTGCCTTTGCTTGTTATAAAAATTTTAAACTTTTTCAAATGGATGTGAAAAATGCCTTTCTAAATGACTTTATCTCCGAGGAAGTCTATGTTAAACAACCCCCCGGTTTTGAAAATCCACATCTTCCTGATCATGTCTTTACACTAACAAAAGCTTTGTATGGTTTAAAACAAGCTCCACGTGCTTGGTATGATAGATTAAGTAAATATCTTATTGATCTTGGTTTTAATCGAGGAAAAATTGATACTACTCTTTTTGTTAAAACCTCAAATGAAGATATCTTGCTTGTTCAAATTTACGTGGATGATATTATCTTTGGAGCTACAAATGAGAAGATGTGTGAGGAATTTGCATCATGTATATATGCAAAATGAATTTGAAATGAGTTTGATGGGGGAGCTAAACTTCTTTCTTGGACTTCAAATAAAGCAACATAAAGATGGCATTTTCATAAATCAATCCAAGTATATTAAAGATCTTTTAAAAAGATTTGGATTGGAAGGAAGCAAAGTTTTTCAAACCCCTATGAGTTCTACTTTAAAACTTGATAAAGATGAAACCGGCAAGCCGGTAGATTGTAAGTTTTTTCGGGGAATGATTGGTAGTCTATTGTATCTCACCGCAAGTAGGCCGGATATCATGTTTAGCGTATGCCTTTGTGCTAGATTTCAAGCTTCACCTAAGGAATCACATGTCATTGCAGTTAAACGTATTTTTCGTTATCTTCTAGGTACTATAGACTTAGGTCTTTGGTATCCTAAAAATACTTCTTTTAAATTAACAAGTTTTTTGGATGCGGATTTTGCCGGTTGTAAAATTGATCGTAAAAGTACTAGTGGGACATGTCATTTCCTAGGACATTCGCTTGTTTCTTGGTGTAGTAAGAAACAAAATTCGGTAGCTCTATCTACGACCGAAGCCGAATATATAGCCGCCGGAAGTTGTTGTGCTCAAACACTTTATATGAAATAACAATTAGAAGATTTTGGACTTTACTATGATCATATTCCCATAAATTGTGATAATACTAGTGCCATATGTTTATCCAAAAATCCTATCCAACACTCAAGGACTAAACACATTGAGATTCGTCATCATTTTATTCGCGATCATGTTCAAAAGGGGGATGTTGATCTTGTTTTCATCAACACCAATCGTCAATGGGCTGATATTTTCACCAAACCTCTTCCTGAAGAACAATTTTGTGTTATTAGAAGATAATTAGGCTTGTCATGTTTGAGTGATCTGCTTTTAAAATTCAGTATCTGGACTCACATACTCCTTCTGTGTGATTCTAACCAAAGAAGTCGACTGGTATCCCGTAACAGTCGACTGGTTCTGTCCCTTTTTCTTTTGATTCTTTGGTTCTGCCTTAGTCAGTCGACTGAGGAGTCGACTGGTTTTGCAACCCAATTCCCTGCCTTCTTCCGTCGACTGAGGCGTTGACTATTTTTGTACCCTTAACCTTCTGCCTTAGTCAGTCGACTGAGGAGTCGACTGATTTTGCAACCTAACTCCCTGCCTTCTTCCGTCGACTGAGGCGTCGACTGAGCCTCTGTTAGCCCCAATTTTTCTGAGCCCTAATTCGTTCTTCAGTCGACTGCTCATGCGATACAGTCGACTGCTCCCTTAATTTCTATTTATACCGCGTCTTTTCTCTTATTTTTTTTACCTCTTGTTCTTTCAGCGATTCATCTTCTCTCTCTCTCCTTCCTTTTCGTCTCCAATCCTCCCTTTCTCTCTCTCTTTTCACTTGTCTTTTCTCCTTCCTCCTCTCCTTAAACTCCATAGACATCATCTCCTTCCTCTCTCTTTCCCTGCGTCCCTACATCATCTCTGTTCTCTCTCTCTTTCGCTATCTAAACCCTCCCTTTCTCTCATGGCTCCCAAGCTTAAAAGGAAGACCCCTGCAAGTGGCCCGTCCTCTGCTCCTCAGGCAACCAAAGCCAAGCGTTTCCCAACTCAAGAGGAACAAGAGAGCTTTGACGAAATCTTCTCGCACAGACATGTGGTTTTTGGTAAGATTCTTTCCATTCCTTTTTCTAAATCCGCTAATCTTTGACTAGGATTTCTTCTGGAACGTTTAGGATGGCATCTTTTTACTAGTCTTAACCAACCATGCTATCCCACACTTGTTAAGGAATTTTATTGTAATATGACCTTTGGCCATCGCTTAGACACCTTTAACACATTTGTTCGTGGTGTTAAAATCCATCTTAATCCCGAATCTGTATCTTCTATTTTTCATATCCGTCGTGGTGATATTACTGAATATAACATTAATACTTGGAATCAAGGGCACGAGTTCGACCCTCTCACTGCTTGCCGTCTTATCACCGGCAACAATGAGTTGTCATATCCCGTGAAGCCCAAGGCTTCTGCTCTAACCTTTGAGGCACGTCTTATCCACCATCTTCTCACCTATACACTTCTGCCTCGTGCCGGGGGACGAGATTCTATCTCATTCTTGGATGTCTTTCTAATCTGGTGCTTTCTTGAGAACAAATCTTATGATTTGCCGTATCTCATTTGCCGTCACATTAGTGAATGTCAAAAGAAGTCCAAAGCCAGTTCTTTACCTTATGGCTTTGCTTTGACTTCTGTTTTTCGTCACTTCAAGGTTCCCTTGGAGATGAATTTGATCGTCATGACCCCATTCCTACTGATTTATACTCCTCCACTATCCTATCCCTGATGGGATACAAACTCGTGGAAAATGCATATGTTCCCAAGGTCTCTGCTGATCCCACACTTCCTCCTGCTTCTACCCCTTCCATTCCTTCTACTTATTCTCATCCGTCTTCATCTTCCGCTCCTCCACCTTCACCTGCTGTTGATACACCCGTTCCTGACATCTTGGAGCAGCTATCCATTCTTTTCGCTCAGGTTCTGAGCCTCTGTACCTCCATCTCTTCTCTATCTGTCTCTCATACCCATTCTATTGAGGCAATGCAAGCTACATTCTCTTCCTCACAGCAGGAGGCAGTTAAGATTCATCAGTGCGCCATCGCATCCTTACGAGCCGATGTTTTCGATATTGGCGGCTCTTTGGATACTTTGCGCACGTCTACTGCTGCTACTCAAGAACTTCTTGATCGTCGTCTATCGTCTCTCCAGGCCTCTGTTGATGATGCTCGTGAGGAGATTCGTGTGATCCGGACTTGCTTGCACTTTTGATTGTGTCCTTCTTGGTGTGTTGGATAGATGGATGGTCAATTTTTGGATGATTGTTTACTGTTCTTAGAAATTCTTTTTGATCTTGACATATGTAGTTTGTTTTTAAATGGGATAGACTAATTTTTGGATAGCTGGATATTTTTTTTGATTTTTGGCTATGTAGTTCTCTTGGAAATTTATATGTTTATATGGCAAATTTGGGTGTTAATACAATCTCTTGTTTTAAATGCATCATTTTTCTTGCCTTGAATACAATTTTTTTGTTGTTTTGTTTGTTGCTCTGTTCTTGCACGGGAGCTTTGCCTCTTTCTCTGTTTTTGTTGATGCCAAAGGGGGAGAATTTATTTGCTTGATTGCCTTGTGCGTTCATGCTTATAGTTGTTGGCTTGTGATTAAGATCATAGAACTAATGAGATCATTGAATTCTCTTATCATGCTTATAGTTGTTGTCTTGTGATTGAGATCATATAACTAATGAGATCATTGAATTCTCTTATCATGGGCAACAAGTAGTTTGTCATCATCAAAAAGGGGGAGATTATTAGCCCCAAAGTGTTATTCCAGTTGGTTAATGGATAATTTTGATTATTAGCAAACTACTTAGTTGTATTTTCTAATGATCTTAAATTGATTAAGTTGCAGATAGCATATCATACATCAATATATGTTCACATGATCGTAAATCTTCTCCATACATAGAGACATGGCGATTTGTATTCAATAGGTTCAAGCCAAACGGAGCTTTACAAGTTGAAGAATCTTGTTTGGGTCATTTTTTAGGACTCTATGTAAGCAATTTATTTATGTGAACATCATTCTTAAGGGCTCAATTTAATTCAAAGAAGTTGTACATAGTTAACCCAACTTATCTTTGAAAATCTGTAAAGAGCAGTCGACTGTGCATTCGTTTCAGTCGACTGTTTGTCCAGTCGACTGGACAGTCGACCTATGTACACAGAGATGTTATCTGTGTGCAATCCAGTCGACTGGCCTCCCGACACAGTCGACTGAGCTTTGTACTTTTCTGATCTTTTTAAAAGTCAGTCGACTGCCCTGTGAATCCAGTCGACTGAATGACTGCGATAAACACAGTAACGGCTAGTTAACTGCATTTAATGAAGCTTTTAAGTCTCCCAACTACTTCCAACGGTTGGAAATCCTAAGGAAGCTATAAATACATATATTTGAACTTCATTGAATAACTTTTGATCAATCCAACTTTAATTAATTTCATCACATTTACTCCTTGAGCCCTAGTTTGGTGAGATCATAAATTTTATTGCTCTAGTCTTCATTTGTATATCTTAAGAGCAATTTATTGTGAAGCTTAATCTTGTATTCATCCACTCTATTAAGAGAGTCTTCATTCTTGTATCAAATCTCATTCATAAAGGAAGTGTGTATTAAGGGTTGGTGTAACCCTAGTTCAAGTGAAGAGGATATTCTTCCTTGGAGAGATTGTAAGGGTTTAATCTTCACCCAAAGAAGATTGAGATAGTGAAATCCTCAAGAGGTGTTCTTGAGGGGTGGAAGTAGGGCGCGGCGTGCGGTTTCCCGAACCACCTAAAAATCGGTTTGCATAGTGTCTCTTCTCTCTATCTTTCCTTTCCTTTTGTGATTTTTCTTATTGGGCAATTAAGTTGAACATTTTTTTAATTAACTTTTAAAAACCTTATTCACCCCCCCCCCCTCTAAGGTTTCCACATTTGGGCTAACATCATTAAACATAGACAGAGGGAATTTCATGAGAATAAGAGGGATCAAATGGATCTCTTTTTTCTTTATTCTCGCTATTTTCTTCTGGACCATAAACTCCTTGAGGTATTTGGTGGTTTGAGTTTATGAATCCCTTTAAAGCATTTTCCCTTTCTATATTCTGGAGATGTTCAAGATCCATGTTTGGCCTAGGTTGATCAGACATGGAGTGTCTTGAAGAAGAAGGGTAGGAAACTGTGTAAGGAAGTTTAGAAGGGGCAGTATTAAAACTTCTTACAGAATTACTCATACTCAAGGATAATTTACTAAATTTATTAGGAGTAAAAGAAACTTCAATATCACCATCTTTAGATTGGATGATTTGATCAAATTGAAACGGAGGGACAGGTGCTGGTGGAACAGCATTGGGTAAAGTCCATTCTATTGGGAAATTTATTTCATCCCACTTTATTAATCTGGGAGTAGCAATATTAGTAATAAGATAATTACTGTCGATTGCTACTGTTTTTCCCGGAATACTTTTTAAAATAGCATTAGGACATAAAGTATTCATAACTTTATAATATATCCTATATGTAGTATTTACAGTACTTGTACCAGGTAGGTAATTATATCCTTCTGTTTGAATTTTCAAAGTAGTGGCTTCAAACAAATTTTTATCTTTTAGAGAGAGTGTCAGGTTAGGATAAACATCAAAATAGACTGGACCATGACACAAACTTGTTTGTATAATTCCCATAAGAGATGGTACGAAGTCTGTACATCTAGCATCCCTTAACTAATCTAAAATAGTTGCATTAAGACCTAATAAAGAAAGAGGCTTAAATGCTATTTGAATACATCCAATATGGATGTAATGATGTTTATCTAAACTTTTCTCAATGTCTCTTAGACATAATAATCTAAGAGTTTGTTCATTATTTTCAAGAATAATGTCATGTTCAACAGTTTTAACATGATCTTGAAATATAAAAGAGAAAGTGCCACTTTTATATATTTGTTTAGTAGAGATGGATGGAATTGTCCATTGATTTAGTTGTTCTGTTTGATCAAACGCAACAAGTTCTGTATTAATAATATTAGATCTGGATCTTGAAGATGATCCAGGTCCAGACTTGGTTGTTCTTTTGAACATGACCAAGATGAGGCAACCTTGGTATATACTATTTCACATATATATGAATCTATGCATATATTTTATATATGTTTGACTGTGTATATATATGAATCTATGAATATATATACATATATATATGTATAGATGAAAGAGAGAGACAGACGAGAGGAGAGAGAGAGACAAGAGACGAGAGGAGAGAGAGCAGTAACCTGTTCTTGGGCGGCAGAGGAGGAGACGAGAGTTGTTCTTGGGCGCGGCTGAGGAGGAGACGAGAGCTGCTGTGATGATGGAATATCAGAATGGTGTACTGGTGAAAGGGTTTAACCTATAGCCAAGGGTATTGTGGGTATTTAGTATAAAAGACAGGGATATTTTGGGAAAATAAATTTATGCAAAGAATCCCAAATCATTTCTTGAACAATCCGACCATTTTTGGTAGGAATTGTAAAGCACCCAAAACAAGAATTATGTAGAATTCAAAATGAATTCATTTCTTGTTTTGTGTCATACCAAACACAAGAATTCCACAAAATAGAATTGCAAATGAATTCTATTCTAGTTTGTGGCATATCAAACGGACTGTTAGTGCATTTAGGGGCAAAATGAATTTTGGACAAAATAAATTGGGATCTTAGTTTTTTTTCGGATAGTTTGTTTCCATCGTGAATAAAAATGTATGTGTGTCGGATAGGTATGTGTGTCGGATAGGTATGTTTCTGTCACGATTAAAAATGTATGTGTGTCGGATACATTTTCGTCATCGGATCCGTCACAAAAAAATTTTTGGTGACAATTTTGTATTCATTACAAAAAATGTTGTTACAAAATACCTATTTTATTGTAGTTGGTGTAATGTACACAAGAAAAAAAGATCTAAAAAAAAGTGATCTAAAATAAATAAATAAATAAATAAATAAATAAAGTCCCAAAAAGTTATACCAAACTTCTCTCAAAAAAAAAAAAAGTTATCCCAAACTCCTAATCACACCTAATGCCCCCCATGGGTTAGAGTTATCTCACTCTCCGTGGGATAAAAACTTAGTTCTAAACTATTTTATCATGTCCAAATATAGAATATGATAAAAGTTATCATATCCTGCCTCTTATCCTGACCACCAAACGAGGCCTAAGTGATTATAAAACTTTAAAACTAAAATAAAATTAGTTAGAGCAACTCCAACATGGAGAACCACTACAATAAGTAATAACTTAATGGGTATCCATTTGCAATATTTAAATATAATTTAGAATCGAAAGTTGATTAGTTTTTCAAAAGTTAAGGGCTCGCATGGTAACGTTGTGGTTTTTGGTTCTTAGTTTTCGTTTTCATTTTTTGTATTGAATTAGAGGCATGCATCAATACAAAAAATGAAAACAAAAACTGAAAACCGAAAACCACAACGTTACCATGCGAGTAAATTCTAATTTCCTTTCTTATCAAAATATGATGGTCTTTTCTTTCTCTCTTTGTTGTTTGTATTTTTTGAAATTAGGCAAAAATTCGTAGAAGTGACATCCAGTAGTTTCAATCTCAATTTAATTCTTAGTTTGTTAAAAAAAAACTTGAAAGCTATAATTTTACTTAATATTTATGTAAATTCAGTGAAGTTTAATATTCATGGACGAAGGACTTTTCACTAATCATAAATTGTAACTGTGCTCTAAATTTAGTCGTTATAATGGACTTACTAATTCGCCCATATATTTTTTATGTCTCAATTCAATCGTTTGTATTTTAATTATCATTTTGATTACTCTAAAACAAACCAAACCAAACCAAGCCTTGTGTCCCAATCAATTGGGGTCGGCTGTATGAATCATTTTTCTCCATTCTACACGATCAAGAACTATATGTTCATTTAAATTATATATATTCATATCTTGTTGCACTACATATTCCCAAGCCAGTCTAGGTCTACCTCTCCCTCTAACCATTCCAGGCACTACGATCTTATCACTCTTTCGCACAGGTGCATCTACAGGTCTTCGTTGCACATGGCTGAACCATCTAAGTCTATTCTCCCTCAACTTATCCTCAATATGTGTCACTCCTACAGTCTCTCGGATATACTCATTTCTAATTCTATCTTTCCTAGTCTTACCACACATCCATCTTAGCATCCTCATCTTCGCTACACTCACTTTGCTAATGTGTTGTTTCTTAGTTGCCCAACACTCTGTCCCGTAGAGCATAGCTGGCCTAGCTGTCCTATAAAATTTTCCTTTCAATTTTCCTGGTATTCTCCGATCACATAATACTCCAGAAGCACTCCTCCACTTAAGCCAGCCCACTTTAATTCTGTGGGTCACGTCATCACCAATCTCTCCGTCTCTACTAATCATTGAACCAAGATAGCGAAAGTTTCCCTTTTTGGAATCTCATGATCTTCGATCTTCACTGCTTCGTTGTCTCTACTTCCACTGTTGCTAAAAGTACATTCCATGTATTCTGTTTTCGTCCTACTTATCTTTAGCCCCTTAGTCTCTAGTACTTCTCTCTAAGCTTCTAGTTTAGTGTTGAGTCCCCTTTTAGTATCATCAACCAAGACAATATCATCTGCGAACAACATACACCATGGGACCTCATCTTGAATGTGTCTAGTCAATTCATCCATAATTAGGGCGAACAAATAAGGGCTCAAGGCCGACCCCTGGTGCAGGCCTACGGTAATTGGGAATTCACTTGTTTCTCCGGCTGGTGATCTAATTGTAGTAACCGCTTCATCATACATATCCTTTACCACGTCAATATAACCCTTGGTCACTCATTTCTTCTCTAGCACCCACCAAATTAAATCTCTAGGCACTCTATCATAAGCTTTCTCTAAATCAATAAAAACCATATGTAGATCTTTTTTCTTCTCTCTATACTTTTCCATTAGTCTTCTAAGTAAATAAATTGCTTCAATAGTTGATCTCCCAGGCATAAATCCAAACTAATTTTCTGACACTGATGTTGCGCCTCTTAAGCGATGCTCCATCACTCTCTCCCATAGCTTCATAGTATGGCTCATCAACTTAATACCTCTATAGTTGTTGCATTGTTTTACATCTCCTTTACTCTTATATATAGGCACTAGGATGCTCTTCCTCCACTCATCAGGCATTTTTCTAGTCATTAAAATCCTATTAAAAGCTTTTGTAAGCCAAGATGCCCCCACATCTCCCAAGCATTTCCAAACCTCAATGGGGATCCCATCTGGTCCTAAGGCCTTGTTGGGTTTCATCTTCTTTAAAGCAAAATCTACCTCAAACTTTCTTATTCTCCGATAGAATCTGTATTCTCTAGTTTCATCGTAACTTCCAGTTTCTTCTTCCATTATGTTATCCATATGTTTTTCATTCAGCAACTTCTCAAAATAGCTCTTCCACCTTTCCTTAATCTCTTCGGCGTTACTAATACCCTAGAGTCATCGCTTTTTATACACTTAACCTGATTAATGTCTCTTGTTTTCCTTTCTCTCGACTTAGTAAGCTTATAAATACATTTTTCTCCTTCTCTAGTGTCTAGTTTGGTGTAGAAGGCGTCATAGGCTTCCATTTTAGCAACTCTAACTGTCCTTTTAACCTCCTTATTTGCACATTTATAGCTTTTGAAGTGTTCCTCACTTTTCTCATTTTGCCACTTCTTAAAGCAATCCTTTTTGGTTTTTACTGCAGCTTGTACCTCTTCATTCCACCACCAAGTATCTTTAGAAACCAACCCTCTTCCCTTCGACTCTCCGAGGACCTCCTTCGATATTCTCGTGATGCACTCTGCCATTCTATCCTACATAGTATTGCTTCCATCTTCCAAATTCCAAGGTGCTTCTGCATACATTCTCTCTTGGAATATTGCTAGTTTATCGCCTTTAAGGTTCCACCACCTAGTTCGCAGGTGTATAGGGTCTTTTCTAGTACGACAATGTCCTTTTATATGGATCTCTAAAATAGTAAGTCTATGTTGAGATGTTAAATACTCTCCTAGGATGACGTTACAGTCTTTACATGCTAAGCAGTCTGATTTTCTCACAAGGAACAAATCGATCTGGCTTCTATTAGATCCACTCTTAAAGGTTATCAAGTGTTCTTCCCTCTTTTTAAAAAATGTGTTTGCTACTACAAGATCATATGCCACTGCGAAATCTAAAATACTCACCCCTGTCTCATTCTGATCTTCAAAACCATACCCCCCATGCACCCTCTCATATCCAATTCTATCTTTGCCTACATGGCCATTAAAATCTCCACCTGCAATTATCTTCTCTCCTCCCGGTATTTCTTGCATTAAAGCGTCCAACTCATCCCAGAATTGTCTTTTAGTGTGATCATCCAATTCTACTTGGGGCGCGTATGCACTAATCACATTAATTATATCCACTCCAACTACCAGTTTGATAAGCAATATTCTGTCTCCTTTCCTCATGACTGTCACAACTTTATCCTTGAGGTTCTTGTCAACCACGATTCCGACACCATTTCTATGCCTATCTTTCCCTGTATAGAATATCTTATACCTGATCTTTTCTACCTCCTTAGCTTTCTCTCCAACCCACTTTGTTTCTTGTAAACATACTACATTAACCTTCCTTCTAATCATAGTGTCTACTAGTTCCATAGCTTTACCTGTTAAGGTTCCTATATTCCAAGTTGCTAATCTAAGCCTATAGTTTTGGACTAGCTTCTTTACCCGCGGTGGCCCAGATGAGCGCGGGAACCCTTGCTAATTTAACACCGCACCCGGGCGTCGATGCGGCGCCCCTTGCACATTTTTCGAAACACCCGAAGGCAGGCGCAATGCGTCGCTTAAAGGGAACGCCCTAGCATTTACACGAGTATATAGGAATGAAATTTTTCAACACATGAATACTCAAATTGATAGTTTCTTACTTTTGATTACGTTGTTTGAGTGGTTCTTAACAAACAATTTTTTCAATAAAGAAAATTTTGAGTCAATTCTGGAAAATTGTGATCGTCCAAATACTACATTAAACAATATATTTTTTAAAATTATTTGTAATCCCCAAAGTAAAAAAACTGTTGCCAAACAAGTCTAATGTGCGGATGTTGTGCGAAGTCCATCAGAAAATAGTTGAATGATGTGGCAACATTATAGATGGCACAACATTAGGCTTAATTACAAAACACACCCTTGAAGTTTGGTTCTTGTCTCATTTTAGTCCCTCTAGTAGGGGTGAAAATCGGTCGGTTTTGACTCTAAATCTATACCGAACCGAACATATCGGTGTGCCTAATACAAGAACCGATTTCGACCATTCACGATATTAGTCGGTGTGAAACCGACCACCAACTCGGCGGTCGATTTCGATTTTCACTGTGTTATAACATACAAAATCTTCAAAAATTCAAAAAGCATATCTAGATCTCGATCAAGAATCAAATACATAACAAATCAGCAAAAAACCTGTATCTATATATCTATAGAGTTATATAAGGAATAAAAAAGAGAAAAATATACGGTAGCCTTGGAAGTAGAAACCCACATCGACGATGGAAATGGCGACGCCATCGGTGATGGTGATGGCCACGGCATCACCGACGGCTGTGGCACCTTGTATCCTCCATCGGCAATGCCTTGTGTCCTTAATGGATGGCGAAGGAGACGGATCCTTGGGTCCTGGTGATCGTGAGATAGATAGATAGATAGATTGATAGAGAGAGAGAGAGATAGAGAAAGAGAGAAGGGGGAGGGGGGAGTAACGAGTAGAGAGAGTGGGAGGCAGATGATTGATATGAGTGAAAGATAGAGAGATGAGAGAGAGAGAAAGGAGAGGACATAGAGAGAGAGAGAGAGAGGTGGGGAGGGGGGGGGGGGGAGGGGGGTAATGTTAAGTCTTTTCTCTTCTTTTTGTTTGTAGCTTTTTGAGGAAGATAAAGTTAGCATTGGATAGAGAGCATGACTTTTTGTCTTGGTCAGTGGGACAGTCACATCATGTATACATTTTGAAAAATGGGGGAAGCTTATATATCACGTACTTATATAGATAGACATATACATATATGTATTGATCGGTCGGTCGGTCGTTACTCGGTGTTTATAAACACTAAATTGCTTGCCGAACCAAAATACGATTTTAAGTCTGCTAAAAAACCGTGAGCTGACCGGGGATCTACATAACCGGTCAAAAACGAAAAAATCGGCATGTTTTGGTCAATCGGTTCGGTTTATCTGTTTTTTCTTACACCCCTACCCTCTAGTTTCAATTGTATAAATTTGGTCCTTGAAGTTTCTAAATAGAAGCAATGTGATCAAAATAACCAATTATGTTAGAAAATTTGACAAAATTCACCACCTGCTAAGCGCAATTATGCTGATAAGCGGGTGGGGAGATTGGCGGGGTTCCATTTTTGCCCCTAAAAAGTGTGACAGTGCATAGTACGCGAGTAAATTCTATCAACTTTTCTCACATAATTGTACATTTGGACTACATTGCTTCCATTTAGAAACTTTACAAACCGAATTGACACAATTGAAACTACAAAGACTAAAATGAGACAAGAACCAAACTTCAAAGGTATATTTTGTGTTTAAGGACACAACATTATACGTGGATGTGAATCTAAACCCGGTCAATATAGTAAAATCCACGAGTATTTCATTTATGGATGTGATATATATGCGAGTTGAGAAGCAATCCTTTTTCAAATGCACTAGAAAATTAATTTTATTTTTAGAAAATTAGTGAAAAGTCCCTCATTTTAGACCTCTTTAGTGAAAACTCCAATCCGTTTTTATTTTTGACAAAACATCATAACAAGTGAAACATTTTAGTGAAAACTCCATATGTTTTAGAAATTATGTGAAATTTCATATAACTAGTACATTTTTCAAGAAAGTTATGTGAAATTTCACATAACTTTTATAACATATGGAGTTTTCACTAAAATAAAACATGGGTTGGATGTATCACTAAAAAAATCTAATTTTTTTTTTACCTTTTCACTTTCACATAACTTTTAAAACATATGGAGTTTTCACTAAATAAAACATGGGTTGGACGTTGTCACGCCCTAAATCCACGCATATGAATCTAAGTCATGTGGCACGCCACCGAGGCTCTTCCTACTCATTTAAAAGTCGTAGCGCCGAAAAAAGAACTTTAAAGATAACAACGAGTAATCGCTCATTTGAAACAATACACCCGAAATTAGTGAAATCCGTATAAATTTTAAAACGTAATTATATTTTGAAACAAATGAATTTATATTCAAAGGGGTCCCAAAGGTACCCTAAGAATCAATCAAAACATTTAAATAATTTCTGGAAGTGGTAGAAAAAGAAAACATGCATGGGGTATTTCGACCGGTCGAGATGCCCCGTTCGACCGGTCGAATGACCCCTAGGCAATAATCCTTCACAGTAGAGGGCACTTTGACCGGTCGAACTGTCCCCTTCAACCGGTCGAATGACCCCCTGACAGCAATCCTTCTTGCACTAGGATATTGTCTAAGATCAAGCGACCCTTGCAATCGTAACATACCTCAATCATTAAACCAAATCATTAAGTCGATAAGTAAAACATTCAAAGCGCGAACTCGAGGGTTTGGATTCAAAATAACTTAACCAACTGATTCCATGTTTTCCAAGTTAATACAAAATGTAGTTCTAGTTACTCGGAAGTAATTCCTTACAACGTTTGGAAATGAAATAAAACATATACAAGGTTAGTATCCACTTCTATTACAAAACTACGAGATGAAACGTGATGAGTCGCCTTTTAAGTGAATTCCCAACATCTCGTGACCACCTCCCCGATTCCTCTCCGGCATTGACACCTGATATGGTTATTTGAATAACCACACATATTTTGATTTGCTTAAGATAAACGCTTAGTAAATAAATCAACGATGCGCATGAAGGATAAACATGATCGCATTCACATCACTACAGTTCATACTAGTCTCCGGAGTCTCACGTGTACGGTCCACACTCCTAATCCACGACTCCTTGCCAATAAGTCCACGCGACGCGACTAGGTAAGATCCACAGTTTTTTTTCTTCAAACGTGCGACCTTATGCCTATAACGGCTCCACAACAATGGCTTGGTACACGCACTCCTTTGACCCAATTAGCAACTAAACATGCACAAATACATTTCACCGTACGATTGTACCTACTTATCAATATAATCACCCAATATGAACTAAACAACATATAGCTATGAATTGAAGCATGTTTTTTGTACAAAACATGAATACATGTCAAAGAATCATTTAAAAACACATAGTTGAATCACTCACCTCTGATTAACGCTCCTAAATCCTGTTCTAAGGAAAACACGAGCACAAGGAATGTGTAGAAGTCCGTCTAATACAACTCCTATTGATCAAAAGTTCAAATGACAACTTTCTACGAAAATTCCCAAAAATGAGTTTTTGGAAAACTTATCCAAATAAGACCTAGTGGATATCAAAACGACGGCCTTACCTCGAGAAGTTAGAATATAAAATTTGGAGAAAAACAAACAGATAAAAGTTCGTCGATTTGTGTCTTGAAGCTCTTAAGCCAAGAAATCCCCAATCTCCCCTCTCTTGATTTTTAATTTAGGTTATACCTTATGAAAATATCTCACCTCTTTCTATATATATCCACGATTCTCGTAAATTGTGTTTACCTCCCCACGAGTTCTCAAAACTTCTAATTATTCTCTAAAACGTCTTACACGCCTAATTCATTACTTCACGAGTGAAAACTATAAGTTATAAAAGTTTTCGTCTAAGTTCCATTTGGTTGCTAAAATGTGGTTCCACATGATTTTACGAAATTACTAATTAGCCTACCAATTATGTAGCATGTTAATTCGTCCTCCCAAGGATACTAGAATTAATAGCATAAATATATTCTAAACCAGATAATAGTACAAATAGTGAAATACACAGGTAAATATTTATTTTCAAATAAACATTTAGGGTATTCCACAATGATTGTCTCAATCTCGGAGAGACTTCACAACATCAAAACATTCATTTCACATAGTCTCAGAGGGTTCTCTTACACAGACACCCAATTCAACTAGCGAGTTACAACTCATTCACACATGTGTCACAATACACATCACATCACATTATCATGCATGACAAATGAAATTAACTACTATAAACCTGTACAAGGGTGTTGTAGATGTATCACTAAAAAAGTCTAGTTTTTTTTTTACCTTCTCACTAAATCTCCGTTTCATTTTTATTTTTATTTTTTATAATTTCTTAATTGTACATACCACAATAAGACTTCTACTTTTTTTAAAGGTAATGTAGGATGGGTGTTGCAATGTGTGCCCAAAGTGCGTTGGGAGTTAGTGCAGGTCAATTCGAATAGGACTCAAAGTCCTACTACAATAAGACTTGATTATTATCGTATGGCTAATGTAACTGTTATTATTAATAGACTATGTCTTTAAAAAGTTATTACCAAACGGCAATTTATAACTACTAGATGACAACGTAAAAAAAAGTTTGTAGTAAATAATACTAAATTACAACAAATGACATACTATCATCATCAACTGAGACCTACTAAATGATTTGTATATACACGTAGGAGGAATTGTAAAAATTTTCGTGAAAAAATGTCTTACTTTTCCAACTAGCATAATAAGAGAACAAATTGTCTTTACACATGCGAATGGACAATTCTATTGGCCAAGGATATACACACTTTTACTGAATTGATTGTTGTAACCAGCCTAACCCAACACAAAATAATAATAATAATAATAATCCCAATATGAAATTAGAACAATTTTAGACATTTTTTTTACTTTATGAATATTAATATTTGTTTGAGTTAGAAATAAAAAATTCAACTTAATTTTAGATGTAATATGAGCAGAGGTATCTGTAACATCCGTTCCCGCGGGTAGTATTTAATTACATTTAATATGCATCATTAGCATTAAATTAATGATGTGATTATATGTGTTAAGTGAGTATTGACTCACTAAGTTGAATGGGGGGTGTCCAGTTGGGAACCCAGAGATAGGCCAATGTGGTAGTCCCAGTCTGGGACAGTTATGATAGGTCCCTGTGTGATGGGATAGATGTGGGAAATGAATCTTATATGCTTAAATGTTTATTAAGCCATATGTAAATATTATATTATGTTGCTTAAATAGCATATTAACTGTTAGAGACCACTTCCGTGGTCCGTTAGGGATATCTTTGTGAGAGCGAATTGGACATGTTGTATAATTAGCAACTTCATAATATTATGTGGACCACTTATGGGACCCATACGTGACATAGACAAATATCCATTTAAGTTTGGGATACATAACTAGTAGGGTATAAACGTAAAACTAATAAACCTTGGGGAGGCTATAATTAAACATAAAGTTATGATGGACATAGGAGTGATTCCTAGCCTAGTGACTCGCGCATGCAACCTTCTTCTCTAACACAACCAAATGTGATACAGAGAAAAGAAAAGAATACGGAAAATCTCGACGAAAACTCGACGACGTTCTCAACGTTGATTGACGCGCTTAACGACGTTCAATTTCGAATCAGGTTACATATTCGGACTCATGGAGGTGAGCCTAATGCGTTGGTATAATTCTTATCAATTTATGAGACAATTTTTCTGCGACCCAATTCGGGGGCTTAACTCATAACTTGTAATTTGTATATAGGAATTACACCCAGAATTTGTTCGGCTCTTAATTTTGCAATCAGGAACGCAAATTCAAGAGGTGAGTGACAGTAATTGTGGAATTTGAATAATTGGATGCTTGAGATTTTCTTTATGATGCTAAGTATGTTCAATTAGTTTAAATTCACATGTTTAGAGTAATTTTGATAGCTCATGTATAAATTGTGAAATTGCACGATATAATGCTTACTTAAGCATGTTGAGTTGTATATATGGGTGTAATAACCTGCATTTTCATTCATTAGCATTGTCATATTTAATATTCATTGTTCACTTTTATTTTAATTACAATTCTTGTGTGTAGAAATTAATTCTTACTTTGTTTCATATTTGAAAATTATTATTGGGGTCAAATTATAATTTCTGGAAAGTTAGTGATGTGTCCGGAAATATCAGCTAAAGAGCAACCGCCACGTGGCAGAAGGACCCGAGCTATTCCGGGAAGAGACCATGGGGCCCGCGCCCCGCATTAGACGTCACCGCTCGGGTGAGGTGAACCGCCCGGGCATGATGTGCGGCGGCTTTCCAGCAGGAGTAGCTCGCGAAGAACATTCCAAGCAGTTTCCTTATGTGATCCGGACTCTATCAAGGAAAGATGAGCAGTTTCCTAAACCACTTAGGAAACTCTCCTAAGATCACACAAATCTGTTGTAATTAGATTAGGCTTCCTAATCCTATTAACTTACCATGTAAGGGTGGACTCTTGCCTCTATAAAAGGGCCACCTACCCTGTCAAAAGGGGGCCAAATAAATCTATCTTCTCTAAGTATACGAGCATCCCTAGAGAACTCACGACTTACACGCATATACCCGGCCGGTATTACTGGTAGTGCCATCCACCCTTGTAGGCTCACCAGGCCCGCCGGTGATCTGCTAGTGAGAAGCGTACAGACGCAACCGTGGATGTAGGTCACCTTGTTAACGGGATCGAACCACATACAAACCTTTTCTTACTTTATTTTCCTGCTTAAATCTTGCTTACCAACTTTCGGCATCATCAGTTTGGCACCGTCTGTGGGAAACCGACACAGTCTTCTCATCAATAAAAATCTTTGACTGATCAATATGCCGCCAAAGAAAGGTAAGAAAACCGCTGACTCAACCGGTCAGGAAAACCTGCAGATCGAACCGCGGGCTACCTCCATGACCACCGAGCAGGTCACGGCGGCGCTGGAGCAACTCCTGGAGGGCCAGCGTAGAACGCAACAACAGATAGACGTGCATATGGCCCAACGCGAGAAGCGCCCCACGTCGGAGAGTCAGCCTGAGAAAAGCATTCCTGCCCGCAAGCCTGCTCGGGTGCGCAAACAAGCCCGATCAGCTCCGGTGTCCCCACCAGACCGGGAACGTCTCGCGGACGGAGAGTGCATCCAAGCCACTAAGCGCTCCCAAGGAAAACCCCGATACATTCCTCGCCAGGCGCGCCGAGTGGAGGATGCCAGAATCATCATTGATCGGCGACGTGCAGCAAGGGGGGAAGTGTCAGGACGAAAAAGCCGGGAACCGACTGATGAACCTCCCGTCCTGAGCCAGGGGGACCTTAGGCACAGGCTTACCCGAACCCACAGCCGGGTACTATCTCCGAGGTCGACACACTTTGAGGAGGAGGCCTCATCGTCCGACCCCACCAACCGTTCAGATGCGGATAGGAGAGCCAGGTAGAGTGACGTCAAAGCCCAGGTCGAGGAACTACAACAGCAGATCGAGAGGCTGAACCGCAAGTCCGGTCACGACCTCACTGACACGGAGACAGAATCACCCTATACCGCTCGGGTGACACAGTTTCCAATCCCACGGAAATTCAAACCCCCCACCTTAGCTCCTACGATGGCACAGGGAGCCCGTTGGACCACATCTGCACCTATAAGGCGCAGATGGCGTTGGTCACAACAACTGATGAACTGCTGTGCCTGGCCTTCCCCAGTACTCTCAAGGGGTGTCACGCCCCGAACCCGCACATACAGATTAAGGTCACGTGGCACGCCACCAAGGCTCAACCCAAGTGATTAACGTTCTATTTATAAAAAAAAACTAATATATATATTTATTTTTAATGGGATTTTTATTTGTGGGATTAAAATTTCCCAAATAAACATTTCCATGTATTTCAGAATTGAAATAAAAATAACTAATTTTAAAAATTTAAGCAGAGTAACGTTTGAAAAATGAAAATCTTAGCTTGATCCCTGCTAGAACACAATTTCAAAACAAACTCAAATTAACTAGCTAATTGAAATACAACCAATTAACATAGACATTCCATTACCGCACACACACATTAAAACATATATTACAACCACGGCTTATTAAACATTTTTACACTCATTAAAACCATATACAAAATTTTTAGTCTCAACTACGCATATATATAAACATTTATTTTACAATACTCCCAAGTTCCCCCAGCGATCTCACTCGTCTCGCGGTTCGCCATCCTTTTTCACACCTGAAATGGTTATTCAATAACCACAATTTGTTTAAGCTAATGCTTAATGAGCAATTAAAATCAACTACATGAATGAATATCATATGTTTATAATTCATCAACAACAAATTTTGGTATACGGTAAAACAAATACGCCTCCACTAGACCCACGAGTCTATGACCCGTGTAAAGACCCATATTTCACGTGATATGAGTTCCAACTGCCATATGGCATAATAAGTGGTCGTCACCACAATCCCTCCCAGAGGCTATCTCGTGGTGGATTTGTATAAGTCCCACTTTCAACCCAAATAGGCACATAAGCATGCTCACTTAGCAATTTCACATCACACCGTACTCGCATATAGACGTGCTTTCACAAATTTAATTGGGCCTAAATTTAACTACATGAGTTTGCCCAACTAATTTAATCATGCTTTTACTAATTAATCATAATATGTTCACATTAATATATGAACCTAAACACACAGTTCCATTCATAAAGTGAGATGAAAATCACTCACCTCAATTCGTGCTTAAAACTCCAAATTATTGCTCTATAAATTAATTCCACGCTCAATTATACACCGGTATAAATCCTCCACGATACCAAATATACTCTTAAATTTGGGATTAGCCACCGTTTAATTAACTACTGGCATCAAGAAGTGGGGAAACAAAAATCTCCTCAATATGGCCAAGTTTGGGCCGAACGCCTTCTGCCTCTCTATTTTTTTTCCTTTTGGTTCCTTGTCTTCCTTCTCTCTCTCACTTAAAGAATATATCTGAATATATATATAGATATATATATACTTAACCAACTCACTTACTCTCTAATTTAAACTTTTTATTTACTATTTTTATTTTTCCTTTTTGTTGTTTTGTTTGACATGCCACGCAGTAAGCCAAATCAAGTTGGCAAAACTAAGGGATTGGCATTAAAATGCCATAATGTTATTTATCACCTCCAACATTTAATCTCTAATGTAATTGCACCCTTCAAATTTAATTAATATTTTAATAGTACCCTAAAATTAATATAATACTTATTTAATTATCCAAATTTAAATTGGTTTTTGTATATGTCTCGTATGGGTCCCAAATGTGGTCCCATTTAATTCCGTGAACCTTCCCATTAACCTACCAATTATTTAACGTGTCCAATTCGTTCTCACAAGGGTATCCAATTTGACCATCTAAATGGTCACAACTAACAATAAATATTTATAATAACTAAATATAAATAATATAAGGTCATATAATGTTTAAATAAACATTTAAAGCACATAACAATGTTTCTCATAATTTTGTCTTATCTCAAATGAAACTTCACAGCACATATCCCAATTTGGGACTGCCACATCAGCCAATAATGTGCCCTCACTTGGACACCCATAATCAACTAGTGGGTCAAAACCCACTTTCAATAAGTGTTTAATAACACTAATAATCATTATTTATGCATGAAATAATGCAATTACATGTAATTACGGGCGAGAATATTACAAGGGGTCCGCTGCACAGTGGTTCCACGCCTTGAAGCCTCGGACGGTGGATAACTTCCAAGCCCTCGGCAAGCTGTTCATTAGCCAGTTTGTTGGGATGCTCGACCGGTCGCAGCCGGACACCCAGCTGCTTACCGTCAAACAGCGCAAAAGGGAATCCTTGAGGGAATATGTGGACCGTTTCAATCAGCAAAGACTCCTGATCCGCAACCTTAATGAAACGGCTGTAATCATGGCCTTCTGTTCGGGAGTTCAGCACACCAAGGTGGCCACGTCATTCCATCGCGACCGACCGGCAACCCTGGTGGAGCTCTCGGAGAGGGTCTGAAAATATATAGATACGGAGGAATTCCTAAAGGCAAAATGTGCCGGCCAGACGGGAGACGAATCCCCGAAGGCCAAGCGCAAGCGCGAGGGCTTCGAGAAAAATTTAGGAAAGAAGCCGAAGCAGGAGCAGAGGGAAGCCAGGGGACAGACCCCAACAGCTTTCACACCCCTTTCCCGACCTATACACGAAGTCATGGCCGCCACGGAGGCGCAGAGGCTGCTCCCGCAGCCAGCTAAACTCAGAGCCCCACCCGGTAAGAGAAACCCGCGGGATAAGTTTTGCCGTTACCACAGGGATCACGGCCACGAGATGAAGGATTGCTTCAAATTGAAGATAGCCATAGAGAAGCTAATCGAACAGGGACACCTTGCCGAGTTTGTCACAAATGATAGGCGACCTCGGCAAGATGCCCGGGTTCCTGATCGCCCACCACCACCGCTCGGCCATATCAACGTGATCTCTGGAGGAACATCAGGCGGAGGTGACTCACAGTCGGCACAGAAGAGGCATGCCCGGGCGTCCTGAGCGGATGTCGGGCAGGTCCAATCCACCGGCTCCTCACCAATCGACGCTCTGACGTTCACCTCCAACGACTTGCAGGGCATCCACTGCCCCCATGATGACTCGCTGGTAGTGACGCTTTCAATAGCCAACTACATGGTCCAGAGGGTGCTAGTGGACACGGGCAGTTTGTCTGATATTATGTTTACAATAGCATTCGATCAACTTGGGATCGCCTGGGATCGGCTCCGGCCGGTTGTTACTCCCCTGGTGGGATTTAACGGTTCCAGCACTTAGCTGCTCGGTACAATTGAGCTCCCAGCTCTCATGGGGACCTATCCCCAGCAGGTTTCCGTGCTGACTAATTTTGTGATAGTGGAGGCCCCGTCGGCCTACAACGTCATCCTCGGAAGGCCGACCCTCAACAGGGCCCGGGCGGTTGTCTCCACGTACAGCTTAACCGTGAAATTCCCAACTCCTCAGGGACCTGGATCTTTGCGAGGAGACCAGGCCACTGCTCGGAGTTATTATGTTAACTTGTTACGTCGGGGGGTAATCGCAGAAACGTTGAACGTCCAAGAAATGGACCCCCGGGATCAAAGCGACGTGATAGGGCCAATGAAGGAGCTGGAGCAAGTTGTACTGGATCCTGAACACCCAGGTGAAGTTATCAACATAGGAGCCCTGTTGGAGCCCACCTTGAAGGAAGGGTTGACCCAGTTCCTAAGGCAAAACCAAGACATTTTTGCTTGGAGTCATGAAGACATGCCCGGGATTGATCCCCGGGTGATGTCCCATCGTCTCAACGTCAGCCCAGATTGCCGCCCAGTGAAGTAGAAGCGAAGAGGCATGGCCCCCAAGAGGCAAAAAGCAGTGAGTGAGGAGGTCGAGAAGTTCCTAAAGGCGAACTCTATCCGGGAGGTCCACTATCCCGATTGGCTGACTAATGTTGTCCTGGTCAAGAAGAGCAACGGAAAGTGGAGAATGTGCGTAGACTTCACCGACCTCAACAAGGCCTGCCCCAAGGACTGCTACCCGTTGCCTAGGATAGACCACCTTATCAACTCAACAGCAGGCCACTCGCTCCTCTCGTTCATGGACGCTTACTCAGGGTACAATCAGATCAGCATGTACCCCGGGGATGAAGAGAAGACAACATTCATCACCGACCAGGGCACGTATTGTTACAAAGTCATGCCATTCGGCCTCAAGAATGCCAGGGCTACATACCAACGCCTGGTCAACTACATGTTCAAAGACCTTATCGAAAAATCTATGGAAGTGTACGTGGACGATCTCCTGGTCAAGAGCCGGGACGAGCTCGACCATCTTGAGCATTTGGCCGGGGCTTTCAGCACTTTGAAAAAGTTCAAGATAAGGTTAAACCCGGGCAAATGCACCTTTGGAGTATCCTCCGGCAAGTTCCTCGGCCATCTAGTCAGCAGACGGGGGATCGAAGCGAACCCCGAGAAGATCAAAGCCATCATCAATATGCGGTCACCCAAATCAACGAAAGAAGTTCAAAGCTGAGCCGGACGGGTGGCCGCACTGAACAGGTTCTTATCCCGAGCTACCGACCGGTGTTTGCCATTCTTTAGAATCCTCCGCAAAGCGTTTCAGTGGTCGGAAGAGTGCGATGAGGCGTTCCAAGAACTCAAGTAATACCTGGCATTGCCTCCTCTGCTCTCGACACCCATACCCGGGGAAGAATTATTTCTATACTTGGCGGTGTCACCGTCAGCGGTTAGCTCAGCACTTATTCGGGAAGAGTACGGGATACAGTTCCCAGTGTACTATACCAGTTGGGCGTTGCAGGGCACAGAAAGCAGATACACTTGCATCGAGAAACTGGCCTTCGCCCTCATCACCTCGGCCCGGAGGCTCCTCCCGTACTTCCAGGCCCATGCCATAGTAGTCCTGACTGATCAGCCCCTCCGCAGAATTCTTAGTCAGCCAGATACATCCGGAAGACTCGTCTAGTGGGCCTTGGAGCTGGAAGAGTTCGAAGTGATCTACCGGCCACGGACGGCCATTAAGGGGCAAGCTGTAGCTGACTTCCTGGTTGAGTTTACCTACCCTGAGGACCCGGTCGAAGAATCCAAGCCTCCGGCCTTACCGCCCGGGTTAAACTCTGATATTCTGACCTGGGTACTGCACGTGGATGGTTCCTCCAATCTGCAAGGTAGTGGAGCTGGAATTATCTTGACTACCCCTGATGGTATCCAACTCGAATATGCTCTACGATTCGGGTTTTGCGCTTCCAACAACGAGGCCGAGTACGAAGCCCTTTTGGTCGGGTTGCAGTTGGCCATCTCGATGAGTGCGCAACAGGTCCAGGGCTACAGCGACTCCCAGTTTGTGGTCAACCAAGTAAATCAAGAATATGAAGCTCAGGAAGACAACATGGTAGCCTACTTGGCTCTTGTCCAAGCAGCTTCCAAGAAGCTCTAAGGGTTCTCCATCACCCAGATACCTAGAGAAGAGAATACCAGAGTGGACCGGCTTACTCGCCTCGCCTCGTCCTTTGAATCAGACTTGCCTGGGATAAGGATACAGTTCCTACCCGAGCCGAGTGTGATCAATTCAGAGGGCATGGAGGTCGACCCGGTCGCTCAGGGACCTAGTTGGATGGACCCGCTCGTGACATTCTTAACGACAGGAAGGCTACCAGATGACAAGGATGAGGCATGTCGGGTCAAGTACCGAGCAGCGCGATATCACCTCCTTGACGGCATTCTCTATAAAAGGGGATTCACTATCCCGTACCTCCGTTGTGTTCATCCTGCGCAAGTGCAAGCAATATTGTTTGAAATCCATGAAGGTGTGTGTGGAAACCACATCGGAGGTCGGGCGATTTCCAGAAAGGCCCTACTACAGGGTTACTATTGGCCAACCATGGCCCGAGATTCGCAGGAGTATGTTCGAAGGTGTGACAAGTGTCAGCGGTATTCTCCCATGATCAACCAACCGGGAGAGCTCCAAACACCGGTCCACAGTCCCTGGCCATTTGCCCAGTGGGAAATTGACATCGTCGGTCCATTACCGACAGGAAAAGGGCAAGTTAGATTCGCCGTAATAGCTGTAGACTACTTCACCAAATGGGCGGAGGCCGAGCCCTTGGCAACGATAACCGAGCGGAAGAAGAAAAGCTTCGTGGAAAGAAATATCCTCAGCAGGTTCGGTATCCCATAAGTCCTGATCAGCGATAATGGCTGACAATTCGACACACCAGTCTTCAAACAGTTCTGCTCGGGCTATGGGATATTAAATCACTATTCCTCCCCCGAACACCCGCAAGCTAATGGTCAAGCCGAGGTAACCAACCGTACGATCTTGCAGTCAATCAAGACAAGGCTTGAAGGCGCGAAAGGCCTGTGGGCGGAAGAGCTACCATCCCTGCTGTGGGCCTACCGCACTACACCCCGAGCAGCTACGGGCGAGACCCCATTCTCCTTAACCTAGGATTTCAAGGCAGTGATCCCTACAGAGCTCGGGTTGCCGACGTACCGGGTGACCAACTTCAGTAACTTGGACAACGAAGAAGCTCTCAGGACAGAACTAGACCTGGTGGAAGAAAGGAGAGACCAGGCCTATCTCAAGGTGGCAGCTTACAAGCAGAGGGTCTCGCGGTATTACAATAGCAAGGTGAAGCACCGTAGCTTTCAAGTAGGGGACCTCGTCCTCAAGGCGGTGAACCAGTTAACTCGAATCTCGAGCCACGGCAAGTTGGGGGCAAACTGGGAAAGCCCGTATAAAGTGACTCGGGTTAAACGACCGGGAACCTATTGGTTACAGAGCATGGACGGGAATGATCTCACCTATCCTTGGAATGTGCGACACCTCCGAAAGTACTATTAGTAGCATCGGACTACGGGAGTTTAGTATTATAGGCAAAATTCCTTCATGTAGCTCGGCTTGAGCAATAGACATTTTTTATTAATAAATTTTCACGGTTCTATTTTAAAAATTTACTCCTGTCAGTACAGCGTGCAATGCACCAAAGACCTCGGGCCTAACCCCGAGGCACCAAAGACCTCGGGCCTAACCCCGAGGCACAAAAAGGCCTTGGGCTTAACCCCAAGGCAGAGAAGACCTCGGGCTCCGAACCCAGGCATAAAAGGACCTTGCAACCACCCATGTTCCAGGTCGGTTTCCTACGGTCGTTCCCCAACACGCCCTCGCCTTAACAGGACGCCTAGGGCAAGGGGATTGTCGTCCTAAGCAGGAAATTACTTCAAGCTTTGCTTAGGCCCAGCCGACGATGGGGCCAAATCCCTAGGTGGCCGACAATGGCGAGCTTCAAATGCCCCTGCGACCACCCATGTCCCAGGTCGGTTCCCTACGGTCACCGGTTCCCGTACTCCCGCCTTAGCAAAATGCTTGGGGGACAGGGAAACATTAGGCCAAAACAGGGAATCACACTGGTCACTACAAGAGCTTGGGAGATCTTCCTAAGCGCTTACAGTGATCAGAGATATATCATGGGTCGTAAAACAGGATACACCTATGATACGCCGGGACAACCCTGATGGTAATACAGGGTACTCCTATAATACACCGGACGATCCCAGATACTAGGTAGGGCTAGTCCCTACAGTGCTCCGGGCGATTACCTTTTAGAAAGGTTAATAAGACTAGGCGTTTGGTTGGTTACGGTCCTAAAGCATTTGCTAAGGCAGGTGTTAGGTCGGCCAAAACCGAGCGGATACTAGCAACTATAAACAGGCATAGTACAAAAAAAAGAAGACGATTAATGAAAAGTAAATTTGACCCGAAGGGCCCTTTTATTAATGTAAACTGTACAGAGCCTAGGGGGCAGTTGTAGTAGCCCCCCCATAAAAAAAGAAACTACAACAAAAAAAAAAGAGAAAAATAGCAACAGTCCGGGAGTAGGGAGCCTAGGCGTCATCTACATTAACAATGTCCACAGCCTCTTCAACTTCTTCCCTGGGCTGCCCTTCCTGGGCGGCAGCTCCCTCTTGGCCAGCCGGGGCAAGGGCACCCTTATCCGCAGCAGCAGCTTCGGCGTTAGCATCCTCGGTAGCTTCGGGCGCTATGTCCCAGTAGTCAGAGTCAACCCCCTGGTAAGGAGTGGTGTCCCACTCCGGTTGGTCCCGGGCCAGTCTCCTCTTCAAATCCTCGTACCCAAGGAAGAAATGTCGAAAGTTTCCCCCGGAGGACCGGCGACAGTCGCCGCCTCTGAGAATGCCCTCGCCTGAGCTTCTGCGGCCGCGCGGCCAGCCTACTCAGCCTCAAGCTCCGCCAGTGCCACCGCTAGGCCTTCCTGGGCTGCCCCGAGGCTTGAAATCAGGCCCTTGACCCTGTTTTTCTCCACGGTCAAGGCCCTCTCTTTGGTCTCCAGTGCAACCTCTTTCTCAGAGAGGGCGGCCTCGGCGGCAGTGGCTCTCCCGGCAAGGGCCGACATGAAGGACTCAGCTCCGGCAGCCATGCAGCCGACCTGCAATCAAGGTAAAAGAGGAAATCAGCCATTATTGTCAACAGAGCAGAAAATGCAAAGAAATCAGCCGATGCAGAACAGTTACTTACCAGATGAGAGATACTATATAGCCAAGCCTGAAAGACTTGGGGAGACATGCCGGCGCACCTATCCACTTGACTAAAGTAGGCACGGTCTGACCCTGTCCCGAGTCTCCCTGGTCTCGTCCAGGGGTGTTCCGGAGGGAATCTCGGCTCGGGGGACAGACGTTTCGCCCGTTATGACAGCCCGGGGGCTTGACGCCTCCCCGAGAGCTCGGGCCGTTGAAGGGCCATGCCTGAGTCGCCTAAACTGGCGTACGTTGCCAGAAGCCTCCACGGCCGGCCTCTTCCCGGTCACCGCCATCCGCTCGGCAGCAGCCGCCTGAAGAGCCCTCAAGCGCTCGGGATCTTTCCTGGGGGCCATCTCTGCAAAGGGAAAATAGCCACGGGGTTAGCAACTAAGATAACAAGGACATGTGGCAAGGATAGCCCGGGCTGATACAAGTGAACCAACTCTTACCCGGGGGGATGTTAATGAAGGCCGGCGCCTTAGCAGGATGACGAGGTCGACGGTCGCCTTTCTGATCTCCCGACCGTGTCAGCACGTCACAGATATTGACGGGCTGTCCAATCAATCCCCTGATTCTCTCCTCGCACTCTGCCGAAACACGCGGGAGGTTGACTGACCCCACTGCAAAGTAAACCAAAGCAATTAGTTCAAAACCATAAAGCAAGGCTTGAAAAGGGGGCATACGGAGTATGGGACGGACTTACCCCTCAACTCCTCTGCCCAAGAGGTCCTCAGTTGACTCCCAGGGGCTGGCTCGTAGAACCCAGGGGTGGACACTTGGAAGAACTTTTTCTTCCACCCCTTGTTGTTGCTCGGGCAGTTGACGATAACTTTCTTCCCCTGCCGAGCCCCTAGAGAAAAGAATCTGACCTCCCCATGAATGGGGAAGGGCCGCTGGATCCAGAAGAACTCTTGAAGGGTGAGTTCGTACCCGAAGATCTGGGGCCACAAGGAGATGGACCCCATAAGATACTTCCACTCATTCGGGGCTAACTAACCGGGGACTATTCCCAGAAAAATCAAAACGTCCCGGGCGACCGGATGGAGGGGGACACGAAGGCCAGCTAAGAAGGCATCCTCGTATAGGGTAACCAAACCCCTATGATGGATATATGCCCTGCCGGGGCGGGCGGACAAGGAGCTGCCATCGGGGACGGCGTACTTACCCCTGATCCAGTCGAGGTCCCCGGAATGCAAGGTTGAGGAAATAAACTCGCAAGCGAATGCTACTTCGGGATCGGGTTCCTTAGGGTTCTTGTCACCTAAGCCCCGTGACACCGATGCAGTGGGGGTCTCCTGGTTGGACTCATCGGTCGACGCTCGGGCCGGTATACGGCCCTCACTATAACGATCTGAGGGGGAAGCTGATGGTAGGTCTATACTGGGGTCAGGCATGCCCGACCTGGACATCTCACTCTCTGATCGGGAGGCAGAGTTGAACCCGGAGTGGTCCATCCCTGATATTCCTACGGTACGGTAAGGGAGCAGGCTGCGATCTATGTAAGGGTCGGAAACCCCAAACCTAGTATACAGTGGGGGCAACGTCATTAACCTGAACGGCAACAAATATATGCTTCTTAACGCTAGGTAACACTCCCTCAAAATAGCCCACGGGATGCCCACTCGGTTCAACTGAGCTAAGGTTCCCCCCGACTTAAAATATGCGCAGAATCTGAGAAGGAAGAAATCCCACTCCCGCTCGAACCCTACCAGACTCGTCCTCTCCAGCCTCACTCCGACAAGAAGAAAGATAGGGGGAAGAAGGAGAAATCAGTAAATAGAAGTTCGGGATAGAAGGAGACTTAGAAAGCTTAAAGCTCAGGAGTTTTGTCCGGGAATACTCGTCTCGGCAAAAGTGGTTCAGAAAGTGGCCAAACGTTCCTTATATAGGAGCTATGGACGGCCAAGATCAAAGCGGATCCGACGGCCCATATGACTTCCCGCCCAAACTGTCGCTTCGGGTACGTGACGCGTCGCCTCAAAAGGAGCGCGCATTAAATGCGTGACACGACGGCTCGGTTAGCCCATCAACGATTCGGTTACGATCGCACCGCCATCGTTGGATCCTAACCTGGCCACTTACCATTTGCCACATGGCAGCAATAGGTCCGAGCCCACAATACCGCCACCCTAGCCTTTTTCTACACCGACCGGATCCCTGGGAGTTACCCGGACGGTTTTTAGAGCAATATTGATTTTCGATCCTTGCCCGATGACATGTCTAATCAGTTCTGAAAATGGGGGGCAGTGCCGATAAAGCCAAACGGAGTTCCAAAAATCAGTCGCTAAGGAGCAGAAAGCCAAAGCTAGGTCGGTCAACGAAAACCGATCTGGTATTGGAGGCTAAATGCTATGCAGAAGTAAGGAACAGTTGGCAAAAGCAGAATAAGAGAAAGTGTCGGCCTCAAGGACCTTTTTATTGCAATAAAAAGTGAACTATACACAGGTTTCGGGGCAGTTATAGTAGCCTCCCTGTAGACACCCCAATTTTGACCGACCGTCGAATTTAGGAGAGTGTCACCTCCATGTCCAATGATGATAAGGACCAAAAAATTTGAAGTATTCCAAGCGCTTCAGAAAGTTTTCCAAATGCGATAAAATTTCACAGAAAGAAGAAAATATCAGGTATTTAAGAGAATTCAGGTGTAAAACACCATTTTCGGAAAAGATCTTCAAGAATAAGTTTCTTTAAGAAAAAGGGAAGAAAAAAGACCTAAAAAGGGAAGTTCTGCAGAAAAATGGCACACGGCAGATTTTCGCTGCATTCAGTGAATTCCGAGCGGCACTCACGGAGTGCCGAACGGCATTCAGTGAGTGCCGACCCGGCACTTACTGAGTGCCGCCGACATTTTCTGACTGTCGTTCACTTTTAAAGTCCGTATTTTGCAGTGCAATACGTATGTGTATGCGGATAAGAATAAAAAACTGATAAAGTAAGACTGACAAAAATGCGACAATCCATTAATTGCCGCGGCATTGGATGAGAGCCGCTCGGCAGTCACGCAGTGCCGGAACGGCAATCATGGACTGCCGCGGCGGCTTTCACGGACTGTCGCGACAGTTTCTTGATTGCCGCCCTGGGCAGCAGTCTGTCTAATTTCAGGAAGTACATATTGTACCACCAAATGAGATGTTTACACATGTCTTTTACTCCGAATTCACTGAAAATACCTGGGTTATTTTGTCTATAAAAGGAGAGGATCTTCTAAGAACAAGGGGAGAACAACACATACAAAAAAAAAACTATCGTTACACCAACATCTTTGGAGAGAAAAGAGAGAGTTTAGAGAATTAGAGAGAAGAGCTTGGAAGATCTTCAAAGGAGAGAAACTTTGAGGATAGTTGGAGGTGATCCTCTAACCATAAGTTGTTTTATTTGCATTCTTTCTTTTGAATCCCCAAACTATTTTGTTTTCTTTGCTCCATTTCTTTTATTGTTCATACTTCCTTCTTGAGACTCTTGGAGATCCTCAATATCTCTCTTGAAATCTCTTGAATATGATCTTTTGAACCTCATGTAAGCTTATACTTCACATGAAAGTCAAAGTTTGATCATCATTTTATTTTATAAGCAAATAGAGGGATCCAAGTCCATACTCATGACTTGGGTCCTCTAAACTTGATGTCTTAGGGAATCCTTTCCATATTATTTTGAGACTCATGAGTTTTAGTCATGTCTTGATCTCCAATGACCATAAAATGGTAGGAGAAGTGATTTGGTTTAAACCCAACTTCATGGTTTAATAGTTGGAGTTACCAAATAAAAGTTGAACTTGACAAATGAAAACAGTGAGTTCACAAACTGTTTTTGATCAAAGATTTTTAGTTCGAAATCTAACCGTTGAAATCAAGTGAAACCAACGGGAAAGTGTCAATAACACAGTAATCTACCACTGTAATTTTTGTTTTGAGGTGGTTTTATGTTTAGAAGGGTTTGATCATGGGTTTTGTGAGTCAACCACAATCTGTCCAGAGTTTTAGAATAGTTTCAGAACAGCAAGTCCATTTTGAAATTCATAAATCAGAATTCTAATGGAGTTTTTGGGGTCTCTAATAATATTTTCTGGGTATCTTAATGTGTTAGGAAGATACCCTAAAAAGAACTAAGCATTTCGGAGCTTTTTGCTATTTTTAAAAAATCAAACAATATCTCTGGACAGAGAGTTGTACATCTCTGAGCGATGTCTGGTTTTTGTCCATTTCCCAGAGATCTAACCGTTGAAACTTTGATTTCTTTTTTGATTTGGAAACTAGACTCAAAGAGGCATCTTGTGTCCAAAATTCACCGACAGCAAACAATAGGAGACGTGCTTTTTCTTTTTTTAATGTTCTGGTCTGCTCTCTGCAATTTTCAGAATTTTATGACACATTTGACCAACTTTGTTAATAATGGGTCAAATGACTTTTCTATGACTTAGGGCTTAAACTATGTTTCAATAATGATTAGTTGAGCTTTAATTCAAAGCTTAAGAGTATTTCATAGTTTATTCTTGTCCATGTACATATTCATCCATATGGTTTGGCACTTGTAATTAGGACTTATTTGCTTTAGATTCAATTACATTTGATAGATTTAAGCTAGAAATTCAAGATTGTTATTTCTAACTTCACCTCTTGTATATCATGTGCACTAACCTTTGTTTTGTAGCGCTATTGAGGTACGATTTCTCAACCCCTCTCTAGTTTATTGAATTCTTTGGTTTTATTTGATTTTCGACCTCATGTGCGACACCTTAGAATTAAGATTTGCCTTATGTGTATATGTGATTAGAGACTTTTTTTTTAGACTTTCTTTTGTGTGTATGCATTGCACGTTTAATATCGCTGCTGGATCCCGGGTAAGCTCTCTTGTTCCCTATTGCACATCATATTGCTTGCTACTTGACATATGTGGCTTATGAATGATATTTTTGTCATTAGCAATTTTAAACCCTTTGGACGTGCTTTTGTGATGTATATATATATATGTATTAGTTGAGGGCACACTTAAATTAATAATTCGATTAAAAGGATGTTGAGTAGAGGCCTATCGCAAGATAGGATGAGAGAGGGTGTTTTAGTCCGACGGGCTCCTTCCTCTCTCATTCCATAATCCCCGGACCTAGTTAATCTCTGGTTTCGCAAAAGATCAGTTTCCTTTTAAATGGTTTCTTAATTTTTCTTTTAAAAATTAAGTGGCGACTCATTTGTTTTGAATTTGAATTTTAAAAGAACTTTAAAAGAAAAGCTGTGGGTAAGGAAAAATGCGATATCCACACTCCCCGGTAAAAAAAAGAAGAAGAAAAAAAAAACAGCAAAAAACAGCAAGGAGTCTTCAAGTTCCTTTGCCCTTCAGAGCTTTCACCTCCTCTTCCAGGGCCGTCATCCTCGCCACCAACTCCTTGACAATGAGCTCTATGGTGTGAACATCCACCTCCTGCATAACAGATTCAGTTTGCAGGCGGGCAGTCTGCTTCTCCACCTCTTGAAGACGACCCTCTAGGTTACCGAGGGCAAGGCCCGTCCAAGAGCTCGGCACATGAGGACCGGTTGGGGATTCCGTTCGGTTCCTTTTTGGTGGGGGTTGAGACTCTTCCCCGACTGTCTTTTCTTTCCCCTTCCGGGATGGGCCTGGTGGCGGGATCGCATTTCCGGAGGAGGATGAGTCGTTGCTGGTGGACAGGGAGACTGGTCCCTCGGGAGGGCCAGCCCTACTTGTGGCGCGCAGACCAGAAGCCATGGACCGAGTGTAGCGGCGAGATCCAGAGGCAGCAGCAGCAGGGGGCGCAGGCGGAGCCTCACCGCCGACCTCACCAGTGGAACCCCCGGTCAAATCCGAGAACATGAGGCCAGCTTCGACGGCACGGTCGATTGCCTCTGTGTCGGCAACAGAGGGGGCAATACCGCGGAAGGCAGCAAAGGACGCCTTGCACAATTCCGCATCAAAGGCCGCATGAGGGCGGAGATCAGGGTCCACCAGCCAGTTGCCAGACACCACAACCCAAGGATATTGGCGCCACCTCTTGTTCGGGAAATCCAAGCCCTGGGCAAGGTGTCTTCCCTTTGCCCCAGGGCGTAAGTAAGGGCCCCCGTGGTCAATCCCTAGGACATAACACCTGACGACGTCGATGGAACGGAGGAGCACCCCAAGTCGCTGGTTCAGTATTGATATCCCCCAGAGGAGGCGGGCCACATTTGGACGACGCTTGGAGAGCGAAATACGCAGCCCCTGTGGCAGGTCGTAGAAGGAGGCTGGAAAAGGGAAGTGTAGCCCCACAACTAGCAGCAGATAGCTGCTAATGAGGACGAAAGGGAAGGCGATTTCCTCCCCTTCGATGTAGGGGCGGACTCCAACGTCATCTGGAATTTTGCAGTCTTCCCGAAAAATCCTAAGTCCGTCGTCGGAGTTTAGGTCAACATGGGAGGCCATTGGAAAAAGAAGGAGTGGGCAATAAAAGCAAAGGAAGAAAGCTCGAGAACGCGTTGCTCTCGAGAACCGCTCGGTAAATTCGGTTGTTAATCTGCAGTAAGGAATGGACTGAACAGGTGCCCCTTATATAGGCATCGTGAACGGCATAGATCAGATTGGATCGAACAGCTCGTATACCCTCCCGCCAAAACTGTCATTTCGGGCACTTGGGGAGTCGCCTCAAAAGGTGTGAACATTTAATGCTCGACGTGATATTTTAGTTGCCATGCAAACGATTCGGTTACTTCTGCACGAGAATCGTTGGATCTTAACTAGACCAGTAGCCAGGTGGCACGTGGCATTCGGGATGCCGGGCCTAGTCACCGTTCAGTCAGTAAGCCGGCAAACCGCCGCAATCGGTTCCAGTCCGGGTGAAATCCCGATCTACGCCCGAGCGGTATCGTGGAGACGATCTTAATTTTCAAACTTCCTCTGCCAAGATGTCACATCAACTTTGAAAATGGGGGCAGCTGATGTGTCTAGAAATATCAGCTAAAGAGCAACCGCCACGTGGCAGAAGGACCCGAGTTATTCCGGGAAGAGACCATAGGGCCCGCGCTCCGCATTAGACGTCACCGCTCGGGTGAGGTGAACCGCCCGGGCATGATGTGCGGCGGCTTTCTAGCAGGAGTAGCTCGCGAAGAACATTCCAACCAGTTTTCTTATGTGATCCGGACTCTATCAAGGAAAGATGAGCAGTTTCCTAAACCACTTAGGAAACTCTCCTAAGATCACGCAAATATGTTGTAATTAGATTAGGCTTCCTAATCCTATTAACTTACCATGTAAGGGTGGACTCTTGCCTCTATAAAAGGGCCACCTACCCTGTCAAAAGGGGGCCGAATAAATCTATCTTCTCTAAGTATACGAGCATCCCTAGAGAACTCACGACTTACACGCATATACCTGACCAGTATTACTGGTAGTGCCATCCTCCCTTGTAGGCTCACCAGGCCCGCCGGTGATCTGCTAGTGAGAAGCGCACAGACGCAACCGTGGATGTAGGTCACCTTGTTAACAGGACCGAACCACATACAAACCTTTTCTTGCTTTATTTTCCTGCTTAAATCTTACTTACAAACTTTCGGCATCATCAGTTAGTAACACCTATGTTGGATTTGCAAAATCTGTATTTCAAACAGTGAAAATAATTTCTTTTGACTCAAACAGTATTTTTATAAAAACAGAAAATCATTTCTTGAGTTAAAATGAATTCTCTGTATTTTGTGACGGACATCGCGCCACAAAAATACCAGTTTATGTTAAAAACTATCCGAGCTTTGCTAAACTTCCACAGATTTTGGAAGTGATGTAAAGTTTGATTAGACTTATGCTTTATTGCCATTTATGGAAACTAATGATTGCCTTAAGCTTTGTTTGGAAATGTATAGTTTGTGTGTGTTGAGTTGTGCCATAAGCTATTTTACCCAAACATATGTTTAGATTCCAAGCAACTTGTGTGTGCCTTGTTTGGCCAAGCTTGTGTTTGTGTATGCTTTGTTGAACCTTAATATGCATTTCCCAAACACCTTAGTTAGCCACTATATAACTAACTTGGCTCTTGGAGGATCTATTGGGTTAACAATCTGTAAATGCGTATACGTATGTGTATATATGCTGGAGGTTTAGGAGAAATTAAGGGGTTCTTGTTAAGTTAATTGAGTTTAGGAGAGCTTAAAGTAATACTTGGGCTCCAAGTTCATGCTTGTTATATATACACCACCCACAGCTCACATTTTGGACACTCTACACTTTCTGCACTTCACAAATTGAGAGAGTTGAGAGAGATACACAGAGAGTTCTACAAATTTTCTAGAGAGAGAGGAAGTACATCACCATAGCCAAAGCTTTTATTTGGTTGCTAAATTCTTATATCTTTATCAACTTCTCCAATCTATACCACAGTGAGTATTTCTAACTTGCTTGACTTGTAATACATAGTCCAATTTCAGATTATATAGCTTGTTTGAGAAATCTCCATTGATAATTATACGTATGAATTTCATAGCTTGAAAACCATGAATTTCCAAACTTAATCAAAATCTATTTTTAGAATGAAATATGAAAGATTATATGTCATATATGCCATATTTGAAGTTTTAGAGTCGAATTGGTTCATATGAAAAACTATATAAGAAATTAAGTTTTGATAACTTTTAATCTTTCATAAAATTTTAGAGTTATAGTTAGAATCATGTTAAATTGATAATGGATTCTTGATCCTCATTTAAAAACGAAGAGATCCATTTATAATAAGGCTAGGTTTCGATCAGTTTGCAAAATGGGTCTAAAAATCTGAAATAGGGGAAAACTGGGGAAGAAAATGAAGCCTCTGCTTCATCTCGCGCACGCGATCGCGGGAGCGACCCGCGCGCGCAAGGTGTCTGATTTCAGGCAGAAAGAAAAGGTTTTTATAATAAAATAAAAAATGGGCAGGTCGCGCCAGCGGCCCGCGCGCGCGACTTTTGGCAGTTTCTAGTTCTTGCTTATTTTGTGTTAAGGAACTGTTTGGGGGTATTTTATGAACTGTTAAAGCTCTGTTTGAGAAATTTATTAAAGCAGAATCCTATTTGACTATGTGTAGATGATTAAAACAATGAATTGTGACCTATCAATCCCCGTACGTATGTGTTTCTTGAATTCATTAAATTCCTTTATGTTTAAGGTTCATGACATACATGTGGAGTCAGTTGTACATGCATGTGGGTGTCAGTCAGTGTGAAAAAGAGTAATGGTCAGTGTGGAAAAGAGTATGAGATTGAGATTGAGATTGTGTTGTGGACACTCCCTGGTTGTTGTGTACCAAAGTGTGACGTGTTGAGATTGCGGTGAGAGTGTCTTTGCAATGCGACGGTGGCAAAACTGGACACTCCCTGACGACCATGGTAGCGTCAAAGTGTGTGACGCCGAACTGGACATTCCCTGGCACCCTTGTGCTAAAGTGTGGCTATCGGAGTATTTCAAAGATACTGGTGTGAGATAGTGGGTTATTGTGTTGTCGAGAGAAAAGTGTTGGTAAGATGAGTGTGGTGGATCGTTGCATACATGGTCATATGTTTTAATGAATGAACGACTTTTAAATATATTCCCTGTTATTTTTATAATTGAATTCTTCCCATGATTTAACCACTGAATTTACAAACCTAAAAAGAGAAAATTTGTAAAGGGGTATGTTTTACATTCAAAGTTATGTTTTTAATACTCACCAGCTTCTTGAAGCTGACAACGTTGATGCGTCCTGGACATTCGTGTTCAGGCTTTTCAGGTTATAACCAGGAGGAATCTTATGACTATGCGAATTGAGAACAACTGCTGGAAAGAGAAATTTCCGTTATGTGCTTTAAGTTTTAAACTGTTTTGTAATAAGGATGACTGTAATAGACACTAAGTTATTGTTTTAATTTAAGGCGGTCTGTGCCTTTAGATGACCCGTGCTGTAATATTTATTAAGTTAGAAAAATATTTGTAAGCTTTGATTGCTCTACTCTGATTATTGTTTATCGTTGTTCGACGTTTGGGACGGAATCGATCATTCAAACTGTCGCGACCTACGGGTCCATAAAGGAAATTAAACGCTTTCCTTATTTATGCTACGTCGGGGCATGACAGGATTTAGTGGTATCAGAGCCAGGTTATTATTTATATCAAGATAGTTTAGCCAGGGTAGGGTTTACCAGTTTAGACCCGATTCCACGATCTGTTAGCATAAGCTTCACACACTCGATGTTAAGACAGGGAGGATAGACCCAGAACCCAAACGCCTAAGATTATCTTTTTCCTTATTTAAGTAGTACCTTTTTGTCTGGTATGGACCCAGCTCATCCACTATATGTACCAGACGGATTTGGGGGACACTTTGTGACACCTGGGCCAGTGGTCCCAGCCTTCCTCGACTTGTATCTTACGGCCGTTGAGCAGTTGGCCACAACGACCGTAGTATCTGACTTATGGCACCAGGTCCACGTGGTGGGCTTAGTTGACTTGACTCGTATCCGCCTAGAGCTTCGTTACTTTGTAGAGGCTCAGCGCTTGGTGTTGGTTGAGGTTTTGAGGTTGGTCGATAGCGATGCTTTCTATCTTCCCCTCGAGATCCAGATTGTGCACGCCCATCTGGCTCAACTAGAGATGCCTCCGCCAGTGGTCCCCATTGCCGAGGACGATGCTGAGGCTGTTCATTTGGTCCCAGTAGGAGGGGAGGATGTAGAGGATGGCATAGGTCTAGGCGACTTAACCGCTGACCTTGAGGCTGAGCTAGCACTTGAGCTAGCCTTACCTGAGGAGATGGTAGTTGAGGTAGATGCCCCTGTGCCTGCTTCATCGTCGACCTCTCACGGCTATGACGGGGTTGGTTCGTTCTTTGTGCAGCGATTTCGCCCCGTCGATTCGCTAGATCTCCTGATAGCTGCTTATGGAGACGATTGACATTCTAGATATGACCTTGTACATATTAACTACTTTTGACTATTAGCTCTATCTCTTTTTGCAAACTGTAATTACATGCATTAGAGTGTAGGGCAATGACCCCATTTTTGTAACATTAACTCTTGCATGCGTCCTAACCCATACAGATAGGGTAGGCATCGATCTGATCATACATGCTTTTTGTATCAACTTGACAAGAAGTTATATATATAAAATATACTCTTTTGAATGTTGTTGTCATCGCTTAAATTTCGTTACATTTCTGTTTCATGCATATTTCTCATCCCTTCATCACTATCATGCATAGAATGGCTGGGAGACCGAGGAGGAATCAGAATTTGATTGAGGGAGCACCCGAGGCTACCGATCCTACGGGGATGTTCGAAGCTTTTGTCAGACGTTTGGAAAGAATCAGTAATACAAATGACAACCGACGAGACCGCCAAACTGGAGACACACTGCTGGAGAGATTTCGTGCGCTAAGGACCGAGCAGTTTATGGGTACCTCAGAACCCTAGAAAGCCGAGCAATGGTTAAGACAGATGGACCACATGTTCGAGGCTGTCCAGTGCAACGAGATGGATAAGAGGAGATTGGCTACATTTCAATTGACTGATGCCGCCGTAGATTGGTGGACTCGGTGATAGCCACTATTGGGAACACAACTGCTACGGGAATGATGTGTACTGCGTTCAAGGGAAGGTTTCTGGAAAAATATTTCCCGGCTATGGAGAGGCACAGAAGAGAGAAGGAATTTATGGACCTGACGCAAGGAACCAAGTCGGTGCAAGAGTATACCACACAGTTTGAGAGACTGTCTCAGTTCGCTCCACACCTGGTTGATACTGAGGAGAAGAAGATACAGAAGTACAACCAAGGGCTAACACTGCAAATTCGCCGCCTGACTCTCGGTCACCTAGAAAAGTTGTTTGAGGGATTGGTTGGCTTGGTTACTGACCTAGAAGAAGACGCTCGAGTGAAGCAGAAGCAATTTGAATTTCGGCCACCTCAGAGGGGTAATTTTGGAAATAGACCACCAATGAATCGTACACAAGGGCAGAAGAGGAATTTTGACAGAAGCAAGAGGACCCAAGCTATCACCTATCCGACTCAACCCCGAGTAGGAGAAGGAAGTAGTGGTGGAAAATGCTTCAACTGTGACAACCCTGGTCATCTGGCTCGAGATTGCAAGGCACCAAGGCGTGCTGCTCAGCAAGGAATAGTCTGCTTCAACTGTGGTGAACCAGGTCACATCAGTAGGTTCTGTATTGCCCCTAAGCAGGTGACTTATAGTCAACGGGTCAAACTCGCTTGAATGCTGTTATCCCTGATGCAGCAGGATATGATAGAACTGTGTATGAAGAAGGAGATTATGGAGAAGGTCAACCTGATTAGCAAGCAGTGGAACATACACTAACTCTGTTTAACTCTTATGTTAAGGTGTTATTTGATACGGGTGCTGCTCTTTCATTCATATCTGTTAATACAATTCGAAGATTGGGTATCTTACCTCATTGGTAAGAGAAAGCTTTGAGGGCTACTTCGCCATTAGGAGCTGCAGTCAGATTAAGACATGTGTGCAAGGACTGTCCTCTACGGATAGGAGACCGTGAGATCCTGTCTAGATTGATTGTCCTCTCAATGAAGGAGTTCGACATAATCCTAGGGATGGATTGGCACACTCAGAATTAAGTGAAGTTGGATTATGCGAGGAAGAGAATTATTTTCCCTGACAATGAGAATCAACCTTTTGATTTTCAATGTAACCCTTCGGGAGATATATTCCTCACCAGATGTTTAGCGAACATCGAAGTCGTCAGTACAGAAGCGACAGTGTCGTCTATACCTGTAGTCAAGGACTTCGAAGAAGTATTTCAAGACATTTCTGGATTACCGCCCGAGAGAAGTATAAAGTTCTGTATTGAGCTTATACAGGGTACCGTACCGATCACGAAGGTTCCCTACAGAATGGCCCCCTCAGAACTATTGAAATTGAAGAACAAGTACGAGAGCTCGAGAACTTAGGTTTTGTACGTCTAAGTACATCGCCTTGGGGAGCACCGGTGTTATTTGTGAAAAAGAAGGGCGGAACGCTCAGGTTGTGTAACGACTACAGAGAACTGAACCGTGTAACTATCAAGAACAAGTATCCCTTACCTCGGATTAATGATTTGTTTGATCAACTTCAAGGAGCTACGACATTTTCCAAGATAGACCTAAGGTCGGGATATCATCAGTTGAGGGTACGGAAAGAAGATATACCTAAGACTGCTTTCAGAACCCGATATGGTCATTACGAATTTTTGGTGATGCCGTTTGGAATGACGAATGCCCCCGCAGTGTTTATGGATCTGATGAACAGAGTGTTCAAGCCTTATTTGGATCAGTTTGTCATCGTCTTTATAGATGATATTTTGATCTATTCTAAGTCAGGAGAAGAACACAAGCAATACCTACGGATTGCGATGCAGACGCTTAAGGACCACCAGTTGTATGCCAAGTTCAGTAAGTGTGAGTTCTGGTTACAAGAAGTGAAATTTTTGGAACACAAGGTGTCATCTCAAGGAATTTCTGTGGATTTATCCAAGACCGATGCGGTGTCAAACTGGGTTAGGCCGAGCAACCCTACGGAAGTTCAGAGTTTACTTGGACTCGCCGACTATTACAGAAGATTTGTTGAGGGATTCTCTAAAATAGCTGCACCATTGACTGGGTTGACGAAGAAGAATTTGAATTTCGACTGGACAGAGAAGCATGAGCGCGCCTTTCTAGAGTTGAAAGAGAGACTCACCACCGCACCGGTACTAGATATACCCAAGCCTGATGAGAAGTTTACTATCTTTAGTGACGCGTCATATCAAGGACTAGGGTGTGTACTTATTCAAGATGGCAGAGTTATCGCTTATGGATCTAGACAACTGAAACCGAATGAGTTGAACTATCCCATTCATGATTTGGAGTTGGCGACAGTAGTATTTGCACTCAAAATTTGGAGACACTATCTCTACGGTGAGAAGTTCAATTTGTTCTCCGATCACAAGAGTCTGAAATATTTGTTCACACATAAAGAATTGAACATGAGGCAACGCAGATGGATGGAGCTGATCAAAGATTACGACTTCACGTTAGAATACCACCCTGGTAAGGCTAATGTGGTCGCTGATGCCTTGAGTCGATAGACTCGTGAGACGATCGCCTCCTTAATGGTTAGAGAATGGCGAGCATTGGAGACGTTGGCGGAGTTCGATGTACAGAGTGTTGAAGAAGGAGAAGGATAACTTTTTGGATGTCTTATCCTACAGTCTGTTCTTATCGACCACATTATTGGAGCTCAGAAAGAAGATGAAAAGATTCAAGCATGGTTTGCGAAGATGTCAGAGAAAGATCCGACAGAATGGAGGGTAGGAATTAACGGAGGATATCGGTGCAGAGATAGATTATGTATGCCAGATGTTGGAGAACTAAGGAAGGATATCCTAGAAGAAGCACATAAGTCAAGATATACAGTTCACCCAGGAGGAACGAAAATGTATAAAGATTTGAAGAGAAATTTCTGGTGGAAAGGTATGAAGAAGGATGTGGCCGAATTTGTATCCAAGTGTTTGACGTGTCAGCAAGTCAAGGCCGAACATCAGAGACCGTCAGGATTGTTGCAAACATTACCTATTCCTGGTTGGAAGTAGGAGCACATTACAATGGATTTTGTAGTAGGATTGCCTCGATCACAGTAGAATCATGACGATATTAGGGTAATCGTGGATAGATTGACAAAATCAGCTCGTTTCATTGCTTATAGTATAACATACTCGGTGGAAAAGATGAGTCGGATGTACATACAACAAGTTGTGCGACTTCACGGTGCACCTGTGTCGATTGTGTCAGACCGTGAAGCACGTTTTACTTCTGGATTTTGGGAAAGTTTGCAAGAAACTATGGGAACCTCGCTCAAGATGAGTACTGCTTTTCACCCTCAGACAGATGGGCAGACTGAGCGTGTTAATCAGATCATGGAAGATATGCTTAGGGCTTGTGTGATCGATTTTGAAGAATCTTGGGAGACACACTTGCCATTGGTTGAATTTGCCTATAACAACAGTTATCACACGAGTATCGGGATGGCTCCGTTCGAAGCATTGTACGGACGACTATGTCGTTCTCCGTTGTGTTGGGCGGAGGTTGGAAACACCTAGTTGTTGGCGGAGGTTGGAAACACCTAGTTGTTGGGACAAGATTTGGTTAGAGAAACCAACGAGAAGATTTCCTTGGTCAAGAAAAGGATGAGAACTGCTCAAAGCAGGTATAAGAGTTATGCTGATCGACGTCGGAAAGATTTGGAATTTAGTGTTGGAGATCACGTGCTTCTCAAGGTTTCACCGACCCGAGGAGTAGTACGCTTTGGTCTCAAGAGAGGGAAGTTAGCTCCGCGTTTCATCAGACCGTTTGAGATTTTGGAACGTATCGGGAAAGTGGCTTATCGACTCGCGCTACCACCGAAGATGTCTGGGGTTTGCTGAGAAAGTACATACGAGACCCCTCGCACGTGGTTAGTTATGCCAATATTGAGACGAGTCATAACGTTTCTTACAAGGAAAGGCCTGTGAAGATTTTAGATAAGAGTATCAAGAAGTTGAGGAATAAGGACATTCCGTTGGTGAAGGTTCAGTGGAACCACCAAGACGAGAATTTAGTCTTGTGGGAAGTTGAAGCTGAGATGAGGAAGAAGTACCCGGAGTTGTTTCAGGACTAGTTAGACTTGATTTCGGGGACGAAATCCTGTTTAAGGGAGGAAGGGTGTAATAACCTGCATTTTCATTCATTTGCATTGTCATATTTAATATTCATTGTCCACTTTTATTTTAATTACAATTCTTGTGTGTAGAAATTAATTCTTGCTTTATTTCATATTTGAAAATTATTATTAGGGTCAAATTACAATTTCTAGAAAGTTAGTAACACCTGTGTTGGATTTGCAAAATCTGTATTTCAAACGGTGATGTCACACCCGTTCCAGAAATTTATGATTTTGAAAATGCATAATTTGAGATTTTGAAATTTATTAACATTATTAATAATTTGAGTTGAGGTTGACGTGGGTCAACGATAAGGTGTCAGTGAGGACACGAGAACATGGAATTTCACATTTTACATTGGCATGACTAAATGACATTTATATGATTTAAATGTGATTTTCCTTTCTCTAGTATTCCTGTGTAATACCCTGTATTTCAGATATATATAGATCCCTAGTACTTTTCTTAGCCTTTGGTGAGGTTGTGTGTTCAATCGATTGACCTTATCTCAATCGATTGACATGTCAATCGATTGGATGTTTTACCAATCGATTGGTATCCTGCCGACCTAACCCCAATCGATTGGCACCTGGTATCAATCGATTGAGAGTAGCTGGAGTTGGCCACCTCGTTGGTTTTGTGTGGTTGTGATTATTTTCCCCTCCCTATATATACCCCTCCCCTTATACATATATATGTTTGCTTGTGTGTGTGTTTGGGAGAGAGATATATATATATATACTCTCATATATATATACACATACATATATATTGTATATATATATTACACACACCCACACTCTCGGGTTAGAGAAGAAGAAGAAGAAAAATAAGAAGAAGAAGAGGAGGACAGAGAGAGAACAGAGACGGACAGAGAAAGAGAGAGCAGAGAAGAAAGAGAGAGGAAAGAGAACTCACCATAGCCGCCGCCGCGGAGCTCGGGACGCCGTCAACGGACCACCGGGAGAGGTGAGTTTATTAACTCACTCAAGGAGGTTTGTTTTGTGATGTTTATGTGTGTATAATAACGTGCATGAGGAGGAAAGAGGACCCCAACGTTTTTATAATAAACCCAGCAGTTTTGAGGAAGAAGACAGAGTCCAATCGATTGACATTAGTTCAATCGATTGACATCAGTTCAATCGATTGACATTAGTTCAATCGATTGACATCAGTTCAATCGATTGACATTAGTCCAATCGATTGACATTATTTCCAATCGATTGAGTAAGAGCAAAATGTTGTTTATCTATTATTATATGTTATGAGCTGATTGTAATGTACCCAAGCTGTTAATGGCTGTACCATATGTGATATTGGATATGTGCTTAGTCAACATGATACTACGTAAGCCTTATATGATGTTTATGTTAATGTTATAAGATGAACTGTTTATTATTTACTGTCGATATGAGATGCTCTAATGGTTAAGTAACTGCCATATGTTATTGTCAAACTGAATAGTAGAACGGAACACGACAGCATGTTAATAATCAGAAATGAGTAGATATGTTGAATACAGAGCATGTGGTATTTCCTGTACTTAGTATATGAGCATTTCACAACATGTGTCAGTATGCATGGGATAGTGATGTGAGGAGGCAAGAGAAGCTGATGAGAAATGGGACATGTGACTTATGTGGAATATGAGATATGTGTACTTTGGATCCATGGGATCAACGGCTGACGAGTCGGGTGGACGTGGGACGGTTAGAGTTCCTAGTACGCCTCTTGCTGTTGAAGACGTCCAGTAATGCGTATGCACTGTTGAAGACGTCCAGTGTATCGTTGACGATTACGTCCGGCTAGTGCCCTAATGTATTTTCACCGTGTAGTCGACCAGTGAGAATATACACAGCGTAGAAGACGTCCATTGTGCCGCTTCCATCGTTTACAGATAGGTGGTACCGTGTAGATGACCGGTAACCCTATCAAGGGATTGTAGGACCTACTGCCTAGTCGGGTGATTCCGACTGGTATTATGGTATCTATGTATGGATACGGATTTGGATTATGGTATCAACGTACAGATACAGAGATGGATATGGATATGAATATGAGAATGGCTAGTAAGAAGATGGTTCAGTCGTGGATTCAGCGTCCCGACGTAAAGGTATATGCATGGGATGGATGCATGGGTTACATGCATGGATTTGATGAATATGTGATAAGATATTATACCATGATCCTTGTCTTTGTCATTACCATGCTTCCTGTTATTCCTGTTACCTTTGATTAATGCATAGTTTAATGAGACCTTTGCTATGTCCGTGAGAGACGTCATTGTTAAGAGATTAACCGCATCTTAAGATGCTGAACAATAGCGGTGAGGAGTGTTGTTTAATGTACTCACTCAGCTTTGTATCCAAAGCTGATGGCGTTTGTGCCCTGGACATTCCAATGTCTAGAGCTTCGCAGGACTTGAGGACGAGAGACTGATGTTCTGCCGGTCTTGGAGCTGAAGGCTTGGAGAAGAAGACGTGCTGCTTGTAATAGTTAGTTTATATCTGCTGTTGTTGTTGTTATAGGCCTGAGATTGTAAGCCAGCTGTTGTAATAGTTTTAGTAGACTTTTATAATTGGTACTTGGGCATCTGTTGCTTCCAAACCTTTTATAGTTTCCGCTGTAGCCTCTGATTAATGTTAATAAGATATGTTCTATGAATAGCATCCTCCCTATCGTGGTGTTTATTGGTTTGAGTAGATGCCAATGCGGTTATTCACCCGTCATTCCCTATGGACCCATAAAGGAAATTTATTTTTCTCTATTTATGCTGTTCCGGGGCGTGGCAGGATTTTTGGTATCAGAGCCTAGGTTTTAGTTGTTAACCGCTTGTCTTTGGTGTTCGAACCTGAATTCTAAGTTAATATCGGTAGCATGAGGATTAGCTGAGATGAGATAGAACTGTTATCTTGTCACACAGATAAGAGGTTGGAAGAATCTGTCTGAGGATGTTTCTTTGGAAGATAGAAATTGTTGGAACCAATAAGGATGTGGATAGCTGAGTTAGCGGAGAACAGGCACTGAGAATTAGTTGTGGTTGCGGAGATCCTATAAATATAGAGCCGTTGGATGTTAGACGCTGACAAATTCCTGAGCAATCTCAGAACAGTCAGTATGTCCTAGAAGTAGAAAGAGGTTAAGGATAAGATTATCCTGTTACTTTGAGCCACATGTTAGTTGAGAAGTCTCACATGTTAGTTGAGCAGTACTCGTAGTCTGGAACCTGAGAATGGAAATAGAATGTTTAGATTTGACGTTACGTGTAGAACCTATAGTTTCGTAACCCGTGTTTTGAGCATAGATATATTGGAGTACACTTGGTAGATAGACTGACCTTGTGGTTATTATTATTTATGTGAGGTATCCGTATTGCTTGATGTGATCGTATTATATAGTGGTACTATATATTGGTTACCACATGTTTTGTTCTTACCTGAGCTGTAAGATAGAATGCGTCTGATCGAATAGATTTTCATTGTAGGTAGCGACACCGAACACTACCAGCACTCGTTATGGTTAGGACGACTCAAGGAAACCCGGGCCAGCTGAATGGAGTACCTGAATTAGTACCTCCTGAGATAGATCCAACAGGAATGATTGGAGTTTTCATCGGTCGCATGGAACAAGTTATCAATCGTGCGGATCACGTCATCGGCAATGAAGCACCAGTACGTCAGACAAGAGTCAAGCTGCTAAAGGAATTTCGTGCTCTTCAACCAGGAACCTTTACCGGATTAACAGGAGCATGGCAAGCTGAGCAATGGATTCGCCAGATAGAATTAATTTTTGAAGTACTTGAATGTACTGACATTGAGAAAAGACATTTGGCCGTATTTCAACTGACATTCTCAGCAGCAGATTGGTGGGACGCAGTGAAAGCTACGATAGGTGAAGAAGTTGTAGGAAGGATGACTTGGGAATCATTCAAGACTCGATTTCTAGAGAAGTACTTTCCAGAATCCGAGAAGAACAAAAGGGAGATGGAGTTCATCCAATTAGTTCAAGGTTGTTTTACAGTGCCCGAATATACAACTCAATTCGAGAGGCTGTCACGATTTGCACCGCATATGATCGATACACCAAGAAGGAAGATCAAGAGATATCATCAAGGATTAGTTCCACATATTCGTCATATGACTATAGGACATTTAGATCAATCTTTTGAAGCTTTGGTAGAAATGGCAACGAAACTGGAAGACGACACTCAGATTAGTGAAGGACAACACTTTGATAAAACATTTCCAGAGTACGATCAGTTTCTCCTAACGGATCAGAGAGGAAGAGACAGTCAGATTGTGTTGGTTGCTAACCAAGTTCAACAAGGAAACACAGAAAGAAATTACATAGGCAACCGCCAGAAGCGCAAGAGATTTGAGAATGACAAGAACGAATCAAAACCAGTGACGACTCCAACACAACATAGGGAACGAGATATCTGCTATAATTGTGGAGTACAAGGACACCATTCCCAAGAATGCAGAACATCAAGGAAATCTAATGGACGAGGGATACGATGTTTCAACTGTGGTAAATTTGGTCATGTTCGTAAGTTTTGTCCAGAACTAGAGATGCAACACAATGTTCCGTTGCAACAAGTATCACGAGGGCAGACTCACCATACAAATAATTGGTCTCAACTTAGACAAGGACGATAGACAGAAGGTACAACCCTCATCACCTACATCATGTATTATATGTGATCCCGATATTACAGGAAGTTTGGTATTTGTTTGATTTGATTGTAAGAGGATTAGCCTACACCGTAAATTGTAGTTACCGGAACAATTCATTTGGCACAAATCAGTAGTCGTCTCTGATAGTAGTTATCCGAGAATGGATATAACATCATTTGCATCCCTGTATAACGTCAATTGCATCCCATATGACTTCTTTTACATCCTTATAAGACTTCAAATGCATCCTTATATGACGTCAATTGCCTCCCTATCGAAAGACTACGCCAACCATTGGTATGTTGGACAAAGACTAGAGATGAAGAATCTCAATTTCCGTTAGATGTAGCTTAACAAGAGAGGATGAACTAGAAGATTGCGAGTATATGGGAAGAGATACGAGTAACGTAGAGACAACACCAGAATTACAAAGAGTATCATAGAAGGATTCTTTTCAACACCGATTGCATGTTTCTTTCACCCAGTCGAGATTATATAATAGAACGACTCACGAAAATCAGTATGTAGCTCTGCCTAACCTATTTAGGTAATACGTGGAAGCAGAACGAGTATTTAATGGATGGTACGACCTCGAGAGATGATTATGTCAATAGTACATGAGAATTTGGAGATACGTAAGGAAGTTTAAATCACCAGTTACGATATTAGAGTCACGAATGCTTTCAAGTCAATATCCTGAGGGACGACGACAATAACATGGGAGTTAACAAGGAGTTCAGAGATAGAAGACAATCAACTGGTACAGCAGTACAGACATCGTTAGCACAGTATGAAGTATCTTCAACGGTGGGAGTAGACGACAACGCTCTTCTACGACTTAGATGAGATTAGAACACTTGATCAATAGAACCCTTACACCGTAGAGTTTGACCTGAGGGAGGAACCTTCTGTGTTTGGAGACTAGCCGTTTCAGATTTTGTAAGATGATTAGATTGTGCTACCTAGAACCTTTTCCTGAAGTTCGACATACGAATTTCAAATAGCTAACCCGAGGATTGATAGTTGTCACCCTAGTATTCGTAGATCAGTGATATCTTCGTATCGTGTGTTTAGAACTTAAACCTTTGGCCGCTGAAGTAATCGTTTATGTAAAACGAGAACTTGAGCATTTTAGAGTATGTCTTCCGAGATGGTTTTCTTTTATTTTGGGGGCCATTGCTTCAGATTTCGAGGGCGAAATCTTTTGATAAGTGGTGGATGATGTAATACCCTGTATTTCAGATATATATAGATCCCTAGTACTTTTCTTAGCCTTTGGTGAGGTTGTGTGTTCAATCGATTGACCTTATCTCAATCGATTGACATGTCAATCGATTGGATGTTTTACCAATCGATTGGTATCCTGCCGACCTAACCCCAATCGATTGGCACCTGGTATCAATCGATTGAGAGTAGCTGGAGTTGGCCACCTCGTTGGTTTTGTGTGGTTGTGATTATTTTCCCCTCCCTATATATACCCCTCCCCTTATACATATATATGTTTGCTTGTGTGTGTGTTTGGGAGAGAGAGAGATATATATATATACTCTCATATATATATACACATACATATATATTGTATATATATTACACACACCCACACTCTCGGGTTAGAGAAGAAGAAGAAGAAGAATAAGAAGAAGAAGAGGAGGACAGAGAGAGAACAGAGACGGACAGAGAAAGAGAGAGCAGAGAAGAAAGAGAGAGGAAAGAGAACTCACCATAGCCGCCGCCGCGGAGCTCTGGACGCCGTCAACGGACCACCGGGAGAGGTGAGTTTATTAACTCACTCAAGGAGGTTTGTTTTGTGATGTTTATGTGTGTATAATAACGTGCATGAAGAGGAAAGAGGACCCCAACGTTTTTATAATAAACCCAGCAGTTTTGAGGAAGAAGACAGAGTCCAATCGATTGACATTAGTTCAATCGATTGACATCAATTCAATCGATTGACATTAGTTCAATCGATTGACATCAGTTCAATCGATTGACATTAGTCCAATCGATTGACATTATTTCCAATCGATTGAGTAAGAGCAAAATGTTGTTTATCTATTATTATATGTTATGAGCTGATTATAATGTACCCAAGCTGTTAATGGCTGTACCATATGTGATATTGGATATGTGCTTAGTCAACATGATACTACGTAAGCCTTATATGATGTTTATGTTAATGTTATAAGATGAACTGTTTATTATTTACTATCGATATGAGATGCTCTATGGTTAAGTAACTGCCATATGTTATTGTCAAACTGAATAGTAGAACGGAACACGACAGCATGTTAATAATCAGAAATGAGTAGATATGTTGAATACAGAGCATGTGGTATTTTCTGTACTTAGTATATGAGCATTTCACAACATGTGTCAGCATGCATGGGATAGTGATGTGAGGAGGCAAGAGAAGCTGATGAGAAATGGGACATGTGACTTATGTGGAATATGAGATATGTGTACTTTGGATCCATGGGATCAACGGCTGACGAGTCGGGTGGACGTGGGACGGTTAGAGTTCCTAGTACGCCTCTTGCTGTTGAAGACGTCCAGTAATGCGTATGCACTGTTGAAGACGTCCAGTGTATCGTTGACGATTACGTCCGGCTAGTGCCCTAATGTATTTTCACCGTGTAGTCGACCAGTGAGAATATACACAGCGTAGAAGACGTCCGTTGTGCCGCTTCCATCGTTTACAGATAGGTGGTACCGTGTAGACGATCGGTAACCCTATCAAGGGATTGTAGGACCTACTGCCTAGTCGGGTGATTCCGACTGGTATTATGGTATCTATGTATGGATACGGATTTGGATTATGGTATCAACGTACAGATACAAAGATGGATATGGATATGAATATGAGAATGGCTAGTAAGAAGATGGTTCAGTCGTGGATTCAGCGTCCCGACGTAAAGGTATATGCATGGGATGGATGCATGGGTTACATGCATGGATTTGATGAATATGTGATAAGATATTATACCATGATCCTTGTCTTTGTCATTACCATGCTTCCTGTTATTCCTGTTACCTTTGATTAATGCATAGTTTAATGAGACCTTTGCTATGTCCGTGAGAGACGTCATTGTTAAGAGATTAACCGCATCTTAAGATGCTGAACAATAGCGGTGAGGAGTGTTGTTTAATGTACTCACTCAGCTTTGTATCCAAAGCTGATGGCGTTTGTGCCCTGGACATTCCAATGTCTAGAGCTTCGCAGGACTTGAGGACGAGAGACTGATGTTCTGCCGGTCTTGGAGCTGAAGGCTTGGAGAAGAAGACGTGCTGCTTGTAATAGTTAGTTTATATCTGCTGTTGTTGTTGTTATAGGCCTGAGATTGTAAGCCAGCTGTTGTAATAGTTTTAGTAGACTTTTATAATTGGTACTTGGGCATCTGTTGCTTCCAAACCTTTTATAGTTTCCGCTGTAGCCTCTGATTAATGTTAATAAGATATGTTCTATGAATAGCATCCTCCCTATCGTGGTGTTTATTGGTTTGAGTAGATGCCAATGCGGTTATTCACCCGTCATTCCCTATGGACCCATAAAGGAAATTTATTTTTCTCTATTTATGCTGTTCCGGGGCGTGGCAGGATTTTTGGTATCAGAGCCTAGGTTTTAGTTGTTAACCGCTTGTCTTTGGTGTTCGAACCTGAATTCTAAGTTAATATCGGTAGCATGAGGATTAGCTGAGATGAGATAGAACTGTTATCTTGTCACACAGATAAGAGGTTGGAAGAATCTGTCTGAGGATGTTTCTTTGGAAGATAGAAATTGTTGGAACCAATAAGGATGTGGATAGCTGAGTTAGCGGAGAACAGGCACTGAGAATTAGTTGTGGTTGCGGAGATCCTATAAATATAGAGCCGTTGGATGTTAGACGCTGACGAATTCCTGAGCAATCTCAGAACAGTCAGTATGTCCTAGAAGTAGAAAGAGGTTAAGGATAAGATTATCCTGTTACTTTGAGCCACATGTTAGTTGAGAAGTCTCACATGTTAGTTGAGCAGTACTCGTAGTCTGGAACCTGAGAATGGAAATAGAATGTTTAGATTTGACGTTACGTGTAGAACCTATAGTTTCGTAACCCGTGTTTTGAGCATAGATATATTGGAGTACACTTGGTAGATAGACTGACCTTGTGGTTATTATTATTTATGTGAGGTATCCGTATTGCTTGATGTGATCGTATTATATAGTGGTACTATATATTGGTTACCACATGTTTTGTTCTTACCTGAGCTGTAAGATAGAATGCGTCTGATCGAATAGATTTTCATTGTAGGTAGCGACACCGAACACTACCAGCACTCGTTATGGTTAGGACGACTCAAGGAAACCCGGGCCAGCTGAATGGAGTACCTGAATTAGTACCTCCTGAGATAGATCCAACAGGAATGATTGGAGTTTTCATCGGTCGCATGGAACAAGTTATCAATCGTGCGGATCACGTCATCGGCAATGAAGCACCAGTACGTCAGACAAGAGTCAAGCTGCTAAAGGAATTTCGTGCTCTTCAACCAGGAACCTTTACCGGATTAACAGGAGCATGGCAAGCTGAGCAATGGATTCGCCAGATAGAATTAATTTTTGAAGTACTTGAATGTACTGACATTGAGAAAAGACATTTGGCCGTATTTCAACTGACATTCTCAGCAGCAGATTGGTGGGACGCAGTGAAAGCTACGATAGGTGAAGAAGTTGTAGGAAGGATGACTTGGGAATCATTCAAGACTCGATTTCTAGAGAAGTACTTTCCAGAATCCGAGAAGAACAAAAGGGAGATGGAGTTCATCCAATTAGTTCAAGGTTGTTTTACAGTGCCCGAATATACAACTCAATTCGAGAGGCTGTCACGATTTGCACCGCATATGATCGATACACCAAGAAGGAAGATCAAGAGATATCATCAAGGATTAGTTCCACATATTCGTCATATGACTATAGGACATTTAGATCAATCTTTTGAAGCTTTGGTAGAAATGGCAACGAAACTGGAAGACGACACTCAGATTAGTGAAGGACAACACTTTGATAAAACATTTCCAGAGTACGATCAGTTTCTCCTAACGGATCAGAGAGGAAGAGACAGTCAGATTGTGTTGGTTGCTAACCAAGTTCAACAAGGAAACACAGAAAGAAATTACATAGGCAACCGCCAGAAGCGCAAGAGATTTGAGAATGACAAGAACGAATCAAAACCAGTGACGACTCCAACACAACATAGGGAACGAGATATCTGCTATAATTGTGGAGTACAAGGACACCATTCCCAAGAATGCAGAACATCAAGGAAATCTAATGGACGAGGGATACGATGTTTCAACTGTGGTAAATTTGGTCATGTTCGTAAGTTTTGTCCAGAACTAGAGATGCAACACAATGTTCCGTTGCAACAAGTATCACGAGGGCAGACTCACCATACAAATAATTGGTCTCAACTTAGACAAGGACGATAGACAGAAGGTACAACCCTCATCACCTACATCATGTATTATATGTGATCCCGATATTACAGGAAGTTTGGTATTTGTTTGATTTGATTGTAAGAGGATTAGCCTACACCGTAAATTGTAGTTACCGGAACAATTCATTTGGCACAAATCAGTAGTCGTCTCTGATAGTAGTTATCCGAGAATGGATATAACATCATTTGCATCCCTGTATAACGTCAATTGCATCCCATATGACTTCTTTTACATCCTTATAAGACTTCAAATGCATCCTTATATGACGTCAATTGCCTCCCTATCGAAAGACTACGCCAACCATTGGTATGTTGGACAAAGACTAGAGATGAAGAATCTCAATTTCCGTTAGATGTAGCTTAACAAGAGAGGATGAACTAGAAGATTGCGAGTATATGGGAAGAGATACGAGTAACGTAGAGACAACACCAGAATTACAAAGAGTATCATAGAAGGATTCTTTTCAACACCGATTGCATGTTTCTTTCACCCAGTCGAGATTATATAATAGAACGACTCACGAAAATCAGTATGTAGCTCTGCCTAACCTATTTAGGTAATACGTGGAAGCAGAACGAGTATTTAATGGATGGTACGACCTCGAGAGATGATTATGTCAATAGTACATGAGAATTTGGAGATACGTAAGGAAGTTTAAATCACCAGTTACGATATTAGAGTCACGAATGCTTTCAAGTCAATATCCTGAGGGACGACGACAATAACATGGGAGTTAACAAGGAGTTCAGAGATAGAAGACAATCAACTGGTACAGCAGTACAGACATCGTTAGCACAGTATGAAGTATCTTCAACGGTGGGAGTAGACGACAACGCTCTTCTACGACTTAGATGAGATTAGAACACTTGATCAATAGAACCCTTACACCGTAGAGTTTGACCTGAGGGAGGAACCTTCTGTGTTTGGAGACTAGCCGTTTCAGATTTTGTAAGATGATTAGATTGTGCTACCTAGAACCTTTTCCTGAAGTTCGACATACGAATTTCAAATAGCTAACCCGAGGATTGATAGTTGTCACCCTAGTATTCGTAGATCAGTGATATCTTCGTATCGTGTGTTTAGAACTTAAACCTTTGGCCGCTGAAGTAATCGTTTATGTAAAACGAGAACTTGAGCATTTTAGAGTATGTCTTCCGAGATGGTTTTCTTTTATTTTGGGGGCCATTGCTTCAGATTTCGAGGGCGAAATCTTTTGATAAGTGGTGGATGATGTAATACCCTGTATTTCAGATATATATAGATCCCTAGTACTTTTCTTAGCCTTTGGTGAGGTTGTGTGTTCAATCGATTGACCTTATCTCAATCGATTGACATGTCAATCGATTGGATGTTTTACCAATCGATTGGTATCCTGCCGACCTAACCCCAATCGATTGGCACCTGGTATCAATCGATTGAGAGTAGCTGGAGTTGGCCACCTCGTTGGTTTTGTGTGGTTGTGATTATTTTCCCCTCCCTATATATACCCCTCCCCTTATACATATATATGTTTGCTTGTGTGTGTGTTTGGGAGAGAGATGTATATATATATATATACTCTCATATATATATACACATACATATATATTGTATATATATTACACACACCCACACTCTCGGGTTAGAGAAGAAGAAGAAGAAGAATAAGAAGAAGAAGAATAAGAAGAAGAAGAGGAGGACAGAGAGAGAACAGAGACGGACAGAGAAAGAGAGAGCAGAGAAGAAAGAGAGAGGAAAGAGAACTCACCATAGCCGCCGCCGCGGAGCTCGGGACGCCGTCAACGGACCACCGGGAGAGGTGAGTTTATTAACTCACTCAAGGAGGTTTGTTTTGTGATGTTTATGTGTGTATAATAACGTGCATGAAGAGGAAAGAGGACCCCAACGTTTTTATAATAAACCCAGCAGTTTTGAGGAAGAAGACAGAGTCCAATCGATTGACATTAGTTCAATCGATTGACATCAGTTCAATTGATTGACATTAGTCCAATCGATTGACATTATTTCCAATCGATTGAGTAAGAGCAAAATGTTGTTTATCTATTATTATATGTTATGAGCTGATTATAATGTACCCAAGCTGTTAATGGCTGTACCATATGTGATATTGGATATGTGCTTAGTCAACATGATACTACGTAAGCCTTATATGATGTTTATGTTAATGTTATAAGATGAACTGTTTATTATTTACTATCGATATGAGATGCTCTAATGGTTAAGTAACTGCCATATGTTATTGTCAAACTGAATAGTAGAACGGAACACGACAGCATGTTAATAATCAGAAATGAGTAGATATGTTGAATACAGAGCATGTGGTATTTCCTGTACTTAGTATATGAGCATTTCACAACATGTGTCAGCATGCATGGGATAGTGATGTGAGGAGGCAAGAGAAGCTGATGAGAAATTGGACATGTGACTTATGTGGAATATGAGATATGTGTACTTTGGATCCATGGGATCAACGGCTGACGAGTCGGGTGGACGTGGGACGGTTAGAGTTCCTAGTACGCCTCTTGCTGTTGAAGACGTCCAGTAATGCGTATGCACTGTTGAAGACGTCCAGTGTATCGTTGACGATTACGTCCGGCTAGTGCCCTAATGTATTTTCACCGTGTAGTCGACCAGTGAGAATATACACAGCGTAGAAGACGTCCGTTGTGCCGCTTCCATCGTTTACAGATAGGTGGTACCGTGTAGACGACCGGTAACCCTATCAAGGGATTGTAGGACCTACTGCCTAGTCGGGTGATTCCGACTGGTATTATGGTATCTATGTATGGATACGGATTTGGATTATGGTATCAACGTACAGATACAGAGATGGATATGGATATGAATATGAGAATGGCTAGTAAGAAGATGGTTCAGTCGTGGATTCAGCGTCCCGACGTAAAGGTATATGCATGGGATGGATGCATGGGTTACATGCATGGATTTGATGAATATGTGATAAGATATTATACCATGATCCTTGTCTTTGTCATTACCATGCTTCCTGTTATTCCTGTTACCTTTGATTAATGCATAGTTTAATGAGACCTTTGCTATGTCCGTGAGAGACGTCATTATTAAGAGATTAACCGCATCTTAAGATGCTGAACAATAGCGGTGAGGAGTGTTGTTTAATGTACTCACTCAGCTTTGTATCCAAAGCTGATGGCGTTTGTGCCCTGGACATTCCAATGTCTAGAGCTTCGCAGGACTTGAGGACGAGAGACTGATGTTCTGCCGGTCTTGGAGCTGAAGGCTTGGAGAAGAAGACGTGCTGCTTGTAATAGTTAGTCTATATCTGCTGTTGTTGTTGTTATAGGCCTGAGATTGTAAGCCAGCTGTTGTAATAGTTTTAGTAGACTTTTATAATTGGTACTTGGGCATCTGTTGCTTCCAAACCTTTTATAGTTTCCGCTGTAGCCTCTGATTAATGTTAATAAGATATGTTCTATGAATAGCATCCTCCCTATCGTGGTGTTTATTGGTTTGAGTAGATGCCAATGCGGTTATTCACCCGTCATTCCCTATGGACCCATAAAGGAAATTTATTTTTCTCTATTTATGCTGCTCCGGGGCGTGACAGGATTTTTGGTATCAGAGCCTAGGTTTTAGTTGTTAACCGCTTGTCTTTGGTGTTCGAACCTGAATTCTAAGTTAATATCGGTAGCATGAGGATTAGCTGAGATGAGATAGAACTGTTATCTTGTCACACAGATAAGAGGTTGGAAGAATCTGTCTGAGGATGTTTCTTTGGAAGATAGAAATTGTTGGAACCAATAAGGATGTGGATAGCTGAGTTAGCGGAGAACAGGCACTGAGAATTAGTTGTGGTTGCGGAGATCCTATAAATATAGAGCCGTTGGATGTTAGACGCTGACGAATTCCTGAGCAATCTCGGAACAGTCAGTATGTCCTAGAAGTAGAAAGAGGTTAAGGATAAGATTATCCTGTTACTTTGAGCCACATGTTAGTTGAGTGGTCTCACATGTTAGTTGAGCAGTACTCGTAGTCTGGAACCTGAGAATGGAAATAGAATGTTTAGATTTGACGTTACGTGTAGAACCTATAGTTTCGTAACCCGTGTTTTGAGCATAGATATATTGGAGTACACTTGGTAGATAGACTGACCTTGTGGTTATTATTATTTATGTGAGGTATCCGTATTGCTTGATGTGATCGTATTATATAGTGGTACTATATATTGGTTACCACATGTTTTGTTCTTACCTGAGCTGTAAGATAGAATGCGTCTGATCGAATAGATTTTCATTGTAGGTAGCGACACCGAACACTACCAGCACTCGTTATGGTTAGGACGACTCAAGGAAACCCGGGCCAGCTGAATGGAGTACCTGAATTAGTACCTCCTGAGATAGATCCAACAGGAATGATTGGAGTTTTCATCGGTCGCATGGAACAAGTTATCAATCGTGCGGATCACGTCATCGGCAATGAAGCACCAGTACGTCAGACAAGAGTCAAGCTGCTAAAGGAATTTCGTGCTCTTCAACCAGGAACCTTTACCGGATTAACAGGAGCATGGCAAGCTGAGCAATGGATTCGCCAGATAGAATTAATTTTTGAAGTACTTGAATGTACTGACATTGAGAAAAGACATTTGGCCGTATTTCAACTGACATTCTCAGCAGCAGATTGGTGGGACGCAGTGAAAGCTACGATAGGTGAAGAAGTTGTAGGAAGGATGACTTGGGAATCATTCAAGACTCGATTTCTAGAGAAGTACTTTCCAGAATCCGAGAAGAACAAAAGGGAGATGGAGTTCATCCAATTAGTTCAAGGTTGTTTTACAGTGCCCGAATATACAACTCAATTCGAGAGGCTGTCACGATTTGCACCGCATATGATCGATACACCAAGAAGGAAGATCAAGAGATATCATCAAGGATTAGTTCCACATATTCGTCATATGACTATAGGACATTTAGATCAATCTTTTGAAGCTTTGGTAGAAATGGCAACGAAACTGGAAGACGACACTCAGATTAGTGAAGGACAACACTTTGATAAAACATTTCCAGAGTACGATCAGTTTCTCCTAACGGATCAGAGAGGAAGAGACAGTCAGATTGTGTTGGTTGCTAACCAAGTTCAACAAGGAAACACAGAAAGAAATTACATAGGCAACCGCCAGAAGCGCAAGAGATTTGAGAATGACAAGAACGAATCAAAACCAGTGACGACTCCAACACAACATAGGGAACGAGATATCTGCTATAATTGTGGAGTACAAGGACACCATTCCCAAGAATGCAGAACATCAAGGAAATCTAATGGACGAGGGATACGATGTTTCAACTGTGGTAAATTTGGTCATGTTCGTAAGTTTTGTCCAGAACTAGAGATGCAACACAATGTTCCGTTGCAACAAGTATCACGAGGGCAGACTCACCATACAAATAATTGGTCTCAACTTAGACAAGGACGATAGACAGAAGGTACAACCCTCATCACCTACATCATGTATTATATGTGATCCCGATATTACAGGAAGTTTGGTATTTGTTTGATTTGATTGTAAGAGGATTAGCCTACACCGTAAATTGTAGTTACCGGAACAATTCATTTGGCACAAATCAGTAGTCGTCTCTGATAGTAGTTATCCGAGAATGGATATAACATCATTTGCATCCCTGTATAACGTCAATTGCATCCCATATGACTTCTTTTACATCCTTATAAGACTTCAAATGCATCCTTATATGACGTCAATTGCCTCCCTATCGAAAGACTACGCCAACCATTGGTATGTTGGACAAAGACTAGAGATGAAGAATCTCAATTTTCCGTTAGATGTAGCTTAACAAGAGAGGATGAACTAGAAGATTGCGAGTATACGGGAAGAGATACGAGTAACGTAGAGACAACACCAGAATTACAAAGAGTATCATAGAAGGATTCTTTTCAACACCGATTGCATGTTTCTTTCACCCAGTCGAGATTATATAATAGAACGACTCACGAAAATCAGTATGTAGCTCTGCCTAACCTATTTAGGTAATACGTGGAAGCAGAACGAGTATTTAATGGATGGTACGACCTCGAGAGATGATTATGTCAATAGTACATGAGAATTTGGAGATACGTAAGGAAGTTTAAATCACCAGTTACGATATTAGAGTCACGAATGCTTTCAAGTCAATATCCTGAGGGACGACGACAATAACATGGGAGTTAACAAGGAGTTCAGAGATAGAAGACAATCAACTGGTACAGCAGTACAGACATCGTTAGCACAGTATGAAGTATCTTCAACGGTGGGAGTAGACGACAACGCTCTTCTACGACTTAGATGAGATTAGAACACTTGATCAATAGAACCCTTACACCGTAGAGTTTGACCTGAGGGAGGAACCTTCTGTGTTTGGAGACTAGCCGTTTCAGATTTTGTAAGATGATTAGATTGTGCTACCTAGAACCTTTTCCCGAAGTTCGACATACGAATTTCAAATAGCTAACCCGAGGATTGATAGTTGTCACCCTAGTATTCGTAGATCAGTGATATCTTCGTATCGTGTGTTTAGAACTTAAACCTTTGGCCGCTGAAGTAATCGTTTATGTAAAACGAGAACTTGAGCATTTTAGAGTATGTCTTCCGAGATGGTTTTTTTTTATTTTGGGGGCCATTGCTTCAGATTTCGAGGGCGAAATCTTTTGATAAGTGGTGGATGATGTAATACCCTGTATTTCAGATATATATAGATCCCTAGTACTTTTCTTAGCCTTTGGTGAGGTTGTGTGTTCAATCGATTGACCTTATCTCAATCGATTGACATGTCAATCGATTGGATGTTTTACCAATCGATTGGTATCCTGCCGACCTAACCCCAATCGATTGGCACCTGGTATCAATCGATTGAGAGTAGCTGGAGTTGGCCACCTCGTTGGTTTTGTGTGGTTGTGATTATTTTCCCCTCCCTATATATACCCCTCCCCTTATACATATATATGTTTGCTTGTGTGTGTGTTTGGGAGAGAGATGTATATATATATATATACTCTCATATATATATACACATACATATATATTGTATATATATATATTACACACACCCACACTCTCGGGTTAGAGAAGAAGAAGAAGAAGAATAAGAAGAAGAAGAGGAGGACAGAGAGAGAACAGAGACGGACAGAGAAAGAGAGAGCAGAGAAGAAAGAGAGAGGAAAGAGAACTCACCATAGCCGCCGCCGCGGAGCTCGGGACGCCGTCAACGGACCACCGGGAGAGGTGAGTTTATTAACTCACTCAAGGAGGTTTGTTTTGTGATGTTCATGTGTGTATAATAACGTGCATGAGGAGGAAAGAGGACCCCAACGTTTTTATAATAAACCCAGCAGTTTTGAGGAAGAAGACAGAGTCCAATCGATTGACATTAGTTCAATCGATTGACATCAGTTCAATCGATTGACATTAGTCCAATCGATTGACATTAGTTCAATCGATTGACATCAGTTCAATCGATTGACATTAGTCCAATCGATTGACATTATTTCCAATCGATTGAGTAAGAGCAGAATGTTGTTTATCTATTATTATATGTTATAAACTGATTGTAATGTACCCAAGCTGTTAATGGCTGTACCATATGTGATATTGGATATGTGCTTAGTCAACATGATACTACGTAAGCCTTATATGATGTTTATGTTAATGTTATAAGATGAACTGTTTATTATTTACTGTCGATATGAGATGCTCTAATGGTTAAGTAACTGCCATATGTTATTGTCAAACTGAATAGTAGAATGGAACACGACAGCATGTTAATAATCAGAAATGAGTAGATATGTTGAATACATAGCATGTGGTATTTCCTGTACTTAGTATATGAGCATTTCACAACATGTGTCAGCATGCATGGGATAGTGATGTGAGGAGGCAAGAGAAGCTGATGAGAAATGGGACATGTGACTTATGTGGAATATGAGATATGTGTACTTTGGATCCATGGGATCAACGGCTGACGAGTCGGGTGGACGTGGGACGGTTAGAGTTCCTAGTACGCCTCTTGCTGTTGAAGACGTCCAGTAATGCGTATGCACTGTTGAAGACGTCCAGTGTATCGTTGACGATTACGTCCGGCTAGTGCCCTAATGTATTTTCACCGTGTAGTCGACCAGTGAGAATATACACAGCGTAGAAGACGTCCGTTGTGCCGCTTCCATCATTTACAGATAGGTGGTACCGTGTAGACGACCGGTAATCCTATCAAGGGATTGTAGGACCTACTGCCTAGTCGGGTGATTCCGACTGGTATTATGGTATCTATGTGTGGATACGGATTTGGATTATGGTATCAACGTACAGATACAGAGATGGATATGGATATGAATATGAGAATGGCTAGTAAGAAGATGGTTCAGTCGTGGATTCAGCGTCCCGACGTAAAGGTATATGCATGGGATGGATGCATGGGTTACATGCATGGATTTGATGAATATGTGATAAGATATTATAACATGATCCTTGTCTTTGTCATTACCATGCTTCCTGTTATTCCTGTTACCTTTGATTAATGCATAGTTTAATGAGACCTTTGCTATGTCCGTGAGAGACGTCATTGTTAAGAGATTAACCGCATCTTAAGATGCTGAACAATAGCGGTGAGGAGTGTTGTTTAATGTACTCACTCAGCTTTGTATCCAAAGCTGATGGCGTTTGTGCCCTGGACATTCCAATGTCTAGAGCTTCGCAGGACTTGAGGACGAGAGACTGATGTTCTGCCGGTCTTGGAGCTGAAGGCTTGGAGAAGAAGACGTGCTGCTTGTAATAGTTAGTTTATATCTGCTGTTGTTGTTGTTATAGGCCTGAGATTGTAAGCCAGCTGTTGTAATAGTTTTAGTAGACTTTTATAATTGGTACTTGGGCATCTGTTGCTTCCAAACCTTTTATAGTTTCCGCTGTAGCCTCTGATTAATGTTAATAAGATATGTTCTATGAATAGCATCCTCCCTATCGTGGTGTTTATTGGTTTGAGTAGATGACAATGCGGTTATTCGCCCGTCATTCCCTATGGACCCATAAAGGAAATTTATTTTTCTCTATTTATGCTGCTCCGGGGCGTGACATCCTGTGAACAGTAATTATACCTGTGTAGTATAATTTCTAGTAATCTCGATATTGTTATATCAGTTTGAGCTCTGTGGTGAGAACGTGAGTGATACGTTTAAGTAAAAAGGTAGGTTGGGTAGAGATTCCACAGAATATAGTTTTCGGACGTTATTTTTTGACCTAAACGAAATCTAGTCGAAAACTTTTGAAATTTATAATTTTCACTCATAAAGTTATAATATGGACGTGTGCAAAGTTTCATGGGTTAATGAGAAGTTTTGAGAAACTTGCGGGGAGGTAAACGTAATTCCCAGAAAGTTTGTCTATATATAGAAGTGGATGAGATTTCATTCTCATCCAAACTTCCAAAAATATCTAGAGAGAGGAGAGAGAAGGGAGATTTGGCTCCTCCGGGCTTTGCGACGACAAACGGCGACCGTTCGTCTGTCAGTTTTTCTTCAAATTTGAGATTTGAACTCGTGGAGGTAAGATCTACGTTTTGATAGTAATTAGGCCATGTTTGGCAAACTTTTTTGAAAAATTTAATTTCTAGAATTTGGAGAAAATCAGGTAAAACTCATAGGAATCGCGTATAATTTGGAATCCGACGTTTATTTAGCCCCCTAGTCGATCCTTCAAAGTTTGAAGAGAATCGCACGAGGTATGAATTCTAGATCTATAATTTTATGAAATTTTCATGTTTTGAATGTCGATTTTGCGATTTTGGATCCGGGCGAAATTCATGTGTTAATTAGGCCCATTAATTATGCACGCGAAATTATTAAAAAAGCATGTATAAAACTGTTTATGTGAGCATGCTATGTGTCTACGTGGGTCAAAGGGGAGTTTGGTGCAAATTCATCCGGGGTAAGCTCCTCGAACCTTGAGGATTTGATTGAGATAGAAATTTGTGATTGTGGTTGTGGTTGTGTCTGGATTGGAGGTGGGCCCAACCAGGACACAATACCTGGTATGGAGGAAGGCCCAACCAGTGTACGAGATGTGTGGGAGAGGTGGGCCTCCTACGGCATCGACCAGATGAATGCGTACCACTCACCCTAGAGACTATTTTTTATGTGTTTTAGATGCTTAAACCATGAATATTGTCATATATCATACATTTAGAATTGTGCACTCAACATATAGCTGAGCAGTGGAGATTTACTCTATTGCAGGTAAGAAGAAAGACAAGAAGAATCGTGAGGAGTGAGGCCGATGAACGCCGGGGAAATCACCTTTAAAACTTGTGTAAGGATTGGGAATTGTAATAATACGTTGTAATAAATCTTTGGATTAGTTCTGTAGTATGGTAATTCTGTATTTGAACTCCTGTAGTTATGTTTAAAATGTTGTAAGTCAGTTATGGTTGTAATTGTTGTTGGTATGGAGTGGCAAGAGTTGTTAAATTTCATCACAGGGCTGCCCAGCAGGGGAGCAGTCGACTGGACTCTATGTCAGTCGACTGAATCTCGTGGGGTTTAGACACTGAAAGTGAATAGTAATGGAAACAGTCGACTCGACCCTTGCTCAGTCGACTGAACATTGTTGATTTTGGCCACTGCTTCTAATAATGGTAAAACCAGTGGACTGGACCTCCAGATCAGTCGACTGGACCCCTTTTTAAAATGTTGTATTTTGGTTTTGCTTAACACAGTCGACTGGGGACTTTTGATCAGTCGACTGAACCACTATAGATTTTAGCTACTGATCCAAATAGTAACTAGTGCAGTCGACTGGGTTCCTTGAGCAGTCGACTGGACCTCTGTTGAGAATTTTGGGATTTAGTTTCTGCTAGGCACAGTCGACTGGACCCTAGGCACAGTTGACTGAACCTCTGTTTTCAGAACTGATTCTTTTGAATGTGTTTTCACTTGGCCAAAACTTTTTATAACTCAAATTTTCAATGGATTTGTCAACTCAGAGGGCAATGTTTCCTAAGTTTTAAAATACCCAGGGTTGTTTTAAAGTTCTTTCCGCTGCGTATCGTTAGAGGATGATTGGATGAGCCTTGGTGGCGTGCCACGTGTCCTATTTCCACGTATAGTGGGATGGGTCGTGACAGGTGAAAATAATTTCTTTTGACTCAAACAGTATTTTTATAAAAACAGAAAATCATTTCTTGAGTTAAAATGAATTCTCTGTATTTTTGTGATGGACACCGCGCCACGAAAATACCAGTTTATGTTTAAAACTGTTCGTGCTGTGCTAAACTTTCACAGATTTTGGAGGTGATGTAAAGTTTGATTAGACTTATGCTTTATTGACATATATGGAAACTAATGATTGCCTTAAGCTTTGTTTGGAAATGTACAGTTTGTATGTGTTGAGTTGTGCCATAAGCTATTTTACCCAAACATATGTTTAGATTCCCAGCAACTTGTGTGTGCCTTGTTTGGCCAAGCTTGTGTCTGTGTATTCTTTGTTGAACCTTAATATGCATTTCCCAAACACCTTAGTTGGCCCCTATATAACTAACTTGGCTCTTGGAGGATCTATTGGGTTAACATTCTGTAAATGCATATACGTATGTGTATATATGCTGGAGGTTTAGGAGAAATTAAGGGGTTCTTGTTAAGTTAATTGAGTTTAGGAGAGCTTAAAGTAATACTTGGGCTCCAAGTTCATGCTTGTTATATATACACCACCCACAACTCACATTTTGGACACTCTACACTTTCTGCACTTCACAAATTGAGAGAGTTGAGAGAGATACACAGAGAGTTCTACAAATTTTCTAGAGAGAGAGGAAGTACATCACCATAGCCAAAGCTTTTATTTGGTTGCTAAATTCTTATATCTTTCTCAACAACTTCTCTAATCTATATCACAGTGAGTATTTCTAACTCACTTGACTTTTAATACATAGTCCAATTTCAGATTATATAGCTTGTTTGAGAAATCTCCATTGATAATTATACGTATGAATTTCATAACTTGAAAATCATGAATTTCCAAACTTAATCAAAATCTATTTTTAGAATGAAATATGAAAGATTATATGTCATATATGCCATATTTGAAGTTTTAGAGTCCAATTGGTTCATATGAAAAAGTATCTAAGAAATTAAGTTTTGATAACTTTTAATCTTTCATAAAATTTTAGAGTTATAGTTAGAATCATGTTAAATTGATAATGGATTCTTGATCCTCATTTAAAAACGAAGAGATCCATTTATAATAAGGCTAGGTTTCGATCAGTTTGCAAAATGGGTCTAAAAATCTGAAACAGGGGAAAACTGGGGAAGAAGATGAAGCCTCTGCTTCATCTCGCGCGCGCGATCGCGCAAGCGACCCGCGCGCGCGAGGTGTCTGATTTCAGGCAGAAAGAAAAGGTTTTTATAATAAAACAAAAAATGGGCAGGTCGCGCCAGCGGCCCGCGCGCGCGACTTTTGGCAGTTTCTAGTTCTTGCTTATATTGTGTTAAGGAACTGTTTGGGGGTATTTTATGAACTGTTAAAGCTCTGTTTGGGAAATTTATTAAAGCAGAATCCTATTTGACTATGTGTAGATGATTAAAACAATGAATTGTGACCTATCAAACCCCGTACGTACGTGTTTCTTGAATTCATTAAATTCCTTTATGTTTAAGGTTCATGACATACATGTGGAGTCAGTTGTACATGCATGTGGGTGTCAGTCAGTGTGAAAAAGAGTAATGGTCAGTGTGGAAAAGAGTATGAGATTGAGATTGAGATTGTGTTGTGGACACTCCCTGGTTGTTGTGTACCAAAGTGTGACGTGTTGAGATTGCGGTGAGAGTGTCTTTGAAATGCGACGGTGGCAAAACTGGACACTCCCTGACGACCATGGTAGCGTCAAAGTGTGTGACGCCGAACTGGACATTCCCTGGCACCCTTGTGCTAAAGTGTGGCTATCGGAGTATTTCAAAGATACTGGTGTGAGGTAGTGGGTTATTGTGTTGTCGAGAGAAAAGTGTCGGTAAGATGAGTGTGGTGCATCGTTGCATACATGGTCATATGTTTAATGAATGAACGACTTTTAAATATATTCCCTGTTATTTTTATAAATGAATTCTTCCCATGATTTAACCATTGATTTTACAAACCTAAAAAGAGAAAATTTGTAAAGGGGTATGTTTTACATTCAAAGTTATGTTTTTAATACTCACCAGCTTCTTGAAGCTGACGACGTTGATGCGTCCTGGACATTCGTGTTCAGGCTTTTCAGGTTATAACCAGGAGGAATCTTATGACTATGCGAATTGAGAACAACTGCTGGAAAGAGAAATTTCCGTTATGTGCTTTAAATTTTAAACTGTTTTGTAATAAGGATGACTGTAATAGACACTAAGTTATTGTTTTAATTTAAGGCGGTCTGTGCCTTTAGATGACCCGTGTTGTAATATTTATTAAGTTAGAAAAATATTGTAAGCTTTGATTGCTCTACTCTGAATATTGTTTATCGTTGTTCGACGTTTGGGACGGAATCGATCCTTCAAACTGTCGCGACCTACGGGTCCATAAAGGAAATTAAACGCTTTCCTTATTTATGCTACGTCGGGGCGTGACAATGGGTCAAAGGAAAACTTGTGTTTGCCATCGAGTAGTGAGACCAAGTACCAAATTGGCCATGGGTTTGCATGCCTGAAAGAAAGAGGTGTGGATCCCGGCTAGTCGCCCGGATTAATGGAGTAGTCGGGTACTAGTGTGAAAGGGTGGTCGGTACTTGTGTTCCCAGAGACCATAGTGATGTGTAGAAAGATAAGATTGAGCATGTTTATTATTCATGTTTTGTTGGCATTCACCAGCATATAGCTGATGTAGTGTAGTGGTTATTAAATAACCATTGTAAGTGATAAAGTAGAAGGCTCAAAGAAGTAAAGAGATGGAATTGGCGAGGCAACGTGGGTTTTGGGGATTTGGCGTCGATAATGTAGATAACTCTATGTTTAGTACAAGAACTTGTATTATGTTAAGTTTCAATTTGTAATTGGGAAATACTCGTGGAGGGTTAATTCTTAGTTTATATTTTGTAGAGTTAGTAGCTTTACTTCTAGTTATGGTTGTTCTAGTTGGGTAGTTGAGTTTCTAACTTTGCATTTTGAATCATGTGTTTGTTAGTTAGCAAGCTCAACTTTTGTAATATAATGGTTTCACCGTGTTAATATGTTGGATTGAATCATAATTATCAAGTGTAGTATGTGTTTGGCAGATTTGGGTTTTAAAACTGGGTTGCTCCTCTGCTGCCTTAATTCAGTCGACTAGGGATCAGATTGTGTTCCAAGAACAGATATTCTGCTTTAGCGTCGACCGGACAGGTACCAGTCGACTGGATTTTGGCATTAGGGGTGTCATTTGGAATAGAAATTCCGATTCCGACCGATTCCGATCCGAAAAATTCTGATTTTTGGCACCAAAAATTAAATTCCAAAAAAAAAAATCGGAACAAAATTGGAATTGTTTTGAGAATTCTGAAAACTCTGAAATATGTTTTCCGATAAAATCTGAATATTTTTCGAAATTTTGGAAGAATGTGAACTTGTTTGTCCCACATCGAATAAGAAGAGAAAGAAGGAGAGTAGGAGACTTTCTATAAAAGCATTACTTACCCTTTCATATTTGTATTTCGAAATTTTAAAAATTATGAAAAATTTCAAAGAATTCCAATTCTGAAAATTTTTGAAAATTCCGAAATTCCAAAATCGGAAGGAAAATGAAATTCCGAAAAAATCAGAACGGAAATTGGAACACCTATTTAATTTCTGAAAATTTCAAATTTTATTTTATTTTATTTTATTTTTATTTATTTATTTATTTATTTTTTATTATTATTATTATTTTTTTTCTGAAATAGGGTATTCTGATCTGTTCCCGGCCGAAACACACCCCTATTTGGCGTCTTCAGTCGACTGACCTTTGATCAGGACTTCTGAGATTTTCAACTCTTTGTAGTTTCCTGTTCAGTCGACTGGATTCCTCGATCAGTCGATTGTATTGCCTGTTTCAAATCTAATGTTTTTGTAAGTGTTTAAATGGGAATTTTTTTTATAATTCTGATTTTATGGTTAATAATGAACCTTTAGGAGTGTAGTGGAAGTTTTGGTTGCGCGCCACGTGTCCTAGAATCGTATGTGGGGTTCCAGAGCGTGACATTATCAAACAACATATTTATCTCCGTATTGCTAAAATCATTTGGCTAATTGGGTAGGTTGTTGGAGGTGAATATCTTGGATCCAAGAAAATTATATATATATATATATATTTATCAAAGATCAAAGAAATAATTTAAGTATTAGTTTAGACCAAAGGGAAATGGAACCGATTAGCATTCGCAAGACCCCTATCAGGTAAAGCAGAGAGGTGATAGTTGAGTTTTCAAGTAATAGCATTTGAGCTAGTTTATATTGGTCTTTCTAGACTAAGGCTTAGTTTGGCCCCCATTTTGGTGCTTCTCCTTTTTTAAAGCGCTATTTCATGTTAATTTATTTGGTAACTAGTTTATGAGCTTTGCAAAAATTGAACTTAATGGCTTTTTTGGGGAGTGCTTTTAAAAGCTTTAGAATGGAGCTTTTAAAAGCTCAAAGTTGCTTTTTGGTTTCATGATGGCATTTTAAAGAGTAATGTGTCACTAGTACAAAATTATCAAACAACTTAATAAGTAAGAAATTTCATAAGCTACTTTTAAAAAGCCACGTGGAGGCCAAACTAAGCCTAAGTGGTGTGACAAAGAACCAAGTCATGTGATCGCTATCAAGTCAGGAAGGGGTCAAGGGCAAACACTAGGACCCATCACCAGATCAGGTATGATAGGGCAGACCGATCATGGATCAGATTCAAACAAGAGGGATGAGAATAAGTTTATATATTCAGAGGACCAATTAATGGCGAAGAGTAATGCTAGAGTCACAAAAAGATGTTCACAAAAGGATGTGGTATTCCGTGTGACAGAGTTAAGTGTGGTGGATCACATTGGATGCCACATCCTTTTATGAGTATCTCTTTGTGACTCTTTTGTGACTCTAGCATTGTTCAATAGAGAAACTTTTAAGTTCAGAGATATCACAGCCACGTACCAAGTTAAGAGAACATAAACTAAACAATACCTCACACCGAGTTCTGTTCTAGGACGTGGGTTAGCAATAACAAGAAAAGGCAATCATATCGATTGACCGGACAATCATCGGCAACGCCAGCCCTGGGGGAAAGCTGGCAAAGCGGCCGCTTTGGGCCCCTAGATATTTAGCTAATTAAGTGCAATATCCCAACATTTTGACATGTGATTATGACATTTTAATGTGCTTTATATGGTAATGACATGAATATTTATGTGATTTGCGTACTTAATGTTATTATTAACTGGTGGAAGGAAATTAAGAATTGATAAACTCTTGTTATGTGTTACACATGGCAATCTATTTAGAATTTGCATATTTTGAAAGACATGGAATTATTTTATGCTTTGCATTGGATACATATTTGATATTAAATGTTGAATTGCTAGACAATGGCATAAATGATAGGAGTAAAAAGAATGCATTTTCCTAACTAGTAGGTGAATTAGCAATTCACGAGAACTAGAGGAGCTATTGTGTTGTCACGCCCCGGAACGACATAAATAGAGAAAAATAAATTTCCTTTATGGGTCCATAGGGAATGACTAGTGAATGTCACTAACCTTCCACACCACGCATTTCTAGATAACAGAACAAGAAAGAACAACCCACAGTAATATAAAGGAAACCTATTATATTACCAACCTCAGAGTTATTACAACAGCACAGCTACATCAGAAAATATATAAGGTTTAAAAGCAACATATGCCCAAGTACCAAATATAACAAAACAACAAAATAGAAATCAGAAACTAATAACTATCTCTAAATCTTCAGCTGGCATAAACATCAACATTATAGTCCTCCCTGGCATAACCATCATCAGTGGGGCCATCCTCGGTGTATTCTCCTCCCGGATATGAACTATCGTTGTAGACTTCGTCACCTGTAAAACGAGGTACAAGATAGTCTGGACGGAAAAAGTCCAGGCAATAAAAGCCGTCAGTTTTCTGAGAGCTAAGTGAGTATAAACTAACAAGGTACCAGTTATCTGAAGTAAACACAAGCTTATGAAAACACAAGTTAACGTCTTACTATAATAATAATAATAATAATAATAATAATAATAATAATATCTTGTTCCTTTATTCAACCTCGTAAACCAACCCTTATCGTCTTGTTACTCGAAGGTCGATATTAACATATCCTGACTGAATGGAACAGACTCAATCATTTAACTCTAGGGATACACCCTTATTCTGTCCATCGCTTTTAAGAGCAATATATCTTGCTCACCGCATGTCATGGACTCCACGTCAGTCCGTCCCCAGCTTTTAAGAACAATGTATCATGTTCATCGCATTTCAGGGACATAACGTTTCGAATAAGGCATATCATCTATTGCCACGACTCACCGTCATCTACCAGACATCCTAGCTCACTGCTTTTAAGAGCATATTACACAGCTCACCATTTTTCAGAGCATATCATAGATTATCCGGACTATCTCAGGACTACTTAGTCCAGCTCACCGCTTTTAAGAGCATATGCACAGCTCACCGCTTTTAAGAGCATATCATGACCAAACGTCCGTCCACGTACCATTCCCAGAACTTACCAAACCTACTTAAGTTGCGTTCTAATGTCGACACATGACAAATCCCAATGTGGCCTGACTACTCTGATTAAAAGAAAACGGATATCGAACTCATACAAGAATAACATGTTACCCATGTCGTCATGTTAACCCATTTTTCTTAATCATACTTTATCTGTGTTGTCACATTGTCCTTGATCACCCCAAAATCGCATAACGGAAGTTCAAAACGAGAATCGAACATTCGAACCTTTTATATAATAAGCAAGCAAAATAATCCATGTTCTGCCCATATCAATCGATTCGTATAAGGTTCAATCGATTAGGATAAAAACCATGACAATCGATTGAGAATTATGGCAATCGGTTGGGTCTGAAACAATGTCAATCAATTGTTAACATTGGCAATCAATTGGGATGTCAATCGATTGGAATTCTATCCAATCGATTGGGTCCAGACTGATGTCAATCGATTGGTAATTATGCCAATCGATTAGCACTTCGTCTTCACCAATAGATTGTGAAAATAGCATATATAAAACGTACACCACATGCATTTAATGTATCAAATCTTCACCATAACTTGTGTAAACTTCAAATATAGGGACCAAGTGAGTTAGGACTCACCAAGGGTGTGCTTGGCTTGTGTGAGCTTTGAAACTCAAGCTCTCTCTCTCTCTCTCTCTCTCTCTCTCTCCTTCTCTCTCTTTCTTTTCTGTCCATCTTTCTCTCTGTCTCTCTTGCTCTTCTTCTTTTCTTTCTTTTCTTCTTCTCTTTCTCCTTTTTCTTCTTCTTCTCGAGAGAGTGTGTGTGTGCATAGATAGATATATGGATATATGTGTGTATATAGATATATATACACAAGATATGTGTGTCTCTCTATCTCAAAGCTGTGAAAAATAGCCCAAGGGCCATAAATGAAGACATATATATATATATATATATAGAGGTTGAGAGTGCCACACATTCAAAGTTAAAGAAAAGAAGAAAATTTGTCTCAGCTTATGCCAATCAATTGATATAGATGGCAATCGATTGGTAACATATATTTGAAGGCAATCGATTGGAAAAGAATGACAATCGATTGGTATGTTGCCACGTCATTACTTTTAGTCGGTATAATGGCAATCGATTGGGATAAAAAAGTGTCAATTGATTGGGAACAAAGACAATCGATTGGTATCTAAATCTCACCAATGAAAAGAAAAGTTTATATATGGAAATGAAGTATATTTAATAATACTCTCCAAAAATTCAGGGTATTACATGTGTAATTAGTAAGAAATAAAGTAGGTGAAAGTGTAATTTAGGAGACTTGATCTCTAGAATTTGGTAGAATTTTCCTAATCAAGATTAATTAGTCTAATTGAGATTTATTAGCTTAATGATGATTAATTAACCTAATCAAGGTGGTAGCTTATATTACTTAATTAAGCTAGTAGGTGACCTAGTAGGAGGTGTTGGGCTATATTTGGCTTAAGTCCATGTGTATTCAAGTGGGCAAGAGAGAGAAATAGAAGAATAACTAGTTAAATAAGATGTACAACTTTTTTGAGGTGCTTGTCTCTACACAAGCAAGTAGTTGCAAAGAAGAAAGGGAAAAAAAAGATAAAAAAGAAGGAAAACCAAAGGGAAAAGGGTGCTAGGGAGATTTCTATCTCAAATTAAAGCTATACTTAAGAATCTAAGGGTAAGAGGATTCTTTCTATGTGATTTAATTTCATTTCCATAGATTTTTGATGGATTAATTAGAAGAATTCATATTGATATGCTATGAAATCATATATAACTCGTAGGAGTTTGAAAGTGAGCATTATATCTTGTCAATACTATATCTAGAGCAAGGTGAGTAACCTATATCTTTGAGGAAACTTTTCAAGTAATAAAATTGTGGCATATAAATGATTTACTTTCAATTAATGGATTATGAGCATGCGTGTATATCATGATTGACTATATGTGCAAGAGATATAAAGGATTATGTGTTGGAAACATGTTTATGTGATTGAAGAAGCAATTGTTCTATCACTACAAAGAGAAAGCTCCAAAAGGGAAAAAGGGAGTGTAGAAAAGCCTTCTAAGGCTTGACTGTTCAATATGCCTTGAATAGGGTATTGGATAGCTCGGAACAAGAATAAAGGGTGCCATTACGGGCTCGGGGTAGTGAGAAGAACAAGATGCTTTGGAGATAAATACTTACTTGGTTGTGATTCATCATGTTACATTGAATTGTATATCACGTATTTAAATGATATACATGAATTTATGCCAAAGAGCATGTTATTCACTGAGCTTCAGCTCATGTGGTTATTGAATAACCATTTCAGGTGAAAGGAAAGAGAAGGAGAAAGAGAAATAGAGGACGAAAGAGGAGAGCAAGTGTTTAATGTGCATATTGTATATGGAGTAGTTGTTGTAGTTTGAAACTAAATGACTTGTAAATTATGTTGTTAGTGAGCATGTGTAGAACTTGATGTATAAGACTCTTATGTTCATGTATGAAAGGTTTTGGTGACTGCTTTTGCTATTCAAGCATGTTTGGTTGCTTAGATGCTAATGGCTACAATTGTGGATAGAAGCTGTTTCGATCGATCGAAATACACATTGTTTTAATTGATTCAAAACTACGACTTTTACGGAAACATACGCAACTTTTTCTGAAATTTTGAAATCGTGCACTGTTTTCAGCGTTGGTACCTAGACTCAAATGGCTATCTTTTGGTATAAAATTTAACTCAAAATTTTAAATTTCTATTACACCCTTGGGGCTAATCACTTGCAAATGTGGTTTAAATGGGAGTCCAAAAGCCCGTTTTGTGCGTTATTAATACAGGGTCAGACCTCAGTGGCATGTCACGTACCCTCGTGTCATACTTAGTGGATTTGGGTTGTGACATTAAGGGCCCCATTTTTTGTACTAGCTTTGCATTTCTATATTAGGCCCTTGTAAAAAACTTACTATAACCTAGCCTAATAAAGGCCCTAACCCAAACTAAAATAACTCAAAATTTTCACATATAAAATTACAAAGCTAAGTCCAAACAAACCCTATAGAATAAGATTATATTTTTTTGCTGGAGAGAATAAGACTATAATATATTTTACTATTAAAAAAAGACTAATTAATCAACTCATAGTGTGATACACTTTTAAAAAATAAATAAATAATATCAGTGTACTAGAAAAAATGTAAGAAAATTAGGTTTTTCTTAATTCCCTCAATTCCTTTTAGTTTTAGCCCAAACAAACCCTCCATTTGTTAGTTGTTTTCAATTTATAGCTTGGTTTCAAATTATTGGTTGTTCAAATAAGTATTTAATTATGCTGCAAGTTGTTAGTATAATTTGCAATGTGACATTGAAAACCAATATATACGCATAATTATGTATACGTAGACTCCAAAAAAAATTATCGGAAGCACTACCCTCGAACCCCCGTATAACCCCGGGCCCCATTTTAAAAGTTCGCTTTAAACCCCCTCAAGCTCAGGGCCGGCCCTGATCATCGGGCAACAAAACAACAGTGATTCTAGAGGAATGCTTACCAACATGTGGCGCAGGCTTAATGGCAAGTCTGAGTCAAAGGATAACCAAACTCGGCCATCCACTAGCTCATTACAGCTTTTGTGGATGGCTTGGATGTGTATATATTGCTTGGATTTGCTATACAAACTGCACTTCATTCTAGCTTTCTAAGAGTCCGTTTGGGAACGGATTCAAATTGTACGGTGAGATCCCAATCTGAAGTAGCTGTGTTGGGCTGCTTCACAAAATTGGCCTTAGAAATGCGTTTCAATAACTGAAAGATAGAAAAAAAGAAAGAAGAATTTCGCCTTTAAAACACACACACGCACAAAAAGAGAAGAAATTTGTCTTTTTGGCCATTGTGTCGTGGAGACGACGCCTAAAGGTTGTGATGATTGTGTGATGCTTTTCTGAAAAACCAAAAAAGAAAGAAAGGTAGGTTTGATTAATATCATCATGCACAGAATCTGCTCACAAAAAAAAAAAAAAAAGAGGAGGAGAGAAGAAAGTAATATGCTTTTTTAATACCAAGAAGTTGACTGCATATCTGCTACAAAGTGTTTCTCAATACTTTTTGATAGTTTTTTTTTTGGGTAATCGGGGGTGTCCGGACCAGCTTGTGCGCACATCGACTAATCCCCCGAGGTCCCAGTGGCCAACCTCCCATGACTCGAACACTAAACCTAGTACACCAAGAAACTTGTCACTTGGCCACAAGGGATGTGGTTACTTTCTGATAGTTGGTTTCAGTGGAAATGTAAATCAGTTCTGGAACAGTCAATATATCCATACAGAGAATATGAATAAAGACGAATAAGAACATCCACAATCATATAACAGCAAAACACCAACTATTTCTACTGCTTAAAGATATACAATAATCAATGTGCCCAAAACAATACAAATATTTCCTAGCTGAAGAAGAAATATTACATTAGGTGCAGCTTATTTCAGTGTTCAGCACAAATGAACCAAAAATTCCAGTAATTAATGTAATGCTCAGACTAATAGGATATAAATAACTTTTAGCTATTAGTGGTACAACATACATATAATTAATACAGTAGTATATTATGGTAAATAATAATTCCCTAGTACCAATAGCAGCAATTTAGAGATTCCAACCCTCAAAAAATGAAGTCCAGACCTAACTTCCCAAAAGAGCCTTTCTTCTCGAGCACTTTCACGATTGTACTGTTTCCGGTTTGCTGCGATATGTAACGGTCCATTGTCAGATATAAGCTTACAAAAAAGTCAAACATAACGAGGGTGTTTGTCACGAATTTTGGGAGTTTAAAGTGATCATGGAAGATGGAACTCTAAAAGCTAAAGGGAATTTGTTTCGCAAACCAGATTCTGTGATTCAATCACGAAAAAAATTGAGTAAAAATACAGAAATTTGGGAGTGGCCAAAAGCTGCCCAAAAAAGCAGTTCCTTTTTTTTTTTTTTTTGAAATGCGGAAGAGAATCTGCCAAAAGTTCCCAAAATCAGCAACAAGTATGGACTCTCTTACAAGGAGAGTGATGTGTGCAAATGAGATGCAGAGCAAATTGGCATTCCATATATGAAATAGTTCCATTGTGCATGTCATTACTCTAGAATAGTAACATTCCAAACAAGGCAGATTGATAAATAAATTAAACTATTTGGAGAGTGGTAGAATGAAGTAATAAGCTTATTTCTCGAACATATTTTCTTTCGCTATTTGAACCAGGGAACGACCCTACCAACCGAGCACATTTTTGATCCATGGCCGTACTGTAAACCTGGAGCCCCCAAATGGCATTTTCGCAATTTATTTTCATTTTCTCATTACGTGGGTGGGCCCCAAGGATCAACCTTAGGAACTCACAAGACCTGTCGTGAAGCCCCCAACCACTTTGTCCACCACTTGGAGTTATTTGAACTGGAATTATCAAAAGGATAACCAAATGATGATTTAGAAATGAGAAAACCGATCGCCCATTGAAAACCTAAAGTAGACCCAACCACTATATTTGGTGGGGGGTGGAGAAGTGGAAGGAAGGAAGAGGTATCCTAGGGAGAAAAAGGGGTCTTTGCATCCTTTTGTGTAAATAACAAAAGGATAATTTATTTTTTGAAGAGCAAAAAATTCAGAAGATAAGGGAAGCTTCTTCCCTTTTCTAATTTGTCAAAAGTGGATGGATGAGAAACAGAGCACCCAGAGGGAGCCTTGTTCCCTCCCCTCTTTCACGCTACCAAACAAGTGCTTTTCTACACTTCCGTCCTCTCTTCCGCCCCCCTTTCCTTCCTCCTCTTATTCCTTCGCAACAAACAAAGTATAAACTAAATCGTTGGCAAACACAAGGGCTTACAAGGAAATTTCAAATAACTTGATATAACCACTCCATTAGTTGAATGAAGCACAAAAGATTCGTGCAATTTTAAGTAGATGTCCAAAAAAGACTAATGTTGCTAATTAAAGTGCTTATACTAGCATTTTCATAAAGGAAAAGGATAATCAGTACAAACCTTAAGGCACCGGTTCCTTTTAGTATCGCAAACCGGATAATCGTGAGGGCAACAGTGCTGACGATCCTTACAACACACTGCAGAATCTAACTCGCAACATTTCCACGAAAGGCATATCCCAAGAAGACGCAATGCACAACAGCAAGTTTCACCTTCTGAACACGAGGTAAAAAGATCACACTTAGGCGGACCGGGGGAAGGAGAGGGTGGTGGGTTTGGGCTAGTCTTAGTCGGATACGAAGCTAGCATGTTTATCCCACAGATCCCTTCGGAATTTCCACTGTTACGCACCATGTGTATATAACCACCCATTCCCCAATTTTTACCCCATGAATTCTTTGCAATCCAATAATCAACTCCATTTTCTGAGCCATAGCCTACGATTAATATAGCATGATCCAAGGAATTTGAGCAAGGACCCGTAAATATCCCCTGTTACATGATCATCAAAAACCCTTGTTAAGAGTTTTTGTGTATAAGTTGTCCCACATCGGGAAAATGCAAAGTGTGGTTAGGATAGCTAAGTATATAAATTAGGCCCTTGTATTCTCTTTTCATTCATTCAAAATACAAAGTGTTTACTTTTACAACCCTCAAATTCATATATTGGACAAAGGCCACATTTGCGAACCACAATTGGAAGTGCAATCGCAGAAGTTAAACTCCGAATGTGTCCCACATTTCTCTCTCTATATCCACATGTACAACAAAGTATGCAACATTGACTGCTCCCGACTGGAAAATGTGGATGTAGAGAGAGAAAAGTAGAGGGTGGTGCATTTAGAATTTTCCATAGTGTATTCAGCATCAAATCGTGGTTCCCACAACTGTTTGGAAAACCGGGATTGGGTTCAATTACAGAAATTGTGGGATTGGCAAGCTGCCTTCTAGCCAATCGCACTTTTCAGTGTTTGAAAAGTAATGGCAGAACTCTAAATTATTGTAAGTGGGCCCAAAATAAAAATAACATAGGATTTGACAGCAAGGACTACCTTTGAGTACAATTGAAATGATCTCTCACTGCCACATACACCAACACTTACTGGTTGATTCGCCACAGCTCGTAATAGCCGTTTCTCATCATTAGGGGGCACATCGGTGTAACCATCAATGGTAACAACATGTCTGTTTAACTGAAGTAAAAAGATTAGGAATTAAAACGGGAAAGAGAAAAACAAAATCTTGTAAATTTCCTTCTAACTCTTGTTTTTTGCTTGCTCGCTTAAGCCGGATCCCTATAAGAAATTTCCAATTACCTACACCGATACTGATTCCAAGCCATATACGATCTTTTGAAGAAGTCTTAAAAACTATAGAAATTAAGTGAAAAGTCCCTCAGTTTACATTATTAATTAAGTTTAAAGTACAACCATTTTTTATTTGGTCAAAACTCCATGACTAGTGAAACATAATCGGATCAAGTCCCAATGTTTTAAAAAATTGTGCGAAATAATTTTTCGCAAAGTTATGTGAATTTCACATAACTTTTATAACGTACGGACTTTTCACTAAAATAAAAAACGGGTTGGATCTAATACTAAAAAAAGTCTATTTTAGAGGACTTTGACTAAGATTCCCTAACAACTACAATGATGAAGATGAAATTAACTATTGGCAACTATTAGGAGAGTGATGAAATGGAGATATAAACAGGAGAGAGAATCAAAATACCTTCTGTTTATTGCACGACCTGTCTCCGCGTTGATAGGGATAGTCTTCCTCAGTGTCAATGCCCTTATTTTTTATGACAAACTGAAAGGCGTAATCCATAAGGCCTCCCTCACACCCACTATTGTAAGATCTATCACAGTCGACCAATTCTTGTTCAGATAGGCTAGCAAGAGATCCGGTGACGATTTTATTTATACCTTCCATAGCTCCTGTGGCTGAGAATGACCAACAAGCACCTAGACAATGCAACAAAACACTTCCATTTTTAGTGCCAGCAATTTAACTAGATTTGACTACTACATAGAAATGCTTGTATTTCTACACGTATAGATGAGCTAGACAAAACAATAAGTTGTAGTTCTACTACTTTGCTGACAAGTCACAAGGCAATCCTATTCTGAGCAATATGAAATTGAGCGAATAATCTAACAAGAATCAACTCTGGATGAGTTTTATTCTAACATGTTGGTACAACAAGTAGAACTACAATATTGTCAGTTAGAGAGCCGAAAAGAGAATTCCATTTCCAAGGAAAATTTTATAGTAGTCTATCCAATCAGTAACCCAATATATGCACAATGCCAAACTCTATAGCTTCTAGCCTAGCATATGATCTGAAAGTCAATACTTGATAACCACAAATGTTATACTCAAACACACAAAAACATATATCCCCGTTATAGCCCAAGGGCCCAGTAGTGAACTTGGGGAGAAGGTGACCAACTGAACTTATTGTTTATTTATGTTTCTTATGTTGCTGCTAATTCCTCCTAGGCCAAGTCCCATTATTGATCTACACGAAGTCAGCTCTCTGGTCCTCACATATATCTTGCCTTAAATTAATATCTACAGGTGCAAAATTTTCTTTTTAAATATGAATCCTTCTTACCTTAGCTTAGCTTATCACTCCAAACATATTCCACTACATTTAGAATTTGCAATCTTTTTTTAAATTCTTTATTTCATAAAATTTTCAGTTTCTGTGGAATTCAGCTGTGATAGTATTACACACTCCTATATTCCTAATTGCTGTGACATCTAATTTCCACATAGAAACAAAAAGGAAAATTCCAGATCAATGTTCAATGGGGTCAAAATTACCAAGTCAAGAAAGTTAAAAAGTTTGAGTCTTTTATAGAAAGTGAAAGCACTACCACTCCACCTAATTCGAGTAAAAAAAAAAGTATGGATCAAAAAGGATAACAACATAGCCTCATGAGAATCAATTCTTGAATCCAAAACACTAGTCTATACGTAAACACTTCACAATGAATACAATTCATATACTGATATACAGATAAAGCAACATAAAGAGAATAAGCTGGAAGATTCTATGGTACTCACATACCACAACTGCCCTGATCTTTAACCTGAGTAACTGCTCCTTTCTTTCTCCAATCAACCGCAGAAGGAGTATCCAAACTAAGAATGGACTGTTCAATTGATGGGTCATAATTGAATCCACTGAAATCTCTATGGGCAACAGAAAGACCCAATCTTGAAGCCTTGAACTCTTGGTGGGTCAGATCAGCAAAGGCGTTTAGAGAGAGAGTATAAGAAGAATTACCCACCATGTTGTTGTGATGGGTAACAAATGCATAATTGTCTTCAAATACTCTGAGCCTGTAAAGTCTCTCTTGTTCCGAAGAGTATGTTTTGCCATGTCGTTGAGACCAAACGTCGAACAGATCGTGTGCGAAGGAAGATGTGGGTAAGGGAAGGTGAAATAGAAGAGTTAGAAACAGGGATGACCATACCCAGTTCATGTTAGAGAGCAGACAGAGAAAGTGGGGGATTGGTTTGGGTGTTTATGGTTTATGGTAGGTGGGTTTCCAAGAAGTTTAGTAAAGCCACATATGTTGAGAAACTTGGCCTTTTTCTACTGGTGATTGTATTAGCTCCCAGTGTAAAAGGCTGACCAGAAAATAATAATGAGAGAGAGGACAAAATGGATACAAACTCACTCTTTGACATTGAGGGGGTGTTTGGCAAGATTTATTCAATTTGTCCTTTTTTTAGGACAAGAAGTAAAAACTAAAAAGTTAGGAAGCACCATTGCGGGTGTAAAAATATGTAGGGGAAGAGACAATTATTTAAATCACATTGGACGGGTGTGGAAGTACTTAGGGGTGGTCAAATCGAACCGAATCCGAACTTTCAAATTGAAAATCGCTTTTTTTATCATTAAACCTAACCAAACCAAGCCGAGCCGAGCTAACCGAATCGATTAATCGAACTAAATTTCAGTTCGGATATCGGTATTGGACATTTCAGCTAAACCGAACTGAACCGAAACGAAATTTAAGCTTAATAACGGAGAAACTGAACCGAAGTATTATATACCGAACCGAACCGATAACCCGAATTAATCAAACCAAACTTTCGAAATGTATTTCAGCTTGATTTTTTGGTATGAGAATTTGTCACCAGCCAGAACCGCACTTGGCAAAACTGATCTAAATCGACCGAATTATGCCCACCCCTAGAAGTGTGTTTCTAAATTATTAAAGAATAAACCTTTATATAAGTTTTGTAAACCTATGCTTTGTTTTGTTTTTTGTTATTGTTATTTATTTATTTGTAATTAGGATCAAATAACAAGTACTATAAATAAGTAATATTAGTCGTTTGAAGCTTAAAACTGTGTAATTCAACTTTCAACATTCTTAAATTTACTCCATAATGTTCAAAATTATGTTAGAATCTTCTTTAAAAAAAATGAAAACGAAAAAGACAGCCTACTGTCATCAATGAAGAATTCACGGCACTGCTGGAGAGGGTGTGCATATCAGGTTCGAATTCTTCGACATTTTGAAAGAGTCCATGCTTTTATGCTAAAAACTAAGCAGTGGCTAGAATGCTCTTCACAGAAGTAGACAATCCAAATGACCTCCATAGGCTCCATTACTTTTTGTATGGTTGAAATCACGTTTGAGTTTACAAACTAGTAAATTTTAACTTTTATAGTCTCGTTGAAACCTATTTGTAAAGGTTTAGAAAAAAAATTTATGGCCATACCAAGGTCAAATGGGTACTACCGCCAATCCGAATTGCCAGCAGCACCCAAACTGGCTGTCTAGGATCCCTTCCCACAAGAAGTTGGTACTCAGCAAGAACTTTTTTTATAATAACCAAACACTTAAATTTATAGAAATGGTTTGTTTAGAAATTGTAGAATCGATTTTCTTTGCGTTTCCAAACAGTCTCTTATCAGCTTTGCCAAACAGAGACTAACAACTACGGGTGTCATTCGGATGCAACGGATCGGAAACAGGTGTTTCTAAAAATATTCCAAAAATTTCGGAATCTAGAAATCAATTCCAATTCATATTCCAAAATTTTGGAAATTCCAAATTCATTTCCAATTCTAAAATCTTGGAAATTTCAAAATTTTCAGAATCGGCATTTTTTTTTGTGTGGATATTTTCAGAATTTTTACTAGAGTAATCTTTGGGGCACTACCAAATTCCACTAACACTCACACCCACGATATATCTCTCTCCTAGTGGCACTTTGCAGTGGACCCAAAGTGCTACTAGGAGAGATATAGAGTGTGTGTGTGAGTGTTAGTGAGATTTGTTAGTGCCTCTAGCATTGTTGTTTCACTGAATGCAAGCAAAACCCACAAAATCCAAATAGTGATAGATTTAACAAAACTCACAAACATATCTCACACCGATTGAACTAAAAATACCAAATTTTCACAAAATCTATACAGATCTCACATAGATCTGAACAAAAAATACAAATTTGACTAAAATAAAAGTGCATATATATAGGGCCGCTCATATATGTATATATATACACGAAAATTCTATGGAGAGGGCGCCCTCTCTTTTAATAAAGAGAGGGCTTCTGTTTTAACCGTCAGATCGTGTTAAAAAACTGTGAAGTGACAAAACTGTCCTTAATGAAGACACGATCCGACAGTCAAAACATAGGCCCTCTCTTTAATAAAGAGAGGGCGCCCCTCCATTGCCTGAATGTATATATACATCTATACTACTAGAGAAAGGGAGAGGGAGGGGTACCCAATCCCTTATTTTTACAATTCATATTTACACAATTATTAATATACTTTTCTTCACAAAAAATCACATTAAGGATACCGAATGGTCATTTGACTACTCTACACAAAACTCTCAAAATTTATAACTGACATCCCACCCCATGTCTCACAACTCTCCTAAATAAACTAAAACTACCAAAAAAAAACTAAAACTACCCAAAAAAAAAAAAAAAAAAAAAAAACCGTCTCTCACAAAACTGGGTCATTGATAATTGTTGGCTTTGTCTTGAGAATCACTGTCAAATTCGTCTGCCTGGTAATCTCACAAACCATCTTTCCAAAAACACAATTCTTGGCTTTCATGTACTCTTAAGAAGTAATCGCTCCTGTATACATCATTTTATTTGCTTTCTTTGCAGATGATTGTCCAACATGTTGGTCTTGGATGTTTATGTTTACCACTCCTATATAATATATATATATATATGTTATTCTTGGCTTTCCAAAAGTTGGACGTGCAATTACTATGTAGATAGAATTGTTTGGTTTTGCCAACATGTAATTTGGGTATATAGTTGCTAGAGCAAAAGTAAAAAGTACCCAATATACATACAACGTGTTGCACACGCAACGCGTGTGCCCCAGCCGCTAGTATCTAATATATTAGAAGAAAATTAGAAATTATCAAAAAAAATTAAAATATTTTCAAAAAACATGATTTCGGAATTATTTAAAAAGTTCTAAAATAATTCTGACTCTATTTCAAAAAATTTCGAAAATCAAAATTTTAGAATTCAAAATTTAATTTTAGCTTTCAAAATTAAATTTTTTTGTATCAAAATTGGACGAAATCAGAATTTCCTTTCCCAATCACACCCCTTCATCCGAATGTCAACAGCAGAGAGAAGAGAACCCAACAAAAACGAGGAACACAAGCAGCGGAAGCACGTGGCGGTTTCGTAGAGCGACCGTCACTGCATCCACAGAGAGAGAGAGAGAGAGAGAGAGAGAGAGAGAACTGAACTGTTCGGACAAAGAGACACTCACGGATATCATCACTCAATCGAAGCCACCTCGAAGTTTCGAATTTCAACTCTTTGCTTCTCAATTATATTCCTTCAATCCGTTCTATCCATTATAATCCAAAAACACCGGTAATTGATGGACTTAGATCCGAGGCAGTACGAAAACATTGTGAGTATTTTTCTTTTTTCTAATCTCTATTTTTTTTGTTGTTTTTTTTTTAGTTCGTAATCTCGGTATTTAGTTTTTTAGATGCTTTGCTAGGGTTAGAGATTGTTTGATTCAAAATCAATTTTGTTCTGAACTTCTGTCAAATCGTCTTTTGTTGATTTTCTCAAGTTTGAATATCTAAACCCTAATTTAGTCCCTTTTTTTTTTTTGTCAATTGGTGTTATTAGTGAGATTGTAGAATTTTGGTGTCTAGTGTACGAATCATATGCTAGTTGTTGAGATGGTTTTTACTTGATTCAACTAGGAATTTTGGTTGGAAAAGTATTTTGAGATTGGTACATCTTTTTGTAGGTTGTTTGAAACTTTGATATAGTATTTGCATGAACCTGCAAAATGCAATTGTGATATTGATGATTTGAAGAACCCGCATAGTTGAGAGTGGACAATGCAGTAGTAGAAAGCAATTTTATTTTATTTTATTTTTAATTTTTTTTGCTTAACGAATTTGAAGCTGTTTCTCAATGAAAGTATCTAAAACTTGGACTCCTGTTATATCAGGACAGAATCTATTGGTCGTTTTTTGAATTTAATTGCGTAATGCATCTAAAACAAGTTGGGTTATGCTCAAGTAAATTTTATTTATTTATTTTTTATTAATTTTTTTTTTTTCAGAAAATGTGGCACATTAAATAAAACAAGTTATCTATAGTTCTTCAAAATTCTCTCTGACTTTTTTTCTTGGGTTTATGACAATATATTGGTCTCTTATTTTATTTTATTTTATTTTATTACTATTAATTTGATTGTATGTAATGCATCTAAAACAAGTTGGGGTATGATGAAAGTATTTTTTAGGGTTAAATACATTTTACCCCCTGTGGTTAGACCCGTTTTCACTTTACACCCTGCGGTTCAAAATGGGACACTTAACCCCCCATGGTTTTGGACTAAAGTGAAACTGTTAAGATTTCCCTCAAAACTTTAACAAAATTCTAAAATTGGCCAAAAACACCACTGTGAAGTTAATTTTGGGGTTAATCGCCAATGTGGGGATAATTCTTCCATTTAACCCACCTATATGGGGCTAATTTTTAACACTTAACCCCTTTGGGAGGCTAATTTTGGTGTTGCTGCCTATGTTGGGTTAATTTTGACACTTGAACTCTCTTATGTGGGGCTATTTTGAGAGAAATCTTTGTAATTTCACTTTAGTCCAAAACCACAAGGGGGTTAAGTATCCACTTTTGAACAACAGGGGGATAAAGTGGCATAGGCCTAACCTCAGGGGGGTAAAATATAATTAACCCTATTTTTTATTCTTTTGAATTTAGATTTCACCTTTTGAAAATTCTGAGGAACGTTCATTAGAATGTTTTGTTTGAACTTATTTTAGGACACTGCCTTTTTGTTCTGGGCACGGTATGCATGTCTTGTTTGTCACACATTTTGCACAGCATACATGCCCTGGTTACAATTATTAGAAAGGATCCTCATTCTAGAGCATTCCCATGTTTGGATTTCATCTTCTGTTGAAACAGATCTTATGGTATCAGAGAATCTGGGCTTGTAGACTTTATAGTTTTTGTCTCATTTTTTTTTTACCAGGATTTATGATTATATATTCTTTTGTATGTTTGCAAGTGTTTAAAATTTAAAAAACCAGAAAGGAAGTCATATATTAGTGAGTGGTTTTAAGTTTTAACTCCAAGTATCTATAATCTGCCCTATGTTGAAATTCATCGGATCTTGTCCTTGTAATTCACAGGCTATCAATGACAATGATGTCCACAACATTGTGCTATCATATCTTGTGCACAACTGCTTCAAGGAGACTGTGGAGTCATTTGTTACTTGTACTGGGATGAAACAGCCGTCTGATCATCTTGAGGACATGGAGAAAAGAAAACGTAAGGGAACTATATTCCTTTCTTAAATCTTCTGACTGAAAATTAAGATTCACAGCTTCGAGAATTCTCTCAGATCACGTTGCCCAGTTGTGTAAAATTTAGAGGTTTTCGGCCTAGTCTTTTCAAAACCCTTACTTGTTTTGTGCATGCAGTTTCATGCATTTAGCCTTCACTGAAGTATGAATGATACACTTTCATGACAGTCGTGCATGAAAGTATGTTGTTTTACGTGTACTTAGTTAGATGACAGGTATATTTGGCTGGTGTGGGTATGTATATGAGCGTCAGAGATAATAAAATCCTAAAGGATACAAGGGCAACAGATGAATTTTCTATATCTGCATTCTTTACATTTTATGGGATAAAGTGGTGGTACGACATGGGATATTGTGCTTTCAACATGGATGCTTCACTGGTTCTGTAATAACCGGTCCATGTGATATAGTAAACTTGGATTACTGGACATGGTTCCCATGGGCAAGTCTTATCAGACGTTTGACACACATCCATACCAATAGCCATTTTTCAACTTGCTATTTTTGTGATTCACATAGCTAGAAGAGTCTACATGACTGATGACATGGTTTATTTTGAGTATGCTCTGTATGGAGACTCTCATGAGGTTTAGCTGATCTATTTCTATTAACATGGAAACCTGGAGACTCTCATGGGGTAGTTCATGTTGTTTTATAGCTGTCTATTTGGCTCATATTTTGCAAACTTAAATCACAACCTTGCTATATGGCTGCAATAAACGTAATGTGATTAGTACCTACTGATGGTTGGCATGTTATAGTAGCCAAATTAAATGTTTGTGCAGTACATAGTTTTAGAAGGACAGGTGTCAGGTACTAATACTTTACAGTGGAAGGAAATTTTTTTTTTGGGAAGAAATATACGGCTGGCCTATCATTTCATAAGATATTTTAGATGCTGCTAAAAACGGATATTATATCTGGTTTGTTCATATGTTTCTATTTTATGTTGCTTTCCCTTCGAGTTATCTGTTAGTGTTGTTTATTCTTTTGGATGCTTGCTCGATTGTGATTCTAAACTTTTCATATTCAGGAATTTTTTGTTTTGCATTAGAAGGGAATGCACTCAAGGCCATTGAATTGACTGAAGTTCTCGCACCTGACTTGCTAGATAAAAATAAGGACTTGCACTTCGATCTTCTGAGCCTTCATTTTGTTGAGCTTGTGTGCTCTAGGAAGTGGTGAGCTCAGTAACAGTGAGTCGTGAGAATTGACACTTTTATACATTCTTTTAAACTGAATCTACATTTCCATGGCAGTACGGAGGCTCTGGAATTTGCCCAGGGAAAGTTGACTCCTTTTGGAAAGGTGCAAAAATATGTTGAGAAACTCGAGGTATATTACTCTCCCGTGGCAGTCATTCTAAGGATTCCGACTTGGGGCCGTTTGGGTTACCTTTTAAAATAATCACTTTTTGGAACAAGAGATTTATTAAGGCTTAGTTTGGCCTGTGGTGCTTCTCCTTTTTTAAAGCACAATTTCATGTTAATTTATTTGGTAACTAGTTTATGAGCTTTGCAAAAATTGAACTTGGGGCTTTTTTGGAGGGAGCTTTTAAAAGCTCTAGCATGGAGCTATTAAAAGCTCAAGGTAGCTTTTTGGTTTCATGATATCTTTTTGAAGAGTAGTGTGTCACGTATAAAATTATCAAAGAACTTGGTAATAAATTTCATAAGCTTAGTTTAAAAAGTCACGTGGGGCCAAACTAAGCCTAAAAGCTACAATTGGGAGCTTTTATTTATTTATTTATTTATTTTCCCTTTAAAAATGAATCAGATTTTTTTAAAAAAGCTGAGCTCGCAGATTTTTAAATTATCACTTGTAAGTGATTGTTAGCCCCGAAAAATTATCCCAAATGGTCTCTTAATCGTCTAGAATCTGGATATTAATTGGAATCAGAGACAAGTTCACTTTCCTTGCAGGATTTTATGGCACTGCTAGCTTACGAGGAACCAGAAAAATCTCCAATGTTTCATCTACTTAGCTTAGAGTACAGGCAGCATGTTGCGGATTGTTTGAATAGAGCCATTCTTGGTGCGTTTTTTGAAGATTATGCTTGCTTTGAGAAATCAGTTTCTTTTCTTTCATCTAAAGCATTTTCTGATTGTTTTTATTTAATTTTTGGTTGAATTTGTGTTATATTCTAACAATCTAACTCTCCTTTTACTCTACTTTTTGTCTCGCAACTCGTGGTATTATCAGCACATGCCAACCTGCCTAGCTATTCAGCAGCAGAAAGGCTGATACAACAGGCAACAGTGGTTAGACAATGCCTAAATCAAGAGCCTGTCAAGGTACCCTGAAGTTAGTTATTCTTCCCTTCTGTCCGGTCTGCTCTGTGCGTGTGTGAAATTTCTGGATGGTTCTTATGTTGGATGTTTTTTCATTAAGATCTCATTAGTTGTAGATTACCAAGTGACGAATTTTCCTTCTTGTGATGCTAATTAGAAACAACTGTTGTAATCAGTCCTGTCACTTGGGACCTTAATTTACTCGCTGGTCATCTTTTCAATTTCTGCTGACTGTACTTGCCATTAGACTTAGACTACATTGGATGTCTGGATTAACAAATAAACAAGTAAACAACTTGGTGTAACGGTGTTCGTGGTATGATATATTGTGATCTTCACTTATAAGCAGAAGAGGTGTAGATGTTTTCTTAGCTAGGATTTTTATTTTTATTTTTTTGGTTCCTTATATTTGTTGGCTAATCTTTGTTTCTCTGGAAATAGTTGCTACTTGTGAACAAGCTCGAGTGATGCATGGGTTGGATTCTTACTTTTATGTTAATGATATTGTAGGATGGTCTTGCACCATTTTCTTTGATGGACTTCCTTAAGGGTAGATAACTAAAATGTGAAGCATTGCTGGCTCGTGTTGGTGTCATTTTCGGCTCTACTCAGTTCATGTTGCCGTGCATGATTATTGTGTATAGTTGAATCACACGTGGAGAGCAACTGCCCATTCTTGAAATATTTAAGAAGGCATCCGTAGAAGGCTGTCTCGTGTAGCTCCTCTTGGTAATTTCGGTAATTTTGGTCCTTATTTAATGGTCAAATGTATATTTGGCACCAACTTATTTCATCTAGGTTAGTGATTTAGTTGATCCACATTATTGCTTGTAAATGGGTTCCTTGTTTTTGGGCATTTAGAATTCTTTATTTATTATTTTTTTGCTTGATTGTGAGATTTGATTCATCTTGATGCAAGGAATGCTGTTTCTCTTTTGTTTAATATGTTTCCTTTTTGCTGGATTTTATGTATCTATATCAAACAATGGAAGCACACTCTAGCCTTGTAAACTGTAATTCTGAACTTTCTTGAGGTAGAAGATTCTGAATGTGCCAAGTATTTTGCTTTTAACCATGAATTATAGTTGGGTGCTATTATGTTGATATTTAGTTGGCCTAACTCCATAGAGATTACCTCAACATTGTGCTTTTGAATGGAAACCAGGCCTAATTAAAAGACATATTGCAGTATTTTAAATGATAATGAACTTGAGTGATGGTCATAGGGTCCCAACAAAACTTAGCATTGTTGAAATGGGACAATGGTAGATTATATATCTTTGCTGCATTATGACTGCCACCATTGGGTTTTCTATAGTTCAAGCTTTTATTATGGTGTACACAGAGTTGATAGGACACCAGATGGGTGTTGGTTTCATTTTTCAGGAAAAAAAGAAAGAAAGAAAAAGGTAGCGCTTGGTGTGCTAGCCATTGGTTGTTGCAGGATTGATAGTACCTCTAGGGGCTGCCGAGAATCCTTAATCTTCAAACTGCAGTGAAACTTATATAGTTCTGACGGTTAAACGTAATAATTTCTCTTACATGAGTGAGGGAGTGTGTGCATGCGATTTATTTATTTATATTTTATTTTTATGGTGTGAGATTGAATCATCAAAGGCCAAATGCTTTTGATAAAATGTTGGGGTGGCAATTTGAATATTTGACTTTTATATGTGTACAAATATTATATGTACACCCACCCACATCTCCTTGTCAGTCCTTTTGTAACTACTAGTCGTTGAGGCACACACACTGTGTATGTAATACGTTGTTTTGTTATATATTCTTACATGTAACAAAAAATAATCTTTTGACAGTCAAGTGTGGAATAATGTTGACATTAAAATAAAAAATACATACAATTGCAATTACAAATTAAAGAAAAAACTTTGGTTCTAAAAAATTCAGTGTTTGTATCGTTGTTACATAAGAATGTATGCCTACTTAAAAATACTCCAAGAACCATTCTTTTGTAAATCAACTTTTACTTGGTACGTTTATATAATAAAAATCAGTTAAATATGAGACGGGGGCATATTTAACTGATTTTAATATTACAGTTGTAATTGCAAAACATGCTTATATTATAGTTTTGCAATTACAACTGTAATATAAGAATGTTTGTATATTTATGCAATATGGTATTGTTGCACTGTTTTGCACATTATGTTACAGAGAGTTTGATGGCAGTAGCAAGAGAAGAAAATCATGTGGCAAATCCCCAGTTGATTTTCTCTTATTTCTTCCCACCCTCGAGAGTGACATCAGATCGTGTATCGTTACCAAATAAAGCAGACCTTATCACAGATCATGGTTCTTCTTCTTCTTCTTCTTCTTAATTAATGGATGTAAGATAAGAGAGATATATCTCCAGCTGTGACATTGTTTATAGCTTAATATTTTAGCCAAAAACTATTTTAGCTGTCCATTATTCAATTTTCAATTCCATTAGTGTTCTTTATTTTATCTAATCATATTGTTTTATTATATTTTTTATGGTTGAAATTTGTGCTAATGTAATAATGAAAGATCCAAAAGTTTAGATTTTTAGATAGAATATAGAGAGTCATTTCAGACTAGACAAATTTGGCTAGTAAAAAAGATGAATGCTAGAATAGTTAGCCATGTGGCTAGATTGTTGAAGCACATAAAACTCTCTCTGGACTAGCTATTTTGTCTGAAAAGTTAAATTAGCTAGTCTGCTCGAGATACTCTTAGGAAGGTCAGGGCCGGCCCCGAGTACTTGGAGGCTAGGGACGAACTACTAAAAAAGAGGCCTCCATATAGGGGTTTGGGGGCAACACCCTCGAGGCGATTTTTTTGGGGGTTTACTCATATATAATTAACAATTTTTTTAGGGTCTACTTATACATAATTGGCGATTTTTTTGGGACCTACTTATAATATGAGTCTATTTGTGAAATTGATATATTGTATGGTGTCTTTCAAAATTCTAGGAGAGCCTATTTCTAAAACTCAAATTTTTTACACTAGAAGTGTAATTTTCAAAATTTTAGGGGTCTTTGTTTTTGAGTTTTATTGGACCTTGGGTCCTTTTGGGGGCCCTAAACATAAGTTGAGGGGGGCCTAAACATAAATATTAAATACTAAAAAATCTCAAAGTAAAAATGTAATTATAAAAAATTCATGAGGACCCTCAAAATTTAATGAACTTTGGTGGTCTAGGCGGTTGCCCTTCTTGCTTCCCCTTTGGCCCGACTCTGAGGAAGGTGGAGAGATAAAGTTGTTCTTATTCTTAATTAACGGAGGTAGACAGTTATAAGTCCTTTTTTGAATGCCAGAGCAATCATAGGATAATTGAGGATCTCGAAATATCTTTACGGCTAATTTTTCATCCAAGGGTTTAGAAACTCCTCACTTTCTCTTTATAGAATAGAATAGATTATATATAATTATATATAGACACAAGCCACCGTCCACACACAGACAGTTTATGTTCCAAACTTTCAATAGTGGAGGATAATCAAAATCACATAAATCTAGCCGCCCAATGGATGGAAGGTTGCTAAAATCTCTAGGGTCTGTAATTTTGTTGCTCACAATATCGTCCAATGGGCTGCTCACTGTAATATTCACGACCACATCCCTATTAATGCTATTCGGCCTTACCTTTTTGAGGCTAGCCATCAAGGGGGTTCTGTGGCTTTTTTGGATTTGTAATGCATTGGTTCTTTTTCAGCAAAAAAAAAACATAAATCTAGCCGCCCGCATAAAAAACTAGCCAAACTGCCAAACATCTATATTAATAATTAACTGGCACACAATATTTACAGTAGAACGAATAAGCTAATTTTTCATTCAAAATACAATACTAAGGGTGCGTTTGATAAAACTGAAAATTAAGTGCTGAAAATTAAGTGCTGAATTTTAAGTACTGAAAATTGTAAGTGCTTGAAGTTTTATTCCTTAAAATGGTGTTTCAACTATTGAAGTAGACTGCATTCAGTGATTATTTTCAGTAGAAATTTTTCACTTAAAGTTTTCAGTGGTTTTGGAGCTACTTTTTCAATTAAGTGGTATGTTATCAAATGCACTGAAAAAGAATAAGTGCTGAATCTTTTCATTTTCAGCACTTAATGGGGTTATCAAACACACCCTAACTCTCCTAAATTATCATTTGACATAATAAAAATAAAACTTAATCCATCTCCCCACTTCTTTAAAACTGAACATGATATAAATTGTTGGGCAGTTACTTATAAAAAGTTGTGAAAAACACTGAAATAACCGCCGCTCGAGAGGAGGGTGAGGTTAATGTCATTAACAAAGTACAAATGACTTTTGTATCGCTGTTGAGAGATGAATTGAGAACTCCAAAATGGAGGGGGAGAGATAACAAAGTAAAAGGGTAACGAGAGAAATGAATTTCGGTAGGTAAATCTACACCCATTTGTGGTGGAGAGAGGATGAAAAATCAAGGGTAAATTGCATTTTGCACCCTCGAACTATACCATATTTTGTACTTTGGCCCCTAAACTATCATTTTTCTCATTTTGGTACCTCAACTATCATTTTGTGGCAGTTTGCCCCCTCTCTCACTTTTAGTGACGAAAAAAGTCACTTTTTAGTGACACCAAAAGTGACGCTAAAAGTGACGGAGGGGGCAAACTGCCACAAAATGATAGTTAAGGGACCAAAATACGAAAAATGATAGTTTAGGGATCAAAGTGCAAAACATGGTATAGTTTAAGGGTGCAAAATGCAATTTACCCAATCAATCAAAGTGCTTGGAAAGGATATGGAAGGGAAAGAGGTAAATATCTGACTTCATCTTCATAAATCTTTTGAATATATATATATACAAAGATTCTCTAAACAGGGCCACCTCTCTTTATTAAGGAGAGGACCTCTGTTTTGACCGTTGGATTGTGTTTAAAAATTGTGAAATGACAAAACTACCATTCATGAAAACACGACCCGATGGCCAAAATAGAGGTCCTCTCTTTAATAAAGAGAGGGCGCCCTCTTTAGAGCCTGACTATATATATATATATATATATACAAAGATCAGTCAGTTCTAAAGAGGGTTCCCTTTCTTTATTAAAGAAAGGGCCTCTGTTTTGACCGTCGGATCGTGTTTTCATTAATGGCAATTTTGTCATTGCACAGCTTTTAAACACGTCCAATGGCCAAAATAGAGATTCTCTCTTTAATAAAGAGAGGTGACCATCTTTAGAGAATCTTTGATACAAAGATTCTCTAAAGATGGCATCCTTTACAAAGATTCTCTAAAGATGACCGCCTCTCTTTATTAAAGAGAGGACCTTGTTTTGTATATATGTATATATATGCTTATAAATATATTCAATTCAAGTTTATTTAGTTATGGCTGTTTTGTATTTCTCAATTAATAATAATAATAATAAAAAAACTAGTTAAGAATTTATTAATTAGAAGAATTTGTTATGAGAATTGTTTGTGTTAGCATGCAAAATTCAGTATTGTGTGTGCATGTTTGTTTTGTATATGATGTGTTTTTTCCCCTTTAATGTTAAGATTATTCTCCACAAACAATCAAAATTTTATGAAGTTTAGAAATACATAATACTAATTGTAATGCGTTACATGAGTGGAACAACCATGAGCAGATATAAAAATTTCTAAGTTTGGAAGATTTGGGGGTAGTTGAGTATAGGGGGGTTCGGAGGCAGCGCCCCCGAGATAATTTTGTTGGGGGTCTATTTATACATATTTTTTGTGTATATAATATAAAATAATGCTATAAATATTAATACAATTACTCAAAATATCTTCTCTCATATTGTATTATAAATACATCAAAGTTGGAGTAATATTTTAGGACCTATTATTATCCAATATAAAGTAATGGAGTAACTAAGAAATGGCACATAGAAATAACAGCTAGATGCCACGTCCATTCTAATTATCAAATAGCACATAAGAAAAGATATTACTAAATGACACCAAAGGTATAACACAATGACACCTTCTCAATTTAAATTGGAACCAAGAAATTGAATATAATGTACTTGGATGTATTGTAGAATTTGTCAAAATTCAAAAACGAAAATAAAATATTGAGTTTCTAAAAATATAATTATTTTTTTGGGGGGATATATAAGCAAATTTTCTAAAATTACATTGCTCCTCAATACATCCGCCTCTGGAACCAACTCATGTGCTGGATGGCTAGCTAGTATACTTGAAAGAACTTCAAAACTTATTAAGCGTGTGTTTGATAACCTAATTAAGTAGTGAAAATTGAAATTTTTAGCACGTATTTATTTTCAGTACGTTTGATACCATACCACTTAATTTAAAATGTTAAAACAAAATTTTTTTTTTGGATAAATACAAGCATGTATATACACGCATGCAATAGATGTATTTTATATCATCTATATTAGTATAGAAAGGGAGAGGTAGGGGTACCTAACTTACATTTTCTATCAACCATATTTACAATATACCCAAAAAGATTTTCCTTCCACAAAAAAAAAATAATAATAATAAGAATAGTAAAATGTCAATTCACTTGCATAATTTGAATTTCAAATACCCAAAGTAAAAAAGAAATAACCAACCAAACCACATCTCTATCGAAAAAAAAAAACCCCATATGGCCATATGTAACCAACCGTCTCCCTCCTCCTCACCCCCCACAAATTGACGGCCACCAATTCCTTCATCTCTTGTGCAAATTTCATTCGCTTTGGATCATATGAACTACCTCATGGTTGGACTACAAAAGAGGTACAGTGACTTTTTTTATTGCATGGAAAGGGAATTGAAGATTCAAACATAGAATCTAAATATACAAGAGAGCACTAAGTGCCACCCTTTGCTACTTGGACTATGAGTCCTTGTGTGATACAGAAACTTTTGATTTCAAAGACTGTTGTATTCCTATAGTTTGTATTCCTGCTGTCACTCTATATATGACATTTCAACATTTTAATTTATACTCATACATTTGTAATTCAAGGTGAAAATGGTTCTGCCTAATTTGTTTTTTCCAGAGCTAAGAATTTAGTATGTTTTTTGTTTAATCATGGTTAATTGTAAGCTTTATTATTATTATTATTATTATTATTATTATTTTTTCTTTACATTTAGATTATCTTCCATCCAACAAACATCAATACTTATAAAGGGAATGGGAGGGGTAACATGAAATTTTTTCCTACCATAAAAAATAAATAAAAATTATTTAGTTACTTTTTCTAATAAATGTATACAATGGACCAAATTGTCAAAAAAAAAAAAAAAAATTACACAAAAATTACTTTTAACTTCTCTTGAAATTTCTCCACTCACTAAGTGAGTGGTCCCCTACTAGTAATGTCTTTATCGGTTAAGCTTAAAAATACATAACAAAGACAATTGTATTGCACACACAACTCCACCGAACCGCTAGTGTGTGGAGTCGTGTTTGTTTGGTATTAGCACTTGGAGAAATGCTGACTATCAAGTCAGTTTTATTTGCCAACATGGGTAGTCAATGGGTGTGCCACATGATCTTCTAAACCTCCCACTAATAAGTTGATTAACTACCACTATCTTTTTGCCTATAAATGAAGAAATTATTCAATGAGCCATGTCACGTCACGTCACATCAGCATACTAATGTGATGTGATCATTTAATCTCAACCATTCACTTGAGATAGAAAAAAAGGAAGAATTACGTAGCAAAGCAAGAGAGAGAGAGAGAGAGAGAATCTCAACCACCCACTTGAGATAGAAAAAAGGAAAGAATTACGCAGCAAAGCGAGAGAGAGAGAGAGAGAGAGAGAGAGAGAGAGAGAGAGAGAGAGAGAGAGAGAAGTTTTTGACACAAGTGAGGAGTTCACCAAAAAGAGAGAGAGAGAGAGAGAGAGAGAGAGATTACTTATAAATAAGAAAAGAGATTACTTATATATTAATTGGAATTGGAGTGTTTGCTTTTCTGTAAAAGAAAGGGTGGAAACAATTTAAGAAAATCTAGCTACATCACCCCAAGGTACTCCCTCTGTCCCGTATTAAGAGTCCTTGATGTCATTTTTTGATGTCCCATTTTAAGAGTCATCTTTGAAAAGTCAAAGTACTTGATGTTGTCAGAATCAAGATATAAAAAGTATACTTTACTTTTCTAAATATTTGTAGCAGTGAAAGTAAAGGTCGAACCCACAGAGATTGACTTACTATGACTCTTGATTTTAAAACCTAAATCTAATTAATTATGAAAACGATATTTTGATTTGAATTTTAATTAAATTAATGAAACTAATGAAATTAAATCTAAATTATGAAAGCGATTTAAAAGTGTTTTTATAAATATGTTTAAAGGAACATAGGATTGCAAATCCACTACTAGCTTCATAATAGGAATATTTATGCATTCAATTAGATTATTAAGTTGGATGATAATGGGGAATTGTAGCTACAAGCCCAATTCCCCCGTCAAGAAAATAACTATGGTTCAAGCACCAATATAATCCATCTTCGGTTAGCACGAATTATCCCACACTAAACTAGGGTTGTGGTATAATCCGTCTAACCTAGGCATGGACTATTCGGATACTTGATAGCACAATTCAATTTAAGCACCATTACATGTAAACAATCCATACAAGCATAGCAAATATAGATCATTGAGCACATCACAGCCAAAATAGATCTAAGGCAAGAATAAACTTTGAAAGTAATGATTTAACCAATAAAAGTACGATTTATTTATAAAAATCCTCTAAACATGTAATCATCATCCATACATAATAAATTTAAAAGAAAAGCATAAAATACACCCTATTACTTGGCTATGGTTTCATTGAAACCCTAGATCTAGATTTAGTTGGCCATGGAATTGATGAACGACAAGAGGTTGATGGAAGAGGCCATGGAAATCCTTGGTCTTCTTCTTCTTCTCCTTGCTTTTCCCTCCCTTCAATGGCTGAAAGTATGGTTGTATATCGTATGTATAATATTTTCCAACCCTTTAATTGAAGTAAAATAGGGTATATATAGATTTACAACAAGTTTTTGGAAGCTTTTCTAACCCGAATTGCACTAAAACTGCTATATTGTGCAATCTGGACGTAATTAGGCAGTTTCTTTCACGTAGGAATCATCAGTATACTGAAATACGCAAGTTCCATTTTTACACTTGTCGCGCGAGCGGGCCGCGCGAGCGCGACAATTGACACCTCGCGTGCGCGGATCGCACGAGCGAATTCTGGATTCTCGCGCGCGCGAACTGGCTTTTTCAGCTTCTTTTCTTCTGCTTTTTCACCCTGTTTAGCCTGATATACTTGATTTCTTCCAAAACCTATCAGAAAATAGAAAACGAAGTAAAAATATACAAAAACAGAATAAAAAGATACTAATAAATGCTCGTTAAGGCGTATAAATAGGATTTGTTCTCTCCCGATCACACCCCCAAACCTACATTTTGCTAGTCCTCGAGCAAAACTAAAATAAAAACTAACTACTAATAAAATACTACTCCATTTTCGCATGGATCACGATTGCATTTAGCGTATGCAACAAGCTTTTTAAACCTCTAGGTGTCCCTAGTCAGACGAGTAAAGTCTCGTGAGGGTTCTCATCAACAAGGATCCCACAACCATTTTTATTAACTTAGAAATTTAAAAAGTTTTATTAAAAAGAAAAACATAACATTCAATACTCCTTATTATAAAACAATGATTCGAAATAGAATAACGAACAAGAAGAAACGGAATCAAACGTTTACCTACGTTCTGAAAAACAATCCCAAGTACATGGATCATATAAATCAATAGAGTTTCTCATAAAATTGCACGTGTGTGATATGACAGTCAAATGAACACGCGCATGTCATGAACTTGGAATATAACTCGGATAACCATCTAACTATGCTTCGACTACGAATCTCACGATGTCAATTACACTCTAAAATGAAACACTCAGAAACATGTGTAATTTCTCTAGTATACATGAGCAAAGGGATTATGTTTTCAAGACGAATAACGCTCACACACGACACGAAAAAGACGCATAACACGAAAGAACAGTAGTCTCATGGATAGGATGCCAACAATCAAGAAAAATTACTCATTACCATGTTTTAATCCCCCTCCCATCGTTTACATATCAAAACCATGTTTTCTAGGATCAATTAGGACTTTTCAAGGGTTGTAACGTGGCTCAGGTAATGAAAGAGGATAGAAAGGATTAATTGGGTAGGTTTACGAATGGCATTGTAAGGCATGTTCGATTTCTTTCATTCATCTCTTCTACCAACTTTCATCTTCTCATTATCTTCTTTCTACATATTTTTTCATAATTTCTCTTTTTTTTTTCTTTCTTTCTTGTTCTTTTTCTCTATTCTTTTCCTTCTCGTCGCTTTTGAAACGAATATTCAATAAATAACAAGGCAACCACCCCAAACACCATCTTATTTTCTTTTTCTTCTTCTTCTCAATCACACATCGCCTTAACACCACTAAAAGTTGATCAATCTTTCAGGGGTGAACTCCAAGTTGGCCAAATTGGAGCAAAAACAGGATAATGGTAATTAAAGAAAAATGGCATTTAATGGCTCAAAGGGCGAACTAAGGAAATTTATCATTTATCGGTGAGTAGCAAAGAAGGCCTAAAATCATGTCCCATGGTTATATGGTTCTTCAACATTTACGACGGAAGATTATTTAGCCTGGTAACAAATATTTTAACTTGACTATCAATCAAAACAAGAATAATAAGACTAAACAACAAGTAGATGCGCTATTCCAAATGAAATTCGATAAACACAAAATGTATTTATAACCCTCTAAAAAGAAAAGATAGGCTCAAAACCTCACCGGGTCTAGTCTCCACCTTGTGTTATCTAGAAATCCGAATCATATTATAGTTCACATCAAACATGTATTCAAGAGACTACATGCAGTGCATAGGTTTGTGTGCAAATCTATGATATAAAACTACGATTCGAACGATACATAACTTAAAACGCCATATCATAACTTTAGCAAATGCTTAATCACATCTTCCCTTGTTTACCATTCTATAACAATCAAAGTTCTCTAACAAAAAGTATCAAATTGATATTGCAAAAATGTCGGTAACATCGTTTATTTAAACACACTTATTGAAAAATTTTAAAATTTTGCATAAAATAATGTGCATGTGTGCATACCCCCAAACCTAAACCGTTCATTGTCCCTAATGAAACAATAAAATGAAAGAAAGGTGAGTACGTAAGGAAGGAACGATAGTACCTCAATCTCGGCAATGACAAACAGGTAAATGTATAAAAATATGGCGATAAAGTTCAAATGTACCTATTATACTAGATAAACGAAAAGAAACTAACAAAAGAATATTAAGAGTAAATGAAACCGAAATATAAAATATAAATCGATAAACTAATCGAAGTTAAAATTAAACGACAAATGGAAAATAAATAAAATGGAAAATTATAATCGAAACAAGGAAAACAACAACTAACTCGATCTAAAATGACCTAATAAACAAAAACAGGAACGTAAAAACTTCCTGATCAGGTGGGGAGGAAATAGGTAAGACAACAAAAGAAAACATCAATAAAACGGGAAATAGCACGAGCGGCCGTCGCGCGCGCGAATTCCCAATTTTTTTTTTTTTAATCCTCGCGCCCGCGAGCTACCTCGCGCCCGCGAAACCAGGCGCGAGAAGAAGCTGAGGCATCAAATAAGAAAAAAGCAAGGAAAACGCCTAAGGCACAAACTCGCGCCAGCGGACCGCGCGAGCGAGGCCTCGCGCCAGCGGATCGCTCGCGCGATTTGGGTTTTTTCCATTTTTTTTTTTGCTAAAATTATGTATGTAATATTAAAATAAATTAATTCCAACCCCCAAACCTGTCCAGAAAAACTCCAAAACTGACAAAAACGACTCAAAAACGACCAAAAACAAAGAAAACAGACGAAATTAAGCTTGTGTTGCCTCCCAAGAAGCGCTAACTTTTACGTCTTCAGCTAGACCGTTCTAGCTCAAGACTCACGGAGGCCGTAAATCGGAGTTTGTATCCCTTAAGATGTCAGGAAGAGCCCGATGGTAAGTTGAAAGCATGTCGCTTCGAATTAATTCAATCGACGGTTCATCCTGATTAAGGTCAAGTCGATTTTTCACTTTTCGAGTAAATTCATCGTTAGAGTCTGTTGTATTCAAATTCATCCGCTCATCACTCACCGTATTATTCCCCTCATTGATATTTATTATTTTATTAGGTTCAACAGTTCTTCTAATTTCATTACCTTCCATATATTGATAATCATCGTCTTTAGGAGGTTGATCAGCAGCATTAAAAACATTTAATTTTAATTTTAATTTTATATTCCCGAACGACACTTTCATCACCCCTGTTCTACAATTGACACGTGCGTTGGCCGTGGCTAAGAATGGACGACCAAGAATAACAGGAGTGTATTTTCTAGCATCTAGCACCGGTTCGGTGTCAAGGACCATAAAATCAACATGATAAAAACATTGATCAACTTTAACTAAGACGTCTTCGACGACTCCCCTAGGTACTTTAACAGAACGATCCGCTAATTGAATAGTAGCGGCCGTAGGTTTAAGTTCACCTAGTCCTAATTGTTTGTAGACATGATAAGGTAAGAGATTAACACTCGCACCTAAGTCAAGGAGAGCCCTATGGATGATAGTGTCACCTATGACACATGAAATAGTTGGCGTACCAGGATCCTTATACTTTGGAGGTGAGTGTTGAAAAATAGAACTTACTTTTTCCGTGAGGAAGACCTTTTTAGGAGTATGACTGCGTATTTTGCGTTTTTGCGTACATAGGTCTTTAAGACATTTAGCGTAAGCGGGAATTTGTTTTATCGCATCGAGGAATGGAATATTGATTTTAACTTGTTTAAATACCTCAAGTATATCTTCCATTTTTGACCCTTTCTTAGGCAAATGTGACGGTCCCTCAACATTAGGTGGAAAAGGTAACTTTGGAACATAGTTGGTTGGGACCGATTCTTTATCTTTCTTATTTTGACTCGTCTCCTCACCCTCTTCTTTATTCGATTTAACGTCATTTTGATCCGGAATCTTAACAACTTCATCTTCCCGAATAGTCGTCCTAGTCGATACGGCATTTACTTGTTCACTCGACCCCTTAATCTTATATTGTCCCTTAGGATTTTGAATAGTTAGCGCATGCAACTACCCCTCGTTCCTACGACTCATTGTATTCGCTATTTGTCCCATTTGGGACTCAAGCTTCGCAATGGATTGTGTGTGAGAGTGCACTATTTGTGCTTGTGCTTGAACTTGAGTTTCAATATTCTTAAGGGAAGCCAACACCATCTCCTCAAAAGCGTTAGTCCTTGGGGGATTAGGATTAGGAGGAGGGTGTTGGTATTGATTTTGTGGAAACTGGGGTCGAAAAGTATTAGAAAAATTAGTTGACCTAGGAGTATAATTATTTTGTGGGAATTGTTGCATAGCATTTACGTGTTGCTCCACAAATTCGGGAAACTGAGATGCCGATGGGCATGCAAGTATAGAATGTAAAGGATCAGAACATATTTGACACACTTCATGAGCGGGTGCGGTTGTCGCTTGATTTATTGTCATAAGTCGGTCAAGTTTTTTAGATAGTTCCTGAAATTCTATTGAATGACTTGACTCTGACTTCACCTCTCATTTGGGTTGATTAAGATATCCCTCAGAACGTACCGACACAGTCTGATGCATCGAGTTCTCGCTTAAAGTTTCAAAAATTTTCCAGGCCTCGTCGGCGCTTTTGTGTAGGAAAGTTCCCGCACAAACGGCATCGACGGTATTACGAACAGAGGAAATAAGTCCCTCGTAGAAGACCTGAACAAGTTGCCACTTAGGAACCTGATGATGTGGACACGATCGTAATAATTCTTTAAATTTCTCCCAAGTGTCATAAAGTGTCTCCCCATCTTGCATCACAAAATTAGTTATAGATTTCCTTATTCGATTTGTGCGCATAATAGGAAAAAACTTTTGTAAAAACGCGGTGTGCAAGGCTTCCCATGTTTTAATTGTGTTTGGCTCAAGTGATTGAAGCCAATGCTTAGCTTTGTCTCTTAAAGAAAATGGAAAGAGCCGCAATTTTAATTCATCGTCATTTAAGTTTTGGATTTTCAAAGTAGAGCATATGTCCTGAAAATCTCCTAAGTGTTGATATGGATCTTCATTTAAACGGCCATGGAAAGACGGAAGTAGCAAGATCTGTAATACCCTGTATTTTGGTATTTTAATAAGACCCGGTATTTCATTTCTATATTCGTATAAACTTTCTCTTCCTTTTGGTGAATTTTGATACCAATCGATTGACATATTCCCAATCGATTGACACTTTTCTGATACCAATCGATTGATAAGTTATCCCAATCGATTTTCATTCAACCGACTAAAAGTGATGACGTGTCAACATTTCCAATCGATTGCCATTCATCCCAATCGATTGACATTGTTTCCAATCGATTGACTACAAATATCTGTTACCAATCGATTGACATGATCTCAATCGATTGACATAACCTGAGAAATGTTTTCTTCTTTCCTTCAGCTTTAAACGCGTGGCACTCCTATACTTCTATATATACTCGTCCATTTGTGGCCTTGGGTCACTTTGGCAGCTTGAGAGAGAGATATATACCTCTTGTGAGATATATACACATACATATATATATCTCTATATCTACACATATATACACTCCACACACACACTCACTGCCGTGGCAGCTGGGAGGAAGGAGAAGAAACAGAAAGAAGAAGAAAGAAGGAAGGAAGAGACAGAGAGAGAGAAGGTTGGACAGAGAAGGAAGAAAGAGAGAGAGAGAAGTTGGTTTCAAGCTTTAAACACACCCAAACGCACCCTAAGTGAGTTCTAACTCACTTGGTCTCTTTATGTGATGTTTATGCAAGTTATTACGATGTTTAGATGAGTTAAATGCATGTAGTGCACGTTTATATATGCTGTTTTTACAATCTGCTGGAGAAGACGTAGTTCCAATCGATTGACATAAATCTCAATCGATTGACATCAGTTGCATCCCAATCGATTGAATAGGATTCCAATCGATTGACATTATTCCAATCGATTGACATATTTCTCAATCGATTGACATAACTTTTGTTCCAATCGATTGAACTTTTGTTCCAATCGATTGACATGATCAGTACATGGATTCTTTTGCCCGTTTATTTTATAAGAGGTTTAGTTGTTCGATTTCTGATTCGGGATTATTCCATTATGCGATTATGGGGTAGACAGGAGTAATGTGACACCAAAGATTTATGGATAATGAATAAAAAGTAATATGAAGACGTGGGTTGACGTGTTGTTCCTGATATGAGTTCGATATCCGTTTCTTTTAATCCGAGTAGTCAAGCCACATTGGGAATTGTCATGTGTCGATGTTAGAATGGAACGTAAGTAGGTTTGGTAAGTTCCGGGAATGGTACGTGGATGGATGATTGGTCATAATATGCTCTTAAAAGCGGTGAACCGGACCATGGTTCTTAAAAGCGGTGAGCTGGACCAAGAAGTCTTAAGATAAGACTGGATGATCTGTGATATGCTCTTAAAAGCGGTGAACCGGACCATGGTTCTTAAAAGCGGTGAGCTGGGATCACTAGTAGATGACGTTGAGTCGTGGCAATAGATTGATATGCCTTGTTCGAAACGTTATATCCCTGAAATGCGGTGAACAGGACCATTATTCTTAAAAGCTGGGGACAGACTGACGTGGAGTCCATGACATGCGGTGAGCTGTTCATATGCTCTTAAAAGCGATGGACAGAATAAGGGTGTATCCCTAGAGTTAAACGATTGAGTCTGTTCATGATATCAGAGTCTGTTGAGTTCGGTATTTGAGTAACAAGACGATAAGGGTCGGTTTACAAGAATGAATAGAGGAACAAGATAATGTTATTTTTTATAATAAGATGTTAACTCGTGTTTTTATAAGCTTGTGTTTACTTCAGATAACTGGTACCTCGTTAGTTTATGCTCACTCAGCTCTCAGTAAGCTGACGGCCTTTTATTGCCTGGACATTCCCCGTCCAGAATATCCTGCCCCTTGTTTTACAGGTGAGGACCAGTACACTGATGACTATTATCCAGAGGAGGGCCCCACCGATGACAGATACGCCAGGAAGGATTATCCTTATGCCAGTTGAAGACTGAAGATGTTATAATTAGATTTAATTTCAGTTGTTCTGTTAATCTTTTGTTAACGGGTACTTGGGCATTTGTTGTCTTCAGACCTGTTGTGATCCTGTGGACCATACTCTGATAGTTTGTAATAGTTAGCACTTTGTGCTATTTTCAGTTGATTACTGTTGTTTTTTTTTGGACTAGTACTGCGTGGTGTGGATTATTAGTGACTTTCACCTGTCATTCCTTATGGACCCATAAAGGAAATTTATTTTTCTCTATTTATGCCGTTCCAGGGCGTGACAGGGTTTTTGGTATCAGAGCCTGAGTTTGGTACTCTAGGGGAGTGATACTGTCGTTCACCGATCATTCCACACCATCTGGTCCTAGTGTATTAAGATTCTTTGAGATGAGATATGAGTATAAGATAAGTTCGTCTTCCTGACGATAGATAGTTTCCTTTGCAGGATAGCATGGATCCGGAGTTTCACCTGTTTGTTACCGATGCTTATGGAGGACATATTATCCATGGAGATACCGTGGAGCCAGCTGACCCAGAGTTTTATCATGAGCGTGTGTGCCAGATAGCTAGTCGACATTTAGAGGAGGACATGTGGAGAGCGCTTTATGTGACCAGGAGTACTCACCCGACCCAGATGCGCATGGATGCTTACCACTTAGCGAGAGTTGGCAGAGACATTTGCCAGGAGATGTTACGACTAGTTTTGAGTAAGCCAGAGATGGATGAGATTGAGTTGAGAGCTATTGTAGCCGGTCCGCCAGAGCCCGTAGTTGCACCAGCAGCAGCAGCAGCCCCACCATCACCAGTACCTGTCCCAGAGCCAGAGCCTGAGCCGATTGAGGATGAGGAGGATCTAGAGCCTGAGGATGAGCATCCCGATGAGGACATGGACGGAGATGGAGAGGAGGAGCCGATAGATGACGAGGACCCAGTAGAGGATGAGCATGCGGGTGATGATGAACCTGAGGATGACCCCGAGGAGCCAGAGTTTGAGCCAGAAGATCCAGTACCAGACCCAGAGGCTATTGAGGCAGACGTAGTAGTAGATGAGGAGGATGACCCCGAGGAGATAGTTGTGCCAGAGGTACCAGTTGTGCTTCAGATACCAGCCGGACCGATTATGCATATGGCAGCCATGGCCGATATGGCAGTAGGATGGATAGCTCAGATGATAGCACAGCCAGCAGATTTTGTTATGGGAGAGGTGGCTATAGCAGGAGCTCTTGACATAGCTGACGGTTTTGCTGCAGTAGCTGTTGATGTCGCTAACCAGGCGATAGTAGACGTGATGGAGGACGATGATGCAGAGATGATAGAGGATTGGGATATAGGGGTAGTAGTTGGAGATCTTGTCGCACCAGTTGAGGATGATCCATTCGAGGAGATGGATATTGACCCAGAGGACGAGGCACCACCATCAGGATCAGATGCTGACGACTTTTGAGTCAGGACCTGCAGGGCTTAATTTTGTTAGTTTATATTAGGACATGTTGTCCACTAGATTTTTGGGAGCTTGAGAGATAGCTATTTGACCATAGCTTTGTATAGTATTAGCTGACTTTAGTTGTTGTAACTCTTGTCCCATATGGTACACAGTTTGATTAGTGTGTACTATACGGTACATCTTTTGATATATATATATACGAGCAGTACTTTTGGTTATTGTTTGATTATTGCGTTGTGCTGTGTTGTTTAGTAGAATTGTTAGTCTAGCTGTTTCTTATTCTATCTTGAGTTCGTTTCTACGTGAAGACTTTCAGCTGATCCATATGTCTCTTGTAGGCGATACTCGTTATCATCATGGTAGGACCCTTGAGAAATCACCAAGCACGTAATGGAGCACCTATACCGGAAGGGATGGATCCGACGGGAATTTTCGAAGCATTTATGCAGAGGATGGAGCATGTGGGGGATACTTATAATCACTCCACCCACCAGAGACCTTTTGCACCTCCGCCACCAAGACAGACTGGAGATAAGCTGTTAGCAAATTTTCGTGGGTTACGTCCCGAAAAGTTTGATGGACTAACAGAACCATGGAAGGCAGAGCAATGGATAAGAGAGATGGAGTTAATATTTGGAGCATTGGAATGCAACGAACAAGAGAAACGTCGCCTTGCTACGTTTCAGCTCACCTATGCCGCCGCAGATTGGTGGGAAGCTGAGCAAGCCACTGTTGGGATCGATGCCGCTAGAGCTATGTCGTGGGAGACATTCAAAGGCAGATTTTTGGAGAAGTATTTTCCAGAAGATGAGAGAGATCAACAGGAAAGGAACTTTCTCAATTTAATCCAAGGAGGATGGAATGTACGGGAATATACAACACAGTTCGAGCGTCTATCCAGATTTGCTCAGCATATGATAGACACGCCGCAGAAGAAGGTTAAGAGATTTCACCAAGGACTGAACCCCCACCTCAGACATATGATGGTTGGTCATCTGAACCAGTCGTATGAGGAAATTGTTAGATTTGCTACAGGATTAGAAAAGGATGCTAATCCAGTACAGCAATCACAGACAAATCGACCTCAGTTGTCACGAGGGTTTCAACAGAGAAATTTTCCTAATCGACCACCGAGAAATACCCAAGGATGGAGACCTCAGGAAAATTTTCAAGGAAATAAGAGAATCTGGGAAGGAACCAGGAAACCACAGCAGAGTTATAATCGACCTCAACAATATCGCCAGCAGGGGTCACAGCCACAGGCATTACTAACAGCCCCACCCAGCAATAGTGGAGGATGTTTTAACTGTGGAAAGCCAGGACATATTGCAAGGAACTGCACAGCCCATAGATCTAATCGCAGGCCAGATATCGTCTGCCGCAACTGCAACAAACCAGGACACTTGAGCAAGGATTGTCGTGCACCACGAGGAGGATACTACGGGGCACCAGTGCAAGGAATTCAAGGACCTCCTGATCAGACGAGGATGAACGCTATTATTCCGGAAGGAGCAGGCTTTAATGCTGATGAGCAGCAACATTTGGAAGGTACGCTTGTACTCTTTCATAGTCCAGTTAAAGCTTTATTTGATACTGGAGCCGCACGTTCTTTTATTGCTGTTAAGATTGTGCGTCAGTTAGGTTTAGAACCCCAGACACTTGAGTCAACACTGAATGCTGTGTCACCATTAGGAGTGACAGTTAAGTTGAGTAAAGTGTGTAAAGATTGCCCTTTGACTTTGGGAGATAGGAATCTGCCAGCAGACTTAGTCGTTCTGTCGATGTCAGAATTTGATGTTATCCTAGGGATGGATTGGTTAACTAAGTACAGTGCCAATTTGGATTGCCCTACTAGGACGATTGTATTTCCAATACAAGGAAAGCCGACGATCAGATTTCATTGTCAACCGACAAGCGACCTGTTTCTTACGAGTAGTTTGGCTACGATCATTAGTACAAGTACGGAGCTTACGATGGATCAAATTCCTATTGCACGAGACTTTCAGGATGTATGTCAGGATATTAAAGGACTTCCACCGAAAAGAGAAATAGACTTCTGTATAGAATTAGTACATGGTACATTGCCTATTTCTAAGACTCCATATAGGATGGCACCAACCGAGATGTTGGAATTGAAGAAGCAAGTTCAAGAACTCGAGGATCTAGGATTTGTTCGACCGAGTACGTCGCCTTGGGGAGCACCAGTTCTGTTTGTAAAGAAGAAGGACGGAACACTTCGACTCTGTATAGACTACAGGGAGTTGAACAAGGTTACGATTAAGAATAGATATCCGTTACCTCGGATAGATGATCTATTCGACCAGTTACAAGGATCTAGGATCTTTTCCAAGATCGATTTGCGTTCAGGATACCACCAATTGTTAGTTCGACCAGAGGATGTATCGAAGACTGCATTCAGGACAAGATACGGGCATTACGAGTTTTTAGTTATGCCTTTTGGATTGACGAATGCGCCAGCAGTATTTATGGACTTGATGAATAGAGTATTCAGACTATATCTGGATAAGTTCATTATTGTGTTCATTGATGATATACTGATCTACTCAAAGACAGAAGAGGATCACAAGGAGCATTTACAAGTTGCCTTGCAAACACTTCGAGATAGCAAGTTGTATGCAAAGTTTAGCAAGTGTGAGTTTTGGCTACAGGAAGTCAAATTCTTGGGACACGTTATATCTCAGGAAGGTATTTCGGTAGACTCATCTAAGATTGATGCAGTCTTAAGCTGGAACAGACCGACGAATGCGACCGAAGTCAGAAGTTTCCTTGGTTTAGCAGGATATTACAGAAGATTTGTAGAAGGATTTTCCAAGATAGCAGGACCTTTGACAAACTTAACAAAGAAGGAAGAGAAGTATGAATGGACAGACAAGCATGAGGGTGCATTTCAGGAGTTAAAAGAAAGATTGACTTCTGCACCAGTACTCGCATTACCTAAGAGTGGAGAAAAGTACGTGATCTACAGTGATGCATCGTACCAAGGACTTGGATGTGTGCTTATGCAAGATGGGAATGTTGTCGCATATGGATCAAGACAATTGAAGGTACATGAGAAAAATTATCCCACGCATGATCTGGAATTAGCAGCAATAGTGTTTGCATTGAAAATTTGGAGACACTATCTCTATGGAGAAAAGTTTGACTTATTTTCCGATCATAAGAGTCTGAAGTATTTGTTCTCTCAAAAGGAGTTGAATATGCGACAGCGGAGATGGATGGAGTTACTCAAGGACTATGACTTTTCTTTGCAATACCATCCCGGCAAAGCAAACGTAGTAGCAGATGCTTTGAGCCGTAAACCTCGATTAGTGATCGCTGCATTACTAATTAGAGAATGGAGAGCATTGGAAGAAATTGCTGAATTTGATCTTCAGCCAGTGGAGCCAATGAAAGGACAACATTTTGGATGTCTGATGGTACAACCGACCTTAATCAGTCGTATCATAGAGGCTCAACAGACAACAGAAGATTTGAAGTTATGGTTTGCCAAGATGTCAGCCAAGGAACCAGAAGTCTGGAGTATAAGTACAGACGGAGCCTTACGATGTAAAGGTAGACTCTGTGTACCTGACGAAGGAAGTCTTCGAAAAGACATATTGGATGAAGCTCATAAGTCACGGATGACTATTCATCCTGGAGGTACAAAGATGTACAAGGATCTGAAGAGAAATTTTTGGTGGGAAGGAATGAAGAGAGATGTGGCAGAGTATGTAGCTCAGTGTCTTACTTGTAAACAAGTAAAGGCAGAACATCAGAGACCACCTGGATTGCTACAGCCGTTACCTATTCCTCAATGGAAATGGGAACACATAACCATGGATTTTGTGGTAGGATTGCCGAAGTCACAGCAGAATCACGATGCTATATGGGTAATCGTGGATCGACTTACTAAGACGGCACATTTTATTGCCTATAGCATGACATACTCAGTAGAACGTTTGAGCCAAATGTATCTACAACACGTTGTACGATTACATGGAGTGCCTGTATCTATTGTGTCAGACCGAGATTCGCGCTTTACTGCAGAATTTTGGAAGAGTCTCCAGACAGCGATGGGAACGACATTGAACTTGAGTTCAGCTTTTCATCCTCAGACAGATGGACAGACGGAACGAGTTAATCAAGTGATGGAAGATATGTTACGAGCTTGTGTCATTGATTTTGAGAGTTCTTGGGAGATACACTTACCTCTGATTGAGTTCGCCTATAATAATAGTTATCATTCGAGCATAGATATGGCACCATTCGAAGCTTTGTACGGGAGACCTTGCCGATCGCCGCTATGTTGGACCGAAGTCGGAGATAGTCAACTTCTTGGGCCAGAGATGGTACGAGAAACCAGTGAGAAGATTCAAGTTGTACGTGAGAAGATGAAGACAGCCCAGACCAGATACAAGAGTTATGCTGACAAGCGACGCAAAGACTTGGAGTTTGCCGTTGGGGATCACGTATTACTCAAGGTTTCACCTGTTCGAGGAATCGTCAGATTTGGTCAGAAAAGGGGCAAGTTATCGCCACGTTTCATCGGACCATTCGAGATTCTGGAGCGTGTTGGAAAAGTTGCTTATCGCCTTGCGTTGCCACCAAAGATGTCAGGAGTGCACAACGTTTTTCACATCAGTATGTTGAGGAAGTGTGTTCACAACCCAGCGCACGAGATCAACTTTGAGGATATCGAAGTCAACAGCGACGTTACGTTCAATGAAGGACCTGTTCGTATTCTAGATCGAGGAATCAAGAAACTCAGGAACAAAGAGATTCTGTTAGTCAAGATTCAGTGGAAACATCACGATGAAGGAGAAGCTTCGTGGGAACTAGAGTCAGAGATGCGCGAGAAGTTTTCGTTTTTGTTTTAGACCTTGTTGCTTTTGATTTCGAGGACGAAATCTTTTGTTGAGTGGTGGATGATGTAATACCCTGTATTTTGGTATTTTAATAAGACCCGGTATTTCATTTCTATATTCGTATAAACTTTCTCTTCCTTTTGGTGAATTTTGATACCAATCGATTGACATATTCCCAATCGATTGACACTTTTCTGATACCAATCGATTGATAAGTTATCCCAATCGATTTTCATTCAACCGACTAAAAGTGATGACGTGTCAACATTTCCAATCGATTGCCATTCATCCCAATCGATTGACATTGTTTCCAATCGATTGACTACAAATATCTGTTACCAATCGATTGACATGATCTCAATCGATTGACATAACCTGAGAAATGTTTTCTTCTTTCCTTCAGCTTTAAACGCGTGGCACTCCTATACTTCTATATATACTCGTCCATTTGTGGCCTTGGGTCACTTTGGCAGCTTGAGAGAGAGATATATACCTCTTGTGAGATATATACACATACATATATATATCTCTATATCTACACATATATACACTCCACACACACACTCACTGCCGTGGCAGCTGGGAGGAAGGAGAAGAAACAGAAAGAAGAAGAAAGAAGGAAGGAAGAGACAGAGAGAGAGAAGGTTGGACAGAGAAGGAAGAAAGAGAGAGAGAGAAGTTGGTTTCAAGCTTTAAACACACCCAAACGCACCCTAAGTGAGTTCTAACTCACTTGGTCTCTTTATGTGATGTTTATGCAAGTTATTACGATGTTTAGATGAGTTAAATGCATGTAGTGCACGTTTATATATGCTGTTTTTACAATCTGCTGGAGAAGACGTAGTTCCAATCGATTGACATAAATCTCAATCGATTGACATCAGTTGCATCCCAATCGATTGAATAGGATTCCAATCGATTGACATTATTCCAATCGATTGACATATTTCTCAATCGATTGACATAACTTTTGTTCCAATCGATTGAACTTTTGTTCTAATCGATTGACATGATCAGTACATGGATTCTTTTGCCCGTTTATTTTATAAGAGGTTTAGTTGTTCGATTTCTGATTCGGGATTATTCCATTATGCGATTATGGGGTAGACGGGAGTAATGTGACACCAAAGATTTATGGATAATGAATAAAAAGTAATATGAAGACGTGGGTTGACGTGTTGTTCCTGATATGAGTTCGATATCCGTTTCTTTTAATCCGAGTAGTCAAGCCACATTGGGAATTGTCATGTGTCGATGTTAGAATGGAACGTAAGTAGGTTTGGTAAGTTCCGGGAATGGTACGTGGATGGATGATTGGTCATAATATGCTCTTAAAAGCGGTGAACCGGACCATGGTTCTTAAAAGCGGTGAGCTGGACCAAGAAGTCTTAAGATAAGACTGGATGATCTGTGATATGCTCTTAAAAGCGGTGAACCGGACCATGGTTCTTAAAAGCGGTGAGCTGGGATCACTAGTAGATGACGTTGAGTCGTGGCAATAGATTGATATGCCTTGTTCGAAACGTTATATCCCTGAAATGCGGTGAACAGGACCATTGTTCTTAAAAGCTGGGGACAGACTGACGTGGAGTCCATGACATGCGGTGAGCTGTTCATATGCTCTTAAAAGCGATGGACAGAATAAGGATGTATCCCTAGAGTTAAACGATTGAGTCTGTTCATGATATCAGAGTCTGTTGAGTTCGGTATTTGAGTAACAAGACGATAAGGGTCGGTTTACAAGAATGAATAGAGGAACAAGATAATGTTATTTTTTATAATAAGATGTTAACTCGTGTTTTTATAAGCTTGTGTTTACTTCAGATAACTGGTACCTCGTTAGTTTATGCTCACTCAGCTCTCAGTAAGCTGACGGCCTTTTATTGCCTGGACATTCCCCGTCCAGAATATCCTGCCCCTTGTTTTACAGGTGAGGACCAGTACACTGATGACTATTATCCAGAGGAGGGCCCCACCGATGACAGATACGCCAGGAAGGATTATCCTTATGCCAGTTGAAGACTGAAGATGTTATAATTAGATTTAATTTCAGTTGTTCTGTTAATCTTTTGTTAACGGGTACTTGGGCATTTGTTGTCTTCAGACCTGTTGTGATCCTGTGGACCATACTCTGATAGTTTGTAATAGTTAGCACTTTGTGCTATTTTCAGTTGATTACTGTTGTTTTTTTTTGGACTAGTACTGCGTGGTGTGGATTATTAGTGACTTTCACCTGTCATTCCTTATGGACCCATAAAGGAAATTTATTTTTCTCTATTTATGCCGTTCCGGGGCGTGACAAGATCGTAGACGACTTTATCTCAAAGTGAGATGCTGTCGCCTCCGGTAATTCGATACCGGCTTGTGGCGTGTAAGTAGTAGGAATAAAATAATTTATAAGTGGAGGAGGTGGCAGTATATTAAGATTATTCATATTAGCACCGTCGTTTTGATTGTTATTGTTATTTCCACCGTCAGCCATTTTAATTGGTTCGATTTTAAAAGTTCGAGTTTTCCTTAACCGTTCACGGGTACTTTGAATTTCGGCCTCAAACAACGACGACGGAATCGGAGTTGATTCGTCGTCTTGCAACCCAACTCTAGAAGCTTGGGTTGTGGACTTACTAGTTCTTAAGGTACGTTCAAGTTCAAGATCGAAAGATTTTAATTCTGGTTTATTTGAACGTGTACCTAACATAAACTAAAATAAAGAAAAAGAAACTAAAAACAAAGACTGACTAAACAAAAGAAACAAATAGCAATCACGCAAATAAGACGACAAGCAAGCACACAGTACTACTATGGTGCATGAATATTATCCTGTAACGAAATGACCGCGTCAAGCCCAGCGCCCTGGGTTTCCTAGCTAATGCAGTGTTCACTCCACAACTAACCTAATGCAAGTAATTGCGTCTCAGCGCCCTGACTTACAGTGATTTGATGCGAAGTTAAAATGAGCAATTTACTTAATTTTTATTTATTTTATTTGCGTAAGCTCCTTTGATGTAATTAGCTACTCTACTCGAAAACGTTGGAATTTGATGACTCGAAAACCTATAAAATAAAAAAAAAAAATAAGTTAGTAATTTAAAACAAAAACGGAAAATAAGAAGAATAAAAACTAATCTAATATTTACGAATTAACTAAACTAAGATTATAAAATTAAAGGTAGTAATTTGCAATCCCCGGCAACGGCGCCAAAAATTGATGTCAGAATCAAGATATAAAAAGTATACTTTACTTTTCTAAAGATTTGTAGCAGTGAAAGTAAAGGTCGAACCCACAGAGATTGTGTAACACCCGTACCCGGAAAAGAAGATTAATGTGATAATAATATGTGTTAATTAAAGATAATTAATGCATGAGATGAATTAAGGTGGGGATATGAACCCACATGTGAAAAGGTGTTCAAATGCGGACACAGATGAAAGTCCTGTGAAAGGCAGGACTGGTATAAAAGTGGGGCCCAACGAGGGTCTAATTAAAATAATTTGCATTTTGATGTCATTATGTGCTTATATGATTACTTGTTTAAATGCTTATTGATATTATTATGTCTTATGATAGGAAAGGGGACCAATTTGGGTACCATGTGAGGGCGTATTTGAATAAAATTCATAATTGGTAGGTTTAATAGCAACCTCATGAATTATGTGGGACCATGTTTGGGACCCACGCGTGACTTAGATTAAATCCATTTAGAAAATGTGGGTAGATATTGTAATTAACATGGGGGTTTCATAATAAAACTTAAGAAAGATTGGGGGGTGTAAATGAAAAGTTAGGAAAAAGAGATATATACCTCTTGCATGAGTTTGGTGACTCATTGCACCAAAACATCACAGCTGGAAATTCTTGAGTTTAGGAGAGAACGAGAGCTCCAAGTCGGCGACGGAAATTCTCGACGACGTTTCTTGCCGTTCCTTTGCCGTCCGGCGTCGGATTCACGATCCGAGACCACTTTTGGACTCGTGGAGGTAAGAGGATCACATGCATGTAATTTATTTTCATTTTCGGCAACGTTTTTACGGCAACCATCTTTGATAAATGATGTTCTTGGTACCAAACTTGTGTAGGATTATCACCAACTAGGAATTGAGCTAAACTTGGGAGGGAATTGGGGAAATCTAAGCTTAGTTGTGTATAAATCAAAGAGGTGAGTGTCCTAATCTCTCAATTGGATGTTTCGCTATGATAATGTGATAATTGTTGTTCATTGTTGCTAAACTCATACTCATGTATGCATATGTTGTTGAATTTGGGCAAAAAGCATGCCAATAAGTTGAAATTGTGATGCTTATGTGCTAAGTTGCTTAAATGTTTATATGGATCAAAAGGAAGTCAAATAGTGGTCACCATTTATAGGTACCATATGTAAGGGATAGGAAGTCCTCAATGAGTAGGACGTGGTGACGACCACAATGAAATGCCGGTGACGCCTTCGGGGTCACAAGAGAGTGTGTGTTGCACTATATGCGCCAAAAGTGAGAAAGATCCGGGGTGAGAAGGACCCGGGGGTGGTGGCTGGAATGACTTGACTTTCCGGAGATCGATTTGTTGTCATTCATAATGATTGTTGCATTTACATACTTTGCATTCCAATGGCATGATTAGTTCCCTCACTAAGCGAAAGCTTAAACGAAATATATTTTCTGTTGTGGTTATTGAATAACCATCACAGGTACCAAACGAGACGAGGAGAGGAAATGATCCGCACGATGGGTTGGGCTTGGGAGTTGTCCTTGTGTATATGTGTTCATATGCCTAGCTAGTTATGCTTAGAATGTATCTTTTGTTGGCAATGTAAATGTAGCTTGGGTTGCTTTTGGAGACTTGTCATATGTAAAGTTGGGTATGGTTGGTTGTTTATGTTCCAAACCATGAGTTGTACTTGCAAGTTGCAAGTTATGTATTTTGGGAGTGAAGTTGCGAAGAGTTAGTAGCTTTGGTTGTGAAAGCAACTTAGTTTCTCCTTATGGATCAATGTTTATGTATATGTTTCAAGAATATGAACTTGAATGTAAATTAAGTTCTCTAGTTGGAATTCCATGGATTATGAATGGTTAAATTACTTTCCAAATGTTTGGTAATGGTTGGGAAAACTCTTATGATGTTTGGGTAAAGTTTTGGGACACTTGGGTACATTTCCTAAATGGTTTTGGATGTGGCTATGAGGATTTGGTATGGATTAATCAAGTTTTGACAGCATTTTTACTCTTGTTTTGAGGAAGTTTGTAATATGTCAAGTTGGGGGTTTATGTTTGGTTGTATAGCAAACCATGTGTCATGGTTGCTAGTTACTAGTCATGTGTCTTGGGAGTAGCTTGGAAGAACCTAAGTGATTTTTGCTATAAATTTAACTTGGTTTTTCCTACATTGAATGGTTGTGTGTGTATTGAGAGAGACATGGATTTTGGAATGAACTTATGAACCACATGAGGAATTGATGTATTTTGATTGTCCATTCTTATTTGGATAGGTTATGTAGATGTTTTAAAACATTTGGAAATGTTTTGGTAAAGGTCATTAATGTTTCTCCAAAGTTTGGTTATGTTTGGTGATGATTTGAACTCAAAATCTGGTGTTTTAGCAGTAGGAAAACTCTTCTGCAGAAAGCGGATCGATCCGGGTCTGGTGCGGATCGATCCAGGACATCTGGAGCTGCAGAAAATCACAATCTGCTAAAATCGGATCGATCCGGATTTGGGGCGGATCGATCCGCTGGTCCTGTTTCAGCACGACGGCTTTTACGGAAACAGGCATAACTCTCTCTAGAAAACTCGGATTCGCGCACCGTTTTTTGCGTTGGAACTGGGACTCAAAGAGCTATCTTTCCATATAAAATTTGCTATACTTTATTAAAGACCATTTTGCCCTTGGGTCTGTGTTGTGTCAACGGAGTTGTTTTAGTAGGTCTAATACATGTGTTTCTTAAGGAATTAAGGGTGTTTTGAACGTGTGGGCTTGTTACACGTGTCCCAACTTGCCCGAGGCGGGTTGGGGTGTGACAGATTGACTTACTACGACTCTTGATTTTAAAACCTAAATCTAATTAATTATGAAAATGATATTTTGATTTGAATTTTAATTAAATTAATGAAACTAATGAAATTAAATCTAAATTATGAAAGCGATTTAAAAATGTTTTTATAAATATGTTTAAAGGAACCTAGGATTGCAAATCCACTACTAGCTTCATAATAGGAATATTTATGCATTCAATTAGATTATTAAGTTGGATGATAATGGGGAATTGTAGCTACAAGCCCAATTCCCCCGTCAAGAAAATAACTATGGTTCAAGCACCAATATAATCCATCTTCGGTTAGCACGAATTATCCCACACTAAATTAGGGTTGTGGTATAATCCGTCTAATCTAGGCATGGACTATTCGGATACTTGATAGCACAATTCAATTGAAGCACCATTACATGTAAACAATCCATACAAGCACAGCAAATATAGATCATTGAGCACATCACAGTCAAAATAGATCTAAGATCGACAAGAATAAACTTTGAAAGTAATGATTTAATCAATAAAAGTACAATTTATTTATAAAAATCCTCTAAACATGTAATCATCATCCATACATAATAAATCTAAAAGAAAAGCATAAAATACACCCTATTACTTGCCTAGGGTTTCATTGAAACCCTAGATCTAGATTTAGTTGGCCATGGAATTGATGAACGGCAAGAGGTTGATGGAAGAGGCCATGGAAATCCTTGGTCTTCTTCTTCTACTCCTTGCTTTTCCCCTCCTTCAATGGCTGAAAGTATGGTTGTATATCGTATGTATAATATTTTCCAACCCTTTAATTGAAGTAAAATAGGATATATATAGATTTACAACAAGTTTTTGGAAGCTTTTCTAACCCGAATTGCACTAAAACTGCTATATTGTGCAATCTGGACGTAATTAGGCAGTTTCTTTCACGTAGGAATCATCAGTATACTGAAAATACGCAAGTTCCATTTTTACACATGTCGCGCGAGCGGGCCGCGCGAGCGCGACAATTGGCACCTCGCGCGCGCGGATCGCGAGAGCGAATTCTGGATTCTCGCGCGCGCGAACTGGCTTTTTCAGCTTCTTTTCTTCTGCTTTTTCATCCTGTTTAGCCTGATATACTTGATTTTTTTGAAAACCTGTCAAAAAATAAAAAACGAAGTAAAAATATACAAAAACAGGATAAAAAGATACTAACAAATGCTCGTTAAGGCGTATAAATAGGATTTGTTCTCTCCCGATCAGTACTTTAATACACAATTTTCAAATTTGCCCTTTATTATATTCAACTCTTCCCTCTTTTTTTTTTGATGTGACACTATAATTTTGAATTTAAAAAAGGACAATATTGGAAAGTTGAAAATCTCACCAAAATCAAGGTTGTCCACTTAATAAGTTGGAATTCACAAAAGAGTCTCTTAGTATGGGACGGAGGGAGTATATCTTTTCTTCGATCTCATGATAAAAAAAATTCAAACCCAGTTTCCTCTTTGGTTATGGTACCTACCCAACTAAATCTTTGGAAAGCTAGACATTTTGGCCATTGTACGTGATGATGCCGAAATTCGGGTAAGGGAGATTTAGAGAAAGAGATGTGCACCAAAAGATTGTATGTGGTTCGGCCCCGTTAATGAGGTGATCTACGTCCATGGTTGCGTCAGAGCGCTTTCACTAACAGTTCACCGGCGGTGTTTGGTAAGCCAACAAGGAGGGCGGCACTACCAGTTAACCGGTCGGGTATATGCGTAATAGTGATATGTTTTGCTATTCTCTAGATTAAGAATGCGATCCCCTTTTACGGGGGTGGGTGGCCTCTTTTATAGATGCAAGAGACCACCCACACAAGGTAACTATTAGATTAGGAAGCCCAATCTAATTACAAATTGATGAGCATAAATCATGGGAGTTTTTTAAGTGGTTTAGGAAATGTCTTCTACTTCCCATTAGTCTTCTGATTGAGTTAGGGAACTGCTTGAACTGTTCAGCTTAAATCACAGGATCAGGCTCGAGCTGCGCCCAGTTTGGTCTATCAGCAGTACGTATTCCCGAGCGGTTCTGACTGACCGAGTGATTCTGGGCGAGACATCCCGGGATGGTTGAGCAACATGTCCCTGTCCTGAGTGACCTGGCATTCTGCTACTGACGTGGCAATTTGACTCTGACCAGATACTTTTGCACCTATCAACTGTCCCTTATTTTCAGAATTGATGCGATGCTTCATCGGATGAGGAATGAAAATTAGCGCTGCTATGAGAACCGTTCGGGAAGGAGGTCGGGACCTTACCAGGGGCATAACCGGTTGTGCTGGTCAGCCGGAGTCTTAACCGAGCGGTGGCTATGTGGACCAGAGGTCAACGTCCGTCACGTGTTAGCTAGTGATTGGCATGATTAGGACCCAACGAAGTCGGTACGAGAGTAACTGAACAATCTGCATGGTAACCGGACCGTCATGTCATGCATTTAATGCGCGCGACTTTTGAGGCATTACTTCACATGCCCGAGGTGACACCTTACAGGTGATTTAGGAGGAAAAGCTTCCTGGCCGTTGGATCTGATCTGATCTGGACCATCCACGCTCCCTATTTAAGGGGTCCTTGTTCATTTCCTTCGCTCCTGCTGCCAAGGGATAGAGATTACCGAGCAGTTTTGAGAGCAAAAGTCCCCGGTCAAGGTTTTCGAGCTCTTTTTCTGCTTTAATTTTATAAGTCTTCACTTCTCCAGTATCATTTTACTGTCCTCTTCCTTCTCCTCCTTTCTTTTTCTGTCTTGAGTGAGGCTGGAGAGATCAAACCCAGTAGGTTTTACCCGGGACTGGGACTTCTTTTTCCTTAGGTTTATCTTCGTCCTTAGGTCGAGTAACCCGTCCTTGGTAATAAAGCGGTTGAACCAGTCGGGTTGCCCTATAGTAGTGTTGACCGAATGTTGCCTTACCTTGAGGGCTCTATTCAACTTACCCTCCAGGTTGTTGGACTTGCCCCCTCTGTACCTTAGGTTGGGAGTTACTGATCCTTACCTAGGCTGCCAGTTACTTCCTCGTCCTGTCTCAAGAAAACTTGAGATGGATCATTCTGATTTTGATTCTGCTTCCCGGTCGAAGGATGAACAGTTGCGGTCCGGAACCCTAGACACGAGCCTAGATCCCCCCTCCGCCACTCCATCGGACCACCACAGCGAGGGCAGGATCCCAATTCGGGTATCGGACGACGAGTTTCCCTAGGAGGCCCCCGTAGCCTCTATCTCGTGGGGTTCCGGTGATGAGGGATTGGAGGGTCCCGACCCCGAGGTAGTGTTTGCCTGTGAGTTTACCCCCTCTGTCTTGCGCTCCCAAGATCTAAGCCGAATTAAGGATAAGTATGCGATTTTCGACGATTGCTCCCTAACCGTGCAAGCTGGCAGGGCCCAACTCTACCACCAGGGCTTTGTCACCTTATACGAGGATTCCCTCATGGTCAGGTTCCGCATTCCCCTCCGCCCGGTCGCCCAGGACGCCCCAATCTACCTCGGGATCGCCCCTAGGCAATTAGCCCCGACGGGTGGAGGTTCCTGATGGGGTCCATCTCTCTCTAGCCCCAGGTCTTCGGGTATGAGCTCACTCTTAAAGAGTTATTTTGGGCCCACCGACCGTTCCCTGTACACGGCGAGGTCGGGTTCTTCTCTCTGTGGGCTTGGCAGGGGAGGAAACTCATCGTCAACTGTCGGAGCAACAATAAGGGGTAGAAGAATAAGTTCTTCTAAGTGTCCACCCCTGGGCTTTGCGAGTGAGCCCCCGGGATCCAGCTAAGGACTTCTTAGGCAAGAGAGATGAGGAGTAAGCTCACCCATTATTTCCTCTTTTGCTTTTCTCCAGTCTTGATTGTGACCCAATGGCTAATCGTTTTATGCTTTGTTTTGTAGTGGGATCCATCGACCCGCTGAGCACTCTCGAAGAGTGTCAGGCTAGGATAAGGTGTTTGGCTGACCTGCCTATCAATGTCTGGAACGTACTATCTCAGACATGGGATTTGTTGCTACCTATAGCCCATACGAGCTTGTTGAAGCTCTAGTATTTCCTCCGATCATTCCTGGTAAGTGCTTAGGAACCTCCAGCCTCGATCCTTTTCCTGTTGTATTCTTTGCTATTTTTGCTGGCTGCTGACTGGATGGTTCTTCTGATCCAACGCAGAAATGGTACCCCTGAGAGATATCGAGCAGTTGAGGGCCAGACAGGCCGCTATCGCCTCTGCCCGGGTTGTGGATAGAGGGAAAAGGCCCGTTGCTGAGACATCGGGCAGTGATCGTCCGCTTCGGCGGCTAAGGCAAGGTCCACGAGCCTTTCTGGCGCCTGGGGAAACATCGGACCCCCAAGTGGTGGTGGTTGGGGAGGCTGCCCCCCAGGCGAGCCTGCCGTTCGGGATTTCTCTAGAGGAGTCAGCGGAGATAAGGGAGAGAGTCAGGACGGTCCTCCTCCCTAGTCAGGTGGAGATGTGTGAAAACATGTCTCCCCAAGCTTTCCAGATGTGGCTGTATAACCTCTCCCATTTCATAAGTGTCTCTTCAATCCTCCTTGTCCCTCAAGAAACTTTTTCATTTTTCTCCTGTTAAATAACTGACTAGTTCTACTTGTTTTTGCAGATCGGTTGCATGGCCACCGGGGCTGAATCTTTCTTGCTCTCATTGGCTGGGAGGGCCACTGCTATAGAGGCTGCCTTGTCATAGAAGCGGGCAACTTCGTAGGCCAGGGGAACTTCCCTGGCCATCGAGAAGAACATGGTTAATGGCTTAGCCCTGAACCTTGGAGCGTCACATGCAGAGCTGGCAACCGCCTTAGCTGACCTTGAGGCCTCCCGAGCCATTATAGTGGTGGCGGAGGCTAAGGCAAAGGCCCTGGCTGAGGCGACAGCGGCGGGGTCCATGGAGGAAGCCTTCGACGACGGTTTCTTCCAAGGTTACGAGGACCTGAAGAGGAGGTTGGCCCGAGACCACCCCGAGTGGGATATTTCATCCTACGAAGGGATTGACTTGGACTATTGGGACATGGGTTCTGCTGCTGCTGAGGGTCCTGTTGCTAAGAATGCTGCACCAGGGAGACGACAATACCATGGAAGGAGAGGCTGGGGAAACAGGGGTGGTGGTTGTCTTGGACGATTCCTAGTCCCCTCGCCTCGCCTCGCCTCATTTTTTTTTTGTTTTATTATTGTTGTTTTTTTTTTTGGGAGGCTACTACAACTGCCCCCCAGGCTCTGTACAAACCTTGGTCTAATTAATGAAAAGGTCCTTTCGAGGCCACCTGTTTTCATCAATCATTGCGCTGCTTCTATATTTGCTTCTTTATTATTGCCTATGACCGATCGATTTTAGTCTTTCCATAACCCTGCCTTAGCAAAAGTTTTAGCACTGTGACCGATAGAGAACACTAGGTCTCTTGGGGACCTATATTATAGGTCATGCTTGGTAATGTGTGACCTGGGTCTTGTTATTGTCCAAGCACTTTCTCTGGACATTGTAGGTACTCAGAACTGTTTAACGGTGGCATCAGGTGCCTAGCCCTGTGTCCTGTTGAATGACCGATATGATTTCTTATTTTGGTTCAGAGTTAGATACTGATATCCCTCTGCCCCCCAAACTTTTGCTAAGGCGGGCGTTGGTAGAGGAAGCGACCATAGGGAACCGACCTGGAACATGGGTGGTTGCAAGGTCTTTTGAGGCTTGCCATCATCAGCCACCTAGGGGGTCTCGCCCCCATCGTCGGTTGTGGACCTAGGCGAAGCTGACACCTCGGGTGTCATTCCGAGGTCTTTTGTGCCTGGGGTTTGACCCCGAGGTCTTTTGAATGCATGGGGTTTGACCCTGAGGTCTTTTGAATGCCTAAGGTTTGACCCCGAGGTTTTTTGCATGATCGAACACAAGGAAAAAAGTTGTTTGGCAAAAAAGGAAATTTTATTCATCATTAAAACTGCTCGGGGAGAGCTACAAGTTTCCTAACCAACACTACCTTCATGCTTCACTGAAAGTACTTGCGGAGGTGCTGCATATTCCAAGGATGAGAGAGGTCTTGCCCATCCAGAGTCTGTAGCCAATACGTGCTTGGGCGATTTACGCTGGTGACCCTGTAGGGTCCTTCCCAGTTCGGGCCCAGCTTTTCATGACTCAGGACTTTTGTTGATTGGTTCACAGCCTTAAGGACCAGTTCCCCTACCTGGAAACTGCGTGCTTGACTTTACTATTGTAGTACTGGTAGATCCTCTATTTGTAGGCCGCCACTTTCAGAAACACCCGATCCTTTTTTTCTTTTATTAAGTCGAGCTCTCCTCTAAGGGCTTCCCCGTTGCCTTGCTTGCTAAAATTCGTCACTCGGTAAGTGAGTAACTCGAGCTCAGTAGGGACCACCGCCTTGAAGCCGTAGAAGTGAGAATGGTGTCTCACCTGTTGCCGACCGGGGAGCAGTCCGGTATGCCCACAGGAGGGTCGATAGTTCCTCTGCCCAAAAACCTTTGGCGTTTTCAAGCCTAGTTTTGATTGACTGCAATATTGTCCGGTTTGTCACCTCAGCTTGGCCATTGGCTTGGGGATGCTCGTGAGAAGAATAGTGATTCAATATCCCGTAGCCCGAGCAGAACTGTCTAAATATCGGGGTGTCGAATTGCCGACCATTGTCGCTGATCAGAACCCGGGGAATGCTGAACCTGTTAAGAATGTTTTTCTCAAAAACTTTCCATCTTTTTTTTCATAATTATTGCCAAAGGCTCGGCCTCTGCCCACTTGGTGAAATAGTCAATATCGATGATGACAAACTTAACTTGTCCCTTTCCCATCGGGAGGGGGCCAACAAGATCAATACCCCACTAAGCGAACGACCAAGAACTGAAGATTGGAGTCTGGAGCTCTCCCGGGCGGTTGATCAATGACAAGTATCTCTGACATTTATCCCACCGTTTAACATACTCTTGGAAATCCCGGGCCATCATCGGCCAATAGTAACCGTGCAATAGGGCCTTCTGAGAGAGCACCCGACCTCCCATGTGGTTCTCGCACACTCCTTCATGGATTTCATGCAATATTTCTTGGACCTGTGGGGGGTGAACGCAGCGGAGATATGTAATAGTGAACCCCCTTTTGTAGAGGATACCATCAACAAGGTGGTATTTCGTAGCCCAGTATTTCACCCGCCGAGCTTCTTCTCTCTTGTCCGGTAAAGTGCCGATGATGAGGTAGGTCACGATTGGGTCCATCCAGCTAGGCCCTAAGGTGATCGGGTCGACCTACATGCCCCCCGGGTTAACCATGCTGGGGTTGGGTAGGTATTTCACCCTTATCCCGGGCAAGTCTAACTCGGAAGATGAGGCGAGGCAGGCTAACCGATCGGCCCTAGTGTTCTCATCCCTCGGGATTTCTTTGATAGAAAATCCCTCGAGCTTCCTGGAGACCGTTCAGACAAATGTTAAGTAGGCAACCATGTTGTCTTCCCGGGCTTCATATTCCTGATTGACTTGGTTGACCACAAGTTGGGAGTCGCTGTATCCCTGGACTTGCGGTGTACCCATTGAAGTAGCCAACTGTAACCCAACCAGTAAGGCTTCGTACTCAGCCTCGTGTTGGAGGCCCAGAACCCGAATCGCAATGCATACTCTAACTGGATCCCATCGGGTATGGTCAGGATAATCCCTGCCCCGCTACCCTGTTTGTTGGATGATCCGTCAATATATAGAACCCAGGTCGGGGTGTCAGGCTGTACGGTTGCCTCTTCTGGATAGGTGAATTCCATAAGAAAATCTGCCACTGCTTGCCCCTTTATTGCCGTTCGAGGTCTGTAAACTACCTCAAATTCTTCCAATTCCAATGCCCATTTAACCAGCCTCCAGATGTCTCTGGCCTGCTTAGGATCCGGCAGAGAGGTTGGTCCATGAGGACCACGATGACTTGAGCCTGGAAGTACAGACGGAGTCTCCAGGCAGAGGTGATCAGGGCAAAGGCTAACTTCTCGATGCAGGAGTACCAGCTCTCTGTGCCTTGGAGCGCTCAACTGGTATAGTAGACCAGGAATTATATCTAGTGCTCTTCTCGGATAAGTGCCGAGCTTATTACTAAAAGAGACATTGCCAAATACAAGAACAAATCCTCCTTCGGTATGGGTGTGGAGAGTAGAGGGGGCGATGTCAGGTACTTCTTGAGTTCCTGGAATGCCTCCTCGCATTCATCTGACAACTGAAATACCTTGAGGAGGATCTTGAAAAATGGGAGGCATCGGTCGGTAGTTTGAGAAATGAACCTATTTAGTGCAACTACCCGACTGGCCAAGCTCTGTACTTCCTTGGTTGACCGGGGCAACCGCATGTTGATAATTGCTTAAATCTTTTCGGGATTCGCCTTAATCCCTCGTCTGCTGACCAAGTGTCCCAAAAATTTCCCGGACGACTGAACGTGCACTTGGCCGAATTCAACCTCATCTGGTACTTTCGTAGGATGTTGAAGGCCCCGAACAAGTGCTCAAGATGGTCGTTAACGTATACCTCCATCGACTTTCCGATCAAGTCCTTGAACATGAAATTCACTAGGCGTTGATACGTTGTCCCGGAGTTTTTGAGGCCGAAAGGCATCACCTTGTAGCAATACGTACTGATCTAGTAGTACCCCGAGTAGGCATCCATGAATGAAAGGAGTGAATGACCGGCCGTGGCGTCCACGAGAAGGTCTATCCTAGGAAGCGGATAGCAGTCCTTGGGACAGGCCTTGTTTAAGTTGGTGAAATCTACACACATCCTCCACTTCCCGTTGCTTTTTTTTTACCAGCACGACGTTTGCCAACCAGTCGGGATAATGGACTTCTCGAACGGACTTTGCCTTCAGGAGCTTTTCAATTTCCTCACGTACCGCAGCCTGTCTTTTAGGGGCCATCTCCCTCCTCTTCTGTTTGACCGGTCGAGAGCTCGGATTAATGTTGAGACGGTGAGAGATAACCTAGGGGTCAATCCCCGGCATGCCATCATAGCACCAGGCAAAGACATCCCGGTTCTCTCTCAGGAACTGGATTAATTTTTCCCTTAGACTAGGGTCTAGGAGAGTACAGATACTCACGGACCGGTCGTGGAGCGCTGGGTCCAGCGTCACCCGTTCTGACTCTTCCACTGGGCCTACTCCATCCTTCACATCCCTTGGGTCCATTTCCTGGACGTTCAATATTTTTGTAATCGCCTCTCTGCATAAGGAACTAACATAGCAACTTCAAGCGATTGACTGATCTCCACGCAAGCTTTCCGGGCCTCGGGGGGTCAGGAACTTTACCACCAGGCCATAGGTAAACACAACCGCTTTGGCTCTGTTGAGCGTCAGCCTCCCAAGGATGACGTTGTATACGGAAGGGGCCTCCACAACCACAAAGTTTGTGAGCATGAAGACCTGATGGGGGTGAGTCCCCATGAGAACTGAGAGCTCGATCATTCAGAGCGGTTGCGTGCTTGAACCATTGAATCCATCCAAAGGAGTTGCAACCAGCCGGAGTCTGTCCCGTGATATTCCTAGCTGGTCGAATGCCGAGGCGAAGAGAATATCGGAGGAACTGTCGGTGTCCATTAATACCCTCTTCACCGTGTAGTTGGCTATGGAGATTGTCACAACCAGGGGGTCATCATAGGGGCAGTGAAGGTCCCTACGTCGTGAGACGAGAATTTTAGCACATCGGTTGCTTGGGAGTCAGTGGATTCGACATGCCAGACATCCACTCGGGATGACCGAGCACGCCTCTTCCTAGCCGACTGTAAGTCCCCTCTGCCCGAGGTTCCTCCAGAGATCACGTTGATTTGCCCGAGCGGTTGAGTTTGCTCGGGGATTCGGGGTTGTTTGTCTGCCGCGACAAACTCGTCTAGATGGCCCTTTTCTATCAGTTTTTCGATGGCCATATTGAGATTGAAATAGTCCTTCGTGTCGTGGCCATGGTCTTTATGATATCAGCAAAACTTGTCTCGGTTTCTCTTTTCGGGGAGGCTCCTCAGCTTTTCCGGTTGTTGGAGTAGCCTCTGGGTCTCCGCGGCGGCCATGACCTCGTGCATAGGCCTGAAAAGTGGAATGAAGGCAATTGGAGCTTAATCCCGACCACCTCTTTGCTGTTCCTGCTTGGGCTTCTTCCCCGGACCCTTTTCGGAGCCCTCATGCTTGCACTTAGATCTTGGGGATTCATCCCCCGTAGAGCTAGTGTGCTTGGCCTTTAGGAATTATTCCGTGTCGATGTACTTTCTGACCCTCTCCGAGAGTTCCACCAGGGTTGTCGGTCGGTCGCGGTGGAACGACGTAGCAGCTTTGGTGTGTTGAACTCCCGAGCAGAAAGCCATAATGGCGACCGTTTCATCTAGGTAGCGAATCTGGAGCCTCTGTTGATTCAAACAGTCGACGTAATCTTGTAAGGACTCCCCCTTGCGCTGCTTGACAGTCAACAACTGAGTATCCGATTACGATCGGTCTTGTATCCCCACGAACTGGCTGATAAAGAGTTTATTAGCGCCTTGAAGTTATCAACCGATCGGAGTTCAAGAGCGTGGAACCACTATGTGGCTAGCCCTTTAAGAGTGCTGGGAAAGGCCAGGCACAACAGTTCGTCGGCGGTGGTGACCAGCGCTATCTGAGCCTTATAGGTACGGATATGATCCACCGAGCTCCCTGAACCGTCATAAGAATCAAGGTGCGGTTGCTTGAACTTCCGCGGGATGGCAAATCTTGTGACTCGGTTGGTGAAAGGCGCTTCGGTCTCCGTGTTAGTGTGATCATGGCGCGACTTACAACTTAGTCGCCTGATCTGTTTCTGCAGGACCTCGATCTTGGCCTTGACGTCTGTCTGTCCAGTCTTTCGCTCCAAGTCTGAACGGTATGTCGGGTCGGATGATGAGGCCTCTTCCTTGAAGTACGTTGTCCTCGGGGATTGGGCCCGACTTTGACTTTGGGTAATTATGTGCCTAAGATCCTCTTGGCTGAGGGGTCCTTGGCCGAGTCCTGAGCCGTCCGGTCACGCCCTTCCCCTCTAGCAGCACGCCTTTTGTTGATGATTTCTCTGGCGTCCCCCATTCGGTGTGGATTGGCTCGAGAGTATCGCCGGGTCCGCCTGGGAGCCTGACTACGCTCGTCGTCTTCGAGTCGATCCAGATCCGGCGGAGATATAGGCTCAGTGTGGGCACGCCTTCGGATCCGTACGGGATCCCGGTTGGGCACGTCCTTACCGAGCTGTTCCTCTATTTGAGGGAGTTTTTCCTAGCGGGCCAGCAACGCCTCGATCTACTGCTGAGTTTTCCGCTGGCCCTCCAGGAGCTGTGTGAGGGCCGCGGTAACCTGATCGGAGGTCATGGAAGCGGTCGGTTGCTCGGCTTGCGAATTCGTCTGACCCTCCAGAGCAGCGGTTTTGTTACCCTTCGGCGGCATGTTTGTCAATCAAATGTTTGTTTTTGGAAAAGGCAGTCGCTTCCCACAGATGGTGCCAAATTGATGATGCCAGAATTTGGGTAAGGGAGATTTAGAGAGAGAGAGAGAGATGTGCATCAAAAGATTATATGTGGTTCGACCCTGTTAATGAGGTGACCTACGTCCACGATTGCGTCGGAGCGCTTTCACTAATAGATCACCGGCGGTGTTTGGTGAGCCAACAAGGAGGGCGGCACTACCAGTTAACCCGCCGGGTATATGCGTAATAGTGATATGTTTTGCTATTCTCTAGGTTAAGAATGCGATCCCTTTACGGGGGTAGGTGACCTTTATTATAGATGCAAGAGACCACCCACACAAGGTAACTATTAGATTAGGAAGCCCAATCTAATTACAAATTGATGAGCATAAATCATAGGAGTTTCCTAAATGGTTTAGGAAACGTCTACTACTTCCCATTAGTCTTCTGATTGAGTTAGGAAACTGCTAGAACTGTTTAGCGTGAATCACGGGATTAGGCCCGGGCTGCGCCTAGCTTGGTCTCTTAGCAGTACGTATTCCCGAGCGGTTCTGACTGACCGAGTGATCCTGGGCGAGACAGCCCGAGATGGTTAAGCAACATGTCCCTGTCCCGAGTGACCTGTCATTCTGCTATTGACGTGGCAATTTGACTCTGATCGGATACTTTTGCACCTATCAATACGTAATACATATGTATATACTTATGGAGTAATTCTTTGGTGACAACTTTCATACAAACTCTTAAAAATATGTGTCTATCTCTCTCCCGTGATGTCACTGGACCCCACAATGACATAAGAGAGAGATAGACACATTTCTTAGGAGGTTGTATGAAAGTTGTCACTAAAGAATTACCCATACTTATGTATGTATATAAAATACATTTATATTATAATGGGTTGTTTTGATGTTAAAGAAAATGAAGAAGAATGCTCTTTTGGCATTGTACATGTATATATACCCGACAACAAATACTCATGCAACGTGATGTTTTCTTTGGTTACTGTAACAAATATTGTGGACAAGCCATACGGGCACCCACATGTTATTGGACTGGGTCCAAAGGGGTTCGGCTTGGACACGAAAGCAACGGGCTTTTGGGGGTCCAAGCCCATTAGGTTTTGTTATATGCCTATATATAGTTATGTGCATTACAAAACCTACTAACACATGAGATTAGAATACAATCTCAGCAGCCCTCTTTCCTCCCTCACGTTAGTCTCTCTCTCTCTCTAACTCACGAATTCTCTCTCTAGCTAATCACCTTGAGGCTTGGGATTTAGATCGTGGCTTTATCGGAGAACGCTCAAGAAGTATTCTCTGCGACTAATACGAGCACGGGAAGGTACACGGACGCAGCAAACTCGTGGTTACAAGGAGGGGTCGTAACAACGCCGTTTCACCGATCTATCGAGTTATTCCGCTAGGTAACGCACCTATACTCGATCCTTATGCATGTGTGTATGCATTTTACATTGGTATCAGAGCCATTAGGACGTTTGTTCGCCCAAACTTGAGCCCAAATCAGATCCGCCATTGTTGAAACTTGGTTTTGCTTAAATATTCACCAAAACCGAATTTCAAAGTGGGTCTTTGATTAAACCTCAATATTTTTCGAAATCTTTCATTGGAATATGTTCTTATATGACTATGGAGTCTACCCATAAAGTTTTGTTGCCCAAATATCTCCGTAGAAGGAGAAAACGAAAAACCTAATTTCTGAAAAAATTTTGGCCGATATTTTTTCCAATCTTTGAACCATTTTTCCGGACGATTGAGACGTTCAATCGGTCTGTTTCTTGGCTCAAAACTCAAGTACTCCGCGAGACCTTTCCAACCATATAAAATTTGTCCAAAACGGATCACAGACGAGGGAGATACGAGCGTGCAAAGGTGGAGGGTCGCGCAGCCTAAAAGCTGCGTTTTTAGGGTTTCTGGAGGAAGAAGATGACCCTGGTGGGCCACCCCCACGCGCACCGGCGGCGCGTCTGGCGCGTGTGCCGCCGCCGGCGAGCCTCCGGCGACACCTCCGGCGAGTGTGGGTCCCATTTTCAGTCTAGTATTTTAATATATTTTTTATAAAAATATTCCAGAATAAAAATTAATTGTTTTATATTTAAAACAGTTTCTAGTAATTAAAAATTAAGTTTTAAATGTTATAAACTGTTTTAATTGGTTTTAAATTCTGGAAAATTGAGGAAAAATATTTTTTTTATTTTTCTTATATTATAGACACAGAGTGGGACCCAGAGTAATTACTTAGGCAATTACTCCATTGTTTTTGGTGTTTTAGAGCATAAAAGTGCGTTTTTGTGCGCGTTTTAAATTGCTTAAAATACCCAATGCATATAATTAATTATTGAAATTAATATATGATGTTTTTTACACTGCTGGGGTGTTGTGGGACTGTTGCATGCTTATCTCCTAAATTTATGATATTTTTGAAGCATTAAATCATGTTTTTGCCATTATTTTAATTGCCTAAAATATCATAAAATGTTTATTAATTTTTTAAATTAATATTTTATGGTTGGGATTCTTTTTTGGGCTATGTGAGACTGCTGGGTAGATTCATTCCTTTTAAATATTGTTTTTAAAGGAATTTGTCACATTGTTGTTAAATTATTATAGCTAAATCAATTTTATTTAATGAATTGATTATAATTGGATCTTTGCTCCCATAAATAATGGAATTTTTTTTTATAATGAAAAATAAGTTTTTCAGGTATTTAAAATTTCCATGTGGACTTTAAATTTTTTTTGTAATTTAAAGGTCCTTAAAGAATTGGTTTTAAATACGTTTAAAACCCAAATTATTTAAATAATTGATGAAAAATCTAGGATTTTTCATAGTTCTTCCTTAGCTTATGGGAGCTATCCGGGGCTGCAAATTTATTTTTATTGCAACTTTTAGAGGCTCATTGCATTATTGGTCACGTTTAATTACTGTTGTTTGTGATTGATTGACCCTATGACCTCTAATTCCTCCTCCTTAAGTGGAGTGACGGATGAGTCCATTCATTTTTAAAATAAGACCACATGAATGCTTGATGTGTGTGATTAATACATTTTTTTTAATCTGGCTTAAATGAATGGACAATTATTGACAGTTTATAGAGCTTGTGTCCTCACGATGTATGTTTAAGGTCGTTCTTGTATATGTTTATAAACAAAGCATCCCTATTTTTTATTGGGCTATAAATGTAATGTGAGGACGAGAGTTTTGTATTGGAAAAGCCTATTTTGTAAAGGGATGGTTTTCTTTGTTTATATATCATAAACTTGAATTATCTTAGCATGAGCTCTACATTGTCAATTCGGACCCACGTGGGGCCCTTGCGCAATTTTTTTGTTGTATGGCGCATTTATACATATTGTGGATGATCTTAGATAGGTTTAACAACCATCTAATTGATATTTGTTTGTAAAATCAGTTATAAAAGTTTTTTCCTTGATTTACAAAATTTGGGATTTGATTAATAAGCAATAGCAAGTTTTTTGGTCTTAAAATTGTAAAAAGGGGAAATATCGTTTATAATTGGATTTTTAAAAAACAAAATTTTTGAAATGTGCAAATAATAACGTCAAAAACCCTTTGCGCATGTTTTTGAATGTAGAAATGGCTTCAAAGCAAATTGTCGCTGATTTGAACAAAGATAACAAGTTTAATGGGAAAAACTATGACGCATGGCAACGTAGAGTAACCCTCCTGTTAACTGAGGAAGAATTGCTTCCCCATCTAACTCAGTCAATGGTCCAACCCGAATTGCCAGAAAATGGGCCCATGGCCCAATATCGCCGAGACCTTGAAACCTATAATGAATGGATCAAGAAGGATCATCACACGCGCAATATATTGTTAAGCAGCATGAATGATGACCTTCTTGCTGAGTATTTTCAATACTCCAGTGCCAAGGAATTATGGGACCAGCTAAAATTTGCTTTCGGTGGGACATCAACCACTAGGCTCAGGAGCCTGGTGTTGAAGTTCGAGGTGTATCGGAAAGATCCCAAGCAATCGATGACTGAACATCTTAGGACGATGTCTGGTATGATTCGAGATCTTGGTGCTGCTGGGAACATCCTCACTGATGAACAACAGATTCAAGCGGTGATTCGATCACTGCCTGAAACTTGGGTCCATATGAAGCAAATTTTAACACATAATGATAGTATCAAGAATTTTGCTGATATATCTAAACATGTGGAGCTGGAGGCGGAGCGCCAAGAGGCGAACCGCATTACTGCACTCATGGCAAGAACTTCCATAGGTGGAGGTGAGCGCGGGACTAGTGGGTTCAAGCGCAATGCCAAGAGTAAAAGGGCTCAGAAAAAGGGTGGAGCTAATAAGTTAGCTCCAAAGGCTGATAAACCAAAGAAGCGCAGGGGTAAGCGCGCTGGCAAGAAAAATGCTTCCAAATCAAAATGCTTCAACTGTGGAGGATTGGGACACTTCGCTCGTGAATGCACTGAGCCGAAGAAGGTAACTTTCCCACCCAACTCTCTCTATACTTTTGTGAGTTCTCATGTCCTAATCGCTCATTCGCTCCATGATTGGATTGCAGATACAGGAGCAACAAGGCATGTGACCAGAGATCGAGGGGGGTTCGTAGATTATCATAAGATTCCAAGTGGCACCAGTAGGGTATACATGGGGAACGGCACTTGTGAAGAAGCAGCGGGAGTAGGTTCATACCAACTTCATTTGCGCACAGGGCGCACATTACTTCTTCATGATGTGCTCTACGTACCCGGAATCCAATATAATCTACTCTCGGTCTTAGCACTTCTTGATTTAGGTTTTATTTTTCAGTTTGGACATGATAAGTTGGATATTGTTTTGGATGGTGTTACTTTTGGACATGGTTTTTTATGGAATAATCTATTTAAAATTGATCTGCTTGATTCCATTTCCTCTACTTCTTTAGTTGCTGATTCAAAAAGAAATATTGACTCTGTAACATGGCATGCTAGACTTGGACACATAGGACGTGACAGGATGACTAGATTAGCTCGAGAAGGCCTTCTAGGCCCACTCGCTAAGGTTAACCTACCTACGTGTGAGCCTTGCCTAGCAGGTAAAGCATGCCGTAAGCCTTTTGGTAAGGCTAAAAGAGCTACCCAAGCATTAGAACTAATACACTCAGACATATGTGGACCAATGAATGTGAAGGCACGTCATGGCGCCTCTTATTTTCTTACTTTTATCGATGACTACACGCGATATGGCTATGTCTATTTGATTTCTCGCCGCTATGAAGCTCTAGATTGTTTCAAACGCTTCGTAGCAGAGGTTGAGAATCAGCTAGAAAAGTCCCTAAAGACTTTTCGAACAGACAGAGGACGCGAGTACTTATCTGATCAGTTCAAGGAACTGTGTGAGAAAAAGGGGATACGCAGACAACTAACTATTCCTGGAACTCCGCAACAAAATGGTGTTGCAGAAAGAAGGAATAGAACACTTCTAGATATGACTAGATCTATGATGGCGCAAGCTAACCTCCCAATATCATTCTGGGGGGATGCACTTTTAACTGCTGCCTACATACTTAATAGAGTGCCTTCACAGTCAGTTCCTTCCACCCCCTATGAGCTATGGAAAGGCGAAAAGCCCAATTTGGAGCATTTGCGCCCGTGGGGCTCATCAGGATATGTTCACAGTACTTCCCATAAGCATGGGAAACTAGGCCCGCGAGCTAGAAAGCATATCTTCATAAGATATTCTGACAGCTCAAAAGGCTATGTTATGTATGGTGAATATCCGGATGGAGGAATGACAGAAATTGAGTCACGTGATGTTGATTTCATTGAGAGTGACTTCCCTAATATCGGTGACGCTAACAGAGATCTTGACCTCTACGAAATGGAGGATGTTGAAGATGTCGTACCATCTTTAGGCGAGGGTGGGGAAATTCCACATCCAGTAATCGCTGAAAATGGTACTAGTCTTCAGCCGAGTGGAAGTACACCGCTAGACACTAGTGGGAGTGTACCAGACAGTGGGAGTACACCACTGGACATTCAAGATTCTCAGGTAGCGCACCGCAGAAGCAGACGAGGAAGAGTTCCACGTCGGCGTTTTGATATTGAGGAAGAAGCTCTCATGTGTACAGTAGATGACGATGAGCCTGCTTCCTATAAGGAAGCGCTTTCTTCTGCTGCCAAATCTCAGTGGATGGTTGCTATGCAAGAGGAGTTGAGCTCTATGGACAAGAGTAAAGTCTGGGAGTTAGTTGATATTCCGCCTGACCGTAAGACCATTGGAAACAAGTGGGTTTTCAAAGTCAAGCGTAAGGCAGATGGATCAATTGACAAGTATAAGGCGCGCCTAGTGGCGAAAGGTTATACCCAACGAGAGGGTATAGACCATGGAGACACGTTCTCCCCTGTGGTGAGATTTGCCTCCATACGCCTTATTCTAGCAATCGTCGCACATTTAGACTTAGAACTCTTTCAGATGGATGTCAAAACTGCGTTTCTCAATGGAGAACTAGACGAAGAGATCTATATGGATCAACCTGTTGGTTTTATAACCAAAGGGAATGAGCGCAAAGTGTGCCGTCTCAAGCGATCTATTTATGGACTCAAGCAATCGTCGAGGCAGTGGTACTTGAGGTTCCATGATTCAATCACCTCTTTTGGTTTTGAGATGATTGAGGAGGACCACTGTGTGTACATCAAACAGTCCAAGAAGAGTATTCTGATTCTATCTTTGTACGTCGATGACATCCTTTTAGCTGGAAATGACATGAGTGCCATTGTCGCCACTAAAGAGTGGCTGTCCTCTCTGTTTGAGATAAAGGACATGGGTGAGGCCAACTATGTGTTGGGAGTTAAGATTGTGAGAGATCGGTCAAAGAAACTTCTGTGTTTGTCTCAAGAGACTTACTTAAAGAAGGTTCTTGAGCGTTTTCACATGAATAACTCAAAACCCATTGACACTCCAGTTGATAAGGCATTCCACTTGACTTTAGATCATTGTCCTAAGAATGAAGAGGAAAAGGAACAGATGTCCAACGTGCCATATGCATCTGCAATAGGGAGTCTGATGTACGCTATGTTGTGTACTCGTCCAGACATCTGCTATGCGGTGGGTCTAGTTAGTCGTTACCAGAGTAACCCTGGTCCATATCACTGGAGAGCAGTGAAGCGGATCCTGCGATACATTCGCGGGACTATGGATCTTGCCCTTTGTTATCATGGAGGAGATTTGAAGCTGAGAGGATACAGTGATGCTGATTGGGCTAGCGATAAAGATGAACGCAAGTCCACTTCTGGCTACGCATTCACACTTGGAGGTGGAGCAATCTCATGGTGTAGCAAGAAACAGTCATGCATCGCATTATCCACGATGGAGGCAGAGTATGTGGCTTGTTCGGCAGCAGTTCAGGAAGCTGTCTGGTTGAGGAGGTTTTTGCAACGCCTAGGCTCTTCGCCTTATGGGGATGAAGCAGTGCTCATTTACAGTGATAGCACATCAGCCTTGGCCTATGCAAAAGACCCCAAATACCATGGGAAGTCAAAGCACATAGATATCCGTCATCACTACATTCGAGACATGGTTGCGCAAGGGGAAGTTGTCTTGAGGCATATCTCCACTGGCAGCATGGTGGCTGATCCATTAACCAAGCCCATTGCCAGAGATGTTTTTCTATCCCACATTAGCAGCATGGGACTTCGTAGGATTTGATATGCTTAGACACTTGTATTGGATTTGACATTATTATTCTTATTATTATCCAGTTAATAATAAATTTGTTGATTTCCATATATATAATTGTTGTATGAATGGAATGAATGCACATTTCTAATATGTCACCGGGCTTGAATTGACCTGCTCACACGGGTGATTCACCTTGGCGCCGAGATAGCGAAGTAGGACATGTGTGTCCACGGCGCTTAGATGGCGAGCAAGATGAGACATTTGTGTTCATGGCGCTTAGATAGCTAGCTAGGACATGTGTGTCCATAGCGCTTAGAAAGCGAGCTTGAACACTTATATCTACGCAGTATAAGGACAGCGAGCTAGATATAAATCTTTATTTTTATATATGTCGCCTTAGATGGATCTAAGATGAGACCTTTTACATTTGGTCGTACATAGAGATATCCCACAACTCTATGTAGCCTGTTTATAGCCGAATGTGAATTTTCAGACGGGCGCTAAGAAGAGCGACTGTGCTGGAGACTCAGGTTAGACGTTTTGTGTAACGTCTAGACTAAGATTCGTATGGCGTTACTTGTTTTTCCAAACACAGAGTGACATGCCCATTTTTTTTATGGAAGAACGCCATAGCATACATATCATACTGTATGTGCTTTTGCGATCGACTGTGGAGCAGTGAATGGATTCCTCTTCATTGCTGTGTGAGCCATGTAGCATATCCAAGACATTGGTTATCCTACAAACTGGTTGCCTTCACGACTTGAGACTATGTCATGAAGAGGACGCTTGATGACAGCTACTTTAGCATGCTATCCTAGAACGAAGAGATAATTCCGTTCTATGGGGCGTGTCTGGGCAAGCGGTTAAGTTAGTCAGATTGGCATGTGGGCTCAGGGAAGACTATTCAATAACACACCATGTTTTGTGACTCATTAGCGGGCCTGCGACAATCGTATTTTGTTACTGATATGTCATGAGTACACTACATTGAGGTGGTGCAGCAATTCTTTTCACCGAGGGATTGAGAATGCTGTGTCCGGTGTGGTTGAATCGTCTAAGGCATACACGAGAAGCTTCCGAGTGATGTGTCTTGCTGGTTATGGTGATGATTTGGCATTACACTCCTGTCGCTGTACTTTCTTTTCGTAAGGTCGCACGTTCTATTTCCCTGTATGAGGAGTTGCGAAGTTCCGTTGAGTTGAGAGATTGGTTTTAGTATCAATCCTATGTGGGTGAGTGGGAGATGTAACAAATATTGTGGACAAGCCATACGGGCACCCACATGTTATTGGACTGGGTCCAAAGGGGTTCGGCTTGGACACGAAAGCAACGGGCTTTTGGGGGTCCAAGCCCATTAGGTTTTGTTATATGCCTATATATAGTTATGTGCATTACAAAACCTACTAACACATGAGATTAGAATACAATCTCAGCAGCCCTCTTTCCTCCCTCACGTTAGTCTCTCTCTCTCTCTAACTCACGAATTTTCTCTCTAGCTAATCACCTTGAGGCTTGGGATTTAGATCGTGGCTTTATCGGAGAACGCTCAAGAAGTATTCTCTGCGACTAATACGAGCACGGGAAGGTACACGGACGCAGCAAACTCGTGGTTACAAGGAGGGGTCGTAACAACACCGTTTCACCGATCTATCGAGTTATTCCGCTAGGTAACGCACCTATACTCGATCCTTATGCATGTGTGTATGCATTTTACAGTTACTATAAAGTGATTGAATTTATGATTCAAAAATACCAAAGTGAGTTTAAATGTGTGCCTATCTTCTTCTTCTCTCTCTATAGACTGTGTGAAAACTTCCTCTTTAAAATTAAGAAGAGTTTTAAACTCTTCAATTTTAGAGTCTTCCAACTCCATCTCTATTCATTGTTTATGGACAAATTTTGGAGGCTCTTTTCTTTTCATGGGTTTTTTCACTTCAAATATATTGAGTTATAATTAAACTCAAGATTAAGATCATTAATACCATTATTTTCCATGGATGCTTTGTGCATATGAAGGAAAATATAATGAATATGACCATTATTAAAAGAGATGCCTTCAGCATTTTTTAATTATTTTGGATATCTTGTTCATCTCAAAATTTAGATCGACAAACCATCATAAAGTTGATGCTTTGAGCATCTAACAATTGATGGACAAGTCTTTCTATTTAAACCATCACATAAAAATGGCATTTCAACATACTCAATTCATGTTTTCCTTTGAAAGATGCGATGGACAAACCGTCAACATGAAGCACATTGTTTTGATCATCAATGATGCTATGAGCCAGGGGCGGATGGCCATAGGGGCAAGAGGGGTCATTGTCTTCTCAACTTTTTAAAATCGCTATTTTATCCTATAAATTTTAAGTATTATTTATTTTTGTCCCTTAATTATCTCTTCTCACTTTTTTAAAATCATTCTTTTTTTTACCTTTTATATTTAATACATTAGTCATTTTTGCCCTTAATTGTCCCCCCAACTTTCAAAATATTTCTTTTACCTTATATATTTCATATTTTATTCATTTTTGTCCCTTAATTGTCCCCCCAACTTTTCAAAAAATTTCTTTTAACTTATATATTTCATATTTTATTCATTTTTGCCCCTCAATGCTTTAAAATAATTCTTTCACCTTACGTATTTCATATTTATTTATTTTTGCCTCTTAATTGCCTCTCAACTTTTTTAAAAAATATTTTTAAGCTTAACAAAATCGTGTTGGGGGGTGCTACACCCGAACTCCTGTATAAGTTTTTGCCCCTTGGATAAAATTTCTGGGTCCGCCCCTGCTCTATGCATCTAAATTGATGGCAAGATGATGAGGTTCTCAATGCATATATATTTGATGTATGATTGAAACCTTGAAATAAAAGAATAAAAAAAAAATTATTAGATTTGATCACAAGAAAAAGCGATACTCAGCCTATCTTGAGGGATGGAAGATGCTCAGTGCATCATTTAACAAATTCGATGGGCAACCCATCATGCAAAATATGATGCTCAGGGCATCTCTCTTTGAGAAATTGATAGACCCATTTTGGTCATGACATGAACAACCATGGATGCTCTCTTAGTAACAAAAAAAAACTACGAGTCTATCTTTGATACTTCAAGCCAGTTTTGCTAAATTAAAAATTCAAGTTTTTTTCAAACCAAAAACTTGTAATTGAAGCCTCAGCCAAGTGCATGTCATGTGTTTCAAGCATACATGGGAACCAGAACCTTATCATCTGTCCATAAGAATACCATTGCTACCTTGAAGATGTTCATTTAGAATATGCCAATTTCTCGTCCAAAAGCCATAACTAAAATCTCATGTGTATTTCAAATCCATTGTTTCGATTGTACACTTATAGTAAATCCATGCAGGGCCATCCACCCATTTTGGATTTCCATAAATTTCATGGGTCATCTACTCATGTCAAATTTAAATTCTAAGTCTAATTACATAGGTCACTTACGTATGTAAAATTTAATTTAAAAATCCAAATCAAATAGAAGTCTCATAAAAGTTCAATATTTCAAATTCAAGACATGAATCACATACCCACTGTCTAAATTAAGGGCTTGCATGGTAACTTGTCGTTTTGATTTTCAGTTTTAGTTTTCATTTTTTGTATTGAATTAGTGGCAGACATCAATACAAAAAATGAAAACAAAAAATGAAAACCAAAAAACCACAACCATGCGAGTCATGTACTCATACAGGAGTCTCATTCAAAAGTAAATTCATCTAACTTTAGACATGTGTCACATACCCATTGTCAAAATCAAATGAGTTCATATACTCGTTAAATTCAACATTCTTGAACTACGTTCGACTTGATTCCATCGTTAATCGACATATAGGCAACCTAGCTTATAAACTGGGTGCAGTCACAAATCCCTCAAATTCAAATTTATGAGCCATAATTGTTTTGTGTGGGTCTAACATTAATCCTTTTCCATACCATAAAGGGTGCCAGCATTAAAGTTTAATTAACCAACTACCCTAATTATTTCCTGTACTGCCATATTTATATCACACTCCAACTCCATATAACAAATCTGATATTGTTTATAGTGACACAAGACACTTTAGTAGGAGAAGGAAAAAGGGAGAGCTAGCTCCTCCATATACACAGTTCTGAGCACACATTAAAAAAAATTCTAAGCCTCTAATGGATAAAATTGTGTCCACCGGTGAGAAGTCTTATATTGAGCCCTCCAATATTGATGGAATTATTGACCACAAGAAGCAATTTGAGAAGGTAAAACTGGCTTTAATTTTGGTTTTCTTGACAACCATATATATAAATCATGATATATAATATATATATATATATATATATATGATAACATATTGTAGGAGTGGGAGGTTTCAACAGCAATGGTTAGCAATGGTTGTGTTGATTTTCGAGGGAGAATTGCTGATAAGCACAAAACTGGCGGATGGAAGGCCTCACCCTTCATCATAGGTACTAGACAAATAAACTTATTTTTATGAGCTCTACCTCTACTTTATTCTCGAATGTGTATGTATATATATACACATATGTATACGTATATTTACATGATCTTACTCAGGGGCGGATCCATCCAAGGTCAAAAGGGGTTTGAGGCCCCTTAGATTTTAGTAAATTTGAGATATATCCTTAAAAAAAAATCAAAAAATTTACATTTAAGCTACCCCCTCCAAAAAAAAAAAAAATAAATAAATAAATAAAATAAAATAGAAAATTCCCTATTTTATTAGTAATGGAGTTTTTGTGTTGATTTTTATAACATTAATATATTATCTACAAGGGTAACCATTTTGCCCCCACCAACAGTCGTATGGCGGCTTCTGAAGGTATTGTTAAAATAAAAAGAACCAATTGACGGTCAAGTAGCTCACGAGTCATCAACCTGCCCTTGGCAACCCACGAGCTAGCCTAGAGCTGCCTGAATCAACCCATACATAGGCGAGTTAGTGGTCTGGTCCAATTCAAGGAATTCATCTCAACAAGTTGGCCAGACCGGCTCGCATGCTCAATCCGCCTTCACCGTGAGTTTGAGTTGGCCCGTTTTACACCTCTAGTTAGGGGTATTATTTGGAATGAAAATTCCGATTCTGACCGATTCGGATTTGGAAAATTCCGATTTTGGCACCAAAAACTGAATTTAAAAAAAAAAATCAAAACGGAATCGGAGTTGTTTTGAGAATTCCGAAAATTCCGAAAACATGTTTTCCGAAATTTTTTTCGAAAAAATTCGAATATTTTCGAAAATTTGGAAGAATGTGGACTTGTTTGTCCCACATCGAAAGAAGAGAAAGGAGAGAGTAGGAGACTCTTTATAAAAACATGACTTACCCTTTCAATAGTATTTGTATTCCGAAAATTCCAAAAAATATGAAATTTTCTGATTCCAATTCTGAAAATTCCGAAATTTTTTTAAAAATTTCCGAAGAATTCCAATTCTAAAAATTTCCAAAAATTCCGAAATCGGAAAGGAAAATGAAATTCCGAAAAAATCTGAACGGAAATTGGAACACCTATTTAATTTTCATTTTTTTTTCTTCTGACAAAGGATATTCCGAGCCGTTCCGGCCGAAACACACCCGTACCTCTAGTCCTATCTGAGTGGAATAGTTCCCTCCCCACACAAGTAATCTGTATTTGATTTCCCCAACCTTACCTTACATTAAATAAATAAGAGTAGTATTACACTCACAACCTTTTACACATACATCATGTCTTTTGATTTCAGTGGATTCCATGAGGGTCCCACAAGAGATCCACTGAAATCAAAAGACAGGATGTGTTGGTTGTGAAAAAGGTTATGAGTGTAGCATTTTTTAATAAATAAATAATAGTCCTTGCCACCTCATACCAATATAGTCAAGTTAGTAAAATTAATTTTAAACACTAAGGTAATTTCAAATTGTTCTAATTCTTTTTCAAAAAAATAAAAATAAAAATTCCATTAAAATTTGTTTATTTATTTTTTATTTTTTATAAAATTACTTTGATACTTCATTGTTATGAGGTGGTAAAGATATTCGATATCTACTTGTGATTGGGCACAATACTGTAATGGACTACAACACAGTCAACAGTACTCTAGTAACTAGTAAGATAGTCTCTCTCTCTCTCTCTCTGTAATATCCTCAGTTAATAAGTATTATTGTTATTTTTATTATTTTTAATTTTTGTAGTGAACGAGGTGGCTGAGAGATTAGCATTTTTTGGAATTGCTGTAAACATGGTGGCCTACCTGGTGGAAGAGATGCATCAATCAATACCAAATGCAGTGACTCAAGTAACTAATTGGATTGGAGCTGCCTATATTCTCACACTCTTCGGTGCATTCCTTGCCGATGCTTATTTAGGCCGGTTCAAAACCATCACCATTTTCTCTTTCATCTATTCAGTGGTAATTCTTATCCATTACATCCCTGTGACACTCACTATAACTTGAGTATTTTGTGGCTTGCACAGTAAGTAGAGATATCGCAGTTTTTTATTGCATGGTGGGACGACAGTCACTTAAAATAATTAATACATATATAAAAAAGGGTTAATTATACTTTACCCTCTTGTGGTTTAGCCCGATGTCACTTTACCCTCTTGTGGTTAAAAATTGACCACTTAACCCCCTTTGTTTTCGCGTAAAGTTTTACCCCTCTATGGTTTCGTCTGATGACACTTTACCTCCCTATGGTTTGGCCCGATGACACTTTAACCCCCCCGTGATTTCGGGGTAAAGTATCAACTTAACACTAATTTAGCGGTGACACTTTACCCGAAAGCACAGGGGGGTTAAGTGGTCAATTATAATCCATAGGGGGGCAAAGTGACATTGCGCCAAACCATAGGGGGTAAAGTGTAATTAACCCTAAAAAAAATTATGTCATTTGATCTGTCTGCTCTGATTAATTGAGTATTTTCCCACAGTAATAAAAGAGTCGCAGTGGCCATCGTACGGAATAATTCCAGCATGTTTTCCAAATTCGAAATTTTTAATGTGTTTTTTTTAGTATATTTTCTTTTTAATCTATGATCTGTCTGATTTGCGAATTCTGAGAAAAAATTGAAAAATCATGAAGAAAATTTTACTTTTCTAGTTTTTTTTTTTTCAGTACTTAAATGACAATAAAAATCAAATTCAAAATATAATAGGAATTGAAAAAAAGAGCGTAAGAGAAGTAACTCATAAGAGCTTGAAGTTTAGGTTTATTTTTCACCCTATTTTTGTCACATCCATACTAACTGAACAAAGAGAATTGTTTTCTTTAATGTTTTATTTCTTTTAACTTACTAGATTTGAGAACCAGTAAAGAGCCTACGAATCTTGGACACAGTGATTGCAACAAAAAAAACCAAAAACAAAAAAGCAAAAAAACAAAAAACTTGCCATGTGCCAACCCATACCCCCCTCTCAAGTAAATATTCGATAGAGCGGGGTTTCTACCTCAGTTGTTTTAATGTACTGAGTATGTTTTACTTACTTGGAAAAGGCTTTTCTTGAAAATAAGAAGACAATACAAATTAGTGATTTTAACTACTTTGAAACTCCATATCACCAAAATCACCGTGATAACGAATTTTTTATACATCCTCTCACTCTCACATGGCGATCGATCTCTTTTGAATGGCTCAGGGAATGGTTTTGCTAACACTCTCAGCCTCCCTAGACACCCTACATCCACCCAAATGCACTGTAAGGCCATGCAAACCGGCCTCAATTGGTCAAATTGCCTTCCTCTATGGCGCACTAGCCCTAATAGCCCTCGGAACCGGGGGCATCAAACCATGCGTCTCCTCCTTCGGGGCCGACCAGTTTGACGAGTCTGACAAAACCGAAGCCCAAAACAAGTACGCGTTCTTCAACTGGTTCTTTTTTGGAATCAACATGGGCGCTCTCTTTGGGATCACATTTCTCGTTTATTTACAAGACAAAAAAGGGTGGATTTGGGGTTTTGGAGTTCCAACTGTGACTATGTTTTGTTCCATTATTGTGTTATTCCTTGGAATGAAGTACTATAGGCATCAAAAGCCCATGGGAAGTGCTTTTACTAGGTTTTTTCAAGTCATTGTGGCCACTGTGAGGAACCATATAAAAGGGGTTGAAGTGAGAAGTCATGAGCTTTATGAAGTTAGAAGTGGAGAGTCTGATATTCTTGGAGCTCGGAAGCTTGCTCATACTTGTCAATACAGGTAACCAAACTACCTATGTTGTTTTACTTATTTACTTTTTAAATGGATTAAACGAGAAAAGAAAATGGTCACAAAACAAGAGTACAGTAACAGAGTAATGCTATGCTTTCCAAAATATTTTTTTTCCAAAAGTGTTTCCCAACACATGTGGCAGTGGGCCAAGTTAATTTTGATTGGTTGATATTGGAATGGTCCTACCATTAATGAAGATGGGTCCACTGCCACATGTGTTGAGGAACACTTTTGAAAAAAAAAATATATGAAAAGCAAAGCATTATCTCATAGTAACAAATGTTGGGTTGAAATTGAGTACAATTAAATTTTTAGGTACATTCCTTTACACGTGTATGTGTGTTCCATCACATCACATGATTGGTCCATATAGTATCAACATATGCGTACTTGCACACATGGTCTCGGTTCTATTTGACAAAAACTTTTACTTTTTGGACAAAAGCTGTCACACCCCAACCCGCCCCGGCAGGTTAGGACACGTGTAACAATGCAACAAGCGAACATTTATACTAATTAGCGAAGAAAACAAGTGAATTACTAAGAAACACATGGTTTAAATGACATAAAAGAATCTTACCGTGACAAAATAGACCCAAGGGTAAAATGGTAATTAATAAGATATATCAAATTTTATACCAAAAGATAGGTCTTTGAGTCCCGGTTCCAACGCAAAAAACGGCGCGCAAATCCGAATTTTATGGAGAGAGTTATGCCAGTTTCCGTAAAAGCCAACGGGCTGAAAACGGAAAAGCGGATCGATCCGCCCCAAAACCGGATCGATCCGGATTTAGCAGAACTTCATTTTCTGCTCCCCTGGATGCCCCGGATCGATCCGCACGAGACCCGGATCGATCCGGATTCTGCAGATGTGTTTTCCTGCTGCTAAAACTCTGTTTAAACAGTTCAAAACATTTCCCAACTTCCATTTTTCATTCCAAACATCCCAAAAACTTTTGTAAACATCCTCCAAATATTCATGAACATGTCAACTACATGTTTAAGCTTGCACAAACATTTTAAACACATTACCAACCTCAATCAAATGAAGAACTTGACACCAATTTCATAAAGTAGTAAAATTAGAAATCCTTTTTACCAAGATAAGTTCAAAATCCCCAAAACAACATGATTACCTAAAGAATTATCACGTGAGGTTCCATAATCTCATTTCCAAATGCTTGCAAGTTCTCTTAACCATCAAGATCCATGAGAAATGCATTTGGTAGAGCAAGCTTACATTCTATTAACAAGCAAGACTCAACATTCACCAACATGACTTCCAAATCAACCCAAGTTCATATCTTAAGACATGAGTTCAAATGCTCAACAACCCAAACTCAAAGGAACAAAACACCCAACATGTTAACAAGTTCCCAAACTACATTCTAAAGCATTACAAGTGGGTGGTTGATATTTTACAACATACCAAAAGAAGTTTAACCTCAAGTTGTTCTTCCAACAAAAATCATTTACAACTACAAACTACAACATGAGTCCATTACCACCAAGACTAGCATATTTACATGCCTATAAACATATAAACAAGATGATGCTCCGCCCGGATCCCCGATCACTTCCTTTCCTCGCCACGATCCGTACCTGCGGTGGTTATTCAATAACCACACAGAAAACAGTTTTGGTTTTTAAGCTTACGCTTAGTGAATACTATAACCGTGCCATGGATATGAAATGTGGCATATGCAATGTTAAGCAACACAACAATATAAGTAGTCGCCGGTATGTCAAATAATTAATCACCATCGCATCGGACCCAATATTCCGGGCCTTTTCTCACTTCAACGTCGCATATAGCGAAAACACACACTCTCACGTGACCGTAGTCAATCGTTGTGGTCGTCACCACCGTCCCCTTTTTCTTGAGGAAAACATCGTCCCGTTACTACGGGCTAAATAATGGTGATTAACACTTGACATCCATTGACCCAATTAAGCACATAAGCACATCAACACATCATATAGCAATTTTCATAAAATTGACATGTTAAGCACAAATTTAACACATGCTTTAACTACAACTTCAAGAACTAAGCATTTTAATCATACTCAATATCACATAAGCACCATTTAACACCCAAGTTAGGATTAGAGTACTCACCTCACAAATTGCTCCAATTAAAGCCTAAAATCCCCAAATTCTTTGCTAATTTTAGCTCTAATTAACTCCAATGATATTCCTACATATCAATTTCAAATATATATATCGTCACCTCAAAGAGGGTCACGGAAAAACGTTAACGAAACTGAAAATGAAAGGTATAGAGACGATCCTCTCACCTCCACGATTCTGAATACGGTCTCGGTTCGCGAAACGGTGTACCGACGGCGAGGAAACGGCGGAGACGACGGAGTTTCCGTCAATGGCCGAATTTCTTCTTCTCCTGCAACTCTTTTCTTGTTTTGATACAAGAAGATGGTGAGTCATGCTCAAGAGGTGTCAACCTCTTGAGCTTCCTAACCAACTTTGGTTGATTTCCATTTACCTCCCCAATATTTTCTTAAGCTTTATTATAACATCCCCTAAACAGTTGCATTAACTACCCAATATCTAGGTGGGTATTTGTCTATGTCACGCGTGGGTCTCAAACGTGGTCCCACATATTTTGTGAAGTTGCTAATTAACCTACTAGTTATGAATTTGATTCCTATTTATTCTCACACAGGTACTCAAACTAGCACCATAAAAATTACAGATAACAATAAGATATTAAAGCAATTAAACAAATATTGATATAATCATATAAATGCAACTAAATGCAATTTATTTAATCCGGACCTCCCGTGGGTCTCACTTCATATTCGTCCAACTGTGCCATTTTATTAAGCACTTAACACGTCGGGTAACTGGTACTTACCCAAATCATCACATGCTATTAAAATACTAATTAATGCATGCTAAGCAGATATTAACTCCTTTATCCGGGTGCGGGTATTACAAAAGCTGTTGCATGTAGCTTTTAGTCCAATCTCAAAATTTTGAGATTGATCACTCACATTTTTCTGTGATTAAATTCAGAAATTAATTTGTCAAATGGCTTTATTTTAACATAGTAACACAGTACCCACTTGTTTAGTCAATTACCAAAATAAACTACTAAAATCAAATACAACCTTTGATTTTGTAAATTCAAAAATGAGGATTCGTGGGCCCAATAGGCTAAAAGGTAAGTTTAATTGGAAACCCAACCTATTTTTGGGCTTGTAGGCAGCCCAATTCACAAAGTATACTTGTGAATGATATTAAATTGAAGTGCTTTCTAAGGACCTGATTGATTGTCCCTTCAAATTGAATGGTTCCATTCAAATTTTGTATAAAAGATAAAGGCAAAATCCATCACCATGAATGAATCCATTTACAAATATGGGAGAGATTTCACCATATTTCTTCTTATGAGGCAATTTGTTCATTTTTCTAGAATGCCAAAATTTATGATTGCAAGCCTCATTTTTTAGACGAGCATCTGTTTTCTAAATAAAACCATTCAATCTCTTCATCTTTTCATATAAAATGTGTATGGAAACATGAATGTAATTATTTCATTCAAGGACAACCAAACATGCCCTAAAACTTCACATTTATTGTCATCCTTTTTGTACGTCACATCGTGTGACAGTCACTCTCATAAATCTTTAGGTAAGTCTATTGTGAGAAGCTTCTCATATGAGAAGGCGGGTTTTAGCCGTTGGATGTGAATCTGGCTATAAGATTCCCAAGAATTTGGGGATGCATTTATTGCCAAATGCTCATCCAACGGTTAAAACTCGCATTCTCATATGAGAAACTGCTCACTATAGACTTGCCCTAAATCTTTTTACTTTTTCAGATTCTTGGACAAAGCTGCTATTATCTCAGACCCTGAAGATCCCAACTCAAAGAACCGTTGGAAGCTATGCACAGTAACCCAAGTAGAAGAATTCAAATCCTTCATTAGAGTCCTACCAATATGGGCTTCAACTATAGCTCTCTCCATTTCTTTTGCTCAACTCTCAACCTTTTTCATAACCCAAGCTGGCATCATGGACCGAAAGCTTGGTCCAAACTTCATCATCCCACCGGGCTCTGTCCCCTTCTTCGCCGCCGTCAACGCCCTAATCCTCGTCCCGATCTACGAAAAAGTAATTGTTCCGATCCTCCGCGGCCACACCGGACACCGTCGTGGCATCACCTCGCTCCAGCGCATCGGAGTCGGCCTATTTATTTCCATTTTTGCCCTTGCCTCGGCCGCAGTTGTGGAAAAAAAACGCCGCAATGACCATCCTATCCCTATGACCATGAGTGTGTTCTATTTGCTCCCACAATTCTTCCTCATTGGTAGTGCCGAGGTTTTTACGTATGTTGGCCAGTTGGAGTTTTTCTACGACGAAGCCACCGATGGCACGCGAAGCATTAGTAGTGCATTGTTTCTAAGTGAGATTGGGATTGGAAGTTGGTTAAGCTCTGCCATTGTTAAGATCATTGAAGGCTCAACCGGTGGAGTAGAGAAAGGGTGGTTTAGGAATAATTTAAATAAGAGCCGGCTTGATTATTTCTATTGGATTTTGGCTGCGATAAATGCGGTTAATTTCTTGATTTATTTGTTTGTTGCTCTAAAATATAAGGGTAGAGATGGTGCTAATGGAAGTGTAAAAGATGAGGTTAGTCATTAGTGTGGTTGAGTTTGATGGTCAATGTTAGAATTCAGGGTGATTAAGGTTCAAAATGTGGTGTTATTAATAGTGTATTAGAGATAATATAATTAAACTTTTCCAAGTTTTATGGAATTAAACCGCTATATAGCTTAATCTAGTACGGAGTATATGATACATGGTTGATGATATGTTCTACCTAGATAGTCTTATGCTCACAAATTGATAGATCTCTTTCCTTATTCCATTTTTTTGGGGTGACAAAAAGTTAAGGGCACTAAAATAGTTTGAAACAAGGTCCAAAATTAAATTGTCATTACTCATTACACTCATTGTAAAAGTACTTTAACACCAAGTGTAGACCCATGATTTTTGGGGGGCTAAATTAGAAAGTGAGTAATAAAGTTATAGGGTGAACTACAATTGGCAAAAAAATATTACATGCAAAAAAATTCTAAAATTGGGGGCTACAACCTAGCTCTAAGAGAAAATACAACACTGTAAAGTTTATTTGATGACGTGGTGTAACAAGCCAATAAAATCTCTTTATTTGAATATTTGTACCTCCTAAATCAAGAAAACATCCTTGCTAATCAGCATTACACCCAATATATTAATAAGGTTACACGAATGACGTGGTATCGTCTTTACAATTAATGTTTTTTCGTAGCCTTCAAGTGGCTCCGCTCCAATTTAACATCTCATTGTTTGGCAATAGTTTTATTGTCAGATTGAAAATGGACACAATAATATTCTACTGTACTATTTATGTAATACAAAAAGGAAAAAAAAAAACCAGAGTTTATTGTGTATTTATGAATGAGTACCTTAGTTCCTTGGAGCTATTACTTGATAATATTGTGGAGTCACACAAAAACAACTGTTCCACTGTCCGAGAATTATTTAATGTGTCGGTTACGGAGTGTGATGGTTATTTTGATCTTTTTATTACAGTAGGACCCTCAAGAGACTCATAAAATATTCAAATCATAGTGGAAGACACATTGATGTGAATTTCAAACTTGGACTAATGTTGGACCACATAAAATGTAGCACATATCTGCAATACTCTCTCTCACACATGCTCATTTTTTCTACTGTCTCGTCAAAAAATAACCAACAATGCTGGGCTACACCGATCCACACTCAAAAAGCACCCACACCCAAAAAGCATCCACACCTTGAGGTAGACTAATGAGAATGGATGGTGTGACCCAAACATTACTCAAAAATAATACTATGCTTCTCAAATTTGAATTTCACATTTTGTGAAACATTCTGATTTAAACAAAATATATAAAATATAGATTACCAGGTGACTAATTTGTCTTAGTTATCACTATAATTATTTTTAGTGAGCATGGTTAAGCATGACATCATATGAAAATCAACATTCTTTGCTATCTTTAGTAAAAAAAAAAATGGTTATCATCAATAATATGCAAAATTGTGGGTCCATTTATTTCCATGCACACAATGATTATAAGCACTAGCTTAATACTCAATTTGCATGTAAGTTTTCTTGACTAAAACAATATATCATTAACTTGTAAAAACCATATGGGATAGTACCCATAATCCATAGCCCACATCAAGATATGATCATCTCTCTCTCTCTCTCTCTCTCTCTCTCTCTCTGAGAAAAGCTACTAAATAAAAAAAAAAAAAAAAAACCACACAAAAAAGGAACTTAATGCACACATAAAGCTTTATATATATATATATATATAGCATAGTAACTATGTAGTCAAAGAGATTAGAATTTTTGTGGTGGTCAAACATTTTCTGTTGACTGAGGGAGTAAAGGTTCAGCGAGGGACGACTTGATGTGTCTAACTGCACTGTTGTTACCGTGGTCCGCGGAGGACTGGATCATAGGCTTTTGAGCTGAGAACTTCCTTTCTTCGTTTTTGCCCCATAGTACGAGGTACAATCCTGTTATGATCAACACGGCCCCAATGATCCTGTACATCGCACCCATAAAAAAGAAAAACACTTCAATGGAGTTCACCTCAAAACAGTAATCTCAATTATGGGCCCACTTTTTATTATATTAATAACTACGCCCCTATACTTTTCAGATTCTTTTCATTTAAAACTGAAATTTCGTTCGAGGCTTCTTAAATGCACCACCAAAATTTGTCGAGTCATTCGTTAAAGAAGGAGAGATAAATGTCAGATGTGAAATTTACAGAATATTCAAATCACACGAGATAATTTCTCCATAATTAAAAAGAACTACGTGGATTATCTTTGTTTATCTAAGCTATGTAAAAAGAAGTTGACAGTTAACAAATACACCAACCAAATTTCTCTCTATACCCAGATTTTGCTGTGAGGAGGTGCACATGCATCGTTGGTAGGCAACGGGAGAGCTTCGAATTACATATGCCAAATTACTCTCTACACTCACTTAGACAACAAATGATGTATGATGAATGTACAACTCTTCTATACATCCAGGGGCGCAAATTTTTAAAATTACACTTTTATTATATATGTATAGGTTTGATAATTTTCAAGTTTTATTTAGGTTTCAACCACCCCCAACCCCCAAATGGTATGATTATTACAAAACTTCCAAAAAAAATTGGTATGGCTCAAAATAAGAATTTAGATTTAGTATGTTGGCCTAATTGTAATTGAACTATTCAAAAATTGAATATAAAGTATGTTCTATGTTATATTGGCCAAATTGTAATCTAACACATCCTAAATATTATTTTACCATCATTGTTCTCTTGTGTCTCACGTACCATTTGAACCCAATCCAAATTATTTTACCATCATTAAATTTTATATGCAACGACATATTTACGAATAAACTCAAAGATGCATATATGGAGAGAGAGAGAGAGAGTACCCTCCCAAGTAGAACTGTTCACCCAAAGCAAAGGAGGCCATAATAGCGACAACAAGGGTTTGAACAGGTTGGTAGACAGCCACAAAGACGGGACCACCCTTGTCAATGCACCATATTTGTACAGCAAATGCTATCCCTGATGCTACTACACCCTGCAAACCATTCATTCATTTCCAACACACTCATATATAAATCAAAGTTATCACATCTCATTTTCAATACTCACTATAGTACTCACTGCTTTTAACAATGTACAATCACATTCACATTTATATCAAACATCATTACAACTATACACACACAGAACTTTTCTAATGAAAATTAACATCATAGATATGTTATCCAAACAAAATATATTAAAATGTATAAATTTGAAATTTAAAAACACAATAAATGAATCAGAACCTAGAATATATGCAAAATAGATTAATAAATCGAGTCACGAACTGCGTTTGTTGTCCTTAAGACAATTATGGCCCTATTAATGCTAAGATTACAGCGAATTATCTTTGTGTTTGCACTCTCTCAGACACTGACATTGACAATGTAACGACCCACCAAATAAACCACTAACTCAACAACTTGACGGGATCGCCACTTCGGCCCTTAAAATACTTAAGTCCAAATTATTAGTAGTAGTAGCCCACTTGGTTCTATAAGTACCGCACTAACTTTCAATGATTAGTAACCCACTTTGTTCTATAAATTTTCAATAATTTTTCGATGTGGGACAGGATCTCACATACCATATGCATATGTTCGAACTCTAGAATTTTTATTTCTCAATTATCATTTTGAATGAATGATAATGGTGATATATATATATATATATATATATAGGGAGATGACCTAAAGTGAGCTGGGTTGAGTGAACTTATCCAGTAAACTGACTTTTAAGCTTAAAAGAACTCGCAGGCTGCCCCGCTGACCCACACGCTCCGATAACCCGCGAGTTCTTTTAGGCTTAAAATTCAGTTCACTGGGTAAGTTCACTCAACTCAGTTCACTTTTGATCCTCTCCCTATATATATATATATATATATATACAAAGATTCTCTAAAGAGGGCTTCCTCTCTTTATTAAAGAGAGGACCTCTGTTTCAGCCGTCAGATCGTGTTTTCATTAAGGGTAGTGCTGTCATTTTACAGTTTTTAAATACGATCTGATGGTCAGGTCAAAACAGAAGCCCTCTCTTTAATAAAAAGAAGGCGCCCTCCTTAGAGCCTGACTATATATATATATATAGGACAATTGGTGATTGTTGGTGAATACTCATGACCAGTAACCATTCGAGAACAGTCATGACTGATCATGTAAGGGACTGTTTGGCCGGTAAATAATACTAAAATTTTCGAACAATATATTCTCTGAACATATTGACAAACATAATTTTATTTTTGCAGTTAAATTGTTTTAGTATATTTCAGTGTTTTAAGATGTGCTTGGTTTACAAGTGTCATTTGTACACGGTACATATGTGACATGGATATGGACGTCACACATACAACAAGTATATGGGAGAAAGAAAATATGAAAATATATACAAAGAACTATATTTGGTTTACCCAAAATTACGATTACGCCCTCATAATTGCTGAAAATTTCATTGTACTCAAAAAGTTGGACCCGACATTCCCGACCTAAATTAACATAGAATTCAAAATTATTATTCTTGGTGTGAAATTGCCAAACCACATATCCTCAAAAAGTTTTGTAAGAGTGAACTAAGTGTAGACTGTTATCCTCCATGCTATATTTGAAAAGTGTAGCGTTACTTGAATTTAAATTTGGAAGGTATAGTGTCATTCAAATGAAAATTTAGTTATCCTTGTTGAAAAGTTTGAATGAGAAATTGGCCTTTAACTGCTTTTAATTATGGATAAGTTTGATCATGTCAAACAGTCCATTAATTTGAATGATTATGATTATTGACGAATAGTCCCTTGTTTCGAATAGTTCCGATTGTTGACAAAGAATCTCCTAGCAACCAATATATATATATATATATATATATACATGCTTGTCTTCTTCATTCATTCATAAACGATTTTGACATAGTTCAAAAATACATACACAAAGAGTCTGCAGTGTCACGTACATATTTGAAGTACTGTTTATATAGGAAGGTGAAATATGATTGCCACAAATTGTGAGCACCAGTGCGTGGCAAAATCATCGATCTAAAGGACAGAGAACTCACTTTTCAGCTTGATCTGTATTGTTCCAGTTTTGCATCTATTCGAGGTTCCGTATTTATTTACTTTCTGTTTATTTATTTCATTTTGCTTGGTTCTAAGATTTCAAATATATATAAAAGCACTTCAATATATTTTGGAAAACAACTCCTAGTATAATTAAATATGATAAAATTTTCAGAGCATTTGAAAAACAAATTAATTTGTGAACCATACGATTATTCAAACTTTATTTAGTATAAAAAAAAAAAAAAAAATTAAGGATTATTTTTTTACTCAGGACGAGATGTAATGAGTCACTCACCGCGTAGAAGACACTGAAGAGCTCACCACCAGAGTGAACAAGCCAAGCTTGAGCGTCTCTCTCAACAAAAGCCGCTATAGCCAGAAACTGAATAACCCCAAAGAAACACTGATAAGAGGTGAATGATAGCCGAGCCGGGTACTTCTTGAGGATCGGCGCCTGAAGGACGAGCCAGCCGGACCATGACAAGCAGTGGCCAATCAAAAAGACACAACCCAGAGTCCAATTCTTGCCCTTGGCGTCTCCCAGTGAAATCAACGTTTGTGGGGACACGAATGTAAGTGTCTTTGGTGGTAGTGATGGGCCAGGGGAGTATATGGTGGGTCCCTTGTATAGTGTGATCACTGAAGCTCCCGCGACGCAGAGGATTGTTCCCGCCACCTTGGAAATCCCATCTTTTCGGTTTAATCGCACTTGTTCTATCCTGAAAAGTTAACATGTAATTATGTAAATACATTAGATTTCTTAATTCTCATGGTAAAAATGGAGAAAGTTTAGAGTCTTTGGTAGTCCCTCACTCCTATATTTTGAGTTCATTTTCGAAAATTTAACTTATTAAACAGGTAAAATGAATTTATACCTACTTTTTATAATTATTTTTAATTATTATAATAATTTTTTTAGTTTTGTCTTAGTGTAGATTTCAAGGAAGAGTAATTTTAGAAAGTAAGTAAAACTTATATACCAATTTAAGAAAACAAACACTAATTTTGACACATCCCAAAATAGAATACAATACTCACAATATGAGACAGATGGAGTAATTGATACCAGCAGGGGCAGAAATGCGTGTTAGGTGGGGGGTGTCATTGCACCCCTCACATGTGATAGATTGTTTATACTAATATACATATATGTGTACTATACCTTATATTTTGTTGTCTGTTGGCACCCCCAAACAAAAAAACCTATTACTCCTCATATTTTGTTGTTTCTAACACTCCCAAACAAAAAAAAAATAAGCTACTCCCTTAGTCAGCTTAAATCATTTTCATTGCTTTCTTCAAACTCTAAACTTCAATCATATGTGTTTGAGAATCATTTGGGATACAAGATTTGGGTAGAATAGCATTTTTTGTATAATTAGACAACTCATTATGATAAACTCAAACAACCCCCCTCCCCAACAACTTTCAAACAGTACAAAATAACATTATATGGTAAATTTGTAGTCTTATTGATATGAAAAAAAAAAAGTATACTCGTGTATAAATAGAACAAAAAAAATCGTTTCGGGGGCGCTGTCCCAAACCCTCGTGTGTCATTGTTAAATAACCTATGTGGTAACTCGGCACCCCCAAAAACAAATTCGTAATTCCGCCCCTGGATACCAGCTCTCAAGTGAAAGGAGACTGAATTATTTGGATGAGACCATTCCTTAGAAAGAGTCTCATTATTTGTGAGTTTTGAGAAGCATGAATTTTATCCAAATATATATATAACCCATCTCGTTAGCGGTCGGCAAAATACCATATAAACATGCCACACGTGATATCACGAAAGTACTTAAAAATTTGCGATAATTACAGTGAGACGCCCTCAATTATATATGACTCTTTTTCAAATACCTCTAAATTATAAAACTTGATAAATTGACCCCCTTCTATTAAAATTCCTTCCAAAAAAAACTAACATTTTGGTATCATGTGAGCAACATATGATACCAAAATATTAACATGATATTTATTTATCCCTCCTTTGAATTGTTGGAAATTTTAGGACAAAATTATCATTTGTTGCACCACAAAATTTTAGGCAATTTTTTTCTAAAATTTTCAACGACTCAATGAGAGGCAAAGATGTCAGATTGTTAACACTTTTATATCATGTGTTGGTGTTATGATACAAAAGTACTCATTTTATTAGACAACAATCTAACCGCCTGAAGGGGTGTTAGTGAAAAGTTGTAATAGTTGAGAGGCCAATTTGTTGAGCTTTATAGTTTAGGGGATATTTGACAAAAGGTCATACTTAAGGGGTGTTAATTAGCGTAATTTAGCCTAAATTTTTCACAAAAAAAGCAGGTAATTAACATCATAGAATGTACAGAGGTTTGACTCTACATATATAATACATATATCCATATAATACCTCCAAATGAAGTGAATAACTTCAATACAGTTTGTCTTTATAAGTGAAAAAAAGATATTGTGAAAAGATGGATATGAAATCGCAAGTAATGAATGGTATCAATTAAATCATATCTGCCTTTTGACAATTTGTACATTTAATTTATATATTTGTAAAATATATTTCTGTATCACTGGAATTTTGTTCGATCTATTAAGTTGATGAGGAGCACTGAGATTAGTAGTGATTGATCTTTTGTCAAACTTTTAGACTAATTGAAATAAGGACAATCGTCATAGTATGTGAGTGATAAATAGGGGGGGAAAATAGATATTAAGGGTGTATTTGATAACACAATTAAGTAATGAAAATGAAAACTTTTGGCACCTTTTTTTTTTTCCTCTCAGTGCGTTTGATAACGTACCACTTAATTAAAAAAACAGTCAAAAAATTACTGAAAACTTTAAGTGAAATTTTTTTACTGAAAAGAATCACTAAATGCAGTTTATTCCAGTACTTGAAAACTATTTTCAGTACTTAATTGTATTCAACACTTAATTAATTTTCGGTACTAAATTTTCAGTTTTATCAAACGCGCACCGCACCCTAAGTCAAACTTTTGGACTAATTGAAATAAATTAAGACAAACTTTAGGGTATGTGAGTAATAAAGAGAAAAAAAAATATATATGTATATTTCTTCGGCTACTTTTCTGATGCAATTGGTTTTACATGCGGAAGTTTGTCTATATGACACATATGTGGCATATTGGTGAACCAATATTATTTTTGTATGGGACAAAAATTGCCTAAACTAGAGTTGTGTATATGCAAGTATATATAAATATATAGGTTTGTGTGTAATTATTTTATGAATGTGAGCTTGCCTGAGCACAAGTGCCATGAGAAATGTAATGGCTGGGACAGAGTTTTGTATTGCTGAAGCAAATGTTGGTGATGTGTTGTCCAAGCCCAACAAGTAGAAACCTTGGTTTGCAGTTATTCTGTCATGTATAAATCAAACAAAGATAATATAAAGTGAGGTTGTGTTAGGAATATTAATATTATTCATAATTGTATTTTTACTAGTATTGTTAGACCATACCCAACAATTGCTAGGAGGAAGAACTGGATAAGAAAAGAAAGAGTGATTGGTGGCCTCTCCTTCCTGAGCAGGTAAGATGAAAAAAGAAAAAAAGAAAAAAAAGCCCGTATATATTCACGTTAGTATTAATATTATTGCAACCGTGAAGGACTACACATTTATTGTCCATTTGGTAACCAATTATTTGAGATTATTAAAAAATTAGTAGAGTCTAGCAACCAACTTTTGATAGAGTTTTTAAAAAATCAGAATTTTCAAAAAGTCGAAAGAAGTTGAAAAGAAGGTAAATAACTTAAAAGCACCAAATTGAAACTTTGAAATTTGTATTTTACACAAATATCCCTAGTAATTTGGAACTTATGTTTCAAATGTCAATTTTGGTCCCTTTTTTTTTTTTTTTTTTTTTAAATCTGAAAAACACTTCTTCTTCTTCTTCTTCTTCTTTTTTTTTTAGCTGGATTGCCAAACACTACTCCCCATAAAAGTATCAAATTTCTCACATGAGTAGTACGTACCAAACTTAAACAGACTTTTAAATAAAATCTACAAAGAAAATAAATATTTTTAGAAAAACATCTTATTAATTTCCAGAATATTAATCCAAACGGGGCTCTTAATTAATGAATGACTTGGTTTCTAATTATAGCAAGTGACTTACTTTTCAAGAAAATAAGCAAAGGGCAAGAGGAGAAGAAAAGCAAGGATATTCCTATAAACCGGGAACACAATTTTACTTATGCCCATGTTAAGGGCAGCTCTTGAGACTACATGAAACCCAGCATACCCAAATTGCAAGGCCAACATGGCCAAATGCAATTGAAACCGTTCTGGTATAGAACACATCATTATTCTTTTGGTAGTGACTGACCCACTAGTATCTGCCATTAATTGGAGAACCACAAACTAAGCTAATAAGGTTAACTGAGCAATGGAAAATATTAAGATATAGAGATAAAGAAAGAGAAAGTAAAGAAAGGAGAAAGAAAATGAGGTGGGTTTGTTGATAGGTTATAGGCAAGAGTAGGGGAGCTATAAATATAGTGCTAGTTTGGAAGAGAGAGAGTGAGTGTGACCCACAAGGGACCCTAAAAAGTGGTTATGTCAAATGTTAGTAACCTTCTAGTGTTTTTGTTTGTCTCCCACACATTCTTAATTCTATCTTCCACCCCATTGGCCTTGGGCTTTAGCTGAACAAGACAACCCACCATGGCATGCACCATTGCACTTAGGCCATGTTTGGCGTGTCGGATAAGAGAGTTTGTGATAATTCTTAGAAATATTCTTTTTTATTTTTTTTTTCAATTTTTTTCAAAAAAATTTCCCTCCAGAATTGCTTCCTTTTTTTCATCTCTTTTTCTAGATTTGTTTGTTTTTTTTTTTTTTTCTATTTTATTATTATTATTTTATTTTTTTGCGTTAAAAAATAATAATTTAATTATTATAGAGAACTTATATCCCAGCACGATTAAACACAAGATTAGGATAAAACTGTTTATTAAGCACGTTCCAAACACAGAACATCATAACAACTTATCCGATAAGATTACTAATCCAGTCTGATCCTACCTTATTTGCCCAATCCGATAATTTTATCCGACCTGCCAAACGAGACCAGAGAGAAAGAGGTGTGCATGTATGGTACTTCATCTTTCTCAATTTAATAATTAATTCTTTCTCTCTAAAAAAAAATAGTCAATTCTTTATTGAATTTTAAAATAAGTTTTTTTGGACAATAACATATTTTGTTTCAAGGTTGCCTTCCGGTATAGAACTCTATCATTTCATTCAAGTCAATAACATTTCGGTTTGAGTAATATTTGGGGCACTAACAACTTTCACTAACATTTACTAACACACTCTATCTCTCTCCTAGTGGTATCGTGGGGTCCGCAGTGGGCCCCGCAGTACCACTAGGAGAGAGATAGAGTGTGTTAGTAAGTGTTAGTGGAAGTTGTTAGTGCCCCTAGCATTGCCCTTTGGGTTTAACGTTTCCTGAAAATTTGGGGGGCCTCCCTCAATAATTTTAATGGAATTAGTAAAAATTTAACGGTTGTGTTTTGGCAGCATGCTATTAATGATGATAATGAAGGAGCTAGGCCTAGGGAGAGGGTGAGTCACCATCAGTAGATAGAGCGCACGAGGGGAGATGGGCCACTCCATGCGTCCTCAAGCCCCCACATGAAAACCTTAAAACCCCACCACCTCACCTTTACTCTTATTACCACCGTTTACATCTTTTTTTATTTTATTTTATTTACACACACAATATACACTTCTGAATTCTGATCTATATATGCTTTGCAAATTTTTTTTTTTGTGTGTATTTGATTGTTTGTATTTCTCTCATTAAAAAAAAAAATTTAGTATAAAATACTTATCCAATTTTTTTCACAATGGCCGTACGAGTACCACACATTCCCACCAATCTCAGCCATTCGGGTATTTGTTTGAATTATTGTAGGCCAAATTATTAGATCAAATTAAATGCCTTATTCTTAAAGGAGTACTCTTAACATACGTGCCCTTATACAGGCACATGTTAACAAGTTTTAAAAGATTTAGACTTGCACATTTCTCCAAAATATTCTTTTGTGTACATGCAAACCTTTTAAAGTTTGTCAACAATGATAAAGTCTAAGAGAGAGAGAGATCTTTCCTATCTTTATTTCTCAATTGATTCAATTCTACTTATCTTTCATTTACATCTCTGTAATATATTTATAGACTTACAAAGATACAATGTAATCACATAACAGATTCTGTTATAACAGAATCAACTCTTAACTATTTAACAGAAATGGATTCATCTATGGTGTGAGACAAGGACACTGATTCTTTGTTATGAGTGGCTTTTGCTGCTATATTGGTAGGATCGCTAATACTCCCCTTCAAACTGAGTGTCAGCAGTTTGTCACGAAATAGAAGAAATCTGCTGGATGTGAGGCCTTTAGTAAACATATCTGCCAATTGGTCTTGGGAAGATACAAATTGAATAGAAAGATCCTTTTTGACAACCCTTTCTCGTATGAAATGAAAGTCAATCTCAATATGCTTTGTCCGAGCGTGAAAAATAGGATTAGAGGCAAGAGAAAGAGCAGAGATATTATCACAGAAAATAGTAGGAGTTTGAAATAGAGAAACTCTGAGATCACAAAGTAACATACGAATCCAACACAGTTCAGCAGCAGTGATGGCAAGAGCCCTGTATTCAGCTTCAGTGGAGGATCTGGCCACTGTGCTTTGTTTCTTGGCTCCCCAGCTAATAGGATCTTGGCCTAAGAGAATGAGAAATCCTGTGGTGGACCTTCTATCATTTGGGTCCCCAGCCCAATCCGCATCAGTAAAAGCACTTAATTGAAGAGAATGTTTTGAAAAATGAAGACCAAGAGATGGAGTGCCATTAAGATAGCGTAATATCCTTTTAACAGCAGCAAAATGAATGTTTGTAGGAGAATGCATGTATTGACAGACATTGTTAACAGCAAAAGCTAAATCTGGCCGAGTGAAGGTCAAATATTGGAGACTCCCAACAATGCTGCGATACTCAGTAGGGTCAGGAAGAAGAGTTCCATCAGTTTTACTCAATCTGGCATTGGTGGTACAGGGGGTTTTGCAAGGCTTACTGGCTTGCATATGAGATTTAACCAACAAGTCATGAAGGTACTTGGTTTGACTAATGTGAATACCAGAAGAGGACTGAGTAATTTCAAGACCCAAAAAATAATGAAGGGGCCCAAGATCCTTCATATCAAAGGTATTACTGAGATTGGTAATTAGAGTTTGAACAAATGTTGGGTCATTGCCTGTAAGGACTATATCATCAACATAAAGGAGTAATATTGTAGTAGAGGATCCAATGTGCCTTATGAATAGAGATGAGTCAGCTTGGGATTGAGTAAACTGTAATTGAAGAAGTTGACTTGTAAAAGTTTCAAACCAGGCTCTAGGTGCTTGTTTTAAGCCATAGATAGCTTTATGTAGTTTACACACATGAGTAGGATAAAGCTGATCAATAAAGCCTGGAGGTTGGGCCATATAGACTTCTTCATGAAGAACTCCATGCAAAAATGCATTCTTGACATCTAGCTGCCTTAAGGACCATTCAAAATGAGCTGCTAATTTAAGAACCAGCCTGACAGTGGTATATTTTACCACAGGACTAAAGGTTTCTGAGTAATCAATTCCAGCCTCTTGGTGAAATCCTTTAGCTACTAATCGAGCTTTATATCTTGAAATAGATCCATCAGCATTATTCTTAATTTTATATACCCATTTACAGCCAACAAGATTTTTATTGGGTGGTAATGGGACAAGAGACCATGTCCCTTGATGATGAAGAGATGAGAATTCTTCAGACATCGTTGCTCTCCACTGAGGAGACTTACAAGCTATGCTATAACAAGTAGGTTCTGTAGAAGAAATGGTGGTAAGGAAAGCTTTCTTTTTGGTAATGCCAGATTTGGCTCTGGTTTGCATAGGATGTGAATTAGCAATGGGAGTAGATGAAGGTAGTTCTGTAGTACGAGTATCAATGCTTGGAGAATTGGGTGAAACGGTTGAAAAATTTTGAGACAAAGATGTTGAGGTGTTGGAGGAAGGATGAAGTGGAAGTGAAGGATTGGAAGAGGTGGACAAGATAGGAAGGGGTAGTAAGGGAGGAAGAATGCTAGACTTAGTTGGATAACGAGAAGAATTATGAGAATAAGATGGAGAAGCAGATAGGGGAATGACAGGGTTGGAGGAAGAAGATGCAGATGGTTTAAACCATTGGGTAAGAGAATATAAAGGAGGAGGGGATGTAAGAGAAGTAGAAGGGAAATTTTCCTCATCAAAAGTAACATGCCTGGAGATATAAACTCTGTTGGTAGTATAATCAAGACATGTATATCCTTTGTAATTCATTGGATATCCCAAAAAAATACACTTAGTGGTCTTGGCCTGTAGTTTATGCTTGTTGTAAGGTTTCAGCAGAGGGTAACAAGCACAACCAAAAACCTTGAGAAGAGAATAATCTGGTGAAAAGCCATATAGAAGCTCAAAGGGAGATTTATGAGAGGTGGTAACACTAGGCATTCTATTGATAAGAAGAGTGGCAGTGGAGAAGGCATGAAACCAGAAATTGGGTGGTAAGGAAGCTGTGAGAAGAAGGGTAAGTCCAGTCTCAATAATGTGTCTGTGGTTTCTTTCAACAACACCATTTTGTGCTGATGTATGGGGACAAGATCTCTGATGTTGAATGCCAGAATTTGCTAATAAATCTTTTAAAACAGTTTTCTTGTATTCACCCCCCCCCACATCAGACCTAAGAATCTTGATTTTGGAGTTAAAAGCATTTTCAACATAGGTCTTAAATTGCACAAAGATGGAATAAACTTCAGATTTATAGGTAAGAGGATAAATCCATGTAAACCTAGAGTAATCATCAACAAAAAGCAATATAATATGAAAACCCATGATAAGACTTGACAGGAGCTGCTCCCCAAAGATCAGTATGAACAATTTCTAGTGGCATATGACTCTCAGATGTAGAGAGGGAAAAAGGAAGTTTACACATTTTGTCATAGAGACAATTTGCACAAACAGAGTTATTTAAACTATGTACATCAGAAGATTTATTCAAGTGAGGTAGCATTTGATGCAGAATCTTATTAGAAGGATGACCTAGGCGATTGTGCCACAGATGATGAGGCACTTTCTGTCCCAGACGAGCAGAATGTAAAACATTAGGCTGCTGTGAAGGCGAAGCAGGTGAGTGCAGGTTGAATTGAGGATGAGCTTGAATGGGGTAAAGCCCATTGTTACTGTGACCTCTGTATAGGATCTTGCCTGTGCGGAGGTCCTGAATATGAAGCATTTGAGAGTCAAAAATGCAATGACAATTGTTATCCTTGCACAATTGGTGAACGGATAAGAGATTAGATGAGAGAGATGGGACACAAATAACATTATGAAGATGGAATTCATGTGAGTTAGTGTGTAAAGAGGATGTACCAGAGCGAGAGATAGGCAAACCTTGACCATTTGCAATGGCAATATCATCCTCTCCTTGATAATCAGATGAGAGAGACAGATTAGCTAGATCATTAGTCATATGTGTTGTAGCCCCAGAGTCTGTATACCACAGATTTGGATTGATTGGTGAAGGATTATGAGAAGCGGCCATGGCTACAAGTTGAGCTGGAGGATACTTGCCCTGGTAGGAATAATCCATTCGATAGAAACAATCAACTGCTGAATGATTTGTTCGACCACAGATCTGGCAGGATTGTTGCAATTGTGAGTTTTGAGAGAAATTGGGCCTCTGATTGTTCGATCTACCAAAACCAGAATTAAACGATTGTTGATGAGTGTTTCTTCCAAAATTCTGACCTCTTCCTCCTCTGAAATTCCGGCCTCGACCTCTGCCTCTTGAAGAATGATTACCATTGCGATTGTTCAGAAACTGATTCTTTGGTTGTGATGCAATCATAGCTGCTGGAATGTGTTGATTTGAAACAGATTTGCTGAGAGCATCAATTGACATTTCTTCAGATCTGAGTAGAGAATGCAAATCTTCGAGTAAAATAGGGTGAGATCTGGTTCTGATCGATGTTTTGAAGGCATTGTAATCAGTAGGTAGTCCATTGAGAGTGTAGATCAACAGATCTTCGTCATCAATAAGAACTCCAACTGATGCGAGATTATCTCTTGCTTCTTTAATTCTCTGAAGATATTGATCAATTGAATCTGAGCCTTTAACAATAGTCTGTAAATTTGTCTTGAGCTGAAGAATATTAGATCTGGTATTCGAAGAAAATCTTCTTTCAAGAGCATTCCAAACATTTCTTGAGGAATTATATCCAACAATATGTGAGAGAGCTGTAGATGACAGTGTTGCATTGATCAAAGTCATCAGTGCTTGATCTTGTGCTATCCAAATCTGAAACTCTGGATTGATTTCAGTAGTATTTCCTCCTCTTGCATCTCTGATATATTGATCAGGACATGGATTCGAGCCATCAATGAATCCAAACAACGAGTGAGCTTTCAAAATGGAAGTGAATTGAAACTTCCATGGCACATAGTTCGTAGAATCAAGACGAACTGTGATGAGATTACAGATATTCGATAGAAGATAGATCGGGGAATGAAAACCAGTAATTGATGAAGTGGTACTAGCAGAGGTTGAAGATGAAGAAGACGAACTGGTTAGTTAAGAGTTGATTCTGTTATGAGTGGCTTTTGCTGCTATATTGGTAGGATCGCTAATAAACAAATGCTATTGGGGGCACATATTAAGATTTTTCTTTCTTAAATAAGCCTTCAAAAAGAAGTTAGTTTAACTCTCAACTTAACCATTAGTAGTGTAAGACAATAAGAGCTCCTTGTCAGTGACAGACCCAGGATTTTGTGTTAGACGGGAGGAATGAAATGGATTTAATTGATTTGCTAAGTAAACTAGTTCAGGGGCAGCACCCCTTGCAAAATTTATTAGTCTATTTGAACATGTTTTTGGTGCGAGACATAGAGTCAAAAAAAATATTTTTTTCGATTAGATTTAAGGTCTTGTTTGACTCACGAGCTCGACATGGGATATCTACATTTCCCTTTCCCTTCAATATTATGGGAGATTGTTAATGGTACACCCTTGGAGTAACTAGTCTTTCATATAAGGACTATTAAGTTGACATTGATAATTAATCTTGCACTATTTGGACTACCTAAACAACGGACAATTTAATTAAAATATTTTATCAATCCGTTTTCTTGTGTTTCCTAGATCCGTTTTCTTGTGTTCCTAGATTAGTCCTACAAAACAAACATGGCATTGAGGCTTTTGATTTTCAAATTGACTTTTATATGAATGATTTATGTTGTAATTGATAAAAATTTGAGAGGGCCAATTTCTAATTAAATTAATTTCTAAATACTAAAATTACAAACATATTCCACAAATTTTCAAAAACTTTGGAGACCATGGCCCCTTGGTCTATACATGGGTCCACCCCTGGTCCTTATGTCACATTTGGCCATATAAAAAAAAACCCTATATATAGAAAAGGAAGAGTAGCGGGGGGGGATGGGAAGTGGTCATTCCTAGGTTTTGAAAAATTGCACTTTTATATATGTATTTTAGGTAAATTTTTAAATTTTATTAAGGTTTATCACCCCCCCCCCCCCCCCCCCCCCCCCCATTATATAGGCCCCCAAAAAATATTAGTTAGGCTTAAAAAAAGTACTTTATATGTAATATGTTGGCCCAATTATACTTCATTCTCTGAAAAATTGATTAAAAAAAACCTTACTATATGTTATATATTGGCCTAATTACAAATAGACCCAAAAAAAATTACCTCGGGGGCGCTGTCCCCGAACCTCCGTGTGACTCTTACACAGCCCCCCTAATTGAGATTCCTAGATCCGCCACTGAAGAGTAGGTCTTAGGTTCGACTCTCTCATAAATCACTCACGACTTTAAACGATGCGCATGATTTGCGATTAGTTTGTGTGTCTGGATTTTACTTGACAATTTTGTGCCCAATTTAGCCAAATGTTAGAGAGTTCCTCCATTCAATCCTTGTAGTTCTTGTTGGTTGGCATGTCTTTTGTATTGTAAGAATTTTTCGTCACCAAAAATAGACCATATTGGGTTATGTTATTAATAAAAACGGAAAAAATGTAAACAACTTCCATATATCCCGATGATGCCAAAATTTGGTTAAAGCAAATTAGAGCAGATTAAGGAGAGAGTGCGAGACTAGTTTTTTGTATGTGGTTCGGCCCTGTTAATGAAGGAACCTATGTCCACGTGTGTGTCTGAGCACGTTCATTATATTGTAAAAAGTCGAGGACCTGTGGTGAACCAACAAAAGATTGGAGCTACCGTAGGTCGGCCGAGCGAGTTGATGATTGCTATAGAGGTGATGTATAGACTGAAAAGCTCATCCCTTTCTATAGGGGTGAGATATAGATTGGGGATCCTCCTTAATGGGGGTGAGTGGTCTCTTTTATAGATACAAGAGACCTACTTGTACAAGGATAAGGAAATACAATCCAATTAGGATTGATTGACATTAATTGTAGGGGTTTCCTAATTGGATTAGGAAACAATGTGTACTTTTCATTAGTCTTCTAGCTTCTGTAGGAAGCTGTCGAGAATATTCTGGATCAAGCCTCGGGGCCTGGGCGAGTTGTCCCTGCAACGAGCTATGTCTGCGTGGTCTTCCCGACCTGTTAGTCGGGCTTCGTGCACAAACCGCTCGGGATGTCTCGGGTGGTCCAGACCACTCGGGATGATGCTAAGTAGCAGTTCATGACTTGGTCCAGATCGGGAACGGTTGCTGAGTAGAACCGCTCGAGCATAGGCTGATTTTGGGCGTATCAATTGCCCCCCATTTTCAAGGTTGGCAGGATGCTATATCGGGGAAAGTTTGGAAATCTGTTTGACTGCTCGGGAAGGCTGCCTTGGAGCTTCCGAGTTTGGTGAGTTCTCGGGAGCTGGCTAAAAGTTGAGACTCGACCTAATTCAGAGTCTTTTGCTTGAGTTAGCTCCCAGGATGGTTATCTTCTACCCGTAAACCTTCATCAAGGTTGTGGGCAAAAGAATTTGACCATGTTGGAAAAGCCGACCTAAAGCGTGTCACTTTAGGGTCCTTTTTGTGTTAACTCCCTAGGATTGTTATCTTCCACCCAGCCAGCCTTCGTCAAGACTGTTTGGGAAAAGAATTTGACCATGTTGGTGGAGCTGACCTAAAGCGTATTGCTTTAGGGTCTTTTTGCTCCTCTATCGTGGGCCAACCTAAGAGATTTTAGTCATCTCTATCGTCGGTTTGGACCTAAGTGAAGTTATTGCCTCTGAGTACTGTAGGCTCCCGGGCTGTCTAAGAGTTTGACTTAGTTAACCCCGAGGGCTGTAAAATACCCAGTGTGATTGCCTGTTTAGTTCATTGTGCCTTCTTGCCCCCGAGCTTTCGCTAAGACGGGAGTCTGTAGAGGCCATGACTGTAGGTAACCGACCTGGAACATGGGTGGTTGCAGGGTCTTTTGAAACTTGCCATCATCAGCCACCTAGGGGAATTTTCCCCCATCGTCGGTTGTGGACCTAAGCGAAGTCGGTGCCCCGGGTGTGACCTCGAGGTCTTTTGCCTCGAGTGTTAGCCCGAGGTCTTTTGTGCCTGGGGTGTGGTCCCTGTTAGGGATATATACTAAAATCCATGCTTTATGTAGTTGATTTATTATTCATTTAATAAAATCAGTTAATCCATTTTTATGAGAATCTGTGTGGACAATATTTGTATTATATTGTTCATTTAATATTATGCATGTGTGTCTTTCATTCTATATAGTAGGTGGTTTGGTGTGTAGAGTTCGGCTTATACACGGAAGATCAGACCATCGGATCTTGTAGAATGTAAGATTTTGGTTTACAGTCTTAGATGGATTGGACACACCATCGGTAGGACTGCAGCATGGTGTTGTAGTAGGTTTGTCTTGACTTCGGGAAACGGTATTGTCACGCCCCGGAGCAGCATAAATAGAGAAAAATAAATTTCCTTTATGGGTCCATAAGGAATGACAGGTGAAAGTCACTAATAATCCACACCACGCAGTACTAGTCCCAAAAAAAACAACAGTAATCAACTGAAAATAGCACAAAGTGCTAACTATTACAAATTATCAGAGTATGGTCCACAGGATCACAACAGGTCTGAAGACAACAAATGCCCAAGTACCCATTAACAAAAGTTTAACAGAACAACTGAAATTAAATCTAATTATAACATCTTCAGTCTTCAACTGGCATAAGGATAATCCTTCCTGGCGTAACCATCATCGGTGGGGCCCTCCTCTGGATAATAGTCATCAGTGTACTGGTCCTTACCTGCAGAATAAGGGGCAGGATATTCTGGACGGGGAATGTCCAGGCAATAAAAAGGCCGTCAGCTTACTGAGAGCTGAGTGAGCATAAACTAACGAGGTACCAGTTATCTGAAGTAAACACAAGCTTATAAAAACACGAGTTAACATCTTATAAAAAAATAACATTATCTTGTTCCTCTATTCATTCTTGTAAACCGACCCTTATCGTCTTGTTACTCAAATACCGAACTCAACAGACTCTGATATCATGAACAGACTCAATCGTTTAACTCTAGGGATACACCCTTATTCTGTCCATCGCTTTTAAGAGCATATGAACAGCTCACCGCATGTCATGGACTCCACGTCAGTCTGTCCCCAGCTTTTAAGAACAATGGTCCTGTTCACCGCATTTCAGGGATATAACGTTTCGAACAAGGCATATCAATCTATTGCCACGACTCAACGTCATCTACTAGTGATCCCAGCTCACCGCTTTTAAGAACAATGGTCCTGTTCACCGCTTTTAAGAGCATATCACAGATCATCCAGTCTATCTTAAGACTATTTGGTCCAGCTCACCACTTTTAAGAGCATATGCACAGCTCACCGCTTTTAAGAGCATATCATGACCGAACGTCCATCCACGTACCATTCCCAGAACTTACCAAACCTACTTACGTTCCATTCTACATCGACACATGACAAACTCCCAATGTGGCCTGACTACTCGGATTAAAAGAAACGGATATCGAACTCATATCAGGAACAACACGTCAACCCACGTCTCCATATTACTTTTTATTCATTATCCATAAATCTTTGGTGTCACATTACTCTTGTCTACCCCATAATCGCATAATGGAATAATCCCGAATCAGAAATCGAACAACTAAACCTCTTATATAATAAACGGGCAAAAGAATCCATGTACTGATCATGTCAATCGATTGGAACAAAAGTTCAATCGATTGGAACAAAAATTATGTCAATCGATTGAGAAATATGTCAATCGATTGGAATAATGTCAATCGATTGGAATCCTATTCAATCGATTGGGATGCAACTGATGTCAATCGATTGAGATTTATGTCAATCGATTGGAACTACGTATTCTCCAGCAGATTGTAAAAACAGCATATATAAACGTGCACTACATGCATGTAACCCATCTAAACATCATAATAGCTTATATAAACCTCATATAAAGGGACCAAGTGAGTTAGAACTCACCTAGGGTGCGTTTGGGTGTGTTTAAGTTTGAAAACTTCAAACTCTCTCTCTCTCTCTCCTCTTCTCTGTCTCTGTCTTCCCTCTCTGTCTCCTCCTTTCTTCTTTCTTCTTCTTTCTGTCTTCTTTCTTCTTCTTCTCCCAGCTGCCGAAGGAGTGAGTGTGTGTGAGGGTGTGTATATATGTATAGATATAGATATATGTATATGTATAACTCAAGAGTATGCCTCTCCCTCTCTCAAGGTCTGAAAAACAGCCCCAAGGCCACTAAATGAAACATATATATAGACATAAGGGAGTGCCACGCGTTTAAAGCTGAAGGAAAGAAGAAAACATTTCTCAGCTTATGTCAATCGATTGAGACACCAGTCAATCGATTGGCAACAGATATTTGTAGTCAATCGATTGGAAACAATGTCAATCGATTGAGATGAATAGCAATCGATTGGAAAGTTTGACACGTCATCACTTTTAGTCGGTAGAATGTAAATCGATTGGGATAACTTATCAATCGATTGGTATCAAAAAGTGTCAATCGATTGGGAATATGTCAATCGATTGGTATCAAAATTCACCAAAAGGAAGAGAAAGTTTATACGAATATAGAAATGAAATACCGGGTCTTATTAAAATACCAAAATACAGGGTAGTACATCATCCACCACTCAACAAAAGATTTCGTCCTCGAAATCAAAAGCAACAAGGTCTAAAACAAAAACGAAAACTTCTCGCGCATCTCTGACTCTAGTTCCCACGAAGCTTCTCCTTCATCATGATGCTTCCACTGAATCTTGACTAACGGAATCTCTTTGTTCCTGAGTTTCTTGATTCCTCGATCTAGAATACGAACAGGTCCTTCATTGAACGTAACGTCGCTGTTGACTTCGATATCCTCAAAGTTGATCTCGTGCGCTGGGTTGTGAACACACTTCCTCAACATACTGATGTGAAAAACGTTGTGCACTCCTGACATCTTTGGTGGCAACGCAAGGCGATAAGCAACTTTTCCAACACGCTCCAGAATCTCGAATGGTCCGATGAAACGTGGCGATAACTTGCCCCTTTTCTGACCAAATCTGACGATTCCTCGAACAGGTGAAACCTTGAGTAATACGTGATCTCCAACGACAAACTCCAAGTCTTTGCGTCGCTTGTCAGCATAACTCTTGTATCTGGTCTGAGCTGTCTTCATCTTCTCACGTACAACTTGAATCTTCTCACTGGTTTCTCGTACCATCTCTGGCCCAAGAAGTTGACTATCTCCGACTTCGGTCCAACATAGCGGCGATCGGCAAGGTCTTCCATACAAAGCTTCGAATGGCGCCATATCTATGCTCGAATGATAACTATTATTATAGGCGAACTCAATCAAAGGTAAGTGTATCTCCCAAGAATTCTCAAAATCAATGACACAAGCTCGTAACATATCTTCCATCACTTGATTAACTCGTTCCGTCTGTCCATCTGTCTGTGGATGAAAAGCTGAACTCAAGTTCAATGTCGTTCCCATCGCTGTCTGGAGACTCTTCCAAAATTCTGCAGTAAAGCGCGAATCTCTGTCTGACACAATAGATACAGGCACTCCATGTAATCGTACAACGTGTTGTAGATACATTCGGCTCAAACGTTCTACTGAGTATGTCATGCTATAGGCAATAAAATGTGCCGTCTTAGTAAGTCGATCCACGATTACCCATATAGCATCGTGATTCTGCTGTGACTTCGGCAATCCTACCACAAAATCCATGGTTATGTGTTCCCATTTCCATTGAGGAATAGGTAATGGCTGTAACAATCCAGGTGGTCTCTGATGTTCTGCCTTTACTTGTTTACAAGTAAGACACTGAGAAACATACTCTGCCACATCTCTCTTCATTCCTTCCCACCAAAAATTTCTCTTCAAGTCTTTGTACATCTTCGTACTTCCGGGATGAATAGTCATTCGTGACTTATGTGCTTCATCCAATATTTCCTTCCGGAGATTTCCTTCATTAGGTACACAGAGTCTACCTTTACATCGTAAGGCTCCGTCGGTACTAATACTCCATACTTCTGGTTCCTTGGCTGACATCTTGGCGAACCATAACTTCAAATCTTCTGTTGTCTGCTGAGCCTCTTTGATACGACTGATCAAAGTTGGTTGTACCATAAGACATCCAAAATGTTGTCCTTTCATTGGCTCCACTGGCTGAAGATCAAATTCAGCAATTTCTTCCAATGCTCTCCATTCTCTAATTAGTAATGCAGCGATCACTAATCGAGGTTTACGGCTCAAAGCATCTGCTACTACGTTTGCTTTGCCGGGATGGTATTGCAAAGAAAAGTCATAGTCTTTGAGTAACTCCATCCATCTCCGCTGTCGCATATTCAACTCCTTTTGAGAGAACAAATACTTCAGACTCTTATGATCGGAAAATAAGTCAAACTTTTCTCCATAGAGATAGTGTCTCCAAATTTTCAATGCAAACACTATTGCTGCTAATTCCAGATCATGCGTCGGATAATTCTTCTCATGTACCTTCAATTGTCTTGATCCATATGCGATAACATTTCCATCTTGCATAAGCACACATCCAAGTCCTTGGTACGATGCATCACTGTAGATCACGTACTTTTCTCCACTCTTAGGTAATGCGAGTACTGGTGCAGAAGTCAATCTTTCTTTTAACTCCTGAAATGCACCCTCATGCTTGTCTGTCCATTCATACTTCGTCTCCTTCCTTGTTAAATTCGTCAATGGTCCTGCTATCTTGGAAAATCCTTCTACAAATCTTCTGTAATATCCTGCTAAACCGAGAAAACTTCTGACTTCGGTTGCATTCGTCGGTCTGTTCCAGCTTAAGACTGCATCAATCTTAGATGAGTCTACCGAAATACCTTCCTGGGATATAACGTGTCCCAAGAATTTGACTTCCTGTAGCCAAAACTCACACTTGCTGAACTTTGCATACAACTTACTATCTCGAAGTGTTTGCAAGGCAACCTGTAAATGCTCCTTGTGATCCTCTTCTGTCTTTGAGTAGATCAGTATATCATCAATGAACACGATAATGAACTTATCCAGATATAGTCTGAATACTCTATTCATCAAGTCCATAAATACTGCTGGCGCATTCGTCAATCCAAAAGGCATAACTAAAAACTCGTAATGCCCGTATCTTGTCCTGAATGCAGTCTTTGATACATCCTCTGATCGAACTAACAGCTGGTGATATCCAGAACGCAGATCGATTTTGGAAAAGATCCTAGATCCTTATAACTGGTCGAATAGATCATCTATCCGAGGTAACGGATATCTATTCTTAATCGTAACCTTGTTCAACTCCCTGTAGTCTATACAGAGTCGAAGTGTTCCGTCCTTCTTCTTTACAAACAGAACTGGTGCTCCCCAAGGCGACGTACTCGGTCGAACAAATCCTAGATCTTCGAGTTCTTGAACTTGCTTCTTCAATTCCAACATCTCGGTTGGTGCCATCCTATATGGAGTCTTAGAAATAGGCAATGTACCATGTACTAATTCCATACAGAAGTCTATTTCTCTTTTCGGTGGAAGTCCTTTAATATCCTGAAATACATCCTGAAAGTCTCGTGCAATAGGAATTTGATCCATCGTAAGCTCCGTACTTGTACTAATGATCGTAGCCAAACTACTCGTAAGAAACAGGTCGCTTGTCGGTTGACAATGAAATCTGATCGTCGGCTTTCCTTGTATTGGAAATACAATCGTCCTAGTAGGGCAATCCAAATTGGCACTGTACTTAGTTAACCAATCCATCCCTAGGATAACATCAAATTCTGACATCGACAGAACGATTAAGTCTGCTGGCAGATTCCTATCTCCCAAAGTCAAAGGGCAATCTTTACACACTTTACTCAACTTAACTGTCACTCCTAATGGTGACACAGCATTCAGTGTTGACTCAAGTGTCTGGGGTTCTAAACCCAACTGACGCACAATCTTAACAGCAATAAAAGAACGTGCGGCTCCAGTATCAAATAAAGCTTTAACTGGACTATGAAAGAGTACAAGTGTACCTTCCAAATGTTGCTGCTCATCAGCATTAAAGCCTGCTCCTTCCGGAATAATAGCGTTCATCCTCGTCTGATCAGGAGGTCCTTGAATTCCTTGCACTGGTGCCCCGTAGTATCCTCCTCGTGGCGCACGACAATCCTTGCTCACGTGCCCTGGTTTGTTGCAGTTGCGACAGACGATATCTGGCCTGCGATTAGATATATGGGCTGTGCAGTTCCTTGCAATATGTCCTGGCTTTCCACAGTTAAAACATCCTCCACTATTGCTGGGTGGGGCTGTTAGTAATGCCTGTGGCTGTGACCCCTGCTGGCGATATTGTTGAGGTCGATTATAACTCTGCTGTGGTTTCCTGGTTCCTTCCCAGATTCTCTTGTTTCCTTGAAAATTTTCCTGAGGTCTCCATCCTTGGGTATTTCTCGGTGGTCGATTATGGAAATTCCTCTGTTGAAACCCTCGTGACGACTGAGGTCGATTTGTCTGTGATTGCTGTACTGGATTAGCATCCTTTTCTAATCCTGTAGCAAATCTAACAATTTCCTCATACGACTGGTTCAGATGACCAACCATCATATGTCTAAGGTGGGGGTTCAGTCCTTGGTGAAATCTCTTAACCTTCTTTTGCGGCGTGTCTATCATGTGCTGAGCAAATCTGGATAAACGCTCGAACTGTGTTGTGTATTCTCGTACATTCCATCCTCCTTGGATCAAATTGAGAAAGTTCCTTTCCTGTTGATCTCTCTCATCTTCTGGAAAATACTTATCCAAAAATCTGCCTTTGAATGTCTCCCACGACATAGCTCTAGCGGCATCGATCCCAACAGTGGCTTGCTCAGCTTCCCACCAATCTGCGGCGGCATAGGTGAGTTGAAACGTAGCAAGGCGACGTTTCTCTTGTTCATTGCATTCCAATGCTCCAAATATTAACTCCATCTCTCTTATCCATTGCTCTGCCTTCCATGGTTCTGTTAGTCCATCAAACTTTTCGGGACGTAGCCCACGAAAATTTGCTAACAGCTTATCTCCAGTCTGTCTTGGTGGCGGGGGTACAAAAGGTCTCTGGTGGGTGGAGTGATTATAAGTATCCCCCACATGCTCCATCCTCTGCATAAATGCTTCAAAAATTCCCGTCGGATCCATCCCTTCCGGTATAGGTGCTCCATTACGTGCTTGGTGATTTCTCAAGGGTCCTACCATGATGATAACGAGTATCGCCTACAAACGACATATTGATCAGCTGAAAGTCTTCACGTAGAAACGAACTCAAGATAGAACAAGAACAGTAAAACTAACCATTCTACTAAACAACACATCACAACGCAATAACCAAAAATATAACAAAAGTACTGCTCGTATATATATATATATATATCAAAAGATGTACCGTATAGTACACACTAGTCAAACCGTGTACCATATGGGACAAGAGTTACAACAACTAAAGTCAGCTAATACTATACAAAGCTATGGTCAATAGCTATCTCTCAAGCTCCCAAAAATCTAGTGGACAACATGTCCTAATATAAACTAACAAAATCTACACCCTGCCGATCCTGACTCAAAAGTCGTCAGCATCTGATCCTGCTGGTGGTGCCTCATCCTCTGGGTCTATATCCATCTCCTCGAGTGGATCATCCTCAACTGGTGCGACAAGATCTCCAACTACTACCCCTATATCCCAATCCTCTATCATCTCTGCATCATCGTCCTCCATTACGTCTACTATCGCCTGGTTAGCGACATCAACAGCTACTGCAGCAAAACCGTCAGCTATGTCAAGAGCTCCTGCTATAGCCACCTCTCCCATAACAAAATCTGCTGGCTGTGCTATCATCTGAGCTATCCATCCTACTGCCATATCGGCCATGGCTGCCATATGCATAATCGGTCCGGCTGGTATCTGAAGCACAACTGGTACCTCTGGCACAACTATCTCCTCGGGGTCATCCTCCTCATCTACTACTACGTCTGCCTCAACAGCCTCTGGGTCTGGTACTGGATCTTCTGGCTCAAACTCTGGCTCCTCGGGGTCATCCTCAGGTTCATCATCACCTGCATGCTCATCCTCTACTGGGTCCTCGTCATCTATCGGCTCCTCCTCTCCATCTCCGTCCATGTCCTCATCGGGATGCTCATCCTCAGGCTCTAGATCCTCCTCATCCTCAATCGGCTCAGGCTCTGGCTCTGGGACAGGTACTGGTGATGGTGGAGCTGCTGCTGCTGCTGCTGGTGCAACTACGGGCTCTGGCGGACCGGCTACAATAGCTCTCAACTCAATCTCATCCATCTCTGGCTTACTCAAAACTAGTCGCAACATCTCCTGGCAAATGTCTCTGCCAACTCTCGCTAAGTGGTAAGCATCCATGCGCATCTGGGTCGGGTGAGTACTCCTGGTCACATAAAGCGCTCTCCACATGTCCTCCTCTAAATGTCGACTAGCTATCTGGCACACACGCTCATGATAAAACTCTGGGTCAGCTGGCTCCACGGTATCTCCATGGATAATATGTCCTCCATAAGCATCGGTAACAAACAGGTGAAACTCCGGATCCATGCTATCCTGCAAAGGAAACTATCTATCGTCAGGAAGACGAACTTATCTTATACTCATATCTCATCTCAAAGAATCTTAATACACTAGGACCAGATGGTGTGGAATGATCGGTGAACGACAGTATCACTCCCCTAGAGTACCAAACTCAGGCTCTGATACCAAAAAACCCTGTCACGCCCCGGAGCAGCATAAATAGAGAAAAATAAATTTCCTTTATGGGTCCATAAGGAATGACAGGTGAAAGTCACTAATAATCCACACCACGCAGTACTAGTCCCAAAAAAAACAACAGTAATCAACTGAAAATAGCACAAAGTGCTAACTATTACAAATTATCAGAGTATGGTCCACAGGATCACAACAGATCTGAAGACAACAAATGCCCAAGTACCCATTAACAAAAGTTTAACAGAACAACTGAAATTAAATCTAATTATAACATCTTCAGTCTTCAACTGGCATAAGGATAATCCTTCCTGGCGTAACCATCATCGGTGGGGCCCTCCTCTGGATAATAGTCATCAGTGTACTGGTCCTTACCTGCAGAATAAGGGGCAGGATATTCTGGACGGGGAATGTCCAGGCAATAAAAAGGCCGTCAGCTTACTGAGAGCTGAGTGAGCATAAACTAACGAGGTACCAGTTATCTGAAGTAAACACAAGCTTATAAAAACACGAGTTAACATCTTATAAAAAAATAACATTATCTTGTTCCTCTATTCATTCTTGTAAACCGACCCTTATCGTCTTGTTACTCAAATACCGAACTCAACAGACTCTGATATCATGAACAGACTCAATCGTTTAACTCTAGGGATACACCCTTATTCTGTCCATCGCTTTTAAGAGCATATGAACAGCTCACCGCATGTCATGGACTCCACGTCAGTCTGTCCCCAGCTTTTAAGAACAATGGTCCTGTTCACCGCATTTCAGGGATATAACGTTTCGAACAAGGCATATCAATCTATTGCCACGACTCAACGTCATCTACTAGTGATCCCAGCTCACCGCTTTTAAGAACAATGGTCCTGTTCACCGCTTTTAAGAGCATATCACAGATCATCCAGTCTATCTTAAGACTATTTGGTCCAGCTCACCGCTTTTAAGAGCATATGCACAGCTCACCGCTTTTAAGAGCATATCATGACCGAACGTCCATCCACGTACCATTCCCAGAACTTACCAAACCTACTTACGTTCCATTCTACATCGACACATGACAAACTCCCAATGTGGCCTGACTACTCGGATTAAAAGAAACGGATATCGAACTCATATCAGGAACAACACGTCAACCCACGTCTTCATATTACTTTTTATTCATTATCCATAAATCTTTGGTGTCACATTACTCCTGTCTACCCCATAATCGCATAATGGAATAATCCCGAATCAGAAATCGAACAACTAAACCTCTTATATAATAAACGGGCAAAAGAATCCATGTACTGATCATGTCAATCGATTGGAACAAAAGTTCAATCGATTGGAACAAAAATTATGTCAATCGATTGAGAAATATGTCAATCGATTGGAATAATGTCAATCGATTGGAATCCTATTCAATCGATTGGGATGCAACTGATGTCAATCGATTGAGATTTATGTCAATCGATTGGAACTACGTATTCTCCAGCAGATTGTAAAAACAGCATATATAAACGTGCACTACATGCATGTAACCCATCTAAACATCATAATAGCTTATATAAACCTCATATAAAGGGACCAAGTGAGTTAGAACTCACCTAGGGTGCGTTTGGGTGTGTTTAAGTTTGAAAACTTCAAACTCTCTCTCTCTCTCTCCTCTTCTCTGTCTCTGTCTTCCCTCTCTGTCTCCTCCTTTCTTCTTTCTTCTTCTTTCTGTCTTCTTTCTTCTTCTTCTCCCAGCTGCCGAAGGAGTAAGTGTGTGTGAGGGTGTGTATATATGTATAGATATAGATATATGTATATGTATAACTCAAGAGTATGCCTCTCCCTCTCTCAAGGTCTGAAAAACAGCCCCAAGGCCACTAAATGAAACATATATATAGACATAAGGGAGTGCCACGCGTTTAAAGCTGAAGGAAAGAAGAAAACATTTCTCAGCTTATGTCAATCGATTGAGACACCAGTCAATCGATTGGCAACAGATATTTGTAGTCAATCGATTGGAAACAATGTCAATCGATTGAGATGAATAGCAATCGATTGGAAAGTTTGACACGTCATCACTTTTAGTCGGTAGAATGTAAATCGATTGGGATAACTTATCAATCGATTGGTATCAAAAAGTGTCAATCGATTGGGAATATGTCAATCGATTGGTATCAAAATTCACCAAAAGGAAGAGAAAGTTTATACGAATATAGAAATGAAATACCGGGTCTTATTAAAATACCAAAATACAGGGTATTACAGGTATAGTTTCAACTCACCATGCTGGTACACTTTGTGTATTAAACGGGACCGACTTGGGGTAATTATCTTTATACTGACTTATAAGATAATTAACACCTCATGACTATTATGAGTGCTTATGCTCTAAATCCTAAGTTAATTTATAGACACGTACATTTGATATTTACACTTTGATCCCTAAAAGGGTGAGATTCGTAAATGGGTCAATGTCTCATTGGATTGGGTGACAATATTAATTGTGTGGTGGATATTAATTAATGATGGAATCCATGTCTCAATTTTGGGATTGATGATATCCCCTTGAGAAAGCTTATAAGTTTTGATTATGCCAAACCCTGCAAGTGGATTTTGTATCCGACATATCAAATAAGTTAAGCAGAGGATCTCAAGGAATTTTAAGAGATTAATTAAATGTGATTGTCAGTAATTATATTTAATTAATGGATATCTGTAATCTTAACATGGGGAGATAATAAGCATTTAATAACATGGAGCTCGAAATATATTTTTGAGATAAGGGTAGGAGTGCAATTATAATTCTTTAGTGGTATGAATTATAACTTATGGAAATAGGAATCTGATTCAGTTCGAATTAGGGTTTCCTAATTCCATAAGGAAACCTATTCCTTATTGACTTCTTATGGTCCCTATCGTAGCCTATATATATATATATATATATGTTGTTTTGGCTCTCTCCTCAGTTTGCGTTTTTTCATCAAGAGTATTATAACTCGGAATAGAAAAAAGAGCGTAAAAAGAAAGAGCAGAAACATAAAGGATTTCGAAGGAGCCCACACTCAGTTCGATATTCTGGAAGCAAAGAAATACGGTAGAAGATCGTGAGCTGTTATCGAGCCCGTGTTCTCGATTCGTCTACTACAACAATCCGTTTTAGCAGTTTAAGGTAGCCCTTGTTATGCCCTTGTAGGGTTATTGTAGTTTTCACGTAATTTTTTGCAGTACCAACTTATATGCGCTATCAATGGATTCTGGGAACACAGTTTCCTAATAGTGGTATCAGAGCAGCGTTGATTCTGCGTATGAGTTGGACGCAACCATATTGTCTAGAAAAACAGATCTTATGCGTGTTTTGATGGATGGATAGAACGTAGAACTGTACTAACCCTTGTTTTGCAGCGTTCTTATTCCACTATTATGGTCACTGATTTTGTCCCACGATGGTTTTATCCATGGTTAATATTGTTGTTTTAATATAGCATGTGAACTCCTTTATGGAGGCATAGGATTTGTGTGTATTGGATCCCACGCTTGATTGATGTGTGGTTAATTTACTGCAAAGAAATAACATGTGAACTCCTTTATGGAGGCATAGGGTTTATGTAAAATATCTCAAGTAAATCCATGAAGACAGTTCGTGAAGACAGTTTACAAGCAGTTTCAGAAAGCAATCTGGAAGCAGTTTCAGAAGGCAGTTTCAGAAGGCTATTTCAAAAAATAGTTTTGGAAGGCAATTGCTGATGGTAAATCGAATTTAGCTTCCGGGGTGCTGCCCCGGAAACCCCGCGGAGGGCGCTGCCCCCTTGATCCCTACGAGCTGACCGGGTAGCTCGATCCCCGCGAGCTGATCGGGCAGCTCGACCCCCGTGCATAGTGGCGAAATAGAGCTAATCGGGTTCAATGAAGTTTTTTTCACAAATGTTGCAGCTTGACCATAATAGTGGGATTCCTATTTGTTAGCCTTAAGGTATATTAAGGCATATTTAATTATGTTTTGATGATGTCAAATATGCTATGATAATTACATGATTCATATTGTTTCATTCTTTGTTATCATCATAGTCATTTTTATACTCATATATAATCTCATGTATTAATTTTGTATCAATGTTTTTAACATCTTTGTGTGTATGAGATTTAATTGATGTAGATCAAGATTATAAGGAGCTCAACAAGGATCAAGCTTGAAGACTTGAAGATATTTCATCTTTGGTTGAAGTCTAGGACCATCATTGTAAGGCATCTTGATCTCACACTCATAGGGGCTCAAACAAACTCTAAAGGTTAAAGTTTTGGAAATAAATTTTAAGTGGATCATCTTTAAAGCAATGCCCCAACCAATTGGAAAATAATTAAATGTTGAATCTTATATGGTTGGAAAGGTATTTGAATCTAATTTCCAAAACATCAAACGGATCGCAAATCCAATTTTTGTAGAGGGAGTTATGGCCATTTTAGTGGAGATGTGTCAGGCTGTCAAACAGGGAGGGGCAGTCGACTGAGGGCCCGATGCAGTCGACCGAAGTGAGCAGAATGCAAACAGAACCCTCTGTAAACACATCTCAGTCGACTGCTTCAAGGTCCAGTCGACTGAATCGACCTGAAAGGCAATAACGGCTAGTTTTTAAAGGGGTTTTTAATTACCAAACTTGCCACTAACGGCTATAAACTTCTAAGGCCTATAAATGCATGTTTTCCCAAGCTATTTGGGGTTGAGATTTTGATTGGAAAACATAGTATTGATCACACATCTCTTTGATCTTTAAACATTATCATTTGAGCCTTAGTTGTGTGAGTTTATCAATTTGCTCAAATCTTTCATTTGTATTTCTTGAGAGAGCAAAATTGTAGTGAGCTTTAATTGTATTATCCACTCTAGAGAGAGAGTTATCACTTTGTATTCAATTCAATTTGTAAAGATTGAGGGTTAGTACTTGTATGCAAAGAAGAGGTGTTCTTCTTTGGGAGAGATTGAAGGCTCTTGTAACGGTTTGGTGCACACCCGTAAGTGCTCCGAGAACGGTTTGGTCTACACCCGTGAAGTAGATCAGATTAAAGGAATCCTCAAGAGGTGTTCTTGCGGGGTGGACGTAGGCCGCGGGGTGCGATTGCCGAACCACTTGAAAATTTGGTTTGCAAGTATCCCTTCCCTTATCTCTTTAGTTAATTGTTTGTGATTGTCTTTAATTTGCAATTTTGTTTTTAAAAGGTTAATTTCCGCTAAAACCTTATTCACCCCCCTCTAAGGTTTCCACTTTTGGGCCAACACTATTTTATTGTGGTTTCCTTATTCATGTGTGATTGAATTATTATTAGTTCATGTTTAATGAATGGGATAACATAGATAATTGTTCCAAGACCTATTTCAGATGTCTAGTTACATGTTTAATTTATATTAATTTAAAATGTTGGACAACTACATGTGTATTTAGATATAAAACTAATTCCATATTTTGAAAACATAAGTACTTATTTTCTAAAATCATGAGAATAGAATAATTTTATTATCTACACATGTGGGTTTGACAAGTAAGGATGAATTAACCCTTGCCAAATATTCCATTATTTTTTATTAATTAAATTAAAAGGTTTTCTATAAAATTATAACCCTCAAATTTTTTAAAATTCTAAGTGGGAGAGAGAATTTATCAAGTATAAATCTCATGGTCTCCATCACTGGTTTGTAGATGATATGATTAATTTTGTGTGATGGCTCTAGTGTCATCCTCCCCATCGGATGCAGTTGATCATGGAAACATCGGTACAAACTTCTTTAAAAGAATATTTTGGGTAATTGTTAGTGTGAGTCACCTCTCCAACAGAGGTGTTCCTCACGGAACTCTTGACCTAGAATTAAGTGATGGTATACACTTAGCTATAAATATTAATATCCTCTACATCTGAGTCACTGTTGTTATTTATAGGACCAAAGCAAGTCAGCAGTTTAATTTTATTAGGCAAGGTGCATCGCCTGGATAGTAAAATTAAAAGGCAATTGCCTATCTGAACAAATGATGGATAGTATATGGCTTCCCATCGAGTCATACTATTCGCTGTGTATCAGGTTGCTGGCGGATTCTTTTCAAATATGGTAGAAGGAACCAATATTTTTCAACTTGAATCCATAGTAATTTTTTGCCCAAACGTAATTATTTATATTACGTGATTCTCAGGCTTTTAAATGGGTTCTTTCAATCCACTCACCGTTATACTTAAAGAAAACAAACTTACTGGACCAAACTATATAGACTGGAAAAGGAATTTAGATATTGTGTTAACTGCTGAAGAGTACAAGTTTGTGCTTACTCAAGACTGTCCTGAGCAACCTGGTGAGGGGGCAACCGCGGAGGAAATCCAAGCTCACAAGAAATGGGTTAAGACTGATGAGATGGCATGGTGTTACATTTTGGCATCCATGTCAAATGTTCTACAACATCAGCATTAGTCAATGGCCAGTGCCTATGACATGATGGAGAGCCTCCGAGAGATGTTCGGGATTAAAGTTGTGCTGCTAGGTAGGTTTCCATGAAAGACTTGATGAACATAACTATGGCCGAGGGGATGCCTGTAAGGGATCATGTTCTTAAGATGATATCTCTTCTTAATGAACTAGAGATCCTTGGAGTTGAAATCGACGGGGAAACATGTCGATATCGTACTCCAGTCACTGCCAGAGTCTTTTAAGCAGTTCCGCATCAATTACAACATGAATAAATTTAAACATACCTTGGCGGAGCTGCTTAAAGAACTCCAAGCAGTTGAGGGTAAATTCAGGGAGTGCTCTTGTATTTGAGAAAGGTTGTGCTTCAAAGAAGAAAGGCAAGAAGAAAATGAAAAAGACTCAAAAGAAGGTCGCGGGTCCCCCGCCAATCCAAAGGCTAAGAGGACAACCGGGAAAGCCTAAAGGCAATTGTTTTGTTTGCAAGCAGCCAGGACACTGGAAGAAGCAATGTCCGGTTCATCTCGTCAGACAGAACAATCAAGGTAAATCTTATTTACTAGTTGTTGAATCGTGTTTAGCGGTCCGATCTACCGGTACTTGGTGTGTAGATACGGGAGCCACTGATCATGTATGCAATTCTTTGCAGGGGTTCCACGGAACCAGGCAGCTCAGTGATGGAGAGATTTATCTATATATGGGAAATGCTACGACAGTAACAGCAGTTGTAGTAGGAGATCTACATCTTAGTTTTGGTAGAGATAGAATTTTAATATTAAGAAATTGTCTTTATGTACCTTCTATTAGAAGGAATTTAGTTTCAATTTCTAGTTTAGTAAAGAATGGATATTCTGTAACAACCTGCATTTCATGTAAATTTAATTTGCATTTCCATATTTAATTTGTATTATCTGTGTTCATTGTATTTCAATGGTTGTATTTTGTAACCTTATACCCTATCCTATTGTACATTTCAATTCTTTTGGGGTCAAAATGCAATTTTGTAAAATTTGGCAATACCTGTGTTGAATTTCAAATCTGTATTTCCAAAACGGTGAAAGTAAATTCTTTTAACTCAAACTGTATTTTTATCAGAAAATTGTTTCTTTCAATAAAATGAATTTTCTGTATTTTTGTGATGAACACCGTGTCACGAAAATACCAGTTTAGGTTTAAAACTGTCCGTGCTGTGCTAAACTTCCACAAATTTTTTGGAAGTGATGTAAAGTTGGACATGACATACACTTTACTTTCCATTTATGGCAACTAATGATTGCCTTAGGCCTTGTTTGGCAATGCTAGTAGTGTGTGTGTATTCCTAAGGCCATAAGCTTAACCTCCCAAACACTCCAATTGCCCCCTAGTAGTCTATCAGCACCTCTTCAAAATCTGTAGGATCAAACGTATGTATATGAGGGTATCAAACTTATATGAGCTGTGTATCCATTGTAGTGTAGTATAATCATAGAACTTGGAGCCCAAGTTCACCCCCTTTTTTCTTCTATATTTATACACTACTCACACATACATCTTCTGCACAAATTGCAAACTAAACAATGAGAGAGTTTGGAGATATACACAGAGAACTATACAGAATTTTGTAAGAGAAAGGCTATTAATCCCCATAGCCAAAGCTTGGGTTTGAACTTCCTACTTGCTACTCTCTCTCAACAATCTCTACTCTCTACTCATAAGTGAGTATTCTAAACTCACTCTAGAATGTAAATTCATGCTTAGTTACTGAGTTTGTGTATGTATTAATGATCCACCATTGCTAAATTCGTCCATGGAAGCTTGAGCTTCAAAATCATAATTTTTCAAACCTTAACCAAAACTTGTTTTTAGAGTTGATTACGAAAGATTATACATCATAAATGATATGTTTAAAGGTTTAAAGCTTAATTCGTGCATAGGAGAAAGTATATTAGAAATTAAGTTTTGATGACTTTTAGTTTTTCATAAAATTCAAGAGTTATAGATTGATTCATGTAAAATTGATTTCGGATTCTTAATCCTTGCGAAAAACCGAAGAAATCCATATATGATATGCTATATTTACTTCAGTTTTCGAAAATGGGTCAAAAAGACCCCATTAAACTGAAACAGAGCAGTTTCTACAAAGAAGAAGGAGCCTCAGCAATTAATCGCGTGCGCGATCGCGCGAGCGAGGGTCGCGCGAGCGGACCGCGCGAATGACTCCTCGCGCGAGCGGCCCGCGCGTGCGAGCTCTGTATTTTCTGGCCGTTGGAAAAGTTTAATATAAGAAAATGGAAAAATGGGCATATCGCGCGAGCAGACCGCGCGAGCGACTCCTCGCACGAGCGGCCCGCGCGCGCGATATCTGGCAGATAGTTTTGCTTGTTTTATGTTAAGGGTCTGTTTGATTCAACTTTTAAGGACTGTTAAAGCTCTGTTTGGGAAATTATTAAATCAGAATCTTAATTGGTTATGTTTGAACAATTTAAACGTTGAATTGTGACTCGTTAAATCCCGTACGCATGTTGTGTTTATAGTTCAGTGAATTGCCTCGTGTTTTAAAGTTTCATGACATACACGTGGAGTCAGTTGTACATGCATGGTGAGTGTGAATGTTGGTTAGTATGGAAAAGAGTAATGGTCAGTGTGGTATAGTGAGTGCGATTGAGATTGTGATGTAGACACTCTCTGGTAAGTGAGTACCAAAGTGTGTTGTGATTGAGATTGCGGCGAGGGTATCTTTGAAATGCGACGGTGGCAAATATGGACACTCCATGACGCCCATGGAAGCGTTAAAGTGTGTGACGCCGAACTTGGACACTCCCTGGCACCCATGGTAGTGCTAAAGTGTGGCCTACGGACACTCCCTGATACCCGAGTCTGGATACTGCATGAGGTTGCTCCGGTATTTGCATGGCGAATTAGGTAGTCAAAGTGTGAGGCAATGGACACTCCCTGGTACCCCGGACCAAAGTGTGAGGCAAACTGGACACTCCCTGGCACCCCGTTGCTAAAGTGTGGCTATCTTAGTGTTTCAAAGATACCGGTGTGTGATGTTGGGTTTTGTCGAGAGAAAAGAGTCGGTCAGATGAGATGGTGCATCGTTCTCATACACGGTCACATATGTGTGAATTTATCTTTTAAATAATGTTGTGGTTGTTTTCTAAATGAACTCTTTACCTTAAAAGTAAATTTGTGGATTTAAATGAGAAATGAAAAAGAGTAATTGAGTATGTTTTACATTCGAAGTTGTGTTTTTAATACTCACCAGCTTCTTGAAGCTGACGACGTTGATGCGTCCTGGACATTCGTGTTCAGGCTTTTCAGGTTACAATCAGGAGGAATATTATGACTATGCTAACTGAGAACGGCTACTTTTGGAAGAGAAACTGTTTAACTATTATATGCTTTAAGTTTATATGTTTTAAGTTTTTAAATTGTTTTGTAATAAGGATGACTGTAATAGACTTTAAGTTATTGTTTTGTTTCAAGGCGGTCTGTGCCTTAGTTGACCCCGTATCATAAGATGTAATAAGTTAGAAAAATTTTTATAAGCCTTGATTGCCCTGCTCTGATTATTATATTTGTTGTTCGACGTTTGGGACGGAATCGATCCTTCAAACTGTCGCGACCTATGAGTCCATAAAGGAAATTAAATGCTTTCCTTATTTATGCTACGTCGGGGCGTGACATATTCAATTCATTTTAATAAAGTAGTAGTTATTAAAGAAAATAAACGTTTAATTTGTTCTGGTCAATTGGTGGATGATCTTTATATTATAAATCATGTCTCTCCTATATTGCAACTTAATGAATTGAATAACACAAATAGTTTGCCATTTAAGAGAAAAGAACCTTCGAGGATGAACCAAATGCATTTTTGGCACTTACCCCTTGGTCATATTAATTTAAAAATGATTCAAAGACTGGTTCAAAATGTGCCATTAAGCTCATTGGAAGTGGAGGCACTTCCAGTCTGTGAATCCTGCTTGGAAGGTAAAATGACCAAGAGGCCGTTCTCGGCCAAGGGCTATAGAGCAAAAGAGCCGGTGGAACTGGTTCACTCTGATTTGTGTGGTCCTATGACTGTCCAAGCAAGAGGGGGATTTGAGTACTTTGTCACTTTCATCGATGATTACTCAAGGTATGGGTACATTTATTTTATGCGGCATAAGTCTAATTGCTTTGAGAAATTCAAAGACTTCAAGGCTGCAACGGAGAAGCGTCTAGGTAAATGTATCAAGACGCTACGATCTGATCGTGGTGGAGAGTACCTCTTGGGAGAGTTTAGGGAATACTTATTGGAGCAAGAGATTACATCTCAGTTGTCTGCACCCCGTGTGCCTCAGCAGAACGGTGTAGCAGAAAGAAGGAATAGGACTCTCATGGACATGGTAAGATCTATGGTGAGTTATTCAAATTTACCAATTTCCTTTTGGGGATACGCATTAGAGACAGCTACATACATTCTAAACTTGGTACCATCTAAGTCAGTACCTACTACTCCCACAGAATTGTGGACTGGGCGAAAGCCTAGTCTGTGGCATGTTCGAATCTGGGATAGTCCAGCACATATGCTGAAAGAGAACGCAAAAAAGTTGGAATCAAGAATAGAAGTATGTTTCTTTGTTGGATATCCAAGAGGAACTAAAGGTGGTCTGTTTTATAGTCCTAAGGATCAGAAGGTTCTTGTTAGCACCAATGCCACATTCTTAGAAGAGGACTATGTTAGGGACCACAAGCCCCGAAGCCGTATTGTTCTAGAGGAAATGAGAGGAGAGACACCGATACATACTTCTTCGATACCATCAGTACAAGAAGAAATATCACAAGATATAGTTATCGATATTCTATTACTGCGTCGTAGTTGGAGGATTATCGAAACTCGTGTAGATCCTGAACCAACATTAACAAGAAGGTTCCTGAACCAGTACAACGTGTAGATAATGGTGTATTAGGTTCAGAATCTTCACAACGAAATATCAGTGATACACAGACACGTGTTGTGCCTCATCGTAGTGGGAGGGTTATTATTCAACCTGACCGGTATATGTTCTTGGGAGAGTCTTATGACTGGGTCCCTGATGAACAAGGTACCGATCCCTGTAACTACAATGAAGCACTCCAAGATAAAGATATAGATTTTTGGCAAAAGGCTATGAAGTCTAAAATAGAGTCCTGTACTCCAATCAAGTCTGGGATCTTATAGAACCACCCAATGAAATAAAATCCATTGGATGTAAGTGGATCTATAAGAAGAAGAAAGGAGCAGACGGTACGGTGGAAACCTTTAAAGCAAGGCTTGTTGTGAAATGGTTCACTTAAAAAGAGGGAATAGATTATGAGGAAACCTTTTCGCCAGTGGACATGCTAAAGTCTATCCGGATTCTCTTATCCATTGCTGCACATTTTGATTATGAAATTTGGTAAATGAATGTCAAGATAGCATTACTTAATGGGATTCTTGACGAGTGCATCTATATGATGCAATCAGACGGGTTCATTGCGAAGGGCCAAGAACACATGTTGTGCAAGCTTAAGAAGTCCATTTATGGACTTAAGCAGGCATCTAGGTCTTGGAATATCCGCTTTGATCAAGCAATCAAGTCTTTTGATTTTGATCAATGTGCGGATGAATCTTGTGTGTACAAGAAACATGATGGAAGTGTGGTGGTGTTCTTAGTACTATATGTGGATGATATCTTGCTAATCGGAAACAATGTTGGGGTATTATCTTCTGTAAGGGTATGGTTGTCCAGTCAATTCGATATGAAGGACTTGGGAGAAGCCGATCACATCCTAGGGATCAAGCTTATACGAGATCGCAAGAATAGAATGTTGGGCTTGTTACAAGACACTTATATTGACAATATTCTTGCAAGGTTTAGCATGTAAGATTCCAAGAAGGGATTCCTTCCCTTCAGACATGGAATTACTCTATCTAAGGATCGGTGTCCTAAGACACCTAATGAGATAGAGAAGATGAAGGCAGTTCCTTATGCCTCAGTAGTAGAAAGCCTAATGTATGCTATGCTATGTACTAGAACTAACATCTGCTTTGATGTTGGCATGGTTAGTAGATATCAGTCTAATCTAAGGCAAGAACATTAGACTGCGGTGAAAAATATTCTCAAGTACCTGAAAAGGACTCGAGACTATATGTTAGTTTACCAAGCAGACAGTATACCTCAGGATATGTGATTACCCTAGGAGGTGGAGCCATTAGTTGAAGGAGTATCAAGCAGTCGTGTATTGCTGATTCCACCATTGAAGCCGAGTATGTGGCTGCTTCGGAAGCTACTAAGGAAGCCGTTTGGCTCAGAAACTTCCTTATGGATCTAAGAGTAGTACCTAAGGTACAATCGGCTATTACCCTTTATTGCGATAATAGCGGAGCAGTTGCCAACTCAAAGGAACCTAGGGCACATAAGAAGGTGAAACACATTGAGCGTAAGTATCACCTGATACGAGAGATCGTGCAAAGAGGTGATGTTAAAGTGACCAAGATAGCATCAGTAAATAACCTGGCAGATCCTTTCACCAAGAGCTTACCAGCCAAGACTTTTGATAGTCATGTAGAAGGGATATGAGTGAGGTGTGTCGCATCATGGCTTTAAGTCTAAGTGGGAGATTGTTAGGGATATATACTAAAAGGCATGCTTTATGTAGTTGATTTATTATTCATTTAATAAAATCAGTTAATCCATTTTTATGAGAATCTGTGTGGACAATATTTGTATTATATCGTTTATTTAATATTATACATGTATGTCTTTCATTCTACATAGTAGGTGGTTTGGTGTGTAGAGTTCGGCTTACACACAGAAGATCAGACCATCGAATCTTGTAGGATGTAAGATTTTGGTTTACAGTCTTAGATGGATTGGACACACCATCGGTAGGACTGCAGCATGGTGTTGTAGTAGATTTGTCTTGACTGCGGGAAACGGTATAGTTTCAACTCACCATGCTGGTACACTTTATGTATTAAACGGGACCGACTTGGGGTAATTATCTTTACACTGACTTATAAGATAATTAATACCCCGTGACTATTATGAGTGCTTATACTCTAAATTCGAAGTTAATTTATAGACACATACATTTGATATTTACACTTTGATCCCTAAAAGGGTGAGATCCTTAAATGGGTCAATATCTCATTGGATTGGGTGACAATATTAATTGTGTAGTGGATATTAATTAATGATGGAATCCTTGTCTCAATTTTGGGATTGATGATATCCCCTTGAGAAAGCTTATAAGTTTTGATTATGCCAAACCCTGCAAGTGGATTTTGTATCCGACTTTTCAGATAAGTTAAGCAGAGGATCTCAAAGAATTTTAAGAGATTAATTAAATATGATTGTCAGTAATTATATTTAATTAATGGATATTTGTAATCTTAACATGGGGAGATAATAAGCATTTAATAACATAGAGCTCGAAATATATTTTTGAGATAAGGATAGGAGTGCAATTATAATTCTTTAGTGGTATGAATTATGATTTATGAAAATAGGAATCTGATTCAGTTCGAATTAGGATTTCCTAATTCCATAAGGAAGCCTAGTCTTTATTGACTTCTTATGGTCCCTATCGTAGCCTATATATATATATTTATGTTGTTTTGGCTCTCTCCTCAGTTTGCGTTTTTCCATCAAGAGTATTATAACTCAGAATAGAAAAGAGAGCGTAAAAAGAGAGAGCAGAAACATAAAGGATTTCAAAGGAGCCCACACTCAGTTCGATATTCTGGCAGCAAAGGAATACGGTAGAAGATCGTGAGTTGTTATCGAGCCCGTGTTCTCGATTCGTCTACTACAACAATCTGTTTTAGCAGTTTAAGGTAGCCCTAGTTCCGCCCTTGTAAGGTTATTGTAGTTTTCATGTAATTTTTTGCAGTACCAACTTATATGCGTTGTCAATGGATTCTGGGAATGCAGTTTCCTAACAGTCCCGAGGTCTTTTATACCTCGGGTGTCATCCCGAGGTCTTTTGCCCACTGTGTAATAGTGGTCTTTGGTTGCCTCGAGGTTGGGCCCGAGGTCTTTTGATGTGCCTCGGGTGTGGCCCGAGGTCTTTGCAAAGGCTCTCTGACAGTCTGTGGAGCCTCATGTGATGATCGGGCAAATACCATTGCAGTCGGGCTCATCTAGACTGATGAAGACAGGAGGTCGGGTTAGGATCACCGGGCTTCTGGTTACTCTGAGCTGGGGGCAAGGTCAGTGTCACTGGATCCTGACTGCTGCGAACTGAAGGTCAGGTCAGAGCTGCAAAAACCAGACCGCTGTGAACTGGAGGTTAGGTCGGGGTTGCCGGACGCAGACCGTTGTGAACTGGAGGTCGGGTCGGGGTTGTCGAACTCAAACCGATGTGAACTGGAGGAACTGCTAAAGCCACTGGGCTCCTCCACATTGTTCTTCCAGAGCTGTTTGCGCTTCCGCTTACTTCCGGAAGGCTCATAGCTTTCTTGCCCGGGGCTTTTGGTCCTTAGAAATTCTTCGGTGTCAATATACCGTCCGACCCTCTTTGCGAGTTCAACCAAAATTTCTGGTCGGTTTCTGTGAAACGAAGTTACGTACTTGGTGTGTTGAACTCCTGAGCAGAAGGCTATAATGGCGACGGTTTCATCAAGGTCATAGAACCTGAGCTTCTCTTGATTAAACCGATCGGTGAATTCCTTGAGGGACTTATGATTCCTTTGCCTGATTGTCAGCAACTGCATGTCAAGCTTTCGTCGTTCATGCATACCGATGAACGTGTTGATGAACTGCTTGCTGAGTTGCTTGAAACTGTTGATTGATCGGGGCTTCAAGGCATAGAACCATTGAGCGGCCGTTACAGTGCTGGGAAAGGCTAGGCAATATAGTTCGTCTGCATTGGTGGAGAGAGCCATCTGGGCTTTGTATGTTCGGACGTGGTCGACCAGGCTCCCTGAGCCGTTGTACGAATGTAGGCTGGGCTGTTTGAATTTGCGTGGGGTGGCCAACCTCGTAATCTGGCTGGAGAATGGTGACTCTGTCTTGGTATTGACATAGTCCTGAGTAGGATTCTGGCCGAGGTCTTTAGCCATTCTGTCGATCTGTTTCTTCAAATTCTTGATACAGGCCATTACGCCTTCCCGACCGGTATCCGGGGGGTTGGTCGGGCTGGTGGAAGAGGCTTCTTCTTCATGGCGGTGTGCTGTCCTTTGGGATCGGGCTCGGCTATGACTCCGGTTGATCGTATTCCTAAGGCCACCTCGGCAATTGACCGAGTGTCCCTGGACCGATTCCCAAGCCATATGCTATCGCCTCTCCTCTCGGGCAGCACGCCTATTATTGATGTCTGTGGCATCTCCAATGTGGGACGGGTTGGCTCGGGCATGCTGTCTGGTCAAGATCGGCTACTGACCATATGCAGTGTTCCCGGGTTGTTGTCCGGGCACTGCAGGATTGCTTTGTTGAGCCAGTAGGATTTCAATTTGCTGTTGGGTTTGACGCTGGATCTTCAATAGCTGTGTGAGGGTTGCGGTGATCTGCTCCGGTGTCAGGACTGCTGCAGCCTGCGCCGGGGCCGGCGGAACATCCCGGTTGGCCTACTGTGCAATCTTCTTACCCTTCTTCAGAGGCATGACTATCAGCCGAGAGATTTGTTGATAAAAAACTTGTCGTTTCCCACAGACGGTGCCAAGCTGATGATGCCAAAATTTGGCTAAAAGCAAATTAGACCAGATTAAGGAGAAAGAGAATGAGAGACGAGTTTTTTGTATGTGGTTCAGCCCTGTTAATGAAGGAACCTACGTCCATGTGTGTGTCTGAGCACGTTCACTATACTGTAAAAAGTCGGGGACCTGTGATGAACCAACAAAAGTTTAGAGCTACCGTAGGTTGGTCGGGCGAGTTGATGACTGCTATAGACGTGCTGTATAGACTGAAAAACTCATCCCTTTCTATGGGGGTGAGATATAGATTGGGGATCCCCCTTAATGGGGGTGAGCGGTCTCTTTTATAGATACAAGAGACCTACTTGTACAAGGATAAGGAAATACAATCCAATTAGGATTGATTGACATTAATTGTAGGGGTTTCCTAATTGGATTAGGAAATAATGTGTACTTTCCATTAGTCTTCTAGCTTCTGTAGGAAGCTGTCTGGAATATTCTGGATCAAGCCTCAGGGCCTAGGCGAGCTGTCCCTACGATGAGCTATGCCTGCGTGGTCTTCCCAACCTGTTAGTCGAGCTTCGTGCATAAACCACTCGCGAGGTCTCGGGTGGTCCAGACTGCTCGGGATGATGCTAAGTAGCAGTTCATGACCTGGTCCAGATCGGGACCGGTTGCTGAGTAGAATCGTTCGAGCATAGGCTAATTTTGGGCGTATCAAAATTTTTTTTTTTTTTTTTTTCATATTAGCTTAGATTTTAAAAAATTAAATTAAAAAAAATTCATTTTTATAGGTTAACATAATCAAAGTGAAATGGAGGGAGCTTTTGCTTTTGGTTAATACATCCTAGTAGTAATAATTTTCTTATGAATCTAATGAAGTTTGTTTCCACTGAGGTTCCCATTTACTTTTACAACAATGCTAGGGGCACCAAAAGATACAAAAAACTTCCACAAAATGAGTGGAAAGTCTATGTGGCACACTGGGACCCGCCAGTAATTAAGCATTGTTTCCATTAATTGCTGGCGGGTCCCACTGTGCCACATAGACTTTCCACTCATTTTGTGGAAGTTTTTTGTATCCTTTTGTGCCCCAATCATTATTATTACTTTTAAGAAACATGTTGTCACTCCTCAATTGAGACTAGACCACTAGCATCTAGCATCATAATAATTTTTTAAAAAATCTAAAGATAAACCTAAAGACCTGACCAAGAAGAATAATTTTAATCATTTGATCTTTTTGCTTTTCCTTTTTTTGGACTGAACCATTTGATCTTCAAAATTGCCTCTTCTATCTGACAATCATGCTTTGTTACATGTATGTGCTTGTGCCTACATTTTTACATTCATAAACGTATATCTTAAAATTTTCAAACTCGAAATTATCTCAAATGTTACGGTAATGATGCCTGATACGACAATGGTCATTGGTACCACTTTTCACTACCTCAACAATTTGGAACCACTCTCAATATTAGAGATATCCCAATTATAAGGAGAAGTTATTCATCGAGCCCTTCCGTGCTATGTCATCGATAATGTTAACGTGGTGTGACGTCTCAATCACATAACCTGAATTATGTGACCACTAAATTTGGATTGACAAGTGGGAAAGGAGGGTACATGACTTATTATCATGTCAGTGATGTCACTTCATTTTATTGGCTACATGACTCCGTATATTTGGGACGTTACACCATATCAATATAATATCGTGATGTGATGAACTCACTGGAAATTTAGAACCATAACATTATCTACTTTATTTGTATATATGTTTAGCAAAAGGGCTAGGGGTCCAGGTTGTAAGCTGGATTGTCATTTGCCTATCTTCATCCTCTTAGGACATTTTTTACAGCTATAAATAGATGAGTAATGCTAGGTGTACACAAATTTGCACACACTTTTGCACACAAATACTTTAAATGCATGTACCTTGTGCTGTTTGAATTTTTCACACTTTTCTGTGCACCGCTTATACAGCACATGGTACATGTATTTAAAACATTTGTGTGCAAAAGTGTGTGCAAATTTGTGTACACCTAGCATTACTCTAAATAGATTTATTTTGCACGAGAGAATTTTTAAATCAAAGCCTTGGCTGGGTACCGAGTCAGACTTATTTGACTCGGTTAGCCCATGTTTTCCAAGTCAAGTTTATTTATTTATTTATTTTTTCCGTCTTTTTGGTTAAACAATTGATATTGTAAGTTGCTATGGTTACTAAATTTCTATATCAAAATTAGTTCTCAACACATGTAACAGTGCTCACTTGATTTTTATTAGAGAATATATATATATATATATATATTGAAAGATTTATTGATAGGTACACAACACCAATCACACAAATACTACATTTAAAGCACAATAATTCACATTTAAGTCACATGGTACCTAGCATTATTAAATGTGGTACATTAATCAGGGGCAGATCTAGAAAATCAATCCAATGGGGGGCTTGATAGAAGTGAAAGTGTATGGGGTTGCCCCAGAATTTTTTTTTTTTTTTTTACCTATTTATACATATTTTGTGTATATTTTGAATAGATGATATAAACTAATGCTATAAAAATTATCACAAAAACATAAAATGGAGGAGGGGCTTTTATAATAAACACAAAAGCATAAGATAGAGGGGGCTTATTATGATAATTTTATAATATCAGGGAGGGCTTTATAATTTTTAGGAGGACTTAACTGTAAAAATTATTTATTTTCAAGGCTAATTTATAATTTTCAAAACTCTAGGGGGGGGGGGGGGGGGGGGGCTTGAGCCCCTTTGACCCTTATTGGGTCCCCCTTGACTTTAATAATGCTAGATACCATGTGATTTAAATGTGGGGCCTTATACTTTAAATGTAGTATTTGTGTGATTTGTATTGTGTGCCTAACATTATTGATATTAAAATGGTCTCACCCTTATTAAAGATAGTCATACTTCATTTCTCTTCTCAAAATCCTAATCATGCCACATATGTCAAGAGAACCACATTTGTGATATAAAAAATTTGGAAAGAATGATATTATTACTAAATGAACAATTCAAAAAAATATATACGGAGTATATGAAAAATGGTCTTTTTTTTTTCCTCCCCTATTTTTGTTTTACCTTTCACCGTTTGTTTGGATCTTATAGCAAAAAGTAAGGGGTCCCAAAATTTCAATGTGGTGAGTATAGGAGAAAATACATGATACCATGACATAAACGGGAACTTTTACTGTGCACTCATGGTGGTTTGATCGTACCATTCGTTCAGGAGAGAGAAAGAGAGATCTCTCAGGGGCAAAATCATAGCGATTTTGGAGGTGATTTTGGTACATAGTTATAATTTCTCCTCGTCATGTTACAATATTTTCCTCATAGTAGTTACAATTTTTTCTTTTTTTTTTTCTTTTGTTTTTTTTGTGATGGATTTTCTCATCATTTAATAATCTTTCTTTGTGGTGATTACAAAGTCACCATTTTTTATTTCGTAAGTTACAATCTTTTGTCATTAAGTTACAATCTTTTCTCATCAAATTACAATTTTTTTTATCAATTTTTATCATTATTTCTCTCTCATGCGCACATGGCGCGGTCAAACCATGCGCTCACCACAAAATTTACCGACATAAAGGTATCAGTCCTTGAGAGTAGGAGCCGAAAGTGCTTCTTTTTCACTCCCTATTATTTCTCTTTCTTTTTCCTTCCATCTTTTAACAATTCTAAAAATCAACTCTATTTGGAGAAATTATCTTATGTGGCCATCACACTTGTATACTTTTTCCTGTGATTTAAATATTTTGTGAATCCCACATGGATCCTATAGTAGTGCTAAGATCACAGTGATCATTGCATGGCATATCAGTCACATAGAATAATTTATCATTAATGCGATGATAAACATGCCTCAGTGCGACACACACACACACACACACACATATATATTTTGATACTTACATCCGAACCGGATTCACACACACCCCACAATCCCAACCCAACTCCAAAGTCCCACACTGGCCTACTGCAAAGCCCAACAAGGGTCACTCATTCCAACTGAAGAATAACTGGTGGCAAGCCGCTAGAATCTTCTGTGGATTTGAACCCTCTCCTTCCCCACTAGAAAGAGAGGGGCTATGCCAATTGAGCTACAGCCCGCTCGGCTATATATGTATATATACAAAAATTATCAGGAAATGGCGTTCTCTCTTAATTAAAGAAAGGGCTCATGTTTTGGCCGTCGGATCGTGTTTTCGTTAAGGGTAGTTTTGTCATTCACAGTAATGACAAAACTACCCTTAACGAAAACACGATCAGACGGCCATAACATGGACCCTCTCTTTAATAAAGAGAGGACGCCATTTCCAAGCTGACTGTATATATATAATGTTACCTTACTATATTACTATAATAGGGTAGTATTGTACCTAGTTTTATTTATTTATATATTAAAGTTCATGCCACCTTACTAAAAGAAATGCAAGTTTGCAAAACTATATTTTTTTCATGGAGAATTCACAAAGAAGAGTATGAAAAAAGTAGAACCTGCGCTACCTATCACGATCTCGCAGTAGAGCAAGACAATGGAGTCAAAGCAGGGACGAACATAAGTGGAGGCAAGGGGAACTTAAGTTTCTCCCCCTGATTTTTGAAAAATATCATATATACCCTAAAAAAAAAGTACTATTTTTACACTTAAACCCTCTCCCAAACTAAAATAAAAAATAAAAAAAAAATCTCTATTTTACACTTAAACCCCCTTCTCAAGTATGAAATATTCAATTTTTTGGTCTCAATTGATAGTAAAAAATTGTCATTTTATTAGACAGTATACAAACACATATATTTGTAGAATCGATTCACTTATGAACTACTGTACAAAGTTTTTACTTTCCAAAATAGTCCCAAAATGTTACCAAATTCACCACAATTTTGAGTTGAATCGTTCAAATGATAAACATGTCTCTAGGTGAGCTTGGGATACTGCCAAAATCAACTAGTTCAATGCACCAAACATCACTATTAACACCATGTTGAGCAGTCTCAGGACAGCATGAAACTTGTGTTTCCATAGTTACATTTGCACTTAAAACTTTCACATACAATTGCCATTCCAATCACATTGGTTGTCCTCGAGAAGTCACTGTCAGTGTTGGAGGTTGGCAAGGAGAATTCTTCGGTACACCCAAGTGGTTTGGGTGTACTTACAACATTGTGGTTTCGGGTGGGAAATGATTGTTTCCAATAAGAAACATTTTTTCTGCGATCAAAAATATTTGTTTTGGGTGGTTTTGATGGGACACATGTTTCTGATCATGGAACAAATATTCTTTATCGGAAACAATCACTTTCCACCAAAACTACTATGTTGTAAGTACACTCAATTCACTTGAGTGTACAGAAGAGCTTTCGGTTTTCTATATATGAACCCTACCTTTAAGAAAGTCAATATCCACTCAAATAGAAACCTGTAGTTGAGAATCTTCAAGACTTTTGCATACCAAATTGCATGGATATGCCATCTTACATTGTTTGGTAAACATCATGTATCACTGACTCTGAACTAAGTGCAGCTCACGGACTCATGGGTGGGTCATTCCCTGAATGAAACACAACACACACTGACACACATATACGAAGAGCTACTAATGAGGTATCCCTCATATTAAGAAAGTGAGGACTTCTAATCATAGTCTTCGGATCTCATTTAATCCTTGCGGTAAAAGTGAAATTCACTGCAGCTAAAATTAGGTTCCCTCACTTTCTTAAAATGAGGGATCCCTCGTATAGAAATCTCTCCACCAACAGTTTGGCATTTGTGTTGTTAATTCGTTGTCACCTTATACCTAATTATCTGGTATATACTTTAGGAACAGTAGATAAGATTTGTTTGGAATTACATTTACACATTCGTTGTCAACATGAATTGGGAGTTGACGGAAACCCATCTCACTCGACTTCTATAACAAAGAACTTTCACTCTATCATGTTTCCATCTCCATCTCTACTTATCTTTCATTTTTTTTTATTCCTTCGTATCTAAAGCCTCACAATATTAAATTATCTAGCATAAAAAAATCGTAATAGTCATTATGTTCCAAATACATCTTGCCACATATGTGACATGTAGACAAACTTGGTATGAAGAAAGGAAGGAGGGGAGCGAATGGAAGAGAGGAGGGATGCAGCATCCGTCCTAGCCCACGATTTTCTTAATGAAGGGATTAGGAAAGAAATAGAGCTTCACTCTTTCTTGACCTTTTTTTATCCTCAACAAAAAGTCCTCCCTTCGTTATGGAAGGGTAAAATAGTAAAATACATAATATTCCATACTTTATTTCATCATTTTCATCTTAGTCAACCATACATATAGAGGTCTCTTTCTTCCCTCGTCTCTTCCCCCTTCCTTCGCCTTTTCCATCACTCCTACCAAACATACCATTAAAGAATACCTCGCCATACAAATTGTCTCACAACTCACTAACGATTGGATCACTGATCTACATCGATCATCACCCAGAGTTAAAAATTTCTTCACCATAGCAACATGGGGGGAAATTCTCAAGCAAAAATGTGAACGAAGTACACGAGTACACACCAATAGGTTAAATATGTGAATCATCAAGATGAGGTACAGCTTTGGCCATTTTCTCTAAGTTAACTTCCTAAAGTGGCTCATGATAATGACCTCTTTCCTCAAAATTTTTAGCACTGCTAATAGAAAACAACAATACCTGAGATTTTCAAACCAAGCTATAAACTCCTTGGAAAAAAATCCCCATAGCATTATTGAGTTTGGCTCCTTTCCGCCTTTGTACCTGCAACTGGATAAATGCACTAGCATTTCTTTACTGCTTTTGCTTTGCTCTTTTGGCACATAAAGTGATTCCACTAACCACAAAAACACTTTACCACAAATTTGAGAGCCAAAAAGCTACAGATATTTAGCAAAAACAGTTCATGGAAAACAATTATCAAGAGGACCAAACTGATTAATCAGGTTCACGTAATCAAACAAGTTGCGTGTACTCAAATCTAAAGATAAAAAAGAACTTATCGATTAAGGAAGATCACCATCCAATCCATCGATACTGATCGGATTGTCTTTTTGACTGGAAAATGTTCTTGATGATTACGGAATTAGAAGTCACCAAAATTGACAAGGCCACTAATGGACAAGGTTTTTTCTTAACTTTTTACCCTTTTCTATTGGCTACCTTTAGAGGAATTCACACTAAAATAGAGATTATCAGTTAGGCTGGCTTCACAGTGCTCTACTATATATAAACCATAGAGCTTTGGAGACCAGCATAATACAATAACTTCACATTATGATACAAATTATTACTTCTGTCATAAATGTACACATGATATCCATGCTAATCATACTTCACAAACTTTACGCGAGCATAGCAGGTATCTCAAAAATATGAATATAAAAGAAAAATACTCCATCTAAGTCTACAACATTTTATGATAAAGAAGCGTTCTTAAAATTAAATGGTAGTATTTTCTGGTCTTTCCTGGTAAGAAACCCAATATTCAAATCTCATCTTGACAGGTTTAAGTTTCTTGTAATTGACTAAAATGAGTCCAAAGACTGACAGTGAATGCAGGAGAATATATGTAAACATATTTACATCACATATGGCTCAAAGCACCACAATTCTTAAGGCACCAATGTTACAGGTATAGAAAGGAACTTTAGGCCAATGAAACTATCTAATAATGTAATAACGACACTTCACATTAATTAACAATGGATGTATAGCATGAATAAACGACAAAAGAAGGAACACGAGTAAACAAAAAAAATAATGGGAATCAGCCGATTGGGACCATCAGATCAATCAAACGATTCAAAACTAAAAATAAGATCACATTACATGTGTACCCAGCAGTAAAATGCAAACTAAAAGGACAATAATTCACTAAATCCAATGAATAGGTTCATCTCATCGAGTAGAACATTCGATCCAAGAATATAAGGGACGCTACAAAGGTAGGGCCGCTGCTATCCTTCATTATCAATACAAACTTGACATATATTCACTCTCTTCACTTATTGTTACCAATTTTGACTTCGATGTTCATGGGAGTGACCCAAGGACCCATTTGGAATAGTTTCTGCTTCTGCAACTCAATTGAAAAAAAATCACTTGAATCGCAGAATCTGAGTTGCCAAAAGGCTACTGCCAAACACCCACGAAATATTCTTCATTCACCCCCTTTAAAACGAACCACACAGAGAGAATGGTCCCATAACTGGGGTACCATGGGTCACACTTACTAAATAAAGTTCAAGTCAAGTTGAACCCATGCTTAATGGCTCATTTGACGGGTGATCTTTCCAGTTACGACAAAAAAGATTCCTAGTGGGTCGTTTTCAATATCCTCGTCGCCATTTGAATGCGCCTGACAATCTGAATCAGTGGACATCAAGTGGTGGCCATTCATGCTCATCAAGAGCTCATTCATCGCATGCTTGTTCTCAACTTCCACTCAAGCAGACACACTTACTATCTGTTCCTAAAGATGACTTTAATCACAATTAAAAGTCCTAGTTGCTAGAATTTGACAAGCCCATGCAACTTATCCCAATTTAATGAATCCTTAATTTAAGCAAACTTTCCTAAACAAGGAGAAGCACAAATTCCATAAAGAAATGCATTGTCGTTAGAGCTATCTTCATAACAAGATCTACACTCATCTCTAAGCCAAAAAAAAAAAGGGTTAAGACATACTTACAGTCTTCTCGGATAACTGCAAAAGATAGCGTACAAGAATATCTGCCTTCGAAAATATCAAAATGATTATTTTACGAGTTTTGGCCGAGTAATTCCTAAAAAGACACGATCTCAACTTGCTCATGTCAAATTTTAGAACTTATTTTATGGTCTCTAAGCCATGGTAAACGCTTATGACACATGGATTTTCTGTTAACTTATCCGTGCTCAAGCACAATTGTGGAGAAGACATCCCACTTGGACAGTTCGCCATGGATTAGCATAGCATAATGGAATGATTTGAAAGAATCAAAGGATTTGGTCTGAATGAATGCCGCACCAAGGACAAAATGCGCATAATGATGGTATTCGAGAAAAAGGTATAGTAACAATGTAGTATCATTAAGTGTTTAGAATAGTGAATGTACATGTACGTCTAGTGGCTATCTCTACAGGTTGAATCCCTAGTCAAGGTGACACATTATTTATCGCTTGAAAGGGCTTGGAGGGAAGAGGTTGTCAAGGGGACATATTATATATCCCTTGAATGAAGTTTTAAGCGATAAGATCCTAAAACCCTGTAATATCTCGTAGCCACACTCATTTGCTAAAACAAAGGGCAGAGTAACATTGGGTCGAGCATCGGAAACTGAATCTTGCTTCCCAAAGCAGATTTCGAAGTCCATTAAAATGGCATGGGAACATCATATCTTACTAGAAACTATCCTGTGCGACCGTCACACTTGTCTGACTTCCTCTCAGATTTGAGTATTCTGTGGTCTCAATGTGGGTCCTACAATAATGGAGAGATCACAGTGGCTGTCACAAGGTGTAATGGTCACATAGAATAATTTCTCATATCTTCGTTCTGTTTGTTTTGATGTAAAACGTTTTCCAGAAAATGCTTTCATGTACTAATTATAAGGTAAAAGCATTTTCCGAAAAACGTTTTACATCAAAACAAACGAAGCGCTTAGTGATCAGTGGCGGATATAAAGAGGGACAAAGGGGGCTCAAGTCTCCCCAAAATTTTTAAAATTTCTTGACATACCCCAAAATTACAGTTAAGCATGCCCCTTGTTTTATGAGTATTTGAGTCATTGTATTAATATCGCTACATTTACTTGTAATCCAATCCATCCTAAACCATGAGCCAAGTCACAGTCTCACAGATTCCAAATAAAGATCAGTTGAACTAATATTGATGCAATTGTACTCAACTCATCCTAAATATGTGGTCCAACACATTTTCTTTTCACTCCTTAGCTTAATCTAACCCATATTGATTTAAAAACATTCCAAGTTTTACAGAAAACTGTGCACGAAAATATGTAGAAATAGACCCCCCAAAAAAAAAATTAGCATTGGTGCCCCTGAACCCCCGTAAACTCCACTCCAACTCCCCACCACTTTGAATTTCTGCATGTGCCCCTGTATGTGATGTACAATCCATCACCTAAACTGGATCCCTCTATAAAAGAATCTCACCACCAGATACACCAGTATTAGGATTTCAGTGGAAATCATATTAGTCTTTTACTTTTGAAAAAAGAAAAAGAACAAAAAGAACGACACAAACCAATATAAGGCATAGATAATTTCTTAGGACTTCAAAACACCCCGTGGACAAAATGATTACACCACTGAAAATTAAGATCAAGTGTCCTGACAAGCAATTGATATCCTTCAGCAATCTTGTCATGTGGAATTAATGTTGCACTTAATCAGACCAAGTTTTAGAATCATTTTCACAATGTTCTTCAAGTCGTCATGATATAGTGGCAATACAGCTTTGACACCAGTTCTGGTTGTCCTTTTCTTGGATACCACCAGTGAACTAATTTCTGAAAAACAAGGGTCCATCAAAGCAAAACACAACAATTTCCTAGACTTAAATTTCCAGCAGCTATGTGTTTTGTAACTGTTTTAAGTAATGACAATCATCCATTCCATAGTCTACAAGGGGTAATATCCGGGGCACTCTATGACCAGGCACCAAAAATCACCCTTAATTTTCACTCTTTTCCTGCTACAAACCATTTCACCATATGGAACTGAGCAATTATTTTCATTCCACTTGCAATAAAATAAATTTCCAACATAAGAAAATATGCAGGTCGAAAAGAGGTAGATTGGGTATAGGACTAACATTGGGATTGTTTTCACAAAATGACTAATGTCATACTTTAACTCGCAATTCTCATATTTGGTTATCAGTACACCAAGCTGGCCCCTGAGAGAAATTTAAGTTTGCAAGAATCCATTTAAAAAAAAAAATAAAGAAAATCGCTGCGCATTGCTGAGCACAAAAACCAAAAAAAAAATCAGATGTTGCATTGCTCTGTTAGAAATCTCAGTTCTTAGAAAGTCAAGTATGTGCCAAAAAAATCAGCTGTAAGTTAGCTTCTTGAAAACAATGGTACTATAAAATAAAATAAAATAAATATGCACAAAACAATAAATATGCACAATAAAATAAAATAAAAACTTACCTCACAATAAATATGCACCTATCCGGCTAGAATTCTAGTCTCTACATTTTGCATCAAAACAATATTACCAACTTAACTATAACCAGCCCTGGTAAGAGTCATTGCTCAGCTACGCTACGCAGCAGTTAACTCAGCTCGTCCACCAATATTACCAACTTTTCCCTTTAAGAACTCGATAACTTAAATTACTCGTAAGCCTAGGAAGCACCGGTGTGGGTGGGGGTGCAGGGCCGGGAGTGCTAGGAATTCGCCAAATTTCCAAAAATCAAGCGTGTGGCAGATGTACTTGTATAAAATATCAAAAATATATTTTTATAGAATACCTGTATATAAACTATTCTATCACTACATTGTCTTGTTTTAATTTATTATTTTGTAATTAAGACACATATAGCAATTAACAAGCAATAAACATAAAGGCTACAAACATTGTTGTCGAATCGTGAATCGGTTTGCCAAAAATTATGAATTCTGAATCAAATCGAATCGAATCGTGAATCGTAAGATTCACTTTTTAGAAAATAAACAATAATACATTTGTATATGCATATAAAACACACGTAAACACATAATTGTCTAAATACATATATTTATGTGTGTGCTTTTTTTAGAATGTGAAGCCCAACACTTCACATACATACATGAATGCGAATAGGAAAAAGGAAAAAGGAACAAACATAAGAACAATGCATGAATGGCATTACTGCTAATTTTCTAACAAAAAGCTTGGCATTATGTGACTAGTCATATATTTATTTACAAACAAGCATAAGCTTTATACGTAGAAATCGTATCATAACTTAACAATCTGAAAAATAATTCAAGTGAAGAATAGAAGGGCATGTAACACGGGCAAAAATTAACACACCTTTCTTTTCTTTCTATTTTTAGTGGAACTCAAATTTTTATGAATCGTATAGGTCCTGGTGAGCAAGTTATAGACACCTTTCCATACTTTGTATATGGAGTACTTCACTTAATTTCCTCTGCAGCATTGGGCTTTGGCGGTATTTATCATGCACTTCTGGGACCTGAGACTCTTGAAGAATCTTATGGAAAATCCAAAGCCGAGAAAGGGTTTTATAAGATTCAAAAGGTTCGTTGAGCGCCTCATGGCTATGTCATAATAGACCCGAACACTTGCCCCGGATTGAAGTACCACATGAGTGGATATATAGGAATCCAAATCTGCCGAATCAATTTATGCCTAATAGCTCCACATATAGTTCCTCAAACCACATTTTCTAAACGAACCAGAGCTAGTCCGAATTGATCTTGTAAAAGAATTGTGAATCATCCCTGAATCGGACGTTTCAGACCGATTCAATGCGATTTCCGATTCATAGGCATGATTCGAATTGTTCAGTATGAGAATCGAATCGAATTGATTCGTAGAAATCAAATAGTGAATTGTACAACTCTAACAACCATGGCTATAAAAGCAAGTAAGCAACACATAAATTCTTAATCTACTAATAAGCATTGCAATGCAAGAAAATAAGAAGAAAACAAATTCATATTAAACGTTAACAAAGCACGAGTAGTTTTGTTTCCATCATTCATTCAAGCAAACTATTACCTATAAATCTCTGTTTTCCGTTTCAAAGATAGACATTTAAAGACAAATCTAACATAACTACACATATCTCTGTTTTTCATTCCATGGTTTTTAAGATTTGTTCAAAACTAACATAAATTTGATAAAATCCAAATAGTGCGTATACTAACATAAACTAACTTAAATATGAAGTGAGAGCTAAACGAAGCAAGTATAGAATTAAAAAAAAAAATGAGCTTATAAAATATATATATATATATATAAACCAGCCGCACCCTCGACGCACCCAAAATCCAAAAAAGAACTCTGAAAGAACTCAGGCAAATCCTCGCCGCACCCGCACTCAGTGCAAGTTCGTCACCCTTTTTGGAGTGCCCGTGCTTCCTATTAGCAGACTATGTGCAAAAAAAATGTAAGCCACTCAGGCTCTTTTTAAACCCCAAAACAGCTAACCCATTACAGTTATAATCAATCAGCCATTGGCAAAAACTACTTCCTATTTCCCTCATAACCTCCTCTCCTTTTCTGGGTAGATTATCTCCTAAAACTGCAAACACTTCACATTGTCACTTGATGCCACACTACTAGTACAGACTGTACAGTAGTACCAACAAAATGAAAGGATTGAATAGGGTATTTGCGATTATGCTGATACTTCTTTCATATGCCTAATCATTATCCTTTGTCTAAGTCTAACTTTAGTCGCTCCATCTTGATTCATCACACCATGTAAACATATTCCAGACACTTAATGGGATGGACAAGAAAACAAGAAATACACAAAATAAGAAGTCCTAAACAATTTCTATGATTCTGGTTTCTTTAGCCAGGTTCTTTATTTTAAAACCAACAGTCTGTGGGAGGTGCCAAACTTGAACTTCACTGATAAAACAGCTGTAAACGAAAGAAGAAAGCACAACCAACCTCAACATAGGGCAGACAAACCAAACTGTATGGAGTCTTAACTGCTTTATATGCAAGCTAAACCAAATGACAGACTTCATCGATCAAGCAATACAACTGTAAGACAAATTGAAATTAAAAGAAAATTGACGAGGACATATTAATGAAGCATAGACAATATTATATGTCTCTAGATCTTTCCTTAGTTTAACAAGGATTGTTCATCATTGCACAATGAGAATTTTGCAAAGAACAGGGATGCTGCCAAAAAATAAAACCCCACTTTCTTGAAAAGGTATATTCTAACTTGCACAACCAGATACACAGTGTGAGAGAGACGACTTATTCAGCACCTGTATCCTCAACAGCTTTCTTATATTCTGGCTTGAGCTCATATGTTCCTTGGTTTGTTCCCCTCTTATTGTAAACGCATAGCTCATTCAGAATCTCTTTCAAGAATTGCTGCATAGAAATAAAAGACTCAAAATTCCTAACGAACTAAGGTTCAGTCAAGCGCTAAAATTAGTGGGAAAACAGTAAGATAACATCACTCAGTCATCACCCGTCATATCTGTACAATATTTAACCTACAAGAGGGTAAAGTTTAGGCCATTCCATGCTCAAAGCCATTATTAAATTACTTGACACAAAACAGCAGACAATTCTTCCAAATAACTAAACCATCTCCTACTCTTACTCAGAATAAAGAGCACCAAAAAAAAAAACAGCCTCATTTCCTCGATAAGTAAAAAGTTCAAGGGAAAGCTGCTAACTTAGCAACATTGTGCAAAAACAGTAATTAAAGGGCTTACTGCAGGTTGATCTGTCTCTTGAACTAGCTGCTTTAGTGCCCAATTAGGTTGTCTTTCGAAGAGCTTAAACATGATATCCTCCAGCTCCCCACGATCCCTTCTAGTTCTTTTTACATCTGCTCCCTTAACCGGCGCTACTTTCTTCTTATCCTGGACATAGATGGTCGATGGCAAACAATACAGTTCAATAATTAATGACCCATAAGACATTCCCTTTCACATTTTAGGTACCCATTAATGAGAGCATATATGTGTACTAATGAGTATCAGAAAGACATATAAAAACTTATTTAAAAGTTTTGCTTCTTGATTACGAGAAAGGAAACTATTTCCCTAGTGTGTTACTCAACGCTTGAATAATTTTGAAAGTTAATAAAACTTCAAAGTATAATAGGAACTTCAGAAAGAGGAACAAAATCCAGAAATTATAATTTGGTTTCACCCTATTCTCCCTTTCTTCCTATTTTCCTTATTAACAAAAATAGTTGAATGTTTTCTAATCCTTTCCTTTCCTTTGCCTCACTAAATCCGTGAACCTAACAGAGCGTAACAAATATGGCAAATGCACCTGAGGCAGTGGTAGGTTCTGCTTGTACATCTACGATTTCTCCCAATGAGAGTACGGTTCGGGTCCTTTGGGATTTACATATTCATCTGTTTTAGATTGGAGACTCCATTCAAACTTTGGGGATTTAACATTTCTTCTTATGAGTACGCAAAGTGTTCTCAGCACAATTCTCCTTAAGTCATTGACAAAGTCTTAGAATAGTGTGTCTGTTGTCACTATCAGTCCAAGCCATTCTCACTTATGCATATCTATCAAATTTCTCTTATCTTGTTTGATTAGTATCTAAACACAGTTTTTCTCTGAAGAAATAATTAATTGGAAGCTTAGGGTTAGACAAATTATCTTAACCCCTTATTTATTAACAATAAGAAGAAGAAATAAAATATTACAAATAGACCCACTAACAATTAATATCCTAAGAGAAATAATAATAAAACAAAATATTCTCAACACTCTCACTCAAGCTGGTACAAATATATCTCTCATTCCCAGCTTGCCTAGAGTAGTGTGGAAAGGTTGACTTCCTATCCCTTTGGTGAGGACATCCGCAACTTGATTACTACTCTTCACGAAAGGAAAGGAATACAGATAACTCCACTACTTAGCTTTTCCTTGATGAAATGTCGATCGATTTCCTCATGATTGGTTCTATTATGTTGGACAGGATTATGAGCTATACTGATTGCTGCTTTATTATCACTATAGTCTCATGGAATGTACCTGTTCAACCTTCAAATCCTTCAATAAAGACTTGGCCCAAAGAAGCTCACAAATACCTTGAGTCGTTGCCCTGAACTCAGCTTCTGCGCTATATCTTGCCACAACATTCTGCTTCACTTCGCCAGACAACCAAGTTCCCTCCTACAAATGTGCAGTACCCGGTGGTGGACCTCCTATCCGTGACAGAACCAGCTCAATCACCATCTGTATAAGCCTCTACTCTCAGGTGATCATGCCTAACAAAGAATAAGCCCTTTCCAGGAGATGACTTCAAATAACGAAGAATCCTATAAACCGCATTTTGGTGTGACACCCGAGGAGAATGCATAAATTGACTAACAACACCAACAGCAAAAGCAATATCAGGACGAGTATGAGACAAGTAAATAAGCTTATCGACGAGTCTCTGATAGCTCCCCCTGTCAACCAATTCCCCGTTACCGTCTTCACTAAGTTTTTTTATTCTGCTCCATAGGTGTATCACAAGCTTTACTACCAAGCATCCCTATTTCCTTCAATAGGTCCAAAACATACTTCCTTTGGGAAATAAAAATCCCCTGTTTGGACCTTGCAAGTTCAATTCCCAGAAAGAACTTCAAAGCTCCCAAGTCTTTTATCTCAAACTCTGTGGCTAGCTATTTTTTCAATTTTTCCATCCCCTCTAAGTCGTCCCCTGTAAGCACAATATCATCAGCATAAACAATAAGTGCAATGGTCTTACCCTGTGTGGAATGTTTGATGAATAACGTATGATCTGCATAACTCTGTCTAAAACCAAACCGAAACATAGCTTGTGTGCATCTCTCAAACCAAGCCCTTGGAGACTATTTAAGACCATATAACGATTTTCTCAATCAACGCACCTTACCCTCTGTCGTGGAATCTTCAAAACTAGAAGGAACATCCATGTAAACCTACTCTTCCAAATCACCATGTAAGAAGGCATTCTTCACATCAAACTGGTGAAGAGGCCAATCTAGATTCACTGCAAGGGATCATTTTTGCCATTGGAGCAAAAGTTTCTTCGTAATCCACACCATAAGTCTGTGTGTACCCCTTTGCTACCAACCGAGCTTTATACCTCTCAATGGAACCGTCAGCCCGGTGCTTTACTGTAAACACCCACTTGCACCCCACAGTCCTCTCACCTTTAGGCAACATTGTTAATTCCCAAGTACCAATCTTGTGAAGAGCCTTCATATCTTCACTCAGAGCATGTTTTCACTTGAGATCAGCAAGAGCATCCTGACCATAGTTAGGAACACTGACAGAGGAAATTTTTGAAAGGAATGATTTATAAGAGGCAGACAAATTAGAATAAGACACAAAATTAAAGAGACGGTGTTGAATACAAGACCTTAACACCCTTATGGACATAAATGGGAACATCTAAATCATTTGGTTCTGGAGAGGGTGTATCAAAGAATTACCTGAATCATCATCACTCGGAGAGAATGGCAGTGGATGAGGAGGAGCAACAGTCTCTGAAGCCTTTCTAGTCTTCCTTTTACTCCATGTTCCCCTCGAATAGACTCTTAACTCTCTCTCTCTCTCTCTCTCTCTCTCTCTCTCTCTCTCTCAACTCCCTCTCTTCAGGCTTCCCCTCATTTCTCTCTATTCCAACTTCCTCACTCTCTCTTTCAACCATTTCCTGCTCCACCTCAATCATCATAGGTAACACAGAACTAACGGGTATCTCTTCACACCGTGTCTCCCCCTGAAGAGATGTCTGAAGGTCAACAAAGTAGGACTGAGACTCGTGCAAAAGTGACATCCATCGACACAAACCATTTCCGAGGAGGATGGTAACACTTGTAACCCTTCTGTGTAGGATAATATCCGACAAACACACACTTAATAGAGCAAGGATCTAACTTCCCACGGTTAGGTGAATGGTTATGAACAAAGCAAAAGCAACCAAAGACACAAGGTGGAATGGATGCAGAGAGGGCAGGATGGGAAAGAACCTGAAGTGGTATTTGTTTATTTAGAATTGGGGAGCCTATTAATGAGATAAGCAACTGTAAGGACAGTTTCGCCGCAGTAAGTACGAGGAGCATTAACCTGGAAGAGTAAGGAGCGAGCAACATCTAGAAGGTGACGATTCCTGCGTTCTGCCACACTGTTTTGTTGTGGAGTGGCAGTGTAAGAAGTTTGGTGAACAATTCCGTGAGAAGAAAAATATGCACCCAAGCCATAATCAATATACATGATCAGAACGCAAAATTTTCACTACCGCCCTAAATTAAGTATTCACCATGTTGTGAAAATTTTGAAAAATATCAAATACTTCTCATTTTTCTTTCATCATATATATCCAAGTAGTACGAGAAAAATCATCAATAAAAGAAACAAACCAACGATGACCTTTTAAGGACACTGTACGAGAAGGACCCCACACAAAAGTATGAATTAAAGAAAATAGAGCTGAACTTTTATTATCACTAGGAACATAAGAAGCCCGAAAATGTTTTCCAAACTCACAAGCATCACAAGAAAAATTCGAAATACCAGTATTTGCTACAAGAATAGGAAATATATGCCTAAGTAAAGAAAGAGAAGGATGGCTTAATCTCCTATGCCAAAGGTGTAGATCTTCAGCATTATTCTTTATAACTACGGAATGATGAGACAACTTATCTCCTTCATCAAGAATGTAAAGACCATGCTCCTCTCTACCCTGTCAATCCTCCTCTTCGTGATAAGATCCTGGAACACAAAACGAGAAGGATAAAATGTTACACTATAGTTTAGATCCCGAGTAATACGACTCAAAGATAAAAGGTTGTGAGAAAAACTAGGAACATGTAACACAGAAGTCAAGGGTAGAGAAGGAATACCATGAATTAGACCTTTCCCGGTAACAGAGGAGAAGGTACCATCAGCTATCTAACTTTATCTTAGCCTGAACAAGACTCATAGTCAAAGAAGATGTTAGATGACGGGGATATATGATCAGAGGCACCGGAATCAGTACTCCAAGGAGATGAGACATGAGAAAGAAATGCTCTTGGTGATGTAACAAGATTACCTGACTGGACAAAGGGTGAAGAGGTACTTGTAGATGTCGGAGTAACACACATGGCCATCAGTTGTCTGAGAGTCTCAAATTCAGTGGCAGATAAGAAGTTGGGGTTGGCATCAGAAGATGGAGCAGGACCACTAGAAACCGGAGCAGTAGGCTCAGGAACGGCAGAATGATGTGCACGAGCAGCCTCTCCATGGCCACCAGAATGACCTCCCCGACCACCAGGTGGTTTGCTATGGAGGCTCCAGCAATTGGCCCGAGTATGATGGGTTTAAAACAGTAATCACAAATCACAACAGGTCGATCGGAAGGAGTCGGCTGCTTGGACCAATCTCTAGGTGGAACAGAAACCAAGGCAAATCTCTCGGTGGGTGCAAAATGAAGCATAACATAACGACGGCTCTCCTCATTCTGGACATGAGCAAAGCCCTCCTGAAGGGTGGGAAAAGTATCCATCTCAAGTACCCAACTACGAAATGCGTCATAATGAGGGTGAAGTCCCTGAAGGAATTTAAAGACCCTCTGCTTCTCTAGTAGTTACAGATATCCCTCAGCATCAGTAACACACATAGGCTGATAAGCCTGAAGTTGATCAACACGATCCAAACTGGTAGTAAGAAACTGAAAATATTTGGTGACAGTCATATCACCTTGTTTTGAACGGTCAATGGAACGAAGCAACTTAAATTCCTGTGCATAGTTCTCCCGTCGAGATAAAGTAGTTGTACCAGTGTCCCAAATCGCCTTAGCAGTCTTCATAACCAAACCAAAGCAAACCAAACGGCTGTATGAATCCTTTTTCTCCATTCTGCACGATCAAGAGCTATATGCTCATTTACATTATATATATTCATATCTTGTTGCACTACATACTCCCAGGTCAGTCTAGGTTTGCCTCTCCCTCTAACCATTCCAGGCACTACGATCTTATCACTCTTTTGCACAAGTGCATAATAGGTCCATACAGGGACCTAGCAACACCACAAAAATGGAAAGAGGAATCAAAATAGCAACGTAATGCTGGTTGACTTAAATCAGCCCTTGTGGGGCTTGAAAAAGGGTTAAAGAAGGAAAAATTGGAAAATCAAGCCAGGATGTGAGAAAGGATGGCGCACTTGTGGGCAGCAAGGTGGGGTTGCAGCGAGCAGGAAGAGGGGTGGCTAGGGCTTTGGCGAGTGGAAGAAGGGTGGCTGGGGCTGCAGCGCATAGGCTAGAGGAGCTGGGGGGTTCGGCGCAAGGCTTGGGGTTGGTTAGGGCTTTCGCGCAATGACTGGTGGTGGCTGGTGGTAGGCGTGGGGTGGTGGTGGCTAGGGTTGGAGAACCATACCATGAAGATTAATTAATTGGAAGCTTAGGGTTAGACAAATTATCTAACCCCTTATATATTAACAATAAGAAAGAAATAAAATATTACAAATAGACCTACTAACAATTAATATCCTAAGAGAAATAGTAATAAAACAAAATATTCTCAACATTCTCTTCATATTCATGTGTGATGGTAGACAAGCGCGCCATAATGGATCACTGGGAAACCCTGCGGCTCATACAGCTCTAGACGATATTCTCCCGTGTGGACAATGCAACTGCCAAGAAACCCCTGGCAGCTTATGCAACACACGTGTAGAGGTGTCCACGACATGGGATAAGTTGATGAGTACAATTATAATTCATCGGACTTCTGTGAGACGCAAAAATATAAGCTAGCGAACAATTCAAATTCAAAGGCCTTTTTCAAGCTAGCTCAAGTCAACAACTGCTAAAGTATCTCAATCCCAATACTAGACCATGTGAAGATCCCAACCGGCTGCATAACAAGAGGATCATCGATGCCCAAAAAGTCCTATGACACCATTGATGCCCTAAAAAGGCAAATGTACACCCAAAGCTGGATATTGAAAGTTCGTAGGAAAAAATAGAACATATAAAGTGGCTGAGCTACAAGAATCTACATTACTACTGGAATGTAAAGAAGGGAATGGTAATACCTTAGCATTGGAAGAGATGAAACCAACCATTCCAGGCATGGGTCTCATATGCACTCCGCGATCATTGTCAATCACCTGTTAAATAGCCAGGGAGTTTCCATCACACTGATGTTATGCAAACAAAACAAAACAACTTAATACTTGAAGGAAATGAAAAGTGAGATACCTTACCTGTATTTGTCTATTTTTAATCATTGATTTATTTGTCCTTTCACGGCACAATCTACTATACTCCTCCATGTTCTCATTATGGGGCTTGAGGTCAAATTTATGTTCAACCTTCCCTTCTGTTGCAACCTTACCTGCACCAGACATGACATTTCAATTCCAGTTTGTTAACTACTAAAAATCAAAACTTTCAGAAAGAACACATAAATTACACCCCAAAATCACAGGGTCATGAAGTGGATTGCTAGCTGTATATCTCCGACTCAGTCACCCAGATGCCAGACCAAATCAAATACATGTCCCAGTCCATTAAAACACTAATGCATTTTTAAACAAGTGATTGACATTGTCCATTCATTATAAATTTATACCTAAAAACAGTTAAATAGCATTTTTACTCCCCACTGAAGGTAAGATGCCACTTAATTGATTTTTGCCTCTCTTTTTTCCCCCTTTCTTATTATTTTCATATTACCATTGGTATAGAGTCACGCCGTGCAAAGCAAATGTTTATTGGAAATAGAGAGTTCATCAAAAAGAACCATTTAAACTCAGACAAATAAAGAATATGCCCAGCAGGAAAATAAATAAATAAATGAAATACATTAGGATCTTGAAGAAAATATAAACCATGATCATCACCTTGACTAGATTCAGAGAATACAGACATCGGAACAAAGTCCTTGAACATATTTAAGGAGTAGCTCTTTGGCATGTTCCCAGTCTCATTGCCAGTCATCTCCATTGAGAACTGGTTGTCATTCAGCGTAAATATCAGAACAGTGGAAAGAAAATTGTGCATGCAAATTGTACTGTACATTGAACATGCCACCAAATCTTTCCAAAATTTAGATATTCATTACATAAGATAAACCAAAAAGGAACATAAACGGATTGTTATTCTACCATAAATGGGAATTATCAATGCAAAACAGATGGAATTGAATACCATCTACTCCAATTAAGGAATGGTAAAGCCCAAATAAATGGAAATATAAGGTGATCAACAACTAGTTGTTACTGCCCTGGAAAAATAAAGTCGATAACTTTATAACCATGAACGTCGAATCATGAACCTTACAATCAACTAACAGACATTGAATTAGCAATGACAAAATGTTTGACTCAACTTCCGTACTCATAATCAACTGATCAACTGATCAACAACCCCGTGTAAAATTTCATCTTCTCACATACATGTTTATAGCCAAAGGGTAAGTAAAATAGTGCAAATACTCGACAAGGGAAAGAAGAAAAAGAAACCAATAAATCCAAATCTTGGTATCTCACCAACTCCATCAGAATCAGAGTTGGCTGTAGTGACATTAGTATATGCCTAAACTGAGAACAAACAATACCACATAGTTCTGAACTGATAATATTAGCATTGGACATACCGTCATCCACGGATATAATACCAGCCGAGTTCATAAATCAAACAAAATAAATAAATAAATTGGCACTGAAATCTAACACAAATTGAATGATGCAATAGCAAATGGTATCACTACCGTCGTTAATGGTCTTACCAATCTGATTGCACAAACACATTTAATTCACACCATAAAGAACTAAATAGATTACAAAGAGAGTCTTTTACAGCAAGGCAGACAGTTCTATCTTCAAGAGATGTAAATAAATAGGAAGAATTCATATTTGGTATGTTTAGAGGATATTATAAAAACAAGTTAAACACAATCCAGAAACTGTGGATTTTCAGCATTATGTAGAAGTATCAACATAATGTAACAAATTCAAAACACTGAGCTCCATAGAGCACCAAAAATTCATCGGATTTAAAAACGGGAATTCTAGTCAAAAGTCGTATAAAATAGAAAATTAACAAAAATAACATTAACCAGTTTTGTGAAATTTATGTGAAAATTTCAAGTTTCAAACAACTAATTATGTGAAACTTTGTAGCATAATGATTTGATCAAGTTTAGCTAATCATGGAGTTTTGACCAAAATTAGAAAGAGGTAGTCCTCCAAACTCAAATAATCCAATATGAGGGAGTTTTTACCAAATTTCTATTTTGAAAATTTTTGTTAAATTTTATGCCTACAGCAGAAGAATAATCTCATAGTATCGATTGCGATAAATCAGGAATTAAGTCAGAGTTTGAGTTTGGACTTAAATTTTGTTTAGATGCCAATGAACAAAAACAACACAGCCATACATATATATATATATATATATATACACATACAGGTTGTGAATACCTGACGAGAAGAGGGATCGTCGGGGCAGAGAGGATCAACGGAGACGACGACCTTAGCGACGGACCGAGAATCGGAGGCTGAGGACTGTGATTGCCATGACTTGGATACCACTACAGGGCACTTCATCAGCCAAATCGATCTCTCTGCCTTTCCTGTTTCCAAATTGATTGCGTTACTGTTACTGTTAACGCTGTTCTTATGATCTTCATCCATGTTCTTCGCACCTCTCTCTCTCTCTCTCTCTCTCTCTCTCTCTCTCTCTCTCTCTCTCCAAGATTCCCGTTTTCTCTCTCTCTCTCTCTCTCTCTCTCTCTCTCTCCTCTGCGAAGACGGACTTGGTGTCTGAAACTGAGAGGACTGAACCGGACTCGAATGAAACGGGTGAAATAAGAATGTAAGATGCGGAGATTCAGTGCGGTCTAGTCTAGCTGAGTCCGAGGACTTCTCGTGATATTATTCATTGAAAATCAGAAGTTTTTGTTTTTTAATTGGAACCAGTCATTTTAATCACGTATCTAAACTTGACCACAGGGGATCACAATTCCGTCCAAGTCACGCGAGCTCTAGCTCAAGTGGTATCACCCCTAACTTCCCAGTGGGAGGTTGGGGGTTCGAATCCCGTCGTGGGATTCCTCTCCTTGCCCCATGTGTGCGTTAGTCGGAACGAGTGGCCTGTGTGGGCTTTGCGGTGGGCCAATTGTGTGGGGCTTGGGGTTGGGTTTGGGCTGGGTTGGGTGTGTGCGTTGGGGTGTGTGTGCGTGTCCAGTCCGGATCAAGGTAAGTAATCAAAAAAAAAAAAAAAAAAGTGAATAGGTGGCCCTCAGTCGGATGGCCAGCTCGGTCCGCACAGCCCGGCTTTATTTTTTTGGAACTTGGGTAAAGAAGTCTGTCCGGTGTAGACACCCCGATTTTGACCAAACGTCAAATTCAGGAATTGTTTACCTCTTAACACCGATGATGACGATAATCGGTGAAATTCGAAGATTTTTCAGAGAATTCAACTTCTTCAAAGATGCTTCAAGTAAAGTTTCAAAATAAAAAATAAAAAAATGAATGAAAAAAAAATGAAAAAAATGAGAAAATGGGTATTTGAGAGAAACCTGAACGTTGAAGAACGTGTGAGAAAATTAGTCTGAGAATACCTTCAAAATATCTATATAATAACCGGCAAAGGACTTTATGTCCAAAAAAACTGATCCAAAGGTCTTAAGTTAAAATTCTTCTGACATTTTGATCATAACCGTCCACTAAAATTGGATAATTTCAGCCGTCCGATTTAGATCTAAGGCTCATCTCAGCCGTTCTACTCTCTCCCTCTCCCTCTCACACGCTCTCCCATCACTGCCCCAGTTTTTGAAATTCAAATCACTCTCTCTCCCTCTCAACACCAACCCTCTTTCTCAGAGCTCACTGCGACCACCGTCAGTCTCTCTCTCTCTCTCTCTCTCTCTCTCTCTCTCTCTCTCGCGCGCGCGCGCGCCATCACCATCCATGGCAGCACGGTCTAACCCTAACTTCACCCTAGGTCCTTAACACTAAATCTAACCCTAACCAAATTTTATAGCAATGGCAGAGCTATGGAGGTGGGTAACTCACACGCAACTCACTGTTCTCTCACCCATCCCCCTTATCACACTCTCTCACTCTCTTCTTCTCAGACAGCCACGGCACCATTGTTGGCCACCACACCCTCTCTCTTTCTCTCTCTCTCTCTCTCTCTCTCTCTCTCTCTCTCTCTCTCAATAAACACAAACATCCGCTAAAAAAACCCTAATTGTTGGAGAGCCATGAGAAGGTAAGCACAAATTTGGATTTATTTTGCCTTTTTTTTTTCCTGAATTTGTTCTAAGGGTTTCGAATGTTTTGCTTGATTTTTTTCTTAGGGCTTCTATTTAAACAGCCACTGTTCTTAGGGCTTATTTTGGTTCTGGGAATTTTGGTGTGCCAATAGGAATACAGAGAAAGAGGGTAGAAGGTATAATTTGTATCTTTGTAAATATACAACTGTTCCTATGTTATTATTTGCTTATACAGTAGTTGAATTTTCACTCCCAAAATTCAATGCTTGAGTTATATTTTTGTCTCTCTCATCTCTGACCCATGTGTCACTCTAATTTTCAACTGAGTTTATGAATGTAACCCTGCTGCAGATGTCAAGGTTAGTAAAAGAGCCATCAAAGCATTGGTTTCTCAAAATTTCATCTTATTTTCCTTAATGCATTGTTTTCTCTTCCTATTTCATTTGATACAGATTTACCTATGATCTATGCACATTAGTAAAGGAGCCATTGGTCGACATCATCACCATCTTTAGTTTTAGTCAGTTTTTTTTGTTCAACCTCTAATGCTCTGTTTGGTTTATGAGATTTCAAAGTTTAGAATTTGTTTATTTCACTTTGTTTGGGATATTGACTGATGTATTGAAATAGTGTTCTGAGTTATTGTCGTTTTCTTTTGAATCAATTCTAATATACTTATCTTATTTTTTTTTATTTTCTAAAAAAAAAGAATTCATAACTTGATTGTCGACGATTCACATACATATGTTGTCATTCCGGTCGTTCTTCCTAGCTGAAGGGTAATGCTGAAAGATTGTTGAAAGCAATTTGTGTGCTTTTTAAACATGGGCAGTGAGATCAATATAAAAATCAGCTCTGTTTGTTTTGACCTCTTACAGGATATATTCACTGGTTACATAAGCAAGAAAAATTAGGGGCTTTCCTTTGCATTGTTTAGTTTCCAGATTCAATCATTGCAATGACTTCGGTGCTTGCGTTTGGTATTTCTGTTCAATATTTTTGTTTGATAAGTGAAAACAGATTTTGGAGTATTTGGGCGTGGGAGATATTGAGAAAAACACTTCTACGTTCGACCATCAATGTAAGTTTTTTTTTTTGTTGGGCCTTCCTTTTTCTTAATCCTCTGTTTGGTTCATGAAATCTTTGAAATCCTTGATTCTCAGACTGGGAGTTTTTGATGTAGTTGATGTATCAAATGGCTTACTCTGCCTTTTTTTTTTATTCAAAATTGGCTGTTGTTTGTCTATTTGTTGCCCTAGGTTCTTAATTGAATCCATTCGGTGGAAAATTTAAGCTTCTTTGGTCTTCGTGCAAAGCTTTAGGATCATGTACTGAAAAGGAGTTAGAAGGACAAAGGATAATACTAAGATGTAAAATCATATCATCTTGCTTCAACTAATTTGGGGGAAATGGTATGTTTCTTACTCTTTGACATTTAGTTTTCATAATGCAGCATGCACTTTTATTATGTGGCTTGAATTGTTTAACCTGTAATTTTGTGAATCATGGGAATGGAATTTTTCTGTTTGATCTTTGGTTTTTTATTTTGTGAATATGCATTTTGCTAATCATGCCAATGCCATGTGCGATTTTCAATTCATTATGGTTTTTCATAAAAAGAAGAATATCGAAAAAAGTTCATAAGCAATTGATTTTGATGTGTATTGGTGGGATCTTTTTTTGTTGGTTATATTATTAATTATCTTTTACTGTAAAAGTTTCAGGGAGTGGAAGTCTCACGATTTCAGCTTTATCTTTAGCACGGACTGAAAATAGTTATACTGGCCTTTTAATCTTCTTTGTTTTTCATGTTGCTCAATTTGCTTTATTCATCATCTTTGTTGAATGTGTAAAGCCCAAGCTTTAGGTCTCTTATGTTGGGGATAAATACTTTATGTTGCTACTTTGCCACTGCTAGAATCTTTTATGCTTAGTCCGCATATTGTTTAGAACCATAAAACAAAAGTAATTTTGCTTCTTTTCTGTTTGTACACTGGAGTTTGCAAACAGAAAACTGGTGCAGTTTTGGACCTGTAATTCATTTAGAACAAAATGACATTTTTAGTTTTTTTTTGGCAGCATGATAATGGGAGTTGTAACTAATGAACAATTTAGGATTTCAGCATGATCTCTCACTGTTGGTGGATTCCAATATTTCCTTTTTATGTTCTTTCTTTTGCTTACTGCGTTAGCATGTAATGTTTCCTCCTGGGTTTCTCTTTTCTCTGATTATACTTCTCCTCTGCTTTTGATCTCTGACTTGAGTAAAGGAGCTTATACCTTCCCCCCTAATACTCAAGTCATTATATGTAGAAGAACGGCTGCATCAGTACAAAGTACCAGCTGTGGTTGAAGAGGAAGAAACCGACTTCAGTGTCGGGGGAAGGAGATTTTGCAGTGGAAGAAATTGAATTTGATTTCCTGGAAAATAGTAGGCTTTTTAACTATCATCCCTTTATTAAAAATCACAATTTTGAATTGTATTATGCATATGATTGTGAAATACTATCACAATTGGTTTCGATTGGTTTCGATGCATATGATTGTGAAATTTTAAAGTTGGTGTCACATACTATCATACCTCTATTGATTCACCATTGGTTTCGATGCAAGAGTTTGTTTAGGTAACTTATCTTATTAATTTTTCCCCTTAGATTCACGTTTAAGTGCATTGCAATGATTTGGAAATATGAAAAATCTCCTCAATTTGGTTCTTTATCAAACTAATAACATGATCTTAGTTTTTATAAGAACCAGTATAAATAGGAATGGACAATGATTTTGTATATTCACAAAAAGTGCCCCGTAGGTTCTGTTTGGGAAAAATGAAAACAGGTTAAGATTCAAATTAATTTTCACTTTTATTGGATTTGAAAGAAGAAAAAAAAAATAGGCCACCCTTGCCGTTGTATCTCCAAAACCTTGCTACTCTAACCCTTTATTTTTACCTCTTTCACTACTATGTATTTTTCCAATTGATATCCATGCTTTTAGTTTTTAGTGCAACAATCATTTGTGCTTTGTTTTGGACGGGAAAGTATTCAGATGGACCAAGCCTTGCTGATAAATGTTACTGCATAGTTTGTCTGCTTAGCCTTAGATAAACTAATGACGAGTAAAAGAATTAAATATTTCTACATGTTTTTACTGGTATGCTTTTTTTATAGTCCCAAGTACTAACTGATAACTTTTGTAAAGAAAAAAACGAAATAAGGAGGATCCCTCATCCCTTCATTTCTATTGATTGGAAATGGTTAAAGGGGTTAGATCCTATTGATTATCTCAAAGTTGAAAAAACATTGAGATATTAATCTACTAAATGTTGATTACTAGAGAATTTAGTGTCTATATTTTTTTGACTAATGCCATGCCTTCCATATTTGGGATGATTACTAGAGAATTTACTGTAGATATTTTTCGAGTAATGTTATGCTTCCAAATTTGAATCCCAAATTTGCTGTCACATGCCACAACATATAGTAAAAGTAAAACTGTTAAGCCGTTAAGATTTAGGCAAGCAATTTTCCACTTTGACAGTAAACCAAGTCTAAGAACTGTGAACATGGTCAGCATTCTCCACATAGTGTTTCCTTTTTTCTTTATTTTATTCTTTCCTTTTTAATGTTTCGAGAAGATAGTGTTGCTTTTAATTACCAGGTGAATAGAGAACAATTCAGCAGGTTTTGGCTTACACATGTCATCAATATTGCAGGCTGCAGCAACTAGGAGTTTTGAGGCGAGCAACACTAGATCACGGAATATGTGTTGGAGGATATGAAATTTTGCATAAAAGATGAAGCACTTTTTTTTTCATTGTACTCCCTTTTTTCTTTTTTTAATTTTATTTTATGGTTTTTGCTATTATTGTAATTGTTATTTTTATTATTATCATTGCGGTTAAGTTGATTGTTTTTGATAGTTTGTGTTTTTGATTATAAAATGAACTCAGATTGTATTTAAAGTGTACTTCAGTTAGGAGTCACCAATTATTTGAGAATAATGTGATTGGATGTTAATTAGCAATTAGCTCTATAGATTTGGTGTGATTGCATTGTTTTTACTTCTACGTACCAGCTATTACACAATTGCATTGCATATTTCTAAAGTTTTATGCACTTTTGGGGTTTCGGGAAATTCTCTTCTTCTTTTTCTTTGCTCCGTCCGTGCCCACGGGCACGGGCAATTACTAGTATATATATATAGTAATAATAATAAGATATATAAAATAAAAAGAAGAGAGAGAAGAAAAGAAAGAATTCTAAAATTTATATATATATATATATAAGGAGAAAGTGAAAAAGAATTTTGAAAAAAAAGTCTTGAAAAGAAAAAGAAAAAAAAAAAGAAGAAAAGAAAAAAAAAAAGAAATAAAAGGATTATATGGGAATGTATATCATGCATATGGGTACATTTTAATAAAGTACATTGTAAATATAAGTATATAAGTATATACTTTACTAGATTAATTAGGTTTATATTAATATATATGTTGAAAATTAAAAAGAGAGCAAAATTCTGTTAGCTCCGGCACGCGGGAAAGCCGGCACTCAGTGGGTGCCGCAGGCAGCCATCGAGTGCCGCGAACTGTACCAGACTGCTTTTCTCACATGTTCTAGAAGAAAACTTTACACATGGATTTCCACCCGAATTTACCCATTTAACATTGTCATGTTGGTCTATATAAACAGACCTTCATCTCCTTTATTGGAACTCTTACTTGACTTTTGAACTTTTCACTTAATCTTAGAGAGAGATACAAGAGTTATATATACAATAGAAAGAGGAAGAAGAAAGTTTTCTTGAAAATTTTGAAGAATTGAAGAAGAACTTGAAGATTTTTGGAAGAGCTTCCTAAAAAATAGAAGAAATCCTTGAGGTCATAGAGGTAACCTCTCAATCCTTGATAGAATTAGGTAAATTCAATCACAAGTTCATAGTTCTAGGAACTTTACACATTTTCAAAACCTCTCTTTCTACCCCATTTCATCACACACCACTTAGAGCTTGTGATTGAATCTCATAACATTTCATTAATTTGGGTCTAAATAGAGCTTTGGATTTAAGAATAAAAGAGTTTTGACTTGAAATTTTCAAATAACCTTTGATTTCATTTCTTTTGTTTATATTCTTCTCATAGTATCTATGAGATCTTCAATATCTCATTAGATCTCTTTGAGTTTGATCCTCTAGTCCCTTATGATCCTATAATTTATATGGGGATTAAGATTGGTCAAGGTCATATCTACACATAGTTGTTTGGGTTTAAGTCTTAGCTCATGACTTAGATCTCCCTACTAGGAATCTTATGGAATCTATACTATATTCCATAGAGATTTGAGTAGAATTGAGTCTCATTTAGTCTCCAAGGACCAATAATTTGAGAGGAGGATAGCATATCATAATCCTATATTCCTCAAGGATCATATGTTTGAGAGAGGAATTAGATGTAGATTTTCATAGTTCACATTCAAAATTCATAAGATTAAGTAAGACCTTAGAATTCTCTTGCTGTGAGATCTATGGCGGAAATCCATTAAGGCTAAATCTATGAATCTCTTCATGTTTCACTATCTATTCCAATAATCATGGTCATACTTGATCCTAATTCTCTCTAGAATCATGGATCAAGTTTGATTCAAAATATGAATATCAATTTAACAAAGGTGCAGTGAATCCATAAACCAATCGTGATCAAAGATTTTCTATAGAGTCATGATTCCTTGGAAGTGGATGAGACCAATTGGAGGATGTTCATAACTCATTTAAGCATCTATGTAATTTTTGTTTTGATGAAATTCCATGTCTAAGATGGTTCGGTCTTATGATTTTAAAACAAGTAACTCTCTGTCCAAAATTTCATAATAGTAAGTCCGTTTTAAAATTAATAAATCAGAACCTTAATAGAATTTTTCGGGTCTCTAATAATTTTTTCTAAGTAGCTTAATGTGTTAGGAAGATACTCTAAAAAGATATAAGTGTTTCTAATTTTTTTACTATTTTTAGAAAATCGTACAAGATCTCTGGACAGAGAGTTATAGATTCCTGAGTGATGTCTAGTGTTTTCCATATTCCCAGAGATCTAACCGTTCAAACCTTGATTTTCTTTTTGGGTTAGAAACTAGACTCACAGAGGCATATCATATCCAAAAATCACTAAAATCCAACCGTTGGAAGTATGGTTTCTCTACCTTTTAAAATCTGGTCTGCTCTCTGTAATTTATGAAAAACAGTCACTGTTTTTGTCTAATCTCATTGGTTTTAACTTAGATGGTTTCCTAATGTCTTGGAACCCAAATCATGTTTTGAATAATGATAATTTAGCTTAAATCCAGAGACTAAGTGGTCCAAATAAGTGAATAAATTCATATCTCATTCTTGTTCATGATCATTCATTCATTCATGTATGTTGATGCTTATGATTAGAACTAGTTCTTGGATAAAATTAGGCTTAGTTGAACCTAATTGAATATAAACATAGATTCCTTATGATCATGTTGGGATTATAGAACCCCTATATGGACATTACATTCGCTCCTAGTTTAGATTTGTATATTTATAAAGGTGCTATGACTCCAACTAATCAAAAGGAATTCATAGTTTTGTCAATTCTTTCCATGCTTGATGGATCTAAGCTAGAGATTTAGGATTGATTATTTGATGTCATATTATTGTGTGAAGCATGTGGACTAACCCTTGTTTTGTAGCGCATTTGAGGTACAATTTCTCAACTCTTTCTCTAGTTTATTTCATTCCTTGATTTTAATTGATTTTCGACTCCATGTGCGACACCTTAGCTTAGGTCTTGCCTTATGTGTATATGCGATTAGAGACATTTTTCCTAGGATTTCTATTCCTTGTATGCATTGCACGTTTCCCATTTCGTGGCTGGATCCCGGGTAAGTTCTCTAGTTCCCTACTTGCACATCATTTTGCTTGCTACTTGAATTATGTGGCTTATGAATGATATTTTATCGTTAGAAATTTTGCACCCTTTTTGACATGCTTGTGATATGTATACTTATATCTATGTATTAGTTGAGGGCATGCTTAGATTATTAATTCGATTAAATAGGATGATGAGTAGAGGTCTATCACGAGATAGGATAAAAAGCGGGTGTTTTAGTCCGTCGGGCTCCTTCCCCTTTCATTCCATAATCCCCGGACCCAGATTATCTTTGGTTTCACAAAAGATCAGTTGTTTTTTAAAATGGTTTCTTAATTTTCCTAAAAAAAATTAAGTGGCGACTCGTATTTGAATTTGAAATTTGACTAAGAAATTGTTTTAAAATTAAAAGAGGGCCTAGATGCCGGTATCCACACCCGGGCTCTTATATTTTAGGCCAGCTCAATTTTAAGGTCAGGCTTGAACATAGTAAATGAGGCCCGATTTGGCATGGCCCGCCCCGAGCATTAGTGTTATATACATATATATATATATATATTATATTTTATATTAAACAATACATAGATAATGGTTTTCAAAATCGGACCAGACCGGCCGGTTTGACTGGTTAAACCGCTGACCGGTGGGGACCCCGGATCGGTTCGCACCAGTAACCGTAGAAACAACAAATCCGGGAAAAACCGCCGATTTGACCGATTGAACCGGAAACCCATAAAATCGGTAACGGTTTTTCATACAAACCGGGTCCAAAAATTTTAAGCGACAAGAATTTATTTTTTTTGGTCTTTTATTTTTTATTACTTAATATAATTTATATTTTATACTTATTACTTTATTAGTTAGGTCATGAGGTCATCTGATTCTCATCTACTCTATCTCATCTCTTCTAACTCTCTCAGACTCTCTGTCTCTCATTCCTCTCTAGTCTCTTCCTCTCTTCCACCCTCCAAACTTCCAAAGTCCAAACCAGACCTCAAGAGGTCAAGAGTCAAGAGTCAAGAGGACTCCAGATCGGGTCACACCGGAGCTGCCTGCCACTCTCCTGTAGCCACGCCGGAGCCGCCGCCTGGACCTGCGCCACCTAGACCGCTGCTTGCTGTTATTTCCGGTCTATTTTTTTAGAAGGTAATATTTATCTCTAACTCTTTTTAAGTTTTACATTTTTAATTTAGTATTTGTGACTTGTGAGTGATTTCTTTAATTTAGTTTATTTTTCTTCCATCTCTTTGTTGTTGAACTTCAAGTTTAAGTCTTGATTCCTTGAAGGCTTGTACTATATCTTATGCTTCTTTAAAAAAAAATAGAGAGAGAGAGAGAGAAAAGTATTGAATCTATTGATTCTTGAACTATATTATCTGTGACAAAAAAAATAAAAAACTATTTGTAAGCATTGAATCTATTGATTTTTGAACTATATTATCTGTGACAAAAAAAGAAAATAAAAATAACAACTATTTGATATATATATTATGTTAATATTAATTTATAATATTATATAAATAAATATATATATTAGGTAATTATAACGTCACGGTTCGATTTCGGTTCATCCGACGGTTGAACCATTAAACCTTGACCCGGTCATTTTTCCAGTTCCATGAACGGTCCGATTTTAAAAATATTGACATAGATTAATATATATGTATATATATATATATATAGGTTAATTAGTATAAGGTCTATTTTACTCTAAGTTTCTTGCAATTGGTCCAACCCATGAAACAATTTAGTCTGAAGTTCACACCACAAATACGAACCAAACTACCATTTCCATTCCCAATCAAAACTGCAATTAATAACCCCACCCCTTTCATTCTGGCACAAACAACCACATTCCCCCTAATCACGACGATATTTTAGGGGGTTTCAAAATTCAAACCAAATATCCATATGAGAAGAAATCATATTCTATATCCATTAACAAGGTCTCTATCTCTACACAATTGTTTTCCAATCAGTAGCTCGCTCTTTCTCTCTCTCTACTAGTCTTTATTTAGAGAGAGAAAGCTCAACAACAATGGCAACGCCGGATCTGCTCTCTCTCAATCTCCCTCAGCCTCTCCGACCTCCTCTCCGGTCATACCACGGCAACACCCTCTGCAAGCAAAAGAAGCATCGGGACTACAATTTCAAACTGATCGAACAGAACATGTCGTACGAGACAGAGGTGACGGTGATCGTGGACGACCGTCGGATGAGGAGGCTGACAAGTGTAAAAACCAATGAACTCCTGATCTGGGTCTCCATTTATGAAATCTACATAGACGATCCTGCCTCTGGGATGATCACGTTTGGGACCTCCACTGGCATTCCTGATCGGTTCTGGTTTCTGCGTTTGAGGTTGATTGATGAGTAAATAAAAAATTTGGGCTTTTGTTTTTTGTTTTTTTTAATATATTTGGATTCATGTTAAACTAGCTCTAGTGTCATATGAATTCATTTGTAGACTTGTTTTTAGTGATGAGACAGTATTAAATGTATTCGTAGTATAACAGTGTTAAATTTAACATTAGTGTTCTTGGTTCAAAGGTTATGGAGTAAAATTATATACTATCTTGTGGTTCAAAGGTTGTGGTCCAAAAGATTGTAGTGTAAAATTTAACACTCGTGTTCTTACTTCAAAAGTTGAGATATGAAATTGTATACTATATTGTGGTTCAAAAGGTTGTAGAGTGAAATTTAACACTCATATTCTTGGTTCACATGTTGTGGTGCGAAAATTGTATACTTTGTGAAGAAAAATTGTGATATCCATGAAATATTGCAGTCAGCATAAAATGAATTTGTGAAAAGACAGTGCTCCATTTGTTGAATAACTCGAATATGAACATAAAATTTAACAATTCTAGTATTAAATTTAACACTCACACTCATTCTAGTGTGAAATTTAATACTTTTTTTTTGGGTGATGGTGATGAATGACTGTTAGATTACCCAAGAATGGTGAAATGCAAAATTAAAAAAGAGATGTGTAATATTAAACATACTCTAATGTATAAAGCCCTACAATCATGGCATTTAGTAACTTCCCAAAATATACGCAAGATTTATGGGATTGAGTTTGACCGAAATATACATATCACCTACAATCATGGCATTTAGTAACTTCCCAAAATATATGCATTTAGTAACTTTCCAAAATTATTTTCGAAAACAGAATTTCGTATATATATATATATATATAATTTATGTAGGGGTAAATTCATCACCTGAAAAATATTAATTGGGAATTATGGGTTGATAACATACTATATCAACACAATTAGGGTCTATTAATATAATCTTATATAGGATGGACCTAACGCAAAAAATATTGGCATATAGGGATTTTCGAGTATATTTCTATAACTATACATGAGATATTCAATATATACCTATTCTTATAAAAGTTTTTATTGAATGTTTTGTTAATAATGTTGTGTTAACAATATTTCTAAACATTATTTATGATAAAGGTTTTTTTTTTTTTTTTCGTTTGAATCCTTAAAAAAAATATAAAATAAAAATATTAGCAATGGGTCTGGTTAGGCCGGGCTTGAGATTTGAGATGTTATTTAGGACCGGGCTTGGGCAATCTTCTCTAGGCCCGCTATAGGGTCGGGCTGAGCTTGGGTAAGGGTAAGTGCACTTAGTATCTACTGAAGGCCCGACCCGGCCCATGGCCACCCCTACTATAGAGGGGTAAAATGGTTCAAACTGACCCGTACCAACCAGTTCGACTCGCCACAGCCCATGGCCTAGCCTGGTTTGCACACAGGGCGAATTCACTGAACTCCATTGGAAAGAGGTCTAGGTCGGTCCTCCATCTCTTAGTCCGCATCTAAGTCCGGTCTGTGAACCCATCAACTCGCCGACCCAACCCATAACCTGCAAGCTAACCTGGCAAAATAGTGCGAAGCTTTATTTTTTCTATTTTATTAAACAGACCAACTCAGGAGCCAACCCAGCCCGTCCCGTAAACCCTATGAGCTAGTGGTTTTGGTCGAGCCTTGAGCATTTTCCTTATGGGCTAGCACGCCCAGATAGGCTTGTGGGGCCAACCCCAACCTGCTTGACTCACATGCAAAGCGGACCAGGCTGTGGTTACACCTCTGTGTTAGCGCAGCAAAACAAACATGTTCAATTCCTTTTTGGCAACAACTTTTGAAGCACATTAGTGATTATGAAGCTTCAAAAGCTATAATGAAATTGTTTGGCAACCAACTTATGCGATTCAACGGTAGAAAGATATGAGCTAATTGTTAAAATTTGCAATTGGGCAGAAACTACCTTGGAACAATCACGAAAATCTGTAATATGATCGCAAAAACAAAAGTCATTGCCAAACGGCCACTTGGAGGGTAGAATCATATGAACTGCATTTAGATTTTTATTTTTTTTGCTCAAAACTAACATTCATTAATAAAAACCAAACATTACAAAGACCACAACACAAACATAAAAAAAAAAAAAAAAAAAGGAAAGCCAAATAACTAAAGAAATAATAGAAAGAGAAGCATAAGCGACTACAAAACACTCCACTAGCTACACAAGAACACCACCATTGTGCCATGAGGGCCGCCGCGGCAAAGAAGATAGGAACCCAGGACAACTTCAACCTTGTAGATGGTAAAAACCACCCTAAGAAAAAAGATGGCACAAAGCCAATCTCAAACAAGTGAAGAAACTTCACCAAATGGGGTAACCAAAGTTGTTTGAAAAGTTTCATGGTAGCATAATGTCTCGCCCCGCAATAGAAAAAATAAAGAAAATAAATTTCTTTTTGGACCCGTAGACCATGACAGTTGAAATTCACCACATTGTCCATAACCAAAGTCTAATCATCAGAGTAATGAATCAAACCACACCTTGAAAATTCTAAGTTCAATATATAAAACCAGAGTTGACTAGCTATTACAACCATAAGTACTGCAAAAGCATAATAAAGTATTACGGAAACATACGCCAATTATAAACTTAGTTATTACAGAGTCTCTAAAACATAAACATAAACTACAACGAAGCTCCAAGTCTTCAGCTCGCATAGTAGTTGTTCCAGCATAACCTTCATCATAGTAGGTTTCTTCCTCATAGCCACTGGCAATGTACTCATCTCTTGCATACTCATAACCCTGGCCAGCTGAACGTCGAATATTCAGCGGCATAAACACCGTAAACTACGAAATTCGAGTGAATGCAAAGACTAACAGAGTATCTATAGATATGCAGCATATATAAAACAACATCATTATAAGTCATCTTGTCGTTCACATTCATGTATGCACTAACTTGATAATCACAGACGTCATCCTAACCAATCCCAAACATAACATGGATGCTTGGATCCACATCTCGCACATAGCCTTGTATCCCAAACCGTTCCTTTCTAACCTGGCACGTAGCACCATACATCACGACTTATCAAACTTAACACACAGTCCCAACTTTCAATCAACATATTATCCTGGCCAACACGCCCTGATTCATTGTCACGCCCTGACATAGCATAAATCAGGAAAGTGTTTCATGTCCCTTATAGACTCGTAGGTCGTGACAAGTGAGATTAACCAATTATCCATGTAACAAATAGCTTAAACAACATTTCTAAAAGAAAAGGGTACTAATGAACATAAGCACCAAAATTAAAACTTACTAATTATTACATCAGTCATTGTCTTAGTCACAAACCGCCCTTATTCAATTTATAATATCGAGTTTATTACACCTTTGAAAAGTAAAACATAAGCAAAGGTAAATCTATTCTTTTGGACATCCTCCGGTCTCTAACTAGCATAGACGAAATACTCTGGCTGCTCCTGACTTGAAAAATCTAGACATAGAGTCCAGTGTGCATCAACGCCGTCAGCTTATGCAAGCTGGTGAACAAAATAAACATATGCTATCAATATATATATAAGCATATAAACAACAGTACAATTTAAACTTTAAAAGCAATAATTCAAGGTTCCAACTTCAACATAAGTCACATGGGGATATAGCAAGTAATAAATATGTGATTGTGCATGAACAATATATCATCTCATCTTTCTGACTCCTTCTCTTGACAAAATCGGTTCAAACATACCATTACCTCAGATACCAGGAATAATATCCGATCAACATCCGGGTCGCACACTACACAGTCGCCTCAGCTACCAGGAATAATATCCGATCGATATCTGGGTCGCACAATACATCGTCTCCTTAGATACCAGGAATAATATCCGATCGATATCCAAGTCGCACACTACACAGTCGCCTCAGATACCAGGAATAATATACGATCGATATCTAGGTCGCACAATCCATCGCTGTTCTTTACTCTTTTCACGCTTTCTCACACACCATGCATGTCGACTCAACCTCGACCCTTCATGCATGTCAATGTTTCATGAATCGTAACGTCATCTATAAATCACAAATCCGAGTATCTGAGGGAACGTGAAAACCAGTCTTAATCATTTTTATTAATCCGGTTCTTGAACAAAAGTCTTTAAAACAGTATATCTTTTCAAAAATTGTTCCTTAAAACTTTCAAAACCTTTTCCAAATAGTCCTTTGTTGAAGAAAGAACAAATTGTCAAAAATGCCCTGTCAAGCGAGCGGGATGCACGAGCGATCAGGCTATTTTCACGAAATCTGTTAAAAATTCCTTTCTGCCCAAAACTGCACAGGTAGCGCGAGCGAGCCGCGCGCTTGAGATGTGACAGAGCCTTCTTCTTCTTCTTCTTCTTCTTCTTCTTCGTTTTCCCCTGTTTTGATTTTCAAAACTGAAATTGACCCATTTTTAGATTCTGTTTCAAACATATCATGTACTATATGAATTTCTTCAATTTTTTGCATAGATTAAGAATACGCGATCGAATTAAACTGATACAGATTGTATCTCTTGATTTTTGAGATTAAAGTAAGAGTGACAAAACTTTAAATTAACAGTACGCCGCGATACAGATGAATTATTATGTGGTATTCGAACCACAACTTATTGGAACTAAGATGTTTCACTTTCAATTCACGGAATTGATTTTGATTGGGTTTCATAAAACTCCAATTTCAAAGCTCCCATGGTGTATGTTTATATATACGTATATACACATCCATATATACAGAAATATACATATACAGACATGGAAAGTGAGCTTATAATACTCGCCGAGGTGATTTGGACTATAAATTTGATATCGAGAATTCCGCCGAATAATCTGTCGTTCTCACAATTCCTTCTCATTCTCTTGATATATGTGTGTATATATATGAGTATATATATAATCTGTGTGTGTCCTTGGGAGAGGAAGAGAGAAAATTGAGAGAGATTGAGAAAGATACAGTGAGTACGTGAGAGAATTTGAAAGACTGCGAGAGAGATATGTATTTACAGTGATAGTTTTGGGCTCCAAGCAAAGCCCGAAAATTATCCGGTGGTTGAGCTCACGTGCTCTCACACCCAATATACGATATAGTCACAACTTAAAATATAAACTGGTATTTATGTAGTGCCCATGATTAAAATAAAAATACAGGAAAAAAAATATTAGCGTAGGAAATAAATTCCTAGTTGTATAAATAAAAAAAAATATACAGTTTTCAAATCCATAGAAAATATTTTCTATTTTTTTTAATGGAAATTATGGTTTGACCCCAAATAAATGTTCCTTCGCTTAAAACACCAAACAAAATTTATAAAAATAAAAACTGGAATATTAAAAATATGAAATGTATATTTATTATTGAAAATAAAATATAGGATGTTACACTCTACCCACCTTAAAAGAGATTTCGCCCCGAAATCTAAGCTAACTAATCTTGAAACAGTTTTGGGTATCTTTTCCTCATATCGAACTCTAACTCCCACGACACTTCTCCCTCGTCATGATGCCTGCACTGAACCTTAACCAAAGGAACGTCTCTTGACACTCTGGTCAAGAATCCTCATAGGTCTATCCTTGTAGACAACATTCTGACTTATCTCAATATCATCAAAATTAACCACATGTGAGGGATCTCGTATGTACTTCCTCAGCATACAGCATAGAATACGTTATGAACACCAGACATCTTAGGTGGCAACGCGAGTCGATAAGCCACCTTCCCAATATGTTCTAATATCTTAAACGGCGCGATCAAACAAGGTGCCAACTTTCATCTCTTCTGACTGAAACGTACTATTCCCCAAACGGGATAAACCTTAAGGAGTGCTTGATCTATAATATTAAACTCCAAATCCTTTAGACACCGATCCGCATAACTCTTATGTCTACTCTGTGCAGCTTTTATTCTTTCCTTGACCAGTGAAATCTTCTCGTTGGCTTCCTTCACCAAATCTGGTTCCAATAGTTCTGTGTCTCCCACTTCAGCCCAACACAACGGAGAGCGACATGGTCATCTGTACAAGGCTTCAAATGGTGCCATCCCAATACTCGAGTGATAACTATTGGTATACGCAAATTTGATCAATGGTAAGTGCGTTTCCCAAGATTTTTCAAAGTCGATTACACAAGCTCTGAGCATATCTTCCATAATCTGATTAGCACGCTCGGTCTGTCTATCAGTCTGAGGATTAAAAGCAGTACTCATCTTGAGCGAAGTTCCCATAACCTTCTACAGACTTTCCCAAAACCCCAAAGTAAAGCGTGCATCGCGGTCCGATACAATAGACACAGGTGCATCGTGTAGTCGTAGCACTTATTGTAGGTATGTTCGACTCATTCTTTCTACTGGGCATGTCATACTATACACGATGAAATGTGCGAACTTCGTCAGACGATCCATAATTACCCAAATCGTATCATGGTTTTGTTGTGACCAGGGTAATTCAACTATGAAATCCATAGTTATGTGTTCACACTTCCATCTTGGAACAGGTTAGGGTTGCAACAATCCCGAGGGTCTCTGATGTTCAGCCTTCACTTGTTGACAAGTCAAACATTTAGACACGAACTCGGCTACTTCTCATTTCATTCCTTCCCACCAGAAGTTTTTCTTCAAATCTTTATACATCTTTATTCCTCCTGGGTGTACTGTCAGTCTCGATTTATGTGCTTCTTCAAGAATATCTTTTTTCAAGTCTCCTGAATCTGGCACACACAATCTGCTTCTACATTTGTATCCTCCATCGGTCCCAACCTTCTATTCTGTTGGGTCCTTTTCTGATATCTTGACGAACTATACTTGAAATTTCTCGTCATCCTCTTGGGCCTCGATAATTCGACTCACAAGCATTGGTTGTACCATGAGGCATCTAAAGTGTTGTCTGTTACTTCCCTCAAAAGTCTGCATATCAAATTCAGTGATTGTCTCTAAGGCTTTCCATTCCCTTATCATCAATGAAGCAGTCATTCCTCGATGTTTCTGACTTAAGGCATCATCGACTACATTAGCCTTACCAAGGTAGTACTCTAATGTAAAATCATAGTCCTTAATCAGCTCCATCCACCAGCGTTGCCTCATGTTCAGCTCTTTCTGAGTAAACAAATACTTAAGGCTCTTGTGGCCTGAGAACAAATCAAACTTCTCCCCATGGAGGTAGTGTCTCCAGATTTTAAGTGCGAACATGACTGCTGCCAGTTCCAAATCATGAGTTGGGTAATTCAATTTATTTGGCTTCAACTGCCTAGAACTATAGGTGATAAACTTTTCGTCTTGTATAAGGACACATCCTAGTCCTTGATAAGAGGCGTCACTAAAAATAGTGAACTTCTCATCACTCTTTGGTATCGCAAACATTGGCGCTGTTGTCAGCCTTTATTTCAATTCTTGAAATGCGCGTTCATGCTTATCGGTCCATTCAAACTTCAAATCTTTTTTAGTCAAACCAGTTAACGAGGCTGCTATCTTTGAGAATCCTTCTATAAATCTCTGATGGTAACCAGCCAGTCCTAGAAAACTTACGACTTCTGTAACATTGGTCAGCCGAGTCCAATTCGTAACTGCATCGGTCTTTAAGTAGTCAACTACAATTCTTTATTGTGAGATCACATGCCCGAGGAACTTAACTTCTTGAAGCCAGAATTCACACTTGCTAAATTTAGCATACATGCGGTGATCCTTGAGAATCTGCATCGCAATCCGTAGTTGTTGTTCATGCTCTTCCTCTGACTTGGAATAGATCAAAATATCGTTGATAAAGATACTAACGAATTGATCCAAGTAGGGCTTGAATACTCTGTTCATTAAATCCATAAACACAGCCGGAGCATTCGTCATCCCAAACGACATTACTAAGAACTCATAGTGTTTGTACCTCATTCTGAAAGCAGTCTTAGGTATGTCTGCATTTCGTACCCTTAACTAATGATACCCCGACCGTAGATTTATTTTGGAAAAGGTCGTGGCTCCTTGCAATTGATCAAATAGATTGTTTATCCGAGGTAAAGGATACTTATTCTTGATAGTAACCTTATTCAATTCCCACGGTGATGTACTTGGGCAAACAAAGCCCAACTTCTCAAGTTCTTAAACTTGTTCCTTCAGCTCTAGTAGCTTGGTAAGGGCCATCCTGTAGGGAACTTTGGTTATAGGTCGAGTGCCTGACACCAGTTCTACACAGAATTCTATGTCCCTCTCAGGTGGTAATCCAGAAATATCTTAAAATACTTCTTCAAACTCTTTGATCACCGGTATTGATGACACCGTCACTTCTGTATCGACAACTTTGATGTCTGCTAGGAATTTGGTGAGGAACATATCACCCGAAGGATTACATTAGAAATCAAAGGGTTGATTCCTATTGTCTACAAATGTAATCCTCTTCCTTGCACAATCCAACCTCGCGTGATTCTTTTTGAGCCAATCCATTCATAGGATTATATTAAATTCTTTCATCGCAGAACCATCAATCTTGCCAAAAGTTCACGGTCTCCTAACTGTAGAGGATAATCCTTACATACATGTACTAACTTAACAGTGGTCCCTAGTGATATAGCACTCAAAGCTTCATTTAAATGTTGAGGTACTATACCTAATTTCTGAACAATCTTAACATATATAGAGGAATGTGTAGCACCCGTGTCAAATAAAACTTTAACATGAGAATTAAAGGAGGTTAGAGTACCTTCCAATGTTCGTTGTTCGGGCGGTCCATCCTCATAAGTACCATCTTCATACCCTATTTCTTCATACCAGCAGTCTCGGGGATAACAGCATTCAGACGGGCATGTCCTTGCTGACCATAATTACCTCTTCTAGGAGCCTTATAGTCCGTACTTATGTGACCTGGCATGCCACAATTATAGCACACAACTCCCGGACGATCAGCACGACTAGGTACTCTGCAATCTTTAGCTCGGTTACCGAGAATACCACAATTGAAGCAGTTATTGTTGTTGTTCCCTCTTGTTGCTCGAGGCAAATTTTTTTGTACTACCTATGTCTGCTGAGGTTTCTTCCCTCCATCCTAGGTTCTTTTCTGTCCTTGAGGGTACACAGATTTTTGCCCGGGATAGCCTTTATGTGGAGGTCGATTTCCAAATGATTTTAAATTCTGACAACCATCATTCTCTAATTATGTAGCTAAGCTTACTAGAGTTTCAAATGACTGGTTCAGGTACCCCATAGTCAGATGTCAGAGACAAGTTGAGACCCCAGTGATATTTATTGATTTTCTTCTTAGGTGTGTCTACCATATGTGGAGCAAAGAGGGACAACCATTCAAACCGAGTAGTGTACTCGCGGACCGTCAGATTTCCTTGTGTCAATTCCAAGAATTCGTTCTCTCTCTTGTCCTTTTCTTCTTCAGGGAAATACTTCTCGAGAAATCTTTCCATGAACACCACCCAGGGCATTCCCCTTGCGGCTTCTTCCCCAATAGTTGTCTTTTCGGCATCCCACCAATCAGCCGCTGCATATGACAACTGAAAGATAGCCATACGCTTCTTTTTCTAGATCAGTACACTTTATGGTCTCAAAGATACGCTCCATTTGGCATAACCACTATTTCGCTTTCCAGGGTTCATCGGTCCCAGCAAAATACTCAAGTCGCAGAGCGCAAAATTCTTTGAGAAGCTTGTCCTAGTCTGGTAGGCTCGCCTCTCATTCCCATTATGATTCCCATTTCGGTTATTGTTCGCTGACCCTCTCATCTGTCTTATAAAAGCATCAAACATCTCGGTTGGATCTGCTACCGGGGTGCAGCTTCAATAACAGCGCGATGAGGTCTGAGATTCCTTCTATTAGCCATACATTCAAGAGAAAGGTACCTATTCATCGATCAACAAAATTTTGGTCAATCTCCAGATAAAAAAGTTCTCAATAATAGAAAGCAATGAAACACAAAATGAAGTCGAACTAGCTTATCTTAGTGCTATCTTAATAGAAAATCCTATGTGTCTAGGACAATTGGTCGAGCCATAACCTGGCTCTGATACCAAAAAAGCCTGCCATGCCCCAACGTAGCATAAATTAGGAAAGTGTTTCATTTCCTTTTTGAACTCGTAGGTCATGACAAGTGAGAGTAACCAATTGTCCATGCAACAAATAACTTAAACAACATTTCTAAAGAAAAGGATACTAATGAACATAAGCTCCAAAATTAAAACTTACTAATTATTACATCAGTCATTGTCTTAGGCACAAACCGCCCTAATTCAATTTCTAATATTGAGTTTATTACATCTCTGAAAAGTAAAACATAAGTAAAGGTAAATTAGTTCTTCTGGACATCCTCCGGTGTCTACTACCATAGACGAAATACTCTGGTTGCTCTTGACCTAGAAAATCTGGACATAGAGTCCAGGGCGCATCAACACCGTCAGATTATGCAAGCTGATGAGCAAAATAAACATATGCTTGTAATGTATATATAAGCATATAAACAGCGGTACAATTTAAACTTTAAAAATAATAATTCAAGGTTCCAACTTCAACATAAGTCACATTGGGATGTAGTAAGCAATAAATATGTGATCGTGCATGAATAATGTATCATATCATCTTTCCGACTCTTTTCTCTCGACAAACTCGATTTAAACATACCATTACCTTAGATACCAGGAATAATATCCGATTAGCATTTGGGTCGCACACTACACAGTTGCCTCAGATACCAGGAATAATATCCGATCGATATCTGGGTCGCACAATACATCGTCACCTTAGATACCAGGAATAATATCCGATCGATATCCAAGTCGTACACTACACAGCCGCCTTAGATACCAGGAATAATAACCGATCGATATCTAGGTCGCACAACACATCGCCGCTCTTTACTCTTTTCATGCTTTTTCACACACCATGCATGTCGACTCAACCTCGACCCTATCATGCATGTCAATGTTTTATGAATCATAACATCATCTATAAATCATAAATCTGAGTATCCGAGCGAACGTGAAAACTAGTCTTAATCATTTTTATTAATCCAGTTCTTGAACATAAGTCTTTAAAATAGTATATCTTTTCAAAAACAGTTCCTTAAAACTTTCAAAACCTTTTCCAAACAGTCCCTTGTTAAAGAAAGAACAAACTGCCTAAAACGCCCTTTCGCGCGAGCGATCAGGCTAGTTTCACAAAATCCGTTAAAAATTAATTTCTGCTCAAAACTGCATGGGCGACGCGAGCGAGTCGTGCACGCGAGATGTGATAGAGCCTTTTTCTTCTTCTTCTTTTTCTTTTTCTTTTTCTTCGTTTTTCCCCTGTTTTGATTTTTAAAATTGAAATTGACCCATTTTCAGATTATGTTTCAAACATATCATGTAATATATGGATTTTTTCATACGCGATCGAATTAAACTGATACGGATTATATCTCTCGATTTTTGTGATTAAAGTAAGAGTGATAAAACTTTAAATTAACAATACGTCGCAATACGGATGAATTACTATGTGGTATTCGAACTACAGCTTATTGGAACCAAGATCTTTCATTTTCAATTCACAGAATTGATTTTGATTGGGTTTCATAAAACTCCAATTTCAAAGCTCCATGGTGTATGTTTATATATACGTATATACACATCCATATATATAGAAATATACATATATAGATGATGATGCCAAAAATTAGTAAGAGAGATTTAGAAAGAGATATTGTGACACAATCAATTGTATGTGGTTCGACCCCGTTAATGAGGTAACCTACATCCATGGGTGTGTCAGTGCGCTTCACTAGCAGATCACCGGCAGGCCTGGTGAGCCAATAGTTGGGCGACACTACCAGTAAGACCGACCGGGTGTATGCGTACAAAATCTGTATAAACAGCCATTCTCTAGGTTAAGAATGTGATCGCCGTAAAGAAGGTAGGCAGTCTCTTTTATAGGTATAAGAGTCCACCTGTACATGGTAATAATCAGATTTGGAATCCTAATCTGATTGCAATTAATCTACACAAATTTAGGAGAGTTCCCTAAGTAGTTTAGGAAACTGTGAACTTTTCCTTAATCGAGTTTTGACCAGATAAGGAAACTGCTGAGTGGCTTGGTTGTCATATTGCACCTCGTGGAGAGCTACTGCGCTGCATGCCCGGGCTGTGCGAGTACCCCGAGCGGTAATGAAAGACTTCGAGATTGGTGGGCCACAAGCGCCATTCCGGATAGTCCGGGTCCTTCGTTGCTGACGTGGCCGTTTGGCTTTAGCAGAATATTTCTGGACGTATCAACTGCCCCCCATTTTTTAAGTTGATGTGAAATCCCATCAGATGAAGTTTAAAAATTAAGACTGCTTTTGAGGAACCGTCCGGTAAGAGGTCGGTACTCTACCCGGGGTGGGACCGGTCGTAGTGGTCAGTGGGGTATGGACCAAGCGGTGGCCCTGTCGGCCCGAGTCCTACCTCTGCCACGTGTCAGCTAGTCACTAGCCTGGTCAGGATCCAACGATGCCAGCGTGTAAGTAACTGGGCCATTTACGTGGTAACCGAACTGTCTCGTCATACATTTAACGTGCGCGTTTTTGAGGCGATGCTTCACGTGCCCGAGGCGACAACTGTCAGCCACTTTGGGCGGGAAAACGTATGAGCCGTTGGATCTGTTTTGATCTGAACCGTCTGTGGTTCCTATATAAAGGATACTTGTCCATCTCTTCAACTCTTTGCTGCAAAGATATAGATTACCGAGCGATTTGAGAGCGAACAAGATCCCGAGCAAGATTCCCGATCCCTTTTCTGGGCTAAACTTTGTAAGTCTCTCCTTTCTCCAACTTCAATTCATCACTCTTTTCCATCTCTTTCCCCTTTTCTCTTCTTTGCTGAGCGAAGCTGGAGAGAGCGAACCCACTTAGGTTAGAACGGGAGTGGGATTTTTCTTTCTTAGGTTCTGTTCTTTCTTCCAATCAGGAGGCACCTTAGGGCAGTTGAACCAAGCGGGTGTTCCCAGGGTAGTCTTGAGAGAGTATCACCTGGTGTTAAGGACCATTTATTCTTTGCCTTTTAGGTTAGTGATCCTGCCCCCTTTGTATATTAGACTCGGAGTTCCTGATCCATATCTTGGTCGTCCTCTTCTTCCTGACCCAGTCACCGAAACTCCAAGAATGTGCCACTCTGGTTTTGACTCATCCTCCCGGTCGGAGGATGAGCGGTCTAGGTCAGAGACGCTGGATACAAGTCTGAGTCCGCTGTCCGCGTCCCCCTCCGGTCACCATAGCGAAGGCAGAATCCCGATCTGTCTCTCTGGCGATGAGTCGGACTAAGAAGCCCCCGTTGCTTCCGTTTCCCGGGGTTCAGGTGATGAAACACCAGGGGAACCTGACCCTGAAGTAGCCTTCTCCAGCGAGTTCATCTCGTCCACCTTGCGTAATGAAGATCTCGGTCGCATTAGGGATAGGTACAACCTTCCTGATTACTACTCCTTGGCCCTGAATGTCGGTGGAGCCCAAATCTACTAGCGGGGTTTCATTACCTTATATGAAGACATTCTCATGGATGGGTTCCGCATCCCCCTTCATCCGGTCGCTCGGGACGTCCTTATATACTTGGAGATCGCCCCGGGGCAGTTGGCCCCAAACGGTTGGAGATTCCTTATGGGGCCCATCTCCATTTGGCCCCAGGTTTTTGTGTATGAGCTTTCCGTCCAGGAGTTTCTCTGGACACATCGACCATTTCCCTTACATGGGGAGACCGGATTCTTTTCTCTCGGGCTCGTCAGGAGAGGAAAATCTTAGTTAACTGCCCAAGCAATAACAAAGGGTGGAAGAATAAGTTCTTCCAAGTGTCCACCCTTGGGCTCTACGAGCCGGCCCCTGGGATCCATATGAGGACTTCCTGGGCTGGAGAGTTGAGGGGTAAGCCAGTCCGGTCCCTCTTTTTGCTTGGCCAGGATCAGGAGCTTGGCAGACCGGCCAACAAACATTTAGAACATACTGACTCGGACCGACGACTTTCGATGACCCGGCTGAGCCCACTGAAGCTCCCGTATTTCCCCCAATTCTCCCTGGTAAGTGCTCGGACTCTGCCGTCTCCCGTGGTTGTCCTTTTCCGTCTCTTTTCTTTTACAGAGATGGCTCTAAAGAGAAACATGGAGCAATTGAGGGAGAGATAGGCTACTTTCGATGCTACTGCTGCCGCCCAGATGGCGGTGGCATAAGGGAAAATGTCCGCTATCGAGGCCCTGGGTGGCGAGCGCCCGCTGAGGCTGCTCCGGCACAGAGTAGCAAACTGTCCGGAGCCCATGGAGACCTCAATGCCCCACGCGGTGGTGGTTGAAGAGACCGCCCCCCAGGCGGGGGTGCCGACCATGGCACTGATGGCTGTCTCGGCCAAGATCAGGGAGTAGGTGAAACCCCGTCTGCTCCCCAGTCAAGTGGAGGCGTGTGCAAACATGTCTCTCGAGGTTTTCCAGAGCTGGCTGTACAGCCTCTCTCACATGGTGAGTTCTCCCGCCTCTGTTTCTTTTTCTTCACTTATTTTGTCAACTATGACTATTTACTGACTGGTCGGTTTTCACTCCTCGCAGGTCGGATGTATGGCCGCCGGGGCTGAGTCCTTCATGTCCTCTCTGGTCGGGAGGGCTACTGCTACCGAAGCCACTATGCTGCAGGAGCGGGCGTCCTCCGAGGCCAGGGAGACCGCTCTGGCCGTGGAGAAGGACATGGTGAAAGGTTTGGCCTTGAGCCTTAGCACTGCTCAGGTCGAGCTGGCCGCTCGGGCCAGCACAGCAGCGATGGAGGCACGGGAGAAGGCGTTGGTAGAGGAGACACCAGCGGGGGCCCAGGAGGAAGCTTTTGACGATGGTTCTTCCAGGGCTACGAAGATCTGAAGCACAGGCTATCCCGGGATCACCCCGAGTAGGACATCTCGTCCTATAACTGGATTGATTCGGACTATTGGGATGTAGGTTCTGCTATGGGCGAGGGCCCCGCCACTGATGCTGGCCTTGCTGAGGAGGCTACCCCGGGCGGGGGCTCTGTCCCGGGAGAAGGAGCTAACCCAGAGGGAGAAGCTGGGGAAACGGAGGATGTGGTCGCGGTGGATGACTCTTAGTCCCCGGCCTGTAATTTTTCTTTTTCTATTTTTTTGTTTTTTTTTGGGGGGGGGGGGAGGCTACTACAACTGCCCCCCAGCACTGTACAATATTTGTATTTAATGAAAAGGCCCTTGGAGGCCACTTTTTCTATCAATTGTTTACTATTTCTGTACTTCGTACGCCTGAGTTTGCCAATCCCCGACCGATTTTTTTTAGCTGATCATTCTTTAACTCCTTGCCTTAGCAAATGGTTTTGGATCATAACCGGTAGAACGACTGGTCTTCTTAACCTGTTTGAAGGTCCCGTCCGGTGTATTATCGGAATTAATTCTATTTTACTGACCGGACGATTTTTCTCTGGCCTCTGTAAGTACTTAGGAATGTTAGAATTCCAAGCCCTGTTAGTGACCAATGTGATTTCCTTTTTTGAGTTTGGTATATCCCTCTGCCCCCAAAGCATTTTGCTAAGGCAGGTGTCTAAGAGGTAGGGACCATAGGAAACCGACCTGGAACATGGGTGGTTGTAAGGTCTTTTGAGGCTTGCCATCATCAGCCACCGAGGCGGTTTGCCCCCGTCGCTGGTTGGGCCTAAGCGAAGCCAGTGCCTCGGGGTTAGGCCCGAGGTCTTTTATGCCACGGGTATGTTCGCGAGGTCTTTGTGCCTTGGTTTTGAGCCAAGGTCTTCTGCCTCGGGTGTTGGCCCGAGGTCTTTTTTATTTTGTGCCTTGGTTCTGAACCAAGGTCTTTTGCCTCTGGTGTCGGCCTGAGGTCTTTTTTGTTTTGTGCCTTGGTTCTGAGCCAATGTATTTTGCCTCGGGTGTTAGCCCGAGGTCTTTGTGTACAGAATACTGACAAGGGTTGTTTCTTGATGTAAGGTAGAAACTGTCTTATTGCTTTTTGAAAAATCATAATGACTGCTCAAATGGAGCTATAAGTATCCTAACTAGTGTTAATCTACCCATGACTAACTGTTACTAATGGTACTTGCGGAGGTGTTGCACATTCCAAGGGTGAGATAAATCACGCCCGTCCAGAGTTTGTAACCAATAGGTTCCCGGGCGGTTTATCCGAGTAACTAGATATGGGCCTTCCCAGTTTGGCCCCAACTTTCCATGGCTCGGGACTTTTGTGGATTGATTGAAGGCCTTAAGGACCAGATCCCCCACTAGGAAACTGTGATGCTTCACCCTACTATTATAGTATCGGGACACTTTCTGCTTGTAGGCTGCAACTTTTAGATACGCCCGGTCTCTTTTCTCCTCTACCAGGTCGAGCTCCGCCCTGAGGGCATTTTCATTGTCTGGCTTGCTATAATTTGCCACTCGATAGGTAGGTAACCCAAGCTTCATGGGGACCACCATCTCAAAACCGTAGGTTAGAGAGTATGGCATCTCGTCTGTTGCCGCCCGGGGTGTAGTGCGGTAGGACCACAGGAAGGTCGGTAGCTCTTCGGCCCATAGTCCTTTGGTGTCTTCAAGCCTCATCTTTATTGACTGAAGAATAGTCTGGTTTGTCACCTCGACTTGGCCATTGGCCTGGGGGTGCTCGGGGGATGAGTAATGGTTGGATATCCCGTAGCCCGAGCAAAACTCCCTGAATACCGGGGTGTGAAATTGCCTGCCATTGTCACTAACCAGAACCGGGGGACACCAAACATGCTGAGGATGTTCCTCTCTACGAAGTTTTCCATTTTCTTCTCAGTAATTGTTGCCAAGGGTTCGGCTTCTGCCCATTTGGTGAAGTAATCCACGACAATGACAGCGAACTTACCTTGTCCCTTTCCCATTGGTAGGGGCCCGACAATGCCAATGCCCCACTTAGCAAACAGCCAGGGGCTGAGGATTGGCATCTAAAGCTCTCCCAGACGGTTGATCATGGAAAAAAACCTTTGGCACATATCACACCTCTTGACATATTCTTGAGAGTCTCTGGCCATGGTCGGCCAGTGGTATCCTTGTAGCAGGGCTTTACGCAAGAGTGCCCGGCCTCCGATGTGGTTCCCACACACCCCTTCATGGATTTTGTGCAACACCCCTTGGATCTGTGTTGGATAGACACATCGGAGATACGGTATAGAGAATCCTCTTTTCTAGAGATTTCCATCAATAATGTGGTATCTTGCCGCTCGGTATTTAACTTGGCGGGCTTCCTCCTTACCTTCTGGTAACACGCTTGTTACCAGAAATGCGATGATCGGGTCCATCCAGCTAGGTCCTGGGGCGGCCGGTTCTACCTCTATGCACTTTGAGTTGATCACACTTGGCTCGGGTAGGTACTCTATCCTTATCTCGGGTAAGTCTGACTTAGAGGATAAGGCGAGGCAGGCTAACCAGTCGGCTCTAGTGTTCTTCTCCCTCGGTATCTGTGTGACGAAGAACCCATGAAGCTGCTTTGAAATTGCTCGGACAAGGGCTAGATAAACTATCATGTTATCTACCTGAGCCTCGTACTCTTGGTTGACTTGATTTACTACGAGCTGAGAGTCACTGTACCCCTGGACCTACGATGCACCCATTGAAGCGGTCAGTTGTAATCCGGCCAAGAGGGCTTCATACTCGACCTCGTTATTGAAGGCTTTAAATCCGAACTAAGCGCGTACTCGAGCTGGATCCCGTCAGGCGTGGTTAGGATGATCCCTGCTCCACTTTCCTGTTTGTTAGATGATTCGCCTACATAGAGTACCCAGGTTGGGATGTTTGATTGCAAACTAGGCGGTAGGACCGATGGGTCGAGCTCTTTAACCGGGTCTTTCTTGGTATGTGAATTCAACAAGGAAATCCGCTACTGCCTATCCCTTGATTGCTGTGCGGGGTCTGTAGACCACTTCGAATTCTTCTAACTCCAAGGCCCACTTGACGAGCCTTTCGGACGTTTCGGGCCTGCTCAAGATCTAACGGAGGGGCTAATCTGTAAGGACCACGATAACGTGGGCCTGAAAATGTGGGCGCAGTCTCTGAGCTGAAGTGATGAGGGCGAATGCGAGCTTTTCAATGCGGGAGTATCTACTTTCTGCACCCTGAAGCGCTCGGCTTGTATAGTAGACCGGGAACTATACCCCGTGCTCTTCTTGAATAAGTGCCGAGCTGACTACCGAGGGTGACACCGCCAAGTACAAGAACAGCTCCTCGCCTGGCACGGGCATTGAGAGTAGAGGGGGTGACGCTAAATATTTCTTGAGCTCCTGGAACGCCTCCTTGCACTCTTTCAACCACTGAAAAGCCTTGCGGAGGATCTTAAAAAATGGTAAGCACCGATCGGTTGCTCGGGACACGAACCTGTTCAACGCAGCAACCCGTCCGGCTAGACTCTGTACTTCTTTGGTTAACCTGGGCGACCGCATGTTGATGACGGCCTGGATTTTCTCGGGGTTTGCTTCGATTCCCCACCTGCTGACCAGGTGCCCTAAGAACTTTCCGGATGAGATGCCAAATGTGCACTTGGCCGGGTTCAACCTCATCCTGAACTTCCTCAAAATGCTGAAGGCCCCAGCCAAATGTTCCAGATGGTCAGACTCGTCCCGGCTTTTGACCAACAGATGTCAATGTATACCTCCATTGATTCCTGATCAAGTCTTTGAACATGTGATTGACCAGGCGTTGATAAGTTACCTCAGCATTTTTGAGGCCGAAGGGCATGACTTTGTAGCAGTAGGTCCCCTGATCTATAATAAATGAGGTCTTTTCCTCGTCCCCAGGGTACATGCTAATCTGATTGTACCCGGAGTAGGCGTCCATGAACGAAATGAGCGAATGGCCGGCTATAGAATCCACAAGGAGATCTATCCTGAGCAGTGGATAGCAGTCCTTGGGGCAGGCTTTGTTCAGGTCGGTAAAGTCCATGCACATCCTCCACTTCCCGTTGCTTTTCTTGACAAGCACTACGTTTGCTAACCAGTCGGGATAGTGGACCTCTCGAATAGATTGGGCTTTGAGGAGATTCTCGACCTCCTCGCACACTGCCTTTTGCCTCTCAGGGGCCATGCCCCATCTTTTCTGCTTCACCGGCCGGGAGTCTATGTTGACGTTGAGTCGATGAGACGTTACCCGGGGCTCAATCCCGGGCATATCTTCATGACACCAGGAAAACACATCCTGACTCTGTTACAGGAATTGAATCAGCTTCTCCCTAAGGCAGGGCTCCAGTAGGGTGCCAATGCTGACCATTCAATCTGGGAGTTGTGGGTCCAACGCCACTTGTTCCAATTCTTCAATCGGGCCCACTCTATCATTCTGATCCCTCGGGTCCATCTCCTGGACGTTCAATGTTTCTATGATGACTTCCCGGTGAAGGGAACTGACATAGCAACTTCGGGCGGTGGCCTGATCTCCACGCATGCTCCCGGGTCCATGAGGGGTCGGGAACTTAACTGTCAGGCTATGAGTAGAGACGACGGCCTTGACTTTGTTGAGTGTAGGCCTCCCGAGAATGACATTGTAGGCCGATGGGACCTCCACGATTACAAAGTTTGCCAACAGGAAGATTTGCTGAGGGTAAGCTCCCATAAGAACAGAGAGCTCCATGGTACCAAGCGGCTGGGCGCTGGATCCGTTAAAACCCACCAGGGGAGTAGCTACCGGACGGAGCCGATCCCTGGACATCCCGAGCTGATCGAACGTTAACACAAACATGATATCGGCCGAGCTGCCTGTGTGCACCAACACCCTTTTGACCACGTAATTAGATATGGAGAGCATCATAACTAACGGGTCGTCATGGGTACAGTGGATGTCTTGCGCATCGTCGAAGGTAAATGTCAATACGTCAGCTAGCGGGGAACTGGTGGATTAGACTTGCCAGATATCCGCTCGGGATGCCCGAGCATGCCTCTTCCTTGCCGACTGTGAGTCCCCGCTGCCCAACGTTCCTCCAGAGATCACGTTGATTTACCAAGAGGTTGTATTAGACCGGGAGCTCGGGCTCCCTGCGTAGGTCATCCATCTGTCGTGACGTATTATACAAGATGACCCTGCTCGATCAATTTTTTATGGCTATCTTTAACTTGAAGCACTCCTTTGTGTCGTGACCGTGGTCTCTATGGAAGCAGCAAAACTTATCCCAATTCCTTTTTCCAGGCAGGGTTTTGAGTTTTATCGGTTGTTGAAGCAACCTCTGCGCCTTGGCGGTGGCCATGACTTCGTGGATTGGTCGAGACAGAGGCGTGAAAGCGATCTGGGGTTGATCCTGACCTCCTCTTTGCTGGTCTTGCCTGGGCTTTTTTACCGAGCCCTTCTCAGAGCCCTCACGCCTCCGCTTGGCTTTCAGGGACTCATCTCCCGCGAAGCCGGTGCGTTTGGACTTCAGAAATTTTTCTGTGTCTATATACTTTCTGACCCTCTCCGAGAGCTCCACCAGGGTTGCCGGTCGGTCTCGATGGAATGACGTAGCAACCTTGGTGTGTTGAACTCCCGAGCAGTTTCATTCAGGTTACAGATCTGGAGCCTCTGTCTCGATGACCGATGTTTCGTTCAGGTTACAGATCTGGAGCCTCTGCTGATTGAAACAGTCCACGTACTCCCTTAGGGATTCGCCCTTGTGCTGCTTGACAGTCAATAGCTGAGTGTCCGGTTGCGATCGGTCGAGCATCCCTACAAATTGGCTAATGAAAAGCTTGCTCAGCGTCTTCAAGTCATCAACCGTTCGGGGCTTGAGGGCGTGTAACCACTGCACGGCTGTCCCCTTGAGAGTGCTGGGGAAGGCCAGGCATAGTAATTCGTCGACAGTGGTGACTAACACCATATGGGCCCTGTAGGTGCGAACGTGATCCACTGGGCTCCCTATCCCGTCATAAGAACTGAGATGCGGTGGCTTAAACTTCCGAGGGATGGAGAATTCAGTGATCCGAGCGGTATAGGGCGACTCAGCCTCCGTGTTGGTATGGTCATGACGCTGCTTGTGGCTCAGTTTTTTGATTTGCTGCTGCAAGTCCTCGATATGGGCCTTTACCTCTCGCCCGGGCCTCCTTTCTATATCCGAGCGGTACGTTGGGTCTGATGATGATGCTTCATCCTCAAAGCGCGTTGCCCTCGGGGATAGAATCTGGCTCCGGCTCTGGGTAATCGTATGCCTAAGATCTCCCCGGCTCTAGGCCGGAGGGTCTTTGGCTGATTCCCAGGCTTTGGCCCTGATTCCTCCCTCCTGGTGGCACATCGCCTGTTGATGATGTCTCTGGCATCTTCCATCCGATAAGGATTGGTCTGAACTTGCCTCCTGGTGTGCCTGGGCGCTTTGCTACGGTCACCATCCCGGGCGTGTTCCCAATCTGACGGGGATACCGACGCAGAGTACGAATGGTTCCGGACTCTTAGGGGTTCACGGTCGGGGGGCACTCTTTTTGGTCTGGTTCTCTTATTGAGGGCGCTTCTCCTACAAGGCCAACAATGCTTCAATTTGCTGCTCGGTTTGCCGTTGGCCTTCCAGAAGTTGCCCGAGCGCCGCTGTCATTTGCTCGGAGGTCATGGAGGCGGCCTTCTGCTCGAGCTGCAAGTTCTCCTGACCGACCGGAGCAGTATTTTTATTACCCGTCTTTGGTGGCATGTTGATCAGTCAAGGAATTTGTTAGTGAAAAATTTATCGTTTCCCATAGACGGCGCCAAACTGATGATGCCATAAATTGGTAAGAGAGATATTGTGACACAATCAATTGTACGTGGTTCGGCCCCGTTAATGAGGTGACCTAGTGTGGATACCGGGCTTCCACCGCTTTTTGTTTTGTTTTTGAAACTTATTTGACTTTTGAATCAAAGAAAGAGAAAAGGAAGGTCTGTTGAAAACAGATACATAGTCGCCACTTGGTCTTTAAGGAACCAAGAAACCTAATTTTGACTCACCCAAGCGGATAAGGGCACCGGCCCTTCATAACCAAAGAACTTGGTTCGGGGTTTTGGTACGAGAGAGGAAGGAGCCTTTGTCGCGACTAAAACACCCTCAACTCGCCCCGTCTTTCGACGGGCCTCAATTAGCATCCAAATAATCATCTTATACTAGGTATGGTTCGACAAATAATACTACGATAGTATATTACATCACATAAGAAACTTGAAATGAAAGATCTAAAGATAAGATATCATTCATAAGATCTAAGCCAAATATCACACAATGCGAAGTGAAAGATCACACAAATAAACCTAGGAAAAATCGTCTAATCATATATCAATTAATCAAGTTTTCCTAATCTAAAGGGGGACATGAATTGTTCTTGAAACAAATAAACAAAGAAATCAAAATATGCTTAACAAGCTAGTATGATGCATGTTATTCTTTGGGAAAAGAAGATCTCTCAATCCCCGGGACGGATGAGAAAGGATGATTAGATCAAAGGGGAAGCATGAATGTGTGATCAAGTTCATTCCTTATAATCTCCTTGGATTAAGAGTTACAAAAACTCCAAATCTTGCATGAATGCAATGTATGTATCTAAAATGTGCAAAGGTTGTAGTGTGTTTTGTGTACATGGATTTCTAGAATGACTTAGAAGTCCAAAATGTGTATGAATGAATGAATGAAATTAACATGGGATGTGTACAAATGTAGTATGAACTACTTCCTAAGATATGAACTAATTTGGAATGCATATGAGCATCAAATCAAAGAATGAAAGTTGAAATGTACTTGCTGTGAATAGTGGACAGAACAGTAGCATAATCTTTTGGAATTTGAAAAGAGGGGTTAGGAATGTTTTCAATGCATGATTTTTTTATGGAGATGTTCCTTATTGTGTCTAGAACACAACCCAAAATGCCAATCTTGAATAGCTATCACAGATTGAGAGAAATCATATAAACAATGAAGGTCACTCAGAAACAGAGTCCGTACCGTCGACTGAAATGTTGAAAAATCTTAGAAAATGAAAAATAATGATCTAGAGGCCCATTTTATACAGACAGTTCCCTAAGACATTGAGTTTTAATGGAAAAATAAGTTAGGACCACCCTTTTTGGAAAAGTTTTCTGTAAAAGAGGTTGGAAGTGGACCTAGCTACTGTGACAGCAAAATCAGAATGTTTGGAAGGAATATTGGGATCCAAATAGACCATTTCCAAGTACTTCCAAGTCAAACCAAAAATCACGGGTGTTCTCCAATGAGTTAGGAAGACTTTCCAAGTGACCTTGCATCCATATGTTGAGTATTGAGTTCTAGAGAAATCTTTGAACTCAACTCACTCACTGTTTTAACTCGTTGTTTTGAAGATTTTGGAGAAAACAAAGTTTTGTTTCTTGAAACCAAATGAGAGGGATTGAGAGGGGTTTTGAAATAGATGTTTTGAAAGCACATTTTCAATACTCAATAAGGATTATAGCCACTTAAAATGTCAACATTAAACTCATCATCAAGAACCTCCAAGATTGTTGGAGAGATTTATTTTTATTTTTTGAACATAACTTCAATACATTTCAAGAATACCTTGGAAGTATTGAGGTTATGATCATCATCTATCAAACATGTTTTTGAGGTCAAGAGCTACTATCCATAAGGATTCACTCACCCCAAACTTCATGTCATCACTTAGATGATGATGAACTAGTAAGTAAATAAAGAAAAGAAAAAGAAATGAGATAAGGAGAGATGAACATATATAAAATCAAAACAAGTAAATAGCAATCAATAGATGATAATCAATGTGATTTTGGACTTGTAGCTTGGTGTTTCACTCATAGATTTTGACATTTGGACATGGAAGTAGCTTCCTATCTCATGAATGCTCAAGAATGAGGGTTGGAGTGGACTTTGAATGTGAAGTATATAGAAGGATGATGGAAGAAAACAAGAATAAAACTCACTTTCTTATGGAAAATCAATGGGAGAAGCTCCCTTTCTCTCTTCTAAACCTATCTCTATCTCTCTTCTTCTCTACAACTTTTCAAGCTTTGCACTTGGCCCCCCCAAAATGAAGAGCAATGGGGGGTTTAAATAGGCCAATTTGGGGTGGTTTTGGGGTTTTAGAAGTACTCCCATTGGTCCCAAATAACTGTGAACATAAAACTATGTCGTTTTGGCTTTCAATTAATCAAATTGGACCCCCAAAAAAATTACAAAAATGGACTCTGCGAGGGATGAGTGCCGCGGCGGCACTGCTCCTCAGAAGCCCATAAAATTACGTTTAGGCCCCCAGAGGTTTCGGTATTCGCGAAAAGGCCCTATTTCGTCCGAAATTCACAGAAAATGCATACAAACTCCAAATTGAGGTTGTGATATACCGTTGGAAAGGTAATGGAGTCTACTTTACATAAAAAATAATTCGGGGATAGGTCACTTTGAAAAGTTTTGTGGTATTCGCGATAAAAGCCATTTGATCACCTTTTTCGCCTTTGGAAATTCATAATAAATTCGTTTTAAATCCAGAAATTATGTGCGATATACCGTTGGAAAGCTGTTGACCTCTAGTATCCATGAAAAATATTTGAAAATTATTTTGGTGCCCCGATTCCAAAGTCAAATTCTGGTCAAACTGGTCAAACCTGGGATCCCCGGGAAGTTCTGGGAACCTCTGGGAGCTCCCAGGAGTTGACGTTTTCGCTCGATTTTCTTTTGGAACTTGTTTTAATACTTTTCTCATGATTTAGAATGATTCTGGTAAATTCAAACAATTTTGGTCAAACTTGGTCAAACTCGGTCAAACCTGGTCAAACCTTGGTCAAACCGGTCAACGGGGACTTTCCGGGAACTTCCGGGACTTCCGGGGGTCTCTGGGAGCTGACGATTTCGTTCGACTTTGCTTAAAAACTCATTTTATTGCTTTTCTTATGACCTAGCATGTTTTCAGAACTTTGGAACCAAACCTGGGAGTTTTTGGGCTTTCAGGGGCATTTTGGTCATTCTGAGCATTTTGAGAAATAGAACCAACTTCCAAGAGCCCTTTTGAGTCATTTTTTGATCATTGTGAACCACCAAGCTATGGGTCTCCTAAATCTGATAGCCGACAAAATGGGGTGTCTACAGTTTGCCCCTCTTTGGCATGAACTTGCGAGGCAACGCATGTCGCAAGCGAGTGCCAAAGCTTTGAAGAGACAGGACTTTTTGGAGGCTATAGATTTAGGATGAAAACGTTGCAAAAGATGCAATGATGAAAAAAAGATGCCAAGGGGAATCAGACCAGGACGTAGTTCAGGGCACAAAGGAACAAATCACACATGCACAACAAGACATGCGGATGCTATGCTATGAGGATGATATGCAATGCATGGATGTGATATGAATTGTGTCATGAGTCCTATCATGCCTAGTGTTATGACCCTAGTATGAGCAGGTGCTGTGGGGTGTGCCACTCCGAGTGGGCTGGTGTTGTGTTAGTATTTGTGACTGTGATTTGGTGGATGACTCGGATAAGGACACCAAGGCTTAGGAGGCTCAGGGTCTGGGGGCAAAACTTTTGAAACTTGGGAAGTGCGTTTTGCAAACGAGTGAGGCAGATCAGATGTGCTTTGTTTAGCAGACGACAACCAAAGGTGACCGAGGGATTTTGTGATAAAAATGGACAGATGAGAAAGCTCATGATGATCAGTGGACACGGATCCTTGAATTGTGAATAGATAGTGCTTGCCCTGGGAATCAGGGTGATTTGACTGTGGATGATATTTTCAATCGTTGGCAGATCCTTATGATGACAAGCCGGAGAATCGGTCCGGACTTCTGTTATCTTCTGCAGGGGATGGTAGGGGACTCTCTGAGAATCTCTCTTCTTGATCGGGAACCAGGATCCATCTCTGAATCTCTCACGGTTGATCAAATCTTTCGGCGCTCAATCCAAGAGGGCCGGTCGGGGCCTCCGGGAGCTGAAGGATAACATACTCTACTAGGAAGAAGGAAATACGTCCGTTAAATGGGAGTAAAGGTATCATTCTATTTGTGACAGAGATGATTTGCGGTGGTTTGACACTGATGGAGGGTGATAATCAATAGCAACTTATGGACTTATGTTGCTAGGATGAAAGAAGATCATCAACTGCCACTCGTGGACTTATGTTTGCATGAAGAAAGATGAAAGATCAATAGCCACTCATGGACTTATGTTGCTAGGAGAAAAGAAGATCATCAACAGCCATTCGTGGACTTATGTTGCATGAATGAAGGAGGATGACCAACAGCCACTCATGGACTTATGTTGCTAGGATGAAAGAAGATCATCAACTGTCATTCGTGGACTTATGTTGCATGAAGAAAGATGAAAGATCAACAGCCACTCATGGACTTATGTTGCTAGGAGAAAGAAAGATCATCAACAGCCATTCGTGGACTTATGTTGCATGAATGAAGGAGGATGACCAACAGCCACTCATGGACTTATGTTGCTAGGAGAAAGGAAGATCATCAACAGCCATTCGTGGACTTATGTTGCATGAAGAAAGATGAAAGATCAACAGCCACTCATGGACTTATGTTGCTAGGAGAAAGGAAGATCATCAACAGCCATTCGTGGACTTATGTTGCGTGAAGAAAGATGAAAGATCAACAGCCACTCATGGACTTATGTTGCTCAGATGAAAGAAGATCATCAACAGCCACTCATGGACTTATGTTGCATGAACGAGGAAAGATGATGAATCAACAGCCACTCATGGACTTTTGTTGCTAGGAGAAATGAAGATCATCAACAGCCACTCATGGACTTATGTTGCATGAACGAAGAAAGATGATGGTCAACTTTCGACGGTTTGGAAAGGGATGAAATTTTTCCCAAGTTTGGACGCTTCTCATGCTGACGCCTTAACCGGTGCAGTAATGGTGTTTGGTACTCCTGCTTGTATTGGCATGCTCTTTATAACTTGATTCGAAAAATTCATTATTCGTCACTGTTGACTTACACATTTGAGACTACGACCGACTCTTTTCCTGAAAAAGACTATGACAGACTCAAAACTGACAGATACCGACACGCGAGGGTGACACATTTGACACCAAAATGAAACAAGCTCGACTTGCCAAAACTTGATGTGCTCTTGTCATAAATGATGTACTATTTCTCTTTTGTGTTTACTTCTCACCTTAACGTGGCATCACTTTGATGGTGAATCTTATTTTGAAAATTTCTCCCTACTGATTTAATCAATTTCTTTGCTTATCCCAAGATGTGCTTTGAATTAGTGCCTTAGCTTATGGAATAAAAGATGCTCCATTTCCATCTATTCAAGACAATGCTTGTGACTTGAAGGCTTACCATTGGTGTATAGGGATCGGGTGGCAAACGAAGTTTGCCCCTAGTTTGAAGGCCATGGTGGGATCGGTAGGCAAACGAGGTAAATGACCGAAGTTTGCCCCTAGTTTGGAAGAAGGTTCATTGGAGGTTTTGGGCAAACGAGGTAGGTGACCGAAGTTTGCCCCTTGTATGAAGGGTAGATAGTAAAATTTAGGCAAACGAGGCGGGTAGCCAAAGTTTGCCCCTAGTGTGGAAGGTGATTTCTGGCTTGAGACAAGGACCGTGACTTTAATCTCTCAAATGCTCATAACTTTTTCCTAGGTACTAGTGAGGTGACCTAGCGAGCTCTTTTTTCTCTTTTGCTAATGCTCACCTTGGATTTAGCTCTAATTTTTGCCTAGGCGTCCTTTCAGATTTTCGACCTAGTGAGCCATCCTTCTTTTCTTTTTGAAAGTCTGCCTACGTACCCCCGAGCGGGGATCAGGTCCAACGTAGTTCGGGCCATGGTTGGAAAGAAGCGGGTTGATTTTTAGGTAGGTGGGGTGACCGAACCGTTGTGGTTGCCTACGTATCCCCGAGCGGGAATCAGGTCGAGCGTAGTTCAAGGCAAGGCTTGAAGGAAATTGGTTTGATTATGATGGTGTTGACCGAACCGATGTGGTTGCCTACGTATCCTCGAGTGGGAATCAGGTCGAGCGTAGTTCAAGGCAAGGCTTGAAATAAGGGGTTTGAGGTATGAGGGTTTTTCAAACCAATCGTCAAAGAAGTTCAAACTTGAGCCACTTGTGGTAGCTTTGAATAAAAAAGATTCAGTTTCAATCTCCCTTTCTTTTCTTTTTCTTTTTCTTTTTCTTTTGAGGATTGATCCTTTTCACTTTTGCCTAGCCAGTCAATTCTTGCTTTTCATGTAGTTGATTCTTGCAAGATCCTTCAATCGCAATCTCAGAATTCCAGAATGTGCATGTCAGCTCTCGAAATTTATTTGTGGTCATTCCGTGCCTTTTGAAATGTGATCTTGGCACGTTCTTAAGATGTATCTTGAAGCGTATGATTCTCTTATTTGTTTCATCAAAATTTTCTCCAACATTTTGACTGGCTAGGGTCAGATTTTGGAAATCAACACCTTTTTCAGCTCTAACTTTTGCATGGGTGCCCTTTCGGGTTTTCAACCTAGCGAGCTTTTTTTTTTTTTTTTTTTTTTTTAAAGTAGAGATGAAACTCATTGAAATATTTGGCTACCATCAAGGACCAAGTCTGCACAGGTTTGCATGGCTATCAATTGGGTTGGGCCCAAGGCTTTGAAATGGTAGAAATGGTGGAAAGGGTGTTGGGCAAGCCCTAAGTCAGTTTCAAGTATGTCTTTTCAAGATTGAGGTAAGAGCATCTTTAAATTCTTAAAGTAAGACTATCAATTCTTAGCTCTTCATCAGTGTCAGCGTGAAATCGACTTTAACCTTTTAGGATTCTTTTTTGTTTTGTTGTAGAAAAATTATTAGCAGAGTAATATCCATGGTAATTTGAAAAGTGACACTTCAGTTTAGTGATTCATGCATTTATGACTAGGCACATCAGATCAAGCAAAATGAGATTTCATTCCATCAATAGAGAAGGTTTACAGACTTATTAACAACTCGATGACAGACAGACTCGATCACAAGACTAGAATTGAAACGGACTCGGAACATAGAACAGACTCAACTTGATTCGACCCGGTCTCAAATGTAGTGTCTTTGTGACCTATTTATTCTTTTTATTTCTTTTTTTTCTAAAGAGCATCTTCATTTGGTTTTCTAGCAAGAGTCCCAAACACCATCACTTCACCAGCACAGGTTCAACATTCATGGGCCTCAGCGAAGAGGATCATTCGAACGGATAGGTCAAGGGTTGGTCCAGACCGAGGTAGTGGATTGGATTAGGGTGTGGCGCATCATCTAAGAGATCCTGAATTGAGTGACGGAGCCTCTTACAGTTGTCGGTCTCATGGCCTTGGTCTTGGTGGTAATCACAATACTTGGATTCATTGTACCCAGGAGGTGGGTGATTAGGAGGCTTACTGGGCTCCAAAGGTACAAGGTGGCCCTTTTGAACAAGCTGATTGAGAGCGGAGGATAAGCTCATGTCAAGCGGTGTGAAGACTCTTTGGTTTCCTTTCTTGTGCCTCTTACTGCAGTCATTTTGGCTTGATGATGGGCTTAAGGCATTGACATCTAGGCTCTCTTGATCTTCACCAAAGGTATGGGGTCTCTTCTCCTTTTTCAGTGACCCAGCTCCATTGATCTTGCCTTCACAGATAGCATCCTCGATTCTAGTCCCAACCTCAAACAACTCTTCAAATGTTGAGATGGATTGGTAGAATAGTTTTTCATGGTATACCGATTGCAGGTTCTTGACCAGCATACGTACTTGCTCTTTCTCAGCAGGCCTGTGGATCATTTGGGCTACTTTATTCCTCCATCTGCTCAAGAATGCAGCGAAGGACTCATTGAAATTCTGCCTGGTAGTTTCCAGATCTCGGATGGTGACATCAAGCTCTTGGTTGTAGGAGTAATGATCAATGAAAGTTCTAGCAACATCTTCCCAAACTCGGGTCTTGGAAGTTTCAAGGGTTAGGAACCAGGATAGTGCGGCTTTCTGGAGGGTTTGAGGGAACATCATAGCTATGTGCTCATGGGTGCAGCCCATTGACTGGAAAATGCTCATACAAAACTTCACGTGGCTCTTCGGATTTCCAGTTCCATCAAAACGGTCGATTTCAGGCATCTTGAAGTTCTCGGGTAGCCTCACCTTGTTGGGCTCAAACAATCCTTCCAGATCTAACATGTAATCGTCGACTCCCTTACTCTTCCTTAGTATGTTCTCAAGCTTGTCGACCTTGTCCATTTTCTCTTGGAGCTTTTTCTCATATACAGGCGGCGGGACCTCTTGAAACCGTTCTTCTTCCCCATTGTTCTCGGGAGGCGGTCCAAATCTAGGCGGTGGTGGTGGCATGAACCCTTGTGGTGGTGGGAACCTAGGTGGGTACTGTGGTTGCTGTTGTCGGAACTCTTCCATAAATTTCAGGACTTGAGTCAGCCGATCTGACTGTTGATTTATTAATTCAGTGACCTTGGCTTCCAAAGTTTCCTGATTCATGTTGAATTTTCTCGGCGGACTGATTCTAACCAAATGACTGCTCGAACTTCTGACCCAGGATGGGGATCTCAGTGGCTGATTTTGGGAATCTACAATGACCTATAGATTCGAGAGGAGTGTATCAGATTCTGATAGTGATGACTAGAGAGACAATGACAGTGAGGTTAAGGAAGATGGACTAACTTATGTACAGACTGACTGAGATAGTGTGCGCAGACTGATGAGAATGGTGCATGCACATGAGACAAGCATGCAGATGCAAGCCCTAATCTATATGATGCCCCTACTTCTAACAGATAGAAGTTAAACAAATAAGGTCCTAGCCATACAGAGTGTGCTAACCATACTTTCCAGTATGATCACCAAGGGATAATAGGGATTTCCGGGATACTTTGGGAATTTCGGATAGAGTTTCTGGGAGAAACATGGGTTTGGAAGATTCAGAGAAATTTCTAGAAGTCATTTGAGTTTCTAGGAGAAAAAAGGATTTCTGGTTGATTTGGACTGAGCTTCTAGGAGAAACTGGTATTTTGGGTATTTCTGAGAAATATGGATAGAGTTTCCAGGGGAAACAAGTATATCTGGGCATTTCTGGGTGATTTGGGCAGAGATGTTGGAGTTTTGGAGAATCTGGGAGATTTGGGCAGAGCTTCTGGGAAAACAGGTACTTTGGATATTTCTAGGAAATTTGGATAGAGTTTCTAGGAGATAGGACAGAGTTTTTGGGAGAAACTGGTATATCTGGGAAATCAGGGAGATTTAGACAGAGTTTTTTTTTGGGAAAAATTGGTTAATATGGGTGTATCTGGGATATCTGGACAGAGTTTCTAGGAGAATTGGTTAATATTGGTGTATCTGGGATATCTGGACAGAGTTTCTAAGAGAACTGGATAATATGGTTATATCTGGGATATCTGGACAGAGTTTCTAGGAGAAACTGGACAATATGGTTATATTTGGGATATCTGGACAGAGTTTATGGGAGAAACAGGTTATGATGGTGATCATACTGTCTAGCTAGTTTTCATACTCCTATGTCCTAGGACCAACAAACAAGGCTTGCGGTGTATATCTTTGTGAACATGGAGCAGACTTCCTTACCATAGTGCCTAGGCAGGTCACTCAATGTGGTCACATGTAAGTGATTGCCTTGGGGATCATAAGAAAGAAGTTCTACCTCATGCCACATAAGCGTCTACACCGCGCAGGTAATCCCGTCAGGGCATACAACAGTTATATCACATTGTCCTATCTGAAAAGATAAATGAACAGTCCTATGAAAGGTTCTACAGGAATCTATATGCAAAGGCTGGGTTTAGTCAAAGAGGGTCCGTTGACGAGAGTTCCAATATACCGTCAGGGAGACAGTACGGAGGTTTTTACTCTTTTTGATATACCTTGGAAGGTACAGTATCAACGGTGACTTGTGCCCTGGCACAGCAAGACCTGAACAATGTCAGCGCCGCGTTTCAGACACAGTCAGAGGGGGGGAAATGCAAGAGTGCAATGCGGTGAACCAGACACAGTAAAAAGATGATTTTAAGGATGCTTCTTATGAGTCAAACCTCTATATTATTTTGTTTTGAAAATAAATATCCCCAGTGGAGTCGCCAGATTGTGGATACCGGGCTTCCACCGCTTTTTGTTTTGTTTTTGAAACTTGTTTGACTTTTGAATCAAAGAAAGAGAAAAGGAAGGTCTGTTGAAAACAGATATAGAGTCGCCACTTGGTCTTTAAGGAACCAAGAAACCTAATTTTGACTCACCCAAGCGGATAAGGGCACCGACCCTTCATAACCAAAGAACTTGGTTCGGAGTTTTGGTACGAGAGAGGAAGGAGCCTTTGTCGCAACTAAAATACCCTCAACTCGCCCCGTCTTTCGACGGGCCTCAATTAGCATCCAAATAATCATCTTATACTAGGTATGGTTCGACAAATAATACTACGATAGTATATTACATCACATAAGAAACTTGAAATGAAAGATCTAAAGATAAGATATCATTCATAAGATCTAAGCCAAATATCACACAATGCGAAGTGAAAGATCACACAAATAAACCTAGGAAAAATCGTCTAATCATATATCAATTAATCAAGTTTTCCTAATCTAAAGGGGGACATGAATTGTTCTTGAAACAAATAAACAAAGAAATCAAAATATGCTTAACAAGCTAGTATGATGCATGTTATTCTTTGGGAAAAGAAGATCTCTCAATCCCCGGGACGGATGAGAAAGGATGATTAGATCAAAGGGGAAGCATGAATGTGTGATCAAGTTCATTCCTTATAATCTCCTTGGATTAAGAGTTACAAAAACCCCAAATCTTGCATGAATGCAATGTATGTATCTAAAATGTGCAAAGGTTGTAGTGTGTTTTGTGTACATGGATTTCTAGAATGACTTAGAAGTCTAAAATGTGTATGAATGAATGAATGAAATTAACATGGGATGTGTACAAATGTAGTATGAACTACTTCCTAAGATATGAACTAATTTGGAATGCATATGAGCATCAAATCAAAGAATGAAAGTTGAAATGTACTTGCTGTGAATAGTGGACAGAACAGTAGCATGATCTTTTGGAATTTGAAAAGAGGGGTTAGGAATGTTTTCAATGCATGATTTTTTATGGAGATGTTCCTTATTGTGTCTAGAACACAACCCAAAATGCCAATCTTGAATAGCTATCACAGATTGAGAGAAATCATATAAACAATGAAGGTCACTCAGAAACAGAGTCCGTACCGTCGACTGAAATATTGAAAAATCTTAGAAAATGAAAAATAATGATCTAGAGGCCCATTTTATACAGACAGTTCCCTAAGACATTGAATTTTAATGGAAAAATAAGTTAGGACCACCCTTTTTGGAAAAGTTTTCTGTAAAAGAGGTTGGAAGTGGACCTAGCTACTGTGACAGCAAAATCAGAATGTTTGGAAGGAATATTGGGATCCAAATGGACCATTTCCAAGTACTTCCAAGTCAAACCAAAAATCACGGGTGTTCTCCAATGAGTTAGGAAGACTTTCCAAGTGACCTTGCATCCATATGTTGAGTATTGAGTTCTAGAGAAATCTTTGAACTCAACTCACTCACTGTTTTGACTCGTTGTTTTGAAGATTTTGGAGAAAACAAAGTTTTGTTTCTTGAAACCAAATGAGAGGGATTGAGAGGGGTTTTGAAATAGATGTTTTGAAAGCACATTTTCAATACTCAATAAGGATTATAGCCACTTAAAATGTCAACATTAAACTCATCATCAAGAACCTCCAAGATTGTTGGAGAGATTTATTTTTATTTTTTGAACATAACTTCAATACATTTCAAGAATACCTTGGAAGTATTGAGGTTATGATCATCATCTATCAAACATGTTTTTGAGGTCAAGAGCTACTATCCATAAGGATTCACTCACCCCAAACTTCATGTCATCACTTAGATGATGATGAACTAGTAAGTAAATAAAGAAAAGAAAAAGAAATGAGATAAGGAGAGATGAACATATATATAATCAAAGCAAGTAAATAGCAATCAATAGATGATAATCAATGTGATTTTGGACTTGTAGCTTGGTGTTTCACTCATAGATTTTGACATTTGGACATGGAAGTAGCTTCCTATCTCATGAATGCTCAAGAATGAGGGTTGGAGTGGACTTTGAATGTGAAGTATATAGAAGGATGATGGAAGAAAACAAGAATAAAACTCACTTTCTTATGGAAAATCAATGGGAGAAGCTCCCTTTCTCTCTTCTAAATCTATCTTTATCTCTCTTCTTCTCTACAACTTTTCAAGCTTTGCACTTGGCCCCCCCAAAATGAAGAGCAATGGGAATAGGCCAATTTGGGGTGGTTTTGGGGTTTTAGAAGTACTCCCATTGGTCCCAAACAGCTGTGAACATAAAACTATGTCGTTTTGGCTTTCAATTAATCAAATTGGACCTCCAAAAAAATTACAAAAATGGACTCTACGAGGGATGAGTGCCGCGGAGGCACTGGGCCAGTGCCGCGGCGGCACTGCTCCTCAGAAGCCCAGAAAATTACGTTTAGGCCCCCAGAGGTTCCGGTATTCGCGAAAAGGCCCTATTTCGTCCGAAATTCACAGAAAATGTATACGAACTCCAAATTGAGGTTGTGATATACCGTTGGAAAGGTAATGGAGTCTACTTTACATAAAAAATAATTCGGGGATAGGTCACTTTGAAAAGTTTTGTGGTATTCGCGATAAAAGCCGATTTGATCACCTTTTTCGCCTTTGGAAATTCATAATAAATTCGTTTTAAATCCAGAAATTATGTGCGATATACTGTTGGAAAGCTGTTGACCTCTAGTATCCATGAAAAATATTTGAAAATTATTTCGGTGCCCCGATTCCAAAGTCAAATTCTGGTCAAACTGGTCAAACCTGGGATCCCCGGGAAGTTCTGGGAACCTCTGGGAGCTCCCAGGAGTTGACGTTTTCGCTCGATTTTCTTTTGGAACTTGTTTTAATACTTTTCTCATGATTTAGAATGATTCTGGTAAATTCAAACGATTTTGGTCAAACTTGGTCAAACTCGGTCAAACCTGGTCAAACCTTGGTCAAACCGGTCAACGGGGACTTTCCGGGAACTTCCGAGACTTCCGGGGGTCTCTGGGAGCTGACGATTTCGTCCGACTTTGCTTAAAAACTTATTTTATTGCTTTTCTTATGACCTAGCATGTTTTCAGAACTTTGGAACCAAACCTGGGAGTTTTTGGGCTTTCAGGGGCATTTTGGTCATTCTGAGCATTTTGAGAAATATAACCAACTTCCAAGAGCCCTTTTGAGTCATTTTTTGATCATTGTGAACCACCAAGCTATGGGTCTCCTAAATCTGATAGCCGACAAAATGGGGTGTCTACACCTACGTCCACGGGTGCGTCAGTGCGCTTCACTAGTAGATCACCGGCGGGCCTGGTGAGCCAACAGTTGGGCGGCACTACCAATAAGACCGACCGGGTGTATGCGTATGAAATTTGTATAAACAACTATTCTCTAGGTTAAGAATGCGACCCCCGTAAAGAGGGTAGGCGGTCTCTTTTATAGGTATAAGAGTCCGCCTGTATATGGTAATAATCAGATTTGGAATCCTAATCTGATTGCAATTAATCTACACAAATTTAAGAGAGTTCCCTAAGTGGTTTAGGAAATTGTGGATTTTTCCCTGACCAAATAAGGAAACTGCTGAGTGGCTTGGTTGTCATTCTGCACCTCATGGAGAGCTGCTGCGCTGCATGCCCGGGCTGTGCGAGTACCCCGAGCGGTAACTAAAGACCTCGGGATTGGTGGGCCACAAGCGTCCATTTCGGATAGTCCGGGTCCTACGCTGCTAACGTGGCGAATTGACTTTAGCAGAATATTTCTAGACGTATCAACAGACATGTGGAATGAGTTTATAATACTCACCGAGGTGATTTGGACTATAAATTTGATGCCGAGAATTCCACCGAATAATCTGTCGTTCTCACAAAACCTTCTCGTTCTCTTAATATATATAGTATATATATGAGTATATATATATATATAATCTGTGTGTATCCTTAGGAGAGGAAGAGAGAAAATTGTGACAGATTGAGAGAGATACAGTGAGTACGTGAGAGAATTTGAGAGATTGGAAGAGATATATATATATATATATATACAGTGATAGTTTTGGGCAGCAAGCAAAGCCCAAAAATTATCCGGTGTGGTTGCGCTCACGTGCTTCCGCACCCAATATGCGATATAGTCACAACTTAAAATATAAGCTAGTATTTACGCAGTGTCCGCGATTAAAATAAAATTACTAAAAAAAATAATATCAGCGTAGGAAATAAATTCGTGATTGTATAAATAAAAAAAAAATACAGTTTTCAAATCCATAGAAAGCATTTTCTATTTTTTTTTATGGAAATTATGGTTTGACCCCAATAAATATTCCTTCGCTTAAAACACCAAACAAAATTTATAAAATAAAAATTGGAATATTTAAAACATGAAATGTATATTTATTACTGAAAATATAATACAGGATGTTACATTCATTCTCTTCCATAACGTATACCTCTCAGTCTCGGTTATGGACTAAAGCAACATATTCCTTAGTCTCTATCATGGACTAAGGTAATATTCTTTTAGTCTCTATCGAACTCAGTTCATGATGTATCCCTCTTACTCTCGGTCTTAAACTAAAGTGACATATTCTTTAGCCTTTGTCGGATCTCCTGTCTCGGTCTTGGACTAAGATAATATTCCTTTAGTCTCTATTGGACTAAGATGATAGCATCGGCATAACCCTCAATCTCGATCTTGGACTAACGTGACCATGCCCTTATCCTCTGTCGGATCTCTCTTGTCTCGGTCATGGACTAAGGTGACATTTAGTTAGCCTCTATTGGACTAGGGTGCTAGCCACATTACCGTTCACACAATATGTATCCCTTAGCCTCTATCGGATCTCCTGTCTCGGTCTTGGACTAAGGCAATACCACCAGTATATCCCTTAGCCCGGTCATGGATTAAAGTGACATATCCCTTAACCTCTATCAGAGTTCTCTTGTCTCGGTCTTGGACTAAGGTGATATTCCTTTATCTCTATCGGACTAAGGTGATATAGGTAAGCCACAACATCACATCTGTACACAACGAAGCCTGACACGCAATCCCAACTTTTTTGAACATTTAACCGAAATCCCACACATCTGACTATCTCAACTCATTAAGATCCCACACCTAACATTGCATGATCTTCGCGATCGTAGCCATACACACCAATATGAATAGCATCGACCTCTGTGGTCGATAGACCCACTACTATACATGTCGGCTTCTCATTCCGATTAACAACACTATATCATCATTATAGAAAATAGTCTCACTATTTAATGTATTAAGCTCATTATTTACGTGTGCATTATTTCAATATTGCATCCTAATGACAACGGATGATAGTCAACAGATTAATAGTCCATAAGATATAAACAAACTAAACATTTAATCTACTATCGTGTTTAATCGATCGAACTAAGTTCGATCGATTGAGGTTAAGTTAAGTTCGATCAATCGAGGCTAGTTCAATCGATTGAGAGTGGTCTATGTTCAATCGATCGAAACCATTTTGATCGATTGAGAAGAGGTTTTCTTCTCAAAATGGACTGTACCTCCCATGTACGTTCGGGGTCCGTTCGCTTTTGTCGAAACACATACATTCGAATATATCTACGCTACCAAGTGAGTATAGACACTCACCGATAAAGTTGGGAATGCCGGTGACGTTTGGGGTGGCCACGTGTTCCTCGGGGTGGTCTCCTCCTCTCGACTTCTTTCTCTTTCTCCCTCTCTGTCCTTTGTCTTCTTCTTCTTTTCCTTCCTCTGTCTCTCATTCTTCTTCCTCTTAGAGTGTGTGAGGGAGTGTTTATATATATATATACGGGTATATGTTTATATATGAATGTGTATATATAATGGTATATCTCTCTTTCTAACTCTCTCAAACTAGCCAAACATGTGTGTGTATGAGTGATACATATATATAGGGGAGGAGAGTGAATGAGAGCCGTGAAAATATACTTGGTTTACAAGTGCAGTCAAGTTCGATCGATCAAAGTGGGTTTGATCACTCGAGAACAGGTAGGTCAGGTTCGATTGCTCGAGAATGGTTCACTGACTTGAGAAAGGGGACACGTTATGGTTTCAGGTCAACAGAGTTTTAATCGCTTGAAAAAGGTTTGATCCCTTGAAGAAAGAAAAGTTTGATTGCTTGGGAAAGCTTCGATCGATCGAAAGTGAAAATGCAGGAAAGGTAAAGGCAACCATGCTGAATCTTATTTATATCAAAAGTAATATAAAATTACAACAAAAATTGTGGATATTACACATAAACTAAACCTTGGAAAGCTTCACAGCTGTAGAAGAGAGCTCCAAAGCCACCAATCAAGTCCCAATGAAGACCAAAAAGTCAATCCACTATTTCAAAACTGGTATAGCATACATCTATCATCTTGAACCCAAAGAGATGCCTGACAGGAAAAGGAAAATGAACAACGCAAGAACAAAGAAAGCGGGAAAGAGATTCCCTAAACAACCTTCACAAAGGAAGTGGAAAACTTCATGGAGGAAGTGAAGAAGCCAAACAAGGCTTTATTTGACACAGGACAAGAAGGAAAAGAAATGGAGGAAGGAGATCGAAGAGGCAAAGGGGGAGGGCTGGCCGGATCAGAGGAGGGAAGAGTGGAGAAGAAGTGGGAGGCGACTGCAAGCGTTTTAACCTAAACCATCTCTATGCCATAGCACTTTCCAACTATAAGATCAAAGTGAAATTTTTAAATAGGTGTATTACCTATCTCTCCATGGGTGTGTGTGAGATATATAAATATAACAATAAAGGAGGATGTGGACTTTTGATGTTTCAATTTAATTGTTTGTTTCATGTGTTATAAAATGTGTCCGCATTATGTATCCACATTAATGAATGTCTACAACTCTCAAAGCCTATCATTACATTTGTCAAAGGCCTACCTCCAAGGCTTACTATGCTTGTCTAGAGCCTTAATGCTCTATATTATTGAAGGTCTATAAATTGAGCTTCAGCTCAATGAAGAATGAATACGTAGAAGAGTTAGACATTCAGAGAAGAGAAAGAGAGAAAGTGAGGAAAATATTAGTGTGTTGTAAAACGCTGATAGTTCAAGTGCCTGAGATATACCATTTCCTCATGTAATAATACAACTCCCTCTGCAGTGGACGTAGGCAAATTGTCGAACCACCTGAAATATTTGTGTCTCTTTTGTTTATGTGCTTGCTTTATTATTAGTTTTATTACTAGTTTTATAACACGTTATTAGCACGAGCCTATACCGACTGAGTTGATCATATCAAAAGGTAAAGACATTAATTTTGATATTGAAAATATATCTATACTATGTTTACTTTATATATCATACATACTGTGTTTACTTTACATATCTACATACATATGTATGAACACCTAAAGAGCCGATAAGAAAATAAATGAACTGCTTACAAAAGTTGGTTTTATACTCTTAAAGAGTTAGTCTCCTGGGGAGATAATAAATGGACTTCTTAAAGAGCTAATCTAGTCTCCTGGGGAGATAATAAATGGACTTCTTGAACAGTTAGTCTCCTGGGGAGACAATAAATTGACTTCTTAAAGAAGAAGTGAGAAAATTTATCACAGATAAATTAGAGACAACTCCTAAAGGAGTTAATGAAAAAAAAAAGGAAAAACAATCACGGGCAGCCATATTCGAACCGTAGACCGTAGGAATTATAGATTTAAGGTCCTTAGTTCCCACCTCTTGGCTACCGCGTGATTGTCTAACCATTATTGAATGGAAATATATATATATATACATATCTCTTAAAGAGATGATGAATAAAAAAAAAAATTACAAAACAATCGTGGATAGCCAGGTTCGGACCCGGGACCTCAAGGTTTAAAGTCCTCAGTCCCCACCACTCTGCTACCACACGATTGAGTAACTTTTATTAAAGTATATATATACATATATGCATGCGCATAATATACCCAGCTTCTATATAACCTAAGCTTTATACTTATAAATATAGACATATACGAACTTCTCAAAGGTAAAATATATAACAGATTTGGATATTCACATATATATATATATAATAGATTTCACTCTGCTTATCTCTTATAGTAATGCTTAAATATTCATTTATTTTATTTATCTAATCCTAAATGATAATTTATCTTTCTTATATCCTCAGAATTCTGAAATATGGCAAACCTCCAAGCACTTAAATTTGTTGCCCTTGATATTTCTGGCAATAATTATTTATTTTGGGCCAAAGATTTGAAGACTTATCTAATTTATGAAAATCTTGGAAAAACAATCGATGAGGAAAATGATGCATCCCCACGGGAACAGGCTCAAGCCATGGTTATCATTCGACACCATTTACATGAAGAGCTGAAATATGAGTATCTCATAGTAGATGACCCTTCAGTGCTCTGGAAAAATTTGAAAGAAAGGTATGGTCACCAAAAATATGTAATTCTTCCAAAAGCAAGATATGACTGGATAAACCTGAGGATTTAGGATTTCAAAACAGTTTCTGAATACAACTCCGCACTATTTAAAATTACTTTTGTTCTCGAATTGTGTGGAGAAAGGATTACTGATGAAGAAAAGTTAGAAAAAACTTATTCTACATTCCACGCCTCGAATATGCTTCTGCAGCAGCAATTTCGAGAGCGTAGATTTAAAAAGTATTCAGAACTGATATCTTGTCTCCTTGTGGCTGAACAAAACAATGATTTGCTGATGAAAAATCATCAGTTACGTCCATCTGGTTCCAATCCATTGCCTGAAGCCAATAGAACTACATTCCCTGAAGTGAATGTAAATGTACCTCATAGGCATAGAGGTAGACGTGGAGGTAGATATAGAAACAGCCAAGGACGATGTCATGGAAGAAATTACAAATGGAACTGTGGTGGTTATAACCATAAAAATGCAACACCGTACCACCAAAAGTGGAACATGAATAAAAGGGGGAAAGGTATTCAAAAACCTCCCAAGAGAGACGATGAACTCTGTTACCGGTGTGGCAAGACAGGGCACTGGGCGCGTCGCTGTGATACGCCAAAACATTTGGTTGATCTCTATCAAGCCTCCATAAAAGGAAAGGGTAAAGAGATAGACCCATTTTGCTGACTATGATGGTCCAGTGGATATAACCCATTTGGATATGGCAGATTTCTTTGCAGATTCTGATGGAAAATTTGATCACTTGATTGGTGATGGAAGTGTCCAAAAATGAATAAAGTTATGTGTTTCTACTATAATTTTATGTTGTATTTTGTATGCTGGTATTATGTTGTATTGTGGAGTATGATCTTCTTGTGATGAATAAAATAATTTCTTAGTACTTATGAATCTTATTATTTGATAGATTTCAAAGATGAACAGTAAAGATATATGCCTAGTGGATACTGCAACTACACACACAATTCTTCGTGACAGGAAATATTTCTTGAACTTAAAACTAGCTGAAGCAAATGTGAACACAATATCAGGCACATCAAATCTTATTGAATGATCTGGAAGGGCTAGCATTAGTTTGTCAAAGGGAACAATAATTCATTCCAATAATGCTTTGTACTCTAGGAAATCCAAAAGAAATTTGCTTAGTGTCAGAGATATCCACTTAAATGGATACCACATTGAGACTAGTACTGAGAATAGTGTAGAATATCTTTGTATTACCTCTCTTGTTTCAAATAAGAAACAGGTCTTGGAGAAACTCCCTGCTCAAGCTTCTGGGTTATATCAAACGACGATTAGAGCAATTGAATCAAATGTTGTGGTAAACCAGAAAAAATTAGATCAAAAAACTTTTGGACTTTGGCATGACCGACTTGGTCACCCTAGAGCAATAATGATGCGAAGAATTATTGAGGGATCACATGGACATCCTTTAAAGAATCAGAAGATTCTTCTGCCAAGTGACAATCCATGTACTGCTTACTCACAAGGTAAATTAATTATCAGACCATCTCCTTCAAAGATCACTGTGGAATCTCCTACATTTCTAGAACGTGTTCAAGGAGATATATGTGGACCAATTCATCCACCATCTGGGCCATTTTATTACTTCATGGTTCTTATTGATGCATATACTAGATGGTCACACGTGTGTCTACTCTCATCTCGCAACACTGCATTTGCGAGACTTCTGGCTCAGATAATTTGATTACGAGCACAATTTCCTAATTTTCCTATCAAAACTATACGTCTTGATAATGCTGGAGAGTTCACATCTAAAGCATTTGATGACTATTGCATGTCAATAGGAATTCATGTTGAACATCCCGTTGCTCACGTGCATACACAGAATGGTTTAGCTGAGTCGTTTATCAAACGTCTCAAGCTGATTGCTAGACCCTTACTTTTGAGAACAAAGCTACCTGCATCTGCTTGGGGTCATGCCATATTACATGCTGCATCATTAATTCGGATTAGAGCAACTTCTTATCATGAATACTCCCCTTTACAACTTGTATTTGGACAACCACCTAATGTTTCCCATCTACGAGTTTTTGCTTGTGCTGTGCAAGTTCCTATTGCACCCCCACAACGCACAAAAATGGGTCCTCAGAGACGCCTTGGAGTTTACATTGGTTTTGATTCACCATCTATAATAAGATATCTTGAACCCCTAACTGGTGATCTTTTTACTGCACGGTTTGCAGATTGTCATTTTGATGAGACCGTATTTCCACCATTGGGGAGAAAAGCTGAAGCCTGAAGCTCAGCATGAAATTTCTTAGAATACATTGGCAATGTCTCATCTTGATCCTCGTACCAATCAATGTGAACTTGAAGTTCAAAGGATCATTCATTTTCAAAAGGTTGCAAATCAATTGCCTGATGCATTCAGTGATGTAAAGAAAGTGATAAAATCACATATACCGGCTGTAAACACTCCAGCAAGAATTGAAGTCCCAAGAGGATAATCTGGTAATGCAGCGGTAGATGAGTCTACGGCATGATTGAAACGTGGTAGACCTAGTGGTGCAAAGGATAAGGTTCCTCGAAAGAGGAAAATAAAAGGACATATTAACAAAGTGGAAACTCATACAGAGATCTCAAAGAGCGCTATAGAAATACTTGATAAATCCAACGTTGGTCAATAGAGTTCCCCTGGAGAGGAACAAGTAGCCCATAAAGAGGCACAAGTATTTGACAATAAAGAGATCTCGATAAACTATATGTCCACTAGAAATATGTGGGATCGCAATGACACGGTCATTGATCACATATTTGCCTTTACAGTAGCACTAGACATCACCCAAAGTCATGAGGATCCTGAAGCACAAAATGTGGAAGAATGTCGACATAGAATTGATTGGCCAAAGTGGGAAGAGGCCATACAAACTGAGTTAAACTCATTAGAAAAACGGGAAGTGTTTGGGCCTATAGTCCCTATACCTAAAGATGTAAGTCCCGTTGGGTACAAATGGGTATTTGTACGAAAACGTAATGAGCAAAATGAGATTGTGCGATACAAGGCCAGACTTGTAGCACAAGGTTTCTCACAGAGACCTGGCATCGATTACGATGAAACATATTCCCCGGTAATGGATGCAATTACATTTCGATTTTTGATAAGCCTATCAATGTCTGAAGGACTTGATATGCGTTTTCTGGTCATGGTTACAACATATTTATATGGATCACTAGATAGTGATATACATATGAGGATCCCCAAAGGATTCAACATGCCTGAAGTATGTAAGTCAAAACCACGAGATATGTACTCCATTAAATTGCAAAGATCTCTATACGGATTAAAGCAATCCGGATGCATGTGGTATAATCACTTAAGCGAATATTTATTGAAAGAAGGATATATAAATAATGCTATATGTCCATGCGTCTTCATCAAGAGATAAGAATCCGGTTTTGCAATCATTGCAGTATATGTTGATGATCTTAATCTTGTTGGCACTTCCGATGAGCTCACAAGAACAACTGATTATCTAAAAAGGGAATTTGAGATGAAAGATCTCGGAAAGACAAAATTTTGTCTTGGATTACAACTCGAGCATTTCTCCGAAGGAATTCTCTTACATCAATCCTCATATACAGAGAAAGTTTTGAAACGTTTCTATTGGATAATGCTCATCCATTGAGTACTCCTATGTTAGTCCGATCACTTGATGTAAAGAAGGATCCCAATCATCCTCATAATGATAATGAAGAGCTACTTGGTCCTGAAGTACCATATTTGAGCGCTATTGGTGCTCTTATGTATTTGGCAAATTGTACACGACCAGATATCGCTTTTTCTGTCAATCTGCTTGCAAGATTTAGCTCAGTACCAACTCGAAGACATTGGAATGGTATCAAGCACATTTTTTGCTATCTTCGTAGTACAATTGATTTGGGATTATTTTATTCAAAAGGATCCAAATCACCATTAGTTGGATATGCCGATGTTGGTTATCTCTCTGATCCACATAAGGCTCGATCTCAAACAGGCTATGTATTTAATTACTTGTAGCAATATTGCCATCTCATGGCGATCTGTGAAGCAAACATTGACAGCCACTTCTTAAAATCATTCTGAAATCATTGCACTACATGAGGCCAGTCGTGAATGTGTTTGGTTAAGATCCATGATCCAGCATATTCGAAAATCATGTGACTTATCGTCTATCAAAGATATCCCGACAACACTCTATGAAGATAATGTTGTATGTGTGGCACAAATCAGAGGGGGATTCATTAAAAGTGATACAACTAAGCACATCTCACCAAAATTCTTCCATACACATGAGCTCCAAGAGGAAGGTGAAATCAATGTTCAACAAATACGCTCCATTGATAATCTTGCAGATTTATTCACCAAGGCATTACCAACTTCAACATTCAAGAAGCTAGTGTATAACATTGGGATGCGCCGACTCCAAGAGCTTTCATAAAATCATACTTGTGCTAACATGAGGGGGAGCCATTTATTCAATAATATAAGTTATAGACATTCAAGGGGGAGTGTTATAAAATGTGTCCACATTATGTATCCACATTAATGAATGTCTACAACTCTCAAACCCTAACATTACATTTGTCAAAGGCCTACCTCGAAGGCTTACTATGCTTGTCTAGAGCCTTAAATGCTCTATATTATTGAAGGTCTATAAATTGAGCTTCAACTCAATGAAGAATGAATACGTAGAAGAGTTAGAGATTCAGAGAAGAGAAAGAGAGAAAGTGAGGAAAATATTAGTGTGTTGTAATACGCTAATAGTTCAAGTGCCTGAGATATACCATTTCCTCAGGTAATAATACAACTCCCTCTGCAGTGGACGTAGGCAAATTGCCGAACCACCTGAAATATTTGTGTCTCTTTTGTTTATGTGCTTGCTTTATTATTAATTTTATTACTAGTTTTATAACATCATGTTCATATAAGTTAAGTATTTATACATGCATTTGTATTATTAGCAATATCATATAAGTTTTGCATCATATAAATATAGATCAATGGACTAAATATTATGCTAGTATTTGTCCTTTTTAACATAGGGGATTGGGTACCAAGACAACTTAGAATGCCTCATGGTTGAAAATGATTCAGTAGTAGCTTGTCCTTTGTCGGATAAAATGCCAGCGGGCCATCCCATGAGAACTATGATGCCAGATTAATTGTAAGTTTTTGATGGAGAATTGGAGAGCCTCAAATACCCACACATTGATAGAGGGGAGTAGATGCGTGAATAAGTTGGCCAACATACATGGGTGTCCGACTATCACGAGACATTTCTTAAATTGATCTATCCCTAGTTAAAAAATAAGGGGAAATTAAATCATCATCCCGTGAACTACGATTATTTTTCACTAACAACTCTTAAATTTTAAAATTGAACAGACTTACCACTGAAGAAGGGAGTGTTAGTGTCAACAAAGGATAGTTTAGGGAGTAGGTTTGTTCAGTTTTAAAGTTTAGGGGGTGTTAGTGAAAAACAGACATAGTTTAGGGGTGTTACTATAATTTACCCTAAACAATATTTGTTATAATGGTTATTTGAATGGCAGCAATGTTGGGTCACAAACACTTTACACAAACACTTTATTTCTATCTTGGGTGGCACTGTTCAATCTGGTAATTTTAGTGGTCCCCAAAGTGCCACTCAGGAGTGAGATAGAGTGTTTGTGCCCCAGGGGCGAACCCAAGATTTTTGGTTAGGGGGGCATACAGGGTTCGGGGGTAGCGCCTCTTAGGTAAATTTTTTTGAGCCTATTTATACATAATTTTGTGTAAAATGGTAGAATTGTATGTAGAAGTGGTTTAACACCCCTAATTTGGTGTAAAAAAAAAGAGAAATTTAAGGGGGCCTATACCTAAAACTTATAAATATTACATGTAAGTCTAGAATTTTTAAAAGTGCAGGGTGGCCTGTGTCTAAAATTTGTAAAATATTACATATAAATCTAGAATTTTCAAAATTCGAGGGGGCCTGTGTGAAATTTAGAAGGGCCTATTTATAAAATCTACAAATTATTTCATATAATTTTGTAATTTTCAAAAATTTAGGGAGACTGTCACCCCTAGCTTATATGTGGATCCGCCCATGTGTGCCTCAAAACATTATTCTTTGAATGATATGGTATCACAGACCGATTAAACTCATCTATTTATATTTATAAATGCGTCCTCTATTTTCAGAGTAAAAAAAAAAAAAAAAAACTAAACTTTTCCATATTAACAATATCCCGAAGTGTATTAGTATATTGCAAGAAATGATGCCCCACGCCCGTTGTATTTAATATTTTCCTAAATGCCTGATATCAATCTCCAAGTGTTTATATAATGAAAATGAGTACACACATTTGAACAACTTACCACTTAAAGAATATTCTAGATTACTTTATCGATCCGTATGTTTTTTGGGTGACGAGATAAAATCCATCCACTTATCTTTTACGGTCTAGATTTTATCATTATTTTTTGGATGAAGTTAGCGACACTAACACTATTTTATCAAAATAAGACAAAAGGTAAACTCCGAACAAGTATAACGACTCCATAATACACGCACCAAAAATCAATATACTTTAGTGGGGGAACCGGGGAAAACCTGTAGAATATTTCTTTTTATCCGCAAGGTAATCATAGGTTATTTTAGCAACAAAAAAGAAGGTAATCATAACCTACTCCAAGTATAATGGGCTTTTTTTTTAAATTTGAAACTTACCTGATTCGGACTAGATACACCTACACCTTTACAATACACACACAACTCAACCCAAAATCAACCCCAAACTCCACATTGGCTAACTACAAAGTCCAACAAGAGCCATTAGCTGGGGCGGACCCATAAAGCCCCCCCCCCCCCCCCCCCCCCCCCCCCCCCCTCTCCCTCCCAAATTTTTGATTTTACATGTAGAGGTTCTTAACACATAGTGTCCCCTTGACTTTCATTATGTTGAAATAGTGACGTATTAGGAATCATAGTTAGGGATAAAAAAATTAGAAAAGAATAACATTGCAGGATTAATAACAGTATCCACTAATGTGACCGTGTGACAATAAAAGACTCTATTAATAGTGAATGGGAAGAGTAATATCCCCTTATTCAGCTCATGAGATAAATAATGTCTAAATCTAATTTACCACAACTACTCGTTTGACTCTATGTCTCACTTAAAAATAAAAATATGTATAAACGACCCAAAAAAAATTTCTCGACGGCGCTGCCCCCCAACCCTCGCTTGGAACTTGACCCCCCCTAACACAAAATTCTGGGTCCACCACTGGCCACTAGAGTAGAATGGGCTTTTTAGATGAGCAAAAATTGGGCCTAAAGTAAGCCCATGTTTGCTCTTCCCTAACTCATTATTCATTGACTCATTTCTGTTGATGTTTGAGTAGTAGGGGGGCACAATGGACATTTCAGGATTTTAACAATTAGAGGCTGTTTGGAAAGTAAAGATGTGGTTCATAAATAAAACGGTTTTACAAATTCAAAGTGATTGACTATTTCTTACATAGACATCCATGTCTTGATTCTTTGTGTAACCAACACAATTATCACACAAACGAGATAAAATGTGAAACTTAAACTGAACATGATCTAGTTGTAGGCATTACCAAACAGATCCTTAGCGTCACAACTAAAATCAGCGAAAAATAGGAATCACGTGTCAAGATCGTAACCGCTCACTCCCCAACCTACAATCTTCTGGGAGCCAATTTAAACGGTCAAAACTTAACTACAGAGATAATATCTTCTACAAACCTTCCTCATCATCACTCCTCGGACGGCACTCTCTCTCTCTCTCTCTTGATGGGCCGCCTCGTTCTCTTCTCTCTTCTCCTCTTGTTTTCATCGACGGCGGCCTTAACCCATGAATCCGACGATCTGCTGATCCGTCAGGTCGTATCGGAGGAAGACGATCAGCATCTCCTGAACGCCGATCACCATTTCTCTCTCTTCAAGACCAAGTTCGGCAAGACCTACGCGTCGCAGGAGGAGCACGATTACCGATTCTCGGTGTTCAAGGCTAACTTGCACCGCGCGAGGCGTCATCAGTTGCTGGACTCCTCCGCCGTCCACGGCGTCACCAAGTTCTCCGACTTGACTCCGGAGGAGTTCCGCCGGAATCATCTCGGATTGAAAAAGCGGCTTAAGCTTCCCTCCGACGCTCACAAGGCTCCGATCCTTCCGACGAGCAATCTACCGACCGATTTTGACTGGCGTGATCACGGTGCCGTTACTGGCGTTAAAGATCAGGTATATATATGTGTGTGTGTGTGTGGTTATGTATATATATATGACTGTTTCTGGTTGAACGATGATTTCAATTTACTTGGCATGGTAATCAAAATACAATTTTGATTACTTGAACGGTGTTTTTGATGACATAAATGGTTATTTTCATCCAATGATCTCCAAATAGAATTTTGATTAGGTCGAAAAGTAAAAAGTACATCAATAGAAAAAGTTATGTGAAATTTTCAATAACTTGTGTAAAAAATGAATTAGTTATAGTGATATGAAATTTCACATTAACTTTCGTAACACAGGGACTTGATTTGATTGTGTTTTACTAATCATGGACTTTTGACCAAAGTAAAAAGAAAATAAAAACAAATATCTTTTAAACTCAATTAATCCAAAATGAGTTCTTTTTCACTAAAATTCTATTGAATTAGGTAGGCACGATTTGACGTTTACTTATTAGAGCAATTCTGACAAGGTAATGGAATTGAGTAATTAAAATACAACTTTGATTATTTCAATGTGTTTTAAACTCCAACGTTGGTTTTCTAATAGTTACGTACACTCATACTTCCAACCAAAATTTGATGACTCTCTTTCCATATTTTGTATTTTGGTTACCCATTTGATTACCCTGTTGGAGTACAATTTTGATAATTTGGGTAATCAAATTGGTAGTTATTGCATTTGGATACCAATTTGATTACTCTCTTGGAGTTGCTCTTACTACTTAGGTTGCTAATTTTTGGTTAATTGGGGACAATCAGGGTTCTTGTGGTTCGTGTTGGTCTTTTAGCACAACTGGAGCCTTGGAAGGAGCTCACTTTCTGTCTACTGGAGAACTTGTTAGTCTCAGTGAGCAACAACTTGTGGATTGCGACCATGAGGTTTGCGCATTGACTTGTATTTAGTAACTTATACTGTTTTTTCTTTGATAGGTAATTTAATAATTTTGAATTGGCTGTATGCTTGTTATCAGTGTGTGTTTATGTAGTAGTTTTGATGGACTTGTTGATTGACTAATTGTGATGCACACACTCAGACACACCCACTGTGTGCTTGTGTGATTGACTTTAAGTTTTATGCCTGTGTCCTCATTTTCACCTTAATCATTTTGTTTTGGGACTGATTATTGTTCTTTGATTGATTGGGTGAATCAAAATTTGAAGTTCGAGTTTCCAGTTAATTTATTGTGTCGGTCCAAATTGGCACAGTCTTGCACCATACTGAAAAATCAGACGGGTAACTATAATCAGTTTCTTGTCAGATGCATTCTGAATATATGCATCGGTTGGAACAATATCCAAATTGTTGTCACTTTACTTATACTTTTGCATATACCATTCTAGTTCAAAAAAATGATATATATTTTTTAATAAATGCAAAAAATCCATACATTGAAACGTAATGGTGGGGCATGTCCATTACATCCTAGCCACAAATGTCAATGTAATCCGCTACCCCACAATTTGTAAAAGTAGACATTTAGCCCTAGGCATCTTATCCAGGTCTAAGTTGTTATAGCAGTTTAGGCGTTTTTGGATCACTGAGTAATGTATAATGTACTAATCACCTCTTGTCAATACACAAGTTTGTACTGGTTGGACAGGTAAATTAAATATCAAACCATTTGCGAACATTTAAATCCGCTTGAGCACAAGATGTGCGTGTATGGATACAGTATTAATTCCATGTTTTCAATGGAAACAAATTGAAGAAATTTCTTTTATGCACAAATTGTATTACTGATTTGTGGTTTGGGATTTCACTGAATAGAGAATTGCCTAATGGATGAGTAAGCACAATTGAGTCCATATGGTCGAGTTTGGTTTCGGGATGAGTGTGGGTGGCTCGCTTATTTACATAGGTAGTTCACTTTTAAGCAGTTTTGTCTAGAATGGACTCTTAGCGCTTTTCCAGTGACCTTTGGAATTGGGTGGGATAGCAATGTTGCACATTATCACTTTTGAGAGATGGTGACTGTCATCTGTTCCTTGGTTTTGCATTATCTTCACACTGAGAAGTCTAATTGCAGTGACTGCTTTCCTTTTATGTGTACCTTTCTATGGGTTCTTGACCAATGTGAGACGAAGTTCTGAAATAATAGGCTATGGGGATTTTTTTTCCCTACTAGTATCCGCATACTATCTACGGACCTAAGGAGCTGTGTACTTAACACCAATATCGTTTTCTCTGAAATTCATGACCTTGTGTAGTACAAGTGAACTTCCAAGGTGCCCTGTTTTTTTTTTTTTGTCCTTCTTGATAGTGAAAAAACTGCAGGAGTGTATGGCCAAATTACCTGCTAAATTGTACTTAATTTTGCAAGATATAAGTTGAGTGTAAGTAGCCCGTTGTAAAGGCATAATTCAAGGTGCAACACCTGAAGTCTGCATCTTTTACTGTGAAGAGATGTACAATTCCGCTATGGGTGATTTAATACCAAAAACATAGTTGGTAGATCTTAAGAGTGATATATTTCTTCTCTGAGGCTCTTTCCACCAAAATGGCAAACTAGAGGCGAGCAACGTCTTACAGCTCAAAATAATAAGGATTTGAACAAACGGGAGAATACATTATCTTCTACGGATTTGATGCCATATATCTGAGCATTTGCTATGTGATTCCCTGTGAACTGCCAGCTGCTTGCATGTGTGAAATATACACTATCATGTTTCTAACAGAATTTTGTGGTTTTTCCAGTGTGATCCAGAAGAAGCTGGGGAATGTGATGAGGGTTGCAGTGGTGGGCTGATGAACACTGCCTTCGAGTACACTCTCAAAGCTGGTGGTCTTGAACGAGAGGAAGAGTATCCGTACACTGGGACTGATCGTGGCCCCTGCAAATTTGACAAGAGCAAAATTGCTGCTTCTGTATCTAACTTCAGTGTCGTTTCCCTCGATGAAGACCAGATTGCTGCAAATCTGGTTAAGAATGGCCCTCTCGCAGGTAGGTAGTTGGAAATTTTCTTATTGCCTTTTTTTGTCACTTGAATTTGGATAGTCTAGTGTTTTAGAAGAAAACAAATCATGATGAAGCGAAGGCATTTAGAGAAATAGGGAACTTCCCTGTACGTATTGTTAGATGTCATTTCACTGTCGTCTTGAAATTGCAAAATTAATGATTTTAATCATCATTTTGGAACTGAGCGTACTTTTTTTTAAAATTGGATTAGTAGCACCGGTGCGGATGCGTGGGGATTTGGGTAAGGGGATGCGGGTGCGAGAGATTCGCCAAATTTCCAAAAGTAAGAGTGTGGGTGCGGAGTGTGTACTTGGATAAAATATTAAAAATATATTTTTATATAATAGTTTATAAAATTATTTTATAACTATTAGTGCATTATTTTATACCCTAGATAATTGCTATTATTATTTTCTATTATTTTTCTTTTAAACCCCCAAAGTTTTCAAAATTGTGTGAATTTGTGTTTTTTTCAAAAAACGCTACAAACAAACCCCCGTCTCTCGGGTGTGGCGGCCTTTTCAAAGAGTGCTTCATAGAGTGAAGGTGATGATCTTTTAATTAAAAATCTAATGGAAAGCATTATTGTAATGGTTTCATTCATGGACATCCAAACTGTTGTGTATTATTGGAAAAAGTCGGAGGTACTAGGAAAAAAATCAGAGAACAGTCTTGGAAATCTTTCTTTCATATGTATATGTACACATATATCATATAATAGTCCGTATAACTGTTATTATTAAGTTTGATCCACCATTCCTATGTGGGATCACTTGAACCAAAGTGAATTTGGCTTATAAGAAGGAAGACCAAGATTGGAGGGAGATTGAAATAGTTTGTTTCTCTCCAAATTGGATTTTATAACTGTAGGTAATGGTTAACAACTTACATAGTTTGACCATCACATGTCACCAATGACTCCACGTGTATCAATACCGCCACCAATTATGGGTTCCTCCTATATGATCACCATGGATCCAGTCCAAGACTGTGCACGTCCACCCTATCGCAGAGGAGCCCATTCTAACAACCTACTCCGAGGCGAGCCCATTCTAACAACCTACTCTGAGGCCCACTTCAGAGTACCTACTTTAAAGCCCACCTCAGAGTACCAAACCCTGAGGCCTACTTCGGAGGAACCTACTCTGAAGCCCACTCTAGAGGTCCTATTTCGAAGCCCACCTCAAAGTCACCACCCCGAAGCCCAATACGAATAAGCCCACCTCAAAGCAGAGCAAAGCGACGATGTTTCACCTACTAACATCTCCACTCGTTCCATCACCACCTATTGGGCACGTGGATATTATCTCCAACTTTAACCTCATGCGGTCAAGCCATCGACCACCAATCAAAGCTTCTCATTGCTTGGAATGACCATCTTTGCAAGCCATCGACCACTAATCAAAGCTTGTCATCGCTTGGAATGACCATCCTTGCCATCGCTTCGCTTGGAATGACTATTCGCTATCAAACACATCGCTCGTAGTTCTCACGTCCCTCTCCTTGATACTCCCCACAAACACTGTACTATACACAAACACACACTTACACGTGGACTCTCCACCCTTGGTCATGAAGCAGTACTAAGGGTGGCCAGGTCCACTGGGAACTCGAGAGCTTATGGATCGGTGGCTAGAACCAAGGGCTCCTCCCTACCTAAACGCCTCACAGGCAAAGCTAGGTTAGTCCCAAAGAGAAAGAGAAAGAGACACACGTGACCATCGCCACGTGCCCAGTCCCTCCAGTCTTACAACCAATCAGAGAGGCCCACAACCGCAATACCAGCTGAAATTCTTGACTCTCACCTTACTTAGTCACTTCGACCTCGCTGAATATTCTGCGAGCCAATAGCATTGTCTCAGCATTCCCCCTTCGCTTAAAGGTCTGCGCCAATGGCCTTAGCTTCGGTATCCACCGTTGTTTAACCCTCTGTACCAATAGAAACCATTCTCCTTTGATCACTACGCAATATTGAGTTGTCACTTCAAGCGACAATACCAGTTGCTTGGCGTTCTGCACCAATAAAAACATCATCCCCTTCGACCGACCGAATCACGAAAGTGACAACACCTTCATCTCGTATGACTCGCCCCCTTGGCTTGTCCACATCTCATTCAATGACCCCAACTACCTTAAACATGCACATTTAAGCCCTTCACCTACGTTAAACAGGCGAACCACTTCAAAGATGCCAACTCAGCTCCTTCCAGCTGTACCCTAAATCTCACAAACCCTGTATAAATACCAACCCCCATTCAATACATCCAACAAGGCAGTCGAACCCGAGCTCAACCTGGATCTTAAGCTCTAACCCAGTCTTAAGCTTTTACTCTAGCACTTAAGGCATTCATCGTCTTCTCCAAAATCCCCAAGAACAACCCCAGTTCAACTCGGTCTAACCAAGCGATACCCAAGTCTGAATCTACACTTTAGACATTTACTCCCATGCTTAGACTTTCCAAAAAGACTCTTGGTCATCACTTGGTCTCCACCAACAGTCTTTAGACTTTCTATTATACCTAAGACTCCACTATAGACTTACCATATACTACCACCTCCATCTAAGAGCTCGCTATTTACTGCTTTCTCTCTCTCTCATTTGGGGCTACCTTGGTTCTCACTCGAGCCATGTTCTCTCCGACTCCCATTTCTCTACCGTATTTTTATACATTATTGTTCTACTACACTTTCTGCATTATTTTATCATATTTTATCTATTGTTCCACATGTACTAACATGCTTACGTGTTATACCCATTCATACATCTCATACACATCACTAAAGAACTCACACAATAACTACATGGTATATAATAGGTCTGAGATTTTTGTTACTAAATTCTCTGTGTATCACACTAAGTTTTGAGTCTGTGATCTGTTGCAATCGGCAATAACCTGAAAAATACACTAACTCCACCCTTTTGTTCCCCTTTCTTGTGCTGTAGTGGCAATCAATCGGCAATAACCTGAAAAATACACTAACTCCACCCTTTTGTTCCCCTTTCTTGTGCTGTAGTGGCAATCAATGCAGTTTTCATGCAGACATACATAGGTGGAGTTTCATGCCCGTTCATTTGCTTAAGGAATTTGGATCATGGGGTGCTTCTGGTGGGCTATGGATCAGCCGGGTTTGCGCCCATTCGTTTCAAGGAGAAGCCGTACTGGATTATTAAGAACTCGTGGGGAAAGAGCTGGGGAGAGAATGGATATTACAAAATCTGCAGGGGCCACAATGTATGCGGTGTGGATTCGATGGTCTCAACTGTTACTGCTATCCACACCACCACTCACTAGATTATCAACCATATATATATATATATGATTGATGCATAAATATAATACTAGGTGTTCATCCTGGTTTGTAAATATGGGTTACAATGGTGTAAACTGCAAGAACTGCCTATTTTAGTTACCAGGCAGTTGTTAAGGCTCCTATAAACATGCCTATGGGGGGAATGTTACTATATTTATATGACTTGTATATGTAGATGGTATTTGTATATTTAATGGTATCTGCTCATTGCTTCTAATGGTCTAATGTATGTGATTTACGTTTTCTAAAGTGAACCATGCTTCATTGTATAGTCGCCACAAAGGAGGGGTGCAGGTCTGCCCATCTGTCTGTGTGTGTGAGAGAAAGGGGGGATGATTTTAGCACCCTGGAGCTCATGTGGATCCTACAGTAGTAGAGAAAATCATGCTGTTTGTCACATGTGTAAGGGTCACATTAGATAATATCTCCAAGAAATAAATGGTTTAATTTCAGACAGCTTGGTTGTCTCAATAGCGCTTCTTATGGTTGTATACTTAGAAGACCCCTGATGATAAAACAAAATATTAAGTGCCTGATTTTTAGTACTGAAAATTTGAATCAAAGATGTACTCCGTAATAGTCGACAAGTAAATTATCATATGAAAAGTAGGTTGCCTTTCAGTCATTTTTTGCTGTAGAAAGTTTTCGATAAACTTTGGTTAATTTTTCAGTTGAGCGATAAGCTTCTATACGTTATCTCACTCTCTGAAAAAATTAAAATAAGAAATTTTTTGGTTTAATTTCACACATTAGATAATATCTCCTAGAAATAAATGGTTTAATTTCAGACAGCTTGGTTTTCTCAATAGCGCTGCTTATGGTTGTACACTTAGAAGACCCCTGATGTTACAACAAAATATTAAGTGCCTGAGTTTTAGTACTGAAAACTTGAATCAAAGATGTACTCCGTAATAGTCTACAAGTAAATTATCATATGAAAAGTAGGTTGCCTTTCAGTGATTTTTTGCTGTAGAAAGTTTTCAATAAACTTTGGTTAATTTTTCAGTTAAGAGATAAGCTTCTATACATTATCAAACTCTCCGAAAAAAATTAAAATAAGAATTTTTTTGGCATTTAATTAAATTATCAAACACACTGTAATTCCAGGAGATTAATCATCCCAATTCATTTTTGAGACATGGACAGAACTTGAACCCAGTCCAAAGAATGGTCATTAGCTTTTCCATATGGGCCAAGGCTGATATTGACCAATACTTGGAAGATTGTAATCAATGTGTAAGAGCATCTCCAGGAGAGGTTGTAAAATGAGAGCCCATATCTCTCAACTACCAAATGGCCCTTAAATCACCAAAATTCTCTCTCAACTACTCTAATAGGGGTTGTAAAACAATAATACCAGACATACACACTTTTTGACCCACTTTTTGACACACTATGTTTTAAATGCATGTACTTTGTGTTGTTTGAATTTTTCACACTTTTCTGTGTACCACTTACACAACATAGAGTACATGTATTTAAAGCTGTATGTCAAAAAGTGTATAGAAAAGTGTGTGAATGTAGTAGTGCTCGTAACCACCCACTATTAGACTGCACTTGTGAGAGAGTGTGTTATAAACACTATTCAGGAGGCGGAAACACTATTTTGGCCTCTCAAGATATCTTTTCTTATTGGAGATACTCTTTTAACCAATGCAATATGACAGTGGCCCACTTCCTCAGCATGGAACATTAAAACTCCGTTTGGCTTGCAGATTTAATCAATTGAGTTTTTGTGAAATGACCAAAATACCCTTTCATAGCCATGGCTAATTATATTTAGCCCCCCCTTGTGCTTTAAATTTTGACACTAATATCCCAGGTAGTTTAGACCAAAGTGTAACAATTCAAATTAGTAACGAAGCAAGCTTAAATGACCAAATTACCCCCAAGTGTTAACAAAAGTATTAAGAACAAAAGATGTTTACTTCAATTCATTTAGGAAGAAACCTATGGTTTCGAATTAAGTGAGGAAGAATCGTTGACATTTTTTTAGTGTTTTCTTGGTAAAGGTCGTGTTTTGACCCAAAGCATATGGCTTATGACTTATCACCCTTTCATTGTGACTTTCAAGGGCAAAAGAGACATTTTATTCTTCGAAGTAGGGTTCCCAAGTGTAAAATCGTTAAATTTGATGAAAAAAACTCACAGTAAGGGGTGGACGCACATATAATCCAGGGTGGGCCCAGGATCCTTGAACTTTTGAAAATTACAACCTTACATATAGTATTTTATACTCCCTCTGTCCCATAATAAATGTCCACATTTTCTTTTTTGGATGTACCACAATAAGTGCACACTTTCCTAAATTGGCATATAGCTTTTACATACTTTCCAAAACTACCCTTATAATAAAGACAAAGAAACATTTATTTGTGGTCCCAAAAAAAGCAAAAAGTCAAACACCAATCACATCAAAGGGTAAAATTGGAAAGTGACTCTTTAATGAACCAAATAAATTAAGGGAAAATTGGCTAAAAGGTCATCAAGAAGAGCTTTATTGGAATCAAGGACAACTTAAAATACACATTGGGTATGAGTCCTCCCAATGTTCATAGACCAAAACACCCTCATCTTCAACCTCTAACCCTAACCAAACCCTAGCCACCATAACCACTACTCCACACCACCTCCGGCCACCACCCTCGCCATCTTCGGCGACCACCACCCTCATCTCCGGCGACCACCACCTAGCCATCTCCGACAACCACCACCATTGCACCTTTTGACCACGACAACGCCACTCCTAACCACCAGTGACCACTCCCTACGACTCGATTGACCTCCAGCCACTACCCTCGCCATCTCCGGCGACCACTGCCTTCTCCGACGACCACCACCCTCTTAATCTCCGACGACCACCACTTGTGCCACCTCCTAACCACCTTATTTTAGACATTCTACCACCATCCCCCCACTCCTGACCACCATTGACCACCCCTCCCCTGTGAAGTCAGAAATCAGAACTCCCACCACCACCCTCTTTTGATTCGTAGTAAAAAATCCCAACTGAAGTAAGAAATCAGAAATCCTAAGTGAAATTTGACTTAGGATATATCCTAAGTGAAATTTGACTTAGGATATATCCTAAGTGAAATTTGTCTTAGAAATTTCTCTTTGGTGGATTGTCCAAACAAACATACCAATGCAATCAGTCCAGCCACAATAAAGGCAGCATTCAAGAGATCACAATCAACAAGAAAAAACCATTGAGGTATAACACCACCAAGTGAAATCCAAAACTTTATCAAATTACCATTTCAAGTGAAATTTTACTTATCTTATTGGATGTTACAATTGTTCACTTCAATTTGCAGTAAAGACTACCTTTACATTAAACAAAACAACTGAAACTTCATTTAACAATCTGAAAAATCCACTTTAAAAATCATAAGTCAAATTTCTCTTACGATATGTGAAATCTGCAAAAACCTACAACTGACATACCTCATAGTTGTAAATGGTAAGAACTCACAGAAAAATCACTTTAAACTGAAATGGTCATCGGAGTTCATTGTGATGGCCATGGCGGCAACATTCGAATCTCGATCTCAATCTAGATCTAGATCTTGACCGGTGAATGATCTAGATCTAGATATGGATATGGATGTAGATCGGTGCCGGCGAAGTTGACGATGGTGGTGCTTGGTGGTGATGATGATGACGGCGCTGGTGGTGGAGGCCATAGCAGTGGGATGCTTGGTGGCTATGGAAGAGGCGCTGGCGGTGGTCAATAGGGACAGTGGTGATGGTGATGGTGGTGGTGGTGGTGGTGGCGGTGGTGACTGGTGGTGGTGGTGGACTGGTGGTGGCGGTAGAGACTGGTGGTGGTGGTGGAGGTGGCAATGTCGGTGGTGGAGGTGGACTATGGTGGTGGTGGTGGTGGTGGTGGTGGTGGTAGAGAGAGATCTTAGAGAGAGAGAATGAAAGTAATTTGTAAAGCAGGGGTATTTTTGTCTCTAATTGGACTTGAGGAGTGAATTGCTAGTGGTGTGGACTAGAATGAAACAATAGGCTTGAGCTTTTGTCCTTGTGGGGGTTATTGTTAATGGGTTGTCCTTTAAACCAAGAAGGAGCAACCTTAGGGGCCTTAGATCAAGCCTCCCATAAATTAATATAATACAACTTTCTTAAACATTGTGCAAAAAAAGAAGTGGACACTTATTATGGGACGGAGGGAGTAGTTTTCAAAAACAGGACACCCTGAATTACATGATTTGTCATGAATTGGGGGTGTAAATATACAGTATTTTCACGATCCCTTTAAAATTATATAGTTTTGTAATATATATATATAGATAGACAGATCAATACTAAATCCCTTCAACTATCACTCCCTGGAATGGCAAAAATAGAATAAATAAATAAATGAATTTCTTTTTTGGGTTCAAAGGCAGTGACTGGTGAAGCTACTGTAGGAAAAACAGGTTTAAAATTGTTTTAAACGCGCAGCGGAATAATCGAGTTACAAAATCTTTTATCGGTAGCCCGGATCTACTACTTGTTAACTCTATAGATGCGTAGAATAAGAGGAAAGAATGCGATACCTTACGGTCTTGAACCCAATTCTGAATATGGCTTCCTTTAGCAATATCCAGCAGCAACCTCTCGTTGATCTTCACTCTTATGTCTCCTCGAACGCTTTCCGGAGAGGCTAGAGATGGTGGGATCTCTAATGGAGAGGATGAACAAGGTTTGGGAACCCTAAAACAGTTTCAGCAACTTAGGGACGTTAAAAACGACGAACTCTTTTCCCTGGACGCAGCTAACCTATTTATAGATTTCCAGAACCGACCTTACTTTCAATCGATTGAAGTGAGTTCGATCGATCGAACATTCGATCGATCGAACGAAACTCGATCGGTCGAACCTTCCTTGACTTCAATCAATCGAAACAACTTCGATCGATCGAACCTGCCTTGACAGCATCCTCATTTGCCCTTCCAAGCATTCTGGCGGAGCTAAGAGTGGGACCTCCTAGGTTCTTAATTACTGGCTCCGATTAATTATTATTCCATCTAGTCAATACTCTTAACTAAGGAATAAACAATTAATCAATTATCATTAATGCCACTATAAAATGATAATTGCACTCCAGTGCATAAGAACGTAATCACACATACATAAGCGATTGCTAGGCTTGTATAATATGATACGGATGTCCTTCTACCAGGCAGTATTCGTATCTATCATTGGGATGTATGTTTAAATACTGTCGACCCAATAGATAGTACATCTTATATTCATCAAGTATCATTCACTACGCTTGGATTACTAAACATGTCAACAATAACACTTTGTTGACAAGGCTGGCCAGCTCTCAGTAATCACTCCTAGTGACATTCTCGAGGGAATACTTACTCTTCGTTTTATAGAAGAGGATAGAATTCCATCTTGACAATATATGTTCCCAACGTTACATACTTGATTACCCAAGATACCTAGGTGTTGATCTTGCAAGACCTCACTGATTGGTAAGTCAAAGCAACCAAGCATACAACTTGCGTCCATAACTGTCTCAGGATTGAGGACATGTATCCCTATACAAGTTTTGAGTTCCTATTGACGGTGACAACGTTTAGGTGTCAATAGGTTTAACTCAGGTTTGTCAATGCACCAAGTGCACTAGCATATTAACCAAGAGTCAAAGACTCTTATGAATGAGATTCATCATTCTACCCCGTAGACGTTAATCATGCTACAGTGCATACCTGATAAGTTATCCAGACTTATCATCCACTGTGACTTATTTGAAACAACAAGGATTTGTGGTTCATATCTCACATGTGTAATCACATACACAAATGAACCACATACAATGTTGTTTAAGGATTCCAGTCTAATATTCATCTCATGAACTAACATGCATAAATGCATTATGATATTCCATTGTCCAACTAACTAGTTTGAGGGCATATTCCCAACAGCTACATGATTGTCCACTCTACGCAGTACTAAGCAACGGAAATGAATAAAGATCACGAGAATATAATCTAGGTTCTGTATAACAATATAACTTAAAGTCAAAAGAAAGTTACTAACTATTACAATCAGAGCCTTGAATCAAATAGAACATAAAAAATTAAAAACGTCAAGGCAACATATGCCTGATTACAAAAAGGTCTGAAAACAATAAGAATAATTAAACAACTATCTAGCATAATCTTCAAATGGCGTAGAGGCAGTCCTCGGTGTAATAGTCCTCTTCTGTCAGACTTTTGTCGGGATAATCCTCCATAGGAATATCGTCACCGGCATAGTATTCCTCGGCCGCAGGTCCTTCACTTGTATAGTTGGAATGTAGAAATGTCCAACGGCATAAACGCCGTCAGCTTAATGAAAGCTGAGTGAATTAGATACTAACAGGGTATTAACTATTAAAGTTATTACGAGTTATAAACGATAAACAATTACATTTCATTGAGGGTATCTTCTCTTTAATCAAATCGATTATCCGATTATTAACATCTTACTCAATTAAGACCGACAACACATTCTGATAGAAGGACAAACTCAACAGTAGTTCAGTTCTATAGATACATCATTGCTTCATCCACCGCTTTTAAGAACATATGCATAGTCCATCGCATGTCATGGATACTACGTCAGTCCATTCCCAGCTTTTAAGAATATATGCCCAGTTCGCCGCACTACAGGGATATAACGCTTTAAGCAACAGTACATCATTCTAAATGTCACGACTTAGTGACGTCTACCAGTGATCACAATCCACCACAAGTCATAGACACCTTTGTCTGTCTATAGCTTTTAAGAACATATGATTAGATCATCTGACTATCTTAGGGCTACTGGTTCGGTTCACCACAAGTCATAGACACCTTCGTCTGTCTACCGCTTTTAAGAACATATGATTGACCAAGGCCTGCCCACGTAAGATTACCGAATCTTAACAAATCTACTTAAGTTTAACTCTAACATCGATACATGACAATCCCATGTGGCCTGATTACATTGAATGAAATGAACGATAACTCCAAAGAATTCATAACGATACGTTATCTAACGTCACAACCATTATCCGTCAATCTTATCGTCACTACGATCCTACATCGCATTATCTCATTATCACGTCTGTATTATAATAGTATAGCTTGCAGTGATTACTGAACAGTTAAATAAACAACTAAAGAGTTATAATATAAACTAAACAGTAATATCGACATTTTGAAACTTCCAATTGATTGGGACAGAGGTCCGATCGACTGGTATAAAAACAGTAACAATCGATTGGGAAAGAGTCTAATCGATTGGATCACAATCCATGCCAATCGATTGCTAACTTTGGCACTGTTAGCAATCGATTGGAGTATCTACAATGGTAATCGATTGTATAAACTGACAATCGATTGGGTTATGGAAGATGACAATTGATTGGGAAAAGTTCCAATCGATTGGGACTTCGTCTTCTTTACAATAAAGACAGTGCAGCATATATAAAACGGGATAACATGATACATGCTTCTTTTCTTCGTCTAAACAAGTCCTAACATCAATATTAGGCTACCAAGTGAGTTTAGAACTCACCTTAGGATTAGAGGGTGTGTTTGGTTGGTGTATTTGAAGCTTGGAGCTTCAATGGTGGCTCATCTTTCTCTCTTCTTCCTCTGTCTCCTTTATTTCTCTTCCTTATAATCTTTTTTTCTTTCTTTCTCTCTCTGGTCTCCTTCTCTTTCTCTTCTTCTCAATCCATCTATGTGTGTATGAGTGTGTGGATGTATATATGTATATAACACACACACACACTCTCTCTCTCTTTATCTCTGATTTCAAGAAACAGAAAATGGACGAGAAATGGTCATATATATAGGGAAAAAGTGTTCACGTGGCCAAACCCCAGCTAAAGTAAGGGAATCTGTCCAGCTGCTGCCAATCGATTGAGGTTAGGTATTAAATGCTCTAATCGATTGGTATATGATGCCAACCGATTGGTATCCAAGATAAGGCAATCGATTAGGAAAATAGTCCAATCGATTGGGATTAGGTATTAAATGCTCCAATCGATTAGTATATGATGTCAATCGATTGGTATCCAAGATAAGGCAATCGATTAGAAAACTAGTCCAATCGATTGGGAGTTTCCTAATCGATTGGGATACAGATTACACCAAAGGTAAAGCTAAACTCATACAAGTATTTAAAAGAAGAATACAATATCTTATTCATATAATTTATTATAGAAATACAAGGTACTACATCATCAGACCTATTAATGAGTTTTTTCACGAGCCTATTAATAAGTCTTATTCAAACGTGTTCACAAGCTCTATCGAGCGGAGCTCATGTTTGTTTGAGCTTGACTCGTTTATTAAATGAGCTTAAAATCTAGGCTTGAGCAGCTCGACTCATATACACCTCTAAATTTGTGCATATGAGATTATTAACTATGATTTGTGTACATGTAAATGTTCTATTTATACTTACACAGTTACACTAGGCCCCTCTGACCAAAAATCCTGCCTACGTGCCCCTGCTCATGATTTTACTTTAGTATGAGCCAAAGGGTAATACTTGGGGCACAACCAAAGCCACAATTTTTTTTGCACAACCTCCATTTTGTGTCTATCTCTCTCCTAGTGGGCACTGTGGGGTCACTGGCACTGTGAGACCCATCAAGAGAGAGATAGACACAAAATAAAGGTTGTGCAAAAAAGGTTGTGACTTTGGTTATGTCCCAAATATTACTCTGAGCCAAATGGTGTAGTAGTGCTAAAATTTAAAGCATAAAGAGATAATTAAAAATCAGGAAAACCACAAGAAGGGTTTAAGTGTATTTATCCCTATTTATGTATTAATGCAAAAAGGTGGCTGGCCGTCATTAAAGATAGAAAATCACAAGAGACACCACACCATATACACAGGAACGTACAAAAAGAATAGCAATTATGTGGCCAAACTGTGGGGGTAATTGGACCACCAAAATACAGCCGAACCGAATAATAGAGCCTATTATAGCACTAGTAGATCCCCACGCCCTTGGCCTGAGCCCACCTTTCTAAACATCCCACACCTTATCTACGTGTGTGCATGTGTGTATATATAGGTGTACATGTGAGTGTGTATATAGTATATAGAGAGAATGAGAGATTATAATCGTATGGCTCAGCTCTCCAATCATATATGTATATATTAGTCATAAACCCGTGAACTGGTGATAACAGAAAAAAATAAATATAAAAAAATAAATAAAAAAATTCCGCAAAAAATGAAACCACTTACTAGAGAAAATGAATTCACTAGAGACAAATATCTTTCAATTTAGTTATTCCATCTGACAAACAATTCATTTTGATCAACCGAGGTTAAAAACTCCATGATAAAAGGGTTAGTTACATTTTACTCTATATATATGGTTTAATCATTTTCACTTTATCATATTGTGCTTCAAAAATGGACATGTGATTCTGTAATATCGGACTAAAGTGAAATTGGTAAAAATTTTCTCTAAACTGATAAAAATTCTAACATTCGACGAAATATTAACACTTGACACCCCCCCTGTGAGGTTAATTTTAGGGTTTACCCTCTATGTGAGGATAATAATGATTTTTAACACTTAACCACTTGTGAGACTAATCTTGAGATTAAGCACCTATGTGGGTTTGATTTTGACACTTAACCACTTGTGAGGCTAATCTTGAGATTAAGCACCTATGGCAGGTTCTCTAAAGAGTAATATTTAGGGCATTAATAAATTCGACTAACACTTACACCCACACTCTATTTCTCTCCTGTTTGGGACACTAACAAATTCCACTAACACTCACACCCACACTCTATCATATAAGTGTGGGTGTGAGTGTTAGTGGAATTCGTAGAATGTGGGTGTGAGTGTTAGTGGAATTCATAGAGTGTGGGTGTGAGTGTTAGTGGAATTTGTTAGATAGAGTGTGGGTGTGAGTGTTAGTAGAATTTGTTAGTGCCCCTAGCATTGGTGTTCTCTGAATGCAACATGGCAATAGTAATTTATTTATTTTTTTCGGATGACGAGGACAAATCTCCCAGTTTGTCATTCGCAACTTCGGGATCAATACCTATTTTTGTTTTATCGGAGTAGAATAGGGGACAAACTCCGGACACGTGCACAGACCCCATAACACACGCAACAGTAAATCAGGGAGATGAGTGAGTAGTAGGATTAGAACTTACATCGAACTGTTGATACGGATTGTCCAGCTACTTGCAATTGGTAACCTCCTTTTGAGAGACCAAAGACTCTGGCCACAAACATATATATATATATATATATATATCTACTATACTATAAGAACGAAGAAACAAGCACGTCAAAAAATATGAACTTCCTCTTTTGTCCTTCACTACACCCTAATTACTCATATAACTATCTATACATCGTAAGGATATATTGATTTGTCTGAGGGTAAATATGTCATTTTGGACAAATAATTACATTCAATTTTTGGGATATTTATTATTGACTTAAAAAAAAGTCAACAAAAGTGGCTATTTTGGTGGCTATTTAGGAATTGATCACCAATATTTACAATTTGGTCAACTTCTTCTCTCAAATGAGGTTTCAATCAACAATTTGTGTCTAATTACATTTGGGTCAATAATTTTTGGGATATTTATTATTCACTTTATAAAAAGTCAAAAAAAGTGGCTATTTTAGTGGTTATTTAGGAATTGGTCACTAATATTTACAATTTGCTCAACTTCTTCTCTCCAATTTAGGATTCATATATTGTAATATGTGTAATTGCATTTAGGTCAACAAGTTTTGAGATATTTATTATTCACTTTAAACAAGTTTTAAAAAGTAGCTATTTTAGTGGCTATTTCGGAATTGGTCACTAATTTCGCATTTTGGTCAACTTCTTCTCTCAAATTTAAGCTCTTGTATATTTAAATTGTCAATTTAAGTTGCTATTTTAGTAGCTATTATTAATTGGTCACTAATATTTACATTTTGGTCACCTTCTTCTCTCAAATTGAGGATTTATATATTGTATTTGAATATCAATTAAGGCCTACAAACACATTCACGCCATTTTTTAGAGGAAATACCCTACTTGTGTCATATATTTTTAGTGGCGCTTTATTAGGTACTTTTACTACTCATTTATAAGATAGTCAGAATTATCAACTTCTTCTGTAAGAAGAGTTTTAGATTAAATAGTTACATTTACAATTTCATATTTAACTGTTTTAACATCTTATGTTGATTTTTAAAAGTGGACCTTATTTGGAAAAAAAAAAGAAGAAACGTGACACTTATTTTAAAAACATCCAAAAAAAAAAATGAAACGTTGGCACTTATTTTATAACGGAATGAGTAATTATACCTCTCCAAAGACCTCTGATGTCAAGATTAATACACAATATATCTAAGAATACAACTATCCGACGAGCACGTGCCTTGCACGTGCACCTTCACTAGTATATATATATATTTATGGAGTATCGAACTCTTGACCAAAGGAGCATAACACAAACGCCCGCTTACCATTAGGCTATAGTGGTCATGGATATGGCGATCGAGCTTTGGAAATCAAATATGCAAAGATATTCTTCTATGACTATAAATACTTAATATACAGTCCCGTGCAAGTTCAAAAGCATTATTTTAGGACCAAAATCTCCAAATTACATGAATATTCTTGGTACAAAGATACTTCACCAACAATATTTTTATTTCATATTTTTATAATCATGATATGGATTATGACTGGACAAACACACACCCTTTACCAATATTAAAAAACTCAAAAGTTCCAATTTTGAAAGTCTATGAAAAGCTAGGAAAAGTTATCTTTTTATCTTGTACCACATGTTACGTGGTGGTTTTGGTCAACAGATGGATGCCACGTGGTTAAGTGTAAATTTTTTTATCCTCCATTAATTAGACCACTTGGCCACATGACAGTGTCTTTTGGACCTAATTAAACTATTGATAAAGGAAAAAAATTGTAACATAAAAAAGTATTGAATGATAAAGCCAAAATGTCAATGGAAAGCTGGACAACCAAAAAATAAAATTGAACAGAAAACACATGAAAAGATAGGCGGAAAATATGCAGAAAATCATGAATTCAATAAAGTGCTTAGCAAAAAAGAAGATAAAACAAATTATGTATATCCGTGAAGAGTGTAGTGCCTTAAATCGATTAAAGATAAAAAGTACTTTTTGTACATATCAGAAATTTCAAAACAAGGGAAAGCTTCATAATCTCTCTGTGTCTTTTACTGTACCAAATCTAGTAGCCTATTTATGTAAAAGGACTTTAATCACCCTAATTTCATATGTACCTTAACCTATATCTGTATTTGTATGTCTACACATATAAATAGACATACAACAAATGGCATATGGTTGGAGAAGCATTTAAACATTAGCAGCAACAGAGTGACAGCTTCCATTCTTCTACGGACAGATCTATTGAGAGACTAGGGGATTTGTTTAAAAAAAAAAAAAAAAATCAAATGTACCCTTAATTTTTTTTTTTTTTTTTAACAATTGACACACACCCACACCCACACCCCCGCCCCCCAAATTAAAGAATTATCCGTCTCTCTGTTTTATTTTATTTGTATTGAGTTTTTGTATTAATTTTATAATATGAGATTTATATCATTTACACGAAAATATGTATAAATAAACCCAAAAAAAATCACCTCGAACGAACTTGGCCACCCCTCAATGTAACTTTCTGATTCCGCCTCCGCCAACCCTCCCTCAATTTAGAATTTCTGCATCTGCCCCAGCATTTTCCCCTTAGTTTTGTTTTCACGTATGTCTATTTGAAGTTGCCAGGTTCTTTCCCTCTTAAATTGAGTTTTCTTTTTTTTCAAAAAAATAAAATAAAATAAAATTTGAGTTCAAGGCACAATAATTAAATAGCTCATATAGGGCACATAATTTGAGTTCAAAAAAATAAAAAAAAAACTTTAGCGACTGCAATTACAAAAAGTACGATTGGCTATTAGAAACCACGTTCGGGCCTCCATAAGCGGAGCAAAATGGACTAACAATTAAATATTTATATTAAATTATATAATCAAAGTAATCTGAACAGTGACATGGACAAGTAAAAACTTTTGTGTTTTTTTTTATACGGTGAATGGAAAAGAGTTTCGAACACTGAACTTTTACATTGGAAGAGACTTATATATATCTAATTATTTATCACTTGAACTATGTCAACCTATGTAAAACTCTTTTTTACTTACACATCATTAACACATGTCTAAAGATAACTAAGGATATGTTTGATAACTCAATTAAGTGATGAAAATTAAAATTTTAACATTTAATTTTTTTTCAATACGTTTGATAATGTACTACTTAATTGAAAAACCAGTAAAAAAAAAACCCCACGACTTAGAGTGTAAAAATTATACTAGAAATAATCACAAAATCCAATCTATTTCAGCAATTAAAACACTATTTTTAGTATTAAAAAATCAATCATTTTAAAAAATTTATCATTTAATTTTCCATACTTAATTTTTCAATATCAAATATACCCTAAAAGTCCGTAGCACTTGGCATTTTTCATAAAGGTACAACAAGTCTAAAAGTAAATAGACAAAAACACTCATGTCTTCCAATTAATTAAAATGAGAATATTAAAGTGTAGGAATAATCTATAGAAAGAGTCATGAGTACTAAAACACTCATGTCTTCCTTGCTTTTTTTTTTAAAAAAAAAAATTCACATTTAAAAAAAATATATACCATTATCGTACTAAATCATACGAAAACAAGAACTATGAATACATACTATCGGGATATTCTATGATTCAGCCACAGAGGTTGTACGTACCATATAGTCACATTGGTTAATCAAAGTAGTTTTAAAGTTACCACATCTTGAAACTTACTTACAATTAGGGGTGTAAATGAGCTGAGCCGCTCAACAAGGGCTCAAAACTCGGCTCGATAATGGTTAAGCTCGGTTCGCTCATTTGAGCTCGTGAACACGATTGATTAAAGCTCATGAAAAAACTCGTTAACTAGTTTGATAAAAAGCTTGTATAGTGAATTATATATATATATTTATTATAAAATTATATTATTTTAGAAAAAATATGACATATCTCGTAAATATACTTGATAAATGATTGTTTTATTAATAAACTATATAATTTAAAAGGACGCGCAAAAAAACTCGTTAAAAAGTTCGCGAGAAAGCTCGCGAACACTTAAAAGCTCGGCTCGTTTGAATTCGTGAAAAAGCTCGCGAGCAAGCTCAGCTCGTATACACCCCTACTTACAATATATTTGAGACCAAATCACAAACATATTAACACCAAAACTGCTAAAACTATATCGTACATCTATATATACTACTCCGGCTGGATCATAGAATTTTTCTTAGGGTAATATTTAGGGCACAAACTTTACACAAACACTTACAAACACATATATTCTATCTCTCTTCTAAGTGGCATAGTGAGATTTTATGGTAATATTTAAGGCACAAATATTTTATACAAACACTTACAAACATATTCTATCTCTCTCTATCTCTTTTATCTGGGTGGCACTGTAGATGTCACTGTATTTCCTTAGCATTGTTGTTTTCCGTATACAGTTATACTATCACATATTTTTGTTCATGTAATAATTATATATTCCATTACATACAGTACACTTCAAGTTTACACCTATTGGACTGGAATGCCAAATGCCGGTGCATGGAAGACTTGCAGAGGCGCACATTTAACACCCATTTCTTTTTTTTCTTTTATCTTTTTTCCCCCCTTTTTTTTTTTTTTTTGTCTTATTCAAAATTGGGTTAGAAACTTTGAAATCAAAGTAAACAGTTCAAAACTAAAGTCCTAGCAAGAAAACGGATAAACTGGAAAAAGCAGCTTCGAGTTCAAAACCAACCAGAAAGCCAATTGAAAATCAAACCCAGATTGTCAAAACACATAATGCACACATCCATATGTACCTAAAAAACTACAGATATTACAAATAAAAACATCAATTAACGAAAACCGTCAAACAAATAAATACCATCACTCTCATTTTTTTCTCCGAATTTCATTTTATGTCATTTATTATAATATATGATGCATTGACCCTTAATTTCTACATTTGTTTTGATCGAGAATTGTTAACCAATGTCCACAATTGAAATCGACGACCTTAATGATGGAATCAATACGGAAGATCCAAAACAAAATTGAGTAAAAAAAAAAGTTACTAGAATATTTTAAGCTTTAAAAAAAAAGGGTTATTGCTAAGGTCATCAAAATTAAACAAAAGAAATCATATTTGAAATTTCAACAAAATCAAATTCACTAAAATCTCAACTTAAAGTATCTCCATACAGTACTTGCTTAATTTTCTCTTCTCATTTCCTTTAAACAAATGTTCAATGGGTGTGCCACCAATGGCATAGAAACAACATTAATTAACAACACGAATTAAAATTGTCTGTGTAATGGCAGAAAAATAAAAGATATTTAGAAGACAAAGAGAGATTAGGGTTTCATAAACCTTGAAGAGATGTGAAGAATGACGAGAGATAGAGGATGGAGCATTTCTAATTGCCTGTTTGGGAATGTTTAAAACAGAAATCTCAATCTTTCAGTTCAAATCTCACTTTTTATCTGATTTTATGAGAATCAAAATTAAATTGATTTGAAAAAGAACCAGTTTTCAAAAAGTTATTAAACTGATCGAGTAAGGATTTCAATGCAATATATAAACACTCATCAAATATTTGAAATTTATAGAATCGATTCTTTTCTTTCCCAAACAGCCCCTAAGGTCTTGGTGGTGGAAAGAATTGCGTACCCGCCATGTAAAATGCATTTAGCTGAGATGGGTATGAAGAAGGATCATGCAATGTAAAACCAGCTGGATTATCAGTGGCCGCGGTGGCGGTGGCGGTGGCAGTGGCGGCGATGAGATTACCATGTTGAGCTCCACCGCCGCCGGAGGACCCTTCTCCGGCGAACCCAAAACGACTTTGATCACGGCCTTGATCATAGAGAATTCCCTTGAAAACATGGCCCCCGATGTTGACAGCCGTCTGATAGGCGTATTGCTCTTCTGTATCGTCCATTGAGTTCACTCTTACGCATCGAAAGACCGCCGGAGAGTTCACTTCCGCCGGAAAGTTAACCACTTGTAACCCTAATACAAATAAAACCCAACATAGGATTTTGGTATAAATGTTCAAATTTTATGAAAAATATTTTATCAAACAAATCCCATAATTTTATTTTTTTTTATAAATAAATCCCATAATTTAGTTTATTTTATTTATTTATTTTTGCGTCAGTTTTACTCACAAACAGTAGACTTGATCACTCATCATACGCAAACGATATGATCTAGTATTTTGTTGTGTACTCTGTCTCCCTGGTCTTTTAGATGTCTAAAGTTCTACTATACATATAGCTTTCTTGAAATTCAATCTATGAACCCATCAAATCGTGGATTTTTTTTTTTTCAAAATCATGTTTGTTTCTATTGTAAACTACAATATTTGTGTAGGCTAGAGAGGGAGCAACCGGACTCTCTCTCTCTCTCTCTAGCATGAAAGTTCTTGGTTAAGTTGGTTGTGTAACTTGTGCTTCTTGTAAACTAGAAGATGATCTATACTTTGTTGTATACTCTCCCTCTCTTTGTATTCTTGGTAGGGTTCTTCTTCCTATACATTCCTTGAAATTCTATCTACAAACCCTTCAAATCATGGTTTTTTTTATAAAACAAAAATAAGTTTGGGTAGTACTCTCTCTCTCTCTCTCTCTCTAAGTTTTTGGTAGGGTTTCCAAGAGCTTCCTTGAAATTCAATTTACAAACCTATCAAATCATATTTTTTTTGGGTTATATTATTATTGTAATTAGTATAAACATAATATAGTATGTGTTGGGTTCTCTCTCTCTCTCTCTCGCAAGTTCTTAGTAGAAGAGTTGTTTTTAATTCCTATACCTTCCTTGAAATTCCATTTAAAAAATCCCATCAAATCATTGGTTCATTTTTGTCAAAATCATATTTGTTTGTACTCTAAACAACAAAAAACATTACCTTGATTCTCTCTCTGCCTTTTCGGATTCTCGCCTGCAAGACTCAACCTTTGTTGTTCTTGACTCATATTTTGTTGTTGATTCCGATTTTGCTGATCTTGATCTTGATTTTGTTGTTGAAAATCACCAGAGAATTGTTGTTGTCTCTCACGCCTTCTAGAAGCTGAAACCCAAGTGCTCTTCACATGTGTTGAACACTCAAACCCTCGGCCTTTACAACAAGTCCTGCACCTCATGTGTACACAATCTTTCTTAGCTTGGTTCCCACAGTCTTGGCAGTTCATGGTCCCTCCTGATCCTCCTTCCATCGTCACCGTAAACCCTGATCGTTCCGGCTCATCACAGCCGTTGATTCTTCTGCTAGGACCCAGTGCTGAGTGATCTGTGTCTTGTTGTAGCTTCTGATGATGGTAGTAATGCCATAGCTCGAAACCCTTGTTGTAGATCTCTTGGTTTTTGAACAAAAAGAAGTTATTTGAAGTGTCTTCTTGTTGTTGGTGTTGTGAGCTTGTGGCTTCTCTTCCACCTAGAGTGAAGAACCTAGACATTTCTCTACACTTTTGTGGATGTATATGAGAGACTGTTTGGGTATAGGTAAAAGGAGAATTGAGTACTTCTTCAAAATAATTTGATGTATTACAACATTTCAATACGTTTTTGACACGTGTGTTTTAAAATATTATTGGTTCACATGTGTGTTACATATATTACACGTAACCTTATTATACTTTAAAATAATATAAAAAATATCGATGTCTTTAAGTCCAGTCGATTTTATGATAATTTTTTTTGTTTCAATTCAATTTTTACGTACATAGAGGTATCTTGACCTAAATAGACCGATTAGGTCGGTTCAGTTATTCGGTTTATTTTTACACCCCTAAGTACTAAGTAGAGATTTATTTATTTATTTTTGCTTAAAATGCATTTTCTTTTAGTAAAATAGTTTTTACTATCAAATCAATTTAATGTTGATTTTCACCCAAAAAAATAAAAGAAAAGGAGGAAGAATAAGAATATAAGACTTAACCAAATTCCCCATGTTTTGTTCAAGAAGAAGTTAAAAAATGTTCAAATGAATTGGTTTTTACCAAACAAACATAGTACTGGTTTTCCGTATGTAAAGAGTAATGTTCATGGTACTGTTTTTGAAATTTTTTATCTCAAATTCATATTCTAAATAATTTGACAATGCGACTAATTCAATAATGATGAGATTATTTTTATATCATCTAATCAAAATTCAGTGAATATTGATTTATTATTTAGAAAGTGCCTATTATCTTGTCTTAAAATTCTAAAAATTAGCTATTAGATGGAGACAGGAACAGATCCATGAATCAAGCTTAAATGGGAGAGCTTAAAAACTTTTTAAGAACAAAATTATTTAGGGGTAAAGTTTAAAAATTAAGCTAATATTTATGTAAAATATAAGTAATAAATATATTTTTTTTTCCAAATCTAAGGTGTAATCGTCCCTGCTTTGCCCCGGGTCCATCCTTGGTAATGGGAGATCATAGCCCATGGGAGATCAAATCCATAGTAGAAACTTAGACTTTGAGAGATCGGTGGCTGTGATTTGTGGGTTTTGGACTATTAGGGTATTTGTGGTCCTTTTGGAGTGCTTAGTGTATGTTTATGTGCTGATTTAATTTCTCTCTCTCACACATAACTCACTTTGTATTTTTATAAGTATACATTATTGTTTTGTATTATTATTTTTTTTTAATAGCAACTTTACGAGGATATATGAGTAAAAAGTTTAAGAATTTATTATTATTATTTTTTGCTAAGAGTTTAAGAATTTATTAGGTTACGAACATCTTTTCTCACACTCTTCCTTTGATGCATTAAAGTCACGAACCTGCAAACGCCGCCATGGCCACTGCAAACTCAAAATTTATGACAACCGAACAGTACCTTCTTGCCAGTCTAGTCCACTCCAGCTCCCCCTCTCTCGCTTTCTCTCTCTACAACTTCACTCTCTTTTAACTTTTTCGTCCAGAAAATCTACCAGTTGCAATAAGTCTCAAATTAGCAAAGCTGAAATCTCAACCGTTCAATGTCAAATCAATGGCCACTACTCATCCACGTGTCCATCTAATGCTTTGGCCTTTTTTTTTTTTTTTTTGTTTTCCTCTTGCCCCGGAAAACACGCTCTGCCTTATTTTCTGACCGTTCCTATAATTAATAGAGGGGTTTTTATTAACAGTCCAAAAGAAGAAAACACAACTTACACATGTAATGCCTAATTAGCTTCTTCTCTCACAAACCAATCAAATCAAATTACAAAACTTTGTACTAATGGATAAGATTAAGTGATGTCGTGAAAAATAAATAATCCGAGATGTGGTTTATTAGTTAACTAGTTGTATATCTGTGTATTTGTACGGAATGTAAAGTGATCAATAATTATAAGAAATTATAATAATTATTAAAAATTAATAAAATTTGCATCTAAGAAGTGAAAAGTAATTTTTCTAAACAATACTTTAATTTTAATTTTCACCCTCTTTTCCTTGGTCATCCTATTTTATACTTCTAAAATCTTTATTTTCAATAGCATCAAAGCGTATTGATGTAAAGTACAACTCATACCAATTAATGGACATTTAGTTTTTCATAGGTTGATTGTATATATATATATATATGAATCAACAAATTTAAAAATAAACTTAGCACGCCCATTAGCAATATCATTACACTTTGCATTCCATTAGATGCAGAAGTTAATAGCAACTAATTAAGCACGTTGTAGTCATTTTATAATTGTACTAAATGAAACAATATAATATATTCATGATATTCCTAAATTATTAGATTGTATTATTAGAGATAGATATAGTTCAATATAAATAAAATCCATTACTCGTTATAACGTTAAATTGATTAGGTTTTCAATATCCTATATTTTTCTGTCACACTACCTGGCAATCAAATATTGTAGAATGATAGAATAATCCAAATGAACAATGTTGAGATGATTTCTCATAGTAGTACGTGTATTAGATATAAAAATAGGGAGGGGTGATCTATTAACAGAAATTTGAAAAAGCTAAAGAGAACAACCACAACAATCAAACATGCAAGAATGTTTTAAAGTAATAATTTTCACATTTATGATTAATTTTTGACACACTATATGACCACTCACAGTTTGTGTGATTTGTTGGTTCTTGTATATGCTATATCAATTTATGAAACTAACTTTGCTTTGTCATAATTTACAGACATTTTTCGGGGAAAAAAAAAAACTGATAACAAACACAAAAAAAAATATAAATAATTATCAAACAGACCCTAAGATGTTTTCAGGGTTACAAAAACAAATTGCAACAAATGATGCCAAAATAGCATAACTTTGAATTAGGGGTGTGTTTCGGCCGGAACGGATCGGAATATCCTCTTTTCGAAGAAAAAAAAATCAAAAATTAAATAGGTGTTCTAATTTCCGTTCCGATTTTTTTGGAAAATTTCATTTTCCTTTCCAATTTGGAACTTCGGAATTTTTTCAAAATTTTCGAAATTGAAATCGAAAATTTTCATAATTTTCAAACTTCTCAAAGCAATTCCGATTCCGATCCGATTTTTTTTCTTCAAAATTTTCCGAATTCAAATTTTGGTGCTAAAATCTGAAATTTTTGGATCGGAACCGGAATTTTCATTCCAAATGACACCCCTACTTTGATTGTATGATACATTCTGAACCACTGGAAGTATATAAAAGTTCCTTTATAACTCATCATATTCCGCTACAATTCCCTCTGTAATTATTATATTTTATTTAGGGAATTGCTATTCGCACTTGTCATGCCCGTTCCAGAATTTCATAGTTTTATCATGCATGACATTAAATTTTATGAATTATCATTTATATATGATAAATGAGGATAAGTGGTTGACTGTAGTCAACAGTGAGGTGTCAGTAAGGACACAGGAATTGAGTAATCAAGATTTTCATTGACATGAGTAAATGGCATTTATGTGATTTAGATGCTATTTGACTTATCTGGTATTGCATGAATAGTAAATTTACCTGTGTAGTATAATTTCTGGTAATTTTGATATTGCTAAATATCATTTTGAGAACTGTGGTGAGAACGTGAGTGACACGTTAAATAAAAAGGTAGGTTGTGTAGAGATTCTATAGAATATAGTTTTCGGACATTATTTTTGGACCCAAACGAAACCTAGTCGAAAACTTTTGAAATTTATAGTTTTCACTCGTAAAGTTATAAAATAGACGTGTGCGAAGTTTCATGGATTAATTAGAAGTTTGAGAAACTTGCGGGGAGGTAAACGTAATTTTCAGAACGTTTGTCTATATATAGAAGTGGATGAGATTTCATTCTCATCCAAACTCACAAATATCTAGAGAGATGAGAGAGAAGGGAGATTTGGTTGCCACGAGCTTGCCGGAGACATACGACGACCTTCCGTCCGTCAGATTTTCTCCAGATTTCATATTTGAACCCGTGGAGGTAAGATTTACGTTTTGATCCTACTTAGGCCGTGTTTGGCCAATTTTTGTAAAAATCTTAATTCTAGACTTTTGGGGAAAATCAGGTAAAACTCGTAGGAATCACGTATAATTTGAAATCTGACGTTTATTCGGGCCTCTAGTCGATCCTTCAAAGTTTCGGAGAAATCGTATGAGGTATGAATTCTAGATCTATGATTTTATGAAATTTTCATGTTTTGAATGTCGATTTTTGCGATTTTGGATCCGGGTAAAATTCATGTGTTAATTAGGCCCGTTAATTATGCACGCGAAATTATTAGAAAAGCATGTATAAAACTGTTTATGTGAGCATGCTATGTGTCTACGTGGGTCAAAGGGGAGTTTGGTGCAAATTCATCCAGGATAAGCACCTCGAACCTTGAGGATTTGATTGAGATGGAAATTTGTGATTGTGGTTGTGTCTGAATTGGAGGTGGGCCCAACAAGGACACGGTACCTGGTATGGAGGAAGGCCCAACCAGTGTACGAGATGCGTGGGAGAGGTGGGCCTCGTACGGCATCGACGGGATGAATGCGTACCACTCACCCTAGAGACTATTTTCTATGTGTTTTAGATGCTTAAACCATGAATATTGTCATATATCATACATTTAGAATTGTGCACTCAGCATATAGCTGAGCAGTAGAGATTTACTCCATTGCATGTAAGAAGAAAGATAAGAAGAGGCGTGAGGAGTGAGGACGAAGAATGCCGGGGAAGCACACCTTGTTAATACTTTTTTTTTTCTAACTTGTAAATAAGGATTTGGGATATTGTAATAGTTGTAATTAAGCCTTGGGAATTAGTCAGTAGAACTGCATTTTGCATTTGAACACCTGTAGTTGTGTTTTAAATCGTTAATGTATGTTGTAATTGGTGTTAGTCGTGGTTGTTTGTGTAATGGAGAAACATGAGTTGTTATAGCACAACAGGGCTGCCCAGCAGGGGAGCAGTCGACTGGACCCTAGGTCAGTCGACTGAATCTCGTGTGGTTGAGATACTGAAAGTGAATAGTAAGTGAAGCAGTCGACTGAACCCTTGATCAGTCAACTGAACACTGTTGATTTTTGGCTACTGCTTCTAATAATGGTAAAACCAGTCGACTGGACCTCCAGATTAGTCAACTGAACCCTTTTTGAAAATGTTGTATTTGGGTTCTGCTTAACACAGTCGACTGGGGGAGTGAGCAGTCGACTAAACCACTGTAGATTTTAGTTACTGATCCAAATAGTAACTAGTACAGTCGACTGGGTTCCCAGATCAGTCGACTGGACCTCTGTTAAGAATTTTGGGATTTAGTTTCTACTAGGCACAGTCGACTGGACCTTAGGCACAGTTGACTGAACCTCTGTTTTCAGAACTGATTCTTTTGAATGTGTTTTCACTTGGCCAAAACTTTTTATAACTCAAATTTTCAATGGATTTGTCAACTCAGAAAGCAATGTTTCCTAAGTTTTAAAATACCCAGGGTTGTTTTAAAGTTCTTTCCACTGCGTATCGTTAGAGGATGATTGGATGAGCCTTAGTGGCATGCCACGTGTCCTATTTCCACGTGTAGTGGGATGGGTCGTGACATTTATTGGTATCAGAGCTATAGGTAACAAAACTTTGGGAACGTTCGACGATGAGTGGAGTGTTGAGTGAATTGTCATATGCTCTAAATTGCATCCATACATATTATAGATGTTTGATGCATATGTATGTTGTTTTACATACATGATATTGTTATTGTTGTACATGCATAGTATTTATGCATTGAGAACTACAGGATTATAATCATGAGTGACGAAGAGCGAGAACTATCGCCACACACTCGACGTATGAATAACATGGCAGAAATGATGGGGAATATGGGTGACATGATCTGAAATATATTCGAACGGTTACCTCCAACACCTCCATTGGAACTAGAACCGATAGCTGTGGTGAATGTGCCTGAAAATAGGGGTTTGAGATCAATAGCCGAACAGTTTGTAAGGAAGAAACCAATGGAATTTCATGGGACACCTGATACAACATTGGCAGAACATTGGGTCATGGACATGGAACGAATTTTTTGATCTATTCCGATGTCAGATAGGGAGAAGATTGAGAACGCAAGTGACGTACTGAGGGGTGAAGCCCAGAACTGGTGGGTGAATGTCCTAGATCAAGGAGCACCAATTACTTGAGAGGGGTTCAAGGCAGAATTCAATCGCCGATTCTTTTCGCGAGCCGCCTACAATGCGAAGAAGAGAGAGTTTGATAACCTGAAATAGGGAGATATGACTGTAACCGAATATACTTCCAAGTACAACGCTTTGTTGAGATTTGGAAAGGGTTCAGTGCCCGAAGAGGAAGATAGGGCAAGAAAATTCGAAGAGGGTTTAAGGGATAATATCCGGTTGAGAGTAGAGACCTATGAGCATTCGACTGTTGCAGCAGTACAGTAGACGGCGCTTGTAGCCAAAAGTGAAATAGAGAGATGGAGACAAAATCACCAAGGAAAGCGAAGTCATGAGGGTGGTGACCGAAGTCAGGGGGGATCTTTTAAGAAGTCATTTTCACGAGGCTCTAGTTCTGGTTTTAATGATTCCAAAAGAGTACCAAGTAATATACCGTTGTGTCTGCTTTGCAACCGACCACACACCGGTCGATGTTTCCTGACCAACTTTCAGAACAGATCTACAGGGGAAAACAGTGTGAGTTCTGCGACCTACCCGCAACTCAAGTGCTTTGATTGTGGTACCTTAGGACACCGAGCGAAGGATTGCCCGAGGAAGCGTTCTCAACAAGGGGCAAGTTCTATGGCTTCTAGTGGTTCGAAGCCTAAGCAGTCTAGTGATGGAGGACAAAGGACGGAGCAACGTCAGGGAAGGTCATTCCAGATGAACCCTGGAGATGTGGCTGCTACTAATACAGAGGTCTCAGGTATGGTGCTTGTATGTTCGCACTTAGCACGCATACTCGTTGATTCGGGATCTACGCATTCGTTTGTATCTTATAACTTTGTTGAACATTTGAATGTTAAATCCACGCCACTAGGATATGATTTATCCATTGCCGTGCCGCTTAGTAAACCGGTAGTGACATCTACAATATATAAAGACTGTGAGATCAAACTAGGAGAGAAGTTAATGATCGTAGACCTTATACCCATTGTGGTGAACCATTTCGATGTGATATTGGGGATGGATTGGTTAGCCCTTAACCAAGCCACCATAGACTGTAAACGGAAGAAGGTTAATTTTTTATCACCGGTATATGGGAACTTTTGTTTCCAAGGGAGTGGGGTTATACCGTCGCCGTATTTGATTTGAGCTATCCGAGCGGGAAGGTTATTGAAAAAGGGATGTCAAGGATTTCTATGTTCAGTGACTAATGTCTCAGCGACCGAATTAAAAGTAGAAGACATTTCGATAGTGGGAGAATATCCCGATGTATTTCCTGATGACCTACCAGATATTCTTATTGAGAGAGATGTTGAATTCACTATTGAGGTAATACCAGACTCAAGACCCGCATCAAAGGCACCGTATAGAATGGCACCCATAGAATTGAAAGAGCTGAAAATTCAACTACAAGAACTTCTTGACAAGGGTTTCATTCGACCAAGTATTTCGCCATGGGGAGCTCCAGTATTGTTCGTAAAGAAGAAAGATGGCTCAATGCGTATGTGTGTTGATTACCGGGAACTGAACAAGTTAACGATTAAGAATAAGTACCCGTTACCCAGAATTGATGACTTATTTGATCAACTTCGTGGGACACAAGTATTCTCCGAGATAGACCTGAGATCGGGTTACCATCAGTTGAAAGTGAAGGCCGAAGATGTTGAGAAAACAGCTTTTAGAACGCGCTATGGACATTATAAGTTCTTAGTTATGCCATTTGGAGTTACCAATGCACCAGTTGCGTTCATGGATCTTATGAACCGAGTCTTTAATGACTATCTTGATGACTTTGTGATAGTGTTCATCGACGATATTCTTATCTATTCACCGAGTGAGATAGAACACGAGAATCACTTGAGGTTGATACTTCAGAGATTGCGAGAGAAACAACTTTTTGGAAAACTTAAGAAATGTGAATTTTGGTTACCTAATATTACTTTTCTTGGTCATGTGATTGACAAGAATGGAGTTTCAGTTGATCCTCACAAAGTAGAAGCTGTATCTAATTAGCAGAGGCCGACATCCGTACCTGAAATTCAAAGTTTCTTGGGATTAGCGGGATACTACCGCCATTTTATTGAACATTTCTCGAAGATTTCATTGCCTATGACCAAGTTAATGAGAAAGGGTGTTATTTTTGAATGGAGTCAGGAATGTGAAGACAGTTTTCAAGAGTTGAAGTCACGTTTGACGAGAGCACCGATATTGACAATACCATCCGGAACCGAAGGATTTGTAATCTATAGTGATGCTTCACATAAAGGTTTGGGATGTGTGCTTATGCAAGGTGGTAAAGTAATTGCATATGCTTCTAGGCAGTTAAAGACACATGAGGTTAACTATCCGACCCATGATCTTGAGTTAGCCGCAGTAATTCATGCTTTAAAAATTTGGAGACACTATCTGTATGGAGAGAAATGTGAGATTTTCACCGACCACGAGAGTTTGAAGTACATTTTTACTCAGCGAGATTTGAATATGAGACAGAGAAGATGGTTGGAATTGATGAAGGATTACGATCTTTCGATTGAGTACCATCCGGGAAAGCCAAATGTAGTAGCCGATGCATTAAGTCGGAAGACGCCGAGGAATTTAGCCGACGAGCTAACACAACAAAAAGAATTGGTAAAAGAGATGAAACGCTTAGAATTGGATGTGATTCCAGGAACCAATGATGGTTTAATGATGGCGATCATGACACACCCCGATATTATTGATGAAATCAAGAGGGAACAGTTTCACGATGTCTACTTGTGTAAAATGAGAGACGAGATACCTTTGGGAAAGCGACCTGGTTTGGTATTGGAACAAGGGATTCTAAAGTTTGGGAATCGGTTATGTGTACCGAATGTGAAAGACATAAAGGAACGACTTTTAGAAGAAGCTCATAGTACGAAATATTCAGTGCACCCGGGAAGTAATAAAATGTACAAAAACTTGAGAGAAAACTTCTGGTGGAAGGGTATGAAACACGAAGTTGCTAAATACGTTTCTGAATGTTCGGCATGTCAGCAAGTCAAAGCAGAGAGACAAGTACCTGCCGGATTATTACAACCATTACCTGTGTCAGAATGGAAATGGGATGAGATTACGATGGACTTTGTTTCAGGATTTCCACGATCATGCAATAAGAATGATAAGATTTGGGTTATAGTCGACCGATTAACCAAGTCAGCTCATTTTCTACCAATTAAGACTACTAAGCCATCCAAGTTGGCAGAATTGTATGTGAGAGAGATTGTAAGACTACATGGAGTCCCAGCTGTGATTGTATCAAATCGTGATAGTAGTTTTACGTCAAGGTTTTGGGGAAGTTTACAAAAAGCTATGGGTACGAAGTTAAGTTTCAGTACCGCATTTCATTCTCAGACCGATGGACAGTCAGAGCGTTGTAGACACCCCATTTTGTCGGCTATCAGATTTAGGAGACCCATAGCTTGGTGGTTCACAATGATCGTAAAAGACTCAAAAGGACTCTCGGAAGTCAGCTCTATCTCTCAGAATGCTCAGAATGACCAAAATGCCCCTGAAAGCCCGAAAACTCCCAGATTTGGTCCCAAAGTTCTGAAAACATACTACATCGTAAGAAAAGTGATAAAATGAGTTTTTAAATAAAACCGGAAGAAATCGTCAGCTCCCAGAGACCCCCGGAAGTCCCGGAAGTTCCCGGAAAGTCCCCGTTGACCGGTTTGACCAAGGTTTGACTAGGTTTGACCAAGGTTTGACCAGGTTTGACCAAGTTTGACCAAATTTGACCGAAATCGTCCGAATTCACCAGAATCATTTTAAATCATGAGAAAAGTATTAAAACAAGTTCCAAAAGAAAATCGAGCGAAAACATCAGCTCCTGGGAGCTCCCAGAGGTTCCCAGAACTTCCCGGGAATCCCAGGTTTGACCAGTTTGACCAAGATTTGACTTTGGAATCGGGGCACCGAAACAATTTTCAAATATTTTTCATGGATACTAGAGGTCATTAGCTTTCCAACGGTATATCGCACATAATTCCTGGATTTAAAACGAATTTATTTTGAATTTCCGAAGGTGGAAAAGGCGATCAAATCAGCTTTTATCGCGAATACCGCAAAACTTTTCAAAGTGACCTATCCCCGAACTATTTTTTATGTAAAGTAGACTCCATTACCTTTCCAACGGTATATCACAACCTCAATTTGGAGTTCGTATGCATTTTCTGTGAATTTCGGACGAAATAGGGCCTTTTCGCGAATACCGGAACCTCTGGGGGCCTAAACGTAATTTTCTGGGCTTCTGAGGCCCACTGCCGCCGCGGCACTCAAACCTCGCAGAGTCCATTTTTGTAATTTTTTTGGGGGTCCAATTTGATTAATTGAAAGCCAAAACGACATAGTTTTATGTTCACAGTTGTTTGGGACCAATGGGAGTACTTCTAAAACCCCAAAACCACCCCAAATTGGCCTATTTAAACCCCCCATTGCTCTTCATTTTGGGGGGGCCAAGTGCAAAGCTTAAAAAGTTGTAGAGAAGAAGAGAGATAGAGATAGGTTTAGAAGAGAGAAAGGGAGCTTCTCCCATTGATTTTCCATAAGAAAGTGAGTTTTATTCTTGTTTTCTTCCATCATCCTTCTATATACTTCACATTCAAAGTCCACTCCAACCCTCATTCTTTAGCATTCATGAGATAGGAAGCTACTTCCATGTCCAAATGTCAAAATCTATGAGTGAAACACCAAGCTACAAGTCCAAAATCACATTGATTATCATCTATTGATTGCTATTTACTTGCTTTGATTATATATATGTTCATCTCTCCTTATCTCATTTCTTTTTCTTTTCTTTATTTACTTACTAGTTCATCATCATCTAAGTGATGACATGAAGTTTGGGGTGAGTGAATCCTTATGGATAGTAGCTCTTGACCTCAAAAACATGTTTGATAGATGATGATCATAACCTCAATACTTCCAAGGTATTCTTGAAATGTATTGAAGTTATGTTCAAAAAAATAAAAATAAATCTCTCCAACAATCTTGGAGGTTCTTAAATGATGAGTTTGATGTAGGTATTCTAAGTGGCTATGATCCTCATTGAATGTTGAAAACATGTTTTCAAAACATCTATTTCAAAACCCCTCTCAATCCCTCTCATTTGGTTTCAAGAAACAAAACTTTGTTTTACCCAAAATCTTCAAAACAATGAGTCAAAACAGTGAGTGAGTTGAGTTCAAAGATTTTTCTAGAACACAATACTCAACATATGGATACAAGGCCACTTGGAAAGTCTTCCTAACTCATTGGAGAACACCCATGATTTTTGGTTTGACTTGGAAGTACTTGGAAATGGTCCATTTGGGTCCCAACATTCCTTCCAAACATTCTGTTTTTGCTGTCACAGCAGCTAGGTCAACTTACGACCTCTTTTCCAGAAAACTTTTTCAAAAGGGATGGTCCTAACTTATTTTTCCCTTAAAATTCAATGTCTTAGGAAACTTTCTGTATAAAATGGGCCTCTAGATCATTCTTTTTCATTTTCTAAGATTTTCTAACATTTCAGTCGACAGTACGAACTCTGTTTCTGAGTGACCTCTATTGTTTATATAATTTCTCTCAATCTGTGATAGTTATTCAAGATTGGCCTTTTGGGTTGTGTTCTAGACACAATAAGGAACATCTCCATAAAAAATCATGCATTGAAAACATTCCTAACCCCTCTTTTCAAATTCCAAAAGATCATGCTACTGTTCTGTCCACTATTCACAGCAAGTACATTTCAACCTTCATTCTTTGATTTGATGCTCATATGCATTCCAAATTAGTTCATATCTTAGGAAGTAGTTCATACTACATTTGTACATATCCCATGATTATTTCATTCATTCATTCATACACATTTTAGACTTCTAAGTCATTCTAGAAATCCATGTACACAAAACACACTACAACCTTTGCACATTTTAGATACATACATTGCATTCATGCAAGATTTGGGGTTTTTGTAACTCTTAATCTAAGAAGATTATAAAGAATGATCACGATCATACGTTCATGCTTCCCCTTTGATCTAATCATCCTTTCTCATCCGTCCCGGGGATTGAGAGATCTTCTTTTCTCAAAGAATAACATGCATCATACTAGCTTGTTAAGCATATTTTGATTTCTTTGTTTATTTGTTTCAAAAACAATTCATGTCCCCTTTAGATTAGGAAAACTTGATTAATTGATATATGATTAGACGATTTTTCCTAGGTTTATTTGTGTGATCTTTCACTTCGCATTGTGTGATATGTGGCTTAGATCTTATGAATGATATCTTATCTTTAGATTTTCCATTTCAAGTTTCTTATGTGATGTAATATACTATCATAGTATTAATTGTCGAACCATACATAGTATAAGATGATTGTTTGGATGCTAATTGAGGCCCGTCGAAAGACGGGGCGAGTTGAGGGTGTTTTAGTCGCGACAAAGGCTCCTTCCTCTCTCGTACCAAAACCCCGAACCAAGTTCTTTGGTTATGAAGGGCCGTGCCCTTTATCCATTTGGGTGAGTCAAAATTAGGTTTCTTGGTTCCTTAAAGACCAAGTGGCGACTCTGTATCTGTTTTCAACAGACCTTTCATTTTCTTTCTTTGATTTAAATCAATTTCAAAACATTCTCAAACAAGAGAAGTGGTCCGATTCCGCGTGTCCACAATCTGGCGACTCTGCTGGGGATTTTTTATTTTTTTAAAACAAAATAATACAGAGGTTTGACTCATAAGAAGCATCCTTAAAATCATCTTTTTACTGTGTTTGGTTCACCGCATTGCACTTTTGCATTTCCCCTTCGACTGTGTCTGAAACGCGGCGCTGACATTGTTCAGGTCTTGCTGTGCCAGGGCACAAGTCACCGTTGATACTGTACCTTCCAAGGTATATCAAAAAGAGTAAAAACCTCCGTACTGTCTCCCTGACGGTATATTGGAACTCTCGTCAACGGACCCTCTTTGACTAAACCCAGCCTTTGCATATAGATTCCTGTAGAACCTTTCATAGGACTGTTCATTTATCTTTTCAGATAGGACAATGTGATATAACTGTTGTATGCCCTGACGGGATTACCTGCGCGGTGTAGACGCTTATGTGGCATGAGGCAGAACTTCTTTCTTATGATCCCCAAGGCAATCACTTACATGTGACCACATTGAGTGACCTGCCTAGGCACCATGGTAAAGATGTCTGCTCCACGCTCACAAAGATATACACCGCAAACCTTGTTTGTTGGTCCTAAGTCATAGGAGTATGAAAACTTGCTAGACAGTATGATCACCATCATCACCTATTCCCGTCATACTTACCAGTTTCTCCCAGAAACTCTGTCCAGATATCCCAGATATAACCATACTTACCAGTTTCTCCCAGAAACTCTGTCCAGATATCCCAGATATAACCATACTAACCAGTTTCTCCCAGAAACTCTGTCCGGATATCCCGACTATAACCATATTAACCAGTTTCTCCCAGAAACTCTGTCCGGATATCCCAGATATAACTGTATTAACCAGCTTTTCCCAGATACCCCGCTCAAATTGCCCAGAAATACCAGGAACTGTGTCCGGATTTCCCAATTTCTCCTAGAAGCTCAGCCCAAATCAACCAGAAATCTCTATTTCTCCTAGAAACTCAAATGACTTCTAGAAATTTCTCCGAATCTCCCAAATCCCTATTTTTCCCAGAAACTCTGTCTAAAATTCCCGAAGTATCCCGGAAATCCCTGTTATCCCTTGGTGATCACACTGGAAAGTAAGGTTAGCACACTCTGTATGGCTAGGACCTTATTTGTTTAGCTGTTATCTGTTAGAAATAGGAGCATCATATAGATTAGGGCTTGCATCCGCATGCTTGTCTCATACGCATACACGATTCGTGTCAATCTACATGCACACGCATCTTGTCAGTCTCACACATGTCAGTCTCCACACATCAAATGCATACGTATCATTATCCTCACCCATCTCGATCATTGTACAAAAGTCATAAACTTACAGCAACCGTCCTTGGTTTGCATTATTAAATCCTGCAAAATTCTGATCATCCCCTCCCGCTAGGAGTCCATAAGAAGTATTTTGTGCCTCTGTTAATTTGGGCTTTTACTTCTATTTGCAGAAAACATAACCCCGGGTAAGGACACCTCTGTACCTTCCCAAATTCATTGTCTCAATCGTGGGCTAGCCCAGGCTATCATAAACTCGCCAATGGCCTACCAAGCTCTGGAGGGGAAAGTGGACAAACTACAAACCACTGTTGAACAACTAAGTTTAAGGATAAACCGATTCGAGAAGATGGTGCAGAGCATCGATAAAGGGAAGTATGGGTTGCCCAACGCCATCTATCCAAGCCCGTTTCCACATCCGAATCTCTACTTGTATCCAAACCCACACTTTAGCCTTGGTAATCCTAGTCCATATCCAAATCCAAGAGCCACTCCAAGGACCCACTTGAACTCAAAGTCTAACAAAACCCGCAACCCAAGAACCTTCACCAACTTGGGTATGCCATTGTCCGTTATCCTTGATAACCTCATCAAAAAGGGGCACCTCCGACTCCTTCAGCCTCGTGCTGACATCCCTCCGCCTAGTTGTGACCTGTCCAAAATTTGTGCCTACCACCAAGGCCCAGGCCATGACACCGATAGCTACGTGCGCCTTCGCCATGATATCCAAGACCTCCTCGATCAAAAAATCATCGAGCCATCGCCCATCCAACCCTATATCAACCAAAGTGTCAGCTTCATCGAACCTAAAGCCCCTGGCTTACCTGTTCAAATGATCCCCTTCGCTGAGGAACCTGCGCCGGTGAAGTGATGGTGTTTGGAGCTCTTGCTAGAGAGCCAAATGAAGATGCTCTTTTAAAAAAAAAAAATAATAATAAAAAGAATAAGTGAGTCACTGTGACATTCCATTTGAGACCGGGTCGAGTCCAGTCGAGTCTGTTGTGTGTTTTGTCTATTTCAAGTTTAGTCTTGTGGTTGAGTCTGTTTGTCATCAAGTTGTTAATGAGTCTGTAATCCTTCTCTACTGATGGAATGAAGTCTCATTTTGCCTAATCTGATGTGCCCAGTCATAGATGCATGAATCGTTGAACTGAAGTGTCACTTTTCAAATTACCATGGATATTACTATGCTAAAAAAAATAGTTTTCTTTATTTTTTAACTCAAATAGAAAATCCTGAAAGGTCAAAGTCAATTTTGCACTGACACTGATGAAGAGCTAGAATTGAATAGTCTTACTTTAAGAATGTAAAGATGCTCTTGTCTCAATCTTGAAAAGACATACTTGGAACTGACTTGGGGCTTGCCCAACACCCTTTTCCCGCCATTTTGAAGCCTTAAGCCCAATCCAATTGGGAGCCACGCAATCTGTCCGATTGAAAGCAATGCAAACTTAGCCCTTGATGATAGCCAAACATTTCAGTGAGTTTCATCTCCACTTTCAAAAAAAAAAAAAAAAAAAAAAAAAAGAAAAGAAAAGAAAAGAAAAGAAAAAGCTCGCTAGGTTGAAAACCCGAAAGGGCACCTAGGCAAAAGTTAGAGCTGAAAAAGGTGTTGATTTCCAAAATCTGACCCTAGCCAGTCGAAATGTTGGAGAAAATTTTGATGAAACAAATGAGAAAATCATACGCTTCAAGATACATCTTAAGAACGTGCCAAGATCACAATTCAAAAGGCACGGAATGACCACAAATAAATTCCGAGAGCTGACATGCACATTCTGGAATTCTGAGATTACAATTGAAAGATCTCACAAGAATCGACTACATTAAAAAGCAAAATTGACTGGCTAGGCGAAAGTAAAAAGGATCAATCCTCAAAACAAAACAAAAAGAAAAAGAAAAAGAAAAGAAAGGGAGATTGAAACTAAATCCTTTATTCAAAGCTACCATAAGTGGCTCAAGTTTGAACTTCTTTGACGATTGGTTTGAAAATCCCTCATACCTCAAACCCCTTAATTCAAGCCTTGCCTTGAACTACGCTCGACCTGATTCCCACTCGGGGATACGTAGGCAACCATATCGGTTCGGTCAACACCATCATAATCAAACCAATTTCCTTCAAGCCTTGCCTCGAACTACGCTCGACCTGATTCCCGCTCGGGGATACGTAGGCAACCACAACGGTTCGGTCACCCCACCTACCTAAAAATCAACCCGTTTCTTTCCAACCATGGCCCGAACTACGTTGGACCTGATCCCCACTTGGGGGTACGTAGGCAGACTTTTAAAAAAGAAAAAGAAGGATGGCTCGCTAGGTCGAAAATCTGAAAGGACGCCTAGGCAAAAGTTAGGAGCACTTGAGAGATTAAAGTCACGGTCCTTGCCTCAAGCCAGAGATCACCTTCCACACTAGGGGCAAACTTCGGCTACCCGCCTCGTTTGCCTGACTTTTACTAAGCTACCCTTCATACAAGGGGCAAACTTCGGTCACCTACCTCGTTTGCCCAAAACCTCCAATGAACCTTCCTCCAAACTAGGGGCAAACTTCGGTCATTTACCTCATTTGCCTGTCAATCCCACTTCATGCCCTTCAAACTAGGGGCAAACTTCGTTTGCCACCCAATCCCTATAAGCCTTCAAGTCACAAGCATTGTCTTGAACAGATGGAAATGGAGCATCTTTTATTCCATAAGCTAAGGCACTAATTCAAAGCACATCTTGGGAGAAGCAAAGAAATTGATTAGATCAGTAGAGAGGAATTTTTAAAAATAAGATTCACCATCAAAGTGATGCCACGTTAAGATGAGAAGTAAACACAAAAGAGAAATGGTACATCATTTATGACAAAAGCACATTAAGTTTTGGCAAGTCGACCTTGTTTCATTTTGGTGTCAAATGTGTCGTCCTCGTGCGTCAATGTCTGTCAAGTTTTTGAGTCTGTTGTAGTCTCAAATGTGTAAGTCAATAGTGACTAATAAAATTTTCAAATCAAGTTATAAAGAGCATGCCAATACAAGCAGGAGTACCAAACACCATTAGGCGTCAGCATGAGAAGCGTCCAAACTTGGGGAAAATTTCATCCCTTTCCAAACCGTCGAAAGTTGACCATCATCTTTCTTCGTTCATGCAACATAAGTCCATGAGTGGCTGTTGATGATCTTCATTTCTCCTAGCAACATAAGTCCATGAGTGGCTGTTGATTCATCATCTTTCCTCGTTCATGCAACATAAGTCCATGAGTGGCTGTTGATGATCTTCTTTCATCTGTGCAACATAAGTCCATGAGTGGCTGTTGACCATCATCTTTCTTCGTTCATGCAACATAAGTCCATGAGTGGCTGTTGATGATCTTCATTTCTCCTAGCAACATAAGTCCATGAGTGGCTGTTGATTCATCATATTTCCTCGTTCATGCAACATAAGTCCGTGAGTGGCTGTTGATGATCTTCTTTCATCTGTGCAACATAAGTCCATGAGTGGCTGTTGACCATCATCTTTCTTCGTTCATGCAACATAAGTCCATGAGTGGCTGTTGATGATCTTCATTTCTCCTAGCAACATAAGTCCATGAGTGGCTGTTGATTCATCATCTTTCCTCGTTCATGCAACATAAGTCCATGAGTGGTTGTTGATGACCTTCTTTCATCTGTGCAACATAAGTCCATGAGTGGCTGTTGACCATCATCTTTCCTCGTTCATGCAACATAAGTCCATGAGTGGTTGTTGATGATCTTCATTTCTCCTAGCAACATAAGTCCATGAGTGGCTGTTGATCCATCATCTTTCTTCGTTCATGCAACATAAGTCCGTGAGTGGCTGTTGATGATCTTCATTTCTCCTAGCAACATAAGTCCATGAGTGGCTGTTGATCCATCATCTTTCTTCGTTCATGCAACATAAGTCCGTGAGTGGCTGTTGATGATCTTCCTTCGTCCAAGCAACATAAGTCCATGCAACATAAGTCCACGAATGGCTGTTGATGATCTTCCTTTCTCCTAGCAACATAAGTCCATGAGTGGCTGTTGGTCATCCTCCTTCATTCATGCAACATAAGTCCACGAATGGCTGTTGATGATCTTCTTTTCTCCTAGCAACATAAGTCCATGAGTGGCTATTGATCTCTCTTTCTTCATGCAACATAAGTCCACGAATGGCTGTTGATGATCTTCCTTTCTCCTAGCAACATAAGTCCATGAGTGGCTGTTGGTCATCCTCCTTCATTCATGCAACATAAGTCCATAAGTTGCTATTGATTATCACCCTCCATAAGTGTCAAACCACCGCAAATCATCTCTGTCACAAATAAGAATGATACCTTCACTCCAATTTAACGGACGTATTTCCTTCTTCCTAGTAGAGTATGTTATCCTTCGGCTCCCGAAGACCCGAATCGGTCATTTCAGGACAATCGTCGCGAATTCCGATAATTCTGGTAACTGATCCTGGTTTTTAGTTATTGCACCGAAGAAAGAAAATAGATTCCCCGTGAACCCTGCATCATCCTCCGAGGACAAAAGCAGACAGATACCAGCTCCCAGAGGCCCTGACAGGCTCTCTTGGATTGAGCACCAAAAGAGATTCCCCGTGAACCCTGCATCATCCTCCGAGGACAAAAGCAGACAGATACCAGCTCCCAGAGGCCCCGACAGGCTCTCTTGGATTGAGCACCAAAAGAGATTCCCCGTGAACCCTGCCTCATCCTCCGAGGACAAAAGCAGACAGATACCAGTCCCCGGAGACCCCGGCAGGCCCGAAAGATTCGATCAAAAGGAGCAGTTGAAGAGAGATCCTAGAAAGTATCGCTTCATCCCCAGCAGATTCAGATTAATCCTCAGCAGATTTATACACCGTCAGTAGTCCATTGTCGACTCGTCATCTCGATGCAAACATCGTCGGTCCATCGCTCTCATCACACCGTTGGGGCCTCCATGTTCATCACAGGACGTCCCAGGATTTCACATTCGTCCCGTGACTTCTATGTCAGTCTCTTGATTTCCGGAGCCCCTGTGTCCGTCGGTTATTTGCCAAAAGACGTCTTCGATCATAGTCCTCTGAGACCCCACACCCAATTACATTCGCTCGTAAAGCGCACTTCCAGAAGTTTGCCCCTAAACCCGGAGTCTTCTAGACTTCAATGCCCTTATCTGAGTCACCCACCACGTTACAATCACAAACACTAGCACAACACTAGCCCACTCGGAGTGGCACACCCCTTGGCACCTGCTCATTCTAGGATCAGAAAACTAGGCATGATAGGACTCATGTATGAGATCATATCACATCCACACATTGCATATCATCCTCATATAGCATAGCATCCGCCTGATTGTTGTGTATGTGCATATGTGATTTATCCCTTTGTGTCTTGAACTACGTCCTGGTCTGATTCCCCTTGGGATACGTAGGCAGCTCACGCGGAGCACGACCAGCATCATCCTTCCATCTTTTGCAACGCTGTTTGTCCTAAATCTATAGCCTCCAAAAAGTCCTGTCTCTTCAAAACTTTGGCACTCGCTTGCGACATGCGTTGCCTCGCAAGTTCATGCCAAAGAGGGGCAAACTGTAGACACCCCATTTTGTCGGCTATCAGATTTAGGAGACCCATAGCTTGGTGGTTCACAATGATCGTAAAAGACTCAAAAGGACTCTCGGAAGTCAGCTCTATCTCTCAGAATGCTCAGAATGACCAAAATGCCCCTGAAAGCCCGAAAACTCCCAGATTTGGTCCCAAAGTTCTGAAAACATACTACATCGTAAGAAAAGTGATAAAATGAGTTTTTAAATAAAACCGGAAGAAATCGTCAGCTCCCAGAGACCCCCGGAAGTCCCGGAAGTTCCCGGAAAGTCCCCGTTGACCGGTTTGACCAAGGTTTGACTAGGTTTGACCAAGGTTTGACCAGGTTTGACCAAGTTTGACCAAGTTTGACCGAAATCGTCCGAATTCACCAGAATCATTTTAAATCATGAGAAAAGTATTAAAACAAGTTCCAAAAGAAAATCGAGCGAAAACATCAGCTCCTGGGAGCTCCCAGAGGTTCCCAGAACTTCCCGGGAATCCCAGGTTTGACCAGTTTGACCAAGATTTGACTTTGGAATCGGGGCACCGAAACAATTTTCAAATATTTTTCATGGATACTAGAGGTCAATAGCTTTCCAACGGTATATCGCACATAATTCCTGGATTTAAAACGAATTTATTTTGAATTTCCGAAGGTGGAAAAGGCGATCAAATCAGCTTTTATCGCGAATACCGCAAAACTTTTCAAAGTGACCTATCCCCGAACTATTTTTTATGTAAAGTAGACTCCATTACCTTTCCAACGGTATATCACAACCTCAATTTGGAGTTCGTATGCATTTTCTGTGAATTTCGGACGAAATAGGGCCTTTTCGCGAATACCGGAACCTCTGGGGGCCTAAACGTAATTTTCTGGGCTTCTGAGGCCCACTGCCGCCGCGGCACTCAAACCTCGCAGAGTCCATTTTTGTAATTTTTTTGGGGGTCCAATTTGATTAATTGAAAGCCAAAACGACATAGTTTTATGTTCACAGTTGTTTGGGACCAATGGGAGTACTTCTAAAACCCCAAAACCACCCCAAATTGGCCTATTTAAACCCCCCATTGCTCTTCATTTTGGGGGGGCCAAGTGCAAAGCTTAAAAAGTTGTAGAGAAGAAGAGAGATAGAGATAGGTTTAGAAGAGAGAAAGGGAGCTTCTCCCATTGATTTTCCATAAGAAAGTGAGTTTTATTCTTGTTTTCTTCCATCATCCTTCTATATACTTCACATTCAAAGTCCACTCCAACCCTCATTCTTTAGCATTCATGAGATAGGAAGCTACTTCCATGTCCAAATGTCAAAATCTATGAGTGAAACACCAAGCTACAAGTCCAAAATCACATTGATTATCATCTATTGATTGCTATTTACTTGCTTTGATTATATATATGTTCATCTCTCCTTATCTCATTTCTTTTTCTTTTCTTTATTTACTTACTAGTTCATCATCATCTAAGTGATGACATGAAGTTTGGGGTGAGTGAATCCTTATGGATAGTAGCTCTTGACCTCAAAAACATGTTTGATAGATGATGATCATAACCTCAATACTTCCAAGGTATTCTTGAAATGTATTGAAGTTATGTTCAAAAAAATAAAAATAAATCTCTCCAACAATCTTGGAGGTTCTTAAATGATGAGTTTGATGTAGGTATTCTAAGTGGCTATGATCCTCATTGAATGTTGAAAACATGTTTTCAAAACATCTATTTCAAAACCCCTCTCAATCCCTCTCATTTGGTTTCAAGAAACAAAACTTTGTTTTACCCAAAATCTTCAAAACAATGAGTCAAAACAGTGAGTGAGTTGAGTTCAAAGATTTTTCTAGAACACAATACTCAACATATGGATACAAGGCCACTTGGAAAGTCTTCCTAACTCATTGGAGAACACCCATGATTTTTGGTTTGACTTGGAAGTACTTGGAAATGGTCCATTTGGGTCCCAACATTCCTTCCAAACATTCTGTTTTTGCTGTCACAGCAGCTAGGTCAACTTACGACCTCTTTTCCAGAAAACTTTTTCAAAAGGGATGGTCCTAACTTATTTTTCCCTTAAAATTCAATGTCTTAGGAAACTTTCTGTATAAAATGGGCCTCTAGATCATTCTTTTTCATTTTCTAAGATTTTCTAACATTTCAGTCGACAGTACGAACTCTGTTTCTGAGTGACCTCTATTGTTTATATAATTTCTCTCAATCTGTGATAGTTATTCAAGATTGGCCTTTTGGGTTGTGTTCTAGACACAATAAGGAACATCTCCATAAAAAATCATGCATTGAAAACATTCCTAACCCCTCTTTTCAAATTCCAAAAGATCATGCTACTGTTCTGTCCACTATTCACAGCAAGTACATTTCAACCTTCATTCTTTGATTTGATGCTCATATGCATTCCAAATTAGTTCATATCTTAGGAAGTAGTTCATACTACATTTGTACATATCCCATGATTATTTCATTCATTCATTCATACACATTTTAGACTTCTAAGTCATTCTAGAAATCCATGTACACAAAACACACTACAACCTTTGCACATTTTAGATACATACATTGCATTCATGCAAGATTTGGGGTTTTTGTAACTCTTAATCTAAGAAGATTATAAAGAATGATCACGATCATACGTTCATGCTTCCCCTTTGATCTAATCATCCTTTCTCATCCGTCCCGGGGATTGAGAGATCTTCTTTTCTCAAAGAATAACATGCATCATACTAGCTTGTTAAGCATATTTTGATTTCTTTGTTTATTTGTTTCAAAAACAATTCATGTCCCCTTTAGATTAGGAAAACTTGATTAATTGATATATGATTAGACGATTTTTCCTAGGTTTATTTGTGTGATCTTTCACTTCGCATTGTGTGATATGTGGCTTAGATCTTATGAATGATATCTTATCTTTAGATTTTCCATTTCAAGTTTCTTATGTGATGTAATATACTATCATAGTATTAATTGTCGAACCATACATAGTATAAGATGATTGTTTGGATGCTAATTGAGGCCCGTCGAAAGACGGGGCGAGTTGAGGGTGTTTTAGTCGCGACAAAGGCTCCTTCCTCTCTCGTACCAAAACCCCGAACCAAGTTCTTTGGTTATGAAGGGCCGTGCCCTTTATCCATTTGGGTGAGTCAAAATTAGGTTTCTTGGTTCCTTAAAGACCAAGTGGCGACTCTGTATCTGTTTTCAACAGACCTTTCATTTTCTTTCTTTGATTTAAATCAATTTCAAAACATTCTCAAACAAGAGAAGTGGTCCGATTCCGCGTGTCCACAAGCGTATGATTCAGTCGCTAGAGGATATGTTGAGACTTTGCGTATTAGATTTTGGAAGTGATTGGGAGAAACATCTACCTTTGATTGAATTTGCTTACTACAATGCGTTCCAGTCGAGTATCGGCATGGCACCTTATGAGGCATTGTACGGTCGTAAGTGTCGATCACCGGTTTGTTGGACCGAGGTTGGAGAAAGAAAGTTGCTAGGACCCGAGTAAATACAGACGACTACGGAGAAGGTGAAGTTGATTCAAGAGCGACTCAAGGTAGCTCAGAGCCGATATAAGAGCTATGCAGACTCCAAACGACGACCGATGAATTTTGAAGTGGGAGATTTTGTATACTTGCGAGTATCGCCTACGAAAGGCATTGTACGATTCGGAAATAATGGAAAGCTCAATCCAAGATTCATAGGAACTTTTGAGATTCTAGAGAGAGTAGGGCCGGTGGCTTACCGATTGGCTTTATCATCAGAGTTGGAACATGTGCATAATGTGTTTCACTTGTCTATGTTGAGACGTTGCATGACTGATACGAGTAAGATCATTGTACGTGAACCACAGCAGATTCAGGGAGACTTGACTTATGTGGAACAACCGGTCGAGATTCTAGATCAAAAAGAACAAGTCTTAAGAACTAAGACGATTCCGATGGTAAAAGTATTGTGGCGTAGTCACACGATGGAAGAGGCTACGTGAGAAAATGAGGAAGACGTGAGGAATGAGTATCCGTACCTGTTTGATGTATAAGGTAAAGTTTGGGGACAAACTTCCTTTTTGGAGGGGAGAGTTGTCATGCCCATTCCAGAATTTCATAGTTTTATCATGCATGACATGAAATTTTATGAATTATCATTTATATATGATAAATGAGGATAAGTGGTTGACTGTAGTCAACAGTGAGGTGTCAGTAAGGACACATGAATTGAGTAATCAAGATTTTCATTGACATGAGTAAATGGCATTTATGTGATTTAGATGCTATTTGACTTATCTGGTATTGCATGAATAGTAAATTTACCCGTGTAGTATAATTTCTGGTAATTTTGATATTGTTAAATATCATTTTGACAACTGTGGTGAGAACGTGAGTGACACGTTAAATAAAAAGGTAGGTTGTGTAGAGATTCCATAGAATATAGTTTTCGGACGTTATTTTTGGACACAAACGAAACCTAGTCGAAAACTTTTGAAATTTATAGTTTTCACTCGTAAAGTTATAAAATGGACGTGTGCGAAGTTTCATGGGTTAATTAGAAGTTTGAGAAACTTGCGGGGAGGTAAACGTAATTTCCAGAACGTTTGTCTATATATAGAAGTGGATGAGATTTCATTCTCATCCAAACTCACAAATATCTAGAGAGAGGAGAGAGAAGGGAGATTTGGTTGCCACGAGCTTGCCGGCGACATACGACGACCTTCCGTCCGTCAGATTTTCTCCAGATTTCATATTTGAACCCTTGGAGGTAAGATCTACGTTTTGATCCTACTTAGGCCGTGTTTGGCCAATTTTTGTAAAAATCTTAATTCTAGACTTTTGGGGAAAATTAGGTAAAACTCGTAGGAATCGCGTATAATTTGAAATCCGACGTTTATTCGGGCCTCTAGTCGATCCTTCGAAGTTTCGGGGAAATCGCACGAGGTATGAATTCTAGATCTATGATTTTATGAAATTTTTATGTTTTGAATGTCGATTTTTGCGATTTTGGATCCGGGTGAAATTCATGTGTTAATTAGGCCCGTTAATTATGCACGCGAAATTATTAGAAAAGCATGTATAAAACTGTTTATGTGAGCATGCTATGTGTCTACGTGGGTCAAAGGGGAGTTTGGTGCAAATTCATCCGGGGTAAGCTCCTCGAACCTTGAGGATTTGATTGAGATGAAAATTTGTGATTGTGGTTGTGTCTGAATTGGAGGTGGGCCCAACCAGTTGACGGTACCTGGTATGGAGGAAGGCCCAACCAGTGTACGAGATGCGTGGGAGAGGTGGGCCTCGTACGGCATCGACGGGATGAATGCGTACCACTCAACCTAGAGACTATTTTCTATGTGTTTTAGATGCTTAAACCATGAATATTGTCATATATCATACATTTAGAATTGTGCACTCAGCATATAGCTGAGCAGTGGAGATTTACTCCATTGCATGTAAGAAGAAAGATAAGAAGAGGCGTGAGGAGTGAGGACGAAGAATGCCGGGGAAGCACACCTTGTTAATACTTTTGTTTTTTTTTTTTCTAACTTGAAAATAAGGATTTGGGATATTGTAATAGTTGTAATTAAGCCTTGGGAATTAGTCAGTAGAACTGTATTTTGCATTTAAACACCTGTAGTTGTGTTTTAAATCGTTAATGTATGTTGTAATTGGTGTTAGTCGTGGTTGTTTGTGTAATGGAGAAACATGAGTTGTTATAGCACAACAGGGCTGCCCAGCAGGGGAGCAGTCGATTGGACCCTAGGTCAGTCGACTGAATCTCGTGTGGTTGAGACACTAAAAGTGAATAGTAAGTGAAGCAGTCGAATGAACCCTTGATCAGTCGACTAAACACTGTTGATTTTTGGCTACTGCTTCTAATAATGGTAAAACCAGTCGACTGGACCTCCAGATTAGTCGACTGAACCCCTTTTGAAAATGTTGTATTTTGGTTCTGCTTAACACAGTCGACTGGGGGAGTGAGCAATCGACTGAACCACTGTAGATTTTAGTTACTGATCCAAATAGTAACTAGTGCAGTCGACTGGGTTCCCTGATCAGTCGACTGGACCTCTATTGAGAATTTTGGGATTTAGTTTCTGCTAGGCACAGTCGACTGGACCCTAGGCACAGTTGACTGAACCTTTGTTTTCAGAACTGATTCTTTTGAATGTGTTTTCACTTGGCCAAAACTTTTTATAACTCAAATTTTCAATGGATTTGTCAACTCAGAAAGCAATGTTTCCTAAGTTTTAAAATACCCAGGGTTGTTTTAAAGTTCTTTCCGCTGCGTATCGTTAGAGGATGATTGGATGAGCCTTAGTGGCGTGCCACGTGTGCTATTTCCACGCGTAGTGGGATGGGTCATGACAGCACTCCATGGAATACATTTACTGTGAGCATGATCGATAGTACTATATGGTGTGGTGTCTATAGTGCCATGGAGTATATTAGTTCAATTTTAAAGTAGGAATAACAATTTGTAGACACCCCAATTTTGACCGACCGTCGAATTTAGGAGAGCGTCACCTCCGCGTCCAATGATGACAATGATCGAAAAATTTGAAGTATTCCAAGCTCTTCAAAAAATTCTCCAAAACGCGATAAAATTTCACAGAAAGAGGGAAATACCAGGTATTTAGGAGAATTCAGATATAAAACACAACTTTTGGAAAAGATATTCAAAAATAATTTGTTTCTAAAAGAGAAAAGACCTAAAAGGGGAATTTTAGCCAAAACCGGCACACGGCGGGATTCTGCGGCAGTCGCTGACTGCCGCACGGCAGTCACAGAGTGCCGTGCCGGCACTCACCAAGTGCCGCCACAGGTTTCTGACTGCCGTCTGCTTTTAAAGTCTGTATTTTGCAGAGCAATACGTATGCGCATGCGAATAAGAACAAAAAACTGATAAAGTAAGACTGACAAAAATGCGGCAATCCATTAATTGCCGCGGCATTTGGTGAATGCCGCGCGGCAGTCATGAAGTGCCACAACGGCATTTGATGAATGCCGCAGCGGCAGTCACGGACTGCTGCGTCAGTATCTGGACTGCCGCGTCAGTATCTGGACTGCCGCGCTGGACAGCAGTCTGCATAATTTTAGAAAGTACACATTGTACCAACTAATGAGGGAATTACACCTGTTTTTTGCTCCGAAATTCACCAAAAATACCTGGTAATTTTGCTTATAAAAGAGAAGGGATCTTCCTAAAAGATGGGAGACCAAGAGAACACCAAGAAATATATTGAGAGAGAGCACATATACTTCCATTACACCAACATTTTTTGGAGAGAAAAGAAGAGAGTTTGGAGAGTTTGAAGAAGAGTTTGGAAGATCTTCAAAGGAGAAAAACTTTGAGGATAGTTGGAGGTGATCCTCTAACCATAAGTTGTTTTACTTTTTTGCATTCTTTCCTTTGAATCCTCAAACTACTTTGCTTTTCTTTGTTTTACTTCTTTTGCTAATCATACTTCTTTCTTGAGACTCTTAGAGATTCTCAATATTTCTTTTGAAATCTCTTGAACATGGTCTTTTGAATCCCATGTAAGCTTATGCTTCACATGGAAGTCAAAGTTTGATCATCATTTTTATTTTATAAACAAGTAGATGGATCCAAGTCCATACTCATGACTTGGGTCCTCTAAGCTTGAGTTTTCATGGAGTCTCCTTATATTCCTTGAAAACTCATGAGTTTTAGTCATGTCTTCATCTCCAATGGCCATCAAATGGTAGGAGAAAATGGTTTTGAGTCTAAGTCCATCTCCATGGCTTGGGTTCCTTATCTTGTAGATTTCATGAAGTCCATCCATACTTCATTTGAAACCTATGGAAAATAAAAGTCTTTAGTCTCCAATGACCATCAAATGGTAGGAGAAGTTGTTTGGTTTAGACTCAACTTCATGGTTTAATAGTTGGAGTTACCAAATAAAAGTTGAACTTGACAAATGAAAACAGTGAGTTCACAAACTGTTTTTGATCAAAGATTTTTAGTTCGAAATCTAACCGTTGAAATCAAGTGAAACCAACGGGAAAGTGTTAATAACACAATATTCTACCACTGTAATTTTTGTTTTAAGGTGATTTCATGTTTAGAATGGTTTGATCATGAGTTTTGTGACACAAATACAATCTGTCCAGAGTTTCAGAATAGTTTCAGAACAGTGACACTCTTTTGAAACAATTAAATCAGAGTTCTAATAAAGTGTTTGTGACTCCAAATAATTTTTTCTATGAAGTTTAATGTGTTAGGAAAGCCCCCTAAAAAGAATGAAGCCTTTCGGATTATTTTACTATTTTTAAAAAATCAAACAAAATCTCTGGACAGAGAGTTGTACATCTCTGAGTGATGTCTGGTGTTTGTCCTTTTCCCAAAGATCCGACCGTTGAAACCTTGATTTTCTTTTTGATTTGGAAACTAGACTCACAGGGGCATCTCGTGTCCAAAATTCACCAAGATCAAACCATGGGCGATATGCTTTTTATTTCTTTTAAGTTCTGGTCTGCTCTCTGCAATTTTCAGAGTTTTTATGACACATTTGACCAACTTTGTAAATAATGGTCCACATCACTTTTCTATGACCTAAGGCTTAAACCATGTTTTAATAATTATTAGTTGAGCTTGAATTCAAAGTTTAAAAGTATTTCATAGTCTATCCTTGTCCATGTACATATTCATCCATATGATTTGGCACTTGTAATTAAGATTTATTTGCTTTGGATTTAATTACATTAGATAGATTTAAGCTAGAAATTTAGGATTGTTATTTCTAACATCATATTTTGCATATCATGTGAACTAACCCTTTGTTTTGTAGCGCTATTAAGGTACGATTTCTCAATCCCTCTCTAGTTTATTAAATTCCTTGATTTTTATTTGATTTTCGGCCTTATGCGCCACACCTTAGAATTAGGAGCTTGCCTTATGTGTATATGTGATTAGAAACCTCTTTTTAGGATTCTCTTTTGTTCGCATGCATTGCACGTTTATTATCGCTGCTGGATCCCGGGTAAGTTCACTTGTTCTCTATTGCATATCATATCGCTTGTTACCTGAATTATGTGGCTTTTGAATGATATTTTGTCAATTGCAATTTTACACCCTTTGGACATGCTTTTGTGATGTATATATATATATGTATTAGTTGAGGGCATGTTTAGATTAATAAATTTGATTAAAAGGATGTTGAGTAAAGGCCTATCGCAAGATAGGATGAGAGAGGGTGTTTTAGTCCGATGGGCTCCTTCCTCTCTCATTCCATAATCCCCGGACCTAGTTAATCTCTGGTTTCTAAAAGATCAGTTTGCTTTTAAAATGGTTTCTTAATTTTCCTTTTAAAAATTAAGTGGCGACTCATTTTGTTTTTGAATTTGATTTTGAAAAGCTGTGGGTAAGTCAACCTGCGATATCCACACAATTCCTTATATTTTCTTGTATCAATTCATGTTACTACATTTTGTATTATTTGTATGATAGCAATATGGTACATGGTTCGACATGGTGCCTGCATTATAACCCTACCAAGAAGTCAAGGGCAGACCTACCTTGGGGCCAAGCTAGGGATGGCAAAAATTTTGAATTCGTGGGAACTCTACCCCGCCCCGTCCCTAATGGAACAGTTTTGGAGGATGTGTCATAGGAGTAGGAGCGGGTTTGGTAAGTAAAAATGAAAACCCTATAGGAGTTCGGGCGGATGTGGTAATTGAAAATACCCCGATTAAAACTCGCCCTGCCTCGATTAAAGTGTCAAATGTAGTAATATACCCTTTATACTTCCCCTTTATATGCTAAAATACCATAATTTATTTATGTACCTTATACCATGACATATAAAAAAGAAAAAAATATATACTACGTATAGCAAAAATTTAAAAGTTTGACTCATAAAATAAAAGAAACTCACCATGGTTTACTTGTTAATTTATCATTCAATCCATTAATTTACTAAAATATAAGTTTTTAAATTTTATTAAGTTACCCTGGTGATTATAAACCCGACACCACCTCGATAAAAAGACTGACCAAATCTAACTCCACTGCTAATGGGGTTGGGTCGGGTTTGTAAACAACTTTTTAATTGGAATAAGAGTTGGAAAAATGCTATTTTGTCCGAAACCTGCCCTGCTGCCATCTCTAGGCCAAGCGTGGCCATACCTCTGCATAATTTTAGAAACTTTTTTTATACCTACATGTAATTTTTCAAAATATTTTGTACCTTTTTGTAGTTTTGAAAATTTATACTCTTGGCCCTACACAATTTTGAAAAACTATTGATATGTACATGTAATTTTATATAACCATTCCAATTTTTGTTAAAACGTCAATATGTCTATGTAATTTTATAAATTTAGCCTAACCTAAATTATTTTAACATTAGTCAGCTTTACAAATTCCAACATGCGATCAATCATTATTGTAAAAAAAGTGATATACAAAAAAATTTATCAAAAAATATGAATGAATAAACTCAAAAATTATGCCCCTGAATGCTTGTATAAGTCCAATACTTTATACACACATGCTATCTTGGCCCCCAACTACAAATTTATGGGTCTACCAGTGCAAGAAGTTTCAAAAACAAAATTAGTGTTAAAACTTAATTATATATGTAGGGAATTGCTATGTATACCGCTAATTTTTTTCTGTACACCGCTCAATTTTACAAAAGTGAGAGTTTTTAGAAGAAAAATGATTAGAATAAAGGAATTTGGGTGTACATAGCAAAATACACGGGTGTACATAGCAAATACACGGGTGTACATAGCAATTTCCTATATATATATATATATATCCATGAGTAATACACGGGTGTACATAGCAATTCTCTATATATATATATATATCCATGAGTAATACTGTTTGCTATGTAATTTGCTTGGGCGTGCCAGAGCCTTGTGAGGTAGACCCAAACTAATAAAGACAAAATTTCCTAAGAGCACTTGTGTGAGTGATACACAAGGTTTCATGAATCTAACTTATAACAGGCGATTGTGCGAATAAGTAGTAAAGTACCCTTATTCTAGGTCCCTAAACAGTGTTGAAGCACACAAGTCTAGCAAGTGATGAAAGCAAGCAAGAGAAATTAAATAAAAAGAACATTTTTATTTAATTGAAATAAGGAAGAGAAAATTACAAGGATGTAATTTAAATGCTAAGAAAGCCTAAGAATGCTTAGAATGCTAAGAATGCTTTTTTGGATGCATTTGTCGAAGTGACGCGGGGTGGAGTGATAGCTTGGCCTGCCTGTTGATTTATAGCAGCCATGGAGGTCTTCTAGATAAGGTAGGAAATATCTGATCAACAATAATCTGGTAAAAAATACCAGTTTATTTCCATAAACTGATAAAATCTGCTATATCTTGAAACCTTCCATAACTGCGAGAATATATATACATACAGGTGCATATATCTTGAATGTGGTCCCTTTTTGTGGCTTGATTCGGCTGACTTAGCTTCCAAGTAAGAGATATATTTCCATATGTGATAACATTGTCTCCCAAATTTGATAATATTTTGAATATTATCTTTTCCATAACAGATAATAATATCGATATTATCTTCCCATTCTGATTGATATTACCATAAGTGATAATATTAATATATATCACATGAGAGAATTTGTAGGGATAGAGAAACTTCCCAAAGTGATTAGATTACTTCCATAAGCCACCGAATACGATGCCAACCTAAGTATATTGCCAAACTCAAACGATACTGTCAAAATAAGATGGCAGTATGAACATATGTAAGCCCGATAGCTGTGGTGTAGACACCAATCACCAAATGCCCCCCACGTGTCCCAATTTAACATTGCATGGTCAAACCAACTCACAGTGGCACTCAATATGCATGCACATACCATGTATAGCCCGATTAAATAATTGTTAGTCCGGAGGTAGTCAACCCGATCAAAGATATTTTATTTAGCCCGAGCACTATGACTTGGCCCTACCACGTTTGGCAACAATTTACACAATCGGTCTGTAAGTCCGATTTTATGTATTAGTCAGCCCGATCAAAGAGTGATCAGTCCGAGTGAGAAATAATACTAGCGCAACGGTAGTAAGCCCGATCAACTCGTGGTTAGTCCGAATGAACAATGGTGCTAGCCCGATGGTGATGCATTACAGCCATATTGAAGCAGGGCCCACTTTGATAGCAGCCCGATGAAATGGTGATGAGCCCGATAGAATGAAGCCCGATCAAATAATAATCAGCCCGATGGCAAGAAACCAGTCACTTAGCCATTAATTTTTTCCATCGGTCTCATAAGTCCGATTAAATATCTCAATCGGCCTCTACCAATTTTATAATTTAAAAAATGTACTGTTTAGGTGCAAACAATTGCCCCCCTGGCCGTTTAAAATAAAAGCAAGTGAAATTTTGAATGGCCATATTTATCTAGCCCGATTACCTTTAGACTACGATCGGGCTTGGCCAAGAGACCGAATTATAATTGTCAGCTGCCAACCATGTAACACCTTTGAACCCACCACCTCCATGTAATCGGGTTTCATCACTTGACTGCTATACAAGCACTTCTGATACTACATCATCGGCCTCATGAGTCCGATTCAGCATCCTAGCATCCTCTTCCAGCATCACTTTATTCATTATTATTATTCTCTTGCCTTCGGTCTTGTGAGTCCGAATAGCCTATTGACTGAATTAATTCAGTCCGATCTTTAGCACATTTTCAGTCTTTTGATAATACCATTGTTGTAAAAAGAGCCACCAAATAACCTTTAGTTTTTGGTGACATCCACACAGCCATCGTGGATGTAGATCAACCCAAGACAAATAATTAATTGGCTTCAAATAAAAATAATAATCGGTCATTACGACAAGACCGATATATTTGAACAACTCTTTGAGGCTAATTTTCCTCAAAGGAATATTTTTAAAAACTTCATGGACCGATTTAGAATCAATCGGTCTCTGCGAAGCTTGCCCCCCGAGCGGTTCATCACCGATTTCTTCGTCAGTAATGGGGTCTTCATCATCGTACTCCTCATCACTAGGAGGCTCTATGGACGATACGGGACTCGGCTTATCACACTCTTCTTCTTCTGCTTCAACATAATTTTGAGGCTCGTCTTGAATTTACCCCCCGAGTGCTTCGTCGCTGTCTTCAACATCAGGGAGAGGCTCTATAGCCGAAATAAGATTATTCGGCACTTTGTTTATTTTTTCGCCGTCTTGCCCCCTGAGCGGCTCGGACAGCGTAGAATCAAGATGACCGGAGACATTGGTCTCTTGATTTAGAGTGATAACATCGGCCTTCTCGGGCCGTTGTCATGACTTTAAGAATTGCTCGATCTTTTGCCCTTGAGCCTCTAGTATTGCCAGGCTTGCTTTCGTGTCTTCTTCAAATCGGCTAAGCCTTGCATGTTGTTCTCTTGAGTGCGCCTTCATATCTTCAAGAGCACGAAGAATGTTGTCACAAACTAGATTCTTTCGCCAGTCACCGTGTAAAAAATCGTCTAGAGACATGAACGAATTTCCCTCGGGCGGCAGTTCATCAGTTCCACTTGAAGCTTTGAGGAGGCCGATTTCTTGATTAAAAAATCGCATATCGGCCTCAAAACGGTCTATCTCATTGTAAAGATGACCAGTTTCATTCCAATATCCATCGTTGCAGAGACGATAGATTTCTTCGCGAAGTTGGCGTATTGACTCGTTCCGCCAACCAATCTGGTTGTTGTAGAAGTATAGCCATGCTTCAGTGTATGCATGGCTCATCACTTGGCGGTCCCACCGGGCGTGCCAAATTGTTTGCTATGTAATTTGCTTGGGCGTACCAGAGCCTTGTGAGGTAGACCCAAACTAATAAAGACAAAATTTCCTAAGAGCACTTGTGTGAGTGATACACAAGGTTTCATGAATCTAACTTATAACAGGCGATTGTGCGAATAAGTAGTAAAGTACCCTTATTCTAGGTCCCTAAACAGTGTTGAAGCACACAAGTCTAGCAAGTGATGAAAGCAAGCAAGAGAAATTAAATAAAAAGAACATTTTTATTTAATTGAAATAAGGAAGAGAAAATTACAAGGATGTAATTTAAATGCTAAGAAAGCCTAAGAATGCTTAGAATGCTAAGAATGCTTTTTTGGATGCATTTGTCGAAGTGACGCGGGGTGGAGTGATAGCTTGGCCTGCCTGTTGATTTATAGCAGCCATGGAGGTCTTCTAGATAAGGTAGGAAATATCTGATCAACAATAATCTGGTAAAAAATACCAGTTTATTTCCATAAACTGATAAAATCTGCTATATCTTGAAACCTTCCATATCTGCGAGAATATATATACATACAGGTGCATATATCTTGAATGTGGTCCCTTTTTGTGGCTTGATTCGGCTGACTTAGCTTCCAAGTAAGAGATATATTTCCATATGTGATAACATTGTCTCCCAAATTTGATAATATTTTGAATATTATCTTTTCCATAACAGATAATAATATCGATATTATCTTCCCATTCTGATTGATATTACCATAAGTGATAATATTAATATATATCACATGAGAGAATTTGTAGGGATAGAGAAACTTCCCAAAGTGATTAGATTACTTCCATAAGCCACCGAATACGATGCCAACCTAAGTATATTGCCAAACTCAAACGATACTGTCAAAATAAGATGGCAGTCTGAACATATGTAAGCCCGATAGCTGTGGTGTAGACACCAATCACCAAATGCCCCCCACGTGTCCCAATTTAACATTGCATGGTCAAACCAACTCACAGTGGCACTCAATATGCATGCACATACCATGTATAACCCGATTAAATAATTGTTAGTCCGGAGGTAGTCAACCCGATCAAAGATATTTTATTTAGCCCGAGCACTATGACTTGGCCTTACCACGTTTGGCAACAATTTACACAATCGGTCTGTAAGTCCGATTTTATGTATTAGTCAGCCCGATCAAAGAGTGATCAGTCCGAGTGAGAAATAATACTAGCGCAACGGTAGTAAGCCCGATCAACTCGTGGTTAGTCCGAATGAACAATGGTGCTAGCCCGATGGTGATGCATTACAGCCATATTGAAGCAGGGCCCACTTTGATAGCAGCCCGATGAAATGGTGATGAGCCCGATAGAATGAAGCCCGATCAAATAATAATCAGCCCGATGGCAAGAAACCAGTCACTTAGCCATTAATTTTTTCCATCGGTCTCATAAGTCCGATTAAATATCTCAATCGGCCTCTACCAATTTTATAATTTAACAAATGTATTTTTTAGGTGCAAACAAATACTACATCCACACCCAATCACACCAAAAATTCACACCCACTCACAATAACTCCTAGGTTGCACTGTGGGACTCATTAACATTGTGAGGTAGTGAGCACATTCTCATATAAGAAGTCAAGTTTTAACCGTTGGATGAGTATTTAGCCATAAAATTTCCAAGATCTGAAGATGCATTTATTACTATATGCTCATCCAACAATTAAAATCCACATTCTCATATGATAAACTTCTCACATTAAATTTACCCAAAAAAAAATTCATATTAAATACCCATACGGCACTAACTCTCTGAATAGAATGTATCTATATCTAAACTGCATATATTATTATACTCGATTTTTTAATTTCAGCAAAAGACAACTTTTTTGTTTGGCTAGGGTTATACATGGAACATAAGCTTTAAGAGCCTTGGATCAAATGCACACCCTGACACATCTGAAGAAGAAATATAGATTAAAAATTGAGTATTCTATGCATGTATTTTTGGGACAAATTTATAATAATTTTCTATATGAGAAGACCGGCTTTAATTGTTGGAGAAACATCTCACAATAAATATATTTCTACATTCTTGAAAATCTTATAGTCAAATACTCATCCAACATTAAAATTCAATTTCTCACGTGAAAAATTTCTCACAATATACTTACCCATTACTTTTATGATTGGCCTTGTAGATAGTTAAATCAAGTCAGTATTTTTTTGAGTAAGTTAAGATATACTGTACATGTAGTGAGAGAGAGAGAGATTTTTGGAGTGGTGAATGATGGGTGCGAGTCCCAATAATTGTGTCCCTGTCAATCTCGAGCCATGTGCTTTCTTTACCCAGTTGACTCTCTTTTCTCCTTTTAATGGCCCGAGTTAAACATCGTAAGAACGCGTTATTCATCTCCTTTTTTTGGAAAAATTTAAACTTGGAACTGTTTTAGTCCAACTCTCACCTTTTTTATTTGATTTTTATGAGAATTAATGTCCAAGTCGCTTGACAAAGATGAAGGAACCATTATAAGGGTAATATTTGGGGCACAAACAAACACACAATTTTTAGGACACAATTCAAATAATGTGTCTATCTCTCTCCTGTGTCATTGTAGGGTCCAGTGACATCACAGGAGAGAAATAGACACATTATTTAGGTTGTGTCCTAAAGGTTGTGGGTTTGTTTGTGTCCCAATCTTTACTCCCATTGTAAATGAGTTTATTATCTGAGTAAAGATTTTGCTCCGACGACATCCACCGAAATAGTGCACCGACCGTTCGGTGTATTATTTTAGTACATTCGATCGATACCTTTAGCATTGTCTTTATTATCTAGAAGTGCGGGGTAAATACAAAAATGTGAAGGTAATTGAGGGGATTTAATTGGGGCAAAACTACAAGTTGTACCTTGGGGTGTCTGATTTCGAGTTTGCGTGAATTCAAGGGCAACACCTCGAGGCGAGATGGTTTTTTTATTATTTATTTTTATTTATTTATAATTTTATAACTATGTTTGTGTAGATGATATTATAAGCTAATCCTATAAATTTTAACACAAACACAGTAAATCTTTTTCTATACAATCAACTAATGTGGTTATATGTAGGAATGGTAATGGGGCAAAGTGAAGTAGGAGTCGTCATTCTCCTACTCCACTCCACTTATACATATGGTCACTCTTACTCTACTTTACACCTACTCATAAAGCATAAGCATTTAATTTTTCTAACCCTTACTCCGTTCCATCTCACTCCTACTCTATTTACCAATTTATACATCAATTTAGAAAACCAAAAAGATCTACAATCAAAAGTTCATTCGTAACAAAAATATATTTGAAACACAATATAACGTGATTAAAGTGTTGCAAAATATAGCAAAGTAGGAATCCATAGCATGATTAAATACAATCAAGAGTAGGAATAAAGCGAATTACTAACCGGGTAAATTACTTATTGTACTAAGTGTAGCAGTTAGGGTGGTCTTTCCAAATTAACACAACCTATTCCTACATGAGTTTTGTTTCTTCATACCAACTCCACTCCTTTACAGTTTTATTGGACTCCAACTCCTTACCATTCGGAGCGGAGTGGAGCATATTATAACCATAGCATGATTAAACAAAATCAAGAGTAGGAGTAAAGGGGAATACCAACGGGGTAAATTACATATAGTACTAAGGGTAAATTGCTAATAGTACTAAATGTAGTTTCGTAAATTTGTAATATAATCGGGTCGGAGTAGGAGTTAGGGGGGTCTTTTCAAACCCACTCTTATTCCTACATGAGTTTTGTTTCTTCATACCAACTTCACTCCTTTACAATTTTATTAGACTTCAACACTTTACCATTCGGAACGGAGTAGAGCAAATTATAACCAACAAAAAAAAATTTTGGGTGGAGAGAGAGAGAGAGAAAGAGAAAGAGAGAGAGAGAGAGAGAGAGAGAGAGAGAGAGAGAGAGAGATTAACAAGAAATTGGCTCAGACTCGTATGCAACAAATTAGTACTCATAAAACACTCGAATTTTGTAAAACTGGTTCACTCATGACACTTGAGTTCTATAAATCTAGTTCACTCACAAACCAAAGAATACGTTCTTTGTCTTTTGAAATAGCCTCCTAAAAAAAAATTGCACTCGAACGTTTATCATAATTTGTGAAAAACTTTTGAAACACTCGTATGCAACAAATTAGTACTCATAAAACACTCAAATTTTGTAAAATTGGTTCACTCATGACACTTGATTTCTATAAATCTAATTCACTCATGAACCAAAGAATAAGTTCTCTGCTTTTTGAAACAGCCTCCTAAAAATTTTTGCACTCAAACGTTTATCATAAGTTGTGAAAAAAATACATTGACTCAAATTTGTCATGATCGTTTTTTGGAGTTTATATGTGATTGTGAGATTTCAGAGGCAAAAATTAAATTATGTAGCAAAATTCAAGATTTAATCTAAAAACGTTTGTACATAAAAATTTGGGTTTAGCTTAATACTAAGGGTAAATTATATTTTGCACCCTTGTAGTTTGAATGTGATGTTACTTTGGTCCCTGTACTTTATTTTGTCATTTTGGTCCTTAAAGTTTCAGTTTAGGTTCAATGTAGTCTATTCAAGAAAATTTCCTACAATTGTTTGACATAATTAGGTTCTATATAGGTGTGTAAAGAATAATTTCTCTAAATAAATTTACCATTATGCCCCATACCTCACATGTGCATCATATGCAAAATAGCAAAATTGAAACTACAAGGATCAAAGTAAAATCACACCCAAACTATAAAATGTGCAAAATGTAATTTACCCTAATACTAATTTGAATAACTGCTGGCCAAAACTTTATTTTTATGATTGCCTGGCCGAAAGACAAAAATATTTCATAACAGTTTTTGAAGTTTATTAGTGATTATGAGATTTTAATGGCAAAATTAAATTTTTTATCCAACCAACTACAATTTAATCACTAGAAAATGAATCAATTGCAAAAATTTACGATTAGCCAAAAAACCACAATTTGGACAACTGTTTATTAAAATTAATATTTAAAAAATCGTCAAATGGCCCGATATCATTTTCATAAACCATCTCTGCCCAATGAAGCAATTTAAGATAACAAACGTATCATTTGCTACCTTAAATTCAAATGTGATACCTTAGAGCATCTCCAACCGACCTGTTATATATCAGCTGGCAGCCTCAATGACTCTATTTGGTAGCAAACAATTCTCCAACCAATCTGCTAAAAATTGATGGGGCAATTGGCATAGGCATCCATATGTCAAAAAAAGCATTCCATAAAGCTACTGCCAAATGAGTATTTGGAATAAAAATATCAATAGATTCCCCTCCATTTAAACAATGGTCGTAACTTTTCATGTAAGGTTATTAGGTAGGGTGGGGGTTTGACATATTATTAATTATTATATTTGACATATTGGATGAGGTTTATATTTAATCGAAATGTCAAATTTTAATATACTAAATTGTCACATAAATCCTCAAATTTATTTGATATATTAAAATTTGACATTTCGGTTGGAGATGCTTTTACACTTTTGCAACCTAATTGAAGGAAAAAAGTTATAATATTTTATTATTTTATGACTTTACTTATTACCATTGTGAAGACTTAAACCTATACAGATATTAATTATCGTTCATGGTTGTTAAATTACCTGAAATGATATATTTTTTTATTAATACAAATTTAAAATCAATTTATTAAATATTCAATTTTTTTTTGCCATTTATAGAGTAAGAGTCATTTGTCATGAAAATTGAGAAGCATGAGTTCGTCAACCCCAGTTCATGTCCTAAAAAACCATCTTCAACTTAAAAACATAAATAAATAAGACTTGATTAGTTATTTTTATCAAAAAGTCAAAATTATTAAAATACATCTTTACAACAAGATAAGAAAGCATTCCAAACACATCCTTTCATTTAATTCCTAGCCATCACATTTAACTCCTAACCATTAACCTTACTTGCTAAAGGAATTGTATGTCACAGTACCAGTTGTACGGATATATATCGAACAAAAACTTAGTAATTAGCAACTTAAAAGGGTGATGAGGTAGGGTCCCCACCCTAAACATCTTTGCTGTGGGCCCACTTGATGGCTCACTTCAGTCACTTGCATGTGGGGGGCATGATGATAATTGATAAATTTGACAAAATCTACTTATAAAGAGTATCAAAATTTTAAGTAGACTGGTTTTATAGACCTTCAATTTAAATGTGTAGGTTTCCCCTTAAAACATGTAGATTATTGTTTTTGTTGAAAAAACATGTATCATTGTTGTATTGGCCTTTATTAGTTATTATGCTTTAAAGAAGGGTCACGTGCCTAGTGCCCTACTTTTTTAAAGGGAAAATGTTAATGGAAGCTTAGGTTTCTCAAACTTGTCCTTAGGGTCATTCATGGCAAGGCTCTCTTCTCATAGTAAATCATTAAATGGTTTTTTTTAAAGCAATTGATGTTGAATTCCATAAAAAACCAAACATGCCCTTGTGCTTTAAGCAATTCCAAGGTATCTTAATGTTCATTTTGTGATTGCCATGAAAACCTAGAGGCATTGGGCAGACAATTCGAATAGATTGATTGGTCAACTCCTAGCTCAATCTTTTTTTTTTTAAGAGAAAAAAATTAGTGAGAGTTTGTTTTTTTCCCATAAAAAAATTTTCAATATTAAAAAGAGAATATTATTACAGCAAATGAATTACGAAAAGATCTAAGATGGATACAAACTTGAATGCATTAAAAATTTTAAAACATTGTTTTTGGTTGTTTAAGAGTATAAGCCATAACAAATTTTAATGTAAAACAAGTAAAAAAAAAAATGGATAAGATTAATGACCGGGATGACCATGACAACGATGATGAAATATTAACCTTAATATATCATGTCTCGTGCTTGATAAATTTACTTTAAAAGAGACATTCTAAATACATTCACAATTTTTCTCTCTACACTCGGATCTTAAATAGAGGAGCACGACATGTAGAATCATCTATTGTACATCCATATGTAAAGAGAAAATGTGACTGTGCTTTTAGAAACACTACTTGAAAATGAAAATGCAATCAATGTTTAAACTACATTAAATTTTTTTATTTTTTTTGGGCGGGGGGTTGTTATTGGGAGAAGAAATGTGTTGTTTGTATGAGATTTTCCTATTACCAAGTACTTTATGCTCTTTTAGCAACAAAAAAAAAAAAAAGTACTTTATGCTCACATGGTTCTTGTGATAAAGAACCAATGCTGTTAATCAGAAGGGTCTAATTTCGGCTCATGGGTCTACTAAGAAATTTAAAAACAATTCTTACATTACAGGCAAGGGTTAGCTCCTTTGGGCCATTAAATTGTCTTTAGGAAACACTACGGATTGGGAACATCAATAAGAGCAACCCAAAAGGCAATGAGGCCCAATAATGAACCAATCTAGGCTTGCAGTGAGCCCACGACAACTAAACTTGCTGAGTAAAGCAAAGGTTTGAGAAGAAATATCTTCGGCCGAAAAAAATGGGTTAATTACTTTTTACCCATTATGATTTGGCTCATTTTTCATTTTACCCTTGTGGTTTAAAAGTAGACACTTAATTTTTTGTGATTTTAGACTAAAATAAAACTATTAAAATTCTTTCAAAATATCCCCCACATGAGAATTAAGTGTTAAAATTAAATCTAAAAATTTAATAAATTGACTTTAAAATTTCAAACAAAAAGTTAAAATAAAATATAAATATCTCATTTTCTTATACTTGATTTGACAATAAAGTCAAGAAGAGCATTTTGCTCACCCAAAAAATGGTTCACCAATGTTCACTCAAGCATCACATTGGTCAATGCAGTGGGACCCAAGATTAAATAAGTGTGATCCACGATTAAACAAATGTTGTTTAATCCTGGGTCCCACTGCATTGGTCAATGAAATACTTGGGCGAGCATTAGTGAAACATTTTTTGGGTGAGCAAAAGTATTTTCAAAGTCAAGACTCAACCCGAGTATACATCCACAAAAAAATAAACTAATTAAAAGATTTCGAGTCCAGTTTTTTAGCCGAGTTTAAAGTCACCCGAAGTGGCTAGGCTGCAAGCCTACAATACACCCTCACCTAAAAGGGGCGGATGTCAACCCCTTCATAATAGTCATTAGATTTCCAACTTTCTATCTCATCCATTGAATTTTTAAATAAAAAAAACTTACAATCCCTTCAACTGGTTACTTGGACCAAAAAAAAAAAACCATTGACAAAAAAAAAACCATGGTAGTTCGAAAAAAAGAAAAAAAAATTTTGTGACAAAAAAAGAATTAAAAAAAAAAAAAAGAGTTGTGGCAATGGCCGTTCGAAGAAAAAAAAAACTCCATAAACATTTATATATTAAAAAAAAGGTATTGCTATGCTTCTCAAATTTCTTTCCCAAAAGTGTTTTCCAACACATGTGGCAGTGGACCCAGTAAATTTTGATTGGTTGATGTTAAAGTGGTTCCACAGTGGTCCCACAGTGGTCCAACTTCAATATCATTTGGGATTAAAAATTGGGAAATAAGTGTTCTAATGTCTTTCAACTACTCCTTGGACAAAAAAGTTACTGGCTTAACATTAAAAAACTAAATCTGTAAAATATTAAAAATTTGTAAATTTTCATTTTATAAAATTAGTGCAAAATACTATAATTCTAAATCTGTAAAATTTGCTAATGGATACATAATTTTATCTAATGCGCGCGCACGAGCACACACATACACACACGTACATATATATATATATATATATATAAGGAGATAAGGGGTAAATTGGTAATCTTATACACAAAAAGTGGTGGTTATGAGCAAAAGTAGTTCTTGGTATGAGAAATGTGGTTCTGTTATGAGAAATGTGGTTCTGTTATAATCAAGTTATGAGTAATGTTGTTATCGTGTAATAATTTCTAGTTAGTTATGAGAAATGTGACTCTGTTTTTATGAGAAATGTGGTTATGTTATGATCAAGTTATGAGTAATATTGTTGTAGTTATGATCTTGTTATAAAGAATGTGGATCTGACCTAAAGAAAATCGGAAGAACATATTGTGGACACGAGGAATTCCGCTTTCCTTTTGTTTTGAAACTGGTTTGAAAAGAAAGAATGAAGGTCTGTTGAAAACAGATACAGAGTCGCCACTTGGTCTTTAGGGAACCAAGAAACCCAATTTGACTCACCTAAACGGATAAAGGGCACCGGTCCTTCATAACCAAAGAACTTAGCTCGGGGTTTTGGTACGAGAGAGGAAGGAGCCTTTGTCACGACTAAAACACCCTCAACTCGCCCCGTCTCTCGACGGGCCTCAATTAGCATCCAATTAATCATTTTATACTATGTTTGGTTCGACAGTTAATATTTATGATAGGTATATTACATCACATAAGAAACTTGAAATGAAAGATCTAAAGATAAGATACCATTCATAAGATCTAAGCCAAGTATCACACAATGCAAAGTGAAAGATCACACGAACAAACCTAGGAAAAAATCGTCTAATCACATATCAAGTAATAAAGTTTTCCTAATCTAAGGGGACATGAATTGTTCTTGAAACAAATTAATCAAAGAAATCAAAAAAATGTTTAGCAAGCTAATATGATGAATGTTAATCTTTGAGAAAAGAAGACCTTTCAATCCTCGGGACGGATGAGAAAGGAAGAATTAATCGAGGGGGAGCATAAGCGTATGATATAGTTCATTCCTAATAATCTTCTTAGATTGGGTCACAAAAATCTCAAATCCTGCATGAATGCAATGCATGATCCTAGGATGTGCAAATGTTGTTGTGTGTTTGTGTACATGGACTTTCTAAAGTGACTTATACGTCTAAAAAGATGAATGAATGCATGGAGAAAATCATCATGGGACATGTACAAATGTAGTATGGACTACTTCTTAAGATATGAACAAATTTGGAGTGCATGTAAGCATCAAATCAAAGAATGAAAGTAAAAGAATATATGGTTGCTGTGAATAGTGGACAGAACAGTGACTTGATCTTGTGGAAAATGGAAAGTAGGGTTAGGAATGTTTTCAATGCATATATTTTATGGAGATCATCCTTATTGTGTTTAGAACACAAATCAAAAATCCAATCCTCAATAACTATTACAGATTGAGAGAAATCATATAAAAAATAGAGGTTACTCAGAAACAGAGTCTGTACTGTCGACTGATATATTGAAAAATCTTAGAAAATTAAAACAAAAGATATAGAGGCCCTTATTATACAAAAAGTTTCCTAAGACACTTAAGTTCAAGGGAAAAATTAGTTGGGACCACTCTTTTTGGAAAAGTTTTCTGTAAAACAAGTTGAAATTTAACCAAGCTGCTGTGACAGCAAAGGCAGAATATCTGGGGAGAATGTTTGGGTCCAAATGGACCACTTCCAAGTATTTCCAAGTGGTCTCATGTTAATACTTTGAGTATTGAGTCCTAGAGAAATCTTTGAACTCAGGTTGTTCACTATTTTGAAGATTTTGGGAAGAACTAGGGTTTTATTCTTTGTAATCAAAATGAGGGGTTTAAGAGGGGTTTTGAGATAAATGTTTTAAAAACATATTTTCAGCCCTTAAATGGAGATTATGACCACTTGAAATATCAATATTTGAACTCATATCAAGAATCTCCAAGATTGTTGGAGACATTGTTTTCATTTTTGAAGACAACTTCAAGAATACATAGGAATGTATTGAAGTTGAAATCATCATCTATCAAACATGTTTTGAGGTCAAGAGTTACTATCTATAAGGATTCACTCACCTCAAACTTCATGTCATCATCTAGATGATGATAGACTAGTAAGTAAATAAAGAAAATAAAAAAGAAATGGGATTAAGGAGGGATAAGCATAATATGTAAACAGGCAAGTAAGTAATCAATAGATAATATTCATGATGATTTTGGACTTATAGCTTGGTGTTTCACTCATATATGATGACTTTGGACATGGAAGAAGTTTCATATCTCACAAATGCTCACTAAAATGGTGGTTGGATGTATTGAATGTGAAGTAAATGGGAGTAATGAAGTAGAAAACAAAGTTTAGAACTCACTTTTTAGTTGAAAATCAAAGGAAGAAGCTCACTTTCACTCTCCTAACTTTATCTTCTAAAACTTTCTCTCTATAACTTCTCCAAGATTTGTATTTTGCCCCCCAAAATGAGAAGTCAAGGGGGGTTTATATAAGCCAACTTGGGGGTGGTTTTGGGGTTTTAGAATTACTCCCATTGGTCCCAAACAACTGAAAATATAGCACTACGTCGTTTTGGTTTCTAATTAATCAAAATGGACCTCCAAAAGAAATTGCAAAAATGGACTGTTCTGGAGGAGAGTGCTGCAGCGGCACTGGGCCTATGCCGCGGTGGAAGTGGGCCAGTGCTGCGGCGGCACTGCTACTCATTCATCCAGATAATTCTTTTTAGGCCCCCCAGAGGTCCCAGTATTCGCAAAAAGGCCCTATTTTGTCCGAAATTAACAAAAAATGCATACGAACTCCAAAATGAGCTTGTGATATACCGTTGGAAAGGTAATGGAGTCTATTTTCCGTAAAAACTAATTCAGAGATAGGTCACTTTGAAAAGTTTTGCGGTATTTGCGATAAAAAGCCGATTTGATCATCTTTTTCACCTTCAAAAATTCGTAATAAATTTGTTTTAAATCCAGAAATTATGTGCGATATACCATTGGAAAGCTATTGACCTCAAGTATCCATGAAAAATATTTGAAAAATGATACGGTGCTCCAGTTTCAAAGCCAACTTTTGATCAAATTGGCCAAATCAGGGACCTCCAAAAAGTTCTAGGAACCTCTGGGAGCTCCCCGGAGCTGACGTTTTTGTATGTTTTTCTTTTGAAACTCATTTTAGTACCTTTCACATGATCTAGCATGATCTCGGAACTTTTCAACGAATTTGGACGATTTTGGTCAAACCTTGGTCAAACCGATCAAAGGGACTTTTTGGGGACTTCCGGGACTTCCGGGTGTCTCTGGGAGCCGACGATTTCATCGGGTTTTGCTTTAAAACTCATTTTACCACTTTTCTTATGACGCAGTATGTTTCCAGAGCTTTTGGTCCCAAATCTGGGAGTTTCCGAGCTTTCCGGGGTATTTTGATCATTCTGAGCATTTTGAGAGATAGAACTAACTTCCAAGAGTTCTTTTTGAGTCTTTTTCGATCATTGTAAACCACCAAGCTATGGGTCTCCTAAATCTGATAATCGACAAAATGGGGTGTCTACACATATCATTTTTTAATAGTTTTTTTTAATGATTTTGGTGATGTGACTGATTGTGAGCTACAAGTTATCCCCTTTTTGAAGGAGTGTACCCTAGATTTTCCCCAACTGAAGAGGAGAAAACATAATTAAAAGCATAGAAGATCCAGTGATAAGTTGACATTGATTTCAAAGAACATTCCATAAAATCACCGGCCAGGCGGTCAGTGATAATTTAACAACCCCTTTGAGTGACAACATTTTTTAGGTGTTAAATACTGTTAAGAGTAATGCTATGCTTCTCCAATTTTTTTTAATAACCAGCATGTATCCCATGCGATGCGTGGATACATTCATTCTCTAATAAGTAATAATCAAATATGAAAGAGGTTAACAGAAGATGTAATTCAATTGGAAAAAAAAAAAGAAAAAGAAAAATAGACTACATCTTTATAGGAATGAACATAGCCTACCATCATACCCCAAGTAAATAAGATTTAAATAAGAGTATAATCTGCCAATGACTTGCTTAGACAGTGTTGAACTTTCCACAATGTGTCTACAGGCTATTTAACACATGTCTATATGAAAATACTACAAAGGGTAATCATCAACCCTAATACAATCCAACAAACTCATTACAAAGTTCTCAACAACACATCAAACCTATTTCAGGATTGAATTTACAATGCATACACCGAAAATATATTTTATTTGAACAATGCAATCATTTGATAAATACTAATAAACCATTATAAGAACAAAATGCCAAACTAAAGTCATTACACTTTTTTTTTATGTAGCTATACAAAATTCAAACACCACAATAGGATAAAACTCCAATTTAAAGCCCAAGAGATAGACTTGGAAACTATATCTCCAAGTAAAGCCTAGAACCATAATTAACAAATTTGATTCTAAATTTTTGGAGTGCTATGATTGCCAATAATAATAAGTCAATAGAAAGAACAACCAGGACATCCAAACGCTAGAAGTAGTCAGAAGACTCAGAACAAAGAAAAAAATAGTATTTAGATCATTCAAATTTGAGGAAAAAAACTATCTCGAATACAATCTCTTTACCACTCTCACCTACTTCCTCTCCTCATACCCTCTAATCATGTATTCAATTTGAGGTTTAAATGACAATTTACGAAGTTCAATTGAGAACAATTTGAGACACTTTAGTTCAAATGTTTGAAGAAATCATTAACCATAAACATCAAAATAGAATGACTTGTTAGTTGATCACCACCACCAAAGAATTGGCTTGTTTCATGGCAATGCAATAGCCTAAAATTTCTTGACAATGTTTACCTTAAAATGCTTAGAATTTGGCCAATTCAAGCTTAAGATACTTTGTCTTGTTTCCAATTCAAGCTTTAAATTTTTTTGAAAGTGTGCATGTGTATGAGGCACAACATTGATTGCAAAACATGTCATCGCAAAAGCCATTGAATTAAGGAGTGCAGATTGAAAGGAATAAACAAATCAATCTCAGAGGAACGTGTTAAAACGCAAAGTCAATATCTTCATTGACACATCCTTGATATATACTAAAAGTCATGCTTTATGTAGTTGATTTATTATTCATTTAATAAAATCAGTTAATCCATTTTTTATGAGAATCTGTGTGGGCAATGTTTGTATTATATTATTTATTTAATATTATGCATGTGTGCCTCTCATTCTATATAGTAGGTGGTTTGGTGTGTAGAGTTCGGCTTACACACGGAAGATCAGGCCATCAGATATTATAGAATGTAAGATTTTGGTTTACAGTCTTAGATGGGATAGGACACACCATCGGTAGGACTGCAGCATGGTGTTGTAGTAGGTTTGTCTTGACTACGGAAAACGGTATAGTTTCAACTCACTATGCTGGTACACTTTGTGTATTAAACGGGACTGACTTGGGGTAATTATCTTTATACTGACTTATAAGATAATTAATACCTCATGGCTATTATGGGTGCTTATGCTCTAAATCCTAAGTTAATTTGTAGACACGTACATTTGTTATTTACACTTTGATCCCTAAAAGGGTGAGATCCTTAAATGGGTCAATATCTCATTGGATTGGGTGACAATATTAATTGTGTGGTGGATATTAATTAATGATGGAATTCATGTCTCAATTTTGGGATTGATGATATCCCCTTGGGAAAGCTTATAAGTTTTGATTATGTCAAACCCTGCAGGTGGATTTTGTATCCGACATATCAGATAAGTTAAGCAGATGATCTCAAGGAATTTTAAGAAATTAATTAAATATGATTGTCAGTAATTATATTTAATTAATGGATATCTGTAATCTTAACATGGGGAGATAATAAGCATTTGATAACATGGAGCTCGAAATATATTTTTGAGATAAGGGTATGAGTGCAATTATAATTCTTTAGTGGTATGAATTATAATTTAAGAAAATATGAATCTGATTCAGTTCGAATTAGGATTTCCTAATTCCATAAGGAAGCGTATTCCTTATTGATTTCTTATGGTCCCTATCGTAGCCTATATATATGCTGCTTTGGCTCTCTCCTCAGTTAGCGTTTTTCTATATAGAGAATTATAACTCGGAATAGAAAAGAGAGCGTAAAAGAGGGAGAGCAGAAAACAAAAAGGATTTCGAAAGAGCCCACACTCAGTTCGATATTCTGGCAGCAAAGGAATACGTACGGTAGAAGATCGTGAGCTGTTATCGAGCCCGTGTTCTCGATTCGTCTACTACAGCAATTCGTTTTAGCAGTTTAAGGTAACCCTAGTTCCGCCCTTGTAGGGTTATTGTAGTTTTCACGTAATTTTTTTGCAGTACCAACTTATACGCGCTGTCAATGGATTTTGGGAACACAGTTTCCTAAGAGTTCTGCTCTCAGCTTTCTAGTAAAAATCAATTAACATTCAATGACTCAAACAAAACAACAAAAAATTTATCTATCTATCTATAGCTGTAGAAAGTGTGCACTAATATACCTCTCATCCTTTGCCTCATTGTCCATGCTAAATCCAAAACTCAATCCAGACCAGGCCCTAAAAGAGGACACAACCATCAAGTACATTAGTATTGATAAAAGAAGTAATAAGCAAAATCTAGTCTTTCCAACTATGTTGAACACACAAAATAAAAGTTTAAAGAAAACAAAACCCAAATTACCAAACATCGTCTCAAAATGTCCACCGCGAATAGCAATATCATCGCGGTGGTGGAGAGATCCTTGGTAATAGTGGTGACTTGTGAGGAAGGAGAAAATGAGAGACGCAGAAGTTGAGAGAGTAGGAGTTTTTGAGGCACTGTAATTAGAGGGAGAATGCAAGGCATTTCAATATCTCTACAAAAAAAGGTGTTTCAATCTCCTTTGATGTTTTGATTTCTCTAGCAACTGATACTAAATTTAAAAGAGGTGAGAGAATTAATTAAAGACTGTCACATAAATGTAGATGACATGTGTCAGTATTATATTAAGTACCTCTCTCACCTTTCGCTTGTACTCGTAGTTTTTAGATAGATGGATAGATGATATACCCACACTCTCAACCACACCCCTAATCATATTCAGCACATCTTGTCCCTTGATTTAGTGGGTGCTATGTGGAACTTATGTAGAATCCACCAGAATTAAGGGCAATCAAGGGTCATGATGTTCTAAATATGGTTGGGGGTGTGGATGTATCATTACTCAAAATTTTTTTTTCTCAAAAAGTGTTTTCTAACACGTGGCACTGGGATCTTGTTCAATAATGGTGGGATCACTTCAACATCAACCAATCAAAATCAACTGGGTCTACTGCAACATGTGTTGAGAAACACTTTTGGGGAAAAAAAATTGAGAAGCATAGCATTACTCTACTCTTAAAGCCTCAGTGATTTCACTGGTTTTCACTTACCCTTGTACTTTAAATTTGACACTAATACCTCTATGCTTAAGATTAAAGTGAAATCATGACTTTTCCATCTAAGTTAACAATTTTATACTTGGGAATCATAATTTGAAGGATAAAATGTATCGTTTGCCCCTAAAATTTACATTAAAAGGGAGATAAGTCACAAGCCATGCGTTTACTTTGGATCAAACATTACATGTACCAAGAAAACCCTTTTCAAAGGTTCTTCCTCCCAATTCAAAACTACAGGTTTTCTCTCTAAGTGAATTTAAGTAAACAACTTTGGTATGTTCTTAACAGTATTGTGAACATTCAGAGGTATGTTTGGTCATTTCGGCTTGCTCCGTTAACAATTTTAACAGTTACACTTTGTTTGAATCACATGAGATTAGTGTTAAAATTTAATACACAACGACTAAGTGAAAACCAACGATACCATAAAGGGCATAAGTATATTTAACTATTTTTTTTAGAGCCTGTTTAGAAAAGTTCAAAACAAGATCAACTTTGTTCTAGTCTCACTTTTAATATGATTATTTATGTTAATTTTATAATGAACTAGAGAGTTATTAGATAAGGCACACTTCTATGCAAGAAAATGCACACTTATTAACCTTTTGAATTTATAAAATCAGTTCACTAATGAAACAAAGAACCAATTCTTTGCTTTCCCAAACAATCTAAATAAATTTGTTTGGCAAACCCCACTACTCCACTTCATTTCAACAGCAAAAATATTGAGAATATTTTTGCTCACCCACTGTTCACCCCCCAACAATAAGTTGAATATGACATGTCACATAACCTGTTAGTAGGTCAACCACAATGCAATATAAAATAGGGTAAATTACACAAACCTCCCTTGAGATTTGCCTTAATTACATGGACCTCCCCCAAGGTTTAAAAAATTACATGGACCTCCCTTGAGGTTTGTAATTTGGTAACAAAATGCCCCATCCCTTAACGGTCCGTTAGTTTTTTTACATTAGCCCCCTGAAAATTACAATTAGCCCCCCTAATATTATAGAATTGTCATACTAAGCTCTCTTTCTCTTATATTTTTTGTGCTAATTATAAAATCCCTCTTCCCTTTTATGTTTTTTGGGTTAATTTTTTTAGCATTAATTTATATCCACACAAAATACATATAAAGAGGTCCAAATTTTTTTTCCCCTGAACAAACCTCTATCAAGTCTCCCCTACATTAATTTTTTAGATCCGCCCCTGCCCCTATGCTTCAAAATGATATCCTTTAACCCACCTATGAGAGGCTAATTTTGGGGTTAAAGGATATCATTACTCCCTTAAAGAGAGTTAACGCTAAAATAAACATCACAAAGGGGGTTAAGTGTTTATATTTTTAACCAATTTTAGAATTTTCGTCAGTTTTGAGTGAAATCATAACAGTTCCATTTTAGTCCACAATCACAGGGGTTAAGTATCCACTTTTGAAGCATAGGGGCATCGGCGGATCTAGAAAATTAATACAGGGGGGGGGGGGGGGCTTGACTAGATTTGTTTGGGGAAAAAAAAATTTGAACCTATTTATATTTATTTTGTGTAAATATAAATTAATGCTAAAAAAATTAACCCAAAAACATAGGAGGGAGGAGAGATTTTATAATTAGAACAAAAATAAAAAAGAAAGGGGGCTTAGTATGACAATTTTATAATTTTAGGGGGGGCTAATTGTAATTTTCAGGGGCTAATGTAAATAAAACTAACGGACCGTTAGGGGAGGTGGCGTTTTGTTACCAAATTACAAACCTCAAGGGAGATCTGTGTAGTTTTCGAAACCTGAGGAGAGGTCCGTGTAATTAAGGCAAACCTCAGAGAGATTTGTTTAATTTACCCTAAAAAATATTAGTCAATTATAGTGTACAAAAACATAAACAAGCCCAGAAACCCCAGAAACAGAAGCTACTGCCAAACAGGCCCTACATAAATAGACTAATGAATTGCTGGCCAGTGGCCACGTTTCAAAAAAGCTTTCTGATTTTCCGCCAAGTATATATAACTAGGTTTTCTTTGTGCCCCACAGTCCACACTCCGCCCACTCTCAATTTTAGAGAGAGAAAGCTCTCGAGTTGCAGGAATGGGAGCACTTGCTCCTCTCTCTTCTTGGATTCCACAAGACGACCTCTTGCTAAAGAACGCCGTGGAGGTAACCTCTAACACTCGCCATTGTTGTCATATCTTGCAAATTATTATATGTTTATATGTGTGCATATATAGAGACAGCTCTGTTCAGGACCCAATTCTTCGAATTTGGGGAATTGGGTTTATCTAGTTTTGTTCGTCTATGTAGTGGAAATGCTAATTCAGTTGAAATGATTTGTTAGTTTGTTAATGTCTGACCAATTAATTTGTTGTTTTTTTTTTAATGGTATCTAGTGCTTTAATTTTGTGATTTTCTCTGGCGTTTGGACCTCAATTATTGGTTTCTTGTTTTGCATGGAGAGTATCGGAAGTTTGAGTGTGATGAAGTTACAATTTTGCGGTTGGTGATTGCTTATTGTTGAGAATATATGACAATTTGTTGGGCTAGGTTAAGGGCCATGAAATTTGATTTCTTTAAGGTTGGGTTTTTGAAATTGCTTATTGTTGAAAACGTAGGACAGTTTTTTTTTTTTTTTTAATGGATTTGTTGGGTTTTGGTTAAGGGTCATGGAATTTGATTTATTTCAGGTTGGGTTTTCCGTTTTTGAATGTTTTACTGATTAATTCATACAATGCATGGCACTGTGTGGTGGGATTTTGAAAATAGATGATTATTTTCTGTTTATGGCTACTTAGGTGAAGTGGTAGCTAAAATTTCATGTATATCCCTAGCGCACTGGGACCATGGGGGCATGAGCGTGATGATTGGGTGTCATTTTCTTTTTGTTGGAAATAAATTGCATTTTGGAATGTCCTTAAAAGAGAATCTTTGTCTGATTGTTGTCTTTTAGCGAAAACATTATACCTTTGGGGTGCCACTGGAGGCTGCCTTTGTAATGTTTCACTTCTGTAATGCATGTTGTGATGATACAGCGATTTTAACAATATGGTAATAGTTAGGATCAACGAAGTATTGAATTGTAAGTATTTTTTGTGATCTATTTGGAAAGTAATAGGGGTGTGACGGATTCATTAACGAGAAGGATCCACATCGTGTTAATAAACCTGGCTCTCAACGTCCCATGTGGTAGCCCACAACCAATAAAAATGAATTTTGTGGATGATGGGACCCACCTTCATGCAAGAGGGGACCCATTAGTAGGGGTACCACTCACAGGAACCATTTTCATTGACTGCAGGGTAACATATGGTACTGCCACACGGTACCTAAAAATATGTCCGTTGCATCCTGTTCCGAACAAGCCCAACTGACGAGATCATCGTTGGGTAATGGCCTTTTTGGATCAAATGCGACGTTAACACTTTAAAATTGCGAGTTCCTTAGAATCTAGTAAGTTAACACAGTACATGTGCGCTATTTTTATCAACTTTCATAGGAGTATTGAGTCATAAAAGCATTTTGGAAAGTTGGAGTAACTATAACCATTGAATCTAGTAAGTTAGATACATAACTTTCAATGCTTTACGAGATTTGAGCATTATGTGATAGATAGTTTTCCAGGTTGTACGCCAATGGTTCGAAGTCTCGGCTGAAACCTAGTCGTCTCGATCGAGTCAACTTAGTTTCGTAGGGTAACGAGACGAGATCTAGAGCTGAGTAAAAAAATAATCAAAACGACGTAGAATCGGACACCATCTCGGCTATTCCGCCCTGTATCGGACGAGATGGTTCCGTCTCACACGATATCTTGGACGAGATGATGAGATGAATCTCAGAGGTACAGATTTGAGGGAAAAAAAAATAGGGCAAAAATGTACCATCAATATTCCACTTTCTCTCTCTCTCTCCCATAGATGTGCGCCGACCGGATCTGCTCGAGTTTCAACTTCTCAGTCTTCTCCAGTCCAGTTCATCTTTCTTTCTCCCTTTCTGTGCGATCTCGACTTTGGTTCTTGGGCTTCTCCAGATCGCCTCTCTCTTTCTACTCGATCTGCGGCTGGAGCCTCCATTTCTATTTGGTCTTGAGCCTGGAGGTCTCTTCGTCTCTCTCTCTCTCTCTCTCCATTTCTCTTTGGTCGTAGGCTGCTGCAGAGGAGAAAGGTTAGGGTTTGTTTCTTGTTTGTGTTGGGTTTTGATTTTCATTTGGTTGTGTGATTTAATATTTGTGATTTGTGGTTTGTAAAGACTTAAAGAGTATAATATACTTAAGTGACTTAACACTTTATATTTATTTATTTTAAATATTAGACAACACTATATTACACTTCTACGACAGTTAACACCAACTTATAATTATATACTACCACATTATATAATTATTAAATTAATAATTATACCTTATTATTTTAAAAAATGAATTAAATTTGAAATTAGAAACTTATTATTAATACTAGGAAGACACTCCCGTGCAATGCACCGGCGTTGAATTTTGTAGAAAAAATACAATGTATATATATATATATATTTTTTAATGTGGACAAGAAAGATAAATAAGTTTTATTAAAGTTTTATTAATTCTTAAGATGGTGTTAGAAAAGTATGGTGTAACGACAACTATATTAATTGATGTTAATCTATAATTTAAGGCTCTTTTATTTAACGTATAGATAATAAATATATATGTATATGTATATATATATATATATACATATAAACAAAAAAGGGTAATATAAAAAAGGCAAAAGGGTAATTTGGTAATTCGATTAACAAAAGAGTAATTTGCAAAAGGCTTAAGGGTAATTTGATTATTCAATTTGTAATTGTACATACTTTAAACTTTTAGGCTCTTTTCTTTAACGTATAGATAATATATATATATATATATATGCACACACACACACACGCACGCACACTTGTATATACAAAAGGGTAATTTATGAAAGACAAAAGGGTAATTTGGTAATTTGATTTAACAAAATGGTAATTTGTAAAAGGTATAAGGGTAATTAGATTATTCAATATATATATCATAATATAATAAAAGGGTTTTTGGTAATTCAATTTAACAAACAGGAATTTATAATTGTAAACCCTTTAAATTTTAAGCTCTTTTCTTTAAGGCATAGAAACAAAGGGTAATTTGCATAAGGCATAAGAGTAATTTGGCTATGTAATTTATAATTGTACATAGTTTTATTCAATTTTGGCATATAATATATTCAATATGTATAGTATAATAAAATAATATGTGTATATATATACACATACAATGGTAGTTTACAAAAGGAAAAAGGGCAATTTGATAATTCAATTTATAATTGTACACACTTTAAATACATAAATAATAATAATAATAATAAAAAAAAATTATAATATGTATAAATACATATACACATAGATACAAAAGGGTAATTTACAAAAAATAAAAGGGTAATTTGGTAATTCAATTTAACAAATGGGTAATTTGGTTATTCAATTTATAATTATACACACTTTAAACTTTGACAAAGGGTACTTTACAAAAGGCAAATGGTAATTTTAATAATATAATAAATTAATATATGTATATATATACACACAAGGGTAATTATAAGAGACAAAAGGGTAATTTGATAATTCTATTTAACAATAGGGTAATTTGATAATTCGATTTCTAATTGTACATACTTTAAACACATAAATAATAATAATAAATTATAATATGTATACATATACACACACACATACGAAAAGATAATTTACAAAAGTAACTTAAGGCTTGTTTGGTACATTATAGGATTCCTTAAAAGTTGTCTTAAGGCTCAAACAAGCCTTGCCAAACAAGCATTAAATTTCAAAAGTAATCTGAGACTTGTTTTAGAAATGTGACTGAAGGCTTGTTTGATAATTCAAAGATTTCTTAAAAAGTTGCATTAAGGCTCAAGCAAGACTTACCAACACAAGCATTAATTTATAAAAGTTATCTAAAGCTTGTTTGATAATTCAAAGAAACAGTACAAAAAACACAAAACAAATGTTAGTGCTTTGTTTGGGAAAACCAAAAAAAAAAAAAAAAAAAAACAAAACCAAACAAGGCATAGCCCAATTCAGGTTGTGTTGTGCCTTGTTTGTGTTAGTGGTTTATTTGGGAAAACCCAAAAAAAAATAAAAACAAAACCAAACAAAACTAAACAAGTTAGTGACTTGTTTGGGAAGAATGAAAAACCATACAACCACAAAGCCAAAAAGCGGTTGTGCCAAACAAGGCACAACCTACAATTTGTTGACTTTTTGGTGTTTAGAACCAAATTGTAAATATTTATAATTATTGCTTGAAAAGTTGATTGAATAATTACTTGTAGATTAAATATAATTTTAAAAGTTGAATCAAATTGTAAATATTTGTAATTATTGGTTGAAAAGTTGATTGAATCATTATTTATAGAATAATTTAATTTTAAAAGTTGACCTAATAATAATAAGGATTATTTTGTGGGTGAAATGACCCACCTACTATCACAAAAGGACAAAAACTCAAAGTAATCATTAAAGGAAAATGGAACAAAAGATAATAGTAAGGGTAAAATCGTCATTTCAAACAAATCAAGAAATACCAAAATTGGATAAAACGAAATTGAAACCACTCTAAGCCTCTTTTATAATATAGTATGTGTATATATATAGTGTAGATATCTAAGATTAGTAAAGGTTTTGTAGTATAAAGGCAAAATGACATATAAGGAGAAAACAATTGATAAAATGACAAGTAAGGACAATTGAAATTGGAAGACTCTAAGACTCTTTTATAATATAGTGTAGAAATAATTATTACTAAACAAAAGACTTAATTATTAGTAAATAAAGAACTTATTATTTCTTTCTAAATTATATTTATTTTTTTAAATATTAGACAACACTATAATACACTTATACTACACTTAACATAGGTAATCGTATAGGTGACATTAGATACAAATTTGTTTTTGGAAAATGGCAAGTATATTAACCGAAAGGAAGAGAACAAAACATCAATGGGCATATCCCAGGAAAGAGGAAAGAAACCCTCTAGCAAAGAAAACAAAAGAAACATGAGCTAAACAAAAGGCTCACCATCAGAAAAGCAGCAAACAAAAAAAGATAAGCAAGGAAAAGAACAATCATCTAATGTCCCAATGTGAAGCAATTCTTGAAAAGTAGCAGCCTCCTTGCCTTCAAGAGATAAAATCTTGCAACGAATAGTGGTAAGGATGCTATTCAGAACAATTTTCGAGTCCTTGTATTCATTGCGGAAAATACGAGCATTTCTCTCCCTCCAAATAGAGTAAATAGTTGTTGCAAGGCAAAATTTCACAAGGAAATAGCGGTTGTTCATACCCTTCCAAGCATTAGAAGCCCACTCAATATAGGAATTCCAGCTGTAAGAAACCCAATCAGTGCCACATCTAAGAATACCCTCCCAAAGGTTGAGAGTAAAAGGACAATCGAAGAACAAGTGATTGTGAGTTTCCACATCAAGACGGCAAAAGACACAGGAAGTGTTTATGAATTTATACTTAGCCATCCTATCTAAAGTAGGGAGTCTATTATGGATAGCAAACCAAAGAATGAGACTAAATCGGGGGGTAGCCTTTGCATACCAGACCAGACAAGCCCAAGGAACATGAGGATGGTGCAACCGAATAGTATCCCAAGTAGTTCTAGAGGAGAAATGATCACAAGAAATCCAGCGCACCAAGTCATTGCAATTATCAGGAGGAGGTAAAGAGCTCATATTCCTTTTTAAGTCCAACAAGGAAGGATAATTAGATAAAGGCCAAGTCCACTGCCCATTAGATATGATGGAATTCACTTTAGCATCAATGGGAAGAGCAGTAGCATAGACAATTCTAGGGCCAAGAGGGTGCCAGATTGCCAGTTGTCATACCAAAGGAAAGTACCTTGACCATTACTGATGCGATGAGAGATGAGAGGTTTGGCTTTGTCCCTTAGCTTCAAGATTTTTCTCCAACCCACGAGCACACTTTAGGGTTTTTGTTTTTATGCTTCAAGAGAATGGTATGGACCCAATCAGACCATAAAGAGTTCCCATTATCTGAGAAGAGATATGCTTCAAAATGTTGCTAGTATTCCACTCCACGAGGTTTCTAATTCCCAAGCCACCTTCTTTCATAGGTTGACAAATGGTGTCCCAAGTGACCCTAGCACCCTTACAAGAATCAGTCCCAGTCCAGAAGAAAGCTCTCAAAATCTTATTGACTTGCTTTAGGACTTTTTTAGGGAGAATGAAAATGTTGGACCAATAAAGTTGGATACTACACAAGACACTCTTGATAAGCTCCAATCTGCCCGCATAGGAACATTAGATACACTTGTGATTACAGGTAGGCATCTAATGCAATCTCTTTCCGAGTGGAAGCCTTTTACTCTATTTGCATTGCTTTTCATCTTGATTGGAATTTAATCTATTACGTAGGTTATATATGGGATGCAGCCAAAATAGAGTTATTTAAATGACTACGTTCTATATATGGACATGTAAAGAGATGTTTTCTCCTTTGTGTCTTTAATCCAACCTAATTCACCCATTTAGCACATTATTCTTAGGAGCTGCTATTTCCATAACCACAAATAGTACGCAGCTTTTCTTTTACATTACAAATGTGAGGCCCCCATATATGTGATGTAAGAGAGTAATTAGTACACTAATAATGGTTGTGGATTTCACATTTCCTTCATTGCTATTGCTTTCTTTAATAATTTTGTTAATGTCTCAATAGAAGTCGTAAATATATTGGAAGATGGATTCTTGGTTGAAATGGAGAACAAGAATTTTGTCCTTATTTTTGGTATCTTTACAACTTTTTTAATTCATAGTTAAGTTTAGCACTATTTTTTATGTATTGTCTTGTGATTAACCTATAAAGAATCTATGTTCGTAAATGCAAAACTTTATTTTCAAACTATGTTAAATTATCATTCAAACTCCGTGATATGGTATTTCCTCTTTAGTGCGACTTTAAATGCTGTCTTTTTCTTATTTCAAGATAATATATTGTGGTTTGACCCAACCAGTCTTGATGTCGAGTTCATTGTTATAACCATGGTAACTTTTTTAGTATTCTGTTATCTGCAAAGCTGTTTGGATTGTGAGGTCTTAAAGTGATGATGGAAGGACATGGGTACTTTCTGTAAGTTTATATGTTTAGCACAGCTTAAGCCTATCAAAAATTTAATTTTATTGCCAATGGTACAGTATCTTAAATAGTTTTAGGGCCTAAATAGAATCAGGTCCATACTTAGTCTCACTTTTATCTGGTTTTTATGAAAAATGGTCTTGTGTTGGTCTGATAAAGAACCAGTTCCTGGTGTAGTTTCAAGTCAGGCACGGGCTCCTATGTGATCAAAAGACAATTACACAAACACCAAACTATTTAGAATTGGTTCTTTTCTGGACAACATAACTGGTTCTTGTATTGCCCACATTTGGGTTTATTTTTTTCTTCTTTGTTTTAGGCTGGGGCATCCTTGGAATCACTTGCTAAAGGTGCTGTGAAATTTTCTAGAAGATTTACTGTTCAAGAACTACAAGATCGCTGGCTCTCTCTCCTTTATGATCCACTAGTTTCTGCTGAGGCATGTGCTCACATGATTGAGTTTGAGCATTCTGCTTCAACTCTACCACTGAAGCCCAACAGATTTGGAATTTCAAAAGAAAATACATGTGCTTTAGGCAAGAGAAAAGTTGAAAGTGTACGCAAATGTTATTATGCGGTGCGCAAAAGAATTTGCAACGAGCCGTTTGGCTCAATGGATCTTGGTTTTCTTGTTGAACCTGGTAATAATAACTGCATTGCAAATCAAGACGTACCTCCGTCTGAAAATTTCGTGGTTGGAGAGTTTGGAGACCCAATTTCAAATCATTTTGGAGCTCACAATTCGGACTTTGGTACTATGCACCTCGCCTTCCCAGAATTTACAATGTGTAGCAGTGTGGTTGGTGGGGACATTGACGTAACCTCCCATACATTATGTACGGGATTTCAGAATCAAGTTGCAGATCCTCCTATGGATCATACTTCCATACAGAATCTTCCTATAAAAGAATTGCCATTTGAGGCTGATGATACAGAGGCAAAACCCTTTTCTGTATATGATAGTAGTACTAGTCAAGTGAATCTGTGCTCCGGATTTGGAGGAACCCATGCCTTGAATTCGCCGATTTCAGATTGTGGTGCGTCATTTCACAACTTGGTGTACTCATCTCCGCTTCCCCAGATGCCAATATGGAGTACAATTGGACCAACTCTGCCGGATATTCATCCAAGTGAAGATGAACAGCGCACCGGAGACACATTTTCTCTTCCTGATACTCATAATGCAAATAATACAGATACTTACGAGCTGAAAGCCCAAATGCGATGTGATAACATGGAAAATTCAACTCATGGCCCAGATGATTATCTTGCCGCAATTTCTGATACCCTTTTTAACTTTACGAACGAAGAAGAACTGCTTTACGTGGATGGTGACGGAACGGATGGTCTCAGTAAATCTTATATTGATGGGTTCGGCTCACTTTTGTTAGATTCTCCTAATTTGGAAGCATCAGTGGCTGTGGATGAGTATATACATACAGTTTGTAGTTCAGAGGTCCAAATTCTGCAATCTGTATTTTCTGAAAACTCTCGATTTCATGAACTGCATGATGAAGTTATTTGCTGCATGTTAAACACTGAGGATTCCGAAATTCCTTGCAATGATGATGTATTTCTACCCAATCGGATGCTATCATCATCTCTTACCTCTGTACCGCCCAAATTTCATGAAGTTAATGATTCAACTTCCTCCTTTCTTAATGATTTCTCAGATAATCAGAAAAATAACGCCAGAGGTCCAAGCCTGATAAAGAGAGAAGGAAAAATATTTGAAAACTCTTGTTCATCTTCTGATATGATTGGATCCCAGTTGCTACCTGAAAGAGGTCTAAACCATCTACGTGGGGTTAAATTTGAGTTTCCAAACGGGGACCATCCACAGGAGGCGTTGAGGAGTGGAAGTACCGCTTGTGGAGGTCCAAATCATATCAGTTCAGCAACTATAGATACAGAAATGGAACAAATAAAGCATCTGAGTTGTACCTCAGCCCAAACTCATCTAGAGAAACCACTTGTACCTCAGATAAATTCTTCATTGGCGATTCTGAATCATCAAGCATCACATGTGCAATCAAGTTTTGTTGAAATGACTCCTTTAGAACCAGTTATAAACCCTTCTGAGCAGGAAGAACTTCTTTCTGAAAGTGATGATGATGTACCTTACTTCTCCGATGTTGAAGCAATGGTAATAAATTTATTTGTTAAAATTGTTAATTTGGCAATTTTTTTTCCCCTTGTTTCCCTTTGATATATTGACCAATGCTTTTATTGTGTTTCCTTGATGTTTTCTTGTAGATACTTGACATGGACTTGAGTCCGGATGACCAGGATTTATATTCCCCTTGGGAAGGTAATTCTTATGGTACGTTTAATTCATGAATTTAGTCAAGGAAAGGAAAATGAAATTGTGAGGAAAATACTTTTCTTTGTTCGGTTAATAAGGCTCTTGGTTTGCAGATTTATAGAAGGACAAGAAATGGGAAAGGAAAACTATTTCCTTGTTGTTTTGCCTGGTGTTTTTCTCCATCCTTGAACAACATTACAAATTACAAAGTTCTATAAAATATAGGACCTCAAGAAAAGAGGAAGGGAAGTTATTCACAAAATTCAATATCTTTTGTTTTATTTTCACTCAATTTTCTTTTTCATTTTATTTTCTCCATTCTTTTCCTTATTAACCAAACAAAGAAAATTGTTTTCTTTCTTTAGCCTCACTAAATCCATAAACCAAACAGATCCGAAGGAAATTAGTGAGAAAATTCGGAAGGAAAATGGTAAAAATTAAATAAAAGATTTTGAATTTCGGAGGTCTGTCTTTTCCTTATTAACCAGACAAAGAAAAGTGTTTTCCTTTCTTTACCCTCACTAAATCCATAAACCAAACAGATCCCAAGGAAAATAGTGAGAAAAATAGGAAGGAAAATAAAAGGTAAAAATAAAATAAAAAAGATTTTGAATTTCGGAGGTCAGTTTCCTTCCACTTTTCTTGAGTTCCTATTATGTGATAGAATTTTTTTTTTTTAAATTTTCAATGGTATTCAAGCATGGAGGAAAAACTCTAGGAAAATCACTAGGGAAATTTTTTTTCTTTCTTTTTCCATTTCCTTCTTGAAATCCAAAGATAAAACAGAGACTTAGGGTGTAGTGATTTCGTTACATGACTGGTGTTCGTCTATAGCTGAACTATGTAAATAAGTAAATAACTGAATGATTGTTCACTAATTGTTACTTATCTGTCACTTAACCTAGAATGTTCTGATGAGTTTGATTGATAATCAGCATGCGGTTTACCAATGTCCACTTTGCAGATGAAGTTAATTGTCAATTTAGTTGCTCTAACTAAGTTCTAGGGTAAAAGATACTTTTGGTCCCTGAAGTTTACAGCGATTGTCATTTTAGACCCTAAGTTTTTTATTTTGTCAATTTCGTCCTTAAATTTTGTAAATGGCAGCAATCTCGTTCAAAGCTTAACGTCCGTCAGAAATTCCAACGTCTCCACATCACGTGATTTTCATGTGATGTTTGTATAAAAGGCACATTGGTTTTTTAACACACTTTCCCGCCAAAATATATTAGCCATAAATATATGTACACTCTCTATATCCCTTGTCCACATACCCAGTTTTAGAGAGAGAGAGAGAGCAGGAAAACAAAAAAACCAAAGAAAAACAGGGAGAAGCCAAGAGAAATCTAGGGACCCATAATGCAAGAAATCTATTTGGTTTTTGTCTTGTTTTGTTTTTGTTTCAAACCTGCATTTAGTAAATTGCAGAAAAAAAATTGCAAATCAACCTCATTATCCAGCCATAACAATTGCACAAAACTATCTTCAATATCATCATAAACAGCTGTAGAATTGTACATTACAATGTTGGCTCAAAAAACTCATAAAACATGTGCATTAACAACCATCCAGTTATAGAATTGCACATTACAGTGTCCATCATCCAACAACACATAATACAAAATATGTTAACTCCTATATCAATGTTCGTCAAAAATACATGCTTCATTATCAGTTGATCAACCCACAAAAGAAAGAGACAAAAGGATGATCTTGCACAAAAAAAATAAAAATAAATACATGCTTCATCATCAGTTAACTCCACATCTTTAGGTGCAACTTTGTTGAGTATCTGCAGGTCCATGTTGGGATCTTCGAACCTACAGAGAAAAAGACCAATGTGCCCTTTATACAAACATCACATGAAAATCACGTGATGTATGGAATTTCTGACGGACGTTAAGCTTTGGACGAGATTGCTGTCATTTACAAAATTTAAGGACGAAATTGACAAAATTAAAAACTTAGGGACTAAAATGACAATCGCTGTAAACTTCAGGGACCAAAAGTGTCCTTTACCTAAGTTCTATTGTCGAAATTTTCTAGGCAAGCCGTAGAGATGTAAACTAGGAATGCTTTCGTAAGTGATCAATGAAATTGAATTTCCAAGTGACTTGTTTTTATCTTTATTCTTTTGCTTGTGCTATTATTATATTAATATTTGCGAATTTTGTTAGATTCTTGGGATAATTTCATCGTGCATTTCTATAACTGTGATGATATATGGAAGATCTTTGGCAAAAATGTTATTATTATTATTATTTTCCCGTGTGTGCGTGTGTGTGTGTGTGTTTCTATTCATTATAAATTAACTTGCTGCCACATTGAGTGTATGGTTTAATATTGCAAGACATCTTTTCCCATATCGCCATTATTTTCAATTTATGTTTTTTTGAACGTTGTTAAGTTTAGTGAACCCTTGTTAGCAAAATGTTGAAAATGTTGTTTTTCTCTTGTATTTTTTTTCTTTCTTTCTTTCTTTTCCCCGTCCTGTTTCGTATATGTTTGTTAGTAAGTCTTCATTGGTCACTCTTTCTGCAGTCTCAAAGTATCAGCACGAGGACAGCAAGAGAGCAATCATAAGGCTGGAGCAGGCAGCTCATTCTTATATGCAAAGAGTCATCGCATCTCGGGGTGCATTTGCTGTTTTATATGGCCGCCGTGCAAAGCATTTTATCAAGAAACCCGAGGTACTTTTTAAAGCCTTACCAACTATTTGAGTTTGGCGAAAGAATTTTCAGTCATCGCATCTAGTTGTTGATTCTGTTCATGCTTTCACTTGAAAGTGTTGGAAAAACGGGAATGAAGAAATAGGTGGTTGAGTTTAAAAATGTATTGGGTGGCCTATGGGTGTCGTGAAGATCGTAATCAAACATTTTTCCTTTTTTTTTTTAATATTTTTTTTTGTCTTTCAACTGATTTTCATAATAATGGACACTCATTGACCAGTTAAATGCTTTATAGGCAACATTGTTCATATTAGTGGATTTGCCACATGTTTAATTGTTTTCCTGCCTGAATAATTTTTTTCCCATCCTTACCAAGAACTTCATTGTGCATGTTTAGGTTTTAGTTGGGAGAGCAACAGAAGATGTTCAAGTTGACATTGATTTGGGAAGCCAAGGGCATGCAAGTAAAATCTCACGGCGGCAGGTGATTTTCTTTGACCAAAGTGAATTATATATGGTTACGAGTAACAAATTTGGATATAGCATATATGTGTGTGTGTGTGTGTGTGTGTGTATTATTCGGTCTAAGTACCGGAACTGATTTACTCTTCATTTCCTTTTTAGCTATTTCTTGCTTTTTTGTCCATCATCGTCCATGGAAATTTATTAGTGTGTGACTCAGAAGGTTTGTGTAATTTTCCTCATATTTATTAGGCAATTATAAAGATGGACAAAAGCGGATCTTTCTATCTGACAAACCTTGGAAGGTGTCCAATCTTCGTAAACAACAAAGAAATAACCCCTAGATGGAGTCTAAGCCTCACTTCAGGTTGTTTGGTTGAGGTATGTTTTCACCAACTTCATTAACGTGTGATTAATTGATTGCATGTATCTGCTCGACTTACTAGATGTCCAGAGAGTTCCTAGCTACAAATTTGGAAGTCTCTTGTTGATGAGAAAGTATCCAATGCAACGGTGATACCACCTCATATATACAACCATACTAGCACACATGGGCATGGTGCTTATGTGTATGTGTTTTTGTCCATGAATTTAGGGAAGTCGTGTTTAAATAGTGCCTTTTGATTGGCTTTGTTATACCATGTCATTGAAATAACCGTTGCACTCAATGTTTTCTGGAGACAGTATAAGTTCATTAACTACGGGTTGTATGAATTAAGTTCCTCTTTTTGTTTTCTATAATTAGAATTACTCCCTCTTTTGTGTTTTGCATACGAGTACATGAGTTGAGGGCTGGCGACTAGACAGAACTCTGATGGTCCTCAACTTCCATAGCAAATAACTCTCATCACTATCATGTTCATATTCTCCATCTCTTGTATATATCAATATCAATAAATATACTTTGGAATTAATGTTTCTTCCATCCCAAACAGATTACAAGAAGTATGAATGATGTGTTGAGCACTTTTTAGACAAACCTTTGATAACGAAAATGCTCCCTTGACGTTATTCTTAAGACTATGTTTTTCCAACGTGTACATTGCTTTTCTTATTTTGCTGCAATTTGGAATTGTGCAGATAAGGGGGTTACCGTTCATATTCGAGACAAATCACACTTGTATAAAGCAGTATTTGGATGACATCATCAAGGAAAGCAAAACCCAGGAGCACAATGAACAGTTGTAGAGTATTAAGGAGTCTATGATGCTTTCAGAAGGTGCTCCTATTTTTATCCACTGCACTTTCTGGGCTCTTTGGCTTAAGTTAATTGTAAGCTGTTTGTGTATATTTACTCTTCTTTGTTTGTTGAAGGATCAGTTTTCTCAAATATAAGAAGACTTTTACTCTTCATGTATAAAATGTGTTTTGGAACTACTTCTCTTGCAGTTCTTGTGTACTGCTAAAGATAATTCATTCAGAAGGAAAGAACAAGCAGTACAAACAGACAATAAAGAAACAGAGCAAAAAAAAAATCACAAATCCCCTTGACTTCATTCCTCAAAAACACTGAGGGGAATGTTATCAACCAGGATGGATCTAAAAGAGGAAGAAAAAGCTGCCCGCTGGGCCACATTGATCATTCTTGCTTATTTTTAATTGTTTTTTTCATTAGTCTTCAAACTAGTTTGAAATGCGTAAACTGTCTCTCTGCATTGGGGTCCACCCACAGTAGTGGGAGTTTCTTGCAATGGCTACCCTTTTAGTATTGTAAGACTTTGTTTGGTTTGCGGATTCATGGAAGGAAAAAAAAGGGGAAACGACAACAAATTGCCTTGTGTTTTCTCCTTATGTTTTTTCTCCATGTTTAAAGTAAAATTAAAAATTAAAAAAAAAAAATAATTTTTTTTTCATAATACTGTTGTAACAAGATAGCAAAGTCTTTCACAAAATTCAAAATTCTCAATCAAAATTTTACAATATTTTCTCTTCCTTGGTAACGAAACAAAAGAATGTATTTTCTTCGTATTTTCCTTTCTTTTTTTTTTCCCCTACAAAATCCATTGACCAAACAGAGCCTAAGGTATGTGAAATAGTGAGTTTTCTTCCCAGGAGTTCCTACAAAATCCATTGACCAAACAGAGCCTAAGGTATGTGAAATAGTGAGTTTTCTTCCCAGGGGTTATATTCAATTTTTGGTAGAATCAGTCGTTGTCTTGACCTTTAGTTAGAGGTGGATATTGGCCGGCCAAGCCTAGTCCAGTCCAAGAACGCATTCTCGGCATATATATTGTGTTTGCCAAGAAATTATTTAATGAGACCGCTATACCACGTCATCATGTTAAAGTATAGGTCCATATGGTTGGATGCGCATGTCATGTAATTGATTTCACAAAAAAAAAAATGATAATAATAATCATCCCGGGATAGCCTGCACAGTATTATGCCCAAAATAATTTTCCAAATCAGCTAAAGTTACACATAAATTCCATATAGATTGGAACAACAGCAGTCAACATAGTTTAATTTATCCGAATTTAAACCAGTTAGGATTTGGCATTACATCCAAACACCTACTGTGCAAATAGCTGCAAAGGGTGAGAGTGCCATATAATTGCAGTCCTGCATTTTCTTCTTTTCATAGGCTATATATGGGTTGAACATGTAGCTCATTTTCAAAATGAACAAGGAAAAAGGAGGAAGAAATAAATTTGGTTGCTAAAGGATTTACCACATTAATGTACATCTATTGAACCACCATGTGCAATTATAATAGCATTACCTTGTTCACGCAAGCCCAACAAACAAGAAAAAGAATAGGAAAAGGGAAATTACTATTAATGCTCCGCTGGTATGGAAGTAACTTTGTTTTTTTTTCCGTAGCGCATGTCTAATTTTTAATGTACAATAGATATATAGAGAGAAAAATATGAAAGAATGGTAGAGATGAAGATTAACACATTATAGAGTGATAGTTCTTTGTTATAAAAGTGAAGGAGAACCAAATCCTTGGTAGCCCAAGTGGGGAGGCGGACCAAGACAGGGGGGTGTTCTACCCTCTTGGTCTTGTGTTCGAAACTCCTCATGGGTAAATATTAAGGATTTGGCCAGGGCCTTTGGCCTTCCAAAGGGAGGTTAGGGGTTCGAAATCCCCCAGGGGTCGTGTAAGCTAGTTGGATGGATGGATCTCAAGATGGACTTTAAAAATGTCCAGCTTGGTGTGGGTTCAGATCCTACCGCTAGCTTGCCTCCCTGATTTACCTGGTGCGTGTGTTGTGGGGTCGGTGCACGTGTCCGGGGTTTGCCCCTTGTTCTACTCCGATAAAAATGACAATAGGTATCGATCCCGAAGTCGCGGAGGACAGACATGGGGATTTGTCCTCGTATTCCAAAAAAAAAAATATAAAAGTGAAGGAGTATGATTTTCCATCATCCCCCAACCCATGTCCCTATATACGAAACACCTTCTCTAACATAAAATCAAAAGCAAGTACGACTTGCTTTTTTGAAGAAGCAAAAACTTTGATTAGAATGCATCTTGTAAATAAGTTGAAAATGAAGATGATGATGTACTTTTAATTGACGAGAATGCATTCAACAAACGGTTATTTATGTGCATACGACACTTTTCTGTGATATGATAATATTTATCTAGACACTACGTGGATCGATCGCGTAATATATAGAATAATACCTAGACTATATATCTTAAGGCTTATATATAGTTTTTTTTTTTATGCTTACCTGGATTATGGCAGGATATTTATCTAGACACGCACATTCATTCCACCCATCCCAACTCCAAAGCCCAGTAATGGCCCACAACAAAGCCCAACAAGACCACTCATTCCGACTGACGAACAACAGGGGCAAACAAAAAAATCCCCTTAACGGAATTCGAGCCCTCAATCTCCCCAGTGGAAAGAGAGAAGTCATACAAGTTTAATCCGGTAGTTTGAGCGTCAAAATGTGCTTAATTAACTACTTCATTGTTGTCATATGATGTCCTCGATATTTGAAGAATCATACCATGCCTTTGAATAGTAAATCTAGTACTAAGACTTTTGACATTTCAAAATAACAAACATTTAGTACAAATATAGACTCATCATTTGAGTTAAAAGCTATGAGCGATGGAAACGAAACTAAACATAGAGTTAGGGATCCCCGTACTTAGGAAAGAAAGAAGACGAACTCTAGGTACCCCCGACCTAGAGTTAAAACAAATGGCACCCCAAAGTTGTTAAAACTATTCATATTATTCATTCATTTCTGCATAATCCAGTGTATCTCAGCCTATTAAAAAAGTTCTTAAAATATTCAACACAGAACAAGATAAGACCATCATAACTAGTGTACCTACAAGATAAATGTAAACAAAACTCAGTAAATCCTATTAAAACTAAATAATAAAGTAACGTAAAACAAATAAAATAAAAATATCTGCTCCTGGGCTTCGCGGTTTGAGTCGAACAAATGAATATTAATGAGTGTTAAGCAAATGAGTATTAAAAATTAATACTAAATTCGTCTATATGAGATCAAGTTCAATAAATATGAGGGGAAAATACCTTTTACCCCCCTGTGGTTACACTCATTTTCTCATAACCCCCCTGTGGTTCATTTTGTAACACTTAACCTCCCCTGTACTACGGACTGAAGTGAGACTGTTAACTTTTCTAACGGTAGTCCCACTTCAGCCATTAGTACAGGGGGGTTAAGTGTTACAAAAATGAACCACATGGAGGTTATGAGAACATGGGTGTAACCATAGGGGGGTAAAAGGTATTTTTCTCTAAAGAATATGTATAGGGGCTTGGGGGTATTAACGTCATTTCCTTTTTTTCCGTTTTTTCCGTTAGAAAAGTTAGCTGTCTCACTTTAGTCCGTAGTACAGGGGGGTTAAGTGTTACAAAATGAACCACAGGGGGGTTATGAGAAAATTGGTGTAACCACAGGGGGGTAAAAGGTATTTTCCCCTAAATATGAATACTAATTTATACCCAAATTTGAGGTCAACTGGTAAAGGTAAGTACTTTTTGTTACACATTCAAATGCTAACTACGATTGATTGCGGAGATTGTATTTTCTTGGAATAGAAGAGGTCACAATCGAATTCTCTCCAATTTCCTCTACAAGTGTGTAGTCAAGGTCTTCAATATTGTCTACATCTTCTGTTAACTCGGTGTCAATCCATGAACACCAATTCACCTCACTATCCGCGTCCCAATCTGAATCTTTGTTCCTTTGAATGCCATTAACCTTCTCAATAAGTGTTAGTAGCATCTGATGGTTTAAGACTTCGTAATCCCTGGCATGATTTGCAATTAGTAGTATATTTAGATATAGAATCTACGTACACGGTTCATTTTTGTAACTAAAATTAGACTTGGTGTCGGTTTAGAATTTTCTACCTGTACGTACAAACAGCAAGTAAAATCTGAATTGATGCAAGAAGCACAAAGAGTGGCCTAACCAAACTGATTATCCAGCTTTGTTGTTCAATGTCATTTGTCGCATATCGAATTATAGCAAATTCAACCAAAAACGTAATACAAAGCCCTGCAAACAAAAATCATTATTAAACTAGTAAATTTGATCGAGTTAAATTTTTTTTTTTTTTCCCATTCTAGGTACACGTACCTATATATAGCCTGGGTCTCACAGTGTACATTTGCTTTGTACTCGTGAGCATGTAGAGGACAAATATTGACAGAGAGTATATGAAGAAAGCTTTAATAAATCTTGATTCAAGCAACATGGCATTGTGCAATGTAAAGAGTTTATCAATGGCTACAAACATGCTTGCTTGCTTCGATTCAAAAGCCTCCTGTAAGTAGATATGGATATTAAAGTAGAGAAACTATTGTTGTAAAGAGAAGAATATAATCAACAATCAAATATAAAAACGATATCGACATGACAAATTCTATAGATTAGACATGGACACGACTGATAATAAACACACATTTTTGTATCTAAAATACACGTGTGGTCAGAAAATCGTATGATCAATTGTAAAACTAAGATGCCTAATTATCTTTACTTTCTAAAATCCCAGTTACTTACTCCATAATTTTAAGATGTCTCAAGTATTCTCAATTTTAAAATGAAAAATTTAGTGGAAAATCTCATTCTACCTATGTTTGTTGTAATAGATCCACCAATTGGTACTTCCCAATGATAGACCCTATAATTATAAATGTTGTTAGAGATTAGTCCAAATTTTCCTATTATAGAATTATTAGATGTCATTTCTACCCCTAACCTATATATACAAAATCGTATATATATATATACATATATACATATATTTAATTCAGATTTAGTTGAATCAGTTACCAAATCTGACCAAATCTTATCTAATCCCAATTGATATTGGTTAAAATATATATAGAAATTTTATCCTAATATTGTAGGATATTACTTTACAAAACGGTTACAAACGAATTTCACCATTTCTAATTCACAGTGTATTGTATATTCAATCTAGATATCACATCATAAACGAGTCTCTCAGCGGGTATTGAATTTTACACTGCAAATAGATCATTTATATATTGTAACTGGTTTATTAGTGTGAAATTTTACACTGCAACCGGTTTATTATTGAAATTTTACATTGCAAAATTTCACTGCTTTCATTAAATCTGATTTTGATTTGCCATATATACACATTAATTCTGGTAGTTATGATAGCATTTTGACTTGCCAATATCTCATTTTGAATTAATATCCCATAATTATAGTGCTTTCCGCTTTTTTGTGTTTGTGCCATAAATCAAGTTAGGTTTTGAAAAAAAAAAATTTTGTTTCACCATTTCTAATTCACGCTGTATTGGATATTCAATCTATATATCACATCATAAATATTGAGTCTTTCTGCGGGTATTGAATTTTACACTGCAAATAGTTCATTGTTATACTGTAACTGGTTTATTAGTATGAAATTTTACGCTGCAACAGGTTTTATTAGTGAAATTTAAACTGCAAAATTTCACTGCTTTCATTAAATCTGATTTTGACTTGCCATATATACACATTAATTCTGTTAGTTATGGTAGGATTTTGACTTGCTAATATCTCATTTTGAATTAATATCCCATAATTATAGTGATTTCCGTTTTTGTGTTTGTGCCATAAATCACGTTAGGTTTTGAGAAAAAAAATTTGTTGAAAAATCTGATCTCCTATCCCTTTATTTTTGGATATCTAATAAACGAAAATAAAATCCCAGGATTTTACGTATCTACATTATGGGTTTGTCACATCTTGCTAATGTCATCCATGGGTTTTCTGTTCTACCAAGAATCATTCATCCATGGGTTTTCTGTTCTACCAATAATCATTCATGACAGTATGTATTATACTGCATTCGTGAGAGTTTTAAGATTGAAGGAGATAACAATAGATCGAGGAAAAGATACCAACTTAATTGGAATAAATGAACGAATTTTTCACTGAGAGTAGTGTGAAATTTCACACTGCTGAATAATGTTTAGATTAAATTTTTCACTGCGACTAGTATGAAATTTCAAACTGATACTACGAAAACCCTATTAAGATCAAAAATGTTTTACATATTGCCACAAATTAAATTTGTTTCTCTAAAACAAAACGATTAAGAACAAATTAACCCAAGAGCCACTCTCAAATATCCAGTTAAGAGCACAAGACAAACTATTCGACAAAACACCTTACATGCATCCAACAGGACCATGCTAATCCACCCCTTACACATTCAAAAATAAAACCAATACAAAGGCAAACAATTTTAAATAAAAGAAAAAACCATCAATCACACAATAAAACTACAGCAGATAACTCCATTTCAAAAGCACCACTATGAAGCTATCACATCCTTGCGAAGATTGTGAAAGCCTCCAACACATCTAATAGAGAAAAGTAAAAACAAGGCTCTGTCGAAAAAAGTTGACAAATCTGTGTTGGTGATCTTCTCCAAGATAGCTGCTTCTTTTTTGGTCTTCATCAAAGCCATGCTGCGAAAGAACAATAGTGTGAAATTTAATACGTTTGTAGTGTTAAATTTTGCACTACGGAATGAACGATCCATCAAAGTCAATTATTGTTGGGGAATTTTCAAACCACCGAAAGTTCTTGTGGAATTTTACAAATTTTCCAAACATGCAATAGTGAGTGCTAAATTCCAAACTGTAGTCACAAGCAAAAACTAATTTTTTTCCCAAATCTTGTCTTCAATCCCACAATGATTGATCCGTTAAAATCATACATCAACATGTAGTACCAAAATTTCACACGACTGGAAAAAAAGAATTCTCACCTTTTCTCCCCATTGTCGTTACTCGTCGGAGCCGTTCGGCCGGAGCCTCACCGTCACGTTTTTGGATGCCTAGGAAGTTTTTTAGCTTGCAATTGAATATAGAACCCTATATGTTCTTGGAAGGAGGTGGACAATCAATTGATATGTAGTACATTTTTTTTAGAGAAAGAGAGAGTATGAAACGTTGGAGAAGATGAAATATATATATATATATATATTATCTATATTTAGTGTTTAAAATTTAAAAACCCTTGATTTTGGGTGAGTTTAAATGGGATTGATTCTTTTGATGAGTCATAGGGGTAGTTTGGTCACTAAATAAACATATGGACCTATCATTAAAATGTTGTATGGGTTGGGTCAATTACAACAAGCTTAGAGTAGATTGGATTTATTACTAATTAACTCTTTTAAAATACCCTAATTGTCAGTTCAAAGAATCCTAATTGTACACATCATTAAAATGCCCCCAATCACTTCCAACTTTTGCTTAGGTGTGTCAGACACATGTCGATGAGTGTGACATGTGTCTTCCATTCTGGTGTGTCCGACATGTGTCAAAGAGTGTCCGAGACAGTGTCGGACAGGTACACGCGACCCTCCTAGTCATATATTTGGGCTTTCTAGCGGAACCTAACCTGAGCTGCCAATATTGACTTTGAATTTTCGACCAGATGATCATGAGCTTGTTGAAGCTGCTCTTGTCGTTGAAGAAGTTGTTCTTGTTGTCTATTCCCATATTCAGCTAACTGTTGAAGCGTATCCCTGTGAATTCCAAAGGAAAAATTGATTAATTCACGAGGAGTGGAATTTCATGAATTTTCTTGAATTTGATTTGTGATGGCTTTCTTGTTTGTTTGCCTTCCCTACTCTCTTCAAGTGCTTGAGACTGAAATTTAGTTAGAAACTGAAGACCCTCAAGAGCTACCGATTACCCATCTAGAAGAAGTTTTTGCCTATCTAAGGAAATCCCAGCTGCATTCCCAATGTCGTCTGCTTTACTCTGCAAATTTTCCATTTTCGTAGATATTGCATCTCCAACTTTATTGATCTCCTTTTCTATTGCAACAGCTTCATTCTTTAAGTTATTTATTTCTTGGCCGAAATGATTATAAGAATCATGAAGCATTTCCATCCCTTCATCCAATTTTTCCTTCATTTTTGCTTGTCCCTCGTAAAGAAGTTCAGATTGAGTAGACGCAATTCCTTAGATTTTTCATGAATTGCTTCTGAATGTTTCAACACAAAATTAACATGCTCTTCGAATATCAATAGAGGACAGCGAGTTCTGAATTTGATTTGAACTCTGCAACAAATACTCTGATTTCTTTATCAGTAGGAAATAGCACGCCAGCCTGGCCACCCTTGCCATACGCCCATCAAATCTGCACAACTTGATATGTCTAGAAACTTACCCTAGTGCCTTTCTTTACCCGATATGCTTTATAAGACAAGTGCTAATTATTACTATTTTTAACCATAGTGTAAAAGCTGAAAGGATGTGGTTTATTAGGATGATACACTTTTCCCTAATTGCATAGTGTATATGTAGAAGTCTATATATAGCCGTTGGCCCTTTAAAAGCCATCAAATAATTATATTTAAACACTCTACAAGTAAATGACTGTTGAAGGTATCAAACAATCCTTAAAGAAAACGTTTCTGTCCGTTGGGCAGCCACAAAATGATAAAATCATGAGCAATGCTAGGGGCACAAACAAACCCACAACTTTTTGGACACAACCTAAATAATGTGTCTATCTCTCTCATGTGTCACTGTGGGGTCCAGTGACATCACAGGAGAGAGATAGACACATTATTTAGGTTGTGTCCAAAAGGTTGTGGATTTGTTTGTGTCCCAATCTTTACTCTAAAATCATAAAGCCCATTCATTTGATTCATTGCCCACTAAAGGCTTTATAACATGTTGATCAAAATCGTACATAACTTTGAATAATCATATAACTCATTGGCTACTTGAAAGTACCATAATGAATACTTTAAAACAAATGAATGAAACATTGATATATTTTTTTATTAAAATAATCTAACATTCTCCCACTTATTTTAATAAAAATAAAAATACTCACATATTGAGTAAAGATAAAAAATCATGCATAATGAGGGTGTCAATGGCTTGAACCCCTACTTAGTATTCAACAACTCTTGCTCCAGAGTCAGTAGTGACGATGTCTTGAACTATGACTGCTTTGGGGAAACAAGTCGTTGCATCAGACACATAATTTTTTAGCACTCTATTCCAAGCTTCTAAGCTAGCACGTTAACGGCCATGTGCTATATCCTGGCTTCTTGAGCGCTTTAGAGAATTTGTCCAATTCTCATAAGAAGTGGCCCCACTTCCACACTCAAATATGTGAGTCTATCAAGGATGCTTTCATGACTCTGACATCCCACCAATAATGGCTATAGAACTCATTAAGAGTTCTAAATAACTCAACCTCGTATCTGTCATGAGATCTATACACTTACATCATAGGGATTGCCAATGAGCTAGTGCTCAATTTAGTGCATGTCAATCAAACCACTCTATGATTAGTTCTTCCCTTGGGACCTATTTATCAGGATCTCTGGTCCCTAGGTAGGGTATCCTCATAGGCGATTTTTTTTTTTTTTTTGGGATTTAGGCCTATCCCTCTCGATACAATCATACTTTTAATCTAGCTAGAACTTTTATATATAAATGGATTATTGATCTCCATAAATGGTCTCATCACACAGTACTATGTTTTTTCCTTAATTTTCATTGTAGTACTTATTACACTCCTCCAATCATCAAAGTACTTTACAATGGATCAAGATAGAAGTTTCATAAAGAAAATCACGAGCCAACCCGCTTCTTTATTGGCTTTCAACAAATAGCTCCGCCTCCCAATTTAATCACACATAGCCAATGGTATACAACCAATCACCTCATAGGGTGTTCCAAAACTCATCACAATACTTTTCTAGTACAGTGGAAAACCTTTGATTAAGTAAATCATAATTCATACTTTTTTTTTAACTATCTCATTACACAAGTAATGGTAATTAAAATAATTAATAATCATCTTGGAAATCCCAAGGTATTACAAACTTCATCTTGGTTAACTCCAAGAAATCATGAATTTCTCAATATGCACTTCTCATATCATCTTGAATCAAATTTAAGGAATTCTGTTATTTTAAAAAATATCCAAAGCTCTCAAATTTAATCATCTTGGATTAAAACCAAGGTTGACCCAAATATTCATCTTGGAGAATGTCCAAGGCATTCACAAAATAATCATGTTGAAAAAATATTCAAGGCAATCACACTTTTGCATCTCGGATAATATCTAAGGCAAACACACGTTATCAAATTAATGACATTACTCTTATCATTTTACTTTGCAAGAATTTAAAAAAATAAAATTATACTTAATTTTTTGTAAAAGCCCACACTATTTGAAATTACCAACTTCTTAAACTTGATAGCTAAATCCAAGTAATTTTTCCAAAGCTAAAATTATCCCAATACAACTCAATATTTTTGTTTTTTAGAGCCTCCACTATGGAAAAATCCATAACTCACAATTTAGAACCCATAAAATATATGGCTCATTAACAAATATATTTGGATGCCGAAATAATATTCAAGCCTTATCAGTTTTTTCAAAAAATTTTCCTCACCAACCTTTTAAATAAAATTTCAAGCCTCGCGCATATTACAAAATATTATATCTCCATTTTGAACAAAAGTTCAAATCCCTCAAAATTTCATGCGTGCTCATGCATGTAATCTCTAAAATATATAATTTTTTCTCAATCTCAAATTCTCAATATATATGGAGATTATTGTTTCAACTAATTTCTCCAATCGTTAATTTTGTATTGTAGAAATATTTTTCAAATTGTAAAATATATTTATTTCTCATATCATTTTTCCTTTTGTCATTTTTTCCAGCACACTAAATCTCCCTTTGAAAATAGCAATAATGTAGGGAGAGAATCGAAATTTTCGTACACATCATCAGTTGTGTAATGTGGTAAACAATAGCAACCAGAATGATGCAATGCTCATCAATCAGTAGTGTACTAGTAACATATATACACTCATATATAGTCCATAAATTTTATACCTTATCATAGGTAAGATTTCATGTTAGCTTAGCAGAAATCATACTAAATTATATGATGAACATGATGTGAAATGCCAAAAACTTAACACAAATGACTCCCAAGCAATCCCATACAATCAAAGCTAATTAAGTAGTGAGACTTCCAATTACAGAACATGATTTTTTTTTTCTTCTTCTAGAAAAACATCATTACTATATTTGTGGTCATCTATCATTTGTACTCTTATAATCAAAATTCAAGAAAGGTTACCACCTCCATTTATATATATATATATATATATATATATATATTTTAATCAAGTTCTACAGACATATCCGTAAGAAACTGGCATGTACATTGTCAATGACTCCTTTTAAAGTACCAAGAATTTCTCTTAAATAATTAAATTCCCAAATTTTCTATCACCAACATATAGTCCAATTTGCCACTTTAATTTCACGAGAGTAAAAACCACTAAAATAATCAAAAGCTTATACCCCCACTATTTCCATCATGTATTACTATATCTCGAAAAATGAATTTAGATAACATACCTTAGCCATGTGAATAGTATCCACCAATAGAAATCCAAATTCTTTCCAAGCACAGTCTCAGACTCTCAAATGATCAGATTACTCTCCATAAGTATCGTCTCAAATTGTTGGAGAATAATACAATATAGCCTACAAAGAGTCCACCAATGAATAGAATAACCGTCAATTCCATGAATAGAACCACTATGAAGGTGACAGGGATGAGGCGCGAAATGCTCTCTTGAGACGATACACGCCCTCTATGGGTGATACCCAATGCAGTAGGAAATAGCACGCCATCTTCGGGATACAACAACCCGGCTACCCTTGCTGTACACCCATCAAATCTGCACAACTTGATATGACAAGAAACTTGCCCTAGTGCCTTTCTTTACCCGATATACTTTATAAGACAAGTGCTAATTATTATTATTTTTCACCATAGTGTAAAAGTTGAAAGGATGTAGTATATTAGGATGATGCACTTTCCACTTAGTGTTCAACAACTCTTGCTTCAGAGTCAGTAGCGACAATGTCTTGAAGATTTGCTATTCAACCAAGAGTAATGATGCACTTTTATTCTTTTAAAATGACTTGAAGTTTTTATTCTTTTAAAATAACCGAGAGTAACCTAGAGTCAGTAGTGACAATATCTTGAAATTTTATTCTTTTAAAAACTTGAGATTTACTATTTAACCGAGAGTAATGATGCACTTTTCAAATTTTGTATTTCAAATGCTTACCTTTTTTTTGAAATGAGGGAGGGGATGAGGTTTGAACTCCGAACTTATACATTGGAGAGGATTTATGTATGCCAAGTTCATTGCCACTTGAGCTATTTCAAATTATGCCAAATGTTTAACATACACATGTGACAGTGTGCCCGGTGCACCAACTATTGTATATCAAATTTTATTCTATAGTATTACTATTTCTTTATAAAAAAAAAAAAAAAAAAAAAAAAAAAAAAAAAAAAAAAACAACTTTCAGTGGGATTGGGGGAGTGGTTGGGTTATATATATATATATAGAGTTAGTGCGCATTGGGTAAGCGCATTGAATGAATATACTGGAGATTTAAGTCTAAAAAAATCAGAGGGCACCCAGCTGACCCACGCCCCATCCAGCCACCCCGCTGACCGGCGATTTTTTTAGGCTTAAAGCTTCAGTGCGTTCACCCAATGTGCTTAGCCAGTATGCACTGGAGCCAAATATGAGAAGGAGATTACAAGTAAAGAAATAATCAGAGATAAAGAGAAAAAAAAAGGGAGAGAGAGAGAGAGAGAGAGAGAGGTACCACTGCGGCCACCACCAGTCATCCCATCAACATAAGATTATATTTTCGTGTTTGAGTTTGCTTGTTCCTTTAAAGTCAGATAGGGAGAGACAGGGGCGGAGCTAGGAATTTTGGTCAGGGGGGGCCTAGGCTATACGGGGGTTCGGGGGCAGCGCCCCCGAAAATTTTTTTTTGGGGTCTATTCATACATAATTGACAATTTTTTTAGGGTCTACTTGTCTATAATTGTGATGGTTTGGGGATATGCTTATAATATAAGTCTATTCGGTGACACGTAAATATTATATAGTGTCTTTCAAAATTTTAAGGGGGTCTATTTCTAAAATGCACAAAATTATCACACTAAAAGTGTAATTTTTAAAATTTTAGGTGCATTTCTTTTTGAGTTGTATATACCAGTATATCAATATATATGTAGTTGATAGCACTAAATTGGACCTTGGACCCCTTTGAGGGGCTAAACATAAGTTGAAGGAGGCCTAAACATAATTTGAGGGGGGGCCTAAACATAGTTGAGGGGGAGACCTAAATGTAAAATACAAAAAAAATTTAGATTAAAATTTTAATTTTCAAAATCTCAAGAGGGCCTGCCCCCTGGTCCTACATTGCCTCCGCCACTGGGGAGAGAGATCCTCATTTTTGAAGGTGGACAGACTACTGTGTATGGAAGTCGAAGGGATTGTGGGGGAGGGGAAGGGGCTCCACAGGTGGCCTATCTGAAGAAAGGCAAAAAAACAAAAAGAAAAAAAAAAACTAAGATGCCATGTGGCCTATATTATAGAAAGGATTTCGCTTTGCAAATTAGATAGATATAAATTTATAATAGATCAATAATGCTATATGTGCAGAAAAAAGCACATAATTTGTGCACAAAATTGATTTGGACTATTTATTTTGGTGGCCCCTACTCATTTTGGTGTGGGGGCCACCGACATGAGTGGCTCAGTCGCTCAGATCAATTCTGTGCACAAATTCTGTGTAAAGATCAATTATGATAATAGATAGATAACAAACTAGTCAACAACTTGTGTAAATGCACGGGTTTTTGTCAAAATGCTCTCGTGCCAGTAGATGTGCATACATAATATATCTATCTTTTGATAGTTGTCTAAAAGACCTTAAGAGTTATTATATATATAACAAATACATGAACATACATTATTATTATTATTTTTTTTTTATGATAGCCATGAATATGCATGTAACAAAATTGAACTTGTACGCATTTTCTAATACATGAGCCAACAAATATATACATATATATGAATTAAATTAACACATTTGAATGTAAAGAGGTTTATTTGTCCAATAAAATGTAATTTAATAAGTGAAAGATAAAAAGTCTCTAGAATATGAATTTATTTAAAAATTGTTAAAATTATGAGAAGTTGAAAGAAATTTTATATTAACATATAATAATATATTATATGATTCACATAAATATATGTGTGTATGTGTGTATATATTATAAAGAAAACAATGAGTTAATAAAAAAGAAAAAGAAAAAGAAATTAAGAAATCAAGTGTACAAAAGAAAAATCTACAAAATGCCACGTGACACATTGTGACAATGATTTTGACTTTGCTCTGTATATATATATATACTAGTCTTACAACACGTGCTTTGCATGTGTTTGGTGCTTAAGAGGATACGTAGATATTAAAAAAATGTAAGGATCAAATTGACTAAAGGCTTGACTCATATAAAAAATTTCTTAACATCTTTTTTAAAAAGTATTAAAATCTAGAAGAATCACGTCAGAGTTTAATATTAAATTGTTTAGATTATAAAATATCTTTCAAGTGTTGAAGTGAAGTACTTAATACTTGACTCGTACAAATAATTTCTTGATACTTTTTTACAACAAATTAAAATCTAGAAGAATCACATAAGACGTCTAATATACAAGATATATGTACTGTATATAAGTAGAATTCCCATGGACGGACAAAAAAAAGGTGGCATATCATAAAATATTAAAAAAAAATGTTATTAAAACTCTAACAAAATTACTTAAATGAAAGTGCACCGATTAATAAAAGTGTATAAACAACCATCTCACTTAGTTGAGATGTCCAGGACCCCTACCCCCAAGTGGGTGGTTGTGGGTTCGAATCCTTGGGGCCGCATTAGGGAGTATTTCTTTAATGAGGTCTTTGGCTCCCCCTGTGCTTTCGCGCCCCGCTTGTGTGTGTGTTACTAACTGCTAACCCTACTAACCCCCGGCCATAGAGGCCTGTGGCACCAATCAAAAAAAAAAAAAAATGTATAAACTACGAATGCATCTCAAATTCCCTTTTTCGTTTTTCATTTCTCGACAACTCGATCTAGCATAATACAGACAAGTCACTATGCAATCACAATGCTCATGACATAGGTTCGGATATTTTTTTTTCCCTCATTTCTTTTTCCCTCATTTCTTTTTCCAGTGTTAGATTACGAACATGACATAATTGGTTAAACAAAAATTGTGCTCTCTATTCTAATTGACATTAAAGGGTCTAAAAAGAAATTAAAAGCAATATCAGATTACATAAACAATCATACTTTGCTAAACAAAAGAATTTCTTTGTTTTCAAAATATTCGGAGTTGTTTAATGCGAAAATTGGGTTGGAATTTTTGTTCCTCTGAAAAAAAAAAAGGGTTATTAAATCAAAGTACTGCAATAGATAATTTTTTAATTTTTTTAGTTTTACTATTTGAACTTCACTTTTCTTAAATAAAAGTGAAAACCTTCAAGCACAGGCCTTTTTTCCCGTAAAGTTTCCATGGTTCTATTCTAAGATATTAAACATTAAAATTTAAACAACCATATTACGAAGCGAATTCTAAAGAACTTTACCATCTCTTTACTACAGAGATAGAGAAATTAACAACTCTGGAATATAACTATGTTAATTTAATTAATAAAAATTCAATAGCTTTTTTTGACTTTTATATGTATATATATTGTAAAATTGGTAAAATCTGTTTAGAAAAGTGGACATCACTGACTTGAAAAATAGGTTTAGAGTTGCTTTTGTAGAGAAAAACATTCTCTCTTCATTGTAGACTTAAGAATTCAACTTAATTTAAAAAAAAAAAACAATATTTCATGTAATCCTCCTCCAAATCAATAAAAAATACAATCACAAGTTCTTCTAATTCAAATAAATGGAAATGTATAATGATGACAAATAAAAAATCCATACAAAACTTATTGACAAGTCTTTCAAGGATTGTACAAAGGTTAACGTTAAAGAATAACGGGTACCTTGAAGTTGAAATCATGAGAAGGCAGAGAGATAACCAAAATTAAAATTTATCCCTATTGTGTTTTCTTTAATATCTGAGTTTGTCATTCAATGCATGATCCCGGAGACAATAGTTTTGCTTTTGCAGAACGTACGTAATAGTCTAGATTTAGGTCTGCTTAAATTTTTGATGGAGTAGCAAAATATTGAGGAGCAAACCCAGATGAGTATCAATTTCTATACGAGCTAAAGAAATTAAAAAGGAGAAAAAAGGAGTCCATCAACATTAATTTTTTAAAAAAATGTTAGTTTAATTAAGAGTCCTATAATTGTAAGAATTGAGATTATGATAATAATGCTTATGAGTCCACCGATCGAAACAAATGCAGTAGAAAAGAAAACACAATAGGGAACACGATATCATATACACATATATATATATATATATATATTATATAAAGTGCAATGAGACAACGTGGCAACTCTGTGATTTTTTCCACTTTTCTATATACTTCTCATATTTTTTCCTATTTTTTCTATATCTAAAATTAATACACACACACATATATATATATATATATATATAATCTCTCTCTTTTTCCTTTTCTCTCACCCTCTCTCTCAATCACAACTATAGTACATATCCCAAAATTATAGTAGTTGATCAAGATTAGCTATAATTATCTTTTAAACATATATATATTCTGTATATCAGAACCCTTCTTATGAGGGATCCCTCACTTTAATAAAGTGAGGACTTCTTTTTACAGCCGTTGGATCCAGTTTTTAGTCTGTAAAATTACTTCAATACCCTTAATGAAAACCGGATCCAACGATTGTAAAAAGAAGTCCTCACTTTAACAAAGTGAGGGATCCCTCATAAGAAGGGTTCTAATATATATATATATATATATTATCTAATTTGTTATATATCTCCATACATACACACATACATGATACAAACTAAACTAATTAATTAAAATAATCTAAGTACATTATATATAAAAAGAACAATACCACTACCAAATATACGTACATTAAATTTGCTTAGCAAAAAAATATTCCAGTGCATCGCACGGGTACAGATTCTAGTTTACATTTATTTTAGAGACCTATAGTTTAAGAAAGTATTGAAGGTGAGCAAATAAATAAATATCTATAAAAGTTAGCTTTCCTAAAAAAAATATATGTTATTAGGGAGAATTTATATAGAGAAACGTACAAGCCATAACACTTTTAGTTACCTAAATCTTCTAATGTTACACTTTTAGTACTGTTTGAGTCCTAAAGAATCGAGATTGGAAACTAATGCTTAGCTAAGGAGTCCACGTAAAGGGGAAAAAAAACAATAGAAAAAACCCAATAGAGATATGTTATAGTTTTATTCTAAAACCGTAATAAGTATATTTATTAGGATTATTATGGATGGACCAAAAAAAAGTGGTAGACTAATTTATTAAAACTCTAAAAAAATCACTTAAGTGAAAGTGCACCAATTGATAAAAGTGTAAAACACTTTTGAGGATCGGTGCACTTATATATATTATAGATTATAGATATATGTAATAAAAGATTAGATATCAGCAAAATTTTCCTCTACAACCACATACAAAAAATCGTTATAAGCTTTTCTCTGTCCTTTTTTTTTTTTTTTTTTTTTTTTTCCGTTAAATAGGAGTAACAACATTACCAATCTACATCATGTCCAGAATCATCATTTGGTGAACAACCCCCCAAATTCATCAAATCTAAGTAGTCACTTTTAACTTTTAAGTCTGAATATTGAAACTTGGTAGTAAAACTTTGTTAAAAACTTAAAAGAGTCAGGTTTTCCCCTTTCAAAGACCAAATTTATTGTATATATGGGAAAATCTAGCATACATGCACCCAGGGTTGATGTCAACCCCACAACTTGTGGTTCACAATCAACCACATCACCAAAATTATAAAAAAAAAATATTAAATTTGGTTATAAGAAATGTGGCTCAGTTATGAAAAATGTGGTTCTGTTATTATAAGAAATGTGGTTTTTGTTATGAAGGGTTGATATCCACCCCTTTTCTAAGGGTGTGTATTGTAGTCTACTGTATGTATAGGCAAAAGTCACATACAACATCCAATTCTAATTCATAGTTCATACCAACAACAAAAAGTTTTACAAACACAGATTTATTACAAGAAATGTACTTAACCGAAAACGTGTGGAATTAGGCAAAAATTAATTAGGCCCACCCAAATTCCACCTAGCCAAACATAGTACGAAGGTTTTCGATGTATATCATTGTGATGCTGAAATGACTTGAAAATTGTTGAGCATGATCATAGGCGTTAGTTTCACGAATCTAACGACATGTGAACTCTGTAAACGAAGTTGTGGCAACGGATTTTGATGACTTTGAAGACGAGATCGTGTCCCCACGAATCCCCTGATTAGAGTCAACGAAGGCAAGTCTACTTGGCCACCTGAGCTCCATCGAACGATCGCTTAAAAGCATAACAACTTCAGACATTGTTGGCCTCAATGAAACTGGGGATTGAGTGCACATCACAGCTATCTCTATGATTTTCTTTGCATCTGCTTTCGTTGAATTCAGTTAGCTAGGTCCAAAGTCTCGTCCACCAACTTCATATGCATGTCGATCACTAGCTTTCGTAGAGTTTCCATGCCTATATTACCATGAAACAAGAGCATAAGATAAGCAAATTTTAACAAAACTGTTAAATAAGGGGATGTTCGGTAAGAGGAGTTTATAAGGAAACTGATTCTAAATACTCAAATATTTGGTATATGCCTCTCTTACTGCGTTAAACACTAAAAACGAGATTAGATAAGTGAGAGAGGCTTTATTTTTCATGCATTTCCAAACAAGTTCAGGAGTTTTAAATGATATATGAAAGTATCTCTAGTTGATTTCACTTCATTTCCATAACAAGGTTTGTGAATTCATTTACCATATGTACTCTTCAAATTTTAACTTTTTACACTCACACACAAGGGTAGATCTATGTAGAGACAAAAGGGTAGTTGATCCTCAAGTTTTGAAATCCTTCTATTTTGCCCCCCCCACCCCCCAAAGTTCTAAGATTTTCCTTATATACCTCCAATAACTAATAAAAGAAATTATGTTTTTGCTCGCTCTAAACTAAAAATTCTAGTTCGCCCTCTCACCATACCCTGAAGTTCATGAATTTATTCTTCCCCAGACACATGTTATTGTTTACGAAGGTAAACTTTTCAGCACCCACAAGCCTTTCACGAGACTAATTTGTCTCGCGGTGGGTGGACTCAGAAGAATTCGACCTGGCAACCTCACTAGACCTGCACTGAGACCCTTGGTCTACACATGGAATTCCTATAACATATGTACCACTTGTATTATTCAAAATTGCAAAGCAAATGCTCACGAAAGGTATCCATATTTACTTGTTCAAGGAGGTATTCGGTGACAGGTTCAACCTTTATTTCATTGCTCCTTCGGCCACTTATGATTTCCAGGACAATAACTCCAAAGCTGTAGGTATCAACCTTCTCAGATAACTGGCCATGGACCTGTGAAGATCATTAAAAATGACTTGATTTCTAAAAAAACTTTGTTGTGAATGCCACTTTAGTCCATATTAAATTTGCTATGACTTACAAGGTCCCAGCAAATTTGGTGCCAAGATGACGCTGATCCTCCAGTAGAAGCCTTGCCAGGCCAAAATTAGCAATTTTGGCCTAAAGATCATCATCCAGAAGAATATTGCTTGATTTTATATCTCTAAGTATAATACATACATGAAGTTTCTCATGTAGATAGGCTAGACCCCTAGATGTTCCAAAGTTTATATCAAACCGTTGGTTCCAAATGGGAATCCCCCACTTTTCATCTGTCAAAAAGGAAGAAACTTTTTCATAAAATAGGAATTTGAACAAAAAATAACAGTCTAGAACTCACCAGGGTAGCCCTAGTTGGAATGGAGCTTAACAAACTGTAAACCAGATGTCATTAAAATCCGTAACAATGTAGATTTTTGGGTCCACTTACCGAAAATGAATTTATCGAGGCTTCCATTTGCCATGTATTCATAGACGAGAAGTAGATCGGGTTTGCTACTATAGCCTAGAAGGCGGATGAGATTTCGATGGTGAACATTACTTATAAGCCTTACTTCGCTCCCAAAATCTACCCTTGCTGTGCTGGAACTTATTGCTAGTTTCTTCACTACAATAATGTTCACATTTTTTCAGAGTGCACTGTTCCACAACATAACAATGAAGATATTGTCTATAATTTTAGATGAGTGCAATGTATATACACCCCTTATATATATATACATATTATGTATATATGAAGTTACCTTGTATACATCACCAAAACCTCCTTCGCCTAGTTTATTTTCGTCCTTAAAATCTTTCGTTGCAGATTTTAAATCATTGTAAATGAAAGGCACAGGCCTTGTGTCACAACCCATCCCACTACGCGTGAAAATAGGACACGTGGCACGCCACCAAGGCTCATCCAAACATCAATATTACTATACGCAGCAGAAAGAACTTTAATACAATCCTGGGTAATAAAAACTTAGGGAACATTACCCTCTGAGTTTGTAAAATCCATTGAAATCAGAGTTATAAAAAGATTTGGCCAATTGAAAACACGTCCAAAAGAATCATTTTTGAAAACAGGGGTTCAGTCGACTGCTCCTAGGGTCCAGTCGACTGAACTGAGCAGAAACCAAAACCTAAATTTCTCAACAGAGGTCCAGTCGACTGATCAGGGAACCCAGTCGACTGCTCAGTCGACTGATCCAGGTTCCCCAGTCGACTGTGCTAAGCAGAACCAAAATGCAACATTTCAAAAGGGGTCCAGTCGACTGGTTTTACCATTAATCAAAGCAGTGGCCAAATTCAATAATGGTTCAGTCGAATGATCAAGGGTCCAGTCGATTGATCAAGGGTCCAGTCGACTGCTTCTCTTACTATTCACTTTCAGTATCTCCATCCTACGAGATCCAATCGACTGATCCTGGGTTCAGTCGACTGCTCCCCTGCTGGGCAGCCCTGTGTTGATAATTAACAACTCATACTTTCTCCACACAACACCAATACAATCACAACTGATTTTTCAACATTTAAAACTTAACTACAGACGTTCAAATACAGAATTACCATGTTACAGAACAAAACCAAAGATCTATTACAACGTACTATTACAATTTCAAATCCTTACACAAGGTTTTAGCATTTAAAACAAAACATATACGAATGTGGTTCCCCGGCGTTCCTCGGCCTCACTCCTCACGATTCTTCTTGTCTTTCTTCTTACCTGCAATGGAGTACATCTCCACTGCTCAGCTATATGCTGAGCGTATAATTCTAAATGTATGCTTATATGACAGTTCATGATTTAAGCATCTAAAACACATAGAAATAGTCTCTAGGGTGAGTGGTACGCATTCATCCGGTCGATGCCGTAGGAGGCCCACCTCTCCCACGCATCTCGTACACTGGTTGGGCCTTCCTCCATACCAGGTACCGTGTCTTGGTTGGGCCCACCTCCAATCCAGACACAACCACAATTCCAATTTCCATCACAATCACAATCCTCAAGGTTCGAGGAGCTTACTCCGGATGAATTTGCACCAAACTCCCCTTTGACCCAAGTAGACACATAACATGCTCACATAAACAGTTATACGTGCTTTTCATGTAATTTCACGTGCATAATTAACGGGCCTAACTAATACATGAATTTCGCCCGGATCCAAGAATATCAAAAATGATGTTCAAAACATGAAAATCCATATATTTCATAGATCTAGAATTCATACCTCGTGCGATTCTCTTCAAACTTTGAAGGATCGTCTAGGGGGCTAATTAATCGTCGGATTCCAAATTATACGCGATTCCTACGAGTTTTACTGGGTTTTCCCCAAAAGTCTAGAATTAATATTTTTACAAAAATTGGCCAAACACGATCTAAGTAGTATCAAAACGTAGGTCTTACCTCCACGAGTTCAAATCTTGAATCTGGAGAAAATCTGACGGACGAACGGTTGCCGTTTGTCGTCGCAAAGCCCGTTGGCTCCAATCTTCTTTCTCTCTCCTCTCTCTAGATATTTTTGGCAAGTTTGGAAAATGAATTCTTATCCTTTACTATATATAGAAAAACTTTCAAGGAATTGCGTTTACCACCCCTCGAGTTCTCGAAACTTCTAATCAAGTCTCAAAACGTCGCATACGTCCATTTTATAACTTTACGAGTGAAAACTATAATTTATAAAAGTTTTCGACTAAATTCTGTTTGGGTCCAAAATTTACGTTCGAAACTAAATCTCCGTGGAATCTCTATACCACCTACCTTCTTATATCACGATCACTCACGTTCTCACCACAGTTTTCAAAATGATATTACAATATCAAAGATTACCAGAATTCCCACAACACAGATAAAATTACTATTCATCAAATACCAGATAAAGTCAAATAACATTTAAATCATATAAATGTCATTTAGTCATGCCCATACAATATGAACTGCCATGTTCTCGTGTCCTCACTGACACCTTACCGTTGACTCACAGTCAACCTCAACTCAAATTATTAATAACATTAATAATTTCAAAAATCTCAAATGATGCATTTTTAAAAAAAATCACAAATTTCTGGAACGGGTGTGACAACTCTCCCCTCCAAAAAGGAAGTTTGTCCCCAAACTTTACCTCATGCGTCGAATAAGTACGGATACTCATTTCTCATGTCTTCCTCACTTTCCCATGTAGCCTCTTCCACCGCGTGACTACGCCATAATACTTTTACCATCGGAATCGTCTTAGTTCTTAAGACTTGTTCCTTTCGATCTAGAATCTCTACTGGTTGTTCCACATAAGTCAAGTCCCTCTGAATTTGCAGCGGTTCAGGTACAATGATCTTACTCGTATCAGTCATACAACGTCTCAACATTGATACGTGAAATACATTATGCACATGTTCCAACCCTGATGACAAGGCCAATCGATAAGCCACTGGGCTTACTCTCTCTAGGATCTCAAAAGGTCCTATGAATCTCGGATTGAGCTTTCCCCTCTTTCCAAATCGGACAATGCCTTTTGAAGGCGATACTCGCAAGTATACTGAATCTTCCACTTCAAAATTCATCGGTCGTCGTTTAGAGTCCGCATAGCTCTTATATCGACTCTGAGCTACCTTAAGACGTTCCTGAATCAATTTCACCTTCTCAGTAGTCACCTGTATTAACTCAGGTCCTAACAACTTTCTTTCTCCCACCTTGGTCCAACAAACCGGTGATCGACACTTACGGCCATACAAAGCTTCATATGGTGCCATACCAATACTTGATTGAAATCCGTTGTTGTATGCAAATTCAATTAATGGCAAGTGGTGCTCCCAATCACTCCCAAAGTCTAATACACACAATCTCAACATATCTTCCAAGGTCTGAATCATACGCTCTGACTGTCCGTTGGTCTAAGGATGAAATGCAGTATTGAAACTCAATTTCGTACCCATAGCTTCTTGCAAACTTCCCCAAAACCTTGACGTAAAGCTACTATCCCGATCTGATACAATCACTGCTGGAACTCCATGTAGTCTTACAATCTCTTTCACATACAACTCTGCTAACCTCGAAGGCGTAGTCGTCTTGATTGGTAGAAAATGAGCTGACTTGGTTAGTCGGTCAACTATAACCCAAATCTTATCATTCTTATTGAATGATCGTGGAAATCCTGAAACAAAGTCCATTGTAATCTCGTCCCATTTCCATTCCAATACTGGCAATGGATGTAGTAACCCCGCAAATACTTGTCTCTCTGCTTTGACCTGTTGACATGCCGAACATTCAGATACAAATTTAGTGACTTCACGTTTCATACCCTTCCACCAGAAGTTTTCTCTCAAGTTTCTGTACATCTTATTACGTCCCGGGTGCACTGTATATCTAGTACTATGTGCTTCCTTCAAAAGTCGTTCTTTCAAATCTTTCACATTCGGTACGCATAATCGGTTCACAAGCATCAACGCCCCTTGTTGCAAGATAAATCCCGGTCATTTTCCCAAAGGTATCTCGTCCTTCATTTTGCACAAATAGACATCGTTAAATTGTTCTTTCTTGATCTCATCAATAATATCTGGGTGTGCAATGATCGCCATCATTAAGGCATCATTGGTTCCTGGAATCACATTCAACTCTAAGCGTTCCATCTCTTTTACCAATTCTTTTTATTGTGTTAGCTCATCGGCTAAATTCCTCGGCGTCTTTCGGCTTAATGCATCGGCCACTGCATTCGTCTTTCCCGGATGGTACTCAATCGAAAGATCGTAATCCTTCATCAACTCCAACCATCTTCGCTGTCTCATATTCAAATCTCGTTGGGTGAAAATGTATTTCAAACTCTTGTGATCTGTGAATATCTCACACTTTTCCCCGTATAAATAGTGTCTCCAAATCTTCAAAGCATGAATTACCGCAGCTAATTCCAGATCATGAGTCGGATAATTAATCTCATGTGTCTTCAACTGTCTAGAAGCATAAGCAATCACTTTACCACCTTGCATAAGCACACATCCCAACCCTTTGTGTGAAGCATCACTATAGATTACAAATCCTTCGGTTCTGGATGGTATTGTCAGAATAGGTGCTCTCGTTAGTCGTGCTTTCGATTCTTGAAAACTGTCTTCACATTCCTGACTCCATTCAAATGTAATTCCTTTCCTCATCAATCTTGTCATAGGTAAAGAAATCTTTGAGAAATGTTCAATAAAACGGCGGTAGTATCCCGCTAATCCCAAGAAACTTTGAATTTCGGATACGGATGTCGGCCTTTGCCAATTTGATACAGCTTCTACTTTGTGAGGATCAACTGAAACTCCATTCTTATCAATTACGTGACCAAGAAAAGTAATACTAGGTAACCAAAATTTACATTTCTTAAGTTTTTCAAATAGTTGCTTCTCTCGCAATCTCTGAAGTATCAACCTCAAATGGTTCTCGTGTTCTATCTCACTTGGCGAATAAACAAGGATATCGTCAATGAATACAATCACAAAGTCATCCAAATAATCCTTGAATACTCGATTCATAAGATCCATGAACGCAGCTGGTGCATTGGTAACTCCAAATGGCATAACTAAGAACTCATAGTGTCCATAACGCGTTCTAAAAGCTGTTTTCTCAACATCTTCGGCCTTCACTTTCAACTGATGATAACCCAATCTCAGGTCTATCTTGGAGAACACTTGTGCCCCCACGAAGTTGATCAAATAAGTCATCAATTCTGGGTAACGGGTACTTATTCTTAATCGTTAACTTGTTCAGTTCCTGGTAATCAACACACATACGCATGGAGCCATCTTTCTTCTTTACAAACAATACTGGAGCTCCCCACGGTGATACACTTGGTCGGATGAAACCCTTGTCAAGTAGCTCTTGTAATTGGATTTTCAACTCTTTCAGTTCTACAGGTGCCATTCTGTACGGTGCCTTTGATACGGGTCTTGAGTCTGGTATAACCTCAATAGTGAACTCGACCTCTCTTTCAATAAGAACATCTGGTAGGTCACCAGGAAATACATCGGGATATTCTCGCACTATCGGAATGTCTTCTACTTTTAATTCGGTCGCCAAGACATCAGTCACTGAACATAGAAATCCCTGACATCCCTTTCTCAACAACTTTCCCGCTCGGATAGCTGAAACCAAGTACGGCGGAGGTGTAACCCCACTCCCTTGAAAGCAAAAGTTCCCATGCACCGGTGATCGAAAATTAACTTCTTTCCGTTCACAATCTATCGTAGCTTGGTTAAGGGCTAACCAATCCATTCCCAGTATCACATCAAAATGGTTCACCCCAATCGGTATAAGGTCTACGGTCATTAACTTCTCACCTAGCCTGATGTCACAGTTTTTATATATCGTAGACGTCACTACCGGTTTACTAAGCGGCACGGCAATGGATAAATCGTATCCTAGTGGCGCGGACTTAACAGTTAAATGTTCCACAAAGTTATAAGATACAAACGAATGCGTAGATCCCGAATCAACGAGTATGCATGCTAAGTGCGAACATACAAGCACCATACCTGAGACCACTGTATTAGTAGCAGCCACGTCTCCAGGGTTCATCTGGAATGATCTTCCCTGACGTTGCTCCATCCTTTGTCCCCCGTCACTAGACTGCTTAGTCTTCGAACCACTAGAAGCCATAGAACTTGCCCCTTGTTGAGGACGCTTCTTTGGGCAATCCTTCGCTCGGTGTCCCAAGGTACCACAATCAAAGCACTTGAGTTGTGGATAGGTCGCAGAACTCACACTGTTTCCCCCTGTAGATCTGTTCTGAAAGTTGGTCAGAAAACATCGACTGGTGTGTGGTCGGTTGCAAAGCGGACACAACGGTATGTTACTTGGTCCCAAGGTACCACAATCAAAGCACTTGAGTTGTGGATAGGTCGCAGAACTCACACTGTTTCCCCCTGTAGATCTGTTCTGAAAGTTGGTCAGAAAACATCGACCGGTGTGTGGTCGGTTGCAAAGCGGACACAACGGTATGTTACTTGGTACTCTCCTGGAATCATTAAAACTAGAACTAGAGCCTCGTGAAAATGACTTCTTAAAAGATCCCCCCTGACTTCGGTCACCACCCTCATGACTTCGCTTTCCTTGGTGATTTTGTCTCGATCTCTCTATTCCACTTTCGGCTACAAGTGCCGTCTGCTGTACTGCTGCAACAGTCGAATGCTCATAGGTCTCTACTCTCAACCGGATATTATCCCTTAAACCCTCTTCAAATTTTCTTGCCCTATCTTCCTCTTCGGGCACTGAACCTTTACCAAATCTCAACAACGCATTATACTTGGAAGTATACTCCGTCACAGTCATGTCTCCTTGCTTCAAGTTATCAAATTCTCTCTTCTTTGCATTGTAGGCGGCTCGCGGAAAGAACCGGCGATTGAATTCCGCCTTGAACCCTTCCCAAGTAATCGGTGCTCCTTGATCTAAAACGTTTACCCACCAGTTCTGAGCTTCTCCCCTCAGCACGTCACTTGCATTTTCAATCTTCTCCCCATCTTTCATCGGAATAGATCGAAAAATTCGCTCCATGTCCATTATCCAATGTTCTGCTAACGTCGTATCGGGTGTTCTATGAAATTCCATCGGTTTCTTTCGGGTAAACTGTTTAGATATTGATCTCATACCCCTATTTTCGGGTGCATGTACTACAATTATTGGTTCCACTTCGATGTGGGGTGTGGGAGGCAGTCGCTCCGCTATATTCCGTATCATTTCTCCCATATTTCCCATCATCTCTGCCATTTCATTCATTCGTCGGGTATGGGGTGATAACTCTCGGTCATCCATGATTACAATCCTGTAGTTCTCAATGCATAAACACTATGCATGTACAACAATAACAATAGTATGTATGTAAAATAACATACATATGCATCAAACATCTCTAATATGTATGGATGCAATTTAAAACATGTGACAATCACTCAACACTCCACTCGTCGTCGAACGTTCCCAAAGTTTTGTTACCTCAAGCTTTGATACCACTAAATGTCACGACCCATCCCACTACGCGTGAAAATAGGACACGTGGCACGCCACCAAGGCTCATCCAAACATCAATATTACTATACGCAGCAGAAAGAACTTTAATACAATCCTGGGTAATAAAAACTTAGGGAACATTACCCTCTGAGTTTGTAAAATCCATTGAAATCAGAGTTATAAAAAGATTTGACCAATTGAAAACACGTCCAAAAGAATCATTTTTGAAAACAGGGGTTCAGTCGACTGCTCCTAGGGTCCAGTCGACTGAACTGAGCAGAAACCAAAACCTAAATTTCTCAACAGAGGTCCAGTCGACTGATCAGGGAACCCAGTCGACTGCTCAGTCGACTGATCCAGGTTCCCCAGTCGACTGTGCTAAGCAGAACCAAAATGCAACATTTCAAAAGGGGACCAGTCGACTGGTTTTACCATTAATCAAAGCAGTGGCCAAATTCAATAATGGTTCAGTCGAATGATCAAGGGTCCAGTCGATTGATCAAGGGTCCAGTCGACTGCTTCTCTTACTATTCACTTTCAGTATCTCCATCCTACGAGATCCAATCGACTGATCCTGGGTTCAGTCGACTGCTCCCCTGCTGGGCAGCCCTGTGTTGATAATTAACAACTCATACTTTCTCCACACAACACCAATACAATCACAACTGATTTTTCAACATTTAAAACTTAACTACAGACGTTCAAATACAGAATTACCATGTTACAGAACAAAACCAAAGATCTATTACAACGTACTATTACAATTTCAAATCCTTACACAAGGTTTTAGCATTTAAAACAAAACATATACGAATGTGGTTCCCCGGCGTTCCTCGGCCTCACTCCTCACGATTCTTCTTGTCTTTCTTCTTACCTGCAATGGAGTACATCTCCACTGCTCAGCTATATGCTGAGCGTATAATTCTAAATGTATGCTTATATGACAGTTCATGATTTAAGCATCTAAAACACATAGAAATAGTCTCTAGGGTGAGTGGTACGCATTCATCCGGTCGATGCCGTAGGAGGCCCACCTCTCCCACGCATCTCGTACACTGGTTGGGCCTTCCTCCATACCAGGTACCGTGTCTTGGTTGGGCCCACCTCCAATCCAGACACAACCACAATTCCAATTTCCATCACAATCACAATCCTCAAGGTTCGAGGAGCTTACTCCGGATGAATTTGCACCAAACTCCCCTTTGACCCAAGTAGACACATAACATGCTCACATAAACAGTTATACGTGCTTTTCATGTAATTTCACGTGCATAATTAACGGGCCTAACTAATACATGAATTTCGCCCGGATCCAAGAATATCAAAAATGATGTTCAAAACATGAAAATCCATATATTTCATAGATCTAGAATTCATACCTCGTGCGATTCTCTTCAAACTTTGAAGGATCGTCTAGGGGGCTAATTAATCGTCGGATTCCAAATTATACGCGATTCCTACGAGTTTTACTGGGTTTTCCCCAAAAGTCTAGAATTAATATTTTTACAAAAATTGGCCAAACACGACCTAAGTAGTATCAAAACGTAGGTCTTACCTCCACGAGTTCAAATCTTGAATCTGGAGAAAATCTGACGGACGAACGGTTGCCGTTTGTCGTCGCAAAGCCCGTTGGCTCCAATCTTATTTCTCTCTCCTCTCTCTAGATATTTTTGGCAAGTTTGGAAAATGAATTCTTATCCTTTACTATATATAGAAAAACTTTCAAGGAATTCCGTTTACCACCCCTCGAGTTCTCGAAACTTCTAATCAAGTCTCAAAACGTCGCATACGTCCATTTTATAACTTTACGAATGAAAACTATAATTTATAAAAGTTTTCGACTAAATTCTGTTTGGGTCCAAAATTTACGTTCGAAACTAAATCTCCGTGGAATCTCTATACCACCTACCTTCTTATATCACGATCACTCACGTTCTCACCACAGTTTTCAAAATGATATTACAATATCAAAGATTACCAGAATTCCCACAACACAGATAAAATTACTATTCATCAAATACCAGATAAAGTCAAATAACATTTAAATCATATAAATGTCATTTAGTCATGCCCATACAATATGAACTGCCATGTTCTCGTGTCCTCACTGACACCTTACCGTTGACTCACAGTCAACCTCAACTCAAATTATTAATAACATTAATAATTTCAAAAATCTCAAATGATGCATTTTAAAAAAAAATCACAAATTTCTGGAACGGGTGTGACACCTTGTAACTCAGTTGATCTTAATATATGCCCTAGTAGACTATTAAAAAAAATTTACAAGAGCTGTGAGTGAAAAAGGTGCAACAAAATTTATAGTACCATTGGATTGAGAATTATTAACAAATGATTTATAATGTTTAAATTTTCTCATAAACTTGACAATTAGTCAAGTTTCAATTTCTGTATTAATTAAATATGAAAAGCCCCCAAAAGATTTTAAATAGCAACAAAGTAAAAGGATGTTGGTTTCTTTGACCTGGTTTTGACTTTCCTAACAGATGATAACATAAAAACAAAGCACCCAGAAGCAAAAGAAGTCCTACACCTCCAACTACTCCACCAAAACTTCCGGTAAGGCACCAAAGCAAGAGTCATTTTTTAAAAATTGATAATAATAATCTACTTATTGCAAATACAAACTTAGTCAATGGCCTAACTAAGAATTTTGTTCAATGGGGATTCTGGGTTGTTATAGTGTCACATATTACTTTTACACAAAAATACTTCTTATCCTAAAACGCGCGCGCACACACATGTTATCCAAAATATTTTGGGATGTATAAATCTGAAATCTGAAATACTTACTGATTGGAGATCCAAAATAAATATAGAATAAATTTGAGAAAGATTTCGAGCCCAGTGACAACACTGATTCCTTAAGACGAATTTGTTCCCTCTCGGTGCACAAGGTTGATGAACAATCGTCTCCCAAGATAGAATGGATTTACAGTTCTGTATAAGTTGTACTCCAATATGCAGAACCCAGCGAACGCAAATATATGTATAATACTCGAACACACTTAATTCTAATATACACACACACACACACACACACAGAGAGAGAGAGAGAGAGAGAGAGAGAGAGAGAGAGAGAGAGAGAGAGAGAGAGAGAGAGAGAGAGAATTGTGTTTTTTTTAAATGAACGAACAAGACCCATATATATAGGTTGCAAGAGACTGTTTGTCAACAGTCACAACCCTTCGAAAGGAGACTGTTCGTCAACAGTCACAAACATTCGAATAAGGGGTTGTTTGGCAAAACCCATATACAATACTAAATTCCAATTTATCATTCAATTTTCCAACAATCCCCCACATGAATGATAAATTATCCATACAACATGCAAATGAAAATGCAGACACTAGTTCGAGTATCAACGAAGAAGTACTGCTTCAGACCAAGTAGCCTAGTGGCCTTGAACTTGCCCTAGTGATAAACTATCGGATTTACTAGCCGGTGAGTAGACTTTATTGTCTTTGAACTCCCAGCCATTTGTGTAAACCTAAACAATAGAATACACACAGCCCTTCTTCTTACATATTTGGTTCTCACGTTTATGTTCGTTTTGGCCTTGAACACCTCTTGGTTCCGTGAGTGTTTTAGAGAATTCAGCCTTCAAATTCTTGTAGAAGCGGCCCCTTCTTACTCACGTAGGTGATTTCTATGAAGAGTATCCTGCAATACCCCACTTGGACATTTTCCAAGTTATAGGAACCATTAAAAGCGTATCTTATCCTTTTACTCGCGGCAGATAAACACTGACTCATCTTTGAAATGGGAGGAGGAAGATATAATTCTTCTCAGTGTGTACCGAGTACTACATAATTTAGTTTTCCCGTTGAATCTAGATCTTGGGATCTCCAGTCAGCTAGGTTGGGTTTCCACTATGACGACTCTTATTTAGTGCATAGGCTATAATCCCATTCCCCTTGATGAACTTTCCACTTGCTCTCGCGTTAGGCCTTTTGTAAATGGATCCGCTACGTTATCCTTTGACGTTACATAGACAATAGAGATAACTTCATTAGAGAGCAATTGTTCTATGGTACTATTTCTTTGACTATATGTCAAGACTTACCATACTTTTATATGCATTTCCAGTTGTCAATTGGCTACCACAATGCACAAATTCTTGACACAAATTTTTGTCCTACTTGGAATATCCTCTAAGAAAAAGGCAAAGCCAATTTGCTTCCTTTATTGCTTTATCTAAAACAATATATTCAGATTCCATTGTTGATTAGGCAATACAAATCGATTTAGAAGATATCCAAGAGGCAACTGCACCTTCAAAAGTAAAGACTTACATACTTGTAGATTCAAAGCCTTTTGACTTAGATATCTAGTTAGCATTACTATAACTAGTACATTTTTGTGGTGCAATCTATAGTTTAACTAATGACATAACAAGTTTTCCGTGCTTTTTAACTTGCACAATTGTCACACCACAACATTGTCAAATTTTCTCGATGTGAACCCAGTCATATATATCTTGAATCAAATTCAAGGTTTTGCGTAATCTTAGATAATATCAAGGAATATCACATTTAACCAATTGATTTACATCCAAGGCTATTAATGAAATACACTTAAAAATTATACCACTACTCATACCAATTAAGTAGTTTTAAAGCCAAACAAATCAAATGTTATCCACGTATAAACACCCCCCACATTTGGAAGCAAAATAACTTAAGTGATAATTTTAAATTATTAATTCCTCCACATTTGGATGTATACAAAATCCAATGGTTCCAAACAACTAGAACCTCACTTATAAAAGAGATTAATCCTCTTTGCAAAGAATTCATGGTTAATACTCAAACATACCCATAACCAACTTGTATTTTATTACATATTTATGGGTATCCTTTGTAGTCACACTAATCAATTTTAAACTCATTTGACATCACAACATTATCTAATTTTTATATCATTATTTTGGTGCTCACTTTATACCATAAATTGATTTATCAAGGCCACGTTGTAGCTCTCTTGTAGGAACAATAAACTCTTATTGTTGTTCCACATTGAATTTCTAGCCATGGATATACTCATAAATCTACTTTTATGTTTGCTAATCTCAAAATCATTAGCTTTAAATTCCAGTGAATGTGAACCCATTAGTTATCTTGACTAAGGCCATCGGTTATCACATTTAATCATCTTGAATTATTTCCAAAGCTATCCATATGATCAAATAATATGAGTACAACAAATTCATAATAGAATTAAAATACACCCAAAAGATAAATAATATATACTCATATTCTCCATACTTAATTACAAAATATTAATGATGTAAAATACTATTTCTGCATGCCAACATATGTCTTCTCTCACATTTGTAAGTATATGTAATCACATGTTAATACGAGCATTTTATCACAACCCCCACATATGTAAAATTTTTATGATCACAAGATTAGTTCAACATGAACTAATCCGTATTTTCACAAGCCTTCATAATTTCTAATCATGCGCATACAACAATTCCATATGGTAGATAAAGTAAATTAAAAAATTCTATATATCTACTTGCAAAAAATTAATGAAATATCATTATTAATAACTTTTCATACGATATTCATTATCAATAACTTTTCATACGATATTCAACATACTCTTCCCCCACATTTGCAAGTATTAGTGGTCACATGTTAATACAAACATTTTTCATCTCTACCAAGTAATTTAATATACGAAATTTGTTACCATATATATATATATATATATATAAACACGTACGTATAGGGCTTAAAAGCTAGTCTCATATCATCATCATAAAAAGAATGGCAATGTCCAAACGCGTGCCTTGGACAGATTAGGATTGCCATTTCCCAAGCATCAAGTACTTAAAGACACATTGGGGTTAAATGCTAAAGACACCCAAATAGTTGTTTTCCTTTCATGGGTTTAAAGTCTCAAAACTTCTTGCATTTTAACAATCTGTCTTTATTCCTTAATTAATTTAAAGTTAAATAAAATGGTCAACACTATAATATGGATTCAACTTTTATCTACCCCACACAAATGACTCAGTGGTAGCACCAAGGAGATAAACAAGGCAAATTGGTTCGATGTATACTACGTTTATGTATAGAACGTATATCAATTTAATTACAATACACGAATGTATCATAGATATTACTCAAAATAGTAGTTTTTAACGCAGATTCCAAGACTGAAAAGAATTCTCGATTTAGTCAAAACAACGTTTGAGAATACTACAGTGTTAGGAACATGCACAATAAGACATGTATTCACTGAATTATATGCTTATGTAAATTTGAAGCACCAATCCTTCAATAAAACAATAAAAGTAACATTGTACAAACAAATAAGCCAAGGTGTACATAATGGACCATTTGGATTTGTAAATTGATAAAATCTAGGGGCAGATTTGCAATTGTAATTAAATAAGTTGTATTCGTTTTCTTCTCCAGTGAATGTATCAGTTTGAACGAACCAATTAACTCATCAGATTTAACACAAGGACAACTAAATTATAATCCACTAAAATTGCACTGTTTCATAATTACTTCACAATTGTTCACTGTTTTGTAAAGTTTCAATGATCCGACATGACTATCAAAATCATAAATTTCACTGATCCGACATGACCATCAGTTTTAGTATTCTTTATTCTTTCCAAACATTGCAATTGTTGAGAATTAAAACTTCAAACCACAAACATTGAAACCTTCACTGTTTTGTAATTAATAACAAAACTCTCCAGCAGTCTTCAATGTAAACTAACAAAATAATTACGTTGTGCCTAACTGAAATACACAGAAGCCTTGAATATTTCATGAATTAAATGGTGCCAATGCACCGATTACTTTTATATATATATATATATATATATTTTAATCCAATCGGTGCACATGGTTCTTAGTCAATCAGTAGGTGCCATTGGCATCTGGTGCATGGCATCTCTAGTCACCCAAAGTGGTGCCTACAGCACAAAAATTTCATAGGAATTTGAACATGTATATCTATATCCATATATATATGTATACATTCCTAAATATTATGGAGAACACACACAGATCGAAGTATATGCAATGCGATCAACGTTCCAGAAAATTAATTTCCACAATGTACTACAATAAAATAAAAATGTGAATATATAAATTCCCGGAAAAAGAAACATGTATGTATATACATACATTACCAGTACATGAATCCAACAAAAATCGAGTTTCAATAGAACCGAAATTGCAGTCACTAGAAATAAACCAAAATTCCAAATTCTAAACTGATTAACCAAATTGATGTTCATAACTGTTCTAAATTCAACATTCTAAATAGTCACAACTTGTTTACAAAAGTTGTTTCATGAAAATGTTAGTTTTCTGATTCAAAATTTGAATAGTCACAACTGTTAACAAAGTTCTATCAGTTTGTAATATCCTAACACAATGTATACTATTATGTCATTAATCCAAAGGTTCACTTTGTTGTCAAAACAACAAAAAAATGGTACTGGCCGAGAATCAAAATTCAATGCATATATTATAGCATAGATGATTTAATACATATAATCAACTTGGGAATCACATATGTGTGGCGAAATCAAATTGTCAAAAACTATGCAGCATGTGACTGGTTTTGTCACAGATTTAAAATGGGAACCGATTTAAGGATTTTAACATAAACAGTGATTAAATCAAATTGAAGTTTTACCAACTAAAGCTTTCAGATTTATAACAACCACAGATAATATTAGCAAATTCGTCTTAAGATTGTTATCCAAAATATTTTGGGATGTATAAATCTGAAATACTTACTGATTGGAGATCCAAAATAAATATAGAATAAATTTGAGAAAGATTCCGAGCCCAGTGACAACACTGATTCCTTAAGACGAATTTGTTCCCTCTTGGTGCACAAGGTTGATGAACAATCGTCTCCCAAGATAGAACGGATTTACAGTTCTGTATAAGTTGCACTCCAATATGCAGAACCCAGCGAACGCAAATATATGTATAATACTCGAACACACTTAATTCTAATATACAGAGAGAGAGAATTGTGTTTTTTTTTTTAAATGAACGAACAAGACCCATATATATAGGTTGCAAGAGACTGTTCGTCAACAGTCACAACCCTTCGAAAGGAGACTGTTCGTCAACAGTCACAACCATTCGAATAAGGGGTTGTTTGGCAAAACCCATATACAATACTAAATTCCAATTTATCATTCAATTTTCCAACAACACACACACACAAATAAAAGGAAAGAAATTTGAATACAAAATTTTCTTGACTCAGATAAAAAATGTTGCAATGATGGAAGAAATTTTTTTTTGGGTAAATTACATGGAATTCCCCTGAGATAAGGTCAAAATACAGGGACCTTCCTCGTGGTGTGTAAAATTACACTGAGATCCCTTGTTAGTAACAAAAAACTAACAACGTTGCCTTTTCATGTGAAAATACATTTTTACCCCTTGCAGTGAATATGAAAAAAAAGTCCAAAACTATGTCGTTTAGCTCCACTCCCACTCTTATATCCCCTTCCTTTGTCTTCTCACCACAGCAAACCCTTTTCATGGCGGCGTGATCCCGACGAGACAAATTCGGCCGAGGCGATGGAAATGTGGTTGGTGATTTGATAAAATCTAAACCCTAGATTTGCGATGATGTCAAACTCTTCGATTCGGATCAGAGCAATTGAAAGCAATTTGGACAATTGAAAGCAATTTGGGGAAATCTCTCTCACCATTCTCAACCTAAACAATCAAAACCCATAAATTTACAACTTTGATCAAAGAGTCCCTAGGTTCTTGACTAACCAGTGCCGCTATGGCCCTTGCCACTTTCTTCATTTTCTCTCTCATATCTTCTTTCTCTAACAAAACCCAAAATCACCGGGTACATCTATATTAATATTAGAGAACGATGTAGGTCCCATAAAAAACTGATCTAAGGGCCAACATTTGCCAATTTTTTCATCTTTGAATCTTGGCCTTTACGACATAACCATTAACTTCACACCCTTAGATCTGCTCGATCCAATGGTCACAAAACAAGCCCACATCAAACCACACATACCATATAACTCTCCACCCTATCACTACTCCGGCAACTTCCCTCACGTCTTCTCTCTTTTTTTTTTTTTTTTTTTTTTTTTTTTCCTTTTCCTCATGAACTCCCTTATTAACTTCATCCTCTCTCTCTCTCTCTCTCTCCAATCAGTCATCCTCTCTCTCACCCATCTAAAAGATACTCACTCTCATCTGCAAAAACCCAGTTACAAGAAGTAATAATCTCAACTCTCTCTCTTTCCCCATCTCAACCCATCCCAAGGTACGTAACTACCTACCCTCTCTAAAATTCCATTTTCATATTTTCTTAATTTCCTTTCTTTCTAGGAAATCAATTTCAATTTTGGGGGTTAGGTTTTGTGCTCATTTTTTTTGGGCAGTTTGGTGGGTTGAACATCAAATGTGCGCGTGTGGGAGGTGTGGAGATTCCGAGCAACAAGCGAGTGAAGTACTCTCTATAGTACATCCATGGAATTGGGCGAACCAGCTCTAAGCAAATCCTGAATGACCTCAAAATTGATAACAAAATCACCAAAGAATTGTCTGAGGATGAGCTCATCACTCTCCGTGACGAAGTCTTCAAGTACATGATCGAAGGAGACCTGGTATGTACATATATATATCTATATTTTGTATATGTAAATGATTTTTTTTATTATATTATACTTTCTATCTCTAAACCCGATTTGGTTTGTGGGTTTTTTACATGAGGTTCAATGCTCTAAGTTGAATTGTAAATTATAGGCGTTCATTGGATTTGTTGTGGGTGTTGTAAATGATAGGCATTGACTAGGAAGATTTATAGCATTGACTCCTCATTCCCTCTGTGTATATATACATGTATATGTATATGTACATGGTTTTGTTATACTTTCTATGTCTAAATTGATTTGGTTTGTGGGTATTTTAGAGGAGGTTCAATGCTCTAAGTTGATTGGATTTGTGTGTATTGTACATGATAGACATTGACTACGAACAGGGGCAGACCCAAGAAGAGACCAAAGGCCAAAATTTGTGAAAAATTGTGGGATATGTATGTAGTTATAACATTTTGAAAATTAATTTAGAAATTGGCCTTCCCAATTTTTTAACATTTACAATTTATACCATTCAAAAAAGTCAATTTGAAATCAAAAGCCCCAAGGCCACAGTTCGTTTTGCGGGACAAATTTAAGGACACAAGAAACTGCCTAACAATTATTTTGATTTAATAGTTCGTTGTTTGGTAGGCCAAATAGTGCAAGCTTAATTATCAACATCAACTTAATAGTTCCCATATGGAGGACTATTTGCTCCAAGGGTGTGGCATTAACTCTCCCCCATAATAGAGAAGGGGAAGAATAATACTCAACTACCTAGCTCATGAGATAAAAATGACCTAAATCTAATCGACTAAACTACTCTTTCGACCCTGTCTCGCACCAAAAATATGTATAAATAGACCAAAATTTTTTGCCTCCCCGCCTTTATATCTTTGTTTTGTGTGTCTGTGTGTGTGGAATCACTATTTCCATGTGTGTGTGTGCGTGCGCCTCAGTGATAATATAAGTCCAGTAATGTGATATTACTCGCATGATCGGCTTCGCTCTTAGTTTTGTGCGACCACTATTTTGTGTTTCTTTTTCACTCATGCAAGAAAATAACATAATCTGGGAAGACGAAAAATTTTGGTATATAATGGTGCAATGAATTATATCAAATTGGAGGATGCTCGATTGCTAATGGCTTAGAAATATAACACGTTATTAATTATGAAAATCATCAGGCAGAAATATCAAATTTGTTTTTATTTTTTATTTTTATTTTGCCCCTTCTAATGGTTACTTTTGCATATGACATTATTTTAGCACAATACTTTTAATTTTAGACATAACATTCCTTGGCCCTTTTTCTTTTTGACAGTGAGAAATTGGGTTGTAGTTTAATTGTTGTATTGGCTTTCATGTCCGGAAGTAAAATAGTCAAATATCATCAACAATTTTAGGATTATGCGGTTGAGGAATAAATCATAACATGACTAAACTAATTAAGTTTATCCTGAGGGATAATTCTCAGTGCAAAAAAAAAAAAGTAACTCAAAACTATATATCATTTGTTGGAAAATTTGAGCTTCTATGGTCTTTGTGCAAAGCTTTAGAATCCCTTAAATGATTTAAGCTTCATGTACTGTAAAAGAGTTACAAGCCAAACATCCCCTAAATGATTTAAATTTTTATCCTGAGTATATATAAGCACTCTTAATTGATTTTTCGTTCTTTTGTATTCCCCACTTTGTCAAGAACATGGTATGTTATTTTTTAAGAAAAGATTTTTGTCCTTGATTTTTGTTAATCCAATGGTCAAAAGGTTTAAAAGAATAAAATGGGTTTTGCTAAATAAAAGTTAAAAGAGTTTGCCACTTCCTAACAATGTTTCCATTCTTCATATATGAAAACCATCTTTGATTGGATAAACAGTCATTGGATACACTTAAATAGCTAATAGTACAATTCCCATTTTTGAAAGATAAATGTATCCTATGAGTTCGCAATAGTGGGACTAAGGACTATTATTTTTTCTAAACGAAGAGAATATTTTTCTAATTTGGGTTGTTCTTAAATAACATGGTACTATAAGTGCAGTTTTTTTTTTGCTTAAATTATTTGAAATTATCCTTTTCGATACCCTACTAGCGTTACAAAAGAAAAACAAAATTATTGCATTTTTTTCTTCTTTCTTTCTTTTTTTTTTTTCCTTTTTTTTTTTCGCTACATGCTCGGGCATGGTTTGTTGCTAGAGACAGATCAACATTAAAAATTGCTCTGTTTGCTTTCACTTCCATCTGATTCAATGATTATGTGATTTATAAAATTGAGAATAAATTTTTCATGCTAATTTAAAATACATTTTATTGTAATTCCAGATTTTTTTTTACGATAGCTGAGATGACAATATACGGTCAAGTAAGATTTATGGCTTTGTTATAAAATTCTTACCGCATTTTTGTTTTTGTTGCGATATCTATGAATCTGTTGTAAAAATTCCAAACATATCTCAGATTAATTTCAAAATCAAAATCAATGAATTGAAAATATTTATTGTGCCCATGGAACTAATGACTTCACTTAAATGCACATGAAGTACATACACTATAGCTTTCTTATTGGGATTTAGGAAGATTGTTCTCTTTCTTTTCTTTTCTTTTTTGTTTTTTGTATATATTTTTGGAAATATAATCACACATCAACCAACTTTTGGGGGCAATCCTTTTTGAAAGAAAATATTATTAACTTATTTTCTTCATAGATCATGAAACGTCACTCCGCTTGAAGTAATAAAATACATATTTACATCCTATCTTTTTTTTTTTTACAAACAAATTTACAACCTAATTAACTCAAAGTCATTATACTCTGCATTTTTTTTTTGCCCGTACCCGCGGGCACGGGTACGTACTAGTATATCTAAATGTATAAGATTTGGATTTGTTCATGTATCAAATTTGATATGTCTACTATTGAGGTATGTACACGTTATATATAAATCGATATCTCTATTTTTTAGAAATGGGTATATACATGATTATGTGGAGATATCCAAAAAGGTACAAATTTCTTACCCATTTCACGATTGTTCAGTAAGCAAACATAAGATGTTATAGCCCAGCCACAAATCTTTCACTAGATTCTGTCTTCATATTGCGAAAAACTTTAATTCAATTTCAGGATGTTCTATTATATATATATATATATATATATACTAGTCATAACCCGTGCTTAAGGGCACAAAGTGAAGAAAAAAAAAGGCGTTTTCTAAGCTTTTGGAAACAAACAGAAAAAGAAAGCAAAACTTTTGTGATTACTTAGCACATATTTGGGAAGTAACATTACTCATTTCACTAATTGGCCCTATGGACTATATCAAACTGATAGAACTAATCAAATGACCTATAAAAAGGGTGGAACTAATCAAACTGATAGCAAAATTTACAATCATAGTGATAGAAAAACTCATTTTCTAGATAGACAATAGAATATAACAATATATGTCCGAAAATTTGAGTCATTTAAAAAATATTGATAAGAAAAAGTATTGTCAACACATGTCCCAAAATTTGAGTTATTTAAATTGTACATATTGCTAATGCCAACGTTTCCTTTTTTTAAAAAAAAAATTGTACCTATTGCATAAAACATCTTAAGTTATAGTAACTAAAAATGTAAAATAAAAGGAAAAAAAAAAATCTACACTTACGGTTTTCTTTAGGTCTCCATCCATCTGCAAAATATTGAAAGAATTAATACAAATAACTTAGCTAAAAAATTAACATAAATGACAAATTAAAAATGAAGCAGATGAATTAAAAATAAAATAGAATTAAAAATTCAAAGCAAGATTAGCAATGGTGTGGGGCCTTGCTATCCCATAGATAACCAAACAGTTGAATTAAAAATAGAATAAAAAATGTAAAATGAAAGGATATCTATGACAATGAACAGTAAAAAAAAAAAGAGGGACAAAAAGAAAAAAGAACCAAACTATTGTAAAAGTTAGTTCTACCTACATGATATCTCTTTTATGTTTATAAATTGATTATGAAGGTTCTAAATATACGATACTCTTTTAAGTGAAAAAAAAATTCAAAATTGTTTAATCTGAGAAAAAATAAAAAGTCAAATACAATTGGATATGATTACTAAGATTTTAACGCAGATAAAATCGACGTTATTTTTTAACCTGAAAAAAAAAAAAGAAAAATTAAAATACAATTGGATCTGATTATTAAGATTTTAACACAGATAAAATCGATATTATTTTTTAACCCAAGAAGAAAGAGATAAGGAACTAAAGAGAAAAAGTAAAATATAAACCCAAGAAGAAAGAGATAAGGAACCGAAGAGAACTTGAGTAATTCAAAAAAGACAAATAAAACCCATGCTTTAGTACCTATGAACCTGACCCATACGGAAAAAGCTTGAAAAAGATTAAACAAAACAAATGAAACATAACAACACAAAGTGAAAATAAAGTCAGTATTATCACCAATTTTTTAAGGGTTAATTACACTTATACCCCTGTACTTTGGGTCATTTTCACTTTGATCCCCTGTAGTTCAAAACGTGACACTTACACCCCTTATACTTTAATGTAAAGTGTCACCGTCAGGAATTCCGTTAAAGTTAACGGAAAAAGTGACACTTACACCCCCTGTACTTGTAAAAGACCAAAATGCCCAAAATTTTCTCCTTTTTCAACACATGAATTCTCTAGCAAGGCCCCAAGCAATGAAATCAAAACCAAAAACAAATATCAAAACCCAATCAGGCCACCTGCACCAGAAAAGAAGAAGAAAGAGAGGACGTTGAATTCGGCCATCACCACCAGCGACCATTTCTAACCTCCTTCAAATCTGTGAACATGCGAGAGGTAGAGAAGAGGGTTTGAGAGATTGAGATAGAGAGAGAAGCTAAATTCTGGGACTGGTTTTTGTGCAGAATGTATATAGGGTGTTCTTGATTTTGGTATGTATGTTGAGTTAATCAATTTTTTTTGGGTTGATCAAAATTTTGAAGTTGTTTGATGTTTTGGTATCTTTTGGGTTGTATTTAAAAATTCGATCAACCCAAAAAAAATTGATCAACCCAACATACATACCAAAATCAAGAACACCCTCTATACATTCTGCACAAAAACAAGTCCTAGAGTTTAGCTTCTCTCTCTATCTCAATCTGTCAAACCCTCTTCTCTACCTCTCGCATGTTCACAGATTTGAAGGTGGTTAGAAATGGACGCTGGTGGTGATGGCTGAAGTCAACGACCTCTCTTTCTTCTTCCTCTCTTTCTTCTTCTTTTCTGGTGGTGGCCCGATTGGTTTTGATTTGGGGTTTTGATTTCATTGCTTGGGGCCTTGTTGGAGAATTCCTGTGCTGAAGAATGAGAAATTTTAGGGTATTTTGGTCTTTTACAAGTACAGGGGGTGTAAGTGTCACTTTTCTGTTAACTTTAACGGAATTCCTGACGGTGACACTTTACATTAAAGTATAGGGGGTGTTAGTGTCACGTTTTGAACTACAGGGGGTCAAAGTGAAAATGACCCAAAGTACATGAGGTGTAAGTGTAATTAACCCATTTTTTAATGAGTCTAACATGTACTCAAATGGTTCCCAATTGATTCTCAAACATATGTGCTTAGATTTAAAATGTGGTTGTGCCTTTTTATCAATGAAACTATAATATGGGACTACCTTAAAAAAAAAATATATATATATATATATATGTAGAACTGGACCACCTTCAACAAAAAATAAAAAAAAATAAAAATAAAATTAAAGTTAGCAAATACAGAACTTGACAGAAAAAAACTTAGCAATTACTTCAAAGGGGTTTGTTTCCTAAAGAATCAAAAAAAATTACCGTTGTAAGAAGGATGTATAAGAAAAAATGAAAAGGGAAAAAAAAGAAAAAAAAAAAGAGAGAAGGTATTCAACTCACTATGCTTAATATTAATGATGGCTGCTGAGAGGCCTAATACTGAGATGTGAAAACTATAAGAAAAAAAAAATAGAGAGAGAACAAATCAGTCTATGACTAATATCTATGCAGAGTGTTAAAATATGAATATAACAATTAAAAAAAAGGGGCAGTGTGAACACTTACATGCACGCACACCTAGAAACACCCCCACACACAGCTAGACGCACACATGCACAGTTCCACGCACATAGTTGCACACACATAAACACACACATGCACGCACACACAAAAACACCCCCACACACAGAGACGCACACATGCATAGTTCAACGCACATAGTTGCACACAAATAAACACTCACACATTCATGCACACACATAAACACTCTCACACACAGAGACGCACACATGCACAGTTCCACACAAACACACACATGCACGCACGCACGCACCCACCCAAACACACAAACACCCACACACATATGAGAGAGAGAGAGAGAGAGAGAGAGAGAGAGAGAGAGAGAGAGTACCTTGAAAGTGACTGCCAATGGTGGTCAGGTGGGTGGAGGAGGCAGTGAGTTGAAAATAAGAAGAGGGATGGAGAAGAAGAAGAAGAAGAAGAGAGAGAGAGAGAGATAGAGAGAGAGATAAATCAGTGGTGGAGTAGTCAAGGAAACTAACCATATCCTTCAAATCTATCTTATTTGAATTTGGAAAGATTATTGGGATCTTGCACACATTACGCCCAGTCGTTGAAAAAGGATTGAATTATAAAAAAGCCATTCTTTGATTACAAATTAATAATAACTACAAAGTTACCACTCATGACACAAATGCAAAGAATTCTTAAGAATCAAAAAATAGTGCGAAGGAGACTCACCACTACAGAAAAATAGTGCCAAAAAGATGGTTTTTTATGGCTAAAATATTTTGATTTTTTTTCATGATAGAATTTACCTAAATTTGGTACTTAGTATTAGGGACCATTTTCTTTTTCTTATATAACCTACACATTTTAAAAATGGATTGATTTTATTTTTTTTATTTTTTTGCGTATTATAATATTCAAGTGATAACATTTTAGGAACTATAAACTATATATGTGTTATGTGTGTAACAGACAGCAATAATGTATACTTTGCTATCATACTCCTTTCAATCTCCTTAATAAAGTAATTACTAAGAATTTAAATTTTAGTCAATATTCATACATACCATATATATACCATATATATATAGCTTGTGGTGATTCTCTTTGATATGGCAACTCAAAAAGAGATTGAGTTAGGTGAGAGGGACTATTGTGAGGGTGAGATTTTTAGACATTGGTGAGATTTGGTGGACCAACGATCCTAGGGTTGAAAATATCTAAACTTGTCTCAATGGCTAGGATTATAAGTTGCTAAAATAGGAAGGACCCACACCGCTCTAACTTATTTATATATATATATATATGTGTGTGTGTGTGTGTGTGTATGTGTGTTGATACATATGTCTACGCTGAGTATTATTCATCTCATAGAGATTAAGACATTGATGGTTTAATTCACTAGATTCTATGCAAACATTAATGAAGAGAAAATAGACAAATCATAGAGAGATGAAGTTTTGAGAAACAAACTACAGATATTCATCATTCTGCAGTTACTTATGGAGAGAGCGGGGAAGAGAGGAGAGATATTTTAAGTTACAACTTTATTTTTTTTATTTTAAGAAGGGTAGAGCGGTCATTATAGAAAAATGCAACCCAAAAACTAACGGTCAACCTATGGTTGACTAACGGGAGGGAGGCAAGTGTTATGTAAATACAAATGTTAAGGGAGGTTATTGTAATTTTGCATACCACAAGGGAGGTCTCTGTAGTTTGACCTTACCTCAAGGGAGGTCCGTGTAATTTACCTTTTTTTTCTCTTCATAATTGACCATGTTCTCCTATTTTATTGCAATTCTAATGGGGTTAATTTAGCAAAAGGATTTGTTGAATTGTACAACACATGATCTTTTTTTTTAACCCCACGAACATACATGTAACTTTGTCCCTGAACCTAGTACATTAGACTCGTCACTGACAAGTAGTCAAATAGGGTCTTTCAAGATAGCAAAAATTATGAGACTCTTTGGGAAGAAATTGAATCGGTTTTATATATACAAGTTTTATATATACAAGTGTTTAGTAGAGGCCCTTTTATTGTGTGGGAGTATGTGTTTGTTCTTAGATCATTCTTAAAACACATTTTTTTTGTTGTGAAAACAACTTTATGGGAGAAAGAAGAAAAAGAAGAAGAAAAAAAAAAGAGTTGAACCCAACCTAGTCCTATTTTGTACATTATGAAACATAAGCCAAATAAAAGGAAAAAGAAAGCTACTTGACTAATTTAAACTGAAGAACATAGAAGAGGCCTCACCACTTTTAAGGAATGGTGTGATATTAGTTGTTTGATTGTCTCCAAAAAAGGCAGTGCTTGAATACCTAAGGAAACACCTAGCATCAATGGCCCTACCATCTGCATCAGGAAGACAACTTTGTATGTTGCCCTGCTCCACAGTCAAGCAATCTTGGGAACTTGTCTGGCTCACAGTCTCAGCACATTGTGCCACCGCATATACTGTTTCACCACCGCCAACCACGTCTCTCTTACTTGTGGCATAGAAACAGTTTATTCTAGGTGTAGCAACTAGAAGATCCACGAGTATTCCTTGAGTTGCATCAATAGAACAACAGTTTTATTTTTCATCATATTTCTTTCTTTTATCAGTTATTTATTTATTTATTTTTACTGGTCTTCTGATCAAACAAACAAACAAACAAACAAACAAACAAACAAAAGTGTTCTCTTTTTTTAATTTCCTGATTAAATTCATGAACCACATTTTTAACATTAGTCAAATCATGTACCTTGTTAGCCCCAAGGATTTTACCTTAAGTAATTTTGATGATTAACAAACTATAAAGTTGAGTACTTATGATTTTATTTAGTGTGTTGTCCAAATAGAGCCTTATAATGATGATGGACATTCTATGGAAGCCTCGTGGAAGATCATTTCTTACTTGTATTGTTCTTATAGGACTCTTTGTAAAGTTAGTTAGATTGATTCTCCAAGACAAGGGCTTAAAAACTTAACAAAATCTTCAAAACAGAAAAAAAAAAATTCATAGGAAAAATAGTCGATTGGATAATTTATCTAGTCGACTGGATGCTAAATTTATCAGTCGACTTGAGTTGAAAAACAGTCGACTATTTTGTGTTTTGAGAAGATAGTTTCTGTTGTAAAACCAGTCGTTCGGCCTAGGTTTTCAGTCAATTGTTTTACTGGCGCATTTCATTAAGTTTGAAATGCAATAGACTGGATCGCGAACCCAGCCAACTGGATTACTGCACAGAACAGTAACGGCTCTTTTTAGGGATTTTGACTTTGCATTTAATCCTCCCAACTACCTCAAACATTCTGATTTTCAAGAGAGAGTATTTATACTCATTTGAAATTGGTTATTGGTCATTCAACTACTCACATTCAATACTCATTAATTGTATTCAAAGATTCAAGCCCTAGTTTTGTGAGATTCAATCTTCTAGCTCTAGACTTCATTTGTAATTTCTTGAGAGCTATTATTGAGAGTATTTATTGTATCTATCTACTCTACAAGAGAGTGTATTTTAGTTGTATCAAAACTTTTGCTCAATGCTTAAAGTTGTAAAGAGGGTTGCTGTAACCCTTGCTCCAAGTGAAGGTGTTCTTCATTGGAGGTGTAAATGGAATTCAAGAAGAACTTATAAGGAGTGGTTTAATCTTTACCCAAAGAAGATTGTCTAGTGGAATCCTCAAGAGGTGCTCTTGAGAGGTGGATGTAGGCTGCGGATTGCCGAACCACTTAAAAAATTCAATTTGCAAGTGTATCTTTCCCTCTCTCTTTACTTATTATTCAATTTGATATTATGCTTGCTTAAGTTTATAATTTGCCATTAATCGTTAGTAATCTTATTCACCCCCCTCTAAGGATTACTTATGGGCTAACAATTGGTGTAAGAGTGAGGGCTCTTGTATTGATTTCACATATCTTTGAGTTAAAGATCACATAGCAAACACTAGTACCAATATCACTTATGTTGAGGGACAATCATCCCACAGACCTTCATACTTTAATGGAACCAATAATGCTTATAGGAAAAATAGGATGAGAATTTACATTATTGGTCAAGACTTCAATTTACGGCTAATCGTAGTCAAAGGACCTCATGTTCCCACTAAGACTGTAGGCACCAACACTGTTCCTAAGATAGAAGATGAATATGTTGATAGTGACAAGAAACTTATTAAACTGAATGCAATGTCTATGAATCTCTTGTATTGTGGTTTAGACCCAAATGAGTACAATAGAATATCTTCTTGTAAATCAGGTACAGAAATTTGGGATAAACTAGAAGTCACACATGAAGGAATCAATCAAGTTAAGAAGTCTAAGATTAGTTTACTTGTTCAATCTTATGAAATGTAAAAAATGTTTCCTAATGAAACTATTAGTGAAATATCTACTCGTTTTATTACTATCACTAATAGTTTGAAAAATCTTGGTAGAGTTTATCCTAACGAAGAGATGATTGAGAATGTGCTTAGGTCATTACCAAAGCACTGGCAACCAATGGTCATGGCGGTCCGAGAAGCAAAGGAACTTGCAAAGCTTTCAATCGAACAACTCATGGGATCTCTCATCACTCAGGAAATGGAATTGGCTATCTTCGACAATGAAGATAAGAAGAAGCACTTGGGTCTAAAAACTTCAAATGACCAAGATGATGATAGTGATGGAGATGATAAAATGGCCATGATCACTCGTAAGTTCAAAGGTTCTTGAGGAAAGATAAAACCTTCAAAAGAAGGGGACAAAAGGAGAATGATGCCAAGAAGGAACCAATCATTAGCTTCAAGTGCAAAAAGCCCAGGTGCATCAAAGTTGATTGCCCCTTATCAAAGAAGAACTTCAAGTAAAAAGCAAAAATGGCAATGACTTGGGATGATTCCGACCTTGACACATATGAAAATGAGTCAAGCAATGATGAAGTTGCAAACATTTGCCTCATAGCACACGAAAGTGATGAGATAGACTCTAACTATGATTCTTGTAATGAGTCTCATAACTATAATGAGCTTCAAAATGCGTTTGATGAATTGCATGGGGAATTGGAAAATTTGGGAACCAAGTACCTGGTTCTCAAAAAGAATTTCACCTCACTTTCAAATGAGCTTAGTGAATTAAAATCACAAAACGTGTCTTTGAGACAAGAAAATGAAATGCTTTCTTCAAGAAAAATTCCTACAAATGATTTTGAAAAGGAAAACATTGAGTTGAAGAAACAAGTTGAAGACTTGATAAAAATATTAGCAAAATTCACTCATGGAGAGAAACATTTGAACCTGCTTTTGGGAAAACAAAGATGTGTTTTTGATAAAGTTGGATTGGGTTTCAATCCCACTTATAAGGAAAAGAAGTACAATAACTTTTTCTCTAGCAATGCTTCAACTAGCACAAGTTCTTCAAGCAATTCTCATCAAAGCATCTTTTCAAAAGGATCCACTTCAAACTATTTCAATCCTCATGAAACTTGTTATTATTGCATGAGAAAGGGGCATGTGAACTACAAATGTCCAAATAAGGGAAAGATCACTACGGTTTGGATTGAAAAGGGGAACCACACCTCCCTTTGCTAACAAAAGTGGACCCAACGAATATTGGATACCAAAGAGGGTTACTTAAGCTTATTTTATAGGTATGCTTAAAATCTTCAAGCAAGGATTGATGGTTCTTGGATAGTGGATGCTCTAGACACATGACCGGAGACAAATCCAAGTTCTCCTCTCTCTCTCTCTCTCTCTCTCCCAAGGATGGTGGAAATGTCACATTCGGAGACAACTCCAAGAGAAAAGTCATTGGCATAGGTAATGTTGGTAAGAACTCTTCCCTAACCATTAAAAATGTATTATTAGTTGATGATCTTAAGCATAACTTGTTGAGTATTAGTCAATTACGTGATAAATGTTTTAAAGTTGTGTTTGAATCAAATTATTGCATGATTATGGATGCTAAAGATAATAAAGTGCTATTCATTGCATGTCGAGATGAAAATATTTATACTATTAATTTTGATGATATCTCTTCTCAAGATGCTAAATGCTTTGCCGTGTTGAGTGAAACTAGTTGGCTTTGGCATAGACAATTAGGACATGCTAGTATGGATCTCCTTTCAAATTTATCAAAGAATGATTTAGTCAAAGGTTTACCAAAAACAAAATTTGTTAAAGACAAGATTTGTGATGCTTTCCAACTTGGAAAACAAACAAAGACTTCTTTCAAAAAGAAAAAAAAAAAGGTGATTTCTACTAGTAGGCCTCATGAATTGCTTCATATAGATTTATTTGGTCCTAATTGTATAGATAGTATGAGTGACAAAGTGTTTGCATTTATATTTGTTGATGATTATTCAAGATTTACATGGGTCATTTTTCTTGCTCATAAAGATAAGACTTACCCAAATTTTGTAAAATTTTGCAAACGAGTTCAAAATTAAAAAGGGTATGCCATAAATAATTTTAGAAGTGATAGAGGAAGAGAAATTGACAACAAAGATATTTTAAATTTTTGTGATGAAAATGGCTTTGGACATAAATTTTCAACATCAAGAATTCCTCAACAAAATGGTGTTGTTGAAAGGAAAAATAGACCACTTCAAAAGATGGCAAGAACTTTATTGAATGAACCCTCCTTGCCTCAATACTTTTGGGCCGAAACAACTAGCACTTCTTGTTATGTTATCAATAGTATTGTTATTAGAAATAATCTTGGTAAGACTCCCTATGAACTTTGGAAGGTCTGAAAACCTAACATTGGTTACTTTAGAGTTTTCAGTTGTAAGTTCTTCATCTTAAACAATAAGGACAACTTAGGTAGTTTGATACTAAGTCGGATGAGGGTATCTTCTTAGGTTATTCACAAATTAGCAAGGCATATAGAGTCTTCAATAAGAAAACCTAATTTGTAGAAGAGTCCATGTATGTAGTATTTGATGAGGCCAACAAGAAGAAAGGATGATGATGATGATGTAGTAGAAGGTCTAGACATAGCTAGTACCTCAAACTCTTCACCTTTAGAAAATCCTAAGGAAGGTTCCCCTATCCCTCTAGAACCTCCTAGAGAAAACACTAGAGATGACCTTCCTAGAGATTGGAAGACCGTTCATAGTCACACCATAGAACAAATCATAGGTGACCCCGGTCAAGGAATAGCTACTAGATCCTCTCTTAGAAATATTTACAACACCCTAGCTTTCCTTTCTCAAATAGAACCTAAAAACATATATGAAACCGAGCAAGATGATAGTTGGATTATGGCTATGCAAGAAAAGTTGAACCAATTTGAGAGAAACCAAGTTTGGACTTTAGTTCCTAGACCTGATGATAATTCCATCATAGGAACCAAATGGGTGTTTAGGAATATGAAGGATGAATTTGGTGTTGTAGTTAGAAATCAGGCTAGATTGGTAGCCCAAGGGTACAACCAAGAAAAAGGTATAGACTATGAGGAAACCTATGCCCCCGTAGCAAGACTAGAAGCCATTAGAATGCTACTTGCTTTTGCTTGCCACAAAGATTTTAAACTTTTTCAAATGGATGCTAAAAGTGCCTTATTAAATGGATTTATAGTGGAAGAAGTCTATGTCAAGCAACCTCCTGAATTTGAAAACACACAATTTCCTAATCATGTTTTCAAACTCTCAAAAGCCTTATTTGGATTAAAACAAGCTCTTCGTGCTTGGTATTATCATCTTAGCAAGTATTTGCTTGATCTTGGATTTACTCAAGGAAAGATTGACACTACTCTTTTTTATTAAGCATTCCCACAATGACATTTTACTTGTTCAAATCTATATGAATGACATCATTTTTGGTGCTACAAATGAGAAGATGTATGAGGAATTTGCAAAATGCATGCAAGATGAATTTGAAATGAGTATGATGGGAGAACTAAATTTCTTTCTTAATTTACAAATCAAACAACACAAAGATGACATCTTCATAAACCAATCTAAATACATTAAAGATCTATTGAAAAGATTTGGCTTTGAAAATTGCAAACCTATTGGAACTCCCATGAGTTCATCTCTCAAGCTTGGCAAAGACAAATCCGGAAAACTTGTTGATACTAAAAATTTTCGTGGCATGATAGGTAATTTGTTGTATCTCACCACTATTAGACCGGATATTATGTTTAGTATATGTCTTTGTACTAGGTTCCAATCCTTACCTAGAGAGTCGCATGTTGCAGCAGTTAAGAGAATTTTTAAATACTTGTTATGCACAATTGATTTAGGATTATGGTATCCTAAGAACACTCCTTTTGACTTGATTAGTTATTCAGATACGGACTTTGCTGGTTGCAAAGTGGATTGTAAGAGCACAAGTGGCACGCGTCACTTCTTAGGAAACTCCCTAGTCTCTTGGTTTAGTAAGAAACAAAATTTCGTAGCCTTATCCACGGTGGAAGCCAAATATATAGCCGTCAGTAGTTGTAATGCAAAAGTTCTTTATATGAAACAACAATTAGAAGACTTTGGACTTCACTTTGATCACATCCCTCTTAGATGCGATAATACTAGTGCGATTAGTCTCTCTGAAAATTCCATTAAACACTCTAGAACTAAGCACATTAAGATTAGACATCATTTCATTAGAGTTCATGTTCAAAAGGGCGATGTCGAACTTGTTTTCATCGATACAAATTATCAATGGGAGGATATTTTTACTAAACCTCTTCAAGAAGATCGTTTTTGTATCATTTGTCGTGAATTAGGGATGGCTAGTTAAGCCTATATTGTGCAAATTCGAGGCTCGGATCCCCTTTCCCTTTTATTTTATGCAAAAAGCTATATTTTTGATTAAAAATAGTTGATTGATTTTATCTCCAGTCGATCGAATCTTTGTCCCCTTTAAATTTCTCCTGAAAGTCATCAAATCAGTCGACCGAAAGTATTACACAGTCTACCGGACCCCAAAATTTTAGGCAACTGGTTCATTTTTGTCAATCGCTTTATGTTTTCAAACCCCTTGGTCACCCAATCGACCGTTTGTTTTAAACTTGTCGACCGAATTTTTTTGGGGCCAACTCTCTGCTTGAATTTTAGTTGATCGCACTATATTCAGTCGATTGTCGTTCGCCCTAATTTTTGTTCAGTCGACTGGCTTCATGACTTAGTCGACTGTATCACTTTTTCTATATATATATATATCTCTGTAAATTTTTTTAAGAACCCTAAATCCCTCTTTCTCCTCAACCCATCTAGGTGATTACGTCCCCTCCCCTCTTTTCACTTCTGCCACTTCATTCACCATTTTCATCCACCTCCACCACTTTCTACGGCCTCTTCTATCTATGATCATGCCTCCCAAGAATACCAAACGAAAGGAACCAGAGGGCCCCTTTTCTTAACCACCTGTTCCTCAATGCCCTCATCCCATTCCATTCTTCCTTGACAATGATCGCAGACAGAGCTACCCTGATAACTTTATGCATCGAAAGAGCTTGTTAGGTAAAACTCTTTCCTCTAACTTTTCAAATTCAAATGGCTTGCGCATTAGCACCCTCTTTAATGCCCTTGGTTGGACTCCTTTCCTTACTATTAACCAACCCATGTACCTTACTCTTATCTGTGAGTTTTACACTAATCTCACTACCACTCCTGCTCAAATTTCATTTTCTTCTTATGTTCGAGGGGTAAATTGTTTTGTTATTCCTGATCTTGCTTACTCCATTTTTGTTATTCTCTTGGGCAGCATTCGTGCCTATGAAGACATTAAACGGAATGTAGGTTTTGGTTTTATCCCACTGATTGCTTGTAGGCTAGTTTGTGGGAACGTGAGTTCGTTCACGCCTACAAACCCTCTGCCTCATAGCTTACCTTTGAGTCCCGTCTCCTCCACCACATTATCACCTACATTCTCCTTCCATGCACAGGTGGTCGAGATTATGTGTCTTATTTTGATGTCTTTTTGTTATGGTGTATTCTAGAAGGAAAAAAGTTTGACTCTCTGACCCTTTTTTGCAAACACATTTGTGAGACACAGAAGAAATAAAAGCCAGCTCCCTTCTTTTTGGCATGGCTCTCACCTCCATTTTTTGTCACTTCAAGGTCCCCCTTGATGATCTTGATCATCATAATCTGTCTTCTCATGACATATATTCCCCTACCACCTCGTCTCTCATGGGCTATAAGCTCGAGGGTGGTATCTTCGTCCCTAAGACTCCCCCCCGTCCTCCAATTACCCCTCATCCTCCTGCTCCTACCATCTCCACTGATCCTACCACCACCACTATCCCGTCTTTTGATATTCCTTCCTCTTCTACTCCATTAGCCCCTTCCTCATCTTCAGCTCCTCTTACTCCTGATATTTCAGAGCAGTTCTCCATTATCACCGCTTCCATCGAGTCTCTCTCCACCACCGTCTCTTCCCTTCACTCTGCTCTCTCCTCTAGTGTCTCTACCCTCTCCTCTATTGTCGCTTCTCTTTTTGACACTCTGCACGCCGATATTTTGGAGATTGGATCTACTGTCGACGTTCTTCGTACCTCCACTGCTGCTACTCAGGATTTGGTAGATCGTCACTTATCACAGATGCAGTCCAGTCTTGATGACGCTCGAGACGACATTCGTATGATTCAGACTCGATTCCAGATTTGATGGCACTGATGATGTCTTTTGGATATAGGCTAGATGTATAGTTGGATAGTTCATTGATAGTCTTTTGGGTGGATAGTTAGATGGATGACTTTGTTTTGGGGTAGTACATGCTTTCACATTCTTTTTGTATCTATGACATCCCTATTATATCTTAAACTCTCTTTTGATCAATTTATGACAATGGATTCACATCTTTTTTTTTATTATCTTTAAATGTTATCTATGATCTTGTTATTGATATTAATTGTGTGTTCCTGTTAATATTATTGCTTCTCATGATATTAGTATGGTTGATTGTGTACTAACCGTGGGAAGATTATGATAACTTATTATTGGTGATTCCCCCCCCCCCCCCCCCAATCTTGTCCTTCAACTCATTCATATAGGGGGAGATTCTCTCTACTCTAATTGTTTATTGTTGCTCTAAGTGTTTATTGTTGGTGACAAAAGGGGGAGAATATCCATGTTGCTTATCCATGTTGAATTAGTTTTCAATTCTTATCAGACTTAAAATTGATTCATTCATTCACATGATCTTCAAAGTGCATTATTTATCTAGATTGGACTATTACTAATTATTTTTATCTCGGGCAACTAGTAGTTTATCATCATCAAAAAGGGGGAGATTGTTAGCCCCAAGGGTTCTACCTTAAGTAATTTTGATGATTAACAAACTATAAAGTTGAGTACTTATGATTTCATTTAGTGTGTTGTCCAAACAGTGCCTTATAATGATGATGGATATTCTATGGAAGCCTCGTGGAAGATTATGTCTTACTTTTATTGTTCTTATAGGACTCTTTGTAAAGTTAGTTAGATTGATTCTTCAAGACAAGGGGTTAAAAACTTTACAAAATCTTTAAAACAGAAAAACTGTTTTTCATAGGAAAAACTGTTTTTCATAGGAAAAACTGTTTTTCATAGGAAAAACAGTCGACAGGATAAATTTCCCAGTCGATTGGACGCCAAAATTTTCAGTCGACTTGAATTGAAAAATAGTCAATTGTTTCATGTTTTGAGGAGATAGTTTCTATTGTAAAACCAGTCGACTGACCCAGGTTTTCAGTCGACTGTTTTACTGGCACATTGGATTATGTTTGAATTGCAGTCAACTGGATCGCGAACCCAGTCGACTGGATTACTGCGTAGAATAATAACGACTCTTTTTTTAGGGTTTTGACTTTACATTTAATGCTCCCAACTACCTCAAATGTTTTGATTTTCAAGAGAGAGTATTTATACTCATTTGAAATTGGTTGTTGGTCACTCAATTACTCATATTCAATACTCATTAATTGTATTCAAAGATTCAATCCCTAGTTTTGTGAGATTCAATCTTCTTGCTCTAGACTTCATTTGTAATTTCTTGAGAGCTATTATTGAGAGCATTTATTGTATCTATGTACTCTACAAGAGAGTGTATTTCAGTTGTATCAAAACACTTGTTCAATCTTTAAAGTTGTAAAGAGGGTTGGTGTAACCTTTGCTCCAAGTGATGGTGTTCTTCATTAGAGGTGTAAAAGGAGTTCAAGAAGAACTTGTAAGGAGTGGTTTAATCTTCATCTTCACCCAAAGAAGATTGTCTAGTGGAATCATCAAGAGGTGTTTTTGAGGGGTGGACGTAGGCTATGGATTACAGACTACCGAACCACTTGAAAAAATCGATTTACAAGTGTTTCTTTCCCTCTTTCTTTACTTATTGTTTAATTTGATATTATGCTTGCTTAAGTTTATAATTTTCCATTAATCTTTAGTAATCTTATTCACCCCCCTGTAAGGATTACTTTTGGGCCAACAATTGGTATTAGAGCGAGGGCTCTTGTATTGATTTCACATATCTTTGAGTTAAAGATCACATGGTAAACACTAGTACCAATATCACTTATGTTGAGGGACAATCATCCCAAAGACCTCCATGCTTTAATGGAACCAATAATGCTTATTGAAAAAATAGGATGAGAATTTACATTATTGCTCAAGACTTCGATTTATGGCAAATTGTAGTCAAAGGACCTCATGTTCCCACTAAGACTGTAGGCACCGACACTATTTCTAAGACGAAAGATGAACATGTTGATAGTGACAAGAAACTTATTAAAATGAATGCTATGTTTATGAATCTCTTGTATTGTGGCTTAGACCCAAATGAGTACAATAGAATATCTTCTTGTGAATGGGCTAAAGAAATTTGGGATGAACTAGAAGTCACACATGAAGGAACCAACCAAGTTAAGAAATTTAAGATTAGTTTACTTGTTTAATCTTTTAAAATATTTTAAAATGTTTCCTATTGAAACTATTAGTGAAATGTCTACTCGTTTTACTATATTACTAATAGTTTGAAAAATCTTGGTAGAGTTTATCCTAACGAAGAGATGATTGAAAAGGTGCTTAGGTTACTACCAAAGCATTGGCAACCAAAGGTCACGGCGGTTCGAGAAGCAAAAGAACTTGCAAAGCTTTCAATCGAACAACTCATAGGATCTCTCATCACTCACGAAATGAAATTGGTCATCTTCGACAATGAAGATAAAACGAAGAACTTGGGTCTAAAAGCTTCAAATGACCAAGATGATGATAGTGATGGAGAAGATGAAATGGCCATGATCACTCGCAAATTGTATATATGTATGCATGTGTGGACTGTTTGGCTTCTCTCGACGCTGCTATGTCACAGATATGTAACTACTCGGTGGCCAATGGTGCTCGTGTCATCTATGATGGCTGCTTCCTTAGGTACACCTCTTTCTCTGTTATGTTCTATTCTCTGTGTGTGTGTGTGTGTTTTCTTCCTTTATTTTTATCAGAATAACCAGCAATAATACAAAGCAAGTCGTGGGTTTTACTATATATATGTTGGATGTATGTATGATTGAGTTTCGAGCATCTCCAACAGGAACTACCATTTGAATAATTAGAATGGTATTTTAACATTTTTGTTTACCTGCATGTTATTTTATATTATTTTTTTTAAATTTTTTAATAATTTAATCTCCTAACCCCTACAAAATTTTGAAATTTTTTAATAGTTATATACATAATCTTGAACAACAAAATTTTGAAAACTTCAATACATATTTGCACGTTATAAATTTAGTCCAATCCAAACTAATTTCTCATCAATCAAGCTTTAGAAATTAGAAGACGCAACCCTTATTTCGAAAAAGCAGCCATAGGATTCCTGAGGATCTTAAGATGTATTTATGGCTACTTTCCCATCCAATGGTTGTAAGCTGCTTTCTCATATGAGTAGCTTCTTTATCATTACCCTAAATTAAATACTCCATCTGTCTCAAAATATGAGTCCATTTGATAAAACTATAAATTAAGTATCATCATTAACAGGATGATTAGATTTGCAAGAAAGATCCTATCCTCAAGGGTTAAGGTACAATCCTTGCACACTTTCTCTAATCTTACGGTTACTCCTAAATGTGATACCACATTCAAGACTACATCAAGCCCCTGGGGTACTAAGGCTTAGTTTGACCCCCACGTGGCTTTTTAAAAGGAGCTTATGAAATTTATTACTAAGTTCTTTGATAATTTTATACAGGTGACACACTACTCTTCAAAAAGACATCATGAATCCAAAAAGCAACCTTGAGCTTTTAAAAGCTCTATTCTAGAGCTTTTAAAAGCTCCCTCCAAAAAAACCCTAAGCTCAATTTTTGCAAAGGTCATAAACTAGTTACCAAATAAATTAACATGAAATTGTGCTTTAAAGAAGGAGAAGCACCACGTGGGGGCCAAACTAAGCCTAAACCCAAAAGTTTAACAATTTCGATCGTAATAAATGAGTTCGAAGCACTATTATAAAAAAAAAACTTAACTCAAGGACTGAATAATGTAAGAGTACTTTCCATGTTCCGCTGCTCAGCTTCACCGTTTCCTGCATCCTCTAGGATGATAGCATTCAAATGAGTTTGTCCCACTTGGTCCTGAGCAGCTGATACATTGTATGCCCTACGAGGTACTTTTCAGTCCTTGCTAATGTGGCCATGCTTGTTACAGTTATAACAGAGAACGCTCGCCCGGTTATACTTCTTGGGAATTGGACAATCCTTAGCCAAATGACCTAGATTTTTGCAGTTAAAACAAATACGCCGGTATTACCTCTAGCGGCATCATGTAGTACTTGTAGAGGAGGTGCTTGGGTTACAACATAGTTGTTCTGGGGAATTACTATTTGTGGCTTCCTTTCGCTAGTCCAGTTGTGCTTGTTCCCTTATAACCGCATCGGAGGTCTCGGTCCTTGGTTACCCCTGAGTGGTGGTCGACTCCCAAAGCGTCCTTGCTCTCGACTGATAATATTTTCATTCCTCATGACTAATCGTCATTCCTACCATAGCCTTGAAAGTCTGACCCCAATGATTCAGAGTCATCCGTTGAAGTGGTAGCGAAAGACCTAGGTGATACTGCCGGTTCTTTTTCTCTAGAGTATCGATCATATGAAGGGCAAATCGAGATAACCGTTCGAACTGTACCGTATACTCCCTTATGGTCTGGTTCCCTTGCCTCAGCTCGATGAATTCTCTATCCTTCTTGTTCCTCTCCATCTGAGAAAAGTAGCTTTCCAAGAATAGCCCTTTAAACGTAATCCAAGGCATTCTTCCTACTGCGTCCTCTCCCACGGTTGCCTTTTCTGATTCCCACCAATCAATCGCCGCATAAGTCAATTGGAATAATGCCAGTCTATACTTCTCTAACTCACTACATCCGAACGTGTTGAAGATTGCTTCCATCTCCTAGATTCACTGCTCTGCTTGCCATGACTCTATTCTTGTCAAACTTTTCTAGACGAAAATGATAGAAACGCTCCACTATTCTATCCTCAACTGGCCTCGGAGGTAGTCATTGATTATTTCCATTATTCACATTGGGGTTGTTGATTCGTTCTATTCAACACACAAAGGATTCGAACAATCCAGTCGGATTAGCAGCTTGGGGTGCATCTTCAATTAGTTCAGGATGGTTCCTGGTGTATCGTCTGCCATCGATACAGTATGGTTAGGTACCTAAACAGACATCTATCGGTTAGTCGTCAATCCAAAAACAATCACATAAAGTAGTTCATAATTTAAACGTAATAGTTACAACTATTATCATATTAGTAGCAAGGAGGAAACTAATTCCTTGCCTTAGAGGAACAAAATTAGCAAGGAAATGTTTTTTTGTCGCTAAAAAACACTTTTAGTGTAACGACCCACCTCCCCATCTAGCAACAATATTGTCCGCTTTGGGTCTAAACACAAAGAACTTCCCAGGGGGTCACCCATCCCTAGTACTGCTCTGGCAGCAGCACGCTTAACTGTGGAGTTCTTTCATGTTTAGCTCCCTCACGGTTTTAAAAGGCCTTGTTAAGGTATCAGAGCTTGCATAGCCTACCCCTCTCCAATATTGTCCTCTTTGGGTGCCTACCAGGTTTCGAACACTGGCGCCTGCCCTCAAGGTTTTGTTCCTTCACCACTCGGGCAAGGAGGCCTTGTTGTATATAGAGGGGCGATTAATCCTTATAAACTAGTCCAGGAACTTCACCCCAGGCGATGTGGGACAAGTGCCCACACCCGACCTCACCTCATCCATCTTGGCCATCCTGCCTCAGGAGTATTGGCTCTTGGTCATCACATTTAGTGAGAAAATTATTTCCTTGCCTTAGATGAATACAATTGCAAATTAACTATTTTTCATTGCTAAAAACCTCCTTTATTAAGGAAATTTATTCATTGCCTTAGGTTAATACTATTGGCGAGGAAGTATTTTCCTTGCCTTAGAGTTACATTTAGCAACGAAATATTTTCCTTGCCAAATGTCTATATTGAACACAAAATTTTTAACTTTTGGCAAGGAAATCAAACCATTTAGTGATGAAAATATTGAGCATTAGCAAAGAAAAAAATTCATCACTAAAAGTTAAGAATTGGCAAGGAAAATATTTTTCCTTGCTAGAAGCTTTAGAGACGAACCTTTGGGAAAGAATCTGGCAACGAAAGATTTTCCTTGCTAAAGGCTTTAGCCACGAAATTGTGACAGTCAGTAAGGAATATTTTCCTTGAAAAAACCATTTTTTGTTGTAGTATTGCTAAAGCCCCGTGCAAATGGCCTCTTGAATGAACCCCTAATTTTGGTCACCACCCTCATAATTCTTCTTTCCTTGTTGACTTTGTCTTGACCTCTCCATTCCACCTTCCGCCACGAATGCAGTTTGTTGTACTGCCCCAATAGTCGGGTGTCATAAGTTTCCACCCTCAAGCGGGTGTTCTCTCTTAACCCCTCCTCATACTTCCTTGCTCTGTCTTCCGTCGGTATAGAACCCTTTTCGTACCTCAATAACGCATTGTATTTCAATGTATACTCAGTCACTATCATATCTCCCTGTTGGAGATTATCAAATTCCCTCTTCTTCGCATTGTGAGTAGCTCATGGAAAGAATCAGTGATTGAACTCCGCCCTGAATCCTTCCCACGTTATCAGTGCCCCTTGATCCAACACATTAACCCACCAATTCTATGCTTCGCCCTTGAGCACGTCATTGCATTCTCAATTTTCTATGTGACATTGGAAGAGATCTAAAAATCCTTTCCATGTTCATTACCCAATGCTCTGCTAGCATTGTGTCAGATGTCCCATGAAACTCCGTCGGTTTCTTTTTCACAAATTATTTTGACACGGATCGTCCACCCCTGTTCTCAGGTGCATGCATAGCGACAATTGGTATTTCTTTAAATAGAGATATTGGAGGTAATTGTTCCGCTACTGTTCATACCAAGTTTTCGATCATCTCTGACAAATGGTCTATACGTGCATGTGGTGAATGTTCTCGGTCACCGTCCATGGTTTCACAACCCTGTCAATTGCAATGCATAAATACTATGCATGCATGACAATAACGTGATTATGTATGCACAACAACATATCATATGCATCAAACATCTCTACTAAGTGTGGATGCATTCTAGAATATACGCCATATCACTCAACACTCTACTCAACGTCACCCCGCAGTAACAAAAATAGAGAAAATAAATTCCTTTTTGGACCTGTAGGTCATGACAGTTGAAAGTCACCATATTGTCCTTAACAAAGTCTAATTATCAAAGTAATGAATCAAACCACGCATTAGAAAGTTCTAAGGTCGATAACATAACCAAAGTTCATTACTAAACTATTATAAACCATAAGTATCTGTCAAAGCATAAATAAAGTGTCATGGGAACATATGCCGATTAAAAACTTAACTTATTACAATAATCTCTAAAACAGAAACATAAGCGTAAACTATCTACATCGAAGCTCCAGGTCTACAGCTCACGTAGTAGTCATCTCCAGCATAGCTTCCATCATAATAGGCTTCCTCCTCATAACCCCTAGCCATGTACTCATCCCTTGCATACTCGTAACCTTGGCTAGTTGAACCTAGAATATCCAATAGTATAAAATGCTATTAACTATGAAAGTTGAGTGAATGCAAATACTTACAGAGTATCTATAGATATGCAGTATATCAAACAACATCATTAAAGGATCAACTCGACGTCCTCACTTATGTATGCACTATCTTTTCTATAAACAACGGACATCATCCCTATCAACATATAGACTCTTGGGTCCATATCTCGTATGTAGCTCATATCTGGATCAATCTTTTCCTAACCTGGTACGTAGCCCAATACATTACCACTTATTACCTTGATACATATGGACTCTTGGGTCCATATCTCGTACGTAGCTCACATCTGGATCAATCTCTTCCTAAACTGGCACATAGCCCAATACATTACCACTTATTACCTTGATACAGAACCCATATTCTCTTACAAATAAATCACCCACGTAGTCCCATACCACACAATCTATCACCCTGACATGAAGTCCCAACTCTAGTCCACGTAGGCCTTGTTAGGGATATATACTAAAAGCCATGCTTTATGTAGTTGATTTATTATTCATTTAATAAAATCAGTTAATCCATTTTTATGAGAATCTGTGTGGGCAATATTTGTATTATATTGTTTATTTAATATTATGCATGTGTGTCTTTGATTCTACATAGTAGGTGGTTTGGTGTGTAGAGTTCGGCTTACACACGAAAGATCAGACCATCGGATCTTGTAGAATGTAAGATTTTGGTTTACAGTCTTAGATGGATTGGACACACCATCGGTAGGACTGCAGCATGGTGTTGTAGTAGGTTTGTCTTGACTGCGGGAAACGGTATAGTTTCAACTCACCATGCTGGTACACTTTGTGTCTTAAACGGGACCGACTTGTGGGTAATTATCTTTATACTGACTTATAAGATAATGAATACCTCATGACTATTATGAGTGCTTATGCTCTAAATCCTAAGTTAATTTATATACACGTACATTTGATATTTACAATTTGATCCCTAAAATGGTGAGATCCTTAAATGGATCAATATCTCATTGGATTGGGTGACAATATTATTTGTGTGGTGGATATTAATTAATGATGGAATCCATGTCTCAATTTTGGGATTGATGATATCCCCTTGAGAAAGCTTATAAGTTTTGATTATGTCAAACCCTGCAGGTGGATTTTGTATCCGACATATCAGATAAGTTAAGCAGAGGATCTCAAGGAATTTTAAGAGATTAATTAAATATGATTGTCAGTAATTATATTTAATTAATGGATATATGTAATCTTAACATGGGAATATAATAAGCATTTAATAACATGGAGCTCTAAATATATTTTTGAGATAAGGGTAGGAGTGCAATTATAATTCTTTAGTGGTATGAATTATAATTTATGGAAATAGGAATCTGATTCAGTTCGAATTAGGGTTTCCTAATTCCATAAGGAAGCCTATTCCTTATTGACTTCTTATGGTCCCTATCGTAGCCTATATATATGCTGCTTTGGCTCTCTCCTCAGTTTGCATTTTTCCATCAAGAGCATTATAACTCGGAATAGAAAAGAGAGCGTAAAAAGAGAGAGCAAAAACATAAAGGATTTCGAAGGAGCCCACACTCAATTCGATATTCTTGCAGGAAAGGAATACGGTAGAAGATCGTGAGCTGTTATCGAGCCCGTGTTCTCGATTCGTCTATTACAGCAATCCGTTTTAGCAGTTTTAGGTAACTCTAGTTCCGCCCTTATAGGGTTATTGTAGTTTTCACGTAATTTTTGTGCAGTTTCAACTTACACGTTGTCAATGGATTCTGGGAACGCAGTTTCCTAACAGGCCTGACACACAGTCCTAACACTCTGGCCAATACATCTCGATACATTCTGGCTAATACGCCCTGATTCATTCTGGCCAACACGCCATATACACACTGACCGACACGCCTTGATTCATTCTTTGGCCGCCATGCTCGGAAACATACTGGCCACTATGCCTTGATATACTCTGACCATCACGCCGGATCCATTCTGGCCTATACGCCTTGATCCCATACTCGTTGATACGCCTGTCCATTTTGCCCAATACATTACGGCCAATTCGCCCGGCCATTATGCTTGATTACAGCCAACACGCCCGGCCAATATGCCTAATTACATTCTGGCAATCCCGCCCTACTATATCAAACTTGACACGAAGTCCATATCACACAACCTCCCTGAACCCGACACGTAGTCTAACTCTATCATACATAAATTGGACACGCAATCCCAGTTCTATCCTAACACATTAGGATCCCACACTCGACATCATACAATCTTCGTGAATGCATTCACATGCATGCACAAATATAAATAGTATCGACCTCTGCGGTCGATAGACCCACGACTATATACGTTGGCTTCCCAATTCTGTTAGCAACATTATAACAACCTTATACAAAATGTTCCATTGTTTAAAGCACTGGCCCATTATTCAACATGTGAATTATTCCAATACAGTATCCCAACATCAACGCATGATAATAAACAGCTTAACAGTCCATCAGGTATATCCATATTATACATTTAACATTCTGTCTTATTCAATCGATTGAAGTTATTTCAATCGATTGAGGTAAGGTAAGTTCGATCGATTGACAAAGTTAAAGTTCGATCGATTGAAAAACGTTCGATCGATTGACAAAGCTAAAGTTCGATCGATTGAATAACTTTCGATCGATTGAAATTGGTCTGTGTTCAATCAATCAAAAACAAGTTCGATCGATTGAGAAGTGGTTTTCTTTTTAGAGAGAACTGGACCTCTCATGTACGTTAGCGGTCCATTCTTTCTTGTTGAAACACACACACACACATACATATTTATATATACATATATATATATATGTATCTTCGCTACTAAGTGAGTGTAGGCACTCACCGTTGAAGTCGATGACACCGGTGACGCAAGGTGGCCGTAGTTAGTTCTCGGGGTGGTTCCTCTCTTTCTTCTCTCTTCCTTTTTCCTTCCCTTTCACTATCTCTCTCTCTCCCTCTCTCTCTCTCTCTATCTCTCTCCTTCTTCCGCTCCTCTTCCTTCTCTTCTTCTAGCCCGAGAGGGTGTGTGTATTTGTTTGCGAATATAGATATATATACAGGTATGTATGTATATATATAGGAATGTGTATATATATTATCTCTCTCTCTAACTGTCCCAAGGTTTTTTTAATAACCCCAAGTGTGTGTGTGTGTGTGTGTGTGTGTGTGTGTGTGTGTGTATGTGAGATACATATATATAGAGGGAGAAAATGAATGAGAGCCATGGAAATAAACTTGGTTTGCAAGTTCAGTGCGTTCGATCAATCGGTTGAAATGGGGCGACATATGAATTCAGGTCAGCAGTATTTCGATCGCTTGAAGAAGTTTCGATCTTTCGATCGATTCAAAGGGAAAAATACCAATCGATTGATAAAGTTCAAATCGATTGAGAAAGGCATTCAAAGAAGGACAAGTGTAAACATTATGAGTCTCATTTATATCAAAAGTAATATACAAGTAAGATGAAAATAACAGGTATTACAGCACGTTCCCAAAGTTTTGTTACCTACTGCTTTGATACGAATAAATGTCATGACCCATCCCGCTACGAGTGGAAATATGACACATGGCACGCCACCAAGACTTATCCAACTCATTAAAATCATCATTGCAGTAGAATAATATAAATAGAAACATAAAGAAACTCTTTAAACAAAGTTCGTTTGAAAATATTTGAACTACGAGTCCATAAAATCCGTATAAATTTGAAAAATTAATTATATTTCAAAAAAAGAATATTTTAGTTATCCTAAAGGCACCTCAAGAACTAATTAGAACCTTTAAAAATCTTCCAAAAATAGGTGCTAAGGGCCTGTTTGGTTGTCATTCATATTTTCATACAAAATTTTACATAAAAATGATGAGCTTGAATAGTTTCATTTAGAAAAAAAAAAGGTGCTCGTCTCAAAAATGATTCTTGCACTCATGAATTTTGGCATTCTAGAAAAATGAAGAAATTGCCTCATAAGAAAAATATGGTGAAGTCTCCCATATTTGTAAATGGATTCATTCATGGTGATGAATTTTGTCTTTAACTTCTATACAAAATTTGAATGGAACCATTCAATTTGGAGGGACAACCAAACAGGCCCTAAGAGTACACGGGCAGGGGTTAGTTCGACCGGTCGAACTGCCCCTTTGACCGATTGAATGACCCCCCTGGCAGAATCCTCCCCCTTTTAGCAAAATTTGGCCTACAAGGTATTTAACCCTCCTCAAATTGCAACACTTTAAACACACCTATACAATTCCAATCTTCTCAAACTATAACAAGACTACGAGAACATACACGAATCTTATTAAACTATGAAAGGAAGGATAATGAACCAAATTTAGGCTTGTTTGGATCAACTCTTGAAAACACCATTAACATTCGTACTAAAATACGAGTTCGGCAAGTAAACATCCAAGACACGAACTCAAGAGTTCGGATTCATTTCAAAATTAACCATAAGAGGTATTATTACATATTACAACCCTACTAAACCATTCCAAGGTTTTCAAGTTGAAGTACATAGTTTTAACTTCACAAAAAAAAACCTCATTTTATATCATTGGAATGGAAAACAAAAACATATACAAGAATGATCCCCGGCACCCCATCGACCTCACTCTTCTCTCTTCTTCTTTCCTTTCATCTTTTCACCTGTAATGGAGTAAATCTCCACTGCTAAGCTATATGCTGAGTGCACAATTCTAAATGAATGCATATATGACAATTCATGCTTTAAGATATCAAAACACGTCAAATAGTCTCTAGGGAGAGAGATATGCATTTATCTGGTAATGAAACCAATGTCGTGGAAGGCCTTCTCCTTACCACGCATCCGGTGCCCTTGCTGGGCCTTCTCCCAAACCATGCACAGTGCCCTCGCTACTAAATTCTCAAACATCGAAAAGCTTACCCCGAATAAAATTATACCAATCCCCCCTTGACCCACATAAACACTTAGCATGCTCACGTAATCACATAGGCATGCTTTATATATATATATACATATATTCATATGCATAATTAACGGGTCTAAATTAACACACGAATTTTGCCCGGATCCAAAATATCTAGATATTTAAAACATGGAATTTCTTTTAAAACGTAGGTTTAGAATTCATACCTTAAGCTATGTTCCTAATCTTTCAAGAGAAGTTCTACAAGTCCAATCGAATCTACGCTGAATATCCGATCACAAATGAATCCTACAAGATTTACATAATTTTCTTAAATTTTCAAAATTAGGATTTTTGTAAAACTTAGCTAAATAAGGCCTAATAGGTATTAAAATATAGCTCTTACCTCGTGGGCTCTGAAAATATGATTTTGGTTGAAAACCAATGGACGAACGGTCGTCGTTTGGCGTCGTGAAGTCCGAAGCTCCAAAATTTTCCCAATCTCCTAAGCTTGCCCTTGGTTAGATTTTGAGATATTTTGACAAATATCTCATACTTTCTATATATAGGCACAACTCTCACAAACTATGTTTACCTCCCCACGAGTTCTTTAATCTTTTAATTATTCCCAAAAATGTCTCAAACGTCTAAATTATTACGTCACGAGTGAAAATCTATAATTCATAAAGTTTTCGTCTAAGTTCTATTTGTCTCCATAATTACGTTCCCAAAACTATTTTCGTGGAATTTCTAGTTAACCTACCTTTTATGCAACGTGTCCTCTACGTTCTCACCATAACATTCAAAACGATCTTAAACAAGATTGAAACTATCAGAAAGTACACTACACAAGTAATCACTATTCACTAATACCAGTTAATGTCAAATAATATTTAAATTCACATAAATGTCATTTAGACATCTCAATGCCTCCTGATTTTTCGATTACCGTGTCTTCAATTGACATCCACCATTGACCCACAGTCAACTCCATTCACAATTATTAATCAACATTAATAACTTCCAGAAATCAATTATGCGTTTTAAAAATGAAAGCATTTTCCGGGACGGGTATGACAGTGTAGGTACTAGATATACCCCACTAGTGTCCACTGCCACGTGGCACAGAAGGCTGGCACCCATGGGTCCACCCTATAGCCATTTCATTAAATTACCCCTCGCGGTAATGAGTATCCCTCGCGATGCAGGTCTACTCAAGCACCATAGTACTGGTAAGAGATTCTGCGATACACTAGGTATCCTTTGAGATGGGCTAGATCAACCTTGGCTCAAAGGAATAGTTTGGGGGCAATACTCCCATAAGGTTGAGCTACTTGGCACCTCCCTTAGATAAGACTAATAGTCACTATACTGACAAATGCAGACGACATATAGTCATACTATTATATATATATATATATATGTAGGTCTATTCTGGCTTGCATGAAAAGGATTGCGTACGACATGCAGTAGGACCTAATAGAGTATCGTGGTGACATCCCCTTTTGCGATCCTACTATGATTCGGTCATAAACGATTTTCAGGGTCTTTGGCTTAGTGGCTAAGGATAAGAGGAACGTTAGGGACCACTAAATGATACCCTGACATGTCAATGGTCCTTAATCCTTTTAGGGATCTTGGGAGTGTGCCTGGTACACTTGTCATTACATGGAATAACCGACTGATAGCTATTGGTGGTGCTAATGCATATGACAACAAGGCACAAGGTGCAGCTCTGCATACCGACACCAATAGTGAGTCACATGCAATAAATGCTTTATATATGAGGAGGTTCATCAAGGATGGACACAACTTTTTCTTGAGACTTAAGAGTGAAACATTGTATTCAATATTCTCTGCCTACGAATTGCCCCTTTTCTCTCTCCCTCACATTCGATCCCTAAATAGCTCTTATCCTTCACCTAAGTCCAATCCTCTGCATCTCTCTATTATGCTATTGATTGTGATATTCACTCCATTACAAACAATCATCCAAACCACTGACCCACAAGTTGTTTTCAAAGTTACAACATTTTGATACAAAATTACAATAGATCCATTGAAGGGTGCATCATAGAATTTTTCAGAATAGATCCATTGAAGGGCATAGAGAGCCTCAAGCTCCTTCTAGATTTTTTTTAGAGCTACCGTTACTTTTTATTATTATTATTTTTAAAAACACTTAAAACCCCCCTTGAAAATTCGAGGAAACTTCATATTTTATTAGTATTTGAGTTTTTGTGCTAGTTCTTATAATATTTTGTTATATCACCTACATGGGACAATGGATGAACTTACTAAAAAAATCCTTATAAGGTATGTACACTACCCTCAAACCCCCTGTAAATTTGATCACCCCAAGGTCAAATCCCAAAAATTGATTTTGGTTGGATCATTAACAAAAGTAAGTAAATGATTCTATTGACACATTCGAGTAATTAAATGTTATAATATTAGTAAGTTGAATTTATTATCATAACCTGCAATTTCCAAATAAACTTTTAATTCCACCCTGCCAAACCCTAACCTTAAAATTTCTAGATTCTCCTTCCCATCCTTCCCTTCCTTCCCTTCCCTGTATGGTTTAATTTGACTCTGATTGTGGATTCCGCATGAGAGCCTAGGTGTGAGTGAGTGGGATAAAAAGAAGAGCAAGTGGGACATGAGTGTTCCTTGGACTGTCTAATCCTAATGCTCAATCCAACGCATCCTATGTTCTTTGTCACTTATCGGTATATATCGAGGAGCCTTTTTTGTAGTATAGTAGCTTGTTCCCCATACCGTACAACTCCATTCCCACATTGACATTGTAACCCATTATTATCTTTATGCATACATATGCATATATATATATATATATATAAGTCAGGTTCTAAAGAGGGCACCCTCTCTTTATTAAAGAGAGGGGCCTCTGTTTTGGCCGTCAGATCATATTTAAAAACTATGAAATGACAACACTGCCCTTAATGAAAACACGATCCGATGGCCAAAACAAAGGCCCTCTTTTTAATAAGGAGAGGGCGCCCTCTCTAGAGAATTTTCGATATATATTATCCTCTTCATTTATGTGCTTGTCCATATTCCATATACTAGACCATACTCGATACTTTTCCAGTCTTCTCCTAGAATGCAAGTCATTATATATTGTTTATATATAAATATCATAATAATCCTTTTTTTTTACCAGGGTAATTTTTGGGACATAACTTTCATACAGTTTTCGCACAACCTCCTAAAAGATGTGTCTATCTCTCTCCTGCATCACTGTGGGGTCCAGTGACATCACAGGAGAGAGATAAACACATCCTTTTAGGAGGTTGTATGAAAGTTGTCACCAAAGAATTACTCTTTTACCAAGCGGCATATTTCAATTCACTACACCATATGACCAGATTTCTAACGGACAATTTTTATGCTTACTAACGGATATATCCGTTAGTAATGACTCTCCATAATGTCATATATTAGTTCTAACGAATTTTAAGTCAATACCAACTGTGGATACCGGCATTTGGGCCCACTTTAGTTTAAAACATTTTTTCTAATTTCAAATACAAAGAGTCGCCACTTAATTTTCTAAAGGAAAATCAAGAAACTATTTTAAAAGCAAACCAATATTTTGCAAAACCAAAGATAAACTGGGTCCGGGGATTATGGAATGAAAGGGGAAGGAGCCCAGCGCACTAAAACACCTCCTTTTCATCCTATCTCGTGATAGGCCTCTACTCAACATCCTTCTTAATCGAATTATCAATCTAAACATGCCCTCAACTAATACATATATATATATATATAAGTATACATAGCACAAGCATGTCAAAAGAGTTTAAAATTGCCAACGATTGATGAGGGCTATCATTTGTAAAATTTTGGCCCGATATGGAGAAAAATTGGATAAACTTAACCCCATTTCTCTAGTTTGATCTACGCTTGTGTTTCAATTCATTTCTTTACACAATGATGTGCTTTCCGTGGTATATTGTTGTGTTTAGCTCTTTGAATGCAGGTTCTGAAGTTAGAAGGAATAACAAGTTGAAAGGAATAGATCAAGAAACAAGAAGATGAAGTTTGGGTACCAATCGATTGACATAATTCCATAATCAATTGATTGGTATTTTTACCTATCGATTGGAATTTTTACCAATCGATTGATATTTTTGTCAATCGATTGGTGAAAGCTGGAATCAATCTGCGTTAATGGTGCAAGATTTCAGCAATCAGGATGACGACCAGCCGTTACAGAATGTACCTAGACGCCTTCAGCTCGTGGATATTACACTATTTATAGAGGGGAGTGAAAAAGGTTAAGGGTTGGCTCATTTTTTGTTGTTTTGTAGGAATTCTTTCATTCTAGTTTGGAGAATATACGAATTCGAGATTAAAAAGTTCAGCATTTGCTAATTTATATACTCATTCAGGTTTTGTTTGCTTAGTTTCAGTATTCAGTAATTTATTTAGTTATAGTATTGTTTGAGAATTTCCATTTTAATCTTGAATCTTTTATGTAAATCCATGTTTAGATTTAATATATACAACATGTCTCAATTTAGTGTAGTTTCTGCTTGTTTAAGGATGCTAGCTTAGAGTTTTGGTTGGGAATAATGTGAAGAAACATTGTTCCTAGCTGCTACCATGATTCTGTTTGAGAAACAATGGCAATCGATTGGAAACAGAGTCCAATCGATTGCTATTGATTCCAAGCCAATCGATTGGAACTTTTGTCAATCGATTGGAAGTCATTTCATGCCAATCGATTGGTATGCATATGACTTGGGTTGAATTTTTTTTTGTATTCCAGTGACTTCTATTTTAGAAATCAAGTCCAGGTTGATCCTTTAAGTTCAAATTTGCAAATTGATCTTGAAATAAAATCCCTAGTATCTATACTTACTTCACTTAATCTATTTACAAAATAAGGAATACAAAAAGGATGAAACCCCAGTGTACGTTCATGTCAAGTCATGGTAGTAGTTGGTGCAATGCAGATTCACATATTCCCAACACTTTCTTTCATATTTATAAGATCACATTAATTTTCTTTTAATTTAACTGCTTCTTAGTCATTCTTTTCATCATAATCTTGCAATCAGTAGGATCGTTAGAACCTCCACTTTGAAGAAATCATCTTTTATTTTTTTTCCCTTTAGGATTTAATCTAAGTTTCTTTTCCCCAATTCAGTCCCTTGGGAAAACGACTCGGTCTTACCGGTTATTACTCGACGCGACCGTCTACACTTGGACGTACTCTTCTATGAACACATTTCCTGTCGTGTCAAGTTTTTGGCGCCGTTGCCGGGGAGGGTAACGAAGGCCAGGTTTCTTAGATTGATTCAATCTTTCCTTATCCCATTTCTATCTTTCTTTTTCTTTTTGTTCTTCAGAACACAAGCTGTATTGTTTGTGTCATTCTATGTCCTTTGACTCCACTGAAGCTTTCGTCACAAATTTATTTGAAGATTCCATAAATAGTGCTGATAATCCCATTTTTACCCCATCTACTTCTAATCCAATGTCTGATACGGAGAGTCAACAAGGAGAAAATAGGCATGACCTCATCAATGACGGACAACGAACTCTAAGAGAACTCTGAGCTCCTGATCTAACTGCCACACCTTCCTGTATCCGCATCCCTCCGCACACGGGTACATTCCATTTTCGTAATGGAATGATCCAACTATTACCCACATTTCATGGGAAGGAAAAGGAGAAGGCATATTTGCATATTCGAGACTTTGAAGACGTTTGTGGCACGTTCACGGATCAGACTTGCCCAAGTGATATAATCCGACTAAAGCTTTTTCCTTTCACCTTGAAGGACAAAGCGAAGTCATGGTTATTGTCACTCAAACCAAACTCTATTTCGACTTGGCCAGCAATTCATGAAGCCTTTCTCAAGAAGTTCTTCCCTAATCGATTAACGACTGACATCTTGAGACAAATCAAGATGTACAATCAAAAAGAGGAAGAAACATTCGCAGAAGCATGGGAGCGATACAAGGATTTGTTATTGCTATGCCCACATCATGGTTTCGAGAAGTGGCGAACAATAAGCTTCTTCTATGATGGCCTTTCTCCGAAATCGAAGAAACTCGTGGAAACTACGAGTGACGATGAGTTCGTGAGCAAGAATGCAGATCAGGCTGAAGCTCATTTTGAATGGTTGGCCGAACATTCGCCTGAGTGGGAAACTCAAGTGACAAGAACTCAAACTAGTTCGAGTTCAAGTCGTAAGAGTATTTATCAGTTGAAAGCGGAAGATAGTTTAATGGAGAAATTTGAACCAGAATCAGAGATCATCCAATTGGATGACCCTGATTATTCTTCTTAAAAAATTGAGAATCTTGTTTGTTGTATAATAGTTTCTCTCTTTCTTTGTGTGTTTCTTTATTTCCTTATGTCTTCCTTTTTGTTCTTATTCTGTCTTTTTGTTGGCTATAGGATGAATCCACTGCATTTCCTACCACATTTGCTCTTCCATGGGGTCCGCTCTCCGGGAACCCCAGAACAGATGGAACAAGAAAGGCCTATTTTTACTCCGCTGTCCGGCTCATGTCCAGATTCCCCTAATGCGGCAATCGCTGATATGAATACCTGGGATTTGTTGTGCGCAGTTTAAGAATTTCTAAAAGACCTTCAAATCGATTCGGATGGAGAAGTCGTGGAGTACTTCGTGGATTATGCTGAAGGAGAAGACCTTTCTTCCCCAGAATCTGAGCAAAATTGATAACTCCTGTAGCAAATGAATAGGACAGACTTTGTTTTTGTTTTCTTTATTTTTGTTTGTTTGTCTTTCAACCAAGATCTTGTACCCTTGGATGATAATAATCCAATTTGAACAATAAGATTGATGATTTTTGAATAAATTCTTCCTACTTTTGTGTTGATAGGTGTCTTTCCCTGTTTGGATGCTTGTAATCCTGTATTTTACCTCTATAATGCATTTTCAAAATGTTGAGAGTAATTACTTGAAGAATAATTGGGCTGCCATGAACTTTAAATCTCAATCAATTGAACTTGAACATCAATCGATTGAATTGTCTTATCAATCGATTGACATATCTTGTCAATCGATTGATTACTCTTCCAGACGTAAAATCTGTTCTTCTCCCTCTCCCTCTCCCTCATTTCATTCAAAACTAACGAGAAAGAGAGAGAGAACCCAGACGATTTTTGGGCGTGTGAGAGAGCCCCTACCATCCTCTTCATTCTCTTTATTGTCACCATCATCATCCTCATTCTTCACCATCACTGTCGACCTCACCATCTCCACCGCCACTGTCATCGCGTGGACAGAGGGGGAGAAGAAGGAGATTGATTTTTAAAGCCACCAATTTCAGCATCAGCTTCATTACATCATCTCTCTCAACCATGATCAGTTATAGGCGTGGGTTTTGCCTCAATTCTTGATCAAGGTAACCCCCCCAAACCCACACCTATATTTGTCTTTAAATCTTGATCATAATGATAGAGGGGGTCCCTCATGGTCATATGACCACTAACTTATTGGAAGGGGGACGTGAAACCTTGTTATGGGCAGCCCTCTTCAGTCGCTGATGCCAATTGATTGATGTCTGATATCAATCGATTGACATTAGGGTTCAATCGATTGAGCTGAATCTTCAATCGATTGACAATTTATGTCAATCGATTGGTATAAACAGAGAGCAGATTCTTTCTTTTCTCATCCTAACTCTCTGGTTTGGTTTCATTTTCAGGTCTTACGGCTCCCAAGCCTAAGGACAGTGGGCTCCATCCAGAGAAATCAACTTCGCTTGATATTCCTGACCCACTACTGGCTCACGGGTTTAGGAACGACAAGGAGAATACCTAGTTCGTGAAATATTTCAAAACCAGGGATGTCATGGTTGAGCGGTAGTTCAAAAATCTTTGGAGTGATGACAAGCCACCATTCTATCTCACTCGGTTACGCTCATTTCCAAGCTGGCTCCCCGTCCTTACCATTCAAAAGAAAGATTATGCTTCTTGGATTCGATCAGCCTATGCGAGTATGGTAAAAGCCCTTAATGTTCCATACACATATTTTTCTTGTGTTCAAGGCCGCCAGATCGAGTTCAGCCCTACCACAGTGGCCAGAGCTTTGGGTATTGCTGAGGTGCCAGATCACCTATACCTTATCCATGTTGACCTTTCTTTCCCTTCGTTTGACACTGTTGCTATAGAGATTTCAGGCGGGAAAATCAAAAAGTACACCGGGATTCCAGTATTTGATGATCATGATCTGACTATGGACTATCACCTTCTCCACTTAGCTCTCTGCAGCTGTATCCTCCCTACGACTTATAAGTTAGACTTTGCTGCTTGGTATGCGAGAGTTTTATATGCTATTGGGACCGGTTTGCCTATTTGCCTCGCTCAGCTTTTCATCGAGTTTTTCATCAAGCCCACACGTCATCCTAGCAAGGCCCAGCACTTCAAAGGTGCTTGGGTGATCCATAGAGTGTGTAAGGAGGCAGGATTGGTGATACCGGCAGGAGAGATATTGCATAAATCAAAAATTGGTATTTTTGGTTAGTCTGCTGCTATAATTCAAAAAAATAGCAAAAAGAAAGGGAAAGGTAGGAGACAGTAGTAAGAGGAAGAAGAGAAAGAGAGGAGAAGAGACGTTAGAGTCAGAGGACGAGGACCCAGGGACGCCGACAGAGTCAGAGGACGAGGACCCAGGGACGCCGACAGAGGCTGAGGGCCAGGATACAGATATAGTTGAGGAGGAAGAGGAGGACCCAGGGACGCCGACAGCAGCTGAGGGTCAGTATGAGTTGAGAAGACGCGAGCCCCCTACAGCCTCCACATTTGTGCCTGTGTCTCTTCAGACCATTTATGATTTTCTTGTAGAGGAGAGAGAAGCTAGAGTGCGGTTGCATGGGATGATTCGGGAGCTCACGGCTCAACACGAGTTGGTGGCTACTCAGATGGCCTCAGATCGTGATTATGTTCATTCTAGACTTGATCAGCTGGGCAGTCAGGTTGGGCAGATGCTGATGCTGTTGGGGATAGAGCAATCTCTACGTTCTGCATCCATGCCACCTCCACCGACAGTTTCATCGACCACTGCAGCACCCACTTTAGCATCTTCAGCAGACATTTTATCGGAGACACCCCCACCACCACCACCTCCAGCTGCTGCTTCCCCGCCGACTGAGAGTGACCCGGTAGCTATCGTCCAGACTGAGACGGCTGCTGAGGGTGGCAGTGAGATAGCAGATGCTCCAGGTCATGACGATGCACACATGCTATCTGGTGACCATACTACTGAGCCGTAGGAGGGAGTTTTGGTGAACGAGAGAGTGTTTGGTTATTTCATATCTTGTAATCTCTCTTGTGTCACTTTATTTGGTTTTGTGGATACTTTGGGTTGGATTACTACTTTTAGGTATATGATTGTGGATATTTTATAGTTTGGTTGGATGTTTTGAGCTGGATGATGATTTTTGGTTTTCTATCTGTACATGGACTGTTTTGGACTTTTGATATTAATTTACAGATAGTTCTATTTTGCTCATGGATTATGTTTCTATTATCTATACTCTCGATTATCATCCATGTATTTTTGATCTTGGTTGTTTGTGGAGATTGGTATATTGAACCAGGTGAGTTCTCAAATGCGTATTGAAATGCGTGAATCAGATGATATCTTCTTTTACTTGAAATACTTCCATTGTGGACAATGTCGATTTCAGCTGGGGGTAGGAAGTAGATATCCACCTGTGTTTTCTTGATTTTAAAATACACACCTGTTTAATATTAGAATTTCCCATAAATTTCCATGTTTAATTTGTTTTGTCTTTAAAAAAAAAAAAGAGACTGTTGTTAAGCTTCTAACTTTCAAAACCTTGTTCCTCCTAGCTAATTTCATTGTGCAATGATGCATTCATTTTTTTTCTTGTCATAGTATGGACTTTGATTACATGTTACTTTGTCGCTAATCTGGTTTTACGTCCATAGCATTAATATATCCTAAAAATATTTGCACGAGTTGACAATCACAAAAGAATCTTTGAATTGGAGTGAAATATGATTGTCATGTGATTGGATTAATAGTAAAACTTTAAACCCTAGTGAGATTCAAGCCATTCTTTTATTCTGAGGGTCAATCACAAAAACTCATGTCAATTCTTGAAATGCACTATTATGTCGTTGAGAGTCTCATTCTTGTTTAATTTGGCTAATGATTCAGGAGAATGTTCAGGGTCTACTAATTTAAAATTCATGAAATACTCGAGATAAGTTAAAGTGTCTAGAAGATGATTTAGGCCATCGAGTTCTCACTTCGTCACCTGAGAAGGTCTAAATTCCCACTTACCTATCACAAATCAATGCCTCTTTCTGAAATCATATATTCACAGTTTGAGCATGTGACGGTTTGGTGTGAATGGCTAAATGGGGTAAATCAAGAAAGCCCATCAAGCCTTAACTCAAAAAAAAAAAAAGGGATTAGTGGAAATGAAGAAATAAGAGAAGAAGGGTATTGGATAAATAGAAAGTGTGAAGTGAAATTGATATTACCATGTCACATGCTTGAACTCATTATCACATTTCACCGTCCTTAACTTTCTTCCTATTCTATTTCTGTCACAAGTCCTAAAGATTCTAGATAATTTTAACAAATCTCGGGTACGAAATGAGTTTTCCACAGTAGATCGCTCTTGAAGTAATTGGTATTCCATTCATGAGACTCATGCACCTTAAAATGAGCGTTCTTCAGTGTCTAGTATGTAAGCATGCTTGATTGCCTCTACATTTACTCAATTGAGCTTCATACTATGAGTGCAGAATTTTTACGCCAGTTTCAGAGTGATTTTATCTTGAGCATAAACCGTGTGAGATTTGAGTTGAAACTATGAAATCTTGAACATGTCAATCCAAAGAATTCCAAGATAAAGATTTCAGTCATAGTTGTTAACTCCGCACACACACAAGGATGTATAAAGGCTGTGGATGTGGTTTTGACTTGAATATTTATTTTGTAACATGTTGTTTATTTCCATAGTATGATAAAGGAATTAATGTCCTTGTTAAGCAGAATTATTAGCATAAAGGAGAAGTTGAAGCTCTTTGACGAGTTTAGAAAGCTTGACATTTGAATTTTGTGGGTAAGGTAAATTCTCTGAAAACTCTCACGAGACACAACTCGTCCATTAGGGTAAACCTAAGGGTTCAAAGGCTTGTTGCAAACGCTAAATGCAACCGCGATTCCTGTGAAAGTGAGTTAGGATTTTTTTTTTTAGTTCAATAAAAATTGTGACGTTGGCATTCGTTGTCTTAGCTTGATTTAATTTCGCTTCATTGCTAGAGACTAGCAATACGCTAGTTGGGGGTTATGATGAGGGCTATCATTTGTAAAATTTTGGCCCGATATGGAGAAAAATTGGATAAACTTAACCCCATTTCTCTAGTTTGATCTGCGCTTGTGTTTCAATTCATTTCTTTACACAATGATGTGCTTTCTGTGGTATGTTGTTGTGTTTAGCTCTTTGAATGCAGGTTCTGAAGTTAGAAGGAATAACAAGTTGAAAGGAATAAATCAAGAAACAAGAAGATGAAGTTTGGGTACCAATCGATTGACATCATACCAATCGATTGACATAATTCCATAATCAATCGATTGGTATTTTTACCAATCGATTGATATTTTTGTCAATCGATTGCTGAAAGCTGGAATCAATCTGCATTAATGGTGCAAGATTTCAGCAATCAGGACGACGACCAGCCGTTACAGAATGTACCTAGACGCCTTCAGCTCGTGGATATTACACTATTTATAGAGGGGAGTGAAAAGGGTCAAGGGTTGGCTCATTTTTTGTTGTTTTGTAGGAATTTTTTCATTCTAGTTTGGAGAATAGACGAATTCAAGATTAAAAAGTTCAACATTTGCTAATTTATATACTCATTCAGGTTTTGTTTGCTTAGTTTCACTATTCAGTAATTTATTTAGTTATAGTATTGTTTGAGAATTTCCATTTTAATCTTGAATCTTTTATGTAAATCCATGTTTAGATTTAATATATACAACATGTCTCAATTTAGTTTAGTTTCTGTTTGTTTAAGGATGCTAGCTTAGAGTTTTGTTTGGGAATAATGTGAAGAAACATTGTTCCCAGCTGCTACCATGATTCTGTTTGAGAATCAATGGCAATCGATTGGAAACAGAGTCCAATCGATTGCTATTGATTCCAAGCCAATCGATTGGAACTTTTGTCAATCGATTGGAAGTCATTTCATGACAATCGATTGACAATAATATCAATCGATTGGTATGCATATGACTTGGGTTGAATTTTTTTTGTATTCCAGTGACTTCTATTTCAGAAATCAAGTCCAGGTTGATCCTTTAAGTTCAAATTTGCAAATTGATCTTGAAATACAAGCCCTTGTAATTGATTAATTCAATGATCTCTTATGATGAACACATCGAATATCCCATATTCGATTTGTTAGTTATAATTCATGGTTTTAATTAGTTAATATCTCCGTTCGTCATAAGTAAGAGAAGTAATTGGACTACTAGTTTTGTTAAAGTAACATCCTTAGTATCTATACTTACTTCACTTAATCTATTTACGAAATAAGGAATACAAAAAGGATGAAACCCCAATGTGCGTTCATGTCAAGTCATGGTAGTAGTTGGTGCAATGCAGATTCACATATTCCCAACACTTTCTTTCATATTTAAAAGATCACATTAATTTTCTTTTAATTTAACTGCTGCTTAGTCATTCTTTTCATCATAATCTTGCAATCAGTAGGATCGTTAGAACCTCCACTTTAAAGAAATCATCTTTTATTTTGTTTTTTCCCTTTAGGATTCAATCTAAGTTTCTTTTCCCTAATTCCGTCCCTTGGGAAAACGACTCGGTCTTACCGGTTATTACTCGACGCGACCGTCTACGGTTGGACGTACTCTTCTGAGAACACATTTCCTGTCGTGTCAACGATAAAATATCATTCATAAGCCACATAGTTCAATTAGCAAGTGACATGATATGCACAAAGGAACTAGAGAACTTACCTAGGATCCCGCCGCGAATGTTAAACGTGTAATGCATATGAAATAGAAATCCTACAAAAGGGTCTAATCACATATATACATGTAAGGCAAAAACCTAATTCTAAAGTGTCGCATATGAAGTCAAAAATCAATAAAATCAAGAGATAAATGAAGTAGAGAATGGTTGGAAATCATACCTCAAAAGTGCTACAAAACAAAGGTTTGGTCCACATATTTTAAACAAAACATGGTATCAAATAATCAACCCTAAGCACCTAGCTTAAATTTATCAAGCATGGAAAGAATTGACATATTTATGGATTCCTTCTAATTAGTTGAAAATGTATCACCTCTATAGATATGCAAGTCTCAACTAGGAGCCAATGCAATGTCCATATAGAGGTAGTATAATCCCAACATGATTATAAGGAACTCACAACTAGGTTCAATTAGGGACAAATCAAACTAGAATTAAATCCTAACTACAAGTATCAATATACATGGATGAATGCATGGATGTAAACACGAATGAGGACGAACTATGAACTCTTCACTAATTTGGATCACTTAGCCTCTGGATTTAGACTTAATTATCATTATTCAAAACATGATTTGAGTACCAAAGCACTTTGGAAACCATTTACGTTAAGATCAATGAGATTAGACAAAAACAGTGACTGTTTCTCATGAATTACAGAGAGCAGACCAGATTTTAAAAGGTAGAAAACCATGATTCCAACGGTTGGATCTTGATGATTTTTGGATATGATATGCCTCTGTGAGTCTAGTTTCTAACCCAAGAATAAAATTGAAGATTGAACGGTCAGATCTATGGTAATAAGGAAAACACTAGACATCACTCAGGAATATGCAACTCTCTGTCCAGAGATCTTGTACGATTTTCTAAAAATAGTAAACAAATGAGAAACACTTAGATCTTTTTAGGGTACCTTCCTAACACATTAAGCTACTTATAAAAATTTATTAGAGGCCAAGGAAGTTTGGTTAAGGTTCTGATTTATTAATTTTAAAAAGGACTTACTGTTCTGGAATTTTGGACAGAGAGTTTCTTATTTTGAAATCACAAGACCAAACCATCTTAAACATGGAATTTCATCAAAACAAAAATCACAGAGTTACTTAAATGAGTTATGAACATCCTCCAATTGGTCTCATCCAATTCCAATGAACCATGATTTTATAAAAAATCTTTGATCATAGTTGGTTTATGGATTCACTATACCTTTGTTAGATTAATGTTCATAGTTTGAATCAAACTTGAACAACACCTAGTTCCTTTCCCAAATACATGGTCCTTGAGGGATATAAACTTGATATGTCTTAATCTCCTCTCAAATCAATGGTCCTTGGAGGCTAAGATATGACCCAAAAATCATATGAACCTTCATAAGGTATAGAAATAACTCCATGAGATTCAATTTGGAGGACCTAAGTCATGAACTAAGACTTAATTCCATCAAACAAAACATGGATATAACAATGACCCACTTTAATCCCCATATAAGCCATAAGACCATAGGAGACTAATGGATCAAACTAAAGAGGATCCAATGAGATATTGAAGATCTCATGGATTTTCAAGAGAAAATGGAGACAAGGAGAAGTAAAATCAAAGTCTCCATGAAACCCAAATAACAAATTCTTTCATAACTTGTTTTTGTTTTAAAATCCAAGGCTATTTCTAGATCCAAACTAATGAAGGCAACTTATGAAACTTCAATCACAAACTCTATGTGATGTGTGATGAAATAAGGTAGGAAGGGAGATTTTAAAAATGTGTAAAAGTCCTAGATCTATGAGTTTGTGATTGAATTATATATAATAAGTATATGAATAAGGATTTAACCTCTAGAACTTCTCAGGATTTGATTGATTTGGAGAGATCCAAGCCTTACAAGCAATGCTCTTCTTCTTCTTCCTTGAAGCTTCAAGGTTCTTCAATGGAGATTTGAGGAATTGGGTGAATTGGGTAGGATTTCTATGGGATTTTTGGGTTTCTCTCTCTCTCTCTCTCTATATATATATATATATATATTTCTCTAAGAACAATCTTCATCTTCAAAATTCAGCCCCTCTCTCTAAGAATTAAGTCTCATCTTCAAAGTTAAAATTTCTCACCCAAGATTCAAGTCTCCAACCCCTCCAAATGAGAGAAAATGGGATTTTTATAGACTTTCATTATCTAGGGGCTAAGATAAGGGTAGATAGGTCAATTAGGGATGGTGGGAGCATGGTTTGCATGACCTAGGAGTAGTAAACACATACACAAAAATGGGCATCGTTTAGTGCATTCATTTGATCAAAGATTGAAAAAGAATTTTGACTTAAAAATGCAAATTAGCCCAGGCCGGCACTCAATGAAGATGAAACGGCACTCGCTGAGTGCCGCGCGGCACTAGCGAGTGCCGTTCGGGCACTTTGAGTGCTGCTGCACAGCAGTTCAGCACTATTCACAGTAATTCTGCACCTTAATTTCATTTCATGTCATTTAAGTAAATACATAAATTTTATGTATTTACTTAAGACATTAAATGTAATTAGGGAAATACCCCCCCATTTAGATTCAATAAAATATTTAAAAAATCAAAATTCTTAAGGTAAAAAAGTCAACTCTCCCTCCGAAGGCAAAATTTCCAATTTTCTGCACAATTCTTCTTAAAGACCTTTCGATTTCTCAATGCTCTCTTTCATTTAAAATTCTTAAAAATCGTTTCTAGTATGAGGGAGACCCAATGAGCAATTACCGGGATTTTTCATTTTGAAATTCGAAAATTTTACGATTGACCTCCTTTTGACCTGTTGACTTTTCTCTGGGTCAACTGTTGACTTTTGATGACCTTTTTGGGGTTCATGCTGAATTTCTCTCCTTTTGAAAATGGTTTTAAGATGCTCCGAGAACAATGCTGTGTTTTTAGACGTGTTCAAAACTCATGGTCTACAAGGTGACGGTTAAATGAGAATTTTGGTCTTTTTGCCTGAAAAGAACAATTTTAGACCGAGATTCTTCTTGGAAGAGAATCAGATTGCTTGTAAGAGTCTTGATTCTGACGAGACATATTCATCATTGATCTCCAGAGGTAAATCCCCCTAAGTTTAATAGTTCGGTCAAAATTGTGGTGTCTATACCAACGGATATATCCGTGAGTAATATTTACATAAATTAAAACTAGTTGGGGCACACTAACTATGTGAATGGAGAGAGAAATAGAAAAAGATAAGATCGATCTAATTTTGAGGGAGAGGGGAAGTTAAATGTATTTGATAACCCAATAAGTGATGAAAATGAAAGTTTTCAGTACTTAATTTTTTTTCAGCGCGTTTGATAATAACCACTTAATTGAAAAAGTAGCCAAAAATTCACTGAAAACTTTAAGTGAAAAAATTCTACTGAAAATAATCACTGAATGCAATCTATTTCAATAGTTGAAACACTGTTATTTGTATTGCAAATTCAATCACTTAAAATTTTCAGTACTTAAAATTTAGCACTTAGTTTACAGTATTTAATTTTCAGTTTTATCAAACGGTCCCTACGGTATTGTTATTTGTATTGTATAACATTTGCTTGTTCCCTGTTGTTCGTCAGTCGAAATGAGTGACCATTATTGGGTTTTGTTGTGGATTAATTGGTTTTGTTGTGGATCATTGTGGAGCTTTGGGGTTGGGTTGGGATGGGATGGGTGTGTGCGTGTGGTGTGTGTGTATATCCTGCCATAATCCAAGTAATTATGAAAAAAAATCTATTTTTTCTCTTCCCACACATGTTATATATACGTACATATCTATCTATATCTATAATGAGAAGTGCTAGACACACATCCCAACCCACACCCCATACCACACTCTATGCTTTAAATGCATGTACTTTGTGCTGTTTGAATTTTTCACACTTTTTTGTGCACCACTTACACAGCACATGGTACATGCATTTAAAACACGGGTGTGGTTTGGGATGTGGTTTAAAGTGTGTGCCTAGCATTTTTGATCTATAATATATATGCCTATATATGCATAGAGTAATATTTGGGACACAACCTTCATACAACTTTCATACAACCTTCCTAAAAGATGTGTCTATCTCTCTCTTGTGATGTCACTGGACCCCACAGTGACACAGGAAAGAGATAGACACATCTTTTGGGGAGGTTGTATAAAAGTTGTATGAAGGTTGTGTCCCAAGTATTACCCATATGCATATCAAGCTGATAAGGATAATACTTGGGGCACAACTAAAGCCACAACCTTTTGTCCACAATCTTTATTTTGTGTCTATCTCTCTCTTGATGGGTCCCACAGTGCCCACTAGGAAAGAGATAGACACAAAATAGAGGTTATAAGCAAAAGATTGTAACTTTAGTTATGCCCCAAGTATTACGCAGCTGATAAATAAGAGAGAATGAAGTTGTAAGCATTGAAACTGCTTTTTTCAAAGGCTAAAAGTGGACGTTGAGATGAGTAATGCTATGGCTATCCAATATATTTTCTTAATTTCTTTGGTGGATCCTTGGCAGCACAGTTGGCTGGGCAGTATTCATGGGGCACTTAAAAGATCATAAAATTTATTTTTTTGGGTTTTTTTTTTAAAAGATAAATAATATTAATATTAATAAATAAATAAATAAATAAATTGTGGTCCTGCAAGTGCCATGTGGGTGTTGCCCGCCTAACAACACCCTTTTCGCTGCAGAGGATCCATGCTCACGGTCAGGGCAGAGCTAGGATTTAGGGCACAAACTTACATAGGTTCGGGAGCGTTGCTTGGCCCAAATATTTTTGGGTAGAAAAATACTATAACTTTAAGTTCTAGGGTAAAAATTATGTGGTTGTTCTATAGATTTTACACTTAGTTGGTAAAGTGATTGTTCTATCCATTACTCTTTCAAACAAAATTGTGTTTATATGCTTAATTTCTTTTTCTTTCTTTTTTTTTCGTCGTTTTCCTAATAAAATGAAGAATGAGGACATGTTCCAAAGGGATATCTACAATGACATAAATATTTGGGGCTAATTAAAAAATAGGATATTTATTTGCATGAAAGTTACATATAGTTAAGGACCAAATTAAGTGAGATTTTTGAGTGTATAAAGTGGCAAATAAAAATTTTAGTGGGGATACATATGCATAAAATATATATAAAAATTATAAAATAAACAAATAATTTTAAAAAATTGAGGGGACACTTGCCCCTGGTAACCTATATCTCTGCCCTTGTTCATTGCCATATATGTGGAAACAAATTTGAAAAACATAACATCACTACTTAGATTGCCATGGGCTATGGCATTGTAGCAAAGGAGTAGGAATGTTAATTGGGCCGGACAAGCCCGTTTGTTGGGCCCACTAAATTCTAGACCGAGCATTATATGGAAGCTAACCAAGTCGAGTTTGGACAAAATTTTACCGAGCTCATTGTATGAGATCTCGACCCGTTGTAAGCTCGGTCTGTTTAACCTAGTGTACACGTGCGTAAATTTATATTTTTTCTAATTTAACTTCTGACTTACAACTGCTGAATTATGTTGAATTGGATTTTAATTGTTAAATTTGTTTTTTGTCTTAAAGTTCATGAAATAACAAATTGGTTGCTACTGTCAGTTCATAGTCATGCTTTTTGTCTTAAAAAAAAAAGAGTAATGCTATGCTTCCCAAATTTTTATCCCAAAAGTGCTTCTCAAATGATAGGGCAGGGGGCCAGGTCTAATACAGTGGGGCCAGGTCTAATACAGTGGGATCAGTTGAATTTTGATTGGAAGTTGTTTACCTGGCTCCACTACCATATCATTTGGGAAGCAATTTTGAGATAGTAATTTGGAAAGCATAGCACTATCATTACAGGTAGTACTCCGCATTTCTCTTATTTCTTTCGCAGGCTTCGAAAGTTTTGTACTCCACGAAGAGTATGTATGTCACACCCCAACCCGCCTCGGGCAGATTAGGACACGTGTAACAAAGTCACTAAGACACGTCCTCAATACATATAACATAAAACAAGTTTAAACACTCCCTTAAACTCTTCACTAAACTCATTTGTATGAAATTAACCCCAAGGGTAAAATGGTCATTTTGAAATTTTTAGTCAAACTCAATGTCAAAATATAATATTTCTCATTTTAAACCCAACGGTGGAAACGGCTTGCGAATCCGAGCTTCCTAGCCCAGGTTATGACCACAAACCATCATTATTTATCAAAACACACCAGGCCGGTTGACCGGACAGAGAGTCAGAAAAATCCGGTCAACCGGACAGAGAGCCTTGCTGCAGAAATTCTGCAGCAACTTCTCACAACCTGTTTTGCAAGTTTAAAACTTCACCAAATATGCCTAAATCACTTGCAAACACTTCCAAAACCTCCACAACATATCCACAAACATTTTTTTTAAACAAGAACCAACCCAAACCAAATTAAACCAAACTTTGTGGAAACATCCAAAATCATTCTCCAAACTTTTCCAAATGTTTCTAAACCTCAACACAATATCTCCAAACATGAATTGGCAATCAAAACACACACAAGCTAATCCTTAGGATCAAGAACTTACATCAAAACCCACATATTTAACTCAATACTTGTATGACTTCTCAACCAAAGAAAACTAAATTCAATGACAACTCAAGTTGATAATACAAGCTTCCATCTCTCCCCAACATTTAACTAAACATGATCAAAATTCTGTCAAAAAACTTGGCTAACATAACAATCCCTTTAAATACAACCAAATCCATTTGGAAAGCACTCTAAAGTGGCTCAAAACTTCACCCAAACATCATAAAAGGCTTCCAAACCATTTCCAAACATTTTAAAAGTAGTTTAAACATAAATAATCCATAGAATTCCCACTAGGAACCTTAATTTTACATTCAAACCCATATTCTTCCAACACACACACATAAATATTTACACATAAGGAGAAACTAAGTTAGTTTCACAACCAAAACTACTAACTCTTCCCAACTTCACTCCCAAAATATATAACTTGCAACTTGCAAGTACAACTCATGGTTTGGAACATAAACAACCAACCATACCCAACTTTACATATGACAAGTCTCCAAAAACAAACCCAAGCTACATTTACATTGCCAACAAAAGATACATTCTAAGCATAAACTAGCTAGGCATATGAACACATATACACAAGGACAACTCCCAAGCCCAACCCGTCGTGCGGATCATTTCCTCTCCTCGTCTCGTTTGGTACCTGCGATGGTTATTCAATAACCACAACAGAAAATATATTTTCGTTTAAGCTTTCGCTTAGTGAGGGAACTAATCATGCCATTGGAATGCAAAGTATGTAAATGCAACAATCATTATAAATGACAACGAATTGATCTCCGGGAAAGTCAAGTCAATCCAGCCACCACCCCCGGGTCCTTCTCACCCCGGATCTTTCTCACTTTTGGCGCATATAGCGCAACACACACTCTCTTGTGACCCCGAAGGCGTCACCGGCATTTCATTGTGGTCGTCACCACGTCCTACTCATTGAGGACTTCCTATCCCTTACATATGGGACCTATAAATGGTGACCACTACTTGACTTTCCTTTGATCCATATAAACATTTAAGCAAACTTAGCACATAAGCATAACAATTTCACCTTATTGGCATGCTTTTTGCCCAAATTCAACAACATATACATACATGAGCATGAGTTTAGCAACTATGAACAACAATATTCACATTAACATAGCTAAACATCCAATTGAGAGATTAGGACACTCACCTCTTTGATTTATACACAACTAAGCTTAGATTTCCCCAATTCCTTCCCAAGTTTAGCTCAATTCCTAGTTGGTGATAATCCTCCACGAGTCCAAAAGTGGTCTCGGATCGTAAATCCGACGCCGGACGGCGAAGGAGCGGCAAGAAACGTCGTCGAGAATTCCGTCGCCGACTCGAGAGCTCTCGTTCTCTCCAAATTGCTGTAAATCTTATGAAGGAGACACATATGCTTCATGCATATGTGTTGTCATCAACTCTCCCTATATTACATTTACACCCCCCAATCTTTCTTAAGCTTTATTATGAAACCCCCAAGTCAATTACAATATCTACCCACATTTTCTAAATGGATTTAATCTAAGTCCCGCGTGGGTCCCAAATGTGGTCCCACATAAATTATGAGGTTGCTATAAAACCTACCAGTTATCAATTTTATTCAAATACGCCCTCACATGGGTACCCAAATTGGTCCCCTTTCCTATCATAAGACATAATAATAACTTTAAGCATTTAAATAAATATGCACATAAACATATAATGACATCAAAATACAATTATTCTAATTAAACCCTCGTTGGGCCCCACTTTTATACCAGTCCTGCTTTTCACAGGACTTTCATCTGTGTTTGCATTTGAACACCTTTTCACATGTGGGTTCATAACCCCACCTTAATTCATCTCATGCATTAATTATCTTTAATTAACACATAATATTCTCACATTAATCTTCTTTTCCGGGTACGGGTGTTACATTTCTCCCTCCCTTTTAAGAAGTTTGTCCCCAAACTTATTCTTACCTCATCAGTCGAACAAGTGTGGGTACTTCTCCCTGATCTCATCCTCTCGCTCCCAAGTTGCCTCTTCAACGCTATGATTACGCCAGAGGACCATGACCAACGGAATTGTCTTTGTTCTCAACACTTGATCTTTCCTATCCAGAATTCGTACCGGATGTTCAACGTATGTCATATCTTCTCGGACTTCCAACGGCTCTGGTTCAAGGATATGACTCGAATCTGACACGTAACGTCTGAGCATAGACACGTGGAACACGTTATGAACATGTGCTAATTCTTGTGACAACTCCAATCTGTAAGCTACCGGTCCCACCTTACTCAAAATCAGAAAAGGTCCAACATATCTTGGACTTAGCTTACCCTTCTTACCAAACCGTGTTATACCTTTTGAAGGCGAAACCTTTAAGAACACATAATCACCAACTTCAAACTCCAACGGTCTTCTACCCGTATCAGCATAACTTTTGTAGCGACTTTGTGCCACTTGTAACCGTTGCTTAATCAATTTAACTTTGTCGGTGGTGATTTGTACAATTTCTGGTCCTAGAAGTTGTTTTTCCCCAACTTCTGTCCAACACACAGGCGATCTACATTTCCTATCATACAATGCCTCAAAAGGCGTCATTCCAATGCTTGTTTGGAAACTATTGTTATAAGAAAACTCAATTAACGACAAGTGAGTTTCCCAGTCAGCCTTGAAATCCATAACACAAACTCTAAGCATATCCTCTAGAATCTGAATAACCCGTTCTGACTGCCCATCAGTTTGCGGGTGAAATGCCGTGCTAAAATGCAAAGCTGTCCCCATTGCTCTTTGTAGCCCTTCCCAAAATCTGGATACAAAACGTGTATCACGATCCGAGACAATCGATACCGGTGCACCATGCAATCTCACAATCTCCTTAACATAAAGTTCTGCTAACTTTGTCGGTTCTGTAGTCTTTATAGGCAAAAAGTGGGCTGACTTTGTCAACCTATCAACGATCACCCAAATACTATCATTAGATCTAGGAGACCTCGGCAATCCAGACACAAAATCTATTGTAATGTGCTCCCATTTCCATTCCGGTATTTCCAATGGTTGTACTTCCCCCGCAGGTCGTTGATGTTCAAGCTTTACCAATTGACAAGTCATACATTTGGCCACGTACTCAGCAACTTCACGTTTCATTCCACTCCACCAGTAGACCTCCCTCAAATCTCTATACATTTTCGTACTACCCGGATGCACGGAATACCGAGTACTATGAGCTTCTTCCAAAATTCTTTCTTTTAAATTACTAACATTAGGAACGCATAACCGATTGATGTACCATAATACCCCATCATGCAAACTGAACTCTGGTCGCTTACCCTCAGGTAATTCATCTACAACTTTCTTTAAGGTTGGGTCTAGAAGTTGATTTACTTTAATCTCTCCAATCAAGTCAGGTTGTGCTACTATTGCTGCCATTAACCCACCTTCAATTCTAGGAATAATTTCCAGTTCCAAACGTTCAAACTCTTTCACTAACCCTTCTTGTGCTGTCAATACACATGTCAAACTTTCTGATGATTTCCGACTTAAAGCATCGGCGACCACATTCGCCTTACCCGGATGATATTGAATTTTCAGATCGTAGTCCTTTATTAACTCCAACCATCTTCGTTGGCGCATGTTTAAGTCCCTCTGGGTAAATAAGTACTTCAAGCTTTTATGGTCAGTGAAAATTTCACAAGTTTCCCCGTACAAATAATGTCGCCAAATTTTTAAAGCAAAAATTACCGCAGCAAGTTCCAAATCATGAGTTGGATAATTCTTCTCATGAGTTCTCAATTGCCTCGAAGCATACGCTATCACCTTGTCCCCTTGCATAAGGACACACCCCAAACCTTGATGAGAAGCATCGCTATAAATACTAAATCCCCCGGTGCTTGTCGGAATTGCAAGAATCGGAGCAGTAGTCAACTTACTCTTCAATGTCTGAAAACATTCTTCACATTCTTTCCCCCATTCAAACGGAACATCTTTTCGCATAAGTGTTGTCATTGGAGCCGCAATCTTTGAGAAATCTCGAACAAACCTTCTATAATACCCAGCCAATCCCAGAAAGCTACGAATTTCTGACACATTGGTTGGTCTCGTCCAATTCATAACGGCTTCTATTTTCTGTGGATCGACTGACACACCTTCTTTAGAAATCACATGGCCAAGAAAAGTAACACTTGACAACCAAAACTCACTTTTCTTCAGTTTTCCAAACAATTGCTTTTCTCGAAGACGTTGCAACGCCAATCTCAAATGTCTATCATGTTCTTCCGGACTCTTTGAGTAAATGAGAATATCATCAATAAAAACAATAACAAATTCATCAAGATACGTTTTAAAGACCCTATTCATTAAGTCCATAAACGCAGCCGGTGCATTGGTTACCCCAAATGGCATTACAAGAAACTCGTAGTGACCGTATCGAGTTCTGAAGGCTGTCTTTTCAACATCCTCAGCTTTTACTTTTAATTGATGATATCCCGATCTCAAATCAATCTTTGAAAACACCTGAGCTCCTTGTAGTTGATCAAATAAATCATCGATCCGTGGCAATGGGTACTTGTTTTTAATAGTTACCTTGTTAATCTCACGATAATCAATACACATCCTCATCGTTCCGTCTTTCTTTTTCACAAAAAGGACCGGTGCACCCCAGGGTGATACACTTGGCTGAATGAATCCCTTGTCTAATAACTCTTGTAACTGAGTCTTCAACTCTTTCAACTCTACCGGAGCCATTCTATATGGTGCCCGCGAAATGGGTTGTGTTCCCGGTATCACATCTATACCAAATTCAACCTCCCTCTCAATTAACACACTTGGTAAATCTTCTGGGAATACATCAGGAAATTCCCTAACAACTGGTATATCTTCTAATTTTTGTTCAGTGTTTCTAGTATCCGATATACTACAAAGGAAACCTTTACACCCCTTTCTCAATAAACGACAAGCCTTGATGGCAGATACAAGATAAGGTGGTGACACGACACCTATCCCTTGAAAAGAAAAGACTCTATGAGTCGGTGCTTGGAATTCTACCCTTTTGTTTTCACAATCAATAACCGCGTGATTTACTGATAACCAATCCATTCCCAATATGACATCAAAATGCTGAATTACTAACGGTACCAGATTCGCTGTTAACACTTCATCATTAATTTTAACTTCACAATTTCTATAAACTCCTGAACTCACCAAAGATCTTCCTAGCGGAACATCAACAGATAGATCATATTCTAGAAGTTCTAAGGGTACATTCATGTTCCTAGCGAATTGATGTGATACAAACGAGTGTGTAGAACCAGAATCCATTAACACATTAGCAGGTGTTGAACATATAAGAACTTTACCTGACACGACCGTGTTAGCAACGGTGGTCTCCCCTGGATTAAGTTGGAAATAACGACCCTGACGTTGTTCCTTTCCCTGTGATTGTTGTTGTTGTTGAGGTGGTCGCGGTGTTGGTGCACTACTTACGGTTACACTGGAGCCTCCTTGCCTCGGCTTAGGACAATTGCGCATTCGGTGCCCAAGCTCCCCACAGTTATGGCAAACCATTCCACTATCATCCATACGCCTCATCGGAGTGTAAGTATTTGGCCTCACTCCCGGACAATTCTTTGCTACATGCCCCATTTGTCGACAATTGTTGCACATTGTTGTCGGTAGATTGCACACACCCCAATGAAACTTACCACACGTGTTACACCGCGGCTTATTACCTCCACCACCCGAGGAACTCCCAAAGCTTTGTCTTTTTGAACTTCCTTGACCACTATATTGACTTGAACCCGGTCATTTATATTGTTGAGTTACCGGTGCTTGCAAACCTTGTTGATACCCCATATCTCTCTCAGCGATTGAAGCCACATCCAATGCCTCTGCTACTTTGTCCAACCGTTGCACTGATACTTGACGTCGAATCTCGTCTCTAAGCCCCGTTACAAACTTTCTAGTTCGATCCCCTTCATTTGGTACTATATTCTCAGCAAACCGAGCCAAACTTATGAATTTAGCGGAATACTCCCGAACTGTCATCCCTCCTTGTTTCAATTCCATAAACTCTTGAGCTTTTAAATCTTCAAACGATTTCGGAAAGTATTGCTTCTTGAAGAGTACTACGAACTCCCCCCAAGTGTTCGGCCTATCAGGTCCCAATTTTGTACGCCACCAGTACTGTGCTTCTTCTTTTAAGGTGTCGGCAGCAAATAAAACCTGTTGAGTCTCAGAACATGGAAGAACCCTGAATATCCTCTCCATATCGGACAACCAGAAATCGGCTCTCATTGGATCAGTCTCCCCTCTGAATAGTGTCGGTTTCTGCTTGTAAAACTGTGAAATTGTGGTCACCTCCTCCCTTGGATTAGGATTCGGTTGATCGTGCCTCCCCTCTATTGCATGGGTTTCAACCACTTGTACCAAACCGGCTACAACTCTTTCCATTCTCTCCATTTGCGTAGGCGGTGTTGAACCAGACATTTTCTCTCTGGCATTCACAGTACATATTTATATACACGCTACTTTTATATTTTTCAATGCATGCTCAACATCATTCAACATGCTAAATAAACGTGAATGCATGAACTACACATTCATTAATCAATTATGCTTATTACGCGTCGTAGTCGTAATCGTCACTCGTCCCCAAAGGCACTGACCTATTGCTCTGATACCAAAAATTGTCAGACCCCAACCCGCCTCGGGCAGATTAGGACACGTGTAACAAAGTCACTAAGACACGTCCTCAATACATATAACATAAAACAAGTTTAAACACTCCCTTAAACTCTTCACTAAACTCATTTGTATGAAATTAACCCCAAGGGTAAAATGGTCATTTTGAAATTTTTAGTCAAACTCAATGTCAAAATATAATATTTCTCATTTTAAACCCAACGGTGGAAACGGCTTGCGAATCCGAGCTTCCTAGCCCAGGTTATGACCACAAACCATCATTATTTATCAAAACACACCAGGCCGGTTGACCGGACAGAGAGTCAGAAAAATCCGGTCAACCGGACAGAGAGCCTTGCTGCAGAAATTCTGCAGCAACTTCTCACAACCTGTTTTGCAAGTTTAAAACTTCACCAAATATGCCTAAATCACTTGCAAACACTTCCAAAACCTCCACAACATATCCACAAACATTTTTTTTAAACAAGAACCAACCCAAACCAAATTAAACCAAACTTTGTGGAAACATCCAAAATCATTCTCCAAACTTTTCCAAATGTTTCTAAACCTCAACACAATATCTCCAAACATGAATTGGCAATCAAAACACACACAAGCTAATCCTTAGGATCAAGAACTTACATCAAAACCCACATATTTAACTCAATACTTGTATGACTTCTCAACCAAAGAAAACTAAATTCAATGACAACTCAAGTTGATAATACAAGCTTCCATCTCTCCCCAACATTTAACTAAACATGATCAAAATTCTGTCAAAAAACTTGGCTAACATAACAATCCCTTTAAATACAACCAAATCCATTTGGAAAGCACTCTAAAGTGGCTCAAAACTTCACCCAAACATCATAAAAGGCTTCCAAACCATTTCCAAACATTTTAAAAGTAGTTTAAACATAAATAATCCATAGAATTCCCACTAGGAACCTTAATTTTACATTCAAACCCATATTCTTCCAACACACACACATAAATATTTACACATAAGGAGAAACTAAGTTAGTTTCACAACCAAAACTACTAACTCTTCCCAACTTCACTCCCAAAATATATAACTTGCAACTTGCAAGTACAACTCATGGTTTGGAACATAAACAACCAACCATACCCAACTTTACATATGACAAGTCTCCAAAAACAAACCCAAGCTACATTTACATTGCCAACAAAAGATACATTCTAAGCATAAACTAGCTAGGCATATGAACACATATACACAAGGACAACTCCCAAGCCCAACCCGTCGTGCGGATCATTTCCTCTCCTCGTCTCGTTTGGTACCTGCGATGGTTATTCAATAACCACAACAGAAAATATATTTTCGTTTAAGCTTTCGCTTAGTGAGGGAACTAATCATGCCATTGGAATGCAAAGTATGTAAATGCAACAATCATTATAAATGACAACGAATTGATCTCCGGGAAAGTCAAGTCAATCCAGCCACCACCCCCGGGTCCTTCTCACCCCGGATCTTTCTCACTTTTGGCGCATATAGCGCAACACACACTCTCTTGTGACCCCGAAGGCGTCACCGGCATTTCATTGTGGTCGTCACCACGTCCTACTCATTGAGGACTTCCTATCCCTTACATATGGGACCTATAAATGGTGACCACTACTTGACTTTCCTTTGATCCATATAAACATTTAAGCAAACTTAGCACATAAGCATAACAATTTCACCTTATTGGCATGCTTTTTGCCCAAATTCAACAACATATACATACATGAGCATGAGTTTAGCAACTATGAACAACAATATTCACATTAACATAGCTAAACATCCAATTGAGAGATTAGGACACTCACCTCTTTGATTTATACACAACTAAGCTTAGATTTCCCCAATTCCTTCCCAAGTTTAGCTCAATTCCTAGTTGGTGATAATCCTCCACGAGTCCAAAAGTGGTCTCGGATCGTAAATCCGACGCCGGACGGCGAAGGAGCGGCAAGAAACGTCGTCGAGAATTCCGTCGCCGACTCGAGAGCTCTCGTTCTCTCCAAATTGCTGTAAATCTTATGAAGGAGACACATATGCTTCATGCATATGTGTTGTCATCAACTCTCCCTATATTACATTTACACCCCCCAATCTTTCTTAAGCTTTATTATGAAACCCCCAAGTCAATTACAATATCTACCCACATTTTCTAAATGGATTTAATCTAAGTCCCGCGTGGGTCCCAAATGTGGTCCCACATAAATTATGAGGTTGCTATAAAACCTACCAGTTATCAATTTTATTCAAATACGCCCTCACATGGGTACCCAAATTGGTCCCCTTTCCTATCATAAGACATAATAATAACTTTAAACATTTAAATAAATATGCACATAAACATATAATGACATCAAAATACAATTATTCTAATTAGACCCTCGTTGGGCCCCACTTTTATACCAGTCCTGCTTTTCACAGGACTTTCATCTGTGTTTGCATTTGAACACCTTTTCACATGTGGGTTCATAACCCCACCTTAATTCATCTCATGCATTAATTATCTTTAATTAACACATAATATTCTCACATTAATCTTCTTTTCCGGGTACGGGTGTTACAATGTAATATACATACAATTTTCTACACCACACAGTCCTGACAATTGATTCCAGTGGACTCCATGTAGATCCCATATGAGTCCTATACGAGAGCACATGAGATCCACTAAAGTCAATGACCAAATTGTATGGTGTAAGAAAATGTGTTAAAAATGTGTATGTATGTGTGTATCATTATTGCTCCACGAAATATCGTCGAGATTAATGGAATTCGAATAGAATTGAACGAATTAAGAGGCTGTTTGAATATTTTAAGAATGAGTTGAGAGAAATATCAATTTATATTGTTTCATAATAATAATAATAATAATAATAATAATAATAATAATAATATTATTATTATTATTATTATTATATGTGTAAAGGAATATATATAACAAAAATAAACTAGCATCTGGGAGAGAAACAAATACCAGCAATATCAGTCATAAGTGGCATACATAATTCTCTAATGATAGCATCACAATTGTTTCTGATTAGTTTAGTTATCTTTATATACATAGCAGTCAGGGCTGGTCCTGGGCATAGGCAACGTAGATCCCGTCTAGGGCTCCAATTTGATCAAGAAAAATTATAAGGTCTCAGTTTTGAAAAAAAAAATATGTATAATATGTTAGTTCAAAAGACCAACCCTACAATTTAGAAAAAATAATTACATATAAAATATTGGCCCAACTGTAATCCAACACATCCTAAATATTTGTCCCAACTCATTTTCATCTCATCTCTTAGTTTAGCTCACCCAAAATTATTTTACCATCACACTAAACTTTACAAATTTCAATCAACAATCAACCCTTAATACTATTAGGCTATATTTGGTTCATGGATTTAGTGAGGGAGAGAAAAGAAGAAAGGAAATGCGAAAGAGAAAATTAATTCTGTGATATTTTTCCTTGTGTTTCATCCATGATTAATACTACTGAAAACTAATAATATTTAAAATATGAGTAATGGTATACTTTTCAAATTGTGTATCCTAAGTGGTTCTCAAACACGTGGTAGTAGGCCCATCTAATTTTGATTGGAGGATGTTGAAGTTCTCCCACCATTATTGAAGGTGATTCTGTCGCCGCATGTATTTGAGAATCATTTGAGACACAAAATTTGGAAAGTATAGCATTACTCTTTTCTTCCTATTTTTCGTAAGTTTCCTTATTAAATAACAAAAAGTGATTTTTCTTACAAACACCAAATCTCACAACTTTTAAAACAATTGTAAAACATCACCCAAAAAAAACTAAAATATTTTTAATACAGAAAATCTTACCTCAAAAAATAGGTAAATAATAAATAATAAAAAAAGGGGGGGGATCACTGTCGTGAACTCCAATATTGGTCCGTTACAGAGGGGTCTCGCTTGAAGAGCTCGCCTAGGGCTCCCAAACGGTTAGAGCCGGTCCTGATAGCAGTCCCAAAGAATTATGGGTACGATATTTTTGACCTGAGTGTAATTTTTTGTGACCTGATAGTTTTACACCACGTGACTTCTTCTTAACCACATATATGATATAACCAAACCACTCATGTCTTATCATAGAATTATCCTCTGAAGTAATTTAATATTGCCAAACAGACCACACTATTCGTCTCCTATCCTTCACTGTGGTGCCGACAACGCAATCCTAAAGTATTCTATTACTCTAAATAATATATTATCAGTTATATGATACTTATAAAAACTAATGAGAATCTCTGAAAGGGTCATTACATCTCATGCAAATCTCTAGACCGAAAAAGGTGTCATTTGTCTTCTAGTGTTGGGCTGCTTGTTGGCCGCCAGTTTGACTCTCTTCCCTAAACCTAATCTGATCAAATTAATCTGTTTAAAGATTTTAAACAGATTTTCTACAATCTGATCAAATTATTTTTTTATTTAGTATGTTTCATTTGGTTCCTCTAATCACCATGCCATTTTCCCCCTAATTGATAGTAAGATTTGCGTTTTTTAAGAGAAAAAGAGAAAAAAATAAAAAATAGTAATAAAAAAAAAAGATCTACATTTGCCTCATCTAAGTGATTATGGAATTTCAAAGCTAAAATAAAATTGTTTGGCCATCTAAATTATGTAATTCAATTGCACAAAATTGTGAGTAAATCACAAAATTTGTGATTGGTCAAAAATCACATTGGTAGACTTTGCCAAAAATTATTTATTTTTTATTTTTTTTGCGATTGACCAAAAGTTATATTGACAGCTTTTCATCAAGGGTAATTGTTTTGCGACTGAATCAGAAAATAAAAACTCTTCTAAATAGACCCTTCTCATTCGTATCTCATATTCTTCATACATGTTGAGTATTTATTTTTATTTTTTTTGGCTAAAATCATACATGTTGAGTATGTACACATCTTTCGAAGGTCTTAACTCTTCCATGTTTTCAACTTGAAATACACAACAAGAGTTGACCTATATTATACGGAGTATAACATTCAATTTGCTTCTAAAGTATGTAGTTTCTCAATGTTTACTTTTAACAAGTTGCTTCTATTGTAATTGATTGTATCTGTATGGAGATTTTTTTTTTTTTTTTTGGGGGTCAAAGGTTAGTTAATTTCAAGCCTATAAAAGTCCCACAAAAATATTGCAGTTCTCTTTGGTTCATAAATTTAGTGAATGAAAGAAAAGGAAAGGCTTGTTTGATTCATGGATTTCATGAGGGAAGAGAGAGGCGAAAGAAAAATAAGATGGAAAACAAGTACACTTTACCTTGCGCATGGGATTAGTTTTCCATCTTGTTTTCCCCTCTTTTTCCTCACAAAAATCCATGAACCAAACAAAGCCTAAAGAAAACACCTTTCTCTGTTTAGTTGATAAGAAACTAGTAGAAAAAAAAAATTAAAGAAAATATAGCAAATAATAAATTCAAAAAATTAGTGAGACACTAGCCTCCTTTTTTGTCTAAGTTACAACTATATCTTAAAATTTTCAATTATCGATGTTACTAAGCGTGGAAGAAAATAAAAGAGACACAAAGGGAATTAGTTTATCTTGTTTTCTTTTAAAAAAAAAAAAAAACTATATTCACAAACCAAACAGAGCTTAAAGAGGATACAGAGAAAATTAAAAAATAGTTTAGTGGGAGTGGGGAACAAATTAAAAGAGATAGCAAAAAGGATTGGTTGCCCATTACTTGAATTGAGCTGCGAGCTATATTGTAATTTATGAGGACAACTCACACACACAATAGCCATCTCAAGGCCACCACCCTATTTCTAGATCTCTCTTGTACAACTTGTGCACATCCCTTGCCTACAATTTTAGGGGTGCCATTATGCATTTACATTGGTCCATGTGATTACATATAGGCTAAAAAAAAACTATTTGTTACCTTATACATATTTTTTCCAATTTTTATTTTGGACCCTCTAAGATTAATTGTTCCATTAAAAGCTCTCGATTTTTACATCAATTTCAATTGAGGATAATTAATGCCAAATATGACTATCAAATGCTTTCAATATTTATTCTCAACAAAAACTTATTGACTTCAGTGGCCTCAACTAAAATCGATGTAAAAATTGACTTGGAGCATTTTTATGGTGGTTCAAAAGTGCTCCCAGAGAATCAACTTGCTTCCTCGATTCTTGTGATATTTCTATGATAGCGCAACTTAATTTGGTGTTTGTTTTATGGGTAAATTACACTGACCTCCCCTGAGGTTTGACGTAATTACACGGACCTCCCCTCTAGTTTGCAAAATTACACAAACCTCCCTCGAGGTTTGTAATTCGGTAACAAAATGCCCCCTCCACTAACGTTCCGTTAGTTTTTTTTACATTTGCCTCCCCTGAAAATTATAATTAGCCCCCCTATACTATAAAATTGTCATACTAAGCCCCCTTTCTCTTATATTTTTGTTCTAATTATAAAATCCCTCCTCCCTCCTACGTTTTTGGGTTAATTTTTTTAGCATTAATTTATATCTACACAAAATATACACAAAATACATATAAATAGGTCCAAAATTTTTTTTTCCAAGAACAAACCTCTGTCAAGTCCCCCTGTATTAATTTTCTAGATCCGCCCCTGCCCTTATGCTTCAAAAGTGGACACTTAACCCCCTGTGATTGTGGACTAAAATGGAACTGTTATGATTTCACTCAAAACTGACGAAAATTCTAAAATTGGTTAAAAATATAAACACTTAACCCATTTTGTGATGTTAATTTTGGGGTTAACGCTCTTTGAGTGAAATTTATAGCGAGGAGAACGAACTCCTTACCACTTGGCCAACAGGTCATTGGTAACATTAATTTATATCATCTACACAAAATATACACAAAATACATATAAATAGGTCCAAAATTTTTTTTCCAAGAACAAACCTCTATCAAACCCCCTTGTATTAATTTTCTAAATCCGCCCCTGCCCTTATGCTTCAAAAGTGGACACTTAACCCCCTGTGATTGTGGACTAAAATGGAACTGTTATGATTTCACTCAAAGAGCGTTAACCCCAAAATTAACATCACAAAATGGGTTAAGTGTTTATATTTTTAACCAATTTTAGAATGTTATGATTTCACTCAAAGAGCGTTAACCCCAAAATTAACATCACAAAATGGGTTAAGTGTTTATATTTTTAACCAATTTTAGAATTTTCGTCAGTTTTGAGTGAAAACATAACAGTTCCATTTTAGTCCACAATCACAGGGGTTTTAAGTGTCCACTTTTGAAGCATAAGGGCAGGGGCGGATCTAGAAAATTAATACAGGGGGACTTGACAGAGGTTTGTTCTTGGAAAAAAAATTTTGGGACCTATTTATATGTATTTTGTGTATATTTTGTGTAGATATAAATTAATGCTAAAAAAATTAACCCAAAAACGTAGGAGGGAGGAGGGATTTTATAATTAGAACAAAAATATAAGAGAAAGGGGGCTTAGTATGACAAATTTATAATATAGGGGGGCTAATTGTAATTTTCAGGGGAGGCAAATATAAAAAAAAACTAACGGAACGTTAATGGAGGGGGCATTTTGTTACCGAATTACAAACCTCGAGGGAGGTTTGTGTAATTTTGCAAACTAAAGGGAAGGTCCGTGTAATTACGTCAAACCTCAGGGGAGGTCAGTGTAATTTACCCTTGTTTTATTAGGGTGTGAGTACTTTAGCAATTGTAATTAAAAATAAATAAATAAATAAAAGATCACCATAGTTGCGTAAGACGTGATGTATCAAAAACTATATTTTAACACTCTAATTATATTCTCTAATGAACCTCAAGCTAAAATCCAGTAAAGTTAAAGTATCTAATTCACACTAATTGTACTGATAAAACAATAAACAAAGCTAATCTCATTTAATTTATACAGGATTATAAACTTTCTTTTGTTAAATTAAGTGATCACTCAAATCAGGTGGAGTCTCAAATAAAGTGATCTTAATAATTTAATCCAAGTCTAATCTTGCACTGTTGGTGGACCATCTTTTCACTCAGGTGTACTATAATTAATGTTTAAACCATAGCACATAGTAATAAACTAATTTGAAATTAGCATTTCAATTGCCAAACATGGCACTACCTCAAACTCCTTTTAAATAACCCTTGTAGCTTTTCTTATTGAGCGCAGTAGTGCTATGCATCTCAAATTTTATATCCTCAATGGTTCCCAAACACACGTGATAGTAGTCCGACTTACTTTAATTTAATTGGAGGATATTGAAGTGGTCTCACCATTATTAAAAATGGTTTCATTGCTACATGTGTTTGGGAATTATCACAAAATTTGAAAAGCATAGCATTACTTATCCAGAATTAAGAGCCAATGACAACCTTCATTCAAACTATGTGGACTCCAAAATAAAAGAAAACATGGAGAAGTTTTTATGTATCTTGAGGCACTGTGGCATGCCTATGTGGAGCGGTACGACTATATAGTTAGAATAATTTCAAAATTAATTTATGTATTGGCCCTTTAAAAAATTTAACTTATAAAAATTGAGTAATGCTATGCTTTTCAAATTTCTATCCCAAAAGTACTTTCCAAATGATGTTGGCAGTGGGGCCAGGTATACAACTTCCAATCTATTACAAAAGTGCTTCCCAAGTGATGTGATAGTGAGGCCAAGTAAACAACTATAACACCCGTGTACGGGTTTATCGTACTTCATTTCAATTGTCATGCATGATATTTTTTATGTGATGTGTATTGTGACACATGTGTGAGTAAGTTGTAACTCACGAGTCGATTTAGGTGTCTATGTAAGGGAACTCTCTAAGACAGTGTAGAATGAATGTTTTGATGTTGCGAAGTCTCTCCGAGATTGAGACGGACATTGTGGAATACCCTAAAAGTTTATCTGAAAATAAATGTTTGCCTGTGTATTTCATCATTTGTATTATTCTGTGGTTTAGAATTTATTTCTGGCGTTAATTTTAGTATCCTTGTGAGGACAAATTAACATGCTACATAATTGGTAGGTTAATTAGTAATTTTGTAAAATTATGTGGGACCGCATTTTAGCAACTAAACGGAACTTAGTGAAAAACTAGTAAAGTTATATATATATATATATATATATATCGAAGATTTAAGACTTTGAGGGGAGCTAAATGGTATTTGGAAAAGCAAAAACTACATATAGTAAAGTGAGATATTTTGTATACAAAACCTAAATGACTTCTAAAGAGGAGAAAGGAGAGAGAAAAAGAGAGATTTCAATCTCCGAGCTTGTTTGAATAAGTTTTTCGAAAATTCGTTTTCTATAATTTTCATAAAAAGATGATAATTGAAATTTTGATCCATAGGAATCATATTAGACGGACTTGTACACGTTCTTTGTGCTCGGGTTTTCCTTTGGAAAGGGATTTAGGAGCATTAATCGAAGGTGAGTGATTCAACTATGTATTTTGGAATGATTTTCTTGACATGTATTCATATTTTGTATGAAAAGCATGTTTCAATTCATAGCTTGATGTAATTTAGTTCATATTGAGTGATTATATTGATAAGTAGGCCTAATCATATGGTGAAATGTTTGACTTATATCGAAAGCATGTTGAAATGTGTTTGAACATATTTAGTTGCTATTTGGGTCAAAAGAGTGCCTGTACCAAACCATTGTTGTGGAGCCGTTCTAGGCATGAGATCGCACGTTTAAAGAAAAGAAACGTGGGTTTTATCTAATCATGTGGAGATTGGCGAGGAGTCGCAAACTAGGAGTGTGGACCGTACACGTGAGACTCCGCAACTAGTATGAAATGTAGTGATTTGAATGCGAGCATGTTTATCATTTATGTGCATCATTGATTTATTCACTAAGCGTTAGCTTTAACAAATCAATATATGTGTGGTTATTTAAATAACCATTGCAGGTGTTAATGCCAGCGAGGAGTTGGAAAAGTAATCACGAGATGTCGGGAGTTCACTTAGAAGGTGACTGATCATGTTTATCTCATAGTTTTGTAATCGAATGTTATTTAGTTTGTTTTTGTAAGGAACTTGTAATAGAATTGGATAATAGCCTTGTGCATGTTCTTATTTCCATTTCAAATGTTCAACAAGCTTTTAACATAGTTTGAGTTGAAATGGTTTGGTTTCTTTCAGTTAAATAGGTATTGTTTTATTAGCGGTGTTTGTCACGGAAACACCGGGAATTAAAGATGCTTATTTGGAAGTGCCGGTAATTAACGGCGTTTGCGAAAAACGCCGACAATGTTGAAAATGGTCTTTTGGAGGTTGGGTTCTGCTCAGACCACATTCGACTGGTCGAGCGGGGCAGTTCTATCCCTTCTGGAAATTATTTAAATATTTTGATTGGTTCTCAGAGTACCTTTAGGACCCCTTTCAACATAAATTCATCCGTTTCAAAATACAATTGCGTTTTCAAATTTATACGGATTTTACAACTCGGAGTGTTTTGTTTTCAAAAGAGTTGAATACTCAATGTTGATTTTAAGTTTCTTTTCCGCTGCTAGAATTGTTTAATGTATTGGGTGAGCCTCGGTGGCGTGCCACGTGACCTGGATTCATATGTGTAGATCCGGGGCGTGACAACAACTTCCAATTAAAATCTAACTGGTCTATATTAGACTTGGCCTCACTGTCACATTATTTGAAAAGCACTTTTGGAATTAAAAAATTGGAAAGCATAGCTTTACTCTTAAAAATTGGTCCATGCCTTTATATAATTACAACTCGTTGTGATAAATTGTAAGCCAAATTATTAGAATACGACAATACGCAGCAAGGATTGCAAATATCAAACCTCATAACTCTCAAATAGCTCAAAAATTTATAATACTCTTGATGCAAAATATTGTACGTGAATATGTGTATAAATAGATCCAAATAAAAAAATCTCATCTAATGCGTTGCCCCTAACCCCGTGTGTCCTTGTTAGTGTTAGGTAGCCTAACTAATGACCCAGCTCCCCAACTGCGAACTCCTGGTTTCATCATTCATACGTGTTATCTTGCAACTAGACTTGTATACGAGTCTCAAGCCTAGATTTTAGGCTCTTTTAATAAACGAGTCAAGTTTAAACATCAGGAACATGTTTGAATAAGGCTCGTCAGTATGCTTATGATTTGGCTTGGTAAATGGCTTATTTGCTGACATGTATACGTGCTATGGTAGTTTGTCAGTGGTATCACATAACAACTGTATGTAGTACAATTGGTAGAGCATCTAGAAACCAAATTTGAGACTCAAATTCAGAACTACACATTTGTATTATTTCATAATAGGTTCATTTATGAAATGAATTAGATAAATCTGTCACATCTCAGAACTAAGGGTCCGTCTGACAAAACTAGAAATTAAGCGTTGAGTTTTAATTATTGAAATTTTTTAATCGATTGAATTTACAATACTGAAATTAAAATAGCGTTTTCAGTACTGAAATAGACTGCATTCGGGGATTATTTTCAAAGAAATTTTCCACTTAAAGTTTTCAGTGGGTTTTTCGTTGCCTTTTAAATTAAGTGGTACATTATCAAATGCAAAGAAAAAGAATAATTGCAAAAAAAATTTATTTTCAGCAATTAATTGAGTTATCAAACACACCCTAAATCACTAAACGGGATGAATTCGGATCAAATGGAGGTTGATATGTATCCTCAGAAAAATTAGTGGAAAAACTTTTTTAATTGTCTTTGTGTAGATTTTAACGAGGGATAGTTTTGAAAAGTAAGTAAAAATTATACTCCAATTTAGGAAAATAAACACTATTTTAGAGACATCCCAAAATAAAATATAAAACTCACAAAATAGAACGGATGAAGTACTCTATACATTTCTCTAATTTGAATTCTAAATAGGGTAAACTATCTTTTACCCCCTGTAGTTTCCCTCTATGACACTTTACCTTCCTGTAGTCTGAAATATAGCACATAATCCCTTATAATTTGCCTATGTGACACTTTACACCTCACAGTACTATATAACATTGCATTTTAAACAACTGACAAAGCATCAAATTGGACATTCAAAATTGAAACTCAAAGTTGGAAAAACTTGGGAAACAGCGACATATGGCCCATATCGCCATCTCTCTCTCTCTCTCTCATAATAAAATCATCTACTAGAACCATTCCCAAAGTCTCACCCTATTATTTATTGCGTAATTTACTTCGACAAATTTCTATTTATGAAAAAAATACTTTTTAAATAAGTACTTTTTAAATAATGTGATAGTAGAATTAAAATTTTTTAATTAAAATTTAACACATTTCATTGTATTAAACTTGATTCCACTATTATACCATTTAAGAAATATTTTTATGATAAAAGTTTGAGAATCATATAATATTACTCTTCTCAATGCATTCTTCTTCATAAAATAAAAATGAAGAGTAATGCTATGCTTTTAAATTTTTTTTAGGATAATGTTGTGTATGTAAAGTGTGCACATAAAGATTTGGGTCATTCATTTTAGTGGGATCTATTCCTGCACACATGGGATCCACCAAAATGAATGAGCTAGATCTTTATGTACACACTTTATATGTACGAATCATAACACTTTATTTTTTTTTAATCAAAGTACTTTTTTAAATGATATGATAGGATAACTTTTGAGTTAAAAATTTAAAAACCATATCATTAGTCGAAAATGAAAGAGTGCATTTTTACTTACCTATTTAAGGGTTGGGTGAGCATAATCTAAGTACCCCATTAATCAATATAATGGGATTCACAATTTAAATCAATGCTTAAATTATGCTCACCCCGGATGAGCAAATGTGAACTCAAAATAAAATAGTTTAAGATCTCTCTCCACTTCCAAGTTTCAACCAAAACTCCCATCCCTCTCTCTCTCTCTCTCAAAACCATCATACTAATAATTTCTGCTCCTTGGTCAGCAGCTCTTGCATTCACAATCAATAGTCAATATATGAAAATGAAGATCCAGTGCGACGTGTGTGACTCAGACGAGGCGTCGGTGTTCTGCTCAGCTGACGATGCCGCCCTCTGCGCCGCCTGCGACCACCGCGTCCACCACGCCAACAAGCTCGCCGGCAAACACCAACGCTTCTCTCTCCTCCTACCTTCCCCCATACACTTCCCCATCTGCGACATCTGCCAGGTATAGTCTCTACCACAAATGCATATATATATATATATATATATACACACACACACATGTATACAAGTACCCACACACACACATATATTCTCCAATTGATTTTCTTGATAATGGATTTAGGTACAGGGGAAAAAGTGCATTCTTGTCTGTCAACATAAACATATACATACATGTATAGATATATATACATATACATATACATATATATATCGTCGAATTAATTTTCTGGATTGTGGGATTTGGGTAGAGGGAAAAAAGGGGCATTCTTGCTCTGTCTAACAGGACAGAGCTTAGACCCTGCATACGTATATACACAAACCCACACATATATGTAAATATATATATATGTATATAAATATATGTAAACACAAAAATATTATCTGATTGATTTTTCTGGATTGTGGATTTGGGTACAGGAAAAAAGGGCCATCCTGTTCTGTCAACAGGACAGAGCTATCCTATGCAAGGAATGCGATGTCCCAATACACAAAGCAAACGAGCACACCCAGAACCACAATCGATTCCTTCTCACCGGCGTAAAGCTCTCCGCCACCGCCGCCCTCTACTCACCACCACCATCTTCCTCCGCCGCCTCCGCAACCAGCGGATGCGACTCTGTTCCCAATCTCAAGTATCACAACTCAACCAATCAGCCCATTTCATCTTCTCTCTCTACAATTTCTAATCCACCACCGGCCATAGCACAAGTATTTACTGACAACGAGGGCAGTGGCGGCCAAAATCAACCGGTGACGACCACCGTGGGCGGTGGTTCTACAAGTAGCATATCCAAATACTTGATTGAAACGTTACCCGGATGGCATGTTGAAGATTTTCTCGATTCCTCCCCTTCCCCATTCGGTTTCGCTAAGGTTTGATCATAAATTTCCTCTCTGTGTATTATATTTATGTATGTTTATATATATATATATATAGAACCCTCTTCATACCAAACCCTTCTCCATATTATGAGAGAGTCTTAAAAGATTTGTGTTTATAGTTGTTAGATTCAGTTTTCATTAAAGTTAAAAATTGGATTCAACAGTTATAAAAAAAAGTCCTCACTTTGTTAAAATGTGGAGTCCTTTGCGAGAAAGGAGCAAAGAGAGCTTGAGTACCCCTAGATTTAAAAAAAATTTAGATATACTTTTAAAAATTGAAAAAATTTCATGTTTTATTAGTATTTGAACTTTTGAGTTTATTTTTATATCATTAATTTATATCGTATATAAATATAACTATATATAAGTGTATAAAAAAGAATCGTCTTCGGCCTGTGTGAGGTGCAACTTCCTAATTTCGTTCATGTCAAGCCCCATACTTTGTATTAGCCTCTATATATATACAAGTATGTATAGACATTCTATTAATCTGAAAGTTCATTGCTTTGTCTTGGTTGTATTGCAGACTATGGATGAGAATGTGTTAAACCCATTTTGGGATACCCAATTTGAGAGCAATCTGAGTTGCTTTTCATCAGAATCCCAAATTTGGGTGCCTCAAGAACCTTCTTTTTCTTCACAACTATGTGGCCAAATTATTGGGGTCTCCAAAGAAGCTACAAACATGAAATCTAGCAGAAAATGGAGACACGACGGCGTTTTAACTGTTCCACAGATCAGCCCTCAATCCACCACCTCGAAAAGAGCTAGAACTTTTTGGTAGTAGCATAAAAATTTTTATCTTTTCAGATCCAATCCTTTGTTTTTTTGTCTGTTTTTGCAGTTGAATCTTTTAGTTTCTCTCTATGTGCTTGACTCCAAATGGGTTTTTGTTTTTTCATCATCTGGGTTTTAGTTTTTCTTTTACTTGTGAGCTTTGTGTATCAAAATACCTTTTTGATGAATCCTATGAGTGAAATCTTTCAGAGAATGTTGTTGAATCTCGTACAAACAAATTTATCAATCATGGGTCACAAATTCACAATTAATTCCATTTATGGAGTAAATTTAAGAACATTCATGGAAAGTTTTCTGGCTTTTGATTTTAAGGAGGTGACAGTTGCAAAGGAGTACAATTCCTCCTCTTTCTTTGTTCTTTCATTTTTATTTTTATAATAATTGTTGCTATTTTTTATATAAAAAAAATTTTGCATTTTAAATGATTCATAAATAAATGTGACAGTAAACCTACTTAATTTTGATTGAAAGATGATTAGGGTGTGTTTGATAACCCAATTAAGTGGTGAAAATGAAAATTTTCAGCGCTTAATTTTTTTCAGCGCGTTTGATAATATATCACTTAATTGAAAAAACAATGAAAAATTCACTGAAAACATTAAGTGAAAATTTTCTACTGAAAATAATCACTGAATGCGGTCTATTTTAATTCTTGAAACACTGTTTTCAGTATTGCAAATACAAATCACTTATAATTTTCAGTACTTAAATTCAGCACTTAATTTTCAGTACTTAATTTTCAGTTTTATCAAACGCACCGTAAGTAAAGTAATTCCAGTATTATTGAAGGTGATCCCACCACCATATTTAATTCGGAAGCATTTGAGAATTGAAATAGAAATTACTATGCGCACTCCAAAAACCAACAAATGCACTCTATTGTAGAAGTCTATCAACCTGTTATATCAGGCACTTAATGCAACCCATGAAGTGCATTTAGTAATCAAAGGAGTGCGAATAGCATTACCCTTTAAAAGTTGAGAAGCATAATAAAATTGCTATTTTATTTTTGAAAATATTTTTGCTTACCCAAAAAATTGTTCACCAATGATGTTTAATCCTAGATCTCACTGTATTGGCCAATGAGATGCTTGGGTGAGCATTGGTGAATCTTTTTTAGGTGAGCAAAAATGCTCTCTTTATTTTTATAAATTTTCATTTTTTTTGTTCTAATTATTTAGGAATGATGGGATGTTTTTTTGTGAGACAGTGACGTAACATAGGATTGATTGTAGTGTCGATGATTCAACAATAATACACATATATCTCTAATTACATTTTATATTTTAAATGTATGTACTCTATACTGTTTAAGTGGTACACAAAAAAGTGTAAAAAAAAATCAAATACGAAATAATACAAAATATATATATTTAAAGCATAGAATATAATTAAAAATGTTATTAGAAATGTGAATATATCATTATTCATCGATGATTATAATTTATAATAAATGTGGAGATAAGGAAGATGAGGTGAGGACAGATTGGCAAATGTGTCATAGTATGGCTGTGCTCAATAAAGAAATTCTATTTGTGAGGGCGCACCTACCACCTACCATCATTTTCATCATTCGAGAAATGGATATAATGCTCTTTTTGTTTTTTTATCCACTTCTCATTTTGGGTCAATGCCTCAATGGCAATCAAACAAAGTGGTGTTAAATACATCTTTCAATTTTTATTTTTTTGCGTGTTTTTTTTAACATGTGCTCTTAGGGTATATGTTAAGATTCTAAAAGTAAAAATAAATAGGGAGACAAACATTGAATCCCACATCGAATACTGAAACTCACACTATACCTTTTGTTTATTTCTACTTTTAGAACATTAACATATGTCCTAAGGGCACATGTTAACAAAACCCTTTTTTTTTTTTTTACAATAACACTAGAGAGACACACTAAATGACCCTCCAAATGACCTACAAGGGCTTTTTAGCAAAATTCTCAAAATATTGCTGGGACCCACACCAAAGACACCCTCAAATTCCTAAATCTCCCTCCCTCCCTCCACAACACCCCCCCAAATCACACGAATAGAACCCCTAGTAGAACCCCAGCCCCCTCTCTGCGAACCCGATGTAACGACCCTGGTGTTGTGGGCGGGCTGCTGTAAGTGCCTTTGTGGCTGCAGTAGGTGCTGGCAGGCTACACACTATGAGAAGTTCGTCCCACATCGCCTGGGTGTGGAAAAGTAATGTGCTATATATGTGTGATTTCAAGTCTTCCTAGTAGAGGCCTTTTGGGTAGTGACCCAAGAATAAATCCGTGCGGGTTTGGGCCCAAAGCGGACAATATCTTACTGAGCGAGACTTGGGTCGTGAAAGAATGGTATCAGAGCTAGACCCAGCCGGAAGTGTGCCAACGTGGACGTTGGGCCCTAAAGGGGGTGGAATGTAACGACCCTAGTGTTGTGGGCGGGCTGCTGTAGGTGCCTTTGTGGCTGCAGTAGGTGCTGGCAGGCTACACGCTATGGGAAGTTCGTCCCACATTATAACACTCGCATTCGTGTTATTGCATTTGTATCATATTGTCATTCATGATAATGTGATGTGTTGTGCATCTTGGCACATGTTTGGGTGAGTTTTGACTCACGAGTTGATTTGGGTGTCTGTATTAGAGAACCCTCTGAGACTGTAGTGATGGAGCGTTGTGATATTTTGACGTCTCTCCAAATATGAGATGGTTATTGTGGAATACTTTAAATGTTTATCTGAAAATAAATGTTTACCTGTGTATTTCAATATCTGTATTATTTTCTGGCTTAGAATATATTTCTGTTGTTAGTTTTAGTATCCTGGTGAGAACGAATTAACACGCTATTAATTTGGTAGGCTAATTAGCAACTTCGGAAACGTTATGTAGAAATTCGCGTTTTAGCAATCAAACGAAACTTAGTCGAAAACTTTTATAATTTTGAAGTTTCACTTATAAAACTGTGAATAAGCTGTATAGAAAGTTTCAGAGACTGATTAGGAGATTTGAAAACTCGTGGGGAGGTAAACGTAATTTTCAAAAGAGTTGCCTATATATCGATAGAGATGGATGAGATATTTTTCATAAGCTTAACCTAAAATTTCAAGAGGAGGCCAAAAGGGGGCTAGAGGGAGATTTTGTTGCTTCAAGCTTTGCGACGCCAAACGACGACCTTCCGTCAGTTTGTTTTCTCCCATATTTCATATTCGAGCTCCTCGAGGTAAGAGCTTCGTTTTGATACCTATTAGGGCCTGTTTGGCTAAGTTTTCCGAAAAGTTGTTTTCTAGAATTTTTCATAAAAGTTGATAAATGGAATTTTGATTCATAGGAATTGTACTAGACGGACTTCTACACGTTCTTTGTACACGAGTTTTCTTTGGATCGAATTATAGGAGCGTTATTTGGAGGTGAGTGATTCAACTATGTTTTGGAATGATTTCTTGGTATGTATTCATGTTATGTTTGAATAGCATGTATTAATTCTTAGAGATATATTGTGTAGTTCATATTGGACATTTGTATTAATAAGTAGGCTCAATAGCACGGTGATATGTTTTGATTACCGTGAGCATGGTGATATGTATTTGAGCATGTTAAGTTGCTTATATGGGTCAGAAGGAGCACGTGGTCACCGTGCCATTTTGTGGAGCCGATATAGGCATTAAGGTCGCACGATTGAAGAGAAGAATCATGGGTCTTACCCTTTCGCGTGGACTTATTGGCGAGGAGTCGCGGAATGGGAGTATGGACGGGCACGTGAGTCTCCGGCGACTAGTATGAAATGTAGAGATGTGAATGCGGACATGTTTATCATTCATGTACATATGTTGTTTTATTCACTAAGCTTTAGCTTAAACAAATCGAATATATGTGGTTATTCAAATAACCATTTCAAGTGTTAATGCTGGCGAGGAATCGGAGAAGTGAGTACGTGGGTTGGGAGTTTTTTGAGAAGGCAACTTGAATGTTAACTTTGTAGTTTTGGGACAATAGGATGTTGTAATAAGAATTTTTATCGTTTTAACTTATGTTTAATTTAGTATGTTAGAATGGATTTAAACCGTTGTAATAGTTAGTGACATGTTGTAATCTTGCTTTAGAAATGTTTTAATACAGCTAAGATTACTTTGGTTTGAGTTTGGTTGGAGTGGTTGATCATTGGTGAAAGTTAGAAAGCTTTTCAACTTGAAATTCTGCAGTTTTGGCTGCTGTCAGAGGAGCAGTCGACGGGGCAGTCCACGGGATAGTGCAGTTAACTATTTTTTCCTTATTATGGTAAAAGCAGTCGACGGGGCAGTCGACGGGACAGTGCAGTCCAGCTATTTTCCTTATTTTGGTAAAAGCAGTTAGGGCTGTCCAACAAAAACCGAACCCGACCAAACCCGACCCCACCCGACCGAACCCGACCCCACCCGACCCCACCCGTGACTATTTGGTTGAGTCACGGGTTTTACAAGTCAAACCCGAACATGTTTCGGATGGATATCGGTTTCTCCCTTCAAACACCCGACTACACCCGACCCGACCCGACTGTACACAACATGATTAAAAAAATATATTTTTTAATTACAGACTATGCAATAAAACTTTGAATGTGCATATATATATATGTATGTATATAATTTGTGTGTGTTTTACAGCTCTATGACGATTGTTCTTAAGTTTTTCTTCATATCTACAATTTGTGTGTGTGTTTTTTTTTTTGGTTTACAGATCTATCATCTACACATTGTTGTTTTTACTTAACTGAATGTATAATTGTTTTTATTTTACAGATCTATAATTGTTGTTCCTCAGAATTTTAGTTGTTCTTTACATTGTACAATTTTTCTTCACTTTGTTGTTTTTAGTCGGGTTTCACCCGACCCAACCCGAAACCACCCGAACCCGAACTCACCCGAACCCGATGGATGATGAGTGGATCACGGGTGGAGAAGGTCTAACCCGACTGCTATTCGGGTGGATGATCGGGTGAGGGCTAAACCCGACTCACCCGACCCGTGGACACCCCTAAAAGCAGTCGACTGGGCCCTGCCTCAGTTGACTGGACCTCTGAAGGTTGATGTATTCTTTTTGTTTCTGCTTACTTCAGTCGACTGAGGGTCCCGACCCAGTCGACTGAACCTCTGCTTTTGAAAATGTGTTTTGTTTTCCGCTGCGTGTGTTCTTCAAATTAAACTTTTGAGAACGTTAATGAATTGGTTTAGCCTTGGTGGCGTGCCACGGACTTCGGTTCTGCTATTGTGGGACCGGGCTGTGACACACATCGCCTGGGTGTGGAAAAGTAATGTGCTATATATGTGTGGTTTCAAGTCTCCCTAGTAAGAGGCCAATTGGGTAGTAACCCAAGAACAAATCCGTGCGGGTTTGGGCCCAAAGCGGACAATATCTTACTGAGCGAGATTTGGGTCGTGACACCCGAGCTCCCACCTTCCCCTCCCGTCGACCCCTACCAGAATCCTGCACAGGATTGTCGCCAGCAGCTGTCGGAGCTTCCCGTCGCCGGTGGACCAAAGTGGACAAGTCTTCTCCCTCCCTCCCCCCTTTCTTCATCTTCTCTCTCGTAAACTACATAACCGGTTCTACCTTCCCAAACTGCTCCTAAAAGTTCTTGTTTCTGCTAGCTGCTACATAAATATTTCGTTTCTATTTTTAGGACAAAAGTTGCAAACGTTTTATTGGTCCGAAATAAAGAAAACACTACGCAATGAAAAAGATGAAAATCAATACAAAAATCGAGAATTAACACCTTAGAGTAGTTACAGTAGTAGCACTAATAATTTGCTAAAAGTAAGGTCAAGTTTATGAAGATATTAAAATTTCTCAAAATGGTCCATATGGGGATTAATTAAAATTGGCACCTTATATGAGAGTTTCAATGTCAAAATTAACCCCACATAGGCAGTTAATATCAAAATTAGCACCTAGAAGGGGTTAAGTATTAAAAGTTTACCCTAAATAGATAGGTTAAATGGTAGCATTATCCCCATATAGGGGTTTAACTCTAAATTTTCATAGTTATTTGCAAGTTGCAAGTTATTCGAAGTTGTTTTTCCTTGAAAGAGTCTCTCCCTTGCCTTAATAGCCTGCAAATTCAACACCAAAAAATTTAAAATCATAAGGGTAAATTAAAAAATCATTAATCGCATCCTCTTTAAGGATAAACCCAACGAGAATTTAGCTTTAGCTAAATATTGGGAGAAGAACATTAAAGAACCTGCTTTTGCCGATTTGTGAAACCTGTTATGAGAGATAGAATTGTTGATTGTACAATGGACCCAATCACAATACCAATCCAAAGGCCATTTACTCTCAAATGAAGAACAAATCCCAGTACTATAACAATTGGTGTTCCAATGAAATAAAATGCCCCAATATTCACATAAGTCCCTGTATGTTGCCAGCCACTCCCCCTAGCAATACCTTGGCCAATGAAAATGATTTTTAAGCTATGTAGTATATACACACACACATACACATATATAAATATATATATATTTATATAACTTATTGTTTGAATATATGTTTGTTATATCAAAAATAAAAATAAAAATAAACATAAAAAGCAGGGAAGCTAACCAGAAAAAACTGCTTATAAACTGTCTGTGACAATTGAGAGACAAATTAGAGGAGTCATTTCTGTAATGTAGTTCAATGGATTGACATGGCTATTCTTCGGCTATTCTTCTATATAGAAAAATCATTTTGCCACTAGTATTTCAATGGATTAATTATGATGTTAATTATCGCAGGTATTAACCATGCTGTGTTACATTGTGACACACGGCCGCATTTGTGGCATCTTTAAAACCTGGGAGGAGAGTGAAGCTCATGTGAAGTATTATCCCAATGCAAAACATAAGAGATACAATACTCTTGTCGAGGCAGAAGCAGCTTGGCTCAAGGATGTTGATTACATGACTGAAGTGGCTTCAACATCTCAAGGACCCACTCCGACGCTTATCCCGGCACCTACTCTACAATCCACCACACATGACAGCAAGCCTTGGCAATACATTTTCGTTTTCATTTTGGGTTATTTGTTCTGTAAAGTAGTAAATTACTTGTAGTCTGTCACTTGCAAGACAGAATTTGCACTAGTTCAAGTGTTGAATTGTTGTAATGTATTATGAACATGTTGGTATCCAATTCGCTTGTGTTGAGTGGATTCATAGATTGAGCAATTTTTGTGTAAAACCTGTGTTTGTGCAGTTTGTTTGTGCAAGTTTTTTGTGCAGTATTTGTGCAGTGTATGTGCAGTTTTTTTGTGCTGAATTTGAGCAGTTTTTTTGTGCAATTTCTTCCCCTAGCATCGCTAATAACTCTTTAAAAGTTAAGTGTAATTGGTTTTCGTTGTACATGTTCAAACTATCTATTTTGTTTTACATGTTCAAACTATCTATTTTGGTTTAAAGCTACAACAAAGTTCCAGAGAATTTTCACCAATATTCCATTTACTGTAAATTTTTTCCAAAGCAACCGGGGGAGGTAGCATTAGTAACACTCCAACTACTAAGAGATAAAAGCTGACTCTCTTGAATTTAATGTCTCAACAACCTGTTAAGGCTCCTCTTGTTATTGGTTCACATTTACAAGGAACCAAAGCAGCAAGAAAATGAATATGTACAAAAAGAATATGAACATCACATATGAACATCATGATTCGAGGTGAAAAGTGCATGTTCATAGCGTATTATATGGTCTTTTATGCATACTTTATCCTCAAAATCCCTACATTTAGGTGCATTCTAATAACAATGTTCTTTTTATTGTGTTAATGCTAAAATATATGTTTTTGCAATGTTTTATAGGTATTAGGATGTAAACCAATGAAGTGGAGCTAAAGAAAGTGATTTTGGTGGATAGAACAACAGAAGCAGCTGGGAAAATGCCAATTTTGACAATGATGACTTCAGATTTGGAAGATTTTCCCAGAGACAAGAAATGTAGATCTTTGAGTTACGGTCGCGTGGCCGCAAACGGGAGGTCAATCCGAGGTCCGAGTAAAAAGTTATGGCCATTCTCCCATCGGTGTGCAGAGCTGTCAAAATCAGAGAGTTCAAGCGATTGAAGAGAGTTCAATCGATCGAACCTTCGATCGATCGAACTGAGCTCGATCGATCGAACCTTATTTTCACCCAAAAGTTGCGTAAACTCTGTGAGAACCCTATATATACGTCGTTTTGACGCCAGACGAAGGGAGGACGCTCCAGAACGCACAGAACAGCAGTTTAGGGTAGTTTTAGGGTTAGTTTAGGAGTAGATTAGGTTAGATTCATATTCTTCTTCATCTTTTTCATTAATATACTGAAGATTACTCAAGATTGATGTTGATTACAAGTTCTATTCAGGTTTATTCCAGGTTTTTATGTTCCTTTATCTCTATTTGATTGTTTATTAGTTTAGATGTTAATGATTGTTATGTTTTTCTATTCCTGCACTAGTTTAATCATGTTTCTGTAGTTTAGACGTTGGAAATATGTGATGAAATATTGATTCTTAGCCTCTGCCATGTATGATATAGAAACCTTGGGCTCGATCGATCGAAGGTATTTCGATCGATCGAACCAGAGATAGTCAAGCGATCGAAGATAGTTCGATCGATTGAAGGATGATGCTGTCCGATCGATCGAGAGCGCTTCGATCGATCGAACTTGCAGAATCTTGAGATGATTCTTTGAAGTATTCCATGACTTTCTGTTTTAGAAATCTGTCATCAAATTGTCCCAATAAGCTCAGTTTGTCACAACAGTTTTTAGAACTTAAAGCCTTAAGGCTATTTTCTTCAATGACTTTTGAAAACCACTTTGAATGCTAATACCATTTAGAGTGCAAGTAATAACCATTGTTTTAAACCGTCTTCCATGTATTTTACTCAAATGTGATGATGTAGTCCCGGTCATGAAAGGGCTATTGATTCTTTATCTTTAGAAAAATACGGAATACTGAAAAGGAATGAACTCCATAGAGCATTAATGAATATGCATGGTAGATGGTTAGGATTGATGTGGATTCTCGTATTTCCAGCACCTTTAATTTACTTGTTTAATTAGTTATGTTTCTTTATACTTTAGTTTGTTATTTAGTTTAAGTTAATTAATTAGGATTCGTAGAACTTCCACTTTTATATTCTTATTTTCTTTTCTTTTGCTTTAGGTTGTAACTTAGTAGACATTCTCCCTATTCCTTCCCTGTGGGATCGACCTGGACTTCCAGTACTATATTACTTGCACGATCACCTACACTTGGGTGTTGCACAAGAGCGCACAACTATTTAGTCGTGTCACATCAAGCAATACCAAACATCCAATACATAGAAAATAAATAAAAAACAATCCATAATAACCAAATTGAGCACATCTCATTAAGTAATAATAAACAATATGAAACCATCTAATTAAGTCATACAAAACACTTTCAAGCCATCAAATAAAGTCATAGTCTAATTTATGAACCCATCACATAAAGTCATAAATATCAAGACTTCCTTCTATGCCCACATTTGGCGGTTGAAAATGCAAGACTTGGGTTTATTCCCACATTCGGCTCTTGAAATGCAAGACTTGGGTCTATTCCCACATTTGGCGGTTGAAATGTAAGACTTCCTTGTATTCCCATTCGGCTCTCTTGTGTACCAAGCTCATTCCCCTGCTCGTCATATCCCTAAAAATAAATGCAAAGTAATTAATAAGTGACCTTATTTTAATGAAAAACATTAATATAAATATATTAATATTGTCTTACCTTTGCACTTATATTGACCCTTTTTTTTCGGCTCTCTTGGCTTTTGATTGTTTCTTAACTATTTTCTCAGCATTGCCCACTTTCCTTTTACTTGAGGGTCGCCCCTTACTACGAGTAACAAATGGATCAAGTATATTCGTGCTCTCTTTTGTTAGTACAATACCATCTACATGTGAAGTTGATTTACTCGAATGATTAGTAAAAATGGGCATATTGCTTCCACAAATTGCAGCCTTCTTTGTATCTCTCTTTCATTTGTTGTATTTGTGCAATCACCTCATCACACCAAGCTTTAGAATCCGCTGCCACTTCACCCAACTCATAGAAAATATTAAACATTTTATCAACACACCGTGCCTCTGGTCTGTCCGCCCAGTTGTCATAACTGATCCGAATCTTGGTGTGTCTCCTTTTAATATTCTTACTCCATCTTTGTAGAATGTACTTGGCGGGTACTTCATCATAAATTTCCATATCATTGTACACCATAAGTTGATACCTACACATTATGTAATACCCCGTATTTTCAATAAATATTTAATGCAGAGAGATTCTATATACTTCCTTTGACCATTCATAAAATTTAACCTTCGATCGATCGAAGCTCGTTCGAGCGATCGAGCACTCAAAGTTCAAGCGATCGAAACTTGTTCAATCGATCGAAACCCTACCGACCTGAATTTAATACATGGTCCCCACTTCAATCGATCAAACTGTTTTCAATCGATCTAACCTGACCGTTCTGATCTCGATCGATCGAACTACTATCGATCGATCGAACCTGAAATCATTGAATTCCCAGTTTTCTCGCAAACAATGCCATCTGCACCTCTCCCACCTCTATATATACACTGCATTCGTGTGTGTTGTGTGTTTGTATTATATCTATATACCCCCCCATACCTCCATATATCTATATATATACACCACCTATATATATATACTCAGCAGAAGAAGAACAGAAGAAGAAGAAGAAGAAGAAGAAGGAGAGACAGAGAGAAGGAGACAGAGAGAGACATAGACAGAAAGAGGAGAGAGGAGGCCACCATTGGAAAAGTTTGGAAGCTTTCAACCAAGACAAACGCGCCCTTAACGACTTTCGGTGAGTTCCAAACTCACTCGGTAACTTAGTTATGATGTTTTACGAGTTCTGGACGTATAAATTATAACCCAAACACCCCTAGTATAATCTGCACGTTCACTGGCAAAATCTGTGGAAGACGAAGTTCGACCGATCAAACTGAGTTCAATCGATCGAACATCACTGAGTCTCAATCGATCGAACGGAGTTCAATCGATCGAGACCACCTTCACTTCGATCGATCGAGAAGACTTCAATCGATCGAACATCACCTTTCCTCAATCGATCGAGCGGACCTCAATCGATCGAACCCGAGCAGAATATGAATGTATTCTTTTCAGTTTATTATGCATAACGCGTAGTTGTTTAATGGTCGTTCCATGTTCTTATTATGCGATATTATGGATAACGGAGGTAATGGGATACGATAACGAGATTGAGATAACATGGTGAGTAACGTAGTCGGGTTCGGAACGCTAGTAATAGTACGATGCGATAACGTAGTAAGTTTGAGGTGATAATACTGGGTAGTATTGGATAAGTGAGAAGTGAGTCAGTAAGAGGATTTGTATGTTCAAAGTTGTGGGAGTCGAGCTGATGATTCGCTCAGGTTGAATCCGATAAGTGTATGTCAAGGATTTGATCAGGATCGTGAGAATTATGGGTGCACAGTACTCGCAAGCGTTCTTAAAAGCGGTGAACAGTAAGAGTTCTTAAAAGCGGTGAACAAGAGTAATTGTGGCACATCCATGATTTATATTACCAGAGCTGTGTATGTATCGTACTCGCAAGCGTTCTTAAAAGCGGTGAACAGTAAGAGTTCTTAAAAGCGGTGAACAAGAGTAATTGTGGCACATCCATGATTTATATTACCAGAGCTGTGTATGTATCGTACTCGCAAGCGTTCTTAAAAGCGGTGAACAGTAAGAGTTCTTAAAAGCGGTGAACAAGAGTATGGGTACATCCATGGACCAGTCGTTATATGAGAACAATGTATGGGTGCTCGCAAGAGTTCTTAAAAGCGGTATAGCGGTGAACAAGAGCACTGGTATGTTGTGCTGATATAATCAGTTCGAGATAGTCAGTTGGGTATTGTGAAATCAGTCTTAGAGTGGGAGTTGATAAGAATCGATTAATGATATGTCTGAATAAATGAATGAGGAATATATTTAGTATCACTGTATTATATTGTTCATAATGGTAATTATGTCATTTATATGAGACTGTGTTAGTTAGTACTCACTCAGCTTTCAACAAGCTGACGGCCTTTATTGCCTGGACATTCCCCGTCCAGACTACCCTGTCCTTTACAATGCAGATGACGGAACATATGGTAATAACTATTATCCTGAAGGGAGTTACGCAGAGGATGGCCCCACTGTTGTTGGACAGGCTGATGACTATCCGTACGCCAGCTGAAGACCTGAAGATAAATAGTAGTTTATGTTACTACTTTTTCTTTTACTATTGTACTTCGTAGTTAACGGGTACTTGGGCATATGTTGTCTCCAGACCTGTTGCGATCCTGTGGACTGTACTCTGATGTTTGTAATAAATAGAACCGTGTTTATATTTCAGTTGTTTACTGTTCCTGTTTGGACTAGTACTGTGTGGTGTGGATATTGGTGACTTTCACTTGTCATTCCCTATGGACCCATAAAGGAAATTTATTTTTCTCTATTTATGCTGCCCCGGGGCGTGACACATTATCCCTCTGAACTTAAACAATCGGCAATTACAATTCACTTTATTTGTATCATCATAAAAAATTAGCTTGAAATTTGCAGACCGATGACCATCTCCAAAACGAACCACCCGTTCCCGTACTTCATATTCTCTAAATCCAACATCTGCTTTAATTAAAAGCAAATGACAACAAAGCTTCCCAAATAACTCATTTTGAAACACTTTAAATTTTGCCCGCGTGTAAACACTTTGAAATTGCTTCTCCACCCCTAAAGGAGTAGCATATAAGTAGCATGAGTTGTATGAATTGAACTCTTTTTGCTTTTCATTTTCTACTTTTCTTGCCAATGCATTCTCATATTGTTTCACAAATTGTTTCAAAGCAGTCTTGGAGTTGATGAGTGGTTGACATTTCTGCCCAGAAAATATCCCTCACAAAAGCTGGTACCCATCGATGCCTCTCGTCATGCAGAGCATGTAACCATTCATTACTTTGTAGCTGATATTTTTCAATGAACTTGCCCCAAACATCTTTAAATTCTTCAATGGTTAATGAATCATAAACAGCATTTTGCAACATAAATTTGACCGATTCATATTCTTTGTATCCTCTCAATTTTTCAGGCAACTTTTTCATTATATGCCATAAGCACCATCAGGGCCGTGCATTAGGAAAAACAACCTCTATTGCTTTCTTCATGTCTCTGTCTTGATCTATTATTATTGCATTGGGCGGTTTATCAGACATACATGTAAGCCAAGACTAAAATAACCACGAAAAGGTCTCAGTGTCTTCACTTGAGATCAACCCACACCTTAGCAATACTGACTGCCCATGATGGTTCACCCCTACGCAAGGCGCAAATGACATATCATATTTATTAACCAAATATGTAGTATCAAAAGTATCCACGTCACCAAATTCTTTGTATACTGCCCTACTCATTGCATCAGCCCAAAACATATTCTTTAGGGGACCCTCTTCATCCACATCCATCATGTAAAAGAAGTCAGAATTACTAGATTGCATTTTCAAAAAGTAGTTGTGCATTGTATTAGCATCACCTTCCCCAAGTTGTAAACGACTAACTTTATTGATATAATTTCTTACATCTTTCTCAGTAAATGACAGATTCTCATGCCCTCCCACCTCAATAACTAACGAATTAAAATTCTTGTTTATTCTAATTCTAGCTTCATCACTCAACATTAGTTTCTTTTTCACATGAGGTTGCAAGAACCGATTGCATTTAAAATATCGAGATTTACCTGGACTCATTTCATGTTTATGGGAAAATTCAACTACTGTCATAGACCACTTTTCGTTGGGACAATGAAATGCCCTAAGCTTTGATTTGCAATCAATTTTTGCGGTTGGGCGCACGTTTAACGGGTTCGTTGATTTACTCTTTGACGTACCACCACAAGTACATTGGAATGCCACGTATCTCACGACCCCTTGCTTCTTTGTACAACTTCTTTTAGACACAACAAAACCTTTGTCTCTAGCATATTCTGCATAAAACGCCAAGAGCTCATCCACAGAATCAAATTCCATCCCCTTCTTCAGTTCATCTATTTGTTTTTCTCTATCTCTTATTTGCTCCTTCTCATGATCAATTTCAATAATTTCCTCATCAATGCTTACTGAACCACTTGAAACTTCTTCTTCCATTTCTGTATAATATATAATACAATCATCAATTTATCCGGATTTGTATAGAGATTACATTAACAACACAAAATTATAAAAATGGTTAAATCAAAAGGATCTTGTGTTGTGCATTCATAACATTCACACCTAAATATTGCTCTTAGCAGTAGAATTGAACTCAAGAAGTTCAAAATCTGTTCTTGTTCAGAAATCTAATAAGGAGCTGTGAAAAATTCTATACAAATACAATCTGAGAGAAAGTATATTGAACAAAATCAAACAAGGAAAAAAAAAAAGTTAAGGCGACGATCTCAAATAAAAAAAACGGATCAATAGCCTGATATTTCAAAGAAAGTTATATCTATATCTACCAGTGGTCCAAAAAATTTCCTTATAGATCTTCTTCAACTAGAAACAAGAAACTAGAAAAATACAAAACTAAAATTTGTACATATATATATATATATATACTAATAGTGTGCCCAATCATGAAGCTTTTCGTCTCATTTTGGACCATTATCACTATTCATTTAAACTGGTCACTTGATGATAATAAAAGCCAGTTCTTTGTTATTATTATTATTTTCTTTTATTATAAATCTAGAAATGAGGTGAAATAAAGCCTTAAAGTTATAGTTGAGAAATGTCAAGGTCTGTATGTATGTATGTTAGACACTTGGTATTTGTTGCACAGATACTGTAAGACTTAGTAACTTTAGAACTGATGGAAAATGTCCTATTTAAATCTCTGTGTTGATTTCTATTTAATTCATTTTAGATAAAATTTACAAACAGAGAAGATGAAGAAAGGGAGGAGAGAGAGAGAGAAGACTTACCCACTTTGGTCCATCGGCGACAGGAAGCTCCGACAAGCTGCTGGCGACAATCCGGTGCCGGATTCCGGCAGGGGTCGACGGGAGGGGAGGGGTAGGAGCCCAGGTTCGCAGAGAGGGGGCTGGGGCTGGGGCTCTGCTAGGGGTTCTCTTCTTATGTGATTCGGGGGGGTGTTTTCGAGGGAGGGAGGGAGATTTAGGGATTTGAGGGTGTCTTTGGTGTGGGTCCCAGCAATTTTTTGAAAATTTTGCTAAGAAGCCCTTGTGGGTCATTTGGAGGGTCATTTAGTGTGTCTCTCTAGTGTTATTGTTTTTTTTATGAGTGCTGGTAAGGGCACTTGAGGTTTTTAATATGGACACTTAATTTTAAATAATAAAAAAAACTAAATTATCACATTTCACTATAAAATTTTCACAATTTACTATAATTATTAAGGGCACCTATAACATATTTCTTTACCTATTATTATATTTAAGAATTAATTAGTCGTAGATTCTAAATTATATACTTTCTAAGTTTTAAGACTAACCCGTAATTTAGTTTACTGAAAGGTCCAATGAAATTTGTTGGACAAATTTAAATTTAACCTTCGACGTCGGCGGTAGTAGCACGCCGATTGCACAGGTGCCTTCTTCATTCAAATGTTAGCCACTTGATGCCATGTGAATGTTAGCCGCTTGATACCATGTATGCATAATTGTAATGTAAAAATTTGCCACTTTAAAAAGTCATAAATTTTAAAGTAAATTACATTTTGCACCCTTGTAGTTTTGAAGTGATTTCATTTTGATCTCTTAAGTTTCAATTTTGTCAATTTGATTCTTACAGTTTCAGTTTATGTTCAATATAATTTATTCATCAATTTTTCTTACAATTTTAAACAAATTTTGGTTCAATAAAGGTGAGTAAAGTATGATTTATCTAAGCAAATTTATCATTTTGCCCCTAATGATGTCTCACGTGTGTATCAGATGACCTAATTCTGTAAAAAAAAAAAAAATTAATTAAAAAATAAAATAAAAAATAATGTATATAATTTTCATCAATACACTATATTGAACCTAAACTGAAACTGTAAGGATCAAATTGACCAAATTGAACTGTAGGGACCAAAATGACATCATACCCAAACTACAAAGGTGTAAATTGTAATTTACCCTGAATTTTAATATATTAATAAATTTTTTTTATAAAATTTATAGTTTTAGAATCTACTCAATGAGATCTACACAAGGAGTACCATTGTTGATATGCAATTATGAAGAACAAAGGAAAATTTCACATAATAAACCATGTGAAATTTCTATGATGAAACTAGGGTAGACACTCGTGCAATGCACGAGTCCGTCAAGATAAAAAAATAAATTAGATGTATTTATCCCGTAAATCATAAAAAAAAAATTTAATTAATTAATTAAACAATATCAAATCCTAAATGTATGGAACATGTACTGCTGCAAAAATAAAATTGTAAACGTAAAAGCTTCAATAATTCGAGAAATAAGTAAAATATATTTTCTTGTTTTCTTCTTCCTTTTTTTAATTTTTTTTCCAGATCTTTTCTTGGTGTTTTCACTTCGGTTTCTTTTAGCCTTTCTCTCCCTTTTTTTTTTTTTTTTTGTCTTAATGATAACTTATTTTTAACATCATAACACATGATATATTGGAAGAACTTTTCATATTTTATTTTCTTTTTTTCATCTTTTTTTTAAATATTTTTTTTTTCTTTTCTTTTGTTCATTTTTTTGTTTAAAGAAATAACTTTTTTTAAAACATCATACATAACACATGATATATTCAAAAATCCTATCATCTTTTTTCTTTTGTTTAACTATATATAAACTCTATACAAATATGATTTATTTTGCTAAAATCAAGGGCATGGTTATATGTATTACACACACATGCCTATAAATTGAATTTTCTATTTTGATATTATCCACAATCTCTAATATTAGTTTTCTCAAGTTTATTTTATCCGCGTAAAAATATAAATTTCTAACCATGTGTGTGTGTGTGTGTGTGTGAATTAAATTTATAGGCATGTGTGTGTAATAAAAAATGAAATTCCATTTATGTTTATAGCTCTAATGCCAAAAAAGTTAAAGTTAAAAAAAAAATGGAAATGTATATTTTGTGCAACATATGATTGTATATGTATTAGTAATTGTAAATTACAATTTGTCTTTTAACACTACAAAATATTGCATATATGCGTATTTTATATTTATATATATATATATATATATATATTTATATTTATTATGAGTGTGTGTATAATATAGAAATATAAAATTAAATTTATTCCAAAATTAGTGGTGATTGTTTGGGAAACAAAAAAACATAAAAACAAAAAGCAAAGGCCAAAATCGGTTTGCCAAAACCGGTTTCACAACCGATTTTGTTTTTTTTTTTTTTTTGTTTTTTGCTTCTTTAATTATTATTATTTTCAATTTTTTTGTTGAAAAAGTGAGGTGGGCCTATAAATTTTACTTACACACATGCTTACACATTTTATTTTATTACACATACATGCCTAAAAAACCAAAAAAAAAACACTCATAGACTAAAAGTGTTGTGCCTTGTTTGTGTTAGTAGTTTCTTTAGGAAAACCCAAAAATATGAAAACAAAACCAAACAAGTTAGTGACTTATTTGGGAAGAACGAAAAAGCATACAAACCACAAAGACTAAAAGCAGTTGTGCCTACAATTGTTGACTTTTGGATTTTTTTGACCAAATTGTAAACATTTGTAATTATTGCTTGAAAAGTTGATTGAATCATCATTTCTAGATTAATTTAATTTAAAAGTTTAACCAAATTGTAAATATTTGTAATAATTGTTTGAAAAATTGAATGAATCAACATTTCTAGATTAATTAAATTTTATAAGTTGACCTAATAGTAATATGGGTTGTTTTGTGGGTGAAATGACCAACCTACCCTCACAAAATGGCAAAAATTAAAAGTAATCATTAAAAGAAAGTGGAACAAAAAAGAAAAGTAAGGGTAAAACTGCCATTTGAAACAAATCAAAAAAATGACAATGAGGACAAAGTTGAAATTGGAAATCAAAGATAGCCTCTTGTATATAGGGTACAGAAATTGAGGGAATTTTGGTTAAAAGTCCAAATAATGAACTTATTTTTATTTGTTTTGAAACTTCCCCTTGTTTTAATTTGAGTGAAAAGTCCTCTACTATCTTTTTTTCGACAAAAGTACCCTTCACTTTGTATAGCGCGCGTGAGTTGCCCATCTAACATTTCTAATGTGTAGTCATTCACACCTAACTTCCTAAATTGTTTGCAAACTTCAAAAATCCATAACTTTCAATCCTGAAATAATGTTTTTGTAAAATTTATATTTTCAAAATCTATTCGATGAGATCTATCAAACAAGTACCATATTCACTAAAAAATTCTATAAAAAAAATTTACGTGAAATTTCACATAAAAAAGTTATGTGAAATTTCACATAGTTTTCTGTGAGAAACCTTAATTATTCACAGAATTAATTAGGTGAAAATTTCATACAACTTTTTTCAGTGTGAAATTTCACACAATGAGCAAAGCACAAAAATCCCACTCAAACAAATCCTAAACTAACTCGCCGTTGATTTACATAATGGTAAGTGAAATTTTACACAACTTTTTTCAGTGTGAAATTTCATTCCAGAAAGAGAGAAAGTATAAGGGAGAAAGAGTGGTAATTTTACTGTTTCTCCAAAATTAATTAGGTGAAAATTTTACACAACTTTTTCAGTGTGGAATTCACACAACGACCAAAGCACAAAAAATCCACTCAAACAAAGCCTAAACTAACTCGCATTTCGTCACAACCGTTCCAGAAATTTATGATTTTGAAAATGCATCATTTGAGATTTTGAAATTATTAATGTTATTAATAATTTGAGTTAAGGTTGACTGTGAGTCAACGGTAAGGTGTCAGAGAGGACACGGGAATATGGTAGTTCATATGGCATGAGCATGAGTAAATGACATTTATATGATTTAAATGTGATTTGACTTTATCTGGTATTCTTGTGAATAGTAATTATACCTGTGTAGTATAATTTCTGGTAATCTCGATATTGTTATATCAGTTTGAGCACTGTGGTGAGAACGTGAGTGATATGTTAATTAAAAAGGTAGGTTGTGTAGAGATTCCACAGAATATAGTTTTCGGACGTTATTTTGGACCCAAACGAAACCTAGTCGAAAACTTTTGAAATTTATAGCTTTCACTCGTAAAGTTATAAAATGGACGTGTGCGAAGTTTCATGGGTTAATTAGAAGTTTGAGAAACTTGCGGGGAGGTAAACGTAATTTCCAGAACGTTTGTCTATATATAGAAGTGGATGAGATTTCATTCTCATCCAACCTTCTAAAAATATCTAGAGAGAGGAGAGAGAAAGGGGGATTGAGCCAACGGGCTTTGCGACGCCGATCGACGACCATTCGTCCGTCAGATTTTCTCCAGATTCAAGATTTGAACTCGTGGAGGTAAGACCTACGTTTTGATACTACTTAGGTCGTGTTTGGCCAATTTTTGTAAAAATCTTAATTCTAGGATTTTGGGAAAAACAGGTATAAACTTGTAGGAATCGTCCCAAATTCGAAATCCGACGATTAATTAGCCCCCCAGACGATCCTTCAAAGTTTGAAGAGAATCGCACGAGGTATGAATTCTAGATCTATGAAATATATGAATTTTCATGTTTTGAACATCAACTTTGATATTCTTGGATCCGGGCGAAATTCATGTATTAGTTAGGCCCGTTAATTATGCACGTAAATTTATGAGAAAAGTACGTATAACTGTTTATGTGAGCATGTTATGTGTCTACTTGGGTCAAAGGGGAGTTTGGTGCAAATTCATCCGGAGTAAGCTCCTCGAACCTTGAGGATTGTGATTGTGATGGAATTGGAATTTTGGTTGTGTCTGGATTGGAGGTGGGCCCAACCAGGACACGGTACCTGGTATGGAGGAAGGCCCAACCAGTGTACGAGATTCGTGGGAGAGGTGGGCCTCCTACGACATCGACCGGATGAATGCGTACCACTCACCCTAGAGACTATTTCTATGTGTTTAGATGCTTAAACCATGAACTGTCATATAAGCATACATTTAGAATTGTACGCTCAGCATATAGCTGAGCAGTGGAGATGTACTCCATTGCAGGTAAGAAGAAAGACAAGAAGAATCGTGAGGAGTGAGGCCGAGGAACGCCGGAAAACCACAATTGTATATGCTTTTGTTTTTAAATCCTAAACTGGTGTAAGGATTGGTAAATTGGTAATATGTTGTAATAGAACCATAGATTAGTTTCACAGTATTGTAATCTTGTAATTGAACATCTGTGATTATGTTTCAAATGTTGAAATCAGTTGTGGTTGTATTGGTGTTGGGTTTGGAGAAGCATGTGTTAGTATTTTTCATCACAGGCTGCCCAGCAGGGGAGCAGTCGACTGGACCCAGGATCAGTCGACTGAATCCCGTGTATTTGAGACACTGAAAGTGAATAGTAAGAGTAGCAGTCGACTGGACCCATTTAGCAGTCGACTGAACACTGTTGATTTTTGGCTACTGCTTCTATTAATGGCAAAACCAGTCGACTGGGTCCCCAGATCAGTCGATTGGACTCCCTTTGTTAATTGTGGCATTTTAGTTCTGCCTAACACAGTCGACTGGAGGAAGAGATCAGTCGACTGAGATACTGTAGATTTTAGCTACTGATTCGAATAGTAACCATTGCAGTCGACTGGGTTCCCTGATCAGTCGACTGGACCTCTGTTGAGGATTTAGGGTTTTAGTCTCTGCCAGGCACAGTCGACTGGACCCTATTACAGTCGACTGGGCAGTCGACTGGATCTCTGTATTTTAAATGGATTTTGTGAATACTTTCTAATTGGGCAAAATCTTTTTGTAACTTTAATTTCCAATGGATTTTTTTCAACTCAGAGGGCAATGTTTCCTAAAGTTTTAAAATACCCAGGGTTGTTTTAAAGTTCTTTCCGCTGCGTATCATTAGATGATGTTTGGATGAGCCTTGGTGGCATGCCACGTGTCCTATTTCCACGCGTGTAGTGGGATGGGTTTTGACACATTTGTTTTACATAATGGTTATGTGAAATTTCACACTATGTTTTTCAGTGTGAAATTTTATTCTAGAATGAGATAGTGTGGTAATCTCACTATTTCTCTTGAAATGGAATGTCTTTCTTCTCTATTCTCTTTCAATTTTGCTTCTCTGACTCGGTGTTGTTCGAGGGTGGCAACGACGATTTGGGCCAACTTCTACTAATTGCAAACCAAAGCAACTCTGTGAATGGAAGCTATGATTATGTGAAATTCATCTCTGTCTTCTTCCCTTCCAAAACCCAATCAGAGTCCCCTTTCGCCATCAAAGTCTACCGAGTCAGATTCATCTACCCTTATAAAAGTTATAGTTATTTGAAATTTATGAATTTTTCACCTGAAATCATATTGGAATTGACAAATTTTTTCTTCTTCTCTTTCTCTCTTGCCCATGCTAGTTAGCTAGCTGGGTGTGCTAACTAACTTTTTCAAAAATTTTCCAAACTTTACAATTTCATAACTTTCAAACTAAATTTTTTTTTTTCGTAAATTTATATTTTGAGAATCTACTCGGCGAGATCTATCTAACAAGTACCATTGTCGGTATGAAAATTCTAACCGAAGAAAAAAAAAAGTGATGTGAAATTTCACATTAAGTAACTTCATTAATGTGAAATTTTACATAACTTTTTTTGGATTGTTTAGTGTAGTGGTCTCATGCGAGGGCATAAGTACTTGGGCCCAGAAGAGAGGGAGAAGCGAGGGATAGAGGTGCAGGGTGCGAACACCAGTAATGATCATGGCATGGAGTGCCCTTTTACCAACTAGACTAAGTTGTAACTCCAAAATTCACAAAACTAGTTATGTGAAATTTGACATAGCTAGAATTTTACATTTTGGATGCGAATTTAGGGAGCATAGCATTACTCTAACTAGTTATGTGAAAATTTAAATTTCACACAACTTTACAAAGATAGTTATGTGTAATTTATAAATTTAAATCTTTTTCAAAAAAGTCCTAAAACAAACTCACCTTAGTTAATTCATTGAGGATGAGGAAGTAACCAATTTGCGCAAATACAAATCAGAGTAATGGAAAGGGTCTCTTTTCAAATAAGGGCATAGCATACTACAGAAATGGCTATAATTTGGGTGCACCTAGATATATTACACCCAAAACAACTCATAATTTTCCAATACTTTGTCGTAAAAAAGCACAATACAAACAATTCCCTTTGATTACCCTAATGCTAACAATTCTATACTAGATCCTTGACTACACTATCATCTCCACTTCCCACAAATCTCATACCCATTATGTTGTTCGCCTCATTCATAAATTTATACAAAATAGTTAGCAATTCCGTTAAAACTAACGGAATAGAAGCATGTTTAGTGAAGTATTTACCACTTTGACCTCCTATGGTGAGCAAAATTTTCAATTTACCCACTTGTAATCTCAAACGTGTTACTAATACCCTTTGTAGACCGTTTGGTGTCTTCTTTTTCTTATACGATAAAATCACAAAAAAATTTGTGATTGGTATAAGTTGTCCAAAGAAGCTTTGGCCCATTGCAATCGCAGAGACTATTTTTATAAATATTTTTTTTTTAGCTTTTAGAGTTCATAACAACGAGCTAATTCAGACTTCAACACTGCAATCTCATTAACATCATCACCAGTAATAATCATGTTATCAACATACAAAGAAAGTATAATACGACCAACAGTGGTACACCTGATAAAGAGAGTTGAATCATACTCACTCGGGGAAAACCCAAATGAGGTAATCACAGTGGAAAACTTCTTAAACCAAGCTCGAGGGGCTTGTTTAAGACCATATAAGGCTTTCTTAAGCCTACAAACTTCACCAAGACCATGAGCAACACCCGTAAGAGGAACTATATAAACCTCCTCGTGGAGGTCTCCATTCAAGAAAGTATTTTTAACATCCATCTGAGTTATATGCCATTGACGAACAGAAGCAACTGCAATAAGAGTACGAACAGTAGTAATTTTAGCGACAGGAGCAAAAGTCTCCTCGTAATCCATACCATATTGCTGGAAAAAACCCTTAGCAACCAATCTTGCTTTGTACCTCTCAATAGACCCATCTGACTTGGTTACGAGAACTAATAGTGCTCTTACCAGAAGGTAAGGAAACCAAACTCCAAGTGTCTGTCTTATACAATGCAGAGAGTTCCTCTGCCATAGCTTGCTGCTAAAGAGGATCAAGAGCTGTCTCTTTATAGGACAGAGGCTCAGAGAGATCATGAACTGAAGCTAAAAAGGAAGCAAAAGAATTCGAATAACAAGAATAAACAAAATTAGGTGATTGAGTGGACTTACGAGTGCGAGCAGGATAGCTAGGAGGTTCCACAGCCTCAGCAGGTGCATGGGTGGCCTCTGGAAGGGAGGTAGCATCAGGCGGCAAGGTACCAGTATTAGCAGAAGTAGAACCATGAGCTAAGACAATATCAGTGGTGCATGGGGCTGGAGAGGGCACACTATCAGTATCATCAGAGAATGGATCAAGATGGATGAGATCAGATTTAGTCAACTCATGATGATTATCAGGAATAGAAAAGAAGGGTATGTGCTCAAGAAACACAACATGGCGAGAAACATATAGTTTCTTAGTAATTGGGTCAAAGCAACGATATCCCTTTTGACCCTCACCATAATCTAGAAAAACACAAATAGCAGACTTTGGTGACAATTTAGTACGCTATACACACCTTTAAGGAAGAATAATCAGGAGCATGCCCATACAATTTTTCAAAAGGTGATAGACTTGAGCAGTGAGAGGATGGAATTTTATTAATTAGATTGATAGCAGTAAGGACAACCTGTCCCCAAAAATCACTAAGGACATATGCAGATAATAAAAGAGAGCGAGCAGTTTCAACAATATGCCGATGTTTCCTTTCAGCAACACCATTTTGCTCAGGGGCGTCTGTACAAGAGGACTGGTGAATAGTTCCATCTAAAGCAAGCAACTCACAAAATTTATGATAGGTATACTCTCCACCTAAATCACATCTAAAACATTTGATGACAGCAGAATGTTGAGTTTTGACAAAAGCACGAAAGATATTATAAATTTTAAAGAAGTCTAAACGACGTTTCATAAGATAAACCCAGCAGTAACGAGTGCAATCATCAATAAATGATACATAATATCGAGACCCCCCTCTTGTAGTAACAAGAGAGGGTCCCCACACATCAGAATGAACTAAATCAAATGGTGCAAGAGAATAAGAAATACTTCTATTAAAAGGTAAAGCTGAAAATTTTGCCAGTTTACAACCACTACAATCAGAAATATCATGAGTTTGTAAATATCATAATTTTCCTGTAGAAGCTAAAAATTTTAAACGAGAGGCTGAAACATGACCAAGGCGAGAATGCCATAAATAAAAACTAGACGAAGATGAACTCAAACAAAAGGATGACAAGTCAACACTAGAAGCTGCAATCACTGGTACATTGAGCTTGTCCAAGATGTATAATCTCCCTTGCCTACAGCCTGTCCCAATCAGCGTTTGAGACTGTGGATCCTGCACATGACAAAAAGTAAAAGAAAAAGAGACTAAGTAACCTGCATCACAAAGCTGACCAACATAAACAAGATTCATAGTAAGTTTGGGAATGTGGTAAACACTAGAGAGAGATAAATGAGGTGTGACAACAGACCCAACATCTGTTAAGGGCATGGGAGTACCATCAGCAGTCATAACAGGCTAAGAGGACATAAGGATGCAAAAGACGACAAGTCAGGTGACATATGATTAGAAGCTCCAGAGTCTAAGACCCAAATACCTGAGGACATACCTGAAGACATACGAGGTGGCCATAGCATGTGGCTGTATGGCAAGGAAGTTCTGAAATTGCTCAGCAAGGGAGGTCATGGATAGAGTAGCTAGGGAAGGGGAACCAGGTCCAAATGAGTCTGATGGTGGTACAACTGCTGCAGTGTTAGGCTGTGGAGGCCTATATGAACACTGTTGAGATTGGTTGTCAGATTTTCAATGAGAAGGTTGAGGTTGCTGTTATTGTGGTGGTCGACCATGTGAGGGTTGGTTGCTGCTATTGGGCTGGTTTGCTCAACCCAACCTAGGACACTGAGCCTTCCAATGACCCTTCTCCTTACAGTAGTTGCATACTGTTGGGAATATGCCCTCAAACCAGTTAGTTGGACAATGGAATATCATAATGCATTTATGCATGTTAGTTCATGAGATGAATATTAGACTGGAATCCTTAAACAACATTGTATGTGGTTCATTTGTGTATGTGATTACACATGTGAGATATGAATCACAAATCCTTGTTGTTTCAAATAAGTCACAGTGGATGATAAGTCTGGATAACTTATCAGGTATACACTGTAGCATGATTAACGTCTACGGGGTAGAATGATGAATCTCATTCATAAGAGTCTTTGACTCTTGGTTAATATGCTAGTGCACTCGGTGCATTGACGGACCTGAGTTAAACCTATTGACACCTAAACGCTGTCACCGTCAATAGGAACTCAAAACTTGTATAGGGATACATGTCCTTAATCCTGAGACAGTTATGGACGCAAGTTGTATGCTTGGTTGCTTTGACTTACCAATCAGTGAGGTCTTGCAAGATCAACACCTGGGTATCTTGGGTAAATCAAGTATGCAACGTTGGGAACATATATTGTCAAGATGGAATTCTACCCTCTTCAATAAAACGAAGAGTAAGTATTCCCTCGAGAATGTCACTAGGAGTGATTACTGAGAGCTGGCCAGCCTTGTCAACAAAGTGTTGTTGTTGACATGTTTAGTAATCCAAGAGTAGTGAATGATACTTGAGGAATATAAGATGTACTATCTATTGGGTCGACAGTATCTTAAGACATACATCCCAATGATAGATACGAATACTGCCTGGTAGAGGGACATGCGTATCATATTATACAAGTCTAGCAATCACTTATGTATGTGTGATTATGTTCTTATGCACTGGAGTGCAATTATCATTTTATAGTGGCATTAATGATAATTGATTAATTATTGATTCCTTAGTCAAGAGTACTGACTAGATGGAATAATAATTAATCGGAGCCAGTAATTAAGAACCTAGGAGGTCCCACTCTTAGCTCCGCCAGAATGCTTGGAAAGGCAAATGAGAATGCTGTCAAGACTGGTTCGATCGATCGAAGTTGTTTCGATCGATTGAAGTCTAGACAGGTTCGATCGATCGAACTAGGTTCGATCGATCGAACTAGGTTCGATCGATCGAAAGTTCGATCGATCGAAGTCACTTCGATCGATTGAAAGTTAGGTCGGTTCTGGGAATCTATAAATAGGGCAGCTTCGTCCAGAAATAAAGGTTGATCGTTTTTAACGTATCAGTTGCTGCAGAACCTGTTTAGAGTTCCCAAACCTTCCCTATTCTCACTATTAGGGTTCCCACCAACCCTAGCCACTCTGGGAGCATTCGAGGAGACATAAGGGTGAAGATTTCCTAGAGGTTGCTGTTGCACACACAAGGAGAAGGACAAAAATCAGAATTGGGTTCAAGACCTAAGGTATAGAATCTTCTCCATCTTGTTATGCGCATCTATAGAGTTAATAAGTAGTAGATCCAAGGCTACCAATAAAAGTTTTGAACTTTGTTTTCCGCTGCGCGTTTAGATTTAATTTTAAACCTGTTTTTTCTAACACATACATCATTACCAGCTCTCGAGTAAGGCTTATTCTGATTGTTGGATGGTGGTCGAAAAGGGGCTGCTAAAACAGACGGAGTAGAGTCGGGGAGAATTCCCTTTCCAGACTGAGTCTTGAGACGTATTTCCTCGGCTACTAACTCATAGACAACAGAATTAACTGACATAAGTGGGCTACGATGGAGAATGAACCCACGAAGGGCCTCAAAATCATCACGTAGAGCTATCAAAAACTGAACCAGACGTTGTTCCTCCCTACTAGCGATATATGGTACAAACGCCCGCAATTCGGGCGACTCCATAAGAGCCAACTGATCCCAAAAATCTGTCATTATAGAATAGAACTCCTGAATACTCAAATTTTTTTGTTCAAGGGTACGAATATCACACTCTAATTTGTACCTTTTCGTAAAATTGGATTGTGTAAACAATTAAGCCAAATGATCCCACACCTCATTTGTATATTCAAACTTTGCCAATTGCATACCTATCGAGGGAGCAACGGAATTGTTGATCCAAGTAATGATTTTCAAATTTTTTGTTTCCCAAACATCTAGCAATTTTGCAAATTTATTAGCCTGTTCATTCGTAGGTTTACTAAAATCTCCATTGATATAACCCCACATCTTCTTCCCCTTCAGAAAAATTTTCATATCAGAATTCCAATATGCAAAATTCTTTCCATCGAGTTTAACACTAATCGCTTGAAGCGAATCATCGCGTTCAGCAGCTATTACGAAAACGAAGTAATTAAATAACCCAAAACAAACGAACCAAAATCAAAGACAGATCCAAAAACACAAAACAAACGAACCAGAATCAGTGATAGATCAAAAAACGAACGCGCATCAATGCAAGATCGATCCAATACGAATCTAAATCAGCAAGAAATCTAAAAACGAACTAGAATCATCCGAAAAAAATTTTGGAGTCCCCGACAGGGGCGCGCTGCCCCTTGCAACCCCCAGTCAACTCACCGCAGAGTTGGATCTGCGAAAATCGTGGATGAAATTCGAACCTACTCTGATACCATGTAAATATATTAAATAATCAAGAAAACAACAAAGGAAAAAGAGAAAAGAGAGTTAGAGTTTCTCATAACACAAAAACTGAATGAATAAATATAATAGAAAAGAAGAGACAATAATAGTATATTTAGGTATACAGTATTACCCTAATAGAAAGTAAAAGACTAAACTACCCTAACTAATAAAACTAATAATTTTAATAGCTAACTCTAATATTTATTACAGTATATTCAAGGCATTATCAATCATCATTACTTGATATATATAGTATGCAATGTTTATATATAACTACAGCTTCATACTTGGATGCATGTAGATGATACATTTGTTAAATAAGTAATGTAGAGGGGGGGAAAAAAAATTTGAAATGAAAGCTGAAAATTATCCATAATTAATTCAATGAAGAAGATCAGAATTCTTGGGTCTTGACTGAATTTGAAACCTTATATTCTCTTGTAATTCCTCAGACTGAATTAATGGAGGAGGAAAGCCTGAGACTCCAACATGAGGAATCGGACCCGGGTCAACCCTTCCAGAATATGGTGTTGGGTTCCAAAAACCATAGTCTTCTTGAACATGGTCATCATGTTGATTCTTCTCTGTAAAAGAGTGTGAGAGAAGAGAATTAGCTGGTGATGATGATGATGGTGACATTAATGGTGTCTGTGATGATGAAGATGATGATGATATGGTGTTCAGGGGCATTATTGTCATTACAATCATAGTGGTCATGCATGCCATGTGTATAACCGGCCTCATAGTTAAGGTTGGTATGTTTATGAATTGCTACAAACATATAAGCTTGTAAAGGCACTGTTTTGTTTGCTTATTAACCAAACAGCTTATTAATTTATAACTAATGCAGATTATTGAGGGAGTAATAGTTGTCAGTTTAGAAGGAGGTTTAGCTTGAATCTAATTGTTTTCTATTTCATGCATTGTGGATGACATAGTCATGATTCTTGTATGTACATCAATGGGAGAAATTTTAAGATAACTTGAGGGTGCTACCCTGCATTCAATGAGTGTAAATTTCTCTTTTGTGGGTGCTATGTGGCAGTTCTATATGTACCCCTACATGTAATTAATGAGAGTAAATCTCACTCTTTGTGAGGTTCTAATCTGGGGTCTTACAAAAACAAACTTCACTCTTATGGGCTGTAAGAGATCAGCTAAGAATGTCATGTGATACCTTCAAAGTATCTAATTTTTTTTCTTTCAACATAAATAGTTGTGTCATTTCATTACTAAACGGGTAACATCAATATTTTTCTTTAAGTACTTTTTACCCTGTCTTAAAATATTGTTTGCCCAATCGTAAGTATATGTCACAGATAGGGGCTGTATACGAGCCGAACTTGCTTGCGAGCTTTCTCACGAGCTCGCGAGCTCAAACGAGCGGAGCTCTCAAGTGTTCGCGAGCTTTCTCGCGAACTTTTTAACGAGTTTTTTCGCGCGCCTTTTTAAACTATATAGTTTAATAATAAAACAATCATTTATCAAGTATATTTACGAGATATATGTCATATTTTTTCTAAAATTATATAGTTTTATAATATATATATAGATATATTAGTCACTATACAAGCTTTTTATTAAACTTATTAACGAGCTTTCTCACAAGCCTTAATTGACCGTGTTCACGAGCTCAAAAATGAGCGAACCGAGCTTAGCCTTTATCGAGCCGAACTTCGAGCCCTTGTTGAGCGGCTCAGCTCATTCACACCCCTAATCACAGAGACACATTAACACACGTGAATCAATCATACTTTTAAAAATTCCCTAACTATTTCCCTTAAATCTTTTGGGGATCAAAGTTTGGAGGGTGTTTTGAGTATTGAGCAATTCTTGAACCAAAGGGAAAATAAAAGTGTTGGTGGTGTTTCATGTTTGTTTGTTTCAACATAATTCTTGGTTTCGACAAGTGAAGAGTGTGTATGAGAATAGCAAAGCTGCCTCCATATTACAGAAAGCCAACCAACGGTGTCGTATTGGGAGTTATGTGGAGATAGTTCAGAGGCTGTGTGACAACAGTTTTTGAAGTTTCAAACTGATAGTAGAATCCCAAAAGTTAAAATAAAAACTGTTTGCCAAAACGGATTTTACAATTCAATTGCAAAAAGTGAGTTAATCACAAATTTCTCAATTGACCAAAATCCACATTAGACAGTTTTTGGTTAGAAGCAATTTTGCGCAATTGAACTGCAGAAGAAAAAGTTGTGCCAAACAAACCCTTAAATCACAGAAATTTGTGGTTGTCTAAAAGCTATCTAGGGCGTCTTTTGATTAGAAGCAATTATTTGAAAAATAATCCCAAAAGCAGTGCCAAACGGGCCCTTAACACTGGGGTGAGGTAAAAAGAAAAAAATTCCGTTGCCGGGACTTGAACCCGGGTCTCTCGGGTGAGAGCCGAGTATCCTAACCAACTAGACTACAACGGATTTATTGATGAATTAATATAATAGTAATTACATACCACAGATTAATTAGGGTGTTAATAAATCTTTTGTTGTGTTTATAGGTGATCCCATTTAAATTATTTTTCCTTTCAAATAGTTATTCATATCCCTAAAAGAAAGTGGAGACTTTCTATAAAGTAAGAAGTATTTTTTAAGAATAATGTTAGGCATACTTTGAAATCCACATTGAATGTGATACCTAACTTTAAATGTATATATTATGTATTGTATAAGTGGTGTACAGAAAATTGTGAAAAATTTACACAACACAAAGGTACATGTATTTAAAGCACATGATTTTAAATTCCGTATGAATTTCAAAGTGTGCCTAGCATTACTCATTTTTTTAACCCTTTCTATCATCTAGGTAAATCCTAACTATATAAAGTTTACCTTTTTTATTTTAAGTAACTAAATAAAGTTACTTTGAGTTTTGCGATCGAGCAAAGCTATATGTGCTTTTCAAAATTTTATATTAAATATGGTTTCCAACACCTATGTTATTGGACGGACTTGGTCATTTTCATTTGAGTATGTTGAATTGATCATACCATTATTAAAGATGGTCACACTACGTCACTACCACATGTGTGGAAAATTTAAAATTTGAGAAGCATATCATTACTCTTTGCAATCTAAAAATTACACTTTCAAAATTGCATAATAGTTCAAGATTTTTATTGTTTACCTACACTTTTTTTTTTTCAAATGATTAATCTCCTCAACAAGTTTATCCATCTCTTTAGTTTTAAAAAATAAAAGTTCAACAAGTATTGGGTATAATGCATTTAAAGTAATCTAATTACATGGTTATAGAGGATGGGAAGAAGCCCTCCTTATGGAAAAAAAATATTCATTATAACGTTATTTTGTTGACGTGGTATAATAAAATTAAGCACAAGCCAATTCTAATTATAAAGAAAATATGTTTTTAAACAAACCTAACACTAACATGTATTGGTGTTGTGATACAAATTAAGTGTATTGCATATTTACTCATCTTAAAGGTAAAAATAAAATTGAACAAATACATAAATGTAATAGTAAAAAATAATGACAGATTTATCAATACGAGAGAGAATAATTTTCAACAAAAAAGTTGGAAAAAGTTTTCTTTATTGTTTACACCCTAATTGGAGATTTCCCAGGGCACATGAAAGTCACGTGGTTTAGTGACGTCATCACAGGAGCAGGTAGAAAGTTGAACAAGGAGGAAGGCCCATACAAGAAGAGACCCATATTGGTGGCACCTACCTATAAGGGCCATACATCCCAAACATGAATATCGGTGTTGAAACCGAAAAGGGAATGACACTGGGCTCTCTAAAAGATACCTCGTCCTCAACAAGTAAGGCCATAAATGCAAAGAAGAAGTAGTGGGTAGCTATGACATCGGTTAAAAGACAAACATCGGCCTCAACAAGAAAGGCCGATAACCACCCGGATAATTCTGCAAGACCGAAGGGTAATAATCAACAGCAGGTGAGCAAGAAAATGTAATATCGGGCTTGATGAATGATCAACAAGGAACCTTTGAGATGGCTAGAGTCAAATGAAGATATCGATCATCAAGACCAATAGACACTAGTAGACTTCCTATGTAGAATAAGACCGATATTTATCAGCCAACCAGAGTCGGGATGCTCAGAGAAGGATGTAATCGGTCAAATAGGGCATATTCGCAGGACCTCCTAGGTAGTTGAGCATGGGTAAAACACGTGTATAGGTTATGCGGAGCTGGTGGGAAGACAGTTACATAAGCGGGAACGTGGCAGAAATGAGATAACAGAACAGATCATGGGAGATAATCATGGGACAGAGTGAGTGCATTAACTTGTTCATGCCTAGAAAATAGGAGCTACTATCCACTAACCCCACTAACATGAACAGTTATCTACTCAAACTCTATAAATAGGGCAGGGTGTGCAACATTAAAAGGGGGCTAACACACACGCCACTTCTGCTCTGGTGGACTTTATTTTGTTTTTTCCTCATAACAATACTGCTATTGTTCTTGAGTGATTGTGAGTTTTCAATGTTCTCGAGTGTTTGTAATTGTTACTTGAAATTCGATCAATGAAGATGGTATTCATGGAGGTATTCTTGAGTTTCAATATTTGTTTCTTTTCCGTTTTCCATTTGTAATTTGCTTACTTGTATCAGAGTAGAGTTAAGACCCATTAATCGCTGTTAATAACCATTATTCGAATTAGAAGTCAGACTAGGATATCACAATCCCCTTTTGAGTCCAAGTGGACTCTGGCACGCCCAACATACCCACCACACCAATTTTATTTGCAACACTTATATTATTATTTTTAGATTAAATGAAACATGATAGAGAACTTTTCTACATTCTTCAAAAAGAGTAATGCTACATTCATACCAAATTTCACACCCAATAATTTAGTGTGATGTTTTGTTCTAAGAAAATGTTTTCATTCAATTTGTTTGAGAAATATATACAAAAATACTCCCTCCGTCCCATTTTATGTGTCCCCCTTTTCTATTTTGGTATGTTCCAAAATTGTTGTCCACTTTCCTAAATTAGTATTTAAATTTTACTTAGTTTCCCAAATTACCCTTCCTTACAACCAATACCAAAACAAAACAAAAAGAAGAAAGTGCAATGATTATGGGTAATTGTGGAAAATAGGTGTAGATTCCATCTGTCCCCTTAAATAGTTAGATTCCCAAAAAGGGACACATAAAATAGGACGGAAGTAGTATATTATATGAATGGTAAATGTACAATAGCTATATACACCTACACATGGACCATGTCCGTAGCGAAAACAAAAACACAAGACAAACTAGAGATGTCCAAGAAAACTAAAAAATCGCAAATCCATCGAAATCAAACCAACCAAACACCAATTGGTCGATTTATCAAAAAAGTGCATAAGTTAAAATCGACCAAATTCGCTTAAAATCGACCTACCAAAATCGAATGATCGATTTTAAAATAAAATAATAAATAAAAAATAAAAAACAAACAAAAAAAAAACACAAACACCCCTAAGACAAACCATCATCCATCTAGTATAGGTTGACAATAAATAATTTTTGAGTAATACTTGGACACAATCAAATTATACAATCTTGGGATACAATCTTCATTTTGTATCTATCTCTCTCCTGACGGGTCCCACAGTATCAGTGGACCCCACAATACCCATTAGGACCACTAGAAGAGAGATAGATACAAAATGAAGGTTGTGTCCCAATGTTGTGTCTTTTGATTGTGGCTTCTCGAGCCCCACCAAAAGAGAAGATATCAGAAGAGTGAGAGAGAGAGAGAGAGAGAGAGAGAGAGAGAGGAGTCCCCTCCGCCCCCACTCTCCTTGTGTTCTTTTTCTCTTCCCAGATCCCAATGATTCCAAGCTAACACCCCCCAAATTTGATCTCAACCCAGAATTGATGAATTGATCCTACAAATCCCCAAATTCAAGCCTTTGTCTTCAATTTAGGGTTCTTAAGTCAAACCCATTTGAATCTGCTCTTTTTTTGTGTGTTTTTTTTGCTACATTTGTATCTGTACATTATCTTCTCTGTTATTACCTACTGTTCGTCTGAAAGCCTAGAATTGAGCCAACAAGAAACAATCCCCAAATTTGAACCTTTGTCATCTTCAATTTAGGGTTCTAAGTCAGACCCATTTGAATTTGCCCTTTTTTGTGTGTTTTTTTTGCTGCATTTGTATCTGTTACATTATCTTCTTTCCCTGAAAACCCTAGAATTCAGCTAACAAAAACAACCCCCCAAATTTGAACCTTTGTTATCTTCAATTTAGGTTCTAAATCAGACGCATTTCAATCTGCCCGTTTTGTGTCTGTTTTTGCTCGATTTGTATGTATCTTTACATCATCTCCTTTCTCTGAAAACCCTAGAATTGAAAAACCCTAATCAAATAATGGCGACCAGAGGCACCAGATCAGAGAAGGTAAAGAGAATCTTCCAACAATTCGATTCGAACAGAGACGGTGGCCTCAACAGAGAAGAAATGGCCGCCCTCGTCGTCGCCGTAAACCCTAGAGTCAAATTCAGCGACGAACAAATCAACGCAATTCTCGACGAAGTGTTCCGAACCTACGGCGAATTCATCGACGGCGAGAAGGGTCTCACCTACGACGGCCTCGTACGTACCTACGACGACGGGGCCGGCGACGTCGACCGCGATTTCGACGCCCTCGGCCTCGACCTCAATTCGGACGCCGCCGTGACGGCGGGGTCTGAAGAAGCGTCCTCTTCGTCGATCGCCGACGAGAGAGTCGTCGAGCCCCACAAGAAGCAGCGAACGGCTGCATGGGCCGCGTCACCGAATCACGGGATCGTTTTCGACGATACCTGGAAAATGGTCGACGATTTGGAGATTTTGATCAAAAGGTTGAAGACGAAACAATCGAAAGATGGGAAGGTGAAAGGGGACAACTATGATGTTAATTCAGACCCAGGTTGGTCCAGAGAGCTTGGATCATCTAATGATGGTTCTGAGAAAAGGGTTTTCTGGGAAGAGTCTGGGCATGATTATGCTTTGTTTGTTAGAGAATTGGGTGTTTTGAGGTCTAGAGCTGATGGGGCTAGATCTAGAGAAGAGGCCTTTGATGGGCATATGGCAATTGGTAGAGTTCTTTATGAACACCAGCTTTTTAAAGAGGCTTTGGTGAGTTTCAAGAGAGCTTGTGAATTGCAGCCTACTGATGTGAGACCCCATTTTAGAGCTGGGAATTGTTTGTATGTTATTGGGAAGCACAGTGAGGCGAAAGAGGAGTTTCAGTTGGCGTTAGAGGCGGCCGAGGCTGGTGGAAACCAGTGGGCTTATTTGCTTCCACAAATTCATGTCAATTTGGGAATTTCTCTCGAGGGGGAAGGTATGGTGATTAGTGCTTGTGAGCATTATAGAGAGGCTGCAATTCTTTGTCCAACTCATTTTAGAGCTTTGAAACTTCTGGGTAGTGCTTTGTTTGGGGTAGGTGAGTATAAGGCGGCTGTGAAGGCCTTGGAAGAAGCTATTTATATGAAAAGTGATTATGCTGATGCTCATTGTGACTTGGCTTCAGCTTTGCATGCCATGGGTGATGATGATAATGCTATTAAGGAGTTTCAGAAGGCTATTGATTTGAAGCCTGGTCATGTGGATGCTTTGTATAACTTGGGTGGGCTTTATATGGATATGGGTAGGTATCAGAGAGCTTCAGAGATGTATACTAGGGTTTTGGGTGTTTGGCCGAACCATTGGCGGGCCCAACTCAACAAAGCAGTGTCTTTGTTAGGGGCTGGTGAAACTGATGAAGCTAGGAAAGCTTTGAAAGAAGCATTGAAAATGACAAACAGGGTTGAATTGCACGATGCAGTAGCGCACTTGAAACAGCTTCAGAAGAAGAAGTTGAAGGGGAATGGGGGTTCCAATGGAGAAGAGGCCTTTGTCATTGTAGAGCCCTCCAAATTTAAGACAGTGGGCGAGAAGACTACCATAAGACAAGAACTAGCCACTGCCCTTGAAATTAGGGCTTTTCAGAGGATCACGAGGTTGAATCGTTGCGATGTTGAGCTTATAAAGAAAGAGATGAATGAAAATGATGTACCCGTTTCCTATTCCGGCAGTGGAGTCCCTGAAAAGTCCATACGCAAGGCTGCATTAGAGGGAATTCTTCGGAGGTTACTTCATTCATTGAAGCCCGAAACTTTTGTAGGGGCTGTTAAAGCTATAAACCAGAAAATCCTTTCAGTTTTGGACGAATCAGAGTCGGGCAGAGTTGACTTGGGGATGTTTTTTGCAGTCCTTGCCCCAATATGCAGTGGTCCACCAGATAAGCGAAAACGTGTAGCATTTGATTCACTCTTGTGGCGGCCTGCGAATGAAGGTAATACCCAGATAAAGAAAGCTGATGTTGTACTGTATATCAAGGTTTTAAGGGCAATCTATATTCCTTCACACGGGGTTAGTGAAATGCTTGAAATGCACGGGGAAGCCGATGTCTCAATGGTGTCTTTAGCAGAGTTTCTTGTGATGTTTGACGATTTAGATTGGGGTTTTGGTATAATGCCTAATCTGCTTAAGCTTGAAACCGGGGATAGAAATCGACATGGCAGCCACGTTTGCTCTGTTTGCCGATACCCTATAATTGGGTCCCGCTTCAAGGAGATGAAAGCTCACTTCAGCCTGTGCAGTCAATGTTACAGCGAAGGAAAGGTGCCTCCTAGCTTCAAGCTAGAAGAATACAAATTCAAAGAGTACGCGAGTGAAGCTGACACGATGAAAGATAAGTGCTTGTGGTTTACTACACATTCCAAAAATCCATCACATAATGAGCCTAGCTAATATTATCCTGTAATATTCCATATATAATGTTAGTTGTTCAGTGTGAAATATGTAGTTCAAGAATGTGTTCAACTGGCAGTTAGGCCCTTGTATAATAAGTCCTTTGAAGACACCATTGAGTGTTCTTTTATTGTTTTGTTGGTTGGGGGGTTAAGGGTGAGGGGTTGTTCTAACAGCCTTTGTAGAGTGTTCTTTTATTGTTTTGTCGTTGGCATTGGTTGTTAATAATAAGAGTCAAAATGGTGTGTGGTACTTTTTTTCTTCTTGATCTCTAGTGTAAAGTTTCTTTATGTGCTTCTTAAAACTCATAATCTAGACACTTGTTCTAAGAGATGATTCTTTTTTCTTCTTCTTCTTCTTCTTTTTTTTTTTTTTTTTTTTTTTCACGTTAGAAGTAGAACATTAGACTTGACTTGCAAACCGAAAAACATGTATGTGTGTATCTTTACACTTGATTAAAATGGATCTGCATGCTTTGGTGAGAATATTTGGATATAGGATGTCGAATACGAATCCCTTGGTTTACAGATGTTACTAACATGCTGTGGACGATAATTGGTCAGTTGTGGATTGAAGAAGGCCACCTTACTTTCAACTTGGAGGCAACAAAAGGTGTAGCAAATTTTTTTGTTTTGATGATTACCATATGATGTGCCCAAGCTGGATGATTTTTTTGTGAAGGTGAATAAGGGGCCATAATCCATATGGTAACTTTTCAAGTTTCAGTTTTTTAAATTCTGAAAATTGAAACTGGGTTTCTGTTTTCTTTCATATTAACGAAATCTAGTATCTGGGTATCACTCTTTTTTGTTTCCGTTTTTTCGGTCCAATTTGATTGTCATTTTAAAAATAAAAAATAAAATATTGTAACAGAGACGATTACCAGTTTTTACCAAACATGTTTATAGTTTTCTTTTTCAAAAAAATGAAAGCAAAAAAAAAAAAAAAAAAATTTACTTTTCTGTCTGTTGTGTTGTATGTAATATTCCTTCAACCATATCATTCTATTCCTTGAAATTATTCTTCTGTCTTCTCTTTCTTTTCTCTGTTTATCTGTTTCTCTCTCTTTTATTTAGAGAGAAAATGTGGTCTATTGATTTTTGAGCTCTTGCATAGGTGTTTCCTGTGCTGCCAATGTGAAAAAGCTATAAAAAGTTGGTGCCAAACTAATTCAACTTTAACAAATAGTTAGCTGGGAAGTGAAATCCATTTTCACCACCATTAACTAGGAAGTGAAACCCATTTTCACCACCAAAAGAAGGAATATACGTCACACCAACAAACCAAGCATTCCTTCATTAAAAATGAAAACAAAAATGGGTAACCAAAAACCGCATAGTTTAAAAAAGGGCCCTAAATTATCAGGTTCCGTACAAAAGATACAAAGTTGTGCACTTTTCATCTAAAGAAATTACATAATCTATACCTAATGAGATACACTGCAAAGAAAAGGATTCTATAAATGAGAATATATGTTTACATTGGAGAAATGAGACAGATCTATTTATACACAAAGGACAAAAAAATACAACACATTCTCTTCTTCAGGCAGACATCAAACTTTCAGGTAGTGATTGATTATCATGGTCAGGAGAGAGAAACCTGCGGCAAGCATACAATACTGCTGAATGGAAACCGGCCGGGTTATCTACGAATACAAAGTGACCTGCCTGCAATCATTAATTGAAAACGTTATAAATGTGTGTGTATATATAGATATATGAAAATATCCATTATTCTTATTTTATCTTCATGTTGATGAGAGTAAGAGCGAGAGAGACCTGAGGAACCCTTATTATTTCACATGGGACCTTCATATTCTTGCGAGCTTCTTGAGCTCCTTGGTAATTCATCCAATCTTGAATACCGTATATAAAGGTTGTTGGCACTTTCCACTCTGAGGCACTGCAACCAAAAAGAGGTTAGAAAATGATATGCAAATTTCTTGCTTTTCAGCCCTTTCAAAGAGCGTTAAGTACATAATGTGCCAGTCTCTAATTGTCTTCCAAAACTAATATGTTGCCACTATACTTGACACTAACGGCCTTTTCCGATCCTAAAATAACCTATAGCAAATTTGGTTGTCGATCTGAATTTGGTCATCACCATAAACGTATCCATTTAGATAAATAGAAGACTTCATCATATTTATTCATTTATGGCCATTTTTAGATGTTCTTGGAAAGGCAAAGTTGATGATTTTAAGCATCATGTTTTTAAATGAGCACAACTTTCCCAACGGAAGCATTAAAAAAATAATAATCTTTTTAACTAAATGGCTATGTAAAGGTAGGAATGCAGCTATTGCTTTCAATGACGCAACACCTTGCAAAATAGGAATCAACACACCTGTGTACAAGAGGCCTACGAGCAAATGCTCCAAAGGAGAAGATATATTTCAAGCACAGCTCTCCACTAGCTTTGGCCGCCAGAGTATGGTACACGTAATCTATCATTCAAACAATTAGCTATAAGAAATCCCATAGTCAGTATGTGCCATACGTCAAAAGAAAATTTCAACTTGCTACCTGTGAGTAATTTAGATTCCTCTTCAGTCAAAATATCACCAGTTGAGTATGTGCCAAATCTATTACTTGTGTATCTGCGAACCAGGTCTGGACCCCAGGGGCCTAAACCTCTGCACAATTAAGTCACCCAAGGCAAAAGAACAAATAAGGCCACTTGATGTTTCAATGTCCTAGAAGAGATAATACAAAGGCCCTCACATTGTAACTTGGAGCAATCAACAATTGTGCACTTGAGATGGCGCCCGTATTCCCATGAAAAAATTAGTAGGCAAATTTCTTATTTAACAAACAAGTAGTATTTGTATATGAACTCAACCGCATACAAAGGTACTTCTGGGACCCAAAAGCCTGTTTGGATTAAATTTAGGATGCGTGTTTAGTTGAAGCAGGTCCAAGAGGGGTGCTTTCAACCCAAATGTGATGTGGGGAGAAGATTAGGCATTTTAGTGAATTTTTCTCAATTTAGTTGTGCCCTTGTGATTAGAGCTATTGTTTCTGCTTCTTCCTTAATGCAATAGCCACAATCCATTCAAATGGGCCCTGAGAGCATGATATGCTTCCATGCATAAATGAATGTACATGCCAAAGAGGTAACTGATGAAATCGGTAGGATGTTACAAATTATTCAACGGAATTAATCGGCAAGACATATGCTCTATACATGATCTGTAAGAAATGAAAGTGGATACATCATTGTAAATGATAAGTGGGCTCAATTAATGAAATTCAATTGTCAGAATGGTTAGCATCATTGTGATCATCAGAACCCTATAAAAACACAGAGAGTATGGTGTTTTTATTAGGAAAATTTATTAGAGTTTGATACCAAATGCTGAGATTATTCTGGTAGCAAGCACGGACTCATATATGAGCCCATCGATTTATACACCAAATGTACACGTATCTGTGTGTAGGAGCGCATAAACTTACAAGTCTGCTAGGAAGGCTACAAACAATTAGAATATGAATGCACAATGTCAATTTGGAAACATTCAGACAAGTGAAGATCACGTTGGAACACATTTGAAAACATGTAAAAATTTTGAAGGAAAAAACAAAAGCAAAACAAGTATAATCACCTGACGACCTTCTGAGGAGTAAAATTAGATTCCCATAGATGATTCAAAATAGCTCCTTTCCATGTTGCTCTCAAACGTGTAAGCCACTCAGACGTATGTTCTGTTTCTGATGTAAACCCAGCAGGTCCCACTAAAATCAGGTGTTGTACGTGCTCAGGATGCTATATATAAAAAAAAAAAAAATCAAAGTAAACAATGTGCGGAAGTCATTGTAATCATCCCAGATTCAATCATCAGAATATGAAATTAATCACCTTGAGTGCGTATTTAGCTGCAACATAACCTCCAAAAGAATGTCCAAGTAGAATAAAATTGCTAAGATTTTTGGCTTTACGCCATTCCTCAAAGGAATCAATAAACCACGCCTCGGTTTCTGCATTATGAATCACTCCATACTTAAGTATGATATATAAATAAACTTATCCGGATGTATCAATAGGCCAAAAGATTCCCTCTTCTTTTCCATCCAATGTTTTTCTCTTTCTTTTTTTCTTTTTCCTTTCGTCTAATTTGGCCCAATACTCGAGAATTACGTAAATATAACATCTAAAGAAACCAATGTTTTTTGCTTTGGGGACAAGTAGTAGAAGAGCAATAGTCTGAGAAAGTACAACCCAAAGACACAAACCTTCAGTACTTTTGCACGTGAAGTCAGGCCGGCTTGACCCACCCCAACTGGAACAAAAACAAATGAGAAGCTGAGTAGTGAGTACACTGGGATGCCTCTTACCAAATCAATTACTTAATCAGAAAAATTGGAATAATGCAGCCCCATTCAATATCAAATAAAGCCCCACCTAACCTTCAAAAGACCAAAGCAGTGTGACCAAAACAAAATAATAATCTAGTATGGAACAACATAAGTCTAAATTCTAAAGAGACTGGTATAATTAGCAATCCCATTTATTGATATTCTTTTCTTGTCTGGTTAGTGGTTCTAGCATAATATAGTGAGACATAATAAGTAGATTTTTCCTTTTAATCTCTAGCAAAATATTGAAACTTCCCTCTTTCCAAGTCACCAAAAATTGAAATTGCAATTATAATTAGACTACTGACGTAATTAGACGCATACCATTCAACTAGAATTTACAAAGAACCTTGCCTGAGAATGTTGGCATATAAAATTCCAACACTCAGAATCAAAAGACCTATTAAGTGCGGTCAGGCCCACTCTAGGTTCATGCACTGAGACAATATTTTTGTATACTACCATACAGTACAAGCCCTGGAAAAATGCCCAGAGGACCAACAATATTAAAAAGTGAGTGTGCTTATAATAAAAGTTGAAAATCTCCTCCAATTCTCCTTACCACAAAATAATGATCTAAGCTCTTTCACTTATGCTCACAAACTAGTAGACTAACAGGATCGTTCTTTTCATAAGCAAAACTCTACAGTGACACCTCCTCTCCTCCACAATATTTCCCTGAGCATCTAAATCAACCTATATGCATTTTACAGACTTTACTGCTATATATGATGAAAACATGTTTCATGAGTAACGTCCCAATCAAACAAATCTACTCCTATAGAAAGTGGATAGTATCTTACAAGCTGATTGGTAAAATTCTTGTTGGAAGGAAATCATAATGCCAAAGCCCTAATACATGGTCAAAGATTAGTGTCTGGTCTCTCACTAGTAAGTTGAACTTGCTAACTATGCTGTACTTAAAACGTCCAATTTGATGAAATCAACTTTTTAGATTATTTGTGTGGTTGAGCTGGCACCATAACTCTCTTGTCATATTGAGTCACTTCCTTTAAAATGCAAAAGGGCATTTTCTCCTTTGACAATCACTCACACATGAACGCTAAAATTAAGATTAAAGGATATCAAAGGAAAATAGACACTTCTGGTTATACACGTGTGATCCAGCAATCGCATGAAAGATCAGCAATTTAAATCTTTGATAACCATTGTAGCAAAGAAATGGACCAGGAAACCACTACATGTTCATCCCCACAATCCATAATTCAAAGTCCAAACTTCCGAGTAGTTAAGGTGCTAATCAAAAGAATGTAAATACTAACACCATTTAAGCACTTCAGTGTTCAATCAAAATCACGAACAACAGCCAATTCATGGGCAACTCAAGGATACAAATCTAAACATTACTTAGGCATTTCAGAGTTCAAACAGGAACAAGAAGCAACCAACCAATACAAAAGTGAAAAGATATATGGAGAATTTTGATGTCAAATGATAACAAGATGAAACTCACCCAAGCTGATCAATGGCAATAATTCTGAAATGGTTGGCAAGAGCATCAAAGTTTCGGAAGAAGAACCCTTGAGAAGCAGCATATCCATGAACCATCACAAGAGTAGGAGAACCCGCCTTACTGTCAAAAGTAACAGTGTTGATAAACCTTGGCTCATCACTTACAGAACGAAACCACCTTATTTTTGAACCTGGTGGACCAGACCCAATATTGACCTGTTCCTGAGTATAGGGAGTCCTAGAGTTCAAGACAATCACCGATCCAACAGGAACGACAAAGGGTTAGAAACACCAAATAAGTCCGAAATCCATGCTAGTTATTGACACACAACGAATAGAATCCACCAAGATCATTCATTAGGTCAGTTTCGTGGGGGGGTATTTTTTATTTTTCCCTTCTTTTTTTTTTTTGGTGGGAGGAGGGGTGCGCTTCAATTTGAAATATCAGAGAACTTTGAATGCAAATCATCTGTAAATATGAAATATCTATATACATTTATATTAATTACAGCACAAAATGTGAGAATACTGGTAATTATGTTGAGGTCTGCCCTGATGATTCTAGAAAGTTTCATTATGAACCAAAATTTCACCTTCGGAAAGCAAGACTTTGCATTATTTTCAGGGGAAAAAGAAAATTTCAGAAAGTACTCAAAAGAAATTGACAACCCATAACAGAAACCATATTCCTAAACCTCAATTAACAACATTCTAAATATCTAGGTTTGTAGATGTCTTAACACATATCTTAGGGATGAGTAATGCTAGGCTTCACAAATTAGAATCCCAAATTTGGTTTCCAAAATGCTTTGTAAGTTTGTACCAAATGCAGTGGCATTCGGTGGTATCACCGATCATTGATACAGCACGTGGTACAATTGATAAGCCATTTGGGAAGCATAGCAATAGGGATTTTCCTACAATAAACACAATATTCAACCAAATGGCTGAAACTGGTGAAGAATTGTAAATTTCAAAAATCAAAGTCCAAAACTTAGATTTGTAAACTATCTCTACGAGCTATTCCAACATCTGTTTCACAAAACAGGAAATTTTTGCTAGAAAGTTCTATTTTAATCCGAGAATATACATATAAACACTGGCCCCAGTTATATAGAACCATACATACGTATCTATACATACATAAATATGTGTATATATATATATACAGAGAGAGAGAGAGAGAGAGAGAGAGAGAGAGAGAGAGAGAGAAAATATACTTGATGAGAGAGAGAAGGCGTTTCTCGGCGGCGATGATGCGGTCCGTGGAGGTAGGGATCCAACGAAGAACGGAGGGCCACAACGACCTCGTTTTCGATTTTGCTGCTGATGATGAGGTGATCTCCTCAGCCATCTTCGACAATGACTCCGACCACTTCAGGCGAGAGCTCATGCGATATTTCAACCCCAATTTGTGTTTCTCCGCAGATTCTGTAGAGAGAGAGAGACAGAGAGAGAGAGAGAGTCCAGGCGAATCGAATCGTAGGGAAGCGAAGCCTCCCGGGTCCGCATGGCGGTGATTGGACGTAATGCCACCAAAAGTGCTTTTCTGAAACGATGTGTCATTAGAGCAACTCCGAGGGTAGTCATCAAATTTGGGTATCCAAAAAACTACTTTGATTACTTTAATAGTGTTTTACATACTAAATACGTCTCATGCACTCCAACCATAGTAATCAAAACTAATAGTCATTTTATTGTTTAATATATTTTGATTTATCTCAACAATAGATACACTAAAAATATTATTTTGTTTACAAATTAATGGCTAGGATCATCCCACCAAATATGCATCCCCTCACTTTCTCCCTCCAAAGACTATAAGTTTGGAGATCCAAACCATAAGTTTGCATAATGGATCCCCATTGGAGTGCATTTTTTGGGATGAAGGGTTCCATTTTAGCAGCTTTTGAATTTGGATACCCATTTGCATCCCCTATTGAAGTTGCTCTTAGGCTGGGCAACAACTTATAATTAAAATTTAACTGGTTCTATTCTACTACTAGATAATAGATATGGCCCACCATCATATCATTTAAGAAGTAATATTGATATAAAAATTTAGAAAGCATAGCATTACTTCTGTTGTTTTATACTCCCCTGTCCCATAATAACTTAGGCTTCGCATGGTAACGTTTCCTGTTTTGAGTTTTCAGTTTTTTAAAAACAAAAACCAGTTTTGGTTTTTTTTTTTGAAAAAAAAAAACAAAAGCTTGTTTGGTAACATTGCTGACTTTTTAAAAAAAAAAAAAAACAGGAAACTCAAAACGACTTTTTGGTGTTTTCATTTTTTACCCAAAATTTGAAAACGTTTTTTAAAAACAAAAAACAAAAACGTTACCAAACGTGTTTTCAATTTTCGTTTTCTAAAAAACAAAAACAAAAACAGAAAACAGAAAACGACAACGTTACCAAACGAGCCCTTAATAAGTGTTCATATTTTCTTTTTTGGATGTCCCATAATAAGTGTCATCTTTCCTAAATGACATATAGTTTTTACTTACTTTTCAAAACTGTCCTTATAATAAAGACAAAGTAGCATTTATTTGTGGTCTCAAAACAAGTAAAAAGTCAAACACCCATCACATCTAAGGGTAAAATTGGAAAGTGACAATTTAATGAACCAAAAAACTCATATAATACAACTTTCTTAAATAATGTGCAAAATGAAAATGCACATTTATTATAGGACGGAGGGAGTACCTGTTAGTAGGTTTTTTTTTTTAAAGTTGATTGACAGACAACTTCTAAAATTTCTCTAAAAATGGACAAATCAAAAACATTTCGGGACCAAAAAATCCAAATATATCTACGAAAAAGTCTCTAAAAATATTGTTGAAAATATCTCCGAATTTGAAAAATTCAGAGACATTTGGGAAGAAATGTCTCTGAACTCGAATAATTAGGACACATTATATATATATATATATATATATAAAGTCTAAAAATATTTGTTAACTTCAGCATGTCATGTATAATGGGGAGAGTGGTAATTTCGTCTGCAATAGTGAAAAATAAAATAGGTCAATTTTGGTCATTCTAAAATTACGCACTTTTTGCGCATTCTCTTTTTTTATTGGCTAATGCAGTAGGGCTTTACCTTACACTATTAATTAATTCTCATTTAATCCCGAGTCCTACTGCATTAGTCAATAAGAAAAGGATAAACAAATGTGAGCAATTTTGGAATGAGCAAAAATGTATTCAAAATAAAAGTAAGGGACTCCAGTAAAAAAAAAAAAAAAAAAAAGGGCGAAATACTTGGGACACATCCAAAGACAACTTTTTGGACCAACCTAAGAGATGTGTCTATCTCTTTCCTATGTCACTGTGGGGTCTAGTGACATCACATGAGAATATAGACACATAGACACATCTTTTGGGTTGTGTCTTTGGGTGTGTCCCAATGTTTACTCAAAAAAAAGAGAAAAATAGTTGTCCTTTTGGGCTAAGGGAATTTTGGACTGTTCTTGGCCTTGTGGACCCAATCTAAAAAAAGTCCAAAAGGACTATTGTTTTAAAAACCGGACCATTGTTTTAAAATCAGATTGAACCGACCGGTTCAAGAAACGATCCAATTTAAATCGGAAAACTGAAAAATACCAAAAATCGATCTATTTTGTGAAAATTTGAAAACTCAGCAGTTAAACCAGTCAAACCGACAATGGAATCGAAAACTTCAAAATTTTCATTTTTGAAAATTATATTTATATATATATATATATATTATATTTTATATTATTATTAATATTTATTACATAATTATGACATCACGGTTCAATTCAGGTTGACCTAGGGGTGAACAAAAAAATCGAAAAATAAAAAACCGACCGACCAAAAAACCGATTGGTCAGTTTATAAAATACATGTACAAGCTAAAACCGACCGAAAAATCGATCGAAACCGCAAAATCGACCGAAAACGAACCTATTGGTCGGTTTTAAAATACACAAAAAACCGATCGAAACCGACCGCGTACACCCCTAGGTTGACCCAACGGTTGAACCAGTGACCCGTCACTCGGTCATTTTTTCGTTCCATGACCAGTCCGATTTTCAAAACATTGCACATGACTTACATGATTTTTAGCTCGAGTAAGTCTTTGAGCACAAACAAATCTCACAAACACAATCTATAAACACCATAATGTGTTTATCTATCTCCTCAGTGGACTCCACAGTATCAATGGACCCCGCAGTGTCAGCGAACCTCATCAAGAGAGAGAGGCACATTATAATATTTGTGAATTGTGTTAGAGCATCCACAGTGGGTGGAGTATACAACAAACTTAAGCGTAGCGTGGATGGGGTACGCTTGCAATGGGTCGATCCTACAATAGCGTACAACACTGAAACTTAAGGAAACTTGAGTTTAATGTAGCGCTAAGTTCAGCTATTGTAGGAGTCAAACGGCACACATTGTGCCGTGTGAAAGCTGGGCGGCACATATTGCGCCGTGTGAAAGTTGGGCGGCACATATTGTGCCGTGTGAAAGCTGGGCAGCATTATGTAAGCCGTGTGATAGTAAACGGCACAATGTGTGCCGTGTAAACTCCCCATATGCCTCGCGGCTTCTTTTGTGCCGTATGTCCCCAACGGCATTAAAATTAAACGGGAAATTGAAAATTTCCAACAGCACAAAAAAAACGGTCGAATTTAAGAAACAATATGTAGCAACACTGAGCTGAAGACAGTTTATAAATATGAGCAAATTGCCCCCCTCAACAAAATAAGTTTTCTTCCAGTTTTAAATAGCAAAGCAAATTGCTGTCAAATTTACTTTGTTTTAACAATGTCAGGAAGAACTAGAACCCCAAACATGAAACCGCACGAAGATGAGTTGCTATGTCAATCGTACGTTAAGGTAAGCACAAATCCAATAGTTGGCAACAATCAACCGGGTACAACATTCTGGAGCACTATCGAAGAGGATTACAATGCAAATCCAGAAGTTGTGATTAAGCGTGCTGGCGGTAGTCTCCAAACACGGTTTTCAACAATTTCAGGAGCAGTCATGGTTTACGCATCTAAGATAGCACACGCTTATGCATCAAGTCATGGAAGCGGCCAATGTAATTAAATGCTTTTACAAAATCATCACAAATAATATAGAAATTCATGGGATGTACGTACCTGTCATAAAAGTGAAATCGTACGGAGTTATGCCTAGCTCAACTAATGGCAAATGAAACGTGTGAGTCGTGTCCCACCACCGCTCGACAACTGATTCCATTAAACGTTGATCAGAATTTGGCATATCCAACGCGAGTAGGCGAGACCATCCAGCAAGGTCAATAACAGCTTTGATTTGTGGGAAGTCTGAAAGACGGATGTAGAACGAATGCACACTCTTCAAATTGCCGCGCATTTTGAACCTATGACCTTGTTTGTTGATCGTAGTTTTTCCATCGGAAGCGTGCGGGTTGTCATCGACAACACGTGCGACGTCTTCAATCGACTGTTGTTCTTGTGGTTCACGTTATGTAGTGTTTATTGAATGATGTTTGGTAGGCTTTTTTCCAAAAAAACGATGCATCATGCACACTTTGAATATATACAAATAAGTCAAATAGAGACTTTATTATTTTAGTAAATAAAAATAAACAAAGGATTTTTTTTCCTTTTTTTTTTTTTTTTATATTTTCAAAATAATATAATTAGTTTCAAAACAAATAAGAGTATAGATCTTGAATGTTTGTACTAATAAATAATAATAAAGACAGATAAATTGAATGCTTGAATTTAATACAAAAAATAAAGACACATCCGTTGAACACATATAGATTAAATGCTTGAATGCTTGAATGTAAAAGACTTGAACACACATAGATTTAATGTAGAAAAAAAAATTAACATAGATACATATTTGACAACTCTCATATCATCTATATATATAGAAATATACAAGGATTGCCGTTGGTAGAGATCCGTTGGGTATACAAGGATAGCCGTTGGGGGACAAACGGCACATGGGAAGCCGTGAGATATCACGCGGCACACATTGTGCCGCCTACTCTCACACGGCACAATGTATGCCGTTTGATATCTCACACGGCCTTTTCCTTGCCGTTTGAACACAAAACCATTACGAGTATATTTGATCGGTACACTAAACTTAGCAAACATCAGCCTTAAGTTTGCTATACCCAGTGTGGATGCTCTTACTGCCCAAAGAATTTAATCTTTTCAACTGAGTGCTTTGTAATTTAAATTTTCTCAGTTGACTCTTTTAACTTTGATAAATGCGTACCGTCCCCTTTATTTTTTAAGGGTAGTTAATTATCATTTAGTCATAAGGTAGTTAATTTTCATTTACTCTTCATTCATCAATCATGGTCCATGGATTGATCAAACGAGAATGACCAAGTACATGCACTTTGGTCAATGATAGGCTAGCGCCAAATGATGGTAGCAAATCAACTTGAACCTTTCTCTTTGTTTCCTCGTTTGGGGAGAGAAAAAGATGGAGAAAAATATGTAAATCCACCCCATGACATAGTGCATATCTACTTAAATTTTGGGTAAATATCACCTGAAATTTGCTCTAATTACATTTAGATTCTCTCACGTTTTAGTAATATCATCTATACCCCTGATGTTTGAAGCGTGTATCACCTAAATCTCATCCGTCAATTCATCGTTAAAAAAGTGATAGATTGACATAAATAAATATAAAATATACCCCTAAAAGTTTGGTCCTTGTGTCATTTTAGTCCCTGGAGTTTCAATTGGGTCAACTTGGTCCCTACAGTTTTAAATTGAAGTAATTTAATCCAAATGCCACATTCTATGAGAAACATTGACAAAATTTATCCACTGTGATGCACAACTACGCTTATAAGTGGGTTGAGAGATCGATGGTATTCCATTTTTGCCCTTAAAAAGTGTGATAATGCATAATATGTGAGTAAATTCTGTCAATTTTTCTCATAGATTTGAACGTTTAGATCAATTGTTTCAATTTAAAACTTCAGGGCCTAAATTGACCCAATTGAAACTACATGGACTAAAATGACACAAGGATCAAACTTTTAGGGGTATTGTACTTATTTATGTCTGTCAGTCACTTTTTTAACGGTGAATTGACGAAGGGGATCTAGGTGATACGTGTTTCAAACCTTAGGGGGTGTAGGTGATATTACTGAAACGTGAGAGGGTCTAAGTATAATTAGAGTAAACCTTAGAGAGTCTGTGATATTTATCCTTATATTTTTAGTCAAAATACCTAGTCAGAGGGGTTTATGAGCTACAACAGGCTATTATATAACTAACAATCATAACTTTGTCTTCTTTTTTTTTTACTGAAGCATATTTATCTAGTTGTATTCTCTCTATAAATCTCAACCACACCAAACTAGTGATTACAAGCGAGAAAAAAGGTTAAATTGTGGATAACTAAAATAATTTTTAGCTAAAGTAACTAGCTGGTTAATAACAAAGCCATTGACTAGATAACCGATAATGGACAAATGTGAAATTAGTCATACGCCCATTCGGTTGATTATCAAAAAATTCTATGATACAACTTACTAAATGTATCGTACAACCTAATGCTTTTTTTTTTTTAAATGTTACAAAGTAAACAACTTGGTGCTAAAATTCTATGATACAACTTACTAAATGTATAGTACAACCTAATGCTTTTTATAGTACAACCTAATGCTTTTTATGGTTAAAAGTAAACAACTTGGTGCTAAAATGTTATCCCATTTGCCAAAAAGTGGTTTTCACAGGCGATGTGATTTTTAAAAGCAAGGTAATTTTCAAATTTACTACCATTTTGGATCAAGCAACAACATTTTTCGCTCCAAGTGGTGCAAGAATATTTGTAACTTATAATGTATGATAACGCTAAACAACTTGGATGTATCATAGAAGATCGCTTGAATATGCATACACAAATATTAATCTTGCAATTGATAGAAGGGTTCCACCAAAAAGTAGGGGGAAAAAAAAAGGCTGATCCATTTTATACATGAAGATACGTGTGAGAGTCTAATGAAGATATGTAAAGTTATGATAAATCATAGGGTAAAATCTTAAGCATGGAGTACAATGAACACCAACAGCTACGAGCACAATAACCAATTCTTTGGGAACAAAATCAGAGATAACAAAAGAGTTAACATTTGGGACACTACTTTCATACAACTTTCAAAGTTGTGCAGATTAACACCAAACATATCCTCTACAAACAGAAGAATTATTGATGCAGAAATTCATCACATAGAAGAAACGAATAAGAGAGAGAAATCTGGGAAAAGAGTACAGCCAATATATCCATATAAGTTCTTGGTAATCAAGTGATACAACATCAACATAAAAGAAACCAAAACTGTCTTTATTTAAGGAAAGTACTATGAACTAATCTATTTTCTACCATCACCACATAACGATCACCTTGTGCATCATTCGTAACAATCCCCACTCTCGAATACAAGAATTTTAGAGCAAATAACACTTCCTGAGCTGAACCACCATTTATAACCACTACCAGAGATGGACAATGATAGCTCTTTAATTTATAGGAATAAACTACACATTGAGAAATGCGCTTCTTAGTCTGCTCTTGACTGACCAGCTCGAGAAGAGAGGATGATGCCAACAATAAGACCATAGAGAGCTAAAGCTTCGGCGAAGATGAGAATGAGGATCATCCCAACAAAGAGCTTTGGCTGCTGTGCATTGGCTCTGGAAGATACAAAAAAACTTCAGATATGTTTTCCCATATCATAACCATCTGCACGTAACACCCTTTAAGACTTATTATTGCCTAGAACATTATACTTGCAGTGGATAAATCTGTGTGCACCCTATATTAACCAGAGTTCATCCTTGTAAATTATCCATACTTAAAGAAACCCAACCAACTGACTACTTAAAACCAAGGTAGCACCAATGCGGGTGCGGGGATTCGGGTACGGGGATGCGGGTGCGAGGAATTCGCCAATTTTCTAAAAAGTAAGGATGCGGGTGCGGCAGGAGTACTTGGATAAAATATTAAAAATATATTTTTAGATAATAGTACATACAAATTGTTTTATAACTATTAGTGCAATAGTGTATACCTTAGATAATTGTTATCATGGTTGTTAAATCGTGAATCGAATTGTGAATCGGAAGGCCTTTTAATCGAATCGTGAATCGAATCGAATCGTGAATCGTAAGATTCACTTTACTTAGTGAATCTTATAATAATATATATATATATATATATGTATACACACAAGTATGTTTAAAAGTGACTGGATAATAATTTCACACAAGTTTCCTGCACATTTGGTGACTTTGTCAACACACAAGGGTTATTTTGAAAAATATTTTAATACTTTTGGGGTGAAAGTCTTAATATATTAAAGTGTGAGATAAGTTGGGGTTTGTTTTGAAATGTTAGAAATTACTATGGGTAAAAGCTTTAAATACACAAAACTAAAGGATTTGAAAAAAAAAATTAACCTAAAGTAAAGAAATGGGTATCAGATACCCATTAGCCTTATTCGCAGATATGAGAGAGAGAGAGACAGGGAGAGAACTTTACCCTTTTTGCGCAGATCTGAGTGAGAGAGAGAGAGAGAGAGAAATCGAAGAGACAGAGAACAAGCAACGAGAAGAAGAAGACGAAGAAGGAAGAGATGAAGACTTACAAGTACTTACCTGAAGAGAAAGAGAGAACGAGGGTGAAGTCGATGAAGAGATCGGCTGTTGTGCGATGGCGTTAAGGTTTCACGAGATCGTCAGTAACAGGTATGCCCTAACATGGCTCACTGAAATACGTCGTTTGGTTATTTTGTGTGTGATTTCTGAATCGTTCGAATCGTATAAATCGGTCGATTCACACGATTCAGTTCGATTCACTTTCGATTCATGACGATTCATATCGATTTGCGATTCAGAGGTGCGATTCGAATCGAGGCATGTCTGAAGCGAATCGAATCGTATGAATCGAATCGTGAATCGTACGATTCTAACAACCATGATTGTTATTATTATTTTCTATTATTTATCTTGTAAACCCCCAAAGTTTTCAAAATTGTATGAAGAATTTGTGTGCTTTTTCAAAAATACCCAACAATAAAGCCCTAGCCATACACCAAAAGAACTCAAAGAATCCACGGAGCACCCAGTACGGGTGCGCACTAGGTGCAGGTGCGGCGATCTTTTCGAAGAGTCTGTGTTTCATGGCTTAAAACTATGGCAGACCAATTCTAAAATAAAGATAACTTCGAAGATCACACAAAAACTAAACATAGTAAAGACTTGACAGAAAGCCATTCAAGTAATCAACAATAATAAAATACGGAGCAACTCATTTCCAGATTGCATGGTTGCCCCAACAGAATTTGATCACAAACCTAAGCACCAGAAACAACACAGAGTTAACAAATCATCAATATCTACTGCACAGGCTCAACAAAAACACTTGCACTTACCACAGACAAAGCAATTCACCAATGTCATATATCAGAAAATGAGAAAACCAAAATTAGAACTTCGAAGACTAGGTCCCTAATCGATCTTCCACTCATGGGCAAAAGGGGGCTAGATTTTTTATAAAAAAAATTAGAGCTACACTAAAATAAATAAAATAAAATAAATAAATAAAAATCTTTTTTTAACACTTGAACACCCCTGAAAATTCAAAAAACTCCATATTTTTAGTATTTGAGTTTTTGTGATAGTTTTTATAGCATTGGATTAAATCATTTACACGAAGAAATGGATAAAAAGACCCCCAAAAAAAAAAAAAAATTCGCCCAAGGGCGCTGCTACTGAATCCCCGTAAATTCGATCACCCGAAGTTCAACTTTATGATACCACCCCTGCCAAGCCCCCACAACTAAATATTTCTACATCCCCCGCCTACATATATTGACGTAATAAATCATCAATAACCCATGATGAACTAAATCCAAACTACAAATCTTGAGAGAGAGAGGAATACCTAACACCGGCATCGCCGACGATCCCAATAGCCATACCAGCGGAAAGTCCGGCAAGGCCACAAGCAAGACCCGAAGAGAGGTGTGCATAACCATCAAAAAGGTAATACGATTTGGCCTTGGGGTTAATCCCAGTACTAATAATGACGGCAATAATCAAACCATAAATACCCAACACACCAGCCATAACAACCGGCACGATGGACTTCATCACCAGCTCCGGCCTCATCACACCCATTGACGCTACTCCGACCCCACTCTTCGCTGTCCCATAAGCAGCCCCCATACCTATACAAACATCAAATTGAAATAACATAAAACCATTAAATTTGCAGATCTCACACACACACACACACATATACATATAATTGATTGATATAGAGCCCGTTTGTCTCTGCTGTTTTGGGGCAAAATCGCAGTTCCATAAAACCCATTAAATTTTGCATATCCACATATACACACACACATAGAACAATAGATTGATATCCGTTTGTCTCTGCGATTTTGGGGCACAAAATGTAGATCTGGGTGCCAAAAAGTAGTTCGCAGGGGTTTGGTTGCCAAAATTGCGAACGACGAATCCCATTTCAGGGGGCTAAATCTGCGTTAGCGTTAAGCAGATGGGGGGGATGGTTTTCACAATTCTCTCTCTAGTTTGATCCATTGCACAACATACCAACTAAACACCCGATTCATAATAAGCTAGTTCAATTTTTAAGCAATTTTACCAATCATGATCAAAATCGTATAAGCATTAGCATAAGCACATAAACATAAAAAATAAAAATAAATAAATAAAGAGAGAGAGAGAGAGAGAGAGAGATCGGAGGCGGATTACATGAGAAGACTAATGCAGCTGCGGCGCCGAGGAAGCCGAAGAAGGGTGCAGTTTCATCGCCGCTGAATGTTGAAGACATTGTTGATTGTGTTTCTCTCTCTCTCTCTCTCTCTCTCTCTCTCTCTCTAGGGTTTTGAGTTTTGCAGAAGAATTGATCTGATAGTTTTCTCTCTCTTCGGGACACAAAACACAAATATATCTCCCTCCGTTTCGCGCTGTTCCAATCAGGGCCTTAAGATCTGGAGAAGGAAGGAAGACTGATCTACGCGATTTTGAAATTACAATTCTACCCTCCGATTTGGCATGAACCGTACCAAGTTACCAACGTGCTTATTGAATTATTTATGTGTAAATATTGGGATACAACTAAATATACAATTTTTGGGACACAATTCAAGAGATGTGTTTATATCTCTCATGTGATATCACTGAACCCCACAATGACACAGGAGAGAAATAGACACATCTCTTGGGTTGTGTCCCAACTATTACCCATTATTTATTCTTTTAAGAACTAATAACACAGTGTTTGGCAATCGAAGCCCATGGGCTAGTATGGAAACTCCAAATTCTAAAATTAAAAATTACAGTAACATCTCCAAAATTATGATTACTCCCTCCGTCCCATAATAAGAGTCTCTTTTGGTAATTCTAATTTATTAAGGGGACAAACCTTGATTTTGGTCAGATTTTCAACTTTTCAATATTGCTCTTTTTGAAATACAAAATTATAGTGTCACATCAAAAAAGAGAGAGGAAGAGTTGGATATAATAAAGGACAAATTTGGAAGGTGTGTATTAAAGTACTTTGACTTTTCAAAGAGGACACTTAAAATGGGATATCAAAAAATGACATCAAAGACTCTTAATATGGGACAGAGAGAGTATTTTTTTTATTAACATCCCTCAACTTTAAAACTGAACAGACTCACCCCTAAATTATACAAAATGAACAACCCCACCCCCTAAAGAAAGGGGTGTATTGTTTAACAAATGACAATTTAGGGGTGAGTGTGTTAAGTTTTAAAATTTAAGAGTGCGTAAAAAATGGTAATAATTCAGGGGTATTACTGTAATTTAGCCCAATCTTTTTCTTGTCCCAATGGATTTCTCACAGCATAAGTAACAAGTGTTATTGGATCTACGATGTTAGGTGGGCCCGTGTGATTAGAGGCTTATGCTTCTCCTACTACTTATTAAACGGCAAAGTCGAATTCAATGCACACGGGCCTAAGTAATGCTAATTTTCGATAGAACCTTAATTCAATAAATTAGAATCACATAATAGTTATTGAAAGAATAAAATAAATTAGAATCACATATTGATAACCTCACATTGCTACTGTTTTTATACCTATAGATGTAAAATGTATGTGGTTAATTTTGCAATTGCAAAAAGTATTGTCTTGGTAGTGTGTTACGTTACTTTTGTATGCATGAGTGTGCACATAGAGTCATAAAGGTGTCTTTTATGTTCCTAAAATTCACAAAAAATAAAATAAATAAATAAAAATAAATAAAGACGAAAAGCAAGCACCATCTCTCTCTCACTGGATCCCGGCAGCACAATTGGCATGGCAATTGGCAACACCTTGCTGCTGTTGACAGCACACGAACAAATTTTTTTTTTTTTTAATTTTTATAAAGGAAAAAACTCTGCATTATGCTGTCAAAAAAAAATGCTGCCATCCCAGCCGCACGCCACTTCCAACTGAGGATCCGGAGTCTCCCTTCCTTCTTGTTGGCCAAATGCCGCACGCCACTTCCAACTGAGGATCCGGAGTCTCCCTTCCTTCTTGTTGGCCAAATGAATAATATTATGGTTCATAAGACTTTCCATGAAAATCATGTAATTCACTGCCATGTGGTACGAATCAAAATTTTATATACAATACATGGAAAGTTACTCTCACCCTATTAATTTTTAGTTGTCGATATGCCATATTTCAATACATGCATTATAGTTTTTTTTTTTTTTTTTTTCCACTGATGTATATGATGAACAACATTTCCACACGAACAATGTTATACTTCCCAAATTTAAATCTCAAATTCAATTTTTGAATGTTTTATCAGTTGCACCACATGAATCATCAGATTATACGTGTACGTGTACCGAATAACATATAATGTGCTGTTATGTCATGTTCTAATAACAAGCAACATCCATATGATTTAAACTTTGACGTTCACCCTTTTGGGATCCTACTTGATCACACAACCCACAGTTAATCCTATTTACTGCCAGAACAAGAAAAAATAAACCTTATGTGGAGTTGAATTAAAGCTCTCCATTAAAAAAAAAAAAAAAAAACAAAGTCAAAATTCAAGTAACAAGCTAGCAATCCAAGATATTTCTTATGTAGAGAGACTATATGAGCATCATGCGTCATGTTTTCTATTTATTTATTTTTTGGTTTTAACATTTGACTTTACCCAAACTTTGAACTCCGATGATGGCTAGAGGGTAGCCAAAATAGTGTTTGTCACTAGAGAGAAAATGAGGGTCTCATTAAAATAATAGTTGAATTGCAACTATATGTAGTCATACATTTTTTTTTTTGTACAAAGTCATACATAATATATAAATCCATGGAATTGACACCTGCCTACACATGCATATGTACAACTTTATATATATATATATATATATATACAGTAGAAGGGCAATTCACATATACGGTCAGGCTCTTAAGTGAATAGAGTCGAGTGAACTTATCCAGTAAACCTGACTTTTAAGCCTAAAAGAACCCGCGGACACTCGACCCAGTTCACTAGAGACTCTCCGTTCACATATATACTCACTTTCATACTTAATGCCCAACACCAACATATATCCCAGATCATCTTACATAGAGGACATCCTACAGTGTATCAACATATTTCATATCAAAACAAAACTGAATTTGCAAATAAAAATGTGAACAAACACCTAAATATCAACAGATAGAACCATCAAAAGCTGAAAAATATGTCAAACACCTAGATATCAACAGAGAGAGCTATCAAATGCTGACAAATATTTCACTTAAATTTAGGGGCTCGTATAGAAACATTCAGTACTATAATGTAAACAAAATGATCAAGAAAATTAATCTCACACACCAAATATCAATATTTACACATACTACAAATCCAACACACCATACACAACAGAGATAAGATAATAAAAGACAATGAAGTATATAATGGACCGGTAAAGAAAGATGTCAAAATTACATAAAGCAGTGAAGAACTTAAGGTGTGTCAATATCAAAATAATGTTGTCAAAAGAGTAGCCAAAGAAAATGAGGACCAAAGAGAAGACATACCTCGCACCCGCATAACACTGCACAATATCTTCTATCCTCACCTGGCAACAACCAAAATTCGTGTAAACCAAAACTGAAGCCGGAAAATGAAGGGGGGGGGGGGGGGGGGGGGGGGGGGGGGGTGGAGTACCTTGTACTCTGTGACAAATAGCACCAAAAAAAAAAAATTAATTACAGGGTTCCAGAATACCAATATGGCATTCCTCTAGGAATACGAAGAAGAAATTCCGACTGGAGAGTTTAAATGTTCTACAAAGTTGAGCAGGATCATAGAAAAGCAACTACCTCACTTTATTCAGGTAAATTTAACTGTTGAGCATAAATCCGACCATGCATAAGATACCCTTTGATCAACTTACCATGCAGATAACTCAAGACCTCGTGAAGGCAACAATTTATGATGAAAACGCATATTTCTGTTGCTCAAAATTCTGGAGAGCAATGACAAGACAATTTAGCATTTGGAATTCATCAATTTCATAAATCAAAGCATACAAATATTTCTTGAGGGAGATTAGAAAAGTAATCTGTGTACTTGTTGCCAAAAAAAAAAATATTTAATAATTCTGAGCTGTACAGAAATCTGACCAAAAGGATAGGTTAAAAACTTTTCTTGCCTATGTTGATCCCTCAACAAAAAAATAGGGTCTTAGCTTTCTATCCCCTAAGAGTACAACCTTGATTTTTGACAAACCCAAGCAAGTTATCCTATGTTATCTTTGGATTAGCACAACTTTTGTTATGCTAAAGCGTAAACCCAGTGCATTTTCAGTGCCGGAGGCCTCTGTAAAAATTTGAGAATGGTGTATTGACCGTCATAAACCACATATCTTTGGTCAGTGATCAAAAGTGGCCCTTATATATCATTACAATATATGGATGCATATACAAATCCGCCTCTTCTCTCCCACTGCACATTTCGAGTCATAAAGCACACTTGGCAACCCCATTTGAAGCCTTTTCAATGACAAATCCAATCCAAAGCCACCGTCTGGTATTGCTCCCACCAATTGGTGCTGTGGCTCTCGAGTGAACAAACTGTGAGTTGCACAGTCAGTCCTGTCTCCGCGATCATGATGGTTTCGCAACAGGCTTCATTGCCATATGTCTCTCTATCAACTTATCCACAAATGCTCGAATCTGCATATTAGAAAATGGACGGAATTATTATTAAAAAAAAACAAATTATTAATCCCGGTCTCTAGCGCGCACACAGAAGGAATTCCAGGGAACCTAAAGAAAAGGAACATCCCCACACCGAATGCGCGTTTTCAGTATAATGAGTTAATAGTCCAAAGAATAAGGCTCTTTTGGTGATAATGTATGCATTAGAATTGGGACTTGCTTACCTGTGGTATTTTCATTTCACACAAAAACTCCAAATCAATTACATCAACATACCAACTGGGATACATACCTTACTTTTACGCTTGAAATCAAGAAACTCAAAAACAGCCATGGCTTTCTCAGCATCTGAGGTCTGCTCCATGACCTGTAATTAGAACAGCAAAGTTAAAAACCACGAAAGAGATAATGTAGCCATGACTATCTCTACAAAACTAGAGTTCTTCTGGCCGTGTCATTGCTAGGTCTGCTATTTTGCTTCCATGGCATTCCACATGCAAATGCCCAAGATCCGCATCGAGTTGCAATGGAAGCAACCAAAGTTTTAAGTAGCCAATACAATAGTGACCAGCACTAAGAGCCTGTTTGGCTTGGCTGAGACAGCGTTTACACAGAAGCAAAAGCTGGTGCTTCTAATGAAGTTGTGAGTTTGTTTGGAAACTCTACTCAGAGGACAGAAAATTAAGAAAGAAAAACACGATCTGCTTCCCGCATCACGCTTGTGCTGAACCACCTCTGGACCTGCTTCAACCAAAACGTTGTTTCCGGAGTCAAAAGTGCTTGAAATTAATCCAAACAGGCTAATACATGCGTTTTGGGTCTCAGAACCACGGTTGGGCCAAATGTGTGTTTGGTAAGCGAATCCAAATACGCCCCAAGTACAGTGAAGAAAAGAAGAAACATAATACCATGGACAGAAGGAAAGAAAAAAGAAAGCAAGAAGAACAATAATTGACCTTAGTTGCAGTTTTCTTCATTATTGACTTGTATCCTTCTTTATCTATTTTCTTTGCTTTATAAAGAGGCATGAGCAGCGACGCAACGTAATCCACAACAGCCTGTTTAATATGGTCCGCTCCCCTAGGTTGATTTCCCACAAACTCCTTGTTTACCGTAATTTGAGAAACTGAGCTCTCATTTGCCACGCCTTCGAGCTTCCGAGTTTGCAGTTCTGAGCTCATGTTTGAATCCTCCTCATCCCTTACATACTCCATCCGATCGAAGAAATCAGAATCAGCTGCCGCAGCTGCTTGAGATTGCCATCTCTCTATAGCACTATAGTCCTTTATCCCCACACTACCAGAAGCATCGACCCATGCTTTTGTAAGTATACTACTATCTATAGCCACACTCTCTCCAGAGTGCTCTCTGATATTTGAGTGGCTCCGCTGTGATAGGTTATCAACTGACATTTTCGAACTGTCGAGATTGGTACAGGCAGCAGCAGCAGAGAAATCAAGTGACCAATCTCTAACTCTGCAATTTCTAGAATCGATTTCTGATATACAATCTTGTTTCCCCAAAGCACCACCAGGCCATTTCCTTCTAAAATCAGACTCGTCAAGTAGTGCATATTGCTCACGTCTAGCAAATTTATGAAACGATGGTATTTTAGGAAGCTGTAGCAACGTATTGGTTTTGGCTTCAGAAGATGCATATGCCTGCAATGTAAGATAACTATAGAATTACCGAAAGCAGTACAACCACAAGACTGAGATGTGGAGCTGAAAGAAAGGAGAGATATGGCTTTTATTGCTCCCCGTGCCCCCTACCTAACTGGTATGGCCATTAAGGCTTTCTTCCATGGAAAATATAAACATGAGTGGATACAATCTGAAAGGAGAAGTATTATAGGTATATCCAAACCACCCGGTTAAAGAGAACCAGCTTGATACCATATATTACTTCATCAAAACACACACACACACACGCACATGAAACATATGGTTGAAAGACTTAGGCTCTGTTTGGTTTGCAAATTTGGAGAACGAAAAGAAAAAGGAAGGAAAACTAATTCCCTTCTATTTTAGCATTGAAAATGAATATTTTAAAAACATAATTGTAACTTCAGGAATGGAAGTTACTCACAAAATTCAAATTTTTAATTTTATTTCTCACAATTTTTTCATTTCCTCACTATTTTATTAACCAAACAAGGAAAAGTTTTTCCTTAGTGTTTTCCTTTCCTTTCCTTTCCCTCGCTAAAATCATAAACCAAACAGAGCCTTAAGAGAGAGAGAGAGAGAGAGAGAGAGAGAGAGAGAAGGAAGGGAACAAAAACTATTTAACAGACAATAATTGAAATTATCAAAAACTTTTCAAAACGTCCAATTTGAAAGCATGAGATAGAATAAATTCAAGGTAGTACCAATGAAATGGTTCTAAAGTACACACACATACACATCCACAATATCATTGATTAAGTATTGTCAGTGTAGTAAACAGAAAAACAAACCTCGGCAGCTGCAAGTGCTGCAGCACGGGCTGCTTCTGCCGCGGCAAGCGCAGCATATTCTTCTTCAGACATGCCCAATTTCAGGTCTTCCGGTTGACGTTCAGCCCCAGTTTCTAACTTGACATCTTTGACAATCACTTTCTTAACGCTCGCACCATAAATTGGACATAGAGGTGCTTTACCCGAAGTGAAATTTGATTTGCTCTTTGAAGAATCCACAGGAATTGATTGCCTCAGTAGCTTTAGACGACCATTAGATGCTTTTTCCCTGCGAAAAACTTCAATCCATACGCTGACCAGCTGGCTTGCTATGGCACGTATATCACGGCTCGTATGTACACATACTTTTTCTTTCACTGTTTTTCCTATTCCTACACCAAACCACAGAGAAAAATACATTAAAACCTTAGCTGGAAAAACACTGTTAACAAGAGGATAAAAAATAAGGTATCAGAGCATACCACATGTTTAGGCAAAAATATATATATCTTGAGTAATGCTATGCGGCAATGGGACCACATTCAATAATAGGGTAATCGCCTAATTTTCATTGGAAATGTTTAGTGGTCCCACTATCACTGTGTCACAAGTGCTGGGATCCAAATTTGGGAAGGATAGGTCTTAGTCATGTACATAACTTACTAGCATGCCCCTTCTATTGAAATATTCATGAAATAACCACAAGACATTGAAAACCAATTTTAAGGAGAAAAGCTATGGCAGATTTTCTTGATTTAGCACTAATATCAGAGTGAAGGAGATAATTCAGCAGAGTAATAAAATTTTATACAACTTCACTAATTTTTTTTGGTGAACATATGAAAAACAAGTAGTGAGACATCATCCTAGCGCAATCTAAAAGCATGGAAGTTATCCCTTTGGAACTTTCTACCAAACACAACGTCATAACCCAATAACCTAGAAACATAAAGAAGCGAAAACCAAACTGATACGCAAATACGTGATCAAAAGGACATATAGATCAATACCCGACAAACGGACAGCAAGTAAATCAGTTGAAACAAGCACAAGAAGGCGAACGCAATGACGCAGAAGTTGAGTCCCATCCTTCCCCATCGAATCCTGTTAGAAATGTCACGATATATATATGCTCAGAGGATTTCAGTTGTCAGAACACATTAATACAATGTAAACTTCATAATAACTGAAGGCTCCGTTTGGTTTGCAGATATAGTGAAGGAAAAACAGGGAAAGGAAAACCATTTCCCTTATGTTCCCCGTAGTGTTTTCCTCCTTGTTTAAACGACATTTAAATAATACCAACTAAGATAACGGGAAGGGGAGTGATTCAAAGTACTCAGAAATTTTTAATATTATTTTGAGCAATTTTTACCCTATTTTCTTTTCCTTCCTACTTTCCTCGTCGTTTTCTTTTCTAACCAAACAAAGAAAAGTGTTTTTTCCCTCACTGTTTTCTTTTCTATTCCCTCACTAAATCTTGAACCAAATAGAGCCTCTGTGCAGTGGATGATAGGGTGAATACCAGTATCCATGAGTTAAGAGTGACTAGCCCTCCCTTAGTCCCTGCAAAGGACTTCAGAGCTTCAACCGGAAGATTCAACAACTCTTTGGCCACTTGCAATCTTCCAGCAGTGGTTTTTGCGTTAAAGAACATATCCTCTAATAAACCTTCCTTGGTCAAAATTTGGGCCCCATCTAAGGAATTTTTGTACATGACATTCGATAACTCAACGGCCTCAAGTCTCTTCAAAATGTCTCGGAGTTCATTTCTTTCACTGTCTGAGTGTCTCTGCGTAGCCTCCATTGCTTCAACTTCTGCCGTGTAATCATTTCCAGTATTCAATATATCTATAATACGCACGGCCTCGCGGAGACCACTCATCATCGCACCACCGACAGTGTCAGGATGCTCCTTGCAGGTGGCTTCGCCAGCAAAAAACAAACAATTCTCAACAGGCCTACCCAACATGTCATAGTCTTCTCCAGAAGCCCCTATGGCAACATACGAGTAAGCACCATAGCTGAACGGATCCTTTCCCCAGTCAGTCACTACCGATGCAACTGGATCAGGTACAGACTCCCCAAAAAGTTTACGAAGAACCATCACAGCGTGGTTCACATGATCTGATGGACTCATATTTTGGTCATCTATAGCAGCCTTGCCAACGACTAAGGCGATAAGAACGGGTGCCCCTACAGTTTTCTTGACGTTCCAGAACATAAAGCAGTGGCCCCTCCTATTTGTTTCCTCGGCAGTTGCACCAAAGTAATCAACGGAATCATTCCAAAACACATCTGGGAATTCCATAACTATTTTATTAAGAACACCAAAACCGAGCCGTTCGATGGACAGTTGTTTCCATTCGGGTAACGGTGGAGAAAACTCAATTTTTTTGGCTTTTAGGCACCCGAGTGGCACAGTAACCAGGACAGCGTCCCCAGAAAATTTGTTCCCATTTGATGTGGAAACTTTGACTTTATCACATTCGTCTTTTGTGTGATACGAAATATTTGTGACAACGTGGTTCAATTGGACGCAAAGTCCTTCGGCAAGAGATTCAACAACACTGCTATAACCCCCTTTAATCATACAATGTGCTCCTCCGAAACCTCCATAAACATCATCTTGATTCCAATAGGGGAGCGATACTTCTTTAAGCAAAGCGGCACAACCGTACTCCAAGTGTGCAAAATGCCAATCCATGACTCTCCTCTCAAGAGGACTCAAAATCTCGTCCTTAAGACTACATTTATCGGAAAATATTCCATCACTAAACTTTTCCTCCAATTTGTGCAGTGTACTTTCCTCAAAATTTCTTCCCAAACGAGCCATTCGACGCCTCTGAAGGGCATATTCTAAACCATCCTCGAGAGACATCCTCATAGCTTGTTCGCCTTTTTGGGCAACAAGCAATACCATGTCATCAAGAAGGCTATTGTATTCAGCTTCCAAAGCTTCGTCCAAATCTATGGGAACTTTTTGACCCGAAACAATATCGTAAAGAGGGCAGTCACTGTTCAATACTGTCAATTCAAGGCCCAACTGGGCACAAACTAACGAAGAAGGATCGGGTCTTCTTTCGGTAGCCACATCTGCCTCAACGCCCGTAATAATGCTAGCCCCGAGATCCACAGGAACCGATAGGGAGGACCGATCCGTATAAACTCGACCCCCTATTCTGCTCCGAGCTTCAAGCACAGTAACAGAAAAACCCTGGCGTTGTAAGTGGCGACTTGCGGCTAAGCCAGCGGGACCCGCTCCTATGACAATGATTCTCTTTCCAACTTCTGAATCACTCTGTGTTCGATGAACAGAGACTGTTCCACCATTCGATACTTCACTTGATGGATCAGAAATCCAAATTCTGTTGGGTGCTTTAGCTTCAGTGCAACAATTTTCTGGGTATCCATTTTCATCATCAAATATCATACCATTCTTTACCTCCAGAGAAGCCTCAGAACTCCTAGCCTGACTGTGTACAGAGAAAAGTCCATCATCTGAATCAGCAACGGGCCCAGTAGATACTTCACCAAAATTTTGCTCTTTTAAAAGTTTTAAAGTATGTGCAGCGATAGGATCAGCTTTCTCCCTCTCTGAGGCAATTCCAACATTTATATAACCCTGTGAAAAACCTGTCATCAGTTGGAAACCAGACAAACAGAACTGAAAGGTAATTAAACCCCCTAAAACCCAACAAAGCTTAAGACTATATTACATGGATACGTGTTTAAGCCTCAGACTTTTCAAATTCATGAGGTACGGACATGGGAACACAGCAATCACTCTATAATTTCTTACATCACTAAGTGAAAATAGTGTTCAATGAAATAATAGGACTTGAACATAAACTGTGGCAAAAGTAATATAATCAGACACTATGATATACAATTATACAAGTAGCTAACATGCGTATTGGTGTATGTCCAACCAAAAGTGTCGGACACATATCCCATACCCTTGTTCGAGTGTCAAGCACCGGACACGGGTACTTCAACCTATTAAGAGGAGTCCACGTAATATAGGCCAAAGAAACACTCTTACACTCTGATCAAGAAATGCGTAGATCTCCCGAACTAGAGAAGCACGAGGTGGTTCATGCACAGAAAGAGTAGCAGTAACTCCACAGTCTGTGATCGGTAAAATTCGGGTAACATCTTTACTCCAAAGACCCAAGATACGATTCCTGCAATACGCAAACCAATTATGATACAATCAAGAAGGTAACACTCATTTAAGCAGGCAATAAGGAAGACCTTAAAAACAGACACATCGTAACAAAACAGACAAAAATAATACTACCGTTAGTTTCATTGGACAAAACTCAAAAAGGCAAATGTGTTAGTTTTGGGATATACATCCCAGTTTCGACAATGAGCAATTTGAAAAGAGAAAACATGTTAATAAAACTGAAACACTAAAAAGCTACTAGTACTAGTAGACATAAACAGTGAGGTATTAGAAACAAAGTTCTCATGATTTTCCTTTTAAAGATCCGGGAGAGCAGTCACAGTCAATATCAACGAGCTTCCTTCTTCATTCCTTCCTTGCCCATAGGGCATAGGCCATAGGGAACCAATATTCAGTCTTGAGGTGCAATAGTAATAGGTACCAAAAAAAATAGTAACATTATACTGCAAAGCATTCAGAAATGAATTTTCTAAATATGGCGTACATGATACATTTGGACCCCATGTTCTCATGTTTCAGCTGCTACGCAGTAACAAGCCATGTGTGTATTGAAAGAACAAGGGTTGAGGTTGTGACTTCAGAGTAGCAAAGAGGAACTCAACGAGACCATTAAAGCCTCACTCTCAACAATATCACTTCAACGGTTCATCTCAATTACATAGTTAACGGATTGACCAAGAAATCGTTCACCGTTAACGTTTACTAACAAACCCACTTAATTCGGATATCAAAAGCGTGCACACAAAAAACCTCAGGTCAAATTAAAAAAAAAATTGAAAAAGAATCAGCTTAGTAAGCATCGACGGCAAAAAAAGCCTACAATGCAGAAGATTCTCTCTGTCACACGCTCATTGAGGAAGAACGCAGGGATTGAGAGGTTCAGACTTTTGAAAGGAAAAAAAAATTTAAAAAGGTATTGCCAAACTCAAATCAATTTTACATGTCATCGTAAGTTCTTTACTTCTACAAGTCCATTGACCAAGAAATTCTTAAACTTGTAAGGTACTGCCAAAAGTAGGAAGTTTGTATCCAAGTTCCTCACAACTTGATACATGTCATAATTCAAGGTGAATTTTCTTCTTATTCTCTCCAGTGTAAGTAAAAGCTTGTTCTTAACCAAATGATCCCCCCCGAAGTGAGACCTCATACCAAACAATTCTATTGCACAAATCGTAGATACTGCATACGGATGTAAATTCTTTACGAGCTTAAAATTAGAACTTGATTGACACAGCTGAAATAGGTCTCAAACACGAAGTACCAAATTAGCCTGTGTATCACACACATTAATGGATAGTAAATAATTGACTAATCTGACTAGTAAGCAAAGCAATTTTTGCATTTAACTCCTGAGAACACAGCATTTATTGAAAATCTCAGCCATGATCAGAAACGATAACTAACCTGCAATCTAAATATTCCTGAAGCCCACCTTTACGCTTCAATACCTCCTTAAACTTAATCTTCTCAACTGGACCAGCTTCACGAGCTTTCAGCCCAGCTGAAACCGCAGCTGCTCCTCCATTTTCAGCCTCCTCAGCCATATCTGAAGAGGGGTTGAACTTTTCCCTTGTTTCTTCAACCTGATATCTTTCAAGAAAACCTTGATCGTGTATCAAAATCTCCCAATCAAAATCCCCCTCATAAGCCATATCACCGTGCCTCCACTTCTTCGGCTTGCGCAGAGGGCGCTGGACTTGTGATTGCTTGTTATCTTGTGAAAAACTTTCATTCCGCTCCGGTGTAAAGGACACAGAAGATGCTATATTGCCCTCGTTCAGCCATGGTTCTTGTGGATGATGATTACGCTTATCATCTGTTTCTAAAGATTTCATCTCATGTTTGATTTGAATAGCATACTCTGATTTACGTACTTCACAAGGCGTCAATGGAAGCAATCTACCATCAGATGCTGACACTTTGTCTTGTTTTGAAGAAACGGAAGCAAGATCTGGCTCCTGAATGCAAGTACCACAAGTGCGATTTGCACCACCACCATCTCTGTAACTGCCTTCCTTCTTTGATAAACCTTTTGGGCATCGATCCAAATCAGGTATATCTCCAAGTTGTGAAGCCAACTCCATTTTCTCACATGGTGAGGAGTTTTGAGAAGTGGGTTTTGTTGATAATCCCATTTTTTTTCGAGGAACTTGTGTGAGAATCTCGGGAGACATATCTTCACACGGTTTGTTTAACAAATCATCCAAAGATGGCCCATCGATTTCTTTTCCATGAGAAGCAGATACTTTCCCATTTGCCATCAAAAGATCCTCACGTTGTCTGGCCAATTCAACTAGTTGTTCTGGGGCAGGTGTTGAATTGGGCATTTCAACAACATCAAGCACCAAATCACTTGCAGTTCCCTTTAAACGAGTCTCTGACTCACACGTAAGATTTCGGATTTCTGAAATGGACTCTGGAATGGGAACATAAATTGTGTCTTTTACTTCTGCAATAGAAAGATGGTCTGAACAAGCAAGATCTACTGTGTGTCCCTCTTGAATCCCAGTTGTCTGCCTATTAACTTCACCATCTTGAAGTGTCTTACTCGAACACGCGATTAAGTGGGAACAAGACCTCTGAAATGTGGAAATGGGAACTGAATCCTCCGCAGCAGCTTCAGAATTTCCATCACAAACTTGAGAAAGACTATCATTCTTATTCTGATCATGAACTGAATGTACTGGAATTCTACTAGAGTGATGATGCAAATTGTCTTCAGATTTCACAACTTTCTGAGCCCGTACTGAAGCTGAGCTAGATCTTTTCCTACCTACAGGTAATGCATCGTCCGCAATATCATCAGGGTTTGAGCTCTGCTCATCATTGGAGATCTGAGTTTTCTTTCTCTGTTTTGACCTTAAAGCATTGCGAGATTTCATAATCAACCCAGATTGCGCTTTCTGAATATATGCAGACAATGAATCGTCAACGTTATGGTCCAAACTGTGATTCTCTATACAATTATCCCCATATCTCTGACCACCCAAAGCATGTTCAGACTTAGTGTCCCCATTTTTCCTAAGCTTCAGAGAGATGCCGGGTCTCTTAGTTTTACCTTTATCACTGCTTTCTAATTTGCTATCAATACTCGTGTCGAATCCGTTCAAACATTGACCCGACGGTTCCGCCACATTTACCGACAAACCCTTTCCTGCCTTTGTTCCAGATCCACCATCTTTCTTTGGACCCTTCAACTTCTTCCTAAAACTAGCCAATGTGTCCTCCATGCCCCCCAAAACCTCATCTTCCACCGGCAATTTTATTATCCCAACCTCAACCTCTTTGACCTTATCAGCACCTCCTCCATCCAATCCCACCTTAACCTTTTTCGGGTTTCTTTTGCTTTTCAATTTCAACAAAGCCCCTATCGGCTCATCATCTTCCGAATCAAAACCAACCTCAATCGGTTTCGATCTTTTCTTAGAACCCGACCTCTTCTCTTCCCCATTCATCTTCCTAACCCTAGGTTTAGGAGACAAAGACTCCACATCTAACCCTAACCCAGGTTTCTTCCCAGACCCACCATGAGCCGATCTTGAATCCAAACCATCACATTCCATCTCACTGCAATAAAAAGGAATAAAACCCATATCTCAAAAACAAATTACTCTTCACAGAGTCAAAGCCACGAACACAAGCAAGCAACAAAATTAAAGCTGACCCAACAATCACAAGACCCATAAAACCCTAAACAAAATCATATATCCATACAATCACTAAAAATCAAGCTTGAATCAGTAGTTTTGGGTAAGTTTTGCCAATGCTTTTCTCTATACTCAAAGCCAATGAATTGTATTATTAACAAATTTTAAAAAAAAAAATCAATATTGCTACTTTCGTGAGCAGAGTTAGCAAAAAGTTCAATGATATACGAGTTGGGAAGATCAAACCTTTGTGTCGAAGCTCATCTACGTTTCTCGTCAATGGATTCGTCGACCAGAGGGACGAGTTTAATCGAATGTTCGCCTCGGCCCCTATAATACTACGCCTAGTAGAGAAGAGAGAGAGAGAGACAGATAAAATGAACAGTAAAAAAAATTGGGAAATAACGAACGTATTGTGGAGAGTCTAATTGCCCGACGACGTGTGAGAGAGACAGAAAGCTGATATATGGTATGTTTTTTTTAATTTAGTAGATATTTTTAGATAATTTTCCTGTATCATTTGTTATGTTGAGGTGGTATCCTTTAAATCAACGAGAGGAAGTTATTTGAGTGGGACTCAAGACCTCTGCGTATAGAGATCCGATTATTTATCAAAATAGAGCAATTTCGCTCACTCAGGCATTTAATTTGCATATTAATTAGATTATCACTTTCCTATTATTTCCATTTTGCAAATTAATTAGAATCCACATTCTGCAAATAAAAACTCAAGCAGATGGATGCTGCAAGGGTAATCCATGAAAAGGGGGAATTGGAGGAATCATCAGGGATGATCAAGGTCAATGGAAAGATAGTTATTGTGGAAAACTAGATTTTTGTACAGTCTTATTTGTAGAATTGGAGAGAGCAGATGATTTTATAATATGATTGTATAGGTTGACTCCGAAGTTGCTTGCTCCCTATTGGAGGGGTTTTAGTTTAATCACTCAATAAGAGCCATTTTGGAAGATATCAAATTCATGTTGAATTGTTGCAAGGCCTGTATTTTCCCATCAAAAAGGGAAGGCAACAAATGTGCCGACTTGTTGGCTAACGTGGTAGCAATTTTTTTTTGGTTACTTTTGATACCCCATAGGGATTTGCATTTGCCTCTATTAGCAGATTGCTCAGGGTTAGCGTCTCTAGCGGAAGCTAATTTTCTACTTCTGTTTTCCTCTTACCCATAAAAAAATAAAAAATAAAAATTAACGATGATCTAAGAAAGGTTAAGGGGCATCCTTAATCTATTCAATTGGCTAATTCTAAATAGGGCTATAGTTTGACCCAAAAAAAAGTATAGGGTTTTGGAACAAACAAAGTATTATCTCAAACTTGTATGAAAGAATCGTTGCCCACAAAGTTTTCAATTTTTGTGATAGACTATGACTCCGGATAGGGCTTTTAGAATTTGGGGATCATCTACTCTTAGGCTGAGGCCACTTTTCGCACAAAATGTTATCAAAATTGGAATACTATACGTCGTATTGTAAATCTCAACAGAACATATGGTGCTACGAAGTGATACAATTGAAGATATGGAACGAGTTGCCTACCATTAATGGTCAAAGCGCTCCAATTCGTTATGAAGTGTGAATTTACTTCACAATAAAACAATTTTTCCATGTGGTATATGAAAAAAGGAAAAAGAAATTAAGTTTGAACTTTCCACAAAGAAATAGATATGCAAATAATTAAGTAGATTACAAAAAATAACTAGCCTACACGGCTACACGATAGTCGAATTACTATTTTGATAAGACACTGGATTGGCTGAAAAAAATAGAGAATGTGAATGGTAGGACACAATTGGAAACGAGTGCAACTAATGGTGCATGGCTTTTATAAAATAGAAATACATGGTTCACATAAACCAAAAATATATATTTTTTAAACACCATGGTTCACATAAAATTGAACGTGCCAATAAACACATGCTTTGTTTTTTTGTTTTTATTGGAAAATGGGTTAGTTGTTAAATAGCTCAGGACAGGACAGTGGTGTAACCAAATTGACCGAATCGATCAGTTTTCAAAATTTTTATATAATATGAAAACCGAGACGAGCCGAAATTTTATACAAAACCGAACTGAACCGTTTTTACCTTAGCTCAGGGCTATAGAACTAGAAACCATCTCATACATTATCAATTATTATGCCCTTTCATAATAGACTAAAAAAAACATATTAGGATTACAAGCTATAGCCATTCAATTAACAATTGATTATTCCACTAGTAAATTCAACCCATGGCCAATATAAACTAGGAGTTCCTTCGTACGTAACTCTTCAAACTTTTCAATATCACGTTGGAAAAAAATAGGAGTAAGTTTTGAACCTTCTGTGTAAGTTTGCAAATAAATTAAAACACAAATAACTATTTGACTTACCAAATAACCAGCATATACATATTATTTTAGTATATTATTTGATTGCAATCTATATAGCAATTTGTTTGAACGAAAAAATAGAGATATGAGTAGGAGGTTTATGGGAACAACGAGGATTAGTGCTACATACCTCTTTTGAAATTATGGTAATTATGAATATAAGAAAGGCAGTATAATAACGAAAGAGCAAGTCTATTGTGAGAAGTTTCTTATATGAGAAGATGAGTTTTAACTGTTAGATGACATCTAGTCATAAGATTTCCAAGAATCTGAAGATGCATTTATGGCTAGATGCTCATTCAACAGTTAAAAGGTCTTCTCATATGAGAAACTGCTCACTATAAACTTGCCCATAACGAAAACATGTGCCACCCTATTACATGATTTGGGGCAAATTTAATAATAACATGTGTGGTTTGTTTTAGTCTCTGAATATTGAGAATCATTTCTCTCTCTGTGCTTGAGGACAGTTCTTAAGATCCTGTTTGCCTTTTGTTTGTCTTTTTTTTTTCAAAAATACTTTATGTTCTACAAAAAAAAAAAAGAAAAGAAAAAGAAAAGGGTAGAATACGACACTGATTTATGTCATTATGATATAGTAATGTTACTCCCATAACCTAATCCACGAGCAAATATTGGTTATCACTGTGATACTATGTAGGATTGTATCTCCTCTCACCGATTTTAATATTTTATTGAGTTGGGAGATTTTTTTACTAAGAGTATGTTTGATAACTCAATTAAGTGGTGAAAATGAAAACTTTCAGCACTTATTTTGTTTCAGTGCGTTTGATAACGTATCACTTAATTGAAAAAGCAGCCAAAAAATCACTGAAAATTTTAAGTGATAAATTTCTACTGAAAATAATCACTGAATGCAGTTTATTTCAGTACTTAAAAAGCTATTTTCAGTACTGGAAATCCAATCATTTAAAATTTTCAGTACTTAAAATTCAGCACTTAATTTTCAGTACTTAATTTTCAGTTTTATCAAACGCACCCTAAGTTGGAGAAAGATTTCATGAAAAATATGGGACTAAATGGACTTATACAAATTTTATATTGACCTCAATGACCTGTGATACAATATAAGAGCTGTAACGAATATTTTTTCCTAATTCACAATCTATTTAACAACCAAAGCCCATCTAAGTAAATTTTAAAAAAATTGTGAGACCCACTCGATAAATATTTCTCCTCCCTCCCTAATGATACACAAAACAAAGAGGCCATTTTTGCTCACCCAATAAACGATTCACCAATGCTCACTCAAATATTCATTGGTCAATGTAATGGGATCCAGATTAAATCAATACTTACGCAAACATCCTATTGACCAATACAGTGGGATACAGAATTAAACAAAATATTATCCTAAATCCTACTATATTAACCAATAAAGATACTGATCAATGGAGATACTTGAAGGAATATTAGTGAACAAAAAAATTGGGTGGGCGAAAGTATTTTCCAAAACAAACTACAAATTGAGATACAAATCTCACGATCGAAACCCCACCCCTGACCTACTGACTTTACCCCCAACCCAACAGACCGGCCGGCGACGGCTACGGCGACCGAAACCCCACCCCGGTATGCTTTCTCTCTCTCTCTCTCTCTCTTTTAATTATATATATATATATATATATATACTACGTAGTATATTATATATATACTGATATATACTGTATATTTATATATTTATATAGATTTGTAATGCAGAATGTTCCTTATGGGATTTTCTGTTTCCTATTGCTCATGAGTGACTGTGGAGCTACCTAATAATACATGAAGACTGGAATACAAAGATAAAGAGCATCTTTTGTGAAAGTTATACTAGAGTTAAATTTTTTCCATCATTCTGGAGACTGCTGTATAGGTAAAGAACATTTCAAACTTCAAATTCAACTCTTGATCAAATAACATTGATTTTAACATCATCCATGAACCACTGAGCTCTCAGATGTTCAAGAAGGGGAAAAGTAATGGATAGGCCAAAGGGGAACTATTGTTGATTTTAGACCTATAGTCAGTGGAAATTGAAGCTGGTAATTATTTTTGAAACACCAAAGTTGCATATATATAGATTGTGTTGATCAAATAGCCGTAGTGGGAAGAAGGAAAAAATACCCTATTTTTCCCCAAAAAAAGGGAAAAAAAAAAAAACCTATTCTTCTTTAAGAATATAGTGGGAAGAAATTAAAAAAAAAAATTCTTGGAAAATTCTATGATGTTCAGTCCCAGTGATTTGATTGTATCATTGGCCAAGTAGTTTTTGTTCTCAAATGTTGTAGTTTTTGTTCTCAAATATCAGAATATATCTATATAATAAGTTAGAGCGGTGTGGAAATTAACAACTTTCAATCCGAGCCATTGAGACAAATTTAGATATTTTAAACTATTGGATCAAATACTTGCCATTCCCAAAAAAAAATGCCACATTATTTTCTCATTACTCTCTCTTCCGAAATCTCTCACCTCCTTTTTTTTTTTTTTTAAGAATCTCCATGACTAATTTGAACAGTCATATTTGCTTAATTTATTTTTTACTCACTCTCTCCCACCACCTTTTTTGCTATTTCTACCACATTTAGTCACAAAGTTTTCATCATTTTACACTCCTGTGTGGTGGTGTAAATAGCACAAAAAGGAATTCCTTAAATTAATTTCAATTTGAATAAATGCATGTCTATATCCAAAATTGTCAACTTTAGTAAATGCAAAACACAAATCTTGGGAGATAAACTAAATCACTGGACTGATTTTTTTAGCAAAAAAGAAATTCCCTAAATTAATTTGAATTTGAATAAATACATATCTATAGTAAATGCAAAACACAAATCATTGGACTGATTTTTTCAAAACAGAAATATTGGAAGATAAACTTCCCATATCATACATATCTCTCTCTCCCTCTATCTATATCCCCCCCCCCCCCCCCCCCCCCCCTCTCCACTCATTGGTGGCGAAGCAAAAATATCCCAGTTGCTCATTGAGAGAATTTAGGTTTGTATTTCTCAGTTTCGTTGATCTTGATTTGTTCCTGGTGTATTTGTTCTGCATTTTGGTCTGTACATCATTACGTATAATACACACTCATTGGGAATTGGAAACAATGAAGTGAATGTCCGCTCCAATTGCATGCATTGAATTCTCTTAGTTATATGATTTCTCTAAATCTGTAACTTCAATAATGATTTGGTCTTTTGATATGTGTTCTGGACACAATAAGGATGTTCTCCATAAAAAAAAAAATCATGAATTAAAAACAGTCATATTTAGGCCAGTTTTTTAATGGGCATGTTTAGGCCAGTTTGACAACAATTTTGGAGTCCATAAGTAATCATGAAAATTATGTGATTTAATCATTGAAAAATGCAAGTCAATTGTAGGAACTTGCCATTGACCAAAAGCTACTTGCACGACGGTGATAATTTTGTGCAATGTATTGGACTAATAATCAGGCCATTACATGAACGACACTACCATAATTTCTCCCCTACCACAACTTCTCACACTCAATGTTTCCTATCACTTATGTAACTTTATGTTCATACTTATATCTCTTTTTTTTCCTTCACTTAAACATCACACGGGTTTTAGTCTTTTAAAGTATTGAATTTTTTTTCCCCCACTTCGTGCCTACGGGCACGGGTTATTACTAGTATATATATAATATACAGTATGTATATATAACAAAGAGAGAGAGAGAGAGAGCATACCGGGGTGGTGTGTCAGTCGCCGTCCAGTCTAGTCGTCGGACGGTCTGTTGGGTTGGGGGTGAAGTCGGTAGGTCAGAGGTGGGGTTTGGATCGTGAGATTTGTATCTCAAGTTGGGGTTTTTTTTTGTGTATTAGTAGAGAGGAAGGAGAAAGAGTTATGGCGTAGGCCCACAATTTTTTTTAAATTTGCTTAGATGGGCTTGGTTGTGAAATAGGTTGTGGGAGTAGCATTACTGATTAATTAAACCTAGGGGTGTGTTTCGGCCTGAACGGATCGGAAACACCCATTTCGGAAAAAATTCCGAAATTTTCGGAAGCTAAAAATGCATTTTGAATTCCGTTCCGAAAATTTGGAAATTCCAAAATTATTTCCGATTTCGAAATTTTCGGAATTTCATCATTTTCGGAATATTCGGAATATTCGGAATATTCGGAATTCAAGCTTAATGAGGATTCACTTGAGACTTGTAGGCCTTTTATAGAAGCACATCACATCCCCTCTTTAATGTTTTTTTGATGTGGGATGAACACAATTTTCGGAATATTTCGGAATATTTTCGGAAAAGTTTCGGAAAATACAATTTCGGAATATGTTCGGAAAATTTCGGAATATTTTTGAAAAAGTTTCGGAAAATACAATTTTGGAATATTTTTGGAAATTTTTCGGAATTTTCGGAATTCTAAAAACAATTCCGATTCCGATCCGATTTTTTTCGGAATTTTCGAAATTTGGAAATTCGGAATTCGGAATGCATATTTAGTTGCCAAAATCGGAATTTTTCGGATCGGAATCGGTCGAAATCGGAATTTCCGTTCCAAATGACACCCCTAATTAAACCCCAAAATGAGTGTAAAATGTTTTTCCAAACGGCGTCGTCTTCACATTTTCTCTCAAGAACATCTGCCCCAAACCACAGAGCTTTCGCGATCAGTTCTTTTTCTTCTTCTTCTTTGCTATGTTTTGTTCTTACTCTGTCTCTATCTACAATACACTGAGCTATTACATGTCGAAGTTGTTCTTTTGGTGGATTTGAGAGGTAACTTCTGTGTGTATGCTTGTTTTAATTGAAGGGCCTCGAGAAATCTCAGTCTCAACAAACCTTCTCTCAGCTCCAATGATACAATTTTTTTTCACATTTTTTTTTTCTTCGTCATTTTTTTTTTTGGGTTATCTTCAAAATAGTTACTGACTGGCAATCTGTTTTGGGTTTTTGAAATTAATTATCAATGTTATTGCTTGAAGTCCGTTATTGAAAATAACTAGCTGACAATCTATTTTCGTTTTTTTATTTATTTTATTTTTTTAAATTCATTATTAGACCTCTAAGAGACCATTGACATTTGTTGAAGCCTATTGAAGCATCTGCACAGCAATACCCACCTCTCCCAGGTGCCTCTCTCTCTCTCTCTCTCACACACACACACACACACACACAAGCACACACACATGAAGATATGGTTTTTCTGTCTACTGCATATAATATGCCTAAATGTGTTATTCTTATTGTTTTCATGTGCTATCTGTTTATATTTGTTTTTCAAATGTTTTTCTATCATAACAAATGCAATCAAGACTAAAAAACCAAAAAAGAAATCTTTTCCCCATGAATAGAAGTGTGCCACAAGAGAAAAAAAAAATATCATTGGGCTCAAGAAGAAGTCCTTGACATCACCTAGTAAAGAGCCCATCTTTTTACTTTTACCTTTCCTTTTGCATAGAATCTTATGCTCCGTTTGTTTCATGTAAATATAACTACGTAAATATTTTACCCAGAGAAGAGGCCCGGAATCCTCCACTGTTGCGAACATACTCTTCTCTTCCGTAAGTTCCTCCCTCTTTGCCGATTTCATTTTTCTTGTTGATGCTCAGTAACAGATTGCTAGGGCTTTGATGTATTTGTATATTTACCCTTTCAGAGAGTTTGAATTTTGGGTATAGTTTAGCTTCATCAGGAATCAATTTAGATTCACCTTTTGATTTAGTTAATTAGTTTATGGTATCTTTACATACACATATGTTGTATATTAGTGAGTTTTATGCATGCTTAAAAGCAACTCACTGCATGTATACATATGTACACATTTCTTCACAAAGTTGGAACGGTGTTGAACAAATCTCAAAACTCTTTTCACCTTTCTTTCTTTCTTTTTTTTCCCCCCCTCTCCCCTTTCGGTTCTCTGTATTTCTCTTACCAAAATGGGTATTTAGGGAAAATTATGATTGCTGTTTGATGATTGATTATCTTCTGATAAAAGATTATGCCTTTTTTTTTTAGGTAGACCATTTTGTAGATAGCCAAATTCATTTGTACACTGTCTTGCTAAACCTATTTTTGGTAAAAAAAATTATATCATATCAAACCCCGGTAAATATTTTTTCGGAAAATGATTTTATCATTAGCCAATCACCGGAAACATAATGAAGAAAAATTATTCTACATGAGAATGTTTTAATGAAAAGTTTTTCCCAACGTAAAACATTTACGCCGAAACAACGGGAGAGTTAAGTCAGCCTTTTGTGATTTTCACAGCCTTTGAATGAGTCTCTGTGATTATTCTTAAATAGTTGGAGAAAGAAATGTGCATTTGGGACTGCACTTGACGATCTTTTTATATGGTTATTACGGTGAAGATAATGGCGGACTCAACATGCATGGGTCATCCAAAAGTTCCCTTCGTTTTCTTCTTTAAGTTTTCATCGATGATCTTATTGTGATATCCAGTTAATGGCAGATTTGTCTGAGCAATGCAAGTTATTTTGCAATAGTCTGTTGTTTATGCTTGGAAGTTTTGAACTTGGTGCTTTACTGCAGATTTTAACCGAGAATGAGCAAGAGACTTCCTCCAGATCCTGTGGCAGTACTTAGAGGCCATCGCGCGTCTGTCATGGACATTTGTTTCCATCCTTCGAGAAGCATTTTATTCACCGGGTATAATTCAGTTTTTTTTATAAAATATCATCAGTAGAAGTTCATATTGACCCGGTTATATTGCAGTTCTGCAGACGGTGAGTTGCGCATTTGGGACACAATACAGCATCGGACTATATCATCGGCTTGGTACTTATGGGCAGATTTGATTACAATATGAGTTTATGTTAACTCTAATCATTTTCCAAAATCATGCTGTTATGAACTTATATTTGATGTAAAAGTTGGTGGCAGGGTGCATAGCGCGGCACATGGCATCATTTGTGTTGCAACTAGTCCTTTAATTGGAAACAACAAAGTCGTCAGGTACTTCTTTTATTTGTTCTCGAGTTTGAGCTCAAAGTATAAGATTGTATCATGGGCACAAATACACTTTGGTACCCTCTATCTATTGATGCAAATTTTTTTTTTTCAAAGGGGATCCTCTATTATCATTTGCATCACGTAAGGCCGACGATTTTTAAATTGAGCGCCGTTGTCAAACATATATGAAGATGAAGTCGTCAATGATTGTCCCCAATTGAAATCAATTGACCTCAGTTGTTCTAAATTGAAATCGATATTAAAATCAAGGGCCTTTAATGATGCAATATATAATAGAGGGTCTAAATAAAATAATGAGTAAAAAGAGGGTACCAAATGCTCGACCAACATCTGTTTTAGGCTTCAGTGGTTTGTGAACTAGTGATTGTAATGATTGTGTTCTAATCCATGCAGCCAGGGCAAGGATGGAACTGTTAAGTGTTGGGATATTGAAGAGGGAGGTTTGTCCAGGTACTTGGGTGGTTTTCTATTAACCAATTAGTAAAGCAGGGTTGAATGTGTGTCATAGTCAGAGATGGTTTTGTAAAGAAACATATGGTATGGGCAGCGGCTGAGCATGCTTGGATGCTTTAAAAAGGCACTTGTCATTATCCTAGGCATGGTTGGTAGAGTCTGTCGATTCAAGTTTCATATAACCCGATATGATACACGATTCTTAATTTTGATTTTTGAAGTTTTAAGTGGAAAACATTCAATATTTTGAGTATTGATATTGCATGAAACTTGCTTTAGGTTAATTTTTTTTTCATCATTTTAAGCACTGTAAATATGTTTTTGATCGTATACGGTGTAGACATATATTATTATCTAGGGTAAATTACAGTAACCTCCCCTGAGGTTTGACGAAATTACACAGACCTCCCCTCTAGTTTGAAAAATTACACTGACCTCCCTTGAGGTTTGGGTTCTCATTACACGGACCTCCCCTCCGTTAGAGAACTTGTGTATTCCGTGACGGAATTAGCTGATGTTACCATTTTTTGTTAACAAAATACCAAACTTGCCCTCACCATGAAAGATAATGTTTAAATAGACCAAAGTACCCTCAAACCTCAAAAAATTGACCAAACGTAACACCCAAATCAATTCTATGTCTTTCCTTGCAAATGCACACACATACATATGAATATATAATAATTGAACTCCGAATTGGGTTTTGGGTTTTCATTGTCTGTTGTAATTAGTGGGCTATTTGATTCTTGCAGTTTGGAGCCCCAAAATTGCTTATCCAACTCTCCCATTGGTTAATAAAAAGTCATAGATCCCACTACATTAACCAAAGGAAGAGTTGGATGAGCAATGGGTGAACAATTTTGGGGTGAGCAAAAATGTTTTGATCAACCAAAATTCATTAATTAACAAAAAACAACCATTGAGAAAAAAACAAATCTTCAAGAAATAAACCAATATGGACATCGAGAAAACATCTTTAAAAAAGGATAAATTGCAAATTACACCCCTATAGTTTGAGGGTTGTGATAATTTGGTCCTTGTGGTCTCAATTTTGGCAATTTACACTCTGTAGTTTGAAAATTGTGCAAAATCCACCCAACTACAAAAAAAGTAAGGGCACAATGGGAATGTCACATTATTTCCAGCCAAAAATGACCACATGTGCAGGGCAGACCTAGGAGTGTACTTCAGTGAGAGCAAGAGCTTATACGGGAGTTCAGGAGCAGCACCCTGACCTGGTTTTTAATTTTTTTTTTTTATTTTATAGAAATAGTACAATTCTATGAGGTTCTTTTTTTTTTTTCGGGTGCAAACTAATCTGTCCCATAATTCTTTCACAAAATTTTGTATTATAAGCATAATTCGTTATTTATATTTATCACTTTGATATTTGTGTGGCAGTGTATGTTCAGTTTGAAATGTATCAGATTGTTTAAAAGATTATAAGATATTATCGGATGATTTAATAGACTGTAAGATATTATCATATTATAAGCTTTTAGTGTATCAAATTGTTTACGAGATTATAAGTTATTTATGGGATAAATTAGTTGTACAAAAGAACCACATAGAATTATACTATTTCTATCCATAAAAAAAAATGAAGTGATATTCCCTAGAACCCCTGTATAAGCTTCTGCTCCCACTGAACTACACTCCTGGATCTGCCCCTGCACATGGGGTCATTTTTTGCTAGAAACAATGTGATATTCCCATTGTACCCTTGCTTTTTTAGTTTCCCGGTTAGCGACGGTAACAAGAAACTGTACAATTCATCAATTTCAAATGGAACACACTTTGGATCTTCTTCTTCTTCTTTTAATTTTTTTTAATAAATTTCAGGATTAATTGGGTTTCAATTTATGTTTATTTCAAATAAATATGCTGCCAATATACACAAGAATTTAGAAGTCAAGGGTGTATTGTAAGATTTGCTGGATACGGACTGTAGTTATTATCCGCAGCTCTTAATTTAGGTTATTTGGGTCTCATTTTGGAGTCCCAAGTGGTCTATAATGGTATTGGTGTGGAACTCAAAATGATTAATTTTGAAGTCATAATCCTTTAAGGATTGGAAATTCCAACATGAATGAAATTTGATACTATTAGATTGTGTAATGTGGTTTGACCCTCATAAGGGCGGCATGTGAGAACTTTTTTCTTGTTCTTTATACTCAGGATCTCAGATTGCTATTCACACGCTAAGTCTAACACCACTTCCACCCCCAAATGCTAACAAACAAACTCAACCAATCTTAACTCACTGCTTTACTCTTCAGCCTTTGATTTTTCACCAGAAGCCTTTAAATCATTGTGCTGTTTCCTGAACTCTATTTCTCAAACTAATTTTATGATCTGTAAATTATTCTGCTCTCTCTCTCTCTCTCTCTCTCTCTCTCTCTCTCTCTCTCTCTCTCTCTCTCTCTCAATGAAACAGATATGAGGATGGAACTATGGCTTGGTGGGACTTAAGGAATCCCGAGGTTCCAATGACTTCTGTAAAGTTTCATTTTGAACCAGGTGTGTGACCCAGGCATATGGAATTTCCCATGAATTGTTCTCTCTCTCTCTCTCTCTCTCTCTCTCTCTCTCTCTTTCTCTGTCTGTCTCTCTCTCTCTCTGTCTCTCCAACACAGGTGTGATTGACTGAATTTTCTCTGTGCAGTTCTAAGTCTCTGTGCAGTTCTAAGTCTTTTGGAATTATTTTATCAGTAATAATACATTTTCATCATAGTTTATTTTGTTATATTGAGACATGGTGTATTGTACCCAAAAAAAGAAAAGAAAAGACATGGTGTAATTTCTGCACTAGTTTCAGCTTGCATGTATTCGATTTCAGCAAGTTGATAAAGGTCTGTTAAGGTATCTTTTATGCGTTTTTTTCACAATGGAGATTTAGTCTTACCGTATCAACGAGTAAAGCTATCTTTTATGTCCCAAGTCAAAGCAAGATCGATTATATGTCATTTATTGCACTTTGTGAATGCAATATTGTATTTCTATATTAACTGGGCTGCATCTAAAAGCCAAGAAACTATAGGAAGTAGAGAACAGGATTAATTTTTTTTTTTTTTCCTTTTAACCTAGAAAGATCTCTAGTAAGAGCTTATAACGAAGTTCTAGTTAACTTGTTCTAGGAATCCAAAATGTAAGACGGTCCCATGATTTATTTTCCTTTATTTTTTTTTAACTCATCGTTTTAATGAAAATCTTATAAATATTTGTTTCTACCATGGAACTTATGCCTTTCAAAGCTCGCAATTTGTCTGCTTACAACAGTAGTTTATTATAGATGCTAGTAAAGTGTTCTTACCCTTGCAGATTAAGAGTATACAACTATCGCAAAGGAAGTGCTTTGGCAATATTGAAGTATCACCATGCTACGGTATGTAGAATTGTGCTCTGTCATGTAATTGTATTACTCCCTCCGTCCCACATTAAGAGTCTTGATTCCATTTTTGGATGTCCCATTTTGAGAGTCTCTTTGAAAAGTCACATGTACTCTAACTACACACTTTTGAAGTTTATACCCTTTACTACATAGAACAATAAAACTTTTCCACGTTTTCTTTGATGTGACAGTCAAGGATCAAAATTTCGTTTCGGTCTGCCTAGAAACATAAACGTTTCGGAAACATTTAGGAAACATGTGGAAACTCCGGAAAATTTTGGAAACATTGAGAAACATGGCGAAACATAACTTCAATCAAAATAATATGCACGTATAAAGCTAATAATTGATTAATCGAACATTTGAGAGGTTTATATATGTAGTTATATTAAAAATTTGTAGTTCAGATTGAAAATACATGAGGATTAAGTCGCAAATCTACTGTCAAACACTTCATAGAATATACACAAAACACTTCATAAAATACAAAAGTTACATATAATAAGCACATAGTAAGCTAATAAGCCATCGCCAAAATAAAATGATTGTTCATATAACAAATACACATCCATAGAAGTATTTCGATGAAAAAATTATGTTTTGGTCGAAGCAAATGAAATGATGTGGAATCATAGGTCTGTTTCGGTAGAAATAATCATGTTCTGATGCAAACAAAAGAAACAATGTCGTTTCGATGGAATCCATGGAATTTCGAGATTCGATGGCTGTTTCGTTTCCATGACCCAAGAAACGGAAACGTTTCGGCCGTTTCGATGGAAACAAAAGGAAATTTTGATCCTTGGTGACACTAGAGTTTGAAATTCGAAAGGGCAATAGTGAAAAATTGTAAAATTCCACAATAATAAAAAAAAGGGTAAATTACACAAACCTCCCCTGAGGTTTGCCTTAATTACACGCTCTGTTGTGAAAGGCGCGCCTCGGGCGCGCCTAGGCGCGAGGCGCAGGCGGGCGCGAGGCATGAGCCTCGCCTAAGGCTAGGCGCAGCGCATGCAACTGGGCGCAGTCGAGGCGTGCCTAGGCGCAAGGCGCAGGGCTCATGAGGCGCGCGCCTCATTGATGCGAGGCCCAAGCACTATTTTTACCCCCAAATCAGTTTTCGTTGGGGATAAAAAAAAAAAAAAGAAGAAAGAAGAAAGAAGGAGAAACGAGAGCAGAAGAAACGCAGCCCTAACCAGTCGCATTGCATCGCAGATTCGCAGCCCAGGTATGTTTCTTCTTCTTCTTCTTTCCTCTTCCTTCTTCTTCTTCTTCTTCCCCATCTTTCTTCTTCGCAATCGCAGCCCTAACTAGTCGCATGGATCAGTTTTTTTTTTTTTTTTTTTCTTTCTTTCTTTCTTCTTCTTCATCTTCCCCCTTCGTCTTCTTCTTCTGGCTTCTTCTTCCTTCTTTCCCCCCTCTTCTCTGTGAGACATGGCATACGTCTGTTTTTTTTTTTTTTTTTCTTTTCTTCTTCTTTCTCCTTCGTCGTCTTCTTCTCTTCTTTTCGAAAATTATCGCAGCTTCCAGTCTTCTTCTTCGTCTGTTTCGCTGCTTCTCTTCTTCTTCTTCCTCTTCTTCTTCTTCTTCTTCTTCTATTCCCTTCTTTCTTCTTTTCCCCTCTTCTCTGTCTGATTGTCTTATTTATAGAATGGTTATTTCAATTATTTTTTTCCTTTTTTTTTTCCCTCTTATTTTGTATTGTACTCTTATGCTGTAATTTCTTAATTTTTTTTCTCACACAAAAACACATAAAAATAGATTTTAGATGTTAGACATAGCTTAAGCTATAATGAAATTGAAATATATTATAATAAATAATAAATTTCTAAAACAGATTTTAGAAGTTAGAAAATACTAGGGAAAACACTAGGAGCTTTTAAAAAAAATGCTAGAAATTTAAAATAAAATAAAAAAAAAAGTCCTAATGCTTAATCTTTGGGTGCTTTTAAAAAAAATACTAGAAATTTAAAATAAAAAAAAAAAAAAAAAAAAAAGTCCTAATGCTTAATCTTTGGGTGGAGCACTAGGCATAAAATACTAGAAAATTTAAAAAAATCGTATAGAAAATACTAGTATATGTTAAAAAAGAGCAGCCAAGCTGTTGTATCATATAAAAAAAATATGCATTTTTGTGCCTCGCTTCACTCGGGCGCGCACCTCAAAGTGCGCCTCGCGCCTAGGCGCCAGGAAACCTTTGCGCCTCAGTGCGCCTTGCGCCTTAAATAACCTTGATTACACGGACCTCCCCTCTTGTTTCAAAAATTACACAGACCTCCCTCGAGGTTTGAATTAGGTAAAAAAACGCCCCCTCCCCTAATGGTCCGTTAGTTTTTTTACATTAGCCTCCCCTGAAAATTACAATTAGCCCCCCTAATATTATAAAATTGTCATGCTAAAGCCCCCTTTCTCTTATATTTTTGTGCTAATTATAAAATCCCTCATCCCTCCTATGTTTTTGGGTTAATTTTTTTAGCATTAATTTATATCTACACAAAATATGCACAAAACATATATAAATAGGTCCAAATTTTTTTTTCCCCCGAACAAACCTCTATCAAGGCCCCCTGCATTAATTTTTTAGATCCACCCCTGTCCCTATGCTTCAAAAGTGGACACTTAACCCCCTGTGATTGTGGACTAAAATAGAACTGTTATGATTTCACTCAAAGAGCGTTAACCCCAAAATAACATCACAAAAGGGGTTAAGTGTTTATATTATTAACCAATTTTAGAATTTTTGTCAGTTTTGAATGAAATCATAACAATTCCATTTTAGTCCACAATCACAGGGGGTTAAGTGTCCACTTTTGAAGCATAGGGACAGGGGCGGATCTAGAAAATTAATACATGGGGGGCTTGATAGAGGTTTGTTTGGGGAAAAAAAAATTTGACCTATTTATATGTATTTTGTGTAGATGATATAAATTAATGCTAAAAAAATTAACCCAAAAACATAGGAGGGAGGAGGGATTTTATAATTAGAACAAAAATATAAGAGAAAGAGGGCTTAGTATGACAATTTTATAATATTAGGGGGGCTAATTGTAATTTTCAGGGGAGGCTGATGTAAAAAAAAACTAACGGACCGTTAGGGGAGGGGGCGTTTTCTTACCTAATTAGAAATCTCGAGGGAGGTCTGTGTAATTTTTGAAACAAGAGGGGAGGTCCGTGTAATTAAGGCAAACCTCTGGGGAGGTTTGTGTAATTTACCCTAAAAAAAAACTTGCCTTAAAAAGTTGAAATCCCCAAAAGATACTATGGAGTAAAAAAAAAACTTGCTACCATCAAAATGAAGGTCTAGAGTTGTATGTTGCTATGTAGAACTCCCCCTAATAACTAGTGTACATGCCCACAACTATGTCAATGGAAAACAAAGTCTAAAAGGATATATATATATATATATTTCCAAATTTGGGATAAAGTTAAAACCATAATGAGACTATTTTCAAAGTGTTCTCCTGCTTAAATAATGTTGGAAAATTCCAAACCTCAATAGAAAGTCAAGAAAAGAGGGAAGGATGTTAGGCATAAGATTGAAAATTTTTAATCTATTTTGCACCATACTTTCTTTTCCTTCCATTTTCTTCACAGTTTTCTTATTAACCAAACAAAGAAAAATATTTCCCTTAGGCGTTGTTTGGTTCATGGATTTAGCGAGGAAAAAGAAACGAAAACTCGAACAAAAAAGTTTTCCTTTATTTGGTCACCAGGGAAAACAATGAGGAATATAAGAATGGACAGAAAATATTGTGGGAGATAAATTGGAATATTTATTTATTTATTAATTTTTTTCCTGAGTGTCATTTTCCTCTATTTTTCTCAAATTATAATTGTACTTTGAACTCTGTACTACTTCTAATGTTATTTAAAAATGGAGGAAAACACAAGGGAAGTAGTTTTCCTTTCCTTCAATGAACCTGCAAAGTCAGAGTCTTAAATGTTTCCTCGCACTAATCTAGAACCAAACAAGGCCTTACTTTCTAGGCTATTGTTCCAATGAAAATGGTAGTACTGCAGTAGCACTAATGCAAATTCTGAGAATCTGCTACATGAATGTAACATGAGAGGAGTTTGTCTCTGCATCTTACATTTTTAACTTGTTTTTTTTGGTTTTTGTGTTATTTCTGAAGAGTAATCTTGTACTTCCTAAATTTAAATCCCAAATTTGATTAGCAAATGTTTTGAAAGTTGCACCACACACGTGGCATGTGGTACCACCAATCACTGCCACTACATCTTGCATTTGTAACTTGTTTATTTGCATGTATAATTTCTGATATGAATCTATATATGTATTACTTTTTCTATTTTTGATTTTGTAATGTTTTTTTAAAGCATTGTTCAATGTGTTTTGGCAGTGTAATGGTGTGTCATTCTCGGGTGATTGTAAACTAATGGTCTCTTCTTCAGAAGACACTACTGTGGCACTGTGGGAACTTTATCCTCCTCACTCAGTATAACTTGAATTGCTAAGCAATCTCTCTCTCTCCTCTGGTGGAAGTTGTAGATATGTTGCATGTTGCTCATATGCTGTTAATATCATTTTACAAATATATCCAGGCCAAATGGACCCTATCATTGGAGTCAGAACGTCGAAAAACCTTAAGACAGATCACTCCGTATTATTTGAAGTTTTTAACGTTACTGTCTTATATGTAAGCCCTAAGGGCAATTTGGTCATTTTACGACTTTTATATTTCCAAAATGGTTTTCATGAGGAGAGTTTTGGTGCAACGGTAAGGTTGCTCTATTGTGACCTGGAGGTCACGGGTTCGAACTTGGAAACATCCTCTCTGCTTGTAGGAGTAAGATTGCGTACATCTCACCCTCCCTAGACCCCGCAATGGCGGGAGCCTCGTGCACTGGGTTGTCCTTTTAAAATGGTTTTCATAATAATATGAGCTTATAGACTTTGACGACGTTAGTTTCTGATTTTTTTTTTTAACAAGTTATGATATTTTGAAGTTTTAAGGGTAAAATAGTCATTTTACTAAGTAGTTATAAAATTTTGACATAAAAATATAGTTTGCCAAGCGTGTTTTTTTTTTGTTCTTTTTTTATATAAAAAAAAAACAAAAAACAAAACAAAGTTACCAAATATATTTTTTATTTTATTATTTTTTGTTTTAAATAAATACAAAAATTTTTAACACAAAAATTAAAAAATGAAAACAATAAAAATGAAATAGTTATCAAATGGGCATTAGTTTTTATTTTCCTTGGGAAATGTTCAAATTGGGGAAATGTTCAAATCTGTACCAAGGAATTGGAAGATTTCTGTGTCCTTATTTACTTCTGACCGAGATGCTAAAAAAACAGGGCTATATTGCCTTCACAGCAACAAGTTAATTGAATTAACTCTGCCTTTACAAGGCCTAGCTCACTTGGGCCCATTTATGCTAAATCAAGGCTTTTTTATTTTATCATTGCTAAATCAAGGCTTAAGAACAAACAAAGGTAAAAAGCCATGTAAAAGGCTTATATCTCATGTGGTATAGAACATATACCAATGGTATACCTAGCAATATGGTCACCATAGCCAGAATAACGAATGGCATATTCACCATTAACTACACCTCTACCCACTTTTATTCAATAATTCAATTCAACCAAAAAAAAAAAGAAAAAGAAAAAAAGAGAACAGAATCAACAGATAAATAAACATTCAAACACAACTCCTTTCCGAAAAACCACCACAAAAAAAAAATAAATAAATAAAATCCAATCCCAGCTCACATACGAATTGCCTTGATAATTCAGTACGTGCATTCAATTTTAATAATTTATGATAAAAATGAGTTTGATTGTTGACTTCTTCATTAACTTTTTTTTTTGGGATCATGGATTTCGTGTGGGAAAAGAAAAATTAGTTTCTTTGTGTTTTACTTCATGCTCAGGGCTCTCTCTGTTTGGTTTTTGGATTTTGTGAGGGAACAAAAAGGAAATGAAAACTACTTCTCTCGTGTTTCCTTCATACTTGGTTAATGACATTAAAAATTATAAATCTCTCACATGTTATATGAATAAAGGAAAAGAAATGTCTCACAAAACATTCAAAATGTTTAATTCATTTATCAACTAATTGTCTTTCGATTCTTCCGTGTTTTCCTCATAATTTTATTTAGTAACCAAACAAAGGAAAATGTTTTCCTCTATAATATTTTTTTTTTCTTTTACGTCACTAAATCCAAGAACCAAACAAATCTTAAATAACATTAAACGTTAAAGATTTCTAAAATATAATTGTGATATATGAATAAAGAAAGGGATATATGAATAATTGTGATGTAAGAATAAAGTGGGCGGATCCCACTTGCTCACCCCCAATGAGGTACTTGGGTACACTAATTTATTCTCTTGTAACAAAATAGTCTGAGGTGCATGTACGATTTTATTAATCCCACAAATAGTTCAATTAAAATGGATCCAAATATCCAATCCCCAAAGCATCCAAACATGGCCTTAGAGTTTAGGCGTATGTATGTATGTGTGTTTGTATGTGATACTGACATCAGGCACGCACCAAAAGAGATTAGAATAGTGTTTACACCCTAAATTAGGGTTTCCCAGGGCACGTGACAGTCATGTGGACTCAGGACGTCATCATTGGACCACGTAGGCAGATGAATGGGGATAAGGCCGATGACGCAGGGAAAACCGATATTTGATCTAGCTACTGGTAAAGATGGTACGTTCCATATGAGGGTTTCGGTATCAAGACCGAGGACAGGTTGATACGAGGTTCTCAGAGAAGTACCCTAGTTTTAACAAGTATGGCTAGTGGCAGAGTAGCCTCAACTGCAGCCCTAACATCGGTAATATTTGACCGATGCCCAACTTATTTATGACCATTGAGCCCTAATATCGGCAACGACAAAATAGCTCATAAAAGATATCGGTCTCAATAAATAAGGCCGATATCAGAAAAGATCAGGGACACCTCGGCGTTAACAAATAAGGCCGATGACTTTCTCTGCAGATCCTGCAGTAGCAAGACCATATGATGATAAGGAACAACAGTCCATGGGATCAGTAAAGGTCAAAGGCAACATCGGTGTAAAAAGACCGAGAGGCACAAGGAGGCTTCCTACTGAATAGAAGGCCGATTAATATCACCAGCAGAGATTAAGCTATACAGAGAGAAACACAATAGTTCATGAATTTACTCATAATGTAGACAGTTAAGCATGAATGAGAACGTGGTCTTCAGAATATGCTTAGTTGGAAAGGAAAGCAGTTACATGAAAAGAGGAACGTGGCAGAAGTGGGATCATCACACAAGTCATGGAAGTTGATCATGGGACATAGTGGGAGCATAAATTGATACATGCCTAGAAAACAGGGGCCACGTACCCCACTACTCCATGATCCCCACTAACATGAGCGGTTGTGCAAACAAGTCTATAAATAGGGCATGTGGTGCAACATTGGAAAGGGGCTAACACACACGCCACTTCTGCTCTCAGCAGACTTTTAGTGTCTCCTCATAACAATTCTTTCTTGTTCTTGAGTGATTTTGAGTGATCTGTGAGTTCTGGTTCCTGAGTGCTCGTTTTTATTCTTTTACTTTGAATATTTGTAATCACCACCTTTCAATCAATGGAGAAGATATTGTCTATGGAGGTATTCTGAATTATTGTATTTAGTTTCCCTTTTTACAGTTTCCATTTGTAATTTTTTACTTGCATCAGAGTAGAGAAAGCCCACATTCTGTTGTTTTATTGTTAAATAACAAATCGCGTAAATTAGAAGTCAGATTAGGTAATCACCACCACTTTGAGTCCACACGGACTCTGGCACGCCCAACACACACCACACCAGATTTATTGCAAATAATTTTTGGCACACCCGGTGGGACTCCAGTGTCAAATGGCCGCAAAAGGAACACGATCGAAGGGGATTTCCCAAGAGGCAGGCTCGCGTGAACCTCTCTTAGACCCTATCATAGAGCCCGTCATTGAACCTGTCATAGATCCGGTCATTAGCTCGGTAGCAAGTCAGGCCAACTTGTCCAACATGAGTAATCACTTAATGGGGATATTCAACCAACGATTGGCTAAGATGTCCATTAAGCAAGACCAAACCTTTACCCAAGTGGGTGAAATGCTCCGAGAAATGAGAAAGTGGAAGGAGCACCAAGCAGATGATCCTCCACAGCTCTCTATCCCACCAACTTCCCTTTCTCGGGTTGGGTTGGGAGCAAGCCAAAATACTCCTTCCTCCTCCCAAACTGAAAAATATGTTACACCGCCAAGAAGAGATGGCAAAGAGATTTTAGGAGAAACTGGAAACCCACCTCGGGTAGTGGTCCGACCAAGCGTCACCATTAGGGAACCAGGTGTCGGTCTAAACGGGCAGGATTCAGACCGACATTGGGAGAGAATCAACCCGTTGTTCGGAGACAATTTAGTCACCGAAGATGAACAAATGTGGAATGAGAGAATCGGACTAGAGCATGAGGCCGGCATGAGAAGGGCTAATCCAGCCCAAACGGTGAGAGTTGGCCGAGAACAGATCGCTGAAGTCATTAATCAAGACTTTGGCGGCCTTCTTCGAAGAACTCAGCGGCCCATGTATAGGAGGCCGCATAGTGACGCAATTGAGAGACTGCCTCTTCCACGAGGATACAAGGTGCCCAATTTCACAATGTTCTCTGGTGAAGGAGATCAATCAACAGTGGAGCACATCGGTCGTTTCTTGCTTCAAAGCGGAGAAGTGAGTCACCAAGGGGACATGCTACTAAAGTTGTTCCCCAACTCCTTGACTGGGGTGGCTTTTAGTTGGTATATCAACTTACCTCCCAACTCATTCCATACTTGGAATCAAATGGAGGAAGCTTTCCACGCCCAATTTTATCGAACAGAGCCCGAAGTCTCTATGGATGATTAGACAAGGTTGTATCAGCTACCAAGTGAATCAGCGAAAGTGTACATTGCTAGGTTCAAATGAGCCAAGCATCGTTGCAAGGTCATAGTACCTGAAGAAGAATTCGTTAATATAGCCCTTGGGGGACTCTCCTTCGAACTCAGGGAAAAGTTTGAAGGCATGGGCTTCCGCGATCTCTTCGAGCTGGCAACTCGAGCAGCCCGATATGAACGCATGCTAGAAGAAGAGCAAGAAAGAAAAAACTCATCTAAGGGAACCTATTACAGGGATCCCAACTTTGACATTCATTCTACTGAATATGAAATCAACACCGAAGTGGATGTGGCCGAAATCGTTTCAAAACGGCCATATCTATGCCAGCCATTGCCTAAACCGACCGACTCGCAGTTGTCCTCGGTCAAAAAACAACCTTTTGAGGCCGGCAAACAATATTCATTTGATATTGCAATGGCCGACCATATTTTTGACTTTATGATGGCCAATAGGCAAATTCGGCTTCCTCACGATGTAAAATTACCTTCGGCCAATGAGCTGAAAGGAAAAGAGTACTGCAAATGGCACAACTCTTGGCGTCATACCACTAACAATTGCTTGGTCTTTCGAAACGTTTTGCAGGACATGATTGATAAGGGAAACTTGAAGTTTGCCGAGAAGGTGAAAGAAGTAATGGGGGTTGATGGCAACCCATTCCCAGAGATAGTGGGGGCAAACATGGTGACACCTGATTTCACCATCCTACGGAGACCAAGGGAAAGGATCGACCTCAGAGGAGTCGACGTTGCCGAATCCAGCACGAATTTGAAGGAAGGAAAATCAGGAACAAGACTGGCTTCTAGTGTGGTAGCAGACAAGGTTACTCCCGAGACAAATAATGGCTCAACTTTACAATGGATGGTTGATCTGATCAATCAAGGGTTGTGCCCAAAGTGCAAGGCCGAGGTAACTAGAAAACCTGAACATAAGAAGGAGAAGGCGGATCGGTCATCAAGCCCGAGAAGGCCAATCCAAAGCTGTCTCACCTATCCAAACCAGGAGTACCACAGGAGGTCCGACTTTCGGAAGCACGAGCAATATTTGAAGGAATCAAGGCAGGTGGCTAGGGATGTGAGACGAAAGACTTATCAACGCCAAGACTGATCTCCACGGATGATCGTCCCACCGAGAACTGAAGTGAACCGATGGACAAAAGTGGAACACCCCAAATTCCCAGACCATGCAAGCTTCAGTAAGACCCAGAAAAGAAGAATGCAGCGGTTAAGGCAAGAAGCTCGAGATTGGGAAGCCAAGTACCGATTGGAGAAAATGCGAGCGAATCAACAACAGGACGTGATGCCGAGGGTGATCTCAAGCCGTAAAGGAAAGGAAAAGATGGAGGTTGGAGACCGAGATGTAAAGCCTATGAAGCTCGAAACATCAATGCCAGAAATGAACGAATCGGACTTAGAAATAGCCGATATCGGTTCAGACTTCGAAGAATCATTGGAGAAGTTTATCCAATTCGGGAGCGTTCCAAAAGACTTATCGGTAAATATGGTGTACACTCTACCGATGTCTTTCGGAGCGAAACCGGACCAGGAGAGAAAAATGGAAGATGATACACATGACAAGGTACCGTCGACTCCCGTGTTTATCAACCAAGAAGTAAAAACAGAGAAACCAAGGGTCTCGGTAATCAGAGCGAAGACCGAAGATGAAGAAGGGAAGAAACCCGCAAAGGTAGTCTTCGAAAAACCAGCGGTAGGAATGTCACAAGATCTGAAGCCGTTGTACATTAACGCGGCCATTGATGGAGTGACGTATTCAAGGGTGCTAATCGATAACGGAGCAGCGGTAAACATCCTGCCATCGATTATGTTGTTGAAATTACAACGAGATGAGAAGGAATTAATCCCAACTGAGCTCACAGTTTGTGGGTTCACGGGGACACCAGCAAAAACCAAAGGAATCCTCCCAGTAGAGATCACAGTGGGAAAGAAAACCACCATGACAGCCTTCTTCGTGGTAGACTCAGGAGCTTCATACAATGCCTTGCTTGGCAGGGATTGGATTCATACCAGTTGGTGTATTCCATCGACTTTACACCAATTCTTGATTTTTTGGAACGGTGATGAGGTGGAAGTAGTTTGGGCTGATCACAAGCCTTTCGTAGCCAGAGTCCATTGTTCGGAAGCCGTCTTATACGAGGACGATATCGGCCCTGTGAATTCATCAGAACAGACAAGAATGGAAGGCCAAGATCGGCCACCATGGTGAAAGATCAGAAGAATCAATTGATCCAGGTGTACAAGCAACTCGAACGGCCATCAATCGTGATTACGCCGATCGACGATGATAAAGAACTTGACATACCCGATGGACCAGAGCCCATCGTCAGCGAAGTATAGAAAAGCACTGGCCGTGCAGGCCAGTGTAGCCAGAGTTCGAGCTTTTCTGGCAGATAAACAAGCACAAATATCATCGGCAGACATTGCCGATATCCTTGAAAACCAAGAAATTCTGGAAGATTGCATCAACCTCGAAGAATTGGCCTCGGCCCCCGCAAAACTCGATGATTTGAAGGCCGAGGTACAAGATCCTCTCCTTGAGGTTAATTTGGGGGCAAGTGGGGAATACCAGCCCACTTTCGTAAACCAATTACTAGAGCCCGATTTCCAAGCATCATTGATTTCTTTGCTAAAAGAATTCAAAGATTGTTTTGCTTGGGATTACCATCAGATGCTGGGTTTGGCAAGGGGACTTGTGGAACATCGGTTACCTATTAAGGAGGGTTGTAGGCTGTTCAAACAATTACCCAGGAAAATGTCCCCTGAGGTGATTCTAAAAGTCAAAGAGGAAATCGAGCGGCTTCTGAAGGCTGGTTTTATAAGGACAACCAGGTACGTCGACTGGATTTCCAATATCGTACCGGTAGTCAAGAAAAACGGCAAAATAAGGGTTTGTATAGATTTTAGAAATCTAAACATGGCAACGCTGAAGGATGAATACCCAATGCCGATAGCCGATCAACTTATTGACGCCGCGGCCAAACATAAGATTTTATCCTTTATGGATGGGCACTCGGGCTATAATCAGATATATATATAGCTGAAGAGGATGTCCCAAAAACTGCTTTCAGATGTCCAGGAGCGATTGAGACATTTGAATGGGTAGTTATGCCGTTTGGATTGAAGAACGCTAGAGCAACGTATCAGCGAGCTATGAACGCAATCTTTCATGATATGATTGGGAAAATAATGGAAGTATACATCGATGATGTTGTTGTAAAATCGGCCACACATGCGAAGCATTTGGCCGATTTGAGGCGATCCTTTGAAAGAATGAGAATCCATGGGCTGAAGATGAATCCCTTGAAGTGCGCCTTTGGAGTATCGGCTGGAAACTTCCTCGGGTTTCTAGTTCACCAAAGGGGGATCGAAATCGACAAGAACAAAGTCCGATCTATTCAATCAGCGGAGGCCCCACAGAACAAAAAACAGCTACAGAGGCTCCTCGGGCAGATCAATTTCTTACGGAGATTCATCTCGAACTGCGCGGGTCGGACATATGTTTGGTCCCCGTTACTCAAACTTAAGGCCGAGGAAGAATTCAGGTGGGAGGCTCAACATCAGCAAGCCTTTGAGGGCATCAAGCGATATTTATCGGAACCACCAGTTATCATGCCCCCGAGGAAGCAGAGGCCGTTAAAACTGTATTTATCAGCCTCAGACGAATCGATAGCATGTATGATTGCACAGGATAACGAGTGGGGGAAGGAACATGCAGTGTACTATCTTAGTAGAGTACTTACTAATGTCGAGCGTAGATATACGCCGATAGAGAAATTATGTTTAGCTCTGTACTTTGCTTCACAAAAATTAAGAGTATATATGCTCCCCGTTTTAGTTTACTTGATCTGTCAAACCGATGTCATTAAATACATGCTGTCTAGACCAACAATGCGTGGGCGTGTAGGAAAATGGACTCTGGCAATGATGGAGTTCACAGTCCAATACGTTCCACAGAGATCGGTGAAAGGTCAAGCGCTTGCCGATTTCTTGGCCGATCATCCTTGTTTGGATGTCGGCCCGGAATTAAATGAAGCCATTGATTCTACTCTGTTATTAACAATCTCGCTGACCCCATGGACGTTAATATTTGACGGATCCAAAAATGTTGACGGAGCTGGGGCGGGGATAATTGTGATATCTCCAAGAAAGAGAAAGACCGTTTTCTCATTCAAATTAGAATTTGAATGCTCTAGTAATCAAGCTGAGTATGAAGCATTGATCATCGCTCTCGAGATATTGGCTGAGTTAGATATATCGGCAATTCATATAATCGGTGACTCAAACCTTGTTATAAATCAGCTCAGTGGTGAGTATCGGTGCAAGAGTTGGGAATTGTTACCTTTCAATTCAATCGCTCTCCAATTGTTGCGTGAGTTTGACGACATCAGGGTACATCATGTTGCTCGAGCATATAATTCTGAGGCCGATAATTTAGCTCAAGTCGCGTCAGGGACTAAGTTGGACGTCACTGATAGTGAAAAGTTGATTAGAGTGCAAAGGAGAATATTACCATCAGTAAGACAGCGAGAAATGACAACAGAAGCATTCTCGGTAGCCATGGACAATCAGGACTGGAGAGTCCCAATAATCAGGTGTCTCTTGTATCCAAGCGGAGAGGCACAGAGAAAAACAAAGTTATCCTCGATCAATTACGTCCTACTTGATGGAGAATTGTTTAAGAAAAGCGTCAAGGACGATGTCTTACTGAGGTGCTTAGACAAACTCGAGGCCATGAAAGTAATGGCCGAAATACATGAAGGAATCAGTGGTGCACACCAGGCTGGTACGAAAATGAAATGGCTTCTTAGGAGATATAATTACTATTGGCCAAGCATGCTAAAAGATTGCATTGACTATGCCAAAGGATGCCGAGCATGCCAAAAACATGGGCCAATACAGCGAGTACCTGCCACCGAGATGCAAGTAATCGTAAGGCCGTAGCCATTTCTCGGTTGGGCCATGGATTTAATTGGAAAGATATATCCACCGTCATCAGGCCAACACTGTTTCATTGTGGTGGCTACTGACTACTTTACCAAATGGGTGGAGGCAGTACCAGCAAAATCGGTGAATCAAGCATATGTGATCAAATTCATTAACGAACACATAATTCACCGATTCGGACTTCCCGAAACAATTACAGTAGATCAAGGATCGGTCTTCACGGGGGATGAAGTTAAGGCATTTGCAGAAAGCTGAGGTATCAAAATCCTTAATTCAACTCTGTATTTTGCTCAAGGAAATGGACAGGCCGAATCGTCAAACAAAACGATCAAGGGTATAATAAAGAAGACGGTGGAAGTTAACCCTAGGGTATGGCATGATCTGTTATCAGAAGCGTTATGGGCATACCGTACTTCTAAAAGAGCGGCCACAAACATCACGCCATTTATGCTTACTTATGGTCATGACGCAATGCTGCCTATGGAAGTAATCGTCCGGTCAACGAGACGAGCATTGCAACTCGGCCTTAAATCAGCTGATTACACCGAAGCAATGTTGGCTGAGTTGGAAGAACTCGATGATGTTCGTCTTAAAGCATTGGATTGTATTAAGGCACAGAAGAACAGAGTTACCCGGGCGTACAACAAAAGGGTTAAACATAAGTCGTTTGGCGAGGGAGATCTAGTTTGGAAAGCTGTACTACCATTAGGTGAAAAAGATGCCCGATATGGAAAATGGTCAGCTAAATGGGAAGGACTATTCCAGGTGATATCGGTCATTACGGGGGGTGCATATCGGTTAATAGACTTAGATGGCGAGATGCATGTAAGACCGATAAATGGAAAATATTTAAAGCAATATGTACCATCCCTGTGGGAGTCAGTAACAATAGATGAATGAAAGATGAATGATGGAAGTTCTCATTTTCATTAATGGTCAATTTTGTACATGGTATTAGCCGCACATTCTTTAACGGCCACAAAAAAAAAAAAAAAATCATACATTATTTCTTAGCAAATCTTAATCTAAGCTCTCCCAAGCCCGGGTCCAGATATTCCAATTCTTTTTCCTCGGTAGCTTTATCGGCCTCCCACCTGCTTGCAGCCGTTGCAGTTTCGGTTAAAGCATCCACATGTTCTTGCGCGGTGCGCCCAACATCGAGAATGGCCTTATCAGAAAGTGCAAGGCCTGCATCAGCATTGGTCAACTCGGCCTGGAGCTTTGCCATCTCGGCCTCAATCCTAGCCTTCTCCTGAACGAGGCGCTCCTTCATTGTCTTGGACGCCTCAAATTGCTGCTTGCAAGCACCCAGATGCTCGACTCGGGCTTTGCGTTCCCTGGACTTCTCTTCGATTCCAGAGATAAGCTTGGTGGCAGACCGATGACGATTCAAATAGTCTGGTAGCCTCACTTGCAGATCCCAGAGATCGACCTTTATTTCTTCAGATATGTCCAGCCAGGAAAGTAAGAGGCCCATGGCCGAGTGAAATTCATTGAAGTCTGGGAGCTGGGAGAGTTTGCGTTGAACCGTAGTCTGAAACCACTCCTCAGCCCGTTGGTACTCAGCAGCAGAAGGACCGGCGGTAGCCTGAGCAACAACAGGTTCGGCTTGTAGGAGTTGCTCAGGATTGAGCAGAGCGAAGAAGGCTTCAACTGAGGAGACCGAGCTGAAGTCTGGGATGGGAAGAGAGTTGGAAACCTGCAAAAGGAAATACAGTTAAGCACAAAGTACAATGAAGAGGCAGACGACGCGAAGTACAGAGGCAATAAATTACCTGGACCGAGGGAGAGCTGGTCGAGGAAGTCGCCGGTGGAGGTGGTGGTACAGTGAATGCTTGCACTTGTGCCGTTGGAGAGGCCGATGTTTCGGTATGAGAAACATCGGTGGAAGGAGGCTGATCAGGGATAGATTGCTCACGCACGACCTCAGTATCCTGAGGAGTCCCAGGATCGCTGAGATCGATGGGATCATTGCGACCCGATCCAGAGGGTCTCTCATCCTCAGTAGTCCCCAAAGTGTCACCAGCACCGGTAATGTCAGTTGCGGGTGACAATATCTTGGTCCCACCACGAAGGATGGACTGCCTAGCCTCATCCAGCCCTCTCAACCATTTGAGCTCGGCCATCAGTTGATCATAGGGCATCTGAGGGGCTGTCTCCACAGGGGCAGCTGGGGAGGATGTTTGAGTTGGAGGTTTAAGATGGGACTTTGGAGGTGGAGGCATCTTTGCCTGAGAAGTTGGAGGCTTCATCGTCGCCTGGCCAGTCTTCTTGATAGCAGCACCGCCAGCCCCCTAATATCAAAACAAGTATAGTTCAGCCTAAAAAAAAAAAAAAATAATTTACATATGTGAAAGTGACACACGAATGATCTTGTGTGCTCTTGTGCAATACCCAAGTGTAGGTAGACGTGCAAGTAATACTGGATAAGTCCAGGTCGATCCCACAGGGAAGGTGTTGACCTATTAACTTAGACTAGACTCAAAAGAAAGAAAAAAAAATCAATCAGATTTAATAATGGTGCAGAACACAAAGTTCCACAAACTAAGACTACTAACGAAAACAATTCAAATTAAACTAAAGAACTAATTAGCTAGTTAAAGCAATATTCTAAAATAGGATTTAACTTTAAAAAGAAAGTGTTGGGATTACACGAATCCACAGTCATCTAACCATCTACCATGCAGTTACTTTGAAGCACTAAGGAGTATATTACCCACAGTTTTCCGTATTTCTCTGAAAATAAAGAATCCATAGCCCTTTCATGACCGGGACTATATCATCACAAGTAACTTGAAACACGTGAAAGCGGTTTAATTCAATAGTAAGACTCGCACCTACAATGGTGTTAGCATTGAAGGTGGTTTGCAAAAGATATTAAAAGAAAATGCCTTAGGGCCTTGATTTTGAAAACTGTTTTGACAAACTGAGCATTTGGGGACAGTATGATAACGAATTTCAAAAGCAAAAGGTCCTGGAATACTGCAGGGAACATCCTCAAGAATCAGAGAGTTTGATCGATCGACGATCGTTCGATCGATCGAAAACCTTCATCCCTCAATCGATCAAAATGTCTTTCGATCGCTTGACTATCTCTGGTTCGATCGATCGAACTACCTCCGATCGATCGAACACAGGATTTATTCTGATGCATGGCAGAGGCTAGAGATCACTGTTTCATCGTGATTTCCCAACCCCGGACTACTCAGACATGGTCTGGGAAGTCTCAGATTTATTTTTAACGTAAAGATTCATTAAAGTCATGTTTGTTTGCGAGTTTTTCATGAAAACTATGAAAATCAATGATTTTAACTTATCTAACATGCAATCCTTCGAGATTGAAGATTAAACTACGATTACAAAGTACAGAATGAAGATAAAACAATAATATGAAACCTGGGACGTTAACAAAATCGTATTGAATGTAGAATCCCTCAAAACTCAAGCATAATCCAAGATTAAACCTACAAAACAAACAAGAACTCTATCTCTCTCTCTAAAACTGATCAAAAACAAAGTTGGGCGTCTCACTGGGACGTATACAATGCTCCTATATATAGAAAACCTAAAGGCTAGGGTTAAAAACCCGCAATTGCTGCGTACGCAAAAATTTCTGAAAATACCATGTTCGATCGATCGAACAATACTCGATCGCTCGAACACCTGGAGTTTAAGCGCTTCAACCTTCTTTAAGCGATCGAACGTTCGATCGATCGAACTATCTTCGATCGCTCGAACCTCAAACTTTAACTTTGAATTCTTTTGTCTGCACTACAGCATTCCAGTTGTCCTAATGTTCATCTCTCTAGTCCACACAGCAGTGATCTACACAAACAATAGCTAAAACAATGCAATTTATCATAGATTAATCACAGTGTATGAAAACTATCATTGTAGTGCAAATTGCAGATTAACCGGGAAGTTATTATTAAACCTAATGCAAACCTCTCAGTGAATATAAGCTTTCCCAAAAAAAATGCCACATTATTTTCTCATTAATCTCTCTTCCGAAATCTCTTACCTCCTTTTTTTTTTTAAAGAATCTCCATGACTAATTTGAATAGTCATATTTGCTTAATTTATTTTTTACTCACTCTCTCCCACCACTTTTTTGCTATTTATACCACATTTAGTCACAAAGTTTTCATCATTTTACACTCCTGTGTGGTGTAAATAACAAAAAAGGAATTCCTTAAATTAATTTCAATTTGAATAAATGCATGTCTATATCCAAAATTGTCAACTTTAGTAAATGCAAAACACAAATCTTGGGAGATAAACTAAATCACTGGACTAATTGTTTTAGCAAAAAAGAAATTCCCTAAATTAATTTGAATTTGAATAAATACATATCTATAGTAAATGCAAAACACAAATCATTGGACTGATTTTTTCAAAACAGAAATATTGGAAGATAAACTTCCCATATCATACATATCTCTCTCTCCCTCTATCTATATCCCCCCCCCCCCTTCTCTCTCTCTCTCTCTCTCTCTCTCTCTCTCTCTCTCTCTCTCTCTCTCTCCACTCATTGGTGGCGAAGCATAAATCATCCCAGTTGCTCATTGAGAGAATTTAGGTTTGTATTTCTCAGTTTTTTTGATCTTTATTTGTTCCTGGTGTATTTGTTCTGCATTTTGTCTGTACATCATTACGTATAATACACACTCATTGGGAATTGGAAACAATGAAGTGAATGTCCGCTCCAATTGCATGCATTGAATTCTCTTAGTTATATGATTTCTCTCAATCTGTAACTTCAATAGTGATTTGGTCTTTTGATATGTGTTCTGGACACAATAAGGATGATCTCCATAAAAAAAAAATCATGAATTAAAAACAGTCATATTTAGGCCAGTTTTTTAATGGGCATGTTTAGGCCAGTTTGACAACAATTTTGGAGTTCATTAGTAATCATGAAAATTATGTGTTTTAATCATTGAAAAATGTAAGTCAATTGTAGGAACTTGCCATTGACCAAAAGCTACTTGCACAACGGTGATAATTTTGTGCAATGTATTGGACTAATAATCAGGCCATTACATGAACGACACTACCATAATTTCTCCCCTACCACAACTTCTCACACTCAATGTTTCCTATCACTTATGTAACTTTAAGTTCATACTTATATCTCTTTTTCTTCCTTCACTTAAACACCACACGGGTTTTAGTCTTTTAAAGTATTGAATTTTTTTCCCCCACTTCGTGCCTACGGGAATGGGTTATTACTAGTATATATATAACATACAGTATGTATATATAACAGAGAGAGAGAGAGAGAGAGAGAGCATACCGAGGTGGTGTTTCAGTCGCCGTCGCCGTCCAGTCTAGTCGCCGGGCGGTCTGTTGGGTTGGGGGTGAAGTCGGTAGGTCAGAGGTGGGGTTTGGATCGTGAGATTTGTATCTCAAGTTGGGGTTTTTTTTTGTGTATTAGTAGAGAGGAAGGAGAAAGAGTTATGGCGTAGGCCCACAATTTTTTAAAAATTTGCTTAGATGGGCTTGGTAGTGAAATAGGTTGTGGGAGTAGCATTACTGATTAATTAAACCTAGGGGTGTGTTTCGGCCGGAATGGATCGGAAACACCCCTTTCGGAAGCCAAAAATGCATTCCGAATTCCGTTCCGAAAATTCGGAAATTCCAAAATTATTTCCGATTCCGAAATTTTCGGAATTTCATCAGTTTCGGAATATTCAGAATATTTTCGAAATTTTTCAGAATATTCGGAATTCAAGCTTAATGAGGATTCACTTGAGATTTGTAGGCCTTTTATAGAAGCACATCACATCTCCTATTTAATGTTTTTTTGATGTGGGATGAACACAATTTCGGAATATTTTTCGGAAAATACAATTTTGGAATATGTTCGGAAAATTTCGGAATATTTTCGAAAAAGTTTCGGAAAATACAATTTTGGAATATTTTTGGAAATTTTTTGGAATTTTCGGAATTCTAAAAACAATTCCAATTCCGTTCCGATTTTTTTCGGAATTTTCGGAATTCGGAATGCATATTTAGTTGCCAAAATCGAAATTTTTCGGATCGGAATCGGTCGAAATCGGAATTTCCGTTCCAAATGACACCCCTAATTAAATCCAAAAATGAGTGTAAAATGTTTTTCCAAATGGCGTCGTCTTCACATTTTCTCTCAAGAACATCTGCCCCAAACCACAGAGCTTTCGCGATCGGTTCTTTTTCTTCTTCTTCTTTGCTAAGTTCTGTTCTTACTCTGTCTCTATCTACAACACACTGAGCTATTACATGTCGAAGTTGTTCTTTTGGTGGATTTGAGAGGTAACTTCTGTGTGTATGCTTGTTTTAATTGAAGGGCCTCGAGAAATCTCAGTCTCAACAAACCTTCACTCAGCTCCAATGATACAATTTTTTTTCAGATTTTTTTTTCTTCGTCATTTTTTTTGGGTTATCTTCAAAATAGTTACTGACTGGCAATCTGTTTGGGGTTTTTGAAATTAATTATCAATGTTATTGCTTGAAGTCCGTTATTGAAAATAACTAGCTGACAATCTATTTTTGTTTTATTTTATTTTATTTTATTTTTTAAATTCATTATTAAACCTCTAAGAGACCATTGACATTTGTTGAAGCCTATTGAAGCATCTGCACAACAATACCCACCTCTCCCAGGTGCCTCTCTCTCTCTCTCTCACACATACACACACACACACACACTCGCGCACACACAATAGACACATACACACACACACACACACACACAAGCACACACACATGAAGATATGGTTTTTCTGTCTACTGCATATAATATGCCTAAATGTGTTATTCTTATTGTTTTCATGTGATATCTGTTTATATTTGTTTTTCAAATGTTTATCCATCATAACAAATGCAATCAAGACTAATAAACCAAAAAAAGAAATCTTTTCCCTATGTATAGAAGTGTGCCACAAGAGGGAAAAAAAATATCATTAGGCTCAAGAAGAAGTCATTGACATCACCTAGTAAAGAGCCCATCTTTTTACTTTTACCTTTCCTTTTGCATAGAATCTTATGCTCCGTTTGTTTCATGTAAATATAACTACATAAATATTTTACCCAGAGAAGAGGCCCGGAATCCTCCACTGTTGCGAACATACTCTTCTCTTCCGTATGTTCCTCCCTCTTTGCCGATTTCATTTTTCTTGTTGATGCTCAGTAACAGATTGCTAGGGCTTTGATGGATTTGTATATTTACCCTTACAGTGAGTTTGAATTTTGGGTATAGTTTAGCTTCATTAGGAATCAATTTAGATTCACCTTTTGATTTAGTTAATTAGTTTATGGTATCTTGACATACACATATGTTGTATATTAGTGAGTTTTATGCATGCTTAAAAGCAACTCACTGCATGTATACATATGTACACATTTCTTCACAAAGTTGGAACGGTGTTGAACAAATCTCAAAACTCTTTTCACCTTTCTTTCTTTCTTTTTTCCCCCCTCTCCCCTTTCGGTTCTCGGTATTTCTCTTACCAAAATGGGTATTTAGGGAAAATTATGATTGCTGTTTGATGATTGATTATCTTCTGATGAGACAGTTCGGGATGAGGCAGGTAGTCCCAGAGCCGTGTAACACTATGAGGACATTACATCGCATTGATCGACGTGGTCATGCGAATACCGACTGGAGTCACTTCCATAGGGAGTATGTAGAGCTCTGGGACCATCGGCTACAGCATGTTATGGTAGGTATTCCAGATGCAGCTCAGATGCTTGCCTCAGACCCATATATGAGATGGTATAGCCGCATTACACGTAGACTGATTGGACCAGTTAGAGATCCACCGACTGTTGGCTTCCAGCCAGTCGGTACGATTCGCGGCGTTCTGGTGAGATGTTTTACTTATTCGTACAGCATATAAAATTTCCATCCTGCTCTTCGCATAAAATGTGGAATACTTAATTAAACTTTCCATTTGTTTTTCAGGAGGATGGTGTGACTCGTGTGTATGAGGTTGCACGATCGGTGTTGGCTAGTTTAGCAGCAGGCGGCCCTCATTCCGTCCCTCCAGAGGTGATGGCGGCATTGGAGGAGATTCGTACTATTACTGAGCATTCATTACAGGTTGTTCATGAGGACCGACGTTTAGACGGGGGTGTTCCATCTTCCACAGTTTTCGTGCCCCGCGTCTCAGAGCCTCAGCCTCAGCCTCAGCCTCAGCCTCAGACGCATCCTCATCCACAGCCTCATCCTCATCCTCAGACGCATCATCATACTCAGCCTCAGTCTCAGACTCAGGAGCAGACAGACCCATCTACACACTCTGAGTCTGAGCTACATACACCAGATGATCAGGGTCCGACTGTGTATGCATATGATGATACGGACGACGTTTATAGGCCTTACACTCCAGGGGGCTCTCAGTTCCGTATATCTCCGATCCGTGACTTCTCCATCCCACAGTACACATATACAGATGCATCGTCGTCATCGTCGATCGCGCTACCACATTCAGATTCACAGCTCGAGACGATGGTGATGATGGTGGAGAGTTTGACGCAGGTGGGGGCGGAGGAGATGCATGTGGAGGCGAGAGAGACGACTGGACATGATACCCCCATGGCAGAGACACAGGATGAGGTTTTGACACAAGCCGAGTCTCAGCGACGACCTCCGATACGTTCAGTTTACGCTAGGGGTAGAGGTCGTCATGGCCACAGAGGGCGAGGGATATCGCAGGTCATCCAGCCACAAGCCGTCGCAGAGGAGGTTCCACTCGTGGAGGATCCACCACAGGCAGAGGGTAGGCCTAAGAGAACGAAGAGGGTTCCGTGGTGTGGGACACATTATAAACAAAGATAGTCCATAGGATCAACAAAATAATTACACTTTTGTTTGTTTTTTGATGTATTATAAACAAATAGTTACACATTTGTATATATATAAATTTAATTAATTCTATACATATATATCTCTCTCCCACTATCTCTCTCTATCTCTCTCCCCCTCACTCTCTCTCTATCTCTCCGACTCTCTCTCTCTCACTCTATCTCTATCACCCACTCTCTCTCTCTCTCTCACTCTATCTCTATCACCCACTCTCTCTATCTCTCACCCCCTCACTCTCTCTCTATCTCTATCTCCCACTCTCTGTATCACCCACTCTCTCTATCTCTCTCCCCCTCACTCTCTCGCACTCTCTATCTCTCTCCCACTCTCTTGCACCTATCTCTCTCCCACTCCCACTCTCTCTCTCTCGCACTCTCTATCTTATCTCTCTATCTCTCGCACTCTCTCGTACTCTCTATCTCTCTCCCACTCTCTCACACATATCTCTCTATCTCTCTCCCACTCTCTCTCACTTTTTACATTTACACATTGTAATTGGATTAATTATGTTGGATTAATAATGCTTGGTGGTTCAATTCTGCAATATATGTTGGATATCTAGCAGGGAGCTGCTGCAATGGGACAGACTGCTGGGAATTTAGCTTCTGATGAAGTCTCTACTTCAAGTAGCGATTTATGATGAAGTCGCTATTTCAAGTAGCGAGTTCTTAAAGTCGCTATTTGAACTCGTGATTTCAGGCTGGATTTGGTTTGGCCTGAAGTCGCTAGTTGAAGTCGCGACTTATAGAAAAGTGATGAATTTGGAAATTAAGTTGAAACAGTGATGGGTGAGGGAAATATTACCCCGATTTTGATGCCTTAGGTAAAAAATTCGATTATCTTCTGATAAAAGATTATGCTTTTTTTTTTTTTAATAAAAAACTCCATTCGATTGGCCGTTGGGGTGGGGTTCCTTGATATTAAGGTGTCAAGGCAAGAAAGCACCCGCCGCCCAGAACATTCTCCAGAAAGCAAAGCCATCAGGGGGCCGGAGCACTTAGGCTTACGAGTGGTAACTCATATTCGCTGGACACCTCTCGAAGACCCGATCCAATACTGCTGGAAAGAAAGACGACCCCTCACCTTCTCGTAGATGACCCGACCTCAATTCCCCCGCGGCTGAGGACGATCCGGGGGATCGGCACGACCAGAAAGGGAAATCCGTCGAGACAGCCCCCAACTAGAATTTTTGAATTTTCACTCCCGCTCGACTTCTTGAAACTAAGGTATGTTCCTTTTTGCTCTTTTTCGGGCTTCTTTCTCATTCTTCTTTGGCACCTACGGTAGAGATCGGATTGAATTGCGGAAAAATGGGACGCATTTGGGAGGGGAGCAGCAAGCAAAACCTAAACGTACACTGTGTCTTGCTAAAACCTATTTTTGGTAAAAAAAAAAAAATTATATCATATCAAACCCCGGAAAGTATTTTTTCGGAAAATGATTTTATCATTAGCCAATCACCGGAAACATTATGAAGAAAAATTATTCTTGGAATGCAAGTTATTTTGCAATAGTCTGTTGTTTATGCTTGGAAGTTTTTGACTTGGTGCTTTACTGCAGATTTTTTAACCGAGAATGAGCAAGAGACCTCCTCCAGATCCTGTGGCAGTACTTAGAGGCCATCGCGCGTCTGTCATGGACATTTGTTTCCATCCTTCGAGAAGCATTTTATTCACCGGGTATAATTCAGTTTTTTTTTTTATTATAAAATATCATCAGTAGAAGTTCATATTGACCCGGTTATATTGCAGTTCTGCGGACGGTGAGTTGCGCATTTGGGACACAATACAGCATCGGACTATATCATCGGCATGGTACTTATGGGCAGATTCGATTACAATATGAGTTTATGTTAACTCTAATCATTTTCCAAAATCATGCTGTTATGAACTTCTATTTGATGTAAAAGTTGGTGGCAGGGTGCATAGCGCGGCACATGGCATCATTTGTGTTGCAACTAGTCCTTTAATTGGAAACAACAAAGTCGTCAGGTACTTCTTTTATTTATTTATTTGTTCTCGAGTTTGAGCTCAAAGTATAAGATTGTATCATGGGCACAAATACACTTTGGTACCCTCTATCTATTGATGCTAAATTTTTTTTTTAGGGGATCCACTATTATCATTTGCATCACGTAAGGCCGACGATTTTTAAATTGAGCGCAGTTGTCAAACATATATGAAGATGAAGTCGTCAAATGATTGTCCCCAATTGAAATCAATTGACCTCACTTGTTCTAAATTGAAATCGATATTAAAATCAAGGGCCTTTAATGATGCAGTATATAATAGAGGGCTTAAATAAAATAATGAGTAAAAAGAGGGTACCAAATGCTCGACCAACATCTGTTTTAAGCTTCAGTGGTTTGTGAACTAGTGATTGTAATGATTGTGTTCTAATCCATGCAGCCAGGGCAAGGATGGAACTGTTAAGTGTTGGGATATTGAAGAGGGAGGTTTGTCCAGGTACTTGGGTGGTTTACTATTAACCAATTAGTAAAGCAGAGTTGAATGTGTGTCATAGTCAGAGATGGTTTTGTAAAGAAACATATGGTATGGGCAGGCGGCTGAGCATGCTTGGATGCTTTAAAAAGGCACTTGTCATTATCCTAGGCATGGTTGGTAGAGTCTGTCGATTCAAGTTTCATATAACCCGATGGCCGATATGATACACGATTCTTACTTTTGATTTTTGAAGTTTTAAGTGGAAACACGAGTGGAGTAAATTCAATATTGGTGTAGGCTAGTAGAACCCCTTGGTATTGAGCATGTTACGCGATCTGATGATCCCTTTGGAAAGGTTGATTACCGCTTGCTATTCCTCTGTGTTTTTGATATCCTTTATGGAAGTTGCCCAAATTAGGGAACCTGTACCAACTACGCACTCATATGCAATTTCTGATGGGCTAGAGACTAAAAGTTCTTCAAATGTTTGGTATCTATGAAAAATCTTGAATAAATTGGAACCGTTACGTACTCAGTTGCCTGCCTCAAGATAAATCAATTACGTACATATGTCTATATATATGTATGCACTTATATCGTGGATTTGTGGGAACACATGGATATATGGAACTGATTTAAAAGGTAGAATAATTGTGCTCATGTAGGTCAGCTTTGGTGCTGAGGCACCACAAAAACCTTATAAACTGCTACCTATGGCAGTAGCAACTACATTGTTATCTCTTCTTTTTTTTTTTTTATTAATTTTTTTTATTTTTAATGAACATATATAAAAAAATTAGAGAAATATCAAAAGATGGCCCGGAATTCAGATTTGTGTTCTGTTGCTTTTTAGAGCAAAATTATTTACTGCATCAATTGGTCCAGGAGAATTTCTCAAGAGCTACATTTTAGCACATCACATCTGCATCTATCTCAAAATTTAAGGGTGGTGTGTGCGTAAATAAATAGTTGAAGCAAATTTTCATTGATCAGGTTACATAATCATTGCCGTTTGGCCCGTTAAAGTTGAGTTTTATTATCAACAGGAACCCTTCAATTACAATCACAACGAATTCTTATCACTTTTGCAAGCTATCATTATTGAAAATGCCTTCTGCATGTGGCAAGCAAGCTGAAGGGAATGAACAAGGAAGTCTAGTGGAAAGCTCCTGCAGACTTGAGGGTTTGTTCAAATAAATGCGTCAAGCAATGAATGTTTCCGTTTATATATATATGTGTGTGTGTGTGTGTGTATACGTATTAATACATTTTTCAGTTACAGTAGAAGACAAATGCTTACCTTCAGTTTGATCTATCACCTACTATGTTGAGTCTCTGACTCTCTATCGTTACTTATGCCGTTGGCAATGTAAGAAATCAGAATCTAAGTGGACTGATAAATATTATTTAATTGACGGAATTGTCAGCTTCCCCATTTTCTTATTTCACTTTCCAGTCACTTTTCACTGTGGAAGAACTTGTAATATTCCGTAAATTACTTCGTCCTTTCATTTGCATTCTGATTTTACATTTTCAGTGAATGTATGAAAAACTTTTGTCTTGAAGAATGATTTAAAACTAAGGAGGTGTTTGATAAAACTGGAAATAAGTGCTGAAAATTTTGAACTGAATCGGTATTAGTGAAGATTTTGTTCCCTGAATAAAATTTAAATTACAAGCGTAAACTTACAAGTTCAAAGTAAGCTTTAGAAACTCCGTACGCTTCTTAGCACACTTGGACTAATTGATTAGTCAGGTCTCTCTGACTGACCTTGTAATTGATAATTTGCTTTTATATGATATACGATATATGATGTTGCTTTATCAAATGCACTTAACAGAAAAGGCAATGAAAATTTTCAGTTGTAATTACTAGTTTGGATATCAGAAACACCTAATTCAAGTAGGCGATGCAGCTTTGTAGGCTCAATCTTGATAGATTCATGCCTTTATGTTCTATTGAGGTGCATGTTTCATGACCTGAGACTCTCCTAAAGAGTGACATGCATACCTCATACACGACTTATAAGCATACTGTATGTACATACTCCTTTCTGGTGGTGATACCAATATACCATTAATTGGAAATATGGTTTCTGGGGTTTCCCTTCTTTATTTGCTTATTTTCCTTATCTTAATTTTTCTATTAAAATAGTTTAAATTTTGGCTTATAGTTCTCCTCTTGGTTGCTTAAGACTTAAGAGGCTCGCTTTTCTCTATAACGCATGATATCCGTGATTAAAATTGCCCAATAAAGAGATGCTTAGAGTAAAACTGCAAAACAGGTTTTTTTTTTGTTATTGTTTGAGGGCTTTGTGGATTAACCTTGTTACTCTGAATCATATGGTTTATGTTGTAAATTGATAGTAGTTTTTTTTTTCCTCCCCTTCTTTTCTTGCACCTTATATTGGTAGTTAGTTTATGTATATTATTGTTATCTTTTCTATCGTTCTATTGTATTGGTTGGGTCATGGATTAGACTCTTTAAAATCCATTTATGCCATATAATTCGAAAAAAAATATTTGTTGCTAGATGATGCACATCCTGAAGGACAAAAAATTGTGGCTCTGGCAGGGGAGCAATCTTCGGAGGTTGATACATGGCTTTTACTGATAGCGCCGTCTCTTTTATCGTGTGTCATAGCTAATATTAATTGCTTGCTATGCATGTGATTGATATATGAAGGTTGAGATTTGGGACCTCCATACTGCAGAAAAGTTGGCACGATTTCCTCAAAATTGCTCTGGGGGTTCCCTAAGTCACCCTACAAAAGCAAGAGGTATGTTTCTGGTGTTTCTATCACTTTCGCTTATGATACGCTGTTGATTCATTGTTATATTGCTTTCTTGCATGATTTATCATATACAACTTATGTATAGCTGAACTCAACTCAACAATGGCTGCACCATTTGCGGCGTTTCTTAGATGCATGTCAAATCCTCATTGAATCTTTTCACATGAAGATTGTAGAACCTTATGAGTTGAAATTGTAAAGGAACATGGAAAATCAAAGTAATTAAATGGGTAAAAGCAAGAATCTTTGAATTCACATATCAAAGCCTTTGATATGTGATATTGCCATGAGTTCTTTTTTCCACTGTAATCTAAAATCTAAATACCTAGCTAACTATGTGTATTTTGTGGTCATTTTATGGATAGTATAGAATAGGTTGTGGGTTGCAATATTTTCTCTCCACATTTTGATTAAATTGTTGTTGTAAACAGGAATGTGCATGGCTGTTCAAGCATTTGTGCCATCTGAATCACAGGGTTTCTTAAATGTCTTGGCTGGGTTTGTTCACTTTTTAAAATTATGCTTCTCCGCGTTTCTTTTTTGTCCCTGTAATTAATTTACAAATGGATTTAATTCCCTAAGTTCTATGCAACTGCTATGTCAGAATTTTAATAAGTTTTCATTTATAAATGTGAAGAATAATGTAGAAAGTGGTTTCTATGACTATAAGCAATATAGTAGGTATGTAGGTTATATGCTTACTTGGTTTTGCTGAAATATATGATCAATCTACTGTTGTTTGGAGGTTAAATATTCTTCGACGACTTTGATTCTTTTCCACTCTCGAATTGTTGGAGGCCACAGAGATACTTGGCTGCATGTTTGTGGTAATATTTGTGCTCTCTTGTGGTGGTGTGGTTCCTTTTTTGAGAAAGATAAATATTGGCTCGTTAGGAAAAATAACCTCAAATTTAAGCATGATGTTTAAACTATACTTGCACCTTTTAGATTGTCCAGTGATCTTAAAATTTGAAATGATTTTAAGGTTTCCCGGTTAGCGACGGTAACAAGAAACTGTACAATTCATCAATTTCAAATGGAACATGTGGGTATCACTATCTGACAAACCTATTAACAATCGACACGTGTCTACTTACAAGTCGAAGGAACTACACTCATTAGGGCGCCTCAAGTACCTCATATAAAAAGTCCATAGCGCCACAAATACGTACGACCTGTATCAACAAGACTGAGCTCAGATAGACCTACTTGGGGCCAGGTCTTGGTGCCACACCACTATGCCACGACACGGTCGCCTTAGACCTGGGCGTGGCTAAGTCTTTCTCTATCCTATCGGGAACTCTCAGGTTATGTGGCTTGGTTGGCTTAAGAGCAGAGCTCGCTTAGGAAGGTCGCGACGGTCTATTCCGCGATACACTTCCTAAGCCTTTCTAAAGGTCGGTGAGACTATCTGAAATAACTCTCCAGTTTACCGCGAGGACATTCCTTGTGTCATCTCCGGATGACACGCGGCATTTTGGTACGCCTCAATAGGAATGAGCCACATCAGCTGCGCTCATTCCTTGGCACGTGTCCCAACTGCTATAAATAGGAACAGTACCCTCAGAGGTAAGGACACATGATTCTCTGAAGACACACTCAGAGAGAATTTCAGATATTATTCCATTGTGGTCTGGGCATTTATGAGCTAACTGTGAATATCCCTTCACACGTACACGCTCAATCATTGAGTGCACAGGCTTCTCTCGGAATATTTCCCCCACTTGCTGACCCTTAGTCTGTCTCTCTTTACCTCCTCTCCACTCTCCCTCGAGATTCCCCCTACGCTATTGGTTTCTAGATTGCTACTCTCTTACGAACTCATTTACCCCACCTCACGTAAACTCCTACCTACATTTTGGCGACTCTGCTGGGGAGTAGCACCTTGGAAGCAATGGTGACTGTTCTGAAAAATGGGAAGGTCGTTGGAGATGCCAACGAAGACATCGTGTTGGACGACATGGCTGAGAGTCATCCGGCTCAGACTTCAGGGAATCCCACGCTGGACACTCTGTTGAAAACGTTCGAAACCATGCAAGCATCCATGCTTCAGGCGCAGCAAGATATGCAGCGCACTCAGCAGCTTATCTTGGAATCACTGGGAGACGCACGGCAGAACGAGGACCGGCGCAACAAGGAAACCCCCCCGACGGGAGAAGCCACGCCGTCTGCAGCGAGGCATCGTCCGCCTCCCGAGATCAACAGTGAGAACCAGGAACAAGGTCCGCTGGTAACTCCTGGGGGATCAACTCCCAATTCCAATCAAGTCCCGCCACAAGCACACCAGATGCAGAGCTCGACACCCATCGACATTTCGCTGCGAATCCAGCAAGAAGTACAAACCCTACTCCTACAGGAACGGGCCCGCTTCATGGGCTCTGTTCATTGCGATTTCCGCCCCCCCTATTCGGCAGAAATCGCCGCCATGCCTTATCCTAAGGGATACATTCCCCCCGTTTTTCGACTATTCGATGGAAAAAAGGGAAATTCCTACGAACATGTAGCTCGGTTCGTGGAAACCCTAGCTAGTTACGGGGGAGATTATAGTCTGCGTCTGAAAGAATTTTCGAAGTCCTTGACCGACAAGGCATACACGTGGTACATCAACATCCCACCCGGAACTATCACGAGCTGGGAATCTATGGTTCAACGATTCCATGAAAAGTTCTTCCAAATGGAAGAGAGCGTGACTCGCTTTTCCCTCACCAAGATCGTTCAAGGACGAGACGAAGATGTTCTCGTCTACATCAAGCGATTCCGAGAAGGATCTATTGATTGTCACGACAACATTCCTGAAACCGAGCTTATCAGGATATGTGTCGATGGCATGTACCATCGCTTTAAGATCAATCTCGTCAACGCGGACATTAGAACCTTCTCAGCCCTCATGGAGAAGGCGAGGAATCTACAGAACGTGATCCGAGAAAGTTCGAACCAAGCACTCGGTCGCTCGTACAACCGAAATCCCACCGCGTCGCCAGTACAAGGGAGCGACAAGAGGAAGAGGAATGAACGAGCATCATCTCCACAAAAAAATAGGGCGGACCCGCCTCCCGAATTCCCTTGCGGATTGAAGGAAGTAAGGGCCATCTTCAAGAAATGGGTGGCGGATAAAATCATCGAGGTGCCAAGGGTGGATAGCCCGTTGAATCGCGAAGAACTGGCAAACGACGATTTCTGTCCTTACCACCACACTAAAAGGCATGCGCTGCGAGATTGTTGGTACTTGCGACGTCTGTTTCATAGAAAGGTCCTAAACAAAGAATTGGAAATATTCGACTCTCAAAATATCGAGGCAAATCCATTCCCTAATCATGGGAAGGCTCACGTCGCCATGGCATCCTATTACGATGAGATAGAGGAGATCGCCATGTATGAGGCGCCGGAACCAGAATTTGATAGCGAAGAACTCGTCATCAAACAAGCAAATACGTTGATGAGAACGGTCAAATTTCAGCGATTCTATGATCAACTCGGCCTTTCCCCTGAGGCAAGGTTCGCGGCGACTAAGGCAATGATAACCACCACGGAGGTACAAGCAGAGGAATGTATGAGAGCGGGAGGATCCGTACGACGAACGCTCCGAGATGCCGCGTCCAAAATTACCTTCTCTGAGGCAGATAGACAAGTACCTTTTGCACATAATAGGCCGTTGTACGTACCAGTGGAGGTCAATGGCATTGAATTCCAGCGAGGATTCCTAGACTGCGGGGCTTCCCTCAACTTGATGTCGCTAGACGTGCTCTCTGCCGCCGGATACTCTGAACAAGACCTAAGTCCCCCATCAATCGTCATCAACGGGTTTGGGAAGGCTTCTCAACGAAGTCTGGGGCATATCACCATCAACCTCATTGTAGGACCCATCCGATGCCATACCAGATTTCACATAATCGACGCGGATACAGCATACCATGCTCTTCTGGGAAGAAACTGGATGCATAAGTTTGCCCTCATTCCTTCTACCTACCATCAATGCGCAAAAGGGATTGTTAACAACAAAGTCATTACAATCATCGCTTCCAAATCACCATTTGCGCGACATGAATCCCACTTCGCGGATGCGGTGTTCTACACTGAATTCGCAGATGAAGATGAGGGGTCGAGATCATTTGTGTGTACCCGACCGATCCCAAGGTGGGAACAGGCAAGACAGGACAATTTCGAGGTGATACCTAGGAAAGCCAAAGGTAAAAGGAAGGTCAACGAGGAGCCAGAATGCTACCGCGTTCGCTTGCCTGACGGAAAGATCGTGTATCGGTTATGACGGTCCTTGGGGACTTCCCCACGAGCAAAGGAGGTCCCCCACAGCTGCAACATGATCGAAACCGACCCGGGAGGATCCGAGGAACCCAAAATGGCGCCCGAATGCCTCCAAGACGGGCCAAGGAACAAGGAGCAAGAACTGGAACAAATAAACCTAGCTGACGCGGATCGCCAGCCCGCCATGACGATCTTCATTTCACGAGATCTAAGCAGAGAAAAACGCTCCGAGCTCATCCAATTGCTTAAAGCCAATTCAGATGTATTCGCTTGGACTTACGTCGAAATGCCGGGTCTGGATATGGGTATCACGGCACATAAATTGAATATCTCCGCCGCGGCCATACCTATTAAACAATCAGCCCGAGTCTTCCGTCCAGAGTTGGAGATGCAGATCAAGGAAGAAATCACCAAGCTGCTGACAGCGGGTTTCATCAAGCCTATACATCACCCTACGTGGCTGGCAAACATTGTACCGGTAAAGAAGAAAACCGGTCAAATCCGTGTTTGCGTGGATTTTCGAGATCTTAACCGAGCCTGCCCAAAGGACGATTTCCCACTTCCTAACGTGGATACCCTGAACGACGCGACGGCCGAGCATCAAATGTTCTCTTTTATGGACGGTTTCAGCGGATATAATCAGATAAAAATGGATCCCGAGGACGCGGCAAAGACGGCTTTCAGGACACCAATGGGCAATTTCTTCTACACAGTCATGCCATTTGGACTCAAGAATGCTGGAGCCACATATCAGAGGGCCATGATGGCCATATTCCATGACTTACTGCATTCGATAATGGAATTTTACATCGATGACCTCGTGGTCAAGTCAAAACGAGAGGAAGACCACTTTTCAGACTTGCAAGTGGTTTTTGATAGATGCAGAAAGTTCGAATTGAAGATGAATCCATTAAAATGCGCTTTCGGAGTGTCGTCAGGGAAATTCTTGGGATGCATCGTCCATCGCCACGGCATCGATCCTGACCCGGCAAAGATCGCCGCCATCAAAGGAATGCCGCGACCCACGACCGCGAAGCAACTCAAAAGTTTGCTGGGTAAGGTATCTTACCTACGCAGGTTTATCCCAGCTCTGGCAGAGCTTACCCACCCGTTCTCAACATTACTAAAGGGGAACGCAGCATTCGCATGGAAACCACAACATGACTCGGCCTTCGATGCAATCAAAAAGGTATTGACTTCACCGAGAACTATGACCGTTCCAACAAAGGGCCAACCTTTACTGCTATACCTCACCTCCACAACAAAGTCGATAGGAGCGCTGCTCGCGCAAGAGTCGAACGAACAAGAAAAGCCCATTTATTACATCAGCCGTATCCTCCAAGGCCCAGAGGTAAGATATTCGGCGATGGAAAGACATTGCCTAGCGCTCATTTTCGCCACGCAAAAATTCCGCCATTATCTCCTGGCGTTCCCCCTCAAGATCATGACCAAGTGCGATCCAATCAAACATCTCTTGAGCAAGCCAGCTTTATCTGGGAAGATAGCGCGATGGCTCTTTACATTGGCCGAATTCGACATCACCTGCTCACCACCAACGGCAATCAAGAGTCAGGCGCTGGCAGATTTGCTAGCTCAATTTCCCAGCGGCAAGCCCGAACCCATCATCGAAGATCTCCCGGGCGATGACTTCAACGCATCCGCTGCGACCGTCAGTCAGGGCATTTGGGAACTTAGTTTCGACGGTTCATCCACCAAAGAAGGAGGAGGAGCTGGAATCGTGCTCATATCGCCAGAAAAGGAGACGATGAACCTATCTTTCAAATTGGACTTCCAGTGCTCAAATAACGAGTCAGAATACGAGGCGCTTATCTTAGGGCTCATGGCCGCCGAAAAGATGGGAGCTGGAGCAATAGAGATCGTGGGAGATTCCAAACTCGTGGTCAAGCAAACTAATGGGAGCTACGCTGTCAAAGAACCCGCTCTCGCAGCTTATCGTTCCATATTGCAAGGATATTTGGACAAATTCGGTCGTGTCAATATCAAACATGCACCCAGAACAAGCAACCGGCACCCAGATGCCCTGGCAACACTAGCATCGAAAGTAGAAATCGAAGGAGACTCTGTCACGATTGAGATCTTCAAGAGAACCCTCCCATGCACAGTCACAGAGCTCCTCCCACAAAAGGAAGACAAGCTGGGCGATTGGAGAATCCCAATCCGACGCCAGTTACAAAATAAGGAGTCCACCATCTCACCACATTTAAAGAATTTCTCAATATATCAAGGTGAACTCTATTTTAAAACCTCGGGAGGATGGATAGCTAAATGCGTGAAAAAAGAGGAAGCCATTCTTCGCCTCGAAACGATCCATAGGCAAACGTGCGGCAATTCAGACATTAGCCTTTACAGGATCATACAGAGAAGAGGATACTATTGGCCGGAGATGTTAAAGGAAGCAAACAATCTTCAGCAAAGCTGCGCGACGTGCCAAGAATTCCCCTCTCGAAACGAGTGCAACTTCGTAGAAGCTAACGACGATTGGCGCAGGCCGTACATCGATTATCTCAAGGAAGGGACCCTCCCGGCCGAAAATATTGACGCAGCGTCAATCAAAAAGAAAGCGCCGCGATTCTTCGTAAGCAAAGGAAATTTGTTCCGAAAAAGTTTTCATGGAAAGGCTCTAAAGTGCCTTGCAGGCCAAGAAGTGGACGATGTTCTACAACAAGTTCACCAATTCGAACACCAAGGAGGTAACAAGTTATACCAACAGCTCATACACTTAGGGTATTACTGGCCAACAATGGAAAAGGAAGCGCTGGAATTCGCAAAGAAGTGCAAAGCTTGCCAGATACACGCTAATAGCATACACGCTCCAGCGGTCGGGCTAAAATGTTTGACAACTCCATGGCCGTTTCATACATGGTCAATGGATCTCATGGGCGCCATAGCACCGTCACGGGGAAATATCTGGATCTTAGCGGCTACAGAATTGTTCACGAAATGGGTAGAAGCCATACCATTACGAAAAGCAACTGGGGAAAGCATTGCGAATTTCGTAAAACAGTACATAATTTGCAGATTCGGCATCCCTAAGGTAATCCTGTCAGATAACGGCAAGCCTTTCACCTCAAAACCTGTCACGAGCTTATATTTTAAGTACGGCATATCCCAGCACAAGTCCACGGTCTACTACCCTAAAGGAAACGGACAAGCTGAAGCGAGTAACAAAACTCTATATAAGATCCTGAGCAGAACCATGACCGACTTTCCCAAAAATTGGTCGGATCAATTACCGTTGGCTTTATGGGCGTATCGAACATCCAAGCGACGTGCTACACAAGCAACTCCCTTTTCATTGGTCTATGGCACTGAAGCAGTCGTCCCCGCCGAAATCTCAGTCCCTTCGGCTAGAATCGCGCTTCAAAGCGAAGTTGACTTAGACACGCGATATACGGAGTTAGATAACTTGGATGAAAAGAGGGATAAAGCCAAAGGAGCCCTGAAAGTCTATCAATCAAGGATAACACGGGCCTACGACGCCATGGTACGCCCTAGGCAGATTAAGGAGGGAGATCTGGTGCTAAAGGCGGCAACGCATGTCATGCGAAGTATGTCCGCCCCAAAGTTCACTCCCAAGTGGGAAGGTCCCTACCTCGTTCAGGAAGTCCACGACAGCGGCTACTGCAAGTTGATTCACCCCGAAGACGGTAGCAATCAAGGAACCCTAAACCTCAAATGGGTGAAGCTTATCTATTCTTAGGATAATCTCCCTATTGCCTAGCGCGTCTAAATACAAAGCGACGCCATACGAATGTAAGCGCGCACTTTCGCACCATTTCTTTTATTGTACTCTGGGGCAGGCCCCCCACTCTCCATCATGAGAATCTTGAATGAAAAAAACTTTTCTTATGTGTCGTCTATCACTTATTACTCACATAAGCACAAACGCCTGAGATAAGCCTGTTTCTACACAGCACTCGTTTGTTCAGAATCAAGAAAGCAACGCAACATAAATATATGTATGATAAGCACAGCACGAATAAAAAGATAAGCCTGTTTTATTTTTACATTTGCTTGCTCCATAAAAAGCGGCGAACCGCCTGTACAAAAGTGCTCGCCTAGACGCACTAGGTGTTCGACCAGACACACCGACCCCACCACTACTAACCCACCAACTGACAAAAAAAAGAAGAGAGCCACACGTCCCAAAGATCTAGGCGCCTAACAGGCCTATACCAGTTGACCAGTTGCTGGTCACACCGACCATGGACACTTGGCTCTCAATCGCTTGAATATCAGCCCCTAGCCGAAGAAGATAGGCGTCGGCTTCCCTAATTTTCTCATTTAGGCGCAGCGAGGCCACAGCGAAATCCGAGCAGGCTTTGTCAAAAGCTTGAGAAGCAGCGTCACTAATAAAAGGGAGACGAAGCTGTGCAGAAGACAGATCACCCAACTTGCGAGATTCCACAGCTAGCTCCTCCAAGTAATCTCGGCGACGACTCTCAAAGTACTGCATACTTCGTCTAAAGCCAAGACAACGACGCCTCTCTTTCACAATGTGTAGACGAGCGGCTAACCAATCAACATACACACGGCCTCTCTGCAATTTTTCCAAAAGATAGCCAACACGGTCCAATGCGTCGTCAGTAAAGGAACCGAGAGTATTGCTCTCAAAGATCCTAATGGCTCGCGCCAAATCCACACAATATTCACTCTGAAGATCGCGATGAACATCAACAAAATCCGCAAAAGTTCCTGGATGATGATTATAGACACGGTCTAGAATCCCCCTTAGGTGATTGGGAACGGCGATTCCCCTCCATCCATCCCACACTTCACCAAAAACGGCAGGCAAATCAGCAGCGCCAGGATCAGCAACAGAATTAGAGGAAGAGATGGACATCTTATCGAGAATATTTTATCAGGAACACCGCGAAAAGAAAAAGGGTAGAAAAGAGAAATTGATTGAAGATTCCCTCTTTAGAATTCTTCAAAGAAACTCGAAGTGAATCAACAAAGCATCCAAAACCCCCTTCTTATAGGGTGAAATTACTTAATACACCTCGGAATACGAGGAGATGTGACACCAATCGTCATCATTACCATTTGACAATAAATGCGCCTATCCAACTCTCTAGAGGAATGACGACAGAGTTCACTTATCAATGACCAAGTACAAGCATTAAATGCGCTTGTCTGTTCTCCTCAAAAAAAAAAAAAAAAAAAAAGCTACGGCGACCCAATCTTGACTATCTCTACACGCAAAATCATAAAATCGCCTACTCTTTGTTAAAATCTGAGCGATTCATAAAAAGGGGGACACTTGGCATATCAAATATCTCATTTCATTTCAAAGAGCAAAATACAAGAGGATAGCAAAAAAAAAAAAAAAAAAAAAAAAAAAAAAAGAGGGGGGGAGGGATATCCCCTACAAGTCCAAACAACAAACAGCAGCTAAAAGAGACCATGAGACGCCCGCGCGCCACCATCAACATTTGCAAATTTCGGTCCAAGACTAGGGCGACCCTCCCTAATGATCCTCTTCTCTTCCCTCAAAGCGTCTAAGGCAGCTTCAGCCGCAACAATTTTGGCATCAACGGCCTTCTCCTTGCGTGCTGACTCATAAAAAACAGAAATCTCGCGCAGAGCTGCTAAATGAGACCCTAGCCATCCAACATTAAGGCCAAGCGCCTTAAAGTCATCTAAGGCATCCACATACGTATCAAGATGAGCAGTATCCAAATCTCTAATCGGCGTAATATCCAAGTACATAACAACCGCCGCCAAAGACTCCAAGCAGCAAGACCGCATCGCAGGAAATTTACAAGAAAACGACGCCAGAGTCTCGGGTCGCTTGGCTCTAATAGCTTCCAGCGCAGGAACAAAAGAGGAATTAATATCACAGCCGCCCCAAGACACCAATTTGGCATCTCGAGAAGGCACGCCCAAGACATTATCCCGATTCTCCACACCCATTTCTGAACTCTCACCGAAAAGATCCTTCTCCAAGTACCGCTCCAATAAATTGGCAGAATTAGTTTCAGCTGAACAAGCTGGAGCCAAGGGTATATTTAAAGAAAGACCCTCGGGAACATCGCTGTCAGAAAGAAAGGTTTCCCTGCTTGGCAGATCATCACAACTTTGCTGAACTCTCTCTTCAATAACCGGGATATCACCTGTCAACGCTGGATCAAGCTCTGCTTGTAAAGTCTGCATAAACTCGTCCAAAGCACTATGATCATCAAGATTCGAAATAACCCTACCCGTAGTCGGCGATGCGTAGCGATCGGGCACAGAAATCATCGTCGTCTCCGAACCAGCGTGATCCACCAAAGGCAAAGCGTCATCGTCTCCAGCACGAGCAGAGTCGGGTCGAAGAGCTTCGTCACCGACAACGGCGGCTCCACAATCAGCATTAGTCCGTACTTCGTGATCATCCTCTCAGAAAACGACCGCGGGACGAACACGGGCAGTAGTAGAACCAGACTCTGGCTCGGCTCCAGTTGCATCAATCGCATGGGATTTCTTATGCTTTCCACTACTTCTCCTATTCTTCTTCTTACGATGACTGCGAGACCGGTCTTTGTCCTTCTTGCATTTCCCGCCAGGATGGCCCTCGACATCAGTTCGTATCGAACGATTAACGGGAAGTAGGGTTAACTTCTCAACCCCCCCCTGGGTAGCCGAACCCTCTCCTACTTCCCTACGCCCCGCACTCGTTCCAGAATCCACAAGTTCCTGCCACAAAAGACACCCGGCCGCTTTGTCAAAAAGGAAAGGGAAAAGAACGATTATGAACAATGGAAATGGCTGGACAAAATACCTTTTGAATTTCCTTAGAAGAAGCTGCTTTCTCAGAAGCCTTCACCAAACGCCTCCGTTTCGGAATCGCCCGCGACCCTACTTCCTCATTATCATCCTGAGGAAGGTCATCAGCGGCAGACGAACTCTCAACAGCTTGCGATGTCTCGACCCCAGCCTTCGCAGAAGTAACCGACTTCTTAGATTTCGAAGCCCGAAGCGTCCCATCATTAGCAGCTATATCATAAACTCTGGCCTTAACCGAATCGCTTGCATGAAAACGAACGAAAGAAGAGAGGCATTTGTCCCAGAAGGTCCCCCAACTCGGGGTACAGCGACCGATTCTTCCTCGCGGGGCAATACGAACGGTGACCCCACCGGAAAGATTCTTTGTCTCAACAGTAGTAAAATGCCTAGAACTCCCTACGAAGTCTGATTGGAAGTCAAGGCGCACGGGTACCCCCTGATCTAAGCCAAATTGACGAAAAACCCTGTGCGGATTATAGCGCACCACTCCCTTCGTATACTCAGAAAGAAAGGGGAGATCCGAGGGAAACATGGCCGCTGCCATAATAATGCCTCGAGAACCCTGATTGATGGACAGGTCTACTTCCTCGAAGGAACCAGACGGATATAGGCCCAGATCCCTCTTACCGGTGATAGCCCTTGCATAAGGGCGAAACTCAAACTCTTTTACGACATCTAAAAATTTGCTCGGACGCTTCAGAGTCCCTTTTTTACACCATCTGTCCGCCCTGGGTTGATGATTATCGACGTAGGTAACTTGACGAGTGGGCCCGTGAAGCTTCTTCTTAGTAGCTTCGAAAACAATGGGAGGAGGAGCGTAGTTCTTGAAACGTTCGAAAAGAAACATGGTCAAAAAAGGGGTGCACAAATAACTAGAAATATCGAAACGACCAACAGAACGCTTAAAATCGGCATGAAGAAAATCCAGGCGATGATATAGAGTGCCTAAAAACAGCGGAGCCAAAGGTAACGAATGACCCTTAGCCAGCTTAACAGCCAGAGGAAAGATCGCGGAATTTATCCCGTCTTCAGGAGACATTGGAAGAATGTAGCGCGCGAGCCAGCTGGCAATATACGCTGCTAAGCAGTGGGGACTATCGAACCCCGGACCCGTTTTCTCATCACGATCTTGATCACCCGTTACTTGCTTCAAAGGTTGAATGTCCCTATAGAAATAGCGCAACCAAGTAACAAAAGAAGCCCGTCGACCTTTGTTCTCCCCGGTAAAAGCGCTAACCAGCGCGGCGCTCTTGGTGAGACACGACTGCAGGAAGGCCACAGTATCCTTATCCCCTAAATCCTCATGAAGACTCTCTAGCGAGTAATCACCGATGACGGGTAAACCCATTAAAGCTACGACGTCTTCTAAAGTAGGGGTAAATTCCCCCCAGGCAGTTATAAAAGTATGGGAATCAGAGCTCCACCTCGAAGCCAGTTCGGCTAAGCCCAGCGTTCCTTTCCTACAACTCAAAGAAACGCAAATAGAAACTGAATCTAAGATACCCGCGCTGACTAATAGCTGACGGCTCTGAGGATTGGACAGTACGAAAGAACTCCATTCGTCCCAGTCAGTACAAGGACCAGAAGAGGCGTGGAAATCTATGCTAGAGTAGGGGTAGTCCCCCCGTTCCATTTCAAGGCGCGGAATACTCGCGGGCGCAATCATCCCGGCCTCTCCCAAGGACGCCTCGGGACATTGAAGCAACGAATCTTTGATCGGGGGAAGATCCGGACGAAAATCCCGAACCTTCAACCAGAATACATCTTCCGAACCGCCGATAAAGGGAGCAGCGGCAGGAATCTGATCCGAACTCCCCAAAAGTTTCTTCTTCCCCTTTGACGAACAAGCGAGTTCATCCATCGAAAGAATAGAACGGACTTCCTCACGAAAATCCAGGAAGGATACCAAACAAAACCGACGATCGAAAGGAGCGAGTAAAGAGCTGAAGGCTAAAAAAAAAATGTATGTACTCCGTAGTAATATGATGAACTAATGGAAGGCGTGAGGAACAGGCGGCCGCACGAACTCTCTTATATAACCTCGTGGAACTGCCAATTGGATTCGGCAAGACGAAAAGTCTTTTCGCAAAAACGATATCTCGGTTTTCCCGCGCAGAACCATCATGGCCTATTCAAGACTGACAAGACGTCTGCAAAAGTACTGACACGGTGTTCGAGCCACACTTCTGCTAGTACGACTCGAGCAGGGGGCAAAATGTGGGTATCACTATCTGACAAACCTATTAACAATCGACACGTGTCTACTTACAAGTCGAAGGAACTACACTCATTAGGGCGCCTCAAGTACCTCATATAAAAAGTCCATAGCGCCACAAATACGTACGACCTGTATCAACAAGACTGAGCTCAGATAGACCTACTTGGGGCCAGGTCTTGGTGCCACACCACTATGCCACGACACGGTCGCCTTAGACCTGGGCGTGGCTAAGTCTTTCTCTATCCTATCGGGAACTCTCAGGTTATGTGGCTTGGTTGGCTTAAGAGCAGAGCTCGCTTAGGAAGGTCGCGACGGTCTATTCCGCGATACACTTCCTAAGCCTTTCTAAAGGTCGGTGAGACTATCTGAAATAACTCTCTAGTTTACCGCGAGGACATTCCTTGTGTCATCTCCGGATGACACGCGGCATTTTGGTACGCCTCAATAGGAATGAGCCACATCAGCTGCGCTCATTCCTTGGCACGTGTCCCAACTGCTATAAATAGGAACAGTACCCTCAGAGGTAAGGACACATGATTCTCTGAAGACACACTCAGAGAGAATTTCAGATATTATTCCATTGTGGTCTGGGCATTTATGAGCTAACTGTGAATATCCCTTCACACGTACACGCTCAATCATTGAGTGCACAGGCTTCTCTCGGAATATTTCCCCCACTTGCTGACCCTTAGTCTGTCTCTCTTTACCTCCTCTCCACTCTCCCTCGAGATTCCCCCTACGCTATTGGTTTCTAGATTGCTACTCTCTTACGAACTCATTTACCCCACCTCACGTAAACTCCTACCTACAGAACACACTTTGGATCTTCTTCTTCTTCTTTTAATTTTTTTTAATAAATTTCAGGATTAATTGGGTTTCAATTTATGTTTATTTCAAATAAATATGCTGCCAATATACACAAGAATTTAGAAGTCAAGGGTGTATTGTAAGATTTGCTGGATACGGACTGTAGTTATTATCCGCAGCTCTTAATTTAGGTTATTTGGGTCTCATTTTGGAGTCCCAAGTGGTCTATAATGGTATTGGTGTGGAACTCAAAATGATTAATTTTGAAGTCATAATCCTTTAAGGATTGGAAATTCCAACATGAATGAAATTTGATACTATTAGATTGTGTAATGTGGTTTGACCCTCATAAGGGCGGCATGTGAGAACTTTTTTCTTGTTCTTTATACTCAGGATCTCAGATTGCTATTCACACGCTAAGTCTAACACCACTTCCACCCCCAAATGCTAACAACCAAACTCAACCAATCTTAACTCACTGCTTTACTCTTCAGCCTTTGATTTTTCACCAGAAGCCTTTAAATCATTGTGCTGTTTCCTGAACTCTATTTCTCAAACTAATTTTATGATCTGTAAATTATTCTGCTCTCTCTCTCTCTCTCTCTCTCTCTCTCTCTCTCTCTCTCTCTCAATGAAACAGATATGAGGATGGAACCATGGCTTGGTGGGACTTAAGGAATCCCGAGGTTCCAATGACTTCTGTAAAGTTTCATTCTGAACCAGGTGTGTGACCCAGGCATATGGAATTTCCCATGAATTGTTCTCTCTCTCTCTCTCTTTCTCTGTCTGTCTCTCTCTCTCTCTGTCTCTCCAACACAGGTGTGATTGACTGAATTTTCTCTGTGCAGTTCTAAGTCTCTGTGTTGATGGCTCGTGTACTGGGGGTATTTCTGGAGCTGCAGATGAAAAAGTTGTGATATTTAGCTTGGATCATTCTACGGTAAAATCAAACTTGTCATTAAGGCTGCTGTACTTCCTTCTTATATTTATGTTAGTTGCATGTTCAAGACAGCACTATGATGCTGCTCGAATGTTCTCTGAAGCTAAACAAAAAACAATGAATTTCGAATTTCATGCGCTTGTCTTTAACTAAAACACGTTTGGCTGGTGTGGAACTGTCGATCTTTCAAAGATCTAATGATTCTTAAGGGTCATCATGCCTTAGTGACAGTGGAAAAAGTGACACCGTATTTATGACATCAAGTGACAGTGGAACCTAGATGCTCCGCTCTCTTTTCCCCTCTTTTCATGTCTTTTCAAGAAACCCTTCTGCTAATAAAATGATTTGTTCTGTGCATTGGCTGTTGTGTGTGTGGGAAATGCTAACCTACTACATGTCTAAAAGTAGGCACTTTTCAATGGACTATGAAGTCCATGCCACCGTATTAAAGTCTGGACACTCAAGTAGATTTACAAATGACGCAATAACGTCATTAGTTTTGGAAGCCACACAGATGATAGACTTTGGACGATTTTTGAGTTGTGCCCATGCTAAAGGTAGAATCCATTGGCGTATTACTCATTCCTACGCTATCATAATAATGTCAAAATTTTACTTTCTTTATTCTGCGGGTGGTTTTACCGTTTTGCTTCTTATCAAAGAGAATTTACTCTATTGTTTCTCGCCCACAGTTTCAAGTTAGTGTTATATATATGTGTGTACAAATATATCGATGTGTGTGCGCACACGTTTTTTTGTGTGTGTGTGTTCCAGGTTATCTCATTTGTAATTTGACACAGGGTTCTTGCGTTGTAAAGAAAGAAATTAGCTTGGAGCGGCCTGGCATAGCAGGTACTTCAATCCGACCAGATGGCAAGATCGCTGCAACTGCTGGCTGGGATCACCGGTTCGTAACCCATCTGAACTTTCAATTACCCTAGTTCTAACAAGTCTTTTGGAATTATTTTATCAGTAATAATACATTTTCATCATAGTTTATTTTGTTATATTGAGACATGGTGTATTGTACCCAAAAAAGAAAAGAAAAGACATGGTGTAATTTCTGCACTAGTTTCAGCTTGCATGTATTCGATTTCAGCAAGTTGATAAAGGTCTGTTAAGGTATCTTTTATGCGTTTTTTTCACAATGGAGATTTAGTCTTACCGTATCAACGAGTAAAGCTATCTTTTATGTCCCAAGTCAAAGCAAGATCGATTATATGTCATTTATTGCACTTTGTGAATGCAATATTGTATTTCTATATTAACTGGGCTGCATCTAAAAGCCAAGAAACTATAGGAAGTAGAGAACAGGATTAAATTTTTTTTTTTCTTTTTAACCTAGAAAGATCTCTAGTAAGAGCTTATAACGAAGTTCTAGTTAACTTGTTCTAGGAATCCAAAATGTAAGACGGTCCCATGATTTATTTTCCTTTATTTTTTTTAACTCATCGTTTTAATGAAAATCTTATAAATATTTGTTTCTACCATGGAACTTATGCCTTTCAAAGCTCGCAATTTGTCTGCTTACAACAGTAGTTTATTATAGATGCTAGTAAAGTGTTCTTACCCTTGCAGATTAAGAGTATACAACTATCGCAAAGGAAGTGCTTTGGCAATATTGAAGTATCACCATGCTACGGTATGTAGAATTGTGCTCTGTCATGTAATTGTATTACTCCCTCCGTCCCACATTAAGAGTCCTTGATTCCATTTTTGGATGTCCCATTTTGAGAGTCTCTTTGAAAAGTCACATGTACTCTAACTACACACTTTTGAAGTTTATACCCTTTACTACATAGAACAATAAAACTTTTCCACGTTTTCTTTGATGTGACAGTCAATGATCAAAATTTCGTTTCGGTCTGCCTAGAAACATAAACGTTTCGGAAACATTTAGGAAACATGTGGAAACTCCGGAAAATTTTGGAAACATTGAGAAACATGGCGAAACATAACTTCAATCAAAATAATATGCACGTATAAAGCTAATAATTGATTAATCGAACCTTTGAGAGGTTTATATATGTAGTTATATTAAAAATTTGTAGTTTAGATTGAAAATACATGAGGATTAAGTCGCAAATCTACTGTCAAACACTTCATAGAATATACACAAAACACTTCATAAAATACAAAAGTTATATATAATAAGCACATAATAAGCTAATAAGCCATCGCCAAAATAAAATGATTGTTCATATAACAAATACACATCCATAGAAGTATTTCGATGAAAAAATTATGTTTTGGTCGAAGCAAATGAAATGATGTGGAATCATAGGTCTGTTTCGGTAGAAATAATCATGTTCTGATGGAAACAAAAGAAACAATGTCGTTTCGATGGAATCCATGGAATTTCGAGATTCGATGGCTGTTTCGTTTCCATGACCCAAGAAACGGAAACGTTTCGGCCGTTTCGATGGAAACAAAAGGAAATTTTGATCCTTGGTGACACTAGAGTTTGAAATTCGAAAGGGCAATAGTGAAAATTGTAAAATTCCACAATAATAAAAAAAAGGGTAAATTACACAAACCTCCCCTGAGGTTTGCCTTAATTACACGGACCTCCCCTCTTGTTTCAAAAATTACACAGACCTCCCTCGAGGTTTGAATTAGGTAACAAAACGCCCCCTCCCCTAATGGTCCGTTAGTTTTTTTACATTAGCCTCCCCTGAAAATTACAATTAGCCCCCCTAATATTATAAAATTGTCATGCTAAAGTCCCCTTTCTCTTATATTTTTGTGCTAATTATAAAATCCCTCATCCCTCCTATGTTTTTGGGTTAATTTTTTTAGCATTAATTTATATCATCTACACAAAATATACACAAAACATATATAAATAGGTCCAATTTTTTTTTTCCCCGAACAAACCTCTATCAAGCCCCCCCTGCATTAATTTTCTAGATCCGCCCCTGTCCATATGCTTCAAAAGTGAACACTTAACCCCCTGTGATTGTGGGCTAAAATAGAACTGTTATGATTTCACTCAAAGAGCGTTAACCCCAAAAAAACATCACAAAATGGGTTAAGTGTTTATATTATTAACCAATTTTAGAATTTTTGTCAATTTTGAATGAAATCATAACAATTCCATTTTAGTCCACAATCACATGGGGTTAAGTGTCCACTTTTGAAGCATAGGGACAGGGGCGGATCTAGAAAATTAATACATGGGGGGCTTGATAGAGGTTTGTTTGGGGAAAAAAAAATTTGACCTATTTATATGTATTTTGTGTAGATGATATAAATTAATGCTAAAAAAATTAACCCAAAAACATAGGAGGGAGGAGGGATTTTATAATTAGAACAAAAATATAAGAGAAAGGGGGCTTAGTATGACAATTTTATAATATTAGGGGGGCTAATTGTAAATTTCAGGGGAGGCTAATGTAAAAAAAAACTAACGGACCGTTAGGGGAGGGGGCGTTTTGTTACCTAATTAGAAACCTCGAGGGAGGTCTGTGTAATTTTTGAAACAAGAGGGGAGGTCCGTGTAATTAAGGCAAACCTTAGGGGTGGTTTGTGTAATTTACCCTAAAAATAACTTGCCTTAAAAAGTTGAAATTCCCAAAAGATACTATGGAGTAAAAAAAATTTTGCTACCATCAAAATGAAGGTCTAGAGTTGTATGTTGCTATGTAGAACTCCCCCTAATAACTAGTGTACATGCCCACAACTATGTCAATGGAAAACAAAGTCTAAAAGCATATATATATATATATATATATATATTTCCAAATTTAGGATAAAGTTAAAACCATAATGAGACTATTTTCTAAGTGTTTTTCAAAGTGTTCTCCTGCTTAAATAATGTTGGAAAATTAAAAATTCCAAACCTCAATAGAAAGTCAAGAAAAGAGGAAAGGATGTTAGGCATAAGATTGAAAATTTTTAATCTATTTTGCACCATACTTTCTTTTCCTTCCATTTTCTTCATAGTTTTCTTATTAACCAAACAAAGAAAAATATTTCCCTTAGGCGTTGTTTGGTTCATGGATTTAGCGAGGAAAAAGAAACGAAAACTCGAACAAAAAAGTTTTCCTTTATTTGGTCACCAGGGAAAACAATGAGGAATATAAGAATGGACAGAAAATATTGTGGGAGATAAATTGGAATATTTATTTATTTATTAATTTTTTTCCTGAGTGTCATTTTCCTCTATTTTCTCAAATTATAATTGTACTTTGAACTCTGTACTACTTCTAATGTTATTTAAAAATGGAGGAAAACACAAGGGAAGAAGTTTTCCTTTCCTTCAATGAACCTGCAAAGTCAGAGTCTTAAATGTTTCCTCGCACTAATCTAGAACCAAACAAGGCCTTACTTTCTAGGCTATTGTTCCAATGAAAATGGTAGTACTGCAGTAGCACTAATGCAAATTCTGAGAATCTGCTACATGAATGTAACATGAGAGGAGTTTGTCTCTGCATCTTACATTTTTAACTTTTTTTTTTGGTTTTTGTGTAATTTCTGAAGAGTAATCTTGTACTTCCTAAATTTAAATTCCAAATTTGATTAGCAAATGTTTTGAAAGTTGCACCACACACGTGGCATGTAGTACCACCAATTACTGCCACTACATCTTGCATTTGTAACTTGTTTATTTGCATGTATAATTTCTGATATGAATCTATATATGTATTACTTTTTCTATTTTTGATTTTGTAATGTGTTTTTAAAGCATTGTTCAATGTGTTTTGGCAGTGTAATGGTGTGTCATTCTCGGGTGATTGTAAACTAATGGTCTCTTCTTCAGAAGACACTACTGTGGCACTGTGGGAACTTTATCCTCCTCGCTCAGTATAACTTGAATTGCTAAGCAATCTCTCTCTCTCTCTCTCCTCTGGTGGAAGTTGTAGATATGTTGCATGTTGCTCATATGCTGTTAATATCATTTTACAAATATATCCAGGCCAAATGGACCCTATCATTGGATTCAGAACGTCGAAAAACCTTAGGGCAGATCACTACGTATTATTTGAAGATTTTAACAATGTTACTGTCTTATATGTAAGCCCTAAGGGCAATTTGGTCATTTTACGACGTATATATTTCCAAAATGGTTTTCATGAGGAGAGTTTTGGTGCAACGGTAAGGTTGCTCCATTGTGACCTGGAGGTCACAGGTTCGAACTTGGAAACATCCTCTCTGCTTTTAGGGGTAAGGTTGCGTACATCTCACCCTCCCTAGATTCTGCAATGGCGGGAGCCTCGTACACTGGGTTGTCCTTTTAAAATGGTTTTCATAATAATATGAGCTTATAGACTTTGACGACGTTAAATTTTGATTTTTTTTAACAAGTTATGATATTTTGAAGTTTTAAGGGTAAAATAGTTATTTTACTAAGTAGTTATAAAATTTTGACATAAAAATATAGTTTGCCAAGCGTATTTTTTTTTTTGTTCTTTTTTTAAAAACAAAAAAAACAAAAAAAAATAAAACAAAGTTACCAAATATATTTTTTATTTTATTTATTTTATTATTTTTTGTTTTAAATAAACACAAAAATTTTTAACACAAAAATTAAAAAATGAAAACAATAAAAATGAAATAGTTACAAATGGGCATTAGTTTTTATTTTCCTTGGCAAAATGTTCAAATTGGGGAAATGTTCAAATCTGTACCAAGGAATTGGAAGATTTCTGTGCCCTTATTTACTTCTGACCGAGATGCTAAAAAAACAGGGCTATATTGCCTTCACAGCAACAAGTTAATTGAATTAACTCTGCCTTTACAAGGCCTAGCTCACTTGGGCCCATTTATGCTAAATCAAGGCTTAAGAACAAACAAAAGTAAAAAGCCATGTAAAAGGCTTATATCCCATGTGGTATAGAACATATACCAATGGTATACCTAGCAATACGGTCACCATAGCCAGAATAACGAATGGCCTATTCACCATTAACTACACCTCTACCCACTTTTATTCAATAACTCAATTCAACCAAAAAAAAGAAAAAGAAAAAAAGAATTATAAAAAGAAAAAGAAAAAAAGAGAACAGAATCAACAGATAAATAAACATTCAAACACAACTCCTTTCCGAAAAACCCCACACAAAAAAATAAAAATAAAATAAAAAAATCCAATCCCAGCTCACATACGAATTGCCTTGATAATTCAGTACGTGCATTCAATTTTAATAATTTATGATAAAAATGAGTTTGATTGTTGACTTCTTCATTAACTTTTTATTTTGGGATCATGGATTTCGTGTGGGAAAAGAAAAATTAGTTTCTTTGTGTTTTACTTCATGCTCAGGGCTCTCTCTGTTTGATTTTTGGATTTTGTGAGGGAACGAAAAGGAAATGAAAACTATTTCTCTCGTGTTTCCTTCATACTTGGTTAATGACATTAAAAATTATAAATCTCTCACATGTTATATGAATAAAGGAAAAGAAATGTCTCACAAAACATTCAAAATGTTTAATTCATTTATCAACTAATTGTCTTTCGATTCTTCCGTGTTTTCCTCATAATTTTATTTAGTAACCAAACAAAGGAAAATGTTTTCCTCTATAATATTTTTTTTTTCTTTTACGTCACTAAATCCAAGAACCAAACAAATCTTAAATAACATTAAACGTTAAAGATTTCTAAAATATAATTGTGATATATGAATAAAGAAAGGGATATATGAATAATTGTGATATAAGAATAAAGTGGCGGATCTCACTTGCTCACCTCCAATGAGGTACTTGGGTACACTAATTTATTCTCTTGTAACAAAATAGTCTGAGGTGCATGTACGATTTTATTAATCCCACAAATAGTTCAATTAAAATGGATCCAAATATCCAATCCCCAAAAGCATCCAAACATGGCCTTAGAGTTTAGGCGTATGTATGTGTGTGTATGTGATACTGACACCAGGCACGTACCAAAAGAGATTAGAATAGACCAGCCTTTTAAACGTGCACATCATCATCAAGAGGAATATTTCACAGCCCAACCAGAACTTAATTTCATGAACAAGCTCAAAAGGCTGGCAGTTAGCTAAATGCTCCTAATGACTAATCTAAATTTGATTTATCAAAATCTCTCTCCAAATCTCAATCGTCACATTTTGTAAGATTGCAAATTGCAATCAACACAAATTTCAACCACCAAAAAAAATAATAAAATCAGGTGGCTCTCTGAAATGGAGAGTATTGTTGGAGTTTATAATCATTGCCAGAAACTTAATAGACTATTTTTTTCTATATATATAAAAAATATATATGTATATACGGTGAGGATCTTAAGCAAATCTCAAGGGATGAGTTTGGGACGGATCGATCTTTAGCGACGAAAAAGTCGCTTTTAGCGATGAAATTTCGTCCTTTTTTTTGTCTGTAAAAGCGATTTTTTCATCACCAAAAGTCGATCTATCCCAAACTCATTCCTTGAGGTTCGCTTAAGAATATAATGAAAGAAAAAGAAAAATAAAAATAGATCGAACAACTCAGATTGTCAAATGTCAGGCAAAGGCAAATTGCTTTAAATTAAACTCTCCATGGACCATGGCTACAAACAAATAATGATCTCCTATAGGTATATATATATATATATATATATGGGAACTGCTATTCTACAATATGAAGATTGTAAGATAGCATTGTGTATAAATTCAAAATGGACAAAAAGGTCCATGCCACCTCATTTAAATGGGGGTATTACGGTAACTTTACAATGAGGGCACTAAGGTTATTACGTTAAATTTTTTGTAAGATTACTTTAATGTCCCCATTAATTAATGACGTTGACATGGATATTTTTGTCCAAAAAAATGTGAATAGATTTATTTATGCAGTAGGTTAACATTTGGGAATGATAATTTACAGCACGACATCCTTTTAGTGACGAAAAAAAAACTCTTTTTCGTAGCTAAGAGTCGGGATTTTTAGTGGCGAAAAAATTTGTCATAAAATTAATTTTTTTTTACCGCTAAAAACTACTATACGTGCTGATAACCTACAGACACCGTGTTGTAGGTTAGTAGCTCCATACATATATTTATATATATGTATATTTATTTATTCTTCTAACATAGTTATTATTCTTTCCATGTCTCTCGAGGCACTTATTCAACTAGGTACACATAAAACAATCAGAGAGAGAGAGAGAGAGAGAGAGAGAGAGAGAGAGAGAGAGTGGTCTAAAGACACTGATGGCTCTCAAGACGCTTTGATTCACAACGAGGATACCACTCTTTTTGATGATTGAGACGGAGGTACACTTTTATATATATATAGAGAGACTGAGATAGAGTGGAGCTAAATGCATCACTTTTATGCTAAATATAACACCTTTATTCACAATTTTTTTTTTTTATTTTTTAACATTATTGAGTGATATATTTAACAGAAAAGGTGTTACATTTAGCCTCACCCTGTATATAATCACAAATGTTTACATAAATCAATAATAGACCATTGAGATATTAAATGATAAGTACTTACAATACAAGTATACAACACAAAAGTAAACTAGTGCTGCCCCATTAACATTGTCATTATTTGAGGAGATCAGGCAGAGATTCGTAAAGATTAACGGCAGAGTCAAAACTAACCGCAGCACTTCTAATTAATCCTTTAAAATTGTGTATATATATATACACACATATTTGTATACTGTACATATGTAATTAATTTAATTTAGAAATACACTTGACTAAATTAAATTCAAGAGCCAAATCATGAGTCCAACTCCAACCTTAATTTTTTCCATTCTCCTCTGTCTCCTACTGTGTCTGGTCACCGGACCCTGTTGCCCGACGATGGCCGAGGTCGCCGGTGGCCGGTGGGATCTCTTATTACCCAATATCGGCATCTCAGCAATGCACGTGCAACTACTCATCAACGACCGGGTCGTCATTTTTGATCGGACCGATTTCGGACCATCCAACATAACTTTACCAAACGGAAAATGCCGAATCGACCCAAACGACACTGCTTTGACGACCGATTGCACTGCTCACTCGGTCGAGTACGATGTGACAACAAACACTATACGTCCTCTCACGGTGATGACCGACACGTTGTGCTCCTCGGGCGCTTTAATGTCTGATGGCCATCTTATCCAAACCGGTGGTTTCAATGACGGCGATCATGCGGTCCGATCTTATCGGCCATGTGACAACTGTGATTGGGAAGAAACCCAATTTGGGTTGGCCCAAAAAAGGTGGTACAGCACCAATCACATATTACCGGATGGCCGACAAATAATAATTGGCGGCCGGGGACAGTTCAACTACGAGTTTTACCCAAAAAGTGAATCGGCCAAACTTGCTTATAAATTACCCTTTTTGGCGCAGACCAACGACCCACTAATAGAGAACAATTTATACCCATACGTTTTTCTCAATGTGGATGGTAATTTGTTTATATTTGCTAATAATAAAGCAATTCTATTCGATTATACCAACCGGGTCGTTGTCAAAACATACCCAGAAATACCGGGTGGTGACCCGCGGTGTTACCCAAGCTCTGGCTCTGCAGTTTTACTTCCATTGAAGAACCTTCAAGCACCGACGATTGAGGCCGAAGTTTTGGTGTGTGGTGGTGCACCAAAAGGATCATACGTCAAAGCAAGAAATGGTACTTTCGTCACAGCTTTGAGTACATGTGGTCGGATTAAAATAACCGACCCGTCACCTCAGTGGGTTATGGAGACAATGCCAATTGCTCGGGTCATGGGTGACATGGTTTTGCTCCCAAACGGCGACGTATTGATCATCAATGGTGCTTCAACGAGCGTCGCTGGATGGGAACTCAGTCGGGACCCTGTTTTGAAACCAGTTATCTATGGACCCAATGGCCCTGTTGGGAATCGGTTCGAGGTTCAAAATCCGACCACAATACCCCGATTGTACCATTCCACGGCAATTTTGCTTCGTGACGGTAGGATTCTAGTTGGTGGTAGCAATCCCCATATCGGCTACAAGTTCACAAGAGTCCAATACCCAACGGATTTAAGCTTGGAGGCATTCTCGCCATCCTACTTGAACGAGGAATTTGCAAATTTGCGCCCGAAGATTCTTTCGCTTGTTTCTCAAACTACTATTGGATATGGAAAAGGGTGATGCTATTGCCACTCCAACATTGAACTAGTACACTCCATAGTATCACTCTTAAAACATGTGGTACCATACATGTCATGCATTGCATACATGATACCACATGCTCTGAGAGTGGTACCATGGAGTGCATTAGTTCAATGATGGAGTGGCAATAACAATTCCCTATGGAAAATGGTTATCAATTCGGTTTATCATCCCGGGTTTGCTAAATCAAAATTTGATTATGGTAACAATGGTAGCACCATCATTTAATACACATTCATTTTCAATGAACCAAAGATTGTTGGTGCTTACCGGAGAGAACTTGACAACTGTTGGAGAATTAACCAACGAACTTATGGTATTGACACCGAGTTCCAAAAATCTTGCACCATCTGGATACTATCTTTTACATGTTGTCCATCAAGGAATTTCAAGTGAGGGAGTTTGGGTCAAGCTCGAGTAAAAAACTTACCATGGAGCCTTGTGCACTTTCTTTGCCTTTTTACACTTCCCGGAAAAACAAAGGAGAGAAAAAGTTACTTGTAAAGATATTTATCTGGTTTGGGATTGCTTTTGCTTTTAGAAGAATCGATGGTATTCGAACGTGTGATTATAATAATTCGTGTTATTGAGATGTGGTGCTATAAAAGTAATTGTGAGGTAAAAAGTTATTGTGAGTGTTTGACGAAATTAAGAGTCTTTTAGGTATATTTCGAACAAATAAAGACCATTTCTGATTGTTGTGAAATTATTGGACGTTTCATAATTGTCCTAAAAGTTCAAAATTCAAGTGCCACATCGAACAAAAAGTGCAGCAGTTTCCCAAATCTTAATCCCAAAAATCAATCTCAAATGATGTGGTAGTCTTTCTGGGTGTATTGTCCATCTTGTGTTGTGGAGTTGTACTAAAAGTATGTGGAGTGTGGTTTCAAGGACTGTTTGTAGTCTTAGTCTTGGCTTTGGCCTTGGCCTTGTTTGGGTGTAAAATCCACTTTGTGGAAAAGTATCAATAAAATTTGTACTGTTCAAAAAAATAAAATAAAAAATATATAAAAAAAATCCCAAATGATGTGGTAGTGGGTTCCTGAATTTTGATTGGATGCTAGCAATAATGATGAGACCACCACTTCAACATCATCCAAATAAAATTCAGGGGCCCCACTGCCACATTATTTGAGATTGATTTTTGGGATTAGGATTTGGGAAGCATAGCATTACTCTTTATATAATATACTAGTAAACTTGGAAAGGTAGTTAAAGTACATTAATTTTTCAAAACGGACACTCAAAATGGGACATCTAAGAATAGAATAAAATACTCTTAATTTGGAACGTGTGGAAGTAATTGAAAATAACTAGTCCATTAGTTCAATATTATTCAATTTATTAAATTAACTGTAAATAAATACTTGATGATGCTATTGTCAGGATTGGAAAATTCTATGATACATCCTAGTGGTATAGGATGTAGCATACATACTAGCGGTTTGGATTCAAAATGTTATAATTAGGTCTCAAATTGTTGCAACTAGGTTGCAAATTGTTGTAACTTTGCAAATTACTTGCTATAAAAAATCATAGTGCTTTTGAAAGTTAGTATATTTTAATTGGGACCTGATTACAACATTTTGAGACCTAAATTACAATATTTTGAGAACTAAATTACAATATTTACTAGGGGTGTACAAGAAAAACCGAGACCGAAACCGACTGACCAAACCGACCAAACCGAGGGCTATTGGTCGGTTTTCAAACTTATAATCTAAGAAGAAAACCGAACCGACCGACCGAAATACCCCAAAACCCCGACCGAACAGACCGAACCGAGGCTATTGGTCGGTTTTTTTATGTGGAAAAACCGAGAAAAACCGACCGAAAACCGACCGTGAACACCCCTAATATTTACCACCAAATTGGTATGTATGATACATCCTAAACTACTAAGATGTAGCATAAAAGATCCCATTGTTAATACATTTGGTAAATAAATATTAAAATATATTAGTAGTACTTGATGTAAATAATAGCATCTGTTTAAAAGCTTGGATACAGAGAGAAAAAAAAAAGTTCAAATACATTTTTTTCCTATGGTAAAAGTGTTAAGTGAAAATTGTAATGGTGTTGACTTGTGGCATGAGACAAATCTACCCTTTATTTTAGTCACAACCATATGAGGATTAAGTGTCTATTTTTGAACTATAGTGGGTGAAGTGATCAAAACAGATCTAATCACAGCGGAGTAAAATGAGTTTAACCCATAGACAGAAACCTTAACGGTTTCTTTTCGGTCACAGTCAGAGGGGATCAGGTGTCAACATTTAAATCATAGGGTATTGAAAATGGGTCATACCAAAAGGTGTAAAATGTATTTAAGCCCTAAAATATTGGGGCCAAATTACGTAGTTGATTTTGAAAATTGGTTAATACGGTAGCCTGTTGGGCCAACATTTTACGTATAAATTTTTTAATTGAAGTTTGGTTGTGAAATGTTCTTCAATTTGATAGTACATTAAAAGAAAACAAATCATTACACTCTTCATTCTTCACTTATTTTAAAGAGGCATTTTAAATAGGGCTGCAACTCAGGCGAGCTGTGCTTGATTTTAGGCCTGTTCAAAAAACTCAACCCGAGTTTTAGTGTATCTGCATGAGCACGAGCCCAAGACCGAGTTGCAATAAAGAAATAACTTCTATAAAGTACCAAACCTAGTTTTTTTTTTTGGTTCAAATTTAGAAAAAAACTCGCCTATCAATTTAGTTTTCCAATAGAATCTAACGAAATATATTTACCACTAAAATGATAGTATGATCATACGGATAAAAAGAATACTTAGATAAAATATAATACTGTTAGCCTTAGATTTCTTTAAGACATTATTTATATTTGTTTTGATGATGATAAATCTGTTGATGATAGCATGTTCTTATTTGTTCTATTCTGAACTATTATCAAGTCATTTTTATTGTGCCAATCTCTTGAACTATACACTTAAATGTTATAACCTTCTTTGACTTCAGGAGATAACATATGGTCAAGCCCAAGAGTGATGGAGTTCAATAAGGATCAGGCTTGAAGACTTGAAGATTTTTCATCCTTGGTTAAAGACTAGGATTTACTTGTAAAGCACTTTGATCAATCACTCATAGGGGCTTAAGTAACATTAGTTGGATATTAGGATCCTTGCTCTCATACTTTAAAATACCTTCAAGGACGTAAACTGTTGGAATATATATATCACATGTGGGATAATCCCATTAATTTAGGGATTATGATTTGGCTAGATATCTATTGTTATCTATTGTAATTTGGTTTTCTTTGTGATAGAGTTGTATTACTTGTCCAATAAGTAATGGATTGCAAACTCTATATAACGGGATGTTGTATAGGAATTTAGTAAACCCTAGGTGTACCAAGTTGGGGGTCTCCCCTCATGGGGGTGCATAGTCTAGAGTGAGAGAGTGTAAATTCTTTGGGGTATTGGGAGTAGGTATACAAAGGGTGTGAGGGTTGGGTTATGAGATTTAACCCAAAGTGTCTTGTACCAATTGTCTATTCTCAATAGTGAAAGAGTTGGTCTCGAGTGTGGATGTAGGCGGGTTTGCCGAACCACGTAGAAATTCCTATTTTTCTTTGGTGTGCATGTTTATTACTGTTGATGTGTTTCTGTGTGTTTATTGGGGAATTTGGTTCCACGTTTTTAAATTCCCAACAAGTGGTATCAGAGCCATGGTGGTGAAATCATGCTGGACAAAGCATATGGTGGCAGTGGAATAGCAGCACGGTGGTACAAAGAAAAGCTGAAGAAAAGAGAGAAAAAAATCCGGTGGAACAGCGTGGCATAGGACAAGTTGTGGCGCCATTCAGAGCCACAATCGGTGACTTGGTACAATCCGTGAGTTACATGGATTTAGTTTCAAACATTGGATTAGAAAATTATCCAGTGGGGCAAGGTGTGAGGAATCAAAGGACTTTGATTGGTTAGAATTTCAAGGAGCTTGGGGTATAAGCTATGTTGCTTCGAATTTGGGTTAGAGATGTTCTTAAGGTCTTTGGGCACTACAGATTCATTGGTGAGTGGATTTATGAAATTCTGTACGGATTGGAATTTATTTTTCTTGGTGATAGATCCTATATATATATTGCAGCAAGTTAGGATCTAGGGCCAAAAAATAATTTTATAGGCTCTGATACCAATGTAGATAAATATGCACGCAAGCATACGAGTCGGGTATAGGTTCGTTACCTAACAGAATAACCCAAAAGATCACCGAACGGTGTTGTTACGAGCCTCCAATACAAACACGAACCTGCTGCCCTTTGTTAGCCTCCGTGTACTCTCTTGTGCATCGTATAAGTAGTAGAAGACGCTACTAGAGCGGTCTCCGTCAATGTCACGTGCTAAATCTCCAAGCTTCCATGGTGCTGGCTTTAGAGAGAGAAAATCATGAGAGAGAGAGAGAGAGAGAGAGAGAGAGGCTACTGAATATACATAGGATACGTCCATATGTGTGATATATATCATATATAGTATACAGTCAGGCTATGGAGAGGGTGCCCTCTCTTTATTAAAGAGAGGGCCTATGTTTTGACCGTTGGATCGTGTCTTCATTAAGGACAGTTTTGTCACTTCACAGTTTTTAAACACGATCTGACGGTCAAAACAGAAGCCCTCTCTTTATTAAAGAGAGGACGCCCTCTCCATATAATTTTTGTATATATATATATATACACACACATTCACCAAACCCTAGGGCTCCAAAAGTCAAGGCCCATTGAATCCGGTACAATGTATATAGATGCTCGTATGTCCCACATATTTCTTACATTTCTAATGAAATAAATTACATCCTCATCTAGAATCTCCTATAGATCTTCCCTCTATTAGTTTATAGTAAAAATGTTACCTGGCTTATTAATAAAATCAATCACACTTATCATAACACCCCTATATAAACTCCCCTAGCTTCCACTTTAGGAAGCGAAGAAAGAAAGAAAAAAAAAAGAACAAACTGATAGAGATGGAGAGCAAGGCAGATCTAGTGCCTTAAAAAAAAAAGAAGTAATTGGTGCTTGAAGCAGTGGAAAGTAGGGTCTCTTTCAAAGCAATTTGAATCAATATACTAGAGTGAGGACCTACATATCTTTATCTTTTTCTTTTATGATGGTATGTATATACAACCGTATATATATATATATATATATATGGAAGTGTCTTTTGCAATTTCTACTTTTACGTCGTTGTTCTGTGAAGTGAGTCAAAATAAGTAATTTTAAAGATCTGCTGCAAGTTTGATCACTGGAAATTGTGTGTACTTACTGGGTGTTAGTGGAGGTGCTAAGTATTAATTTTGGAGAAGAATTATGTATAGGACTTCATGGCAGAATGGTTGGAAGAAGCAACTTTCGACCCCTAAGTTTTAAGGATCAAATCATATGGATCACAAACTATATATATTTTTTTCGACCCAATCATGAATCAGGCCGCAGGGTCAACTGTAAATTGGGCCAACTAGGAGCCCATTAAAGGGACTAATAAATTAATCAACGCAAATTAGCATAGTTAGGGGCTGTTTGGTTAGTGTAATATTGATACTTAAAAAAAAAAACTGCACATATGAAGGGTCAAAGTGATTATAATTATATGTGTATATTTATGTGAATGTATGAACAATTAAACATTGACTTCTTTATATTTTATCCTTAAGTATCGATCATCTTTGTCTACTAAATTGCAAGAAATCTAGTTTATTGTGTAAGCTTAAATTGATAAAATTTTCTTATGTAAACTCCACAAGGGTGCCAACTTCCATGTTTGAAGATTGCAAACTTGACTTTGACTTAAAGAGCCGTGATTAATAAAAAATTCTTAAGATTACATGAGTTTTTAAAAATTTTGACATTTTGTTTTGTTTGATTAATTACAGCGAACTCTTGAACATCTAACTGATCATGGTAAAGTGCTTTGGATTGTAAATGATTAATTATAATTAGAATAAGACTTTCATAATCATTATTAGATATTATTTTCTCTATGTACAATGTTTTGATGTTAAATAAAATTTTGGAATTTTTAGTTGATTGTGGTGGATTTTATCAACAATATCATGGTCCTGTTTTATATTAATGATAATGAGACAGGGTAGATAGTTGAGACTTTTGTCAAGAGACTTGAACCTGATGGGACTAAGATAGTCCATAAGTGACTAGAACATAGAGTTTCCTACAGTGAGTACTCATATATCATTCGTTTCGAGCAAGGCTGACGAATGTTATACACCTTCCGAGCATGCAGGCTGGGGTACTGTGGTCATTATTTATTTTCTATTCAATTGAATTAAGAGCGTATATGCAGTGTATTACCTCTTGTGCAGGTAGCCAGCGAGAGGCTCATGTATAAACTACATTCATTATATATATATATATATAAAAGATAAGTAATAATTAGCATAAAAAGAAAGGATAAAAAAAGGGAAGCTAATGTGTGTCACTCACCAGTATTCATTACTGACCCTCGTTAAAAAAATTATGGTTGTGTTGTATTTCAAGAATTGATGAGCAAAAATAAATAGCGAGGAATGGAGTAGTCCTAATATCGGATAATGAATACTTTAGTTTTAAACTGCTTTGTATAATTACCAATAAGTTCTCGGATTGTAATATTACTATTATAGATATTTTAGATGGGATTGAGACTTTTTATTGACTCATAATAAGTTTATTTAATACTACTCCTCTGACAAATCTTAAATCTGTCACTACCTATGATTTAATCATAAATGAATAACTAATACATTTCCTAATTATTTGGTAAATCGGGGCGTGACAGAATTGTTGGTATCAGAGCCCATTTTTTGTTTTCTCATCTAACCAAAAAATATATATGTATATATATATAATATTATAACTAACCTTATCATTCTAATTTTGTTTTAGGATGGAGGGTACAGACAAATGGGGAGGACATTATGTATTTTTCGACGGCACAGTCGCCCCAAAATCCCCTCTTTGCTAGAAGAAATCATAATAAGAGACGCCCATTCCATAGTGGCTGCTGATTTTAATGAGATTGAAAGTAGTCATGCTCAATTTCTAGATAGAGATAAGACATCTGTTATCCTACACACACTTTGCATATTCGCCAGAGGACATTTCAGGAAGTGATTGATTATGTCGAAAGGAATCAGTTTGGTCAAACCGAAACAATAACAGTTAAACAAGAATCACTAGATTTTCTCCGACAAGATTATCCAGATATGTTGCTAAAAATAATGGACCCTAGTATCATGACAATCCCAGCCATAAGCACATCTGGAATGATTCCAACTCCCATATATGAGTTCTTCTCACTAATGTCAGAAACCACTATAGTCCCTGAGCAGATAGTACCCATAATGCTAGAGCCCGAGCCTTTCCTTAGAATTCCTGAATCGCCCTTTATATTTCCAGAACAAGTAGCATCACAATTTATAATCCCCCATCCACCAGAGCCTTGGACCCAAGAAATGGACCAATACTTCTTCATGATACCTGAGGAATCACCAATTCTTCTACTACCAGAGCCTGTCTTAGACCCAGAGCCTATCCCAGAACCAGAGCCTGAGCTTTATTTGGTGGAGTCAACGGGATCCACTAATGGTTCTCCAGTTGAAGGTCATGAGAATAGTTATGACAAGTTTGGATTTTTGTGTAATTAAAGTAGTGATGGGGGAAGTAATTGTAGTTAATAACACTTTGAATGTAAAATAAGGGCATAGTATCATAACATGACTTTTGATGTAAAATTGGGATAATATGACGCATATTAACAAATGATGTGTACCCGTTAAATATAGTATATTGACTTGAATATAAATATATGTAGTCCTTTATAATTACCTTGTCATTCTAATATTTTTCCTTTTAGATAATGGCGGAATGTTCAAACAACTCATGCAATCAAGATGGGACACCACCTCAATCTGCTCCTATCGGACCATTAGGGGCATTTGTCAAACAAATGGAACAAATGAATGCAAATAAAACAACCCCAGAAGCAAACAGCTTGATTAGTAGATTCAAAGCATTAAACCCAGATAGGTTTGCTGGAACAGCTGAACCAATCAAGGCTAAACAATGGATCCAAGAAGTGGAAGATATTTTCGAAGTCCTAGGATGCACGGACATAGAAAAACGAAGGATGGCAGTATTCTAACTAATTGCAGAAGCACGAAATTGGTGGAAAATGGTAAAGACTACCATAGGAGAAGAGCCAGCTAGATAAATGACCTGGGGAACATTTAAACAGAAATTTTTGAAGAAATACTTTCCTGACACAGAAAGAGAACGAAGGGAAAAAGAGTTTATAGAATTGACTCAAGGGAACTTGTCAGTTCTGGAATATCAAAATCAATTTGAAGCATTGTCGCGATTTGTGCCCTACTTGATCGATACTCCAGAACGACGGACCCGAAAATTTGCCAAAGGATTAATTCCCCAAATTTGTCGTATGATCATCGGACATTGCCACCAAACCTACATAGAGGTGGTAGAAGAATCATTGGCCTTGGAGGAAGATAATCGAGAATTCAGAAAACAAATGGAAGGTAAGAATCTGGAAAAGAATTTGAAATAAGGGAATCGATTTTGGAAGGGTGGACCAGCCCGAAAGAAACCCAAAACGAATCCGGGGAACACTAATGTAGTATCTTTTCACCGTCAACCCGGAACTACCAACCAATCAACCTAGAAACAATTATTATAATTATGGTGAAATGGACCATAACGCCTGATCGGGAGAGAACTAATCCTAAATATACGCCTTAATGTGCATTTGTTAGACCGTTTTATCCTGTTTTTGTATATTTTTACTTTGTTTTCTAGTTTCTGACAGGTTTTGGAAGAAATCAACTAAACCAGGCTAAACAGGGTGAAAAAGCAGAGCTAAAGAAGCTGAAAAAGACAAGTCGCGCGCGCGACTCGCGCCCGCGAAGAACCAGAAATCGCTCGCGCGATCCGCTCGTGCGAGATCCCCAGAATCGCTCGCGCGATCCGCGCGCGCGGAGGCCAAAATGTCGCGCTCGCGCGACCCGCTCGCGCGATATGTGTAAAAAGCAAAGTTGCGTATTTCAGTGTACTGAAGACTCCTGTGCAAACGAAACTGCTGAATGACGTCCAGATTGTAAATTACATCAGTTTCAGTCCGTTTCGAGTTGGAAAAGCTTCCAAAACTTGTGTTAAACTCTATATATACTTAGTTTTTATAATTTTTAGAGGTTGGCAATTGTTACACACCCATACATACACATTCTACAACCATACTTCCAGCCATTGAAGGGAGGGAAGCAAGGAGAAGAAGAAGAAGACCAAGGGTTTCCATGGCCTCCTCCATCAACTACTTGCCATCTATCACTTCCATGGACGGCTAGATCATAGATCTAGGGTTTCGATGAAGCCCTAGACGAGTAATAGGGAGTTGTTTATGTTTTTACCTTAGTTTTATTATGTATGGATGACAGTCACATGTTTAGAGGATTTTTATAAATAAATCGTACTTCTATTGATTAAATCATTACTTTCAGAATTTATTCTTGTCTTAGATCTATTTTGACTGTGATGTGCTCAACGATCTATGCTTGCTGTGCTTGTTTAGATTGTTAACATGTGATGGTGCTTTATTGATTCGTGCTATCAAGTATCCGAATAGTCCATGCCTAGGTTAGACGGATTAGATCACAACCCTAGTTTAGTGTGGGATAATTCGTGCTAACCGAAGATGGAGTATGTTGGTGCTTGAACCATGATTATCTTCTTGTCGGAGGAATTGGGCTTGTAGCTACAATTCCCCATTATCATCCAACTTAATAAGCTAAAGTAATTCATAAATATTCCTATTATGAAGCTAGTGGTGGATTTGCAATCCTAGGTTCCCTTAAACATCATTTAAACAACTTTAATTGCTTTCATAGTTTAGATTTATTTTTATTGTTATTAGTTTAATTAAATCCAAATCAAATCCGTTTTTCTTAGTTAATTAGACTTAGGTTTTAAAATTAAGAGTTGTAGTAATCAATCTCTGTGGGTTCGACCTTTACTTCCACACTGCAAATCTTTTGAAAAGTAAAGAATACTTTTATATCTTGATTCTGACAACATCAACGCCCGAGAATGTACAAAGCCAATAGAGATAGCTGTGACCTGCTACAATTGTGGTAATGAAGGCCATTACAGTCGAGACTGTAAAAAGCCAAGGAAGTACAACAACAATGGACCACAACCGGGACAAGGAGGCCAAGCCAGAATGTACGCAGTAGTTCTTGAGCAAGCTGGGTTAGAAGGTACTCTCACTTTGTTTAGTAGTCATGCAAATGTTTTATTTGATACTGGCCCTACACACTCATTCATATCTTCCAAAATGGTTCAAAAATTAGGATAAATTCCTGAGCGCCTAACTATGCCTTTAGTGGAAGTCTCACCCCTAGGCTCTACTATAACACTTGACCGTGTGTGTAAAAATTGTATGGTAAAATTAGAAACAAAGAGTATACCTGCCTAACTGATCATGTTGGCGATGAGCCAGTTTGATGTAATTCTAGGCATAGATTGGCTCACTAAGTTTCGTGCTAACTTAGATTGTTGTGGGAAGAGGATCACTTTTTCTATCCCTGGTCAACAACAATTTACTTTCCATTATAATCCCTTGGGTGACGGTATTATCACTAGTTATCTTGCAACCCTTGAGAGTTCAAGTGAGGAACCCTCTATCTGGCAAATTATTATTGTGTGCAAATTTGAGGAAGTATTTCGAGAGATTTTGAGTTTACCGCCCAAAAGAGAGATTGATTTTCGTATTGAGCTAATTCCTGGCACGTCACCTATATCCAGAATGCCCTATCGTATGGCGTATGGCACCTATGGAGATACATGAATTGAAAAAACAGATTCAAGAGCTTGAGGACCTTGGTTTTATTAAACCTAGTTGTTCACCATGGGGAGCACCTGTGCTCTTTGTGAAAAAGAAGGATGAATCCCTTAGACTGTGTATTGACTACCGTGAACTCAATAAGGTGACCATTAAAAATAGATACCCTTACCCCGAATATATGACTTATTTGACAATTACAAGGAGCTACGACATTCTCAAAAATAGATTTGAGATCTGGATATCATCAGCTATTGGTAAGAAGAAGATATTTCTAAGACAGCTTTTCAAACAAGGTATGGACATTACGAATTTCTCGTGATGCCCTTTGGATTGACTAATGTACTTGCAGTATTTATGGATCTAATGAATTGAATTTTTTGGCCCTATTTGGATCAATTTATCATTGTATTTATCAATTATATTTTGATATACTCAAAAACACAAGTAGAGCATGAACAACACTTGCGTATTGCACTACAAGTGTTACGGGACCATAAATTGCACGCAAAATTTAGTAAGTGTGAGTTTTGGATGGAACAAAGTTAAATTTCTTGGTCATGTAATATCTCAAAGTGGGATTTCAATTGACCCTTCTAAGATAGAAGCTGTTATGAATTGGAGTCAACCTAAGACACCAACGGAAGTCAGAAGTTTTCTGGGGTTAGCAGGGTACTATATAAGGTTTGTTGAAGCATTCTCAAGAATAGCAACTCCACTAATTCGTTTAACAAGAAAAGAGGTAAAGTTCACTTGGGACGATGCCTATGAGCATACATTTCAAGAACTGAAGAAAAGATTGACAACAGCACTAATCCTCACAATTCCAAAATGTGGTGTCAAGTTCACCATTTTCAACGATGCTTCACACCCAGGTCTAGGATGTGTGCTAATGCAAGATGATAAGGTAGTCGCATATGGATCTCGACAACTGAAGCCTCACAAACTCAACTATCCAACGCACGATTTGGAATTAGCAGCTGTGGTGTTTGCATTGAAAATTTGGATGCACTACTTGTACGGTGAAAAATTTGATGTTTTCTCTGATCACAAAAGTTTGAAGTATCTTTTCTCGCAAAAAGAACTTAACATGAGATAGAGAAGATGTATGGAACTTCTGAAGGACTATGATTTCTTATTACAGTATCACTCAGGAAAAGCAAACATAGTAGCTGACGCCTTAAGTCAAAAACCACGAGGGATGATCGCTCACCTTATGATGCGAGAATGGATCTACTAGAGTCATTGGTAGAATTCAATGTACCACCAATAGGTCAAGAAGAAGGGCAGTTGCTATGTAGTCTAGTAGTTGAACCCATTTTGATCAGTAAAGAAGAATAAAGAAGCAACACAGAATTTCAGAAATGGTTTACAAAAAAGGCAGACAAGGACTCAACGACATGGAACGTCGGACAAGACGGTAGATATAGCTTTCAAGGGAGACTTTGTGTGCCAAATTCAATCAATCGATGAAAGGAAATCTTAAATGAAGCACATCGCTCAAGAGTAATGGTACATTCTGGAGGCACAAAGATGTATAAAGATCTTAAAAGAAATTTTTGGTAGGAAGGCATGAAGCGAGAGGTAGCAGAGTTTGTAGCAAAATGCTTCACATGTCAGCAAATAAAGGTAGAACATCAAAAACCCTTTGGATTGTTACAGCCCTTGCCAATACCCGAATGGAAATGAGAGCACATCACAATGGATTTTGTTACTGGACTACCAAATCAAGACAATGATATGACACAATTTGGGTTATAGTGGACCGTTTGACAAAGTCAGCACACTTTCTACCTTACCGTACGATTGATACGGTAGAGAAAATGAGAAAACTATACCTATAACAAGTTAGGGATGGGCAAACAGTTCAGTCAACCAAAATTTTTAACCGAACCGAACTAAAATGGCCAATTCGGTTGATAACCGAACCAAACTAAATCGTGTTCGGGCTGAAACCAAACTGTTTTAACTAAATTGGTTTGATTTTCATTACCAGTTAAGGAAACCAAACCGAATAAAAAACTGAATTAGTAATGTCATATATGTATATGTTGACAATCTAGGGTTGAGTTAACAAATCATTTTTTTCCCTCTTTTCATTTTGAGATGCTGCGAGCCTGCGATGGTGAAGTGAAGCGCCGCAGTGGCAGTGTGACCTCCTCGTAGTCTCGTACAGTCAGACTCACGGTGAGCCTTACCGACCTCGCAAGTCATACCACCACCCAGCAAGTCACCGAGTCGCTGACCGGACCAGACCTCACTCCTCAGTACCTCTGCCTCACGACTCACTCCCTCACACGATCACACCATCAGGCACCAGCCACAGCACCAGGTCTTCTCTCACACCCTCTGAAAAGTCTCCATACATGTATTATATAGAGAATATTAAGGAATTTATGAAGTAACCTTCTTCCAGGCCCATTAAATGGTTATGGCCCAACCAGCTCTTCTTATTGTATCAGAATGTTCTAAGATACAGGACCAGTGCTGAATGTTGAGGAGGACTAGTATGAATTTGTGACATTTGTTGAGATTTGTATCAACGAATTAACAATATCAGATTCCTAGGGTTTTTTTCTCATACTCTCAAATTTTTCTTTATCATATACTAGTGGAGGGGCTGCTTGTCATGCACGCAGCAGTGCCCATGGTATGTAGCAGTGTCTGTGGTCGTGTTTTTCTTTTTTACCATTGGTTGTTTTCTGTTAAGGGCAGTTTTTGCTGTAAGCGAGTCACAGTGAGATGTACAACAGAGTAGAGAAAAGTATTAAGCTCTAGGAAAACTGGCCAAATAAACAGGTAGTGCAACTATATATGAAAACTTTAATATATGAAACTAACAGGTACCAATAATACATTGTCAGAAACTGCATATAGTTCAATGCAAATCTTTAATTCGGTAAACTTGTGAGAGCCGATGACAATCCTTGGTGATTGAATCCAAGACAACATGTTCATTGGCATAGTGCTGGCGGCAAATAACCATGTATATATCAACACCACCAATCAACCCTGTCTTTGTATCGTCTGTCTTTTTAAGTGAAAATAAAGCTTGTTTGCCGCACAGCTCACATCGAGTACTCGACTTCATTCCGGAATTTACAAGGTGTATTTATGCTAAGCACTGTACCAATGCTACCGCGATAAGCATTTTGATACATAAATTGTCCAAGAGATCATCTACCCTCACAATGCTTTCATCCTTAAATAGCTAGTCATCCCAAGAAATGGAAATTGATTAAATGAGGGGGGGGGGGGGGGGGGGGGTGGTAATAAGTCAAGACTTTACAGAGAAGAAAATATTGAAAGGCAATCTAGTCATACTTGAGCATGTAGTGAAGAACAACAAGAATAATACTGTTCTGTAGGTAAATAATGATACTAAAGAAACAATACCCAAAAATTTCTTTTACCATAAAAGGGCGAAAGGTTATCAAATATCTGTGTAAATTAAATTAGGTAATTGACTTCAGAAAATACTAACAGCCTCTTCTATTATACTTGCAGAAGCTAAGTAAAACCTCTTAAACAATGACATTGTTGAAGTAAAAAGTAGACATTCAATTAATATAATATACTTGCAGAGAAAAAATGTTGAAATCAATTACATGCATAATTTTAATTGTTGATAAAAACAAATCATACTCACTACAAGCATATATATGTATATATATATATTTGCAGTATACCTGGTTAGAGATGGCTAGAATGTTAGTTCTGGATCTTAAATGGTGGTATACCTGTAAGATAGAAGGAAAAGAAGAATAAGATTTGGTTCAAAATCTTCCGAAATTCATAAAGGTAATTCACATATAGAATAAAACACAAATGAAATTGTTTCTTTTTGTAACTACACAAAGTATCTACTATTTGGAGGTTCTTTGTTTGGTAGATTTAAATGTGAAAAGAGAAGGAAAACTAATAAACAAAACAAATGACAAGGGACATTATTTTCTAATGTTTCTTTCACAGAAATAATAATAGCTAGAGGAAAATAATATATTAACATTGATGTCTAGGTGTGCAAAGAGACCTTTCACCATTAATCACTCTGTTGGAGTCACCTATGATGCAATAACAAGAGTGGTTCAAAAGAAGTTTACAATTTGTTACAAATCCACAACTATCAGTAAGTGCTTTCCAACCTCTAAAAAAAACCATGTGGAAAGATTAATATTTAAAAAAAAGGAAAAAACTAGAACAGATATATAATCAATCTTAAGAACCCTAACTTTAACAAAACCACCAATTTTGAGACAAACCTAAATTAAAGCAACACTAATTTGAGAAAAGGCTCTATTGAATACTCTAAACCGTGAAGCATTGAACAAATGGGGAACCAGATGTGCAATCAATCTTAAGAATCCTATTTTGGGGAGAAAAAACCTCCAAATTTGTAAAAGTCCTAAATTGAAGAAACACTAAGTTAAATAAAGAAGGGAAAAAAACCCCAATTTCAGAAACCCTAAATTACCAATTTGAGGAAACACTGATTTGAAAATCCTAACTTTTAAAACCTATATAAAAGCATTCATTCAGAGCTTCGCATCCTTTAAATAGATTATTCGAGTTTTCGTATCCGTGATTCAAGTATTCGTTTCTTGTGATCGAATCAGATAAAAAAAAAGAAAAAAGAAAAATCATTAAAGATAATGATAAGAAAAGAAGAGTAACTTCCCCGGTGATGAGCATTTTTGAATTTTTCTTTGATGTGAACTCAGATGCAGTTGGAAAGAGAAGATAATTGATGATCTGAGATGATGTAAATGTCAAACAACGCAGAATAGCAGACTTCGAATTTACTCTTATGTAGCACTGTAGGAGAGAGAGAGATTTGATGCGGTGATCTTTGTTTTTGAGTCTTCATTCAGAGCAGTTGCACCTGTGAAATGGCTATTCGATCTCTGAAGCGGTGGAAGACAACGATAGAGAAAGAGGGAAAAAACACCCAACAGTCGGCAATTGAGAGAGAGAGAGAGAGAATAGTGTGCTGTAGAATCCTAATGTGCACAAGGGGTATTATGGGTAACTCAGGCAGCCAAAGTAAGGGCAAAAAAAGGAAAAAACCGATAGGACACAACCGGCCACATATTCCTTTATAGTATAGTAGATTTTGCTCTTATGTAGTGCTGTAGGAGAGAGAAATTTGATGCGGTGATCTTTGTTTTTGAGTCTTTGTTCAGAGCAGTTGCACCTGTGAAATGGCTATTCAATCTCTATAGCGGTGGAAGACAACGACAGAGAAAGAGGAAAAAAAAACCCAATAATCGGTAGCTGAGAGAGAGAGAAAGAGAGAGAATAGTGTGCTATAGAATCCTAATGTGCACAAGGGGTATTATGGGTAACTTAGGCGGCTAAAGTAAGGGCAAAAAAGGAAAAAAAGATTCGACACAACCGGCCACATATTACTTTATAGTATAGTAGATATGCTGGATTAGATATATCATATATATATATATGCTGAAAATCTAGGGTTCACTATTTAGTATAAACTTTTCAATTTTTTCTTCTTTCTGTCTTTAATTTTTCTTTTATGTTTTCCTTTTGATGTGGAACTATGGAAGGGGTTGATGACTTGAATGCTTGATGCAGACTTAAATTCTAAAATCTGATATAACAAAATTTTCTTTTATGTTTTCCTTTTTAGTAGTATAATTTTTTTTGTTCAATATAGACGTTTCATTTTTTCTTCAAGGAAAAGCTTTTCATTTTTCCTTTTTTTGGTTCTTACTATTTCGGTTAATCGAATTTCATAACCAAATTGAATTACTAATTTGGTTAACCGAACCGAACCAACCTAATTACATTTCGGTCAGTTAACATTTGACATTTTCCCGAACCGAACCGAACCGAACCGAACGAATGCCCACCCCTACAACAAGTGGTTCGACTTCACGGAGTAGCAGTATCCATTGTATCCGACAGTGATTCGCGATTTACTTCCAAATTCTAAGGAAGTTTCCAAACCGCTTTAGGAACCTTGTTAAAATTAAGCATAGCTTTCCACCCTACAAATAGATGGACAGACTGAGTGAGTCAATCAGGTCATGGAAGATATGTTACGAGCATGTGTTCTAGAATTTGACATGTCATGGGAAAGTCATTTACCACTAATTGAGTTCGCATACAATAATAGCTACCACTCTAGTATCGGTATGGCACCATTCGAAGCATTCTATGGTAGACCTTGTCGATCACCCATTTGTTGGGCCGAAGTTGGTGATAGAGAATTACTTGGACCAGATTTAATTCGAGACACTACGAAGAAAGTAATAATTATTCGGGATCGGATACGTACTGCTTAGAACAGACAGAGAGTTATGCCGATCAACTTAGAAAAGATTTAGAGTTTGAAGTAGGTGATCATAAACTATTAAAAGTATCTCCAATTCGTGGTGTGGTGCGATTTGGACAGAAGAAAGGGAAGTTATCACCAAGGTATATTAGACCTTTCCAGATCTTAGAAAGAATAGGGAAAGTAGCTTATCGACTCACACTCCCACCAAGATTGTCGGGAATTCATAATGTCTTCCAAATCAGCATGCTAAGGAAATATGTCCAATCCCCTCACATGTGATCGATTATACCGATATAGAACTAAACATAAGCATGACATATGAATAAAATCCTGTACGAATTCTCAATCGAAGAATAAAGCGGTTGAGGACGAAGGAGATTGTCTCAGTCAAAATTCAATGGAATCATCACGATGAAAATGAGGCCTCCTGGGAATTAGAGTCGAAAATGTGCAAGAAATATCCACAGATATTTAAAGATTAAGGTACTTGATTTTGGGGTCGAAATCACTAATTAGTAGGGTAGAAATGTAATACCCACTATATGTGGGTGTATATATATATATAATTCTATATTAGTTTAAACTAATTTGGTAACATAAATTTTGGTGTGATGATGTTACTACCCAAACACACCCTAAATGGAATCTACTGATGAAATATATAGATAAATACATATCTATATGCTTTCCTAATCATATCTCATAGAACCCCACTTAGAAAACTTACAAGTGTCAATGTTTATAATAAAATAAACTGCATCCTCATCTAGAATCTCCTGTAGATCTTCCCTCTATTAGTTTATAGTAAAAATGTTACCTAACTTATCAATAAAAGCAATCACACTTATCATAACACCCCTATATAAACTCCCCCAGCTTCCACTTTAGGAAGCAAAGAAAGAAAGAAAAATGAAAGTAAACAACAAACTGATAGAGATGGAGAGCAAGGCAGATCTAGTGCCTTAAAAAAAATCAAGTAATTGGTGCTGGAAGCGGTGGAAAGGAGGGTCTCTTTCAAAGCAATTTGAATCAATACACTAGAGTGAGGACCTACATATCTTTTTTCTTTTATGATGGTATATATATACAAACACATATATATTTATATGTATATACAACCGTGTGTATATATATATGGAAGTGTCTTTCCAACTTCTACTTTTACGTCGTTGTTCTGTGAAGTGAGTCAAAACAAATAATTTTAATGATCTGCTACAAGTATGATCACTAGAAATTGTGTGTACTTACTGGGTGTTAGTTAGGAGGTGCTAAGTATTAATTTTGGAGATGCAGCTTTCGACCGCTAAGTATTAATTTTGCAGAATGGTTGGAAGAAGCAGCTTTCGACCCCTAAGGTTTAAGGATCAATCATATGGGTCACAAACTACATATATATATATATATATATTTGACCCAATCATGAATCAGGCCGCAGGGCCAACTCTAAATTGGGTCAACTAGGAGTCCATAAAGGGATTAACAAATTAATCAACCGCAAATTAGCATAGTTAGGGGCTGTTTGCTTAGTGTAATATTGATACTTAAAAAAAAAAAACTGCACATATGAAGGGTCAAAGTGATTATAATTATACAGTCAGGCTATAAAGAGGGCGTCCTTTCTTTATTAAAGAGAGGACCTCTATTTTGGCCGTCGGATCGTGTTTTCATTAATGGCAGTTTTGTCATTTCACAGTTTTTAAACACAATCCAACGGCCAAAATAGAGGTCCTCTCTTTAATAAAGAGAGGTGGCCCTCTTTAGAGAATCTTTGTATAATTATATGTGTATATATTTAATATGACCGTATATTTTTATACGAACAATTAAACACCGACTTCTTTATATTTTATCCTTAAGTATCTATCATCTTTGCCCACTAAATTGCAGGAAGTCTAGTTTATTGTGTAAGCTTAAATTGATAAAATTTTCTTATGTTAACTCCACAAGGGTACCAACTTCCATGTTTGAAGATTGCAAACTTGACTTTGACTTAAAGAGCCGTGATTAATAAAAAATTCTTAAGATTATTAGTTTTTAAAAATTTTGACATTTAGTTTTGTTTGATTTTACAGCGAACTCTTGAACATCCAACTGATCATGGTAAAGTGATTTGGATTGTAAATAATTAATTATAATTAGAATAAGACGTTCATAATCATTATTAGATATTATTTTCTCTATGTACAATGTTTTGATGTTAAATACAATTTTGGAATTTTTAGCTAATTGTGGCAGATTTTATCAACAATATCATGGTCCTATTTTATATTAATGATAATGAGACAGGGTAGATAGTTGAGACTTTTGTCAAGAAACTTGAACCTGATGGGACTAAGATAGTCTATAAGTGACCAGGACAGAGAGTGTCCTACAGTGAGTACCCACATATCATTCGTTTCGAGCAAGTAGGCTGGCGAATGTTATACACGTTTCGAGCAAGTAGGCTGGGGTGCTGTGGTCATTATTTGTTTTTTTATTCAGTTGAATTAAGAGTGTATATGTAGTGTATTACCTCTTGTGCAGGTAGCCAATGAGTAGCTTATGTATAAATTACATTCATTATATATATATATAAAGATAAGTAATAGTTAGCGTAAAAAGAAAGGATAAAAAAAAGGGAAGCTAATGTGTGTCACTCAACAGTATTCATTACTGACGTCCCTCATTAAAAATTTTATGGTTGTGTTGTATTTTAGGAATTGATGAGCAAAAATAAATAGCGAGGAATGGAGTAGGCCTAATATCGGATAATGAAGACTTTAGTTTTAAACTATTTTGTATAATTACCAATAAGTTCTCGGATTGTAATATTACTATTATAGATATTTTAGATGGGTTTGAGACTTTTTATTGACTTATAATAAGTTTATTTAATACTACTCTTCTGACAAATCTTAAATCTGTCACTACCTACGATTTAATTATAAATGAATAACTAATACATATTCTAATTATTTGGTAAATCGAGGCGTGACAGAATTGTTGGTATCAGAGCCTAGTTTTTGTTTTCTCATCTAACCAAAAAATAAACATATATAAAAAATATATTATAACTAACCTTATCATTCAATTTTTTTAAGGATGGAGGGTATAGACAAATGGGGAGGACGTTATGTATTTTCCGACGGCACAATCGCCACAAAATCCCCTCTTTGCTCGAAGAAATCATAATAAGTGACGCCCAATCCATAGTGGCTGCTGATTTTAATGAGATTGAAAGTAGTCATGCTCACTTTCTAGATAGAGATAAGACAACTATTATCCTACACACTTTGCGTATCGCCAGAGGACATTTCAGGAAGCGATTGATTATGTCGAAAGGAATCAGTTTGGTCAACTCGGAACAATAACAGTTAAACAAGAACCACTGAATTTTCTCCCACAAGATATCCAGATATGTTGCTAGAAATAATGGACCCTAGTATCATGACATTCCCAGCCATAAGCACGTCTGGAATGATTCCAACTCCCATATATGAGTTCTTCCCACTGGAGTCAAAAGCCACTACAGTCCTTGAGTGGGTGAAAGTAAGAATCTTTGAATTCGCAAATCAAAGCATTTGATATGTGATATTGCCATGAGTTCTTTTTTCGATCCATTGTAATCTAAAATCTAAATACCTAGCTAAGTATGTGTATTTTGTGTTCATTTTATGGATAGTATAGAATAGGTTGTGGGTTGCAATATTTTCTCTCCACATTTTGATTAAATGGTTGCTATAAACAGGAATGTGCATGGCTGTTCAAGCATTTGTACCATCTGAATCACAAGGTTTCTTAAATGTCTTGGCTGGGTTTGTTCACTTTTTTAAATTATGCTTCTCTGCGTTTATTTTTTGTCTCTATAATTAACTTACAAATGGATTTAATGCCATATGTACTATGTAACTGCTATGTCAGAATTTTAATAAGTTGTCATTTATAAATGTGAAGGATAATGTAGGTTATATGCTTATTTGGTTTTGCTGAAATATATGATCAATCTACTGTTGTTTGGAGGTTAACTATCGTTCGATGACTTTGATTCTTTTCCACTCTCAAATTGTATGGAGGCCACAGAGATACTTGGCTGCATGTTTGTGGTAATATTGGTGCTCTCTTGTTGTAGTATGGTTCCTTTTTTGAGAAAGATATATAACACCCGCATTTGTGTTATTGCAATTCATTACATTGTCATGCATGATAATGTGATGTGTTGTGTCTTATGACACCTATTTGAGTGAGTTTTGACTCACGAGTCGATTTGGGTGTTTGTGTTAGAGAACCCTTTGAGACACTGTGAAATGAGTTGTTTGTGGTTGTGAAGTCTCTCCGAGTATGAGAAGTTCATTTTGGAATACTTTAAATGTTTATCTGAAAATAAATATTTACCTGTGTATTTTACTATCTGTATTATTTCTGGTTTAGAATATATTTTTGTTGTTAGATCTAGTAAACTGGTGAGGACGAATTAACATGCTATTAATTTGGTAGGCTAATTAGCAACTTCGAAAAAGTCATATAAGAATTTGCGTTTTAGCAACCAAACGGAACTTAGTCAGAAACTTTTATAATTTTGAAGCTTTACTTGTAAAGCTATGAATTAGCTGTGTAGGAAGTTTCAGAGACTAACTAGGAGTTTTGAAAACTCGTGGGGAGGTAAACACAAATTTGGAAAATGTTGCCTATATATAGAAAGTGATGACTTCCATATTTTCTAAACTCTTAACCTAAAATTCAAGGAGGCCAAAAGGGAGATTTAGGAGCTTAGAGCTTTGCGACGCCAAACGACGATCTTCTGCCCGTCTAATTTCTTCTAGATTTCATACTCGAGCTTCTCGAGGTAAGAGCTTCGTTTTGATATCTATTAGGGCCTGTTTGGCTAAGTTTTTAGAAAAGTCAATTTCTAGAATTTTTCATAAAAGTTGATATTTGGATTTCTGATCCATAGGAATTTTACTAGGAGTTGTCCTGCACGTTTTTTGTGCACGGGTTTTCTTTGGAACAAAATTTAGGAGCGTTAATTGGAGGTGAGTGATTCAACTATGTTTTTGGAATGATTTCTTGACATGTATTCATGTTTTGTGTGAATAGCATGTCTTAATTCATAGAAATATATTGTGTAGTTCATATTGGGTAATTATATTGATAAGTAGGCCCAATAGCATGGTGACAGGTTTTGTTTATCGGGAGTATGGTGATATGTATTTGAGCATGTTGAGTTGCTTATTTGGTCAGAAGGAGCACGTGGTCACTAAGCCATTTTGTGGAGCCGATATAGGCATTAAGGTCGCACGATTGAAGAAAAGAATCGTAGGTCTTACCCTTTCGCGTGGACTTATTGGCGAGGAGTTGCGGATTGGGAGTATGGAATGTGCACGTGAGTCTCCCGCAACTAGTATGAAATGTAGAGACGTGAATGCGAGCATGTTTATCATTCATGTGCATATGTTGTTTTATTCACTAAGCGTTAGCTTAAACAAATCAAATATGTGTGGTTATTCAAATAACCATTGCAGGTATTAATGCCGGCGAGGAATCGGAGAAGTGAGCACGTGGGTTTGGGAGTTCACTTAGAAGGCAGCCTGAATGTTAATCTTGTAGTTTTGGGACAATAGGAATGTTGTAATAAGGATTTGGTTATTTTAACTTATATTAACTTGAAATCGTAGAACGAGTTCATAATGCTGTAATAGATTATAGTATCTTGTAATTATGTTTTAGCAATGTTTTAATCTAGTTGGGATCACTTTAGAATGAGTTTAGTGTGTATGTTTAACCCTTGGGTGATTTCAAAAGCTTTTAAACTTATAAATTCTGCAGAATGTGTGATGCTACCATTAACTAGTCGACTGGTTGAGAAAACAGTTGATTGAAGTCTCTTTTTCAGCAACTCACTGCATCTTTTTATAGAGGATTAGTCGACTGGGTCCCCGACACAGTCGACTAGATCGTGTTTTCAATTCAGAAGTTTTTTCCAGGCTGAACTTTAGTCGACCGAACTGTACTAGTCGACTGAATATTTGAAGCCCCAGTCGACTGGACCTATAAAACAGTCGACTGGATTATGTTTGAAAAATAAAGTTTTTGCTGGACCGGTATCAGTCGAATGGGCATGTGGTGCAGTCGATTGGACTGCTAATTTTCAAAATGTTTTGTTTTGTTCTACTGCTTGTGATCTTAAAACTAAATTTTTGGGAATGTTAATGAATTGGTTTAGCCTCGGTGGTGTACCACGGGCTTCGGTTATGCTATTGTGGGACCGGGCTGTGACAAGATAAATATTGGTTCGTTAGAAAAAATAACCTCAAATTTACGCATGATGTTTAAACTATACTTGCACCTTTTAGATTGTCCAGTGAACTTAAAATTTGAAAATGATTTTGAGGTTTCCCATTTAGCGACGGTAACAAGAAACTGTACAATTCATATCAATATCAAATGGAACACACTTTGGATCTTCTTCTTTTTCTTTTAATTTTTTTAAAAATAAATTTTAGGATTAATTGGGTTTTAATTTATGTTTATTTCAAAGAATTATGCTGCCAATATACACAAGAATTTAGAAGTCAAGGGTGTATTGTAAGATTTGCTGGATACGGACTGTAGTTATTATCCGCAGCTCTTAATTTAGGTTATTTGGGTCTCATTTTGGAGTCCCAAGTGGTCTATAATGGTATTAGTGTGGAACTCAAAATGATTAATTTTGAAGTCATAATCTTGTAAGGATCGGATTGGAATTCCAACATGAATGAAATTTGATACTAAGATTGTGTAATGTGGTTTGACCCTCATCAGGGCGGCATGTGAGAACTTTTTTCTTGTTCTTTATACTCAAGATCTCAGATTGCTATTCACATGCTAAGTCTAACACCACTTCCACCTCCAAATGCTAACAACCAAACTCAATAAATCTTAACTCATTGCTCTACTCTTTAGCCTTTGATTTTTCACCAGAAGCCTTTAAATCATTGTGCTGTTTCCTGAACTCTATTTCTCAAACTAATTTTATGATCTGTAAATTAATCTGCGCTCCCTCTCTCTCTCTCTCTCTCTCTCTCTCTCAATGAAACAGATATGAGGATGAAACCATGGCTTGGTGGGACTTAAGGAATCCCAAGGTTCCAATGACTTCTGTAAAGTTTCATTCTGAACCAGGTGTGTGACCCAGGCATATGGAATCTCCCATGAATTGTTCTCTCTCTCTCTCTCTCTCTCTCTCTCTCTCTCTCTCTCCAACACAGGTGTGATTGACTAAAAATTTTCTCTATGCAGTTCTAAGTCTCTGTGTTGACGGCTCGTGTACTGGGGGTATTTCTGGAGCTACAGATGAAAAAGTTGTGATATTTAGCTTGGACCATTCAACGATAAAATCAAACTTGTCATTAAGGCTGCTGTATTCCCTTCTTATATTTATGTTAGTTGCATGTTCAAGACAGCACTATGATGCTGCTCGAATGTTCTCTGAAGCTAAACAAAAAAGAGTGAATTTCGAATTTCACGCGCTTGTCTTTAACTAAAACACGTTTGGCTGGTGTGGAATTGTCGATCTTTCAAAAATCTAATGATTCCTAAGGTTCATGCCTTAGTGACAGTGGAAAAAGTGATACCGTATTTATGACATCAAGTGTGCTAACCTTACTTTCCAGTGTGATTACCAAGGGACAACAGGGATTTCCGGGATGCAGAGTTTCTGGGAGAAATAGGGATTTGGAAGATTCGAAGAAATTTCTAGAAGTCATTTGAGTTTCTAGGAGAAATAGGAATTTCTAGTTGATTTGGACTGAGCTTCTAGGAGAAATTGGGAAATCAGAATTTATGGGAGAAATTGGTACATCTGGGCATTTTTGGGAAGTTTGGATAGAGTTGTTGGAATTTTTGGGAAATCTTGGAGATTTGGATAGAGCTTATGGGAAAACATGAAAACTCGGGTAAGTTGGACAGAGTTTATGGGAGAAACAAGTATACCGGAATTTCTGGGAGAAATTGAGATTTCTGGGTAATCCGAGAGATTTGGACAGAGCTTCTGGGAAAATAGGTATAACTGGGTAAGTCGGACATAGTTTCTAGGAGAAACAAGTATATCGGAGTTTCTAAGAAAAATTGAGGTTTTTGAGTATTCTGGGGGAAGCAAGAATATCTGGGGGGACATAAGTATATCGGAGTTTCTGGAAGAAATTGAGATTTCTGGGTAATCTGGGGAGAAATAGGGATTTCTAGGAAATCTGGGTGATTCAGACAGAGTTTCTAGGAGAAACAGGGATATCCTGATGAGTTGGGTAGAGTTTCTGGAAGAAATAGGAATATACGACGGGAATAGGTGATGATGATGATCATACTGTCTAGCAAGTTTTCATACTCCTATGTCTCAGGATCAACAAACAAGGTTTGCGGTGTATATCTTTGTGAGCATGGAGCAGACATCCTTATCATGGTACCTAGGCAAGTCAACTCAATGTGATCACATGTGAGTGATTGCCTTGGGAATCATAAGAAAGAGGTTCTATTCTATGCCACATAAGCGTCTACACCGCGCAGGTAATCCCGCCAGGGCATACAGCAGTTATAACACATTGTCCTATCTGAAAAGATAAATGAACAGTCCTACGAAAAGGTTCTATAGGAATCTATATGCAAAGGCTGGGTTTAGTCAAAGAGGGTCCGTTGACGAGAGTTCCAATATACCGTCGGAGAGACAGTACGGAGGTTTTTACTCTTTTTGATATACCTTGGAAGGTACAATATCAACGGTGACTTGTGCCCTGGCACAGCAAGACCTGAACAATGTCAGCGCCGCGTTTCAGATACAGTCGGAGGGGGGGAAATGCAAGAGTGCAATGCGGTGAACCAAACACAGTAAAAAGATGATTTTAAGGATGCTTCTTATGAGTCAAACCTCTGTATTATTTTGTTTTAAAAAAAAAATCTCCAGCAGAGTCGCCAGATTGTGGACACGCAGAATCGGACCACTTCTCTCTTGTTTGAGATTGTTTTGAAATTGATTTGAATCAAGGAAAGAAAACGAAAGGTCTGTTGAAAACAGATACAGAGTCGCCACTTGGTCTTTAAGGAACCAAGAAACCTAATTTTGACTCACCTAAGCGGATAAGGGCACCGGCCCTTCATAACCAAAGAACTTGGTTCGGGGTTTTGGTACGAGAGAGGAAGGAGCCTTTTTCACGACTAAAACACCCTCAACTCGCCCCGTCTTTCGACGGGCCTCAATTAACATCCAAATAATCATCTTATACTATGTTTGGTTCGACAAATAATACTATGATAGTATATTACATCACATAAGAAACTTGAAAATGGAAGATCTAAAGATAAAATATCTTTCATAAGATCTAAGTCAAATATCATGCAATGTAAAGTGAAAGATCACACAAATAAACCTAGGAAAAATCGTCTAATCATGTATCAAGTAATTAAGCTTCTTTAATCTAAAGGGGACATGAATTGTTCTTGAAACAAATAAACAAAGAAATCAAAATATGCTTAACAAGCTAGTATGATGCATGTTATTCTTTGAGAAAAGAAGATCTCTCAATCCCCGGGATGGATGAGAAAAGGATGATTAGATCGAGAGGAGCATGAACGTGTGATCATGATCATTCCTTATAATCTTCTTAGATTAGGAGTTACAAAAACCCCAAATCTTGCATGAATGCAATGCATGCATCTAAAATGTGCCAAGGTTGTAGTGTGCTTTGTATTCATGGATTCCTAGAATGACATAGAAGTCTAAAATGTGTATGAATGGATGAATGAAATTAACATGGGATATGTACAAATGTAGTATGAACTACTTCCTAAGATATGAACTAATTTGGAATGCATATGAGCATCAAATCAAAGAATGAAAGTTGAAATGTGCTTGCTGTGAATAGTGGACAGAACAGTAGCATGATCTTTTAGAATTTTAAAAGAGGGGTTAGGAATGTTTTCAATGCATGATTTTTTATGGAGGTGTTCGTTATTGTGTCTAGAACACAACCCAAAAGGCAAATATTGAATAGCTATCACAGATTGAGAGAAATCATATAAACAATGAAGGTCACTCAGAAACAGAGTCCGTACTGTCGACTGAAATGTTGAAAAATCTTAGAAAATGAAAACGAATGATCTAGAGGCCCATTTTATACAGAAAGTTCCCTAAGACATTGAAGTTTAAGGGAAAAATAAGTTAGGACCACCCCTTTTGGAAAAGTTTTCTGGAAAAGAGGTCGTAAGTTGACCTAGCTGCTGTGACAGCAAAAACAGAATGTCTAGAGAAAATGTTTGGATCCAAATGGACCATTTTCAAGTATTCCCAAGTCAAACCAAAAATCATGGGTGTTCTCTAATGAGTTAGGAAGACGTTCCAAGTGGTCTTATATTCATACATTGAGTATTGAACTCAAAATAATTCCTTAAAGTTAAATGACTCACTGTTTTGAGGGTTTTGAGAAAAACAAGGTTTATTTCTTGAAATCAAAATGAGGGGTTTAAGAGGGGGTTTTGAAATGAGGGTTTTGAAAGTATACTTCCAGACCTTGGATGAATATTCTAACCACTTGGAATATCAATTCCTAACTTATTTCAAGAACTTCCCAAGTATTTGCAAACCATGGTTTTATTTGGAAACCAAACTCAAGAATCTATGGGAGTATGATACATGAGAGGATAGATGATACATGATATGATATTGCATGATAAAAGTGGTAAAAAACATGTTCATGGGACATGGGTTCATCTAGATACAAGAGAGTGTTGCATCAAAGTATGAAAGTCAAAAAAGTGAAATGCTGTGAATAGTGGACAGACTGTATGCATCACCTTGTAACATTATAATGGGTGGTCAAACGTGCCTAGAAAAATGTGAGAAAAATCAGAGATCATCCTTATTGTGTATAGCAAATTACCCAAAAAGCCAAACCTCAATATCTATCACAGATTAAAAGAAAAAAATCAGAATGTACACATGACTCAGAAACAAAAGCTGCACTGTTGACTGATTTTGTATGATTTTTCATAAATCAAAGAAAGGGTTTATGACAACCCATTATACACCAAAAGTTTCCTAAGACACCCAAGTTTCATAAAAAAAATAGAAAAGATATATGTACAGTGACGAAAATATCCAGAACAAGTGAAAGAAGTTGGGTGAACATTCTGTGAGAACAGAGGCAGATTATGAATATTAACTTCTCACATCCAAAATAAATACTTTCACATTTCTATAATTGATGGGAAAAATTGGGGACAAACTATGATGTCTTAGGAAGATTTTCCAAGTGGTTTCATCATCATAACTCAAGTATTTAATTCAAAACAAATCTTTGAATCTGAACAGCTCACTGTTTTGGATCATTCTTGAAGAAAATGGATTTGGGTTTGAAATAGAGTTTGAGTTCTTGATTGGGGGTTTTGAAATAGATGTTCAAAGCATGAACTTAAACTCTTGAGATGACCATGTGACCACTTAGAACCTCATCCAACCTTGAATCATCAAAGAACTCCCAATATTATTGGAGAGATTCATTTTTATTTTGGACATAACTTCAATACATTTCAAGAACATCTTGGAAGTATTGAGGTTATGATCATCATCTATCAAACATGTTTTTGAGGTCAAGAGCTACTATCCATAAGGATTCACTCACCCCAAACTTCATGTCATCACTTAGATGATGATGAACTAGTAAGTAAATAAAGAAAATAAAAAGAAATGAGATTAAGAAGAGATGAACATAATATGAACAAGCAAGTAAATAACAATCAATAGATGATAATCAATATGATTTTGGACTTGTAGCTTGGTGTTTCACTCATAGATTTTGACATTTGGACATGGAAGTAGCTTCCTAACTCAAGAATGCTCAAGAATGGTGATTGGGTATATTGATGATGAAGTATATAGAAAAATGGTGGAGGAAAACAAGATTAGAACTCACTTTAATTGGAAAAAAATGGAAGAAGAAGACTACTTCTTCTCTTTCTCTCTCTATATTTCCCTAGAGTTTCTTCCTAAGCTTTTTCTAAGCTTCCATGTCTCTCCCCTAAATGGAAGTAAATGGCTTCTTTTATAGGCAAAGGAGGGGTGGTAAATGGAGTTTTAAAAAGTTTAAAATGGTCTCCCATTGGTCCAAAATAAGCTGGGAATCAAAACTACGTCGTTTTGGTTTTTAACATATCAAATTGGACCCCCAAAAGAAATTACAAAAACTCACTGTTCTGGAGGGGAGTGCCGCGGCGGCACTGGGCCAGTGCCGCGGCGGCAGTGGGCCAGTGCCGCGGCGGCACTGCTCCTCCCTTCGTCCAGATAATGCTGTTTAGGCCCCCTGAAGTTCCGGTATTCGCGAAAAGGCCCTATTTCGTCCGAAATTCACAGAAAATGCATACGGACTCCAAATTGAGTTTGTGATATACCGTTGGAAAGGTAATGGAGTCTACTTTACATAAAAAAAGTTCAGGGATAGGTCACTTTGAAAAGTTTTGCGGTATTCGCGATAAAGCCGATTTGATCGCCTTTTTCGCCTTTGGAAATTCTTAATAAATTCGTTTTAAATCCAGAAATTATGTGCGATATACCGTTGGAAAGCTATTGACCTCTAGTATCCATGAAAAATATCTAAAAATTGTTTCGGCGTCCTGGTTCTAAAGTCAAATTTTGGTCAAACTGGTCAAACTTGGGATTCCCGGGAAGTTCTGGAAACCTCCAGGAGTTCCCGGGAGCTGATGTTTTCGCTCGATTTTCTTTTGGAACTTGTTTTAACACCTTTTTTCATGTTTTAAAATGATTCTGGTGAATTCGGACAATTTCGGTCAAACTTGGTAAAACCTGGTCAAACCTTGGTCAAACCTAGTCAAACCTTGGTCAAACCGGTCAACGGGGACTTCCGGGACTTCCGGGGGTCTCTGGGAGCTGACAATTTCATCTGATTTCTCTTAGAAACTCATTTTATCGCTTTTCTTACGACGTAGCATATTTCCAGAACTTTGGGACCAAATCTGGGAGTTTTATGGCTTTCAAGGGCATTCTGGTCATTCTGAGCATTTTGAGAAATAGAACCAACTTCCAGGAGTCCTTTTGAGTCCTTTTTCGATCATTGTGAACCACCAAGCTATGGGTCTCCTAAATCTGATAGCCGACAAAATGGGGTGTCTACAGCTGTTGTGTGTATGGAAAATGCTAACCTACTGCATGTCTAAAAGTAGGCACTTTTCAATGGACTATAAAGCCCATGCCACCGTATTAAAGTGTGGACACTCAAGTAGATTTACAAATGACGCAATAATGTTATTAGTTTTGGAAGCCAAACAGATGATAGACTTTGGATGATTTTTGAGTTGTGGTGCACATGGCTAAACGTAGAATCCATTGGACTATTGCTCATTCCTATGCTATCATAAGAATGTTAAAATTTTAGTTTCTTTATTCTGCGTGTGGTTTTACCGTTTTGCTTCTTATCCAAGTAAAGAGAATTTACTCTATTGTTTCCCGCCCACAGTTTCAAGCTAGTATGTTATATATATTTATATATGTGTGTACATATATGTATGTGTGTGCACGCACGTTTTTTTTGTTTGGAGCGGCCTGGCATAGCAGGGACCTCAATCTGACCAGATGGCAAGATCACTGTAACTGCTGGCTGGGATCATCGGTTCGTAACCCATCTGAACTTCCAATTACTTTAATTCTAACAGGTTTTTGTAAATATTTTATCAGTAATATCAAATTGTCATCATAGTTTATTTTGTTTTATTGAGACATGGTGTATTGTACCCCAAAAAAGAAAGAAAAGACGTGTGTAATTTCTGCACTAGTTTCAGCTTGCATGTATTCAATTTCAGCAAGTTGATAATGGTCTCTAAAGGTATCTTTTATGCATTTTTTTTTCACAATGGAGGTTTGTTTAGTATTACCGTATCAAATGAGTTAAGCTATCTTTTATGTCCCAAATCAAAGCAAGATTGATAATAGATGTCATTTATTGCACTTTGTGAATGCAATATTGTATTTCTATATTAACTGGGCTGCTTCTAAAAGCCAAGAAACTATAAGAAATAGAGAACAAGAATTTTTTTTTCCTTTTAACCTAGAAAGATCTCAAGTAAGAACTTATACCGAAGTTCTAGTTAATTTGTTCTAGGACGCCAAAATGTCAGTGTAACAACCTGCATTTCCATTTAATTAATTGTATCTGCATCATCATATTTAATTTGTATTTGTATTTTCTGCTGTTACTTTAATTACAATTCTCTTGTATTAAATTTGATTATTAGTTTTATTCATGTCTTAAATTCTTGTTGGGGTCAAACTGTAATTTTATAAAATCAGAAAACCATTTCTTACGTTAAAATAAATTTTCTGCATTTTTGTGGTGAACACCTGTAGACACCCCATTTTGTCGGCTATCAGATTTAGGAGACCCATAGCTTGGTGGTTCACAATGATTGTAAAAGACTCAAAAGGACTCCTGGAAGTCAGCTCTATCTCTCAGAATGCTCAGAGTGACCAAAATGCCCCTAAAAGCCCGAAAACTCCCAGATTTGGTCCCAAAGTTCTGAAAACATGCTATGTCGTAAGAAAAATGATAAAATGAGTTTTTAAGTAAAACCGGATGAAATCGTCAGCTCCCAGAGACCCCCGGAAGTCCCGGAAGTACCCGTTGACCGGTTTGACCAAGGTTTGACCAGATTTGACCAAGTTTGACCGAAATCGTTTGAATTTACCGGAATCATTAGAAAAGTATTAAAATGAGTTTTAAAAGAGAATCGAGCGAAAACGTCGGCTCTTGGGAGCTCCCGGAGGTTCCCAGAACTTCTCGGGAATCCTAGTTTGACCAAGATTTGACTTTGGAATCGGGGCACCGAAACAATTTTCCAATATTTTTCATGGATACTAGAGGTCAATAGCTTTCCAACGGTATATCGCACATAATTCCTGGATTTAAAACGAATTTATTTTGAATTTCTGAAGGCGAAAAAGGCGATCAAATCGGCTTTTATCGCAAATACCGCAAAACCTTTCAAAGTGACCTATCCTCGAACTATTTTTTATGTAAAGTAGACTCCATTACCTTTCCAACGGTATATCACAACCTCAATTTGGAGTTCGTATGCATTTTCTGTGAATTTTGGACAAAATAGGGCCTTTTCGCAAATACCGGAACCTCTGGGGGCCTAAACGTAAATTTCTGGGCGTCTGAGGAGCAGTGCCGCCGCGGCACAGGCCCAGTGCCGCCACGGCACTCAATCCTCGCAGAGTCCATTTTTGTAATTTTTTTGGGGGTCCAATTTGATTAATTGAAAACCAAAACGACGTAGTTTTATGTTCACAGATGTTTGGGACCAATGGGAACACTTCTAAAATCCCAAAACCACCCCAAATTGGCCTATATAAACCCCCCATTGCTCTTCATTTTGGGGGGGCCAAGTGCAAAAGCTTGAAAAGTTGTAGAGAAGAAGAGAGATAGAGATAGGTTTAGAAGAGAGAAAAGGAGCTTCCTCCTACTATTTTGCTATAGAAAGTGAGTTCTAATCTTGTATTCTTCCATTACCTCTCTTATACTTCACATCCCAAACACCCCCAATCACCATTCTTGAACATTCTTGAGTTAGGAAGCTACTTCCATGTCTAAATGTCAAAATCTATGAGTGAAACACCAAGCTACAAGTCCAAAATCACATTGATTATCATCCATTGATTGTTATTTACTTGCTTGTTCACATTATGTTCATCTCTTCTTACCTCATTTCTTTTTATTTTTCTTTATTTACTTACTTGTTCTTCATCATCTAAATGATGACATGAAGTTTGAGGTGAGTGAATCCTTATGGATAGTAGCTCTTGACCTCAAAAACATGTTTGATAGATGATGATCATAACTTCAATACCTCCAAGGTATTCTTGAAGTGTATTGAAGTTATGCTCAAATAAAAATAAGTCTCTCCAACAATCTTGGAGGTTCTTGATGATGAGTTGAATGTTGGCATTTTAAGTGGTTGTAATCTTTATTGAGTATTGAAAATACACTTTCAAAACCTCTACTTCAAAACCCCCCTCAATCCCTCTCATTTTGATTTCAAGAAAGAAAACCTTATTTTCCCCAAAATCTTCAAAACAGTGAGTCAAAACAGTGAGTGAGCTGAGTTCAAAGATTTCTCTAGAACTCAATACTCAACATATAGATGCAAGGCCACTTGGAAAGTCTTCCTAACTCATTGGAGAACACCCATGATTTTTGGTTTGACTTGGAAGTACTTGAAAATGGTCCATTTGGACCCAAACATTCCTTCCAAACATTCTGCCTCTGCTGTCACAGCAGCTAGGTCCACTTCCAACCTCTCTTTCAGAAAACTTTTCCAAAAGGGGTGGTCCCAACTTATTTTTCCCTCAAACTTCAATGTCGTAGGAAACGTTCTGTATAAAATGGGCCTCTAGATCATTCGTTTTCATTTTCTAAGAGTTTCTAACATTTCAGTCGACAGTACGGACTCTGTTTCTGAGTGACCTCTGTTGTTCATATGATTTCTTTCATTCTGTGATAGTTATTAAAGATTGGCTTTTTGGGTTGTGTTCTAGACACAATAAGTAATATCTCCATAAAATATCATGCATTGAAAACATTTCTAACCCCTCTTTTCAATTTCCAAAAGATCATGTTACTGTTCTGTCCACTATTCACAGCAAGCACACTTTTACTTCCCCCCTTTGATTTGATGCTTACATGCACTCCAAATTAGCTCATGTCTTAGGAAGTAGTTGTAACAACCCTAAAATTTCTATGTAAATAATTATTTTCATTATTATTTTCAGTTAGCAATATTATATGAGTGTGCCTATGTAAGACATGTGTTTGAAAAATTTTAAGTGTTTGGTGGACATATAAATTAAATCATGAGTGAGCGTATTTAGTTTGGGAGTTATATTTTATTAATTTATATTGGTTAAAAAAATAAAAATGAAGGGTTGATATGTATTTTTGTTATATAGTGTTTATAGGTCCGCGAATGTGTTAAATAATGTAATTAACATTAAAACTTAGTACCGGGGTCATGGGTACCCATTGGGCTACTCATTTTAACACTTTGTACTGCATTCTGGGCTCATATAGATCTCTTTTGTGAGCCCACAAGAAGAAAAACGGGATTTATATATTTGTTTGTGTTTTATTGGCATGTGTTGTGTATGTGTAGTGTACATATATTCTTATATTAAAAACCCTAGCCACCCAAAAGAGATAACAGACGTGTGTGTGTGTGTGTGTGTGTGTGAGAGAGAGAGAGAGAGAGAGAGTGAGAGAGAGAGAGAGAGAGAGAAGAAGAAGAAGAAAAAGAAGAAGAAGAAGAAGAAGAAGAAGAAAGGAGAATGGTCTCGGGTTCGTGGGCACGTGGGGAATCGCAGAGCATTCGTGGTTGTCAAGTTTGGATTGAACTAGGTGAGTTAAACTTTGTGTATCCGAGTATATATATATATACACGTATGTATATATATGTATGTGTATGGGAGTAAATTAGTGCATGTTAAATTTAATTGTTAGGGTTAAATCTTTGTAATGGATCGATACACGTTGCTATTGGTGAAGTAATTTAGATACAGTCTTTCCCTTCGTGTGACTTTGCGATCATGACATTAGGGTATTCGAAAGGGTTAGGTGAATCGTTAGTTTGATCAAAATCATAGGTGAAATATTCACATTTGTTAGAAAATATATGTGAAATTCGTTTTATGTGTAATTCACACAGTCGCAGAAACTTTAGAAAATTATTAGAAAATTGTGGCTTTGAATTTGAACATTCTGTCCGCGTGTCTCATGTAAAACGTGATTCTGCATGTTTTTCGTCTAATGGTATTTTTCCTGATTCTGCACCGTTTGGGCAGAAATTTAAGATTACAGTAGCAGTTTTTAATGTAGTTAAACGTGCAAAATTGGAGAATATGATTTCTTATTATGTGCTTTATGTATGCTAATATTGAATGTTGGGTTGAGATTATTGTATATGAAATAACTGACCTTATTTTGTGGTCATTTTGATAAAAAGGAGTAAAATAGATTCGTTGAATAATATATTGGGGATCTTATAATTTGATTGGAAATTTATGAGGGAAGATTATTATGGGTTAATTGATAAAACCCTTTATTGTAAGAAATCAGAATGCATATAAAAGTTAGAGATGTGATTAGACTATGATGAGACGGAACTATGTGATAAACGTGAAATTCACAATTATTGGGATAATACGAACGATAAACAATAATTGCAACATAATTCCTTAGTGTTCACCGCTCCCCGTTGTGTGATATGTTTTGTTTTTGGTAGCTCGACTTGCTGAGTGTACCTTTTTGCCAGTGGCTTCGTGATCAAGCTGGCCTAAGCCTTATGCTCGGCTTATTTGTTAGACGTCTAGGCATATTGACTGGCCTTCTGTGTGTATACCTGGTTTGGTTGATACCCCAACCAAACTAGCACCAGAGTGGATGTTGGTAGTATGTCCGGGCACACATGGGATATATGTGTGGGTGTACCATGGAGGGTGGCCAAGTGGTGAAGCTAGGGAATGCAAAGATAAATTTAAAGTTAATAAGTAATGAACATGGATTATTTCATAAGACTGATAAGCGTAGAATAATGAATGCGATGTTTGAGTTAGAATGTGGACGGTTTGTATACGGAATTGTTTGCTTGGTTTATGATCATTCAATTTGCAGGATGGTGGGCCCACTAACGTATTACAGGTTTGGCTCACCATAAGTAATGGGTAAGTATGAAATTCGTAGTAGCTTTGGATTTCTGGCAAGAAACTACTTGCCACCACATAAATGGAAACTACTCTATTGTCCAGATATGTGTGTGGAACTACCTGTCTTGACCCAAGAGTATTGTAGTGTAATTTGTTGTCTACGGGTTCAAGTTGGATCCCTAAGACTTGTTGTTTTGTTTAACTCATACCAGTCATGTGACTGACCCGAGTGTGTTATACATTCGGGGGCGTTTCTATATGAAACGTAGTCGAATGCATTTGTGCAGGTTTAGTTTTTGGAGATTTTCGTTGGAGCTTCTGTTTGGGTGAAGAGATGGTCGTTGTGTTGTTTATTATTGGAGTTGTACTTATTTTTGTTGTACTTGATTGTATTTTATTTTCTGGTATTGTGGGCCAGTATGTATAATTGTAATAAATATGGTATATTGGGTATTGAGAACGTTGTAGTTACTCTGACCAATGGATGTATAGATTTTATTCTTATTTATTTTTATTTCCGCTGAACTCTGTATGTGGACATTTTATTTATGAAAATGATGTTTTTTTTTTAATTTGAAAAGTGATATAATATTTATAATGGAACTTTATTTCTTTTACAATGAAATGGATGTTTGGGAATACATGTTTAATAATAAAGAGTTTTACTTTAAACACAAGCTCACATGTCCTTATTTAAGGAGTATTAAATACTGTTTTCAATAAATTTTCTGTTAGCATATGGGAGGGTGTCGCTCTCGTGATTTTTGGTAATTGAATATTAGTCCGGATACAGGCTCTGGATTGAATATTTGGTTGTCCAAAAATCGGGGTGTGACAGTAGTTCATAATACATTTGTACATATCCCATGATGATTTCATTCATTTATTCATACACATTCTAGACTTCTAAGTCATTCTAGGAATCCATGAACACAAGGCACACTACAACCTTAGCACATTCTAGATACATACATTGCATCCATGCAAAGATTTGGGGTTTTTGTAACTCCTAATCTAAGAAGATTATAAGGAAAGATCATGATCACAAATTCATGCTTCCCCCGATCTAATCATCCTTTCTCATCCATCCCGGGGATTGAGAGGTCTTTTTTTCTCAAAGAATAACATGCATCATACTAGCTTGCTAAGCATATTTTGATTTCTTTGATTATTTTGTTTCAAGAACAATTCATGTCCCCCTTTAAATTAGGAAAACTTAATTACTTGATACATGAGTAGACGATTTTTCCTAGGTTTGTTTTGTGTGATCTTTCACTTTGCACTGTGTGATACTTGGCTTAGATCTTATGAATGATATCTTATCTTTTGATCTTCCAATTTCAAGTTTCTTATGTGATGTAATATATTACCATAGTATTAATTGTCGAACCATACATAGTATAAGATGATTATTTGGATGCTAATTGAGGCCCGTCGAAAGACGGGGCGAGTTGAGGGTGTTTTAGTCGTGACAAAGGCTCCTTCCTCTCTCGTACCAAAACCCCGAACCAAGTTCTTTGGTTATGAAGGGTCGGTGCCCTTTATCCGTATGGGTGAGTCAAAATAAGGTTTCTTGGTTCCTTAAAGACCAAGTGGCGACTCTGTATCTATTTTCAACAGACCCTTTTCTATTTCTTTGATCAAAATCAAACAAATTTCAAAAAAAGCAAACAAAGCGGTGGAATCCCGGTATCCACAACACCGCGCCGCGAAAATACCAGTTTACTTTCAAAACTGTCCGCGCCATGTTAAACTTCCACAGATTTTGGAAGTGATGCAAAGCAAGATTTGACGCTTACTTTACTTTCCATTTATGACAAGTAATCATTGGATTGGGCTTGTTTGGGAATGCTATGTGTGTGTATGGATTCTTATGCCATAAGCTTGATTTCCCAAATAACTAGCAATTGCCCCCCTTAGGAGTCTATATTTGGCTCTTGGATTAATAGTTGAGTTAGTATCAATCTGTATTATATACGTATGTATATCTGTGTATAATAGTATTTAGTTAATTAGAAAATAAATCATTTTGTTGAGTATGAAAGGATGAACTTGGAGCCCAAGTTCCTCAAGTGATCCTCTATATATATGCTCTTCTACACTTCCTCATACACACAATTTGCATTCTTCCTTAGTTTTACAACAGAGAGAAGAGTGAGAGTCTTGAGAGTTTTCTTACAAAACTTTTAGAGAGAGAGGAGCTCAACCACCATAGCTAGGAGCTTTACTTGGGATTGCTTAATTCTTTTCTTTCTCAACAAACTTACTTCTATCAATCACAATGAGTAATATTAACTCACTTCTAATATAATTTATGCCTTGATTTATGTTTATATAGCTTAATTTAGAAATCTCCATTGATGTTCTTACGTAGGAAATCCATAGCTTGAAAATCATGAATTTTCCAAACTCAATCAAGATCCGTTTTTAGAATGAAATATGAAAGATTATATCATGTAGAGACTACAGTTACAATATTAGGACTTAATTTGTTCGTATGACGACGTATGATTAAAACAAAATTTTCGTCGTCTCTCGGATTTTCGTAAAATCCGAGAGTCACAGATTGATTCATGTAAAATTGATCGTAGATTCTTTTTCCTAGTTGAAAAACGAAGAGATCCATATAATAAGGCTTGATTTCTTCCAATTTTCAAAATGGGTATTCAAAACTGAAACAGGGGAATTCGGATGAAGAAGACGAAGCTACTGCACAAACTCGTGCGCGCAATCGCGCGAGCGACCTTTCGCGCTATCGGCCCGCGCGTGTGAGCCACGTGTTTTCAGGCAGACAGAAAAGGTGTTAAAAGAAAATCAAAAAAAGGGGGAATCGCGCGAGCGGACCGCGCGCGCGATCTTCCTATGTTCTGGCAGTTTGAAAAGTTTTATAAAAGAAAACGAAAAATGGGCATGTCGCGCGAGCGGCCCACACGAGCGACCCATCGCGCGAGCGGCCTGCGCACGCGACTTCTGATGGTTTCTAGTTTTTGCTTATTTCATGTTAAGGAACTGTTTGGTTGTTAACTTGTTGGTCCTTAATACTTTGTTTGCAAAAAATGTTAAAACAGATTATGTTTTGGGTATGATTGGTCATTTAGGAACGATTATGAGTTCAATTCTTTTCAAGCATACATTGTTGTTATTCCTAGCACTACATATGTTCTGTGGGTGGTTTCATGACATACATGTGGAGTCAATTGTACATGCATGGTGTGTGGTAGTCAGTGTGGAAAAGAAAGTGTGGTTGAGATTGTGTTGTGGACACTCCCTGGTAAGTGAGTACCAAATTGTGTTGTGGTTAAGATTGCGGCGAGAGTGTCTTTGAAAGGCAACGGTGGCAAAAGAACACGCCTTGACGCCCATGCATGGTAGCATCAAAGTGTGTGATGCCGAACTTAAACATTCCCTGACACCCATGGTAGTGCTAAAGTGTGGCCTATGGACACTCCCTGGTACCCGAGTCTGGATATTGTATGATGTATTTGCGAGGCGGATTAGGTACTAAAGTGTGAGGCATTGGACATTCCCTGGCACCCCGTGCTAAAGTGTGAGGCAAACTGGACATTCCCTGGCACCCCTGTGCTAAAGTGTGGCTATCGGAGTATTTCAAAGATACTGGTGTGAGATAGTGGATTGTTGTGTTTGTCGAGAAAAAAGAGTCGGTAAGATGAGATTGTGCATTGTTCTCATACACGGTCACATATATGTGAATTATAGCTTTCAAATGATATTGTGGTTGTTTTCTAAAATGAACTCTTTACTCTAATGTAAACTTGTTGAATTCAATGGGAATTTGAAAATGGTAAATGAGTATGTCTTACATTCAAAGTTATGTTATTAATACTCACCAGCTTCTTGAAGCTGACGACGTCGATGCGCCGTGGACATTCGTGTTTAGGCTTTTCAGGTTATGACTATGCTGGGCCCTATAATTATGCAAACTGAGAACCGCTTTTGGATGATAAAACTGCTATCAATATCCTATGCTTTAGTTTATGAACTGTTTTGTAATAAGGATGCATGACTGTAATAGATACTCCCTCTGTCTCATAATAAGAGTCCACGTTTCCTTTTTTGGATGTCCCACAATAAGTGTCCACTTTCTTAAATTGACATATAGCTTTTACTTGCTTTCAAAAACTACCCTTATAATAAAGACAAAGAAGCATTTATTTGTGGTTCCAAAACAAGCAAAAAGTCAAACACCCATCACATCTAAGGGTAAAATTGGAAAGTGACTCTTTAATGAACCAAATAAATTAATATAATACAAATTTGTTAAACATTGTGCAAAAAGGAAATGACACTTATTATGGGACGGAGGGAGTATTAAGTTATTGTTTTGACTTAAGGCGGTTTGTGCCTTTAGAGACCCCGTGCTGTAATAACTATTAGGGTAAATTACACTAACCTCCCCCGAGGTTTGACAAAATTACACGGACCTCCCCTCTAGTTTAAAAAATTACACTGACCTCCCTTGAGGTTTAGGTTCTCATTACACGGACCTCCCCTCCGTTAGAGAACTTGTGTATTCCGTGACGGAATTAGCTGATGTTACCATTTTTTGTTAACAAAATACCAAACTTGCCCTCACCATGAAAGATAATGTTTAAATAGACCAAAGTACCCTCAAACCTCAATAAATTGACCAAACGTAACACCCAAATCAATTCTATGTCTTTCCCTGCAAATACACACACATACATATGAAGATATAATAATTGAACTCCGAATTGGGTTTTGGGTTTTCATTGTTTGTTGTAATTAGTGGGCTATTTGATTCTTGCAGTTTGGAGATTTTATAGAATAAACATTTGGAGTGCAGTTTTGCTCACCCCAAAATTGCTTATCCAACTCTTCCATTGGTTAATAAAAAGTCATAGATCCCACTACATTAAAAACAAGAGCGGATAGAGGGCTGGGCTGACCTGGGCTGTAGCCCAGGGCAGCATGTCCAAGAATTGTTTTTAGCTTTGCCTCTAGCCCAGCCCATAAGCCATAGCCTTGCCCAATTGGTTTCCTTATAGCCTTTAGCCCAGCCCAATTGCCCAAAGACTTTTTCTTTTATAGAAAGCCCAGCCCAAAGACTTATATTACTTACTGATGTAATGATATACGTTTCTCAGAAAAAAAAAGAAAAAAAAAACTGATATGCATACATTTATTAGGTTGAAAATGTAGAAATTAAGAATCCTCTTTACTACTACTAAGTAAAGAGTTGTTTATCAAAATTAGACTATACTATTTATGATGCAAAAAAAAAAAAAAAATGTATAAATAAATCCAAAATATCTTTTCCCAACTCTTAAAACGACTAGAAGTAAAAGTAAACTATAACATTTATGATGCTAAAATTCATAATATAAACATACATTTATCAAAATAAGACTATACTATTTATGATGCAAAAATAAAAAAAAATATGTATAAATAAACCCAAAATATCTTTTCCCAACTCTTAAAACGACTAGAAGTAAAAGTAAACTATAACATTTATGATGCTAAAATTCATAATATAAACATACTTTGACCCAAAATTTTTTTTTCGGGGGTGCTGCCCCCGAACCTCCGTGGACCCCACGCTATATGTATTTCTAGCCCACCCCAAACTACTATCCTAGATACGCCCTTGATTAAAAAAGGGAAGAGTTGGATGAGCAATGGGTGAACAATTTTGGGGTGAGCAAAAATGTTTTGATCAACCAAATTCATTAATTAACAAAAACAACCATTGAGAAAAAAACAAATCTTCTAGAAATAAACCAATATTGACATCGAGAAAACATCTTTAAAAAAAAGGATAAATTGCAAATTATACCCCTATAGTTTGAGGGTTGTGACAATTTGGTCCTTGTGGTCTCAATTTTGGCAATTTACACTATGGTTTGAAAATTGTGCAAAATCCACCCAACTACAAAAAAAGCAAGGGCACAATGGGAATGTCACATTATTTCTAGCCAAAAATGACCACATGTGCAGGGGCAGACCTAGGAGTGTAGTTCAGTGAGAGCAAGAGCTTATACGGGAGTTCAGGAGCAGCACCCTGATCCGATTCTTTTTATTTTATTTTTATTTTATAGAAATAGTACAATTCTATGAGGTTCTTTTTTTTTTTTTTTTGGTACAAACTAATCTGTCCCATAATTCTTTCACAAAATTTTGTATTATAAGCATAATTCCTTATTTATGTTTATCACTTTGATATTTGTGTGGCAGTGCGTGTCTAGTTTGAAATGTATCAGATTGTTTAAAAGATTATAAGATATTATCGGATGATTTAATAGACTGTAAGATATTATCATATTATAAGCTTTTAGTGAATCAAATTGTTTAAGAGATTATAAGTTATTTATGGGATAAATTAGTTTGTACAAAAGAACCACATAGAATTATACTATTTTTATCCATAAAAAAATTAAAAAAATTAAAAAAAAATGAAGTGATATTCCCTAGAATCCCTGTATAAGCTTCTGCTCCCACTGAACTATACTCCTGGGTCTGCCCCTGCACATGGGGTCATTTTTGCTAGAAACAATGTGATATTCCCATTGTACCCTTGCTTTTTTTGTAATTGGGTGGATTTTGCACAATTTTCAAACTATAAGGTGTAAATTGCCAAAATTGAAACCATAAGGACCAAACTGTCACAACCATCAAACTATAGGGGTGTAATTTGCAATTTACCCTTTTTTTAACACCAAAACTATGTCATTTTGTAAAGGGCATTATTGACTTTTTATTTGTTCCGTTAGCTCCGTTTTCGACGAGGGAGGTCTATGTAATTTTGCAAACTAGAGGGGAGGTCCGTGTAATTACGTCAAACCTCAGGGGAGGTCAGTGTAATTTACCCTAACTATTAAGTTAGAAAAATATTGTAAGCCTTGATTGCTCTGCTCTGATTATTATGTTTTTGTTGTTGACGTTTGGGACGGAATCGATACTTCAAACTTTCGCGACCTACGGGTCCATAAAGGAAATTAAACGCTTTCCATATTTAAGCTACGTCGGGGCATGACAGTCAGACTGTCCCATGATTATTTTATTTTATTTTTATTTTTTATTTTTAACTTATCATTTTAATGAAAATCTTATAAATATTAATTTCTACCATGGAACTATGCCTTTCAAAACTCGCAATTTGTCTGCTTACAGTAGTTTATTATAGAAGCTAGTAAAGTGTTCTTCTTACCCTTGCAGATTAAGAGCATAAAACTATCGCAAAGGAAGTGCTTTGGCAATATTGAAGTATCACCATGCTACGGTATGTTGAATTGTGCTGTCATGTAATTGTATTAGGCAGGAGTCCCGCCCCCGTCCCACATTAAGAGTCTTTGATTCCATTTTTAGATGTCCCATTTTGAAAGTCTCATTGAAAAGTCCTGCGTACTCTAACTAGACACTTTTGAAGTATATACCCTTTACTACATAGAACAATAAAACTTTTCCACGTTTTCTTTGATGTGAAAGTCAAGGATCAAAATTTCGTTTCGATCTGTCCAGAAACAGAAACGTTTTGGAAACATTTCAGAAACGTGTGGAAACACCGGAAAATTTTGGAAACATTGAGAAACATGGCGAAACATAACTTCATTCTAAATTATATGCACGTGTAAAGCTAATAATTGATTAATTGAACCTTTGAGAGGTCTATATGCGTAGTTATATTAAAAATATGTAGTTCAAATTGAAAATATACGCGGATTAAGTCGCAATTCTACTGTCAATCACTTCATAGAATACACAAACACTTCATAGAATACAAAAGTTACATATGATAAGCACATAGTAAGCTAATAAGCCATCTCCAAAATAAAATAATTGTTCATATAACAAATACACAACCATAGGAGTATTTCGATGGAAACAATTATGTTTCGATCGAAGCAAATGAAATAATGTAGAATCATAGGTCTGTCTTGGTAGAAATAATCATGTTCTGATGGAAACAAAAGAAACAATGTCTTTTCGATGGAATCCATGGAATTTTGAGATTCCATGGCTGTTTCGTTTCCATGACCTAAGAAACGGACACATTTCTGCCGTTTCGATGGAAACAAAAGGAAATTTTGATCCTTGGTGACGCTAGAGTTTGAAATTCAAAAGGACAATAATGGAAAGTTGTAAAATTCTACAATAAAAAAAAATAAAAAAAAGTTGAAATTTCCAGAAAATACTATGGAGTAAAAAAATACCTTGCTACCATCAAAATGAAGGTATAGAGTTGTATGTTGCTATGTAGAACACCCATAATAACTAGTGTACATGCCCACAACTAGGTCAATGGAAAACAAAGTCGACAAGCATATATATATATATATATATATATCCGAATTTTGGATAAGCTAAAACCCAAATGAGACTATTTTCTAAGTGTTGTTCAAATGTTCTCTTCCATATACTGTTTTCCCAAGTGTTCTCTTGCTTAAATAATGTTGGAAAATTAAATTTTCAAACTTCAATAAAAAGTCAAGAAAAGAGGAAAGGATGTTAGGCATAAGTTTGAAATTTTTTAATTTATTTTGCACCATACTTTCTTTTCCTTCCCAATTTCTTCACGGTTTTCTTATTAACCAAACAAAGAAAAGTATTTCCCTTGGACGTTGTGGGACCCACCTTAAATTGGAGCCAAAGTTTACATAAACTTGTTATTTGAAGTCCAATTTTCCAACAGCTACTACAGTACTACCCTTTTCATTGGAACAATAATAGCCTAGAAAGTAAGGTCTTGTTTGGTTCTAGATTAGTGCGAGGAAACATTTAAGGCTCTGTTGGGTTTGCGGGTTCATTGAAGGAAAGGAAAACTACTTCTTGTGTTTTCCTCCATTTTTAAATAACAATAGAAGTACAAAATAATTCAACGTACAATTATAACTTGAGAAAGAGAAAGGAAAATGACACTCAAAAAAAAAATCCAATTTATCTCTCACAATATTTTCTGTCCATTCTTATTTGCCTCATTGTTTTCCTTGGTGACCAAATAAAGGAAAACTTTTTTGTTCAAGTAAACGGGAAAGCAGTTGTGTTTTTTTTTATAAAAATGATGAAAACTGAAAACTGAAAATCACATTTGTTTTTGGTTCTTTGCCCAAAATTTGGTTGTCGTTTTCAAAAAAGAAGAAAAGAAAACGACAACGATAACCAAACACATTTTAGATTTGTAGAAACAAAAATGAAATGATTACCAAACTCGTTTTCAATTTTTGTATTAAAAAATAGAAAACAAAAATATAATTTTGAAAACTGCAGCGTTACAGGATTTCTACTAAATAAAAATTCGGTAAAAAATTCCCTCAAAGGATATTTATTTTAGTTTAAAGGACAACTTGTTTTTAATTTCGGTATTAAAAAAAACTCCAGAGATTAGTGAAACTTAATCGAATCAAATTCTTATGTTACAAATTCACAGAATTTGTTATGTGATATTTGAAATTTTCACATGACTTGCTATGTAAATATTTTTTTTTGAGTGGCATTTTACTAGAGAGAGCTCAACTAGCTAAATTGTATTTTGGTTACTCCTAAAAGGTAATTACAAATGAAGTTCATGCTCACAGCCATAGCATATAAATTTAAGAAGAATATTTGCTAGTACTAATATATATATATATATATATAGAGAGAGAGAGAGAGAAACGATTTAAGTGCAAATCACAAAAGACGACCACAGACGACTTTTTGTGACAAAATTTTTCGTCACAAAAAATGACATTTTCGTTGAAAAAAGTCAATCCACTCCTTAGTCCGTCTTTTATGGTTCGTCGGAGATCTTTACTGAATATATATATATATATATATATAATAACCGAAAGAAAAATAAAAATAGAACAGCTCTGATTGTCAAATGTCAAGCAAAGACAAGTTGCTTTAAGTTGAACTCGCCATAGCTACAAACAAAGAACAATCTTATATATATATATATATATATACAGTCCGGATCTTAAGCGGGTGTCAAAAGACGGACTTTGGGACGGACCACTTTTAGCGACGAAAATGTCACTTTTAGCGACGAAAATTTTCGTCTCTAAAACAATGATTTTTAGCGATGAAAAATTTTGTCGCTAAAAGCGACATTTTCGTCGCTAAAAGTGGTCCGTCCCTTAACACCCGCACTTGATCCTCGCTATATATATATATATATATATATCTCTTCTTCTAACATAGTTATTATTCTTTGCATGTATCTCGTGGCACTTATTTGTTTATTTATTTATTTGATAAACTTGTGGCACTTATCTAACTAGGTACATATTCACAACGAGCTGGATACACTCTGTTTTAGCATCATTTCGGTCTAAATAATGTTTACATAAATCAATAATAGACCAATGAGATATTAAATCAGTACATACCATACAACACAGAAGTAGAGTGCTGCCCCTGGTGCCCCATTAACATCTAGCTTATGACTATTTATCATTATTTGAGATGAGGCAGAGATTTGTAAAGATACAAACCAACCACAGCACAAAGTGCAAGGTCTAAATTATTATTATTATTTTGATAACCAGTAATCATTTAAAATTTTGTTACATATGTGTATATATATACCTATGAGTACATATGTAACTTAATACACTTGACCAAAATTCAAGAGCTAATCATGAATCCAACCTTAATTTTTTCCTTTCTCCTACTGTGTCTGGTCGCCGGACCCTGTTGCCGGACGATGGCCGATGTCGCCGGCGGCCGGTGGGACCTCTTATTACCCAACATCGGCATCTCAGCAATGCACATGCAACTACTCATCAATGACCGGGTCGTAATGTCCGATCAGACCGATTATGGCCGATCCAACATCACTTTGCCCAAGGGAAAATTCCGAATCGGTCCAAACGACACCACACCGACGACCGATTGCACCGCTACGACGTATCAACTAACACTGTACGCCCCCTCACGGTGGTGACTGATACGTTGTGCTCCTCTGGTTCTGTAATGGCCGATGGCACACTGATCCAAACCGGTGGTGCCAAGGACGGAGGTTGTGCGGTCCGATCTTATCGACCATGTGACGACTGTGATTGGGAAGAAACCCAATTTGGGTTGGTCCAAGAAAGATGGTACTCCACCAATCAAGTATTACTAGACGGCCGACAAATAATAATCGGCGGCCGACAACAGTTCAACTACGAGTTTTACCCAAAAAGTGAATCAGCCAAAATTGCTTTTGATTTACCTTTTTTAGCGCCCACAAATAGAGAACAATTTATACCCATTCGTTTTTCTGAATGTGGATGGTAATTTGTTTATTTTTGCCAATAATAAAGCAATTTTATTCGATTATACGAACCGGGTCATTGTCAAAACATACCCGGAAATACCGAGTGGCGACCCACGTTGTTACCCGAGCACCGGCTCTGCAGTTTTACTTCCATTGAAGAACCTTCAAGCACCAGCAATTGAGGCTGAAGTTTTGGTGTCTGGTGGTGCACCAAATGGATCGTATGTCCAAGCACAAAATGGTACTTTCGTTATAGCTTTGAGTACCTGTGGTAGGATTAAAATAACTGACCCGTCACCTCAGTGGGTTATGGAAACAATGCCAATGGCTCGGGTAATGGGTGACATGGTTTTGCTTCCAAATGGTGATGTATTGATTATCAATGGTGCTGCAAAAGGCATTGCCGGATATGAACTCGGTCGGGATCCTGTTTTGAAGCCGGTAATTTATCGACCTAATGGCCCTATTGGGAATCGGTTCGAGGTTCAAAATCCGACCACAATACCCCGATTGTACCATTCCATGTCAATTTTGCTTCGTGACGGTAGAATTCTGGTTGGTGGTGGCAATCCCCATTTCGGCTACAAGTTCACAGGAGTCCTTTACCCGACAGAATTAAGCTTGGAGGCATTCTCGCCATCCTATTTGAATGAGGAATTTGCAAATTTATGCCCGAAGAATATTTTGCTTATTTCTCAAACTACTATTGGATATGGAAAATGGTTACCAATTCGGTTTATCCTCCCGGGTTTGCTAAATCAAAATTTGATTATGGTAACAATGGTAGCACCATCATTTAACACACACTCATTTTCGATGAGCCAAAGATTGTTGGTGCTTAACAGAGAGAACTTGACAACTGTTGGAAATTTCACCCACGAACTTATGGTGTTGGCACCGGGTTCGGGTAATATTGCACCATCCGGATACTATCTTCTACACGTTGTCCACCAAGGAATTCCTAGTGAGGGAGTTTGGGTCAAGCTCCAGTAGAAAGTTTTCCATAGAAGCCTAGTGCACTCTCTATTTGTTAGGGGTGTACATCGGTTGGTTCGTTTTAAAGCTGTGAATAATTTTAAAAAAATCGATCCAATTACTCGGTTCGGATATCGGGTTAGTCCATTGATTTATTGGTTCACCCATCCTATTTGCTCTTTTACAGTCCCCCCAACCCCTTCCAAAAAAAAAAAAAAGAAAGAAAGAAATAAAGAAAAAGTTAGTTGTAAAGATATGAAGCTTGATTTGGATTGCTTTTAGAAGAATCGATGGTATTCGAAACTCGAAAGTGTGATTATAATGGTGCGAGTTGTTGAGATGCTGTGCAGTAAAAGTGATTATGATGTAAGAAAGTGATTGTGAGTGTTTGCATACACTATTGGAAAACGGATATGTAAGTTGAAAAGCCAATTTGACCCTAATTATTTACTCCATCTGCCAATTTTTTTTTTCTACTATATAAAGACCATTTCTGATTGCTATGAAATTATTCAACTTATCATAAGGTTAGCAATAGTTGTTATTTTCAAAGCAAACTAACTATATGGGTGTGTTTGATAACCCTAAGTGGTGAAAATAAAAAATTTCAGCACTTATTTATTTTCAGTACGTTTGATAACATACCACTTAATTGAAAAAGTAATCAAAAAATACTGGAAACTTAAAGTGAAAAAATTCTACCGAAAGAAATCATTGAATGTAGTCTATTTCAGTATTTGAAGCACTATTTTCAGTATTACAAATTCAATCGCTTAAAATTTTCAGTACTTAAATTTTAGCACTTAATTTTCAGTACTTAATTTTCAGTTTTATCAAACAGACCCTATGTGTATAAGTCCCAGTTTGCCACATAGCCAGTTTGCTATTGCAATAGCCGCTATTACTTTGTTGAGTAATGATTTGTGCACCGAAAATGTGCACAGAAAACGTGCACCGAAAGATTCTGGCCACTAGAAGTAGCGGGCCCCACTGTGTTTGGCAACAGACCCCACTAATCCTGTGGCCAGGATCTTTCTGTGCACATTTCCTGTGCACAACTGTCGGTGCATATAGCATTACTCTACTTTGACAATAGTAACAATCTTTTGTAACTGTCCATTTTTTAAGTTCAAATTTCAAGTGTCACATCATATAAAAAGAGTTTTATACTTATAATAGAGGGAGATCACTTTGGTACACCAAAATGGTATTGGTGTAGGTACACCAAAATGAACCAAGACCTTTGGATGATGGTTTGGAGTGATCTCAACCATCCAACCAAACACCTCACCCTTAAATGAAAAACCATTCTAGTTTGGCCCAAAATCTACCCCCTCACCTCTCTAGCCGGTTACAAGTTTAAGTGAGACACACCATCATTCTTCTTTCTCTTCCTGACTATTCCCATTTTCCTCTCTTTCCCTCTCATTTTTGAACCAACTGTGAGCAAACCCCAGCCCAAGTAGTGGTACACACTTGTATATTGTTTGCCCAATATTGAGTCATATATCAATCCCTTAATTAAAACGGCACAACATGTTTATCAACATAATGACAATCAATTTAGTATTTATTCCACAACAAAATTATCATTCACTTTCGTTATACTTGTTTTTATTTTTTCTTGCTAAGCAAAGAAAAATTTTCTTTATAGACTTGGCTCTTTTTGCCGCAAATTTTCTTTTTCTTTTTATAAAGCAAAAATAAAAGAAATCCAATTTGTTTGTTTGATTGTTTGTTTTTATTTTTTCCTTCATCCACTTGAAAGTTGAGATCATATTAGGTACTGAATTTGTAATCTCTCCCTTCTAGCTAGTAGCTCTAAAAGTTTTCCAACAATTATGTTCTCTCCCTAGCAAATTTGAGCACCAAAGTTCCAGAAGAAAACAAAGTAAAAAAAAAAAGATTGCTACATACAAAGGGCATTAAACCTTAAATAATAAGACTTGTCATTTTGATAGTACTGTATATAACAAGGGAAAATTGGTGAAAAAGGTTATTAAAAGGTGTTTTATTGGGATTAAAGACAATTTAAAATATACATTGGAAACAAGTCCTGTCAAAAAAAGACAAAAGAAATAAATTTAAAAAAACCGCATCTACCCTTGGCGCCACACGAGCACATGTGCACGATCCGCGCCTCCCCAAGCGCGCCTCACGCGCATGGCTTTCTCCAAAGACTGCTTGAAAGATGGTCTGATGGAAAGAGTAAAATGGATTTGAAAAGTGATGTTTTAATATTGTGGATATAGGTTAAAAATGGGCTTGGGCTTTTGTCCTTGGTAAGTTTGTTGTTAATGGGCTGTCTTTTTTAATCCAAATATGCCCAACTTTTAAGGACCTTAAGCCAAGCCTCCCATATAACAATATGTATGTGCTTGGTTGTTTTCCGGTGAAGTTGGAAAAACGAATGGTCTTGTGTGTTTATCAGGACTCACTTGTACTTGTAGCAACTATAACTTCGAGGAACTAATGTTATTAATGCATGTTATCTTTTTTGCAGCACTTGGTTTGCGTCTTCTCAAAGACCTATAAAAAAAACTGGGTTATGTTTTGGATTAACTCCATTTACATTTTGAATAACTCCATTTATGTTTATAAACAATTTTGTGTTTTGATCTTGAAACTGACGCATGTCTATAAATGTAGAAAGAAGCTCAATGTTATAAGTTGTCACGACCCATAAAGCTACGCGAGAAAATAGGACACTTGGCAAAAGTTTTGTCCAATTGAAACCTATCCAAAAGAATCCATTTTGAAAAACAGAGGTCCAGTCGACTGAAGTACAGACTCAGTCGACTGAAGACCCAAGCAATGAGTTTTTTTAAAGGAACAACAAGCCATCCAGTTGACTGTGTTTGGAGTCCAGTCGACTGGGACCTCAAGTTCTCAGTCGACTGACTCCACCGAGTCGACTGTGTCTCTAGCAGAACCAAAATCGACGTTTCCAACAGGTGTCCAGTCGATTGTGTTGGGGACCCAGTCGACTGGATTCCTACTGTTCACTCGCAGTGTTTCAAAAAACACAGGTCCAGTCGACTGAAACATAAACCAGTCGACTGATCCCCTGCTGAAGGCAACCCAATCAGTTTTATCAATCCATGGATTTCCCAATTAAAACAAACACATACACAACTGAATTTTAACAAATTAAACCATCACTACTGGTGTTCGAATACAAGATTACAATACTATAGATCCTCCCTAAGAATTTAATTACAACAATTACAACTTCCAATCCTATTTCAAGTTTAGGGAAAACAAGAACAAAAATATAAACAAGGTGATTCCCCAGCGTTCGTCAACGGCCTCATTCTTCACGCTTTTTTTTTGCCTTTCTTCTTCTCACCTGTAATGGAGTACAGTTCTACTGCTCAGCTATATGCTGAACGTACAATTCTAAATGTATATATATATATATGTACATGTATATATATATGACAGTCCATGCTAAAAACATCCAAAACACATAAAAATAGTCTCTAGGGTGAGTGGTACGCATTCATCCGGTCGATGCCGTGGAAGGCACACCTCTTCCACGCATCACATACACTGGTTGGGCCTTCCTCCATACTAGGTACCGTGTCCTGGTTGGGCCTTCCTCTATACCAGACACAACCACAATCAAACATCATCAAATCCTCAAGGTTCGAGGAGCTTACCTCCGGATGAATTTGAACCAAACCGCTTTTGACCCAAGTAGACACATAGCATGCTCACATAGACAATTGTACATGATTTTTATGTAATTTCACGTGCATAATTAACGGGCCTCATTAGTACATGAATTTTGCCCAGATCCAAAATATCAAAATCGATATTTAAAACACGAAAAACTCATATATTTCATAGATCTAGAATTCAAACCTCGTGCGATCTCCTTCAAACTTTGAAGGATCGACTAGAGGCCCGAATAAACGTCGGATCTCAAGTTATACGCGATTCCTATAAGTTTTACTGGGTTTTCCCCAAATTTTTAGAAATTAGATTTTTGAAAAAAGTTGCCAAACGTGGCCTAAGTAGTATCAAAACGTAGATCTTACCTCTACGAGTTCAAATATCAAATCTGGTCAAAATCCGACGGACGAACGGTCGTCGATCGAGGTCGTGAAGCTCGAAGCTACTAAATCCCCCTTTTCTCTCTCTTCCAATGATATTTTGTAAAGTTTTGAAAAAATGAAATTTCAACCTTATCTACTTATAGGCAAACTTTCTAGAATTTATGTTTACCTCCACGCAAGTTTCTCAAACTTCTAATTAACTCTTGAAACGTCGCACACGTTCTCACCACAGTTCTCAAAATGATATAGAACAATATCAAAACTATCAAAAATCACTCTACACAAGTATATTTACTATTCATCAAAATACCAGATATTGCCAAATAACATTCAATTCACATAAATTCCATTTAATCATGCCAATTCTAAATGAACTTTCAAGTTTCCTTGTCCTTACTTGACACCTCACAGTTGACTCACTGTCAACCTCATTCACCATTATCAAAATCTATCATTCTTTCTTGTACAAAACACAAAATCTATCATTCTTGCTCCGGATTGGTGTACCATGTAATCCATAATCTTGCTTGGTTTGATTCCAACGCTACGCATGGAACTCACTTGTGCTTTATCAGGAGATGTAACTTTTCGATGTGACCGTAGAAAAGGCATGCAAGGCGGTGGTGCTAGCGAATGGGAATGCTCTTTAACAAAATCTACAACATCGTACACTGACCCGTCCTTTGACAATTTGACACGAAACATGGCAAGACATTTAACTCTAGAAATTGCCCGTGGTTCCCGCTGCCTATCTTGCCTCTGTAAATGCTCTTGCTTTCTTAAACCCGCTCTAGAACAACGCCATTTTCTCGATCTAACAGTGCCATCATTTTTTAGGGCCAAATTTTCTTTTCTAATACTGAAGCCCATTGTCTTTGCATATAAATTGTACCAAATATATGCTTCAGCCTCTGATTTGAATTTTAAGGCCAACACATCATCTTCATTCAACTCTGACATGGCTTTATCCATGTTAAAATCAAACAAAGGTGGGTGGAGCGTGCTCCCACCAACTTCTGGACATATGTCATCAGTGTTTATCGTTGGTACACCAAAGGAGTATTCGAACCCAGATGTTTCATTAGTGTTTGTCTTAGCTACACCAAAGGAGTATTCGAACCCAGATGTGTCCTTAGTCTTTGTCTTAGCTACACCAAAGGAGTATTCGAACCCACCATCTGAGTTATCATCATCATCATCATTAAAATCGATGTCCTCATCATTTGTTAAATCAACAATCACACTTTTTCCCTTAGAACAATTACCATCCCCCATTGCAATTCAACCTGCAGAAAAAATCAAGTTACAATAAGATATTATGGTTCCCTTATAGTTATTTATTGTTCCTGGATTTCCAGTGTTGGTTCCTTTGATTTCTAAGTTATGTTCCTTAATCATTCATACACGGTTCTATTATAAATACAAATAAGTTCCTTAATTATTCGTACACGGTTCCATAATCATAATATTCAGATTTTGTTCCATGATCACAAACTTGTGAAACAAAATATAATAGACTTCTCTTTCCAGACACATTGTTTTTTTTTTATGCAGAATATAATATCGTAGAAACAAAAGACATCCTTAAATAGTTGTGCACTAAACATACTCCATATTACACCTCATCTAGATCGCCATAGTATTCATAACAATAAATAGACAATAACTAATCATTAAACACAACATCTAGATCGCCATAGTGTTCATAACAACATACAGACTTTCCGTCATCTCTCATTAGACACCCAGGAAGAAAACGCTGAAAATCACCATCAACATCGTCCTCACGATAATCCGGTAGATTGGGATAAACATCGGCATAGTATGGATCACATTCAATATCCTGTATAGCAAAGACGGGGGGGTCATAATACTTTTTTGCATCTTCTATTGCGTGAACACGCTGCAATCGTCGTTTCATCTGTCGAATCTCTTGCTTCAACAAATCTATGACCCGATCATCATCCCTATACGAATTTTGCATCAAATCAGGAGCGCGAGAAATTGGTATTGGAAGCCCGTGCCAACGACAATATAACTCACACTCACACCGTATACTAAACAATCTTGTCCATTGTAGATCATCTCCAATAACAACAACATTATTTGGCAGTCGAGTGTGAGCATCACCAATGATTATGTGCCCAACATTTGTGAAAGGTAAATTATAAGGTATTGGGGTGTTAACAAAAGGACGCCTTTCACCATACCAAGTCTACCCATTAGGATCTGTGTAAGAGCAATATGCATGCCATACATCGGTAATTGAAGGAGCCCTTCTTCCACTTCCTCCACTTCTCCCTCTACCTCTACCCCTTCTCATCCTAAGGAGATTTGATTTCAAAGTCTTGAAAGTATACCTCCTTCATCCATAGTTTCAATAAATTAAACATGATTCCATTATCATTCATACATGGTTCTATTATAGTAAATATGGTTCCTTTGATTTCTAAATTAAACATGGTTCCGTTAATACATGGTTCCATTATCATAAAAAAAATGGTTCCTAGATTTCTTCTCTTTTAGGTTCTTTTGATTTCTAAGTTCTGTTCCTCTAAATTAAACATGGATCCATTATCGTTAGGACATGGTTCCATTATCGTAAAACATGGTTCCAAGATTTCTTCTCTCGGTTCCTTTGATTGTAAAGTTTTGTTCCTTTAAATTAAACATGGATCCATTATCGTTAGGACATGGTTCCATTATCGTAAAACATGGTTCCAAGATTTCTTCTCTCGGTTCCTTTGATTTCTATGTTTTTTTGCTCTAAATTAAACATGGATCCATTATCATTATGACATGGTTCCATTATCGTAAAACATGGTTCCAAGATTTCTTCTCTCGGTTCCTTTGATTTCTAAGTTTTTTTGCTCTAAATTAAACATGGTTCCATTATCGTTATGACAGGGTTCCATTATCGTAAAACATGGTTCCAAGATTTCTTCTGTCGGTTCCTTTGATTGTAAAGTTTTGTTCCTATATATTAAACATGGTTCCATTATCGTTAAGACATGGTTCCATTATCGTAAAACATGGTTCCAAGATTTCTTTTCTCGGTTCCTTTGATTTCTAAGTTTTTTTGCTCTAAATTAAAAATGGTTCCATTATCGTTAAGACATGGTTCCTAGATTTCTTCTCTCGGTTCCTTTGATTGATAAGTTTTGTTCCTCTATATTAAACATGGTTCCATTATCGTTATGACATGGTTCCATTATCGTAAAACATGGTTCCAAGATTTCTTCTCTCGGTTCCTTTGATTGTAAAGTTTTGTTCCTCTGTATTAAACATGGTTCCATTATCGTTAAGACATGGTTCCATTATCGTAAAACATGGTTCCAAGATTTCTTCTCTCGGTTCCTTTGATTTCTAAGTATTTTTGCTCTAAATTAAATATGGTTCCATTATCGTTAAGACATGGTTCCATTATCATAAAACATGGTTCCTAGATTTCTTCTCTCGGTTCCTTTGATTGTTAAGTTTTGTTCCTCTATATTAAACATGGTTCCATTATCGTTAAGACATGGTTCCATTATCGTAAAACATGGTTCCAAGATTTCTTCTCTCGGTTCCTTTGATTTCTAAGTTTTTTTGCTCTAAATTAAACATGGTTCCATTATCGTTAAGACATGGTTCCTAGATTTCTCCTCTCGGTTCCTTTGATTGATAAGTTTTGTTCCTCTATATTAAACATGGTTCCATTATCGTTATGACATGGTTCCATTATCGTAAAACATGGTTCCAAGATTTCTTCTCTCGGTTCCTTTGATTGTAAAGTTTTGTTCCTCTATATTAAACATGGTTCCATTATCGTTAAGACATGGTTCCATTATCGTAAAACATGATTCCAAGATTTCTTCTCTCGGTTCCTTTGATTTCTAAGTTTTTTTGCTCTAAATTAAATATGGTTCCATTATCGTTAAGACATGGATCCATTATCATAAAACATGGTTCCTAGATTTCTTCTCTCGGTTCCTTTGATTGTTAAGTTTTGTTCTTCTATATTAAACATGGTTCCATTATCGTAAAATATAGTTCCAAGATTTCTTCTCTCGGTTCCTTTGATTTCTAAGTTTTTTTGCTCCAAATTAAATATGGTTCCATTATCGTTAAGACATGGTTCCATTATCGTAAAACATGGTTCCTAGATTACTTCTCTCGATTCCTTTGATTGTAAAGTTTTGTTCCTCTATATTAAACATGGTTCCATTATCGTTAAGACATGGTTCCATTATCGTAAAACATGGTTCCTAGATTTCTTCTCTCGGTTCCTTTGATTGTTAAGTTTTGTTCCTCTATATTAAACATGGTTCCATTATCGTTAAGACATGGTTCCATTATCGTAAAACATGGTTCCAAAATTTCTTCTCTCAGTTCCTTTGATTTCTAAGTTTTTTTGCTCTAAATTAAATATGGTTCCATTATCGTTAAGACATGGTTCCATTATCGTAAAACATGGTTCCTAGATTTCTTCTCTCGGTTCCTCTGATTGCTAAGTTTTGTTCCTCTAAATTAAACATGGTTCCATTATCCTTAAAAAATGGTTCCTGGATTTCTTCTCTCGGTTCCTTTGATTGCTATGTTTTGTTGCTCAAAATTAAACATGGTTCCATTATCGTTATTACATGGTTCCATTCTCGTAAAATATGGTTCCTAGATTTCTTCTCTGGTTCCTTTGATTTCTAAGTTTTGTTCCTCTAAATTAAATATGGTTCCATTATCGCTAATACATGATTCCATTATCGTAAAAACTTCAACCTACACAACCTACTCTTTTAAAAAGGAACAAACATACATGATCTTAGGAACAACCTTTATTTATAAAGGAACAAACATGTAATATGTACATGCAACCGGCTACATCAAGTTCATCTACCATTAATGCATGTCAGATAGCATTTAATGGCCACCAACTTTTGCTTTTTCCTCCAATCAATCATTGACACTTGGCAAAGTAGTTTGGTGTACCTACACCAATACCACCTTGGTGTACCAAAGTGATCTCCATAATAGAGTGGACTTGGAAAGTAGTTAAAGATTATTAATTTTTCAAGGAGGACTCTCAAAATGGAACTAGCTAGAACAGAATAAAAAAGACTCTTAGTTTGGAATGAAGGAAGTAATTGAAAATAACTAGTTCATTATTTCAATATTATTTAATTTATTATTATTATTATTTTTTTGGATCATATTCAATTTATTAAATTAACTGTAAATAAATACTTGATAATGCTATTGTCATTGGAAAATTAATTCTGTGATACATCCAAGTAGATTAGGATGTAGCATGCATCCTAGTGGTTTGAATCACAAAAAATGTTATAGTTAGGTCTCAACTCGCTTTTAAAACCCAAAGTGGTTTTGAAAGTTTCGATCTTTTGGAACTTGATTATAATATTTTGACACCTAAGTTACAACATTTGCCACCAAATTGGTATGTATGATACATCCTAAATTACTAGAGTAATACGAGGGGTACAACTATTTTTTGCAACTCATTTACAACCATCTCTATCTCTCTCTTCAGTTGCACTCTCTATCTCTCTCTTCAGTGGCACTGGGGCCAATTAGTGCCACTGAAGAGAGAGATAAAGATGGTTGTAAATGAGTTGTGAAAAATAGTTATACCCCTAGCATTGTTCAAATTACTAAAATGTAGCATAAAAGATCCCATTGTTAATACTTTAGGTAAATATATATTAAAAATATATTAGTATTTAGTAGTACTTGTAAATAATAGCACCTGTTTAAAAGCTTGGATACATATCGAAAAAAAAAGGGTCAAATACATTTTTATCTCTATAGCCGGTAAAGTGTTAAGTAAAAATTGTAATTGTGTTGACTTGTGGCTTGAGACAAATGTACCCTTTATTTTAGTCACAATCACATGAGAATTAAGTATTAATTTTTAAATTATAAGGGTAAAATAAAAATAGATCTAAATCATAGTGGAGTAAAATGAGTTTAACCCGTTGACAAAAACCTTAACGGTTTCTTTTCAGTCAAAGTCAAACGGGATTAATTATCAACTTTTAAACCACAAGAATATTAAAAATAGATCTAACCAAAAGGCGTAAAATGAATTCAAGCCATAAATATTGGGGCAAAACATAGTTAATTTTGAAAATTGGTTAAAACGGTAGTCTGCTGGGGGCTAACATTTTACGTATAAATTTTTGAATTTGAAGTTTGTTTGTGAAATGTTCTTCACTTTGATAGTACATGAAAAGAAAACAAGATAGAATTACATTACACCCTTCATTCTTCACTTACTTTAAAGATGCATTTTAATCAGGGCTGCAACTCGGGCGAGTTGAGCTTGATTTTAGGCATGTCCAAGATGTTCAACCCGAGTTTTAGTGTATCTGCACGAGCCGGGGTCCGAGCCCGAGCCCGAACCCAAGACCGAGTTGCAATACAGAAATAACTTCTATACAGTATCAAATAGTTTTTTTGGGTTCTTATTTGAGAAAAACTTTCACCTATTAATTTAGTTTTTTAATAAAATCTAATGAGATATATTTGCTACTAAAAAGATAGTATGATTATATGGCTAAAAAGAATACATAAATAAAATACATTACAACTATGATATTTCAACATGTAAATGCATATATACGAATAACTTCAATTCACCTTGGGCTCGGATTATTTAGATTATTAACCCTCGTGCCCATGAGCAATACAAAATGTTAATGTAAACTTAAATTTTAGTTGTATTTTTATAATATTAATACTTAGCAATCAGGTTCTAAATCGCATTAGGTATGCGCACTGAGTTTTTTTTGCCTAAAAAAACTGTGGGCTAGCGGGGCGACGGGACAGAGAACGGATTAGCGGGGCGGCCCACAATTTTCTTAGGCAAAAAACTCAATGCGCATACCCAGTGCACTTTAGAGTCTGACTGAATACTTAGATATATACAAAAGTCATAAAAAGTTAGGGGAGTTTTAAAATTTAAATTTAAGAAAGTGGTGAAGATTGAGATATTTATTATTAATATTTGGACCCTTAATTAGATCATGACACACATAAGTCACATTCTTCTTATATTGTGTATATATATATCTACTCTTAGCAAAAAAAAAAGTGTATATATATATCTACTTCTACTACTATATTATAAGAGCCGATCCTATTTCTTATCGTTTGGTTCTTTGTCACTTCTTTATAGACTCTATTTCTCATGCCTATCTCCTTGCCGCGACCTCTCTGCTTCACCTGCCTGCCGACACCAACGCCGCCTTATCGTTTGGTTCTTTGTCACTTCTTTATAGACTCTATTTCTCATGGATCTCCAGCCTTCATTCATGTACAGTATCAGATCTGAATTGATTTTGATTTTGCTTTTGCAGATGCTTTCGACTATGTCTTTCTCTGGGAGAAGAAATGGTTCGGGTATAATTCGAGAGCTTTGATTTGGTATAGTGTTGAAACGATTGAATGAATCTATCCTGATATTCGTTTTCTTTTCCACATATTCATTTGGCAGCCCTCCTATTGCCAATTCTTCAGATATTCATCTATCAAAATCGAAATTTTATTTGGGGTTCCGTTAGTACATCTGTGTGTTTGTGAATTTACATACCTTCCAGATAGGGTTTGTATTCCACTAATAGGACCTCCACAATATATAATTTTTGGAGTGAAAAAAGAGACTTTTCTAGGGTACCCAACAAAATAATAGATTGATTTTTATTTCAAGTTATTTGGTAGTTTTCTTTGCTACCGATCAACCTTAGGAAAGTATTTTTAGTGTCAAATTTGATTTTTATTAAAAAAAAAATTGATATCAAATCCTTATGTAAATAATCACTAAAATCCTTATTTTCCCTGCCTTTTATTTGTACTAAATGGAGGAAAAACCACACAAAACAAACTTTTTGTTTTATAAATATACAAACCAAACGAGGTTTATGGATGCTTTTCTATATATGCAAATCAAATAGAGCCTACGGAGTGAATTTCGAAGTAAATAATCGTTTTACCTTTTCTCTTCTTTTCTTTGTGAACTCCCTTATTTCGTCACGTTTAACTTATTAACCGAACGAAGAAAAGTATTTCCCTTCCTTTCCCTTACTACACCCGAGTTATAGGAAAGCAAGACCTAAACACGTGCACATAATAGAATAAAATCAACAACGAGTACTAGAACATGATTGTCCAAGGATAAGAGTATGAGAAATTGTTGTCCAAATGAGGTAGAACATGACTTCAATATGAATCCAAAATTCACAAAACTCAATTTGTTTTTTGGACATAAAGAGGAATAAGCATTAATAATGTGGTTATAAGTCACATAAACAAAACTGCCCCATGCTAACATAGTGAATCTGCCCTGTCAATGGGCCGGAAAATAAAAATTAAAAATGACCCTTATAGAGCTTAAGAATATAAAGTGGAAGTGATTAGCAACACCACATTGGTTTTAGCTCCTTCACATGTTTGCTTTGGGTTCTACAACCTTTCTTTTGTATTTTTATTTTTCCTGGGTGAAACTGTGTTTCTTTTGGATGATGATGGATGGAGAGCAAAAACAGTAATCATGTCAGAATAATGATATGGTACCCAAATTTAAGTCCAATGTACATTTGGTTCTTAGATACTTTGGTAGTTATACAACTTTCAATGAAAATTCGTTGGTCCCTAATAGATGTGGTACAAATGTCAAACCACACTTTGATGGAATTGGCTCATTGAAGCAACTTCTACCTAAATTGAGGACTTTTTTTGATCCTATGATACACCAGTTTGCAATAGGCGAATAAGCTGTTACTAAATGCATCAACAGCCAGGTTCAGAAGATTTGAAACCTCATTTGGAAAATGGCCTCAAAAACTATTTATGCTCATGTCTAAGCTTCTTAGATTAGTAAAATTGAAGATACCAATTGGAGAATTTCAAGGACAATTAGATCCCACAAATTTTCCCACCACTTTCAATTTCAATCTCGAACGGGTCTCTCCATTGTAGAATATCACAGCATGTTAGTGTTACCATGAACTTTCTCCCTTATTTCTTCTCCCCCTCCCCCCTTAATCACTCTTCCTCTTTGGAATTTCTTGATTATTTCACCACGGTTTTTCTGCTGTTTATTACTCATCAGCCTTAAAACTCAGGTAACTCTATCATGACACTCGATCCCTGTATTTGCTGCTATGTTTTCATCTGTACATGTTTATGTTAATTTCTTTTGAGATAACAAAATGAGATACAATAAGCTATTACTGTTGAATTTCTTTATGAAGTTTGACTTTAAGCATGTTTGATGGTTTTTGGTAAAGGATGGCAAAAAACTGTAGAATTTACTCAAATATCCATCCGATTCTAGATTTGTTAATTACCATTTTCTTTAAGAATCTCATTATCCAATGGTGATCTTGCATATAAAGGGTGTTCTAAGAACAAATTCGAGATAGGCCTAACTTTTGACTTCTTTTAGACAGTGATTGCTGCCTTACATTTTACCAAACCAAACAGTGGCCCATCATTGTATTAGTCACAACGAAGTTAAGGAACCATAGTCAAATACACGCACACACATCTTGCACGAGATCGTTTAATAGCAAAAATAGAGTCTAAGAACTTCTATGAACACGAAAGTGAAATTGTATTGTTCATAGGAACAATATATATATATATATATATTTCATGGCTATTGTTCATAGGAACTGAATTGCTAATTGCTATACTGATTGAACTCTTTATATAATAAGGTCTCCTAATTCAGTTGGGAAAAGGTTACTGAAAAATTATCAAAATTGGCAATTTTAAGTTAGGGTCATATTTGGAAATTGCTTATTGCCGTAACTAGGAATGTGTACACAAAAATATCCTACCCAAAGTTTTTTTTTAAAAAAACTGAACGAAGTTAACAAGTGAAAATGCTTTTGATGGAATTAGGTTGAAAAATAGCTAAAGGTATAGCATAGTAGTGAGTTTTATTCCCCACACCAGTTTCCATCTGATATGGATCTCCAACCTGAGTTCTGTTAATGTGACAGTTGCATCCAAAATGCTTATTCAACATATTTTGTGTCACAATGGAGCAACCTTAATTACCGTTTCCTCATTGTTGATTAATTTGCGTTAATTAATGGCATTGGATAATGATTCATTTGGTTTTTAATTGAATATTTTGACTTAGGTGCAAGTGGATGTGAACCAGATTGGCACGAGAGATTTCTTGGTCAAGGTAATTTGTGAGCTAATTTCTTCTACTTTTTGCTAACAGATTTGGCTTTGAAATTGGGGTCACATATACCTAGATTTGTATCTCGATTTAATCTGGAATACACACTTTCTCTACACGAACAAACTGGCCTGGAAACTTCAAATTCTCACTTTGTCTCTATTGAAAAGGTCACCCTTTTTCAAGGCAGGCTGTTGGCAGCTTGAGGCTCAATTGATCAAAAGTTGCCGAATTGTGTTCTAAATTACATGCTACTTTTGTTGCTAAATCTTTAAAGCTGTGATGTAATTCCAGAATATGAAGTGCTTTATAAAATTACCAAAGACGAGAACAAACTGTCCTCATGCGCAATAGATGCTCAAAAACAGCTTATGCAACAAACCAACCAATCACTATTTCTATAATAGCAAGAGAGGCTGAAGAACTGCTCAAAGTCACACCGCTCTAAACAGTGCAGATTGGATAGTAACTATTAAACAATATTCAACAGATTCCTACTCCACCAAAAACACAATATCCAACATCACTGCGGTAAAGAAAGCTTAGTGATAACTGGCTGTATTCCTTGCTTATTCACTAACACATCGGCTCTGCTACATGACGGATATATGCCAACTATGTGACACGTGTGGTCCATACCGCGCGCATATGCCCTTGGCTGCACCTAGGCTGTATTACTCATGTATCTAATTTACATGTAATGTGTATACTTGTTCGCAGCTCACGTGCCAGCTTTGCACTGTTGGTGGCCATGAGGCATATCAATGCTCACATTTATACTACTACTACCATGAAGCACAGGCAATGTCCGCGCTGCCAAATATGCTAAACAATAACTACAACGCTACAAAGTGCGACCTGTCGAGTGAAATTGGGTTCCGGCATAAAATCTTGCTCTACGACGACTCATCTGGATACTTTATCTGTCAATATTGTTTTCTCCACCTATAAGAAATGTACTGCCCTAAACGTTACAATTGCCTTACTACTACTCAGTTGTTGCGGGTGTGTTTGATGATATGCTTTGGTATATAACTGTTTAATACTACAACAAATGGATTTTCCATTTCACCCGCTTTGTTATAGTGTGAAGGACACTACATCCTCCAATACTCGACTGTAAAATTGCAGGTCCTAAAAACAGCTACATGCAAGTTCAAAACCATACAGTTATCTAATTATTGATTCTACTGTGCTTGCAAATACATTGGCAAAATGTTACTGTTCTAATGTGTGCACAGTAAAATGAAATTGCAAGCAATCAGTAACTTCACCCAAAAAGGATGATAAATGCAACAAGCCAAAAAGAGGGCCTTTCCCAACGAGAAATACTCGAATGTGTTTAAAATTATAGAATATGCAATTAAAAACACTAGCTGCAATCGTTTAAAATGTGGAATTTATCAACAAACAAAAAAAGAAGGGAAATATCAGTTTGGAAAGTATAGCATCACTTTATATAATGTCAACCTTATGGAGTATATATTAGTTGTAACTTGTAAGGGTTACACCACAATACATTACTAATACAACATCGATTTTAGCTTATGTGGAATAGAATATACCTAGAAATAATAAGCTTAAAAATTATAAGCTACCAAAATAAATAGGTAACTCTAAAATATAGTTTAAGATAACTTTTTTAGTGTATTTACGAGTCAAATTTAAGTTGCATTTGGTGGTGATATTGGATAAGGTTAATGTTACCTATATAAAAAAAATTGTATTCCAAATTTAAATCTCAATATATTGACTACAAAAACCTAAAAAGTTTGGAAAATAATAATAATAATAATAATAATAATAATAATAATAATAATAATAATAATAATATAGTAGTGTCAGTATGTTGAAATTAATATTATACTTTCCAAATTTGTATTTAAATTTGATTTACAACACATATAGTATTGGCCCATTTGATTTTCATTGGTGGTTATTGAAGGCTTGGTACCCTCAAGTAGTCATTTAATGAGCAAGTCAATCGAGTAACATAAGCATATTAACCATAGGAGATCTATTGATAGTTCCCAAATTTGAAACCCGAATATTCTCAAATAATGTGATAGTTGTACATGTTGGAATATCCGTTGGATTATCACGGGCACCAACTGCGTGCCTTGCACGCAGTCTCCACAGACTAGTATATATATATATATATATATATGAATACTATGGCATAATGTAAAACAACTAAGGCTTGGTTTGGCTTTCACGTGGTTTTTTAAAAGTAACTTATGAAATTTATTATTAAGTTATTTGATAATTTTGTACAAGCACTAACACATTACTCTTAAAAAAAAACACTATGAAGCTAAAAAGCAACCTTGAGCTTTTAAAAGCTCAATTCTAGAGCTTTTAAAAGCTCCCCCCTCCCAAAAATCCCTAAGTTCAATTTTTGCAAAGTTGATAAATTAGTTATAAAATTAATTAACATGAAATTGTGCTTTAAAAAAGGAGAAGCACCAAAATGGGGGCCAACCTAAGCCTAAATAAAAAACAACATATTATACAGCTCATAGAAAATGTTTTACTAGAACTAATTGAAAAGAAAATATCATGCAACCTTAATTTACTGATTGAGCTCTAAACAATATTCTTCATCAATTTATTGATCACTCGAGGATTTGAACAGAAGGTCGTTACATTAAAGCCCTAGCTCATATGAACTGACTTGATAATGCAGTTCTTGCTTCAAATTTAAAAATTTAAATGAGTCTGATCCCTGACTTCATCACTAATCATAGGTAGGGCTGCAACGGGGCGGACTGGGTAGGGCTTGATTTTATCTGTTCAAGCGTGACTCAAAATTTAGTGAAATCTGCTCAAGCCCGATCGAGAGCGATTTACGATAGGGAAAACAACCCTGTAGACTGAAGAGTCTCAAGTTTAGCTTTTGAGTTCAGATCTCTTTGAAACAACCATCTACCAAGTTTATTTTTCAGAACTATTCAACAATATATAGGTTTGTGCTAAAAGACATGTAATGATCCTATTGTTAACCATGATACACATGTAAGTTGTATGTAGTGATGACATACATGCATACATTGGGTTATTTTGGTTACTAATCCTTGACCAAGCCCAAGCTCAAGCCCAAGCCCAAGCCCAAGCCCAAGCCCAAGCCCAATTCAGGACATGCTTGAATTTTCTAGCCTAGGCCTGCTTGAGACACATAAAATGGTTGCACAAGCCCGAGCAAAATCCCAGTTAGGCTCGGGCCGGGCATGATCTAGCCCGCCCAAGTTGCACCTCTAATTATAGGATATTATATTTGGAATAACTTTTCAAACGCACGATTAATTAGGCCTAAGCGTGCTTTTAAAATATAATTATTTATTGGAACGTTTGGATTAATTTTAGCAAGCATTATTGGAGCCAAAAGTCATGTTTAGACAGAAATAGGTGTTTTAACCTAAACGTAATACAAAAATGGAAAGCTAATAGGAGGTTTATGAAAATGTTAAATTTTCATGGTGTCCTTAGAATTAGGGCTTATACTCTGCCTAAACCCGAAAACCACATCCAATCCAAAGATTCCAAATGAGATACGTCCTTAGTTTGGCTTTTGGTAATTAGCTTTCACTTTGGTGAATTTAATTATTTCCGGTCACTTTCATGTCTTTTGTATATATGCATGTGAACGCAAGACGAATTCAATATGGGACAAAGGGGCTGAATCTCGGCCGCCCTGATTTGGAAAAAGTTTCATGCACCCTACAAAAATATTTTTACATTTAAGTCCTCCCTCCCAAATATAGAGATTTAAGTATGATACATTCAATTTCTTGGTCTCCATTTGTAGTAACAATGTGTCATTCTGTTGTATCTTTGGTGCCAATCAGTATTGACGTTTCTAATGTGCCATTTGACAATAACTTTTAAGTGCCACTTGTTAGTTACAATTTTATATATATATAATTTGTAGTAAAAGGTCCTGAAGTATTGTAACTCAGATATATGTATCAGATAATGGTAGAAGATTTCTTGAGTTTTTGTATCAATTTTTATAGCATTAGCTTAAAAATATATATATAAATAGACCCAAAAAAATAAAATAAAAAATCTCATTGGGGTCCTTCCCCCGAACTCCTATTAACTCGGCCACTCACAAGCACAACTTCTTGGTTTCGCTCTATCAAGCTCCCAACTTCAAAATTTTGCATCCGCTCGCGTCTCGTATATATATATATATATATATACATAAATGGATATATGTGTATGTATACTTTATAGGCTCTGAAAAAAGAGATGCTTTAGTTACAAAAATGGGCAATCAGTCTGGAGTTTCTCTTTTACAGATTGTGACCCCAGGCACCGAAAGAGATTAGATCAGCCTTTTTTTTCATTTGCACTACAGAAGAATATTTCCCAACCAACCAAATCTTAATTGCTTTAAGAACAAGGTTTCGGTTATAAAGAGAAAAGCACGGAGGTTTATGTGATAGCACACGTGATGAGAATCCAAATAAAAATGGTAAACATTTACATCAAATTAAACATGACAATTAGCTAAGTGGAGTCCCATTTTAGATGAGAAACTTTTGAGTACATTGAGGTATTTCATGACATGTTTATCTGATACCATACTGCAGTTAAAGAAAAGCTAATTAATGAGAGTTTTGAGTGGGGCTCACAAATGGTGTGTGCCATATTTGATCCATTTTAAAAACCTCTTAGAGCATCTACAGTTGTGCTGACCATTTGGTTAGCTATTTTAACTAAGAACATCACTTTGTTCTTTTAGCGAGCCAATTTTTGATAGTGAACTCTTACAATGCTCTCCATTTTAGCTAGTCAATTCCTTCTATAAATTTTTTGATGGTTGAGATTTGGCTAATCAATTGAAGTATTTGACTTGCTATTGCATAGCTAGGCATTCTATTGAACCTTTAAGTCTTAGAGTTGCTGGCACATGTATTTGTATCTAATCAGCTTCATCTTTTTGCTAATTAATGAACTACCAAAATTTGTTTTCATATATAGTTGCCAACTTATGTGCTATGTTTATTGCTACTGTTCATTGATAGCCAAAAAGAAAATGGTAATGTGAGAAATTGGATTTGGTTTTGTCATGGCGCAGGTAAATCATACTACAAAAGTTTACATAAAGCAACAATAGAGCTGTCAAGAGACTTAAGCTCATTGTCTTTGTCAAGATTGTCAACCAAGTGTTACAAAAGCTTTGAAGGTTTAATTTCTACTTGACAAACTTTAAATCAAGTTTTATTGCTTATTAACTTCTTTTTTATTTCTTAGCAAAAAAAAAACTTCTTTTTTATTTTATTTTATTTTATTTATTTTTTATGTTTGCTTGATGTTTGACTTTTATCTTCTCCCTTGGTAAAAAAATTCAATAGTAGGATTATAGGAGTTTATTTATAATTATTTATTATTTTTTTTGGTTAAAAAAATGGAAATGTAGGTAGGTTACCCCACATTTCTGCCAGGGAGCATTGGGCCCTACACCCTAGGACAATCTGCAGGGGTCCCCACCGCACCTATGTCGAGGCCGAAACTTGGGACCCACTGCGAGTGCCAAGGTGAGCGCCTAGATTTAGCCTCAATAACCCGTTGTTGGGGAAACTCGAACCCAAGCATTGATAGCGAGGAGAACGAACTCCTTACCACTTGGCCAACAGGTCATTGGTATAATTATTTATATTAACAAGTACAAAGCCTCATCTGTATTTTTCATCTTAGGTCTCAATTAACTTGTATTGAATCGTCTTTCGATAAGTAAAAAATATAAACACATGTATAATACGAAAGTTTTCACCGACACATACATGAATTTTGGTAACTAAACTTGCTTTAACTTGTGTGTTATTACCTTTTAAAAAATTGAGTAATCTTTAGGAGAGACTTCTCATTGTACCCAAAACAACTACTTTTATCTCTATTTGATGTAAAAACTACTTCTTCTTCTTTCTTTCTTTCTTTTTTTGATACTAAACTTCTTCTTCATTTCTTTTTTCTAGAGCAACTTTTATCTCTTTAGTCTCAAAGTACCCTATACCAATTTTTATCTCTCAAGTCTCGTAACTATAAAGAAATTTACTTTTAACAGTTTGGTGAGTATCTATTTATTACACAAGAGTTCGTACACAGTTTAATAAATTTTTTATATTCTCACAAGAACCAGATAATAAAAAATTGGACTTAAACCATGTCATGTTTTAGACTTTCCCAAACAAGACCCAAACTTCAAAAAACCTTTGTGCAATCACCCTTTACATGAATTTAAACATACACACACAAAAAAATGAGAAGTTATTCAATGAGCCCGTCATGCCACATCAGCATAATAACGTGGTGTGAACTCCCTAATAAAAAAAAGTCATGTGACCACTAACACTAGTATGTTATGACATGTGGGGGGTGGTTTTTTTTTTTTTTTTTTTAAAATTTGATAACCACATAACATAGTTCCCTAGAAGTAGGGGATATATGTGTGGTTGAAATTGAGAGGTCATATCACGTCATCATGCTAATGTGGCATGACGGGCTTACCGAATAATTTCTCCATAAAAACACCCACCCATCCCCCCACCCCCGCACCACACACACACACACACACACATATATATATATATATATATATACAACTCCTCTCAACAACGTGACCTGGTCATATCTTTTGCCATTCACAAAAATGACTAGAAATTTAATTCTTTCCTTCCTACTCTGTCACCTACTCTATCCAATCGCCGGACCATTCTGCCGGACGATGGCCCAACTTGCCGGTGGTGGCCGGTGGGACCTTTTATTACCCAACATCGGCATCTCTGCAATGCACATGCAACTCCTAAGAACCGACCGGGTTATCATCTTTGACCGAACTGATTTTGGTCCATCGAACATCTCTTTACTAAACGGAAAATGCCGGTTCGACCAAAACGACAACGCTTTGACGACAGATTGCTATGCACACTCGGTCGAGTACGATGTCGTATCAAACACTATTCGGCCCCTCATGATACTGACCGATACGTGGTGTTCCTCGGGTGCGGTCATGGCCGATGGCAGTCTAGTCCAGACCGGCGGCTACAACGACGGCGACCGTGTGGTCCGCTCTTATCTGCCGTGTGATGGGTGCGATTGGGAAGAAATTAAATTTGGGTTAATTCAGAGAAGATGGTATGCAACCAATCATATTTTACCTGACGGCCGACAAATTATAATTGGTGGCCGGCGACAGTTCAATTTTGAGTTCTACCCAAAAATTGAATCGGCCAAAATTGCTTATAATTTACCCTTTTTGGTTCAGACCAATGACCCGAGAATTGAGAACAATTTATACCCATTTGTTTTTCTCAATGTGGATGGTAATTTGTTTATTTTTGCTAATAATAGAGCAATTTTATTCGATTATACGAGGGATGTGGTGGTCAAGCAATACCCGAAAATACCGGGGGGCGACCCGCGTTGTTACCCGAGTACTGGGTCGGCGGTTCTACTTCCGGTGAAGCTCCAGCCACCGACCGCGATTGCAACTGAGGTTTTGATTTGTGGTGGTGCACCAAAAGGATCGTACAACAATGCCCAAAGGGGTGTTTTTGTTGCAGCTATAAATACATGTGGTAGGATTAAAATAACCGACCCAACACCCACATGGGTTATGGAAACAATGCCAATGGCTCGGGTCATGGGTGACATGGTTTTGCTTCCAAACGGCAATGTTTTGATCATTAATGGTGGGTCATCCGGTGTCGCGGGATGGGGTGCCACTGAAGGGGGATTTGCTAGGGACCCAGTTTTGACACCGGTTATTTATCGACCAGATGGCCCGATTGGAAACCGGTTCGAGATTCAAAACCCTACGACCATACCCAGGATGTACCATTCCACTGCAGTTTTGCTTCGCGACACGAGAATTCTGGTCGGTGGTAGCAATCCTCACTCCAAGTACAAATTCGCTGATGTGATTTATCCAACGGAATTAAGGTTAGAGACATTCTCGCCAGCATATTTGAATGAGGGGTATGCGAATTTACGCCCAAAAATTATTTCACCCGTTTCTCAGGCTATTATTGGATATGAAAAACAAGTACCAATTCATTTTATTGTCACGGGTGTGTTAAATCAAAGTTTGGTAACGGTAACAATGGTGGCACCACCATTTAGCACGCACTCATTTTCTATGAATCAAAGATTGGTGGTGCTTAACGTGTTGAATCTGCGAAATGTTGGAAATTCGACCCACGAACTTTTAGTATTGACACCGGGTTCGGGTAAACTTGCACCATCTGGATCTTATCTTCTGTTTGTGGTCCATCAAGAAATTCCTAGTGAAGGGATTTGGGTCAAGATCCAGTAAAGAATGTCTTGTATATAGAGAGATATTACACGAAGTTTCCCAATCAAAAGAAATTATTTACAATGTTTTGATTGGTTGTTTCACAGAAAATGAATAAAGTTTAATTTATTAATTAATAGAATAGGTGAAGTCGTAACATTAGAGCATCTTCAAATGTGCATTGGTTTATAGGTAAAACTAACTTAAGTTATTGTACCAAATAATGAATTTATACAATGGTATAACGTGGTAACGGATATTGTTTCAGCTGGCTAGGGGGGCCGACTGAGTGTGTTGCCGTTTGGCCCAAAAAAATTTTAATTTTAATTTTTTTTTTAATCCTTTCTTTGCTTTTTAAAAAAAAATCACAACAGAATTGGCCTTTTAAGACAGAAAAAAGTGTTGCAATATGTCATAAAATGTGTCACTAGTTGTTTTACCAACACTTATTTAAGTGTCATCATAGGTGCTGTCACTAAGCCTTGTTGAGACACTTACCCAAGTGTTGGTAAAACTGTCGGTAAATGTTACTTTGTAATGACAGGAAAAAAATTGTCATTAAAAGTGTCACTAAATGTTTCTTTTGAAGTGACATATATTCGTGAGTAATGACAAAACGAAAGTGTCATTGGAACTGTCACTGGAAGCTACTTTTACTAACACATATTTTTGTGTCGCTATGAGTGTCACTAGAAATTGCACTAATTTTTTTTTTCTGACAGTGTACCAAGTTTTGAACTTAAGACCTCATTGAATATGTAATAGTCTTGAATCCGCTTGAACAAATAGCCAACTTTCAGCTACAAGTATAAAAATTATTTATTTGTATATAATAAATCATGTACTATTAACATATATTTAAAGTATTAAACACCATTAGTAATATATTTTATATTACTAATATATTTACTTGTTTTTATATTATATATTACTATAGTTATTATTATCGAATACATTAATTTAATTTATTATTTAAGTAATAAATTTTTATTAAATCTAATAATATGGAGAAATATTTAAAAGGGTTAATTACACTTTACCCCCCTGTGGTTTGGCCCGATGCCACTTTACCCCCTTGTGGTTTAAAATTGACCACTTAACCCCCCTGTGCTTTAGGGTAAAGTGTCACCGCTAAAATTAGTGACCACGTTACCCCCCTGTGGTTTGGTCTGATGACACTTTACCCCCTTATGGTTTGGCTCGATGACACTTTAACCCCCATGCGCTTTCGGAGTAAAGTGTCAAGTTAACATTTTTTTAGCGGTGACACTTTACCCCAAAGCACAGGGGGTTAAGTGGTCAATTTTAACCCACAGGGGGGTAAAGTGGCATCTGGCCAAACCACAAGGGGGTAAAGTATAATTAACCCTATTTAAAATAACTATGTACACAAAATAACTATGTATTCAATCCAGTTCAGGGGCATAATTATTTTTTGAACATTTATAATCACCTTATGTTTATGTCACCAAACACCTACATAATATATTCTTCCACTGTAACCACTTTTACAATTCATTATCCAACCACCACAACTATTGTAATCTATTCTGGCAAAAGCAATTTCAAAGCTATTGCAATCGCAAAGCGGAAACTACCCTAAATTGGACTCTATATTTTCTCATGTGTTGTTCTTCATGCTTAAATAATATTAAAGATGAGAAAAATTAGACAGAATTACCGACGTCGTTTTATTAAGGTAGGACAGAGAGAAAACGTTTAAATTTCAAACACTGTTAATTAACGACATTGGTTTACAAATGCCGCTAATTATCGGTATTTTGTATGAAAACGATGTTAAGTATCGGCATTTAACTACCAAGTGCTAGTATTTGCGAGCGCTTTTTAAAATCTTGGTAATTAACAACACTTATTTTTTATAAAAAAATACTGGTAATTAAAGGTATATTTTTAAACGTGGGGACATGCCGTTTTTCTTGTTATGTGATTTTTTTTTTGTTTATTAAAATAATTGTCTCTTTATAAAGAAAAAAATTAATAAATGTCGTTATTTTGTACTTTTGAATACACTTATTTTCTTTTTTTGAGATACTAAATTATGTGTTTTTCAAGTAACTTCTAAAGTCGTGGTTTTTTTTTTAGGGACGAATAATTGTATATCTTTACAAGGAATTTCTAAAGACACTTATTTTCTTTTTTATAGACCAAAAATTATATGTCCTTATAAATATCTTCTAAAGACAATTATTTTCTTTTGTAGAGACTGAAAATTATGTGTCCTTACAAGTCACTTTTAAAGACAATTGTTTTCTTTTATAGAGACGGAAAATTATGTGTCGTTACAAGTAACTTCTAAAGACACTTTTATTTTTTGTCTCAAAATAAATGTCTATATAGGCCATTTTTGTTGTAGTGAATGAAAAATGCTCCCAATCGGCTGAGTGTTATGCGGCTAGTCTTGGTTGGCAGAATCTTATACGGCTGGAGCATTGGCCAGCTAAGTGTTGGCCGACTACTCCGTAGGGTAAAAAATTTAGCTGAATTGAAAACTTAAGTTCTCCGATCATACAACTACCTAAGTTCTCCTACCAATCACACCGTTGAGTGTGTTTTTGCCTAAAAGCTAACTTAACTTACCCTATCAATAACACCATTGAAGATGATCTTAGGAATTATTAACATGGATGATGCTTTATTGGTTTTGTAGATGATTGACACTTTGATTTACTTATAGTGGAGTGCTAAGTGAGTACCCTGCAATAAACCCTGATCCAGTAGAGCACATGTGAGTCCTATTAGCCAAAAATTTACCAGTCTTACGACATGCATCTAACTTTGGTTTTGTGGTGTGACTTTGCCTTTTTCCAAGTGGAATGACTCTCCCTCAAGGAGCTTTGCCCCTTTATTTTTTGGAATGTTACATGACCCTTTTTTGGGTTTGTATTAGGTTATTGTGAGACTTTGAGGTTGAGTTATGTGTGTGTCCAAGTATATTGATCAAAAAAAATTATTTCTTCTTCAAGCGAATTAACACGTTGCCACCGAGTAGTGCCAAATATAAGTGTACCTTCTTTACAAAGAATAATATACGGAGTATATATATACACAGTTACACATATTTTCTTTTACTTTGTTTTAGAGCTAGTTTGGGTTAGTTGAGAATTAAAAATTAAGTAATGAATTGCGGATTTTGAGAAGAAAAAAAAGTGATTGTTTTGAAAAAGGAAGTGTTTGAGTGTAGACACCCTATTTTGTCGGCTAACAGATTTAGGAGGCTACAAGCATGTCAAACCTCGATGATTAGAAATATCGGATTTTTAGAGATTGCCTCTAACTTTCAAGAAGTCAAAGAAATGACCAAAATGCCCCTAAAAGCCCAAAACTCTCCGGATTGGCCCAGAATCTCAGAAATCATTTGGTGTCGTTCAAAATAAAAATAAATAAATATTTGAAAAGGTCAGCTCGTAGAGACCCCTAGAAATCCCGAAAGTTTCCGGAAAGTCCCCGTTGACTGGTTTGACCAGGGTTTGACCAAAATCATCCGGATTCACCCAAAAATTTTGATATCATCTTAAATCATGTAAAAAGTCTTTTTAAAAGAAAATCAGACGGAAACGTCAGACTCCGGAGGCTCCCAGAACTTCCCAGAATTTCCTAGAAGTGCACTGTTTGACCGATTTGATTGCAAGTTTGACCAAAAGTTGCATTTTCAACGTTGACGTATTTTTATCAAATACTAGAGGTCAATAGCTTTCCAACGTAATATCACACATAATTTCTGGATCTAAAACGAATTTGTTATGAATTTCTGAAAGTGAAAATGCGATCAATTCAGCTTTTATCGCGAATGCCGCAAAATTTTCCAAAGTGCCCCAACTCCAATTTTTTTTTTTTTAATGGAAATTAGACCTCAATACCTTTCCAACGGTATATCACAATTTCAATTTGCATTTCGTATGAATTTTCTGTGAATTTCGGACGAAATAGGGCCGTTTTACGAATTCTGGGAGTTCTGGGGGCCTAAACGCAAAATTTGGGGTTGACTGCTGCGGCGGCACTGGCCCACTGCTGCAACGGCAGTGGCCAAGTGCCGCAGCAACACTTTGAGTGTTTTTTCATTTTTTTTTTTGTAATTTTTAGTTAATTTTTTGGTTTTAATTCAAATTTTCAACAAATAAAACGACATAGTTTTGATATTCCGAACTTTATGGACCAATGAGAGACTTTTTTTAATCCCAATTACCTCCCCAAATTGGCATATAAAATTGCTTCCATTTGGGGAAGAACTTGAAAGCCATTACAGAGAGATATAGAGAGTTAGGGAGAAATAGAGAGAGGAATAGAGATTTTCTTCTTCAAAATTCAATCCAAATGTGAGTTTCAATTAGTATTCTCAAAACTAAACTTGTGTTTTCAAGCTTTCAATCCATTTTATTTACATTCTTTGAGTTTCCAATGAGTTAGAGAGATGAACACACATGTGTACACATATATGAGAGGTTGAATACTTATGGTTCCACCATTGATAACTAGTTATTATATGCTTGTTTTTATTTCCTAATCCCATTTCTGTTTATTTTTCTTTATCCTACTTGCATTTCCCCTTCTCAACCCTATTTCTGTTGTGATTTCTTTACATCCTAGCACAATCTCTTCTCAACCCCCATTTCTATTTTGGTTCATTTTCATTTGCATAATCTATCCCTCATCTCATTTCTATTTTGATTTCTTTGTCATTTGTTCATCTCTTCTTACCCCATTTCTTTTATATTTTTCTTTGATTACTTGCTAGTTCATCATCATCTAGATAATGACATGGTATTTGAGGCGAGTGAATCCTTATAAATAGTAGCTCTTGACCTCAAAAACATGTTTGATAGATGATGATTCTAACTTCAATACATTCCTATGTATTCTTGAAGTTATGTTCAAAATAAACAATACTCTCCCAATAGTATTGGGAGTTCTTGATGATGAGTTTGATGTTGGTTTCCCAAGTAGTTTTAATCCCCTTTTAGTGCTGGAAATGTGCTTTCAAAACCCCTATTTTAAAACTCCCTTAAAATCCTTAATATTTGGATTCCAAGAAATAAACCTTGTTTTATCAAGAAATCTTCAAAATAGTGAGTTATTTAATTTTAAAATATTATTCTGAGTTCAATACTCAATGTATGGATGCAAGACTACTTGGAAAGTCTTTCTAACTCATTAGAGAACACCTATGATTTTTGGTTTGACTTGGAAACACCTGGAAAGGTTCCATTTTGGCCCAAACATTCATTCCAGACATTCTATTTTTATTGTCACAACAGCTTGGTTGACTTTCAACTTGTTTTCCAGAAAAATTTTCAAAAATAAGTGATCCCAACTCATTTTTTCCTTGAACTACAGTGTCTTGGGAAACTTTCTATATAATATGGGCCTCTAGATGTTTTATTTTTTCATTTTCTAAGATTTTTCAACATTTCAGTCGACAATACGAACTTTGTTTCTGAATAACCTTTCTTGTTTATATGATTTCTCTCAATCTGTAATAGTTATTGTAGTTTGGATTTTTTATATGTGTTCTAGACATAATAAGGATGATCTCCATAAAAAATCATGAACTAAAAACATTTCTAACCTTACTTTTCCATTTTTCACAAAATCAACTCACTGTTCTGTCCACTATTCACAGCAAGCATGTTTTGAGTTCTTCTATTTGATTTGATGCTTACATGCAATCCAAATTAACTCATCTCTTAGGAAGTAGTTCATGATACATTTGCATATATCCTACAATGACATTCTTCATTCATTCATGCATATTATATGGTTTCAAGTCATTCTAGAAAATTCATGAATACAAACACACTACTACCTTGCACATACTAGGTTCATACATTGCATTCATGCAAGATTTGGGGTCTTTTGTGACTTCTAATCTAAGAAGATCATAAGGAATGAAATCGATCACCCGTTCATGTTCTCCTGATCTAATCTCCATCTCTCATCCATCCCAGAGATTGAGAAATCTTCTTTTTCAAGAATAAACATGCATCATACTAGTTTGCTAAGCATATCTTTGTTTTCTTTGATTTATTTGCTTCAAGAGCAATCCATGTCCCCTTTAGATTAGGAAAACTTAATTATTTGATATGTGATTAGACGATTTTTCCTAGGTTTGTTTGTGTGATCTTTCACCTTTACATTGTGTGGTACTTGACTTAGATCTTATGAATGATATCTTATCTTTTGATCTTCCATTTCAAGATTCTTATGTGATGTAATATACTATCATAGTATTAATTGTCGAACCAAACATAGTATAAGATGATTATTTGGATGCTAATTGAGGCCCGTCGAGAGACAGGGCGAGTTGAGGGTGTTTTAGTCGCGACAAAGGCTCTTTCATCTCTCGTACTAAAACCCCGAGCCAAGTTCTTTGGTTATGAAGGCCCGGTGCCCTTTATCCATTTGGGTGAGTCAAATTAGGTTTCTTGGTTCCTTAAAGACTAAGTGGCGACTCTGTATCTATTTTCAACAGACCTTCTTTTTTCAAATCAATTTCAAAACAAGGAAAATCAATCCCGAAACCCCGGAACACCGACAGGGGTGGGCTCACGGAGGCCGCGTGCCCACATTGAGTTAGTTTAAAACTTCATCACTTAAGCAAATCAACTAAAAAATTTAGCTGAAAATCAACTGAAAAAAGTAGTTTATTTTTCAAACAATCACTTAATTTCACTTTTAATTTGTTAATCAACTAAAAATTTAAGCTGAAAATCAGCTGAAAAAAAGTAGTTTATTTTTCAAACAATAACTTAATTTCACTTTTAATTTGTTAAAAGATAAAAATGTACTTCTTACAAAAGAGTTGAAAAACATTTACATATTATACAAACAATTACTTTTTCAACTTGTTTGCCAAACACTCTTGTTTTTTAAGTGATGAAATATTTCAGGTAACCCAAACACCAAACAACTTAATATTTCATTACTTAAAAAATTATCACGTTATATTTCAGCTAACCCAAATATCTTCTTTCTAATATAGTGAAAAGTCCTACCCTACCCAAATATATACAAATAGTAATATAGTGAAAAGTCCTATCTTACCTGTCTATTTTGGATTAGGTCCATCTATAATATCTTCTTTCTAATAGATCTACGTATGGTGAATGTTTTTAGGGATTAGTCCAAAATCCCCAATTATAGATATTTTTGTTCACCATTTTACCCCTCAATCATATACATACACCTATATATAGATATATATATATATATATATACACACAAGCTTATATATAGATATATAATTGTTCCTTACATAAATCTTACCATTTATTTTGATAATCTTAAATAAACCTTGCCATACACAATTTCATTTTGCATATCCAGTAAATCTGTTCCTTAAATAAAGTTGTTACCATGATTATTGGATATACGTTACACTTAGGGTGTTCAAGAAAACTGAAAAACTGAAAACCGACCGAAACCAAACCCGACTTACCGAAACCAAATGGTCAATTTTAAAATCACTAAAAAATCGAAAAACAGACCGCGAACACTCCTAGTTACACCATTCTAATGTATATTATCTTTTAATCCATAAACTCTCTGAGATAATCTCCCTTCTTCACCATTCTCTTTTAACATTTGATCATCATAGTGTTGAATTTTAAAAACTAACGTGATTCATGGCAAGTGTACAATTGTTTTAACCTTTTTTCCTCACAATCATTAGTGAGGAATTTAACACTAAGATGATTCTTTTTCATTCATAAGCAAAAACTTCAAACTGGTGCTAAAAAAACAACATTTTTGAGTGTTACATTTCATATATTGACCTGTTTACACTAAAATTGTCAAATTTCTCATAAAGGCATTGTGAAATGTGAGTTTGATTTTATACACAATGTCAATGTAAAATACTTGAGATGATACTTTCGTCATTAGTGTGAAATTTAACACTGAGATTATACTTTTCTCATTCATGAGCAAAAAATTCAAGCTGATTGGTAAAAAAACTATGAGAAATTTCATACTGTATTGCCATTTACAGTATGAAATTTCATACTATAATTAACACATTATAAGATTTCACACTCTTGTTTTTGTTTGTACACCTCCTCATGCATCTAAAACATTTTCTAAAAACTTATGCTGCGTGCAAGTGTCAAATTAACAGTGGCAAATGACAACACGTCACATTATGTTATATCGAGTGTGAAATATCATACTAAATATGCACAAGAGTTTAACATTTATGTACGGTGTTCACAAAAAAAGTAAAATAAAAATAAAGTAGTGTCATCACATAATATAACATCAAAAGATCAAAAAAACAGTATCAGAAGGTTGTATTCTTAATATTTCTGGACCAATATATCGTGAAAGTGCTGTATTTCCTGTCATATTGAAGGATCACCCTAATCGAACTCTCGTCATATATCTATATATATATATATACATTATGAATTTCACCCTATTTTCGATGAACGCATTAAACAAATGCCAAAATGGTGTTTTCTGTACCACCACCTTGTGTTCCTTTTGCAGCTCTATTTCGTCAAACTGCTGATCGAATGCAACCAAGGTTGACATATATCGAGTTTTGTTTTGTTTTTTCCGTCTACGCTTGGCCTTTGTGGAGAAGGACTCTGTCTTGTAGGCCATATGGTCATCAACATGATTAGTATATTTGAACTCATAAACAGGTATCTAGCATGTGAGTTTCAAATATAACACTGACATGAACTAACTAATTTCAAATACGTACTTGCAGTATACAATTTTGCACCATAACATTCGAACCAAGAACATGGGTGTTAAATTGTCACGCCCCGATGTAGCATAAATAGGAAAAACATTTAATTTCCTTTATGGACCCGTAAGTCGCGACAGTTTAAAGGATCGATTACGTCCCAAACGTCGAACAATATAATAATATAAATCAGAGTAAGAGCAATCAAGGCTTTACAAAATTTTTCAAACATAATAATTATTACAGCACGTAGTCATCTAAAGGAACAAACTGCCTTGCAAAAGAATAATAATCTATTACATGAATCCTTATTACAAGTTCAATTTATAATTAGAAGCAGAATGTCCAATCTCTTTCCACATGTAGTTGTTTTCAATTTGCATAGTCATAAAGTCCAGCCTAGTCATAACCTGAAAAACCTAGACATGAATGTCCAGGGCGCATCAATGCCGTCAGCTTCAAGAAGCAGGTGAGTATTAAAAACATATACTTGTAATGTAAAACATGCTTCCTTGCCATTTCCTATTCATAGGTTCATTATTCAACATGCTAGAAATACAAGATTGAATTCAAAATTAAACAGAAGCTAAAGGACAACATGATAATATTCAATTAATATAACATGTGACCGTGCACAAAATAATGCAGCTCACTCATCTCACTGACTCTTTTACCTCGACTACAAAACCCAACACAAATGGTTCCCCTGAACCACCGGCCCACGCCGTTAGGTTTTGAATATCTGTCGATATGTCTACCGTATCTGAATCGGCCTAGGCGTACCTAGACATTCAGGGTTACAATAACCTGATCAGTCTACCATATCCGAATCGGCCTAGACACGATCGAACTGGCCTGCCGTATCCGAATCGACCTGGGCTCAATCCCTCTTAATTAACCTGCCATATCCTAATCGATCTGGGATTAAGACTATAATACATCACTGATTAGCCTGCTGTATCCGAGTCAACCTGTGCTCAATCCTTCCCAATTAACTTGCCATGTTTGAATCGACCTGGGATAATTGGGGTTGCAACTTACATACCACATTTTCGACTCTTCCCAACTCACCATCTCATACCATGCATGTCAACTTGACTGAAACATGTATGTCCATGACTCATGCGACAATGCTCAATTATTAAAAAGGACAGCCGTAAATCAAGTCTTTAATCATTCTTAAAAATAGACTCTGAAATAACATATTTGTATGCCACATGACTTGTGCGACAATACGTAATTCCTGTGAAGTAACCAATGAGCGAGCGTGCGAGAAATTTGAGTCTTTTTAACTTTTCCTTTTAAAATGGATTTTGAATTAACATAATTGCCAAATAGTGCCTTAAAAACTTTTAAAACTTTATCCAAACAGTTTCTTATAGAAAAATAGAAAGAAAACACAAAAGGCCAAGTCGCTGGCAAGGGTCGCTCGCGCGGGTTACTCGTGCGATATGCCTCTTTTTTGATTTTCTTTTAAAATTTCCAGATTAGTCAAAATACACAGGGCGTGCGAGATGGTGCAGAGACTTCATCTTCTTCATTCTTCTCCCTATTTCAGTTTTGAGGTCTGTTTTTGACCCATTTCAAATTCGAATGCAAACATGACCTATAGTATATGATTCTCTTCGTTTTTTCGTAAGGATTACGAATATACGATCGGATTAACATGAATCAAAACGTAGCTCTCGAATTTTATAAAAAATCGAAAAGTGACAAATTTTCAATCTTAATATACTTTCTCATATGAATGAATTAGGCTCTAATACTTTAACCAAAGCTTTTATGTACTGCAATCTTTCATAATCATCTCTAAAAATGAATTTTGATTAAGTTTGAAAAAATCATGTTTTCAAGCTTCAAGCTCTATGGAGGAATACAACCATGGTGATTTACAATTCTATCGTTACATATAGTAATTAAAACATGAAATAAATTCTAAGTGAGTTCATAATACTCACTGTGGTATAAGATAAAAGTAATTGTTGAGAGAGAATCCAATTATAAAGACCCAATTCAAGCTTTGGCTATGGAGCTTGAGTCATTTGTCTCTCTAAAATAATCTATCAACAACTCTCTGAAACTCTCTTTTCTCTCTGTATAATCAGTTTCTCCTCTCCAGAATGTGAGGATGAAAGTGGTTTATATAGAAAATTAGAAAAGCACAACTTGGAGCCCAAGCACCTCCTTGGTCACTCAACAAATTCAAATTGATTTAACAATTTACAAAAAAACATAGTATACACAGCACATATACATACGTATATACAGATAATACATAGGTAGTAGGGGTCAATTAGATTCATAGGGGTCACTTGAAATTGTTTGGTGTAACACCCGTACCAAGGAAACAAGTTAATTGTCATTTTAAATGCATTAATTAATATAATTAGTGTATAAAATGGATTAAGGGGAGGCTTGGACTCGCCCATGAAAAGTGTTCAGAAAAGGGACACTAGTTGGAAAAGTCCCCAGTGAGGTGGGACAGATACTGTAGTGGGACCCAGTAAAGGGCCGAATAATAATATCTGTATTTTACATGATTAAATGCATTTATATGTTTAAATGATTATTTGTTCAAATGCTTCATATTATGATGATATATGTGTTAGCAATTAGTATTAGTTTGGGCACCCAAATAAGGGTATAATTGAAGAAGATTTATTATTGGTAGGTGCGATAGCAACTTCACAAAATATGTGGGACCCACGTTGGGACCCATGCGAAACTTAGACAAATACTCATTGGATAATTGGGTAGTTAATGGAATGTTTGGGGGATTTCATAATAGAAACTTAAGAAAATCCGGGGGAATAAACGAAAAGAGGAGAAAATGAGGCTTTGACACCTCAACCTATAGTGCATGTGTGTGTATGTGGTAAGGAAGAGAGAGGGAGACTTTCATATACTGAAATTAAAATAAAAGAGAAGAGAGCTCGGAGAGAGAAATGGAGAAACCATCACCGACGTCATCTTTTTGTTATTCCTTCGCCGTTCGACGTCGAATTTATGATCCGAGACCACTTTTGGACTCGTGGAGGAAAGAGGATCACATGCACGTAACTTCTTTTCATTTTTGGCAATGTTTTTTCAGCAACCGTTCTTGATAGACGATATTTGTTGCACTAAACTATGTAGGATTCACTTTGGGGTAGAAATTGAGCTTTAATTTGGTGAAATTCAGCATCTACTAGGTTGAATTTGGGTAGATCTTGCTAAGGTGAGTTTTCTACACCAAAGAATGATTGTGTTTAACTATGTTCAAGGCTTCAATGATGTTAGAGATAATAATTCATGCTTAGGAGCTGTGAGAATGTCTTATTGCATTGATTATTCATGCTTAGAAGTCATGGAGATGTTTGAAATTGTGAGTTGCATGTTAATTATATGTTAATCGTTGTGCTTACATATATATATGCTTATATATTTATATGATTATGTGGTAATCAATGAACACCAGGAAAATGATACATTGGTTGGGAGTAATAAGGGAGACGGAGAAGAAGAATCCGATAAAGACGGAAGTTCAAGGAATAGAAGTGGCCACGGGACTAATGGAAGGTCTTCGGGTCTGAATGAATCATTGAACCGGTGGTTCAGTGATTACGGATATGATTTATGTGTTAAATTGTAGCATTGCACATGTTAAACATTCAATCATGTTTAGATCACTCACTAAGCGTAATGATTAAGAAAACCATTTTCTATTTCTGTTGTGATAAATAACAACCACCGTAGGTACGGAGCAATATCCACAGAGAAAGTAACGTGCTCGGGAATGGGGGAGAGATTTGCGACTTGTAGTTATGTTTTTAACTTTTTATATGGTGTAACTTGTGGTTTGAGATCTTTAATTTGTGGCTTAAAGCCTTGACTCGTGGTTGTGGAGTTGGAGAGATTGAAAACTAGTTGGGACTCTATAACTTATGTGTTTAATGTATATTTGAGGAAACTTATGTAATTATCTATGTTAGTAGTTAGTTTTGGGCAAGAGGATGGAGGACTTGAAGGTTCCTTTGTAAATCCTATGTATGTTGTGAGACACAGAACAGTAAAACCAATTAAATTGCTGTCATTAAATTATTTAGCTGAGTTATTTATATTATTATTCTGCTGAGTTATAAAATACTTAGTTCATATAATGATGAGCGGCTAATATAATGTTGAGCTGTGAATTATTTACTTTAAACGCTGAGCTGTTAATTAAAATTTTATATTATGCTGTAAATCATTATATTGCTGAGCTGTGAATATTAAAGTTGATTTGGGTTATTTGATAGGTAAATAACTCATTTGGAGGTATAGGAGATATATATGTGAAGTAGAAAGTTAAAGAAGTTGTAATTAAAAACAATTGGGGAGTTTATTAGAATTTAGCAAAAGTTAAAGTTTTATCTAAATATACATATATCTATCGTTCTTTTCCTGAGAGAGAAATAAGAGACAGTAGAGAGAAAGAAGAAAAACAGAGAGAAAAAGAAAAAGAGAGAAAGAAAGAGATCAAGAAGAAGGATTCAAGAGAAGCCTTAGGAGGTTCATCTTCTTCCCTAGGAATTGGGGTTTTACCCAAGAGCAACAAGGAGGTAAGGTTTTGATTAAAAGCTTGAATTGGGGTTTTGTGTTCATGGGTTAAAATCTGAAATTAAAGCTGTAATTGATGTTGTAGAACTTGGTTACATGATCCTTGATATATATATATATATATATATGATGTGGTATGAAGATTTTTATGTAAAACTTGAGTTTTGGGCAAATTTGGAACATGTATTTTTAGGGTTTGGTATAAATCCGAAAATTGAATATTTTAGATTCAAATTTGAAGTTTGGTTTGGTTGATTTTGATAGTGAATATGTGTTCTATATGCCTTAGGTGATATGTATATCATGTATGACAATTTTTGCTTGAATATAGTTGATTTTGGAATTGTTGGGGTGTTGAAATTTAAGGGTTTTCAATAAATCCGAAAATTGCATTTTATTTTGGGTTTTGATTTTAATGTTGTTGGTGTTGGGAGTATATTATTAATGTCTTGAAATATTACTAGTTCAAGTCTTGAAAAGATTGATTTGGGTTTGACTATGGATGAAATTTGGATTTGGGTTTGAGGTGGTAGCCACCATTGATGAACTTTGAAGTTTTTGGGTATTATTGGTTCTTGAAAATTGTTGTTTCAAATCTATATGTTGGTTGATTTTTGTTGTTATAATGACATTTTTAATGCTTTGGATTACTCTTACAAGAAACTTTGAAAGAGTTGAGTTGGGAAAAGAAGTAAGGATTGGTATGTGTTCTTGGTGTAGTGTGTGTTTTTAAAATACTCTAACTTATGGGTATTACTTGATTTGGAAAAATTGTTGATTATGAATGGATATTTAAATTTGATAATGTAACAATAATATATATATATATATATATTGGAGAAGTATATAGAAAATATTAGAGTTGGGTTATGATTTGGGTAAAACACCATTGAAGATGTTCTTGAGCCTTTAAAATGGGTTCTTGATTTTTTTTGTGATGGTTGTGGTGAACAATATTAGATGTGGATTTTTTTTTAATGCATTATGAATATTATTGGAACTTGAAAGCCTCCATGAAAGAGTTGTTAGTTTTTTTTTATAAACCTTGATTGGGGTAGAGAGAGAGAGAGAAAGTTAGAAAATAGCTATTTGGGTATGATTTTGGGAATTTGGGTTGTTTCAAATGAAAACTTGAACTTCTTAAATTTTTTTTTCTTATAAAAGTTATTTCTCCTTAAATGTTTCTTATAGAAGTTGCTTATTTTTACATTGTTATTTATAATAGAAGTTGTTTATTTTTACTTACTAGTTATGAAATTGAAGATTGAGAAATATGATTTTTTATTAATTGGAAAGCCTAAGTTGTTAACTTTTTGCTATTATAAGATTTGTTTTGTTATGAAATCTAATTTTTAAGATTTCAGGGACCGAGGCTAGTACTAGTGGACCCAAGGAGGTGACCGAGAAGCAAGCAGAAAGGTGAATTTTATTAACTTACCGGATTTGAGGTGGGTCTTCTAGATATAATTTTATTGCTGTTTATGTTATATACATAGCTGGTATGACATGAATGTTATGCAATATTGCTGAGCTGTATGCTATATGATTTTAACTTCATTACTAGCATGACATAAACTGTATGTTGTGCACTTGCATTGCTGAGTTGTTAAACCAAGTAGCTGAAAACTTGGTAAATTAGCCAAAAGAGGCTAAAGCTGATGGGCCCGGGTGTGTGAGTCATGGCATGTATGAGATTGCATTGTAGGTATGCGTTAAGCTGTGTTTGTGCTGTGCTGAGCTGTGTATATGCTTAAATTCGCATATCTTTATATCTAGTTGTTCGTGAGCCGTGGTTTGCTCACGCCCACACAGATTTTCTTGTGCAGGTACAATGATCTCTTGGGCTATAGGATTGCACTGCCATGGGTCTAGGTTCGCTGTGGATGACCATATAAAAGTGGTATTTTGCCGGAAGTGTAAAATACAGTCTAGTTTATAACTTTTGTTAGACGTTGTAAAAATTTAAACTTTTAAGTTCAGTAGTGTGGATCAGTTTAACGTATAATAGTTTGAATTGTGGATGACACAAAAACTTTGAATATGTGTAAACACTTTAAATTTTGTGACATAATGTTATGTGGATTTTAATGTAAATCCTGCTAAATAGATGTGGTTATAATATTAAATCTATTAGTCACAAGTGGAATTAGTTTGTTTGGGCTAGGTTAGTCGTAAATTATTTGTAATATATTTGGATTTTCAAAATAATTGAGCATGTTTTATAAAGTTGTTCAATACAGGTTGGATTATCCAAATTTGAGCCGTTATATAGCTGATTTGTTTTAAAACTATTAGTTTCAAGATTAATTAATTGTCTTTGCTGTTAGCTGAGCTGTTTAGTAGGCGTTCTGACCACGCCGGGTCGGGGCGCCACATATGTCTTTAAGTTGCATCTATGGATATGCGTATGTTGAATGTTTGGATCATACTGGCAAGTCCGGATACATGTGTTGTAGATTTTAGTCAAGTTCCTTTTTGTAAACAAATGTTTTACGAAGTTTGGTTCTCTTGTCAGAAGGTTTATGTAAATGCTTACTTAGTTAAATGAAAACTTGAGTTCAAATACTTAACTTGATTCAAGAAAGTTGGAATTTATGCTTAAGAATGTTTGGAAATGGTTTGATGTGGTTCCCAATGTTCTAAGTTGTTGGTTTTAGTTTTAAGTTCATTTCCAACAAGATTTCATGATTTACTAGCTTTTGACAAGAGTAGAATTTCAAAACTTGTTTTGAACCAAAAAGGAGTTGTGTTCATGGTAGATTTGATTAAATCATGAGTATGTGTATGTTTCACATGCTTGGTTAATGTTAAAATGTGTTTGGAATGTTACTTGAGGATTCCATGAGGTGTGATGAAGTTTTGGGTATGTTTGGACTAGTATAGCAAGAGTTTTATGTCAAAAATTGGGTTCTGTAGGAACCGGATCGATCCGGTTCATGAGCGGATTGATTCGGACATGACTCGGATCGATCCAGAGCACCTGGAGGGACCAGAAATTACATTCTGTCAAAATCGAATCGATCCGGTTTTGGGGAGGATTGATCCGCAGGCCATTTTGCTGCACTGTCGACCTTTACGAAAACAGACATAAATCACTCTACAAAAAATTCAGATTTGGGCACCGTTCTTAGCGTTGGAACCGGGACTCAAAGACCTATCTTTTGGTATTAAAATTTCTATATCTTATTAATGACCATTTTAACCTTGAGGCTATTTTTTTCACCACAAAGTTCTTTTATGTTGTTTAACTCACGTGTTACTTAGTAATTCGTGTGTTTTTTTGTTAATTCGTATAGTTGATCACTTGTAGTATTGTTACACGTGTCCTAATCCACACGAGATGGGTTAGGGTATGACAATTTTGGTATCAGAGCATTAGGCTAGAACCTTTGGGGATGAGATACGTACAACGCGTAGTATGCACACAACGACACGTAGTTGCACGAACATGCATTCACGTTTATTTAGCATGCTTCAAAAGTTGTTTAGAATGCATAGCATGTTATTTATAGTAGCATGCATGGGAATGATCTTGTGGATGCCAAGTTTATTGTCATATAATGGATCCAGGAAAGAGACAAACATCACCGGTAAGAGTGGACCGAGTAGAACGAGTTGTTAAAACAGTAGTAAGGGCAATAGAAATCAGAATATCCTCGATAGAGGAAGAACATGAAAATCTAAATCCCGAGGTAAGAATGGAACAATCGACCACATAGGAGTTTCCAACAGAGTTCCGGCAACATCACGAAGTTAAGAAATCGGAAGAAAATGTCAGTGAAAGTTCAGGTAAATGTAAAAGAGAAAATTTAGAAAGTTCATCAACAAGTAGTACACCGAGGGAGAGAAAGCCCCGTCGTTCAATGTGTAATAAGCAGCACTGGGGTGAATGTCGCTACATTATAGTATGTTATGTTTGTAGATGGGTCGGGCATATCGCAAGGAATTATCCAAGCGTGAGTACAAAGTTTAAAGGTAGGTGTTATAAATGTGATCAATCGGGTCACCGGGCACACAACTATCCTAAAAGACAACAAGAAGGTCCAAGTTCTTCAATACCTAAGGCTACCCCAGGATCTGTTCAACCGTCAAAAGGAAAAGAACAACAAGCGGATAGAAGCTCCTAACTTATGTTTGAGTTGCCACATTCTTCAAGTAACAGGTAAAATTATTACTTATTATCTTATGAATAATTCTCTTTTCAAAAGGGATACAGATTTATTATATCATAGCAATTCTTGAGTAATCAAGGATAATGTTGGGGAATCTCTAGATCTAAGATTTGGCTTTAGTATGCCAGGGGTAAGAGAGGTAGAACTGGAATGGTGCTTAAGTAGTATTGGTTATAAGGGCATTGTTACAGGGTGGAGTCTTGAGTTGAGTATTCCGTATGGTATGGTACAGACTTCTTTTCGTATATGATGTATCATCAGGTATTATACTAAAAAAGATTCTTTCCGTATAAATTTAGGTGTGTTATTTAAAAGGGTCTTCTATTATCAATGGAATTTTGGATTTCTTATAGTATTGGTACGTGATATCTAAGATTATGGTATTTTAGAATTCTTATAGTATCAATATTGTGGTTATTTGGTTGTACTCGGGCATTCTATTTCTATATTCTGGGAACATCTATCACATTACAGATATTTCTCTTCTATTGTGTATATAGTGATGTACTGATTATCATCAATGGAGAGTGTTATTCTTGGGTCAAAGACATGCTATAGTTGTATGAACCGTTTGAAAGTATTGGCGAGTATCGGAAATCTATAAACAGAGGAAAGGAAATGTGAAGTATTATGGAAGATATATGTATATTCTTGGATTGGAGTGGTAATTCAGACATCTACGAATTTACGGTTTATTGGAAAGATATTCAAAGGTTACATGGGTGTGCATAGAGTGTTGAGGAATCTCTCAACTCGATATGTTACACTTCTATTAGGGTATTCTTATTATCTTTCTCTAGTTTCTTCCTTCAAGAGGAGATATGAATGAGTATGGGTTCGGTAAGAGATTTCCATGCTGTGCATGGTCATAATGCATATGGAGCATAGCTGCATTTCACGTATGATGGAATCAGTTGTAGCCACAGAACCATGTTCAAGGAGATAAGTATGGTTGTAATCGAAGTAAGATTTTGTATCATAATTTTGTGTACTAATCCTTGGTGTTGACGAATCGTTTTCAGTTAGACTATATAGTGTTGCGTAATAGACTTGGCTTCTACCTTGGAAGATTTTACATGTGTACTAGTGGTGGAGTTTAATTCTATCAATTTCAAATTTCAGAAGGAAGTGTTATAGCTTTGATTTGTGAATGTGTGGGATGTTTTAAATAAAAGGGTGTTTAAATGGTTTTGAAAAGAGTTGAGAACTATCTCCAACTGAGTTAGAATGACCTGAAAATGTTTGGAGTTTACCCCATTTGAGAAGGGAATCTTGAAATCATTTTATTAAACAAAAGGGAAGGTACGATCCAAAATCCCTCTGACTTGGTGACAATTTTGTAAAATAAAAAAAATGCAAGCTCTGAATTTGGCCAGGGCATGGTTTAGGAAGTTCGTTTCCACCCATCGTTTTCACCGTTAGGTTTCTCATTCGAAAAACTATGTTTTGACATACAGTTTGAGTCAAAGGTAAAATGATTACTTACTTTGGAGTTACTTAGCGAGGACAATTTTGTAAAGGCGAATGTTATTATCTTATATGTGGTTTAACGGTACCGAGGAAGTTGAATTGTTACATTGGTAATAATGGAATCGTCATCAAAGGTTTTAACCAAATAGCGTCAGTGAAGTTAAAAGAATTGTAAATTCGTTGGTAAGAAGCATTTAGTGAGGAAATGCACGCAATCAACCATGTCACTGGGGGAGCACTATTGTGAGTATATACGATGCATATGTGAATAAAAAAAGTATGGGGGATAACTTCTTTATGAATAGATAATGGGTTTAGTGGGTGACTGATAGCTAGCACCAATATTTTTTCCTCCTCAGAATGAGTTGAAATCTATATATTAGTTGAAAAGAGGGGACCAGCAGAAAGATGGAGCTTAACATCTGATAGGGTGAGTATCAACTTCTTGAGATATGTATAAGGATAAGTTTAGACTATATTCAGGTATGTATGGGGTCACAATAACTAACAATGTATTCGGATGATTATCGTGTTCTCGAAAGTACTACGTGAGGAGAATAGAGTTTTATGGGTATCGATAAGAATTAAAATGATGATTGCACTAGTGTGGACACGCGAAATCAGTCATCTACTCCCGTTTCTATTTTTGGGGTTTCGGAATTGATTTTCCGTTGTTTTGAAATTGATTTGAAAGAAAATAAGAGGTCTGTTGAAAACAGATACAGAGTCGCCACTTGGTCTTTAGGGAACCAAGAAACCCAATTTGACTCACCCAAATGGATAAAGGGCACCGGCCTTTCATAACCAAAGAACTTGGCTCGGGGTTTTGGTACGAGAGAGGAAGGAGCCTTTGTCACGACTAAAACACCCTCAACTCGCCCTGTCTCTCGAGGGGCCTCAATTAGCATCCAAATAATCATCTTATACTATGTTTGGTTCGACAGTTAATACTATGATAGGTATATTACATCACATAAGAATCTTGAAAATGGAAGATCTAAAGATAAGATATCATTCATAAGATCTAAGCCAAGTATCATATAATGCAAAGTGAAAGATCATTCAAAACAAACCTAGGAAAAATTGTCCAATCACATATCAAGTAATCAAGTTTCCCTAATCTAAAGGGACATGAATTGTTCTTGAAACAAATAATCAAAGAGATCAAAATATGCTAACCAAGCTAGAATGATGCATGTTAATCTTTGAGGAAAGAAGACCTCTCAATCCCCGGGATGGATGAGAAAGAAAGAATAGATCGAGGGAAGCATGAACGTGTGATCAAATTTATTCCTAATAATCTTCTTAGATTAGGAGTCATAAAAACCCCAAATCTTGCATGGATGTAATGCATGATCCTAGAATGTGTAAAGGTTGTAGTGTGTGTACATGGACTTTCTAAAATGACTTAGAAGTCTAAAATATGCATGAATGCATGAAGTAAATCATCATAGGATATTTACAAATATAGTATGGACTACTTCCTAAGATATGAACTAATTTGGAGCGCATGTGAGCATCAAATCAAAGAATGAAAGTAAAAGTATACTAGCTGTGAATAGTGGACAGAACAGTGAGTTGATCTTGTAGAAATTGAAAAGTGGGGTTAAAAATGTTTTCAATGCATGATTTTTTATGTAGATCATACTTATTATGTCTAGAACACATATCAAAAACACAATCATCAATAACTATTACAGATTGAGAAAAATCATATAAACAATAGAGGTTACTCAGAAATAGAGTCCGTACTGTCGACTGAAATGTTGAAAAATCTTAGAAAATGAAAATAAAACATTTGAAGGCCCATATTATACAGAAATTTCCCTAATACACTGAAGTTCAAGGGAAAATGGGTTGGGACCACTCCTTTTGGAAAGGTTTTCTGTAAAACAAGTTGAAAGTCAACCAAGCTACTGTGACAGTAAAGACAGAATACCTGGAGAGAATGTTTGGACCAAAATGGAATCCTTTCAAGTGTTTTCAAGCCAAGCCAAAAATCATGGGTGTTCTATAATGAGTTAGGAATATTTTCCAAGTGGTCTTGCATCCATACATTGAGTATTGAGTTCTAGAGAAATCTTTGAATTCAGATTATTCCCTATTTTGAAGATTTCTTAAGAAAATAAGGGTTTTATTTCTTGAAATAAAAAAGAGGGGTTTATGAGGGGTTTTGAAATAGAGGTTTTGAGAGTATATTTTCAGCATTTAAATGTAAGATATGACCACTTGAAATATCAACATTGAACTCATATCAAGAACCTCCAATATTGTTGGAGAGCATTGTTTCCATTTGAGCATAACTTCAAGAATACTTTGGAAGTATTGAAGTTGGAATCATCATCTATCAAACATGCTTTTGAGGTCAAGAGCTACTATCCATAAGGATTCACTCACCTTAAACTTCATGTCATCACTTAGATGATGATGAACTAGTAATTATTCAATGAAATATCAAGAAGAAATTGGGGAAGAAGAGATGAACATATATATATATATATATAAACAAGCAAGTAAATAGCAATCAATAGATGATAATCAATGTGATATTGGACTTGTAGCTTGGTGTTTCACTCATGGATATTGACATTTAGACATGGATGTAACTTCCTAACTCAAGAATGCTCAATAATGGTGATTGGGGGGTATTTGAATGTGAAGTATATGAGAGATAATGGAAGAAAACAAGATTAGAACTCACTTTCTTATAGAAAATCAGTAGGAGAAGCTCCCTTTCTCTTTACAACTTTATCAAACTTTGCACTTGGCCCCACTAAAATGAAAAGCAAAGGGGGGTTTATATAGGCCAATTTGGGGTGGTTTTGAAATTTAAAAAGTGCTCCCATTGGTCCCAAACATCTGTGAACATAAAACTACATCGTTTTGGTCTTAAATTATTCAATATGGACCCCCAAAAGAAATTACAAAAATGGACTTTGCGGGGGTTGAGTGCTGCCGCGGCAGTGCCCATGTGCCGTCGTGGCAGTGGCCCAGTGCCACCGCAACACTGCTCCTCAGACGCCTAGAAATTTACGTTTAGGCCCCTAGAGGTTTCGGTATTCGCAAAAAGGCCCTATTTCGTCCGAAATTTACAGAAAATGCGTATGAACTCCAAATTGAGCTTGTGATATACCATTGGAAAGGTACTGGAGTCTACTTTCCATAAAATATAGTCGGAGATAATTCACTTTGAAAAGTTCTGCGATATTCGTGATAAAAGCCGATTTGATCACCTTTTTCACCTTCGAAAATTCATAATAAATTTGGTTTAAATCCAAGAATTATGTGCGATATACCATTGGAAAGCTATTGACCTCTAGTATCCATGAAAAATATTTGAAAAAGATACGGTGCTCCTGTTTTAAAGTCAACTTTTGGTCAAATTAGTCAAACCAGAACCTCCAAGAAGTTCTGGGAACCTCTGGGAGCTCCCAGGAGCTGATGCTTTTGTCCGATTTTATTTTAAAATTTGTTTTAGTACTTTTCACATGATCTATAATGATCTTGAAGCTTTTTGGCGAATTTGGACGATTTTGGTCAAACCGGTCAACGGGGACTTTTCGAGAACTTCCAGGACTTCTGGAGGTCTCTGGGAGCTGACAATTTCATCTAATTTTGCTTCAAAACTCATTTTTATTACTTTTCTTATGGCGTAGTATGTTTCTAGAACTTTTGGTCCAAATTTGGGAGAGTTTGGGCTTTCAGGGGCATTTTGGTCATTCTGAGCATTTTGAGAGATGAAACTAACTTCCAGAAGTCCTTTTTTGAGTCTTTTTCGATCATCGTGAACCACCAAGCTGTGGGTCTCCTAAATCTGATAGCCGCCAAAATCGGGTGTCTACAGTTTGCCCCTCTTTGGCATGAACTTGCGAGGCAACACATGTCGCAAGCTAGTGCCAAAGCTTTGAAGATACATGTCTTTTTGGAGGCTATAGATGTAGGATAAAAGCGTTGTAAAGATGCAATGATATAAATTATGATGCTGAGGTTAGTACTGGTCGTGCTTTTCGTGAGCTGCCTAGGTATATCAAGGGGAATCAGACTAGGACGTAGTTCGGGGCACAAAGGAACAAATCACACATGCACAATAAAATAGGCGGATGCTATGCTATGAGGATGATATGAAATGCATGGATGTGATATGAATTGTGTCATGAGTCCTATCATGCCTAGTGTTCTGATCCTAGTATGAGTTGGTGCTGTGGGGTGTGTGCCACTCCAAGTGGACTTATGTCGTGCTAGTGTTTCTGACTGTGATGCAGTTATTGACCCGAATAGGGACACCAAGGTTTGAAGACTCTGGGTCTTGGAGCGAACATCTGAATTTTGGAAAGTGTACTTCACAAGTGAATGGGATAGGATGTGGGGTCCTTGAGGACGACAATTAAAGATGAGGTTTGACAGATAACCGATGGACATGGAAGCCCTGGACACAAAAACCCTAAGAATTCAAGTGATGGACATGAAAACCAGAGATGCCAAGCGACAGACACAGAAGCGCCGTTAATGGACATGGAAGCCCAAGATTTTGAATGAGAATGATGAACACAACATATTTTGAATGAGAGTGATGGTAAACTAATGATGATTAATGGACTGACGATTCATGAATCGAGATGACGAGTAGACAGTGATCTACTGTGACTAGCATGGGTTGGACCAACGGTTAGACTAACCGTGATTAGAGGAACTGACCATGCACTAATTAAGGTGGCGTGTTAACAGTGAACTACTATGACTGTCATAGATTGGACTGACGATATACGAATCGAGATGACGAGTCGACAGTGAACTACTGTGACTGTCAGGATTGAACTGATGATGTACTGATCAAGATGACGAGTCGACAGTGAACTACTGTGACTGTCATGGATTGAACTGACGATGTACGAATCGAGATGATGAGTCGACATTGAACTACTGTGATCGATGATGTACAAATCGAGATGACGAGTCGACAATGAACTACTGTGACTATATGGATTGAACTGACGATGTACTAATCGAGATGACGAGTCGATAGTGAACTGCTGTGACTGTCATAGATTAAACTGACGATGTACGAATCGAGATGGCGAGTCGATAGTGAACTACTATGACTATCATGGATTGAACTAACGATGTACGAATCGAGATAACGAGTCAACAGTGAGCTACTATGACTGTCATGGATTGAACTGATGATGCACGAATCGAGATGACGAGTCGACAGTGAACTATTGTGACTGTCATGGATTGAACTGACGATGTACAAATTGAGATGACGAGTCGACAGTGAACTACTGTCGCTGTCATGGATTGAACTGATGATGTATGAATCGAGATGACGAGTCGACAGTGAACTACTGTGACTGTTATGGATTAAACTGATGATGTACTAATCGAGAAGACGAGTCGACAGTGAACTATTGTAACTGTCATGGGTCAGATCAATGGTTGGACTAACCATGATTAGAAGGAATGATGATGTATGAATTGAGATAATGAGTCGACAGTGAACTAGTGTGACTATCATGGATTGGATCAACAGTTGGACTAACCGTGATCGGAAGAAGTGACGATGTACGAATCAATACGATTATAGGGGATTAAACTGAATTTACTAGGGGTGAAATGACTCTTTTGAGAGCCAATGGAGTAAGTGATTGTACTGAACTTGTTGGAGGAAATCTCTTCTGGGGACAAGGCTGTTAGGAGTGGACAAATTATGTGGGAAATGTGACAACCCTTTCTGAAATGAAAATGGTTTCTTCTGAGGAGCGGGTGTGGTTTTGATTGGGATACACCACATTTGTTTAGGGAACTTTTCTAGAGATGACTTTGCTGGGGATGAGAAGATTCTGGTAGGGTGAGGATGGTTGCACTGGGAATAGAGCAAATTCGATGGGGATGAAGGAAATTTGTGACATGATTTTGGTTTGGTTGCTGGGGAACTGGAAGAAGATTGCCAGTGGATCTTACAGACTGACTTATGGTTGCCACTAATGCTCAAGATTCTTGGGGCACTTCTCATGTTGCAGCCTTGATAAGTGCAGTAATGGTGTTTTCGAACTTCTGCTTGTATCCACCTATTTTATAATTGGGAATCACTTTAAACCCACACATTTGAGACCATTAGGATAAATGGACTTGACAGGAACAATGATGACATGGAAAATTGGATTGGTTTGTATGAACCTTGAACTCTGATACAGTTTTGATTAGATTATTATTGACTCAAGCAAAGAAGGATTGACTCGACAAAAGTAATGACACGAAGTGTTGAAATTAGCATAATTCAATGTGTCTTTGTCATAAACGATGTACCACTCATCTTTCATGTTCACTCCTCATCTTAATATGATAGCACTTAGCTGATAAATCTGGTTTTTGAACATTCCTCCCAATTGATCTAATCAATTCTCTATTTCTCCCAAGAAGTGCTTGGAATTAGTGCCTTAGCTTTTAGAATAAAAGATGCTCTATTTCAAAATTTTCAAAACAACTTGGTGACTTGAAAACTCGCCCTTGGTATGAAGGGATCATGTTAGGCAAACAGAGTTTGCCCTTAGTTTGAGGTGTAGGAAGTGGAATTCATAGGCAAACGAGGTGGGTGACCGAAGTTTGCCCCTAGTTTGGATGATGGTTTATTGGAGGTTTTGGGCAAACGAGGTAAGTGACCGAAGTTTGCCCCTTGTATGAAGGGTAGATAGTAAAATTCAAGCAAACGAGGCGGGTAGCCGAAGTTTGCCCCTAGTGTGGAAAGTGATTTCTGGCTTGAGGCAAAGACCGTGACTTTAATCTGTCATATGCTAATAACTTTTGCCTAGGCACTGGTGAAGTGACCTAGCGAGCTATTTTCTTTCTTTTGTTATCGCTCACTCTGGATTTAGCTCTAATTTTTTTGCCTAGGCGTCCTTTCAGATTTTCGACCTAGCGAGCCATCCTTCTTTTCTTTTTGAAAGTCTGCCTACGTACCCCAGAGTGGGAATCAGGTCTAACGTAGTTCGGGCCAAGGCTTTGAAAGAAGGGGGGGGGTTGATTATGATGGTGTTGACCAAACCAATGCGATTGCCTACATATCCCCGAGTGAGAATCAGGTCGAGCGTAATTCAAGACAAGGCTTGAAGGAAATTGGTTTGATTATGATGGTGTCGACCGAACTGATGCAGTTTCCTACGTATCCCCAAGTAGGAATCAGGTCGAGCGTAGTTTAAGGCAAGGCTTGAAGGAAAAGGGGTTGATGATGGTGTCCACCGAACCGATGCGGTTGCCTACGTTTTCCCAGTAGGAATTAGGTCGAGCATAGTTCAAGCGAAGGCTTTGAAAGAAATTGGTTGAGGGTTTTTCAAACCAATCGTCAAAGAAGTTCAAACTTAGCTCACTTGTGGTAGCCTTGAATAAGAAGATTCAGTTTCGGTCTCCCTTCCTTTTCTTTTCTTTTCTTTCCTTTTCTTTTTGAGGATTGATCCTTTTCACTTTTGCCTAGCCAGTCAAATTTACTTTTCATGTGGTTGATTCTTGTGAGATCTTTCGATCATAATCTCGCAATTACATAATGTGTATGTCAGCTCTCAGAATTTGTTTGTGGTCGTTCGGAGCTTTTTGAAATATAATCTAGACACATTCTCACGATGTACCTTGAAGTGTACAATTCTCTGTATCACCAAAATTTTCTTTCTTAATTTCATTTTTTCCATCATTTTGACTGGCTAAGGTCAGATCTTGGAAATCAATACCTTTTCAGCTCTAACTTTTGCCTAGGTGCCCTTTCGGGTTTTCAACCTAGCGAGCTTTTCTTATCTTGTTTTTCTTTTTTCTTTTCTTTTTTTTTTTTTTTAAAAGTGGAGATGAAACTTACTGAAATATTTGGCTACCATCAAGGACTAAGTCTGGATTGCTTTTAATTGTATAGATTGCATGGCTATCAATTGGGTTGGGCCCAAGGCTTTGACATGATAGAAAAGGATGTTGGGCAAGCCCCAAGTCAGTTCCAAGTACGTCTTTTGAAGATTGAGGCAATATCATCTTTAAATTCTTAGAGTAAGACTATTCAATTCTCGGCTCTTCATCAGTGTCAGCGCAAAATCGACTTTGACCTTTCAGGATTCTTTTTTTTTGTTTGATGCAAAAATTCATTAGCAGAGAAATATCCATGGTAATTTGAAAAGTGACATTTCAGTTTAATGATTCATGCATTTATGACTAGACACATCAGATTAAGCAAAATGATTTCAATCCATTAGCGAAAGAGAGGGATTACAGTACTCGACACAGACCCATAACAACTCGATGACAGACAAACTCAACTACAAGACCAAACTTGAAATAGACTCAAAATATAGAACAAACTCGACTTGGTCTCAAATAGAGTGTCTTTGCGACCCATTTATTATTCTTATTCTATTTTTTTAGCAGAAGTTCCAAACAACATCACATTACTGCGTAGCTTCAACATTCATTGGCATTATCAAAAGGGATCACTCAAGCGGTTGATCCAAGCCAAGATAATGGATAGGATTAGGATGGGGTACATCCTCTATGAGGTTCTGAATTTCATGGCGGAGGCGGATGCATTGATTGGTGGCATGGCCTAGATTTTGGTGGTAAGCAGATTATAGGCTCATGTTGTAGTGGGAGGGTATGAGATCCGGTAGCGGCTTGTGATGGAGGAGCTGTAGGTGGCCCTTTCTGAGTAGGTGGTCCAATGCTGTGGAAAGGGGAACATCAAGTTTGGAGAATTCGCGAGGGCCTTTTGGGCGATTTGGCGGAATAGACTGGTATGGATGCAGAGGATAGTCCATTGGTTGGTTACTAAGTGCACTGACATCTGATGAGGCCAGGGGATAGTTGGGTCTCTTGGACTGTTGATGCGGTTCATCATTCTTGAACTTTCCTTCTCTGATGGCATCCTCTATTTTGGAGCCTATTTTAAACAGTTCTTCAAATGTTGAGATGGACTGGTAGAATAGTTTGTCATGGTATACTGGTTGCATATTCTTAACTAGCATACGTACTTACTTTTTCTCAACAGGTCTGTGGATCATTTGGGCCACTTTATTCCTCTATCTGCTCAAGAACGCAGCGAAGGACTCAATGATGTTCTACCTGGTTGTCTTTAGGTCCCTGATGGTGACATCAAACTCTTGGTTGTAAGAGTAGTGATCAATAAAATTTCTAGCAAGATCTTTCCAGACTCGGGTCTTGGAGGTTTCAAGAGTTAGAAACCAGGATAGTGCAGCATTCTTGAGGGTTTGAGGGAACAACATAACTATGTGCTCATAAGTGCATCCCATAGGTTAGAAGATATTCATGCACAACTTGATGTGACTTTTTGTGTTCCCGGTCCCATCGAAGCGATCAATTTTTGGCATTTTGAAGTTCTCGGGCAGTTTCACTTTGATGGGTTTGATTAGGCCTTCTAGATCTAGCATGTAATCGTTAACTCCCTTGCTCTTTCTTAGCACACTTTCCAGCTTGTCTACTTTATCCATCTTTTCTTGAAACTTTTTCTCATATGGAGGTGGCAGGCCCCATGAAACCATTATTCTTTTATGTTATTCTTATGTACAAAGACGGGAGGTGGTACAAACCCAGGTAGTGGTGGTGGTGGCATGAACCCTACTGGTGGTGGTGGGATCCCATGTGGGTACTGTGGCTGCTGCTGTTTCAGTTCTTCCACGAAACTCAAAACTTGGGCTATGCGATCAGATTGTCGGCTTATGGCTACTCCCAACTCTGTGACCTTGTTTTCTAATTCTTCCTAATTCATGTTGGAATGACTTGGCAGGCTGATTCTGACCAAACGATTGTTCGAACTTCTAACACAGGACAGGGATCCCAGTGGCTGACTTCGGGAATCTATATTAACCTACAGATTCAAGAGGATGAGTGTATCAAATTCTGACAGTAATGACCGGACAGACAATGACAGTGATGTTAACGAACATGGACTGACTCATGTACAGATTGACCGAGACAATGTGTGCAGACTGATGAGAATAGTGCATGCACATGAGGCAAGCATGCGGATGCAAGCCCTAATCTATATGATGCTCCTACTTCTAACGGATAACAATTGTGAAAGTAAGGTCCTAGCCATACAGAGTGTACTAACTTTACTTTCCAGTATGATCACTATGGGAGAAAGAAGAATTTCTAGGATATTTGGGAGATTCTGGGGATTTGGACAGAGTTTTTGGGAGAAACTGGTCATAACTGGGTAATCCGGGGGATTTGGACAGAGTTTCTGGGAGAAATTGGTCATAAATGGGTACTCCAAGGGATTTAGACAACTGGGAGAAACTGTTCATATATGGGTACTTCGGGGGATTTGGACAGAGTTTCTGGAAAAAATTGGTCATAAATGGGTAATCCGGGGGATTTGGACAGAGTTTCTAGGAGAAACTGGTTATGTCAGGGGAGAAATTGGTGCATTTGCGAAATCTGGTTTTGTTTTGAAAATAAAAATCCCCAGTAGAGTCGCCAGATTGTGGACACGCGGAATTCGTCGTCCACTCCCGTTTCTGTTTCCGGAGTTTCGGAATCGATTTTTCTTTATTTTGAAATTAATTTGAAAGAAAACAAGAGGTCTGTTGAAAACAGATATAGAGTCGCCACTTGGTCTTTAGGGAACCAAGAAACCCAATTTGGCTCACCCAAACAGATACAGGGCACCGGCCTTTCAAAACCAAAGAACTTGGCTCGGGGTTTTGGTACGAGAGAGGAAGGAGCCTTTGTCACGACTAAAACACCCTCAACTCGTCCCATCTCTCGACGAGCCTCAATTAGCATTCAAATAATCATCTTATACTATGTTTGGTTCGACAGCTAATACTATGATAGGTATATTATATCACATAAGAATCTTGAAAATGGAAGATATAAAGATAAGATATCATTCATAAGATCTAAGCCAAGTATCACGCAATGCAAAGTGAAAGATCACACAAAACAAACCTAGAAAAAAATCATCTAATCACAAATCAAGTAATCAAGTTTCCCAAATCTAAAAGGGATCACATGAATTGTTCTTGAAACAAATAATCAAAGAGATCAAAATATGCTTAGCAAGCTAGAATGATGCATGTTAATCTTTGAGGAAAGAAGACCTCTCAATCCCCGTGATGGATGAGAAAGGAAGATTAGATCGAGGGAAGCATGAACGTGTGATCAAATTCATTCCTAATAAACTTCTTAGATTAGGAGTCATAAAAACCCCAAATCTTGCATGGATGCAATGCATGATCCTAGAATGTGTAAAGGTTGTAGTGTGTTTGTGTACATGGACTTTCTAAAGTGACTTAGAAGTCTAAAATATGCATGAATGCATGAAGGAAATCATCATAGGATATGTACAAATGTAGTATGGACTACTTCCTAAGATATGAACTAATTTGGAGTGCATGTGAACATCAAATCAAAGAATGAAAGTAAAAGCATACTAGCTGTGAATAGTAGACAGAATAGTGAGTTGAGCTTGTAGAAATTGAAAAGTGGGGTTAGAAATGTTTTCAATTCATGATTTTTTATGTAGATCATAATTATTATGTCTAGAACACATATCAAAAAGCCAATCTTCAATAACTATTACATATTGAGAGAAATAATATAAACAATAGAGGTTACTCAGAAACAGAGTCCGTACTGTCGACTGAAATGTTGAAAAATCTTAGAAAATGAATATAAAACATTTGGAGGACCATATTATACAAAAATTTCCCTAAGACACTGAAGTTGGGACCACTCCTTTTCGAAAGGTTGTCTGTAAACCAAGTTGAAAGTCAACCAAGCTACTGTGACAGTAAGGACAAAATACCTGGAGAGAATGTTTGGACCAAAATGGAATCCTCCAAGTGTTTTCAAGCCAAGCCAAAAATCATGGGTGTTCTATAATAAGTTAGGAAGACTTTCCAAGTGGTCTTGCATCCGTACATTGAGTATTGAGTTCTAGAGAAATCTTTGAACTTAGATCATTCACTGTTTTGAAGGTTTCTTAAGAAAACAAGGGTTTTATTTCTTGAAATCAAAAAGAGGGGTTTTGAAATAGAGTTTTTGAGAGTATATTTTCAGCATTTAAATGCAAGTTATGACCACTTGAAATATCAACATTGAACTCATATCAAGAACCTCCAAGATTGTTGGAGAGCATTGTTTCCATTTGAGCATAACTTCAAGAATACTTTGGAAGTATTGAAGTTGGAATCATCATCTATCAAACATGCTTTTGAGGTCAAGAGCTACTATCCATAAGGATTCACTCACCTCAATCTTCATGTCATCACTTAGATGATGATGAACTAGTAATTAATCAATGAAAAATCAAGAAGAAATGGGGAAAGAAGAGTTGAACATATATGTAAACAAGCAAATAAATAGCAATCAATGGATGATAATCAATGTGATATAATTCACTCATAGATATTGACATTTAGACATGAAAGTAGCTTCCTAACTCAAGAATGCTCAAGATGGTGATTTGGGGGTATTTGAATGTGAAGTATATGAGAGATAATGGAAGAAAACAAGATTAGAACTCACTTTCTTATAGAAAATCAGTTGGAGAAGCTCCCTTTCTCTCTTCTAAACCTATCTCTATCTCTCTTTCTCTTTACAGTTTTATCAAACTTTGTACTTTCCCCCCCTAAAATGAAGAGCAAAGGGGGGTTTATATAGGCCAATTTGGGGGTGGTTTTGGGATTTACAAAGTGCTCCCATTGGTCCCTAACATCTGTGAACATAAAACTACATCGTTTTGGTCTTCAATTATTCAATTTAGACCCCCAAAATAAATAACAAAAATGGACTCTGCGGGGGTTGAGTGCTGCCGCGGCACTGGCCATGTGCCCCGCTGCAGTTGCCCAGTGCCGCCGGGCACTGCTCCTCAGACACCCAAAAATTTACGTTTAGGCCCCTAAAGGTTCCGGTATTCGCGAAAAGGTCCTATTTCGTCCAAAATTCACAGAAAATGCGTACAAATTGGAAAGGTAATGGAGTCTACTTTCCATAGAATATAGTCAGAGATAGGTCACTTTGAAAAGTTTTGCGGTATTCGCGATAAAAGCCAATTTGATCGCCTTTTTTACCTTTGAAAATTCATGATAAATTTGTTTTAAATCCAGGAATTATGTGCGATATACCATTAGAAAGCTATTGACCTCTAGTATCCATGAAAAAAATTTAAAAAATGATATGGTGCTCCAGTTTTAAAGTCAACTATTGGTCAAACTGGTCAAACTAGGGACCTCTAGGAAGTTCTAGGAACCTCTGGGAGTTCCTAGGAGCTGACGTTTTTGTCCAATTTTCTTTTAAAACTTATTTTAGTACTTTTCACATGATCTAGAATGATCTCGAAGATTTTCGACGAATTTGGACGATTTTGGTCAAACCTTGGTCAAACAGGTCAACGGGGACTTTTCGAGAACTTCCAGGACTTCCGAAGGTCTCTGGAGCTGACGATTTCATCTGATTTTGCTTCAAAACTCATTTTTATTCCTTTTATTATGATGTAGTATGTTTCTAGAACTTTCGGTCCAAATCTGGGAGAGTTTGGGCTTTTAGGGGCATTTTGGTCATTCTGAGCATTTTGAGAGATGAAACTAACTTCCAAGAGTCCTTTTTTGAGTCTTTTTCGATCATCGTGAACCACCAAGCTATGGGTGTCCTAAATCTGATAGCCACCAAAATGGGGTGTCTACAACTAGTATCATTGTTTGAAATGATGATTGCACTAGTATTATTGGCACCGAAGAATTAATTTGCTGCAATGAAGTTCGTTATGGAAAATTGGGTATATACTGAAGCGATAATTACTTATACTTGCAGGAGATTAGAATTCTATAAAGGAAATTATCGGACACATAATTTAATATTTTTGGTATTATCTCCATATTTGGAGTTTGATAATGTTTTGCTTATGAACAAAAAACAGGTATGGCATGCAAAATTTGAGAAAATTTATTTACAGAATTGAGTACATGATGAAGAAAAGAGTGGAAGCTCATAGTAGGTTACTATATAGGAATTTGATATCGCGAAGATAATAGTTGTGGTAAATCGAGATCAATGGAGTTTGGTATATGTGTTTCATGTTTGATGCTTTGATATTGTGTATCGGATTCGAGCCACGTTATTGTTATAGAATCGTTGTTAGTTCAGGAAGATCTAACGTGTGTGAACATCCGATGCGAATCCTTGAATTTAAGGATCAGATTATTGCAAACCAAGGTAATACCTCTTGTGATGGTCCAATGGTGGAGCCATTCAGTTGAGGAGGCTACTTGGGAGCGGGAGGAGGAAATCTAAGCCAAGTACCCGCTTCTCTTTGATTCTTGAGGTAAGAATAAGTTTGGGGACCAAACTTCCTATTAGGGAGGGAGAACTGTAACACTCATACCCGGGAAAGGAGTTAATTATCATTTTAAATGCATTAATTAATATAATTAGTGTATAAAATGGATTAAGGGGAGGCTTGGACTCATCCGTGAAAAGTGTTCAGAAAAGAAACACTAGTTGGAAAAGTCCCCAGTGAGATGGGACAGATACTGTAGTGGGACACAGTGAAGGGTCGAATAATAATATCTGCATTTTACATGATTAAATGCATTTATATGTTTAAATGATTATTTGTTCAAATGCTTCACATTATGATGATATATGTGTTAGCAATAAATATTAGTTTGGACACCCAAATAAGGGTATAATTGAAGAAGACTTATAATTGGTAGGTGCGATAGCAACTTCACAAAATATGTGGGACTCACGTTGGGACCCATGCAAAACTTAGACAAATACTCATTGGATAATTGGGTAGTTAATGGAATGTTTGGGGGATTTCATAATAGAAACTTAAAAAAATACGGGGGTATAAACGAAAAGAGGAGAAAATGAGGGTTTGACACCTCAACCTATAGTGCATGTGTGTGTATGTGGTAAGGAAGAGAGAAGGAGAGTCTCAAGTACTGAATTAAAACAAAAGAGAAGAGAGCTTGGAGAGAGAAACGGAGAAACCATCACCGACGTCATCTTTTTGCTATTCCTTCGCCGTTCGACGCCGGATTTATGATCTGAGACCACTTTTGGTCTTGTGGAGGTAAGAGGATCACATGCACGTAACTTGTTTTCATTTTTGGCAATGTTTTTCCGGCAAGCATTCCTGATAGACGATATTTGTTGCACCAAACTATGTAGGATTCACTTTGGGGTAGAAATTGAGCTTTAATTTGGTGAAATTCAGCATCTACTTGGTTGAATTTGGGTAGATCTTGCTAAGGTGAGTTTTCTACACTAAAGAATGATTGTGTTTAACTATGTTCAAGGCTTCAATGATGTTAGAGATAACAATTCATGCTTACGAGCTATGAGAATGTCTTATTTCATGGATTATTCCTGCTTAGAAGTCATAGAGATGTTTGAAATTGTGAGTTGCATGTATATTATATGAAAATCGTTGTGCTTACATGTATATGTGCTTATATGTTTATATGATTATGTAGTAATCAATGAATACCGGGGGAATGATTCATTGGTTGGGAGTAATAAGGGAGACGGAGTAGAAGAATCCGATAAAAATGGAAGTCCAAGGAATAGAAGTGGCCACGGGACCAAGGGAAGGTCTTCGGGTCTGAATGAATCATTGAACCGGTGGTTCAGCGATTACGAATATGATTTATGTGTTAAATTGTAGCATTGCACATGTTAAACATTCAATCATGTTTAGATCACTCACTAAGTGTAATGCTTAAGAAAACCGTTTTCTGTTTCTGTTGTGGTAAATAACAACCACCGCAGGTACGAAGCAATATCCGGAGACAAAGTAACGTGCTCGGAAACGGGGAGAGATTTGGGACTTGTAGTTATGTTTTTAACTTGTTATATGGTGTAACTTATGGTTTGAGATCTTTAACTTATGGCTTAAAGCCTTGACTCGTGGTTGTGGAGTTGGAGAGATTGAAAACTAGTTGGAACTCTATAACTTATGTGTTTAATGCATATTTGAGGAAACTTATGTAATTCTCTATGTTAGTAGTTAGTTTTGGGCAAGAGGATGGAGGACTTGAGGGTTGCCTTTGTAAATCCTATGTATGTCTTTAAGTTGCATCTATGGATATGCGTAAGTTCTATGTTTGGATCATACCGGCAAGTCCAGATACATGTGTTGTAGATTTTAGTCAAGTTCCTTTTTGTAAACAAATGTTTTACGAAGTTTGGTTCTCTTGTCGGAAGGTTTATGTAAATGCTTACGTAGTTAAATGAAAACTTGAGTTCAAATACTTAATTTGATTCAAGAAAGTTGGAATTTATGCTTAAGAATGTTTGGAAATGGTTTGATGTGGTTCCCAATGTTCTAAGTTGTTGGTTTTAGTTTTAAGTTTAGTTCCAACAAGATTTCATGAGTTACTAGCTTTTGACAAGAGTAGAACTTCAAAACTTGTTTTGAACCAAAAATGAGTTGTGTTCATGGTGGATTTGATTAAATCATGAGTATGTGTATGTTTCACATGCTTGGTTAATATTAAAATGTGTTTGGAATGTTACTTGAGGATTCCATGAGGTTTAATGAAGTTTTGGGTATGTTTGGACTAGTATAGCAGGAGTTTTCTATCAAAAATTGAGTTATGTAGGAACCGGATCGATCCGGGTCATGAGCGGCTCGATCCGGAGCACCTGGAGGGACCAGAAATTACATTCTGTCAAAATCGGATCTATCCGCAGACCATTTTGCTGCACTGTCAGCCTTTACGGAAACTAACATAACTCACTATAGAAAATTCAGATTCGGGCGCCTTTTTTGCGTTGGAACCGGGACTCAAAGACCTATCTTTTGGTATAAAATTTGCTATATATTATTAATGACCATTTTTTCCTTGAGGCTATTTTTGTCACCACAAAGTTCTTTTATGTCGTTTAACACACGTGTTACTTAGTACTTCGCGTGTTTCTTTGTTAATTCGTATAGGTGATCACTTGTAGTATTGTTACACGTGTCCTAATCCGCACGAGGTGGGTTAGGGTGTGACATTTGGAAATTTAGCTTATGGTCACAACTTAACACACACATATACAGCATTGCCAAACAAGGCACTAGCAAGTTGCCTAGGAATCTATTAAGGTGTTTGGGAAAAATAGCTTATGGCACTACAATTACACATACACAAAATGCATTGCCAAACAAGCCCAATCTAATGATTAGTTGTATTAAATGAAATTAAAGCAAAGTGTTACATTGGATTAGACATAGATTTCCAATTTGTGGGAGTCCATCGCGGCGCGAACATTTTTCGAACATAAACTGGTATTTTCGTGGCGCGGTAATCACCACAAAAATACATAAAATTTATATTAACGTAAGAAATAATTTTTCGATTATATAAAAATACAATTTGAGTCAAAAGCAAATCTTTTCACCGTTTTAAAAATACAGTTTTTGAAATTCATCACAGGTATTTCTAGACTTATGAAATTACAGTTGTGAAATCATAACACAAGTATTCTTGAATTTATAAAAATTATAGTTTGACCCCAAATAAAGAATTTTGATTAAATAAAGCAAGTAAGAATATATTTAGCAATTAAAAGAAAATACAGGTTGTTACATAAATTTCACACTAGAAGTCTGAAATTTCACACACATTGTAGAGTTATTCAACAAATCACAAATGGAAAAGCGTACATGTTAAATTTAACACCTACATTTTATTGTACGGACTAACAAATTGCAATACATACTTGTAGTACACAATTTCAACCAACAACTTTTATGCCAAGAACATATGAGTGTTAACTTTCACACTCAGATTAGATTTACACAATATACGAGTGATGAAATCACACAATGAGAGGACATTTTCAAGACCAAAATGTAAATCAGAACAAGGAAACCAAAAAGTTTGAATCTAAAACATCTTGAGCGAAAATCCAAATTTTTTTCCCCAAATAAGTGATTTTGACTATAAAACAATGGTTTTCCCAACAAAAATTCCATCATCAAACTAGTACGTCGCTGGAATCGTGCTCAGCCGCCGTAAAGTGTGCCAAAACCCCTCATATTTTTGACTAATTTTTTCCAAAATAAGTGAATTTGAGCAAAAGTCGTTGGTTTTGGCAACAATAATCAAACAAAAACAATGTGAAATTACTTCAATTTGAACCAACAAGCATGAAAGATACATAATTTACCCTTTTTCGGCATGTCGGTGGTCGATAATGGTATTGTACTTCAATGTTCTTCAAAAAGCTTGGAGATTTTCAATAAATCTGAGCTTTGCTCATGGATCTAGAGAGTGATTTCATCTCTTTTTTCAGCCCAAATTCGTTGGGTTTTTTAATTTTGTAAACCCTAAAATTAGATCATCATCGTGGGGAATGCCGATCTTTCTGTGAGAATGAGGGGTTGGTTGGTTTTAATACCAGTTTGAATGGAAAATGATATGGTGCGCGCAATGGGTAGTTTGGTCCTAATATCTAATGTGGACCTTTAACTAAAATGTTTCTAGGGCTAGACCTATTGCAAGAAACTTAGACTACATTAGACTTTATACTAATTATATCCTATACAAAAGGGTAATTTACAAAAACAACTTAAGGATTGTTTGGCCAAATTCAAAGATTCTTTAATAGATGTCTTAAGGCTCAAACAAGTCTTGTCAAACATGCCTTAATTTACATAAGTAACATAAGGCTTGTTTGATAATTCAAAGGCAAAACGCAAAAGGGTAATTTGGTAATTCAATTTAACAAAAAAAAAGGTAATTTACGAAAGGCAAAAAGGTAATTTGGTAATTCAATATAATTTTACACATTATTGAATTGTAAACTTAAGGCTTGTTTGGTAAGTCAAAGGTTACTTGAAAGATGCCTTAAGATTCAAACAAACCTTGCTAAACATGCCTCAAAATAGTAATTAACCTGAGGTAGATAGATGTGATGTGAAATTACGAAATAACCAAATTATAAACCCAAAATGACCAATAAGGCTAAATTAATTTAGAACTATTGAATAGTATTCATTTTAAGACTCCTTTAAATAATGGTATAGATATATAAAGAATAATGCTATGCTTCCCAAATTCAAATTCCAAATCCTCATCCTAATTAACAGATGTGACAATAGGTCCACTGTATTTTGATTGGAGGATGTTAAAGTGACCCCACTAGATTTTGATTAGTGCCACATCATTTGAGATGAAAATTTGAGATTTGGATTGAGAAGTATATCATTACTCATGAGTAATGAGTAATGATATGCTTCTTAAATCCAAATTCAAATCTCAAATCTTCATCTCAAATGATGTGAGAGTAGGCTTACTAAATTTTGATTAGAGGATGTTAGCTTTGAATTTCTTTAAGACATTTCGTTTCACCTTTTCGGTGCTTGTAGCATTATTGTTATAAGATACTTTCTCATATGAGAAGGTTCTAACAATATTATTACCCTTTAAAATTTAAGTTTGAGAAGCATAGCATTCAATTTAGTCGCTTATATAAACTCCAAAAACTTCCACCAAACACCCTATTCCAAAAAAATGTGCCTAGTGTATAGGTTGGCATAGCTCAAGTGACAAAAGAGCTTAATATTTATAAATCTCGTCCAATAAATAGATTCGGTGTTCAAATCTCATCCCCTCCCCTTTAAACAAAAAAAAAAAAAAAGTGCCTAGTGGTGCGTGGTACTAAATACACACAAAAAACACACATACATATTTATGCACATCTTTATACATATAAGACCTCCCAGCAAGCTGACCCGGCATATCATTTGCCATTCATAAACATGACTGAAACTTTTGTTCTTTCCTTCCTACTGTCTCACCTACTCTATCTACTGGCCGGACCATTCAGCCGGACGATGGCCCTAGTCGCCGGGGGCCGGTGGGCCCTCTTATTACCCAACACAGGCATCTCAGCGATGCACGTACAACTCTTAAACAACGACCGAGTCGTCCTCTTCGACCGAACCGATTTTGGTCCATCCAACATCTCTTTACCAAACGGAAAATGCCGGTTCGACCCAAAAGACATCGCTTTGAAGACCGATTGCTTCGCCCACTCAGTCGAGTACAACATCGCATCGAACACTATTCGGCCCCTCATGGTACTGACGGATACATGGTGCTCCTCAGGCGCTCTCATGGCCGATGGCCGATTGGTACAGACTGGCGGCTACAACGACGGTGACCATGTGGTCCGAACCTATCGGCCATGTAAGGGGTGCGATTGGGAAGAAATTAAATCTGCGTTAATTCAGAGACGATGGTATGCGACCAATCACATATTGCCGGACGGCCGACAAATTATTATCGGTGGCCGACGACAGTACAATTATGAGTTTCACCCAAAAATTGGATCGGCCAAAATATTTTATAATTTACCTTTTTTGGTTCAGACAAGTGATCCGAGAATCGAGAACAACTTATACCCATTTGTTTTTCTCAATGTGGATGGTAACTTGTTTATTTTTGCTAATAATAAAGCAATTTTATTTGATTATACGAGGGGTGTGGTAGTTAAGCAATACCCGGAAATACCGGGCGGCGACCCGCGTTGTTATCCGAGTAGTGGCTCGGCGGTTATGCTTCCAGTGAGGCTCAGGTCATCTGCGGTGATTATAGTTGAGGTTTTGGTTTGTGGCGGTGCACCAAAAGGATCGTATAATAACGCCCGAAGGGGTGTTTTTGATGCAGCTTTGAATACGTGTGGTAGGATTAAAATAAACGACCCGACTCCTTTATGGGCTATGGAGCCAATGCCAATGGCTCGAGTCATGGGTGACATGGTTTTGCTTCCAAACGGCAACGTTTTGATCATTAATGGTGGGTCCTCCGGTACTGCCGGATGGGGATATGCTCGGGACCCGGTTTTGAAGCCGATTATTTACCGACCCGATGGCCCTAGTGGAAACCGATTCAAGGTTCAAAACCCTACGACCATACCCCGGATGTATCATTCAACTGCAATTCTGCTTCGCGATGGGCGAATTCTGGTCGGTGGTAGCAATACTAATATCTATTATAACTTCACTGGAGTGCTTTACCCAACCGAATTAAGATTGGAGGCGTTCTTACCAGCATATTTGGATAAGCGATGGGCGAATTTGCGCCCGAAGATTATTTCACCAGTTTCTCAGGCAATTATTGGATATGGGAAACAAGCGTCGATTCGGTTTATTGTCACAGGTTTGGTGAATCAAAATTTGGTCATGGTAACAATGGTGGCACCATCATTTACCACACACTCATTTTCCATGAATCAAAGATTGTTGGTGCTTAACAGGTTGAATCTGCGAAAGTTTGGAAAGTCGACCTACGAACTTCTAGTATTGACACCGGGTTCGGGTAATCTTGCACCATCCGGATATTATCTTCTGTATGTGGTCCATCAAGAAATTCCTAGTGAAGGAATCTGGGTGAAGATCCAGTAAAGAATGTATTGTATAGAGAATTACTGGGATACACAATCTATTGTAATTGACCTTTTCTATTAATTAAATACAATTTCATTCATGTTATGTAAAAAAAACCAATCAAGATATTTGGAAATTTTTTGGAGCGGTAGTCTTAAACTCTTACTAAGTACCCAGCAAGGCTGCAAGTCTTCAACCAATCAGTCAATCACAAATAGATTTTGGAGTGGTAGGAGTGAGATCTCAAAACCCACAAGCGGAACATATGTGGGACCCACAATCCAAAGCTTCATTGTGATTAACTACCGAGTACCACTTAGAATCATCATGTGCACTTAAAAATTTCTCCTTCAATTAAGTAGGTTGACAAGTTGTTACCTGCCAAACACACACACTGAAACATATATTATCCATAATATCATTCAAAAAAGACATATAAATATGGAGTAAGACCATAGTATGCACTGGGTGAATGCATTGAACTTTTAAGTTTAAAAAAACTGTGGTATGCCCCACTGACCCGTGCCATGTTCTGCCGCCCCACTAATAAGCAGTTTTTTTTAGATTTAAAATCCCAGTGCGCACTGGATCCGGACACTGCGCTTTTAAGCAAAAAAAAACTACGGGTTGCCCCGCTGATCCGTGCCCCGTCTTGCCGCCCCGCTGACCCGAAGTATTTTTAGGCTTAAAAGCTTAGTGTGCTCACCCACTGCGCATACCCAGTGCGCACTGAAGCCGGACTCTCTCTCTCTATATATATATACATATATTTATTTATTTATAAATTATATTTATATATGTGTATATATACATACACACATATCTCTTTTACTTTGTTTCACTCTTTTGGGAAAAGGCAGCCCAGCTTGTGTCTCTTCGTCATCTTGAAGCGAAATGAAACATACCAAAAACTTTTGAAATTGTTACCATCATGGTTGACAACATATGTATTTATGCTTTTTGTTAATATTGATTGAATGCCAAAAACAAAATGGTGATGTCTGAGGTGGAAGGGTAAATTTGTTTTATCATGATATTTATTATGTACTTTTAGGTTACAAAATAAAAAATGACCTAAATTGGAATTAAAATGCCAGAAATTGTCTAGCGCACATAACATGTAACAAAAATTGCATGTTTTGTTACGATATTAAACAACTTTATATGAAAAAACGAAAAAAAAAAAAAAAATAGTTTAAAGGTTGTATATCAGTGAGGTAAATGTGAATGAGTTCTTCTTTAATATGTTAGGACATAGAAACACAAATTTTTGCTTAACTTTAAAGTATCATTAACATAGATAAAACAAATTTAGATAACAAAATCTAGTGCACGTACTATTTTCGTATAAAATCTAGTTCTTGTATATTATAAAGAGACATGATGAGTTGACAGTAGTGCATGTGAACTTTTTGACAAAAGGATTTGGCATAATACTGAAAGAGAAAAATTATTCTAAGCCAAGTAACACACTCAATCTTGAGAGGAATTTGCAGGTCAAAAATGGACATTGTTCTCATCTAAAGTACTATGGTGTAGGCGGTCCGTTTTTTTTTTTTGGGTGTGTGTGTGTGTGTTTGTTTTAAAAACCGATCAATACGTTCGGTCGGTCGGTCGGTTTTCGATGTGTTTGGTTGGTTTTCAGTCGGTTTAGACTTATACATACATTTAATAAACCGACCAATCAATTTTTTTGACAGTCAAGTTTGGTCTTTTTTTGTTCACCCCTAATCTCAACGACAATATTTTTGTGGGTTTCAAAAAATGACAGCCAAATACAGAAACTAGAGGAAGTTCAATGAATGCATAGAGATCTATGTAAACAATGTGTACGTGCCCATTTTTTGACAATTAGAGTTTATACCACTTTATTAAAATGAGAGCATGGGGTAATTTTATAACGAGACACTAAATTAGTTTAATAGTGCTGCTAAATATACAAATCTAGGAGTATTAAATTTCTCTCTATATACCCAAATTATACATTAAAGTGGACTAGGTGCAACATCTTCTGTTATATATATATATATATATGTGTGTGTGTGTGTGGGTGACTGAGAGAAATTTGCATGGTGGATAGCAACTCCCTTAGTCTAGGGTTTTTTTTTCTCAGAGTTCCGTAGTTAATTTAGTTTATGTTAGTTCTAACATATAAAATTATGAGAAATCTGCATGGTGGATATTCCCTTAATAGTTATCGAATGATCGGTGCCTTCCATTTTGTTATCTGTAACGTTGTTATTTAAGTATTTAAGGCTCCTTATTACTAATTGAATTACTAAAGACTCAATTTTTCAGTCGAATTCAATTCACAACAATCGTTAACATATATGACGATTCAAGGCCTTCAGTAACTGTTTTCAATTAAAATTGAAGTAAAAGTCGAGGATCTTAATTGGTACATTTTGTAATGGAGACGAAATTTAGTGGTTTTGATTGTATTATATGGTGGTAGTTTTGAGTGCCAATATGGTGTAAGATATGTCAAAAAAGTATATTAAGATTGCGGAGTAACTTTGAAAATCACTTTACGTAGTTACACATTGTGACACACTAATTACTCTATCTTGGCACCTATTGTTGGTGTATCATAGAGCTAAATCTAGTAAAATGTATCATAGAAAATCCCTAAACATAAATGCAACAAAAGTCATACACATGCACTAGCTAGTGAGTGGACAGAGCATATTTATTTTTTTGGGAAAACTCTGCACGTACCACGTATCACTTAGCAATTAAGCATGAGATAGAGAGAAGTATGTGGTTGTTAGGCAACCACATATCACTTAGATATGAAAGAAAATTGTAATTTGATGAGAAAAATGGTAACCTCTGACAAAAATTTATAGGGTTAATAATATTTTACCATTATGTGGTTAGGTTTAGTTTTATTTTATTCTTTTATGTTTAAAAGTGTACACTTATTTCTCTTATGGTTTTAGACTAAAGTGAAATTATTAAGATTTTTTTCAAAATAATCTCACATGGGAATTAAGCGTTAAAATTAACTCAAAATGAGAGAGTTTAAGTGTCAAAATTAACCCTATATAGGTAGTTAATCTCAAATTAGCTCCACAAAGAGCTTAAGTGTTAAAAATTCACTACAACAAATCTATTTTTCTGTGACGCACAAACGCGTCACAAAAGAACATTATTTGTGATGCGTATTTCGTATTTGTGATGCACTTCTAGGTGTCACAAAAATTTTTGATTGACCAATTACTAGACCTTATTTGTGATGCATATAGTGCGCCACAAATAAGATCTATACTATTTTTGACGCATTCAGTGCGCCACAAATAAGAAGTCTATTATTTGTGATGCATCTGGTGTGTCACAAATAACAATTAAAACCTGGGCTCTCAAAATTCATTACAACAAATTAGGGTTAATTATATTTTACGCTCTTGTGGTTATGCCCATTTTCACTTTACACCCTGTAGTTCAAAAGTAGGCATTTAACCGGACTAAAGTGAAACTACTAACATTTTTCTCAAAATAGTACTACATGGAGATTAAATATTAAAATTAGCCCCACATTGGAGAATTAAGTGTCAAAATTAACCTCACATAGGCAGTTAACTCCAAAATTAGGTTCCCAAAGGGGTTCAGTGTTTTGATTAGACCCAGATAGGTGGGTTAAATGACAATATTATCTCCTCATAGGGGATTAACCCTACAATTAATCTCATAAAGAGGGTTAAGTGTTAATATTCTTGGCCAATTTTAAAATTTTAATCTAGAAAATCATAGCAATTTCAATTTAGTCTGAAACCACAAGGGGGGTTAGGTGTCTAATTTTGAACCACATGGGGGTAAAGTGAAAATGAGAGTAACCACAAGGGGTAAAATGTATTTAACCCAACAAATTATGAATCCCAAAGGGTAATGCTAATGCTTCTCAAATTTTTAATTGAAATTTATAATTGGTTCTCAAATTCTTTATCAATTGTTTCACATGTAGTGACATGCGGTATTTCCTATGACTATCATAACAAGGGTACAAGTGTTGAGCCATTTGGAATTAAATATTTGGAAAATATGGCATTACTCGATTTCCAAATGTGTTATCAGTTGTACTATATAATCTGATGGTGATAGTGCATGATATACTTAATAGTATAATTGACAAAGCAATTGAGAACTAATTTGATAATCAAAATTTGGAAAACATGCACTATTAAACATGCACCATTAATTTTGAAACTTTTACCAGTTTTGAAGAAAATCTTAACACTTTCACTTTGCCCAAATCTAGCCCAAATTGAACTTTTAAACCTAAGCCCGCCCAAAATACATGAAAAAACAAAAGAAGTTGCCCAAACCAGAGTAGGTTACCCCACCCAAGTAGCAGCCATACTTCAACATCTAACTCGTATTAAAATCCAGCGGGCTCACTTTCACACGTATTTAGAAAACATTCAAAATTTAAAATTTGAGAAGTATAACATTATTGGTCAATATTTATTAAAGTAATGCTTCGTATCCCAAATTTCTATCCCAAAAATGTATTACAAATGATGTGATAGTGGGGCTAGGTCTAATACAGTTGAACTAGTTGAACAGTAAGGCTCTAAAGAGGGCGCCCTCCCTTAATTAAATAGAGGGCCTCTGTTTTGACCGTTGGATCGTGTTTTCATTAAGGATAGTTTTGTTATTTTACAGTTTTAAAACACGATTCGACGGCCAAAACAAAGGCACTCTCTTTAATAAAAGAGATGGCGCCCTCTTTAGAGAATCTTTGCTAGTTGAATTTTAATTATGAGTTATTCTAACACCCGTACCTGGAAAAAATGTTTAATTATCTCGTAATATTCAATAATTAATATTAATTAGTATATATGGTGGATTAAGGGGAGCCTATGGACTCACTAGAGGAAAATTGTTCAATAAAGAACACAATTGAAATGTCCCTAGTAAGGTGGGACAAGTATGGAAGTGGGACCAGTGAAGGGCCGGATAATGAAATTTGCATTTACATGAATAGATGCATTTTTATATGATTATGTTTAATGATGCTCTCATATTATATTACTATATGTGCTAGTTTCTGGTCCTGGTTTGGGTACCCATTGAAGGGCATAATTGAAATAGATTCATAAATGGTAGGTACGATAGCAGCTTCATAAAATATTTAGGACAACGTGTGGGACTCATACGGGACTTAGAAAAACACTCATTTAGATAATTGGGAAGTTAATGGAATGTTTGGGGTTTTTATAATAAGAACTTAAGAAAATTTGGGGGTACAAATGAAAAGTAGGAAAATGAGGTGATGACACCTCAATGCATGTGTATGAGTGTGTGTCAAGGGGATAAGGACTCTCCAAACAAAGCAATTTACAAAAAATAAGAGAAAAGACACACAGAGATAAAGAAGAGCACGTCTACGACGCTGTAAAATCCCCGTTTGTCGTCCAATTCACGAAGCGAAGCCGTATTCGGACTCGTAGAGGTGAGACGGTCGTTTTTATACCTTTTATTTACGTTTTAATCATCGGATTTTGGTACTCATTCTAATCGGTAGCACGTGATTTATCAAAAATATGTAGGATTACTTTAGAGTGAGAATTGAAAAAGAATTATTAAGGACTTCAACTATTTCTAAGCTCATTTGGGTAGAATTATGTTAAGGTGAGTTTTCTAACTAAAAAGTGATTGTGGCTTAACTTGTTAAATGCTTCAAATATGAGTAGAATTGGTAAATTCATGATTCGTAGACATAAACATGCTATTGTGAGAATTATATGCCAATTATGCAAAAGTTGCTATGTATATGTGCTTATGTGATTATGTGGTGATCAATGAATACCTAATAATATGAGTCATTATTGGGAGTAATAAAGAAGGATAAGGAGAAGAATCTGTTAAAAACGGAAGTCCAAGGAATAGAAGTGACCATGCGGCCAGGGGAAGGTCTTCGAATCTGAATGAATCATCTGATCAGTAGTTCAGTGATCACGTATATGAATTATGTGTTAAATTGTAGCATTGCACATGTTAAGTATTCAAATAACTGTTAGGGATATATACTAAAAGACATGCTTTATGTAGTTGATTTATTATTCATTTAATAAAATCAGTTAATCCATTTTTATGAGAATCTGTGTGGGCAATATTTGTGTTATATTGTTTATTTAATATTATGCATGTGTGTCTTTCATTCTACATAGTAGGTGGCTTGGTGTGTAGAGTTCGGCTTACACAGGGAAGATCAGACCATCGGATCTTGTAGAATGTAAGATTTTGGTTTACAGTCTTAGATGGATTGGACACACCATCGGTAGGACTGCAGCATGGTGTTGTAGTAGGTTTGTCTTGACTACGGAAAATGGTATAGTTTCAACTCACCATGCTGGTACACTTTGTGTATTAAGCGAGACCGCCTTGGGATAATTATCTCTGTACTGACTTATAAGATAATTAATTCCTCATGGCTATTATGAGTGCTTATGCTCTAAATCCTAAATTAATTTATAAACACATACATTTGATATTCACGCTTTGATCCCTAAAAGGGTGAGATCTTTAAATGAGTCAATATCTCATTAGATTGGGTGACAATATTAATTGTGTGGTGGATATTAATTAATGATGGAATCCATGTCTCAATTTTGGGATTGATGATATCCCCTTGAGAAAGCTTATAAGTTTTGATTATGTCAAACCCTGCAGGTGGATTTTGTATCTGACATATCAGATAAGTTAAGCAGAGGTTCTCAAGGAATTTTAAGAGATTAATTAAATATGATTGTCAGTAATTATATTTAATTAATGGATATCTGTACTCTTAATGCGGGGAGATAATAAGCATTTAATAACATGGAGCTCGAAATATATTTTTGACATAAGGGTAGGAGTGCAATTATAATTCTTTAGTGGTATGAATTATAATTTATGGAAATAGGAATCTGATTCAGTTCGAATTAGGGTTTCCTAATTCCATAAGGAAGCCTATTCCTTATTGACTTCTTATGGTCTCTATCGTAGCCTATATATATGCTGCTTTGGCTCTCTCCTCAGTTTGCGTTTTTCCATCAAGAGCATTATAACTCAGAATAGAAAAGAGAGCGTAAAAAGTGAGAGTAGAAACATAAAGGATTTCGAAGGAGCCCACACTCAGTTCGATATTCTGGCAGCAAAGGAATACGGTAGAAGATCATGAGCTGTTATCGAGCCTGTGTTCTCGATTCGTCTACTACACCAATCCGTTTTAGCAGTTTAAGGTAACCCTAGTTCCGCCCTTATAGGGTTATTGTAATTGTCACATAATTTTTGCAGTACCAACTTATACGCGGTGTCAACGAATTTTGGGAACGCAGTTTCCTAACAATAACAACCACCGCAGGTTCGGAGTTGTACTCGGGGAGGAAATGACATTTGCATGGGAATGAGGAGATTTGAAACTTGTTTGATGAGTTATGATCTTGTCTCAACAAGTAACTAGTTGTTTTTGGATTTTTAGAACTTATGTTGTAATATAAGTTCACATAGATTACAAGCTCGTAACAAATAGCACCATAGACCCAAAGGTCACATAGATTTTTTTTTTAATTTTAATTTTAATTTTTTATGTCAAAAAATCTACAAGCATTATTGTTAAATGCACATCTAAAAAAATACATATTCTACTACACTACTAGCAATTTCCTTAGGATTAAAAATCCTAACATAAGCTTAAAAACCCAATATTTAAAATAAGAAAATTTTGGTTTTTTTTTTCTCTTCCTTTTCAATACTCAAAAAAAGTAATTTTCGTTTTAGAGTGGGGTACTCTACCAAAAACAAAAATACAGTTTAAAGCTTAGAATCCCAAAATATTTGTATCATCTCAATTGGATCTCAAATAAATACAATATTACGAGTCAAAGTTATCGAATCAAAATGATATACATGTCCATCTAAATCTACCATGCCTAACAAAATCTCAAACTCCAATATATTCATTCACATGCCACGAGCATATGTTGGTGCACCTCATATCTATATATAAACAACGTAATAGTGAGAGTAATACGTACTCATCACATACTACTAGCTTTTATCACCAAATTGTTACAAATTTCATCATTCCAGAATATAATAAATATGTCATATGCTCTTAATATATGTCACTCTGAAATTCACATACTTCTTTCAGTGACATGAATAAAACTTTTTATTATTATTATTATTAGTAGTAGTAGTAGTAGTAGTAGCACATAACAACATGCAAAATTTCCCTAGTCATGTAATACTATATATTGCTTCTAGATCTACTAACCATTTGGCAAAATAAAGGCCACAAATATCATTTCTATTAAGACTCCAAAATTGTAACTGTTGGTTTTACTATTTAATAGCAATATCAATATCAATATATATATACCCGTTTGTGGAACATGTTAATAAAGTATCTTAATTATGCTTTTAACTCCAATGCATGTGAGTGAGAAAACAAAGTGATATGACCATTGGCATAGCCCAAACAGCTACAAGGCTTAAAATAGCCACATGCGTAGTATGAACTTAAATAGCCACATGAATACTACAATGTATTTAAAATAATAAATAGTAAATTTTATTTTAGATATCATTAAAGTCAATCACATAGAATTGTAGCCCATTATGTTTTCTAGAAGCAACTTCATACATATATATATATATATATGCATGTGTGTATGAATAGCCAAACTCTTTTTTTTTATTATCAGATGTATAGCCATCTCTAATACATATGAAACATCTATATACTACTACTAATAGCGGAGGTTTTGGCTAGGGATTGTAATGTGTTGACATGTGGCATTTCTTTTTTCTTTTTTCCTTTTTTTGTTTATAATCAATTAGACATTCAAAGAAACCTAACGTTTTCTCTTGATGAAGTTCAAACGTTTTGCACATAGCACACACACTGCCTCTTCGTTTCCCCCTATGTTCACACTTCAGAATATCAGCTCCCAACTTCATATCCTCTCTTTCTCATTTTCTTCTCATCTTTTCCTTCCTCACAAGTCACAACTACCAATCACTCAACCTCTCCACCATCGGCCGGTACCATTAGCACAGCCACACCATCAACATCTCCAACCAACACCGCCTCCAAGCATCAAAGGGTAATGCATAACTTTTTAGTATATATAATTCTTTGTCCTTTTAAAAAATTTCTCTTTATCAATCTGTTTTTTTGTTAGGGTAATTCTGAATTGTCTATTTTAACTATTTTAATTGTTTTATTTAAATTTGATAGCATCAATGGATTGACTACAGTTTTCCACTCAGTAGATCTAGGGTTTGGTGATTGTTCGTGTCATTGATCTGTCGGAGTCGAGTCGGACCCAATTATTTGTTTATTTAACTATTTGCTTTCATGGGTATTCTGGATTTGGGAAATGAAAATGTGCAAGCTTGTGCTATATAGCAGGACATGGGTGTGCGTGTGTATACCTAAGCGCAAACAGATACACACTCATTTTTTTTTTGCCTTTGTATCAGGTACATGGGTTCAAGATGGTACGGGTCTCAACAATTGGGACTTTTTCAATCATTTCAGGGTAGCCAAGATCATTCCAAATCTCATTCAATTTAATATTTCTTCCCCCTTTGAAATTCAAAAGATATCACAATCAGCTTCCAAATGGGTTGATTGAATTGATCATAAATTTTCTGCTATTTCATTTATCCTCGATGTATGAACTTTGAATGTTTTAACATTTGGTTACTATTTTCAAAGCCAAAGTTTCCCATCCCTTTCATATAAGTCCCTCACCGCAATTAGAAGCATTGTATATCTCTCTTCAATTCATTGATATCTGACTCTCACAGGTATGAACTTTGAGTTTTATTTTTTCTGTCTGAAATAGTATTTCCAGAACTAATTCTAAAGTAGTAGTTATATGAACTTCACACACACACAAAAAAAGTGCAGTCCACAATTCTACAAAGAGATTGACAATGCATTTTTGGGGTTTTTACTCACTATTTTCTCTATGTATAGTTCAATAAAAAATTCTGAAGTTTCCACTCTTTAAGGAAAAATTAAGGCTCCTTAAAATTGGCACAGAGAAAAAAATAAATAACTGTATTTATACTCTGATTATTCATGTATACGATGAATTGTTACAGAAAAGAAAGAATTGAATTTCGTGCCAAAAAAGAATATCAGTCTATAATACTACAAAAGCTTGAGAATGTAGTTTTGGGCTTTCTTTTCAAAATTTTCTTCTAATTTGTCCTTGGGAAAAAAGAAGAAGAAGAAATGTGACCTTTTATTGCTTGAATATGAACATTACATGCTTGGAACATTGAAGATTTGAAATTTCACTACAAGATTAATCACCTCTTTGAAATATAAAGCTTTGTTGTGCAGATTGTTTGAGTGTTCTCATTTTGTTGAATTTAAAAACTATTTTCCATTCCTGACTCTGCTGATATTTATCCTAGAGTTCCTATTTTTATGTTCTTCCCCTTCCCAAATCCCCCATTAGGTCCCAGACTGGTTGAGATATTTGTTGTTGTCCACAACCAATGAATGGACCGCTAGAGTAATTGATGGGAAGTCAACTGCTCAGTAAATTATCTCAGGAATAGGTGGTGAAGTGAGCATGATGAAGGAGTCCATCAGAAAAGTTCCTGGCTTGATTGTAATTTTGGCGGGTCAGAGAAAGGACTCATAATCCTACGTCCGTGATAAATAAACGCTTGCAAAGAAGGTGGAATCAAGTTTGTGATGGTTGAATTTTATGCTAATTGCACAGAAGATGAAATCTACATAGTTGTGTCAAATTTTAACAAGCATCCCTCCATTCATGGTATTATCATGCAGGTACTTTATTCCAATTCTTACTCTTCTGAAACTAAAGAGTATTTCTTAAAGCTAGAAAAAAATTGAATCTTTCTTGGAGTCTTTGTTTAGCATGTTGCCTATGCATCTTGACTATACCTGTGTGCCTTTGTGGAAAGATATCTGAACCCTTAAGTAAACGTTGTGAAAATTCCTCTTGAAATCTCATATAGTTGTAACTTATGTCTTCTACCCTATCTACATTTTGTAAAAGTGTGCAGCGACTTAATTTCATGGAGTATTTGATTTATGTTCTGTTTTGGACTATCCTCATCTAAGAAAATATAAGCAAAGTTTGGACATCCTAACAAAATATTTATGTTATGGGAATTTCCATTTGACGACACCTACAATTGTGGTTGGTTTTGCTATCAATTGATAGTTCTCGATACATACGAAAATGAAACAAAAGATGAAACATAAAGAATCTCTCAACTAAGCCCTCTTGGGGATTGGTTAAGAATAAGAGGAGCCTTGTGTAAATACCAAATAACAAGGTTTGATCCCATTCATCGAGATTTCGTAAATTTATCATTTTTAAGATAGATAGTTATAACAGGAACATTTTTGGAAAATTGGATGTTCCTAATTCATGATCTGGCATGTAAAGGATGTATGGTTCAGTAACTTAGATCTCATAACTAAATTTGGACGAGGGGAAGATTTTGAAAGTGCTTGGAAAAAGACTGGATGGCTTTCATCCATTAACATGGGGAATTTGGCAATGAGGGGAAGAGAGCTGTTGTTATGTGTACTCTATACAAAAACACAAATCTCTCAATAACTACTTTCTATGGATTTGTAAAGAAAACAACAAATTTTAGCTACAATTCAAACACTTACGATGATAATATCCATCCTTACTGTTTTATGATTTCTATGACAATGTACCCGCGCATCGCGCGGGTTACATGCTAGTTAACTTAAAAATAGATTTCGAATTAAGCATTTCACAAACTGATCATCATCGAACCAAACTGGTGAACACTTAGTGTACACCAAAAAGACATGACTTATTCATCATACTAATTCAATAAATTGATTTTACACTAATTTGTGAGTGTACTCACAAATATTATGCTACAATATGACAGTGAAATTAAATGATCATCAAACTAATCATCATCAACCCTTTTGTATCCCTCTGAACTGTTACTTCCTTTTCAAACAGTGTGAACACAAACCTTTTTTGGGATTAATTGACTATTTATAGTAGTTCAGTGTTGAGAAATAATTCTAAAAAGTTCACTGCAATTTTTGATAAATAACTGCCAAATGGTTGTTTAGTAATTAGATAAATTAAAGTAGATCACATATAATGACCCAAATTTCGCAAAACATAAACTAAGTATATGTAGGCATACATTTTATAGTGCACTACATAATGGTTGAAAGTGAAAGCTCTCAAATTTAAAGGGCTAACTATAGTTAGAAATATTAGAGGCAGATGTAACTTCATGGAAGATATAATCATCTTAAAATAATTGTTGGAATAGTAAATAGAATAGAAAATTACAAGATCAATAGCCTCTTTGATAAACATGAATTGTTTTACAATGATCATAGCATAGCAGCATCCATTATTGTTCTTAAGATTGTTGAAAATATAGGAAGAATACGGCTATGAACTTGATTGAGGCGTGCAACATTTTGCACTGTCCTTAAGAACAATTCCGCCCCCTCGGAGTTAATGACTCGATACAGAAGGTCTCAATATGGCGCTATGTTCTCCAAGATTCAGCAATCAAATCTTCCAAATGGGCACTCAAATTGGAAGAGTATATGAGTGCTCAGAATTGCTCCAAAATAGTTAAAAGAATTTGCATAAATATAGGTTTTTAGAACAAGAGAGGAGGAAAAAAGTATATTGAATAAGAGATTATTTTTACAACAAAGTTAATACATATATATATATATATATATATATAGGAAATTAGTGCAACATCACAATAGCCACATGAGTTAAAACCCATTAAACCCAAGAGTTAAACCAATTTTAGACATGTGCATGAAAATATTTTAACACATGTGCTTAGCTCTCCAACGGTCACAAAATTAATACTAGGTATAAAACGTGACAGGACTCCCCATATACGCAAGAGTACAATTCGAGTCCGCAGGATACACCCATGTAAGTCACGATTTTCAAGCTAAATTGGACGGTTCAAATTCAAGATTTGCACCCTTCCCATGGCCTAAAACATGCTTTGTTTGGTTTTATATAAAAAGGTCCAAACAACAAATGTAATAATCCATTTAAATAATAAAAAAAACCCCCAAATAATCCAACAGTAATCAAGTTGTTTGCAAAGTTTATGAATTTCTTTTCAATAAGTTTTCTATGTTTGAGCAAACTTAGCAACATTTGAGGTTTAATGGTTTGACAACGAGCCAATTGTAGTTGTGATGAGGCAAGTTCATGTTTTGAATGTTAGGAAGAACTTAAACAAGTGTTTAAAATGTTTTCTTAAAGTTCTATGAAGTTCCTTGAGGTTTGGTTTTGATTTGATATGATTTTAGACTTGAAAATATGAGTTTTTAGTAGTAGGAAACAGTTCTGCAGAACCCGGGTCGATCTGGGTTAAAGGGCGGATTGATCTGGGCATTTTGGAGAACATTCTGCTGGTTTTTGTTAATTCAGATCGATCCGGGTGTAAATGGTGGATTGATCCGTGTATAAATTTGCTACACCTCGACTTTTACAGAAACGTGCATAACTCTTTCTAAAAAAATTCAAATTTGCGTGCTGTTTTTAGCGTTGGAACCGGGACTCAAAGATCTATCTTCTGGTATAAAACTTGATCATATTTTTTAAATGACCATTTTGCCCTTAGGGCTATTTTGTCACAACAAAGTTTGTTAATGACATTTAATTCATGTTTTCTTTACTATTTAGTGTAGGTTGGGGGAGCGTATGGTCTTGTTACACGTGACCTAATCCGCCGGGGCGGATTGGAGTGTGACAGTTATTTACCTAGCTTCAATGCAATGTAATTTAAAAAAATATTTTTGGGACAGAATTTTGGAAAGAGTAATGCTATGCTTCCCAAATTTGTTTTTTCCCAAAAGTGTATCCCAACAGACGTCGCAGTGGGCCCAGTTGATTTTGATTGGTTGATGGTGAAGTGGTCCTACCATTAATGAAGAGGGTCCCACTGCCACATGTGTTGGGAAACACTTTTTGGAAAACAAATTTGAGAATCATAGCATTACTCTTTTGGGAAACATACCATTACTCTTTATTAAATTAAAAAGGAGGTGCTGCTTTGATATAAAAAAAAAAAAAAAACAATAATGCTAGTCACACAACACATTCCATAACAGGACTTTAAATGCATGTATCCTGTGCTGTGTAAGTGGTGCATAGAAAAGTGAAAAATTCAAACAGCACTGGGTACAACACATTTAAAGCCCCTATTGTGGAATATGTTGTGTGCCTAACCTTTTTGAAAAAAAAAGAGGCTCCACAATACACGCGATTGCTGCCTATAGTTCTCTGAAAAAAATTCCCAAACCACATCTCATCTCTCGCTTTTCTCCGCCCATATATGCGTGATTGTTGTCGCTGTCACTCGTCATCCGTCATCGGTCGTTGCTCGTCGTCGCCCATCGCTGTCCCTCATCACCTGCTCGTTGACGCCATTAGTCACAGGTACTCTCTTTCTCTCTCTCTCTCTCAATCCAATCCCATAGTGTTTAGTGTTGGTGTTCTCAGGGATTTGATATTGTATTGTTTAGGTTCGCTACATTATTGCATCATTGTACAAATCCATCAAGTTGGATTCTGCTGAAGATATATACTTAGCACCCCATGCTCTCCGGTAATATTTAATCCATCAGTAGATCAAAGATACTATCTTATCTTCAAAATTAAAATTTTATTTGTTCATATACTTACCCCTGGTCAATTATAAATTGTTGTATTCCCGATTCAATATAGGTACACACACACATATGTTAGCGAAGGTGCTGTATTTTAGTGCTAGTTAGACGTTTGTGCTTTTGTCTTAGAGAATTTGTCTATTGTTTTAGGTGATGGTCAGAGGATGTAACTTCCCCTTGTTGGCTTTTAATACTTTAATTTGTGAGGGTGGGTGTAAGCGCGAACAAGATAAAGTTGGCTTGGAGGTACTAGAGGTTGACACCTCATGTTGGTGATTCATCTTCTATGTAAAAAAAAGGACAAAAAAAAAAAGAAGACCAAAACAAAATGTGCAAGGCGGTGGCAGTGGTGTGCATATTATATATATTATTTATAATAAAAAAAGGTAAGAAAGAAAGAAAGAAAAAAAAGGAACAGAGAACAAACAGACCCGAGAGAGAGAGACAGAGGAAAGTGAGGATTTCACCTCTCTGTCACCATTCCTTCGCCGTACGTTGCCCAAATCGCGATATGAGACCATATTTGGACTCGTGGAGGTAAGAGGGGTCTAAAATTGTGTTGGATTAACTACAACTTCATATCTGGGTTGGATCTAGGAAAAACTCGAGGTTTCTAGGCTTATTTAATTATTCGTAGAGATGAGTGCTCTAATCCTAAAATTGGGTGTTTAATGTTGCTTATGTGATAGTTTGTGGTATTAGTATGCTTAAATCATGAATATGTAGAAAAACATGTGGTTAATTATTGCTGAATATGTCAAGAATGCTAAAATTGTCATGTTGACATACTTATATGCTTATTTGGGTCAGAGGGTGTCAAGTGATATTTACCATTATTTAGCCCGTGTATAAGGGACGTTGAATTCCTCAAAGAAAAGGATACAGTGGTGACGACTACAACGAATTAGCTACGGTCACGTGAGAGTGTGCGATATCGCTTTAAAAGTGACGACAAAGTGAGGAAGGCCCGGAATCAGGGGTCCAGAACGATGATGATTAGTTACTTAACATGTCGGCGACTAATTTTATTGTTGTGAATGCTTAAATATTACATATGCTGCATTTCACACTCCGATAGCATGATTAGAATGTTCACTATGCGAAAACTTTAACAAACTTAATTTTCTGTAGTGGTTATTGAATAACCACCACATGTGCAGACCGGGAAGAGGAGAGGAAATGATAAAGACCACGGGGCTGGGTTTGTTAAGATGAGTTTTGTAGTAATCATTTTTAAATTACAAGTTAGAGATGTGATGTGGGAGTTGTGGTATAATGACTATAGTTTTATGTATAAGAATATATTAGAAGTTATGTTTGAAATTTTATCATGTTAGAATAAATCTACATATTTTAGTTTGGTTTGTAGTGTGTTTTGGAATATTTAAAGAATAAGTGCAACAGAGGTTGAAATATTTTAGTTTATAAAAATATGGTGAATGGTGCAGTAATAGGGGAAACTCTGCCCAAGTACCATTTGACGGTTTTAAAACTTTGTTTTGTTTTATTATTTATTGTTTGATGAAAGGATATTTTTACCCCTGGTATTTTAGTCAAAATGTTAATTTTTGGAACGTTAAAATAGATTGTTTGGTCCTTGTTGGCTTTGTTACACGTGTCCTACCCCGCGGGAGTGGGTTGGGGTGTGACACCTTATATCCTTCCTAACTTGTAATTACTTCATATCTATGGTACTGCGTTAGTTTTCTACTCACTTAGCTTTCAATAGCTGATGGCTTTTTATGCTTAGACATTCTCCATCCAGACTACTCTATCTTTGGCAATGCATATAACAAACCCTATGACGAGGACTTGTACCAGAAGAGTGGTTATGCAGAGGGTGGCCCCACCGAGGCTAGGTATGCCTGGGGAGGATTACTATGCTGACGACTGCATTTACGCCAGCTGAAGCTTAGAATAGATTATAGTTTTTAATCCTACTCATCCACTTTATTTACTATGTTTGTAATCGGGTATATATTGCCATAAGACTTTAGTTATGTTCTATTCTGAGTCTTGTTGTAATAACTTAATGACTTACCCTTATGTTTTATTAGGGGTGGCAATTGGGTCGTGTCGGGTCATAATCGTGTCATTCTTAACATGTCATAATCGTGTCGGGTTATAATCGTGCTGGGTCATACACGGGTCACCCGTTTAACCCATCTAACCCATGTAGGGGTGTCCATGTCATCAGTTCGGTTCGAATTTTTTAAATTTTTTTTTGTTGCTTTTTTTTGTTCATGTTTTGAAAACCAACCGAAGTGTTCGGTTCGGTCGATTTTTCACTTTTTGGTCGATTTTGCCAATTTGGGCAGTCGGATCGGTCTTTTAATTGTAGGTAATTTTAAGAAAATCGATCCGTTAGCTCGGTTCGGTTATTCGAAAAAAAACTTGCAGCTTTACTGAGAACACAAACAAGTCTTCACATCAAATGCATCAATTATTAACACGTATTACATATCATCTTAAATACCAAAATACTATAAATATGATAATATCCAACTATTATAAATTTAGCATCCAAGCAGATCCAAACAAAATGAATAAGAAGAAATGCTATTTTTACTAGATGTATAAAGAAAATTCTTCACTATTTTTATTAGCTGTATAAAGAAATGCTATTTTTAATAATAATTTTTTATTACATTAGTGATTAATTATTATGTATAGATTTACATGTTCGGTAAGTTGGTAATTAACTACTCTTTTTTTTTTTGGAGCGAAAAAAAATAAAAATTGTGTTTTGTTTTTTTCTTAACTAAATATATTTTTTTAATTCTTATTTATTTTATTTGTATTTTATACTTTCAGATTATTAAAGTTTATTTTTAGAACAAAAAAAAAATGCCCCAACTGCACTTAAATATTTAATCAGTTAATCGGGTCAAACGGGTTTGACGGGTTGACCCGCTTCAACCCGTTTATTAATCGTGTCAAAACGGGTTGACTCGTTTATGACCCGTGCCCTTATACGGATTATCCAAACCCGTTTATTTTCGTGTCGGATTGCCGTGTCGGGTCAAAAATTGCCACCCCTACTTATAAGTTTTATTATGATCAGTTTGGTTTCCATTACTGTTCTCTTTATTTATTGTTGTTTACAACTGTGTGGCGTGGACAATTCAGTGACTTTACCAGTCATGGCCTACGGACCCAAAAAGAATTTCATTTTCTCTATTTTCGCTACTCTGGAGTGTGACAGATTGTGAGCATAAAATGAGCTTTTATTCCTTCACTTAGCATTTAGTTATAATAAAATTGCACATTACTACTACAGATTGAACCTATATATTTATGATATATTGTTGTACATGCAAGTTGATATATATATATATATATATATTTTCTCTTTCTTTGTTATCGGAATCTTGTATTTAGATTTTTTTTTTTTTTGGTTCTCGAAATTATTTTGTATTGAAATGGAGTAATGTAGTAATGATGGTGTTATATTTTCCAGAGTAATGCAATGGTTCTCCATTATTTAAATTTATATTTTAAATGGTTCTTAAATACATGTGGCAATGTAATCACCTTGAATAATGGTAGGATCATTTCAACACCCTCTTATCAAAATTAATTGGACCCACTATCACATGTGTTTGAAAAATATTTGGGATACCAAATTTAGAAAGCACAACATCATTCTATTTTCTTTCTTTGAAAAAAGTTATTTTAGTATTTTAATTTTAAACTACAAATGCAGTCTTAAAAAATTAAAAATAAAACCCTTTTCAAATTTTTTTTCTTTTTCATTTTGTTGTTTCTGTTTGTTTGCTATAAATCTAAGACTCAAACAAACCCATGTAATTCTTTTTTAGCTATACATATATATATATATATATAGAGAGAGAGACAAATACAGTTGAGTTAAATATATTTTACTCTCTTATAGTTAGGCCTATGTTTACTTTACTCCCCTGTGGTTCAAAAGTGGACATTTACCTCCTTGTGGTTTTGAACTAAAGTGAAACTACCAAGATTTTTTTTAAAATAGCTCCACATGGGGATTAATTGTTAAAATTAGCCCTACATATGAGAGTTTAAGTGTCAAAATTAACCCCATGATATAGGCAATTAACCCCAAAATTAACCCCATGTTAAAAATTATCCTCACATAGGTGGGTAAAATGACAGCATTATCCATACACAGGAGATTAACCCCAAAATTAACCCCACAAAGGGGTTAATTGTTAATATTTTTGGCCAATTTTAGAATTTTCATCAATTTTTAGGAAAATTTTAACAGTTTCACTTTAGTCCAAAATCATAAGGAGATAAAGTGAAAACATACATAAACGAGACTGTAGGAGTGGCACAGATTGAGGATAAGTTGAGGGAGAAAAGACTTAGATGGTTCGGCCACGTGCAACGAAGACCTATAGATGCACCTGTGCGATAGAGTGATAAGATCGTAGTGCCTGGAATAGTTAGAGAGAGAGCCAGACCTAAATTGACCTGAGAGTATATAGTGCAACAAAATATGAATATATATAATTTAAATAAACATATAGCTCTTAATCAGACAAAATAAATAAAAATAATTCATGCAGCCGACTCCAATTAATTGAGACACAAAGCTTAGTTTTGTTTGATTACACTTGGCCTATTGCCGTATTTCAATATGTACAACACCATAAGTTGGCGTCACTTGTTAGGTAAATTAACCCATATCGTTGAATAGCTTCATAAAGAGTTGTAAACTTTTTATCATTTTTCTTTTTGACCAAAAAAAAAAAAAAAATTACCTTTTACTAATTTTGATCAATTAAAAAATCAGAAACTTCCGAAGTGAAGGATATGCAAGGGAAAGTTTCAAATGAGGGCAATTCCGTCTTATAAGTATGTGGACTTTTGTTTACAATACTAAGGGTATGTTTGATAAAATTGACAATTTAGTGTGAAATTTTTAATGTTGAATATATTAAGTGATTGCATTTCTAATATTGAAAATAATGTTTCAAATACTAAATTAGACTTGTAATCAATGATTATTTTCAGTAGAAATTTCTCACTTAAAGATTTCAGTGAATTTTTGGATACTTTTTTAATTAAGTGGTACATTATTAAACGCACTGAAAAGAAATAGATGCTAAATTTTTTCATTTTTAACACTTAATTGAATTATCAAATACACATTAAGTGACCAAAGTTTTGGGCTACATTTAGGAACAACCGCTTCTCCTGCAAATCACAATAGATGCAATTGCAATTGCAATTGCCAAACAGTTTGAGAACCGCAATTGGAAAGCCAATTACAGATTGGTCATTCCTACAAAAGCAATTGATTTTCAAACACGGCCTTAATATCACTTCGTTAGAATTGTCTTATTACGTAATGTAAATTTTTATAAGGTCTCGTTGAGTTGTAACTTTGTTGTAGTAGAAGTAGTTAAAAAAAAAAGTGCCAATTGATTATGGCTCTAACGCATCATAAAAATTTTAATATAGATATAGATATAACATCCACACCGTCATGTATAGCTTCATCAGATGCAGCCAAGATGTCCATGTCAGTATAATTAGGGGTGAAAACGATTTGGTTCGATTTTTAATTAAACTGGTCGGTTTCGGTTCGGTTCCATTTTCATATTACACAAATTTTTTGAAAAATCGACTAAATGGAACCGATCGAACTTATTGGTTCGGTCGGTCTGGTCGATTTTGTTACGTACACCCCTAAGCACAGCCAATGCTCGCCCAACACACTTTAATTGTACATAGCCACCCTAGCCCAAGACACTGCCCCACAAGCTGTCCCTTTAGCCAGACCGTACCAACTTGCATTTTCTACTATGTTTCCGGTTAGGTTTGATGTTATGTCGGTCCCGTTGCCTTGCATGTCCACCGGCGATAATATGTCATTTTGGTCTGGCTTTTAGTCCAGCTTGAAGTACTTGGCTCCTACACCCTTTCTGGAAGAGCACAAACAAGGTGACCAAAGTAAATGAAGACAAGCGGTCAATTTGTGTCATTTTATAGGTTGATTGGGTAGTACAAGAACCAGTTTGTTTGTTTGTTTTTTTTTTTTTTTTTTTATATATATATCTTTTGCTAACCACCTATATTTTAGCTAGTCTATTTGTTGATCTTGGATCAAAAACCTTCTCTAACCCTAGACTCAAACATATATCAGATTGAGTTTTACTCAAATCCATGCCCAATTTGAAATAACAGTATTCATTGACTCAAATTTTGGTATGAGTTTGAGTAAGAATTGGATATATAAAGTTTTTTTTTACTCAAATTTGATTGATATGAGTTTGAGTAAAAGTAGGATCGAGATGCCTTTACTCAACTTTTTATATTCAAATGAGGAAAAATGACAGTATTATAAAGAAATTTGAGTACGACCATTGGAGAGGTCCATACCAAATAAAGCCTTTACTCAAATTTTTTTTTTTAAAAAAAATTGAAAATGAAAGCATTTTTGTGAAACCTCAACATATAATTACCCTTTTGAAACTCTATATATTCCTCCACTTACAACTCTGTCAATCATTAAGGTTTTGATTTACCTCACTACTGGAAGAAGATAAAAGCTGTGGTTGGAAATGTATCTGGTCTTAATATGAAAAGGACATGAATTTACTTACTTGCACCCAGAAAAATTAGCCAAGTGGTCACAACTTCCTTTCCATTTCGCGGGTGGAGCCCCAAATCCATTCTCCTTAAATCTCTCTGACTTAGGAGTGATCCCTGAAATGCCAGCAACCAAATTGTTTTTGAAAAGTGATTTTGTCCCTGGCGATCTTTATAGTATTATTTTTTGTTTTGAAAAGTTTATAAGAATGAGTTTGGAAAAGTTCGGCTGCCTTCCAGCGCCGTTTACCCTTGGTTTATAAATAAGTGCTAGGGAAAAATAGAGAAGAATCAGGCAGCCCTTCGGCGCTGTTTATGAATTTTGAGAAAGCATATCCATTCTCAATAAGATGTGAGGAGAAGATGTCAAAAACCAGAAGACCTTTCGGAACAGTTTAGAGATTTGAATAATGCCTGTATTAAAATGTATGGATAAAAGATGGAGAAGAGCATGCAGTCTTTTGATTACTTACCTGGATGAACGCACACCACACACATACACATAAAATTCAAGTAGTCAGAGCTCAAGAGATATATTCAAACTGAGGAATATAGGGTAGTTCTACAAAGTGATAGAGGAGAAAAACCCCTCTCACGAGATTTGAACCCCTTCCCTCCCACATGGGAGATGAAGTGATACCATTTGGTCACTAGAGTCCTTTGCGTATAAAGACCATTTCTGATTGTTGTGAAATTGTTAAACTTTTCATAACCTTCTTGTTAAGTTCAGAATTCAAGTGACATATCGAATTAAAAGTGCACGAATTTTACATAATATATATATATATATATATAATATAATACACTTGAAAAGGGTGGTTAAAGAATATTGATTTTTTAAAGAAAATTCTCAAAATAGGACATCACAATGTAGAATAGAATAAATGACTCATAATTTTGAACGAATGAAGTAATAAAAAATAGCTAGTTCATATATTATTTCAAATACTTATTCAATTTATTAAATTCTCTGTTAATAAATACCTGATAGTGCTATTGTTAATGGAAAATTCTGTGATACATTCTCATGGACGTTTAGGATGTATCATACATACTAGTGGTTTGGATTTCAAAATATTGTAGTTAAGTCCTAAAATGTTGTAATTAGGTTTCAAATAATTGTAACTTTGAAAACTATTTGCTTTTAGAAACTAAAGTGGTTTTGAAAGTTACAACATTTTGGGACCTGATTACAATATTTTGAGATCTAGGTTACAAAATTTGACACCAAATTGGTATGTACGATACGAGTAATACTTGGGACACAACCAAAAGACACAACCTTGGGACACAACCTCCATTTTGTGTCTATCTCTCTCCTAGTGGTCCTAGTGGGTATTGTGGGATCCACTGGCACTGTAGGACCCGTCAGGAGAGAGATAGACACAAAATGGAGGTTGTGTTCCAAGGTTGTGTCTTTTGATTGTGTCCCAAGTATTACTCGTACGATACATTCTAAACTACTAGGATGTCGCATAGAAGATCCCATTTAGTACTTTAGGTAAATATAAAAATATATTAGTAGTACTTGTTTGATAATAACATCTGTTTAGAGCTTGGATTAATATAGAAAAGAAAAAAAAAAGGGATTTAATTCATTTTTACCTCTATGGTTATGTGTTAAGTAAAAATTGTAATGGTGTTAACTTGTGGCTTGAAGAAAAATATAATACCCTTTGTTTCAATCACAACCACATGCGGATTAGTGTCAACTTTTGAACTATAGAGGGGTATGTATTGTGAAAACAAATGTAATCATAGCGGAGTAAAATGAATTTAACATGCTGCCACAAACTTTAATGGTTTCATTTCAGTCACATTCAGAGGTGATTAAGTGTCAACTTTTAAACCATAAGAGTAGTAAAAGTGGGTCTAACCAAAAAGGATCAAATGCATTTAACCCATATGACACTGGGTGATAAGCCCAAAATTGGCCCTATTCTATGGCCGAGCGGTTCAACTCAGCAACCGGTCCCTGTCCCAGTCAAATCATGAGCAGTTCCTTGGACAAGCATCAGCCCGAGCGGTTTGGTCTACCCGAGCCCTCCCGAGCGGTTCATCTGCGACCCGACCAACAGGTCAGGAAGACAGCTCAAGCACGGTCCATACAGGCGCAATCAAGCAAGGCCCACAAGACACGCACCAAAATATTCCAGGCTGTTTCCTAATCAAGTTAAAAAACTAATGGAAAGAGAACTTTGTTTCCTAATCCAATTAGGAAACCCACACAATTAAGGCCAATCAATCTTAATTGGATTATATTTCCTTATCCATGTAGTAGTGGGTCTCTTGCATCTATAAAAGAGACCCCTCACCCCCATAGAAAGGGACCAACTTTTCAATCTATACAGTACCTCTATAGTAGTCATCAACACACCCGGCCGACCTACAGTAGCTCCAAACTATTGTTGGTTCACCACAGGTCCCCGGCTTTTTATAGTATAGTGAACGTACTCAGACACACACGTGGACGTAGGTTCCTTCATTAATAGGGTCGAACCACAAACAAAAATGCAGTCTCTTACTCTCCCTCTCTCCTTAATCTGCTTTAATTTACTTTAACCAGATTTTGGCATTATTAGTTTGGCGCCGTCTGTGGGAAACGACAGATTTCTCAAAGCACAAATCTCTCAGCTGACAGTCATGCCTCCGAAGAAGGGTAAGAAGGCTGCACAGCGAGCTGGCCGGGCTATCCCGTCGGCCCCGGCGTTCCTGACACCAGAGCAGATCACCACAACCATCACACAGCTCTTGAAGATCCAACGTCAAACCCAGCAGCAAATCAAAGACCTGCTGACCCAACAAAGCAATCCTCCAGTGGCCGGGAAACGGCCCGAGAACGATGCATATGATCGGGAACCGATCTTGACCAGACAACGTGTCATAGCCAATATGTCCCGCGTTGAGGGTGCCACAGACATCAGCAGTAGGCGTGCTGCCCGAGAGGAGAGGCAGGAGCATGTGGCCCGGGAATCAGTCCAACGTCACTCGGTTAAGAACTGAGGTGGCCTTGGGCACACGATCAGCCAGAGTCATAGCCGAGCCCGATCCCAGAGGATAGTGTACTGCCATGAAGAAGAAGCCTCTTTCACTAACCCGACCAAGCCCCCAGATATCGGTCGAGAAGGTGTAATGGCTCGTCTCCAGAGTTTGAAGAAACAGATCAACGGAATGGCCAAAGAGCTAGGTCAAAACCCTACTCAGAATCACGCCAATACCGAGACAGACTCACCGTTCTCCAGCCAAATCATGAGGTTCGCCATTCCGCACAAAGTTAAACAGCCTCGCCTAGATTCGTATAATGACTTGGGAAACCCGGTCGACCACGTCAGAACATACAAGGCTCAGATGGCCCTGGCTACCAAAGCCGACGAACTGAACTGCCTGGCTTTCCTCAGCACTTTGAAAGGCCCAGCCGCCCAATGGTTCTACTCCTTGAAGCCCCGATCGATCCGCAATTTCAAGCAACTCAGCAAGCAGTTCATCGACCAATTCATCGGTATCCATGAACGGCCAAAGCCTGACAAGCAGCTATTGACAGTCAGAAAGAGGAATGATGAGACCCTCAAGGAATTCACCGACCAGTTTAATCAAGAGAAGCTCAGAATCTATGATCTTGATGAAACCGCCGCTATTATAGCCTTTTTCTCAGGAGTTCAACACACCAAGGACGCCATGTCGTTTCACAGAAATCGACCGCTAACCTTGATTGAACTCGCAGAGAGGGTTGGAAAATACATTGACACTAAAGAATTCCTAAAGACCAAAAACCTCGAACAAGTAAGCGACGAGCCTTCAAAAAGTAAGCGAAAGTAAGATCAGCCCGAGAGGGACGACACAAAGAAGCCCAGTAATTCTGGCAGTTCCTTCAGTTTACAACAGTCCGGGTCCGGCAGCCCCCTACGATGGGGGCAAATCCACCTAGGTGGCTGATGATCGTAAGCTTAAAAAGACCCTACAACCACCCATGTTCCAGGTCAGTTACCTACAGTCATAGCCTCTACAGACCCCCGTCTTAGCAAAAGCTTGGGGGCAGGAAGGTGCAATGAACTAAACAGGAAATCACACCGGGTACTTACAGGCCTTGGAATTAACTAAGTCAAACTCTTAGACAACCCGCGTGCCTACAGTACTCAGAGGAAATAACTCCACTTAGGTCTAAACCGACGATAGAGGTGACTAAAATCTCTTAGGTTGGCCCACGATAAAGGAGCAAAAAAGACCCTAAAGCAACACGCTTTAGGTCGGCTCTGCCAACATGGTTAAACTCTTCTCCCAACAGTCTTGACGAAGGCTGGCTGGGTGGAAGATAACCATCCTGGGGAGTTAACATAGAAGGACCCTAAAGTAATATGCTTTAGGTCGGCTTTTCCAACATGGCCAAATTCTTTTGCCCACAACCTTGACGAAGGTTTACGGGCAGAAGATAACCATCCTGGGAGCTAACTCAAGCAAAAGACTCTGAATTAGGCCGAGTCTTAACTCTTGGCCAATTCTCGGGCACTTAAAGACTCTGACCTAGGCTAAGTCTCAAATCTTAGCCAGTTCTCGAGAACTCACGAGACTCAGAAGCTCCAAGGCAGCTTCCCGGAGCACTCATACAGTGGCAAGTGGCATCAAGCAGATTTCCAAATTTGCCTCCATATGGCATCTGGCCAACCTTAGAAATGGGAGGCAACTGATATGCCCAAAATTGGCCCTATCCTATGGCCGAGCGGTTCAACTCAGCAACTGGTCCCTGTCCCAGTCAAATCATGAGCAGTTCCTCGGATAAGCATCAGCCCGAGCGATTGGTCTACCCGAGGCCTCTCGAGCGGTTCATCTGCGACACGACCAACAGGTCGGGAAGACAGCGCAAGCACGGTCCATACAGGCACAGTCAAGCCAGGCCCGCAAGGCACGCTCCAGAGTATTCCAGGCTATTTCCTAATCAAGTTAAAAAACTAATGGTAAGAGCATTTTGTTTCCTAATTCAATTAGGAAACCCACACAATTAATGCCAATCAATCTTAATTGGATTATATTTCCTTATCCATGTAGTAGTGGGTCTCTTGCATCTATAAAAGAGACCCCTCACCCCCATAGAAAGGGACCAACATTTTAGTATATACAGCACCTCTATAGCAGTCATCAACACACCCGGCCGACCTACGGTAGCTCCAAACTATTGTTGGTTCACCACAGGTCCTCGGCTTTTATAGTATAGTGAACGTGCTGAGACACACACGTGGATGTAGGTTCCTTCATTAATAGTGCTGAACCACATACAAAAAATCAGTCTCTTACTCTCTCTCTCTCTCTCTCTCTCTCTCTCTCCTTAATCTGCTTTAATTTACTTTAACCAGATTTTGGCATCATCACTGGGGAAAACGGTAGTTAATTTTGAAAAATGGTTAAACAGTAGTCTGTTGTGCCAACATTTTAAAAATAATTTTGAATTTAAAGTTGGTTGTGAAATGTTCTTCAATTTGATAGTCCAATAAAATAAAACAAATATTACATTATTCATTTTTAGCTTATTTAAAAGATCCATTTTAATTAGTGCTGCAACTGGAATGGGTTGGACTTGATTTTAGGTTTGTCCCACCTCAACCCGAGTTTTAGTGTATCGGCCCAAGCCGGAGTCCGAGCCAGATTTGCCATAAAGAAACAACTTCTATAGAGTGTCAAACCTAGTTTTTTTTAGTACAAATTTGAGAAGAAAAAACACCTTCACCTATCAATTTAGTTTTCCAATAGAATTTAACGAGATATATTTGCCACTAAAAATATAGTAAGACCATCTCCAAACAATGGTAGCAAACCATTGCACCAAAATTATTTGATGTGCCATGTCAGCAAAATGAGCTCCAAAGGGAGCATCAAACAGCAGCAGCAACTTTGCTGCCCTTGTCAATTGCAGCAACTTTGGCGCATATGCCTATTGCATCAAATCTATTTTTTTAGAATAAAAAATGTGGGGGAGAGAGGGGGGGGGGGTTGGATGATTTAAAAGTGATTAAAACTTTGAATATAAAAAGATGGAAAACTAAAGATATATTAAAATAATCAACATTTGGTGTATCCTTTGGAGAGCATGTGTTTGATTCATGAGGCAAATGTAAATTCTTGCATCAAATAAGTCATTTGATGTGTAAATTTTGCCTTCTCCTTTGGAGATGCTCTAAGCTCATACGACTAAAAAGAATATATATATATATATATATGTATATATACGGTGAAGCTCTTAAGTAAACAGGGTTGAGTGAACATACCCAGTGAACATGTTTTTTTAGCCTACAAGAACCTACGGGTCATCGGGTCGCATGGATTAGCGAGGTGGGCAGCCCGCAGGTTCTTTTAGACTAAAAAACATGTTCACTGGGTATGTTCACTCAGCCATATTCACTTAAGAGCCTGGTTGATATATATATATATATCACTACAAGAAAATTGACTTTTAGTGACGAAAATTTTCGATGCTAAAAGTCAGATTTTCGTCACTAAAGGTTTTAGTGACGGAAAAAACTTCATCGCATGTTCGTCACTAATTCCTCGTCAGGAAAGGTCTTTCGCAACGAAATCAAATTTCGTCACCAAAGAGTAACATTTAGCGGCGACATTTTTCGTCGCAAAAAGTGTATTTTTCCCAACGAACCAAATTTCGTCACGAAAGAGTCCTACTATTAGCGACAAAATTTTGTCTTTAAAAGTACCCTTTAGTGACGAATATTTGTCAGAAAAAGTGCATTTTTCCCAACGAACCAAATTTCGTCACGAAAGAGTCCTACTATTAGCGATGAAATTTCGTCACTAAAAGTACCCTTTAGTGACAAAATATTTCATCGGGAAAGCATATTTTTCCCAACGAAGCAAATTGCGTCACGAAAGAGTCTAGTATTAGCGACGAAGTAAGTTTCGTCGGTAAAAGATCTCTACTCCCAACGAAATATTTCGTCGCTAAAAAGTAATCATTAGTAACGAAGTAAGTTTCATCGGTAAAAAGGTTTAATTAATGACGAAAGTATTGTCGCTAAAGGTAAAACTAAAAAAAATAATTTGACTATTAGTGACGAATAATTTTGTCACTAAAAGTATTTTTTTAATATATATTATATTCACACTATTTTTTTTTTTTTTGGGTCCACCTGCTAACGAGTAATATAAAACATCCATAACATACATATTAAACAAATCAAAGTTTCATTCATTAATAAATCACCTACTCAATCCAACAAAACAAAATAATATAGTATCTCCAAACATCCAAAATCCATATAGAAAATTCAAATTCCAAAAATAATATAGTATCTCCAAACATCAATGTAAATTGCTCCAGAAAATGAGATCAAAACCATGTATAGTTTTCATTCATGCACTCCAGATGCCCGTAAATCTGCAATACAAAAACATACACATCAATTTTAAATAAAGTATAAGCAAAGAAAAAAAAAACAAAATAAATGTTCAACAATTCGTTAAAGAAAGGTTTAGATTTCAAAATGCATTTTTGCGTCATTCTCCCTAACCGGAACTCGGTTTTCAATTCCGTTTCTTCCTACAACTTTGTTTAAGTACAAGTGAGTTTCTCGAAGCGGTCCCGGTCCATTCGGACCATTATTGGACAATTTTGACCCCCAACACCCCGTATGCCCTTTAATGAAATAGTTGAGATTTCAAAATGCATTTTTACATCATTCTCCATAACCGAGACTTGGTTTTTAATTCCGTTTCTTCCTATAACTTTTTTTAGGCACAATTGAGGTGCTCGAAGTGGTCTTGGTCCATTTGGACCATTATTGGACGATTTTTACCCCCAACATCCCGTATGCCCCTTATTAAAAGAGTTAAGGTTTCAAAATATTTTTGTTGTCATTCTCCTTAACCAGAACTCAGTTATTAATTATATTTCTTCCTACAACTTTTTTATTCTATAGTAAGGTGCTCAAAGTGGTCCCGATCCATTCAGACCATTATTGGATGATTTTGACCCCCAACACCCCGTATATGCTTTATTGAAAGAGTTAAGGTTTCAAAATGCATTTTTACGTCATTCTCTCAAGTATTAGACTAGTATTTGATGGTATTTATTTCAATTTCTTCCTATGACTATCTTTAGTAAAATAATCAAGGATTAATTTTTAAACTTAAACTAACTTACCATGAATTCTGCTTTGATGATGATAGTAGTTGTTGTATCATTTCCTTCATTTTTGCCTGTTCTGCTGCCATCAGTTTTATGGTGTCCTGCTGGCTCTCATGTTCTATTGTCATTCGATTTATGGTATCTTGCTGGCTGTCAACAATACCACGTAAGGAAGTCACCTCTGGATCAGGTCCGCTAGATACTGTTTGAGATGTGTGTGACGGCATTGGCTTGGGCCCGTGACCAAGACCCTTAGTATAACCTGGCTTCTTCCCCAACACACAATCAGCAACCTCGTCCTCTGTCGGGCGAGTCCCTCCCTCAGATACAGGATGGTTCAACCTCACCTCCATTTCATCCTACATATAATGTGAAAACTCATATAAGCATTCGTTACCAAAACAAAACACAAGGTTGATAAGATATAACTAGAAACTTACATGTATCACCCTAGCCTGGTCATAACACCAACCATTCACGTCTGTATGGCGTGACCATTTAAACCATTCACAGTGGCCGAGAGGTTTCTTTAAGTCCTTTTCCTACAATCAAAAAAAAAAATAGAATTGCAAAGAAATATTCTTAATTTAAAGACTTGTATAAATATTTATATTTACCTTCTTTGCTTTACCCGCCACAAATGCTCGTGATCCCATACAAGTGGTGACAGTCTGACATGCTCTGTTCTTCTTATTTGTCTCAGACCGTTTCTTCGAGAGTAAATATTTGAAGTAAGTTTACAAGGTTAAATGTCGTTCTCAAATTTTAAAATTATATACTTGTAATTGTACATTAAAGGCTTCGGATGAGAAATAGTTGCATTTACTATGCCACTCTTCCTGACTCAAGATAATGGGGCAATAGGCACGTGCCTCATCCACTAAGGGGTACTTTTGAAACAACTTGTGCAGCTCATGGTTGTTGCTCCTCCTACGTGCCATTACGAGCTCAGTGCAGGTTCGCTTAGCACGAGGTGCAGTTGTATCCACATCAATCCTCATCTGTAAGTTAAGAAATTCAAACATATGAAATACAAAAGCCTATTATTGTCTAAAATATCTATATGTAAAGCTTTAATAACAAACACTCTTTAATATACATTCAAACAGGTGAACAACTCATCCTTATCTATTTCAGGCACTTCACTATTTGAAATGTTCTCTCTGGTAAGGACGCCAATCTCACTAGAGAGCTTGGCAGACTTGATTTCGTCGGTTGGTCTACCCAAGACAGGATCTTTATGAACTTTGAGCTTGTGGCCAGTAGCTCGTATCAACTTATCTAGCCCCTTACCTCTAGTGCGCCCACAACCACTCACATTAGAACCTATAATGAACCAAAAAAAAAACACAAATCATTAATATTAATAAGCATCATTGTAACGCATTTGAGCATGTATAAAACATTATGTTATCTCTAAACATAATATATATATATATATATACCTATAAAATATAATAAACATTACCAACAGATGATGGGGTATGCGGAGTAGAACGCTTAGATGATACACTCGCCTCGCCTACCGAATGATGCTAGACAGGGGAATCATGGTGTGAAGATGACTCTGATTGCCCCAATGACCCATCTCCACAAACTCTAAGCTGACCATCTCTCAATAGTGGAAATAATTTAGTGAGACGTCGTGTTCCAGGTGCCATAGTTGAACCTGTAATTCACCAACAATTCATAGTAGTCATGCGTATTAACCAATCGAATGTTCATTTATTACTAAAGTCACCTACTCAGTCAAACAAAACATAACAATATATCTTCATACATCCAAAATCCAAAGCAACTATAAATTTAAAATCCAAAGCCAATATGAATTGGAAAAAATACATAGTAATCATTCGTATTAACCAATCAAAATTGTCCATTCACTAAGAGAAAGTGATCTACTCAGTTAAATAAAACAAAACAATACATCTTCATACATCCAAAATCCAAAGCCAATATTAATTCAAAAAAACAAAATATCATTCATAAATCTATATTGTTTCATGCAATGAGATCAAAACAAGGCATAGATTTCAGTAATATAGTCCAAACGCCCATACATCTGCAATAAAAAAAATATATACATCAACGTTAATAAAATAAAATAAAAACAAAAAAACCAAGCTTGTGTAGTGATTATAAGTATGCATATTTATAAAAATACATTAGCTTTTAACTATAAAATTACCCCACATATTAATATCACTATCATCATCATCATCATCAGTATACATATGATCATCAGACTCATCCATATACTCAATGAGGGTTTCATCCTCCTCATCACCTTCATTCTCTTCTTCTATGTCTTCATCATCATGACATATGAAGTCGTTGCTATATTCGACTCGTTTACTTGTTTGCACGATTCTAGCACCCACCATTTCAGGAGGATTATCTTTCTTATTTAATGCCCCAACTTCGTTCTCATGAACATGGACAAAATTCGATGGCTAATTTTCTTGGTACACCTCATCAGTGACCATGTTTACATCATCATCATCCATTTCTGCAGGTACTACCTCTGGAACATCATACACATGCCTATGATGAAACTCCTGGACAATTTGCCAATTTGTACCCAACTTTGGGTCATTTAGGTAGAAAACTTGCTTTGCTTGGTGTAACAACCCTAAAATTTCTATGTAAATAATTATTTTAATTATTATTTTCAGTTAGCAATATTATATGAGTGTGCCTATGTAAGACATGTGTTTGGAAAATTTTTAGTGTTTGATGGACATATAAATTAAATCATGAGTGAACGCGTTTAGTTTGGGAGTTATATTTTATTAATTTATATTTGTTAAAAAAAAAAAAGTGAAGGGTTGATATGTATTTTTGTTATATAGTGTTTACAGGCCCGCGAATGTGTTAAATAATGTAATTAATATTAAAACTTAGTACCGGGGTCATGGGTACCCATTGGGCTACTCATTTTAACACTTTGTACTGCATTCTGGGCTCATATAGGTCTCTTTTGTGAGCCCACAAGAAGAAAAACGGGATTTATATATTTTTGTGTGTTTTATTGACATGTGTTGTGTGTGTAGTGTACATATATCTTATATTAAAAACCCTAGCCACCCAAAAGAAAGAACAGACATGTGTGTGTGTGTGTGTGTGTGTGTGTGTGTGTGTGTGAGAGAGAGAGAGAGAGAGAGAGAGAGAGAGAGGGAGAAGAAGAAGAAGAAGAAGAAGAAGAAGAAGAAGAAAGGAGAATGATCTCGAGTTCGTGGGCACGTGGGGAATCGCGGAGCATTCGTGGTTGTCAATTTTGAATCGAACTAGGTGAGTTAAAGATTTGTTTTTGGGTATATATATATACACATATGTATATATATATATGTATACGCTAGGGAATCCTATTAGTTCTTGTTAACTTGGTGATTTGTTTTAAATTGTGTGTTGATCCCCATTTGTTATTATGGACTGATATAAACATTCATTTTTCTTATTGTGATTTTATGAATGTGATCTCGGTGTATTAGGATAGATTATGTGGATAGTTAACTTGATGAATGCACAAAGGAAAATAATTTTTATAATGAATAAATAATAAGAAAATTCGTTTTTATTCTATTTTAACAGTTGCAGAAACTTCAAAAAATTATTAGAAAATCATGGCTTTGAATTTGAACATTCTGTCCGCGAGTCTTATGTAAAACGTGATTCTGCACACTTTTCGTGTTTTAAGTTTTTCCTGATTCTGCACTGTTTGGGCAGAAATTTAAGATTACAGTAGCAGTTTTCAATATAGTTCAACGTGCAAATTGGAGAATATGATTTCTTATTATGTGTTTTATGTATGCTAATATGGAATGTTGGGTTGAGTTTATTGTACCTGAAATAACTGACCTTATTGTGTGGTCATTTTGATAAAAAGGAGTAAATTAGATACGTTGAATAGTATATTGGGATCTTGTAATTTGATTGGAAATTATTGAGGGAAGATTGTTATGGGTTAATTGATAAAACCATTTATTGTAAGAAATTGGAATGCATCTAAAAGTTAGAGATGTGATTGGACTATGATGAGACGGAACTTTGTGATAAGCGTAAAATTCATAATTATTGGGATAATACGAACGATAAGTGATAATCGCAACATAGTTCTTTAGTGTTCACCACTCCCGTTGTTGTGTTTTTTTTTTTTTGGTAGCTCGACTTGCTGAGTGTACCCTTTTGCCAGTGGCTTCGTGATCAAGCTGGCCTAAGCCTTATGCCCGGCTTATTTGTTAGACGTCTAGGCATATTGACTGGCCTTCTGTGTGTATACCTGATTTGGTTGATACCCCAACCAAACTAGCACCAGAGTGGATGTTAGTAGTATGTCCGGGCACACATGGGATATATGTGTGGGTGTACCATGGAGGGTGACCAAGTGGTGAAGCTAGGGAACACAAAGATAAATTAAAGGCTAATAAATAATGAAAATGGATTATTTCATAAAACTGATAAGCGTGAAATAATAAATGCGACGTTTGGTGGACGGTTTGTATGCGGAATTGTTTGCTTGGTCTATGATCATTCAATTTGCAGGATGGTGGGCCCACTAACGTTTTACAGGTTTGGCTCACCATAAGTAAATGGGTAAGTATGAAATTCGTAGTAGCTTTGGGTTTTGGGCAAGAAACTACTTGCCACCACATATTTGGAAACTACTCTATTGTCCACATATGTGTGTGGAACTACCTGTCTTGACCCAAGAGTATTGTAGTGTAATTTGTTGTCTACGGGTTCAAGTTGGATCCCTAAGACTTGTTGTTTTGTTTAACTCATACCAGTCATGTGACTGACCCGAGTGTGTTATACATTCGGGGGCGTTTCTATATGAAACGTAGTCGAATGTATCTGCAGGTTTAGTATTTGGAGATTTTATTTGGAGCTTCTGTTTGGGTGAAGAGATGGTCGCGGTGTTGTTTAGTATTAGAGTTGTACTTTATTTTTTGTTGTACTTTATTTTATTTCTGGCAGTGTGGGCCACATGTGTATAATTGTAATAAGGATTATATATTGGGTATTGGGAACGTTGTAGTTGCTCTGACCAATGGATGTATGGATTTTATTCTTATTTATTTTTATTTCCGCTGAACTCTGTATGTGGACATTTTATTTATGAAAATGATGTTTTTTTTTAATTTGAAAAGTGATATAATATTTATAATGGAACTTTATTTCTTTTACAATGAAATGGATGTTTGAGAATACATGTTTAATAATAAAGAGTTTTACTTTAAACACAAGATTACATGTCCTTATTTAAGGAGTATTAAATACTGTTTTCAATAAATTATCATTTAGCTTGTGTGAGGGTGTCACTCTCGGGGTTTTGGAAATTGAATATTAGTCTGGATACATGCTCTGGATTAAATATTTGGTTGTCCAAAAAAATCGGGGTGTGACAGTTTGGTATCAGAGCTTAAGGTTAGCTTAGCGAGTCTAGGTGATCCTCGGAATGTGGAGTAAGGAGTTGGTCAGAGTTATAGGTTTGCGATTTATTGGGTTCGGGTTATGTGTGTCTATGTGTTTACTTATGTAAAAGTTAACTACAGATGTGTACCTATTATTAAAAAATAAAAAAATAAAAATAAAAAAATTTAGTTGATTTTAAATGTATACCATATTAGGAGTATTGGTAACGTTATTTAATATTGATTAGTAGAGCATGCATCATTTTAATTCTCATGGGATGAAATAGTAGAGGGGAGATGTAATTTTCTTCGTCAGACGGTTGAGTTCAGGAGTAGTACTGGAATATCTTCTTCGAGTTATTATTATCTGGCAGTATCAACTTAACATTCAGAAGGGTATTATTCTATTGGAGTATCGGGATTCTCTTATTTTCAGAAGACTTATTATTTTATCAGCAGGATTTCTATTGTCCCTTTTATTATCTACTGAGTTGATTATTGGACTTCATTTATTGGGCATTTGGATATTCTCAGAAGACTTATTATTTTATTAGCAGGATTTCTATTGTCCCTTTTATTATCTACTGAGTTGATTATTGAACTTCATTTATTGGGCATTTGGACTTCTTATACTATCGGCGAATCTGCCATATTCTCTATGGGTGTTCTGTACAACCGTCTATTATTACAGATTTTCTTGATTTTTGATTATTACTCTGATTATTATCAGACAAGGATATATTTCTCTTCAGTGCCAGTAAATATTTCTCAGATGTGGTTGGAGCGGTAAGTAAGTATTGGATATCCCGATGAAGTGTTGTGCGGGACACAGTAAGAGGGGAACATGTGCATACACGTAGTCATATCTTTGTGAAATTAATCAATTGTTGCTTTTAATAAATGGTTAATATCTAGTGCTTTATGTGAAATTATGTGCTTTACCTTACTGGTGTTGTGTCTTGTGTGTCTGTTAAAATTTAACAAGCGACTATATGAGACTATGGGTATATACATGAGTGTTTCCTTGTTTGGATTATTCGCTCGATGTACCAGGTCTCATTACTGTCGGGAGTTAAACGATAGTGACACTTCGATGTTGGATTGCTTTCATTGTGTGTTTAACGTCATGCATATTAATTATCTGTATTTGTTGCATCCCAAATTTCGGGACGAAATTTCTTTAAGGAGGGTAGAATGTAACAACCCTAAAATTTCTATGTAAATAATTATTTTAATTATTATTTTCAGTTAGCAATATTATATGAGTGTGCCTATGTAAGACATGTGTTTGGAAAATTTTTAGTGTTTGATGGACATATAAATTAAATCATGAGTGAACGCGTTTAGTTTGGGAGTTATATTTTATTAATTTATATTTGTTAAAAAAAAAAAAGTGAAGGGTTGATATGTATTTTTGTTATATAGTGTTTACAGGCCCGCGAATGTGTTAAATAATGTAATTAATATTAAAACTTAGTACCGGGGTCATGGGTACCCATTGGGCTACTCATTTTAACACTTTGTACTGCATTCTGGGCTCATATAGGTCTCTTTTGTGAGCCCACAAGAAGAAAAACGGGATTTATATATTTTTGTGTGTTTTATTGACATGTGTTGTGTGTGTAGTGTACATATATCTTATATTAAAAACCCTAGCCACCCAAAAGAAAGAACAGACATGTGTGTGTGTGTGTGTGTGTGTGTGTGTGTGTGAGAGAGAGAGAGAGAGAGAGAGAGAGGGAGAAGAAGAAGAAGAAGAAGAAGAAGAAGAAGAAAGGAGAATGATCTCGAGTTCGTGGGCACGTGGGGAATCGCGGAGCATTCGTGGTTGTCAATTTTGAATCGAACTAGGTGAGTTAAAGATTTGTTTTTGGGTATATATATATACACATATGTATATATATATATATATGTATACGCTAGGGAATCCTATTAGTTCTTGTTAACTTGGTGATTTGTTTTAAATTGTGTGTTGATCCCCATTTGTTATTATGGACTGATATAAACATTCATTTTTCTTATTGTGATTTTATGAATGTGATCTCGGTGCATTATGATAGATTATGTGGATAGTTAACTTGATGAATGCACAAAGGAAAATAATTTTTATAATGAATAAATAATAAGAAAATTCGTTTTTATTCTATTTTAACAGTTGCAGAAACTTCAAAAAATTATTAGAAAATCATGGCTTTGAATTTGAACATTCTGTCCGCGTGTCTTATGTAAAACGTGATTCTGCACACTTTTCGTGTTTTAAGTTTTTCCTGATTCTGCACTGTTTGGGCAGAAATTTAAGATTACAGTAGCAGTTTTCAATATAGTTCAACGTGCAAATTGGAGAATATGATTTCTTATTATGTGTTTTATGTATGCTAATATGGAATGTTGGGTTGAGTTTATTGTACCTGAAATAACTGACCTTATTGTGTGGTCATTTTGATAAAAAGGAGTAAATTAGATACGTTGAATAGTATATTGGGATCTTGTAATTTGATTGGAAATTATTGAGGGAAGATTGTTATGGGTTAATTGATAAAACCATTTATTGTAAGAAATTGGAATGCATCTAAAAGTTAGAGATGTGATTGGACTATGATGAGACGGAACTTTGTGATAAGCGTAAAATTCATAATTATTGGGATAATACGAACGATAAGTGATAATCGCAACATAGTTCTTTAGTGTTCACCACTCCCGTTGTTGTGTTTTTTTTTTTTTTGGTAGCTCGACTTGCTGAGTGTACCCTTTTGCCAGTGGCTTCGTGATCAAGCTGGCCTAAGCCTTATGCCCGGCTTATTTGTTAGACGTCTAGGCATATTGACTGGCCTTCTGTGTGTATACCTGGTTTGGTTGATACCCCAACCAAACTAGCACCAGAGTGGATGTTAGTAGTATGTCCGGGCACATATGGGATATATGTGTGGGTGTACCATGGAGGGTGACCAAGTGGTGAAGCTAGGGAACACAAAGATAAATTAAAGGCTAATAAATAATGAAAATGGATTATTTCATAAAACTGATAAGCGTGAAATAATAAATGCGACGTTTGGTGGACGGTTTGTATGCGGAATTGTTTGCTTGGTCTATGATCATTCAATTTGCAGGATGGTGGGCCCACTAACGTTTTACAGGTTTGGCTCACCATAAGTAAATGGGTAAGTATGAAATTCGTAGTAGCTTTGGGTTTTGGGCAAGAAACTACTTGCCACCACATATTTGGAAACTACTCTATTGTCCACATATGTGTGTGGAACTACCTGTCTTGACCCAAGAGTATTGTAGTGTAATTTGTTGTCTACGGGTTCAAGTTGAATCCCTAAGACTTGTTGTTTTGTTTAACTCATACCAGTCATGTGACTGACCCGAGTGTGTTATACATTCGGGGGCGTTTCTATATGAAACGTAGTCGAATGTATCTGCAGGTTTAGTATTTGGAGATTTTATTTGGAGCTTCTGTTTGGGTGAAGAGATGGTCGCGGTGTTGTTTAGTATTAGAGTTGTACTTTATTTTTTGTTGTACTTTATTTTATTTCTGGCAGTGTGGGCCACATGTGTATAATTGTAATAAGGATTATATATTGGGTATTGGGAACGTTCTAGTTGCTCTGACCAATGGATGTATGGATTTTATTCTTATTTATTTTTATTTCCGCTGAACTCTGTATGTGGACATTTTATTTATGAAAATGATGTTTTTTTTTAATTTGAAAAGTGATTTAATATTTATAATGGAACTTTATTTCTTTTACAATGAAATGGATGTTTGGGAATACATGTTTAATAATAAAGAGTTTTACTTTAAACACAAGATTACATGTCCTTATTTAAGGAGTATTAAATACTGTTTTCAATAAATTATCATTTAGCTTGTGTGAGGGTGTCACTCTCGGAGTTTTGGAAATTGAATATTAGTCTGGATACATGCTCTGGATTAAATATTTGGTTGTCCAAAAAAATCGGGGTGTGACACTTGGATCGCTAGCACGAAAGGATCATTCTCGTACCACATTTTACTTACATTTAAGCTTGTAAAGTAATCATCTTTTTGTATCCCCTTTTTCTTATTATCAATGTCGAGCCAATCACATCGAAATAGTACAACCTTATTGTCTATTGGATAATCCAGTACAAGGACTTCTTTAAGAACACCATAGAAGTTAATTAGTTGGACATCATGTTCCCCCTCTACAACTAAGCCACTATTTTGACTCTTACGCCGACTGTCACGTTCTCGTGTATGGAATCTAACTCCATTAACTATGCAAGCACTATATGTTCGGGCCCTATAGTCTGGACCCAAAGCTAAGGCATACAATTGATCACTAGCTTCATTTGATCCTTCGTGGTGCAACTGTTTCATCTATTAAAAATGTGGATCTAGTTATATATTTGGGTAGACTAATCAAATTTACTTCAAATCATATCAAAATTTACATATGCTTTAAACCAACTAGCAAACTCCTGTTGGTGCCTCTCTTCTACATTTTGTTGACTTTGAGTCATCAAGTATGTCTTATGCTCACTGAATACAAAATCAACAATAATTACTGAACTTTGGGGGCCCAGGGCGGTTGCCCCTTTTGCCCTCCCTTTGGGCCGGCCATGATTGCGACTGGAGTTAGGTGATGTGCATACAAAATTGTAAATAAGGCAATAAAAGTGTTCAAATTATACTATGTGCTTCTCAAATATGTGACAATGGATCTACTAAATTTTAATTGGACCATGTTGAAATGATTGTACCATTCTTAAAGGTTGTCCCACTACCATAAATGTTGGGAATCACATTTGAGATACAAAATTTGGGAACCATAGTATCACCCAAGACATAATAATAGACAATCAAAGAGGGAAAATTTTGCGAAAAGTATGATAGTTGTCAAATTTTAAAAGTCCATTGAATGGAGAGATATAATGTGTTGTTGGTTTAGTTAAGTCATTACACAATTAAAAAGAAGATTAATTACGATTAGATTCTGAAAAATTGGTTTTCTTATGTCATTATTATAATTAAAAATAGTATATTCCCATTGTATTATGTTCTCTGACTTTTAAAATTTGACTATTATATTTTTGTACTACCTCCGTCCCATTTTATGTGTCCCTCTTGGGGAATACAACTATTCCAGGGACAAAAATAATCTACACCTACTTTCCACAATTGCCCATAACTTAACCGGGAGTTCGATTCCCATTCCATTTCTTCTTGCAACTTTCTTTGGACGTGTGGGAGGTGCAAGTTAAGTTTCATTGCTATCGGATCGACGGTTTGCATATTGACCCCCTAAACCCCAAAAACTTAGTTTTTCATAGTGTACGAGGTGTAAAAGTTGTTTTTTAGTGTATCTTGATAATCGAGAGTCCGATTCCCGTTCCGTTTCTTCCTACAACTTTCTTTAGATGTGTGCAAGATATGAGTTAAGTTTTGTGGCTATCGGATTGACGGTTTGCATTTTGACCCCCCCAAACTCCAAAAACTTAGTTTTTCATAGTCTACGAGGTGAAAAAGTTATTTTTTTAGTATATCCTGATAACCGGGAGTCTGATTCCTGTTCTGTATTTTCCTGTAACTTTCTTTAGACGTGTGGTAGGTACGAGTTAAGTTTCGTGGTTATCGGATCGACGGTTTGCATTTTGACCCCCCGACCCTCCCCCCCCCCCCCCCCTAAACCCCAAAAACGTAGTTTTTCATACTCTACGAGGTGAAAAAGTTATTTTTTAGTGTATCTTGATAACTGGGAGTCCAATTCCCGTTCCGTTTCTTCTTGCAACTTTCTTTAGACGTGTGGGAGGTGCGAGTTAAGTTTCGTGGTTATCGGATTGACAGTTTGCATTTTGGACCTCCCAAACCCCCCAAAAACTAAGTTTATTTTTATAGTCTACGAGGTAAAAAAAAAGTTGTTTTTTAGTATATCTTGATAACCGGGAGTCCGATTCCCATTCCGTTTCTTTCTGCAACTTTTTTTATATGTATAGAAGGTGCGAGTTAAGATTTGTGGCTATCGGATAGACGGTATGCATTTTGATCCCGAAACCCCAAAAACTTAGTTTACAGAGGTTATACAGTATGTGATACGTACAAACGACGACAATGCATTTGGGAATTGAGTAATTTCATATATGGCACCACTCATCACTATCACAATCCTTAAAATTATGTGATTAACATGAATTTCTTTGGGGCAATTATTGAAAAACACATTATGATATTTTTTTTTTTGAGTTAAGGACAATTCAGATTCACTAATACAAAAAAATGGGTATTAGCGACGAAATCTTTTGTCACTAAAAGTAAGATTTTGTCACCAAAAGTAAAACATTTCTTGACAAAAAAATTTCGTCAACAAAAGTAAACAATTTCCGACGAAATGTTGCGTCATGAAAGGGTCAACTATTTCCCATGAAATATTTCATCACTAATAGTAAAATAATTACCGATGAAACAATTTGTCACCAATGGTTACAATTCCCGATGAAATAATTTCATCACGAAAGTTTAATCAATTCCCAACGAAATATTTCATCAATAATAGTAAAACAATTACCGACGAAACAATTTCGTCACCAATTGTAACAATTCCCAACGAAAGTTTTTCTTCACGAACGTTTTTTGTCACAAAAGGTAAAACAATTCCCGACGAAATATTTCGTCACTAAAAGTAAAACAATTACCGACGAAAGTATTTTGTCGCCAATGGTTACAATTCCTGACAAAAACATTTCGTCATGAAAGGGTAAACAATTCCTGACGAAATATTTTGTCACTAAAAGTAAAACATTATCGAAGAAAGTATTTCATCGCCAATGATTACAATTCCCGACGAAAATATTTTGTCACGAAAGGGTTAACAATTCCCGACGAAAATATTTCGTCACTAAAAGTAAAACAATTACCGATGAAAGTATTTCGTCATTAATTGTTACAATTACCGACGAAAATATTTTGTTATGAAAGGTTAAACAATTTCCGATGAAATATTTCGTCACTAAAAGTAAAACAATTACAGTCGAAAAACTTTCGTCACCAGTTGATAATGTTCGTCACCTAAAATATTTCCACCAAATTTTTGGCGGGGGAAATTTCCCGCTAACTATTAGCGACGAACTTTAGTGACAAAATGAATTTTCGTCGGTAATTGTTCGACTTTTACCCGCGAAAAATTGGTTTTGTCGAGAAAGGTAAACACTTTTGCTGACAAATGTTGATTTCGTCACTAATAGTATACTATTAGTGACGAAAATAATTTCGCAGGTAAAAGTTTCGTCACTAAAGGTCAGATTTGTTGTAGTGTTATATATATATATATACAGTCACGCTCTACAGTGAACATGATAGAGTGAACATACCCAGTGGACTTTTTTTTATATTTTTTTTGCTTGAAAAAACCCGCGGGTCAGGGGCGCGCGCGGGTCAATGGGTCAGTGGAGCAGCCCGCGGGTTTTTTCAAGCAAAAAAAAAATTCACTTGGTATGTTCAATCTATCTTGTTCACTCTAGAGCCTAGCCGTATATATATAATATGTATTTATATGTTTATATATCGTAGTTGTATTGTATTAGATATATATATATATTGTAAAGTGGAATCAGATGTCTGCCACATGATGGCTCTGTGATTTTTCCCACTTTCAATATATTTCTTTTTTTTTTCCCTATTTTTAATATCTCTGAAATTAATAAGATATATTTGTATAATCTCTCTCTTTTTTCCTTTTCTCGATCTCTTTCCTTATCTCTCACCCTCTCTCTATCTCACATATATATCTATCTACATATATATAGCAGTTATAGTAGATATCCCAAAATTGTAGCAGTCCAAGATTAGCTATAATATATTTTTTAAACTATATCTAATCTATCTAATATGTTTAATATATATATATATATATATATATGTGTATACATAAATCTTCAAAAATACACCTCTAATTTAATCTAGTCTAATCTAAAATATGTTATAGGCTTAACTATATTTTACACCATCCTAGTTTGCCTTTTGTGTCAAGTTGGTCCCTGTAGTTTAGAAAGTATCATTTTAGTCCCTATAGTTTCATAAGTGTGCCATTTTAGTCCTTTAAACACTTTTTGTGACATTTTTTTTACTTTCAGCAACTTATTCATCACTAAAGGATTTATTGGACTTATTTGACAAACTTATGAAACTCTAGGGACTAAAGTGACACTTTCTGTCACAGCCCGGTCCCACAATAGCAGAACCTGAGCCAGTGGCACGCCACCGAGGCTAAACCAATTTATAAATGTTCCTAAAAGATTTAGTTTAAGAACACGCAGCGGAAAACAAAACAAATCATTTTGAAAATCAGCAGTCCAGTCGACTGCACCTCGTGCCCAGTCGACTGAGACTGGTCCAGCAGAAAGTTTGATTTTTGAAACATAATCCAGTCGACTGTTTTCTACCTCCAGTCGACTGGGGTACCAAATTCCCAGTCAACTGTACTGTCCGGTAGACTGAACTCCAAGCAAGCAGAAAGGTAACCCCTAAAAACACAGTCGACTGTACCTAATGTAGTGCCTCATTTACAAAATGGTTCCAGTCGACTAGACTCACAAACCAGTCAACTAATTTCTAGCAGCAAGGCATTTTGTAGATTTTCAAGTTTAAAAGTTTTCTGAATTCAGCCAGGGATTAAACACGCACTCCAAACTTATACCGAGATGATCTCAACTAGATTACAACTTTACCAAAGCATTATTACAAAGGATTGCCGTCTATTACAACATTATGAATCCGTTCTATGAATCTAAGTTAAACATAGTCAAAAGGTCATAAAATCATTAATACAATATTGTTATGTCAAAACTACGAGATAGGCATGACAAGTCGCCTTCTACAAGAACTTCGAAACCCACGTGCTCACTTCTGCGATTCCTCGCCAGCATTAACATCTGAATTGGTTATTTGAATAACCACACATATTCGATTTGTTTAAGCTAACACTTAGTGAATAAAACAACAAATGCACATGAATGATAAACATGCTCGCATTCACATCTCTACATTTATACTAGTCTCCAGAGTTCCACGTGTATGTCCCATACTTCCTAATCCGCGACTCCTTGCCAATAAGTCCACGTGAAAAGGTAAGACCCACGTTTCTTCTCTTCAAACATGTGACTTTATGCCTATAACGGCTCTACAGTGATGCTTTATACACGCACTCCTTTGACCCAAATAACACCTACACATGCTCAAATCACATGTCATCGTGCTTTCGACATAATCAAACATTTCACTGTGTTATTGGGCCTACTTATCAATATAATCGCCTAATATGAACTACACAATATATATCTATAAACTAACACATGATTTTCATACCAAACATAAATACATGTCAAGAAATCATTCCAAACACATAGTTGAATAACTCACCTCCGAATAATGCTCTTAAACTTGGTTCCAAAGAAAACTCGTGCACAAAGATCGTGCAGAAGTCCATCTAGTACAATTCCTATTGATCAAAAATTCGATTATCAACTTTTTAGAAAAATTCTAGAAAATGAGTTTTTAGGAACTTAACCAAACAAGACCTAATGGATATCAAAACGACGGTCTTACCACGAGGAGTCCAAATATCCAATAAAATATTTTGATCAATGGACGGATCGCAAAAAATGAGCGTCGCAAGCTCGAAGATCAAATATCCCTTTTCTCTCTCTTCTCTCTCCTCTTTTAGAAGTCAATTTGGATTTTGCATTGTTAAAATATCTCACACTTGTATATTTATAGCCAAAACTTCTCAAAATATCATTTAACTCCCCTCAAGGTCTTAAACCTTCGATTTAGCACTCCTAGTAGTAAATATCTAACTTTAATAACGACACGTCCCGAAGTAGCATAATTCAGGAAAGCATTTAATTTCCTTTATGGACTCGTAGGTCGTGACAAGTGAGAATGACCAATTGTCCCTGTAACAGATAACTTAAAAGCATTTCTAAAGATAAGGATACTAAATAAACATAAGCTCCGAATTTAAAACTTACTAAACTATTACATCAGTTCAAGTGGAAGAAACCGCCCTTATACAAATGTCTACTAAAGTGTTTATTAAATCTCCAAAATAAAAAGAAATAAGGAATATAATTAGCCCTCCTAGAAAGTCTCCTGACTCTAAGTAGCATAGTCAAAATACTCTGGCTACTCCTGACCTGGAAAATCTGGACATAACATCCAGGACGCATCAACGCCGTCAGCTTATCCAAGCTGGTGAGCAAAATAAACATGTACTCGTAATGTATATATAAGCATATCAATAATGGTACAATTTAAATTATAAAAGCAATGATTCAATGTTCCAACTTCAACATAAGTTACGTGGGGATGTAGTAAGTAATAAATATGAGACTGTTCATGAACAATGTTAAATCTCATCAACTGACTCTTTTCTCTCGACCACGCACAAGGTCACCTCGTCCAAAACTCCCTCGGTCTAGTAACTTGAAAATACTCGAGCAGCCACACTATAGTACAACGGGTACCAGGGAATGTCCAATCAGCCTCGATCCACGGCATCACACTATAGTACTACCATGGCATACCAAAAATTACCTCGATCAGTATCCAGAACTCGAGTACCAAGGAGTGTCCATGGAGGCATCACACTATAGCACTATCTCAGGTGCCAGGGAGTGTCCAATTTGCCACCGTCATATTAAAAAGGTACCCTAAAATCACATCTTCATGATATCCACTGCCTCAACCCATGGCATCACACTATAGTACCACCACGACATACCAGAGATTACCTCAATCAGTATCCGAAACTCGGGTACTAGGGAGTGTCACTATAATACCACCACGGCATACCAAAGATAACCTTGATCAGTATTCAGACTCGAGTATTAGGGAGTGTCCATGGAGGCAACCCATACTAATACACAATCTCTTTTACTCTTTTCACACTTTTCTCACATACTATGCATGTCGACTCCACCTCGACCCTATCATGCATGTCAATGTCCATGAAATTGTAACCCCAAACAAACGTACGAGAAAATCAAGTATTTTTATTTTTCTTTATTAACAAGGTGAAATGTACTTAGAATCATTGAATTAGCACCCACGCTCTAAATTATCAAGTCATATATGAAACAATAGATAAATTCATCAAAAAATACTTTAATATGCTTTTATAGCTACTAGTACACAACCAGGTCCACTTTGAAGCAATGCCCATAAAAATGAGTTAATTTTTTTGTGAATGAATTACATATCAAATGAAAGGTCTTTGAGTCTAGTTTCCAACGCTTCAAACGGTGTGCGTTTTTGAGTTTTCTAGAGGAAGTTATGACAGTTTTAGTAAAAGTCGCTAGTCCTGAAACATGCCAATCGATTGATATACATGCCAATCGATTGGTTATCATACCAATCGATTGGCATCAGCAGTTTCTCTCCTGTTACGAATTTAAAGCCTATTTTTGACCCATTTTGAAATCTAAATGCAAACATGACTTGTAATATATGGTTCTCTCCGTTTTTTCCGCAAGGATTATGAATATGTGATTGGATTTAACCAATTTCAATCGTAGCTCTTGGATTTCACGTAAAATCGAGAGGTGACAAAACTTTAAATCAACGATACGTCGTGATACGGATGAATTAAGCCGTAGTATTCGAACCACAGCTTATTGGGACTAAGATCTTTCATTCTCAATTCACAGAATTGATTTTGATTAAGATTTATAAAACTCCCATTCTCAAGCTTCAATGGTATATGTCATGTATATACATATATACATACATATATATATATATATTGCAATACACATATATATACGTTGAGAGTGAGTTTATAATACTCACCGAGGGATTAGACTGAGAATTTCTGCCGTTTTGAATTTTATCCTCCGTTCTCTCTCATGATCTTGATATATATATATATATATATATGACTAACTATGTGTATACATATATGTAATCTGGGTGTGTGTATGTTATGTTCTTAAGAGAGAGAGAGAGAGAGAGAGAGAGAGAGAGAGCAAGAGAGAATGAAAATGAATTGAGAGATAGAGAGTTTGTGCGAGAGAGATGAGTGAATTGTGAGAGTTGTATACATACATACTGAGAAAATGTGTAGGCTCCAAGCAAACAGCGGATTTCGCCCGGTGTGGTTGAGCTCACGTCCTCCCACACCAAAGACACGGCATAAACGCAGATTAAAATAAAATCTGGTATTATCCGGTTGAAATAAAAATACAAAAAGTTATGTTAACGTAGGAATTAAATTCCCAGTTGTTTAAAAAGTATAGATATAGTTTCAAATCCATTGAAAGTATTTTCTATATTTACATGAAAATTACGATTTGACCCCAAGTAGATATTTATTAATAGAAATAAAATGAAATACTCATTTATTAAAGAAAATAAAAGTACAGGGTGTAACAAATAGTTTTTTCAATAAGTTCCGTTTGGTAGCTAAATCGCAGTCTCACATGATTTTACGAAATTGCTAATTAGCCTACCAAATTAGTAGCGTGTTAATTCGTCCTCACAAGGATACTAAAATTAACATTAGAAATTTATTCTAAACTAGGAAATAATACAGATAGTGAAATATACAGGTAAACATTTTTTTTTAGATAACTATTTAAGGTATTCTACAATGAACGTCTCATACTCGTAGAGACTTCACAACCACAAAAATATTCATTCAACACAATCTCAGAGGGTTCTCTAACACAGACACCCAAATCAACTCGTAAGTCAAAACTCACTCACACATGTGCCAAAATGCACAACACATCACATTATCATGCATGACAATATAATGAAAATGAAATAACACAAATACGGGTGTTATACTTTCTAATTTACAAGGACCACCAAACTGACACAGGTGATAAAGTATAATGATGTAAAATATATTTAACCCTATGTTAGAAAGTGGAATCAGATGCTTACCATATCACAACTCTATACTTTTTCACATTTTTTTATACATACATATATCTAATATATACAAAAATTCGCTAAGGAGGGCACCCTCTCTTTATTAAAGAGAGGGCCTCTGTTTTGGCCGTCGGATTGTGTTTTCATTACGACCAGTGTTGTCCTTTCATAGCTTGTAAACACGATCTGATGGCCAAAATAGAGGCCCTCTCTTTAATAACGAGAGGGCGATCTCTTGAGAGTCTGACTGCTTATATATATATATATATGAAAGCCAAAGCTTTCTATTCTGCCACATGGCAAGCTTTGAGAATTTTTAGCATTTTTTATTTTATTTAAGATAATACACACATATAGCATTGAATGAATGGGAAAAAAAATACATTAAATGAGAAAAAAAAAACCCTTTAATAAAAGTCAAATAAGAAAGATGACAAAAATTTGAAACCACCCCACTCTCTTTCTTTCTCTCCCTAGAAGTGTTTCTCTGGCCCATGTCAATTCAAGCCATGGAATTCAAATCATGTACCAATTATCCTAATATATCTACAATTTATTAGGTTGGGGGAACCATATTTAAATCATATATTATCTCCCTAACTAGATTTAAGTCATACATTAATTCTGAAATATTATCTCCGAAATTTAAGCCATATTTTGTATATATCACACCGGATTTAACTCTTCCTCTGTATACTTTTCTCTCCACCTCTTCCTATTCCTTTCTAGAAACTCATAAGAAGGAATGGTATTTTGGAACACAAATTTATTTGTTACATCTTTTTTCCTATTTGGGTATTTTCTCTAACACACAAATATCATGTGTGTTCATTCTTATAAATTTCTTTTATTTGATTTTGATGTTATTTGAATGTGTTTTATTTAACGTATTTGATAACTTTTGATTTGTAATTGTAGTGAGAAGAACGATGTGGAACCAACTATTGCAGCAAAGTAGAAGGTTATATTCTATTTGTTACTTCTATTTTGCATTTTGTCAATCATATTTTCTAATCTAAATCTTGCACTAAAATTGTTGCTTATAAAAGCTAATCAAAATACAATATTGCTAGGCACACAACATCAACCATAACACAAACCACAACACATACTTTAAATAATTTCATCTTTAGAATCAACACATTTGAAGCAATATCTACAAAATATGCTCTAATATTAGATCTGTCTATAATATTTTCTAAAATCTAAGAAGACGTCATTTTACTTTGCCACCACTCAGTTGCTTAATTGCACATAGTTTATGGTGCATTCCATTTGTTTCAACATTTTTTTGAACACTAATATTATGTTTTGTATTTAGTTTTGTTCGCCCAATTCGGTTTCAACATAGTTTTGTATGTGTTTATCAATGAACTTACATAATACACATAAGAGTTTGGCGAGTGTTTGGATGTCAGAATTTATATATATATATATTTGTTAAATTTATATTGTTTATGCTCTTTAACAATTTTGGTTTTGTATACAGTGAGTTATGATTCGGGGTTTGAAGCGATGGGTTTGAAGGGTATGTGATTTGTCTCTCCTTATCCCTTGCCATTTCAGATTTCTTGTTTACTTTTGCATTGGGGGTTTGTCTCGTGGCAGTCAAAGTTGTAAAAATGTGTTGCCTTGTCTACGACTAAAACTGAGTATATTACTACTACTTAAGCAAGTAAAGTGATTGATTCGTGTTCAATAGTGAACTTTTTACTTCATGTTTTTACCCTTATTGGACACGAATTATCACTTATACTGGGAGATTTAATTGATAGATTGTACTCTTGGTATTCTTGTTATTGTTCGCTCTTAGCTAATAAAAATCTCTTTCATGAACGATTGGAGAACTGTTTGAAGTTGGAACCAAGCCACTGGTTTTATCTTATGAAAGGGCAGGGAATGACGTTCTGCAAAAGCGGATCCGATCTGGCCTGTCAATGCGGATCGATCCGCGTATTTAGAGGAGTCCATTACCAGAATTAGCAAAAACGGATCGATCCGGCACCAAAAGGCGGATCGATCCGCAATCTTGAGAAGGCATTCTGTGACAAGAATCCTGAGATGGATCGATCCGAGTCCAAAGGGCGGATCGATCCGCGGCTTCCCGAGCAGATACCAAATGCCCAGATGAAAGGCGGATCGATCTGGGGTTTTGCATGGGATCAATCCGCCCCTACTGTTCTTACCCCTTTCTTTTTACAAGTTTGCCATGATGTATTGAGAGTATATATAGTTAGAGATTAGTGTTTGTTAGGGTTAGCTTATATTAACTTTTGGAGTCTTAAATGTAAACCTCTCTCTCTTAGGTCCCCTCTTCCATCTCATTTATTTCCATTACGTACCACCGTATTTGTATAATTAGTTCTAGATAGAGAGGATTCTAGTTGTATTGAATGCTTGGAAGCTTTAATTGGGGTTATTTCTTGGAGTTCTTGCATTTATGATGGTGTACTCAAGTTGGTATAATCTCTCTTTTTCCCTCTTTAATGTTAATGTTTCTATGGTTATGAGTAGCTAGATAATGTAGGTTGGGGATCATAAACCTACCATTGGACCCTTGTGTGCTTTAATGTAGGATTTCCATGTTTTGTATCATTTTTAGGGTTCATGTGTGCAAGGTTTGATTTTCTAGGACCTCACTTACAATGTCAAGCATTATAAGTTGTTCAATCCTTGGATTTCAAACCTAGCCTCATGTATTCCATAGAAACCTCTATCTAGCATGTTGGTTGCCCACCATATGTTTGATGTTGGTCTCAATGGACTTTTCTACTCTAGAATGTGCTACAACCATGGAATCCACTTGTTGATTGGTCCAAGGTGGGGGAATGCTCCCCAACCTCAATTTTTTCATTTGGAAAACCCAATTGTCTAATTAAAACTTTTCTTTAAACAAAGCTTACTTCTTACTTTGAAATTAGTCATTGTAGTATAATTAGTGCTAATTCAAAAACTCTCCCGTAGTCGAAAAAACTTAATTTTATTTCTTAGTTTGTTAATTATTCCTCGCATTGTAATTGGTTATTAAGCGCCCATCAAGCATTGTTGCATTTTAATCCCTGTGGACTTGACACCCTACTTCCGTCGTACTACGTTTTTAATGAGGTTAACAAAGAACTTGATTTTGACAACATCAGTGATGTTATGGATGAAACGGTTTCTCCAAGAGTTGAATTTGAAGCAAGATGAGTATGTGGTTCATTGTGAAGTCAGACTATTATGGACTTGAGTAAGAGTGCAACATATCATTCCTGTACAAAACATACTGATGTCCGTTACAATTAGATTCGTGAGGTGATGGAAAAACAAGAATTGAAATTGAAGAAAATGCATATGGATAAGAATCCATCTGACATGATGACAAAGAGTGTTTCAAGAAAGAAGCTTGAGCTCTATCGAGAGCCAGCCGGAATGAACTCCAAGTGAGGGGTCAAGATTGGGTGTTCCCTCCTCTCATGTGTATAGAGGGGGAGATTTGTTGAGTACCATGTGTATGTAGGTCAATACACATGAGATTAAAATACCATTAGTGGACTATTTTATTAGTCTTGATTACCTAATGAATTAATGGGCCACCTGGGCCAACTTTGTTAGTTGGCTAGCTAATTAAGAAGCTTGAAGGTGTAAAAGGCATGAAGCCTTATTTCTTTCTTGACCTGCGCAGCTTATAAAAACATAGACGATTTCTTCTTGCTTGTGAGCGGTGGCAACTTCAAGGAGGAGTAGGTGTACAGTGGGTTTTCTAAGGGCTGTTTGGTTATTTAAGGACTTGGTCTTTGAAGTGCTTCCATCATTGTGATTAGGTATTTACATGGTGATGATTATTTGATTATTGAACGCTAAGAGGTAACCTTGTACTCACTCTCTAGTTGATTTGATACGTCGAGTTTAGGGCAAAAACTTGATAGATGCATTGTATTCCTTATTTGATGTAGTGGAATTACTCGGAGTTGCCCTGTGATTTTTCCCTCTTCACTAGAGGGTTTTTCCCATAAATTCTTTATCTTTTTAGTATTGCTTTTATTGCTTGGGTGCATATATATTATTTTTGTGGTTGGTCATGGTTGAACGGATATTATTGTTGTTTGGATATTTGGTTTCTATTTAATTCACAGTTGACATGGTTGGGAAGTGTTACTTCCAATTGTCGGTTTATCCCAACAAATATTATCCTTTCTATCCACAAGTTTTTCCCTATGTGATTGTAGTGTATTTTCCATATAGTATTTGACTAGTAAAAAAAAACATGCACACACACACACATACATACACACACACACACACACACACATATATATATATATATGAAAAATAGGACATATAGTGGCATTTATACATGTGTCGGGGCATGTGTAGCATGTACTAGTCAGACAAGTGTCACACAAGTACGTATGATAGTTGTAAATAGGCTTAAGTCAGTCCTCAAGAGCAACACTATGTACCCAAACATTGTCTCACAAAAAAATCATACGAGAAACATTACACTTTGCTATATATGGCCATAATATCATAGAACAAGAAAATGCAGGTCTCATTTTACCCTCACAGCTCGCCAATGATCCAGACATTCCTAGTGAACATACTTTGATGTCCCTTTACACTTGCAAGGCGCAATAAAATCCCAACCTGAAGCAAAATGGAAACACAAGAATTCAACACAATTAGTACGAATGTCTAATTGAGTTACACTTGGTTGAGGGTATCAATCAACCTGTAAGGAATATACAATACTGATAGCATTACAATGGACCAAACCAACCTGCATGGAGATTGCACAATTTCTATTCAAAATGACTTATTTTCTTCATTGATTTTCAAATATATCACACACAAACTAATAGAAGGGATAAAGAACACAAACTTGTTTAGCTTATCACATCAAGTCTGGTTATAACATAAACAATCTTCACTCTTTACCAACTAAAACTGACAGAAGAGTAAATAAGTTACTTCGAACTTTTCACTTTCTGCTCTCAAAAGATCAATTGACTGCCACAACTCCTTTACTTTAGCATCAGCTCTAGAAAGCAAGGACTAAAGCAAGAAGTGAACATAGTGTGTTAGGTAATGAATTTTCAAATCTATGGCAAGCTAGCTACATTTTGTTCCACTAAAGTGATACTTCAAGAGTTCAAAAGGTATAAATGAAAGTCTTAATGATTAACTTAAATTATATGATTCAGTTGATGTGTAGTTTTATGCAACTATACATGGCTTATTTGGGACCAACAACAGTCACTCAATGGGGACTATTGAGAGATTTGCATTAGTTTGGAACAAGATTTTTCAAAATTGAATCCACTTTAAACATGAAAAATAATCATATATCAGGAAGAAAAAAAAACAATTTGTTCCTTTTTCAAAAATCTATTAAAGGAAATATCTCTTAATCCCACAACAATACAAAATGGCTCTTATATATATGGTCAGGGAAACAATTCTTAGGGTTAAAAAGAGTATAAATAATAACAAACTTTTGTCTGTGTGTATATAGGTATAGATATCCACACTAAAAAAAATTAAAAGAGAGAGAGTGAAGTAAGGTTAGTGGTTTTCTTTTGTGTAACTTGTGTAATGTAAAATTTCTTTGATATTAGGTAAGATAGTCATAATATCCCTACATAGAAGAAAAGGAGGGACAAAAACCTACAGATTTTGGAAGAACAATAAACTCATTACATAAGCACTGAATGCTTGAAGGCAGATAAGTAGTTTTAAATATATGAACCATAGAAACTTGTTTTGGGGCAATGACCAGCATTGTCAATGACAAACTTATCCATTTTCTCTCATCAATAGGTCATTAATGACCAAGGGAAAACTTAATACAGCTTATATCTCACTTTCTCATTTTAAACATGTTCCCCAATGCTTCTTGCCCTTGTTGTGAGAGATCTGCACTCATAAAACAATAAAACAAGCTTTTTTGCAATGAAATGCTTGAAAACGGAAAATTTCTCTCGCATGCAGATCAGAAATCCATATCTATAGTTGTGATAAAATGTCCACTCTCCAACATACTAAAGTATTACAAACAAGTATTTTTAACAAATCTATTCAACAGGCTGTCACACCCCAGAATAGCAAAAATAGAGAAAATAAATTTCTTTTCGGGCCCATAGTTCGTGACTAGTGAAGTCACATGATTGTCCACACCACACAATACTAAACAAATAGAAAAAAAATAAAGGGACAGCAATAAACAGTTCTAACTTTAGGGATACCATAACTTAAAGTTACTAACTATTACAAATCAGAGTCTGAAATCAAATAGAACCAAAGAGTTAAGGCAAAATATGCTTGATTATAAAAAGGTTCGAAAAAACATAAAGTAAATTAAACTACTATCTGGCCCTAGTCTTCAATTGGCGTAGACGTAGTCGTCGGCATAGTAATCTTCCTCCACCGGATCTCCATTAGGGTAGCCCTCCATAGCAGCTTCATCCCCTGCATAGTAATCCTCACTTGTAGGTCCTTCCCCTGCATAATCATAGACAGGATGAGCTATAATGTGGGAATGTCCAACGGCATAGACGTCGCCTGCTCATGAAAGCTGAGTGAGCTAAGCACTAACAGGGTATCGAAATTATGAAGTTATGACAAGTTATCAAACGATATAAGTAATAGTTCTACTAATTAATATCTTCTCTATATTCAATCTCATCATTAATAGTGACTAACGTCTTGATACACAACGACTGACTATACTCGATTGATCGAAGAACAGACTCGATAATAATACATCCAGTGATACATCATTGCTCCATCCATCGCTTTTAAGAATATATTCACAGTCCACCGCACGTCATAGATACCACGTCAGTCTGTCCCCAGCTTTTAAGAATATATGCACTGTCCACCGCATTTCAGGGACACAATGCTTTGAGAAACGATACATCATTCTATTACCACGACTCATCGCAATCTATTAGTGATCTCGGTCCACCCCTTTTAAGGATGTATTTGCAGTCCACCGCTTTTAAGGACATATTAATGGATCAATAGTCTATCTTATGGCTACTTGGTCCGGTTCATTGCTTTTAAGGACATATGCACAGTCCACCGCTTTTAAGGACATATTGATGACAAGCCCACCCTCACAAGATTCTAGGATCTTAGCAAACCTACTTAGTTTCATACTAACACTGATACATGACTATTCCCATGTGGCCTGACTACTCTGAGTAAAATGAACGATAACCCAATTTGATTCATGACTGATATGTTAACTAACGTTACAAAACTACATTTCACTATCCTTAACATTACTACATTTTGACGTCTCGTTATCTCTTATCTACTACTGTATTGCATGTGGTAATTAAAGAACAAAAAATAAACAATTATAATATCAATTAATTATTCTGTAACTATCAATCGATTGAGACAGAGGTCCAATCGATTAGGATAAAAGCAGTGACAATCGATTGGGAAAAGTCCATAACAATTTTGAATGATCAATATACACTCACTTGTTAAATCTTTATACCCTCATTGTTGACCAAAACAACCAAAGGCATGAAATATTGTACAATTGAGATTCTTTTTTAAGAAATAAAAATTTATCCTACTTATTTGTGTAACATGGGTCTTCTGATGTTCTAGCCATTCACTATTGTTGACTAAAATATTCGATCGGAGAAAAATAATATATATTGTTAATCCTATCGACATATACCTCAATTACTCTCTACACCCATCTTTTAATGAAATTTTCTTTTTCAATTATACCCTTGTACAAAATGACCACAAATGACAAATAAATTAAATAAACACTAAAATAATTACTCTCTACACCCACCTACTTCAACAAACCATAACCCTAACTCAAGAACGCCTCTCAACAACATATGTATATATTTTGTCCTAGATTTGAATATGTGCACATCAGCACATGTATACATACACACATACATATATACATATATATGTAACATATATGCATAATACATATTGTCTCTCTGCTTGTATTGTGTTTTGTTCAACTCCTCTCTCCTTTCTGACGTCTTTCTCAGTTGTTTATATATATATATATATATATCTCAAGGATATAGCGTTACGGACCTCCACTCTATACATGCACCCAGTGGCGGAGGGAAGTAGGGCCCAAGGTGGGCCCAGGCCTCCCCTGAGATTTTAAAAATTACATTTTTACTTTGAAATTTTTTTAGCATTTTACGTTTATGCCCCTCTTTTAGTGTCATCAACTCATGTTAATGCCCCCAAAGGGGCCCAAGGCCCAATTTAGTGTCATCAGACATCAATTACATATATATTGATATACATGTATATACAACTCAAAAGCAAAGGCTCTTAGAATTTTGAAAATTGCATTTTTAGTGTAAGAATTTTATGAATTTTAGAAATAGGCCCCCTAGAATTTTGAAATACACCATACAATATTTACGTATCACCAAATAGACTCATTATAAATAGATCACAAAAAAATACCATTAATGTATAAGTAGACCCTAAAAAAATTGCCAATTATATATAAGTAGACCCCAAAAAAATCGCCTTATAGTCTAGGGCCCCCGACCAAAATTTCTGGCTCCGCCCCTGCATACACCTATATAGGAGTTGCTTTTATTTTGTTTGTTGGTTAGTTATTTTCAGGTTGTAAGGGTTTGATATTTGATGATTGCATTGGTCTCTGCTTTTGATCAAATAGTTTTTGTAATGTACGAAGGTTTTTTTTTTTTTCGGAAAAAAATAATGTAAGAAGGTTGGTTTGGATTGTGATAAATCATTCCTATGTTCTTTACAGATTAATGAAAAATAATTTTGCTATTCATAAAATAGAATAAGACTCGCACTTGCTAGTGTCTTCATTTTTGTTGATAAATTAAGATCGCAAAGTAGGGCTGGTGCATAGAGATGAATAGTAGGGTTATTCTTGGAATGAGATGGTGTAGAAAAATAAAGGTTAGAGTTATTTTGGAGATTAATAGTGGGTGTGGAGAGTTACGAGAGCAAATTATTTTAATATAAATTAGAGTAGTGGGTGTAGTGAGTAAGTGAGTGTGGAGAGTAAAATAAGTGGGTGTTAATAGAATTTCTCTCTCTCTCTCTCTCTCTCTCTCTCTCTCTCTCGCTCTCTCTCTCTCTCTCTATATATATATATAAATTGTTTAATAAAACAACAAAGTAAGGGGTTTTTTTTTGTTTTCTTTTTTTGCCGAGACTAAATTCATTAAAAACAACACAAGGGAAACAAGCAGAGGCACCAATTAACCCCCTTGATGATCTTCCTCAAACACAAAGCTAGGAACAGCATCAACCGGGATTGGTCCAAAAAAAGAACAAAAAGATGCCCAACGAGCCAAATTGTGCGCTACAAAATTAGCAGATCGATGCACTTTAGACACATGCCAATGGCCATGTAAGAAATATGTGGGTCATACGGGCACCCACATACATTGGACCGGGTCCAATGGGCCATGGCTCTTGGAGCCCTAGGGTTTGGATATTATGTGTGTGTATATATATATGATATAAACACAACATATTGATCTATCCCTAACATCACAGTAGCCTCTCTATCTCTTTTTCCCTACGGTTTCTTTCTCTAGCTAATCACCAAGGAGCTTGGGATTTAGAACGTGACTGTCATGGGGATGGCTCAAGAAGCATCCTCTACGACCTAGGCGATGCATAAGAGAGTACACGGAGGCAACATGGAGCAGCAGTTCGTGGGTGAAGACGTCGGGCTCGTAACAACACCGTTCGGCGATCCGTCGGGTTATTCCGCTAGGTAAGTGACCTAAACCCGACTCGTATGCTTGCGTGCATATATTTCTACATTAGTATCAGAGCCTATAGGTGTTTGATTCGCCCGTAGATCACCCGAATTGAATCTGCCATTAAAGCTTCAAGCAAGCTTTTATGAAAACTTTGAAAATTTGATTTTAAAGTGGGTCTACATCGAAACTCCAATAAGGGTCCAATTTTTTGGCATGGTTGTGTCCCATATAATCCCTAGAGTCCCTCCATAAAGTCTCATGGCCTGATTATCTCAAACGAGTGAGATATTGCAAAACCTAATTTTTTGGATCAATAAAAACGAATTTTTTTTCCAACTTTGATCCAATTTTCTGGAAGATTTACTCGATCAATATCTCTGTTTTTTGGTTTAAAATTGTAGTACTCCGTGAGAGCTTTCCAACGATATAAAATTTGTAAACTTTGGATCAATATTGAAGGAGATACGAGCTTGCAAAGTAGGAGGGTTGAGCAGCCCCCAAAACCCAGATTGGTTTTGTTTTGGGGAAGATGAACCAGAGATTTACCACGCCCGCTCTCGCTGAAGAGAGTAGGGCCCACTCGCCGGCCGACGTTGGTCCGGTGATCATGGGTCTGGAGAGTGGAGGTGTGTCTCTTGGCCCTGGTCCATAATATATTTTTTATATATTTTTATTGAAAAAATATTTAATTATTTTGTAATTAAAACAGTTTCTGCTTTTAAATTAAATAGTTTTTTAATGTTTTAAACTGTTTTAATTGCTTTAAAATTATGGAAAAATGTGAAAAATTAATTTTTTATTTTTCCTATCTTATGGATATTGTATGGGACCAGAAATAATTTTATAGTAAATTGTTTCACTGATTTTGGTATTTTAGAGCATAAAATATGTGTTTTATATACGTTTTTAATTGCTTAAAATATCCAAAATTACATGTTAATTTTTGAAATTAATATATAGTGTCTAGTACACTGTAAGGGACTCTAAGATAATTTTTGTGTAAATTATCATGTATTTATGGTATTTTAGATCATATAATTAATGTTTATGGACGTTGATTTAATTGCTTAAAATAACCATGATACATTATTAATTTTTGAAATTAATATGGGACATAAGGGACACTGTTTTAGACCATGTAAAATTTTTGTGGGATCCATAGATAATTTTTGGTGAATTATCTAAATCATATTAATATTTTAGAGCATATAATTATGTGTTTTTGTACACGTATTAAATTGCTTAAAATATTTTTATTGATTATTAGTTCAGGGAATTAACACAATGTGTTTAGAACACTAGTGGTAGCTTGAGAAAATTAATTTAGTATATTTTTCTCGCTCTTTGGGACGTATTTTAGAGCATATATGTTGTGTTGAGTATGCAATATTAATTGCTTAAAATATAACCAATTAAAGTTGTTAATTCTTGAATTTAAAGTCTAGTGTTCTTGTACACTAATTGGAGACTTGAGAAAATTTTATGAATTATCTCATTTTTGTTTTGGTATTTTAGAGCATAAAATTTAGGCATATGGGCATTTATTTAATTGCTGAAAATAGCCAAAATAGATTATTAATTTTTTAAAATTAATATGGGGTGTTTGGAACACCATATTAGACCACTGAAAATATTTGGAGAACAAATTCTTGAAATTTTTTGTATTTTTAAGAATTTTGTTGCTCATAGTTAATTTTGTTTAACTAAGATCAATTTATTATGTTAAATTGATTCAAAATGTTTTTGGGCCTTGGTGAAATTCCGGAAATTTTTATTTATAATGAAAATTTTGTTTTTCAATTAATTAAATTTTCCATAAGGTTTTAAATTAATTGTTAATTTAAAGGGCCTTTAATAAATTGGTTTTAAATTATGTTTTAAGACCTAAAATTAGGTTAAAATTAATGAAAAATTCAGAATTTTTTCATTGATTTTACTTAGCTTATGGGAGCTATCCGGGCTGTGCAATAATCATTTTATTGCACATTTTATTATTTTTAGAGGCTCATTGCATTGTTGGTCACGTTTAATTACTGTTGTTTGTGATTGGTTGACCCTATGACCTCTAATTCCTCCTCCTTAAGTGGAGTGACGGATGAGTCCATTCATTTTAAAATAAGACCACATGAGTGCTTGATGTGTGTGATTAATACAATTTAATCTGGCTTAAATGAATGGACAATTAATTGACAATTTATGGAGCTTGTGTCCTCACGATGTATGTTTAAGGCTGTTCTTGTATATGTTTATGAACAAAGCATCCCTATTTTTTTTATGGGCTATAAATGTAATGTGAGGATGAGTGTTTACATTTCTTGTATTGGAAAAGCCTACTTGTAAAGGGATGGTTTTCTTTGTTCATAAATCATACACTTGAATTACCTTAACATGAGCTCTAAGTTGTCAATTCGGACCCACGTAGGGGTCCATGCGCATTTTTGTTGTATGGCGCACTTAATATTACTGTGGATGATCTTAGATAGGTAATTGTACCATCTAATTGATGTTTGTTTAGAAAAATCAATTATAAAAAGTTTTTCTTGATTTACAAAATTAAGATTTGATTAATGAGCAATAGCGAATTTTTTGGTCTTAAATTGTAGAAAGGGGAAAACTCATTTGTAATTGGATTTTAAAACAAACCTTATGAAATGTGCAAATAATAATGTCAACCCCTTGCGCATGTTTTCAAATATTTCTCTTCAAATTTTTGGATTCACAAAAACAAAAATTTTCCAAACCACACTTTGTCGATCTTTATAAGAGTAACAAGTTTAAAAGGGACTAATTTTTTTTTAATATGGAACTGTAAAGTAACACACCGATAGAATGAGTAAGAGCTTGTGGGCTTTAGGCTTATTCTATGGTCCAACCCATTAAACCGAATAATGGCCCTCCGGCCCAATATTATTATAACCTTAATAGCCTATAACACTTGGCTCGAGAAGGATCATAGCACGCGCTTTATGATAAGCAACATGCACCATGATCTTGTTGGGAAGTATATGTACTACCCAATAGCCAAGGTATTATGAGATCAGCTCAAATTTGTTTTCGATGGCACATTCACTACTAGATTAAGCATCTAGTTATGAAGTTCGGGAAAGTAAAGAAAACGTTCCAAGTACACGATGACTGGACATCTAAGGTCGATGACAGGTATGATTCGTGATTTCAGAATACTCGGAACATCTTTACTGGCGAATTGCAGTTTCAGGCTATGATTAGTTATTTGTCTGATTCGCGGGTCCATAGAAAACAAATCATGATCCACAACGGAAATGTTAATTTTTTGGGTTTTGACATTTTCTGACATGTTGAGCTGAATACGGAGCGCCAAAAAGGTGAGGCGAACTGTATAGCTACACTCTTGATCACTACTTCCATAAGTGGAAGTAAGCGCAAGGCCAGTGGGCCTAAACGCAATGGTAAGGGTAAACCCGCCTGAAGGTAGGGTGGGGCCAGCAAGTTTGCGCCCAAGGCTAACAAGGTGGAAGAGCGCAATTGAGGGCGTTCTCCAGTTCGGTATTAATAGGATGGATACTTTTTTGTGGTAGTGTTACTAGGACATGGTTATCTAGGGATAACTACTTAAGAGTTGTTTTATATAATTCTAGTTTCCTCTATTACTCATTTATTCTGAGACATGACATGCTGGACTTGAATGCATAGGATGTAATAGGATGACTTGATTAGCTCGAGAAGCCCTTTTTGGGACCTGCCTATGTGTGAGTCTTGCTTAGTTGGCAAAGCATGTTGAAAGCCTTTTAGAGAGGCTATTAGAGCTACTCAAGCATAAGAGCTAGTTCACTCAAATATCTGTGGACCTGTGGTTGTAAAGGCACGTCATGGCGCCTCTTATTTTCTCACTTTTATAGATGATTTCGCGCGATGATAGGATCGCGAGTATTTATCTAATCAGTTCTGGGAACTATGTGAGGAAAAAGGGAAAACGCAGACAACTTTCTGTTCCGGAAACTCCGCAACAATATGGTGTTACAGAAAGAAGGAATATGACATTCTTAGATATGGCTAGGACTATGATGGCGCAAGTCAAGCTCCCAAAGTTGTTTTGGGGGGATGTACTATTGATTGCTGCCTACAAACTAGAGTGCCTCTTCTCAGTCAATTCCCTCTACCCCTTTATGAGCTATGGAAAGGCGAAAAGCTCATTTTGGAGCATTTGCGCCCATGGAGCTCAGGAGGTCATGTTCACTATACCTGGTATAAGTGCGAGAAACTATGCTCAAGAGCTGGAAAGTATACCTTTATAAGGTATTCTAATAGCTCGACAGCCTATGTTATGTATAGGAATGACAAATGGTGTCACATGATATTGAGAATGACTTCCCTAGATTTGTATTACTAAGAGATATCTTGACCTCTATGCGTTGGAGGATGTTGAAGACAACATACCATCTTTAAGCGAGGGTGTGGAGATTGAGAATCCACATCCAATAATCGCTACAAAATGGTACTAGTCTCCAGCCGAGTGGGGGTACACCGCTAGACGCTAGTGGGAGTGTACCAGATAGTGGGAGTGCACCACTAGGCACTCAAGATTCTCAGGTAGTACACTGTATGGTGATGAGGAAAACGTTCCCTATCGCTGTTTTGAAATTGAGGAAGACATTTTCATATGTGTGCAAATGTGTGCACACGTGGATGAGGATGAGCCTGCTTCTTTTGTTGAAGCGTTTTTCTTCGTCTGCTGAAGCAGAGTGGATAGTTGCTATGCCAGATGAGATGAGTTCTATGGACGTGAATAAGGTCTGGGAGTTAGTTGACAATCCGCCTGTGCGTAAGACGATTGGAGACAATTGTGTTTTCAAAATCTAGCGTAAGGCAGATGGTTCAATTGACAAGTATTAGGCGCGCCTTGTGGCGATACTTTGTACCCAGAGAGGGTATAGACCATGGAAACATGTTCTCCCAAAGGGTGAGATCTAACTCCATTCGCCTTATCCTAGCAATTGTCGCATATTTAGTTTTTGAACCTTTTTAGTTGGATGTTTAAATTGTTCTTTTCTCAATGGAGAACAAGACGACGAGATAAATATGGATCATCCCATTGGTGTTGTGACCAAAGGGAATGAGCGCAAAAGTGTGCTGTCTCAAACGATCTATTTATTATCTCAAATCGTCTAGGCAGTGGTACAATGTGTGTACATTAAATGGTCCAAGGAAAGTGTTTTAATTCTTTATATGTTGATGACGTCTTTTTAGCTGGGAATGAGATGAGTTCTATTGTCGCCACTTGAGAGTGGTTGTCCTCTCAGTTTGAGATTGAGGACATGGGTGATTCCAACTATGTGTTGGAAGTTTAGACTGTGAGATATTGTTCTCAGAAGCTCCTCTGTTTGTCTCGAGGGACTTACAAGATGTAGGTTCTTGAACGTTTTCACATGAAAAACTGAAAACCCATAGACATCCCATTTTTGGGGGACTCACTTTGACCTTAGATCAATGTCTTAAGAATAATGAGAAGAGGAAACAAATGTCCAGTTTGCCATATCCGTCCGCAATAGGGAATCTGAAGTATGCTAATGTGTGTACTCGGTCAGATGTCTGCTATGCGGTTGGTTTAATTAGTCGTTGCCGTAGCAACCATGGTCCTGTCACTAGAGAGTAGTGAAGAGTATCTTGCGATATGTTCGCAGGAGGACTGTGGACCTTGCCTTATGCTGTCCACGATGGAAGCATAATATGTGGTGTGCTTATCAGCTGTTCGAGGAGCTGTTTTGGTTTAAGAGTTTTTGTAATTGGCTAGGTTTTTCACCTCATAGTAATGAGGTTGTGCTTATCTATGTTGATAGCACATAAGCCTGAGCATATGCAAAAGATCTCAAAAACCATTCTAGCACATAGACATTCGTTTTTGTCACATTTTGAGATGTAGTTTGCGCAAAGGGAAGTTGTCTTGAGGCATATCTCTAATTGGGGATTTGATGTGCTTAGACATTTTATTGTGGTATTGACATTATTATTCAAGTTTTTTATAAACTAGTTGGTTTCCATATATATATATATTTGTTATAAGTGGAACGGATGCACATTTCTAATATGTCACCGGGCTTGAATCGACCTGCTCACACGGGTGATTCACCTTGGCGCCTAGATAGCGAAGTAGGACATGCGTGTCTACGGCGCTTAGATGGCGAGCAAGATGAGACATTTGTGTTCATGGCCCTTAGATAGCTAGCTAGGACATGTGTGTCCATAGCGCTTAGAAAGCGAGCTTGAACACTTATATCTACGCAGTATAAGAACAGCGAGCTAGATATAAACCCTATTATTTCTATATGTCGCCTTAGATGGATCTAAGATGAGACCTTATACTTGGTCGAACATAGAGATATCCCACGACTCTATGTAGCCTGTTTATAGCCGAATGTGAGTTTTCAGACGGGCGCTAAGAGAAGCGACTGTGCTGGGAGACTCAGGTTAGACGTTTTGTGTAACGTCTAGACTAAGATTCGTATGGCGTTACTTGTTTTTCCAAACACAGTGTGACATGCCCATTTTTATGGAAGAACGCCATAACATACATTTCATACTGTATGTGCTTTTGCGATCGATTGTGGAGCAGTGAATGGATTCCTCTTCATTACTGTGTGAGCCATGTAGCATATCCAAGACATTGGTTATCCTACAAACTGGTTGCCTTCACGACTTGAGACTATGTCATGAAGAGGACGCTTGATGACAGCTACTTTAGCATGCTATCCTAGGACGACGAGACAATTCCGTTCTATGGGGCATGTCTGGGCAAGCGGTCAAGTTAGTCGGATTGACATGTGGACTCAGGGAAGACCATTCAATAACACACCATGTTTTTGTGACTCATTAGCAGGCCTGCGACAATCGTATTTTGTTACTGATATGTCATGAGTACATTACATTGAGGTGGTGCAGCAATTCTTTTCACCGAGGGATTGAGAATGCTGTGTCCGGTGTGGTTGAATCGTCTAAGGCATACACGAGAAGCTTCCGAGTGATGTGTCTTGCTGGTTATGGTGATGATTTGGCATTACACTCATGTCGCTGTACTTTCTTTTCGTAAGGTCGCACATTCTATTTCCCTGTATGAAGAGATGAGAAGTTCTGTTGTTTCGAGAGATTGGTTTTAGTACTAGCCCTATGTGGGTGAGTGAGAGATGTAAGAAATATGTGGGTCATACGGGCACCCACATACATTGGACCGGGTCCAATGGGCCATGGCTCTTGGAGCCCTAGGGTTTGGATATTATGTGTGTGTATATATATATGATATAAACACAACATATTGATCTATCCCTAACATCACAGTAGCCTCTCTATCTCTCTCTCCCTACGGTTTCTCTCTCTAGCTAATCACCAAGGAGCTTGGGATTTAGAACGTGACTGTCATGGGGATGGCTCAAGAAGCGTCCTCTACGACCTAGGCGATGCATAAGAGAGTACACGGAGGCAACATGGAGCAGCAGTTCGTGGGTGAAGACGCCGGGCTCGTAACAACACCGTTCGGCGATCCGTCGGGTTATTCCGCTAGGTAAGTGACCTAAACCCGACTCGTATGCTTGCGTGCATATTTTTCTACAGGCCAAAATACTGAACAAGCAAAAATAGATAGGGGAATTATTGTCAAAAAAAAAAACAACTGAGCGGAGGTATTCATTATTGAAACCTTAGAATAAAAAAAGTTCTCATAATATCTCGTATACCTCAATGGGCCGGGAAAATATAGTATTTATAAAGCCCAATGGAGGTCACTATAATTGCCCCTTGAAAAAATAGGTGACCTAAAACTTATGGGTCTCCCCTCAAAAAAAAAAAAAAAAACTTATGGATCTAGCACCTCAATTCTTCATAGATGAGTAATCTCGTGTTTTCTTCGAGAATAAAGCATGTTATGTTTTTTAAATTTAATTTTTAAATACTGTACTTTATTAGTGCACCACATATAATGATATATGATATCACTTATCCCATTACAATTATAATATTTGAGAATCAAATGTGAAATTCAAATTTACAATGTATAACATCACTCTTTCTTAAAATTGTAATTCATGAATTTAATTAAATGTACTTTTTTTACATAACGTACCGCCCCTCATTTAATAGTCTCATTCAAGACAGATGGATTCACTCATTCGAATTCACGAGGACACCCCAAAAAACAACAAAAAAATTATGTCTATATATTTATATATATGAATACATATATATACATGTATGAAGACATATGAGTAGACATATGCCCCCCATGCACTGATTAGAAAACGTAGTATAGTACTCCGTAATTCAATTTTGTTACACAGTGTGAACTGTCATGGTGTGTAACTGGTGTTCACGTAAAACAATCAAATGAAAAAGGAAATGTCATTTTCTGAGTCCAAATCCAATGTGTAAGTGGCTCGTCTTTATGCAAGGTCACATGGGACAGTTAATATCACGGTCCTCACCCCTCATGTAAGAGAAAGTTATTCGGTGAGTCAGTCACATCACCTCACTATGTTAACTCAGTGTGACATCTCAAACATTTGGGTCATGTTGTGATTGGGGACAACTGACAAGTAGTGGGATATGATATTTTGCTTAATGCATGTTAGCTACTTGTAATATATGTCCCTTATTTTGGAATGACATTTTGTTTTATAATATCAATCACTACTTGTCATAAACTCCCGAAAAGTAGGTTAAACTTGACCCCGTATAATTTGGATATCACACCACTTCAATATAATAATATAGTACTCTCACGGGCTCATATACAAGTTTGTTAGATTTCTTTGGTAAAGTTTTCACATTTTTCAATCCAATTGCTAAAAAAACTACTTTTGACGAAAAAGCTGTACCAGGTAGCTTTGGATCTGGCTTGTCAAAATTTTTTACTATTCTCTCACTTTTTTTATAGCTGAATCACAAAATCTGGTTAGTCAAAGTGATTCATTTTAACTTGTGAAATTTCATAGTCATTTATAAACTTTAAAAACTTTCACCAAACACCATATTCCATAAAAATGCGTCTAGTAGTGTGTGGTACTAAATACACATAAATACACACACACACACATATATATATATATATACAGAGTTATTCTAACGAGGGATCCCTTATTTTAAGAAATTGAAAACTTCTCTTCTCGACCATTAGATTGTGTTGTCATTAAATGTAGTTCTGTCATTCACTGCCATGACCTGAATCAAAATAACGATTCAACGACCACAATAGAATTCCTCATTTTCTTAAAATGAGGGATCGCTAGGAGTTGATACACACACATCTCTCTCTCTCTATATATATACACACATCTCTACATATATAATAAGATCTCCCAGCAAGCTGACCCTGCCATATCTTTTGCCATTCATAAACATGACTAGAACTTTTGTTCTTTCCTTCGTACTCTCTCACCTACTCTATCTACTGGCCGGACCGTTCAGCCGGACAATGGCCCAAGTCACCGGCGGCCGGTGGGCCCTCTTATTACCCAACACAGGCGTCTCAGCTATGCACATGCAACTCTTAAACAACGACCGAGTCATCCTCTTCGACCGAACCGATTTCGGTCCATCCAATATCTCTTTACCAAACGGAAAATGCCGGATCGACCCAAACGACACCGCTTTGACGACGGATTGCTTCGCACACTCGGTCGAGTACGATGTCGCATCGAACACTATTCTCCCCCTCATGGTACTGACCGATACATGGTGCTCCTCCGGCGCTCTCATGGCCGATGGCCAATTGGTCCAGACTGGCGGCTTCAACGATGGTGACCATGTGGTCCGAACCTATCGGCCGTGTGATGGGTGCGATTGGGAAGAAATTAAATCTGGGTTAATTCAGAGAAGATGGTATGCAACCAATCATATTTTACCAGACGGCCGACAAATTATAATCGGCGGCCGACGACAGTTCAATTATGAGTTTTACCCGAAAATTGGCTCAGCCAAAATGGTTTATAATTTACCTTTTTTGGTTCAGACCAATGACCCGAAAATTGAGAACAATTTGTACCCATTTGTTTTTCTCAATGTGGATGGTAATTTGTTTATTTTTGCTAATAATAAAGCAATTTTATTTGATTATATGAGGGGTGTGGTAGTCAAGCAATACCCGGAAATATCAGGCGGCGACCCACGTTGTTACCCGAGTAGTGGCTCAGCGGTTATGCTTCCGGTGAAGCTTGGGTCAGCGGCGGTGATTGAAACTGAAGTTTTGGTTTGTGGTGGTGCACCAAAAGGTTCGTACAACAATGCCCAAAGGGGTGTGTTTGATGTGGCTTTGAATACGTGTGGTAGGATTAAAATAAACGACCCGACTCCTGTATGGGCTATGGAGCCAATGCCAATGGCTCGGGTCATGGGTGACATGGTTTTGCTTCCAAACGGCAATGTTTTGATCATTAATGGTGGGTCCTCAGGTACTGCCGGATGGAGATATGCTCGAGACCCCATTTTTACGCCGATTATTTACAGACCCGATGGCCCGAGTGGAAACCGGTTCGAGGTTCAAAACCCTACGACCATACCGCGGATGTATCATTCAACTGCAATTCTGCTTCGCGATGGGCGAATTCTAGTCGGTGGTAGCAATACTAATACCTATTATAATTTCACTGGTGTGCTTTACCCAACTGAATTAAGGTTGGAGGCATTCTCACCGGCATATTTGGATGAGGGGTCGGCGAATTTGCGCCCGAAAATTATTTCACCCGTTTCTCAAGCTATTATTGGATATGGGAAACAAGTACCGATTCAGTTTATTGTCACAGGTTTGTTGAATCAAAATTTGGTCATGGTAACAATGGTGGCACCATCATTTACCACACACTCATTTTCCATGAATCAAAGATCATTGGTGCTTAACGGGTCGAATCTGCGAAATGTTGGAAAGTCAACCTACGAACTTCTAGTATTGACACCGGGTTCGGGTAATCTTGCACCATCCGGATATTATCTTATGTATGTGGTCCATCAAGATATTCCTAGTGAAGGAATTTGGATCAAGATCCAGTAAATAATGTATAGTATAGAGAATTACTTGGATACACAATCTATTATAATTTCACTTATTCTATTAATTAAATACAATTTCATTCATGTTATGTATAAAATAAAATAAAAACCAATCAAGACATTAGGAATTATTGACATGGATAATGCTTTCTTGGCTTGTGGATGATTGAAATGATCTTAATATTCTTGGACCGTTAGTCTTGGACCCTTACTTGGTATGCTGCAAGGCCGCAACTAATCAGTCTATCACTGATAGATTTTGGAGTGGTAGGACTGATATCTCAATACCCACAAGTGGAACTTCATTGTGGTTAAATGCAGAGTAACACGTAAAAATTTCTCCTTCAAATGAAAACACACATTGAAACATATCATTCAAAAAAGGTATATATATATAGAGAGAGAGTTATGCTCCTATGCGCACTAAGTAAGCGTACTCGGTGACGCACTAGGCTTTTAAGCCTAAACAATCACGGTTCAGCGGAGCGGCGGGATGGGCCGCGGATCAGCGGGACAGTCATGTGTTTTTTTAGGCTTAAAAGCCCAGTGCATTCACCCAATACGTACTAGAGTCGGACTCTCTCTCTATATATATATGTACATACATACACACATATCTCTTTTACTTTGTTTCACTCTTTTACTAAAAAGCAACCCAGCTTGTCATCTTGTAGCGAAATGAAGGAGCATGTGTTTATGCTTTTTGTTACCATCATGGTTGACAACATGTGTTTATGCTTTTTGTTATTATTGAATGAATGCCAAAAACAGAATGGTGATGGCTGAGGTGGAAGGGTAAATTTGTTTTATCATGATATTTATTACTTTTAGATTACCAAAATCAAAAGACGAATGCTAATGTCAAAGCTACATATATTAATGTCAAAGCAATCCGTTAAAAATTCCTAACCGTTAAACTTTAAGCGTTAGAAATTTCTAACGAGTTGATTTGGCATTAGCATTAACCAATCAAAAAGTGACCTAAAGTGGAATTAAAATGCCAAAAATTGTCTAGCGCATATAACATGTAACAAAAATTGCATGCTTTGTACGAAATTAAACAACAACTGAGAAAACGAAATATATATATATATATATATATATATATATTAGTTTAAAGGTTAAAGAGTGAGGACTGTGAGGTAAATGTAGTGTTCTTCTTTATTTTGTTAGGACATAGAAACACAAATTTTCGCTTAATTTTAAAGTTATCATTTGCATATTATATATATATACATATATATAAAAAGATTCTCTACAAATTTAGATTACAAAATCTAGTGCACGTGCTATTTTCGTATAGAATAGTTTTTGTAGTGTGGACTTTTTGAAATAAAAGGATTTGGAATAATACTCAAAAAGAGAAAAAATTGATTATTCTAAGCCATATAACACACTCAATCGTGAGAGGAATTTGCACGTCAAAAACGAATATTGTAATCATCTAAACAATGTTGTTATGGGTTTCAAAAATGACAACCAAATATAGAAACTAGAGAAAGTTTTTTCTTTTAGCAGTTTATGTTAGTTATAAAATACTTTGTTTTTTTAAATATTTAACGCTCTCTATTACTAATTGCATTATTTAAGACCCTCAATTTTTAAGTCGAACTCCATTCAGAATAATCGTTAACATACATGATAATTTAAGGCCTTTAGTAATTATTTTCAAATAAAATTGATGTAAAAGTCGAGGTTCTTATTGGAACATTTTTTTTAAGGGAGACTCTACATTAAAATTTTATTGGGATGATGATATAGTAACCACTTTCTCAAGTGAGAAATAGTTTTTAACCATTAATTGGATGAAGATTTGACAATTTTTTAATAATTTTTTACTTACTAACTTGAGAGTTGAGACCAAATCTCTATCTAACGGTTAAAAGTTGTTTTCTCGTATGAGAAGGTGCTTACTATATCATTACCCATTTGAAAACACAAAAAATAGAGCATAACACAGCGCTGTTGACCCTTGTCAAAAAAAAGTATATGCTTGTAAACATAAGGAAAATTTCATCAAAATAAATAAATAAGTAAACTTAAAGGAAATTCTCCGACAAATCTGAGTGGTTTTAGACCTTTGATTATATTATACTCCCTCCGTCCCATAATAAGTGTCCACTTCCTTTTTGCACAATATTTAAGAAAGTTGTATTATATTAATTTATTTGGTTCATTAAAGAGTCTCTTTCCAATTTTACCTTTAGATGTAATGGGTGTTTGACTTTTTATTTGTTTTGGGACCACAAATAAATGCTTTTTGTCTTTATTATAAGGGTAGTTTTGGAAAGTAAGTAAAAGATATATGTCAATTTAGGAAAGTGGACACTTATTGTGGGACATCCAAAAAAAGAAATGTGGACACTTATTATGGGACGGAGGGAGTATATACTAGTGGTTTTGGATGTCAAGATAACATAACGTGTGTCACTAAAGCGTATGAAAGTCTCAGAGTGTGGTAACTTTAAAAACTACTTTACCTAGGTACACATTTTGAAACACCAATTACTCCATCTTGGCACCGATTGTTGATGTATCATAGAGCTAAAACTAGTAGAACGTATGATAGAATTAGAACCCTAAACATAAATGCAACAAAAGTCATACACACAGACACACTAATGAGCGGACAGAGCACATTCATTTTTGGAAAAACTATCTGCTGAGCTCATAGCAGCGGCGCTATGAGCTCACCAGATAGTTTTTCGCTATGAGCTCAGTAGATAATTTTTCCAAAAATGAATGTGCAGCTCACCACATAGTTTTTCCAAAAAAAAAATGCGTGTACCTGCAATTAAGCATGAGATAGAGAGAAATATGAGGAAGTTAGGTAGCCACGTATCAATGGAAAAAATTGTAACATAATAGTAACTTATGACAAAAAAAAATTATAACCACCATGACAAAAAACTTAACCTACGATAAAAATAAATATTTACCACTGTAAAATAAATAAATAAAATAAAACATATGTGGTTTTTGTAGCCACTATTACAAAAAATTGTAACCGCTCTTCAATGTCTTGCTATTACCCGCAGGGAGAGCAACAACTATGGTGCATATTATCATATAGAGAGGAGCGAAGCGCAACGATTCGTACTATCGAAAAATTTCGCTAACCAACATGCAATAAATCTATCGATAGGCGCAATCAAGCGTAGCGAACCCCATAACACAACTGTACAAAGCAGCCCACCGTAGTCTTTCATCCAAAATATGTCTCTCTCTAGCGAGCACCTTAGAAGTTCCCCATTTTTGTAATGTACTATTGTGAACTGTCATGATAGTCACCTCAAAGAAGCAATTGAAAATGAGGTCATTTTCTGAGACAACTTACAGGTCACGTAAGTAGTATGAACATAAAAAAGTCACATATGGAGCCCTAATAAATGTCTTGTATGAAGAACGTACATACACAATCTTTCCTAATCAAAAAAGAAATTATTCACATTGTTTTGATTCGTTTTTCAACATAACGTGAATGAAAATGTATTTATTCAATTCATCGGATAAGTAAAGTAGCAAGGTTATGTCCTCCATTAGGAATTATTGACATGGATGATTTCTTGGCTTGTAGATGATTGAACCCTTGATATTCTTTGAGTGGTAATGCTATTGGGTACTCTGTAATTAATCAAAATAGATTTTTGAGTAGTGGGACTCAAATCTCGAAAGCCGCAAATAGTGGGAGGCATGTAAAATTTCTGGCTTAATTATAGTGTATACCTTTGAAGTTTGGTCTCCGTACGTCTTATTTTAGTCTATGTAGTTTCAATTGCATCAATTTCGTCCCTGAGGCTTTTGAGTAGAAGCGATGTGGTCCAAATGTTTAATTCTGTAAAAAATATTGACAGAAATTATTCACATGCTATGCACAGTCACGCTTTTTAGGGGCAAAATGGAATACCACTAATCTCCACACTCACTTACCGGCGTAATTATGCATAACAGTGGGTGAATTTCATCAAATTTCTTATACATTCGGACATTTGGAACCAATTACTTCCAAGTAAAAGCTTCAAATACCAAATTGATGCAATTAAAATTACATGAAAACTTCAAGGTTATATAACTTATATTTTGTGTTTCAACCAAAATTTCTTCTTTAGGTGGTTTAACAAGTTGACACCAAGCGCAGCCGCTAGCCGCCAAACAACTCACACAAAACAAAAATGTACATAACTTCATCCAAAATATAAAATGAGTAATTAATGTACTTTGTTTGGCTCTCTTCTGGGAAAAAGGTCGCCCACCGCGTTTCTCTGCATCATCTTTTAGCAAAGATGAAATACATCAAAAACTTTGGAAATTCTTGCAATCATGGTTGCCAACGCGTTATGTTTTTTGTTACTATTATGTGATTGAATGCCAAAAACAGAATGGTGATGTGGAAGGATGAATTTGTTTTATGATGATATTTATTAATTTCAGATTACATAAACAAAAAGTGACCTAAACTGAAATTAAAATACAAGATGAAAATATAGTACATGTACTCCTAGAGATAATGGTAAAAATTGCTTAAAAGAGTAATGCTATACTTTGTTAACTTTTGCATCACAAATATGGTTTTAAATACATATTACTGTAAAATCATAATAATAGGACCATTTCAATATCCTTCAATAAAAATCAAATAAACTCGCAACCATATGTGTTGAAAAACATGTTTAATGAGATTCTAAATTGAAAAGATAGCATTACTATTCTAAAATGTTCAAAGAGTGAAGTAAACGCAAAGCTCCTCTTGTTACTGAGTGTACGACATAAAAAGACTTAAATTTCACTTAAGGGAAATGCTATTATGAGCAGCTTCTCATGTGAGAAGGCGGGTTTTAACCGTTAGATGAGCATTTAGCCTTAAGATTCTCTCCAGATTCCTGGGAATCTTAAGGCTAGATGCTCATCCTACGGTTAAAACCCGCCTTCTCATGTGAGAAGCTTCTCAGAATAGCATTGCCCTTCACTTAATTTTAAAGTTAATTGTCACTGACACAGTAGGGCGTAAAAAAAATGTAGACACCTAAATCTAGTGTACTTACTATTTTTTCCCTATAAAATATGTTCTTGTATAAAGAAACATAGTCTCATAACGGTACACTAAAGTTATTTTTGGTGTTGCTATACCATTTATTTTTAGTAGGGAATATTTGTTTCAAAGTGGTTTGATGTAGTGGTGTCAATCGGGTTGGGTTGGACCGGTCCGATCCGAGTCCGACCCGCTTTTTCGGGCTAAAGGCAAGACTTGGCTCGCTAGGCCCGGTTCACATACCCCGAGTTGGGGTGGACACACATCCTTCCGTCCATGGCCCGGTCCAGTCCGGCCCGGTCCGAAGCCCGCCACGACCCACGTCAAAAATGGAAGAAAGCCCGCTAGCCCGTCCGGCCTGGGCCACCGGTCCGGGGCGGACACACCCCCTCCACTCCCAAGCCGATGTTTGGTGAAGTCTGGTTCGGCCCGGCCCGAAGCCTGCTCGGGGCCCGCTTTGACCGGGCCCGGCCCGGCCCGGCCCATTTGACACCTCTAGTTTGATGCATGGAAACAAAAGTTTCCTATTATGGAATAAAAGTTCTTTATTCAGGAACAAATATTTTCTACTCAAAATCATTTTAGTGTATAAACACCATTAAAACCACCTTGGTGTACCCAAGACTTTTGCAAAAACATAATGACTGCATTTAGTGTGGACTTTTTGAAAAGGATTTGGCATATTGTTATGAGAAAAAATGTATTCCTTCCGTCCCTAAATAAGTGTTCACTACAAGTTTGCATATTGTTTAAGAAAAGTGTATTATATTCTTCTTCTTTTTTAGGTTCATTACATAACTACCTTCCTCTTTTATCCTTTGATGTGATGGGTGTTTGACTTTCCTATTCCTTTTTGGACCACACATAAATATTATATGTCTTTCTTGTAAGGGTGTTATAGGAAGTTTATGTAAAATTTGTAGTTAACTTTCAAAAGTAGACTCTTTCTTATAAAGGTACTAGTAATAATCCGTGCCCGTGGGCACAAAGCAAAAAAAAAATGTAATACTTTAAAATTTTCAAATCTTTTGCATAAAATTGTACAGGTCATTCAAACCCACATGCTATTCAGTACTAACCCGTGCCCGTGGGCACAAAGCGGGAAAAAAAATTCAATACTTTAAAAGATCTGAGATATGGTTGAAATTTTAAGTGAAGAAAACATTGGTTCCAATATTAAATATATCATTAACTCAATTTAGTTAAATATATTTAGTCCAACATTGGATGAATATTTTAAGTATAATTAATGTTTATTCGTAGAGACTTTCCGCGTGCCCGAGGGCACGAAGTGAAAACAAAAAAAAAACAAAAAAAACAAAGACTTTTTCTAAGCTTTTGGAAAGAAATAGAAAAGGAAAGCAAAACTTTTGTGATTATTTATAATTAGCCCATATTTGGGAAGCATCATTACTCATTTCACTAATTAGCCCTATAGACTATATCAAACTGAAAGGGTGGAACTAATCAAACTGGTAGCAAAATTTACAACCATAGTGCTGGAAAAACCCATTTTCTAGATAGACAATAGAATATAACAAATACGCTTCCTAGATTTTTAAAAAAGTGCAAGTGAGAATACATTTCTTGAGACTTGAATTATGAAATCCATTGTTAAAACCTACTTCCTAAACTTCAATTCTATGTGATTTTTCACTCATATTATATCAATTTGATTAGTTTTATGAAAGTCATTTGATCAGAGTCACGGAAAGGAAAAAAGAAAAACCTATAAAAAAAAAAATTAAACTCTATGAATATATGTATGATATGGGAAGTTTATATTCCAATATTTCTATTTTGAAAAAATTAGTCCACGGATTTAGTTTATCTCCCAAGATTTGTGTTTTGTATTTACTATTAGATATGTATAAATTCAAATTCAAATTAATTTAGGGAATTCCTTTTTTGCTATAAAAAAAACAGTCTAATGATTTAGTTTTACCCAAGATTTGTGTTTTGTGTTTACTGAAGTTGACAATTTGGATATTGACATGTATTTATTCAAATTCAAATGAATTTAGGAAATTCCTTTTTAATTTAGAGTTTTAATAGGATACAATGCAATATTTAATGGGATTAACTATTTTTGTGGACAATTAATCCGACGGCCTGAAATATCTAAACTTGTCTCAATGGTCAAGATTAAAAGTTGCTAACTTGAAAGGAACCCCCACCGCTCTATCTTATTATATAGATTATAGGAAGTTTATGTAAAGTTTGTAGTTGAATTTCAAAAGTGCACTCTTATTTTAGGACATCCAAATATAAAAGAAAAGGTGAATACTTATTTAGGGACTGAGAGTATATTCTAATTAAGCAATGTAAAACACTCTATCATGGGAGGAATGAATTGCACGTCAAATTAGCATATTGTCAATCATCTAAACAATATTTTTGTGAGTTTCAAATTATAACATCCAAATACAGAAAGTAGATCGAGGACTTTGGTGTGGAATTATGTGTGGATTTAGATATGAGTATAGCATTATATATATATATATATTGTTAGCCCGAAATGAAAACCTTCGAGGTGCGGTGATAAGGTTTTAGAAGAAAATTAACATTTTAAGAACTTAATACAAAATTAAACACAATCACAAACAATAAAGTAAAGAGAGAAGGGAAGAGACACTTGTAAATCGAGTTTTCAAGTGGTTCGCCAATCCGCACACCATGGCCTACGTCCACCCCTCAAGAACCTCTTGAAGATTCCTTTCATCGATCTACTTCACGGGTGTAGACTAAACCGTTACAAGAGCCTTCAATCTCTTCCAAATAAGAACACATCTTCTTTACACACAATGGTTACTACCTCTCACTCTTTACAACTGATTTGAATTACAAATCTCTCTCTCTCTCTCTCTCTCTCTCTCTCTCTCTCTCTCTCTCTCTCTCTCTAGAGTGGATGGATACATAATAGCTCACACAATAACTCCTTAGTGAGTGGATGATATAAATGAAAGCTCACCACAATTGGCTCTCTCAAAAATTACAAATGAAGAATAAGAACAAATTGATTAACTCACACTACTAGGGCTCAAATGTAAATGATTAAATATCAACAAGTTGTGTGATTCAAATGATGTTTTCCAATAGATTGATCAACATTAAATGGTTTGGGAAAACATGCATTTATAAGCCTTGAAAGATTATAGCTGTTAGTGGCAAAGTGGTAAATAAATGGCCTTTCAGAAAACTAGTCATTACTGTTGTTCTGCGCAATCCAGTCGCCTGAGGTCACGATCCAATCGACTGCTTTTCACACAGTTAAAAATGCGCCATAAAACCAGTCGACTGAAATAAGGGTATGGTTGACTATTTTTCAAACAGTTTTGAAATGCGCCAAAAACCAGTCGATTGAATGAATGGTCCGATCGACTTCTTTTCAAACAGATTAGAAATATGACATAAAACCAGTCGACTGAGTTAAGGGTCCGGTCGATCGAAACCTTTAAGCAAAACCTATGTTTTCCAAAAACACAAACCAGTTGACTGATTTAACCATCAGTCGACTGAACTTTGAAAGCACCCAATTGACTGTAAAAATGATCCAGTCAACTATTTTCTACTGAAAAATAGTTTTTCTATTTTGAAGGTTTTGAAACAACTTTAAACATTAATTAAGCCCTTGTGAGTGATGATCAAGATACTTTACATGTAAATCTTAGACTCAAACAAAGATGAAAAATCTTCAAGTCTTCAAGCTTGATCCTTGTTGAGCTTCAACACTCTCGAGCTTCACCATATGCTATCTTAAGAACTCAAACAAAGTTAGAACATCTAATTACATGAATAAAAAGATTAGCACAATGAAAATGACATGATAATTGATTGGAATAGAACCATTAAGAACATGCAATTATCACTACATTTTTCATCATCAAAACAAACATAAATAATGCCTTAAAGAAATTCAAGGCTAACAATTTTTCCCTTTTTGATGATGTCAAAATATGCAATAGAGATATAGCAATTAAAGCACAACAAGTGTCACTTTCATGTTATCATTCAAAGTAACAAGATATGCAACGTATAAATCCAAGAATGATAACTTCCTAATAATTTCAGTTATCATCTTTCGCTATTATCAATGATCTCTATCATATTCCTCCTTTTTGACAACAACAAAAAGATAGGGGGGTTTGAACTAAAAGTTCCCCCTCAAGATAAGCAACATGTCAACTTAGGCAACAAGATACCCAATCAATTAACGTAAACATTATAATATGTTCCCCCCTCAACATATGCATATATGAATAAATATTAATTATAAGATCAAAATTATGCATTATCTCCTTAGGATGATGGAATTACTATGAACATCAAAACAACATGTCATTCGAAATGCAAGTATGATTTCACAATCAAAACAAATTGACCTGAATTTAATATGTGGTCCCTGTAGGAAAAATAGGTTTAAAATAATTTTTTTAAATGCGCAGCGGAAAGATTAAGTTTCAAAACTTTATTGGTATGCCCGGATCTACTACTCGTCAATTTCATAGATGCGTACATAAGAGGGGAACAAGAAATCATACCTCGGGTCTTGAACCCAAATCTGAATTTCTTTCTCCTAGATGGTGCAGCAGCTTCTACTAGGTTGTCTTCACTCTTATGACTCCTATGGATGGCAGCCGGAAGGACTAGGGTTAGTGGGAACCCTAATGGAGAGGATAAAGAGGGTTTGGGAGCTCTAAAAGAGTTTCTGCAGCTTCTGGCGTGTTAAAACGAGAAACTCATTTTTCTGGACGCAGCTGCCCTATTTATAGATTCCCAGAACCGACCTAATGTTCGAGCAATCGAAGTGGCTTCGATCGATCGAGACTTCGATCGATCGAACCACCTTCGAGCGAACCCGCCAAGACTTCAATCGATCGATCGAACCCGCCTTGACATGATCCTCATGTGCATTTCCAAGCATCCTAGCAGAGCTAAGAGTGGGACCTCCTAAGCTCTTTATTGTTGGCTCAGACCAGTTGTTAATTCCCATGACCAAACTCTTTGATCAGCAAACTAACCAACTAATCAGTTAATGTTTACTCCACTATAAAATGATAATTGAACTCTAACGCAAAAGAACATATCTAAAGCAATAACTAGACTTGTGTGGTGTACTAATGTCCCTCTACCTTCAGCATTCGTAATCATATTCAGGTAGTCGGATAACTGTTACTGTCAACCTGAATCATGATTACTTCTTATATTCCTTAGGTCTCATTCACCTCTCATGATTACCAAACATGTTGATAACTACTTATCAACAAGACTGTAGTTCTCAGTAATCAACTTTGTGACATTCTCAAGGAAATGCTTACTCTGAATCAGAGAGTAGATTCTATCTTGACAATATATGTTCACAACCCTGTGAACATGACATACCCAAGATACCCAGGTGTTGATATTTTATAGACCTCACTGATGGGTAAGTCAAATCAGCCATATCCACAGTTTGTGACCATAATCGTCTCAAGATTGAGAACACGTACCTTATACAAGTTATGAGTTCTTATCGACTGTTGACAGTCTTGAGTGTCAATAGGAAAGCTCAGGTCCTTCAATGCACTATAAGCACTAGTATATTAACTAAGAGTTACACTTTAGTGTTTGAGATTAATCACGCAATCCAATGGTAGTTAATCATGTTATAGTGTAAACCTGATGAGATATCCAGTCTCATCATCCACTGTGACAAGCTCTAAGTATCAAAGAATAATAATCCGTATCTCACTTGTATGTGTCTCATACACACACGAATTACTTACTATGATACTTAAGGATTAACAATCATCTCATGAAAGAAATATACACAATGAAATGTAAAGCTGATATCCATTTATTAAAATGTCAATGTCTCATAAATAAAGTAATGGTTTGAGGGCACAAATCCAACAAACTCCCACTTGCGCTCACAACCATACAGGATTAAATCTGAGACCTAGACTATCTAGATGACGATCAAAGACCTTTTGTGGCAAGGCCTTTGTAAACGGATCAGCAAGATTATCAGTAGTGGCAATCTTGGTGACAGTCACATCTCCACGTTGAACAATATCTCGAATTAGATGATATCTAGCTCTACGTACTTTCCCTTTTCGTGGTTCCTTGGCTCTTTGGACTGTGCCACTACCCCACTATTATCACAATAAATCATAATAGGTGACAGTGACGTTGGTACCACCTCGAGCTCTATAAGGAACTTCTTGAGCCAAACATCTTCCTTTATGGCTTCACAAGCAGCCACATACTCAGCTTCTGTAGTTGAATCTGCAATACATTTTTGATTAATGCTCCTCCAACTAACAGCACCACCTCCCAAGGTAAAAAGATGTCTGAATGTCGACTTTCTCGAATCTTTATCTGACATAAAGTCCGAGTCAGTGTATCCTACTGGAATTAACTCACTACTGTCATACATAAGCATGTAATCTTTATTCCTTCTCAAGTACTTAAGAATGTGCTTAACGGCTATCCAATGCTCTGGACCTGGATTCGATTGATACCTACTGACCATGCCTACTGCAAAGCAGATATCCAATCAAGTGCATAACATCGCAAACATGAGACTCCCACTGCAGAAGCATAGGGAACTCCTGTCATGCGATTCCTCTCCTCCTGTGTCTTTGGACACTGGTCCTTGGAGAATGCTAAACCATGCCTGAAAGGTAATAAACCTTTCTTCGAATTATCCATTGAAAACCTACTTAGCACCTTATCGATATAACCAGCTTGAGATAATCCCAATATATTTAGCTTACAATCCCGAAAGAGCTTTATTCCAAGAATATAGCTCGCCTCTCCTAGATCCTTCATATCAAAAGTACTAGCTAGCCAAACCTTTACCGTTGACAATGCCGCTACATCATTCCCAATGAGTAGAATGTCATCAACGTAGAGAACAAGAAAAACTACCACTTTCCCTTCACACTTCTTGTAAACACAAGGCTCATCCAGATTCTGTATGAAACCAAACGACTTGGCTGCTTGGTCAAAATAAATGCTCCAACTCCTAGATGCCTGCTTAAACCCATAAATGGACTTTTGCAACTTGCGTACCAGTTACTTTTCCCACCAACTATGAACCCTTCTTGTTGTTACATATAGATGTCCTCCTCAAGATTGTCATTCAAGAATGCAGTCATGACGTCCATTTGCCAGATCTCATAATCTAGGAATGCAACAATGGATAAGAGTATTCTGATGGACTTGAGCATGGCTACTGGAGAGAAGGTTTCCTCATACTCAATGCCCTCCCTCTGAGTATAACCTTTCGCTACAAGCATTGCTTTAAAAGTCTCAACCTTTCCATCAGATCATCTTTCCCTCTTATAGACCCACTTACAGCCAATGGGTTTAATATTGGCTGGAAGTTCTACAAGATCCCAGACCTGATTGGAATGCATAGATTCCAATTTAGCCTTCATAGCTTTAACCCAATGAGCTGAGTCTACATCAGCTATTGCCTCTTCATACGTGGCAGGATCAGATTCAGATTCTATAAAGACAGCTTCAAAAACTTCTCCTAAGAACATGTATCTGTCAGGATGGCTGATGATCCTCCCACTACGACGAGGTACTGGTGCGGAAAAGAGTGAAGAAGTGGTATTTTCTTGATTTACATCGTTATAAACTGCGGGTTGGACTGAGGGCTCTCCTTCTATCTCTCTCAGATCTATCCTTCCCCTAGGTTTATGGTTCATGATATAATCATCCTCCAAGAAAACAACATTTGTACTAACAAACACTTTTTGTTCTCTTGGATCATAAAAATACCATCCATAAGTACCCTTTGGATACCCTACGAAATAACATACTTCCGATCTAGAATCCAACTTGCTCATCTTTCCTTTCAGCACATGTGTCGAACACCCCCATATCTGTAGATGTTGCAAAGAAGGCTTGCGCCCAATCCACATATCCGGTGATGTCCTGGGAACAGATTTGGTTGGTACTAGATTTAGTATGTACCCAGCGATTTCCAAAGCATAACCCCAAAGGAATAATGGCAACTCCGAATAACTCATCATCGACTTAGTCATGTCTAAAAGAGTCCGGTTCCTTCTCTCTGCTACACCATTCTGTTGAGACGTTCCAAGTACAATTAACTATAACAGAATCTCATTTTGTACAGGGTGATCAATAAACTCATTAGAGAGGTACTCGCCACCTCGATCAGATCGAATGGCCTTGATATGTGTGCCCAATTGTTTCTCCACTTCAGCCCTAAACTCTTTGAATTTTTCAAAGGCTTCAGACTTGTGCTGCATTAAGTACACATATCTATACCTAGAGTGGTCATTAGTAAATGTAATGAAATACTCATAACCAACCCTTACTCTAATATTTATTGGTCCACACACATCAGTATGAACTAATTCTAACAATGCATTGGACCTGTTGCCCTTTACGGGAAAGGGCATTTTGGTCATCTTACCCTCTAAACAAGACTCGCAGACTTCCATTGGTTCAAAACCAAATCGCCTAAGACCCCTTCGTTGACTAGTCTGCCAATCCTATTTAGATTGATATAGCCAAGCCTTATTGGATTAGTGGAAGGTTCCTTTCTTTTAGATGGTACAATTACTACTGAGTTATTAAGTTCCATACAAGAGTCTTTAGAAATATTAAGAGTAATCACATACAAGCCATTAGTTTTAACAACAGAACATATAAAAGAACAATTTTTATAATGACAACTTATGTTCCAAAATGAAAAGAATAACCATTATTCGATAAATTTGAAACTGAAACTAAATTACTTCTCATTAAAGGGGCGTAAAGTACATCTGATAAAACTATTATCTTATTTTCCAAAAACTCTAAAACTACAACTCATATAGCAACCGCGGAAACGGTTGTGCTAGAACCCAGAGTCAACACAATCTCCCCATCACTGCATTTCCTGGTTGACCTGAACCCCTGCAACGAATTACAGATATGGTTAGTCGCACCAGAATCAATGCACCAAGTGTTTGAAGTATCCGTTATAAAACTTACTTCAATCACATGTGATTAAATCATACCTTGAACTCTTGTAGCTAAGAATTCTAGACAGTTCCTCTTCCAGTGGCCCTTCTCACCGCATTGGAAACACTTTCCTTTGCCTTGGCCACCCACCTTCCCTTTGTCCTTACCTTTTTCCTTGGATTTTACAATCTTAAGGACCGGTCCAACACTTGGACCACCAGTGCCAGCCTTCTTCTTCCCTTTCTTACCTTTCGGTGTAGATCGGGAGGAGGAAGAACTTTTCTCAATGTTTAGAACGTTGCCACCAGGTTTGATCACCCCTTCTGCTGCGAGTAAAGAACTCATTAATTCGCTCATTGAGAAATCCATTTTATTCATATTATAATTCAGTTTAAATTAAGTGAATAACGGCGACAACGTATTAAGGATCATATCAACTTGGGTCTGTGCGTCAATGTTGGTACCTAGGGTCTCTAGCTCGTTCGAATAACCAATCATTTTTAACACATGTTCTTTGACTGGAGTCCCTTCCGACATCTTAGCACTCATTATCTTCTGCATAGTTACCTGCCTGGAAGGCCTGCTATGCTCCCCAAACATCTTTTTCAGGGACTCGATAATGTCACTAGCAGAATTATTCGACTGGAATTATGTTGCAACACACCAACCATTGAGGTCAGAATGTAGCAACGAGCCATTCCATTCGACTTCTTCCATTTGTCGAACACGCGTCTGGCAGCTACCGAAGCATTTGCCGTGGGTTCTTCGGGACATGGGGTGGAAGGACATATATGTGATCCTCCGTAGTTAATACGATGTCAAGGTTTCGTTTCCATTCTATGTAGCTATTTCCAATTAACTTGTTTTGAGTGAGTATGGTGGCAAGTGGACTAAATGTAGATCTAGACATTATGATGTACTGAAAAAATCAAAAGACAAAATAAATATGGATATCAGAATTTGACAGTTTGAAATAAAAGAATCCTTAAAACTTTTATTTTAAAACAAAGTCGCCGGAATATCAAAACAAAAGAGTAAAGCCTCCGTGTGGTAGTCAATACTCGATCTTTTGATTAATCATGACTTGTCCGCTATGCAACTCTTGAAAAACAAGTAATGACTCCCGAACCCTTTTGATCTCTAAGCTTCTGAATAATGCCCCGTGTGGGATCCCTTATCCATAGCTTAGCTAGTCTATACCATTAACTAGGATCCAATCACAACCGCCTCAAGTAGCTCCTTCGTATGGTGGTTACCCTCTAACACGTCTCATTGATCCTATACATAGGAAGTTCATATCTAGTAACCAATGAGTAGTGTACCATCCGTGTGGAATGATCACCATTGGCGAGGTGACACAGAATGCACTACTCATCTTACAATGAACCGCTAATGAATGATCGTGGGTGTTATTAATAAGACCCTCTCCCACTAGATTTGGTAGAAAAGGATTTTGCTTTTGAAAAAAATTGTTTTCACACACTACCCATAAACATCTAATGTTTACTAATGTGTTGAAAAATGGTTTTTGAATTTTACTTTAGAAAACTTATTTTACATGCATGTAAGTAGTAACAATATAATTAAATGCCAATCACAAGTAAGCATATAAAACAGAAAACTAAAATTGAAACAAAGGCATTCATATGCCTCTATCTCTCATGGCTCTACTCCATAGAACCTCCTCCTTGGTTTGAACGCCTCCAGCTCCATCTTCATGGACAATAGCTTGCTCCTCCATCTTCATGGATATTCTAATTCTATTACATTGCTCATATACTTCTTTCGAAGCTTACAATTTATCTAGAAATAAAAATTAACAACATGAAAATAAAGAAGGCTAGGGAAACCGGTGCGACTTTCCTTTTCGTAGGATTGAAGTCGCAGTGCCCTTTACACATGCCTTAAAATCAAACCAATAATTAAAAACAATAATCACCAAATACAAACATTGACATACAAAATAAAATATTTGTTGATGATCAGCGCCATGGGAGATAGCGGACTAATCTTGCTGCAAGAAGGTTAGTCGTACACACATCCACATATATAATAAATATATATATATAATTCATTGGAACCCTTAATTGATTTACACAGTACATAAACTTTGTACGCACTAATTTAGAACATTAAAACAGCATCTAACTTCTCTGTCACACTTCGATTGATCAAAGACCGTTCGATCGCTCGAACCTTCGATCGATTAAATATTGTTCAATCGCTTGAACATTCAATTTCATAGAATAATTTGAGAAAATTCCAGAATAATTTAAAATTTAAAACGTATAATTTTAAAAACTTTTGAATCTGTGAAAAGTACACCTGGACAGAAAATCATTCTCGATCGATCGAACAAATCAAAGTTCGATCGATCGAAACCCTTTTGATCGCTTGAGAACAGACAAAGTGTTAGGGATATATACTAAAAGCCATGCTTTATGTAGTAGATTTATTATTCATTTAATAAAATTAGTTAATCCATTTTTATGAGAATCTGTGTGGACAATATTTGTATATACTGTTTATTTAATATTATGCATGTGTGTCTTTCAGTCTACATAGTAGGTGGTTTGGTGTGTAGAGTTCAGCTTACACACGGAAGATCAGACCATCGGATCTTGTAGAATGTAAGATTTTGTTTTACATTCTTAGATGGATTGGACACACCATCGGTAGGACTGCAGCATGGTGTTGTAGTAGGTTTGTCTTGACTACGGGAAATGGTATAGTTTCAACTCACCATGCTGGTACACTTTGTGTATTAAACGGGACCGACTTGGGGTAATTATCATTATACAGACTTATAAGATAATTAATACCTCATGACTATTATGAGTGCTCATGCTCTAAATCCTAAGTTAATTTATAGACACGTATATTTGATATTTACACTTTGATTCCGAAAAGGGTGAGCTCCTTAAATGGGTCAATATCTCATTGGATTGTGTGACAATATTAATTGTGTGGTGGATATTAATTAATGATGGAATCCATGTCTCAATTTTAGGATTGATGATATCCCTTTGAGAAAGCTTATAAGTTTTGATTATGTCAAATCCTGCAGGTGAATTTTGTATCCGACATATCAGATAAGTTAAGCAGAGGATCTCAAGGAATTTTAAGAGATTAATTAAATATGATTGTCAGTAATTATATTTAGTTAATGGATATTTGTAATCTTAACATGGGGAGATAATAATCACTTAATAACATGGAGCTCGAAATATATTTTTGAGATAATTGTAGGAGTGCAATTATAATTCTTTAGTGGTATGAATTATAATTTATGGAAATAGGAATCTGATTCAGTTCGAATTAGGGTTTCCTAATTCCATAAGGAAGCCTATTCCTTATTGACTTCTTATGGTCCCTATCGTAGCCTATATATATGCTGCTTTGGCTCTCTCCTCAGTTTGCGTTTTTCCATCAAGAGCATTATAACTCATAATAGAAAAGAGGGCGTAAAAAAAGAAAGCAGAAACATAAAGGATTTTGAAGGAGCCCACACTCAGTTCGATATTCTGACAACAAAGGAATATGGTAGAAGATCGTGAGCTGTTATCGAGCCCGTGTTCTCGATTCTTCTACTACAGCAATCCGTTTTAGCAGTTTAAGGTAACCCTATTTCCGCCCTTATAGGGTTATTGTAGTTTTCACATAATTTTTGCAGTACCAACTTATACGCGCTGTCAACGAATTCTGGAAACGCAGTTTCCTAACACAAAGTTTGATCGATTGAGAATACTTCGATCGATTGAATTCATCATGCATCCAATGCAATCACAGAATTGTATTCTGCTGCGATGACACTGCAGAAACAGATCTATGACGATGCAGTTTCAAAAATAGTTCTAAAATCGATATGCAAATCAAGACTAGTGTTCCAAAACGCATTTATAGATCCAAACAAGCGTGGCTCTGATACCAATTATAGGAAAAATAGGTTTAAAATAAAAATTTTTAAACACACAGCGAAAAGATTAAGTTTCAAAACTTTATTGGTATGCCCGGATCTACTACTCGTCAATTCCATAGATGCGTACATAAGAGGGGAACAAGAAATCATACCTCAGGTCTTAAACCCAATTCTGAATTTCTTTCTCCTGGATGGTGCAGCAGCTTCCACTAGGATGTCTTCACTCTTGTGACTCCTGCGGATGGCAGCCGGAAGGACTAGGGTTGGTGGGAACCCTAATGGAGATGATAAAAAGGGTTTGGGAGCTCTAAAAAAGTTTCTACAGCTTCTGGCGTGTTAAAACAACGAACTCATTTTTCTGGACGCAGCTGCCCAATTTATAGATTCTCAGAACCGACCTAATGTTCGAGCAATCGAAGTGGCTTCGATCGATCGAGACTTCGATCGATCGAACCCCCTTCGAGCGATCGAACCCACCAAGACTTCAATCAATCGATCGAACACGCCTTGATAAGATCCTCGTGTGCCTTTCCAAGCATCCTAGCAGAGCTAAGAGTAGGACCTCCTAGTCTCTTTATCATTGGCTCAGACCAGTTATTAATTCCCATGACCAAACTCTTTGATCATTAAACTAACCAACTAATCAGTTAATGTTTACTCCACTATAAAATGATAACTGAACTCTAACACAAAAGAACATATCCGAAGCGATAACTAGACTTGTACGGTGTACTAATGTCCCTCTACCTTCAGCATTCGTAATCATATTCATGTAGTCGAATAAATGGTACTGTCAACCTGAATCATGATTACTTCTTATATTCCTTGGGTCTCATTCACCTCTCATGATTACCAAACATATTGATAACTACTTATCGACAAGACTGTAGTTCTCAGTAATCAACTTGGTGACATTCTCAAGGGAATGTTTATTCTGAATCAGAGGATAGATTATATTTTGACAACATATGTTCACAACCCTGTGAACATGACATACCCAAGATACCCAGGTGTTGATCTTTTATAGACCTCACTGATGGGTAAGTCAAAGCAGTCATATCCACAGTTTACAGTTTGTGTCCATAATCGTCTCAAGATTGAGAACACGTACCTTATACAAGTTATGAGTTCCTATCGACTGTTGACAGTCTTGAGTGTCAATAGGAAAGCTCAGGTCCGTCAATGCTCTATAAGCACTAGCATATTAACTAAGAGTTATACTCTATGATTGAGATTAATCACTCCATCCAATGGTAGTTAATCATGCTACAGTATAAACCTGATGAGATATCCAATCTCATCATCCACTGTGACAAGCTCTAAGTATCAAAGAATAATAATTCGTATCTCACTTGTATGTATCTCATACACACACGAATTACTTACTATGATACTTAAGGATTAACAGTCATCTCATGAAAGAAACATACACAATGAAATGTAAAGCTGGTATTCATATATTAAAATGTCAATGTCTCATACATAAAGTAATAAATTGAGGGCACAAACCCAATAGTCCCTACTTCAATCGATCAAGCTATTTTCAATCAATCAAACCTGACTGATCTACTTTTGAGCGATCGAACTTGTAATGATCAAAACTCCCAGGTTTCCCGCAAACATGGCCATATGCCCACCCCTCCCCTCTATATATACTTTGGTTTCGTGTGTGTAGTATGTTCAGAACACTTGAGAGTTTTGAGAGAGAGAGAGAGAGAGAGAGAGAGAAGCAAAGAAGAAGAAGAAGGAAAAGAAGAAGAGGAAAGAGGATAAGACAAAGATGAGACAGAGGAGAGAGAGAGGTCGTCATTAAAGCTTTGGAGCTTTAAGTTGCCAAACATGCCCTTACGATCTTTCGGTGAGTTCTAAACTCACTCAGTAGCTTAATTATAATGTTTAATGAGTTTTGTATGTTTAAATAGGACCCAAACTCACCCTAATAGATTCTGGACGTTCACTGCCAGGATCTGGAGAAGACGAAGTTTGCGCGATCAAATTAAGTTCAATCGATCGAACACCCTGAGTCTCAATCAATCGAAATGACTTCAATCGATCGAGATCACCTTTATTTCAATCGATCGAGAGTATCTCAAGCGATCGAACTTCACTTTCTTCAAGCGATTGAGAAGATTTCAATCGATCGAACCTTAGCAGAACTTAATGTTTTTCTTTGGTTTATAATTCATAATGCGTAGCGGTTTAATCAATATTTCATGTTTCTATTATGTGATATTATGGATTACAGAGGTAATGGGATACGATAATGAGATTAAGATAAAATGGTGAGTAACGTAGTCGAGTTTGGAACGTTAGTAATAATACGACGCGATAACGAGATAAGGTTTGAGACTTAACGGTGAATAGCATTAGTTAATCTTGGCGATTGAGTCAGTGAGGTTTTTGTTACCGTCAGTACAAGTATGTCGGTGTCATCAGCGTAGGATATAAGTGTTATGTATTGTACTCGCAAGCGTTCTTAAAAGCAGTGAACCATAAGAGTTCTTAAAAGTGGTGAACAAGAGTACGGATACATATTACTTGTGAGTGGACAATACTCGCAAGCATTCTTAAAAGCGGTGAACGGTAAAAGTTCTTAAAAGCGGTGAACAAGAGTATTGGTGCATCCATAGACTAGTTGTTATATGAGAGCGATGTATAGTGCTCGCGAGAGTTCTTAAAAGGGGTGAACAGTAAGAGTTCTTAAAAGCTGTGAACAAGAGCACTAGTATGTCGTGATGATATAATTGTGTTGGCCCAAAAGTAATCCTTAGAGGGGGGTGAATAAGATTACTAACAATTAATGACAAATTAAAACTTAAAACAAGCACAAAATTAATTAAAATAATAATTAAAGAGAGAAGGGAAAGAGGTACTTGCAAACCAAGTTTTTCAAGTGGTTCGGCAATCCGCAAACCGCGGCCTACGTCCACTCCTCAAGAACACATCTTGAGGATTCCACTAACCAATCTTCTTTGGGTGAAGATTAAACCATTCCTTACAAGTTCTTCTTGAACTCCTTGTTACACCTCCAATCAAGAAACCCTTCACTTGGAGCAAAGGTTGCACCAAACCTCTTACAACTTCAAGGATTTAAATAATGTTGAATTACAACTGAATAACACTCTCTTAGTAGAGTAGATAAAAATATTAAAAGCTCACAATAATAGCTCACAGGGGATTACAAAATCAAATTTAGAGTTAGAAGATTGAATCTCAAATAATTAGGACTTTAATCTTTGATTGCAATAAGTGAGTATTCAATAGGAGTAATTGATATATGCCAACAACCAATTTGAATTGAGTATATATACTCTCTCAAGAAAATCTGAACATTTAAGGTAGGTGGGAGCATTAAATGCTCAAGCAAATCAGAGGAAAAGAGTCGTTACTGTTTCTACACAGTAATCCAGTCGACTGGGCTCGCAATTCAGTCGACTGAACTTTTGAACTTAATGTTTGTACCATAAAAATAGTCGACGAAAAGGTGGTCCAATTGACTGAATGTTATCAAGTAAAATGCTTGTTTTTGTTGCAGAAACCAGTCGACTGAGGAACAATTCTGGTCGACTGAAAAATAAAGGGTCCAGTCGACTGGATAAATGTTCAGTAGACTGTTTTTCTTCAGAAAAATAGTTTGATTGTTTTGAATGGTTTGTACAGTTTTAAGCCCTTGTTTTTTAGATTCAACCTTACTAACTTTACATAAACTCTTATAAGAACAATATAAGATGGAAATAAAGCTCCTCAAGGCTTTCATGGAGTAACCATCATCTTATTAAGCTCTGTTTGGACAACACACTAAATGAAACCATAAGTACTCAACTTGATAGTTTGTTAATCATCAAAATTACTTAAAGTAAAGGCTAACAAATTGGTTCAGTATAATCAGTTGGGATTGGTACTGTCACGCCCCGACGTAGCATAAATAAGGAAAGCGTTTAATTTCCTTTATGGACCCGTAGGTCGCGGCAGTTTGAAGGATCGATTCTGTCCCAAACGTCGAACAACAACAACATAATAATCAGAGCAGAGCAATCAAGGCTTATACATTTTTTTTTTCTAACTTATTACAATATTACAACACGGGCCATCTAAAGGCACAGACCGCCTTTAAACAAAACAATAACTTAAAGTCTATTACAGTCATCCTTATAACAAAACAGTTTAAAAACTTAAACATATAACTTAAAGCATATAATCAATAAACAGTTTTCTCATTCCAAAGGCAGCCATTCTCAGTTGGCGTAGTCATAAGATTCCTCCTGATTGTAACCTGAAAAGCCTGAACACGAATGTCCAGGACGCATCAACGTTGTCAGCTTCAAGAAGCTGGTGAGTATTAAAAACATAACTTTAAATGTAAAACATACTCATTTACCATTTTTCAATTCCCATTTAAATCCACAAGTTTATATTTAAGATAAAGAGCTCGTTTAGAAAACAACCACAACATCATTTAAAAGATAAATTCACACATATTTGACCGTGTATAAGAACGATGCACCATCTCATCTGACCGACTCTTTTCTCTCGACAAAACCCAACAACCCACTATCTTACTCCTGGTATCTTTGAAACACTAAGATAGCCATACTTTAGCAACGGGGCGCCAGGGAGTGTCCAGTTTGCCTCACACTTTGGTCCGGGGTACCAGGGAGTGTCCAATGCCTCACACTTTGAATACCCTAACCGCCATGCAAATACCGGGGAAACCCCTCATGCAGTATCCAGACTCGAGTATCAGGGAGTGTCCGTAGGCCACACTTTAGCACTACCATGGGTGCCAGGGAGTGTCCAAGTTTGGCGTCACACACTTTAACGCTTCCATGGGCGTTAGGGAGTGTCCATATTTGCCACCGTCGCATTTCAAAGATATGCTCACCGCAATCTCAACCACAACCACAACCGCAATCTCAACCTCAACCACAACCACAACCACAACCACAATCTCAATCTCATACTCTTTCCACACTACCATTACTCTTTTCCACACAGACTGACACCCACATGCATGTACCACTGACCCCACATGTATGTCATGAACCTTAAACATGCGACAATTCACTGAAATATAAATACAACATGCGTACGGGGATTGATAACTTGCAATTCATTGCCTTAATCATTTCAAGCATAACTAATAGCATTCTGTATTAATAAAACTCCCAAACAGAACCTTAACAGTACTTAAAAGTTGAACCAAACAGTTCCTTAACATAAAACAAGCAAAACCAGAATCTGCCAGATATCGCGCGCGCGGGCCGCTCGCGCGATATGCCTAATTTTCATTTTATATATAAACTTTTCTGTCTGCCTGAAACAGCCAAGGTCGCGCGCGCGGATCGCTCGCGCGAAAGGTCTCTCGCGCGACCTGCCTAAATTTCATTTTATATATATAAACTTTTCTGTCTGCCTGGAGATGCATGCCTCGCGCGCCCGGGTCGCTCGCGCGAGGGGTTGCTCGCGCGGGCCGCTCGCGCGCGCGATCGTGGCGCGAGCTGATGCTGAGCTTCATCTTCTTCGTGGAAATGCCCTGTTTCAGATTTTCAGGGGTCTTTTGACCCATTTTGCAATTCTAAAGTATATAGGACATATAATATATGGATTTCTTTGGTTTTTCACAAGGATTATGATTCCATAATCAATTTTACACAAATCAATCTATAACTCTAGAATTTTATGAAAAACTAAAAGTTGTGAAAATTTGATTTCTAATATACTTCCTCATGCGATCAAATTAAACTCTAATACTTTAAACATGGCATGTAGGATGTATAATCTTTCATATTTCATTCTAAAAACGGATTTTGGTTGAGTTTGGAAAATCTTGATTTTCAAGGCCATGGAGTTCATACGTAAGAGCTTCAAGGGTGATATACAATTATACACATACAAGCAGTAAATGAACATGAATTATATTGGGAGTGAGTTAATAATACTCACTGTGATATAGATTTGAAGTGTGTGTTGAGAAAGATATAGAATTAAGCAATCCCAAGTGAAGCTCCTAGCTATGGTGGTTGAGCTCTTCTCTCTCTAAAATTTTGAAGAACTCACTGTGTATCTCTCTCAACTCTCTCTGCAATACTAAATTGAAATTGTGCAGATTGTGTGTATGTAGTGTACATATATAGAGAAAGCCAATTGAAGGACTTGGGCTCCAAGCATCTTAACATATACTCTACAAATTGAGTTTAGTTCCTAATTAACTAATTACTAATATACACAGATATAGATACGTATATACACATTCAAGGCTTGAAAGGGTAGTTTAGATGTATAGGAGTCAAGAGTGAGTGTTTGGAAAAGTAGCTTATGGATACAACCATAACACACACAAGATAGGTAGATCTAAACAATGCTCTAACAAGTGGGCTAGAAATCTCTTGTGATGTTTGGCAAATTAGCTTATGGCACTAGCAATGTACACTCACATATGTAACAACCAAACAAGACCTTAACCAATGATGAGTTGCCATAAATAGAAATAAAGTGTATGTCCAATCACACTTTACATCACTTCCAAAATCTGGGGAAATTCAACACAGCGTGGACAGTTTTGAACATAAACTGGTATTTTCGGGGCGCGGTATTCACCACAAAAATACCGAAATTTCATTTTTGTGTAAGAATTGATTTCCCGATTTTATATAAAAATACACTTTGAATTAAAAGAAAACATTCCCACCGTTTTGAGATACAGATTTGAAATCCAACACAGGTATTGCTAAATTTGTAAAATTGCAGTTTGGCCCCAATAAAATTTCAAATATGAGATATGGCCAGAAATAAATTCTACTCACACGAATTGGAATTAAATTAAAATAAAAGTGGACAAGGAATATTAAATATGACAATGCCAATGAATGAAAATGCAGGTTATTACACCCTTCCTCCCTTAAACAGGATTTCGTCCCGAAATCAAGACTAACTAGTCAAGAAACAATTCCGGGTACTTCTTCCTCATATCCGCTTCAACTTCCCACGAGGCTTCCTTCTCGTCTTGGTGATTCTACTGAACCTTCACCAACGGAATATCCTTATTCCTCAACTTCTTGATACTCTGATCTAGAATCTTCACAGATCTCTCCTTGTAAGAAACGTTATGACTCGTCTCAATATCGTCATAACTAACCACGTGCGAGGGGTCGCGTATGTATTTTCTCAGCATACTCACATGGAATACATTGTGAACCCCGGACATCTTTGGTGGTAGCGCGAGTCGATAAGCCACTTTCCCGACACGTTCCAAAATCTCAAACGGTCTGATGAAACGCGGGGCTAACTTCCCTCTCTTGAGACCAAAATGGACCACTCCTCGGGTCGGTGAAACTTTAAGAAGTACGTGATCTCCAGCACAGAATTTCAAATCTTTCCGGCTTCGATCAGCATAACTCTCTAACCAAATCTAGTCCCAACAATTCTGTGTCCCCAACTTCTGCCCAACACAATGGAGAGCGACAGGGTCGTCCGTACAATGCTTCGAACGGAGCCATCCCGATACTCGTGTGATAGCTGTTGTTATAGGTAAATTCAACCAACGGCAAGTGTGTTTCCTAAGATTCTTCGAAATCGATCACACAAGCCCTAAGCATGTCCTCCATGATCTGATTAACACGCTCAGTTTGCCCATCTGTCTGAGGGTGAAAAGCAGTGCTCATCTTGAGCGAGGTTCCCATAGCTTCTTGCAGACTTTCCCAAAATCCAGAAGTAAAACGTGCGTCGCGGTCTAACACAATCGACACAGGTGCACCGTGAAGCCGCACAACTTGTTGTATGTACATCCAGCTCATCTTTTCCACCGGGTATGTCATACTATAAGCAATGAAATGAGCCGACTTCGTCAATCGATCCATGATTACCCAAATAGCGTCATGATTCTGTTGTGATCGAGGCAATCCTACTACAAAATCCATCGTAATGTGCTCCCACTTCCAACCAGGAAGAGGTAGCAGTTGCAACAATCCTGACGGTCTCTGATGTTCGGCTTTGACTTGCTGACACGTCAAACACTTGGATACAAATTCGGCCACGTCTTTCTTCATACCCTCCCACCAGAAATTTCTCTTCAAATCTTTGTACACCTTCGTCCCTCCTGGGTGAACTGTATACCTTGATTTATGTGCTTCTTCCAGGATATCCTTCCTTAACTCTCCATCACCTGGCACACATAATCTATTCCTGCACCGATATCCTCCATCGATACCCACTTTCCATTCTGTCAGGTCTTTTTCTGACATCTTCACGAACCATGTCTGAAACTTCTCATCTTCTTTCTAAGCTCCAATAATGCGGTCGATAAGAACAGGCTATAGGATAAGACATCCAAAAAGTTATCCTCCTTCTTCAGTACTCTGTATATCGAACTCCGCCAACGTCTCTAATGCTCGCCATTCTTTAACCATTAAGGAGGCGATCATCTCACGAGTCTGTCGACTCAGGGCATCCGTGAAGTCGTAGTCTTTGATTAGCTCCATCCATCTGCGCTGCCTCATGTTCAACTCTTTCTATGTGAACAAGTATTTCAGGCTCTAGTGATCGAAAAATAGATCAAACTTCTCACCGTAGAGATAGTGTCTCCAAATCTTGAGTGCAAATACTACGGCTGCCAACTCCAAATCATGAATGGGATAGTTCAACTCATTCGGCTTCAGCTGTCTAGATCCATAGGCGATAACTCTGCCATCTTGCATAAGTACACACCCTAGTCCTTGATATGACGCGTCACTAAAGATAGTGAACTTCTCATCAGGCTTGGGTATTGCTAGTACCGGCGCGGTAGTGAGTCTCTCTTTCAACTCTAGAAAGGCGCGCTCATGCTTCTCTGTCCACTCGAACTTCAATTCTTCTTCGTCAACCCAGTCAATAGTGCGGCTATTTTAGAGAATCCCTCAACAAATCTCCTGTAATAGCCTGCGAGTCCAAGAAAACTCCAAACTTCTGTAGGGTTGCTCGGCCTAACCCAGTTTGACACAGCATCGGTCTTGGACGAATCCACTGAAATTCCTTGAGATGACACCTTGTGTCCCAAAAATTTCACTTCTTGCAACCAGAACTCACACTTACTGAACTTGGCATACAAGTGGTGGTCCTTAAGCGTTTGTATCGCAATCCGTAGATGTTGCTCGTGTTCTTCTCCTGACTTAGAATAGATCAAAATATCATCTATAAAGACGATGACAAACTGATCCAAATAAGGCTTGAACACTCTGTTCATCAGATCCATAAACACTGTCGGGGCATTCGTCATTCCAAACGGCATCACCAGAAATTCATAATGACCATATCAAGTTCTGAAAGCAGTCTTAGGTATATCTTCCTTTCGTACCCTCAACTGATGATATCCCGACCTAAGGTCTATCTTGGAAAATGTCATAGCTCCTTGTAGTTGATCAAACAAATCGTCGATCCGAGGCAAGGCATACTTGTTCTTGATAGTCACCCGGTTCAATTCTCTGTAGTCGATACACAGTCTGAGTGTCCCGTCCTTCTTCTTCACGAATAACACTGGCGCTCCCCAAGGCTATGTACTTGGACGTACAAAACCTAGGTTCTCGAGCTCTTAAACTTGTTCCTTCAATTCCAATAGTTCTGTGGGGGCCATTCTGTAGGGAACTTTGGTGATCGGTACGGTACCCGATATAAGCTCAATACAGAACTCTATACTTCTTTCGGGCGGTAAACTAGAAACGTCTTGAAATACTTCTTCGAAGTCCTTGACTACAGGTATAGACGACGCTGTCACTTCTGTACTGACGACTTCGATGTTGGCCAAACATCTCGTGAGGAACATATCTCCCGAAGGGTTACATCAAAAATCAAAGGGTTGATTCTCATTGTCAGGGAATGTAATTCTTTTCCTCGCACAATCCAACTTCACTTGATTCCGTGAGAGCCAATCCATTCCTAGGATTATGTCGAACTCCTTCATTGATAGGACAATCAACCTTGCTGGGTTTTCACGGTCTCCTAACCGTAAGGGACAATCCTTGCACACGTGCCCTAATCTTGACTGCAGCTCCTAAGGGTGATGTAGCCTTCAAAGCTTTCTGATTCGTGCCCAATATTGCATTCTTGACTACATGTTCTTTATTGTATTGGACACGAATTATCACTTAAACCAGGAGATTTAATGGGTGAATTTGTGCGTTTGTTGTTCTTCTTGATGTTCTCTCTTTACTAATAATACCCCTTTTTCTTATAGGTAATTGAGGCATTGTTGGAGGCCTTGTTTGTGAGGAATAATGAAAGAAGTCAAAAGCTACCCGAGCGAATCGATCCACCCCTTTCACATGGATCGATCCGCGCGTTTTATAGAACTCTCTGCCCAGGAATCTGAATGCGGATCGATCCGGATTTTCAACGCGGATCGATCCGCGTGTTTCGCTGAAGATTCTAACGGCGAATTAAAGATTTGGATCGATCTGGATTTTTGCCTTGGATCGATCCGCGGCTGCTGAAGACTGCTCTCTTTTATTTACAAGTTTGCCATTGTGTGGGTTTTATATAAATAGATAGAGATAGGGTTTTTTTAGAGGGGGGATATATCTTGTATTTTTCCCAACATTCTTCTTCTTCTTCTCTCATTTTTGGGAACCCACTTGGGTTCCCTTCTATTTCTTCTTCATTTGTATAAACTTGAAGCTTGGATTGAAGTTTTAATGGCTAGGTATATTTTCTATCTCTTTTCCTTTGATGATATTGCTATGTTTTCCATTGACTAGTTAGGTTTACTTAGGTTGTGGATCATGAACTCTTGGATTTAATGTTGTAGCATTTCTAGGGTTCATTTGTGTAGGACTCAAAACTAAGGGATTCATCTTATTTGTATTGCAACTATGATTGTTAAAACTTAGACTTTGAATCATACCCTATGTATTTCATATGGAATATTATGTAACCTTGTGTTTTGCACTCCATCTGTTTGATAAATGTTGTGTATGGGATTTAAAACTTGGAGTCTTCATCATAGATGTCAAGCATCTTTGATTGTTCAAACTCTTGGGTTTTAAATACTACCTTTTGAAGGCTTCATATGTGGTTTGTCCACCAAGTAGATTAGTTAGTGTAGGGTGGACAAATCATTCGGATTAGAAGCCATAGAGGCTTCATCTTGTATGTCATGCATCCTTGATAGTCAAACGTTAGCTTCAAATCCGTTTCTATGGAAATCTTAAAGCTCATTTTATCTAACACATAGGTGCATTCCAAGTATTTGATAATGTGCCACAATGAGATGTTACCTTAGAATGTGCTTGAAACTTTAGTCCATTTCATCTTGTTGTGACTCAAGATGGAGGGAATGATCCCAACCTATTGCTTTTCAGATTAGTATTTATTTACCTTTTATCCTCCAAAAATCAAACAAAAAGCCGCAAGACGCAATGTCATTTTTATTCTCTTTCATCATCTTTTCTTATTTATTTCTTTTGAACATTATAATTAGTTACTAAACCTCCTGACAAGTGGGGGTATTTGTAAAATACAATCGCGCTAAAAGAGGAAAATACACCAAAAAAGTCTACAATTCCCCTGTTTATCTGCATTTTGAATTACAATACCAGTTTCTACACGCTTTGATTAAACTATGATAAGTGGTATTGTTTTAGTGACTATTTGTGCAGATTACTGCTGCTGTGTACAAGATTGAAGAATGTTGATAAAAGGAAGTGCTTAGCACAGATGAAGACAACTCAAAGCTGAAATACAAGGTTCGAGCGATCGAGAAGGTTTCGAGCGATCGACGTTTCGATCAATCTAGTGTAGTTCAAGCGATCGAAGTTTCTGAGAGTTCAATCGATCGAGAGTTGTTCGATCGCTCGAAGATGCCTTTTATCAGATTATTCGCGCATGCAGCAGAAACGGGTTTTGAACCCTAGCATTGGGTCGAGGCTATAAATAATCGTTTTGTTTACGTCTCAAAGGACGACCAACTTTAGTTCATCAGTTTTCAAGTGGATAGAGAGTGTTCCTTGTGTTTGTTTTGTAGGTTTTATCAAGATTCACCATTTTTAGCTTGGATTGTTTTGATAGTAATACAAGTTTCTTCGTTCCAGGTTACTTATTATTGTTTCGTTTATATTCTGCATCTAGTTAATCGCAGTTTATCTTTCAATCTCGTAGTATTGTTGCTAGATAAGTTAAAACCATTAGTTTTCATAGTTTCAATGAAAATCTTGCAAACAAACATGTCTCTAAAGAATTTTTACGTTAAAAATAAATCTGAGACTTCCCAGACCATGTCTGAGTAGTTCCAAGGTTGGAAAAACGCGATGAAACCATGATTTCAGACCTCTGCCATGCAATATCTTTATTCCTGTGTTCGATCGATCGAATGTAGTTCGATCGATCGGACCAGAGACATAGTCGAGCGATCGAAGATATTGCGATCGATCGAGAGATGAAGAAGTTCGATCGATCGAAAGCGCGTCGATCGATCGAGACCTCTGATTCTTGAGGACATCTAATACAGTATTCCAAGACTTTCTGCTTTACTGATTCGTTATCAAACTGTCCCCAAATGCTCAGTTTGTCAAAACAGTCTTTAAAACTTTAAGCCTTAAGGCATTTTCTTTCAATATATTTTGCAAATCACCCTCAATGCTAATACCATTGGAGGTGAGAGTCTTAACTATTGAATTAAACCACCTTTGTGTATTTCAAACTTAATTGTGATGATATAGTCCTGGTCATGAAAGGACTATTGATTCTATATCCTTAGAGAAGTACGGGATACTGTAGAAGTTGCCCTCCGTTGAGCTTAATTGCATTTGCATGGTAGATGGCTGAATCATAGTGGATTCGCGTGATCCCAACACTTTCTTTTATTAAGAAAAACCATTTTTGAATCTTGCTTTAGATAAATAGTTCATCATTAGTTTAGTTAATTTAGTTTAGTAGTTGTTAATTGTAGAACTTAGTGTTCTACGCTTCTCTTAAAATATTGAATTTTCTTTTCTTTTAGAGTCTAATCTAAGTAATTTAATTCTCATCCTTCCCTGTGGGATCGACCTGGTCTTACCAGTTACTACTTGCACGTCCACCTACACTTGGGTGTTGCACAAGAGCGCACAAGATTATTCTCGTGTCAAGTTTTTGGCGCCGTTGCCGGGGAAGGCGACGATCAATTCCTTAGATTACCTCAGTCTCTCTTCATCTCTTTCTGTTTTTATATTCTCTTTTTTCAGTTCTATTGGTAAACACTCACCTTGGGGACTCTCCTAGTTCATGTCCAATAATTCTATTGAAGGAATTTTTGGAAATCCTTTCTACCGTTCTGACTCTGATAGTTCCATTAACCCGATAGCTACTCCAACTGAATCAATGGATGATCAGAGTGAACATGGTGACAATGTTGTGGTACCAATTGATGAGGCACTACGTCCTCTTTGCGATCTCATGCAACCAGAACATGCACCTACGCCCTCTTGCATTCAAATCCCACCGCATAATGGCGAATTTCAGTTTCGCAATGGGATGATCCAACTGCTTCCCACCTTTCATGGGATGGAAAGTGAGAAGGCGTACTTACATGTCACTGATTTCGAGGATGTTTGCAAGACATTCTCGCAAAATTGTCCTAGGGAGGTGACGCATCTAATGTTATTCCCCTTCACTTTGAAAGATAAAGCGAAGGCGTGGCTCCACTCCCTCAAACCTAATTCAATTTTCACCTGGCATGCGATGAGCACCGCGTTTCTAAAGAAATTCTATCCTACTCGCATGACCACAGACCTTCAACGTCAAATCAATTCCTATAAACAAAAGAGCAATGAAACCTTCACACAAACGTGGGAGCGTTTCAAAGATTTACTTCTCTCTTGCCCACATCATGGGTTTGAGAAATGGCGAACTATCAGCTTCTTTTATCAAGAATTGAATAGTGAAACGAAGAAGTTGGTAGAAACTATGAGTTCCGGACCATTTCTGCGTAAAAACACCGAAGAGGCTGAAGCCCATTTCGATTGGTTAGCCGAATACGCCCATGAATGGTCAAACTCTGACAATGTCTCACGCTCACAGATATCCTGTGTAGAAGAGAAAAGCCTATACCAACTAACCAGTGAAGATCACCTCATGACTAAATATGCAGAACTGGGATTGATAACTTGCAATTCATTGCCTTAATCATTTTAAGCATAACTAATAGCATTCTGTATTAATAAAACTCCCAAATAGAACCTTAACAGTACTTAAAAGTTGAACCAAACAGTTCCTTAACATAAAACAAGCAAAACCAGAATCTGCCAGATATCACGCGCGCGGGCCGCTCGCGCGACGTGTCGCTCGCGCGGGCCGCTCGCGCGATATGCCTAATTTTCATTTTATATATAAACTTTTCTGTTTGCCTGAAACAGCCAAGGTCGCGCGCGCGGATCGCTCGCGCGAAAGGTCTCTCGCTCCACCCTCGCTCGCGCGACCTGCCTAAATTTCATTTTATATATATAAACTTTTCTATCTGCCTGGAGATGCATGCCTCGCGCGCCCGGGTAGCTCGCGCGAGGGGTCGCTCGCGCGGGCCGCTCGCGCGATTCTCGCGCGCGCGATCGTGGCGCGAGCTGATGCTGAGCTTCATCTTCTTCGTGGAAATGCCCTGTTTCAGATTTTCAGGGGTCTTTTGACCTATTTTGCAATTCTAAAGTATATAGGACATATAATATATGGATTTCTTTGGTTTTTGACAAGGATTATGATTCCATAATCAATTTTACACAAATCAATCTATAACTCTAGAATTTTATGAAAAACTAAAAGTTGTGAAAATTTGATTTCTAATATACTTCCTCATGGGATCAAATTAAACTCTAATACTTTAAACATGGCATGTAGGATGTATAATCTTTCATATTTCATTCTAAAAACGGATTTTGGTTGAGTTTGGAAAATCTTGATTTTCAAGGCCATGGAGTTCATACGTAAGAGCTTCAAGGGTGATATACAATTATATACACACAAGCAGTAAATGAACATGAATTACATTGGGAGTGAGTTAATAATACTCACTGTGATATAGATATGAAGTGTGTGTTGAGAAAGATAAAGAATTAAGCAATCCCAAGTGAAGCTCCTAGCTATGGTGGTTGAGCTCTTCTCTCTCTAAAATTTTGAAGAACTCACTGTGTATCTCTCTCAACTCTCTCTGCAATACTAAATTGAAATTGTGCAGATTGTGTGTATGTAGTGTACATATATAGAGAAAACCAATTGAAGGACTTGGGCTCCAAGCATCTTAACATATACTCTACAAATTGAGTTTAGTTCCTAATTAACTAATTACTAATATACACAGATATAGATACGTATATACACATTCAAGGCTTGAAAGGGTAGTTTCGATGTATAGGGGTCAAGAGTGAGTGTTTGGAAAAGTAGCTTATGGATACAACCATAACACACACAAGATAGGTAGATCCAAACAATGCTCTAACAAGTGGGCTAGAAATCTCTTGTGATGTTTGGCAAATTAGCTTATGGCACTAGCAATGTACACTCACATATGTAACAACCAAACAAGACCTTAACCAATGATGAGTTGCCATAAATAGAAATAAAGTGTATGTCCAATCACACTTTACATCACTTCCAAAATCTGGGGAAATTCAACACAGCGTGGACAGTTTTGAACATAAACTGGTATTTTCGGGGGCGCGGTGTTCACCACAAAAATACCGAAATTTCATTTTTGTGTAAGAATTGATTTCCCAGTTTTATATAAAAATACAGTTTGAATTAAAAGAAAACATTCCCACCATTTTGAGATACAGATTTGAAATCCAACACAGATATTGCTAAATTTGTAAAATTGCAGTTTGGCCCCAATAAAATTTCAAATGTGAGATATGGCCAGAAATAAATTCTACTCACACGAATTGGAATTAAATTAAAATAAAAGTGGACAAGGAATATTAAATATGACAATGCCAATGAATGAAAATGTAGGTTATTACAGGTACAGTCAGTCTTAGAATTGGAGAATGATGAGAATCGGTTAATGAAGTGTCTGAATAAAAGGGGAAAAGATATTACTAATATCACTGCTATATATCATTCAGAACTGGTAATTACATTATTTCTTTGAGACTGTGTTAGTTAGTTCTTACTCAGTTTTCAGTAAGCTGACGGCCTTTATTGCATGGACATTCCCCTTCCAGACTACCATGTCCTTAACAATGCAGGTGATGGAACCTACGGTGATGGCTACTACCCAGAGTGTAATTATGCAAAGGGTAGCCCAACTAACAACGATTATGCCGGAGAAGGCTATTATGCTGATGACCACCCTTATGCCAGTTAAAGACTGAAGATTTATATTCAATTTCATATTTCTGTTGAACTCTGATTTGTTTTAGTTTAACGAGTACTTAGGCATATGTTGTCTCCAGACCTATTGTGATCCTGAGGACCACTCTGATATTTGTAATAGACACAACTGTTATTATATTCAGTTGATATTATTGATGTTCCTGCTTATCTTTTGGACTAGTACTGTGTGGTGTGGATAATTAGTGACTTTCACTTGTCATTCCCTATGGATCCAAAAAGGAAATTTATTTTTCCCTATTTTTGCTACTCTGGGGCATAACAGATTAGCACAACGAAAATGACATGATAATTTATTGGAATAGAATCATTAAGAACATGCAATTATCACTAGATTTGTCATCTTCAAAACAAACATAAATAATGTCTTAAAGAAATTCAAGGCTAACAGTTTTTCCCTTTTTGATGATGTCAAAATATGCAATAGAGATATAGCAATTAAAGCACAATAAATGTCATTTTCATATTATCATTCAAAGTAGCAAGATATGCAACGTATGAATCCAAGAATGATAACTTTCTAATAATTTCAATTATCATCTTTGTCTATTTTCAACGATCTCCATCATTATCTCTATCATATTCCCCCTTTTTGACAACAACAAAAAGATAGCGGGTTTGAACTAAAAGTTCCCCTTCAAGATAAGCAAACATGTCAATTTAGGCAGCAAGATACCAAATCAATTAACGTAAACATAATAATATGTCCCCCTTCAACATATGCATATATGAATAAATATCAATTATAAGATCAAAAATATGCATTATCTCCTTAGGATGATGGAATTACTATAAACATCAAAACAACGTGTCATTCGAAATGCAAGTACGATTTCACAATCAAAACAAATTAATGTGATAAACCAAATATGATTAGCATGCTATCAAAATCAAGAGAAATATCAAAACAATTTGATTTATCTTACTCCTACTATGCTTAAGGTAAGAGATTTAACCATTGTCTAAGCGCCTCTTGGATGCAACATTTGCCAATGAGGTAGATCATTTCACAACTCAAACCATGTTAATTTTCTTGCGAAATGAACATTTGTAATTAATATGCCCATTTTTCATGCAATAATGACAAGTTTTATGGGGAAGGGTCTCATTTTAGATTGATGCCTTAACGAAGAAATTCTTGTGAGAATTTTGGGAGATTGAAAGTTTCTCAAAGAAATTTTTATACCTCATTTCTTTGTTTGTGGGATTGAATCACAAGCCGGCCGTATCAAAAATACATTTTTGTTTTCCCACATATTCAAAAAATTTTCACCTTGGGTAAATTTGGCCAAAGCTTTTATCAAATCATCAACCTCCTTTTTCAATTCAACATTTTCTTTTTCAAAGAAATCAATTGAAGGTTGATTGGTTGAGATAAATTTTTCTTGTCTCAAAATATCATTTTAAGATTTTAAATCTTCCAATTTCTTTCTCAACTCCAAATTTTCTTTTGTGCAAGCTCATTTGAAGATTGTGCTCTTGAAACATATTTTTCATTTTCAATCTTCAAAGATTCATTTTGGGAGTTTAAAATATTTAACTCATTTAAAAGTTTGGAAATTTTCTTTTTAAGAGTTATATATTTAGATTTCAAATTCTCTAACTCCTCATGTAACTCCTCAAAAGCACATGGAAGCTCATTATAGTTAGGAGATTCAACAATAGAGATAGGATTATAGTTTACCAAACTCTCTTATACACCTTCTTGGCCACATGAGTATCATCCCAAATGGCCCATTTTGCCATATTTTCATCCTCATCATCTTCATTTGCAAATAAGCACACTCTATAAAACCTGTGTATGGGTTTATATTAGCTCAATACATTTGTCATGCATGATAATGTGATGTGTTGTATATTATGACACATGTGTGAGTGAGTTGTGACTCACGAGTTGATTTGGGTATCTGTATAAGAGAACCCTCTGAGACTGTGTGAAATAGATGTTTTGATGTTGTAAAGTCTCTCCAAGATTGAGACGTTCATTGTGGAATACCCTAAATGTTTATCTCAAAATAAATGTTTACCTATGTATTTCACTATTTGTATTATTATATGGTTTAGAATATATTTATGTCGTTAATTTTAGTATCCTTGTCAGGATGAATTAACACGCTACATAATTGGTAGGCTAATTAATAATTTTGTAAAATCATATGGAACCGTGTTTTGCAACCAAACAGAACATAGACGAAAACTTTTATAATTTATAGTTTTCACTTGTGAAGCAATGAATTAGACGTGCAAGACGTTTTAGAGAATAATTAGAATTTTTGAGAACTCGTGGGGAGGTAAACATAATTTTGTAGAGTCATGGCTATATATAGAAAGATGTGAGATCTTTTCATAAGTTATAACCTAAATTAAAAATCAAGAGAGGAGAGATTGGGGATTTCTTGGCTTAGAGCTTTAAGACACAAATCGACGAACTTCTGTCCATTTGTTTTTGTCCAAATTTCATAATCGAACTCCTCAAGGTAAGGCTGTCGTTTTGACATCCACTAGGTCTTGTTTAGATAAATTTTTCAAAAAATCATTATTGGGAATTTTCATATAAAGTTGATAACCAACTTTGATCCATAGGAATCGTTGTAGACGGACTTCTACACATTCCTTGTGCTCGAGTTTTCCTTGGAATGGGATTTAGGAGCGTTAATTGGAGGTGAGTGATTCAATTATGTGTTTTGGAATGATTCCCTGACATGTATTCATGTTTTGTATAGAAGGTATGTTCTAATTCATGGCTATATATTGTGTAGTTCATATTAGGCGATTATATTGATAAGTAGGCCCAATTGCACGGTGAAATGTTTTGATTATGTCGAAAGCACGGTGAAATATGTTTGAGCATGTTTAGTTGCTATTTTGGTCAAAGAAGTACGTGGTACTAAGTCATCGTCGTGGAGCCGTTCTAGGCATAAGATCGCGCGTTTGAGGAAAAGAAATATGGGTCTTACCTAGTCCCATAGACTTATTAGCGAGGAGTCACGGACTAGGAGTGTGGACTGTACATGTGAGACTCCGGATACTAGTATGAAATGTATAGAATGTGAATGCGAGCATGTTTATCATTCATGGGAATTTTTGTTTATTCACTAAGCGTTAGCTTAATGAATCAAAATATGTGTGGTTATTTAAATAACCATTGCAGGTATTAATACCGGCGAGGAATCGAAGAAGAGAGCACGTGGGAATGGGAGTTCACTTTTAAGGCAACTTGAAAGTCTAACTTGTAGTTTTGTAATAAAACGGTTATTTAATTCACTTTGTGACTTGGTATTGTAATAGAATTTGGAGATTATAAGCTAGGGACATGTTTGAATGGGTGTAATATATATTTTTGTATATTTCTTGATAGTTTAGAATTAGTAAATGAGCTCATGGATGAGAATTGTTAAGCTTGGAAGGGAATTTCTGCAGAATGTTCTGATATAGGGAAACCAGTCAAAACAGTCGCCTGGATTCATTTTTTAAACGAGTCACTGTCTCATATTTGTAAAAGCAGTCAACTGAGTACCCTGAAGCAGTCGACTAGTTTGTGTCTCAAAATGGGAGGTTCTATTGGAATAGTGTCCAGTCAACCGGAGGTGTAAAAACAGTCGACTGGATTGAGTTACAAGAAGAGGAAGCTACTGGAGAGTTGAGTCCAGTCGACTAGACGGTCTCCAGTCGACTTGGAATTCGACACCCCAGTCGACCGAACCAAGTGTCAGTCACCTGGATTGTGTGGCTGAGAGTTTCAAACTCTCTGCAGGCTTCAAAGCAGTCGACTGGGTCCCCGACACAGTCAACTAGATTGCCTATTTCAAAATGGATTGTTTCTTTAAGGTTTTAACTGGGGAAAACTTTTATAACTCGGAATTTTATGGATTTTACTTATGATATTCCGCTGCTATTATCTTTTAATTGAATTGGGTGAAAATTGGTGACATGCCACGTGCCCTACTTCCGCCGTAGGGGGATGGGTCGTGACACACTCTTTCCTCTTTACAAATTACGATAGTAGTAATATGAAAATTTTCTAAACATAACCAAATTTCATTTGCACTAGAGCATGAATGAATTCTATTATATGAAATATCATCTAAAGAATTATGTAGAATTTTCATAGCTCTAAGATTCAATAGAAAGTTATTTTGATCACTTTCATTTCATTCAATCTTTGGTTTAGGAGAAAAACCATTTTTGACAATGTTCCAAAGTTTTATGTCAAGTGATATAAAATAAATTTCTATTCTCCTCTTCCAATGATCATACTTAAGATCACTTAACGATGGAGGAGTGTTAATGCAATAACCTTTTTCAAAAGATGTAGTTTCCATGGATATTAACTCTAGATTAAAACATCTTCAAAGAATAGAAGAGTCGAGGCTCTGATACCAATTGTTAGCCCAAAATGGAAACCTTAGAGGGAGGTGAATAAGGTTTTAGCGGAAAATTAACCTTTTAAAAAATTTTATACAAAATTAACACAATCACAAACAATAAAGTAAAGAGAGAAGGGAAGAGACACTTGCAAACTGAGTTTTCAAGTGGTTTGGCAATTCTCACACCGCGACGTACGTCCACCCATCAAGAATACCTCTTGAGGATTCTTTTAATCGATCTACTTCATGGGTGTAGACCAAACCGTTACAAGAGCCTTCAATCTCTTCTAAAGATGAACACATCTTCTTTGCACACAAGGGTTACTAACCCTCACTCTTTACAAATGATTTGAATTACAAATTGAACTGTCTCTCTCTCTAGAGTGGATGGATAGAATAATAGCTCACACAATAACTCCTTAGTGAGTGAATGATACAAATGAAAGCTCACTACAATTTGCTCTCTCAAGAATTATAAATGAAGAATAAGTGCAAATTGATTAACTCACACCACTAGGGCTCAAATATGAACAATTCAATATCAACAAGTTGTGTGATTCAAATGATGTTTTCCAATAGATTCATCAACATTAAATAGTTTGGGAAAATATGTATTTATAGACCTTGAAAGATTATAACTGTTAGTGGCAAAGTGGTAAATAAATGACATTTCAGAAAACTAGTCGTTACTGTTGTTCTGCGCAATCCAATCGACTGAGGTCGCGATCTAGTCGACTACTTATCACACAATTAAAAATGTGCCATAAAATCAGTCGACTGAAGTAAGGGTATGATCGACTGTTTTTCAAACAGTTTTGAAATGCACCAAAAACCAGTCGACTGAATGAAGGGTCCGGTCGAATTCTTTTCAAACAAATTAGAAATATGCCATAAAACCAGTCGACTGAGATAAGGGTCTGGTCGACTATAACCTTTAAGCAGAACCTATGTTTTCCAAAAACATAAACCAGTCGACAGTTTACCATGGATCGACTAAATTTTGAAGTACCCAGTCGACTAGGAAAACGATTCAGTCAATTGTTTTTCTACTGAAAAATAGCTTTTCTATTTTTGTAATACCCGCTATTTTTAAATATTTATTTCCCAAGATTAATAGTGTTTTTATGTTGTTATTATAATATTCAGTATTTATACACCTCGATTATAAATTTTCAGAATTTTTAGAAACAGAAATTTAGCAGATTTGTGAATATCTGGTATATTTGGACCAGTTATGATTTTCCAACCAAACATGCCCTAAGAAAATAATTATCCTTGGAACCTTTAACTCTTGGTAATTGCAAGGTGAGGTCCCTCCTTGGTTCCTATATATATGGGACCATTCCATTACATTTTTCCTTAGACATATAAGGTTGAGAAGTCATCCTAATGCACACACACAAACACCAAGAACACCAAGAACACACACACAAACACCAAGAACACCAAGAACACACACACAAACACCAAGAACACCAAGAACACACACACAAACACCAAGAACACCAAGAACGCACACACAAACACCAAGAACACCAAGAACACACCTAGTACACCAAGAACACCAAGAACGCTATTTGAAGCCGGAATTTTATATTCGAAGATTCTTCGGGTTTTCTCGGCATTATTATTCTGCGAATTTAGGTGAGTCTCCAACTCACTCAGCTATTTATATTACACTTTGTTATGAATATATGATTATGATTATGTGATGTATATAAGAATTATATTACGTATTTATATTTTTTGTGCGTATAAATACGGTATTCTGATATAGTATAATACGGTATAAATATAGTATTCTGATATAGTATAATACGGTATAAATATGGTATTCTGATATAGTATAATACGGTATAAATACAGTATTATGATATAGTATAAATACGGTATTCTGGTTTTCAAATACGGTATAAATACGATAAACTGGTATTTTCAAATACGACTGAAATCGAGATGGATTCTTAATGAGGATCAAAAACTCTTAACTTCCAACATGAATACTTATTTATTTAATCTCACGGAACTTTTATAAAATTCGGTTGTGGACGTACAAAACTAGAAAATGACCAAAATACCCCTGTGCCCTATTTTTACTAGAATCACACACGATGTCTAATATTTCATTCTAGTTTTGGTTTGAATGTTGTTATATGTAATACCATGTATTTTCCTTGTATTGTTATATCCTTTTGATATATGTTGAGATAATAATGAAATTGAAAGGCTGACGTGCATAGTAGTGGGTCTGTCGACCACAATGGTCGATACTATTTATGATTGGTACGTATAAATGCGGTCACGAAGATCGTAACACATATGGGCGAGTTGGCCAGAGTAACACATTGGGCGAGTTGGCCAGAGTAACACATTGGGCGAGTTGGCCAGAGTAACATATGGGCGAGTTGGCCAGAGTAACACATTGGGCGAGTTGGCCAGAGTAATACATTGGGCGAGTTGGCCAGAGTAACATATGGGCGAGTTGGCCAGAGTAACACATACACATTGGGCGAGTTGGCCAGAGTAACACAATGGGCGAGTTGGCCAGAGTAACACATTGGGCGAGTTGACCAGAGTAACATATGGGGCGAGTTGGCCAGGGAATATATTGGGCGAGTTGGCCAGAGAAATAAAAGTGCTGTGTACTGAGTAACAAAAGTGTTGTGTGCTGAGTAATAAAAGTGCTGTGTGCTGAGTAATAAAAGTGCTGTGTGCTGAGTAACAAAAGTGTTGTGTGCTGAGTAACAAAAGTGCTGTGTGTGCTGTGTGCTGAGTAACAAAAGTGCTGTGTGCAGAGTAACATTTGGGCGAGTTGGCCAGAGTAACATATGGGCGAGTTGGCCAGAGTAATACATTGTGCGAGTTGGCCAGAGTAACATATTGGGCGGGTTGGCCAGAGTAACATATTGGGCGAGTTGGCCAGAGTAACATATTGGGCGAGTTGGCCAGAGTAACACATTGGGCGAGTTGGCCAGAGTAACACATTGGGCGAGTTGGCCAGAGTAATACATTGGGCGAGTTGGCCAGAGTAACATATTGGGCGAGTTGGCCAGAGTAAAGTATTGGGCGTGTTGGCCAGAGTAAAGTATTGGGCGTGTTGGCCAAAGTATATCGGGGCGTTTGGCTAGATGTATTCGGGGCGTGTTGGCCAAAGTATATCGGGGCGTTTGGCTAGATTATATGGGACTGCGTGTCAAGAGTGAACAGACCGTAGGTATGGGACTACGTGTGTGATTAATGTGGACCCAAGAGTCTATGTTATGTGTGAGACTGCGTGTTAAGAGTGAACAGACCGTAGGTATGGGACTACGTGTCTGATTAATGTGGACCCAAGAGTCTATGTTATGTGTGAGACTGCGTGTTAAGAGTGAACAGACCGTAGGTATGGGACTACGTGTCTGATTAATGTGGACCCAAGAGTCTATGTTATGTGTGAGACTGCGTGTCAAGAGTGAACAGACCGTAGGTATGGGACTACGTGTCTGATTAATGTGGACCCAAGAGTCTATGTTATGTATTGGGAGATTTGGGACGATGTCCGTTGTTAGATATTGGGTTGGTGCATACATGCATACGAACGATGAGATGATCCTTTTTATTGATGTTGTCATTATATGCTACATATCTGTAGATACTCTGTTAGTATTTGCATTTACTCGGCTTTCGTAGCTGACGGCGTTTTATGCCGCTGGATATTCAACGTCCAGCTGGCCAGGGCTTTGAGTATGCAGGTGATGCATACATGGATAGGTACCACGAGGAAGGAGCCTATGATGATGGAGGCTATGCTGGTGCTAACTACTACGCAAGTTGAAGGCTGGAAGCTATGCCGTAGTTAGCTCGTGTTTATGTTTAGAGACTTTTGAAATAGTTACGTTTATTATAGGCATATGTTGCCGTAACACTTTATTTGTACTTCTGCGATACTTATGGTTTGTAATAGTTAGTATTGAACTCTGATTATATATACATCAACCCTAGAACTTTCCAATGTGTGGTTTGAATCATTACTCTGATGGTTTGACTTTGGTTATGGACAATATGGTGACTTTCAACTGTCATGGCCTACGGGTCCAAAAAGGAATTTATTTTCTCTATTTTTGCTACTGCGGGGCGTGACAGGATTTTTGGTATCAGAGCCTAGGTTTTTTAGTCGTGTTCACCAATTGTCCAACATTTCTTGAGTTGAACCTAAGATTCCTTGAGATAAGGGTTGACTCTAAGTTTGTGTTTTGGAGATCGTCCCTATGGAATTCTCCGTGCTATTAATGTGATGCTAGTTATAGCTACTATTATGTTTAGTGCGGATTACTTTCTATGATTATTTTTGGGTTTAGTACCCCAGGCGCTTGATGTAGCCCTGAATGTGGTATTACCTTTGGGAGTATCCGTAAGATTAGGGAAGGTGTGTAAGGACTGTACTTTAACCCTCGAGGATAGAATTCTTCCCGCAGATCTAATCGTTTTGTCAATGAGGGATTTTGACATCATCTTAGGATTTGATTGGCTCACGAAGTATCGTGTCAAGATGGATTGTGCCAATAGGATGATTACCTTTTCGGTACCAGGAAATCAGTCTTTTGAGTTTCAATGTAACCCTTCTAGCGATGCTTTTCTCACTAGCCGTCTAGCAGCTATCGAGAGCTCGAGTTCGGAACTCACTGTTGCACAGATTCCTGTAGTCCGAGACTTTGAGGATGTGTTTCAAAGTATTCTTGGACTGCCACCTAAGCGGGAGATTGATTTCTGTATCGAGTTAGTGCCTGGCACTTCACCGAAATCAAAGGCTCCTTATCGGATGGCACCAACGGAGATGCAAGAACTGAAGAAGCAAGTGCAAGAGCTAGAAGATCTCAAGTTCGTTCGACCCAGCACGTCACCTTGGGGAGCGCCGGTGTTATTTGTTAAGAAGAAAGACGGAACTCAGCGACTTTGTATCGACTATAGGGAGCTCAACAAGGTCACGATTAAGAATAAGTACCCACTCCCTAGAATCGATGATCTGTTTGATCAGTTGCAAGGAGCGACGACTTTCTCGAAGATCGACCTACGATCTGGATATCACCAATTGTTGGTTCGACCTGAGGATATTTCAAAGACTGCTTTCAGGACGAGGTATGGGCATTATGAATTCTTGGTTATGTCTTTTGGATTAACCAACGCCCCAGCGGTATTCATGGACCTAATGAATAGAGTATTTAGGCCCTACTTGGACCAGTTCATTATCGTGTTCATAGACGATATTCTGATCTACTCCAAGACCGAGGAGGAACATAAGGGACATGTAAGGATCGCACTACAGACCCTCCGAGATAACCAACTGTATGCGAAGTTCAGTAAGTGCGAGTTTTGGCTGAAGGAAGTCAAGTTCTTAGGACATGTTGTCTCACAAGATGGAATAGCAGTAGACTCGTCAAAGACAGACGCAGTTCTGGATTGGGATATACCAACGACTGCCACGGAAGTAAGAAGTTTTCTTGGTCTAGCTGGATACTACCGGAGATTTGTGGAAGGATTCTCCAAGATCGCAGCTCCTCTTACCGGACTAACGAAGAAGGATTTGAAGTTTGAATGGGGTAACAAGCATGAACGAGCATTCCAAGAATTGAAGGAGAGATTGACTACAGCGCCAGTGCTTGCGATACCTAAGAGCGGTGAGCAGTTCACCATTTATAGCGACGCATCACACCAAGGACTCGGATGTGTTTTGATGCAAGATGGGAAGGTAATCGCATATGGATCGCGACAATTGAAGCCTCACGAGTTGAATTACCCGACGCATGACCTCGAGCTAGCCGCGATTGTTTTTGCACTCGAGATTTGGAGGCATTATCTCTACGGTGAGAAGTTTGATCTGTTTTCGGATCATAAGAGTCTGAGATACTTATTCTCTCAAAAGGAGTTGAACATGAGGCAACGACGTTGGATGGAATTATTGAAAGACTATGATTTCACGTTGCAGTATCACCCTGGGAAAGCAAACGTAGTAGCCGATGCTTTAAGTCAGAAACCCAGGAGGATAATAGTAGCTTCTCTTATGATCAAAGAATGGCAAGCGTTGGGAACTTTGGCTGAATTCGGTATTCAAGCCTCAGATTCAAGTGAAGGACGACACTTTGGATGTTTGGTAGTACAACCGACACTCATCAGTCGTATCCTTGAAGCACAGAGGAAGAATGAAGGACTTCAAGAGTGGTTTGCGAGCAATGCAGTGAAGGAACCAGAGAATTGGAGTATTGGTTCGGATGGAGCACTCAGATGCAGAGGCAGACTTTGTGTGCCAGATGAAGACAATCTTAGAAAATACATAATGGATGAAGCGCACAAGTCGCGAATGACTATCCACCCAGGAGGCACAAAGATGTACAAAGATTTGAAGAGAAACTTCTGGTGGGAAGGAATGAAACGAGAAGTTGCGGAACACGTGTCTCAATGTCTCACGTGCAAGCAAGTGAAGGCGGAACATCAGAAGCCTCCAGGACTTCTACAACCATTACCAGTTCCCGGATGGAAGTAGGAACATATAACTATGGATTTCGTGGTAGGTTTGCCAAGGTCTCAGCAAAACCACGATGCTATTTGGGTAGTTGTGGATCGACTTACCAAATCGGCGCATTTTATAGCTTATAGTATGTCGTATCCAGTCGAACGTTTGAGTCGGATGTACATACAACAAGTTGTGCGACTGCACGGTGTACCTGTATCAATCGTATCAGACCGCGACTCACGATTTACGGCAGAATTCTGGAAAAGTCTACAGACAGCTTTGGGGACTTCGTTAAGCTTGAGCACTGCCTTTCATCCACAGACTGATGGGCAGACTGAACGAGTTAACCAAGTGATGGAGGACATGCTTCGAGCGTGTGTTATTGATTTTGAGGGCTCATGGGAGACTCATCTTGCGTACAATAACAGTCACCACTCGAGCATAGGAATGGCACCCTTTGAGGCATTATACGGAAGACCGTGTCGATCGCCTTTGTGTTGGGCAGAGGTCGGAGACAATCAACTGCTTGGACCAGAATTAGTCCGGGAAACCAACGAGAAGATACAGATCGTGAAAGAAAGGATGCGAACGGCGCAGAGTAGACACAAGAGTTACGCAGATAAACGTCGCAGGAGTTTGGAATTCAGTGTTGGAGATCATGTGCTACTTAAGGTATCTCCGGTGCGAGGAATTGTCAGATTTGGGCAGAAGAGAGGAAAGCTAGCACCGCGTTTCATTGGACCATTTGAGATCCTGAACGTGTAGGAAAAGTTGCCTACCGACTCGCGTTACCACCTAAGATGTCAGGAGTACACAACGTGTTTCATGTTAGCATGTTAAGAAAGTGTGCTCACAATCCGAGTCATGAGATCAACTTTGAGGACATTGAAGTTAACGATAATGTGTCATTTCATGAAGGACCAGTGCAAATTCTGGATTAGGGAATTAAGAAGCTGAGAAGTAAGGAAATTCCGTTGGTGAATATCCAGTGGAAGTTTCACGACGAAGGAGAAGCATCATGGGAGCTAGAGTCAGAGATGCGTGAGAAGTACCCTGAGTTGTTCAACGATGCTTAGTTCGGATTTCGGGGACGAAATCTTCAGTTAGTGGGGGATGATGTAATACCCGCTATTTTTAAATATTTATTTCCCAAGATTAATAATGTTTTTATGTTGTTATTATAATATTCAGTATTTATAGAACTCGATTATAAATTTTCAGAATTTTTAGAAACAGAAATTTAGCAGATTTGTGAATATCTGGTATATTTGGACCAGTTATGATTTTCCAACCAAACATGCCCTAAGGAAATAATTATCCTTGGAACCTTTAACTCTTGGTAATTGCAAGGTGAGGTCCCTCCTTGGTTCCTATATATATGGGACCATTCCATTACATTTATCCTTAGACATATAAGGTTGAGAAGTCATCCTAATGCACACACACAAACACCAAGAACACCAAGAACACACACACAAACACCAAGAACACCAAGAACGCACACACAAACACCAAGAACACCAAGAACGCACACACAAACACCAAGAACACACCTAGTACACCAAGAACGCCAAGAACGCTATTTGAAGCCGGAATTTTATATTCGAAGATTCTTCGGGTTTTCTCGGCATTATTATTCTGCGAATTTAGGTGAGTCTCCAACTCACTCAGCTATTTATATTACACTTTGTTATGAATATATGATTATGATTATGTGATGTATATACGTATTATATTACGTATTTATATTTTTTGTGCGTATAAATACGGTATTCTGATATAGTATAATACGGTATAAATATAGTATTCTGATATAGTATAATACGGTATAAATATGGTATTCTGATATAGTATAATACGGTATAAATACAGTATTATGATATAGTATAAATACGGTATTCTGGTTTTCAAATACGGTATAAATACGATAAACTGGTATTTTCAAATACGACTGAAATCGAGATGGATTCTTAATGAGGATCAAAAACTCTTAACTTCCAACATGAATACTTATTTATTTAATCTCACGGAACTTTTATAAAATTCGGTTGTGGACGTACAAAACTAGAAAATGACCAAAATACCTCTGTGCCCTATTTTTACTAGAATCACACACGATGTCTAATATTTCATTCTAGTTTTGGTTTGAATGTTGTTATATGTAATACCATGTATTTTCCTTGTATTGTTATATCCTTTTGATATATGTTGAGATAATAATGAAATTGAAAGGCTGACGTGCATAGTAGTGGGTCTGTCGACCACAATGGTCGATACTATTTATGATTGGTACGTATAAATGCGGTCACGAAGATCGTAACACATATGGGCGAGTTGGCCAGAGTAACACATTGGGCGAGTTGGCCAGAGTAACACATTGGGCGAGTTGGCCAGAGTAACACATTGGGCGAGTTGGCCAGAGTAATACATTGGGCGAGTTGGCCAGAGTAATGGGCGAGTTGGCTAGAGTAACATATGGGCGAGTTGGCCACAGTAACACATTGGGCAAGTTGGCCAGAGTAACACATTGGGCGAGTTGGCCAGAGTAATACATTGGGCGAGTTGGCCAGAGTAACATATGGGGCGAGTTGGCCAGGGAATATATTGGGCGAGTTGGCCAGAGAAATAAAAGTGCTGTGTACTGAGTAACAAAAGTGCTGTGTGCTGAGTAATAAAAGTGTTGTGTGCTGAGTAATAAAAGTGCTGTGTGCTGAGTAACAAAAGTGCTGTGTGCTGAGTAACAAAAGTGCTGTGTACTGAGTAACAAAAGTGTTGTGTGCTGAGTAACAAAAGTGCTGTGTGCAGAGTAACATTTGGGCGAGTTGGCCAGAGTAATGATCGGGAGAGAACTAATCCTAATTATATGCCTTAATGTGCATTTGTTAGACCATTTTATCTTGTTTTTGTATATTTTTACTTTGTTTTCTAGTTTCTGACAGGTTTTGGAAGAAAACAACTAAACCAGGCTAAACAGGGTGAAAAAGCACAAAGAAAGAAGCTGAAAAAGACAAGTCGCGCGCGCGACCCGCGCCCGCGAAATCCGAGAATCGCTCGCGCGATCCGCTCGCGTGAGATCCCCAAAATCGCTCGCGCGATCCGCGCGCGCGAAAGTGCAAATGTCGCGCTCGCACGACCCGCTCGCGCGATATGTGTAAAAATCAAAGTTGCGTATTTCAGTATACTGAAGACTCCTGTGCAAACGAAACTGCAGAATGACGTCCAGACTGTAAATTACATGCGTTTCAGTTCGTTTCGGGTTGGGGAAGCCTTCCAAAGCTTGTTGTAACTCTATATAAACTCCAAATTTACTCAATTAAAGAGTTAGCAATTGTTACACACCCATACATACACATTAGACAACCATACTTCCAGCCATTGAAGAGAGGGAAGCAAGGAGAAGAAGAAGAAGACCAAGGGTTTCCATGGCCTCCTCCATCAACCTCTTGCTATCTATCACTTCCATGGACGGCTAGATCATAGATCTAGGGTTTCAATGAAGCCCTAGACGAGTAATAGGGTTTTATTTATGTTTTTATTTTAGTTTTATTATGTATGGATGACAGTCACATGTTTAGAGGATTTTTATAAATAAATCGTACTTCTATTGATTAAATCATTGCTTTCAGAATTTATTCTTGTCTTAGATCTATTTTGACTGTGATGTGCTCAACAATCTATTCTTGCTGTGCTTGTTTAGGTTGTTTACATGTGATGGTGCTTTATTGATTCGTGCTATCAAGTATCCGAATAGTCCATGCCTAGATTAGACGGATTAGATCACAACCCTAGTTTAGTGTGAGATAATTCGTGCTAACCGAAGATGGATTATGTTGGTGCTTGAACCATGATTATCTTCTTGTCGGAGGAATTGGGCTTGTAGCTACAATTCCCCATATTCATCCAACATAATAAGCTAAAGTAATTCATAAATATTCCTATTATGAAGCTAGTGGTGGATTTGCAATCCTAGGTTCCCTTAAACATCATTTAAACACTTTTAATTGCTTTCATAGTTTAGATTTATTTTTATTGTTATTAGTTTAATTAAATTCAAATTCAAATCCGTTTTTCCTAATTAATTAGACTTAGGTTTTAAAATTAAGAGCTGTAGTAAACAATCTCTTTGGGTTCGACCTTTACTTCCACACTGCAAATCTTTAGAAAAGTAAAGAATACTTTTTATATCTTGATATTGACAACATCAAGTAACATATGGGCGAGTTGGTCAGAGTAATACATTGGGCGAGTTGGCCAGAGTAACATATTGGGCGAGTTGGCCAGAGTAACATATTGAGCGAGTTGGCCAGAGTAACACATTGGGCGAGTTGGCCAGAGTAACACATTGGGCGAGTTGGCCAGAGTAATACATTAGGCGAGTTGGCCAGAGTAACATATTGGGCGAGTTGGCCAGAGTAAAGTATTGGGCGTGTTGGCCAGAGTAAAGTATTGGGCGTGTTGGCCAAAGTATATCGGGGCGTTTGGCTAGATGTATTCGGGGCGTGTTGGCCAAAGTATATCGGGGCGTTTGGCTAGATTATATGGGACTGTGTGTCAAGAGTGAACAGACCGTAGGTATGGGACTACGTGTCTGATTAATGTGGACCCAAGAGTCTATGTTATGTGTGAGACTGCGTGTTAAGAGTGAACAGACCGTAGGTATGGGACTACGTGTCTGATTAATGTGGACCCAAGAGTCTATGTTATGTGTGAGACTGCGTGTTAAGAATGAACAGACCGTAGGTATGGGACTACGTGTCTGATTAATGTGGACCCAAGAGTCTATGTTATGTGTGAGACTGCGTGTTAAGAGTGAACAGACCGTAGGTATGGGACTACGTGTCTGATTAATGTGGACCCAAGAGTCTATGTTATGTGTGAGACTGCGTGTCAAGAGTGAACAGACCGTAGGTATGGGACTACGTGTCTGATTAATGTGGACCCAAGAGTCTATGTTATGTATTGGGAGATTTGGGACGATGTCCGTTGTTAGATATTGGGTTGGTGCATACATGCATACGAACGATGAGATGATCCTTTTTATTGATGTTGTCATTATATGCTACATATCTGTAGATACTCTGTTAGTATTTGCATTTACTCGGCTTTCGTAGCTAACGGCGTTTTATGCCGCTGGATATTCAACGTCCAGCTTGCCAGGGCTTTGAGTATGCAGGTGATGCATACATGGATAGGTACCACGAGGAAGGAGCCTATGATGATGGAGGCTATGCTGGTGTTAACTACTACGCAAGTTGAAGGCTGGAAGCTGTGCCGTAGTTAGCTCGTGTTTATGTTTAGAGACTTTTGAAATAGTTACGTTTATTATAGGCATATGTTGCCGTAACACTTTATTTGTACTTCTGCGATACTTATGGTTTGTAATAGTTAGTATTGAACTCTGATTATATATACATCAACCCTAGAACTTTCCAATGTGTGGTTTGAATCATTACTCTGATGGTTTGACTTTGGTTATGGACAATATGGTGACTTTCAACTGTCATGGCCTACGGGTCCAAAAAGGAATTTATTTTCTCTATTTTTGCTACTGCGTGGCGTGACAATTTTGAAGGTTTTGAAACAACTTTAAACCTTTAAACCCCTGTGAGTGATGATCAAGATGCTTTACATGTAAATCCTAGACTCAAACAAAGATGAAAAATTTCCAAGTCTTCAAGCTTGATCCTTGTTGAGCTTCAACACTCTCGAGCTTCACCATATGCTATTTCAAGAACTCAAACAAAGTTAGAATATTTAAGTACGTGATCAAGATGCTTTACATGTAAATACTAGACTCAAACAAAGATGAAAAATTTCCAAGTCTTCAAGCTTGATCCTTGTTGAGCTTCAACACTCTCGAGCTTCACCATATGCTATTTGAAGAACTCAAACAAAGTTAGAATATTTAAGTACGTGAATAAAGAGATTAGCACAACGAAAATGACATGATAATTGATAGGAATAGAATCATTAAGAACATGCAACTATCACTAGATTTGTCATCATCAAAACAAACATAAATAATGCCTTAAAGAAATTTAAGACTAACATATATATATATATATATACATACATACAAACTAACATTGCGCATATTTTTTAACAATAAAATCTCATATCGTCTCATTTAAACAAGGGCAATAAGTCAATTTATAATGAGGCACTTGATTAATTAACTTAAGGGTGCTGCAAAATACATTTGCCAATTTTTTGTACACACAAATTCCAGTTAGGAGGAATAAGTTGCATCTCATGTTGTACATACGGGTGTGGAGAGAAATTCGGTGCGTGCATTCACTTTAGTTGTCAATATCCTCATTGTTTATAAAACTGCATAAAATTTATTGTCCATTTTAAGGACTTTTTTTTAAGTAATGCTAGATACACGTACACCTAAAAGTGGCACTTAAACTATCCACCGCTGACATGGATTTCTAAAATTAATTATTCATCAGTTACCTAACAAAGTTCGAATTAAATTCAAAACTACCATGACATATCAACAGGTGGATAGTTTAAGTACATAAAATCGGTGTACTTAGCATTTTCATTTTTTTCGGTCAAAATCATTTTTTAAGGATGAGTGCTTTAACCATGAAGTCTGTAAAAATATGTATGTGTATTATAAATTTATAATATTAGGTTCAAGTACACTGGTGCCCTTTTTTAAAAATATATTTTTTTTTTAGACTCTCTATTAATAATCGCCTTACTTGAGATTCTAAATTTCGCCGAGCGGGCTATAGTCCAATTGACATAGCCTCTCTCTTCCAGTAGAGAGGGAGAGAGTTTGAATCCCCATAAGGAATTCTAGTTGCTTGACCCCCTGCCCTCCCCCCCCCTAGTTATTCTTCAATCAAAATGAGTGGTCTTTGTTGGGCTTTGTTATAGGTCAGTGTGGGACTTTGGGGATTGGGTTGGGGCTGGGTGTGTGTGGGGGTCCATGGAACCGCGTATGTGTGTATTCAGTCCAGATTCAAGTAAGTATGAAATAAAACTAAAAAACGATTCCAAATTTCTAAATCAATTTCAATTAGGAGCAATTATTACCAAATGCGATGATTGTCTTCAATAATTGTTCTTGATTGAAATCCCAAATTAGGTTGCGGGTCCTAATTGGGATGGCAAGGTAGTAGGATCCAAACCAGCCCACACCACGTTAGAAGCTTGTGGTCTGTTTTAAGGTCTGTTCCTCTCAATTATCTTATTTCGACTTTTAGGGTTTATCTATTGTCATTTTTATAGAATATGATAGAGAGGCAAACTCTAGACAAGTGCACCAATCGCACAACACATGCACTAGGTAATCAAGAAAGTGAGTGGGTGATAAATTTCAAACTCACATTACGTTCTGAATACGATTCGTCCAGGTACTTGAAATTCATCCTACAATCCATTGCCATGTGGGACTTTTAAACACTTGATCTCCATTTAAGAGACCAAAAACACTAATCAACTCGACTAGCCAAACTGGGTAACCCTTAAGCAAAAAGTCGATCACACATATAATGAGTGGACAGAATCTTTGCTATGCATTAATGCATGCATTGTGAACTGTCATGATAGTCACCTTATGGAAGCTACTGAAAAAATGAGGTCATTTTCTGAGACCACTTTTCCAGGGGTACGTAGATAATATGAACGCAAAAAGTTAGAATAGAAATTTCGAAAAAATGAGGTCATTTCTATAAGCCTAAAAGGCAAAAGACACAATCATAAGCAAGTTGTATGGAAACAACTATTTCACATATTCATACTAATTAAGGTTTAGTTTGGTCCTTGTGTGGTTTTTTAAAATGAATTTATAAAATTTAGACTAGCGATAAAAGTACCTTCATTTTTTAATTAGGGCACCTAAAGTAAAGTTAAAATTTTAGTTTTTTATCTTTTACTTTAATTAGTAAGGGCACTTCACTTATTTTACTATGTATTATTTCTTTGTATCTCTCTCCTTATTTATTTCCAAATCATTGGCTACTTCTGATTTTTTTCTGTATTCACTCTTAATTTATATTCAGCGTCTTCTTCGATTTGACTTCTTTTCTTGTAAGTTTTTTTGTTTCACTAATTGTGATTCTTCTCTCTTCTCGATAGGTGTCACATGATCCTCCTGAGCATAATTTATATAATAATATGAATTTGCCCATATCAGGTTTCGAGACTGTTTCTTTGCATAATCAATTAATTACACTCTGATGGTGAAATTACGTTTGTGTGTGTGTGTGTGTGTGTGTGTGTGTGTGTGTGTGTGGCATGGGTTGTATTTATTCCAGATTTATACTTGTCGCAATTTAGCCACATCGTTTTTTCCTTTTGTATAATCTAATGGTTTTATGATATCCATATATCAAGTAACGAAGCCATAGAAACTGCAAAGTGTATTGCACTGAAAGAAGGATTATTAGTAAGTTCAGCTGTTATAAAACTCTATAATTGCAAGTAACACTGTTGCAAGTACCAAATTTATTATTATTATTCTTTGAATATCTTTTAATTTTATAATATTTATGAAATTATATAATACATAATTATATGTGTTGTGGTTGTCTCTGTAGTTTGGTCCCTGTACTTTAGAAAGTGTAACTTTAGTCTCTGTAGATTTGTAAGTGTGTCAAATAAGTCCACTAAGTCCTTTAGTGATGAATAGTTTTGTCAGTAAAAGTAAAAAATTTGTTACAAAAGTGTTTGAGGGACTAAGATGACACACTTATGAAACTACAGGGGGACTAGAATGACGCTTTCTAGCTATAGGGATCAAATTGACATAAAAGGCAAACTAAGAGGGTGTAAAATATAGTTAAAGCCTATAATATATAGTAAAATAAGTGAGGTGCTCTTACTAATGAAGGTAAAAGTTAAAAAGAGATTTTTTAACTTAAATTTAGGTGCTCTAATTAAAAAATGAAGATGCCTTTATGGCCAGCCTAAAATTTATTACTCCCTCCGTCCCATTTTGTGTGTCCATCTTTCCCTTTTGGGAAGTCCCAAAATTGTTGTCCACTTTCCTAAATTAGTATGCAAATTTGACTTAGTTTCCCAAACTACCCTTTCTTGCAATCAACACCAAAATAAAATAAAATAAATTAAAATAAAAAGTGCAATGATTATGGGCAATTGTGGAAAGTATGTGTAGATTCATTTTGTCCCCTTAAATAGTTGGATTCCCCAAAATGAACACATAAAATGAGACGGAGGTAGTAGATAATTTTATATAAGTGACACTCTACTCTTCAAAAAGACATCATGAAATCAAAAGGCAACATTGAGCTTTAAAAGCTCCATTTTAGAGCTTTTAAAAGCTCTCCCAAAAAAGCCCTAAGTTCAATTTTTACAAAGCTCATAAACTAATTATCAAATGAATTAACATGAAATTGTGCTTTAAAAAAGGAGAAGTCCCAAAATGGAGGTCAAACTAAGCCTAAGTCAGCTATTTACGGACTACTTGCATACCTTCATACATTAATACCATACATCGCAGATGTATCCATGGCCGGTCCAAAGGGGGGGGCAAAAGGGGCAACCGCCCCGAGTAACCAAAGTTTACAAAATTTTGAGGGCCTCCATGAAATTTTCATAATTACATTTTTACCTTGAGATTTTTTAGTGTTTTATATTTAGGCCTCTCCAAGGCCCAATTTAGTCAACTACATATATATATATATATATATACAAAGATTCTCTAAAGAGAATCACCTCTCTTTATTAAAGAGATGACCTCTGTTTTGGCCATTAGATTGTGTTTAAAAACTGTGAAATGACAAAACTGTCATTAATGAAAACACGATCAGACGGCCAAAACAGAGGTCCTCTCTTTAATACAGAAAGGGCGCCCTCTTTATAGCTTGACTGTATGTGTATATATATATATATTGATATAGATGTATATAAAACTCAAAAACAAAGGCCCTTAGAATTTTAAAAATTACACTTTTAGTGTAAGAATATTTTGAGTTTTAGAAATAGGCCCCTCTAGAATTTTGAAAGACACCATATAATGTTTAAGTTTCACAAGTAGACTCATATTATAAGTAAACCTCAAAAAAATTGTCAATTATGTACAAGTAAATCCTAAAAAAAATGCCAATTATGTATAACAGTATACGTAGACCCAAAAACTCGTCTCGGGCGAACCCCGTATAAGGGCCTCCCTTTAGTAGTTCGTCTCAGGTCTCCAAATACTCAGGACTGACCCTGAATGTATCTATATATTTATTTGTGCGTTTTTGTGAGTATTGTAGGCATTATACTTGTTGCATATACCCAATAATATACGTGCATGCTAACCTACTTCACAGGTGGTGTACATGTAATAATTGTTGCATATATGAATCTATATATAAGTTATTAATAATATAGAACTTACTAAAATTATTTCATTTTTTTATTCTTTTCATGAGGTGCATAGACTTTCATTATACATTCAAGAGTACAACTATCGTACAATCGATATGGTCGGATCAAGAGGTAAAGTTATCTACCCTTCATGTAAATTTATAGTATTAATTTGTTAACTATCGAGGTCGATCAAATAAAGAGCCAGGGATAAAAATATATAAAATCAATATAATCTGAATGATGAGAAGTAGATGGTTAGAAAAAAAAAAAAGCATTGATCATTACTATCAGTCATACAATTTGATTCCCAAAAAAGAATTTAAATAAAACAATTTGCAATACCATATGTTATACATGTCATAATAATGACATCATTTGATTAAATCAATAACTTACCGTTTCGGCTAATCTACAACAGACGGATTATTCCAATAGCTAGCTTTTTGATTAGATTATGTTATCAATTATCAAATCATCTAATCTCAAAATGGCAGTCGCTTGCAAGCAAAGTATCATTGTGATTTGGGTGTCTCAACTAATTTAAAAAATTATGCAAAGTCATAATCAGAGTTTAGTTTTATAACTCGATTTGTAGTTCGACGACGAACGCAAGAGTATCTATAATTCAAACATTTGATAGATACAACTCTATATAAAATCGCTTGAGTCTAAGTGTCTGTTTGATAATAGTGTGTTATATACTAAAATAGAGTGCATTTTAGTTATTATATTCAGTTGAATTTATCAAAAAGAAAAGTCGTGAAAGGGAAAAGGAAAAATTAAGCCCAACAAAACTAGTTTAAGAATTAAGATATGGTTAAAGTGAAGTCTGACTAATTTCTTTTTGGTTAGGACTATTGTTAAAAGATATAGATCAAATTAGATATGATTTAAAAAGTAGCAAGCGTAAACTTTAAATTTAATGCTATATATATAAGATATATTAGGTTAGGGGTGCAATTCATTGAGGTTTTTTTTTTTTTTTTTTGGGTTTTCCAAAGTATACCCAGACTTCGCCCAAGACTAATATCCTCCGAGATACTGTTGGACACCGAAGCAAGGACTTCTCTCAAAAATGTTTGCTGCATTCATAAGGGCTCAAACTTGAGACCACTTGCTTAAGCAACCAGAGCCCCTTCCACTCATGCCAACCTTTATTGATAAATTCATTGAGGTTTTTTTTTTTTTTTTGATTTTCCAAAGTATATTCAGACTTTGCCCAAGACTAATATCCTTCGAGATACTGTCGGACACCGAAGTATGGACTTCTCCAAAAAAAAGTTTGCTGCATTCATAAGAACTCGAACTTGAAACCACTTACTTAAATGACCAGAGCCCCTTCCACTCAGGCCAAACTTCGTTGGTAAATTCATTGAGCTTTGCTGATCACAAATATAACAATCAATTGGATAGGATAAGACAATTGTTAGCCCATAGTGATCTGTATCTCACTAATAATATGTTGTCATTTCGTATGTATTGACTAGTGGGCCAAGCTAAATGTATGCTAGTTAGAAACAAAGTTCAAATTGCCAAAAAGTCATAGGGGCAAAATTAATCATTCAATAAATGTACTGATTTTCAAGTAGCAGTACTAGTTGTAATAGAGAAGACTTTTGAAGTGTTTGTTTGTGGCCTTTCACATAGCATATTAAATTGATTGATAGAAAGCAAAAAGAAACAAAAAGAAAAAAGAAAAGGACAATTCATTAGGCTCATTACATACCAAATGGATGTATTCTTTTACACTCTGTTTGGTTCTTGAAAATGGTGAGGACCGGAAAAGAAAGGAAAATACAGAACAAGACATTACTAGATGAATATATGCATTTGCATGCACCGTCAATGTCATTAATTAGAGTTACATCTCATAAAGTCTGTGTAATTTTGAAGCATGAGCTCCCCTCCCTATATATTATGAGATTGCTCGTCGATGAAATTTATATTTTCTTTAAACCCATGGAAATACTATACTCATAAGCTTCCAACTTGGTTAGTAGAACTTATGGTCTCTAGTATACCTAGTAATTCAATAAAGGACAATACTGTTGGAAATTATGGATAAGAAATTTCAATAAAATAGTGACTCAATTTGATCGAAGCACGTATAAATATGTTGTTCAAAAAATAAGTTTACGTCTCACACACTATTGTTTAGTGGACCATTACGTGTTGTTCTTGAGGATACTACGATCTAACAATTGAAGTACAACAAAGTTCAATTGTTCTGTAGAATTCTATGTATATAAATTGCTCTCAATAACTCTAGAAAAAATGAAGAAGAGAAGAGATAAAATCTGTAAATAAAAAAAATAAAAAATACAAAAATAAATAAAAAAATACAAAAAAAAAATGTATAGCACAAACTAACTATATTGTATATGTAGAGGTGTCTATTAGTTAAGAGATGCCTACACAAATAGTTGTGTCCCAACACCTATTAACTAAGTATATATCAGTATATACATGTGTATCAACCATTAGACCAGATGAAGTTTCAAAAAATTCAAAGTTCCTACATAAAAAGTTACAACTCTTCACAAAGTGGGTCGGATAGTTGAACGGGTCTGGTCGATCGGTCGAATACCCCTCTGTCAGAAATGTTTAAAAACTTCAAATAGCCGTTGACCCGGTCGACAGGTCTAACACCCCTCTGCCAGAATCTTGAAACTTAGTGTTCCAAGCTGTCCCTAAGCATTGAGTTTGTTCACAGCGATCATTATGATCCTCTTGAGATACCATTGGCTCACATTCACATCTCGAATCTAACAAATACTTGGGTGTTGTTCATTATGTCCCATGTAAATTGTAGTTTGCACAACTTTAAGAAAAATCGTTAACAGAATCACAATGGGTACATAGTAGTCCAAATCATATAGGGTATTAATTTGAAATTACAGGGGGCAAACTAAAAAATGTAAACCATAGGGATCAATTGAGAAAAAAAAAATGAAAGATAATTCCCAAACCGTACGTGCAAACATGCTCGTATTTCACATGACACAAAAAAACAGATTTGCCTCCCAACGACAAAAGACCAAAATGGGATCACGACCACTCTATACATAAGCTTTCACTGCGCTCTTGGATTAAAACAACATTGTGGTACATAGGAAAACAAGTGATAGATCAGAAAAAAAAAAATTTATTGATCCTCACACTGTTGGTTCATACATAAATACATACATATATAAGGGCGGAGCTAGGTATTTATAAATATTTTTGAGTAATTTTTTTGTACATTACTTTTTTCTCAATAACAAGTGTTTGATCATTTATCATTTACTATCACTTGTAAAACAATTTGGTTGGGAAAAAAAATGTGGTGGGACAAATATTTAAAGTTGGTTGAATTCTAATTGGGATCAATGTATTACACATTATTTATTTTTTCCAAAATTTGTGATGGCTAATTACATATATTACCCATTTTGTCATGTAGCTTAAATATTGACACTCAACTCGTCTGTGGTGCTGGTGCTAAGTGCTGATTAATTTTACACTCAAGTCTTCATTTATTTTCATTTCATTTGTCTATCTTTTTTCATGATAAAATTGCTTTAAGTACTTATTTTTGAATCCTTAGTGGCAGTGGTTGGTGGTGGACTGGTAGTGATTGAATGAGCACATAGTGGACTGGTGGTCATGGTAGACACAAGAAAGAAAATAAAGAAAATAAAAATTGGAAAAAAAGGAGAGGGCAAATTTAATATTTTAAATTCAAAATTGGACAAACTTCTTTCTACCAAACTCAATTTGTAAAGTTCTCTTGTAAAGTTCTCTCGGTTTTAAAGAAAAATTTAAGGGCTTCAATTTATTTGCAATTACAAGGGAATTAAAATTTCAGAGCATTTTTGCTCATCCAAAAAATGGTTGGTGTATGCTCATCTAAGTATTCCATTGGCCAATGCAGTGGGACCCAGTATTAAACAACCCACTGCATTGGCCAATGATTGTTTAATCCTGAGTCCCACTGCATTAGCCAATAGGATATTTGGGTGAACATACACCAGGGTGAGCAAATGTGTTCTCTTAAAATTTAAACGTCAACTTCTACACCACTATTAAGGATAAAGTCCATACTACCAGAAATAAAATGTATTTAAAGTTTAAACCACATCAATACACACACACACATATATATATATATATATATATAGTACGAGCATGTTTCACATCCTTTCAGGTGAGGTTAACCAGGTGATCACGATATATGCATTAGGTCTGTACACGGGTCAGATTTAGACCGGATTCACACAAATTAGATCCAGATCAATTAACAATTCTACTATTAGATCCAATCGATTTATCCGTCGGATTTGCCTTATTTAATCCATATCCATATTTGATCGGATCTGGATATTCGGATCCGGTTGTCGGATCTAAAACGGCAATTTAGATGCTTATATGTATTCTAGTATTACCATAGAAACTATTGTTTTTATTATTTTCTCCATACAAACACAAAAGTCAATCAACGTTTAACCCATCAATACACTTGATTATGTAGAAAAATTCTATCTTTAAATCAAAATAATATACCACTGAAAGTAAATTAATATGTATAATCTAGTGTATAATATATACGTTGTTCAATTTTAAATCTAATAGTAATCTTATCTAGTGTATTGTATGTATATTTTTTGTGCATTGTTAATTCTTATTCGGATTCGGATCTTAGGCGGATCGGATACCACAAAATCATATCTGATCCGTCAACCTAACATTCTAAACGGATCTGGATATGGATATGAATCTGGATCTAGATCTAGATTTAAAAAAAGCTTAGATCCATAAAAATAAATAAATTTATAAATAAAATAAAATTAAAATGTGCTAATCCAAATCGGATACGGACCAAGATTCCATCCATTAACATGCCTAATACATACGTGTGTGTGTGTGATGAACGTTCAGAATGGAATGGGTGAAAAGTGAATGACAAAGTGGGTAAAGGACTAGTAGAGTAGTAGGGAACATGTTGTGGTATGTTTAATGGTTTAGATAAACACATACAACAAACCATATACACAATCACACAGACCCGTGAACTTTGAATATTTATGGTTTCATATATATGACCCGTGACATTCTAATGGCCATATTTAACTCTTCCCATTTATGGATACTTTGAGCGTACACATGATATAATGTAAATAATAAAAATGGGTCTTCTGGGTATTTTCCAGAAGTAGTGGGCCCTTTTCTTGTAGGGGTTATGAGTCTCATTTAATAGTCTAATAGATCCTCCTGTCATTGGCTACAAACTAGGGTGTCATTTGGAACGGAATTTCAATTTCGAGTTGAAAATTTTCGATTTTAGAAGCAAAATTTGTATTCCGAAATTCCGAATTTCGAAAATTCCGAAAAAAACTGGAACGGAATTGGAATTATTTTTAGAATTCCAAAAATTCCGAATTTTCGATCCGAAAATTCCGAAAATATTCCGAATAGAATTTTCAAAAATATTCCGATAATATTCTGAGTTCTTATATTATACAATGTAAATATGTAATACATATATACTATGTAACCATGTTTGATTTTTTTTAGGTATTGATATTATGGACTTAATGTGTTTTAAGTGTTAGTTGTTGCTTTAAAAAAAAATGTGTTGTATTTTATGTTAGAAATTTGTAATAGCTGTGTGGATTATTTTTATTGTGTAGGCAGTGGTTGGAAAATTCCGAAAATATCCGAAAATTTCCAATTCCGAAAATTTTTGAAATTTCCGAAAATTCCGAAAATTCAGAATCGGAAATGCTTTTTAGAATTCCGAAATTTCGGAATGGAATTCGGAAAGCATAAGTCGATTCCGAAAATTTTGGAATTTTTTCCGAAATAGCCTATTCCGTTCCGTTCCGTTCCGTCCGAATGACACCCCTACTACAAACCTACATGGTACCGCATAAGCGTATATGTCGCTCCATTTTAATACACACAACCATTCGTGGAGAGTGTTTAGAAACGTTTACTCAGTTATACCTGCTTTTGCGATAGAAATATAAAAAGGTAGCGGTTGGTAGATCAAGGGCAGCTTCTCTCCATCCGTTATTATTGTTATCTTTATTGTGATTGTCATTTGACAATTCAAATAGTTTGCATTTACTTTGGGGAAATTGGAACCGCATTTGGGACCACAACGTGATCCCAAACAAGCTCGTTCTATCTGCATAAAGAGTGTTTTATTGAAGGATTGCACTTCGGAGTTTGCACAATACTATTTTAGTCTAGGGCAAATACGCTAATTGTAATTAGTGCATATTTTAGATATACCCCTTTTGCAGACTGAATCGACTTTGTCACATTAAATAGATTTTTAGTGTTTGCACATTAGCTCAAATCACAAGGCATATTAGTGACACGTTTGAAATTTATGCACGAGGTGTATCTGTAGTTTTAACTCTTGGGTTTTGCTCATGCCCTTAGGGCATATGTCAAGGTTCCCAAATATAGAAATAAACAAGGGAGACAGACATTGAAACCCACACTATACCCCTTATTTATTTCTACTTTTGGAACCTTAATATATACTCTAATGGCTCATGTTAACAAAACTCTTTTATTTTTATAGACAGCTTGTGTTGTTCACAAGTTGGGCCAATAATGCAATGCCCATTGCAATTGTGATTATTTAAAGTGGGCTCTAGTCACTGAAGACATAAAGATTAAACCTGGCCCAAACGTGAATTACATTTCAATTGTGTGCTCAAGCCCAATTTTCATGCCTATTAATTTAGTATTGGTCCAGTCCAATTGGTACCATTTATCTTTGTTGGACCAACATTTTTCAGAGACTAGCAAAGGTTTCCACCGGGTAATGTTAAGAATACAGTGTGCTTACCAAGAGAGAGACAAATTGTACATAATTGTTTGGGATATGGAAATTGGGCTTTCTCTTGTGTAATTGCACTGTGCACCTAAAAAGAGCACTATCATACCCACACATTTTTTGACACACGCTTTAAATGCATGTACCTTGTGTTGTGTGAGTGGTGCACAGAAAAGTGTGAAAAATTCAAACAGCACAAGGTACATGCATTAAAAGCATAGTGTGTCAAAAAGTGTGTAGAAAGGTGTGTATACCAAGCATTACTGTTTTTGTAATTCTCAACTTTGCCTAAGCAGGGCCGGCCTTGAGGTTTTGGGGGTCTTAGGCGAACTTCTAAAATGACTGTCACATCCATCCTAGAAAAATACATTCATTTTAAATGCATAAGTGAGATTTTTAGAATTGTTAATGTTGATTAATAATTGAGACAGTAATGATTGGGTGACAGAATTTGTGCACCGAAAAATCGTGATCATTCATTTCGGTGGACCCCACGCCAAAGTGTATGGGGCCCACCAAAATGAATGACCACAATTTTTCTGTGCACAAATTCGGTGACTCTAGCATTACTGTAATTGAGATGAGATTGATTGTGAGTCAACGTTGAGTGTCAATCGATGACACAAGGAGTTGGTGATTCATGAAGCATTAACACGTTTTAAATGGCATTTATATGACTCAAATGTTATTTGACTTTATTTGGTAAATGTGAATAGTAATTTCACATGTTTTGTGTATTTCTAGTAGTTTTGATCTTGGTTTAGATCATTTTGATTGTTTAGAGATAACCCATGTGATACGTTGCATAAAAGGTAGGTTATCTAGAAATTTCACGGAAATATATTTCAGAACGTAATTACGGCAACAAACGGAACTTAGATGAAAGGCTTTATAAATTATAGTTTTCACTCGTGAAGTAATGTATTAGACACGTAAGAAGTTTCGAGGGATAATTAGGGGTTTTGAAAACTCGTGGGGAGGTAAACGCAATTTTCAAGAATCGTACCTATATATAGAAACTCAAGAGATACTTTCATTTTAAAGTTTCTCAAAACCTAAATCAAGAGAGGTGATTTTGCTTGGAGCTTCAAGGCGCAAATCGATAACTTTCCAATCGTCAGTTTTTCCACAAATTCCATATTCAAAAGAGCTTCAAGGCGCAAATTGATGACTTTCCAATCGTTAGTTTTCCCCAAATTCCATATTCGAACTCCTCGAGGTAAGAGCGTCATTTTAAAACCTCTTAAGCCTCGTTTAGTTAAGTCTTACAAAAATGCTAATTCTAGAAATTTGGGGAAAACGTGTATATACTTGTAGGAATCCCTTGAGATCGAAGATTCGACGTTTAATCAGTTCCCTAGTACTTCCCTCAAAGTTATAGGACGGTTGCACAAGGTATGAATTCTGATCCTGTGTATTATAGGGAACTTATATGTTTTGAATATCCGATTTGAAAATTTTGGATTTGGGCAAAATTCATGTAGTAGTTAGGCCAGTTAATTATGCACGTGAAATCATATGAAAAACATGTGTATATATTCATATGAGCATGCTATGTGTCTATGTCGGTCAAAGGGGAGTTTGATACAAATTCATTCTGGGGGTAAGCTCATCGATGTTTGAGGATTTGGTAGCGACGGCTACAATGCATGGTTTGGGAGAAGGCCTTGCCAAGGCACAGTGTATGGTTTGGAAGAAGGCCTTGCCAGGACACTTGGATGAGTGGTTCCGAGAAGGCCCTCCACGGCATCAATTCCATTGTTTCATTATCGGACGAATGTGTATCTCTCACCCCGGAGACTATTTTTGATATGTTTTGATGTTAAGAACATGAATTGTCTTATAAGCATATGTTTAGAATTGTACGCTCGCATATAGCTAAGCAGTGGAGATTTACTCCATTACAAATGATAAGAAGAAAGGAAAGAAGAAGCATGAGGAGTGAGGTCGTGGGGACGATAAGGATCTTCTCTTGTACATGTTTTTGTTTCTATTCCAAATGATGTAATTTGAGTAGTTCGGATTATGTACATAACTTAGAACTTTGGAATGGATTAGTACTGTTGTAATATGTCGTTAAACTTCTTATAGTTTTGTTTGAAACGAATCCGAACTCGTGGATTCGTGCTTAGAATACTTAACTTGTCAAATTCAAGTTTGGATGGATGTGATTAGACTTTCGTGAATTGAGCCAAACATGCATTAGCTTGTTTCATTATTGTTTTTTTCCATGGATTAGTAGGGTGCGTTTACGCTTTTAAAATCTTGTTATCGCTTGTGAAGTTTGGATTTATGTAAGGGTGTTTGGAGTAATGAAAGAGGTGTGGTCAAGGGCGGACCCAAAGAGGGACTAGGTGGGCGACGGCCCCTGCAAAAAAAAATTGAAAATTTTGAGGGTCTATAGAGAATTTTGAAGATTTGAAAATATTTTACACAGTGCCCCCCCCAAATTTGTGACTTTACATGTGGAGGTTCTTAACACATAGTGTCCACTTGGCTTTCATTAGGTTGAAATGGTGATGTGTTAGGAATCACATTTGGGGATAAAAAAAAAATTGAGAAGAATAATATTGCAGGATTAATAACAATATCCACTAATGTGACCGTGTGACATTAAAAGTCTCTATTAATAGTGAATGGGAAGAGTAGTATCCCCTTATTCAGCTCAGGAGATAAACAATGTCTAAATCTAATTTGTCATAACTACTCGTTCGACTCTCTGTCTTACTTAAAAATAAAAAATATGCATAAATGTCCCCAAAAAAATTTCTCAGGGGCGCTGCCCCCAAACCCCCGCATGGAACTTGCCCCCCTAGCACAAAATCCTGGGTCCACCACTGGGTATGGTTGTTTGATGCCTTAAGCAAAATCCTGCAAGAACACTTTTTCTACCCTTTCCGAAATTTTTAAAACGTTTTGATTGGTTCTTAGGGTACCTTTGGGACCCCTTTCAACATAATTTCATTCGCTTCAAAATATAATTACTTTTTCAATTTTATACAGATTTTATAACTGGAAGGTTATTGTTTCCAAAAGTTTGAATACTAAATGTTTGTTTTAAGTCATTTTTCCACTGCTGTAATCTTATATGAATTAGTTGAGCCTCGATGGCGTGCCACGTGTCCTATTTTCGCCCGTGGCGGGATGGGTCGTGACAATGAGACCCTCTTCATATAAGCATGAACTAATTGTCAAATTCAGAAATGTACTTTTTAAAAGTCATTTGGGTCTATTTGGTCATAGTTTTGGTCTATTTAGGGAAATCTGATTTTTTTTAGGACGGGAGCAGCACTAAGAATTTGAGTGTTTTAGTAAAAAGATATCCCAAAAAACTGCAAGTAAGCTTAATAAATTTCAAAGATTCAGTTTTATAAATAAAATGCAAGAAAAGTGACCAAAAATATTGAAAAGTCTTAAATTTGGGAAAGTTCAGTAGGTATTTTTTATTTAAGGAAAAATGCTAAGTACACCAGTTTTGTGCACCTAATGAGTAGTTTTTTTTTTCCCAAACAAGCCCCTTGGGTCTTGGGGTTTTTAGGTTGTATTTGGGGCCTTTGGGCTGAATAATTACTATCCAATGTTTGAGATTAAGGGCCTAAAATTATCCAAAATATTAGGGGCTTCAAGCAGGGCCCTACAATTTTATATATCAGGGCCGGCCTGTGCCTAAGTGAGATGTTGGAGGCTAATTTTTGTATTATTTTGTGGTGTAATACTTCATACACAACTTTCATACAACATTTTGTGCACAACTTACAAAAGTGTGTATATCTCTCTCCTGTGTCACTGTGGGGTCCACTGATATCACAATATGACATAGGAAAGAGATAAACTGTCACACCCCAACCCGCCTCGTGCGGATTAGGACACGTGTAACAAGGCTACAAGCTCCCAATTACATTACTTTGTAAAGAAATATACGAATTATAGAGAAACACATGTATTTAACCACATTAAACAACTCTGATGTTACAAAATAGGCTCCAAGGGCAAAATGGTCATTAATAAAGTATGTAAAATTTTTATACCAAAAGTTAGATTTTTGAGTCCCGGTTCCAACGCAACAAACGGCACGCGAAACCGAGTTTCCTAGAAGAAGTTATGCATGTTTCCGTAAAAACGGACATGCTGGGGAAAAATACAAGGCGGATCGATCCCTTCATAATGGGCGGATCGATCCATTTATATTAGTCTCCCGCAGAATGTCCCCTTGGAAGGGCGGATCGATCCCTTCACAAATCGCGGATCGATCCCCTTCACAAATTTTGCTGCTAAATTTCCTTTGCTGTCAAACAAGTTTCCAAGTTCACTTTCACTTTCCAAAATACAAGTTTTAGGATTCAAACTCTTTTTCTACAACCCAAATATGAACATTAACATAAAAGAAACCATAATTTACATCATTTTACAAGTTCAAAAGTAGTTCACAAGTATGAGGCTCAAATCTCCCCCATCTCTCCCATCTCTCTCGTCTCTCCTCATCTCTCCCGTCCACAAGTCCAGACTTCAAGCCTCAAGTCGAGAACCTCAAGCCACTAGTTACATTATAACATAAGTTTAAAACGTATCTACAAGTTCGCCCAAGACATGAGTTAACTATACATCTCCAAACCATAAGTTGCATTAGAAAACTTAAATATCTAGATTTATAAACATATCAACACACATCTCATAACCCCCACGCCCAACTTGTCGTTTTGATCATTTTCCTTCCTCCTCCCGTGCCGTACCTGCGGTGGTTATTCAATAACCACAACAGAAAATAGCATTTGTTTAAGCTTTCGCTTAGTGAGTAAACTAATCACGTGTATGAATATAATGTCATATTCAATGCACAAATCAACAATTAACATATCATTTAGTCTCCAAAGACCAAATATCAATTCACCGTGTCGTCGCTCTTGCCTTTTGCCCTTATGTGCATATAGCACCTCTAATTCACACAATCTCACACACCCTTCCACAGCTGGGTCGCAACTCACACACCTTTACACAGTTAGTGTGGTGAGTACCCTTACACCGTTGGGTTTTTCCACTTCTCCTTATTATGGAGTAAATCCACGGTGAATTAACATAAGGCTTTCTTCAACCCACATAAGCACATAATCACATCATCATCTCAGCATGGTAATTCACACACCATTTAACACATATTAACTTCCAATTTTAAGTAAACTAGCCAAACCCACATAAATCAACATGTTCATATATACCCAATTCTCATGTCCATGCTCTAATTTACAAGAATTCAACAAACTAACATGTAAATTAACACATTTAACATGATTTACATTCAGCCCATGGATTAGAGTCACTCACCTCTTATAGATTTTACCCCAACAAGCAAATTCCTTAACAATTGTTGCCCAAATCCTACTCCGGAGTGGTTCCTACAAGTTTTCGGCAACCGCTTGTCACCGTTTAGAGTGAGCTACCAAAATCCGACAATTGAAACGTAAATTAAAGGTATAGAAACGTTCGTCTCACCTCCACGAGTCCGAAAATGGCTTCGATTCGTGAATCCGATGAACGGCGGCGACGGAACGGCGGAATTACGGCGTCGGTGACGGTCCGTCTTCTCTCTCGGAGCTCACCTCTTCTCTTCTTCTTTTAATTTCAGTGATACATGAGACATGTCTCATGCTTTGACACACACACTCATGCACAAGCATGAGGTGTCAAAGCCACACTTTAGCCATTTTTCGTTTACACCCCCCCGGATTTTCTTAAGTCTTATTATGATATCCCCAAACATTCCATTAACTACCCAATTATTTAATGAGTGTTTGTCTAAGTTCCGTATGGGTCCCAACGTGGATCCCACATATTTTGTGAAGTTGCTATCATACCTACCAATTTAAATCTTTTTCAATTATACCCCTATTTGGGTGTCCAAACTAATAACAAATGCTAAACATATATCATCATATAATATGAAAGCATTTAAACAAATAATAATGTAATCATATAAATGCATTTAATCACATAACATGCGCATATTTTTATTCGGGCCCTTCATTGGGTCCCACTTCCAATACCCGTCCCACCTCACTGGGGACTTTTCCAATTAGTGTCCCTCTTCTGAACACTTTTTCTGGGCGAGTCCAAAGCCTCCCCTTAATCCATTTTACACACTAATTATATCAATTAATGCATGTTAAGTTAATAATTAATCCTTTTTCCGGGTACGGGTGTTACATAAACACACTTTTATGGGTTGTGCACACAAGGTTGTATGAAAGTTGTGTGTGAAGTTTATCCTATTTTGTGTAAATTTCTTTGAACATTATGCACATTTATTTGAAATTAAAGAATATCTAAATTGGTAAATGGAGTAAAAGTGAGATGGAGTGAAGTAGGAGTGTGCAATATTAAATGGTATAAGAGTTAGCATGCTTCGTGAGTAAGAGTGGAGTGGAGTAGGAGTAGCCATATATATAAACGGAGTGGAGTATGAGTATGGCGATGCTTACTCCACTCCTCTCTGCTGCCATTCCTACACACACATACTTTTCCTGCTGCTTACATGCAAGTTCGAGGTAAAGAACATATATTTAGCAGAAAAAATAAAGCACCAAAACATAAGCCCCCTAAAACAATTCTTCCCAAATTTAGTTTTCAATAGCTTTTATCAATTGTATCACAAACCACACATATCATTCCCACATCATTTAATACAAATGTCAAAACTTAAAACAATTGAGACTAAATTTGGGATTTAAATTGAGAAGCGTAGCAGTACTCAAAGTTGGGACATGGGATTAACTTCTCAGAGCATCTTCATTAGTCATTTTGAGTAGCCAAATATCAATTGGATCCTTGAATAGTGTTTAACTTCTCAAATGACTCCCATAACCATAGTTGCCAAAATGAGCCTCCATTTTCATATTTTATGTATTTTATTACGTTTTAACCATTGGTACTCTTCAACCATTATTGCAATGGCAAATCGGAGTAGAATAAGGCGCAAATCTCGGACACATGCACGGACCTCAAGACACATGCACCAGGTAAATCATAGAGGCAAGCCAGTGGTAAGATCTGAATCCACACCAAACTGAACATTTTTTAAAGTCCATCCCTCCAACTATCTTACACAGCCCCCTGGAGTTTTTCGAACACCCCCGGGTTGAGACTCGCTTCCTCCCACGCTTCCACCCAGGCTAGGCACACAACATCAACAAAACACAAACCACAACACATGATTTAAATGCATGTACCTTCTGTTGTGTGAATTTTTCACAAGGCTCACACTTTTTTTGGAAGCACAAGGTATATACATTTAGTAAATCATCGAATCTCAGCAACTAAATCATTCAAGCTCCTTCCAATAATTATCTCCACATGCACAACAAAAAAATGCATACCACAAATTTGAGCCTGCAATGGACCCTCCAACCCAGCCAATAAGACAGTGACTCTCCTATATACTAATCAAAATTTTGAATGGTGGACATTTTTTGGATCCCAATACCCATATATATATGTGCGTATATGTATAATCGCACATAGTGTTACAATTAATTATTGGCTTGATTGTTTTAACAAAGCTCTAAGAATTTTTATATACATAAATTGTTTTTGTGTTTTGTGATATTGAGTGATTGATAAAAGATGATGAGGTCTACTTTTTCATCAAAGCTTGTGAAATTTCTGATTGTGCTCATGGTCATTACCCTTATTTTATCTTCAGTTGTTGCCCAACGTGGTGGCGGAGGTAGTGGCAGTGGCGGTGGGGGTGGGGGTGGGGGTGGGGGTGGGGGTGTGGGTGGGGGGTGGGGGTGAGGGAGGGGGGACTGGTGGCGGAGGAGGAGGTGGAACCGGCAGTGGTGCCAGGGGCAGCGGTGGTGGAGGAGGAACCGGTGGTGGAGTTGAAGACGGTAATCCAAGTGGAAGTAGCAGAGGTGGAAACGGTGGCACCGGCGGCACAGGTCGTGCCGGAGGGAGCAGTGGAGTGCCAACTACTGGTCGGCCTGCAAGTAGCTCAACAAGCTTCTCCAATGGATGGCCACTTTCCGCCATGTGCCTTTTTGCTTATGCTTTATTTCTTCAATTCCTAAACTAAGGGCCCGTTAGACATAGTTTCCTAATTTATGAACTCCAAATTTGTTGCCAAATAGTTCCTAATTAAATACCTATATGGGAGTGCATTAGAATTATTTCTATTGATACCTAGTGTTTATTTATTTATTGATTTATTATTATTATTATTATTTTTTTGTTGGGCTCACTATATGCCATACTGTTAGGGAATAAGCAGAGTGGAGTGTTGGTTCTATTGTTTCTGATTTTAGGTCTCAAATCTTTGATTACTTCATTGATATATGACAGTGAGTAGTGTAGACAGTAGATACATTTAGGATGGGGCTATGGACACCACTCTATTTGCTAGGTACACCACCCTTTTATTGTTTAATGATTTTTAACCCATCTCTCTCTCTCTCTCTCTCTCTCTCTCTCTCTCTCTCTCTCTCTCTCTCTCTCTCGCAAGAGCTCACCACCGGACCAATACCAACACATCGCCATCGCCGCCGCCGCCGCCGCCTCCATAGGGCCACACACACCACCATCTCCGGACCACCACCTGACCATCATCTCTATCTCTCATCCCATATATTTTCCGACGCCTACCCCCATCCTCTTTCCACTAATTTAGAAGAAAAAAATTGTCTTATGCATGGGTAGTCAATGTTCTTAAAACCTTTTTTCTCTTTCTAGTCTTTTTCTCTCTCTTGGAAACAACTCTCTTGGAAAAATTGTCTTATGTCAGGACTGAGGTCTTATTCGAGTTACTCGGCAACAACTCTCTATACGCCTTAAGCAATGGTTCGAATCCCTCTCTCCCATTGTATATATATATATATATATGCCCCCCTCCCCTCCCCAAAAAAAAAATTTCACATAAATATCAACATAATATATTATTTTAATTAGTGGGGAAAAATCTCTATGATTATATGGTAGGGGAAGACAGTTGACTTGGAAGCTAGGAATTTCTAGTAGGATAGAGAAAATATTCAAAAGAGCAAGATATAAAGTTTATGTGAATGTAGAACAATTGAAAAATATGGGACTGGAAAGTGAAGACAACGATATTTAATCTCCTTGATTAATTAGCCGACCATCTATTGTCCACTTGTTGAAGAATGCTTAATTTAGAGTGATTAATTCAACAGAATCTATGAAGAGTCCTAAAGTTGTGCATACAAATCTTTGATTGCATTTGAGCTTACAATCTTTAATTCGATAAAAACGTATTGTTATTATTAATCTGTTTTAATAGAAATTCTAGAATTTCATGAATTTAAATATCTCAATTCACAAGTTGTAAGATATATTTGATTTAAGAATCTATTGACTAATTGTTCTTGTTATTGAAAAAACTAAAAGCGTGAAGCTATGCTTTATTATTTTGAATGCCAAATTTATTTTTCAAATGCTATGCTATATGTACCACATGCAATGGTATGTGGTACCACCAATTACTGTCATAATATATTATATAATTGAAAGAATTTCAAAATCAATTTTAAAATTCAAATTTAAAAAACATAACATTATTCAAAATAAAATAATGTCTATACTTGTCCACTCTATCGTGCTTCAGACTCAGAGAGCCAAATATTGAAGAAACTTCTCTGTCCCTCAAAGCTTTTCCTTACGTAGCCTACTCTATTTATTGTCATTCTTTTTTTTTTTTTTGCTACAGTCAAAGCACCCACTGGCGCCACACACACACACGATAGACAGCCACTGGCTGAAGGGGAGTGAAACCCCCTGTTCAAAGTCCCATGAGGGGACTCGAACTCCCCACCTCCCACAAAGGAGAGGTGGTACATGACCATCTAGGCTAGAAGCCCCGGTCCTCTTATGGGAAATTATTTTAATGCGTGTAATGATTTTTGTGCGCGTCGTGCTCGCATGAGAGACGGGGAATTAATATTCACTCGTAGGTCGACACATGAATATTCACTCGTAGGTCGACACATGAAATTGGTGCATTAAATGCTACACTGTTGTATGTAACATATGATAAAATATTGTAACAACAATGAAAAAAAAATATTATCACAGTGATTCTTGTAACCACCATGACAAAAAATTATAACCACTGATAAATCAACTTTGGTTTAATCCAAACAAGAGTTTTTCATCCAATGGCTAAGATCTCACCCTCTTTCCAGCGCGTATATGTAGACACCCCAATTTTGACCGACCATCGAATTCAGGAAGCGATTACCTCTAAAAATCAATGACAACAATGTTCGGCCGAATTTGAAAGTCTTCAAAAGGATAATTGAAGCACTTTGGAAAGAGTCCCTCAAATCTCTAAGATTATCAAAATTCAGAAGGGAAGAAGGTAAATCAAGTGCTAAGGCAATTTTAGGTGGGAAATACGTATAAAAGAAAACAAACAAAAAAAATACTCCCTCCGTCTCATATTTAGAGTCTCTTTTGGGAATTTCAACTTATTAATGGGACAACTTTGATTTTGGTGAGATTTTCAACTTTCCAATATTGCTCTTTTTGAAATTCAAAATTATAGTGTCACATCAAAACAAAGAGAGAGAAGAGTTGGATATAATAAAGGACAAATTTGGAAAGTATGTATTAAAGTACTTTGACTTTTCAAATAGGACTCTTAAAATGGGACATCAAAAAATGGCATCAAAGACTCTTAATATGGGACAGAGGGAGTATATTTTTGTGTGTGTGCATGGATTTTATTTTTTATTTTTTGGTTAAAAGAAAAGAAACATGGACCTTTGAGCAACACACTGATGACGCTGTCATCATCCCCGCTGGATGTCCATATCAAATTTTTAAAAAAAAAAAAACCCTTAAGGTGCCTTGCTTCAACACTTACTGCCATGTTTGTTTTATGATTTAGTTTTGTTGTAATGTTAAGAACAGTTTTGCAACGTTACGTAGGAGATATATCCAACATTGATCTTATATAAAAGCCATAACCCTTTGTTCATAGATCTACGGTTCCAAGAATTTTGTAAGGGCATCTTTGATGAAAGGCTTAAAAGTCCAATATGCATTTATTTTGCTAAAATTGTGCCTTCGAGTGAGGGATATAAAAGTATCAAGGGTTGCGACTTTTAACATAAAAGTATCAAGGGTTGCGACTTCCGTGAATAGCTAAGAAGCACAAGTATGAGGATGCGGATGCCGGTGTGGTGGGATTAGTTTGTTTCCCTAAAATTTAGGATGTTGGCCGGTGCGCGGAAATACTTGTTTAAAATATTAAATGAAATATAACTTCAGGTAATTGTATAAACTATTCTACAACTATATCGTCTTGACTTTTTTATGTCATTTAGATATGAATAACATGCAACACAAGCATTTTGAAGCGTAATCCAATTTGCAACTCTTAATTGAGCCCAAAGTTTTTAAAATCACATTAGAGACCTTTACTTTAAGCGAAAAATTCGAACTCTCTTTCGCACTTGAGACGAATCCATGCCAGTTGGGATGTGAGTGTGCATCTGTTGCGGATTCTTCAAACTATTAGAAGAATACATGCTTCCTTGATGAGCAGTAAAAAGTTACTAAGAGTTTTGATTCTTCAGGAATGGCTATAAAAGTCCTACGGTTATGTCCTTTATGAAAAGGTACACAAGTCCTAGGGTTTGCATCCTTTTATGAAGAGATAAAAGGACCCAAAACGTGTGCAATTTTTGTAAAAGTTGGGAATTTATAACTCTATAAATAGGGAGGAATTCGCGCATTTCAAATCAATCTATAACCAATCCATTAAGATATGGTTAAAGTGAAGTGTGAATAATTTCTTTTTGGTTAGGACTATTTTCAATATTGTTAAAAGATATAGATTAAATTAGATACGATTTAAAAAGTAACAAGCATATACTTTAAATTTAATGCTATATATATATAAAATATAAAAAATTTATAGAATTGTCAGGGGTTAATTAAGCGTCAGATTCCATATTCTAATATATATAGATTAGGGATGCAATTCATTGACCTTTTTTTTTCTTTTCTTTTTTTGGTTTCCCAAGGTATCCCCAGAGTTCCCCCAAGACTAATCCTCCAAAGTACTGTCGGACACCGAAGCGAGAACCTCTCCCAAGAAAGTTTGCTGCATCCACAAAAATTCAAACTTGAGACCACTTACTTAAGCGAGGGTAATATTTGGGGCACAAACAAATCTCACTAACATTTACTAACACACTCTATCTCTCTCCTAGTGGCATTGTGGGATCCGCAGTGGACCCCGCAGTACCACTAGGAGAGAGATAGAGTGTGTTAGTAAGTGTTAGTGAGATTTGTTTGTGCCCTTAGCATTGTCCCTTAAGCGACCAGAGCTCCTTCCACTCAGGCCAACCTTCGTTAGTAAATTCATTGCTTTGCTGATCACAAATATAACAATCAATTGGATAGGATAAGACAATTGTTAGCTCATAGTGATCTGTATCTCGCTAATAATGTGTAGTCATTTCGTATGTATTGACTAGTGTGCCAAGCTAAATGTATGCTAGTTAGAAACAAAGTTCATGATATAATGTAAATGTCTTTTGGGTATTCTAATGGCCATATTTAACCCTTCCCATTTATGGTTACTTTGAGTGTACCACATGATATAATGTAAATATCTTTTGGGTATTTTCCAAAAGTAGTGGTCCCTTTTCTTGTAGGGGTTGTGAGTCTCATTTAAAAGATCCTCCTGTCATTGGCTATAAGCCTACAAGCCTACATGGTACCGTATAAGCATATATGTCACTCTATTTTAATATGCACAACCATTCGTGGAGAGTGTTTGGAAACATTTACTCGATTGTACCTGCTTTTGCAATAGAAACATAAAAAGATTGCGGTTGGTAGATCAAGTTGCACTTGGGCTGCTTCTCTCCATCCGTTATTATTGTCATATTTTTTGTGATTGTCATTTGATAATCCATATAGTTTGCAATTACTTTGGGAAAATTGGAACCGCATTTGGGACCACTACGTGATCCCAAACAAGCTCTTTCTATCTGCATAGAGAGTGTTTTATTGAAGGATTGCACTTCGGAGTTTGCAAAATACTAATTTAGTCTTGAGTTAATTACAAAGACGCTAATTGTAATTAGTGCATATTTTAGATACGCCCCTTTTGCATACTAAATCGGCTTTGTCACATTTAATAGGTTTTTAGTGGTTGCACATTAGTTCATATCACAAGGCATATTAGTGACACGTTTGAAATTTATGCAGGAGGTGCATCTGTAGTTTTAACTCTTGGGTTTTAAATAAATAAGAGAGACAAACACTGAACCCCACACCAAACATTAAAACCCACACTATACTCTTTATTTATTTCTACTTTTGAAACTTTAATATATGTTGCAAGGGATGTTAACAAAACTCTTTTAACTCTTTTATTTTTTAGGACAGCTTGTGTTGTTCACAAGTTGGGCCAATAATGCAAGTCCAAAATACAAATAAAGCCCATTGCAATTGTGATTTTTTAAAGAGGGCTATAGTCACTGAAGACATAAAGATTAGACCTGGCCCAAACATGAATTACATTTCAATTGTGTGCTCAAGCCCAATAATCATGCCTATTATTTTAGTTTTGGTCCAGTCCAATTGGGACCATTTATCTTGGTTGGACCAACATTTTGCAGAGACTCTAGCAAAGGTTTCCACTGGGTAATGTTAAGAATACACAGTGTGTACGAAGAGAGACAAATTGTACATAATTGTCAGGGATATGGAAATTGGTTTCTCTCTTGTGTAAAGCGCACTGTGCACCTAAAGTAAATTTATTGCTGCATCCCACGCTCCAAAAAGTTCTTTTTTTGTAATTCTCAGCATTGCCTAAGCAGGCCCGGCCCTGAGGTTTTGGAGGTCTTAGACGAACTTCTAAAATGAGTGTCACATCCGTTCCGGGAAAATGCTTTCATTTTAAATGCATAAGTGAGATTTTGAGAATTTTTTATTAATAATTGAGGTAAGGTTGACTGTGAGTCAACGTGGAGTGTCAATCGAGGACACTGGGTGATCATTCGTAAAGCATTAACACGTTTTAAATGGCATTTATATGACCTAAATGTCATCTGACTTTATCTGGTAAATGTGAATAGTAATTTCACCTATTTTGTGTATTTTCTGCTAGTTTTTTATCTTGGTTTATCATTTTGATTGTTTAGAGATAACTCATGTGATACATTGCATAAAAGGTAGGTTATCTAAAAATTCCACGGAACTATATTTCGGAACGTAATTACGATAACAAACGGAACTTAGACAAAAAGTTTTATAAATTATAGTTTTCACTCGTGAAGTAATACATGAGACATGTATGACATTTTGAGGGATAATTAGGGGTTTTGAAAACTCGTGGGGAGGTAAACACAATTTTTGAGAATCGTGCCTATATATAGAAACTCAAGAGATATTTTCAATTTAAAGTTTCTCAAAACCTAAATCAAGAGAGGTGATTTTGCTTATAGCTTCAAATCGACGACTTTCCATTCGTCAGTTTTTTCTCAAATTCCATATTTGAACTGGTCGAGGTAAGAGCGTCATTTTAATACCTCTTAGGCCTCGTTTGGTTAAATCTTATGAAAATGATAATTCTAAAAATTTGGGGAAAACGTGTATATACTTGTAGAAATCCCTTGAAATCGGAGATTCGACGTTAATCGATCCCCTAGTACTTCCCTCAACGTTGTAGGATGGTTGCATGAGGTATGAATTATGATCCTATGTATTATAGGGAACTTACATGTTTTGAATATCCGATTTGATCTTTTTGGATCCAGGCAAAATTCATGTAGTAGTTAGGCTCGTTAATTATACACATGAAATTGTATGAAAAGCATGTGTATGTGTTTATATGAACTTGCTATGTGTCTATATGAGTCAAAGGGGAGTTTAATACAAATTCATTCTGGGGGTACGCTCCTCGATGTTTGAGGATTTGGTAGCGACGGCTGTAGTGCATGGTTTAGGAGAAAGGTCCTGCCAGGGCACAATGTATAGTTTGGGAGAATGCCCTGCCAGGACACTTGGATGAGTGGTTGGGAGAAGGCACTCCACGGCATCAATTGCACTGTTTCATTACCGGACGAATGTGTATCCCTCACCCCGAAGACTATTTTTTATGTGTTTTGATGTTTAGAACATGAATCGTCAGAGAAGCATATGTTTAGAATTGTACACTCAGCATATAGCTGAGCAATGGAGATTTAATCCATTGCAGGTGATAAGAAGAAAGGAAAGAAGAAGTGTAAGGAACAAGACCGTAGGGACGACGGGGATCTTCTCTTGTACATGTTTTTGTTTCTATTCCAAATGATGTAATTTTGGATAGTTCGGATTATGTATGTAACTTAGAACTTTGGAATGGATTCATAATGTTGTAATATGCCATTAAACTTCTTATAGTTTCGTTTGAAAGGAATCCAAACTTGTGGATTCATGCTTTGAAAACTTAACTTGTCAAATTCGAGTTTGGATAGATGCAATTAGACTTTCATGAATTGAGCCAAACAAACCATAGCTTGTTTTGTTATTGTTTCTTTCCAGGATTAGTAGGGTGCATTTACGCTTTTAAAATCTTGTTATCACTTGTGAAGTTTGGATTTATGTAAGGGTGTTTGGAGTAATGAAAGAGGTGTGGTTGTTTGATGCTTTAAAACAAAATTCTGCAGGATTGGGGAGAATTCTGCTAAAGGGTCATTCGACCGATCGAGCAGGACAATTCGACTGGTCGAAATTGCTGCTACAAGAACACTTTTTCTACCCTTTCCAGAAATTTTTAAAATGTTTTGATTGGTTCTTAGGGTACATTTGGGACCCTTTCAACATAAATTCATTCGTTTCAAAATACAATCATGTTTTTAATTTTACACGGATTTTACAACTCGGAGGATATTATTTCCAAAAGTTTTGAATACTAAATGTTTGTTTTAAGTCATTTTTCCGCTACTGCAATCTTATATGAATTAGTTGAGCCTCGGTGGCGTACTACGGTCCTATTTTCGCCCGTGGCGGGATGGGTCGTGACAATAAGACCCTCTTTATATAAGGATGAACCAATTGTCAAATCCAGAAATGTACTTTCTAAAAGTTATTCTATTGGGTCATTGCTTTGGTCTATTTAGGGAAACCTATTTTTTTTTTTTTTTTAGGAAGGGAACAGCCCTAAGAATATGAGTGTTGTACAAAGATACTCCAAAAAAAACTGCAAGTAAGCTCAATAAATTCGAAAGATTCAGTTCTATAAATAAAATGTAAGGAAAGTGACCAAAAACATTAAAAAGTTATATTTTTTTTGGGAAAGTTGAGAAGGAATTTTTGTTTTTTTTAGGGAAAATGCTAAGTACACCAGTTTTGTGCACCTAATGAATAGTTTTTTTTTTTCCAAACAAGCCCCTAAAAGTGGATAATTTCATCGCACAGTAGCTGACTTTCTTGTGTCTTAGGGGTTTTTAGGTTGTGTTTGGGAACTTTGGGCTTAATAATTATTTGAGATTGGGGGGCTAAAATTATCCAAAATATTAGGGGCTTTAAGCGGGGGCCTACAATTTTATATACTAGGGTCGGCCCTATGCCTATGTGAGATGTTGGAGGCTAACTTTTGTATTATTTTGTGTTAGTTTCTTTGAACATTGTGCAGATTTATTTGAAGTTAAAGAATATCTAAATTGGTAAATAGAGTAGAAGTGAGGTGGAGTGAAGTAGGAGTATGCAATATTAAATGATATAGGAGTTAGTATGTTTCGTGAGTAAAAGTGAAGTAAAATAAGAGTAGCCATATATATAAACGGAGTGGAGTATAAGTATGGCTACGCCTACTCCACTCTTCTTGCCATTCCTACACACATACTTTTCCTGCTGCATACATGCAAAGTTCAGAGGTAAAGAACGTATATTTAGCAGAAAAAATATAGCACCAAAACATAAGCCCCAAAAACTAGTTTCCATTAGATTGTACTTTGAAATGAAAACAAAATAAAACAATTCTTCCCAAATTTAGTTTTCAATAGCTTTTTATCAATTGTATCACATACCACTCATATCATTGCCACATCATTTAATACACATGTCAAAACTTAAAACAATTGAGACTAAATTTGAGATTCAAATTGAGAAGCATAGCAGTACTCAAAGTTGGGGACATGGGATTAACTTCTCAAGAGCATCTTCGTTTAAGTAGCCAAATACCAATTTTGATCCTTAAATAGTGTTTTAACTTCTCAAATAACTCCCATAACCATAGAAGCCAAAATAAGGCCCATTTTCATATTTTATGTATTTTATTAGGTTTCAACCATTATCCTCTTCAACCATTATTTCAATGGCAAATCAAAGTCTAGGATATTCTCAACTTTTTTGGCTTACCCAAAATGACTCCCCTTTTTGGCTCCTCCATTGGGTGATAACAATCCTCTGCGCCTTCGGGATTGATACTTATTATCGTTTTTATCGGAGAAAAACAAGGCACAAACTCCAAGCACGTGTACGGATCTCAAAACACATGCACCAAGTAAATCAGAGAGACAAGCAATCGGGTAACATCTAAACCCACACCAAACTAAACATTTTTTAAAGTTCATCCCTCCAACTATCTAACATGGCCCTAGAGGATTTTTCAAACACCCCCAGGTTGAGACTCGCTTCCACCCAAGCTAGACACACAACACCAACAAAACACAACCATATCGCATGCCTTAAATACATGTATCTTATGCTCTGTGAATTTTTCACAAAAAACCCACATTTTTTTAGAAACCACAAGGTGATACATACATTTAAAGCATGGATTGTGAATTTATATTATGTGACATTATTCGAAAGTAAATCATCGAATCTCAGCAACTAAATCATTCAAGCTCCTTCCAATAATTAACTCCACATACAGTACTGATATCTCTTAATTCAAATCCACAACAAATTTGAGCCTGCAATGGAACCCAGCCAATGTTACACAATTCAACAATACCACAATCAAATCAGTACTAGACCATCCGTATCTCTAGCTCCAGCTTCATGCAACAGCTGGGTTTAGGCAATCGCCCCCGCTCACCCCCCACCAAAAAAAAGCAGCAGCAATTGGCAGAAGCTACACTCGGGAAGCTTCTCTATTTTTTGATTACTACATTCCAAGTCAAACGGGAAAAATCTCCACATCATGAGAGTCTCAACCAAAGCAATTTCAATCCATTAAACACAAACCAGAAAATTGAAAAAGTGCGATAAAGTCCTAAACCTAATAATCCATGTAGAAATCAATTTACAAAGAGAGTCTAGATCTTCAGACCATAACAAAAGGATTCATTCAGTATCATAAAGAAACAGAAAAGGCGAAACATAGTCTAATTATGTAAGATGTTTTTCACAAAGTAAACTAGAGTGTCGATCAATTCTTTTAAGCACGTTCACCACGGATTCTTCTGGCAAGCTGAATGTCCTTGGGCATGATAGTCACCCTCTTGGCATGGATGGCGCACAAGTTTGTGTCTTCAAACAGACCCACAAGGTAGGCTTCAGCAGCTTCCTGAAGTGCAAGAACAGCGTGACTCTGGAACCTCAGATCGGTCTGACCAAACAAAGTACAATCAAATTAATGAATTTTATTGCAAGTGAAAATAAAGAAAATAACTGAATTAATTAAATCGCTATGGAAAAAAAAAAGTAGAGTGAATCTACCTTGAAGTCCTGGGCAATTTCACGAACAAGGCGCTGGAATGGTAACTTGCGGATGAGTAGTTCAGTACTCTTCTGATACTTTCGGATTTCACTGTTCAACAAAGCACATGAGAAATGGGTTGGATAAGGTTTTATTGACGATATAAAATAACTATTCTCTCTGTTCTATTCTACAACAGTCAATGAGTGCACGGGTGGTGGTTGGTTATATGAATTTAAATGAATTATCTATATATTTCATAGAACTGGTTCTTTATCAAATCCAGATAACCTTTGTTCTAAGTAAAAGCTGAGAGAAAGCTACTAAACAAGATCCTATTTTAAGCATTCCCAAACAAGCCCTAAGTTGAGTAAAGTATATATTACCGAAGGGCAACAGTTCCAGGGCGGTAACGATGGGGCTTCTTGACTCCTCCAGTAGTTGGGGCCGACTTCCTCGCAGCCTATTATGGCACCAAAATCAACATCAACGTATTACAAATATATGAATCAAATATAGGGCAATAGATCTTCAAATCAAATGGAAACCCTAACTCTTCTTGATAGACTTGAACCAATGAAGCATACTCAAACCTATGAAATCGAAGAGGTAAACCAAAGAAGCACATAAAAATCTTCTTTTTTTCCGCAAAGAGTTATTGCTTTTCCTTGAGGATATAATTAAAAGGAAACACTAATTCTAAAGGAACTAAATTAAAAATATTCCTATTCTTGAGAATTTTCTTCGCAACCAAACAAAGGATAAATTTCTTGATCACGTTTGATACGCACAAGCTACAATGGTAGACAAATACAGAACACAATATACCAAACTGAAATCAAAATCGAAGAGATAATATGAATTTAAGACCAAAACCATAATCAGAAGGCAAAAAAAAGCACACCTTTGTCGCGAGTTGCTTTCTCGGAGCCTTTCCACCGGTTGATTTGCGAGCAGTTTGTTTCGTACGAGCCATTTCGTCTCAGATTCACAAACACGAATTCAAAAAAGTTGCGAAAATCTATAATTGACATGGAAAACAAAACGATCAGATCTATAAACCAGCCAATTACTAGCTACAACAGATCAAAAACGAGAAAATCAAACAACTAGGGTTCAAGATCGATAGTTACCTAGAAGGAACGAGAAAAGACGAGGTCGAAAACGGCAACTAGGGTTTCGAATTTCGATTCTTCCCAAGCAATCTAAACGTTGAAAAAGGTCTAATCTTGGGGGTTATATAGAGAGAGAGAGAGATATAGATACATATATATACTATGGAGAGAGAGAGGGGGGGGGGGAGAGAGAGAGAGAGAGAGGTCGGTTTAAACCGGAAGATGCGGGTGACGTGGGTCCTTGAAAAGTCCTCCCAACGGCTTCTTAGAGAGAGAAAGAGAGACCAAAATATTTATTTCTGAAAAAGTCCTCGATCATTGTGCTAATCACTGATTGGGTAGTTTTATAAACTACAGTTTTTGATTGGCTAATTTTACTTTGACACGGATCACCAAACTTTGTGTTTCTTTTGTGTGTTTAAGGTAGTCGAGTTGACATTCAGTCAATAACTCAACCGAGTTGGTTCACCACCGAGTGGGATATCCAATGGCCCGGCCCAAAACCTCGATTGGAGCCTGTTTGGGCATCCCAAACAGAAGCGCAGGCACAAACGCAAACGCAAACGCAAACGCAAACGCAAAGTTATAGAGCCAAAGAGTCTGTTTGGCACCGCGATAGTTTTGCGATTGTAATTGTGATAGCGATAGCTTAGTAATTGCTTTTGTGATAATAGATTATGCTCATAATATATTATGGTAGTTGTGGTGTTTGGGTAAAATATTGTAAAAGTAATTATGGTGGCATAATAGATTATGTAAGTGTTTGGTTATATGAATATAAAAGTGATTTTAATGTCCAAAACACAATTGTATCCTTATAGAATACATATCCATAATACTGATGAATTACAAAATAAGTGCTTCAGTACAATATAATACATTACATAATTGTAGGTATATTATCGATGAATTAGAAAACAAGTAGTTCAATGCATTACATAATTGTATTTATGCTAATCAAAGGGTATTTGTTTCTCTTACTTGCATGTGAATTATATAAACGTACTATATATGTTAAATCTATAATCTATAATATTTATAATCCTAATGACATGAAGTAATGGGTCTGATTGTAGAAACATTTTGTTGGGTGATAGGTCTCTGGATCGACCCCTTGTAGATGCATTTTTATTAAGTATTACATGTGTGGACGGTGGATCTGACCAAACATATGTGAATCTTACCAAAAACCAGGGGTACTATTGTCATTCCAGCAAACTCTGAAGCTGGGCACACCCAACTTTGCCAAATTGCTACGGAATCGGGCTGCAATCGTGGATTGGACCAGCTTCGGCGTTTTAAAGTCTCAACCAAACGGTACAGTTTCTGCAATTGGACTCTAATCGCCCCGTTTGGATAGCCCAATCGCCAGGCCAAACAGCCTCAAAATAGCGTTCCACATGTGATTTGAGAAAGCTGGCGATCCCTAAGCTTTTGGTAAGAACGCATAAGCTAAGCATTGCTTGTGTCAGTTGTGTGTTGACCGACCGTTCACTCTGCACTTCTCTCATTATTTCTTGCATGCCTACCACTAACTGACTTATATCCACCGCCCCTTTTCAGATCAAAGGTTTTGATCTGTGCAAAGTGTCATAACTGCCAAGCGCTTATGTCCTATTGATTTGTTTTTCCAAAATTAACCCCCTTTTCTGAAAAATACCCTGTTTGCCACCTCACAAAATCTGACATAGCTGTATGTTTTTTTGGAAAACATAATTCTTTTTGGAAAATTGAAATCTGCAAATTTTTGTATAAAAATTACAAATTGTTATGTACTCCAAATACTTTATTACGAAGTATAATTTAACTTAAATAACTAATTATTATGTATATTTACATCACTAATAATGTAATTAATTAAAATATGTATAATACTAAGGGTTTTTTTTTATACTTATATATATACTTGGATCTAGACTAGATACACACACGAGTCCCAACCCAACCCCAAAGTCCCACACTGATCCACATCATAAGCATAAACATTATTTATGTAATTTATTATTTAAGAAATTAAAACTTATTAATAATTACTAGTATTAATTAAAGAAATGAACTAATCATGTATTCTAGGGTCTAGGGTCTTATTAATAATTACAAGTCGGACCCCTAGGGCCTTTCGAGTGGGTCTAGGGTCCTCAAAATAAGCCCGATCGGCGAAATCCCGCTTCCTATTAGGTTGGGACGGATAGTCAATTTTTCCATGCCTAGCTAGGGGTGCTCACGGGTAGGGTTAGTCGGGTTTGGCCCTCACCCGATCATCCACCCGTAGAGTTGTAGGGTTGGCCAACCTCCACCCGTCATCCACTCACATTGTCGAGTGAAACCGACCCCTTGGGTTCTGGTGGGGTCGGGTGAAACCAGAAAGAGTGAGGAAAGGAAATACAAGATCACTTGGATCAATTTATGAAACATTGAAAATGCCCAATATGTTTTTTCAATCTACAAAATCAGTTCATGAAGATCTCTTTCTTATAAAAATCAGTCCATAGAAGAAGAAAATTAAGAGAAGAGGGAAGATACAAGAGAAGAAATTAAGAGGAAAATTACCTCCATGTTCACTGTTTAGGCAGCGACGGGCCAAGGTGGCTGGTGGCCGCGACGGCGAGTTAGTTAGGTGGTGGTTGATGGCGAGGAAGGTGCTTAGTGGTGACCCTAGTGGGCCAGTTGCGCCGTGGCGTGGTGAGAGACTCTGAGCTTGAGAGAGGTTTCCATCTCTCTCTCTCTCTTTCTCTCTCTCTCTCTCTAACATTGAAATAGATTAGGGTTTGATCAACATATAATAGTTTATATGTTTAAATCATTTTTGGAAAAACAAATAGTGAGCATATATGTCCAATTTTCAGACAATGTAAAGTGTGTGTGTGTGTGTTTGTGTATATATATGTGTGTATAGAGTCGGTTCGGGTCGGTTTTAGTCTGATTCTGGAAAAATAAACCGACATCCGAACCGAAATGATCGGGTTTAACACCCTTGGCCCCGTGACTCCATCCAAGCTCTTTAATAACCGACCAAATTGGTCGGGTGGGGTCGGGTTGGTCGAGTGAGTCGGGTGGGTGGATCTTTTTGATCACCCCTATGCCTAACTGCAATCGACACAAACGGACAAATTAATTTTTTTGTCTATTAGTGGACTAAACGTGATTGGACTGTGATTTTTGTGAAGCAGTTCTTAATTTGCTTTTGAAAACCATGTTGGCAACGCGCCTCTAAAAGTGGGTGAAAAAAAATTAACCCTGGACTTGGTAGATTGGCCCTCCAATAACCCCGTACGAAAATGCATATAAAATATGGTCTAATACTTTATTTCCAGTCACACTTATTCTATTTTTTTTTTAAATTAATCAGTATTATTCTAGTTTGACAAAATTATTTTAAATGAGTTTATATCGAACAAGTTATAACAAGGCATCTAACAAACACCTGCGTTCATATTTTTACATAAGATTTTAGCTAAAATTATTAACATATATGTTAATGTCACGACCCATCCCGCTACAGGCGGAAATAGGACATGTGGCACGCCACCAAGGCTCATCTAATTCATATAAAAGTTTATAGCAGCGGAAAACAAACTTAAAAACAACATTAAGTATTCAAAATTTTGCAAACAATACCCTCCGAGTTATAAAAATCGTATATAGTAGAAATATATTATGGGTCTCTTCTTAAGACTACATGTGTCAACACAGAATACGCAAACATAGAATGATTGCTCCTTACAATGAAGCAAAACGTATGAGATCACAAATTTTATTCAAATACCTAATAAAATTAGAACTATTTTTGTATTCAACAAACACATCTGATTGTAAGTATTCAACAAACACGCCTGCTCCTTTGCAAAGTAATTGTAGTTTTGCCTCTTTATTTGTCACACCTGTCCCGGGAAATAATCGTTTTAAATGCATGACAGTTTTCTTGAATTATTAATGTTGATTAATAACTTTGAATGGAGTTGATGTGGGTCAACAGTGAGGTGTCAATTGAGGATATGGTAATCAGAGAATCATGAGGCATTGACATGAGTAAATGACATATATATGACTTAAATGTTATTTGACTTTATCTAATAAATGTGAATAGTAAAATAACATGCGTAGTGTAATTTCTGATAGTTATGGTCTTGATTAAGATCATTTTGATTGATTTAGTGATAACCAATAGGATGCGTTACATAAAAGGTAGGTTATTGATAAATTCTACGAAAATAGTTTTTCAGAACGTAATTACGGCGACAAACGGAACTTAGATGAAAACTTCCACAATTTATAGTGAAGCAAAGAATTAGACGTGTAAGACGTTTTAAGAACTAATTAGAAGTTTTGGAAACTCGTGGGGGAGGTAAACGTAATTTTCGAGAGTTGTGTCTACATATAGGAAGTTAAGATATTTTTTCAATAGAAAGATAAGATATGTTTTCATAATATCTTCAACCCAAGTTGAATCAAGAGGGAGATTTGGTCGCTTAGAGCTTTAAGACTTAAATTGACGTCCGTTCGTTCATTAGTTTTTCTCCAAATTTCATATTTGAACTCCTTGAGGTAAGAGCTTCATTTTGATACCTCTTAGGCCTTGTTTGGCTTAGTTTTTATAAAAATCATAATTCTAAAATTTGGGGAAAACACATGAATATTTGTAGGAATCACTTGAGATCGGAGATTCGGCGTAGAATTGGACTTCTTGTAATTCCCTTAAAAGTATAGAATGATAACTTATGGTATGAATTCTAAACTTATGATATATAAGGAATTTTGGATTTTTAGATATCATGTATGATATTATGATCCAGAAAAAACTCATGTGTTAATCTAGGCTCGTTAATTTTACTGTTAGTACGTATGAAAAACATGGTGATATGGTTATGTGAGCATGCTAAGTGGCTATGTGGACAAGTCATGCCGGGGTACGCCTCTCGATATTTGAGAGTTATAGTAGCGACGGCTACTTGCTTGGTTTGGGAACCGACCCTGGAAGAGTAGTTGGGTGCAATGGTTGATAGACTTTGGGCTTGCCATTAGCATCGCGGTTGATATACTTTGGGCTTGCCAATATACTGGATGAATACGTGTCTCTCTCCCTAGAGACTACTTGACGTGGAATAGATGTTTAAAGCATGAATTGCCATATATGCATATGTTTAGAATTGTGCACTCATCATATAGCTGAGCAGTGAAGACTTCCTCCATTACAAGTGACAAAAAGAAAAGAAAGAAGAAGTGTGACAAGCGAGGCCGCGGAAACAACAGGAATCATCCTCTTGCACATGTTTTTGTTTTCATTCCCGAGTTGTGATAAGTGATGTAAAGAACTAAAAATATGTTTTGTTGAACTTAGAACTTCATAATGGATTTAGAAATGTTTTAATATGTAATCAAACTTCTTATAGTTAGTTTTGAATGAATCCAAACTCTTGGATTCGTGTTTTGTATACTTAACTTGTCGAATTTGGATTTTGAAGGGATGTTGATGTTTTTTTAATTGAGCCAAAAAAGCCTTAGCTTGTGTCTTTATCATTTTTTTTTTCCAAAGTTTGATAACGATTAATGAATGTTCTTATAGTCTCATTATAAATTGTAAGGATTGGAGTCATGTTTGAAGGTTTTGAAGTAAGGTTGATTGATTCTTAGGCAAAATTCTGCCAAAGGGGGGAGGATTCTGCCAGGGGGTCTTTCGACCGGTTGAACGGGGCAGTTCGACCGATCGAAAGACCCCCTACATGGTTTCCTTTTCTATCACTTCCGGAAATTATTTAAATATTTTAATTGGTACTTAGGGTACCTTTGAAACCCCTTCCAACATAAATTCATGTTTTGAAATTTAATTACATTATCAATTTTATACGGATTTTATAACTCGGAGGGTATTGTTTTCAAAAGTTTTGAATACTCATTGTTGTTTTAAGTTTCTTTTCCGCTGCTATAATCTTTAAAATGAATTGGATGAGTCTCAGTGGCATGCCACATGTCCTATTTCCATCCGTAGCGGGATGGGTCGTGACATTTATTGGTATCCGAGCTATAGGTAACAAATCTTTGAGAACGTACGATGTCGAGTGGAGTGTTGAGTGAATTGGCGTATACTCTAGAATGCATCCACACATAGTAGAGATGTTTGATGCATATGGTATGTGTAACAACCCTAAATTTCTAAGTGTGTAAATATTTATTTTAATAATTATTTTTAGTTAGCAATATTATATGAGTGTGCTTATGTAAGACACGTGTTTGAAAATTTTAAGTGTTTGGAGGACATATAAATTAAATCATTAGTGAGCCCGTTTAGTTTGAGTGTTACATTTTATTAATTTATATTTGTTAAAAAAAGTGATGGGTTGATATGTATTTTTTTTATATAGTGTTTACAGACCCGCGAATGTGTCAAATAGTGTATCTGGTTTTAAAATTAAGTACCCGGGGCATGAGTACCCTTTGAATTAGCCATTTTAGTGGTTCGGGTTACATTCTAGGCTCATATGAGTCTCTTTTGTGAGCCTATAAGAAGAAAAATGGGATTATTAATATTTGTGTGAGTGTTATAATATATGCATTGTGTGTGTATTATATATATACATAAATAATATATCCTAGGGTTAGTTAAAACAAAAGGAGAAAAATAAATAAATAAATAAGAGAGAGCAGCCACGAGAGAGAGAGAGAGAGAACAAGAGAGAAATAGAGAAGAGGTAACTCTATCTAGCCACCTAGGAGGAGGAGATAAGGGTTAGAAGAGAGGAGGATTCATTAGCTTTATTCCATGGAGTTCACCATCAGCATCATCATCTTTCTTCCCCAAGTCGGTGAGTAAACATTTAGGTCACGTTTGTTTCGTTGGATAGAATTAGGGGGGATTACTTCTCCCCTTCACTATTTGAGGGACTATTAATACCAGCCCCCCCCCCCCCCCCCCCCCCCCCCCCCCCTGGGATAAAATAGTGGCCCATTTGGGGGATATTTAGTTAAAAGGACTAATAGTCTGGTGCAAGGTGGCTGAACCAAACACTGGACTATTAAATTAAAATGGACTAATAGCCCTATCCCCCCTATCCTGGCCTTAGTCCTGCAAAACAAACGAAGCCTTAGATCTGTAGGGTTGATTCGTAGTTTTGATTGATTTTCGATTTGTGTTCATTCTAGTCTGAAAAAATCGTATGGATGAGTGTTTATATAGATACAGATCTATAGTGATATATATATATATATATATATATCAAAGTTTGGATATGAGTTATTTGGAAAAATTGAAGGAAAAAAAAGACTAACACAAATACAGATTTGGGTAAAATTGAAGAAAATTCTCAGATCTATTTTAGAAAATAATTGGTATTAATTCATACATTTTGTTTTTTGGTAAAACCGTCTGCTTAAGTAAATGTAAAACACAATTATGTACGTGATTTGTCTAATGGTATTTTTCCCAATTCTGCACCGTTTGTGGCAGAAAATTCATATTACAGTAGTAGTAAATGTTAACTTCGAATTTCGAATTATGTTTATGAAAATTGTTAGAGATGTTTCTTTGTGCGGAATTATTATGAGGAATAATTTTAACCTAAATTGATTTTGGGCCTGTTTAATATAAGGTTTATTTGGGACAGTTTTAAATAGTACTGTTGAGTGTCGATTTTAAATGCTATGGGCACATTTTCTTAATGAAAAGTTTACCCTTGTGCTGATTTAAGCTAACGAATTCCTTTTACTATGTTTAACTCTTGTTTTATTGCTATTAAGGGGTGTTTTGTTATTGGTAATCCTTTGTTACACGTGTCTTAGCCTGTTAGGATGGGTTGGGGTGTGACAGTTATAGTAGGGACGGCTACTTGCTTGGTTTGGGAATCGGTCCTGCCACAGCAATTGGGTGCATTGGTTGATAGATTTTGGGTTGCCATTGGCATCGCGATTAATAGACTTTTATCGGATGAATGCGTGTCTCTCTTTCTCTAGAGACTATTTGATGTGGAATAGATATTTAAAGCATGAATTACCATATATGCATATGTTTAGAATTGTGCACTCAGCATATAGCTGAGCAATGGAGACTTCCTCCATTGCAGGTGACAAAAATAAAGAAAGAAGAAGCGTGAGGAGTGAGGCCGTGGGAACGACAGGAATCATCCTCTTATATATGTTTTTTTGTTTTTACAGTTAGTTTTGAATGGATCTGAACTCTTGAATTTGCGTTTTGTATACTTAACTTGTCGAATTTGGATTTTGAAGGGATGTTGTTGATGTTTTGTGAATTGAGCCAAAAAAAACTTAGCTTGTGTCTTTATAATTCTTTTCAAAGTTTGGTTACGATTAATGAATGTTCATATAGTCTCATTATAGGTTGTAAGGATTGGAATTATGTTTGAAGGTTTTGAAGTGAGGTTAATTGGTCCTTAGGCAAAATTTAGCCAAAGGGGGAGGATTCTGCCAAGGAGTCTTTCGATCGGTCGAACGATGCAGTTCGATCGGTCGAAAATACCCCTGCATGGTTTCCTTTTCTACCCCTTTCAGAAATGATTTAAATGTTTTATTTGGTTCTTAGGATACCTTTGGGACCCTTCCAACATGAATTCATTCGTTTTGAAATATAATTACGTTTTCAATTCTATACAGATTTTACAACTCGAAGGGTATTGTTTTCAAAAATTTGGAATACTCATTGTTGTTTTAAGTTCTTGTCTGCTGCTATAGTCTTTAAAATGAATTGGATGAGCCTCGGTGGCATGTCACGTGTCCTATTTCCGCCCGTAGCGAGATGGATCATGACATTATCTCTTGCGATCATAATCACAATCAGCTATTCTAAACTACAAATTGTCAAGACATACACAAGTTTATTCAACCTGATAAAATGTAATAGAATGCTCCCCAAACATACTCATTACTCAAACTTGTTGCTACATTGAAGAGAACATATCAAAAACATATGAACATGTTATTAGTAGTTAAAAGTAAAATAAAAACATCCAAACACACCTTACCACAAGCTTTATAATAGTAAACCTAAGTTACTGATCAACACTAAAATAAAATCAGGTACTGAATGATTTCTTATTGCAAGAAACTAACCTTTCAACCTTTCTAGTAGAGGTAGTATCTAACTCACATAGTGGGGTACCCTTTTGAGACTTCCTCAATAATTCAAAGCCAAGTTCGATCTCCTACTGCAATCATATGGAATTGTCTCTGTTTTTTAACATAAAAGTGATATATTAGCAAAATACAACCAAATCAGTCTTTTAAAAAAAACAGAAGCAACACATTCACATATTGTCACACCCCAATTTTTAGACAACCAATTATTAATCAAGGGAGAACCCTCAACCAATATCCAGCTGTCCAATCATCAAGGTGCTTGCAATATAATAACATCACACAGTCTGTACCGAAATAAATCATTACTCACATGAGCTAGAGCAACGGTCAACATCCCACTATAAAAGTCAAACCAAGATTTAAATCCAACTCCAAAACATAATAAAAATCTAAAAAGAACACTTCACTAAAATAAAATCTTAGATTGTCAAACGGCCCACAGTGCCAAAATCTTATTTCTAAACTCTCTAAAGTGATATAAAAATGAATAAAGAGAATAGCGCAAGACTCCACACGCCTCCTACTACCAGGTGCCACGAACTCCCTACTAGCCCTGCAAATTATGATCGGCTACGCTCCAACAAGAACGCACCTGCGAGAAAAACTCAACCGGTCAGTCACGTGACTGGTATGAGTTAAACCACACACACACAAAGCTAGGAATCACACGGTGACTCTTACTACCACACCCAACAGGTAATTCGGGCAAGAGGATAGTTCCACTTCACATGTCGGGACAAGCGGTAGTTTCCCTCTATGTGGTGGCCATGCAGTTCTCGCCCGAATTTAAATAAAATAATTCTTACCTTCGGTCACATGGTGAGTCAATACCTGCAAACCCACCATCCTGCAACCATGAAGATTTATAATAACAAAATACCACAAATTATGCGGAATGACTAGTACTAAGAACTCGCAAGAATTAACTTCATAATTTACTCATTACACATCCAAAATAAATATATAAGCAAAGAACAGAAGTCCAGGAAATCAACATTTTTGATCCATTGACTCGTCGGGAAATTTATTGACAATAATCCTCTTACTTATATAAACGATTTATTATTCAATTTCCTAGGTTCACCACTTGGCTACCCTCCATGGTAAACCCTCACGTATATCCCATGTATGCCAGGACATACTACCAACATCCACTCTGGTGCCAGTTTGGTTGGGGTATCAACCAAACCAGGTATACACACAGAAGGCCTGTCACACCCCAACCCGCCTCGTGCGGATTAGGACACGTGTAACAATGCTACAAGCTCCCAATTACATTAATTTGCAAAGAAACATACGAATTACTAAGAAACGCATGTATTTAACCACATTAAACAACTCTATTGTTACAAAATAGGCCCCAAGGGTAAAATGGTAATTAATAAAATATAGCAAATTTTATACCAAAAGATAGGTCTTTGAGTCCCGGTTCCAACGCAAAAAACGGCGCGCGAATCCGAGTTTTCTAGAGAGAGTTATGTCCGTTTCCGAAAAAGGCGACAGTGCTGAATCTGGACCAGCGGATCGATCCGCCCAAAACCGGATCGATCCGGATCTAGCAGATTGTTATCTCTGGCTCCTCCAGAAGCTCCGGATCGATCCGCTCGAGGCCCGGATCGATCCGCTCGAGGCCCGGATCGATCCGGTTCCTGCAGAAGCCATTTTTGACAGCAAACCTCTGTTTAAACAGCCCCAAACACACCTAAATCATCATCAAACCTCATGAAACTTTGAAGAACCAATTTCAATCACATAAAAACATTTCCAAACATAAATTTAAGCTTCTCTAACATTTTAAAAGAACATGATCAAGATCTTCCTTGAATCAAACAAGTTTCTCTCCAACTAAGTTCCTTTTCATGAACTTGTTAAGAAATGATTTAAACCAAATCAATCTTTCTCCAAACTTTGCAAAACTTTGAAAGAACATATGACATACTTTTATAAGTTTCCTTCCACATTCAAAACCAAATGTTTACAACTTCAAACAAGTTAAGTAAGCAATCAAACCAAGTTAACTCCAAAACAACCATAAGCATGAAACTTTCCAAATAGCATTTCCAAAACCATTCAATCCACTTAATTACAAAAGGAACTTACACAAAAGAGTTGCGACGCATATCCGGACTTGCCGGAAAGGTCCAAACATACAACCTACAACTTCCACATAGAAATTACATAAGTTTCTTCAAATCTACATTAACACATGAGTCGTAGGATTCCAAAACTAACTCCATGGATACAACCACGAGTCAAGACTTTAATTTACAAGTCAAGGGTACTAACCCACAAGTTGAACTAAATAACAAGTTATAAACATATTTACAAGACCCAAATCTCTCTCCCACTCCCGAGCACACTATTTCCTCCCCGGATATTGCTCCGTACCTGCGGTGGTTGTTATTAATCACAACAGAAACAAAAACGGTTTTCTTAAGCATTACGCTTAGTGAGAATTCTAAACATGGCTGAATGTTTAAACATGTGCAATGCAACAATAAACACATAAACCATATCTTTGTATTCGCCGAGTCACCGGTTCAATGATTCATTCAGACCCGGGACCTCCCTTGGTCCCTTGGCCACTTCTATTCCTTGGACTTCCGTCTTTCTCGAATTCTTCCTCTTCACCACCCTTATTACTCCCAACTAATGAATCATTGTCCCGGGCTCATTGAATACCACATAAGCACATACACATGTAGGCACATATAACTTTCATAAAATTAGCATAAAATTCACAATTTAGTAACTACATGATTTCTAAACATGAGTAATCAACACAATATGATCATTCTCTTGGTTCCTAAGCATCAATTATCATCTCTACACCATTGATGTATTGAACATAGTCAAACACAACCATTCTTTAGGCTAGAAAACTCACCTTAGCAAGATCTACCCAAATTCAAGCTAGAAATGAAGAATTCCTTCACAAATCTTGCTCAATTCTTACCCAAAGTAAATCCTACATGGGTTTGGGTACACAAGTATCATTTATCAAGAACGGTTTCCAGAAAAACGTTGCCGAAAATGAAAACAACTTACGTGCATGTGATCCTCTTACCTCCACGAGTCCAAAAGTGGTCTCGGATCGTGAATCCGGCAAACGGCGGCGACGGAACGACGAAAAATGTCGTCGGTGACGGTCCGTCTTCTCTCTCGGAGCTCTCTTCTCCTTTTCTTCTTTTAATTCCAGCAAAAATGAGAGTTCCCTTCTCTCTAGCTTACCACATACACACTCATGCATATGCATGAGGTGGCTTAACATCAAATTTGGCCCTTTTTCGTTTATACCCCCGGAATTTCTTAAGTTCCTATTATGAAATCCCCCAAACATTTCATTAACTACTCAATTATCTAATGAGTGTTTGTCTAAGTTCCGCATGGGTCCCAACGTGGGTCCCATATATTTTGTGAAGTTGCTATCGCACCTACTAATTATCAATCTTTTTCAATTATACCCTTATTTAGATATCCAAACTAATACAAGTTGCTAACACATGTATTATCATATATTATGAAAGCATTTAAACAATTAGTCACGTAATCATATAAATGCATTTAATCACATAAAATGCACATATTTTAATTCGGCCCTTCACTGGGTCCCATTCCAATACCTGTCCCACCTCACTGGGGACTTTTCCAACTGTGTTCCTTTATTGAACACTTTTCCACTGGTGAGTCCAAGCCTCCCCTTAATCTATTTTATACACTAATTATATTAATTAATGCACATAAAAAATGATAATTAACCCGTTTCCCGGGTACGGGTGTTACAAGGCCAGTCAATATGCCTAGATGTCTAACAAAATAAGCCGGGCATAAGGCTTAGGCAAGCTTGATCACGAAGCCACTGGTAAAAAGGTACACTCAGCAAATCGAGTTACCAAAAAAATATCACAACTGGGAGCGGTGAACACTAAGAAACTTGAAACCATTTTGCATTCTCGGAATTATCAAATTTAATCGGACTCAACGTTAATGACTGCCACCTATTTTTTTTTAGCTCAACATTATATGAGAATTCATGTATCTCCAAGTAGTCTTCGTTAAGTCATACGAATGAATAAAAAAAACACACGAATCATATTTCTCCAATTTTGCCCATTTTAATATACTAAAAACCGCTACTGAAATCTTCAATTCTGCCCAAACGGTGCAGAATCAGGAAAAACTCCATTAGACGAAAAGTGTGCAGAATTGCGTTTTACATTAGATTCGAGGACAGAATATTCAAATTCAAATCCACGATTTTCTAATAATTTTCTAAAGTTTCTGCAACTGTGTAAATTTAAAAAAAAAAAACGAATTTCACATATATTTCTTAATGACCATGAATATTTCACATATAATTTTATCAAACTAACTATTCACCTAACCCTTTCGAATACCCTAATGTCATAATCACAAAGTCACACGAAGGGGAAAGAAAATATCTAGATTACTTTAACAATAACAACGTGTATCCATTACAAAGATTTAACCCTAATAATTAAATTAAACATATACTAATTTAATTTACTCCCGTGTACATGTATATATACATACATGTATATATATATATATATATACTCGGATACACAAAGTATAACTCACCTAGTTGATAAAAAAAATGGCAATCACGAACACCCCCCCACGATTCCACACCTGACCACGAACTCGAGACCCTTCTCCTTTCTCATTCTTCTTCTTTCCTTCTTCTCTTCCTCTCTCTCTCTCTATCTATCTATCTATTGCGGCTGCCAAAGGAAAAAAGGGGTTACCTAAACCCTATTATTATATTATATATCTATATACATGAAGCACACCTAACATATTAGTATATTAACACACACACCCGCACATACAAACAAACATACACACACACACACGGCACACATCCATACACGTGCACTATGATGATGCTTTAAGTTTAATTTAAATGATATTTCTTATGGTATAAAATACTCACACCAATATGTACGTAATTCACATAAAACTTTTAACTAAAATAAAAAATAATATAATAACTAATTACTATAACTATTTAAAATAAACGGGATATTACACATATCACCGCCTTCGATCTTCAAACATTGACATGGCTTGGTCAATTCTACAACAATATGGATTTGGTAACAATAATCAACTAAAATTGCCAATCTAATAATTTAAGCACTCTAGGCACTGAATTTCCTTTTAGCTGGCTCCTTATCCTTTCTACCCCCACATAACTGAATTTAATTATCACAATGTCCCAAAAACAAGTATCACAACGCACGATTGTACCAAAATTCGAATATGATAGTTTTGTTATTACCAAGTATTTAAGTTTTTCACATTTGTATATATGCATACAATTGATGAGGTATCTTTGGGTTGTCAATTGAATTTAATTCATATTGATTCAGTTTTCAAGCAAGTTCAAATCTCCTCCTATGGTCGGAGGTAACTAGCTATAACAATGAGGGTTTGCTTCATGATTTCTAGAAAGGACCAACAAATATATTTCCTAATCAAAACCCTTATGGGTTAGGTTTTAAAATAATCAACTTTTAGAATAATGAGTGAAAGAAAGAGTAAATGCTACTAACATAATAAAACTCAGGAAAAGAGTAGGGACATTTCCTAGAAAAATAGGGAAAATCACTCTTATACATGTCCAACAAGTAATTGGGTTACTTTGGAACATCAAATATGTCAGAACGAGATTTGAAAACTAACCATGATAAAGTGTCACAATATATAACAATAAATCATGAGACATGGTCTAGAACTTCACAAACCTTGCATCTTGTGCAAATCTCACGGACAAAGCGTTGGAAGAGCATCCTGTGGATCAAAACTTCATCGTTTATCTGCTAAATATGGATTTTGTGTAAAAACCACATCAAAAAATTGCAATATATAGTATCTCAAGCAAGAGAAATGAATAGCAACTTGAACATAGGTAAGAACAAGCAGTATTTTCTATTAATAAACATTTAGCTCCTTTCTAATACACGTACATCATCCTTTTCTTTTTCTCTTTGCTGTTTGTAAACGCTAGAATGTATGACTTCAAAACTAAATATCTGAGTCTCAAAAAGATGTTAAATGGACATAACATTCGAACCCAAGATAAAAGACACATACCATTTAATACAATCGCCTCTTCCTGTTCGACCATCTAGAAATGAGAGAGACATCCATGAATCTTTCGTGCTTATTCAGCACCATTCTGCCAATGTAACCTAATTGAACAAGATTTAGAATAGACAAGAGGGAAAAAAATTAACAATTGATATTAAGGGAAAAAAAACAAAGAAATTTTTTGTCTTGATCTACAAACAATTATTGAAAAATAGAAGTATAAAAATAGGTAGTTCTCTACAACTTATAATAATAATAATAATAATAATAATAAACTAACAGGTAACAATTTTAGAGATGAAAAGTGTTTCATATTCCGTAAATTTGTGACATCTACACCATCACTTAGAAAATTGGATTTATCATCACCAGAATGATAAGCTTTACTTATCTATTTTCACCGTCACTTGAATTAATCCATGCGTTCCGCGCTTCTGTGAGAAAATTGAGAAAAGGGGGAAAAAAGGGGAAAAAAAAAAAAAAAAGGCAAGGAAAACAATACCCAAACCCCATATTCTCTATAGTTTCAGATAATAATTCGGAAAATAAATTAAATAATGACTAATGCTATGCTTCATATATATTTTTTTTTCCAAAAGTGCATCCTAAATAATATGGCAGTAGGGCCAGGTAAACAACTTCCAATTAAAATTCAACTGGTCCCGTTGTAGTAGACCTGACCCCACTGCCACATCATTTCGGATGCACTTTTGGAAAAAAAATTTTGAGAAGCATAGCATTACTCTTAAATAATTGGAAGTTTAATACATGCATACATATGTATAGTGGCAGAATGTTAGAAGAAGATGTAGAGAATGGAACATTGAATTGAAAAATATGGCTTAGTTTGGCCGTAGAGAAGCTGGAATCGGTAGCCTTAGTTGACTGGGATGGCATTAACCTTTCGTTAGAGACGTCAGAGTTGGAGATCAAAATCCTCAAAACAAATTTAAAATCTAAATCACAAATTAGAAATTAAATAACAAATCTAACTAAAAAAAACCTACAATCAGAACCTAAATAACATCCCTTTATAAAAAAAAAAAAAAGGTAAATTACACAAACCTCCCCTGAGGTTTGCCCTAATTACACGGACCTCCCCTCTTGTTTCAAAAATTACACAGACCTCCCTCGAGGTTTGTAATTAGGTAACAAAACGCCCCCTCCCTAACGGTCCATTAGTTTTTTTTTACATTAGCCTCCCCTAAAAATTACAATTAGCCCCCCTAATATTATAAAATTGTCATACTCAGCCCCCTTTCTCTTATATTTTTGTTCTAATTATAAAATCCCTCCCCCCTCCTATGTTTTTGGGTTAATTTTTTTAGCATTAATTTATATCATCTACACAAAATACATATAAATAGGTCCAAATTTTTTTTCCCCAAACAAACCTCTATCAAGTCCCCCATGTATTAATTTTCTAGATCCGCCCCTGTCCCTATGCTTCAAAAGTGGACACTTAACCCCCTGTGATTGTGGACTAAAATGGAATTGTTATGATTTCACTCAAAACTGACAAAAATTCTAAAATTGGTTAAAAATATAAACACTTAACCCATTTTGTGATGTTAATTTTGGGGTTGACGCTCTTTGAGTGAAATCATAACAGTTCTATTTTAGTCCACAATCACAGGGGGTTAAGTGTCCACTTTTGAAGCATAGGGACAGGGGCGAATCTAGAAAATTAATACAGGAGGGGGCTGATAGAGGTTTGTTCGGGGGAAAAAAAAATTTGGACCTATTTATATATGTTTTGTGTATATTTTTTGTAGATGATATAAATTAATGCTAAAAAAATTAACCCAAAAACATAGGAGGGAGGAGGGATTTTATAATTAGCACAAAAATATAAGAGAAAGTGGGCTTTAGTATGATAATTTTTTAATATTAGGGGGGCTGATTGTAATTTTCAGGGGAGACTAATGTTAAAAAACTAACGGACCATTAGGGGAGGGGGCGTTTTGTTACCTAATTACAAACCTCGAGGGAGGTCTGTGTAATTTTTGAAACAAGAGGGGAGGTCCATGTAATTAAGGCAAACTTCAGGGGAGGTTTGTGTAATTTACCCAAAAAAAAAAGAACCTAAATAACAAACCCACACCAAAATCTGAAATATAAGTAAAGGAATGACTGAAGGGAACACCTCATTGGTGCCACCAGATGCTCATTAAAGCAAACCAGACCTACCCTACACAAACAAAAGCAAAGAATCAACAATTATTTAATAGTCTTTCTCCAAACAAGCAAGAGAATCATACAAATATTAAAGAGTAAAATCAAGATGTTGTGCTCTTGGTTGTGATTCAACTATTCCTAAATGAGTTTGATTAAACTTTACCTCATTGATTTTAACCAATTGGAATTTCATTTGGATGTTCCAATTTGATTTTTTAAACTTGCCTAATTTAGTTTAGCAAATTCGAATTTCAAAGCTTTGTTTTTTAGTTGCCTTTCTTAGCAATCCATGAATTTTAGGGCTGGAACACATACACACACACACACACGATTCAAAAATTAGGGTTTCATGCATCCAAAATCAAAATCAGAGCCAAAAAAAAAAAAAAAGAACCAGATCCAGGAGATCACTCGCACTGTCCAACCTTTGGGTGACTAATGGTTGTTGGCACCGGCGATGGTGGTCAGTGGAGGCGAGTGGTGGTGGTTGACGTTACTGTGTAGAGAGGGAGAGAGGGGTAGAGAGGAAGAAAAAGTGGGAGAGCAATCTTTATGGCTCTGTCTATACACGCTAGAACCAAACCCAATATTGTCCCAACCGCGCACGTAAGGGAGCCAAAGGTGAAGATCGCACCTCTGGCTGTGTACATATCACCCCTATCCCAACCACACATAACCAGATCCATCGAACCAGATAAAAATGTACCAAGTTGTCATCCACCAATGTGTGATGAAGCCAACAAATAGTAAGGGCAAAAACGTCTTTCAATAAGTGAAACTATGAACAAATCTAGATGCATTCTCTCTTTTATATAGTTATTGAATTAACTATTATAACTTTAATTCTCACAAATACTAAACAAAAAAATGAAACTTACACTGAACCAGATTCCATTTTAAGTATTTTCTAAACCGATGTTACAATAATAGTGAAAGAAAAGTTTATAAATTGGCAATATTGTCATTATTCAAAAATTAACATTTCATGGACATGATGTTCATGCCCTGGAACCACCCATATGGCTCTAAGACACGTGGCACACCACCAAAGCACACACTAAACTCCCAGATGTTCAATAAGAACCATAAAATACTGGATTATAAAAGTTTTCCCTTTTAAGACACTTATAAAAACATTTCATTTTTGAAAATATGTCCAGTCGACTGATCGGGAACCCAGTCGACTGTTTCGGAAACTAAAGAGAGCATGAAATCTCAGAAGATCTAATCTAGTTGACTGACCCTAGTCCAGTCAACTAAGTCTATAGGGAGTAGTGTCAAAGTTGCTCGACTAGTACCTGTCCGATCTACTAGATTCAAGCAACAATGGGCTCAATTTGAAAAGTATTGATCCAGTCGATTATAAAAGCGAATCCAGTCGACTGGTCAAGGGTACATTTGACTACTTCTAGCAGTAGAGGTAAATTCTGCAGCAACCAAGTCTAAAGCCAAAAAACCCAAACCAAACACACAACCCCTGTGAAACGCCAAACCACATTCTTGACTTATATAACATGAGATAACATTACTACAACTAACACGAGTCTCCAATCTAAGTTATTACAAATACCGAATCCGGATTAAGAATTGGTACAACCACGACTCTAGTTAAGCAATTACATAACAATACTAATCTTTAACCATGACATAAAAGTAAGAACCCATCTCAGCCCTAGCCCGTCGACTCACTTCTCCAGATCCTCTCCGTGTTGTTCACCTACAATGGTTATTCAATAACCTCTAGAATATATAAGTTATATGCTCAATGAATGACAATAATTGAAAGCGTGGATCAACAAGAAGTCCAAATCTATCGCATTACACATAATTATAGTTTCCGGGAATATATGTGGTGACACCCTCAACCCAGTTCGCGATTCCACCACTGAATCCACGTAACTGGTAGGCACCCACGCCTCTTCCTTCAGACGTGCAGTACCCAAAAGCCTCTGGTGGCCTGATATCCAACACACACGATGACCAGTACAAGTAACACATTGACCCAAATAGGCAACTTAACATGCTCATATAATGCATCACAAAAATGTTTTTCAACATACAGAATTGGCCCTAACTAACCACATGAATTTGCCCAAAACAAGCTAACAATATAATAAGCAATTTAGGCATACTTTACATACAAATGAACCCAAACAGAGTATCAATCCAAAAATCCCCAATTAATATCACTCACCTCCAAGAAATCACGCCTAATTCAAGAGTATAGCTCCCCTAACCACCGGGTACAAATCCTACATCAAAATTACATATTATGAGCTAAACCCCCGAAATGGGTGGTAGAAAAACTATCACAAAACTTAACCAAATTGGTATCGATGTGTTAGACTCACCTATAGAAGTCCGAATATGTAGTCATCATTAAAATTAATCGACAAAAGGTGCAAAAATTGACGTCAAAAGCTCGGTCGAATTTTCACTGAAAATCTTGTATCCATATCTCTGTATTTCAACCAAGAATTGAAGATGATGAAGGGAGGTGATCTGTCACTCTCTTACATGTGTCAAGCAACATGTAGCCCAATTTTGTGATTTTACAATTTCATCCCCTAAGGTTCCAATGTATTGTAACTATACCCCAACCAATTATGAAGCCGTATTAAAACTATCCCAAACTTAAATAGATATTTGTCTATGTCACGTATGAGTCCCATAAGTGGTCCCATAAAATATTATGAACTTGCTAATTAACCTACTAATTATGCAACGTGTCTAATTCACACTCATAAATGTACCCCAAACTGACCACAGAAGTGGTCCCCACTAAACAACATGATATTAAGACAGTATTAAAATTATTTACATATGCCCGTAATAACTTTTTAAGCATATAAGGTGATTCTACATCACCGTTTCATCACACAAGGACTTCTTAAAACATATCCCAATCGAGGACTGTCAACATTGACCACATCTGGGTTTCCAAACGGATACCCACAATCAACTTAGTGGGTCAAAACCCACACCACATATGCATTTCTAACATTATTATATAATTAATAATACATGCTAAATATAATTAAAATAATCCGCGAGAGCGGGTGTTACACATGACCAACAAGTAGTAATGAATGAGTAAATATTGGATGCAATAGGGATACCATGTCATTGGATATAACATGCTAAGAGCAACTGTAACAACCTGCATTTCCATTTAATTTTTTTAAATTGCAATTTTCATATTTAACCTGTATTATTGATTTTAATTACAGTTCTTATGTTTGGAATCTTAATTTCTTGTTTTATTTCATACTAAAATTATTATTGGGGTCAAACTACAATTTCTGTAAATTTAGTAACGCTTGTGTTGGATTCCAAATCTGTATTTCAAAACGGTGAAAATAATTTCTCTTGACTCAAACTGTATTTTTATAAAAACCAGATAATTAGTTCTTACGCAAAAATGAATTTTCTGTATTTTGTGGTGATCACCGCACTGCGAAAATACCAGTTTATGTACAAAACTGTTCGCGCCGTGTTAAACTTCCACAGATTTTGGAAGTGATGTAAAGCAAGATGTGACTTATGCTTTACTTTCCATTTATGGCAAGTAATCATTGGCTTGTGCCTTGTTTGGATTTATCTATCTTGTGTGTGTAAATGTTGTACCATAATCCTATTTTCCCAAACATCCTTATTTTGTCCCCTATAAGTCTACTTGGCTCTTAATGAACTGGAGAGTTCACATCCTCTGTCTATATACGTATGTGAATTATGGGTTTAATTAGAATTTGAAAAAAAAAAAAATTCATTTGTAGAGTATGAATTAAGGGACTTGGAGCCCAAGTCCTTGAGTTCTATATAACAAAGCTCTCCCACACACATTCTCACAATCTGGGATTAGAAAACTGAGTATATACAGAGAATTAGAGAGTTATACAGAAAATTGTTCACAAGTTTATCTTAGTGAGAGAAAGCTTCCCACCATAGCCAAGCTTGTTCTTGGATTTCTTATTTCGTGGATTCTTTCTCAACAACTCTTCACTCTTAATCTCTGTGAGTATTATTAACTCACTTGAAATGTAATTTCATGCTTAATTACAGTTTATATTGCTTGAATTAGTATGTATTTATATGAAATTCGTTTAAGCTTATTCATGGTGTAAAAATGGTAATTTTTCAAACTTAACCAAAATCGTTTTTGATAGATAAAAATGAAAGATTACAGTCCCTAGAGGTTATATTTAAAGTATTGGAGCTTAACTCATTCGTATATGAAAGTATATTAGAATTGAAGTTTTGTCACCCCTCGGTTTTTCGTAAAATCCGAGAGCTACGATTGAAATTGGTTAAAATCGATCGCGTATTCATAATCCTTGCGAAAAAATGGAGAGAACCATATATTACAAGTCATGTTTTCATTCGGATTTGAAAATGGGTCAAAAATCAGCCTTAAATTCGTAACAGGGGTGAAACTGCTGATGCCAATCGATTGGTATGGGTTCCAATTGATTGGTATGGGTTCCAATCGATTGATATGAGTTCCAATCGATTGACATAGGTTCCAATCGATTGACACTTTTGTCAATCGATTGACATTTTTCAGCACTGACGACTTTTAGTAAAACGGCCATAACTTCCTCTAGGAAACTCGAAAACGTGCACGGTTTGAAGTGTTGGAAACTAGACTCAAAGACCTTTCTTTTGATATGTAATTTTGTACACAAATTATAACTCATTTTTGAGGGCATTACTTCAAAGTAGACCTACTTGTGTTCTAATAGCGATAAAAGCATATTAAAGAATTCTTTGATGAATTCACCGGTTTTTGTATATAAGATTTGATTTCTTCTCATATATCCATGGTTATCGTTCTCAGTACTTTATATTTTTGTATTAAGTCACATATCATTCATGTGGAGTCAGTTGTACATGCATGGTGAGTGTTGGTTAGTATAGAAAAGAGTAATGGACAGTGTGGTATAGTGAATGCGGTTGAGATTATGTTGTGGACACTCCCTGGTAAGTGAGTACCAAAGTGTGTTGTGATTGAAATTGTGGCGAGGGTGTCTTTGAAATGCGACGGTGGCAAAATTGGACACTCCCTGACGACCATGGTAACGTTAAAGTGTGTGAAGCCGAACTTGGACATTCCCTGGCACCCATGGTAGTGCTAAAGTGTGGCCTACGGACACTCCCTGATACCCGAGTCTGGATACTGCGTGAGGGTTCCTCCGGTATTTGCATGGCGGATTTAGGTATTAAAGTGTGAGGTATTGGACACTCCCTGGTACCCCGGACCAAAGTGAGAGGCAAACTAGACATTCCCTGGCACCCTGTGCTAAAGTGTGGCTATCGGAGTATTTCAAAGATACTGGTGTGTGATAGTGGATTGTCGGGTTTTGTCGAGAGAAAAGAGTCGATAAGATGAGTTTGGTGCATTGTTTTCATACACGGTCACATATATGTGAATTATAGCTTTCATATGATATTGTTGTTATTTTCTAAAATGAAGTCTTTACTTTAATGTAAACTTGTTGAATTAAAAAGGAATTTGAAAAATGGTAAATGAGTATGTATTACATTCAAAGTTATGTTTTTAATACTCACCAGCTTCTTGAAGCTGACGGCGTTGATGCGTCCTGGACATTCGTGTTCAGGCTTTTCAGGTTATGATCAGGCTGACCAATATGATTATGATAACTGAGAACGACCACTTGGAAGAAAGTCTGCTATCAACATTTCATGTCTTAAGTTATATGTTTTAAATTATGAACTGATTTTGTAATAAGGATGACTGTAATAGACCTTAAGTTATTATTTTGTTTCAAGGCGGCCTGTGCCTTAGTTGACCCCGTATTATAAGATGTAATAAGTTAGAATAATATTGTAAGCCTTGATTGCTCTGCTCTGATTATTATATTTTTGTTGTTAACGTTTGGGATGGAATCGATCCTTTAAACTATCGCGACCTACGGGTCCATAAAGGAAATTAAACGCTTTCCTTATTTATGCTACGTCGGGGCGTGACAGCAACTCCGTTGGAAGTATCCATTTTAAGGAAGAATGCATTTTTGCTCACCCCAAAATTGTGCACCCAACTCTCCTATTGGTTAATGCAGTAGGACCCAAAATTAAATAATAATTAATTAAAGGTAAAAAGTCATGAGTCCCATTGCATTAGCCAATGGGAGAGTTGGGTGAGCAATTTTGGAGTGAGCAAAACTGCACTCTTTAAGTAATCAAAATATGTTTTTGGTCCTGGCGAATTTTTTTTGGGTTTTTTTCTGTCTACTTATCATACATAAATTGTAATAACTTGTATTTTAATTTCTGTATTAATCTAGAATTAATCGTGAAGTGCTGACATCATTATTTGATTAGTAGGTATTCGTGTGCGAAATTTTTTAATTTTGGGCACAGGGGCATTTTGGTAATTTTTACCTATGTTGGACTTACTATCCAGAAATTTTTTAAAATATTTATTTCTGGGAAAAGATGCGTATAACAGAATAATTCACTTATGGTGTTTTAAGTCTTGTCATTTCTGGTACGGTTAATGAGTTATATCAGTTTTGGTAAGGTGTACAGCATGCTTTAGGGCTTGTACCTTACCACTTACTACTTAAAAGGGAAAGTTAGGAGTTATTTTCATTTTATTTTCTTCCTCTTTCTCTCTCTCTCTCTCTCTCTCTCTCTCTCTCTCTCTCAAATCTTGATTCTCTCTCCAGTGGCCATGGAAGCTCAAGCTTCCATAGGTGTCAAGGCTCTGACCTTCGATATTATCTAGCTCGGATGATTTTCGGCTAAAACGCCTAGTACTAACGACGATCCTTGCGACGAGGAGCACGCTTGGACACCCTCGAATCATGTTTTCGACAAGTTTGAGGTAGTTCCTTTATAAATCTCTAATACTATGTACTATATGTAAACTAGTGTAAATCCGAGATACTACATGTTTATTTTGGGATTTACTAGATGAGATCAAAGAACCTAGATTTTTAGTTTATGGAACTTAGTGTTAGGAAAAATGGGTTTAGCAATTAAGTTTTTAGTAAACTTGGGTCTAAAATAAATTTGGAACCTACGAGTCATTTAAGATGGCCAATTGCTAAAACCCAATTAAGAAGTGAATGAGAATTTGTCTTTCAAAGTGCCCACTTGAAGTATTGGTTGAAGGGTGTAAAAAGCATATAGCCAAACAAAGCCTAAGAATTACACCTTTTCGTCCCAATCATGTTGTTTCGTCCAAACAGTGCTTTTGTGAATAGGAACATTTGTTCCTGAGGAGTCTTGTCAGTCTCTATATATCTCATGTGTTCCATACAATTTCATTACTTTTTTAACATTCATCCATTCATAAAAAAATAGACATTCATATATATTGAGAGAGAGCAATTGTCATTAGTTGGTTCAACAGATTCACAGATTGAAGTGTTGCATCTGTGTCTATCAATCAAATTATCCTGGGAGGCAGACGTCCATTTTGAGCCATCAGCACCGGAGTGGGGGCAAAATATGTCTTAAGGAGATAGTGTTCAACACTAGATTTGATTCTTTTCATTCAGAATTTATATTTTCAGATTTCTATTGTGTCGATTCGCAGAACCTGTAAGTGTTTATGTTTTATGATTCTAATTTATTCTAGATCTGAAACTTTTAAGTGGTTAATTATTAGATTACAATCTTAAGACAGATTTTCTATCAATTAGTTAGTTCAGATCTAATAACATTTTGTGTTACCTATATACCATTATTAGTTTACTATCTATGTTTTTCTTTTGGTATGGGTTCTTCGGCTTGTAAAACCGGATCTGGGTTTTCAATTTTAAAATTTTGAGTTTTGCCAAAATTGGGTTTTGTGCATTCTGTTGTATAATTGTATTCCTATGTGATATTCTTAATTTGTGTAGATTCAATTATGTGCATCATATGATTAGTTTGTGGGTTTGATACATATCTCATAAAATATATATATATATATATATAAATATATCGGTGTGTATTGGCTCTATGTGCAGAGGTTTGATAGTCTCTGATTCAAGATTGAAAGTGGTTAAAGTTATTACAATTTCATATCACTTGTTAGTCTTAGTTACAAAACAATCATTACAACTTTGTTTTCCAAAATCTTTGATTGTTTATTTCAGAACAGTGAACTCTTGTATTTGTAATTACAGAATAGTATCATACTAGTTTATAATTGCCAATTGATTCATTTTGTCCACAAGCTGTATAACATTGTTTAGCATTTCAATTCTTCCTGTCAGTTTTATTCTTGCACACGTACAACAGTGCCAATTATTCTTTGGGAGTTTTATTATAACAGTGGTACTATTCAGTATTTTTTTTTGGTATAAATTTCACGCTGGTATAATTGCTCATAAAATCAAATAATCTCTTGTTTTAGATGGCAACTGATAATGTCACTATCAATGGCACTCCTACCCCTGTCGCTTCTACTCCTAATCATGTCATTCATGGTGAAAAGCCTGAAAAATTCAGTGGGGTTGATTTCAAGAGATGGCAACAAAAAATGTTGTTCTATCTCACTACATTGAATTTAGCCAGGTTTCTTCGAGAGGACGCTCCTGATCTCAATGAGGGATCGGACCTGCAAGCCGTGGTTGCGGTGGATGCATGGAAACATTCAGATTTTCTGTGTAGGAACTACATCCTCAATGGATTGGATAATACATTATACAATGTGTAAAGTCTAATCAAGACAGCAAAAGAGTTGTGGGAATCCCTTGATAAAAAATATAAAACGGAAGATGCTGGCACAAAGAAATTTGTAGTGGGCAGATTCCTTGATTACAAAATGGTGGATTCCAAAACTGTGATTGCTCAAGTCCAAGATCTTCAATTGGTTTTGCATGAGATTCATGCAGAGGGCATGTCTCTAAGTGAGTCTTTCTAAGTGGCGGCAATAATTGAAAAATTACCACCATCTTGGAGGGAGTTTAAGAGTTACCTTAAGCATAAGCGAAAGGAAATGAGACTTGAAGATCTAATTGTGAGGTTGAGGATGGAGGAAGATAACCGTGGTTCCAAAAAGAAAATGTCCTCCATGCAATCTAAAGCAAATATAGTGGAGCATGGGCAGAAAAGGAACAATAAAAAGAGGAAGTTCTCCGGTCAAGGCTCGAGTCAAGATCCCAAAGGCGGTGAGAACAAGAGGATCAAAGGAAAGTGCTATGTTTGCAGCATTAATTCCGGGGCATCAGGCTAAGGACTGTCACAAACATAAGGAACAAGATACCTTCAAGAAGAAGAAGACTACTCAAGCCAATGTGACAGAGGTGGAGAATCTCTCTACTCTTGTCACAGACATAAGTCTTTCAGCCGTAGTTTCTGAAGTTAACATGGTCGACAACCCTAAGACATGGTGGATGGACACAGGGGCTACTCGCCATATATGTTCAGATAAGAATATGTTCTCATCATACCAATTATTAGGTAATGGAGAACAACTGTTCATGGGCAATTCTTCTGCATCCAAAGTTGAAGGGCAAGGAAAGGTTGTATTGAAGATGACTTTAGGAAAAGAACTCACTCTCAATGACGTGCTGTATGTGCCAGACATCCGCAAGAACCTTGTGTCTGGGTCATTGTTGAGCAAGAAGGGTTTTAAATTGGTCTTTGAAAGCGATAAATTTGTATTCACTAAGAGTGGAATGTATGTTGGCAAGGGATATTTGAGTGATGGGCTACTTAAGCTCAATGTTGTGACTGTTGTACCAAAAATCAATATTAATAATAATACATCTTCTTCTGCTTATATGCTTGAGTCGTCTAATATTTGGCATGGTAGACTAGGACATGTTAATTTTGATGCTATTCGTAGGTTGATGAATTTTCAATACTTGCCTAAATGTGACATTGATAAAAATCATAAATGTGAAACATGTGTAGAATCAAAATTTACTAGAAAACCTTTCAAATCTATAGAAAGAAGTACAGAACCTCTAGAGTTAATTCATACTGATGTTTGTGATTTGAAGTTTGTTCAAACTAGAGGAGGGAAAAAATACTTTATCACTTTTATAGATGATTGCACTAGATATTATTATGTGTATTTACTAAGGAGTAAAGATGAAGCCTTAGAAATGTTCATTCATTACAAGAATGAAGTTGAGAACCCACTTAGCAACAGGATTAAGGTTCTAAGGAGTGATAGGGGTGGTGAATATGAAGCATCGTTTGGTGAATTCTGTGCACAACATGGAATTATACATCAAACTACTGCACCCTACTCACCTCAGCAAAATGGAGTTGCTGACCGAAAAAATAGAACTTTAAAGGAAATGTTAAATGCTATTTTGATAAGTTCAGGATCACCTCACAACTTGTGGGGGGGAAGCATTACTTTCTGCAAATTATATTCTTAATAAAATACCCCATAAGAAGTCGGAGAACACTCCGTATGAACTATGGAAAGGTCAAAAACCTTCCTATAAATTCTTAAGAGTGTGGGGGTGTTTGGCTAAGGTAGCAGTTCCTGTCCCTAAAAAGACTAAGCTAGGTCCCAGGACCATAGACTGTGTCTTTATCGGTTATGCTAACAATAGTAGTGCATATAGATTTCTAGTTCATAAATCTGATAATCCTGAAGTACATGTAAATACATTTATTGAATCTAGAAATGCATCATTCTTTGAGGATATATTTCCTTTTAAAGGTGTTCAAGAATCAAGTTCAAACAAAAGAACTTATGACACTGCGTTTAATAATAATCGAGAGTCTGAAGACAATGGTGAACCTAGACGCAGTAATAGGACAAGAACTTCAAAGTCCTTTGGCCTGGATTTTCTAACTTATTTGTTAGAAAGTGAGCCTCAAAGCTTTAAGGATGCGAAGTCCTCTCCTGAAGCTCCATTTTGGAAAGAGGTTGTCAATAGTGAGATTGACTCCATCATGCAAAATCATACATAGGAATTGGTAGACCTGCCATCTGGTAGTAAACCATTAGGATGTAAATGAATCTTCAAGAGGAAGATGAAAGCTGATGGATCAATTGATAAATACAAAGCTAGACTTGTCGCCAAGGGGTATAAACAAAAGGCAGGTATCGATTATTTTGACACATATTCACCAGTTACAAGAATAACATCCATTCGCATGTTGATTGCGATAACAGCATTGCACAATCTAGAGATACATCAAATGGATGTTAAGACAACATTCTTGAATGGTGATTTAAATGAAGAAATATATATGGAGCAACCTGAAGGGTTCATTGCTCTTGGGCAAGAGAGGAAAGTATGTAAACTTGTTAAATCCCTTTATGGATTGAAGCAAGCACCGAAACAATGGCATGAGAAATTTGACAGTGCTATGCTGTCAAGTGGGTTTAGAATCAACGAGTGTGACAAATGTGTCTATGTCAATAGCACTCAAGCTGGATATGTCATAGTTTGCCTCTATGTGGATGATATGCTCATCATAGGTAGCAATAATGAAATAATTAAAGCTACAAAGAAGTTGTTGACAAGTAAGTTCGACATGCAAAATATATTTGTTGCAGATGTCATTTTAGGAATAAAAATTACTAAAACATCTGATGGGTTGTTTCTTTCTCAATCTCATTATATTGAGAAAATACTCGAGAAATTTAACAAGAATGATCACAGCATAGCAAGAACACCTGTAGATATGAATCTTCGTTTAATTAAAAATATGGGTCGAGGCATTTCACAATTAGAATACTCGCGTATCATTGGTAGTCTAATGTATGTCATGAACTGTACTAGACCTGATATCGTGTACTCAGTTAGCAAATTGAGTAGATACACGAGTAATCTAGGGAAAGACCATTGGGAAGCAATAGTCAGGGTTGATATTTGAGATACACCAAAGACTATGGATTGCACTTTACAAGATATCCAACAGTGCTTGAAGGGTACACTGATGCAAATTGGATATCAGATTCTAAAGACTCAAAATCCATAAGTGGATATGTCTTTACACTTGGAAGTGCAGCGGTATCTTGGAAATCCTCTAAACAAACTTGCATTGCTCTATCCACTATGGAATCTGAGTTTATTGCATTAGATAAGGCAGGAGAAGAAGTAGAGTGGCTTCGCCATTTCTTAGAGGATATTCCAATATGGCCAAAACATGTGCCCGCTATTTGCATACATTGTGATAGTCAATCTGCTATTGGAAGGGCACAAAGTAGCATGTATAACGGTAAATCTCGACACATTCGTCGGAGACACAATACAGTAAGGCAGTTGATCTCGAATGGCATTATCTCCATTGACTATATAAAGTCGAAAGATAATATAGCGGATCCATTAACTAAAGGTTTAACAAGAGATCAAGTACACTACTCTTCGAGGGGAATGGGATTAAAGCCTATAACTTAAAAGTCATCATAATGGCAACCCAACCTAGCTGACTGAAGATCCCAAGATCTAGGTTCAACCGAATTGTGTGTGACTTAACTGGATCACTGGAGGAAAAAATTCTCTGCCCATTCTTATGATAAATAAAGTGGTGCCTGTAATGAGTGATAGGATAAGCTTTGCTTTTAATGATTCTTATATCTTAGAAATTCAAGTGGAGTATAACAGGATACTCTTAATAGGAAATCACCTATGTGAGTGAGAAGGGGCCGCTTCTGTGAGAATTTACCGGGCTTAAATTCTCTAAAAGCACTCATGAATACCAGGAATTGTTCAGGGCCAAAATGGACAGATATTATAGAACCAACAATGTTCGGAAAGAAGCTGTGTGAACTCTATTGTCTTGGTTTACACAAAAGTCTAAATAGTTCAAGACATCATGTTCACTATCTAGCTGAGTAGATCCGATAGTTTTCACTAGGGAAGGTTCAAGGCCAAAAGCTACCTATCCTGATGCAGTACCTTTTCAATAATCACTCTCTCTAGTATCTGCATTTTCATTTGCATTGTTTATCCAACCAATTTCATTCATGTGGGGGATTGTTAGGAAAAATGGGTTTAGCAATTAAGTTTTTAGTAAACTTGGGTCTAAAATAAATTTGGAACCCACGAGTCATTTAAGATTGGCCAATTGCTAAAACACCATTAAGAAGTGAATGAGAATTTGTCTTTCAAAGTGCCCACTTGAAGTATTGGTTGAAGGGTGTAAAAAGCATATAGCCAAACAGAGCCTAAGAATTACACCTTTTTGTCCCAGTCATGTTGTTTCGTCCAAACAGTGCCTTTGTGAATAGGAACGTCTGTTCTTGAGGATTCTTGTCAGTCTCTATATATCTCATATGTTCCATACAGTTTCATTACTTTTTTAACAGAGACATTCATATATATTGAGATAGAGCAATTGTCATTAGTTGGTTCAACAGATTCACAGATTGAAGTGTTGCATCTGTGTCTATCAATCAAATTATCCTAGGAGGCAGACGTCCATTTTGAGCCATAAACACCGGAGTGGGGGCGAAATCTGTCTTAAGGAGATAGTGTTCAACACTAGATTTGATTCTTTTCATTCAGAATTTATATTTTCAGATTTCTATTGTGTCGATTCGCAGAACTTGTAAGTGTTTATGTTTTATGATTCTAATTTATTCTAGTTATGAAACTTTTAAGTGGTTAATTATAAGATTACACTTAGGTCCCTTATGTGTTTACTTGTATTTTTGTTACTTATGTGGCTAAGTGCAAACCTTATATGCTTACTTGAATCTTATGCGGTTAAATTCAAGAAGTGAAAGCATGACTATAAGTTTAAGGCTTAGTATTGAAAGTATGTCAATATTTTTAATGCTTGAGAATTCAAAGAGGTGTTGTGCCGTATATGTTATATGCACTCTATGTGTTTGATAAAATGTGCAAACCATGTTTATAAGTTTTGGTATATTGTGAAAGCCTATGTGTAGAGATCTTTCAAACGTGTGAAGATACATATCGCTTCACAATTCTTAAGGATTCGTAGAATTGTGAATGGATTTCATTGTTGAGATACACAACATAGTTGATGTATAATGAAAATCGTAAACATATGCATTGGTTAAATGCCATTTCATTCATAGACTCGAATTTGACACGAAATTGATTTTGGGAATGACCTCCTGGTGAGAGGCTTTTAGAATTTAAAAAAGGGAAGATTTCAATGTGGGAGACCTTCAAGTTTTGGTATGAGAAAAACCTTCATGTGTGGGGAAATTTATAGCAAAAGGCCTATGGCAAGTTTTAAACTTATTTCGGCAAATCATTGCATTGCATTTCATTTTTTTAGAGTTATACGCGAATTACTGGACCGTTATGCTAAGGGAACTATGTAAACTCCCTTTTCAGGTTTAATTGAATTAGCAAGGCTGGTTATGTCAACTCAAGGAGTCGAGGTGTGAAGGCTCCATTTATGGAGTTTGACTTGGAAATGTAATACATAGCATTTTTAACATTTCAAAACTATGAATTTGATTATTTGATTCAATTTGAAATATGTAACGGTCGTAGTATGTTTTAGGCGACTTACACATGATGTTTGTAAACTTTATAAATGTTTTAAAACTATGAACATTCATACATGTAATATTTGGATTACAAACATCCGACTTTCTTTGACTATTAAGAACATCTTCATTAGCTCGAAATTTGGGACCTTGAATCCCTTGATTTGGGTATTGATAATCAAATCTTTGTTAGAACTTTTGATTACGATGTTGGGAACCAGTGTAGTGCTGCAAGAATTCTCTGCTAGTAAAAAAAGTCGACTGGGTCCCCCGATCAGTCGACTGGAGCATGCCTTTTCCAGAAATGTGCTCTTTGTAATTCAAGAAACAGTCGACTGATACCTTGATCAGTCGACCAGACCTATAAGCCTCGAGTCGACTGGATTTTAGCAGTCGACTGGATTGTGAAAAAAAAAGGTACTCTCTGTAATTCGTGAAACAGTCGACTGACACCCCCGATCATCTACTGGATCTGCTAGTTTTCAATTATGAACAGTTTCACAGCATAGTACCTTCACTGTATATTAATTCCATACATCATTTCTCCCTTCTATTTATTATTTTACTTAAGTTATTAATGTAATTAACGAAATACCCCTCATTTGGATTCAATAAGAATACTTTAAAAATCCAATTCCTAAAAAAAGTCAACTTTCCCTCTAAATGCAAAATTACCGATTTTTGCATAGTGTTTGATGTTGGAGCATCATTTTCACTAGGTTCCTTTCCTTTTAAAAATTCTTAAAAGTAATATTTGATATATAGGGATCTGATGAACTATTCGTGGGACTTTTAAACTCTTAATTTGAAAATTTTATATTTGACCATACTTAGCCATTCAGGGCCATTCTGGGTCAACGATTGACTTTTCTGGACTTATCCGAAATCCTCGTCAAACTTTTATTTACTTCTTCTTCTATGAATTGGTCTACCTAAGATCATCAGATTCTTTTTTAAAAAGAGTTTCAAAGAAACTTTGTAGTTTCATTATTTATATTCGCACTAACGGCCATGTTAGGGATGTGGGGCGTTACATAAATTTTCCAATTCAACATAAGTCACCAATTTATATGTGCACAAAATTCACAAATACCCCAATTCAATATTCACAAATATTCCTACAAAAACAAATATCACAAATATTCTCAATTCTAACATTTTTTTGGTTAACATATTCCTCAATTAAAAGAGAAACAAATGTGTAGAATAATTTTAGACTTTATTTCGGGGTAAGAGATATAATTTTAAAATATGATACTTGAAATTATAATCTGTATCTATTTGAAAAAACTTAAAAATTACAGAATATCCTTTTCAAATGAGTATATTTATAAAGAGAGCATTTTTGCTCACCCAAAAAGTGGTTCATCAATATTCACCCAAATATCTCATTGGTCAATGCAGTGAGACTCATGATTAAATACCATTAATTAAATCCTGAGTCTCACTTTATTGACCATTGAAAAACTTGAATGAGGAGCATTGATGATCAATTTTTTGGATGAACAAAAATATTTTTATTTATAAAACTATAAAATTTTATAAAATTTTAGGGGAGATGTGGCCCCACAGTGGACCCTTAATACCTCCGGCCCTAGAGGGGAAAGAATGAAAATCTAGTGACAACGACTCCAAAAGAAAAAGAAAAAGAAATGTGCCAAAAAAAGAAAAGAAAAAAAAGAGATGAGCTTCGAAATGAAAATCTATCCCCACAAACACTTTCTCTCTCTCTAGAATTTAATTTTCCTTTTAAATTCATTTTCTCGGAAAACCCAAACAATCCCTTTTATAAAAAACATCATTTGAACAAAACGGTGGGAGTAAAGTGTTTTTGTTCTCTCTCTCTCTCTCCTTCTCTCTCATGATCTAGGGCTAAAACCCTAACCGCCGATTCTGATCAGCCGGTCGTTTTCTACCATTTTCTCGCCGATTCCAGCTTATATTCCTCCGGTTATTGTCCGTTCACCGGTTAGTAGCCGTTGGATCTATCGTTTGTTGTGACATTTGATTGTTTTTGGTTTTATTTTTTTTAAATCTATTGACCGTTAATTCGTCGGAGGTGACTGGAGATGTCGGCGGTGGAGGAGGAGAAGAGGGTTGAAGAGGAGGAGGAGGAGCAAGTGGCGGCGGTGAAGGGTGGAGAGGTCTTGTTTTGTGGTGCTACGAGCTGGGACGCCATTGGAAAGCGCAAGATTTCGAGTGAAGCGAACTTGGTTTCTCCGACTAGGCTTCGGCCTCTCGTCGGCGTCAACATTTGGTTCGTCGCTTCTGGTTGCGGTTAGTACCCCTTTGCTTTTGTGTATCAATGGTTTAATCTTCAGTTCTTTCATTAGCTAGTATGTTCATCATCATACATGTGTAATAGTAGTTGGTTCTCGACTAAGCTCAGTTTTCTGGTTTTAATATGATTTGTAGTCAGTGTTTGTGTTTGGGATTGATTTGAATCGAAATGGGTTGTTCACTGTTGTGGGTGTTAATGTGATTTGTCCATCAATGTTTAATCTTCAGTTCTTTCATTCGCTAGTATGTTCATAATCAGAAGTGGGTAGTAGTAGCTGTTGGGTTCTCGATTAAGCCCAGTTTTCTGTTTTCTATTTTATTTATGGTTACTCTATGTGTTTGTGATTGATTTGGATCAAAAGGGTTGTTCACTGTTGTTGGTGTTAACGTAATTTGTCATATTAAATCTTCAGTTCTTTCCTTCGCTGTTATGTTCATCATCAGTCTTGTGTAGTAGCAGTTGTTTGGTTCTCGACTAAGCTCAGTTTTTTGTTATCCATTACATTCATCAATTGTTTGGGATCAAAAGGGTTGTTCACTGTTATTCGTGTTAATGTAATTCGTCTATCAATATTTAATCTTCAGTTCTTTCATTCGCTTGTATGTTCATAATCAGAAATGAGTAGTAGTTGTTTGGTTCTTGATTAAGCTCTGTTTTCTGTTTTCCATTTCATTCATCATTGTTATTTGTGTTTGTGATTGATTTGGATCAATAGGGTTGGTCACTGTTGTTGGTGTTAATGAAATTCATCAATCAATATTTAGTCTTCAGTTCTTTCATTCGCTGGTATGTTCATCATAAGAAATGTGTAGTAGTTGTTTGGTTAAACGTCAGTTTTCTGTTTTCTATTTCATTCATCATTGCTATTTGTCTTTGAGATTGATTTGGATCAAATGGGTTGTTCACTGTTGTTTGTGTTAATGTTCTTGTAGCATCTTGTCATTGTGTGGCATTGGATGTTGACGGACGTTGCTACACGTGGGGACGCAATGACGTATGTTGAATTTTGGGTTTGGAGTTCATTAAGTACATTAGTTTCTTTCTTTATTTCATCACCATCTTCAACTGAAGAAGCATTTGTATGTGTAGAAGGGGCAACTTGGTCATGGAGATACGATTCAGCGGGATAGGCCTACGATTGTGTCTGAACTATCTAAGTAAGCAGCTTTTTATTACCGGAATTTATCTTTTTGGAGTGGGTTTTTGTTCTATTGTCTTTTGCTTAGTTGAAATTCCGTTCTTCGTCATGCCTCTTGTTTTGGGTATGTTTCGGTTTTATTTGTGATTTCTATTATAGTGCATTCAATATTTCAATGGCAATAGTGCAATCAAGTTTGACACGCAGGGACAGAGTCATTTCTAATTTTGTGGAATTAGATACCCTTCAATAGTGAGTGTAAAGGATGTGCCATCAAGTTGAATTGGGAGTAGGTCATCTCATCATTGTGATCATCCAGCTCCCAACCCATTTGATCAGCCACCACCATGCATGCTCGTACGCCTAGTGTCAGATGGTGGCTCTGACTCCAATTTTGCACCTGAAGAGTGCCATTTATTTTTGTAGTTGATCTCTTTGGCACGTCCGTTTGATGTAGGTTTAGGCTTTACTTGTATTTCTTAAGTGTTTGATAAATGGTTTTTTTCCCTCTCCACTGTTTTGGACGATTGCCTATGGCCCAGTGTGGGTTCAGGCCCTTCAGGGGTCCACGTACACAAGCACACACGTACACACATATAGATTGGTATTTGCAGGAAAGTCAAGAGCAAGGGAAGGGCACAGTGGAATATTGTTTGTGGGTTCTTGCGTTCACATGCACACACACACACACACACACACACACACACACACACTCATACATGGATATGTATCTGCTGTAAAGTCGAGAGCAAGAGAAGGACATAGGAGAATATTGTGTCAAATTATCACAACTGTGTTGGGAAAACCTGAGAAACTATGCTGTCTGTCTAGGTTTTTGAGGGTATTGGATTCCTGTAATTTATCAGCTCTACGCAGAAAGTTTCTTAAGCTATGCGTAGATTGTTATATGTGCATGTTTATATCTAATTTTCTAGTGACTGAAGAATGTATGCTTTTGCCATTTGCCATTTCCCATTGAAGAATTGGTAAAAGTATCTAAACATGGGTGCCAAGACCAACTTCTAGGACTGGATTAAAGTGGGTGCCAAGATCAACTTCTAGGACTGGAGTAAAGGTTTATTGGTGGTTTAGTAAATTTGAATTGCTATTTGAAATGGTTATTAGAAGACGAAGCAAAAAAAAGTGGAAGTAGAGGCTTCTGTTAAGAAGATATGCACACGTGTTTTGTTCATGCAAAATATAAAGCCTCTTAGTTCATTTAAAAAGGATTATTTCAGAATAGGAACCATTGCATTCCTTGTCCGTTTTACTATCTATGTCAACGAGTAGTTTACTTGTGTTCGTTTAATTTTGTTAGTATTTTTGTTACGTTTACCATGCTAATATTTTCTTCTTCTTCTTTATTTCATTCTTTTATTTTTTTTATTTTTATTATTTTTAAAATTTATTTTTTTTACTTACCAGGTATAAAATCATTAGAGCGGCGAGTGGGAGGAGCCATACAGTGGTTGTAACAAAAGATGGACCGTCCCTGGCCTTTGGCTGGAATAAACATGGGCAGCTGGGTACTGGTTCGGCGAAAAATGGTAGGTTGTCCTTTTGAATGAGATCATTTTGAATAAATTTGTTGTGGTTTCACATTAATGTTTGTTGTGGTAGGTTGTCCTTCATTCTGTTGAGCATTCTCATCTGCACTATTGTTTACAATATTTAAAATGTATTTCTTAAATGGAGGGGTTGTCAAAGGATGTTGGTATTGAGGAGTCAAATGACTTTGAGGGTTTATATGCTATGAATCGGTGGAGATGTTTATCTTGAAATTGAATAGCATGTTGAGGATCTCCATCTCAAAAAAGCCGCCATCTCATGGAAGGCACTCCTAATTGCTTTTCTTAGTCTCACCTTATTCCGAGTTCAGTTTGCCATTTATGTGGATACATATGTATTGTTGTTAGTGGTACTTCTTTGGATTTGTTGGTTTCCTGGTGCCACACTCGAATAACATCCTTTATCTGTTTACTGAGCTTTTGTAGAAGTTGAGCCATCTCCTGTTCGCTGTCTTGTATCTGAAGTAAAAAATGTTGCTTGCGGGGCCGAGTTTACGGTGTGGTTGACTTCTGTTGAAGGAGCTTCTATACTGTATGGTTTGTAAATCCGTTTTGGTTCTTATTCTTTCTTATCTTATATTATATATTAAATAGTGCTAGATTCTATGATAACTTTCCATTTCACAAACTGTTTATCCTTCTGTAGAACTGCTGGTCTTCCACAGTACGGTCAACTTGGTCATGGAACTGACAATGAGGTATGTTGAAGAAATGTGATTTTTTTTTCCTTGGTGATTTTTGTCCGTCGGGATATGTTTAGGCTGTTTCATGCAGTACAACTGTAGGATTCTGGGCACCCAAAATTTGCTGACTAGTACTGAATGATTGTGTGTTTATTATTTGAGTAGTTCAAGTTGAACTATTTGTCAGACCTTGCGTCAACACAACTACAGTGCACTGCAGTCTAATTCAAACTTATTCTTTGTCTCTACAACTCATCAAGTTTTTAAGCCCCTTCCATAGGACTTCTCACTGTGTAAGATTGGGTTTGTCTGGAATTGCCTTTTCTTTGTGTTAGTAGCAATTTAGCATTCGAGCCAAGGCCTGTTCAGAAATAAAGAAAGAGAAAAAAAAAGAACTCACATGTTTATCAATGGAAGATGGGTCTGAAGGCAATGTTTCTGTGTTTTTTGGTAGTTACTAAATAATTTATGCACCAAAAGAATCTTCTGTACGCTTGTGCATAGTCTTTTTTGGTTTGTGTCTTTACAAATACTTGATTGACTTGCAGTACAATACTAAAGAAAGCTCAGTAAGGCTTGCTTATGAAGCCCAACCACGCCCTAAAGCAGTGGCTGCTTTTGCTGGGGACACCATAACCAAAGTTGCTTGTGGAACAAACCATACAGGTTGAACATAGGACCTACAGACTCTCTCTCTCTCTCTCTCTCTCTACACCTATAGATATGTAATTATGTTACTTATGTATACAGTGGCGGAACTGTGTATAGCATGGGGGGTGCCATTGCACCCCACACATGTGGTAAATTATTTTTACTAATATACATGTATGTGTGTTATTCCTCATATTTGGTTGTTTGTTGGCACCCCCAAACAAAAAAATCTACTACTCCTCATATTTTGTTGTGTCTGGCACACCCAAACAAAAAAATATGTTACTCCCTTAGTCACCTTAAATCATTTTATTACATTCTTTCAACTCTAAACTTCAACCCATGTGTTTGAGAATCATTTGGGATACAATATTTGGGTAGAATAGCATTACTTTGTACAATTAGATTACTCATTATGTAAACTCAAACCTCCCAACAACTCTCAAACAGTACAAAATAACCTCATATAATAAATTTGTAGTCTTACTGATAAAAAAAAAAAACAAACAAAACGTCTCGGGGGCGCTGCCCCCGAACCCCCGTGTGTCATTGTTAAATAGTCTACGTTGTAACTCGGCACCCCCAAAGACAAACTCCTGGTTCCGCCCCTGTATGTATATTCAATCCATCTATGAGTATGTATGTTATAAATGCAACTTATTCCTTTTAAAACATCTCACGTTATGGATGGAAAATAATGAAAGTATATGCGAATTTGCATTTGATTTGTTTTGGATGTTCAGTGGCTGTGGATTCAAATGGCTATGTTTACACGTAAGTTTCCATTGGTTGATTCAGTTTGCTCCTTTCCCATCCACTGGTTTATTGCGTATACAGCAATTGATAATTTTTTTTCCTTTCTTTTTGGATTGGAATTTCTTTAGGTGGGGCTACGGTGGCTATGGGAGGTGTGTACTTTCTATTTAACATTTGCCTCTTTGTATGTGTGTTATTTAACACCGAAAATTACACAAGATTCGTGATAAACTTAAAAATAACTTTTCAATATAGTGACTTATCTTTTCTTATTTTCCTTCCATGCACGAAATGTTGTAAATTAACTATGTGAGACCTGGTTGTAGACTTGGACATAGAGAGCAAAAGGATGAATGGGTTCCTCGTCGGGTTGATATTTTCACGAAGCACAATGTTGTACCTCCTGATGCAATTGTCTCAGCTGGCTCTCTTAATTCTGCATGTACCGCTGGTATGTAGCTACTCTTCTTATGTTTCACAAATATATGTGTGTATATATATAGTCAGGCTCCAGTGCGCACTGGATTTTTAAGCCTAAAAAAACGCGGGGCGCCCCATTGACCCGGGGGTCCTGCCGCCCTGTTGACCCGCGGGTTTTTAGGCATAAAAACCCCGTGCGTTCACCCAGTGCGCATTGGAGCTGGACTCTCTCTCTCTCTCTCTCTCTCTCTCTCTCTCTCTCTCTTTCTCTCTCTATATATATATTTTCCAGGTTAAGTAATTAGAGCCCGTTATGGATAGCATTTTGGGGCAACAATCACTTATAAGTGATTGTTTAAAAAGCTGTGACTTTTTATATAACTTTTTCACTGCTTATATATGTATCTTTTAAAAGCTAAAAAAAAGTTTAAAAGATGCTCCAATTTTTAGTTTTTTAGTTATCTGCAAGAGTGATAATTTTAAAAGATGCTCCAATTCTTCATTTTTTTTTTTGCTTCGTCAATGTTGCACTGCTTTTGGTTACGCTTGCTTCACTAACGAAACGGTGACTAAAGCCCAATTTCATAAAACTTAAAATTAAATACTGAAAATTTGGAGCTATTGAATTTGTATAAAAATATTTTACGTAATGTTAGTAGAATTTTTTACTTCTAAGTTTTTAGTAGGTTATTGACTATTTTTTCAGTTGAGTGGTGAGCCCTTATACGTTGTCAATTGCAGAAAATGTTCATGTTCAACACTCCCTCTGTACCAATTTTTTTTTGACTATATTCGTATAGCCAACTTTTTGGGCAAAGATCATTAAATGCATTGTCTCCCATTAAAAATAGTCCATGCTTCCAAATTTGCCCATTTTACTTCCTTGTACCAAGAACTACTACATATTTAAGTTTAGGAAGGGCATTATTGGAAGTGAATGAAAATTATGCATTTAATAGTCGAAGTGTTCTTTAGTTTTGGGACGGCTAAAAAAGGAAAAATGGTCAATCAAATGGGACGGAGGGAGTACTTAATTGGGTTATGAAACACGACCTGATGATGTGAATACTAAATACTAGCTAAGTTTGAAGTATTAAGTTGGGGAGTCCGTTCTGAGAATAAGATTATTTGAACTTGAGAAGACCTGAATCACAAAAGCTCTGCGCTAAAGTTTATGAGGAATAAACTAGTTCTCTGATCAATTCGACTTAATTTAATACTTGTTCATGTATGTAGCAACAGTGGCATGCATAAATGGCTTTGATTATTGTCAATTGTCATACATCCAATAACACTAAAGAAAATTGAAATGCACCAACGTTTGTTTGATTGTTGGTAGCTTTCTAAATTATTCATTAGTTCTTTTTTTTTTTTAGGTTTGTCCTGGGCTGCCCTTTTTTTGTGGTCGTTGGACTAATTATGTCTCCATTGATTCAAACATCTTTGGTACTGAAAGTTTCAGTTGTTCATTAGAGATAATTGTGGCAAAATATTTATTGGATGCACTTTTTTCCGCCTTGCAATTTGCTTCTTGTTAACTATTACACTTTCCTTTTTGTAGTTGTTATTCTGGTTCCCCTTGATCCCTTTTGATCAAGTTTTTGTTTGGTTCACAACAAACAAATGCACCACATTGAATTATGGGAATTTTAGTCAAAAGTCCTTTAAAATGAACTTTTTTAGTATTAGGTCCAATCCGTTTTTTTTAATAGTGAAAAGTCCACATGTTTTAAAAGTTATGTGAAATTTCACATAACTTTTGTTAAAATTGAACTAGTTTTGTGAAATTTCACATTAAAAAGTTACGTGAAATTTCACATAACTTTTAATGTATAGGGGCTTGATCCGATTAAGTTTCACAAGTCATGGAGTTTTGACCAAAATAAAAAACGGATTGTCTTTTAAACTTAATAAGTCTAAAATGAGGGACTTTTTACTAAATTTCTATTGAATTTATAAAGTAGTGAAGAAAATTGTACAATAGGAAGCAGCGGTGCGGGTTTAGGGATGTAGGGGATTCGTCACTTTTCTGAAAAGTGATACATGTTGCGGGTTTTTTTTTTTAAATGACTATTGTATATAATTATATATATATGTATACATATAAGATTCTACTACTATATTGATTTTATATGTAATTAAGAGTTAAATAACAAGGACAGTCCCTAATTCACTCCAAAGTTTGTAAATACTGTTAGGGACCTCCTTTTTTTGACAAATAATTAAGACAAAAACCCTGAAGCACCCAAGAAGAATCCATGCATCCTTGATTGTAAGTTTGAGGTTATCCCATGTGTTTAAGCACTTCTAATCATGCCCATCATTTTTTTTTCAAGCGAGTTGACTAGTTGGCTTATTTTAATTTGGTTACATACCTGCTACCAGATTTCATTACCCATAAGGAGCCTTTCCTTGTGTTAAATAATTTGTGAATAAGAATTAAAGTTTGCTGGTTTTCCAGGTGGAGGGCAATTGTATGTTTGGGGGAAAATTAAGAACACGGGTGATGATTGGATGTATCCTAAACCTCTTATGGATTTGAGGTTCTTCTCGATGACTCCCCAATCTTGTTTTTTTTCTTTCTCCATTGATGTTTTCATCTCCTTAATTGTCTATTTTTGTGTACTCTAGTTTTATAGTCAGTGTTGTCAATTGTATCTCAAAATGTCTGTTGGATTTGATGTGGTGTTTGTCTGCTATACTTGTTTTTGGTTGATAATACCAACCGTGTCATGTACATTCGTAATTTGCTTCATGATTCCTGATCTACCATATTTTTAGTTTGATTATTTTTCTTCCTTCCCTTTGGTTTCCTTCATTGTTTCTTTCATGTATAACAATGATGGTTTTCAATTGCTGATGTCTTTTGACTTGCCATTCTTCAAATAGTTTTGTGTTGTGGATATTTGCTGTTTGATAAATTGAAATATTGTGGGTCTTTTTCTCGTGTTTACCTGACCTAGTATAATTTTTCTTTCTATTAATGTTGGAAACTTGAAATTTCTTTGTGATTTCATTAAAATGACTTATTCTATTTGGTTGATTTAGTGAACCTGTGCCAGACTTACCATGTAACTCACAATTGTGTTAAAATTGCAAATTCTTATATGCATGTGTAATTAAGCAAGTAATCTGGTACCTGGACTCAAGTTCTGATAAAACACAAGGGATGAGAGGAAGACATTTAAACAGCGGGAAGGACACTGTTGCTTGTGAAGTATGATTAAATGAAAGTATGATCTTTGATGAAAGGTGAAATAGATAGAGGTAGTTGGGAGCAAGGTCTGGTTGGGTTGAACGTCATATTAGGGTTCTTTGTGGAGATTATAATCCCACTTAGAGCGTGTTTGAGCTACTTTTAAACTAATCACATTTTGGAATAAGAGGAATATAAATTTTTTTTTGGGCTATAGAATAAGAGATTGTATAGGAAGCTACAAGTTGGAGCTTTTCGAAAAGCTGGTTTTTAGCTTTGTAAAGGAATCAGAATTTTTGAAGACCTGTGGAAAAGCAAGCCCAAGCGGTTATTGGCCCTGTAAAGCTATCCTGAACGGGTTTTCAAAAACGGTTGGATTATGGACCTTGGAATTGATTGGCTGCATTGTTTCCTATCATAAATGGTGTCTTTGTTCTCTCTTTTTGTTGAATATGTCCTTTGTTGAATATATCCTTCAGTTGGCTTATTTGCCTTTTGTGGCACTGGTGTGCACCTTCAGTTGGCTTATTTGCCTTTTGTGGCACTGGTGTGCACCTTTTCTTGGTTAACTTACGCCACTTGCGTTTATTACTACTGGTAATTGAATCAGTTGAGATTAAATTAGTATTGTAAATGATTTCCTCCAACTTTACTATTCATCCTATATTTTTCTCTCCTGTGGCTCATGCTGTGTGGGCATTTGCAGTCGTCAAGAAATCAATTTCGAACGTGTAACTTTGTTCGCAAATATCAGGGCCCTTTATAATATAGGTTATCCCTTTACAGTGGTTGGAATATACGTTGCATGGACTCGGGCAGTATGCACCATTTCGTTGGTGCTGATTCATCGTGCATAAGTTGGGGCCATGCTCAGTCTGGGGAGCTTGGATATGGACCTCTTGGGCAGAAGTATGATAAGTTTCTTGCTAAACTATTTATCACAAGTTTTCTTCGTTCCTCGATTTATTTTATTTTATTTATTTTATTTTTTTTCTGTAGATCTTCTGCGGTCCCCAAAAAAGTAGACACCCTCGAGGGCATGCACGTTATCAGGTTTGTATTTGATACATAGTTACATACGTATGCGCATTTCAATTGTCTTGGATTTTGTTGTACTTAAAATATAACCCACTTTGCATCATATTCTTGCTCTTTAGTGTTGCATGTGGACTCGCCCACTCCTTGGTGGTGGTCGATAGAGAAAATGTTGGTGATCGACTTGATCAGGTAGTTTTTTACAAACTCGTGCATAATCTGTTTTCGTGATGGATTGAGTGCATCCATGTTAGTTGGATCCTGAGATCCTCTAGGCTCTAGCCCCGGTTATAACCGTGCTAGGTGCCAATAGGACATGACTTTGGCTAGGGCCGAGCCAGGATTTTTAATTAGGGGGGCGCTGGGATTTAATAGGCGTCCATTCAGTGACAGATTTAAAAGAGCCCGTGTCCCCGAGGCGATTTGTTTATTTTATTTTTATTTTTTAGGGTCTATTTATTCATCCCGGCGCTACATTTCTGTTTTTGCTTATCATGTGAAACGAAGCTAATATTCTTATGATCTTTGTTTGACAGCTTGATGTCTATGATGGCAAAGCTTCTGGGGAAGGTATGGTGATGTACTAATTACAACTTTCAAATTGTTTAGAACAATTTGTTATGAAATTGTTATGAAATAAATGATATAAATTTTCTCATCTGAAATGTACTTGTGGGTGCATGTGACATACATTGTGATACGATGTACAGTCCGCTGATATATATACATATATTTTAAATGTTTATTTATTATCGAAATTCATGTTCAACTCAAAGCCCGGCAACAAAATGTGTGAAAGAGTCCATGATTTGTCAGATTCTTGGATAACTTTTAAGGGCCTGGGCATGGACTGCTGTCCAAGAAATGGACACTCGCCAAAACACTTGAATTTATAGAACCGGTTCACTTATAAGCCACACAACCGGTTCTTTGTTTCCCAAACAGCCCCCTAGAGTTGTTATTTATATTGTTGTGTATGAATTATTCTTTTTTCGCTTCAGGGAATGAAGAACCTGAGGACAAAAGTACAGATGGTAGGAAAACTACTAAAAAGAGTGCTGTAAAAACAACCGATAAGTCTAAGAAGAGGAAGAACTCTAACGATTCATCAGAATCAGAAGACGAAGAGGAGAATGGTGATGATGGAAGTGACGACGATGAAGAACATGAAAACGGGCAGGCGGAGAAAAAGAGGCCACAGGGTGGAAAGAGTTCTGGTAGTGGCCGTGGCAAGAGCGCTGCTAAATCTTCAACAGAGAAGAAAAGTGCAGGGCGAGGCCGGGGCCGTCCACCTAAAGGAACAGCGGGTAAGAGAGGAAGACCGAGGAAGTAGAAGAAAAGCTCATGAAGTGATGAGCTCTACAATTTTCCCTGTTTGGATCGGAAATTTCATTCTCGATGCGGAGTATGTGTAATTTATCTCTCGTTTTGCTGCTGAACTAGCCCATTTGCTTTTCATTTTTATATGTTCTATATTTCGACTCTCGGCTTCTAATTTCTGAATCTGATATTGTGATCCCCTTGAATTAATGTTCCAATTCCTGAGGGAAGGAAATGGCAAACGCTTGAGAGGCTGCCTTGTATCCGAATTTCATTTTGAAGGAATTGTACTATTCAGTTTTTGATATTTTGTTATTTAAAAGCATTGGGTCATTTTCCGTACCTAGAACCGTGGTAGTTAGAATTGCTTGATCGGTCCATACGAGTTAATTGGAGTTTTACCAACCCGATATGATTAACGATTAACGAAGTTGATATATTATGAAGTTGCCATTTTGACATTTTGAGTCTTGAATATATTGCATGAAATTTGTGCTAATTTTTTTCTTCTTCATTTTAAGTATTGTGACTGTACATGCCTCAGTAAAATCTATACAACATATTTTTATTACATTGTATTTATTATGTAAAAAATGGATCTTATGATTTACATACTTGGTGCAATCACGATTCCTAGTTGCAGTTCTTGATTTGACAACATTGCATAGGGCTAAATAGATTGTTTAATATATAATAAATGTTACACAGATTGAAAAACTTGCCCCAACAACAGTCTCTAAACCAATCTTGAGTTATTTTAATGTTCAGTGCTCTTGATCAGAACTTTTTGCCACAAGGCAAAGAGGGTTTTTCTTGTGCATTACAATACCGGGCGTCTCTTCGGTGTCAATGTCTTCCTTCTTCATTCCATCAGGTAGGTCCCAGTTAAATGAGTAGAGAAGATTAGCAAGTATAAGCTCTACAGTTGAAGTACCTAGGTTTAGCCCAGGACATCCTCTTCGGCCACCTCCGAAAGGAATTAGCTCAAAATCATTTCCTCTAAAGTCAATCGCACTACCTATGAATCTTTCAGGATAAAACTCTTCTGGGTTGTCCCACGATTCCGAATCCCTTCCGATGGCCCAAGCGTTGACATAAACTAGGGTTTTAGGTGGAATTTTATACCCATCTATAACGCTACTTTGAATTGTCTCTCGCGGTGCTAAAAGTGGAAGAGGTGGGTTCAGTCTCATGCTCTCCTTTATTGCTGCCTTGAGATATTGAAGCTTTTGAATGTCATCTTCATCTACTCTATCTTTCTTCTCAATAGAACTTCTAATTTCTTCTTGCAGTTTCTTCATCACTCTAGGGTTTTTCATTAGCATCGCCATCGTCCATTCAATGGCGGCTGCTGTCGTGTCCGTTCCACCGACGAGTATATTCTGCGAAAGTAGGAAAGTTGAACTACCATAGATACATAATTCATGCAATTGTATTTATATTTAAGAATAAATTAAATTTTTTTGAGGGGGCTATTTTGGAAGATATTATAGGTTTTGGATATTAGAGTGTATTATAGATGCCCCTTTGTTGCTTAGTAATTCGTGCTTGATCTAAAATTGCTCTTAAAACAAGTTTTTTTTTTTTTTTTTTTTTTTTTTTTGTTGGATTTATGAAAAATCATCCCGCTTCATATAGAAAATAAGAGTGGATTATACCTGATTAAATTTAGGCCCTGAAAGTAAGACGAGGTTTGGATAACATGAGAACCGATCCTGTGACTCACAAGAGACTTTCATTCTACAAAGTTTGGTGTTTGTGTATATGTTTTTTTTGGCTATATAGGAGTGCGTGGCTGACTTTAATGTACCTTGCTTTGATGACTAGTTTCTTCATTGGTTTTCAGTTCAATGTGAATGTTGTTGAACTCAGTCTTGTTTTAGTGTTTTATGCATTCCCAAACATGCATTACGGAGTTGAGGATAGAAGCATTATGTTTATAATACTCTTGGTAATTCTATGCTTCCCAAATTTGTATCCGAAATGTGCTTTTTATCAGATGTGGTGGTGGGATCACTTCACAATCTCAACACAAGTGGCAGTGGGACCGTCACTTGATTTTTATTGGAGGATGTTGAAGTAGTCATGTCATCAATAAGGGTGTTCCACTATGATACTACCACGTGTTAGGAATCACATTTAGGCTTAGTTTGGCCCCTATGTGGCTTTTTAAAGTGGCTTATGAAAGTTATTATGGAGTTTGATAATTTTGTACAAGTGACACATTACTCTTCAAAAGAAACATCATGACCTCCCCTCCCCCCCCCCCCCCCCCCCCCCGGCAAAAAAAAAAAAAAAAAAAAAAAACCCCTAAGTTCAATTTTTGCGAAAGCTTATAAACCAATTACCAAATGAATTAACATAAATTTGTACTTTAAAAAGGGTGAAATAACAAAATGAGGCCCAAACTAATAAGCTTTGATGTACAAGTTTTAGGAAGCATTGCATTACTCATATTCTAGATTGTTGATTACCTTGATCACTGCCTTTATGTGATTGAGAGTGAGATCAAATGGACATAATTGATCGCTTTTCAGTTGAATGAGAATGTCAGCTACGTCCTCTCCCATTGATTTGGGTCTGTTTGGATTGAGGTGCTCATCAATGATTTCTTGGAAGAAAGAATCCATTTCCTTGAAATTGTTCTCAAGCCTTGCATATAAGCCTGTGAGTTTATCAACCCATCCCATTATGGGAAAATGGTCTGAGAAATAGAAGCTTCCCAAAACAGCTTGAGCTTCAATAAGCATCCCATAGAATCTACTTCGTTCACACCCTTCATCTTCATACCTCTTTCCAAAAGCTACTCTACAAATTATAGAACTTGTGAGACCCATCATTATCTCACTCAAATTGATGATCTTAGATGAATTAGAAAGTTGGGGAAATTTTTCTCATTGTCCTAGAAACCTCGTCTTCACGGACCGGACGAAAGGACAAAACTCTTTTGATGCTGAAAAGATGAAGAACACTAATCTTTCTCAACTCTCTCCAACGATCATCATATGTCGAGAAAGCAATGTCTATGCCATTGTAAGAGAGCTTTCTGAGGCCAAGCAAGGGTGGCCTAGTACAAAATGTGAGGTCATGGGTTTTCATGACTTCTTTCGCCATTTTTGCTGAAGAAACCACCAGAGTTGGCATCGAACCTAGTCGTAGGGACGTTGAGGGGGCCATGTTTTTGAGAAAGTTGCCACAGAGAGCGGTGAGTGGAGGTGTTGCGGAGCTGGTGCAAGTTTCCGATGAAGGGTAGGCCTCTAGGACCCAGTGGATGAAGTTTTTTCCCATTTCTTATATATTTCAGAAGAAGAAATATGAGGAATATTAGAGGAAGAGACAGAAGGAGAAGTACCAAAGCCATTGTTGTTTAAGAGATGGTATGAACTCTTCTTGTTGTATGAGAATGGTTGATAGTATGAGAATGGTTGACAGAAGTATCTTCAGAGATACATATACATATATAGAGTCCGGCTCTAAGACGGATGCCCGTCATTAATGGTTGGCACAATACCATGTGTCTAAAATTCAACCATCTCTCTCTTTCTGTCTCTCCAATAATTTCAATACTCATGGAGGTTTTAAATCAATTGGTGGGCAATATAATGTATAAAGAAATGTGATCCCTCTCTCATTAATGAACCGAACAACCCATAAACTATTTTTTCTTTTTGGTTGAAGAAGAAAAAACTCATCTCTCTCTCTCTCCAAAAGACTAATGATCCAACTATCTGAGAAGAGTAATGTAAGATCCACACCCAAATGCTCTGTGGGGTTCGCGTTGTTGTTTTAAATTCTCAACAAAAACAAGAGGATTGAAGTTTTGCAAGAACTATGTAACAATATGAGTTTGTAAAGGGAATTTGAACAATAAATAGTTTTGAGTCTATCATTCAAATTATACACTGCCGAGTTTATCATTGTACATAATAAATAGATTCAATTACCTCCAAAGCAGAGCATGATCATTTTCATACCTCCTCCAGAGACAAAACCCAACATTTATGTGCTTGTGAATTGAACTCTCTTCAATTCAACTTCCTCATGATGTAACTCTCTTCAACGTCCTCCACAACACAAACTCAACGGAATCTTGGTCGGCGCCGGAGGTGAGGAGGTGGTTGGCGACATCTGTGGGGATGTTTTCAGCGGTGGCTGTGGGGAGAGGGTAAGGCGGCGGCCACTGTCGAAGAGAAAGAGACAGAGAGAAAGAAGAGAGCTGATTATTTAGCAAGTATATTGACCTCATTTGAAGTAGCTGCAGCCAATGAGTTCGATGACTTAAAATTTTCAGTAATGCTAATTCAATGGCTTAAAATTTTCAGTAATGCTAATTCAATGGCTTAAAATTTTGCAGAACTAAAAATCTAATGCTTAATTTTTATTTTTATCAAAACAGGGTTGAAACGCATAAACTAGAATCAATTTCATTTCTATTCTAATGTTGTACTTCATTTTTTTTTTTATTGACATCAGTATTTTGTTTGTTTTGACATAACCAATTTTAATAGGGTTCTTTCTCGATGATTGTACTTTGGTGAATCATTTCATTAAAAACTGTGGAACAAATGAAAGAAGAGGAAGAGAGGATAACAAGGAGAAGATGATGAAGTTGATGCTATTTTTGGGTTTCTTCCTCAGCAAAAAGGGCAAAAAAAAAAAAAAAAAAATATATATATATATATATATAGTTTATGGGTTTGTTTTGTCTCATTAATGAAAGAGAGGAAAAAAGAGATCACATTTCTTTATACATTATAGGGCCACAATCTAGTTTAAAACATCCTTAAGTACTGAAAGTATTAGAGAGAAAAAGAGAGAGTTGACTGGCTTTGGCAAGTTTTAATCACATCCTATGAGGCCCATCATTAATGGGCCGCAAGTTTGTATTGAATCCATCTGATAGTCCATCTACGCACTTAAACCTAGTTGACTTTCTTTGGTGCTGCTGGTAGTTTTAGCACGGACAGAACAATAATGATAATCACACTAGCCATCACATTAAAGTACACGAACTCATATTTAAAGCACAAAACATTTAGCATTCAAGGACAATGTACCATTTTCTTTAAATGTAGGGCCTTGTACTTTAAATGTAGTGCTTGTGTGATTGATGTTGTAATTTGTAGGGGTGTTCATGGTCGGTTTTTCTCGGTTTTTTCACATAAAAAAATCGACCAATAGCCTCGGTTCGGTCGGAATTTTGGGGTGTTTCGGTCGGTCGGTTCGGTTTTCTTTTTGAACTATAAGTTTCAAAACCGACCGAATGCCCTCGGTTTGGTCGGTTTCGATCTCGGTTTTTTTTGTACACCCCTAGTAATTTGTGATGTGTGTGTGCTTTTTTAATACTTGGATTATGGCAGGACAAACACAGACATTATCTCACCCCAACTCAATCCCAAAGTCCCACAATAACCCACAACAAAGTCCAATAAAGGCTACCTATTCTGAGTCTCTGACTATGAATAGAGTAATGTTTGGGCACACCCTTACACCCAAAAAGCATCCATCCACCTCAAGGTGTGGATGCTTTTTGGGTGGTTTAGGATATACCCCTAGTATTGTTAATCCCCATAAAGAAATTCGAACTCTCAATCACTCTACTTGAAAGAGAGATGTTATACTAATTGAACTAGACCAGTTTAACCTTTATGTGCCTTGTTAAAGTAAAACAATTGTGATCTGAGAGACATGAGGAATATTTTGGATGCACTATACAGTAGTGAAAAGGGGGAAAATAAATATACTAAACATAAGGGTTTTTTGTTTTGTTTGCTAATGCAATACTGAAGATAAGTTATGATAATGTTAGTTTTTAGAAAATGGGTCAGCTTAGACTTTTAAAAATTTAATAAAGTAAAGATAGGGTGGTGCATATACATGGCAAATGTGGTTGAGTACATTATACATAGTGCACATGTTTTCTTGGGAAGGAAACACTTTATTGGCCAGAGAGTGCACGGCCAAAGACAAAGAAGTTATACATAGAGCATGTTTGTTTATGCTTATGTGATGTTGATCGTTCATAATTGGTAGAACTACTAAATATATCTGTTTATTATGGATTGAGAGTTTAGTTGATATATTGTGGAACTGATTAAATATAGAAATAATCTTGAAAAATACTTCTCTATCTGCTTATAGCCTTACTGTTTTTTGGACCAAATTTGATTATATTTTTTGTTGAAATGAATAGATCAAAATGCAGTTTGAGTCATCAGAATTGCTCAAAATGAACAAATAAGCAATAACGAACGGACTCATAGTTTCAGTCAACTTTATACTTCATGCGAAATTTTTTAGAATTTAGTTTATTATTTTTTCAAAATTAAAAAATATTAAAAATAACTAAATTTTTTTAAAAGTTATTAACTAAATTTATAAAATATCAACTTTTGAAGAATTTTTCTTCAGGAAATACCCTTTGAAGAATTAATTTTTGTTTCAGTTTACTTTATGTTTGTACTTTGTACAATTGCACAAAAACGTTGTGATGTGTTGCTCTCGGTTATAACATTTTAAGGAGTTGCTCCCAAAGTTGTGAATAGTTGCTCTAGCGTTATAAAATGTTGTGTGAAAGTTGTGTGTGAAGTATAGGCTCTTTGCAAAAAAAAAGACATCAACAATTATTGTTGTGTTCTTAATACTTGGACTTTAAGTTGATACCCTATTACTCCCTCCGTCCCAAAATAATTGTCCAATTCTATTTTGCACATTGTTTAAGAAAGTTGTAATATATTAATTTTATTAGTTCAGTAAAGAGTCACTTTCTAATTTTACCCTTAGATGTGATAAGTGTTTAACTCTTTGCTTATTTTGGGACCACACATAAATACTACTTTGTCCTTATTATAAGGATAGTTTTGAAAAATAAATAAAAGTTATATACCAATTTAATTATTTTAAGACATCCAAAAAAGGAATTGAACACTTATTTTAAAACGAAAAAAGTACTATATTCATATTGAGAAAATACTTATTAATAAATTGACAAAACTTGATTGATACTCCTATATATTTAACCCAATGAAATTGCCCTTATTCCATAGGTAGAAAGTCCTTCACATTTTCAGCAATTCCGACCCAATCACCATATGTTCAATTCCGCATTATTAGGGCCACCCCATGCATACTCTATCATTATTATAGATTAGGGTAGGTGCTCAAGATATTGAATTCAATTCTGCTTCATTAGGGCCACCCGATATTCTATCATTATTATAGGGTAGGTGCTCAAGATATATTGTGGGTGGAGAGTTGGAAAGATAAGCAAGAAACTCTTATCATTATTATAGATTAAGGTAGGTGCTCAAGATATTGAGTTCAATTCCGCTTCATTCGGCCCACCCCGTACTCTCTTTATCATTATAGGATAGGTGTTCAAGATATATTGTGTGCGGAGAGTTGGAAACATAAGCAGGAATGGTAATTTTTGGGGTACATACGAATCTCACATAAATAAGATATATTGACTTTATGTAGCTATTTCTCTTTTAATGGAGTCCACTAATATTGTGGGGTCTACAACATCTGTGAGGTCTGCACAGAGGAAAGAGATAGACACATAAACTCTATGCATCTTAATTATTTATGTGAGATTCTTATATGTCCAACGCGACTCCCTTTTTTTTTTTTTAGTGGAATGACTAATGAGAGATCGGGAGTAGGGGTGGACCCATGATTTTTGGTCAAGGGGGGCCTAGACTATACGGGGATTCGGGTGCAGCACCTTGAGGTGATTTTTTTTTTTTGGTTTACTTATACATAATTGTGTGTAAAATTATAGAATTGTATGTATAATTGATTTAAGGGCAAATTACACTTTAGGCCATTAAACTATACACATGTTTTCAATGGGGTCCATAAACTTTTTTTTCAATTGGGTCCTTGAACTTCAAAAATTCATTCAATCAGACCCAAATTCTGACACTGTTAGCTTAAATTATTAGAAATTGTCACGTACATTGCGCGTAATGCTTACCTGTCACACGTTAGATTAAGATAAACACGGGAGATTGTGAATGGCTAAAAAATGATTTTGTTTGGGTATGATTGAATGCGATTTTGGATCTAGTCTAATGTATTTTCGAATTTGATTGAATGCGATTTTGAATATGATTGAATGCTATTTTTGCACTATTCACAATCTCCTTTTATTTGTCTTAATCTAACTTGTGACAGGTTAGCATTACGTGCAACTCACGTGACAATTTTTATTAGTTTTAGCCAACAGTATCAAAATTTGAGTCTAATTGAATGAATTTTTAAAGTTCAAGGATCCAATTGAAAAAAAAGTTTATGGACCTGTATATTTATTGAACTAAAGTATAATTTGTCCTTAATTTAACACTCCTAATTTGAGATAAATCATGTAATTTTAGGTGATTTATTACTAAAATCGTGTAATGAGAGGAAAGAGGTAGGGTTACTATTGTGTTGTTTGAGGAGTCATTTATCAATAAAAAAATAATTTGCAGAAAAGTAAGGTGTGACTTGATGTTTGACAGTTTGCTTTTTGTTTGCACAACTTTCCTTTAGATTGTAGAATAGAATATATGTTACTGCAGAAACAAAAAAAAACAATGTTATCAATAACATTAGCCTTTGACGTTTTTCTTGGGATGAGTCGCGGATTTAGTCGCTCTCTTTAAGACGCTTCGCGGCTCTGCCCAAATTGTGCAAGCAGTTCGGATGAATGTCACGACGTCCCCAGGATAAAGCAGCCCAGAAATTGCCTCTGTCTCGAAAATCCTTGCACGGAGGAAGATCGAAAAACCCACACCCTTTCAGAACTAGTTGCTCAGAAACTGTGAAGAAAACTGTGTTTTGGAAAAACTTCTGTAACTCTTTTGCTCTCAGCAATTGTGTTATTTTTTATGAAAGCAGTTTTCTGTATATATATAAAAAATATATTCTGAATGTTGGGGAAATATAACGTTGCAGAACGTGGAGAGAAAAACTGGGAACATTGTAGAAAAATTCTGGAGTAAAAAACGTGGAGGAGTTTTAGGGAGGCTTGGTCTCCAACTGATTCAATCCAAATAAAACTCTTCAGCTTATAAAATATTTATTTTTCAAATAAATTTTGTATAAAAAGATATATATATATATAAGACTATACCTACACCCAAGTCCAAGCCCGGCCCGGAACGGAGCGGGGCGGCGGCGGCGGCCGCTCGCGCGTGTGTTTTATGGTAAACCCAATTGGGCCTAAGTCCTCCCCCTTCACAAAACTTGGTACCCCCAAGGGGCCCAACCCTTACTCCAACCTCCACTTATATATGTCCTTCCCACTTCCTCTAATTTTCCTATGTGGGACAAGTAAAATAACATTTGGGTTAGTTTGTGAATAAGACAAAACTCAAAATCAATTTTCAAATGTTTTCCCTCAAACTTTCCCTCCAATTTTAAAATACACTTTTTCCAACAATCCCCCACTTGTATTTTAAAAATTGATTTAAGATCATTGAGCAACGTATCATAAGACTGTGCATAAGTAAATGTGTTTTTCAACTTGAACCTTTACGTAGTGATAGTGCTTCCGATTATACTAGAGTAACCGTAGTTTTGAACTCTATCTCAGACAACACCACACACACAGTCCTACTAGGGTGAAGTACAAAAATCAGCACTTTACGGCCGTGTGCTTATATCCCAGTATAGCGAATGATCTAGAGAATTTGCCCAAAATTTCATAGGAAGCGACCTCACTTCCACATTCGCCTAGGTGAGTCTAACAAGGATACTCCTGTAGCTAGGTATCCCACTCCAAATGGAGTTTAGATCTCATTAAGAGTTATAAATAACTCAACCTTCTGTCCTTCAGGATGTCATGCTTCGTAGGGATGGACTTGGAGTATTACCCCCATATATAGATATTAGCATGATTCCACTCATATCACTTCATGACTTGTTATTACCCTTTGAACCTATTTCTTGGGATCTCCAGTCTATAGGTTGGGTTACTATTACAAGTGACTCAACTAATTAAGGGCTTGAGTCCCATCCCTTTCGAGGTTTTACAAACCTTTTCTCGTGCTAGTCCTTTCGTCAAAGGATCAGCCAAGTTCTCCTCAGACTGTACATAATCCACTCTTACAGCTCCAGAAGAGAGAAACTCTCTAATAGTGCTGTGTTTGCGACGTATTTGTCGCTTCTTGCCGTTATAGTAACGGTTCTCAACTTTTGCAATAGTCGCGGTACTATCACAGTGGATTAGGATAGCTGGTATTAGTCTTTCCCATAAAGGGGTATCTGCTAGTAGATTTCTCAGCCAACCTGCCTCCTCACTAGCTGTAGCTAGTGCTATCATCTCCGACTCCATAGTGGACTGAGCCAAAATAGTCTATTTCTTAGACTTCCATGAAACTGCGCCTCCAGCAATACAAAAAATGTATCCACTAGTGGCCTTGGAGTCATCTGATAGGGTATTCCAATCAGCATCGCTATATCCTTCAAGGACAGTCGGAAACTTCTGATAGTGTAATTTTAGGTTCATCGTTCTTTTTAGGTAACGCATGACCCTTTCAATAGCATGCCAATGCTCTATACTAGGTCTACTAGTAAACCTACATAGTACTCCAACAGCATAAGCTATATCTGGCCTATTGCAATCAGTAGCATAATGGAGGCTACCAATGATGCTCGCATACTCAGTTTGTCTAACACTGTCACCAGTGTTCTTGAACAATTTTACACTAAGGTCATATGGAGTACATACTGGTTTACAGTTAAAGTAATTGTATTTCTTTAGAATCTTCTCAATGTAATGAGATTGATCTAAAGAAAGTTCCTTTTCGGACCTAGTAATATTAATTCCAAGAATTACACTAGCTTCTCCTAAATCTTTCATATTAAAGTTGGCACATAAGAAAGATTTAACTTCATTAATGACATGAATATTTGATCCAAAAACAAGTCATCCACATATAAGCAAATAATAGTGAAAGTGTTGTTTTCAAATTTGTAGTAAATACATTTGTCACTTTCATTTATTTTAAAACCATTTGAGATGACTAAATTGTCAAATTTATCATGCCATTATTTAGGAGCTTGTTTCAAACCATAAAGAGATTTATCTAATTTGCAAACTTTATTTTCTTGACCAAAAATAATAAAACCTTCAGGTTGGTCTATATAAATCTCTTCTTCTAATTCACCATTTAAAAAAGCTGTTTTAACATCCATTTGGTGTACTACTGAATCATGAGTAGCAGCTAAAGCAAATAGTACACGAATAGAAGTAATTATAGTGACAGGTGAATAAGTATCAAAGAAATTAATATTTTCTCTCTGTCTATAACCCTTAGCTACAAGATGTGCTTTATATTTATCTATCGTGCCATCGGGTTTCAATTTCTTTTTAAGAATCCATTTGCAACCTATTGTCTTACAACCAGGTGGAAGATCTATTAAGTGCCAAGTCTTATTTGATTCCAATGATTCCATTTCATCATTTATTGTTTCTTGCCATAAATTAGCATCTATAGAAGTCAAGGCTTCTTGGAGGGTGTTAGGATCCTCCTCTAAGTTGTAAGTATAAAAGTCGGTCCCAAAATCTTTCGCGATTCAGACTCTCTTACTTTTTCTAGGTTTTAGTTCATATTCATTTAGTTCTACTGATCTAGGCATATCATATGATGTTGAACCCCCACTATTTTTAAATTTAAAAGGAAATTTATTTTTGAAAAAATCAACATCACTAGATTCAATTATAACATGATTCTTTAAGTCATAAAATCTATAAGTCCTACTATTAATAGCATAACCAATAAAAACACATTCATAAGCTCTACTAGCTAATTTGGACCTTTTAGGGTTTGGAATTCTAACATATGCCAAACAACCCTATGTTCTAAAACAATCCACATTTGATTTTCTTCTTTTCCAAATTTCATAAGGGGAAATATAAGTTTTAGAGTTATGAACTCTATTTAATACATGACAAAACAGTTAATAATGTTTCCTCCCACCAATGAGAAGCTGCCCCTGAATTTGATAAAATAACAACTACTAATTCAGTAAAAGTCCTATTTTTTCGTTCAGCTTTTCCATTCATTTAAGGGGAATACGGGGCAGTTTTCTCATGAATGATATAAAGCAATAAACTCATCAGAATCATATTCATGTCCCCTGTCACTACGAAATCTTTTAATTTTTCTACTAAACTGATTTTCAATCTCATTTAGGAAAATTTTGAACATGTCAATGGCTTCACTTTTATTTTTTATATGATAAACAAATGAATAATTTGAGCTATCATCAATAAAGTAGTAAAATACCTTTTTCCATTTCTAGTTAAAATTCCTTCATATTCGCAAATATCTGAGTGAATTAATTTAAGAGGTTCAGATTCCCTAGTAACAGATTTATGTGGTGTTTTAGTGATTTTTGCTTGGCTACAAAATTCACATTTTTCAAATTCATTTAAAGACAATTGTGGAATATATCCTAGACTACTCATATTTTTCACAAGCTTTTTATTCACATGACATAATCTAGCATGCCAAATATTAAAAGAACACAACATGTAAGCAGAAGAAGAAATTTTATTAAAATCAACATTTAACTTAAACATGCCCTCAGTTGCATAACCCTTTCCAACAAACACTCCACTCTTAGTTAAAGTAAAAAGATCAGCCCCAATAGTTTGAGTAAAGCCAGCCTTATTGAGAAGATAGCCCGAAACAAGATTTTTTCTCATTTCTAGAGTGTGCAAGACATCCTTCAAAATGACAGTCTTTCCAGAAGTAAACTTCAATTCAACCTCCCCAATACCAGCAACAGCAGTGGTGTGGGAATCACCTAACAACACTTTATTGTCCTTAGTTTCAGAATAGGATTTGAACATGTTACAGTCATAGAAAACATGGCGAGAGGCGCCAGTGTCTACCCACCACCCCTCGGATCCACCAACAATATTAACCTCGAAAATCATAGCAACGAGCTGCTCTTCGGCAATATTTGCTTGGGGAGCAACTCGTCGTGGATTCCTACTGTTTCGAGCCATATGAACTGGTTTACCACAATTATAGCAAACAAACTATCCAGCATCATTTATTCCTGAGGGGGGGTATATTCCTATTCTGATTTGGCTTCGGATTCTGATTCTTGTTGTTGTTGCGGTTCTTGTTCTGATTCCAGTTTTGAAACTTCATGGTTTTTGCAGGTGGTTTCAGAACAACAGAGGTTTTGTTTTTAGAAAAATTTTGAGGTTTCTTGTTGTCGGAAACAACAAGAACCTGTTCTTTTAAATCTTGTTTTCTTGCCTCCTCCTCAATACGAAGGCGAGTTATCAAACTTTCCAATGAAAATTCTTTGGTTTTGTGTCTTAAGATATTTTTGAAATCTTTTCAACTTGGGGGAAGCTTGTCAATAATGACAGCAACTTGAAATTGATCATTTAAATCCATGCCCTCAGAAATTATCTCATGAGCAATTTGTTGCAGCTCATGGGATTGAGCTTCAACAGATTTGCCATCCGTCATTTGGTATTTCAAATAACGGCTGACTGCAAATTTCTTTGCTCCAGCTTCTTCAGTGTCATATTTTTTTTGAAGGGCATCCCAAACTTTTTTTTTTGCAGAATCACAGTTTGCATAATAATCATAAAGACTATCAGAGAGTCCATTCAAAATATAATTTTTGCAAAGAAAATCATTTTCATTCCAAATGTCAGACTCTCTGATTTGAGCAACAGTGGGATTTTCAGAAACAGTGGGTTTTTCAGAAAGACAAAAGGATTGCAATTTTTTCGTAGTTAAGAAAAACATCATTTTCATCCTCCACCGTTTAAAGAGAAGGCCTTCAAATTTGAAGGGTTTGTTGAGGTCAGGGGTAACAGAGAGCATTGAAGATTCCATGACAGATGAAAAAATGTCTTAAAATTGTTACTGCAGAAACAAAAAAGAACAATGTTACCAATAATAGTAGCCTTTGACGTTTTTCTTGGGATGAGTCGAGGACTTAGTCGCTCTCTTTAAGACGTTTCGCGGCTCTGCCCAAGTTATGCAAGCAGTTTGGATGAATGCCACGATGTCCCCAGGATAAAGTAGCCTAGAAATCGCCTCTGTCTCGGAAATCCTTGCACGGAGAAAGATCCAAAAACCCACACCCTTTCAGAACTAGTTGCTCAGAAGCTGTGAATAAAATTGTGTTTTGGAAAAACTTCAGTAACTCTTTTTGCTCTCAGTAATTGTGTTATTTTTTATGAAAGCAGTTTTCTATATATATATATATATAATATATTCTAAATGTTGGGGAAATATAACGTTGCAGAACGTGGAGAGAAAAACTGGGAACGTTGGAGAAAAATTCTGGAGTAAAAAACGTGGAGGAGTTTTAGGGAGACTTGGTCTCCAACTGATTCAATCCAAATAAAACTCTTCAACTTATAAAATATTTATTTTCCAAATAAATTTGGTATAAAAAGATATATATATAAGAATATACCCATACCAAAGCCCAAGCCCAAGCCCGGCCCGGAACGGAGTGGGGCGGTGGCGGCGGCGGCGCGCGTGTGTGTTTTGTGGTAAACCCAATTGGGCCTAGGTCCTCCCCCTTCACAAAACTTGGTACCCCCAAGGAGCCCAACCCTTACTCCAACCTCTACTTATATATGTCCTTCCCACTTCCTCTAATTTTCTTATGTGGGACAAGTAAAGTAACATTTGGGTTGGTTTGTGAATAAGACAAAACTCAAAACCAATTTTCAAAAGTTTTCTCTCAAACTTTCCCTCCAATTTTAAAATACACTTTTTCAAACAATATATATTATATATATAGAGAAGAGATTTTTAAAAAGTACATATTTTAGTGTTTTTTTAGCCTTTGATAGCCTTTTACCTTACTTTTCATTAAACAAATCACTTTTCTCCATTAAAAAAAAGAAGAGTCATAACTTTAAGAAAGAAAATCAAGTGTATATATCATTGCATGCTTATGGGGGCCTAGCTCTAAAAATTATAAAACATTACTGCTAAATATATAATATCCACAAGTTCAAGAGGGGCCTATTTCTAAAAATTATAAAACATTACATATAAAATCTGTAATTTTCAAAAGTTTGGGGGGGGGGGGGGGGGGGGGGGGGGAGGGGCTGTGCCCACCCTCACTTATACGTGCGTCCGCCCCTGATCGGGAGAGGGATAAGGCAGAAATGGCCTAGCACATTGAACAGTTTTATGGCCCATTACAATTTACAAATGTGGTTTTTTAACAAAAGTGGCAATGCGCCTACTTAGTTTTCATTGAAAGATATTGAGTGGTCCTACCATTATTAAAGGTGGTCTCATCGTCACAGGCATTGAACGACAGTTGAGATACAAAATTTTGGAAGCATCACATAATTACTCATGGAAATATTACATGTATATAATGCAAAGAGTGGTCGGCTCGGGTTTTTTCGATGTTCAAAACTCGAGAATCGCACACCGGACTAAAAGTCGAAACTTATAAGATTGCAAAAGTGAAAGCCGACCAATCAACCAAAATGGTATGCACCAGTCGGTTTTGACCAGCCGGTGCGATTGAACGGTCATTATGAACCAGTCGGTTTCGACCGGCCGGTTTGCTAACAATTTTTTGTACCCAAAATAACAAAATATTATTCTCACTAAAAATTTTAGGTAACAAATTTTGTTCTAAATATTTATACCCAAGATAGCAAAATATAAATGCTCCCAAAATAACAAAAATTATTTCGAATAAACAAAATATGGTCATTTGAATTGGATTGTGAAATTTCATTAAGGAAATGTCGTGAATGGGTGTTTCATTCCTATTCAGAACGTTAATGCATTTGGGAATCACATTTCATTAATTATGAAAACGTTTGAATTCGTATCTCAGTCCAATGGCCACATTTGGTTGACAATAATCATGGTCGGGAATGCGTATCTCATTCCTATTCAGAACAATATTATTGTGTTTGGGACAACATTGATTTATGTAATATCCTGCGTTTCAATCGTGCTTAAATATTTATTGACCTTAATTGCGCATTTAAATACTCAGTATGAAATTTGAGACTAATTTGAAACTTTTTTGAAAAAAATCAGTCATAGGGGTATTTTGGTTATTTGTACTTGTGATGTTAAACTTGACCAGAAATTTGAAATGATGTTAGACTTTAAGGTTTGTCATAACTGGTACGGTTAGTGAAATATAACAGCTTATGTGAGTAGTACCATGTGTTTTAGGAGTTGTACCTTATCACTAACTATATATAGAACATGTTAGGTTTAAAATAGATAAGTTGACAACTCTATCTCTCTCTCTAAAGCTCTCTCCTCTCACTCTAGAACTTGGAGACTTAGGGTTTTAAGCACAAAACCCTTGGTCTCATCTAGATCCTTTGATCTCCGGGCAAAACTCCAAGCTTTAAAGTTGTTCCTTGCGCCAAGTATTTGTGTTCTTGAGCATATAATTCAAACTCTCTCCTCAGTACGTTTGACGTGTTAATCATCTAAACTTAGTTTTATTAAAATCTTGCCTAAGTATTTGTGTTCTTGAACATTTATGTGTTTTCTCCTTCATGATTATGTGTTCTTATGTGCTTAACATGAAAACCATATCTATGAGCTTTACTTAGGATGTGATAAGCATGCTTAGAATATGTTTTATATCCCTTGTAATATATGAAGTCTTATGATCTCGTTTGTTGAAGTTAACATATTATTGCTCATTTGTATTCCATAGCATGAGATAAGCATAGCTATGAAATTGAGCATGAACACATGCATGAACATGAAATTGCACGAAAATGATTTTGGGTGGAAGACTCCATATGAGGAGCTTTCGATTTAAAAAGGGAAAGATCTCCGTGTGTGGGACTTCCGGATTTTAAAGATCACAAAAACTTGAGAATTTTGATTTGAAGTTTAGATAATCCCGGTTGTGGGTGTGAAATATGAGGATTGGATCCATTAGGAACGCGATATCCTAGTCTTGCAAACCATAGGAATTGTAAGCTAAAGACCCGTATGAGGTGGTTAAAGGCCCCCATAACGTGGTGGCTCGTAGACCGGGTGTTGCATTAAGAGTGAGCGCTTGAAAAAATTACACGAAAGGCCTAAGGGAAACATCTTTTGCTTCGGCAATGAATCATTACATTCATACATTCATGCATAGGGTTCATTGTAATATTGAATTATATGACTATACGGGCCGTCGTGCTTATGAACTGTGTTTTAAACCATTTTCAGGTGAAATGAATACAGGCAAGGCCCTAGATTGATTGGTGTGTTATAATGTCTATTAAAGACCCCGTGTGTAGGGAGTTTTGTCCTAATGTAATATATAACTCACTTAGTGTAATTTAGTCAATTTGAAGCCTTCTTGTTTAGGTTCGAATTGTAGGAATTACATGTGTTGATGTTCCAAGTTATGCATTCATGTTGTAGTTTTGTCATTGGACGCGTGATAGTCCGCTTTCCACTACACTTGAATGTTTGATAGAAATAGGAGGCATGCTATCTCCCTCATTTCTAAACTTGCATATTAGTGTCCTTAAGACCTATTGGGACTTACTATTTCACGTCGACATGTAATGAAAATAGACATTTTAATATAGATATCACAATTAGACTGTATAAAATAAAAGAATCCTTAGAACTCTTATTTCATAACAAAGTCGTCGGAATATCGATACAAAAGAAGAAAGTCTCCGTGTGGTGGTCATTATTCGATCTTTCGATTAATCATAACTTGTCCGCTATGCAACTCTTTCTAAATAGGTCATAACTCCCGAACTTATGCAACTCTTGCTAAATAGGTCATAATCTCTATGTTTCTGAACAATGCCCCGTGATCCCTTATTCATAGCTTAGCTAGTGTGCATCATTAACTAGGATCTAATCACAACCGTCTCAAGTAGTGCCTCCGTGTGGTGGTCACCCTCTAACACGTCTGACTGATCCTATCTATAGGAAGTTTACATCTAGTAACTTATTCGTGTCCAATATTGCATTCTTAACTTCATGATTTTACCCTTATTGGACACAAATTATCACTTATATTGAGAGATTTAATGGATAAATTGTACTTTTGTTATTCTTGTTGTCATTCACTTTTTAATAATAAAAATCTCTTTCTTGTAGGTTTTGGTAACTTGTTCAAAGTGAGAACCAACTCCGTTTGGTTCTTGTCTCTTAAAAAAGGGGAGAAATGAACTTCAGCAAAGGTGGATCGATCCGGCCCTATGAACGGATCGATCTGCGTATTTTTGAAGAAGTTACTATCAGTTTTAAAAGAGGCGGATCGATCCGGCCCTTTGAGCGGATCGATCCGCGATTTTGGAGGGACATTCTGCGATAAGGATCCGTAAATGGATCGATCCGCAAGTTGTGAAGGGATCGATCCGCGGCTTCCCGAGAAGATAGTAACTGCCCAGATGAAAGGCGGATCGATCCACGGCATCAGTTTTCCCTCTTTTTAATTACAAATTTGCCATTCTTGTGTTTTGTGTATAAATAGAAAGAGATGTTGTTTTGTTAGGGATTCATTTCTCATTCTCATTCCAATTCTCATCTCTCTTGTTTTTCTCCCAACACTCTTCTTCTTCTTCTCTCATTTTTGGAACCCACATGGGTTCCCTTCTATTTCTTCTTCATTTGTATAAACTTGAAGTTTGGATTGAAATTTTAATGGCTAGGTATATTTTCTATCTCTTTTCCTTTGATGATATTGCTATGTTTTTCATTGATTAGTTAGGTTTACTTAGGTTGTGGATCATTGTAGCATTTCTAGGGTTCATTTGTGTAGGATTCAAAACTAAGGGATTCATCTTATTTGTATTGCAACTATGATTGTTAAAACTTAGACTTTGAATCCTACCCTATGTATTTCTGTCACAGCCCGGTCCCACAATAGCGGAACCGGAGTCCGTGGCACGCCACCGAGGCTACACCAATTCATTAACGTTCCCAAAACTAGGTTTGAAGAACACACGCAGCGGAAAACAAAACATATTTTAAAAAGCCAGAGGTTCAGTCGACTGCTCAGTCGACGGAAGTAGGCAGGGATTTTAATATCGAAAATCAGTCGACTGCAAAAGGAGGTCCAGTCGACTGCTGAGGGGTCCAGTCGACTGCCGAGGGGTCCAGTCGACTGCTTCTGCTAAAAAATGAAGCGGAAGCCAACAGGCTCAGGGGTTCAGTCGACTGCTCAGTCGACTGCTCCCCTGGCAGCAGCCCAATCTGCAGGAAACAAGTTTTAAAAGCTTTCTAACTATCACCAATGATCAACCATTCAATCCAAACTCAAGCCAAATTGATTCTAGCTGTATTAAAACATTTCTAAAGTAATATTACAACATGTTATAGTCTAATACAACGTTCAAGATTCATTCTATCATACCAAGTTAAACATGGTTTAAAACAACTAAAATCTTATTACAACATTTCAATTATTTCAAAACTACAAGATTATCTTTCAAGTTGCCTCACAAGCGAACTCTCAACCCACGTACTCACTTCTGCGATTCCTCGCCAGCATTAACACCTGAAATGGTTATTTGAATAACCACACATATTTCGATTTGTTTAAGCTAAAGCTTAGTGAATAAAACAACATATGCACATGAATGATAAACATGTCCGCATTCACATCTCTACATTTCATACTAGTCGCCGGAGACTCACGTGCCCGTCCATATTCCCAATCCGCGACTCCTCGCCAATAAGTCCACGCGAAAGGGTAAGACCCACGATTCTACAAACAATCGTGCGACCTTAATGCCACTCTATCGGCTCCACAAAATGGCACGGTGACCACGTGCTCCTTCTGACCCAAATAAGCAACTTAACATGCTCAAATACATATCACCATGCTCGCGGTAATTAAAACATATCACCGTGCTATTGAGCCTACTTATCAATATAATTGCCCAATATGAACTACACAATATATCTCTAAGAATTAATACATGCTATTCAAACATAACATGAATACATGCCAAGAAATCATTCCAAAACATAGTTGAATCACTCACCTCCGATTTACGCTCCTATAACTCAATCTGAAGAAAACCCGTGCACAAAGAACGTGCAGAAGTCCGTCTAGCAAAATTCCTATGGATCAGAATTCCATTTATCAACTTTTATGAAAAATTCTGGAAAATAACTTTTCGGAAAACTTAGCCAAACAGGCCCTAACATATATCAAAATGAAGCTCTTACCTCAAGGAGCTCGAATATGAAATCTGGGAGAAAACAAACTGACGGAAGGTCGTCGTTTGGCGTCGCAAAGCTCTAAACTCCTAAATCTCCCTCTAGCCCCCTTTTGGCCTCCTCTTGGAATTTAGGTTAAGAGTTGTGAAATATCTCAACTCATCTCTATCTATATATAGGCAACATTCTCGGGGAATTACGTTTACCTCCCCGCGAGTTTTTAAAACTCCTAATCAGTCTCTGAAACTTCCGATACAGCTTATTCATAGCTTTACGAGTGAAACCTCAAAATTATAAAAGTTTTTGACTAAGTTTCGTTTGGTTGCTAAAACGCGAATTTCTATATGACGTTTCCGAAGTTGCTAATTAGCCTACCAAATTAATAGCGTGTTCATTCGTCCTCACCAGGATACTAAATCTAACATCAGAAATAAATTCTAAAACAGAAAATAATACAGATATTGAAATACACAGGTAAACATTTATTTTCAAATAAACATTTAAAGTATTCCACAGTGACCGTCTCATACTCGGAGAGACGTCACAACAACAAAATTCTAAATCACCACAGTCTCAGAGGGTTCTCTAATACAGACACCCAAATCAACTCGTGAGTCAAAACTCACTCAATCATGTATCATAGGACACGCCACATCACATTATCATGCATGACAATATGATACAAATGAAATAACACAAATGTGGGTGTTATAATACTCTCCCCCTTAAAAGAAGTTTGTCCCCAAACTTATACCTCATGTCTCGAAAAGGTGCGGATACTGAGTACGCATCTCATCTTCTATCTCCCACGTCATCTCTTCCGTAGTTTGGCTACGCCATAACACTTTCACTTTCGATATTACTTTATTTCGTAAGACTTGATCCTTCCGATCCAATATCTCTACCAGATACGCAACATACGTTAAATCACTCTGAATCTCATTCGATGTCGGAGTCATCACTTGATCTCTATCTTCCACTAATTGTTTGCGTAGCAATGATACATGAAACACGTTATGCACTTGAGCATACTCACTCGGTAATTTCAAACGATAAGCTACGGGTCCAACTCTCCCAATGATCTCAAAAGGCCCTACAAACCTCGGGTTGAGTTTCCCGTATCTACCAAATCTGGTTATTCCCTTTGAAGGTGACACCTTCAAATACACTAAGTCTCCTACATCGAATTCCAATGGTCGTCTACGCTTATCGGCATAACTCTTATACCTACTCTGAGCTGTCAATAACCGTTGTCTAATTACCGTTATCTTATCCGTCGTCTCTTGTACAATTTTCGGCCCTTCAATCTTTCTTTCTCCGACTTCCGTCCAACTAATCGGTGAACGACATGCACGACCATATAAAGCTTCATAAGGAGCCATCCCAATACTCGACTGAAAACTGTTGTTATATGCGAACTCAATTAACGGTAGGTGGTCTTCCCAATCACCTTGAAAATCAAGTACACATAACCGAAGCATGTCTTCCAAAATCTGGATTACTCTTTCTGATTGACCATCGGTCTGAGGATGAAAAGCTGTACTAAAGTGCAATTTGGTACCCATTGCTTCTTGCAAGACTCTCCAAAACTTCGATGTAAAACTACTATCCCTATCCGAAACAATAGAAACTGGGATACCATGTAGTCTCACAATTTCGCGAATATACAACTTAGCTAACGTCATTGGCTTAGTTGTTCGAAGTGGTAGGAAGTGCGACGACTTCGTCAAACGATCAACAATCACCCAAATAATAGTATTTGATCTTTTCGACCTCGGAAACCCACTAACAAAATCCATTGTTATGTGCTCCCATTTCCACTCGGCTATCGGTAACGGTTGTAATAATCCCGAGGGTACTTGGCGTTCGGCCTTTACTTGTTGACAACGCGTACATCGTGAAACGTATCGTGCTATTTCTCTCTTCATTCCCGACCACCAATAAACATGTCTCAAGTCTCTATACATCTTGGTGCTTCCCGGGTGAACGGTATATTTTGTATTGTGTGCTTCCTCTAGGATGTTCTTTTTCAACTCTTTCTCACTAGGTACACAAATTCTACCCCTCAATCTCAAAATATTGTTCTCAAACGTGAATCCCGGTTGTTTGCCCATTGGAATCTCATCACAAATCTTCTTCAAAGCCACGTCTTGAAGTTGTTTATCTGCGATCTCGTGAATCAAGAGTGGTTGTGCCACCATTGTCGACATCAAGCCACCTTCAATCCTCGGTATCACTTCAAGTTCTAAGTTCTCCATATCTCTTATCAATTCTTTCTGAGAAGTCAAATCTGATGCGGTATTGGTCGGTACTTTGCGACTAAGAGCATCGGCGACGACATTCGCTTTGCCCGGATGATACTGAATTGACAAGTCATAGTCCTTCATCAACTCTAACCATCTCCTTTGCCTCATGTTCAAATCTCGTTGTGTAAATAAGTACTTCAAACTCTTGTGATCCGTATAGATCTCACATTTCTCTCCGTATAGATAATGACGCCAAATCTTCAATGCAAAAATCACGGCGGCCAATTCTAGATCATGTGTTGGATAATTCTTCTCGTGCGGTCTAAGTTGTCTTGATGCATACGCAATAACTTTATCACCTTGCATAAGAACGCAACCTAAACCTCTATATGAAGCATCACTGTAAATAATAAACCCTTCAGTCCCTGATGGAACGGCTAAAATTGGTGCTTTCACTAGTCGACCTTTCAACTCTTGAAAACTTTCTTCACATTCTGGACTCCAAACAAAAGCAATATCTTTCCTCATTAACTGCGTCATCGGCATTGCTATACGCGAAAAGTCTTTCACAAATCTTCGATAATACCCAGCTAATCCTAGGAAACTTCTGATGTCTGTCACATTCGTTGGCCTCACCCAGTTGGTAACTGCTTCTATTTTCTGAGGGTCTACAGAAATTCCCTTTGCCGACACTATATGTCCAAGGAAAGCTATCTCGGTCAACCAAAACTCACACTTCTTCAATTTGCCGAATAATCTCTTTTCACGCAATTGTTGTAAAGCTAATCGCAAATGATGCTCGTGATATTCAACGCTTTTGGAGTAGATTAGGATGTCATCTATGAACACGATAACGAACTCATCTAAATAATCTTTGAAAACACGGTTCATCAAGTCCATGAAAGCAGCTGGTGCATTAGTCACTCAAAATGGCATAACCAAAAATTCAAAGTGACCATATCGAGTCCTGAAAGCCGTCTTCCCAACATCTTCCTCTTTGACTTTCAACTGATGGTAACCGGATCTCAAGTCGATCTTCGAAAATATCTGAGCCCCTTGTAACTGATCAAACAAGTCATCTATTCGCGGCAACGGATACTTGTTCTTGACGGTCAACTTATTCAACTCTCGGTAGTCGATGCACATACGCATTGTCCCGTCCTTCTTCTTCACAAACAAGACTGGAGCTCCCCACGGCGAAACACTCGGTCGGATAAAACCCTTCTCCAATAGTTCTTCTAACTGAACTTTCAATTCTTTCAACTCTATCGGTGCCATTCGGTACGGTGCTTTGGATACCGGTTGTGACCCTGGTACTACTTCTATGGTGAACTCAAGTTCTCTTTCAATCATTACGTCGGGTAACTCATCGGGAAAAACATCTGAAAATTCTCGAACTACTGAAATGTCTTCTATTAGTGGTCCAAGAACTCGCGTGTCGATAATTGAACATAAGAAACCCGAACAACCCTTCTTCAACATCTTACTTGCTTGAATCGCCGATATCAAGTACGGCGGTATGATCACTCCCTTACCCTGAAAAGTAAACTCCTCTCGTCCTGACGGATAGAAACTAACCCGTTTCTGTTCACAATCGATTCTGGCTTGATTTACCGACAACCAATCCATACCCAAAATAACGTCAAAGTAATTCACCGTCAATGGAATCAAATCAACACTCAAGACTTTATCACCTATCTTGATCTCACACGACTTGAATATCGAAGAGGTAACTAGCGGTTCACTACTAGGCAATGATACACACAAGTCATATCCTAGCGGTTCTGACTTAACAGTTAAATGCTTAACAAAATCACGTGATACAAATGAATGCGTCGAACCAGAATCCATAAGTATACGTGCAGGATACGAACAAATAGGAAGAATACCTGATACGATGGTATCATCCGTATTCCCCGGCCTGAGCTGGAAGTATCGTCCTTGTTGTTGTGTGACTCCTTTCCCTTTGTCCACTCGAGGTTCTACCCTTGACCCGCTTGGCACACTCGATGCCCCGGTACTCATTCCCGGTTGTCTCTTACTTAGGCAATTCTTCGCTATGTGCCCCGGTTGGCCACACTCAAAACATTTCCCTCTTATCTCTGGGTTATAGCTCTTGGCGTTCGAGGTTGTGTTTGGTGTAGTCGAATTTGCGTTCAAAGGACAATTTCTAGACACATGTCCCAATTGTTTACAAATATAGCAAGTGGTCAATTGATAGCAGGTTCCTCTGTGTCGCAGGTTACATGTTGGACACAACGGTCTCGGGTCTCCCATGAACGTACTCCCTCCTTGGCTACCCACATTCGATCCTAAACGTTGCGTAAATGGTTTCTTCGCATTCCCTTGACTCTTACCCCGACTGTCATTTGCTCTCTTCCCTTGTTGTCCCTGTCGATATCTGTCGACACTTTTCTCAGCAATACGAGCGGCTTCCTCAACGAGGGAAACGGTCGGGTGTTGCAACATATCTACACGACCACGGATATTCTCTCTAAGTCCTTCCTCAAACTTACGAGCTTTATCCCTATCAGTCGGAACGGTAGTTTTCCCAAATCATAACAAGGCATTGAAACGAGAAACATACTCACCTACGGTCATATCTCCCTGAACCAAACTCGCAAACTCTTGACGTTTCTGAGTATAAGCAGATTGTGGGAAGAAGCGTTTGTTGAATTCTTCTTTAAATGCTTCCCACGTAGTTGGCTTCCCTTGTTCAAGCACGTTGTTCCACCAATCCAATGCTTCACCCATCAACATATCGGATGCGCATAAAATTTTCTCCTCATCGGTGCACATTACCTGACGGAAATGTCTTTCCATGTCCATCATCCAATGATCGGCCAAGTCTATGTCAACCTGTCCATGATACAACGTCAGTTTTCGCTTATGAAATTGTTCCAGGATCGTGTGTTGGGGTCGCGGTGCCGATGGTGCCTTTACATAACGAATTTCCACTTGTGGAGGCTGAACGTTCATCTGTTCTCTTTCACTTACCGCTTGTATGAAATTTCCTACCATATTCACTATTTGGTCCATCCGCGAATGCGGTGACAATTCTCTTGGTAGATCAGCCATAACGTTTCAAATATTTCCCCTGTTGAGTCCAATGCATAATGACCATGCATGCTATGCCACAATATAGATATATGTGCACAGTTCATCCCAATCAACAAAGGCTAATGCATGAAGCATTTCTACAATGATAACAATTATCTTCACAATTACACACTCCACTCGACGTCACTCAGCATATATAACGTCACTCGTTCCCAAGGCTCTAAACTTATGCTCTGATACCACTAAATGTCACAGCCCGGTCCCACAATAGCGGAACCGGAGTCCGTGGCACGCCACCGAGGCTACACCAATTCATTAACGTTCCCAAAATTAGGTTTGAAGAACACACGCAGCGGAAAACAAAACATATTTTAAAAAGCCAGAGGTTCAGTCGACTGCTCAGTCGACTGCTCAGTCGACGGAAGTAGGCAGGGATTTTAATATCGAAAATCAGTCGACTGCAAAAGGAGGTCCAGTCGACTGCTGAGGGGTCCAGTCGACTGCCGAGGGGTCCAGTCGACTGCTTCTGCTAAAAAATGAAGCGGAAGCCAACAGGCTCAGGGGTTCAGTCGACTGCTCAGTCGACTGCTCCCCTGGCAGCAGCCCAATCTGCAGGAAACAAGTTTTAAAAGCTTTCTAACTATCACCAATGATCAACCATTCAATCCAAACTCAAGCCAAATTGATTCTAGCTGTATTAAAACATTTCTAAAGTAATATTACAACATGTTATAGTCTAATACAACGTTCAAGATTCATTCTATCATACCAAGTTAAACATGGTTTAAAACAACTAAAATCTTATTACAACATTTCAATTATTTCAAAACTACAAGATTATCTTTCAAGTTGCCTCACAAGCGAACTCTCAATCCACGTACTCACTTCTGCGATTCCTCGCCAGCATTAACACCTGAAATGGTTATTTGAATAACCACACATATTTCGATTTGTTTAAGCTAAAGCTTAGTGAATAAAACAACATATGCACATGAATGATAAACATGTCCGCATTCACATCTCTATATTTCATACTAGTCGCCGGAGACTCACGTGCCCGTCCATATTCCCAATCCGCGACTCCTCGCCAATAAGTCCACGCGAAAGGGTAAGACCCACGATTCTACAAACAATCGTGCGACCTTAATGCCACTCTATCGGCTCCACAAAATGGCACGGTGACCACGTGCTCCTTCTGACCCAAATAAGCAACTTAACATGCTCAAATACATATCACCATGCTCGCGGTAATTAAAACATATCACCGTGCTATTGAGCCTACTTATCAATATAATTGCCCAATATGAACTACACAATATATCTCTAAGAATTAATACATGCTATTCAAACATAACATGAATACATGCCAAGAAATCATTCCAAAACATAGTTGAATCACTCACCTCCGATTTACGCTCCTATAACTCAATCTGAAGAAAACCCGTGCACAAAGAACGTGCAGAAGTCCGTCTAGCAAAATTCCTATGGATCAGAATTCCATTTATCAACTTTTATGAAAAATTCTGGAAAATAACTTTTCGGAAAACTTAGCCAAACAGGCCCTAACATATATCAAAATGAAGCTCTTACCTCAAGGAGCTCGAATATGAAATCTGGGAGAAAACAAACTGACGGAAGGTCGTCGTTTGGCGTCGCAAAGCTCTAAACTCCTAAATCTCCCTCTAGCCCCCTTTTGGCCTCCTCTTGGAATTTAGGTTAAGAGTTGTGAAATATCTCAACTCATCTCTATCTATATATAGGCAACATTCTCGGGGAATTACGTTTACCTCTCCGCGAGTTTTTAAAACTCCTAATCAGTCTCTGAAACTTCCGATACAGCTTATTCATAGCTTTACGAGTGAAACCTCAAAATTATAAAAGTTTTTGACTAAGTTTCGTTTGGTTGCTAAAACGCGAATTTCTATATGACGTTTCCGAAGTTGCTAATTAGCCTACCAAATTAATAGCGTGTTCATTCGTCCTCACCAGGATACTAAATCTAACATCAGAAATAAATTCTAAAACAGAAAATAATACAGATATTGAAATACACAGGTAAACATTTATTTTCAGATAAACATTTAAAGTATTCCACAGTGACCGTCTCATACTCGGAGAGACCTCACAACAATAAAATTCTAAATCACCACAGTCTCAGAGGGTTCTCTAATACAGACACCCAAATCAACTCGTGAGTCAAAACTCACTCAATCATGTGTCATAGGACACGCCACATCACATTATCATGCATGACAATATGATACAAATGAAATAACACAAATGTGGGTGTTATATTTTCATATGGAATATTATGTAACCTTGTGTTTTGCACTCCATGTGTTTGATAAATGTTGTGTGTGGGATTTAAAACTTGGAGTCGTCATCATAGATGTCAAGCATCTTTGATTGTTCAAACTCTTGGGTTTTAAATACTATCTTTTGAAGGCTTCATAGGTGGTTTGTCCATCAAGTAGATTAGTTAGTGTAGGGGGGACAAATCACTCGGATTAGAAGCCATAGAGGCTTCATCTTGTATGTCATGCATCCTTGATAGTCAACCATTAGCTTCAAATCCGTTTCTATGGAAATCTTAAAGCTCATTTCATCTAACACATAGGTGCATTCCAAGTGTTTGATAATATGCCACAATGAGATGTTACCTTAGAATGTGCTTGAAACTTTAGTCCATTTCATCTTGTTGTGACCCAAGATGGGGGGAATGATCCCAACCTATTGCCTTTTAGATTAGTATTTATTTACCTTTTATCCTCTAAAAACCAAACAAAAAGCCGCAAGACGCAATTTCTTATTTATTTCTTTTGAGCATTATAATTAGTTACTAAATCTCCCAAACGTTGTTCTTGTATCAATCCCTGTGGACTCGACACCCTACTTCCAAATGCTACATTTTTAATAGGGTCAAATAAGAACTTGATTTTGACAACATCAGTAACCAATGAGTAGCATACCCTCCGTATGGAATGATCATCACTGGCGAGGTGACATAGAATGTACTACTCATCTTACAGTGAATCGTTAATGGAAGATCGTGGGTGTTATAAATAAGACCCTCTCCCACTCGATTTGTTAATTAAGAATTTTGCTTTTGAAAAAATGTTTCTTCACATTACCTATAAACATCCAATGTTTACTAATGTGATGAAAAGGGTTTTTCAATTTTATTTTAGAAAACTTGTTTTACATGCAAGTTGTAACAATATAATTAAACGCCAATCATAAACCAAGCACATAAAACAAAAAACTAAAATGAAATCAAAGCATTTAATAATGTCTCTATCTCCCATGGCTCTATCTTCATAGATCCATCTTCTTGGTTTGGTCGCCTCCGGCTCCATCTTCATGAACTTTGGTTTGCTACTCCATATTCATGGGTTTTTTATTCTATTATAAAATCCTATGCTTCTTTCGAAGCTTACAATTTTTCTAGAATAGGAAATAGCAACAAATGATAAATAAATAAAAAGGCTAAGGAAATCGGTGCGACTCTCCTATTCGCAGGAATGGAGTCGCAGCACCCTTTACACATGTCTTTAAATCCAAACCAAAACATTCACCAATCACAAATTTAAAATAAAAATTTTTGGTGCCTTGGGAGATAGCAGACTAATCCTTGCTTCAAAAAGATTAGTTGCACAAATATCCACGCGCATATGACAGAATATATGTCTATTGGAACTCCTAACTGATTCACATAGTACATAAACTCCTTATGCAGTGATTAGTACTAAAAACAGCATCTCTGGTTCTCTGTCTTATTCGATCGATCGAAGAAACTTCAATCGATTGAATGTTCGATCGATTGAACTTAAGATTTCACAGATTAATTTAAAATTTTTCAGAATGTTAAAAAAATAAAAATAAAAATAAAAATAAATAAATAAATATTTTTAAAACCTTTAAATTGTGAAACACACATGGTCAGAGAAACAGTTTCGATCGATCGAACAAGGATCAATCGATCGAAAAAAACAAAGTTCGATCGATCGAAACATGTTCGATCGCTTGAACATTGCATAATTTCGATCGATTGAAAAGATTTCAATGGATCGAACACAGACAGTTTTAAATGATCGAAACTCTTACAATCGATCGAAACTGCCATTCATCCTATGCAATCACAGATTTGTTTCCTGCTACGAAACTGCTACAGAAACAGATCTGTGACGATGCAGTTTAAAAAACAATACTAAAAACTAACATGCAAATCAAACTAGAGTTCCAAAATGCATCTATAGATCCAAATAAGCGAGGCTTTGATACCAATTGATGGTTTTAGGTTTCGAAAAAACTTTAAATCTTAAGCGCAGTGGTAAAATATGTTAAAAACATTTATTAGTAGTCCGGATCTATTACTCATCAACTCTATAGATGCGTACAAAAGAGGGACAAGAGTTATACCTTGTGGTCTTGAACCCAATTATGATTTCTTCGACTTCCAGCAACCTCCACTAGATGGTCTTCTCTCTTATGACTCCTATGGATGTTCTCGGAGAGACTAGGGTTAGTGGGAATCATAATGGAGAGGATATAGAAGGTTGGAAAAACCCTAAAATAGTTTCTGCAGCCCTGGGATAGTAAAAACGACGATTAAAATATTTTGTATGCAGCTGCCCTATTTATAGAATTCTAAACGGACTTCTTTCGATCGATTGAACTTGTAATTTCAATCGATCGAACTGAACCAGAGTTCAATCCTCATATGCCTTCCAAGTATTCTAGTAGAGCTAAGAGTGGGACCTCCTAGGTTCTTTATTGTTGGCTCAGACCAGTTGTTAATTCCCATGATCAAACTCTTTTATCAGCGAATTAACTAACTGATCAGTTAACGTTTACTCCACTATAAAATGATAACTATACTCCAACGCAAAAGAACATATCCGAAGCGATAACTAGACTTGTATGGTGTACTAATGTCCCTCTACCATCAACATTCATAATCATATTCAGGTAGTTGGATAAACTGTTACTGTCAACCTGAATGATGATTACATCTTCCATTCCTTGAGTCCCATTCACCTCTCATTACCAAACATGTTGACAACTAATTATCAACAAGACTGCAGTTCTCAATAATCAACTTGGTGACATTGTCAAGGGAATGCTTACTCTTTATCAGAGGGTAGATTCTATCATAACAATACATGTTCACAACCCTATGAATATGACATACCCAAGATACCCAGGCGTTGATCTTGCAAGACCTCACTGATTGGTATGTCAAAGCAGTCACATCCATAGTCTGTGTCCATAATCATCTCAAGATTGAGAACACGTACCTTATACAAGTTATGAGTTCCTATCGACTGTTGGCAATTTTATATGTCAATATGAAGGCTCATGGTCCGTCAATGCACTATAAGTACTAGCATATTAACTAAGAGTCATACTTTCGTGATTGAGATTCATCACTCTATCCAATAGTAGTTAATCATGCTATAGTGTATACCTGATGAGATATCTAGTCTCATCATCCACTGTGATTCATACACGAATTACCTACTTTGATATTTATGGATTACAACAATCATCTCATGAAAACATACATAGTAAAATGTAAACTTATATCCATATATAAAATGCCAAATGTCAAATACATAAAGACTGGGTTTGAAGGCACAATCCCAACAGTTGTGAGAGCTGTTCACGACGAGATTCTTCACCTCCACCCCATTCTCCGAGGAGAGGTGTGAACCCACCAGCGGGTCCCGATTCTCTGGAGTCCCGTCACTGACTTGTGATGAGGGATTTTGAACTCTGAAATCCATCTACCTTCGTGGGATGACCCGATCCAATGGTAGCCGAAGATTGGCTCCAAAGGATAAATCGCATCTTCCTTTATATCAATCTGTAGGAGGATGCCACACACATTAATACCGCTTCTTTCATGTTCATCGAATAAGCTATTCATTGGTGGGATACCACCGTTTTGGCCAACCCTTCGGCTAGAATGACATGGGTCAGTTTTGAGTGTCTTTTCCTAGACAAGTATTTTCCTAGGTCTTTCCGCGATGCAAAGAGAACTGTGATTAAAAAGTGATATGCTATTGACCCAATTATTGACAATAACCAAACAACACTAATTGAGTTACTATGTTATTCAAAACCTGATTACCAATAATGATGTAATAACCTGCATTTCCATTTAATTTAAAAGTCATGCCCATATTTAATTTATGTGTATTTGCATTGGCATATTTAAATTCTATTAGCATGGTCTGCTTTTATTTTAATTCCAGTCACTTGTTTGGAATATTAATGTCTTATCTAATTCACATTTAAATTCTATTGGGGGCCAAACTGCAATTTTACAAAAGTTAGTAATACCTGTGTGGATTTCAAAATATGTATTTCAAAACGGTGAAAGTAACTTCTATTGACTCAATCAGTATTTTTATAAAACCAGAAAATCAATTCTTACGTTAAAATGAAATTCCTGTATTTTGTGGTGACCACCGCGCCCCGAAAATACCAGTTTATGTCCAAAACTGTCCATGTTGTGTTTAACTTCCACAGATTTTGGAAGTGACCGATTTAGACATTTGCTTTATTGCCATTTATGGCAAGTAATCATTGGATAAGGCATTGTTTGGGAATGATTAGCTTATATGTGCAAATGTTGTGCCATAAGCTAAGTTGCCAAACATCTTGCAATTGACCCCTATGAACCTAATTGACCCCTACTCTAATTCACAGCAATTCTATACATCCATATACGTATCTATATCTGTGTATATTAGTAATTAGTTAATTAAGAACTTAACTCAATTGTAGAGTGAAGAGAACACAACTTGGGCTCCAAGTTCTCCAAATTGGAGTTCTATAATTAACCACATCCCCTTACTTCATTACACATTCTGCACAAGCTCACACTGAGAGTTTAGAGAGGAACACAGAGAGTTAATACAGATTATTTTAGAGAGAGAGAAGAGCTTCAAGACTCCATAGCCAAAGCTTGGAGTACTTTATTTTGTGCATATCTTTCTCAACAAACACACATCTCCTTATCACAGTGAGTATTACTAACTCACTCAAAATGTAATCCATTCCTTATTTACTGATTTGGGTAGTTAATTTGTAGAATCACCATTGATGTTGTACGTTGAAGTTCATAGCTTGAAAAATGGAGATTTTCCAAACTCAACCAAAACCTGTTTTGTTAGATGAATATGATAGATTACATGTCATATATGCTATACCCAAAGTCTTAGAGCCTAATGTATTCACATGAGAAAGTATATAAGAAAATAAATTTTGACATGTTTTAGTTTTTTATGAAATTGGAGAGTTATAGTTAGAATCATGTTAAATTAATCTTAGATTCTTAATCCTTGTTTAAAAAGGAAGAGATCCATATATAACATGATATACATACTTACAGAATTGAAAATGGGTTAAAAAGACCCTGTTTTACTGAACCAGAGCAGTTCCTGCGGAGAAGATGAAGCCTCAGCTTTATCTCGCGCCACGATCGCGCGCGCGAGAATCGCGCGAGCGACCCTTCGCGCGAGCGGCCCGCGCGCGCGAGGTAGGCTTCCCCAGGCAGACGTAAGAGTTTATATATATATATTGGAAAATTGGCTGGTCGCGCGAGCGAGGGTCGCGCGAAAACCCCTTCGCGCGAGCGATCCGCGCGCGCGACCTTGCTTTCCTCAGGCAGACAGAAAAGTTTATTAATAAAGGAAAAATGGGTTTATCGCGCGAGCAGCCCGCGCGAGCGACCCTTCGCGCGAGCGGCCCGCGCGCGCGAGGTATTGCAGTTTCTGTTTTTGTCCGTTTTTCTGTTAAGGGACTGTTTGGATGAAATTTATATACTGTTAAGGCTCTGTTTGGGAATTTAGTTGATCAGAACTCTATTTGGTTATGTTTAAATGATTAAAACATTGTAGTATGACTCATTAAATTCCCATACGCGTGTTGTTCCTTTAATTCAGCATTGTTGTTTTCACTTAAGTGCATACCATTCATGTGGGTCAGTGGTACATACATATGGGTGTCAGTCTGTGTGGAAAAGAGTAATGCTAGTGTGGAAAGAGTATGAGTTTTGTGGTTGTGATTGTGGTTAAGTATGAGTTTGTGGTTGTGGTTGTGGTTGTGGTTGTGGTTGTGGTTGCGATTGTGGAAGAGGGTATCTTTGAAATGCGACGGTGGCAAATAAGGACACTCCCTGACGCCCATGGAAGCGTTAAAGTGTGTGAAGCCGAACTCGGACACTCCCTAGCACCCATGGTAGTGCTAAAGTGTGGCCTACGGACACTCCCTGATAACTCAAGTCTGGATACTGTGTGAGGGGTTGCCCCGGTATTTGCATGGCGGTTAGGGTATTCAAAGTGTGAGGCATTGGACCCTCCCTGGTACCCCGGACCAAAGTGTGAGGCAAACTGGACACTCCCTGGCGCCCCGTTGCTAAAGTGTGGCTATCTGAGTGTTTCAAAGATACCAGGAGTAGGATAGTGGGTTGTTGTGGATGTCGAGAGAAAAGAGTCAGCGAGATGAGTGTGGTGCATTGTCTCATTTCACGAGTATCTGTATCTATGAATGAAAGACTTTTATTATATTCCGTGTTGTTTTATAAAATAAATTCTTTTCGTAATTTAATAATGGAAAAAGGTAAATGGGTATGCTTTACATTCAAAGTCATGTTTTTAATACTCACCAGCTTCTTGAAGCTGACGACGTTGATGCGTCCTGGACTTTCGTGTTCAGGCTTTTCAGGTTTTAACCAGGAGGAAACATATGACTACGCTAATTGAGGTGGCTGCTGTTGGAATAAAGAAACTGTTTATTTTATGCATTAAGTTTATTTGTTTGAGTTTTAAACTGCTTTGTTTTAAGGATGACTGTAACAGACTCTAAGTTATTATTTTATTTTCAAGGCGGTCTGTGCCTTAGTTGACCCCGGTTTATAAGATGTAATAAGATAGAAAATTTTTGTAAGCCTTGATTGCTTTACTCTGATTATTATGTTTTGTTGTTTGACGTTTGGGACGGAATCGATCCTTCAAACTGTCGCGACCTACGGGTCCATAAAGGAAATTAAACGCTTTCCTTATTTTTGCTACGTCGGGGCGTGACAGGATTTAGTGGTATCAGAGCCAGGTTATTATTTATCACAAGATAGTTTAGCCAGGTTAGGGTTTACCAGTATAGACCCGATTCTACATTCCATTAAGTGTTACACACCCGATGATACGACAGGGAGGATAGACTCAGAACCCAAACGCCTAAGATTATTCTGTTCTGACTTTAAGTAGTACCCTTTTTCAGGTATGGATCCAGCTCCCCCACTTTATGTACCAGACAGGTTCGGAGGACACTTCGTGTTACCTGGGGCAGTGATCCCAGCTTTTCTTGACTTATATCAGGCGGCCGTAGAGCAGTTAGCTGTGACGACGGTAGTATCTGAGGTTTGGCACCAGGTCCACGTGGTAGGCCTAGTTGACCTGACCCGTATCCGTTTTGAGCTTCGATATTTCGCAGAGGCTCAGCGTCTAGTTTTGGTCGAGATTCTGCGGTTGGTCGATAGCGATGCTTTCTACCTTCCCCTCGAGATCCAGATCGTGCATGCCCATCTGGCTCAGTCGGAGATGCTTCCGCCGGTGGTACCCATTGCTGAGGACGATGCAGAGGTTGTTCACGTGGTCCCAGTAGGTGGGGAGATCTTAGAGGACGGCATAGGTCTGGACGATCTTGCCGCTGAGCTCGAGGCTGAGCTAGCACTTGAGCTAGCCCTGCCTGAGGAGATGGTAGATGAGGCGGATGCTCCTGTACCTGCTTCATCGTCCACCTCTCACAGCTATGACGGGGTTGGACCGTTCGTTGTTCAGCGTTTTCGCCCTGTCGATTCGCTAGATCTCCTGATGGCCGCTTATGGAGATGATTGACGTTTTAGTTACGACTTGTACATATTAACTACTTTAAACTATTAGCTCTGTCTCTTTTTGCAACTGTAATTACATGCATTAGAGTGTAGGGCAATGACCCCATTTTTGTAACATTAACTCTTGCATGCGTCCTAACCCATGCAGATAGGGTAGGCATTGATCTGACCATACATGCTTTTTGTATCTACTTGACAGAAGTTATATATATAAGATATACTCTTTTGAACGTTGCTGTCATTTAAATTACTTCATAGCACTGTTGCATGCATGTTTCTTATTCTACTACCACTATCATGCATAGAATGACTGGAGGAGTCAGGAGGAACAGGAACCTGATCGAGGGAGCACCCGAAGCTGCCGATCCTACAGGGATGTTTGAAGCGTTTATCAGACGGCTAGAAAGAATCGGTAATACGAACGACAACCGAAGAGACCGTCAAACAGGAGACAAGTTGCTAGAAAGATTCCGTGCTCTAAGGCCCGAACAGTTTGCGGGTACCGCGGAACCCTGGAAAGCGGAACAGTGGTTGAGACAGATGGACCGGATGTTTGAAGCTGTCCAATGTAACGAGATAGACAAGAGAAGATTGGCTACGTTTCAGCTGACCGATGCTGCCGCAGATTGGTGGGATTCGGTCATAGCTACTATCGGGAATGGAGCTGCAACGGGAATGACGTGGACTGCGTTCAAGGGGAGATTTTTGGAGAAGTATTTCCCGGCTACGGAGAGGCACAGAAGAGAGAAGGAATTCATGGACCTGACGCAAGGAACCAAGTCGGTGCAAGAATACACCACACAGTTCGAAAGACTGTCTCGGTTTGCTCCACACCTGGTTGATACTGAAGAGAAGAAGATCCGCAAGTATAATCAAGGGCTGACACCGCAGATTCGCCGCTTGACCCTCGGCCACTTGGATAAATCGTTTGAAGGACTTGTCGGTTTGGCTACTGATCTGGAAGAAGATGCTCGAGTGAGCCGAAAACAATTTGAATTCCGACCGCCTCAAAGGGGTAATTTTGGGAATAGACCACCAATGAACCGTACCCAAGGGCAGAAGAGGAATTTCGACGGAAGCAAGAAGACCCAGGCTATTACCTATCCAACTCACCCTCGAGTAGGAGAAGGAAGTAGTAGTGGAAAGTGTTTCAACTGTGGCAACCCTGGTCATTTGGCTCGTGATTGTAAGGCACCAAGGCGTGCTACTCAGCAAGGGATAGTCTGCTTCAACTGTGGTGAACCAGGTCACATCAGCAGGTTCTGTACTGCTCCTAAACAGGTGACTTATGGTCAACAGGGTCAGACTCGCTTGAATGCTGTTATCCCTGATGCCGTTGGATATGATGGAACTGCGTATGAAGAAGGAAATTATGGAGAAGCTCAACCTGATCAGCAAGCAGTAGAAGGTACATTAACTCTGTTTAACTCCCATGTTAAAGTGTTATTTGATACGGGTGCTGCTCTTTCGTTCATATCTGTTAATACCATTCGAAGATTGGGTATTTTACCTCATCGCTTAGAGAAAGCTTTGAAGGCTACTTCGCCATTAGGAGCTGCGGTCAGATTAGGACACGTGTGCAAGGATTGTCCCTTACGGTTAGGAGACCGTGAAATCCCTGCTAGGTTGATTGTCCTATCAATGAAGGAGTTTGACATAATCCTAGGAATGGATTGGCTCTCTCAGAATCAAGTAAAGTTGGATTGTGCGAGGAAGAGAATTACATTCCCCGACAATGAGAATCAACCCTTTGATTTTCAATGTAACCCTACGGGAGATATGTTCCTCACGAGATGCTTAGCCAACATCAAAGTCGTCAGTACAGAGGTGACAGCGTCATCTATACCTGTAGTCAAGGACTTCGAAGAAGTGTTTGAAGATGTTTCTGGTCTACCGCCCGAGAGAAGTATAGAGTTCTGTATCGAGCTTATACCGGGTACCGTACCGATCACCAAGGTTCCCCACAAAATGGCCCCCACAGAACTGTTGGAATTGAAGGAACAAGTTCAAGAGCTCGAGAACCTAGGTTTTGTACGCCCAAGTACATCGCCTTGGGGAGCACCAGTGTTATTTGTAAAGAAGAAGGACGGGACACTCAGATTGTGTATCGACTACAGAGAACTGAACCGTGTGACTATCAAGAACAAGTATCCCTTGCCTCGGATTGACGATTTGTTTGATCAACTACAAGGAGCTACGACATTTTCCAAGATAGACCTTAGGTCGGGATATCATCAGTTGAGGGTACGAAAAGAAGACATACCTAAGACTGCTTTCAGAACCCGATATGGTCATTATGAATTTCTGGTGATGCCGTTTGGAATGACGAATGCCCCGGCAGTATTCATGGATTTGATGAACAGAGTGTTCAAGCCTTATTTAGATCAGTTTGTCATCGTCTTTATTGATGATATTTTGATCTATTCTAAGTCAGGAGAAGAACACGAGCAACATCTACGGATTGCGATGCAGACGCTCAAAGACCATCAGTTGTATGCCAAGTTCAGTAAGTGTGAGTTCTGGTTGCAAGAAGTGAAATTTTTGGGACACAAGGTGTCATCTCAAGGAATTTCTGTGGATTCATCCAAGACCGATGCTGTATCAAACTGGGTTAGGCCGAGCAACCCTACAGAAGTTCGGAGCTTTCTGGGACTCGCAGGCTATTACAGGAGATTCGTTGAGGGATTCTCAAAGATAGCAGCACCTTTAACTGGGTTGACGAAGAAGAATTTGAAGTTCGAATGGACAGAGAAGCATGAGCGAGCCTTTCTAGAGTTGAAGGAGAGACTCACTACCGCACCGGTACTAGCAATACCCAAGCCTGATGAGAAGTTCACTATCTTTAGTGACGCATCATATCAAGGGTTAGGGTGTGTACTTATGCAAGATGGCAGGGTGATCGCCTATGGATCCAGACAGCTGAAGCCGAATGAGTTGAACTATCCCATTCATGATTTGGAATTGGCGGCAGTAGTTTTCGCACTCAAGATTTGGAGACACTATCTCTACGGTGAGAAGTTTGATTTGTTCTCTGATCACAAGAGCCTAAAGTACTTGTTCACACAGAAAGAGTTGAACATGAGGCAGCGCAGGTGGATGGAGCTGATTAAAGATTATGACTTCACGTTAGAATACCACCCGGGTAAAGCTAATGTGGTTGCTGATGCCCTGAGTCGACAGACTCGTGAGACGATTGCCTCCTTAATGGTTAGAGAGTGGCGAGCGTTGGAGACTTTGGCGGAATTCGATGTACAGAGTGCTGAAGAAGGAGAAGGACAATTGTTCGGATGTCTTATCCTACAGCCCGTTCTTATCGACCGCGTTATTGGAGCTCAGAAAGAAGATGAGAAGTTTCAGACGTGGTTCGTGAAGATGTCAGAAAAAGACCCGACAGAATGGAAAGTGGGAGTCGATGGAGGATATCGGTGCAGGAATAGATTATGTGTGCCAGGTAATGAAGAGTTAAGGAAGGATATCCTGGAAGAAGCGCATAAGTCAAGATATACAGTTCACCCGGGGGGAACGAAGATGTACAAAGATTTGAAGAGAAATTTCTGGTGGGAAGGTATGAAGAAAGACGTGGCCGAATTTGTATCCAAGTGTTTGACATGTCAGCAAGTCAAGGCGGAACATCAGAGACCGTCAGGATTGTTGCAACCGCTACCTATCCCTGGTTGGAAGTGGGAACACATTACGATGGATTTTGTAGTAGGATTACCTCGATCGCAGCAAAATCATGACGCCATTTGGGTAATCGTGGATCGATTGACGAAGTCAGCTCATTTCATTGCTTATAGTATGACATACCCGGTAGAGAAGATGAGCCGGATGTACATACAACAAGTTGTGCGACTTCACGGTGCACCTGTGTCAATTGTGTCAGACCGTGACGCACGTTTTACCTCTGGATTTTGGGAAAGTCTGCAAGAAGCAATGGGAACTTCGCTCAAGATGAGTACTGCTTTTCACCCTCAGACAGATGGGCAGACTGAGCGTGTTAATCAGATCATGGAAGATATGCTCAGGGCTTGTGTGATCGATTTTGAAGAATCTTGGGAGACACACTTGCCGTTGGTTGAATTCGCCTATAACAACAGTTATCACGCGAGTATCGGTATGGCTCCGTTCGAAGCATTGTACGGACGACCATGTCGTTCCCCATTGTGTTGGGCAGAGGTTGGGGACTCAGAATTGTTGGGACCAGATTTGGTAAGAGAAACCAATGAGAAGATTACTTTGGTCAAGGAGAGGATGAGAACCGCTCAAAGCCGATATAAGAGTTATGCTGATCGACGACGGAAGGATTTGGAGTTTAGTGTTGGAGATCACGCACTCCTTAAGGTTTCACCAACCCGAGGAGTGGTACGTTTTGGTCTCAAGAGAGGGAAGTTAGCTCCGCGTTTCATCGGACCGTTTGAGATTTTGGAACGTGTCGGGAAAGTAGCTTATCGACTGGCGCTACCACCGAAGATGTCTGGGGTTCACAACGTATTTCACGTAAGTATGTTGAGGAAATACATACGAGACCCCTCGCACGTGGTTAGTTATGACGATATTGAGACAAGTCATAACGTTTCTTACAAGGAGAGACTTGTGAAGATTTTGGATCAGAGTATCAAGAAGTTGAGGAATAAGGATATCCCGTTGGTAAAGGTTCAGTGGAATCACCATGACGAGAACGAAGCCTCGTGGGAAGTTGAAGCTGATATGAGGAAGAAGTACCCGGAGTTATTTCAGGATTAGTCAGTCTTGATTTCGGGGACGAAATCCTGTTTAAGGGAGGAATGGTGTAATAACCTGCATTTCCATTTAATTTAAAAGTCATGCCCATATTTAATTTATGTGTATTTGCATTGGCATATTTAAATTCTATTAGCATGGTCTGCTTTTATTTTAATTCCAGTCACTTGTTTGGAATATTAATGTCTTATCTAATTCACATTTAAATTCTATTGGGGGCCAAACTGCAATTTTACAAAAGTTAGTAATACCTGTGTGGATTTCAAAATCTGTATTTCAAAACGGTGAAAGTAACTTCTATTGACTCAATCAGTATTTTTATAAAACCAGAAAATCAATTCTTACGTTAAAATGAAATTCCTGTATTTTGTGGTGACCACCGCGCCCCGAAAATACCAGTTTATGTCCAAAACTGTCCATGTTGTGTTTAACTTCCACAGATTTTGGAAGTGACCGATTTAGACATTTGCTTTATTGCCATTTATGGCAAGTAATCATTGGATAAGGCATTGTTTGGGAATGATTAGCTTATATGTGCAAATGTTGTGCCATAAGCTAAGTTGCCAAACATCTTGCAATTGACCCCTATGAACCTAATTGACCCCTACTCTAATTCACAGCAATTCTATACATCCATATACGTATCTATATCTGTGTATATTAGTAATTAGTTAATTAAGAACTTAACTCAATTGTAGAGTGAAGAGAACACAACTTGGGCTCCAAGTTCTCCAAATTGGAGTTCTATAATTAACCACATCCCCTTACTTCATTACACATTCTGCACAAGCTCACACTGAGAGTTTAGAGAGGAACACAGAGATTTAATACAGATTATTTTAGAGAGAGAGAAGAGCTTCAAGACTCCATAGCCAAAGCTTGGAGTACTTTATTTTGTGCATATCTTTCTCAACAAACACACATCTCCTTATCACAGTGAGTATTACTAACTCACTCAAAATGTAATCCATTCCTTATTTACTGATTTGGGTAGTTAATTTGTAGAATCACCATTGATGTTGTACGTTGAAGTTCATAGCTTGAAAAATGGAGATTTTCCAAACTCAACCAAAACCTATTTTGTTAGATGAATATGATAGATTACATGTCATATATGCTATACCCAAAGTCTTAGAGCCTAATGTATTCACATGAGAAAGTATATAAGAAAATAAATTTTGACATGTTTTAGTTTTTTATGAAATTGGAGAGTTATAGTTAGAATCATGTTAAATTAATCTTAGATTCTTAATCCTTGTTTAAAAAGGAAGAGATCCATATATAACATGATATACATACTTACAGAATTGAAAATGGGTTAAAAAGACCCTGTTTTACTGAACCAGAGCAGTTCCTGCGGAGAAGATGAAGCCTCAGCTTCATCTCGCGCCACGATCGCGCGCGCGAGAATCGCGCGAGCGACCCTTCGCGCGAGCGGCCCGCGCGCGCGAGGTAGGCTTCCCCAGGCAGACGTAAGAGTTTATATATATATATATTGGAAAATTGGCTGGTCGCGCGAGAACCCCTTCGCGCGAGCGATCCGCGTGCGCGACCTTGCTTTCCTCAGGCAGACAAAAAAGTTTATTAATAAAGGAAAAATGGGCTTATCGCGCGAGCGGCCCGCGCGAGCGACCCTTCGCGCGAGCGGCCCGCGCGCGCGAGGTATTGCAGTTTCTGTTTTTGTCCGTTTTTCTGTTAAGGGACTGTTTGGATGAAATTTATATACTGTTAAGGCTCTGTTTGGGAATTTAGTTGATCAGAACTCTATTTGGTTATGTTTAAATGATTAAAACATTGTAGTATGACTCATTAAATTCCCGTACGCGTGTTGTTCCTTTAATTCAGCATTGTTGTTTTCACTTAAGTGCATACCATTCATGTGGGTCAGTGGTACATGCATATGGGTGTCAGTCTGTGTGGAAAAGAGTAATGGTAGTGTGGAAAGAGTATGAGTTTTGTGGTTGTGATTGTGGTTAAGTATGAGTTTGTGGTTGTGGTTGTGGTTGTGGTTGTGGTTGCGATTGTGGAAGAGGGTATCTTTGAAATGCGACGGTGGCAAATAAGGACACTCCCTGACGCCCATGGAAGCGTTAAAGTGTGTGAAGCCGAACTCGGACACTCCCTAGCACCCATGGTAGTGCTAAAGTGTGGCCTACGGACACTCCCTGATAACTCAAGTCTGGATACTGTGTGAGGGGTTGCCCCGGTATTTGCATGGCGGTTAGGGTATTCAAAGTGTGAGGCATTGGACCCTCCCTGGTACCCCGGACCAAAGTGTGAGGCAAACTGGACACTCCCTGGCGCCCCGTTGCTAAAGTGTGGCTATCTGAGTGTTTCAAAGATACCAGGAGTAGGATAGTGGGTTGTTGTGGATGTCGAGAGAAAAGAGTCAGCGAGATGAGTGTGGTGCATTGTCTCATTTCACGAGTATCTGTATCTATGAATGAAAGACTTTTATTATATTCCGTGTTGTTTTATAAAATAAATTCTTTTCGTAATTTAATAATGGAAAAAGGTAAATGGGTATGCTTTGCATTCAAAGTCATGTTTTTAATACTCACCAGCTTCTTGAAGCTGACGACGTTGATGCGTCCTGGACATTCGTGTTCAGGCTTTTCAGGTTTTAACCAGGAGGAAACATATGACTACGCTAATTGAGGTGGCTGCTGTTGGAATAAAGAAACTGTTTATTTTATGCATTAAGTTTATTTGTTTGAGTTTTAAACTGCTTTGTTTTAAGGATGACTGTAACAGACTCTAAGTTATTATTTTATTTTCAAGGCGGTCTGTGCCTTAGTTGACCCCGGTTTATAAGATGTAATAAGATAGAAAATTTTTGTAAGCCTTGATTGCTTTACTCTGATTATTATGTTTTGTTGTTTGACGTTTGGGACGGAATCGATCCTTCAAACTGTCGCGACCTACGGGTCCATAAAGGAAATTAAACGCTTTCCTTATTTATGCTACGTCGGGGCGTGACAAATGAGATACCTCCCATGCCTTCTACAAATTTATTGGCGGCATAATAAGTTTAGGGTATTACTATTCGCACTCCAAAAATTAACTAATTCATTCCACAGTACCACTCTGATAGCGTATTGTACCATGCACTCAATGTAGTGCATGGAGTGCATTTAGTAATCAATGGAGTGAATAACATTGCCCTAAGTTTATATAACCTCAGTGCTACCGAAGGTGAGGGCTCATTAAATATAACCAATGATTGCAAAGGTATATAACACAAATAAAAATAAGAATAAACAAAGAAAACAAGACAAAACATCAAGTGGCACATTAAGCTTGATCAACATCTTCCTTAGCAAGACCCATTAGTGGCCAAGGGATATGAAATCCCACTTAAAAATAAATCAACTGCTCGAAGGATTGATCAACATCTTCCTTACCAAGACCCATTGAATGAGAAATTTTTAGATATCTTTAAGATATAACCTGGTGTCCCTAGCTACGTTACCGGCCTATAGTTAGTGGTATTTTTTTTGGGGACTTGTACTCAAAAGTGAGATCCTCTTGCATGTAGGGGTGTGAAACTTACCCAAAAAGCCCATTCTCATTAACTGCTTCTCATTAACTGCTCGATGCCATGTAGGCTAAGACCTACACAAATTTTTACCCATATTATACGTGAATAAGTGATTTCGGTTATAGTTTAACATCTAATTTAGGAAGGGAAAATAAGTGACATCTAGGACATGAAAAAGGAAACATGATACATATTAAATGACACCATTACGGAAAATACTTAGTGCATTCCTTCACATACATTTCCATATTTTTGAGATTTATTTGGTTTATGGGTACAAGTTTGTCTACATGGAATATGTGTCGAATTTTGGTAGACCAATAACATCTTGTAAGTGTAGAAGATGTTCAAAGAAAATGTACTGAAGTATTATCCTTAAATAAAACACTTATTCTCTTGATCATACATAATTTTTTGCCACAAGGCAAAGAGGGTTTTTCATATGCATTGCGAAACCAGGCGCCCCTTCTGTGTTAATGTCTTCCTTGTTCATTCCAGCAGGTAGTTTCCAATCAAATGAGTAGAGAATATTAGCAAGTATAAGCTCTACAGTCGAAGCTCCAAGGTTTATACCAGGACATCCTCGTCGGCCAGCTCCAAAAGGAATTAGCTCGAAATCATTTCCTTTGAAGTCAATATTGCTACCTGTGAATCTTTCAGGATAAAACTCTTCTGGGTTGCTCCACGATTTAGAATCCCTGCCGATAGCCCATGCATTGACATAAACTAGGGTTTTAGGTGGAATCTCATACCCATCTATAATGCTACTTTGAATTGTCTCACGCGGAATAAGAAGGGGAATAGGCGGGTGTAATCTCATGCTCTCCTTTATCACGGCCTTGAGATATTGAAGCTTTTGAGTATCATCTTCATCTACTCTACCCTTCTTTTTAATTAAATTTCTAACTTCTTCTTGTACTTTTTCCATCACTCTAGGGTTCTTCATTAACAATGTCATCGTCCATTCCATTGTGGCTGATGTCGTGTCCGTTCCACCGAGGAGTATATTCTGCAAAAATAGAAAGATGAAACAATCATATATACATCATACATGTATATGCCTCTGTACATATATAAGAAGAAATGATGTTTTTTTTCCCAAGGGGCTATTTAGGAAGGTTCAAAAACAATATATACTGCCTTTCATAATGAACTAGTTTCATATATTTAAGTGTTTGGTTCAAGCCCTATAACTTGGGAGTTAAATAAGACTAGAAAGTCTAGAAGCATTCTATATGTTTAGATTCTAGATTGTTGATTACCATAAGAACTGCCTTTATGTGATCGAAAGTGAGATCAAATGGGCACAATTGATCCCTTTTCAATTGAAGGAGAATATCAGTGATGTCCTCTCCCATGGATATGGACCTCTTTGAATCAAGGTGTTCATCAATAATCTGTTGGTAAAATATATCCATTTCCTTGAAATTATTCTCAAGCCGAGAACGTAGTCCCGTGAGTTTATCAACCCACCCAATTATAGGAAAATGGTCTGTGAAATAGAAGCTTGCCAGTACAGCTTGAGCTTCAAGAAGCAACCCATAGAATCTAGTTCTTTCACACTCATCATCTTCATAACTCTTTCCAAAACCAATTCTACAAATTATAGTACTTGTGAGACCTATCATTATCTCACTTAAATTGATAACTTTAGATGAATTAGAAAGTTGGGAGATTTTTCTAATCGTTCTTGAAACCTCGTCTTCACGGATGGGGCAAAAGGATACAACTCTTTTGACGCTCAAGAGATGAAGAACACTAATCTTTCTCATCTCTCTCCAATAATCGTTATATGGCGAGAAGCCAATGTCTAGGCCATTATAAGAGAGCTTTCGGAGGCCAAGCAAGGGTGGTCTACTACAAAATGCTAGGTCTTGGGTTTTCATCACCTCTTTTGCCATTTTTGCTGATGAAACCACTAGGGTTGGCATCGAGCCTAGCTGTAGGGACATGAGGGGGCCGTATTTTTGAGAGAGTTGCCATAGAGAGTGATGAGTGGCCGAGCTACTGAGTTGGTGCAAGTTTCCAATGAAGGGAAGGCCTCTAGGACCCGGTGGACGAAGTTTTTTCCCATTTCTTGTATATTTTGGGAGAAGAAATAAGAGGAATAGAGGAAGAGCCACAAGGAAAAGATGTAGTAAAGGCATTATTGTTTGAGAGATGGTATCAACTTGTCTTGTATGAGAATGGTTGAGAGAATTAACCCTTCAAATATGTATATATATAGATGTAGTCCATCCAAACACTTAGTAGCTTACAAGTGTATACCTAATTAATTAAACTTTGTTTCTTCCGTGTAACTCTATCTAAAGGGGAGAAATTATTCACGGAGCCTCTTCAAGAAAGCTTGGCTTGCCACTACCAATTATGTGCACTCATGTGCTATATATCAAAACTAACATTCAGTTTTATATACCTTTACACTTTATTTGGTTCAGGAATTTTGTGAGGGAAAAGATAAAAGAAAGGAAAATAAATTCCCACATGTTTTTTTGTGTGTTTTCTTTCATGTTTACATAATATAAAAATTAAATATTTTTAAAACATAATTGTACTAGGTGAATAAAGGAAGAGAAATGACGGTGCATAACATTTAAAATGTTTACTTTATTTTTAAACTTATTATTTTTTCTTTCCTATTTCCTTGTGATTTTCGTTGTTAATTAACCAAATAAAGGAAAGGGTCCATGCTTTTTTTTTTTTCTCACTAAATTTAAAAACCAAACAAAGTTTTACTACATTATTTTTTATTTTTTAAAATTATTTATTTATTATTTATTTTTAAGTTGAGTTGGAGTGGGAGAGAAACTAGACAAATATTCAATGCATGCATGGGCATATGATTAATGCTGTCATAGCATGTCAGTAGATTTACCTGCTGTAGCAGCCCAAGAATTTTTGATTGTTTGTGCTGGGTTTGGGGAGTGTTTCCCCGATAAATAAGTTTCATGCAAGGGTGGGGATGTGTGCTCCCAGGCAAAATTTTTAAGTTTGTTTAACACATTTTAAGGGCAAGACACAGAGTCAAGAGAGTATTGTTGTGACAATTAGATTTAATTTATGCATTGTTTATCTCACAGGTTGGATAAAGGTATTACTCTTTCCCTTGACCAGTGAATATTAACAAGGGCGGACCTATTGATTAAGTGTACGGTGCCATGGTACTTCTCATTTGTGGTAAAACTTTCACTATAGTATACATATATGTGTGCAATTTTCTTGTGTTAATTCTTCTATCACCTCCAAATAAAAAAAAATATATATTCTCTCTTAGTCAATTTAAATTATTTTTATTGCCTTTTTTCAACCCCAAACTCCAATCACATGTGTTGTGGAACCGTTTGGGAGACAAGATCTGGGGAGCGTAGCCAATGTAATTAGAACACTTATTGTGATGAGCTATAAGTCAAATATTGTAATACGTAATAAATATCACAAACACCATACCCCCGCGAACTGTCAAATTAGGCAAAAAAAAAAAAAAAAACACATCACATTGTAAATTTCTAACCTTTATTATACAAAAATTTAACCCACAAATATGTGTAAATAGATAAAAAAAAAAAGAAAAAGAAAAAGAAAAAAAAAAGCCTCGGAGACGCTGTCCTCAAACTTCTTTGTGTCCTTGTTAAGTAGCCTACCTAGTAACTCGGCACCCCTAAAGACAAATTCCTGGTTCTGTCCTGAATATTAATGCACACCTCGTTAGGGACAAATGTGTAGAAGAGCAAGGGGGTCTCAAGCCTCCCCTTGATTTTTGAAAAATATCATATATACTCTAAAAAAAAAGTATATATTTACACTTAAGCCCCTCTTCTAAATTAAAAAAAAAAAACTCTATATTTTACACTTAGGCCACCCTCCCAAGTATGAAATATTCAACCTTTTGGTCTCAATTTGTAGAAATAATGTGTCAGTTTATAGTACATTTGGTGTCAATTACTATTAAGTTTTCTAATTCCTTCGTCCGTCCAAAAATTATGTATAAATAGATCCCAAAAAATCGCCTCGGGCCGCTGCCCCCGAACTCCCGTAAACTTGCTACCTCTTCACCCTACCAAATCCTCCCAACTTCAATTTCCTACATCTGTCCCTGCACCCGGTGGATTAAATAATCCCCCATTTGGATACTTAAAGACTATGTGAGAATGGAAACCAAAAGAACCATCAGGACAAAGTCTATAATGATCCATCTACAAAGACTTGACTTCACAGCAAAATCCATATGGCTTATCCAATGATCCATTAAGAACTAACAGTACTCTTTAAGCAGAAGCAACATTGCATATTTATTCCTGCAGCATCCCAAAAAATCAACCGAGCATGAAGACCTGATCAGTCAGCTTCAACACAGCAATCCACAATAATGCATCAAACTCAAATCGATGGTTTGTGCTAAGAAACAGATACTCCCCAGCTGAAAGTCCAAACGATACATCTTTACGGATATCCAAATGCAGCAAAAATCTTGATTGTTTTAGAGTCAATATTCCCAATAACAGTAGTGCTCCATGAACAATATCAATCCCTCGACAAAAAAAATAACAAGAGCCCCCAAATTGGGACAACACTTGAGCAAGACGATTAATACTTCCATGTACGTAGCATTCATCAAACCCTGCACATAACTTTAAGGACTTCACAATGTATAATGTTGTGGCAAAGAGTAGAGTACCATGCACCCTAATGAGGGGAGACCTTTAACTTGGTATACCGAGGACTTCCTAAATTCCTATACTCCATCCCTTTTTATAGAGTTTACAACAATTCCTTGTCCAACAAGAAATCATAGATTCACTGTTAATAAAACTCTATCACAAAAGGAAATATATTAGGATAAGAATCTAGCCAAATCAATAATCCTTAATTAATGGGATTGTCCCACATGTGATATAATCCCAACAATCACCCCCTCTATCACTTGTGGGAAAATTGCCAAATCATTCTATCACACATGATTAGCACCCCCTCAACCGGAGCACCCACAAAGTTGACCGCTTTGCGAACTTTTACCATTGACCTTCTTCTGTACTAGCACGCGCACCCTGAATCAATATGGTTTCAACACCTCCGATTCATCAATCCGCGACCAATACATGTGCAAATGCGCGAGTTATTATACACCTTAACTCTAGTGAAGAGTCTCGATACCTCTTTCTCCCAAGCAGGAATTACCTCCTCACCATCGTCTGAAACCGTGAATAAACCATTCACCCACTGGCAAGAATTTTTTTTACAGAGGACTTGGGAGTATAACTCTACCAACTAGGCGACAAAACCAATCCACACTTCCCTCTTCTTCGTTGAGAAATTGCCATGTGCGATTTTCATGGCTCCACATATAACTCGAACCTTGCATCCCATGGAAACCATCCAGCAAACTGATTTTAGATTCTTTCGCAAACTTGGGACCTAAGTCACACTACCCAAATAGCGAATTAGTCCACAAAATATTTTTGAAATCTTAGTTCCACCCCGTGACAATACCAGTCACCAAAGACAATCAACAACCCTTCTGGAACCCATCAAATATTTTTTGCCTGGACCACATACGCATCGTACCTGGAATGTTCGTACAAGTGGAGTGTGAGGACCTCTCCATCACATGCAACCTGCTACAATCACAGTAGCACTGAAATCGCCTTTTGCCATAGATCATGGCCTGCTGCCTCATCCACCTATTACCAAAAAAATGAAATCAACAATCCGTGCAGAAAGTTGCAGTGAATTCGCAGTGCTTGACCAATCATAATCTTTGATTCGTTACACCACATAGGATCATATCTCTATCCAAGGCTTGAAAACCACAAGAATGCAAACTCTAGAGGTTTTCATACACGGTCAAGAACCAACATGAATCTTGTCTGGCATGTCATAGAGAGTACTGCTCATCAGTTTTTTTTTCTTCTCAATCTTTTATTATCTTGCCTCGTGCTGTTGTTCCACAATCACCATGTACTCTGCCCACCAAAGATCTGACCGCCATGGCTCTAATACTACTTGTTGGGAAATTCTCCCAATAAACACACAGAAATACACAAACAGTAATAAACACACACACACACCAAAGAAAACACAGATTTTTATGTGGTTCGGCCAAACATTGCCTACGTCCACACCCGAAATATTAGTTCTTTACTATGGAGATTAAAATCCAGTACAAGAAAACATTGTTGAACTAAATTCCATAACTCAATCCTCTAACCCCTTGTACACCTACTCTGAATACCCCAAAGAACCCTCACTCTCTCACCCTAGACCATGCACCCTCATGAGGGGAGACCCCTAACTTGGTACACCAAAGGCTTCCTAAATTTCTATACTCCATCCCCTTTTATAGAGTTCGCAACAATTCCCTGTCCAGCAAGAAATCATAGATTCACTCTTAATAAAACTTTATCACAAAAGAAAACCTATCAGGATAGGAAACTAGTCAAATCAGCAATCCTAAATTAATGGATTGTCCCACATGTGAATCTCTGATTTCTAGTAGGACAAAGAATTGTTGAAACTCTATAAAAGGGGATGGAGTATAGGAATTTAGTAAGTCCTTGGTGTAACAAGTTAGGGGTCTCCCCTCATGGGGTGCATCGTCTAGGGTGAGAGAGTGAGAGTCCTTTGTATATTGAGAGTGGATGTACAAGAGTTAGGGGATTGGGTATGTGGTTTAATTCCAACAAGGTTTTCTTGTATCGGATTTTATTCGAAAAAGTAAAGAACTGATATCTCGGGTGTGGACGTAGGCAATGTTTGGCCAAATCATGTAAAAATCTATATTTTCTTTAGTGTGCATATTTATTACCGTTTGTGTGTTTTTGTGTATTTATTAAAGAAATTTCCGTAGTTTAAATCCCAACACAATCTACTAGTTCCCCAACTACGTCTATGGGAGTAATCCTGAAGCCACTAGGCCACCCGCGGTGGTGGGTTTTACCTTATTTATTTATTTATTTTTTAAATTTTTAAATTTTAAATTTTTTTTATATTTATTATTTTTTTATATGGGGTGGGTTGTACTTTATTAAATTAAAAGATGGGTTGTCTGAAAAGGTCATAAGATACAATCAAGTTATTTTTATGTTAAATAACCTCTATTAGTCAATTTTCTGTCCCTGCAACTAGGTATTTATCTAAGGTATATACATGATATGCATGCCATGTTATTTATATTACTTGTCAAAGTAAGCTTAACCAGGGAGTATTTTTGCTCACTTTATTTTGCTCACTCATTGTTCACTTAGGCCTCTATTATGTGACATGTGTCTTATTTTATTTCTATTTTAATTCTATACTATCAACATAATTACTTGAATTAGACACATGTCACCCAGTAGCGATCTGGGTAAGCAATAGATGACCAAAATAAGGTGAGCAAAATGCTCCTATAATTTAATATATAATCAAGTGTGCGGTGCAAACTGCAAATCACATGTTACAGGATTCTCGTGTAGTTTTCTGGGTAATTTCATGTTTCATGTGAAGTGCATTTTTAAATTATCAATTGCTATAGGACTCCAATGTAGTTTTTTTTTTTTTGCATATTTCATGTCAAAGTTTTTAAAATAGAAGTGCATATTTTTCATCAAAAAAATAAAATATAAAATAAAATAAAAAATAGAAGTGCATATTAAAGGGTATTTGCATGTGGCTAAAACACATTTAATATATAATCAAGTGTGCGGTGCAAACTGCGAATCACATGTTATAGGATTCTTGTTGTATATTTTAATATATATATATATAATAATATAGTTTGTAATATTAAATTCTGTATAAATTATTATTACTGTTGGTTTAGAGAAATTTGATAGATACCATTTAAATGAGTGCCTTTTGGTTAAAGGTAGTGACCCTTTAAGAGGTGTCTATGACACCTATTATGAAAAGATGCATAGTGAAATGACATAACCAAGGGGTGCCATCTTTTAGAAGAGGTACTAAGTTGTCTATATAAGACAAGTAGGTTATTCATTTTAGGGAGTGGAAATTATCAATAATACATTCTCTATTATTCTTTGTGAGTTAAAACCAATTTCTTATAGGCTTTCCTGAAAATCTGTAGAATTGCTATATGATAGATTTTTCAGGCTTTGTTGTATTTTAGAGGGGATTTGCTAGAAATCCTGTAGCAAACTCTTTATGAGTGAGGGCAAATAACTCCTTAAAGATAGCGACTACGCGCCTCAAAACTTTACTAATTTCAAGTTTATCTTGTGATTCATCTTCCATGACTACCTGATCCCAACAATTTTAAGGAGTTATTTACTTTATGGAGGACAAATCAAATATGACCACAATTGGAAAATAACGTATTGTTCGGATATTGTTTCCTATGATATCCAGCCTGACGGTATCCTAACATGGCTGTGGTTCTAAATTTTAATTGTGGCTTTGTTTTATCTGGTCCATGTTTTCTCTTTTTCATTTTGATTCTATATACAAGTGGGTACTCAGGCAAGGAGATATTTAATGATGACTGATTGTTATTTCTTTATGTGGATCTAAAGTCAAGGTGGAGTACTATAATCCAGTGATACAAAAAGGAGCAGTCTTCATATGGATTGATGATGGTTTCTTTTTGTTTATGGTTATTTCATGATATATATATATATATATATATATAATCGTTTGGAGATTTCCCCATTTGTTGAGATTTGCAGATCACCAGTGACCAAAAGGAAGAAGAGGTGTAAGCAAAGAATCGGTGCTTTGCTCGTTCGACCGGTTATATTGAATCGAGTGGTGCTAGAGACACTCCACAAAGCACACTTCATGCTTTGTGTGCATGTACCTTGGGCTTTTATGGCAGTTTTTAAAAAAGTGTGGGCCCTGTGTAAAAATTCTCCACAACTCAAGGTACATGTATTTAAAGCATGATGTGCTTTGGGGTGTGCTTTGTGGAGTGTCCCTAGCATTATTGTATTGAATCGGGCCAGTCTAATCAGGCAGTTTACTAATTATTTCAGGTTATTTTGACTTTTTCAAAATTATTTATGATATCTTTAATCCTTTGAAGGATACGACTATTAAAAGCAAGGAACTGACATTTCTTGAAATTATAGAGTTTTTGGAATCAATTGGTATGATTGAATATATATTACTTTGATTCACCATGGTAGATCAGGTAACAATTTAAACAAGAGTAATGCTAGATGCACAAAAAAAGTGCACAACAAAATGCACAACCTGTTTTAATTTGTTGGACCTCGTGTTGAAAAAGTTGTACACTCTTTTTTTTTTTTTTTTGTCTTTTTGTGTGTATAGACTTTTCAGCACAAAGTTCAATAATTTCAAGCTGGTTGTGCATTTTATTGTGCATCTAGCATTTCCATTTAAACAAAGTAGTAAATCAAATTTATTGGTTTGTGTGTTATTATTATGGGTAATTCTTTGGTGACAACTTTCATACAATCTCTTAAAAGATGTGTCTATCTCTTTCATGTGTCACTGTAGGGTCCGGTGACATCACAGGAGAGAGATAGACACATTTTTTTAAGAGGTTGTATGAAAGTTGTCACCAAAGAATTACTCTATTATTATCTTACATGTCTATCAAAAATATTTTAAGTATTACTGTTGAATGTGGAGTATATGTTATTGAATATGTACCACTAAGTGATTATCCTTTGTGGATAATCACACTTAAGTTCTTAAGGAAATATAACGTAATTAAATAGTCCGTCATATTTGAAATAGATTTTGTACTACAATTTATGCTATAGTGGATATCCCAAGAAGATAGTTTTGACGCCAATTTAGTAGCATAAAATTTATAAGAATGAATGAAATCTATTTATAGTGGGGGTTAATCTTTTGAGATTAAAAGAAGTTTGTGCGCTTTTGAAATAAAGTAATAGAATGACTGATGAATTAATTTGGAATAGTAGAATTGTGGCCACAACTGAGTCATCTATTTCTTTATGAAGTGTAACTTCTAAATGATTTACACTAGAAGGCTTAGTAATGTCTATGGTGCTAAAACTTTGACATATTTATCGGAGAAATAAAAATGTAAAGTAGTTGGAATAATTTTATTGCCAACATAGTTATTTGATTATGATAATTGATCAAATAAGGAATTTTATAGCTTGCTAATTGATTGGGTTGTGAAACCTATGTTGATAGAAGTCAAAAGGAGACTGCAGTCCTTTGACTTTGTACATAAAACATCTAGTGGAATAGGACTGAAATTCGATTTTCTATTAGTCACCGGTAATGGTAACCTGACCTTATTTTAGAACATCACTAATTTCAAGGTTTAATGGGTAATAATAACAAGTTATTGTTATGTGACAATTTGGGCACTGAGAAACTATTTATAGTCCATTCCAAGATAATCAGTGCTGGCTACTACGTTTTAGGAGGATGGCTCTTAATGAAGTACAGATTATCTAAAGTATCTATAGTAGTAGGGACACATTGATAGAACTTCACCTATGTGAACATAAAAGTGGTGCTGCTTATAGTAAGAATTTGAGTTTATTCTTGTAAATGTTCATGAAACCAGGATTTAGCACATGACCATAATAGTGCTAAAAGATAGGAATGTCTCAAAAGAAGTTGAATAAATTCATGCGTGTGATATTTCCGGTTTAGGCATAAAGAAGATGTGGTTTAATCGACTAGACACCATACACTTCGTTAGAACTTTGAAATGTTTACACTAATTGAAGGTTTAAATCGAAAATACCTTCTTGTATGCATGTCTTTATACTTTAACTGACTAGTGGTTTTAATATTACAACCTAGGCGGGGATTGTTGTGTATTTTAATATATAATAATATAGTTTGTAATATTAAATTGTGTATAAATTATTATTACTGTTGGTTTAGAGAAATTTGATAGACACCATTCAAATGGGTGCCTTTTGGTTAAAGGTAGTGACCCTTTAAGAGGTGTCTATGATACCTCTTATGAAAAGATGCATAGTGAAATGACATAACCAAGGGGTGTCATCTTTTAGAAGAGGTACTAAGTTGTCTATATAAGGCAAGTAGGTTATTCATTTTAGGGAGTGAAAATTATCAAGAATACATTCTCTATTATTCTTTGTCAGTTAAAACCAATTTCTTAGAGACTTTCCTGAAAATCTGCAGAATTGCTATCTGATAGATTTTTTAGGCTTTGTTGTATTCTGGAGGGGATTTGCTAGAAACCCTGTAGCAAACTCTTTGTGAGTGGGGGCAAATAACTCCTTAAAGATAGCGACTACGCACCTCAAAGCCTTACTGATTTCAAGTTTATCTTGTGATTCTTTTTCCATAACGACTCGACCCCAACAATTCTTGTGTAGTTTTCTGGGTATTTCATGTTTCATGTGAAGTGAATTTTTAAATCATCAATTGCTATAGGACTCCAATGTAGATTTTTTGCATGTTTCATGTCAAAGTTTTTAAAATAGAAGTGCAAATTTTTCATCAAAAATAAATAATTAAATAAAATAAAAAATAGAAGTGCATATTAAAGGGTGTTTGCATGTGGCTAAAACACATGGTGTAGTTTTTGAGGAGTTTCAATTTGGGTTCTGTATTCTCAAATATATCACTTTGGTCCCTCAGGCCTCAAGTTTCAAAATCATGTTAATTTGGGACCTAAAATTAATATTGGATATGCAGAGCCTAAAGTGATGTATTTGAAACTTGAGGGACCAAAGTGATCGATGCATTTGGAAATTCAGTTCCCAAGTGAAGTTCTGCTAGAATTAATTTTTTTTTTAGGTTAAATACATTTTACCCCCTTGTGGTTAGGCCCATTTTCACTTTATCCCCCTGTGGTTTAAAAGTAGATAATTACCCCCTGTGGTTTTAGACTAAAGTGAAACTGGGTCAAAACTAATGAAAAACTTTAAATTTGACCAAAAATATTAGCAATTAACCCCCTTTGTGAGGTTAATTTTAGTGTTAACCCCATATTTGGGGATAATAGTGCAATTTAACCTACCTATCTAGGGCTAACTTTTAACACTTAGCCCCTTTAGTGTGCTAATTTTGAGATTAACTGCCTATGTGAGCTTAATTTTGACATTGAAACTCTTATATGTGGGTTAATTTTAACGATTAAACTCCATATGGGGCAATTTAATTTTGAGAGAAATTTTAATAATGTCACTTTAATCCAAAACTACAGGGGTAAGTGTCCACTTTTAAACCACAGGGGGGTGAAGTGAAAATGGGCCAAACCACAGGGGGTAAAATGTATTTAACCCTTTTTTTAAAATAAGAAATTCTGCTAGAACTACGTGATACTAAAAATATTTTTTTTCCCATTACATATTGGTAGATGTTGTAAATATTACATATTTATGTGTGGTTGTCCACATTATGTATTAAACTGGGGATCTAACTATAAAGTGATATTTATCTATACACCCAGCCCTACCCTATATATATGGAGTATATCAATAAGAAAAGTCAATTCATTCTGGTTCTATTTGCTGCTCTCTTTTATTCCCTCTCTATTATAACACGTTATCAGCATGATAGTCTCTCAAGAAGAAAACCCTAGTATCTTAAGAAGAAAACCCTAGGTATTGAAAAGAAGTTCAGTCTTGCATTCTTCTTCAATACAGAGAATCAAAGGTAAGAAATAATTTAGTTCTTCTTTTTCGATTTAGAGAAACCACAGGTAAGAAATCTTAAATCGTGAGATTATTGTTTGTTTCTTTAATTGCTACACAAAAAAAGATCTGTGATCATACACACACACACACACACACACACACACACACACACACACACACACACACATATATATATATATGTTAGAACGCGAAGTTCCATACAAATTAAATAATTCAGACCCAAATGATCTGTGATGTATATTTTGGAACCTGAAGTTCCATATAAAATGAATAAGCCAGACCCACAGATCTGTAATGTGTGTATTAGAACTTGAAGTTCTGAATAAAATAAATAATTCAAACCAGAAGATTTGTGAGAATTATAGTAGAACCTGATTTTCTATATGAAATATATAATTCTAATCTACAGATCTGTGATAGATTTATTAGAATCTAAAGTTTCCTATAAAATACATAATCCAGGCCTGAAGATCTACGAGATGTATATTATTTTTCTATATATGTTAAAAGATTATCATAATCTAAAGTTCTATATCCAAAATAATGTAAAATATGATATTTTGTATAAAATAATAATATTTTTTTTGATGGATCATAGTATGATTGGACAATAATATCATGTGTTATCATGTTTGAGATGTTATGGGATAGTATTTGATCAAGGTAAACTCTCATGGTATTGATCTTTATAATAGAAGTTCTAATATTTATTTACTTGCTAGGGTTAACTTTTGTAAGTTTTTAACAACCTGAAAATGGTTAGGCCATATCAATTTTTTAATTTCAATTCAGTCGCAACGATATTATGTTTTGATCTCGTTTGTTTGTAAATATGATCAATGGCTACACATGGTATTGATACCTAGACTATGTGTTACAGTCATCTAACAGTGTTGGGGTTACCAAACGTGTCCATATTTATTGAGTTTTTTAATTCTTACACAACATTGGCTCTTTATCATTTATCGATGTTAAGTTCAGTTTTATTATTATTGAAACGAAGTAAAGGTGACCCAAGGTTGTTTTCTAGTTAATAGAAGAACTTGTTACAAATTAAAGGGTTAGTTCAAACTAGAACTTTCACATGATAAGATCTAAAATCTTGAAGCATTCTAATTTTTATCATGCCCGATTATATATTCTTTACTTGTTTATTTATTTATTTATTTTTCTCCCTTCAGATGTCGAGTTTTACAAATCTTGAATTTAAAGCTCTTGCTGTCAATGGAGGGAACTATTTGTCTTGACAACTTGATGCCAAACTTCACTTACATTCTAAAAAGTTAGGTGACGCTATTAAAGAGGGAAATAAAATGTCTCCTGAATAGAAAGCATCTACACTTATTTTCTTGCGTCACCATATTCATGATGACCTCAAGAACAATTACTTAACTGAGAAAGATCTCTTGAGCATGTGGAAATCCCTGAAGGATAGGTATGACCATAAGAAGATGGTTATAATTCCCAATGCATGAATAATTTCTCTAGTTAGAGTTGGCTTTTTTTTTTAATTACTTATTTTCATTGGACAAGCTTTATTTGAGACATTTGAATAATTGTTCGTTGAATAAAAATATCTGATAGTTTATTATTCTTCACTTTAATTTTTTTTTAAGGTATGGATCTTGTGATGCAAAAATGCAAGGATGATATATGCCTGATCGATAGTGGGACAACCCATACCATACTTATTTGAATAATTGTTCGTTGAATAAAAATCTCTGATAGTTTATTATTCTTCACTTTAATTTTTTTTAAGGTATGGATCTTGTGATGCAAAAATGCAAAGATGATATATGCCTGATCGATAGCGGGACAACCCATACTATACTTAAGTGTCATAAGTTCTTCTCTACACTAGAACTTAACAGACAAAATGTGTCCACTATAGCTGGATCTACACAAATTATTGAAGGCTCCGGAAGAGCCATATTTTGTTACCAAATGGTACTCATCTATTCATTCAAAACGCGTTATATTCAAGCAGTTCCCGAACAAGCTTTCTAAGTTTTAAAGATATATGCATAAATGGGTATCATGTTGAAACTAAAAACGAAGGTAACAAAGAACTTGTATGCATAATTTCTTATGTTGGAAGCCAGAAGCTTACATTAGAAAAATTCTCCATTCTCTCATTGGGATTATATTACACAACAATTAAGATTATTGAATCATACGCCATTATGAGCCAGAAGCTTAAAGGGAGCCAGAAGCTCAAAGACCCAAGTAATTTAATTCTTTGGCATGATTGTTTGGGTCATCTTGGATCTACAATGTTGAAGAAGATAGAGGATAACTCAAATGGGCATACCCTAGCAAACCAACATTTGATTTTTTTCCTAGTGCACACCTTTGTTTTCCTTGTTCACAAGGAAAACTTATTATTAGATCATCATTTCTTAAAATTGCTTCTGAGTCACCATCCTTCTTGCAAAGGATATAAGGTGAAATTTGTTGTTCAATTCACGCGACTAGTGGCCCATTTAGATATTACATGGTCTTATTAGATACTTCTACAAGATGGTCACATGTATGCTATTCTCTACATGTAGTCTTGCTTTTTCCAGACTACTTAGTCAAATTATCAAACTTAAGGCACATTTTTCGGACCAACCAATTAAATCTATTTACCTTGACAATGGGACCAAATTTACCTCTCAAGTTTTCGATGACTACTGTTCATCCATAAGAATTGATGTTGAACATTCTGTCCCGCATGTACACACATAAAATGGTTTAGCAAAATCCCTAATTAAATGTCTTCAACTTGTTGCGAGGCTTTGCTTATGCAATTAGACTCCCTATTAGTGCTTGGGGACATGCTATTTTGCATGCTGAAATGCTACTTAGACTTAGACCCACTTCTTATAATCAGTTCTCACCTGCACAACTTGTGACATGTTGTCAGCCTAACATTTCATACTTGTGAAAATTTGGTTGTGCAGTACATGTTCCTATACCACCCCAAAACGTACTAAGATGGGCCCCCAAAGGCGTTTGGCAATTTATGTTAGTTTTGACTCATCTTCTATTATATGTTATCTAGAACCATTAACAGGTGATGTATTTACTGCCAAATTTGCTGATTGCCAATTTGATGAGACAGTCTTCCCACTGTTAGGGGAAGAAAAGGAAATTAATAGCAAACGAATTATTCATGAAGAACGACGTGAATTGTCATGGACTACGTCCACTTTGTCTCATCTAGATCCAATAACTTCTCAATATGATTATAAGGTAAGGAGAATATTGCATTTATAGGAAATTGCAAACCAATTACTAGATTCATTTAATGATGCAGCTAAGGTGACAAAGTCACATGTACTAGCTATGAATGGACCCGCTCGAATTAGTGTCCCTATAGGACAAACTTCGAATACAACATCAAATGAATATGTTACACGCCAGAAGCGTGGTAGACCTATAGGTTCCAAAGATTCAGCTCCCCGGAAGTAGAGAGTGAATGAAAAATCATGCCCTAATAATGCTCCAGAAGAAGATGTTCATAGCGCTTTAGAAGATGTTATGTACCAAAAGGCCACTTTCCCTGAAATCTCCGCAGAAGATAATGCCTTAGAAAAGGCAAAAAGAAGAAGAAAGAACTGAATTTTAGTCCCTGAAGAGACTGTAACCCAGGTACCTGATAATAGTGGGATCTTAATATTCCATATATTTTCAGGAGAAATATAGGAGCGAAAGAAATTAGTCATTGATGACATATTTACTTATGTAATAGCTACTGAAATATCCAAGGGCAATGATGAAAATGATAATACTGAACCACGTTGTATAAATGAATGTGGACAAAAAATGATTGGCCAAAATAGAAAGAAGCAATTTAAGCAGAATTGAAATCTCTTGAAAAATGTGGTATATTTTGGACCTATAGTACAAACACCAAAGAATGTAAACCTGGTAGGTTTTAAATGGGTGTTTGTGAGAAAAAGGAATGAGAAAAATGATATTGCAAGATATAAGGCACTTCTTGTAGCACAAGGTTTCTTGCAGAAACCTGGGATTGATTATGAAGAAACATACTCCCCCATTATGGATGCAATCACGTTCAGATATTTAATAAGTCTCGCAGTTTCTGAAAAACTAGACATGAGACTCATTGATGTAGTAACTACATATCTATATGGAGACTTAGACATAGATATTTACATGAAGATCCCTGAAGGATTGGCTTAGCCTGAAGCAAAACCAAGCAATACGTACTCGATCAAACTAAGACGTGCATTGTATGGTTTGAAATAATCTGGAAGAATGTGGGGTACAACCGTCTTAGTGAATATTTGTCTAAGGAAGGGTGTGAAAATAGTCCCATTTGTCCATGCGTCTTTATAAAGAAATTTGCAAATGGATTTGTCATGGTAGCAGTTTATGTGGATGATATAAATCTTATTGCGTCTCCTGAAGAGCTTGAGAAGACTGCTAGCTATTTATTGAAAGAGTTTGAAATGAAGGACCTAGGGAAACAAAATTTTGTCTTAGCCTGCAACTCGATAGAAGTACTAGTGGAATATAGTTCATCAACCAAGCTATACTGAAAAGATGTGGAAGCGATTTAATATGGACAAATCTTATCCACTAAGTACAACCATGGTCGTTAAGTCCCTAGATGTCAAGAAAGATCCATACTGACCAAAAGAAGAAAATGAAGAAATCCTTGGTCTGGAAGTACCATACATGAGTGCTATTGGTGCGCTATTGTACTTGGCTCACATCACAAGACCAGACATTGCATTTTCTGTGAATCTTCTTGCAAGATTTAGTTCTGCACCCACCTATTGGCATTGGACTGGAATAAAACACATTTTTAGATACCTTCGTGGGACCATTGATATGGGCTTGTTTTATTCATCTGATTTATCTAATCATTCCCACTTAGTTGGTTATGCAGATTCAGGTTATCTGTCCGACCCTCATAAGGGTCGCTCACAAACAAGTTATGCATTTACGAACAATAATATAGCTATTTCTTGGCGCTCTACTAAACAAGCTTTAGTAGCTACATCCTCCAACCATTATAAAATTCTAGCACTCCATGAAGCAAGTCGAGAGTGTGTTTGGCTAAGATCATTAGTTCAACATATACAAAGTAGTTGTCAATTAACTGTAATCGTTGATGAGACGACTACAATCTATGAAGACAATGCTGCATGTATTGCTCAAATTCAAGGAGGTTTCGTCAAGGGAGATCGGATCAAGCACATTTCACCCAAATTTTTCTTCACACATGAACTTCAAAAGAAGCGTGACATTGAAGTCAAACAGATTCGATCAAGCGATAACCTTGCTCATCTCTTTACTAAGGCATTACCCAAGTCAACTTTTCTAAAATTGGTGTATAAAATTGGCATGCGTAGACTCGATCATCAGACCAACTGAAGTTTTCTCTAAATGAGGGGGAATGATCATAAAAGAGCATCCTGAAGTATGCAATATTTGAATTTTAGGCGTGCAGTACTCTTTTTCCTTCTATTAGAGTTTTTCCCACAGGGTTTTCTTTTATCAAGATTTTAATGAGGCAAAATTATGCGCATCCACCAAGTTCTTGAAGAGCGTTGTACTCTTTTTTCTTAGCTTTGATTTTTTCCCACTGGGTTTTCTTTGGCAAGGTATTAATGAGGAAACAATCAATTAATGGTGGACATCCAAGGGAGAGTGTTGTAAATATTACATATTTATGTGTGGCTGTCCATAAATTATGTATTAAACTGGGGATCTAATTGTAAAATAATATTTATCTACACACCCCTGCCCTACCCTATATGTAGGGAATATATCAATAAGAAAAGTCAATTAATTCTGGTTCTATTTTCTGCTCTCTTTTATTCCCTCTCTATTATAACAATTGATGGAAAATTAATGCTAGCTAGCCTACTACATATTTAAAAGTATGCTCTTTTAGAAGGACAAAAACTTTCACTGCATTAAAAAATCTTTGTTTGGTTGTAAAAAAAAATACAATAGTTTTATGTTGGTTAATTAGGATTTAGTCCATTTTAGACTACTTTAACAAGAAATGTTTTTAGTGAAAGGTCTCTCACATATAAGATAGGGTAAAAAATCCCGATGACTTTGTAAAATTTCACAAGAAAATCTTGTGAAATTTTACTAGACTTAGAGTTTAATTTCAAAGTCCACATTAACACATGTATCAATTAATAAATTTAGATAATTAAATCCGGTAAAATTTTCCTATTTCGAAAAACAATTGCCCTATACTAAGAAGGTGTTTGCATTTTAGCAGACTAGTCTTACACCACGTGCTTTGCACGTGGTTGGTGCACAAGAGGGTAAATATTAACAAATTGAAGGATCAAATTGATTCTGCACTTAACGTGTACAAATAATTTTTTAACATCTTTTTTAAAAGTATTACAATCTACAAGAATCAAATCACACGTCTAACATTAAATTGTTTAGATTATAAAAATATCTTTCGAATGTTGAGGTGAAGTAGCCAAACGCTGCCTAATTTGAAAATCATAGTATTATTCTAATAGAAATGATAGTTTTAATTTATTTCCGAAAAGAAAAAAGTACTGCTTACCCGCATGCGTAGAGTCCAAAAATAATAAAAATATATATTAGAAATAATAGGAAAGTAAACATAGGGAACGCGAGACAAAGGAAGAAAATTGAGTCCATCAAGAACGAAAAAAAGAGAGAAAATTAATAAGGCTAATGTTTTATTAGTACAAAGTTGAGGGCCCTTTGAAATTTTCATAATTATATTTTTACCTTGAGATTTTTTAGTATTTTGCATTTAGGCCCCCCTCAACTTATGTTTACTCTCCCCATGACCCATTTTAGTACCATCAACTACATATATATTAATATGCATGTTTATAAAACTCAAAAGCAAAGGCCCATAGAATTTTAAAAACTACACTTTTAATGTAAGAATTTTTTGAGTTTTAGAAATAGGCCCCTCTAGAATTTTGAAAGACAACATACAATTTTTAAGTTTCCCAAATACTCATATTATAAGTTGACCCCAAAAAATCACCAATTATGCATAAGTAGATCCTAAAAAAATTGTCAATTATGTATAAGTAAACCCCCAAAAAAAATTGCCTTGGGGGCAGCGAATCCGTGTATAAGGGCCTCTCTTTTAGTAGTTCGTCCCAGACCTCTAAATACTCATGGCTCGCCCTGCACATGTCTATACCAGGTGTGTATCGAATACCGACACTCGTTAGACACTCATGGTAAGTACCCCCGCCATTCCAACAACTTGTGCGCTCATTTAATTCAACTTCTGTCAATGTTTATGGCTAGGACATGATATGGGCATGGCACAGATATGTGTGGACACGATACGGGTACAACATGGTAGCTTTTTTGTAAATGATTTTTGCCCTTTTTTTAGGATTGTGATTTTTTTGCCCTTTTTATGATGAATCATTTATTTTCTTATTTTGGACTTGTCATTTTTATGATTTGATAGTGATATTGATGATGTAATGGCTATGCTTATGGTCCTTGTGAATGATTTTGTAGTAGTAAAGCAATTTTGCTATAGATGGATTTGTAATGTTGATTTTTATTGGTAAAACAAGCTTTGTTATAATATTTATTGTTCATGTTATGTGACTATTGGACTTGTTTTTCATTTATATTATATTATTCATTTAAAAATAATATTTTATTTTTCGTACCCTAGCCTACCCGTATCCAATATTTTAGAATCTGCCGTACTTCCGTACTCGTATCGTGTTGTATCCGTGTCCCGTATCCATACCCATGCTACATAGATTAGTACTTACTCATTAGAAGTAACAGACCAATAATAATAATAATAATAATAGAAGAATTAAACAATAGTCACATTTTATAATATCATAATTCAATAGAACTACCAGATCACACACACACAAACCCCCCCTCCCCCTCCCCCACAAAAAAAAAAAAAAGGAAAAAAAAAAAGAAAAAAAGAAAAAATTGTAATATGTCTCATGTTTTATTATGACTAATTAGAACTAATAGACCGAAAAAAAATAGAACAATTGTAAAACAATACAAATTATACTGGTAAAAAGTACTATAGGAACATAAAAGGTTCTACAAGCTCTCAAATACCAAGCGTCTTGTAACATCTATAAAGTTTAATGATAAAAGAAAAAAATTCTCTTAGCCTCACTGAAACTTAGAATAAACAGTTAATTCCTCTAAAAATGTGGGTGAACTTGAAACATCTTTGGAAATGCTATACAAAGATTTGTCCAAAAAAGACAATTCTGTAAAAAGAGCACGTTTTGGTTGTTGCTTGTTTTTCAATATTTTTTCACCAATCAAACATAAAAGCATGACAAATATATATATATATATATATATTTTATATTTATTTATTTATTTATTTTTGAAAGTCAATAAAAAAAAAGAAGTACCTTGAATCTTTTCAATGGAGATATGTAAAATTAACAAAAGCCTTGGGAGAGTTTTAGAAGTAATTATGGAGGTAAAAGTTAAGAATAAAAGAGCAATTGATTGAGTATGGGTAATGTTGTAGTAAAACTTTATTGGATAATGAGTCTTTACTGTGAAAATGATTCTTTTTAAATTTACATTTGTAGTTTAATATCGGTAGCTATGTGTAGATAGTTACATACTATCATATACAAACAAAACTTATGTGAATATAAAACAATTCAATATACATATTCCTTCTTATTTTTAAATCAAGAGATATTATTTCATTGAATTACTTTAATTTAAATTACAAATTCATCTAAAGAAATTCTTTAAGCCTATAATAGAGAACTACACCTCAGAATTTATGTAGGTTGAACAAATACTAAATAAAAGGAAGTTGAAATAAATAGGACTTCCAATTGCTTTTGATAAAACTGAAAATTAAGTACTAAAATTAAGTGCTGAATTTTAAGTACTGAAAATTTTAAGTAATTGAATTTGTAAATACCAAAAACTGCGTTTCAAGTAATGAAATAGACTGCGTTCAGTGATTATTTTCAGTAGGATTTTTTCACTTAAAGTTTTCAGTGAGTTTTTAGCTGCTTTTTCAATTAAGTGGTACATTATCAAATACACTAAAAATAAATAAGTGCTGAATGTTTTCATTTTCACCACTTAATTGGGTTATCAAATGCACTCTAAGTAGAGAATAATTTTACTTCAAGTCCTATAACTTTCAATATTATGTTTAAGAAAAAATTACTTTGAGTCCTACAAAGGCTGAGTTTCATCAATATAGTTGAGTTTCCTATGGATTAAGTTACTCACGTTTGAAGTAGTTATTAGAATCCTAAATAATTAGGGAATCACTTCCTTGAACCAATAGGCATGAATTGTACCAATAACTAATGAATATGATTATAACAATTATTTTCCCCCTAATCACGCTAATTAAGAAATGTGAATACATGAATTGCTTTTATTCAATAAGGATTCAGTAAATACAATATATTGTTTTCGCTCCTTATGAAGTGTTCGCTTGTAGTTTTGCGCAAGCGTGCCAGAACCAAACGTGGTTCAATCGTGCAAACTAATTTTCTATCTGCTTACGTGAATGATACACAAGTCTTAGAGATTTGACTTCTAACCGTTCGATTGTGTGAGGTGAGTAGAAAAGTACCCTCACCAAAAGATCCCTATACAATGTTGAAGCACACAAACCTAGCAAATAATGAAAGAGAGCAAAAGAAAATAAATAAAAACATATTTTATTTGATTGATGGAAAAGAGAAATTACAAGAAGTAATTGAATGCGAAGAAAATAAAAAGACAGGTTTTTATATTCCTAAGAACTTTTCAATGCTTGCCGGCCTGCTGTATTTATAGGCCTGGCTGAAGCTGATAATGATAAGGAAAGAAAAAGTCTTCAATGATAATCTGGTCCATATCATCAAGGATTTATAGGCCAGATTTATCTCCCATCATATCCATATCTTCATCAATATATATATATATATATATATACATGCACATATATATCTTGAATCTGGTCCATCTTGTGGCTTGGTTCGACTGACTTTCACAGCAAGCAAAAGATATATACAATAATATCATTATATCAGAAAGATATACTATAACACCCGCATTTGTGTTATTGCATTTCATTACACTATCATGCATGATAATGTGATGTGTTGTGTCTTATGACACCTGTGAGAATGAGTTTTGACTCACGAGTCAATTTGGGTAACTGTGTTAGAGAACCCTCTGAGATGAGGTGAATGAGTATTTTGTAGTTGTGACGTCTCTTCGAGTATGAGACAGTCACTGTGGAATACCTTAAATGTTTATCTGGAAATAAATGTTTACCTGTGTATTTCACTATCTGTATTATTTTCTGGCTCAGAATATATTTCTATTGTTAGATTTAGTATCCTGGTGAGGACAAATTAACACACTATTAATTTGGTAGGCTAATTAGCAATTTCGGAAAAGTCCTGTAAGAATTTGCCTTTTAGCAACCAAACAGAATTTAGTCGGAAACTTTTATAATTTCAAGGTTTCACTTGTAAAGCTATGAATTAGCTGTGTATAAAGTTTCGGAGACTGTTTAGGAGTTTTGAAAACTCACGGGAAGGTAAACGCAAATTCCGGAAGTGTTGCCTATATATAGATAGAGATGACTTGAGATTTTTTATAAAACTTCTAACCTAAAACTCAAAGGAGGCCAAAAGGGTGATTTAGTTGCTTAGAGCTTCTCGACGCCAAACGGCGCCCGTTTGTTCGCTGGTTTTTCACCAAATTTCGTATTTGAACTCCTCGAGGTAAGGTCGTCGTTTTGATACCTATTATGCCTTGTTTGGCTAGGTTTTTCGAAAAGTTATTTTCTAGAATTTTTCATAAAAGTTGATATTTGGACTTTTGATCCATAAGAATTGTACTAGACGGACTTCTGCACGTTATTTGTGCACGGGTTTTTTTTGGATTGAATTATAGGAGCTTTGTACGGAGGTTAGTGATTCAACTATGTTTTTGGAATGATTTTTTGACATGTATTCATGTTTTGTGTGAATAGCATGTATTAATTTATAGAGATATATTTTGTAGTTCATATTAGGCAATTACATTGTTAAGTAGGCCCAATAGTACGGTGAAATGTTTTGATTACCGAAAGTATGGTGGGATGTGATTTGAGCATGTTGAGTTGTTATTTGGGACAAAGGAGCACGTGGTTACCAAACCATCTTGTGGAGCCGATATAGGCATTAAGGTCACATGATTGAAGAAAAGAATCGTGGGTCTTACCCTTTCGCGTGGACTTATTGGAGAGGAGTCGCGGATTGGGAGTATGGAACGTACATGTGAGACTTCGGAGACTAGTATGAAATGTAGAGATGTGAATGCGAGCATGCTTATCATTCATGTGCATTTGTTGTTTTATTCACTATGCGTTAGCTTAAACAAATCGAATATGTGTGGTTATTCAAATAACCATTTCAAGTGTTAATGCCGGCGAAGAATCGCAAAAGTGAGAACATGGGCTTGGGAGTTCACTTAGAAGACGACTTGTCATTTTTATCCCATAGTTTTGAAATCAAATAATCTTTTTCATTGTAACTTGTAATAGAAATAGATAATAGTCTTGTAGACATTTTATTTTAGTTCCAAGTCCTGTAAGGAATTACTACGTTTGGTATTGATTTTGAAACCATGGTTTGGGTTGGTTAAGATATTACGAGTCTGAACCCGGACTTCATGTTTTGAAATGTTTTACTTGTCGACTTCATGTCTTGATTTAATGTTGAGATCTTTGGCAATCTTAAGTGTTGCTTGACCTTAGGCAATATCCTAGTGCAAGAAGGATTGCTGTCAGAGGGTCATTCGACTGGTCGAATCGAAGTGCCCTTTGCTGTAAAGGATTACTACCGAGGTGGATTACTACCGAGGGGTTATCCAACTGGTCGAGCGGGGCATCTCTACCGGTCGAAATGATCCCTGTATGAAAACTTTTTATACCCCTTCCGCAACTTATTTAAATGTTTTGATTGGTTTTTAAGGCACTTTTGGGACCTCTTTGAATATAAATTCATTCGTTTTAAAATATAATTTTGTTTTCAAATTGATACGGATTTTAACAACTTCGGGTGTATTGTTTCAAAAGAGCTACTACTCGTTGTTATCTTTAAAGTTCTCTTTCCGCTGCTACAACTTTGAAATGAGTAGGAAGACCTTCGGTGGCATGCCACGGGTTCCGGTTCTGCCATTGTGGGATCGGGCTGTGACATTTAGTGGTATCAGAGCTTTAGGTTTAGAGCCTTGGGAACGAGTGATGATATTATACTGAGTGACTTCGAGTGGTGCATGTAATCATGAAGATAATGTTGTTATCATTGTAGAAATGCTTCATGTGTTGCATTTGTTTATTGTGATGATCTGTGCATGTATATATATATATATGGTGGCATGTCATGCATAGTCTTTATGCATTGCACTCAACAGGGTGAATACTTGAAACGTTATGGCTGATCGACTAAGAGAGTCGTTACCACATTCGCGTATGGATCAGATAGTGAACATGGTGGGAGATTTTATTCAAGCTGTAAGTGAAAGAGATCAGATGAATGTTCAAGCTCCACTGGTTGAAATTCGTTATATCAATGCACCACCGGTACCGAGAGCTCAACACACCATCATAGAGCAATTTCATAAACGAAAACCGACTTTGTATCATGGACAAGTTGACATAGACTTGGCCGATCATTGGATGATGGACATGGAAATACATTTTCGTACTGTGATATGTACCGAAGGAGAAAATTTTGCGCGCATCTGATACATTGATGGGCGAAGCATTGGATTGGTGGAATAATGTTCTAGAACAAGGGAAGCCAACTACATGGGAGGCATTTAAGGATGAATTCAACAAGCGTTTCTTCCCGCAATCTGCGTATACTCAGAAACGCCAAGAGTTTGTAAGTTTATTCCAAGGAGACATGATTGTGAGTGAGTATGTGTCCCGTTACAATGCCTTATCGTGGTTTGGGAAAACTACCATTTCGACTGATGGGGATAAGGCTTGTAAGTTTGAGAGAGGGCTTAGGGAGAATATTCACAGCTGTGTGGACATGTTGCAACACCCGGCTGCTTCTTTAGTTGAGGAAGCTGCCCGTATCGCTGAGAAAGTGTCGATCGTTATCGACAAGGACAACAAGGAAAGAGAGCAAATGATAATAGGGGCAAGAGTCAGGGCAATGCCAAGAAACCATTCATACAGAGTTCAAGATCGTATATGGGTAGCCAAGGAGGCAGTACGTTCACGAGAGACTCGAGACTGTTGTGTCCAAAATGTAACCTGCGACACTGAGGAACTTGCTATCAATTGAGCACTTGCTACCTTTGCAAGCAACTTGGACACATATCCCATAATTGTCCTATGAATACAAACGTGACCACACCGAATACCACCTCAAACACCAAGAGCTATAACCCGGAGATGAGAGGGAAATGTTATGAGTATGGCCAACCGGAACATATAGCGAAGAACTGTCCGAGTAAGAGACAGCCGGGAATAAGCACTGGGGCATCGAGTATGCCGAGTGGATCAAAGGCAGGGCAATGAGTGGATAAAAGAAAGGGAGTCGAGCAACAATAAGGACGATACTTCCAGCTCAGGCCGGGGAATACGAATGATACTGTCGTATCAAGTATTCTTCCTATTTGTTCGTATCCTACACGTATACTCATGGATTCTGGATCCACACATTCATTTGTATCACGTGACTTGTTAAGCATTTAACTATTAAGTCTGAGCCGCTAGGATATGATTTGTGTGTATCATTGCCTAGTATCGAACTGTTAGTAACTTCTTCGGTATTTTAGTAGTGCGAGATCAAGATAGGCGATAAGATCTTGAACGTCGATTTGATTCCGTTGACAATGAACTACTTTGATGTTATCTTGGGTATGGATTGGTTATCGGCCAATCAAGCTAGAATTGAGTATGAACAGAAATGGGTTAATTTCTATCCGTCAGGACAAGAAGAGTTTATTTTTCAGGGTAAGGGTGTGACTATACTGCTGTACTTGATATCGACAATTCAAGCGAGTAAGATGTTGAAGAAGGGTTGCTCGGGTTTCTTATGTTCGATTGTTGATGCACGAGTTCTTGGACCACTAGTAGAAGACCTTCCTGTAGTTCGAGAATTCCCAGATGTTTTTCTCAATGAGTTACCAAGAGTGGTATTATTAGGGTCACAATCGGTATCCAAGGCGCCTTTCCGAATGGCACCAGTAGAGTTGAAAGAATTAAAGGTTCAGTTGCAGGAGCTACTTAGGAATGGTTTTATCTGACCTAGCGTTTCACCGTGAGGAGGTCCGATCTTCTTTGTGAAGAAGAAGGACGGGACAATGCATATGTGCATCGACTATCAAGAGTTGAATAAGTTGACCGTCAAGATCAAGTATCTGTTGCCACGAATAGATGACTTGTTTGATCAATTGCAAGGAGCTCAGGTATTTTCGAAGATTGACTTGAGATCCGGTTACCACCAATTGAAAGTTAAAGAAGAAGATGTTGAGAAGACATCTTTCAAAAACTAGATATGGTCACTTTGAATTTCTGGTTATGCCATTTGGAGTGACTAACGCACCGGCCGCTTTCATGGACTTGATGAATCGTGTTTTTAAAGACCATTTAGACGAGTTTGTTATCGTATTTATAGATGACATTCTAATCTATTCCAAGAGTGTTGAAGATCACGAGTATCATTTGCGATTAGCCTTACAACGCTTACGTGAGAAGAGATTGTTTGGGAAATTGAAAAAGTGTGAGTTTTGGCTGACAGAGATTGCTTTTCTTGGATATATAGTATCATCAAAAGGAATTTTGGTAGATCCCCAGAAGATAGAAGCAGTTACCAATTGGGTGAGACCGACGAATGTGATAGATATCTGAAGTTTCCTAGGATTAGCTGGTTGACGACATCCTATTGACGCATTTTCTTATCACACTCAAGTGTAGGTGATCGTACAAGTAATAAAGTTCTGGAAGTCTAGGTCGAACCCACAGGGAACGGAAAAGAAAGATAGACAATAACTATTATGTCACTAAAAAGAAAATAAAAGATGATAGATTTTTTTTGTGTGGAGTTTTACTAAACTACTAATTTTTATATTTTTGCAATAAACTAATTAAAAGCTATTTTTTTAAAGTGGTTTACGATAAAGATTTTAACAATGCAAAATAAATTAACTAAGTACTAGTAAGAAAAGGAAGAAAAATAAATAAAAGCTAAATTTTTGTGAAATAAACTTTTTGGATTTAATAATAGCGAAAGATAGAAATAATACAAATATTTAAGCACAGTTATTAAAAACATGAAATATTAATTAAGTTGGAAGAAATGATTTAAAGAATTGGGAATATGCAAACCAACACTAGATTCCACAACTTTTGTGCATTTGAAAAGGATTTGGCATTTAAGACCACGGAGTCATTCTTTATTTAAAAATAAACTTTCAGTAGTTAGAGTCATATCTAGTGTGTCAGGTTTGATATGAAACAACGTCGTTTGGTTTAAAGAAAAATAAAAAGCCAATTGGGCAGTAGCCAGGTTCGAACCGTGCCCCGCCGCGGACGTGGGTTATTCAGCGATCAGTCCCCACCACTTTGCCACTACGCAATTGTATGTCCATTAGTGGATAAAAATATATATAAACACATATTTGAAATATAAATTTTGTCATATGAGTTGTTTGAGTATGCTAGGTGTTTTTTTATGACAAAAGGCATGGTTTGACAATCCACATAATTAGATTCTTATTTCAAATATGTAATCTTTTGAGCCCACTATAGCCATAGTATATAAACATGTTAAATGGTCATAAACTATAGATACATAGATATTTTTTTCCATAAATGAAAAAAAATAACCCATCTAGATAAATTTGCCCATTTAAGATTAGTGCACAGAAGCTGTGGTTTCTAAATTTTTATTTCATATCCCCAATTAAAGTTTTAGCCTGCCATTTTGGAATTGAAACTGTCTTCCAAATAAAATTTAAAGATAAATTAAATAGATGCACGCAATCACCGTCCAATTAAAATTAAAGTTGTAAAACCAAGGTAAGGGTAAAAACTAATATTATTATATTATTTTCTCCACTTAACATGAGTTGAGGTTGAATTTGTGGAATCTGCAAAATAACAAAGTTTAGTACAACTAGGCTAATAAAATATAAATAAATAAAAATACTAAATTAATAATAAAATACTAAACCTGTCACGCCCCGACGTAGCATAAATATGGAAAGCGTTTAATTTCCTTTATGGACCCGTAGGTCGCGACAGTTTGAAGGATCGATTCCGTCCCAAACGTCAACAACAGAAACATAATAATCAGAGCAGAGCAAACAAGGCTTACAAATATTTTCTAACTTATTACATATTACAATACGGGGTCAACTAAGGCACAAGCCGCCTTAAGACAAAACAATATCTATCGTCTATTACAATCATCCTTATTACAAAATAATTTATAACTTAAAACATAGGATATTGATAACAGTTCTATCTTCCAAAGCAGCCGTTCTCAGTTTGCATAATCATAGGGCCTAGCATAGTCATAACCTGAAAAGCCTGAACACGAATGTCCAGGGCCCATCGACGCCGTCAGCTTCAAGAAGCTGGTGAGTATTAAAAACATAACTTTGAATGTAAAACATACTCATTTACCATTTTCCAATTCTCATTTAATCCAATAAGTTTATATTAAAGTAAGGAGTTCATTTTAGAAAATAACCACAATACCATATGAAAGATATAATTCACATATATGTGACCGTGTATGAGAACAATGCACCATCTCATCTTACCGACTCTTTTTTTTCGACAAAACCCAACAATCCACTATCTCACACCAGTATCTTTGAAATACTCCGATAGCCACACTTTAGCACAGGGGTGCCAGGGAATGTCCAGTTTGCCTCACACTTTGGTCCAGGATACCAGGGAGTGTCCAATGCCTCACACTTTAGTACCTAATCCGCCTCGCAAATACCGGAGGTAACCTCACGCAGTATCCAGACTCGGGTACCAGGGAGTGTCCGTAGGCCACACTTTAGCACTACCATGGGTGCCAGGGAATGTCCAAGTTCGGCTTCACACACTTTGATGCTACCATGGTCGTCAGAAAGTGTCCAGTTTTGCCACCGTCCCATTTCAAAGACACTCTTGCTACAACCTCAATCACAACACACTTTGGTACTCACTTACCAAGGAGTGTCCACAACACAATCTCAACCGCACTCACTATACCACACTGACCATTACTCTTTTCCATACTGACCAACATTCACACTCACCATGCATGTACAACTGACTCCACATGTATGTTATGAAACTTTAAAAATGAGACAAATCACTGAATTATATAAACGACGTGCGTACGGGGATTGATAGCTTGTAATACAACGTTCTAATCGTCCAAACATACCCAAATAGGATTCTGTTTTAGTAAATTTTCCAAACAGAGCTTTAAAAGTCCATGAAACATCACCCAAATTGTTCCTTTACATAAAATAAGCAAAAACCAAAAACTGTCCAAAGTTGCGCGCGCGGGCTGCTAGCTCGGAGGTCGCTCACGCGGACCGCTTGCGCGATATGCCCATTTTCTGTTTTATTATAAAAAATTTTCTTTCTGCCAGAATACAGGAAGATCGCGCACGCGGATCGTTCGCGCGATCTGCCAAATTTTCCTTTTTCTTTTTAAAAGCTTTTTTGTCTGCCTAAAACAACACAGCTCGCGCGCGCGGGCCGCTCGCGCAACCCTCGCTTGCACGATCGTGCGCGCGAGTTCTTGTAGTAGCTTCATCTTCTTCGTTGAAACTCCCCTGTTTCAAAAATCAGGGGGTCTTTTGACCCATTTACGAATCCTCAAGCAAATAGGGTATGTAATATATGAAATTCTTTGTTTTTCAGCAAGGATTAAGAATATGAAATCAATTTAACATGATTCAAACCATAGCTCTCAAACTTAGTGAAAAATTAAAAGTTTTCAAAACTTAATTTCCTAATATACTTTCTCATATGGACGAATTAGGATCTATTAATTTGACATTAGCTTCTAGGGACTATAATCTTCCTAAATCATCTCTAAAAACTCATTTTGGTAAAGTTTTGGAAATGGTGATTTTGAAGTTCAAACTTCCATGGTTAAGATGAACAATGGTGATTAACAATTACATACACCCAAGTAGTAACTAAGCATGAATTACATTTAAGAGTGAGTTTAAAATACTCACTGTGATTTAGAGTGTAGAGATTATTGAGAAAGACAACCAATTTAAGAAATCCAATTGAGGCTCGGCTATGGAAGTCTTGAGTTTCTTTCTGTAAAAATTTTCTGTAGGAGTTCTCTGTGATCTCTCTAAACTCTCTCTCAATTTTAGTTTGTAAAAACTAAAGAAGAATGCAGATTGTGAAGTGAAAGAGTGGGTTCTAAATAAATCTCATTGCTTGGTGGCCAAGAACATTCTCATATACTCAACAAAAGGAATTTTGATTGTTAATTACATAACATATGAAATACACAGCTCATGTACACAAAAATTATAGATATGTATAAATTGTATAAATCTCAGATTAGCCAAGAGTCAAGTTTAGACTAGTAGGGGTCAATTAAGATTGTTTGGGTAATCCAACTTATGGGCACAACTAATACACAACAAATAAGCAAAATCAAACAAAGCCCTATCAAATGATTAGTTTCCATAATTGGAAAATAAAGCAAATGTCCAATTACACTTTACGCCACTTCCAAAATCTGTGGAAGTTCAACGCGCCGCAAACAGTTTTGAACATGAACTGGTATTTTCGTGGTGCGGTGTTCACCACAAAACTACAGAAAATACATTTTAGTGTAACAATCGATTTCCCGATTTTATAAAAATACTGATTTAGTCAAAAGTAAACTTTTCCACCGTTTTGAAATGCAGTTTTAAAATTCAACACAGGTATTGCTAATTCTACAGAAATTGCAGTTTTGACCCCAATAAGAATTTCAATATGAATTATAGCAAGTATTAGAATTATAAACATGAGAATTGTAAATAAATAAGAGCAGACAATACAATTTTGAATTTAAATATGACAATGCAAATACAGATTAATTATGGAAATGTCAATTTAAGATTAAATGAAAATGCAGGTTGTTACAAAACCTTTGACTTTGGATTCTTGTGGGGTCACTGTGTTGAACTCCAAGAACACAAATAAGGTCAAACCAAATCCTAATCTACTTTTGGAGTGAGATATCAGTATGATGTACTTTTGGACTTTAGTATGTGATTATAACAACTGCGTGGCTAAGAAATTTGACATTTACTTGCAAAATCTGTCTTCTAGTGAATGAAAATATTGCTATAAAAACTGGAAATTTGGGATTCCAAACTATTTTAGGGGACAACTATAAGTACTAACTAGACTAAAAATATTAAATTTAAATTTTACTAGGAATATTTTACTACTACAAAGTGACAAAGGTCCTATAAGAAAACAAATATTTTAAATTTAAAAAATATAGTACACAAAGTTTTGCTACATATTTTTGAACATAAAATCATCAATTACATAAAAGTAAATTTTTACAACTACTAGAACTAGAAAAGGCAAAGAAAAACTAAAGTTTCCTATTTCTAGGAACAATATAAAGTGCTCACATGATAACCTCCCCTAAACTATTCTCTCCCTAACAATGTATGTTGAGTGTGTTGTGTTGATTTTTGGTGTAGCTGTGGAGCTTCTTCCCTTGTAGGCTCTTGCAGCTTGTCTTTTTATAGGCGAAGTGAATGATACACTTCGTCACTGTGTTCATCACTATTGAACAGAAGATTGGTAATTTTTTCTTCGTTTTCATCCCACTTTTCTTCTCTTCGTCTGACAGTTTAAAAAAAAAAACCTGCAAAAGAGAGAGACAAAGAGAGAGAGAGAGAGAGAGAGAGAAGGAAAAGAAGGAAAAAAAATGAATAAAAAAATAAAATGTTAACATCCAAGCAATTGCTTGGATGTTTTGTCTCGTTCTTCTTCTTTTTTTATTTATTTATATCTTATGTATATATATAGATATATATATATATATATAGATTAGTTTATTGCTTTGTTACTATTTACATTTTGACTAGCAATATGGGAGATTCTAGTGTGGTTGCTACTTCTTTCCTTCCCTTTATTTCACTTCATTTTTTCCTAAAGATATAAAATATGTAAAAACAAATAATTACACACATTTGAGTGACATCACCATTAAATTATATTAATTCAAATATGCGTGGAAAACTAGGAATTTGGGGGAATAAATGAGCACTATATCTATTATATTGGCACATGAATGTGCAATATTCAGTGTTTGTCACTGGTTATTATCGGAGGTTTGTAAAAGATTTTTCACGCATTGCAATATCGGAGGTTTGTAAAAGATTTTTCACGCATTGCAATGCCGATGAAACAGTTGATGAGGAAAGATGTTGCTTTGTATGGAGTCTGGAATGTGAAGGAAGTGAAGGCACCAATCTTATCCGTTTCGACGGGGACTGAAGGGTTTATTATTTATAGTGATGCTTCATATAGAGGTTTAGGTTGCGTTCTTATACAAGGTGACAAGGTCATTGCCTATGTATCGAGACAACTGAGACCGCACGTGATTTTTGCATTGAAGATTTGGCATCATTATCTATACGGAAAAAAATGTGAGATCTATATAGATGATAAGAGTTTAAAATACTTGTTCACAAAACGAGATTTGAACATGAGGCAAAGGAGATGGCTAGAGTTGATGAAGGACTATGATTTGTCAATTCAGTATCATCCAGGCAAGCCGAATGTTGTTGTCGATGCTCTTAGTCGTAAAGCACCAACCAACACCGCATCAAGTTTGACTTCTCAGAAAGAATTTATTTGAGATATGGAGAATTTGGAACTTGAAGTGATTCCGAGGATTGAAAGTGGCTTGATGTCGACGATTGTGGTACAACCACTATTGATTCATGAGATCACAGAGAAACAACTTCAAGATGTGGCTTTGAAGAAGATTTGTGATGAAATTTCGATGGTTAAACAACCGGGATTCACTTTTGAGAACGATGTCTTGAGATTGAGGGGTAGAATTTGTGTGCCCAACGAGAAGGAGTTGAAATGGAATATCCTAGAGGAAACACACAATACAAAATACATCGTTCATCCAGGAAGCACCAAAAAGTATAGAGATTTGAGACATATTTATTGGTGGCCGGGAATGAAGAGAGAAATAACACGCTATGTTTCACGTTGTACGAGTTGTCAATAAGTGAAGGCCAAATGTCAAGTACCTTCGGGATTGTTATAACCATTACCGATAGCCGAGTGGAATGGGAACACATAACAATGGACTTTGTTAGTGGGTTTTCGAGGTCGAAGAAATCAAATACTATTATTTGGGTGATCGTTGACCGTTTGACGAAGTCGTTGCACTTCCTACCACTTCGAACAACTAAGCCAATAACGTTAGCTAAGTTGTATATCTGCGAGATTGTGAGACTACATGGTATTCCAGTTTCTATTATTTCAGATAGAGATAATAGTTTTACATCAAAATTTTAGAGGGCCTTGCAAGAAGCAATGGGTTCCAAAGTACCGCTTTTCATCCTCAGACCGATGGTCAATCGGAAAGAGTAATCCAGATTTTAGAAGACATGCTTCGGTTATGTGTACTTAATTTTTAGGGTGATTGGGACGACCATTTGCCATTGATTGAGTTTACATATAACAATAATTTTCAGTCGAGTATTGGGATGGCTCCTTATGAAGCTTTGTATGGTCGTGTATGTCATTCACCGATCAGTTGGACCAAAGTTGGAAAAAGAATGATTGAAGGGCCGAAAATTGTACAAGAGACAATGGACAAGATAAAGGTAATAGGACAACAGTTACTGATAGCTCATAGTAGGTATAATAGTTATGCCGACAAGCGTAGGCGACAGTTAGAATTTGACGTGGGGGATTTGGTTTACTTGAAGGTGTCACCTTCAAAGGGGATCACTAGATTTGGGAGATACGGAAAACTCAACCCGAGATACGTAGGACCTTTTGAGATCATTGAAAGAGTTGGACCCATAGCGTATCGATTGAACTTGATGAGTGAATATGCTCAAGTTCATAATATGTTTCATGTATCTTTGTTACAAAAATATTTAGCGGAAGATAGAGATCAAGTGATGACTCCGATGCCGAATGAGATTCAGAGTGATTTGACGTATGTGGTGTATCCGGTAGAGATTTTGGATCAAAAGGTTCAAGTCTTGCGAAACAATGTGATATCGAAGGTAAAAGTGTTATGGCATAACCAAACGACGGAGGAGATGACATGGGAAATAGAAGATGATTTAGTTGTTTAGAGCTTCTCGACGCTAAGCGACGCCCGTTCGTCCGCTGGTTTTTCACCAAATTTCGTATTCAAACTCTTCGAGGTAAGGCCATCGCCTATTCGGCCTTGTTTGGCTAAGTTTTCCGAAAAGTTATTTTCTAGAATTTTTCATAAAAGTTGATATTTGGACTTTTGATCTATAGGAATTGTACTAGACGGACTTCTACACGTTCTTTGTGCACGGTTTTTTTGGATTGAATTATAGGAGCGTTATTCGGAGGTGAGTGATTCAACTATGTTTTTGTAATGATTTCTTGACATGTATTCATGTTTTGTGTGAATAGCATGTATTAATTCATAGAGATATATTGTGTAGTTCATATTGGGCAATTACATTGTTAAGTAGGCCCAATAGCATGTGAAAATGTTTTGATTATCGAAAGCATGGTGATATCTAATTTGAGCATGTTGAGTTGTTATTTGGGTCAAAGGAGCACGTGGTTACCAAGCCATCTTGTGGAGCCGATATAGGCATTACGGTCGCATGATTGAAGAAAAGAATCGTGGGTCTAACCCTTTCGCGTGGACTTATTGGCGAGGAGTCGCGGATTGGGAGTATGGAACGTACACGTGAGACTCCGAAGACTAGTATGAAATGTAGAGATGTGAATGCGAGTATGTTTATCATTCATGTGCATTTGTTGTTTTATTCACTAAGCCTTAGCTTAAACAATCGAATATGTGTGGTTATTCAAATAACCATTTCAGGTATTAATGCCGCCGAAGAATCGCAGAAGTGAGCACATGGGCTTGGGAGTTCACTTAGAAGACGACTTGTCCTATTTATCTCGTAGATTTGTAATCGAATCGTCTATGTCATTGTTTTATTAAGGAACTTGTAATAGAAATGGATAATAGTCTTGTAGATGTTTTATTTTAATTCCAAGTCCTGTATAAAATTACTACGTTTGGTATTGACTTTGAAACCATGGTTTGGGTTGGTTAAGATATTACGAATCTGAACCTGGAGTTCATGTTTTGAAATGTTTTACTTGTCGACTTCATGTCTTGATTTAATGTTGAGATCCTTTGCAATCTTAAGGGTCGCTTGACCTTAGGCGATATCCTAGTGCAAGAAGGATTGCTGTCAAAGGATCATTCGACTGGTCGAAGGGGATAGTTCGACCGGTCGAAGTGCCCTCTGCTATAAAGGATTACTGTCGAGGGGTCATCTGACAGGTCGAACGGGGCATCTTGACCGGTCGAAATGACCCCTGCATGAAAACTTTTTATACCCATTTCGCAACTTATTTAAATGTTTTGATTGGTTTTTATGGCACCTTTGGGACCCCTTTGAATATAAATTCATTCGTTTCAAAATATAATTACGTTTTCAAATGTATTGTTTCAAAAGAGCGACTACTCGTTGTTATCTTTAAAGTTCTTTTTTCACTGCTACAACTTTGAAATGAGTAGGAAGAGCCTCGGTGGCGTGCCACGGGTTCCAGTTCTGCTATTGTAGGATCGCGCTGTGACATATACTTCCCAATTCGGATAATGTTTTGACATTATTTCCCTACATCTTCTGGATAATCTTTCCATTAGTGATAATATTATCCCATATCCATAACTTCCCTTATCACAATATGGGAATAATATAATCTCTACTAATACAATTGATAATATTAGTCAGCAAGATTCGGAGTGATACCATTCCATAACTAGACCCACCATATATTTCTTAAAGTTGGCCAAGTCAAAGCTAAGGCGAAACATATTTAGCCCGATGGAAAGAAGCCACGCCCAAACAAAGCTTAGGCCGGACTGAAGCTTGTGAGGCAGCCCCAAAATAGTTGTTGTGGCTCACCATGCCAAACATTACTCCAAACAAACATGTGGTTGAATTTGGCTCAAAACATTATCATGTCAATGTTTATCATGGCTGTATGAATATGTGGTCCCTCATGATCAACCACATTAATTACAAAATGGTCAATTAAAATGCCCAAAATCATAGAATGGTCAACTAGGTGGTGCCCGACATTTCCATTTGACGTGGGGCCGACCATGGTCATATGGTCAGTCCGATCAAGTCATTCCGATCAAGAGGTGGACATTTTGATAAGGTAGCCCAATTGTAGCTAAAAAGTTATCCAGTCCCACTAGCTTTGAATCAGTCCTTGGCCCCTATTTATGTGATCGGTCTGTATGTCCGATTAAAAAATTCCAATCGACCTATACAAATTTTGACTTAAAAATGTAGTTTTTGGGTGCAATTCCCTCCCCCCTCTGGCTCTTTAAAATGAAAAAAAAAATGAATTTTGAAGAGCCAAATTATTTTACCAGATTGATTAATCATGAACTGGTACGTGGTGTTTGAATCGGTCTCAAGTGGACCGACCACCTTTTGGTTGACTATTGGAGTTGCCATGTAAGTGCCTCACATACCTTGATTTGTGGGCCCCCATCAATTTATATGGAGATTTCATTTTGAAGCTTTGATTTCATCCGTCTCATCCTCCCAGACTCTTCAACCTGATGGGATGGGTCACTGCGCTAAGGACATGACTTGGACCCACCACTAAAACTGAATTTGTTAATATCAAAGCATCCAATTTCTTCACTTTTCGGTCACATTCTTTCATTTTCTTTTTTTTTTCTTCTCTGGTCTGATATTTCAGTCCGAAATATTATTTTGACCGAACTAGTATCTCAGTTCAGCCTTCAAAACTTTTTCAATCCCCTTTGATAGTAGCATTGGTGCAAGAAAAGCCACCAAATCATAGTTAATTTTTGGTGATATCCACACAACCATTGTGGATGCAAATCAACCCAAGCCAAATAATTAATTGGCTTAAAATAAAAAATGTAATCAGTCACTATAATAAGACCGAAAAATTTGACCAACTCTTTGAGGGTGAGTTTCCTCAAGGAGAGCTGTTCAAAAAATTCATGGACCGATTTAGAGTCAATCAGTCTTGGCAAAGCTTGCCCCCCTTCATCATCTTCACTTTCATCAACAGGAGGGTCTTTTTCATCGGCCTTAAGAAAATTGTCAGGCCCGATTAAAAATTTTCCCCCAAGCAATTTATCGCCGATTTCTTCATCACTAACGAGAGGCTCTATGACCGAATTAAAATTATTAGGCACTTTACTAAAAAATAATTTTATGCCTTCTTGCCCCCCGAGCGGGTCGAACAGCATGGGATCAAGATGATCAGAGACATTGGTCTCTTGATCTAGAGAGAGAACCTCGGTCTTCTCAAGCAGTGGTGGTGATTTCAAGATTCGTTCAGGTCGGAGAGTGATCCCTTCAAGGACTTGAATAATGTCTTCTCGGGCATCAACTGGTAAGCCGATTGGTTTTGTCTTCCAACCATAGTCTAGCAAATCTTCCCAAAACATGAAATGATTTCCATTGGGGGGTGGACAGTCAGCTCCACTCGCTTCAAGGTGGCCGATACCTTGGTTAAAATACTCAATATCGGCCTCAAAACACCAGATTTTTTGGTAAAAATCACTGATGGCATAATCATATCGGACTCCAATAGCATGCCGATTTGGGTACTGTGGATCCCACAGCATTTGCCATAAAGCCTCATAAGTAGTAGATTTTGTCACGCCCCGAAAATCCACTAACAAAATAATATAAATAATTGCATTAAAATTGTAAATAGTCAAGTGTATTTTAAAACAACAAAAAAAAAATTACACTTGAGTGCCCAAAATTACAATTAAATTCATTTACACGACTAGGACCCAAATAACTATAAACCCATATGGTACTCTAATGTGCTCCAATTTGACTGCTACCAGTGGTACCTGCATCTAAAATAACACACGGGGAAGTATACAATATGACCAGAATAATGAAGGCTCCAAAAGTACAATGAGCAACCATGATGACATAAGCAATTGCTAGGATAAAATAAATAGACCAATCACACAACCCACCCGTTCACATAATTTACCCGCTCACCCCTAGGAGCATCATACCAGGTTCCTCTTGCTAACATAACAAGAAGAGTCACCAACCTCACCTCACCCGTCACCATTCCTCAGTCCCTGAGACCTATTGGATCTTGGTAGGTACTCCTTGCTCATGTACCCTTCAATTCCATGGCATTTAGCCAAAATAATATTTCAATAACATTTAACCAAAAAGACATAGATTTCAATAGAAAGGCAACATAAAGCACAGAGAGTACAAATAGGGATGACAAGGAAAATACTCCAGAGATTTAAGATAATGTTGTACATAACCCCGTACCTTAAAAAGGATGTTGAGCAATTCCCAAACTCTTCCTATTTTTTACTTCTTTTATTTCTCTTTCTTTTATAGCTATGTATATGTATGTATGTGTGTGTATGTGTGTGTGTGTGTGTGTGTTGCTGTGTGTGTGTGTGTGTGTGTGTGTGAGAGAGAGAGAGAGAGAGAGAGAGAGAGAGAGTGGAGAGGGAAGAAAGAGTTGCTGGGAGTTTGTTGAGAGATTTAGAGGAAGTGTGTGTATATATAACTTTACTAAACTTGGGGGGGCAACAACACACACTCATGGCACACACACCCCCTCCACACACACACACCACATATGCACATACTGTGCACATTTTCTTTGGGCACAAGTTGCCCCTAGAAATTATCCCGTATGGCCACTCACACCACCACGCGCACACACAGGTATTTTAACACAGTTAAAAAGTTTGAAATTGATATATTTTTTTATTATTAAAAATGGAAAAATTAAATACGGGGTATTACAGATATATTGTTTTGGAGACGATAAATTTCTTGTTGAATTTGGCCTATTTCTTCATTACGCTAACCAATTTGGCTGTAGTAGAGTTGTAGCCATGCTTCGAGGTATGCATGGCTCATCACTTGGCTAGTTGTACCTCCGGGCGTGCCAAATTGTTTGCTGTGATTTTTACGAGTGTGCCAAGACATTTGTATAAAAGCCCAAATGTGCAAAAACAGTTTTCCTGATAATTTACGAGTGATGCATGGAAACCGTATTCTAACTTCTACTTAGAGATTGTGCAAATAAGTAGGAAAGTATCCTTATTCTAGGTCTCTCGATAGTGTTGAAGCACACAAGTTTAGCAAGTGATGAAACAGAAATTAAAGAGAGAATTAAATAAAAGCGAATTTTATTAATTGAATGAAAAGAGAAATTGCAATAGAATGCTAAGAATGCTAAGAAAATAAAAGAGTGCTCCTAAGAACTAAGAATACTTTTGGGATGCATTTTGGATGCGGTGTATCGAGATAACGCGGAGTGATTTGAATGCTTACCGGCCTGCTGTATTTATAGGCCTAGCTGAAGATGATAATGATAAGGAAGGAAAAAGTCTTCAATAATAATTTGGTAAAAAAATACCAGATTTATCTCCCACTAGTCTAATCATATCTTCCATATATTCATCCATTTATATATACACATGCACATATATATATATATATATATCTTGAATCTGGTCCATCTTGTGGCTTGCTTTGGCTGACTTTCACAGCAAGCAAAAGATATATACAATAATTCATAATATCAGAAAGATATACTTCCCAATTCGGATAATATTTTGACATTATCTCTCTATAACTTCTGGATAATCTTTCCATTAGTGATAATATTATCCCATATCCATAACTTTCCTTATCGCAATATGGGAATAATATAATCTCTACTAATATAATTGATAATATTAGTCAACAAGATTCTAGGAGTGATATCATTCTATAAGTAGATGCACCATATATTTCTTATAGTTAGCCAACTCAAAGCAAATGTATAACACCCGTAATTGTGTTATTGCATCATTACATTGTCATGCATGATAATGTGGTGTGTTGTGCATTTTGGCACATGTGTGAGTGATTTTGACTCACCAGTCGATTTGGGTGTCTGTGTAAGAGAACCCTTTGAGACAGTGTAGAATAAGTGTTGTGATGTTGTGAAGTCTCTCTGAGTATGAGACGTTCATTGTGGAATACCTTAAATGTTTATCTGAAAATAAATGTTTACTTGTGTATTTCATTATCTGTATTATTTTCTAGTTTAGAATATATTTCTGTTGTTTATTTTAGTATCCTGGTAAGGACGAATTAACACGCAATTAATTTGGTAGGCTAATTAAAAACTTCGCAAAATCATGTAGAAACTTGCGTTTTAGCAACCAAACAGAACTTAGTCGGAAACTTTTATAATTTTGAGGTTTCACTCGTGGAGCTATGAATTAGCTATGTAGAAAGTTTAGAGACTGATTAGGAGTTTTGAGAACTCGTGGGGAGGTAAACACAATTTTGGAAAGTGTTGTCTATATACAGATATAGATGACTTTAGATATTTTTACAAAACTTCTAACCTAAGTTTCTAAAGAGGCCAAAGGGAGATTTTGGTTGCTTAGAGCTTCATGACGACAAACGACGGACTTCTGCCCGTTTATTTTCTCCTAGATTCATTTTCGAACTCCTCAAGGTAAGAGCTTCGTTTTGATATCCATTAGGCCTTGTTTGGCTAAGTTTTTCGAAAACTCTTTTTCTAGAATTTTTCATAAAAGTTGATAATTGGATTTTTGATCGATAGGAACTGTACTAGACAGGCTTCTGCACAATCTTTGTGCTTGGGTTTTCTTTAGATCGAATTTCAGAATCGTAAATCGGAGGTGAGTGATTCAACTATGTGTTTGGAATGATTTCTTGACATGTATTCATGTTTTGTATGAAAAGTATGTGTTAGTTAATAGATATATATTGTATAGTTCATATTGGACAATTATATTGATAAGTAGGTCAGATAGCACGGTGAAATGTTTTGATTTCCGAAAGCTGGTGATATGTAAATTGAGCATGTTGAGTTGTTATTTGGGTCAAAGGAGCATGTGGTTACCAAGCCATCTTGTGGAGCCGATATAGGCATTAAGGTCGCACGATTGAAGAAAAGAATCGTGGGTCTTACCTTTTTGCGTGGACTTATTGGCGAGAAGTCGGGAATTAGGAGTATAGAATGTACACGTGAGACTCCGGAGACTAGTATAAAATGTAGAGATGCGAATGCGAGAATCATTATCATTGTCGCGCCCGCCCCTACGGTCGCGACCTACGAGGTGACCGCCCCCGACCTTCGGGGCGGGCGCGACAATCATTCATGTGCATTTATTGTTTTATCCACTAAGCGTTAGCTTAAACAAATCGAATATGTATGGTTATTCAAATAACCATTTCAAGTGTTAATGCTGGTGAGGAATCGCAAAAGTAAGCACGTAGGTTTGGGAGTTCTTGTAGAAGCTAATTTATCATGTTTATCTCGTAGTTTTGGATATAGACTTGTTGTAATAAGAATTTATGACTTTTAGTTATGTTTAACTTAGAATCATAGAATGGATTCTTAATGTTGTAATAGATAGAAATCTCTTGTAATTATGTTTTAGCAATGTTTTAATACAGTTAAGATCACTTTGGTGTGAGTTTGGAATGTGTGTTTGGTCCTTAGTTGATTTAAATAAACTTTTAAACTTGGAAATTCTGCAGAAAGGGGCTGCTGCTGGAAAAGAGTCGACTAGACCTGGAGTACAGTCGACTGGATCCCTATTTTAAGTAAAAGCTCTCATTTGTTTTCAGGACTTCAATCGACTGATCCCCAGGACACAGTCTACTGGTTTCTGCTCGAAAATTGGACATTCTGCTTCGATGGGTTCAGTCGACCGGACGAGACCAACCAACTGACATTTGAGGCATCAGTCGACCAGACCGAGGAGTCAGTCGACTAAAGGTGGCACTTGGGGATTTCTTGTTCTCTACAATTCCAAGTCAGTCGATTGGAGCCCAGACCCAGTTGACTAGACTGCTTGTTTTTAAAATGATTTGTCTTATTTTCCGCTGTGTATTCTTGAAACAAATTCTTTTGCGAACGTTAATGAATGAATCTAGCCTTGTTGGCGTGCCACGGACTCCGATTATGCTATTGTGGGACCGAGCTGTGACAAAATGCCAAACATATTTTAGCCTGATGAAAAGAAGCCACGCCCAAACAAAGCTTAGGCCGGACTAAAGCTTAGTGAGGCAGCCCGAATTGATTAAACCCAAAATAGTTGTTGTGGCTCACCATGCCAAACATTACTCCAAACAAACACGTAGCTGAATTTGGCTCAAAACATTACCATGTCAATGTGTATTATGGCTGTATGAACACGTGGTCCCTCGTAATCAACCACATTAATTACAAAATGATCAATCAAAATGCTCAAAATCATAGAATGGTCAACTAGGTGGTGCCCAACTTGTCCATTTGACGTGGGGCCGACCATGGTCATATGGTCAATCCGATCAAGTCAGTCCTATCAAGAGGTAGACATATTGATAAGGTAGCCCGATTGTAGCTAAAAAGTTATCCAATCCCACACACTTTGAATCAGTCACTTGGCCCCTAATTTATATGTTCGGTATGTATGTCCGATTAAAAAATTCCAATCGGCCTATACAAATTTTGACTTAAAAAATGTATTTTTTTGGGTGAAAACATGAAACTACAAGAATGAGTTGGTATTGATCTTCTTGTGAATGTGCCAAAGACGTACAGACATAGTCACACACACACACACACATATATATATATATCTATATAATAACGAAGAGCGGTGTAGACCCCTCTCAATTTAACAACTTTTAATCTTGACCATTGAGACAAGTTTATATATTTCAGACCGTCGGATTGTTTGTCCACCAAAAATGGTTAACCCCATTAAAAATTGCATTGTATCCGATTAAAACTCTAAATTAAAACTCAATCTTCCCTTAAATACTGCACAGTTTGATTGTGAACTTTTCAAAGTTTATTTTCCCTTAAGTACTGCACGGTTTGATTCATCACACATGAATGAAAAATAGTTCTCAGCAAAAAAAAAAAAACAATGAAAAATAGTAAAAGTATATTGGCAATTTTTTCTATGCTCCACAGACAGTACTCCCCAAATTTCACTAACCCATGCGAATTATTTTGATTACGAATTTTTCGTGGGAGAGAGAATTTCATGTGTGTGTGTGAGAGACAAATCACTGACCCTATCCTTCCAAATCTATTTTGAATTGAATTATTTGGAAAGATATTGAAAGAATAGAGAGAAGTTAGGGGCGTGGTGTTTTTATTTATTTATTTATTTTTATTTTTTTATTTTGGAATTGAAATTGACCCCAAAGGCCATAGCACCCCGTGTTTTTTTCTTTTTCAATGAGTGGTTAAATGAATTTACCAAATATATATATATATATATATATTTTCCATGAATGGTTAACTGAATTTTTACTTTTTTTTTTTTTTTGAGCTTACATGAGGTGCTATGGTTGAACTAAATTTTAGTAGAGAGAGAGAGAGAGAAAGAGAGAGAGAGAGAAATCAGTGACCCCATCTTTCCAAATCTATTTTGAATTAAACTGAACTAATTTTTGGCAATATGATATATTCTTAATAGATTTTATAGTTTCCTTTTATGTGTAATATGATGCATTCTTAATAGATTTTATAGTTTCCTTTTATGCTGGGCATGATATTCTCTCTCATGTTTCACTCCCTCTCTCTTTTTCTTCTCTGCCACAAGTCTACCACCCCATCAACCGCTTTCCTCTCTCTCTCTCTCTCTCTCTCTCTCTATCTGATCATGTGTGTATGCGTGCCTATGCATCTGTGTGTTCGTGTGTGTTTCTGTATGTGTGATTGTGCATGTGGGTGCATGTTTCTGGATGTGTGTGAGTGTGTGCATGTGATGACTGAATTGTTTTATTTTTCTTTTTGTGTATTTTTTTTGTATTTCTGATATATTGAGTATGTGTGTTTGTGTATGTATGTGTGTTTTGGGCTATTTGCCAAGAGAGAGAGAGAGAGAGAGAGAGAGAGAGGGAAAGAGAGACGAGCATGTGTGTTTGGTTGTGTTAAATAAAATGTATCCAAATCCATTTGTGTGCATGTGTGCATGTGAACTCTATATATTGGATTTTCATTTTTAATATATCCCATTAGTGTTGTGTTCTGTTCATTGTTGAATGATATATAGGATACCATTCATAGCAACATTACTAAATTGTGTGTTCATTCTTTAATAAGTCATTTGTTGTTTCTACAGATACCCATTTGCAAAGATTCATGGCTTTTTTTTTCCTCTTTTTTTTTTTTTTTTTTTTTTTTTTTTTTTGCATATGTTCTTTATGTGTTCAAGAAGTTTTTTGCATTCACTTTTTTTTTTCCCTGGGTTTTCCTAAATCAAGGTTAGCACCAAATGATTATGTTATTTTTATTAGCTTGACAACATTTTATTATTCAGAAATTGCTAGCACCCACGTTTTCTAACCCTTTTTTCTTTAATTTTCTCGAATCAGTGTTTCTCTGATTTGGTACTTTGAAGGCCATTCAGTCAAAGAATTTAGTTAGCAGCAAGCCTGTGGATTTTTTTAGTTCCATTTAACAGGTAATGTAAATTTCATTTATCAAATTCAATACGATTCACTCGCAAACCTATGGACTTTTTTTTAGTTCTTTTTGTTTAGCAAAACTAACCTTTACGATTCACTCGCAAAAAATGTGAATCACTTGCAAAAATTTGCGATTTAGAAGCTACCTTGGGCAGCTTTTGACCAATTACGAAAAAAAAATTATGAGATTGAATGGCAGAAACAAAATTTGTTGCCAAATGGGCCCTAATTCTGAAGAAAAATTCTCTTATTTCGCTCACTTTTGTGTTTTTCTTAATGATTTTAGTGTGTCGATGCACAGAGCATAGCTATAGATAACCCTATATATAATTTGGATAATATTTGTTCCATCACAACTAGAGTTGTTTGACACATTAGTTATAATGTTTTGATTGGGGATTCCAATAACCCCCTCATTCATTTTTTTTTTTGGTGGTAATTTGATTTGTGGAATTGTGCATTTCTAATGTAGTAGTGCATTTTCTAACGTTTACTTTTGTATTGATTTTTCTTGATATAAGCATGATCAATGGGCACGGGTCCAAAAAAAAGGATGGAAAAAAAAGAAATAAATTTTAATTATTTTTTTTTCATAGTTTAAAGTAAAGGAATTTATTCTTAATAAAGTGATTTAAGTGCCCATTGATCAACATTGTTCGCACATAGAGCAGCAGTATTTTGATTAGTAGAAAATCCCAACAAAGAGATAAGTGATATCTATTTTATATGAGGCAATGCACAAAAATTCCGTACGATTATTCTCTTTTCCACATACATATTTCACCAACCCATTGTAATTCTCTATCTCTCTCTCCGAATCTCTCTTTTTTAAAAAGATACATATATGTATGGTATCCTATATATATCACTTTAAGCATCGCATATTTTTTCTTTCTTTATTTTATTTTTCCTCCTTTTTTTTTCCGCTTCATGCTCGGGCACGATTTTACAACCAAACAACCATAGGATTTTGTTGTCGTTATAATCTTCTATCATTTTTGTCTATTTTTTTGCGGTTGTTTGTGAAGATCAAGAGAGTCTTGAATGAATTAAATCTTTGCATTTTTTTGGAGTTGTAGAATTCTTACCACATTTGGTGTCTTTGTTTTGATATTTATGAATCTGTTGTAAAAATTCCAATCATATCTCAAATTAATTTCAAAATCAAAATTAATGAACTGAAAATATATTGTTAAGCCCGTCGAACCAATGTCTTCACTTAAACATCACATGGGTTTAATATTTTAAAGTATTGATTTTTTTCCCGCTTTGTGCCCACGGGCACGGGTTATTACTAGTATGTATATATGTATATATATATATACGGTCAGGCTCTAGAGTGAACATACCCAGTGAACATTTTTTTTTGTCTGGAAAAACCTGGGCCGGTCCTGACAAATTGGGGGCTCTAGGCGAACATTGAAAGCCGGGGCCCTTTAAACAACGAGGGTTCGGGAGTAACGCCCCCGAAGCGAAAATTTTTGGGTCATTTTATACATGTTTGCGTGTATAATTTCTATATCAAATATGTTATAAACCTTATAGTGTTGATTTTTGAGTTTTTTTTTTGGGTCATTTTTTAGAATCCGGGGGTTTAGTAATTGTAATCCTTATTGTACGTATTGATTATGATTTTCTTCTCCTTTCACTAGCCTCTTTGGCCTTTTGTAATTCCACATGTGTTCATATTATTACTTTTTATTGATAATAATTGTTAAGAGCTTATCTATGATAATAATTTATAAAGCTTGATCTAACCTAAAATAATTTAGGTTGAGTTAAACAAAAAAGCGAGAAGACTTACTATTAGTTTAAATATTTAGGGTGGGTTGGATTATAATGGGGCACATACAATTAAATTATTTTTTTTTCAGTATTTGCTTCGACTCTTTTATAATTGGTTCAACATATTACAGATAAAACTTTTATTGTGGGCCCTACTCAGTATTTTTTGAGACCCTTTTAAAGAGCAAAATATGAACAAAATGTGGGGCCATAGGCGACTGCCTACCCCGCCTATAGGCAGGGCCGGCCCTGGGAAAAACCCGCGGGTTGTTGTTTGTGATGAAAATATTCAGCTAATGCAGTCTTGGCACATAAGATTTTACGTGGCAGGATAAATGGTAGACATGGAAGAATGTGGAAACCGTTATAAGCAGTTGTTGCTGATTCACTTCATTCAAGTATGTAACTGCTAGAGGACACGTGTAAATCACCATGAAGTAACTGAAAGACAGGTGTCAATTCCAGGACATAACAGGTGCCAGGGAGGTTATCAATTTGGAAATTGAGCGGGATTATTCAAACAGAGTTATTGGGGACCCTCGACGTCTATAAATAGAAGGATTGTGCATTCGAAAGGGATCCTTCAATCAACATCAACATATATCACTCAATACACTTACTGTATTGTTATCTAGATATTTAAATTTAGGAGTAGAACACCTTCGAAGTCATCTTCAAGGTTAGATTGTATTTTCTGTAACTTAATCAAAGTAGTTTCTTATTTTATTACTTCTTTTATTAATTTACTTAGGAGTAGTTATTTTAAATTAGTTCGAAGTGCTTCAATTAAGAACATCTTTACACAATTAAAGTCCTGTTCAAGGCATCGAACGTCACCACAATCTCCCTGGTGAGGCGCAGTTTGGATAATCACACATACACATTGGCAATTTGCTTGCCTAGCACGCTCGCACACACTTATAAATTTTCCAACCAAACATTTTTGGCACGCCCGGTGGGACACAAGTGTCATAAGATGGTAAACAGAAACCTTCGAAGCAATAGGTATGTTGATAATGCCAATGGTGGCGTTAATATTGCTGAAACTGGTGGTTCTCCACACTAAGATCCTCAGAGCAGCAATACTGGAAATCATGCAACCAATGATCACCCAGAAATAGGAATTGAAAATTTAAATTTAATTCCAAATTATGTGAATGTTGGTTCAGAAAGTCAACACGATTTGGTGAGTCAATTGACACCAATATTTGATCATTTGGGGAATATGATTCAGAGCGTTAATGTTTTGATTACCTCCCTTAACAATAGTTTACCACAATTTTCACCAGTAATGGTGCCAAGTGGACATCCATCTATGATACGACAGAGTGAAAGAGGTCATGTTCATGGCTCATTTCAGCCAAATATTCATGTAAATGGGCCTCCTTTTAGGCCGAATTCAGAAGAGAGTTTTTATATGTCTGTCCCTAATAATACTCCTCCAGTATTCGAAAGGATGCAAGGGAACTATGTGAATGGTCAAGATCATGTTCATAGATCAGTAAATTTCGAAGAACCAATGCCTAGAGAAAACACAGCAGGCCAAAATAGGAGAATAAACAATAATCCTATATTTGAGCCGGACCCTATTGGAATAGGAGTGGGTCAAAGGAATGAAAATCCTAGGAGGATGGATAATAATCCTCAGCCACCTCCAATACCACCATTGAACCCTCACTTAGGTCATCTAGGTTATCAACAACCATTCAATATGGTCGATAGAAATGATATGATTAACTTAATCCATGAAGTTTGTGGACCTATGGCTCGGGGGTACAAACTCCAGGTTACAGGAAACCTTATCCTGATTGGGTTGATAGGATCGAATTCCCTAGAGGATTTATGTCACGCCCCGAAACGGCAAAAATAGAGAAAAATAAATTTCCTTTTTGGGTCCAAAGGCAGCGACGGGTGAAGTCACATGATTGTCCACACCACGCAGTACTAAGCAACAAGAGTAATAGTGTAACAAGAATAAAGTCTAGGTTCTGATCATAACGTATCATAAAGTCAACAGAAGTTACTAACTATTACACATCAGAGTCTCGAATCAAATATAAGACAGCGGAAGTACAAATGTCAAGGCAACATATGCCTGACTACAAAAAGGGTTCTAAAACGGTAAAGACGATTAGCTACAATTCTAGTCTAGTCTTCAGTTGGCATAAAGGTAGTCCTCGGCGTAGTAGTCTTCTTCGGTCTGGCCTCCGTCGGGGAAATCCTCCACAGGGACTCCGTCACCGGCATAGTAGTCCTCTCCTGCAGGCCCTTCACCTGTATAATCATAACCAGGGTACGCTGGAACGTAGAAATGTCCAGCGGCATAAACGCCGTCAGCTTAATGAAAGCTGAGTGAGTTAGATACTAACAGGGTATCAACTATTGATATTATTACAAGTTATAAGTAATAACCAAATTAGAATTCAGTAAGGGTAACTCCTTTACATCAAACCGATTATCCGATTACTAATGTCTTACTCATTTTAAGATCGACAACGCGTCCTGATAGGGGAACAGACTCGACAGTAGTTCAACTCTATAACACACCATTGCTCATCCACCGCTTTTAAGAACATATGCACAGTTCACCGCATGTCATGGATACCACGTTAGTCCATCCCCCGCTTTTAAGAACATATGCACAGTTCACCGCATGTCAGGGATATAATGCTTTAAACAACAGTACATCATTCTATGCCACGACTTAGCGACGTCTACCAGTGATCACGGTCCACCGCATGTCATAGACACCTTCGTCTGTCTACCGCTTTTAAGAACATATGATTAGATCATCTGGCTATCTTAGGGTAAATGGTCCGGTTCACCGCAAGTCATAGACACCTTCGTCTGTCTACCGCTTTTAAGAACATATGATCGACCAAAGCCCGCCCACGCAAATTTCCCGAATCTTAGCAAACCTACTTAAGTTCAACTCTATCACCGATACATGACAATCCCAATGTGGCCCGACTACTCTGAATGAAATGAACGTTAAATCCAAAGGATTCACGACTATTCCGTTATCTAACGTTATAAACATTATCCATTAATCTTGTTATTACTACGATCCTACGCCGCATTAACTCGTTATCATGTCTGTATTACAATAATAAAGCATGCTGGGAAATACTGAACAGTAAATAAATAACTAAACAGTTATTACATTAACTAAACAAGAAAAACAGTAAACTGTAACTGCCAATCGATTGGTATAGATGTCAATCGATTGGTATAAAAGTAGCATCAATCGATTGAAAGAAGGTTCAATCGATTGGTATAAAAGTAGTGTCAATCGATTGATAAAAAGTTCAATCGATTGGATCATAATCCATGTCAATCGATTGCATAAAATGTCAATTGATTGGAACATGAAAGATGTCAATCGATTGGTATAGATGTCAATCGATTGACACTTCGTCTTCTTCACAGAGAAGACTGCCCAGCAACATATAAACGGGAATACATGGTTTCTTCTCCATTTCTTCATTCAAGCATGTCCTAACACCAATATAAAGCTACCAAGTGAGTTTAAAACTCACCTTAGACGTTAAGAGCGTGTTTGGTTGTGTGTAATGAAGCTTGGAGCTTCAATGGTGGTCTCCCTCTCTTTCCTCTGCTGTGTCTTCTTCTTTCTCCTTCTCTTCTTTCTTCTTTCTGATCTTCTCCTCTTCTTCCTTCTTGTCTCAGTCCATGGATGTGTGTGTGTTAGTGTATGAATACATGTATATATGTATGTATATATATATGAGTGTTTATATATACATAATACACACACAAACACTCCCTCTCACTCTCTCTGATTTTTCTAAAAAGAAAAACACAGGAAAAGGGCTCATATATATAGGGAGAGAGTGTTCACGTGGCCTTTCCCCAGCCAGAGCAAAAGAATCTGCCCAGCTGCCTTCAATCGATTGGCATAAGTGTCAATCGATTGATACAATCAATCGATTGAGATAAAGTTCAATCGATTGGTATCCAAAGCAAGGCAATCGATTGGAAAACTTGTCAATCGATTGGTATCCAAATTATACCAAGGTAAGGCCAAGCTCAAACAAGTATTAAAAAGAAACATACAGGGTCTTATTCACATAATATATTACAAAAATACAGGGTATTACAATTTAAATTTCCTACCTTTGCTATGTTTGTTGGGGATGGAAGTCAATCCACGGTCGAACATATAGCAAAATTTATCAGTCAGTGTGCTGATGCAGGAAATAATGAATATCTTAGGCTTCGTTTATTTCCTAGTTCATTAACAGATACTGCATTCACTTGGTTTACTAATTTAGCCCCTAATTCAATCTATAATTGGGCACAAATGGAAGAATCTTTCCATACTCAATTCTTCCAAACAGAACCAGAAATATCAATGGCTGACTTGGCTAGACTATGTCAAAAGCCTGATGAGAAGGCCACTCAATTTATAAATAGGTTCAAAAGGGCTAGGACAAAATGTAAAATCACTTTGCCTGAACTTGAATTTGTTAAGTTAGCCCAAAATGGTCTCGAATTTAGACTTAGAAAGAAATTCGATGCTTCAGAGTTTAGAGATCTTGTTGAGTTAATTGCTCGAGTCTCTAGATATGAAGCTTTATTGGAAGAAGAAAATGAAAGGAATGCTTCTTCAATAAAAACATATTATAAAGATCCTAATTATGAGATAGATGCTGCAGAAATAATAGGAAAAGAACCTTTCACATGTAAGAGTCTTGTAAAGAAAAATGTTTCTGCTGAGATTTACAAATCTAAAGGATCATTCAAAAAATATTCATTCGATGTATATAAATCAGATGAAATATTTGATCATCTATTAGAAGGAAAAATTATCAGGTTGTCTGAGGGGACAAAATTACCTTCTAATGATGAGTTAAAGGGTAAGAAATACTGCAAGTGGCATAATTCTTGGACCCATTCAACTAATAATTGTACTGTTTTTCGAGACATGATTCAAGATTTGATCAAGAAAGGAAAATTAAGGTTCCCTGAGAAACAGATGGGGGTTGATGAAGATCCATTCCCAGCAGTACAAGAGGTGTCCATTAATGTCCATAACATTTCCCTTGGAATTGTGATTAAGGATAGGGAAATTGCAAAGTCAGAAGACCAAATGAAAAGGGTCGAAGAGATAACAAAGAAAAATCCTGAATTTTCAGTTTTTAACCAAGAATATGCAAAAAACCTGTGCATTGGTTGTGGCAAAAGGTATGCTGAAATCTATGATGAAAGGGTTGGGGTCAAAACAGGCAGGAAAAACAAACAGCCTTTGTTCGAGCAAAAGAAAGCAAGCACTTCCTGTGAACTTCCTTTTCAACCAATCATGAATGTTGGAAGAGGACAGTTTAGAGGACCAATTTATCAAGCCTCAACATACACTGGTCCTATGACAGCAAGGTATGCTCCAAGGCCAATGGCCCCTTTTAAAGCCAATTTTTCAAGAAACTTTCATGCTAGTAATTATGCTCGACCATCAAGAAACTTGCAATATGTAAGGCCAGGTTTTTCTCACGCACCAAAAAAACATTATGGGATGCAGAGAGAGAGAGACAAACTCAATTTGTACCATCAAAATTGGTACCAACACATATGGTATAGGCTGAGATAAACATCGAAGCATTGAATAAAACACCAAAGATTGGTGAGACATCTCAAGTATGTGAACCTACATTGGTATCAGGAGTACCAAACTGGTTTGTCTTGCAAGATGATAGAGTCAAAAATATGATGGAACAACAAAGTTTTCAAAACAAGAATAGGATGATCAAACCTCCTCATGTTGAGAAAAACACATGGCATGTACTGCAACATCCCAAGGAAAAGAACCAGAATATGGTTCCTATGATAAACAGGACTCAACAAAGGAGATTGCAGAGGAAATTCACAATGTGGAAAGAATTTTCTAAAATGCAAGCTCAAAGTCAAGAGTTGGGAGATGAAATCAAAAGGGAATCCAGTGATATTTCGAGGCCTAATCCCAGGTTCGATCGAAATACAAGGGTTGAGTCTGATACTGTGTCTAAAGAAAGCATTGTTAAAGCCAAAGTATTAGAGTTGGAAAAGGCAATGAGTATTGATGATGAGGATGAAGCAATGACAATGGTAGAATCCCAGGTTTTGGGAAAAGCTGAAATAAAACTCGAAAAGGAAAATACCGAAGATGAGAAAATGCTTGTTCAGTTTGGCACATTTCCAGAACATATGGAAATTAATACTGCTACATTCATACTTCCAAAGATCTTCGAAGCAATAGAAGATCAACAATTAAATGAAGAAATGGAAATGGAAGTTTCTATTGAGGATGTCTCTGAGGTAAATCTTCCTGAGTTTGTTTTTAGTGATTGTAATTTTGTTTATTCATTCGAAGAGCCATCAACAGAAATGACTAAGCATCTTAAACCATTATATATAAAGGCTTGTTTAAATGGTGTCCTTTTAAACAAGATACTGGTTGATAATGGTGCTGCTGTCAACATTATTCCTCAGAATACTTTAAAAAAGATCAATAAACAAAATGCAAAGTTGATAAAAACCCACATTATGATATCAGGATTTACTGGTGATAAGAAAAACACCAAAGGTGTGATACCTATTGAAACTATAGTAGGATCTAACAAATCCAGAATTGCTTTCTTTATAGTAGATGCAAATCCTAGTTATCATGCCTTATTAGGAAGAGATTGGATTCATGCTAATAAATGTGTTCCTTCTTCAATGCATCAGAAACTGTTGCTTGTGAAGGAAAACTGTGAAGTTGAAACAGTAAAGGCTGATGTTCAGCCTTTTCATACAAGTTCCAATTGTGTTGAAGCTCAATTATATCAAGATGATGTCAAGCCTATTGACCTTAAAGAATCAGAAGATGAATTTCCAGAAGAAAATTGGGACATTTTGGCTGAAATGCCATTTGGTTCTTTGGAACCATTGGGTGGTGATAAGATGGTTTAATGATTCATACACCTATGAAAATAGGAGATGTAGAAGAGACCATTCAATTGGTCTTACAAAAGCTAATGATGGCAGATTTAGAGTCAAGAATTGAGAAAGACTTGACCATAAATTGGTCAGACTATGTCTTTGAGGAAGATTCACAAGAATTAAAAGATATTGGCAAAGAAGAATTATCTGTATTACCAGAAAATTCGATACAAGAGGCTTCACAAGACCCTTTAATAGAAATCAATTTAGGAACAGATCAACAAAAGAGAGTTACTTACTTAAGTTCCAAACTTGGAAAGGATGACCAGTATAAATTGGTCGAGTTGTTAAAGGAATTTAAAGATTGTTTTGCTTGGGACTATGATGAGTTGCCAAGACTCGAAAGGAGTTTAGTAGAACATAGGTTGCCTATCAAAGCTGGCTACAAACCAGTGAAGCAACAACCTCGAAGGATGACTTCAGAAGTCACTATGAAGATTAAAGAAGAAATTGAAAGATTGCTCAAGGCAGGATTCATTAGAACTGCCAGGTATGTTGAATGGCTTTCGAATGTTGTTCCAGTTATGAAGAAAAATGGAAAATTAAGAGTTTGTATCGACTACAGAAATCTTAATCTAGCTACTCCTAAAGATGAGTATCCTATGCCAATAGTTGATTTATTAATTGATAGATCTGCTGGAAATGCTATAATGTCCATGATGGATGGCCATTCCGGATATAATCAAATATGCATTGCTGAAGAGGACATTCATAAGACTGCATTTAGGTGTCCAGTTAGCATAGGTACCTTCGAATGGATACAAATGCCTTTTAGTTTAAAAAATGCAGGGGCTACTTACCAAAGAGCCATGAATACTATTTTCCATGACATGATTGGAACCTTTTTAGAATGTTATATAGATGACATAATTGTTAAATAAAAAACATTTGATGATCATCTTAGTCACATGAAGTCAACATTTGAAAGGATGAGATGTTTCAAACTCAAGTTAAATCCACTGAAATGTGCTTTTGGAGTTAGTAGTGAAAATTTTCTAGGATATTTGGTACATGAAAAGGGAATTCAAGTAGATAAGAATAAAGCACAAGCAATTATTTGAAGTAAACCCCCTTCGACAAAAAAGGAATTACAAAGGTTTTTAGGTCAGGTTAACTTCATTCGAAGGTTTATTTCCAATACTGCTGGAAAAACTTTAATTTTTTCCCCTTTGTTGAAATTGAAGGATCATGAAGAATTAAAGTGGGAAGACAAGCATCAAACTGCCTTTCAAGCCTTGAAGGATTATTTGGTGAAGCCACCAGTATTAATGCCTCCAAGAAAAGATAGGCCTATGAAGCTATATATTTCAGCAGCAGAAGCATCAATTGGGGTCTTATTAGCCCAAGACAATGATGATAAGAAAGAGCAGGCTGTGTACTACCTTAGTAGGTTTTTGAATCCTGTCGAATGCAAGTATTCCTTTGTGGAAAAACTATGTTTATCTTTGTATTTTGCTGTAATGAAATTAAGATATTATCTTCTTCCTACTGAAGTCTATGTGATTGCTAAATTCGATTTAATCAAATATATGTTGACTCGACCTATTTTAAGGAATCGAATTGGTAAATGGATTTTAGCATTATCAGAATTTTGTTTGTGTTATGTGCCACAAAAGGCAGTAAAAGGTCAGGCATTGGCAGATTTTTTGGCTGATCATCCAAATTGCCTCGAAACAGAGGGGAAGTATGAAATTGGGCAAATAACCATTAGTTCATGGAAATTATGGTTTGATGGTTCAAAAACTGAATTTGCTGCAGGCATTGGTTTTGTCATTGAATCACCTGAAAAGATTAAAACCAAATATGGCTATAAATTAAATTCAAATCAATGTACCAACAATCAAGTTGAGTATGAAGCTCTTATCATGGGTCTCGAAACCTTGTTGAATCTTAAAGCTACATTTGTAGATATATTTGGAGATTCCCAGTTGGTCATAAATCATATGAATGGGACATATAAATGTATGAGTAGTGCATTGAAGGTGTACTATGAAACTACAATGGATTTGTTATCCAAATTCGATAATGTAAACTTGTTGCATGTTCCTAGAAGTTTTAATGAAGAAGCTAATGATGTAGCTCAGAAGGCATCTGGATTTAAAACAAATTATGAAAATATTGAAATGGAACAAGTGACTTATATGAAATTATTACCAGTATTGGTAGATAGATTACCTTCTATTGATATCTTAAATATAGAAGCTTATGATGATTGGAGAAAGCCAATCATTGATTATCTCTCAGGATGCAGTGAAAAACCTAATCGAGGCATAAGGTTAAAATCTGCAAATTGCATCTTATATACTGGAAAATTGTTCAAAAGAGGGAGCGATGGATTATTATTGGAATGTTTAAATAATCTCGAAGGATTAGAAGCTATAGCTCAAATTCACGAGGGATTATGTGGAGCTCATCAATCTGGAATTAAGATGAGATGGTTGCTTAGAAGATATAACATTTATTGGCCAACTATTTTGAAAGATTGTATTGAATTTTCCAAAAGATGTCAAGAATGTCAGAAGCATGGTCCTTTGAAGCATTTACCAACTGTTGACCTTCAATATGTGGTAAAACCTTGGCCTTTTAGAGGATGGGCCATAGATGTAATAGGAAAAATTAGTCCTCCTTCTTCGAAGGGTCATGGATTCATTATTTTAGCCACAGATTATTTTACTAAATGGGTAGAAGCAGAACCTATGCAGACTGTGACTCAAACAATGGTTGTAAAATTTTTAGAAAACATAGTGTACAGATTTGGTATCCCTCAAACCATTGTATCTGATAATGCTTCTATATTCGAAGGAGATGTAATTACATTTGCAAATAAGTTGGGGATTACAATGTCAAAATCAACCCCATATTATGCTCAATCAAATGGACAGGCTGAGGCCACCAATAAAGTCATAAAAGAAAATATGGCTAAAGTCATAAAAAGTAACCCAAGGATGTGGCATGAGATTTTGCCTGAAGTTTTATGGGCATATAGGACTTCGAAGCGAACAAGTACAGGAGTATCTCCTTATGCTTTAACTTTTGGACATGAGGCAGTTCAGCCTATTGAAATAAAGATTAATTCTCTTCGAGTTATGAAGCAGAATCAGTTATCTTTGGATGATTACCAAACATCCATGGCGATTGAACTAGAAGATATAGATGAAGAAAGGAGCAAAGCTCTCAATAATATTTTGATACATAAGAGAATAGCATCAAAGGGATATAATAAAAAAGTACAACCCAGAACCTTTGATGAGGGAGACTTGGTGTGGAAAACAATATTGCCTATTGGATCTAAAGACCCAAAATTTGGAAAATGGTCCCCTAAATGGGAATGTCCATTCCAAATTCACAAGGTTTTCAAAGGAGGATTTTACCATTTAAGAAATTTGAATGGGTATGTCCATATCAAAAAGATCAATGGTAAATTTTTGAAGCAATATTATCCCACTATTTGGGAAGCAAGAAATTTAGAATAAAGAATGCAGCATTCACAGAATAAGAACATGTATTCTATATTTAAAGTTAAGATACAAAATCCTGATGTTGGTACATTGCAAAGTCCTATTGATTTTATCTTTCACAACAGTTTATTTATGAATTGGGCCTTCAATCTAAAATTGTCCCAAGATCTAGAGTACAATTTTGACTGGCTCAGAATGAATTTCTGCCTCGAAATCGATTCTTGGTTCTTCAAGGGCTTTGATTCAATTGCAGTCTTCAGAGCTAGCAGCTTTGTCTCAGTATCCCCTTGCTTCGCTTTCAACTTGGTCAGTTCAATTTCTGCAACCTCAAGTTGCTTTCTAAGCTTTTCAACCTTGCTTGAAAGTTTTTCAATTGTGGTGGTGTTCTTATCAAATTCTGTCAATAATTGGTCCATCTCGAGAGTCTTCTCTGCTGTGTATTCCATATCAACTTCTAGTTGTTTCCTCTTTTCGATGACCTTTTCAAGTAAAAAACAGTCAAAATCAAAGGTAGACATCAATACAGAGATGGTTTCCTTGTCAGAAATAGTTATGGCAGAACTGTCCAACATGAACTGGTACAAGATTTTCATAGCTCTTTGCACTTCTTTGTCCTCGAATATTTCAAACGAAACCTTACTAAATAATCTCAATGTAGCAAGTGCAACTATTGGATCTATAGAAGGTATCTTTGGCTTGCTTTGACCTGTCATTTGTTGGAAGAATTCTTGGACATTGGTCACAGTAGTGTCTCCCATCTTCAAAACAGACTTCAGACCTTCTTTAAATTCTTTAACTTCTTCAGGATTTAAATTGGGAGGAAGAGACAGGTAAAATTCCCCAGAACTTGAGACACTTGGGGGAGCTTGAGGTTCGAACGAAGCTGATGTTAGAGCAGTCTTGGGATCAGAACTTGTACTTGGTTTTGAGGAACCAGCCACAGTCTCAGGAACAATCTGGGCAACAAAGGCAGAACATCTTCATTAGAATGTGTCTGTGTATATAAGAGATGTATACCAGAAAAGTTTGAATAACTTACTGTTGGTTGGTATGCAATTAATGGGAGGTGAGCACTGGATGGAGAAGATGTCTGAATCTCTGGAAGGTCAGAATGTTGAGATAATGGTTCTAAAGTGGTTTGCGATAATTCAGGTGCAGGTGCCACCTTCGAAATAGGAACTACTAGAATGGGAGTTTCCTTGGTGATTTTTAAACCAGCAGATGGTTCAACTGTTGTTTTGGCTTTTTTCTTTCGAGATAAAGCAGGGACAGGGCTAGTTTCTTCTTCTTCTTCAGACTCAACATTCTCTGATAGAGGAGGTGAACTCTCTGCTGGAAGGACTAGTTTTCTTTTGGGTTTTGAGGATGGAGGAACATGAGTTGAAGTTTTTGAGGTCTTTAAAGGAATCGGAATGTTTGGCTTGACCTTCGAAGCTCTGGTTGTTGGTGAAGAACTTTTTCCAATTACTACTCCTGTATTGTAAAATTCAAACAAGTATAAATCAGGTTTCTTCTCATCATTTAAGGGGAGAAGGGTTAAATGGAAATTTTTATTACCTGGTTGCTTCGAATCGATATATCTCAAGGGTTGGCATTTGTCCATCTCCACTGACATCAAATTTTCCTACCAACTTGAAAAGGCAGGGGTGCAGGTGGTGTAAACTGGTAGAGAAGTAAACTCCAAATTGCTGACTCTGTTTTGGTAAATTGCTAATGCAGCAGTTACCACTGATTCTGGCACTTTCGAGTGAGTTTTATAAGCCATAAGTATATTGGCTTGACTCCTGATTGGGAAAGAAATTGATTGAGTAAGCCCAAATTGCCTCGAAAACTGATTGGGAAGGTATAGTTCACCTTGAGATTTGAGGCTAAGGATGTTCCCAAAGAATAAATCCCTACTAATTAAGAAACTTCCCCATGCAGCTTTTAATTCGAGAGCACTTGCTGCTCTGTCCAGAATTTGACAAAGCCAATGAGGAGAAAGAGGAGATTTATCTTCAGGACTGTAAGGACAACAAATGGTTGGAACAGTTTGTTTGGCCTAATTGTAGGGAGATCGAAAAAGAAGGAGATGGATTCTTTGAAGGTCTTCTCAACATTTGGTAATAAGGCAAAGAAGATTCCATGAACCACAGTGTAGGATAAGGATTCTAAGTTATGAATTTCTGGAAAATAAGCATATAGCCATGATTGTAATATCCAGAAAGGACCACCTTGGGTAAGAATAAAGGGGTCGAAGCACAAGTCAGAAAAGGACCTGTAGAGAGATCCTAGAACAAAAGGTGCTAGGGCTAGCCTTCGACCAGCAGCCAGAGCTCTAGCAATGTTAGAAAATTCGAGGACAACCCTCTGAGAAGAAGTGCAAAATAAATGCTTCGAAAGCCAATATAAAAGGAAGCAGTAATATTCCTTGTCTGTCACTGCTCCTGATGACTTTTTATGGGTAGTCAAGAAATTGGTATACCCTAATGATTTAGAATCAGTATTGATTGGAGGACTATCAGATTCAACCATATAGGGGTGAGCATCTTCCCCATGAGGCAAAAACCCTAATAAATGACAAATGTCTAGAATAGTGGGACCTATTGGACCAAATCAAAATTGAAAATGGTTGAAAATAGGGTTCAAAAAACAAAGGGCTGCAGCTAATAAGTTAGGACTGGATTCGATGGGAAATTTTGAAAGGTGAACAGCTTGGTAAATTCCCGTTGTGGTTAGAATCTCTCTTTTGTTCTCTAAGATTCTATCTACCCATTCAAGCCAATCCTTTGCAGGTTTAGGCCAATGTCGAAACTTCCAATCATACTTGGGGTTTGGAAGATCCTGTTGGTAGGTCAAGCGTTATTCTCCTAATCTGGGGTAATAAACATGGAGTCTCAGGCTTGGTGTGCTCAGGCAAGGACCTACGGCAATTGAGGATTCATGGTTGGGAAAAGTAATGGGAACGAGAACTTCATGAATCAGAGAAGTTTCTTGCCCTTGCAAGTAACGTTCTTGTTCGTCTTTGAGGATCTGTTCAAAATCATCGCAGATTTTCTGAAGTTGAGTGTTGTCACCAGTTGTAGTCATCTTTAGAAATGAAGTGATTGGATTGCAAAGAAGAAAGCAAAGTAGATTTGTAGAAGTTTGAAGGTCTTTTGTTCCCTTTTGGCTTACCTATTTATAGCCTTTGGTGACGTTTGGGAAAATATGCATTTATTGAAAAGTAGCCGTTAGGTTCGGTTACTCCTTTTGGACCGTTGCCCCAAAGGAAAAGACATACTGGTTCAGAATGAACTAATTAATAAAAACATGAATTTTTTCATAATTCATTACATTGAAAGGGAAATGCGATTACAATTCATAAGCATAATTGATAAAAGTGGGGAAACCCATAAGTCACTAGGTTGTGAAACATGGCCCAATAATAAGCAAAGTATTCTGCTTCCAGTTCTATTTCGAGGCATAGGTTTCTGGCTTGTAAAGCCAATTTATCTTCGCTTCGAAGAGTGAGATAAGCATCCCTAAGTTGTTCTTCATACTGATTTAATCGCAAGGTGATCTTGAACAAAGCTTTGCGAAGACCTCGAAGTTCCTTGGCTAATGGAGTCTTGCCTCGAAGAGATATGCCAGCAGCTTTGGCTTCTTCTTTTAGATATACAATTCGACGTTCGAGATCAGGTTTCGAGTAGTGAGAAACATTGCTTTCTTCATCAGAACTTCCACAACCATAGATATATTTCTCCTTAAACTCTGAAACTTCATCAAGAAGTGCATTAGGTTCTTCCTTAAGATTCTCATAAAGATCCGTTAGATAATTCAAATGATGGATACTTTCTTGATGATGAGAATGCCACCTTATATGAGAAGCCAGGGTTCGAAGGGTAAAATCCATTTGGGTTCGAACAAGGGTTGAAATATTCCATTCATGGCATAAGATATGGCAACTCCATTCGAAATTAATTCGAGCTTTTGGATTTTGTAAAATGGAAAAGGGAAGATGTGAAAAGACAACTAGAAGCCTTTGGGCTTGAATGATCAAGCATGGAGAAGGTGATAGAATAGGTGGAATATGCTCGAAAATGGGACCATGCCTGCATAATTGGTATAATTTCAAAAAAGGGTCGCCAATATCTTCAGTGGGATCCACCACTTGAACTTTGATGTCAGGAAAGCCTAGAGCAGAATGATCGAAGAGAAGTACCCTCTCTTCATAATCTTTTTCAAAAAATTTGCATTTTGATAGGAAGGCTGAAGAATAATGCTCATTAGAAAAATTTTCATGAGATGCTCTCACATATGTGTTAATAGGGGGTCTGCCTTGAGGAATCAAGACATTACCACTTTGAAGTCTCTCACCAAGAGGACTGATTGAAGATATCAACCATGCATTTAGTAGATTTTGCTCTCGTGAGAGACGATTCGAAAATGGATAGTAGGGTTTTATTGTTCTGCTTCGAATAATCCCTTCAGTTTCAGGATAGTCAAAGTTTGGATGAATAACTGAAGGAATTGTAACTGGGGTTTCGAGCTTCATACCTTTATAATATCCTACTCCTTCACCATGGGAAATAGGTTGTTCCCAAGCAGGAGGGAATGTCTGGTTATTATAAATCGATTTGGAAGAGTTCGAAGAAGAATTTGGCCCAGTTGAGGAAGCACTTGGTCTGTTCAACATTTCATGCCACTTTCCCCATTTCGAGTAGGTGAAGGGTTCAGAAGGAATTTCAGGAAGCTCCCAATTGGTTTGAGAAGAAATTTCAGGGCGTCTGGTTGATAGCATCACTTCATCAGGAAGGTCTAGAGGAAAGTAATTACTGGTGTCGAAGGAATATTGAGAGGAAGACATGATCAATAAAGCAGAGTCAAGAGAACAAGGTAAAATGGAAGATTAAATCAAACAGGAATGATGGTTTATATGAAGATAATTGAAGAGGTAAACATGCAATTTAAAGATATTTAAAGATGGCGTAAGATGTTAACTACCTAGCACAATCCAGCCATGATCACCATTATCTTTTTTGAACCAAAAGGAAAATGGCGCGGGGGGTAATGTTTGTGATGAAAATATTCAGCTAATGCAGTCTTGGCACATAAGATTTTACGTGACAGGATAAATGGTAGACATGGAAGAATGTGGAAACCGTTATAAGCAGTTGTTGCTGATTCACTTCATTCAAGTATGTAACTGCTAGAGGACATGTGTAAATCACCATGAAGTAACTGAAAGACAGGTGTCAATTCCAGGACATAACAGGTGCCAGGGAGGTTATCAATTTGGAAATTGAGCGGGATTATTCAAACAGAGTTATTGGGGACCCTCGACGTCTATAAATAGAAGGATTGTGCATTCGAAAGGGATCCTTCGATCAACATCAACATATATCTCTCAATACACTTACAGTATTGTTATCTAGATATTTAAATTTAGGAGTTGAACACCTTCGAAGTCATCTTCAAGGTTAGATTGTATTTTCTGTAAATTAATCAAAGTAGTTTCTTATTTTATTACTTCTTTTATTAATTTACTTAGGAGTAGTTATTTTAAATTAGTTCGAAGTGCTTCAATTAAGAACATCTTTACACAATTAAAGTCTTGTTCAAGGCATCAAACGTCACCACAATCTCCCTGGTGAGGCGCAGTTTGGATAATCACATACACAATGGCAATTTGCTTGCCTGGCACGCTCGCACACACTTATAAATTTTCCAACCAAACAGTTGTCCCAATGACCCGTTGACTTGTGCACGCCCCACTGACCCGCGGGTTTTTTCAGGCAAAAAAAAATGTTCACTGGGTATGTTCACTTTAGAGCCTGGCCATATATATATATATATATATATACATATATGAATGTGCCAAAGAATGAGTTGGTATTGATCTTTCCAATTTTGGAGTCCTAATCCATTAATGCACCGGAAAAAATAAAGCAAAAAAAAGGAAGATAAACAAATCTTAGGAAACCAAAATAAGTAGGACTCTAATGGACGGACAAAAAAGTGGTATACTAAACTTATTAAAGAGTAATGCAATATTCACACAATTTTGGTGGATCCTACAAGGGCTAATATTGTTTTGTGTGGAATGTTGTGTGGGTCTAGCATTATTGCTTATTAAAATTCTAAGTAAAATTATTTAACTAAAAGTGCACATTGATAAAAATGTAAAACACTTATAGATATCGATGCACTTATATATATATATATATACGAAAATTCTCAGGAAAGGGCGCCCTATCTTTATTAAAGAGAGGGCCTCTGTTTTGACCGTTGAATCGTGTTTAAAAACTGTAAAATGACAAAACTGTCCTTAATGAAAACATGATCCGATGGTCAAAACAGAGGCCCTCTCTTTAATAAAAAGAGGGCGCCCTTTTCTGAGCCTGACTGTATATATATATTTATTATATTATAGATAGACAGATATAGATATTACATCCAATGGTTGGTCTTTACTCTTGGGGCATTGCCCAAGAAGCCTGGATTCTCAACTTGGACTAATACTATGGTTTCTAATTTTTCTTTTTTTTTTTGGTTAAATGATGTGACAATGAGATCATATTCAATGTAGTGGGACTATATGAATATATTCATTTATTCAATGTTGATTTACGTGGTCTAATTCTTACATTATTTGAAAACCACTTATGAGATATTTAGGAATTACAACTTTATTTGGCTAAAAAACACTTTGGTACCCTGTACTTATAGCGAAATTTCACTTTGGGCCCTACATTTTTAATTGCAACACTTTGGGCCCTCAATTTACAAACTTGTTTCAATCAAGGACAATCGTTAACGGTATTAAAAAAGTATAACAGAATGGACTATATGGAGGGCCTAAAGTGAAACTTCGCTAAAAGTACAGGGCCCAAGTGAAACTTCGCTATAAATATAGGGCCCAAAGTGAAACTCTGCTATAAGTACATGGCCTAAATTGAAACTCCATGAAGTCCATTCTGTTAGTCTTTTTTAACGCCGTTAAGGATTGTCCTTGATTGAAACAAATTTGTAAATTGAGGGCCCAAAGTGTTGCAATTAAAAATGTAGGGCCCAAAGTGAAATTTCGCTATAAGTACAGGGTACCAAAGTGTTTTTTAGCCACTTTATTTTGTTGCCTATCATTTCCTTTTATGTTTTAATGGGAACATGTCACTCCAGTACTAGCCATTGAACTGATTGAGACGTTGGTGAAAAAAACCCAAGACTTTGCTTGATTTGCGGATTTAGAGGAGGAAATAAAGAAAAAGATAAATTAAAAAAAAAAAAAAAAAAAGCTAATTCTCTGCAGGTCAAACGACACAAGAAATTATTGTTTTTAATTTAATGCCATGCTTCCCAAAACAAGCATAGCAATAATCAACATTGATTTTTAGAGTACAGCATGACTCAATCAACGATTATATAGGACAACACTTGGGTGTTTTTTACTCAGTATTTTTTGTGTTGTTCTTTCTTACAGAAGTAAGATTCAGCACTTTAATACAGTTTTTTAAAAACTGTCCTTGATCTTACTTCTGTGAAAGGGAACAATGCGAAAAGCACTGAGTGAAAAACACTCAAGTGTTGTCCGATTATATATATATATATATATATATATAAGGAAAGACTCTCCAGTGCATTGGACTTTTAAGCTTAAAAAATTCGCGAGCAACCCCGCTGACCCGCACATCCCATCCCGCCACCCCGCTGACCTACGAGTTTTTTAGGCTTAAAAGCTTAGTGCACTCACCCAGTGCACTATGATGAATATAAATCACCCCCTACAATATAAAAAATAAAATAAAAAATCACCCCCTACACAACAGGAAATTATTCAGTGAGACTGTCACACTACGTCATCATGCTGAGTGGTATGACACTCCAATCATATAAATGCATGTGCCACTAAAAATAGGGGGTGCATGGCTAGTACTGGCTGACATCGGGGATATCATGCCACTATTTGTAACGTCTGTAATACAGTGGAGGTTTTGGGCTTAAGTGGAAAGAGTTTGAGCTTACTCTGAAAGTGATTACTCTAGAAATAGAGGCCACATGGATGGATAAAGAGAATTAATTGGGTTAGGATACCACGTCATTTCTTGAACCGTTAAATTAAACAATATTTTTCCAACATCAAGCAACATGTCATGCCCAAGTAATTGTCATATACCCCCAATTTTTAGGGTCACATGAACTCATATGATTGGGGGTGTTACTCAACATCAACATAATGATGTGCTATTATGCACTTAGAGAATATCTGCTAAGTAGGATTATTTTCCCTCTTTTGACCCATCTCAACAACATTTTCTCTTTAACTTCATTCTTCATTTACTTTATGTGGCTGTAGTGGCGTATTGCTGTTCAGTAGTGAATGAGTTAGATTTTTTTAAAGAAAAAATCAATTCAAGCTATGACAGTAATGTAAACATTTAAAATCCTGATAATTGAAACACATGTTTTGGGGGGAAAAAAAAAACATATGTTTAAAAGTTGTAAACCAAAGGTATTAACCGTTTTGAACTTCAATGAAAATGTAAGAGCAATTCCAACCACATTACTTATATTTGATTTTTTTTTTATAACTATTTTGAAGAATTAAAGTGCATTTTTTGAACTCTAATGGATTCTCCAAATGGTTCTCTATTTTGGAGGATCATTTTTGGTTCTCCACATTTGAGGAGAGAAAGTGTGAATATGAGTAATTACACATAAGTAAAATAATAAAAAATAATGCATATCATATTCATTTAAGGATAGATGCATTAAAAATTTCAACTTTTGTATAAAAAATTAATATAATAATTCAAACCTCCCTATAATGGAGAACATGGTTGAAGTTGGGGGCTTAAAATAGCTAAAATAGTTTCGTAGCTATTTGGCTAAAAATTAGAGAATTTTTAGGTAATGTGGTTGGAGATGCTCTAAGGGATTAAATTGAAAATTGGGTATTCTCTCAAATCTATTATATATATATATATATATATATATATATAAAGACCGAAGCAAATGAAGCCTTTACAAGTTTCCATATCATCAACTCTCCTTGCACCAAAAATCATACGTGGCATTTTTATTTTTATTTTGTGTTTTTTATTAGATATTTAGATAGTTCATACATACAGGATATGTCTTTCTATAATTAAGTTCATTGAATCTATTTTTTGTATTTATTTATTCATGTAGTACATGGATTTCATGCATTAGTCTTAAATTAGTCTTTGAAGAATAATGATATTAAATGTAATGGATACATAAACTTGGATAGATACATTGTGTTTGAGATCTTATAAATGTCTATGTAATCCTGCTATTTGAATAATTCAAGCAATGAATTGAATAAAAGCACTAGTATGTAAATCTTCTTCTCCTTAGAATGTGTTTATCTTAGTTTTACATTTTTAAATATCCTACTTGTGGATGTGTATCTATTCATATTAATTTTTGATTTACTATAAATTATTTTTATGAGTAATATTTGGGACACAACCTTCATACAACTTTCATACAACCTCCCCAAAAGATGTGTCTATCTCTCTCCTGTGATGTCACTGGACCCCACAGTGACACAGGGAAGAGATAGACACATCTTTTAGAGAGGTTGTATGAAAGTTGTATGAAGGTTGTGCCCCCAAGTATTACCCTATTTTTATTTAGGCACTTTTGAGATAACTTGATAATTGAGTTTTATTTTTTATTGTTTTGATTAGAAAAAAAGAAGATTATTGAATTTTATTTTTATTTTTTTCAAGTATGTTTGGATTTTATTCAGTAGATTGTAAGTTGTGATAAATCTTTGTAGGATATTCTCTGTAAGTGCATTTCTTTCCTTTCAATCTCTAAGTTCTAGTTTGAGAATATTTTTATTGTCATTTGTACAAATTTGTATAATATGGTTAAAATGTAAAAAATTAAAATTATTGGATGGAATTTATGCTATTAAATTTGTTATGCATTTCTATTTGTTGACATATTCCCATGCTTATGCGCTGGTGTTCAACTAGTTTCTCAAGATAATTGAACATCTAATTCCTATAACCAGGACCATTAGCCAGGCTGGCCAAACCCTACGCTCCTCAATGGGGCAGGTTGTGGGTTCGACTCTTGTAAGGAGCATTTGGCTTTAAAGTGGGGTATTGCCTCCCTTGCGTGTGTTTACAAGGGAGATTCGTCTGTAAAGTGAGGTATGACCTCTCCTTGTGTGTGCGTGTGTCCTTCGACCAACAAAAAAAAAAAAAAAACATCTAAATCCTATTGTACAGCCAAATGTATGTATGTGGTGTGATCAATGGGGAACCAATTTGAACTTCAGTGCAACAAAAAGGGTTTAAATCGCGAATTGGGTATCTCTCAAAATTTTTTAAGATAGATTGAACACCTAATCCTATTGTAAGAATTTTCATATTTAATTTGAACCCTAAGATTTGTTTGGTTTCCGAAATTCATCCAAGGAAAAAAAAATGCGAAAGGAACTTCCATTCCTTTTTCAATTTCTCTTGTTTTTTCCTTCTATACTTAACTAATATGAAGTGACTCGTACAAGCCATCATTTCTTGCCATTTTTTCCCTTTTTCTTCATATTGTCACTCACCACTTTCTTTATTACCCAAACAACAGAAAATATTTTTATTTTCTTTCTCCTGATTCATGAACCAAACAAAACCTAAGAATCAATGAGTCTTAGTACCAATTTAATACGTGATCCCAGTACAAGAAATTAATTGGTATTATTAAAAAGATTATGAGGTGAAAGTTAAGTACCCAAAATTTACCGTGTTTAGTCATAGGAGATTCTTGAATGGTCATGCTAAACATCATTATAAATCATTCGTAACATGTTCCTCAAAAACCACCACTCCCAGGAAAAGCTATGTTGCATGCAAGGGCGTATCCAGGATCTCTCCATTGGGTGGGCTAAGATTGGAAAAAAAAAAAACAAAAAGGCTAGTAGCAAAAACATATATCTCAGTTGTATAACAAAAATCTTAAAATGGATTAGTCCGTACTAAAAATTGACAAAAGTTATGTCAAAATATCTATTTAAGTTGTGCTCGACGAAGCTTTAGAGAATCATTGCCGTTTATAAATTAGAACCTAGGAAAGTAGCAATTACTAATTATATAATCAATTAACCTATTGAAACTTTTTGATCCTAAAATGAATACACCCAATCAACTAATCAATGCAATTGACCATCATTGTCTAAATCTAAAACAACAAAAAAAAAAAAAAAAAAAAACCTAAATAATATAATATAAATTAGATAATCAATTAAGGATTAGAATACCTAATACCTTCTTTGAGTCAAGAAACAAGCAGTGGAAACAAGACCTTGAAGTTATTTCAATCTGAAGACTGAAGCAAACAAACAAGCAAAATATGTTAGGTCAACAAAAAAGAAATTGGAAAAAAAAAGAACAAGAAGAAAGCAAAAGAAATAAAAAAAAAAAAAAAAAAAATTGAAATCTAAACTAGTTATTAAACCAAGACTTTTGAACCAAAAAAGGAAAAAAAAAAATCATATGTATATTATATGTATACAAGCAGAAGTAAGACTCATATTTCATATAATTTATATGATATCTCATAAAGTGTTGATTATTTAACTTTTGAACCAAAAAAGGAAAGAAAAAAAAAATCAAGACTAAAAATCATTAGAATGAGTCAAGTAGACAACTGACCATGTTCATGAATCATGATATTCTTGAATCTTGACTGGAGAGAAATGGAATGGGCGAATGGCTTCAGTAGTTCGGTTAATCAGCTGGGAGTTGGGATGAAGGAGTAAAGAGAATTCTCAATTTCTCACAATTTCAACCTAAATACCTAATAGAATTGTAATGTATGCATATCAAATTTTTTTTCTTTTTTTTTTTTAACTCTGAGAAACGTATATCACTATATCAGTCTGTAATGTAAGTCTTTGGGCTGGGCTAAAGGCTATAAGGAAAACAATTTGGCAAGGCTATGGCTGATGGGCTGAGCTAGAGGCAAAGTTAAAAAAAAAAAAATTTGGACATGCTGCCCTATGTTACAGCCCAGGTCAGCCCAGCCCCCTATACGCCCTTGGTTGCATGCTAAATTATAACAATTTTTATCTTATGATAGTCTACGAAGATGAAATAATTGGTGTATACTGTAAGTACTGATAAGAATAGGAACACAAACCATATCGATTGCCGTCTTAGGGTTAAAACCCTATCAAGGAGCACTGAAAGATGACAATGAGAAAGCATAGATACATAACAACAAGAGATTCACGTAGTTCACCCAAAACTAGGTCTAAGTTTGTGGACTTGGATCTGCAAGAGTGGAGCCAAGTGTGCACTAATATCAAACTCCATAATACCTATCAAGTCTTTTTAGCCACAAGGCAAAAAGGGTTTCTCTTTTGAACAGTGCTAGGCATCACATCACTATCAATATCAATATCTTCCATGTTCATTCCAGCAGGTAATTCCTAATCAAATGAGTAAAGAAAATTAGCAAGTATAAGCTTCACTGTCACAACTCCAAGATTTATTCCAGGACAATCTCTTCTTCCAGCTCCAAATGGAATCAATTCAAACTCATTTCCTTTGAAGTCAATATCACTGTCACGCCCCGCCATAGCATAAATATAGAAAGCGTTTAATTTTCTTTATGGACCCGTAGGTCGCGACAGTTTGAAGGATCGTTTCTGTTCCAAACGTCGAACAACATAAAAAAGAATATAAATTAGAGTGGAGCAATCAAGGCTTACAAAATTTTACCAAATTAATAATTACTACAACACGAGGTTACTAAAGGAACAAGCCGCCTTGAAACAAATACCGGAGAAACCTCATGCAGTATCCACACTCGGGTACCAGGGAGTGTCTGTAGGCCACACTTTAGCACTACCAAGGGTGCCATGGAATGTCCAAGTTCGGCGTCACACTCTTTAGCGCTACCATGGGCACTAGGGATTGTCCAATTTTGTCACCGTCGTATTTCAAAAATACTCTAGCCGCAATCTCAAAACATCACACTTTGGTACACAATTACCAGGGAGTGTCCACAACACATTCTCAACCACATACTCTTTTCCACATTGACCATCACTCACCATGAATGTACAACTGACTCCACATGAATGACATGTGACTTAATATAAAAATATAAAGTACTAGGAACGATAACCATGAATATACGAGAAGAAATCAAATCTTATATGAAACAACCAATGAATTCATCAAAGAATACTTTTATATGCTTTTATCACTACTAGAACACAAGTGGGTCTACTTTAAAGCAATGCCCTAAAAAATGAAATATTTTTTTGTGGATGAATTTCATATCAAAAGAAAGGTCTTTGAGTCTAGTTTCTAACGCTTCAAACGGTGCGCGTTTTCGAGTTTTCTAGAGGAAGTTATGGCCATTTTACTAAAAGTCGTCAGTGTTGAAACATGTCAATCGATTAGTATACATTCCAATCGATTGGTAAACATGCCAATCGATTGGTAATCATACCAATCGATTGGGATCAGCAGTTTCTCCCTGTTAAGAATTTAAAGTCTGTTTTTGACCCATTTTGAAATTCAAATGTAACCATGACTTGTAATATATGGTTCTCTCCGTTTTTCCGTAAGGATCGTGAATACGCGATCGGTTTTAACTAATTTCAATCGTAACTCTCGGATTTCACGTAAAACCAAGAGGTGACAACTTCAATTCTAATATACTTTCATAAACGAATGAATTAAACTCTAATACTTTAAATGAAACCTCTAGGGACTGTAATCTTTTATTTTTATCTGTCAAAATGAGTTTAGGTTAAGTTTTGAAATTCACCCTTTTTCTAGCTTGAACTTCCATGGACAAATTAACAATGGTAAAATTACAATTACACATACACCAGCAGCAAATGAACATGAATAACATTCCAAGTGAGTTCTTAATACTCACTGTGATTGAAGATTAATTGATTGTTGAGAAAGAATGAGAAATAAGCAAATATAGCTTTCAAGCTCCAAGCTATGGAGGTTGTATCTCTCTCTCTCTCTCTCTCTCTCTCTCTCTCTCTCTCTCTAAAATTTTCAGTAATTGCTCTCTAAACTCTCTCTAAACTCTCTGAAGTATTGAACTTGTGCAGATTGTGTGTTGAATGTGTGTTTATATAGAAATTATAAGAACTTGGAGCCCAAGCTCCTTAACTCACACTCTACAATTGATTGTATTTTCTAATTTTTAAAACCAAGTTATGCATATACGTATTATACATGTATAATCTGCTGTGAATGAGAGTAGGGGGCAATTAGATTTATAGGGGTCAATACGAAGGTGTTTGGGAAAGGGTAGCTTATAGGCACAAACCAATACACACCAAAGAAGCACAACCAAACAAGGCTCTATCAAGTTGCCTAAGAATCACTTATAATGTTTGGGAGAACAACTTATGGCATAAGAATGTAACACTCACAAAAATGCATTCCCAAACTAAGCCCTATCAATCATTAGAAGTATTAATGGATATAAAGCAATAGTTATGTCTCGCTTAACGTCAATTCAAAATCTGTGGAAATTTAACGCGGCGCGAACAGTTTTGAATATAAACTAGTATTTTCGCAGTGCGGTGATCGCCACAAAAATACAGAAAATTCATTTTAACATGAGAAATGATTTTCCGATTTTATAAAAATACTATTTGAGTCAAAAGAAATAATTTTCACCGTTTTGAAATACAGTTTTGAAATCCAACACAAGTATAACTAAATTTTATAAAATTACAGTTTGACCCCAAAAAGAATTTTTACAATGAAATAAAATAAAAAGTAAAGTTTAGAACATGAGAATTTCAAATAAAATCAATAATACAGATTAAACATGAAAATGCAAAATTAAAATTAATTAAATGAAAATGCAGGTTGTTACAATCACTACCTATGAATCTTTCAGGATAAAACTCTTTTGGGTTGTCCCAAGATTCTAAATCCCTTCCAATAGCCCATGCATTGACATAAACTAGGGTTTTAGGTGGAATTGTGTAGCCATCTGTGGCACCCCGACCCGCCGTGGTCGGAACACCTGCTAATACAACTCAACTAATCAACAACATTAAATTTAACATGTGATTAACAGATTTATACACCTTATTATAGAATTTAAAATATTCACACATCTAAAATATTATACATTAAACTAATCCAAGACAACCAAACTTAAAAGTTAGTGTTTACAACATCTTGCAAAAGTTACAACTAAGCTGTATTTTACAAAATTTCAACAAAATACCCACAGCAACCCACAACAACCCCAAACCTATGGCAGTGCAACTTCTAATTCAGCTTCATAAAAGGGGTACCTGCACAAAAAATCTGTGTGGGCGTGAACAAAACCACGGCTCACAACAACTAGATAAAACAATATGCAAGTTTAAGCATATAAACAACGCAGCACAACAAAAATACAACTTTTATGCAATATTAAAATGCAACTCATACATGTCATGACTCACACACCCGAGCCCATCAACTTTAGTCTTTCGCGGCTTATTACCAAGTTTTCAACTACTTGGTCTAACAGCTCAGCAATGCAAGTGCATAACATACATGTCATGCCAGCTATGTATATAAACATAAACTGCAATACATCAATATCTAGAAGTCCCACCTCAAATTCGGCAAGCGAATAAAATTAACCTTTCTACTTGCTCCTCGCTCAACTCCTTGGGTCTGCTACTACTAGTCTCGGTCCCTGAAATCTTAAAAATTAGATTTCATAGTAAATATAATATCAATTTAAATAATAATTCACAAATCATATAATAACAACAAAAAAATTAACAACCTAGGCTTTCTAATTGGAAAAAAAAAATCCATATTTCTCAAACTTCAACTTCATAACTAGTAAGTAAAAAGAAACAACTTTTATACTATATAAAAATGTAGAAAGAAGCAACTTCCATAATAAGTAAAAATTTAAGAAATTCAAGTTTTAATTTGAAACAACCCAAATTCCCAAAATGACACCCAAATAGACCCTAATTTCTAACTTTCTCTCTCTACCCAAATCAAGTTTGTAAAAAAAAAAAAAACACAACTCTTCCATGAAGGCTTTCAAGTTCTACCAACTCTTGGAGACATAAGTTTTCAATATCATATAACTCAAAATAATATTCACAAAGCATTAAAAAAATTCACATCTAACATTGTTCAACACAACCATCAAATAAAATCAAGAACCCATTTCTAGCTTCTAAAGCTCAGAACATCTTCAATGGTGTTTTACCCAAATCATAACCTAACTCTTCCAAACCCAAAACTAACATTCTCTATATGCTTCTAAAATATGTTACTAGTATCTAGCAAATTTAAATATCAATTCTTAATCAACAATTTTTTACAAATCAAGTAAGACAAATAAGCTAGAGTTTTAAAAACACACACTACACCAAGATAACACATTACACCAAGAACACACACTAATCTCTACTACTCTTTCCAGTTCTTCCCAACTCAACTCTTTCAAAACTTGTTGTAAGAGTAATCCAAAACATTATTATAACAATAAAAATCAACCCACATATAGATTTGAAACAACAGTTTTCAAGAACTCATAAAACCCAAAAGTTTCAAATTTCATCCATGGTGCTTACCACCTCAAACCCAACTCAATCCTTTCAAGATTTGAATTAGGATTGTTTCAAGACATTAATAACATACTCTCAACACCAAAAACATCAAAATCAAAAACCAAGAAAAAAAAACTCAATTTTCGCATTTATGGGAAACCCTTAAATTTCAACTATCCAACAATTGCAAAATCAACAATACTCAAGCAAAACTTGCCATACATGGTATACATATCACCCAAGGCATATAGAACACATATTCGCTATCAAAATCAACCTCACAAATCCCCAATTTTCGGATTTCTACCAAACCCTAAAAACACATTTTGCAAATTTGCTCAAAATTCAAGTTTAACATGAAAAACTTCATACCACACCACATATACATATCAAGGAGCATTTAAGCAAGTTCTAAAACATAAATTACAACTTTAATCTCTTAATTTCAGATTATAAGGAAAGAATTCAAAAACCTCAATTCACACTTTCAACCAATTTCATTTACCTAGGGTGTAGAAGATGAAGTTTTCTCCTTTTACTCCCAATTTCTAAGTCTTCTTCTCTTTATTCTTCTTCTTCTTCCCCTTTTACTTTCTTTCTCTTCTCTTTCTTTTCACTGTAAACCCTCTCAAAATATACAATAAATGAGACCAACATATCTCTCCTAAAACTGATTTTTAACTTTTAAAAATTATGTTTAACACCCCAACTTTCTTTAAAACAGGCACTTGAGTTCCCAAACTTTCCCATGTCATCTTAGTACCCCCAAATAGAGTTATTTCCTAACTCAAAATCCAAAAAATGGAATTTCCCAGTTCTAACCCAAAGCATAATTATTTAATAATTAACAGCTCAACATAAAAATTTAATAACAATTCAGGTTATATAATTAAATCACAGAAATTTAAATTTAAACAACTCAGTGAAGCTTATCCAAGTTCAATCGATTGAAAAGGTCTTCTTTCCCAAATTTTGGGCAGTGATGCCCTGGAATTCTGGAAGGCCTTTGGGTCATTTCCTTTACGTCAAAACTTATAAAAATACTATACCTATAAGCTGTTGAGTGAGTTTAGAACTCACCTAATTGATCAAGGGGGTGTTGGTGGTGAGTTATGGAGCTTGGCCTCCTATGGAACCTCTCTCTCTCTCCTCTTCCGTTTCTCTATTCCCTTCTCTCATTCTCTTTCTTTTCTGTCTTTTTGCTTTTTCTCATTCTTCTTCTTCTTCTTCTTCTTCTTCTTCTTTGACAGTATGTGTGTATATGTTTGGTGTATGTGTGTGTATATATATGAGAGTGTATGTATATATATATCTCTAAACTCTCTTGGCTGTCAACACCCCTTACACCTACAAATACGACACATATATATAGGAAAAGAGGTATGTAGGTGGTAGTCCCTGTGCAAAACTGGGGATAAGGTTCAGGCTTCTTTCAATCGATTATATCTGTTCAATCGATTAAGAATAGGTCAGCAACGATTCAATCGATTGGAATGAGTTCAATCGATTAGGATAGGGTCCACCTCACTGATTCAGGTCGCCAGAGTTTTAATCGATTGAAAATGACACAATGTCAATCGATTGAAATCCTTTCAATTGATTGGGAATGATTCTACAAGATTTACTAAGGCAAACATACCCAATTTTATATATTAATATACATTAAAAAATATAGGGTGCTACAGATCAAGCTGTCGTTTTTGCCAAATGGTTGAAACAATCTGCACTCCATTGCATCACCATCATCACCACTACACTGCCTTTTTGCGACTGAGAAGCAGCTTTGCACACTCTTCATTGTGTTATGAATGTTGTATATTGCCATATGTTGTATGATAGAGCACTTGAGGACTTGAGACTTATATTTCCATAAATGTATTGATAAAACAAGTATTCTTCATGTTGGTACCTTTTAATAATCAAGCTGTTAAGTCTTTCAAAATCAAGATTTTGTAAAACAGAGGCATGATCGATCAAGCCTCTTGATCGATCAAGTGGAACAGTTTCACCTAATTGTGTTTCAAGCAGTTTTAAGTCCATTCAAGCAATTGTGATTGCGTTTATAGTATTCCTACGTTCTGAGATAACTGTTTTTAGTATATTTGGTAAGTTAGTTCGTTCATGTGATATCTCCGAAGATTTATATATGTAACGTAGTTGATAGAAGGACCTGCTTGGGTGAGATGACGTTATTACTATAATTAAATAGAGTTCATGATAAGCATATGAGTCGTATTTCATGACAGTTATGTCTTGGCTTGGTCACGTGGACCTTGAAGCTAAGATTTGCGTGTGTGATACTATTAAGGCCGCGAGGGGCATCAATGGTAAGTGTGGGTTGTGGATTGGTATAATGGCCATGTAGTGGGCTTGAGTTTGTAATGGCCACGTATTGGGCTTGGATTTGTAATGGACATTTAGTGGGCTTGGATTCGTAAAGAGCATGATTACCATTTAAGACCACGTAGTGGGCGACACTGGTAAAGGATAAGATGGGGTATTTCGATATCTAATGGCCATGTAGTGGGTGACGATATCCGTATACAATGATGTTTTCGACACGTGCACTGATTGTATATTGAGTTTGAGGCCAACTGGATGGGCTTGGAGTTCAAGGAACCATTGTTAATTTTTTAGTGTGTCAGTATTGGTATTGGTTGGACTTGTTGTCTAAGGCATTATGATGTGTCGAGAGTCACATTGAGTATAGTAGAATGTTATGTTGGTCACTACCTTCGAGGTGAAACGCGCGATGATGATATTTATACGTGATATGGAGAAATGATAAATACTTTTGAAATCTTAACTAGGCTCCATATATGAATTAAGTCTATGATTTGGTTGTACTCAATTGTGGTATTGCATTCACTCGACTTGATAGTTGATGGTGTACTCGTCCTGAGCCATCCCACTCAGATTTCCAATTCCAAGAGAACCCCGAGACTGACTTCCAGGAAGATGAGTAATACAGAGAAGAGTGGTACCCCTTTGCCAGCTGAGGCGGGACCGGACGCTCTGTTGGAGGGTCTTGTCGAGAGGCTCCTCGAGATTATGTTTAGTTTTTTTCAACTTATCCAACATGTTTTCATCAAGTTTTTAAGCATTAGAGAAGTTTGGAGTTTGATTTCATAGAGTTTCATACACTATATGAGAGGAATACTTTGCTAGAGTTCCATCTTTGTACTTGAAAGCCATTGTTATCATCATCATCTCTCTTCCTTAATCCCATTTCTATTTTCTTTCTTTGATTACATTATTGTCATCTATTCTCAACCCCTATTTCTATTTTATACTTTCTTTGATTACATTATTGTCATCTCTTCTTAATCCCCATTTCTATTTTGTTCTTCATTTTCTATTCATCCTTGCATGATTTAAATGATGGATTGTAACCCATCTTTTTCATTTCTTTTGTTCTTTGATGATCCAAGTGTCGAATGAAGTTCTAAATGGTTTCATTATCATTCTAGGTATTTAAGTTCATGCCATGAACACCTATTTCAAAACTCCTAATCAAGAACTCAAACTCTATTCCAAAACTCAAATCTATTTTCTCAAGAATGATCCAAAACAGTGAGTTGTTCAGATTTAAAGATTTATTTCGAGTTAAATACCTGAGCTATGATGATGAAATTACTTGAAAAATATTCCTAATACATCATAGTTTATTCCCAATTTTCATCATCAATTATAGAAATATCTTTTTAGATTTTTAAAGTTCATGTAAATAATATGCCTTTCTCTCATAGTTTGTAACCTGATTTCTTTCATTTATTTCAGATGTTTTCATCATAAAGCATTTTTTTTTTCTTTCCTTGCAGTTCAATGTGTCGTGCCAAAGGCTGTGGTAGAGATTGTGGAGGGGCTAGAGGTCGAGCGCATTCTCTTCCTCTTCTGCCCCAGGGGGAGTTCCGGGGGGAGCCCAATTCTTTTAGGAGATGATTGAAGTAATGAAGGAATTCACCCAAGCTACATGAGCAACAAGGAATGAAATCCCACCACCACTTGTAGCTCCAGCCGTGGTGGCACCTATGATTCCTGTTGTGTCGGTAGAGCCGAGGGCTCAATCGACCATGATAGAGTTTCGAGGCTAAACCCTCCAACTTTCTCAAGATATCCTGATCCAATTCAAGCTGAACTTTGGTTGAAGAGGATCGTTCGTATCTTCGAGCGCATCGAACTCGTAGAGGATAATCTTCGCATCGATGCCGCGACTTTCCAATTCTCGGGGAGAGCTCACATTTGGTGGACACAACTATAATGGGATATATGTATATATATAAGTACAATATATATACCATCTCAAATATTTACATAGGCAGCCATACATGGCACAAATCCAAATGTACTTTCTCCTAACACACACATACATTTCATTACACTTCCCATTACACCTCATGAGCTAGCTTTTGAAGATAAGAAAGCCCAAAACCACCCAACACCCATATAATTTAGGACCATTGATACATACTTCATTAAGTGGTTTTGGGGCTAGCAGCAACTGGAGAGTTTTTCCAATAAATCCCACCTCTATTCTCTCTCCTCCCTTTAGAAGCAGAAGAAACAACACTGTCTCGCTTCCCATATTTTGGTGAAGCTGGCCACTCCCCATTAGTGACAGCCATGTCCCTCAAATGTTGAAGCCCATCAAGAGTTTCAATTATGGCCGTCATTTTGGGCCTGTCTTTTGGGTTCAAACTCACACATTGTAATGCCAAAAGGGCAATTTCTTTGGATCCTTTGATAGAGTACTGACCCGAAAGTCTCGGGTCCATAATACAGCGGAGCCTCCGACTACTAGTCAAGTAGGGCTTTGACCAGTCAACAAGATTTTGCTCTGTCTTTTTAGGCCTTGTTTTGTCAACTGCTCTTCTTCCTGTTAGTAGTTCTAGTAGCACCACTCCAAAGCTGTATATATCACTTTTTGTGGTCAAGTGTCCTGTAGCATCACATTGTTATATATATACTATAATTTAGTAATCTATATATTGGTTAGAAAATTCGAAAGAAAAAAATAAAATAAAAGGTAAATATCAGCGACTCCTTTAAGATTTAACTTTATATCAGGTAGTCCAATAAATATATTAAATTTTACTGACATTAAGCAATTCACTTGGGATTCTGAGCAAAAAAAAGAAAAAGCAATTCACTTAGGAGAGCATTTTTTAAAATGCTTACCCATTGCTCATCTATGTCTCCACTGAGTGATATGTGTCTCATTTCAACTTGGAATGTGACACATGTCACCTAGTGGAGACATGAGAGAGCAATGCCATGTGAACATTTTTGGGTGAGCCAAAATACTCTCTTCACTTAAATGATTGTTAAAGAAACTAACGGTTACTCCGTTATCAATAATCAACTTTTAAATGCCAAAATTGCCCTGCAAAAAGGTAAATATATGAAAAGACTGCTATGGTCCCAAATTTCAATAATGATACACACACAATTCTACATACTTTTCTACACTGTATAATCTTGGCCATTGATTCCAGTGGATTCCATGTGCTCCCGTGTAGGACCCATGTGAAATCTACATAGAGTCCACTGAAATCAATGACCAGGATTGTGTGTTGTAGAAAAGTGTGTAGAATTGTGTGTGTGCGCATCATTACTCCCCTAATTTATAAAACTAGCTGATATAAATTCGAGATACGATCATATCTGAATTCTTCAACAATTTCTGAATTTCTTATTTGTAAATTGGAAAAACACTTGGGGCATTATAATCACTCGTTAAGACCATATTTGAACTCTTCAACAACCATATTTGAACTCTTCAACACTTTTTGAATTTCTTATTTGTAAATTGGCACAACACTTGGGGCATTAAATCATTCATTAATTTTGTTTAATCCATTTACTTGAGATTGCATTTTTGTTCACCTATTTCTCACCCAACTCTCTCATTGGATGATGCAATGGGACCCATGATTAAGTAAGCTTTGATTAATGGTAAAAAGTCATGGGTCCTACTGCATTAGCCAATGGGAGAGTTGGGTGAGCAATGGGTAAACAATTTTGGGGCGAGTAAAACTGCACTCTTTACTTGAAGAGGTTAAGGGAGGTGCTAATTACACCACCTAATTACCTCCTACATCCATCGAGATGCATTGAGAATTGTACATTTAATATCACTAGTTGACTAGGTATGTGTCTAGAGCAACAGGTGCGTGTATTTAGTAGCTTCCGGAGGTTGATCGGAGTACAAAACAAATCACGAGAGATCATTGAAATCTTGTAAACCTAATAGAGACCCCCGATATAAAGCCAAATTGCAGTAATTACCCTGGTATGGCAATGTGTTTGCCAAACATGAAACGATATTGGTACCCAAATCTGGTTTTGTTTGATGGATACACAGTTGGGACTATTTGAGAAACTAATTAAACTAGTAGTGATTCTATAAGAACAATTCTATGGACACAATTTTTGCACAACCTTTTATGCACAATTGTAAAAAATATCTCTATCTCTCTCTTGTGTTATTGTGGAGTCCACTAACATCACAGTAGAGAGAGAGATATTTTTTTTTAAGTTGTGCACCAAGTTTTATCCATTCTACAATGGTTGAAGCAATTACGTTGATGCGAAACTCAGGTTTTGAAATGTTGTTAATTACCCGTATTAACATATTCAGGGGCAGCATATCCATAGGTACCCATTACTCTAGTAGTTACATGGGTGTTTGATCCTTCAGGCCCCATCTTTGCAAGTCCAAAATCTGATAATTTCGCATTGAAATCCTGTCAAAAGGGAAAATTAGATTGCATAACTATCAAACATATGTTTATATGTAGGATTACATGGAAATCCTAACCTATCACTACTTTTAAGAATGTCCCTAAATGATTCTGCCACCCAATTAAAATATTGACACTAAAATAATTATACAAACTCGTCGGGATTTTTTTGCCCAGTTTTATATTGAGGGACTTTTCACTAAAAAAATTTCCTTATTGGACTTGATGGTTAAAAAGTACTTTAAAATAGACAAAACCCTAATTATCTCATGTCTTATTACTTTTTTGTCTTTTATCAATTTTACATTTTATACATCTTTCGACTCTTTTTTTTTCCCTTCACTTTAAAGCCAGTATGCACTCCAACCAAAGTTGTGCTATTTTGGACACTGAGAATAGAAAACAATGAGGAAAAACACTTATATTTATTTGGTTAAAAATGCGTCAATTTTTTTTTGAGTAATATTTGGGGCACTAACAAAATCTACTAACATTTACTAACACACTCTATCTCTCTCCTAGTGGCACTGTGGGGTCCACTGCGGACCCCGCAGTACTACTAGGAGAGAGATAGAGTGTGTTAGTAAGTATTAGTGGATTTTGTTAGTGCCCCTAGCATTGCCCTTTTTTTTTTTTTTGTAAGTTTGTGATTCACTTTCCTTTCTCTTTTTGTAGTTCCTATATATATTTTGTGGTTCGTTCATTGTTAATGTAGTATAAATATGGAGTAAAATACAAGAAAAAAACTCTTGAAAAATATTTTTTTTCATGTTTTCTTTTAGTTTCTTTTATTTTTTTCTCTTCCTTCTCCAAATCTGCAAATCGAACGGAGCCCACTTCACAAATTTTATACATTGAAAGAAAAAGTCGAATTTAGTGAAAGAGTAATATTTGGGGCACTAACAAATTCCACTAACACTCACACCCACACTCTATCTCTCTCCTAGTGGCACTGTGGGGTCCGCAGTGAACCCAAAGTGCCACTAGGAGAGAGATAGAGTGTGGGTGTGAATGTTAGTGGAATTTATTAGTGCCCCTAACATTGTTGTGAAAGAGAAAAGGATTTGCTGGTGCCCACTCATCTTGTAGTGAGCAAGGCATTTATGTAGGCTTGTAATTCAATTAACCAAATAATGAAAAAAAAAAAAAAAAGAGGCATACTGAATCTAACAAGATATTGGAGGTTTTAAAGTCACGGTAAATGACAGGCTTTTCAGCACCATGCAAGAATGCAAGTCCTTTAGCTGCTCCAATTGCTATCTTCAGTCTCGCCCCCCATGCCAATGATATTGACAACCCTATATATGTACAAAAAGTTCACAAATATCCCATGTAAAGAGTGAAACTCAAATAATACAAATAAATTTAGAAAGCTTGATCATGTGGGTTTGATAATATGAAAGCTCTTGTACAAAAAAAAAATAAATAAATAAAAGACTAACTTTTGAATAAATGGTTCTCTAAGCTGCCCCGGGGCATGAATTCGTAGACAAGAAGTCTTTCTTCATCCTCGCAGCAGTATCCGATCAATTTAACCAAGTTCGGATGACTCAATTGCCCCAGAAATATCACTTCCGCCTTCACAAAAAAGAAAGAAAAAGTAATTTGAAAACATATGAAAAAAAAGATCATCCATAAATCTCAATTGGTTTTTCCACTTACATAGATAGAAAATATGAAATTGGAATTTGAAACATCAGTTTGGGTTTTGTATGATGTCAATAGTAGTCATATTGGGCTTGGGCCTTGATTATTACAAGTCCAAACCTTGTTGTACACTCGATGTTTTAAAATACTAGTGATGATGTGGGCCCTATTTGTGTGTGGGAATTGATTTTTTGGATGCAAAATTTTTTTGCTTCAAAAGAACACATATTTTTCTCTTTTTGTTTGGCTAAAGTCTCTCATTTTTAATTTTTTATTTTTGCAGAAAATACCCATCCCATTGTACATGTCGCCCTGATTTGGCCTGATTATTTTTGTTAACTTTCAACTATGTTGGTATTTTTATTAAATGTGTATATATATATATATATATTGGGGTTCAGAAAAAACCCCAAAACAAATATATTCTCCTCTAATTTGACCTACTCATTTTTATTGATTCACTTCTAAATATGTTGGTTTAAAAAAAAAAATTTAATAAATAAAATAGTACAGGGCGTTACAATAATTTTTTTCACCTTAAATTGTCAGTCTCACAAGCGAGTTCAGTGTAAACTCCAAAGAGTAATGCCATGCTTTCTAAATTTCTATCCCAAAAGTATTTTCCAAATTATGCGGCAGTGGGGCTATAGCTAATACAATGAGACCAGTTGAATTTAATTGAAAGTTATTTACCTGATACCACTGTCACATTAGTTGTGAAGTACTTTTGTTATGAAAAATTGGAAAGCATAGCATTACTCAACTCCAATATGTGAGGAAGGTCCAAATATGAAATATAGATGAGTTTCAAAAAGTTGATGAGAGAAAAAATTCTTACAAGCCATTCTCTATGTCCTTGCAGACCTTCAATGTCAAGAAGCTTAACAGCAACAGCTTGAGCCTTCAAACCTTGCCTTAAATTATCATCAATATAACCCTTATGGACCGTCCCGAACCCTCCTTCACCAAGCAAGAAATTGCTCGAAAAATTCTGAGTAATAGCTTTTAATTCACTCAGCTGAAAATCATACAAATCAGGACCAAAAGTGTTTGCAAGATCTTCGTTGATTCGAGTGGACGATGAACGGCTAAGATCCGAGAACGCCAGGCGTCGAAACGACGGTAATGGGGCTACGTTTTTCGAAAATTCGGACTTCGAGGTTCGACACCGGCTAAAATTACCAAAAATTGTCTGGTCTTCAATGGAACAACAATTTGTTGTGAAGGGTCTCCATGGTTTTGAGTCCTTCATTATTGAAAGAGAGAAAGTTAGGGGAGGTTTGAGTAGGAATGGGCAATTATGGGATTAGCTAGAACCAACTTTCTTATGTAAGAGTGGATTTGAGAGAGAGAGAGAGAGAGAGAGAGAGAGAGAGAGAGAGAGAGAGAGAGATTCTTTATATAACTGCTCTCGATCTCGAGAGAGAGAGAGACATTCTTTATATAACTGCTCCAACCACTCTGCTAAATGTTGTGTTTTGTTCTAATCTTTTGATCAAGATATTTTTTTGTTTCTTGATTTGTCACTTACGTAGTGTCTTCATGGACAAATATTCAAAAAAGCCAAATGTCATTTTCAAAGGGCCTTTAGCTATGTCATACAGCACAGATAGACTGTATATGATGCAATCAGTCAGCTAGAACACTATGACCTAGTGTGAAGCGAATATGTACCAACCAAACAATGTTTGGGGTAATGGCGTAATGGCTAATGCTATGCTTTTGTATCCCAAACTTAATTTCAAAATGAGTTTAACTGTTGTATCACATGATATAGTTGTGCATGCAGTACCACCAATCAATACTCTGGCACATCATGTGATACAACTGTTAAAGTCATTTTGAAATCAAATATGGGACAAAATTTTTTTAAAAGCATAGCATTATTCGTAATTTCTGTCCAGTTGAAAAAAAATGATCACCTTTATATAAAGAGCACCGATTCATCCGTGTGGGCATGTAAGGTCCAGACTAACACGAAAGAGAAAAGAGATGTGTTTGAAAAGTTAATTAATTCCTTTATTTGTAGAATGACTGTAAAAATTAGCACAATAGCCTATGTGTTTTAAAAGTTGATAGTAATTTATTGGTCACGTGACTTTTGATTATTAGGCCTTTGCGTGTTCTATGACTCACAATGGACTAATCTATAGTTTATACTGGATAATATAGTAGGAGTGATCACTATTATGAGTAGGCCACATGAAAAAGTTGATAACTATGGATAACATTAATGTGCTTAAAATTAAGACTTTTGTCTAAGTGACCACAATGAGGAAAAGCAACAAGATTTTATTAAAATGCCATAAGGCCAAGGAAGTTACAACACCCAAAAAAGTATCCAAACCGGATCTAATGAAAACAAACACTCTAGCAGCAGCCCATAGCTAAAAATGTTGATTAGTTCAACTAACAAAGAACAGTTTACTTCTATGCACATGAGCTTTATCAATTCTATGCACAGTTTACTTCTATGCATGAGCTTAAACAAAAAGATCAGCACCATCAAAACAGCAGCAACAACATTAAAAATAGCACTAGCACAAATTTGACAGGAATTGAGAGGCCACCAACAGCAAAAAGACCCCAATTCAAACGGATCGAATCCAAAACAATGTTGAAAATGTAAAACATTGCTCCAATCAATAAACCCCGCCACTGATGCACGTACATGACAATAAAAACCAGTTTGTAGCAGTCAAAGCAGACCCAGAATTTTTCTTGCGAAATTAGGCAGCAGACCGAACTCGGAGAACCTGCCCCATATGATCACAATTACGTCCCATATTCACTAGGCAAACAGCAACCTTATCCATGGATCACTCCCATAAGGCCCATAGCCGAGACCCACTCAAAACCAACCAGTCTTGTATAATCATGCAGCTGCAGCCCATTATATCAGCCTTGGAAAGTTTTTTTTTTCCAGACTGAATCACAAAGACCAGCATGAAGCAGTTCTTCAAACTTATCAGAATTATTTAGTGAACAAACCACCGGTTGAAATTCAAACCAACGTAATTTGTCACAGAAAAGCCCACATGTATTGACTTCCTTATACCCAAGAATGCTCATAACAAGTATGAACACCCACCCAACACACACACACACAGCCGAGGACGCTAAACACACACCATCCCTTGGAAAGTCTTCAACAACCTTTGTATCACCCATTGAAGAACTGAAGCAGATCGCCCAAAATTCGGAAAACTCAGAACACTCAAAAAAACCTTTTTTACTCTGACAGATCTTGCAAGTTAAGCCCAAAAAAGTAGCAGCATTCATAAGACCGTAAAACTTGAGCAGCAACATTTTACTGTTGTCCTTGTTATCCCTACTAGGTAATCTGTATAAACAATATAAACTGATACAAAAAAAAACAGTAATTGAAAACAGAGACTGAATTAAAACTCACAGTTATAGAATATAAAAATAATTATTTGAGACAGAATCCGAGCCCAGTGAGCTGTTTCTTTAAGACGAATTTGATCCCTCTCGGTGCACAAGGTTAATGAACAATCGTCTCCCAAGATAGAACGGATTTTCAATTCTGAAGAAGTTGCACTTCAATCTCCAGAATACAGCGAACACAATACTGTATAATACTCGAACAACTATGATATGCAGCGCAGTGAAAGAGAGATTATTTTTTCGTGCTAATGAAATGAAATCAGAGGAGTATATATAAACAGTGTAGTGACTGTTTGAATCAACACATCCAAACAGAGCATTGCATCTGTTGGAGTGGTGACTATACGAATCAACACATCCAAACAGAGCATTGCAACTGTTAGAGTGGTGACTGCACGAAAACAACACAACCAAACAGGGCCTTATCACTGGAAGGACATGACTGTTAAGAAAAAACTGGAGGGAAATTCAAATGATTTTCTCCAAAAAGAATAGTCAATTTCAAAGAGCCCAAGCCCAGGACCACGGACACACGCCCAAGCCCAGCCCAGCCGGTCGATCAGCGGCGGCACGCGGGGGTGTGTGTGTGCTCGCGCGCTCGTGGGATAAATCCCACAAAGGCCTAGGTCCTCCCCCTTACAAAAGTGGGTACCCCAAAGGGGCATACCCCTTAGGAGAATTCCATCTTAAATATACCCTTAAGTTGTTTGGTGTTTTTCCTATGTGGGACAATCAATATTTCCCACATTTTCCTCCTACACCAATGTTTCACATGGGCCACTTTGGATGACAATTTCTCATTCATCCATTATTGGATTTTAACATGTAAATATACGACGTTCATCTCCTCACGGAAGAGAACGGATTCCAATGTGGCCCGCCCCAAACAACGTGTAGGACCCACCTTAAATTGTAGCCAAAGTTTCCATAAAACTATGACAATGAAATCCAATTTTCCAACAGTCCTTATCCAGACTTGGTAACCAAAGAAAACAAAACCAGATGCCAAGCTCGGGCTTCCAGTACTCAGCATGAAAGACCGCATAAATGAAATCAGCAGCAAACTTAATTAAAGGAGCAACTGCAAGCAATGAACACCGCAGCCATATCCGTTAAATTCAGCAGCAATAAAATTGAGAAACCAGAAGTCGATTGAGGGCAATCAGGTGTAGAATTAATAGCCAGAGCTTGATATGAGATAATGCAGCAACCCGTGGGCAAAGAGTCAGTGGACAAATAACAGGATAATCAACCAAAACGCACAAACCATCCAGCACATAAGTGTTATCACCCATGACACAACGAAACTCGTATCCTAGCGCTGAGAGATCGGTCCATGAAAGCACAAAATGCAATGACAAAACTTCCCAAAAACACACGCACCAAGCCGAGGACACCAAAAAATATTAGACCCATGAAGAGTAACACACACCAAACTCACCACCGCCAAGGAAAGATAACACACCCACGCACAACCCAAAGGAACTCGGCATAAAGATAACACACACACACACACACACATACACAAACACCCATACCCATAAGAATTAAACGCATTCGATAAGGGGGGTCTGTCTATTAACAACAGATTTTGGTAAGGAGTAGCACCCCTCACTTTCATTCTTTCCCATCCACCACAAAATCAATTACAATTCTTACGCATCCACACCCAACCTATTTAAACCTCAACCTTCAAGGAAACTACAAGAACCTCACCCAAACCCTTCCCCTTAGATTAGTCCAAGTGGCACAAAAGAGATTGAGAGGAAAGGATAATTTCTCATTACTGTAAGGTCCTATATATATACAACTCTATAGAGCAATAATAAAGGAAAGACAATCAAAGGAAATCAAAGAAATAAATAACGCATTAACTGGGTCAACATGACCAATATAGAAATTAGTAAATTCTAAATTGTTTCCTAATTCGAACACTCCTCCTCAAGCTGAGGCGAAGATATCAACGAGTCCCAGCTTGCCAAGAGATGACTGAAGCAATCCTGGACCAACGGACTTAGTAAACATATCTGCAGTTTGATTGGATGATGACACAAAGCTAGGTTTGACAACTCCAGACCGAACTTTCTCATGAATAAAATGAACATCACCTTCTATGCGTTTCGTTCTCTCATGAAGGACTGAGTCGGAGGACAACATGATAGCAGATTTATTATCACAAAAAAGAGAAGATGAATCTATGATTGGGAAGCCCAACTCATCAAGAAGTGAATGAAGCCAGAGAAGTTCACATGTGCCCTGAGCCATGGCACGATACTCAGCTTCGGTCGATGAACGCGAGACGACTGCCTGTTTCTTACTTTTCCAGGATATAAGATGATTACCACGAAAAATGTAGAAACCAGAAGTAGAACGTCTATCACTTTTGGAACCCGCGTAATCTGCATCAGTGAAACAGGAGAGACCCAACTGTGCTTCTGATTTAAAGAAGAGTCCAAGACCTGGACAAGTCTTGAGGTATCGAAGAATATGGTATACAACATCCAAGTGTGAAGAGCGCGGTGAATGCATAAATTGACTGACAACACTAACAGCGAATGTAAGATCCAGACGAGTATTTGTCAAGTAGATAAGACGACCCACAAGACGCTGGTACACTGATTGATCCGGCAAAACATCCCCCATTTCTGCAGTCAGCTTGAGATTAGGATTCATAGGTGAGGAGGCTGGCCTACACCCAAGCATACCAGTAACCTGAAGAAGATCTAGAGAATCCTTTCTTTGTGACAGAGAGATACCATAATGAGATCTAGCCACCTCAATACCAAGAAAATATCTTAGGTGACCCAAATCCTTAATATCGAATCACATCCCAAGATTTTGCTTCTCTTGCACAATACCTGATGCATCGTCACCGGTAATAATAATATCATAGACATAAACAGAGATAATAATACACTTTCCTTGGGAGTTACGGCGAATAAAACAAGTATGGTTATTGTGACATCGATTAAATCCCATAGTAAGCACCACATCACTAAATCGGCTGAACCATGTACGAGGTGATTGTTTCAACCCATAGAGAGATTTGTGGAGGTGACATATTTCCCCGAATACTCCCCCTGAGCCTGAAAACCTGGAGAAGGATCCATTTAGATAACCTCAGACAAATCACCATTAAGAAAAGCATTCTTGACATCTAGTTGATGAAGAGGCCAAGAATAGGAAGCAGCAAGGGAAACCAAAAGCCGAATTGTAGTGAGCTTAGCAATATGTGCGAAAGTAGCACCAAAATCCTTTCCAAGAATCTGAGTGAAGCCCTTAGCAACCAAACGAGCCTTATAGCGATCAATACTCCCATCCGCAAAATACTTCAAGCTGAAGACCCATTTACAACCAACCATGCGCTCACCAGCAGGTAAATCAACAAGTTCCCATGTCTGATTGCCATGAAGAGTATCCATTTCCGCTTGCATAGCAGCCACCCACTGAGGATCCTGGAGAGCTTCATGAACAGAACGAGGAATTGGGACCGAATCAACCTGACTTAAATATGACTTATAAGAAGGAGACAAACCCTGATAAGAAAGATACTTAGAAATGGGGTGGTTAGAACTATCAGATAAAAGAAAGCGAGCAGGGGGGCGACAAACACGAGAAGGGTAACGGGAAGGAACGGGTGTAGGAGTAATACTAGGATATAGAGGAGGAGAAGTAGTACCTGAACTTGGAGAAGACGGTGGAAGAGGATCAGAGGAGCATGGCCGGCGAGAGTAAACCTGGGAAGGATCACTAGTAATGACAAGAGGTAAGGTTTCACCGGTGGAGTCAAGAATTGGAACAGGGCGTGGCAGGATAGAATCATCCACGACAACAGAAGGTTCCACCGGTGCGAGCTCTGCAGGAGAAGAAGACCCTGGAAAAAATGGAACAGTTTCCAAAAAAGTAACATCCAAAGAATGATATAAATGGCGAGTGACAGGATCATAGCACCTATAGCCCTTTGACATTGAAGAGTACCTCAAAAACACACAACGAATAGCCTTATTGTCAAGTTTGTGTAGTGAGGACTCTTATTTTGAACAAAACAAGTGCACCTAAAGACCTGAGGTATAAGATGAAATAGGGTGCTAGATGGCTTAAGAACATGAAGTGGGGCCTTCCCATCAAGGATACGACTAGGAGTACGATTAATAAGATGTACGGCAGTGAGGACAACCATGTGCCAAAAATAATTAGGAACATTCATTCCACATAGAAGACATCTAACAACAGACATGAGGTGACGGTTCTTACGTTCCGCCACACCATTCTGTTCAGGGGTGTAGGGACAAGTAAGTTGTTGAAAGATCCCATCTTTGTTAAGGGCAGCCCTAAATTCATCAGTTATATATTCACGACCATTATCAGACCGTATATTACACACAACAGTGTGGTATTGGGTTCTAATCATTTGTAGAAATTTTTTAAAGTGAGTGAAAACTTCAGATTTTTTCCTCATAAGGTAGACCCATGTACAACGAGTGTAATCGTCAATAAACGTGACATAGTAACGGTGCTGTGACAAGGCCGTGACAGGTGAGGGGCCCCACAAATCAGAATGAATAAGATCAAATGCACTTGGCGCTCTATGCATACGAGGAATATAAGATGTGCTAGTATGTTTAGACAATTCACAAACCACACATTTAAAATCAAAATATTTGCAAGCTTTATTCAAAGGAGGAAAGAGCCAACATAAATACTGGAAATTCACATGTCCTAGACGGGCATGCCACAAATCTAAAGTTTTAAGATTAAAAACATATGTATTAGAATCTGGTAAAATAGAGTTATTAGTAGAGACTGGCAAAATGGAGGCTTGGAAACTGGAAGAGGGCACCTTGGAAGTAGGAGGATCACCAAAGTAGTAGAGACCGTCACGCTCATACCCCCAGCCAAAAATCCTCTTCGAATTCAGGTCCTGTAAATAACAACAGGTAGGTAAGAACACAACAGCACAGTTATGGGTTTTGGCAAGACGATTAGGCAAGACGATTAGGCAAGACGATTAACAGATAGAAGATTATCTGCAAAATTAGGTACATAAAAAACAGAGGAAAGAGTAATATCAGGGGATAGACGAGCATTACCCTGACTATGAATAGGAATAGACGACCCATTAGCAATACGAACAGATTGGTCAATTTGGGTAAAAGGAGACGTGAAGGATGAAAGCTCACCAGTCATATGATTATTAGCACCCCAATCCAGAATCCAGGTGGGATTTGCTGACTTACCATGCAAAGCGGTTGGATTACCTGCAGCAATAGCAGTCGTGGGACCTGAAGAGGAAGATGTACCAATGCCGATCTGAGACTGTAACTGGGCAATTTGAGCCTGAATGTGATCAAGATCCGGTGGAGTAGGAGTGGAAACCATCTCAGCAATAGCACCCATACGAGGAGTTCCTCTACCACGGCCAGTGGGACGATTACGATATTGTTGCTTCAGCTCAGGATGAAGGTCAAAGCAACGATCAATAGTGTGACCCGGAGTGCGACAATGCTGGAAAAAAGGACTATTACCCCCAACATAGGAACGATGACCGCCGGTAGGTGGACGACTGCCCCCAGGACGAGAGCCAGAGGGAACAGCAAATGCCATCTGATCTGGAACCGTAGGAGAAGGCTCGGGAACCCAAGAGGGTAATAGGATTCGGCGTCGCCGCTCATCACCATCGACAGTTGCAAAGGCCTCATACAGAGAAGGCATAGGAGTGGTATTCAGGATTTGGGTCCGAAGAGTTTCAAATTCGAGCTTCAAGCCCATCAAAAATTGATAAGTATGGCGACGATCAAGGTGCTTTAACTCAACAACACCATCAGTAGTAAACTCACTAAGGGGCTCATATTGAGCCAATTCCTCTTAACGGGTCTGAAGATACCCAAAATAATCAGCGACTGTAAGACCCAAAGTTTCCTAAGAGGCGTGAGAGATGTCCTGGTAGAGCTCAAAGATACGAGAATCATTATGAGCATGAGCATACATTTTAGACAAAGCAGTCCACAAACCATGAACGATATCGTGACACATGAACATATGATAGACACGTTCCTCCATAGAATTAAACATCCATCCTAAGATGACACAATTATCAGTGTACCACTCTTCATACTTAGGATCCATCTCAAGAGGAGTGGGTACTTTCCCAAGAAGCCACCCAATCTTACATTTACCACCAAGATAGAGACGAAAGGAGCGAGACCAAGCATGAAAATTCTTTCCATTTAACAACACGCTCGTGACACGTTGAGCCAGTGTTGTAGGATGAGAAAGAGATAAATCTTGGCGAGGAACAGGAGTAATCAGATTTTGTTGAATAGGGTTGATAAGGTCGTTGTCCGAATCTTTACCATCGGTGGCCATTGATTGCAATAGAAATTAGTAACAACAGATTATGTAGGAACGGAGACAACCGGAGACTCGGCTACTGACGACGGGGGTAACCTGACAAATGGTTACCCAGACTGAAGACAAAGAGCTTAGAGAGAGCTCTAATACATCACGAAGGAGGCCCTACTTAGGGCTTAACAGAGCAGCCAAAGGGCTGTGACACCAGGTAGTGGCCTGGGGGGTTGCGGCACTGCTGTGAGGGCCTGGGGGGCTGCGGCACAGGCTGTGGTGAGTGAAGAGGGTCTCAGCTAGGGCTTGTAGCCCTCGGCTAGAGTTTGTAGGTGGTGACGCAGCCTTGGCTGGGTGTTGAAAGTTGTGGCATAGGCTGGTGGGTGATGCTGGTTTGCTCTGATACCAAAAAGAGATTGAGAGAAAAGGATAATTTCTCATTACTGTAAGGTCCTATATATATACAACTCTATAGAGCAATAATAAAGGAAAGACAATCAAAGACAATCAAAGAAATAAATAACGCATTGACTGGGTCAACATGACCAATATAGAAATTAGTAAATTCTAAATTGTTTCCTATTTCCAACAGGCACGGTAAGATTGAGATCCATACCCTTACCTACAAACTATCCCCATATTCCCTCTCCGACGGCCCGCCCATCAAACCCTCTAAATTTTTATAACAGAAACTCTCTCTTTCTCCAAATCCTCCCATACCAGCCCCCTTACACTTGTCCTTTCATCCCTTCCCCTTCTACACCCCCTTCCCTCCCCCTTAACAAAGAGCAAGCTGTGGAAAGAAGCACTCAACAACACACAATAGAAGTCATACAGCAGCAAACCGACACCAATACCATGAAATTTATTATCATATACCTCATCAAAAACCCCAAACCAGACATGATAGAATTGCCCAACTCAAGAGCAGAGCCACGATCCAAAAGACACAAAAACAAGAAGAGACTTTTGGGAATCAAAGTAACGCACAACCAAAAACACAGACGAAAGACAGCAAATGAAGGGGCAATAGATAAAGCACGCGCAGTAGGGAAATATCTACAAAGCACACGAAAGAGAACAAAAAACCCAACCTAAAAACGGAGACCAGCAACAACGACCAGAAGGACAAGACAAAAGCACCAACAAAATAAGCACATTGAGAAAAAGAACAAACCAGTAGAGGAAAAAAGACCTAGAAGAACACCAAAGTAACAGCAAGGAAAAACACAAAACAACATAGGAGAGACTACAAAAAAGCCTTAAAAGGTGCAACATTGTCAACACCTTTTTTTGCTAAAGGATCCACCATACCATTAGCTTCCCTCAAAATATGAACCACTTTCACCTCTCCTATAAAATGAATAATGTTATGAATCTTATTAAGTGTTCCAGTATACTTCCAGCAAATCCCCTCCTCACCATTGACCCAAGCCACTACTATTTTAGAATCACTTTCAATTCAAAGTCGACACCCCATCCTTCCATCAAAGGTTGTATACAATTCCAAAAGCCTCCAAGATTGCTTGTAGTTTAGCAGAATTAGAGTCTGCGATGCCTATACTAATTGCAAACATACATTTCACCTCACCGAGCCAATCCCGCAAGGCACCACCTATACCGGTAGGACCCGGTTTCCCTCTTGCAAATCCATCGACATTAAATTTGAAGACGTTCAACCCCGGAAGCAGCCATTCAATCCTTTTACAAATTTTGTGCATCCTAGATTCCCTCCAAACTTCCTTTATATTCAGCAACATATTAGAGATCGACAATGTTGTCACCGATTCTTTATTGTTTAGCCACCAAATAAGATGGATTTTCATCTTATCCTCCATACTTGAAGAATCCAACAGTCCATTATTAAAAACTACCTCATTCCTAGATGTCCAGATTAACCAGGCAACAAGATAGAAGCACATCTTCTAGGCTTTCTGATATTTCCTTTCAGGATATAAGAACTCCCATTGATACCACCAACTCTTAATCGTGTTTGGAACATAGACAGAAATATCCCACCAATTTAAGCACATTGTCCACAACTTCCATGTCCAAGTACATCTTAAAAACATATGATCAATGCTTTCTACATCAAGACCACACAACACGCACAACCCGTTGTCATCTTGAAGACATCCAATCCTTTGAAGGGCACATTTGACTGGTAATCTACCCCTCAGCAGCTTCTAGCAGAATAATTCAACTTTTGGAGGAATGTTAGGATTCTAAACTAATTCCTGAGAAGATAGACCAAAGCCAGAAAAATTCTCAATTGCACAAACAAAAGACTTCACACTAAATCTTCCGCTTTGCTTAAATTTCCACACACATATATCTACCCTATTTCGGTTAGGAGCCATATTATTGATAACATAAGAGAATTCATTCCACACCTCCCTTTCCCAATCAAACAAATCCCGACGCAGTTCCACATGCCAGATCCATTTCCCGCCTTCCCAAAAACTAAAGTCACAAATAAAAAACCCTCCCTATTAGAAGATAAAACAAAAATCCGTGGAAACCTCTCCTTCAAATTCGAATTTTCTATCCTGCAATCTGACCAAAACATTAAGTAGTTTTTTTCCACAATTAACTAATTCAAGATGATGAATTATAGATAAAAGTGTCTTAAATTGTGAATTAAAGTCATTCAAATTCATGACACATATATACAAACAAACCATACATACAACTGTATTTGGATTGCAACTCATTTGCATCCTCATTACCTCACTGAATAAAACTAGGAATTCCATTTTCAACTAGGTGGATCTCGCAAAGTGAGCATAACTTATTTGGTGTCGAGCTAGGTTTTATGCTTTTCCATTACATATGTTGAGTGTTTGACCCCACCCATTCCACTTCAAAGTTAAAAACAAAAAACTAGTAAGATTTAATAATCCTGCTATATCTAATGAGTGATTTTTAGTCAACACAGCGTGAGCAAGTTGTCAATATATAGAAGCATTTGGCATGTATTCCCTATTCGACCCAAATTTGGATTCTTAATTGAATTTTATTGGAGATAAGGGCAGTAGTTGACACAATTGGATGAACGAAAAATCGTAAAAAAAATTGAAGTATATGTACACTTTAGTGCTAAGAAATCTTATGATCTAGTATTTAGGAGCATAAAATTTAAGCTTTTTCAAGGGTTGTGTGAGATAATACTAACATGACTATTTCAATTCCCTAGTTCTTGTAGCTACTGTTGTCATTCTTAAGGAGGGTTTTCTTGTCTCTCTCTTGTAGGATTTTTTCCTTTATTTATTTAAAAATAAATAAATTCATGTTTTCTTTGGTCTAATTCCCACTTGTGATCTCCTTATACTCTTTTCTTTCTGCGTTTAGATCCGACTATTAATCTTTGCAGTTCTTACATCGTCTTTTTAGATCTGGTACTCTCTTCATGCAAATCTAGCGTTGTCTCCAGATCTGGAGTTTTAGTTTGGTCGCCGATCTGCAGAGCTTTATGGCAATCTCCTTTTTGAGTCTCTAGAGCAGCTTTATCCCTCTACTGCTCATCGTTCTAGGAGGAAGGCAATGATGTAGCACATGATTTAGATTTGCTATTGGTTTACAAGAAGATGTCTTTTGTTTTAATAGTTTTCCCACTTGAATTGTGAATAGAAATTCATGTGATGCTCTCTCTATTATATTTATAATTTGTGAGGACCTCATTAAAATCTCTATTTTAATGAGAAAGAAACAAGTTGATAAAAAAAAAAAAGATAAAGAAACATTAAGAGTATATAAACTCAAATACTTAATTGGAATTATAATCCCGTTACTCAACATCTCCTTAAAATATAAAAAGAAAAAATAGAAAATAACATAGACCATTTTTTTGCTTAAGTACGAAACTACCCTTGGCCTTTAGGTGGTCCTACATTTTGAAAATTGTCCAAAGGTGCCTGGTACGTGTGCGAGAAATTATTGTATGTTCAATATCCCCCCCCCCCTTGTTTTTTACTTGTATGTGCATGTATATATATGGGGGCTGTTATCCTACAATTTGAACGTTGTAGGATATACTGTACACCAGCTTTTAGCGATCAAAAAATTCTTTTTTTTGCCACCAAAAAAAACTTTAAGTGACAAATATTTTTAAAATTTTCGTTGTAAAGGTGAAAAAAAAATTGTCGCTAAAGGTGAAAATTTTCGTCACTAAAAGAGTTTTTTCATCGCTAAAAGGGTGTCGTGTTGTAAGTTACTAGGAAAGAGAAGGAACGAGAAGTGGATTCAGTTGTTCCGCACTATGTGATCAAATTCCCCAACATCTGGTATCATAGCTTTGATTTAAGTGCGAGGGATGCCACAGAAGAAGGAAAAATCAATGTTATGAAACCAGATACTAGGAAAGAGGATTGGAAGACCATGCGCTGTTGGTTTGTCAAGTGCTGGGTGTGATCCGATTGATGAAGGTTCTCTGCGTAGAAGAAAACATGTGGACTTAAAGTCATGAGATGTTGACTTTTGCAAGTTTCGGTCCTTTGAGAAGTAAAGGAGAGTTCATTTTTCTAGGGAATGAAGAAGATGCCTTGGTACAGTTGACGTTGGATTCAACTTCAGCCGACCTTCAAAGCATTGAATGGTAAGAGGACGGATGGACTATCCCTATTAAAGTCTATTAACTAAAAATGTAACAGGACAAAAATGTATAGATAATCTTTGTACTTAGTCTTTGACCATTATGGAAACTGTAGCGGATGTAAAAATTATATTTTGAGATACACAATAATGGACCATCGGTAAGTCTATTTAAAGACATACCCACTTAGTCTTTAGGATCATCTAACAACTACCACTTGTAACCTTATTACTTGTATCTCTTAACCTTTAATAATACTTTCCTACTTCTTCGTCCTCTTCTTCACTTCTTCACTACTTGGTGTAACTGTTTGTGTAACTGGTATCAGAGCCATATCACTTTGAAGTTCTTCTGTAATATATACTGAAGTTCTATATAGCATCTTTGTAAGTATTTTCTTAGTCTTTACTCTTTGTATATACATCTTACGTACTTATATTATTATGTTTTATGGTTGTTATTTCTTTTGATTAATAGTTATCAAAGCCCATATACCTATCTATTCATGATCGTTTTGTTGCCGTAGTTAGGCTTGTTCAGGTCTTTTGTGAATTCTTGGGAGGTTTTAGGCACCAAACAATTACTAAGCTTGAGAAAGAAATTTCCATAATGACAGATAAGTATAAGATAGTAACGTGTGTAGGAAATACTGTAGAATGTCTAAATGACTCGTATGATCATGCACTTCATATTGAAAAAGAGTCAACTACTATAGGTAGTATGTGTTCAAGTTTAAATAGTATAACAGATATTATGTGTTATTGTTTTTCTAAACTAGAAAAAAGCCAACAAATAAACCACAACTATCTAGAGTCAGTAGTAACTTTCAATAGATCATAAGATAGATAATCTTGGATCTATTAGTATTGATCTGGAAAAAGAAACAAAAAAACATATTAGTCTTTTAATCAAAAGTTTGGAAAAACCAAGTAACGTAAAAATAGATAACGGTATGAATAATCCAGGTGATAATATTATCCCTCGATTATATTATGGATCCGAAGATATTCTGATGTTACAAGAAAAATCCTATAATAAGACTGAGTATGAGAATATTGTCAAAATCCTAGATTACTGGCGTCAACTATATAAAGACCCAGAAAACTGTTGAAGAAACAAATAAGATAATTTCGCAGATAAGAGACACTTCTCTGCAATATGAGGAATTATTAAGGCATTTTGAATATTTCATAAATGTCTTATCTGATGATGATACTTAATCATCCTCTTCAGAAAAATTCTCAGATGAAACCCATGAGGAAGAAACCCCAACTCCTAAGAGAAAAAGAAAAGCTAGTGAACCCTTAGATCCAGAATATTTTGGTGATTACGGAATGAATGAGTTCAATCTGGACGAATTTATTCAAGCAGGGGAGGAAGGAAAAGCTAAAGTAGACAAACCCTCTACTTCAGAATCAACTCCTAAACCAGTAACAGCCAGGAGAGATGATAAACATAAGTACCCAATAGCTCAAAATGGTACTTATTTAAATCTTACTAATGTACCATTTAGAGACCAAATAACCGCTATTGAAGATTGGGCACAATTACTGTCCATCATCATTAAAATTATGGTCCTATATGGACTAAAGCAAAGTTCCTAGATTATATTACAGCCACCCTACAAGGTGATGCAATACAATGGTTAAAGCAATGGAAAAAAAGTGAGTTAGGACCAGCCCAGAAAAAGGAATTGTTAGAATATGACTCCTTTGACAACATCCTAGCCAAATTTTCCCTTCTTTTAAAAACTAATTTATGTGGCTTTGTAGGAGACAGTAATTTACAAGAAGATGCTAATTATATTCTCGCTAAGATAGAATTGTGTAAAATATGTTTTTATGAAGACTATGTTACAACTTTTAAAAAGTATTATTATCAACTTGATCTATCAGCCACAACATATTGGCTTGATCAATTTTTTCACAAACTCCCTAATCCATACCCAGACTTTTTTAAGAAAATAGGAAAGGAAGATTTAGATAACTTAGGTTTTCACATACAATATGTTCTTCGGTTGATAACTCATCACTGTTTAGAACTAAAAGTGAAAAAACAGGTAAAAACTAGATTTCCAGTAATAAATATGGTCAACAATGTTGTGACAAAATTTTAAGGGAAAATCTAAAGATAGGATGTTCTACTCCATCCTATAGGAAAAAGAAAGGATTTAAGAAACGAAAGTTCAAGAGGAGATCATGGAATAAAACTAAAAATTTCTCCAAAAAGAAAAAAATATGTTCATAGGAAAAAGCAAAAAAAATACAGGTACTTTCTAAAAGAAAACTTGTAGGTGCTTCATATGTAATGAAGAAGGTCATTATGCACCTAACTGTCCTAAAAAAGGGAAGAGTGCAAAGAAAATGATCAAAGTTCTTGAAGAACAAGAATATGAAGTACTCTTCGGAGAAGAAATTTCAGATAAGGAAAAAATTCTCTATGAAATTTCTAGTGAAGACTACAGTTCTTCAGATGAAGAAATTAATGAATATATCTTCATGATGCAAGATAACATTCAAGAAGTTCCACAAGATGAATTAGAAAATATTCGCCTTAAAGATGTTGTAGGAGATGAAGTCACTCTCACTGAATCTGAATTAGCACGATTTGAAAAACTTCAAACTCTTGTTGTACCAGAAATTTACAAATTTTTCGATTTAATTTTTTCTCAACACGAGTGTTTGAACAATATAGTGGAAACACAAAAGCTCAATTTTCTAGCGAAGGAAAAATTGATATTCCATTTTTTGATAAAAGAAAAGTTGCTAGATGAAAGGCAAAATACCCCCATATCCAATATATTCATATTGGTGTTATTCAAGTTACCATTACTGCTTTATTTAGGCAAGGGATAGACACCCCAATATTAGCAGTGATATTTGACAAAAGATTTTCAAACCCAATGAAAGCAATCATTGGAGGAATCCAGTCTAATATGGCTAATGGAGTAATTTGGTTTAACATTAGACCAAATTTCTTTATTTCAGTAAGTGATCCTAATATTGAAGACACAGTTAGGATAAGGATCAGGACCAAAGGAATTGCTATGAAAGCAAATTCCCACGACTTGCCAATTAAATGGAAAACAATCCATGAATTAACAAGGTTTACCGAAACTAGGGTCAAACAAGCAGAAAATAAATTAGTAGAAAGTTTTGAACCTAGACCTTTTGACACAGTTATTCAACCCAGATTGATTAACTGGAATGAATTAGTAGAAATTTTTGAACCTAGACCTTTTGACACAGTTATTCAACCCAGATTAATTTAAGAGGAGTGATCTAGAAATTCCTAGACAATGGTTAATTTCAGATCTCGTAGAAGAAGAAAATAGGAGGAATACAACTCCTATGTTGAATCTACAAGGTTTAGGAAAAAACGTGTATATTCAAAATCAAAGAAAAACAGCTTCTACCTCCGTCTTTGAAAGAGATTTTTCTAACAAACAGTTATAAAAAGGATAATCTAGTAGACAAAACAGTATTGGATTCAAAACTGTTCAAGTTCCAATCTTACCTGGAACAATATTTCAAAAAGATGAAGAAATAAAATCTGCCTCTATTTATCATCTTCAAACCAAAAATGATTTTATCATTTTTCTCCTAGTCAAGGAAAAAAAGAGATATACATATGTTCAAGGAACATTTAATTTTGCAGGTTATAAACCATATAACCTTAGTGTACTAATAGACACAGGAGCCACTATTAGCTCTTGTAAATGGAATGCAATTTCCTAGGGAAAATGGACTTTAATGAAACACCCTATTTTGGTCACAGGAATTGATGGTAACCACACCACAATTCAGTTTAAAGTCAAAGACGTAGCAGTCTGGTTATGTCACGCCCCGAAAACTGAAGCGCGAGGAAAGAGAAAAGATAGAGAGAAAAGAATTTAAAATTCATACACAGGCGCAGAAGCGACATTGGGATCCCACGGGGATTCCTATTATGCATGATGACTCATTAACATATATGCCAAGGGGGCCTTACATGTCGACGAGTCAAACAGAGGTGAGGACTTTTGAAAATTCAGCTTAATGAGTTCAAAAAGAAAATGAAAGCATTTAAAAATTCATTTAAAAGACTTTCCGGGCAAGCACTAGATCCAGGGGAGAAGGAAAAATACAATAACTTTGAAAAAGGGCATTTTTTTTTTATAGTTGCTGAATTTTAAAACACCTGTATGTAGTTATATCTTTAGAAATTTCACATTCTGTCCGTGTAAGTCCATGTCAAATTCAATTCTGCACAACTTTCGTCTAATAACATTTTTTTCCAATTCTGCACCATTTGGGCAGAAAACAAAAAAAAACAGAAGCAGATTTTCTTTGACAGCAAATCTGACAGTATTTTAACATGTTCCCAACTATACCAAATCTTCAAGTTTAAACCATGGTACAAGACTAAACAAGTCCTAAACAACATTCAACACGTGTCTAGACTAAACGGAACTTCATGTACTCGAAATTTATTAAAATCGAGGAGTGAAAGAGATGAAGAGAGGAAGAATGGGAGAGGGAGAGATTGGGGGAGAGAGATTTTAAAACATTTTCTTTAAAAACAAAATGGATAAATCCGACAAGGATTTAATACAAATGCAATGAGTCAAGCAAGGACAAAACCAAACATAAACGAATCCGGCAAGGATTCAAATCAACACACAAACATAAAACTTAACAGAGATCCTACGATCTCAGAATTATAATTACATAACATAGATAAGCTGAACAAGTATGAAAAGTAAGGACTAACACTTGTCCATCAAATTTACACCAAGGCTTCCCAAATGACAAAAATAAGGAAGTCCAAACTCAAGAAGTTTTGTAATAAAAGTGTTACAACAATTTTCTTTTAGAGCACTAAACTATCACAAACTTTCCCAACTAGTTAGAATTTACAAGAGAACTATCCATATACATAACCAAGTATGAGTCTTCAAAATAGAACAAAAGATGTCAACGTCTACGCGTCGGGTCATATATGCCCTTTGCCTTTATCAAGCTCACCTGAAAAATGTTTTGTCATTTTTATGAGAACGACGGCTCATAGAAAACATTGTAACAAATCTATATGTTATCCATGACTAAAATGAAATGAGATGCAATGAGTCGCCACCACGGCTACAATGAAATGATTAAAGCCGCAAAGCTATGCGTGATATATGCACATCTCTCTCATTACCGGACCATGAGCCACCCACGCATGGAGTGTAGTATACCAACTTCCGGGAGCCAACCGAATATAGTTGGAGTTTGAATGTTTCTAAGGGTCATTCTTCCTGTCTCACATCACAACCCACGTCCGGATTTCTTAAATAAAATTTCCTCACATGGGGTTTTTCTCTTTTCAAAACAAAACGTTTATGTCGTGATAATGTAATGCTTGCCGATTAGGCCTCAATGCATATGATGTTAACAATGACATTAAGGATGATCCGCTACAATAATTTAAGCAATAATTCTAGTCCATCAAACATAATATCAAGAATCTCAAAGAATGTAGTTGAACTTCATAATTTGACATACTTAATAAGGATTTCTAAACTAAGGTCCTAGCATGCTTTTTCACATAAGGGGAGCATCCTAAGCACATCTAGCATCACATAATCAAGTTTAGTACAACAAAAGCACAAAATTCACAATTTAGCATACAACTCTAAATTTACAACTTTGAGGAATTCTAATGCATGTGTCCAAATTATTATTCTAACATCCATCTAATTATATTTAGCACCCCAAAATCACAACTTGCACAACTAAAGCATATAAATTACATTTAGGCATAATAATTCCAATATTACAACTTTGGGGGAAACCTCATGGATGTGTTTAAATTATTCTATTAACATCATTTTGATCACATATAACATACCAAAATCACCACTTACACAACCAAGGCATATGAATTATATTTAGGCATAATAACCCTAACATTACAACCTTGGGGAAAATCCTAATACATGTGTCTAAGTTCACTCCTAATACATATAAATGAACTCAAAGCACCTTAGGCAAGTATAACATATAGAAATGAGACAATGTATATCTACCTCTATGGAGATTTTCCAAAATAAATGGAAATGCCCAAAATTCCTAAGAAAATCCAAGGAGCTCCAAATGACTTCAAGAAAGTGAAAAGGGAGGTCCTAGGAGACCCAAGAATCCACTGCATGTGCTAATCCTTCAATGGGGCTCCATGGTTGAAGAAGAAGAATTTTGAAGCTCTATGAAATTTGGGGAAACTATGGAAATGGCCACCAAAACGAATTTTGTTGGTACCATTAGAAAGCTTATGGAATTATAAGAATGTTTTATGAAATGGAAAAACTCACGAAAATCACTCCTTGGTAGTCTATTGAAAGGTTGAAGGAGAGGTTCCATGGAGGGTTTGGTATACCCACATTAGATATAGAGGAAGAAGGAGAAGAAGAGAGAGAGAGAGAGAGAGAGAGAGAGAGGAAGAAAAGAAAAGAAAAAAAATGAGGAGAGAGGGAGAGGTTGGCCGGCCATTTAGGGGGTGTAGTGGGGCCCACTAAATTTTTTTTTTTTTTGTCTTTCCATTTTAAATGCTTGTAGATTTATGTAGTATATATGTGTATGTGTGGTCTACCTCTACATACCCAATTTAAAATATGTACCCACTTTAACCTAGGAAAGAAAATTATTGTAATAAAATAAAATAATACCAAATAAGAAAAGAAAAATAAATAAATAAATAATTAAATATAGTGACACAAGTTCAGATAAATTCAAATACTGCCCCAAAATAATTAACAGGCTCGCACTTAATCATTTAAATGCAGTTTTACCCTTAATTAAAATTTCAAGTTATGACAGGTTAGGTGAAAACAAATTCATCATACCTAAAATTTATGTTTTCCTTATATGCATGGTGATTTCCTTTTAGGAAATAATTTTATTTATAAATATTTACCTATGCATATCTATGACAAAGGTATTGCTTTGAGTATTAAAAATATTTTAATTAAGATACCTTTACTTGAACAACATAAATATGTGTGTGATACAGAATTTGAGCCTGTTCCACGTGGTGAAATGACACCCATCATCAAAATCATTGATGAATCACATTGGATTTATAAAATCTTAGAAGTTTTAGTGAAGATCCATTAAAATAATGGTCTTGAAGTCCTAGATTTTGCACTTTAAAGTTAAGAGATCCTAATTTCATCATTAGAGTAAAACCTATGATCTATACCAGACAGGATATAGATGAATTTGATATTCAAACTCAAGAACGTCTAGACAAGAAGCTTATAGAAAAAAACCACTAGCCCTCACTCAAGTCCAGCTTTCATGGTACGAAACCATGCAGAAATTAAGAGAGAAAAATCTAGAATGGTAGTCAATTATAAAAGGCTAAATGAGCAATTAGAATTTGACGGATATTTTATACCTCGAAAAGATGTTTTGATTTCTTTAACTCAAGGATCAAAATACTTTAATAAATTTTATTGTTAAAGTGGATTTTGGCAAATCCAATTAACTAAAGAGTCAAAACCCTTGATAGCATTTAGCACTCCTAGTGGTCATTACCAATGGAAGGTTATGCCCTTTGGATTAAACATTGCATGTCAAGTTTATCAGAGATGGATGGATACAATTTTCAAAGATCTAAAAGATTTTTGTATTGTATACATTGATGACATACTCATCTTCTCCAAAACCAGGGAGGACCATAAACATCGTTTAAAACTTATTTGTGAACGATTTCAAAAACATGGAATCATTTTGTCTCCAAAAAAGATTGAGGTAGAAAAAGAATCAATTGAATTTTGGGGAATAATTTTAAATCAAAGCGGTTTAAAATTACAAGAACATATTTTAGCAAAAGTTCGTGATTTTCCTGATATACTAGAAAACAAAACTCAATTACAAAGTTTATTAGGAATTCTAAATTACAGATGAAATTTTATTCAAATTTGATCAAAAATAGAAATTCCTTGGTTAGCTAAACTATGGAAAGATATTATTTTTGATTGGAATGATAAGGATGTTACCTTACTCAAACAGATTAAGGATAATATTGTAATAACCTGCATTTTCATTTTTGGCATTGTCATATTTAATATTCATTAACTACTTTTTACTTTAATTACAATTCTTATGTGTAGAATTTATTTCTCGCTTGACTTCATATTTGGAATTCTTATTGGGGCCAAACTGTAATTTTACAAAATTGGTAATACCTGTGTTGAATTTCAAAGTCTGTATTTCAAAAACGGTGGAAATGCTTTCTTTTAATTCAAACTGTATTTTTATAAAACCAGAAAACCATTTCTTACGTTAAAATGAATTTCCTGTATTTTTATGACGAACACCGCATCACGAAAATATCAGTTTACTTCCAAAATTGTCCACGTCATGCTAAACTTCCGCAGATTTTGGAAGTGATATAAAGCAAGATTTGACACTTGCTTTATTTCCATTTATGGCAACTAATCATTGGTTAAGGCAATGTTTGGGAATATTTAACTTGTGTGTGTAATTTTTGTGCCATAAGCTAAATTTCCAAACACACTCAATTTGACCCCTACACATCTAATTTGGCCTTTGGTGAACTGTTGAGATCATATCTCAGTGTATAATACGTATGTATGGCTGTGAATACATGTATTCATTCAAGGTGTAGGTATTCTTGGCCTCCAAGTTCTTGCATTCCTATATAAACACACATACAACTCACAAGTTGTTACACTACTCATTCTGCACTAACATTCAGAGAGTTTCAGAGAGGACTTGAGAGTTCCTAATTTCTGAAATATATATATATATATATATATATAGAGAGAGAGAGAGAGAGAGAGCTCTTGATCACCATAGCCAAGCTTGGTTTGGGTGCTCTTATTTCTTGAATCATTCTCAACAAACACACACCTTCTCACCTCAGTGAGTATTTTAAACTCACTCCTAAATGTAATTCATGCTTAGTTACTATTTGAGTGTATAAAATTGCTAATCACCATTGTTGATCTTAATTATGGAAGTTAGAGCTTCAAAATCACAATTTTTCAACCTTAACCAAACCAAGTTTTTATAGATGATATTGAAAGAATATAGTATATAAAGTCTATGGTTAAAGTTATGGAGCTTAATTCGTTCATATCACAACGTATATTGAAAATGAAGTTTTGATGTCTTTTGAAATTTCATAAAATTTGAGAGCTATAGTTTGTTTCATGTTAAATTGAGTACATATTCATAATCCTTGTGAAAAACTAAAGAGAATCATATATTACATGTCCTATGAATTGTTGGATCTAAAAATGGGTCAAAAAGACCCTTGAAATCTGAAACAGAGCAATCTGACGAGGAAGATGAAGTCTCTGCTTCAACTCGCGCGCGCGATCGCGGGAGCGGACCGCGCGAGCGACCCCTCGAGCAAGCGATCCGCGCGCGCGAGACTTGTATTCTCAGGCAGACAAAAAAGTTTATATATTAAAAATGAAAATTGGGCAGATCGTGCGAGCGACCCCTCGCGCGAGCGATCTTTGTGTCCCCAGGCAGACAGAAGGGTTTATATAAAGAAAAAGGAAAAATGGGCAGGTCGCGCGAGCGGCCCGCGTGAGCGACCCTTCGCACGAGCGGCGCGCGCGCGCGACTTCTGGCAGTTTCAAATTTTGCTTGTTTTGTGATAAAGAACTATTTGGGTGGTATTTTATGAACTGTTAAAGCTCTGTTTGGGAAATTTATTAAACCAGAATCTTAATTGGTTATGTTTGAATGATTAAAACGTTGTGTATGACTTATCAATTCCCGTACGCTCGTCATTTGTATAAATCAGTAAATTGCCTCATGTTTTAAAGTTTCATGACATACATGTGGAGTCAGTTGTACATGCATGGTGAGTGTGAATGTTGGTCAGTATGGAAAAGAGTAATGGTCAATGTGGTATAGTGAGTGCGGTTGAGATGGTGTTGTGGACACTCCCTGGTAAGTGAGTACCAAAGTGTGTTGTGATTGAGATTGCGGCGAGGGTGTCTTTGAAATGCGACGGTGGCAAAACTGGACACTCCCTGACGACCATGGTAGCGTCAAAGTGTGTGAAGTCGAACTTGGACATTCCCTGGCACACATGGTAGTGCCAAAGTGTGGCCTACGGACACTCCCTGATACCCGAGTCTGGATACTGCGTGAGGGTTCCTCCGGTATTTGCATGGCGGATTAGGTAGTCAAAGTGTGAGACAATGGACACTCCCTGGTACCCCGGACCAAAGTGTGAGGCAAACTGAACATTCCCTGGCACCCCTGTGCTAAAGTGTGGCTATCTTAGCGTTTCAAAGATACTGGTGTGTGATGATGGGTTGTTGGGTTTTGTCGAGAGAAAAGAGTCGGTAAGATGAGATGGTGCATTGTTCTCATACACGGTCACATATACGAGAATTATATCTGTTAAATAATATTGTGGTTGTTTCCTAAAATGAACTCCTTGCTTTAATATTGGATTAAATGAGTAATGTAAAAAGGTAAATGAGTATGTTTTACATTCAAAGTTATGTTTTTAATACTCACTAGCTTCTTGAAGCTGACGACGTTGATGCGTCCTGGACATTCGTGTTCAGGTTTTTCAGGTTATGATCAGGCTGAACGTTATGACTATGCGAATTGAGAACAACTGCTGGGAATAGAATTTACTTTCATATGCTTTAAGTTGAACTGATTTTGTAATAAGGATGACTGTAATAGACACTAAGTTATTGTTTTGATTTAAGGCGGTTTGTGCCTTTAGAGACCCCGTGCTGTAATATGTAATAAGTTAGAAAAATATTTGTTAGCTTTGATTGCTCTACTCTGATTATGACATTTTTGTTGTTCGACGTTTGGGACGGAATCGATCCTTCAAACTGTCGCGACCTACGGGTCCATAAAGGAAATTAAACGCTTTCCTTATTTATGCTATGTCGGGGCGTGACAGGATTTAGTGGTATCAGAACCAGGTTATTATTTATCTCAGAATAAGTTTAGCCAGGTTAGGGTTTACCAGTATAGACCCGATTCCACATTCCATTAAGTATTACACACCCGATGATACGACAGGGAGGATAGACTCAGGACCCAAACGCCTAAGATTATCTTTGTCCTGACTTAAGTAGTACCTTTTTATCCGGTATGGACCTAGCTCATCCACTGTATGTACCAGACGGATTTGGGGGACACTTTGTGACACCTGGGGCTGTAGTCCCAGCCTTCCTCGACTTGTATCATGCGGCCATTGAGCAGTTGGCCACAGCGACCGTAGTATCTGACTTATGGCACCAGGTCCACGTAGTGGGCTTAGTTGACTTGACTCGTATCCGCCTAGAACTTCGTTACTTTGCAGAGGCTCAGCGCTTGGTGTTGGTTGAGGTTTTGAGGTTGGTTGATAGCGATGCTTTCTGTCTTCCCCTCGAGATCCAGATTGTGCATGCCCATCTGGCTCAGCTAGAGATGCATCCGCCAGTGGTACCCATTGCCGAGGACGATGCTGAGGTTGTTCATTTGGTCCCAGTAGGTGGGGAGGTTGTAGAGGATGGCATAGGTCTAGGCGACTTAGCCGCTGACCTAGAGGCTGAGCTAGCACTTGATCTAGCCTTACCTGAGGAGATGGTAGTTGAGGCAGATGCCCCTGCGCCTGCTTCATCTTTGACCTCTCACGGCTATGACGGGGTTGTTCCGTTCTTGGTGCAGCGATTTCGCCTCGTCGACTCGCTAAATCTCCTGATAGCTGCTTATGGAGACGATTGACGTTCTAGATATGACTTTGTTCATATTAACTACTTTTGACTATTAGCTCTATCTCTTTTTGCAAACTGTAATTACATGCATTAGAGTATAGGGCAATGACCCCATTTTTGTAACTTTTAACTCTTACATGCGTCCTAACCCATATAGATAGGGTATGCATTGACCTGATCATACACGCTTTTTGTATCAACTTGACAAGAAGTTATATATAAGATATACTCTTTTGAATGTTGTCGTCATTTAAATTACTTCATAATATTGTTGCATGCATTTTTCTCATTCTGCTATCACTATCATGCATAGAATGGCTGGAGGACTAAGGAGGAACAAGAATTTGATTGAGGGAGCACCTGAGGCTGCCGATCCCATAGGAATGTTTGAAGCCTTCGTCAGACATCTCGAAAGGGTTAGTAATCAGAATGAAAACCGACGAGACCGCCAAACTGGAGATAAACTGCTAGAGAGATTCCGTGCGCTAAGGCCCGAGCAGTTTGTGGGTACCGCAAAACCCTGGAAAGCAGAACAGTGGTTAAGACAGATGGACCGCATGTTCGAGGCTGTCCAGTGCAATAAGATGGACAAGAGGAGGTTAGCTACATTTCAATTGACCGATGTTGCCGCAGATTGGTGGGATTTGGCCATAGCTACTATCGGAAATGGAGCTCCAATGGGAATGACATGGACTGCGTTCAAAGGAAGGTTTTTGGAAAAGTATTTCCCAGCTACGGAGAGGTACAGAAGAGAGAAGGAATTCATGGACCTGACGCAAGGAACCAAGTCGGTGCAAGAGTACACCACACAGTTCGAGAGACTGTCTCGGTTCGCTCCACACCTGGTTGATACTGAGGAGAAGAAGATACGGAAGTACAATCAAGGGCTGACATCGCAAATTCGCCACCTGACTCTCGGTCACCTAGATAAGTTGTTTAAGGGATTAGTTAGCTTAGCTACTGATCTAGAAGAAGACGCTCGAGTGAATCGGAAGCAATTTGAATTCCGACCACCTCAAAGGGGTAATTTTGGGAATAGACCACCAATGAATCATACCCAAGGGCAGAAAAGGAATTTCGACGGAAACAAGAAGACCCAAGCTATCACCTATCCGACTCAACCTCGAGTAGGAGAAGGTAGTAGTGCTGTAAAATGTTTCAACTGTGGCAACCCTGGTCATCTGGCTCGAGATTGCAAGGCACCAAGGCGTGCTACTCAACAAGGCATAGTTTGCTACAACTGTGGTGAACTAGGTCATATCAGCAAGTTCTGTACTGCTCCTAAGCAGGTGACGTATGGTCAACAGAATCAGACTCGTTTAAATGATGTTATTCTTGATGCCGCTGGATATGATGGGACTGTGTACGAAGAGGGAGATTATGGAGAAGCTTAACCTGATCAGCAAGTAGTGGAAGGTACATTAACTCTGTTTAACTCCCATGTTAAAGTGTTATTTGATACAGGTGCTGCTCTTTCGTTCATATCTGTTAAAACAATTCGGAGATTGGGTATCTTACCTCATCGTTTAGAGAAATCTTTGAGGGCTACTTCACCATTAGGAGCTGCAGTCAGATTAGGACACGTGTGCAAGGATTGTCCTTTACGGCTAGGAGACCGTGAAATCCCGACAAGGTTGATTGTCCTATCAATGAAGGAGTTCGACATAATCCTCGGAATGGATTGGCTCTCTCAAAATCAAGCGAAGTTGGATTGTACGAGGAAGAGAATTACATTCTCCGGCCATGAAAAACAACTCTTTGATTTTCAATGTAACCCTTCGGGAGATATGTTCCTCACCAGGTGTTTGGCAAATATCGAAGTCGTCGGTACAGAAGCGACAGCGTCGTCTATACCTGTAGTCAAGGATTTTGAAGAAGTATTTCAAGACATTTCTGGTTTGCCGCCTGAGAGAAGTATAGAGTTCTGTATTGAACTTATACCGGGTACCATACCAATCACGAAGGTTCCCTACAGAATGGCCCCCACCGAACTGTTGGAATTGAAGGAACAAGTTCAAGAGATCGAGAACCTAGGTTTTGTACGTCCAAGTACATCGCCTTGGGGAGCACCAGTGTTATTTGTGAAGAAGAAGGATGGGACGCTCAGGTTGTGCATCGATTACAGAGAACTGAACCGTGTGACTATCAAGAACAAGTATCCCTTACCTCAGATTGACGATTTGTTTGATCAACTACAAGGAGCTATGATATTTTCCAAGATAGACCTAAGGTTGGGATATCATCAGTTGAGGGTACGGAAGGAAGATATACCTAAGACTGCGTTCAGAACCCGATATGGTCATTATGAATTTTTGGTGATGCCGTTTGGAATGACGAACGCCCCGGTAGTGTTTATGGATCTGATGAACAGAGTGTTCAAGCCTTATTTGGATCAGTTTGTCATCGTCTTTATAGATGATATTTTGATCTATTCTAAGTCGGGAGAAGAACACGAGCAACACCTACGGATTGCGATGCAGACGCTCAAGGATCATCAGTTGTATGCCAAGTTCACTAAGTGTGAGTTCTGGTTGCAAGAAGTGAAATTTTTGGGACACAAGGTGTCATCTCAAGGAATTTCTGTGGATTCGTCCAAGACCGATGCTATGTCAAACTGGGTTAGGCCGAGCAACCCTACAGAAGTTCGAAGTTTTCTTGGACTCGCGGTCTATTACAGAAGATTTGTTGAGGGATTCTCTAAAATAGCCGCACCATTGACTGGGTTGACGAAGAAGAATTTGAAGTTCGAGTGGACAGAGAAGCATGAGCGTGCCTTTTTAGAGTTGAAAGAGAGACTCACTACCGCACCGGTACTAGCTATACCCAAGCCTGATGAGAAGTTCACTATCTTTAGTGATGCGTCATATCAAGGGTTAGGGTGCGTACTTATGCAAGATGGTAGAGTTATCGCTTACGGATCCAGACAGCTGAAGCCGAATGAGTTGAACTATCCCATTCATGATTTGGAGTTGGCGGCAGTAGTATTTGCACTCAAGATTTTGAGACACTATCTCTACGGTGAGAAGTTTGATTTATTCTCCGATCACAAGAGCCTAAAATATTTGTTCACACAGAAAGAGTTGAACATGAGGCAGCGCAGATGGATGGAGCTGATCAAAGATTACGAATTCACATTAGAGTACCACCCTGGTAAAGCTAACGTGGTCGCTGATGCTTTGAGTCGGCAGACTCGTGAGACAATCGCCTCCTTAATGGTTAGAGAATGGCGAGCATTGGAGACTTTGGCGGAGTTCGATGTACAGAGTGCTGAAGAAGGAGAAGGACAATTGTTCGGATGTCTTATCCTACAGCCTGTTCTTATCGACCGCATTATTGGAGCTCAGAAAGAAGATGAGAGGTTTCAGACATGGTTCGTGAAGATGTCAGAAAAAAGACCCGACAGAATGGAAGGTGAGAGTCGATGGAGGATATCGGTGCAGGAATAGATTATGTGTGCCGGATTGTGGTGAATTAAGGAAAGATATCCTAGAAGAAGCACATAAGTCAAGATATATAGTTCACCCAGGAGGAACGAAAATGTACAAGGATTTGAAGAAAAATTTCTGGTGGGAGGGTATGAAGAAGGATGTGGCCGAATTTGTATCCAAGTGTTTGACGTGTCAGCAAGTCAATGCCGAACATCAGAGACCGTCAGGATTGTTGCAACCACTACCTATTCCTGGTTGGAAGTGGGAGCACATTATGATGGATTTTGTAGTAGGATTGCCTCGATCACAACAGAATCATGACGCCATTTGGGTAATCGTGGATCGATTGACGAAGTCCGTTCATTTCATTGCTTACAGTATGACATACCCAGTGGAAAAGATGAGCCGGATGTACATACAACAAGTTGTGCGGCTTCACGGTGCACCTGTGTCGATTGTGTCAGTCCGTGATGCATGTTTTACTTCTAGATTTTGGGAAAGTCTACAAGAAGCTATGGGAACCTCGCTCAAGATGAGCAGTGCTTTTCACCCTCAGACAGATGGACAGACTGAATGTGTCAATCAGATCTGGAGGATATGCTCAGGGCTTGTGTTGGTCAAATTTGCCTATAACAACAGCTATCATACGAGTATCGGTATGGCTCGGTTCGAAGCATTGTACGGACGACCATGTCGTTCTCCGTTGTGTTGGACAGAAGTTGGGGATACAGAACTACTGGGGCCAGATTTGGTTAGAGAAACCAACGAGAAAATTTCCCTGGTCAAGGAAAGGATGAAAACCGCTCAAAGCAGGTATAAGAGTTATGTTGATCGACGCCGAAAAGATTTGGAATTTAGAGTTGGAGATCACATACTCCTTAAGGTCTCACCGACCCGAGGAGTGGTACATTTTGGTCTCAAGAGAGGGAAGTTAGCTCCGCGTTTCATCGAATTGTTCGAGATTTTGGATCGTATCGGGAAAGTGGCATATCGACTGGCGCTACCACCGAAGATGTCTGGGGTTCACAATGTATTTAATGTGAGTATGCTGAGAAAATACATACGAGACCCCTCGCACGTGGTTAGTTATGACGATATTGAGACGAGTCATAACGTTTCTTACAAGGAGAGACCCGTGAAGATTCTAGATCAAAGTATCAAGAAGTTGAGGAATAAGAACATTCCGTTGGTGAAGGTTCAGTGGAATCACCATGACGAGAATGAAGTCTCGTGGGAAGTTGAAGCTGATATGAGGAAGAAGTACTCGGAGTTGTTTCATGACTAGTTAGTCTTGATTTCGAGGACGAAATCCTGTTTAAGGGAGGGAGGGTGTAATAACCTGCATTTTCATTTTTGGCATTGTCATATTTAATATTCATTATCTACTTTTTATTTCAATTACAATTCTTATGTGTAGAATTTATTTCTCGCTTGATTTCATATTTGGAATTCTTATTGGGGCCAAACTGCAATTTTACAAAATTGGTAATACCTGTGTTGAATTTCAAAGTCTGTATTTCAAAAACGGTGGAAATGCTTTCTTTTAATTCAAACGGTATTTTTATAAAACCAGAAAACCATTTCTTACGTTAAAATGAATTTTCTGTATTTTTATGACGAACACCGCATCACGAAAATACCAGTTTACTTCCAAAACTGTCGACGCCATGCTAAACTTTCGTAGATTTTGGAAGTGATATAAAGCAAGATTTGACATTTGCTTTATTTCCATTTATGGCAACTAATCATTGGTTAAGGCAATGTTTGGGAATGTTTAACTTGTGTGTGTAATTTTTGTGCCATAAGCTAAATTTCCAAACACACTCAATTTGACCCCTACACATCTAATTTGGCCTTTGGTGAACTGTTGAGATCATATCTCAGTGTATAATGTGTATGTATGGCTGTGAATACATGTATTCATTCAAGGTGTAGGTATTCTTGGCCTCCAAGTTCTTGCATTCCTATATAAACACACATACAACTCACAAGTTGTTACACTACTCATTCTGCACTAACATTCAGAGAGTTTCAGAGAGGACTTGAGAGTTCCTAATTTCTGAAATATATATAGAGAGAGAGAGCTCTTGATCACCATAGCCAAGCTTGGTTTGGGTGCTCTTATTTCTTGAATCATTCTCAACAAACACACACCTTCTCACCTCAGTGAGTATTTTAAACTCACTCCTAAATGTAATTCATGCTTAGTTACTGTTTGAGTGTGTAAAATTGCTAATCACCATTGTTGATCTTAACTATGAAAGTTAGATCTTCAAAATCACAATTTTTCAACCTTAACCAAACCAAGTTTTTAGAGATGATTTTGAAAGAATATAGTATATAAAGTCTATGGTTTAAGTTATGGAGCTTAAGACGTTCATATCACAACGTATATTGAAAATGAAGTTTTGATGTCTTTTGAAATTTCATAAAATTTGAGAGCTATAGTTTGTTTCATGTTAAATTGAGTACATATTCATAATCCTTGTGAAAAACTAAAGAGAATCATATATTACATGTCCTATGAATTGTTGGATCTGAAAATGGGTCAAAAAGACCCCTGAAATCTGAAACAGAGCAATCTGATGAGGAAGATGAAGCCTCTGCTTTAACTCGCGCGCGCGATCGCGCGTGCAGATCGCGCGAGCGATCCGCGCGCGCGAGACTTGTATTCCCAAGCAGACAAAAAAGTTTATATATTAAAAATGAAAATTGGACAGATCGCGCGAGCGAACCGCTCGAGCAACCCCTCGCGCGAGCGATCTTTGTGTCCCCAGGCAGACAGAAGGGTTTATATAAAGAAAAAGGAAAAATGGGCAGGTCGCGCGAGCAACCCCTCGCGCGAGCGGCCCGCGCGCACGACTTCTGGCAGTTTCAAATTTTGTTTGTTTTGTGATAAAGAACTGTTTGGGTGGTATTTTATGAACTGCTAAAGCTCTGTTTGGGAAATTTATTAAAGCAGAATCTTAATTGATTATGTTTGAATGATTAAAACGTTGTGTATGACTTATCAATTCCCGTACGCTCGTCGTTTGTATAAATCAGTAAATTGCCTCATGTTTTTCCCAAATTCGGTCACATATACGAGAATTATATCTGTTAAATAATATTGTGGTTGTTTCCTAAAATGAACTCCTTGCTTTAATATTGGATTAAATGAGTAATGTAAAAAGGTAAATGAGTATGTTTTACATTCAAAGTTATGTTTTTAATACTCACCAGCTTCTTGAAGCTGACGACGTTGATGCGTCCTGGACATTCGTGTTCAGGTTTTTCAGGTTATGATCAGGCTGAACGTTATGACTATGCGAATTGAGAACAACTGCTGGGAATAGAATTTACTTTCATATGCTTTAAGTTGAACTGATTTTGTAATAAGGATGACTGTAATAGACACTAAGTTATTGTTTTGATTTAAGGCGGTTTGTGCCTTTAGAGACCCCGTGCTGTAATATGTAATAAGTTAGAAAAATATTTGTTAGCTTTGATTGCTCTACTCTGATTATGACATTATTGTTGTTCGACGTTTGGGACGGAATCGATCCTTCAAACTGTCGCGATCTACGGGTCCATAAAGGAAATTAAACGCTTTCCTTATTTATGCTACGTCGGGGCGTGACAAATATCTCACAATTACCAGATGTTTATCTTCAAAAAATGGAGATAAATTAATCTTAGAAACAGATGCTTCTGATACATGCTGGGGATGTGTATTAAAAGCTAATCCTGCTTCTTTTTGGCCAGAAGAGGAACCACATCTTTCGGTTAATATTATAAAGGGTTAAATGCATTTTGCACCCTCAAACTATACCATATTTTGCACTTAAGTCCCTAAACTATCATTTTTCGCATTTAGCTCCCTCAACTATCATTTTGTGGCAGTTTTCCCTCTCCGTCACTTTCAGCGTCACTACTTTTGGTGTCAGTAAAAAGTGACATTTTTTGTCACTAAAAGTGAGGGAGGGGGCAAACTGTCACAAAATAATAGTTGAGGGACCAAAATGCAAAAAATGAGAGTTTAGGGACCAAAGTACAAAACTTGATATAGTTTGAGGGTATAAAATGCAATTTACCCTATTATAAAACCAAGAAAGAAACCAATTCCTTTGTATCTTAAAAAAAAAGAACTTATTTGTGGATATAATTCTGGTACGTTTAAACCAAACGAATAGAAATATATCTTTTTTGAAAAAGAATTACTTGCTATTAAATTAGCAATTAAAAGATTTCATTTTATTTAGCACCAAAAAACTTTATTGTCAGAACAGACAATAAAGCTGTCCAAGATTTCCTTGTAAATAAAAATTCCATTGAACAAGGAAGAAGATTGGCTTGGTATAATTAAATTTCTGAATGTATTTTTGAGGTAGAACATCTTAAAGGTACTAACAATTTGCTTGCAGATTTGCTTAGCAGGAACTGCTACGATAAGGAGCATGAATAAGGGTAAACAACCCTCACAAGGAGATTGGGTCACCATTTCCAAAAAGGCAAATGAACTCCAAAAGAAAGTCTATATTGTTTTCACTGGACGCAAAACAGGTATTTATCAAACATGGCCAGAATGCCATCAGTAAGTTAATCAGTTTCATGGAGCATGCTATTTATGAAAGCATGACAAAGGCTAGAAAAGCCTACTACTCTACTATTCCTATGCCATTGCCAAACAAGCAATATGAGCATATGCCAAGATTTGAAAATACCCACACACCAAAAAATAATGAATCTGGGAGTTCCAATTTTTATAATCCTGGACTACCTATGAAAATTTATGATGAACTTAATGGTGCATGGAAAACCCATTGTGCCAATGAAAGATCTAAATTTTGAAAGCATATGAGTGCTTTAGAAGATAAAGTAGCTGAAAAAACAGCTAGACTAGATGAGCAAACAACAAAATTATCTAATTAAACAAATGAATTGGGCAGAAGATTTTAATTTTGAGAAAATAAACAATTTTCTTCAAATATCTGATCTCATAAGCCATGATTTTTCAGATCCAATTTTTGAAAAAAAATCAAGAGAATTTGTCTCTTTGAAAAAGCAAGACATCTTCTACCAAGAGATATTTTTATTCAATTAAAGAAATGGTGGAAGATCATCAAGAAATGATTCGTGCACTACTTTTTCGATCCCATGAAAAAATTAATTTTCATGATGAGATTCCTAAAATAACCATCTTTGTAAACCATGAAGAATGATTTTATGAAGACATTCAATGGGGAATAGCTAATCAAGTTGTTTTTTCAGATTCTTGAATCACATAGTTGGATTCATTTTCCAACTATGATTAAGTGCATGCTTTCCTATATAGTACAAACCTATATGTGGAATAAATATACTTTTTGGATAGCAAGCACCGTTGGATGGAGAGAAAGAGAAAATTTCCTGTAACCATATCAGATTTGGTATCTTAAACCCAAAGGAGAATGGGAATTCAAAAATGACTTACGAAAAACTGATTCATTGGATGTGGTCAGAAAACTAGATTCGGCACAATATTGGGTAGATAGCATTTTATCTATCTCATCAAATGCTGCAGACATTAATGGATCAGCAACTCTCCCATTTATGGTAACAGATGGTAGAATAGTATTTGTTACATACCATGCTATGGCCTATACAAGTGCAGATGAACAAATCAAAGAAGCAGAACTGCTACTAAGATTAAGAAAGAGAGATCAACTAGATCTTCTTCTAGATCTGTCTATGACAGCAGATGACGAAGAGCAATTTTGTTCACAACAATTCAGTCAGGACCTAGATGACGAAAGCACCCACGACTTTGATGATGAAGCATACTAAAACCTGATAAATGCCATGAAAGCATAGTGGGACCCAGCCAAGGGTGAATTATTGTATAAGACTCCGGAATGACTACAACCTTATCCAGGACACGTGGAGGTTTCTACAATAGCAAGAAAAAGTTATCTAGACAGGGTCACTTTTTAAAAGGGGGGAAAGAGGACAGATGGACTATCCCTATTAAAGTCTATTAACTGAAAATGTAATAGGACAAAAACGTATAGATATTCTTTGTACTTAGTCTTTGTCCATTTATTATGGAAACTGTAGCGGATGTAAAAAATATATTTTGAGATCCACAAATAGTGGACCATTGGTAAGTCTATTTAAATACATACCCACTTAGTCTTTAGGATGATCTAACAACGTCCACTTGTAACCTTACTACTTGTATCTCTTAACCTTTAATAATACTTTCCTACTTCTTCGTCTTTTTCTTCACTTCTTCACTACTTGGTGTAACTATTTGTGTACAGAGGAGGATTATGCTCAGAACTGGTTGATTTTGTGAGGGGGCTGGTTCGGCAAAGTACATTGATGCCATTAGTCTCCAAGTGGGAGATTATTGGGATTGTGAACCCAACATCGACAAAACACCAATTATCGGGTCCAGGTTTCGAGGTGTCCATGGGTCATAAACGAGCTCAGTTGATTGGGTCAATTTTTGAGTTACAGAAGAAAAAAAAAGAGAAATAATAAACAAATTCATAGATTTCATTTTTCTTAACAAGTATGAACAATATTTCCAAACCATTTTATTGCATTAATACAACAAAAATACTACTCGCACATCTAAAATCACACCCAATTCCATACTCAACACATCATGTCTCTTGATTCTAGTAGATCTCGTGTGGAACTCACATGGGGTCCATTAAAATCAAGGGCCAGAATTATTAGGTGTGGAATTTGGTATAGATTTAAATGTGGGTGTAAAATTACTCTTAATAAAAAGCTTTCCTATGCATGTGTTTTTCTTACTACTGAAATCATCTAGTAAATCACTCAGAAACAGAAAAAAATCAACTAGTAAAATTACAAATGCTGGTGTTTGGAAATATTGCATAGGACCCATCAAATTGTTAAAATTACAAAAAAAAAATTGTATAATTTCAATTTGAAGACTCCAACTTTTGATTGTTTAATTGCAATGAGAGTGAAGGACGAAATTACTTGCATATCCATGCCAGTATTTTGTGTGTGTGTGTGTGTGTGAGAGAGAGAGAGAGAGAGAGAGAGAGAGAGAGGCAGGTCTGGCCGAATGTCATTATCAAAGGATGATTTTGTTTGGGGAATTAAGGTGGAACCCACACAAGAGTCGGCATGAAGTATGGATGGGTATATAGATTACACATGCAAGTAGTGTGAGTGACAATATAAAATAAAAATTCATGCCACATAGGACTGATCTATTTTTGCATCAGCGGGCCTACTATTAAGGAATAAATACATCAATTGGGGAGTAGTTAAAAGGTGAGGCTATTAGTGACACCCCCACAACAAACCCCTAAAACCCTCAATTTTGCTCCACTTCAACAACCAATCTTTGGATGCTCTTTTGCCTCTTCGTAGATATGTATCCTTATGGTGATGATCTACAGTACCCTAATTTTTTATTGGCCAACTCTTTTGCGCCCCTCTTCAGTATTTTTTTACCACTTTATTCTGTACTTTTTGGGGAGAATATTTTATGTTATCGTCACCTTGTAAAATGGTCACTGTCATCTCTTCATTTTTTGAGACTTACGTGGTACTTATAAAATACTAAACTTACAGTGAAAGTCACACGAGTGTGACAGTTATATAAGATCATTTCTCATACATTTGTCCATTAGAATAGATATTTATGGGCCCATTTGGCAAAACTATTGCTTTTACATTACAATTCATTTGAAAAAGTAAAAATTAAAATTAAAAAAAAAAAACAAATTTGACCAAAAGTTTTCTCACGTAGGTTTTGGGACTATTGCAACTTGGAGAAGTTGGTTACCCTAGCAGTTTCATTTTAAATTTTGGAGTTACATAATCATTTATGAACTCAAAATTGTTGTCAAAGGAGGGCTTTGTCTTTGACATTTGTATGGTTGCAACTTGCTCGGCCGTGGGCTTACTCGAACCAAGTCCAAGTTCAATCTAGATTTACAGCACGTTTGAACTATCGTTAGTGAAATTGAGGATGTGGGAGGGCTTGAAATCACAAGCATAAATGGAAATTTTGTTGGACTTTGGACACTTTTTAATAAAATAGGACGAGTTTGAGTTAACAATCATAAGCCCGAAAGCTCATGTGTGGCAGAAGTATCAAGCGAGTGAAGTGGCAATCCAAACTTGAAACCCATCACATATTTGTATTTGCCACTTTTATACAAAATAAAAAATAAAAAATAAAAAAATCACGCTTAGTCTTGAGCTAGTTTTGTTAGGATTAAGACTCAGCTTGGGTGGAGAATAGTGAAGCTCAGGTGGGACTTGGGCTAGGTCGGAACCAACAAGGGGCCAGTATGGGCCCAGGCTCCCCTAAATTTTTTAAAATTTTACTTTTAGTTTAGATATTCTATGAGTTTTAGAAATAGCCCCCCCATGAAATTTTGAAAATTATACTTTTAGCTTAAGAATTTTATGAGTTTTAGAAATAGGCTCCCCTGGAATTTTAAAAGACATCATATAATTTTTAAGTTTCACCAAATAGACCCAGATTATATTTTCAAACATTACATTTCAAAATTAAAAATCACATATTTTACCCAGAAATGGGGTGTAAAAATAATTATACATCTTCTCTCCCTCTTTTAATATTTTTTGCCTCCTATATCAAGACCAAAAGCGACCCACTTTCTCTTTTTTTGTTGCGACATAAAATCAATTCTACACATAAGATAAATTCTATACATAATTTTGTATAAGTACACCAGTCACGTGCCCCAGGGTTCAAGATGGAAATTTTAAAAATTTTCCTATTTTGGCTACACTGGGGCGTGATAGAGTTTGAACTTGGACAGACTCTACTAAATCTCAAATGGACATGACAAAATTAAAAATCAAATCCAGCTTGCCTGAATTAATATGTGTAATCATAATCAAGAACAATCATCAAACTATTAAAGCATGGATCAATAATCTAGGATTAAAACATAAACTAGTAATGCGTTGTACTTCAAGATCTTTATTCTCATGTATGTTCACGATTAAGTCCACCTAATCTAAAAGATAATAAGAAAACATACCGTGATCCATAGTATTTCCTTACTTGACTCTTGAAATCAAACTGATGGCTCTTGAAGTTGAGATGATGTCTCTAGAAATCAGACTGATGGCAGATTCCTTCTTAGGATTTCAAACCCTAAAATATGTTAGTATTGAAGAACTCTCTTGCCCTCTAAATTCGTGTTGCATAAAAGTGATTATTGATGGAGAGTTATCACTATATTTAAAGGGAGAGAGAGGACCTAATAGTCTCCTAAGTAGCCTCTAATTCTGCTTACCCATCAAAGCAGACATTTAATGGAATATTAGGATTCTCTTTGACCCATTATCTAAACCTTCTATGATTATCCCAATCATATCTCTCTAAATCGAATTGATATATTGGACCATATAATAGTAGATTTAATTTAGACTTTCCTTATCAATTCCGCAATCCCATAATGAGTGGTAATTCAAAATTAAGTCTAACATTCTCCCACTTGGTCCGAAAAACAATCTAATGATTTATTGAGTAACATAAAACCGGTACATACATCGGAATAATTATTCATCATAGTTATTAATACCTTAATCGAACAAACCACTAATGCGAGTCATGGCGGTTGCATACTAATTCAAGAATATGTTCCCTTCCATGTACCATTATTTAACTAGGCCTATAAGGTGGGTCATCTATAATGGTCCAATATTGTCTTGTAAAAAGACTATTTTGTCAAATTCACCATTAATATCATTCATGTATACAATGTTGACAAAATACATACACGTTCAGAAAATACCTTTATTGATATCATATCATAGTGTCTTTGCATAACAACCACTAGCAATCCATTATCACATTTTAAACACTACGCCCAAGACCCATCCCTTCAATATGTTGTAAAAAGGTCTTTAATGCTAGTGCTTTAGTAAGTGGATATGCTACATTCACACTTGTACTAATGTGTTCAATAAACACTGTCTGTTTCTGAACTTCTTCTTTCACTGATAGATCAGTGTTGGTTACCACGACCGATTGAGTCACAAGGGTAGTTGACGCAGATTTGACTGCTTCAACCAATGGGTGTGTAACCTCCGCATCGGTTACTAGAGCATCATCATGCTCTTGTACCACAATAGTGTCCGAAGGAGTTGTTGAAATGTTGGGATCCATGGTAGGAGGAATGAGAGAATGAGTCAATGAAGGAGACACTACCATCAAGGCAGGAGGAGATTCGAGGACGTCGGACACAATTAGATTAACCATCCTTGTGGTATCATCTATCAAGTCCTTTTCTATAGCGTCTATTGTAGCCTTTCATAATAATAAATAAAATGCCATTTTTTCTGTTTTATTAGTGTGTACTATTTGTAGTTATGGTATTATTTTTAATAAATAAATAATATTTGTGTTAACATTTATTAATACAATGCCTTTAATTTTGTAACCCCTTAATAGATTTAATTTTATTGTTACTTAAGACTGTGCCCCTAAGATACCCTATAATTTCGGATAAAAGTTTTAATAAAATATAGTATCACATTACTTACATTTTTGCCCCTAACAATTATGTTTGGAATATTATCCTAAAGCTAATCGGACCAACTAACTAGCTTAACTTACTAAGCTAGACTAACTGATCAACGAACTAAACTGCATCACTTGAATCAACTGATTGAGAGCTCATGATGATATTCACTGGATATAAATTGTGAGGTGTATGCTTACCTCTAAACCAGTGAATTCACATGACTTAGATTTAGATTGGTGTGTGCTTGATTATATTACCACAAATTTCTTACTGATTGAACGCTTCAATCATTACTTTCCTATGGATGAAATTACGTGAGGTGTGTGTTTATATTTTTAACATCAATCCTTATTCACTACTTTGCCTTTATAAACACATTACAGTAGTAAAACATATACACACACACTCAAGAGCTCTCTCTCATTTACTCTCAATCACAAAGCACACACACATATATTTATGGAAATACAGAAAATGAAAGAAAAATTACCACAGTAGAAGCCCAAAGAAGCCATTGATATAGCTCAGAGCTTTATTACGCTTTTTTAGAAATTCTTCGGTCTCTTATGCCACCCAAACTAGTAACCGGTGAGTCTTTTAAACCCACTCTTTATGTACTTTAAGTCATTATGCACAATCCGTGGGCTTCAAGAATGAATAAATACGCCTATATATGTATATATATAGCCACGGAGGTCCAAAATTAGCGGTACCGAAAATGTTAAAGAAAACTCATTCCGTAAATTGACAATGAAAGAATATGATTCCAGGGAGTTCCCCTAGAAACAGTTTGTTAATTGGTTAAGTTCTTGACCACCAAAAGTGAAATTATGTATTTGCCATGGTTTTAGATTCTTGGAAATTTTTAATTAAAATTCAGGACATGTAACTTAGATTTTTGGAATCCTTGCAAAAAAGCATGCAACTTTCATATAGGACTCGTTGCGATCACATAAGAAACGAGAGAGATATAGTGACTTTAAGAGGTCTTGGACTAAAAGCGCAGCCAAACAGACCTTTAACCAGATCTGCAGAACTTTTGGAGAAGACAATGCATGGTTTTATTTAGCTGACCTTCGTAACATTTAAATAATTTATTCTGGTAGTTTGAAAATAAAACTAAAGTTGACAGAATGGCTTAGTTGTTAATTTTTGATCCTTAGGATTGGAGTTCAAATCTTGCTGGCTACATATTAGTTAGTAAATTGCTTTTTTTCGCACATAGATTGACTTATGGGCCTATTGTGCTCAGTGCAACAAAGTTTTCCAGCAGACCGCATGGGTTTGGTTTTGGTCTTGATTTATTATAAGCCCATATGTGAATTAGAAATAAATAAATGCTTCTTTTATTGTAAATAATTCCTAAATTATGTTTTAATTATTATAGCATATAATTATTTCGAAAATGTCATTAAATAATATTTCCACTTTCTGTAAATTTTCTTAGTAATGCTAAAATATATTTATTATTTATTTTATCTTAATAATTGATAAATATTAGTTTACTATGTATAAAATAAGTATTAAAAATACTTATTAACCCTATTAAATTCTATTATTGTTAACATGTTGGAGAACAGTACATATAGTTTTATAATTTATCACATTATAAAATGAGAGCTCAATATTTTTAATAAATTAATTAATGGTCATTTAACTAGTATTTTAAATACCTATGGTATTTCCAAAAAAAAAAACATAGAGGAATTGTATTTTGATATCTTGTCTTCATTAAAAATAATGTCAATGCATGTACCATCTACTTTTATATATTTATGTCATAGAGAAGGATCTTGCGGCTATATTTATATGTTATTTTATCCTCTAAAATTGTGATAAAAATTCTATGACTTTGAAAATTACGCCGTCAGTTTCCTAAAATCAAATTAAGATAAATTGGCTTACTTGATGATAATCACGTGTTTAAAACAACCACTGCCATGTTAAAGAAAATCGTAAATAGAATAAGTCATACACGTGCATAGTCGAGATGACATGTTGGAAAGGGGTCATTTCGGTCGACATATACATCTTGTGAGAAATAAGTAAAGAAATGGTGTCTTGAGTTGTGTCACCTTAATTATTCCAAGTCGATTCGGATACAGTAGATTAATTAGGAAGGATTGAGCCTAGGCCGACTCGGATGGCAGGCTAGTCAGAGTCTTGTGTCACCTTAATTATTCTAGGCCAACTCGGATATAGTAGATTAATTAGGAAGGATTGTGCCTAGGTCGACTCGGATATGGCAGGCCAATCAGGTCGTGTCCAAGCAGACTCGGATACAGTAGACCGATCTAAAACAAAAGGCCTCATGCCGGATGATTCTGGCAAATTGAATGAGTTGAGAGATTGTGGTCGAGATAAAAGAGTCAGTAAGATGAGATGTGTAGTCACCCCAATTTTGACCAAACGTCGAGTTAAGTGGAGTGATACCTCCAAGACCCGATGATGACAATGTCTAGCCAATCTAGTACTTCCAAAGATGATTCAAGCTCTTCAAAGGACTATCCAAATCTAAATGGAAAGCAAAAGAGAAAAATGGAAAATAGATCCCAAAACAGCACTTGACATCTTTTACGGTAGTCACAGGTTGCCGCTGCGGCACTCCCTAACTGCCGTAGCGGCAGTCAGTGAGCACCGCAACGGCAGTCACCAAGTGCCGCGTGTTTACATCAAGTGCCGTAAAAAATGGATTCCCAGAAAAGACGGCAGTCCCTGGAGTTGTCTGCGGCATTCAATGAATGCCGTTCCGGCAGTCAGTGAATTCTGCGCCGGCATTCAGTCAATGCCGCAGCGGCATTTACTGAGTGTCGCTTCCATCTCCATTGAGTGTCGCATTTTTGTAGCAGCCAGCTGTTATACAGCACGTTTTGTACTATCAAAAGGACGCCTGAATTAGGGTTTTTTGCTCTGAAATGACTGAAACACCCCTCCAAATTTGTCTATAAATAGAGGATGAATATCCTCTTGCAAGGGGTTGGTTGGTGGTTTTAAGGTTGGATTTTCTTTGAATCTAGAGGTTATATTAGTGTTCTCCTTGTCTTAACTTTCAAAATTCTTCTTAAAACATAATTAGGAGCGAGTTTAGAGGAGTTTAAAGAAGGAGTTGTGTGAATTAAAGGTTGAAGATCTTGATTAGTCTTAGGAAGTTCCTCACCACCACAAGTTGAGGATATTTTTGGAGAGAGACTCTAAACTAGTTGGGTTTAATTATAGTTTAATCATAATATACTTGAACTCTTGAAATCTTCTTTTTTCCTTCTTTTTTTTTCCTTTCCTATTAGTCTTTGAGATTTATAAGACCTTCAATGTCTTACATGAATCCTTAGACTTGAAACCCTTTAATTCTCTTGTAAGCTCATGATTTACAAGGAAGTTGAAGTTGATATTAGTACACTTGATTAATAAATCTAAACCTATCTCCATGGTTTAGATTTGTTATGTTTAGGTCTCATGAAATTTTTCCATATTTCTTTGAGACCTTTAAGATATGAATATAGTTAGTCTCCCATGACCATCAAATGGTAGGAGAGGTGGTGTGGTTCAAGCCAAGTTCCATAGCTCAAATTAGTTAATAAAGTTGTATTTGAATAAATGATGCAGTGAGTTCACAATCTGTTTTTGATCATAGATTTTTAGTTGAACATCGAACCGTTGGAATTGAATGAAACCAACGGGAAAGTGTTTATGACTCAAAGTTCTACCACTACAATTTTTTTAAGGTAGTTTTATGTTTGGAGTGGTTTGGTCAAGGGTTTTGTGGAACAACTATAATCTGTCCAAAGTTTCAGAACAGTAACACTCTTTTGAAATAAGCAAATCAGAACCTTAATCAAGCACTCTTGACCCAAAATAAATTTTTCTAAGTAGTTTAATGTGTTAGGAAGCTACCCTAAAAAGACCAAAGCATTTCTGATTTTTTTTTACTATTTTCAGAAAATCATACAAAAACTCTAGACGGGGAGTTGTAAGTCTCTGAGTGATGTCTAGTGTTTGTCCAATTCCCGGAGATCTAACCGTTAAAACATCAATTTTCTTTTTGGGTTAGAAACTAGACACACAGAGGCATCTTGCGTCCAAATATCATCAAGAGCAAACTACGGGAAGTATGTTTTTTATTTCTTTGAAGTTCTGATCTGCTCTCAGCAATTTTCATAATTCTATCACCACTTTGATATATCTTGCAAACAACAGTCTAAATGATCTCTCCATGACCTAGGACTTAAACCATGTGTTAATAATGATTAGTTAAGCTTAAATACAGAGGCTAAATGATCCAAACCAAGGAATAATACAATAGCTTATTCTTGTTCATGTAATCATGCACATTCATTCATATAGATCGGTATTAGAATTCATAATTGCGTCATTTCTTCTACTTGATAGAATTAAGTTAGACATTTAGGAATAATTATCCGATATTATACATTCTTCCTAAAAATATGTGGACTAACCCTTGTTTTGTAGCGCCTTTGAGGTATAATTTCTCAACCCTTTCTCTAGTTTATTTAATTCCTTGATTTTATTGATTTTATGACCTCATGCGCGACACACTAGAATTAGGATCGTGCCTTATGTGAATATATGTGATTAGAGACCTTTTCTTAGGATCTTTCTATTCGTATGCATTGCACGTTTAATATTCACGGCATGGATCTCGGGTAAGTTTCTATAGTTCCCTATTTGCATATTATATTGCTTGCTACTTGAATTACGTTATTTTTGAATGATATTTTATCACTTGCAATTTTACACCCTTTAGACATGCTTTTGTAATGTATATTTATACATATGTATTAATTGAGGACATCCTTGGATAATTAATTCGATTAAAAGGATGTCGAGTAGAGGCTTATCGCGAGATAGGATGAGAAGGGGTGTTTTAGTCCAATGGGCTCCTTCCCTTCTCATTTCGTAATCCCTGGACCTAGTTTAATCTTTGGTTTTGCAAAAAGATCAGCTGCTTTAATAATAGTTTCTTAATTTTCCCTTTAAAAAAATTAAGTGGCGACTCATTGTTTTGCGTTTTAAATTAAAAAAGATTTTAAAAGAAAAGCTGTGGGTAAGAAAAATGCGATATCCACAATCTGGCAACTCTGCTGGGGATCGAACCCAGAATCTCTGTTTCGCAAACCAGGATTTCTGATTTTGGGTTCACTCGAGGATTAGACTTGAAAGCATCCTTTAAATCGAATTAATTAATCTTTGCGTGCCTGTTGCATTTCACTTGCATGTCCAGCCAATCGATTGCACGGAACTATGACCTTGGAGGCTCAGGGCAACTCGGTCGGTCAAGCCATCATGGGACTGTGTGATCACCATTGATCTCGTACCAAGTGTTGGTATATGAAGCACCCTATCGGATGTGTGTCAAGGGTCCCTTATTTGACCAAAACCCAGCCTTTGCGTGATAGTTTCTGTAGAACCTTTCAATCTTAGGAAAATAATTCTTGATTAGGATTATATGCTAGGGAATTTTGTATGCCCAAAAGGGATTACTTGAGATGATGACGATGTTTGCTTGATGTAGGATGTATAACCTCTTAATCACTTTTGAACATTTCCTCTTCACGTCCTATGACATTTGAGAACATGCCGAATTTTGATTATAAGGGTACACTTCTTATATCTTGTTAGCTAAGCATCATTGACCTTGTGTGTATCCGAATTCATGAAAAGTACGATGATAATCCGATCATGTGATCCTTCTACCCAAAAAATTTTAAATCCATCTTTGAAAACAAACATATTTTTGCCATCATTATTCCAAGGTATTCAATCGCTCTTTCGAAAATCTTTGGAGTTCACTTTTTGATTAAAATTTCAAGTCAACCATCTTTGAAGGAAGAACCCCAAATTCTTGAAAGATTTTGAAAGTTTTACCAACTAAAGAAACGCTTTTCAAAGCAAAGTTTCAACCCAATTATCTTTTGTTGAGAAATGTTGTTGCCTTCAAAGGAAAGCTTCTTAAGAATTTGAAAGATCCCATCATCTAGGGAAATGCTTGTCAAATGAATTTCAAAAAAATAATTCTAAAATTTTCAAACTTTGAAGGGGTAATGAGGATCACAATGAGAAGAGAAATTAGCGCACTTGATATGGATGAGGATCTTATGTGCTTATGTGTTTATGTGTTAGGATTAGGATTTTCTTTTCTTTGGCATATAGAATAGGCACACACATACATTACATCCGTGTGACATATAGAAGAGAGTTTTTACCAAGGGTCTTTTTAAAACAAAATATATATGTGTGACAAAAGGAAGCGAATAAAAGTTTTTTAAAGGGAAAATTTAAACCTTTTTGTAGGGGCAAAAATAGCATCAAGTTCAAATCAAGCATGGTTTAGGGATCCCACAGCAAGGTTAGTAAGAAGAGAAGACGCTGAAATGGCAGAAGAAAGGAACAACGAGGAAGTAGCCGGGTTGAGAACACTGGTAGAACAACAAGCAGAGCAAATGAGGTGGCAAGCCGAAAATATGAACCGTATGATGGGAATGATAGAAGCACTGAATCGCCAACCACCGCATGTAATTCTGCCAGTTATGGACCCACCTCTAAGGGGGAAAGGAGATTGATTTGATGATCAGGAGGCACAGTGGACTGATGCACAGCAGGCCAACAGGGAAAGGAAGAAAGCTGAGAAAGAGAAGCTACTGACCGAGAAGATAGATAAGCTGGAAAGGGTAATGCGCAAGGCTCGGGGAGTTGACATTTATTTGCTGGAACTAGAAGGTTTATATGATGGGGTTTGCGAGGTACTACCTGCTGGATTCAAAATGTCGGTCTTTGACAAGTTTGATAGAACAGGAAACCCTCGAAGTCATATCTGAATGTGCATCGGCGCCTTTCAGCTAAGTGGCTTTAGCACAACCATGATGGATGTCTTGTTCCAGTAAACATTAACCGGAGCCACACTATCGTGGTACCTTACATTAGAGCCGAGCAAAACCCGGGTCTGGGAAGAAGTGATTAAAGCATTCGTGGCACAGTATGCATACAATCAGGACCTGGATGTCTTGGATACTTTGAACCAATCTGACATTTCCATCGATTCAACACCAGAAGACCTTGTGGGAATGATCAGTAGAATTCCGACTCTGGCTATTACCTTCTCATCAGACGACCTAACTCTAGGAGGGCCTGCTCACAATAAGCCATTGTATGTCACTATTGAATGCCTGGGGAACACTATACCTGCTCGTCTTGTCGACAATGGATCCGCTCTAAATGTGTGTCCATTCTGAACAGCCAAGCACATGGGTTTGGATGAAACAACGTTCGTACCATCCGAGCAGAAGGTAAGGGCATACAACAAAACTCAGAGAGCGGTCATGGGAATAATTCTCCTTCATCTAGCTGTCGGGCCTATGGAAAAGGAAGCCGAATTTTAGGTCATCGACATACCTGCTTCTTTCAATTTACTGCTGGGAAGGCCGTGGCTAGACAGTTTGGGTGCCATACCATATACGGTTCATCAGAAAGTCAAGTCTGTCTGGAAGAGAAAGGTCTGTGATATTCTCGAGGATAGTTGGGTTCGTCCGTCTGAAGCTTCATCGAGCGAACCGGTTTTGGAGGTACAATTCCAAGGAGAAAAAACAGGTCTAGGAGGGTTCGAATTCATTAATATATTGGAGGGAGAAAAGCCGAGAGAGTTTCTACCATTATATTTCGATCAGTACGCGAGTCCACTGGTCGTTGGTATCATGAAGTAGATAGGTTTCTTCCCAGGTATGGGATTGGGTAAGAATCATCAGGGTCTGCCGAAATTTCCAAGTATCGCCACTCAGACTCATACTCATGGCCTAGGCTATCAACCGTCAAAGAAGGAGCTGAGAGATAAGAAGAAGGCAATTGATGCACCACTGGATCCATACCTAAAGACACTCAATGGTTACTTTGTGAAAGAAGGAGAGGATTTCCCCTATTGTGGCTTCCTAGAACCATGGGTGGATCAGAAGGACAAGTGAATTAAGCCTGGGTTTGAGATCTTCTTCCCCCACGAATTCTCTGAGTATCAGGATCCATACCTACAGATACCCGTAAAGTCAGCTACTATAAAAGATTGGGTTGGTGCACTAGATGACTCAATCATGAAGAACCTGTTGGGCGAGGAAAGCATAGAAGTTAAGGGAATGGGCCAAGAAGGGGTCGTAGAAGAAAAGGCTGGAAAAGAACACGCTGGGATTGGTAGAAGAGATGCAAGGCAAGGAGAACGGCATGGAAAGGACCGAGAAGCCAGAAATGAGGGAGATTACCAAGACAGAGGAACTAGAAGAGTGCTTCATCATCGATCTGGGAGAAGAAAGCGAGAAAGAGTGGATTTTTGAGTCTAGTGATAGGTATCCCCCACACCCAGAGTCTGTAATGGCCCAAATGAGGCGTCTTTCAATTTCTATGTCTGTTGTAATTGCTCTAAAGAAAATCAATGAAAATATGACCAATTCTGCCTACTCGAATGCGCTTAATGAATGTGATGAATGTGATGATCATGAAATACCAGATGAATTGCAAAAGTTAATCGAAAAAGAAAAAGAATTTGCATGTAAAGTCATTGAGAACACTCTAACGATCAATCTAGGAAATGAATATAATCCTCAAAATGTCTTTATTGGCTCTATACTTAGCAAAGAAGAAACCAAAGAATTAATCAAACTATTAAGTGAATTCAAAGATGTTTTTGCAAGGTCTTATAATGATATGTCAGGCATTTATCCAGAAATAGTCCAACACCACATCCCCGTCTTCCCCAATTCCAAACCTGTAAAACAAAAATTGAGGCGGATGAGGCCTGAATGGGCACTCAAAGTCAAAGAGGAAGTTGAAAAACAGTTGAGAGCCGGATTCTTAATGGTTACCGAGTATCTAGAATGGATCGCCAATATAGTATATGTCCCGAAAAAGGATGGTCGTGTTAGGGTCTGTGTCGACTTCTGGGATCTGAACAAAGCCAACCCTAAGGATGATTTTCCTTTACCTCACATTGATGTGTTAGTGGAAAATACAGCTGGGCATGAACTCCTATCTTTTATGGATGGGTTTTTAGGGTACAACCAGATTCTAATGGCACCCAAAGATAGGGAGAAAACCACTTTCACTACACCACGGGGGACATATTGCTATAGGGTAATGCCATTTGGACTCAAAAATGCAGGAGCAACTTATCAGCGGGCCGCTACTACGCTATTAGACGACATGATCCATAAGGAGGTAGAGTTGTATGTGGACGATATGATTGTAAAATCTAAGGAAATGAGAGGTCACTTTGAGGCATTAAGAAAATTCTTCAGAAGGTTGAGGGAATTCAGAATGAGGTTGAACCCCCAGAAGTGCACCTTCGGAGTCTCTACCAGAAAATTGTTAGGGTTTCTCATTACTCAAAGAGGGATAGAGGTGGACCCGACCAAGATAAAGGTCATTGTCAAAATACAGCCGCCCAAGAACGAAAAAGAGTTAAGGAGATTTCTGGGTAGAATACAGTTCATAAGCCGCTTCATCTCAAAGCTCACCTTAACCTATGACCCGTTGTTTAGGTTACTCAGAAAAGGGGGGAAATTCGAATGGGATACCCTATGTCAACAAGCCTTTGATAAGATTAAATCTACCTCCAAAACCCACCTGTCCTGTCACCACCCTCACCCGGGAGGCCTTTACTGTTGTACCTTTCTGTGTCCGAGGATTCAATTGGGTGTATGTTGGCCCAAGAAGAGGAAGAGGGGCATACGGAAAAAGCCATTTATTATTTGAGCAAGAGGATGACCGCATACGAGCTGAAATACTCACTTTTAGAAAAAGCTTGTTGGGCCCTAGTCTGGTGTACCCATCATCTTAGGCACTACATGTTAGCCTTTCCCATTGTCCTAATCTCCCGAATGGACCCACTCAAATACCTATTCGAAAAGCCTATCTTGACCACTAGAATTTCCCGTTGGACTATGATGCTAGCCGAATTCGATATCAGATATGTCACTTCCAAATCTGTTAAAGGAAGAGCCGTTGCTGAATACCTAGCCGACCTTGCCGTAAAATCTGAGGAGAAAGGGCTCAAGTTTCCCGACGAAGGGGTAATGGAGTTCAAAGAGGATTTGTGGAAGATGCATTTCGATGGAGCCACCAACCAACTAGGCTATGGGGTTGGAATTATCCTCGTGGCACCCGATGGAACACCTACCCCGTTAATCGTCAAGCTTAAGTATAAATCAACCAACAACACGACCGAATACGAGGCTTGCATAATTGGGATGGAAGCAGCCTTAGCTCTAAAAGTTGGAAGGATCGATGTCTACGAAGACTCTAACCTGATCATATCCCAAGTGCGAGGAGATTGGAGGGTGAAGCATGAGAAGTTGAGGCCTTACTATGACTACCTAGAGAGCTTAAAAGTACAGTTCAAAAGGATATCGTTCTACTACCTTCTCCGTGAAGAGAACCAGTTAGCCGATTCCCTAGCAACCTTGGCCTCGATGATACAAATCCCTTCGGGAGTCACCATGATACCATGATCCATAGAAATCAGGGACCAACCTTCATTCGAGATGATCGCAACGATAGAGGAAGGAGGTGAGTTGCCTTGGTACGTAGATATTTGGAATTTCATTAAGAAAGGAGAATACCCCGAGGGAGCTTCAGAGAAGGACAGAAAGGAGATCCAAAGGTTCTCCGCTCAATTTGTGATCTATGCGGATAAGTTGTGGAAGAAATCGTATACCGGGTTCAATCTGGAGTGTTTATATGGAAGGGAGGCTAAAAGAATGATGGAAGAAATACGCGAAGGAGTTTGTGGGCTCCACATGAATGGACATATGCTGGCCAAGAAGATAATTCGGCAGGGGTATTACTGGTCCACTTTGGACAAAGACTGCTGTGAGTACGTCAGAAGATGCCATAAGTGTCAAATCCATGCAAATCTAATGCATACCCCACCTTCCCAGCACTACAACATGACCATGCCGTGGCCTTTCTCTGTTTGGGGCATTGATATCATCGGAGAGATAGTTCCAAAGGCATCCAATGGACACTGATACATAATTATGGCAATTGATTATTTCACCAAATGGGTAGAGGCAGCGTCATACTCCATTTTAAAAGCCAAAGATGTGGTGAGCTTCATAGAAAAGAACATAATTTGCAGATTTGGGGTCCCGAATGAGTTCATTTCGGATCATGGTAACCATTTCCAGGGAGAAGTTATCCCACTCTTAGAAAAGTACAAAATCACCCGCCATCAGTCTTCCCCCTACAGGCCTTAAACGAACGGAGCAGTAGAAGCGACAAATAAGAATGTTAAAGAAATCTTGGGGAAAATGACCGATACATACAAAGATTGGCATGAGAAGTTACCATTTGCATTGTGGGGATACCGCACCTCTGTAAGGACTTCCACGGGAGCTACGCCATACTCATTGGTTACGAGATGGAAGTTATTCTTCCAATCGAAGTAGAAATACCTTCTTTGAGAATCTTGGCGGAGTGTGAAGTGACTGAGTTGGAATGGATACGAGGGAGGTATGAGGAACTAATACTATTGCTTGATGAGAAAAGGTTGGCTGCAATAAACCATACTCGGGGGTACCAAAAGAGGATAGCTCGTGCTTTTAACAAAAAGGTCTGCCCAAGGAAGCTTGCTGAGGGTGACCTGGTCCTCAAAGAACTGAAAGTGCCCGTTTATGACCCCCAGAGGAAAATTTAAACCCAACTGGGTCGGGCCGTACATCATCAAGACCCTCCTCTCTGGAGGAGCGGCCTATCTCATGGACCTAGAGGGGGTTGAATTCAAATAACCAATCAACCTCGATCGCCTCAAAAAATACTTTACTTGAGACCACTTCTTTCAAAACTTCCTACCTAGATGAACTACGCTTGACCTAATTCCCAAGAGGGGATACGTAGGCAACCAGCTCGGTTCGGTCATTAATAAATCGGCCGAGTGGCATCTTCTGTCAAGCCTTAAACTGAACTACTACGGACCTGATACCCATTTGGGGATAAGTAGGCGGGCTCTCAAAAGCCTTCGGTCCAAAAGAGAGAGAGAGAGAGAGAGAGAGAGAGAGAGAGCCTACGCCAAACCAGGGGCAAACTCCCATTTGCGGAAACCAGGGGCAAACTCCTGTTTGCCCGGAATCACTTCAGCGCCCCATAACTAGGGGCAAACTTCGTTTGCTAAATCAAAAAACTCAGATAGTGTCCAAACCCATCTCTAGATCTCTTGGTCGTCAAAATAAGTACTATAAGAGAACGAATGAGGATTCATGGTATAGGATGATTAAAGCTTCAAGCCAGGATTCAAAGCAAAGTAGCAAAAGCCGAAAAGATATTTTGAAAGGAGAATTTTCATAACTTAAAGATAAACTGAAAGAGTGAATACATTGATTAAACATGCTAGAGCATGCCTTTTTTAACATAAAAATATTTTCTGGAAACGAAAGAAGAACATCACATTCAGATGTGCAAGAAAGTAGACAGGATCCGTTTGAAGTTTTGTAAAATAAAGCTTCGCCCTGTCTTGCTTTTATCTATGAATGTCTATAAAGTCAGCCTCTCGACTAGGGTCTGAATCTGCGAGCGTTACTCAGCAGTGGGTATGACCGAAGCAGGAATCTTTCGAAGGGGAACAGCTACCCTGTCATGCCAAGCCTCAACAAACCTCACAGTGGAGGAGCGTATGATCGAACTCCTCGTGAAATCCACAGCAATATCTTCGGTAACATCTTGAAGTAATCCATACTGGCGGACCACTCGGTCGGGAATGTAGAAAGTAGTGGTATACAAACCAGACAACTAGATACCGGGCCTCCTAGGAAGCCGCACTGCGACAGAGCAATAAGACCAATTCGGGCAAAACCAGCGAATATCACCAGAAGTGGGGTTTTTGAGCCAATTAAGCCATGCATCATCCAAGCGGAACAAATGATGAACCTCAATACGGTTATAGGGAAGTGACCCACAAAAGTTTGAAGGATACACGAAGTGATCCAAGCGCTCCATAAAAATACTGTTGTGTCCTGGGCAATCCAAATACAAAGGCCATAATGATGTGCTCCAATTTCTAACCTGGAACAGCGGTTGCAAAAGTCCTAAGGGTCTTTGATGTTCAGCTTTCACTTATTGACAAGTTAAACACATAGACACAAACTCAGCTACATCCTTTTTCATTCCTTTCTACCAGAACTGTCAATCTCGATTTGTGTGCTTCTTCGAGAATATCCTTGTCATACCCGCTCCTGCGGTATTTATTTATATCATTTTAGCATGCATAGCATGCTTATGGTTATGTTAATTAACGTGTGTGAAGTGAGTGATGACTCACTAGTTATTGGAGGGTGTCTTTTGACAACCCAGTATTTTGGCCTTAAAGGCAGTCTGAAAGGTGTCAAGAGAGGACACGGGAACATGGAAAGGCATGTTGCATTGGCATAGCTAAATGACATTTATGTAATTTAAATGTTATTTGACTTATTTGGTATTTTCATGAATAGTAATTATACCTGTGTAGTATAATTTCTGATAGTTTTGATCTAGTTTTAGATCGTTTGAGAACTGTGGTGAGAACGTGAGCGACCGTTGTATAAAAAGGTAGGATGTGTAGAGATTTCGCAGAAAATAGTTTTCGGAACGTAATTACGGCGACAAACGAGACTTAGTCGAAAACTTCATAAATTTATAGTTTTCACTCGTAAAGTTATAAAATGGACGTGTAAGACGTTTCGAGGAATAATTAGAAGTTTTGAGAACTCACGGGGAGGTAAACGTAATTTTCGAGAATTTTGTCTATATATAGAAGTTCCAAGATATTTCTTCATTACAACTTTTCTAATTTCAAAATCAAAAGGGAGATTTGGGGGTTTTGGGAGCTTAGAGCTTGCAGACGCAAATCGACGGACTTCTGCCCGTTTGTTTTCAACCAAAATTCGTATTTGAACTCCCCAAGGTAAGGGCTACGTTTTGATAGTCTTTAGGCCACGTTTGGCTAAGTTTTTATAAATTTCTAAATCTAGGAATTTGGGGAAAACACGTGTAAACTTGTAGGTTTTGCGTAGGATCGGAGATTTGGTGTTTAATCGGGCTTCTAGTCGTTCCCTCAAAGTTATACGACGATAGCTCGAGGTATGAATTTCTAGCCTATGTTATATAGGTGAAATACATGTTTTATATTTCGGCGACGAAATCGAGATCCGGGCAAAATCCATGTGTTAATCTTAGGCCCGTTAATTATGCACGCGCTTAAATGTGAAAAGCATGTTAAATTTTACGCGAGCACGTATATGTGTTAAATGAGTATGTTTATGTGCCTATGTGAGTTAAAGGGGGATTTGTGCTAATTCACCGTGAGGCGTCCTCTCGAAGGGGGAGGACTAGCAGTGACGACGGTCACTTGCCGATAAAGGCATTACGTGACATGTCGAAGGGGCATGGGTCATGGTTGAGTCGAAAGACTTTGGATCGGTGAATGTGCACTTATTCCCTAGAGACCAATAGTTATGTGTTATGATGAGATTAAAGCATGATTTGTCATATATGCATATGTTAGAAATTGTGCACTCAGCATATAGCTGAGCAATGGAGATTTACTCCATTGCAGGTATAAAGGAAGGCAAGAAGAAGCGAGAAGAGTGAGGCCGATGGGAATGCCGGGGATCCTCTTGTATATGTTTTATTTTCTTTGCTGATCATTGTAATAATGAGCTTTTGAATAGCTAGAACCCTGGATTTAACTTGGAGGCTTTAGTGTGGATTTCATGATGTTGTAATAGGTATTAAAACTCTTTTGGGTTATGTGGTAATGAATCCGAACTCATGAATTCGTGTTTTGAATACTTAACTTGTCAAAGTCGGATTTTAAAGGAATATGGTTAGAGTTTTGTGAATTGCACCAAACAAGCCTTAGCTTGTTCCGCTATTGTTTCTTTTCATGGATTAGTGAGATTAAACTTGGTTTTGATAGCTTGTTATAGCTTGAGACGTTTGGATTAATGTAAGAGTGTTTGGAGTAGTAGAATTGGTGGAGGTTGGATGCCTTAGCAAAATTCTGCAGCTTTGGGCAGGATTCTGCTAAAGGGTCATTCGACCGGTCGAAGGGGGTCGTTCGACCGGTCGAAATACCCCCTGCCAGAATTCTTTTTCTACCTCTTCCGAAAATTATTAAAAGGTTTTGATTGGTTCTTAGGGTACCTTTGGGATCCCTTTCAACATAAAATCATTCGTTTTGAAATATAATTACGTTTTCAATTTTATACAGATTTTACAACTTGGAGGGTAATGTTTTCAAAGTTTTATATACTCAAGATTGTTTTAAAGTTCTTTTCCGCTGCGTATAGTTGTTGTTGAGCCTTGGTGGCGTGCCACGTGTCCTATTTCCGCACATTAGCGGGATGGGTCGTGACAATCCTTTCTTAGACCATCCGTATCGGTAACACATAATCTATTCTTGCACCGGAGTGCTCCATCGGTCCCAATTTTCCATTCCTCTGGGTCCCTTGCTAATATTTTCTGAAACCATAGTTGAAGATCGGCATTTTCTTTTACACTTCCAAAATACGACTGATAAGTGTCGGTTGCACTACAAGACATCCAAAGTGTTGTCCTTTTCCTTCTGTAGACACATGAACATCAAATTCAGCTATCGTTTTGCTTTCCATTCTCTAACCATTACAGATGCAACCATTCCTTGAGGTTTTTGACTTACGGTATATCCGATTACATTAGATTTACCAGGGTGGTATTCTAACGTGAAGTCATAGTCCTTAATCAATTCCATCCATCGATGTTGCCTCATATTCAGCCCTTTCTGAGTAAATAAATACTTTAGACTCTTGTGATCAGAGAACAAATCAAACTTCTTTCCATATAGATAGTGTCTCCAGATCTTAAGAGCAAACACTACTACTACCAATTCCAAATCATGTGTCGGATAGTTCAATTCATTTGGCTTCAACTACCTTGAACCATAAGCAATAACATAGTCGTCTTTCATAAGTACACATCCTAATCCTTGATATGATGCATCACTGAAGATAGAAAACTTCTCGCCATCTTTTGGTATTGCTAATACTGGCGTCGTGGTAAGTCTTTCTTTCAATTCCTGAAAAGCATGCCCATGCTTACCATTCCATTCAAACTTTACATCTTTCTTAGTCAAACTAGTTAAAGGGGCTGCTATTTTTGAAAATCCTTCTACGAATCTCCGATAGTAACCTGTGAGTCCAAGAAAACTTTTGACTTCTGTAGGATTGGTTGGTCAAGTCCAATTTGAAACAGCATCAGTCTTTGATGGATCTACAGCAATTCCTTGTTGTGAGACCACATGCCTTAGGAATTTCACCTCATGAAGCCAAAATTCACACTTACTGAACTTCGTATATAAATGATGACTTTGAAGTGTCTGCAGTGCGAGGCACAAATGTTGTTCATGTTCTTCTGTTGTCCTTGAATCGATCAAGATATCATCAATGAAGACTATGATGAATTGATCCAACTAAGGCCTGAATACTCTGTTCATCAGATCCATGAACACTGTCGGGGCATTAGTTAATCCAAACCACATTACCGGGAACTCATAGTGACCGTACTTTGTTCTGAAAGTTATCTTTGGTACATCTTTGGGTTGTACGAGTAACTGATGGTATCCTGACTGTAGATCTATCTTGGAAAATATCGTGGCTCCTTGTAATTGATCAAACAGATAATCTATTAAGGGTAAAGGATACTTGTTATTGATGGTGACTTTATTCAATTCTCTGTAGTCAATGTACAACCGAAGTGATCTATCTTTCTTCTTTACGAATAACACTGGTGCTCCCCAAGGTGATATACTTGGGCGCACAAATCCCAGATCCTCAAGTTCTTGAACTTGTTTCTTTAACTCCAGCATTTCTATAGGGGACATTCTATAAGGTGCTTTGGATATAGGGATAGTGCTAGGCACTTGATCAATGCAGAAATCAATCGTCCTCTTAGGTGGTAACCCAGAGATATCCTGAAAAACATCCTCGAAGTCTCTGACTATGGGTATTGATGAGATATCCATTTCTGTACTGACAGTCTCGATGTTAGCTAGATAATTGGTGAGGAATGTATCACTCATAGAGTTACACTGGAATTCAAAAAGTTGACCTTTAGGTACTAAAAAAGTAATACTCTTGTTAACACAGTCCAACTTAGCGTGATACTTAATGAGCCAATCGATTCCTAATATCACATCAAATTCCTTCATTATTAGGATAACCAAATTAGCTGGAAGATTTTGATTCTCTGGGTCTACAGGGAAACTCTTGCATATATGTTTTAGTGTGACGGTAGCTCCTAACGGTGAGACGGCATTCAAAGCTATGTCTAACTTTTGAGGTACTACATTCACATTCGAAAGAATTTTGGTAGCAATAAAAGAGTGTGTGCACCCGTGTCAAATAAGACTTTCACACGATGTTTATAAAGTGTTAAAGTACCTTCCATAACTTGCTACTCTGGCTTCTCTTCATATTGGGTTCCCTCATACCCAACTTCTTCGTAATTACCTTCCCCATAACCTGCAGCATCCGGAATGATAACATTTAGTTGGGCATGTCCCTGTTGACCATAGCTTCCTCCTTTGGGGGCTCGACAATACTTGCTGATGTGACCAGTCTTGCCACATTTATAGTATACTGCATTCTAATGATTATCGCGCCTTGGCACTTTGCAGTCCTGAGATAGGTGACCGAGGATGCCATAATTGAAACAATTACCAGTACTCCCTCCTGCGTCTAATTGTGGCTGAGTCTGATAAGGGGCTGGCTGAGGTTTTCAGTTTCCATCGAAAGTCCTCTTCTGACCCTGATTGCAATATGGTTGCTTGTTCCCAAATTTTCCTTTTTGTGGTGGGCGAAAGTCAAATTGCTTGCGACTTGATCGCATGTCTTCTCCCAATTCGGTGGCCAGGTTCATAAGAGATTCAACTGTTTTGTCCAAGTGCCCAATAGTCATACGACGACTAGGCGGAGCCAATCCTTGATTATATTTCCAGATTCTCTTTTCATCCGTATCCACCATGTGTGGAGCAAATCTGGAAAGCCTCTCAAATTGAGTTGTGTACTCTTGTAATGACTAGTTTCCCTGGACTAGGTCCATGAATTCTTTTTCTCGCTTGTGCCTCTTGGTAACTGGGAAATACTTTTCCAGGAATTTTTTCCTGAATGTAGTCCTTGTCATTACCCCTACAACGTCTTCTTCTATGGTGGCTTTCATTGCCTCCCACCAATCCGCAGTAGCATACGTCAACTGGAATGTTTCCAACCTCTTCTTTTCTTGGTCAGTAGTTTTTTTTTCCTCAGTTAACTAATTCAAGATAATGAATTATAGATAAGAGTGTCTTAAATTGTGAATTAAAGTCATTCAAATTCATGACACATATATACAAACAAACCATACATACAACTGTATTTGGATTGCAACTCATTTATAACCCCATTACCTCACTGAATGAAACTAGGAATTCCATTTTCAACCTGGTGGATCTCGCAAAGTGAGCATAACTTATTTGGTGTCGAGCTAGGTTTTATGCTTTTCCATTACATATGTTGAGTGTTTGACCCCACCCATTCCACTTCAAAGTTAAAAACAAAAAACTAGTAAGATTTAATAATCCTGCTATATCTAATGAGTGATTTTTAGTCAACACAGCTTGAGCAAGTTGTCAATATATAGAAGCATTTGGCATGTATTCCCTGTTCGAACCAAATTTGGATTCTTAATTGAATTTTATTGGAGATAAGGGCAGTAGTTGACACAATTGGATGAATGAAAAATCGTAAAAAAAAATTGGAAGTATATGTACACTTTAGTTCTAAGAAATCTTATGATCTAGTATTTAGGAGCATAAAATTTAAGCTTTTTCAAGGGTTGTGTGAGATAATACTAACATGACTATTTCAATTCCCTAGCTCTTGTAGTTGCTGCTGTCATTCTTAAGGAGGGTTCGTTTTTCTAGGGAATGAATTTGAAGTGGATGCCTTGGTACGGTTGACGTTGGATTCAACTTCAGTCGGTCTTCAAAGCAATGAATAGTAGCTTACAAAGGAGGATTATGCTCAGAACTGGTTGGTTTTGTGAGGGGGCTGGTTTGGCATAGTACATTGATGTCATTAGTCTCCAAGTGGGAGATTGTTGGGATTGTGAACCCGACATCGACAAAACAACCGAGCCTCAAGGACATTAAGGGGCCATATTTTTTAGAAAGTTGAGATAGGTAGGTATGAGGAGCCGAGTTACCGAGTTGGTGCAAGTTTCCTATAATCGGAAGTCCTGGATCGAGGACCCGGTGGAAGAAGGTTTTTGGCATTTTTTCGGTGTTTTGGAAGAAGATAAAAGAGGAATATAGGAAGAACTAGAAGGAAAAGTTGGAAAGCCATTGTTGTTTGAGAGCTAGAATGAACTTCTTATATGTGAAAGTGGGTAGAGAAACATGTTTATATGTGTTTATATGTAGTTCGTCCACTGTAATACATTTAGTATGTGAAGCAAAACATCATTATATCAAATTGTTTTTCAACTAAATTAATGGTGGGCTATACCTATAATATTTTGGAGGCCTAATTGATCATGTCTTCTTTTTAAAACACTAATGGACCTACTGTAATCTTCATAGTTAACTATATTGAGTTCATGCTCGGTTATATATGCTGTGTTTGGTTTGCGGATGAGAGAGAGTAAAGTTAATTCTCTTGTGTTTTCTTCCATGCTTTACATAAATAAGTATAAAAGTTAAGAATGCTCAAACATTATTATAGGCTTATGGGAAAATAGAGGAAATTGTGGCTCACATACTTTAAAAGCTTAAATTTATTTTTTGTTATTTTTTTCTTTTTATATTCTGAACTAACCAAACAAAGAAAAATATTTTCCTTACTTTTACTTTTACTAAATCCATAAGTCCAATAAAGACTTACGCTTTGGACTTGTCTTACTCATTTTAATGATAGAAGATTATCATGTAAGTATGTGAAATTATTGAGGATCTGTTTGGGAACGTGGATTGTTCAAGAAATTCAAATGTTATAACTCCATTAGTACCCTAAAGCTTTGTTTGGTTCTTAGATTTAGTGAGGAAAAACAAAGGAAAAAATTTTCTATTGTTCGGTAAATAAAGAAAATGATGACAAAATAGGGGGAAAGAGAGAGAGAGAGAGAGAGAGAGAGAGAGAGAGAGAGAGAGAGAGAGAGAGAAATATATAAACAGTTTGAATGTTATGCGTCATTTCCCTTCTTTTTTTCATATGTCATTCTTATATTTTATGAACTTTTAATTTTTAATATTCTTTGAGCATGAAGGAAAGCATAAGAAAAAATTACAAGAGAACTAGTTTTCCTTCTTTATTTCCCTTCCATTTTCTTTTCTTCAATAAATCCATGGACCAAACAGAGTCTAAAAGTCCATGTTTAGATTTTTTGGCCGGATTTTTATTTAATATTATTATTTTGATTTTGATAACAAATTTTTTGGCCGGATTGAACAATAATCCATTATCTCCTTTAATCCCATAGAACAAATGTGGCCTAATTAAGAACACAGTCATATACAATCTCTGCGTATTTCATACACCAGAAGGCCACATGGTCCCTACCAAATCAAACATTAGTTGTCCAAAAGATCGTACGATCCAACAACATTATTTTATGTTTTTTAAGGAGGTTTATCAATTTTATGTTCCTAGATCTTGGTATTTTTTTTTTTTTTGAGTCTTATCTGATTTACGGCTGGATGTAACGCACACACACCCCAACACACACACAAACCCAACCTAATTCTACCCCACAGTCTCACAATGGCTCATTGCAAATCCCAACAATAGCCACTCATTCTGACTGAATACACAAGTATGGAAGGCAATAACTTCTTCCAAGGGGAATCGAACCCTTGACCTCTCTACCGGAGAGATCAAGGTGATACTGTTAGGAAATTATATTTCCTAATAAGAGTGGGTAACATATTAATATCAATTATATTATAAGGGCTATTAATTAAATGGGCTTATATTATGTGGTCTAATTGTAGTAAGCCATGGACTTCTACTGGGTATGGGTTTAATGAGTGGATACCGAATACTGATCTTGTTAGGAATAATGGGAACCTAACATATCAGTATATAAAGACATATAGGTTATGGTCCCCAATATGTCAAATCATTATACTACTTCCTCCTCCATCCCATCTAGAGAAAGAACCCATTAAAGAACTCAAGAGATTTGACTGAGGAAGACATAACTGATCATCATCGTTCTCCCAAGGTTTGGTAATTGCTACAATGGATACAGGTATGTATTCTATTATATATTATATCTTAATAATCTAACATGATCTGATCCTAGGGCTGTTATTTTACTACTCTAGGGTTCTATAGTTTTATAGATTAAAAATTCTAACAAGTGGTATCAGAGCAGTTATCATGTTGATTATTAAAATTGTTGTGGATAAAGTTTTAACCGAATTGTATTGAGTATCATCAAATTTTCTGCCTAATCTGTTTCGATTGATTCATGATATATTTGCCATTAACAAGGACTTATGTGCTGTCATGGGCACAGTGAATAGGTTCAAAATTGAGATATCCGTCCAACTCAATAACTATTCTTCATCATTACGATTATACCTATATATATATGCTGACAAAAGAAAAGGAAATTAAAGAATAAGGAATCTTAGGAATATTTTTTAATATTAAAGTCTCTGAATTGTGGTGATTGATTGTTTCAAAAGGAATTATTTTTTTTTTGGTAACAATTTCAAAAGGAAATCAGTTGGTAAAATTAATCTGTTTTTGGCCAATCAAGAAATAAAGGCACCAAGTGGGTCAGTGGCGCCAATACTCATGATAGTTTTTTATCAAGATCTGACAGACATAGACCTTTTTTTTTGTGTATGTTAGTATATGTGATTTTAATTCATAATATGATATAGTTTTCTATAGCACTTTAGAATATTTGAATTCATTCGTGATATGAATGATTTTTATTAGTATCATAAAATCTTGGTTGTTCATAACATGAATTAAAATATTTTTTTTTATGGTGCTTTAGAATATTGGGTAATTCATAATATGAATTAAATTTTATGGTAACTTAAGATTTTGGAGTCTATTTTAGGCTTCAATACATATGTCTGATATTTCTAATAAATAAATTAAAATAATATGTTGCCAAAGTAACCTCTGTTGTGTAAATTTATTTATTTTGAAATATTAAGATGGTATATCTGTTATTCATGCGATTAACAATCGGCCTAAATGAAGATTCTTAATTGGCCGAATGATAGGTGTACATGTGGTGGTAAATATGTGACAATTATCAAGTTATTTATCCATGTGGGCAGTGAGTCGGCCCAAAGGAAGGCTACTGTCTGACAGGACTTATTGTCAATATTTTATCACTACACGGGGAGTACCACTTGCAGTTGATATTTCTGTCCAAAGACTAAATATCAATGTTGTTCTAGGTATCCTATGATGGGCCCACCATTAAGTAAATTATTTAATATGTCATGCATGCATATATATATATATATATATAAAGTATTCATAATATGTTTATGTCATGACATGTTATTAATTATGAGCATATTATTTTATTTTGTTTTGTTTTCTATTCAGTTTCTGCTACAGCCACAAATGTTTCTGCTCAAATTAGTGCTATCCCAATGCTGAATGGGGGAAACTTTAAGGTCTGGAAAGAGAACGTGGAAATCGTTCTTGGATGTATGGATTTGGACCTTGCGCTAAGGACCGAACGACCCACTTCGACTACGGAAAACCCGAATGAGGGTAAAATAGAGAAGTGGGATCGCTCGAATCGCATGAGTCTAATGATTATGAAACGTTCCATTCCGGAAGCGTTTCGGGGCTCGATCACTGAGAGCACAAATGCTAAGAATTTCCTCTCTGAATTACAAAAATATTTTGCTCAAAATGAAAAGTCGGAAACGAGTACCGTTTTGGCTACTCTGATTTCCATGAGGTATAAAGGAAAGGGGAACATAAGGGAGTACATTATGGAAATGTCTCATCTCAGTGGGAAACTCAAGGCACTAAAGTTAGAGTTGTCTGAGGACATGCTCGTACACTTGGTTCTCATATCTCTTCCTGCACAATTCAGTCAATTTAAAGTGAGTTACAATACACAAAAGGACAAATGGACTCTTAATGAGCTCATATCTCACTGTGTGCAAGAAGAGGAAAGAATTCAGCGAGACAAGACTGAAAGTGCTCATTTAGCATCAACCTCTCAAAATAATAAAAGGAAGAGAGCTAAGGATGCTGCAGATGTGACACCTCAGCAGAAGGAACTAAAGAAGCAAAATGAGGAATTCCTTTGCTATTCCTGCAAGAAGAGAGGCCACATGAAGAGAGACTATCTCAAATACGCTGCTTGGCGTGCAAAGAAGGGTAAGCTTCTCGTTTTGGTTTGTTCTAAAGTTAATTTAGCTTCTGTACCTAAAGATACTTGGTGGGTAGATTTTGGTGCTACTACTCACATAAGTATGTCTATGCAGGGTTGCCTGTGGAGCCGGTCACCAACTGATGCTGAAAGATTCATCCTTGTGGGCAATGGAAAGAAAGTTCTAGTGGAAGCTTCAGGAAATTTTAGATTATTATTAAAGACTGGTGTTTATTTGGATTTGATTATGACTTTTGTTGCACCGTCTTTTAGACGGAATTTAGTTTCTATTTATAATTTGGACAAATCTGGTTGTGCTTGTTCTTTTGGAAATAATAAAGTTAGTCTATTTCAAGATTCAAAACTTATTAGTACCGGTTCTTTGATTGATAATCTTTATATGCTAAACACTGTTACTTCCTATAATAAAATTCTGCATACTTATTCACGAGGTACAAAGTGAAAATTAAGTAAGAATTCCGCCACCTTATGGCACAAGCGATTAGGCCATATCTCTAAACAGAGAATTGAGAAACTTGTGGGTGAAGGAATTCTTGGCCCCTTAGATTTGGCAGACTTTCAAGTCTGCATTGAGTGCATTAAGGGGAAATAGACAAACATAAGGAAATTAGGTGCCAACAGGTGTACAGACGTCTTAGAATTCATTCACACTGATATATGTGGTCCATTCCCTACAGCCTCTTGGAATGGACAACAATATTTCATTACATTCATAGACGACTATTAAAGATTTGGATACCTATATTTGATACATGAGAAGTCACAGTCCCTAGATGTTTTCAAGTCATTTAAAGCCGAAGTTGAACTTCAGCTTGGCAAGAAAATTAAGGCTGTCAAATCTGACCGTGGTGGTAAGTACTATGGTAGATATGACGGATCAGGTGAACATCTAGGACCCTTTGCTAAATTCCTAGAGGAATGCGGTATCGTCCCTCAATACACAATGCCAGGCAAACCTAGCATGAATGGTGTAGCTGAGAGACAAAATAGAACGCTTAAGGACATGGTAAGAAGTATGATTAGTCATTCTTCTTTACCAGAATCACTCTGGGGAGAAGCTCTAAAGACTGCAGCATATATACTCAACAGAGTTCCAAGTAAAGTAGTAACCAAAACCCCTTATGAATTATGGACTGGTAAGAAGCCTAGCATTAGGCATTTACACATTTGGGGTTGTCCAGTTGAGGTACGGCCTTATAGGCCATATGAAAAGAAATTGGACTCTAGAACAGTCAGTTGCTACTTTGTTGGATACGCGGAACGCTCTCGAGGCCTTTAAGTTTTATGATCCCACTACTAGGACATTTTTTGAGACAGGAAATGCGAGATTTCTTGAGGAAGTTGAGTTTGTGGGGGAGATAAGGTTAGAGACATTGTCTTTGAAGAGGAATTTATTCCTAGTCATATTGCTATTGACAATGTTCAGATTTCTATTCCTGACATTGTTCAAGATGCAAATTCAGATATTCAAGACAATGTACAAGAGCTCCCTGTGCAAAATGAAAATATTGCACCTGAAGTGCAAACTCAACAACCTCAAGAGGAGATGCCATTAAGAAGATCCACTAGGGAAAGGAGAAATGCAATTTCGGATGATTATATTGTATTCTTCCAAGAACATGAGTTTGACATAGGGATAGTGGAAGATGATCAATAAACTTTCACCAAGTCAAACAAAGTTCCATCAATGGTCTCAAGCAGGCTTCTCGTCAATGGTATCATAAGTTCCATCAAGTAATCACCTCGTATGGTTTTGAGGCGAATATGGTTGATGACTGTGTATATCACAAGTTCAATGGGAGTATTGGGCAGATATTTGGGTAACCCACAAATAGATCATTGGAAAGCAGTCAAACGGGTTATGCGGTATTTACAGAGAACAAAGGACTACATGCTCACGTATCGGAGATCAGATCTTTTGGAGATCGTTGGGTATTTTGATTCCGATTTTATTGGATGCCAAGACAGTAAGCGATCCATGTCAGGCTATGTTTATATGCTGGCCAGAGGAGCTATATCTTGGAAGAGTGCTAAGCAGGTATTCATAGCCTCTTCAACCATGGATGCGGAGTCCATAGCCTGTTATGAGGCATCCAATCATGGGATATGGTTGCGAAACTTTGTCACTGGATTGCGTGTGGTAGATGGAATTGAAAGGCCTTAAAGATATACTGTGAAAATGAAAGTTTCTGGTTGTTAAGGAAAGAATTCAGAGTGGTCAAATTTTGATAGAACATATATGGACAAACTCCGTGATTGCGGATCCGCTGACCATAGTATTACCTCCTGAGGTCTTTCACGAGCACACTGCTCATATGGGTGTTAGGCTGTCTAATGATACTTTGGTTTAGTGGGAGTTAACTTTGGATGTTCTATTTTTGACATTTATGATTTTATTTTCTGCAGAATAAAGTTGATGGTTTAAAGTTTATCTCTGAATCTAACTATTTTCTATATGCGGTTTTGCATTGTTTTGGATTGATCTCAATAAAGACTAAATTAGGACCAGTTGGAAATAGGCATATTTGAGATCACATTGCATGTAATTTCCATGCTACTCATCCATACTTGATCTATGTCATTGAATGTGTTGGTATGGTGACCATTGAAGGCCTAGTTACGATTTTGTGTGACAAAAGCCGCCTTGATCCCATATTAATATAGGAAATGGACCAAATTGAAACTAAAGTGAAGTCCAAAGATAAATAGCACAGGTGCGCGTCTAAGTAACATGTAATATAATTGTTTCAGGAATCATATGTAACCCAAGTGGGAGATTGTTAGGAAATTATATTTCCTAATAAGAGTGGGTAACATATTAATATCAATTATATTATAAGGGCTATTAATTAAATGGGCTTATATTATGTGGTCTAATTGTAGTAAGCCATGGACTTCTACTGGGTATGGGTTTAATGAGTGGATACCAAATACTGATCCTGTTAGAAATAATGGGAACCTAACATATCAGTATATAAAGACATGTAGGTTATGGTCCCCAATATGTCAAATCATTATACTACTTCCTCCTCCATCCCATCTAGAGAAGGAACCCATTAAAGAACTCAAGAGATTTGACTGAGGAAGACATAACTGATCATCATCGTTCTCCCAAGGTTTGGTAATTGCTACAATGGATACAGGTATGTATTCTATTATATATTATATCTTAATAATCTAACATGATCTGATCCTAGGGCTGTTATTTTACTACTCTAGAATTCTATAGTTTTATAGATTAAAAATTCTAACAGATACCACTTGACCACATGATAGTTGGTCCTACATCTTGGTAATTAACTAGTTTAACATGTTTTCTTGATCTTTATGTTCCTTGTCTAAGGTCCCATTTGGATGGCCGCAGCTTTACAGTTAGCTAAAAGCAGAAGCCTTTAATCACAAAGACATTTGAGTAGAAAAATTTTAATTGAAACCCAAATTTGCTTCTTGCCATCATGTTTAGTCTGAAACACCTCTGAACCAGCTCAAACAAACATGTTTTTGGGATTAAAAGTGTTTTATGGAATTTATCCAAATAGGTAAATATATACATTTCAGGTCCGAAACACATTTGGGCCAAAAAAAAAAAAAAAAGTACGTTTGAAAAGTCATTCCAAACATGACCTAAGTAGATTAATCATCCAATAATTATAATCAAGTTGGTGGTAAAAATCTCAGTTTTTCTTTTTATAAATCATCACATGTTTTGGGATTCCTATGTGGTTTTCTACATGTTTCATGTGAGCATTTTCTAATTTATAAAATAAATTATTGTTTTCAATTATGCCATGCTTCCGAAATTTTGTATTCCAAATGTGATCTTCAACACATGTGATAATGGGAACACTTCAACATCTTATATTACAATCAAATGAGCGCACTGACTGTGTTGGTAACAACATTTGTGATACTTTTAGCAAAAAAAAAAAAACATTTGTGATACAAATTAGGAACCATAGGATTACTGTATTTTTTTATTTTTTTTTTATCACCATAGGATTAGAGTATTGGTTCTATAGTGTAGGCCATATTTAATACGTACTGGTTTTAAGGTCCTATGGATCATTTCAGATCTCTTAGGCATAACTGAGCTGACCCAGGGCCAAACCCAATACGATATGTGGGCCGTTCTCAAACATGGGGGCTTAAAAATCCTACACAACAATTTTACCTTTTTGGGGCTGCTTCCTCGACAAACTACTTGTTGGCAACGTTTTGAAAACGGACTATTCGTCGGATAGTAAAAATGATTGTTTTACGGTTCATTCATGGGTCACTGGTTCAATGGTTCGGTCACTGAAATTGAATCATGGTATCATGGTGTTTTAATTATGTAATTAATGATTTTGATAATTTAAAATGAAAAAAAAAAAAAACCCAAAAGTTCCCCAATTTTTCCAATTTTTATTTTTTAGAAAATAGGACGATTTTGAAAATTTTCCAATTAACCAATTCAAATTGTAGTCTCGTTGACCAATTGGTGGTTTAAAGGTTGAACCGTCCTGTCCGGGGTTTTAAACACTGCTTGTTACTAAAACTCTGATTTAGTTGCAAAATGAAATCACATAAATGGGAAAAGTGTGTGTATGTAGCACTACTCTTTTAAATGGGAAATATTTGGTACACACACTTTTTGACACACTTTTTGACACACTATGCTTTAAACACATGTCCCATTTAGAGTAGTGCTACATACACACACTTTTTGACACACAGCTTTAAATGCATGTATCCTGTATTGTGTAAGTGGTACATAGAAAAGTGTGAAAAATTCAAACAGCACAAGGTACATGTGTTTAAAGCATAGTGTGTCAAAAAGAGTGTGTACCAAAAGAAAAAACCCCCCCTAAAGTTCACAAACCCCCCCCCCCCCCCCCCCCCCCCCAAAAGAAAAAAAGAAAGAGAAATATTTGGCACACACACTTTTTCTTTAAATACGGTATATTGTGTTGTTTGAATTTTTCACAATTTTCTGTGTACCACTCACACAATATATGATATATGCATTTAAAGATGAATGTTAAAAATGTGTCAAAAAATATATGTGTAGCACTACTCAAAAAAAAGTCCACACTAACAATAAATAGTCATGAATGATTGTTGTCATGCTAGCTGCCTAGATAACGATACGGAAGATGAAGTGTCTACTTTTAGTGCTTTGCAGGCCTTTTCTGTAAGAGTAATGTTATGTTTTTTAAATTTTTATTTTAAAAGTAATTCTTAAATAATGTGGTAGTGTATTCTGGTAAATAATTTTCAATCAAAGTTCAACTGAATTCATTATATTAGACCTGGGTCCACTGCCACATCATTTGAAAAGTACTTTTGAGAGGGAAAAAAAAAACTTAGAAAGCATAACATTACTCTTTCTGTAAATTGGTCAATCGCATTGTAAATAAGGTTTACCAAACGGTCGCACAATTGGTATGATTCACAAACATGGCAATGATTTGAGTAATAAAATGCTACACCTACATCTAAATTCACACCCCACAATTTAGGTCTTTGATATCAATAGATCCCACATGAGACCCACTAAAATTAAAGGCGAAGATGTGTTGGGAAATGCTCTTTAGAAGAGTGACCTTCCAAAATCCAAAGCATGTCCCGGGAAAAAGGGGATGGTATGGCCATTATGATTGGGGGAAATCATCTCGCGTGATTTTCATTGCGATTTGAGTATTAATATGGATCCAATACTCTATTAATGTAATAATGAGTAATATTATATTTCTCAAATTTTTATCACAAATGATGTGATAGTGGACTAGTTGAATTTTGATTAAAAGCTATTTACCTGACTCCATTGTCACATTATTTAAAAATTACTTTTAAAATAAAATTTTGAAAAACATAAGGCATTACTCTATTGTAAGTTCTATAATAATGAAGAGATCTAATGGTCCTCATACGGTGTAATTAATGGTCACATGAAATAATTTTTGAATAATGATTGGGGCACAAAAGGATACAAAAAACTTCCACAAAATGAGTGGAAAGTCTATGTGGCACAGTGGGACCCGCCAGTAATTAATGGAAACAATGCTTAATTACTGGCGGGTCCCAGTGTGCCACATAGACTTTCCACTCATTTTGTGGAAGTTTTTAGTATCTTTTGGTGCCCCTAGCATTGTTGATAATTTTTAATGAGTGGTTACAATTGCTTCTCTATTGTGATAATTTCTTGCAAGAAATCTGAAAGGAACATTATATCGCATTTCACTTTTTAATCATTGAAGTTTCATCATGTGACATTGGCTCCACACACAATTGTCTTTTAGTTTCAATTTTTAGACTTGACTGTTGTTGTACCTAAATCCCTATTAATCGCTGAAAACCTTATCCACCTATATAATATAGGACAGCACTTCTGTCCAGTTCATTACATCCTATGCAAACTATAGCTCACAGTTTGCACAATTTTCTTTTTTAAAAATTGTTTTATCAGTCCTGGCAGTTGGGCAGAGGCAATGAGGGACCAGAGGGTGCTCAAGTCTCTATTAGGTTTTAAAAAAAAAATTTACATTTATACTTTCTTTCTTTTTTTATAATTACCTCTCTTGAAAATTATAATTAGTCACCTTAATATTATAAAATTCTCATACTAAACCCAGTATATTTTTGTGCTAATTATGAATGCCTTCCTCCCTCTTATGTTTTTAGGATAATTTTTTTAGCATTAATTTATATCATTGACACAAAATAAGTATAAATAAGTCCAATTTTTTTTGGGGGGCATATCAAAACTCCCTGTATTAATTTTCTAGATCCGCCTCTGTTTATTAGACACTAGTTTCCCAAAAACTGTGCAAACTCAATTTGCACAGGACCTAATGAACTGGACAAGTGTTATCCTATAATAATATATAAATAAAACCAGAGCCTTAATTAGCAAATTCGGATTGTGATATATGACCCTTCAATCTATGGAGTTATCATAAATTCACAATATATAGTTGGTGTGCTATTACAAATTACCAGTAAAGAGGTAGTTGTTTTAAGCAAAAAAAAAAAAAGTAAAGAGGTAGTTGTAGTGCTACCTCATCATGGGGAGAGAGGGAGACCACACAACTAGATTTAAACTTTGAATGGAACACTAAGGTTCTGTTTGGTTCATGGATTAAGTGAGAAAAATAAAAAAAAATAAAAAAAATATTGACAAAAACCCTTTATTTTGTTTGGTTAATAAGAAAAGTAGAAAGGAAAAGAAAATATAGTGATATACTCCGTATATATGCATATATAAAAATTAAAAGTTTTAATTTTGCTAGTTATTTTCCTTCCTTATTTCTTAACTTACAATAGATATAATATATGGGGGTTGCTAACTTAAAATATGATAGTTGTAGGTTAGCAGCATACAACAGTCTCTTTAGCGACGAAAAATATGTTTGTAGTGACGAGATTTTTGTCTCTAAAGTCTTTAATTTTTACTGTCAAAAAATTTCATCGCTAAAAGTCTATTTTTCGACGCTAAAAACCTCCTTTGTTGTAGATTAATAAATCCCAATATATATAATTTGAAACGTTATTTAAACAACAATGAAAATACAGAAGAAATCACAAAAAAAACTAATAATTGGTTGGGTTGTTTGGCCATGAATAGTAACTAAGCTGCTGTGCATATATAGGAACTTCATATATATGTTGATGTAACTTGCTCATTTGTACATTACTACATTTATATCCCTACTTGTTCCCTTCCACCATGCATGCATTAATAAAGTTGAGTTTGTACACTCCATGTGATATCTATTCTACGCCATATATTTTTCTAGACACAGCTGTTATTTTTTTATTTTTAGATTTTAAAAAAAAACTCACTTTGAAAGAAGGGACAGTTAGAGATATATCCCTTGTCAACTCAAAATTTAATAAAAAGTATCTTCAATATCTGCATTTAATCAAAAGTCCCTACTCTTTGACAAAAGGACAAAAATGACATGCACCCAAACATTTCTCACATTTTCCCCACTCTCGCCCAATTTTCACGTGCCATGTTTTTGCAGCCATTCATACGGTATGAGCACTATACCGTATGATATTCTAAATTCAAAAAATATTTTGCAACTTTAAATCTCCACAACTTTTGACATACAACTCCATTTTTCTCAAATTTTATACCGTTGAAATCATGTCAACGAGAGCTACAAAACTAGTGCTATTGTTGATATGTTTTGAGCAAAAAAATCAAAATCAAAATCTTACATGCCTTGTGTAACTGAAAATTTCACAAAATTTTCACAAAACTACTTTTGTGAAATTTCACAAAACTCTATTTTTTTTAAAATTTCTTCAAATTGAAAAAAAAAATTGCTCAAAATATATCAACAATGGTACTAGTTTTGTAGCTCTCGTCGACACGATTCCAGCAATATAAAATTTGTAAAAAATGTAGTTGTAGATCAAAAGTTATGGAGGTTTAAAGTTTTGAAACATTTTTTTTGAATTTAGGAATGCTATTATACAGCCACTCACACCGCGTGAGTGGCTGGGAAGTTTGGGGGGGGGGGGGGGGGGGGGGGGAGGGAGATCCAATAACACTTGCTACTTGGTCACCAAATTCCTACCATTGCCTTACAAGGACTTTTAAATAAAGACAAAAAAAAAAAAAAAGGGGGCCACTTAATACTTTTAAGCCATTTAATTAAAGATTTGGTCATAATTTTCCTTTGAAAGAAAGTCTCTAATGACATACTACTTGAGCTACCAAAAAATAAAAGTGTTACACCCATACCAAATTCTACACTCAATACATTTTGACCCTTGATAATTGGGTGTAAAATTTGCTATAAAATTTGGTATAGATGTAGCATTACTCACCAAAAAATAGCAGTGTACATGTATCACTTTTCCCAAATGTGCCAGCAGGTACATGTTTTCTTTTTTTGTCTCTCAGTTTTTCTGAAGAGATTGTATTCCAACGACTAGAAGTCCCTTTGGGTTAGCTGAAATATTAAAGAGAATATTTTTTTAAGTAATGAAATACTCGTATTAAGTTATTTGGTGTTTGGGTTAATTGAGATATTACATTAATTAAAAAAAATAAGAGTGTTGACAAACAAGTTGAAAAAGTGACAATTTTTGTAAAATGATAAAAATAAATAAATAAATAAATAAAAATAAAATACGTGTAAATATTTCTCAGCATCAATAAAATTTTAGGGCATGCATGACTATTTTGTCTTTCAATAAATTAAAAATGAAATTAAGTGATTGTTTGAAAAATAATTGTTCAGCTTAATTTTTCAACTAATTTGTTTAAGAGGTGAAATTTTAAGCTAGGCCAAACACTTTCATTTTACAAATTAACAATCACTTTTTTTTTCCCTTCAAAATCTATAATTCATCACTTAATTTTTAATTTTCAGTTAACCCAAACGGACTCTAGCTCAAGGTTCACAATGGCACCATTTATTTGTGTTTATCAATTTCTGCTTTAAACAAAGACTATGAATACTTTTCACTCTGTACCCACTAGGCCATTACCCAATTTGTGTTGGGCTCAATTTATTCTTAGCCAAATTCCTTTTACATTATTTTTTTTCCCCAAATAGCAACGAAAGATACTCAATAATCTAGATTACAGGGAAAGTCGTTCACAAGACGTAACAATTTATCATAATTAGTTAAGCGTAATCCAAAATCTAATAGTTAGATATTTCAAAACAATAATGATATGGATACACACCAAACGACACACTATGCTTTAAATACATACACCCTGTGTTGTTTGAATTTTTTACACTTTTCTGTGCATCACTTACACAGTATATGGTACATGCATTTAAAGCTAGTGTGTCGCTTAATGTGTCGTTTGGTGTATATTCCTATCATTTTTTATTTCAAAATTACATCGACAATACCAACCATCACAAACTCGAACCCCTATTCTTTTTAGTTTTGGGAGACTTGGTGTAAGGCCCCTAAGGTTGGGCTGTCACGCCCCGACGTAGCATAAATAAGAAAAGCATTTAATTTCCTTTATGGACCCGTAGGTCGCGACAGTTTGAAGGATCGATTCCGTCCCAAACGTCAAACAATAAAACATAATAATCAGAGTAAAGCAATCAAGGCTTACAAAAAAAAATTTCTATCTTATTACATCTTATAAAACGGGGTCAACTAAGGCACAAACCGCCTTGAAAATAAAATAATATCTTAAAGTCGGTTACAGTCATCCTTAAACAAAAACAAAACAGTTTAAAACTCAAACAACTAAACTTAATGCATAAAATGAACAGTTTCTTTATTCCAGATGCAGCCATTCTCAATTAGCATAGTCGTATGATTCCTCCTGATTGTAACCTGAAAAGCCTGAACACGAATGTCCAGGACGCATCAACGTCGTCAGCTTCAAGAAGCTGGTGAGTATTAAAAACATGACTTTGAATGTAAATCATACCCATTTACCTTTTTCCATTATTAAAATACTGAAAGAATTTATTTTATAAAATAACAAGGGATATAATAAAAGTCTTGTATTCATAAATACAGATACTCGTGAAATGAGACAATGCACCACATTCATCTCGCCGACTCTTTTCTCTCGACGTCCACAACCACCCACTATCCTACTCCTGGTATCTTTAAAACACTCCGATAGCCACACTTTAGCAACGGGGCGCCAGGGAGTGTCCAGTTTGCCTCACACTTTGGTCCGGGGTACCAGGGAGTGTCCAATGCCTCACACTTTGAATACCCTAACCGCCATGCAAATACCGGGGCAACCCCTCACACAGTATCCAGACTTGAGTTATCAGGGAGTGTCCGTAGGCCACACTTTAGCACTACCATGGGTGCCAGGGAATGTCCGAGTTCGGCTTCACACACTTTAACGCTTCCATGGGCGTCAGGGAGTGTCCTTATTTGCCACCGTCGCATTTCAAAGATACCCTCTTCCACAAACTCTACCACAACCACAACCACAACCACAACCACAAACTCATACTCAACCACAACCTCAACCACAACCACAAACACAATCTCATACCCTTTCCACACTACCATTACTCTTTTCCACACAGACTGACACCCCAATGCATGTACCACTGACTCACATGAATGGTATGCACTTAAACAAAAATGCAGAATCAAGAAACAACACGCGTACGGGGATTAATGAGTTATACTACAAGGTTTAAATCTCTTAAACATAACCAATTAGAGTTCTGATCAACTAAATTCCCAAACAGAGCCTTAACAGTTTATAAATTTCATCCAAACAGTCCCTTAACAGAAAGACAGACAAAAACAGAAACTGCACTACCTCGCGCGCGCGGGCCGCTCGCGCGAAGGGTCGCTCGCGCGATAAGCCCATTTTTCCTTTATTAATAACCTTTTCTGACTGCCTGAGGAAAGCAGAGTCGCGCGCGCGGATCGCTCGCGCGAAGGGGTCCTCGCGCGACCCTCGCTCGCGCGACCAGCCAATTTTCAACTATATATATATGAATTCTTACGTCTGCCTGGGGAAAGCTACCTCGCGCGCGCGGGCCGCTCGCGCGAGGGGTCGCTCGCGCGGGCCGCTCGCGCGATTCTCGCGCGCGCGATCGTGGCGCGAGATGAAGCTGAGGCTTCGTCTTCTTCCCCCAGACTTCCCTGTTTCAGCAAAACAGGGTCTAAAATGACCCATTTTCAGATTCAATACTCCCTAGGTCGTGTAATATATGGTTCTCTTCGGTTTTTCACAAGGATTAAGAATCTAAAGTCAATTAAACACCATTTGATTCATAACTCTCCAATTTTAGGAAAAACTAAAACATGTCAAAATTAATTTTCTTATATACTTTCTTATGTAAACAAATTAAGCTCTAATTTTACAACCATATGCTCTACTCACTACAATCTATCATATTTCATTCACAAAACCGATTTTGGTTAAGTTTGGGAAACCTCCATTTTTCAAGCCATGAACTTCAACGTACAAGTATCAATGGTGATATACAACCTTAACAATTACACAGCAAATAATTATGAAATTACAGTCTTAGTGAGTTTAGAATACTCACTGATATTGAGAACAAAGGAATTGTTGAGAAAGAAATTAGAAATAGGCAATCCCAAAAGAAACTTCAAGCTTTAGCTATGGAGGTTCAAGCTCTTCTCTCACTAAAATCTGAAATTCTATTCTCTGAACTCTCTCTAAACTCTCTGTGTTTGTGTTTGTGAAGAGCAGAATCAAAAGTGTGTGTGTGTGTGATGAAGAGCTTAGTTATAGAGCTTAAGAACTTGGGCTCCAAGTTGGGTGAACATTACTCTACAAATGAGTTTAGTTCTTCATTTAGCTAAAGACCACAAATATCACAGATATAGATACGTATAGGATTGCTGTGAATTAGAGTAGGGGTCAATTAGGTTCATAGGGGTTCAAGCTAGAGTTGTTTGGGAATCTAGCTTTTGGTACAAAAATAACACACACAAGCTAGACATTCCCAAACAAGTGCAAGGCAATCATTAGTAGCCATAAATGGAAATAAAGCAAGTGTCCAAATCGGTCACTTCCAATATCTGGGGAAATTTAGCACAGCGCGGACAGTTTTGGACATAAACTGGTATTTTCGGGGCGCGGTGGTCACCACAAAAATACGAAAAATTCATTTTAACTAAAGAATTGATTTACTGGTTTCATAAAAATACTGATTTAGTCAAGAGTAATCTTTTCCACCGTTTTGAAATACAGTTTTTGAAATCCAACACAGGTATTACAATTTTTTGTAAAATTCCAATTTGACCCCAAAAGAATTTTGAATATGAAACATAATAAGAAATAAATTCTACACACACAAATTGAAATTAAAAATAAAAGCAGACAATATCGCATGAAATAATTATAACAATGAAATTACAATTTAAATATGAAAATGAAATGAAAATGCAGGTTATTACACCCTTCCTCCCTTAAACAGGATTTCGCCCCCGAAATCAAGACTGACTAGTCCTGAAATAACTCCGGGTACTTCTTCCTCATATCAGCTTCAACTTCCCACGAGGCTTCATTCTCGTCATGGTGATTCCACTGAACCTTCACCAATGGAATTTCTTTGTTCCTCAGCCTCTTGATACTCTGATCCAAAATTTTCACGGGCCTTTCCTTGTAAGAAACGTTATGACTTGTCTCAATGTCGTCATAACTAACCACATGTGAGGGGTCTCGTATGTATTTCCTCAACATACTCACGTGAAACACGTTGTGAACCCCAGACATCTTCGGTGGTAGCGCCAGTCGATAAGCTACGTTCCCGACACGTTCCAAAATCTCGAACGGTCCGATAAAACGCGGAGCTAACTTTCCTCTTTTGAGACCAAAACGTACCACTCCTCGGGTTGGTGAAACCTTGAGAAGCACGTGATCCCCAACACTAAACTCCAAATCCTTTCGGCGTCGATCAGCATAACTCTTATATCGGCTTTGAGCGGTTCTCATTCTCTCCTTGACCAAAGTAATCTTCTCATTGGTTTCTCTTACCAAATCTGGTCCCAGCAACTCTGTATCCCCAACTTCAGCCCAACACAAAGGGGAACGACATGGTCGTCCGTACAGTGCTTCGAACGGAGCCATACCGATACTCGTGTGATAACTGTTGTTATAGGCGAATTCAACCAATGGCAAGTGTGTCTCCCAAGATTCTTCGAAATCGATCACACAAGCCCTGAGCATATCTTCCATGATCTGATTAACACGTTCAGTCTGCCCATCTGTCTGAGGGTGAAAAGCAGTGCTCATCTTGAGCGAAGTTCCCATAGCTTCTTGCAGACTTTCCCAAAATGCAGAGGTAAAACGTGCGTCACGGTCTGACACAATCGACACCGGTGCACCGTGAAGTCGCACAACTTGTTGTATGTACATCCGGCTCATCTTCTCTACCGGGTACGTCATACTATAAGCAATGAAATGAGCTGACTTCGTCAATCGATCCACGATTACCCAAATAGCGTCATGATTCTGCTGCGACCGGGGTAATCCTACTACAAAATCCATCGAAATGTGCTCCCACTTCCAACCAGGAATAGGTAGCGGTTGCAACAATCCTGACGGTCTCTGATGTTCAGCTTTGACTTGCTGACACGTCAAACACTTGGATACAAATTCGGCCACGTCTTTCTCCATACCTTCCCACCAGAAATTTCTCTTTAGATCCTTGTACATCTTCGTTCCTCCCGGGTGAACGGTATATCTCGACTTATGTGCTTCTTCCAGGATATCCTTCCTTAACTCTTCATTACCTGGCACACATAATCTATTCCTGCACCGGTATCCTCCATCGACTCCCACTTTCCATTCTGTCGGGTCTTTTTCTGACATTTTTACGAACCATGCCTGAAACTTCTCATCTTCTTTCTGAGCTCCAATGATGCGGTCGATAAGAACAGGCTGTAGGATAAGACATCCGAACAATTGTCCTTCTCCTTCTTCAGCACTCTATACATCGAATTCCGCCAACGTCTCCAAAGCTCGCCACTCTCTAACCATTAAGGAGGCGATCGTCTCACGAGTCTGTCGACTCAGAGCATCAGCAACCACATTAGCTTTACCCGGGTGGTATTCTAACGTGAAGTCATAATCTTTAATCAGCTCCATCCATCTGCGCTGCCTCATGTTCAACTCTTTCTGTGTGAACAAGTACTTTAGGCTCTTGTGATCGGAGAATAAATCAAACTTCTCACCGTAGAGATAGTGTCTCCAAATCTTGAGTGCGAAAACTACTGCCGCCAATTCCAAATCATGAATGGGATAGTTCAATTCATTCGGCTTCAGCTGTCTGGATCCATAGGCGATCACCCTGCCATCTTGCATAAGTACACACCCTAACCCTTGGTATGATGCGTCACTAAAGATAGTGAACTTCTCATCGGGCTTGGGTATTGCCAGTACTGGTGCGGTAGTGAGTCTCTCCTTCAACTCTAGAAAGGCTCGCTCATGCTTCTCTGTCCATTCAAACTTCAAATTCTTCTTCGTCAACCCAGTTAAAGGTGCTGCTATCTTTGAGAATCCCTCAACGAATCTCCTGTAATAGCCTGCGAGTCCAAGAAAACTCTGAACTTCTGTAGGGTTGCTCGGCCTAACCCAGTTTGATACAGCATCGGTCTTGGATGAATCCACTGAAATTCCTTGAGATGATACCTTGTGTCCCAGAAATTTCACTTCTTGCAACCAGAACTCACACTTACTGAACTTGGCATACAACTGATGGTCCTTGAGCGTCTGCATCGCAATCCGTAGATGTTGCTCGTGTTCTTCTCCTGACTTAGAATAGATCAAAATATCATCAATAAAGACGATGACAAACTGATCTAAATAAGGCTTGAACACTCTGTTCATCAGATCCATAAACACTGCCGGGGCATTCGTCATTCCAAACGGCATCACTAGAAATTCATAATGACCATATCGGGTTCTGAAAGCAGTCTTAGGTATGTCTTCTTTTCGTACCCTCAACTAATGATATCCCGATCTTAGGTCTATCTTGGAAAATGTCGTAGCTCCTTGTAGTTGATCAAACAAATCGTCAATCCGAGGCAAGGGATACTTGTTCTTGATAGTCACACGGTTCAGTTCTCTGTAGTCGATACACAATCTGAGTGTCCCGTCCTTCTTCTTTACAAATAACACTGGTGCTCCCCAAGGCGATGTACTTGGGCGTACAAAACCTAGGTTCTCGAGCTCTTGAACTTGTTCCTTCAATTCCAACAGTTCTGTGGGGGCCATTCTGTAGGGAACCTTGGTGATTGGTACGGTACCCGGTATAAGCTCGATACAGAACTCTATACTTCTCTCGGGCGGTAGACCAGAAACATCTTCAAACACTTCTTCGAAGTCCTTGACTACAGGTATAGATGACGCTGTCACCTCTGTACTGACGACTTCGATGTTGGCTAAGCATCTCGTGAGGAACATATCTCCCGTAGGGTTACATTGAAAATCAAAGGGTTGATTCTCATTGTCGGGGAATGTAATTCTCTTCCTCGCACAATCCAGCTTCACTTGATTCTGAGAGAGCCAATCCATTCCTAGGATTATGTCAAACTCCTTCATTGATAGGACAATCAATCTAGCAGGGATTTCACGGTCTCCTAACCGTAAGGGACAATCCTTGCACACGTGTCCTAATCTGACCGTAGCTCCTAATGGCGAAGTAGCCTTCAAAGCTTTCTCTAAGCGATGAGGTAAAATACCCAATCTTCGAATTGTATTAACAGATATGAACGAAAGAGCAGCACCCGTATCAAATAACACTTTAACATGGGAGTTAAACAGAGTTAATGTACCTTCCACTGCTTGCTGATCAGGTTGAGCTTCTTCATAATTTCCTTCTTCATACGCAGTTCCATCATATCCAGCGGCATCCGGGATAACAGCATTCAAGCGAGTCTGACCCTGTTGACCATAAGTCACCTGTTTAGGAGCAGTACAGAACCTGCTGATGTGACCTGGTTCACCACAGTTGAAGCAGACTATCCCTTGCTGAGTAGCACGCCTTGGTGCCTTGCAATCACGAGCCAAATGTCCAGGGTTGCCACAATTGAAGCACTTTCCACCACTACTCCCTTCTCCTACTCGAGGTTGAGTTGGATAGGTAATAGCCTGAGTCTTCTTGCTTCCGTCGAAATTCCTCTTCTGCCCTTGGGTACGGTTCATTGGTGGTCTATTCCCTAAATTACCCCTTTGAGGCGGTCGGAATTCAAATTGTTTTCGGCTTACTCGAGCATCCTCTTCCAGATCGGTAGCCAAACCAACAAGTCCTTCAAACGATTTATCCAAGTGGCCGAGGGTCAAGCGGCGAATCTGCGGTGTCAGCCCTTGATTATACTTGCGGATCTTCTTCTCCTCGGTATCGAGCAGGTGTGGAGCAAATCGAGACAGCCTTTCAAACTGTGTGGTGTACTCCTGCACCGACTTGGTTCCTTGCGTCAAGTCCATAAATTCCTTTTCTCTTCTGTGCCTTTCCGTAGCCGGGAAATACTTCTCCAAAAATCTCCCCTTAAATGCAGTCCACGTCATCCCCGTTGAAGCTCCATTCCCGATAGTAGCTATGACCGAATCCCACCAATCTGCGGCAGCATCGGTCAGCTGAAACGTAGCCAATCTTCTCTTGTCTATCTCGTTACATTGGACAGCTTCAAACATCCGGTCCATCTGTCTCAACCACTGTTCCGCTTTCCAGGGTTCCGCGGTACCCGCAAATTGTTCGGGCCTTAGAGCACGGAATCTTTCTAGCAACTTGTCTCCCGTTTGACGGTCTCTCCGATTGTCGTTCGTATTACCGATCCTTTCTAACCGTCTGATAAACGCTTCAAACATCCCGGTAGGATCAGCAGCTTCGGGTGCTCCCTCGATCAGGTTCCTGTTTCTCCTGACTCCTCCAGCCATTCTATGCATGATAGTGGTAGTAGAATGAGAAACATGCATGCAACAGTGATATGAAGTAATTTAAATGACAACAACATTCAAAAGAGTATATCTTATATATATAACTTCTGTCAAGTAGATACAAAAAGCATGTATGGTCAGATCAATGCCTACCCTATCTGCATGGGTTAGGACGCATGCAAGAGTTAATGTTACAAAAATGGGGTCATTGCCCTACACTCTAATGCATGTAATTACAGTTGCAAAAAGAGACAGAGCTAATAGTTAAAAGTGGTTAATATGTACAAGTTGTAACTAAAACATCAATCATCTCCATAAGCGGCCATCAGGAGATCTAGCGAATCGACGGGGCGAAAACGCTGAACAACGAATGGTCCAACCCCGTCATAGCTGTGAGAGGTGGACGATGAAGCGGGTACAGGAGCATCCGCCTCATCTACCATCTCCTCAGGCAGGGCTAGCTCAAGTGCTAGCTCCGCCTCGAGCTCAGCGGCAAGATCGTCCAGACCTATGCCGTCCTCCAAGATCTCCCCACCTACTGGGACCACGTGGACAACCTCTGCATCGCCCTCAGCAATGGGTACAACCGGCGGAGGCATCTCCAACTGAGCCAGGTGGGCATGCACGACCTGGATCTCGAGGGGTAGGTAGAAAGCATCGCTATCGACCAATCGCAGAACCTCGACCAACACTAGACGCTGAGCCTCTGCGAAATATCGAAGCTCAAAACGGATACGGGTCAGGTCAACTAGGCCTACCACGTGGACCTGGTGCCAAACCTCAGATACAACCGTCGTCACGGCCAACTGCTCTACGGCCGTCTGATATAAGTCAATAAAAGCTGGGATTACTGCCCCAGGTAATACGAAGTGTCCTCCGAACCTGTCCGGTACATAAAGTGGGGGAGCTGGATCCATACCTGAAAAGGGTACTACTTAAAGTCAGAACAGAATAATCTTAGGCGTTTGGGTTCTGAGTCTATCCTCCCTGTCGTATCATCGGGTGTGTAACACTTAATGGAATGTGGAATCGGGTCTATACTGGTAAACCCTAACCTGGCTAAACTATCTTGTGATAAATAATAACCTGGCTCTGATACCACTAAATCCTGTCACGCCCCGACGTAGCATAAATAAGGAAAGCATTTAATTTCCTTTATGGACCCGTAGGTCGCGACAGTTTGAAGGATCGATTCCGTCCCAAACGTCAAACAACAAAACATAATAATCAGAGTAAAGCAATCAAGGCTTACAAAAAAAAAATTCTATCTTATTACATCTTATAAAACGGGGTCAACTAAGGCACAAACCGCCTTGAAAATAAAATAATACCTTAAAGTCGGTTACAGTCATCCTTAAACAAAAACAAAACAGTTTAAAACTCAAACAACTAAACTTAATGCATAAAATGAACAGTTTCTTTATTCCAGATGCAGCCATTCTCAATTAGCATAGTCGTATGATTCCTCCTGATTGTAACCTGAAAAGCCTGAACACGAATGTCCAGGACGCATCAACGTCGTCAGCTTCAAGAAGCTGGTGAGTATTAAAAACATGACTTTGAATGTAAATCATACCCATTTACCTTTTTCCATTATTAAAATACTGAAAGAATTTATTTTATAAAATAACAAGGGATATAATAAAAGTCTTGCATTCATAAATACAGATACTCGTGAAATGAGACAATGCACCACATTCATCTCGCCGACTCTTTTCTCTCGACGTCCACAACCACCCACTATCCTACTCCTGGTATCTTTAAAACACTCCGACAGCCACACTTTAGCAACGGGGTGCCAGGGAGTGTCCAGTTTGCCTCACACTTTGGTCCGGGGTACCAGGGAGTGTCCAATGCCTCACACTTTGAATACCCTAACCGCCATGCAAATACCGGGGCAACCCCTCACACAGTATCCAGACTTGAGTTATCAGGGAGTGTCCGTAGGCCACACTTTAGCACTACCATGGGTGCCAGGGAATGTCCGAGTTCGGCTTCACACACTTTAACGCTTCCATGGGCGTCAGGGAGTGTCCTTATTTGCCACCGTCGCATTTCAAAGATACCCTCTTCCACAAACTCTACCACAACCACAACCACAACCACAACCACAAACTCATACTCAACCACAACCTCAACCACAACCACAAACACAATCTCATACCCTTTCCACACTACCATTACTCTTTTCCACACAGACTGACACCCCAATGCATGTACCACTGACTCACATGAATGGTATGCACTTAAACAAAAATGCAGAATCAAGAAACAACACGCGTACGGGGATTAATGAGTTATACTACAAGGTTTAAATCTCTTAAACATAACCAATTAGAGTTCTGATCAACTAAATTCCCAAACAGAGCCTTAACAGTTTATAAATTTCATCCAAACAGTCCCTTAACAGAAAGACAGACAAAAACAGAAACTGCACTACCTCGCGCGCGCGGGCCGCTCGCGCGAAGGGTCGCTCGCGCGATAAGCCCATTTTTCCTTTATTAATAACCTTTTCTGACTGCCTGAGGAAAGCAGAGTCGCGCGCGCGGATCGCTCGCGCGAAGGGGTCCTCGCGCGACCCTCGCTCGCGCGACCAGCCAATTTTCAACTATATATATATGAATTCTTACGTCTGCCTGGGGAAAGCTACCTCGCGCGCGCGGGCCGCTCGCGCGAGGGGTCGCTCGCGCGGGCCGCTCGCGCGATTCTCGCGCGCGCGATCGTGGCGCGAGATGAAGCTGAGGCTTCGTCTTCTTCCCCCAGACTTCCCTGTTTCAGCAAAACAGGGTCTAAAATGACCCATTTTCAGATTCAATACTCCCTAGGTCGTGTAATATATGGTTCTCTTCGGTTTTTCACAAGGATTAAGAATCTAAAGTCAATTAAACACCATTTGATTCATAACTCTCCAATTTTAGGAAAAACTAAAACATGTCAAAATTAATTTTCTTATATACTTTCTTATGTGAACAAATTAAGCTCTAATTTTACAACCATATGCTCTACTCACTACAATCTATCATATTTCATTCACAAAACCGATTTTGGTTAAGTTTGGGAAACCTCCATTTTTCAAGCCATGAACTTCAACGTACAAGTATCAATGGTGATATACAACCTTAACAATTACACAGCAAATAATTATGAAATTACAGTCTTAGTGAGTTTAGAATACTCACTGATATTGAGAACAAAGGAATTGTTGAGAAAGAAATTAGAAATAGGCAATCCCAAAAGAAACTTCAAGCTTTAGCTATGGAGGTTCAAGCTCTTCTCTCACTAAAATCTGAAATTCTATTCTCTGAACTCTCTCTAAACTCTCTGTGTTTGTGTTTGTGAATAGCAGAATCAAAAGTGTGTGTGTGTGTGTGATGAAGAGCTTAGTTATAGAGCTTAAGAACTTGGGCTCCAAGTTGGGTGAACATTACTCTACAAATGAGTTTAGTTCTTCATTTAGCTAAAGACCACAAATATCACAGATATAGATACGTATAGGATTGCTGTGAATTAGAGTAGGGGTCAATTAGGTTCATAGGGGTTCAAGCTAGAGTTGTTTGGGAATCTAGCTTTTGGTACAAAAATAACACACACAAGCTAGACATTCCCAAACAAGTGCAAGGCAATCATTAGTAGCCATAAATGGAAATAAAGCAAGTGTCCAAATCGGTCACTTCCAATATCTGGGGAAATTTAGCACAGCGCGGACAGTTTTGGACATAAATTGGTATTTTCGGGGCGCGGTGGTCACTACAAAAATATGGAAAATTCATTTTAACTAAAGAATTGATTTACTGGTTTCATAAAAATACTGATTTAGTCAAGAGTAATCTTTTCCACCGTTTTGAAATACAGTTTTTGAAATCCAACACAGGTATTACAATTTTTTGTAAAATTCCAATTTGACCCCAAAAGAATTTTGAATATGAAACATAATAAGAAATAAATTCTACACACACAAATTGAAATTAAAAATAAAAGCAGACAATATCGCATGAAATAATTATAACAATGAAATTACAATTTAAATATGAAAATGAAATGAAAATGCAGGTTATTACATGGGCTATGTTAGACTAAAGGACAAGTCAAAATCAAACACCCATACAAGGACATACTCTAAAAAAAATTTCCCTCCTAAAGTCTTCTAAAATTTAAACTATCCCTCTTAGTCCTATAAAATTTTAAATTTCATTCTAAATGGCAAAATTGCCCATGGAATCCTAAGAGACCACCACCACCAACATCTCTCTCTCCTCCCTCTCCATAGCCACCACCACCAACATCTCTCTCTCCTCCCTCTCCATAGCCACCACCATAGCCACCATCTTCTCTCCTCCTCCCTCCACCATCTTCTCTCTCCTCCCCCACCATAGCCACCACCACCACCTTCTCTCCTCCTTCCTCCATAGCCACCACCATCACAACTACCACCACCGGAGCCACCACCGAAGCTGTCGTCGTCGCCGCCGGAGCTGGAGCCGTCGTCGTCGCCGTCGCCACTACCACCAACTCTCTTCTTTCTCTAACTTTCTCTCTCCTCACCCTCCATAGCCACCACCACCACCATCTCTCTTCTCTCTCTAACTTTCTCTCCTCCTCCCTCTATAGCCACCACCAACACAACCACTACCACCGGAGCCACTACCGGAGCAGTCCTCGTCGTCGCCGGAGCCATCACCACTACCCCAACTCTCTTCTCTCTCTAACTTTCTCTCTCCTCCCCCTCCATAGCCGCCAGCACCACCACCATCTCTCTGTCTTCCCCCTCCATTGCCACCACCACTGCCGGCCACCACCACCGCCGGCCACACAAAAATCATGGCCAAACTGATCTCAGTCATCCTAAGAGAAATTTCTCTTACGATGACTGATCTCAGTCCACCTCCACCACCGACACTTCCACCTCCACCACCACCACTACCAGTCTCTACCGCCACCATCCCTAATCCACCACCACCACAGTCTCCACCGCCACCACCACCACCATCACCACTGTCCCATTTGAATAGAGAAATTTGTAAGACAAATTTCACTTAGGATATATCCTAAGTCAAATTTGACTTACTGAGTGCTCGTCGGAGATTGAGAGGGTGGAGGTCACCGGAGATGGCGAGGGTGGTGACTGAAGGTCAATCGAGTGGTCACTAGTGGTTAGGAGTGGCGTTGTGGTGGTCAAAAAGTGCAATGGAGGTGGTCGCCGAAGATGGCCATGTGGTGGTCGCCGGAGATGAGGGTGGTGGTCGCCGGAGATGGCGAGGGTGGTGGTCGGAGGTGGCAGGGGTGGTGGCCGGAGGTGGTGTGGAGTAATGGTAATGGTGGCTAGGGTTTGTTTAGGGTTAGAGGTTGAAGGTGAGGGTATTTTTGTCTATGGACATTGGGAGGACTCATACCCAATGTGTATTTTAAGTTGTCCTTGATCCCAATAAAGCCCTTCTTAATGACCTTTTAGCCAATTTTCCCTTCTTTTTATTCAATCTCATTGGGAAAAAATCACGAGGTGTGGCAACAAATTTCACCGAGTACCTAACACAAATAGAATTAAGAATAGTAGTTGGAAATGATATATATTTGGCAATAAAAGTGGAGATTGTGCCAAAATATGCATCACCAACCACATTACCTAAAATTTTTCTATTTTTTTTTAGCCAAAATAGCTAAAAAATTATTTTAGCTAATTAGTTTTAAGGTCCCAACTCCAATCTTGTTCTCGATTATAGGGAGGTTTGAATTATTATATTAAACTTTTTTTATACAAAAGTTAAAAATTTTAATGCACTCTCTCTCATAAAATAAATATGACATGTATTATTTTTATTATTTTACTTATGGATAATTACCTATATTCATACTTTCTCTCCTCAAATGTGGAGAACCAAAAAGGAGTGTTTCTCCAAAATGGATAACCATTTGGGGAACCCGTTGGAGCTCCAAAAATGCACTTTAGTTCTCTAAAATAGCTAAAAAGTGAATATGGGTAATGTGGTTGGAGTTGCTCTAACCATTGAACCAAAGATACTAAAACATGGCATTTTGGCATTGATCAAATAGAGAAAATGATATTTGTCATGGGATGCACTTATAATGTAATATTTTTTGTTAATATAACCTATTTCTTAATAATGGGAGCTCTGTTTTTTTTTTTTTCCCCTTTCTTGATAAAAGGAGCTCTAATTTTCAGTTTTACTAATTACATTAAGGGAATTGTTATTCCCATTTCATGGATGAACCAATATACTCCATGGAATGCATTGACTATATTGTACTACATGGTATGTCAGAGCATCCACAATGGGCTTAAATTGTACTTAAACTTAAGCTAAGTTCGTGTACAGGTGGGAGGACACTAACAATGGTAGATAGTGAGATGGCATAGAGAATACCGTGCACTATCCAGACGGCACAAGCACAACCGTTTGGGATTAAATAATGTGCCACAAAAAAATCAAAATGATCCAAACGACACACACAATGCCGTTTGGAAAGCACGCGACATTGTGTGTGTTGTGTGGTGATGAGTGGTGATAAAATGGCACAATGTGGGCCGTGTGGTGGTGGAACGGCACAATGTGTGCTGTTGGGCTTGTACATTAGTGAAACTTAGGCGTACCACAAACTTAAGTTCCACTAAGTTTTACTATCCTATACATTAGTTATACTTACACCATTGTTAATGGCTTTTTGTTAAGTCACCCTTAGTTGTCCTAGGTTCCTTTCCCATTGTTGATGCTTTCAGTAGTACTATGAAGTACATTAGTTCAATTTTGGAGTGCGAATAGCAATTCCCTTATATTAATTAGACCTACTTCTAAACTAAAGAAAGATGTGCTTTCTTGCAACAAAAAAATGGGAGGCTTGGTCTAAGGTCCCTGTGACACCCGCTCCTGCGGATATTATTATTATTATTATTATTATTATTATTATTATTATTATTATTATTATTATTATTATGCATAGCAGCATTATTAATTATGTCATAATGTTGGACATGCATTTGTGACGTGGATTTTGTCCCACTGAGTTAGCTATGAGTATCTGATTGGGAACCCAGTTGTAGCCAGAGTGGCAGTTCCTGATAGGGACATGCGTTGGAATAGTCACTGTGTGATGGGACGGTGATATGGAATCACTTTATATGACTTATGTGTTTATTAAGGCTTATGTGAAATATTCTTTATTCAATTGGTTTATGTCATGTTAGTTAGTCTGGAGTACCTTTGTGAGTATGAATTGAACACACTATAAAATTAGTAGGTTAATTAGCAACTTCATGATATTATATATGACCACTTATGGGACCCATGAGAAATATAGACAAATACCCAATTAGGTTTGGGATAGTTTTAATATGAGATTATAACTTGTAGGGGTGTAACTGTAACACATTAGAACTTGGGGGATTTAAATGAAATTAGTAGAAGATGAAAAACATGTTGAGTGACATGTGTAAAGGGATGACACATTCGCAACACATTAGAACTTGGGGGATTTAAATGAAATTAGTAGAAGATGACAAACATGTTGAGTGACATGTGTAAAGGGATGACACATGTCAACTCCCATGACTTCTTCTTCATTCTTACGCCGAGATAGAGAGAGAATCGCAGTGAGCTACGTTTTCGTGCGACGGAAATTCGACGGAGCTTCGATGCCAAATTGCTGCGTCGTTTGACGTTCAATTTCAATTCTGATTACATATTCGGACTCTTGGAGGTAAATCTAACGCGTAGATACCAATTTGGTTAAGTTTCATAATAGTTTTTCTGCGACCCATTTCAGGGGTTTTAATTATACTCTATAATTTGGATATGGGAATTGTACTCGGCAATTGGAAGGATAATAATCTAGGAAGTAGGAGAGATTGCTACGAGGTCAGTGATACTAATTGAGGATTCAATGGGTTGATGGTTTGTTTTGATCCATTTGTATATTCATCTAATCTAGCTTGTTTAGTTAATAATGGGCAAACCCCTGTGGTTAATAAGACCCAATTATATGTCAGAGCATGGTGTAATGAACTTACGTGGGCATGTTAAATTGTCTAATTTGGTCAATTGGGTACTTGTGTTGTTCACTGTGTGTGTTGGTTTTCGAGCTGCCAGAAGCTAATGGGTACTGCCCGTCTGAAAGAAGAGACGTGACCGGGTTGTGGGTGACAGCAATGTATTATAACCATTGTAGGTGATCATGCTGGTGAGGACCCAAAGAAGTGAATCTATGGGCTGGACAAGAGCGGGGCTAGGGAGATGTTTAATGTTTTACATTTTAATGTTGAACTTGTTTAAAATGTTGTACCGGTTTATAATCTGGACATAAAACTTGTAATAGCCTTAACCAGACACTTTGGGGATGTTGTATTTGGTTTAGACTATGTTTACACAAGTTGCTGGTATTGGTTTTGATCACATTTATCAAGTGTTGAACATGTTTGAGTGTTTTGGTTTGAAAACAGGGTTGTTACAGAATTGGGGTTCTGTTGCGCAAGCTAGTCGATCGGGCTACCGACCTAGTCGATTGGATCGTGTAACAGAGTACCACAATTCTGGAGTTGGGGTCTTCAGTCGACCGAACTCGAGGTTCAGTCGACAGGGCTTTCAAAGTTCAGTCGACCGAATCAGACAAGTCGACTAGACAAGTGGATCTCCGGATTTGGGCTCTCTGTAATTTGCATTTCCAGTCAACCCAGTCCCCGATTAGTCGACTAGATAGCCTGTTTCAAATTGAATTGTTTTTAAAAGTGTTTAAAATGGGAATACTTCTATATAACTCTATATTTTAACAGTTTTTAATAGACCCTAGGAGTAATAGAATGCCTTGGGGGCGTGCCACGTGTCCTAGAATCGTATGTTCGGTTTCAGGGCGTGACAGTCCCTAAGGTTGGGCATCCTTGATTTAAAAGACGACCCATAAACAAAAACTCCTACAAGGACACACTCTAAAAAACTTTCTCTTGCAACGTCCCTAAGATTTTGAATTTCATCCCTAAAGGATACACTCGCATTTTATCTCCCCAAAATAACCCCAAACCCTAGTCTCCCACATTTTTTCTGTTTCTCTCTCTCTCTCTCTCTCTCTCTAGGATCTCTCTCTCTCTCTAAGCTACCACTAATCCACCACCAAGCTGCCATCGTTGCCACTACCAAGCCGCCATTGTCGCCGCCACCAACCACTAGCATAGCCGCTGCCACCACATTTGGAGATCTCCACCACCTCTGTCTTCTATCTTCGCTATCAACCTTGGTCGCTGAGCAGCCACCACCAACTTTGCAAGCCACCGTAAGCTACCGCTACCACTATTGCGCAGCACATGGAGCAACCACCACCAACATTGCGAGCACCACCACCAACATAGAGAGCTGCGTCTATCATCATCTTCGAGCCGCCGCCACCACCACCACCACCTTCGAGCAACCACCATGAGCCTCCACCACCAACACAATCGCGGTACTCGCTTCCATGGCCTTGGCAACACTTTATTTTTGGATTTGATCTGTCGAGTTTTCAGTCGTAGAATTGTTATTGATGGTTTAGATATATATGATGATCAATGGGAGTAATAGAGTTGAAAAAATTGAAGATGGTGATGAAGTGATCCTAGTTATTGCCATGGTGTACAGGAATGGGACGAAGAAGAAAAATGACTGAAATCAAATCAGATTCAAAAGATATCATATCCTAAGTGAAGTTTCCTAAGAGAAATTTCACTTAAGATATCACATCCAAAGTGAAATTTCTCTTAAGATATCATATCCTATGTGTAGTGCCGCTATGGAAGCTCGAACTGAAGAATGAATAGCAACAATTGATATATCAATATAAATTTTTAGGTTGAAGTAAAAGTAAAGCTTTGGAATTGAGCCAACCACTGTTTGTTCAATTTTTGCCTTTTGGCAGTAGTCTTATCTTGCAAGCAAAGTCCAATTGTGTTGCTTTTGTTAAGAAGTCTTTGTTGATGATTGTGCTTGTATGTGATTTGATTAGTCCTTTTTTTAAATCATGTGTTTGGGGCTTAAATGCGATTTTAATCGTTCCTTTTTTTTTTTAAATCATGTGTTTGGGGCTTTATTGTGATTATAATCGTTTAGATGCATTAGAGTTTTGTTAATTTCACAATCTAGCTCTTCATCTGTTCTTCAGTGATATTTCACTTAATTTTGTTGAGATGATATCTTAAGTAAAATTTCACTTAGGATATATGATACCTTAAGTGCAATTTCACTTAGGATTTTAATTGAATGGTGGCAGTGAACAGTAGTCGTGAATAGTGATCGTGAACAGATTTGGTCTCAACCTTTTGATAGACTTTTTAACAAATTTCACTTGGTACATATGAATATATATCAAGTGAAACTCAACCTTTTGATAGACTTTTTAACAAATTTACAAAATTTACTTAACTTGACCCAAATTCCTTGTTTTCTTTTTCCAAAATTTTACTGACAGTCATCACAAAGCTTTGCTTCCACTTAAGATTTTTGTTGTGCTTTGCTTGTACTATTTTGGGAGAGTTAAGTTTCAAAAAAAAAATGGGAAGGCTGTTGATTGTAGGTATCCACACTAAGTGCTCAAAAAAGCTTTGATCTAGAATTAGTTTTGTCCCATAAGCGACATTGCTTTGGCAATTACACTGATCAGACTGAATTGATACTCGTGGAAATTCTTTCAGTTCTGAGTGGCCCATTCTAACAAGCAGCAAGAACAATATCATATGATCCGAAGTGAAATTTCACTTAATATATCACATCCTAAGTGAAATTTCTCTTAAGATATCAATTCCTAAGTGATAGAAAATGTGGTGGCCGGAGGTCAAGATTTTTGAGACGATAGAGTTCTGCTTCATTGCAGTAGCTATTTTAGAGAAAGGAAGAAGAGAGAGAGAGAAGGTGGTGATCGATGAGGTCTTTATCTACATTGCAGTAGCAGTTTTAGAGGTTGAGCTTCAAAACGAGAAGGTTCAACTTCATGAGGGGTGCGAGTGGCTGACCAATCCCACCGACGACGACTAACACAACAACTTCCCGATGAGGTGCCGACTCCGATGTGTGGCCATGGCGGAGAAGATGAGAATAAGAGGAGGAAAAAGCTATTCATCCTCAACATTGCAGCCCCTTTCATCATATTTCTAGAGAGAGAGAGAGAAGGGGGGGACGAAGGTGGAGGTCACCAGAGATGGCGAGGGTGGTTGTGGCCGGAGTTGGCAGGGGTGGTGGTCGGAGGTGGCGTGGGTGGTGGTAATGGTGGCTAGGGTTTGGTTGGGGTTAGAGGATGAAGATGAGGGTATTTGGCTAGGGTTTGGTTAGTGTTAGAGGATGAAGATGAGGGTATTTTGGTCTATGGACATTGAGAGAACTTATCCCCAATGTGTATTTTAAGTTATCCTTAGTCCCAATAAATTTCCTCTTAATGACTTTTTCACCAATTTTCCCCAAAAAGAATTATTCAATTATTTAACAGGTTCAATATGGTAAATATTTTCTTCAAACATGGGAATGTGCTCGAGCCACAACATATGACTTAACTCTCTCTCTCTCTCTCTCTCTCTCTCTCTCTCTCTCACACACACACACACACACACACACACCAAAAAAAAAAAGAATAAGCACTCATGAGTCATGCAGGCTTATGAAGTTGAGAATCTACTTTGGTTGTTATGCTTTTCGTTTTTTTTTTATAATTATTTTTTTTGTAATGTTTGGTTAATTTTAATGAATGTTGTTTGAGAAAAAAAAAATGAAGTTGAGAATCTCAGATATTACAACCAAACACTGTTCTTTCTGGAAAGCAAGTCTATCTTCAGTTCTTTTTTGCTATATGGAAAACTAATTTGTTTATGGAGAAAAATGAACAGTAAAAAATTACTTGGGCTTTGTTTGGTTCTTGAATTAAGAGAAGGAAAAGAAAAGGGTAAGGCAAAAAAAAAAAGATGAAAATGATTTCCCTCATGTTAATTCTTGTATTTTTCTTCATGCTTCAAATAAGATTTAATTTTTTTAAAAAAAAACCTTGTAATATAAAAAAAGAAGGAAAATAACTCACAATATTCAAAATATTTAATTTGTTCCTCAACTTATATTCTTTTCTTTCCTATTTTCCTCAATGTTTTCCTTATTAACTGAACAAGGAAAAATATTTTTCTCTATAATTTCTTTTATTTTCCTTCATTAAATTTAAGAACCAAACAAAGCGTAAAACTATTATAAACTGACTTGTTTTTTGATCCAAGATATGAACTGACTTTGTGAAAGGATGTAGTTGGTAATTCATATCATAGACATAAATGGCATTAATGTTTTAGTTTTGGGCTGTAATTACTTTCAATTGTTAGCTTTTCTCTTGTAACCCCTCAATTAAGACATTTGTAAATGAGTAATATTTGGGTGACAAATAATTTTTACAAACACACTCTATCAATATCCTAGGTGACCATGTGGGGTCCACAGTGTCACCCAAGAGAAAGATAGAGTGTGTTTGTAAAAAGTATTTGTCACCCTACCATTGTTGTTTGTAAATGCATTCTATGGTGCCAAGATTGCTTTCAAATACTAATAAGCTGTAAAATTTTGGATAAAAAAATATGTCCCCTATCCCTCCATTTAAAAACACTAAAAATTTCTAGAAAAGTCAGTAAAATTTCATCAAATTGAGAATGAAGTATAAAGTCAAGTATGTGAAATAAGTTAAGGCCCATTTGGAGTGACCGTGACTTTTGCATTTGAGCAGAAGTAGTGTAAATTTGTGGTTGCTATCTTTATCTTGAAGTGCTTTTACATGGGAGAAAACCATAAAGGAAATTATAATCCCAAATCTATTTCATGCATGGATTGTAATCTATAGCATCCCTGGACTTGATTCAGTTAAACAAACTTTTGAGTGTTTTATTAATGGGTAATTTTTTGGTGACAACTTTCATATAACTTTCATACAACTTCTTAAAAAGATGTGTCTATCTAGGGGTGGGCATTCGGTCAGTTTGGTTCGGTTTGGCACTATTCGGTTCGGTTTGGATTCGGTTCAGTTTGGATTCGGTTCGGTTTGGAAGATTATCAACTGTTAACTGACTTAAATATAATTTGGTTGGTTCGGTTCGGTTAACTGAATTACAATTTCGGTTCGGTTTGTTTATTCGGTTAACCGAATTGTAAAAAACCCAAAATTTTTTGTTTTTTTGTTTTTTCATTTTTCTCAACTTTTTAATGTTTTTTTTCATTGCTCTTTCATATTGCAAAGAAAGCATACTTTTATTTGTTTTCAATTGTAAAAATACTTATATCTATTATCTATCGTTATGTATAAGTATATTAATAATATAAAAAATAAAAATAAAAAATATAATTTCGATTTTTCGATTCGGTTCAGTTTGCCTATAGGCAACTGATAACCGAACTGAAATTTTTAACTGAAATTGAAAATTCGGTTCGGTTGGTTCGGTTTGTTCGGTTAACCGAACTATTTGCCCACCCTAGTGTCTACCTCTCTCCTGTGATTTCACTGGACCCCACAATGACACAGGAGAGAGATAGACACATCTTTTAGGAGGTTATATGAAAGTTGTATGAAAGTTGTCACCAAAGAATTATCCTTTGTTAATTCATGCGGTCTGAATCCAGAAACATGTTTCTCTACCTTTCTATCTTCGCTATCAACCTTGATCGCTGAGCAGCCACCACCAACTTCGCTAGCCACCGTAAGCTACCGCTACCACTATTGCGCAGCACATGGAGCAACCACCACCAACATCGCGAGCACCACCACCAACATAGCGAGCTGCATCTATCACCATCTTCGAGCCATCGCCACAACCGACACCACCTTCGCGCAACCACCACGAGCCTCCACCACCAACACAATCGCGGTACTCGCTTCCATGGCCTTGGGAACACTTTGTTTTTGGATTTGATCTGCCGAGTTTTCAGTAGTAGAATTGTTATTGATGGTTTTGATATATATGATGATCAATGGGAGTAATAGAGTTGAAAAAATTGAAGATGGTGATGAAGTGATCCTAGTTATTGCCATGGTGTACAGGAATGGGACGAAGAAGAAAAATGACTGAAATCAAATCAGATTCAAAAGATATCATATCCTAAGTGAAGTTTCCTAAGTGAAATTTCACTTAAGATATCACATCCTAAGTGAAATTTCTCTTAAGATATCATATCCTATGTGTAGTGCCGCTATGGAAGCTCGAACTGAAGAATGAATAGCAGCAATTGATATATCAATATAAATTTGTATGTTGAAGTAAAAGTAAAGCTTTGGAATTGAGCTAACCACTGTTTGTTCAATTTTTGCCTTTTGGCAGTAGTCTTATCTTGCAAGCAAAGTCCAATTGTGTTGCTGTTGTTAAGAAGTCTTTGTTGATGATTGTGCTTGTGTGTGATTTGATTAGTCCTTTTTTTAAATCATGTGTTTGGGGCTTAAATGCAATTTTAATCGTTCCTTTTTTTAAAAAAAAAATCATGTGTTTGGGGCTTAATTGTGATTATAATCGTTTAGATGCATTAGAGTTTTGTTAATTTCACAATCTAGCTCTTCATCTGTTCTTCAGTGATATTTCACTTAATTTTGTTGAGATGATATCTTAAGTAAAATTTCACTTAGGATATATGATACCTTAAGTGCAATTTCACTTAGGATTTTAATTGAATGGTGGCAGTGAACAGTAGTCGTGAATAGTGATCGTGAACAGATTTGGTCTCGACATTTTGATAGACTTTTTAACTAATTTCACTTGGTACATATGAATATATATCAAGTGAAACTCAACCTTTTGATAGACTTTTTAACAAATTTACAAAATTTACTTAACTTGACCCAAATTCCTTGTTTTCTTTTTCCAAAATTTTACTGACAGTTATCACAAAGCTTTGCTTCCACTTAAGATTTTTGTTGTGCTTTGCTTGTACTATTTTGGGAGAGTTAAGTTTCAAAAAAAATGGGAAGGGTGTTGATTGTAGGGATCCACACTAAGTGCTCAAAAAAGCTTTGATCTAGAATTAGTTTTGTCCCATAAGCGACATTGCTTTGGCAATTACACTGATCAGACTGAATTGATACTCGTGGAAATTCTTTTAATTCTGAGTGGCCCAATCTAACAAGCAGCAAGAACAATATCATATGATCCGAAGTGAAATTTCACTTAATATATCACATCCTAAGTGAAATTTCTCTTAAGATATCAATTCCTAAGTGATAGAAAATGTGGTGGCCGGAGGTCAAGATTTTCGAGACGATAGAGTTCTGCTTCATTGCAGTAGCTATTTTAGAGAAAGGAAGAAAAGAGAGAGAGAAGGTGGTGATCGATGAGGTCTTTATCTACATTGCAGTAGCGGTTTTAGAGGTTGAGCTTCGAGACGAGAAGGTTCAACTTCATGAGGAGTACGAGTGGCTGACCAATCCCACCGACGACGACTAACACAACAACTTCCCGGTGAGGTGCCGACTCCGATGAGTGGCCATGGCGGAGCAGATGAGAATAAGAGGAGGAAAAAGCTATTCATCCTCAACATTGCAGCCCCTTTCATCATATTTCTAGAGAGAGAGAGAGAGAGAGAGAGAGAGAGAGAGAGAGAGAGGGGGGGGGGGGGGACGAAGCTGGAGGTCGCTGTCACACCCGCTCTAGAAATTCATGGTTTTGAAAATGCATAATTTGAGATTTTGAAATTATTAATGTTATTAATAATTTGAGTTGAGTTGAGTTGACGTGGGTCAACGGTGAGGTGTCAGTGAAGACACAAGAACATGGAATTTCACAGTTGCATTGGCACGATTAAATGACATTTATATGATTTAAATGTTATTTGATATATCTGGTATTTCGTGAATAGTGAATTATACCTGTGTAGTATAAATTCTGGTAATCTTTGAAATTGTTATATCATTTTGAAAACTGTGGTGAGAACGTGAGTGCCACGTTAAACAAAAAGGTAGGTTGTGTAGAGATTTCACATAATTTAGTTTCCGGACGTTATTTTGACCCAAACGAGATTTAGTCGGAAACTTTTGGAATTTATAATTTTCACTCGTAAAGTTGTAAAATGAACGTGTGCAAAGTTTCGAGAGCTAATTAGAAGTTTGAGGAACTCGTGGGGAGGTAAACGTAAATCCCAAAGAGTTTGCCTATAGATAGTAGTGGATGTGGATGAAATTCATTCTCATCCAAAAAAACTTTCCAAAATATCTAGAGAGAGGAGAGAGAAGGGAGATTTGGTAGCAACGGGCTTTGCGACGCCGATCGACGACCGTTCGTCCGTCAGATTTTCTCTGGATTTCATATTTGAACTCGTGGAGGTAAGATCTACGTTTTGATACTACTTAGGCCGTGTTTGGCCAATTTTTGTAAAAATATTAATTCTAGACTTTTGGGGAAAACCCAGTAAAACTTGTAAGAATCGTCCCAAATTTGAAATCCGACGTTTATTTAGCTCCCTAGACGATCCTTCAAAGTTTGAAGAGAATCGCACGAGGTATGAATTCTAGATCTATGAAATATATGGATTTTCATGTTTTGAACATCAGTTTTGATATCTTTGGATCCGGGCGAAATTCATGTATTAATTAGGCCCGTCAATTATGCACGTGAAATTATATGAAAAGCACGTCTAGCTGTTTATGTGAGCATGTTATGTGTCTACTTGGGTCAAAGGGGAGTTTGGTGCAAATTCATCAGGAGTAAGCTCCTCGAACCTTGAAGATTTGATTGAGATGGTAATTTGTGATTGTGGTGGTGTCTGGATTGGAGGTGGGCCCAACCAGGACACGGTACCTAGTATGGAGGAAGGCCCAACCAGTGTATAAGATGCGTGGGAGAGGTGGGCCTCTTACGGCATCGATTGGATGAATGCGTACCACTCACCCTAGAGACCATTTCTATGTGTTTTAGATGCTTAAACCATGAACTGTCATATAAGCATACATTTAGAATTGTACGCTCAGCATATAGCTGAGCAGTGGAGATGTACTCCATTGCAGGTAAGAAGAAAGACAAGAAGAAGCGTGATGAGTGAGGCCGTTAAAGAACGCCGGAGGAATCATTTGGATATGTTTTTGTTTTAATCCTAATCTTGTGTAAGGATTTGTAAATTGTAAAACTTTGTAATCGAATCATGGATTAGTGTCGTGGTTTGGAAATTTTGTAATTGAACGGTTGTAGTTATGATTTAAATGTTGTTTTTGGTGTTGGTTGTGATTGTGGTTGGTGTAGATATTAGAGTAGTATGTGTTAGTATTATCATCACAGGGCTGCCCAGCAGGGGAGCAGTCGACTGGACCCTAGATCAGTCGACTGAATCCCGTGGGGTTTAGACACTGAAAGTGAATAGTAATGGAAACAGTCGACTGGACCCTTGATCAGTCGACTGAGTCACTGTTGATTTTGGCTACTGCTCCTCATAATGGTAAAATCAGTCGACTGGACCCCCAGATCAGTCGACTGGACCCCTTTTGAAAATGTTGCATTTTGGGTTCTGCATAACACAGTCGACTGGGGAAGTGATCAGTCGACTGAACTACTGTAGATTTTAGCTACTGATCCAAATAGTAACCAGTGCAGTCGACTGGGTTCCCTGATCAGTCGACTGGACCTCTGTTGAGAATTTTGGGTTTTGGTTTCTGCTAGGCACAGTCGACTGAACCTCTGTTTTCAAAAACTGTTTTCTTTTGAAAAGATTCAAATGGCCAAAACTTTGTATAACTCTGATTCTAATGGATTTTGCTACTCAAAGGGTAATGTTTCCTAAAGTTTTAAATTACTCAGGGTTGTTTTAAAGTTCTTTCCGCTGCATATAGTTATTTGATGTTTGGATGAGCCTTGGTGGCGTGCCACGTATCCTATGTCCACGCGTAGTGGGATAGGTCGTGACAGTCGCCGGAGATGGCGAGGGTGGTTGTGGCCGGAGTTGGCAGGGGTGGTGGTCGGAGGTGGAGTGGGTGGTGGTAATGGTGGCTAGGGTTTGGTTAGTGTTAGAGGATGAAGATGAGGGTATTTTGGTCTATGGATATTGAGAGGACTTATCCCCAATGTGTATATTAAGTTATCCTTAGTCCCAATAAATCTCCTCTTAATGACTTTTTCACCAATTTTCCCCAAAAAGAATTATTCAATTATTTAACAGGTTCAATATGGTAAATATTTTCTTCAAACATGGGAATGTGCTCGAGCCACAACATATGACTTAACTCTCTCTCTCTCTCTCTCTCTCTCTCTCTCCCTCTCTCTCTCTCTCACACACACACACACCCAAAAAAATAAGCACTCATGAGTCATGCAGGCTTATGAAGTTGAGAATCTACCTTTGGTTGATATGCTTTTCGTTTTTTTTTTTATAATTATTATTTTTGTAATGTTTGATTAATTTTAATGAATGTTGTTTGAGAAAAAAAAATGAAGTTGAGAATCTAAGATATTACAACCAAACACTGTTCTTTCTGGAAAGCAAGTCTATCTTCAATTCTTTTTTGCTATATGGAAAACTAATTTGTTTATGGAGAAAAATGAACAGTAAAAAATTACTTGGGCTTTGTTTAGTTCTTGAATTTAGAGAAGGAAAAGAAAAGGGTAAGGCAAAAAAAAAAAAAGAAAAAAAAAAGATGAAAATGATTTCCCTCATGTTAATTCTTGTATTTTTCTTCATACTTCAAATAAGATTTAGTTTTAAAAAAAAAACCTTGTAATACAAAAAAAGAAGGAAAATAACTCACAATATTCAAAATATTTAATTTGTTCCTCAACTTATAATCTTTTCTTTCCTATTTTCCTCAGCGTTTTCCTTATTAACTGAACAAGGAAAAATATTTTTCTCTATAATTTCTTTTATTTTCCTTCATTAAATTTAAGAACCAAACAAAGCGTAAAACTATTAACTGACTTGTTTTTTTGATCCAAGATATGAACTGACTTTGTGAAAGGATGTAGTTGGTAATTCAGATCATAGATATAAATGGCATTAATGTTTTAGTTTTGGGCTGTAATTACTTTCAATTGTTAGCTTTTCTCATAGATATGAACTGACTTTGTGAAAGGATGTAGTTGGTAATTCATATCATAGATATAAATGGCATTAATGTTTTAGTTTTGGGCTGTAATTACTTTCAATTGTTAGCTTTTCTCTTGTAACCCCTCAATTAAGACATTTGTAAATGAGTAATATTTGGGTGACAAATAATTTTTATAAACACTTATAAACACACTCTATCACTCTTCTAGGTGGTCATGTGGGGTCCATAGTGTCACCCAAGAGAAAGATAGAGTGTGTTTGTAAAAAGTGTTTGTCACCCTACCATTGTTGTTTGTAAATGCATTCTATCGTGCCAAGATTGCTTTCAAATATTAATAAGCTGTAAAATTTTGGATAAAAAAAATATATCCCCTATCCCTCCATTTAAAAACACTAATTTTTTTTAGAAAAGTCAGTAAAATTTCATCAAATTGAGAATGAAGTATAAAGTCAAATAAATGAAATAAGTTAAGGCCCATTTGGAGTGACCGTGACTTTTGCATTTGAGCAGAAGTAGTGTAAATTTGTGGTTGCTATCTTTATCTTGAAGTGCTTTTACATGGGAGAAACCATAAAGGAAATTATACTTTTTTAAAATCCCAAATCTATTTCATGCATGGATTGTAATCTATAGCATCCCTGGACTTGATTTAGTTAAACAAACTTTTGGTAATTCTTTGTTGACAACTTTCATACAATTTTCATACAAATTCTTAAAAAGATGTGTCTATCTCTCTCCTGTGATTTCACTGGGCTCCACAATGACACAGGAGAGAGATAGACACATCTTTTAAGAGTTTGTATGAAAGTTGTCACCAAAGAATTATCCTTTGTTAATTCATGCGCTCTGAATCCAGAAACATGTTTGTACTCAAAAGTACGTTGAGAATATACATGTTCAGTGTAACATTTCCTATGTCCGGTTGCCAGAATTTTGCAAAATTGTTTTGTTTTGTTTTCCCAAAAAAAGAAATAAAAATAAAAACTCACTTTTTGATTTTTATTTTTGACCCAATTTTGTTATTGTTTTGAACCCAAAAAAATAAATAAATAAAGGGGAAATAAACGATAACCAAATAATTGAAAACAACACCAATAACTTTACAAAACAGGCCCTTAGTTCGTAAAAAGGTTAATTACACTTTATTCTCTTATGGTTTGATCCGATGACACTTTACACATTTGTGGTTCAAAACTGACAACTTAACCCTCTGTGCTTTTGGAGAAAGTGGAAGCATTACAAAATCTAACAGAGAGTGTAAGTTATTAAAATACCCCTCAAACTAGGGGAAGTGGTCACTTTTAAATCACATGGGATAAAATGTTATTGGTCAAACCATGGGGGGTAAAGTGTAATTAACACTTGAAAAAATTAATGCACCTTTAGGGCATGTTTGGTACGCAGGAATGAAATGAGTTGGAAATGAAATGAGTTCAAGAATGGAATGAAACATGAATGACTATTTCTTTCATATATTTAGCTACATACCTAGGAGTGGAATGCCATCAAATTTTAATTGAATATTCAAAATATTTAATAAATTTATTTTAGTCAAAAAAACATGAAATTTAAATAGCAAAAAAGGAAAGATAAGAAGATTAAATAAAGAAAAAGGAAAGTTGAAAAAGTTGAATTTACCATATCGGGTTAAATAAAGAAGGCCAAATTACACTTTAGTCCATCAAACTATACACCTGTTTTCAATTGGGTTCATAAACTATTTTTTTTTCAATTGGGTCCTTGAACTTCAAAAAATCATTCAATCAGCCCCAAATTCTGACATTGTTAGCTTAAATTATTAGAAATTGTCAAATATTGTCACGACCCATCCCGCTGCGGGCGGAAATAGGACACGTGGCACGCCACCGAGGCTCATCCAATTCATTCTATAACTCTAGCAGCGGAAAAGAAACTTAAAGAAACACTTTAAAACATAGTTCATTTTGGAAGAAAAACAAAACATTGAACTATGAGTCCGTAAAATCCGTATCAATTTGAAAAGTTAATTATATTTCAAATTAACTATAAAAGTATTATTAGGGACCCCAAAGGCACCCTAGAAGCAAAATAGAACATTTTAATATTTTCCGAAAAAGGTACTTCCTTTGTAAAAACACTATTCACGGGCAGCCCACTTTTGCCTATTTTTACTTTTTTGAAAACGTCGCAACCACGACAAAACTCAACATACAAATTCTCAATCATTCTGAAACTTTACCAAAACGTATATAACATATTAGACATGTCTAAGCTTTGAAAACATTAACAAAACTCGTTTGGATCAAATCTCTTAAGTGCTACAACAAATTTATAAAACATGAAATTCAACGTGTTAAACATCAAAACGCGAACTCAAGAGTTCCAAGTCACTTCCAACCAACTTAAAAAGGATTTTAAAAGAATATTACATCAACTCAATAATAATCCAGAGCTTCTATGATTCGATTACAAGAATCTATACCCCAATTCCTCCGAATGATCCCAACGGCCTCATCCCTCACGTTCCATCTTTCCTTTCTTCATACCTGCAATGGAGTAAATCTCCATTGCTCAGCTATATGCTGAGTGTACAATTCTAAACAAATGCATATGAGGCAATTCATGTTTTAAACATCTAACTCACATAATTTAGCCTCCGGAGAGAGAGATACGCATTCACCCAGTATATCGGCAAGTCTTAAATCTTAAACCGCGATGTCAATGGTTAGCCAAGAATCACTCAACCAATGCATCCATCTGCTCTGGTTGGCCACTTCCCACACCAAGCAAGTAGTCGTCACTACTATAAACTCTCAAACATCGAGAGGCATGCACCGGCATGAAATTATATCAAACTCCCCTTTGACCCACATAACATTTAGCATACTCACATAATCATGTCATCATGATTTTCTATACGTACTCGCTAAAATTAACGGGCCTAATTTAACACATAAGTTTGCCCGGATCACAATTCATACAAAATATCTAAAACATCCAAAATTCCCTATATTACATAAGTTCAGAATTCATACCTCGAGCAATCGTCCTATAACTTTGAGGAAAGCACTAGTAGCCCGATTAAACGTTGGATCTCCGATTAGGAGTGATTCCTACAAGTATTTACATGTTTTTCCCAAATTTCCATAAATTAGATTTTCGGAAAAACTTAGCCAAACAAGGCCTAAGTGGTATCAAAATGTAGCTCTTACCTCGAGGAGCTCGAATATGAAATTTGGAGAAAAACTGACGATCGGAAAGTCGTCGATTTGAGTCGGCAAGCTCTAAGCTTCAAAATCCCCAAATCTCATCTCTTGATTTCAATTTTAGGTTGAAGACATTATGACAAATATCTTAGCTTTCTATATATAGACAACACTTTCGGAAATTGTGTTTACCTCCCCACGAGTTCTCAAAACATCTAATTATACCCCGAAACGTCGCACACGTCCATTTTATAACTTTATGAGTGAAAACTAAAATTTATAAAAGTTTTCGACTATGTTCCGTTTGGGTCCAAAAATCACGTTCTGAAACTAATTTCGTGAAATCTCTAGACCACCTACCTTTTATGCTATGCATCACTCACGTTCTCACCACAGTATTCACAATGATCTAAGATAGGATCAAACTACCAGAAATTATACAAAACAGGTATAATTACTATTCATAAAAATCCGGTAAAGTCAAATAACATTTAAAATCACATAAATGTCATTTACTCATGTCAATCCCTCATTGATTATCAAATCTCTGTGTCCTCGATTGACACTCACCGTTGACCCACGTCAACCACATCCACAATTATTAATCAACATTAATAATTCACAATAAATCAATTTTGTATTTTAAAATAAATAGATTTCCCGGGACGGGTGTGACAACTATGTTGCGCATAATGCTTACCTGTCACATGTTAGGTTAAGACAAGCACGGGAGATTGTGAATTCACACCCAAATTGCATAATTTTTTGGGTCTGATTGAATGAACTTTTGAAGTTTAAAGACCCAATTGAAAAAAAAAAATTAAGTTTATAGACCCAATTGAAAACAGGTGTATAGTTTAATGACTAAAGTGTAATTTGCTCAATAAAGAAAAAGGAGAGTTGAAAAATATTGACATAACCATTCCATTAGGGGAACCATCCCCTAATGGAGAGCCATCCCTTCCAACCACCATTTTGCCTAGTGAAATGGAAAAATAGATAGTCCAGTGGAGGAGTCAAATAGCTAGGTAAAATGGAGAGTGAGAAATTAAGAGCCAAAATGGAGAGTGAGAACTTAAAAGCCAAATGGAGAGTCATCCCTTTCAACCACTATTTTTAATTTTTTTTATTCTTGTATAATGAGTGTTTCTTATTTGAATAAAAATAGAAAATACAAATTAAAATAAATGGCTAGTGGATTTGGCTAGTGTGGTTGGAGAAGATTAATTAGTGGATAAGCCATTACACTATTTGATGAGCCAAATTTCACTTTTACCTAGCATTTTTGGCTAGTCCCATTGGAGTTGCTCCTAGGTTTTGAAAAAGAATGCCTATTCCTACTTCAGTAGAAATTCTATTCCAAAAAGGAATGGTCATTCCATTATATTTGATCATACCAAACATGGTAATAGAATGGACTTAAGAATGACCATTCCATTCTAGGGTTCATTCCGGTCTACCAAACATATTCTTATAGTTCTTAACATTCCGTGTAAAAAAACATTCATCATTAAATCTTGTAACGGTTTCACTTTACACGAAAGTACAGGGGTTAAGTGGTCACTTTTAAACCACAAACAAGGGGTAAAGTATCATCGGGTCAAAGTATAAGAGGTAAAAATGTAATTAAGCCTTATGTGAATAAATCCACATCAAACAGGGGGCCCTTAACAGCAATTTTTCCTTCTTTCATCTCTTTCTCTCTGTTTCTCTGTCTCAACTCGACGGATACGTAGTAGAGAAAGAAATGGAGCTTGTGATAAATGGGCGGACTCGAAACGCAAAAATTAGCTAGATTTTAGGCAGTTTGTTGAGGTCCATAAACTCCCCTCAAATGGTAAATGTGTCTGTGTGTGTGTGTGAGAGAGAGAGAGAGAGAGTAACCGAAGAACTCATTATCTGAGAGCGTGACAGTGTGTGTGTGTGTGTGTGCGAGAGAGAGAGAGAGAGAGAGAGAGAGAGAGAGAGAGAGAGAGAACATTACAGAGGCCAAAAATGGGAAGATCAACGGCGTCTTGCTTGAAGATGATTGGGTGCGGTGGCGATTCCGTCGATGCTTGTGATTCTGAGGTATCTCTATTGCTACAGTTTTGGATTTCTTTCTTATTCGAATGTAGGTTTTCTATTCCACATCAATTAGATAATGCGAGAAAGGAAAGAACGTGAATTGATTTTTATTTTTATTTTTTTATTTTTGCCCTTTTCTGGAATTTCCGTTGCCATTGGTTTTCATTTTGTTGTGCTTGTGATTATATTTTTGCAATGTGAGGTTTGAAATCGTTAAAATCTTCGATGCATTGTTGTGTTCTTTTCTATAATCTGATTAGATTGGGTGTAGAGTTAATTTAGGTGGAATATACAGCTGCATTTATATTAATGGTGTGATTAACTTTTAGTTGATTTTTTGTATAGAATTTAAAAGTCAGTCTATTGTTTTTACTAAATTAAAAAATATATATCAACTTTTTTTTAAAATAAAAAAATATATATCAACCTTTTTTTTTTCTTTTCTGTAAAATAAAAAAAGTCATCAATTTTACATGACCTTGGGGAGCAATTCTGCGAAACTTTTGGGAGGGAGCAACTTTTCAAAATGTAGGGAGCAACTCGTTTCAAAGTCGGGTGCAACTCTTCACAACATCGTGAGCAAATCTTCCAAACGTTGGGAGCAATATCACAATGTTTTGGTGCAAGTTTAGAACTTTGAAAATATAAAATAGACTAAAACACAAAATAATAATTCAAAAGTTGATGTTGACTTTTAATATTTTTTTTTTAATAATTGTTGATGTTTTTTTAATTTTAAAAAATAATAGACTGATTTTTAAATTTTCTACAAAAAGTTGATTGAAATGTAATTATCCTATATTAATTGGTGTAATTTGAGCCTTTTGATCTAGCAAAAGTTTGTTCCTTTGGTTACTGAACTGTTAGAAATTGACATCTATATTGAAATGAGGAAAGTGCATTTATAGTTGATAGAATATGTTTGGTAAGAATATTTGGGGTATACCATAAAAGGGTGGAACAAGGAATTTTATTGGGGGACTAACTGAAAGACTAATGCTATGCTTCTCAAATTTTATATCCCAAATAATTCCCTAATACTTGTGGCAGTGACCCACTTGATTTTGATTGGAGGATGTTGAAGTAGTCCCACCATTATTATAGGTGGTCCCACAACCACATGTGTTTGGGAATGGGAACCATTTGGAATGCAAAATTTGGGAAGCATAGTATTACTCAAACTGAAAAGTAAGACGTAAAGGTTGGACTTGGTGAAGATGGATTACTTTTAAGTTGTCCATGGTTACGGGATCTACTTCCAACGGAAGAAACCAAATCAAGAAGAGGATTTTGTTATTTGCATCTTCTGAGGGTCATAAGTATTGGAGTTCCATTACTTCCAGTTCCAGTTGTGATTTTGAAATTTTATCCTTAAAAAGTGGCACTTTGAGCTATGTTACTTGGATTGGGGTATGGGAATGTGTCTAAGCGTCGGAATACCTAAATTCATGAATCTAAGGGCATGGGGAAACGACAATAAATATTTTTATTTCTTATATATTTCTAAGAGAATGTAGTCGTTTTATGTTATAATATGACTTTAGCATGAGCATTTCATTAGTTTTGAAAGAACTTTGTAGTAAATGGATTATAAATGGAGACTGTAATAACCTATTATACAAGTAGCTAACATGCTTCTTGGTGAGATGTTTAACCGAAGTTGTTACTTGTAAGACACATATCCCATACCCTTGTCTGTGTGTCGGAACTTCAATGTATCAAGAAGAGTGCTTGTAACACAGCTTTTGAGAATTAGACACTAAGCACATCAGTATGTATATATTTGTTGAATGGATTAGGTTGGATTTTTTATTTTTTAATATTTTTCTTATGAATTGAATAAAATAATGGGTGGACAACGTAAATTCACTTTATTTGTTCTTGTAAGGTTTTAGGAAGTTATTATCCAACAGGAACAACGTTAAGAAGTTCCATTGATGAGAACTTTTGCTACATCGTTGTGTAGTGCAGTATTTCTTGAAGTTGTTATCTTCTCTCTGTCTAATATAGTGGGTAATGGCGGAAAATCTAAGGGATACTCTATTGGCCATTAGAGTAGTGAATCACTCATTTATTGCCCAAAATTTAGTTTTTGGCAACCTTTCTTATTTGGGGTAAAAGGAACCTCATCTAGACCGCTAACATCTTTTATAGAATTTTTGAGATGGTTTAAAGCTTTAAATTTTGTATTGATATACTTTCTGTGTACATGGGCATACCCTCTTTGGCATACCCTCTTTGGGGTCTGTTAATGAAATACATTTATACTACCTATCAAAAAAATCTTGAGGTAAACTTGTAATTATTTGAAAGGCCAATGTATCATTGGTGTTTGAATTTGGTCAAAAACATATCTCCATTCCATTCTCACTCTTTCCTTGTTGAAATGTTGCTTTTTAAAATTTGATCCAGAGCAAGGCTACAAGTGACAAACATGGATGGAGTTTTCGGAAGAGATCTGCCAGGCCTCGAGTGCTGAGAAACACTGTGATCTCAGAAACGGCTTACTCTGGGAATAAGGAGAGCCCGGAATCTGCTACTTTCAAGTTCCAAACACAGCCTCATTCTTCTGTTCCTGAGAAAACCTCTGCAGTGCAATGGGCAGATGATAAACCTCAGTTGTTTACTTCAGTTGATTCGAAAGTATCCGAGACCCTTGTTTCTATAGAGGATAAGTCTAATGCTGGCAACCTTGATGATGAAGCTGCTGTTATTGTCATCCAATCAGCTATCAGGGGATTCTTGGTATTTGCTTTTCCTCATCTTATATTGCTGTAGATTTAGGCTTCGTTTGGTTTGCAAATTTAGAAAAGGATAAGAAAAAGTTGAAAGGAAAAGGAAAAGAAAAATATTCCATGGTGTTTTCATTTTTTTTCACCACATTTTCATCTCCTTCAAATTCTCCTTGCTGTTTTCCTTAGGCTCTGTTTGGTTCATGGATTTAATGGGGGAAAGGAAAAGAAAGCGTTGGGAGGAAACACTCATTGTTGTTTGGTTAATAATGAAGCAATAAGGGGGAAGAAATATGGTTAAATAGTATAAGAAGTTTTGAATTTTGTGAGTCACTTTTCTCTTCCTGACTTGCTCTTATGTTTTGAAAATTTTAATTTACTAATTTTTTAAAAGTATGAAAGAAAACACTAAGAAAAAGGTTTGCTTTCCGATTTTTCCTTTTCCTTCTCTAAATCCACAAATCAAAATGAACTTTTTTAACCAAACAAAGAAAGTGTTTTTCTCGATGCTTTCTTTCTTTCCCCTCACTAAATCCATGATCCAAACAAAGCCTTAGCTAAATGATGTTTTGAAATTTTGCTTGTATTCATGTGTTTTGCCAGGCTCAGATAGCACTTCTGAAACTCCAGAAAGTAGTTAAGTTGCAAGCTGCCATACGTGGGCATTTGGTAAGGAGATATGCTGTTGGAACTCTGCGTTGTGTTCAAGCCATTGTTAAAATGCAAGCTCTTGTTCGAGCCCGTCGTGCTCGTATCTTACTAGACTCTTGTACTGAAGACAAGGTATTTGTGGTCTAAGTCCTATAATCAACTAACAATAAATTTCGAAGTTACAATATAGGATGAAAAGGACTTCGAAAAGTTGATTATGTCTAGTGTAAGACAAACTGGTTAGTTTAAGCAAATGTTATGGAAGTGCTTTATGGTGGCTTTGAGATAATATCTGAGTGAATGCCTTTTTGGTGTTATGTTTTGTTTGGTAGGAGGAGCGGAATAAGTGGATGGAAGGGAAGGGGAGGAGGTATCTCTGGGGAAGTGAAGATGTGTTTCTTTAATTATGTTTGATTGAAGTAGGAAGAGAAGCGACTAGGGAAGAAAAAAGTAGCTAGTACATATAAATTTACCATTACGTCATTTATTTGATATATTGTCTCTGTCTAAGGTTAAGAAACTCATCCCAAAATTCCCTCTTCCCTTCCCCCAATCTGTCCACTCTTGGTTGGGTTGAAAATTGTGGGTCCGGAGGGAAGAGGCATCTCTTCCCTCATCTTTCCCCTCCTCTAATCCACCCTGCCAAATCAGGTTTTTAGTGAAGAGTAAGACTTCCAATAAAGCTGCGTCTAAATTCTCATTTTCTCCCTTTTATTCTTTAATGTGGCTTGCACAGTTGAGTTATATGTTACTTCTCATTTCATGAAAGGGAGGTCAACTTATACATATATACATATGTAATATTTGTATCTGCCTCTAGAACAGCGCTGTTATTTTATTTTCTAAGCACTTCATCTTGTTTCAGGAAGCAGAAAATTCAGTAGCCAAACCAAACCTGTCATATACTTCCATTGAGAAGCTGCTTACCAATGCGTTTACTCGTCAGGTAAATAAACAGATATATCACTTCCGTTTTTATTTTTATTTTTATTTTTTTATTCTTGTAAATTGAAAACTTATATATCTTTGTTTGTCCAATATAAGCTACTGGAATCAACACCGCGGACCAAACCTATTCACATCAAATGTGATCCTTTGAGATCTGATTCAGCTTGGAAATGGTTAGAGAGATGGATGTCTCTTTCATCAAGGGGAGTTGAACAGTCACAGAAATCAGAATCAAACATGGAGCATCTTACCTATCAATTCGAAACTGGATTTTCATCTGAAATTTCTAATGAATCAACAAATTTGAGGGCCACTATTGGGGATACAGTAGTGCCATTGGAGAGTGAAGATAATATGATCACCTACGACGCAACTAACTTTGACTTTCCAGATTTGATTAGTAAGCCTGAAATGGAGAGAGAGAAACCCAGAAGTTATACCAAAAGCTTTACCCTCGAACAATTGGACACCGACAAAAAGAAGTTTGGTTTTGGATCAAGAAAGGTGAGTAATCCTGCATTTATCGCTGCCCAATCAAAATTTGAAGAGCTCAGCTCTACAGCCTACCCAGCAAGATCAAGCACGGATGCTTCATTTGATGTACGTACTTCGATGACTCAGTTCGCTGGCTCTGAATGTGGAACGGAACTTTCTATTTCTTCTACTCTTGATTCCCCGGATAGGTCGGAGGCTGAGGTCATTGAAGTTGAGCACAGAGCCAAAGTTTCAAAGGAAAGTGCTACTAAGTGCCTAGATGATGAAGCTAAAGTCGAGGTGTCCACTTTAGAGAAATTGGGAAATGTTGGCTCAATCATAGCTGTAGATTCCTCGGAGAAAAAGCACAGTTCAGAGAAAAATGGATCGGATCTACAGATTGAGCAAAACTCTGAAACGGGTTATCAAGCATACAAATTATCCCCAGAATCCTCTCCTAGAAGCCATATAACTTTCCCTGATTCCCAAACGACACCTTCTAGTCAAGTATCAGTGGAAGCTAAGCGAACTAAAGGTGATAAAAGTGGATTGAACCCGAAACGTAGGTCCCTGTCTGGTGGGAAACGCCCCCCTTTGAATCCCAACAACGATTTGGGTGCAAGGACTAGTTTGGAAGTATTGCCTAAAGATCATAAAAATGGGAAGCGACGAAATTCTTTTGGTTCATCTAGACCTGATCACGATGATCAGCAGGAACCAAGAGTTAGTAGCAGTAGTAATTCTCTCCCGAGTTACATGCAAGTAACAGAATCTGCGAGAGCCAAAGCTCATGCCAATAGCTCCCCGAGATCAAGTCCAGATGTGCAAGACAAAGATGTTAATATAAAGAAGAGACAATCCCTCCCTGGTGTGAATGTTCGGCAGGGATCGCCTCGTATTCAGCGGCCTACGACCCAGGCACAGCAGGGAAGAAAGGGAAATGGTTCCCATCTTCATGGTATTTTCTGAACCCCGTAATGTCTGTTTGTTGTTGTAAGACTATGTTTCTTCATTGTTTGGTTAATACGGAAAACAATGTGGAGAGTATGAAGCAGAAGAAATTAGGGTGAAACATAAATTCTAGCTTTTATTTTAGTCACTCCCCTTCCTATTATCTTGAGTTTCTATCGTATTTTGGACTATATTGTTTCAAAGTCTAGTGTTATTTAAGCATCGAGTAAAACACTAAGTTTTGGAATTTAGAGAGTGAAATGAAAACGAGAAGGAAACTATTTCCCTCCTTTTGCTTTCCTCCATGCTTAAATAACATGGGAAATAAAACCTTTCAAATATGATAGAAACTCGAGAAAGTATGCGAACTGATTCACAAAACTCGAAACTTTTATACTTCCTCCGTCCCATATTTAGAGTCTCTTTTGGGAATTCCAACTTATTAATGGGACAACTTTGATTTTGGTGAGATTTTCAACTTTCCAATATTGCCCTTTTTGAAATTCAAAATTATAGTGTCACATCAAAACAAAGAGAGAGAAGAGTTGGATATAATAAATGACAAATTTGGAAAGTGTGTATTAAAGTACTTTGACTTTTCAAAGAGGACTCTTAAAATAGGACATCAAAAAATGGCATCAAAGACTCTTAATATGGGACAGAGGGAGTAGTTTTTTTTTCCTCATGTTCTCCTTTTTTTTTTTTTTTTTTTCACCATTATTTTATTAGCCAAACAAACAAAGATGTTTTTCTCAATCTTTTCTTTTCCTTGCTGCATGCGATCTTTAATGGGCAGATAGATACACCCCACACTCACCCCAAACAACCCCCACTAATTTATTCTATGTTTACTTGCTCTTAGATGTGTTCAAAATGTCTTTTTTCTTCACCTAATTGTTATTGATCCAGTTTGTAATCTGATATTTATAGAACTATACCCATGTTCTATTTTGATCAACTTGACTTTTGGTATGATTTGTTGACTTACTATCCTCAATCACTGGTTGCTGCAGAGAGAGAGTGGCAGAGGTGAAGATATACTCAACCATCACAGAGAGGCAACAATATGAATATTTACATGTGATGGAGGCCAATCTATTTTGATGGGTATAGCTATCTAATTTTGTTTCTGGCCAATGTTTGGGAATGCAATTTAAGCCAGCCAGGAACTGTATTGGGTTTTCTCAGTCTGACTGAGTGGGGTTTCATGTAAATTGCTATCAGGAATAGTTTTATGTTAATTTTATTATTCATGTTTTATTTCCTTTATTTTTTCTACTTTCAGAGGTTTGCTTGTATAATTGTCCAGCAGGTTAATTATTATTTTGATTTATTGTAAGATGTATTTTTGTGGTTGATGGAGATTCTAGAACTCTTGTTTTGAAAGGGTAAATTCAAATTATAATGATCAGCTCCCTTGAGATCATAAGGTAGACCCGGGTGACTATGAAAAGGATGAGTTTTGTTTCATGAATAACTGTTGAAAATTTCGGTGACTATGAATCGGACTGAGGATTTTTTTTTTTTTTTTTTTACTTTCCTGGATATGAATATATATATATATACAGTCAGGCTATAAAGAGGGCGCCCTCTCTTTATTAAAGAGAGGACCTCTATTTTGGCCGTTGGATCGTGTTTTCATTAATGGCAGTTTTGTCATTTTACAGTTTTTAAACACAATCCAACGGTCAAAACAAAGGTCCTCTCTTTAATAAAAAGAGGTGGTCCTCTTTAGAGAATCTTTGTATATATATATATATATATATAATTTAAATGAGCATATGGCTCTTGATCGTGCAGAATGGAGAAAAATGATTCATACAGCCGATCCCAATTGATTAGGACACAAGGCTTGGTTTGGTTTGGTTTGGTTTGGTTATTACTTTCCTGGATGAACGCCCCTGCACACAATTCAAGTAGTCATAGTCCAAGAAATACAGTCAAACTGAGGAATATGGGATAGTATTGGAGTAATGATTGGTGCATATAAATGTGCATATAAAGTGTACATGTAAAAATCTGGGCTTTAATTTCGGTGGGTTTTTACTTTATGTACATATTTTATGTACACCAATCATTACTCCATTGTAAAACTATCACACATTCCTCAGTTTGAATGTATGTTACAAATTATTGAGATTTGTCTAGACTTTGTGAAGATTAGTTTCAATCGTAGTTAATATCAGTTCTATATATGACTGAACTTGTTGCTATAACAATGTAGGCAATTTTTTTTCAATTGCATTATTGTTATAAAACAAAGTTAGATATGATTATATGAAGCACATTTCAAGGAGAACCAATTATATGAGATCATCATCTATACTATTAATAGAAACTGTCCGTGCCACCAAAAGGTTTGTTTAAACTTAGATTGAGTTACATTTTTATAGTATTTAGATATTGATTTAATTTAGAGAGAGGGAGTAGTGAGAAAGGGTAATAATGTATAGATAAAAGAGTAGGGAGATGCAAAAGATGTTTTTAAGTATGGGAGTTTCAAAATTTCCAAAATTTAAAATGATGTACAATTTTTTACACCTTGATAATTTTTCAATTATTTGTTATTTTATTCAATTATTTCTTAATTTAAGTTTTTTATTTTAAAATTATTCATATGAGCGTACCTATCTGATTTCACCAATAACTCATCCTTCCGATCTCCTCACTAGTTATGACAACTATGGCAGTTTGGTATCAAATATTGGAGTTCACAAATGATAATGGAGTTCGCAAAAAGTTCATAATAAAATTGTTTAACAAATCAAATTATGCGACTCAATTGCAAATAAATGTGAAATGATCTCAAAAATATGCGGTTAAACAAAAGTTACCTTACAAAGCTTTTGACCAAAGAGTAAAGATTGGGACACAAACAAATCCACAACCTTTTGGACACAACCTAAATAATGTGTCTATCTCTCTCCTGTGATGTCACTGGACCCCACAGTGACACATGAGAGAGATAGACACATTATTTAGGTTGTGTCCAAAAGGTTGTGGGTTTGTTTGTGCCCCTAGCATTGCTCTTGACCAAAAACATGTATTTTTAAAAGGTTTAATTATAAAATATGCTCTTGAAATTTTGTCTTGTCTCATTTTAGTCCTAATAATTTCAATTGCATCAATTTTGCCCCTGAAGTTTTTAAATAGAAACAATGTGGCCTTGATAGTGATGGCCCATTTAGACAGAAAATTTGATTGAAGTTACCCATGTGTTACTTAATTTTGGTCATGCTTTCAAAGGACATGTGGTACCACCAATCTCCCCGATTTCTTTTCAGAGTAATTGTAAGTTGCACGTGGGAAACTTCCTTCAAAATTTGTTGCAGAATGGGATTTTCTAGACCACATTGCTTCTTTTAAAAACGTTTAGGACCAAATTGATTCGATTGATATTATAGGGACTAAAGTGAGATAGGGATCAAACTTGAAGGGTGTATATTGTAATTAAGCTTTTTAAGAGCATCTCCAGACTCCAATGGTAAGTGTTATTTTAGAAATGCCAAACTTTTATTTTGACATTGGTACAGTGCTAAAAAGTTGTGCTCCGGCGGTTCATTCCAAAGGTAAAATACCGAATTGTAGCACAGTACCACCAAATACCACTCCAATGAGTGCCATAGGTGATGCATGATTTGACAATGCCAAATTATAATATATAGCACCCAGTAACATCACTTCAATGGAGTGCCAAATGCAGTGCTATAGTTTGGCAACGCCAAAAGTTTGTGACAAATTTGACACAAAATATAACATTGTCAAAATTATAGCACCACCTTTAGCACCCTGTTAGAGTGGCATTTTGAAGGCGATGCTATAATTTGACAATAACCCCATGTTTAGCACCCATTCGAGATGCTCTAAAATCACAAAATACTATGCCAAACATACGAGTTCGCCCAGTCACCCTAAGGTAGAGGTGTTACAAAAATCGGCCGGACCAAATCAATCAATCGAACCAATTGAACCGATCAATTAAAAAAATATACACTAAGCTTTAGAATTGACCGACCCAAGGAAAACCGACAAAAAATGACATAATCGATCGAACCGAGGATATTTGGTCGATTTTGAAATTTTGAAAAGCTGAGATTGACACCCTACTCTGAAGGCTTGAACTGAAGGCATGAACCTGGGTTCAAAAAGGTTAAATGTAACCCCAAAAAAGGATAAATTACAGTAACACTCCCTGAATTATGATCGTTTTTCACTAAAACCCCTGAAACTTTAAAATTGGACAAATTCACCCCTAACCTATCATTTGTTGACATTAAAACCCCTTCTTTAGAGGGTAGGTTTGTTCATTTTGGATTATTCAGGGATGAGTCTCCCCCCACCCCCCACACCAAAAAAAAAAAGAAGAAGGGTAAATTACATTTTACCTCCCTGTAGTTAGCCCCTGTGACACATAACCCCTCTGTACTTTGAAATGCTACACATAAACCCCTTGGACTTGTGGGCTAACTGACTCTGTTACTCTCTCTAACAGCAAATGCGAAAGACTAAAAAGCCATTTGTTATTTTGATATTTTCTATGCTAAACCACATCTCTCACTCCAATCCCCTCTCCCAGTTTCTGTCTGCAAGTCAATTCTTGCATCTCTCTCCTCTCATCCCTCATCTTTCTACTCATGGAGGGCATCATGGACATGAATTGCTAGGGATTGGTGGATCAACATCATTGGAATTGGGATTTTCCAGCTGAAGGGGTTGCGACGGCTTTGTCCCTGTAAAGGGTTTATGGCGATTGGCGGTGGTGGTGATGGGGTTTGTGCGTCGTGGTGGAAGTAGTGGCTAGTGGTGTTTGTGGGACACAACATGGAGGGTATGAGAGAGGGATTTGGGGCTAGGGTTAGGCTTTAATTTTTTGGTGGTTGTGTGGTAGTGGTTGGCAGTGGGTTGTGGCCGATGAGGTGGTGGTTGTCGGTGGCGATGTTGTCATAGATGGTGATGCTAGCGGCTGGTGGAGAAATTGTGGGGTTTGCCAATTTTTTTTTAAATGAACTATGATGGTGATAGAGCAACCAGCAAGTAATTTCACATTTCAAAAAATAAAATAAACAAAAAAAAATCAGAAATTGAAGTGTGTGACCATTGGCATCTAGATTCTGGGTAACAGATTTTCCATCATGTATCGTCAATCTTTATGCATCTAGATTTTGAGAGAGTGTTTCTGTCATGGACATAGCAAAGATATGGTAGATAGAGGCCTAAAGGTTCATTAACATTTGCATAAGAATAATGCTTGGGGCACCAAAGGACACAAAGAACTTTTACAAAATGAGTGAAAAGTCTATGTGGCACACTGGGACCTGCCAGCAATTAATGAAAATAATGGTTAATTGCTGGCGGGTCCCAGTATGCCACATAGACTTTCCACTCATTTTGTGAAAGTTCTTTGTGTCCTTTGGTGCCCCAAGTATTATTGTTTGCATAAAGCTTCATTAACATCATCATCATCATATAGTACATACACAAGCACACAATATTGCCATTCTAAGGGTGGCAAATGGGCGGGTCGGGTTGGTTTTGGGCGGGTTGGATGCGGGTCTTTGACCCATATTTGACCCGTTTGTTCGGGTCAAATTTGGGTCGGGTCAAACCCCATGACCCGTTTTTTTTTATTATTTATTTATTTTATTATATATATATTTTATAAAAAAAAAATTTACGCTTTTTTTTTTATATATATGTGGAAACAATTTGAATTTTTTTGACCCATATTGACCCGTTTGCTATTCAAGTTCAATGTAAGGATGGAATGTTGTTGACCTTGTGGTCTGCTTCAATTATAAGGACTTGTTTGGTCATGGTTTTAGTTTCCTATTAATCTATGAATTCATGTATTTGTGTCATTAAGTTTCATGAGATGCCAAACATATATGAATAATTTATACCCACAAGTCATTAAAACTAACCCACATTCCATGCAAGTAAAAACTAGAGGCTTAATGTAATCCTGCCCGAGGACTATAATAAACAGTTCATTATCACACAAACTTCTCATAACAAAATTCATTCACAAGCTAGAAAATGGAGTTTGGTCAATACATTAAATTAGCCAACTGCAAAATTCGAGAAAAATCCTCTGAAAATAGGAAATAAAGCAAATTCTTATCAACTGAATTAAAGAACTCAAACTCTCCAAATCAACAGCTTCTTCGATGGCTTGCCAGACCCCGTCAGTTCTGCTAATATGGCAACCTGCAATGCATACATATTAATGAGTATGTCGCCCTAATTTCCTGTGAGCACTTTCTATTCCAATTTTTCGCTACACCGATCTCCCTAGAAATTTGTTAAATATATTCAAGGATTAAAAAAAAAGCCAGATAATAATGTGAGCCATAATTAAAGCACTATAAAGCCCGAATGGATAAAAAATAAAAAATATTGACCTGGGGCAAGATCTTCAAAGGAGTAGATTTTCAAAGTCCTCGACAAGATCTAACTCCTCCAAATCATTATAAGCTACCAACAAGTAAAAGATTGTTATTAAAATAAAAAAATTAATATTAAAATGACATATATATATATATACCAAACAGTAATTATTAACACTTTACCTTCGGATCCATACAACCAATCTCTAGTGCAGACCAAGGCTTCCGCATTCTTAGGTAAGATGGAACTTCGATATTTACTGATAATTTGGCCTCCAATACTGAAGGTCGATTCTGAGGCTACACTAGTTATAGGTATACTTAAAATATCTCGTGCCATTAATGCCAGCACTGGATATCGAACTTTATTTGATTTCCAGTAACTAAGAATATCGAAGTTCTCTTTTCCATCAATCCTCACCTCTTCCAAGTACAAATCTAACTCTGACTTGTTTCTATTCAGGTCATAATGTTGACTCTTAAAGCAAGAGAACTCCTCCTACATTTATTTTCATTTTAGTGCAATTAAGTACAGAAGATTTACAAATGAAATACATCATAATAACAAATAACTTACATATTATTTGTTTTACTTACCTCAAGTAAATCACTTGTACGATCTTCATTGCCCCTTGAACGAGAAGATGCATCCAATGATGTACTATTTGCAGCATTAAGAGGAGAAAGACGTACATACTCGTTGAATAGAAAATACAACTTGTCACCCACCATGTTTGACCTTTCTCGATAAGTTGCCCCATCCAATTTTGAGAAGCAAAACTCCACAAACTGTAATTTGTATCTAGGGTCTAGTATGACACCAAAAGCTAAAATCATGCTATAGGAGTCCCAATACTTATCAATTTTTTTTTCATCTCCCTCGCCATCAAGCGAATACTATCATCAGGATTTCTCAGCTCTTCCATTATACGAACTTGAATTTTCCATACCCCTTTAAAGTATAAATTAGATGTTGGGTACTTATTACCGGAGAATAAGGTCGTGATATCGTAAAAAGGTCTCAAAAACATAGCAATCCTCTCAACCTTACTCCACTCATCTTCTGATAGAAAAATCTTAAAATTTGTATCAAGCAACTGCAACTGACTAAAAGCAAGACGATATACTAATGCACTTTCAAGCATTAGATATGTCAAGTTCCATCGTGTAGGAACATCTTGGTGTACCTTTTTGCTACACTTTAACGATAGTTGAGTGATGCATTCTGCAAATTTAATTTTTCTTCCTTCCGTAGCTCTAACATATTTCACACATTCTCGAATTTTGTGAACCGACTCATCAATTACTTTTAACCCATCATGTACAATAAGGTTCAAGACGTGCGCACCACAACGTATATGGAAAAACTCTCCATCACACATGAGGGTATTATTATTTAAAAAAAGATGCCACTTCAACTTGTCCACTAGAACATCGTTATACGACGCATTGTCCAAAGTCAATGTGAATATCTTGTCCTTAATTCCCCAATTCTGTAATAAGCAAATAACTTTCTCCGCCAAGATAGCACCGCTGTGGGGAGGGGGCACGTGACGAAAATTTAAAATTCTCTTCTGCAGAACCCAATTGACATCAACATAGTGAGCAGTAAGGGCCATATATCCATCTGTAGCAAGTGAGGACCACAAATCTGAAGTCAAACATATCTTGCCAGGAACACACTCCAACTCTTTCTTAAGTTTCCCAACTTCACTCTGGTATAACTTCAAAATATCAGATTTCACTGTATTTCTAGTGACAGGTTTTACATTTGGGTTCAAAAAGCGATGAACATTTACAATTCCTTCATATTCCACAAACGAGAATGGTAAGTTATGTTTAATTATTACCATTGAAATCATCTCACGGTATTTTTCTTGATCTAGAGGATGATAGCGTTGTGAAGTACATTCATCCGGTTCCCCTTTATGGATATTAAATATATGCCTTCGCATATTGGATGTACCGGACCTTGTGTCTGCAACATAATCCGTTATACGATCCGTACATAAGCACAACTTACATCTAGCCTTTTGTTTTCCCTCGGCATCTAAAGGCAATTTTACAAAATTATCCCAAACAATAGAAGAGGTCCTTTTTGGACGTTTTGAGCTTGCACAAGAACTCTCATCCACATCATGTTCTTCGATATTGTCCTCCATTCAATGTTCCTATGAAAATGCAAACATAAGGGGACTTAACGAATGTATAATAATCAAGTGATTTCCATTATGTTAATCCAACTGCATACTAATAGTTGTTAGAGATTTTGAGCAAGTTCCACTTTCTTTATTTCTGTATATGTTTTCTTTGGTCCTTTTCTTGGGCAGCTGAAGTGTTGCAAATGTCAGTCTCTCCAGGAAGCTAGTTTAGTTCTTTTTTCCTTGAAGCACTTTAAAGGAACATATAACCTGTATCTGGGGTGATGTCCTTCCGATTATTTTCTTAGACTCTGTTTGCTTCATGGATATAATGTAGGGCAGGAAAAGAAAAACACAAGGGGAACACTAGGAAAAGAGTTGCTTTTCAATTTTCATATCTTTCTCTAAATCTGAAAATCAAATGGCTAGTGCAGATAACATCATTGGGGTACTATTTGCAGCACAAGATACTACAGCTAGTGCTCTAACATGGATCCTCAAGTACCTCCATAGTGACCAGAAACTTCTAGAAGCTGTTATGGTTAGAATTGCACTAACACTTCGTTTGGATTGAGAGAAGTGGAGAGAAGAGAAAAGAAACTTATCAAGAGAAGAGAAGAGAAGAGAAGAGAAGCGAAGCAAAAGTTGAGTTTTCTCCATCATGTTTGGATAGACAATAGAGGAGAGAAGAGAAAAGAAAAGAAACATAACTTTTTCTCGTTTGGATAACTTTCATAAGAGAAAAGAAAAGAAAGTACTTATAACCAATTTACTTTTTTGTCCTCTATTAGGGATACATGTTAGATGGAATAATAATATATTGGGGCGTATTTGTCTTTTACACATTATTTAATTAAGTTTCTCTTCTTTTCTCTCCGGAATCTCTCCGATTTGGAGAGAAACAAAACTGAGCATTTTTCTCTCCACTTTCTCCCCGCTTTCTCTCCATTTCTCTTCTCTTCTCTCCCCACTTAAATTACCAAACGAGATAACTGGAGAGAAAGTGGTACTCTTTCTCTTCTCTTCTCTCCATTTCTCTCAATCCAAACGAAGTGTAAGGCTTTAGAAATTCCATAAACAGTGCTTTTATATAGAGATTGTACAGTGTATAGATTGGTGGTGATTCTCTTTCCATTGCCTGTATTTACTAAAATGTGGATGCTTTCTGTATTATTCTCTCCTCTATTATATATGCAATGCAGATGCTTTGCCAGTATTAATCAAGAAATGCAATTTTTCATATCATTTTGTTAACTTTTAGTCTTTTTAAAAATATTTTCTTCATTAGGGAAAAACTGAATGTTATCAGGCAGCCGAATCAATAGGCTCAGGAAGTTTCTTCATTTGATGTGGTACTTCTTTTGGACCCAGTCTTCCACGTTTCAACAAATCCGACTTTTTCATGCATGTTAATTAAACCTTATAAGAGCAACGTTCCAATTCCTAGCTATAAAAAAATATTTTCAGGGTAGTGCAGTTCCAACCTAATAATGGAAAAATTTGGAAGAAAAAGGAAAATAGTCAGCAGCAAGAGTTGCAGTTTCTCTCTACACCTTTTTGAAGAAGTAAATTTCTCTCTAAAACCTAGAATAGGTTTAAATCCATCAGTACCAGTCTGCTTCTAAAAGATAATGTGGGACTTATATTTCACCCAACACACAGGCTACAAGATAATGTTCCACTAACTGCTGATGTTTCCCCTGTTTATAAAAAAAATTATTCAATTCCATGTGAAGTTGATTCTCTTGCAAAGTCCTTACCTACAAGTATTTCAATTACACCTCTGGTTACATCCATCACTGCAGCATCAATAAATGACCTCTCTATTACATGACCCATGAGAATATGTGTTTCAAAGGGCTACATTAAAAAGGAAAACCTTTGTTGCCAATCATAATCTTATGTACTACTAGGTATTGCCCAACCCTTGGGGATCATGTGGGCCTAATGTAGCTTAGGTGGGTTTTAGGTGTAAATTGGTTTTTCACTGTATTGCCCAACCCTTGGGTCTAAACCAGGTATTCTTCGCTTAGAAGATGCTGGAATGAAAACCAACCCTTTACGTTGCTAATAAAACTACAGATATCCATTTAAATATATGAACTTATGTGTATAAACTCAACTCAAATCAACAAAATCCATACCTACAATGTAAGATAATAAAGAAAGAGGATTCATGAACCAATTCTCGTCAAAGTTATACCCTTAATTTCGCATCCATTATCAGAAGCTTTCTGTACTGTAATCCAGTGTTAATTGTTAATTTACTGAATATGGTTGTGCAGCACTGTAATCCAGATTATCGATTTAACTAATTAAAGAAACACACCACCCCCTACTCAAGGGTTGATGTTATCTGTATCTAATATCCATATACAAAACATTGAGAGCTAATAGGTAGCAGTAAAATTAAACCTAAATTGAAACAGGAAGAACTCATAAACAGAGAGAATCAAATAACTCACCTTGGTTTTGAATATTATAGGTAGCAGATTAAAATTAAAGGAGAGCCGATGGACTTCAAGAGCAGACTGTAGACGATGTCGAAGAGCTTCGATGCTAGGGTTTTGAATAATCTTCGACTGAGAGGTGAGAGCTACCGTCTGTTGGGTTTGTGCCCTCAAACCATTACTTTATATAGGAGACATTGACATTTTAATAAATGGATATCAACTTTACATTTTATTATGTATGTTTCTTTCATGAGATGATTGTTATCCTTAAGTATCATAGTAAGTAATTCGTGTATGTATGAGATACATACAAGTGAGATATGAATTGCTATTCTTTGTTACTTAGAACATGTCACAGTGGATGTTGAGACTAGGATATCTCATCAGGTTTACACTGTAGCATGATTAACTACCATTGGATGAAGTGATCAATCTCAAATCACTAGAGTGTAACTCTTAGTTAATATGCTAGTGCTTATAGTGCATTGACGGACCTGAGTTTCCTATTGACGCTCAAGGCTGTCAATCAGTCGATAAGAACTCATAACTTGTGTAAGGTACGTGTTCTCAATCTTGAGATGATTATGAACACAGACTGTGGATATGACTGCTTTGACTTACCAATCAGTGAGGTCTATAGAAGATCAACACCTGGGTATCTTGGGTATGTCATATTCATAGGGTTGTGAACATATATTGTCAAGACAGAATCTACCCTCTGTTTCAGAGTAAGCATTCCCTTGAGAATGTCACCAAGTCGATTACTGACTACTGCAGTCTTGTTGATAAGAGTTATCAACATGTTTGGTAATCATGAGAGGTGAATGGGACTCAAGGATTATAAGAAGTAATCATGATTCAGGTTGACAGTAACTGTTTATCCGACTACCTGAATATGATTGCGAATGCTGACGGTAGAGGGACATTAGTACAACATACAAGTCTAGTTATCGCTTCGGATATGTTCTTTTGCGTTGGAGTTCAGTTATCGTTTTATAGTGGAGTAAACGTTAACTGATCAGTCGATTAATTTGCTGATCAAAGAGTTTGGTCATGGGAGTTAATCAACTGATCTGAGCCAATAATAAAGAGCCTAGGAGGTCCCACTCTTAGCTCCGCTAGGATGCTTGGAAAGGCAAATGAGGATGATGTCAAGACAGGTTCGATCGATCGAAGTTGTCTCGATCGATTGAAGTCTAGACAGGTTCGATCGATTGAATATGGTTCGATCGATCGAATGTTCGATCGATCGAAACCACTTCGATCGCTCGAGAGCTAGGTCGGTTCTGGGAATCTATAAATAGGGCAGCTGCGTTCTGGAAAAGAGGTTCGTCGTTTTGAACGTCAAAAGCTACAGAAATTGTTTTGGAGCCCCAAAACCTTCTGTATCCTCTCCATTAGGGTTCCCACCAACCCTAGCCCTTCCTGCGAACATCCATAGGAGTCATAAGAGTGAAGACCATCTAGTGGAGGCTGCTGGAAGTCAGAGATTTCAGAATTGGGTTCAAGACAGTAAGGTATAATTCTTGTCTCCTCTTATGCGCATCTATAGAGTTGATGGGTAGTAGATCCGGGCATGCCAATTAGGTTTTATAACTTGATTTTTCCGCTGCGCGTTTAAACTTAGAACTTAAACCGATTTTTCCAACAATTGGTATCAGAGCCACGCTCGTTTGGATCTATAGATGCGTTTTTGGAACACTATATTGATTTGCATGTTGATTTTAGAACTGTTTTCGAAACGGCATTGTCACAGATCTGTTTCTGCAGTGTTATCGCAACAGAATACAAATCTGTGATTGCATGGGATGCAAGGCGGGTTCGATCGATCGAACATGTTTCGATCGATCGAACATCCTTTGTACTCGAGCGATCGAACAGTCTTCGATCGATCAAAACCTTCTGGTATTCGATCGATCGAATGAAGTTAGATCGATCGAGACAGATTCTTTGTCAGGTTCTCTGTTTCACAGTTTTAAAGTGTTTTGAAATTAAAAACTTTAATTTTAAAATATTCTGTAAAATTTTCAAATCATTCTGTGAAACAGAATATTCAAACGATTGAACAGTGTTCAATCGATCGAAGGTTCGAGCGATCGAGCGGTCTTCGATCGATCGAACTGTGACAGAGAAGTAAGATACTGTTTTAAGTTCTAATTCAGTATGTAAAGAGTTTATATACTGTGTGAATCAATTAAGTGTTTCAACAGTTACATATATTTGTTATGTATGTATGGATGCGTGTACGACTAACCCTTTTGCAGCTAGATTAGTCGCTATCTCCCATGGCACCAAATCATTTGAATATTTGTATTTAAATTGTTTGAGATTGGTGCATGTTGTAATTTAAGTTTGGTTTGGTTTTAAGGCATATGTAAAGGGCGCTGCGACTTCAATCCTACGAAAAGGAAAGTCGCACCGGTTTCCCTAGCCTTTTATTTTGTTGTTATTTCTATTTCTAGATAAATTGTAAACTTCGAAAGAAGCATAGGACAAATGTAATAGAATTAGAAAATCCATGAAGATGGAGCAAGGAGCCGTTATCCATGAAGATGGAGGAAGAGGCAATCAAACCAAAAGGAGGTTCTATAGAGATAGAGCCATGGGAGATAGAGGCATTGTTTGAATGCCTATATTTCATTTTAGTTTTTGTTTTATGTGCTTGGTTTGTGATTGGCGTATAATACATTGTTGCATGCACGCAAAACAAGTTTTCTAAAATAAAATTCAAAAACCGTTTTCAACACATTAGTAAACATTAGATGTTTATGGAAGTGTGTAGAAACAGATTTTCTCAAAAAGCAAAAATCCTTTTTACTAAAACTAGTGGGAGAGGGTCTTATTAATTACACCCACGATCTTCCATTAACGGTTCACTGTAAGATGAGTGGTGCATTCTGTGTCACCTCGTCAGGGGTGATCATTCCATACGGAGGGTGAATTACTCATTGGTTACTAGATGTGAACTTCTTATGATAGGATCAATCAGACGTGTTAGAGGGTGACCACCACACGGAGGCGCTACTTGAGACGGTTGTGATTGGATCCTAGTTAATGGTACACACTAGCTAAGCTATGGATAAGGGATCCCACACGGGGCATTGTTCAGAAACTTAGAGATCAAAAGGGATCGGGAGTCATAACTTGTTTTTGCAAGAGTTGCATAGCGGACAAGTCTTGATTAATCGAAAAATAGAAAATTGACCTCCATACGGAGGCTTTATTCTTTTGTTTCGATATTCCGGCGACTTTGTTTTAAAATAAGAGTTTTAAGGATTCTTTTATTTCAAACTGTCAAATCTTGATATCCATATTTATTTTGTTTGTTTGATTTTCAGTAATCATAATGTCTGGATCTGCATTTAGTCCACTTGCCACCATACTCACTCAAAACAAGTTAACTGGAAACAACTACACTGAATGGAAACGTAACCTTGACATCGTGTTAACTGCGGAGGATCACATATATGTCCTCACCACCCCATGCCCCGAAGAACCTGCGGCAAATGCTTCGGCAGCTGCAGACGCGAGTTCGACAAATGGAAGAAGTCGAATGGAATGGCTCGTTGCTATATTCTAGCCTCAATGGCTGGTGTATTGCAACACCAATTCCAATCGAATGATTCTGCCAGTGACATTATCACATCCCTGAAAAAGATGTTTGGGGAGCATGGCAGGCCTGCCAGACAGGTAGCCATGCAAAAGATAATGAGTGCAAAGATGTCAGAAGGGACTCCAGTCAAGGAACATGTTTTAAAAATGATTGGTTATTTAAACGAGCTGGAGACCCTAGGTGCCAACATCGATGCACAGACCCAAGTTGATATGATCCTTAATTCGCTGTCGCCTTCATTCGCTCAATTTAAACTTAACTATAATATGAATCAAATGAATTTTTCAATGAGCGAATTGATGAGTTCTCTTTTTGCAGCGGAAGGGGTGATCAAACCTGGGGTCAACGTTTTGAACGTTGAGAAAAGCGCTTCCTCCTCCCGATCTGTATCGAAAGGAAAGAAAGGGAAGAAGAAAGCTAGCACTGGTGGTTCAAGTGTTGGACCAGTCCCTAAGATTGCAAAATCTAAGGGAAAAGGTAAGGGCAAAGGGAAGGTGGGTGGCCAAGGCAAAGGAAAGTGTTTCCAATGCGGTGAGAAGGGCCACTGGAAGAGGAACTGTCCAGAATTCGTAGCTACAAGAGTTTAAGGTATGATTGAATCACATGTGATTGAAGTAAGTTTTATAACGGATACTTCAAACACTTGGTGCATTGATTCTGGTGCGACTAACCATATCTGTAATTCATTGCAGGGGTTCAGATCAACCAGGAGGTACAGTGATGGGGAAATCGTACTTACTCTAGGTTCTAGCGCAACCGTTTCTACGGTTGCTATAGGAGTCGTAGTTTTAGAATTTTTAGACAATAAAGTTTTGATTTTATCAGATGTACTTTACGTCCCTTTAATGAGACGTAATTTAATTTCAGTTTCTAATTTATCGAATACTGGTTATTCTTTTCATTTTGGAACTGAAGTTGTGATTAAAAGAAATAGTTCTTTTATATGTTCTGGTGTTAAATCAAATGGTTTGTATGTGATTACTCCCAATATTTCTAAAGATTCTTGCTTGGAACTTAATAACTCAATGGTAACTATACCATCTAAAAGAAAAGAACCTTCCGCTAATCCAACAAGGCTTTGGCACATGCGGCTTGGCCATATCAATCTAAATAGGATTGGCAGACTAGTCAAAGAAGGGATCTTAGGCGATTTGGTTCTCGAACCAATGGAAGTCTGTGAGTCTTGTTTAGAGGGTAAGATGACCAAAAGGCTCTTTCCCGCAAAGGGCAATAGGACCAATGCATTGTTGGAATTAGTTCATACTCATGTGTGTGGACCAATAAATATTAGAGCAAGGGGTGGTTATGAGTATTTCATAACATTTACCGATGACCACTCCAGGTATGGATATGTGTACCTAATGCAGCACAAGTCTGAAGCCTTTGAAAAGTTCAAAGAGTTTAGGGCTGAAGTGGAGAAGCAATTGGGCACACATATCAAGGCCATTCGATCTGATCGAGGTGGCGAGTACCTCTCTAATGAGTTTATTGATCACCTCGTACAGAATGGGATTCTGTCACAGTTGACTGCACCTGGTACGCCTCAGCAGAACGGTGTAGCGGAGAGAAGGAATCGGACTCTTTTAGACATGACTAGGTCGATGATGAGTTACTCGGAGTTGCCATTATTCCTTTGGGGTTATGCTTTGGAAACCGCTGTGTACATACTAAATCTAGTACCAAGCAAATCTGTTCCCAGGACACCACGAGAGATGTGGATTGGGCGCAAGCCTTCTTTGCAACATCTCCGGATATGGGGGTGTCCGGCACATGTACTGAAAGGAAAGATGAGCAAGTTGGATTCTAGGTCGGAAGTATGTTACTTCGTAGGGTATCCAAAGGGTACTTATGGATGGTATTTTTATGATCCAAGAGAGCAGAAAGTGTTTGTTAGTACGAATGCTGTTTTCTTGGAGGATGACTATATCATGAACCATAAACCTAAGGGAAGGATAGATCTTAGAGAGATAGAAGGAGAGCCCTCAGTCCAACCCGTAGTTGATAACGATATAAATCAAGAAAATACCACTTCTTCACCCATTTCCGCACCGGTACCTCGTCGTAGTGGGAGGATTATCAGCCAGCCTGATAGATACATGTTCTTAGGAGAAGTTTTTGAAGCTGTCTCCATAGAATCTGAATCTGATCCTGCCACATACAAAGAGGCAATGACTGATGTTGATTCAGAACATTGGGCTAAAGCTATGAAGGCTGAATTAGAATCTATGGATTCTAATCAGGTCTGGGATCTTGTAGAACTTCCAGCCAATATTAAACCCATTTGTTGTAAGTGGGTCTACAAGAGGAAAAGAGCATCTGATGGAAAGGTTGAGACCTTTAAGGCTAGGCTTGTAGCGAAAGGTTATACTCAGAAGGAGGGCATTGACTATGAGGAAACCTTCTCGCCGGTAGCCATGCTCAAGTCCATAAGAACACTCTTATCCATCGCTGCATGCCTAGATTATGAGATCTGGCAGATGGACGTCAAGACTGCATTCTTGAATGGCAATCTTGAGGAGGACATCTATATGCAACAACCAGAAGGGTTCATAGCTGGTCGGAAAGGTAACTTGGTATGCAAGCTGCAAAAGTCCATTTATGGGCTTAAGCAGGCATCCAGGAGTTGGAACATCCGATTTGACCAAGTGGTCAAGTCGTTTGGTTTCATACAAAATCTGGATGAACCTTGTGTATACAAGAAGTGTGAAGGGAAAATGATGGCCTTTCTTGTGCTTTACGTTGACGATATTCTACTCATTGGGAATGATGTAGCGGCATTGTCAACGGTCAAGGTTTGGCTAGCTAGTACTTTCGATATGAAGGATCTAGGAGAGGCGAGCTATATTCTTGGGATAAAGCTCTTTCGAGATCGCAAGCGAAAGATAATGGGATTGTCTCAAGCTGGTTATATCGATAAGGTGCTAACTAAGTTTTCAATGGATAATTCGAAGAAAGGATTGTTACCTTTCAGGCATGGTTTAGCGTTCTCCAAGGACCAGTGTCCAAAGACACAGGAGGAGAGGAATCGCATGATAAGAGTTCCCTATGCTTCAGCAGTGGGAAGTCTTATGTATGCGATGTTATGCACTAGACCAGATATTTGCTTTGCCGTTGGCATGGTTAGCAGATATCAGTCGAATCCAGGTCCAGAGCACTGGACAGCCGTCAAGCACATTCTTAAGTACTTGAGAAGGACTAAAGATTACATGCTTATGTACGGTGGTAGTGAGTTAATTCCAGTAGGATACACTGACTCGGACTTTATGTCAGATAAAGATTCGAGGAAGTCGACGTCCGGTCATCTCTTTACCTTGGGAGGTGGTGCTGTCAGTTGGAGGAGCATTAAGCAGAAATGCATTGCAGACTCAACTACAGAAGCTGAGTATGTGGCTGCTTGTGAAGCCGCAAAGGAAGCTGTTTGGCTCAAGAAGTTCCTTATGGAGCTCGAGGTGGTACCAGCGTCGCTGTCACCTATTACGCTTTATTGTGATAATAGTGGGGCAGTGGCCCAGTCCAAGGAGCCAAGGAACCACGGAAAGGGGAAGCACGTAGAGCGGAAATATCATCTTATCCGAGATATTGTTCAACGTGGAGATGTGACTGTCACCAAGATTGCCACCGCTGACAATCTTGCTGATCCGTTTACAAAGGCTTTGCCACAGAAGGTCTTTGATCGTCATCTAGATAGTCTAGGTCTCAGATGTTATCCTGTATGGTTGTGAGTGCAAGTGGGAGTTTGTTGGGTTTGTGCCCTCAAACCATTACTTTATATAGGAGACATTGACATTTTAATAAATGGATATCAGCTTTACATTTTGTTATGTATGTTTCTTTCATGAGATGATTGTTATCCTTAAGTATCATAGTAAGTAATTCGTGTATGTATGAGATACATACAAGTGAGATATGAATTGCTATTCTTTGTTACTTAGAACATGTCACAGTGGATGTTGAGACTAGGATATCTCATCAGGTTTATACTGTAGCATGATTAACTACCATTGGATGGAGTGATCAATCTCAAATCACTAGAGTGTAACTCTTAGTTAATATGCTAGTGCTTATAGTGCATTGATGGACCTGAGTTTCCTATTGACGCTCAAGGCTATCAATCAGTCGATAGGAACTCATAACTTGTATAAGGTACATGTTCTCAATCTTGAGATGATTATGAACACAGACTGTGGATATGACTGCTTTGACTTACCAATCAGTGAGGTCTATAGAAGATCAACACCTGGGTATCTTGGGTATGTCATATTCATAGGGTTGTGAACATATATTGTCAAGACAGAATCTACCCTCTGTTTCAGAGTAAGCATTCCCTTGAGAATGTCACCAAGTCGATTACTGAGTACTGCAGTCTTGTTGATAAGAGTTATCAACATGTTTAGTAATCATGAGAGGTAAATGGGACTCAAGGATTATAAGAAGTAATCATGATTCAGGTTGACAATAACTGTTTATCCGACTACCTGAATATGATTGCGAATGCTGACGGTAGAGGGACATTAGTACAACATACAAGTCTAGTTATCGCTTCGGATATGTTCTTTTGCGTTGGAGTTCAGTTATCGTTTTATAGTGGAGTAAACGTTAACTGATCAGTCGATTAATTTGCTGATCAAAGAGTTTGGTCATGGGAGTTAATCAACTGATCTGAGCCAACAATAAAGAGCCTAGGAGGTCCCACTCTTAGCTCCGCTAGGATGCTTGGAAAGGCAAATGAGGATGATGTCAAGACAGGTTCGATCGATCGAAGTTGTCTCGATCGATTGAAGTCTAGACAGGTTCGATCGATTGAATATGGTTCGATCGATCGAATGTTCGATCGATCGAAACCACTTCGATCGCTCGAGAGCTAGGTCGGTTCTGGGAATCTATAAATAGGGCAGCTGCGTTCTGGAAATGAGGTTCGTCGTTTTGAACGTCAGAAGCTGCAGAAATTGTTTTGGAGCCCCAAAACCTTCTGTATCCTCTCCATTAGGGTTCCCACCAACCCTAGCCCTTCCTGCGAACATCCATAGGAGTCATAAGAGTGAAGACCATCTAGTGGAGGCTGCTGGAAGTCAGAGATTTCAGAATTGGGTTCAAGACAGTAAGGTATAATTCTTGTCCCCTCTTATGCGCATCTATAGAGTTGATGGGTAGTAGATCCGGGCATGCCAATTAAGTTTTATAACTTGATTTTTCCGCTGCGCGTTTAAACTTAGAACTTAAACCGATTTTTCCAACACCGTCTTCGAATCTTCGCCATGGCCGTGAGAGAGAGAGAGAGAGAGAGTTATGGCCGTGAGAGAGAGAGATACTGAGAGACGAGAGCTATCGACTTGTCACAGCCTGGTCCCACAATAGCGAAATCGAAGCCCGTGGCACGCCACCGAGGCTAAACCAATTCATTAACGTTCCCAAAATTAGGTTTGAAGAACACACGCAGCGGAAAAACAAAACACATTTTTAAACCCAGAGGTTCAGTCGACTGCTCCGTCGACTGAAGAAGGCAGGGAGTTTTCAAAAGGGTTTAATAGCAATTCCAGTTGACTGAGACTAGGTTCAGTCGACTGAGGTCTCCAGCTTTCAGTCGACTGAATGAGGCAGAAGCAAAAAGAACACATTATCTACAGAGGTCCAGTCGACTGAGGCAGGGCCCAGTCGACTGCTTTTACTATATTAACAAGCAGTAGCTAGCAGGCACAGGGGTTCAGTCGACTGAACACAGGACCAGTCGACTGCTCCCCTGGCAGCAGCCCAATCTGCAGAATTTTAAGTTGAAAGGCTTCCTAACTTTCACCAAGGATCAACCACTCAAACCAAACTCAATCCAAAGTAATCCTAGCTGTATTAAAACATTTCTAAAGCAGGATTACAACATGTCACTAACTATTACAACGATTTAAAATCCATTCTATCATACGAAGTTAAACATGAGTTAAAACAACCAAATTCTTATTACAACATCCTATTGTCCCAAAACTACAAGGTTAACATTCAAGTTGCCTTCCAAAACAACTCCCAACCCGGCCACGTACTCACTTCTCCGATTCCTCGCCAGCATTAACACCTGAAATGGTTATTTGAATAACCACAGATATTTCGATTTGTTTAAGCTAAAGCTTAGTGAATAAATCAACATATGCACATGAATGATAAACATGTCCGCATTCACATCTCTACAATTCATACTAGTCGCCGGAGACTCACGTGCCCGTCCATACTCCCAATCCGCGACTCCTCGCCAATAAGTCCACGCGAAAGGGTAAGACCCACGATTCTTCTCTTCAATCGTGCGACCTTAATGCCTATATCAGCTCCACAAAATGGCACGGTAACCACGTGCTCCTTCTGACCCAAATAAGCAACTTAACATGCTCAAATACATATCACCATGCTCGCGGTAATCAAAACATATCACCGTGCTATTGAGTCTACTTATCAATATAAATGCCCAATATGAACTACACAATATATCTCTAAGAATTAATACATGCTATTCACACAAAACATGAATACATGTCAAGAAATCATTCCAAAGACATAGTTGAATCACTCACCTCCGATTTACGCTCTTAAACTTCGATTCAAAGAAAACCCGTGCACAAAGAATGTGCAGAAGTCCGTCTAGTACAATTCCTATGGATCAAAATTCCACTTATCAACTTTTATGAAAAATTCTATAAAACAACTTTTCGGAAAACTTAGCCAAACAGGCCCTAATAGGTATCAAAACGAAGCTCTTACTTCGAGGAGCTCGAATATGAAATCTAGGAGAAAACAGACTGACAGAAGGTCGTCGTTTAGCGTCGCAAAGCTCTAAGCAACTAAATCTCCCTCTAGCCCCCCTTTGGCCTCCTCCTTGAGCTTTAGGTTAAACTTACAAAAATCTAAAGATCCATCTCTATCTATATATAGGCAACTCTTTTGGGAATTACGTTTACCTCCCCACGAGTTTTCAAAACTCCTAATCAGTCTCTAAAACTTTCTATACAGCTTATTCATAGCTTTACGAGTGAAACTTCAAAATTATAAAAGTTTTCGACTAAGTTTCGTTTGGTCGCTAAAACACGAATTTCTACATGACATTTCCGAAGTTGCTAATTAGCCTACCAAATTAATAGCGTGTTAATTCGTTCTCACCAGGATACTAAAACTAACAACAGAAATAAATTCTAAAACAGAAAATAATACATATATTGAAATACACAGGTAAACATTTAAAGTATTCCTCAGTGACCGTCTCATACTCGGAGAGACTTCACAAACAATAAATCCTCAATCACAACAGTTTCAAAGGGTTCTCTAATACAGACACCCAAATCAACTCGTGAGTCAAAACTCACCCAACCATGTGTCATAAGACACGCCACATCACATTATCATGCATGACAATGTAATACAAATGACATAACACAAATGTGGGTGTTATACGACTCTTCGCCATGGCTGTGAGAGAGAGAGCGAGACTGAGACTCTGAGAGAGAGAGAGCTATCGTTTATATTTTTTAAAACCCTAAATCGTTACTCACTTACAGACCCACTGGACACCCATTTTTGACCCACGCTAACCCACTCCGAAGAAGAGTTTTAAGATTTTCAACCCATCTTGACCCGCATGTGGAAATCAGTTGACCCGAGCCATCTTTCTTTGGGTGCATTCGGGCGGGTTCATGGATTTGGGTGGAAATTGCCACCCCTACCGTTCACAGATCCCTCAATATCAATTGATTTTTCTCAATATCAGAAGGTGATGAAATCTATGAGAAAAGGGGGCATGAAGTTCTGCTCAGTTTTTTGTTTCTTCGGGTGTGTTTTGTGTGTGTGGGTATCAGGTGTATAAAGAAGAGGAAGATGGGGTTACTTTGGTCTTTTTAATCAAACTATTTGGAGGGAAATAATCCCACTCATATACTCACGCACCCGATTGGAGCATGATGTCCAAACGCTGTTAACATAGACAGCACATCTAACAGTTGTAGTTAGCACCAAGGCACATGTGGGGTTTTGAGTTGCATTTCAAAGTACATGGGGGTTATGTGTCACAAATGCTAACCACAGGGGTAAAAGGTAATTTACCCAAAGAAAAAAAGCAACCTCTCGCACGTGGCAAGTAAATCCACACAGCACACACGTGCTACACTACCAACCACAAAGCTCTGTAGACGCCAGAAGACAGAAAATATATATAAATCAGAAAATGAAAGAATTTAAAAACATAGGAGTAGTAAAATAAAACACGGCTGAAGCTAAAACCAGAGGGTCTTCCAGGGTGTGTTTATATATATATATATATATACATATACATATATCATCTGTATCTATCCATCGATATATCGATGATCAGTATAGATGCCTATATATCAACTTTAGTTCTGTCAGAATCGGACTATATTAGGGTTTTTTTTTGTAAGAATCTTAGTCTGTGAAACTAGGGTTTCGATTTGAAAATAAATTGGTCCATAATCCATTGGTTACAGTAATAAGATATCGTTTGAGAATCAAATTTTGAATTTGTAAATATGCGAGGACTGCCGAAATCAAAAAGGATTTCTTGGGCTTCAGATGTAAATCTTTGTCAGGTAAATCGATTAAAATCTTCATTTTTACTACCTTTTTCTTATTTCTTAATATTTTTTTTGTTCAATTCAACTTGTGGTTCCCAAAACCATATTTTTTTATAATTTACTTTTACTTTCTTTTTTTTTTTTTTTTTCTTTTTGGCTGATTTTCAGTTCTGTTCAAACAGTTCATTGACAACTTATTAATACTACTTCCCTCAAAAAATATATATATATATATATATAAAAAATAAAAAAATAATAAAAAAAAATTATTAATACTGAGGTGTTTCATGGAATTGGGAATAGCTTATATTTTGAGGCATCACATTTTAATATGTATGTGGGTGTCTCAAAATCAGAAATTCATCAAAGTAAGAAAATGGTAAAAAATGAGAAAGCAACTTATTTTGAAGCTATGAAGTAAATTCTATTTTCTAACCAAAGTAAGATTGACATAAGCAAATACAGTTGTTTAAAAGTTGTATTGAAAAACAAATTTGATGAAAGTTTCATATTCAAACAAATTAGCTAAACAAAATATCCTATTGTGGATTGAGATTGAAGTAATTACATTACTGCAATGGAGAAACACAAACAAAACAATGGGGAGATGAATATCACACTCTGTGGATTGAACATAAAGAAATGATGTTATTAACATATATAGTTACTGCATCCATTTTTTATTTTTTTGAAACGGATCGAAGTGCTTAATCGATAAGTACAGAAACATATTATGGACCATAATTAAAGAACACTTACAATAACCATGATGATACATTGACCAACTACAGATGATTTTGTATGAAAAAAATACTTCAATTGTATGTTGCAGAAACAAATACTAAAAGGGCTACTGATCTGATGTAGTACTCAATGCTCAAATTTTTTTTTTTGTTGACTAACTGGGGTTTTAGATTCGAAGCCAATGGAAGAAAGGGTTTGCTAAGTCATTCCTAGTTTGTACAACATACGAGTGCAATGTGAATAACAATTCAGCAAAATTTGGCAGCTATTACTGATTAGCATATGATTTGTATATGATTTGAGATGTGATTTCTTTTTAATGCATACTTTCAAAGTTGTCGCCATCTATCGGTGCAGTTAACACGAGAAAATTCTGAAAGAAGATGAATTTTGGATATCTAGAAGATTTACTGCTAGCCTTTAATTGAACGTATTTGTGAAAAATATATAATATGAAATGGGAATGCCAAGATGGAGAACTGCCATACAGGGTAGTACCGTAGTATTATAAACCATCTGTGTGTGCTGGTGGAGCTAGAACTGACACTCTTATGGGCAAAAGGAAAGTGATTCGGTGCAGCAACTAATATGAATATTTCGAATCTTGTTTCTTTATAAGGAGGGCTATTCACAGTCGACCTTTATTTCAATGATTTTTTGAGTTGGAATGGGGATTTCTTGATGGAGCTGGGAGAATAGAAACAAAGTTCCTTGATCAAAGAACATATACGATATGTGAGAGTATTTAGAACTGAGCAAAAATTAGGGAAAGTGATTCGGATGATATACTTATGTGCAACAAATATCGATGATTGCACGAATCAGAGGACATGACTCTATACGAGGGATTTAAGGCTTTGTTTGGTTCATGGATTTCATGAAGAAAAAGAGAGGAGAAAGGAAAACAAGATGGAAAACTAGTTCCTTTTACCTTACGGATAGGACTAGTTTTCCATCTTATTTTCCTTTCCCCTCTCTTTTCCCTCACAAAATCCATGAACCAAATAGAGGCAATTGAAGGGAAAAGATTATGTGGATATGGCAAAGGAGTCCACCTTTAGTAGTTAAGATTGTGGATTGCTAAGCTGATTTAGTATCTACACTTCAAGTTATAATAAGATTTTCAAGTCGAAAGTGGAAATACTTACGGTACTAGGCAAGTATAGGGAGGCAATTTACTACTTTACTTTGATTGTGATGAACACCCCTTGTATGCATTATTAGAAAGAGAATAGAAAATGTTACAAAACCGGTTCTATGGAGTTAGAGATGGAGATGGATATGAGAGGAGGAAAAAATAATGCATTTGCTACTTGTTTAGTTTTACTGTCATATTATTTTAGAGTAAGAAATCATCATAATAATCCATATATATATATATATATATATGCTGCTTTTCATTTTGTGATCGTTAAACATCTCTAATATGGTGTTAGTGCGAGAAGACACTGTTGAATAATAGATTAAGCTGTTGATTCCATAAGGCTTGAAATGTTTTGAGGTGCTCTGCAAACTGAGGAGCCTCCTACTTTTAGACTCTTAATTCTCCTAGATCCTCTGAAATGAGCTAGAAGTTTGTACATCGAAGCTCTTTTCCTACAAGTGCCACCATATTTTACCTTCAATGAAAGAGTTAATGATCCGGACTAACTGAATTTGTATGGGAATATGTTTACCTCACGAAATGCTCAGTAGTCGGAGCTTGATAAGAACAAGACTTTATTTTTAAGCATTGAGCTACCTTGTGTTGGTAGTTGCTGCTTTTAAGTTACGCTTATGACCAGAGGATAATACACTCTTCTGCTGTTTGTGTCCCTTAATCTTTTGAATTTACACCTGAGTTCCTAAAGAGACCTACAGTTATTTTCTCATGAATAAACATAAATATTGGTTTATTAAATTTTCTCTGATTTTATTTTCTGGGTGGTAGAGAAAATAGAAGCAGCAAGCTCAACAAGAGTTCTCACAGCTGTGGAAGCCCGTTATCTCCAAAAGCAGAGGTTCTCATGGGCTTCCTGACCTTTACAAGGGAGTTCACATATTTCCTTTAGCTTCCATATCCAGTACAATGACTTGTTCATGTGATTTTGGTTGGGCTGATTCTTTGTGAAGTATATAGCAACCTTAGCAGTACAGTTCCGGTGCAGCTGAGCCCCTGATGGCTGTGTCCAAATATTGTGTTCAATGGGGATGGCAGTGATATGTATGCGTGTGTGCACGTGTGTGTATATGATTTGATGGGCTTGTGTTTGTGTTTGTCGGTGTTGAAGGGTGAAGAGAGTTGAGGGGAAGGGGAATGTTAGATAGTTAAACCAGTGCAGGGCTGGCCCTGAGCCAATTTGGCGAAGCAATCGCATGGGGCCTCGATTTTAGGCCTCATTTTTTTTTTCCTAATGTCTTCCTAATTTTTGTAAAACTTATCATTTCTAGGCTTATTTTCTTCTAATTTCTTCCTAATTTCTATGAAACTTATTATTTTTAGGCCTATTTTCTTCTTAATTTCTATGAAACTTATCATTTTTAGGCCTATTTTCTTCTAATTTCTTCCTAATTTCAATGAAACTTAGTAGAGAGGCCTCATTTTTTCGGTCCCTTTGAAGATTCGCTTGAGGCCTCGGACAATTTTTGTCATCTCAGGGCTGGCCCTGAACCAGTGTAATGCCCATGTTGTATTGTTAGAGAATGGACCCAACAATGTATATCAAGCTTCAACAAGCTCGATATACTATGTTGAAGCAAATGGTCACGGATTTAATCTGTTTCTATATGTATTGGATGCTGTCACGCACTCCTATATATGAAATCAAGTTTGGTTTTGCTCATCTCTTTTTTTTTTTTATTAATAACTAAATAAGATAGAGCAGGTGATGTCTCTGTTCATGAAATCCTCCTTGATAGAGGTCTTCTGTTAGTTCTTATTTGTAGTACTTGAAAGTAGCATTTCTTTGTCATATGGAGGAGAGGGTATGTTTTTTTACATATAAAAACTAATGTACATGTTGGGATACACATGCATTACACGCTTTCTTTACTTCATGGCATGCTTTCTTATATCCGTTGAATTAGTTCCAAAAATGAGTATTCAATTACATTCTAGTCTATAACAAAGCTTTCACCATCCATTTTCACAAGGGAGACAATGAAACATGTCTACTATCATTTCATCTATTGATACATTGTATATTGTAAAATTGTATACAGGGTGTTATTTCATTTAACCGCCGTACCTTTTCATGCGTAGGTCCGGCTGTTTCTATCAGAGGAATCTCCTCTGCAAGTTGGATTGGGTGTGGGTGCTCAAGATCACCTTCAAGCGAAAGCTTCAGGGCTTCTTCATTCAACAGGATCGGTTACTGATGACAATTTGCCACCTGGTTTTGAAGGAGCTCAGCCTGTAGACCTTTTGAAGAATAAGCTGTCCCAGATCCATCTTACCACATGGAGATGTCCTCCCAGGGTAAGTCACTTCTTTTCTTTCCCCTTAGGTGCTTTAGGGTGTGTTTGGCATGACAACTTAGAAATGCATTTTAACGATGCATTCTAGTTCAATTTTAACTTTTTCGCAAAAGGAAGTCCTTACTTGCTTATGCTTTTAAGTTGGAGATGGTGTCTTCCACATGAAGAGATGAGTTGAGGGTTCACAGAACCACATGCTCCTCATCTATAACAAATAACTCTCACTCTATAATGTTTCGATCTCCATCTCTACCCCTCTTTCATTTCTCTCTCTCTCTCTCTCTGTCTCTCTCTCTATCTCTCTCTGTATATATAAATATCAATGTTGATTAACGTACTACAAGAAAAAAAAAATCACTTTCGAACCAAATGGAGTGTTGGTTTTTGGTTGTTTTATTTTAAAACGTGTTTGTGTAGAACAATTGTGGTGTAAGATCAATGAGTATTTTTGTAAGAAAAAGAAGTTAGTTTGAAATCTATAATATGATCGAATACGTTCTCTGATGATAATAATCAACACTTGAAGATCTTGTATGACTATATCCGCTTAAAGTAAAGCTCTAAGATCATTATTGAATCCTTAAAAAAATAAATGAAAAATTAAAAGACAACTTCTAATTAAGTGTCAACTGAACAATTTCCTCATGTGGTTGTTTGAGTAATTTTCTTCGGCTAGATGCTCGTTTCTTTTATTTCCTCAATTCAATTCTTATCTAAACTCCAAGTATGAAGTATTTTGTAGTGTATATGTATACTTGACAAACAGTGCGACGTGGGAGTGTTTATGTGAATAGTGGCATTCTATGTTATTGCAACCGATGTGCATTTAAATTTCTTGATAACAGTTTAAAAGAGTAAGATATAAAAATGCTGGTTTGGTGGTTATGTAGTTGATCAACTACTAAGAGCCCTTTGGATCGTCTTACTTGGGACCAACAATCACTTATTTGGGATTATTGAGAGAATTGAATCGGTTTGGCAAAAACTTTTTCACATTTTAAAAAAAAATTGAATCCACTGTAAAGCTGAAGAAACAACTTAAATCAAAACCAGCAATTTGCAGCTTTTTCTAAAAGTTTACTAAAGAAAAATATCTTATTCCCACAGCAATACCAAACGGGATCTAATTAGTGGATTGATTCCGTTGAACATCATTTGCCATGGACATTTCTCTTACGATAGGTGCAACTTTAGAGTGTAGTTCTGTGATTCAAATCAGTTGAAACTGAAGAATAACTAAATAAGAATTTTGGAATAATGATGAGAAAATTTTGGTCTCAGTTTTCACCTTTTTACACTTCTAGTTGCTTTCTAGTAAAACAATGTGTGGTATCTGACATGGCAGTGATATGATAAAGCACTTCATCCGAAATTTTTTGCACTGCACATCTATCTATCTATCTATCTATCTATCTATTATCTATCTATCTATCTATCTATCTATCTATCTATCTATTATATAAAAGCTGAGAGTTTAGCCTAGAAATAATCTGAGAGTGACACGTGAAACTACTCATTTATGTTCAACTCTTTGTCCCATTTCACCAATATTTAATCACTCTCTCCACACCAAAGGACTACTATAGCAGTGGGTGTTAATGGGCACATACTACCATTTAATTGGTACATGAAGGTCTTTTTGTATTCAAATTTATGTCCTTATTCAATGCTTGGAGCCTCATTTTATAACCCACTTTAACTATCTCACTCAACTGCCTCTCACTCTTCCCATGTTTAATCTTTTACTATGGTGTATAGATTGTATCAATTCAAGTTAAGATTATTATGATTATTTTGAAAGGTGGTTATTTTTTTTTCTTATTATTATTTATTCTCAACCCATCCCATGAATTTGTTTTACTTCTTCCTTAGCTTAACATTGTGTTTGGTATGAGGGAAGAGTGGAGGGAAAGAGAGGGGAGGAGGGAAGAGAGGATGGAAGTGGGCATAGTTGCTTGTTTGGTAGGATGGAAGTTAGGATGGAGATGAAGAGTGGAGGGATGCCTCTCCCCTCCTGGTCCATAATTTTTAATCCATCCAAATGTGGACGGATAGGGGGAAGGAAGGAGAGAAAGCTGTTGAAAAATTAGTTAATTGACATATTTACCCTTCTTTATTTTTTAATTGAACACCAAGGCATAGTTTGGCCCCCATGTGGCTTTTTAAAAGGAGCTTATGAAATTTACTACTAAGTTGTTTGATAATTTTGTACTAGTGACACACTACTCTTCAAAAATATATCATGAAACCAAAAAGCCACCTTGAGCTTTTAAAAGCTCCATTCTAGAGCTTTTAAAAGCTCCCCCAAAAAAGCCCTAAGTTCAATTTTTACAAAGCGCATAAACTAGTTACCAAATGAATTAACATGAAATTGTGCTTTAAAAAAGGAGAAGCACCAAAAGGGGGGCCAAACTAAGCCCAAGTCGTAATATCATGCAAAATTAGGAAATAGATGTTAATAGCATTAGTATATTGGTAATTGTGCTGTAGCATTGACTGTAGTTTTATTCTTTCATTTGTTTAGTTGGTTTGATTTGAAGGCTAAGATATGAATACACACACACACACATATATACATATATTTACACACATATACATATAGCCATGTACACATTTAAAAAAAAAAAAACACATATTAATTCGATGTACTCGTTATCAAAAAACAAAAAATAAAATTCCACGTACTCCTTTCTTTTGTTAGATGTCAAGTTTAGTTTTTTAGCCAAATTGAAATAATTGCTATTCAATTTGAAATCTTGATACATTCATAGTGGTATGATATTTCTTTTAAATAAAAAAAAGTTTTAATTAATTTTTAAGGTTTGTTGATGGAGAAAAATGCACAAAAAATGAAAAACAAGGATATAACGGTAAAATATTGCTTTACAATCTTTCCTTCCATGCTTCCTCCCTTTATGCCAAACAAAAGAAAGGAACACCCCCTTCCCTTCCGTCTTGTTAAACCAAACACAAGGAGGGAGGAGCCTCTTCCCTTCCATAGGGAGACCTCTTCCATCCTTCCTCTATTCCCTTCCCTCCACTTTGCCATCCCTCCTATCAAACATAGCATAAATGATATTATCATTTTAACAAAAAATAAGAACCATCATAGTTTAAAAAAAAAAAAAAAACCAATATAGTGATTTCTAAGTTTTTGTGATATGAAAGTAGTCACAATTCTAAGAGAAACACTATTAATTTGTATAAATGGATCGATTCTAGAGGATTAAATTTTGTACATGGCTACACAAAATTTTACACAAGGACAATTACAGGTCTGTGATTTTTAATTGAACCTTCGATGATAACAATATTCATCACCAGTATTTTTGATTTATTATATGCACATTGTACCCGCGCATTGCGCGTGATACATGCTAGTATATTATAATAAGCGAAATGTAGTCTCATAACATTCTTTTTCTTCTTTTCTCTGATTTTAACAGTTTGTGTTGGATTACACATGGCAAGTGGTTGCTGGTGAAGAAAGCAAAGAAATGGGGGTTCAAAATCAGCGGGAAATGAGAGTGCTCGAAGCGATTTTCCCGCGACCCTCCGCCATTCCTGCAAAGTATGATTCTTCTCTATTTTGTGAAATCTTCTTGTAGGGTATACTCTTCGTTTAACTCGGGCTTTGTTTGGTTTGAGTATGAGAGAAGGAAAATGAAAAGGAAAGGAAAACTATTTCCTTGGAGACTCTTTGGTTGTTTTCTTGAATTGAATTGTTACATTCACTCTGACATAGCATTTTATGTTGAAATTCTTCCTCTGGAATGAATCTATTTAACAAAATAGCAATTATCTAAAAACTGATGCCCATGCTCAAGAATTTGTTCATCTCAGGAAACCTAGGAATGACCATATGCAAAGAAACAAGATGAAATTTCCCATTTTTCAAAGTAGTCTCATTCAATAGATGGAATTTAAAATAAAGGTAAGTGAATGAGGTTGCTTGAATCCATGGGACATCGAAACGTGCCTTAAATTAGTGTTTACTCCGCTCTTAAATAACATTTGAAATATATTAGGAGCTCAAGAAAAGAGGAAGGGAAGTGACCTACAAAATTCAATTTTTTAAATTTATTTGTCCCTCTATTTTCTTTTGCTTACCTATTTTTCTTCTTGTTCCTTTGTAACCAAAAAAGGAAGGTGCTTTTGCCAATGTTTTCTTTTTTTTCCTTTCTTACTAAATCTGTAAGCCAAACAGATCCTTAACTCTTGCTTTTATCTTCATGCAGCCCTTCTGTGTTAACTGGCATAGAGGACACTCAACATAATGATCATCAAACACCGATGATCCCCATTACTCCAATCGAAGATGAAGAATCAGCGGCAGATACAACATTTGATTCTGCAACACCAAACACCACAACCATGGTTTCACAACCCCCACAATTGGCTTCTGGTATTCCCTCTACATCTCATGTCAGTACCGGTAATTATCCTAACCCTTCGGCCATTGGGAACCTAGCAGCTGGAATGGTCGTCAGTGGGGTAGAATCTGGTGTATCTGCGGCTGCCTATGCCGCCTTGACTGCAGCAAAAACAACAAATAATCAAGGAAACTTAATTGACCATGACTTGCTCATAAAGATCCTTAGTGATCCAAAATTAACTGAAAAATTGGTCATCAATCCACAGATCATGCCCAAGTCATCGTTGCCGGGAATAAATTTTCCAAATCCACCTTCTATTGACATCAGTAGGGCCGAAGCTTGTGTACCCAAATTGGCAGCTACTCCAAATTTACCGTTCTGCCCTTCGCCAAATATGGTAAGACCTATTCATAGTCCCCTGCCACCTCCACCTCCACCTCCTGTGGCCAAGGACATGAACTATTATAAAAGCTTGATTCAGCAACACGGGGGTGAAAGACCGGAGATTGTTTCTGAACTCGGTGGCTTTCACAACCAGCAGTTAGTACCCAACTTTGGGTCGGTGAATAAACCGAGACCGAGGGATTCGAAACCCAAGATAATGAAGCCATGTACCTATTTCAACAGTTCTAGGGGATGCCGACACGGAGCCAACTGCTCGTATCAGCACGATGTGTCGGCACAGCAGCGGAGAATAAGCATGCCGGAGATGCAAAGCGCGAAGAGAATGAAAGTGGATAGGGAGATTACAGGGTTATAACATTTAGCATATCATGATCTGTATATTTTTCTACAGGAATTGCTCTTTTGTGATATGGATGTCACAGGTTCAAAATTCATAATGGGGTCCACTTAAGGAGTGGTAGAGCTGCTTTAAACGCTTCCCGAGTACTTCACAATGGTTGGAGCCTCGTGCACTAGGTGGGGTATGTCCTTCGGGAACTGCTAATTGCTGCCGAGGTTTCATATTTATGTTCTGGCTTCATTTTTGGCCCATAATACTATCGATTCGATTTATTTGTTTTCAGTGTGGAATACCAGTTTGATACAAAAGTTATGGGTGATATAGATATAGTGTTGATAATCATCAACAATTTCGGGGTTTGTAATTAATGACAGCTAGTGTTTTTCTTTCAACCTAACGACTAAATGTTATATTAGATGTTTTTGAAACTTACCTTGGATCAAGAGAACACATGTGTTCTGGGTTGGACTTCATAATACTTTTTGGTTTACTTTGGAAATTATTTTAAGATTTCAAATAAAACAGAACTTCTGAAGAAGATATCTAAGGACTTGAGTTTGCTGATTTTAGACTCAGAGTCCGTTTGGGTTGAAACTTAAAAATTAAGTGATGAATTGTGCATTTTGAGGGGGAAAAAAAAAAGAGTGATTGTTTTATAAATTGGAAGTGTTTTGATTAGCTTAAAATTTTCAACACTTAAAACAAATCAGCTGAAAAATTAAGTTGAAAAAAACATAGCTTAATTTTTCAGCACTTACAATTTCAGCAACAAATAATATTTCAACACTAACAATTTCAACACTTAATATTTCAGGTAACCCAAAAGGTATTTCAACACTTCAATAGAAGTATTCAACTAACCCAAACAAGCTCTCATTTCAGGCAGGCAAAAGAAACGGAAAGAAGAAGAAGAAGAAGAAGATTGATATAATCCATCTACTAACATGATGCAGAGACTAATGTTCTGTTTTGGATTCATGGATTTAATGAGGAAAAAGAAGGAAAACACAAAGTAAAATATTTTCCTTTGTATATTGGTTGCAAGGAAATAGTGAGGAAAATAAAATATAGGGTGGCCTAATTAAATTTTTTTTGTGTCACCTTCTTCGATGGATATAATAGTATTTTCAAAAATTTTAACAGTAAATGTTCGTTAAAGATAGAGAAAACATATGGGAAATAATTTACCCTTCTTGCTTTTCCTTTTCTTTTCAATAAATTCGCAAACGAAACAAAGATTAAATACTATTGTCTTGTCTCTTTTATCTTCTTTCTTTCTTTTGGTACGAGAGAGTATGTGTCAAGGGCATCTATGTTCTAGAGGATTGAGGGAATTTTCTTGTCTCTTTTATCTTCTTTCTTGTCCTTTACACGCGAAGTTATTTAAGGATACTATCACACATGTCATCATGTTCATGTTGTGTAAACTTTTAATTCATACCATATATGCGCCTCTACTTCTAGGAGATCGTGACAAGTAATTGGCAGTTAGCAAATTTAAAATTTTACTACAAGTTTGTGATGATCGCCTGAAAATGAGATTAGAGAGAAATATTGATTATTCCGGTTATTCTCAAACCAATCCAAAGTATTTGTTTGTGCATCTGTCCCCCTTATTTATAGTAGAAACCCTATCCACATTAGCAAAACTTTCACATCCATTAGAGCATCTCCAATCCTTGAACTAAACCCATATCAAATTTAAATTCCCTAAAATGCTCTCCAATCCTAGAGCCAAACTCATACCAAAGTGAGTTTTACCCAAATCTCAACAAATTAAAATAACACTATTCATTGAATCAAAGTTTGGGATGAGTTTGAATAAGGGTTGGAGATGACTTAATTAAAAATATTTGAGATTTTTTACTCAAATTTGATTTGATATGAATTTGATTAAGTATTACTGTATTTGAGATGCCTTTACTAAAATTTCATAAATAAATAGGAAAAAATAATAATATTCTAAAGAAATTTTGGTAGGATTGGAGAGCAAAATATCAAAATAAATTTTTTACTCATATTTTAAATAAAATTTGGGTAGAAAATTGTGTAAGGTTTGGAGATGGTTTTAGTACGTTATATATATAGTGACGCTATCCCCTTTATAGACAACCTTGGAGGCTCACACCATAATATCAGTTTTGGTTCACCTTGATCTCAGAGAGAGAGACTGAGAGAGAGAGAGAGAGAGAGAGAGAGAGTTGGGTGTCTCAGAAAAAATGCTGAAGTTCTTATCAAAAGTGAGAATCGAGTTCAACGCACTAGACCCACGCACGGCGGCGTGTATGGAGTTCTTGGCACAGTGCAACGCCCGGAAGGCCAAGGAATCGAACCCAGCTTGTCAGCTACTGATCAAGCGCCGAACCGACGACCACCCACCTCAGATCACAGTCACCTTCGTCAATGGGTTTGAAGAGGTGTTCGACGCCACCGTCACACCTGCACAGACCATACGGACCATGATTCTCGAGAAGGGTCAGCAACTTGAGACCGAGCAGATGTTCAGAGACGCCGGTGAGAAGTGGCCGGTCATCATTCCCGAGGAAGAGATCCAACAATCAGCTCCTGGAACCAAGGTAATAATCGGTTCTCTTATAGTGTTTGTTTTTCTTTGAATTTTTTTATATTATCTGTTTAAAGGGTTTCAATTGGTGTGGTTATACATAGTTCTGTGATGAATTGAATTATGGTCTTGTTTAAGTTGGTGTTTATGAGTGTTTGATGTCTTTGAACTTTAGCTGTTTTGTTTAGATATTTTCCACCAATCAGCTCCTGGAACCTAGGTAATGGGTTCTCTTATTCTGTTTGTTTTTTTAGGGTTTTCTTTGAATTTTTGCTTTTCTCTTCAATGGGTTTCAATTGTTATGGCTGTAGTTCTATGATGAATTGAATTATGGTTTTGCTTAAGTTAGTGTTTATGGGTGTTTAAACTGTAGGTGTTTAGTTTAGACATTTGATCGAACATACGGTGTGTCCCCTAGTGTTTCCGTTTAGGCTCTGTTTGGTTCATGCTAAGAAAAGGGAAGGGAAGGGAAAAGTAGACCTCCGTTGTGTATTTCTTCATGCTTAAATAACATTAAAAATGAAAATTTTCTAAAATACAGTTGCAATATACGAATAAAGGAAGGGAAATGACTCACACTCTTCAAAATATTTAATTTATTCTCAACTTAGTATCTTTTCTTCCCCATTTTCCTTATCGTTTTCTTTCTTAACAAAACGAAGGAAAAGGCTTTCATTATGTTTTCCTTTCTTTTCCCTCACTAAATCCAAGACCCAAGCAAAGCCTTAGCGTACTTGTTTTTGGGTTCAATTTAGATTTAGGATATTCTCTTCAAATGGTTTCAATTGGCATGGTTATGGTTATCTGATGAATTGGATTATGCTCTTGTTCAAGTTGTGTTTATGGGTGTTTGACGTGTTTGAACTTTAGCTGTTTTGTTAGACATTTGATCGAACATGTGTGTGTGTGTGTGTCCCTTAGTTTTGCTTTTTTAACTTTTCAATTTGTATGGTTTGGTGAATCAAATTATGGTTTTATTTTAATTTCTATTCAACGCTGTTGATTGATTGGACGTTAAATTTTCTGAATTCCAATATAGTTGCCTCGTGGGTTTTGTTTTCTTTTGTTCAATAAATCAGTGATTCAATGAGTCTTTGCAATGATGTAATCTGGTTTCGCTCATGTGTTAGGTTTTACATTTAGGGTACGCCCCATTCTTGGTAGTTTTGGACTTCGACAACATTTTCCCTTCTGTCCCTATGTTGTAAAGAAAAACTCAAAAAATTTGTGACTTAGGGAAGGGTGGCCATTGCGAGCGATGTTCACTTTCATGAGTCATAACTCATGAGCCTACCAAAAGATAAATTTACTGAAATATAGGATGAATCCCCGGATACTAAAAAATGAAAAATGTCAGAGAGGTCTTGCATACAAGGGAGGAGAAAAATTATGATCATTCGAAAAAAATCAAATCTCTATTTGGCCTTACTAGATTCTAAGACATTAAAAAAATTCTTGGAGGGTTGCAATAAATTTTTGTGTAAATTTCAGAAACACCCCGTATACTATAACCCATTTTACTAATACCCCCTGAACTAAAAAACTCAACATTGTGACCCCCTTATCTATCATAAACATTTTAAGCCCTGACTTTGTTAACGGAAAACACGAAATGACCTAAATGCCCTTGTATTATTTTAATGCCCTTCACTCTTGATTTTATACACGCTCTATCTCCTTAAGACGCCGATGAAGAAAACTAGGGTTCTCATCTGGGTTGGATGGGATCGATAGAGAACTAACTTCATCAATTGTTTCATCAACAAAAATTGGATGTGTGCATCTGATTAGTGAAAAAAAGGGTTTCCATTCTTCCCCAAGTCCTGCGAACAAAAACGGGTTTCAACCCTTCTTCATCGTAGGTTTATAAAGGTTAGGTTTATAAGGGTTTGGCGAATGAATTTGTTACAGTCTTTGCAATTGTTGTGGCTTGCATGAACTGGGGTTGCTCAATTCGAGCAACCTGAAGCCTCAAGTCTTGGTGATGGTTCCTAATTAATTGCAGGTGTTAAATTGAAGTAGTCAAAGTTGTTTATTTTGTTTTTTCTTTGTTGACCGAGTCTAAGTTGTTTTGTTATGTTGTTAGGCTGTTGAGATTTTCTTGGAGAGTTGAGATTGGTCAGTATTCTTTACTTACAAACTTACAGTCAAGTTGGTGAAATCAAATGGTTATCCAAAAAGTTAATCCTATCACTTTGTGTGATTGAATTGAATTGGAGGTTGGGTTCCCAGTAACTCATATCTCTATTTTTCTATGCTTATCAGTTCAATTGTTTGTCAATATAGGGAAGTTTAAGAAAACGACAGCTCCTTCTTTGGCTCACTGACCCATATATATACATATATATATGTACGTATATACAAACATACATGGAGAGAGACAGAGAGAGAGAGCAGCGAGAGAACCAATACACACCTATAATTTCAGTTCAACAAGAGAGAGAGGGAGAGATTTCTTCGGGGCCGAAGAAATTTTTATGGAGGTTAGAGAGAGAGAAAAAAGTCAGCTATGGAGAGAGAGAGAGCGCCGAGCAAACACACTAAGGGAAAATATGTCCTAATGGCATCTAATTCATGCCACGTGATTTGCACATAAACAAGATCTGTTAGTTTTTTGGATGCCTAACAAACGAAAGGGTAGTTAATTTCAAGTACACATACCCGAGGGGGTCAATTTGTCGGGTAAAATAGTTCAGGGGGTATTAGTAAAAACAGGTTATTAGTACAGGGGGTGCTTCTGAAGTTTACCCTAAATTTTTTCATGTAGTTGTGAGCCTGTGGCACTTGCTGAACGCACAGTTGAGTTATTATTTTTCTCTTATTGGTATTTATGGCCAGTTAACAGCTAAATACTGACTGGAGTCTGGAGCACTACTGCTAGAGTAATCCTATTTGGTACTACCTCCGTCCCATTTTATGTATCTATTTTGGGGAATCCAACTATTTAAGGGACAAAAAGAATCTCACCTACTTTCCACAATTGCCCATAATCATTGCACTTTCTTTCTTTTTTTTGTTTTGTTTTGGTGTTAATTGCAAGAAATGGTAGTTTAGGAAACTAAGTAAATTTTGTATACTAATTTAGGAAAGTGGACAACAATTTTGGGACATCCCAAAAAGAAAAGATGGACACATAAAATGGGACGGAGGGAGTATTATTTTTGAGAAATTTGCCTCTAAAACCAATGAGTAGCCCAACTAACAAAGAGCTATTACACAAGCCTCCACCTTTTCTACCAGTGCAGAGAGAACACAAGGCAAACACAGCCCCAAATCTTTTGCTTTCCTGTCCTGCCACAATATTCCCTAAAGCAATGGTCCAGATTAAAAAAAAAATTTAATAAAAAAGTTGCCAATTTTCATTCCTGTCTTATTATGAACAGTGATTAGATTTGGAGCAATTTGAGTTGCTTTTCTCTTCGTGCTTTTAGTGTCTTCGCAGTTATACCCACTCTGCCTGGGTATTAGTCGTTTTAAGTCCATGTCCTTTGGGAAATCAGACGTGGGAGATTATAACTTGCATAGTTGGTTTAGATCTCTTTAGAAGGAGAAAACATGTTAAGACTTTCGAGTCTCTCAAATGGTGCTTGGAGTCCTTTGATGTCATTCGCGTTGGATGCATGCAGTTGTGTGGTTAAGGGCTATATAGCACGGACACTTCACTTTGGTTGCCATCTCCGTATCGTGTACGTGTCAGACACCGACACTCGCCAGACACTTGTCCCCACGTGTCAGACACACTATAAAACGTGTCTTAAATATTTTAACATTGAACACACCTTGATCACGTGTCAGACACGCAATTGACATGGCCGGACACACAAGTGAATGCAACATGGTGGCCTCTCATTAGAAATGCATTTTAAAACTTTGTGGCAATAATCTTAATGTTGTAAAATTGGGGATGAGTAATTGGTTTATTTGACAATTATGGAAACATGAGTGGCCATGGAACTGCAAATTGCATATTTAATTCAAAGATATAATGATTTAATCGTTGTATGATTGTATCCTACTGTTAAATTGTTATGTTTTGTAATCATTTTATGAGTATATGTTGTAAGTTGCTATTTGCCTAGTTTCTATGGGTGAATATCATAATATGCAATGTAATGTTGACATTTAAACCTCTCTTCTTCTTCTTTTACTTCAAACTAAATTATATTTTTTTAGAAATATTTTTTTATTCGACGTATCCTAGCCGTCTCCTTATCCTACATTTTTGGAATTTGCCGTATCGCCGTCTCCGTGTCGTGTCGTCTCCGTGTCACGTATCCGTATCCGTGCTACATAGGTTAAGGGTGTGTTTCGAGTGACATGCTCATAATGCATTCTCACAAATGATACTTATATTATCCTCTTCATTTGCAACTTATTTTAAAGATGTATTCTAGTACAAATTTTACTTTCTCAAACAAGCAAGTCTTACTAGCTTCTGTTTTTAAGTTGGGAATGGTGTTTTGCATACGAGTACATGAATTGGCCGTTGATGGAACCCTATGCTCCTCAACTTCCGTAGGAAATAACTCTCATCTTATCATGTTCCTATCTCCATCTTTCTACCTCAGTTGTGTTTTTCTCCCTCCATATCTTAAAAAGTTATCAATATTGGATCATTAACTTTGAAAAAAAGTTAATTGTCCCCAAATGCAGCATAATCCTGCTAGTTTAGAGGTGAGTTGTTTGTTTGTTGTTTGCTAGCACCTTTGTCGCTACCATAACCTTTCTTTGCCTCAAAGAAATATTGATGTATGCGGGTCTTCCTTTTTCGGTTTACTAATGGACAGCTAGGATTGACTTGAGATTAAGCATGTGGTTGCTCTCATTGAGAGCTTACCACGTTTATACAGGTGGTGCCCTAGAACTGCATAGGTTCGGGGTACTAAAATAGCTTTCTTAGAGGAGGTTGAATTCAACTCTCCTTGTGGACATACCTTTACTGGATAGGTGGTCTCCGGCAGCACATAGGTTGGGGGTAGTATCAGCTTCTCTGAAATTTGTGGTAAATAGTTTCTCGGGTGAGCAATGCCTTGTAAAACTTGTAGACTTAGCTACCTATTTGCATAAGCGGTTCCTTATAGAAACTTTTTCTGGAAGTATATCAGGTCATTGCTTCATGGAATTAGATTTTGTTTTAGCTCGGGCCCAAATGAATTTAGTTCTCTTGCCTTCTCTATTTCTTGGTAAATTTTTACCTTGTATTGTCATCGAGTGGGCGGGGTGTTGAAATCTCTCTCTCTCTCTCTCTCTCCTTTCGCGAGCGCGTGTACTTTTCTTGGGAGTGGGGTTGTGGGTTTTTGATAAGATAGACCTCCCTTTCTTAATTTAGTTGTTTTCTTGTGATCTTCAGGAATGGCCGGTGAATGATAGTTTAGAGCCTTTTGCATATGCAGCTTGTTTTTTTACTTTTCTGTTCCACAAAAAGTCAACGCTCTGTTTGGTTCTTGGATTTAGTGAGGGAAAAGAAAATAAAGCATGGGGGAGATAACCCTTTCCTTTGTTTGGTTAATAAATAACAAGGAAAAGGATGAGAAAAATAGGAAAGAAAAGAGACTAAGTTGAGCAATAAATTAAACCCTTTTGAGTTTTGTGAGTCTTTTTCCTTCCTTTTTTCTTGTATTGCAATCATATTTTACAAATTTTTAATATTTAATGTTATTTAAGCATGAAGGGAAAAATCAATAGAAAACACGAGGTAACTAGTTTTTCTTATTGTTTTCCTTTTCCTTCTCTAAATCCGCAAACCAGACAGAGCCTAAGTGGTTGTGCAGTCTGCTAATATTAAACATTCTTGTCCTGCTTTTTTTTGTTTTTGTTTTTTTTTTTGTTTTGTTACTCATCTTTTTCAGCCAAGGAAAGCAGAAGAGAAGAAGCAGTAGACGGTACCTTATCTCACCTGAATGTTGCTTGGGGGTATTTTTATAAACCTTTGGTCAACCAGAAGCTATTGAGCAGTTCATTCTGGTAAGAAAATTACCAAATGGACATTATTCAAAGGCTGATGATGTGCTGTTGCAACTACAACTAGTCTATGTATCTGTTTCAACTTGAATCAATAATTTGTGGATGTGTAGCCATTGTTTTTTATAATTGTTGTTTTACCTTTCTCTGGTTATTCTTGAGATAGTTGTGGGACCTTTATATATATATAGAGAGAGAGAGTTAGACTTCGGTGCGCACTGGGCTTTAAGCCTAAAAAATTCACGGAGCGCCTCACTGACTCACGCTCCATCCCGCCGCCCCGCGGATATTTTAGGCTTAAAAGACCAGTGCGCTTACTCAGTGTGCATTGGAGCCTGACTCATATATATATATATATATATATATTCTGGTTATTCTTAGATATACCTATCTTTATTAGTATATGAAGGGTGAATTACACTTTGCCCTATTATGGTTTAAACATTGGAACCTAACTCCCATCTGGTTGTGTTAAATGCAATTCATAAAGGTGTTAACTTTTGACTTGAAAATGAGAAATATACCTTCAATTTAGGCACAACCACAGGGAGATTAAATGTCAAGTGTATCAGGCAAAATTTATTTAATCTATTAGTTTTGAACACTACCAATTGTTAGTTTTTTATTCAAGTTAGTGCACTCGGAGACATTTGTGATGCTTGTTTGACGCTCCAAGTAAACTCACTAACTTGGAAGCATTCTCATAACGCACATTAGGTGTGAAGATGACAATGATTTCTCAAAATGTACTATGTGTTACTTCATTTAAATAACAAAATGAAAACATAAATGTATAAAGTGACAGACTACAATCGCCGGGGGTCAGTTTGGCAACTTTCAAACGAGCCCTCTCCCAACCAAATTGCAGTCTGGTCGCATTGTAAAGTTGTTTCTGTTTGGAAAGTCCTAAAATAGGACTTGGTTCATTCTAATTCCAATTTTTATTTGGGTTATGTAAGATTCTAATTTAGTGAGTGTCTATTTCTTATATAAGAGTTCGTGTACAGTCTAATAAATTTCTTAAAACAAGTTCTCTGTCAAACCAACGTATACTCAAAGAACCAGATAAAAAAGTAGACTTGAACTGATCCAAATCTTGTTTTAGACTTTTCCAAACATATAGAAATGACAATATTGACTCTCAATTGCCATTTCAACACATAATGTGAAATGTACATCATTGCCATTCTTATTCAAGACTCAAGTTAAACTCTCCCAAATTCTAATTTCAAATTTTTATCCCGAATAATGTAAAAGTGGGCCCATTGAATTTTAATTGGATGAAGCATAACATTATTCTTTGACAATTATGTCTCTTGGTCATTTTGAAATATTATGAATCGGAATCTTTTTAAATTACATATGTGGTGGCATTGGTACATAAGTGAACCAATAACATTTAAAAGAGAACGGAAAGTACTAAAGTATTATATTGAAGAGTTGTGCTTCGGAGTATCATTACTCCAGTGTATTTGTTTTAAAAGCACTACTACGCTCACGCAGCTTTAAATGCATGTATCCTGTGTTGTATAAGCGGTGCATAGAAAAGTGTAAAAAATTCAAATAGCACAAGGTACATGTATTTAAAGCATAGTGTGTCAAAAAGACTTGTGATCATGCGGAAGATTTATGTCGTCTGATTTTTTGTCTGGAAGACCAGGTTAAGAGGATAGATCACAACTTGCTGCATATATACAATGGACAATTCTTCAGTATTTTTCTTGAAGTGCTTTTCGTTGTGTGCGTCACATAGGGCTGTATACGAGTTAAGCTGCTCAACAAGTCTTTGCGAACATATTCAATAAAGGCTCATCTTAGCTCGTTTGATAAACATGTCAAGCTTAAGCTTAGATTTTAGGCTCGTTTAATAACAAGCCAAGCTCAAACACATATGAGCTCAACTCAATAGGGCTAGTGAACACGTTTGAATAAGGTTCATTAGCAGGCTTGAGAAAAACGCTTGATAACAAGCTTGTATATATATATACTAGCACACATGTGTATATCTATTAGAAAATCTATGTAGTTTTGTTAGGCTCATGAAAAAACTTGTGAATAGACTTGATGAAAATGCTTGTATACTAGTTTATATATGTATATCTATTCAAAAATTAATATAATTTCAAAGTGCTCATTAAAAAGCTCGAGATAAAGCTTAAAATTCAGGTTCTTTTAATAAAACAAGTCAAACTCAAGCATACATGAGTTCGGCTCAAGTTCTGCACGTTTAATACACAAACTTAATACGAAGTAGTTTTTAGGCTAATTTAATAAAAAAAAAGTCAAGCTTAAACACTCATAAAACTTGGCTCCATTTGTATACATCCCTATCCACATATGTAACACATAAAGGTGTCAAAATAATTTGGATAGTATGCCTAAATAAAAGTCTCCAATTCTTATGATAAAAAAAATGGTAAATTAAATAGATACTCTCTAATGTATTGCCACTTTTCACTTACACTCTTTAAATTAAAAATTCAATAATTGACCTCTTCAATTATTAGTTTTCTTCTCAAATTGACCTCTCAAATACCCCCTCACAAATAGTTGAGTGGATCAATTTATTGAATATTTTAGTTTGGGGGATGTTAGTGAATAAGTACAATACATAAAAGGTTTGTATAGATAATTTAAACAAAAAAAAAAAAAAAAACAAACAAACCAAAAAAACCAAAAATATGCAATCTGGGTCAACTCTAGTCAAAACGTGGACACGTGTACAGTCCATCTCTCCTCATAACGCATCAGACAAGTTTCCACTGCCCTAGTTTTAGTGCCTGAGACTCTGAGATTCTTAATCAACCATTAAACTCCCTCAGTCCCACAGTTCAGACTTCACACAGACCACCTTCTCTCTCTCTCTCTCTCTCTCTCTCTCTCTCTCTCTCTCTCTCTCTTCTCTAGCAGAAGTAGAAGCAGACCCAAAATGGGTTCTGTTTCCCTCAAAATAGGCGACGGAACAGCCAGATTCAAAAGGGCCACTCTTTGTTCTTCGGCTGTAAACATTCTCATGCTTTTCTCTGTAATCACTACCAATCTCTTCGCTCTATACGCTTTCACATCGTCCCCAAACAACCACCAAGTTCACCCACTTCACCACTCTCACAACAAGAACATCTCTCTAATCTCAGAGCACGTGTCTCTGATCCTCAGAGAGATCGATTCTTCTCAAAAAAAGCTAACCCAGATGGAGAAAAAGCTCACGGGCTACGAAACCATCGATCTCTCGAGACCCAATATTGCAAACGAACTCAAACTGTTCTTGAAACACCATGTTCTTCCTTTGGGTAAAGATGCGAGAACTGGGATCACAGAAATGGTGGCCTCTGTGGGCCATTCTTGTGAGAAATCTGTGGATTTGCTCTCTCAGTACATGAATTACAAGGTTAATGGACTATGCCCAGATGATTGGAGCCTTGCCCAGAAGCTAATTCTTAAAGGGTGTGAGCCATTACCAAGAAGGAGGTGCTTCGCTAAGTCAATCCCTAAGGTGGGTCTAAACCCTTTTCCTAATTCACTTTGGAAAAATGTTAGTGATAAGATTTATAGTTGGAGTGGTCTTGGTTGCAAGAATTTGAATTGTTTAAATGGTAAGAAATTGAATATGGATTGTGTTAATTGCTTTGATTTGAGTAATGGGTTTGAGAATCAAAAGTATGTTAAGGTTAAGGGTAGAGGCAAGAATGATTTTGTAATTGATGATGTTTTAGCTATGGGGAGTGGTGGAATCAGAATTGGGTTTGATATTGGTGGTGGGTCTGGTACATTTGCTGCTAGAATGGCAGAGAGGAACGTTATAGTAGTCACTGCCACATTGAATGTTGATGCACCCTTTAGTGAGTTCATTGCTGCAAGAGGGCTTTTTCCTTTGTTCTTGAGTTTGGATCATAGATTTCCGTTTTACGATAATGTGTTTGATTTGATTCACGCTGCGAGCGGGTTGGATGTTGGTGGCCGTCCGGAGAAGTTGGAGTTCTTGATGTTCGACATTGATCGAATTTTGAGACCGGGTGGGTTGTTTTGGTTAGATAACTTTTATTGTGCTAATGATGAGAAGAAAACGGCTTTAACGAGATTGATCGAGCAATTTGGGTACAAAAAGTTGAAATGGGTTGTGGGGGAGAAGGCAAACGGATCGGGGAAATCCGAGGTTTATTTGTCTGCTGTTCTACAAAAACCAGTAAGAGTACGATGATTACGATGTATTCGTAGAATCTTCAAGAGGTAAAAATACTCTTACTAGTGCTAGTTTTTGCACTCATCATTTGTGTGAGTTCATAACTTGAAACCCTAACAAAATTTCTTTGCAAATGTGGAAAAAGTATGATGCAATATAGGATGATCGGTTCTGCAATTTGGAAGCTGTCATATTGCATATTCTGTAATATTATTTCATTTATCTGGACAATGCAAACTGTTAGGGAATGAGATAATCATAATGTAGTTTAGGAACTGTGTACTATTTTGTGTAACTTTGAAGTTTTAGGATTGAAATGAGCATTTGTCCCTTTAGCTTTGTAAAATGCCTCTTTGTATCCATTTGATATTATTCGTTTGATATGTTTGTAAGATAGATTTGAAATTCTTTTATTATTTTTCATGATGACTAATCCTACTAAATTTTTTGTTTCCTCAATATTACATTTCATGCAATTGATTTAGTCTGACGACCCTGACGACATAATTAGTAGGAATAAACACACAATGCATGTGATCACGTTTGGTGACATGTGAAGAGAGTATATTTGAGAGAGAGGAGACAAAGAGGAGATGGGGGAAGGAATGCGGGAGAGCTGATGTACCCATGGCTAGAGGGAAGCTTAGGAAATTAAGTGACACGAAAGCTGTCAACCATAACAAAACCACACAAGTGAGACGATTTCGAGTGTTCCCTTATTCCGTGATACCTATTAGCGAAAGTACATCAACTTAATTACCTAACTCTTTCCCAGCTTCTCCATTATGTTGTGTTTCATTTCGGGAATGAGGTTTTCTAGCGGTATGTGTATCAATGTTGATATACTTAGATATGAAACAAAAAAGATGTATAGGTGGAGATAGAAACATGAAGGGGAAAAAAAGAAGTTACTTTACCTAAATGCATCTTATGTACTGTTGGGATTTAGCCCTCAAACTGTTGGGAATTTAAAAACGTGGAACCAAATTCCCCCAAATAAACACACACACATGAGCAGTAATTAAACATGAACACCAAAGAAAAGACGCATATATTTCTACATGGTTCGGTCAAACACCTGTCTACGTCCACACCCGAGAGATCCATCTTTCACTATTGAGTAAAACATGGTACAAGTTAGATTAAATCCCATAACCCAAATACAAGACCCTTGTACTCTACTCACTCAATACTCTAAAGAACCTGTCATAATTAATCACTATAACATAGAGAAATCACAGAGATAAAGAAATACCCATCCCTACCTCACATCCCTATCATTGTGGACAACCCTCACAGAAAATCCCAGTGATTAATATCTCTCTCACCAAAGACCATGCACCCCCATGAGGGGAGACCCCCAACTTGGTACACCAAGGGCTTCTTCCCTAAATTCCTATATAACATCCCTTTATATAGAGTTTGCAATCGATTACTTATTGAACAAGTAATACAACTCTATCACAAAGGAAACCAAATCACAGTAGGAATCTAGCCAAATCACAATCCCTAAATTGATGGGATTATCTCACATGTGATATAATCCCAACACAAACCAATTAGTAATTGTAATTAGACACTTTGATTCGTATATTTATGAGTATATCAATCCTAGCATATAATATATACTATTGGGATTTAGCCCTCAAACCAGTTAGTAATTGCATCTTATATACTATTGGCTCTGTATCTGTCGAAAGGTCTAATCTCCATTGGATTGATATTTATCTCTTTTTATCATTCCCAAATGGGTTTAAACTTTTCTCAAATAATTGATTATAGTTGTTGTTTGTGCAAAAAATATCTGGCTAATAGCATCTAGACAAGTGGAAGCCATAGAGGTCACGATTTCGAGTGTTCTCTCTTTCATCTCTACATTCATCTTCTCTTTTAGGGTTGCCCACACAATCCCTAGCACCCAAGACAGCATCTAGAAGCCATAGAGGTGAAGATTGCTAGGAGAGAAGGACAAGAAGTGTTCTCGTTTTAGATTCAGATAATCCATTGGTGAAGTTTTCTTGTACTTCTCTTTCAATCATACGTAGTCGAATAAGTCTTAAGATTTGTTTTGAAATAGTTTTTAAAACCAATTTTTCCGCTGCGTTTGGAAATCGTTTCCAACACATACAAGTTTAAAATGAACAGGGTAATGGTATGTTTGGAATAACATCCTTAAGAATGTATATCTCTTCAAATTGTAATTACATTATCTTCATCATTTTCAACTTGTTCTAAAAATTCACTCTAATACAAATTTTAAATTTCAAAAAAGCAAGTCTTACATGCTTGTGCTTTTAAGTTGGAGATGGTGATTTGTGTATGAGGACATAATTGGGGGTTGGCGGAACTCCAAGGTCTTCTACTATAGCAGATTACTCTCAGTCGCTCACTTAAATATGTTTCTATCTCAATCTCTACCCCTCTTTTGTACTCTCTCTCTCTCTCTCTCTCTATATATATATATATATATATCTACTACTATATAAAAAGAAGACAGGCCCATTTAGAAAGCACGTAAAAAAATATGAACTTCCTCTTTTGCCCTTCACTACATCATAATTACTCATATATCTATCTATACATCGTAAGGATATATTGATTTGTGTGAGGGTAAATCTGTCATTTTGGATAAATAATTACATTCAAGTCAGCTTTTGAAATTTTATTTAATATAATAATGAGGTTTTAATCAACAATCTTGTGTCTAATTATATTTGGGTCAACAATTTTTGGGAGATTTATTATTGACTTAAAAAAAAGTTAACAAAAGTGGCTATTTTGGTGGCTATTTAGGAATTGGTCACTAATATTTACAATTTGGTCAACTTCTTCTCTCAAATGAGGTCTCAATCAACAATTTGTGTGTAATTACATTTAGATCAATAATTTTTGGGATATTTATTATTCACTTCATAAAAAGTAAAAAAAAAGTGGCTATTTTAGTGGTTGTTTATGAATTGGTCACTAATATTTCCAATTTACTCAACTTCTTCTCTCAAATTTAGGATTCATATATTGTAATATGTGTAATTGCATTTAGGTCATCAAGTTTTGGGATATTTATTATTCACTTTAAAAAAAATTTAAAAAGTGGCTATTTTAGTGGCTATTTAGGAATTGGTCACTAATTTCACATTTTGGTCAACTTCTCTAAAAATTAAGTTCTGGTATATCTAAAATGTCAAATAAAGTGGTTATTTTAGTAGCTATTATGAATTGATCATTAATATTTACATTTTGGTCAACTTCTTCCCTCAAATTCAGGATTTATAGATTGTATTCGAATATCAATTAAGGCCTACAAACACATTCATGCCCTTTTTTTTTAGAGGAAATACCCTACTTGTGTCATATATTTTTAATGGTTCTTTATTAGGTACCTTTACCACTCATTTATAAGATAGTCATAATTATCAACTTCTTCCGTAAGAAGAGTTTTAGATTAAATAGTTACATTTACAATTTCCTATTTAACTGTTTTAACATCTCTCTCTCTCTCTATATATATATGTATATATGTTTCTAACTCTCAGTCGCTCACTTAAATATGTTTCTATCTCAATCTTAAATATGTTTCTTCAACTTGTATTATGTTTCTATCTCCTATGTTCCTTATTGCTGGTTAGGCACTTCATCAGGAACCAAGCTTCTTAAATTATTATTATTTTTTTTTTGACTTCTTTTACATGAATTGCTCTTCTTTTTTTTTTTTCTTTGAATGTGGTGTGTTCAGGACCTCAGGTTATGTTACATTTTTTTTTCTTTACTTTTTTTCTTGTGTTTAAGTGGAAAAGAAAATCCAATATGAGTTCATCAACACTACTGAGGCATGTGCCTTACCAACAAGCCGACAGCTGATGGCTATTGGTCACGAATCACGACCACCCTTAGAATGTAAGCCTTCTGAAGCGCAAGTAGTTGTAGGGCCATTGAAGAAATCGAATCACAGAATCCACAAAAAAGCGGAGAACAAGGAGATCTCTAAAAGGGGGAGGCAAAGAAGTAGTAGAAATGTTGATAGATTGAGCATTTAGATCGTATAAGATGAATGACACACGCGCGCGCGCGTGTGTGTGTGTGTGTGTGTGTGTGTGTGTGTGTGTGAGAGAGAGAGAGAGAGAGAGAGAGAGAGAGAGTCCCTTTTAGTAGAAGGCAACATCTAACAATATACAGGAAGCTACATTTTCTTTGGTCTTGAAAGATACAGGATTTGGTATCATATGAATGATTGTAGCTTTCTACTTTATTTCTTAGCATCAAAAGCAGTTTTATCCTTCTGTTCATGCTTAGCAGTTTGTTTTCTGCCATTTGTTCTCCAATGGCGGTCAAATGGGTTAAGGAAGAAGGTAAAATTGTTGCAGTCTCCTCTTATCCTTTGCAGGAAACCTGTTTTACAGCCTTTGGATCTTGTGTTCTTATGCTGCCTGATATAGGACAAAGGTCAGCAACATCTTTCGCATGTGCGATGGACTCACAGTTTTCTGCTATTGAAGCGCGAAAGCTGAGTTTGCACAACGGTTTTATAACGAGTTTCATAATCCTATTAAGCACTCCAACAAAGTTATTGACAAACAGCGCCATATCGAAATTGCACCCGTTTAGGTGTTGTAACAGTTGTAAATTGAAATGGTGGATATAAGGGGGGGAAAGGTGAGGACAAGTTAGTTTTACACTGGTCCCCTAACCTTTATTCCTAAATCCACCACTGATCATAATTAGTTGAAAAGGTGACTTCGTTCCCGGGTTGATATCCTAAAGCTGCATTTGATTTTTGAAAAGTGACTTTTCCTTCCTATCAATAGTCTAAAGCTGCATTTGATTGAAAAAAAAAGTGACTTTTTTCTTGTATCATCTCTAAGTAAGACCCCATAACCAGGTTGTGGGAATGTCTTTTTAACTTGGAGCAGATAAGGTAAGTTTCAAAAGACATTCTTCTATCCCTGTAACGCCAAGTCTATTAAAGGTCGTGGTTTTATGAGAAATTATTCCGTGGATTTGGACCGTTGCCACGTGGTGGTCCCAGTCAATAGAGGGCTGGCTGCATTGGGTTAAAGTTGTCTGTCTTTTGAAAGATAAAAAGTCTAAACTTGTCCACATGGAAACTCTTTACTGGCCGAAACTACCACGTGGCATATGGTCTAGGATCATGGAATAATTTCTCGTGGTTTTATGTTACAGCAGAGTATAGAGCCCTGTAGTCCCAGTTTAGAAGTATGAACCCTAGCTTTTTAGGTGAAGATTTAATATTTTAGTTCAGTTTTACCGGCAACTTCATGTACCTCTTTGATGTTTTTATTTGCTGCCTGGTTTAAGTATATGATTGTAAAATTGTGCACAAATGCTTTGAATATTTTTTGTTTGTTCTTCGAAAATTTCATCTTTTTGGATTGCTGTACTTCTTGTCTAACTTTCTTTCATGGTAAGGTATGTTAATGATTTCCTAAGGGCTTGTTTGGGAATACTTAACAATAGAATCATTTCATAACCAATCTCACTTTCTATCTAATTTTCATGAGAACTAACGTTTCGTTTGACAAAAAAATGTGGTTTTAAGAGTCTTGGGAATTGTTTGGAAATTCTAAAAATGGACCAGGTTCAGTCTAGGTCTCACTTTTTATCTGGTTCTTGTGAGAATCAAGATAATGTTTGGTTCGATAAAGAACCAATTTTAAGAGAGTTATTAGACTAAGCACGGACTCCTATGCAAGAAATTAGCACTCCCCAAGCGCTTGAATTTGCAGAATTTGGTTCAACTTATGAATCACAAAATCGCACGGCCTACCTCGATACACCTGTGTCACAACGTTTGATCTTTTGAGTGAGGGAAGCCGGAGCATTGGTCAAGAGAGAGAAAGAAGAGGAACTATAGATCGAGAAAGTCACATTAGCTACACCAGACCAGACACCTTTTTTTGTTATCCTATTTTTTGACTGACCGGATTGGTCACCCCTCAACCAACTAAGACATTTCTAAGCAGTTCCCCTTTCTTTACTTTCCCAGTAGTTTCTTGAATTTGCAGAACTGGTTTACTTGTGTGAAACACAGAACTGAATCTTTGCTTTCCCTAGCAGCCCCTAGGATTGGACATTATGCATCTACTATCATAATTAAAACGAAAATTGGATATCATGAAAATGCAGTTCTGTTTTTTTTTTTTTCCTTCTTCTTCCGCTACTAACTACATTGAAAATTTGAAACTGGGTTGGATCTGAATATGGAATTAAGCAATAGTAATGTTAAATCTTCCTAAATAGTAATGTTAAGCAATAGTAACTACATTGAAAATTTCAATAGTAATGTTAAAGCTTCCCAATTTGAGATATTTCAAAATTGTTTCCCAAATAATTTATCAGTTGTATTATATACAATGACATGTGATATCACAGATTGATGTCCCAACATATGATACAGTTGTTAAATCATTTAAAAACTAAAATTTAGGGAGATCACTTTGGTACACCAAAGTGGTATTGGTGTAGGTACACCAAAATAAATCAGGACTCTTGGATGATAGCTTGTAGTGATCTCAACCATCCAACCAAATACCACACTTTAATATGAAAAACCATTTAGGTTTTGGCCCAGAACCCAATCCCTCACCTCTCTAGCCGGTTGCCCCCACACTTCTCTCTTCCCTCTGCTTTTTCAAATCAACAAAGTCCTGGCCTTCTCTCTCCCCTCTCCTTGCTTGTACCGAAGTTATCATCCCTTGACATTCTCTCTTCGGCGAAGACAACACAAGGTCCACATCACAAGGCCGGCGCATCATCGGGCCACTACTTCAGCGACTCGGTTAGGGACCCAACATCTGCGATTTCGGCGACTCCGACAACTTCTGACCGACATATCCAGAGGTAAAATGATCGTCATCAACTTCATTTACATATTCACCATAAACCCCCCTAATTTGAAAATAAAACTTTGAAATTTTGAATACCCAAATTGTACACCTAAAACCCTAACCAACTCTTGTTGAAATGTGGTATCATCGTGCACAAATTTGATCTGTGGAAAGAAAGGAAGGTTATGAGGGGATAATGCTTCAGCCATGTGGAAACAAATTTGATCTGGGTCACTTGACTATAATGTTTACGGCTATAGAATATATATATATATATATATATAGATGATGAATTGATACTTGTTCAGTAAGTAAAATTATGGAGGAAGACATCTGGGTCACTTGACTATAATGTTTACAGTTGTAGAATATATATATATATATATATATAGATGAGCCCAATTGTACGGGCAGAAGAGGAGGGTGGTTAAATTCAACTGATCTGCAATCCATGAAATGCAAAAAATAGTTGATTGATCTGTGTTATCATCTTAATTTTCACAATCTATCTGACTTAAAATATTTTACTTTGAAATGTTGTGAAAAGTTGATGCTATGAATGGAATCTTCAAGTTATTGGGCTCAAAGTTTGGGTTATGTGGTCAATGCATCTTCTCTTTGTTTTTCTTTGCTTAAATATTGAGAAACAATGGACTTTTGGGCTTGAGTAAGGCAGTTCATTTTGCTGGCAACTCTTTGCTTACTGATGCATGTATGTTTCCGACAGTGAATTGTAGGTCTTGCGGTGTATTTAGCATATTTAGTTTAGTTTAGTTTTCCAAAATGAAGATTCAGAGTTGGTGGCAGCAAAAGCTAGTGCTTTGAGTGGAATTAGAAAATAAAGCTGGAAAATTTAATTTGTGCTAAATATAAGAAGAGAGGCAATTCCTGTTTGACGTTGCCCTGAGCATGATAGGTCACTCCAAGGTCATTCCACTCTTGTTGAAATGTGGTATCATCGTGCCATAATTTGATCTGTGGAAAGAAAGGAAGGTTATGAGGGGATAATGCTTCAGCCATGTGAATTGTTTGCACATGTGAATTTGATCTAAGCATTTCTTTTTTACTTTGTCCCCAAACCATAACCACATGTAGGGGCATGTGTCCCTTATCTTCTCCTGTACCACTGTTTCTTAGTGCCTTCCATCAATCACCACCCCCAAATTGGAATTTAAGTTAATTGCTAATTCAAAGTGTTTGGGATTGCACTAATCAAGATTAGAGAAAAAGCTTTTTTTACTCCATCATAAAGAAGTGCTTGGCATGCAATGAACCATCCTCATGTGCTGCTTTTTTTATTTTTATTTTTTGAGTTGAAAGAAAGATTAGAAATGGTTAATGCTAAGAAAGGATCAATGGAGTATTTAACTAAATATGCACGCTAAACGTGAAGCTTCCACAAATTTCGTTGAAACAATTACTTGAGGAGATGACCTTTGAAAAAAAAATCTGTTAATTGCAATGTTATTGGGCTCTAGTCCCTAGCTAGTTACCGTGAGGGTCTGTGGCTTCCATACATACAGCTGGGAAGGTAATTGTGTGACGCACAAGTTGGGCAAGTTAGCATTGGTTCATAAAAGTTTTAAGGTTTGGGTTGGAACATAACCTGTCTGCTGATTGTCACCCTTTGGTATTTGAATGATGTTGCTTCCTCTCTTATTGAAAATTAAATTTCTATCCCCTTTTGATTTAAAAAAAAAACTTTAGGCATCTTCAAGGCATCAAATTTCAGTTTGATGCGCCACCTAGACGAGTCACTCCAAGGGAAGCAGCAAAGTGAGAATTTCAGTTTGTTGACTTCTCCAAATGTATGAAAATGAAGTCAATTGAGAGAAGCAGCAAAAAATATTTTAATGACACTAAACAATACAGAGTGAAGGAATTGCACAGTCAAAACCTATAGTGAAAGAAAAGAGAGAGAGAGAGAGAGAGGGAGAGAGAGAGAGAGAGAGAGAGAGAGAGAGAGAGAGAGATTTTGCAAGGACTTCTAGAATTCGAATAACCCATAGAAAATAACCTTATCTTGTTCATTGAATTGACGATGAGACTACTTCAACACCATTCAATCAAAATCAAGTGGACTCACTTGTACTTGTAGCAACTATAACTTCGAGGAAGTAATATTTTTAATGCATGTTATTCTTTTTTGTAGTACTTGGTTTGAGTCCTCGCAAAGACCTATATAAAAAAAAATGGGGTATGTTTTGGATTAACTCCATTTACATTTTGAATTCCTGCATTTATATTAATACACATTTTAGTGTCTTGATCTTGAAAATGACACATGTGTATAAATGTAGGAAGAAGCTCAATGTTATAAGTAAGGTTAAGGGTAAGAAGAAGATCACCCTTGTGAAGAGTGTAGAGAAGAAAGGAGATAAAGTTGGTAGTCCAAAACTTTTGTGCGAAAAAGTTTGGCTTTTGTATTAGTAAGTCAAAATTGAGATATATTTTTACTGTAATACAATCATGAAAGCATTCTGATATGTTTTGTTCTATTTTGTAGCGCTGAAAGAGCTAATGAGTTGAGGAAGCAAAACGAGCCTTGCAAGATAACGAAGGCGGTGAGATAATAAAATAGGATGTTGTAGTCGAACTTTAATTCAATGACATTCATTCACACACTAATTATCTATGTACAGATTAAGCGAAAAATTGCAACAGCTTGGGAGGCAATGACCCCTGATGAAAAGAGGCCTTACTTCCAGAGAGCCAATGAGGCAAAAGAGGCAAACCAAGAGGCGAAGAGGCATCTTCCCGTAGATGAACAACAAAAAAAGCCTAGGAAAAAACTGAAGGTATCCCACTTTTTGTTTGTGTAGATAAACAAGAGGCGATTTACTGTTACTAACAAATAGACTTTTTTTGAATAAAATAGACTAGCTCAGAATATACGATAATCACCCGAACATCCTTGCCGGCAATTATGGAGATAATCTGCAATCTTAACGAGGAACAGGTGCAAGCAGTCAAAGATCTCGGATTTGGGGGTTTGTTGAGATTGCAGTGTAACCATTTGGACCGCGAACTATGCGGGTGGCTCACGCACAATTTTGATCCATCCAAGTGTTGCTTGAATGTCCATGGGAGAAAATTGGTCATTACAGCAGTGGATGTACATAATATGTTGGGCATTAGGTCAAATGGAACACTGAAGAGTTGGGCAGGGCCAGCTGAGGATATCACTGATTTGTTTGATCAGTATGGTTTTGTAGATGGTCAATTGAGTGTAATCCGATTGAAGGAAGATCTTCGGGCTATGGTTGATGGTGGGCATGAGTTTAGGGTGAGGTTTACATTATTAGCGCTGGGATGCATGTGCTGCCCAGGCACGAAGCCAGGCATCAAGTCTAGCTTGATGCATATTGCAAAGGATCCCAAGGCGTTGGAAACTTTAAATTGGGGAAATATGTTATTGGATGAACTTATGAAGGGTGTGAAAAAGTACAAGGAGAAGAACACAGGCGGGAGCTGTGTTAGTGGTTGCGTCTTCTTCCTTATGGTATACCCCTTTTAGTTTGCGTTGTTAAATTGTTGTTCTTAGTTACATGCATTAAAATAACACCTAAATTAGCCTAATAATAAACTCATACTAAATTAGCCAACGACAATATAACTCGCACTCACACCGTATACTAAACAATCTTGTCCATTGTAGATCATCTCCAATAACAACAGCATTATTTGGCAGTCGAGTGTGAGCGTCACCAATGATTATGTGCCCAACATTTGTGAAAGGTAAATTATAAGGTATTGGGGTGCTAACAAAAGGACGCCTTTCACCATACCAAGTCTGCCCATTAGGATCTGTGTAAGAGCAATATGCATGCCATACATCGGTAATTGAAGGAGCCCTTCTTCCACTTCCTCCACTTCTCCCTCCACCTCTACCCCTTCTCATCCTAAGATTTGATTTCAAAATCTTGAAAGTATAGCTCCTTCATCCATAGTTTTCAATAAATTAAACATAATTCCATTATCATTCATACATGGTTCCATTATATTAAATATGGTTCATTTGATTTCTAAATTAAACATGGTTCTGTTAATACATGGTTCCATTATCGTAAAACATGGTTCCAAGATTTCTTCTCTCGGTTCCTTTGATTGTTTTGTTTTGTTCCTCTAAATTAAACATGGTTCTATTATCGTTAGGACATGGTTCCATTATCGTTAAACATGGTTCCAAGATTTCTTCTCTCGGTTCCTTTGATTGTTAAGTTTTGTTCCTCAAAATTAAACATGGTTCCATTATCGTTAGGACATGGTTCCATTATCGTTAAACATGGTTCCAAGATTTCTTCTCTCGGTTCCTTTGATTGTTTTGTTTTGTTCCTCTAAATTAAACATGGTTCCATTATCGTTAATACATGGTTCCATTATCGTTAAACATGGTTCCACGATTTCTTCTCTCGGTATCTTTGATTTCTAAGTTTTTTTGCTCTAAATTAAACATGGTTCCATTATCGTTAATACATGGTTCCATTATCATAAAACATGGTTCCAAGATTTCTTCTCTCGGTTCCTTTGATTGTTAAGTTTTGTTCCTCAAAATTAAACATGGTTCCATTATCGTTAAGACATGGTTCCATTATCGTAAAACATGGTTCCAAGATTTCTTCTCTCGGTTCCTTTGATTGTTAAGTTTTGTTCCTCAAAATTAAACATGGTTCCATTATCGTTAATACATAATTCCATTATCGTAAACCATGGTTCCAAGATTTCTTCTCTCGGTACCTTTGATTTCTATGTTTTTTTGCTCTAAATTAAACATGGTTCCATTATCGTTAATACATGGTTCCATTATCATAAAACATGGTTCCAAGATTTCTTCTCTCGGTACCTTTGATTTCTATGTTTTTTTGCTCTAAATTAAACATGGTTCCATTATCGTTAATACATGGTTCCATTATCCTTAAACATGGTTCCAAGATTTCTTCTCTCGGTACCTTTGATTTCTATGTTTTTTTGCTCTAAATTAAACATGGTTCCATTATCGTAAAACATGTTTCCAAGATTTCTTCTATCGGTTCCTTTGATTGTTAAGTTTTGTTCCTGAAAATTAAACATGGTTCCATTATCGTTAAGACATGGTTCCATTATCGTAAAACATGGTTCCAAGATTTCTTCTCTCGGTTCCTTTGATTGTTAAGTTTTGTTCCTCAAAATTAAACACGGTTCCATTATCCTTAAGACATGGTTCCATTATCGTAAAACATGGTTCCAAGATTTCTTCTCTCGGTATCTTTGATTTCTAAGTTTTTTTGCTCTAAATTAAACATGGTTCCATTAGCTTAATACATGGTTCCATTATCGTTAAACATGGTTCCAAGATTTCTTCTCTCGGTACCTTTGATTTCTAAGTTTTTTTGCTCTAAATTAAACATGGTTCCATTATCGTTAAGACATGGTTCCATTATCGTAAACCATGGTTCCAAGATTTCTTCTCTCGGTACCTTTGATTTCTAAGTTTTTTTGCTCTAAATTAAACATGGTTCCATTATCGTTAAGACATGGTTCCATTATCGTAAAACATGATTTCAAGATTTCTTCTCTCGGTACCTTTGATTTCTAAGTTTTTTTGCTCTAAATTAAACATGGTTCCATTATCGTTAATACATGGTTCCATTATCGTAAAACATGGTTCCAAGATTTCTTCTCTCGGTTCCTTTGATTGTTAAGTTTTGTTCCTCAAAATTAAGCACGGTTCCATTATCGTTAAGACATGGTTCCATTGTCGTAAAACATGGTTCCAAGATTTCTTCTCTCGGTACCTTTAATTTCTAAGTTTTTTTTGCTCTAAATTAAACATGGTTCCATTATCGTTAATACATGGTTCCATTATCGTAAAACATGGTTCCAAGATTTTGTAAGAAACTGAGTTCCTTACTGAAATTTATGGAGGATTTAGATCTAGTTTGGGCTATGGAAATAGAGGACAAACAGAGATTAAGGAAGAAGAGATGAAGAAGAAGAGAGTTACAAAGGAATACCAAGAATTAGAGAGAGAAAATAGAATTCAATCAATACATTTCACACCCCAATTTACAGTGCATTTCAGCTCATATATGCCTCAAAACAGACAACTTAACTACCAATTATAGAAAGACACGTGTTCATTTAATTATACCAAGTATTGTCTAAACCGCACCCTCTAAACGACGTCGCAACCCTTGAACTCTAATCTTTGGGTCATGACAAATACCCCTCCGTTCAAAACATCCTTGCCCTCAAGGATGTAATGGGAAAGGATTGGAAGGGGACCCCATCTTGTGCCTCCTGGGTTTGGACCCCTAAACCAAACAAGGGTAGCCATGATGGGATTGTATTTTGGAGGGGAATCTTCTTTCTAGTAAACAAATTTGAGAGGTCCTTGGGTGGTGACCCTTAGTGGCTTAAAAAGGAACTGTTGTTGCCCCAACATAGCAAGTCCAGAGTGACTAAATTTCAGCTTTTGTGACAATGAGATTTCTAGCATATTTTCTGTCAATTGGGAGAGAGTGAATTTCTGAGAGGCTTGTCCAGGCAACGCCACCAATTTCAGCAAATTTGATTCTTCTACATGAATGATTTCTGGGGTTGATATTTGACTACAAGGTAGACCATTCTTGACTTCAACTTCTTGGTGTGTTTGATCCCTTGCAACTTCTCCAAAGATCAAATTATGCTCATAATCAGCAACTCTCGGGTCTTCTTGAGTCTGGTTGGTATCAAACTCATCAGAAGAAGAATAAGTGACAGTAACTTCATTTGCATTTGTTAATTCCTCACTTAATTCCCGCCCACTTTCTTGCTTCTTCCGAAGGGACCGCAGGTGCCCTTCTTGCAGATCGGCTATGGCTCTTGCTTGTGGCAGTGTTTGGGGTTGGAGTATTTGTACCAAATCCTTGAGTTCAGCCCTCAGTCCATTAATGAAGACTGAGACCAAATACTCTTCAGAAACATCAAAATCTCTTGCCCAAATGGCTGAATTCCAATCCTCAAATCGAACCACATAATCGTTTACAGAGCTACTGCCTTGTGACACAAATTTGGGAGTGTTAAACCCTTTTCTTTCAATTTCATAATCACATTTCTGAAAATACCAAATCAAATGATCCATCTTGGCATCAAACTTGGCTTCAAGATTGGAGAATTTAGAATCAGACCGAGACTCCAATCCAGCGAATCTGCTAAAAACATCAACCATTTGTGTTTGAAGATTCTTCATGTCCATTTGATGTTGCTGTATAAATTCTTTGTGAGCTTCGTTCCTGAATTCTGGACAAGAACTATCCATGCCTACACGACAATTTAATTTTGATAAATCGAACTGATCAAGATTCAGAAAAGAAGATTTGAGATAAGAAAAAGATTAAAGAAAATTTGCGGAAGGTTGCCCAGATTAGGCTTTGATACCAATTGTAAGAAACTGAGTTCCTTACTGAAATTTATGGAGGATTTAGATCTAGTTTGGGCTATGGAAATAGAGGACAAACAGAGATTAAGGAAGAAGAGATGAAGAAGAAGAGAGTTACAAAGGAATACCAAGAATTAGAGAGAGAAAATAGAATTCAATCAATACATTTCACACCCCAATTTACAGTGCATTTCAGCTCATATATGCCTCAAAACAGACAACTTAACTACCAATTATAGAAAGACACGTGTTCATTTAATTATACCAAGTATTGTCTAAACCGCACCCTCTAAACGACGTCGCAACCCTTGAACTCTAATCTTTGGGTCATGACAGATTTCTTCTCTCGGTTCCTTTGATTGTTAAGTTTTGTTCCTCAAAATTAAACACGGTTCCATTATCGTTAAGATATGGTTCCATTGTCGTAAAACATGGTTCCAAGATTTCTTCTCTCGGTTCCTTTGATTGTTAAGTTTTGTTCCTCAAAATTAAACACGGTTCCATTATCGTTAAGACATGGTTCCATTGTCGTAAAACATGGTTCCAAGATTTCTTCTCTCGGTACCTTTGATTTCTATGTTTTTTTGCTCTAAATTAAACATGGTTCCATTATCGTTAAGACATGGTTCCATTATCGTAAAACATGGTTTCAAGATTTCTTCTCTCGGTTCCTTTGATTGTTAAGTTTTGTTCCTCAAAATTAAACATGGTTCCATTATCGTTAATACATGGTTCCATTATCGTACAACATGGGTCCATTATCGTAAAACATGGTTCCAAGATTTCTTCTCTCGGTACCTTTGATTTCTATGTTTTTTTGCTCTAAATTAAACATGGTTCCATTATCGTTAATACATGGTTCCATTATCGTAAAACATGGTTCCAAGATTTCTTCTCTCGGTTCCTTTGATTGTTAAGTTTTGTTCCTCTAAATTAAACATGGTTCCATTATCGTTAAGACATGGTTCTAATATCGTAAAACATGGTTCCAAGATTTCTTTTCTCGGTTCCTTTGATTTCTAAGTTTTTTGCTCTAAATAAATATGGTTCCATTATCGTTAAGACATGGTTTCATTATCGTAAAACCTGGTTCCTAGATTTGTTCTCTCAGTTCCTTTGATTGTTAAGTTTTGTTCCTTTAAATTAAATACGGTTCTATTATCGTAATACATGGTTCTAGTATCGTAAAATATGGTTCCTAGATTTTTATGCATGGTTCCATTATGTAACTTACTGTTCTACACACATTTGTAAAATACGGTTCCATTCTCGTAAAATACATGGTTCCATTCTCGTAAAATATGGTTCCTAGATTTCTTCTCTGGTTCCTTTGATTTCTAAGTTTTGTTCCTCTAAATTAAATACGGTTCCATTATCGTTAATACATGGTTCTAGTATCGTAAAATATGGTTCCTAGATTTTTATACATGGTTCTATTATGTAACTTACTGTTCTACACACATTTGTTTTCATCGAAAATAAAATCTACATTTTTAAGTCTTCATGAAATATACGTATTGTTTTCTAAGTCAAGAAAGTTTTGTTTTCAAACACTATGACTTTTTTTCCTTTCATTTCAATATTTTTGTTCCAGATTAATAAAACTTTTCACAAATCTACAAACTATAACACCACATTATATAGTAATAAGTAATGTGAAAATTAGAAAAATACCTTGTAGTAGATCTTTAACTTAGGTTGTCTTTTCCAAAAAAAACTTCAACATGTTGTGAAAGTGAAACTAAGAAGGTGAGTAATCTGAGAGGGTGAAAGTCATGTTGGGGATTTGGTAGTTGAGATATATCCCAAATATTAGTGGACGTATTAATGCAACCTTAAATTCTTCAACTAAGTACTAGGTAGGTAGAAAAATGTTTTAAAAAGGAACAAACATACATGACTTAGGAACAACCTTTATTGATAAAGGAACAAACATGTAATATGTACATGCAACCTGCTATCACAAGTTCATCTATCATTAATGGCCACCAACTTTTACTTTTTCCTCCAATCAATCATTGACACTTGGCAAAATAGTTTGGTGTACCTACACCAATACCACTTTGATGTACCAAAGTGATCTCCAAAATTTAGATTCAAATTTAGTTAGTATAGCATTATTCTTTACTCAATCAATCAATGAGCTTGTTTGATGTGACCAATGATCCACAAGCCTTCGGCCAAGCTAGCAGTTAGGTTTTCAAGTATTTCTGAAACAGGGTTTGGGGCCTTGTGATTTGTGGGTCGAGTGTAAAGAACAGCTAGTTAGGACAGATGTCAAATTTCTAGTTCTCATAAATCTACTCGGTACACATTTATATGTGTAAAATCATTATACAAAAAGAGGACTCTGGTGTTGTTTACTCAATCATTGAATTGGGATTTGGGCATGCAAAAGTTCATTTCGTTTGTGCCATGTACTTATGAATTATGATTGGTATTGCAATTGCTAGACATATTGGCAACCTCATAAAGATTACAATCAGAGATATTAGTGGAAACGTAGTCATCATATGGTATATGGTTTCTTTCAAGAACACCCCATATTCTTTTGTGGGGTTCCGTACACAAACCTTAATATATAGGTATGGTGTAACTAATGTCTAAAATCATTATCCAACAATTCTAACTATGCATGCTTTCGGCAGATAATTAGCTTCATGTATATTTGGCACTTAAACAACTTTGTGTGCGTTTGACACTTTTGAAAAATTACGACAAAACAATTCTCGAAACACAATTCCTAAGCCAAAAGCGTTATAGCCAAATGCCTAGCATTTGTTAAACTAAAAGTCATTAAATCAAATAACCCTTAAGTCTAACTCAAAATTAATTAAGCCAAAAGTCAAATAATCCTTAATTCAAAGTCTAAACAACCCTTAAGTTAAAAAACCAAAAACCGTACCGCCTTTAAACCAAAGTCAAACAACTCTTAACCAAAGGCATTCCTTAACCCAATATCCGAACAACCCTTGAGCCGAAAGCCAAATAGCAATTCAGTCAAAAGCCATTTAGCAACCCGTCCTTTAAGTCCAAAATCTATTAAGTCAAACATTGGGGTCAAATGCCAAAAAACTGTTAGTCATTGACTCATTATGCCAAGTAGGCTATAATCCTATAAGTCACAAAGCTTCTTAGCAAAAAGTCAAATAGCCCTCAAGTCGATTTGAAATGAGCAATGTTTGGGGCACGCTTACACACCCAAAAAAGTATCAACACCGTATGTAAGAGTGTACCCCTAACATTGTTGATTTGGAAATTGGGGGTGGAAAGAATTTTTTTCAAACAAATTATCAAAGTGTGCCATTAGATTATAAAGCTTCATTAATTCTAGCCATTTTATCTTTATTACGCACATATATTTTAAATTCCTACCACAATTAGCTAATTTATTAAATTATTTAGATGTACATACATAGAAGAGAGAAGTATATGCTTAAAAAAGAGAGGGACAAGACTTCAGTAAAGTTTCTTAGATCCATTTCGTACTCTGCCTCTCACATTGATGCACACATTAGGGGTGTACAAGGACCGACCGAAACCGAACCGTACGACTGACCGAACCGAACCGATCTGTCAATTTTCTAAAAATTACTCTAAGCTGAAAACCGAACCAATCCGACCGAATTAGTCGGTTTTTAAAGCATGAAAAATCGAAGAAGAAAAAAAAAAACCCGACCGATGAACACCCCTAGCACACATTTTCAAAAGAACAGTTTTGAAAAATTACAATTAAAAAAAAAAAAAACAATTTTAAAAACAGTGAAAGGAACCTGACAAAATAGACCTAAATAACTTTACTAAAGTGTTGTCCAAAGAGAGACGTTGGAGAAGGGGTTTTCAGGTTGGTGAATGATGCTCTTATACTTGCAACAGCCCCCCATGTGCATGTTTGGGTTATAACAAGCAGCAAAATATGTGAAGGTTGTGACAAAAGCTTCCCGTGTAGTCTTTGGAGCCCGTTCTTTGTGATTTTGGGGGCGAAATCACATATTTGCTCGCCAAACACAGTTTGCCATGTTTAGTTACCAAAATCGTGATGGACAATCGTTTTGGAGGGAGCCAAACCTACATTCACGTTAAGCATGTTGTTTGGTGTGTGTGTGTGGGTGTGGGTGTGGTGCTTTTTATGATTCTCTTTATATTTGATCAGTTCTCTCATGTTTTCCCTGGTAATTTCCTTTGTGCTTAAATAACAATAAAAATTTAAAAAATTCATAATACGATTGTGATATAAGAGAAAATGAAAAGGTAATGAATCACAACATTCAAATGTTCAATTTATTTATGAATTTATTCTCTTTTCTTTTATTTACCTCATCACTTCATTATTAACCAAATGAAAGGAAAAAAAATTTCCTCTATATTTTACCTTCCATCCCTCTGCAACAACTGTGTAAGGGTGTACCCCTTCATCCACACCCTGTGTAAGGGTGTACCCCTAGCATTGTTGATTTGGAAATTGGGGGTGGGAAGAATTCAAACAAATCAAAGAGTGCCATTAGATTATAAAGCTTCATTAATTCTAGCCCTTTTATCTTTATTACGCACATATATTTTAAATTCGTACCACAATGAGCTAATTCATTAAATTATTTATGTTAGAATATTGTTAGAATATTGGTCTACATTCTTGTACATATTGTATCTTACTATACTTACTGTCTAGATACATTGTACTATCAGTTGTACTACTAGTTGTACTACTAGCCTAGGTACTTTTCTTTCCCTTTTAGGGTTCTCTCTTGGCCTATATAAAGGCTACTCAGTGTAAGGTTTAATCACACTATTCAATACACAATTCATAGTATTGTCTCACTCTCTCCCTCTCTCTTATATATTCTAACATGGTATCAAAGATATAAGCTCTTGGTGGCCTCTACTTCCTCTCAGTGGCCTCTCAAAAGGAAAGTATGCTCTGTGATTGCCACAATAGTGGATCCTCTACATCAGAAATTCTTCTTGTAGTTGCCTTAAATTCGTAATTGCGCTGCCTCAGCCCGGTCACCTCCGTTGCTTGGCTACCACCATCCACATCTACCCTACTTGACGTCCTCCTTCTGGTCACCTCGCCGCCTCAACTTAGGCTCTGCCACTGTCACCGCCTTCGCTACTCGGTTACCACCTCTGCCGCCTGGTCACCACCACCCGGCTGCCTCCATTGCCCGGCTGCCACTTCCTCATTCAGGCTCCCTCCGTCAGATCATCACCCGGCCACTGCCACCCAGATCAATTCTACAACTCTCAGACTCATGTCACACATCATGGAGCCTCTCACAGATCCCTCTTGTAGATATTGTCACAAACCAGGATATATTTTGTTGCATTGTCCTATCAGAGTGTGTACTTTCTGTCACAAGCATGGACCAGGGCACTATATTGCTGATTGCAATGAGAATCCTACCAGATATTCACAGGATAATCGGTCCCGAGGTTGTTCAACATCATCCATTGTTATTTCTACAAACGGGTTATCATCTTCTAAGTCGTCTACCCTTTCATCCATCTCTGTTTCCCTCCTTGTGGACATCATCAAAAGAGTTCTTGATCATTCTGGTAACACGTCTCCTACTACTCTATCTGTTGCCCTAGGTACATCTTCTTGGTTCTTTGACTCTGGTTGTTGTAACCATATGACCTCTGATCTCACTACATTATCTACCAAACATTCTACTCTCACTGCACCATCTATACACATAGCTGATGGTTCCCGTATGAACGTCAGTCACATAGGGCAAGTCTCCACCACTCACACATCTCTCCCTGACACTTATCTCATTCTTAAACTCACATTAAATCTCATATCTGTTGGTCAATTGTGTGAACTCAGACTTACCGTCTCTTTCTCTAATTCTGGATGTCTAGTACAGGATCCAAAAACGGGACAGACTATTGGGACAGGTCGTAAAATACGACGTTTATTTGAACTTAACAATTTCCATATTCTATCTCGCTTCATTTCACCAACTCAAATTGCAGCTTCAGTATCGTCTACCTCACCTTTTCACCTCTAGCACTCTCGTTTAGGTCATGTTTCGCTAAGTCAGTTAAATTCATTAGCGTCAAGTGGTCAGTTAGGTTCAATTAAAGTCGAAAATATTGATTGTTTACCTTGTCAACTTGCTAAACAACCAGATTTACCAGTTAATAACAGTGACTCTCTTTCCTATGCACCTTTTGATCTAATTCACTCTGATGTTCAGGGTCCCTCTCCAACTGTCACAATGGGAGGATATAGATATTATGTAATCTTTGTCGATGATTTTTCACGATACACTTGGTTATATCCAATGAAAAATCGATCTGAATTACCCCAAATTTACTTTGATTTTGCTAACATGATCAAAACTCAATTTTCTTGCAATATCAAAGTGTTTCGAGCTGATAATGCCCAAGAATACAAAGAAAAAGGTGTTCTAAATTTTCTTTCCCAACATGGCACTCTTTCCCATCGTTCCTGTCCAGGCACCTCCCAACAAAATGGGAGACCCGAGCATAAACACAGACATATTCTTAATACTATTCGAGCTCTTCTCACATCTGTTTCATGTCCTAAACAATTTTGGGGAGAGGCTGCCCTCACTGCCATTTATACTATGAACCATGTCCCTTCTCCTACTACCAAAAATCAGTCACCATATGAGCATCTATATAACCACCCTCCTGACTATACTACCCTTAAAGTCTTTGGTTCTGTCTGCTTTGTCTTACTACAGCCACATGAGCGCACAAAACTAGAATCTTGAGCTCGCTTATGTTGTTTCTTGGGGTATGGTATTAAACACAAAGGCTATCGATGTTGGGACCCTTACTCCAAACGTCTTCGTGTGTCACGTCATGTTGTCTTCTGGGAACATAAAATGTTCTCATCCATTTCCTAGTTTCATCTATTACCTGCCAATACTCATTTCCACTTCACTGACCCCTCAGTAGATCTATTTTTTGACACCCTTAATACAAGTTCTTACTCTGAATCAGCATCTTTGCATGCCCCTCTACCTACATCCACATCTACAAACTCTTCATCTGATTTGTTCACCACAATCTCTACTGAACTGCCTGCTCCATCTAATGGGTCTACATCAGACCCTGACCCTCTTCCTAGACGTAGCAACCAAGTAAAAACTCCTCTGATTCATCTTCGGGATTACCATTATTTTTCTACAATTCTCTCTTACCACGAGCCTCAATCTTACCATGAGGCCAATTCCAATCCTTTTTGGCAACAAGCAATGGATGATGAATTGCGGGCACTTGAACAAAATCACACATGGGATTTGGTGGACTTGCCAAGTAGCAAGAATGCTATAGGATGCAAGTGGGTTTACAAGATTAAAACTCAATTAAATGGATCCATTAATCGCTGCAAAGCCCGCCTAGTAACCAACGGCTTTACCCAGGAGTATGGGATTGATTATGAGGAAACATTTGCCCCCGTTGCTCGTCTCACCTCTGTTCGCAGCCTCATTGCAGTTGCTGCAGTTCGCCATTGGGACTTATTCCAAATGGATGTCAAAAATGCCTTCCTCAATGGTGACCTCACTGAAGAAGTTTATATGCGTCCTCTTCCTGGTTATCATCATCATCCTCATCAAGTTTGCAAGCTCCGCCGAGCTCTATATAGTCTCAAGAAAGCTCCCCGGACTTGGTTTGCAAAGTTCAGCAGCATTGTTGAGCGCTTTGGGTTCACAAGCAGCTCTTATGATTCGGCTCTTTTCATTCGCAAAACTGACCGGGGCATTATTCTACTTCTCTTCTATGTGGATGACATGATTATCACAGGAGATGATACATTTGGAATCTTGGATCTCAAAACCCTTCTCAGCCAACATGTTGAAATGAAAAATCTTGGCAAACTTAACTGTTTTTTGGGCCTTGAGATCACTTCTAGTTCTGACGGATATTATCTCTCTCAAGCCAAGTATGCCTCAGACTTGCTTACACGGGCGGGACTTACAGACAGCAAGACAAGTACCCCTCCTCTCGAGCCTAACTGTAGGCTCACTCCTATGGATGGTGTACCCTTGGATGATCCTACTCTATATCGTTAGCTTGTTGGGAGTCTTGTTTATCTGACAGTTACTAGACCTGATATCTCCTATGTTGTCCATATTGTAAGCCAATTTTTATCTGCTCCTCGTTCTTCTCATTATGCAACAGTTCTCCGCATTCTCAAGTACATCAAAGGGACCTTATTTCATGGCCTCCACTTCTCTGCTTACTCCTCTCTTGAGCTACGTGCCTACTCAGATGCAGACTGGGCTGGAGATCCTACTGATCGTCGTTCCACCACTGGGTATTGCTTCTTCTTAGGTGACTCTCTCATCTCCTGGCGTAGTAAGAAGCAAACTGTTGTTGCCCGATCTAGTATAGAAGTTTAATATCGTGTCCTTGCTGATACCACTCAGGAACTTCTCTGGCTATGTTGGTTACTTGAGGACATGCGGGTCAATCATCCAACTGCTACAACCATCAGTTGTGACAACCAAAGTGACATTCAAATTGCTCACAATGATGTCTTCCATGAACGTACAAAACACATTGAGATCGATTTTCATTTTGTTCGTCAACATCTTTCTTGTGGTACCATTCGACTTAACTCAGTCTCCTCCATCGATCAGACTGCTGACGTATTCACCAAAGCTCATCCACCGAGACGTCTTCAGGATTTAGTTTCCAAACTCAAGTTGGTTTCCATTCTACCACCTTAAGTTTGAGGGGGCTATTAGAATAATGTTAGAATATTTGTCTACATTCTTGTACCTATTGTATCTTACTATACTTACTGTCTAGATACATTGTACTATCAGTTGTACTACCAGCCTAGGTACTTTTCTTTCCCTTTTAGGATTCTCTCTTGGCCTATATAAAGGCTACTCATTGTAAGATTTAATCACTCCATTCAATACACAATTCATAATATTGTCTCACTCTCTCTCTCTCTCTTTTATACGTAGTATATTCTAACAATTTAGATGTACATACATAGAAGAGAGAAGTATGTGCTTAAAAAAGAGAGGGACAAGACTTTAATAAAGTTTCTTAGGTCCATTTCTTAATTTTCCTCTCACATTGATCCACACATTAGGGGTGTACAAAGAGCGACCGAAACTGAACCGACCGACTGATTGAACCAAATCGATCGGTCGATTTTCTAAAAATTACTCTAAGCTGAAAACCGAATCAATCCGACCAATTCGGTCGGTTTTTAAAACACGAAAAATTGAGGAAAAAAAACCGACCGATGAACACCCTTAGCACACAATTTCAAAAGATCAGTTTTGAAAAATAAAAAAAATATTAAAATAAAAAATACAAAAAAAAATGTGAAAAGAACAAGACAAAATCGACCTAAATAACTTTACTAAAGTGTTGTCCAAAGAGAGAAATTGGAGAAGAATCGGTTTTCAGGTTGGTGAATGATGCTCTTATACTTGCAACAGCCCCCCATGTGCATGTTTGGGTTATAATAAGCAGCAAAATATAGTGAAGGTTGTGACAAAAGATTCCCGTGCAGTCCTTGGAGCCCGTTCTTTGTGATTTTGGGGGCGAAATCGCATATTTGGGCGCCCAACACAATTTCCAGGTGTTTAGTTGCCGAAATCGCGATGGACGAAATTCGTTTTGGAGGGAGCCAAACCTACGTTTGTGTTAAGCATGTTGTTTGGTGCGTGGGTGTGGGTGTGGGTGTGGGTGTGGGGGTGGTGCTTTTCATGATTCTCGTTATATTTGATCAGTTTTTCATGTTTTCCTTGTAATTGCTTTCGTGCCTAAATAGCAATAAAAATTAAAAAAAAAAAAAATCATAATACGATTGTGATATAAGAGAAAATGGAAAGGTAATAAATCACAACATTCAAATGTTCAATTTATTTTTCAAATTTATTCTCTTTTCTTTTATTTACCTCACTTCATTATTAATCAAAGGAAAAAAGTTTTCCTCTATATTTTTCCTTCCATCCCTCTGCAACATTCCAGAACCAAACAAAGCCTTCTAAGTGTTAATGATGGTTACTTTGGGATGGTTATGATAATTGGATAGTATGGTGCAGTAGGTCCATGAACTAGTACGGATTGCTCGGAAAGGATCAAAATCCAATACTATACAGGTATATACATACATATATGTATATGTTTATATATGTGAAATGATCGAAAATGACCATGACCAAGACCAATTCGGAAGAGACACGTGGCACATAATCGGTATAAGAGCATCCACAACGCGTACCATAAACTTAAGGTGAGTATTTGGTAAGTTTAGTGTATAGAAGTAATACACTAATAATGGGTAAGTTGTTCAAATGGCACATACAATGCCGCATAGAGTTACAAGACACACACAATGCCGCACAAAATTCATACGACACACACAAAGCCATTTGAGAGTACGTGAGTATATGCACTATACAAACCAAAAAAAGTAGTCAAACGACACTCACTGTGCCGTTTGGAAGCGGCACGGCACAATATGTGTTGTTTGGGAGATAGTTGTACGTGACACGACACAGTGTGTGCCGTTTATGAGTGGCAGGGCTTTGTGTGTGCTGTGTACTGTCTCACGGCACACTTTATGCCGTAGCCCCTTGTACATTAGCAAAATTTAGCTGCACACTAAACTTAAATTCTACTAATTTCAGTTGTTGTACACTAACAGTATACACCAACCCATTGCAGACGTCCCATAATACAGAACCCTTAAGTTTAGTGTATAATGCGTCCCATTAAGGATGCTCTAAAGGGCTACATGTAAGGGTAAGAATAGCCAGTTGAGCTGTCCACACTCCAAACATTGGGGCCCAAGCTAGTACCTGACTGGGATCGGACCTTGTTCCGGCAAGCCCACCTGAGAGCCCATATTGTCTTGGACTAGCGCTCAGAGTCCCATAAAGAAACCAAATCCAAAAGAATGGGTCTTGCACAAACCCAATTGAACTCTAACGCCAAGTGCTCTAAGGGTTCATCAGTCAACATGTACGTTCTAAAAACATACACAGCACTCGATTAAAATACACAATTCACCTCCTATCTTACAATAATGTTAGACTTACACAACATTTCTCACTAAACACATCTTAGTCCACTGGAATCAAGGACCAGAATTGCTGGGTGTAGAATTTTGTGTGAGTCTACAATTACTCTCTTACTTGACCGTCATATGAGGGCTTTGGTTATAAACCCGATTAGTGCTACACCCATTGAATTCCACAACGAATTCCACACCCAACACATCATGGTCCTTGATTTTAATGAGTCCCGTGTGGGACCCACATAGAGTCCACTGAAATCAGGGACCAGAATTGTTGAATTTGGAATTTCTTGTGGAATTCAACGTGTGAGCAGCATTTTTGTATAAACCCATTGCTTTGGTTTGCACAAATCTAGCCCATATGCAAATGCGAATTTTGGCTTCCAATAATATGTATGTACTTTATGAAAAAATATTAGGTATAGCGGTTATAGAAGTTATGTGGTAAATCAAATATTCTCTTTATCCATTTATCTGTTTCCTTATTTTCACGAAAATCCCACACATAAGCTCGAACCATTTTCACATAAACCCAAACTTCCACTGTTAATTTTAGAGATGTTATAAATAGTGATATGGTATTCCTTAACCGATATTTCACAAGAATAGATTCTAGCACCGTCCAATCTCATCTCAATTGTCCAAAAAGCTGGAACAAAGAGAATACTTAAGCTGTTGGTGTGGGCGTGCGTTGACATATATATATATGACAAAAGCCGAAAGTGTATTGTTTTTTGTATTAAGAAACTATGAGTAGAAACCGTTTGTTATATATAAGAGAAGAAATTTGTTACATGTTCCATTTATTCCTGTTAGTGCACCTCTATCTGTACTGTCTTCTTGCTTTTAGTTGTGTTTTTATATATGTGTACGTGTGTGTATACTTCTACATGTATATATATTTATATGTAGAGAGAGTCAATTTTTATTAGTTTGTTGGCCATAAATTGTGCAAAGAAAAGCAACCATGTTCACAGCTTTTAAACTATTTTAGGGAATCAAAATGCTTTTTTCTTTCTTTTTCTTTTTTTTTTTTTTTAAGGTTACAGTGGGCTCCCCAAATGATTCTCCTCACTCCTACTTAGCGAGAAAATATTTGTTACAACATTATTTTACTGACGAGATATCACGAATCAATAAAATGTGACTATTCAACCACATAGAATCATAATTTTAAGGAAACAAGTGATAAGCGCTACGTAGTAATACCAATGACGTGATATAACCGTTGTATTGAAAATTTACTCCCGTTTAACCAAATGTGATGAGAGAGAGAGAGAGTACATTTAGAGAATTAACTCAAATAAAAATTAGAAGTGATACAACCCATTCGAGGATAGTATACATTGCAATTATCAATATTGTTCTAAAAATGAGATATAAAAATGCAAATCTCTCTATTACGGGGAATATGGTTGAGTAGGGGAGATTAAAATTAATTAAATAACATACTTTTTTAGTCAATTGTTCGGTACTGAGTTGGGGCTTAGGCCCTGTAATTCCATTGTATAAGTTAAGGGTGTGTTTCGGCCAGAACGTATCGGAATAATCCTATTTCGGAAAAAATTCCGAAATTTTCAAAAATTAAATAGGTGTTCCAATTTCCGTTCTGATTTTTTCGGAATTTTATTTTCCTTTCCGATTTCGGAATTTTCGAAAATTTTCGGAATCGGAATTCGTCGGAAATTTTCGGAATTTTTGGAATTAGAATCGGAAATTTTCATAATTTTTTGAATTTTCGGAATACAAATACTATTGAAAGGGTAAGTCATGCTTTTATAGAGAGTCTCGTACTCTCTCAAATCTCTTCTTATTCGATGTGCGACAAACAAGTCCACATTCTTCCAAATTTTCGGAAAACATATTTTTCGGAATTTTCGTAATTCTAAAAAAAAATTCCGATTCTGTTATGATTTTTTTTCGACATTTTCGGAATTTTCGGAATTCAAAATTTCAAAATTTAGAATTTAATTTTTGGTGCCAAAATCGGAATTTTTCGGATCAGGATCGGTCGAAATCGGATTTCCATCCCAAATGACACCCCTAGTATAAATCGAATGTTCGACCCCTACCTCTTTCCCTTGTGATTAAAAATAACAACAATGCTAGGAATACTAACAAATCTGACTACACTCACACTCACACTCACACTCACACTCACTCTAAAAATAATTCTCTATACTTGATTTATTGTCTTTTTCGGTGCTTCCAAATTTACTTCTTTTAATTTTTTTCCGTTGATCAAAGTATGTGAGATGTACGGAGCTAATATTCTCTGACTTTTAGGTGCCAACAGGCAAACAGTTGGACTTGGGCATCTCTAAGGAAATGGAACATTAACAATCGAACGGTCATAAAATAGGCATGTCATTAAGGTTCATTTTAAAAATATTAGTGCAAATAAAAATTACAGGATTTATAAATGGGAGCCGCTAATGCCAGAGCTAATAAAGCTAATTCCAGAGCAACTTATATTTTCTGGACCAAATTGCCCCCAGCCCAATTAAGAAACCCATGAACCTTCTTTCTCTCATATCGTTCCACTCTCTCTCTCTCTTTCTCTCTTTCAACATGGATGATCTGCGGCATCTGCCTCCTCACTCTCTCTCTGCTAAAAGTTCTCACCCCCTCTCTGCCGACGAGCCTCAGTCCCTCTCTGTCGTCGCTCATCACTTCCTCGCCGACGAGCCTCAGTCCCTCTCTTGCGTCACCTCAGTCCCTCGGTGTCGTCGCCTCACAGTGGCCACCGATCCTCCTCCCTCCCTGTTTGGAGGTAAGTGGTTTTTATCTCTCTTTAGCATTACCCTTTTTCTTTTCTTTTATTTTTTCATGGAAAGATTGTTTGAGATTGAATCCATTGGCAAAGATTGGGCTCTTTTTTAGGGTTATCATAGAACTCAAAACTATTATTGTTTTTATGTTTTTGTTTTTTTTTTTGTTTTTTTTTGTTTTTTTGTTTAGAAACAAAATACAGTTGAAGTTCACTAGAAATAGTTGAATGTAAGATGATTTGTTATACATATGATTTTTGATTAAATTTTAGCAAAAAAAAAAAAGATTTTTGGAAAAAAAAAAATTTCAGTTGAAGTTCACTAGAAATAGTTGAATGTAAGATGATTTTGTGATACATATGATTTTTGAATAAATTTTAGCCCAAAAAAAAAAATAGATTTTTGGGAGAAAAAAAAATTACAATTGAAATTCACTAGATACTTGAATGTAAGATGATTTGTAATACATGTGATTTTTGAATGTTTGATTTAGGTAACATGAATTTTGAAAAAATAGTTGAATGTTCCCAACAACTTGAGAAGAAATATCTTACCCGTGAGGAACTTCTTAGCAGTGTTAAGAGATTTTTCTTAATGCAAGGGTATGTGGTATCAATCAAAAGCTCAAGAAAAGATAAATATGTGACTATTGGTTGTGATAGGGGGGTTGTTATCGAGATAGACTTAATATTCCCATGGAGCAACACCAAAGGAAATCGGCAACTCGCCTTATAAATTGTCCATTTGAAATTAAAGGAAAGAGGCAAATGGATGGCTTTTGGACACTTGAGTTTACAAATAGCTTACATAACTATGAACCATCTACTGATATGTCCGGACACCCTACTTGTCGTCGTTTTTCTAAAGAAGATGTCAAAAGTGTTCATGAAATGAGTGTATCAAGAATTGCACCGCGTCAAATTATTTCTTCTCTTCGGCAAAATAACCCTAATCTTCAAGTTGTGTCTAAGACTATCTACAATACAAAATCGAAAATTTATAAGGAAAAGTTAGGTGGTCGTACTTCAATTCAAGCTTTGTTTGAAGAACTTGGTCAAGGTAGTTTCATTTATAACTTGGCACAAGATGAAAGTGGGCATTTAACGCATTTGATTGTTGCACATCCGATGTCGATCACATTAACTAGGAACTTCTTTAATGTGTTTATTATGGATTGCACTTACAAGACAAACAAGTATAAGATGCCATTACTTGACATTGTTGGGATCTCATGTTTCAACACATCTTTCTATTCATGTTTTGCCTTTTTGAGTAAAGAAGGGGAAGAAGATTATATTTGGGCTCTAGAGAATTTTAGCAAGATATTGGGTCCTGGATTTCAACCTTCTGTCATTGTCTCCGATAGGGAGTTGGCATTAATGAAAGCTATTCGAGTTGTCTTCCCCAACACTCATAACATATTGTGTGTGTGGCACATTAACAAAAATATAGTATCGAACTGTAAGCATCACTTTGAAGTGCAAGAGGTTTGGGCACTACACCAAAATGATCAAATTGTCACACTAATTTTTGCTAACTTTGTCACTGTCTTCAGCAGTGACAAAATTATCACCGTCTATTACAGTGACAAAGTGAAATTGGTGACAAAAGTAACATTTTGTCACTGCTCAGGCAGTGACAACGTGTATTGTACAATTGTCACCATCCATAACGGTGACAAACTGGCCAAAATTAACCCCCCCCCACATATATTTTGCTTCCCCCCCCCACCCCACCCACATTTATTTTGCTTCCCCCCTACTTGTGACTTGCGAACCCTAACCGTCTCTCCCTCTCTTTGTCCTCCTCCTCTCTAAACTCTCTGACTCTCTCCTACACACACTCTCTCTAAACTTTCTCCAGCACTCTCTCTTGCATCTCACCACCAGCAGCCACGAACAACAGATCGTAGATCGATTCTTTCACCTCAGCGTAGCCACCTCCTCCATCGCCTGTAATCTCTCTTTCCAGTCTTCATCTCCCACTCTCTCTTTGTTACGCTCACACACTCGCCCAGATCTGTACACATAGAGAGATCTAGCTCTCACTCTGTTTCTCATCTCACCACAATAAGCGACGGCGACGACGACGACAGACGATGGGGAAGGCGACGACGATTGTGCGTGATGGGGACGGCGGTGGCGATGACGATGGTGTGCGATGGGGACGTGGACTCTTCTATTTTCTCTCCTCACCATTGGACCTTTCTATCTCCTCACCCTCTGCATACGAATACCCAAACCAGACCAATCCTACTCTCTCTCTTCTTCGTTACTCACAATTCTTCTAAAAAATCTCTTATTTTGCCCCCTCCATTACAGGCCTCGAGGAGCTATTGAGGCCCTTTCTCGGGTCATCTCTCTCTCTCACTTGGTTCATTTTTTGTGTATGTATATGTTTGTATGTATATATACAGGTCAGATCTAAGTGGTGGTTTTGATTTTTCAGGCGTATATTGATTATACACATCTGGATCTAAAATGGAGACGATGAATAAGTGTGATCAGCAACGGCAACACAATCTTTGCAACAATTTTCTCTATCAACACAACTGCATGGAGACGGTATCTTATCCTTTATGTCTAGATCTTAATCTGTTTTCATATTTTGATTTTTGGCTTTTAGTTTTTGGGGTCTTTTGTGTAGCTTTGTTACCCAGCCACTTGTGAACTTCGAATTGTGTTTGGCTGCCGATCAAAATCAATAAGCAAGTGTAGCATCAGATATGTATAAAGGAGTTGACTCTTCCATTATAGCACCAGGTCCATATTTTACCACCTCATTTGATGCTATTCTAGACTTAATTTTATTTCATAGATTTTTCTTAGCAACCAAACCGAACCCAATTAACTTTCTCTAATGGATCCTTCTTTTTTTTTTGCTGAAAATTCTCTAATGTATCCAGTAGTGTGTGACATTGGGTTTTGAAGAGTTCTTTGAATATATCTACTTTTCCCCATATGAAGTGATTTTCTCTAATATATTCCAGGTGCGTGTAAAATGGTCTTGATGAATCTACATGCTTGTTACCTCATGTTGTGAGTTTTTTTTAGTTAGGCTTACTTTGGGCAGGGCCGGTCCCGAGTATTTGGAGGCCCGAGACCAACTACTAAAAGGGAGGCCCTTATACAGGGGTTCGGGGCAGCGCCCCCGAGGTAATTTTTTTGGGGTCTACTTATAAATAATTGACAATTTTTTAGGGGTTACTTGTACATAATTGGCGATTTTTTGGAGGTCTACTTATAATATGAGTCTATTTGTCAAACTTAAACATTGTATAGTATCTTTCAAAATTCTAGAGGGCCTATTTCTAAAACCCAAAAAATTCTTATTCTAAAAATATATTTTGCAAAATTCTAGGGCATTCGCTTTTGAGTTTTATATACATGTATATAAATATATATGTAATTGACGACACTACATTGGGCCTTGGGGGAGGCCTAAATGTAAAATACTAAAAATCTCAAGAAAAAATGTAATTATGAAAATTTCATAGGGCCCTCAAAATTTTGTGAACTTTGGGCCGGCCATGACTTTGGGTAACGAATGTTTCCTTATGCATGTTTGAGGAGCTATGTCCATATTTACACACGTTTTACCTTAATAAAAATGAATCAATGAACCAAATGGAGCCTTAATAAAAATGAAAATTGTGTAGTGAAGTGAAGTTAATTTTATTCTATTAGAGAAATAAAACACATGGAATATTCATTCTCTAGGCACGTGTATCAATATGGATAATTCTATAATACATCCTTATGCATTATAGAACCCTTTAGTAGGTGGCAAATGGTAGTAAGAAGATGCCATTTTGTGATAATTTGTGTTATTTAATAGTGACTTTTTAAGGTAACAATACTCCATTATGAGTTACAAGTTGTAAAGATTAATACACCAACTGAATGATATGTTTTGATTTATTTAGTGAGATCAGTGCTGAAGTGCCCACAACATGGTAGATGATGTAGTTCCTCATTTATTTATTGTACTCCAAGACAAAGAAAGCTGTAGTATGTTGATCAATTGGTTGTTCAAGAAGAAAGTGGAATTTTTTATTCATCGCCATGGCTTTTGCTAATTCAAGATTTGTAAGGTTAGACCATTTTGAATACTCACTTGTTATTGCTCTTTCTAGTATTGATGAATTTCAATTTGGTCAATATTCATTGGTGTCTATTAGCAGTTCATAAGTTGGTTATGAAGTCCTTAACAAGGTATCATTCCCAAACTTTTCTTGCGAAACTTACCTACTCTCTCGGAGTGTTATTGTAAAATACTCTATCAGCTCCATTCTAAGGATCTACTTCATTGTATGAGTATGTGAAGAACCCCATAGATATCTGTCATGCTACTAGGTGCTTATTGAATATGTAAATAAGGGCTTGAATTGACAATATATGAATTAATTTGCAGTTTACTTCTCTTCCTGTTATTGTGCTTTGCGTCATTTTTTTCTTATGGGCTGACAAACTGATCTAGAAGCTAAGAAATTAATTGCCAATTCGGTTTTTCCTAACTCTTAACAACAATATTCTATGTTCTATGTGTTCCCCGTCTTTGTTTGTAGTGGAATTACTCTTAATCGCTCTGTGTGTGGTTGTCTTGATACTTGAGCATTCCACTTTCTTTGCTGGATATGTCTCACTATATATGTAATTCAGTTTTGCCTTAATACTTGAGCAACAAAGCCTGTGTTGAATATATAGATGTGTATATAGAAAGAAGTTCTTGGCTTTTATTTTAAAATTTTAGTGGCTATCCCTTGCTTTATGTTCTTTGGTGTTTACACCCTGGTTTGTGCTGGCATGAAGGTTTTAAATATAATCCATTGCTAGGCGTTACATTTCCAATTTTAATTTCACAGCCATAATGGCATCTATAGAGCCAACGAGCCGTAACCGACATTCAGTCGTCTCATTTAAGAGGCCCTTTTTGGGTCATATTTCCCCCATCCTGGACAGTTTACATTGATTGTGGCTTCTAGAGAGAGTTTCTTGGATAAATATCTACACGTTTTGAGCCAAAAAAAAAAAAAAAATTGGGTGTCTAAACTTAGATCTTTGATCTAGAGATTGTGGATTTGAAATCCTCCAAGCAAGAAACATAACCACAACACAGGTACTAATTTTTCTTATCCTCTCACTCTAGGCCATCATAACACCATTTAATCAAGAAATTCATAGGTCTGACTTCTGAGTTTGATTCTTTAAAAAAACAGCTTCTCTCTAAAGGGTACATGTATTTTGGTTGGTGAAACACTACTCTCTAAAGAGTTTGTGATTGTATCAAGCTTTCTTCTCATTGACAGTTGAAATTGTGTTTCATCTGAGACATTTTTGTTGACTTTACATTTTTGTAATACTTTATAGGTATTACAGGTATTAACTTTGAACATCCCACAAATTCCAATGAGTCCATTCATGTGTTCGTACTGAGGCTCATTACCATCAATTTTGTGGTATCTTATTCCTTGGAAATGAAGTGATAGTCTTGGAATTAAAGACTCCTTAAAAAACCAAGTGATATTCTAAGATAAAAATACGGAATTACTTTTTGTCCCCAAGGTCATGATTTGATATTATTGAAACTAAAATTCTGTCTTTGGACCAAAATTTTAGCAAATGGAAGGCTAAATCATGGTTGGGTTTCTTGTATGTATAAAGAAAAATTACTTACCAGGTCTTGAATTTCTAATTAGAACTTCATTCGACTAATGGAAAGGGGCAAAATGATTTGTTGAATTGGAATGAGGTAATCAGAACTTCACTTAAACTTCCAAGTCTTAGTTGTTTTTTTCCCCTTCTCTTTTATTGATAAGGTTAATGTCTACATGTAACAAGGTTTATGTTCAAACTTTTCCTTTCGTATTTATTTTACTGATTACATTTGCAGGTTATAGGACTCATGCTAATGAGAAATATTCTTGCTGAGGTCAATCATAGAACATAGGATCATCCGCTCACTTTTATTACACCCTCTGTTTTGCAATTTTTTCCCTTGATTAAGAGAAGGTTTATGGACCTCTATTTAATTGATCAAGCTAAATTCTCTGGTAGCTCAATTTGACATTTGCTTTGTATCTCTCATTGCATTATCTTCATGGCTTTAGCAACAATGTGCGCTAGGTATAGAAAGGAAAGTAGCGTTTATATGTTTTCGTGGAAGTGCTAATCTTTCTTCCATGAGTAAGTTTATTTGGTATTATTTCTTGAAAGCAAATTTTTTTTCCTCTTATTCACAGGAGTTTTGTGCCATTTGCAGCAGAAGCTGCCTTTTATGCTATACTTGACCAATCAAGGTAATCCTTCACCAAGTAGAATTAATAAATGCAAAGAAAGCGAGAGGATTCAGTAAAATATCTCGCGCATTGCCTTCATCAGTAGCTAAAAGAGAATGTAAAACTCTGAAATTTTTACAGCATATTTTTGACAGCATCAACACCCACGAATATCATTGCAGCAGACCACCTTGGCAATGGTGTTATCACAACCCACAGAATTTTAATTAGAACAGCAAATTTTAAAAAAGGGGCTCAAAGGCCAAGGGAGAAACGACACCCCAAAAGCAACGCAGGAAAATGCGAATATGCATTTGCTTCAAAACCCCAAATTCTGTTTCAAACCCCAAGCAAGTTTGTCAAGCCCGAATTCAAAATTTTAGCAAAAGCCCAAACAAAAAAATTACTGAAATCGAAAGCCAATTGCTGGAGTCATTGACCACATGAGAGAGAGAGAGAGAGAGAGAGAGAGAGAGAGAGACAGACAGACAGACAGACAGACAAACAGAATGGAATCCAGTCAGATACAACGACAAAAGAAGAAGAGAGCCAGCGAAAGAGAGAAGGAAAACAAATCAGTAGGTAGAGTCATTAAAATGTGAGGAGTCTATTCTTCCTCTTGCTGTTGCAGGTGTTTTAACCCGTAAGAGATATGTGGAGGAATGAAAGCTGCAAGGGAAATGACTAGAAAAGCCCTTGCTCTTATTATTTGACGTGCTAGCTTATGTACTCTTATAGTATAGTAGATATATATGGATGGTTTTTTGATCTTCCAAATCATATTGACAATAACAGCTCACTAGACAACGTGCTTTCGTTAGTGATGTTATAAAACCGAAAGAAATCTTTAATTAGCAGTACTTAAGTTCGTTCGTGGGAGAGCAGAAATAATTTGACTTTTTGTAGGAAGTTAAACTTGTTCATATCGGTTGTTCCTAATATCAGAATCTTAGATACTCCCTTTGGACGTCAATTGCTGGGATATTGTGAACCATCTTTATTTTATAAAGGGATACTTAGACTCCCTCACGTTTCAGTAATATCACCTACAACCCCTGAGGTTTGAAGTGCGAATCACCTAGACCCCCTCCGTCAATTCACCGCTAAAAAGGTGACGAACTGACATAAATACAAAAGTGACTTTTATTTGAGTGGAAGTTGAAGTTAAGACCTAGAAGTTAAGACTACATTATATGCTATATTCAATTTGGTCATTTTATACGCTTCTAACGGTTTTTTTTTGTGATGCTAATTTTTGTGAGTTAATTGAGGAACTTTTTTGCGTAAGTGAGGTGGGTTTTGCTCTGATTGGAATGGGATACGAGTACATAATAAATGGATATTTTTCTCTAAAACTGATTTTTATGTTTTAATTTTGCAGGTAAGCAAGCTTTGATGGTCTTCGATTATTGTAGTGTTTTATGTGCTTTGATGATAAGACATCACATTTTTTTTTTTTGTATTTTGATTGTACATTTTATGGTTTTAAGTAATTATGACAGTAAACTAAAGTGTGTTCATAGGGATTGAATTATTCAATGTTGTAATAATTTCGACGAGCACTAAAGTTTGTTCATAGGGATTGAATTATCCAATGTTGTAATAATTCTGGCTTGCACTGGTTGTTGAACTATGTTGTCCGATGAATTAAATTTTGTTTACAAATATCCATTGTTAATTTTGAGTATGATTCATGTTTGGTCATTTCCAAGCTATATGTTTTGGATTGCAATTGTATAGGTTCTAAAAGAAATTTATTGTCACCAACATTGTCACCATAAAATAGCTGTGACAATTAAAATTATTGTCACCAAAATTGTCACTGCTCTTAGCAGTGACAAAATTAAAATTATTGTCACTAACTTTGTCACCATTAATAGCCGTGACAAAATTAAAATTATTGTCACTGCATACAGCAGTGACAACTTTTAAATTATTGTCACCGCTTATAGCAGTGACAAAGGGAGAGAAATTAACTCTTTAAGGGGTCCTCAAATGGGCAGTGACAAACAAAACTGTCACTGCTGCAAGCAGTGACAAATATTTTTTGTCACCCCCGGAACTGTCACGGTCCATGGCAGTGACAAAGGCCCTTTGTCACCTCCCAGAGCAGTGACAAATCGGCCATTCTGGTGCAGTGGGGATTCATTTCTATCTACTTGGAATTTGATTGTACAATCTACCGATGAAGCAACATTTGAGGAATCTTGGCAATTGTTTGAACTTTTGTATAAAGGTAAGGAAGAAGGTTTAAGTTATATACGTAGAACATGGCTCCCGTTTAAAGATCGATTCATTGGTGCATGGACTGAAAAATATCTTCACTTAGGAAATCGTGTGTCTTCAAGAGCGGAAGGTGCACACTCAAAGCTTAAGAAATACTTGCATAATTCGAGTGGTGATCTTTGCCAAGTGAAAGATAAAATATGCTTAGCTATTAAAAATGAGTTTGAAGAGATAAAGACACAACTCTCAAGTGAAAGACTTCGTATTTCCCATAGTGTTAATATTCCCTTTTTCAAGGAAGTTAATACTCATGTGTCTATGTTTGCAATGAAAGAGCTACTTAAGCAATATGAGATGGTCAAGTTGGGTAAAATGCCATCTACATGCACTGGTAATTTTACATCTACCATGGGTCTCCCTTGTTCTCACAAGATGATGAGTTTGAAAGATGGGGCACTACCTCTTAGTTCTATACATTCACAATGGAGGATTGATATTAGCTCATTAACAAGCAATTTTGGTGAGATAACCAATGAAGAAGGTGAATTTGAAGGGTTGCTCAACGAGTTTCAAGATAAATATGTTCAATGGCCTCTTGTTCGAAAGGAAAATGCCCGCGAGAAAATTTTCCAACTCATAGGTGCATCATTGCCTTATCTTGAGCCAAATGTTGAAGCACACAAAGGACGCCCATCAAAGAAACAAAAGGAATCATTATCCACAAAGCGAGATCCTTCAAAGTTTGAGATTGTGGAGGCAAATCGACGATGTAGCACTTGCAAAGGCGTTGGACATAATAGTCGTACATGTCAAGGCTCGGGATCCTTCTAAATTATTTGTAATGAATGATGATTTTTGTTCCAAAGATGATGAATGATGATTTTTGTTCCAAAGATGATGCACTTGCAAAGGCGTTGGACATAATATTTTTTTTCTTATTTTTTTTTGTAATGATTGTTGAATGATGATTTTTGTTCCAAAGAAGATGATGATGTTGAATTTTTGTTTCAATGACGAAGAAGTTGAATGTTGAATGATGAAGTTGAATTTTTATTCCAATGAAGCTGAATGTTGAGTATTGAATTTTTGTTCCAATTTTGCATTGAGTTTGTGCTTGAGCAATTTATTCTGCTGAAGATATGTTGAATGTTGAATTTTTTTCCAATGATGATGAAGATGTAGCTGAAATGGTATTGATATTTGGAAGTGATATTGTTTGAATTTTTGTTCTTATTTTGTATTTTATTCTAGCTGCTGTTTGGTTGGAAAATTTATAAGTATGTACGGGCGTGCGTGCCAGGCAAGCAAATTGCCAATGTGTGTGAGTGATTATCCAAACTGCGCCTCACCAAGCAAATTGTGGTGACGTTCAATGCCTTGAACAGGACTTCAATCGTGTGAGATGAAATAAAATGTAAAATGTAAAGAAACATTGAGTAACATGAATCAATGAAGATGAAATAAAGGAAATGCAAACTAAAACTAAAACAGAACTACTGGAATTGAAATAAGCTACTGCTACAATATCAACTACTTCTATAAAGTTAAACTAATTAAAAACTAATCTAAACTAGTAATGGCCATAATGGCCGAGAGAGAGGATAAAAGGAAGACTGCTTGTATTAATTTGTAGTGATTTGTTTTTGTTGTCCATTACAATGAATACACCATGTGTATTTATAAATGCAAATCATAACTACCAATAACCACTTATTTAAATTTAAATATCTCCCTCTCAAATAACTACTAATTTAAATTCAATACACATGTGTTTCTTCTAGGAGAAGCTCTTCCAAATGACTTCCACCTTCATCATCACCATTGATATTCAAATAACCACCTTTGATGTTCTCCTACAATGCCAAGTGTCCTGCAAGTACTTTCCAAATGACCACCAACCAATTTGAATTGGTTCTTCCATGTGACAATTATAATAAAAATATATAATAATATAATATAGCATGACTTTCTTTACTAATACATAAAAATATTATTTATGGTCCAAACAGCTGCTAGAGCAATTTTAATTCTGCAGAATGTTTTACTGGTTGAGGGAAAGAGAGATTGAGAGAGAGAGAGAGAGAGGGGCTGGTTTCTTAAAAGGGCTGAGGGGCAATTTGGTCCAAAAATACAAGTTGCTCTGGAATTAGCCTTATTAGCTCTGGCATTAGCGGCTCCCTTATAAATAACATTTCTCTTGCAAGGTTTTATGGATCCACAGTACTTACAACACAATTATGGTATAATAAATCATTTTGTCATGCATTTCTGTTCTTTGGAGAACAACCAAAAGTTTTACACACACATATATGTCTATATATATATATATATATGTGTGTGTGTATATGTATACACCCAATATATATTAATTAATCAAACAAAAATTTAGAAAAAGATAAGGATTATTGCACACGCTCTAGAGTTGCAATGTTATTTTGCTTACGCTAAGGCCTATATAAAATATGTAATTATAGCATTAATTATATAAAAATTTAAAAAAAAAGCCACTTTTAATTAATTAAAATAAACTAGTTGTCTATAATAGTATGCCTTTTAAGGCTATGTAGTTTAAGCCAGCTACAACTACAAAAGCAATAGCTAAACAAAGATGTACCAACGAAATTGTCGGCCTTTATGGTGCTTAATTGTCATAAATATTTTTGTGGTGAAGTGGATTAAAGAGATTCCTATTAACACATATTAGTACAAACCTACCAACATACGTTGTGTTATCATAACAAAACAAAACAACACACCCGTCATCTAATCAACTCCAAAAAGTACAAATTAACAAGCTTTGGATGTTTTAAGTTGTACTCTTCTATCTCTATTTATGTATATTGTCTATGTATACTATACAGAGAGAGAGACCATAGCCAAAATTCTATTTGTGATGGAGTAATAATATAACTTTCAAATTTGTATTGAATCCCTTATATGTGGTTCCTAATAAATGAAGTGTTGAGATTATCATAAAACAACTTTTCATGAAAATCTTGTGATCCAACTTTTATTGACCACTGTTATATGTATTAAAAACTTAATTTAGAAGTACATTTGAGCAGGGGCCGAACCAGGAGTTTGTCTTTGGGGGTGCCGAGTTACTACGTAGACTATTTAGTAATGACACACAGGCATTCGGGGACAGCGCCCACGAAACGATTTTTTTTTGTTTTATTTATACACGAGTATACCTTTTTTTTTTATCAGTAACACTACAAATTTACTATGTGGGGTTATTTTGCACTGTTTGAGAGTTGTTGAAAGGTTGAGTTTATCACAATGAGTGATTTAATTGTACAGAGGAATGCTATTCTACCAAAATCTTATATCCCAAATGATTCTCAAACACGTATGGTTGACGTTTAGAGTTGAAAGAAAATAATAAATGATTTAAGGTGACTAAGAGAGTAGCATATTTTTTTGTTTGAGGGTGCCAAAAGACAAAATATAAATAGAGACTATGGAATCATACATATATATGCATAACAGGATAAAAATTTCCCAATAAATGAGGGGTGCAATGGCACCCCCCATCCATAGGGTAGTTCCGCCCCTGCATTTGAGAAACGTAGCATTTTTATAAATTTTTTTTTCTTTGAGGGTGACGTTGTAGCATAGTGACTAAATACATAATCCACTCATCACAACTTAAGAATCATTTATTCTATTTTTTTTTAGATATTTCATTTTAAGAGCCTTCTTTCAAAATTTAATGTACACTAACTAGACACTTTTCAATTTTAGTCGTTATTTTATGGAGTATTTAGTATCTCACTTTGCACTTGATGTATAATAAAATTTTAAATTTCAAAAAATAAATAGTAAAAAAAAATCAAAAAATTTTACAACCGTCATAAAACTTTCCTAAATAGTTGGAATCTCGAAAAGCTTCCTTTAATTTTGCATTATTTACAAATGTAAATTTTACATTTCCATTTGTGAATTTTTAACTGGCCCCTTGAGTAGAAGAAGGCGGGCCGTTGGCCCATTAGGCCCGTGAAATTGTTTTAGTACAATCCGAATCTAGTCACTGTTTTAAAAAAGTTTTTATTTCTCTCTGGTCCACTTAAGAACTGGGGAAATTTTTTTTTACAATTGGTCCATCAAGGTTGGGGTCTCTTACTGGGACTCATTGCCATCTGAGAAAATGGACCCAAAGACAGATAATGATAGGTGCACAACGAAGTGCACAACGAATTGTACAAACGTGCAGTACATAGTTGGACCTTGTGCTGAAAAATCTGTACACACATTATGTGTGTACAGGCTTTCGTGTAGTACATAGTTGGACCTTGTGCTGAAAAGTCTGTACACACATTATGTGTGTACAGACTTTTGTCCGACCATGTACTGCACGTTTGTGCAATTCGTTGTGCACCTATCATTACTCATTGTCATGCGTCCCCTGGTGGTTACATGTCATCTTCTGCCGCCGCAAACAAGCCAGAATCATGTCATCTCACTGGGACCTGAAAAGTTATTCAATGAGATCGTCACATTCATCTGTAAGTTGAAATAAAGGGTCCATACGAGCCGAGCTCGTATGTTTAATTTTGACTTATTTATCAACTAAATCGAGCCTTTATCGAACGAATTCACAAAGGTTTGTTAAGAGCATCTCCAAAGGAGAAGGCAAAATTTACACATCAAATGACTCATTTGATGCAAGAATTTACATTTGCCTCATGAATCACACACATACCCTCCAAAGGATATATCAAATGTTGATTATTTTAATATATCTTTAGTTTTCCATCTTTTTATATTCAAACTTTTTAATCACTTTTAATCATCCAACCACTCTCTCTCTCTCTCCCCCACATTTTTTATTCTAAAAAAATAGATTTGATGCAATAGGCAAATGTAGCAAAGTTGCTGCAATTGACAAGGGCAGCAAAGTTGCTGCTGCTGTTTGACGCTCCCTTTGGAGCTCATTTTGCTGACATGGCACAGCAAATAATTTTGGTACAGTGATTTGCTGCCATTGTTGGAGATGGTCTAAGCAGCTTGAAAGAAAATCGTATGGAATCATTTGAAGTTCGTGCAGCGGAAGATGAAGTGGTATGACACACCAATCAAATAGATTCATATAGCCTCAAAAATCTGACAAATAGTGGGGGGGACATAGAATGGTACTTCCAGTCACCAACTATATGTCATGTTTTCTAAAAATAGAATGTTTTTGAATGATTTAATTAATGAAACATCACACCACATTAAATTGCAAAGTAGCGTGCAATCTTGCCGGGATAATTTCTTGTGGGACCCATTTATGGATACTCCTAGATGCTAATCGCTAGTATTTCTTCATGCAAAATTTATCATTTGTTACTACAATATTCAAAAGTTATATTTTAGCACACTTAGGCTTAGTTTGGCCCCATTTTGGTGTTTCTCCTTTTTTTAAATGCAATTTCATTTTAATTTATTTGTAACATTCAAGAACCAAGCCTTGTCACATCTAGCTACTCTAATTTATGAGTTTTGCAAAAATTGAACTTAGGGTTTTTTTGGGTGGAGTTTTTAAAAGCTTTTAAAAGCTCAAGGTTGCATTTTGGTTTCATGATTTTTTTTTAAGAGTAATGTGTCACTTATACAAAATTATCAAACAACTTAAAAATAAATTTCATAAACTACTTTTAAAAAGCTACGCGGAGTCCAAACTAAGCCTTAGTCCAATAGTGGAGTTCAAAACTAACGTTATTTTTTGTCTATATTGAAAAAAATTTATCTAATATCATGTTGGAATGTCAAATTATAGTATAACACCAAAAACACCACTTCAACGGTGTAGTATAACACTCCTGTGCCAAGTTGGCTTGCTAAATCATTTTGTTATAACTTTGCATCAGTTTTACACACCACTAGAGTGGCACTTTTGAAGGGATTTTGCTATAATTTGAGAATAACATAGCATGCCCCATTCAAATTCAAATAAATCATGGAACATTTTGTACTGTTTTGTTTCTAATTTGAGAATAACATAGCATGCCCCATTCAAATTCAAATAAATCATGGAACATTTTGTACTGTTTTGTTTGTAATTGATCCACATTTAGTCCACGAGATAGTGTTGATAGGAGGCACCAATCCGATGCAATCATGTATGAGTAATTCTATAGTTTGGGGAATTTGGGTTATCCCATAAACTATATTACAGTGTAGTATTATAATATAATAGTTATATTACAAATGTCACATTGTAAGAGCATCTTCAATGGTGCTTGTGTGTATGGCAACTTAGGCTTAGATAGCATATGGACAACTCATAGACTCATAGTGGTGTAGCTTAAATGAGAAATTCGGACAACATATAATAGCGGAACTTAAGTTTATCATACGTCTAATTTTCTTACTATACAACCAAATGAAGGAGGGAATGCCGTCCCATGGGTGAGCCGGCAATGGCAATGTCGACTGAAAGCTGGCCGGCAAAGGCAATGCCTTCTCGTTGCCAGCTAGCAATCACTATTTCTTTGGTTACGGCAATTCGAGCTAGCCGGTAATGTTTTTGCCAGTTGATTTTTGGCTGGCAATGCCTTTGCTGATTCGACACTACACCAGTGTAGCCCGCCATATTTTCCTATGAAAAATGAGCCTAAATTTATTCCATATTTATCTACACCACTGAAAATACTCTAATATAACCTTTGAGATACCCAAATTTGAGAACTAATTATAATTTCGAAGGCATTTGATTCTCGAAAAGACCTCAACTTTCTTAATAATCACCATATTACTATTACAACATTTGCCTTAAATATATTCTCCAAATCTTTTCCATATATACTTGTCTATGAAAACATACAAAATAAGGAAACAGTGGAACTGATGAACCGACAAATAATAATAAAAGCTAACAACAAATTTTATTTCTTTTTTATTTTTATTTGTTTGGACGTGAATTTGATTAAAGAATTAGCCAATGAACTTAAATGCTATGAACCTTAAATCCTAAGAACTGTAACTCAATTCTGATTTTTGGGGGGATGCATCCTACCAGAGTGTTAGCATGCACGTGGGTCCTTGAATCTCTAATTAGTCCAATCTAACCATTCAATTAGGGCTCTTTTTTTTTCTTTTTTTTTTTTTAATTATTCAAATTAGTTGATTATAAAATTGTAAATTTGCAAATGATTTAATTTTCCTTCATGAACGGTTTGGTTGGTTAGCAACCTTGTCCGGATAGATATATAAATTTTATGTACTATATATTACATATATGCCTGTATACATGTGAATATCTTGAGGCTGGTGGCAAGAGGTTGTCAAAATTGAATTTTGCTTTCGTGTTTTTGGATAAATTAACTTATTTGAGTTCTCTATAATAAAGTGAAATGTTAATTTTGACAACCAAATACCACTACCTAAAAGACCATTTGATGTTGACGATATCCAAACGAACCCTTAGTGGTTTTGACAGAATTCAACTTCATACCTTAAACTCATCCTTACTAAAATCATAATTATAGTCAAGAATTTTGTCCTTGATGTTCATATAAGGGCCACATGTCACAACTTTAAGCTCCTAATCTTAAATTCTATTGGGTAGGAGCTCTATTGAGTTGATTAGGGGGAGCATGTTGGCTGTTTGCTGTGGAATTTTATAGAAAGGAAAGATTAGATGGGGCATCCTTGCACATGGGTTATGGTTAGATATGAAAAATACAAAATGGATTCATTAAAAACAACTATATACGTGCGTGTGTGTCTCTACTCAACCACTACTTTAAGAGCGAGAGGGAAAACTTTTTTTTTTTTTTCTTGGGTGGGTTAAAGAAAAAAATTTCATTTCCAACTCTGCATGTGTTGGTGGGTTTGGAGTTTCTACTACTTTTGGACTTCGTGCACACGGACGAACATAAGTAGAGGCAAGGGGATTCAAGCCCCCCGTCTCCCTTGATTTTTTAAAAATACCCTATGTACCTTAAAAATGTAAATTTTTATACTTAAGCTCCACTCTAAAATTAAAAAAATTCTTTATTTACACTTAAGTCTCCCTCTCAAGTATAAAACATTCAACTTCTCGGTCTCAATTTGTAGTACAAGGTGTCATTTTATTATACCTTTAGTGTCAATCAATATTAACTTTTTAATTTCTTCATCTGTCCAAAAAAAATCGCATCGGAGGCAATGCCTCCGAACCCTTGTAAAGTCACTACCTCTTTCACTCTAGCAAGTTCCCCCAACTTCAAATTCCTAGATCTGTCTCTGTTCGTGCTCAAAAAGCAAACTCATACGACCGACAATTTTGAGGCCTTTTCTTTTGAATAAATTTATGGTTGCCATATTTTGTTCTCAAATCTTTTTTAGTAGTATCACATGCAAGAAAATGTTGTACCACGAATGTACTATTGAAGTGTTTGAGAACAAATTTGGAATTTAAATTGAGAGAAGCTTAGTATAAGATGGGTATCATTACTCTTTTCTTAAGAGCTCTGGTGTCACGCCCCGACGTAGCATAAATAAGGAAAGCGTTTAATTTCCTTTATGGACCCGTAGGTCGCGACAGTTTGAAGGATCGATTCCGTCCCAAACGTCGAACAACAAAATATAACAATCAGAGTAGAGCAATCAAAGCTTACAAATATTTTTCTAACTTATTACATATTACGTCTCTAAAGGCACCACCGCCTTAAAACAAAACAATAACTATTGTCTATTACAGTCATCCTTATTACAACCCAAATGTATAACTTAAAACATATAAAAGTAAATTCTCTTTCTAGTAGGGATTCTCAGTTTGCATAGTCATACGGTCCAACAATATTATAACTTGAAAAGCCTGAACACGAATGTCCAGGGCGCATCAACGCCGTCAGCTTCAAGAAGCTGGTGAGTATTAAAAACATAACTTTGAATGTAAAACATACTCATTTACCATTTTCCAATTCTCATTTAATCCAGTAAGTTTATATTAAAGCAAAGATGTCATATTAGGAAACAAACACAATATTATTTAAAAGATGTAATTCACATATATGTGACCGTGTATGAGAACAATGCACCATCTCATCTTACCGACTCTTTTCTCTCGACAAAACCCAACAATCCACTATCACACACCAGTATCTTTGAAACATTAAGATAGCCACACTTTAGCACAGGGGTGCCAGGGAATGTCCTGTTTGCCTCACACTTTCGTCCGAGTTACCAGGGAGTGTCCATTACCTCACACTTTGACTACCTAATCCCCCATGCAAATACCGGAGGAACCCTCACACAGTATCCAGACTCGGGTATCAGGGAGTGTCTGTAGGCCACACTTTAGCACTACCATGGGTGCCAGGGAATGTCCAAGTTCGGCTTCACACACTTTGACTCTACCATGGTCGTCAGGGAGTGTCCAGTTTTGCCACCGTCGCATTTCAAAGACACCATCGCCGCAATCTCAATCACAACACACTTTGGTACTCACTTACCAAGGAGTGTCCACATCACAATCTCAACCGCACTCACTAAACCACACTGACCATTACTCTTTTCCATACTGACAAACATTCACACTCACTATGTATGTACAACTGACTCCACATGTATGTCATGAAACTTTAAAACATGAGGCAATTCACTGATTTATACAAACGACGAACGTACGGGGATTGGCAAGTCACAATACAACGTTTTAATCGTTCAAACATAACCAATTAAGATTCTGATTTACTAAATTTTCCAAACAGTATATAAATTTTATCCCAAACAGTCCCTTATCACAAAACAAGCAAAACTAGAAACTGCCAGAAGTCGTGCGCGCGGGCCGCTCGAGCGAATCGCTCGCGCGATCTGCTTAATTTTCATTTTTCTAATTAAAATTTTTTCTGTCTGCCTGAAATTGCAGAGCTCGCGCGAGGGGTCGCTCGCGCGATCGCGCGCGCGAGATGAAGCAGAGACTTCATCTTCTTCGTCAGAACTGCTCTGTTTCAGATTTTCAGGGTCTTTTTGACCCATTTCCAAATCTGTTAGTATATATATCATATTATATATGGATCTCTTTAGTTTTTTACAAGGATTATGAATATGAAATCAATTTAACATAAAACAAACTATAGTTCTCAAATTTCATGAAATTTCAAAAGACATCAAAACTAATTTCCTTATATACTTTCTCATGTGGTTAAATTAAGCTCTAAAACTTCAACCATAGACTATATGTACGATAAACTTTCATTATTATCTAAGAAAGAAGATTTTGCTAAAGTTTGAAAAATTATGATTTCAATGCTATGAAACTTCAAACGTAAATACATCAATGGTGACTCCTAATTCAAATACACAAATCAGTAAATTAATAGTGAATTACATTCTGAGTGAGTTAGAAATACTCACAAATTGAAGATAGAAGTAATAGATTGAGAGAGATAATCAAACTAGGATGATCCACTTGAGCTCTAGCTATGGAGGTTGAGTTTTCTCTCTCTATGATTTTCAGTAGCTATGAACCCTCAACTTTCTCTTTTCTCTCTGTGTATCTCTCTCTGTGCTTGAAGTGCAGAAGGTGAGAGTGTATGTGTGCATATATAGAGAGTTCACTATAAGAACTTGGGCCCCAAGTTCATTGTTGATCACTCAACAAATTGGATTGTTTTCAATTACAAAATGCACAGCAAAACACAGCTCTTGAATACTGATACACTCACGTATATGTGTATACAATCAGCTCCTAGGGGTCAATTAGATGTGTAGGGGTCATAATTAGTTGTTTGGGAATTTGTAGTTATAGGTACAAACTAATACATACTAAGTTAACCTTCCCAAACAAGGCCCTATTTAATCATTGCAAGATTAAATGATCAAAAAGCATTGGTCATGTCTGATTGACATTGAGTCCAAAATCTGTGTAATCCCAAAGTAGCACGGACAGTTTTGAATGTAAACTGGTATTTTTGTGACACGATGCCCGTCACAAAAATACAGAAAATTCATTTTAATGCAGGAAATGATTTTTTGGTATTATAAAAATACTGATTGAGTTAAAAGTAAACATTTCCACCGTTTTGAAATGCAGTTTTGAAATCCAACACAAGTATTGTTAATTTTTTATAAAATCGTAGTTTGGCCCCAATAAGAATTTCAAATATGAAATAAAGCAAGAAATAAATTCTACACACAAGAATTGTAACTAAAGTAGACAATGAATATTAAATATGAAAATGCAAATAAGTGAAAATACAGGTTACTACATCTGGTATCCCCACATTAGCAGGAGCCTTCATGCACTGATTTTATTCTTTAGCCACTTGCGAAAAGTCATTATTTTAGATAAATTTTTAGTTATTGGAAGAGTACTACGTGAAAGTCCTATGTTTTGCTATGTAATTAATTAATTACAATAATTCTTTTGAGGGAGGCCTGCATTATGGGATTCATAAATCTTGAAACAATCTCATATTTCAAAACATACATTATTATCAGATGCAGGATACTACATAGGACTTTGACACTGTCACAAAAATAGGTTACCTTAATTGTCCTTTCCTTGACTGGGCTCTTCTTTTTAATCAATAGTAGTTATTGTTTCTTTTAACAACATATGTTTAAAATAAGAATGGTAAGATCTCAATGTTTTCAAGAAGATTTTCAATGTGAATAGTTAATCACTGTGGGACTCGTTCACTCAATAGTACTCAATCATAAGGATAGAATTTAGGTGTACGTTGTTAAGTATACCAAGTGCTATTCTGACTGTCGTTAGTCTGTGTAAGTAAATGTTGTCTATGTGAATATTATGTGAACCGGTAACGTTGAGGACAACACCTAAATTACCATAGAACACTGAAGTGGTGGTCTCTATCATAACTACCATCACATAAGTTTGAAAGTTACATGAGATAATTTTCCAAATGGGGAAGAGGGTCCTGCATAACCCTTACTCGAAATTAAATACCATCAACAACCATACTAAATGTTAGAATATATAAGAGAGAGGGAGAAAATGAGACAATACTATGAATTGTGTATTGAATGGTGTGATGAAACCTTACAATGAGTAGCCTTTATATAGGTCAAGAGAGAATCCTAAAAGGGAAAGAAAAGTACCTAGGCTAGTAGTACAACTGGTAGTACAATGTATCTAGACAGTAAGTATATTAAGATACAATAGGTACAAGAATGTAGACAATGTATTCTAACAGCCCCCCTCAAACTCAAGGTGGTAGAATGGAAACCAACTTGAGTTTGGAAACTAAATCCTGAAGACGTCCCGGTGGATGAGCTTTGGTGAATATGTCAGCAGTCTGATCAATGGAGGAGACTGAATTAAGTCGAATGGTACCACAAGAAAGATGATGACGAACAAAATGACAGTCAATCTCAATATGTTTTGTACGTTCATGAAAGACGTCATTGTGAGCAATTTGAATGGCACTTTGATTGTCACAACTGATGATTGTAGCAGTTGAATGATTGACTCCCATGTCCTCAAGTAACCAACGTAGCCAGAGAAGTTCCTGAGTGGTATCAGTAAGGGCACGATATTCAGCTTCTGTACTAGATTGGGCAACAACAGTTTGCTTATTACTGCGCCAGGAGATGAGAGAGTCACCCAAGAAGAAGCAATACCCAGTGGTGGAACGACGATAGTAGGATCTCCTGCCCAGTCTGCATCTGAGTAGGCACGTAGCTCAAGAGAGGAGTGAGCAGAGAATTGGATGCCATGAAATAAGGTCCCTTTGATGTTGTCACGCCCCGGATCCACACATATGAATCTAGGTCACGTGGCACGCCATCAAGGCTTACCAAAATGATTAAAGTTTCCAAAAATGCCCTTAATAAAAGTTTTGCACCAAAACCACCAACTTCCAATTGGTTTTTTCAAAGGTTATATTAAACGCGTGCCCAAACACACCTTAACGAGTTTCGTTTTCAAAAGTAACAGTTTCATAGGTCAAAGGGTCCCCAAAGGTACCTCCATGCCTAATTAGAAGTTGTTCCGAACATTGGAAGTAGGAGTTTGAAATTTCTGGCAGGGGGCATTTCGACCGGTCGAATTGCCCCGCTCGACCGGTCGAATGGGGCCTGGGCAGAATCCAAACCTCCAAAAGACCGTATTCACAATTGCCGGCGTTTTTTCGCAAACGCCGTTAATTACCGGCGCTTCCTACTAACGCCGTTAATTCCCGGCGCTTCCGTGACAAACGCCGTTAATAAATCAATACCTCTTTCACCCAAAGAAACCAACCCAATCCATTTTAAATCAAACCAAACAAAACCATTTCAAACCAAACCTTTTCAAAACCAAACAATTCAAAGTTTTGCTAAACATTCAAAGAATTACCAAAACATATATATCCATTTATACAACCACCATAAACCAGTCCCGGATTACAAGTATCAAAACTACAAGTTTCACACGTCTTGGCAACCAAGGTCCTAAGGTGAACCAAGCGCCGTACTCGCATAAATAACAAGTCTTAATACAAGTTGCACGGTTAAACAACCGGCAAGAGTTAAACACATATTACAAAAGTGCTACAAGTTCTATAAACATTATGAGCTTCCAGTCCTTCCTCGCCTCATTACCCGCGATTCTCCCCTCCAGTCCTTGCACCTGAATGGTTATTTATATAACCACATATATAGATTTGTTTAAGCTAACGCTTAGTGAATAACATGAATCAAGCATACGGATGACAAATATGTTCCAATCCATCATAACACATAACTATTGGTCTCTTGGGAATAAGTGCACATTCACCGATCCAAAGTCTTAAGACTCAACCACGACCCATGCCCCTTCGACATGTCGCGTTAATGCCTTTCTCGGCAAGTGACTGTCGTCACTACTAATCCTCCCCCTTCGAGAGGACGTCTCACGGTGAATTAGCACAAATCCCCCTTTAACCCACATAGGCACATAAACATGCTCAACTAGCAACTCATCATGCTTTTCATTTCAACATGCCTTGGGCCTACTTTACACATTAGTTTTGCCCAATATGAACTACACATGTTATCTATATAAGGTTCCTAGCATATCAATGCGTTAAACCATAGAATCATCCAAAACTCAAGATTAATATCACTCACCTCCGATTTACGCTCTTAAACGCCGATCCAAGGAAAACTCAAGCACAAGGAGCGTGCGGTAATTCTTCTAATACAATTCCTATTAATCAAAAGTCCAATTATCAACTTTGTATGAAAATTCTATAAAATGAGTTTTCGGAAAACTTAACCAAACAAGGCCTAATAGGTATCAAAACGATGGCCTTACCTCGTAGAGTTCAAATACGGAATTTGATGAAAAACAAATGGGTAGAACTCCGTCGATTCGAGTCTTGAAGCTCTAAGCCAAGAAATCCTCCATTTGGCCTCTTTCTTGAACTTAGGTCAAATGTTTATAAAATTATGAAAGTCATCTCTAACTATATATATAGGCAACACTTTCAAAAATTGTGTTTACCTCCCCACGAGTTTTCAAAACTTCTAATCAGCCTCTTAAACTTTCCACACAGCTAATGCATAGCTGATCGGGAGAGAACTAATCCTAATTATATGCCTTAATGTGCAGTTGTTAGACCATTTTATCTTGTTTTTGTATATTTTTACTTTGTTTTCTAGTTTCTGACAGATTTTGGAAGAAATCAACTAAACCAGGCTAAACAGGGTGAAAAAGCAGAAGAAAAGAAGCTGAAAAAGCCAAGTCGCGCGCGCGACCCGCGCCCGCGAAGAACCAGAAATCGCTCGCGCGATCCGCTCGCGCGAGATCCCCAAAATCGCTCGCGCGATCCGTGCGCGCGAAGGCCAAAATGTCGCGCTCGCGCGACCCGCTTGCGCGATATGGGTAAAAACCAAAGTTGCGTATTTCAGTGTACTGAAGACTCCTGTGCAAACGAAACTGCTGAATGACGTCCAGATTGTAAATTACATCAGTTTCAGTCCGTTTCGAGTTGTAAAGGCTTCCAAAACTTGTTGTAAATCTATTTATACCTTATTTTACTTCAATTAGAGGGTTGGCAATTATTATACACACATTCTACACATATACTTTCAGCCATTGAAGAGAGAAAAGCAAGGAGAAGAAGAAGAAGACCAAGGATTCCCATGGCCTCCTCCATCAACCTCTTGCTATTCATCAATTCTATAGCCAACTAAACTTAGATCTAGGGTTTCAATGAAACCCTAGCCAAGTAATAGGGAGTATTTTATGCTTTTATTTTAGTTTTATTATGTATGGATGACAGTCACATGTTCCGAGGATTTTTATGAATAAATCGTACTTCTATTGATTAAATCATTGCTTTCAAAGTTTATTCTTGTCTTAGATCTATTTTGACTGTGATGTGCTCAATGATCTATGCTCGCTGTGCTTGTTTAGATTATTTACATGTGATGGTGCTTTATTGGTTTGTGCTATCAAGTATCCGAATAATCCATGCCTAGATTAGATGAATTATATCACAACCCTAGTTTAGTGTGGGATAATTCGTGCTAACCGAAGATGGAATATGTTGGTGCTTGAACCATGATTATCCTCTTGACGGAGGAATTGGGCTTGTAGCTACAATTCCCCATATTCATCCAACTTAATAAGCTAATTGAATGCATAAATATTCCTATTATGAAGCTAGTGGTGGAGTTGCAATCCTAGGTTCCCTTTACATATTTACAAAAACACTTTTAATTGCTTTCATAGTTTAGATTTATTTTTATTGTTATTAGTTTAATTAAAATCAAATCAAAATCCGTTTTCATAATTAACTAAAGTTAGGTTTTAAAATTAAGTCGCTGTAGTTAACCAATCTCTGTGGGTTCGACCTTTACTTCCACACTACAAATCTTTTGAAAGTAAAGCATAAATAAGCATACTTTTATATCTTGATTCTGACAAGATCAATAGCTCTTCAGGTGAAACCTCAAAATTAAAAAGGTTTCCGACTAAGTTCCGTTTGGTTGCTAAAATGCAAGTTTCTACAAATTTTACGAAATTGCTAATTAGCTTACCAAATTATGTAACGTGTTCAATTTCGTCCTCACCAGGCATCTAATGACTCCGATGAGTCGCTATCAGATATAATAATCAATTATATTCACATATGCCTAAATAAACATTTAAGCACATAATCATGAGTTATTACTCATTTTCCCAACCGTAGGGAATTTTCACATGCCCACCTTCTGGACTGCCTTCAAGGCCAAATACTGGGTTCTTAAAAGACACCCTCCAACAACTAGTGAGTCATCACTCACTTCACACGTGTTCATTAACACAACAGTAAGCATACCATGCATGCTAATATAATATAGTTACATGCCGCGGGAGCGGGTATGACATCCTCTCCCCCTTAAAGGAAGTTTGTACCCAAACTTTCAGTACCTCATGCTTCAAATAGAAATGGATACTTTGCCTGCATCTCATCCTCTCTTTCCCACGTGGCTTCTTCCACTGAGTGATTTCGCCACAAGACCATTACCAATGGAACCGTCTTGTTTCGTAATATTTTATCCTTTCTATCTAGGATTCTCACTGGACGTTCAACATACGTTAAGTCTTCTCTGACTTCCAATGGCTCTGGAGTAATCACATGACTTGAATCAAATATAACTCTTCTCAACATCGACACATGAAATACATCGTGTACATTAGCCAACTCCCGTGGTAACTCTAGCCGATAAGCTACTGGCCCCACTTTTCTAACAATCTCAAACGGTCCAACGTATCTAGGATTCAACTTCCCTCGCTTTCCAAACCTCGTAATCCCCTTGGAAGGTGAAACCTTCAAGAACACACGGTCACCTACTTCGAATTCTAGTGGCCTTCGCCCCATATCCGCATAGCTTTTGTAACGACTCTGAGCCGTTTTCAACCGTTGTTGTATTACCTTTACTTTATCCGCTACCAACTGAACCATCTCAGGTCCTTCTAGCCTTCGTTCCCCTACCTCAGTCCAACAAATCAGTGATCAACACTTACGCCCATATAGTGCCTCATATGGTGCCATCCCAATACTAGACTGAAAACTGTTATTGTAGGCAAATTCAATCAATGGTATATACTTTTCCCAGTCACCCTTAAAATCTAAAACACATAGTCGAAGCATGTCCTCTAATATTTGAATCACACACTCGGACTGTCCATCCGTCTGTGGGTGGAAAGCTGTACTAAAGTTTAACTTTGTACCCATAGCTCCTTGTAGTCCTTTCCAGAATCTAGATAAGAAACTACTATCCCTGTCTGAAACTATAGACACTGGCGCTCCATGTAGCCTCACAATTTCTTTAACATACAACTCCGCGAGTTTCATCGGTTCCTTTATCTTAATCGGCAAGAAATGTGCAGACTTAGTCAATCGATCTACAATTACCCAAACACTGTCGTTCGATCTTGAAGACCTTGGAAAACCCGATACAAAATCCATGGTTATCTTTTCCCATTTCCATTCTGGTATATCCAAAGGTTGCAATAACCCTGCAGGCCTTTGATGTTCCGCTTTGACTTGCTGACAAACCAAACATTTGGCCACGTACTCAGCTACCTCTCTTTTCATTCCAGACCACCAATATACCTCTCGCAAATCTCGATACATCTTGGTACTACTGGATGAACTGTATATTTGGTATTATGAGATTCTTCAAGTATTAACTCCTTAATCCCATCCACATTTGGTACACATACCCGATTTTTGAATTTCAGAATATTGTCCACTAACGTAAACTCTGGCTGTTTATCTAGCGGTATTTCATCGCAAATCTTCTTTAAAATTGGGTCTTGAAGTTGTTTCATCTTTATCTCATCTATCAATGTCGGTTGTGCGACAATAGCTGCTAGCAAGTTTCCTTCAGTTGTTGAAATCACCTCAAGTTCTAACTTTTCCATTTCACCAACGAGTTGTTTCTGCGAAGTCAAATCATAGGCCAAATTATTAGTGGACTTCCTACTTAACGCGTCAGCAACTACATTTGCTTTCCCAGGATGATAGTGAATCGACAAGTCGTAGTCTTTCATCAATTCTAACCATCGCCTCTGCCTCATATTCAGTTCTTTCTGTGTAAACAAGTACTTCAGGCTCTTGTGATCTGTGTAGATATCACACTTTTCCCCGTAAAGATAGTGCCGCCAGATCTTCAATGCAAAGATCACCGCTGCTAACTCAAGATCATGAGTCGGATAATTCACTTCATGTACCTTTAACTGACGTGAGCCATAAGCTATCACCTTGTCGTTCTGCATCAGGACACATCCCAATCCTTTATGTGAAGCATCACTATAGATTACAAACCCCCCTGTACCAGACGGAATCGTCAAGATCGGTGCTGACATAAGTCGAGTCTTCAGCTCTTTAAAACTCTTGTCACATTCCGAGTCCCAATTAAATACTGCGTTCTTTCTCATCAGTTGAGTCATTGGCATCGCTATCCTGGAGAAATTTTCCACAAACCTTCTATAATAACCTGCCAATCCCAAGAAACTTCGAATTTCTAATACATTTGTTGGTTTTGACCAATTAGCTATAGCCTCAATCTTCTGCGGGTCCACTAAAACTCCATCTTCAGAAATTACATGCCCCAAGAAAGCTATCTCAGTCAACCAAAACTCACACTTCTTCAATTTTCCATATAATCTTCTCTCTCGCAGTCGTTGTAAGACCAATCGTAAGTGCCTTTCATGTTCTTCAACATTTTTGGAATACACCAAGATATCATCTATGAACACAATCACAAACTCATCCAGATATTCCTTGAATACCCTATTCATCAAATCCATAAACGCCGCTGGTGCATTTGTTACTCCAAATGGCATGACCAAAAACTCATAATGGCCATATCGAGTCCGAAACGCTGTCTTCTCAACATCCTCCACCTTGACTTTCAATTGGTGATAACCCGATCTCAAGTCAATCTTTGAAAATACATGGGCCCCTTGTAGTTGATCAAACAAGTCATCAATACGTGGTAGTGGATATTTGTTCTTGATCGTCAACTTGTTCAACTCTCTATAATCTATGCACATTCGCATTGTCCCGTCTTTCTTCTTAACAAACAATACCGGTGCTCCCCATGGTGAGACACTTGGTTGTATAAACCCTTTATCGAGTAGCTCTTGTAGTTGAATTTTCAGTTCTTTCAATTCCACTGGTGCCATTCGGTATGGTGCCTTCGATATCGGTTGCGCTTCAGGTATCGTATCAATGGTAAATTCAATCTCCCTTTCAACTAGAGTATCAGGTAACTCCTCAGGAAACACATCAGTAAATTCTCTCACTATTGAAATATTTTCAATCCCCGATCCGGTGACTCTTGTATCAAGAATACTACATAAAAATCCTTGACTTCCTCACTAGTCGACAAGCTCGTGCAGCTGATACAATATACGGTGGTGACGTGATCCCCACCCCATGGAAATAAAACTCTTCCTGATCTGGCATTTGAAATACAACTCTTTTCCTTACACAATCAATTGAAGCACAATTCGCTGATAGCCAATCCATTCCCAAAATTACATCAAAGTGATGAATGGTTAATGGTACCAAATCAACAACTAAGGTCTTTTCATTTACGTTGATGTCACATGCTTTATTTACCAATGAACTTATTATAGGATTTCCTAACGGAATTGAAACGGACAAATCAAATCCCAATGGTTCTGACATCACATCCAAGCACTTAGCAAATTCATGTGACACAAATGAGTGTGTGGATCCTGAATCCATAAGTATACGTGCAGGGCGTGAGCAAATAAGTAGTGTACCTGACACCACAGAGTCCGCGTTGGCCGTCTCTCCTAGCAAAAGGTTAAATGCCCGTGCCTCCCTTTGTTCCTTCTTTCCTTTGTCTGGTTGTTGCACTGTTCTCGTTCCACTAGAAGCCACAGAACCGGCCCCACGTTGTCGCTTGTTCGGGCAATCCCTCTCTCGATGACCCAGCATACCACATTCATAACATTTACCCCTCATATCCACGTTCGTACTTTGGGTTCTTGTCTGTGTACAATTCTTGGCAACATGTCCCGGTTGGTTACAAATATAACAAATCGTATTTGCCATAAAACAAACACCCCAATGTCTACGGCCGCAAATAGTACACACCGGTTTATCTCCTCCGGAGAATGAACTTCCCCCTTGATTTCCTGAACCAACCCCAGGTGCCCTTGAATAGGATTTCTTAAAGTTACTCTGATTCCTCCCTTGATTCTCATTCTTCCTCTTCCCTTGTTGGCTAAGCTTATAGTTCCCAATATCTCTTTCTGCGATAAGGGCGACATCGAGAACTTCAGCAAATGTTGGGAGACGAAATGTATCCACGCGACTATGGATATTTTCCCTCAGACCTTCTTCGAACTGTCTGGCTCTATCTACCTCTTCCAACACTATACCCGGTGCAAATCGAGCCAACCCATTAAATGCAGTCGCGTACTCGTTTACCGTCATATCCCCTTGTTTCAAGTTCATGAACTCTCGCTTCTTTTGGGTCTTTACTGAATCCGGAAAGTATCGCTTGTCAAATTCTTCTATGAAACCTGCCCAAGTAGTCGGTGCTCTACTAGCGAGGATACCAACCCACCAATTCTGAGCTCCCTCTTTTAAAGTATCAGTGGCATTGTCTATTTTCTCTCTATCGGTGCATGCCAGGTTACGGAATATACGTTCCATATCCATTTTCCAAAAGTCTGCCACATCAGGATCCGATCCCCCAGTGAATGTTGTCGGATTCTTCTTTGCAAACTTTTCGGCAATTGATTGCCCAGCCCTTGGTGCCAAATTTTGATTTTCCAGCTCTATTCCCCTTGGTGGCACTCTGTCATCCACTGCTCTAATAAACCCCTCAATAGCGGCCTCTATTCGATCCATTCTTGCATTCGTTGCATTGTCATTATTTATATCCATACTTTCCACCACTTATTCCTGATAACCATCACATAATGCTATCATACATGTCATGACATATATCTCAAAGTATGCATGTAAAATACGATGCATACAACCATTATTCATATGCAAATATAATGCAATAATCCAAATTCCGCACACATTAATCAATGTTCAAACTCATGACGTCGTCTCTCGTCCCCAAGGCTCTAAACCTAAACCCATAGCTCAAGGTCTATAACATTTTGCTCTGATACCACTACATGTCACGCCCCGGATCCACACATATGAATCTAGGTCACGTGGCACGCCATCAAGGCTTACCAAAATGATTAAAGTTTCCAAAAATGCCCTTAATAAAAGTTTTGCACCAAAACCACCAACTTCCAATTGGTTTTTTCAAAGGTTATATTAAACGCGTGCCCAAACACGCCTTAACGAGTTTCGTTTTCAAAAGTAACAGTTTCATAGGTCAAAGGGTCCCCAAAGGTACCTCCATGCCTAATTAGAAGTTGTTCCGAACATTGGAAGTAGGAGTTTGAAATTTCTGGCAGGGGGCATTTCGATCGGTCGAATTGCCCCGCTCGACCGGTCGAATGGGGCCTGGGCAGAATCCAAACCTCCAAAAGACCGTATTCACAATTGCCGGCGTTTTTTTGCAAACGCCGTTAATTACCGGCGCTTCCTACTAACGCCGTTAATTCCCGGCGCTTCCGTGACAAACGCCGTTAATAAATCAATACCTCTTTCACCCAAAGAAACCAACCCAATCCATTTTAAATCAAACCAAACAAAACCATTTCAAACCAAACCTTTTCAAAACCAAACAATTCAAAGCTTTGCTAAACATTCAAAGAACTACCAAAACATATATATCCATTTATACAACCACCATAAACCCGTCCCGGATTACAAGTATCAAAACTACAAGTTTCACACGTCTTGGCAACCAAGGTCCTAAGGTGAACCAAGCGCCATACTCGCATAAATAACAAGTCTTAATACAAGTTGCACGGTTAAATAACCGGCAAGAGTTAAACACATATTACAAAAGTGCTACAAGTTCTATAAACATTAGGAGCTTCCAGTCCTTCCTCGCCTCATTACCCGCGATTCTCCCCTCCAGTCCTTGCACCTGAATGGTTATTTATATAACCACATATATAGATTTGTTTAAGCTAACGCTTAGTGAATAACATGAATCAAGCATACGTATGACAAATATGTTCCAATCCATCATAACACATAACTATTGGTCTCTAGGGAATAAGTGCACATTCACCGATCCAAAGTCTTAAGACTCAACCACGACCCATGCCCCTTCGACATGTCGCGTTAATGCCTTTCTCGGCAAGTGACCGTCGTCACTACTAATCCTCCCCCTTCGAGAGGACGTCTCACGGTGAATTAGCACAAATCCCCCTTAACCCACATAGGCACATAAACATGCTCAACTAGCAACTCATCATGCTTTTCATTTCAACATGCCTTGGGCCTACTTTACACATTAGTTTTGCCCAATATGAACTACACATGTTATCTATATAAGGTTCCTAGCATATCAATGCATTAAACCATAGAATCATCCAAAACTCAAGATTAATATCACTCACCTCCGATTTACGCTCTTAAACGCCGATCCAAGGAAAACTCAAGCACAAGGAACGTGCGGTAATTCTTCTAATACAATTCCTATTAATCAAAAGTCCAATTATCAACTTTGTATAAAAATTCTATAAAATGAGTTTTTGGAAAACTTAACCAAACAAGGCCTAATAGGTATCAAAACGATGGCCTTACCTCGTAGAGTTCAAATACGGAATTTGATGAAAAACAAACGGGTAGAACTCCGTCGATTCGAGTCTTGAAGCTCTAAGCCAAGAAATCCTCCATTTGGCCTCTTTCTTGAACTTAGGTCAAATGTTTATAAAATTATGAAAGTCATCTCTAACTATATATATAGGCAACACTTTCAAAAATTGTGTTTACCTCCCCACGAGTTTTCAAAACTTCTCATCAGCCTCTTAAACTTTCCACACAGCTAATGCATAGCTCTTCAGGTAAAACCTCAAAATTAAAAAGGTTTCCGACTAAGTTCCGTTTGGTTGCTAAAACGCAAGTTTCTACAAATTTTACGAAATTACTAATTAGCTTACCAAATTATGTAACGTGTTCAATTTCGTTCTCACCAGACATCTAATGACTCCGATGAGTCGCTATCAGATATAATAATCAATTATATTCACATTTGCCTAAATAAACATTTAAGCACATAATCATGAGTTATTACTCATTTTCCCAACCGTAGGAAATTCTCACATGTCCACCTTCTGGACTGCCTTCAAGGCCAAATACTGGGTTCTTAAAAGACACCCTCCAACAACTAGTGAGTCATCACTCACTTCACACGTGTTCATTAACACAACAGTAAGCATACCATGCATGCTAATATAATATAGTTACATGCCGCGGGAGCGGGTATGACAGATGTACCTGAGAATGCGGAGAGCTGCTGCATAATGAGGAGAACGAGGAGCAGATAGAAATTGGCTTACAATATGGACAAAGGTTGTAGAGGATTCTTGAGGGAGTGGTGGCCAGAGGTTCCGTAGTGGCCAGAAGATGATAGACGAAGGTCCGGCTGATTGGGAGGTCTGATAAAGAGACCAGGACCACCGGGTAGATGGGTAGAGATCCGGCTGATCGGATGGTCCGATAAAGAGGCCGGTTGGTGAGGTTGAGATCCGGCCGATCGGGAGGTCCGATAGAGAGGCCGGGTAGATGAGGTGAGATCCGGCCGATCGGGAGGTCCGATAAAAAGGCCGATTGGTGAGGGTTGAGATGATTGGTGAGGTAGAGCTCTAGCCGATTAGGAGGTCCGATAGAGAGGTCGGTTGATGAGGTTGAAATGGTGATTTGATGAAGGTCTTATTTGGTTGGTTGGATTGCAGTGGAGAGTGAGGAATGTATGATTTTTATCTTGAAAGGTTCGGCGGGTGACATGATTGTCACCCGCCGATGGCGGCAAAATACGATAGAGTTGTAGCCAAGGTCCAGGAGGTTATAGCTTTGATACCATGTTAGAATATATAAGAGAGAGGGAGAAAGTGAGACAATACTACGAATTGTGTATTGAATGGTGTGATGAAACCTTATAATGAGTAACCTTTATATAGGTCAAGAGAGAATCCTAAAAGGGAAAGAAAAGTACCTAGGCTAGTAGTACAACTGGTAGTACAATGTATCTAGACAGTAAGTATATTAAGATACAATAGGTACAAAAATGTAGACAATGTATTCTAACATTATTCTAACACTAAAAAACATTTTGTTAATAAGTTATGGCATGCTTGTGTGTTCTATAAATATCAATTATAATTCACATGTTGATAAAATATTTCATATACAAATCTATCATAACAAATTCTGTCATTTCAAAAAACAACTATAATCTGAAAAGTTATACTTAAAATCTTAAATTATAACATCATTCTAAAGCAGTCTAAGAATGACAGTGAAGAAACATAACGAAGTTAAATTTTTATCTTCTTTTTTTCCCAATCAACCAGTTCTAGATCATGAATTTATACTTGAAATTTATGATTCCCAAAACACAAATTTATTTATCAAGACAAACATGTAGTTAACTTCGTTTATACACTGAATTTTAATCCTATTTAGATTTGGTAATAGTCAATTTAATACATAAATAAAGAAAAGCATAGGTTAGCTGCTTATAAAACCACTCTACTAAGCGATTGATCAATATTGATAGATTTGGCTTAAAATTATCCCTAATTTGTGCCATATATGCAAATAATTATAGCATATATATATTTGGAGAAAGGGAAAGCAAGAGAGGTTATTGCAAACTATTACGTATATACATGTACATTTTTATTTTTTATTTTGGCTGAAAGGTATATACATGTACACACATATATATATATATATATATGTATGTATGTGTATATCATGACCTGAGACGTTGAACCTCCTATTACAAAATCAGGAAATAGCATGACATGTGTGTGTCACTTCTTTCATTGGTTTCACTTAATTTATACACTTACCAAATATAATAAACTCAGATTGTCCAAAATACATTACCATCATAGATTGTCTTTTGAGTTTAGATCCAAAAAAGAAAAAGAGATTGTCTTTGATACATAATTGGCTTAATTACATATATACCCAAATAAAATTATAGTCCACCAAACACAAAATGCTCCACAGGGCCTGTTTGTAATCACCATGTTTTGGCTCAAAAGTGCTTATGGGATGCAAGATGCATATATTCGTCTGTTTGAATAAATAGGTCCAGATCGAGCCATAAACATATTAGAGATTTAGTGAATTTCTCTTAATTTTTCTTAGTGCAGTTGCGATAAAAGAGTAATACTATACTTCCCAATGTTAGTCGTGATAAAAACATAGGTTAATATTTGGGACACGACATAATTTTTGGGACATAACCCAAAAGATGTGTCTATATCTCTCCTGTGAGATATAGAGATATAGACACATCTTTTGTGTTGTGTTCCAAAATTTGTGTCTTTGGGTGTGTCCCAATCTTTACTCAAAAACATATGGTTCTACTTCCGATCCGTCAAAATGAAAAAGTGAAATCTATCCAAACGGACCCTAAGAACAACAAACACAATATTGTAATTATCCTCAAAATCAAAGGTACTTAATTAATCCTATTCCTATATAACCTCTTCATTTCATTGTCCAAAAACCCTCTATTTCACATTCAATTCAACTATACTCATTTTGTACAAAACTTCCAAACATTTTAAAAGGGTCCAACAGACAATTATTTTCCCTCACTTTCTCGAGAAAAAAAAATGTCAGCTTGCAGCAAAATCCGCCACATTGTCCAACTCCGCCAGATGCTCCGGCGGTGGCGCAAGAAGGCCACGGCGGCCAGCCACCGCACACCTTCGGACGTGCCTGCCGGATATGTGGCAGTCTGTGTGGGGACCAGTTGTAAAAGATTCGTGGTGCGCGCGACACACTTGAACCATCCCGTGTTTAAGAAACTGTTGGTTCAGGCCGAAGAAGAGTATGGGTTCCACAATTCGGGCCCACTGTCCATCCCATGTGACGAGTCACTCTTCGAAGAGATTGTTCGGGTCTTATCCCGACCCGAATTCAATAATTCGACCCGGTTCACGAATATCGAGGACTTCCAGAGATACTGCCACGTGGGCATTGATTTCTGGCCTGAATCTCGGCCGCTCCTCCATACAGATAAAACCATCTGGTGAACCTGTGGTTTGACCCTGGTCGACTCGTCCGAGTTAGTTCCTTAGCTCAGTAAAGGAGTGGTGGTGACTGGTGAGTCAAATGACTCAGATGAGTTGGTGAGTACAGATAAATTTTTACTGTGTCTACCTTAATTTCAGGAGTTATAATATTGTATTTGTTGGGTAATTAATGCGGGTTATGATTACTGAGTAACTGAGTTGAGTTACCGAGCTGAGAGAACGAAATGGAGATGGCAAATGGATGGGGGAGGTTTTCAACGAGTCGTTCTCATTCGACTCATCCGAGTGGAGTCACAATGGGCGGACAATATTGTAATTTGAAGCAGAGGAAAGGAAAGAGAGAAAAATTGAGTGATCAAAAGGGTCACTTTTGTAAATTCTTGAATTTATTGATTGGTTAGTAAGCTTGATTTCCTTTGTCTATGGCAATCGCATATATTTTTAATCAGAAAGATTCTTTAAAGAGGGCTCCCTCTCTTTAATAAAGAGAGGACCTCTGTTTTGGCCGTTGGATTGTGTTTTCATTAAAGACAGTACTGTCATTTCACAGTTTTTAAACATGATCTGACGGTCAAAACAGAGACTCTCTCTTTAATAAACAGAGGGCGCCCACTTTAGAGCCTGACTGTTTTTAATCATATCTTCTTATTACTAACTTGTCACTATATATCATATATACACACACCAATATATATATAGTCATGTATATAAATAGGGATGAGTGTGTGTGATTGTGAGCAACTTGGTAAGTTGGTAGCCGTTGTTGGAGTTGTAATTGCACCAACCCACATGAAGGAGGACTGTATGTTCTGTTTCACCTGATTCTGTCTCGACATGGTAATTACAACTTTTGATTATGTGTATTGTTTGAAATGTGTACATGTACTCTCAATTTATTGATTATGTGTATTTGTTACTCTCAATTGTCGCCAGATAATAATAAATAAAACATTCCTAAATTCTTTTCCAAACCAGAGCATTTTTACACACCCAAAAAATGGTATATTAATGCTCATCCAAGTATTTTATTGGCCAATGCAGTGGGACCCAGGATTAAACTAAGCATTCCATTGGCCAACAATGAGCATTAGTGTACCATTTTTTGGGTGAGCAAAAGTATTTTCTTTCCAAAATTGGTTTCTAAAATGTTTGGTAGAGAATGACCCTTGCAATGGAATGGTTATTCGTGAGTTCATTTAATTCTCAAATTTGTTACCACCAAATCGGTTAGAATGACCATTCCAAAAGTAATCATCATTCTCGCAAAAGTAGGAATGATCATTTCTTCCAAAAACTTAAGAAATGAGATTTTATTCCAATGGAATAAAGTTAATAAACTAATAAAAAAATAATATCCATCATCTCCACTTTTTTTGTTTCAATCTTTCCTCTAATAAAACGTACATGAAATGCAAAGGTGTGTCTTCAATGACAACTTTGGAAAATTGGAATGCAGTCTCACTAAGGTGTGTCTTGAATGACAACTTTGGAAAATTAGAATGCAGTCTCACTGATTTTAGTTATACTATCGTAATCATTATCCAAGAAGTTCAAATTGTTAAATTTTCTTTTATTTTGTTTTACACTCTTTTAAGTTGAAAAATGGTTGCTTTATATGTTGTGGGTCATTTGTGGCAGTGATCATGATACCACAGACTACTACACAGGCATAACATTTTGAATATTCTAAATTTGGGAACAATGGCATTACCCAAAATGCCACCGGTGAAATGGACCGGAAGAGAGACAGATGGGAGCCAACATTTGGAAATTAAGAAAATTATTGTCATTGATTTTTTTCATTAAAAGTGCATCTGTCGTTGTAGTGCATTAAAGTAATTAAGTAAAAACATTAAAAATTTTACTCAAATTTCCTTCAAAGGTTGCAGGGCATTTATAACGAGAGAGCTAAAGCACCATTCTCCAATCGTGAGGTAGCCATTCTGAGTTGTCAAATACAAATTTGGTTCCTTTTACAGTGTATCTACTCAAATGGTTCCCATACAATACACCAACCATAGTAGCTAAAAAGAGAAACTATTTGAATATTTATGTATTTGGATACACTAACCATTGATGGTTTCAACCATTACTTTAATGGCAAGTTAAGGGCATGGACGGATCCAGAAAATCAATCAGAGGGAGGTTTGGTACGTAGTGGCGGAACTTTTTTGAAGTTCAGGAGCAGTACCCCCTGAAATAAATTTTTTTTTGCTAAGGCAAAGTGCACGTAGGCACACCACACCCAATGGTAAATGATATAAACTAATGCTATAAAAATTAGCAGGAAAAACATAAGAGGGAGACTAGAGAGTTTGAGAAGTGTGAATAGGAAATAAAAGCCGTAACTTTGTATTGATAGGGTGGACTTAGTATGACAATTTTACAATAGAAGAGGCTTTTAAAATAATTTGGGGGTGGGCTTGAGCCAATGAGCCCCCTCCCTTACACATTGATCCGCCCATGGTCAAGGGCCATGTTATTTTTTAATTTTTTTTTTACTTTTTTTTTGGCCCTCCTCACTTTCTGTCTACAAAAACTACAAATTTGGACCCACTATCCATGAGGACCCAAAATTGCAGCCCTTTTTCACTCCCCAGTTAAAAATATTTTGGTTTTGACTCACGTGTAGACTACTCGGTTGGAGTTGCTCGAACTATTAAAGCACCCTATTATTGTGGGCATGTGGCTATTCACAATGGCCAGTCATTAGATATGCTCAACAAGGATTCCTAAGAATAATGGGTTTGGGCAAAATAAGGCCTACAAACCCAACAGATAATAAGAAGAGGGCCCGTATACTAGCTGGATTTGGATATGAGCCCATTGCTAAGTTTAACTTTAATACTTTTGCATTAGTTGAATAGCTAATCAACTACTATCAAACAAAATTATCGAATTTGGTTAAGTACTTTGACTATTTGACCTTATTTATTTATTTATTTATTTTATTTTAGGGACGGGAACAAATCTCCTCAGGCCTTAGCCTGTCCTCCACGACTTCTGAATTTTTATCCATTGCCGTTTTTTTATCAAGCGAGGACATAAAGGCAAACTTACGCGACGTGCTCCTAAAAAAGCCAGTTAACAGTAGGATTTGAACCTACATCAAAGCTTTTGGACTTGGTACACTAGAGCCTTGACCTTCAAGGTGGAGACCAAGAGCTCGGCTAAATCAGAAGAGCCAAGTTGATTGACCTAAGTTTTCTTCGACTAAGTTATTTTCTAATAGAGTTTCACCCTTATTTAATAATATGCATGTAAGTGTAACAAATTTTCAAACGCAATCCATAAACTTGTATGCTAGAACTTCAAGGTCATGAATATGTAAGGACTCCTATCTAATATGTAGTCCGAAACTAGTTCTGCTTGCCCTTACAAAAGCTCATACGATGTGTCTCCTATTCCTCTCCCTTATGGCTTAAAAGTCATTCTCGACTTATAGCAATGCCGTAAACCAAAACTGATTTTGACTAGCCCTTGACGATGCGAACTAAACTAAACTCACTTTAAGATCAGCAACACATATCGTGGGCTCTATTTGCAACTTGCTATTGAACGGTAACCAAATGGAAAATTAGAAGACTTTTTGAAATCCCAATCAAGTAGAATGTGCTCAGGTAATACAAGAAACAATTATGGAGTTCTAAGAAGAACCAGTACTAAACAGTTTTTTTTTTTTTTTTTTGTGTGTGTGTAGTTGATTTTGATTTGCATAGAAGTTCACATCTGACTTAAGAATGCCACCAAAATTTGTTATTTGTCCAACTAACATATTAGATAAAGTGAGACTAGATCTGAATCTGATCCAATTTCTAGCATTCTTAGGCAGCCTTAAGCAAACCAGTTGAGAATATTCCAAGCCAGGCCAGGAATGCTATTGATCTAGCCTAACTATCCATTCACAAAAGAACAATTGAAAAGCCCAAAAGCCTGAAATTATGAAGCATCTTCTTTTGGACTTTTTGAGGGCTTGGAACAATTGATCTACCTATTGCAAGACTGCAAGTTAAGAATATAATACGTACATACAAAAACTTTCGGTCTAGTGGCCTAATTCATCTTACCACCTTTATCTATAAGGATCCAATTTTTCTCAAATAGTCCAGGCTAGAGTGAGGAATTTTTTAATTCCCTTTTATGGTTCGACTGAAATGTTAGAAAAAATGATGTTGGCTAGATTTAAATTTGTGAATGCAGCAACCTATGTAAAATTTAGGGAGGAAGCAAATGGTGTTGACATGAGTGTGAATTTGTGAAAATTTGAAATTATAGTAGAAAATTATTTTTGAACAAAGTACAATTTCTCCTTTTCATATTTCACACATGTTTGTGGGAAAAATATTCTTGCATAATCTTGACATGGTATAACATGCCAATAAGGAGGCTGTATGAATCCATACGGCCCCCTATTTTCAAGAAAATTCTTCTCTAACTCAGAGAAAAAAAAAAAAAAAAAAAAAAAAAAAAAAAGAAGAAAAAGGGTTTATTACACTTTATCCCCATATGGTTTGACTTGATGACATTACTTTACCCCCATGTGGTTAAAAAGTGACCACTTAACCCCTTATGTGTTTTCGGGTAAAGTAGATCCGTTACAGAATCTAACAGAGAGTGTAAACTTAAATTAGTTCTCTACTTCTACTGAATATATGAATATATCCAAAGGATATCTCCAGTTACTAAGCTAAAATATGATTTTTTTTTTTTTTTTAGAGTTTATTTTCGAATCTAGTCCATCACAATACAGTTCGTGCATAACATGGGTTATCGCCAATGATATAGATTCTCCTGCCAAAGAGTTCATAATCCGCATTGTAGGTTTGACTGAACTGTCCACTAATATACAAGTACAAAGAGTATTTATTCTCATTAATTATGGTTATTGAGCAATCGATGTTGCAATGTACGTACAATGTACATGTACAAAAGTCGCCAATTATCATGCAGATGGAAAAGACAGCCCCCCTAATACAACTTTAAACTATTGATTAATTAAGGAATACTATATTTGTATTTATTGAGTTATTTAAGTTTGATTGTGATATGAAAATGACTTTGGGCAAGATGGGTTCTTGATTGTTAAAATGGTAGGTCAGATGGGTGACACTGACAATTGCACTGAATGATTAGTTTGGGCTTGTTTAATTGCGAGAGAAAAATTTGTGGTAGGTGATTGAAAGTTATATTCGTGTTCATATATTGGGATTTGGGACCGAAGGGTTGTAAGAGTAATTATTGAAGTCATTATCAGTTGATTAGTGGACTAAACACTTAATCAAATTAAGTACGTTGTTAGCTTGTAATTTCATTAAGACTAGGGGTGTTCACGAAAAGTCAAAAAATCGACCGAAATCAAACCGATCAAATACCGATCGGTCGATTTATTGACGGAAAACCAACCGATGCCGCCTAAATCAGCCTACGAAAATTGAAAAGTCGTTTCAAAACCACTAAAAAATCAAAAAAATTCGGCCTCAAACAGAATTGAGAAATGCAATCCTCCTAAATTTAAATCTCAATCGGTTCAGATGTTTGTTGTGCAAAGGACGTGCTTGCTTTGGCAAGGGACTGGGAATTGAATATGTTATTGTTTCTTGTCTTGGATTTGGTTTTGTCTTGGTTTGGACTACTGGGCTGTTGAGCTTCTGGTTCTATTAGCAGAATCCTTACCAAACTCAGAAATACAACTCCACTGATTGAAATGTGTCGTGGTTTGGAGTACTGGGCACTTTTCTGCCTTTTTGGCTTTTATTAATAAAATGCTATTTGCTGTTAAAAAAAAAAAAAAAATTAATCTCAATTTTGGTTTTCAAAAAGAAATGTGTTGTGCTTCCACTGCCGATATGTTGAAAACTATATTTGGGAAGATATTTGAGAAGCATGGCATTACTCTATTATGAGTGGCATTTTTATAGCTTTTTAAAGAGACTATTGAAGTAACACAAGAAGTATTTCTGTAGTTTAGAGATGATACGAGTTCTAAATCATTCTTTATTTTGTATACTACTTTTTAAGTAAATAAGAGTCTGTATCTAACTTAAATATGACTCCAAACTAGTTATTTATCAAACTGATGTTTCCTCAAAAAAAAAAAAAAAAACTTACGTAACAATGATTTTTATAAAAACTAATAAAGATGAAGATTGATTTAGAATCTAAATCAATTTTTATTAGGAGTGTGTTTTGGATGGAACGGATTGAAAATTAGTGTTTTGGAAAAAAATTCAACATTTTCGGAACATCAAAAGTGTTTCCGAAGCCAGTTCCAAAATTTCATACTGTACTTCGATTCCGATTTTTCATAATTTTCAAAATTTTCATAATCTTTTTTGGGAATTTTTGAAATTTTTCGAAAAAAAATCCATACTATTTATATAAAAGTGATTCAAGTCAAGTGTGTATTAGTGGACAGCGAGCCACCCCTAATCAATAAGCTTAATATAAATTTTATTTGAGGATAAAAGTTTTAAAATTATATTCAAACCCCTATTTTTGATATAGGAATAGAACATACATATAGTAAGTATAAATTAATTAAAAATCATAAAAATTCAGAATATTTTGTATATTATGGAAAATTTAGGATCAAAAAATGTTTTCGAAATAAATCGGATACTATCAAAAATTTCGGATTGAAAAATAGTCAGAATTATTTAAGAGTTTTTGGGTCAAATATTCGAAATTCTCGAAAATAAAAAATTTATTCCAATTCCAATCAAAATTTTTCGGAATTTGAAATTACTTTCATATTGCCAAAATTAAAAATGTTGAGGTTAGAATCGAAACTTTCGTTCCAACTTGCACTCCTAGTTTTTATCATTCCATATTTTGCCCTTAATGTTGTCTAAAATTTTAAAACTTAGTACACTAGTACTTCGTCTGGCCCATTTTTTAAAGCCTACTTTGGGAACTTAATTTATTAAGGGAACAAAAAGAATCTACACATATTTTTCAAAATTGCCCTTAATCATTACAACATTTCTTTTATTTTGTTTTATTATAGATTTTAAGGAGGGGTAGTTTTGGAAAGTAAGTAAAAAATATATACTAATTTAGGAAGGGGTTGTTATTGTCACTCCATCATTGAACCAAGGCACTCCATGGTACTACTCTCAGAGTATGTGATACACTGATACCATAGAGTACATTGGTTCAATAATGGAGTGACAGTGACATCACCCATTAGAAAAAGAACAATAATTTTAAAACATCCCAAAATAAAATAGCTGGACTCAAAAAATAAGAATGGGAGTATTATGTGGAGTAAATTTTGGTTGAACTGTTTCTATCTCTGCCGACGAAAGCCGACAATATTGTCCGTATAGGTAATTAGGAGTTTAAAAAAACAAAAAAAAAAAAAAAAAAAAGCCCGGTTAAATAGGTAAAATTGTGATCCTTTATCTGCCACGTGTCAATTGACTTCTAAGAGAGGAGGAGCGTTCGTGGACCCCAGCACGAAAGTAAAAGTCTTTGAGAGAAAGACCAAAACTTTTGCATAAATGTGTGGTGTGAGCGGACCACGTGTCATCTATACCTCTCATTGGATTCTGCTCCAGTGCTCCTGTTCCAGGAGTCTCTCTCTCTCTAGAAAGCATAGAAATAAGCTCCAATATTCTACAGACAGGGCCACCAAAGTGAGAAAGTATCCCATGAGCCCGTCACACGTGTGACGGATTAATAGGAACCGTTGGATGTATGGGTCCCATGTGAGCCCTACCATGATCTAACGGTTCCCATAAATCCGTCACACATGTGACGGGCTCATGGGATAGTTTCTCCACCAAAGTAGTGGCCTCTCAGATTAGACTTCAACTTGAAAACTTCAATTTCAAGGGGCCCCAACTACCAAGATTTGAGGCTTTGGTCTCACGCTGAGCGCTACTTTTTTCCTTCTTTTGTTTTTCTTTCTTTTTGTTTTTGTTTTTTTTTTTTTTTGTGGGGGAGAGCATATTACAAGTTTTCGGAGATGTTTGTTAGAGTACTTAGTAAGATTCTGATTTAATTAGTGTTACTTCTATGCCCAATTGTTTATTAGATGTTTTTAATTTTTTATTTTTAATACGTACGTAAGTCGTGTAATCATGATCATATGGTTGTGATTAATTTCATAGTAGTGTGTCTACAGCTACTATTTTTTTTTTTTTTTTTTAAATTCTTCTTTTCCTATAGCAGATCTCAAAAGAAATGAAAATAAGCTTACAGAAATATGACTAAACAAGAAAAAATGAGAACTCAAATTTTCAAGCCAAAATTGCAAACCTCTTAAATTCAAAAGATGATACTATATATGGTGCGACTCAGTGAGGAAAAGTTGGTGCAGAAACCCAAAAAAGATAGTAATATTTGAGGCGCTAACAAATTTTACTAACACTCACACTCATACTTTATTTCTCTCTTAATGGTACTATGGGATCCACTGCGGACCTTACCACTAGGACAATGCCTTACCATTAGGACAGATAGAGAGTAAGAGTGTTAGTGAAATTTGTTACTCCCTCCGTCCCATAATAAGTGTCCACTTCTATTTTGCACATTGTTTAAAAAAGAAGTATTATATTAGTTTTTTTTTTGTTCATTAAAGGGTCACTTTCCAATTTTACTCTTAGATGTGATGGGTGTTTGACTTTTTGCATGTTTTGAGACCACAAATAAATGCTACTTTGTCTTTATTATAAGGGTAGTTTTGAAAAGTGAATAAAAGTTATATGCCAATTTAGGAAAATAGACACTTATTATGAGACATCTAAAATAGATGCACAACAAAAACCCACAACCAATTGCACAACCTGCTTGGACTTCGTGCTGAAAAAGATGTACACACAAAAAGACAAAAAAAGGAATGTATAACTTTTTCAGCACGAAGTCCAATAATTTTAAGCAGATTGTGCAATTAGTTGTGGGTTTTTGTTGTGCATCTATCATTTTCCAAAAATGAAATGTGGGTATATTATGGGACGGAGGAACTCCTGACATTGTTGAAAAAGATATCACATCTTCTACTGTTTTAATATTTCTGAGAACTAACTCTTTTGACGGTTAACTACTACCCGACACAATAATAAATTAAAGATGTGTGTGCATACGTACAAATGCTTTGTGTTTTGTAAAGATGCCAATACTAAAATTATACCATATACGGAGTATTCCTTTTCAGATTATTTAGGCTGTGCTTGGGTCATGGATTTTGCGAGGGAAAAGAAAAGTGAAGGGAAAAGGAAAGAAAAGTGGAAGGAAATAGAGGGATACAAAATCCTTTGGTTGTGTGGGAAAGCAAAATGAACTCTTTTCTTTTCCCCCTAAGAATCCACAGTAACCAAACATGGGATACGTACTGAATCCCTCACCGAATCTTTTCTTTTCCCTCACAAAATCCATGATCCAAACACAGCCTTAAACTCTCCATTTGTCTTTCACTTAGTAAAGGGTAAAGTTCGGAATATATTCGTATAATTTTTGGGACACAATCTAAAATATGTAGTTAATTTTTTTCTGTGATGTCAATAGATCTCACAGTGACACATGAGAGAAATAGACATATCTTTTAAGTTATGTTCCCAAAATGTGTAAATGAGTGTATCACAAATATTACCCCTTATTAAAAGTCTCTTTATTTAATGCTAAAGCCACATAAAACTAAAAAGTCACTTAAAAAAGACGCAATATGATATGAATAATTGTACCTCGATATTTATTAGTTACAAAACAAAAGAAAATAAATTTAGATTTAATTTTAAAATTACTATTAACATATCAATAGATAAACAGTTTAAATAAATAAATTCAGTGTATTAAGCATTTTCCATTTACCATTTGCAGAGTCTCAACAATTTGATAGACATCCATTCACAAATTCATTACGAATTGGGGCAAATATCACATTAAAAAAAAAACAAAAAAAAAAAAAACAAAAAAATGAAAAACGAAAGAGAGTATAATTACATCCGTCAGAATCCAAATTCCAATCTTACTCTATTTTCTTTTTTCTTCTTCCTACAAATACCAAAATTTCTTGACAGAACTAATTAACCTACCAAGTGCCCACCAAATAGAAAGAATAGAAAAGGTCAAAACATGGTGGAATGGGAAGAGGTGGCTCGCGGTGGCTACTGTCTAGGGCCTCTAGGCTACTGTTTGTTGGATATTCAAATACACAATTAACAAACAAACACACACTGACACACACACATATATCATATATGTATATATATGTACATATATATTTTGTTGTGCATGATGGCGCGTCCAGAACAATGGAATTGACTTTTTATTCATAGAACCTAGCTAACCTAGGACATGATATAATTTGTAGGTACATAGTTGATCTTTGTGAGTGCATGTTCAAATTTTAATTTGTCAACTGTTTTGGTACAGAATCGTTACAAGAGAATTTTGAATTTCAAGTGAATAAAAAATAGATCGAAGACATGTACTATCTAGGGGCTGTTTGGGAGTTAAGACTAACTACCAGATTCTGTGGTCATTGTGCATTGCAAAAGTTGCGCCAGATACTATTTTATGGTAATATAATGTAAGTTACTCGTACTTCATTTTAGATGGTGGCAGTGCAGGTCCTGAGTTTTGGGGGTCTCTAAGCAAACTCTAAAATATGGGCTCTAAGGTTATATAGGGGTTCGGGGTAGTGCCCCCGAAATGAATATTTTGGGATTTACTTATACATAATTATATGTAAAATCATTTTTTTCTTTTTCACATCTGCAATTGGAATTGGGGGCCCTTTAGAGGTTGGGGCCCTAAGCGGTTGCTTGCTTTGTTTGTCCCCAGGACCGGCCTTGGATAGTGGTGGCACGGGTCGTGTCGAGTCACAATCGTGTCGGGTCATTATTCATGTGCCGGGTCATAATCGTGTCGGGTTATAATCATGTCATTCTTAACGTGTCATAATCGTGTCGAGTCATAATCGTGCCGGTCTAACCCGTGTAGGGTGTCATCGGTTCGGTTCAAATTTTTATTTTTATTTTTTTATTTTTGATTTTTTTTTTCATATTTGTAAAACCAACCGTAGTGGTCTGTTCGGTCGATTTTTTTGACTTTTGGTTGATTTTACCAATTTGGACGGTCGGATCAGTTTTTTAATTGTAGGTAATTATAAGAAAATCGATCAGTTAGCTCGGTTCGGTTATTCCAAAAAAGCTTACAGCTCTACTAAGAAACAAACAAGTCTTTCCATAAAATGTATCAATTATTAACACGTGTTACATATCATCTTAAATACCATAATACTACAAATATAACAAATCCAACTATTATTAACCATTATAAACTTATTAGTTATTAAATTTTTTTTATTACATTAGTTGTTAATTATTACATATAGATTTACTTGTTTGGTAATTTGGTAATTACTCTTTTTTTTTTGGAGCAAAAAAAAAACAATTATAGTTTATATATATATATATATATTTTTTAAATAAATATTTTTGAATTCTTATTTATATTATTTGTATTTTAGATTTTTAAATTATTGAAAATTATTGTTAGAACTAAAAAAAAATGCATCAACTACATTTAAATACTTAATCAGGTCAAATAGGTTAGACGAGTTGATTCACTTAAATCCTTTTATTAATCGTGTTGAACGGGTGGACTCGTTTATGACCCGTGCCCTTATACGGGTCACCCAAACCCGTTTATTTTCGGGTCGGGTCGCCGAGTCGGGTCGAAAATTGTCACCCCTAATTTTAGATGAGATTATAAAAGTCCATGCCACTTCTATTGGTACACAAACATAGGAAATGTCCACATCGATCCCAATACCTATGAGATACAAACACAAAAGTATATAAAAAAATAAAATTCCACCAAGTACACACAAGAAACACACAGATTACGTGTTCACTCAATTCCGAACTACTGGCGCCAAGTCGTAGAAAGAGATTAGAAATCAATCAGCCAACCTTTACCTCTCTCGAATGAATTACTAACACCTCGGTTGAGCATCATTGCTTTGCAAGGGCTCTATAAAAGCTTCTTCACTCAAGAGACTATCCAGGTCATGACCTTTTCATTCCAATGAATCCATTCTCACATGCAATCTGACGAAACATTGTGCTTGCTCAAGCAAGCCATCATCCCGCTTGGGCAAAAGGCTCGCTCCCTTGAACCAGCTTGCAACCAGATCCGAACTTGATGTAATCGAGCTCCACAATACCAACAACTTCATGCATTACATTAAAGTGAGGATAATAAAGTATTTTTAGTAAAAGTAAAGGATTTTAAATAAATTGACGTTTACTTTTAATGTCTACTCAAGAATGAACATGAAAAGCCATACTGCTACCTTCATATAATAAGACAAGAAAACCTTACAAGGCTTATATATGTCAAAGTAAATATATATATATAATGTATTTAGTACTATGGTAGGTTCTAATGTGATATGTATGAGATATATGGATGGGTATAACACGTAACTAAGTTAGTACAAGTGGAACAACAATTAAAATATGATAAAATAATACAGATGTGTGGTAAAATAATATTATATAAAAATGCAATAGAATAAATGGGATTCGGAGAGTATATGGCTCGGGTGAGAACCAAGGTAGCCCCAAATGAGAGAGAGAGAGAGAGAGAGAGAGAGAGAACAGTACCAGACCGAGGTCTTGGTGAAGGTATGGTGTGGTGTAGTGTGGTGTCTAATGTAGGGTAGGACCCGGTTGGTGTTGGTAAGTGGTATTGTAAGATGATCCGAGTGATATTAATAAGGAGATGGGCTAAGGATTGATAAGACCCAAAGGCTTGAGAGTGGGGGTTAAGTAGCTATCAGTGACTTAGGGAGTCAAGGGCAATGGTGAGAGTAAGAGTCTCGTAGCTAGATTGTTGTGAGTCTATGTTGGGTTTTTGTTGAGTAAGGGAACCCCATCCCCTAAATGTGTAGAATGAAGTTGGTACTTATAGAGAGAGTAGTTAGGGGTTGTGAGACAGCTAGAGAAACCTGGTTGGCCTTCTTGGAGTGATCCGTCTACTTAAGGTAGGTATGGGCATTAAATGAGATGTTGATTTGGCATAGGCTTGGGAGAAGCGAATCAGATATAAGGGACGTGTTGTCACTTGGTGGCAGATGAATGCTACAGAGTTGTCAAAGGGGTAAGACATTCCATTGTGCTGATGTTTAAGCAAGGGAAGATACCAAGGCTCATGACATTGGTTTGCAGAAGGTAAGCAATAGCAAGTCCAAGGCTTGGTCATTGGTGTAGAGTATTAAGCGACCTTGAAGTGACCTGGCTATGCAGTCATTGACTCCTCTAATTGGTTGTGAGGTTGGTGGGGCAGGGCACGTGAAAGTCACGTCTCTCTCTCTCTCTCTCTCTCTCTCTCTCTCTCTCTCTCTCTCTCTCTCTCTCTCTCTCTCTCTCTCTATTTGGAACCAAAACTAGCTTTTCCTGTGAGAGGCATTAGCTAGGGAGAAGCTGTCACGCCCCGGAGTAGCCAAAAATAGGGAAAATTTAAAATTTCCTTTCTGGACCCGTAGGGAATGACGAGTTACATAAAACTGACCTGTCCGTACAACATACTAACAAAATATATATAGATCAGAGTAAGAGTTTTGCAAAAGCGTCTAATGGTATTCATGGGGGAACTTAGAGTGTTTGCTACTTAAGCTATTACAGCAGTTCCAAATGAAAACCACAAAAGATAAGTCTGGGCGATCTACGCCACTTAAATATTACATCAACCAAAAGATAATTAAAGCATAATAGAAGTCTTAATGCGGAAGTAGGCCAGGGTCCTCTTTCTAACTGGCAAACCCATAACCTTCGTTATCAGGCTCTTCCTGATAGTCTACCTCAGGATCACCTTCCTGATAATTCCCATTCTGAGGATAGTGATATTCGTCTTCATCGTTACCTTGATAGTTCTCCTCGTCATAACCTAGACGTAAAAAGTCCAGGGCAGGGAAGGAGCCGTTAGCTTTTGAAGCTAAGTGAGAACGTCTTAATCGATCACTCCTAATACAGATAAGGATATACAAGTACAACATATCTTGAAACAACATTAATGAGCATATGACATGTAGAATGATGACATAATGTATTATCGATATATTCGACTTTAACTCGACCATGAACACCACAACCGACTCATGTGACTTGTTACATTACCAGTGTAACGCCGTTAGCTCAGAGTAGAATGATTACGTTGCTATCGTCGCCTAGCAGGGCCCTATAGCAGTTTTGGTTTTAAAAAGAGTAATCATTGGACTCTTAGGTCCTCGTGACCTTGCCGGGAGAATAGAATTGTTACAGCGCTATCGTCGCCTAGCAGGGCCCTATAGCATTTGTAAGGTAACTATTGTATTCTGATGGATACATTGCTATCGTCGCCTAACAGGGCCCTATAGCGTATCAATCATCAATCCATGTATAACTTCAATGATTTCAATGGAAACTCTGGCTATCGTCGCCTAGCAGGGCCCTATAGCAGTTTCATTGTTGTTCCCATTTACTTGACTGTACCACTCGGACCACTACGGTCCACCCAACATGTATAACAATATGACTGGGTTAGTCCCCGTGACTAACCATGCAGACGTCAACATTGACATCATGACTCGATTACGTTCATATGAATGTCCATGTGATTGTACATACGTGAAATCATGATAAGCAAGAATATCAACGAATATTAACTAAGCATGAAGTATAGCTAACTAACATGCATTCGTCATATGAGAAACAATCTTAACATTTATATAAGTCATACTTATCAGCTTCGTCCACGTAGGACGTACTGGGTATATATATATAGACAATTAATAACTCTATAATATACCAAGTGAGTTAGGACGACTCACCTCGAAGCGGTTGCGTGAAAATAAGCGTAGCGGTTCCTACAAAGCATTAAGATTATATAGAACATAGATTAATAAGTCTACTAAAATCAGGGGCATAATGGTAATTGTGCCGGGTGAGTCCCTAAACCTCAACATGATGATCTGGACATCGTTCTGAGTCTAACGCCATTGACTAGACTCAAATCGGAGTCCGTCGCATAAAAGGCTGGGTTTTCTATACCAGTTTGGGCCCTAAAGATAAGCTGTATTTTTGACCATGTCAAAAGGTCACCAAACTTTAAGGGAATATTCTAGACATTATTCTAAGGTTCTGGGAACTGACCGCGTATTTTTCTGAGCTACGGTTTATTTATTATGAATTTCTGAAGTTTAAATCGTCTAATAATAGACTACGGGGCCCTATAATTATAAAATATGATTTGGGGAAATATTTGACTCTTATAAATATTTTTATTAAATACTAGGCCTTAAATTAGGCTAGTAGTATTTTTCTCATAATTTTCGGGGCTCGTTTGGTATTTTAAATAATTAAAATACAACCAAACGGATATTTTATAAGTAATTAATAATTATTGAAATATTAAAGTTAGGGTCTTGTAGATAATAATTTACAATATAGAGGTACTAGACCTTAGGAAAATTTAATATAATTTTCCTATACTTGAAAACGGTCATTAGGTATTTATTACCTAATTATTTAAAATATTTACTTATTATTTATTTAAACAAATAAATAATAAGCATATCATATAGTAATAATAATAATTCATAATTTCATAATGTAAGGATATTATCAAAAATAATGTTACAATTTATTAAAACATAATCTATAGTATTATTGAAACCATTCTGGATTTTTAAAACAATTTAAAATCATTTATACTTATTTATATTTATTTATTAATACAAAATATATTATAAATAATATATTTATACACTAAATCTTGATTAATATATACTAATCTAAGTTAATATATACTAATCCTTATTAAGACAGACTATTAACACACTAATCATAATTAACAGAATAATTAATAATATAAAACTGTTTAATAAAACCTTAATTAGGATTAACATATTAATTAACAATTAATTATGAAAAACAATGACCCGTGGGTCAGTCCAGATCCGAACCCTGTGCTCATGGGTTATCCATTTACAGACTCAATAGAGTCCAAGGTCAAAACTCGCGGGTCAACCCGATTCTAATCGGATTACCCAAATATACTAAGTAAAGGATCCAACCCGTACACCCAATATAGACTAAACCCGAACTGAAACTTGAACCAAACCCGGATCCACATCCACTCACATACTAACTCGATCCGTTGATCCGAACCAGACCCAACCAAATACGGTTGGATCCGAGATGAAACGGTGCCGTTTCATTAAATGACTTTCGGGTTATTTTTAAACGACCCGACCCGTTTATTTAAAACGATATAACCCTTTATACAAACGGGTATGTACAATGGTTTGAGCTCAGGGTACAAGCGTTTAATGCGCTAGGGTTCCGGTCTTCTTCTCCGGTGTCTAGCCCGCCGCCGGCGAGGCGCGATTTCGCCGGAAAACCAAAAATGGGCATATCTTCTTCATTTCTCCATGTAAATTGTTCAATCCAACGCCAAAAGACTCGGTTTGGGACCCTCTATCGCATACTAGAGGCTGGTAACTAGGTTTATTCGTTTTGGATTCTTACGAACCCATTATTCTTTCGGGTTAAAAAGACGATAGTGGCCTGCATGTCCGGCCAAACGTGGTTTAGACTTCAGGCCATTCATGGGGGGTCATTCCGAGACCTAGTGGGTCTGTTTAGTACCATATTTAGGGACCCTAGTGATGTTTGAGAAAGTGAGCTCCGGCAAGGGAGCTCTAATGGCTACCCGAGCTTGTTGGAGCCTTGGGCTCTGTTTGGGCGTGCATGGGGGTTCAGGGAGGGTGTGTGAGTGTACTGAAATAAGCAGGGAGTGGGGGTTCACCTGTGGGGGTCTCGGGTCTTCTTTTTCTTCCTCTATCTCCGGCGACTCTTTATCTGGTAAGCTCTTTCTCTCTCTCTGCCTCTCCCCTCTCAATCCTAACCAGCCCTTGATATATATACACACAAGGGTATACATACACACAGATTGTAATCCATTTGATAGAGATGGAGAGGACATTAGATGGGATGGTGTCTTGGGGGAGGGAATAGTGAAGCCGGCGGTTTGGGGAGGTGGGGGAAGTCCGGCGGGTACAAGGGAGGTTTGGTTGGGTAGGGTCATTACCCAATGGGTCTAGGCATGTTGGGTAGTACAAGGCCATTTAAGGAAAGATTCCATTTGTACCCAAGTTTCCAAAAGTGTAGGGTTAGTCGTCGCTCGAATCTACGTGTAATGCAGTCCAGTCTTGACACAGATTTTACGGGTTCGCGTGCCGAATCAGTCCGAGGTTTGAAACTTACAGTCCGAGAAATTAATCATATGAATGCGTACGTGTTTATTCGGGTTTCTGAAATTATAAATCGAATACTGGAATTTAATACGAGTAAAAAATACGGGGACCTATTTTATTGATTAGAGAAATTTCACGGGTATTACAGAAGCCCTTGGTCCTAGCCACCTAGCCAAGAACTCCTGATATCCCAATGGGCGTGGCCACCCTTAGGTACTGCTTCCCGACCAAGGGTGGGTGTTCCAAGTGTCAAGTATGTGTATTTAGTATTTAATAATTAGTATTTTAGTAGCATGTGGTTCTTGGTGAGTAGAGACACTAGCGAGTGAGATTCGGAGAGTAAGACCCGAAGTATAGTCAACGGGTGGAAATCCATAGAGTGGTTTGTGAGTGGGATTTCCTAACTGTGTTGTTTTTTGTGGGCTCGAGGTGAAAGGGTGAGTGGAGGTAGCTATCACAGTTAGGAAAGCTTAGACCCTACCTCGGGCTCACAAAAAACAACACAGTTAGGAAAGCTTCGCACCTAAGAGCCTCGCCCCCTCATTATATTTCTCCTTGGAACACCATACACAGACAAACTCTCACCACCTGACCATCTACTTAGGCTTAGTTTGGCCCCCATTTTGGTGCTTATCTTTTTTTAAAGCACAATTTCATGTTAATTCATTTGGTAACTAGTTTTATGAGCTTTGCAAAAATTGAACTTAGGGCTTTTTTGGGGGAGCTTTTAAAAGCTCAAGGTTGCCTTTTGGTTTCATGATGTATTTTTGAAGAATAGTGTGTCACTTGTATAAATTATCAAATAACTTAGTAATAAATATCATAAGCTCCTTTTAAAAAGCCACGTGGTGGCCAAACTAAGCCTTAGTCTTTGAAGCAACTTTTACAACTACACTTAACTCGGATTATCTAAAGTCTTGGCTGCTCCCTCTATACCCCCATACCAACTGCAAAGCACAACTTAGAATCTACCTCACAAGGGTGGCATGAGTAACACGCTCTCCTCCTTAGAGAAGGGTGGCACGAGCATCACTGTCACACCCGTTCCAAAAATTTCATGGTTTTAATATGCATATTCAGATTTTGTGGATTATCAATGTTAGTTGATAATGGTGGATTGAGGTTGACTGTGAGTCAACGGTAAGGTGTCAGTGAGGACACGGGAACATGGAAGTTCATATTGCATAATCATGAGTAAATGACATTTATATGATTTAAATGTTATTTGACCTTATCTGGTGTTTCTATGAATAGTAATTATACCTGTGTAGTATAATTCTGGTAAATTTGGATAAGATAGTATCATTTCGAGAACTGTGGTGAGAACGTGAGAGATACGTGTGGATATCGCAGGTTTTCTTTACCCACAGCTTTTCAAAATCAATTTCTAAAAACAAATGAGTCGCCACTTAATTTTTAAAAGGAAAATTAAGAAACCATTTTAAAAGCAAACTGATCTTTTGCGAAACCAAAGATAAACTGGGTCCGGGGATTATGGAATGAAAGGGGAAGGAGCCCGACGGACTAAAACACCCCCTTTCATCCTATCTCGCGATAGGCCTCTACTCAACATCCTTTTTAATCAAATTATCAATCTAAGCATGCCCTCAATTAATACATATATAGGTATACATAGCACAAGCATGTTGGAAATGGTGTAAAATTGCTAACGGTAAAATATCATTCATAAGCCACGTAATTCAAATAGCAAACAACATGATATGCAATAGAGAACTAGAAAACATACCCGGGATCCAGCCGCGAATATTAAACGTGCAATGCATGCAAGAATAGAAATCCTAAGAAAAGGTCTCTATCACATATAAGCACATAAGGCAAGACCTAGTCTAAAGTGTCGCACATGAAGTTGAAAATCAATTCAAAATCAAAGAAAAGAATTAAACTAGAAAAGGGAGGAGAAGTTGTACCTCAAATGCGCTACAAAACAAAGATTAGTACGGATTCCTTAGACAAGATATAATATCAAAGAGTAATTAATCCTAAGTCATGTTCAATTAGATACAACTTAAACAAGAGATAAGTCCTACTTATGAATATTAACATGTATGAATGAATGCATGAATATGAACAAGAATGGGACATGAATTTATTCACTAATTTGGATCACTAAGCCTCTGGGTTTAATCTAAATTATCATTGTTCAAAACATGGTTTGAGTCCTAAGCCATTAAGAGACTATTTGAGTTGGAATAAATAAGATTAGACAAAAATGGTAGCAGTTTTTTATGAATTACAGAGAGCAGACCAGACGTTCAAAAATAGGAATAAAATACTTTCAACGGTTGGATCTTAATGATTTTTGGATATGTTATGCCTCTGTGAGTCTAGTTTCTAACCCAAAAAGAAAATCGAGGTTTCAACGGTTAGATCTCCGGGAATACGGAAAATACTAGACCTCACTCAGGATTCTGCAACTCTCTGTCCAGAGATCTTGTATGATTTTTTAAAAATAGCACAAAAATCCGAATTGCTTCATTCTTTTTAGGGAATCTTCCTAACACATTAAGGTTCTTATAAAAAATTATTAGAGGTCATGAAAACTTGGTTAGAGTTCTGATCTATCAATTTTAAAATCGGTTTGCTGTTCTGAAACTATTCTGAAATTCTGGACAGATTGTGGTTGTCTCACAAAACTCATGATCAAACCATTCTAAGCATAAATTCTTACCAAAACAAAAATTACAGTGGTAAAACAATGTGTTATTGACACTTTCCCGTTGGTTTCACTTGATTTCAACGGTTAGATTTCGAACTAAAAATCTTTGATCAAAAACAGTTTGTGAACTCACTGTTTTTATTTTGCTAGTTCAACTTTATTTGTTAACCCCAACTATTAAATCATGAAGTTGGACTTAAACTAAACCATCTCTTCTACCATTTAATGGTCATTGAAGACTAAGGACATCTTTAGACCCATGGATTTTTGATGAAGTATGAAATGGACTTCCCATAATCTCAAACAATGAACTCAAACTTATGGACCAAAACTTGAGTTCAAATCATTACTCCTACCACTTGGTGGTCATTGGAGGCTAAAGACACACATACATGGAGGTTTTAGATGAAGTATGAAGAACTTCTCAAAACCTAAGGAAGAGATTAGTCTAAGCCATAGAGATGGACTTAAACTAAACTACTTCTCCTACCATTTGATGGTCATTGGAGACTAAAAACAACAAATCTACTCTAATCTCCATGGAATATAGTATGAATTCCATAAGATTCATAGTAAAGAGATCCTAGTCATGAGTTGATACTAGCATCTCACCAACTATGTGTAGATTAAAATCATGATTCATTTTAATCTCCATATAGATCATAAGATCATAGGAAACTAAGGAATCAAATTCAAAGAGTTTCAATGAGATATAGAAGATCTCATGAACCTTATGAATGAAGTAGAAATAAAGGAAATCAAAGTTTTATTTAGGAACACAAATTTCTTCAAAACTAATTTATCTCAAACCCAAGGCATTAATTAGATCCAAATTAATTAGATGTCATGAGATTCAATCACAAGTTCTTGGTGGTGTGTGATGAAATGGGGTAAGAAGAGAGGTTTTGAAAATGTGAAAAGTTCCTAGATCTAAGAACTTGTGATTGAATTATTATATATATATATATATATATGTGTGAAGGCTTTACCTCTAGATCTTCTCAAAACTTGTAGAGATGTTGAGTTTCTCAAGCTTTTCCTCTTCTTCTTCCTCAAGCTTCAAGCTCCTTTAATGGTGATTTGATGGTTGGGTAGAGTTTTGGTGGGATTTGGGTAAAATAATTGGTAGAGTTTCTCTCTCTATATTTCTTTCCTCTAAAGCTCTCCCAATATTTTTTTCTATACCATTCAAGTGTCTCCCCCAAAATGAGAGAAATGGGTTTTTTATAGACTTTCATTACCTTAGGGGCTAAGATAAGGGTAGATAGGTCAATTTGGGGTGGGTTAGGAATATTCCATGGCATCTCTAACTCTCCATGGCACTTCTATGTAATTCCAAGAAACTTGAAGGGCATTTAAGTTGGCTAGAATAAAGGAACATTCTAGAGCATCTTTAAAGCACATGGGAGATTAGTGCCCAACAAAGGGCTTTTTGGGTATTTACTTTGGATTAGGAATATGCCAAGGAATCTCTAACTCTCCAAATCACATGGGATACTTTCTTTTATTATTTTCTTTTTCCTATATATATATATGTATAGACACATTTTTTCTTTTTTTTTTTAAAATCTAAATTAATCATATGAGTCACCAAATAGTATCTTTTTCTCTTTTTTTCTTTTTGAATCTAAAAATATGAGAAACAATGTTATTTTTATAAAATATCATTATTATTATTATTTAATCTATTCTATTTTTTTTAGAAAGTAACCCATGATCTAGTGAGCTCGAGACAGATGGTCAGTGATTGGCCAAATCTAGGGATATTAGGAGCAAGTTTTGGGAGCTTGAAGCTTTTCAAAAGTCGAAGCGATGAACTTGAAGAAAATCGTCGGGACATTATTCATCATTGATTTCTAGAGGTGAATCCCCCCTAAGTTTAATAGTTTGGTCAAAATTGGGGTGTCTACAGTTTGCCCCTCTTCGGCAGAGCTTGTGAAGCAACGCGTATCACAAGTGAATGTCGAAGCCTGTGTGAAGACAAGCCTTTGACCGAGCTATTGAACTTAGGTAAAAATAAAATGCGTTGCAAAAACATTCGTGGAGACGGTCGGTGCTGGTCGTGCTCAATGGTGAGCTGCCTACGTATCCCTTCGGGAATCAGACTAGGACGTAGTTCGGGCAAAGGACAACACACAAGCGCAAATAATCATACGGATGAATGCACCTATCCTGTCGTGATGCACATGCTATGCAATGGTATTTTCTTGAATTGACCTGATTATGCAAACGTCATGCTTACCCTACATCGTGTCTATACGACGTACTTTACACGATGTGCCGATCAAAGAAGATTACCGAATCTTGGACTGGTGCCAAATCTGTTAAGAAAGCTACTTTTGACTGAACATCGAAGGTTGGCGCAAGTCTGTTGCGAAAACTGAAAATGCAAATTCGTTATACTTTCAAACAAAGGATCATCGTAAATCTGTTACGAGGATCGAGAATATAAATTCGTTATATTCTCAAAACGAGGGTTAGTGCAAATCCGTTGCAAGAACCGAGAATGTAAATCTGTTACATTCTCAAACAAAGGATCACCGTAAATCTGTTACGAGGATCTAGAATATAAATTCGTTATATTCTCAAAATGAGGGTTAGTGCAAATCCGTTGCAAGAACCGAGAATGTAAATCTGTCACATTCTCAAACAAAGGATCGTCGTAAATCTGTTACGAGGATCGAGAATATAAATTCGTTATATTCTCAAAACGAGGGTTAGCGCAAATCCGTTGCAAGAACCGAGAATGTAAATCCGTCACATTCTCAAACAAAGGATCGCCGTAAATCTGTTACGAGGATCGAGAATATAAATCCGTTATATTCTCAAAACGAGGGTTAGCGCAAATCCGTTGCAAGAACCGAGAATGTAAATCCGTCACATTCTCAAACAAAGGATCGCCGTAAATCTGTTACGAGGATCGAGAATCTAAATCCGTTATATTCTCAAAACGAGGGTTAGCGCAAATCCGTTGCAAGAACCGAGAATGTAAATCCGTCACATTCTCAAACAAAGGATCGTCGTAAATCTGTTACGAGGATCGAGAATATAAATCTGTTATATTCTCAAAACGAGGGTTAGCGCAAATCCGTTGCAAGAACCGAGAATGTAAATCCGTCACATTCTCAAACAAAGGATCGTCGTAAATCTGTTATGAGGATCGGGAAAATAAATCCGTTATATTCTCAAGACGGTGGTCATAGTTTGGGAGCCTGCAGGCTCAAATTCATTTCAACTTTTCAAAACTTGGAGTCGAACAGACTCATATTCTTTTCAATTTTTTCAAAATTGGGAGTCAACTAGACTTAACTCAATTTAATTCAGAATTTTGGAGTCAGTCAGACTCAAATCAGTTCAATTCTAAAAATTCGGGGTCTTTCAGACTTAATTTGATTTTCTAAAATCGAGAGTCCATTAGACTCAAACAAATTCCCTTCTTAGTCAAACAAATTTCATTTCATTTATTTTCAAAAATTCGGAGTCTAGTACATCAGACTCAAATTATTTCAAATTTCTAAATTGGGAGTCTGATGGACTTAAATTATTTCAAATATCTGAAGCGGGGGGTTCAATGGACTCAAATCCACTCAAATTAAATCAATTTTCCAAAATTGGTAGTCAATCGAGCTTAATTTTTCAAATTTCGATCAAGAGTTAGTCAGACTCAAATAAACTCAATTTCACCAAGTCCGGAGTCAATTCAACTCAATTCGAGTTCAAATTCAAAGGCTAAATTAGGAGTTGCCTAGACTCGACTTAATTCATTTTCTGAAATCAGGAGTCAGTCAGACTCAAACAAATTCAATTTCACCAAGTCCAGAGTCAATTCAACTCAATTCGAGTTCAAATTCAAAGGCTAAATTAGGAGTTGCCTAGACTCGACTTAATTCATTTTCTGAAATCAGGAGTCAGTCAGACTCAAACAAATTCAATTTCACCAAGTCCAGAGTCAATTTGACTCAAATCAATCCAATATTTCAAAACTCATGAGTAGATCGGACTCAAAAGAATTTCTTTTCAAATTTCCAAAACAGGAGTTGAATCAGACTCCAAGAATTTCTATTTCACAAAGCGGGAGTCGAATCAGACTCAAAGATTTTACAAAACTTCTAAAAACAGGAGTCGAAACAGACTCAAAGAATTTTCAAATTTCCAAAATTGGGAGTCGAATTGACTCGAACGATTTCAAATTTTCAAAGAGAATTTCGGTTTTCCAAATTGGAGTCAACTCAGCTAAACGAAAAATTTTAATTTACAACATTGGAGTCAATTCGACTCAAAAGAATTTCAATTTTCAAAATCGGTAGTTTGAATGAGACTCGAAGAATTATTGAGGATTAACGCGAATGCGAGGTTGCCGTTAATGACTAATACAGATGCTCGCGAGGATTAGCTGGGATTGCCATTGAGGACTAACAGAGGTTGCCATTGAGGACTAACGAGGATTGCCATTGAGGACTAATGCAGATGCCATTGAGGACTAATACAAATGATGCTGCCATTGAGGACTAACAGAGATTGCCATTGAGGACTAACGAGGATTGCCATTGAGGACTAATGCAGATGAAGAGAAGCTGCCATGGAGGACTATAGCTTATGAAGAGAAGCTGCCATGGAGGACTAAAGCTTATGAAGAGAAGCTACCTTTGAGGACTAATGCTTTGCGCTCAAAGAACCAAACTTCAATATTCAGAGCCACTTCGAACTTAAAGAATTGATTTCACAAAAGTTCGGGAGTCCACAGACTGAAAGAGTTGATTTTTCAAAATTTGAGGAGTTTTCAGACTCAAAGAATTTGAACGGAGCTGATAGAAAGAAAAATTTTCTGCATTTGCGGACCTTTGGAAGAAACACATCGATTTCGTCAAAAGAGGGAAGTCACCTTTGCCCCTAGTATTGGACTCTTCTTATATTGCCACTTTGGCACTATGTTGTGATAGTGTTCAAAACCTCTGCTTGTATTGCTCTTAGGATGCTCATGGAGACTTTTCAAATCTTTATTCATCATCTTAAACCCACACATTTGAGACCATTTATTGACTCATCAAAGGAGGACATACCTAACAAAGCTAGTTACTCAAGATGATTGACTCAAACTCTACATTCATTATGAATCAATGTGCTTTCATTGCGAATAATGTATCATCTCACTTTTCATTTATTCATCATCTTACAAATGGTAGTGTTTTGCTGATAAACCGACACTTTGAAAACTTCCCCTTTTTGATTTAGCGAATTCTTTGCCTATCTAGAGTATGCTTCAAATTAGTGTTTTAGCTTATAGAATGAAAGGCACTCTATTTCAATCCTTTCAAAACAAACTTGATTACTTGAGAACTTGCCTCTGGCATAGAGGGATTTTGGCAAACGAAGTTTGCCCCTAGTCTTAAGGGCAAATAGGCTCATCCAAGGGTTTTGAGAACATGAGGGTACAGGATGCCTGCAGTGCATTTATTCCCAACCTAAAGATAATCATCATGAATTGGTGGGCTGAAGCGGAAAACCCAATGCTGAAGGGCGAACTTTGTTTGCCCCTGGTTTGGCAGTATATACATGGCTCCAGGAAAACACAAGTTTGCCCCTAGTATGAAGGAAGGAAACCAAAGGTGCAAAGGGTGATGCTTACAGTTTAGGGATGGTTATGGACCGAGGACCTTGGGAGGTTCGCCTACTTATCCCCGAGCGGGAATCGGGTCCAAAGTAGTTCGGCTGAGGCTTGAAAGAGAAAAATCACGTAGTGCAACGATGTTTGTGACCGAGCCGCACAGGCTGCCTACGTATCCCCGAGTGGGAATCAGGTCAAAACGTAGTTCGGCCAAGGCCTAAAAAAAAAAAAAGATAGCATGAGATGATGAGGTGATGACCGAACCGAGCAGGTTGCCTACGTATCCCCAAGTGGGAATCAGGTCAAAACGTAGTTCATCGACTCTGGAAGTCTCGAAAGAATAAGGCTTCAAGAAATAGTGGGTTTTTCGAGCCATGTTTCCATTTAGGTCAAATGAGTGCTCTTTCCGAAATGGGCCACTTGTGGTAGCCTTTGAACAGGATGATAAGAACATGAACTTCTTCTCCGCTTCATTTTCTTTTCTTTTCTTTTTTCTTTTTTTCTTTTCTTTTCTTTTCTTTTCTTTATTTGACGATTGATTCTTTTAACCCTTTCACTAGCCAGCCAACTTTGCCATTCTCATATTGTATCGTGTTTTTATCACACTCACAAAGCAATATCAACCCTCCAGATTACTCTTTATTTTCCTCAAAGAGATCTTTGCATTGTTTTGGGCCCACTTAGCCATTGAGCCTCTCACAAGATTTTTTAGACTAATTGATACTTTCAAATCTCTCTTTTCCAAATCTTTCCTTTGTTTAGAACAACACAAAGTCTTCGGATAATTCATGTACCAATGATGTACTTGAAGTGCTCAAGAATTCTCAATCTTATTTATTCTCTCTCTCTCCTTTTTTTTTTTTTCTTTACTTTCTTTTCTCTACCTCACTATCTCTAATTCTCTTCATGATTTTGACTGGCTAGGATTCGGGGTTTTGAAATCAACACGCATCTTATTTTTGCTCTAACTTTTGCCTAGGTGCCCTTTCGGGTTTTCATTCTAGCGAGCTCTTTCTTCTTTTTTTTTTTTTTTTTTTTTTGTGCTCTAACTTTTGCGTAGGCGCCCTTCCGGGTTTTCATCCTAGCGAGCTATTTTTTCTTTTTCTTCTTTTTTTTTTTTTTTGGAATAAGAAGTTCATTTAAAATGTCTGGCTACCATCAAGGACCAAGTTTATGGCTTTAGACTGGTTGGACTCATCTTTTAGGCTTGGTATTTGAGAGAAGGGGATGGTGAGCAAGCTTCAAGTTCCAAGTTCATCTTTTCAAGATTGAGCAAGAGCATCTTTAAATTCTTAAAGTAAAGCTAATCAATTCTCTACTCCTCTTTGGATTTGGCACAGAATTTGCTTGATCGCTTGGGATCCTTTTCAATGCAAAGATTTATTAACAAAGTATTTTCCATGATCGCTTGAAAAAGTGACTTTTTTTTTTTTTGCTTAATGATCCATACATTCACGACTTAGCACACTGAATCAAGAAAAATGAGATTTTATTCAACTAGTAGGGAAAGAGGATTACATCACTCGACTCGATAAACTCGACAAAGACTTGCAAACAAACTTGATAACAGACTGACCAGAAGACTCGACTGGACTTGACATTTGACTTCAACTTAACATAACTCGACTACAGACTGGACTCGACTTGGTCTCAACTGGAGTGTCACAGACGATTTTCAAATTATTGGGTCCCCATGAGCATCCACATTTGCTTTAGCAGCAGTATTTCAAAACACTATCACCTTACTAGCAACATATGTGCATAAACATCTCTCTTCCTATTATCTGTTCCTTCCTGACTAATCTCGTGTTTGAATCTCTATACCAAACAGTGCTTGACTCGGATGCTATCTCGCTTACAACAACACTTATCTTTAATCAATTTTGACTGATTTTCTCAAGAAAATCTTATACTTCTATTGATTTTTATTAAATTTTATGCCAAGTGAAATGCTCATGAATAATTTATATGTCACACGAATGCAATGCATGTGTGTGCGTGCCTATTCTATATGCCAAACAAAAGAAAATTCTAATCCTAACATATAAACACATAAGCACATAAAATCCTCATCCATGTTGAGTGTGCTAACTTCTCCTTTCATTGTGATCCTCTTTACCCTTTCGAGGTTTTCAAATTTAGAATTTTTGAAATCCATTTGACGAGTATTTCCCCTAGATGATGGGATCTTTTCAAAATTCCTTAAGAAGCTTTCCTTTGAAGACAACAACATTTCTAAACAAAAGATGATTGGGTTGAAACTTTGCTTTTGAAATTTATTTGAAAATGATTTCTTTAATTGCAGAGATTTCTTGGATTATATTCCTTAACAAAAACGTGATTAGGTTCAAATTTTGCTTTGAAAAAAGCATTCCTTTAGTTGGTAAAACTTTTCAAATTCTTTCAAGAATTTTAGGTTCTTCTTTCAAATATGGTTGATTTGAAATTTTAATCCAAAAGTGAACTCCAAAAAAATTTTGAAAGAGCGATTGAATGCCTTGGAATAAAGATACCAAAAATCTATTTGCTTCCAAAAACGTATTTAAAATTCTTTAGGTAGGAGGATCACATGATCGGATTATTGTCATACTCTTCATGAATTCGGATGCATACAAGGTCAATGATGCTTAGCTTAGCAAGATGTAAGAGATGTAATCACATAATCAAGATCCAGCATGTTCCCAAATGTCGTGGGACATGAGAAGGAATTGCTAAAAGGTGATTAAAGGGTTACACATCTTTTATCAAGCAAGCATCGTCATCATCTCAAATAATCCCTTTCGGGCATACAAAACTCCCTAGCACATAATCCTAATCAAGAATCAATTTCCTAAGATCGAAAGGTTCTATGGAAGCTACCATGCAAAGGCCGGGTTTTGGTCAAATAAGGGACCCTTGACACACACCCGATAGGATGCTTCATATACCAAAACATGGTACGAGATCAAGGGTGATCACACGGTCCCATGATGACTTGACCGACCGGGTTACCCCGAGCCTCCAAGGTCATAGTTCCGTGCAATCGACTGGCGAGACATGCAAGTGTAATGCAACGGGCACACAAAAATTAATTAATTTGATTAAAAAGATGCTTTCAAGTCTAATCCTCGAGTGAACCCAAAATCAGAAATTCTAGTCTGCGAAATCAGAGATTCTGGGTTCGATCCCCAGCAGAGTCGCCAGATTGTGGATATCGCAGGTTTTCTTTACCCACAGCTTTTCAAAATCAATTTCTAAAAACAAATGAGTCGCCACTTAATTTTTAAAAGGAAAATTAAGAAACCATTTTAAAAGCAAACTGATCTTTTGCGAAACCAAAGATAAACTGGGTCCGGGGATTATGGAATGAAAGGGGAAGGAGCCCGACGGACTAAAACACCCCCTTTCATCCTATCTCGCGATAGGCCTCTACTCAACATCCTTTTTAATCAAATTATCAATCTAAGCATGCCCTCAATTAATACATATATAGGTATACATAGCACAAGCATGTTGGAAATGGTGTAAAATTGCTAACGGTAAAATATCATTCATAAGCCACGTAATTCAAATAGCAAACAACATGATATGCAATAGAGAACTAGAAAACATACCCGGGATCCAGCCGCGAATATTAAACGTGCAATGCATGCAAGAATAGAAATCCTAAGAAAAGGTCTCTATCACATATAAGCACATAAGGCAAGACCTAGTCTAAAGTGTCGCACATGAAGTTGAAAATCAATTCAAAATCAAAGAAAAGAATTAAACTAGAAAAGGGAGGAGAAGTTGTACCTCAAATGCGCTACAAAACAAAGATTAGTGCGGATTCCTTAGACAAGATATAATATCAAAGAGTAATTAATCCTAAGTCATGTTCAATTAGATACAACTTAAACAAGAGATAAGTCCTACTTATGAATATTAACATGTATGAATGAATGCATGAATATGAACAAGAATGGGACATGAATTTATTCACTAATTTGGATCACTAAGCCTCTGGGTTTAATCTAAATTATCATTGTTCAAAACATGGTTTGAGTCCTAAGCCATTAAGAGACTATTTGAGTTGGAATAAATAAGATTAGACAAAAATGGTAGCAGTTTTTTATGAATTACAGAGAGCAGACCAGACGTTCAAAAATAGGAATAAAATACTTTCAACGGTTGGATCTTAATGATTTTTGGATATGTTATGCCTCTGTGAGTCTAGTTTCTAACCCAAAAAGAAAATCGAGGTTTCAACGGTTAGATCTCCGGGAATACGGAAAATACTAGACCTCACTCAGGATTCTGCAACTCTCTGTCCAGAGATCTTGTATGATTTTTTAAAAATAGCACAAAAATCCGAATTGCTTCATTCTTTTTAGGGAATCTTCCTAACACATTAAGGTTCTTATAAAAAATTATTAGAGGTCATGAAAACTTGGTTAGAGTTCTGATCTATCAATTTTAAAATCGGTTTGCTGTTCTGAAACTATTCTGAAATTCTGGACAGATTGTGGTTGTCTCACAAAACTCATGATCAAACCATTCTAAGCATAAATTCTTACCAAAACAAAAATTACAGTGGTAAAACAATGTGTTATTGACACTTTCCCGTTGGTTTCACTTGATTTCAACGGTTAGATTTCGAACTAAAAATCTTTGATCAAAAACAGTTTGTGAACTCACTGTTTTTATTTTGCTAGTTCAACTTTATTTGTTAACCCCAACTATTAAATCATGAAGTTGGACTTAAACTAAACCATCTCTTCTACCATTTAATGGTCATTGAAGACTAAGGACATCTTTAGACCCATGGATTTTTGATGAAGTATGAAATGGACTTCCCATAATCTCAAACAATGAACTCAAACTTATGGACCAAAACTTGAGTTCAAATCATTACTCCTACCACTTGGTGGTCATTGGAGGCTAAAGACACACATACATGGAGGTTTTAGATGAAGTATGAAGAACTTCTCAAAACCTAAGGAAGAGATTAGTCTAAGCCATAGAGATGGACTTAAACTAAACTACTTCTCCTACCATTTGATGGTCATTGGAGACTAAAAACAACAAATCTACTCTAATCTCCATGGAATATAGTATGAATTCCATAAGATTCATAGTAAAGAGATCCTAGTCATGAGTTGATACTAGCATCTCACCAACTATGTGTAGATTAAAATCATGATTCATTTTAATCTCCATATAGATCATAAGATCATAGGAAACTAAGGAATCAAATTCAAAGAGTTTCAATGAGATATAGAAGATCTCATGAACCTTATGAATGAAGTAGAAATAAAGGAAATCAAAGTTTTATTTAGGAACACAAATTTCTTCAAAACTAATTTATCTCAAACCCAAGGCATTAATTAGATCCAAATTAATTAGATGTCATGAGATTCAATCACAAGTTCTTGGTGGTGTGTGATGAAATGGGGTAAGAAGAGAGGTTTTGAAAATGTGAAAAGTTCCTAGATCTAAGAACTTGTGATTGAATTATTATATATATATATATATATATATGTGTGAAGGCTTTACCTCTAGATCTTCTCAAAACTTGTAGAGATGTTGAGTTTCTCAAGCTTTTCCTCTTCTTCTTCCTCAAGCTTCAAGCTCCTTTAATGGTGATTTGATGTTTGGGTAGAGTTTTGGTGGGATTTGGGTAAAATAATTGGTAGAGTTTCTCTCTCTATATTTCTTTCCTCTAAAGCTCTCCCAATATTTTTTTCTATACCATTCAAGTGTCTCCCCCAAAATGAGAGAAATGGGTTTTTTATAGACTTTCATTACCTTAGGGGCTAAGATAAGGGTAGATAGGTCAATTTGGGGTGGGTTAGGAATATTCCATGGCATCTCTAACTCTCCATGGCACTTCTATGTAATTCCAAGAAACTTGAAGGGCATTTAAGTTGGCTAGAATAAAGGAACATTCTAGAGCATCTTTAAAGCACATGGGAGATTAGTGCCCAACAAAGGGCTTTTTGGGTATTTACTTTGGATTAGGAATATGCCAAGGAATCTCTAACTCTCCAAATCACATGGGATACTTTCTTTTATTATTTTCTTTTTCCTATATATATATATGTATAGACACATTTTTTCTTTTTTTTTTAAAATCTAAATTAATCATATGAGTCACCAAATAGTATCTTTTTCTCTTTTTTTCTTTTTGAATCTAAAAATATGAGAAACAATGTTATTTTTATAAAATATCATTATTATTATTATTTAATCTATTCTATTTTTTTTAGAAAGTAACCCATGATCTAGTGAGCTCGAGACAGATGGTCAGTGATTGGCCAAATCTAGGGATATTAGGAGCAAGTTTTGGGAGCTTGAAGCTTTTCAAAAGTCGAAGCGATGAACTTGAAGAAAATCGTCGGGACATTATTCATCATTGATTTCTAGAGGTGAATCCCCCCTAAGTTTAATAGTTTGGTCAAAATTGGGGTGTCTACAATACGTTAATTAAAAAGGTAGGTCGTGTAGAGATTTCACAGAATATAGTTTTGGGACGTTATTTTGGACCCAAACGAAACCTAGTCGGAAACTTTTGAAATTTATAGTTTTCACTCATAAAGTTATAAAATGGATGTACGCAAAGTTTCGAGAACTAATTAGAAGTTTGAGGAACTCGTGGGGAGGTAAGAGTAATTTCCAGAACTTTTGTCTATATATAGATGAGGATGAGATTCATTCTCATCCAAACTTTCCAAAATATCTAGAGAGAGGAGAGAGAAGGGAGATTTGGAGCCAACGGGCTTTGCGACGCCGATCGACGACCGTTCGTCCGTCAGATTTTCTCCAGATTTCAGATTTGAACTCGTGGAGGTAAGATCTACGTTTTGATACCACTTAGGCCGTGTTTGGCCAAGTTTTGTAAAGATCTTAATTTTAGACTTTTGGGAAAAACAGGTATAAACTTATAGGAATTTTCTCAAATTCGAAATCCGACGTTTAGTTAGCCTCCTAGTCGATCCTTCAAAGTTTGGGGGAAATCGCACGAGGTATGAAGTTCTAACTTGTGAAATATAGGGAAATACATGTTTTATATTTCGACGACGAAATTGTGATCCGGGCGAAATCCATGTATAAATTGTAGGCCCGTTAATTATGCACGCGCTAAATTGTGAAAAGCATGTCTAAATTTATGCGAGCACGTTAAGTTGTCTATGTGGGTTAAATGGGAGTCTTATACAAATTCATGCCGGAGTAAGCTTCTCGATGTTTGAGAATTTAGTAGCGACGGCTACTGTGCATGGTTGATAGACTTGGACTTGCCATGGCACTTGTGGATACAATAGTTGATGGACTTGGACTTGCCATTGGTATCGCGGTTTAAGACTTGGACTTGTCGCTACCGGATGAATGCGTATTTTTTTCTCCCTAGAGACTATTGTATGATTTATGAGATCAAAGCATGATTTGTCATATATTGTACATGTTAGACTTGTACGCTCAGCATATAGCTGAGCAGTGGAGATGTACTCCATTGCAGGTAAAAAGAAAGACAAGAAGAAGTGTGTGGAGTGAGGCCGATGAACGCCGGGGAATCACCTTTGTATATGTTTTTGTTTTTAAATCCAAAATCTTGTGTAAGGATTTGTATATTATAATACGTTGTAATAGATCCTTGGATTAGCTTTGTAATATGGTAATTCTGTACTTGAATGTCTGTAATTGTGTTTTAATATGTTGAAAATCAGTTATGGTTGGGATTGTTGTTGGTATTGAGAAGCATGAGTTGTTAATTTTCAGCATAGGGCTGCCCAGCAGGGGAGCTGTCGACTGGACCCAGGGTCAGTCGACTGGATCTCGTGTGTTTGAGACACTGAAAGTGAATAGTAAGAGAAGCAGTCGACTGGACCCCTTTATCAGTCGACTGGACACTGTTGATTTTTGGCTACTGCTTCTGATAGTGGAAAAGCAGTCGACTGGATTCTCTGAGCAGTCGACTGGACCCCTTTGATTAAGTTGCATTTTGTGTTCTGCTTGACACAGTCGACTGGGAATCCTGATCAGTCGACTACACAGTCGACTGGCGACTGTTTTCAAAAAAACTGTTTCTTTTGAAGTGTTTTCCTTTAGCCAAAACTTTTTATAACTCTGATTTCAATGGATTTTACAAACTCAGAGGGTAATGTTTCCCTAAGTTTTAAATATCCAGGGTTGTTTTAAAGTTCTTTCCGCTGCGTATATTTATATGATTGTTTGGATGAGCCTTGGTGGCGTGCCACGTATCCTATTTTCACGCGTAGTGGGATGGGTCGTGACAATCACACTCTCCATCAGAGGTCCTATTCGAGTTAGCAGGTCGATACCAACTCTCCTAGAATCCCCCTCCCCTTTTGTAATAAAAACTTTTTACTTGTGATTACTTTGAATATAAACATAACTTTTTTCGATATAAGTGTAGCAATGACATCATATATAATATGTTTTTAGGGATATTTATTGTTCTAATATATGATTGTTCTACATGTATTTCATAGGCACAAACTCGCGCCACATGTAGGGGTTTAAGAAAAAATGGAGGACCAAGCCGACAGACCAATCCAGAGTGGTTCGGTCAGTTTTCAAAAAATAATGGCAATTTTAAAAATCGACCGAACCGTGTGACTATAATTGATTGATTTTCAAACATGCAAAATATCAAAAATAAATAAATAAATTATTGAACCGAACCGAATTGTTTACACCCCTACACACATGGATCAATCTTATCATGTGATGTTTTAGTGCGTGTGCAAGCTAGGATTTCTTAGTTATACCCCTATGAATTTGTTCCTAATTTTAGTGTGTTTATTTAAAGCACCAAAATTTCCCTATGCTTTCCCCCAATTTGAAAATTATCCCCTACAATTTGGCAAAAGTATTTTTAGGCAACTTCCATTTCGGATTTAAAAGCTTATTTTGTACTCGTAATGTTTATTTAAAGCACCAAAATTTTCCCTCAATTTGAAAATTTCCCCTATAATTTGGCAAAGTTTTGTTTGGCACCTTCTATTTTGGAAAGCTTATTTTGTAGAAATCTTTTTGAACGCCTCATTAATTTTGTGTTGTTCCAAATAGTCACGTAGACCGTAACCTAGTTTTAGCAAAAAGGGCCCCTCAGCTAAAGCCTAAACCCAACATCCCCTAATTCCTAACTCTTAAGCCAAAATTTATTTTGGCTTAAGGCTTAAATGTTTTGACATGAGGACTATTTAACTTAAGAGTAATATTTGGGACACAACTTTCATACAACTTTCATACAACCTCCCTAAAAGATGTGTATATCTCTTTCCTGTGATGTTACTGGATCCCACAATGACACAGGAAAGAGATAGACACATCTTTTAGGAAGGTTGTATGAAAGTTGTATGAAAGTTGTGTCCCAAGTATTACCCTTAACTTAATGACTTTTGGCCGAATGTTGTTTGACTTTTGACTTAAGAGCTTATTGCTTAGAAAATATTTTGTTGTAATTTATCGGAAAGTATCGAAGACACGCAAAGTTTCAAATGCCAAAATCACATTAAGTTCGCTATTAACCGTTTACACATAGTTAGAAAATTGTTCGATTATGCCTTTAGGGCAAGGGTTATACCCAGTTAAAAAAAATGTACATCTAAGCAAATACATACTAATTTTTTTTTCCCCAAAACTCTTAAAAAGTACCACTTTTACTCCAAATTCCAAAAGTACCCTTTACAGTGACCATCCCATCTTTATGCATAATGTTTAGCTATTGATGGAAAATGGAAAATAATAGCCTCATCATTTGAAGCTGCGGAAAGAGACCTTTAACTTTGGAGTAAAAAACAAGAAAAATGGATTGCCCTTGGATCCCCTCAATCTCATTATATTGTCATATACCATAAAATAACAAGACCCCAATCTCAACCTCATAGATCTTTTTTTTTTTTTTAATCATTTTGCAAGTTCATTCCTTGTCTTGTTGTACCATAAATCATTTGATTTATGATTTTTTTTTTCTTACTTGTCCTTTTCTTTTCTAAGTTTCTAACTAAACTAAGAAAAAAAATCCAATTTTTAATACGATTTTCCTAATTTATTATTTTACATTTTACCTTTTCTTCTCCTTTTTCCGACTAAATTAACTTGCAAAACATCAAAAGATATAAAAGTTTATTATAATGGATATAAAACTTTGACCGACATTTCTTCAAATTTTTTATGTTTTATCTAAACAAAACCTAAATAAAAATTCTAAACTACTCCATCAAAAAAAAAATTTAGACTTCTATTATACTAATATAGGTCACCATTATACAAACAAATATACGACATTAATTACTAATATCTTTAACAACTAACAATAATTGCAACTACTGGTTCATTTAATTCCCAGTGCTGGCTTTAAATGTGGTGTTCTATACACTCGTCACCAATGCTATGTTTTGTGCACAATAAGATAGAGCTTGCATTTCCAATTTAGATAAGCGCTTTTGGAAGTATGAGACCTGATTGTTAAACCAAATCATCTAATTTGAAACTGCTGAAAGATTTGCTTTACATTAACATTGTAAGCTATAATATAAGTTTATTCTTTGAAAGTGGTGAAAAAAAATTGTAATGCCCCAAGTGGTTTACTAGCCCAACAACTTGACGGGCCTATCACATTGTCCCTTAAAATGCTTAAGCTCAAGTTGTCACTAGTAACCCCATTGGTTCTCCATATAACAGACTAATTTATATTTATCTGATGTAGGACGGGATCTCACAATCTCCCCCACTCAAAGACGCGGCGTCCTCGTTGCGTAGGCCCAGTTCTCCACTTGGCTGGTCAATGTGGAAGCAGATCATTGGTGACCACAGAGCAGCCCATTAGCGTGTAAAAAGTATACTACCTCGAGGCCTCTACCCCTATCCGGAGCCTCTACTTCTCTGCCACACCACCCATGGCGCCCTTACGGGACCAGAGTTGGCTCTGATACCATTTATAACGCCCTAAGTGGTCCACTAGCCCAACAATTTGACAGGCCTGCCACATTCGCCCTTAAAATGCTTAAGCCCAAGTTGTTAGTAGTAGCCCCCTGGTTCTACATATATCAGACTCATTTTTTAAATTTATCCTATGTGGGATGGGATCTCACAATCTTTTTTTCTCCATTCTTTCTCTTCTCTTCATCTCTGGCCCGAGAAAGTGTGTGTATGGTTATGTCAAGAATTGAACCAAACAGACCCAAGGCCACCAAATGAAGGTGCATATAAAGAGAATGGGAGTACCACATGTCAAAACACGAAGCAAAGTTAAAAACTTATCTCTGCAGGTGGCAATCGATTGGTATCAGATATTTAAAGGCAATCGATTAAGAAAGATGACAATCGATTGGGATAGTGCCACGTTTTGGAAAAGATGGCAATCGATCGAATACTAAAAAGTGGCAATTGATTGGGACACAAAGTTAACCAAAGGAAAAGTAAAGGCCATACAAGTATACAGGAATAAATGCCATGTCTTGTTTATTAATATACACTCCAAAATACAGGGTATTACACCACGAACACAGACAGTTCCTAATATATATGGTAGCGGAGGGCCATGGTAGCAAAGGGCGGACCATGCCCGCATCTCGCAAGTCTTGGAAATTTTTTTATGGTTTGTTCATGGATTTAGGATAGAGAAATGGCCAAAAAAAAAACACACACACACTAAGAAAAAATTTTATTCTTTATTTAGTTAATAAGAAAAAAAGTGAGAAAAATAAGATTTTGACTCATGTTGGTGACTTCTTTGCTCTTTTCTTAAGCATGAAGAAAAATACTTGATAATTAGTTTTGATCCTTGTTTTTCTCTCCTTTTTCTTTTACTTCTTTAAAATAAAATGTAATCTAGCTATGAGTATAAATTGAAATGAAAATTTCGATTCCAACCAGAAAAATTGCGATTTTGGAACACTACATTCAGTTTGGAATTCTGAAAGTTCTGAACTTTTTTTGGATTGGAATTCAAAAATTCCAATTTATGATCCAAACATTTTGAAGTACTCCGAACCCTGTTTGATCCGAATTTTTTGATATATTTACGAAAATTTCTATATTCTTAGTAATGACAATGTAATCAATAATTATTGTTGTTCACTTATAGAAAATGATACATTATTATATTCTAATGCTATGTTATAAACGCATGAATATATACATAATATATAATATACTTATGATCCAATAAATTCAACCATCATTCATTCGCGATCATGTCATTTCAAATATTCTGAAAAAGTTTTGAAAATATCCAAAAATTTCCAAAAAAGTTCTGAAAAATTCAATTGCAAAACTTTCCAAAATTCCAAAATCGAAATGATTTTTAGAATTTTGGAATTTATGGAATGAGAATTGGAATGAGTTGATCTTGGGCCTACTTATCAATATCACTGGCCAATATGAACTACACAATATATCTATATAAACTAAGACATGCTTTTCATACAAAATATGAATACATGTCAAGAAATCATTCCAAAACACATAGTTGAATCACTCACCTCCGATTTACGCTCCTATAATTCAATCCAAAGAAAACATGTGCACAAAGAACGTCCAAAAATCATTCTAGTACAATTCCTATGGATTAGAAATCCAATTATCAACTTTTATGAAAAATTCTAGAAAATAACTTTTTAGAAAACTTAGCCAAACATGGCCTAATAGGTATCAAAACGACGGCCTTACCTCAAGGAGTTCGAATATGAAATTTGGTGAAAAACCAGCGGACGAACGATCGTCGTTTGGCGTCGAGAAGCTCTAAGTAATCAAATCCCCCTTTTGGGCTCTTCTTGAGTTTTAGGTTAGAAGTTATAAAATATCAATATTCATCTCTATCTATATATAGGCAACACTTCTGAAAATTATGTTTACCTCCCTACGAGTTTTCAAAACTCCTAATTAGTCTCTGAAACTTTCTACACAGCTAATTCGTAGCTTTACAAGTAAAACCTCAAAATTATAAAAGTTTCCAACTAAGTTCCATTTGGTTGCTAAAATGCAAATTTCAACATGACTTTTCTAAAGTTGCTAATCAGCCTACCAAATTAATAGTGTGTTCATTCGTCCTCACCAGGATGCTAAAACTAACAACAGGAATAAATTCTAAACCAGAAATAATACAGATATTGAAATACACAGGTAAACATTTATTTTCAGATAAACATTTAAGTATTCCACAGTGAACGTCTCATACTCGGAGAGACTTCACAACATCCAAATTCTCATTCAACACCGTCTCAACGGGTTCTCTAATACAGATACCCAAATCGACTCGTGAGTCAACACTCACTCAAACATGTGCCAAAAAGCACAACACATCACATTATTATGCATGACAATGTAATGCAATGAAATAACACAAATGCGGGTGTTATACAGCTTCACCACCAAGCGTGAAAACATATCCACTTGTAGATTTTGAATATTTCATATCGGATATCCAATTTGAATCACTGTATCATTCCAATACAGCTGGATATCTCATGTAGTGCAAACCCTGATCACGTGTATATCGTAAGTACCACAGTACCCTTGCTATCCCTTTCCAGTGTTCAGCACTAGGATTACTAGTGATCTACTCAGTCGACTAACTGAATAAGCAACGTCAGGCCTTGTACAACTCATTAGGTACATCAAACTTCCTATCACTTGAGAATAGTCCAATTAAGAAACACTATCACCGGTATTCTTAGATAGGTGTAGACTTAAGTCCACAGAAGTCCTTGCTACACTTGTATTAGACTTGTTGAACTACTCTAGAATCTTGTCTACATAATGTGACTGTGACAAAACAAGTCCATTAGTATTTCTAGAGATATTGATGCCCAATATAACATCAAAAAATCCCATATCTTTCATGTTAAATTTAGAATTCAACATTTTCTTAGTAGATTTAATGATCTTATAATTACTACCCACTATGAACATGTCATCAACATATAGACATAAGATGACATAGCCTTCATTCGTGTCTTTGACATTAACACATTTGTCACACTCATTGATTTTAAATCCACTAGAGAGTATAGCTTTATCAAATGTTTCAGGCCATTGTTTTGGAGCTTACTTTAAGCCATACAACAATTTGACAAGCTTACATACTTTATTTTCTTGCCCTGGAGCAGAAAATCCTTCAGGTTGTTCCATGTAGATTTTTTCATTCAAATCTCCATTAAGGAAGGCAGTCTTAACATCCATTTGATGTATTTCAAGATCTTGCAAAGTTGTGATCGCAATAATCATACGAATGGATGTTATTCTCGTAACAGGAGAATACGTATCAAAGTAGTCTAGACCCTCTTTTTTGTCTATACCCTTTCATGACAAGTCTTGTCTCATACTTATCAATAGTACCATCCGTTTTCATTTTTCTTTTAAAAATCCATTTGTAACCCAACGACTTATAACCAGGAGGAAGATCTACCAGTTCTCAAGTATGGTTTTGTATGATAGAATCAATTTTCACTATTGATTGCTTCTTTCCATAATGGATCATCTGGTGATCTAATAGCTTCATTATAGCTTTAAGACTCACTTTCTATAACATAAGTTAGAAAATCTAGACCAAAAGATTTTGAGGTTCTAGCTCATTTCCCACGTCTAGGCTCAACATCAACATTCTCTTCTTGGGTTTTACTAGTTTCCCCAACAATCTTAAATGTGCGTTTTTAGAACTATATTTCTCTTTACAAGGAAATATATTCTCAAAGAACGACGCATTTCTAGACTCCATGATCGTGTTTTTGTGTATATCTGGGTTTCAGATTTATGTACAAGAAATTGATACGCACTACTATTATGTACATTGCTAATAAATAAACAATCACCAGTTTTTGGACCTATCCTCTCTTTCTTAGGAGTAGGTACAAGAACCTTTGCAAGACACCCCCACATTCATAAGAATTAATAGGAAGGTTTTCGACCATTCCACTATTCATAATATAATTTGCAGAGAGAATTACCTCCCCCCACAAGTTTTGTGGCAATCCAAAACTTATTAACATAGCATTCATCATTTCTTTTAAGGTACGATTTTTCCTTTCAACAACTCCATTTGATGGAGGCGAATAAGGTGCAGTGGTTTGGTGAATAATTCCGTGTTATGCACAATACTCACCATATGGTGCTATATATTCACCACCCCTATCACTTCTTAACACCTTAATCTTTTTGCTAAGTAGATTTTCAACCTCTGTCATATATAGAATGAACTTATCCAAAGCTTCATCCTTACTTTTTAGTAAATACACATAACAGTATTTAGTGCAATCATCAATAAAAGTAATAAAATACTTATTACCACCTCTTGATTGAACCATTTTTAAATCACATACATCAGTGTGGATTAATTCCATTAGTTCAGTGCTTCTTTCAACTGATTGAAACGAAGTATTCGTTAATTTTGCTTCAACACAAGTTTCACATTTCTGACTTATGTGAATATGGAAGTTTGGTATGTGGTCTAATTTAATTAATCTTCACAAAGAATTAAAATTAGCATGTCCTAGTCTACCATGCCACAAATTAGAAGACACAAGCAAGTAAACATAAGTTGTACTCATTTTATTAATCTTTGGGAATACAGTCGTTACATTAAGTTTGAACATCCCATTACACATATACCCCTTCCCCACATACATTCTCGCTTTGGTCAACACCACCTTGTCTGACTCAAAGACCATTCGGAAGCCATGCTTGCTTAGGAGAGATCCATATACCAAATTCTTATGAATTTCTGGTACATAAAGGACATCGTTGAGAGTTAGCTCTTTCCTGAAGTCATCTTTAGAATTATTTTCCTTTGGCCTTCAACATCCGAGGAAGCAGAATTTTCCATATACATCTTCTCCCCACTTGTAATTGGTTCGAAGGAAGTGAACATAGTTTGTCGAAGCATATGTGGCGAGTAGCACCAGTGTCTATCCACCACTCCCTTGGGTTTGAATCCACCAAGTTCACCTCAGAGACCACAGCCGACAGATTAATATCAGAGACATCCCTTCAGATAGAATCTAACTCTGTCATATTAGCTTGATTATTCTTCTTGAGTTTGTTCTATGGCAGACGACATTCACAAGCACGGTGTCCTGTTATTTCACAGTTGAAGCATTTCCCTTAAAACTGGAACTTCGATTTCTTGGAGATGCCGCCTTTTGGGCCTATTTTAGACCCTTTGCCAGAAGGAAATTTCTTCTTCCCATGTGAACTTTAACCATGCTTAACCATATTAGCTTTGGCCCCAAAATTCCCCAAATTCCTGTCAGCCCCTTTGTTCTTTTCTTCAATTCAAAGCCTGACGATGAGATCTTCAATCTTCATCTCCTTTCGCTTATGCTTCAAATAATTCTTGAAGTCCTTCCAAGCAAGGGGTAGCTTTTCAATTATAGCAGCAACTTGAAAAGTTTCGCTCAAGGTCATCCCTTCAGCATGGATTTCATGCAAGATTATTTGCAGCTCCTGAACTTGACTAATCACAGTCTTCGAGTCAACCATTTTATAGTCGAGGAATCTCCCAACCACAAACTTCTTGGACTCAGCATCCTCAGTTTTGTATTTTCTGTCTAAGGACTCCCACAGTTCCTTAGTAGTGGTCTTGACACTATATACATTATATCGTGTAAGCCATTTAAGACATAGTTTTGCCACAAAATGTCCAAGTGCTTCCAAGCATCAATAGCTAGCACAACCTCTCGATTTGTTCATTCTCATTAGGAACATGAGCAACTTGTTTCAAGAACCTCACATGGTTCAAGGTGGTAAGATAAAACAACATCTTTTGCTGCCATATCTTGAAATCCACACCAATAAATTTTTTGGGTTTCTCCCCGTGGTTCACAAGAACCGTTTGGATTGAGGGAACCTTCACAGGGATCGAACCAATCACCACGGTGTTGGAGCCAAAAGCAACATCGGTTGCAACAGTGTTCGCAGCAGTGTTCACAGTCTCATTTGCCATTCTGAAAATATTATCAATAGAGAAAAGAAATTAAATCTAATATTTTTAATTTTTATTCTCCTCTTATTTTTAATAGTGCTAGAATTTTCTTTTCAAATAATTATTAGGAAAATGAGGGAATTTAAGATTCTGCTCGCCTAGTCTATAACACCTGCATGCATGTTATTGCATTTCATTACATTGTCATGCATGATAATGTGATGTGTTGTGCATTTTGGCACATGCTTGAGTGAGCTTGAACTCAAGAGTCGATTTGGGTGTCTGTGTTAGAGAACCCTTTGAGACGTTGTGAATTTAGTTGTTTGTGGTTGTGAAGTCTCTCCGAGTATGAGACGGTCACTATGGAATACCTTAAATGTTTATCTGCAAATAAATGTTTACCTGTGTATTTCAGTATCTGTATTATTTCTGCAAATAAATGTTTATAATATAATTCTGTTGTTAGTTTTAGCATCCTGGTGAGAACGAATTAACATGCTATTAATTTGGTAGCCTAATTAGCAACTTTGGAAAAGTCATATAAGCATTTGCGTTTTAGAAACCAAACGGAACTTAGTCAGAAACTTTTATAATTTTGAAGTTTCACTTGTAAAGCTATGAATTAGCTGTGTAGAAAGTTTCAGAGTCTGATTAGGAGTTTTGAAAACTCTTGGGGAGGTAAACATAATTTTTGAAAGTGTTGCCTATATATAGATAGAGATGAATCTTGATATTTTATAACTTCTAACCTAAAACTCAAGTGGAGGGCAAAAGGGTGATTTAGTTGCTTAGAGCTTCTCGACGCCAAACGACGCCCGTTCGTCCGCTGGTTTTTCCACCAAATTCCATATTTGAACTCCTCGAGGTAAGGCTGTCGTTTTGATACCTATTAGGCCATGTTTGGCTAAGTTTTTTGAAAAGTCTTTTCCTAGAATTTTTCATAAAAATTGATATTTGGACTTTTGATCCATAGGAGTTGTACTAGACGAACTTTTGCACGTTCTTTGTACTTGGGTTTTCGTTGGATTGAATTATAGGAACATTATTTGGATATGGGTGATTCAACTATGCTTTTAGAATAATTTGTTGACATGTATTCATGTTTTGTGTGAATAGCATATCTTAATTCATAGATATCTATTGTGTAGTTCATATTGGCAATTATATTATTAAGTAGGCCCAATAGCATGGTGACAGGTTTTATTTTCCATGAGTATGGTGATATGTATTTGAGCATGTTGAATTACTTATTTGGGTCAAAAGAGCATGTGGTTATTGAGCCATTTTGTGGAGCTGATATAGGCATTAAGGTCGCACGATTGAAGAGAAGAATCGTGGGTCTTACTCTTTCGCGTGGACTTATTGGCAAGGAGTCGCTGATTGGGAGTATGGGACGTACACGTGAGGCTCCGGAGACTAGTATGAAATATAGAGATGTGAATGCGATCATTTTTATCATTCATGTGCATATGTTGTTTTATTCACTAAGCATTAGCTTAAACAAATCGAATATGTGTGGTTATTCAAATAACCATTGTAGGTATTAATGCTGGCGAGGAATCGCAGAAGTGAGCACGTGGGTTTGGGAGTTCACTTAGAAGGCACCTGAATATTAATCTTGTAGTTTTGGGACAATAGAAATGTTGTAATAAGGATTTGGTTGTTTTAACTTATATTAACTTGAAATCGTAGAACGAGTTCATAATGTTGTAATAGATTGTTGTAATAACCTGCATTTCCATTTAATTTTAAATTACATTTTCATATTTAATTGGTAATTGCATTGTCATATTTAATTTCATTCGGTATTGACTGCTTCATTTAATTACATTTCCCATGTTCTAAATTTTATTCCTTGATTTATTGCAAGCTATGTATTCTTTTGGGGTCAAATTGTAATTTTTACAAAATTAGTAATACCTGTGTGGATTTCAAAATCTGTATTTCAAAATGGTGAAAATAACTTCTATTGACTCAAACAGTATTTTTATGAAACCAGAAAATCACTTCCTACGTTAAAATGAATTTCCTATATTTTTGTGGTGACCACCGCGCCCCGAAAATACCAGTTTATGTTCAAAACTGTCCACGCTGTGTGAACTTCCACAGATTTTGGAAGTGACCGATTTGGACATTTGCTTTATTTCCAATTATGGCAAGTGATGATTGCCTTGTGCCTTGTTTGGGAACATACAACTTATATGTGCAAATGTTGTGCCATAAACTAAGTTGCCAAACAACTTTTCATTGACCCCTATTGATCTATACTTGCCTCTTCAAAATCTGATGGTGTATATATATATACACGTATGTATTTAGTTATAGAAACTCATGTTTAGGCTGTGCATTCTTTAGTTATCCTAACTAAATTGGAATTAAGAGCAATGGTAGAGTAAACTTGAAACAACTTGGGCACCAAGTTGTAGTTTTACTATTTATAACTCACACTCTCATTCACAAGCTGCACAATTGCCATTACAAAACTGAATTTCAGAGCATTAGAGAGAAATACAGAGAGTTCTACAGGTTTTATTTTAGAGAGAGAAAGCTTCAATCACCATAGCCAAGCTTGGATTAATTTCTTATTTGAGCTCATCTTTCTCAAACAATCTCTCTATACTAAATCAAAGTGAGTATTACTAACTCACTCAAAATGTAATCCATTCCTTACTTACTGATTTGGGTAGTTAATTTGTAGAATCACCATTGATGTTGTACGTTGAAGTTCATAGCTTGAAAAATGGAGATTTTCCAAACTCAACCAAAACCTGTTTTGTTAGATGAATATGATAGATTACATGTCATATACACTATACCCAAAGTATGAGACCTTAATTTGTTCATATAAGGAAGTATATAAGAAAATTAGTTTTGACATGTTTTAGTTTTTCATAAAATTAGAGAGCTATAGTTTAAATCATGTTAAATTAATTGTAGATTCTTAATCCTTGTGAAAATCTAAAGAGAATCATATATTACATGCCCCATTTACTTCCAGAATTGAAAATGGGTCAGTTTAGACCCTGAATTGCTGAAACAGAGTAATCTGACGAAGAAGATGCAGCCTCTGCATCACCTCGCGCGCGCGATCGCGCGAGCGGCCCGCGCGAGCGACCCCTCGCGCGAGCGAGGTATGCGTCCCCATGCAATCAGTAAAGTTTATATATAAGAAAATTGAAATTTGGACAGGTCGCGCGAGCGAGGGTCGCGCGAGAACCTCATCGCGCGAGCAATCCGCGCGCGCGACCTTGCTTTCCTCAGGCAGACAGAAAAGTATATAATAAAAAGGAAATTTGGGCATATCGCGCAAGCGGCCCGCGCGAGCGACCTTTCGCGCGAGCGGCCCGCGCACGCGAGGTTTGGCAGTTTCTATTTTTGTCTATTTTCTGTTAAGGGACTGTTTGGTTCAACTTTTTAGTACTGTTAAGGTTCTGTTTGGGATATTTAGTTAATCAGAACTCTATTTGGTTATGTTTGAATGATTAAAACATTGTGTTATGACTTGTCAATCCCCGTACGCGCGTTGTTCCTTTAATTCAGCATTTTGCTTTCGTTTAAGTGCATATCATTCATGTGGGGTCAGTGGTACATGCATGGGGGTGTTAGTCAGTGTGGAAAAGAGTAATGGTAGTGTGGAAAGAGTATGTGATTGAGATTGTGTTGTGGTTGTGGTTGAGATTGTGTTCGTGGTTGTGGTTGTGGTTGTGGTTGTGGTTGTGGTTGTGGTTGTGGTGAGGGTATCTTTGAAATGCGACGGTGGCAAATATGGACACTCCCTGACGCCCATGGAAGCGTTAAAGTGTGTGACGCCGAACTCGGACATTCCCTGGCACCCATGGTAGTGCTAAAGTGTGGCCTACGGACACTCCCTGATAACTCGAGTCTGGATACTGTGTGAGGGGTTGCCCCGGTATTTGCATGGCGGTTAGGGTATTCAAAGTGTGAGGCATTGGACACTCCCTGGTACCCCGGACCAAAGTGTGAGGCAAACTGGACACTCCCTGGCGCCCCGTTGCTAAAGTGTGGCTATCTGAGTGTTTCAAAGATACCAGGAGTAGGATAGTGGGTTGTTGTGACTGTCGAGAGAAAAGAGTCAGCAAGATGAGTGTGGTGCATTGTCTCATTACACAAGTGTCTGTATTTATGAATGAACGGCTTTTAATATATTCCTTGTTGTTTTATAAAATGAATTCTTTCTGCGTTTTAATGATTGATATCGTAATTTAATAATGGAAAAAGGTAAATGGGTATGCTTTACATTCAAAGTCATGTTTTTAATACTCACCAGCTTCTTGAAGCTGACGACGTTGATGCGTCCTGGACATTCGTGTTCAGGCTTTGCAGGCTATAACCAGGAGGAATCATACGACTATGCGAATTGAGAATGGCCGCTTTTGGAATAAGAGAACTGCTCATTTAATATATGATTTAAGTTTATCTGTTTAAGTTTTAAACTGTTTTGTTTTAAGGATGACTGTAACAGACACTAAGTTATTGTTTTATTTTCAAGGCGGTCTGTGCCTTAGTTGACCCCGTACTGTAATATGTAATAAGTTAGAAAATTTTTGTAAGCCTTGATTGCTTTACTCTGATTATTATGTTTTGTTGTTCGACGTTTGGGACGGAATCGATCCTTCAAACTGTCGCGACCTACGGGTCCATAAAGGAAATTAAACGTTTTCCTTATTTATGCTACGTCGGGGCGTGACAGGATTTAGTGGTATCAGAGCCAGGTTATTATTTATCTCAAGATAGTTTAGCCAGGTTAGGGTTTACCAGTATAGACCCGATTCCACATTCCATTAAGTGTTACACACCCGATGATACGACAGGGAGGATAGACTCAGAACCCAAACGCCTAAGATTATCTTTGTTCTGACTTAGATAGTACCTTCTTACCAGGTATGGATCCAGCTCCTCCGCTATATGTACCAGACAGATTTGGAGGACACTTTGTGATACTTGGGGCAGTGATCCCAGCCTTTCTTGACTTATATCATGCGGCCGTTGAGCAGTTGGCCACAGCGACCGTAGTATCTGAGGTATGGCACCAGGTTCACGTGGTAGGCCTAGTTGACCTGACTCGTATCCGTTTAGAGCTTCGTTACTTCGCAGAGGCTCAGCGTTTGGTTTTGGTCGAGATTTTGAGATTGGTCGATAGCGATGCTTTCTACCTCCCCCTCGAGATCCAGATTGTGCATGCCCATCTGGCTCAGTTAGAGATGCCTCCGCCGATGGTTCCCATTGCTGAGGATGATGCTGAGATTGTTCATGTGGTCCCAGTAGGTGGGGAGATTATAGAGGACGACATAGGTCTAGATGATCTTGCCGCTGAGCTCGAGGCTGAACTAGCACTGGAGCTAGCTTTACCTGAGGAGATGGTAGGTGAGGCAGATGCTCCTCTACCTGCTTCATCGTCCACCTCTCACAGCTATGACGGGGTTGGACCGTTCATTGTTCAGCGATTTCGCCCTGTCGATTCGCTAGATCTCCTGATAGCTGCTTATGGAGATGATTGACGTTCTAGTTATGACTTGTACATATTAACTGCTTTTGACTATTAGCTCTGTCTCTTTTTGCAACTGTAATTACATGCATTAGAGTTTAGGGCAATGACCCCATTTTTGTAACATTAACTCTTGCATGCGTCCTAACCCATACAGATAGGGTAGACATTAATCTGACCATACATGCTTTTTGTATCAACTTGACAAGAAGTGATATATATAAAATATACTCTTTTGAATGATGTTGTCATTTAAATTGCTTCATAAAACACTGTTGCATGCATGTTTCTCATTCTACTATCACTATCATGCATAGAATGGCTGGAGGAGTAAGGAGGAACAGAAATCTAATCGAGGGGGCACCTGAGGCTGCTGATCCCACAGGAATATTTGAAGCTTTCATTAGACGTCTCGAAAGGGTTAGTAATCAGAATGAAAACCGACGAGACCGCCAGACTGGAGACAAATTGCTGGAGAGATTCCGTGCACTAAGGCCCGAGCAGTTTGCGGGTACAGCAGAACCCTGGAAGGCCGAACAATGGTTGAGACAGATGGACCGGATGTTCGAGGCTGTCCAATGCAACGAGATGGACAAAAGGAGGTTGGCTACGTTTCAGCTGACCGATGCTGCCGCAGATTGGTGGGATTCGGTCATAGCTACTATCGGGAATGGAGTTGCAATGGGGATGACGTGGACTGCGTTCAAGGGGAGATTCTTGGAGAAGTACTTCCCGGCTACGGAGAGGCATAGAAGAGAGAAGGAATTCATGGATCTGACGCAAGGAACCAAGTCGGTGCAAGAGTACACCACACAGTTTGAAAGACTGTCTTGATTTGCTCCACACCTAGTTGATACTGAGGAAAAGAAGATCCGTAAGTATAACCAAGGGCTGACACCGCAGATTCGTCGCCTGACTCTTGGCCACCTAGATAAATCATTTGAAGGACTTGTTGGTTTGGCTACCGATCTCGAAGAGGATGCTCGAGTGAGCCGAAAACAATTTGAGTTCCGACCGCCTCACAGGGGTAATTTTGGGAATAGACCACCAATGAACCGAACCCAAGGGCAGAAGAGAAATTTCGACGGAAGCAAGAAGACTCAGGCTATTACCTATCCGACTCAACCCCGAGTAGGAGAAGGAAGTAGTGGTGGAAAGTGCTTCAACTGTGGCAACCCGGGACATTTGGCTCGTGATTGCAAGGCACCAAGGCGTGCTACTCAGCAAGGGATAGTCTGCTTCAACTGTGGTGAACCAGGTCACATCAGCAGGTTCTGCACTGCTCCTAAGCAGGTGACTTATGGTCAACAGGGATAGACTCGCTTGAATGCGGTTATCCCCGATGCCGCTGGATATGATGGAACTGCGTACGAAGAAGGAGATTATGGAGAAGCTCAACCTGATCAGCAAGCAGTAGAAGGTACATTAACTCTGTTTAACTCCCATGTTAAAGTGTTATTTGATACGGGTGCTGCTCTTTCGTTCATATCTGTTAATACAATTCGGAGATTGGGTATCTTACCTCATCGCTTAGAGAAAGCTTTGAAGGCTACTTCGCCATTAGGAGCTGCAGTCAGATTAGGACACGTGTGTGTAGACACCCCATTTTGTCGGCTATCAGATTTAGGAGACCCATAGCTTGGTGGTTCACAATGATCGTAAAAGACTCAAAAGGACTCTCGGAAGTCAGCTCTATCTCTCAGAATGCTCAGAATGACCAAAATGCCCCTGAAAGCCCGAAAACTCCCAGATTTGGTCCCAAAGTTCTGAAAACATACTACGTCGTAAGAAAAGTGATAAAATAAGTTTTTAAATAAAACCGGAAGAAATCGTCAGCTCCCAGAGACCCCCGGAAGTCCCGGAAGTTCCCGGAAAGTCCCCGTTGACCGGTTTGACCAAGGTTTGACTAGGTTTGACCAAGGTTTGACCAGGTTTGACCAAGTTTGACCAAGTTTGACCGAAATCGTCCGAATTCACCAGAATCATTTTAAATCATGAGAAAAGTATTAAAACAAGTTCCAAAAGAAAATCGAGCGAAAACATCAGCTCCTGGGAGCTCCCAGAGGTTCCCAGAACTTCCCGGGAATCCCAAGTTTGACCAGTTTGACCAAGATTTGACTTCGGAATCGGGGCACCGAAACAATTTTCAAATATTTTTCATGGATACTAGAGGTCAATAGCTTTCCAACGGTATATCGCACATAATTCCTGGATTTAAAACGAATTTATTTTGAATTTCCGAAGGTGGAAAAGGCGATCAAATCAGCTTTTATCGCGAATACCGCGAAACTTTTCAAAGTGACCTATCCTCGAACTTTTTTTATATAAAGTAGACTCCATTACCTTTCCAACGGTATATCACAACCTCAATTTGGAGTTCGTATGCATTTTCTGTGAATTTCGGACGAAATAGGGCCTTTTCGCGAATACCGGAACCTCTGGGGGCCTAAACGTAATTTTCTGGGCTTCTGAGGAGCAGTGCCGCCGCGGTACTGGCCCACTGCCGCCGCGGCACTGGCCCAGTGCCGCCGCGGCACTCAAACCTCGCAGAGTCCATTTTTGTAATTTTTTTGGGGGTCCAATTTGATTAATTGAAAGCCAAAACGACATAGTTTTATGTTCACAGTTGTTTGGGACCAATGGGAGTACTTCTAAAACCCCAAAACCACCCCAAATTGGCCTATTTAAACCCCCCATTGCTCTTCATTTTGGGGGGGCCAAGTGAAAAGCTTGAAAAGTTGTAGAGAAGAAAAGAGATAGAGATAGGTTTAGAAGAGAGAAAGGGAGCATCTCCCATTGATTTTCCATAAAGAAAGTGAGTTTTAATCTTGTTTTCTTCCACTATCCTTCTATATACTTCACATTCCAAACACCCCCAATCACCATTCTTGAGCATTCTTGAGTTAGGAAGCTACTTCCATGTCCAAATGTCAAAATCTATGAGTGAAACACCAAGCTACAAGTCCAAAATCACATTGATTATCATCTATTGATTACTATTTACTTGCTTTGATTATATATATGTTCATCTCTCCTTATCTCATTTCTTTTTCTTTTCTTTATTTACTTACTAGTTCATCATCATCTAAGTGATGACATGAAGTTTGGGGTGAGTGAATCCTTATGGATAGTAGCTCTTGACCTCAAAAACATGTTTGATAGATGATGATCATAACCTCAATACTTCCAAGGTATTCTTGAAATGTATTGAAGTTATGTTTAAAAATAAAAATAAATCTCTCCAACAATCTTGGAGATTCTTAATGATGAGTTTGATGTTGGTATTCTAAGTGGTCATAAACCTTATTGAGTGTTGAAAATATGTTTTCAAAACATCTATTTCAAAACCCCTCTCAATCCCTCTAATTTGGTTTCAAGAAACAAAACTTTGTTTTCCCTAAAATTTCCAAAACCATGACCCAAAACAGTGAGCTGTTCAGATTCAAAGATTTGTTTTGAATTAAATACTCAAGTTATGATGATGAAACCACTTGGAAAACCTTCCTAATACATCATAGTTCGTCCCTAATTTTTCCCATCAATTATAGAGATGTGAAAGTATTTGTTTTGGATGTAAGAAGTTCATATTCATAATCTGCCTCTGTTCTCACAGAATGTTCACCCAACTTCTTGCACTTATTCTGGATATTTTCATCACTGTACATATATCTTTTCTATTTTTTTTATAAAACTTAGGTGTCTTAGGAAACTTTTGGTATATAATGGGTCATCATAAACCTTTTCTTTGATTTATGAAAAATCATACAAAATCAGTCAACAGTACAGCTTTTGTTTCTGAGTCATGTGTACATTCTGATTTTTTTCTTTTAATCTGTGATAGCTATTGATGTTTGGCTTTTTGGGTTATTTTCTAGACACAATTAGAATGATCTCAGGTTTTTCTCACATTTTTCTAGGCACGTTTGACCTCCCATTATAATGTTGCAAAGTAACACATGCAGTCTGTCCACTATTCACAGCAAGCACATTTCAACTTTTATTCTTTGATTTGATGCTCATATGCATTCCAAATTAGCTCACATCTTAGGAAGTAGTTCATACTACATTTGTATATATCCCATGTTGATTTAATCCCTTCATTCATGCACATTTTAGACTTCTAAGTCATTCTAGAAATCCATGTACACAAAACACACTACAACCTTTGCACATTTTAGATACATACATTGCATTCATGCAAGATTTGGGGTTTTTGTAACTCTTAATCCAAGAAGATTATAAGGAATGAACTTGATCACATATTCATGCTTCCCCTTTGATCTAATCATCCTTTCTCATCCGTCCCGGGGATTGAGAGATCTTCTTTTCTCAAAGATTAACATGCATCATTCTAGCCTTGCTAAGCATATTTTGATTTCTTTGCTTATTTGTTTCAATAACAATTCATGTCCCCCTTTAGATTAGGAAGTCTTGATTATTTGATACATGATTAGACGATCTTTCCTAGGTTTATTTGTGTGATCTTTCACTTTACATTGCATGATATTTGGCCTAGATCTTATGAATGATATCTTATATTTTGATCTTCCAATTTCAAATCTCCTTATGTGATGTAATATACTATCATAGTATTATTTGTCGAACCATACATAGTATAAGATGATTATTTGGATGCTAATTGAGGCCCGTCGAAAGACGGGGCGAGTTGAGGGTGTTTTAGTCGCGACAAAGGCTCCTTCCTCTCTCGTACCAAAACCCCGAACCAAGTTCTTTGGTTATGAAGGGCCGGTGCCCTTATCCGCTTGGGTGAGTCAAAATTAGGTTTCTTGGTTCCTTAAAGACCAAGTGGCGACTCTGTATCTGTTTTCAACAGACCTTTCGTTTTCTTTCCTTGATTCAAATCAATTTCAAAACAATCTCAAACAAGAGAGAAGCGTCCGAATCCCGGTATCCACAATCTGGCGACTCTGCTGGGGAATTTTATTTTAAAACAAAATAATACAGAGGTTTGACTCATAAGAAGCATCCTTAAAATCATCTTTTTACTGTGTCTGGTTCACCGCATTGCACTCTGCATTTTACCCTCCCGACTGTGTCTGAAACGCGGCGCTGACATTGTTCAGGTCTTGCTGTGCCAGGGCACAAGTCACCGTTGATACTGTACCTTCCAAGGTATATCAAAAAGAGTAAAAACCTCCGTACTGTCTCCCTGACGGTATATTGGAACTCTCGTCAACGGACCCTCTTTGACTAAACCCAGCCTTTGCATATAGATTCCTGTAGAACCTTTCATAGGGCTGTTGATTTATCTTTTCAGATAGGACAATGTGATATAACTGCTGTATGCCCTGGTGGGATTACCTGTGCGGTGTAGATGCTTATGTGGCATGAGGCAGTAACCTCTTTCTTATGATTCCCAAGGCAATCACTCACATGTGATCACATTGAGTTGACTTGCCTAGGCACCATGACAAAGATGTCTGCTCCACGCTCACAAAGATATACACCGCAAACCTTGTTTGTTGGTCCTAAGTCATAGGAGTATGAAAACTTGCTAGACAGTATGATCACCATCATCACCTATTCCCGTCATACTTACCAGTTTCTCCCAGAAACTCTGTCCAGATATCCCAGATATAACCATACTTACCAGTTTCTCCCAGAAACTCTGTCCAGATATCCCAGATATAACCATACTTACCAGTTTCTCCCAGAAACTCTGTCCAGATATCCCAGATATAACCATACTAACCAGTTTCTCCCAGAAACTCTGTCCGGATATCCCAGATATAACTGTATTAACCAGCTTTTCCCAGATACCCCGCTCAAATTGCCCAGAAATACCAGGAACTGTGTCCGGATTTCCCAATTTCTCCTAGAAGCTCAGCCCAAATCAACCAGAAATCTCTATTTCTCCTAGAAACTCAAATGACTTCTAGAAATTTCTCCGAATCTTCCAAATCCCTATTTTTCCCAGAAACTCTGTCTAAAATTCCCGAAGTATCCCGGAAATCCCTGTTATCCCTTGGTGATCACACTGGAAAGTAAGGTTAGCACACTCTGTATGGCTAGGACCTTATTTGTTTAGCTGTTATCTGTTAGAAATAGGAGCATCATATAGATTAGGGCTTGCATCCGCATGCTTGTCTCATACGCATACACGATTCGTGTCAATCTACATGCACACGCATCTTGTCAGTCTCACACATGTCAGTCTCCACACATCAAATGCATACGTATCATTATCCTCACCCATCTCGATCATTGTACAAAAGTCATAAACTTACAGCAACCGTCCTTGGTTTGCATCATTAAATCCTGCAAAATTCTGATCATCCCCTCCCGCTAGGAGTCCATAAGAAGTATTTTGTGCCTCTGTTAATTTGGGCTTTTACTTCTATTTGCAGAAAACATAACCCCGGGTAAGGACACCTCTGTACCTTCCCAAATTCATTGTCTCAATCGTGGGCTAGCCCAGGCTATCATAAACTCGCCAATGGCCTACCAAGCTCTGGAGGGGAAAGTGGACAAACTACAAACCACTGTTGAACAACTAAGTTTAAGGATAAGCCGATTCGAGAAGATGGTGCAGAGCATCGATAAAGGGAAGTATGGGTTGCCCAACGCCATCTATCCAAGCCCGTTTCCACATCCGAATCTCTACTTGTATCCAAACCCACACTTTAGCCTTGGTAATCCTAGTCCATATCCAAATCCAAGAGCCACTCCAAGGACCCACTTGAACTCAAAGTCTAACAAAACCCGCAACCCAAGAACCTTCACCAACTTGGGTATGCCATTGTCCGTTATCCTTGATAACCTCATCAAAAAGGGGCACCTCCGACTCCTTCAGCCTCGTGCTGACATCCCTCCGCCTAGTTGTGACCTGTCCAAAATTTGTGCCTACCACCAAGGCCCAGGCCATGACACCGATAGCTGCGTGCGCCTTCGCCATGATATCCAAGACCTCCTCGATCAAAAAATCATCGAGCCATCGCCCATCCAACCCTATGTCAACCAAAGTGTCAGCTTCATCGAACCTAAAGCCCCTGGCTTACCTGTTCAAATGATCCCCTTCGCAAAGGAACCTGCGCCGGTGAAGTGATGGTGTTTGGAGCTCTTGCTAGAGAGCCAAATGAAGATGCTCTTTTAAAAAAAAAATAATAAAAAGAATAAGTGAGTCACTGTGACATTCCATTTGAGACCGGGTCGAGTCCAGTCGAGTCTGTTGTGTGTTTTGTCTATTTCAAGTTTAGTCTTGTGGTTGAGTCTGTTTGTCATCAAGTTGTTAATGAGTCTGTAATCCTTCTCTACTGATGGAATGAAGTCTCATTTTGCCTAATCTGATGTGCCCAGTCATAGATGCATGAATCGTTGAACTGAAGTGTCACTTTTCAAATTACCATGGATATTACTATGCTAAAAAAAAAAAAATAGTTTTCTTTATTTTTAACTCAATTAGAAAATCCTGAAAGGTCAAAGTCAATTTTGCACTGACACTGATGAAGAGCTAGAATTGAATAGTCTTACTTTAAGAATGTAAAGATGCTCTTGCCTCAATCTTGAAAAGACATACTTGGAACTGACTTGGGGCTTGCCCAACACTCTTTCCCACCATTTCGAAGCCTTAAGCCCAATCCAATTGGGAGCCACGCAATCTGTCCGATTGAAAGCAATGCGAACTTAGCCCTTGATGGTAGCCAAACATTTCAGTGAGTTTCATCTCCACTTTCAAAAAAAAAAAAAAAAAAAAAGAAAGAAAAAGAAAAGAAAAGAAAAGAAAAAGCTCGCTAGGTTGAAAACCCGAAAGGGTACCTAGGCAAAAGTTAGAGCTGAAAAAGGTGTTGATTTCCAAAATCTGACCCTAGCCAGTCAAAATGTTGGAGAAATTTTGATGAAACAAATGAGATAATCATACGCTTCAAGATACATCTTAAGAACGTGCCAAGACCACGTTTCAAAAGGCACGGAATGACCACAAATAAATTCCGAGAGCTGACATGCACATTCTGGAATTCTGAGATTGCGATTGAAAGATCTCACAAGAATCGACTACATTAAAAAGCAAAATTGACTGGCTAGGCGAAAGTGAAAAGGATCAATCCTCAAAACAAAACAAAAAGAAAAAGAAAAAGAAAAGAAAGGGAGATTGAAACTGAATTCTTTTATTCAATGCTACCACAAGTGGCTCAAGTTTGAACTTCTTTGACGATTGGTTTGAAAAACCCTCATACCTCAAACCCCTTGTTTCAAGCCATGCCTTGAACTACGCTCGACCTGATTCCCGCTCGGGGATACGTAGGCAACCACATCGGTTCGGTCGCTCCACCAACAAAATAACCTTTGCTTTCAAGCCTTGCCTTGAACTACGCTCGACCTGATTCCCGCTCGGGGATACGTAGGCAACCACATCGGTTCGGTCGCTCCACCAACAAAATAACCTTTGCTTTCAAGCCTTGCCTTGAACTACGCTCGACCTGATTCCCGCTCGGGGATACGTAGGCAACCACATCGGTTCGGTCGCTCCACCAACAAAATAACCTTTGCTTTCAAGCCTTGCCTTGAACTACGCTCGACCTGATTCCCGCTCGGGGATACGTAGGCAACCACATCGGTTCGGTCGCTCCACCAACAAAATAACCTTTGCTTTCAAGCCTTGCCTTAAACTACGCTCGACCTGATTCCCGCTCGGGGATACGTAGGCAACCACATCGGTTCGGTCGCTCCACCAACAAAATAACCTTTGCTTTCAAGCCTTGCCTTGAACTACGCTCGACCTGATTCCCACTCGGGGATACGTAGGCAACCGCATCGGTTCGGTCACCCCACCTACCCAAAAATCAACCCGCTTCTTCCCAACCATGCCCGAACTACGTTGGACCTGATCCTCACTTGGGGGTACGTAGGCAGACTTTCGAAAAAGAAAAAAAGAAGGATGGCTCGCTAGGTCAAAAATCCGAAAGGACGCCTAGACAAAAATTAGAGTTAAATCCAAGGTGAGCAATAACAAAAGAGAGAAAAGAGCTTGCTAGGTCACCTCACTGGTGCCTAGGCAAAAGTTATGAGCATTTGAGAGATTAAAGTCACGGTCCATGCCTCAAACCAGAAAATCACCTTCCACACTAGGGGCAAACTTCGGCTACCAGCCTCGTTTGCCTGACTTTTACTATCTACCCTTCACACAAGGGGCAAACTTCGGTCACCTACCTCGTTTGCCCAAAACCTCCAGTGAACCTTCCTCCAAACTAGGGGCAAACTTCGGTCATTTGCCTCGTTTGCCTACCGATCCCACTTCATGCCCTTCAAACTAGGGGCAAACTTCGTTTGCCACCTGATCCCTATACACCAATGGTAAGCCTTCAAGAACATTGTCTTGAACAGATGGAGATGGAGCGTCTTTCATTCCATAAGCTAAGGCACTAATTCAAAGCACATCTTGAGAGAAGCAAAGAAATTGATTAGATCAGTAGGGAGGAATTTTCAAAAATAAGATTCACCATCAAAGTGATGCCACGTTAAGGAGAGAAGTAAACACAAAAGAGAAATGGTACATCATTTATGACAAAAGCACATTAAGTTTTGGCAAGTCGACCTTGTTTCATTTTGATGTCAAATGTGTCGTCCTCGTGCGTCAATGTCTGTCAAGTTTTTGAGTCTGTTGTAGTCTCAAATGTGTAAATCAAAAGTGACTAATAAAATTTTCAAATCAAGTTATAAAGAGCATGCCAATACAAGCAGGAGTACCAAACACCATTACTGCACTGGTCAAGGCGTCAGCGTAAGAAGCGTCAAAACTTGGGGAAGATTTCATCCCTTTCCAAACTGCCAAAAGTTAACCATTATCTTCTAGCAACATAAGTCCATGAGTGGCTGTTGATCTTTCATATTTCTTCATACAACATAAGTCCATGAGTGGCTGTTGATGATCTTCATTTCTCCAAGCAACATAAGTCCATGAGTGGCTGTTGATCTTATTTCTTCATGCAACATAAGTCCATGAGTGGCTGTTGATGATCTTCATTTCTCCAAGCAACATAAGTCCATGAGTGGCTGTTGATCTTTCATCTTTCATGCAACATAAGTCCATGAGTGGCTGTTGATGATCTTCTTTCATCCGAGCAACATAAGTCCATGAGTGGCTGTTGATCTTTCATCTTTCATGCAACATAAGTCCATGAGCGGCTGTTGATGATCTTCCTTTCTCCTAGCAACATAAGTCCATGAGTGGCTGTTGATCTTTCGTCTTTCTTCATGCAACATAAGTCCATGAGTGGCTGTTGATCTTTTGTCTTTCTTCATGCAACATAAGTCCATAACTGGCTGTTGATGATCTTCCTTTCTCCTAGCAACATAAAGTGGCTGTTGACTGTCTTCCTTCCCTCATGCAACATAAGTCCATGAGTGGCTGTTGATGATCTTCTTTCATTTATCCAACATAAGTCCATGAGTGGTAGTTGATCACCCTCCTCCTTCAAAATCAAAACCTTAACTGCCGCAGACCATCTCCGTATCCCTCATCACAAATAGAATGATACCTTGACTCCCATTCAACGGGCGTATTTCCTTCTTCCTAGTAGAGTGCATTATCCATTCCAGTGGCCCATCTCAGCCAAGACCACAAAAGAAACCACATTCATCCCTAGCAGAGTCACTTCACCCCCTCAAGTAGATGCAATCCCCAGCAAGCATATCAATTCAACAGTTCTTCTAATCAAGGTTAGTCCAACCATTGATTCAATCCACGACAGTCACAGTAATTCACTGTCGACTCGTCATATCGATTCGTACATCGTCAGTTCAATCTAGGATAGTCACAGTAGTTCACTGTCGACTCGCCTTCTCGATTAGTACATCGTCAGTTCAATCTAGGATAGTCACAGTAGTTCACTGTCGACTCGTCATATCGATTCGTACATCGTCAGTGCAATCCATGACAGTCATAATATCGACTCGTCATCACGATTTGTTCATTCACCCGCCCTCTAGATTGAGGCAAATCCTTCTTCATCAGCCCTCTAGATTGAGGCAAACCCTTCACCATCCGCCCTCTAGATTGAGGCAAACCCTTCATCACCTGCCCTCTAGATTGAGGCAAATCCTTCATCACCAGCCCTCTAGATTGAGGCAAATCCTTCATCACCAGCCCTCTAGATTGAGGCAAATCCTTCTTCATCAGCCCTCTAGATTGAGGCAAACCCTTCACCATCCGCCCTCTAGATTGAGGCAAACCCTTCATCACCAGCCCTCTAGATTGAGGCAAATCCTCCATCACCAGCCCTCTAAATTGAGGCAAATCCTTCATCACCAGCCCTCTAGATTGAGGCAAACCCTTCGTCATCAGCCCTCTAGATTGAGGCAAATTCTTCATCATCAGTCCTCTAGATTGAGGCAAATTCTTCATCACCAGCCCTTTAGATTGAGGCAAACCCTTCATCATCCGCCCTCTAGATTGAGGCAAATCCTCCATCACCAGCCCTCTAGATTGAGGCAAATCCTTCATCACCAGCCCTCAAGATTGAGGCAAATCTTTCATTATAAACCCTTTAGGTTCGGGTAGAACTTCCACATCTATCAATCATTTTAGAGAGATTCTCAGAGAGTCCCCTACCATCTTCAGCAGAAGATAACAGAAGTCCGAACCAATTCTTCGAACTTTGTAATCATATGGATCGGCCAGCGATTAAAAAAATCACTCGCAGTCAAATCACCCCGATTCCCAGGGCAAGCACTGTCTATTCGCAATTCAAGGACCCGTGTCCAAACAAATATCATGAACTTCCTTACCAACTCAATTATCGTGAGCTTCCTCACTCCTTCGTCTAAAATTATAAGCTTCCTCACTTGTCGTGAGCTTCCTAACTCCTCTGTCCAAAATCATGAGCTTCCTCACCGCTCAATTCTTGTGAGCTTCCTCACTCATCATGAGCTTTCTCACATCGTGAGCTCCTTACTTATTGTGAGCTTCATCACTCATTTGTCCAAAATCATGAGTCCCCCTCACCTACCTATTGATTATTGTGAGCTTCCTTGCCTGTCACTTATCGTGAGCTTTCTCACTTATCGTGAGCTTCCTCACTCCTTTATCCAAGATCATGAGCTTCTTCACTTATTATGAGCTTTCTCACTTGTCGCTCTTGAGCTTTCTCACTCTGGTTTCCTCAAACTGTCAGGACTCCGCGTCTGATCCGTTTTGCTTACAAAGCACACTTCCTAAAGTCCAGAAGTTTGCCCCTAGACCCAGAGTCTTCTAAACCTTGATGTCCTTATCCGAGTCATCACGGTCACAAACACTAGCATAACACCAGCCCACTCGGGGTGGCACACCCCACAGCACTTGCTCATACTAGGGTCATAACACTAGACATGATAGGACTCATGACACAATTCATATCACATCCATGCATTGCATATCACTCTTATTGCATAGCATCCGCCTGATTGTTGTGTATGTGCATGTGTGATTTATTCCTTTGAGCTCCGAACTACGTCCTGGTCTGATTCCTCTCGGGATACGTAGGCAGCTCACGCAGAGCACGACCAGCACTAGCCTCAGTATCATTGCATCTTTTGCAACGCTTTTATCCTAAATCTATAGCCTCCAAAAGTCCTGTCTCTTCAAAACTTTGGCACTCGCTTGCGACATGCGTTGCCTCGCAAGTTCATGCCAAAGAGGGGCAAACTGTAGACACCCCATTTTGTCGGCTATCAGATTTAGGAGACCCATAGCTTGGTGGTTCACAATGATCGTAAAAGACTCAAAAGGACTCTCGGAAGTCAGCTCTATCTCTCAGAATGCTCAGAATGACCAAAATGCCCCTGAAAGCCCGAAAACTCCCAGATTTGGTCCCAAAGTTCTGAAAACATACTACGTCGTAAGAAAAGTGATAAAATAAGTTTTTAAATAAAACCGGAAGAAATCGTCAGCTCCCAGAGACCCCCGGAAGTCCCGGAAGTTCCCGGAAAGTCCCCGTTGACCGGTTTGACCAAGGTTTGACTAGGTTTGACCAAGGTTTGACCAGGTTTGACCAAGTTTGACCAAGTTTGACCGAAATCGTCCGAATTCACCAGAATCATTTTAAATCATGAGAAAAGTATTAAAACAAGTTCCAAAAGAAAATCGAGCGAAAACATCAGCTCCTGGGAGCTCCCAGAGGTTCCCAGAACTTCCCGGGAATCCCAAGTTTGACCAGTTTGACCAAGATTTGACTTCGGAATCGGGGCACCGAAACAATTTTCAAATATTTTTCATGGATACTAGAGGTCAATAGCTTTCCAACGGTATATCGCACATAATTCCTGGATTTAAAACGAATTTATTTTGAATTTCCGAAGGTGGAAAAGGCGATCAAATCAGCTTTTATCGCGAATACCGCGAAACTTTTCAAAGTGACCTATCCTCGAACTTTTTTTATATAAAGTAGACTCCATTACCTTTCCAACGGTATATCACAACCTCAATTTGGAGTTCGTATGCATTTTCTGTGAATTTCGGACGAAATAGGGCCTTTTCGCGAATACCGGAACCTCTGGGGGCCTAAACGTAATTTTCTGGGCTTCTGAGGAGCAGTGCCGCCGCGGTACTGGCCCACTGCCGCCGCGGCACTGGCCCAGTGCCGCCGCGGCACTCAAACCTCGCAGAGTCCATTTTTGTAATTTTTTTGGGGGTCCAATTTGATTAATTGAAAGCCAAAACGACATAGTTTTATGTTCACAGTTGTTTGGGACCAATGGGAGTACTTCTAAAACCCCAAAACCACCCCAAATTGGCCTATTTAAACCCCCCATTGCTCTTCATTTTGGGGGGGCCAAGTGAAAAGCTTGAAAAGTTGTAGAGAAGAAAAGAGATAGAGATAGGTTTAGAAGAGAGAAAGGGAGCATCTCCCATTGATTTTCCATAAAGAAAGTGAGTTTTAATCTTGTTTTCTTCCACTATCCTTCTATATACTTCACATTCCAAACACCCCCAATCACCATTCTTGAGCATTCTTGAGTTAGGAAGCTACTTCCATGTCCAAATGTCAAAATCTATGAGTGAAACACCAAGCTACAAGTCCAAAATCACATTGATTATCATCTATTGATTACTATTTACTTGCTTTGATTATATATATGTTCATCTCTCCTTATCTCATTTCTTTTTCTTTTCTTTATTTACTTACTAGTTCATCATCATCTAAGTGATGACATGAAGTTTGGGGTGAGTGAATCCTTATGGATAGTAGCTCTTGACCTCAAAAACATGTTTGATAGATGATGATCATAACCTCAATACTTCCAAGGTATTCTTGAAATGTATTGAAGTTATGTTTAAAAATAAAAATAAATCTCTCCAACAATCTTGGAGATTCTTAATGATGAGTTTGATGTTGGTATTCTAAGTGGTCATAAACCTTATTGAGTGTTGAAAATATGTTTTCAAAACATCTATTTCAAAACCCCTCTCAATCCCTCTAATTTGGTTTCAAGAAACAAAACTTTGTTTTCCCTAAAATTTCCAAAACCATGACCCAAAACAGTGAGCTGTTCAGATTCAAAGATTTGTTTTGAATTAAATACTCAAGTTATGATGATGAAACCACTTGGAAAACCTTCCTAATACATCATAGTTCGTCCCTAATTTTTCCCATCAATTATAGAGATGTGAAAGTATTTGTTTTGGATGTAAGAAGTTCATATTCATAATCTGCCTCTGTTCTCACAGAATGTTCACCCAACTTCTTGCACTTATTCTGGATATTTTCATCACTGTACATATATCTTTTCTATTTTTTTTATAAAACTTAGGTGTCTTAGGAAACTTTTGGTATATAATGGGTCATCATAAACCTTTTCTTTGATTTATGAAAAATCATACAAAATCAGTCAACAGTACAGCTTTTGTTTCTGAGTCATGTGTACATTCTGATTTTTTTCTTTTAATCTGTGATAGCTATTGATGTTTGGCTTTTTGGGTTATTTTCTAGACACAATTAGAATGATCTCAGGTTTTTCTCACATTTTTCTAGGCACGTTTGACCTCCCATTATAATGTTGCAAAGTAACACATGCAGTCTGTCCACTATTCACAGCAAGCACATTTCAACTTTTATTCTTTGATTTGATGCTCATATGCATTCCAAATTAGCTCACATCTTAGGAAGTAGGTCATACTACATTTGTATATATCCCATGTTGATTTAATCCCTTCATTCATGCACATTTTAGACTTCTAAGTCATTCTAGAAATCCATGTACACAAAACACACTACAACCTTTGCACATTTTAGATACATACATTGCATTCATGCAAGATTTGGGGTTTTTGTAACTCTTAATCCAAGAAGATTATAAGGAATGAACTTGATCACATATTCATGCTTCCCCTTTGATCTAATCATCCTTTCTCATCCGTCCCGGGGATTGAGAGATCTTCTTTTCTCAAAGATTAACATGCATCATTCTAGCCTTGCTAAGCATATTTTGATTTCTTTGCTTATTTGTTTCAATAACAATTCATGTCCCCCTTTAGATTAGGAAGTCTTGATTATTTGATACATGATTAGACGATCTTTCCTAGGTTTATTTGTGTGATCTTTCACTTTACATTGCATGATATTTGGCCTAGATCTTATGAATGATATCTTATATTTTGATCTTCCAATTTCAAATCTCCTTATGTGATGTAATATACTATCATAGTATTATTTGTCGAACCATACATAGTATAAGATGATTATTTGGATGCTAATTGAGGCCCGTCGAAAGACGGGGCGAGTTGAGGGTGTTTTAGTCGCGACAAAGGCTCCTTCCTCTCTCGTACCAAAACCCCGAACCAAGTTCTTTGGTTATGAAGGGCCGGTGCCCTTATCCGCTTGGGTGAGTCAAAATTAGGTTTCTTGGTTCCTTAAAGACCAAGTGGCGACTCTGTATCTGTTTTCAACAGACCTTTCGTTTTCTTTCCTTGATTCAAATCAATTTCAAAACAATCTCAAACAAGAGAGAAGCGTCCGAATCCCGGTATCCACAATGTGCAAGGATTGTCCCTTACGGTTAGGAGACCGAGAAATCCCTGCGAGGTTGATTGTCCTATCGATGAAGGAGTTCGACATAATTCTAGGAATGGATTGGCTCTCTCAGAATCAAGTAAAGTTGGATTGTGCGAGGAAGAGAATTACATTCCCCGACAATGAGAATCAACCCTTTGATTTTCAATGTAACCCTTCGGGAGATATGTTCCTCACGAGATGTTTAGCCAACATTGAAGTCGTTAGTACAGAGATGACAGCGTCATCTATACCTGTAGTCAAGGACTTCGAAGAAGTATTTCAAGACATTTCTGGTTTGCCGCCCGAGAGAAGTATAGAGTTCTGTATTGAACTTATACCGGGTACCGTACCGATCACCAAGGTTCCCTACAGAATGGCCCCCATAGAACTGTTGGAATTGAAGGAACAAGTTCAAGAGCTCGAGAACCTAGGTTTTGTACGTCCAAGTACATCGCCTTGGGGAGCACCAGTGTTATTTGTGAAGAAGAAGGACGGGACGCTCAGGTTGTGTATCGACTACAGAGAATTGAACCGCGTGACTATCAAGAACAAGTATCCTTGGCCTCGGATTGACGATTTGTTTGACCAACTACAAGGAGCTACGACGTTTTCCAAGATCGACCTAAGGTCGGGATATCATCAGTTGAGGGTACGAAAGGAAGACATACCTAAGACTGCTTTCAGAACCCGATATGGTCATTATGAGTTTTTGGTGATGCCATTTGGAATGACGAATGCCCCGGCAGTGTTCATGGATCTGATGAACAGGGTGTTCAAGCCTTATTTGGATCAGTTTGTCATCGTCTTTATAGATGATATTTTGATCTATTCTAAGTCAGGAGAAGAACACGAACAACATCTACGGATTGCGATGCAGACGCTCAAGGACCACCACTTGTATGCCAAGTTCAGTAAGTGTGAGTTCTGGTTGCAAGAAGTGAAATTTTTGGGACACAAGGTGTCATCTCAAGGAATTTCAGTGGATTCATCCAAGACCGATGCTGTGTCAAACTGGGTTAGGCCGAGCAACCCTACAGAAGTTCGGAGTTTTCTTGGACTCGCAGGCTATTACAGGAGATTCGTTGAGGGATTCTCAAAGATAGCAGCACCTTTAACAGGGTTGACAAAGAAGAATTTGAAGTTCGAGTGGACAGAGAAGCATGAGCGCGCCTTTCTGGAGTTGAAAGAGAGACTCACTACCGCACCGGTACTAGCAATACCCAAGCCTGATGAAAAGTTCACTATCTTTAGTGACGCATCATATCAAGGGTTAGGGTGTGTACTTATGCAAGATGGCAGAGTTATTGCCTATGCATCCAGACAGCTGAAGCCGAATGAGTTGAACTATCCCATTCATGATTTGGAGTTGGCAGCAGTGGTATTTGCACTCAAGATTTGGAGACACTATCTCTACGGTGAGAAGTTTGATTTGTTCTCCGATCACAAGGGTTTGAAATACTTGTTCACGCGGAAAGAGTTGAACATGAGGCAGCGCAGATGGATGGAGCTGATCAAAGATTACGACTTCACATTAGAATACCACCCGGGTAAAGCCAATGTGGTTGCTGATGCCCTGAGTCGACAGACTCGTGAGACGATCGCCTCCTTAATGGTTAGAGAATGGCGAGCATTGGAGACCTTGGCGGAATTCGATGTACAGAGTGCTGAAGAAGGAGAAGGACAATTGTTCGGATGTCTTATCCTACAGCCTGTTCTTATCGACCGCATTATTGGAGCTCAGAAAGAAGATGAGAAGTTTCAAACGTGGTTCGTGAAGATGTCAGAAAAAGACCCGACAGAATGGAAAGTGGGAGTCGATGGAGGATATCGGTGCAGGAATAGATTATGTGTGCCAGGTAATGGAGAGCTAAGGAAGGATATCCTGGAAGAAGCACATAAGTCGAGATATACAGTTCACCCAGGAGGAACAAAAATGTACAAAGATTTGAAGAGAAATTTCTGGTGGGAAGGTATGAAGAAAGACGTGGCCGAGTTTGTATCCAAGTGTTTGACGTGTCAACAAGTCAAGGCCGAACATCAAAGACCGTCAGGATTGTTGCAACCGCTACCTATCCCTGGTTGGAAGTGGGAACACATTACGATGGACTTTGTAGTAGGATTACCTCGATCGCAGCAGAATCATGACGCCATTTGGGCAATCGTGGATCGATTGACGAAGTCAGCTCATTTCATTGCTTATAGTATGACATACCCGGTAGAGAGGATGAGCCGGATGTACATACAACAAGTTGTGCGACTTCACGGTACACCTGTGTCGATTGTGTCAGACCGTGACGCGCGTTTTACTTCTGGATTTTGGGAAAGTCTGCAAGAAGCTATGGGAACCTCGCTCAAGATGAGTACTGCTTTTCACCCTCAGACAGATGGACAAACTGAGCGTGTTAATAAGATCATGGAGGATATGCTTAGGGCTTGTGTGATTGATTTTGAAGAATCTTGGGAGACACACTTGCCGTTGGTTGAATTTGCCTATAACAACAGTTATCACGCGAGTATAGGTATGGCTCCGTTCGAAGCATTGTACGGACGACCATGTCGTTCTCCATTGTGTTGGGCAGAAGTTGGGGATACAGAGTTGTTGGGACCAGATTTGGTAAGAGAAACCAATGAGAAGATTACTTTGGTCAAGAAAAGGATGAGAACCGCTCAGAGCCGGCATAAGAGTTATGCCGATCGACGCCGGAAGGATTTGGAATTCAGTGTTGGAGATCACGTACTTCTAAAGGTTTCACCGACACGAGGAGTAGTACGCTTCGGTCTCAAGAAGGGGAAGTTAGCTCCGCGTTTTATCGGACCGTTCGAGATTTTGGAACGTGTCGGGAAAGTAGCTTATCGACTGGCGCTACCACCGAAGATGTCTGGAGTTCACAACGTGTTTCATGTGAGTATGTTGAGGAAGTACATACGAGATCCCTCGCACGTGGTTAGTTATGACGATATTGAGACGAGTCATAACAATTCTTACAAGGAGAGACCTGTGAAGATTCTGGATCAGAGTATCAAGAAGCTGAGGAATAAAGATATCCCATTGGTGAAGGTTCAGTGGAATCACCATGACGAGAATGAAGCCTCGTGGGAAGTTGAAGCTGATATGAGGATTAAGTACCCGGAGTTGTTTCATGACTAGTCAGTCTTGATTTCGGGGACGAAATCCTGTTTAAGGGAGGAAGGGTGTAATAACCTGCATTTCCATTTAATTTTAAATTACATTTTCATATTTAATTGGTAATTGCATTGTCATATTTAATTTCATTCGGTATTGACTGCTTCATTTAATTACATTTCCCATGTTCTAAATTTTATTCCTTGATTTATTGCAAGCTATGTATTCTTTTGGGGTCAAATTGTAATTTTTACAAAATTAGTAATACCTGTGTGGATTTCAAAATCTGTATTTCAAAACGGTGAAAATAACTTCTATTGACTCAAACAGTATTTTTATGAAACCAGAAAATCACTTCCTACGTTAAAATGAATTTCCTATATTTTTGTGGTGACCACCGCGCCCCGAAAATACCAGTTTATGTTCAAAACTGTCCACGCTGTGTGAACTTCCACAGATTTTGGAAGTGACCGATTTGGACATTTGCTTTATTTCCAATTATGGCAAGTGATGATTGCCTTGTGCCTTGTTTGGGAACATACAACTTATATGTGCAAATGTTGTGCCATAAGCTAAGTTGCCAAACAACTTTTCATTGACCCCTATTGATCTATACTTGCCTCTTCAAAATTTGATGGTGTATATATATATATATACGTATGTATTTAGTTATAGAAACTCATGTTTAGGCTGTGCATTCTTTAGTTATCCTAACTAAATTGGAATTAAGAGCAATGGTAGAGTAAACTTGAAACAACTTGGGCACCAAGTTGTAGTTTTACTATTTATAACTCACACTCTCATTCACAAGCTGCACAATTGCCATTACAAAACTGAATTTCAGAGCATTAGAGAGAAATACAGAGAGTTCTACAGGTTTTATTTTAGAGAGAGAAAGCTTCAATCACCATAGCCAAGCTTGGATTAATTTCTTATTTGAGCTCATCTTTCTCAAACAATCTCTCTATACTAAATCAAAGTGAGTATTACTAACTCACTCAAAATGTAATCCATTCCTTACTTACTGATTTGGGTAGTTATTTTGTAGAATCACCATTGATGTTGTACGTTGAAGTTCATAGCTTGAAAAATGGAGATTTTCCAAACTCAACCAAAACCTGTTTTGTTAGATGAATATGATAGATTACATGTCATATACACTATACCCAAAGTATGTGATTCGTGGTGAAAAGTGCATATTTCTAGTGTATTACGTAGTATTTTATGCATACTTTATCCCCAAAGTCCCTACATTTAGGTTCATTCTAATAACAATGTTCTTTTTATTGTGTTAATGCTAAACTATATGTTTTTGCATGGTTTTATAGGTATTAGGATGTAAATCAATGAAGTGGAGCTAAAGAAAGTGATTCTGGTGGATAGAACAACAGAAGCAGATGGGAAAATGCCAATTTTGACAATGATGACTTCAGATTTGGAAGATTTTCCCAGAGACAAGAAATGTAGATCTTTGAGTTACGATCGCGTGGCCGCAAACGGGAGGTCAATCCGAGGTCCGAGTAAAAAGTTATGGCCATTCTCCCATCGGGGTGCAGTGCTGTCAAAATCTGAGAGTTCAAGCGATTGAAGAGAGTTCAATCGATCGAACCTTCGATCGATCGAACTGAGCTCGATCGATCGAACCTTTTATTCACCCAAAAGTTGCGTAAACTCTGTGGGAACCCTATATATACGTCGTTTTGACGCCAGACGAAGAGGGGACGCTCCAGAACGCGAAAAACAGCAGTTTAGGGTAGTTTTAGGGTTAGATTAGGAGTAGGTTAGGTTAGATTCATGTTATTTTTCATCTTTTCCATTGATTCATTGAAGATTATTGATGATTCAACTGTATTACAAGTTATTTACAAGTTTATTTCAGATTATTTACAGGTTTTGCTTCTCCTTTCCCTCTATTTGATTGTTTATTAGTTTAGATGATTTGCTTACTTTAGTTTACTATTTCTGCACTAGTTTAATCATGTTTCCGTAGTTTAGACGTTGGAGATATGTGATGAAATATTGATTCTTAGCCTCTGCCATGTATGATATAGAAACCTTGGGTTCGATCGATCGAAGGAGAGTTCGATCGATCGAACCAGGGATAGTCAAGCGATCGAAGACATTTCGATCGATTGAAGGATGATGATGTCCGATCGATCGAGAGCTCTTCGATCGATCGAACATGTTAAATCCTGAGATGATTCTTTTAAGTATTCCATGACTTTCTGTTTTAGAAATCTGTCATCAAATTGTCCCAATAAGCTCAGTTTGTCACAACAGTTTTTAGAACTTAAAGCCTTAAGGCCTTTTCTTCAATGACTTTTGAAAACCACTTTGAATGCTAACACCATTTAGAGTGCAAGTAATAACCATTGTTTTAAACCGTCTTCCATGTATTTTACTCAAATGTGATGATGTAGTCCCGGTCATGAAAGGGCTATTGATTCTTTATCTTTAGAAAAATACGGAATACTGAAAGGGAATGAACTCCATAGAGCGTTAATGAATGTGCATGGTAGATGGTTAGGATTAATGTGGATTCACGTGTTTCCAACACCTTTAATTTAGTTGTTTAATTATTATGTTTCCTTATGTTTAGTTTATTATTTAGTTTAATTTAATTAATTAGGATTAGTTAGAACCTTCTCTTCTACATTCATCTTTTCTATTTCTTTAGGTTATAACTTAGTAGATATTCTTCCTATTCCTTCCCTGTGGGATCGACCTGGACTTCCAGTACTATATTACTTGCACGATCACCTACACTTGGGTGTTGCACAAGAGCGCACAACTATTTAGTCGTGTCAAGTTTTTGGCGCCGCTGCCGGGGAAGGCAACTAGGTTAGGATTTTACTAAGTTATTTCCATTTTTTTTTCTTTTTCTTTAAAAAAAAAAAAAAAAAAAAAAAAAAAATTCATTGGACTTTTTCTCTCACAAGAAAAAAAAAAAAAAAAAAAATCTTTTGTTTAAATATTTTGGGTAAACATGTCTTATCCATATTACCCTCCATACAACACAAATACCACGAATGGGTACACATTAGGTAATGAGAACTATACCCCGAGTTGGCAAGCACCCACATATGATGCACATTATCAACCTGAGTGCTACCAATCACCACAATGGGAAAACCATCGTGTTAGTCCCCCATGTTATCAAACGTATCAAGAACCTCCACCTGGAGAGTTCTATCAATTGCAATGGGGATATAACCAAAATGATAATGTAGGATATAGTAGTAGTTCCCACGATTACCAAATGCACCAAGACTTTCCTTCTGGGGAGTCTTGCACACAAACACAATGGGAAGGGGACTATTACCAACAACAATGGGGTGAAACTTCATATAGTTATAATGAGGAGAATAATCAAGTTGAGGATAATGGTATGTTAGAATTGCTGCTTAGTGAAATGAAAAGGCTAGAGAGTGCAATTGATAAATTAGGAGCTAGATATCAACAAGCATTTGATAGCCAACCTTTAGAAGACTATCCCAGTCCTTCAATGCTACAACTTGAATTTCAAGACACTAACAATGGAAGGGAATTAGAGGACAATGATGGGTTCATACCGAGTGATGTTAACAACTCATTTGAGAAAGTGATAACCCAACAAGAACTCCAAAACCAAACCATTGAGCATGAAGTTGTAGAACTATCTTCTCCTCAACATACAACCCCAGACATTAACTCCTTCACTGCCTTGATAAAGTTGCACAATCTCTTTGTCCAGAGTACTTCAATAGATGACACATATAGTGAGGAGAGTTGCGAGGATGAGAATGAGGTCTTAAAAGATGATGAGAGTTTAGGTGATTGCACGCAATTAGGAAAGGATGAGTCCCATGTTGACTCTACCCCTACCTTTGATAGTGACCCTAGGGAGGTCGTTATTGAAAAGTCTAAATTTGATTTAGATTCTTGTGATATTCATGAACCCTCACCTCTTTCGACCGAAGAGGTGGTGTCACCAAGTTGCCCATCACCTATCCTTGCTCTCAATCAAAGCTCTCGTCCTGAGCTTGAATGTTATGTGTACCCCATTCGTGAACAAACAGAATGTGTTGTGGAAGAGGATGGTAAGGATACTAGCACATGTTCTTCACAAAATTTTAACTTTCAAAATTCTTTGAGAGAAGACTTGGAAAATATTGGGCCCACTTTAGATGATCTGAAAATTCAACAAGAAGCTAGCAATCTTCTAGACTGCCTGACCTTCTTGAGTGATTATGACATTGAGGCCCAAATAGATAACTTTATCCAAGTCCAGTCCAAAACCATGTGCATAGAACAGAAATTCAATTCCTATGATTATATCTCCATAGATTCTGTTCTAGGACAAGCGGAGGGTGGTGAAGCTTCATTAGAACATCACTTCGACCCTGCCTCTTTTATTGAACCATGGCCTCCCCCTGTTTTTAGTATTAAAATAGAGGCTGTTATAGGAAATACCAACACCAAAGATCGTTTCTTGCATATAATTCCTAAAAAGTGTGGTATTCCTTTTATAACTGTCCCAAAAAAATTTGGAAGCCATAGGTTTTGCATCATCTCCTCTGACCTTGAGCCTGACATTAGTTGGGGGGAGTTGCATTTTTATGAGGATCTCAAAAGTCTTGTCATTGTTAAATTATTTCACTGGGAAGATCCTCAAAAATTTCGGTTGTTACTTTATGATAAGTATCTTGATTAACCGAATTTATTAACTGAGTTGTTATATTATGTTCTCTATTTTTCTTGTTGCTACTAATGATTTTGCAGGTAACTTGAAAAAAATTGGATATTAATGCCTCGAGGTAACATCCTTCATTCTCTCGCTTTACTTTACATGTCCATGTGCATAGTTTAGAACATTGGGGACAATGTTTAGTTTTAGTTGGGGGGAGTGAGTCATTGCATGTCTCGTTTATTTCTTTTTATGGTTTCGTGTCAATATACCTGCTTAGCAACATGACTCAGTAAATCAAAATTGCAAAAATCAAAAATTTTGAAATTTTAATGGTTCTTGTATTTCTCTCATAGTTAATGTAGTTAGTTATGATGCATTAGTGTTATTTTCTGTATGTTATTAGTATGTGATATACTATGGTAGTTTCTTTACTATCTTAGTTATAGTATGTTCTATGCTTTTTAATCTTCAAACAACTTTGAGCACGTTGTGACAACCTTATACTTAGCTAAAATGGATTAGTAAGCATAGTTTAAGTGTCTTGAAAGACTGTAGTGGAGACTAATAACCCAAGTGAGCTTTTGTGCCATTCTTTGTTTTTGAGGGTTTTATAAAATTACTCTTACTTTTTGAAAAGCGTATTAATTCGTTGAAAGTCTCATTTTCTTCTTGATTTTGACTGATCACTAGAAGAGAACGTTCAGGATTTACCAAACTTTAGAGCTCTTGAATTTACTGAAATGAATTATCCTATTAACTTAGAAGATGATTTAGGCCATCTTTTGACCATACATGGATAATACAGCCTTGGCCTACCTCTATGATATTCCTTTACTTCACCTTTTGAGCTTATCATATTTACCTTGTCTACATAATCCTAAAGTCTATACCTAACTCCAAATTAGGAGTTCAAGCTTCAATTCTTCATTTAGGAGTGATTGGAATGTGTTATCTTGACAAGAAGTTTGGTTGTGTGAATAAGGGAAAGTTGGCAAAAAAAAAAAAAATTGGAAGAAAAAAAAAAGAAAAAGAAAAAAAAAAGCATGAAAAGAAAAAAAAAATGCCAATGGTTGTGACAAAAGAAAAAAAAAGGAATGAAAAGAAGAGTGAAAAAATAAATAAAAGAAAAGAAGAAGAGAGAGATTGGAGATGTGGGAAGTTTGAAAAGTTATAGTAGACATTCCAATCACATCCTTTGACCCAATTGAATATCACGAGCCTCTTTCTTCTTTCACTTAATACCTCTTTTTCAAAGTCCTGATGATTTTAAGTAAATTGGATTTGAAGTTAAGGTAATGAGAGAGTTATCCACGGTATCTCGCTCTTCTAGTGAAAAGTATCCTTTCATGAGACTTTGTGCACTATAAAATGTCCGTTTTTCTATTTAGATATGAGAAGCATTAGATTCCATTTACAATTACTCTTTACAGCTTCCATATCATGAGTGATAATTATTACACCTAATTCAGAGTGATTTCATCTTAAGAGTGTAATCCCGGTGAGAGTTGAGTCAAAATGAACGTCTTGATAGTGTCTTAGGTTATGCAAGCTTTGAAATTAAAGTTTTGTATTTTGGTTGTCCATTCACACACACACTTGAAGATTAATAGGTATGGAACATTCTAATGACTTTGATAGTAGATTAACTGTAATATGTGTGTTGCATGGCTATGGCATACTAGAGAGTTTCATGAGATTGTTGAGCTTAACTATATTGTTAATGAGAGGAAAATTCCTTGAAAACATTTAAATGAGAACCATTACCATAAACATGAATTTTGTGGGTAGATTCACTGCAAACCCTCACGAGACAACACTCGTCCACTAGGGGGAACCTAGAGGTTTAAAGGCTTGTTGCATACGCTAAATGCAATCGCGATTCCTGCGAAAGTGATTTAGGATTTTTACTTTATTTTGTTTTTAATTTCTAGAGTTTAAATAAACACTGTTGCAGTTCGCTTCATTGCTAGGGACTAGCAACGAGCTAGTTGGGGGGTGTGATTCGTGGTGAAAAGTGCATATTTCTAGTGTATTACGTAGTATTTTATGCATACTTTATCCCCAAAGTCCCTACATTTAGGTTCATTCTAATAACAATGTTCTTTTTATTGTGTTAATGCTAAACTATATGTTTTTGCATGGTTTTATAGGTATTAGGATGTAAATCAATGAAGTGGAGCTAAAGAAAGTGATTCTGGTGGATAGAACAACAGAAGCAGATGGGAAAATGCCAATTTTGACAATGATGACTTCAGATTTGGAAGATTTTCCCAGAGACAAGAAATGTAGATCTTTGAGTTACGATCGCGTGGCCGCAAACGGGAGGTCAATCCGAGGTCCGAGTAAAAAGTTATGGCCATTCTCCCATCGGGGTGCAGTGCTGTCAAAATCTGAGAGTTCAAGCGATTGAAGAGAGTTCAATCGATCGAACCTTCGATCGATCGAACTGAGCTCGATCGATCGAACCTTTTATTCACCCAAAAGTTGCGTAAACTCTGTGGGAACCCTATATATACGTCGTTTTGACGCCAGACGAAGAGGGGACGCTCCAGAACGCGAAAAACAGCAGTTTAGGGTAGTTTTAGGGTTAGATTAGGAGTAGGTTAGGTTAGATTCATGTTATTTTTCATCTTTTCCATTGATTCATTGAAGATTATTGATGATTCAACTGTATTACAAGTTATTTACAAGTTTATTTCAGATTATTTACAGGTTTTGCTTCTCCTTTCCCTCTATTTGATTGTTTATTAGTTTAGATGATTTGCTTACTTTAGTTTACTATTTCTGCACTAGTTTAATCATGTTTCCGTAGTTTAGACGTTGGAGATATGTGATGAAATATTGATTCTTAGCCTCTGCCATGTATGATATAGAAACCTTGGGTTCGATCGATCGAAGGAGAGTTCGATCGATCGAACCAGGGATAGTCAAGCGATCGAAGACATTTCGATCGATTGAAGGATGATGATGTCCGATCGATCGAGAGCTCTTCGATCGATCGAACATGTTAAATCCTGAGATGATTCTTTTAAGTATTCCATGACTTTCTGTTTTAGAAATCTGTCATCAAATTGTCCCAATAAGCTCAGTTTGTCACAACAGTTTTTAGAACTTAAAGCCTTAAGGCCTTTTCTTCAATGACTTTTGAAAACCACTTTGAATGCTAACACCATTTAGAGTGCAAGTAATAACCATTGTTTTAAACCGTCTTCCATGTATTTTACTCAAATGTGATGATGTAGTCCCGGTCATGAAAGGGCTATTGATTCTTTATCTTTAGAAAAATACGGAATACTGAAAGGGAATGAACTCCATAGAGCGTTAATGAATGTGCATGGTAGATGGTTAGGATTAATGTGGATTCACGTGTTTCCAACACCTTTAATTTAGTTGTTTAATTATTATGTTTCCTTATGTTTAGTTTATTATTTAGTTTAATTTAATTAATTAGGATTAGTTAGAACCTTCTCTTCTACATTCATCTTTTCTATTTCTTTAGGTTATAACTTAGTAGATATTCTTCCTATTCCTTCCCTGTGGGATCGACCTGGACTTCCAGTACTATATTACTTGCACGATCACCTACACTTGGGTGTTGCACAAGAGCGCACAACTATTTAGTCGTGTCAAGTTTTTGGCGCCGCTGCCGGGGAAGGCAACTAGGTTAGGATTTTACTAAGTTATTTCCATTTTTTTTTCTTTTTCTTTAAAAAAAAAAAAAAAAAAAAAAAAAAATTCATTGGACTTTTTCTCTCACAAGAAAAAAAAAAAAAAAAAAAATCTTTTGTTTAAATATTTTGGGTAAACATGTCTTATCCATATTACCCTCCATACAACACAAATACCACGAATGGGTACACATTAGGTAATGAGAACTATACCCCGAGTTGGCAAGCACCCACATATGATGCACATTATCAACCTGAGTGCTACCAATCACCACAATGGGAAAACCATCGTGTTAGTCCCCCATGTTATCAAACGTATCAAGAACCTCCACCTGGAGAGTTCTATCAATTGCAATGGGGATATAACCAAAATGATAATGTAGGATATAGTAGTAGTTCCCACGATTACCAAATGCACCAAGACTTTCCTTCTGGGGAGTCTTGCACACAAACACAATGGGAAGGGGACTATTACCAACAACAATGGGGTGAAACTTCATATAGTTATAATGAGGAGAATAATCAAGTTGAGGATAATGGTATGTTAGAATTGCTGCTTAGTGAAATGAAAAGGCTAGAGAGTGCAATTGATAAATTAGGAGCTAGATATCAACAAGCATTTGATAGCCAACCTTTAGAAGACTATCCCAGTCCTTCAATGCTACAACTTGAATTTCAAGACACTAACAATGGAAGGGAATTAGAGGACAATGATGGGTTCATACCGAGTGATGTTAACAACTCATTTGAGAAAGTGATAACCCAACAAGAACTCCAAAACCAAACCATTGAGCATGAAGTTGTAGAACTATCTTCTCCTCAACATACAACCCCAGACATTAACTCCTTCACTGCCTTGATAAAGTTGCACAATCTCTTTGTCCAGAGTACTTCAATAGATGACACATATAGTGAGGAGAGTTGCGAGGATGAGAATGAGGTCTTAAAAGATGATGAGAGTTTAGGTGATTGCACGCAATTAGGAAAGGATGAGTCCCATGTTGACTCTACCCCTACCTTTGATAGTGACCCTAGGGAGGTCGTTATTGAAAAGTCTAAATTTGATTTAGATTCTTGTGATATTCATGAACCCTCACCTCTTTCGACCGAAGAGGTGGTGTCACCAAGTTGCCCATCACCTATCCTTGCTCTCAATCAAAGCTCTCGTCCTGAGCTTGAATGTTATGTGTACCCCATTCGTGAACAAACAGAATGTGTTGTGGAAGAGGATGGTAAGGATACTAGCACATGTTCTTCACAAAATTTTAACTTTCAAAATTCTTTGAGAGAAGACTTGGAAAATATTGGGCCCACTTTAGATGATCTGAAAATTCAACAAGAAGCTAGCAATCTTCTAGACTGCCTGACCTTCTTGAGTGATTATGACATTGAGGCCCAAATAGATAACTTTATCCAAGTCCAGTCCAAAACCATGTGCATAGAACAGAAATTCAATTCCTATGATTATATCTCCATAGATTCTGTTCTAGGACAAGCGGAGGGTGGTGAAGCTTCATTAGAACATCACTTCGACCCTGCCTCTTTTATTGAACCATGGCCTCCCCCTGTTTTTAGTATTAAAATAGAGGCTGTTATAGGAAATACCAACACCAAAGATCGTTTCTTGCATATAATTCCTAAAAAGTGTGGTATTCCTTTTATAACTGTCCCAAAAAAATTTGGAAGCCATAGGTTTTGCATCATCTCCTCTGACCTTGAGCCTGACATTAGTTGGGGGGAGTTGCATTTTTATGAGGATCTCAAAAGTCTTGTCATTGTTAAATTATTTCACTGGGAAGATCCTCAAAAATTTCGGTTGTTACTTTATGATAAGTATCTTGATTAACCGAATTTATTAACTGAGTTGTTATATTATGTTCTCTATTTTTCTTGTTGCTACTAATGATTTTGCAGGTAACTTGAAAAAAATTGGATATTAATGCCTCGAGGTAACATCCTTCCTTCTCTCGCTTTACTTTACATGTCCATGTGCATAGTTTAGAACATTGGGGACAATGTTTAGTTTTAGTTGGGGGGAGTGAGTCATTGCATGTCTCGTTTATTTCTTTTTATGGTTTCGTGTCAATATACCTGCTTAGCAACATGACTCAGTAAATCAAAATTGCAAAAATCAAAAATTTTGAAATTTTAATGGTTCTTGTATTTCTCTCATAGTTAATGTAGTTAGTTATGATGCATTAGTGTTATTTTCTGTATGTTATTAGTATGTGATATACTATGGTAGTTTCTTTACTATCTTAGTTATAGTATGTTCTATGCTTTTTAATCTTCAAACAACTTTGAGCACGTTGTGACAACCTTATACTTAGCTAAAATGGATTAGTAAGCATAGTTTAAGTGTCTTGAAAGACTGTAGTGGAGACTAATAACCCAAGTGAGCTTTTGTGCCATTCTTTGTTTTTGAGGGTTTTATAAAATTACTCTTACTTTTTGAAAAGCGTATTAATTCGTTGAAAGTCTCATTTTCTTCTTGATTTTGACTGATCACTAGAAGAGAACGTTCAGGATTTACCAAACTTTAGAGCTCTTGAATTTACTGAAATGAATTATCCTATTAACTTAGAAGATGATTTAGGCCATCTTTTGACCATACATGGATAATACAGCCTTGGCCTACCTCTATGATATTCCTTTACTTCACCTTTTGAGCTTATCATATTTACCTTGTCTACATAATCCTAAAGTCTATACCTAACTCCAAATTAGGAGTTCAAGCTTCAATTCTTCATTTAGGAGTGATTGGAATGTGTTATCTTGACAAGAAGTTTGGTTGTGTGAATAAGGGAAAGTTGGCAAAAAAAAAAAAAATTGGAAGAAAAAAAAAAGAAAAAGAAAAAAAAAAGCATGAAAAGAAAAAAAAAATGCCAATGGTTGTGACAAAAGAAAAAAAAAGGAATGAAAAGAAGAGTGAAAAAATAAATAAAAGAAAAGAAGAAGAGAGAGATTGGAGATGTGGGAAGTTTGAAAAGTTATAGTAGACATTCCAATCACATCCTTTGACCCAATTGAATATCACGAGCCTCTTTCTTCTTTCACTTAATACCTCTTTTTCAAAGTCCTGATGATTTTAAGTAAATTGGATTTGAAGTTAAGGTAATGAGAGAGTTATCCACGGTATCTCGCTCTTCTAGTGAAAAGTATCCTTTCATGAGACTTTGTGCACTATAAAATGTCCGTTTTTCTATTTAGATATGAGAAGCATTAGATTCCATTTACAATTACTCTTTACAGCTTCCATATCATGAGTGATAATTATTACACCTAATTCAGAGTGATTTCATCTTAAGAGTGTAATCCCGGTGAGAGTTGAGTCAAAATGAACGTCTTGATAGTGTCTTAGGTTATGCAAGCTTTGAAATTAAAGTTTTGTATTTTGGTTGTCCATTCACACACACACTTGAAGATTAATAGGTATGGAACATTCTAATGACTTTGATAGTAGATTAACTGTAATATGTGTGTTGCATGGCTATGGCATACTAGAGAGTTTCATGAGATTGTTGAGCTTAACTATATTGTTAATGAGAGGAAAATTCCTTGAAAACATTTAAATGAGAACCATTACCATAAACATGAATTTTGTGGGTAGATTCACTGCAAACCCTCACGAGACAACACTCGTCCACTAGGGGGAACCTAGAGGTTTAAAGGCTTGTTGCATACGCTAAATGCAATCGCGATTCCTGCGAAAGTGATTTAGGATTTTTACTTTATTTTGTTTTTAATTTCTAGAGTTTAAATAAACACTGTTGCAGTTCGCTTCATTGCTAGGGACTAGCAACGAGCTAGTTGGGGGGTGTGATTCGTGGTGAAAAGTGCATATTTCTAGTGTATTACGTAGTATTTTATGCATACTTTATCCCCAAAGTCCCTACATTTAGGTTCATTCTAATAACAATGTTCTTTTTATTGTGTTAATGCTAAACTATATGTTTTTGCATGGTTTTATAGGTATTAGGATGTAAATCAATGAAGTGGAGCTAAAGAAAGTGATTCTGGTGGATAGAACAACAGAAGCAGATGGGAAAATGCCAATTTTGACAATGATGACTTCAGATTTGGAAGATTTTCCCAGAGACAAGAAATGTAGATCTTTGAGTTACGATCGCGTGGCCGCAAACGGGAGGTCAATCCGAGGTCCGAGTAAAAAGTTATGGCCATTCTCCCATCGGGGTGCAGTGCTGTCAAAATCTGAGAGTTCAAGCGATTGAAGAGAGTTCAATCGATCGAACCTTCGATCGATCGAACTGAGCTCGATCGATCGAACCTTTTATTCACCCAAAAGTTGCGTAAACTCTGTGGGAACCCTATATATACGTCGTTTTGACGCCAGACGAAGAGGGGACGCTCCAGAACGCGAAAAACAGCAGTTTAGGGTAGTTTTAGGGTTAGATTAGGAGTAGGTTAGGTTAGATTCATGTTATTTTTCATCTTTTCCATTGATTCATTGAAGATTATTGATGATTCAACTGTATTACAAGTTATTTACAAGTTTATTTCAGATTATTTACAGGTTTTGCTTCTCCTTTCCCTCTATTTGATTGTTTATTAGTTTAGATGATTTGCTTACTTTAGTTTACTATTTCTGCACTAGTTTAATCATGTTTCCGTAGTTTAGACGTTGGAGATATGTGATGAAATATTGATTCTTAGCCTCTGCCATGTATGATATAGAAACCTTGGGTTCGATCGATCGAAGGAGAGTTCGATCGATCGAACCAGGGATAGTCAAGCGATCGAAGACATTTCGATCGATTGAAGGATGATGATGTCCGATCGATCGAGAGCTCTTCGATCGATCGAACATGTTAAATCCTGAGATGATTCTTTTAAGTATTCCATGACTTTCTGTTTTAGAAATCTGTCATCAAATTGTCCCAATAAGCTCAGTTTGTCACAACAGTTTTTAGAACTTAAAGCCTTAAGGCCTTTTCTTCAATGACTTTTGAAAACCACTTTGAATGCTAACACCATTTAGAGTGCAAGTAATAACCATTGTTTTAAACCGTCTTCCATGTATTTTACTCAAATGTGATGATGTAGTCCCGGTCATGAAAGGGCTATTGATTCTTTATCTTTAGAAAAATACGGAATACTGAAAGGGAATGAACTCCATAGAGCGTTAATGAATGTGCATGGTAGATGGTTAGGATTAATGTGGATTCACGTGTTTCCAACACCTTTAATTTAGTTGTTTAATTATTATGTTTCCTTATGTTTAGTTTATTATTTAGTTTAATTTAATTAATTAGGATTAGTTAGAACCTTCTCTTCTACATTCATCTTTTCTATTTCTTTAGGTTATAACTTAGTAGATATTCTTCCTATTCCTTCCCTGTGGGATCGACCTGGACTTCCAGTACTATATTACTTGCACGATCACCTACACTTGGGTGTTGCACAAGAGCGCACAACTATTTAGTCGTGTCAGTATGAGACCTTAATTTGTTCATATAAGGAAGTATATAAGAAAATTAGTTTTGACATGTTTTAGTTTTTCATAAAATTAGAGAGCTATAGTTTAAATCATGTTAAATTAATTGTAGATTCTTAATCCTTGTGAAAATCTAAAGAGAATCATATATTACATGCCCCATTTACTTCCAGAATTGAAAATGGGTCAGTTTAGACCCTGAATTGCTGAAACAGAGTAATTTGACGAAGAAGATGAAGCCTCTGCATCACCTTGCGCGCGCGATCGCGCGAGCGGCCCGCGCGAGCGACCCCTCGCGCGAGCGAGGTATGTGTCCCCAGGCAATCAGTAAAGTTTATATATAAGAAAATTGAAATTTGGACAGGTCGCGCGAGAACCTCATCGCACGAGCGATCCGCGCGCGCGACCTTGCTTTCCTCAGGCAGACAGAAAAGTATATAATAAAAAGGAAATTTGGGCATATCGCGCAAGCGGCCCGCGCGAGCGACCTTTCGCGCGAGCGGCCCGCGCGCGCGAGGTTTGGCAGTTTCTGTTTTTGTCTATTTTCTGTTAAGGGACTGTTTGGTTCAACTTTTTAGTACTGTTAAGGTTCTGTTTGGGATATTTAGTTAATCAGAACTCTATTTGGTTATGTTTGAATGATTAAAACATTGTGTTATGACTTGTCAATCCCCGTACGCGCGTTGTTCCTTTAATTCAGCATTTTGCTTTCGTTTAAGTGCATATCATTCATGTGGGGTCAGTGGTACATGCATGGGGGTGTTAGTCAGTGTGGAAAAGAGTAATGGTAGTGTGGAAAGAGTATGTGATTGAGATTGTGTTGTGGTTGTGGTTGAGATTGTGTTCGTGGTTGTGGTTGTGGTTGTGGTTGTGGTTGTGGTTGTGGTGAGGGTATCTTTGAAATGCGACGGTGGCAAATATGGACACTCCCTGACGCCCATGGAAGCGTTAAAGTGTGTGACGCCAAACTCGGACATTCCCTGGCACCCATGGTAGTGCTAAAGTGTGGCCTACGGACACTCCCTGATAACTCGAGTCTGGATACTGTGTGAGGGGTTGCCCCGGTATTTGCATGGCGGTTAGGGTATTCAAAGTGTGAGGCATTGGACACTCCCTGGTACCCCGGACCAAAGTGTGAGGCAAACTGGACACTCCCTGGCGCCCCGTTGCTAAAGTGTGGCTATCTGAGTGTTTCAAAGATACCAGGAGTAGGATAGTGGGTTGTTGTGACTGTCGAGAGAAAAGAGTCAGCAAGATGAGTGTGGTGCATTGTCTCATTACACAAGTGTCTGTATTTATGAATGAACGGCTTTTAATATATTCCTTGTTGTTTTATAAAATGAATTCTTTCTGCGTTTTAATGATTGATATCGTAATTTAATAATGGAAAAAGGTAAATGGGTATGCTTTACATTCAAAGTCATGTTTTTAATACTCACCAGCTTCTTGAAGCTGACGACGTTGATGCGTCCTGGACATTCGTGTTCAGGCTTTGCAGGCTATAACCAGGAAGAATCATACGACTATGCGAATTGAGAATGGCCGCTTTTGGAATAAGAGAACTGCTCATTTAATATATGATTTAAGTTTATCTGTTTAAGTTTTAAACTGTTTTGTTTTAAGGATGACTGTAACAGACACTAAGTTATTGTTTTATTTTCAAGGCGGTCTGTGCCTTAGTTGACCCCGTACTGTAATATGTAATAAGTTAGAAAATTTTTGTAAGCCTTGATTGCTTTACTCTGATTATTATGTTTTGTTGTTCGACGTTTGGGACGGAATCGATCCTTCAAAATGTCGCGACCTACGGGTCCATAAAGGAAATTAAACGTTTTCCTTATTTATGCTACGTCGGGGCGTGACAATTGTAATCTCTTGTGATTATGTTTTAATCTAGTTGGGATCACTTTAGAATGAGTTTGGCGTGTGTGTTTAATCCTTATTTGATTTCGAAAAGCTTTAAAACTTGGAAATTCTTCAAAATGTACTGCTACCATAAATCAGTTAACTGATTTGTGGAACAGTCGACTGGACCCTCTTTTTTAGCAATTCACTGCATCTTTTTATACAGGATCAGTCTACTGGGTCCCCGACACAGTTGACTGGGTCATGTTTTCAAATCAGAAATTTTTTGTCTAGGCTGGACTTTAGTCGACCGGACCATATTAGTCGACTGAAAATTTAATGCCCCAGTCGACTGGACATAGAAAACAGTCGGCTGGATTATGTTCTAAATTCAAAGTTTCTGCTGGACCAATACCAGTCGATTGGGCACGAGGTGCAGTCGACTCGCTGCTGATTTTCAAAATGATTTGTTTTGTTCTGCTGCATGTGTTCTTAAAACTAATTTTTTGGGAACGTTAATGAATTGCTTTAGCCTCGGTGGCGTGCCACGGGCTTCGGTTCTGCTATTTGTGGGACCGGGCTGTGACATGGTCCCAGGAAAAATACGATTCTGCACACTTTTCCTCTAATGGTATTTTCCCTGATTCTGCATTGTTTGGGCAGAAACTGAGAACTATAGTAGCAGTTTTTTGTTTTCTTTAAACCAAACTGTTTTTCAAAAGTAATTCTGTTTTTCCAGACCCGAATCTGTTTTTTTTTTTTTTGTTTTTGTTTTTTTAAAATATATAAATCTGTTTTAAGATTGTTGGAAAAATTTTATTGATATAATCGAAAATAAACAGAAATAGATTCTGGATTACAACATGACAGAAACAAATTCTGGATTACAACTTATGAAAACAGGAAAAATAAAACTTGGATAGAAACGAAAAATATAACCAAACCGAGGCTTGTAATATTTCACAGTTTCCTTAAAACAGATTCGTCGCCTCACTAGAAGTGCTCGGGGATCTCTGGCGTCTGTCTCCCAGGATACAGCGGTAGCTAACGGTCGACAAGCATGGTGTGCGACTGCTCCGGCGGACCAACTATGTCTGTGACTCTCTCTCTGGAAATCTGAAGAACTGAAAGGAGAAACTCGTGAAGAACTGCCTGAAAAATTTTGTGTTTAGACTGCCGCACCCGCACCCACACCCGCGACCATGACCACGAGCCAACTCGACCCGGCTTGGGTTGGCCGAATGGACGGCGGTGCGCGCACGCGTCTGTGGAGTAAACCCAAAGGGCCTTAGGTCTCCCCCCTCCCCCCCCCCTTCCACAAAATTGGGTAACCCTTGGGGCCCAAACCCAAAACATGAAGTAGTTTTATAAATACACTAAAGACTTCTTCTATTTTTCCTATGTGGGACAAGGCAAGTTGTGAACCTTTTTCATTTCAACAATTCCATGTAAGGGGCAACCTTTGAGCATTAATTTCCTATTCACCCATCAATAGTTTTGGACATGTGAATATCCAAACTTCATCTCCTCATGAAGGATAACACAAATCCATAAAGACCTCACTTAAACTATAAGTGAATCTCACGTTTATTTGACTCTAAAAATGACCAAAACTCAACTTATATCCAACAAAAAGAGCCAAGGGCTGTCCTATAGAGGGAGGGCATGGAATAAACACTTGCAGTGGGTGTATTTGTAGAGAGAAGGGAGATGCTTTCTAGAGAGAATGACAAATAAAATAATAAAATATTTTGATTGGCAGTTATTGTAACTTTTCTTACCAGCACAGCAGAGTTTTTTTTCTCAATTAATTGACTAAGAATGATATTATGGAACCAAATTTTGGTTTATAACATGTATATGAGAGGATAACGTTCGATAGAGTATTATTTGGGGTACTAAAAAATTTCACTAACACTAACACTCACACTCGTACTCTATCTCTTTTAGTGGCATTGTGGGGCCCGCAATTGACTCCACAATGCCACTAAAAAAGAGATAAAATATGAGTATAAGTATTAGTGAAATTTGTTAGTACTCCTTACATTGTTGCCTTCGATAATAGTGAAACCAAACCAAATAGCACAAAAGTTCGCTTGCTTCTGCATTCCTAATTAAAAGACCAAATAGTTAGTGCACAAGTTAACTTGTGCTGTTATAATGAGTGTGATATCATTACACATTTATCTGCATGCTCTATTTTTCATTTAATTTAATTTTGCCCATACTATAAAAATTGTCACTCTCCGAATATATTTATATATTTATTTACTGCATGCTGTCATTATGCTGTGCAAGTATATTACTTTTAGCAACAAAAAAAAAAGTATTAAAGTATATTACACTCAGCAGTCAGCACTATGGTTGGTGACGGTTAGGGGTGGTAATTTTTTACATGACAATCTGTTTTACTGAGACAATCCAATTATGACACGACTAAATCAAAAAAGTTAATATTTTTTTATTGAATAGTACTCCAAACTAAAAATCAACCAAAAACCACACAATCCGTTTATGACCCAATTATAACACATCTAACCCGAATTGCCACCCCTAGTGACGGTGGTCCAAAGCCCCCCACCCCCATATATACAAAAATAAGTATAGTTTTATTCACTCCAAAATTGTTCACTCAACTTTTTTATTGACTAATGTAGTGGGATCTATAACTTTTTACCATTAATTAATCTTTATTTAATCTTAAATTCCACTACATTAACTAATAAGAGAGTTGTGTGAGCAATTTTATGGTGAGAAAAATGTATTCTATACAAAACAAAGGGTGAGAAAAATGTATTCTATACAAAATAAGGTAACAAGTGTTATAAAACTAATAATAAAGCAAGCACACAAATAAATAATAACACAAAGGGACACAAGTATTTTCAGGTGGTTCGGCAATTTGCCTACGTCCACTGCAGAGGGGGATCACCTTTGATTATTGATGAAACTTTTACAACTCAAGAACTCACTGTCCAGTATATCTAAACACTGATATTCTATCTCACTGCTTTCTCTCTGTATTTCTCTTTGCTTCCTCTATCCCACTTCTTCGTTGAGTATGCACTCAATTTATAGATACATTACAATCACCAAGCATTAAATGAGGAGACACAAATGACAAAGCTAGATGTAGGCTTTTTGACTTAGGTGGTCATTCACCTTTTTCACTTTCACCTTTTCACTTATTTCACAATACTCCCCCTTGAATGTCCATCTAAAAATAATACCCTTAGCCATCGATTACTCCCCCTCATTATAACATGAGAAAATTCACAAGGAAACTTCTTTGAGTTTGTGCATTCCAATGTTGTGTACTAGCTTCTTGAACGTTGCAGTTGGTAGTGCTTTTGTGAATAAATCTGCGAGATTGTTAATGGAGTGTATTGCTGGACGTTGATTTCACCGTTCTTTTGGAGCTCATGTGTATAGAAGAATTTTGGTGAGATGTGCTTGGTTCTGTCACTTTTAATGAATCCCCCTCCGATCTGTGTAATGCATGTAGCATTATCTTCGTATAATGTTGTTGGGCTGTCGTTGATCGAAGATAAGTCACATGACTCTTGAATATACTGTATCATGGATCTTAACCAAATACATTCACGGCTGGTTTCATGCAATGCCAGAATTTCAGAATGATTTGAAGAAGTGGCAGTCAATGTTTGCTTTACAGATCTCCATGAGATTGCAGTATCACCACAAGTAAATACATAACCAGTTTGAGATCGACCTTTGCGCGGATCAGAAAGGTATCCAGCATCAGCATATCCAATTAATGGGGACTTGGATCCTTTAGGATAAAATAACCCAAGATCAATTGTGCCACAAAGATAGCGAAATATGTGCTTAATACCATTCCAATGCCTTTGAGTTGGGGCTGAGCTAAACCTTGCTAGCAAGTTTACAGCAAATGCAATATCTGGTCTTGTAAAATTTGCAAGATACATAAGAGCACCAATTGCTCTCAAATATGGTACTTCAGGACCAAGGAGTTCCTCCTCTTCATCATAAGGACGATAGGGATCCTTCTTTACATCGAGGGATCGGACTACCATTGGAGTACTCAATGGATGAGCCTTATCCATGTAGAAACGTTTCAAAACTTTCTCCGTATATGAGGATTGATGTAAGAGAATTCCTTCAGGAAAATGCTCGAGTTGCAACCCAAGATAAAATCTTGTCTTTCCGAGATCTTTCATCTCAAATTCCCTTTTCAAATAATCAGCAGTTTTTGTGAGCTCTTTGGGAGTACCAACAAGATTAAGATCATCAACATATACTATAATGATTGCAAAATTAGAGTCTGATCTCTTAATGAAGACGCATGGATATATAGCATTATTTACATATCCTTCTTTCAATAGATATTCGCTCAAGCGATTGTACCACATGCGTCCGGATTGTTTTAATCGATATAAAGATCTTTGCAATTTAATAGAGTACATATCTCATGGTTTTGACTTACATGCTTCGGGCATGTTGAATCCTTCAGGGATCTTCATATGTATATCACTATCTAGTGATCCATATAAATATGCTGTAACCACATCCATTAAGCGCATATCAAGTCCTTCAGACATTGATAGGCTTATCAAAAATCGAAATGTAATTGCATCCATTACAGGAGAATAGGTTTCATCATAGTCGATGCCAGGTCTCTGTGAGAAACCTTGAGCTACAAGTCTGGCCTTGTATCGCACAATTTTATCCTGCTCGTTGCATTTTCGTACAAATACCCATTTGTACCCAACGGGATTTACATCTTCAGGTGTAGGGACTATAGGTCCAAACACTTCTCGCTTTTCTAATGGTTTTAGCTCAGCTTGTATGGCTTCTTTCCACTTTGGCCAATCAGGCCTACATCGACATTCTTCTACACTATGTGGTTCAGGATCCTTATCACTTCGAGTGATGTCCAGCGCTACCTTTAAGGCAAATACATGATCAATGACAATATTATTACGATCCCATATATTCCTAGTGGATACATAATTTATGGAGATCTCATTATTATCTAATATATGTGCCTCTCCTGGGGCCACATGTGCCTCCTCAGGGGCTACTTGTTCATCTACAAGGGAAGAATGATCACCAACGTTGGATTTATCAAACACTTTGATCATGTTCTTTGAGGACTTTTCAGGAGTTTTTCCTTCATTCATATGAGCTTTTAGTTTCCTCTTTCTGGGAAACTTATCTTTTGTACCACTGGGTCTACCACGCTTCATGCGTGCTGTAGACGCACTAACCACAACACTACCAGATTGTCCTGCGGGGACTTCGATTCTTGTTGGAGTGTTCACAACTGATATATGTGATCTTAACACATTCTTTGTATCAGTGAATGCATCGGGTATTTGATTTGCAACTTCTTACAAATGGATAATCCTTTGAACCTCAAGTTCACATTGATTAGTACGAGGATCAAGATGAGACATTGTTGATGTATGCCAAGAAATTACATTCTGAGTTTTGAGCTCTAGCTTTTCTCCCCCTAATGGTGGGAATATTGTCTCATCAAAGTGGCAGTCTGCGAGCCTTGCCTTAAAAAGATCTCCTGTCAAGGGTTCAAGATATCTTATAATAGATGGAGAATCAAAACCAACATAAATCCCAAGGCGTCGCGAGGACCCATTTTTGTTCGTTGGGGGGGGGGGGGGGGGGGGGGGGGGTGCAATGGGAACTTGCACATCACAATAAAACATCCTTAAATGAGAAACATTGGGTGGTTGCCCAAAAATAAGTTGTAAAGGAGAGTATTCATGATAAGCAGTGGGTCTAATTCAGATCAATGATGCAGCATGTAATATGGCATGTCCCCAAGCAGAAATAGGCAGTTTTGTTTTCATAAGTAAAGGTCTAGCAATTAACTTGAGACGTTTGATGAAAGACTCTGCTAACCCATTCTGTGTATGTACATGAGCGACAGGATGTTCAACATTAATGCCAATAGACATGCAATAGTCATCAAATGTCTTAGATGTGAATTCACCAGCATTATCAAGACGTATAGCCTTAATAGGGTAATCTGGAAATTGTGCCCATAATCGAATGATTTGGGCAAGAAGTTTAGCAAAAGCAGTGTTACGAGATGACAGTAAAGAAACATGTGACCATCTAGTAGAAGCATCAATTAAGACCATGACGTATGAAAATGGCCCGGATGATGGATGGATAGGTCCACATATATCTCCTTGGATACATTTCAAAAAATCTAGAGATTCAAAGTTTACTTTTGTAGGAGATGGTCTTACAATCAATTTTCCTTGTGAACAAGTAGTACAAGGATTCTCACTAGGTAAAAGAATTTTTTGGTTCTTTAAAGGATGTCCATGTGAGGTTTCAATGATCCTATGCATCATAATAGCTCCAGGGTGACCAAGACGGTCATGCCAAAGTCCAAAATTCTTTGGATCGGAAAATCTTTTGTTTATCACCACATGTGATTCAATAGACCTTATCGTTGTTTGATACATCCCGGATGAGTGAGCATGGAGTTTTTCCAAAATTTGTTCTTTTGTTTGAAACAACTTTGGTGATGGAAATGTATTCAGAATCACCTTCATTAACTGTTTCAACATGGTATCCATTTTGGCGGATATCTTTAAAATTGAGCAAATTTCTTCGAGATTTGCTAGAGTATAAAGCATTTTCTAAATGAATTGTTGTTCCCTTTGACAAGGTAATGCTCGCTCGTCCAGAGCCTTCAATGAGACTTGATGTACCAGATATAGTGTTCACATTAGCTCCTGCTAATTTTAAGTCTAAGAAATATCTCGGTTCTCGGAGAATTGTGTGTGTAGTTGCACTATCAACCAGACATATGTCTTCTCGTTTCATCGTGTAATCTATCAATTGACAAAAGTCATATATTATTGTAGACAAAAGATGTTTATACATTATTTAGAAGATTACAAGCATAGTACAAGATAAAAACTGAGACATAGTACAGATGTTCTAAACATATCTATTGTTGTTAGAGAGATCAGGGTATGCATCAGAGTCGATCAAGAAGTCAGCCACATCAAGATGAGTGAAGTCCAATGGGTCAGTGTGGTCGGCAAAATGTGTCTCTATCTCCTTTCCTTTTCCCTTTTTATAGAGGCCTGATAGAGATCTACAAAATATTGTGGCGTATGACAATTACGTGCCCACTGCCCTTTCATGCCACATTTGTGACAATTATCTTCATTTTTCTTCACAGCCTTCTGTACACCCTTTCCTTTGTCATTTTTATTCCATTTCGGGTAAAAAGGTGTATTGTTTTTGCTATATGGATGATAACCACCATGATTACCATAATTATTCCTTCCTTGGCCACTTCCACGGCTACCACGATTATAACCACGACCACGACCACGACTCTGATAATTCCTACGACCATATCCATGTCCTCTCCCCTTTTCATACCCTTGTCTATTGGGCGGAGGCACATTCTCTTTAAGGAGTGTGGTGCCCATTTGCTTCAGGCAATGGTGCCGAGCCAGTGGGACGAAGGTGATGATTTTTCATCAAAATTTCATCATTTTGCTCTTCCACGAGAAGGCATGAAATTAACCATGAGTATTTCGTGAATTTTGCCGCTCGGTATTGCTTCTGCAAGAGTGTGCACGAGGGATGAAATGTTGATACTGTTTTTTCAATCATTTTAGAATCAGTGACACCTTCTCCACAAAATGACATTTGGGAAGTAATTTTATGTAAAGCAGAATTATATTCTGCAACTGTTTTAAAATCTTGAAATCGTAGTTGGATCTAGTTATATTTAGCTTTTGGTAAAATGATCATTTTCATATGTTCAAATCTTTCCTTTTAAATTTTTCCAAAGAATGAAGGGGTCCTTGACTATAAGATATTCTACTTGTAAATCTTCATGGATATGGCTATGGAGGAAAGCCAATGCCTTGGCATGCTTTTCCTCTAATTGATTTTTGCCTGATTGATCCAGCTCTAATGCATCAGTCTCTTCAACAACAATCTTCCAAACTTTCTTTGCCTTTAGTTGGGTTTCAGTTAGATTGACCCACAATAGATAATTCTTCCCCATAATGTCCAAGGCCGTAATATCAAGCTTAGCAAGGTTTGACATTTTCAGAATACTACATGTAAGACGAGATTTTAGAATTTATCAAAAGAAATAAATATGAAGATAAGCAGGTTAATATCAAGTAAAGAAATGAATACTGTTAGATAAAGATAAAATTTCCTCTTTGTTAGGGCTATTATTTATATTCTACAAGAGATAGTCCACCACTCTTTTATCAGGTATTCTACCATTTTCAAGAGATAAGTATAACTATATTTTTTTTGCCCCATATCTGACAGGCAATCGTGTGGTGGCAGAGTGGCGACGGATTGAGTGCTGATTAACCCACGTCCGCGGACTCGAGTTCGAACCTGGTTACTGCACGGTTGTCTTTTGTATATATATGTATTTTTTTTTACAACTTCTTCAAGAGTTGTTTCTAATTTATTCACTACTTTCTTCAAGAAGCTGATTTATTGTTTTTACAAGGACTATACACTTCCATTAATGATAAATACAAATTATAACCTCTTCAATGGTGTATAATTATTGTAATAAATTTCTCTCATCAGGAGGAGTTTAAATTATAACCTCTTCAAGAGTGTATAATTATTAATAAATTCCCCTCATCAGGAGGAGTTTAAAATATAACCTCTTCAAGGATTGTTTAATAAATTCCTCTCAATAGGAGGAGTTTCAATTATCACCTCTTCAATGATGCACATATATATTTATATAAATATATATATAATGAAAACTAAACAGATATATGTTATCTATATTAATATCTATACCATTTGATATGAGTAACCCAATTGGTATAAGCTCGTGCTGATAACGTGTTATAAAACTAATAATAAAGCAAGCGCACAAATAAATAATAACACAAAGGGACACAAGTATTTTCAAGTGGTTCGGCAATTTGCCTACGTCCACTGCGGAGGGGGATCACCATTGATTATTGATGAAACTTTTACAACTCAAGAACTCACTCCCAGTATATCTAAACACTGATATTCTATCTCACTGCTTTCTCTCTGTATTTCTCTTTGCTTCTTCTATCCCACTTCTTCGTTGAGTATGCACTCAATTTATAGGTACATTATAATCACCAAGCATTAAATGAGGAGACACAAATGACAAAGCTAGATGTAGTCTTTTTGACTTAGGTGGTCATTCACCCTTTTTACTTTCACCTTTTCACCTCTTTCACAACAACAACATATACTAGATTTTTTTTTTTTTTTCTGTTTTGGGAGGGGGGTTGTGTGTGTGTGGTAATATACATGAACACATATATATGCACAAAAACCATGCCTAACATTGGGGTACAGCTCATCCGTTGCTTCAAGCACAAGCGTGGGGTACACCGCCGCCATTATCTCAATAATTAGGGGTAAATCTGTCATCTGGCTAATAATATCAACTTTAATTAATAAATATTTAGATGCGCAGTGCACACGTAAAATAACTACACTTTTTCTGTTGTTGTTTAGGGGTTTTGTTTTGGGTTTTATTTATTTATATATATTTTTTGAAATTTTTGAAAACGGAAATAATCTTTATTTTCATAAATAAATTTTCAAAATTCAAACGTACTTTTTTCATTTTTGTTTTTTGTTTTTGGGCTAAATCTCATTGTCATTTTTAAAAAAATTAAAAAGAAAAAATCTTACCAAATGCATTTTTTCGATTTTATTTTTTCTTTAAGAAAAAATAAAAACAATTGCTAAACAAGTTTTGAGTTTTCTCTCTCAAAGAAGTATGAATAAAAACTGAAAGAGCAATGTTATGTTTTTCAAATTTTGTACCCTAAAAGGTTGTTTCTAACTTATGTGACAATGATACCACATTCAATAACATTGGAACCATTTCAACATCCTTCAATTAAAATCATGAGAGTCTACTGTCATATGTGTTGTGAATCATGTTTGAGATACAAAACTTAGAAACATAGTATTATTCGAATTGAAAACTGAGAGTAATACCATGTTTCCCAAATTTTGCATCCCAACACACATGTGGTAGTGGGACCACTTCATCATCCTTTGATCAAAATCAAGTGAGCCACAGCCATATATATACGAAATACATTTGAAATAGGAGTATAAGCGGTCGATTTCAGTCAATTTTTTCAATTATTTTTATTTTTTAAAATATTGACCAATAGGTTCGATTGGTCGGTTTTCGATGAGTTTGGTCAGCTTTTCGGTTGGTTTAGGTTTGTACATTCATTAAATAAACCGATCAATCGTCTTTTTGGTCAATCGATTTTCAATTTTTTTGTTCAGCCCTAATTTCAAATACAAAATTTGAGAGGTTGAGATCCTTGGTTGCGCGCTGCTTGGGCAGCACCACTAATTTTTTTAAATTAAATATATGTATATATATACATTTTGTGATCTGATAGCACCATGTAGGTGTTGCCGTGTGGTCAAGAATCTTAAGTCAAATTTAGAAAGCATAGTAGTAGGGGGGGTGGCCATGGGCCGGGCCGGGCCGGGCTTGTACTCTATACTAAGGGTAAGTACCTTTTTCTAAGTTCAGTCCGGCCCATGGCGGGCCTACAATTGGTTGCCCAAGCCCGGCACAGAACTAACCACTAAAGTCCCAAGCCCAGCCCGCGGGCCGGTCTATTGCTATTTTATATTTTTAAAAACTTAAACTAAAAATTTTTTTTTACCATAAATAATGTTTTGAATGATTATTAAGACACATTATTCACAAAAATTCAATAAAAAGTCTTGTGATAATACATATACATTGAATATCTTATGTAAAATTATATTAATTTATATATTATATAATAGAAAATACAAAAAATAAATATATTTTTCTAATAGTCGGGCTGGGCTGGGCCAAAGCGGGCCTCATTTGCTTTGTCCATGCCCGGCCCTAAAATTGGTCGGGCCTAAAATTGTTGCCTAAGTCCGCTTAAAAGGACCAATATCTTTGCTCAAGCCCTAAAAAATTAGGGCCGGACTGGGCGGGCCAAGCGGACTACGGGCCATTTGGCCACCCCTACATAGTAGTATTAAATAAAACCCACCACATTACCAAACAGTCCCTTATTATATTTGTCTTATTATAATGGTATACACAAATAAATATCCATAAATTGAAAGGACGATGGTTTTGGAGCTTTCCAACGTCTTGCCTTTTCTAAGTGACACCTATACCGAATATATATATATATATATTTAAGATTTTAGCCAAAAAAAAAAAAAGAATATATATTTTTAAGCCCACCCACCCACCACCACTACCGCCACCACCCTCCTCCCCCCTCTCTCTCTCTCTCTCTCTCTCTCTCTCTCTAAAACAAACACACTAGCACGGCCTCTCTCTCTCTCTCTCTCTCTCTCTCTAAAACTGAAGAGAGAGTGAATCAGAGTGAGAAGAAAACCTAGATTGATCTTCCTCTCCGTAACTCAACCTTCTGGCACTATCAGTGTGACTCTCTCTCTCTCTCTCTCTCTAGAAAGGTGCATTGCTCTCGGTAAGTGGATTACTCGCACTTTCTGATCTCCTCTACGTCTCTGTGCACGATTTAATTGAAAAAATTAGCTTTTAATTCAGAGATAAAATGTTTGTTTTTGTCGGTATGTATTTGATTCCTATAACTTGCTTTCATTAATGGAGTTCGCGTTGTTCTTTTAAGTACAACTGTGGCTTATCAATGCTGAAATAATTGGCGAATTTTTCTCATATTGTTGTGGATTTACATAGCTGTGGTTCTGAATCTGTGTACTAAAGGGGAAATTAACCAAATTTTTTTTTTTAATTTTTTTTAATTCTCTTTCTATGTGTTGCTACTGTGTTTTCGTTTGATTTGAGCTTCATTAGCTACAATGAAGATTTAATACATGTCCCAAATTTGAGTCGTGTTTGGATGAATTGACTTCAGAGGTAGTTTAAATGGTTTTTGAAGTATGGGTTCTGTTCCTAAAGGTGGATATTTGTACTGTAAGTATATATATATATATATATATATTGGGGCTATTGTATTTTGCAATCTTTGTTTCACCTGGCATAAATTGCCATCTGATTCAATTGGCCTGTTAACTGATATTATCATGTCTACATGTTACGCTCTCAGTTGGGCTGGCTTTTTTTCTGTTTGATCATGTATCTGACAGTGAAAAGCTATGAAAAGCTATATTTCAAGAATTATAATTGCTTTATTTTTGTGCCCTTTCTTTATGTATGAATTAGTAATTTCAGTTACATGTTCATCAAGTCTGTGTTTGGGTTTCAAATGTTCTTCCTTTTCTGGGTAACGTTAAGTGAAAAAGAGGGTGATTGTTAAAAAAGTAACATGTCTCAGTTGATGTTTTCCTGTTGTGCACTGAGGACACAAGTTTTGGTCCAAGTTTTTTCTAATTTCATATGTCCAGTTGGTTACAATAATTTGGCACTGAGGATAGGCAATTTACACTTAGGAAAAGAAAACAAACTAGGTAAAGCAAAAATGAAAAAGAAACCCAGAAAATAGAAGAATGGAAGACTTTGAATCTTTATGTTCTTCTATATATGTACCAACTCTTTAGTAGTACTGTTAACTGATATTCTTTCAGTATGGATTTTACAGTCTGAGATGGACCGGCGCAGTTGGCCATGGAAGAAAAAATCATCTGACAAGGCGGCGGCTGAGAAAGAAGCTGCTGAATTTTTGGACTCTGCTAATGCATCCTTGGCTTCAGCTGCTTCTCTTGGTGACCAGGTCTGTTAAATAATATCATTATGCACCCAAAATCAACTGCTAATCTGGGTGTGTGTGTGTGTGGTTTTTGCGATTACTCGGCTACATACTGTAATGCTTTGCCAATTTTTATTATTTTTTATTGTCACTTCAGTTCTCTCTGCTTCCAATTAGCAGACCCTCCTACTTTGTTGTTTCCACATAGGTGTAATTGCTAAATTCGTATGTGTCCTCATTTGAGCGCAACAGAGGCGGTGCATATTGATTCACCCTCTTTGTTATTTTCTGCTTTCGGAGTCCGGGTCAGCAAAGGGTTACCAATATTTTGACCATTGGTTTAGTATGGTTCATTTCCTTTCTTCAGTATTGACAGGATTATATTCATATTATATTGCCTGTTTCCTCTAAATTATTCCTCTATTTTCCAAGTTGCCAAATGTTTCTAGTTGCATGCATTCAAGTGTTTCTTTAGGACAAGAAAACTGGTTAAGAATTTGGCTTGAACTAATGATAGAACTGAGCAAGCGGACTTTGTTCCTAAGCAAGTTTTTACCTTTTGTTTTTTCGCGAGGTGATTTGTTAGAATGGACTAGTATGGTTCTTTTGATCCCTGAATAGCTTTTGGTTAAAGATTCTACAATTCAAATACATCAAGGGAGTAGACTGACTAACTTCTATCCGTTTCACTGTAATCAGGCCCTCTGTGGTTTTTGCTATTTTCATTTTCATTTTTTTTTTGTTCTCGTCTCTTGTTGAGCAGGATAGGTACAAAAAACCAACCTATGTTCAAATTTCTGTGGAGTCCTATACACATCTAACTGGATTGGAGGATCAAGTTAAGGCATACGCAGGTCAAGTGAAGACTTTAGAGGATCAAATCCTCGAATTGAATGAAAAACTATCCGAGGCCCATTCTGACATGACTACCAAGGACAACTTAGTTAAACAGCATGCCAAAGTTGCTGAAGAAGCTGTCTCAGGTATGTTGAGATCTCGTTAAAATACGGAAGCAAAAGAGTGTAATCATGCCTGTTCTATTTTGTACCATTAAAGAACTTTTTCTTAGTTCAAGTAGAGAATTCTCATTTTTTATTCAAGCTATTTTTAATGCCTTATTTAAGGACTAAGGTTCTTTGATGAAGCTAAATCTCTTTGCCTCAGGTTGGGAAAAGGCTGAGGCTGAAGCTTTATCATTGAAAAATCATTTAGAGTCTGTCACGCTCCTAAAGCTTACTGCCGAAGATCGAGCATCACATTTGGATGGTGCTCTCAAGGAGTGCATGCGGCAGATAAGGAACTTAAAAGAGGAGCATGAACAGAAATTGCATAAAGTTGTTCTTACCAACACAGAGCAGTGGAATAAAGTGAAGCTTGAGCTTGAATCAAAGATAGCTAACATGGACCAAGAACTCCTCAAGTCTGCAGCAGAAAACGCTGCACTTTTTAGGTCGTTACAAGATCGTTCTAACATGGTGGTCAAATTGAGCGAAGAAAATTCACAAGCTGAGGCCGAGATAGAACGATTGAAGAGCAATATTGAATCATGCGAAAGAGAAATAAATTCACTTAAATACGAATTCCATGTAGTTACCAAAGAGTTGGAAATCCGTAATGAGGAAAAAAATATGAGTGTAAAATCTGCTGAAGTAGCAAATAAACAGCATCTGGAAGGAGTAAAGAAAATAACCAAGCTTGAGGCAGAGTGTCAAAGGTTGCGTGGGCTTGTAAGGAAGAAGTTGCCTGGCCCAGCTGCAATGGCCCAAATGAAGCTAGAAGTTGAGAACTTGGGCCGTGATCAAGCAGAAACTCGACTAAGGAGGTCTCCGGTCAAGCCGTCTTTGCCTGAACTTTCACCTGACAGTGTTAAAAAATTCCATAAAGAGAACGAGTTTCTCACAGAACGTCTGTTGGCTATGGAAGAAGAAACTAAGATGCTGAAAGAAGCTTTAGCAAAGCGTAATAGTGAACTACAAGCTTCAAGGAGTGTTTGTGCTAAGACAGTTAGTAAGCTTCGAAGTTTAGAAGCGAAATTGCAAGTTAATAATCAAAATGCAAGCAGTCCACCGAGCTTGACATCCATGTCCGAAGATGGAAATGATGATGAAGTAAGTTGTTCTGGATCTTGGGCTGTATCGTTGATCTCTGAGAGCTCCCATTTGAAGAAGGAAAAGAGCATTGCAAAATCTAACAAGGTTGAGAATGCAACTCCCTCGGAGCTTATGGATGACTTTCTGGAGATGGAGAAATTGGCAAATGTATCAAATGGTTCAAATAATGAGAGTTCTGAAATTGTAAACCGTGATGGTTTGGTGGCAGTCACAGCTGGCATGGATTTCAAGTCCAACGAGCAGCCTGATTTGGATTCGCTCGGAAATCATGCATCTGCTAATGTGGAATCATCTGTGCTGGACCCACAATCTGATATTGATCCAAAGTCCTTGATGAAACTCCAATCCAGAATTTCTATGGTGTTTGAGTCTATATCCAAGGATGCCGATTTGGAAAAAGTTTTGGAGGGTATCAGACATGTTGTGCAGGAAACACACGATAGCCTTCATCAACGGTCTGTTATTTCCCTCATGGATTGCGAGACTTGTCCTGAGGAGGCTGAGATGACTGAAGAAAAGGAAATCTCTTTATCTCATGCGATTAACCCAAGAGAAGAAAAGATGCATTCTATGAACCATGAATTGGCTGCTGCAATTTCTAAGATTCACGACTTTGTATTGCTTCTAGGCAAAGAAGCTATTGATGTCCATGGAACATCTCCAGATGGGGATGGACTGAGCCATAAATTTAAGGACTTCTCTGTCAATTTTTTTAAGGTCATAAACAGCGAAATGGGATTGGTTGATTTTGTCTTTGAGCTTTCTCATGTATTGACGAGAGCTAGTGAACTTCATTTTAATGTCCTCGGATATAAGAATAGTGAAGCAGAAACCAATGGCTCTGATTGCATTGACAAGGTTGCATTACCCGAGAATAAGGTGTTTCAGAACTCGTCAGGAGAGAGGTACCTAAATGGTTGTGCACACTTTTCTGATTCCACTTCTGATCCTGACATTCCCCAGCAAGGAAGTTTCATCCCTTCCATTGGATTAAATGCCCCGTCATGGAAATGTTCATTGGAAGAGTTTGAACAATTGAAAATAGAGAAAGATAACATGGTATTAGATCTTGCTAGATGTACCGAAGAGTTAGAAAGTACGAAGTCTCAGTTAGCAGAAGTCAAGTCACAATTGGTATCCGCTCAAAAGTTGAACAGCTTGTCTGAGACACAGCTTAAATGTATGGCAGAGTCGTATAAATTTCTAGAAGCACGTGCAGAGGAGTTACAAACTGAAGTAAATCTTCTGCGTGGGAGAACAGAAAGTTTGGGCAATGAGCTTCAAGAGGAAAGGAAGAGTCATCAGGATGCTTTGGCCAGATGCAAAGATCTTCAAGATCATTTGCAGAAGTAAGAATCATAAATTTTTGTACCCAAGATTGGAATCCTCTTCTGTAAATGGGTAGTTTTCATGTTTAAAGGCCAAAATCATGCCTGTTCCAGCTCTCTATGTTATAATACGAGGTTGTTTAGGGGCTGTTTGGGAAGTCCAAGAAACGGTTCTAAGCTGATTTATTGCCTAGGAGTCCATATCTGATCTAGAAACTCCCTTAAAATAGGTCCTTTGTCAAATAAATGGTCTTTGTTTTTTTCGTAAAAACTAGGTAGAAAATGAGAATAGGCTGAACATTATCCCCTAATTTGCATTCCCAAACTGGCCCTTACGTACAGGCTTAAGCCCCAGTATTGAATCAAAATTTTCATTATAATCATTATTAGGCAGATTGCAATCTTTACTTGGGACCACTTCCTTTCCAATCTCCCCTCCCCAGCTGGGGCCTCGTCTTTTTTGAAATTTTGTCACTTGAGTTTTTGAATTCAGAGGTTGAACTTGATCGAGCAAAATTAACTTTTATAGTCTCAGCCAACTTTACGTATTGGAGATTATAAACTGAGTATTGGTAGCATGTCTCTGTTTTAATGCATCTGGTATTTAACTGTTTGGTTGTATTCGCATGCCCGTGTCTGTCTGAATCTGATTCTGACTCCTGCATGTGCTATTCTTTTGCCAGGGTTGAGAGCCAGTTGGAAGATACTGATATGAAGACAAGCCAGGTGAGGGTATCATCCGACTTCGGTTTCCGTAATGCATTTTCTCACATAGGATCTTCACCAGTATCTTCAGCCAGTATTTATACAGGAGATATAGATTTCTGGAATAATAGTTATGCTTTGATATGTTTGGGTTTAAGCCTATGCATGCTTTTCAAAAGTAAAAATATGTTGTTACAGGCTTACAGCTCATGCTCATGTTTGATGTATGAAAGATGTTTGCCTAAAATGTAGTTGCATTCAATGGTATTTTACATCTCAAGTTCAGTCTGCCAACTCTTGCTTGGGAGTCGATGAATTGCTCACTAGCAAGGAAGCACCAGTGCGGATGCGGGAACGCGAGTGCGGGGAGTTCGGCAATTTTCTCAAAATCATGAGTGCGAGTGCGATGGGGGTACTTATATAAAAATACTAAAAATATATTTTATATAGCATTTATATATTACTATTATACTATATACAAACTATTCTACCACTATTTTTTCTAATTAAGACACATAATACACATAAATTACTTGCTTAATAAAAAAACAATGTAATTCAACTATCAACAATACCACAAGCAAGCAAATTAATATTAAACGTTAACAAACTCTTGCACAGAAGCACTACAAAAGCACTAAGGCACACTAAAGCACTCCCTACGCACTAAGTGCGCGTGCGGCGCCATTTTTGAAGCACTCGTGCTTCATAGCTCACTAGTATTTGTGGTATTTAACTTCGTATGTTCTACTCGTGTATGAGTGTGGAAGGAAGGTCACGAGTAAGTGTGGCGTGTCACATTCCATGACCACGTGGTCCTCGTAAGCTTTATGGATTGGCATCTTAGTTATAACATTGATAGGTTTTTTTTTTTCCTCCATTCTTTTGTTGGTTGGTCACTAGGTTTGATCCATCAACCATTACGACGACTTGAAAATTTAACAGAAATATTTGGAATCTTCAAACTCAAAGGAAGCTTCCGATGAATGCATTTAGGAGCTAGGTCCCACTTTTACTCATCTTCATGAGAACCACAATCTTCCCAATTTGAAGCCACATGACTGGGAACAATTATTGATTTCCAACTTGAATAGTTGTTACAATCTTAACCTGTGCATTTTTGGATGAATGTATAAACTCTTCCATGTTAGTTACCAAAGTAATCCCCATCTTTGAGGTTTTTCAATTTAAAGATTGGATGAAAGTAATTGAAGTATCAAACTTCATGTTATTGTTTTCCCCAACATATGTTCAGATGCTACAAGTTGGTTTTCACTCGCTGGGTTGGCTGACCTGTTTATTGTCATTGCAGGAGAGAGAGTTAGCAGAGAAGCTAGCGGTGTGTCAAGAAACCATATATCTTCTTGGCAAACAGTTGAAAGCTATGCATCCTCAAACAGAATTTATGGGGTCTCCATACAGTGAGAGGAGTTTCAAGGGCGAAAGCGTTACCGAAGAAGAACAAGACCTTGATCAGGCCGAGATGGATAGTAATAACGCCCCCAATTTGCACAGAGTAGGTGGTGAATCTCCAGTGGGTGTATATAATTCCCCGTTTAGCCCCTCGGATATGGAAACAAACAATGCCTTGAGATTACCAATCAGTTCAAAACACCCAAAACACCGGTCTACTAATTCGGGTTCATCCTCTTCATCTTCTACCCCAACGCCGGAGAAACATTCACGTGGGTTTAGTAGATTCTTCTCTTCAAAAGGTAAGAATGGTGAACAGTTCTAGCCTTTCAGCTTGCAGGCTTAATGGCATCACTTGGTTGGTGAGTCCATATAACATTATGTCTAGGAATAGCAATATGAAACTATGTTTATGTACATACAGTACTGGTCTTGGGACATCTTTCAAGTTGAGTAGCTCTTAGTGAGTTTGAAGAGTAAATCTATGCTTCCCAAATTTGACTTCAAATTTGGTTAGCAAATAGCTTAATAGTTGTACCACATGCACTGGCAACAATTGTGGTATCACATGCCACTACATGTGGTAGAACTGACAGCATTGCGGATTCAAATTTGGGAAGCATAGGATTACTCTTTGTTGAAGCATGAGATGGTCGCTGGCAATTCATTTGGGAGGCCCTTAGGATGTTTGGGAACAGCTTTAGCAGCCCAAACATGGTTTGGAAGTGGCCAATCAGAATCGCAATCCGTGTATCAACATTGTGATTGTGGTGGTTTGCGATTGGCATCGAAGAGGCGTTGCCAAACGGGGACTTGGGTCTTGTCGGAAGGAAGTCGCTTTTCTCGAGGTGGTTCTGGGAGTATGGAATTTGAAAGCCTTGGCATGGTTTACCATCTGGGGTGGCTGTGATCAAATGTGAGATAATTTTGTATGAAATGGCTGTATATGATCTCCAAATATGTTTAATTAATTTTCCTTGTTACCCATCTGTAATAGTTTTTTTTTTTTTTTTTTTTGAGGTCTGTCTGAACATGACAGTTTTTGAACCTTCATGTGATAAATTAGAAGGCATGTGTTGGTGATGTTTTATTTTTGTCTTTTGGGCATACAAGGGACACAAAAAAAGACTTTGGTACATTATTTTAGGCACCTTTTATACTGTTGGGAGAGGAGATTAATTCATGTGTGAGAAATTGGTGCATGTCCTATGCGTGGGAACTTTTTATAACATAAAGCTTATGTGGAATATGTAACGAAGTCTTGTCCTAAAATGAATGTTGTCCAAAGTGATTGTACTAATAAAGCTCTGTTAGATTTGTGAGGCTGTGTTTGGTGCGTGAATTTTGAGAACAAAAGAAACAAAGTATAGAAAACAACAAGAAAAATTATTTTTCTAGTTTTCCAAGAATTTTTGCTCATGCTTAAAACAATAATAGAAAGAAGATAAAAGGGAAGTAACTCCATAAATTAAAAACATGACTTATTTCTTATTTTATTTTTTTCTTTCCTATTTTTCCTGTTCTTTATCAACTAAACAAAGTAAAAATTTTCTTTTCCTACTTTCTCAATAAATTAATGAACTAAAAAAGCCTGACTTGAAAACGAAAAGAAGTTGCATTTTTAACTTCCATGTCTCCCCTAACATTTGCTAAAGCGGTTGCTATGGAAGTGGGAAGTGGTGATGTATTCTGAATCGACCACTACGATGTATCATAAATTCTGTAATAGTTTCGAGTGCATCATACATCTCAAACGTTAAAATTAAGTGGTGCCAAGAAATTGTATTTTGGTGCCCCATTGTTGTACTATTTTTTGAATTGAAACTACTATTTGGCACCACTTTACTGCTGAATGGTTATCATATTTAGAAAATGCATTTGATCTGTGATACAATATTCCTGTAATGTATACTGATAAATGCATCTTCCCAATTTGTTTGGGATCTTTGGATACATGAATGAGGAAGGTCGCATGGAGCTGGAAAGCAAACCCCAAGATTAAACCAAAAAAAAAAAGCACACTCCAAGCTAATGCCTCTGGTCAAAGTTAAACATAGGGAGTTGAAAGGTACTAGTGATGTATAATCATTAATCATTAGAAAGCAATGAGATTCCTTAGTTTTATCCATCTGCCCTATTTGTATGGAATATCTATCCCAACTCAGGAAAATTTACATGTACGTTATAGTGAATGATGCCGAATTCCTGTTTTCATTGAACACTAGTTGTAATCCCGTGCAATGCACGGATTTGTTTGTTTGTTTGTTTGGTCAAAATGCACCAAATACTTTTTTTATTTTATTTTATTTTATTTTTATTTTATCACAAATGCACTGTATACTTGAAAAAACGATTAAAAAAAACATGATTGGAGATAATTAATAATGATACAAAAATAGGGAAAGTTCCACGTGCCTTTTCTTTTTTCTTTTTTGGTTGAACCTCTTTTGTTTTGCCTAAATAACGAAATTAGTTGATAGGAATAGTATGAACCATATTTTCATGACATAACTCAACATACTACAATATATGTCCACAATATTTTGAAGCATCAACTCGATTTGTACAAATGTAAAATTAATGCACGGGTCAGTCGAAAACCAAAAAATATTAGAAGTATTCATTTGAAATTAGTAGAACTAAATAGCTTATATTTCAATAAAAAAATCACTCTTGGCAGAAGTCTATAATTTATAGTGTGCAATGAGTCTCACAATAACCTCATGCATTTCATATATTTTTTTCACTTGTTATTGAAAGAGAGATAAAAAGAATACAATGTATTATATTGTATTGGCGTGTATTATAATCATACAGAGAGCACCCTTATATAGGCTAGTGAGAGGACCTAGTACAAAAGTAGTATAAGAGTAGTACAAGTGTTGTACAATACGAACCTAGACAGAAAGTATAATAAGGTACAACATATAACTTAAATGGAAATTATTCTAATAGCCACCCTCAAACTCAAGATGGTAATATCGAGATCTTCTTGAGTTTGGAAACTAGATCTTGTAGACGTCCTGGATGATGAGTTTTGGTGAAGATATCAACAGTCTAATCAGCGGAAGAAATCGAGACAAGCCGAATGGTGCCACTAGTGAGATGGCGCACAAAATGATAGTCGATCTCAATGTGCTTAGTGTGTTCGTGAAAAACATGGTTGTGTGCAATCTGAATAGCACTCTGATTGTCATAGTGGATAATAGTGACATTGGAATGAGTAACACCCAAGTCTTCAAGTAGCCAATAGAGCCAAAGTAGTTCTTGAGTAGCATCAGCTCGGGCTCGATACTATGGTTCTGTACTTGAGTGAGCAACAATCGTTTGCTTTTTACTACGCTAGGAGATAAGAGAATCTTCAAGAAAGAACAATAGTTCGTAGTGGATCGTCGATCAGTGGGGTCTCCTGTCCAATCTGCATCAGAATAAGCACGGAGCTCGAGTGAGAAATGAGTACAAAAGTGTAAATCGTGAAACATTGTTCCTTTGATATAACGAAGAATGCGAAGAAAAATAGCATAGTGAGATGATAGAGAGGCAGAGAGGAATTGGCTGACAATATGAACTGCATAGGCAATGTCAGGTCGAGTAACTGTGAGATAGACTAGACTCCCAACTATCTGGCGATAAAGAGTGGGATCCTCTAGAAGATTACCATCCATAAGTGTAAGCTTAGAATTGAGCTCAAGAGGGGTAGGACTGGTCTTGTTGTCTGTGAGTCCTACACCAGTAAGAAGATTAGAGGAGTACTTGACTTGAGAAAGGTAGTAACCTTCAGAATTGGAAGTGATCTCAAGTCCCAGAATATAGTTTAACTTGCCAAGATCTTTCATTTCAACATGTTGGCTTAGGCGAGTTTTGAGACCCTAGATTCCAGATGTATCATATCCAATGATAATCAAGTCATCCACGTCGAGGAGAAGAAATATAATTGTCATGACCCATCCCGCCAACGAGCGGAGACAGGACACGTGGCACACCATCAAGGCTTATCCAATTCATTAAATAACTCTACGTAGCAGAAAAGAACTTTAAAACCACCTTGAGTGTATAAAACTTTAGGAAACGATACCTTCCGAGTAATAAATTCATATAAAATTGAAAACTCAATTATAATTTGAAACGGATTTTTTTTTATGTTGAAAGGGGTCCCAAAGGTACTCTAAGAACCAATCAAAGCCTTTTGAAAATTTCCAGAAAGTATAGAAAAAGAATTCTGGCAGGGGGCATCTCGACCGGTCGAACGACCTCATTCGACCGGTCGAATGACCCTTTAGCAGAATCCTGCACAATGCTGCAGAATTTTGCCTAGGCGCCAAACAACCTTCATTAAAACCCTTTCACGACTTCCATTCTACAATCCAAAACTTCCCAACTCAAACGGGGTTGCAGGAACATATAAATAGCTTACTAATCATTGAAAGAAACGATAACAAAACAAATTAAGACTTGTTTGGATTAAAAACACAAACAAAATATTGCAATCCTCCAAAATCCTAGTTTGACAAGTTAAGGATTGAAAACATGCATCCATGAGTTCGAAAACGTTCCAACATACCCAAAAGTAGTTTTAAGACATATTACAACATTCTAAGTCATTCCACAACTTACGAGTTGAAGTTAACCGTTCTAACTTCTCAAAATTACAGTGTTACAACATTTGAAAATAAAAATAAAAATATATACTAGAGAAGGATCCCCGTCGTTCCTACGGTTTCACTCCTCACGCTTCTTCCTTCCTTTCTTCTTTTCACCTGCAATGGAGTAAATCTCCACTGTTCAGCTATATGCTGAGTGCACAATTTCTAACATATGCATATATAATAAATCATGCCTTAACTCATAATTCATATCAAAATCTCTAGGGAGGAAATGAGCATTCATCCGGTAGCGGCAAGTCCAAGCCTTAAACCGCAATGCCAACGGCTAGTCCAAGCCTACAACCATTGCATCCTCACGTGCCATGGCTAGTCCATGCCTTAAACCATGCACAGTAGCCGTCGCTATTACAATTCTCCAACATCGAGAAGCTTACCCCGGAATGAATTTGTATAAACTCCCCTTTGACCCACCTAATGTAGCACCCAGAATTTTCCTAGAAATTCCACGTAGGATTTAGAAAGAATAGTGACGTCACCTTGATGACGATTACAGAAGATCCACTAGGAGGACCATAATTAGGAGTCCTTATTAAGAATCCTTAGTAATCGTCTTGACGACGACTACGTCAATTCAAATCTAGTGCCTACTAGAATGGTCGTAACCCCGGCATATATAATTTCTATAATAGAACCTTAGGTAGAATTGCATTTGGACCCGCAGATCCTAGTACAGGTTTACACTTTCAGTCTCAGTTATAGTCAGTAGTGTATGTACCCGTGAGTGGGACCCACACTATACTTAGGAACCAAGTGGACCCCACCCTGATAATCTACTCTTGTACACACACACATACATGTACACCTTGTGCACACATTGCACACAACCAAACCTCCCTCACCTTCCCTCTATAAATACACCCCCTCACCCTCAAATCTGCAATCACCCCTCCCTAAACTTTGTCTACACCTTCACACTCAACACCACCATCTCTGCCTCACCCTCTCAATACACAACACACCCCCCTCATTGTTCTTGAGAGAGAAACCGAGAGGGAGAAAAGTGAGATTGGAAGAGAAAACCCCATACACTCATACATTGCGCACACACTACATCCCTACTCTGTCTACCACACAACTCTCCACACCCTCTCTGTACGCAGCACACACACACACACACACACACGAACCAGAGAGGTATAGAACGAAGGAGAAAAGAAGAAACCGAAGAAGAAGAGAGAGAGATCTGAGCTCCCTGAGGTAACCCAACCCCTCTCTCACATTCCTGAGTATCTGCATGTCATCTAGAGGGTCTAGGATTCCTTGCATGCAAGCCAAACAGAGCCTAAGGCTCTGCATGAGCTCCGGCCACCATTGAAGCTCAATAGTGGAACTTGATTTTGAATCATAACCAAGGCTCTTAAAACCAACACCATTGTGACCCCCTTGGTCCTAGTAGAACCCCATTGTAGCAGTTTTTAATTTGGGCAATGTCTGATCGGCCATGCAGGCCGTTATTCTCCAAATAAGCCGAAAGAATAATCGACTGGTAGGTGTGCTAAACGAATGGACCGGGATCTGGTCTTGTAGTATGTTGAAGAGGAAGGGTTTCCGGTCAGTTTGCCGTTGACCTCGTTGATTTTGGTTGAGAGATGAGAGAGATATGAAGAGAGAGGAGTTTTCCGGCGAGGCCCGACTTTTCGGCGACGAGCAGCTCGCCGAAGAAGAAGGAGAGACCCGAGTGGGTTTCGGGTTATAACAAGCGGGTATGGGTTGGGTTTGGGTAGGGTTAGGATGTCTGTGTAAAAGGGTCAGGGTTTGGGTTTGGGCCGGGTTAAGTTAACCCGTGGGTTAACTTAAGTGGGACGACGTCGTTTTGACGTCGGGTAGGGTTTCGGGTTTTGGGGCGGGTCGTGTTGTGTCTGGGATTGGATTAGGGTTTGGTTTGGGTCTGGTTAGGGTTCGGGTTAGCGGGTAGGTCTAGTTTGTGTCTGTGGATGGGTCAAGTCCGGGTTCGGATTTGGATTAATGGGTAGGATTGGTTTGTGTGTAGAAGTGGGTTTCGGGCTCGGGTTAGGTTTCGGGTTTTGGGTTGGGTCGTGATGTGTCTTAGAATGGGTTAGGGTTTGGGTTAATGGGTAGGTTTAGATTGTGTTTGTATTTGGGTTACGGTTCCGGGTTTAGTTTGGCCCGATTAGGTTTCTGGTTGGATTTAGTTGTGAGTTAAAATGGGTAGTCCATTTAGGATGTGGTCGGGTCGGGTCTGACCCATTGGGTCACGTTTTGGGTTTCTTTGAGTGAGTAAATGGGTTATCCATTTAGCTCGGGTCGGTTCGGCTTGACCCGTCGGGTCTGAAGATTTTATTTTTATTATTATTAATATTATTATTATTATGATTATTATTATTATTAGTATTAATTAGTTTAAAAGGTTTTAATTAGTTTTAATAATTATAAATAAATTTATAATTATACCATTAAGGTTTTTAATATTATGGAATATTATTTTAATATTCTATATATCATTATTATATTATAAATATTGTATATTTATTATTTATATGGTTAATATAAATAATAAAATATCTATTTTAAATAGTTTTAAATAGTTAATAAATACCTATTTGTATTTATAAATTCTAGAAAATTAGGGTAATGACCCAGGGACTATTTAATTATATAGTGTAAGTTATAAAGCTATAATATTATAGTCCAGTATTTTTAATAATTAATAAGGAGCTATTTTATGAGTATATTAATTATTAAAAATACCAAACGAGCTCCGAAAATTATGAAATAAATACTGGTAGTGTATTTTAATATCTAGTATTTAATAAAAATACTTCCAAGTACTGACTTCTTTGTATAATTATAATTACATATTTAAATCCCGTTTCGGGTATTTTCTGGTATATATTATCGTCAATAATTCATAATAAATAATCTAGGACTCCGAAAATTACGCGGTCAGTTCCTAGAGTCTTAGAATAATGTCTAGAACATTCCCGTAAAGTTTGGTGACTTTTCGACTCGGTCAAAAATACAGCCTGTCTTTTAGGGCCTGCATTAGTGTAGTAAGCCCTGCATATTATCTCGAAAAACGCGATGGACTCCGATTTGAATCTAGTCAATGGAGTTGGACTTAGAATGACACGTAGATCACTACCTTGAGGTTTATGACCTCATTTGGTAAAATTGCCATTTTGCCCCTATAGTTGTACTCATACATTATTACTGTTTGTTCCGTTTATTGTTGTAGAACTTGACGGTTATCCGCTTTTCAAGGATCGGTGACTCGAGGTGAGTTTCCTAACCTCACTATAATCCTATTAAGACTAATATAAGATGATTTAAAGTTACATGTATGATATTTTGTATAAATAATATGTTGATTTATGATGCTACGTGTATTTCCAATAATTGTAAGACTATGCAAAGCATGTTATGGTAGTGCTATCGCATACGTGAACATGTCAAGGGTTTTATCTATATGTTTATCGGTATCAAATCCATGTTATATGATCCATGCTCTATATGTTACATTTCTGCTGTTAATTGTTAAAAGCACGTTTTACGATGTTGTTGACTGAATAAATACGCATGCCATGTTAATAATAATAAAGAGAATGAAAGTGGTTTTGCATATGGGTATCGATAGTGAACTCACTTGCATTTCATGACATGTGTTAGCATGCATTGTATAAGAAAGAGAGGTGTATGATGAGATATGTGAATGTGAAAGAGTGATTTCTAGATCCGATGGATCAACGGTTGACGAGCCGGGTGGACATGAACGGTTAGGGTTCCTAGCGCGCCTCTCGCCGTTGAAGACGTCCGGTGATGCGCATACGTGGTTGAAGACGTCCCATGTATCGTTGAAAACGTTCGGCTAGTGCTCTAATATACTTCTCAGCCGTGTAGACGACCGGTGAGAGTATACACATGGTTGAAGACGTCCCATGTGCCAGTTTCAATGTTTACAGATAGTGTGCGCCGTGAAGACGTCCGGTGGCCTATCAAGGGAATGAGTATGAATTAGTTATGATAGCATGTTGTCATCCTTGATATACCGCGTGTTGTCAAGTGGATGAGAAAGAGAAAGTGAACGATGAGAAAAAGGGTTTGGTTCGAAGTGATTTGGTTTTGGAAAGATTTGGTTTTAAAATGAAATGGTTTTGAAGAGTATCTGTTTTAAAAAGCAAGTGCCTTTGAAAAGAGTTGGGAGTAAGTCACATTGGTCATGCATTTGCACGCACGAGGTTACAATAAGGAGAATGTATTCTATGATGTTATGATTATCCGTTTACCTGTCTTGTTGAGACCTCTGTTATGCCTGTGGTGAGAATACGTCTTTTGATAAGAGATTAACCATACTTTAAGTACTAAACTATGACGTGAGTTGAGAGATGCTCTGTATTTACTGATGATTGTGCGGTTGAGACTCTCACTCAGCCTTGTTCCAAGGCTGACGGCATGTTACGCCCTGGGCATTCGTATGCCCAGAGTGTTGCAGGTTTGGAGATAGATAGAAGAGTTCAGGATACAGTACCGTGGAGCCAAGGAGAATAAAGCCTTGCCCAAGACCTGATAGACAGTTTCTCAAGTTTTAAGATTATGTAAATTGTTTAGTATGGCCTCTTGTATTAAGATTGAAGTTATTGTAATCCTTGTTTAATTTCCGCTGCTGTATTTATACTCTGATAAGTTTAGATCATGCTTATACTCTAGCATTATCCCTTATGATTGTATGGTGCGGAGTTAGAAGGACAAGACGGTTAACAAACTAGTCACGTGTCTACGGACCCATAAAGGAAAATTTTTATTTTCCCTATTTTTGGCTTACTCCGGGGCGTGACACCTAACAACTCAATGTGCTCGCGTAAAAGTTGACATGCTTTTCACATTCAAGCGCGTGCATAATTAATGGGCCTAAGATTAACATATGAATTTTTTGCCCGGATCACAATTTTGTCGTCGAAATATAAAATATGCATTTCACTTATATAACATAGGCTAGAAATTCATATCTCGAGCCATCGTCGTATAACTTTGAGGGAACAACTAGAAGCCCGATTAAACTTTAAATCTCTGATCCTACGCGAAACCTACAAGTTTACACGTGTTTTCCCCAAATTCCTAGATTTAGAAATTTATAAAAACTTAGCCAAACGTGGCCTAAAGACTATTAATACGTAGCCCTTACATTGGGGAGTTCAAATATGAAATTTGGTGAAATTCAGACGGACGAAGGGTCACCATTTGTCGTCACAAAGTCTGTAGGATCAATCTCCCTTTTCTCTGTCTTCTCTCAAGATATTATATGAAGTTTGTAAGTAATGACAACTTCATCTACTATTATATACAGACAAACTCTTCGGGAATCGCGTTTACTTCCCCGTGAGTTTCTCAAACACCTAGTTAACTCCTGAAACTTTGCACACGTCCATTTTTATAACTTTATGAGTGAAAACTACCAATTACAAGAGTTTACGATTAAGTCCTATTTGGATCCAAAATTACGTCCGAAAATTAAATTCTGTGGAATATCTACACAACCTACCTTTTATATAACGTGACACTCACATTCTCACTATAGTTCTCAAAATGATACTTAATAATACCAAAATTACCAGAAATCATACAACACAAGTATAATTTACTATTCATAAAATACTAGATAAGTCAAATAACATTTAAATCACATAAATGTCATTTACTCATGTCCAAGAAATCTCAATTACAGAATTTTCGTGTCCTTACTGACACTTTACCGTTGACTCACAATCAACCTCAACACCATTATCAACTAACATTGATAAACTCATAATTCCAAATATGCATGATAAAACTTATAAAATTTTGGAATGGGTGTGACAACTCTCCCCTCCAAAAAGGAAGCTTGTCCCCAAACTTATACCTCTTACATCGAACAGGTACTGGTACTCATTCCTCATCTCTTCCTCACTTTTCCATGTAGCCTCTTCAACCGTGTGACTACGCCATAGTACTTTCACCATCGAAATGGTCTTAGTTCTCAAGACTTGCTCCTTCCGGTCTAGTGTCTCTACTGGATGCTCTATATAACTCAAGTCCTCCAGAATTTGTAACAGTTCTAGTACCATGATCTTGCTCGTATCTGACATACACTGTTTCAACATCGACACATGAAATACATTGTGCACATGTTCCAACTCTAATGACAACGCCAATCGGTACGCTACTGGACCTACCCTCTCTAGGATCTCAAAAGGTCCTACGAATCTCGGATTGAGTTTTCCCCTCTTTTCGAATTGAACAATGCCTTTCGAAGGGGATACTCGTAAGTATACAAAGTCACCTACTTCGAACTTCATCGGTTGTCGCTTCGAGTTCGCATAACTCTTACATCGGCTCTGAGCTACTTTAAGTCACTCTTGAATTAACTTCACCTTCTCAGTAGTCACCTGTATTAACTCAGGTCTTAGTAACTTTCTTTCTCCAACCTCGGTCTAACAAACCAGTGATCGACACTTACGCCCATACAAAGCTTCATACGGTGCCATTCCAATACTCGACTGAAACCCGTTGTTGTACGCAAATTCAATTAATGGTAAGTGCTTCTCCCAGTCACTCCCAAAGTCTAAGACACAAAGTCTCAACATGTCTTCCAAGGTCTGAATCGTCCGTTCTGACTGTTCATTGGTCTGGGGATGAAATGCAGTACTAAAGCTCAACTTGGTACCGATAGCCTTCTGTAGACTTCCCCAAAATCTCGATGTAAAACTACTATCGCGATCTAATATAATCACTGCTGGAACTCCATGTAGTCTTACAATCTCTTTCACATATAACTCAGCTAACTTCGAAGGTTTATTCATCTTGATTGGTAGAAAATGAGCATATTTTGTCAAGCGGTCAACTATGACCCAAATCTTGTCGTTCTTGTTGGGAGATTGCGAAAATCTAGAAATGAAGTCCATTATAATCTCATCCCATTTCCACTCTGACACAGGTAATGGTTGTAACAACCCCGCAGGTACTTGTCTTTCTGCCTTGACTTGCTGACATGCTGAACACTCTAAAACATACTTAGCAAATTCCCGCTTCATACCTTTCTACCAAAAATTTTCTCATAAATTCTGATACAATTTGTTACTTCCCGGATGCATTGAGTATCTAGTACTATGAGCCTCCTCTAAGAGTCATTCTTTCAAGTCCCTTACGTTTGGCACACATAATCGGTTCCCAAGCATCAACACTTCTTGTTGCAACGCAAATCCAGGTCATTTTCTCAAAGGTATTTCGTTTCTCATTTTGCATAGGTAAACGTCATGAAACTGTTCCCTCTTGATTTCATCAATAATATCTAGGTGTGCTATGATCACCATCATTAATCCACCACTAGACTCTAGAATCACATCCAACATTAAACGTTCCATGTCTCTGATCAAGTATTTTTGACTAGTTAGCTCATCGACTAAGCTTCTCGGCGTCTTCCGGCTTAATGCATCGGCTACTACATTAGCTTTTCCTGGATGATACTCTATTGAAAGATCGTAATCCTTCATTAACTCTAACCATCTGTTTTTTGTTCAAGTCTCTTTGTGTGAACAGGTATTTCAAACTCTTGTGGTCTGTGAGTATCTCACACTTTTCTCCGTACAAATAGTGTCGCCAAATCTTCAAAGCATAGATTATTGTGGCCAATTCAAGATCATGAGTCGGATAGTTAAGCTTGTGTATCTTCAACTGTCTAGAAGCATAGGCAATTACTTTACTACCTTGCATAAGTACACATCACAAACCCTGATGTGACGCATCGCTATAAATCACAAATCCTTCTGTTCCAGATGGTATTGTCAAGATAGGTGCTCTTGTTAAACGTGACTTCAACTCTTGGAAACTATTTTCACACTCTTGACTCCATTCAAATGTAACTCCCTTCCTCATTAGCTTCGTCATTGGTAATGATATCTTGGAGAAATTTTCTATGAATCGGCGGTAATATCCGACTAATCCTAAGAAACTTCGAATTTCGGATACGGACGTCGGCCTCTGCCAATTAGATACAGCTTCTATCTTGTAAGGATAAACTGAAATCCCATTATTGTCAATCACATGACCAAGAAAAGTAATGCTAGGTGTCCAGAATTCACATTTTTTAAATTTCCCAAATAATTGCTTCTCTCGTAATCTCTAAAGTATCAACCTTAAGTGGTTCTCGTGTTCTATCTCACTCGGTGAATAGATAAGAATATCGTCAATGAATACTATTACAAAATCATCCAAGTAGTCCTTAAAGACTCAGTTCATAAGATCCATGAACGCAGCTGGTGCATTAGTAACCCCAAATGGCATGACTAGGAACTCGTAATGTCCGTAACGCATTTTGAAAGCAGTTTCTCAACGTCTTCGGCCTTTACTTTTAACTGATGATATCCCGATCTCAAGTCAATCTTTGAAAACACTTGCGCCCCATGAAGTTGATCAAATAGGTCATCGATTCTCGGCAACAGATACTTGTTCTTGATTGTTAACTTGTTTAACTCTCAGTAATTAACACACATACTCATGGACCCATCTTTCTTCTTTACAAACAACATTGGAGCTCCCCACGGTGATATGCTAGGTTGAATGAAACCTTTGTCAAGTAGTTCCTATAGTTGCACTTTAAGTTCTTTCAACTCTATAGGTGCCATTCTATACGGTGCCTTCGATACGGGTCTTGAGTCTGACACTATTTCTATGGTGAACTTAATTTCCCTCTCAATTAGAACATCTGGCAAGTCATCAGAAAATACATCTGGATATTCTCGCATTATCGGAATGTCTTCCACTTTCAATTCAGTAATCGAAGTGTCAAGCACTGAACACAGGAATCCCTGACATCCCTTCCTCAACAACTTACTCGCCCGGATAGTCGAAATTAAATATGGTGGCGGTGTAACCCCACCATGTACCGGTGATAAAAAATTAACTTCTTTCCTCTCACAGTCTATGTAGCTTGATTAAGAGCTAACCAATCCATTCCTAGTATCACATCAAAATGGTTCACCACCAATGGAATAAGATTTACAGTCATCAGTTTCTCGCCTAGTTGGATTTCACAGTTCTCGTATATCGTAGACGTCATTATTGATTTACTAAGTGGTACGACAATAGACAATTCATACCCTAACAGTGCCGATTTAACATTCAAATGTTCAACAAAGTCATGCGATACAAATGGATGCGTAGATCCTGAGTCAACAAGTACGCGTGCTAAATACGAACATACAAGCACCATAGACCACTATCTCTGTTGCAGCCATGTCCCCTGGGTTCATTTGAATGACCTTCCCTTACACTGCTCAGTCCTTGGTCTCTCGTCATTAGTCTGTCTAGGCTTAAACCCACTAGAAGCCATAGAACTAGCTCCTTGCTGCAAATGCTTCCTCGGACAGTCCTTGGCTTGATGCCCGAATACTCCACAATCATAACACTTACCTCTCATATCAGAGGTTGAATTAGTACTGCCCCCTCCTTGGTTCTTATTTTGGGGTTTGGTCATAAAACATCGACCTGAGTGTGGTCGATTGCAAAGTGAACACAATGGTATGTTACTTGGCGTCTTCCTAAAGTCGCTGAAACTAGAACCAGAGCCTCTTGGAAACGGCCTCTTGAAAGATCCGCCTTGGTTCCTTTCACCACTCTCATTATTCCGTTTGTCGTACAGATTTTGCCTCAATCTTTCCCATCCACTTTTCACGAAAAGTGTTGTTTGTTGTACTTCACTAATGTACAGATTTTGCCTCAATATGAATTTTCGAGTCTGCGTGACTCCATCTGTGTCAAATATGAATTTTCGAGTCTGCGTGACTTCATCTGTGTGAAATATGAATTTTCAAGTCCGCATGACTCCGTCTGTATGAATTTTCAAGTCCGCATGACTTAGTCCGCATGGCCCCATTTATGTAAAATATGAACTCTTGAGTCCGCATGACTCCGTTTGCGTAAAATGTGAATTTGTTGAGTCCGTGTGACTCCGTTTGTGAAAAGTATGAATTTGTTGGGTCCATGGGACTCCATTTATGTAAAATACTGAGTTTTTGAGTCAGCGTGACTCCGTCTTTTTTAAAAAAAAAATATGAATTTGTAGTCTGTATGACTTCGTGTTTATAGAATGTGAATTTTTGAGTCCGTATGAATCCGTGTTTGATAAATATGAAAATTTTCAAGATCATATGACTCTCCTTTGTAAAATGTGAATCAATGCGATTCCCCTTTCGAAATAGGAATTGTTTCAAGTTGAATCGACTCCGAACTCCGGATTTTGAGAATTTGAATTTGTTTGAGTCTAATTGACTCCTGATGAGTTTGAACTAAATTGAGCCCGATTGACTCCAATTCTTTGAAAATTAATTTAATCCGAGTCTAATTGACTCCGGGATTTTGAAAATTGATTTGATTTGAGCCCGACTGGCTCCAATTCTTTGAAAATTGATTTAATCTGAGTCTAATTGACTCCGGGATTTTGAAAATTGATTTGATTTGAGCCCGACTGGCTCCAATTCTTTGAAAATTGATTTAATCCGAGTCTAATTGACTCCGAGATTTTGAAAATTGATTTGATTTGAGCCCGACTGGCTCCAATTCTTTGAAAATTGATTTAGTCCGAGTCTAATTGACTCCGGGATTTTGAAAGTTGATTTGACTTGAGCCCGATTGACTCCAATTCTTTGAAAATTGATTTAATCCGAGTCTAATTGACTCCGGGATTTTGAAAATTGATTTGATTTGAGCCCGACTGGCTCCAATTCTTTGAAAATTGATTTAATCCGAGTCTAATTGACTCCGGGATTTTGAAAGTTGATTTGATTTGAGCCTGATTGGCTCCAATTCTTTGAAAATTAATCCGAGTCTAAATCGACTCCGGGATTTTGAAAATTGATTTGATTTGAGCATGATTGGCTCTAATTCTTTGAAATTTAATTTGATCCGAGTCTAATCGACTCCGAGATTTTGAAAATTGATTTGATTTTGAACATGATTAGCTCCAAATCTTGGAAATGAATTTGGATTGACTCCAAATTGCGAGAAGTTAAGCCAATCTGATTCTTATTGGTCCTCAATTCTAGAAATGAAAGTGGATGCACATCTTAGTGCTCCCAGATTTAGGGAAATTTGAAAATGAACCTCGAAAAAGAGAGTAACTCCAAAAATAGGAGTTAGGAGTTAAATCGAGTCAACTTTGACTTTGCCTCTTGAAATGGTACATTTGCATCCTCGGTTTCCGCAAACAAAATCTGCACTGACCCTGAATATTGCTACCTGATTTGGTTTAGTCGATTAGATGATTTTGGAAGATTATGGAGCGTAAGGCATGAAGCGGCTCAATCTTTCAGCGTGCTACCTGATTCGGCCTAGTCGATCAGATGATTTTGGAAGATTATGGAGCGTAAGGCATGAAGCGGCTCAATCTTTCAGCGTGCCACCTGATTCGGCCTAGTCGATCAGATGATTTTGGAAGATTATGGAGCGTAAGGCATGAAGCGGCTCAATCTTTTAGCGTGCTACCTGATTCGGCCTAGTCGGTCAGATGATTTTGGAAGATTATGGAGCGTAAGGCATGAAGCGGCTCAATCTTTCAGCGGCTCAATCTTTCAGCATGCCACCTGATTCGGCCTAGTCGATCAGATGATTTTGGAAGATTATGGAGCGTAAGGCATGAAGCGGCTCAATCTTTCAGCGTGCTACCTGATTCGGCTTAGCCGATCAGATGATTTTGGAAGATTATGGAGCGTAAGGCATGAAGCGGCTCAATCTTTCAGCGTGCTACCTGATTCGGCCTAGTCGATCAGATGATGTTGGAAGATTATGGAACGTAAGGCATGAAGCGGCTCAATCTTCCAGCGTGCTACCTGATTTGACTATGGAGCGTAAGGCATAAAGCGGCTCAGTCAATCAGACGATTCTCAAAACTCGCATAGAGCATGCACGTGTTCCCAGAATAGGACGATGTCATAATAAGAAAACTTGAGGTATTAGTGCATTTATGTTGCTAGGAAGGAGCATAGTTCTGTATCGTCACATTCGGGAGCATGGGACACCAATTTGTTGAGCATATGCATCACGATAAGAAAGGAGCATTCATCTGTGTGACTACCTGCGCTTGCGTTTCGTCATCCCGTGCCCGAACTACGTCTTGGTCTGATTCCTGATGGGATACGTAGGCAGCTCATCTTTGAGCACGACCAGCATTTGGCTATCTGCGCACCCGATTTTGCAACGCACTTTTTGTTTTTACCTAGATTCGACTGTTTGGTCAAAGGCTTGTCTTTCACACAGACTTTGACATTCATTTGTGATACGCGTTGCTTCACGAACTCTGTCAAAGAGGGGCAAACTGTAGACACCCCAGTTTTGACCAAACGTCAAATCCAGGGATTGGTTACCTCTCAAAGACCGATGATGACGATGACCGTGACGTTCGAAGATTTTCCAAAAAATTCAAAATCTTCAAGATGTTCTTCAAGTTAAAATTGCAAAATAAAAAAAATATATAATGATAATAAAAAAGAGAGAGGGTTTGGGTATTCGGGAGAAACCCGAACATTGAAGGACACATGAGGAAATCAGTCTGAAAATTTGCTCAATATACATATAAAAAGGTTTTGAAAGGAAGTATAAAATGAAAATGATAAAAAGGAGTTTTAAATAAAGGAAAATTGTCTTTTGAAAAAAAAATATAATAATAATAATAATAATAATAATAATAAGAGAAGCATAGTATATTGAAGAATATACCATGCACATGGGTGCATACCACCCACATGGGTGCATTTTAGCACAAATATACATGAATATATAAAGATAACTCATAAAAATTAAGTTTAGATTAATTTTCCTTTCGAAAATTTAAAAAAAGGAGCAAATTCAGTTAGCCCCGGCACCCTGAAAAACCGGCGGCACTCAGTGAGTGCCGCGCCGGCACTCACGGGTTGCCGCCCGGCATTCAGTGAATGCCGCCCGGCACTCAGTGAATGCCGCCGGCACCCGTCGAGTGCCGCTGGCTGTAACAGACTGCTTTTCTCACATGTTCTAGAAGAAATCTTTGCACATGGGTCTCCACCCGAATTTACCCATTTATCCTTGAGATGATGGCCTATATAAACAGATCTTCATCTTCATTTTGAGGGGACTTGAGAGCTTTTGAATTAGGATATATACATACAAGATATATACTTGAGTTTAGGGAGAGAGAGATAAGAATCATATAGAGAATTGAGAAGAAGAGAAGAATTTCTTGAAGAATTTGGAGAACTTTAAGAAGAATTTGAAGATCTTGGAAGAGCTTCACAAGAAATTGAAGAAATCCTTGAGGTCATAGAGGTAACCTCTTAATCCTTGGTAGAGTTAGTCTAATTCAATCACAAGTTCTTAGATCTAGGAACTTTTCACATTTTTAAAACCTCTCTTCTTACCCCATTTCATCACACACCACCAAGAACTTGTGATTGAATCTCATGACATTTCATTAAGTTGGATCTAATTAATGCCTTGGGTTTGAGATAAATTAGTTTTGAAGAATTTGTGTTCTTAGTCTTTCTAAATAAAACTTTGATTTCTTTATTTCTATTTCATTCAAAAGGTTCATGAGGTCTTCCATATCTCATTGAAGCTCTTTGAATTTGATTCTCTATTCTCCTATGACCTTGTGACTCATATGGAGTTTAAAGTTGATCATGGTTATATCTACACATAATTGGTGAGATTCAAGTCTTAACCCATGACTTGGACCTCCTCATTAAGAATCTCATGGAATTCTTACTATATTTCAATGAGGTTTGAGTAGATTTAAACTTCATTTAATCTCCAAGGACCATTAACTTGAGAGGAGAATAAGTTGACTCTATATTCTTCCATGATCATGTATTTGAGAGAAGAATTGGATGTAGATTTTCATAGTCTATATTTAAAATAAGTAAGACCTTAGGATTTTCTTGATAGATCTCCAACTATGAGATCTATGATAAGAATCCATCAAGGTTAAATCTATGAACATCTTCCCATAACTACACATTGTTGTATCTACACATTGTTGGTGAGATACTAGTATCAACTCATGGCTAGGATCTCTTACTATGAATCTTATGGAATTCATTCTATATTCCATAGAGGTTCATATAGATCATAGTCTCATTTAGTCTCCAAGGACCATTAATTTGGGAGGAGAATTAAATCCATATTCCTCAAGGATCATTCATTTGAGAGAGGATTTAAATGTTGGTCTAGTTTAATTTCATAGGATTGAGTAAGACCTAGAAGTGCTCTTATTGGATCCTCAATATGAGGCCTATGAAGGAGATGTTCTAAGGTTAAATCCATGAATCTCTCTTATATTTCATCGTACTTTTGAGTAATCACAATCATACTTGATCTAGATTCTTTCTAGAGTCTTAGATTAAGATTGGTTTGAAATGTGAATATTAATTCAATATTGGTGCAGTGAATCCTTAAACCCTCTGTGATCAAAGATTTTTCATAAAATCATGGTCCATTGGAATGGGATGAGACCAATTGGAGGGTGTTCATAACTCATTTGAGTACCGCTGTGATTGTTGTTTTGATAAGATTCCATACTTAGGATGGTTTGGGCTTATGATTTCCAAATAAGTAACTCTCTGTCCAAAATTTCAGAACAGCAAACCGGTTTTACAATTGATAGATCAGAACCCTAACCAAGTTTTCATGACCTTTAATAATTGTTTCTAAGAACCTTAATGTGTTAGGAAGGTTCCCTAAAAAGAATGAAGCAATTCAGATTTGTTTGCTATTTTTAAAAAATCATACAAGATCTCTGGACAGAGAGTTATAAAATCCTGAGTGAGGTCTAGTATTTTTCGTATTCCGGAGATTTAACCGTTGAAACCTCAATTTTCTTTTTGGGTTAGAAACTAGACTCACAGAGGCATAACATATCCAAAAATCATTAAGATCCAACCGTTGGAAGTATTTTATTTCTATTTTTGAAGGTCTGGTCTGCTCTTTGTAAATCACAAAAAACTGCTTCTGTTTTCATCTAAATCATATTTATTTTAACTCAAATGGTTCCCTAATGTCTTGGGACCCAAATCATGTTTTGAATAATGATAATTTAGCTTAAATCCAGAGGCTAAGTGATCCAAATTAGTGAATAAATCCATGTTTTATTCTTGTTCACATTCATTCATTCATGAACATTAATGCTTATAATTAGAACTAGTTATTGAATAAAGTTGAATTTCATGCTTAATAGATCTAAGCTAGGGGATCATGATTGATTGTTTTGATATCATATTATTATGTGAAGCATGTGGACTAATCTTTGTTTTGTAGCGCATTTGAGGTACAATTTCTCATCTTTTCTCTAGTTTATTTCATTTGTTGATTTTCTTGATTTTCGACTCCATGCGCGACACCTTAATTAGACTAGGTCTTGCCTTATGTGTTTATATGCGTTAGAGACCTTTTTTTTTCTTCTTCGGTTTATTTTATATGTATGCATTGCATGTTTAAATTCGCAGCTGGATCCCGGGTAAGTTTCCTAGTTCCCTATTTGTACATCATTTCGCTTGCTAGTTGAATTATGTGACTTATGAATGATATTTTACCGTTAGCAATTTTACACCCTTTTGGACATGATTGTGCAATGTATTATTTATATATATATATGTATTAATTGAGGGCATGCTTAGATTAATAACTTGATTAAAAAGGATGTTGAGTAGAGGCCTATCGTGAGATAGGATGAAAGGGGGTGTTTTAGTCCGCCGGGCTCCTTCCCCTTTCATTCCATAATCCCCGGACCTAGAATTTCTGGTTTCGCAAAAGATCAGTTTGCTTTAAAATGGTTTCTTAATTTTCCTTTTAAAAATTAAGTGGCGACTCTTTGAAATTTGAAAAATGTTTTACAAAAGTGGGCCCAAATGTCGGCATCCACAATCTGAAAAGCTGTGGGTAAGGAACCTGCGATATCCACAGTGGCCCGCGAAAAGAATCGGCGATTAAATTCTACCTTGAACCCTTCCCAAGTAATTGGAGTCCCTTGATCCAGAACATTAATTACCCACCAATTCTGGGCTTCACCTTTCAGTACATCACTTGCATTCTCAATTTTCTCCCTGTCGGTCATCAGAATAGATCAAAAAATTCTCTCCATGTCCATAACCCAATGCTTTGCTAGCGTTGTGTCAGGTCCCATGAAATTCCATTGGCTTCTTTCTAATAAAATGTTCAGACATGGATCTCATACCCCTATTCTCAGGCACTGGTACCACGATTATTGGTACTGGCTCCAATGGAGGTGTTGGAGGCAATTGCCCCGCTATATTCCGTATCATATCCCCCATGTTCCCCATCATTTCTGCCATTTCATTCATACGTAACGTATGTGGTGATAATTCTCGATCACCCATGATTGCTCAACCTATTAATCTTAATGCATAAATACTATGCATGTATGACAATCAACAATTAATGTATGTAAAACAACATACATATGCATCAAACATCTCTACAATGTATGGATGCAATCTAACAAGATATACCAATTCACTCAACACTCGACGTCGAACGTTCCCAAAGTTTTGTTACCTCTAGCTCTGATACCAATAAATGTCACGACCCATCCTGCCAACATGCGGAGACAGGACATGCGGCGCGCCATCAAGGCTTATCCAATTCATTAAATAACTCTACGCAGCGGAAAAGAACTTTAAAATCACCTTGAGTGTATAAAACTTTACGAAACGATACCTTATGAGTAGTAAAATCCGTATAAAATTGAAAACTCAATTATAATTTGAAACGGATGATTTTATGTTGAAAGGGGTCCCAAAGGTACCCTAAGAACCAATCAAAACCTTTTGAAAATTTTTGGAAAGTATAGAAAAAGAATTTTGGCAGGGGGCATCTCGACCGGTCGAACGATCCCATTTGACCGGTCGAATGACCCTTTAGCAGAATCCTGCACAATGCTGCAGAATTTTGCCTAGGCGCCAAACAACCTTCACTTAAAATCCTTTCATGACTTCCATTCTATAATCCAAAACTTCCCAACTCAAACGGGGTTGCAGGAACATATAAATAGCTTACTAATCATTGAAAGAAACGATAATGAAACAAATTAAGACTTGTTTGGATTAAAAACACAAACGAAATATTACAATCCTCCAAAATCCTAGTTTGACAAGTTAAGGATTGAAAACATGCATCCATGAGTTCGGATACATTCCAACATACTCAAAAGTAGTTTTAAGACATATTACAACATTCTAAGTCATTCCACAACTTACGAGTTGAAGTTAACCGTTCTAACTTCTCAAAATTACATTATTACAACATTTGGAAATTAAAATAAAAATCTATACAAGAGAAGGATCCCCGTCGCTCCCACGGTCTCACTCCTCATGCTTCTTACTTCCTTTATTCTTTTCACCTACAATGGAGTAAATCTCTACTGCTCAGCTATATGCTGAGTGCACAATTTCTAACATATGCATTTATGATAAATCATGCCTTAACCTCATAATTCATATCAAAATAGTCTCTAGGGAGGAAATACGCGTTCATCCAGTAGCGACAAGTCCAAGCCTTAAATCGCGATGCCAATGGCTAGTCCAAGCCTACAACCATTGCATCCTCACGTGCCATGGCAAGTCCACGCCTTAAACCATGCACAGTAGTCGTCGCTACTACAATTCTTTAACATCTAAAAGCTTACCTCGGCATGAATTTGTATAAACTCCCCTTTGACCCACATAAACAACTCAACGTGCTCGTGTAAAAGTAGACATGCTTTTTACATTCAAGCGCGTGCATAATGAACGGGCCTAAGATTAACACATGAATTTTTTTCCCGAATAAAATATGTATTTCACCTATATAACATAAGCTAGAAATTCATACCTCGAGCTATCGTCGTATAACTTTAAGGGAACGACTAGAAGCCCGATCAAACGCCAAATCTCTGATCCTACGCGAAACCTACAAGTTTACACGTGTTTTCCCCAAATTCCTAGATTTAGAAATTTATAAAAACTTAGCCAAACGTGGCCTAAAGACTATCAATACGTAGCCCTTACCTTGAGGAGTTCAAATATGAATTTTGGTAAAATTTAGACGGACGAAGGGTCACCGATTCTCGTCACAAAGCCTGAGGATCAATCTCCCTTTTCTCTCTCCTCTCTCAAGCTATAATATAAAGTTTGTAAGTAATGACAACTTCATCCACTACTATATATAGACAAACTCTTTGGGAATCACGTTTACTTCCCCGCGAGTTTCTCAAACACCTAGTTAACTCCTGAAACTTTGTACACGTTCGTTTTATAACTTTACGAGTGAAAACTACCAATTACAAGAGTTTTTTATTAAGTCATGTTTGGATCCAAAATTACGTCCGAAAATTAAATTCTGTGGAATCTTTACATAACCTACCTTTTATATAACGTGACACTCATGTTCTCACTACAGTTCTCAAAATGATACTTAACAATACAAAAATTACCAGAAATCATTTAACACAGGTATAATTCACTATTCATAAAATACCAGATAAGTCAAATAACATTTAAGTCACATAAATGTCATTTACTCATGTCCAAGATATCTCAATTACCGAATTCTCGTGTCCTTACTGACACCTTACCGTTGACTCACAGTCAACCTCAACACCATTATCAACTAACATTGATAAACTCACAATTCCAAAAATGCATGATAAAACATATAAAATTTTGGAACAGGTGTGACAATAATGCCCTAGTCAGTTTGACGAATGAATAGAGCCAAATCATAGGAGCTGGCTGTGAAACCGAAGCGCTCAACAATTGTGCTAAATTTTGCAAACCAGGATTGTGGAGCTTGTTTGAGGCCAGACAGAGCTTTATGGAGTTTGGTGACTTGGTGGGAAAGATAAAGATAACCAGGAGGAGGACGCATATAGACTTCTTCAGTAAGATAACCATTTAGGAAAGCATTTTTGACATTCATTTGAAATAAATCCCAACTGCAGATTACAGCAACGGCAATGAGGCTGCGAACAGAAGTAAGACGAGCAACAAGGGCAAATTTTTCCTCATGATCAATCCCAAACTCCTGCGTAAAACCTTTGGCTACAAGACGAGCTTTTGTAGCGATCAATGGATCCGTCTGAGTGAGTTTTGATTTTGTAAACCCACTTACATCCCATAACATTTTTGCCACTTAGTAATTCTACCAAATCCCAGGTGTGATTTTGTTCAAGTGCTTGCAATTGAATATCTATTAATTTCTGCCAAAGAGGATTAGAGCTAGCCTCGCGGTAAGACTGAGGTTCATGATGAGAAAATATTGTAGAAAAAGCAACATAATCACGAAGATGAATAGAAGGAGTTTTTACCCGGTCACTTCGTCGGAGAGGTGGGACAGGTGTAGGAGTAGGACCAGCAGTCAGGGTAGGCATCTCAGGAGAGGGTAAGGTGGATAACTCAGAAGCATCGTCAGTGGGAACAGGTAACTCAGGGGTTGTGGATGTGGTAGAAGGCTAATATGTCATTGTATTTTCTGGAAACAAGTCTACCGAGGGATCAGTGAAGAAAAGAAGAGTAGTATCGGGTGAGAGGTGAAACTTGGACATGGAGGAGAATATCTTGTGTTCCCAAAAGATAACATGTGGGGACACACAGAGACGATTAGAGTAAGGATCCCAACACCTGTATCCCTTGTGTTCAATACCATATCCAACGAAGCAGCATATGCGGGAACGGGACTCTAATTTGGTGCATTCATGAGGTTAAAGAAGAACAAAACAAGCACTGCCAAAAACCTTGAGTGTACTATAATCAGGTGAATGACCATAGAGTTACTCATATGGAGATTGATTACCAATGATTGGGGATGGAACACGGTTCTTGGTGTAGAAGGCTGTAAGAGCGGCTTCCTCCCAAAAACGTTAGGGACATGATGCAGATGTAAGGATGGTACAAACAGTGTTTAGAATATCTCGGTGTTTTTGCTCAGCACGGCCATTTTTTGGGAGGTGCCTGGGCAAGAACGATTTGGAAGAGAACCATGCTACCATAGGAAATTAAGAACTCCAATGTCATTATACTCAGCAGCATTGTCTGCACAAAAAACTTTGATATTACAGGAAAATTAAGTTTTAATCATAGTAGCAAAATCAAAGTATAGTTGAGGCAGCTCAGATCGATTACACATGAGAAAAATCCAAGTATAATGAGAATAGTCATCAAAAAAAATTACAAAGTATCTTGATCCTCCCAAAGTTACAGTAGGAGAAGGGCATTAAACATTTGAATGAATTAAGTCAAAATGAGCAAAAGAAAAAGAATCACTTTTATTGAATTACAATGTTGTTTGTTTTGAAAGTTGAGATGGAAGACAATCAAATGTTTTTTTATTAACAATTCCTAATTGACCACTAGAGACTAAAGGTTGCAGACGACCCACAGAGGCATGGCCAAGATGAGAGTGCCAGAGACTAATAGAAGAGCTAGAGGAGACTAGAGCAGCTGTCTGAATAGAGGGGGTGAGGTGAGTTGGGATATGGAGATTGATAAGCTCAAAGAGTCGTCCAACTTTACGGCCTATCCTAAGAGTCCGCCCCTTCTGTGGATCCTGCACACAACAACCAGAGGACGAAAAAAGAATAGTAAGACCAAGATCACATAGTTGCCCAACAGATATAAGATTCATAGTGAGTTTGGGAATGTAATAGGTGTAAGGAAGTGAAATAGTAGAGGTAGAAACCATGCCTATATGACTAACCAACATCGGAGTACCATCAGCGGTTTGAATGGTTGGTGTGTGGGCGATAGATATGGTAATCGTGAAAATAGTTGGATCCAGTGTCATATGATTACAACAGCCAGAGTCAAAGAACCAAGATGAATTACCTGAAGTGACGAAGATAGTAGTAGGAGTGGGATTACCAGATTGAGCAAGGATTTGTTTGACTATATCTTCCACGTGAGAGGCAGTAAGCCCTTCAACAAAAAACATTAGATGATGAATGGTTGGCTGTAGTAGCAGTAGATTTGGAGGAACCACCCCAAGGCATGGAGTGCTGTTTGGCAGGGTGTTGGGAGCAGTCATACTGGAGATGGTCTGGACCTTGCTTTTGACAGTACTTGTAAGTGTAAATACGATAATCCAAGAGAGTGTGTCCACCTATTTTGCAGTAGTTGCACCATGGTTTGGAGGAATCAGAGGTAGGGGTAGTAATGTTTGGATTGAAGATGATTCTTGGACTGGTAATTGGATTGAGAATGATTCTCGGGTGGATACCCTCGATGAGTAACAAGGACAGTGTCAGAAGGAGGTCCTTTGGGAGTGATAAGAACACTGTCGGTAGCCGGAGTTTTGCGAGGACCAAGGCGAGTTTCCTCAGAGAGAAATTCAGTGACTGCTTGATTGAGAGTCGGGAAAGGACTCTGATGGAGGAGAGATGCACGATCATATTCAAAATCATCTACAAGAGCCATCAAGAAGATAACTAGGCACTGACAATCGCAATATGAGGAGAATATCTCGGCATTGGTGGCATCGGTAAAGTTTGGTTTGGAAGAGGTGAGTTGATCCCAGACATAGTGTATCTCAGAGAGAAAGCTGTTGATTGTCTGCCTGGGATGTTGTTTCATATGGTGAATAGTGCTTAAGAACTAATATTGATGAGCCAAATCAACTGTGGTGTAACACGTGGCTAAAAAATTCCAAAGGGATTTGGTAGTGGTGAATCTGCCAAATTGGAGACTGATAGAATTAGCACAAGTATTGCGGACCCAAGTGATAATTTGATGATTCTTGCTATCCCAATCTTTAAGATGATCTGCAAATTTGGTTTTGTCCTCTCCTGTTATCTAAATGGATTCGGTAATATCGCCAGTGGTAATACGCCAAAGTTTACATCCCCGTAGAAAACTAGGCATGGCCTGGGCCCAAGCGATATAGTCCGTTCCATCCATAGTGATGGAAATGGGTTAGAAAGTTTTGTGGCGATCCATGGGGCTAATTGGGTTGGGTTGGATTGGGTTGGGTTGGGTTGGGTAGGGTTGGATTAAGGGACTAGTTGAATGGTCCTAATTGGGTTTGGTGTAAGGTGAGTGGGGCTGGGTAAAGAAATCAATGGGCTTGGGGTTTAGTTGGTAATAAATGAAAAGTGGGCTGGGTAAATAAATATTCGACACTGATTTTTGGTGATGGAGTAGTGGTGATGTAGATTGGGATGATAATGGTGGTGATTATTGGTTTTTGGAGATGTGGAGTAGGTTTATAGGTGGTGATTATTGGGATGATGATGGTGGCAGATTGTAGTGTGTTTGGCAAAGGATGATGATGATGGCAGATTGTAGTGTCTTCTTGATGGCAGATTGTAGTGTGTTGCGGCTTGGTGGTCAACGTTTGGTTATTTGGTCTGGTGATGAAGAAGATGTTTAGTGGTCTTGGTCAAACTTGATAATATTAGTGATGATGATTGAAGTTGTGGTTGATTGATATGGTTTCAATCGTGAAGGGTTGTTTGAAGAAGATGAAGGGCCTATTTGGATGAAGAATGATTGATCCAGATTTGGCTCTGATACCATGAAAGAGAGATAAAAAGAATACAATGTATTGTACTGTATTGTATTGGTGTGTATTATAATCATACAGAGAGCACCCTTATATAGGCTAGTGAGAGGACCTAGTACAAGAGTAATACAAGTGTAGTACAATACGAACCTAGACATAAAGTATGGTAAGGTACAATATATAACTTAAATGGAAATTATTCTAGCAGTTTTAAATAATAAGACTTTAACCATATTGTTTTATTAATTTTTATATAGAAATAAACTTGAAAAAAGAAGAAGAAGAAGATTAGATATGTTCCAGAAGAGTTGTAATTTCTTTTTCTTTTTTTTTTTTTTTCTTTTTTTTTTGGTGGTAAAAATAGTTGTGGATCAAATTATTAGTTTATCTATCTTTTATTTATGATCTTCATGACTCTCCATAGATAAAACAAAGATATTAGCACTATACTTTCTTTTTATTGCGACATTAAGTGAAAAAAACTTGAATATATATATATATATATACACATACACATGTATACAATTTTCGTAGAATATACTGTCATATATTTATAAATGTATGTTATTACACACTAATATGTACATTTTTTTTTGAGGAATTAATAAGTACTCTCATTATCCTTTAATTGAAGAGTAATGCTAGATGCACTCTCAAATGCACAACCCTGCTTAAAAATGTTGGACTTCGTGCTGAAAAGCTTGCACACCATGTACACCCCCTTTTTTGTGTACAGACTTTTCAGCACGAGGTCCAACATTTTAAAGCAAAGTGGTGTATTTGATTGTGCATTTGGGAGTACATCTAGCATTTCTCTTAATTGAATACATCTTTTCTGGTGTAGTTTTAAATTTTATTAGTTTCTTTTTTTTTTTTAGATTTTGTAAACGTTATGATACATATCTAGTAAACAAAAATAGATGATTTTTGAGCTGCATAAAAATTAAAATAATAGTAATATAGAGCAGTCTAAAAAAATTATCTGATTTGTATAATGTCGATACGAGCATAAAAATAATGTATGCAACATAAACGTCAAAAAATTGAAAACTTAACATTAGTAATTGTGTTGGATTGAGTAATGCTATTATTCCCTTTCCTAACTTTTACATTTCAAATATGGTTTCCAACACATGTGGTAGTGGTACCACTCTAAAAAAATAGTGGGACCACTTAAATATTGTGTTAGGAACCAAATATAGATATAAACTTGGAAAGCATAGCATTACTCGTAAATAAACTCTAACTAATTCACATTAGATTCAAAAATTCAGATCTTACTCTGGTCTTGCACATCTCGTTAGATCGAATTGTAACCAAATATCACTACTCTATCAAGAACCATATAAAGAAGGCAGAATACCAAAATAAAAGGCACATAATAGAAAACTAACATTCAATCTCCTTAAAATGCTCTTCTTATTTCCTTAATTTGAAGTCAAAAAGCTATCAAACACAAAATAATCAAGCAAAATATAAAAGTTAAATAAGAATTCATATACATGAAGAATTAGAGAAACAGAATCAAATAATTGCTAGGATATTGGTTAATAACTGTAATGCTAGGATATTGATCATTTTTTGTTTAATTCCAATTCATAGGTATACAATAAAGAATAATGATACGCTTCCCAAATTCTTTTTTTTGTCCCAATGTACATCCCAAATGATGTGGCAGCGGGGCTAGGCAAACAACTTCCAATCAAAATTCAACTGGTTCCACTGCAATAGACCTGACCCCATTGCCACATCATTTGGGATACACTTTTGCGAAAAAATTTAGGAAGCATAGCATTACTCTCTGATAAATAATATATCAAATTTAATCTACATTAAATTGGTCAATCCTTTTCTTTATAAGTCAATTTAATCTATATTAAATTGGTTCTTTATTTTTGGTCAATCCTTAATTGTGAGCATTAACACAAATATGTAAAAAAAAAAAAATTTAAATAAGCAAATTCTCATAAATTGCCACAAAATCAAAGTGTTTGGCTTTCATTTATATATATATATATATATATATATATTAGATTTACTCCACAATCACAGGAGAAAAATATTGATTGTAATGATGCCACCACGCCACCATGCTTATATGGTCTTACCAATCAATCAGTATTCCTTAATTCACCAACTGGCTATATCGGGAGAAATTATTCAGCGTAATCATCGCACCACATCAACATATAGACGTGGTGTGATATTTTAATCTTTACCATACATATGCTCTCTATTTTCAAGGGGATCATGGCAATTTATCTATTGACAAATGCTTGCCATGATTTTCATTGAAATAGGGGGCAAGTGTATGATTTAGATTAAAAGTTCATACCATATCTGCATATTTACGTGGTGTGACCGTCACACTAAATAATTTCTTCAAGAATCTGATTGGTTGGTGACACCATGACGTGGTGTCACCATTAAGATGCCAGCAACTTACCATGTCCTACCTAATACAACATATTTAATCTATTATTTACATTTTGCATCATTGGTAGTGCTTCAAAGATGATCTGAATCACTTCAACATAGACTCTTCTTTATGACAATTAATGTTACATATATAGATTTGACAACAATTAGTTTTAAGAGATGTAATAGACATGACATAGGCGATTGTGCAAAAAATATACATTCAACAATGGAATTGGTTTAGATTTGAACCACAAATCTTATTCGTTACAATTTAAATTCAATTTTGAAGTCTTTAATATTAATGTTAACCCTCAATATTAAACTGGCTTTTTGAGAAGGTAAAGAACCAGGTTTACTTTGAAAGAAAAATTGTCATTTGACATGTAACATATATACTTGCACATCTCTCTCTCTCTTTCTCTCTCTCTCTCTCTCTCTCTCTCTCCCTCTCTCTCTCTCTCTCTATATATATATATATATTTATATATTATGTAACAATACAATTTTCATGAAGCTCTCCAATGGCCCATTTAATTTTTCTCAGCCTTTTGAAATAAAAAAAAAAAAAAAAAATCCTACATGGCATGTAACCTTCGACACTTTCATCTGTTACGCTTTTTTTTTTCCCTCCCCAATCCTCTCCACTTCTCAATCCCTGCCATTAATGCATTCTCTGTGCCCTAAAACAAACTCACAATCCCCTCCCTAAATAAACTACAACTTTAAAAAAATCTACAACTATATTATGTCTACTGATATCTATATTATATCTTATTCCAATATAGTTTTTTTACTAAAACTCTCCATTTTCATTTTCTAATTTTCTCAAACTTTTTAGTTTATTTATTTTTCTCATATGTTAGTCCTCTCTTCAAAGATTCGATTATTTTCTCTTTTTTTTTATTTTTTATTTTATAATTCTATTTTATTACACTTAAACAAAATTCTATTCAAATGAAAAAGTCAAACGCTTTCCCACTATCCTCTTTCTCCCCCACGTTTCTCGCTTAACCTCCAATGAATGATTTTTAATTTACAATACTTGGCAAAATCATTAACATCCCCACCCCTTCCAAATAACATGTTTTCCAAAGATTCATATCATTCACCCACCAACTAATTTGGATTGTTCTCTAAATCTTCACATACATAGTCTCTTCCCTGGGGATCTCCCTCTAGGGGGAGTGATGTCGAATGCAATAGAAATAAAGAGAAAGGAGAAGAAGGAGAGGGAAGGAAGAACACACTCAAGAAAACTCACAACTTTATTAATCTTCAACTTTTTAATACATCCTAGTACCACTTTATTTATAATAAACTAAAGACTATCAATTAGGACACTTTCCTAAATAACAACCTTCCTAAAAGATAAATACTCTAAAAGATTATTATTGCATATAAAATAATTCCTAAACTAAGTAAATAAACAAAATTAGCTAATTAGCTAATTACAAAGGGCATTTCTCCTTGGACCAAACTGCCCTCCTTTGTGGCTTCCAAATAGGAAAGTTATTTTCTAACCACTTAAGTGATATTCCATCAATTCTTCTCCACTGATCCGTTGAGTTAGGAGCGCGGCCCAAAAGTCCATCGGAAGGAAGAATCCGACTTCAACGACGGGAGGAAAATCGTCGACTACTAACCGGAATAATCATAGCACAACGTTTTTGACTGGTACCAAAAGCTTCAATATCTTCATCAGAGAGGTTCTCAAGAGGAAGTGATTCGACAATGTTAAGTGTAGGATCAAAATTTGGAATTGAATTAGGATTCTTATCTTGCACTAAAGCAATGGGTTTACGAGGTGCATTAGTAACGGGAGATGGACAATCACGTGCTAGATGGCCAAAGCGTTGACAATTAAAACACCATGTCTGGCTAGTACTAGAATGAGAGGACATGACATGCGCAGAAGTTGAGCGGCTAGGCTTATCATGTAGTAGATCCAAAAAAGTCTTCTTGCTTCTAGTAGATGTATCCAACAAAGCCTTCACCAAATTTTGTTTTTGTACCTCGTCCTCCATTTGATAGGCTTTTTGAATGGCATCCGATATAGTGTAAAGTAGGGTTGTAGCCAATCCACTAGAGATATTAGGATTCAAACCTTCACGATACATGCCCATTATAACATCTTCATCTCACGGAAATCTGATCTTGTTGCAAGGTTGTAGAATCTGTCGGTATATTCCACCACAGAACTAGCGCCTTGGGACAGCTGTGTAAATTGTAAGTAAGCTCGCTGCTTGTAATTTGGTGGAACAAAATTACGAGTCAACGCAAGCTTCATGTCTTCCCATGTCCGGATGGTAGCAAAAACTAGTTTGTTGAAATTTAGTCTACCAAATACGAGTAGTTCCCTTTAATTTAACCTCAGTAAAAAAACAACTTTCTATCATCAGTGAGTCGGTACCACTTAAAGAAACTCTCAAGGCTATGCATCCAGTCAAGAAATACCTCCGGTTGTTGTCCCCGTAAAAATTGGCCACTTCCAATTTAACACCCCTATCCACATTCGATTAGCGTAGATCTTCAGGAGGCCGTTGACATGTTGTTTGAGGAATAGGGTACTCAATATATGGTGGTTGGGTTGCACCCAAATAAGACGAGCCAATCTCGGTGACGATATCCTAGCCCTTGATTTGTATGACCCTGAAGATAAAACTGTCAAACCTGGCTGTTAGTTGGGCCAACATACCCTGCACTGAATTCATAGTTGCTTCCATTGAGGACACTTTGGTTGCTAATTGTTCATAAGATTGGGACATGGCTTCGAATTTAGCATTTAATTCGGCGTTAGTAACCATGGTGATAATGAAAGATGGGTCTATGTTGGAATCAAAGAGTTTTAGGGGTGATTTAAGGGATTTAAGTAAATTAGGAGGGAATTCTAGAAGTTCAAAAAATTTAGGGGTGGTTTATAGAATTTCATAAAAGTTTGGAGTGAATATAGGCGAGGGATACTTGGCCACGTATAGCAATATAGAGGTTAGGGTTTATTTGGCGCCTTAGGGACTAGCGGCTTTGGTTGGCTGTGTTGGTTATCGGTTTGCAGCTGTGGTTGGGATCGTGCTACATTAAAAATAATGGTGATTTGATGTTGGCTAGGTATTGTGTAATGGTGGATTGGGAAGGATATTTTTTTTCTTTGACTGTGTGGTCTATTGGCTGGTGATGAAGACACCTAAGAGCATCTCCAACCACATTACCTACTTATTTTTTTAATATTTAGCCAAAATAGCTAAAAAGCTACTTTAGCTAATCACTTTTAAGCCCCCAACTCCAACCACGTTCCCCATTATAGGGAGGTTTGCATGATTATAAATTTTTTATACAAAAGTTGAAAAGTTTAATGCACTCTCTCTCCTTAAATGAATATGGTATGTATTTGTAATACCCTGTATTTTCAAAATATATTAATACAATGAGATTATATATAATAACATGTACCATACCTATAATTTGGTGTTCATCGATTGAAAATGTTTGGTTTCAATCGATCGAACCCTTCTCAAGCGATCGAACCTAGCCGACCTGTGCTCATTCGATCGAATATGTCAGAATCTTATCCCAATTTTTGCGCTGGAATGCCACCTTGCTCCTCACCTTTTCCTATATATATGTATTTTGTGTGTATGTGTGTGTGTATGTGTGTGTGTGTGGTGTTTAGAAACTTGAGAGATAGAGAGGGAGTGTTTGTTTTATATATATACACACATCCATATATATATATACAATACAAGAAAGGGAGAGAGAGAGAGAGAGAGAGAGAGAGAGAGAGAGAGAGAGAGAGGGAGAAATAGAGAAAGAAGAGAAAGAAGAAGAAGGAAACATAAAGAGAAGGAAGAGATAGAGAGAGACCGAGTGTAACACCCACACCCGGAGAACAGGTAAGTTATTATTTTTATATGCATTAATTAATATAATTAGTGTATAAAATGGATTAAGGGAAGGCTTGGACTCGCCCGTGAAAAGTGTTTAGTAAAGGGCACAGTTGGAAAAGTCCCCAGTGAGGTGGGATAGGTAATGAGGTGGGACCTAGTGAAGGGTCGAACAAAACAATTTGCATTTTAAGTGATTAAATGCATTTATATGAATACATGAATGTTTGTTTAAAATGCTTTCATATTATATGGTGATATATGTGTTAGCATTTGGTATTGGTTTGGATACCTAATTAAAGGCATAACTGAAAGGATTCATAATTAGTAGGTGCGATAGCAACTTTATAGAATATATGGGATCCACGTTGGGACCCATACAGGACTTAGAAAAACACTCATTGGATAATTGGGTAGTTAATGGAATGTTTGGGGGATTTCATAACAAGAACTTAAGAAAATTCGGGGGTGTAAATGAAATAGGAAAAATTATGAGACACATCACTTGCATGTGATGTGTGTGTGTGTCAATAGGAGAGTTTATACTCTCATTTTTATAGAAATTAACAAACAAAACAAGAGAGAGCTCAGGAGAGAAGATGGAGACGAGACGCCGATGTCATTTTTCCACTGTTCCGTCGCTGCCGTTCGTCCAATTCGCGAATCGAAGCCATTTTCGGACTCGTGGAGGTAAGACGATTGTTTCTATACCTTTAATTTACGTTTAATCGTCGAATTTTGGTAGTTCATACTAATCGGTGAGACGTCGTCTACCGAGTTCATGTAGGAATCTCTTTGGAGTAGGAATTGAGCTTGAACTTGGTGGAATTTTGCATTCTAGGGCTGATTTTGGATAGAATTTGTGTAAGGTGAGTTTTTTTAACTAAAGATTGATTGGGAGTTTTATGTGTGTCATGCTTCAATGATAATTAATGTTGAAAACTTATGCTTAGAACTCATGAAAATGCTAGATTATCAATTGTATGTCAATTATATGAAAATTTGTTGTCCTTACATGCTTATGTGTATATATGCTTACATAGTAATCAATGAACACCGGGGAAGTGACTCATTATTGGGAGTAATAAGGGAGGAGAAGAGGAAGAATCCGATAAATACGGAAGTCCAAGGAATAAAAGTGACCACGGGATCAAGGGAAGGTCTTTGAGTTTGAATGAGTTATAGAGCCGGTGATTCGGTGATTATGAATATGAGATATGTGGTTAAATTGTAGCATTTCATATGTTAAACATTCAATCATGTTTAGAATTGCTCACTAAGCGTAATGCTTAAGAAAACCGTTTTCCTATTTCTGTTGTGGTACATAACAACCACCGCAGGTTCGGAGCTATTCCCGGAGAGAAAATGACAAGCGTTGGGAGAGATGGGAGAGATGGGAGAGATTTGGGACTAGAGCATGTGAACTCTCATTTAACTTGTAATATGTTGTAATTATTAGTTCCTAAAATGGTGGATTAGTTCTTATCTTGTAACCAAGAGGTTTAGTTCAACTTGTTATTTGGTGATTTTGGAGTTGAGTTGAAAACACTTATGTAAATTTCCATGTTTGGCTTGTTTATGTGAAAGATATCGTGTTGAGTCGATCCGACAAGTTTATATCATGTCATTAGTGTTGTGGAAGACAAGTTTTGGTTGCGTGCATGATATTGGTTTAGCTTTAAGTTCATTCCCAACAAATTTTATGAACATAATTGAGTTTTAAGGCTTTAAAGTTTGTTTTGATTCAAATGAATTGAGTTCATGGGTTATACTGATCCAAATGTAGTGGTGTATGTGTTTCACAAGTTTGGTTTATGTTTAAACATGTTTAGAAATATGTTTGAAATGTTTTCTTGAAGCCCCAAGTGGTTTGGTATTGTTTAGGTATGAATTGGTAATGTTTTGATAGAGTTTTTAGTAGCAAAAAGCTGTTCTGCAGAACCCGAATCGATCCGGGTTATAGAAGGGATCGATCTGGCCTTTTTAAGGGACAATCTGCGGAAGAATGAGCGAAATGGATCGATCCGGGTTTTAGAGCGGATCGATCCGCTTGTATTTTCACAGCACATCTACTTTTATGGAAACGTGCATAACTCTTTCTAGAAAATTCGAATTCGCGCGTCATTTTTTTGCGTTGGAACCAGGACTCAAAGATCTATCTTTTGATATAAAATTTTGATATACTTTATTAATGACCATTTTGCCCTTGGGGCTGTTTTGTCTCAGCAAACTCTTTTATGTTGCTCCAAATCATATTTTTCTTTAACAACTACCATGGTTTCTTGCTTTTTAGTGTATTTTGGGTATGTATAGTCTTATTACACGTGTCCTAATCCATCGGGGGTGGGTTGGGCCCGTTGGGGTGTGACACCGAGAAAGAGGAGGGGAGATAGTGAAGCCATTGGAGACCACCAAGCTCCACAAGTTTTGCTAAATGCGCCCTTAACGACTTTCGGTGAGTTATAAACTCACTCGGTAGCTAGGGTTATTATTTTTACGAGTTTTGGACGTAAGTAAATGGCACCAAACACACCCCAGAGATTCTGAACGACACTGCTTGGAGAAGATGACTTTCAATCGATCGAATTTGATTCAATTGATTGAAAATGTTTTCCTTTAATCTCTTGAAAATTATTCAATCAATTGAACCTTCAATCGATCGAAAGGACTTCGATCGATTGAAACTTACTTTTTTCAATCGATTGAAATGGCTTGAATCGATTGAACTTCACAGAGCATGGTTGTTTCTTTTTGTTTATCATGCATACTATTTAGTTGTTCATATATCAATGCATACTTCCATTATACGATACTGTTGAATAAAAAGACAATGGGACGCGGGAATGAGATGACATTATGAGTAACGTAGGCGGGATTAGACATTAATAATGGTTGATTCTAATCGAATTTGATAATCTGTTCATTTCAATTAGAGTAGTCAGGCTACATGGAACTGTCATGTATCAGTAGCAGTACAAATGATACGTAGGTTTGTTAAGTTCTAGGATGGTTATGGGAGAATATGTATTCCTAAATACGATAGATAGATGAAGATGTCTATGACAAGTGGTGACGGGGAAATAGGTATTCTCAAACGCGTTAGATAGACAAAGGTGTCTATGACATGCGGTAGCTGAGAAATATGTAGACGTCACTAAGTCGTAACAATAGAACTAATGTGTCTTTGCTCAAAACGTTAAATCCCTGACTTGCAATGGACTATGGATATGTCCTTAAAAGCAGGGGATGGACTAACGTAATATCTATCGACGCGGTAGACAAACAAAGGTGTCTATGACTTGCGGTGAATTGGGAGCATGTATTCTCCACTTCGGTAGGCAGACGAAGGTGTCTATGAAGTGGCTGTGACCATGCATTCTCAATACGGTAGGTAAAGCATTGGTATATCAATGAGTACTACAATCTGGTCTATTTATCCATGAGTCAAATGTATAAGTTCTTGTATAAAAGAAGTGAGTAACCGATTAAATAGTTTGGAATAAAGAGAAAAATACTACTAGTAGAACTATATTTTATGTTTGGCATAACTGGCTAATAATATACCTATGCCGTGTTAATTTCTATTCGCTTAGCTTTCATTAAGGTGATGACGTTCATGCCTAGACATCTGCTGTCCAGACTACCCTGTTCCTAACCCTACAGGTGACGATCACTATCAGGATGTTTACTATGTGGAGGATAGCTATGCTGAGGATGGACCTAGAGAAGAAGGCAAGGATAGACAAGACTACTACGCTGACAATTACGTCTATGCCAGTTGAAGATGAAGATATATATATAGTTTTAATATTTCTGTTGAACTTTATTATAATTGGTACTTAGGCATATGTTGCTTCCAAACCTTTTATATTTCTATTTGCGAACTCTGATAAAGTAAAAGCTAGGATGTGTGTAATTTATTCAGCTTGGTTATATTACTATCTTTTAGCTGACTAGTACTGTGTGGTGTGGACAATTGAGTGACTTCACCTGTCATTCTCTATGAACCCAAAAAGGAAATTTAATTTTCTCTATTATTGCGCTGTTCTGGGGCGTAACAATATTATTTTTCATTATTTTACTTATGGGTAATTACCCATATTCACACACTCTCTCCTCAAATGTGGAGAACCAAAAAGAGGTTCTCCAAAATGGAGAACCATTTAGGGAACCCGTTGGAGCTCCAAAACTGCACTTTGGTTCCCCAAAATAGCTGGAAAGTGATTATGGGTAATGTGGTTAGAGTTGCTCTAAAGAACAAACTTGGAATTTTTTGGTGATCGACTTGATTGTGGTGATGATGATCACAGTGGAAAAGGTGAGGTTTGTTTGGTTGTTACGAAAATGAAGATGAACTAAACCAGGTTTGGCTCTGATACCAATTGATGCCGAATGCAATAGAAATAAAGAGAAAGAAGTAGAAGGAGAGGGAAGGAAGAACACAGTCAAGAAAACTCACAACTTTATTAATCTTCCACTTTTTAATGCATCCTAGAACCACGTTATTTATAATAAACTAAAAACTCTCAATTAAGACACTTTCCTAAATAACAACCTTCCTAAAAGATAAATATTCTAAAAGATTATTATTGCATATAAAATACTTCCTAAAATAAGTAAATAAACAAAATTAGCTAATTAGCTAATTACAAAGGGCATTTATTCTTGGACCAAAATGCCCTCCTTTGTTGCGTCCAAATAGGAAAGTTCTTTTCTCACCACTTACGTGATATTCCATCAGGGAGCCCTTGGGTTTTTGTTTTTGTTTTGTGTTGCTTGTTGTCCCTCTTCTGTGGGGGTTTGCTCTCTCTCTCTCTCTCTCTCTCTCTCTCTCTCTCTCTCTCTTTTATATAATTTTTGTGCTTTGGTTTTGGGTTCTCCAACTCGATCTACGCCTGCTCTCTTTCGTGTGGCTTGATCCGACTCCTCCCCTCGCAGATTTAGCTTGTTTTCTTCCATATTTGGTGTTCTCTCACATATATTTGGTGTTTTCTCGTGAAAGACCTGGTGCTGTCTCCATCAGATTTGATGATCTTTTGTCAGATCTTGCAATTGGTGGTGTCTTTTCATAGTCATGGTGAGCTTCTGGACAATCTTTGGTGCGAGTTTTGGTTTTATGGTAGCTCCTTCCTTAGTCGGCTCCCTTTCGAGCTGCATCTTAGTCAGTTTTGTGTCTCATCCAGGATTGGGGAGGTTTGTGGTGCAGCACATGAAATTTGTGTTATTATTTTTATCTTTTCTTAGTTCGGTAAACATGTACTGATTCTTTTTTGGAATCTGCCTTTGTGAATGAATGAAATTCACTTTCTAAAAAAAAAAGGATTGAAAACACAAACACACACACACACATACACATATATACACACATATATGTATATACACAGAATCATTCTAACAAGGGATCCTTCATTTTAATAAAGTGAGGACTTTTGATGTGGTCATTGGATCGTCATTTAATTTAGGTCACGCCAGTGAAATGACAGAAGTACCCTAAATGAAAACATAATCCAACGACCGAGAACATAAGTCCTCACTTTATTACAACGAGGGATCCCTCATTAGAAGGGTTTTGTGTATATACATATATACTTCATTGCGTCTCTTTTAGAAATTATATTCTCCTACACATCTATATTCTATTATAATAATATGGAAGACATAGGACACGTGTCACCACCAAATGCAAAACTCATAAACATAGCTAAGCCTCAATTTCTTTCTTCTTTACACTCTCTCTCCCTCCCAATCAAAGTCTCACCCGATGCAAAACTCATAAACACAGCTAAGCCTCAATTTCACTTTCTCTCTCCCTCCCAATCAAAGTCTCACTTACGTTTCAAGATCAAAGCATTCAAGACCAAAGCCCTCAAATACAATAACCAATCTTTCTCTCATCCAAGCATAGAAGATCAAAGCCTCTCTCTCCTAATCAAAGTCCCTATCCAAATATTTTTTTTCTAATATTTCCTCCCTAAAAAACAGCCCTAATTGTATAACATTGAAAAAGCCCCAATTTTAGTCTTTTTTTTTTCTCTTACGTTACACTTAAGAAAAGGCCTCCATTATAGCATTCAAGCATTGAAGATCAAATCCATATTGGGTATATATGATTCAAATTATTCCCAATAAAGGGTCACTCAATCACCCTCAATCAACACCGCTGTTGCAATCTGCTCCTTCAGAGTTCACTCAAGTTATTTTGTAAGTTCTTTCTACCTTCAACAATTTGTATATTAAGAAAAACTTTTTTACTTTTGAGAAATGTGTATGCATTTAGCAATCCATATGAGTGTGTATATATATTTGTATATATCGTGTCTTTTAATTTGAACTGGAGTTGAGAGTGGAGGTTTGGCTGCACAGATATTTGTTCCTAGATCTGTTGATTTTTTGTATTGTGGGTGATTGTGAACTTTTAGTCCCTGTTTCAGTGTTTGATTACTGAGAAAACTTTCGAAAATAAGATGGGAATTAGGATTCTGTTGCTTGAATTTTTTTAAAAAAATTAAGTTTTAAGTTTTTCCATTTTAGGGCTGAGCTGTCTGATAACCATTTGGCTTTTAGTTATTATGAATTTCATTTAATGAAAATCAAATCAAAATTGTGCACAAAGATGCAAAATAAGGGTCAAATAAATTTGATATTTTTTCTTTTACCCTATTCCCTCGCTAACAAATAGGTAGATAATAGACTTTTATTAAAAGTACAATTTTGGTGCCAGATACTTCTTGGACCAGTTGGTTGGACAAAGGTTGATCAATTAATGGCCCTATTTTCTTGAATTGCTTGATGTGTTGGCCATGCCCAGAAAGGTTCATTGTGTACAAGTCATAAAATTTGTTGCATTCTTCTCAATATGTTGTCATATATATCCCATAATTGTATTAATGTATGATTGATTTTTTTTAAAAAAAAAATTTCCTCTTCAAAGAAGGGAAGCTTGTATTATTCACTTCAAATGGAAATGCCTCTCCTTTTCTCATACAACTATGATTGATGAGAGTGTGGATGACTGGTTCATGAAATTTGAGAGATTAATATTACACTACAACATTTCTTCCTTGAATGGTACATAGGAGCTTAGGGTATGTTTGGTAGACCAGAATGAACCCCAGAATGGAATGGTCATTGTTAAGTCTATTCCATTACTATATTTGGTGTGATCAAATATAAAGGAATGACCATTCCTTTTAGGAATGAGATTCCTACTGAAATAGGAATAGACATTCCTTTTCAAAACCTAAGGAATGCCCATTCCATTACTAATGGAATGACTAAATATGGTTATGTCAACATTTTTCAACTTTCCTTTTTTCTTTATTTAACCCGATATAGTAATGTCAACTTTTTCATTCTTTATTTAATCTTCTCATCTTTCCTTTTTTATTATTTAAATTTAATGTTTTTTTTACTAAAATAAATTTATTAAATATTTTGAATATTCAATTAAAATTTAATGTCATTCTATTCCTAGGTATATAGCTAAACATATGAATGAAATGGTCATTCCTATTCCATTCATATTTCATTTCATTCCTGAACTCATTTCATTCTCGCGTACCAAATGATGATGCCGAAAATTGGTAAGAGTAACTTGGACAGAAAATTAGGTGAGAAAAGATTTGTATGTGGTTCGGCCCTGTTAATGAGGTGACCTACGTCCACGGTTGCGACTGTGCGCTCTCACTAGCAGATCACCGGAGGGCCTGGTGAGCCAACAGAATTGGGCGGCACTACCAGTAATACCGGCCGGGTGTATGCGTGTAGGTGGTGAATTCTCTAGTATGTGCGTGTATGCTTAGAGAAGTGATTTTCGGATCCCTCTAGAGAGGATAGGTGGGCTCTTTTATAGATACAAGAGTCCACCCTTACAGGGTAAGTTAATTAGATTAGGAAGCCTAATCTAATCACAATAGATTTACATGATTTTAGGAGAGTTTCCTAAGTGGTTTAGGAAACCATTGCTTCTTTCCTGATAGGATCCTGGCTGCACAAGGAAACTGTTGGGGAAACACAATTGGAGCCGCGTCTCCCGGGGGAGTCACTACGCCTCACGCCCGGGCTGTCGATCACCCCGGACGGTAACAACCGGAGACCTCGAGAGCGTGGGCCCTATGCTCCCATTCCGGACTATCCGGGTCATTAACTGCTAACGTGGAGGTTAGGCTCTTACAGGATATTTCTGGACGTATCAGCTGCCCTCCCATTTTCGAAGTTGATGTGATGCCGCATCGGATGAAGTTTGAAAATTTAGAATGTCTCGAAAATACCGTCCGGGAATAGATCGGGACTCTACCCAGATTGAGACTGGTTGGGTTGAGCCGTCGGGATATGGACCGAGCGGTAACCGTGCAGGACTTTTCGCCCAGGACGCCACGTGTCCAATGATTACAGGCCTGGTTAGGATCCAACGGCGCCAGCTTGGGAGTTACTGAATCGTTCGTGTGACCAACGAACCATCACGTCGCGTATTCAATGCTCACGCCTTTTGAGGCGACGCCCCACGTGCCTGAAACGACAGTTCGGGCGGGAGATCGTATGAGCCGTTCGATCAGCGCTGATCTCAGCCGTTCATGATGCCTATATAAGGAGCATCTGCTCATTCTATATTTCACTGCAGATTGATAACCTGAATTTACCTAGCGGTCTTCGAAAGCAACACATTCCCGAACTCTTGTTCCTCCACTTCTATTACTCAAGTTCTTTTTCCAATGGCTTCCCAAGTTGACTTGATTTCCGATGAAGGAATCCGCTCCTTCCGAAGGGACTGCGAAACACCAGACGACGTTGAGGTCCGTCCGTACGTCGACAGGGAAGAGGTAGCCTTCCCTTTTATCATCATCAGCAGCTACTTGCTGCTAGTTGTGGGGCTACGCTTCCCTCTCCCGGCCTACTTCTGCGACCTGCTGTAAGGGTTGCATATTCCTCTCTCCAAGTGCCGCCCAAATGTTGCCCGCCTCCTATGGGGCATATCGGTGCTGAACCAGCGACTCGGGTTATCGCTCCGCACAGTGGACGTCGCCAGATGCTACGTCCTGGGTATCGACCGGGGGGAGCCATACGTACGGCCCAGGGCCGAGGGAAGAAATCTCGTCCAAGGTCTGGACTTCTCGAACAAGAAATGGCGGCAATATCCTCAAGTCGTCGTTTCTGGCAATTGGCTGGTGGACGTCGATCTCTGCCCTCCTTCAGCCTTTGATGCCAAACTGTGCAAAACATCCTTTGCTGGTTTCCGCAGCATTGCCTCTGCTGTAGCCGACACAAATTCGATTGACCGAGCAATCGAGGCTGGCCGTGCATTTTCTGATCTAGTCGGGGGCCATGTTGACGAAGTAGGCACCGGAACCTCCTCCGTGACCCCTGCCGCTGCCGCCTCCGGGTCACGCCGCTACACCCGGTCCATGGCTTTCGGGAGGCGTGCCACAGGCAGGGCCGGCCCATCTTAGGGGCCAGTCTCCCTGTCCACCAGTAGTGATTCATCCTCATCCGAGGACGTGAGCCCGCCACCAGGCCCGTCCCGGAAGGGAAAAGAAAAGGCGATCGGGGAAGGATCTCCTCCTCCGCCAAAAAGGAGTCGGGTGGAGTCCCCGGCTGATCATCGGGTGCCCATCTCTTGGACAGGCCTCTCCCTTGCTAACCTGGAGGGTCGTCTTCAAAAGGTGGAAAAACAGACCGCCCACCTGCAGACGAGCTCTGTGATGCAGGAAGTGGACACTCATACCCTCGAGCTTACTGTGAAGGAGCTCGTGGCGAGGATGGCGGCCTTGGAAGAGGAAGTCAAGTCTCTGAAGGGCAAGGGAACTTGAGGACTCCTCATCTTTGCTTTTTTTTTTTTTGTTGTTTCCCGGGGAAGCTACTAAAACTGCTCCCCGAGCTCTGTACAGTTTCCTTTCTTATAGTAATGAAAAGGTCCTTGAGGCCAATTTTTCCTTACTCTGTTCTTCTGTTTGCTTATTAGTTCTGTACTGCATCTAGTTGCCAATACCCGGCTGATTCCTGCTAACCGACCTGGCTCTTTCTTTCTGCCCCTTGGAAAACATTCTTGGAACATTTTGGACTAATAGCCACCGCCCCCCATTTTCGGGGCTAACTGGATGTTTCACCGAGCGAGAGTCAACAATCCATGTTGCCTTAGAGACCATCCGGATACCTCGTGAGAACACTGCTCGGGATCGGAGCCACTTCAACACCGCCCGGCGGGATGTCCAAAAAGGGTAGAAAAGGGCCCCGGTGGCTATACGGTTGGTCCGGACTATGTCGGTGCCATGTGTCATCCTGCCAGTAGTCAGGTCAGGATCCAACGATGGCGGTATGGTCGTAACCGAACCACTTGCATACTAACCGAACCGTCTTGTCACGCATTTAACGCGCGCGCCTTTTGAGGCGACGCTCCACGTGTCCGAAGCGACAATTTGGGGCGGGAAAACGCCTGGACCGTTGGATCCATCTTGATCTTGGCCGTCCACAGTCCCTATATAAGGAACACTCGTCCATTTCCCAGATCCCTACTGCCGAGATGTATATTCCCGAGCGGTTTTGAGATCGAAGAGTATTCCGAGCGAAATTCCTGAGCCCCTTCTGCGCTTTATCCTTGTAAGTATCTTTCCTTTCTGAACTCCTACTCATTGTTTTCTCCCGTCTTTCCATCTCTTCTTCTTACCGGAGTGAGGCTAGAGAGATCGAGTCCGGTAGGGTTCGAGCGGGAGTGGGATTTCTTCTTTTTCAGATTCTGTTCATTTTTTAAGTCGGGTGGAACCTTAATCCGGTTGAGCTAAGCAGGCGTTCCTTGGGTTGTCCTGAGAGAGTGCTACTTGGTGCTGAGAAGCATCTACGTTTCGCCGTTCAGGTTAGTGACATTGCCCCCCCTGTATACCAGGCTTGGGGTTTTCGACCCATATTTAGGTCGCAGTTTGTGTCCGCACCTCGGTGTAGGAGTACCGGAGATGGAACACTCCGATTTCAATTCTGCGTCAAGATCAGAGAGCGAACGATATTGGTCAAGGTCCAACGGTGCCAGTCTGGACCGGCTCCCAACGTCCCTGTCTGATCACCAGAGCGAAGGCAGGATTCCTGCTCGCCTTTCCGACAGCGAGTCTACCCAGGAGGCCCCTGTTGCCTCCGTCTCGAGGGGTTCGGGTGACGAAGTGCCCAGGGAGGTTAATTCCGTAGTGTTCGCTTGTGAGTCCACCTTTTCTATATTGCATTCCCAGGATCTTCTCCGAATCAGGGAGAGATATTCTCTTCATGACGGTTGCGCCCTAGCCGTAAACCCCGGCGGCGCGCACCTCTACCAGCCAGGGTTTGTCACCCTGTTTGAGGACGCTATGATGGCAGGCCTCCAACTACCTCTTCACCCTGTTGCCCGGGATGTCCTGATCTATCTCGATATTGCTCCTGGGCAGCTGGCTCCCAACAGGTGGAGATTCTTAATGGGATGCATATCGCTGTGGCCTCAGGTATTTGGGTACGAGCTTACCCTCCGGGAATTTCTGTGGGCTCACCGACCATTCCCTGTCCACCAGGAAGTGGGATTTTTCTCGTTTTCTACTCGTCCGGGTAGGAAAATTATTGACAAATGCCCCAGCAACAACAAAGGGTGGAAGAGCAAATTCTTCCAGGTATCCACCCTTCGCCTCTGCGACAGGGCTCCGAGGACCCAGCTGAGGACATCCTGGGCCGGGGAGTTGAGGGGTAAGACCGCCTGTCCGGCTTCGTCCGTTCTTTTGGTTTTAGGAACGCGTTGGCTTACTAACCGATTTTATTCCTCTGTCTACAGCTGGCTCATCAGAACCTCCCAAAATCCCTGAGTTGTGCCAAGCCCGGATCTGAGGCCTAGCGGAGTTGCCCACCAGTGTTTGGAACGTGCTGTCCCGAACAGGGGATTTCGTCGAGACTTATTTCCCCGAGGAGTCCGTTCCAGCTCCCAGTTTTTCACCTCTCATCCCTGATGAGTTCCCAGGTTGCCTTACGTGTTAGCCCTGCACTGTCTTTGTCGCTTCTTATTCTTCTGATCGCGCGATTTTGTTTTTTTTTTTTTTTTTTTTTTTTTTTTTTTTTCAGGAATGGCCCCCAAACGAAATTTGGAGCATCTAAGGGAGAGACAGACTGCTGCCGCCGCCGCTGCTGCCGCTCGGGTGGCAATCGCCCAGGGAAAGAGGCCAGCCACCGAGGCCCCGGGCGACGGGCGCCCTCTCAGACGCATTCGCCACGGGACGGTCAACCGTCCGGACCCTGTGGGGACGTCGGCTCCCCAAGTGTTTCCTTTTGAGGGGCCTGCATCCCGGGCTGATATTCTGTCCGGTTTGTCCATGGGCGGGCCTGGTGAGGTCCGGGAGCGGGTGAAGTCTGTCCTTATCCCGAGCCAAGTGGAAGCATGTGCCGAGCTATCTCCCCAGGACTTCCAAGGGTGGCTATATAACCTCTCTCATCTGGTAAGCGTTGTGTCTTCTTTAAATATTGACCCGTTCTGCTTTTATTTGCCTAATAGATCTTCCTCTGCACATCGCAGGTTGGCTGTATGGCCGCGGGGTCCGAGTCTCTCCTGTCTTCCTTGGCCGGGAGGGCCGGCATTGCTGAAGCCGCCCTCTCGAAGGAGCGGGAAGAATTGCAGGTAGCAAAAACCGCTTTAGCCGCCGAGACGAGCAAGACCAAGGCACTGGCTTTGAGTTTGGATACTGCTCAGGCGGATCTGGCGGCTGCTTTGGCTGATTTGGAGGTCTCCCGGGCCCTCGCGGCGGCAGCTGAGGCCCGGGCGAAGGCGGCGGTCGAGGCACCTTCTGCAGGGGCCCTGGAGGGTGCGTTTGACGACGGCTTCTTCCAGGGTTATGACGATCTGAAACGGCGGGTAGCCCGGGATCACCCCGAATGGGTCCTTTTGGCCTACGAGGGGATTGACTCGGATTACTGGGTGTTGGTGAAGATCTTGCAACTGGTGAAGCTCCCGTGGCCGGTGAAGATCCTACAGCCATGGCTGAAGATCCTGCGGTATTGCTGAGGCCACTGAGCTTGGCCCGGGCGGAGGCGTGGGGACCGGAGGACTCGCCGCACCAGGGGAGCAGATTGGGGAAACAGAAGACGTGGTCAATGTGGAAGACTGAATCCCTGGTCCCGCCTTGTGTGTTTTTTTATTGTAGTTTCTTTTTTGTTTCGGGGACGCTACTACAACTGCCCCCAGGCTTTGTACATTTGTTTTAATTAATGAAAAGGCCCCTGAGGTCAGATTTCCCTTTCATCAACTGTTAATTAATGAAAAGGCCCCTGAGGTCAGATTTCCCTTTCATCAACTGTTTTCCTTTTCTGCACTATGCCTCTATTCTTGCTAGTATCCGTTCTGTTTTTGGCCGACCTAACACCTGCCTTAGCAAATGCTTTAGGACCGTAATCGACAGAACACCTAGTCTTACAAGGTTGCCCGGAGTGTATAAGAAGCGTATCCTGTTTTACAATCTGGGGTATATCTCTGATCACTGTAAGTACCCAGGAGGATTTTCCCAGCTCTTGTAGTGACCGGTGTGATTTCCTGTTTTGGCCTAGTATTCATTCCCCTGCCCCTCAAGCATTTTGCTTAAGGCGGGAGTAAGTGGCCGTAGAAACCGACCTGGGACATGGGTGGTCGCAGGGGCATTTGAAGCTTGCCATCGTCGGTCACCTAGGGGTCTGGCCCCGTCGTCGGCTGGACCTAGGTGAAACTTGAAGTAATTTCCTGTTTAGGTCTAATATCCTCTTACCCCCGAGCGTCCTATGAAGTCGGGGGCGTGCTGAGGAGCGACCATAGGAAACCGACCTGGAACATGGGTGGTTGCAGGGTCCTTTTGTGCCTGGGTTCGGAACCCGAGGTCTTTTATGCCTTGGGGTTAGGCCCAAGGTCTTTGGTGCCTCGGGGTTAGGCCCGAGGTCTTTTCTACCTTGGGGTTAGGCCCAAGGTCTTTGGTGCCTCGGGGTTAGGCCCGAGGTCTTTTCTGCCTTGGGGTTAGGCCCAAGGTCTTTGGTGCCTCGGGGTTAGGCCCGAGGTCTTTGTTGCCTCGGGGTTAAGCCCGAGGTCTTTGCTTGCACGGGGTACTGGCTGGAATAAATTTTCAAAGCAAACTATTCAATTTTATTCGAAAAATAATAATCTGTAACGGTTGCCTATTTAGAGCTACAAGAAAAGAATTTCCCTATAGTACTAAATTCCCGTATCCAGATGCTACTGATAGTACTTGCGGAGGTGTTGCACGTTCCAAGGATGAGTGAGGTCGTGCCCATCCATGCTCTGTAGCCAATAGGTTCCTGGTCTGTTGACCCGAGTCACCTTATACGGGCCTTCCCAGTTTGCCCCCAGTTTCCCGTGGCTGGGGATTCGCGTAGACTGGTTTACTGCTTTGAGGACGAGGTCTCCAACTTGGAAACTACGATGTTTCACCTTGCTATTGTAATATCGCGAAACTCTTTGCTTGTAGGCTGCCACCTTCAGATAGGCCTGGTCTCTTTTTTCTTCCACTAAGTCCAGTTCTGCCCTGAGGGCCTCTCCATTGTCCGGATCGCTGAAATTGGCCACCCGGTATGTTGGCAGTCCGAGCTCCGTTGGGACCACTGCCTCGAAACCGTAGGTTAAGGAAAATGGGGTCTCACCTGTTGCTGCTCTGGGTGTAGTGCGGTAGGCCCACAGTAGGCTGGGTAGGTCTTCCGCCTACAGGCCTTTGGCACCTTCCAGCCTTGTCTTAATCAACTGCAGGATTGTCCGGTTGGTTACCTCGGCTTGACCATTGGCTTGTGGGTGCTCGGGGGAAGAATAATGATTTAATATCCCGTAGCCCGAGCAGAACTGTCTAAAGATAGGTGTGTCAAACTGTCTGCCATTATCGCTGATCAAGACTCGGGGGACACCGAACCTGCTGAGAATATTTCTTTCCACAAAGCTCTCCATTTTCCGCTCGGTTATCGTTGCCAGGGGTTCGGCCTCCGCCCATTTAGTAAAGTAGTCAACAGCTATCACGGCAAATTTGACTTGTCCTTTCCCTGTCGGTAAGGGACCAACAATGTCGATTCCCCACTGGGCAAATGGCCATGGACTTTGGACCGGTGTCTGGAGTTCTCCCGGTTGGTTGATCATGGGAGAGTACCGTTGGCACTTATCACACCTTCGAACGTACTCCTGCGAATCTCGGGCCATGGTTGGCCAATAGTAACCTTGTAGCAGGGCTTTTCTGGAAAGTGCCCGACCTTCTACGTGGTTCCCGCACACACCTTCATGAATTTCAAACAGTATGGCCTGCACTTGCGTAGGATGAACGCAGCGGAGGTACGGGATGGTGAATCCCCTCTTGTAGAGGACACTGTCGAGAATGTGGTATCGTGCTGCCCGGTACCTGACCCGCCTTGCCTCCTCTTTATCATCTGGTAGCCTTCCTGTTGTCAATAATGTCACGAGTGGATCCATCCAACTGGGTCCTGGAGTGATCGGGTCGACCTCCATGCCCTCTGAGTTGATCACACTTGGCTCGGGTAGGAATTGTATCCTAATCCTGGGCAAGTCTGACTCAGATGACGAGGCGAGGCGAGCCAGCCGGTCAGCTCTGGTGTTTTCTTCTCTAGGTATCTGAGTGATGGAGAATCCTCGGAGCTGCTTGGAAATCGCCCGGACGAGGGCTAAGTAGGCTACCATGCTATCTTCCCGCGCTTCGTATTCCTGGTTTACCTGATTGACCACGAGCTGGGAGTCACTGTAACCCTGGACCTGTTGCGCACTCATTGAGATGGCTAATTGTAACCCGACCAGGAGGACTTCGTATTCAGCCTCGTTGTTGGAGGCACGGAACCCAAACCTTAAGGCATATTCAAGCTGGATGTCGTCGGGGGTAGTCAAGATGATTCCAGCCCCACTACCTTACTGGTTGGAGGAGCCATCGACATGTAGTACCCAGGTTGGGATGCCAGAATGTAATCCGGGCAGTAAGGCCGGAGGCTCGGGTTCTTCGATCGGGTCTTCTGGATACGTAAACTCGACCAGAAAATCTGCGACGGCCTGTCCCTTGATGCCCATCAGGGGTCGGTAAGTTACTTCAAACTCTTCCAGTTCCAAGGCCCATTTGACGAGCCTCCCGGATGTGTCCGGCCGACTGAGAATTCTGCGGAGGGGCTGGTCGGTCAAAACTACAATGGCGTGGGCCTGGAAGTACGGGCGGAGCCTTTGGGCTGATGTGACGAGGGCGAAGGCTAGTTTCTCAATGCGTGAGTATCTACTTTCTGTGCCTTGCAACGCCCGACTAGTGTAGTATACTGGGAACTGAATCCCGTGCTCCTCCCGAATAAGTGTCGAGCTGACCGCCGACGGTGACACTGCCAAATACAAAAATAATTCCTCCCCGGGTACTGGTGTCGATAGCAGAGGAGGGGATGCCAGGTATTTCTTGAGTTCCTGGAATGCCTCCTCGCACTCTTCTGACCATTGAAACGCTTTGCGGAGGATTTTGAAAAACGGCAAGCACCGGTAGGTGGCTCGGGATACAAATCTGTTCAGTGCGGCCACCCGTCCGGCTAGGCTTTGAACTTCCTTCGTTGATCTGGACGACCGCATGTTGATAATGGCTTTGATCTTCTTGGGGTTAGCTTTGATTCCCCGTCTACTGACTAGATGGCCGAGGAATTTCCTGGACGAGACACCAAAGGTATATTTGGCCGGGTTCAATCTCATCTTGAACTTTTTCAAAATATTGAAGGCCTCGGCCAGATGCTCGAGGTGGTCGGGCTCTTCCCGGCTCTTGACCAGAAGATCGTCCACATATACTTCCATGGATTTTCCGATGAGCTCTTTGAACATGTGGTTGACCAGGCTCTGGTAGGTAGCCCCGGCATTTTTGAGGCCGAATGGCATGACCTTGTAACAGTACGTGCCTTGGTCAGTAATGAACGCCGTCTTCTCTTCGTCCCCGGGGTACATGCTGATCTGATTGTACCCCGAGTAAGCGTCCATGAATGAAAGGAATGAGTGGCCCGCGGTTGAGTCGACAAGGAGGTCTATCCTGGGCAGCGGATAGCAGTCCTTGGGGCAGGCCTTGTTAAGGTCGGTGAAGTCCACACACATTCTCCACTTCCCGTTGCTCTTCTTGACCAGGACCACATTGGCTAGCCAATCGGGGTAGTGGACTTCTCGGATGGAATTCGCCTTCAGGAGCTTCTCGACCTCCTCACTCGCTGCTTTTTGTCTCTCGGGGGCCATGCCCCTTCTCTTCTGCTTTACTGGGCGGCAATTCGAGTCGACATTGAGACGATGGGACATTACCCGGGGATCAATTCCGGGCATGTCCTCATGACTCCAAGCAAAAACGTCTTGGTTTTGCCTCAGGAATTGAGCCAATTTCTCTTTCAATCCGGGCTCTAGTAGGGTACCGATGTTGACCGCACGGACCGGACACTCGGGATTCAACACTACTTGTTCCAGATCTTCCATTGGCCCCGTCATGTCACTCTGGTCCCGGGGGTCCATATCTTGGACGTTTAATGTTTCGGCGATTGCCCCCCGGCGTAACGAACTAACATAACAACTCCGAGCAGTGGTCTGATCCCCTCGCAGGCACCCTGGTCCCTGGGGAGTTGGGAACTTCACCGTTAAGCTATAGGTGGAGACAACCGCTCTGGCCCTGTTGAGGGTCGGCCTACCAAGGATGACATTGTAGGCCGACGGGGCCTCTACTATCACAAAATTTGACAGTATGGAAACCTGTTGTGGATAGGTCCCCATGAGAATTGGGAACTCGATTGTACCGAGCGATTGAGTGCTGGAGCCGTTAAATCCTACCAGGGGAGTGGCAACCGGCCGGAGTCGATCCCTGGCGATCCCGAGTTGGTCGAACGCCATTGTGAACATAATGTCGAACGAGCTGCCCGTATCCACTAGCACCCTTTGGACCATATAGTTTTCTATAGAAAGCGTCACTACTAGCGGGTCGTCGTGGGGGCAGTGGATACCCCGTAGGTCATCGAACGTGAATGTTAGGGTGTCGGTTTGGGAGGAGTCGGTGGATTGGACTTGCCAGACGTCCGCCCGGGATGTTCGAGCATGCCTCTTCCTTGCCGACTGCGAATCGCCTCCGCCTGACGTCCCCCCGGAGATCACGTTGATGTGACCGAGTGGTGGTGGTGGCTGATCGGGAGTCTGGGCATCCTGTCGAGGCCGTCTGTCTGCTGTGACAAACTCGGCAAGGTGCCCCTGCTCTATCAGCTTCTCGATTGTTATCTTCAACTTGAAGCAATCCTCCGTTTCATGTCCATGATCCCGGTGGTAGCGACAGAATTTGTCCCGGTTTCTCTTACCGGGCGGGGCCCTTAATTTGGCTGGCTGCGAGAGCAACCTCTGCGCTTCTGCGGCGGCCATCACTTCATGTATAGGTCGGGAAAGGGGTGTGAAAGTAGTCGGGGGTTGGCCCCTGACATCTCTCCGATCTTGCTTCGGCTTCTTTTCTGAGCCCTTTTCAAATCCCTCGCGCTTGCGCTTGGCCTTTGGGGATTCATCTCCCGCCTGGCCGGCGCGTTTTGCCTTCAGGAATTCCTCTGTGTCAATATACTTTCCAACTCTTTCCGAGAGCTCCACCAGGGTCGCCGGTCGGTCACGATGGAACGACGTGGCAACCTTGGTGTGTTGAACTCCCGAACAGAAGGCCATGGTTACGGCCGTTTCGTTGAGGTTGCGGATCAGGAGCCTCTGCTGGTTGAAACGATCCACATACTCCCTCAAGGATTCCCCTTTGTGCTGCCTGACAGTTAGCAGCTGGGTGTCCGGTTGTGATCGGTCGAGCATCCCGACAAACTGGCTGATGAAGAGTTTTCCGAGGGCTTTGAAGTTATCAACCGTCCGGGGCTTCAAAGCATGGAACCACTGTGCGGCTGATCCCTTTAGAGTACTGGGGAAGGCCAGGCATAGTAGCTCATCTATCGTAGTGACCAGTGCCATCTGCGCCTTATAGGTACGGATGTGGTCTACCGGACTCCCCGTGCCGTTGTATGAGCTGAGGTGAGGGGGTTTGAATTTTCGTGGAATGGGAAATTGTGTCACTCGGGCTGTGTAGGGCGACTCTGTCTCCGTGTTTGTGAGGTCGTGACCGGACTTGCGGTTCAACCTATCGATCTGATGCTGCAGTTCCTTGACCTGGGCCTTGACATCATTCCGCCCGGTTCTCCTGTCTGCGTCTGAGCGGTAAGTGGGGTCAGACGATGAGGCTTCCTCCTCGAAGTGTGCTGACTTTGGGGATAGTACCCGGCTATGGGTCCGGGAAAGCCTGTGCCTAAGGTCCCCCCGACTCAGAACGGGAGGGTCATCGACCGATTCCCGGGCTTTCCGTCCGGGCTCTTCTCCCCTTGCAGCTCGCCGTCGGTCAATGATGATTCTGGCGTCCTCCCATCGGCGCGCTCGATGAGGAACGGACCGACGTTCTTTTTGCTAGCGCTTAGTAGCCTGGCTACGTTCTCCCTCTGCACGGCGTTCTTTATCTGGCGAGGACACCGGAGCGGATCGGGATTGCCCGCCTGTCCGAGCAGGGGCGCTCTTCTCAGGCTGGTGCTCCGACGTGGGACGCTTCTCGTTTTGGGCCACAAGCGCGTCTATCTGCTGCTGTGTTCGGCGCTGGCCCTCCAAAAGTTGCTCCAGCGCCGCCGTGACCTGTTTAGTGGTCATGGAGGTGGCCCGTGGCTCGATCTGAAGGTCTTCCTGACCGGTTGAATCGGCAGTCTTCTTACCCTTTTTCGGCGGCATGTTGATCAGTCAGAGATTTCTATTTGATGAGAAGACTGTGAGGTTCCCACAGACGGCGCCAAACTGATGATGCCGAAAATTGGTAAGAGTAATTTGGACAGAACATTAGGCGAGAAAAGATTTGTATGTGGTTCGGCCCCGTTAATGAGGTGACCTACGTCCACGGTTGCGACTGTGCCCTCTCACTAGCAGGTCACCGGCGGGCCTGGTGAGCCAACAGAGTTGGGCGGCACTACCAGTAATACCGGCCGGGTGTATGCGTATATGTGGTGAATTCTCTAGTATGTGCATGTATGCTTAGAGAAGTGATTTTCGGATCCCTCTAGAGAGGATAGGTGGGCTCTTTTATAGATACAAGAGTCCACCCTTACAGGGTAAGTTAATTAGATTAGGAAGCCTAATCTAATCACAATAGATTTACATGATTTTAGGAGAGTTTCCTAAGTGGTTTAGGAAACCATTGCTTCTTTCCTGATAGGATCCTGGCTGCACAAGGAAACTGTTGGGGAAACACAATTGGAGCCGCGTCTCCCGGGGGAGTCACTACGCCTCACGCCCGGGCTGTCGATCACCCCGGACGGTAACAACCGGAGGCCTCGAGAGCGTGGGCCCTATGCTCCCATTCCGGACTATCTAGGTCATTAACTGCTGACGTGGAGGTTAGGCTCTTACAGGATATTTCTGGACGTATCACCAAACATGCCCTTATATTTTTTTGATTGCTTTAAACAAGGTACATATTATTCATGGTGTGCTCAAAACGACAGTAACTGCCAAAATGATAGTGGTCCATAGGTGTTCGATCTGCCTAGGTCTCAAAATATTGTACGTAAAGTCACAAAAACATTGTATCCGGGATTTGGTCGTATCATACGACCAAAATGCTTGGTCGTACTATATAATACTCAATCTTTTACATCGAAGTTTCTTTTTTTGGAATTAATTAAATGAAAAACTAAATTAAAAAAGAAATAAAATTAAAAACTGTTTAGAGAACAAAAACCTAAGTATACTAAAAACTGTACATCGCGAACAATAATCAGTTCTTTGGCAACGTTGTCTGATCTGTTTTAAAGAAAAGGACAAAAGGAGGACATTTTTCAAGCCTAGGAACTGAAAAATTATAATGTTTAGGCATGGACAACCTTACTCCTGGGATTGAAAACTTCAAGAAGTTGGCTTTTATCACCTTTGATTAACCTTTGTGGAAATGCAAACTTAATCATTGGAAGAGCAAACTACCTAGCACATGGTAGTATACTTGATATATGTATTATGTATGTCCATATATATATATATATATATATACACAAATTCTCTAAAGAGGGCCACCTCCCTTTATTAAAGAGAGGACCTCTGTTTTGGCCGTTGGATTGTGTTTAAAAACTGTAAAATGACAAAACTGCTATTAATGAAAACACGATCCGACGGCCAAAACAGAGGTCCTCTCTTTAATAAAAAGAGGACGCCCTCTTTAGAGCCTGACTGTATATATATGTATATTATAATATATATATATTTATATTAATGCGTGTATGTATATAAAGAAATACATGTATGTGTATGGATTCACCTTGGGGAAATTGAAGAACTTCCATATATTATGTGGATACATACCAAAAAAAAAAAAAAAAGGCTGCTAAAATAGAATCCTATGGTCTGCCACTTTACAAAACCCCATTTTTGTGTTTATTTTCATTTTTTAGTCCTTTTGCCTTCTGACCAAAAAAAGCATTGGTTAAATAATGGCTTTGAATAATCTCTCTTTTGAATATTACCTTCTTAGTGAGTGAGTGTATTTATCATGAGTATCTTTGTACTATATATATATATTTGGAGAGTTTGCTGAGATGTGGTGACTTTTAATAATCAGAATTACAAAATAATTCAAATCAAGAAAAATGTCAGAGAACTAAAATTTTTTTTAAGTGCAACATCTCTTCAAACGAAAATGGTGAATGCATATATAGAATTTGGAAGGAATCACTTTAAAAAATTAAATGTAGAGTTAAGTTTTCTTTTTAACTTTTAATTTCTAATTCATGAAATATGGTGACTTTTTAATTAGTCAATTTTTTTCCAATGTTATTGGTTGGCAGCAACTAGGGGCTATTGTACTCATGCCCTAGGGATACAACTTTATTCACTTCATATTTCAATTATGTTTCTTTCCTTAATCACCCGCTTATTCTATATCTTATACATTTGTAAAAGTTAATGTTAATGAAAAAAGTAATTGTTCAACTTCTTCGCTTCCGTGAATCATTCACTAAATTTAGAATCCGATTCCACTTCGCATGTCAAGGAAAAACAACTGTTCAAGTGGTAGCAATAATACAGTTGTTTGGACTTCTAGGCAGCAGCAATTGTTCAGCCATACCAAGCAAAGATACTGAATATGAAGGAATGAATAAAAAAGTGTGCATCAAATAGTAAGTAAAAACTACAATTCTTTCATCTTTTAATTGCTATGGTAGGAAATTGCAATAATTTGTTCTATTTGTTTGTATATATTTATTGTTGTTTTCTGCGAAGGAGCTTAAATGGGATATCTACAAGAGAATGCATTTCGTGCGCGTATGTTGAGGATGAGCTAACGGTCTGTTTGGTTCACGGATTATTTTAGGTGGATTCTGATTACTAGGAATCATAATACCAGTAATCATTTTACCAAGAATCTGAATCCCTGCAGAATGTTTAGTTTACCAGTAGAATTATAGCTGGATTTAGAATCCAGTGTTTGGTTGGGTCAAGGAAAATGAAATGGAAATATTGTAAAATACTTAAGCTACCCTTGAAGGCTAAAAGAATGTATGAGTTAAAATCAAATTATCAACCCTTTAAAAATGGAGGGTGATTAAAAAAAATAATGGTATAAAATCTAAAAATCAATGACACATAAAAAAATGAGATAAATAGAGTAATTAAGACATGAACATGAGTCTAAACTATTACATGTAGTTAAAATATATTTGTATAATAACAAAAAATATATTATATTTTTAAGCATAAAATATGTATAGGTCTAACTTACAAATCACAATATGCGAAAGATGTAGTTATTGTAATATCATATAGACTTTTCAATCATTAACATTTGGCAACCAAAATTTGAATTCAATCATTAAACTTACATCAAATATAATGTTTCAAGCATAAGAAATCATCACAAACAATCTCATCTACCAATCTCTCCATTTTAGAAAATAATTATAATTATAATCATAAATTTCTTATGATCACATTATTTGTTTGTTTAATAGTCTAATAAAGGCTAGTTTAGGTATAATGAAAATGGTAAATCAAAATCCCAGTAATCCTTAGGAATACCACCTCCAAGCTAGGATTTAGAATCTACCCTATTTTTCACCTTTGGGTGGATTCTAAATCCAGTGGGACCCACAATTCATTAAATATTCCATGAACCAAACAACGATATATTTTAAGATTACTAGTAATCTTCGGGTGGAATCAAAATCCACCCTAAGAATCCATGAACCAAACGGGCCGTAAATGAATTCTAAGTAGTGATATTGATACTATCGAAATTTGTGATTCCAAAGTAGATACTTGATAATATAAACACATTATATTTTGAGCACAACTTATCTTTAAGATTGTTTCTGAAGTGTTTGGTTTGTTTATAAGGTGTGGAACCAGAATTTGGGCCATCGTCTTGGTTTTTATTCCAAGAGCAGTTCTAGGATGACTCCCTATTTGGGACCCCCTTAGCCCGAATTTGCCTTAAATATCAAGAAAAACAGTTTCTAATGCACCTACCTTGCATTGGAAACTATTTTTCTTGCCATTTATGGCAAATTCGGGCTAAGGGAATCCCAAATGGGAGTCTCCCCAGTTTTTCCCTTATTCCAATTGTTTGCAACTCATGCATGTTGTCTTGAAGTTTGTTTGGTTTTTGTAAAAAGTGAGGAACCATAATTTGGGACATAGTTTCTGGCGAGAATCCATTAGGTCATAACTAAAATTGTATTTCTTACAGCAAAACTTCCGTGTATTGCACGGGTTAAACAACTAGTATATTATATATAGCAATATTTTTTTAAACCGGATCACTTCATCTGCTGAATTCTATTTTCTAAAATTTTCAGACAATCTATAATCGAATGTGGCACACGCCCTTTTCCGGTTTTCTTTTTCCTTTATTTCATATTTCATTATATTTTTAATTGAAAGTAACTGAAATAAAATTTTATAGTTTAAGTTTGAAAAAGTAAGAACTTTTTTCACAAATCAAGACAATCCCATATCCCATTGTTTTAATTTCTCACTTTTTTTTCTTTCACTTTATCCGACCCCAAGTAACTCTCTCCAACTTTCTAAAACATACTACACGGAGTTCAAAATAAACCAAAATAGGAATATTCGAAATGTAGGAATGGGTGTTTATTATTATTATTATTATTATTATTATTATTATATTTTTTTTTGGAAAAAAATGGGTGAGATTTAATTAGAGGAGAAAATTGAGAGATCTCTAAAAATAGAGAGATTGTTAATGTTTCTTCCCTTCCAAATTCAAATTGTTCAAAATTAAGTCTAAATCTGTCTAATTTGAAACTGAAAATGAAAAGAAAACAAATCAAATTTTTTTGCCTTTTTTTTTTAATTAGAAAAGTGAACTAATCTTCAATTTCAATTTGTTTATTCCATGCAATTTTCATGTTGTTAGAACATGTGACAATTTGAATTGATCTCATTATTTTAGCCTAGTAATTTTTTTTTATTCTCTATGCCCCAGGACACCCACAAGTACACAATATACGTTGCTTATGTAAAAGAAAATGAGTCATCTTTCTTCTTATAAAAAGATCAATCTCTCCACTGTCCATTGCTTTGATGTTAAAAGAAGGAAAATAAGAGCCATTAGAGGCTTCGTTACTTAAAGGCCTTGACAGATAAAATTGCTACTTTCTATTTTTTCTTTTCTTTTCTTTTCAGCTTGCAAACAAGAGGAAATACAGTAATTAATTTCTGTTATCTTCTAAACTCCCAAACATGATGAAATAAACCACCATCATTTCGCTTTTTTTTTTCTTTTCTCTCATAAATTATGACTTTCTCTTCTTTTCTTTTCTTTTCTTTCCCAAACATAACGTAAATCTTGTCTTCTACAGCTTTTGTAGGTATTTTAACATCTTGTATTAACTTTTTACCCATTTTAAATATGAACTTATCAATGAATACAACTTGTATGTGTCACACATTTACCTTCATGCATATATAGTCCATACAGTCTTACATTCATGCATGTTACTAGCTTAATGGTTGTTGTATAATTTGTGAACTTTTTGCATCGCTATGTCACTAGCAACACAGATGGTGGAGCACGTGATATCAACAGTTTTTGCTGGTTTAGCGTTTGGAGTGGCAGCAACTGCACTTATTGTGTGTATAACTATATCTGTGTTATCGTTCATGGAGCAGGTATACACATAATATGGACATGTTTTCCTGTAGTCGCATTCGAAGGTCTTGATGGGATCCTCGAAGATAGATTTGGATCCCTCGTTCATCCCTTGTATTACATGCACATGTAGTAGAGATACCCCCAGTTGATCAGGCATTACCACCAGTCCATGCACAGTCAGCAGATTTATCCCCAAGTGACTAGTCATCACCTTTATCAGCACCCTGTGCCAGTAGTAGCTCTCGAGGATCACCACTACCACCATCATATATTATCACTCGTCCACCTTGACTATTGCCACCCCCACCATCACTCGACCACCATAACCATTTCTCGACCATTACCATTAGCACCCATCAGCAATAGCTATCGACATGTACATTTTTACTTACCACAACTACCATCCATCATCCCCGACTACCAACTTTTTTCTTACCACAACGTTTACCACCCACCACATGACCATCACCATCATCAGTGCCCACCATTTGACCACCATCATCATTACCACCATACCATCATCACCGTTTTCATAGACAGACGGCGAATCCAAAATTTGTCCTACAGCGGACAACATTCTAAAATTAATTTATCTATGGGGATATACTCACATTTCATAGTTGACAACAAAAGAGATGGAATATTTTGTTTGAAAATTCTTAGTAAGTGTACTAGTGTTTTAAACCTTTTATCACTCACATTTATGATCAAGGATAGGGGATTAGACTCTAGAAAAAGTAGAGAAAACACTTAATGGTTTTGCCAAAGGTCAAGCATACGTATTTATAGATTACAGTTGTTACATTCAATGGTTTGAATTTATACAAGTGACAACAAGAAGTCTCGAGAGTATTGTAGAGGTTTCCACATCCTCGCAAATTAATTTTTCTAGAACCCTCCTAGGAAATGCTTAGAATATTTGTATGTTTTACATTTATATACATGTCTTTACAAGATTCTAGAGAACTCTCTGTTTCAATGTTTTACTCCCTATATTACATCAATGGTATTTTATTACTCCATCTGTTCCATATTAAGGGTCCATGATGCCATTGTTTGATTTCTCATTTTAAGAGTCCTCTTTGAAAAGTCAATGTACTCTAATATACACCTTTCAAGTGTGTCCTTTATTACATACAACTCTTTCCCTTTCTTTCTTTGATGTCACACTAGAATTTTGAATTCTAAAAAGGGCATTATTGAAAATTTAGAAAATCTCACCAAAATCAAGGATTTCCTCTTAATAAGTTGGAATTCCCAAAAGGGACTCTTAATATGGGACTGAGGGATAATTGTTTAGAGCTAATCATTGTTTCTGATATATTTTTATAAGTATGATTATTATCATGTCTATTATAGTAACTCATAATATTTCAATTGCCATTGTCATGTGCATGGATGCATATGCTAGCACAATGACACCTAGCATTTAGAGGATGTAATTACTTAAAACCTAGCCTTTTATATTTACCTAAAATTTGACACCAAATACTATGCATATATATGCAGTGTAGAAGACATATCTTACAATTGTTTATCATAAAAATTGAAGTTAAATATAGTAGAATTTTCATTTCTATTGGTCAATTCATTATGGCTTAAACTTCTCTATCCAATTATTGGAACCGAGTATACAATTGAATTACACCCAATTATTAGAACTCAATAAATAGTCATCTGTGTGTGTGAAAATTAGGGTGCTTTCCTGTGTGAAATTAATGTGCTAATCCGATAGAACCAAAGCACTTCCAAGCTATTTGGCATAGAATTCAACACTTAAGTGCTTGGTTTTTCGATGAGTTATTCTCATACTTGTATTCTATGTCTATTGTTCCTTGTAGGTGTTGGGAAAAATACAATTCTGCATGCAACGGAAGCTTGAAAACATAGCGGGAGTATATGAAACCAATGTTTGGAAAGACACTCCAAACACACATGCAAAAGACACACTCACACAATATTTAACAGACACAGGCCAAAGAAAAAATACACAGAGATTTGTACGTGGTTCTGCCAAACATTGCCTACGTCCACACCCGAGATTCATTCTTCCATTATTGAGAATACAAACTGGTACAAGACACTTTTTGGATTAACTCACATAACGCAATCTCAATACCCTTTCTCAATCCCCACAAGAACCCAACAAAATCACTGTAACACATATAAAAATCATAGAGACAAAGATATACCCTCTCTACCTCACATCCCTATAACACTGTGAACAACACTCACAGAAAACTTCTAGTGATTAATGTCACCATGCCCCCAAAGGGGACACCCTCTCTCTCTGTCATCACTCTTATGCCCAGAATGGTGCCTGCTACATGTATCTGTAGCTTACATATATAGTGCAAATATACCGCCTTAGTAATTGGCTAGACTTCCAATACTTTCAAATAAAGCATCAAAATGTGATTGAATTGATTAAATCACTTTGTAAATCATCCACCAAATTCACCTACGTGGCTTTTACAAAGTCTTATCAAATCACACAAACATGGCTAAATTGGTCACTACTAAGACCAAGCTTCATCTAGAAGCTTACCATCATTTAGCCGATCATGCTTACATCATTACATGGCTATCATGGGATTGGACCCATCTTCACACAACTTGGTTGAGTCTCAGCAGTAGGGCACCCATAATCTTAGAAAAAAGTAGTTAGAACATATGTGAAATCTATATCAAACTTGGGTAAAAAAACTGTAAAAAAATATGGGTCCTTACACAAACTTAACCTTGTTCCCAAACTAGTACAAAAATGTTGCTTAGGACCTTATGAGACTATTGTGGAAAGAATCTGGTGTAAATCCGTATATATTGAAACGTAATTATATATTGAAACAAATGAATGTATATTCAAAGGGGTCCCAAAGGTGCCATAAGAACCAATCAAAATATTTAAATAATTTCCGAAAAGGGTATAAAACGTTTTCATGTAGGGGTCATTTCGACCGGTCGAGATGCCCCGTTCGATCGGTCAGATGACCCCTCGGCAATAATCCTTCACATCAGAGTGCACCTCGACCGGTCGAACTGTCCCTTTCGATTGGTCGAATGACCCCCTAACAACAATCTTTCTTGTACTAGGATATTGCCTAAGGTCAAGCGACCCTTGCGATCGTTAACTACCTCAACATTAAATCAAGACATGAAGTCGACAAGTAAAACATTCCAAAACATGAACTCCAGGTTTAGATTCATAATAACTTAACAATACATTCCATGTTTTCCAAGTCAATATAAAACGTAGTCTTAGTTACTCGAAAGTAATTCCTTACATTATTTGGAAAGGAAATAAAATAAAATAAAAACATATACAAGGCTATTATCCATTTCTACTACAAAACTACGAGATGAAACGTGACGAGTCGCCTTCTAGATGAATTCCCAACATCTCGTAATTACTTCCCTGATTCCTTGCCAGCATTAACACCTGAAATGGTTATTTGAATAACCACACATATTCGATTTGTTTAAACTTGCGCTTAGTGAATAAAACAACAATGCACATGAATGATAAACATGCTCGCATTCACATCTCTACATTTCATACTAGTCTCCGGAGTCCCACGTGTACGTTCCACACTCCTAATCCACGACTCCTCGCCAATAAGTCCACACGATAAGGTAAGACCTACATTTCTTTTCTTTAAACGTGCGACCTTATGCCTATAACGGCTCCACAACAATGGCTTGATACACGCACTCATTTGACCCAAATAACAACTCAACATGCTCAAATACTTATCAATATAGACGCCCAATATGAACTACACAATATATAGCTATGAACTAACACATGCTTTTCATACAAAATATGAATACATGTCAAGAAATCATTGCAAAACACATAGTTGAATCACTCACCTCCGATTAACGCTTTTAGAATTCGTTCCAAAGAAAACCCAAGCACAAAGATCGTGCAGAAGTCCATTTAGTACAATTCCTATGGATCAAAAGTTCAATTATCAACTTTTTATGAAAATTCTAGAAAATGAGTTTTTAGAAAACTTAGCCAAACAAGTCCTAATGGATATCAAAACGACGACCTTACTTCAAGGAGTTCGAATCTGAAATCTGGTTGAAAACTAACGGACGAATGGTCATCGTAAAGATCGAAGCCCCAAAATCTCCCTTTTTGGCCTCCTCTTGATTTTAGGTTAAAAACTTACAAATGAAAATATCCTACAACTTTCTATATATAGGCACAACTCTAAAAAAATTGAGTTTACCTCCCCATGAGTTCTCAAAACTCCTAATCATCCTCCGAAACTTCTTACACATCTGTTTCATAGCTTCACGAGTGAAACCTATAAATTATAAAAGTTTTCGTCTAAGTTCCGTTTGGATGCTAAAACGCGATTTGACATGATTTTACGAAATTACTAATTAGCCTACCAAATATGCAACGTGAAAATTTATCCTCACCAGGATACTAAAATTAACAACAGAAATAAATTCTAAACCGTAAATAATACAGTTAATGAAATACACAGGTAAACATTTATTTTAGATAAACATTTAAGTTATTACACAATTAACGTCTCATACTCGGAGAGACTTCACAATATCAAAATACTCATTCACTACCGTCTCAAAGGGTTCTCTAAAACAGATACCCAAATTGACTCGTGAGTCAAAACTCACTCACACATGTGCCAAAATGCACGACACATCACATTATCATGCATGACAATGTAATAAAATGCAATAACACAAATACGGGTGTTATAGTTATAAATGATGAAGAAATACGAGAGTGGTGTAAAATCCTAAGAATGACAATAATGAACACTACCTTGTTTGAGCGAGCCTTAGGGTCACTCGGGCAAGGTCGACCCAAATAACTAAATGTACTAGCTTTACATCGCCCCAATGAGCAGAAACTTCACTCGAGTGGCCCTAAGGCATATAAGGTAATTTTTGCCACAATGTCAAGAAGGGAGCAAGTTGAAACAGAAATTTTGATTTCAACCGAATTCGATTTGAAAAATTATGATCTTGGAACTCTATATTTAGTTTCGAATTTCAAAAGTTCCGAGTTTTGAAAGTTCTACTTTTTTTTTGGATTGGAACTGGTATGGTGACGAGAATTCCGAAAATTCTGATTTTTTCGATCAAAAAATTCTGAAGTATTCCAATTCACGTCTAATCTAAATTTTTTGATATAGTCCAATTTTTGTTTGAATTCTTACTAGTGAATTTGTAATCTATAATTAGTGTTATTCACTTATAGAAATATATAATTATATTCTAATACTATGCCGTATACATTAATTATACATATAAAAAAATAATACATAATAATAATACATAGATGAACCAATAAATGCAACCATCATTTAGTCTCTCGATCTCGTCATTTCAAAAAAGTTTAGAAAAAATCCAAAATTTTCAATTTCAAAACTTTTTGAAAAACCCGATAATTTCGAAATTCTAAAATCGGAGTAGTTTTAGAATTCAGAAATTTTTGGAACTGGGATTGGAATGAGCTTTTGTGTTCTGCAATTTTTGGAATATTTTTCGAATACTTCAATTCCGATCCATTCGAAAAACTCCCCTAATATTAAGCATATCCAACAATCCCTTCAAAATTTTCTACTCTTCGAAGTCGATGAGCAACATCTACATTTAAACTTATAATATACTCAAACAGACTCTTCAAGTGTCAGAAGTGAAATAAAGAGTCACTTTCTTACTCTTTTTTTTTTTTTTGTAAAGCTATTTGGCTCTTCAAATCCATTTTCTAAGTACTCCCTCCGTCCCATATTTAGAGTCTCTTTTGGGAATTCCAACTTATTAAGGGGACAACCTTGATTTTGGTAAGATTTTTAACTTTTCAATATTACCCTTTTTGAAATTCAAAATTATGGTGTCACATCAAAAAAAAAGAGGGAAGAGTTGGATATAATAAAGGACAAATTTGGAAAGTGTGTATTAAAGTACTTTGACTTTTCAAAGAGGACTCTTAAAATGAGACATCAAAAAATGGCATCAAAGACTCTTAATATGGGGACAAAGGGAGTATTATTTTCATAAAATATAGCAGACTCAATAGGCAAAAACAAGTAGTTTTGACGAGTCTCCTAGTAATATTTAACTAACGAAAAACTCTGACATACGTGCTAGTAACGACCTCAATCCCAACCCGACATTGTCATTGTACAACTCAAATCCTCTTCCACGACATCCACTATCGCCGCCGCCACCTTCTTCTTTAGAGCACACAATAGAAACTTGGCTCAAAACCCTAGTAACCTGAGTGTGATAGTGGCACCAGCTGAACAATGATGACCCAGGTGTAGGCATCACAAACCCTAAAATTGCTATACCCAGAAACAAGAGTGCATTTTTGCTCACCCATTTAAGGGTTGTGTGAGCATAATCCAAGTATCCCATTGGCCAATGCACTGAGACCCATGATTAAACAAATATTGTTTAATCTTAAATCCCAATGCATTGACCATGAGGTGCTTGGATTATACTCACCCAGGGTGAGCAAATGTGAACTCCAGAAACAAACAAGCAAATACTACCAAAACTCAATTTCAAGGGTGAGTGGTGCTTTAGTGGTCGTAATTGAAGGGGCAAAGCGGAGAGAGAAAATGGATGGGCAATGGTATTCTAGACCATTTATACATGGAGTGCATTTTGGGCATTTGTCAGGTTTTTTGGTGACATCAGCACATAACTATTAAATTGTCCAATGGTGAGTTAGCATAGGGGAAAATTTGTTACTGAAATTCAAGTGTAAAGTATGCATATGTGATTCATAAAACGTAAAGGGTGGCATGTGGAATAAGGTCGAATCTCTCGGTGGAGGTAAGTGATATTTACCCTTAAAAGACTCTCTTCAAAGTGGTCAAGGTATTTTTTTTTAGTGTTTGTGTAATTTTAAAAACAAAACGAGTGCATTTTCTAAGTAAACTAAATTCCCCTGGGAGCAACAACTTAACTGAGTAGAGTAAAAGATGTTTGATGTTATGGTTATTATTGGAGATCGGAATCCGTTCCAAGTCTTGACATTTAGACTAACGATAAAAATAAGAAGGAAAAAAAAAACCTGCATTAGAGCATCTCTACCCAGCATTCCAAATCCCACTTGGCATGTCAAATACTTATATTTGAAGTCAAACACTAATGCAACCCAAATGTCTAATGCCACATATATTTGACGTCAAACACGATACAACCGAAATGTCTAATTCCTATGTGGCATTTAACATGCAAGCTCTCATGTCAAATGTGACATTTTAAACAGTTGTATGCCTTTTTTTTTTTCTCTCACTATTTTTAATTGTTATGGTCTCACAATTTGGTTACCACTGAATTTATTTATAATAAATATAAGGAATTGTTAAATCCTTCACTTTTTTTTTTTTTTTTTGGTTGCTAAACATACCACATTTACTCACAATTTTTTTTTTGTAGTTTTACACTACATGGTGGTGTATTTGTGACGTCCACTTCTAGACAGTTGATCATATGGACCACACATGGGACTTAGTGGCTGTTTGTGTACCACGTTTTTAGTGGTAAAATAGCTTTTCAATGGTCATAATCTATTTTGCAGATAACTCCAAATATAATAAAATAATCAATTAACTATTGGGTAAAGTTCTTATTTGTGAGAAATTATCTCAAGTGACCGTCACACTATGTGAGATCCACTTCTAGACAGTTGATCATATGGACCACACATGGGACTTAGCGGCTGTTTGTGTACCACGTTTTTAGTGGCGAAATAGTTTTTCAATGGTCATAATCTATTTTGCAGCTGTATGGAGAATTAAAAGTGAAATTTGATCATGTAATCTCATCGAGATTCTTAGCTTTAGCATGCGAAATTAGTAGCTGCAAGAGACTAGAAGCTACAAGAGGCCAGCATTTGCTTATGCCAAATGACAATCTGCCCCTCTTTTCATCTTCTTCATGCATGCATGTCCCTCTACGTGGCTTCTTTTTCATGCGTGCATGTCCCACACGCTACAGGTTTCTAGCCTTTATTGATTGTGTTTGCATTATTCATTATTTTTGCAACTTAATAAAAAACTGAGGCATTGTTATTAAATTTTTTATATTTAGAAATCAAGTTATTACATTTGAATACATTTTTGTTCACCTCAAAATTGCTCACCCTTTGCTCACCCTCATCTCACATTAGCTAATGCAGTGAGACTTAGGATTAAATGAGAATTAATTAATAGTGTAAAACATTGGCCCCACTGCATTAGCCAATGGGAGAGAAGGGTGAGCAAATGGTGAATAATTTTGACAATGCATAATTTTAATGAAAGAGAACAAGATCAAGATTATGGGTGATTAGTGATTCGTTTAGATAGTTAGAAGGTTGTTAGAAGATATCCAATTATGCATTGACACGTGTACATAAAGAGAATTTTGTATTTCTTCAACTCTATCTCCAGATTACAATAGGGTTGAGTATATATATATACAAATCACATTTGTTCACTTTACATCACAGCCACACATCTACAACAAACTTGTACACGTGTCAATGCATAATTGGATATCTTCTAACAACCTTCTAACTATCTAAACGAATCACTAATCACCCATAATCTTGATCTTGATCTAGATCTTGTTCTCTTTCACCCCCCCCCCCCCCCCCCTCAAGCGAATGGGAGAAGAAGCCACTACTGGAGACGAGAAGGAGATAAGGGCTTGGTGAAGATATCAGCGACCTGATCGATACAGGAAATATGACGAATAACCACATTTTTAGCAAGAACTTGTTCACGAACATAGTGGTAATCCACTTCAATGTGCTTGGTGCGAGCATGAAAAACAGGGTTAGAAGCTAGAGCAATAACTAAGAGATTGTCACACCACAAAATAGGAGAAGAAGGAATGGTAATGTGAAGATCATGAAGAAGCATACGCAGCCAGGAGAGGTCAGCAGTAACCTGGGCAAGAGCTCTATATTCGGCTTCTGTAGAAGACTTGGCAACGGTAGCCTGCTTCTTTGCAGACCATGAAATCAGATTTGAACCGAGAAAGACACAATACCCTGTAGTTGATCTTCTATCCTGAGCATCACCAGCCCAATCGGAGTCTGCATAAGCAGTGAGTTCAAAAGAACCAGGACGGAATGTAAGACCATGATCAATAGTCCCTTTTAGATACCTAAGAATTCTCTTGACATTGCAGAAATCACTAATAGTTGGAGTGTGCATATGTTGACAAGCTTTATTGATTGAAAAAGCTAAGTCTGGCCTGGTAATTGTTAAGTATTGCAATGCCCCTACTATGCTTCTGTAGACAGAAGGTTGATCAAAAGGTAGAGAAGCCTGGAAAGAGGTTGAAGGCTTAGTAGGCAGCGGAGACGAGTAAGGTTTGCAAGTAGTCATACCTGCCTTAGCAAGTATATCAATAGCATACTGTTGTTGAGAAAGAAAATACCCAGTTGAACTTTTAGTAACTGAAACTCCCAAAAAATATGAGACATCACCCAATTCTTTCATGGAGAAAACAGTGTGCATGTGGGAGATTAGAGATTGAATATGAACTGGATCAGTGCCAGTTAACAAGATGTCGTGAACATAGACAAGTAAGATGGTAATGGTTGTGGCTGTTTTCTGCACAAAGAGTGAGTTGTCTCAGTGGCTAGATAGGAACCCAACTGAGAGCAAATAAGAGGAAAAAGTAGAGTACCAGGCTTAAGACCATATAGGGCTTTCTGAAGTTTACAAACATATATAATTGGGCTTAGCAGGATCAACAAACCCCTGGGGTTGATCTAGAAAAACTTCTTCATCTAACTTTCCATGAAGAAAAGCATTAGAGATATCCATTTGCTTAATACACCAATTATAATGTAGGGCCAAACAAAGAACAAGTCATATAGTGGGTTGCTTAGCCACTGGACTAAAAGTTTCCTGAAAATCCACACCTTCTTCTTGCAAGTAGCGTTTTGCCACCAATCTTGCTTTGTATGTAGCTATTGTGCCATCAGAATTTCTTTTAATTCTAAATACCCATTTACCAGTTTTAGTAGCAACAACAGATAAGCAAAGAGGATGCTTAGGTTTAAAGATTCCAGCTTTTGACCTAGTAGTCATAGGATGACCATTACCTGGTAGGTCAATAGAAAGAGGTGCAGCAGAGAAAGGATGAGAATGTGTCAGGGAACGAGGAGAATGTGTCAGGGAAGTAGCAGATCTAGGAATAGAAAGAGGAGAAGACTCCTCTGTAAAGATAGGAGGAGAATTCACAGAACTAGAGGTATGAGAAGAAGAAACATCAGAGACAACCGAACATGGAGTTGGTTGTGAATTTGTAAGAGATGTAGTCCAAAAGAAAGCCTGTAAACAAGATAAAGAGGATTCTGGAGAAGAAGGCAAGGAATCTATATCAGAGTGATAAGGAAATAGACTCTCATCAAAGACAACATGTCTAGAAAGATAAATCCTACCAGTGGTAGCATCAAGACATCTATACCCTTTAACTGTGGGATGATAACCCAGAAAAATGCAAGGAATAGATCTAGGCTCAAGTTTATGATGTGTGTTAGGCCTAAGCCATGGGAAACACCTACAACCAAATGCTTTCATGAATAAAAAATCAGGAGATTGATGAAATAATTTTTCAAAAGGAGTATGATGCTGGAGTTTAGAGCTAGGAAGACGATTAATGAGAAAAACAGAAGTCGCAATAGCATCAAACCAAAATTTTAGAGGAAGTTGAGATTGATGAAGAAGAGCAATGGCAGTTTCCACTACATGTCTGTGTTTCCTCTCTGCAACTCCATTCTGAGAAGGGGTGTGAGGGCATGACAACTGATGAATTATACCCTGAGACTTAAGAAAATTCTCAAACTTTGTACCAGTAAATTCACCACCACCATCTGTCCTAAGAATTTTTAAAGAAACAGAGAATTGTTTTTCTACATAGGACTTGAAGTCAAGAAACTTATCAAACACTTCACTTTTGTATTGTAATGGATATATCCAAGTAAATCTACTAAAGTCATCAACAAACAACACATAGTATTTGATTACAGACTCAGAATGAGTAAATGGACCCCAAACATCACTATGAATCAAAGATAAAGGTGCATCAATTGATGAGTTTGACAAAGCTAAGGGAAACTTGTGAACTTTTGCAACTGAACAAGCAGTACATAAGGTGTTGTGCTTAGTTTTCACTATTGGTAAATGAAACTTATTAACAACATGAGAGAATTTTAAGAGAGATGGATGTCCTAATCTTTTATGCCAAAGATCATCCGTGACTTTAGTTGCTAGACAGATTTTATTTGAGAAGATTGAAACAGGAGAAGGAGTGCATTGAGGAATCTGATATAGGCCTTGAGTGTGACTACCATGGCACAGGATTGCACTAGTTGCTTTGTCCTGAACAACAAAAGAATTAGAGTCAAAAGTGACAGTGCAATTATTATCAGTAGTAAGTTTATGGACTGACACAAGATTTGAGTGTATATTTGGAACATGCAGAACATTATGAAGCTTAAGTGAGTGATGAGGTGTAGGTAGAATACCATCACCAGAGTTTTGGATAGGTAGCATGTTACCATTCCCAACTATGACTTGATTACTTCCTTGATAAGGCTGATGAATTTGGAGATTTTCCAGATCATTTGTCATGTGATCTGTTGCTGCTGAATCAATGTACCACTGTGCTGGTGCAGACGAGGGAGAAGTAGCAGATGAGTAATTGGCCCTGGATTGCTTTTAGTAAAATTTGGAAGCTGACCATGATAAGAAGTATCAAGCCTATACCAGCAGTCAACCGCAGAGTGATTCTGCCTGTTACAAATTTGACAAACTATGGGAGCAGAATTTCCATGTTGTTCGTTATTCTGCCCATTGAAACCAAAACTAGAGTGATAGTGTCCTCCTCTACTGCCTCGTCGATTTCCTCTATATCCAGAATTCCTTCCACCTCTGAAATTACCACGAAATTGAGATCTGCCTCCTCTATTAAAATACTGAACTTGATTGTTTCCTTCTTCAGAACTAAATGAAGATGAAGATTGACCTTTACTCATGGCAAAGGCTACAGTCAAATCAGAAGTTCCAGTGCTTTTCTAAGAACCTTCAACATGAATGGCTTCTGAGCATAACAATGATGACAACTCTGCCATTGTAATTGGAAAAGGTCTAGTCCTGATTGAAGTTTTAAAAGCATCATATTCAGCAGGTAATCCATTTAAGGTTTGTAGAATCAAATCTTCATCCTCAATAGCAGATCCGGCTAAAGCTAATTGATCAGAAAAGCCTTTGATTTGTGCAAGATAGGCTTCCATAGTCAATCCTTTCTTATTTACACCTTGTAAGTTGTTTTTCAATTGATGAATATGAGATCTGGAAAGCGTAGTAAATCTTTTAGCCAAAAAATCCCAAACCTCTTTGCTTCGAGTGCAATCCAAAATCGAAGTGTAAATTGCAGGTGTAAGAGTAGCAGTCATACAACTAAAGATGTGAGCATCAATGTTTTCCCATTTTGAGAAATTAGGGTTTTGTACCTGTTGATTTTGGGAATCAATCATTATTTCTGGTGGAATTATAATTCTCACGCCCCGACGTAGCATAAATATGGAAAGCATTTAATTTCCTTTATGGACCCGAAGGTCGCGACAGTTTGAAGGATCGATTCCGTCCCAAACGTCGAACAACATAAAACCATTAATCAGAGTAGAGCAATCAAGGCTTATAAAATTTTTCTAACTTAATAAATATTACAGCACGGGTCATCTAAAGGCGCAGACCGCCTTGAAACAAAACAATAACTTATCATCTATTACAGTCATCCTTATTACAAACCAGTTCATAACTTAAAACATATAAACTTAAAGCATAGCATAATTAAACATTCTTCTTCCCCGATAGTCAAACTCAATTGGCGTAGTCATACGTGCCGATCTGATTATAACCTGAAAAGCCTAGACACGAATGTCCAGGACGCATCAACGTCGTCAGCTTCAAGAAGCTGGTGAGTATTAAAAACATAACTTTGAATGTAAAACATACTTAATTACCCTTTTTCCATTTTTCAGTTTTGTAAAATCAATAGCTTGACCATAGAGAAAAATTTGATTTATAAACCAATGAGGATTATATATTCAAGGTCGCTAATTTATAAAGCATATGATCGTGTATGAGACAATGCACCAAACTCATCTTACCGACTCTTTTCTCTCGACAGACACAACAACCCACTATCTCACACCAGTATCTATGAAACACTAAGGTAGCCACACTTTAGCAACGGGGTGTCAGGGAATGTCCAGTTTGCCTCACACTTTGGTCCGGGGTACCAGGGAGTGTCCAATGCCTCACACTTTGAATACCTAAACCGCCATGCAAATACCGGAGGAACCCTCACGCAGTATCCAGACTCGGGTATCAGGGAGTGTCCGTAGGCCACACTTTAGCACTACCATGGGTGCCAGGGAATGTCCAAGTTCGGCGTCACACACTTTAGCGCTTCCATGGGGGCCAGGGAATGTCCAGTTTTGCCACCGTCGCATTTCAAAGACACTCTCACCGCAATCTCAACCACAACACACTTTGGTACACAATTACCAGGGAGTGTCCACAACACAATCTCAACCACAATCTCAACCACAATCTCATACTCTTTTCCACACTGACTACCACACCCCATGCATGTACAACTGACTCCACATGTATGTCATGAAACCTTAATAAATATAAAGTACTGGGAATAATAACCATGGATATACGAGAAGAAATCAAATCTTATGTGAAACAACCAGTGAATTCATCAAAGAATGATTTAATCTACTTTTATCGCTTTTAGAACACAAGTGGGTCTACTTTGAAGCAATGCCCTAAAAAATGAGTTATAATTTGTGTGCATGAATTACATATCAAAAGAAAGGTCTTTGAGTCTAGTTTTCAACGCTTCAAACCGTGTGCATTTTCAAGTTCTCTAGAGGAAGTTATGGCCGTTTTACTAAAAGTCGTCAGTGCTGAAAAATGTCAATCGATTGACAAAAGTGTCAGTCGATTGACAAAAGTGTCAGTCGATTGACAAAAGTGTCAATCGATTGGAACACATACCAATCGATTGGAACCAATACCAATCGATTGGTAAACATGCCAATCGATTGGCATCAACAGTCGACTGTGTCGTGTGTCCAGTCGATTGAGACTTAAAGCAGCAGTTAGAGGCACAGTCGATTAGGAGGAGACAGTCAACTGAGAAATTGATGCCCCAGTTGACTGGACACACGACACAGTCGACTGGACGATTGTTGATCTTTTGAAAACCTCACTGCTTTAAGTCTCAATCGACTAGGTCCCCAACACAGTAGACTGAACCTCTGTTTTCAAAACTGAACTCTTTTGGAATCTTTCCAATTGGGCAAAACTTTTTACAACTCTGATTTTAAAGGATTTGACTTATGTTTTTCCGTTGCTATTTTACTTTAATGAAATTGGATGAGCCTTAATGGCGTGTCACGTCACGTGTCCTGTTTTCGCTCGTTAGCGGGATGGGTCGTAACACAATATAGCACAAGGGCACAATTGTCTTTTGGACATTCAAAAATAACTTTTACATATGTGTAACCAAACACTTACTTAATCTGTTATGCCACCATATCCACTTTCACAATACATCATCCAAACACCACAAAACTCCATAATTTATTTTGATCATAATCTATTCTGATAAAGGAATAGCAATCGCAATCGCAAAAGCATAAGCTGCCCCAAACATGCCCTTACACTCATCAACAATCCACAAATGGCTGTTACACGGTGTACCAGTCACTTGGCATAACTTCTTGTAACATTTTTCTTGTTGGTTTTTGGTAAATTACACTTTACATATTGTAGTTTGGGTGTGATGTCACTTTGGTCTTTGTACTTTCAATTTTGTCACTTTGATCCTTACAATTTCAATTTAGGTTCAATGTAGTTCATTCATGAAAAATTTCTACAATTTTTGACAAAAATATGTCATATAATAGTCACGTGAGAAATTACACTTTGTACACATATAATGAACCTAAATCCGTAAAAAAATTGAAAAAAAATTTAATGAATAGATTATTTTGAACATAAAATGAAACAACAAAAACTAAAATGACAAAATTGAAAATACGTGGCCAAAATGAAATTAAACCCAAAATATTAGGTTGCAAAATGTAATTTACCCTTGGGTTTTTGACGTCTCTCTGACTCTCTCTCTCTCTCTCTCTCTCTCATGATCTCATCATCAAAACCTCAATTTTGATCCCAAGTCTTACTCGCTTCCGTTTCTTCCATTCAGTTGTAGGTTAACACTTCAGTTCAACTCCCAGTATCTTCAATTCACTGATCATTTCAAACCCTCCAATGGTTTTTATTGATTTCTAGGGGTTTCTCTTACCCTCTCACGTTTATCTCCGAAACCACTCGGCACCAGACCTTGTTCGTGTTTCTGAAAATTTGCAGCTATGGCGATCAGATTCACAGTCACTTACTCCGGCTACGTTGCCCAAAACCTAGCCTCCTCGGCCTCCTTCAGAGTCGGAAACTGCAAATTGCTTCACGAATTCGTACTCCGCTCTCGATTCTTCTACCCCAACCAATACCCAGATGTCGATCGCGGCGGCGGCGCCAGGAACTACCACCACCACCGGGCTATGTACTCCACCCTCGCCGGAGAAATTCTCGGTGATCGCTCCAAAACCCCTCTCGCCGTCGGTTTGATCTCTTTAATGAAGTCTTCGGACTCTGCTTCAATCGTTTCTTCCATGTCGATTTTCGGGGTTTCGCGCTTTAAACCCTCTTCGATCATCCCCTCGTTTTTGCAAGTGTCGAAGTGGATGCCCTGTAATGAGCCAATAGTTATGGGTTCCTTACAGTGTTGTGAGGGTGAAGATAATCGTATAAAGGGGGTTTCAATGGGGTTTGGGAGGAGCAATTCGAATTGGGTGTCGAGATTGTTGAATTTCGGTTCGGACGATGTAAAGACGATTTTTACAGCTTTGAGTGTTAGTATACTTTTTCGATCGTCTTTGGCCGAGCCAAGATCGATTCCTTCAACTTCTATGTGTCCTACTCTTGATGTGGGCGATCGGATACTGGCGGAGAAGGTATAAGCATACTATCATTTGTAATTTTGTTAGGGCCTGTTTGTGCGTCCATGAATTTGAATGAGATCATTCACAGTTCGTAGAATCATTTTCATATTGAAACTAATTATCTTGTGTTTGTTCATTTTGGAATATGGAAAAGTTCATCATGTTTCTTCACATCTGGTCATTCCTAGGTTCTTTTATGATATAATTGACGAGTTTAACCAAATGCTTATAGGATACCTACCATTTTTCTGGATGACCTAGTTTAAGATGATGGATTTATACATTCAAATGCTATTTACCTTATGAATGAACTCATTCAATAACATCACTGTATTACTTGACTTAATTATGACTATAAGCATTTCTACGCTATTAGTTGCATAATGTGCCTTTTTATAGCTTAATTAGAATTAACATTTGAGACTTGGGAATCACATTTGAGTCAAGGTGGTAAATCAATGGGAGATGATATCAACTCAATTATATAGAATTTTGCTTGGACACGTGTCACTACTAAAATAAAGAATTAACGCTATGATTGGGAGTTTAGGAGAGAAAAGAAAAGAAGAGAAAGTCATAAGTGAGGAGAGAAAAGAAGAGAAGAGAAAGGATGGTGTTTTCTTTCATCTTGATTGGAAGTTGAGGAGATAAGAGAGAGTAACTTTCTTTCCGCTTGATTGCAAGTTGAGAAGAAAAGAAATAAAAATAAAATAAGTTACCATTCTACCCATCAATAACTTGGACTAACAAACCCTCATACACTAACGCCATACATACCTAGAAAAGTAAACTGGCAATGGAAGGTTTGGTCGTTGATGGTTTTCTAAGCTGTGTTTTGTTTTAATTTTTATAATATATGTATGTGTATTATAATACAAGCCCTAGGACTTAGATGGAATTACAATTAGGTAAGACTAAACTAGAAGGGTATAGTGGGTATTAAGAAATATTAATTAATCCTTACTTTCTTTTCTCTCATTTTCTTCCCAATTTGGAGAGAAAGAAATTGAAAGAAAGTGGGGGTTAGTTTTCTCTTCCTTTCTCTTCTTTTCTCTCCTCATTAAAACTCGCAATCGAGAGAAAGCGAGAGAAAGTGAGGTACTTTCTCTCCCTTTCTCTTCTTTTCTCTCATATTTTAAACTCCCAATCATAGCGTAAAAGATCCAACTTCTTTTTTCTCCCTCTCACTACTCCAAATTTTATTGACGTTGTTTGATTAATTTGGTTGTGTTTTTGGAGATCATAACCGTGATCCAACTTCTTTTTTCTCACTCTCACTACTCGATATTTAATTGATGGTGGTTTGATTAATTGGTTGTGTTTTTGGAGATCATAACCGGTGGAAAATTACTTCTGACTTTACATTGGAGACAGGGATAAGAATGAGACAAGTGTCCTAGTGTTGGAGTTAGATAGGTGATCTTAATTTTTGTTGGATGACAAGCTAATTTTTCCTTGCTATTGTACCAGGTTTCATACATTTTCAGAAATCCTCAAGTTTCCGATATAGTGATATTTAAGGCACCTCTGATCCTTCAGGTATATGTTGGTTATTTGAGAAGTGCTTGATTACGAAAACAACAAACAAATTTGGGTCTCTGTCATGTGATGACCTTACACAGTTCTGTGGATGCACTATGCAGGAAATTGGTTATGGTTCAGGAGATGTATTTATAAAAAGAATTGTGGCGAAGGCAGGGGAATGTGTCGAAGTAAGTTGTCATCTCCATTTAAGTGGAGCCTTTGTCTGAACAACTCCCTGAAACCTCCGATACCAAGTGTTATCTAATTGTTTTGACAGGTTCGTAATGGTAAATTGTTGGTTAACGGTATTGTTCAAGATGAGGATTTCATTTTAGAGCCACTTGCTTACGAAATGGATCCACTGGTAATACCTCCTGCTTTTCATTACATTTCATGATGTGATTTGTTATGAAATATGTTTTATGGCCATGACATTGTTTAGTGGTTTGACCATCCCAACTTTTTTGCAGCTTGTGCCTGAAGGTTATGTGTTTGTGATGGGAGACAACCGTAATCACAGTTTTGACTCCCACAATTGGTAATTCCGAAGCCTCAAGTGTTAATGTTACTGATAAATATTTGTTTGAAATATGTTGCATGAGTTGGGAAAGAACCATTTTGGCAGGTCTATTTGACCATTTTGCTGTCGAATATCTTAGAAGTGATTTTGTTAACCACCTAGTCACCAGGGTAAAGTATATGCAGATTTATATTTGTTCTACTTACTTGCATTTGTAGTTAGAAGTAAATATTTTTACATGTTACGTTTGTCTTATTATCAGGGGTCCACTTCCCATCAAAAACATTGTTGGTAGATCGGTGCTTCGTTACTGGCCACCCTCGAAAATATCAGATACTATATATGATCCACGTGCACCGAAGAATGCTGAAACATTTTCTTGACCCGTCATCCCTCTGTTTCCAGGGGAGGGGGAGGATCTCAGATAACTTCTTTCGTCTAGTTAATTATTTTTCCCCGTCTTTTTCTTTTGTCTCATTATTGGGCTCTTGTGAATATTCTTCCCCTCTTTCTTTTCTCTCTCTTCTTCTTCTGCTTCTTCTTCTTCTTTTTTTTGCTGGCTGATATGAATATGCTTATTTGGTGAATGTTCTGTAATGACTTTAGAACTTCCTATCTACAAGAAGAATGGGAAAAAATGAAGAGAGAGAGGAATGAATTCTTTTAGTTCTTTTGTTTATAATTGGTGGTCATTTTTTAAATGAGGTACAAATGCTTGATAGTGTGAATATAACCACTAAATTAGCTTTGATTTTGTGATTGACGGATTGCGATACCAGGTAAGAAGAGACTATGATTTACCAGTTTCCGTAGAGGTTTTGATGGAGGATGAGATATGGGAGGTGGTGGGGAGGTATATCTTTGAGTCATTATGCTTACGAAATTTGGTTCTAAATGCTTTTAATAATTGTACCACATGCAATGGTGACCACTGCCTCATGTGGTACAGCTGCTAAAGCATTTGAGTATCATGGGCGGACCTAGGTTTTGAATTCAGAGAGGGACTAATTCAATAGAGCATGTATAACTGTAGAAATTGTTCACTGACTTTGAGAGTCTTTGAGAGCCTCCAGAGTGCAGATTTCGCGTGGAGTGTTCTGTTTGCCCTTTTGAGGTGGTTTTGAGAGCTGACTTTTTGTTCTAGGTGCTATTTTTTTTTTTTTTTTTGTTATTTTCGGTACACGAATTCGGGATGATTAAATTCCTTATTAAAATGATTTGACAAACTGTAGATGTAAACCATCCAAAGTTATGCAACGTCCAAACTTGCTATTCATGTTTTGCTTCCGTTTGCGTATTTTTCATGTTTTTTATTTTTTATTTTTATTTCTTCTTCTTCGGAAAATGGCTAATTAATTAATAAATAAATAAAAAAGGGCAAACGGCAATGTACACAGGTACAAGGGGCATACCTAAAAATTACAATGAGTTCAAAACAAGCGTAGTGAACTATGCAGCATGGGATGAAATCAACTAAGACCAGGATCGAAGAGAGAAGACCATCCCAACTCAACAAAGAAAATCAAAAGTAAGGAAACAAAATACAACATAGATAGGACAAAAAATGGGAATGCCAATCACTTGGGGTTTGTTTGATAAAGTTGAAAATTAAGTACTGAAAATTAAGTGCTGATTGTAAGTGTTAAAAATTTTAAGTTATTTTTATTTGCAATACTAAAAACAGTGTTTCAAGAACTAAAATAGATTGCATTCAGTGATTATTTTCAGTAAAAAAATTTCACTTAACGCTTTCAGTGGATTTTTGACTGCTTTTTCAATTAAGTGGTACATTATTAAACGCTCTGAAAAAAAAATCAAGTACTAAAAATTTTCATTTTTACCACACATAATCTCGGGAATGACCCATATGATTCTTCTTAGTTTCTTTTTCCTTTGTCTGGAGGACAAGGGACTGACTAGGTCCACATCCTCATCCTCATAGTCTGTAACAAGATCATCATTAAAATCACCCTCCACCACTTCGTGAGATATAATTGGAGCTTCCCTATTATCAACTTCATGCACAACATATGCATGACCAGAGGAACTAGCCCCTGAACATAAGATCCTCGGTGAAGCTACTTTTCCCACTTTTGTCAAATTTTATTTGTTCTCACAGCTTTTAGCCTTTTACCTGTTAGCTAACTAATCATGCACATCTTTCATTTGGCTAGACCCTCCCTCCCGGCCATTCCTATTTTACTTCAAGAAGAACTCTAAGGACCAAAGAGGAACGTAGGTCTACATAGTTGTGTATATCTATATCCATAGATTGACTTACTTACTTCAAAGCCCTCCCAAAGTTAAAACCTTGGTGGTGTGAATATCTAATTCTAAGGTACTGATTTTTCTTTTTCATTTCCGTTTCTTTTTATTTCCGTTTCTTTTTATTTATTTATTTATTTTTATCACTTACCTGGGAGACGCAGGTGCACACACACCCACACACACAATCCAAGCAAGACATAGTCCAACAGACCTCTACAAACTAGGGAACAGGGCCTGTTCTACAATGCTAGAGGAGGAGAAAATCCCCTCCCCACTCCCCCTGGGGAGATTCGAACCCTCCACCTCCCACTTGGGAGAGGTGGAGTGATACCACATGGGCTAAGGGCCACTTGGTATTTCTATTTCTTTTATTACTTGTTACTTTATTGAGTAATGTTATGCTTCCAAATTTTTTTTTTCCAAAAGTGCATACCAAATATTATCCAGGCAAGTAACTTTCAATCAAAATTCAATTGGTCCCACTGTATTAGGCTTGGCCCCACTGGCACATCATTTGGGATGTACTTTTGAGGAAAAAAAATTGAGGAAGCAAAGCATTTCTCTACTTTATTAGTGGGCTAAAACTAAATGCAAAAGAGAAAAATTAAATTAGCTTACATTTTTCACATTATTGTTTCACACTAAAAAAAAAGGGTAAATTGCATTTTACACTCTCAAACTATACCATGTTTTGCACTTTGGTCCCTAAACTATTATTTTTCACATTTTGGTCCCTCAACTATCATTTTGTGGCAGTTTACCCCCTCTGTCACTTTTAGTGATAAACAAAGTCACTTTTTAGTGACACCAAAAGTGACGCTGAAAGTGACGGATGGGGCAATCTGCCACAAAATGATAGTTGAGGGACCAAAATACAAAAAATGATAGTTTAGGGACCAAAATGAAAAACATGGTATAGTTTGAGGGTGCAAAATGTAATTTACCCAAAAAAAAAACCAGAAACATGTTATCTAAAACACAAATGTAAAAACTATTTGGGCAAGTTTATAGTAAGCAGATTCTAATATGAGAAGGCGAGTTATAACCGTTGGATGAGCATCTAGCCTTAAGATTCTCAAGAATCTGGAGATGCAATTATTGCTAGATGCTCTTCCAATGATTAAAACTTGCCTTCTCATATGAGAAACTTCTAACAATAGACTTACCCAAAATATTTTCTTGCTTCTGTGTTAGTTACTTACTTCTGTGTTAGTTTTGGGCAATGTTAAGGAACCTTGTTCTTTGTAGACAATCAGACATTGTGGTTGTACTCCAATACCATTATGGAATGGGTTGCTAAGAAACAATAGTATATCTTCCTGCCACACAAAATAAAAAATAAAAAAATAATAAACAAAGTAAAATAAAAATAGAAACAAGTAAAAAAAAAATAAAGAAGGGAATGTTTGCAAATTCTTAAAACAGGATATGTTAAGTCCCACTCACTTTCTATTTGGTATTTTTGAGAGTTTATATTGGTTTGATAAGGAATTAATTTTATCAAATATATATTAGATTCGGCACAAGCTTCTAATCAAGAACTACAAAAACGGTTACTTGGCCGAATTAAAATTTTATCTACGTGAGAGTTTCTGAAATTTCTCAATTTAATTTCTACTAACTGATCATATTGTTTTTAGAGCAATGATATTATGAGCAGTTTCTCATATGCACAAGCACTCTACTACCATTGGATGAAAAATAAATAATTGTTTAATAATATTTTTACTTTTTTTTCAAAAATTAAATTTTTTTCCAATAGCTAAAAGTTGCTTTCTCACATAAAAAGTTACTTACTATAGCGTTATCCTTATTTATTTATTTATTTATTAATTTTATGGTGTAGATAGTCATATACTCTGGGCATGTCAATGCATTTTTTCATACCCATATTCTCTCTTTTTTCAAGGCTTCTTGTGTCTCTGTATCAGTATTGTGTCATTCTCGTATTGACATTGACGTACACGCTCAATAGAGTTATTTTTAAGTACCATTTAATGTAAATCCAATTTCTTAAAAATCTAAGAACAAAAGGAAAATATTTACTTCCATTTCTCATGTTGAAGTGTTACATAGATTTATCAAGCATGGTAATCAGCACAGCTGCTAATTCTTTTATTGGCCTAATTGCACTTTACCCCCTCGTATTATACACGTGTTTTCAATTGAGTACATGAACTTTCATCCCCTTTCTAATCAGATCCAATTGATGACGCCGTTAGTTTAAACTAACGGAATTGCCTAGAATTGTCCTTTTTTGCAATTAGGTACATGAACTTTTATCCCCTTTCCAATCAGATCCATTCGCTAACGGCGTGAGATTTTGTTGGACAACCTTCCTCCAAAAATGGCTAAATCGGAACCTCTTTTTTTTCATTTTATCTGTCAAAACATATAATTTTATCTATTGGCAGACAGCTAATATTGAGCTAAATAATCATAATTTTCTTGTCTTTTGGCCTTTTGGGATGATTTTTTTATTCCAAGCATTTGTTCGAGATCAACGCAACGGGCTTCGAAATTTCACAAAAAAATATACGTTATAGCCTTATTTTGTTTAACACAATATTATTTGTCTGTCAATAGATAAAATTATCTGTTTTGACATATAAAATCAAAAAATGAGGTTCTGAATTAGCCATTTTTCTGTTCCAGTGAGGGGGGTTTTCTCTCCTTTTGATGTCGAAAAGTAGTAAAGGGGTTTATAAAAAATGGTCAAAATTCGGGGGAAGGACACGTGAGCAATTCCATCCAATAAAATCTCACCCCGTTAGCGAATGAATCTGATTGGAAAGAGGATGAAAGTTCATGTACCCAATTGCAAAAAAAGGACAATTCTGGGCAATTCCGTTAGTTTTAAACTAACGACATCATCAATTGGATTTGATTGGAAAGGGGATGAAAATTCATGTACCCAATTGAAAAAAAAAAGTTCACGTACCCAATTGAAAACACATGTATAGTACGAGGGGGTAAAGTGCAATTAGGCCTTGTTTTTTTATTTGACTCTTGTTTTAGTTGCCTAACAAGATGTTTTGTCCGTGTATTGCACGGAAATCATTTCTTAAGCACAACAATGCTAGGGGCACTAACAAATTCCACTAACACTCATAAAACACTCATAATATGAGTGTTAGTGGAATTTGTTAGTGCCCCCACTAACAAATTCCCACTAACAAATTCCACTAACACTCATATTATGAGTGTTTTATGAGTGTTAGTAGAATTTGTTAGTGCCCCAAATATTACTCTCTTAAAAAAATGCATCTTGAACGAAAAGTAGTACAAAATACATAACTCCAAAAAAATAAAACATGTATTTATAAAGAACAATGAACTATATAAAAAGAGTAATGGACACTTTACCTATAATTATAACAGTAAATTTTATTGTCTATTATAAAAAAAATCTTTAAATTCTAAAATACATTACATATTCTCTTCCATATTTTTAAAATAATTTAAACAACTAACTTCAAAAATACTAAATAGCAAAAAAACAAATTACAATAACAATAAAGTCAAAACTTTTAACTTTCCTACAAATGATATTTCATACATGATTGAACAATAAATACAAAGAAAATAATAACATAAGGGAATGAGAATTCTGGCCGTGAAAATTTGAACCATCAAATTATTCAGGCAACTATCTAATACAACTATCAAATTATTTGGGATATCCCAAATTTGAACCATAATATACTAAAAATTAGAGTAATTAAAATTTGAACCATAATCCAACGATTAAAACCCGCCTTCTCATATAAAAAACTTCTCAGAATAAACTTACCCCAAATATTTACTTACTTCTGTGTTAATGTGGGGGCAATGTTAAGGAACCTTGCTCTTTGTGGACAGTCAGACATTGTGGTTGTACTCCAAGTCTCCAATACCATTATGGAATGGGTTGCTAAGAAACAATACTATTTCTTCCTGCCACACAAAATAAAAAAAATAACTAAAACAGCAAACTAAAAAATAGAAACAAGTAAAAAAAAAAATAAAGAAGGGAATTGATGTTTACAAATTCGTAAAACAGGATATGGTTAAGTTAAAGAAAATAAGAGGCAAATGTTTATTGCTGAAACAGTTCAATCATATCCATTCAGTAGAGTTGTAGCTTATATACAATTATTCAAGACAATTCAAAAAGCTACTAGATAAGCTAGAGTAGTAACAGAATTGAAGGGGCTATTGACACATGTACATGATAAGATTTGTCTACAACTTATCAAGTAAGTCAATCGCCTAGAATCTCTGCAGGTGGTTGAACTGAAACAGATTTTGTGGCCACATGGATATCAGTAGCTGTAGGTGTGTTATTAGTCCCCTTCAAACTTGACGAGGGGTTAACCCATAGTCCAAGTTTGTGTTTAAGACTATCAAAGAGAGCCCGAGAGAGTGGCTTGGTGAAGATATCAGCGAGCTGCTTGGAAGAGGAGATAAACCGTGTGATAAGAGTACCAAGAGCAACCTTCTCCCGGACAAAATGGTAATCAATTGCAATGTGTTTGGTACGGGAATGAAGCACCGGATTGACAGACATGTGAAGTGCAGACATATTGTCGCAAAACAGAAGCTGAGGCATGGCTTGATAAATGCCAATGTCACGTAGAATAAATGAGAGCCATGTCAACTCGGCAGTGGTAGATGCCATAGCTCTATATTCAGCTTCAGCACTTGATCGAGAGACGGTAGGCTGCTTTTTAGCGCTCCATGAAATGCAATTGGAGCCCAAAAAGGTACAGTAACCAGTAGTTGAACGTCTTGTAGTTGGACAGCCAGCCCAATCAGCGTCCGAGAACGCGTAAAGATCAAGACTACTTTGTTTAAGTATGCGAAGGCCCATGGACAAAGTCCCTTTGACATACCGGAGAATTCTCTTGACCATTTGAAAATGTGCATTCGTTGGAGCATGCATGTGTTGACAGACGGTATTAACTGCATAGCAAAGATCAGGCCGAGTGAGAGTTAGATACTGAAGAGTACCAACAATCTTTCGATATTCTGTGACATCGCGATAAGGTGCATCTCCATTGGCAAGCACCGGTGGTTTTGACGCCATAGGAGTGGCAATGGGTTTACAATCAGCCATATTTGTACTATGAAGCAAATCAATCATATATTTAGACTGAGATAGGAAAAGACCACCATGAAAGGGTTGAACTTGGACACCCAAGAAGTAGTTTAATTGGCCAAGATCCTTGATAGCAAAATGAGCTCCCAACTGTGTGACAAATGCAGTCAATAAGTCAGATGTGTTTCCTGTGAGAATAATATCATCAACATAAACGAGTAAAATCATGATACGAACACCATCACGAAACACAAAAAGAGAAGCATCAGCCGGGCTACAACGAAAACCATAATCAATAATAAAAGAGCTGAACCGATCGAACCAAGCCCGTGGAGCTTGTTTCAAGCCATATAAAGCACGTTGTAATTGACACACATGAGTGGGCATATTGATATTGCGAAAGCCGGGTGGCTGGTCCATGAAGACAGTTGTGTCAAGATACCCATGAAGGAAGGCATTCTTGACATCAAGTTGACGAAGACTCCATCCTTTGACGGTAGCAATCGTTAGGACAGTCCGAATAGTAGCAGGCTTGATAACCAGACTAAATGTCTCAGTAAAGTCAACCCCTTCTTGCTGATTATACCCTTTGGCGACAAGACGGGCTTTTAAACGATCCAAAGAACCATCAGATTTTAGTTTCGTTTTGTAAACCCAGCGACAACCAATAACATTCATGTGAGGTTTCCTGGGCACAAGAACCCAAGTCTGGTTATGGTGTAGAGCTTGCATTTCATCAACCATAGCGGCATACCATCCAGGGTGGTGTAAGGCACGTTTGATGGTGGTTGGTTCAGAAGGAATGGCTTGGGTAATGGTGGAGAGAACATACTTGGGGTTAGGTTTGATTATGCCTGCTTGAGAGCGGGTAGTCATGGAATGAGCTGGGAGAGGTAAGGTAGGAGAGGGAGGTGGATGAGGGGGAGATAGGGGAAGAGGGGGAGACTGGAGGAGACTAGGGGGGGAATGAGTTTGGGTGTGTGAAGTGGAAGGAAGAGATACACAATGAGGGACAGAGTCTGGGTTGAAGAGGCGGGCATGATTTTGGTCAAGGGAGGGTAACATGTGAGTGGAGGGATTAATATGAGTGGCTAAAGGAGAGGGGGTCAACCAATCAGGAAGAGTGGTGGGGTCAATGGGGTTATGAATGGGTGGTGAAGGTTGATAAAAAGGAAATGTGTGTTCATCAAAAACAACATGGCGAGAGATGTATATACGGCCAGTTGGTAGATATAAGCAACGATATCCCTTGTGTTTATCACTGTAGCCCATGAACACACAAGGAAGGGATCGGGGTTCAAGTTTGTCTTTGGTGTAGGGACGGAGATATGGGTAGCATTGGCAGCCGAAGATGCGTAGAAAGTCATAGGTGGGTTGTTTGTGATAAAGGAGATAGTAGGGCGTATGCATGTCAAGGGATGGTGAAGGTAATCGGTTGATAAGAAGGGTGGATGTGAAGAAGGCTTCCACCCAAAATTTCTTAGGAATCGACGCATGTAACATCATAGCAAGCCCTAATTCAACCACATGGCGATGTTTTCTTTCAGCCACACTGTTTTGTTCAGGGGTACCAGGACATGATAACAAATGTATGATACCGTGGTGAAGTAGGTGATCAATAAATTCCTGTTTAGAGAACTCTCCACCATTATCAGAGTGAAACACTTGTATTTCTTTCTGAAACTGTTTCTCAACCATAGCTTGAAAAGTAAAGAATATCTTGTAAAAATCTGATTTCCTTTTAAGAGGATAAATCCATGAAAAACGAGAAAAGTCATCAACAAAAATTGCATAATATTGAAAACCTTGATTAGACACAATAGGTGCAGGACCCCATAAATCACAATGGATTTTGGCAATTGGCTCACATGCCCTGTTATTAGACGGGAAGAAAGGAAGTCTAGAACTTTTGCTTAAAGCACAACTCTTACATAAGCCAGAGTTCTTTTTATTTGCGGAAATAAATTTATTGTTCAACAAAAAATTCAAAACTCTAGATTGTGGATGTCCTAGTCTCCCATGCCAAGTATCTGCATCGACCACACGAAATCTGTTGGAAAAGAAAGCATTGATCGTGGCATTCTCTAGGACATATAACCCATCTTTCTTACTCCCCGATGCCATCACTTGATGTGTCCTTTGATCCTTAATAAGAAAACCATGATCAGTAAATATAACATAGCATGGATAGTCACATGTGAGTTGAGAAACAGAAATCAGATTTTTCTTCATATCAGGAACAACGAGCACATTTTGTAAGGATAATCTTGAGTCCTTAGGAAAAATATTTGCTTGACCAGTGTGTGTGATAGGTAATTTGTCACCATTACCAACCATAACAAAGTCAGATCCCATATATGGTTTTACATGAGAAAGTATACCTGGATCATCAGTGATGTGAGCAGTGGCACCCGTGTCTGGAAGCCATTCATTTGCTGCAGGTGGATTGAGATGAAGAGCAGCCAGAGCCTGAGGAACTTGATCATCTTGATAGCTGTTATCAAATCGATACCAGCATTTGAGAGCGTCATGACCTCTCTTTTTGCAAATCTGGCATTGGACAGAATTGGGGTTATTTCGACCAGATTGTGGAGATGATGTTGGTGGCCTGTTTGACTGAGAATTGCGTTGATTGTAAGGAGGCCGTGAACTAGCTTGGGCAAAGCCCCGTCCCCTTGAAGTAAAGGAGGAATTCTGTCCACGTGTATTTGAAGATCGTGATGTAGAACGTTGCCCGACGAACGCAAGAGCAGGATTTGCTTGTTCAGACAATTGTGATTTGTTACGTAATTCATGACTGTGCAATAATGGAATTAAATCATTATAGGAAGGAACAGGAGGCTTGAGCATAGTTGTGGAAAAAGATTCATATCTTGGTCCAAGTCCGGTTAAGAACCAAAAAACTTTGTTTGGATCTGGTACAGGTTTGCCAATGCCATTAAGTTGATCACATGTTGATTTGAATTCCCGGATATAGTCATTGAGAGAGACGGAATCCTTTTTCTTCTCTTGAAGCTTGAGAAGTAAGTCAAATTCACGAGCCTGTGAGTTATGCGAGTAAGTATTGGCTATAGCCTTCCAAACATCAGCTGACGTGGTAAGACCAACAACAGTTCCGAGAGACTCCTCTGAAATAGTAGCTGTAATCCAGGCTTTAACAAGTCTGTCAGTGCGCGTCCATGCCGCCAGATCTGGGTTAGGCACTTTGCCTTGATTATTTTCACCATCAATCTCAGCTTCAGGTTGTGATGTTTCTCCAATGATAAAACCAAGTAGATCTTGACTTTCAATCAAAGATGTTACCTGTGTTTCCCACAAAAGGTAGTTGGAGGATGTGAGTTTCATAGATACGAAATTTGCTACATTTATAGTAGCAGGATATGGGTATTTTGGGTTTGAGGTTGTAGACATTTGATTTATTTGGAAAGAGAAACAGTAAGGGATTTGGTGGATCGAACTCTTTAGAGTTTAAAGGTGCTCTGATACCATAAAGAAAATAAGAGGCAAATGTTTATTGCTGAAACAGTTCAATCATATCCATTCAGTAGAGTTGTAGCTTATATACAATTATTCAAGACAATTCAAAAAGCTACTAGATAAGCTAGAGTAGTAACAGAATTGAAGGGGCTATTGACACATGTACATGATAAGATTTGTCTACAACTTATCAAGTAAGTCAATCGCCTAGAATCTCTGCAGGTGGTTGAACTGAAACAGATTTTGTGGCCACATGGATATCAGTAGCTGTAGGTGTGTTATTATAAGTCCCACTCACTCTCTATTTGGTATTTTTGAGAGTTTGTGTTAGTTTGATATGGAACCAATTTTATCAAATATATATTAGATTCGGCGCACGCTTCTGATCAAGAAATATGAAAACAGTTACTTGCCTTATGAAATAGCCCCAAAGCTTAATGAATGGCCGAAACAGAATTTTGTCTATGTGAGTTTCTGAAATTTCTCCATTTAATTTCTACTAACTGGTCATATTTTTTTTAGGGAAATGATATTATGAGCAGCTTCTCATATGCACAAACACTCTATAATCATTAGACGAAGAATAAATAATTATTTAATAATATTTTTACTTACTTTTCGGAAAGCAAATATTTATTTAACGCTTAAAAGTTGCTTTCTCACATGAGAAGCTGCTTACTAGAGCATTACCCTTTTTAATGAGTATTAATTTTTTTTTTATGGTGTAGATAATAATAAACTCTGGGTATGTCAATGCATACTTTCATACATATATTCTCTCTTTTTCAAGGCTTCTTCTATGTATCAGTATTGTGTCATACTGGTATTTGTTGGGAATGGGCCCACAATCACAACAAGAAGCCACACCCACAATTATGGAGATAAACAGAACAAGAACGACACAACCACGAAAGAAAATCAAGCAAACAAACACAACAAGATTTAAATGTGGTTCGGCCCAACAATACCTACGTCCACGTGCAAAGGTGATCACTACGATTAATATGAAGATTACAAGCACTCAAGACCTCACGTGTATAACTCTTCAACCAAGTTATATGACACACACAATTGCTAGAAACTAATCTCTCCCTCACTAGTTTGTAGCCCTCTCTTGTGTATGTAGAAGATTTCCAACCAATCTTATCAATCCCTTGAGTAAGCCCTATATTTATAGAGATTGTATAGTCCTAATCCTAGTTGTAGTAGGATTTACCCCTATGGTAAGTCTTATACAACAAGGAATACTCTTACACACATTCTTATATAAACTATGAACTTCCACCATCAAAGGAATCCTTATTTGATAAGGAAACCACCAAATAAGAAATCCAATCATAATTAGGAAATCATTCCACTAATGGAATTTTAGGCACAATCCTAACAATCTTCACCTTGCCTCAAATTCCTTCCCATCAGCCCTCAGAGTCTTCATCTTGTAATCTTCAACTTCCACATCGATAGTGCATCACCTTTGCCATCCCCCAAGCTATTCAGCTACACCATTACTCAAGTTCACATCCCCCATGAACTTGAGATCGCCAACGTCGTCAAATACGAAACGCACGAGCTCCGCTTTGCTATTGTGGTCGTCTTCACCTTGAGTAGAAGTTGTCATCATCGAAGTTGTTGGAGCATCATCATCTATTCCCTCAATAGACTTCCCCACTGGCTTCCATACCCTCTTATTCTTCATGACATCTCCAAAATCTGTACTTCCCAACAAAACGTACAAATTTCCAACCTTCTTTCCCAAGAAAATTATACGAGAATCCCGCTTCACCTTCATGAAGCCTCTCTTCGCGACAAACGAGCATCCTTTGGAATCCAACATTCCCAAGGAAATTATGTTTCTTTTCAAACCCGGAACATGAAGCACATCTGTCAAAAGCCTTGTCAACCCATTTGAAGTCTTGATTCGAACGGTTCCAACACCCTTGATTTCTCCAACTGTGTTGTTTGCCATATAGACTTTTCCCTCCATCAGTTTGTAGGACGAGAACCAATCTACATGCGAACACAAGTGAGCAAAACAAGCTGAATCAAGAACCCAATCCGTGGTTTTATTCTCCTCCTCTGTAATTGTCATGACTTCTATGACATCTTCATCCGAATGTTCCAACACGTTTGTAGCGGTACCACTATTATCTTTCTTTGCTGGACAATCTCGCATAAAGTGACCCTTCTCTCCACAATAGTAACACTCCTTATCCTTCATAGGAGTTCTATGTCGTGCTCCTCCACTACCGCCTCCACTAGAGTTCTTCTTCCCTTGCCTTGGCCTCTCTTGTGTAACAAGTGCTTGTGCATCTTCCAACTTTTCCTCTTTGTTATCCATCTTCTCGCTAGAGAATAGAGCTTTCTTCACCTGTTCCACCGTTATGGTATCTCTCCCATACAACAATGTATTGAATAATTGATTATGGGTAGATTTTACCGACGTAAGGAGAATGATAGCTTTGTCTTCGTCATCTAGTTTGAAGCCAACATTGGATAACTCGCACAATAACTTGTTAAACTCACCTATATGGGCTTGAAGATCAACTCCTTCTTTCCGCCTAAAGGAGTACAACTCTTGCTTCAACATAAGACGGTTGGTGAAGTTCTTCCCCAAATAGAGATCCTCAAGCTTTTCCCACAAAGCTTTTGCAGAGGTCTCCCCCATGACGTCGTACACCACATCATCTACCAAACTAAGCCGCATGGTGCTAATGGCTTTAGAGTTAATCCTCTTCCACATCTTGTCGGTCATCCCTTCCGGCTTGTTATCTTCACCGCACAATGCATCCTCTATACCTTGTTGCACCAAGGCGTCCTTCATACGCACTTGCCACATGCTGAAATTCTTCTTGCCATCAAACTTTTCTATTGCCATTCGCATATCCCCAAGCGAACTATCTCCAGCTGCCATGGATTCTCAACCGAGCTCTGATACCACTTGTTGGGAATGGGCCCACAATCACAACAAGAAACCACACCCACAATTATGGAGATAAACAGAACAAGAACGACACAACCACAAAAGAAAATCAAGCAAACAAACACAACAAGATTTAAATGTGGTTCAGCCCAACAATGCCTACGTCCACGTGCAAAGGTGATCACTACGATTAATATGAAGATTACAAGCACTCAAGACCTCACGTGTATAACTCTCCAACCAAGTTATATGACACACACAATTGCTAGAAACTAATCTCTCCCTCACTAGTTTGTAGCCCTCTCTTGTGTATGTAGAAGATTTCCAACCAATCTTATCAATCCCTTGAGTAAGCCCTATATTTATAGAGATTGTATAGTCCTAATCCTAGTTGTAGTAGGATTTACCCCTATGGTAAGTCTTATACAACAAGGAATACTCTTACACACATTCTTATATAAACTATGAACTTCCGCCATCAAAGGAATCCTTATTTGATAAGGAAACCACCAAATAAGAAATCCAATCATAATTAGGAAATCATTCCACTAATGGAATTTTAGGCACAATCCTAACAGTATTGACATTGACGTACACGCTCAATAGAGTTCTTTTTAAGTACCATTTATTGTAAATCCAATTTCTGAAAAATATAAGAACAAAAGGAAAATATTTACTTCAATTTCTCATATTGATGTGTTACATAGATTTATCAGGCATTGTAATCAGCACAGCTGCTAATTCTTTTATTTGACTCTTATTTTAGTTGCCTAACAAGAAGTTTTGTCCGTGCATTGCACGGGAAGCATTTCTTAAGAAAATGCATCTTAAACCAAAAGTATTACAAAAATACATAACTCCAAAAAAAATAAAACATGCATTTATAATGAACAATGAACTATATAAAAAGAGTAATTGGCACTTTACCTATGATTATAACAATAAATTTCTCTTGGATAACAAGCTAATTTTTCCTTGCTGTTGTACCAGGTTTCATACATTTTCAGAAATCCTCAAGTTTCCGATATTGTTGATATTTAAGGCACCTCTGATCCTTCAGGTATATGTTGGTTATTTGAGAAATGCTTGATTACGAAAACAAAAACCAAATTTGGGTCTATTTCATGTGATGACCTAACACAGTTCTGTGGATGCACCATGCAGGAAATTGGTTATGGTTCAGGAGAAGTATTTATAAAACGAATTGCGGCGAAGGCAGGGGAATGTGTTGAAGTAAGTTTTCATCTCCATTTAAGTGGAGCCATTGTCTGAACAACTCCCTGAAAACTCCGATACCAAGTGTTATCTAATTGTTTTTGACAGGTTCGTAATGGTAAATTGTTGGTTAACGGTATTGTTCAAGATGAGGATTTCATTTTAGAGCCACTTGCTTACAAATTGGATCCACTGGTAATACCTCCTGCTTTCATTACATTTCATGATGTGATTTGTTAAGAAAAATGTTTTATGCCCGTGACATTGTTTAGTGTTCTGAGCGTCCCAACTATTTTGCAGCTTGTGCCTGAAGGTTATGTGTTTGTGATGGGAGATAACCGTAATCACAGTTTTGACTCCCACAATTGGTAATTCCAAAACCTCAAGTGTTAATATTGCTGATAAATATTTGTTTGAAATATGTTGCATGAGTTGGGAAAGAACCATATTGGCGGGTCTATTTGACCATTTTGCTGTCGAATATATTAGAAGTGATCTTATTAACCACCAAGTCACCAGGGTATAGTATATACAGATTTCTATTTGTTCTAGTTACTTGCATTTGTAGTTAGAAGTAAATATTTTTACATGTTACGTTTGTCTTATTATCAGGGGTCCACTTCCCACCAAAAACATTGTTGGTAGATCGGTGCTTCGTCACTGGCCACCCTTGAAAATATCAGATACTATATATGATCCACGTGCACCGAAGGAAGCTGAAACATTTTCTTGACCCGTCATCCCTCTGTTTCCAGGGGAGGGGGAGGATCTCAGATTACTTCTTTCGTCTAGTTATAATTATTTTGGCCCCGTCTTCTCTTTTGTCTCATTTTTGGGCTCTTGTGAATATTCTTCCCCCCTCCTTCTTTTTGCTCTGGCTGATATGAATGCTTATTTGGTGAATGTTCTGTAATGACTTTAGAACTTCCTATCTACAAGAAGAATGGGAAAAAATGAAGAGAGAAAGGAATGAATTCTTTTAGTTCTTTTGTTTATAATTGGTGGTCATTTTTTAAATGAGGTACAAATGCTTGCTAGTGTGAATATTGTTGGAATAATTGAGTTTCCTATTATTTGGGCATTGGGCTTTTTATTTCAAAAATGCAAATAAAGTTATTTACATTGATGTGACTAGTATCTTGCATTAAAAATATGGCCGTTGGAGGCTATTAAATCTATTAATTCTAATATTAAAAATATGGTCGTTGGAGGTTATTAAAACTATTAACTCTTATATTAAAAATATGGCCGTTGGAGGCTATTAAATTTGTTTTTAATAAAATGACCGTTGGGCAATTTGTCTAATATAAATAACCTTCCCTCTTCCCATTTAAACATAGAAAAAAAATTCCTCTCTTTTGTGATTTTTCAAAAAACAATTTCATTATTTTAGAGCAATTCTGAGCACTAATATATTCTTTCAATTCGAGTGCACGTTTGGAAGAAACTGATTGCTGAATCCTGGAGAGTATAGCGCTGAGACCTTGTGCATCGAGTCATTGACTCTGAGGGGCGGAATTGTTCTTAAGGACAGTGCAAACTATTGCACGCCTCAATCAGATTCATATCATAGCCGTATCCTTCTATATTTTCCAACAATCTTAAGAACAATAATGGATACTACTATGCTATGATCACCGCGTATACGACACTAAATTCCACTTGCCATGGCGAAGTGAACTGCTTAGAGATGTTGGCTCTGCTTGGATTCGTTTATGTATTTGTTGACTATCATCCCAACAAGGATTCTCATGACCCTTTTGAGGCTTTTGAAAACAAGGTCAGTTCCTTGATTTTCTGAGAAAAACCTTTTTGTAATGGCTAGCTATCTGTTACTAGTATTTAGTGTGAGTGTTGCTAATAGTTACTTTTTGCTCGCATAATATATCAATGTTATAAATTTATTTCTAGTCTTTTAGTTGTAGCTCTATTACTTAATCAAAGAGCCCGAAATTAATGAAAAATGTGATATCAATTCCCATAGAGCAGAAAATCTATTGAAAACAAGAGTTTGCAAAAATTAAGACTGTATGAATTCATATTCTTATTTTTTGATATCTTATTGTAGGGAAAGCAAAATATGGTACCCTTGTTTATTCACTGTGCAATGTCTCAAATATTTTAAGAAACCTTTTCAGTTTCAATTTTATTCAATGTGTATGTGCCAATGGTTAGATTGTGATGGCACACTTAAGTGCATTTGTTTGTACAATAATTCCTTCATTATGGCTTTCTTTTGTATCTTTGAAAAACTGTTGAACCCAATAAATTTTAATATGGGTCTGCTTAAAGTCATAGAGACGTGGGTAGAAAATAATTTTCTTCATTCAAAAGTTATATTTTTATAGGATTGAGTTTAGCCTCATGGAGACTAATTAAAACACCTCTTGACCATGTGTAGATTTAAGTATTGTTTGCGTATGGTTTGCAATATCTGTTTATTTATCTACATATGTTAATATATCCATGTGTCTACGTGTATGTAATTTAAGGAAAAGAAAACAGAACAGACTTACCCATGAGTTTTGGAGAGGCCAAATTGTAATGCTTGGCTAGAATGTTGAATTAGTTGGTTTGAGCTCTTCCCTAAATTTTATGAACTCTATTGAAAATATGACCCCACCCCTTTGGGCCTTTGTAGATCTCGTTGTAAAAGTACTTGAGGACTTTGTCTCCTACTCGTGAGTATGATATTATACTAAGTTATGTATAATGTAATATATGAGGCGAAAGAACACTTGTTGTGCATGGACTTGCAAATGCAGAATGATATATTATTCGATGTAATAGGACCGTTGTAAGCATATGTTTTTTGCTCCAATTTTTTTTTTTTGGCACATGATATTTTATTCATTCAAGGACCAATTGAAATGTTTCACACATTTTGGGGCAAGCTTTACAAAAATGTGTTTTGTTTAAATCAGAGTGCCCCACTCTAATAGTAAAATAAAGAGTAAAAATAAAATAAAATAGTTTATCCTAATTTTATCATTTTCAAATATTGGGTTATTTGGCATATGATAAAATTTTTTAATCATAAGAAAACTGCCAGTGAAGCTGTAGCTTGTACCTTTTTGACATGCGTTTAATATTAGTGCTTGCAGATTTTAGACATAAAATTATATGTGATTTTTTAGTCTATTGATGCAAATTTTTACAAGCATGTAATTTCTTTTGAAATTGAGTAGTAGTGGGGGGTTTCTCAACCTCCTGTTTTGTTCCATCTATACAATTGAGTTTAGAGGTTGTGCCACGAAGGAGTAAGAAAGCTAAGTGCTAATATTTTTTTTTATCCATTTACTTCAAAAGGAGATCCTATTTACTTAGAAAATGTCTTACTACTTTAAGGCTGATTTCTTGAAGATAAACAATACAAGATGAGATGGGCTTTGTTATGTCCTATAGTACATAATTCATGAGGGGTAACGACCTGAATGTATTGTGATAGAAAGTAAAATAAAAAAATTAAAAAAAACCTGATGGTTTTTATTGGAAATTGTGAAGCTACTCTAGTAGCTAAGGGTTTTTAAGCTAAAAGAAGAATGTTGATGTTTTGGATACCTATTCTCATACTATGTCCATTTGAATATATTAGTTGTTGCTGATATGCATGAGTTGCATATTTATCAAAAGGATGTTAAATTCTCAGTTTTAATGAAGAGTTAAAGGAGAAAATTTATTTGCATAAACCGAAGGGTTTATAAAATAAAGTGTGTATACTTGTTCATTCTCTCTAGCTATGTGGTTCGAAAGTAGCACCCAACCAGTGGCATGAAATTTTTTAATCAAACTATTATTACTAAATGTTTGGATGTGACAAGTGAGATGTATGTGATGATATTGATATATAAGTATGATTTTTATATTTAGAGATTGCAAGAGAAATCAAGTTTTCTTGTCTCTTAATTTTGATTTAAAAGATTGGGTGAATTCCTATGTAATTTTATAAATTAAAATTACAAAATCTCTTGTTAATATTTCGTTTGGTCAATATCACTAGATTGAAGAAGTTGTGAGTAAGGAAATTATTTTCCGGAATAGAGTGAGAATTACGGGAAAGGAAATACTCACTAAAACATTTTTTAAAACAAAATGATCGCACTGTATATTTTATTGTGGAAATTAAACTCAGTCTTAGTGGTGCCAGAAGCATTGTCTGTTCCACAGGCTAATGTAACTAAAAGTCATTTGTGGCTATGGTTATGAAAGTAATCTCCATAACAACTTTTAAAAGAAATTTATTTATGTGAGTGCCTCTAGGCACATGTGTATACTCTTCAATGTACTGAAGAGTGATACTCCTAAATGTTTTACTTAGTGAATCTTACAAAACCAAAATTTGGGTACTAGCATTGTGAAATTGGATTTCCCTTCTGGGAATAAAATTAAATTAAAAAATGTATTCTGGTTTTCGTCAATTGTGATAGCATACGTCGATGCAAATTGGATTTCGATTTTAGATGAGACAAAATCAACAAGAAGATTTATATTTTTACACTTAGCAGAGGGTGCAGTATCTTGGAAGTCGTCCAAGAAAACTTGCACAGCGAAGGCAATAATGGAATATAAGTTTGTAGCTTTTGAGAAAGTTAGTACTGAGGCTAAGTGGTGTAGAAACTTCTTAGCAGATGTTCCTATTTGGAATAAACCACTTACATCGGTTTCTTTACATTGAGATAGCCAAGTTGTAAAAAGCTGAGCTATGAATAAGCCATATAATGTCAAGAGTAGGCATATACGCCTAATACATAATATTGTGAAACAGCTGTTTGAGATAATTTATATCTCTTAATTTTTGCTAGGTCAGAAGTGATTTTAGCTGACCATTTAACAATACCACTAGGGAGAAAACTAGTGTATAAAACATCGAGGGGAATGGGGCTTATGCCTATAACAAAAATCAACAATGATAGTAACCCAACCTATGTAATTGGAAAACACCCAAGAAATAGGTTCATATGGGTAATAACAAGTCATTGGTTGATTTGAGATGCACTATGATTTGATTATCTTGTTGTCCATTCCTATGGTGAATAGTGCAATTGCAATGAGAAAGGTTGAGTCAAACTCTTAATGAATTCCATAGTCCATACTGAATGGATGGTATGTTTAATTGCAATACATACTTGATGGATTCACCTATATAAATGTGAACGTGGGCCGCTTTCTATGAAAACGTAGGCAAGTTTTCTAGAGCACTTATGAAAATTCAGGACTGGCGCAGGGCCTAGAGGTGCCACACAGATTAGAGTTGCTCTATGGTGTATAGTGCAATTGCAATGAGAAAGGTTGAGTCAAACTCTTAATGAATTTCATAGTCCATACTGAATCGATGGTATGTTTAATTGCAATGCATACTTGATGGATTCACCTATATAAGTGTGAACGTGGACCGTTTTCTATGAAAATGTAGGCAAGTTTTCTAGAGCACTTATGAAAATTCAGGACTGGCGCAGGGCCTAGAGGTGCCACACAGATTAGAGTTGCTCAGATTATGAGGAATCAATATGGGTATAAGACGACTGGTTTACGTTAAAGGTTCTGGTTCATAGAAATTTTATTTCACCAAATTCCTATAAGTCACTTCTTATATTCCTAGGGACTGGTTCATAGCCCTAAAGGCACCACTTCTGATGCATTGAATTCTCTTGCTCCATTCTTTTATTTGTTGTTTAAATTTTTGAAATAAGGGGGGGGGGGGGGGGGGGGGGGGGATGGGATTGTTGGAATAATTGGGTTTCCTATTATTTGGGCATTGGGCTTTTTATTTCAAAAATGCAAACAAAGTTAATTACATTGACGTGACTCGTATCTTGTATTAAAAATATGGCCGTTGGAGGCTATTAAATCTATTAATTCTAATATTAAATATATGGTCGTTGGAGGTTATTAAAACTATTAACTCCTATATTAAAAATATGGCCGTTGGAGGCTATTAAATCTGTTTTTAATAAAATGACCGTTGGGCAATTTGTCTAATATAAATAGCCCTCCCTCTTCCCATTTAAACATAGAAAAAAATTCCTCTCTTTTGTGATTTTTCAAAAAACAATTTCATTATTTTAGAGCAATTCTGAGCACTCATATATTCTTTCAATTCGAGTGCACGTTTGGAAGAAACTGATTGCTGAATCCTGGAGAGCATAGCGCTGAGACCTTGTGCATCGAGTCATTGACTCTAAGGGGCGGAATTGTTCTTTAGGACAGTGCAAACTATTGCACGCCTCAATCAGATTCATATCATAGCCGTATCCTTCTATATTTTCCAACAAATATAACCACTAAATTAGCTTTGATTTTATGATTGACGGATTGCGATACCAGGTAAGAAGAGACTATGATTTACCAGATATCAGGTAAGAAGAGACTGTGATTTACCAGTTTCCGTAGAGGATTTTATGGAGGATGAGATATTGGAGGTGGAGGGGAGTATATCTTTGAGTAATGCTATGTTTACGAAATTTGGTTCTAAATGCTTTTAATAATTGTACCACATGCAATGGTGACCGCTGCATCATATGGTACAGCTGCTAAAGCATTTGAGTACCATGGGCGGACCTAGGTTTTGAATTCAGGGAGGGACTAATTCAATAGAGCATGTATAACTGTAGAAATTGTTCACTGACCTAGTGAGTCATTGGGAGCCTCCAGAGTGTAGATTTCGCGTGGAGAGAGAGTAGTTGGGAGTGTTCTGTTTGCTCTTTTGAGGTAGTTTTGAGACCGACTTTTGTAATTTTTGTCTAGTGGTTCTTTGTTGTGCTACTTGTTTTGGTTAGTTTCCCTATTTGTATTATTTCCTGTTTTTGCAAGAAAAATCAGCGACTCTAGGTGCTATTTTTTGTTATTTGTATTATTTCCTGTTTTCCATATTAAAATGCTTGACAAATTGTAGATGTACCCATCCAAAGTTACACGACGTCCAATCTTGCTTTTCATGTTTTGCTTGGGTTTGCGTATTTGTCAAATTTTAGTAGTTTTTTTTTCTTCTTTGGAAAATGATTAATCAATAAAAGAAAAATGCTAAATGGCAATGTACACATGTCCAAGGGGCATACCCCAAGAATTACAATCAGCACAAACAAGCGTAGTGAACTACGTAACATGAGATGAAATCAACTAAGACCAAGGTCGAAGAGAGAAGACCATCCGAACCTAACAAAGAAAACCAAAAGTAAGGAAACAAAAGACAACAAAGACAGGACAAAAAATGGGAATGCCAATCACTTAGTCTCGGCGATGACCCTTATGATGATTTCTTCGAAAAGAAAATTCTTTTTAGCTTCTTTTTTTCCTCTGTCTGGAGGACGAGGGACTGACTAGGTCCACATATTCATCCTCATGATCTGTAACAAAATCATCATTAATACCACCCTACACCATTTCATGAGATATAATTGGAGCTTCCCTATTATCAACTTCATGCACAACATATGCATGACCAGAGGAACTAGCCCCTGAACATAAGATCCTCGCTGAAGCTTCTTCTCCCACTTTTTGTCAAATTTTAGTTGTTCCCACAGCTTTTACCTGTTAGCTAACTAATCATGCACATCTTTCATTTGGCTAGTCCATCCTTCCCGGCCATTCCTAAGGACCAAAGATGAACGTAGGTCTACATAGTTGTGTATATCTATCCATAGATTGGCTTGCTTACTTCAAAGCCCTCCCAAAGTTAAAACCTTGGTGGTGAATGTCTAAGTCTAAGGTACTGATTTTTCTTTTCATTTCTGTTTCTTTTATTACTCCTTTACTTTATTAGTGGGCTAAAACTAAATGAAAGAGAAAAATTAAATTAGCTTCCATTTTTCACATTATTGTTTCACACACTCAAAAAAAAAAAAAAAAAAAAAAAAAAAAAACCAAACAGAAGCATGTTCTCTGAAACACAAATGCAGAAAATATTTACTTACTTCTGTGTTAGTTTTTATGGGCAATGTTAAGGAACCTTGTTCTTTGTAGACAGTCAGACATTGTGGTTGTACTCTAATACCATTATGGAAGGGTTGTAAACAAACAATACTATTTCTTCGTGCCACACGTACACACAAAAAAAAAAAAAAAAAGAAAAAAGAAAAAGTAAAAGAAAAAAAGAGAGTAAAATAAAAATAGAAATAAGTAAAAATAAAGAAGAAGAAGAAAAGAAACTGATACTCCTTCACATCAGTCCGCCACTCCACCATAATATTGTGGCAGAACTAATCCCTATTTTGATTTCTCTCTGGTAAGCATAGATATTTTAAAACAGAAGGGAATGTTTACAAATTCATAAAACATGATATAGTTAAGTCCCACTCACTTTCTATTTGGCATTTTTGAGAGTCTATGTTGGTTTGATAAGGAACCAATTTTATCAAATATATATTAGATTCGGCACAAACTTCTGTTCAAGAACTACGAAAATGGTTACTTGCCTTCTGAAATAGCCCCAAATCTTAATGAGTGGCCGAAACAGAATTTTATCTATGTGAGAGTTTAAGTAATTTCTCAATTAAATTTCTACTAACTGGTCATATTTTTTTTAGGGCAATACTATAGTGAGCAGCTTCTCATATGAGAAGGCGGGTTTTAACCGTTGGATGAGTATCTAGTCATAAGATTCCAAGGAATCTGGAGATCCATTTACTGCTAGATGCTCATCCAACGGTTAAAACTCGTCTTCTCATATGAGAAGCTTCTTACAATAGACTTGTAGTGACCCGGAAAATTTTAAAGCGCATATTAAAATTTATTAGTTCTTTTTCGTCAGAGAAAATACCAGTTTTGGAAATTGGTGCAGTATAATATTTACCTGTGTTAGTGAGTGGAGGCGTGAGCTCAACCACATGGGATAGACTCCCATATAGAACTTGGAGCCCAAACAAAAATTGTGCAGTGTGTGCTATACGTGTGTGTTGTACTTGGGGACCAAGTATTACAATCTATATATACACACCTAGAGTTCATTATGTCTCATAACCTCTCAAACTCTCAACAACTCCCTCAACTCTCACTGTCCCTCAATTCTCTCTCACTCTCGGATCATATATATATATATATATATATGCATCCAAGGAATCAAAGCTCGGTTTAAAATTTGGCAATCAAGCTTTGGGTTTTGGAATTCTTTGTAGCTTTCTGAAATCTGAAAATGGGTAAGGTTATACACCAATCTTTTAGTTGAATTTCAGTCCATATATTCACACACACATTGAAATATATATTCAGTGAGTAATTGAAATCAAACTTGATTTCTTATTTGGGAATTCTCTGTAATTCTCTGTAAAATCAATTTGGTAATACTTTCTTTTGTAACCTTGTTAATAACTCAGTTTGTAATTCAATTTTTTTTATAAACTGATGATGTAGATATAGATATACTTATATATATGTGATTCATATATATATATATATCGTTAAGGGTCAGAAAATAGCGAACAGAAAAACAGTCACAGAAACTTGGTTTCTTTATATCAAATGAAAGGTCTCGATCCCACGAGGCTCCATTTCGAATTTTAGAAGCTAATTCGCAACGGTTGTGATGAACGGGTGAATTAAAGTTTTGTCACCGTTCGGTTTTTCAATAAAATCGAGAGCTGTGTTTGATTTCAGTAAAAACCGATTTCATATTTGAAATCTATGCGGAAAAAGGAAGAGATTCATATATTGGAAGTCCTATTTGGATTAAGTTTTCAAACTGGGTAAAATTTAGCCTTTAATTTCAAAACAGGGGAAAAAGAAGGAAGAAGACGACACTGTGACATCTCGCGCGCGCGACCCGCGCGAGCGAGGGGTCGCGCGAGCGGCCCGCTCGCGCGACCAAGCTGTTTTTGGAAAATTGTTTTTAAATAACTACGTGACCCTTCTGAACACACTCCGCGCGAGCGAGGCCTCGCGCGAGCGGCCCGCGCGCGCGACCTCAGGCAGTTTGGTGAAATCTTCTGTTTTGTTGTACTTGAGTCTGTTATGAGCTAAGGGGCCTTGTACTCTATGCTTTAAGAGTTGTACTTTACTGTAATAGTAGTTGTACTTGTGCTTAGAGGTGTTGTACCTCACTGATATACGTGCATTATTGTATATCGAGATTTGTAACAGATTGAGCAGTTCCGGTTTCTATTCTGATTAATTATTCAGGCTATTCTCGGTGAACGGTAGTTCCATATAACCCTCAATAAAGTTGTATAACATGTTTAATAGTGTTCTTACATGTTTACTTGATCTGTGATGCTTTAAGTGTTTACTTGAGCTGCTATGCCTTAAGTGTTTATTTGAGTTGCTATGTGTTTACCTGAGTGATTTCAGCATGTCTATTGTGTTGCTTTAAATTAGAAGCATGGATTGATAATCTGCCTTATGAAATATTGAATATATCTGGATGCTTAGAGCTCCACTACACCATTTGGCCACTTTTGTAACACAGGTGATTTTGGTTTTCTAACGGTAATTTACCGTTGCTATTTTCCAACGGTAAATTTCCGTTAGAAAAGAACATAATCCGTTAGCAATATTTAACAAGAGGTATTTTGAATTTTGTAACGGCTGTAAAAAAAAATAGTAACGGAGAATTACCGTTACAAATTTAGAGTAAAATAAATAAAAGAATAAAGAAAATAACAAAAAAAAAAACCAATAAGGTCAAATATTTAGGCGGAAAAATAAAGGGGGCTTAAATCTGTCAAATATTTAGGCGGAAAAATAAAGGGGGTTAAATCTGTCTTTTGTTGAGCAGCAAAAGAGAAAGAAAAGGGGGAAGAGAGAGAGAGAGAGAGAGAGAGAGAGAGGAAGGAAGGAGAAGAACACTCCATTCGCCGCTGCCATCCACCACCACTCCACTGCCGGTGTCGTCCATCACCACTCCATCGCCGTCACTCACCACCATTCCAAGCTTCAATCGCCATCGATCTGTACCAAACCAGGTTAGCACACACTCTTTCTCTTTCTCTTTCTCACCCCTAAACACCCAGTTCAGATCTGTACCAGATATGTTTCACATGCACACATACACACATACTCTATTCCACAGACACGGAGAGAGAGACAGAGATATATTAGAAATGTGCCAGATCTCTCTCTCTATATAAATTTATATATATCTCTGTGCGCGTGTGTGTTTGGTTGGGGGTCACGGTTGGGGTCTCTCCCATCTTCTCTTAATTTGTTCTTAGCTACTGAGATTGTTAAGTGAATTTATTTTCTCGTGAAAGACCCAAGTCTGGTGTTTCAAGAGTAAGGTTTAATTCATCTAGTTTAATTAAATGTGTTTTGTTATTTTGGTACATTGGTCTCGGTTGTTTTGGTGTCTTGGGGTAGGCCAGAATCGTTGTGATTGTGGCTATGATTTGAGATTAGCTTGTATTCAATGTTTTGTCTAGTCCATGTCGTTGGTTTCTTCTTCTGCTCATCCTCTCTCTCTCTCTCTCTCTCTCTCTCTCTCTCTCAATTGTGTGTACAGATTCTGCAAAGTGGTTAGGGCTCATAAATGGTGATTTTAGCATTTTGAGAAATTTAAATCGATTTGGGGTTATTGTTCCACTTTGGTTCAATGCGCTTCTCTTTGAGGATCTTGTTCCAATTGGTTTAGGGCTTTTGTCTTTCTCATACTTTTATTCTCATCCAATACAAACATGACTTACACGGTTTCCCAAATCCCCTGTTTTGTTGTATTTTTCAGCTTCTAAATACAGCTGAAAGCAGCCCCTACACAACCCATGTTTTGCTGATAGAGTGTTCTTCATTTTTGTGGGCTTCAGTAAGCAAAAGTAGCTCTGGATCTTAAACTTAGCTTCTTTTTTTTTTTTTTTTTAATTGTTGTTAATGCATTTTTTTTAATATACTTCGATACTTTTGTTTTGCTAAACCTTATACAGTGATACTTTGATATAATTTATCAAACACTAGTTGATTATGTAGGAGATAACAATGGTGAAGTTGTAGTGTTGAACTACTATTTTATTTTGTGTACAGTTGGTGTGCACCCACTTGGACATTGTTGATCATCATTGAGTTTTCTGTGTGACTTTCAGTTTTTCAATTAGTCTTGTGATTTGTTTTTTTTTTACTATGCTTTTGAGGATATGAATCTGTGTGACTATGTAAACCCAAAAATCTCAATTGGTTTCTCTCTATTTAGGGTTTTTCAATTGTGGTTGAACCAGTATTTTAACACATACTCACACACTCTATTAATCTATTCCATGACCTTCAATGTTAAAGATTTTATTTCATTTGAAAAACATAGAATTATTCAATGTTAAAGAATCGATTTCATTTCTCAATCAATGGACCTTGAACTTTTCGATGGATTTTATTACATGTGAATTGAATGTAGAATGACGAAAATGGACAGAAATAGAGGACTGGGAAGGTTGCCCCCACCTCTACCTTGTTACTAATTTTTTTTTTAATTATAAGTTTTAGTGGTATACTGGCAGTGATGTAGCAGAGTTAGTTCGTGCTGCGAGAACTGAAAGCAAGGGGAAGCTTGAGAGGCTAAGGTACTCATCTTTTCCCTCTCACAATATTTAATTCCAATAATGTTTTAGGCAATCAAGCTCGTCTCATTAATCTCATAGCTGAGTGTCTAAACAAGCCAAACGCGTCCCAACCCGAGTGGCTTTGGTTGTAAACTCCCTATTGTTGTTCTGTTGGGCAACAATTTATTGTAAATGCTGAATGTTGTTACAAATTCATGAATTTAGTTTAGGTGCTTTTCTGTATTTATAAAGTTTTTACATCTATTCTGTACCCATTTGAAACATAAAATGTTCCCTTACTGGAATGAAGCTGCATTCGCAGCCAGCATCAGATCATTGTTAATAGTACCCAAGCCATTACATTTTAATATTTTCAACTGCCATATCTTTGCCTATTAGTTCATTTAGTTTTTCAGATTTTTTCTGGGACAACCACCAAAGTCCTATTGTTCATTGCCAATGTGTTAAAATGCGATTTAGCTGCAGAATGCTTCACTATGCAATGGTTTAGTAGTGACTAAATCATGATTCATGGCTTTAATTTATATCGGTTAGGTATTTTTTTTTGTTCCTTTCTTAGTTTGTTTACACAATTTTTTTTTCAACATTTCATTCTTTTACTTGTGAGCAATGTTGTGCTTCCAAATTTTGTATCCTAAGTGTGATTCCCAACACAACATTTTTATTGGAGGATTTTAAAGTGGTCCTAATGTTACATGTGGTGAGAACCACATTTAAGATACAAAATTTGGAAAGCATAGTATATATTACTATTTCTTTATTTGCTAAACTAAACTATTTCTATCAAAACTAAAACTGTGTTGATAGCACACTTGAATGCTAATAGGAATTTTTATCCAAATACACAGTTTTTTTTCCCAATGAAATACCCGAGGATACAAAACTGTTACATGCTTCTTATTTTATTTTTTTGTTCTAACTTATGAAGTATATAATTAGAGTAATGCTATGCTTCCCAATTAAGTTTTGTATCCTAAATGTTTTCCAAATATATGTGGTAGTGGGATCACCTTCAATGATGGTGGGGCCACTTCAACATCTTCCAATCAAAATCAGGTGAACCACTGCCACATGTATTTGGAAAGCATTTGGGATGCAAGATTTGGGAAGCATAGCATTATCTGAATGTTTTGCAGGTTTCACTGTATGTGCTGTCATCTACAATTATGCTGGTATTTCTAATGAACAGGAAGAAAGGTAATCCTGTAAATGTTTTTAGAATTGAGGTTTTGCTGAGCATTTATTTACTGTTATCCTGAGGAATTTGTGTGCTGAAAGCCAACCTTTTCCAGTCTATAGTTTTTTTTACAGCCCCCCTTCATATGTGTTGTATGATTATACAACATAGTTTGATTTTTATTGAAGAAGGTACAAAAAAATGAGACCATCTATTAATTATAATTATTTTCTAATTTATAGATAGCTCTCATACCATTCTTTACCTGGCATTTTAGTTTCCTCTACGATATAGCCACATCAAAATTTTTAGTTAATATTCAGGATTTGCCGACCGAGTTGATTTAGCGCTTAGCAGAGAGAAAAAATGAGCTCAAAACTGGTTGCCATGCATTACTGCCAGTGCCCAGCTCTTGCTATTATACTTCAGTTCATTGGAGACACATGATTTAGACAATAAATTCAATCTATTTTGAATTCTCTATTTTAAATTGGCTGGTTTTGATTTGTTTCTTCATCATTTTCTGCTATTTCATAACAAACTTGCTTTGATTGGTGCTGATGAGTGAAAAGTGCATGGACTTTGTGAACATGTTACGGAACTCTGTGTAGAAATAAAGACCATGTATGCTGTTGGGCGAAATAGCATAAAAAATTACTTGTTTTCTGACTCGTGATCAAATATTTGTTTCCCCTTAGAACTGGAATTTGTTATCCCATCTTGCTCATTTTTTGAACTTCTTTTCTTGATTTAGGCCCTGCTTCTCTCAAAAGATGAGGCAGCAAAAGTAACGTAAGTATGTGATTAAAAGTCTTGGCTTTGTAGTGTGTGTGTGTGTGTGTGTTTGTTTTGATAGGTTTCTTCTTTGGCTTATCCCTTATCCTCTCAATGAAAGTGATAAGCTATTCAAATAGTTTTTAAGGTCTAATCATATTCTCTTTGATGGCAGCAAGAAATCTGAGAATGGTATCTCCCGTAAATGCAATTCCATTTTCTGATGAATGGTTGGCTGCCATTGAAGCAGTATTTCATTGGGTAATCATCTTGGTCATATGTCCAAAATATGTTGTCCGTTACTTAGTGTACGGTATATGAATCTTGCAAATATGTTTGCTATCAGCTATTTGAGAATGTTATATCAATTGATACTTTTTGAGACATAAATCCTAGCAGTAACCCACTTAGATGTTTCTGTCATTCTGATACTACTCTTTAAGTTCCAAAATATGGTATCTTGTATAAAATTTTGTGCAGGACATTCTAAGCATGAAAGGTGGTGCTGTACAAAATTGACCCCCTGAGAAATCTGAACATCAACCAAGTCCATGGTCTCCGGTAAGGACTTACTATCTAAATTCTCAAAATGTCAAACACATGTAATGTACGCTTCAAGTGTAATCTGCAGTTTTTCTCATCACCAACACACTAATTTTATTCAAACATGAGCTAGAGGGTAGCTCTGAATGAAAAAATTTCTATACCATTACCACCATATTCTAAGTAGATGACAAGATCATTAAAAGGTTTTGTTCTGGGTAATATTCAATTCAGGCTCAGCTTTTAAAAGAACTTATCATTGAGTGTTTAGTACTGTCTAAATTTCCACTGAATTTGTTCTTCTCACCTCCTTCCACGTTTTTCTTTGGTATGATAATTGATAGCTTTCTAAATGCTGTTGGTTAGCATATGTGTTTAATGTATAAAGCCAATTTGTGTTTATCAACTATCACAATATGTTTCTAATTCCCACGTTGCATTACGGATTGGGCCTGCCAATTATGGCATAATCTGTTATTTGTGCCTAACACAAGCAAATCATCCCAAAATGTAGACTTATAGCTTTTGAATGCATGACCTCCATGACATGAAGTCAAACATTTCCTATTCCCAAAAATCCCATTTAAACTCACATGTTCTCTCCGACGGGCACGTGCTTTGCACGTGCACCCTCACTAGTCTATATATAAGTTTATAACCATCTAAATCTCTTTTGTGATCCTAAATAAAAAAGAGTGGTTTAAATATGTATATGTGAACATATATAGGAGAATGGAGGCAAATGAAAAGTTGCATTAGTGTAAAGTTCTAAATAATTAGTTGCATTAGAATGGTTTATTAGTTGTTCAAAATCTGTCCCTAATTTACAACACCTAGGCTTTGCTTGGTTTGTGAATTCATTGAAGGAAAAAGAAAAGGGAAGAAAAGAAGAAGGAAAAGGGAATGAAATGGAAAAAGGACAAGTAGATCCAAATAAGATTATGTTTTACTTTTTTGACTAAGAGATTTGGTAGTTGCTTTGTTCGAAGCTTTCTTGTCTCGGTGGTTCATTAACTTTGCTTTACACCTCTTGATTCTTGTCTCGGTTGTTTCCTAGCTTTTTTGCCACTTGCAGGATTTTATCTTACTACCGATGAACTTATTTATGATTGGACTCATCATATTGTCACTAGGCAAATGTCACAGTACCCTCGAGTATTTTTGTGCTACAATGGTTTCCATTCTTCTTGACACTCATGCTTACTAAGAGGAGCAGTGAAATAGAGAGGTACTCTTCTATTTTCTCCTGTGTTGATTGTACTTTAATATAATTTCCTACTTGTACTATTAAGACCTGTTTGATATTGAACAATATTGGGTTTTTTTCCCCTTGAAAATGTATCCATTAATTTGGGAAGAAATATAAGTGCCTAGCCTTTGCCACTAAGTTTTTTTTCGTTCATCAACAAGTTAAAATGTATTTTTGTAGGTAACTAAATTTAAATGACTAATTAATTAAATCTAATCAGTTTCTCTCCTTTCCTATATGTATTTTCTGTTTTGTTCTGCTGTCCACTAGCTGCTGTGTTTTCTATGTATAAAACTCAGTTTGTTGTGCTATTTTTGAGATTTACACAGGCTGAAACAACAACCAACATTTGCTTTTGTAGTACGTACCAGGTATGAAGCAACATTTGCTTTTGCTTTTCCCCGATGCTTCTCATTTCTATTAAAAAAAACCACAATGGAGAGCCGGTGGGAGTTGATCTTATTGATTTTTTTAAAGGTGATTTATGTTTCTATATTGCAGAGAATTTGGGATTTGACCAAGGAAGAGTACCAACGCTTAGAGAGCCGGTGGGAGTTGAGAAGTGTTAGCATAGTTTGATACGTGCTAGATATTTGGGCAAGAAGAAAATTACATGATTATAAGTTTTAATTTTTTACACAAATTTTTTTTTTGTTTAGTTTATGTCCAGAGACCCAAGGATATGTAAAAAAATATAATTGATATTTAATTTATGTTTGAATGGATGAAACATTTTGGATTCTACATGCTATGATTATTATTGATTGCATTTGTTGTAGATTGAGTTTATATATATTTTAGAGATTAATTATGCTTATGATTAAGAGGTGAGTGCTAAATGTTAATTAGGTGCAAATAAAAATTGGGAGCATAATTTAGTATTTATGTTTTTCATATTTAAAATAATTACTAATGGTTTATATCCGTTAGTAATTGTCTTGAAAGTGTTAGAAACTGTCATATTACATACCGTTAGTAATGAAATTACTAACGGTAATTTACCGTTAGTTTTTTTGTATATAAAAGTGTTAGAATATAAACTGTTAGAATAAATATTACTAACGAAAATTTTCCGTTAGGAAAAATAAATTACTAACGGAAAATATCCATTAGTAAACATATTACTAACGGTAATTTACCGTTAGTAAAAATACTTTTTCTAACGGAAAATTACCGTTAGAAATTCTGTTAGAATTATTACCCACGCTCTATTTCTAACGGTAAATTACCGTTAGGAATTATTTTACTAACGGTAAATTACCGTTAGAAATGTGCTCTTTTGGTGTAGTGCTCGCATATGTCATAACATTTCATAAGCATGCATGATCACGAAAATCACAAAAATGATTTTGGGATGAAAGACCTTTAAGGCTTTCGATTTTGAAAAAAAAGGGAGGTCTCAGAGACTTCCAGGTTTTGAAAAGGGAAGACCTTAGAGGCTTCCGTGCATAAAACCCTCTAGGAGGGATTTTGATTTGAAAAGATAGAAATCCCGGATTTGTGGGTTGGCGTGTGAGATGGGTACCACTAGGAACTCGAATTGCGGGATGTGCTGCAAGAAACCCCCGTAACGGTAAAGGCTAGGCCTCCGTGTAATTCGTAAGGCCCAAAGTCCCGCACGTTTGAGGCTAGGCCTACGTGGACGGGAAGCCCATGGTCCGGGTAATGATATTGACGATTGAGGGTGAGTGTTTGAAAATGCACGAAAAGTGATTTTCATACATGACATTGGCATTCATTGCACTCACACATGTTATATAACAAATGTTATTGTGTGGTTATATGACTATACGAGCCCTTTGGCTTATGGACTATCAAACATTTCCTTTTCAGGTGATATAGATAAGGGTAAGGCTTCCGAGATTTGATGAACTTCGCTTTGTTTGAAGGTCGAGTTATGGGATTTTAATTTAAATGATGGTTCAAAGAGCATGTTATGATTTAATTGGACAAGTTTTAGTCCACCAGCTTTTAAATAGCATAATAGCTTAACTCTGATTTTTCGTTCTTATCTTGAAAATGATTTGTTTCAAGAAAGGATAGTTTTCAAATGAAAACCCGATTTCTGTGTTATTAATGTCTTCCAAGTGATGAATATAGTTTTCAAGCCCGGAGTAGAGTTTACTCGTGAAGATCCCGTTTAGGGAAGAAATTGTGAGATCATGATACTTTGTATTCTTAAAAACCTTGGGTTTTTATTATAAGAGTTTCTAACGTTTGAGAAAAAGACAGTAAGTCATTGTATTACTTTTCGATATGTGAAACCAAGTTCGAGTTTCTATTTAAAAGTTGTTTTATAAAGCCGGTGAAGAAGATTGATAAATGTTTATCCAATCTATATTTTTTTCCGCTGCACTGTTGTTCATTTGATGAACCAATAAAGAGTTTCTATTAATATCTTTTAAATTAACAAGCAAAGCTTTTCAAAAGACTAGTTTAATACTTCCGTGATTGTTTTAATCATATCTGTGAGTCTTTAAAGATTTTGATTTCCTATCAAGGATTTGCAAAAAGGCTATTCTATGCTTCCGCAGTAACCCTCGGAGTCTAGGACTCGAGGCGTTGTAAAATGGTATCAAAGTTTTGAGGTTTAAAAATTTAAATGTTTCAGAGCTTTGGACTTTAAGTGATCTTAAAGTTTAAACGTTTGTTTTTCTAAAGAGAAAGTTTTTCAGATAAGCTTCGGGTCTAGGACTCGAAGCATTACAAGTAAGTTTAGTTCTTTCGCTCTTGGTTATTATTATTTTATTTTACATTAGCACCCCCTCGCCTGTGGGACCCGTGGCGGGGCGGGGCGCTACAAGACTTGCCCTTTTTTTTATGCTCCCCCGAAGCATCTTGAGTTGAATTCTGGAAGCGAAGGCATCATTGTAACATTACCTGTCAAAAGTCACTTGTCTACTCAGGAGCTCTCCTGGTGCAAAATATTTTCTATTTTCATTTTCAATGAAAAGTTTTCTGAAATAGTTTTCATTTTTCATTTGCAACAAATAAAGAAAGCGTGTTTGGATTGTAAAAATAAAAAAAGTATTTTTAAAAAATGAAATGCTGAAAATATGTTTGGGTCTTGTGTTTTGAAAAACTATAAAAACTATGAAAATTTTCTAAATACTACATTCAAAGTTTGGGATCTTTAAAGATATATTCTACTGATTTAGGACCCTTGGATGATGCCTTGGAGTAATCTCAATCATCCAACCAAACACCTCACCCTTAAATGAAAAACCATTATAGTTTTGGCCCAAAACCTACCCCCCACCTCTCTAGTCGGTTACATGCAAGTTAAGGTAAGACACACCATCACTCTGCTCTCTCTTCCTACTTCCTGTATATTCCCATTCTCCCCTCTTTACCTATCGTTTTTGAAACCAACGGTGAGCAAACCCCAACCTGGCGAACACCACTACTTTGGCGGACCAAAGACCGAATCCAACCCACAACCCCACAACTCCGGCTTACCGACGACCCAACTCAACCCACAACTCCACAACTCCGACGGACCACAACTCCCGAACCCAACCAACCGACTACCCCACAACATTGATCGCCCTCTGCTTCTCTCTTCTCTCCAGTCCTCTCTCGCTCTCTTCTTCCAGAACCGGCTCTGACCCTCTCTCTCTCTCTCTTTGTGTGTCCATCGACATCTACTCGTGGTTAATATCTCCCTCTCTCTCTAAATATATATATTTAAATTGGTTTTATTAATTTACATGTTGAGTACACCAAGATGGATTCATTCTGTCTAAATTGCTCTTATCAATTTTCGATTTATATTGTTTCCCTCTTTCTCTTTGTTTGTTGGTCAAGGAAATGAAGCCCTAATATTTCCAGATTCATTGAATTGGAACCCTACAAAGGTAACCAATGATTTGTGTGTGTACCCTAATAAATGTTTGGATTTGGGTGTGTAAAATAAAAAAAGAGTGCAACATACAACCTAGTTGTTTGTATTTTGTTTATGAGGAAACTTAATCTTGAGCTCAAGTAGTGGTACACTTGTATATTGTTTGCCCAATCGTGGTTTAATTTGTGCTATTTCAGAATAAAATATATATGTATATATTTGTAACAGTACCAATCAAGGAAAAATCAAACTTTGTGGTTGATAGTCTTGATAATATGGGTCACTGTATATAACAATATGCATGTATGTGCTTGGTTGACAGTCTTAGAATCTTTACAAATCTTTACAAATCCTTACAAATACAGTCTTAGAAATCTTCAAACTTTGTTCATTCTTTCTATGCTTATTCTTCAATATGCATAGATATTAGATTTATGGCACCAAATTCCTAGCCCAATTATTAAATGGTTCAACTCCAATTCAATTCTGATAACATGCTTTAGTGTTGAGAGTCATCTACCAATCCCTTTTTTTTGGTTCATTTTCTTAGGCCTTCCTTAAGTGATAGGCCATCACATTTACTTAGGACTTCCAAATTGGATTGTCCTTTTTGCCCATCAAGTTAAAACAGCACAACATGTTTATCAACATAATGACAATCAATAAGTTTTTTTTTTCCAGGTTCTACACTTTTGCTTATCATCCAGGTGATCATGAACCTCCACTCGCAAAAAAAAACTCCTTCCATTGTTTGGTTGCCTTTTGACAATTGTTTAGCTATTAATACATTGCTACAATTAATATCTTCTGCTACTTGGATCTCCATAAACTGGATGCTTTTTCTGTGTTGAACATTATTGCATTGAATCTTTTTTTAGAATGTTTTCCAATTCGCTTTTTACACAGCATTAAAAAATTTAAATTTCTAAAATATAATTGTAATGCTATGCTTCCCAATGCATGTGACAATGAGACTACTTCAACACCATTCAATCAAAATTAGGTGGACTCACTTGTATAGCAAGTATAACTTCGAGGAAGTAATGTTAATGCATGTTATTCTTTTTTGCAGTACTTGGTTGGGTCTTTGCAAAGACCCATATAAAAAAAATGGGGTATGTTTTGGATTAACTCCATTTGCATTTTGAATAACTCCATTTATGTTTATAAACATTTTAGTGTTTTGATCTTGAAAATGATGCATGTGTATAAATGTAGGAAGAAGCTCAATGTCATAAGTAAGGTTAAGGGTAAGAAGAAGATCACCCCTGTGAAGAGTGCAGAGAAGAAAGGAGATAAAGTTGGTGGTCCCAAACTTTTGTGCGAAAAAGTTTGGCTTTTGTACTAGTAAGTCAAAATTGAGATATATTTTTACTGTAATGCAATCATGAAAGCATTCTTATATGTTTTGTTCTATTTTGTAGCGCTGAAAGAGCTAATGAGTTGAGGAAGCAAAATGAGCCTTGCAAGAAAACGAAGGCGGTCAGATAATAAAGCCCTTAATAGGATGTTGTAGTCGAACTTTAATTCAATGACATTCATTCACACACTAATTATCTATGTATAGATTAAGTGGGAAATTGCAAAAGCTTGGGAGGCAATGACCCCTGATGAAAAGAGGCCTTACTTCCAGGGGGCCAATGAGGCAAAAGAGGCAAACCAAGAGGTGAAGAGGCATCTTCCAGAAGATGAACAACAAAAAAAGCCTAGGAAAAAATTGAAGGTATCCCACTTTGTGTTTCTATAGATAAACAAGAGTTGATTTACTGTTACTAACAAATAGACTTTTTTTTGAATAAAATAGACAAGCTCAGAATATACGATAATCACCTGCACATCCTTGCCGACAATTATGGAGATAATCTGCAATCTTAACGAGGAACAGGTGCAAGCAGTCAAAGATCTCGAATTTGGGGGTTCGTTGAGATTACAGTGTATCCACTTGGACCGTGAACTATGCGGGTGGCTCGTGCACAATTTTGATCCATCCAAGTGTTGCTTGAATGTCCATGGGAGAAAATTGGTCATTACAACAGTCGATGTACATAATATGTTGGGCATCAGGTCAAAAGGATCAATGAAGAGTTGGGCAGGGTCAACTAAGGATATCATTGATTTGTGTGATCAATATGGTTTTGTGAATGGTCAAATGAGTGTAATCTGATTGCAGGAAGATCTTAGGGCTATGGTTGATGGTGGGCATGAGTTTAGATTGAGGTTCACATTGTTAGCGCTGGGATGCATGTGCTACCCAGGCACAAAGCCATGCATCAAGTCTAGCTGGATGCATATTGCCAAGGATCCCAAGGCCTTGGAAACTTTAAATTGGGGAAATATGTTGTTGGATGAACTTATGAACGGTGTGAAAAATTACAAGGAGAAGAACACAGGCAGGGGCTGTGTTAGTGGTTGCGTCTTCTTCCTTATGGTAGACCCCATTTAGTTTGTGTTGTTAAATTGTTGTTCTTAGTTACATGCATTAACATAACACCTAAATTAGCCTGATAATAAACTCATACTGATTTTGTAGATTTTCTACTTTGAGCATTATGTTCTGGTTGGGGCGCCAATGGCCACTTCCGACATCCATTCATCCCTTAGACTTCAATTCTTGGGGAATGTTGAAATCAAATCTCAGACAACATTTCAATATGAAAAAGGGTTGCTCAGTAAAAAAAAGGTATATCAGTATGGAATTTTATGATAAACGAATGCATTGTTGGTTAGTATTTCTGCACCTAAACATGTGACTATGAATGGCAGGTGGAATTGGTTGAGGAGATGGTACCGAAGGAAAATGTGAAGGAGGTAGAGGACAAAAGCCTACCTCCAACAACAACGACTTCTTCAATATCAGAACAAGAGAAGAGGTTTTGCTTGATTGAAAAGGAATTATTATACATTAAAAGGTCATGTATCAAAGCTATCAACCTCATTGACATCCGAGTTGATCATATTCAAACAAGAGATAAGAGAAATGCTACCAAACTTTCTTAGGCAAGTGTTGATGGATGTCACGCCCCGGCGTAGCCAAAATATAGAAAAATTTAAAATTTTCATCTTGGACCCTGAGGCACGTGACTGGTTACAGTACCGAATTGTCCATGACCAGATAATAATATTTAAACGATATAATAAAAAGATAAAACCATCATACTTACTGGAATATATTACAAAGAGAAGTCAAAGTACTTAGCTAGTTAATACATCATTATAAATACATCAGAGTCTTATGGCTCTCGGCCTTACAAAACTATTACAAAATATATGCTAAGTCTTCTGGTTATAATCAAAACATTTACAGAGGATAACTGCTAGTCTTCTCTCTAACTAGCATAACCATAGCCATCTTCGGTGTACTCTTCCTCCGCGTTCTCCGCTTGCGTAGCATCATAACCCGCGTACTCGTTACCTGGATAAGCTGGACATGGGAATGTCCAGCGACATGAACGTCGTCAGCTTATGAAAGCTGAGTGAGTAAGCTAAATCAAATGGAACGTATATAGTAAAACACAATAGGAATACATTTACTACCTTTCAACATATCTTTTAGGATCTTTACGTTCTCACCGTCGAATTATAACTAGTAGCGTACCCGACTACGTATTCGATAGGAATACAAACAATTCAGGAGACCCGTCTAGACATTCTTAATGCCACTACCATTCATTTCTAACATCCGACATCATTTACAAACCCAAAGTGTCCCTTGCTAACCAAACCCTCTTTCATCAACCACTTCATCTTTCATCAACCAAAACATCTTTCATCAACTACTTCGTCTTTCATCAACCAAAACATCTTTCATCAACCACTTCGTCACGAAGAACCGAAGTGTTAAGGAGTGCAAGAACATCCATTTCGTCACGAAGAACCGAAAGGAGTCTTCACTCAAAAATCACCGCTTCGTCACGAAGAACCGAAAGCGTTACGGAGTACAAGAACATCCACTTCGTCACGAAGAACCGAAAGGAGTCTTTACTCAAAGAATCACCGCATCACAACTCAACCGCACATCCCTTTTTCTTACTATCCTGATCTCCGTTGCCCAGATTACCTATCCGACAATTATCCTTATCATAATCTGCTTCTAACATAGCACAACCGACCCTTACATTTTCCCGACCACGCATTCATCACTCATTTCAGAATTTAGTTCATTAAAGGACTTCCGAATATACTTTCGAAGTTACGTTTATACATCCATCATCCTATTTTATGTCATAACATACTTACATTTGAAACCTATCCAATCACTATCAGCGCAATAATCGTGCCGTACAACATACTTATAGCTTGGGTATGAATTCTCTATGGTCATCACACTATATTCATAACAACGGAAACCTAGCGTGTAGCTCGTGGATCTATAACATGGATTTGACATCAATAACCATATAGATGAAACCCTTAACATACTCATATATGCGATAGCACTACCATAGCACAAGATATTCATAACCACATAGATACCGGAAAGCAAGCATCATTAATAAACACATCATACAAGTAGTTATACAATCTGCCAGGAATTAATTTTACTATGTCGACTGAATTGATAAGATTTATTTGGGCATGATAAATTGATTTGTAGATCAAACTCAAAACTAGAACATTGTAGATAATTGGATTAGCTTCATGTACAAAAAAATCTAACTTCAATTGCATTTTTGAACTGCTCAAAATATTTATTTTACTTAGACATTTCTATATTTTCGGACTGCTCTGTCCCAGATTTTTAGTATTGCGTTGCATGTGCATTTCACCTATTAAGGAGTCATTTTTAGACTAGGCTATAGAAGAGTTATTTGTAGATAAATGAGTTAGCTTTCACCACAAAAAAATCTAGCTTAATTCGGATTTTTGAGCTGCACAAAACATTCATTTTACTAAACTATGTTCTGCTGAGAGTTTCAGTTTCTCAGATTTAAAGTACTTCGTTGCATGTACATTTCACCTATGAAAAAGTGATTTTCAGACTGAGCTATAGAAGAGTTATTTGTAGATATATGAGTTAGCTTTCTCCACAAAAAAACCTAGCCTCATTCCCATTTTTGAACTGCTCGAAATGTTTGTTTTACTAAACAACACTCTGCTGGAAGTTTCTGCTTCCCAGATTTGAAAATTTATCTTGCATGGCATGGATCTCTCAAACTATCAACATCAAGCACTTAATAAAACATTACTACATGCTATATAGGTTCTAAAGTGAGTTAGAATACTCACATAAACTTGAAATTGAGCTTGGGCTTTGGATTTGAGCTTAGGAAGCTTGAACACAACCTCAATGGTGGAGACTTCTTCCTAGTTCTTCTTCTCCATCTCCATGCATCTCTTATCTCTCCATGGAGTTCATCTCCTAGCTCTCTCTAACTCTATATGCTGATTGTAAAATGACCAAGAGTCTAATGCATGAATATAGGCATCCTTATATAAAGAAAGGAAGGGATTATGTGTCACCATGCATGCTTGCATGGTGTGCATGTATGGACAAGTGTCCTAGAGGTGGACAAGTGGCAAGGGAGGTGGTGCCATGTGGTGCATGGGCTGCCATGTGGCCGGCCATGTGGGGTCCACCTCGAGTTTTGTGCCACTACCTCGGTTTGCGTGCAAAAGTTCCTCATTATGCGTGTCGATCTCGGTTTACGTGCAGACAGGTATTATTTCTGATGTTCGGGTCCAGGTACAGGACTAAGTTAATTCTAATTACGGTCGAGTCGGTGCAGTGATTATAGTCTAATTAGTAATTATATTACACTGATACAGTCACACAAATAAAATATTAAATTAATAATAGACCAGATATAGAAATTCATAAAACTCGTATTATTGCACGTAGAGAAATTACAGGCATTACATCTTCTACCACCTATTACAGGATTTCGTCCTCGAAATCTGAGCTATCTAGGCACTAAAAAGAAAAGGAAATTTCTCTCGCATTTCCGATTCCAGCTCCCAAGAGGCTTCTCCTTCGTCATGGTGTTTCCACTGAATCTTTACCAGCGGAATCTCTTTGTTTCTCAACTTCTTGATTCCATGATCCAGAATCTTTACAGGTCCTTCAATGAATGTAGCATTATCATTTACTTCGATATCTTTGAAGTCGATCTCATGTGCCGGGTTATGAAGACATTTCCTTAGCATGCTTACATGGAATACGTTATGAACTCCCGACATCTTGGGTGGTAACGCCAATCTATAGGCGACTTTTCCTACGCGATCCAGAATCTCAAATGGTCCAATGTAGCGTGGCGATAGCTTTCCCTTCTTCTGTCCAAACCTTACCACGCCTCGAACCGGTGAAACTTTCAGGTAAACATGATCCCCCACTTCAAATTCTAGGTCTCGACGTCGTTTATCCGCGTAGCTCTTGTATCTACTTTGTGTTGCCTTCATTCTTTCCTTTACTGTATTGATTCCTTTATTGGTCTCCTGGACTAAGTCTGGTCCCAATAGTTTGCCATCCCCAATTTCAGCCCAACACAAAGGTGATCGGCACGGCCTTCCGTATAGTGCTTCAAATGGTGCCATCCCTATGCTCGAATGAAAACTGTTGTTATAAGCAAACTCAACCAACGGTAAGTGAGTTTCCCACGAACTTTCGAAATCGATTACACAGGCTCGAAGCATATCCTCCATTACTTGATTCGTCCTTTCTGTTTGTCCATCAGTTTGTGGATGAAATGCAGAACTTAACTTCAGAGATGTTCCCATCGCTTTCTGAAGACTCTCCCAAAATCCAGCGGTGAATCTCGAATCTCGATCTGATACTATTGACACTGGTACCCCATGCAACCGCACAACCTGTTGCAGATAAAGTCGACTCATCTTCTCAACAGGATAGGTCATATTATATGCAATAAAATGGGCTGATTTGGTTAGTCGATCAACAACTACCCAAATGGCATCATGGTTCTGCTGAGATCTTGGCAATCCCATAACAAAATCCATGGTGATATGCTCCCATTTCCATTCTGGGACTGGTAGAGGTTGTAGTAATCCTGGAGGTCGTTGATGTTCTGCCTTGACTTGCTGGCAAGTAGGGCATTTTGCTACATATTCTGCGACTTCTCTCTTCATGCCTTCCCACCAAAAGTTCCTTTTCAAGTCTTTGTACATCTTGGTTCCGCCGGGGTGTATAGTCATCCTTGACTTGTGGGCTTCATTCAGAATGTCTTCCCTCAAATTATCCGTGTTGGGTACACATAACCTGTCCTTACATCTGAATGCCCCGTCTGTTCCAATATTCCATTCAGTCGGATCCTTTGCTTTTGCCTTCTCAAACCATTTCCTCAATCCTTCGTCCTTCTTTTGAGCTTCAAGTATTCGGTTAATGAGGGTTGGCTGCACCATAAGACATCCAAAAGGTCGTCCAATACCTGGTCTTGTAGTCTGAAAGTCAAATTCCGTTAAAGCTTCTAAGGCTTTTCATTCCCTGATTAAAAGTGAGGCGATTAACCTGTGGGGTTTTCTGCTTAGAGCATCTGCGACTACATTTGCCTTACCGGGGTGGTATTGCAAATTAAAGTCGTAGTCCTTAAGTAGCTCCATCCAACGTCGTTGTCTCATGTTTAATTCCTTTTGAGAGAACAGGTATTTCAAGCTTTTGTGGTCTGAGAATAGGTCAAACTTCTCTCCGTAGAGGTAGTGCCTCCAAATCTTAAGTGCAAAGACAATTGCAGCCAATTCTAGATCGTGTGTAGGGTAGTTTAATTCATGTAGCTTTAATTGCCTAGATCCATAAGCGATTACCTGACCATTCTGCATAAGTACACATCCTAGTCCTTGATATGAAGCGTCACTGTAGATAGTGTACTGTTCACCACTCTTGGGTATAGCTAGCACTGGCGCTGAGGTCAACCTCTCCTTTAATTCCTGAAAGGCGCGTTCGTGCTTGTCCTTCCACTCAAACTTTATGTCCTTCTTTGTTAGTCCGGTTAAAGGAGACGCGATCCTTGAGAAACCCTCCACGAATCTCCTGTAGTATCCAGCCAATCCAAGGAAACTTCGTACTTCCGATGCGTTGGTTGGTCTATTCCAACTAGAAACTGCGTCCGTCTTGGTTGAGTCCACTGAAATTCCGTTCTGTGAGACTACATGTCCCAAGAATTTGACTTCTTTCAGCCAAAACTCACACTTACTGAACTTAGCATAGAGACGATTTTCTCTAAGTGTCTGAAGTGCAATCTTCACATGCTTCTCGTGTTCTTCATCACTCTTCGAATAAATAAGGATGTCATCGATAAACACGATGATGAATTGATCCAAGAAGGGTCTGAATACCCGATTCATCAAATCCATGAATACCGCCGGGGCATTAGTTAATCCAAAAGGCATAACTAAGAACTCGTAGTGCCCATATCTTGTTCTGAAAGCTGTTTTCGGTATATCTTCCGGCCTGACAAGTAACTGATGGTACCCAGATCGTAAGTCAATCTTCGAAAAGGTCGTCGCTCCTTGTAGTTGATCGAACAAATCGTCTATCCTGGGAAGCGGGTACTTATTCTTAATAGTAACCTTATTCAACTCTCTGTAGTCGATACAGAGTCGAAGATTTCCATCCTTCTTTCTAACAAATAGAACCGGGGCTCCCCAAGGTGACGTGCTTGGTCTAATAAATCCAAGATCTTCTAACTCTTGTACTTGCTTCTTCAACTCCAGCATTTCCGTTGGGGCCATACGATAAGGAGCCTTGGATATCGGTGTCGTTTCGGGTATCAACTCAATACAAAAGTCGATCTCGCGCTTTGGTGGTAATCCAGAAATGTCCTGAAAGACATCCTCATAGTCTCGGACTATCGGAATTCGAGCGATCGTCAAATCTGAGCCTGTAGTTTCCATAGCGGCTAAACGACTTGTAAGGAAGGCGTCACTAGTAGGGTTGCATTGAAAACTAAAGGGTGCACTTCCAGGTACTGAAAATGTGATCGACCTACCAGCACAATCTAACTTTGCATGATACTTAGTAAGCCAGTCAAATCCTAAGATTACGTCGAATTCCTTCATTGACAGAACAATTAAGTCTGCATATAGGTTTTTGTCCTCCAATGTCAAAGTACAGTCCTTGCACACCTTTCCTAGCTTCACGGTCACTCCCAAAGGTGATACCGCATTCAAGGCTACCTCAAGTGCTTGGGGTACTAAACCCAATCGTCGTACAATCTCAAAGGCAATAAACGAATTCGTGGCACCCGTATCAAAAAGTACTTTAACTCTACTAGCATATAATGAGAGTGTACCTTCCAAGTTCTGCTGTTCCTTTTCATCATAGCCAGCTGCCTCGGGTATGATAGCATTGAGTCGAGCCTTACCAGCTTGGCCTTGAGTAGTAGGCCCATGATAGTTTCCTTTTGGTGCCTTACATTCTCTGCTCATGTGTCCCCTCTTGCCACAGTTGTAACAGACAACATTAATTCGATAATTATCCCTGGGGGCTGTGCAGTCTCGAGCCATGTGTCCGGGGATCCCACATTTAAAGCATCCATCCCTGTTGTTCTCGATAGTAGTGGTTGATACTTGTGGTGCAGGAGGTACTACGTTCTTGTCCCGGGGAAGTGTGGGTCCTGGTTTCTTGCTGCTGTTCCATGAGCGCTTGTTTCCTTGGAACTGAGTCAAAGGTCTTCCTCGTGGTCCGTTCCTTGGCAGGGGTGGTCGGTATACCATTTGCTTCGGGCCTTGGCAGCCATCTCTTTCCAAACCTGCTGCTAACCTGACCAAAACCTCAAAAGTTTGATTCAGGTGTCCCAATGTTAGATGCCGGAGGTGCGGATTGAGTCCTCGGTGAAACTTCTTGATCTTCTTTTGAGGAGTGTCAATCATGTGAGGGGCAAAGCGGGACAGGCGTTCAAATTGTGTCGTGTACTCTCTTACACTCCTATTTCCTTGTGTCAAATCGATGAATTCTTTCTCTTTCTGGTCCTTTTCATCGTCGGGGAAATACTTCTCCAAAAACTTCTCCCGAAAGGTAGTCCATGTCATCCTCCTTGAAGCTTCTACTCCAATAGTTGCTCGCTCGGCTTCCCACCAATCGGCTGCCGCATAAGTGAGTTGGAAAGTGGCGAGACGGCGCTTCTCTGTCTCGGGGCATTCGATTGATTCAAAGATACGATCCATATCCCTTAGCCATTGCTCTGCTCGCCAGGATTCACCAGTGCCGTCGAACCTATCAGGACGCAAAGCCCTGAATCCTTCCATCAATCTGTCGCGCGTCTGAGGTGGTGGTCTTTGGTGATTGTCGTTGTTGTTGCCGTTTCCATTGCCGTGGTTGTTGCCTATCTGGTCCAGACGCTGCAGAAATGCGCCAAAGATTCCGGTAGGATCGATTCCTTCAGGAATAGGATCAGGTGGTCCTCCATTACGATTTCTTCTTCGTCTTCCCGCCATTGTGCTTGTGTGCTTATGTACCTACATGAATATCTATCGGTTACTCTCCAATCCTAAACAGGGATACGAGATACAAACGGCTGAATGTATAGATAGCAATTCTAATATAAGTACATAATATATCAAGTATTCATATTATCATGCAGAGCATCATATAAAAGAAATAAGTATTTAATGATAACTTAAAATATTTTCATAGTACAACACAGCTACAAAGAAAACATTTACATAGAAAAGGCGTACACGTTACTACTAACACGTGTCACAAGCCTGAATACAGCTATATACACAAAAGATGGGCTACTAGCCCTATTACAAGTAAAGCTCTAGATATTGAGAATCCTATCCCAAAAGTCTTCCACATCCATCCGGGATGTAACAAGGTACCATGCTAATCACAAAACTATCTTAAGGTTCATATCTTAAGTGTGTAGGACAATCGGTGGACACTTCTTAACCTAAAGCTCTGATACCAAAAATCCCTGTCACGCCCCGGCGTAGCCAAAATATGGAAAAATTTAAAATTTTCATCTTGGACCCTGAGGCACGTGACTGGTTACAGTACCGAATTGTCCATGACCAGATAATAATATTTAAACGATATAATAAAAAGATAAAACCATCATACTTACTGGAATATATTACAAAGAGAAGTCAAAGTACTTAGCTAGTTAATACATCATTATAAATACATCAGAGTCTTATGGCTCTCGGCCTTACAAAACTATTACAAAATATATGCTAAGTCTTCTGGTTATAATCAAAACATTTACAGAGGATAACTGCTAGTCTTCTCTCTAACTAGCATAACCATAGCCATCTTCGGTGTACTCTTCCTCCGCGTTCTCCGCTTGCGTAGCATCATAACCCGCGTACTCGTTACCTGGATAAGCTGGACATGGGAATGTCCAGCGACATGAACGTCGTCAGCTTATGAAAGCTGAGTGAGTAAGCTAAATCAAATGGAACGTATATAGTAAAACACAATAGGAATACATTTACTACCTTTCAACATATCTTTTAGGATCTTTACGTTCTCACCGTCGAATTATAACTAGTAGCGTACCCGACTACGTATTCGATAGGAATACAAACAATTCAGGAGACCCGTCTAGACATTCTTAATGCCACTACCATTCATTTCTAACATCCGACATCATTTACAAACCCAAAGTGTCCCTTGCTAACCAAACCCTCTTTCATCAACCACTTCATCTTTCATCAACCAAAACATCTTTCATCAACTACTTCGTCTTTCATCAACCAAAACATCTTTCATCAACCACTTCGTCACGAAGAACCGAAGTGTTAAGGAGTGCAAGAACATCCATTTCGTCACGAAGAACCGAAAGGAGTCTTCACTCAAAAATCACCGCTTCGTCACGAAGAACCGAAAGCGTTACGGAGTACAAGAACATCCACTTCGTCACGAAGAACCGAAAGGAGTCTTTACTCAAAGAATCACCGCATCACAACTCAACCGCACATCCCTTTTTCTTACTATCCTGATCTCCGTTGCCCAGATTACCTATCCGACAATTATCCTTATCATAATCTGCTTCTAACATAGCACAACCGATCCTTACATTTTCCCGACCACGCATTCATCACTCATTTCAGAATTTAGTTCATTAAAGGACTTCCGAATATACTTTCGAAGTTACGTTTATACATCCATCATCCTATTTTATGTCATAACATACTTACATTTGAAACCTATCCAATCACTATCAGCGCAATAATCGTGCCGTACAACATACTTATAGCTTGGGTATGAATTCTCTATGGTCATCACACTATATTCATAACAACGGAAACCTAGCGTGTAGCTCGTGGATCTATAACATGGATTTGACATCAATAACCATATAGATGAAACCCTTAACATACTCATATATGCGATAGCACTACCATAGCACAAGATATTCATAACCACATAGATACCGGAAAGCAAGCATCATTAATAAACACATCATACAAGTAGTTATACAATCTGCCAGGAATTAATTTTACTATGTCGACTGAATTGATAAGATTTATTTGGGCATGATAAATTGATTTGTAGATCAAACTCAAAACTAGAACATTGTAGATAATTGGATTAGCTTCATGTACAAAAAAATCTAACTTCAATTGCATTTTTGAACTGCTCAAAATATTTATTTTACTTAGACATTTCTATATTTTCGGACTGCTCTGTCCCAGATTTTTAGTATTGCGTTGCATGTGCATTTCACCTATTAAGGAGTCATTTTTAGACTAGGCTATAGAAGAGTTATTTGTAGATAAATGAGTTAGCTTTCACCACAAAAAAATCTAGCTTAATTCGGATTTTTGAGCTGCACAAAACATTCATTTTACTAAACTATGTTCTGCTGAGAGTTTCAGTTTCTCAGATTTAAAGTACTTCGTTGCATGTACATTTCACCTATGAAAAAGTGATTTTCAGACTGAGCTATAGAAGAGTTATTTGTAGATATATGAGTTAGCTTTCTCCACAAAAAAACCTAGCCTCATTCCCATTTTTGAACTGCTCGAAATGTTTGTTTTACTAAACAACACTCTGCTGGAAGTTTCTGCTTCCCAGATTTGAAAATTTATCTTGCATGGCATGGATCTCTCAAACTATCAACATCAAGCACTTAATAAAACATTACTACATGCTATATAGGTTCTAAAGTGAGTTAGAATACTCACATAAACTTGAAATTGAGCTTGGGCTTTGGATTTGAGCTTAGGAAGCTTGAACACAACCTCAATGGTGGAGACTTCTTCCTAGTTCTTCTTCTCCATCTCCATGCATCTCTTATCTCTCCATGGAGTTCATCTCCTAGCTCTCTCTAACTCTATATGCTGATTGTAAAATGACCAAGAGTCTAATGCATGAATATAGGCATCCTTATATAAAGAAAGGAAGGGATTATGTGTCACCATGCATGCTTGCATGGTGTGCATGTATGGACAAGTGTCCTAGAGGTGGACAAGTGGCAAGGGAGGTGGTGCCATGTGGTGCATGGGCTGCCATGTGGCCGGCCATGTGGGGTCCACCTCGAGTTTTGTGCCACTACCTCGGTTTGCGTGCAAAAGTTCCTCATTATGCGTGTCGATCTCGGTTTACGTGCAGACAGGTATTATTTCTGATGTTCGGGTCCAGGTACAGGACTAAGTTAATTCTAATTACGGTCGAGTCGGTGCAGTGATTATAGTCTAATTAGTAATTATATTACACTGATACAGTCACACAAATAAAATATTAAATTAATAATAGACCAGATATAGAAATTCATAAAACTCGTATTATTGCACGTAGAGAAATTACAGGCATTACAATGGAGAAGGTCAAAGAGGTACACTCGAGAAATTTGGTGCTGGGTAGCCAGGTCAGAGACAATCCAGTTGACAATCCAGTTGTGGATAGTAAAATCGGAGAAAGAGTTGTGAATTGTCCAGATGTGGTTAGTCTAAAGAGTCGGGATGAACATGCTATCCATAGCAAGCCAAAAAAGATGAATTGAACATGGTTCCAAATCCTTAGTTTCTGCCTCAGCTAAGTCAGGAACCATATTATAAATAATGTCAATAACACAACCATTCCAAATGTTACATATAAAAAAAAACTAGTGTTCAACAATAAAAGTTACATCTCCCTCAATAAAACAATAAAAAATAAAAAATACAAAAGAGTCCCATTGCTAATCCTTGGTTCTTAGTAGCCGTTCCAAGCTCATTACTCATTCTTGATTCAACTGCAATGAAAAAGAAAAAAAAAAAAGAAAAGGAAAACAAACTCAATTAGCAGTAGTAAAGTTGAAATACATGAAGTCTAATTATAACGAATCTTTAAAAGGACCTCGAATTGCGTGACATTGTTTTGCTTAAGAACGCTCCCTTGTGTCCCTTGAATATCCACAACTTGCTCAGAATTATCCATTGTTTTCAATGCTTTCTATGAAATTAAAAAAAATACAATTATCACAGGTTTCTTTCCCAAGGTACATATTTGAGGTTAAATTTAAACAAGTACTGGCAACAAAGTTTACAAAAATAGGCCATGAATGAAGACAACTAGATTTCTTTCTATAAAATAACTTTCCATGGAAAGCCAAGCCAAAAAAAAAAAGGATTATGTTTTCCCCTCCGTAGGTGTTAGTAATTTCATTCCTAGATCTTGAGTTTTTGTCAAACCAAGGAGAAGATTCTTAGATTACACATAAACCATGTATGTCTAGACTCATGTATGTTCTAAAAATAATTAGTTTCTATAGGAAGTAAAATGTATGGGAAAGGACTCGAAATCCCTTATTCGGTTATGCTGATATAACTCACAGAATTATTCCCTAGGTGGCTGCTTCTAGGCAAACCTCATGCTGTCTCTGCACCCCTACCTCCTTTATCACTGAGCGGTCATTTAGGGGCATTAACTGGTGATCCGGGCTATTTCCCTCTCAACGATGAAGCTTATCCCCCATCGTCTCACTGGCTGACCTTGACCCCTATTATTTTGAGGTCATATCTAGTATTCAGAAAGGACCCATGACCAAAGAGGCATTACCAAATGAACTATCCAAGCTCAAAATCAACAAACAAAAGTAAACTAGGGACATGACTTAATCCAACGTATACAAGGCAAATGTAAACACCTGCATACTACAAATTCCAGCAAAATTATGCGAAAGAAAAAAAAATTAAATAGTTCTTTGTAACACATTTACATAGTCACTCCCCAAACACTAAAATTTATAAAGCTATTTTTTATGAATCACAGAATTAGTTATTTATTTTTCCAAACAGTCCCTAAATCTCTTAAGAATACCTGGTTTCCTGTTAGACTAATGGTTAATTAGTAGGTAAAATGAAGCTGGCCATTCTTTTTTATTACTATCATGTATGTGTGGTTATCAACAATATCTATTATTCAAGACTCGGTTGAAATGAGGAGTATCTAATGTATTTGTTGAATCCCATAAGATAAAAAGGCCCAATTTCTGAATTGTAAATTACATGAGTGTGATCTAATCTTTTCCTACCAAAAAAAAAATGCAAAGAAAATGTAATTGAAGCTATTTTTTCCTTTGTAATTGGATATAATACCATTTAACAAATCAAGCAGAGATGAGAAAACTTTGCCCAAATGCCCAATACCAAACCCGCCCGTTTGCCACCTCTACTTGTACAATACCCACATTTAAAGGTTTTGTGCTTTGACAAGGGGAGAAATGTAACTGACCCCTTTGACAGTAGCAAAACTAAAATCACAGTTATTACTTGTGTAGAGATGGTAAACTTTTGACAAACTCCTAATTGGGAAAGGGGAGAAATGTTACTGACCCTTTTCTTGTTCCACGACTAGTCTAAATTTCATGGCACAGAAGCACATAATGGATTTTAGTAGTACTCCTTTTGTCCAATCCCATTTCTTGTCATGTCTTCACCACCATGAAAAAAAGGAGCAATAGACCAAAATTGTGGGATATTGCTGATGAGGTACACACACACACACACATACACACACATAGACACACACACACACACACACACACACACACACACACACAGAGGGAGAGAGAGAGAGAGAGAGAGAGAGAAATTTGAACCTGTTGGCTTCTCCACCAAATAAAAAATAAAAAATTTTTATTGCCAAATGACATTTTGTTTTTACAAACTGCATTCTAAAAAGTTATTACAAAATAGCATTAGATTACCATAAAAATTAAAAAAATGGTACTTACCTACTAGGTTGAATCATAGGTAAAAAAAATTGAATTTGTAAAAGTTTCCTACAAATATATGTTCCCTGCTACGAAACAGAACTTTAGAAAAGGTATGTATTGATTGATAGACTGTATTTACATATTTCAGTCCTTAAGAGCATAGGTTTTCCAAATCGCAGGGTATGTGTGTGAGTGGGAGATTAATAGAGACAGAGAGTAATAGAGAGAGAGAGAGGGGTTCAAACCTTCGGCCCCAAATCACATCCCTCGCAGAACTAAGCAACAACGGGTTCGAATGAGTGAAGATTGAGAGAGAGAGAGAGAGAGAGAGAGAGAGAGAGAGAGAGAGAGAGAGAGAGCTGGAGATTCAAACTTGTTGTCTTCTCAAGCAGATCCCCCAAATTGTAGTAGTGCAGTGAGCTTCTTGTAGAGTCTGGTTGAGGAGAGGAGAGGAGAGAGAAAGGTATAAGCAAGAATTGGCAATTTTAATTCAAACCAAGAAGACCCGCCGAAACTCAATTTGCACCGCTTCAATTTTTTGTAGGTTGAAAAAGGTGGGGACCACAGGAATTCGGTGCAGTTTTTCGGTACATATCGGTGAGTATAGCAATATTGATCTTTGAGAATTAAACAACCACAACTTCCTCATTTTTTGGGCCTTTTTTGGATATTTTTTTATTTTATTTTCCTTTCATGTATTTCTTCGAGATCAACAAATTGAACTTGAAAATCTTACAAAATTATACAGTTTTGTTCTCCCAAGCACCCCATTGGGTGACCGACCACTTTAGATCTTGTCTATCCCCATTTTGTCCATGAAAAGTAGTGGGTCCCACATACTCACCCAATTGGAAAAATTTGAGTGAGCAAAAATGCACTCTTTGTGAGTACAAATAATTTTTATTTCATGTTTTTATCGAGATCTACTCAATTATGGATATTAATTTTACAAGAAGGATATATTTTTAGATGATTCATGAAAAACAAAAAAAAATCACGTTTTTACATTTTAGCTTAAATTTTAAGATTTTTTCCCTCCAATATTTCATAGTCAATATTTGGGTATTTGTTTGTCTGTATAAACCTAAATCGAACCACAAGTAACGTGCACTATATATATATATATGTATAAAGCATTCAAAATCTTTAATTGTAGGAGTAATAAGCATGACATTAGTATTTTGAGAAAATGTAAATTCAAAATTATTAATTTTTTTGTCAACAATGTTTGTTGGTTAAAGGAGGGGATGTGAGTGTTATTACACAACTATAAACCTCAAAGGAGGTTTGTGTAATTAGACCATAGCTCCAGGGAGGTAGGTGTAATGTACCAATTGAGGGTAAATATGTACTTTGCATAAATTTTTTAACGATGTTAGTCTTCGGTTATGAAGAAGGGAGGTTAGTGTAATTATGAAAACCACGGGGGAGTCTGTGTAATTAGACCTAAACTCGGGGGAGGTAAAAGTAGTTATCCCTAAATACTATTATACATGTAGCCATTTTTTTATACGTTGGAAATAACCTTCAATATAGCAACTTGCAATTTGTTTTTATTATATATTTTTAATACTTGAAAACAATCAATATTTTTATTGTTGGGTAGCTTCTAGTCGGGCATTTATGCAGGTTTCGGACCCGGCTTTGGTCGGGTCAAGCCTCGGGCCGGACTTGGGCTTCAAGAGATAGGCCCATGCCTTACTCAGGATGCTAGGGCTTAGGGCCTAGGGCCGGGCTGACCCTACCTTGGGCTTGGGCTTGGGCTGGGCTTAAGGCCCATTTTTTCGGGCTGGCTTTGGGCCGTCCATCGGGCCGGGCTTTTTTTTTTACACCCCTACCCATAACCGTCTCATTCTCTCTGTTGGAAATATAACTTGAAATTTCTAAAATATTCTAGAACAATGTTGGTGAAGTAATAGTTATGTAGGCGGTGGTTAGTAGTTTAATTTATGGTTGTATAGTATCCCAAAGTGAGTTAATTATGTAGCTAGAATATTCTCTGTGCCTTTATATAAAGGATCAAGCACTCATTGTTATGTAAGCTAATCAAATTGAAGTAAATTATAATATTTGGAAGAAGGGCAACTCGCAGGGGCTCTGTACACCATTTAGTGTACATCTTGAAAGAAATGTTTTGTTATAAAATATTGACCACCAAGTGTGGTAGAATCATAGCACCCCAAAATCTAAGATGGTATCAGAGCTTCCTAAAACTTCTGACATGGTATCAGAGCCGGTTTTCGGTTCAAACTCGGCGTAGTTTTTTAGAAGAAAGATTAGAGCAGATTCTAGTTAAATCTAGACGTCATCGATAAAGATCTGCAGTGGCAGTTCTCACCAAAAGAGCAAGAAATTTTTTTTGAAGAGGATGCCTAAACAATGGGTTAGGCGTTGAAAGAAAAAAGAAGAAAAACAGGGAAGCTAGCAAGTGCTTATACCGGTGTGAAGAAAAGCCATGACCAAGAGTCATGCATTGATGGCAAGAGAAAGTCCAAGACCATATGTCTAGAAATGGAGAAAAAAGCCAGGACCACATGTCAGGCATTGTAAAAAGAAAAAAAATGCAAAGACCAAGAGTCGAGAAGGAAGGGCAACAGGCCCTTAAGAAAAAAAATTGTTGGTTATTAAATTTGTTTTGCAAGTTGATCGTGGGAGAGATGAAAGAAAAAATTATTCAAATGAAATAAAAGAAGCAAAAAGGTTAAGGAGATATATGCAAGCAAAAAAGGCAAGATTTTGGAGGGCATAAAGTTTTGAAAGAAGAGATTGTGGAGAGAGATGGGGAATGAATAAGATTTCATGAAAAAAGAAAATTTCAAACAAAGAGGGGGTGTTGGAAATATAATTTGAAATTTCTAAAATATTCTCCAACAATGTTGGTGAAGTAATAGTTGTGTAGGTGGTGGTTATAGTAGTTTAATTTATGGTTGTCTAGTATTCCTAGGTTAGTTAATTATGTAGCTAGAATATTCTATGTGCCTCTATATAAAGGATCAAACACTCATTGTTATGTAAGCTTATCAAGTTGAAGTAAAATATAATATTTGGAAGAAGGGTAAGTCCCATGAGCTTTCTCCAAGGCAATGTTTTTATATAAAATATTGACCACCAAGTGTGGTAGAATCATAGTACCCCAAAATCTAAGATGGTTTCAGAACTTCCTAAAAATTCTAACACTACTCTCGCTGGCTCAACACACGCATACACACACACACACACACACACACACACTCTCTCTCTCTCTCTCTCTCTCGTAAACAGTACAGATGCCAACGCCATACATACACGCCTCAGACACTCTCTCAATCTCTCTCTCTAAAGTGCAGACTACAGCCGCCGCATTCGTATCGTCGCAATGTGTCAAGTGGTGTGGACCTTTTTCAAAGCTGTGTCCAATTTTGTGGTAAGCGATATATATATATATATATATTTAATGTTATTCTTATCGGATGGATTTTCATTATTGATTTTGGTAATGGGTACTCATAATTTGGGGGTTTAGGTTGCACAGTAGATGGAAAAATGATAACATTAAGCTGTATTATTGACCGCCTACTATGACCTCAAATTCTCACCCCTCCAACACTATGTCTTCGACCTGTGAACATGTACACACAATGTACATGTACACATAAACATTCATATATATATATATATGTTTATATATGCAGTGCAACTATAAACTCATCCCCACCAAAAATAGGAAATTAAGGGCAATTTTTTATTTTTTATTTTTTTTCTGCTATCTAAAACGGGTCAAATCGGATAATGGGCTTACTCGATCTGCATCCGACCCAAACCCATTTCAACACAAACCCAAACCCATATACAACCAACCCATTTGAACCAGCCCAAACCCACCCATATCCATGATGAATATTGAAAAACTTAACCACACCATGACTCAAAACTTGTCCATAAGCCTCAATTATAATGGAAGTACCTCTATTTTTTGGAAAGTAATATCTTATTAAAGATAGTAGATTCAAGCATAAATGCTGGAATCAATCACCTGTTGGACAATCAACCACACAACCCATGTAATGTATACTCCCATACAAATCTAACCTTGCTCATAGCCCTTGTGACCTGCCACAGTTGGGAGTTGGGATTTTATCACAAACACGATTACCTACATAGCCCAACCCCAGTACAGTAGGATGTGCTCATGTATCCCTATAGTTGTATTCGAGGGTTCCAATGGGAACCTCGAAGATAGAGTGGATCTACCCTTCGGGTGGCCAAGTTGGTGGTTGCATGCCTCCATTGCACCAGTGCAGCTGTCGATCTTGGCATTCTATTTAGAGGTAGCATGTACGCAGATCGATGTATCCTTTACTCCATCTTGTCTAGTTTTACTCGAGATGATTATTTTGTCCGTTGAGCATCTTGGCTATGGGTTGACATATAGAGTCAGATGCACACATAGGGGACTAGTGCGTATGACGTGTACACACGATAGGGGAGTTATAAGATCCCCTGTCTCATATGTACCCAGGGGATATGGTCAGCACCCTTGCATGCACATGTGGTGAATGTAGCCAAAGTTGACCAGCCATCACCACCCCTACATACCCCAGCTGGTAATAGTCATCACCCTCATCATCAGACGCTACCACTACTAGCCCTCGACTATCTCCACCCCGATTATTGCCACCCCCACAATCATCATCCACCACCATCACCGTTGCTCGACCATCAACATCAGGAGCCACCACATGCCCACCATCAGCATCATTGCGCACCATTTTACCACCATCATCATTACCACCTACTTCCAACATACCATCTTCATCACCATTCCTACTGACCACCATTGTACCATCATTACCACTATCCACCTTTACCGTCCCCCATCAAGCACCGTATTCACTAGCATGACCACGTACCCCATGTCTAATGTCATCACCACCTTCACCATCACCACTCCTGATCAGCGCTCACATTTTCTTGTTACTCTCATTGTTAAATTTCAAATACTTTCGTTCTGAAGTGAAATGTGATGGACTTATCAATCGAATGAAATTCAAATTTTTGTGTGTATCTTTTTTTGATTTTGAAAATTTTTAGTAAGTAAGCTAGTGTTTTTAACCTTTTATCACTCACATATATGATCACGGGTAGAGATTAAACTCTAGAAGAAGTAGAGAAAACAACTAATGAAGTAGTAGACAATTTTTAATAGTTTTTAAGATTATTTGTAACTTTAATAGTTTGGCCAAAGGTTACACGTATTTATAGATTAGTGTTGTTACATTCAATGGTGTGATTTTATACAAGTGACAAAAAAGACTTCTCAAGAGTATTGTAGAAATTTTCCACATTCCCATAAAGGAATTTTTCTAGAACCCCCCGAAGAAATATTTGGGATATTTGTAAAATTTACACTTATATACATGTCTTTAAAAGATTCCAGAGAACTCTACATGTACTGACCCAAGTTTCTATTATGATATTTTATTCCCTATATTACATCAATGGTATTTTATTATTACTTTTGTTATTTTAAGAGTTAATCATTGTTTCTGATATTTTGTTATTATCATGATTGTACTCGTAATAATTATTATTAAGGAAGTTATTGCATTGCATGGGAGAACATTTTAAGATGAATTGAAAATGAAACTAAAAATTTTAAAACACCCTAGCACAATGACTCCTAGCATTTGGAGGTTGCAATTATAAAACCTAGCCTTTTATGTTTTCCTAAAGTTTGACACAAAACAATATGTATGCAAAGTTGTACAAGACATATCTTACACTTGTTTAACATAAAATTTGTGAGTTAAATGTAGTAGAGTTTTCATTTCTATTGGTCAATTCATTGTGGCTTAACCTTCTCTACTCAATTAGGAAAATGCTAAGTACACCGATTTTGTGCGCCTAAACTATCTATCTGTTGATGTGACATGGTAGTTTTGAAATTAATTCAAACTTTGTTTGGTACGATGAATAATTTTGGAAATCCACATTAGCAGGTGTATTATTTAGGTGTGCTGTGTTAGGAAGCTACGTTCCCAGATCCGTTGACAACGTGTATAAGTTGGTACTATTATGTGAATGCTACAATAACCCTACAAGGGCAGAACTAGGGTTACCTTGAATTGCAAAAATGGATTGCTGTAGTAGACAAATTGAGAACACGGGATCGACAACAGCTCACGATCTTCTACCGTATTCCTCTGTTGCCAGAATCTTGAACTGAGTGTGGGCTCTTTCGAAATCCTTTTGTTTTTCTACTCTCTCTCTCTTCTTATGCTCTATTTTCTATTCCGAGTTATAATACTTTCTTGTGATCCGTTGGATCAAATCGAGAATTATTCTATGATTGTTGTGATGATTCAATCCTGATCACTTTGATCCAAAAAAGATGTGTTCGTTAAGAGGACTAAACAATCTCCGATTGACTTGAATTTTTTACAGCAGCTTCGTCTTGACGTTAGGAACGTCGTATAAAAAATTCAGCAACTTTTGATTAGTGGTGAGTAGTCTGACGATCTTTAAGTGAGTGTTGTCCGATGCTAGCAATCTTCACTCCTATGTCTCTTGAATGCTCATGGGAGGCTAGAGTTTGGTGGAAACCCTTCTAGGAGAAAGCTAGGAGGTCTAGGAAAGCTTGGAAATAGATCTGGGGCATTTAGGATGTGAAACCATGTAACCTGAGAGGAGAGCCAAGGCAGCATACATATAAGCTACGATAGGGACCATAAGTAATCAATAAGGAATATGTTTCCTATCGAATTAGGAAACCCTAATTCAAACTGAATCAGATTCCTATTTTCAAAATTACAATTCATACCACTAAAGAATTATAATTGTACTCCTACCTTACCTCAAAACTATATTCCGAGCTCCATGTTATTAAATGCTTATTGTCTTTCCATGTTAAGATTACAGATATCCATTAATTAAATATAATTACTGACAATCATATTTAACTAATCTCTAAATATTTCTTTGAGATCCTCTACTTAACGTATTTGATATGTCGGATACTAAATTCACCTACAGGAAAATATCTTCATAAAGCTTTTCATTTATGTGAAAATAAAAATAGAAAACTGCCAGATTTTTCACAAACCAAGCATGCCTAACTCTGGGATTTCTCGAACATGAGGTAATTTTTTATTTCTAGATAGGAACTTCTTTCATAGAATAAATGTACTCAGATACTGATACTATCATGAGTGCATTTTTGCTCACCCCAAAATTGCTCACTGTAGACACCCCATTTTGTCAGCTATCCGCGTGTCCACACTCACCCATTGATCTCATTGGCTAATGCAGTGAGACTCATGATTAAATGGGGATTTATTAATGTGGTGTAAAGTCCTGGGTCCCATATCATTATCCAATGGGAACAATGAGTGAGAAATTTTGGGGTGAGCAAAAATGCACTCTACTATCATACTGACAATTACTTATATCCATAGACAACTAGTATACTTTTTCGATCGTCTTTGGCCGAGCCAAGATCGATTCCTTCAACTTCTATGTGTCCTACTCTTGATGTGGGCGATCGGATACTGGCGGAGAAGGTATAAGCATACTATCATTTGTAATTTTGTTAGGGCCTGTTTGTGCTTCTATGAATTTGAATGAGATCATTCACAGTTCGTAGAATCATTTTCATATGGAAACTAATTATCTTGTATTTGTTCATTTTGGAAAATGGAAAAGTTCATCATGTTTCTTCACATCTGGTCATTCCTAGGTTCTTTTATGATATAATTGACGAGTTTAACCAAATACTTATTAGGATAACTATCATTTTTCTGGATGACCTAGTTTAAGATGATGGATTTATACATTCAAATGCTATTTACCTTATGAATGAACTCATTCAATAACGTCACTGTATTAGTATTACTTAACTTAATTATGACTTTAAACATTTCTACGCTATTTGTTGCATAATGTGCCTTTTTATAGCTTAATTAGAATTAACATTTGAGACTTGGGAATCACATTTGAGTCAAGGTGGTGAATCAATGGGAGATGATATCAACTCAATTATATAGAATTTTGCTTAGACACGTGTCACTACTAAAATAACGAAACTTCTTTTTTCTCTCTCTCACTACTCAAAATTTTATTGATGGTTTGATTAATTTGGTTGTGTTTTTGGAGATCATAACCGTGATCCAACTTCTTTTTTCTCACTCTCACTACTCGATATTTAATTGATGGTTGTTTGATTAATTGGTTGTGTTTTTGGAGATCATAACCGGTGGAAAATTACTTCTGACTTTACATTGGAGACGGGGATAAGAATGAGACAAGTGTCCTAGTGTTGGAGTTAGATAGGTGATCTTAATTTTTGTTGGATGACAAGCTAATTTTTCCTTGCTATTGAACCAGGTTTCATACATTTTCAGAAATCCTCAAGTTTCCGATATAGTGATATTTAAGGCACCTCTGATCCTTCAGGTATATATTGGTTATTTGAGAAGTGCTTGATTACGAAAACAAAAAACAAATTTGGGTCTATTTCATGTGATGACCTTACACAGTTCTGTGATGCACTATGCAGGAAATTGGTTATGGTTCAGGAGATGTATTTATAAAAAGAATTGTGGCGAAGGCAGGGGAATGTGTCGAAGTAAGTTGTCATCTCCATTTAAGTGGAGCCTTTGTCTGAACAACTCCCTGAAACCTCCGATACCAAGTGTTATCTAATTGTTTTGACAGGTTCGTAATGGTAAATTGTTGGTTAACGGTATTGTTCAAGATGAGGATTTCATTTTAGAGCCACTTGCTTACGAAATGGATCCACTGGTAATACCTCCTGCTTTTCATTACATTTCATGATGTGATTTGTTATGAAATATGTTTTATGCCCATGACATTGTTTAGTGGTTTGACCGTCCCAACTTTTTTGCAGCTTGTGCCTGAAGGTTATGTGTTTGTGATGGGAGACAACCGTAATCACAGTTTTGACTCCCACAATTGGTAATTCCGAAACCTCAAGTGTTAATGTTACTGATAAATATTTGTTTGAAATATGTTGCATGAGTTGGGAAAGAACCATTTTGGCGGGTCTATTTGACCATTTTGCTGTCGAATATCTTAGAAGTGATTTTGTTAACCACCAAGTCACCAGGGTAAAGTATATGCAGATATATATTTGTTCCACTTACTTGCATTTGTAGTTAGAAGTAAATATTTTTACATATTACGTTTGTCTTATTATCAGGGGTCCACTTCCCATCAAAAACATTGTTGGTAGATCGGTGCTTCGTTACTGGCCACCCTCGAAAATATCAGATACTATATATGATCCACGTGCACCGAAGAATGCTGAAACATTTTCTTGACCCGTCATCCCTCTGTTTCCAGGGGAGGGGGAGGATCTCAGATAACTTCTTTCGTCTAGTTAATTATTTTTCCCCGTCTTTTTCTCTTGTCTCATTATTGGGCTCTTGTGAATATTCTTCCCCTCTTTCTTTTCTCTCTCTTCTTCTTCTGCTTCTTCTTCTTCTTTTTTTTTTGCTGGCTGATATGAATATGCTTATTTGGTGAATGTTCTGTAATGACTTTAGAACTTCCTATCTACAAGAAGAATGGGAAAAAATGAAGAGAGAAAGGAATGAATTCTTTTAGTTCTTTTGTTTATAATTGGTGGTCATTTTTTAAATGAGGTACAAATGCTTGCTAGTGTGAATATAACCACTAAATTAGCTTTGATTTTGTGATTGACGGATTGCGATACCAGGTAAGAAGAGACTATGATTTACCAGTTTCCGTAGAGGTTTTGATGGAGGATGAGATATGGGAGGTGGTGGGGAGGTATATCTTTGAGTAATGCTATGCTTACGAAATTTGGTTCTAAATGCTTTTAATAATTGTACCACATGCAATGGTGACCACTGCCTCATGTGGTACAGCTGCTAAAGCATTTGAGTATCATGGGCGGACCTAGGATTTGAATTCAGGGAGGGACTAATTCAATAGACCATGTATAACTGTAGAAATTGTTCACTGACTTTGAGAGCCTCCAGAGTGCAGATTTCGCGTGGAGTGTTCTGTTTGCTCTTTTGAGGTGGTTTTGAGACCCGACTTTTTGTAATTTTTTTCTAGTGGTTAGTTTCCCTATTTGTATTATTTCCTGTTTTTGCAAGAAAAATCAGCGACTCTAGGTGCTATTTTTTGTTATTTTCGGTACACGAATTCGGGATGATTAAATTCCTTATTAAAATGATTGACAAACTGTGGATGTACCCATCCAAAGTTACGCGACGTCCAAACTTGCTATTCATGTTTTGCTTCGGTTTGCGTATTTTTCATGTTTTTTATTTTTTATTTTTATTTCTTCTTCGGAAAATAGCTAATTAATAAAAAAAAGAAGAAAAAAAAAAAGGCAAACGGCAATGTACACAGGTACAAGGGGCATACCCTAAAAAATTACAATGAGTTCAAAACAAGGGTAGTGAACTATGTAGCATGGGATGAAATCATCTAAGACCAAGGTCCAAGAGAGAAGACCATCCCAACTCAACAAAGAAAACCAAAAGTAAGGAAACAAAATACAACATAGATAGGACAAAAAATGGGAATGCCAATCACTTAGGGTTTGTTTGATAAAATTGAAAATTAAGTACTGAAAATTAAGTGCTGAATGTAAGTGCTAAAAATTTTAAGTGATTTTTATTTGCAATACTAAAAACAGTGTTTCAAGAACTAAAATAGATTGCATTCAGTGATTATTTTCAGTAAAAAAATTTCACTTAACGTTTTTAGTAGATTTTTGGCTGCTTTTTCAATTAAGTGGTACATTATTAAACGCACTGAAAAAAAAAATTAAGTGCTAAAAATGTTTATTTTTATCATATAATTGGGTTATCAAACACACACTTAATCTCGGGGATGACCCATATGATGACTTTCTCGAAAATTCTTCTTAGTTTCTTTTTCCTCAGTCTGGAAGACAAGGGACTGACTAGGTCCATCCTCATCCTCATAGTCTGTAACAAGATCATCATTAAAATCACCCTCCACCACTTCGTGAGATATAATTGGAGCTTCCCTATTATCAATTTCATGCACAACATATGCATGACCAGAGGAACTAGCCCCTGAACATAAGATCCTCGGTGAAGCTACTTCTCCCACTTTTGTCAAATTTTATTTGTTCTCACAGCTTTTAGCCTTTTACCTGTTAGCTAACTAATCATGCACATCTTTCATTTGGCTAGACCCTCCCTCCCGGCCATTCCTAATTTACTTCAAGAAGAATCCTCTACATTTGATAATTTTTGAGGTCTCTAAGGACCAAAGAGTAACGTAGGTCTACATAGTTGTGTATATCTATATCCATAGATTGACTTGCTTACTTCAAAGCCCTCCCAAAGTTAAAACCTTGGTGGTGTGAATCTCTAATTCTAAGGTACTGATTTTTCTTTTTCATTTCAGTTTCTTTTTATTTATTTATTTATTTTTATCACTTACCTGGGAGACGCACGTGCACACACACCCACACACACAATCCAAGCAAGACATAGCCCAACAGATCTCTACAGACTAGGGAACATGGCCAGTTCTACAATGCTAGAGGAGGAGAAAATCCCCTCCCCACTCCCCCTAGGGAGATTCGAACCCTCCACCTCCCACTTGGGAGAGGTGGAATGATACCACATGGGCTAAGGGCCACTTGGTATTTCTATTTCTTTTATTACTCGTTACTTTATTGAGTAATGTTATACTTCCCAAATTTTTTTTTTTCAAAAGTGCATCCCAAATAATATGACAGTGGGGCCAGGCAAGTAACTTTCAATCAAAATTCAATTGGTCTCACTGTATTAGGCTTGGCCCCACTGCCACATCATTTAGGATGCACTTTTGAGGAAAAAAAATTGAGGAAGCAAAGCATTTCTCTACTTTATTAGTGGGCTAAACTAAATGCAAAAGAGAAAAATTAAATTAGCTTACATTTTTCACATTATTGTTTCACTGTAAAAAAAAAACAGAAACATGTTCTCTAAAACACAAATGTAAAAACTATTTGGGCAAGTCTATAGTAAGCAGATTCTCATATGAGAAGGCGAGTTTAACCGTTGGATGAGCATCTAGCCATAAGATTCTCAAGAATCTGAAGATACAATTATTGCTAGATGCTCATCCAATGGTTAAAACTTGCCTTCTCATATGAAAAACTTCTCACAATAGACTTACCCAAAATATTTACTTGCTTTTGTGTTAGTTACTTACTTCTGTGTTAGTTTTGGGCAATGTTAAGGAACCTTGTTCTTTGTAGACGGTCAGACATTGTGGTTGTACTCCAATACCATTATGGAATGGGTTGCTAAGAAACAATACTATATCTTCCTGCCACACAAAATAAAAAATAAAAAAATAATAAACAAAGTAAAATAAAAATAGAAACAAGGAAAAAAAAATAAAGAAGGGAATGTTTACAAATTCTTAAAACAGGATATGTTAATTCCCACTCACTTTCTATTTGGTATTTTTGAGAGTTTAAGTTGGTTCGATAAGGAATTAATTTTATCAAATATATATTAGATTCGGCACAAGCTTCTAATCAAGAACTACAAAAACGGTTACTTGCCTTCTGAAATAGCCCCAAAGTTTAATGAGTTTGGCCGAAACAAAATTTTATTTCAGAAATTTTACGTCAATGTCAATACGAGTATTGTCAATACGTCAATGTCAATACAAGTATTGTCAATACGTCAATTTCCTAATATTTTCAGATCCAATTGACGACGCCGTTAGTTATTACGTTTGTACGTCAATGTCAATACGAGTATTGTCCTTTTTTTGCAATTATCTATATATGTGAGACTTTCATCCCCATTCTAATCAGATCCAATTGACGACGCCGTTAATTTAAACTAATGGAATTGCCTAGAATTGTCCTTTTTTTGCAATTAGGTATATGAACTTTTATCCCCTTTCCAATCAGATCTATTCGCTAACGGCGTGAGATTTTGTTGGACAGAATTGTCCAAGTGTCCTTCCTCCAAAAATGGCTAAATCGGAACCTCTTTTTTTTTCATTTTATCTGTCAAAACATATGATTTTATCTGTTGGCAGACAGCAAATATTGAGCTAAACAATCCTAATTTTATTGTCTTTTGGCCTTTTGGGATGATTTTTTTATTCCAAGTATTTGTTCGAGATCAACGCAACGGGCTTCGAAATTTCACAAAAAAATATACGTTATAGCCTTATTTTGTTTAGCACAATATTATTTGTCTGTCAATAGATAAAATTATCCGTTTTAACATATAAAATCAAAAAATGAGGTTCCGAATTAGCCATTTTTCTGTTTCAGTGAGGGGGTTTTCTCTCCTTTTGATGTCGAAAAGTAGTAAAGGGGTTTATAAAAAATGGTCAAAATTCGGGGGAAGGACACGTGTACAATTCCATCCAACAAAATCTCATGCCGTTAGCGAATGAATCTGATTGGAAAGGGGATGAAAGTTCATGTACCCAATTGCAAAAAAAGGACAATTATGGGCAATTCCGTTAGTTTTAAACTAACCGCATCATCAATTGGATCTGATTGGAAAGGGGATGAAAATTCATGTACCCAATTGAAAAAAAAAAGTTCATGTACCCAATTGAAAACACATGTATAGAACGAGGGGGTAAAGTGCAATTATGCCTTGTTTTTTATTTGACTCTTGTTTTAGTTGCCTAACAAGATGTTTTGTCCGTGCAATAGCACAACAATGCTAGGGGCACTAATAAATTCCATAACACTCACAACCACACTAATTAGCTAGGGGCACTAATAAATTCCATAACACTCACAACCACACTAATTAGTGTGGTTGTGAGTGTTATGGAATTTATTAGTGCCCCAAATATTACTCTCTTAAGAAAATGCATCTTGAACGAAAAGTAGTACAAAATACATAACTCCAAAAAATTAAAACATGTATTTATAATGAACAATGAACTATATAAAAAGAGTAATGGACACTTTACCTATAATTATAACAGTAAATTTGATTGTCTATTATAAAAAAAAATCTTTAAATTCTAAAATACATTACATATTATCTTCCATATTTTTAAATAATTTAAACAACTAACTTCAAAAATACTAAATAGCAAAAAAACAAATTACAATAACAATAAAGTCAAAACTTTAACTTTCCTACAAATGATATTTCATACATGATTGAACAATAAATACAAAGAAAATAATAACATAAGGGAATGAGAATTCTGACAGTGAAAATTTGAACCATCAAATTATTCAACCAACTATCTAATACAACTATCAAATCATTTGGGACATCCCAAATTTGAATCATAATGTATTAAAAATTAGAGTAATTAAAATAGCAGAAGGAAATGAGAATTCTGGTCGTGAAATTTTCATTCAAACAACTATCTATCACATAAGATCAGTGGGCCTAGCCCAGTTGGTCTTACCCCATCTCTCCCAAGTGGGAGGTGGGGGGTTCGATTCCCCTCGTGGGGAATCGGTGGTGTTGTTTACCCCTCAGCCGTCTATGGGAGGAAGTCCCTTTGAAGTGGGCCCGTGGCCCCCCCTGGCTGTTTGCAGTATAACTGCAAGTGTGTGTGTGTGTGTGGCGCCTGCGGGTGCTTTGACCACTAGCAAAAAAAAAAAAAAAAAACTATCTATCACATCCACAAAGTTTGATTACCAGCAGAAAAAAAAAAAAAAACAAAAAAAACAAAAAACAAAAAAACATACACAAAATCTAACATATATTTTTTGCATATTAGATTGCAAGTCACAATTTTCATATGACCATGCCTGTTCTTATGACAATCACACTCAAAATGAGTGTAACTGTACCTAAGTCCCTTTCACATGATCATACTTTTTTCATATGGTCATCACACTCGATCAAAATGCTATGCTTACCATATGAGCCTTGTAGGGCGTTAGTAAAAAACTACACCTTATTGGCAGTGTCAAATCAAAGTAAAATATGAAGAAAAAATTAAAAGAAAAAAAAAAGTACTGTGGGATTATCTGGGCCATGATATGTGCAATTGTTGAGATTACAGAACAATTGTAAGGATGTGCAGTTCTATATAATAGTAGAAGATAGGGAGTTTTGGAGATAGTTTGGTATTCCAAATTATAACTTTTTCATTAATTAGTAGTTATAATTATAGATAATATTCTAGTTTGATTAATTAAAATCATTTTGACTTTAGCTATCATTAATTTTGAATATTTATAAGTGTATTATGTCATCTATAAAATAAAATATGAGGAAAAAAATTAAAATTCTAAAAATGTGCCTAGTGATAAAACTAAAGGTTTTGACTTTAATATATATATATATATATATTAGATTAGATGTCATGACTTTCTACGAGACTTGATTATTGTTATTATCATTTTTTTTTTAATATATTCATGTAAGACGCTTTTGTTTTTTGATTGTTGTCTACCTATGTGCATTAAGATACCTATATGCAGGCCCGGCCCTGAGGCCAAACAGCCCAAGCAATGGCTTGGGGCCCCAAATTTTAAAGGGCCCCCAAATTTCCCAATTAGTCCATTTGTTTTATAGTAATAGTTCAGCCAAAACAAATTTTTTAGCCCAGTAGAGTTACCTAAACTTCCAGCCCATTAAAGTCCAGCCCATATCCGCATTAAACCTCAGCTTCTAACTCCGAATCCATCTTATTTCTCTCTGTGTATAACTATATAAGAAATTAACAATGCACTGGTTTCTTAATTTGTGATTGGAATGGTTTGAATTGAGTTTGAATGTGTAAACTGGGATATTATTTACCATTTTGATATCATGAAACTCTCGTTGTTTTATGAATATGGTATGAAAGTGTTCTACACATAAAACCAATTATATATATATATATATATGTGTAAGTACACCCTTAAAAAAAAAATTGCCTCGAGGGCGCTGCCCGCGAACCCCCCGTATAATTTTGGGGCTCCATCTTTAGACTTCGCTTTGGACCCCAAAAACTCAGGACCGGCCCTGCCTATATGCTATGATTTTGATTGAGGCGTGTAACAGTTTGTACCGTTTTTAAGAACAATTCCGTTCCTCGGAGTCAGTGACACGATGAACAAAGTCACAACGCTATGCTTTCCAGGATACAACAATCAATTTCTTCCAAATATGTACTTGAATTGGAAGAGTGTATGAGTGCTCAGATATTGCTCCAGAAATATCAGTGAAGAAAGGAACAGAAAACAGAAGAACTGGAAGAGTGGGATCATGTATATATATATATATAGCAAATTAGAAAAAGATCCCAACAGTCATAAAATAATGACGTTTAAGACTGATATTAAACCAGCCCCCAACAGTCACATTTTCAATATAGAAAATAAAATAATGACTTATAAGCCAATCCCTAATAGTCACATTTTTAATACAGAAATTCAAAAATTAATACTAGGAACAAAACGTGACAGTACCATCCATATGCGCGAGAGTACAAATCAAGCTGCATTCGTGTCCGCAGGATGCAGCTGTGCAAGTCATGATTTTCAAGCCAAATCGGATGGTCAGAATCCAAGATTTGCACCCCCTCCCCCCTTAATTAATACTAGGAACAAAACGTGACAGTATCACCCATATGCGTGAGAGTACAAATCGAGCTGCATTCGTGTCCACAGGATGCACTCGTGCAAGTCAATATTTTCAAGCCAAATCGGACCGTCCGAATCCAAGATTTGCAACCTCCTGCCCTACGCGCGCGTGGGAGATCATTTCTCCAACACAAGCTTACTAGATTATCGAAGGAAAATATATAAAAGGAGTGAAAAGATCTTGTAAAATATGCCTGAACCTCAAGCACGACAGATTGACTTTGTGGGATAGTTGTCAAATCAAACTTTTAACTTGGAGTTGAGGTTTTGAAATAAAAGAAAGAGGCCCATGGCCTAAACAATTGTTTGCTTTTAATTAAAAGGCCCAAACAATAAGTGTTATAACCCAATCAAATAAATAACACAAATGTTTATAACCCAACAAATAATCCAACAGAACCTATGTGAAATCCATACCGAACTTGGCTAAAAGAAAATTGTTGAAAATGGGTCCTTACTCAAACCTCGACGTTGTTGCCAAACCAATGCAAAATTGTTCTTTAGGACCTCATGAGACTATTTGGTGTAAACCAAACCTATAGCCATATCCAGGGGAGAAGTTAGGATTTCATTTCAGGTTCGGGACAGTCCCCCCGATCCCTTTTTTGTTTTTTGTGGGTAAAATTAGTACACTTTTGGGCTTTAAAATTTGTGTTGTTATATCGTGCATTTCACGTGTAGTGGTTGAGAGTTAAAACATACTTATTCAAAGACAAACAAATCTCTCTATAACTCTTTTAATTAAAAAGTTCTCATACTTTATTTATTTTCTTTTTGATATTAGTTTCACCTGTAAAATAAAGAATCCTTCACATGTTCAAAAAGATGCAGGATTTAGGATTTATAAACTTTGAGTTAATTTAGTAAATAAGATATTTATTTGAGTAAATATTTGAAAAAGTAAGAGATCAAAGTGAGATTTTTGAGTTTAGAAGGGAGAAAATGAAAATTCAGGAGGGGTATAAATGAATATTCCGTAAAATATACTGGAAAAGACAATAATTTGAAAACTTGAGTGGGGGCACAATTGTACATAAGCTCAATTACATAGGATAAATGCATCAATTTCAAAAGTTGAGCCCATGGCCATATCATGAAAGTTGACCAGTTAGTGGGAATTAATAAAAAATTAATTATTTACCATGCAACAGTACGTAGCAAATAAAAAGTTTATTATTTACCACGCAATGGGACGTGGCAAATAAATTGACAAATAAAAAATTAATTATTTACCACGCAAGAGTGCATAGCAAATACACAAGGTGCTAAAATTTTCCTACTCCATTTTTCCCCAAATTGCCCCACTTTTCTCTCTTTGTTTCTAAAAATTCACAGACATACCAGACCACCATCAACACGTATGCCACCCCACCACTGGATGTACACACCACCACCTGCCTCCGCTCGATACACACACCACCACCTAACGCCACCCGACGCCGCACACTACTACTTTTGAAATATGGTGAAACAATGGTGAAATTACATCACTGTTTTAAAATGTGCTCAAACAGTAATGAAATTTTACAACTTTTGAAATGTGAAACAATAATGAAATTTCACCACTTTTCAGAATCAAGACTGTCAAGGCATGTTAAAATAAAATTTATCAAAATTTATCAACAATGGTACTAGTTTTAAAGCTCTCGTCGACACAATTCTAACGGTATAAATTTTGTGAAAAATAGAGTTGTAGATAAAAAATTATGGAGGTTTAAAATTTAAAAATAATATTAAAATGAGATTTTATCTAGTACAATCACACGGTGTGAGCATCTTGCATTTGTTACCATTGGGATTAAAAAATTCTAGGGTGTAACACACGAGATGTGGCAAGTTAGACAGGTATGGAGGGGTTTTTCTGTCAAAGCCCGGTTCCATAATAACAGAACCGAAGTCCGTGGCACGCCACCGAGGCTACTCCAATTCATTAACGTTCCTAAAGGAATTAGTTTTAAGAACACATGTAGCGGAAAACAAAATAATTTGTAAAACCAGCGGCCCAGTCGACTGCACCTCGTGCCCAGTCGACTGAGACTGGTCTAGTAGAAAGTTGATTTCTGAATCATAATCCAGTCAACTGTTTTCTATGTCCAGTCGACTGGGGCTTCAAATAATCAGTCGACTGGTATGGTCCGGTCGACTAAAGTCCCGCCTAGACAAAAAAGTATTTGATTTGAAAACCTAGTCCAGTCGACTGTGTCAGGGGATCCAGTCGACTGTTTTTCATAAAATGATGCAGAGAGTTGCTCAACAAGGGGGTCCAGTCGACTGCTTCCACCAACCAGTCGACTGTTTTCTAGCAGCAGCACCTTCCGCAGATTTTCCAAGTTTAAAAGCTTCCTAGAGTCAATCAGGGACCAAACGCATAGTCCAAGCTCAAATCAAAATGATTCTAACTGAACTATAACATTACTAACGCATAATTACAAAAGATTCCTAGCTATTACAACATTACGAATCCGTTCTAACATACTAAGTTAAACATAGTTTAAAAGTCACAAATCCTTATTATCACAAGTCTATTACAAAACTACGAGGTAGACATGATAAGTCGCCTTCTACAAAAACTCCCGACATTTCGTGATCACTTCCTCGATTCCTTGCTGACATTCACACCTGCTCTGGTTATTTAAATACCACACATTTTTCGATTCGTTTACGCTAACGCTTAGTGAATAAAGAAACAATGTAGATAAACATGCTCGCATTCACATCTCTACATTTCATACTAGTCTCCGGAGATCCCACGTGTACGTTCCATACTTCCTGACTCCTCGCCAATAAGTCCATGCAAAAAGGTAAGACCCACGTTTCTTTTCTTCAAACATGTGACCTTATGCCTATAACGGCTCCACAACGATGGCTTGATACACGCACTCCTTTGACCCAAATAACAACTCAACATGCTCAAATACATTTCATCATGCTCTCGACATAATCAAAACATTTCACCGTGCAATTGCTACTTATCAATATAGACACCCAATATGAACTACACAACATATATCTATAATCTAACACATGTTTTTCATACAAAACATGAATACATGTCAAGAAATCATTCCAAAACATATAGTTGAATTACTCACCTCCGATTAACGCTCATAAAATATGTTCCAAAGAAAACCCAAGCACAAAGATCGTGTAGAAGTCCGCCTACTACGATTCCTATCGATCAAAAGTTCAATTACCATATTTTTATGAAAACTCTAGAAAATGAGTTTTCAAAAAACTTATCCAAACGAGTCCTAATTGATATTAAAACGACGGCCTTACCTCGAGGAGTTCAAATATGAAATCTAGCAGAAAATAAATGGACGAACGGTCGTCGTTTGATGTCGAGAAGTCCGAAGCTTCAAAATCCCCCTTTGGCCTCTTTAGCTTTTAGGTTTAGAAAATTTAAAAAAATATCCAAGTCATCTCTATATAGGCAACACTTTCGGAAATTATGTCTACCTTCCCACGACTTTTCAAACTCCTCATCAGTCTCCAAAACTTTCTACACAGCTAATTCAAAGCTTCACAAGTGAAACTTATAAATTATAAAAGTTTATGACCAAGTTCTGTTTGCTTGCTAAAACACAGTCTCACATGATTTTACGAAATTGCTAATTAGCCTACCAAATTAGTAGCATGTTAATTCGTCCTCACAAGGATACTAAATTAACTTCAGAAATATATTCTAACCCAATAATAATACAGATAGTGAAATACACAGGTAAACATTTATTTTTAGATAAATATTTCAGGTATTCTACAATGAACGTCTCATACTCGGAGAGACTTCACAACATCACAACACTCATTCTACACAGTTTCAGAGGGTTCTCTAACACAGACACCCAAATCAACTCGTGAGTCAAAACTCACTCACACATGTGCTAAAATGCACAATACATCACATTATCATGCATGACAATGTAATCAAATGCAATAACACAATTACGGGTGTTACAATTCTTTCCTCTTTAAAAGAAGTTTGTTCCCAAACTTATACCTCATGTATCAAAAAGGTGCAGATACCGAGTACGCATTTCTTCCTCTATTTCCCATGTCATCTCTTCTGCCATTTGGCTGCACCATAAAACTTTCACTTTCGATATCACTTTGTTTCGTAAGACTTGATCCTTCCGATTTAATATCTCTATCAGATACGAAACATATGTCAAATTACTCTGAATTTCGTTCGGTGTCGGAGTCATCACTTGATCTCTATCTTCTACGGCGAGGAAAAGGGGGCGAGCTCTGGCGAGCTCCGGCGCTATCGTGATCCGGCCATCTCCACACTCCGGTGATCTTCTCCCAAAGGTATTCTTCTCTCTTCTCTGAGTCTCTCTCACTTACACACACAAAAACTAGGGTGACATTTTTCAAATTTTGGGGATTGGAAAATTGGGGGATCAAATCTCTTACTCAAAATCAGGAATTTGAATAAACTGCTTTGAGAAAAAGGAAGAGGATTGCGCTGTATTTCATAAAATGGTCATGTAAATTACTGCCGAATATGAACTATGTTTTCTAGTATTTGCTAGCTAGTAGAGAGGGTCACAACTGAAGTTCAATTACATTTGAGGTTATTATAGTCAGGATCTAAGCTACATTGGAGGCAAATTCAAATATTGTGGGTTTTAAATTAGTGTATTTGTTAATTAAATCATCCTATGGCTTAAGTTTCCATCATTATTGCTTCAATCCCATGATTTTTTTTTTGTAATGGGAAATGGTTCAATTACATTTGAGGACATGGATACTTTGGTTACTTCAAATGTTCGAATGGGAAATGGTTCAACTATACAAGCAAAAAGGAAAAAGAACCATTGCAGTTGAAACTAGTAAAGAAACAAAACTCATTCATGATGCTTTGCTTGTACCTGGCATGGAACATAATTTGAGAATAATTCTTGCAAAAAATTAGACTAAAAAAAGCATCAGTTTATGGCAAATTTAAATAAATATGGTGCATGGGCAACCTGATCTAGAAGCTAAGATATATGTGACGGATGCCTCTTAAGGAAACAACATCGAAAGCCATTCTAAGCAAATAAGTGATGGAAACTTAAGCCATAGGATGATTCAATTACCAAATACACTAATTTAAAACCCACAATATTTCTAGAAATATAGTCCCAAGGCTTGTATCCATAACCCATTCCTAATATATTACTTGTGATTTTTATTTTCCCTATGTCATTGAGTTTGAGTTGTGAAAAGGTAGATTCAATTCCACAAATAATTATTTTCTAGAAATATAGTACCAAGGCATGCATCCATAACCCATCTGTCCATATTGCCAAAATCTACACTTTACTCCTCTTTCTAAAAATATACTTTTGTTTTTTTTTTTTTCATAGATGGCTAGTTCACAATCATCACAATGTAATGTTGAAGATGGTGTAAATGGCCACAGATTATGTTATTGTCGTGACTTGTCACCTGTACGAACAGCTCGAACTGAAGGGAATTATGGAACACGATTTGTGGGATGTGGACGTTATGGGATAGACTCATGTATATTTCCTTTAATTTGATAAAATTACATTTGGTACTATTGAAATCCTGTTTTGAAATGTGTACAAATTCAACCAACATGCGGGTATTTTGAGTGGATAGATCCTCCAATGTGTCCTCATGCGAGATCAATCATACCTAGACTTGTGCGGAAGGTTAGTGTTCTAAGGAGCGAATTAGAGATATCACGTCAAAGGGAAAGGTTTTATGGTCGTGCATTAATTGGGTGTTGTGTAGTGATATTTGGGTTGGTCGTTGATTGGTACTGGAATAGATGTGAAAAGAGGACTCACTAGTACTTGAGTGAGCTGTGAAAAATTGTGCTCTTTACTGGGACCTTTTTGGTGGATGGTGGTTGGAGTTGTGTAATAGACTTTATTTATTTATTTATTTTTTTCGCTACTTGTAATGTAATGTAATGTAATGCAGTATGAAGGTTTTAATTTCCCATTTGTTCGTGTCCATTTGATATAATTGTGTTAATTTGAGTTTCATGCAAACACAAACTGATGTCTTAACAAGACAAACTAAGTCAAAATAACAACCATAACATAACTATTGAGCTTCACAACAAACAGCCCAAAGTTTTTCAAAATAACAACCACATTCCTTCACCAACAATAAAAAGACACATCCATTAAAAACTATTACATAGTTCAAATCAAAACATCAGTCCTAATCACCAGTCAATCCATCCAAATCTTGAGTTGCATCATCTAGACTTGAATCTTCATCCGCCGTAATAGGTCTGCATGAAGCAAATAATTTCAAAAAATAAGTCATTGATACACTTAGTAGGACAAAAAAAAAGATATAAATTCTAATTAACGATGCTTGTTGATCTGTCCGATGTGGGCAATACCTTTTATCATAGGAAACACCAACTTCACTGCATCCATTGCACTTCCTCCTTTTATATTTTTTGGCCCTCCTTAATGCCTTCTCTTTTCCTTCCTTTAATCTAGTACCAAGCCCTTTAGCCCTTACTTGAATAGGTTCATGGTAACTTTGCTCAACACTTTGGGATCGCCGTGCATTTTTGCCAATACAAATACTTTGGGAGACCCGCGTACTTGTTCCAATCCCAACATTTGAACCACACCTAATCATTGCATTAATTTTTTCTACTGCTTGATCAACACTATCGGTGTAAACCTTGATTGTTTCTTCACTTTCAAGAGCCTTATCAATTGCATCCAAAGAGAATTTGATTAATTGAATAACCTTGAACTATCATCATTAAATTGCGTACCAATACCAACCACAACTGGCGCAGCCCTGACAGATTTAGTCCATCTTTTCAAGATATAGTAGTCGGGTATTTTTTCCAAATGATGCATCATGGTCAAATATGCCAAAATTTGTCTGCATGGGATACCAAAGCTATAAAATTTTTGGCACCTGTATGCAGTTAAACCCGAGTTCTTGTCATAAGTAAGTTGTCGGACTTTACATTTCTGAACATTTTTTAATATTACAGAGTTGATGAAGTTCCCCATCTTTGACAAGCTCAAACCTATAATTCCAACTCTCCCACAACTGCTCTTGGAACTCATAAAATATTTCATGTGTATATGTATCAACCATTTGCTCCAAGAAGTAATGAGGCATTTTCAACTTCGGCTTCTCAACCAAATCTTTGTTGTCGGCCATCAACTCTTCTTGACGTTGGCGTACAATCAAGTCCTAAATGAATCATAAAATCTGACAAAGAATTGCTTTTATTAACATAACGCTTGAAAAATGCATGAGAACTTTCTGCTCGTTGGCTGCTTGACATATCGGCCAAGAAAACATGATTCACATGCGCAGGAACCCATTTTGAGTGAATCTCATACATATCGTGAAGCCATTTATTATCATTTAACTGACTTCTCTCAACAAGCTCCATCCACTTGGAGTCAAACTCTACTTTATCCTCTGATTTTCATATGCAATTTGAAAACTCTTTATAGTGTGCACTATATTTAATTGAATCTAACTTTTCAGAAAATTTTATTAATATGTGCCAAGTACAGTACCTATGAAAAGAACTAGGGAGAGCTTCAAAATAGCTTTTGTCATTGCAAGATCTTGATCACTAATAATCATTCTATGGGCATTACCAGGCATAGCTTCTAAAAATTGATTGAATAGCCATACAAAAGAATCGGTAGTTTCATCATTCTATAATGCACCCGCAAAAAAAGTTGTTTGGCCATGGTTATTAACCCCCACCAATGGTGCAAAAATCATCGAATATCAATTGGTATTGTATGTAGTATCGAATACTACCACATCACCAAAAGAATTATAAGCTCTTCTAGAGGTTGCATCAGACCAAAAACAACGTGTTATCCTATCTTGTTCATCTTTCTCAATTTTGAATGTGAATGCTGGATTCTTTTCTTGCTCCAATTTAAAGAACTCAAACAACATATTGCCGTCAAGCCCCACCAACTCTTGACGCCTATGGCTGCCACTGTTATAAAAATCTTTCCGAGTGTATCCAACATTTTTGATGCCTCTGCCTGTACTCCAAGGAAATTAAATTATTGGTATTATGGTATATTCGCCATGGCCAACTGTTGGGTTAAATCTTTTTGTGTACTCGAGAAATTACGGTGAGACCGCAATAAATATGTTCTTCGTGGGGTTGTCAATGAGTGACTGTAACCCTCAACAAATAGAGTAACTACATACATGCCAGATTTGGACTTCACCATGGCAAGCTTTGCATTACACCCCTCATTTATAGTGCCCCTACGCCTCTAGCTCTCACTGTCTGCTATTCTAGAACTTTTCCCTTGCTTGAAACAAACATATTCTTTTCTTATTATCTCATCACCCTTCTTCCTAAGAGAGTAACTTCTGACACTGAACCCAGCTTCTTTTGCATACGCATTGTAAAAATTAAAGACATCATCAAGTGTCTCAAATTCTTGACTTTTTCTAGGCTTCTTATCATCACCTACTTGAGGAGTGTAAATCTCATCCTCACCTTCATCTCCTAGAATGCCCATATCCACATTGCCATCCCCACCCTCATCCCCTAGGACACCCATGTCCACATTGTCGTCCCCACCCTCATTCCCTAGGACACCCATGTCCACATTGTCGTCCCCACCCTCAACTTCCATTTGTGGCCTTATTTGACAATAGGATGTGGCCCTGGTGAAAATTATAGAACATCAATTGTTATAAGCCAAAAATTCGAATCCAAGTCCAACTCAGTGAATTATTACATTTCTAGAGAAAAAAATAAAATTGGCCCTTCACGAATAGTAGTGTAACTATTTTTCCCTCTTTGCTTTTGGGGGTGGAATATTGAACCATAAGGTTTTTTTTAGAGATTTGAGACATTGCTATCCCTTCTAGTCGATATACAACATGCCCACAAAGGTATGATTCAAATATGAACAATTTTTTTTTTCCTTTTTAACCCTCTACATGATCAAGTAAAGAATGAATTGATATATTTTAGTACTGTGGGTATCTATAACTGTTACCACATAAGTCAATAAATCTTATCATAAATTGCAACTGTAATTTTTTTTTGGTAAACCACAAATGTTAGGCAATTGGATGGTGTTAGATTGTCACTAAATTAGGGAGGCCCCAACACTGTGGTTCCATAACAGAGAATTACCTCCAGTAGAATCTCTTTCTTTGTCAAAATTCAATAGAAGGATACATGAAATCAAATGCATTAAGTCCAGTACGCTTAAAAAAATTCAGTATATCCTTTAATTGGTATTTTCCCTATACAATTCTCACAGTACTAGTGGTTGCTAAACCCTATCATTTCTTTAGTAATTTGCTACATACATAGACTGCTTAATATTCAAACACATACCATATTTTGAACTGCAAGGATCTCGATCCCCAATTTTTGTAAGAGATTTGAGAAGAGACTTCCCCTAATTTTTCAATCCCCAATATTTTCAGCATAACCCTAGTTTTTGTGTGTGAGAGGGAGAGACACTGAGAGTAGAAAGAGAGAGAGAAGAATACCTTGGGGGGAAGATCACCAGAGTGTGGAGTAGGCCAGAGTGGAGTCCGACGCCGGAGTGGGACCCTTTCCTCGTTGTTCTCGCCCTCTCTCTATTTCTCTCTTTCTCGGCCTAGCCTCCTCACAGAATACCTTTGGGAGAAGATCGCCGGAGTATGGAGATGGCCGGATCCCGATAGCATCGAAGCTTGCCGAAGCTCTCCCCTTTTTCCTCATCGTTCTCTCTCTCTCTCTCTCTCTCTCTCTCTCTCTCTCTCTCTCTCTCTCTCTCTCTCTCTCTCTCTATTTCTCTATTTGAGCCCTTCTTTTGTTTCACAGTATGTTTAAGTTCTCATACTCTCTATAATTTTGGGATATAAGTGAGTGGTGGACCCCACTTATTTTTCTGTCCTCCTTTTACCAAAAGAAGGGCGCCCTTCTTATAGAAGCACTGTATATATATATATTTATGCATGAATATGGGAGCGGGCATCCGTTTACGGACCAGCCTTTTAGCGATGAAATTTTGACTTTTAGCGAAGAAATTTTCGTCGCAAAAGTGTACTGTACCTTTAGCGACGATAATTTCATCGCTAAAAGTCAAAATTTTGTAGCTAAAGGGCTGGTTCGTAAACGAATGCTCGCTCTGAGCCGGCCCGTACATGAATATACATATATACTTCCTTGCTGTTTTAGAAAATAGTTTCAACTAGATCACTCATTTGCTAAATTCTAATTTCCCAAATTTTCAGACAAACTATAATCCTACATGGCATACTCCCTTTTTCTATTTTCATTATACCTAGTTTTCCATTTCATTAAATTTTTAAATTGAAAATGATAGAAATAAAAATGTATAGTTTAAGTTTGAAAAAGTAAAAACATTTTTCACAAATCAAGATTGGGGTCAATTAGATATAAGGACAATTTATGATAATTATGTTGATTTTAGGACAACTAAAAAAATATGTATCAATAAGTCCCTAAATCTTTACTGGACAAATGTACCCCTTCTTCTTCTCTTTTTCAAATCAAACACCTCCCCAAAACTGCTCATTCTTCGCCACTAACCGTCAGAAATATTTCCACGCCATCTCCAATCCCCGTCCGGTGACCAGCAAGTCTCGGTAATCCTCATTCCTCTAATGTTTAATTTCTCATCCTACACTGCATGTGTATGCATATATTCATACTTGTTTATATATACATAAACACTTGCACATATGTATATACTAGTATTTGCCCGTGCTATGCACGGGTATCATTCAAAATTTTTTTTTTGAAAATCTATATATATATATATATCGAAAATTCTATGGAGGGGACGCCCTCTCTTTAATAAAGAGAGTGCCTTTGTTTTGACCGTCAGATCGTATTTAAAAACTATGAAGTGACAAAACTGCCTTAATGAAAACATGATCTGACGGTCAAAACAGAGACCCTCTCTTTATTAAAGAGAGGGCGCCCTCTCTATAGCCTCACTGATATATATATACATATATATATATTACCCACGAAGTTTGTTAAAAAAAATGAAAAAAAATATATGGTGGAAGAGAGGCGGTTACAGTGAGTATAAGAGAAGTTACTGCAAAATTGTAGGAGGTTAAGAAATTTTTTTTTTTTATAAACTTTTTAAATATTATTATATTTTAAATATACATACATATATAATTCTATATCTATATATATACATGGTGTAGGAATGCCATGTGGCATCCCAACTATATAAGGGTACCACGTGGCACCTACATTACTATATCTACACTATAATATAAAAGAGCCTTAGTGGTGTTTCAATTTCAATTTTGTCATAATTTGGAATTCTTTAAATTGTTTGTTCCTTATATGTAATTTTGTCATTACTAATCCATTGAGATGCTATGCCTTGTTTGGCAAATCGAATTTTGGCTGTATTTGTGTTTTTGCTTTTTTTTTTTTAAACCCAAACAAGACACTCAAAAACTGATAGGTTTTGTTTGGCAAATTAGTTGTGGCTTTGTTTGTCTTGTTTGTTTCCACTTTTTCCCAAACAAGGCACTAAAACCATGGATCCAAGTCAACAATTTCGGCTACCTTGTTTGGCATACCGATTTTGTGCTTTGTTTTTGTTTTTTTGTTTTTGTTTTTCCCAAACAATGCTTGACACACATATATGGGATCAAAAGTCAACAATTTCGGTGCCTTGTTTGGCAAATCGATTTTGTGCTTTGGTTTTCGTTTTTTATTTTGGCTTTTCCCAAGCAAGGCTTTTCACACATATAATTTACACTTAATAAATTTAATTTATTTTTTTTATAAAATTGTTATTTCATACAATTTCATATCTTTTCATACTCATAATAAATATATAATAATAATCATAATACATATATAAGAAATACTTGGCAAAGTTAAAAGAAAATTTGTAATTTACAATTACTAATACAGCTAAAATCATATTTTATCACACACACATGCCTATAAATTTAATTCACACACACATACATTCGATTGCTTTTTAAATTTAATTTCATATCATTTCATACTCCTCATAAATATTTAATAATAATAGATATAATAAATTTAATTCATCATCATAAATATATAATAATAATAATAATAATAATAATAATAATAATAATAATAATAATAATAATAATACTAATAATAATAATAATACATATATAAGAAATATTTTGTAAAGTGAAAAGACAAATTGTAATTACAATTGCTAATATATACATCTACAATCATATTTTATTACATACGCATTCCTATAAATTTAATTCACACACACACACACACACACACACATACACTTCTATCATACGCATAATAAATATATATGAAATACTTTGCAAACTTAAAAGACAAATTATAATTTATAATTACTTACATACTCATAATAAATATATAATAATAATAGCTTTAATAAATTTAATTAATTTGTTTTTGAAATTTATAATTTCATGCAATTTCATATCATTCCCATAAAAATGAAGAAGAAAAAATATGATTAATTTTTTCAAAATATCATGTGTTATAATGTTAAAACTAAGTTATTACTTTTAAATAACACTTTCAAGTTTATTGTATGAAGTTTATATGTTATTAAACAAAAAAGACAAAAGACACAAGATGATAAGGTTTTTCAAAATATCACGTGTTTTGATATTAAAAATAAGTTATTACTTTTAAACAACAATACTCTCAACTTTATTGTATAAAGTTTATACGTAGTTGCATTATTTTATACATAGTTCATACAATAAATTGTGGTTAAAAAAACAAATAAATGAAATGAGAGAAATGCTAAAACAAACAAAAGTGAAAACACTAAAGAAATACTTGGAAATGAAAAAAAAAAAAAAAGAAAGAAAGAAAGAAAATATCTTTGCTTCCATCCAGGATTATTGAAGTTTGTATGTTTACAACTTTATTTTGTTAGTAGTACATATTTAATACGTTTAGGATTTAATGTTGTTTGATTTTATTTTTTTAGGATTTAGTATTGTTTGATTTAATTTTTTTCAAGTGACAAAACTATAAATGCATCAATAATAAATACATCTAATTTATTTTCTAATTTTGACAGACCTGTGCATTGCACGGGCCTCTATCCTAGTATTATATATATATATATATTATAATTATGTAATTGACATTGAATTGGACAGTGAATCTCTTAGAAGGGCGCCCTTCTTTTGGTAAAAGAAGGGCTTTGTGTTTTCAAGTGTGAAAAAGTGGGGCCCCCACCATCCTTATACAGACCAAATAAGTCTTTGAAAAATTAAAACAGACACTGGGAAGAGAATAGAGAAATATATATATATATATATATATAGAGAGAGAGAGAGAGAGAGAGAGAACGCGACGACGAAGGGGAACTCCGTGGCGCTAGAAGGGCGATCGGACTCCGGGGAGAAGGGCGATCGGACTCCGACCTGGTCCAAGCTCCGGTGACTTCCCCAAGGTATTCTTCTCTCTTCTCTAAGTGTCTCTCACTCTCACACACAAGATCTAGGGCTGGGTTAAAAAATTTGGGGATTTTGCTTTAACGTGTATAAAATTGCAAGTTGAGTGGTTTTTCTTGAAATAGGGTGATCTCACAATGATGTGCTAACAAATCTTCTGAAGATTTGAGCTTTTAACAATCAAAAAAAATAAAATTTAAAAATAAAATAAAAGTGCAATCCAGACCCATTACTTTTGAATTGTAAAAAAATCTTCATCAACTTGTTGACTTTGTTGCCAATTTCTCGATCACACTCATGTTGTTTTCTAATTCTGTCAGTTTTTATTGCTAATGGTGTGTGGAACATGAAATATGAAATGTAAAATTTATTTCACTGTTATTATTTGTTTTCAATGTAAAGGTTGGGACAAAGAGATACTCATATATCTATGGGATTCAAAGACTATGTGTCATTTGGGCATTAGTTTGATATGAAACTATCCTTGATCTTTTTAGGGTTGAGTCTGCTAGTCTAGTGCTTTATTCTACAATTGGGGACAAATCCTCCTAATGCAATTATAAAGAAAAAAAAATCTGATAGAACATATCACACAACGGGGAGCGGTGAACACTAAAGAACTATGTTGCAATTATCACTTATCGTTCGTATTATCCCAATAATTATAAATTTTACGTTTATTACATAGTTCCGTCTTATCATCCAATCACATCTCTAACTTTTAGATGTATTCCAATTTCTTACAATAAAGGGTTTTATCAATTAACCCATAACAATCTTCCCTCAAAATTTCCAATCAAATTACAAGATCCCCAAATATACTATTCAGCATATCAAATTTACTCCTTTTTTATCAAAATGATCACACAATAAGGTTAGTTATTTCAGGTACAATAATCTCAACCCAACATTCAATATTAGCATACATAAAGCACATAATAAGAAATCATATTCTCCAATTTGCACGTTGAACTATATTGAAAACTGCTACTGTAATCTTAAATTTCTGCCCAAACGGTGCAGAATCAGGAAAAACTTAAAACACAAAAAGTGTGCAGAATCACGTTTTACATAAGACTTGCGGACAGAATGTTCAAATTCAAAGCCACGATTTTCTAATAATTTTCTGAAGTTTCTGCAACTGTATGAATTACAAAAAAAAAAAACGAATTTCACATATCTTTTTTTTTTTATTGCGATGAGTATTTCACATATGGTTTTATCAAACTAACTATTTACTTAACCCTTTTGAATACCCTAATGTCATGATCACAAAGTCCCATGAAAGGAAAGAATGTATCTCAATTACTTCAACAATAGCAACGTGTATCGATCCATTACAAAGATTTAACCCTAACAATTAAATTTAACATGCACTAATTTACTCCCATACACATACATATATATATATACATACGTGTATATATATATATACTCGGATACACAAAGTTTAACTCACCTAGTTCAATCCAAAATTGACAACCACGAATGCTTCGTGATTCCCTACGTGCCCATGAACCCGAGACTATTCTCCTTTCTTCTTCTTCTTCTTCTTCTTCTTCTTATTCTTCTTCTTCTTCTTCTTCTCTCTCTCTCTCTCTCTCCCCCACACACACACACGTCTGTTCTCTCTACTTCTCTCTTTTCTTCTCTTCCCTTTTTGTTTTAATAAGGGGGCTAGGGTTTTTAACATAAGTAGATATGTACACTACACACACAACACATGCCAATAAAACACACATAAATATATAAATCCCGTTTTTCTTTTTATGGGCTCACAAAAGAGACTCATGTGAGCCCAAAATGCAGTACAAAGTGTTAAAATGAGTAGCCCAATGGGTACCTATGACCCCGGTACTAAGTTTTAATGTTAATTACATTATTTAACACATTCGCGGGCCTGTAAACACTATATAACAAAAATACATATCAACCCTTCACTTTATTTTTTAACAAATATAAATTAATAAAATATAACTTCCAAACTAAACGTGCTCACTCATGATTTAATTTATATGTTCACCAAACACTTAAAATTTTCCAAACACATGTCTTACATAGGCACACTCATATAACATTGCTAACGGAAAAAATAATTAAAATAATTATTTACATAGAAATTTTAGGGTTGTTACATAAAAACCCCCAAAAATTTCAATTTGTGTGTGATAGTGAGAGTGAGAGTGAGAGGGTGATTTTTAACAAAACCAGAGGTCGCTTTTATTGAGTTAACGTTTAAAAAGTGATGGTTAAAATAGAGAAGTAAAGTTTTACCATGATGATTACAAAACAACATTTCTTTTTTACTTTAAAGTGTGGAGCATTGAACAATTTTTAATGTGATTTTTAAAAATTGTAATGCACATTTATTTAAACTATTTTTATTTGTATCAGATTTTTAACAGGTTTCTATCAGATTTTTTTCTTTATAATTGCATTAGGAGGATTTGTCCCCAATTCTATAATAAAGCACTAGACTAGCAGACTCAACCCTAAAAAGATCAAGGATAGTTTCATATCAAACTAATGCCCAAATGACACATAATCTTTGAATCCCATAGATATATGAGTATCTCTTTGTCCCAACCTTTACATTGAAAACAAATAATAACAGTGAAATAAATTTTACATTTCATATTTCATGTTCCACACACCATCAGCAATTAAAACTGACAGAATTAGAAAACAACATGAGTGTGATCGAGAAATTGGCAACAAATTCAATAAGTTGATGAAGATTTTCTTACAATTCAAAAGTAATGGGTCTGGATTGCACTTTTATTTTTATTTTTAAAATTTTTTTTTTTGATTGTTAAAAGCTCAAATCTTTAGAAGATTTATTAGCACATCATTGTGAGATCACCCTATTTCAAGAAACACCACTCAACTTGCAATTTTATACACGTTAAAGCAAAATCCCCAAATTTTTTAACCCAGCCCTAGATCTTGTGTGTGAGAGTGAGAGACACTTAGAGAAGAGAGAAGAATACCTTGGGGAAGTCGCCGGAGCATGGTCCAGGTCGGAGTCCGATCGCCCTTCTCGCCGGAGTCCGATCGCCCTTCTCGCCGGAGTCCGATCGCCGTCTCGCGCCGCGGAGTTCCCCTTCGTCGTCGCGTTCTCTCTCTCTCTCTCTCTCTCTCTCTCTCTCTCTATTTCTCTATTTCTCTTCCCAGTGTCTATTTTAATTTTTCAAAGACTTATTTGGTCTGTATAAGGATGGTGGGGGCCCCACTTTTTCACACGTGAAAACACAAAGCCCTTCTTTTACCAAAAGAAGGGCGCCTTCTAAGAGATTCACTGTTGAATTGGAAATTAGAAGATAGGACCAAACTGTGAATTGGTGAAGAGACAATGTAGCGTCATGGTGTGTGCGCATCTTGTATTCGAAAGAATTTGTGCTGGGAACAAGATATAAATATAACAAAGGCCTAATTGCACTTTACCCCTTTGTATTATACACATGTTTTCAATTGGATACATGAACTTTATTTTTGTAATTGGGTACATGAACTTTCATCCCCTTTTCCATAAAATCCAATTGATGACGTCGTTAGTTTAAAACTAACGGAATTGCCCAGAATTGTCTTTTTTTTTGCAATTGGGTTCATGAGCTTTCATCCTCTTTCCAATTAGATCCATTCGCTAATGGCGTGAGATTTTGTTGGATGGAATTGCACACGTGTCCTTCTCCCAAATTTTGACAATTTTTTATAAACCCCTTTACGACTTTTAGACATCAAAAGGAGAGAAAGCCCCCTCGCTGGAACAGAAAAAATAGCTATTTCGAAACCTCATTTTTTGATTTTATATGTCAAAAACAGATAATTTTATCAGTTGACAAACAAATAATATTGAGCTAAACAAAATAAGGCTGCAATGTATATATATATTTTTTTGGTGAAATTTCGAAGCCCATTGACTTAATCTCGAACAAATACTTAAAATAAAAAAATCATCCCAAAAGGCCAAAAGATAAGAAAATTAGGATTGTTTAGCTCAATATTATCTGTCTGTCAACAGATTAAATCATTTATTTTGGCAGATAAAATGAAAAAAAGAGGTTCCGATTTAACCATTTTTGGAGGAAGGACACTTGGATAATTCTGTCCAACAAAATCTCATGCCATTAGCGAATGGATCGGATTGGAAAGGGGATAAAAGTTCATGTATCCAATTGCAAAAAAAGGACAATTCTAGGCAATTCCGTTAGTTTTAAACTAACGACGTCATCAATTGGATCTGATTGGAAAGGGCATGAAAGTTCATGTACCCAATTGCAAAAAAAAAAAGTTCATAAACCCAATTGAAAACACGTGTATAGTACGAGGGGGTAAAGTGCAATTAGGCCTATAATAAATAAATATATAAAATTGTAGAAGGAGTGGAAAATAGCAATAAAGCTTTAACGCTACGTGGCAGTCTGAAGTTCTTTTATAGTGTGGGTCCCAAGTTACACGAGTTTGGCATAATCAGAAGGTGTAATGTAACATCTACATCAAATTTTACACTCAACAATCCTGACCCTTAAGTTTAGTGGGCCTCATATTTTACATGGGTCCTACACGGAACCCATATGAATCAAGGGCCATGATGTAATGGGTGTGGAATTTGGTATAAAATTTGGTATGAGTGCAGCATTTTTGAATGACAAGATGGTGTAAACTGTAAAATCGCCACATGTGTATAAGTCAAGTGAGAGACTGAAATTACTACAAGGTCGATTCAATTTGACAAAGTACCAAATGGGCCAAATTGAACAGAGGTATAATTGCCATAAACAAAAAAAATCATTATTGAAAAAAATTTCACCACTTATCAAAATTTGGTAAAATTTCACCACTTTGAACATGAGTATAATAGTCATAAATAGAAAAAATCATTACTGATAAAAATTTCACTAGTTTTTAAAATTTTACCACTCTTTAAAACTTGGTGAAATTCCACCAATTTGGACAGGGGTATAATGGTCATAAAATGTGAATAATACACAACTAATGGACCTTAGTAAACACAATTACCCTAGTGAGGGACCTAAACAAAAGTGTGAGTATTTAGTTGTCTTTTAACCACTAGAAATTTCTAACAAGGGATTTATATCTAATTTTCCCTTTTTTGTTTTTGTTTTTGTTTTTGTTTATTTTTTATTTTTATTTTTTTTTTATCTCACTTTCTCCGACCCCAAGTAACTCTCCCCAAATTGTAGCTAAAAATTAACTGAAATGTCTCCCTTTCTAAAACATACAGAGCTCAAATAATTTAAAATAGGGAGATTTGATATGTTCTGGGAGAGATTTTTTTATTTTTATTTTTTTGATAAAGAGAGAGATTTAATTGGAGAAGATAAGTGAGATTTTACAAAAAATAGAGAGATTCCTAATGTGGATTTAGTTGGTTAAATTTTCTAAAACATCATGGATTTAGTTGGTTAAAGTTTAGTGGCTAGAGACCTTAGACCAAGTGGCCCTAATGTTAATGCTATTTTAATTACTGAATATGCTAGAAAATTTGAAAAGTACCACTTACCTAGATTTATTTAGAAAGGTGAGAAAGTCATAGAATATCAAAAGGTCAAGAAGTTGGTAAATTTTACTGGTTAATTTAGATATTTTATTGAAATAATATTTGTGAAAATATAAGGTGATGACATTGTTCACTGATATTTATTTGCGATGCTAGAAACTTAAGAATCAATTTGTACGCTTGGTGAACAGATACTTCTACGTGAAAGTGAGTTTTAGCGTGTAATATTGGTGATATCTCTCTATTTTAAACTAGAACTTGTCATGTTCTCTATATCTCGTCGAGTATAACTTCTATAGGTATTTTAATATCTTGTATTGGCTTTTTGCCACTTTTTAATATGAACTTATCTATGAGTACAACTAGTACGTGTCACACACTTATCTTCATGCATATAGTCTACACAGTCTCACATTCATGCATGTTACTAATTTAGTGTTTCAAGACTTTTTGCATCGCTATGTCATTTGCGGCGTAAATGGTGTCGTCCATCTTTATGTTGGAGCACTGGACATCAGTATTCTATGCTGGACTGGCATTTGGAGCGGCAACATCTGCACTAATTGTGTCCATACTAGAGTATATTCGTGTTATGTCTGATGGTGGTGGTATATATATTATATGGGGATGATTTTCTTGAAGATAGATTTTGATCCCTCATTCAGCTAGCCAAGGTTGGGGTTGCAGTCTTCCATTGCTTGGTTGCAGGTTTAGATCTTGGATACAGGGTGAGACACAGCAGGCACGAGTTCTTATCTATTATGTCATTAGCTGTTGTTTTGAAAGAGACTGTTATTTAGTTTATCCTAGGTCTTGGCTATGGAGCTACATATCGTGTGCGATGCCAGCATAAGACCGGCCAGTCATTACCACCAGTACATGCACTGGCAGTAGAGTTACCCCCAAGTGACCAGTCATCAGCTTTATCATATGTCACCACTCTTCTAGTTCGACTATTGCCACCGCTACCATCATCACCTGCCATCACTTGACCTCCATCACCATCCTCACTATTTCTTGACCATCATCATCAAGACCAACCAGCAGTAGCTATCGACATGTATATTTTTTCTTACCACCGCTACCATCCATAATCCCTCGACTACAATTTTTTCTTTTACCACTACGACCATCGACCATCAGCATACAATTTGACCACCATCATCATTACCACCTACTTCCACCATACCATCATCATCACCATTTTCATAGACAAGCGACGAATCCATTATTTGTTCTAGTGTGGGCAACATTTTAAAATTTTCTCCATAAGGCCATACTAACATTTCGTAAGATGGAATAGTTGGTTTGAAATTTTTTTGTAAGTAAGCTAGTGTATTTAACCTTTTATTACTCACATATATGATCAGCGGAAGGGGATTAGACTCTAGAAGAAGTAGAGAAAACAATTAATGAAGTAGTAGACACCTTTTAATATTTTTTAAGATTATTTGTAAACTTTAATAGTTTGGCCAAAGGTTACACGTATTTATAGATTAGTGTTGCTACATTCAATGGTGTGATTTTATACAAGTGACTAGAAGACTTCTTGAGAGTATTGTAGAAGTTTTCCACATTCCCACAAAGGAATTTTTCTAGAACCCTCTGAAGAAATATTGAGGATATTTGTAAAATTTGCACTTATATACATGTCTTTAAAAGATTCCAGAGAACTCTACATCTATTTTATTACTCCGTATTACTTTGTTATTTTAAGAGTTAATCATTGTTTCTGATATTTTGTTATTATCATGATTAATTGTACTCGTAATTATTATTAAGGAAATTATTTGATATTATAGTAACTTTTAGTATTCCAATATTGCCATGCATGGGAGAATATTTTAAGATGAATTGAAAATGCAATTGAAAATTTTAAAACACCCTAGCACAATGACATCTAGCATTTGGAGGTTGCAATTATAAAACCTAGCCTTTTATGTTTACCTAAAGTTTGACACCAAATAATATGTATGCAAAGAAATTGTATAAGACATATCTTACACTTGTTTAACATAAAAATCGTGAGTTAAATGTAGTAGAGTTTTCATTTCTATTGGTCAATTCATTCTGGCTTAACCTTCTCTATTCAATCAGGAAAATGCTAAGTACACCGGCTTTGTGCGCCCAAACTATCCATTTGCTGATGTGCCGTGACAGTTTTGAAATTAATTCAAACTTTGTTTATTACATAACTGATGAATAATTTTGAAAATTCACATCAGTAGGTGTATTATTTAGGTGTCCCGTTTAGGTGTACCTTGCATTACTCATCCAATTATTTGAACTGGGTATGCAGTTGAATTACACCCAATTAGAACTCAATGAACATTCATTCGTGTGTGTAAAAGTTAGGGTGTTTTCATGTGTGAAATTGATGTGGTAACCCGACAGTATACCGAAGCACTTTGAAGCTATTTTGGTTTCCAAAGAGTTATTCTCATACTTGTATTCTATGTATATTATTCTATGTATATTGCTCCCTGTAGAGCACGCATAATCTCAGAAAAAAGTGGTCAGAACCGATGTGAAATCCGTATTGAACTTGGCTAGAAAAAAATGTCAAAAATGGGTCCGTACTCAAACCTTCCTTGTTCCCAAACCAATACAAAAATGCTCCTTAGGACCTCATGAGACTATTGTAAAAACAGTCTGGTGTAAATCCAACCTGTAGCCATAATCACGGAATTTTTTTTAATAATTTAAAAGAATAATCCCACTTTTTAAAAAATATAGTTAGATTCAAGTTATATGAAACCAACCCTTGGTTCGTTATGTATGATTCAATGAGGGAAAATTAGATGTGAATTCCTAGCTTAGAAAATATAGTGATTCAAGGATAACCAGTTATTTTTATTTTGATTTAGATCTATTGCTAAACAAATATCTTAGATAAAATGATAAAACAAATCAAAAAAGACGAAGTTGCCTGTGAGACTCTTGCACAAATGTGAGTTGAAGAATGAAGATGCTGACATGTGTCACACTCACACCAAATCACAAATGGTCAAATTCAGCAACTAGTAGTAAGCTGACACATGTCCATGTCACATGGTAAAGATGCATTCGCACGGTGTGAGCTGGCACACCATTGCAAGACCCATTTTAAAAAAGTTTTAAACTTTAAACCTCCATAACTTTTGATCTACAACTCCAATTTTTACAAATTTTATACCGTTGGAGTCGTGTTAACGAGATCTATAAAACTAGTACCATTGTTGACATATTTTGAGCAAAAAAAAATTATTATTTTTACATGCCTTAAGTACTTTGTTCCTGAAAAGTGGTGAAATTTCACCACTGTTTCACCACTATTTTAAATATGGAGAAAATTTTGTTTATCAAAGATTCAAAATAATGAAAATTATGATTGTGGTGAATGCTTTCATAAACTTAACATGTTTTGACACTCACATGTATTTGAAAAGTATTTGGGATGCAAAATTTTGGAAGAATATATATTTATTAACTGACCCTTTGCCCCTTAACAATAGACTACTTTAAATGACAAATGGTAGTTGGGCCAAAATATAGCATTTGAAATGATATATATCATTAGAACAAAAATATCAAAAAATATTGCATTTGACATCGTAACATTGTCAAAAAATAGAATTTGCATGATGAAAATGGCATGTAGCATTTAAGTTGTTCTAAAAGTGGTGAAATTTCACCACTAATTTTAAATGTGCTAAAAACAATGGTGAAATTTCACTACTTTTTAGGAACAAGGCTCTCAAGGCATGTTTTTTTTTTTTGAAAACATATCAACAATGGTACTAGTAGAAATGGGAAAAAAAATGCATGAATAACATAAAGTATGAATACTGTTCAAAAGTGGTAAAATTTCACTACTTTTCAAGAACAAGGGTGTCAAGGTATGTAAAAAAAAAATCTTGTCCTCAAAACATATCAACAATGGTATTAGTTTTATAGATCTTGTCAACACGATTCCAACGGTATAAAATTTGTAAAAATTGGAGTTGTAGATCAAAAGTTATGGAGGTTTAAAGTTTAAAAATATTTTTGAAATTGGGTTTGATATGGTAATACAACACCCGCTCTCGCATTTTATATTTAATATTGCTTTAGCATGCATAATCATGAGTTAATTTTAAATTGATGTGTTATGTGACACTTGTTGGAGGTGGGATTAACCCACTAAGTTGATTATGAGTGTCCAGTTGGGAACCCAAATTTGGTCAGTATGGCAATCCCAAGTTGGAATATGTGTTGATGGGTCCCACCTGAGATGGGACAATAATATGTGGAACACCCTATGTGCCTAAATGTTTATTAAGGCTTAAATGATTTATTATTTTATTGTTAATAATATCATGTTATTAGGTGGTGACCACTTTTGGGGTCAATTAAGAGTAGCTTTGTGAGCACGAATTAAACATGTTATATAATTTGTAGGCTAATTAGCAACTTCAGATAATTATATGGGACCACTTATGGGACCATGCGAGACATAGACAAACACCCATTTAGATTTGGGATAGTTTTAATATAGTTTAACAAATAGTAGGGACATAATTGTAAAACTAGCAAACTTGTGGGGTTGCTATAATAAATATGAAAAGTGTTATAAGTATGTCACTTAAGAGGAGGATGACTCATCCAATTCCTCATCATTTCGGCCAACACAAGATATAGAAGGTTGTATTGACGAGAACGAGCACGGGATTTTGACGATGGCGTTCTCGACGACGGTTGACGAGCCGAACGACGTCGGTTTTTAAAACAGGCTACATATTCGGACTCCTGGGAGTGAATCTAATCTATTGGTATTAATTTTATTGAGTTCTGTGACAGTTTTTCTGCGATCCTTTTTGGGGTTTAAGCTCATAACTTGTAATTTATGTATAGGATTTGTACCTGGTTCATAGTAGGGCTATAATTTCACAATTAGGAGCGAAACCCAAGAGGTGAGTGATGTTAATTTTGATATTTGGATGATTTTCATGTTGGGTTCAATTGTAATACCAAAGCATGCCTAATTAGCTTAACATAGTTTACTTAGTTATTATTGGGCAAAATCCATGTGGTTAAATTAGGCCCAATTTTATTGTAATTGCACGGTGTAATGATTAAATGAGCATGTTGAGTTGCCTATTTGGGTCAATGGAAATTGCTAGTTCTATACCACCATGAGGTAATCTTTGTGGTGACGACCACGGCCGCCAGAGGCCTATAGGACCGCACGTGTGAGGGCTTGGGTCATGACTAGTCATGTGGGCTTGGGGAGTGGAGCCGTGGGCTAGCCGGTAGTGGTGGGAGTGAACTAGCTATTGCCAGAGACTATAGTTTTGTGTAATATGTTGAATTGAACATGTTTATTATCCATATTCATAATTGGCATTGCTCACTAAGCATATAGTTTATATATTGTAATGGTTATTGAATAACCATCCTAGGTGATCGTGGCGAGAGATCGGGGAAGTGAGCTGGGAAATGGCTTGGCTGGCTTATGGGTTTTGGGAGTTGTTGTAACGTTGTTAATATTTACCTGCTTTTTAGTTTAAAGCTTGCAATATAGTTGTAATTAATCGGTTTTAATCTGGATTGTAGTACTAGTCATACTTTAGTTGGTTGTAACTTAACTCCTGTAATATAAGGTTTGACTGTGTTAGTTGGGATTGTTTGATCATACTGTTACTATGACTAATGTTACTAGATTGGGATGTTTAAACTTGGAGATTTATTTATTGGGTTGGTTGTAAATGGTTATATTTAGTACTTTTTCTAAAGTATTTAAAACTCTTGCTTGTACTTAGAAGCTCATGTTTGTGACTTTGTTTTAACTTTAAATGGTTTAAAGCATTAGTGTTCATTTCAACTTGTGATTTGATAATATTATTTGGGAATTTATTACTTGTTAAAATATAGTTTTTGGCCGATTGCAAAGACGGGATTTTGCCCTTTGTTAGTTGAGCTTCTTTGGTTTAAGCTTATTTTAAACTTATTTTGGAACTTTAATCACTGGTATAAGGCCTTGGTGGCGTGCCACGTGTCCTAGGATCATCTAAGTAGTTCCGGGGCGTGACATTTAGTGGTATCAGAGCGATAGGCTTAGAACCTTGGGTACGAGAGACTACGATTGAGAGTACGTACGTGTAGATGTTGAGCATGTAGTAGCATTTCATGAATGCATATGAGTAATTGCTGCTATGTTTTATTATAATATGTTGGCATAGCATGCAAGATATTTATTTGAATTGACTGACAGGTAAGAAAATGGATCCGAATTAGGAACATTCACCTCATTCGAGGTTGGACCATCTAGAAGATGTGGTAAGCAACTTTCTAAGGGCAGTAAGTGATCGAATGGGTGGTAATAGACCTGCAAACCCACAACCACGGGCTGACCGGGGAGTCATTGAATAATTTTATAAAAGAAAACCAAGTCAATTTGAGGGAGGCCCAGATCCATCACTAGCTGATCATTGGGTAATGGATATGGAACGTATCTTTCGGGCGGTGGAGTGTACAGATGGGGAAAAAATAATGTGTGCTACTGATACTCTGAAAGGTGAAGCCCAGAACTGCTGGACAAATGTGATTAATCAAGGGGTACCAGAGACATGGGACAGATTCGTGAAAATTTTCTATAAGCGGTACTTTCCAGCATCTGTCAAGACCCAGATGGGCCGAGAGTTTGCAAATCTGCAACAAGGGGATATGACCGTAAATGAGTATGCAGCAAAATATAATAGCGCGCCTACTTCGGTTTGCTCATCGAACAGTACCAAGGGAAGTGGATAGGGCACGAAAATTTGAGGAGGGACTACGAGATAATATTAGAAGTTGAGTGGATACACATCAACTCAGAAAGGTGGCCGATGTACAAGATGTTGCTTTGATCACAGAAAGAGATATTGATAAGTACAAGCAAAGTCAACAAAGAAAACGACTAGCCGAAGAGAAGGGTAAAGGACAAGGTTTCCTTAAGAAGCCGTTCTCGCGAGGTTCTGGTTCTAGCTCAGGATTTCAAAGGGGAAGTTCCTTATCTGGGGAGAGTCGCCCATTATGTCCAATATGCAATCGTCAACATTGGGGTGTATGTCACTTGACGCTAGTATGCAGTATTTGCAGGCAAAAGGGCCATATAGTGAGAGATTGCTCACAAGCTCGAACTCAGAGTACGGGGAGTATTAATTCAGATATGAGGGGAAAATGCTTTGAATGCGGACAGCCTGGACATCAAGCAAAAGATTGCCCAACAAGACGACAATGAGAGACAGGTTCTGTGGCTTCAACTGGGGCAAAACCAGGGACAATTGTGGATAAGGGAAAAGGGTCAGAACAAAGACAAGGAAGGTATTATCGACTAATGCCGGGGGATGCTGCAGCAGCTGATTCTGACGTGTCAAGTACATTACTCATTTGTTCACACCCGGCGTATGTTTAATCGATTCAGGGTCAACACATTCTTTTATTGCACATGAATTTGTTAGACACTTAGACAGCATGTCAGAACCTTTGGGATATGATTTGTCGATATCTTTACCCTTAAGTAAACCCATGGTGACCTCATCAATATTTAAAGCATGTGAAATCAGGGTAAATGATAGAGTTTTGACAGTAAATTTAATTCCGTTGGCCGTTAATTATTTTGACGTAATTTTGGCTATGGACTGGTTGTCCGCAAACCAAGCTACGATCAATTGTGAACAGAAAAGAGTTACTTTTCGACCAATGGGACAAGGGGAGTTTAGTTTTCAGGGAACTAGTGTTGTAGCACCACCATATTTGGTTTCAGCAATTCATGCAGGCAAGTTGTTGAAACAAGGTTGTCGGGGATTCTTATGTTCAATAATTGACACACGAGTCACATGGACTAAAGTAGAAGATATTTCAGTTGTACGAGAATTCCCAGATGTGTTTCCTGAGGATCTACCTAATGTACTAGTTGAACGAGAAATTGAATTTACTATTGAAGTAGCCTCGGGGTCTCAACCAGTATCGAAAATACCGTACAGAATGGCACCGATGGAGTTGAAAGAATTGAAGATTCAACTGCAAGATCTTCTAGATAAGGGATTCATTCGACCTAGTGTATCACCATGGAGTGCACCAGTTTTGTTTGTCAAGAAGAAAGATGGGACGATGAGAATGTGTATCGATTATCGAGAACTCAACAAGTTAACTATCAAGAACAAATATCCGTTGCCTAGAATTGATGACTTGTTTGATCAACTTCAAGGAGCCCAGGTCTTTTCTAAGATTGATTTTCGATCGGGTTACCATCAATTAAAGGTCAAAGAAGAAGACGTGGAGAAGACAGCATTCAGGACCCGTTATGGTTATTATGAATTTCTTGTTATGTCTTTTGGGGTTACGAACGCACCAGCAGACTACAGAAAAGATAAAACTAATTTGGCTAATGAAGGATTATGACTTGTCAATCCAGTATCATCCAGGGGAAGCTAATGTGGTAGCCGATGCGCTGAGTCGAAAGTCTATAACTAATTTGGCCTATGCTTTGACTTCACAAGAAAAGTTAATTTGGGGAAATGGAGCAGCTTAAGTTGGAGGTGATCCCAGAAACTAGAGGTGGTCTAATGTCAGCCATTATTGCACAACCATCTCTTATTGATGAAATTCGAGCCAAACAGCTTCAAGATCCAATATTGAAGAAGGTTCATGATGAAATACCTGAGGGTAAGCAACCAGAATTTACTTTTGAGAATGGAATGTTGAAATTCAGGAATCGGATTTGTATACCCAATATAGATGGTATCAAGGATGTAATTTTGGAAGAGGCGCACAATACGAGGTACTCAGTCCATCCGGGTAGTACTAAAATGTATCGTGATTTGCGAGAGATCTATTGGTGGTCAGGGATGAAACGTGAAGTAGTTGAACATGTGGCAAAGTGTGTGGCTTGTCAGAGGGTAAAGGTAGAACATCAAAAATCAGCGGGAAAATTGGAACCACTACCTATACCAGAGTGGAAATGGAAAAATATCACAATGGATTTCATGGGAGGGTTACCGAGGTCTAGGAAGTCAAATGACAGTGTATGGGTAATCGTTGATCGATTGACCAAGTCAGCACATTTTCTACCAATTAAGACCAATGATCCAAAGAAGTTAGCTGAATTATATGTTCAAGAAATTGTGAGACTTCATGGAGTTCCAGTATCTATAGTCTCTGATCGAGATAATGCATTTACATCAAGATTTTGGCAAGGGATGCAGAGAGCAATGGGTACTAAATTGAGTTTCATCACAGCCTTCCATCCTCAAACCGATGGACGATTAGAACGTGTAATTCAGATACTTGAAGATATGCTTCGACTTTGTGTTTTGGATTTTAAAGGTGATTGGGAAGAGCATTTGCCATTGGCTGAATTTGCTTATAATAATAGTTATTAATCCAGTATTGGAATGGCACCTTTCAAGGCTTTATATGGGCGTAAGTGTCGTTCTCCACTTTGTTGGACTGAGGTTGGTGAGAAAAGATTGATAGGGCCTGAAATTGTTCAGCAGACTACAGAAAAGATAAAGATAATACAACAACGGCTTCAAACAGCTCAAAGTAGATATAAAAGTTATGCGGACTTGAAAAGAAGACCGATGAAATTTGAAGTTGGGAATTTTGTATTCTTGAAAGTATCACCTTCAAAGGGTATTACAAGGTTTGGGAAACGTGGGAAGTTGAATCCAAGGTATGTTGGGCCATTTGAGATCATTGGTAGAGTTGGACCAGTAGCCTATCGGTTGGAGTTGCCACCGAAGTTAGCTAATGTACACGATGTATTTCATATATCAATGTTAAGAAGATGTATATCAGATCCGAAGAAAGTAATTATTCCAGAGCCGTTGGAAGTCAGGGAAGACTTGACTTATATCAAGCATCCAATCAAGATTCTTGACAGAAAAGAGCAAATTCTGAGGACAAAGACTATTCCTTTGGTTATGGTGCTATGGCGGAATCACTCCTTTGAGGAAGCCACGTGGGAAAGAGAAGATGAAATGAAAGAGAAGTATCCATTCTTGTTCGAAACTTGAGGTACTACGAGTTTGGGGACAAACTCCTTTTTAAGGGGGGGGGGGGGGGGAGAGATATAACACCTGCTCCCATGGTTTATATTTAATATTGCTTTAGCATGCATAATATTCATGAGTTAATGTTAAATTGATGTCATATGTGACACTTATTGGAGGTGGGATTAACCCACTAAGTTGATTATGGGTGTCCAGTTGGGAACCCAAATTTGGCCAGTATGGCAATCCCAAGTTGGGATATGTGTTGATGGGTCCCACCTGAGATGGGACAATAATATGTGGAACACCCTATGTGCCTAAATGTTTATTAAGGCTTAAATAATTTATTATTTTATTGTTAATAATATCATGTTATTAGGTGGTGACCACTTTTGGGGTCAATTATGGGTACCTTTGTGAGCACGAATTGAACACGTTATATAATTTGTAGGCTAATTAGTAACTTCAGCTAATTATATAGGACCACTTATGGGACCATGCGAGACATAGACAAACACCCATTTAGATTTGGGATAGTTTTAATATAGTTTAACAAATAGTAGGGGTGTAATTGTACAACTAGCAAATTTGTGGGGTTGCTATAATAAATATGGAAAGTGTTATAAGTATGTCACTTAAGAGAAGGATGACTCATCCAACTCCTCATCATTTCGGCCAACACAAGATATAGGAGGTTGTATTGACGAGAATGAGCACGAGATTTTGACGGTAACGTTCTCGACGACGGTTGACGAGCCGAACGACGTCGGTTTTTAAACAGGCTACATATTCGGACTCCTGGGGGTGAGTCTAATCTATTGGTACTAATTTTATTGAGTTCTGTGACAGTTATTCTGCGACCCTTTTTGGGGTTTAAGCTCATAACTTGTAATTTGTGTATAGAATTTGTACCTTGTTCATAGTAGGGCTTTAATTTCACAATTAGGAGCGAAACCCAAGAGGTGAGTGATGTTAATTTTGATATTTGGATGATTTTCATGTTGGGTTCAATTGTAATGCCAAAGCATGCCTAATTAGCTTAACCTAGTTTACTTAGTTATTATTGGGCAAAATCTATGTGGTTAAATTAGGCCCAATCTGATTGTGATTGCACGGTGTAATGATTAAATGAGCATGTTGAGTTGCTTATTTGGGTCAACGGAAATTGCTAGTTCTATACCACCATGAGGTAATCTTTGTGGTGACGACCACGGCCGCCAGAGGCCTATAGGACCGCACGTGTGAGGGCGTGGGTCATGACTAGTCACGTGGGCTTGGGGAGTGGAGCTGCGGGCTAGCCGGTAGTGGTGGGAGTGAACTAGTTATTGCCAGAGACTATAGTTTTGTGTAATATGTTGAATTGAACATATTTATTATCCATATTCATAATTGGCATTGCTCACTAAGCATATAGCTTATATATTGTAATGGTTATTGAATAACCATCCTAGGTGATCATGGCGAGGGATCAGGGAAGTGAGCTGGGAAGTGGCTTGGCTGGCTTATGGGTTTTGGGAGTTGTTGTAACCTTGTTAATAGTTACCTGCTTTTTAGTTTAAAGCTTGCAATATAGTTGTAATTAATCGGTTTTAATCTGGATAGTAGTACTAGTCATACTTTAGTTGGATTGTAACTTAACTCCTGTAATATAAGGTTGGACTGTGTTAGTTGGGATTGTTTGATAATAGTGTTACTATGACTAATGTTACTAGATTGGGACGTTTAAACTTGGAGATTTATTTATTGGGTTGGTTGTAAATAGTTTTATTTAGTACTTTTCCTAAAGTATTTAAAACTCTTGCTTATACTTACAAGCTCATGTTTGTGACTTTGGTTTGACTTTAAATGGTTTAAAACATTAGTATTAATTTCAACTTGTGATTTGATAATATTATTTGGGAATTTATTACTTGTTAAAACATGGTTTTTGGCCGATTGCAAAGACGGGATTTTGCCCTTTGTTAGTTGAGCTTCTTTGGTTTAAGCTTATTTTAAACTTATTTTGGAACTTTAATCACTGGTGTAAGGCCTTGGTGGCGTGCCATGTGTCCTAGGATCATCTGGGTGGTTCCGGGGCGTGACAGGTATAGTCACTCACACCGTGTGAGTGACTGCCATGGGGTGTTGTGGGCAACTTTGAGGGAAGAGAGAGATTATTTGGTGTGATTGGGGGTGTGTTCGTCCAATAAAAAATTTAGGGACTTTAATCAACATATTTTTTAAAGTTATCCTTAAATTAACATATTTACATTAAATTGTCCTTTTACCTAATTGACCCATAAAAAAATGAGAAAACAGTGTAAATAAAAGCAACTACAATGAACAGTAACATCGTTTTGAGCGAGCCTTGGGGTTGCCGGTCGCTCGTGCGAGGTAGATCAAAACTAACTAAATCTTCTAGCTTTATCTCGCCCCAACGAACAGAAACTTCACTCAAGTGACCCTAAGGCATACAGTATAATTTTGGCCACAAACAATGTTAAGTGGGGGTGCAAGTTGGAACAAAAATTCCGATTCTGACTAAATCTGATTTGAAAAATTCTGATCTAGGAACACTATATTTAATTTTGAGTTCTGGAAGTTTTTTTTTTTTTTGGGATTGGAGCTGGAGTGGTGTTGGAAATTGTGAAAATTATGATTTTTTCGGTCCAAAAATTCCCAAGTACTCCGAAATATATAATTGTATTCTAATATGCCATATACATTATCCACAAAGAAAATATATACATAATAATAAATAAAATACATATGACCCAATCAATGCTACCGTCATTTAGTCTCTTAGTCTCGTCATTCCGAAAATTCCGAAAAATTATGAAAAATTCAATTTCGGAACTTTCCGAAAAATACGAGAGTTTCAAAATTCTGAAATCAAAAAAAAATTTTGAATTCCAAAATTTGTGGAATTAGAATTGGAATGAGTTTTTCCAAAAATTTTGGAATATTTTTCAAATGCATCAATTCCGACCCGATCCACCCGAAAAACCCGCCTATATTAAGCATATACAATCTCTTCAAATTTCTCTACTCCTCAAAGTCGATGAGTAACATCTACATTTGAGCTTATAAGTGGAATAAAGAGTTACTTTCTTAATTTTCATTTTGTAAAGCTTTTTGGCTTTTCAAACCCATTTTCTAAGTATTATTTCCATAAAATATAGCAGACTCAATAGGCAAAAACAATTAGTTTTGACGAGTCTCCTAGTGATATTTAACTAATGAAAACTCGGACATACGCGCCAGTAATGACCTCATTCCCAACCTGACACTGTCATTACAACTCAAATTCTTCTCCAGCCACGACCACCACTCTCGTGACCACTTCTTCTTCTTCTTCAGAGCACACGATGTTCGTAACCTTAATAAACTGACTGTAATAGTGGCACCAGAGAACAACGATGACCCAAGTGCAGACCGACATCACAAACCCTAATGAAAAAAAGGGCAGTCCAGTGCACGAGGCTCCCGCCATTGCAGGATCTGGGGAGGGTGAGATGTATGCAGCCTTACCCCTGCAAGTAGAGAGACTGTTTCCAGATTCGAACCCGTGACCTCCATATCACAATGGAGCAACCTTACCATTGCGCCAAGGCTCCCCTAAAGAGTAAAAACCAAAATTCAATTTGAAGAGTGAATGGTCCTTTAGTGGTCGTGATTGAAAGGGGGCAAAGGGGGAGAGAAAGAAAGGATGAGCCATGGTATTCTAGACTATTTACATATGGAGGGCACTTTTGGCATTTTGTCAAAAAAAAATTTGGAAAATCAACGCCTAACTGAAGAGAAATTTGTTACTGAAATTCAAAGTACATGAAGTAATGAGATTCCTGAAATGTAAGGGGTGGCATGTATAATAAGGTCAAACATCAATGGAGGTAGGTGATATTTACCCAAAAAATATTCTTCAAAGTGGTCTAGTTTAATAGGTGTTATATACATATATATATATATGTATATATGTATATATATTAGAAACAAAACAAGGTAATTTTTAATGGCATGAGGGGGAGGTTCAAACTTCAAACCAAGCCATAGAGATGACTTAAATGCCAACCTCTTTTCCACTTGAGCTATGCTTCAGTTTGTAAACAAGTACATTTTCTAAGTAAACTAAATTTTCCAGAGCAACAACTTAAACTAATTGATGAAAGGATGTTCGATGCCACGGCCATTATCGGAATTCGATCATTGTGCCATCCCGACACTAAGACGACTACATGAAACAATAACAATAAACCCTGCATTAAACCTCAACTCTGCCAACTTCCAACATTTCTCTTGTTGGGTTTTTCATCTCTCTCTTTCTCTCTCTCTCTCTCTTTCTCTCTCCCCTTTAAGAGATCATTCAAGTCTCAATCTCTCTCGTCACATTCTTTGATATCTCCCATGACCAAACCCTCAATTTTGATCCCATACCATCTAGTTCTAGGCTAACACTTCAATTCAAACCTATTATCTACAATTCACTTATGGAATTTATTGATTTCTAGGGTTTCTCTTACCCTCTCACATTCGTCTCTAAAACCACTCTACACCAGACACCCTGTTCGTGTTCTTGAAGATTGTAGCTATGGCAATTTGATTTACCGTCACCTACTCTATTGACGTAGCCTAAAACCTAGCCTCTTCGGCCTCCTACAAAGTCGGAAATTGCAAATAGCTTCACGACTATTCTTACTCCGGTCTCGATTCTTCTACCCCAACTGAAACCTAAATGTTGATCACGACAGCTCGACCAGGAATTACAACAACGACCACCACCACCACCACCATCACCACAATCGGGCTATGTACACCGAGTAATGCTAGAGTCACAAAAGAGTCACAAAGAGATGCTCACAAAAGGATGTGGCATCTCATGTGGCACCCATGTGGTAGTAGGATCCACCACACTTACATCTGCCACATGGGTACCACATGGGATGCCACATCCTTTTGTGAGCATCTCTTTGTGACTCTAGCATTACTCATGTACACCACCCTCACCAGAGAGATTATCGGGGATCACTAAAAAATTTCCCTCGCTGTCAGCTTGATCTGTCTGATGAAGTCGTCAGACTTTGCTTCAAGAGTTTCTTCCATGTCTGTCTTTGGGATTTCACGCTTTAAACCCTCGTCGATCATTAAGCATTTTGAATGTTATAAGTGATTTTCCTTCGTTTTTTCTTATATTACAATTATATTTTAGGAAATATTAATTTTTAATGTTATTTAAGCATAAAGGAAAATACAAGGAAAATTGTTTTCTTCTTTATTTTCCTTTCTCTTTTCTTTTCCTTCTCTAAATCCAAGTACCAAACAAAGCCATAGTCAATCAGTCAACAACAAGGGCAATAATGTCATTTTATCTTAAAAATTTGTTGACATTGCAAAATTCTATCCATCTCCGTTAACGATCGTTAACGGAGGAAGGTGAGTGATACAAACTTTTAAAATAAGGGAGGTAATTGAAATTATTCAAAACTCAAGGAACGTCTCTAATATTAGGTAATACCTCAGGATGATGGTCTGTTTAAAAAATTTTAAAATTAAGTACTGAAAATTAATTATTAAAAATTTAAGCCAATTAATTTGTAATACCGAAAGCAGTGTTTCAAGTATTGAAATAGATTGCATTATTTTAAATCAAAAATTTTTGAAGTTGTTTTTCGTCGATCCCTCTCTCTTCACTGACAGATCGGTCTCGTCATGTTCTTCAATCTCTTTCATCATCAATAGGGGTGTCAAACGGGGCGGCCCGCGCGCCCCGCCCCACCCCGCCCCGCCCCGCCATTCGTGCGAATTATGCGAATTTGGACGGGTCACGGGACGGGTTGGTGAGGCAAACGGGGCGGGGCAGGACGGGGCGAGTTGATTCATTAGGGGAATATTGTTAATTCGACCTAGCTCATAGGTTCGCGGGTCTACGGTGCGGGGTGGGGCAGGGTGGGGTAACTCGCGAATTGATTCATGGGTTGGTTGGTGGGTTGATCCGTGAGTTAGCCCACGGGTTGATTCGCGGATTGATCCACAAGTTGATCCACAGGTTGATCCTTGGTGGAACTTTTAAACTGTTTTTAAAACTAAAATCAATTAAAATCTGTTTCTATAAAACTGTTTTTATTTTTCATTTTTTATTATGTAACAGTTTTTTGAACTTAAAAACTGTTGCAGTTTTTTTAAATTTAAAAACAGTTTTTAAAACTAAATTCAATTAAAATCTGTTTCTTTTTAACAATGTTTTAGAAAGCTGTTATTTATTTATTTATTTATTTTAATTATGTAACAGTTTTATGAACTTAAAAACTGTTTCAGTTTTAAAATTTTAAAAATAGTTTTTTAAACTAAAATAAATTAAAATATGTTTCTTTTTAAGTAACAGTGTTTTAAAAACAGTTTTTTAAAGCTAAAATCAATTAAAATCTATTTTTATAAACTATTTTTTTTAAGTAACAGTTTTTTTAGAAACTATCTTTTTTTTTTTGGTTTAAATCATGTGACAATTTTTTAAACCTAAAAACTGTTTTTAGTCTACAGGCGTTGAATCATTCACACCACCTGTAGACTGTAGTGCAGTTTGCACAGAGTGCCTAGAGGCTAGTGCCTTTAATGAATGAACAATTATGAATCACATCAATAATCAGTTCAGACAAAATTCAAAATGAAATATCAAAGTTAACGGGCCAGGAGTGGTGGTGGGTTAGACGGGTTTGGGCGAACTGGGCTCGTTGGCTCCTGAGCCGGGGATGGAATGGGTTAACTGGTTGGGCCGAGAATGGGACGGGTTAGTGGGTTGGGCGGGTTGGCCAGCGAGTTGACAGGTTAGGCGAGCCGGATCATGGGACAAGTTGTGGATCGGAGAAATAGAAGTAAGTCGACCCGGATTCATGAGTTAAGCAACAAGCCGGGTTAATCCGCAAGGCAGGGCGAGTTGAGACCGACCAATGGACGAGTTGATTGGTGCCCCCCCCCTGTTTGACACCCCTAATTAGGGGTGTATACGAGTCGAGCCGAGCCTGTTCTCGAGCTTTCTCACGTGCGAGTTAGCTCACGAGCTCAAACGAGCCGAGCTTTCTCATGAGATTTTTAACAAGCTTTTTCTCGCACCATTTTAAACTATATAGTTTAATAATAAAACAATCTTTTATCAAGACTTTTTTTGAAATGTGTCATATTTTTGCTAAAACTTTATAGTTTTCTAATAAATATATTTATTAAAGTCACTATACAAGCTCTTTATCAAACCTATAAACCAGCTTTTTCGCGAGCCTGCTCACGAGCCTTAATCGATCGTGTTCACGAGCTGAAATGAGCGAACCGAGCCTAGCGTTTATCGAGCTGAGCTTCGAGCCCTTGTTGAGCGGTTCATCTCGTTTACACCCCTACCCCTAATCATCAAACCCTCAATTTTGATCCCAATTCTTACTCGCTTCCAATTCTTTCATTCAGTTCTAGGTTAGCACTTCAATTCAACCATGCTGTCTTCAATTAACTGATCATTTCAAACCCTCCAATGCCATTTATTGATTTCTAGGGTTTCTCTAACCCTACCAGACCTTGTTCGTGTTTCTGAAAAGTTACAGCTATGGCGATCAGATTCACAGCCACCTACTCCGGCTACGGTGCCCAAAACTTAGCCTCCTCCGCTTCCGACAAAGTTGGAAACTACAAATTGCTTCACGAATTCGTACTTCGCTCTCGATTCTTCTACCCCAACCACAACCAGATGTCGATCGCGGCGGCGCCGCCAAGAACCACCACCACCGGGCTAAGTACTCCACCCTCGCCGGAGAAATCCTCGATGATCGCTCCAAAACCCTCTCACCGTAGGTTTGATCTCTTTAATGAAGTCTTCAGACTCTGCTTCAAGAGTTTCTTCCATGTTGATTTTTGGGGTTTCTCGCTTTAAACCCTCTTCGATCATCCCCTCATTTTTGCAAGGGTCTAAGTGGATGCCCTGTAATGAGTCAATAATTATGGGTTCTTTACAGTGTAGTGAGGGTGAAGATAGTCGTATAAAGGGGGTTTCAATGGGGTTTGGGAGGAGCTATTCGAATTGGGTGTCGAGATTGTTGAATTTGGGTTCGGACGATGTAAAGACAATTTTTACAACGTTGATTGTTAGTATACTTTTTCGATCCTCGCTTGCCGAGCCAAGATTGATTCCTTCATCGTTTATGTGTCCTACTTTGGATGTGGGCGACCGGATAATGGCAGAGAAGGTACAAGCATACTCTCATTTGTAACTTTGTTAGGGCCTATTTGTGCGTCCATGAATTTGAATGAGATCATACACAGTTCATAGAATCATTTTCATATTTAAACTAATTATCTTGTATTTGTTCATTTTGGAAAATGGAAAAGTTCATCATGTTTCTTTACATCTGGTCATTCCTAGGTTCTTTTATGATATCATTGATGAGTTTAACCAAATACTTAATAGGATAACTACCATTTTTCCAGATGACCTAGTTTAAGATAATAGATTTATACTCTTTTTTTTTTTTTTTTTTCAGAAAAGGGTAAATAACTTCCAAAAAAATGGGGTACAAATGTACAAGGGGCATTCCCCAGGATATTACAGTAAGATCAAAGACCATGCTCAAAAGGAGCAACACGAAGCCAAATCAAACCTCAAACAAGGGAAGAAAAGATATCCATCCCAAGAGACAGAGAGACAACATTCCCAACCCACAAACAAATGCCAAAAACAACAACAAACACAAGCTAGACAAAGGTCTCGCAACAGAAAAGAGAAACACGACTCTAAACCCAAGAGAAGCTAAAGCAAAGGGCAACAAGACCAGACTAAAGGGAAAGTCAAGATCTGTGCATTCCCTTAGGACGACTCCAACTGAATTTGATCTTGGCTTCTCATTTTCTCTGTCTATTAGAGATAGAGCTTTCAGTAGCTGAGGAACCTTCCTCGAAAACATCCTTACCTATATCGTCCTCTGTCGTAGGGAGGGGGCTAGGATCCTTATGTCCCACATCAAATGAGTGGAGAGAAGAAGGACCAGCCTCAGAAGATTCCCTAATGGGGAGAGAACTCGCAACTACGGCTTGAGCAAGGACAAGGTCAACCTTATCCATATCATGGGAAAGCGCAGAGAACATATTACCAACCGTATGAGGGGCATCAACATCATCACATACGATACCTTTACTCTTATTCTTTCCTTCCACCACTTTCCAAACCCCAACCTCTGGTTTTTTTTTTTTTATTATAGGGGCTAGTAGGAACTATGGGACTGGGATGGTAACGACAAGAAATTTGGCGAATAGGAGCCGGTTTTGGTTTAGCAACATTTGCACAATTATGACCAAAGGCGGAGCATTTGGCACACCTGAGAAGAGTCCATTGGTACTCCACTATAATATCTGTAAGAGTGGTCCTGCCTGATTCATCTTCAATTTCAAGTGCAAATTTAGTAATAAGGTCATGATCACCACTCATTTCCACACACACCCTAGCATAGAAAATCCTTCTACGGCTTGCAGTAAACCGGTCCACTCTCAGAGGTTAATTTCCCAAGAAAACTAGTAATGAAATTAATGCCCTTAGGATTCCAGAGCTCCAAGGGGATACCATACAGGTTGACCCAATTAGGAATGGAGTGAACCTCCTCCTTATTCAAGGTCAAGTTTGGTTTCCACAGTCTCAATATAAGTGGTTAACCAATATTGTACTATGGACCACCCACTAAAACAGCATCCCTCTCCTCTACACAAGAAAATGTAAAGAAGTAAAACCCTAAATCATTAGCCAATATATCAACAGGGCCTTGTTGGCCCCATAGTCTTTTAGTGATTGAAGAAACAAGAGAAAAAGGACGATTTCTGTCCTTACCTACTAAATGGCCAACCAAAGTGGCCTCCCATTCTTTCTTACCTTCATTAATAAGCCCAGTAGGAACTTTGAGGTGTGAATTCTCATTGCGGGGTCCATAGAAAACAAACCCAAGTGGGAAGTCATTTGAGTTTGAAACCATAGGAGCCAATTCAGCATTACCAAAAAAATCCCAAATGGTATATCAACCTTAGAGAGGCGCCATGAGAAAAGCTGGTGGAAAGCGCACCATCTATAGAGTTAGGACAATTTTGTAAAGGATGGAAGAGCTGAGAAAAAAAGTTTTTTAGGCGTATCAATGCCATTGCGGACCCCACTAATATTGCAATCCATTAGATAATCTTGGGCAGCCAAAACGTGGCAGTCCTTTTTATAGTTAACTGTAGCAGCATCATGCAACAAGCCATGTGTGGCAGATTGTAGTTGATTTATGGATGGAGCATTAATTACAGAATGGACTGTTGGAAATTGAAGGATGAAACTATGATCTTTCGGTTGAGGAGTGCAGTGTATTGCACTGTCCTTAAGAACAATTTCGCCCCTCTAAGTCAGTGACTCAATGCACAAGGTCACAGCACTATGTTCTTCAGGATTCAGCAATCAACTCTTCCAAACATGCACTTGAATTGGAAGAGTAAATTGAGTACTCAGAATTTGCTCCAGAAAATATAGAGAAGATCAGAAAAGAGGATTGGTTTTGTTGTCTAAATCTGGAAGAGTGTGATCAAGTATATATAGTAAAACAGTTTAAGATACTAATGACTCTCCGTCAGTCAGATTATTTAATACAGAAAATAAATAAGGACTCCAATAGTCATATAGGATTTAAAACAGTTTAATACACACTCCAACAGTCATATAGCACTTAGCATGTGCAGAAATGCTCTAACCGTAAAAAAAATATTTAATACTAGTTGTAAAAAACGTGACAGTACCACCCCTATGCACGAAGGTACAATTCAAGGTACATTCGTGTCCGCAGGACGTGCACGCGCAAGTCTCGAAATTCAAGCCAAATTGGTGTCCCAAATTTAGGATTTGCACCCCCCCCCCCTGCGCGCGCGTGAGAAAGCCTTTCTAGTATATAATCTTACAATGCTTAGAAGGATAGATCATGTATAAGGAGTAAAACTCCCTTGTGTTTAAACAATGTGGGATCATTGTAACATGCACACTTTAGGCTTGAATTTGGGTTTTTGAAATAAAGAGGCCCCAAAGCTTTGTTTTAAATTAAAAGGCCTAACAACTGAATGTTATATCCCAATGAAATTGTTATAACCCATATAACCCACAAGTAATCCAACAATCCCCCCCTATTTCAAAAATTCAAACGACGAATAAAAAGAAGTGGAGCAAGAAGAAAAATCAATGCATCAGAACTGGTGCCTTTAGGGCTATGAACCAGTCCCTAGGAATATAAGAAGTGAAATTACAGGAATTTCGTGAAATAACACTTCTATGAACCATAATCCCTTATTGTAAATCAATCATCTTACACCCACATTGATTCCTCAGAATCTGAGTAACTCTAATGGGTGTGGCGCCTCTAAGCCCTACGCCTGTCCTGATTTTTCATAAGTGCTCTAGAAAACTTGCCTAAGTTTTCATAGAAAGCGGCCCACTTTCACACTTATATAGGTGAATCCATCAAGTATGTATTGCAATTAAACATACCATCCAAATAATATGGACTATGAATTTCATTAAGAGTTTAACTCAACCTTTACATATTGCAATTGCACTATACACCATAGGAATGGACAAAAGATAATCAAATTATAGTGCATCTCAAATCAACCAATGACTTGTTATTACCCATATGAACCTATTTCTTGGGTTCTCCAATTACATAGGTTGGGTTACCATCATTGTTGATTTTTGTTATAGGCACAAGCCCCATTCCCCTCGATGTTTCATACACTAGTTTTCTCCCTAGTGGTTTTGTTAAAGGGTCAGCCAAATTAACTTCTGACCTTACAAAATTAAGAGATATTACTCCATCATCAAGCAGCTGCCTCACAATATTGTGTCTTAGGCGTATATGCCTACTCTTGCCATTATAGGACTTATTCATGGCTCGACCAATGGCGGCCTGGCTATCATAGTGTAAAGATACCAATAGGACTGGCTTATTCCAAATAAGAACATCTGCAAAGAAGTTTCTTAACACTCAGCCTCGGTACCAGTTTTCTCAAGAGCCACAAACTCCGATTCCATTGACACGACTAAAAAGTTGTGCGCTCTTGTGCAACACCCAAGTGTAGGTGATCGTGCATGTAATATAGTACTGGAAGTCCAGGTCGATCCCACAGGGAAGGAATAGGAAGAATATCTACTAAGTTACAACCTAAAGAAAAGGAAAAAGATGAATATACATGTGAAGGTTTTAACGAATCCTAATTAATTAAATTAAACTAAATAATAAACTAAGCATAAAGAAACATAATTAATTAAACGAGTAAATTAAAGGTGTTGGAAACACGTGAATCCACATTGATCCTAACCATCTACCATGCATACTCATTAATGTTCTATGGAGTACATCCCTTTTCAGTATTCCGTATTTTTCTAAAGATAAAGAATCAATAGCCCTTTCATGGCCGGGACTATATCATCACAAGTGATTTAAAATACATGGAAGATAGTTTAAAACAATGGTTATTACTTGCACTCTAAATGGTGTTAGCATTCAAAGTGGTTTTCAAAAGTCATTGAAGAAAATGCCTTAAGGCTTTAAGTTCTAAAATCTATTGTGACAAACTGAGCTTATTGGGACAATTTGATGACAGATTTTTAAAATAGAAAGTCATGGAACACTTAAAAGAATCATCTCAAGAATTAACATGTTCGATCGATGGAAGTGCTCTCGATCGATCGGACAACATCATCCTTCAATCGATCGAAATGTCTTCGATCGCTTGACTATGGCTCTGGTTCGATCGATCGAAATACCTTCGATCGATCGAGCCCAGGTTTTCTAAAGATTGCATGGCAAAGGTTGGGAATTAATGTTTCATCACATATTCCCAAAGTCTAAACTACTAAAACATAATAAAACTAGTGCAGAAACAGTAAAACCAAACAATCATAACAACTATAACAATAAACAATCAAATACGATAAAGGAATAGAAAAACCTGGAAATAATCTTATATAAACTTGTAATAATCATGAAACCAACTTGAATCTTCAATAAATCAATGGAAAAGAGGAAAAATAACATGAATCTAACCTAACCTACTCCTAATCTAACCCTAAAACTACCCTAAACTGCTGTTTTCTGCGTTCTGGAGCGTCCCCCCTTCGTCTGGTGTCAAAACGACTTATATATAGGGTTCCTGTAGAGTTTACGTAACTTTTGGGTGAATATGAAGTTCAATCGATCGAGCTTAGTTCGATCGATCGAAGGTTCGATCGATTAAACTCTCCTCAATCGATTGAACTCTCTGATTTTGACAGCTCTGCGCACTGATGGGAGAATGGCCATAACTTTTCACTCGGACTTCGGATTGACCTCCCGTTTTCCGCCACGCTACCGTAACTCAAAGATCTACATTTGGTATCTCTAGGAAAATCTTCCAAATCTGAAGTCTTCATTGTCAAAATTGGCATTTTCTCAGCTACTTCTGTTGTTCTCTTTACCAGACTCACTTTCTTTAGCTCCACTTCATTGATTTACATTCTAATAGCTATAAAACAACGCATAAACATATGTTTTAGCATTAACACAATAAAAAGAACATTGTTATTAGAATGAACCTAACTGTAGGGACTTTGGGGATAAAAGTATGCATAAAGGACCATGTATTACGCTATAAACATGCACTTTTCACCTCGAATCATCCATCGTTGACTTAGCTGTGCAAGTTTGCTTGGACGAGTCCAAGAAACTACACCTCCACTAAGTGTAAAGATAAACCCACTAGTTGATTTCATCTCATCTGAATCTAAAATCCAGTTAGCATCGCTATATCCTTCTAAAACCGCAGGCAAACCAGAATACATTAATCCATAATTATTTGTTCCTTTCATATATTTAAGTATTCTGTTTAAAGTTGTCCAATGCTCTTTGTGTGGACTTTGAGTATAGCGACTTAACCTACTAACCGCATATGCAATGTCAGGACGAGTACAATTCATCAAGTACATTAAACTACCAATGACTTGTGCATACTCGTCCTAAGAAATACTAACTTCTTTATTCTTCTTTAATTTAGAATTAGCATCATATGGAGTAGAAACAGATTTATAATCAAAATGATCAAATTTTTTCAAAATTTTCTCCACATAATGCTCTTGTGAGAGCATAATCCCTCTATTAGATTTTCTAATTTTAATACCAAGTATAAAATCTGCCTCACCCATATCTTTCATATCAGAGCTAGAAGAAAGAAACTTTTTAGTTTCAATCACAACATCTAGATTAGTACCCAAAATAAGCATGTCATCAACATATAGGCAAATAATACCAACATAGCCATCAAATTTACTATAAACACATTTATCTGCCTCATTGATCAAAAAATCATTAGATAATAAAACTTGATCAAATTTTTCATGCCATTGTTTTGGTGCTTGTTTAAGACCATACAAAGATTTCCCAAGTTTACAAACTTTTTGTTCATTACCAGAAACAACATATCCTTCCAGTTGATCCATATAAATTTCTTCATTCAAATCACCATTTAAAAAAGCTATCTTAACATCCATTTGATGAATTACCAAGTTATGAATAACAGCTAAAGCAATTAAAATTCGAATAGAAGAAATTCAAGTTACAGGAGCAAAAGTATCAAAATAATCAATATCTTTCTTTTGTGAATATCTTATCGTTCGAATTATCCTAATAATTGTGAATTTCACGTATGTTTATCACATAGTTCCGTCTCATTGTAGTCCAGTTACATCTCTAACTTTTAGATGCATTCCAATTTCTCACAATATAGGGTTTTTATCAATTTATCCATAACAATAGTTTCACAAAATTCTGATCGAATTACAAGATCACCAATATACTATTCAACGTATATAGTTTCCTTTAGCTACCAATCTTGCTTTATACTTATCAATGGACCCATCTGGTTTAAGCTTCTTTTTAAAAATCCATTTGCATCCAATAGCTTTAGAACCAGGAGGTAGGTCCACTAACTCCCAAGTATGATTAGATAAAATAGACTCTAATTCATTGTTAATAGCTTCTTTTCAAAATGTTGAATCATGAGAAGTAATAGCTTGTGTGTAAGTAAGAGAATCATCTTCAACAAGAAAAGTATAAAAATCATCTCCTAGATTTGTTTCTTTTCTAGCCCTTTTACTCCTTCTCAATTGAACTTCAACATTCTCATTATCAACAGACTCATCCAAAGAAGCAATTTCAGGTACATGAGCAATTTTATCTATACGAGTTTTTAAAGGAAAAACATGCTAAAAAAAGTCTACATTCTTAGATTCAACTATTGTATTAGGATCCATAGCATCACTTTTAACAACTAAGAATCTATATGCAGCACTATTATAAGCATAACCAATAAACATACAATCAAAAGTTTTAGAACCAATTTTTCTCTTTTTAGGTTCAGGTAATAAAACCTTAGCTAAACAACCCCAAACTTTTAAATACTTTAAATCTGGTGCATAACCTTTCCATAACTCATAAGGTGTTGTACCAGTTTTCTTAAAAGATACTCTATTTTGAATAAAGCATGCAGATAAAATAGCTTCTCCCCATAAATTAGGAGGAGCTCTAGAACTAATCAACAAAGCATTCATCATTTCTTTTAAAGTTCTATTTTTCCTTTCGGCTACCCCATTGGAGGCAGAAGAGTAAGGAGGTGTAGTCTCATGAATAATACCATGTTTCTCACAAAAATCACTAAGTAGTCCATCTTCATATTCTCCTCCTCTATCGGACCTAAGTCTTTTTATCTTTTTATTCAACTAATTTTCAACTTCTGATTTATATTTAATAAACATATCACACGCTTCATCTTTAGATCGAAGTAAATATAAAACAGTATATTTAGAGTAGTCATCTACAAAAATAATATAATATTTTTTACCGCCTCTAGTCATCGTATTTTTTAAGTCACCTAAGTCAGAATGAATTATTCCTAACAATTCAGATTCTCTTTCAACAGATTTGCAAGACTTCTTTGTTGATTTGGATTCAACACATACTTCACATTTCCCATTACTAGAATCTGTCATGTTATGAATTAATCCTAATTCTTTCAATTTTTTATTATAAGACATATTTACATGTCCTAGTCTAGCATGCCACAAATCAATAGAGTCCACCATATAAGCCGAAGAAGATGCAATCTCATTAACAACATTAAGGACATTCAAAATAAATAGTCCTTGGTTACAGTACCCCTTACCAATAAACATGCCATTCTTAGTCATAACTATTTTATCGGACTCAAAAATAAGCTTAATTCCAACCTTACCAAGCAAAGCAACTGACACCAAATTAGCACGAATATTAGGAACATGCAACACATCACTAAGAGAGAGGGTTTTTCCTGAAGTGAGTTTAAGAAGAACCTTCCCTTTTACCAACCACCGGTGCAGTAGAAGAATCTCCCATAAAAACTTGCTCTTCACCATTTTTAAGAGGAGTATATGAGTTGAAGGCATTTCTGTCTCCACAAATGTGTCGTGTTGCTCCAGAATCAATGACCCAATCCTTAGAAGTGGCTGCCATAAGGACTTGTGAAGCAACAGCAGCTATGATATCTCCATCGTTTGTTTCTACCAAATTTGCCTTAGGAGGAGGAAGAGGCCCCTTTCTGAATTTACATTGGGAGGCATAGTGACCTGGGTTTCCACAAACAAAACAATTTCCTTTCTTCTTGAAAGAATGAGGAGTAAGAGCTTGGAAGCTCCGATTAGTCTTATTTTTATTAAATTTAGAAAAAAATATTTTTTCCTTTGAAATTTTGTTGGGAACGAAATTGAGGTTTGCTTGAACCATTCTCTATCAAATTAGCCTTGGAAGAAATTTCCTTAGCAAGATTAGCCTTGTCCCTAAGCCTATTCTTTTCTTCAATACGAATGTGGAAAATAACATCTTCAAGTGTCATGTGCTTCCTCTTGTGTTTAAGATATTTTAATAATCTTTCCATGATTTTGGCAACCTCTCAATAAGAAATTCGGCAATAAAAGTTTCGGGCAAAGTGATTTCTTCAATTTTGAGATCATTGACAAGAACGTGAAAATCATGTATTTGGGATGAAACATCTTTTTCTTCATTCATTTGGAAATTCGAGAAATTGCCTATGGCATACTTTTGATTTCCAGCATCTTCTACTATATATTTTTTATGTAACAAATCCCAAATTTCTTCCGCATTTTTATAGTTGCAATATATGTCAAACAATTCATTAGAGAGGATGCTAAGAATTGTATGATGACATATTTTGTTACCTTTCTCCCAAGTCGAAAAATTCTGCTCATATTCTTCGGACCCAAGGATAGGTTGTTTTCTGTTAGAATATGCGCCAAGTTGTGCACGTCCAAAGTGGAACGCACTTTTTGTTGCCAACGCTTGAAACATGTACCATTGAAGCGATCGATCTTGGAAACATTAGGCAGTGACTTCGCAACAATCATAGCAGCATCCATATTGTTCTTAAGATTGTTGGAAATTGAAGGATGAAACTATGATCTTTTGGTTGAGGCGTGCAATGTATTGCACTGTCCTTAAGAACAATTCTGCCCCTCTAAGTCAGTTACTCGATGCACAAGGTCACAGCGCTATGTTCTCCAGGATTCAGCAACCAACTCTTCCAAACATGCACTTGAATTGGAAGAGTAAATTGAGTACTCAGAATTTGCTCCAGAAAATATAGAGAAGAACAGAAAAGAGGATTGGTTTTGTTGTCTAAATCTGGAAGAGTATGATCAAGTATATATAGTAAAATAGTTTAAGATACTAATGACTCTCCAACAGTCGTATTATTTAATACAGAAAATAAATAAGGACTCCAACAGTCATATTCGTGTCTGCAGGACGTGCATGCGCAAGTCTCAAAATTCAAGCCAAATGATGTCCCAAATTTGGGATTTGCACCCCAAATCCCCTGCGCATGCGTGAGAGAGCCTCTCTAGTATATAATCTTACAATGCTTAGAAGGATAGATCATATATAAGGAGTAAAACTCCCTTGTGTTTAAATAATGTGGGATCATTGTCACATCACACTTTAGGCTTGAGTTTGGGTTTTTGAAATAAAGAGGCCCATGGCCCAAAGCTTTGTTTTAAATTAAAAGGCCTAACTAAATGTTATATCCCAATGAAATTGTTATAACCCATATAACCCACAAGTTATCCAACAATGACATCATAAGCATGGTTCTTGTCTTAAAATGCTAAAAGTTGATGGTTAACTTTCAGCCCAGATTTTGGCACCAGTCACGTGAGCACCTTGCCTCATGCTCTTAGGCATGTGTAAGGCACGCTTCCACTTGCCAACACCTTGGGTTCCTCAACTTGCTCGATAACCGGATCAAAAACATGTGTTATTAAGGTGTAAATGAGTTCTTGAAAGTAAAGGAGCAATAACTAATTTCTTGTTTTATCAAGAGGGCGGTATTGCTCCTTTCTTTTTATTTAGTAGTCTTTTACTTACATATTCCTTTTTTACAGAAAAATAAGAAGTATTCTTATTGGTTGGTTCATGATTGAAGACCGTGCTTTCGTTCTGTATTAAGTTGTAATTTATATACCTTTTCCCAATCTTTTGGATTGTAATTTTTTTTTTAATATTGGTATCTAAGAAATAAGGAAGAAATAATGATGAATGATCAAAATTGAATCTTTTTTAATCTAAAAATTAAAAAGAGAGGGACGGATGTAGCCAAGTGGATCAAGGCAGTGGATTGTGAATCCACCATGCGCGGGTTCAATTCTCGTTGTTCACCCATACCATATACATAACATAAATTTTTTTAGTGAATGTGTCACAGCTTACATGGGTAAATATTAAGGATTTGGCCAGGGCCTTTGGCCTCCCAAAGGGAAGTTAGGGGTTCGAAATCCCCCAGGGTTGTGTAAGCTAATTGGAGGGATGGATCTCAAGATGGACTTTAAAAATGTCCAGCTTGGCGTGGGTTCAAATCCTACCGCTAGCTTGCCTCCCTGATTTACCTGGTGCGTGTGTTGTGGAGTCGGTGCATGTGCCCGTGGTTTACCCCTTGTTCTACTCCAATAAAAACGACAATAGGTATCGATGCCGAAGTCGCGGAGGACAGACATGGGGATTTGTCCTCGTATTCCAAAACATGTGTTATTGCATTGGCAATCTTATCTTCTTCAGCCATTTGGTGTTGTTCTTCTGTAGTCCCAGCCTCAGATTCAGCCTGTAAGACTTGAAGATGAAATTTCTTGAAATAACAAGGCCCACTAGGAACCTCATTAGTTGGAGTATGGTCCAGACCAGTTTGAGTACAACTTTCCATTGAACCACCTTCTTCTAACCGACCTCTAATAGCATCAATCTGAATCTGTAATTCTGCATTCTTTGCCGAGATTGAGGTCACTTTCAGTTCATCTCTTCCCAGCAAATCAGAACCACAAGCGTTGGAAGAAGGCTTAACAAAGTTTTCCAAAACTCCCTTCGTTGAATCGATCTTACAAGGATCAATCAGCCCGTCCAGGAATTCATGGCATCTTTTTATATGGATCTTCATCGAGGGAGTGCACATTCGAACATTGCATCCGCGTCCATAACTCACCAACAAACTCATTTGCATATGGATCGTTTGGTGGTCCCCAATGTCTTGAGGATTGTCGAAGAACACCTTGATTCATGAGATCCAACTTCGTCTCATCAGCCCTAGAAGTTACTGCAATGAACTCCTTGAGTTCCTTGAATGACAGTGTTGCTTGATATTTAGAAGGGGATCTTTTGATCCTAGCTCTCTTGCCCATCTTTAGATTTCTAGAGAGAAGGAGGAGTTTTTCTCTCTAGAACTTCCATTATTCCAAACTAATTGATGGATTCATACATTGAAATGCTATTTACCTTACGAATGAACTCATTCAATAACGTCACTGTATTACTTGACTTAATTATGTCTACAAACATTTCTACGCTATTAGTTGCATAATGTGCCTTTTTACATCTTAATTATTTATAATTAACATTTGAGACTTGGGAATCACATTTGAGTCAAGGTGGTGAATCAATGGAGATGATATCAACTCAATTGTATAGAATGTTGCTTGGACACATGTCACTATTAAAATAAAAAATTAGAAGATCCAACTTTTTTCTCCTTTTCACTACTCGAAAATTTATTGATGGTGGTTTGATTAATTTGGTTGTGTTTTTGGAGATCATAACCGTGATCCAACTTCTTTTTTCGCCCTCTCACTACTCGATATTTAGTTGATGGTTGTTTGATTAATTGGTTGTGTTTTTGGAGATCGTAACTGATGACTTCTGACTTTACATTGGAGACAGGGATAAGAATGAGACAAGTGTCCTAGTGTTTGAGTTAGATAGGCGATCTTAATTTTTGTTGGATAACAAGCTAATTTTTCCTTGCTGTTGTACCAGGTTTCATACATTTTCAGAAATCCTCAAGTTTCCGATATAGTGATATTCAAGGCACCTCTGATCCTTCAGGTATATGTTGGTTATTTGAGAAGTGCTTGATTATGAAAACAAAACCAAATTTGGGTGTATTTCATGTGATGACCTTACACAGTTCTGTGGATGCACTATGCAGGAAATTGGTTATGGTTCAGGAGATCGATGTATTTATAAAAAGAATTGTGGCGAAGGCAGGGGATGTGTCGAAGTAAGTTGTCATCTCCATTTAAGTGGTACCTTTGTTTGAACAACTCCCTGAAACTTCCGATACCAAGTTTTATCTAATTGGTTTTGACAGGTTCGTAATGGTAAATTGTTGGTTAACGGTATTGTTCAAGATGAGGATTTCCTTTTAGAGCCACTTGCTTACGAAATGGATCCACTGGTAATACCTCCTGCTTTCATTACATTTCATGATGTTATTTGTTATGAAAAATGTTTTTATGCCCGTGACATTGTTTAGTGTTATGGGCGTCCCAGCTATTTTGCAGCTTGTGCCTGAAGGTTATGTGTTTGTGATGGAAGACAACTGAATCACAGTTTTGACTCCCACATTGGTTATTCCGAAACGTTAAGTGTTAATATTGCTGATAAATATTTGTTTGAAATATTGTAGCAACCTGTATTTTCGCGTTCCTATTAATAAATAAAATGTCAATTTTATTTCACTAATGTGTATTATTTTTTTTATAAATAATTAATATTTGGGTGAACATTTAGACAATGCCTTTAATTTTTATAACCCTTAGTAATTTTAATTTTGTTATTATTGCTTAGGACTGTGCCCCTAAGTTACCCTACGATTTGGGATAAGAATTATTAATAAAATACAGTATCACATTACTTATACTATTGTTCCTAATAATTGTATTTGGGATATTTCATAAATCTAATTGGGCTAACTTAACTGTCTAACCTATTGCCTAAACTAACTTACAAACCAACTAAACGAAACCAAACTGAATCAAATCATAGGCATGCAATGAGTAGTTTTTAGTGGTGCAAATGGGTGTGCTTGCTGTAAGGGTTAATTGCCACAATTTTGTATTGACCTTTAGAACATTCAAAGGCCACTTGAATCCTATATAAGCACAACCCACGAGCTAGGCACTACACACACAAACTCTCATCTCTCTCATTCACTGTCAATTGTTCTCTCCCTCACTCTCAAGGCACACACACATATATTTATGGAAATGCAGAAAAGGGTATAAAATTATCACAGTACAAGCTCAAAAAAGCCATTTGATATAGCTCGGAGCTTTATTACGGATAGTTACGGAATCTTTCGGTCTCTTAGTCCAGCTACTACAAAGAACGGTGAGTCTTTTGAACCCACTCTTAATGTACTTTAAGTCATTACGCATAATCCGTAGGCTTAAAAAAAAAAGAATGATTACGCTTATATATGTATATACAGCCATGGAGGTCCAAAATTAGCGGTACCGAAAATGTTAACGGAAACTAATTTCGTAAATTGGAAATAAAAGTATATGATCCCAGTAAGTTCCCTTATAAATAGTTTGTTGATTTGTTGAGTTCTTGACCCCAAAAGTGAAATTATGTATTTACCATGGCTTTAAAATTTTGAAAAATTTTAATTAAAATTCAGATTATATAAGTTAAATTTTTGGAATCCTTGCAAAAAATCGTGCAACTTTCATATAGAACTCGTCGCAATCCGATAAGTAACGAGAGAGATATAGTGACTTTAAGAAGTTTTATGCTAAAAACATAGCCAAACAGAGCTTTAACCAGAAGCTACAAAATTTTTGGAGAATGCAAAATTTTGGGAGAATACGATACATGGGTTTAATGGGCTAACATTAGTATTACTTAAATATTTAATTTTGGTAGTTGATTACTAAAGCATTAAGTTTTAGAATGGTTCTATTGGTTATTTATTGACCATGAGGTTGGGAGTTCAAGCCTTGGTAGTTACATATATGTATGAAAATGATTTTTTTTTTATTTCAAAAAAAAATTATCAAAAATATTTCTTGTTTTATGAAAACTTTCTTAGTAATGCTAAAAATATGTTTATTATTTATCTTATGATTAAATAAATAATAAATTAATTACTATGTATAAAATAAGTATTAAAAATACTTATTGACTCTAATAAATTCTATATTATTGTTAACATGTTGGAGGTTATTTTATATAGTTTTTTTTTTATATATAATCTATCAAATTATTAAACTAGAACTTGATATTGTTAATAAATTAATTAGTGATTATTTATCTAGCATTTTAATTATTTCAAATACCAATGGTACTTCTAAAATTATGGAAAGAAATAGAGGAATTGTATTTTGATGCCTTGTCTTCATTAAAATTAATTTCAAAGTTTATACCCTCTACTTTTATATTTTTATGTCATTAGGAAGGGCTTTGCGGCTATATTTATATGCGATTTTGTCCTCTAAAAGTTGTAGTAAAAATTTCATGACTCCAAAAATTACGTTGTCATATTCCTAAAATCAAATTAAGTTAAATTGTTCACTTGATAATAATCACATGTTTAAAACAACCACTGTTATGTTAAAGAAAATCGTAAATGGAATAAGTCATACACGTGCATAGTCGAGTTAGCATGTTGGAAATGGTGTCTTGAGTTGTGTTACCTTAATTATTCTAGGCCGATTCGGATACGGCAGATTAATTAGGAAGGGTTGAGCCCAGGCCGACTCGGATACGGTAGGCCAGTCAGAGTCTTGTGTCACCTTAATTATTCCAGGCCGACTCGGATACCGTAGATTAATTAGGAAGGATTGAGCCCAGGTCGATTCGGATACGGCAGGCCAATCAGGTCGTGTCCAGGCCAACTCGGATACGGTAGACCGATCTAAAACAACGGCCTCGTGCCGGATGATTCTGGCGAACCGAATAAGTCGAGAGGTTGTGGTCGAGATAACAGAGTCAGTAAGATGAGATGGTTACATTGTTCATACACGATTTTATATAATTGATTCAACGGTTCATTAAATTGCTTACATGCAACGACTGGAATAATGGACTAACAGTATAGTAAAATACTAAATATAAAGACGGTTAATGCACTTTTATATACATTGCTTGTATGTTCTTTATGCTCACTCGGCTTTCATTAGCTAATTATTTTATTTTGTCCTGGACACCCAAAATGTCCAGGAGATGACTATGCAGGGTTATATGATTATGCCAGCTAGAGAAGTCTGCAGAGCTGTTTTTATAATTTATTAAAGTTGTAATAAAATATATGAATAATGTTTTAAATTTGAAAAAGGCGGCTTGTGCCTTAAGAGATACTTTTATTTGAGACAATGTAATATTAATTATGTTTGTAATGTTGATTTATATTTTTCTTCCTTGCTGCTTTATATACTCTGTTTTTCTGGTACATGTCAAGCTTAGTATAAGACAAGTGATCGAACCTGTCATGACCTACGGGTCCAAAATGAAAATAAAAAATTTTCCTTATTTTACTACGCTGGGGCGTGACAAATATGTTGCATGAGTTGGGAAAGAACCATCTTGGCGGATCTATTTGGCCATTTTGCTGTCGAATATCTTAGAAGTGATTTTGTTAACCACCAAGTCACTAGGGTAAAGTATATGCAGATTTATATTTGTTCTACTTACTTGCATTTGTAGTTAGAAGTAAATATTTTTACATGTTACGTTTATCTTATTATCAGGGGTCCACTTCCCATCAAAAACATTGTTGGTAGATCGGTGCTTCGTTACTGGCCACAGTCGAAAATATCAGATAAAATTTGATTTTAAATGCTTTTAATAATTGTACCACATACAATGGTGACCACTGCCTCATGTGGGACAGCTACTAAAACATTTGAGTACCATGAACGGACCTAGGATTTGAATTCAGGGAGAGACTAGTTCAAGTTATTCAATAGAGCATGTATAACTGTAGAAAGTGTTTACTGACCTAGAGAGTCTTTGAGAGCCTCCACAGTGTAGATTTCGCGTGGAGAGAGAGTTGTCGGGAGTGTACAATTTTGACTTCTCAAAATTGCCCCTCAAATAGACATTGAATTCAAAAGAAAGGGTAAAATAGAAAATTTGGAAATGTTTAACTTTGACTTTTTAAAAGTGACAATTATTTTGAAACTCCCCAAAATGTAAAGTGTAACAATAATTTGGAGAGGGGAGTATTTCTGCCCCAGCAATCAATCAAGCGATTGTGAAAAAATTTATGCTGAAGGACGTGTCCGGGGACACTCAAATAGAATTAGAAATCTTAGCACTATGTTTGGAGAATTATATAAACATCAAAATGATAATTAATTAAAAAGAAAAATGAAAATGCAGTTGAAGTAAAACTAAGTAGTTGAGCAATGTGACGGCCACTGTAATGTACGGCCACAGTAAAACTAATTATTCCATATGACCGTGTGATGGCCACAGTAATGCACAAATTAACTAATAACCGGTTGGCCTAGTGGTAAGGAATTCGTTCAACCTCGCTCAATATATGCTTGGGTTCGAATCTCCTCCACGGTCGGTTATTGGGGTCAAACCTAGGCGTCGCACCAAGGTACTCGCAGTGGGTCTCATGCTTCGGCCCCGACATAGGTGTGGTGTCGACCTATGCAGATTAGTCCTAAATGTTGGACTCCAATGCTCTTCGATGAAATTGTGGAATAACCTACCTGCATTTCCATTTCGTGTACCAAAAAAAATGCTCAAATTAGACATTATAGCTTGGTGAGTGCGTTCAAATGAATCCACTCAATTTTGTGGAAAAATACTTACACATAATATAATAGGTATTAACACTTGTTTTCTTATAACAACACCCATAAAATAGAAGCTTAATAAAGAGAAGGATGTCATTTTTGTCATTTAGAGGTGTCCATTTGTCACTTGACTTGATTAAAAGTTAAATCTAAACCCATTCTCCACAAAAGTATATTTTGTTTAATAACCCAATTAAGAGTTAAAAATGAAAGATTTCAATACTTAAATTTTTTTTTTCTGTGCGTTTGAGAATGTATTAAATTCATTTCATTATTGTTGTTGTTATTATTATTATTATTATTATTATTTTGTTAAGGGGAGAATATATTATCATTATTATTTTGTTAAGGGGAGAATATATTATTTTACTGAAAAATGAGTTCTAAACCGATTGAAAACTTTTAAGTAAAAAAAGATGTACCAAAAAAATTCACCAAATGTAATCTATTTCAATACTTGAAATATTTTTTTTTTCAGTAATACAAATACAATAGCTTTAAACATTTAGCACTAAAAATTCAGTATTTCATTTTTCGGTACCTAATTTTCAATTTTATCAAACTGGACCTAAATTATTGATTAGCACCACTAAAATTTATTATTCGCTACGCCACTAATCAAACCATATTACCGGCTCACTGAATAATTTCTCGTCTAGAGGGTCCAAACTTCCACGGTTAGGGGTGGGCAATCGATCGGTTCGAGTTCGAACCGAAGAGTTCGGCACGGGTTATTCAGGTTTGCGTTGGGAATTATGATACCGAAATCTGAACTAGAATAAAGCTTGAAAATACAATTCGGTTTCCGAAATGAAATTTTGGGTTTGGTTCGAAACTTCAAGTTGAGATTCAACCGAAGTTCTATTTTACATTCTGCAGCGTACTTTTTTTTTTTGGCTCTTTACTTTGTCTTTTGAATATATGCTATATCTGTGCCACTGTATGGCATATGAATAATCTTCCAATGACAATAACGTATCTTATTATATTATTATAATATGGAAGCTTCAAAATGCCACGTGTCAAACTAATGGGCAACTAAAACAAATCTATATTGAGGATTCCCAAATTTATTCTATACACCTTTTTTTTCTTCTTAATCACGATAATTAACCCCGTTACACATTTTCTCTCTTTATCAATTATAATACCACTCAATTCAATTTTCAATTATCTTAAAAAATTTCTCCCGTACATTGCACGGGTTAAAAAGCTAGTTATCATAAACCATGAAAGTAGAGGAAACAGATTCTCAAACCAAAACTAGCATAATACTAACCATTCTACATTTTAGTTCTCTTATCAAAAATTTTTACAAACTTGAAAATTGGATAAACATAATAGCAATACCCCCAATTACAAAAGAAAAGGCATATAGAGAGAGAGAACAATGAACATAATAACAATACCCCCAATTACAAAATAAAAGGCACAATGAGAGAGAGAGAGATCAGAGATGAACCGTGTGTGAAATTAGTGATGTTTTGGTTCGATAATTGCATCACCAATTACAAAATAACCATACCTTCAAGTCTTCAAGAGAGAGAGTCAGAGCATCATCGGCACAATGAGACAGAGAGTGGTGTCTGCAGTCTATCACCATCAAGGGCGGAGCCAAAGGAGGGCTCGGGTAGGCTATGGCCCCCTAAATTTTGAAATATTTTTTGTACTACATGTGATATTTTTGCCCAAATGTAGTCTAGTCCCCTGCCACCCCCCTTTCCCAAATTTACGAAAAAAAATAGTACATGTGATATTTTAGCCCAAATGTAGTCTAGTCCATCCCAAAATTTGAGAATTTTTTTTAGTACATGTGATATTTTAACCCAATTAATATAGTTTAGCCCACCCCAATTAAGTGCTTCAAACCCAATTTGACAATTGACACTATACATTGTTGATAAATAGACCCCAAAATATAGAAATATAACACCATTATGTATAAAAATATCTGGCTCCGCCCTTGGTCACCATGTGTGATTGTGACTCCCTGAGAGGCAGAGCCTCGCCGCTGCCGGCGTAGTGATGAGAGAGAGAGAGAGAAAGAGAGAGAGAGACAACTAGTTGTATTAAATTGGAACTACATTATTGATTGACATTACTGGAATTTATCATTCTCTCTCTCTCTACCTTAACGACACCAAAGTTTGCCGGCGACATCATTTTCTACACTCCACAGCGTCTCTCATTTCTGCCTCTCGACGTCACGATGTTTCCTCTGAATGCCTGGGTGCCGAATGTCCAAGTTGCTGAGAGTTTTGTCCAGTTTCTCCAAATGCTATGGAAAATCATACAAACACTTGTTGGATTCGAGGTGCACTTTAGTAATTAAATGCATTAATTCTAAAAATTTGCTACATAGATCTCTGTAGATTACCGATTTTGTACCATTGTTACGAACTTACGTTTACGAGTAACCATTGATGTCTGTGTATACATATCGGCGTTGTTTATTTGGATTTTAGACATTCCTTAATCTGTCGTTCTACAGAGAGAGATTGATATTTTCAAATCGAGTAATTAAAAGTATGAATTGATCGTAGTCTCGTAGATGTATATCGACTAATGGGTTAACCCGACCTGCATCCGACCCAAACTCATTTCAAGCTAATATAGTGAACCCAAATCCACATGCAACCCAAATACATTTGAACTCCACCTAGATCCATGAGCACTGAAAACCTAACCACGCCATGACTCGAAACTTGTCCATATGCTCAGTTATAATGGAAGTATCTCTATTTTTTTGGGAAGTAATTGTATTTATTAAAGATAGTAGATTCAAGCATATATAAATGCTGAAATCAATCACCTGTTAGACAATAAACCAAACAACCCAATGAACCCATGTATACACTCCCATACAAATGAACCAAATAATCACACGTATTTATGGATTTAGAGTTGTTACATCCAATGTTGTGAATTAATACATACAAGTGACAAGAAGAAATCTCCAGAGTATTGTAGAAGTTTTCCACATCCACACAAAGGAAATTACTCTAAAAACCCCTAAGAAATATTTAGAATATTTGTAAGGTTTACACTTCTATACATGTCTTTAAAAGGTTCTAGTGAACTTTACATGTCCTGACCCAAAAATCTTTTTCCAATATTTTACTTCCTATATTACATCGTTGGTATTTTATTATTTGTTATTGTTAAGAGTACGTTAATCGTTATTTCTATTATTTTGTTATTAGTATGATTATTATCATAATTGTACTCGTAATTGTTATTAAAGAAATCATTTGATATTATAGCAAATCTTAGTATTTCAATTAATTGCCATTGTCATGTGCATGGTCTGTGACTCTGTATATACTAGCACAATGACACCTAGCATTTGGAGGTTGAACTTACTTAGGCTTAGTTTGGCCCCCATGTGGCTTTTTAAAAGGAGCTTATGAAATTTATTACTAAGTTGTTTGATAATTTTATACAAGTGACACACTACTCTTCAAAAAGACATCATGAAACCAAAAAGCAACCTTGAGCTTTTAAAAGCTCCATTCTAGAGCTTTTAAAAGCTCCCCCCAAAAAAGCCCTAAGTTCAATTTTTGCAAAGCTCATAAACTAGTTGTCAAATGAATTAACATGAAATTGAGCTTTAAAAAAGGAGAAGCACCATGTGGGGGCCAAACTAAGCCTTAAAACCTTGCCTTTTATATTTTCCTAAAATTTGACAATAAATAATATGCATGCAAAGTTGTACAAGACATATCTTACTCTTGTTTAACTAACATAAAAATTGAAGTTAAATATAATAGAATTTTCATTTATTTTGGTTAATTCATTCTGGCTCAACCTTCTGTATTCAATTATTGGAATATGGTATACAGTTGAAATGCACCCTAGTATTAGAACTCAATGAATAGTAATATGTGTTTGTGAATTGTGAAATTGATGTGCTAACCCGAGGGAACCAATTTCAATATATATTGCTCATTGTAGAGTTCCCATAACCTCAGGGAAAAAATGCTTGGTTTTCTGGTGAGTTAGTCTCATACTGGTATTCAAAATATATTGCTCATTGTAGAGCTCCCATAATCTCAGAAACAAAAGCATGGTTAGAACCTATGTGAAATCCATACTGAACTTGGCTAAAAAAAAATGTCAAAAATGAGTCCTTACCCAAACCTCAACCTTGTTCCCAAACCAACGCAAAATAGTTCTTTAGGACCCCATGAGACTATTTGGTGTAAATCCAAACCTATAGCCATATCCAGGGGCGAAGCTAGGATTTCATTTCAGGAGGGCATACAGGGTTCGGGACAGCGCCCCCGATCCTTTATTTTTTTTTTTTTGGGGTAAAATTACTTTCGGGCTTTAAAATTTGTGTTGTTATTTCGTGGGTTTCACGTATAGTGGTTGAGAGTTAAAACATGTACTTGTTCAAAGACAAATAAATCTCTCTACAACTCTTTTAATAAAAAACTTTTTATACTTTATTTCTTTTCTTTTTGTTATTAGTTTCACCTGTAAAATAAAGAATCATTCAAATGTTCAAAATACAAGACTTACAACCTTTGAGTTAATTTAGTAAATAAGATATTTATTTGAGTAAATATTTGCAAAAAGTAAGGGATCAGAATGAGATATTTGAGTTTAGAAGGGAGAAAAAATATTCAGGAGGGGTACAAATGAATATTCCGTAAAATATATTGGAAAAAATAATAATTTGAAAACTTGAGTGGGGGCACAATTGTATATCATCACAATTACATAGGGTAAAAACAAAAAATTCAAAGTTGAGGGGGGCCCCTTGGTCCTTCATTGCCTCTGCCCATGGCCATATCATGGAATTTTTTTTTTTTTTTTTGTTTAAAGAATAATCCCATTTTTTTTCCTGAAAATATAGTTAGATTCGAATTAATTATGAAACCAACCCTTGATTTGTTAAACATGATTAAAAATGAAAACCTGGTGTAAAACCCCAAAAGCAGCTGTAATGAACAAAAACCTTGTTTTTTTTTTTTTTTTACTGATGGCAAAGCACCCACAGGCGCCATGCACACACACGGGGGGGGGGGGGGGGAGCAACCCCATAAGCCCCAAAGGGCAACTCCCCAAAGAAAGTGACTCCCAAAGAAGTTGAACCCTGGCCTAGAAAACTTCACTCGACTGACCCTGGCATTCAAGGTAATTTTGGCCACAAAAGAATATTAAGCATATCCAACAATCTCTTCAAAATTCTCTAATCTTCAAAGTTGATGAGTAACACTCATATATAAGATTCTAATATACTCTAACAAACTCTTCAAGCGTTAAAGAGTTACTTTCTTCACTCAAATTCTCTAATATTCTTTTTTTTTTTTTTTTTTTTGTGTGTGTGTGTGTGAAGCCATTTGGCTCTTCAAACTCATTTCCCATGTGTTAGTTTAATAAAATATAGTAGACTCAATAGGCAAAAACAATTAATTTGGGCGAGTCTTCTGGTGATACCGTCTTCTTTAGAGCGCACGATAGAATCTTGATTCGAATTAAACTTTCATAAGCCAACTTTTTTTCAGCGTAATTTTTCATTTGATTTGCTTAAATGCTGAAATTTTAAACTAACTCAAATACTTCCATTAATTTTATAAAATATAAACTTTTTTTTCCCTCAAAATCCACAATTTATCACTTAATTTTTATTTTTCTGCATAACCCAAACGGGCTCATATTTAAGCTACCCGAAATGGGCTGTTACTACTTGGAAATCCAATTTATCACAAACACATGACTTAAATTCTCCAACAATCCTCCCAATCACAATCCATACACGCGTATACATGCATGGAATACATTACAACTATAACCTTATACACGTGTTATGGTACTAGAACAAATAAATGCAATACCATAGTCAATATAATTTTGACATACCTTTCGAAGTAGAAAAGAAATAGGAAATTAAAATTGCGTTAGCAAGGCACATGATCCACGATGCCATCTCTTTAAGATAATGATTACTCTACAGCAACGCAAATGGACTCATGGAAATTCTATCTCTAGGAATACATGGCCTAACTTAAGACAGTCTAAGGTTGCATTCCTTAGAAGTCTTGAAATCAGAATTCAACCCGAATAAAAGCAATGAAGAAAAAACAATTGAAAGAAGAAAATTAGAATGAGAGGAAGTATAATCCATAGTTAATTTGGCCTACATTGAGATCTATTTATAGATCGAGTCGCAAAGGGCACGAATAAGCACCTTTCCTGAAGGATTATGACTATACCGAAAGACCACATTTCGATGGCGGAGGGAAGATTAGACAATTAATCTCATTTGATTGATAGTCTCGGGACTAATAATTATACCACCTCTCATATGGTATAACTTAGTCACCCCATATGGGAGACTATACTTTTAAATGGACAATTAGTCCCGAGTAAAGTGGTCTTGCCAAACATTGGACTATTCAATTAAATGAGACTATTAATCCAATCCCTCACTATCCCCTTCTTAATCCTGCGAAACAAACGAGGCCTAAAAGTTGTAACTTGCAACATTTAGGAGTAGTATATCTACATATATACAACACCTACATATGGTGTACATATATTTTAGGCTAAAAAGAAGAAAATTAAAGAAGGAACCTTCACAGAGATTCTGAGTTGGGGCAAGCAGATGTTGAATGAAATAGCATATTGACGAATCAAAGTGACAGAGAAGAAGAGGGAAGATCAAATAATAAGCCCTTGAAAAACTCAGACAGGGAAATCAGAAAACCCAAAAATGTCAGAAATTTTAGTATTGTCGTTTAAAATAAATAAATAAATAAATAAAAGGAATAGGACCTGCAGGCCCACACACTTCAAGATTTGTGTTATAATCTGATCAAAAAAATAAACTCTTCTTTTTTTTTTTTTTTTTTTGCAAAGGTGATCTATAATTAGGGCACTGAGAAATGAGAGTGAACAAGAAGAAGAAGAAAAAGAATCAGACAATTTCAAAAAGTAGAGACTTTCTTCACAAAACTGTTGCTTTGGCTAATTTTGTAAAGTTCGTTTTCCAATTCGACTTCTTAGTTTAATGTTACTAAGTAATGTTCTTCTCTTAGTAGGATTTCAATTAGACATTATCTTACCTTAGAGCATAGCATCTCCAATGAATGGTGCTTCATTTCTTCAAATATGAAGGAAAATTTCCAAAAATCCATCACAGTCGTCCTTCATTTCTTCTTCTTCTTCTTCTTCAAATATATATATATATATTTGAAATTTTGAATCAATAAATAGTGTTCCTTCATATTTGAAGAAGAGTAATTCTTTGGCGACAACTTTCATACAACTTTCATATATACAACCTCTTAAAAGATGTGTCTATCTCTCTCATGTGTCACTGTGGGGTCCAGTGACATCACAGGAGAGAGATAGACACATCTTTTTAGGAGGTTGTATGAAAGTTGTCACCAAAGAATTACTCTTTGAAGAAACTTCCAAGAAAATGAGGTTTGCTTCAATATTATACTATTCACTCTCAAAAATTTCTTCTGTCCCAAATATTCATTCATTTCACTATTCATCCCTTACAATTCCACTTATATCCCAAATTTACATAGTAAGCTTTTATTTAGAAATATTTAGTTAATTAATTTAAAATTTATGTTGAGATTGATTGATTTTCTATTTATTTAATGGAGATATGTTGGTTCAAATAGAAGAATAATTTATAAAATACATAAATGGTAAATAAAGTTGTGAAGAAAATATGTAATCTTTAAGATTTTTAGCCCACAAGAAGAATAATTTAAAAAATTACTAGTAAAATGAAGGAGAAATTGTTAGAGTTCATGTTTGCAAAAGGTTTGGGTGTTCCCTCTTATCATATGTATGGAAGGGGAGATTTGTTAAGTATATCATAATTATTGGTATTCTATACCTCATGAGATTATAACCTATGTAATTGGGTTGGACTTTGCTTTGCTAGTCAAAGTATTAATGCTGGAAGTGGGCCTAACGGGGCCTAGTCATTAAGTGGCCTAAGCTAATGTTATTATCATCACTGTAATCAAAAAGGCTATAAGCCTTATGGTAGCTTCTGACCCATTGCAATAACAGAGGCTATTTCGTAAAATAATATATTTTAACTTTTGTAGTTAATAATTAGAGAAAATTTGTAAAAAGGACATTAAGACAAGCTAAATTGGAATGAAGGACATTTAATAAAACAACTTGGTTTTTACTCCTATTTTTTTATTTTGGATCAAAACATCCTCATATTCATCATCTAACCTTACTATCAAACCCTAGCCATCATTGCCACTACCCATGCCTAGCCTTCGGCCACCACCACTTCCACCTCCGGCGACCACCACTACCATCTCCGGCGACCGCCACTAGCACCTCCGACGACCATCCACCATTGCCACCACCCATGCCTAACCTCCGGCCACCACCACTTCCACTTCCGGTGACCTCATACGACCTCTGACAACCACCCCTAGCACTTCCGGCAACTATCACCTATCATCCCACCTTCATTCAATAGTTCTGACCATCTTAAGAGAAATTTCTCTTAAGATCAGTCATATTAAGAGAAATTTCTCTTAAGATGACTGATCTTAAGATAAATTTCCTTAAGATCAGTTGGCCATGGAGATTTGTGTTGGTGGTGGTAGCTAGCGGTGGTGGTAAAAATGGAGTGGGAGGAGAGAGAGATGGTGGTGGTGGTTGCTATGGAGGGGGAGGAGAGAGAAAGTTAGAGATGAGAGAGTTGGTGGTGGTTGCGACAACAACGGCTCCGGCGACGACGACGATGGCTCAGGTGGTGGCTCCGATGGTGGTGATTGTGATGGTGGTGGCTATGGAGGGAGGAGGAGAGAAAGTTAGAGAAAGAAGAGAGATGGTGGTGGTGGTGGCTATGGAGGGGAGGAGAGAGAAAGTTAGAGAGAGAAGAGAGATAGTGGTAGTGTTGGCTATGGAGGGGAGGAGAGAGAAAGTTAGAGAGAGAAGAGAGATAGTGGTAGTGTTGGCTATGGAGAGGAGGAGAGAGAAAGTTAGAGAGAGAAAAGAGTTGGTGGTAGTGGCGACGGCAACGACGGCTCCGATGGTGGCTCCGGTAGTGGTGGTTGTGATGGTGGTGGCTATGGAGGGAGGAGGAGAGCAGATGGTGGCTATGGTGGTAGTGGTTGTGATGGTGATGGCTATGGAGGGGGAGGAGAGAGAGATGGTGGTGGTGGCTATGGAGGGGGAGGAGAGAGAAAGTTAGAGAGAGAAGAGAGATGGTAGTGGTGGTCTCTTAGGATTTCATGGGCAATTTTGCCATTTAGAGTGAAATTTAAAATTTTATAGGACTAAGAGGGAAAGTTCAAATTTAGAAGACTTTGGGAGGGAAAGTTTTTTTAGAGTGTCTTTGTGTGGGTTTTTGATTATAGCTTGCCCTTTAGTCCAACTTAGCCCAACCTTAGGGCCCTTACACCAAGTCTCCCTAGTAATTATAGCTTATTGATTAACTCCAAAGTTTATTGCCAAACATGGCTTATGCCCGTTAATTTTAACGGAATTGCTAACTATTTCACTTTAGTCTAAATTACAGGGGTATTAGTGACACAATTTGAAATACAAGGGCCAAAGTGAAAAACAGACTAAGTATCAGTAATTAACCCTTCTATTTTTAGAAACCTCATTCGGTCGTTTGTAGCTTTAAACAAAGATAACTTAAAAGCATCTCCATTTATGTTTCTAGGAAAATATACTATAGGTAATGCTATGTGCACATAAAGTGTACACATAAAGATCTGGGTCATTCATTTTGGTAGAACCCATGCCTGCATACATGGGACACACTGAAATGAATGGTCTAGATCTTTATGTGCACACTTTATGTGCACATTTTATGTTTAACAATTTTTACTCATATACTATTAAGCATTTAAACGACCATCATTTATAGCGAATTGAGCAGTCCAAGCATTGCCCAACAAATTTTTTGGTACTACAACCCCATCACAAAATGCTTACATGCTTAATGTGCACCAAAAGAACAAGTAAGAAAGGACAATCAATGTATCTTGACCAGCCTGCCCATTAAACGAATAAGATGCAACTAAAAGTTAAAACTTCCACCGTGGCTACCAAATTGACTAGAGTTCGAGCATTGTACGACACAATGTTTTAGCTCTCCTACAACCCCATCGCACAATGCTTACATTCTACATGTGCAGCAGAAACCCCCCTCTCCACCCATTCATATGGTAGGTTTGTTGTGGCAGTCCACCCAATCTTTTGTAACATGTGCACGTCTTTACATAACAAAATATTGCTGTAGAAAAAAGAAGCATCCAATTGAACAGATGTAAAGGATTTTTCCTTGAACGTTTGAAATGAAAAGAAAACTGTTATTGAAAAAATGGTACCTCGGTTCGACCGCTCGTATCCACCTTCCTTTTATCTCTTGCTAGTTTCAGTTTGACCACTCGTATCCACCTTTCTTTGACATTTCTATTAACTTTCCTGCAATTTGGAGCAATTATTGACATCAGTCATAAAACAGATGCTTCCATTAGATTGAAAAAGAGAACTAAAATTATGATTTTTGGAAATCATTTGATAGAGGCTTTTGTTGGGAATTTAACACGCGGAACCAAATTCCCCAAAATAAACACACACACATGAGCAGTAATTAAACATGCACACCAAAGAAAAGACACAGAGATTTCTATGTGGTTCGGCCAAACACTTGCCTATGTCCACACTCGAGAGATTCATCCTTTCACTATTGAGTAAAACATGCATGGTACAAGTCACATGGATTAAATCTCATAAACCCAAATACAAGACCCTTGTACACTCCCCACTCAATACTCCAAAGAACCTGACATAAGCATTGTAATACATAGATAAATCATAGAGATAAGAAATACCCATCCCTACCTTACATCCCTATTATTGTGAACAACCCTTACAGAAAACCCCAGTTATTAATATTTCTCTCACTAGACCATGCACCTCCATGAGGGAGACCCCCAACTTGGTACACCAAGGGCTTACCCAAATTCCTATACAACATCCCTATATATAGAGTTTGCAACTCATTACTTATTGGACAAGTTATATAACTCTATCAAGGAAACCAAATCACATTAGGAATCTAGCCAAATCACAATCCCTAAATTAATGGGATTATCCCACATGTGATATAACCCCAACAATTACCCCCTTTATCACTTGTGGGAAAACTGTCCAATCAATCTATCACACATGACCAGCACCCCCTCACCCGGAGCACCCACAAAGTCGACCACTTTGCAATCATTTACCATTGATCGTCTTTCGTACCAGCTTGCACACCCCGAATCAACTTGGTCTCAACACCTCCGATTCGTCAAACAGCGGCCAATCCATATGCAACTACCCCGAGTTAATTATACGCATTAACTCCACCAGAGAAGAGCCTCGACCTCTCATTCTCCCAAAGCAGGATTTTCCCTCACCATCGTTTGAACCGTGAACAAACCATGCACGCACTCACTTATATAAGAATTTTTCATCAAGGACTTGGGAGTACAACTCTACCAACCAGACGACATAAACCATTCATACTTTTCTCAACCGTTATGTGTGATTTCAGCAACAATATTAGATTCCTCCGCAACTTTGGGATCAATATCACACCACCTTAATAGCGAACCTGCTCCAACAAGATTTGATTAACGTTCATACGTGAAGTATCCTAACAATTACCTGTGTCGAATAATTGCGCTTGTGTCTACCCCCGTCTTTTTGAATCAAATTATTTTCTCCAAAAGCACATACTTACCGTACTCGGAATCTAACAACCCAAGAGAAATTCCCGTATGAGTGGAAGTGAGAACCTCTCCACCATACGTAACCTGCTACAATCACAGTAGCATCAAAATTATTTTTCTGCCCTAAATCCCAACCTGCTATAATATATATATGATCTATCACCAAGAAAAATAAATTCCAATCCATGCAGGATTTCATAAAATCCGCACGAACAGATGAATATGCAGCACCCAAAAATCTTAGAAACCATCTCTGACCCAAATTCCAAGCAACATAGCTTATCCCCACAAGCTCCTTGAAATTCCAATCAACCATGATTCAAGTTTCGCTACACCATGCCACATGAAATAATTTACCATGACAAGCTTAAAAAAAAAAAACAAATTTGAAGCCTATCATTCATGGGACCACGACCATGACCACCGTCACCACGCTACTAACATGCTTTCATGTTCCTTTTTTTTTCTTCATCATGTGTTATCTTTTAACCACCGTGCTGCTAATCTCCACTGTCACCGTGCGCCTCTATCACCATGATCTAACCACCATAGCTTTGATACCCCTTGTTGGGAATTTAACACGAGGAACCAAATTCTCCCAAATAAACACACACACATGAGCAGTAATTAAACATGCACACTAAAGAAAAGAAACGGAGATTTCTACGTGGTTCGGCCAAACACCTGCCTACGTCCACACTCGAGAGATTCATTCTTTCACTATTGAGTAAAACATGGTACAAGTCACATGGATTAAATCCCATGACCTAAATATAAGACCCTTGTACACTCCCCACTCAATACTCTAAAGAACCTAACATAATCATTGTAATGCATAGAGAAATCATAGAGATAAAGTAATACTCGTCCCTACCTCACATCTCTATCATTGTGAACAACCGTCACAGAAAACCCGAGTGATTAATATTTCTCTCACCCTAGACCATGCACCTCCAAAAGGGGAGACTCCCAACTTGGTACACCAAGGGCTTACCTAAATTCCTATACAACATCCCTATATATAGAATTTGCAACCCATTACTTATTGGACAAGTAATATAACTCTATCAAGAAAACCAAATCACATTAGGAATCTAGCCAAATCACAATCCCTAAATTAATGGGATTATCCCACATGTGATATAACCCTGACAGCTTTGGCACCATAGGATGTTGGGGAAAGTGGAGCCCTTAAAATAATGTTGCAAATTTATACACTTTTGATGCCACCAAAACAATTCACTATAGCAAAGATCAAAGCATACCAAGCTGACAAAATTGTAGTTTATACAGATCTTGTGCTTTAAAGATACGACCAATCTATATTATACTATTATAATATGGAAGCTTTTGGTACCACATGTCAACACAATAAGGAATACACTCTTTTTTCTCTCACATGTGCAAACCCCATTAAATACAATTAATTCACTATATAATATTCTATAATTTACTTATTAATTAATCTCTTACACTTTCTTTTATTTCATGTCTCATTTTTCACCATAGACATCCCATAATTTGCACAAACTATTTGTCTTTCTGTACTTCAAATCAATTTTTTCAATTCTCACTTTCCAACTCACTATTTCTCTCTCGAGAAGAACACAATAGAGGACGTAAGCAAAGATTGATCTTCTACCCCGGCATCTATGATCTAATCGATGTAAACATATACACATGTAAGTGTGTTTCGCTTTATCTTCTATTTTTTTTTTTGTCTTAATAAGGATCTCTAATGGGATCTTAGTATATGTGATATAATTTTTTTTTCTTTTGATTTTTTTATTTTGGCAGTTGACGACATCTTATTGACGTATTTTCTTATCACACCCAAGTGTAGGTGATCGTACAAGTAATAAAGTTCTAGAAGTCCAGGTCGAACCCACAGGGAACGGAATAAAATTTTATAAAGTTAAGTATATAACTATTTTGTCACTAAAAAGAAAATAAAAGATGATGGATTTTTCTGGGATTTTACTAAACTACTAATTTTTATATGTTTGCAATAAAAGTAATTAAAGCTATTTTTTTTTTAACAGTTTATGGTAAAGATTTTCACAGTGCAAAATAAATTAACTAACATACTAGTAAGAAAATGAAGAAAAATATATATAAGCTAAATTTTTGTAAGATAAACTTTTTAGATTTAACAATAGCGAAAGATGGAAATAATACAGATATTTAAGCAAAACTATTATAAAACAGGAAATATTAATTAACTAGGGGAAAATGATTTAAAGGAATTGGGAATATGCAAACCAACACTAGATCCCACAACTTTTGTGCATTTGAAAAGCATTTGGCATTTAAGACCGCAGAGTCATTCTTTATTTAAAAATAAACTTCCACTAGTCAGGGTCATATCAAGTGTGTCAGGTTTGATATGAAACGACGTCGTTTGGTTTAAAGAAAAATAAAAAGGCAATTGGGCAGTAGCCAGGTTCGAACCGTGCCCCGCTGCGGACGTGGGTTATTCAGCGTCCAGTCCCCACCACTCTGCCACTACACAATTGCCTATCCATTATTGGATAGAAAAATATATAAGCACATATTTGAAATATTAACTTTGTCATGTGAGTTGTTTGAGTATGCTAGGTGTTTTTTTATGACAAAAGGCATAGTTTGACAATCCACATAATTAGGCTTTTTATTTCAAATATATATAATCTTTTGAGCCCATTATAGCCATAGTATATAAACATGTTAAATGGTCATAAACTATAGATACATAGATATTTTTGGCCATAAATGGAAAAATAACTCATCCAGATAAATTTGCCCATTTAAGTTTAGTGCACAGAAGCTGTGGTTTCTAAGTTTTTATTACATATCCCCAATTAAAGTTTTAGCCTACCATTTTGGAATTAATAAATATAGAGATGTATTTTGGAACTTTTGATTGTATATTTCATTCAGTGTGTGCCTTGAATATATAGGCTAAGTTACAAAACAGAAAAACAAGAAAAAAGGAAACAATGTTACAGATAAGGAAAAACAAAAGAGTAGGCTGAAATATAGGAAATCATCCTAAAGACGTTACAGATAAGGAAAAACAAAAGAGTAGGCTGAAATATAGGAAATCATCCTAAAGACTAGGTGTGAAGTTGCAGAGCTGCTGAAGAAGCGCTCAACACCCCCCGGCAAGTTGGAGGTGGGGACGAGATATCGATCACACCCAACTTGGAAAGTAGACGATGAAGAGTATCTGCACCTAGAGGTTTGGTAAAAATGTCGGCTAATTGATCCGAAGAACGTAAGTACATAGGGGAGATCAAGCCGGACTGAATCTTCTCACGAACAAAATGGCAGTCGATCTCAATATGTTTGGTGCGTTCATGGAAGACCGGGTTGTTGGCGATGTGAAGGGCAGCTTGATTGTCACAATGAACAAGTATTGGTTCGCGAGGCGGAAATCCGAGATCCGAGAGAAGCGAATGTAGCCATTGTAACTCAGAAGTAAGAGCAGATAGAGAGCGATATTCGGCTTCCGCAGAGCTACGAGAAACGGTGGGTTGTTTCTTAGTTTTCCAGGATATCGGGCTAGAACCAAGCATCGTGAAATAACCAGTAGTGGATCGTCGGGTAAGCGGACAGCCGGCCCAATCGGAATCAGAAAAACCGACGAGAGAAAGAGAGCTGGAGGCCGAGAGGAATATCCCTTTACCAACAGAACCTTTTAAATATCGAAGGACACGATGGGCAGCATCGAGATGGGTAGAATGAGGCTGTTGCATGAACTGGCTAAGCGAATTGACTGCATATTGAATATCAGGACGAGTAACAGTGAGGTATAGAAGGCGGCCAATGAGGCGACGATAAATAGAGGGATCGGGAAGCGGAGTGCCATCATCGGGTCGCAATTTAAGGTGTTGTTCCATGGGAAAGGAAGATGTACGAGATCCCAGCTGACCAGAATCAGATAAAATGTCAAGGGTGTATTTGCGTTGACATAAGAAAATACCAGTCTTGGAACGGGAAACCTCAATTCCAAGGAAATAACGAAGAGGACCAAGATCCTTAATGGAAAAAGAATTGGCCAAAAGTTGCTTTGTGACAGAGATAAATTGAACGTTGTTCCCAGTGATGATAATATCATCAACATAGACAAGAACAAAAACTGAAATGTTATCACGAATATATGTAAAAAGGCTATAATCCGAAATAGATTGATGAAAACCATGGTGAATAAGAGTGGAGGAAAATTTAGAAAACCATTGACGAGAAGCTTGTTTAAGCCCATAAAGAGATTTGTGTAATTTACAAACACGATTATCATCTTTACTGGAAAAACCGGGAGGAAGTTGCATAAAAACCTCTTCATCAAGATCACCTTGTAAAAAAGCATTGTTAACGTCCAATTGATGAAGGGGCCATCCTTTAATGGCAGCAATGGAGAGAAGAAGTCGAACCGTAACAAGCTTGGCGACCGGAGCAAAAGTGTCATGATAGTCGACACCTTCAGTTTGAGAATATCCTTTTGCAACGAGGCGCGCTTTATAGCGTTCAATTGAGCCGTCGGAGCGATATTTGATTTTATATACCCATTTACAACCAATAGGGGTTTTACCAGGAGGCAACGAACATATAGTCCAAGTGTGATTAGCGGCAAGGGCCTGAAGTTCATCGGACATAGCAGAGTTCCAGTGTGGAGACTTACTGGCTTGTAGAAAAGTTCGTGGTTCATTGTGATTAATGACGGTGGAGATAAAGGCACGATGAGAAGGACTCAAAGTGGACAGGGAAAAAGAATCTGCGAGTGGAAAGGCAGTGGAAGAAGAAACTTGGGAACATATATAATCACTCAAGTAAGATGGTGGTTTCCTAGCCCGTTTAGGGAGGTCGGATTCCAGTGGGACTGGTGAAGTAGAAACATTGTCAATGATAATATCAGCACCAGAGGAAGAAGGCGCTGTGACAATGGGCAGAGATGATGAAGGAGGTACTGGAGCAATAGGAACATCATCCAATGGAGCAATGGGAACATCATCCAATGGAGCAATAGGAACATCATCCAATGGAGCAATAGTGATTGGACAAGGATGTGAGGTGGAGGGAACATCTCGATATGGAAAAATAGATTCGTGAAAAACAACATCGCGAGAAACAACAATTTTGCGAGTGGTAAGATCATAAACACGATATCCTTTTTGACCATAAGGGTATCCAACAAAGATGCCAGGGTGAGCACGAGCATCAAACTTGGTCTTGATATACATATTTTTGGCGAAACATAAGGAGCCAAACACTCGTAAAGAGGAATATGATGGAGGAGTACCAAACAAAATTTCGTGTGGCGATTTAAAATCCAAGATTGGTGTCGGCATTTTATTTATTAGAAAAACGGCGGTGAGGACACATTCCCCCCAAAAGGAAAGAGGAAGATGACTTTGAAAACGTAATGAACGAGCTACATCAAGGAGATGACGGTGTTTACGTTCAACAACGCCATTTTGTTGGGGGGTTGCAACACAACTACGTTGATGAATGATCCCATGTTTATTAAACCATGATTGAAAATCAGAAGAAAGAAATTCAGACCCATTATCAGAGCGAATAGATTGAAGTTGCGGAAGAAAAATACCGCCATTTCCCGAATTAATTTGTTGAATTGTTGAATTGAACTGTCGAGTAATATGGTGAAAAAATTGCATTAACATACGAAAAGATTCAGATTTGTTGTTCATTAGATATATCCAAGTACAACGAGAATAATCATCCACAATCGTAAGAAAAAATCGTGATCCATTTGTTGAAGGAACGGAAAAGGGTCCCCAAATATCAACATGAATTAACTCGAAACATTTTGAAGAATTAGAAACACTATGAGGAAAAACTTTGCGAGATTGTTTAGCTTGAGGACAAACATCACAAATAAAGCTTTTATTACCATGAATTTCCGGAAAAGTCCTAGCAAGAAAATTAAAACGAGAATTACATGGATGACCGAGGCGTGAATGCCAAAGGTCAAAATTATTCAAATGCTGAAAAGAAAAAACAGAATGTAAAATGGAGACATCATCCAGATAAAAGAGGCCATGATGGAGACTACCCCGACCAATCGTCTTCTTCGTTAGTTGGTCCTGAAAAAGACAGTGAGATTGAACAAAAATTACTCTGCAATTTGTTGCGTTGGTGTACTGTGAAATAGATAACAAATTGAATTTGAAGGATGGAATGTAAAACACATCCTTGAGAATAAGGAACTGTGAACATTTGACAGTACCAATGTGAGTGACAATCGCATGAGAACCATCTGGTAATTGAACAGATTTTTTTGTTTGTAACACGTAGTAAGATGAAAATAATGACAGTGATTGACATATATGGTTTGAAGCGCCAGAATCGATAATCCAACAAGAAGATGTTGAAGAAAAAATTGTACCTGCGAAGTGTGCGGAAGGTTCGGCGGAATTATCCTTCGCCAAGAGTGCCATCAACTTGTTGTATTGAGCCTGAGTGAGCTGATTATTCGGAGCAGCGGACAGATTAGATGTACCTGCTGGTCGTTTTCCTTGCTTATCGGGGAAGCCATGGATTTGAAAGCACGTAGCCCGAGTATGTCCCATCTTGTTGCAATGATCACAAAATGGACGTTGACGCTTTCCAGCAGTCCGATCGAATTGTTTGGAGACTTGAAATGCAGCAGATTCAACAGCAGGTGTGGATTGATTATTGATTTCCTGCTGTTTCTCCTCTTGACGTACAAGATTATAAATGCGGTGGGTAGATGGGAAAGGTTCCATCAGCAAGATTTGGCTTCTTAGTTGAGAAAAATTATCGTGGAGCCCTTGGAGAAATTCCATGGCTCGATCTTGGTTCTGGTGCTCAATAACAGATTTTGCATTTCCACAAATACATGGTGTGATAGACATAATAGAGCCCAACTCATCCCATAAGGATTTGAGCTGAGTGAAATACAACGAAACACTCATACCTTCCTGCTTTAAAGCTGTGATTGATTGCTTTAATTGGTATATCTTTGGCGCATTCGATTGGGAGAATCGCTCCTGCAAATCGGTCCAGATCTGAGTAGCAGTGTTGGCGTAGAGGATACTTGGGCGTATCTCCGGCGAAACCGAGTTCAAGATCCAGCTACTGACGAGGTCATTGCAGCGTGTCCAATTGTCGAGATCATCTTTGTCCTTTGGTGCAGGAAGAGAGCCATCGACAAACCCAAATTTGCTTTTAGCCCGGAGAGCCATCGTGATGGCGCGGCTCCACGTGCCATAATTATCACCTATGAGAAGAGGGGTGACAAGAATAGTTGAGGGACTATCAGAGTGATGGATGGCATATTGATTGGGTTTGGCTAAAATGACAGTGGGGTTATCGTCGGAGAGATTGTTGGCAGCGACATTACTTTCGCCGGACATGATGACGAAATGAGAAACGTTATCACTGCTCTGATACCATAATAAATATAGAGATGTATTTTGGAACTTTTGATTGTATATTTCATTCAGTGTGTGCCTTGAATATATAGGCTAAGTTACAAAACAGAAAAACAAGAAAAAAGGAAACAATGTTACAGATAAGGAAAAACAAAAGAGTAGGCTGAAATATAGGAAATCATCCTAAAGACTAGGTGTGAAGTTGCAGAGCTGCTGAAGAAGCGCTCAACAAAACTGTCTTCGAAATAAAATTAAAAGATAAATTAAATAGGTGTAAACAGTGACTGCTCAATTAAAACTAAAGTTGTAAAACTAAGGTAAGAGTGAAATATAATATTATTTTATATTATTTTTCTACTTAATATGAGCTGGGGTTGAATTTGTGGAATCTGCAAAATAGCAAAGTTTAGTACAACTAGGCTAATAAAATATACATAAATGGAAATACTGAACCAAAAATAAAATACTAAACCTTTGACTTTGGATTCTTGTGGGGTCACAGTGGTTGAACTCCAAGAACACAAATAAGGTCAAACCAAATCCAAATATACTTTTGGAGTGAGATATGAATATGGTATGCTTTTGGACTTTAGTAGGCGATTACAACAACTACGTGGCTAAAAAAATCTGGCATTTAATCGCAAAATCTATCTTCTAGTGAATAAAAATATTGCTATAAAAATTAGAAATTTGGAGTTTCTAACTATTTTAGGGGACAACTATAAGTACTACTAGACTAAAGATATTAAATCTAAATTTAAATAAGACTATTTTACTACTACAAATTGACAAAGGTCATACAAGAAAACAAATATTTTAAATTTAAAAAATACAGTACACAAAGTTTTGCTACATATTTTTGAACATAAAATCATCAATTACATAAAAGTAAAATTTTACAACTACTAGAACTAGAAAAGGCAAAGAAAAACTAAAGTTTTCTATTTCTAGGGACAATATAAAGTGCTCACATAATAACCTCCCCTAAACTATTCTCTCAGTGATTGTGTGTTGTGTGGAGCTTGCTGTGAATTGGTTGTATTGTGAGGTGTGAAGCTGCTGCTTTTATAGACGAATGCAGTGATACATTTCGTCACTGCATTCATCACTCGATCTACCCATATTTTCTTCTTTCGCGTGCGTCCATTTTCTTCAGTTGTCAGATGCTTGTAATTGATCAGCTGAGAGAGAGAGAAAAAAGAAGAATCCAAAAATAATAATAATAATATAAACAATCAACATCCAAATGTTGATTCATTTCGTTTTTTTTTTTTTGGTTGTTGTTGACCATTTGGTAGATTATACTAGCCACATGAGAAATAATCTCATGTGGTTGTTGCTCATTTTATTCCCTTCGTTTTACTTCATTTTTACCTAAACATATAAAATATGTAAAAACACATAATTACACGCATTTGAGTGACATCACTGTTAAATTATATTAATTCAAATATGCGTGTAAAACTAGGAATTTGGGGGATTAAATGCGTATTGTGCCTATTATATTGGCACATAAATATACAATATTCAATGTTTGTCACACCCCTCAACTAACTTATTGCTAGTCCCTAGCAATGAAGTGAAAAGAGAAATTGTTCTAAAAGTTTTATTTAAAAGTAGGAATAAACTAAGGAAAATAAAATTACATAACTCACTGTCGCAGGAATCGCGATTGCATTTAGCGTATGCAACAAGCCGTTAAACCCCTAGGTTACCCCTAGTGGACGAGTGTTGTCTCGTGATGGTTTGCAGTGAATTTACCCACAAAATTCATAATTTTTTTTTTTTTTTTAAATGTAAAAATAAAATGAAATACAAATAAAGGTAGATTTTCTCCTTTTACAACAGATAAGATTAAATTTGGCAATAAAATGAAATTTTCAAGTATGTAATAATAATGCAACACATATACTCACAGTTTTGTCAATGGTAGCATTTTTTATACTCTTTAAACTCACAGTGTGTACTTGAAAAATCAAGCAACTGATCTTAATTTCACAGTTTACATAGTCAATAGCAGTCATAAAACTTGTAGTTTTAACTCGAATCTCACTAGGATTTCACTCTTTTAAGGAGAAACTCTCAGAAACCGGTGTAGAGAATATCTCACTTGGTAGGGAAGCAAAGATAGAGAAATTGCTTCCATTTTTTTTTATGACTCAATATATAGGCATTTGGAGTACAATAAGTCTCATGAAAGAATACTTAGCATTAGAAGAGCGATCTACCGTGGAGAACATCCTTATCACTTAAATTTAAAAATCAATTTCTTTTAAATCATTAGGACTTTGACTGGTAGGTTAGAAATTAAGATGAGTAGGAGATTTGGGGTATATTTGTTCTAAGCATGTGATTGGAGTGTTTGCGCAATTCATTCCAACCTCTTCTTTCTCTTCTCCTTTATATCATATGTACATTTTTTTTCTTTTTTTTTTTCTTCTTTTTTTTTTTTTTTAAATTTCTCATTCTTTTTTTTTTTTTTTTTTTTTTGAAATCAACTCCTTTCTTTCTTTACCACTTCGTGCAACATCATTACAGTTCAATCACATACCTGGATATAGAAATGAGGTTTGTACTCCCAGGTGGAGCAATGCATGATTTGGATAGAACTGAGAATAAGGTAATATAAGGTGAATGGGGGTGCATTTGAAAGAAAAGATGGCCTAAATCATTTTAAAAATAGATTGACTTTGTTCATTTAAGCAGTTTGGACGTTCTAATGGTAAATCCTGAACGTTCTCTTCTAATGATCAGTCAAAGAAAAATAATGAGACTTTCAACGAGTGATATGATAAAGAGAATAAAATGAGACTGAAAAGAATAGTAACCCTCATAAAGGAAGATTGGCACAAAAGCTCACATGGGTTAATTAGTTTCCACTACTTGTTTTTAAACTGCATAGTTTATGCTTACTCATCCATTTAGATTCAGTAAATATTTTCACACTGTTTCAAAATGTTTAATGTTTAAAGAGTTTCTAGCATTTGAAAATAGTAAAACATGTGACAATGTGTTGTATGCTATTAACATACCCAAAATAACATTAACGTGTCAAATTTAACTTATATAGAGTAAAAGAAAAATTTCTGAAAAATCCTAAGCATATCCACTAAGTTGGATACATATATGGTGCAACTAGTATCCTCTGCACATATACAAAAGAGGCTACGCAATCCGGAGCGTCCAAGTTGTCATGATTACCCATCCACCTCTAGTAAAAGAGATGAGTCTAAAACCACTAGCAAGCTAAAAACATCAGTAAGAGGCTAAGAGATAACTCTGGCTTTACTTAGTTTTTCGCTACCTCTAGGGACATTCACCGCACTAGACATATCTGGTGATGCTTGGATCATGCAAATTACTCCTATCGAACCAGTTAATGAAAACCAGATGTACACGTAGGATCATTTTAAAGTATGACCTGACTGAAAATTATTGACTGTACAAAAACTAAAAATAAAAATAAAAATAAATGAGGGATGGGAAAACAAAATTTATTTGGGTATCAAAGGATCCAGTCCTCTTTCTCAACCAAAATTTTCTTTTGTTTTGATTTGAATTGTCTTTTGTAACAGTAGTAAACTTTAAAAGATGTGCCATTATGAGCAATTAAACCAGGACATTCTTCTCTATAACAATTCAAACACCATCCTAACCTTTTAGCTTTCCTTTTGATGGCATAAAGGCTAGTGCCAGCAAAGGGTTTCTTCTGCTCAGAAACAAGTGAGCGACCCATTAACGTCTGGTCATCGACTATTGGATCCATTTTTTATACTCTCAGCCAACAAGAGAGGCTAGACTTAACCCTCCACTCCTTCCAACTATCAACTAAGATCTAATTAAAGAGAGCTTAGAGGGGGTGGGTGGGAATTTTATTTAAAAAATAAAAATATTTATAAATTAAGAAAAATATATACATTCAAAAACTAAAATTTTTTTTTTTTTTTTTATTTTTAAACAAAAATTAGAAAACTACATTTTTTTTTCTTTTTTTAACACACAAAAAGAAAAACTACATAATTTTTTTTTTTTTTAACAAAGTTTAAGACAATGCATCATTACAATAATAGTAATAAGAAGAACTATGATATAAACTTCAAACATTATAAAAATTTTAGCTTCTGAATCATGCATTTTTTTTTTTTTTTTACAGAAAACTAGGAAAAGACAGTTATATTTTTCTCTTTTCTTTTCTTTTTCTTTTTTTTTTTTTTTTAACAAGGACAACGCAACACTAACATAGCAAGAACTAGGATAATAATAAGATAAAATTCAAAATCCAGAAGACCAATAACTAGCGCGTCGTCCATTTTTTTTTTTTTTACACAGAAATGAAAAAATATCACGTCTCTTTGAAAATCTGAAAACCTGGTAGGGCCGTAGATCGAGTGATATTTCCAAGCTTCTTTGGTGCGTGGGTACCTACAACTTATGCAGTTAAATAATGGAAAAGAGAGAAAATAAAAATCTAAAATAAAAACTAAGCTGAAATTGAAAAAAATAGAGAATAAAATCAAAATCAAGCTTTTCTCTGGATTATAGATCTTACCTTTAGTGATCAGTAGAGTGGATCTTGATTTTGGATTGAGAAAATTAAAAAAAATGAAAAGAAAATGAGAGAGGGAGATCGGAGTGAGAGTGAGAGTGTCACGCCCCGGAACGGCATAAATAGAGAAAAATAAATTTCCTTTATGGGTCCATAAGGAATGACAGGTGAAAGTCACTAATAATCCACACCACGCAGTACTAGTCCAAAAGAAAAGCAACAGTAATCAACTGAAAATAGCACAAAGTGCTAACTATTACAAACTATCAGAGTATGGTCCACAGGATCACAACAGGTCTGAAGACAACAAATGCCCAAGTACCCGTTAACAAAAGATTTAACAGAACAACTGAAATTAAATCTAATTATAACATCTTCAGTCTTCAACTGGCATAAGGATAATCCTTCCTGGCGTAACTGTCATCGGTGGGGCCCTCCTCTGGATAATAGTCATCAGTGTACTGGTCATTACCTGTAAAACAAGGGGCAGGATATTCTGGACGGGGAATGTCCAGGCAATAAAAGGCCGTCAGCTTACTGAGAGCTGAGTGAGCATAAACTAACGAAGTACCAGTTATCTGAAATAAACACAAGCTTATGAAAACACGAGTTAACATCTTATTATAACCATATCTTGTTTCTCTATTCATTCTTGTAAACCGACCCTTAACGTCTTGTTACTCGAATACTGAACTCAACATATTCTGATCTTTCCTGAACAGACTCAATCGTTTAACTCTAGGGATACACCCTTATTCTGTCCATCGCTTTTAAGAGCATATGAACAGCTCACCGCATGTCATGAACTCCACGTCAGTCTGTCCCCAGCTTTTAAGAACAATGGTCCTGTTCACCGCATTTCAGGGATATAACGTTTCGAACAAGGCATATCAATCTTATTGCCACGACTTAACGTCATCTACTAGTGATCCCAGCTCACCGCTTTTAAGAGCATATGCACAGCTCACCGCTTTTAAGAGCATATCATAGATCATCCAGTCTATCTTAGGACTATTTGGTCCAGCTCACCGCTTTTAAGAGCATATGCACAGCTCACCGCTTTTAAGAGCATATCATGACCGAACGTCCATCCACGTACCATTCCCAGAACTTACCAAACCTACTTACGTTCCATTCTATATCGACACATGACAGACTCCCAATGTGGCCTGACTACTCGGATTAAAAGAAATCGGATATCAAACTCATATCAGAATCAACACGTCACCCATGTCTTCATATTCTTTTTATTCATTATCCATAAATCTTTGGTGTCACATTACTCCTGTCTACCCCATATTCGCATAAGGGAAATCCGAATCAGGAATCGAACAACTAAACCTCTTATATAATAAACAGGCAAAAGAATCCATGTTCTGATCATGTCAATCGATTGGGACAGAGGTTCAATCGATTGGAACAAAAGTTATGTCAATCGATTGATAAACATGTCAATCGATTGGAATAATGTCAATCGATTGAAAATCCTATTCAATCGATTGGGATGCAACTGATGTCAATCGATTGAGATTTATGTCAATCGATTGGCACTACGTCTTCTCCAGCAGATTGTAAAAACAGCATATATAAACGTACACAACATGCATGTAACCCATCTAAACATCATAATAGCTTATATAAACTTCATATAAAGGGACCAAGTGAGTTAGTACTCACCTAGGGTGCGTTTGGGTGTGTTCAAGGCTTGAAACCTTCAAACTCTCTCTCTCTTCTTCTTCTCTTCTCTGTCCAGCCTTCTCTCTATCTCCTCCTTCTTCTTCTTTCTTCTTCTTTCTGCTTCTTCTCCTTCCTCCCAGCTGCCACGGCAGTGAGTGTGTGTGAGGGTGTGTATATATGTATGTAAATATAGATATATGTATATATCTCACAAGAGTATACCTCTCCCTCTCTCAAGGTCTGAAAAACAGCCCCAAGGCCATGAAATGAAACATATATATAGACATAAGGGAGTGCCACGCGTTTAAAGCTGAAGGAAAGAAGAAAACATTTCTCAGGTTATGTCAATCGATTGATAAACATGTCAATCGATTGGCAACAGATATTTGTAGTCAATCGATTGGAAACAATGTCAATCGATTGGGAATGTTGACACGTAATCACTTTTAGTCGGTTGAATGTAAATCGATTGGGATCTGAAAAGTGTCAATCGATTGAGAAAACTTATCAATCGATTGGTATCAAAAAGTGTCAATCGATTGGGAATATGTCAATCGATTGGTATCCAAAATCACCAGAAGGAAGAGAAAGTTTATACGAGTATAGAAATGAAATACCAGGTCTTATTAATATACCGAAATACAGGGTATTACAGAGAGAGTGAGTTGCAGAGAGGAGAGAGAGAGATCGCGGCGAGAGTGAGAGAAAAGAGAGGTAGAAGAAAGGAAAAAGAGAGAAAAAGAGAGATAGGGAAAAGTTTTTAGGGTTCAAAGCCCTATATAAAGCTATTTTCTCTTTTTTCAGTGTATCTCTCTCTAGAGAAACTAATTTTTTTTTTTTTTTTATGAAATAAAGATAGAATAAACAAACAGGTGTTAATCGTGAAACCGTCCCCCCCCCCCCCCCCAACTGAGTTTGACATTGTCCTCAATGAGTGAGATTAGAAAAAGAAGCTAAGGATAACACCTGTAATAAAAAAAAAATACATAAAGAAAAGATAATAATAATGACAAAACTAACTTATATATAAAAAAAATTATCTAATTAAGAGTATAGGATTTATGAAAATATAAATACTCTGATACACTATGTCCTATTCCAATTATGTTTTAAGATATTAAACAGCATTATAATTAGGGTCCTCCAAAGGAATAGACTCTAACTCAGGTTCAAATCCTTCTAAAAATGGCTTTAATCTATGTCCATTAACTTTAAATATATTTCCATCTTTAGGGTCCTCAATCTCGACAGTTCCATAAGGATAAACATTTTTTACAATATATGGACCAGTCCATCGAGATTTCATCTTTCCTCTAAAAAGATATTGTAGTCTTGAGTCATATAATAGAACTTTTTGCGCGGGGGTAAATCTTTTGCGCAAAAGATTCTTATTATGATACATTTTAGTTCTTGCTTGATGAATTCGGGCATTATCATATGCGTCTTTACGAATTTCTTCAAGCTCACTTAACTGTAATTTTCTTAAAATTCCTCCCTCTTCAATATTACAATTTAAAGTTCTAGTAGCCCAATATGCCTTATGTTCTAATTCTACTGGTAGGTGACAAGCTTTTCCATAGACAAGTCTGTATGGAGACATCCCCAAATGGGTCTTATAAGCAGTTCTATATGCCCACAAAGCATCTGTTAATTTTGAAGACCAGTCTTTACGATTAGAATCAACAGTTTTTTCGAGAATATGCTTAATTTGCCTATTGGCTAATTCAGCTTGTCCATTTGTTTGTGGATGGTATGCAGTTGACACTTTATGGGTCACTCCATATCTTTTCATTAATTTTTCAAATGGCTTGTTACAGAAATGAGTTCCTTGATCACTTATTATTGCTTTTGGAGTTCCAAATCGAGAAAGTATATTATCTTTTAAAAATGCAATAACTGTACGGTGATCATTTTTTCTTGTAGGAATAGCTTCTACCCATTTTGAAACATATTCGACTGCTAATAAAATATATTCATATTGACAAGATGGAGGAAAAGGTCCCATAAAGTCAATGCCCCAACAATCAAATATTTCAATTGTAATTATAGGGGTCATTGGCATTTGATTTCTTTTCGTAATACTGCCCAACATTTGGCAGCGGTTACAAGCCTTACAATATAAATATGAATCTTTAAATAGAGTGGGCCAATATAAACCACTTTGTAAAATTTTCATGGCAGTTACTCGAGATGAAAAATGTCCTCCACAAAAGGATGAATGACACATGAAAAGTACATTTTCGATTTCTTCATTAGGAACACATTTCCTAATTACCTGATCGGCACAATATTTAAACAGATATGGGTCATCAAAGTAGAAATGCCTAGCAATAGCTAGAAATCTCTTTTTATCTGATGATGACCAATTGCTTGGTATTTTTCCAGTTACTAAATAATTAACAAGATCAGCATACCATGGTAGAGAAGTTACAGAAAATAACTGTTCATCAGGAAAAGAGTCTTGAATAGGTAAGGGTTCACTAGTATTGTCTTCAAAAGTGAGACGGGATAAGTGATCAGCTACTACATTTTCTACTCCTTTTTTATCTTTGATTATTAAATTAAATTCCTGTAGTAGGAGTATCCACCTAATAAGCCTAGGCTTACTGTCTTTCTTTGAAAGAAGATATTTAAGAGCTGAGTGGTCAGTAAAACAAACAATAGGGGAACCAATCAAGTATTGCCTAAATTTATTAAGAGCGAATACCACGGCTAGTAATTCTTTTTCAGTAGTTGAGTAGTTCATTTGAGCACTATCCAGAGTTCTACTGGCGTAGTATATAACTGATGCCTTTTTATCCTTTCTCTGCCCTAGGACAGCTCCAATGGCAAAGTCGCTAGCGTCACACATTAATTCAAATGGTAAGCTTCAATCAGGAGATTGCATAATAGGTGCAGTAGTGAGATGCTCTTTTAATTGCTCAAATGAATTTTGACGTTCTTTAGTCCATTCAAAAGGTGTGTCTTTGGCCAATAATTGACATAAAGGTCTAGAAATAGTACTGAAATTTTTTATGAACCGGCAATAAAAACCTGCATGTCCTAAGAATGAACGGATGTCTTTTACAGTCTTGGGAATAGGTAAATTAGCGATAAGATCTATTTTGGCTTTGTCTACCTGTATCCCATTTTCAGAAATAATGTGTCCTAAGACAATACCTTTAGTGACCATAAAATGACATTTTTCCCAATTTAAAACTAAACTTTTTTCTTCACATCTTTGTAGAACTTTTTGAAGATTGCTAAGGCAATCATCATAGGTTTTGCCAAAAATCGAAAAATCATCCATAAAGACTTCTAAATTCTTTTCTACCATATCGCTGAAAATACTTAGCATACACCTTTGAAAAGTCGCAGGTGCGTTGCAAAGACCAAAGGGCATTCGGCGATAGGCAAAAGTTCCAAATGGACATGTGAAAGTAGTTTTTTCCTGATCTTCTGGTGCGATCTCTATTTGATTGTAACCACTATAACCATCTAGAAAACAGTAATACTTATGACCCGCTATTCTTTCTAACATTTGATCCATAAAAGGTAAAGGAAAGTGATCCTTACGAGTTACAACATTGAGTTTTCTGTAGTCTATGCATACACGCCATCCAGTAGTGACACGAGTGGGAATTAATTCTCCCTTTGAATTTGGAACAACTGTAATTCCTGCTTTCTTTGGCACAACTTGTGTTGGACTTACCCATTTGCTGTCGGATATTGAATATATAATGCCCATGTCGAGTAGCTTGAGAACCTCCTTCTTAACTACTTCCTGCATAATAGGATTAAGTCTTCTTTGCATTTCTCTAGAGGTTTTAGCATTATCTTCAAGATATATATTGTGAGTGCATATTGAAGGGCTTATTCCTTTTAAATCTGCTATACTCCAACCAATGGCACTTTTATGTTTCTGCAGCATAATAATGAGTTTATTTTCTTGACTGGAGTCTAGAAAAGATGATATTATTACGGGATAAGTATTATTACTACCAAGGAAAGCATATTTAAGCTCTTTAGGGAGTTCTTTTAATTCCAACTATGGAGTTTGTAAATTAGATGGAAGTGTTAATGTAGTCTTTGGTGGTAAAGGTTCAAAATATGTGGTCCACATTGCTCCTTGAATTATTTCTTCTGTTGAATCTTCATTAAAACATACTTGACTCATAAGATGTTTTTGTAGATTATTACTGTCTAGCTTCTGAATGGAGTTATTAATAACAGATTCTACTGGATCATTATAACAAGTCAAGTTAAAATATTCTTGTGATAGAGATTCAATAGCATGAACTTCTTCAATATTCTCATCTTCTTCTTGATGTTGTGGATTAGAAAAAACTTTAATATTTAAAGTCATATTTCCAAATACTACAGTCATCATACCACTACGGATTCGAATAGTTGCATCAATGGTAGCCAAGAAGGGCCTTCCAAAAATGACTGGTATTTGCACATTAGTATCTAATACTGGTTCTGTATCAAGGATGACAAAATCTACTGGAAAAATAAAATTTTCAACTTTGACAAGAACATCTTCCAGAATTCCTCGCGGGTATTTTGTAGATCTATCAGCAAGTTGTAATACCATGCGAGTGGGCTTTAGCTCACCTAATCCAAGTTCTTGATAAACAGAATAAGGAAGCAAGTTCACACTAGCTCCTAAGTCAAGGAGTGCGTGATTAATTTTGTGATTTCCAATAATACACGATATTGTTGGTGTACCTGGATCTTTAAATTTTGTTGGTAAATTATGTTGTACGATAGAATTAATTTCTTCAACGAAGTCAGCAGAATACGCATCCTTTCGTACATTTTGCTTACGTTTGACAATACATAAATCTTTTAAGAATTTTTCATAAGCAGGTACTTGATTAATTGCATCTAAGAGAGGAATATTAATATGCACTTGTTTAAATAATTCTAAATATTCCTGATTCTTATCATTTTGGTGTTTTCTTAAACGTTGTGGATAAGGAATTTGAGGAGAGTATTCAGGAGTTTCCTCTGTTTCTTTTTCCACTGGTAAATCAGATGTTTCAAATTCTTGAGAAATTTGTTGTTTTTCAAGGGTTTTAATTTCAACTTCTCCAGTAATTTTATCTTCATCTATTTCTTCCTCAATTTCTATCATATTATCTTCCTTATTTGTATGATCAATTTCTTCTAAAGAAGGTGAAATTTCTTGTCCAACAGCCTTACCACTTCTTAGTACAGTTATAGCTTTTACTTGTTCATGTTGATTATTACCAGAAGTTGAGGGATCACCTTGTGGTTGTCCCCTTGGATTAGGTTGTGGTTGGGCAGGAAAAATGCCTTTTCCTTTAGAATCGTGTTGATTATTAATCCTATCCACAGATGTTTGTAGTTTTCCCATGATTTGTATTAATTGTTGCATCATAGACTGTAAAGGCTCTTCTTGCACTTTCTTGTGCGGAGGCACATAAACATTAGAATTTTGTTGTGTATTAGGATATGTATTTTGTGTTTGTTGAAATTGAGGCGGAGGAGGTAAATATTGATTATTTTGAGGAGGTTGATGTTGAGTTTGAAATTGTAGAATACCCTCTTTTGTATACATATGATTTGGAGGATTTCTCCAGTTAGATTGGTATGAATTACCATAGGCGTTTTGGGGACCCCTATAATTATTCACAGCGTTTATCTCTGCTGGAGCTGTTTCCTGACAATTTGAATTACTAGGACATTCATTCGTAGAGTGTCCTAAAGTATGACAACTGTCACAAAGTTCTCTTTTCTTCTTAGGTAGATTATTTTTTTCTCCTGTTATAGCTTCTACTTTACGTGCTAATTCTTCATATTTCAGTGTTAATTCATCTTCTGATTGTAGTTGGTATAAACTTTTAGCTTTTTCCGTCCTACCAATTTCTTCTTTTTCCCACTGGGAAGCATTTTCGCTAAGCCAATCAAAATATGTTTCAGCTTCGTCGGCAGTTTTACTCAAAAATTCTCCTTGACACATAGTTTCAACTAATTTCTTTGATTTTGGTTCTAATCCTTCATAAAAGAAATTAATTAGACGCCATTTTTCAAATCCATGATGTGGACAAGCTAGTAGGAGATCTTTAAAACGTTCCCAAACTTCAGGGAATGGTTCCTTTTCTTTTTGAGTAAAAAGTTTAATTGGATAGAATTTTTTTAGAAATGCTTCATTCATATCATGCCATGAAGTTATAGATCCAGGACGGAGAGATAAAAGCCAAGATTTAGCTTTATCTTTTAAAGAAAAAGGAAAAAGCTTAAGACGGATTATTTCAATAGGACAGCTTTGATCAGAGAACGTACTACAAACTTCTTCAAATTCACGAATATGAAGATAAGCACGTTCTGACCCCATTCCATGGAAAGTTGGTAAGAGTGGAATCATGCCATGTCTAAAGTGAAAATTTCCTGTGTGTCTAGGTAGAGTGATGCAAGAAGGAGTGATGTTTCTTTCTGGGGTAAATAAATCACGTAAAGGACGTTGTTCACGTTCTGGTAAAATAAATTGTGGTATATTTTCCCCCTGCTCACTATGAGCATCATCAGCTATTCCTTCTATACCTTCAATTTCAGCCATGATTCTAGGAAACTGTATACTAGATGATTCACTAGAAATATTAGAATTATGTGGTACTTGATATAAAGCCTCAGTAGTATCTAAGGACATAAGAAGTAAGTGAAAACTAACTGATAATAATATTATTATGATTATTATTATTATTATTATTATTATTATTATTATTAGCTAAGTAAAAATGAAACTCTTTTTTTATTTTATATTTTTTTCTACTTTTATGGTTTTTTTTTTTAGAAGATGCACAAGTACATATATATAAATATATATTTATATATATTTCACAAGGAAAGAAATTATATATAGTTTTTTTTTTTTATTAATTATTAATATTTTTTTTTATTATTTTCTTCTTTAAAAAGAAAACTAGATTATTTATAAAGTAGAATAGGTATACATATAGATATAGATATAGATATAGTAGGAGAAAATAGTTTTAAAACCTAACTTATTTATTTATTTATTTTTATTAACCGATCCCCGGCAACGGCGCCAAAAACTTGACGACATCCTATTGACGCGTTTTCTTATCACACCCAAGTGTAGGTGATCGTACAAGTAATAAAGTTCTGGAAGTCCAGGTCGAACCCACAGGGAACGGAATAAAATTTTATAAAGTTAAGTATATAACTATTTTGTCACTAAAAAGAAAATAAAAGATGATGGATTTTTCTGGGATTTTACTAAACTACTAATTTTTATATGTTTGCAATAAAAGTAATTAAAGCTATTTTTTTTTTTAACAGTTTATGGTAAAGATTTTCACAGTGCAAAATAAATTAACTAACATACTAGTAAGAAAATGAAGAAAAATATATATAAGCTAAATTTTTGTAAGATAAACTTTTTAGATTTAACAATAGCGAAAGATGGAAATAATACAGATATTTAAGCAAAACTATTATAAAACAGGAAATATTAATTAACTAGGGGAAAATGATTTAAAGGAATTGGGAATATGCAAACCAACACTAGATCCCACAACTTTTGTGCATTTGAAAAGCATTTGGCATTTAAGACCGCAGAGTCATTCTTTATTTAAAAATAAACTTCCACTAGTCAGGGTCATATCAAGTGTGTCAGGTTTGATATGAAACGACGTCGTTTGGTTTAAAGAAAAATAAAAAGGCAATTGGGCAGTAGCCAGGTTCGAACCGTGCCCCGCTGCGGACGTGGGTTATTCAGCGTCCAGTCCCCACCACTCTGCCACTACACAATTGCCTATCCATTATTGGATAGAAATATATATAAGCACATATTTGAAATATTAACTTTGTCATGTGAGTTGTTTGAGTATGCTAGGTGTTTTTTTATGACAAAAGGCATAGTTTGACAATCCACATAATTAGGCTTTTTATTTCAAATATATAATCTTTTGAGCCCATTATAGCCATAGTATATAAACATGTTAAATGGTCATAAACTATAGATACATAGATATTTTTGGCCATAAATGGAAAAATAACTCATCCAGATAAATTTGCCCATTTAAGTTTAGTGCACAGAAGCTGTGGTTTCTAAGTTTTTATTACATATCCCCAATTAAAGTTTTAGCCTACCATTTTGGAATTGAAACTGTCTTTGAAATAAAATTAAAAGATAAATTAAATAGGTGTAAACAGTGACTGCTCAATTAAAACTAAAGTTGTAAAACTAAGGTAAGAGTGAAATATAATATTATTTTATATTATTTTTCTACTTAATATGAGCTGGGGTTGAATTTGTGGAATCTGCAAAATAGCAAAGTTTAGTACAACTAGGCTAATAAAATATACATAAATGGAAATACTGAACCAAAAATAAAATACTAAACCTTTGACTTTGGATTCTTGTGGGGTCACAGTGGTTGAACTCCAAGAACACAAATAAGGTCAAACCAAATCCAAATATACTTTTGGAGTGAGATATGAATATGGTATGCTTTTGGACTTTAGTAGGCGATTACAACAACTACGTGGCTAAAAAAATCTGGCATTTAATCGCAAAATCTATCTTCTAGTGAATAAAAATATTGCTATAAAAATTAGAAATTTGGAGTTTCTAACTATTTTAGGGGACAACTATAAGTACTACTAGACTAAAGATATTAAATCTAAATTTAAATAGGACTATTTTACTACTACAAATTGACAAAGGTCATACAAGAAAACAAATATTTTAAATTTAAGAAATACAGTACACAAAGTTTTGCTACATATTTTTGAACATAAAATCATCAATTACATAAAAGTAAAATTTTACAACTACTAGAACTAGAAAAGGCAAAGAAAAACTAAAGTTTTCTATTTCTAGGGACAATATAAAGTGCTCACATAATAACCTCCCCTAAACTATTCTCTCAGTGATTGTGTGTTGTGTGGAGCTTGCTGTGAATTGGTTGTATTGTGAGGTGTGAAGCTGCTGCTTTTATAGACGAATGCAGTGATACATTTCGTCACTGCATTCATCACTCGATCTACCCATATTTTCTTCTTTCGCGTGCGTCCATTTTCTTCAGTTGTCAGATGCTTGTAATTGATCAGCTGAGAGAGAGAGAAAAAAGAAGAATCCAAAAATAATAATAATAATATAAACAATCAACATCCAAATGTTGATTCATTTCGTTTTTTTTTTTTTGGTTGTTGTTGACCATTTGGTAGATTATACTAGCCACATGAGAAATAATCTCATGTGGTTGTTGCTCATTTTATTCCCTTCGTTTTACTTCATTTTTACCTAAACATATAAAATATGTAAAAACACATAATTACACGCATTTGAGTGACATCACTGTTAAATTATATTAATTCAAATATGCGTGTAAAACTAGAAATTTGGGGGATTAAATGCGTATTGTGTCTATTATATTGGCACATAAATATACACTATTCAATGTTTGTCAGCAGTCCCTTTGCATTTTTTCAAGTTAATCTTAAGTTGTTTGACCTATGGGGTCAATTTTCTCTATTTCTCCAGTGGTACGATTTTGTAGCTCGTGGAGTACTATCACGAGAGACTATAGACTTTTATTCATCGAGTATTATAGTTTTTCTTTGCAAAGACAGTACTCATCCCGCGTTTATGATTTTTTTTTTTTTTTTTTGGGTGACCTTGGGAAGTTGGGTGTCCAGGCCACCGTGGGCGCACCTCGACTAATCCCATGAGGCACTGAGGAATAGTAGGGTAAATCCTCAGTGGCTACTCCCCCCTTGATTCGAACACTAAACCTCTAGGTAGTACACCCAAAGGCTTACCACTTGGTCACATGGGTCGTGGTTCGCTTATGATTGCTGTTTTAGCATATTCTCTAAGGCCAACTTTACATTTTTTTTTTCTTCCTCTTTTTGATTCCTAAAGTAAATATTTACATCCAATGAAATGGAAAAATAATCGCTTTTTTTTTTTAAACCATCAAATCTATAAAATAGAAATAAAATTAAAAAAATGTTTGCCCGTACATTGCACGGGTTTAGAAGCTAGTATCAATAATAAACAAAACCTAAAATGGGATTGAGAAAAACATGTACTTGATGGGCAAAACTTCCTCCAAAGCATTCAAAATTTAATTTACACAAATATGTAATTACTTTTTCTTTTCTTTTCTTTTTTTCCCCCCTCTCATTTAAGAACTTTGCTAGCATTTTCCATATCCAGTTAAGATTCACATAACCTTAAGAAGTAATCATAATAAAAGTCTACTTACAAAACAAATAATTAAGTACAATACATACCAATTGACATATGGTGAGGTGCTAAACAATTCATTCCATCTTTTGTCTTGAAAACATCACTACAAACTTCTACCTCATAGTAGATGAATAACTAACCCTTCTATGGCACCATAGGAAAAGAAAAACTAACTTAATTAAAAATTGGTCTAGGAATGAACTTAATAGGAAGAGAATATGTCCTCCACTAAATAACCCAAATAGCCAATACGATGTTGGTTCTTTTCTCCCTCTTTTTTTCTCTTTGGGTAATGCGATGCTTCTCAATTAATATCCTAAATATAGTTCTTAAAAGCTTTAACAGTTACCATTGCTACAACATGTGGTAGTTCAATCACTGGCATACCCAGGAGCGGCCAGGGGTAGGAATGGCAATTTGCACAATTGATGCGGGTCCCCATCCTTCCCCAAATAGGGCGGGTTTGGGAAGACTTTAATATGGTTAGGGTCGAGTTTGGGGAAGAGTAGAAAAAATCGTCACATGTTCAGGGTGGGAGGGGTCAACTCGCATAACTCCGATTATATACTATGTTGTGTGTTTTTGCACTACTGGTGTCCCACAGCATTTGTGTATATTCAAAGCCATGAGGTATTTCCTTTATAAAAGCAAGTTAGGATGTGCAATTCACACCTTAAGTGCACGAAATCACATGCTGGTAGGATGTGCATAAGAAGTAGTGCCTAGTTAGCTTAAAAAAGTTGCTTCGTAATTATTGGGAACACAAACACGTGTTGCAAGCATGCACTAAAAGTTAAATGCTATTAGCGGGGCGGGGCGGGGCGGGGCAGGAATGGGTTAGACGGAAACAGTCGGGGTCGGGGAAGGAATGCTTACTATTTCGGGGCGGGGGAGGGGGAGGTTTTTGGTATTCGGGGTGGGGTCGGGAATAGCAACTTGTACCATAATCGCCCCATTGCCACCCCTAGCCAGGGTGCACAGCCGGACAGGCCCCCTTCCTCAACTTTTTGATATTATTTTTGCATATTACATATTACAACTTTCACCACTCCAAACTCATAAATCTCACTTTGGTTCTTAAATTTTTGTAACTTTAACCCAAAATAAATGTCTAATCTACTCAATTAGCCTCAAGTAGACTTGTAAATTTTTCTTTTGAGCATTTAAGAGATCTTTGTTTTATAAGTAAAACTAGTAAAATATAAATGAATTATTAAGCATGACATAATGTTTCGTAAAAAACTATGAGAGAGATTAGTTTGTATTTGAATTTTTTTTTTTACCCGCAACTAGGGGTGTTTACTCGAGCTGAGTTGAGCCGTGTTGGAACATTGCTCAAGCTCAATAAAATCTTAAATGAGCAAGCTTGAGCTCATCTCGAAAAAGAATGAGTGAGATCAAGCCCAACTAGAGCTCGGCTTGATTTAAGTTATAGGTCAAGCTAGACTCTAGGCTCAGCTCACAGCTCGAGCTTGGCTTGAATTAGAGCCCGAATGCCTTTGGTTCCCACAAGACGAAGAAGCAGCCATTACTCTTTTCTACCTTATATATGCATTCTTCCTCGTCCATTTGCCACAAGTCTCCGATGCAGTAGAAAGAAAAAAAAGTTATATAAAATTTAAAATCTTTAAATTTGCTCAGATACTTTCCTAGCTTGCAACCAAACAGACACCAAGACATAATGTAAAGTTGTTTATGAATCAACTGTCCAAAAGTTAAATTTCAAGCCAAAAATTAAAAATTCTAGAATTGAAAAATCTAAGATTGGCAAAAGATACTTACAGAGAGGGATAGTGAATAGAGAGCCTGTGTAGATTGAAAACCTCTGTAAGAATTCTGTAGATTGAAAACCATTGTGAATGATTGATTGCAGCCGATTGAGCTTCTACTGAATAAAGAGATAAAGGAAAAACATAGAAACGTAAGACTTCTAGAAAGGAGATAAGGCACATGGCATTTAGAATTCAACCAGTCAAGGTTTTTTAAATGTCTCACATACCTTTGATTTCATATTGTAATAGCGTTCACACTCACATTAACTAAAGCCTTTATCCACATGTCAACCCCACATAGATTCCAGCCTATGTCTGTGACAACCCCTCTCGCGGGTTATATATAATATTGCTTTAGCATGTATAGTCATGAGTTAATATTAATAATAGTGTTATGTGACACTGATTGGAGGTGAGTTTAACCTACTAAGTTGTTTGAGGGTGTCCAGTTGGGAACTCAGTTTTGGCCAATATGGTAATCCCAAGTTGGAATGTGTATTGGTGGGTCCCAGTTGAAATGAGACATTGTATGTGAAACACCCTATGTGCCTAAATGTTTATTAAGACTTAAATGATTTATTATTTTATTGTTAATAATATCATGTTATTAGGTGGTGACCACTTTTGGGGTCAATTAGGGGTACTTTTGTGAGCACGAATTGAACACATTACATAATTAGTAGGTTAATTAGCAACTTCATATAATTATATGAGACCTATGTGAGACATAGACAAATACTCATTTAGGACAGTTTCATAATTAGTAGAGGCGTAATTGCAAAACTAGCAAACTAGTGGAGGTTTCATAATAAAATTGGGAAAATTATATAAGTATGACACCTAAAAAGGTGACACACCACCTTCTACATCTCATTTTTGCCAAGACTTATACAGTTACAGAGAGGACGACGAGCGTTGCGACAATGTTGACGGTGACGCTTTCGACGCCGATTGATGCGCTTAACGACGTCGATTTTTAAAATAGGCTATATATTCGGACTCCTGGAGGTGAGTCTAATCTATTGATACTAATTTTATTGAGCTCTGCGACAGTTTTTCCGCGATCCATTTTGGGGTTTTAGCTCATAACTTGTAGTCTTTGTATAGGATTTGTACATGGTTCATAGTAGGACTCTAATCTTGTGATTAGGAGCGAAACCTATGAGGTGAGTGATGTTAATTTTGATATTTGGATGATTTTCATGTTGGGTTCAATTATAATGCCAAAGCATGCCTAATTAGCTTAACCTAGCTTACTTAGTTTATTATTGGAAAAAATTCATAGGGTTAAATTAGGCCCAATTTGATTGTGAAAGCACGGTATGATGTTTAAATGAGCATGTAGAGTTGCCTATTTGGGTCAATGGAATTGCTAGTTCTATACCACTATTAGGTAATCATCGTGGTAACGACCATGGCCGTCAGAGGCCTATGGGATCGTACGTGTGAGGGCGTGGGTCATGATTAGTCACGTGGGCATGGGGAGTGGAGCCGCAGACTAGCTGGTAATGGTGGGAGTGAACGAGTGATTTCTGGAGACTATAGTTCTTTGTAATATATTGAATTGAGAATGTTCATTATTCATGATCATGATTAGCATTATTCACTTAGTATATAGCTTATATATTGTAATGGCTATTGAATAACCATCGTAGGTGATCGCGGTGAGGAATCAGGGAAGTGAGCCAGATGCTAGCTTGTGGTTTTTGGGAGTTGAAGTGGCTTTGTTTATAGTTACTAATTTTTAGAGTAAATTTGGTGAATGATTGTAAACAGTTTAAATTTAGGTTGTTTATGTTGTAATTTGTTGATTTCAACTTATGGTTAAGGCTATGTTTTGTGTAGTTCTTGTAATCAAATTAGGAAGTTGTGTAGTAGTTGGGATTGTGTTTTATCATGGTGTTTTTATAGTGTTATTGGAATGGGACGTTTGAACTTGGGATTTATTTGTTGGGTTGGTTGTAAATGGTTATATTTAGTACTTTTCTTAAAGTATTTTTAAACTCTTGCTTGTACTTGGAAGCTCATGTTTGTGACTTTGGTTTTACTCTAAATGGTTTAAATCATTAGTATTGATTTCAACTTGTGATTCCGTAATATTACATGAAAATTTACTAGTTGCTAAAAACAGGATTTTTGGCTGATTGTAAAGACCGGGTTTTGTCTTTTATTAGTTGAGCTTCTTTTGTTTAAGCTTATTTTGGAACTTTAATCACTTGAGTTAAGCCTTGGTGGCATGCCACGTGTCCTAGGATCATTTGGATAGTTCCAGGGTGTGACATTTAGTGGTATCAGAGCAGTAGCTTAGAACCTTGGGTACGAGAGACGACGATTGAGAGTACGTGTAGATGTCGACCATGTAGATGCATTTCATGAATGCATAAGAGCAATTACTGATCTATTGTATTATAATATATTGGCATAGCATGCAAGATATTTATTTGAATTGACTGACATGTAAGAAAATGGATCCGAATCGGGAACATTCACCTCATTCGAGGTTGGACCATCTAGAAGATGTGGTAAGCAACTTTGTAGGGGCAGTTTGTGATCGGGTACCTACAAACCCACAACCACAGGCCTAACGGGGAGTCATTGAGCAATTTTATAAAAGGAAGCTGAGTCAATTCGAGGAAGGCCCAGATCCATCACAAGCAGATCATTGGGTAATGGATATGAACCGTACCTTTTGGGCAGTAGAGTGTATAGACGGGGAAAAGATAATGTGTGCTACTGATACTTTAAAGGGTGAAGACCAGAATTGGTGGACAAATGTGATTAAACAAGGGGCACCTAAGATATGGGACAGGTTTGTGAAGGTCTTCTATAAGCGTTACTTTCCAGCATCCGTCAAGACATAAATGGGGCGAGAGTTTGCAAATTTGCAACAAGGGGAGATGACAGTGAATGAGTATATAGCAAAATATAATAGTTTACTTCGGTTTGCACATCGAACACTACCAAGAGAAGTGGATAGGGCACGAAAATTTGAAGAAGGACTATAGGATAATATTAGAAGCCGAGTGGATACACATTAACTCCGATAGGTGGCTGATGCACAAGATGTTTCCTTGATAGCAGAAAGAGATATTGACAAGTACAAACAGAGCCAACAAAATAAGCGGCCAGCTGAGGGAAAAGGTAAAAGGACAAGGTTTCTTTAAGAAGCCGTTCTCGCGAGGTTCTGGTTCTAGCTCAACAGTTCAAAGGGGAAGTTCTTTTTTCTGGAAAAGGTTGTCCACTATGTTCAATTTGTAATTTCCAACATGGGGGTGCATGCCACTTAACACTTGTGTGTAATATTTGTAGGCAGAAGGGGCATATAGCAAGGAATTGCCCACAATCTCGAACCCAGAGTACAGGGAGCATAAATCTAGACATGAGGGGAAAATGCTTTGAATGTGGATAGCCAGGACATCAAGCTAAAGATTACCCAACAAGACGACAGCGAGGGACAGGTTCTGGAGCTTCAACTAGGGCAAAACCAGGAACAAGTGTGGACAAAGGGAAAGGGCCTGAACAAAGACAAGGAAGGTATTTTTGACTAATGCCGTGGGATGCTGTAGCTACTGATTCTGTGGTGTCAGGTACATTACTCATTTGTTCACACCCGGCGCATGTTTTAATAGATTCAGGGTCAACACTTTCTTTTGTTGCATATGAATTTGGTAAACACTTAAACAGCATGTCAGAACCTTTAGGGTATGATTTGTCAATATCGTTACCCTTAATTAAACCCATGGTGACTTCATCAATGTTTAAAGCATGTGAAATTAGGGTAAATAATAGGGTTTTGGCAGTGAATTTAATTTCGTTGGCCATTAATTATTTTGAAATAATATTGGGTATGGATTGGTTATCCGTGAACCAAGCAACTATCGATTTTGAACATAAAAGAGTTACTTTTAGACCGACAGGACAAGGGGATTTTAGTTTTCAAGGAACTGGTGTTGTAGAACCACCATATTTGGTTTTAGCAATTCGGGTAGGCAAGTTGTTGAAACAAAGTTGTCGAGGGTTCTTATGTTCAATAATTGACACACAGGTTACAGGGACTAAAGTAGAAGATATTTTAGTTGTATGAGAGTTCCTAGATGTGTTCCTTGAAGATCTTCCTGATGTACTAGTTGAGCGAGAAATTGAATTTACTATTAAAGTAGCCTCGGGGTCTCAGCCGATATCAAAAATACCGTATAGAATTGCACCGGTGGAGTTGAAGGAATTGAAGATTCAATTGCAAGATCTTCTAGATAAGGGATTCATTCGACCTAGTGTATCGTCGTTGGGTGCACCAGTTTTGTTTGTCAAGAAGAAAGACGGGACTATGAGAATGTGTAATGATTATCGAGAACTCAAAAAGTTAACTATCAAGAACAAATATTCGTTGCCTAGGATCGATGACTTCTTTGATCAACTTCAAGGAGCCCAGGTCTTTTCTAAGATTGATCTGCAATCGGGATACCATTAATTAAGGATCAAAGAAGAGGATATGGAGAAGACAGCGTTCAGGACCCGTTATAGTCATTATGAATTTCTTGTCATGCCTTTTGGAGTTACAAACGCACCGATAGCATTAATGGATTTGGCGAATCGAGTGTTCAAAGACTATCTGGACAAGTTTGTAATTATCTTCATAGATGATATCTTAATGTATTCTAAGAGTGTGGAAGATCATGAGAGGCATCTATGATTGGTCCTATAACAACTCCGTGAAAAGAAGTTGTTCAGAAAATCAAAAAAGTGTGAATTCCGGTTAACTGAATAGCATTTCTGGGACACATGATATCAAAAGAGGGTATATCAGTAGATCCACAAAAGATTGAAGCTGTGGCTAATTCGAAATCACCGATAAGTGTGCCAGAAGTATAAAGCGTCTTGGGATTAGCTCGATATTACCGAAAGTTCGTGGACAAATTTTCAAGAATTGCGATGCCAATGACACAACTTATGTGAAAAGATGCTCCTTTTGTTTGGAGTCTAGAGTGTGAGGAACGTTTTGTTGAATTGAAGACTCGTTTAATGACAGCACCAATATTAACCATTCCTTTAGGTACTACAGGGTTTGTGATATATAGTGATGCTTCCTATCGAGGTTTAGGCTGTGTTTTGATGCAAAACAACAAGGTAATTGCCTATGTCTCACAACAATTAAGATCATACAAAGTAAACTATCTGACTCATGATCTTGAGTTAGCGGCGGTTATCTTTGCTTTGAAGATTTGGAGGCACTATCTCTACGGGGAAAAGTGTAAAATTTACACTGATCATAAAAGTCTAAAATATCTATTTACACAGCGAGATTTGAATATAAGGCAGAGGAGATGGTTAGAGCTAATGAAGAATTATGACTTAACAATCCAATATCATCTAGGGAAAGCTAATGTGGTGGCCGATGTGCTGAGTCGAAAGTCGATAGACAATCTGGCTTATGCTTTAACTTCGCAAGAAAGGTTGATTCGAGAAATGGGGCAATTGAAGCTAGAGGTGATTCCAGAAACCAGAGGTGGTCTAATGTCAGCCATTATTGCACAGCCGTCCCTAATTGATGAAATTTGAGTCAAATAGCTTCAAGATCCAATGTTGAAGAAGATTCATGATAAGATACCTGAAGGTAAGCAACCAGAACTTACTTTTGAGAATGGTATGTTAAAATTTAGGAATCGGGTTTGTGTACCCAATATAGATGGTATCAAGGAAGTAATTTTGGAAGAGGCACACAACACGAAGTACTCAATCCATCCAGGTAGTACTAAAATGTACCGTGACTTGCATCTACTGGTGGTCAGGGATGAAACGAGAAGTAGCAGAACATGTGACACAATGTGTGGCTTGTCAAAGGGTAAAGGTAGAACACCAAAAACTAGCAGGAAAATAAGAACCATTACCTATACCAAAGTAGAAATGGGAAAATATCACAATGGACTTTGTGGGAGGTTAACCGAGATCTAGAAAGTCAAGTGACAGTATATGTGTAATCATTGATCGATTAACCAAGTCGGCACATTTTCTACCAATCAAGACCAATGATCTAAAGAAATTAGCTGAATTGTATGCTCAAGAAATTGTGAGACTTCATGGAGTTCCAGTATCTATAATTTCAGATCGAGATAGTACATTTACATCAAGATTTTGGCAGGGAATGCAGAAAGCGATGGGTACTAAGTTGAGATTCAGTACAGCTTTCTATCCTCAAACTGATGGACAGTCAGAACATGCAATTCAGAAACTTAAAGATATGCTTCGAGTTTGTGTTTTGGATTTTAAAGGTGATTAAGAAGAGCATTTGCCATTGGCTGAATTTGCTTATAATAATAGGTATCAATCCAGTATTGGGATGGCGCCTTTTGAGGCTTTATATGGACATAAGTGTCGTTCTCCACTTTGTTAGACTGAGGTTGGTAAGAGGAGATTGATAGGGCCTGAAATTGTTCAGCAGACTACGAAAAAGATAAAGACAATACAACAACACCTTCAAACAACCCAAAGTAGATATAAAAGCTATGCGGACTTGAAAAGAAGATCGATGGAGTTTAAAGTTAGGGATTTTGTATTCTTGAAAGTATCACCTTCTAAGGGTATTATGAGGTTTAGGAAACGTGGGAAGTTAAATCCAAAGTATGTTAGGCCATTTGAGATCATTGGGAGAGTTGAACCGGTAGCATACCAGTTGGAATTGCCACCAGAATTAGCTAATGTACACGATGTATTTCATATATCGACGTTAAGAAGATGTGTATCGAATCCTAAGAAAGTGATTGTTCCAGAGCCATTGGAAGTCAAGGAAGACTTGACTTATATCAAGCATCCGGTCAAGATACTTGACCGAAAAGAACAAGCTCTGTGGACGAAGACTATTTCTTTAGTCATGGTGCTGTGGCGAAATCACATCGTTGAGGAAGCCACGTGAGAAAGAGAAGATGAAATGAAAGAAAAGTATCCGTTCTTGTTCGAAACTTGAGGTACTGCGAGTTTGGGGACAAACTCACTTTTAAGGAGGGGAAAGATGTGACATCCACTCCTGCGGGTTATATTTAATATTGCTTTAGCATGCATAGTCATGAGTTAATATTAATAATAGTGTTATGTGACACTGATTGGAGGTGGGTTTAACCCACTAAGTTGATTGAGGGTGTCCATTTGGGAACCCAGTTTTGGCCAATATGGCAATCCCAAGTTGTGATATGTGTTGGTGGGTCCTAGTTGAAATGGGACATTATATGTGGAACACCCTATGTGCCTAAATGTTTATCAAGACTTAAATGAATTATTATTTTATTGTTAATAATATTATGATTTTAGATGGTGACCACTTTTGGGGTCAATTAGGGTACGTATGTGAGGACGAATTGAACACGTTGCATAATTAGTAGGCTAATTAGCAACTTCATATAACTATATGGGACCACTTATGGGACCCATGCGAGATAGACAAATACTCATTTAGGTTTGGGATAATTTTAGTACAGTTTCATAATTAGTAGGGGCGTAATTGCAAAACTAGCAAACTAGTAGGGGTTTTATAATAAAAATGGGAAACTTATATAAGCATGACACCTAAGAAGGTGACACACCACCTTCTACATCTCATTTTTGCCAAGACTTATACAGTTATAGAGAGGAAGACGAGAGTTGCGACAACGTTGACGGTGACGCTTTCGACACCGAGTGATGCGCTTAACGACGTCAGTTTTTAAAACAGGCTATATGTTCGGACTCTTGTAGGTGAGTCTAATCTATTGGTACTAATTTTATCGAGTTCTGTGATAGTTTTTTCGCGACCCATTTTGGGGATTTTAGCTCATAGCTTGTAGTTTTTGTATAGGATTTGTACATGGTTCTTAGTAGGACTCTAATCTTGTGATTAGGAACGAAACCTATGAGGTGAGTGATGTTAATTTTGATGTTTGGATGATTTCCATGTTGGGTTCAATTGTAATGCCAAAGCATGCATAATTAGCTTAACCTAGCTTACTTAGTTTATTATTGGGCAAAATTTATGTGGTGAAATTAGGCCCAATTTGATTGTAAAAGCACGGTATGATGTTTAAATGAGCATGTTGAGTTGCCTATTTGGGTCAATGGAATTGCTAGTTACTATTAGGTAATCATTGTGGTGATGACCACAACCACCAGAGGCCTACGGGACCGTACGTGTGAGGGCGTGGGTCATAACTAGTCATGTGGGCTTGGGGAGTGGAGCCGCGAACTAGCCGGTAATGGTTGGAGTGAACTAGTAATTGCCAGAGACTATAGTTCTTTGTAATATATTGAATTGAGCATACTCATTATCAATGTTCTAAAAATCGCTAGGCGCTAGTCGGGCGGCGGAGGGGGGCCTAGGCGGACGCCTAGGCGGATTTTTTTTTATAAATAAAATTAATTATATAATAGATATATATACAAGTTATGTGGTGTTAATTAAAATAATTATAGATTTCTGGTTCAAATAATATATATATATATATGTATATATATAAAGGTTATGTGGTGTTTTTTTGGAAATAAGTAAAGATTATTAGAAGTTTTAATATTTAAAAAACTATTAGGGATCTCTCCATAATTAACTTAAACCTTAAGTATATATATATATATACTAATGTTAGAGTTTTTTTTTCCAAAGAGTAAAGACCCAAATAAGACTTTCTAGCATTCTCACCCTAGCCCGTCTAGCACCGCCTAGCCCGCCTTGGCCCCGCCTAGGCTCCGCCTAGAGGCCGACTAATCCACTGGCCGATTTTCGCAAACGCCTAGGGAAAATCTCGATGGACGGGCACCGCCTAGCGCCTAGGCGGCCGCCTAGGCCGATTTTTAGAACACTGCTCATTATTCATGATCATGATTAGCATTATTCACTAAACATATAGCTTATATATTGTAATGGTTATTGAATAACCATCGTAGGTGATCGCGGTGAGGAATCGGGAAAGTGAGCCAGCTTTGTTTATAGTTACTTATTTTTAGAGTGAATTTGGGTTGTTTATGTTGTAATATGTTGATTTCAACTTACGGTTGAGACTATGTTTTGTGTAGTTCTTGTAATCAAATTAGGAAGTTGTGTAGTAGTTGGGATTGTGTTTTATCATGGTGTTTTTATAACTAGTGTTATTGGAATGAGACGTTTGAACTTGGGATTTATTTGTTGGGTTGGTTGTAAATGATTATATTTAGTACTTTTCTTAAAGTGTTTTTAAGCTCTTACTTGTACTTGGAAGCTCATGTTTGTGACTTTGGTTTGACTCTAAATGGTTTGAATCATTATTGTTGATTTCAACTTGTGATTTGATAATATTATATGAGAATTTACTACTTTCTAAAAATAGGATTTTTAGCTAATTGCAAAGACAAGGTTTTGTCCTTTGTTGGTTGAGCTTCTTTCATTTAAGCTTATTTTAAACTTATTTTGGAACTTTAATCACTTGAGTTAAGCCTTGGTGTCGTGCCATGTGTCCTAGGATCATCTGGGTGGTTCCAGGGCGTGACAATGTCTTCCGCTATTAGTTATACTAATAGATAGATAGAAATAGATAGATAGATAGGTCAGGGATGATTTGGTGGCAATTTCGCATATAACTGATCAGTATACTGTGATTATACCGTGAGAAAGGGTGATGTAATTACTGTCATATACATGCCCATTTATAGTTGTGAATCTGTGATGATTAGTGCTTACACATTCACATCCTCTAAAATCATCATTCACAACTCTTGTCTGTTGCATTATGTTCATGTGACTTTTTTCAAACTTTTAGATGAGATTGGATAAGAATATCCAATAGTGAAAAATATGTATACTATTATATGTATATCGCGTAAGGAAGATGGGTTTCCAAACCTTCTCTCTAAAATAGTTATTGATAAGTGTTAGTATAGGTTCATTAGATACATCATATATATGTGATATAGTCTAGATACATTATACTAGCTTTAGTGTACTGCATTGTACTATGTATTTCCCTATTTAGATTTCTCTTAGCCTATATAAAGGCTCCTCCTCTTTGTAATGATACATATTAGAGATATACAGATTATTTCTTCCAATATTCTCTTTCTGTCTCTTAATCTTTCTCATGGTATCAGAACCATAATCTTGGTGACCTTCTTCCCATCTGTCACATCAGAGCACACCAAAAACCTTCTAATTCGTCATTAGCCAAACATCTACCATTACTGTCACACCCCAACCCACCTCGAGTGGATTAGGACACGTGTAACAATGCTACAAGCGCTCAATTGTACTAATTAGCAAAAAAACACGCGAATTACTAAGAAACACGTGTGTTAAACGATATAAAAGAACTTTGTCGTGACAAAACAGTCCCCAAGGGTAAAATGATCATTAATAAAGTATAGAAAATTTTATACCAAAAGATAGGTCTTTGAGTCCTGGTTCCAACGCAAAAAAAAATGGCGCACAAATCCGAATTTTCTAGAAAAAGTTATGTTTGTTTCCATAAAAGTCGTATGGCTGAAACCAGACCTCCGGATCAATCCGCCCCAAAACCGGATCGATCCGGTTTTAGCATAATCAAATTTCTGGCTCCTCCAGATGCTCTAGATCGATCCGCTCAAGGCTCGGATCGATCCGGATTCTGCAACATGTGGAAATCTCAAGAAACATTCCAAACACCTTCCTAAACATGTTTTAACATTAACCAAGCATGTGGAACATACACATACCCATAATTGAATCAAACCCACCATGAACACAACTCCTTTTTTATTCAAAACAAGTTTTTGAAGCTTGAAACTCAATTCTTATCAAAAGTTCATAGAACTTGTTGGACATGAATTCAAAACTAAAACCAACATCATACATAGAAATAAAACTTGTCTACAACACTTGCGACACATCCGGACTTGCCGAAATGGTCCAACATTACTACTCACCCATAAACAACCACAACATAGAAAATCTACATAAGTTTTCCCAAGTTCAACTACAACCCCACCAACAACATATATTACAACATAAGTCAAGAATACTAAATCACAAGTCATACTATATTACAAGTTATAGACATAACTATAAGTCTCAAATCTCTCCCTCGTTCCCAAGCACGTTACTTCCTCTCTGGATATTGCTCCGTACCTGCGGTGGTTGTTATTTACCACAACAGAAAAGGAAAAAGGTTTTCTTAAGCATTACGCTTAATGAATATTCTAAACATGATTTGAATGTTTAATGTGTGCAATGCAACAATTAACACATAAATCATATCCGTAATCGCTGAACCACCGGTTTAATGATTCATTCATACTCGAAGACCTTCCCTTGGTCCCGTGGTCACTTCTATTCGTTGGACTTCCATATTTATCTGAATATTCCTCTTCCCCACCCTTATTACTCCCAACAATGAATCATTTTCCCGATGCTCATTGAATACCACATAGACATATACGCACATAAACATGGCAATTCTACATAGTGACATGCAAATCACAAATCTAGCAATTTCATAACTTCTAAGCATGATTTCAACAACCCAATATATATAAAGAACATTGAACACCTTCAACCTCAATCACTTTAGTTAGAAAACTCACCTCTAACAAGTTTTACCCAAAATCATACCAAGAAGTGCAGAATTTCACCAATTCCCAGCCCAAAGTTTACTTCGAAGAAATTCCTACATGAACTTGATAGACGGCGTCTCACCAATTAGTATAAGCTACCAAAATACGATGATTAAAATGTGAATTATAGGTATTGAAACGATCGTCTCACCTCCACGAGTCCGAATACAGCTTCGGTTCGCGAATTGGACCATCGGAGGGCCATTCCGGCGTCGGTGACGGTTTCTCCGAGCTCTCTCTTTCCCTTTTGTTTTAATTTCTGTAAATATGAGAGTTTTCCTCTCTCTTGACACCTATACATGCATATACATGGGGTTTCTTAACCTCATTTTTTCCATTTTTCGTTTACACCCCCGGAACTCTTAAGTTCTCATTATGAAATCCCCCAAATATTCCATTAACTACCCAATTATTTAATGAGTGTTTGTCTAAGTTCTGTTTAAGTCCCAACGTGGGTCCCACTTATTTTGTGAAATTACTATCGCACCTACCAATTATAAATCTTTTTTTTTTAGTTATACCCTTATTTGGGTATCCAAACTAATACCAAATACCAACATATAACAATATAATTTAAAGCAACTTAAACATGTACTCATTTAACCATATAAAATGCATCTAACATATAAATGCAAATTCTATCATTTGGGCCCTTCATTGGGTCCCACTTCAATTCCTATCCCATCTCACTGGGGACTTTTCCATGTGGTGTCCTTTACTGAACTCTTTTCCATGGGCGAATCCAAGCCTCCCTTATTCCATAATATACACTAATTATACAAATTAATGCATATTAAGATAATAACCAAACATTTTTCGGGTACGGGTGTTACAATTACCCATCCATATTGATACCATTACCCATCTATATTGATCCATGTTACATCATTCACTATCCTGCATTATCATTTTACTAAAATAGACTACCCATTTGATCATTTGATCTCACGCTGCATCATCAACATCTACATCTCACCAATCTACCACATATTGATCCCACTACCCATTTGATCCCACGCTACATCATCATTAACATCTACATATCACCAATCTGTCATCCCTTCTACCAAATTGATCAATTTACCAATCCATACTAACCCGCCACCCTCACATCTATATATAACACCACAATCCATTCTATAACCTAATCAACCCGACCCACACCGTACCAATCGGTTCTACTCACTATGGAGCGTAATGACCTTTCCCATCATATTTCCACCATTTTGGATGGAACCAACTACATCCCTTGGGCCCATGCTATGTCTAGTTTCCTCAAAGGCCGCAAGATTTGGCGTTATGTCACTGGTGACATCTCGACACCCAAGCCCATTACAGACGAAACGGAAGCTAAATATCTTGATCGACTTGAAGACTAGGACAGCAAGAATCATCAGATCATTACCTGGTTCCGAAATACCTCTGCTAGCTCTATCCATCTTCAGTTTGGCCAATTTTCTATGGCAAAACCTATCTGGGATTTCTTGGAAAATCGTTACACCACTATTGATCTTGCACACCAATATCAGCTCCTTAGCAACCTTCATCGCATGTGACAACAACCTAGTCAATCAGTCAACACTTTCCTCTCTGAAATCCACTATATATGGGACCAACTTACTTCATCCGAGCCTACTTGGACCAATTCATCTGATGCTGAAAAATTCTGCCAATATCGGGACCAACAACATTTGATTCTATTCTTAATGGCCCTTAATGACGAATTTGAACCTGTTCGCGTATCTCTTCTCCATCGCAACACTCTACCCACTCTGGAGCAAGCTGCTTCTGAACTCCTTTCTAAGGAAACCCGTCTTGCGAGTGTCTTGCCACTCGCAAGACTCCCCATAACGTTGCAGCCTTAGCCGTTCACAACGGGCCCTCATTTAATCATAACAATTATCAATCCACCTCTTCGAGACAAACTTGCAACTACTATAAATTGCCTGGACATGTTCTCCTGGATTGTCCCACACGTGTTTATAAGTACTGTAAGAAACTCGGGCATGGTCACTATCAAAGTGATTGCTTTCGGAATCCAAACCGAACCTCCCACACTAACTTGTCCCGAGGGGGTTCTTCTAAGCCAAGTAACACACTTCGAAGAGGTCCAAACAAATCTGTAACCACAACTGTCGAGAGTCCACCATCTACAACTCCTACCAAAAGTTTTTCTGTTACTCATCTTGAGGACTTTCTCAAACAGGTTTTGGCACATTCTGGTAATCCACCTTCTACTGCTATGTTTGTCACTCCAGGTAACTCATCTTGGTTCTTTGATTCTGCCTGCTGTAATCATATGACACCCAATTCCACCATCTTTTCTACCAAATGCTCTGCTCTTCACACACTAACCATGCACACTACTGATGGTTCCCATACGTCTATTGACCATGTAGGAGACATCTCCACATCTCATACCTCTCTTCCCAATGCCTATTTTATCCCCAAACTCACCCTAAATCTCATTTCTGTTGGTCGGCTTTGTGACCTTGGACTCACTATTACTTTTTTTGCATCTGGTTATTGTGTGCAGGATGCAAAGACGGGACAGAATCTTGGGATAGGCCATAAGACTGGACGACTCTTTGAACTCATCAGCCTTCACATCCCATCTCACCTTACTACTTCATGTCCAAGGGCAGCTTCCACCACATCCGCTCCATCTTTCAGTCTTTGGCACAGTAGATTAGGTCATGCTTCCATTAGTCGTCTACAAACTTTAGTTTCTAGTGGTCAATTACGGACAATGGTTAATGAACATGTTGATTGTCTTTCTTGTCAAATTGCAAAACAATCAGCGTTGCCATTTAATAAAAGTGTCTCTCTTTCTTCTGAACCTTTTGACTTAATTCATTCTGATGTTTGGGGACCCTCTCCCACTGTCACTATGGGGGGATCTAGATACTTCGTAATCTTTATAGATGACTACTCATGTTATACTTGGATTTATCTTATGCATAGTCGGTCAGAATTACCACAGATATACTTCGACTTTGCTAACATGATAAAAACCCAATTCTCTTGCCATATCAAAGTGTTCCGTGCTGATAATGTTGTCGAATATAAGGATTCTAGAGTCCTTCAATTCCTTCGCCAACATGGCGTACTTCCTCATCGATCATGTCCTGGCACTTTCCAACAAAATGGGCGTGCTGGGCATAAACACACACATATTTTCAACACTGTTCGTGCCATACTTTTATCTGCATCGTGTCCTGAACGTTTTGGGGTGAAGCCACTCTCACATCCATTTATACAATGAATCGTGTCCCCTCTCCTACCATAGAAAATCAGTCTCCTTATGAACGCCTCTATGGTCACCAACTTGAATAAAACACTCTTAAAATATTTGGTTGTGCCTGCTTTGTTCTACTCCAACCACATGAGCGTACTAAGCTAGAACCTCAATCTCGCTTATGTTGCTTCTTGGGTTATGGCGTTGAACACAAAGGTTATCGGTGCTGGGATTTCATTTTAAAACGTCTCCGTATATCTCGCCATGTTATCTTCTAGGAACACAAAATGTTTTCTTCCATGTCCAAGTTTCACCTCTCCCCTACTACTACTCCCATCTTCTTCACTGATCCTTCCACTGATCTATTTCCTGACACTGCTAATACAAATCTGTCTCCTGTATCACTCTCTCCATCCTTGCTATCTCCTCTCCTAGATAATCAAACTAAATCATCCACTTTACCCTCTCATGAGTTACAAACTCCAACCCCTGTGGTACAAGTTCCAATTAATGAGTTTGAACCTGAGTCATCCATCGTACCCTCTCCTAAGTTGCCTGCTTCGCTTGATGGATTTGCACTAGCTTTCAATGATCACCCACGCCGTAGTGACCAGGTAAGAACTCAATCAGTTCGTCTTCGTGATTTTGTAGTTCTTTCAACCATTTTATCCCATCATGATCCTTAGTCTTATCGTGAGGCTAGCTCTAACCCACTTTGGCAGAAAGCAATGAATGATGAAGTACAGGCATTGGATCAAAATCATACATAGGATCTTGTTGATCTTCCAATGGGAAAAATGTTATGGGGTGTAAGTGGGTTTATAAAATCAAAACCCATTCTGATGGGTCTATTGAACGCTACAAAGCCCGTCTGGTGGCTAAGGGATTTATACAAGAGTACAGTATTGATTATGAGGAGACCTTTGCTCCTGTTGCTCGCCTTACTTCAGTTCATAGCCTTATTGATGTTGCAGCAATTCGTCGTTGGGACTTACTTCAGATGGATGTGAAAAATGCCTTCCTCGATGGTGAACTTAATGAATAATTTTACATGCGTCCTCTTGGTTATCATCACTCTCCTCATCAGGTCTGTAAGCTTCGTCGGGCTCTCTATGCTCTCAAACAAGCCCCTCGTGCATGGTTTGCCAAATTTAGCACTAATGTTGAGAATTTGGGTTCACTTCTAGCTCCTATTATTCTGCTCTCTTTATTCGTAAGACAGATCAGGGAACTACTCTGCTTCTACTCTATGTCGATGATATGATAATTATGGGGAATGACTCAACCGGGATCTCAGATCTCAAGATATATCTCAGTCAGCATGCTGAGATGAAGGACCTTGGGAAACTTAACAACTTCTTGGGGCTTAAAATCACTTCCAACGCTGATGGTTATTATCTTTCACAAGCAAAATTGTAACGACTCTGATGCTGTGTGTTGTAGGGGAAGTTCGTCCCACATCGCCTTGGGAAGGAAGGGTAATGTGCTATTTATGGGGGGCCAGAGTGGAACCTAGTAAGATGCGTTTTGGGCAGGCTTGTGGGCTTGTGCCAGGAAAAATCTGTGCAGGTTGGGCCCAAAGAGGACAATATCTTATTGGGGGAGACTTAGGTCATGATAGAATGATATCAGAGCCTGACCCAGCCGGAAGTGTGCCAACGGGAACATTGGGCCCTAAGGGGGGGGTGGAATATAATGACCCTGATGCTGTGTGTTGTAGGGGAAGTTCGTCCCACATCACCTGGGGAAGGAAGGGTAATGTGCTATATATGGAGGGCCATAGTGGAACCTAGTAATACGCGCTTTGGGCAGACTTGTGGGCTTATGCCAGGAAAAATCCGTGCGGGTTGGGCCCAAAGCGAACAATATCTTACTGGGGGAGACATGGGTCGTGACAAAATATTCTTATGATCTTCTTACCCGTGTAGGCATCACTGATAATGAAACCAGTCCTACTCCTCTAAAGCTCAATTCTAAGCTCATTCCTATGCATGGTACTCCTCTTGATGATCCCACACTGTATCGCCAGCTGGTAGGGAGCCTTGTCTATCTCACAGTTACTCGACCAGACATAGCATATGCCGTCCATATTGTAACCCAGTTCCTTTCTACTCCCCGCTCATCTCATTTTGTAGTTGTGCTACTTATTCTCAGATATGTCAAAGGAACTATGTTTCATGGTCTACACTTTTCTGCCTATTCTTCACTTGAACTTCGTGCCTATTCTGACGCTAATTGAACAAGAGATCCCACTGATCGTTGCTCCACTACAGGTTATTGCTTCTTCCTTGGTGACTCTATTATTTTTTAGCGAATCAAGAAGCAAACTGTCATTGCCCGCTCTAGCACAGAAGCAGAATATCGCGCCCTAGTTGATGCTACCCAAGAACTCCTCTGACTTCACAGGTTACTTGAGGACTTAGGAGTTGTTCACTCCACTGCCACTACTATTTATTGTGACAATCAGAATGCTATTCAGATTGCTCACAATGATGTTTTTCACGAACGTACGAAACACATTGAGATCGATTGCCCTTTGGTCCGTCACCATCTTACTCATGGAAACGTCCAACTTGTCTCTGTTTCTTCTGCTGATCAAACTACTGATATCTTCACCTAATCTCATCCTCCAGGACGTCTTCGGGGTTTGGTTTCTAAACTCAAGTTGCTCTCCATTTTACCACCTTGAGTTTGAGAGGGGATGTTAATAGTCTAGATACATTATACTAGCTTTGGTGTACTACATTGTAATACATATTTCCCTATTTAGATTTCTCAGCCTATTTAAAGGCTCCTCCTCTTTGTAATGATACACATTAGAGATATACATATTATTTATTCCAATATTCTCTTTCTGTCTCTTAATCTTTCTCAATTTCAATTTAAATGCTCTGAAAATTTTGAAGTATATACTTTTTATATAATAAAATGTGAGAAACTTTTAAAATTCTAAGAAAGTAACGTGTGGTAGAAGTACCAAATTCTTCTGTTTTCATACATAGATATTAGATGTGCTTTTCTTAGCAGTCTTTGTCCACATTAATATATATATATATATATATATGGAATGAAATGGCCGCAAACCAGGACTTTTCCTCTTCCACTTTAAAACAAGAAAAAGTTTCCTAGCAATAGAGGAATTGTCATCCTAAGCCAGATAATTCCCAACCAATGCTGGGCTTGTCTGTTAATAAATGCACTTAGTCTGTTAAATATATGCAGGGCTTGTCAATAGTTACAGAAGCAAAAATAAGAGAGAACTTATTCAGTGAACCTGTCACGCCACGTCTTTATGATGACGTGGTGTGATCTCTCAATCTCAACCATTTATTTATCCTCTACTTCTAGAGGATCATGCCATATGGTTATTAAAATTAAAATAAATAAACAAAAATTAAAAAATAATAATAAAAACCACCCTACCCACCACACATAAATAAATATAAAACATACCCCTGAAAGTTTGGCCCTTGTGTCATTTTAGTCTATGTAGTTTCAATTGGGTCAATTTGGTCCCTGCAATTTTAAATTGAAACAATTTGATCCAAATACCCCATTCTGTGAGAAAAATTGACAGAATTTACCCACTAGTATGCACAATTACGCTAATAAGGTTGGGAGATTGGTGTTGTTCCATTTTTGCCCTTAAAAAGTGTGACAATGCAAGTAAATGAGTAATTTATTCTGTCAATTTTTCTCACAGAATTGAACATTTGGTTCAAATTGCTTCAATTTAAAACTTCAGGTCCCAAATTGACCCAATTGAAACCATAGGGACTAAAATGACACAAGGACCAAACTTTTAGGGGCATTTTTTGAAGTTATTCATGTCAGTCCATCACCTTTTTAACAGTAAATTGACGGAGGGAGTCTAGGTGATACGCGCTTCAAACTTCAAAGAACATGGGTAATATTACTGAAGAGTAAAGATTGAGACATACCCAAAGACACAACTTTTGAGACAAAACCTAAAAGATGTGTCTATATCTCTCCTGTGATGTCACTGGATCCTACAGTGACACAGGAGAGAGATAGACACATCTCTTGGGTTGTGTCCCAAAAGTTGTGTCTTAGGGTGTGCCTCAAATATTACCCATTACTGAAAGTGGGAGGTTCTAAGTGTGTTGACATTTACCGTAAAAATAACCGTCCACACGTGACGCGTCACGTTGTTTTGGGAGATTCCTCGTGACTCTGCTGACGTATTTTGCTTCCAGCTGGAGTGGCAATTTAGACAAATTAATAATTGGACGGCTAAGATGCAGCTTCTATCTTTTCTACTGAAAAAAAAGAATGTGAAACTTTCCAACTAATTTCAATTTTCTACTTTCTATTACTCTACCTATATATATATTTGTTGGATTGGATCCTCTCTTCTACTTTCCACTCTCCCACTTTTCTTTTCTCTACCGGCAAAAAACTCACAAAAATTTAGGGGCAAGACACAAAGATAGATTCAGAATGCTTCCAATCCAGAGTCTCTCATTTCTCCGTCTTTGACGCCACCATGATCCCCATGATCGACTACGGTACCCTGACCTTCAACTTCGATGCAGCTGTGAAATGTCTCCAACCCGCCTGGACTGTAATACGAGCCCGAGCAGGATTGGAGGTACGATTTTGCATGACATTAATTATTAAAATTCACTTATTTGCTATACATTACAGATACAACTTGTGTAGAGAGAGAGAGAGAGAGAGAGAGAGGAACATAATTAAAAGAGCAATTGGTCTTGGGCATGGGTAGTAGCAATTGTTGTCAATGTCCATCCATCCGTTAAGCTCCGTTAAAAATACTAACAGATTTCACACTCATGTCCGGTGGAGGACAAGGAGGTGGTGTTGGAGGTGGAGGTGGTGGTGGTGTTGGAGGTGGGTCGTGTCATGGTGGTGGCTTTGGAGCTGGGGGTGGTGGTGCAGGAGGAGGTGTAGTGTCGGAGGCTGCAACGATGGTGTTAGGGGAGAATCGGGTCAAGGCGGGGCGGAGCCAGAAATTTTAGTCAAGAGGGGCCTAGGCTACACGGTGCCCCCGAGGCGATTTTTTGAGGGTCTAGTACTTACACATAATTGGCAATTTTTTTTTGTATCTATTTATAATATGAGTCTATTTGGTGACATATAAATATTGTATGGTGTCTTTCAAAATTCTAGGGGGCCTATTTCCAAAACTCATAAAATTCTTGCACTAAAAGTGTAATTTTCAAAATTCTAGAGGCCTTTACTTTTGAGTTGTATATATATGTATATCAATATATGTGTAGTTGATGACACTAAATTGGACTTTGGGCCCATTTGACGGCCTAAACATGAGTTGAGGGGGATCTAAACATAAGTTGTGAGTGACCTAACGTGGGTTACATATTTTTAATGAGGAGGAGGAGGAGGGGGGGGAAGGCTAACAGGGGGGTGGGGGCTAATTTTAAATATGCAATTTTTTATAGGGTATAATTTTAATTTTAAAAAATCCAAGGAGGGCCTGGGTCCACCTTGACCCAGCCCTCAATGGCTCCGCCCCTGGGTCAGGGTGGAGGCTTTGGAACTGGACATGGTGGTGTTGGAGGAGGTACAGGTGGAGGAGGAGGTGGTGGTGGCATTGGAGGAGGATCTGAACATGGTGGTGGGTTTGGTGTGGGTGGTGGCGTCGGAGGTGGAGCAGGTGGAGGTGTTAGAGGCAGTGGAGGATTCGAAGGTGATGGTGGTGGTGGATGCAGGTGGGAGAGTTGCTGGTGGACTTGGTGGCGATGCAGAAGGAGGAGGTGGCAGCGGCCTTGGTGGTGGGCATGGCGGCGGAGGAGGTTTTGGAGTCGGAATTGGAGTTTGTGTTTGTCACAACCCAAGTCTCGCTCAGTACGATATTGTCCGCTTTGGGCCTAAAACCGCACGGATTTGTTCTTGGGTCACTACCCAAAAAGCCTCTTAGGGAGACTTAGAACCACACATATATAGTATATTACTTTTCCACACTCAGGCGATGTGGGACGAACTTCCCATAGTGTGTAGCCTGCCAGCACTTACTGCAGCCACAAAGGCACCTATAGCAGCCCGCCCACAACACCAGGGTCGTTACATTCCACCCCCCTTAGAGCCCAACGTCCGCGTTGGCACACTTCCGGCTGGGTCAAGCTCTGATACCATTCTATCATGACCCAAGTCTCGCTCAGTAAGATATTGTCTGCTTTGGGCCCAAACCCGCACGGATTTGTTCTTGGGTCACTACCCAAAAGGCCTCTTACTAGGGAGACTTAGAACCACACATATATAACACATTATTTTTCCACACCCAGGCAATGTGGGATAAACTTCCCATAGTGTGTAGTCTGCCAACACTTACTGCAGCCACAAAGGCACCTACAGCAGCCCGCCCACAATACCAGGGTCGTTACAGTGTAGGAATGGGAGTTGGAGGTGGTGCTGGCCATGGGCAGTAGTGGGTCCGACAGTGGCGGTGGTGGAGGCCGACAGAGCCGCACGTGCCCGTCCGTGCCATGTTTTCACGAGTGGTTGAGTCCTTGTTTAAGTGTCTCTGTTTGTAACTTTAAACTTTGAAAACAGCTTTGTAATTGAGAAATAAATAAATAAATAATAAAATTATATTAGAAGTAAATGAGAAATGAATGAAATAAAAATAAAAAAGGAAAAATGAGGAAATTGCACATGGAAAAAAGAAAATTAGATAAAATGCTAAGTGGTGGCGTGAGAGGAATGAAAATAGTTCTCCTTTTAGATATAATAATAGATAGATATGTATATGTTTGCTTAATTTCAGTATAAAAAAGTGATTACATTCATTCTATATATGAGTCATGTTAATGACTGTTTTGGAGTTTTTTGATAGGCAAGCCACCCAAATTTGCGCAACATTCATTGATAGATATAGATGAGCTATTAACGATTAGATTATTTCAATTTATTTCTTATACATTTGATTTTTTATACCAGCTTTTGATTCATATAGGTCCTTTACTTGTGCATTTTATTTGTCAAAGTAAATATTGTCTGATTTTATACAAATGATCGAAAATGGAGGTTTAGATGTTATACAAACTTCTTGAAAATTAAGGTAAAAAAATGTTATTTCTTTTTTACATGGTTTTGTTGATCTTTTTCATCGGGTTTGTTTTGATCCACTTTAAAATTCCCGATCTTTATTGTGTTTTAGCTTGCAACGATCTTGATTTGCTACTTGACCAAATTATTTTTTGTTGGCATTTTGGTAGACATGCATAATATGTAAAAAAAAAAAAAAAAAAAAAACATTAGGTATAATAACTACTTAAAAATAATAAATGAATAAAAAGAAATTACCAAACAAATCCAATCTTACATGCGTTTGACAAGTAACTAATTTCACATCAAAATTTAACACTTAATATGAATTCATGTGTATTCTACACTTAATTAAAAATTTATTTGTTAAGTTAATTTTAGTTTGTATGTTAATTATGGTTAACTTATAATTAAACTTTATTTCGAATTTTTTTATGGAAAACTTAATAGTTAAAAGGGTAAATTGTAAATTACACCCCTGTAGTTTAAGGGTTGTGACAATTTGGTCCCTACAGTTTCAATTTTGGAAATTTACACCCTATAGTTTGAGAATTGTGCAAAATCCACTTAATTGCAAAATAAGAAAGGGCACAATGGGAACATAACATTATTTCTAGCCCAGAATGACCCTATGTGTCCATAGACCTAGGTGTAGTTCAATGAGACCAGAAACTTATACGGGAGTTTTGGGACAGCGCCCCTACCAAATTTTTTGGGGTAAAAATAGTATAAATTTATGTGATTTTTTTGTACAAACTAATTTATTCCATAAATAACTTTTAATCTTTTAAACAATCCGATACACCTAAAGCTTATAATAATTTGATAATATCTTATAATCTTTTAAACCACATGCTAATATCTTACAATGTTTTAAACAATCTGATTCACTTAAAGCTAGACATGCACTGTCACACAAATATCAAAGTGAAATTGATAAAAATAAATAAAAAAATTAAACATATAATACAAAATTTCCGTGAAAAAATTATGGGATTGATTAATTGTACAAAAAAAAAAACACAGAATTATACTATTTCTACCCCAAAAAAATAAATATATCGGATCAAGGCGTTGCCCCCGATCCCCGTATAAGCTTCTGCTCCCACTAAACTACACTTTTGGGTCAGTCCCAGCACATGGGGTCATTTTGGGCTGGAAATAATGTGATATTCCTATTTTGCCCTTGCTTCTTTTGTAATTGGGTGGATTTTGCACAATTTTCAAACTATAGGGTATAAATTGCCAAAATTAAAACTATAGGGACCAAATTGTCACAACCCTTAAACTACAGGGGTGTAATTTGCAATTTACCCTAGTGAAAACTTTGTTTACTAATTAAAGTAGGGTGAGGTTAAATAAACTACTTTTTTGATAAATACACCACCTTCACTCCAAATTTTTTTTATCTTTTAACACTGGAGGATAGTATATTTAGACGAAACGGTGGTGTATTTATAGATGTTTACTTTTTGAAAGCAAAACATAATCAGTAGTCACCACTAGGATGGAGTAAATTTACGTTTGCAGAATTTTTAGTACTAATTGATATTTATAATTCTTGACCCTTTTTTTTTTTTTTGATACGGGGGAAGGGGATGAAGTTCGAACTATGAACCTATATAGGAGGGGACTTATATATGTCAAGCTCTTTGCCACTTGAGCTATACCAACCTATGCAATTCTTAACCCTTGTTTTAATATACAAATTTGGAATCACCCAAATTTTTATGTAAAACTAACAGCTATAAATATTTAAAATTGGCAGAATCTTTGCATAGTTACCTCATTCGTTGCGCAAATGTTATCATCCATCTTGGCGGTGGAGCACCAGAGATCGGTTTTATTTGCTGGACTGACATTTGGGGTTGCTGTGTTCACACTTATTATTACTTTACTAGAGTATATCGATATCATACCGGCCGTTGACGTTGATTTGCGGAGGATGTGGGGATTTTTACCTATTGTAGTATACAAGGTTTCAGGTGAGAACTTCGAAGATAGATTTGGATCTTGTGTTCAGCTCAGCAAGGTAGTCATTGTCTTATTACATGTAGCTACTGCAGCTACCGGTCTTGCCCAGAGACTCCTTGACAGTAAGCGTGACTTTTCTGGTTTAGCATTAGCAGCAGTTTTGCTCGAGGTGCTTCTACAATTCTTGTTATGTCTCGGGTATGGCACTCCATACATAATGAAATGCGAACAAAGGGGTGACATTCGTATGAAGGTTAGACGTGATAACACAGGTACTTACTTCCGCTGTCTCTTGTGCATCCAGGGAGTATGTGTTCATGAACATGCAGTAGAGATATCATCATCACCAGAGGGGGCATGTGTTCATGAACATGCAGTAGAGATATCATCAGCAGCGGAGAGGGTATGTGTTCATGAACATGTAGCAGAGATATCATGACCAGCGGAGGGGGTATGTGCTCATGAACATGCAGTAGAGATATCATCACCAGCGGAGGGCGTATGAGTTCATGAACATGCAGTAAAGATATCATCACCAGCGGAGGGGGTATGAACATGCAATAGAGATATCATCATCAGCGGACAAGGTATGTGTTCATGAGCATGCAATAAAGACATCATCAGCGGCGAACCCACAATAGGGAGAGCGAGGGCTACCGGCACCACCTAGTTTTTGAAGAAAAAAAAAGGAGCTTAGATATGATAGTCATTTTATTTTTTATTTTTATGTTTTAAAAAAAGTTGTCGTGCAAGTAAAAGGTCACGAGTTCGAGTCGTGGAAACAGCCTCTTGCAAAAAAGCAGACTGCCCTTTTTTTATTTATTAGAAAAAGTTTTGCTTTAGTGAAGAGTAAAACTTCACCCGCAGTGGCACAACCTTCACACAACTTTTTGTTCACAACTCATAAAAGTGTGTCCATCTCTTTCCTGTGTCATTCTGGAGTCCACTGACATCACAGGATGACACAAGAGAGAGATACACACTTTTATAAGTTGGATGAAAAATTGTGGGTGAAATACTACTCTTAAGTGAACAACTTGTTAAGCATAAGCTTTTTGGAGACTTAGGCTTAGTTTGGCCCCCACGTGGTGCTACTCCTTTTTTAAAGTCCAATTTCATGTTAATTCATTTGGTAACTAGTTCATGAACTTTGCAAAAATTGAACTTAGGGCTTTTTTAGATGGAGCTTTTAAAAGCTCTAGAATGGAGCTTTTAAAAGCTCAAGGTTGCTTTTTAGTTTCATGATGTCTTTTTGAAGAGTAATGTGTCACTTGTATAAAATTATCAAAGAACTTAATAATAAATTTCATAAGCTCCTTTTAAAAAGCCACGTGGCGACCAAACTAAGCCTTAATGTGAAGGGGAGTATTGTGAGCAAGTTTTCATGTTATTGACATTCTGTGGTGAAAATACTAGATATTTTTTATTTTTGATTTTATTTTGTTATATTTTAATACTTGGAATAAACTTTACAATGCTAGTCGTCACTAGAGAGCCAACATCATGTGTGTTTGAAGTTGACTTACTTATTAAATGAGTGTCACACCCCCAAAATCAGACCATTGACCCGAGTTGCAAGACCGGCTACCGAGGCCTAATACCATCTTACATAGAGGCATAGCGGAAGCAATTCTCGTAATAATACTTTTAGGGTAATGATACATCCACGCCCTCATCCACATCCCCAACCACATTCAACACATTCTAACCTTTGATTGCCCTTAATTGTGGTGGGTTTCATATGAGCTCCACATAGAACCCACTAAAATCAAGAGTCATAATGTGCTGAATGTGATGAATGTGATTAAGAGTGTGAATGAGGGTGTGAGTATATCATTATTGATACTTTTAAGGGAATGATACGCTGTCAATATCAGAAATAATAGGTCGAACATAACCAAACATGACATCAGTCTTTGAAGTACATAACCAAAGATGCTCGCTATAAGGTCTTAATTTCTTCACTCTGACTATCCCCATCTATTATGAATTCTTCACTACCACCTGGAAAGGGTTTTAGAAAATTTGGAGTGTGAGCGTCAAACCGAGTTGATCGTCGGCCAAAGACATCGGCAGCAAGTTCTCTCAAGAGCTCACCACATGGCCACCACCACAAGACCACTGCCAGTAGAAAGCCAACACCACCACCACCCGGCTTTCGAGTTTTGAAAGGGAGACCATGAGTAGGGCTTCTGAGTTTTGAAATTGTGAAAAACCTCCCAGAGAGGAATTGATTTGGTGATTAGATAAGGATCGGTAAATAATCATGATACAATGAGATTAAAAGATAGATGAAAATCATTAAAAATGAGACATTTGGTTATAATAGAATCATAAATGACATAACAATGACATAACTTTGAACATAACTGCATATAACTGAACATAACTTGAATAGTATTTGAATAGTCAAATTTACCATCCACTCACACATACGTATAATCCTTTATAACATCAGCACTTCGATCAAAGGCCACAACTACCTTGGAAGTCGAGCTCATATATAGATATTGGGATCTGGCTCCTATTAGTGAGACCAGCCCCCACTCTGCAGTAGTTACAATATCATATAGATCCTCCTGGTGAGATCAGCCCCCACTCTCGAGTGGTTTTAATTTCATAATTTAAAATGTGGTGGTAAATGACATTTAAGTAAAAGGCTAAATTACAATTTGGTATCCTGTATTTGGTTGAAGTTTCACTTTGGGCCCCTTAGTTTCAATTGCAACACTTAGGTCCCTGTAGTTTTGAATTGGTTTCAATGTAGGCACTGTCTCTAACTTCATCAATGCAACTTGACGGCACACTCACTCGCCTTGCAAACTCTAGGGCCCAAAGTGAAACGTCTCCCAATCCCAAGGCCCAAAGTGAAACTATATCCAAACTCCAAGGCCCAAAGTAAAACTTCGCCCAAACTATAGGGTACCAAAATGTCTCTAATAAGTGGACTCGTACAAGGCACTTGTGTTTTTCGTCAAGTTGCATTGAAGAAGTTAGGCAGAGCCTACATTGAATCCAATTCAAAACTACGGGGACCAAAGAGTTGCAATTGAAACTAGAGGGTCCAAAGTGAAACTTTGCCCAAACTACAGGGGTACCAAAATGTAATTTAACCTTAAGTAAAATGTATACCCCATATAACAACATTTTGAAAATAAACTTTGAAAGATCAAACCTTTTCAGGGAACAAAATGAAAAGGTTCCGATAGCAATTTTATAATATATCTATATATGATTAACAATCGTTGTAGAATTAACTCTTATCATATATTGAGTAAGTAAGAAGGTACACAATCACTCACCTTGGTAACGTAGGATTATTGTTTAGGTTATTATGTTATGACATGCTAATAAAGTGCATGTTAAAAGAGTCTAATCTTGAAACAACAAAAGAGGCTGAGATTTTTTTACGATAGTTTAGTACACGTTAAGCAGTTTTAAAGTTAAAACCTGTTTTTACGGCTCATTTCAAACTTAGAAACCATTTATCTTCGTTCAGGTAGTGCCCTCGGGAACGGGCAATATCTAGTAGATATATATATATATCATTAAAAATCGTAGTAGACTTAACTCATCATATATTGAGTAAGTAAGAAGGTACATGATCACTCACCTTGGTAACGTAGGATTTGACAATGGAACGGTTCCTACATCAATACAGGTGAAAGAACCAAACATTCAATCTCAAGTAGTAAACATAGGGTTAAAACTGTGATTAAGGCTCTTCTGTATTTCTCTTATTATTCTAAAACTACAATAAAACTTCACTACTGTGTTCCTACATCAATACAGGTGAAAAACCAAACATTCTTCTTCTTTTTTTTTGCATCGGGCGCATTGCCCTTGAAGCCCCATTCATTCTAAGTCCCTTGCACGCGTGCCCTCCCATTAATCCTAGATCCGAAATTAACAATTTGTTCCACAATTCTATTTTGGATTAATTACAGATACACTCCTATACTTAGCCCCTTTTTCATTTTGCCCCCGTACTTCAAATCGTGCCACTAATACCCCTGTACTTTGGACTAAAGTGAACAGTTAGTAATTCCGTTAAGATTAATAGAACATAATCTTGTTTGAAGTATTTGCACTCTGACCCCTTATGATGAGCACATTTTCAAACTACCCATTGTAGTTCCAAAAGGTCACTAATACCCTTTGTGGACCGTTCGGTAGCTTTTTTTTTTTTTATACAATAAAATCACAAAAAATTGCAAATGATATTGTCCAAGGTAGCTTCTGACCCATTGCAATTACAGAGGTTATTTCGCGAAATAATTTATTTAGTTTTCAGAGTTAATAATTACTGCTTATTGATTAACTCCAAAAGCTATAGCCAAACATTGCTTATGCCCGTTAATTTTAACGGAATTGCTAACTGTTTCACTTTAGTCCAAATTACAAGGGGCAAAAGTGAAAAACGGACCAAGTATGTGTAATTAACACTTATATTTTTAGAAACCTCATTCGATCGTTTGCAGCTTTAAACAAAGATAATTTAATAAGCAGCTCCCATTAAGAAAAGGACAATGAATGTTTCTAAATCAACCTACGCACTAAACAGAAAATATAAGACTAAACATTTAAACGACCATCATTTATAGCAAATTGAGTAGAGTCCAAGCATTGCCCGACAAATGTTTTGGTTCTACAACCCCTTCACAAAATGCTTACATGCTTAATGTGCATCAATAAGACCAATCAAGAAAGGACAATCAATGTATCTTGACTAGCCTGCCCATTAAACGAATAAGATGCAAATAAAAGTTCAAACTTCCACCGTGGCTACCAAATTGACCAGAGTCCGAGCATTGCACGACACAATGTTTTAGCTCTCCTACAACCCCATCGCACAATGCTTACATTCTAAATGTGCACCAGAACACCCCTTTCTCTTAAAGGCAATGAAAACACTCGATCAATTCTTTTATAAATTTATGTAAGTGCTCAATTCCAACTTTGCGAGGGGAAAAATTCCGTCAAAGGAACGATTGAAGAAATACAGTAACTAACATTATAAAGTTTGAGTTGAACATGACTTTACATCACAAAATATTTCTGTAGAGAAAAGAAGAATCCAATTGAACACATGTAAAGGATTTTTCCTAAAACGTTTGAAATGAAAACACAGAAAGCATCAACTTTGTTCAATGGAAATTAACTGTTACTAAAAAACTGGTACCTCAGTTTCACCACTCAGTATCCACCTTCCTTTATCTCTTGCTAGTTTCACCAAGTATTTTTGTAGTTGGTCAATTTCCTTTGACATTTCTATTAACTTTCCTGCAATTTGGAGCAATTATTGACATCAGTCAAAGAAAACAGATTCTTCCATTAGATTGAAAAAGATAACTAAAATTCTGATTTTTGGAAATCATTTGATAGAGGCTTTGGCACCATAGGATGTTGGGGGAAGTGGAGCACTTAAAATAATGTTGCAAATTTATACATTTTCGATGCCACCAAAACAATTCACAAAAGGAAAGATCAAAGCATACCAAGCTGACAAAATTGTAGTTTATACAGATTTGGTGCTGTAAAGATACGATCAATGTCAATAATAAACAAACCTAAAATGGGATTGAGAAAAACATGTACTTGGGCAAAACTTCCTCCAAAGCATTCAAAATTGTATGATACGGTCCAAACTTGGACAGAGATATAATAAAGGAGAAAGAGAGATAGCATGGGGAGGGAGACAAATTAGAGAGAGAGATAGAGAGAGACTTAAAGAGAGAAGCAAGGGAGGGAAAATAATATATTCATTCATATCCTAATTAGCACATGAACTAGCTATAAATAGCCTTACAATTCCCATGCAAGCAAAGTAGAAACTGATGAAAATACATGAACTACCAATGCCTATTTACATGGAACGTGTGAACTACTAATGCATGGTTTACTGCTGCCTATTTACAAGGAATGTGGCCTAGGAAGCACGGACGCGGGTGCGGGGATTCGGGTGCGGGGACGCGGGTGCGGAGAGTTCGGCATTTTTCCCAAAATCAAGAGTGCGGGTGCGGCGGGGGTACTTATATAAAATATTAAAAATATATTTTTATATATTACTATATATGAACCCAAAATTTTTTTTTTCCTAATCAAAACCTAATAACAACAAACAAGCAATAAACTCATAAACATAAAGGCTACTACATTTACTAAGAAAATAAGAATAAAACAAGTTCATAGCAAACATTAAATCACAAAACTACATCAAATTTGATATCATCGGAATTCATGGTATAAGTTCAAACTACCGCAAATTTGATATAAAAAAAAAAACACAAAACGAACCAACATTTGCAGTTACAAATGAACAAAAATCATCTCTGGAAAAAAACTGAAAAATAAAAACTGAATAAAAACTAAAAACTGAACAAAAAACATCTCTGGAAAAAATAAAATAAAAAAAAACATACCAGATTGTCGTTCCTTGTTGGTTGTCGTTTTGACTTGGGGCTAGGATCGTCGTTGGTTGTCGGTTTGACATGGTGGGCTGATCTAACCACAAAATAGAGTTAATAGAGAGAGAGAGAGAGAGAGAGAGAGAGAGACGACAGACTGAGAGAGAAAGAGAGTAACGAGAGACAGAACCGAGAGAAACGAGAGAGAGAGAGAGAGAGAGAGAGAGAGAGACGAACCTGGTTGGGCAGAGCTGGAGATCGCACAGAGCTGCCCTTCTCCCTTATTTCTTTTGATTTTTCATTTTGTGGCTGGAAGTCTAAACGTATGTTAGTACTTAGGGTTTTTTCAAGTTTGTAGTATTTAGGTTTTGGACCCCTAGTTTATTAAAAATTTTGTTTTCAAACTTTTTTTTTTTTTTTATAATGCCCCGCCGCACCCCCTAAAGGTGTCCCTCCCGCACCCCAACGTGTCCTAGCCGCACCCCTTGCGCACCCAGCCGCACTCAAGACGCACCCAAAACTGCCAAAGAACTCAAGCAGAACTCCAAAGAACTAACCGCCGCACCCGTGCCGCACCCGCACTGAGTGCGCACTTAGTTCCCCTGCGGCTCCATTTTAGGAGTGTCCGTGCATCATAGAATGTGGCCAATACAACTACTAAATGGAAAGTGGGTATCACAATGCCTAAACTAATGCAATATATGGAGGTAGTGGAAGATGGAGCAATAATTCAGTTCATGCAAGCCCAAACAATTCGGCACCTCCAGTAACCACCTTGACCAAATCATTCAATGGCTTTGCATGGCTTGAGCACGTAATTAGCACATATCATTGTAGTTTATACAAATCTTTAATTACTTTTTTATTTTTTTTCCCCTCATTTAAGAACTTTGCTAGCATTTTCTACTACTTCCGTTTTCATATGCAGATGAGATTCACATAACCTTAAGAAGTAATCATAATCAAAGTCTACTTACAAAACAAATAATTAAGTACAATACATGCCAATTGACATATGGTGAGGTGCTAAACAATTTATTCCATCTTTTGTCTTGAAAGCATCACTACAAACTTCCACCTCACAGTAGATGATTAAACTAACCCTTCTATGGTGCACCATAGGAAGAGAAAAACAAACTTAATTAAAAATTGGTCTAGGAATGAACTCAATAGGAAGAGAATGTCCTCCACTAAATGACCCCAAATAGCCAATACGACATTGGTTATTTCCCCCTCTTTTTTTCTCTTTGAGTAATGCGATGCTTCTCAATTTATATACTAAATACTGTTCTTCAAAGCTTTAACAGTTACCACTACCACAACATGTGGTAGAATGGTAGTTCAATCACTGGCATACCCAAGAGGGGGGCAGGGGTAGGGATGGCAATTTGCACGATCGATGCGGGTCCCCGCCCCGTCCGCCCCTAATGGGACGTGTTTGGGAAGATTTTATAGGGTTAGGGGCGGGTTTGGGGGAGAGTAGAAAAAACCGTCACAGGTTCGGGGTGGGTTCGGGGCCGGAGGAGTCAACCCGCATAACTTCGATTATATACTCTATTGTGTGTTTTTGCACTACTGCTGTCCCACAGCGTTTGTGTATATTCAAAGCCATGAGGTATTTTCTTCATAAAAGCAAGTTAGGATGTGCAGTTCACACCTTAAGTGCGCGAAATCACATGCTGGTAGATTAAATGCTAGTGCATGAGAAGGAGTGCCCAATTAATTTTAAAAAGTTGCTTCGTAGTTATTGGGAACACAAACACGTGTTGCAAGCATGCACTAAAAGTTAAATGCTATTAGCGGGGCGGGAATGGGTTAGAGGGAAACAGTCGGGGTTGGGGATGGAATGCTTACTATTTCGGGGCGGGGGAGGGGGAGGGTTTTTGGTATTCGGGGCGGGGTCGGGAAATAGCTGCTTGTACCATACCCGCCCCGTTGCCACCCCTAGCCAAGGGGCACAGTCGGACAGGCCCCCACTCAACTTTTTGATATTATTTTTGCATATAACATATTACAACTTTCACCACTTCAAACTCACAAATCTCACTTTGGTACTTATTTTTGTAATTTTAACCCAAAATAATTATCTAATCTACTCAATTAGCCTCAAGTAGACTTGTAAATTTTCCTTTTGAACATTTAAGAGATCTTTGTTTATAAGTGAAACTAGTAAAATATAAATGAATAATTAAGCATGTGACATAATTTTTCGTAAAAAACTATAAGAGATTAGTTTGTATTTGAATTTTTTTTTTACCCGCAACTAGGGGTGTACTCAAGCCAATTCGATTTGTTGGAACATTGCTCAAGCTCGATAAAATCTTAAACAAGCAAGCTTGAGCTCGGCTCGATAAAGAACGAGTGAGATCAAGCCCCACTCGAGCTCGGCTTGATTTAACTTATAGCTCAAGCCAGGCTCTAGGCTCGGCTCACAGCTCGAGCTTGGCTCGGCTTAGAGCCCGAATGTTTTTGGTTGCCACAAGACGAAGAAGCAGCCATTTCTCTTCTCCGCCTTATATAGGCATTCTTCCTCGTCCATTTGCCACAAGTCTCCGATGCGTGAGGAAGAAAAAAAAATGTTATATAAAATTTAAAATCTTTAAACTTACTCAAATACTTTCCTGCAAGGCTGCTACCAAACAGACACCAAGACATAATGTAAAGTTGTTTATGAATCAACTGCCCAAAAGTTAAATTTCAAGCAAAAAATAAAAAATTCTAGAATTGAAAAATCTAAGATTGGCAAAAGATACTTACAGAGAGGGATTGTGAACGGAGAGCCGGTGTAGATTGAAAACCTCTATAAGAATTTTGTAGACTAATTAAGGACATCTCAATGAGCTCTTCTTAAATGTGATGTCAATAATCAATCCTTCCATCATGGATGATTGATTGCAGCCGTTTGAGCTTCTTCTGAATAGAGAGATAAAGGAAAAAGATAGAAACGTAAGACTTCTAGCAAGGAGATAAGGCACAAGGCTTTTAGAATTCAACCAGGCAAGGTTTTTTAAATGTCTCATATACCTATGATTTCATATTGTAACAGCATTCACACTCACATTAACTAAAGCCTTTGTCCACATGTCAAGCCCACGTTGATTCCAACCTATGTCTTCAGCTATTAGTTATACTAATAGAAATAGATAGATTACAAGGGTTCATTTTTATTTCACTTTTGTAAACTCATAAAGGTTAGTCAAAATCATTACATCCAGAAATATACAATCCTTCCCAACAAAACAAAACTAAAGTACCCACAAATTATGGTAAACGATGAACAAAATATTTAAAAACATTCAAAATATAAAACTAACACCAAACTCCTAAACAACTGAATGGGCCATCACTAACTAGACGATGTTAATGATGATGGCATCTTCTGTACTGGATCGATGACATCTTCAGTAGTGGTTGTAGGTGCGATCTTGGAACTACTCTTAGACCTCAACCATATCCTTGCATCACTAGTAGCTGCAGGGGCAATATAGGATTTTCTCATGAAGCACCTCCACCAAAAATTTATCATTAGTACCACCAAACTCGTACTAAAAAAGAACAAAAACAAACCAACGAGGGCATAGTACCATGGATGACCACTTTCTTCATATTTTCTTATGACTATAATTGACGCGCACAAACTAGCAATCACTATGACAAGATTAAAAAAAATTCCGATAGGGCCTTCGTCGCTCATCTTGTGGTTCATAGCTGCTAAAAGTACTCACAAAGAGAGAGATATTAGTGAACATATTATCATAAAAAGTATAGAAAAAGAAAGAAAGGAAAAGAGCGATAATGGCGATAAGGCAACGCGTGTGAGTGACATATATGAGATAGAGAGAGATTGAGCTAAACATGTGTTGGAAAGTGGGTCATTTGATGGACGTTCGATGAATGTCCAAATGGCGTTCAGACGTGTATTGCTTGGGAAGAATTAATGAAGGACTAGTTTTCCTAATGGTGTTGCAGGACTAGGATTACATGGGCAGCAAGTTTAGAGGCTGCGCCTTTGGCGCTTTTAACAACATAGTTACATAGTTAAGGGCATGGTGGGGATAGTAGCAGGAAGTTCTGAATCTATGAACAAAATTAGCGGAATTAGAGCCAACACGGAGATTGTTGAAAAGTGGCTCATTTGTGTCCTTTATTGTTTTGTGTTCTAGATCTCAAGGCCCTTGAGGGGTTTCCATTCCCCACAACAATACATGCATGCTCTCACCTTCTTGAGATAGATAGAGAATAATTTACCCTTGTGATTGGAGCTTTTTTCTTTTTCTATCAGAATTAATACATACATGGATTAAGGGAAAGGAGATAATTAAGCAAGAAGAAGAAAAAAATACACAAGATTTCTGAACTAAAACATGTTCATAATGATTCTGTATTTATTCATGTACAGAGAAAAACAAAGATATAAATTTTACTCAAACATGACTATGAAGACTTGCAAACTTTAAAAAAAGTTGAATTTCGGAATAAGAGAAATGTAGAGTAAATTAAGGAGAAAGTTGAATATTTTCTACGATTGCCCATTTTTCTAATGCACTTCATGAATTTGACTGGGCAAATCAGTCTATGCACTTTATTTTACATTGACTGATTCTAAATTCTTAAAAGACCCAAGGTCAAAGGACTCCCAAATTACAGAGTTAAAAGGGGATCTAAGATTTAGAAACCACAGTAAGAATATAAATTAAGTTTTCCAATTAAACCCATATAGATTCAAAACTTCTTAAAAACTGTCGTTAGAAAAGGGGGTTATCGTACCTTGTAATTTCGAGTCGTTGCGCTCCTCCATCTTCGTTCTCTATGATACTCTGGACATTAGCGGAACAACTTCTCATCTAGATTTATATATAGGCGAATTCTACAGGCAAGCTCAAGCACCAAAAAGGTTCTTGACGTCAAGCGCACAACACGGGCCGTTCGATTTCTACTAGCAGACCAAGAATGTGACAGTATTGAATTTTTAAAAGGGTAAAATTACACTTTTCACCCTCGTAGTTTTGATGTGATATCATTTTGATCCTTGCAGTTTTAATTGTGTCAATTCGGTCCTTACAGTTTCAGTTTAGGTTAAATATAGTACATTCATAAAAAAATTTACAACTTTTGACAAAAATAGGTCATGTGATGCACATGTGAGGTATCGTTAGGGACATAATGATATATTTACATACATAAATTACACTTTACACATTTATATTTAACCTAAATCTGTAAAAAATTATAAGAAAAATTGATCAATAGACTACATTGATCTAAATTGAAATTGTAAGGATAAAATGATAAAATTAAAACTACAGAGACTACAATAAAATCACACCCAAACTATAAGGGTATGAAATATCATTTACCCTTTAAAAAACCAAGAGTGGTTTTGAGTGATTACCATCCCAGACTCCCCGTCGGTAGCCCATCTTTTTGACTTTTACTTGATACATTTGTACTTTGTAAGGAATTTTGCATTTTTTTTATAAAAAATTAGGGGGAATTATTAAAAAATCCTAAAAGTAACTCTCATGAGTTTCAAACTCCAATTTATTTGATCATTTATTAAAAAGGATAAAAGGAATCTAAATCAGTGCTCGTACGGTATAAATGCGCACACCATAGAAAATTTTGTGCATAAATTCAGCCCCACGCGCCCCCACGCGCCCGCCCACGCGCGCCCACTTGCGCCCACTTGCGCCCACTCGCCCATCTTCTCCCAAAGGCTGCTCGCACCGTGCGAGCAGCGTACTGTAGTATTTCTAATTTCGAAAAAAAAATTTAAACTTTAAACATCCATAACTTTTGACCTATAACTCCATTTTTCGCAAATTTTATACCGTTGGAATCGTGTCGACGAGAGCTACAAAACTAGTACCATTGTTGATATGTTTTGAGAAAAAAAAATTTCATATTTTTATATACATGAATAATAAGTGAAATTTCACTTGATATAAATAAAATATTAAGTGAAATTTCACTCAATTCTAGAGCTTTTAAAAGCTCTCCCAAAAAAGGCCTAAGTTTAATTTTTGCAAAGCTCATAAACTAGTTACCAAATGAATTAACATGAAATTGTGCTTTAAAAAAGAAGAAGCACCAAAATGGGGGCCAAACTAAGCCTTAATGTTCATGAGTTCAGTGAAATTTCACTTAATATTCATGTTGGCATGGTGATTTGTTTTTTTTTTTTTTTTTTTAAACAATGCATATTTTGTTAAAATAAGCAAATTTCATAATCAATTATAAAACTCAAATTTTCAACCAAAACAAATGCAGAAATTCTTGTCAAAATTCGTCTTTTTTTAACTTTATTGTTGATATGTTTTGAGAAAAAAGATTTTCATGTTTTTACATACATAAATAATAAGTGAAATTTCACTTAATATACATAAAATATTAAGTGAAATTTCACTTGATATACATAACATATTAAGTGAAATTTCACTTGATATACATAAAATATTAAGTGAAATTTCACTCAATTCTAGAGCTTTTAAAAACTCTCCCCAAAAAAGCTCTAAGTTCCATTTTTGCAAAGCTCATAAACTAGTTACCAAATCAATTAACATGAAATTGTGTTTTAAAAAAGGAGAAGCACCAAAATGGGGGCCAAACTAAGCCTTAATGAGGTAGCAATGGCTTTATTGCTATTCGCCTTTTTTAAAAAAAAAATTTCTCAAAACATATAAATTTGGCATACATAAATATTAAGTGAAAATTCACTGAACCTGTACATCCCTTCTTCCTGAAAAACTTGAAGTTAAACTTAACATTTGTGTACTCGTTCAGTGAGATTTCACTTAGTAGGTCAAGTGAAAATTCACTAACTATTCCAAAAGTTGCTAGAAGTAACTCTCTAAAGTTTAAGATCTAATTTGATACTTACTTTGTTAAAAAGTTGCTCAAGTGTCAATTTAAGTAAAATTTCACTTAATATTCATGTACTAGTTCAGTGAAATTTCACTTAATATTCATATATGCCCAGTGAAATTTCACTTTTTTTTTTTCCTTTCATATTAAACAATGCATATTTCGTTTTAAAAAAAAATCAAATTTCACAAATTAATTATAAAACATAGTTTTTCAACCCAAACAAATGCAAAAATCTTGTGAAATTTCACTAAAACTCTCCTTAAGAACAAAGTGAAAATTCGATTTTTTTTTTCCTCACAACATATCAACTTGGCATATGTGAATAGAGTAATATTTGGGGCACTAACAACTTCCACTAACACTTACTAACACACTCTATCTCTCTCCTAGTGGTACTGTGGGGTCTGCTGTGGACCCCACAGTACCACTAGGAGAGAGATATAGTGTGTTAGTAAGTGTTAGTGGAAGTTGTTAGTGCCCCTAGCATTGCCCATGTGAATATTAAGTGAAAAATCAATAACCCATACACGAATATTATGTGAAAATTCTATTAAGTTCATTTAGAACATGGTATGTAAAAATAAGAGTTTTTTTCTTTTGCTCAAAAGGTATCAACAATGGTACTAGTTTTGTAGCTCTCGTCGACACGGTTCCAACGGTATAAAATTTGTAAGAAACAGAGTTGTAGATCAAAAGTTATGGGGGTTTAAAGTTTCAAAAAACTTTTTCGAAATGGATATGATATGGTACAGCCACTCACACGGTGTGAGTGGCTGAAAACCAAGAACGCGCGTGAAGGGGCGATTAGGGCTGCACATGGGTCGGGTCCCTACAGAACCGGAACCGACCCGATTATGAATGGTTCCATATTTTGAGACCCAGACCCGAACCGATAAGGTTTGGACCCGACCCAGTAACTTTGGTTCGGGTCGGGTTGGGTCTGGGCCACAACCCGGTTTTTTTTTTTTAAAAATATATATTTTTTCTCATATTTTATTTTATTAGTATTTTTATTTATATTCATTAGTGGATACCTATTCTTCTATGTATAATATATCCATTAAAAAAATTGATGAGGGTGGGGAGTCATGAAAATTATTTCCCACCATTAGAAAAGTAGATATAATGTTTTATATATTCATCGATATAATGATGTGCAACCTATAAAAGTTCAAATTAATAAAGTGGTTATGTTTTATATATTCATGGATATAATGAAAAGAAAAATGAGTACTTTGTCAACAAAATAAACAATTAATTAGCAAAAACAGTTTGTCTATTGGCTGGACCAAACCAGACCCAGACCCGACCCAGACCCGAACCGACCCGAACCGAAATATTTGGCTTTTGACTGGATTCGAACCAGACCCGAACCATTTCATTTCAGACCCGACCCAATCGGGTCGGGTCGGGTCTTGGGTAACGGTTTTTTTGTGCAGCCCTAGGGGCGATGTTCACATGGGATTTTCTATGGTACATGTACTTATATGGTGTGAGTACTGACAAGATTCCTTTTGTCCTTTTTAGAAAATGGTCAAACCTTTTGGAGTTTTAAACTTATGAGGGTTACTTGTAGGGATTTTCCAACAATTTTCTAAAAAAATTATTTGTAACTTACAAGTTACAAGGCCGACCCTGGGAGAAGGCGACTAAAGCAACCGCTTTGGGCCCCCAATTTTTTAGGGCCCTACCTCAAAAAAAATCTCAATTCTATAAGGCCTCTTATATATAGTACATAGTTTTTGTAAGCAGAATGGAGAAAAATAATTCATATAGTGTCCCAATTGATTATGACACAAGGCTTGACTTGGTTTAATTTGGTTTGATTTGGTTACACATACAAGGCCTTTGTCGATTTAAAGAAAAGCCCAAATTCTATGGCATGTAATTTCAAAGTCCAAGCACCTAAAAAAATCAAATTGTTCCTGGCAAAGCACAATCATTTGTTTTTGAAGGTCCAAATTGAACCTAACGAAGTACAAACATTTTCTTTTAAGGTTCAAATTGACCCTCACAAAATACAAACGTTTTCTTTGAAGGTCCAAATTAATCCCGACAAAAAACAAATATTTTCTTTGAAGGTTCAAATTGAACCTAACAAAGTACAAATATTTTCTATAAATGTCCAGATTGATTCTGAAAAACTACAAACAAAAATTTTTTTTTTTTTAAGGTTCAAATTGATCCCAACAAAATACAAATATTTTCTTTGAAGGTTTAAATTAATCCTGACAAAGTAAAAATATTTCATGTGAATGTGCAAATTGATCCAGACAAAGTATAATAATTTTCTATAAAAGTCCAAATTGATCCTAATAAAGTACAAACGTTTTCTTTGAAGGTCAAAATTGATCCTAACAAAGAAGAAATATTTTCGTTGAAGCTCCAAATTGAACTTGACAAAGTACAAATATTTTCTATGAAGTTCCAAATTGATTATGACAAAGTACAAATATTTTCTTTGAACGTTCAAATTTATCTTAACATAATACAATTATTTTCTTGAAGGTCCAAACTGATCATGACAAAGTACAAATATTTAAATTGTTTGATGTTTGGATTAGCTTAAATAATTGTTCTCAAAAAGTGTGTTTGGCAAATAATATGAAAAAAGGGTAATGATATGTGCAGAAATATCCAGTCAAAGTCAACCTTCGCCACCTCAGCAAGGAGTGCTGAGTCATCCAGCAATTACGCTCACCACGCAATCATCCCGAGCTGTCCATCTAGGACTGCCCGGGTTCGACCCACAAGTCGGGTGCACGATGCGGGGGCTTACCCCGCGATAGACGCAGCCCCGGGTGCGTCCCATGACGTGCTCTATAAGGTTCCAGGCAGTTTCCTATCTCAGCTAGAAGATTAATGGAAGGAGAAGACTGTTTCCTAATCCGATTAGGAAACTCCCACTGTTTGTGCTGATTAATTGTAATTAGATCATACTACCTAATCAGACTACTTGCCTTGTATGAGTGGTCTCTTGTATCTATAAAGAGACCACTCACCCCCTTCAAAGGGATCGCATTCTTATTCTACATAATCGCAACTTTATGTTGCACACGTACTCTGCCCGGCTGCTCTCTGGTAACTCCAAGCTCTTGTTGGCTCACCAAAGACCCTCGACGACTTTCACATCATAGTGTACTTGCTCAGTCACACCATGTGGACGTAGGTTCCTTCATTAACAGGGTCGAACCACATACAATCTCTCTTGTCTATTTCTTATTATTCTTCTATCAATTTTTGGCATCATCAGCTTGGCGCCGTCTGTGGGAAGCGACAGATTTCTCAAGATAACAAATCTTTTGACTGATCACCATGCCACCGAAGAAGGGTAAGAAGACTACTGCCCCAACAGGTCAAGCGGAATCGCACGCCGGGAAACCGGCTGCCTCCATGACCTCCGAGCAGATAACCGCGGCTCTTGCGCAACTCCTGGAGGGCCAGCGTCAAACTCAGCAGCAAATTGAAGCACTGCTGGCTTGACAGGACAAACCCCTTGAAGCAGAGGATCAGCTCCTGAACGGGGCACTCGATCGCTGGCTGGTGCAGACTCAACGGCGTACCTACACTGCAATAGTATCCCTCCCGGCTTTGGGACGATCCAGGAACGATGAGCGTAGCCATGGCCTCGAGCGAACCTGACAGCGTGCCCGGCCCAACCCACACCAAGCAGGGGACGCTAGAGAGATCATCAACAACACACGCGCTGCCAAAATGGGGGGAGGGGGGGGGAGGGGGGGCCAAGAGCAAACGGCCCGAGAATCAGCCGAAGAATGCCCTGCTAGGTGCCGTAGAGATCTTTTGCACACGATTACCCGAAGTCGAAGCCGGGCCCCATCCCTAAGGACAACGCACTTCGAAGAAGAGGCTTCGTCGTCTGACCTGACCTCCCACACTGATACGGAACAGAAGTCCGATCGGGAGGGCGTTAAGGCCCAAATCAACGACCTACAAAAAAAATCAAAAAAATGAACCGCAGGCCAAGTCGCGACTGCACCAATGCCAAAACTGAGTTGCCCTTCACAATCCGAGTCACAGGATTTCCCATTCCTCGTCTGTGACTGGCGCCGTCGGTCATACCAACGTGTCACACCCGTTCCAGAATTTCATGGTTTTAAAACATGCATAAATTGAGATTTGTGAAATTATTAATGTTATTAATAATTTGATTGAGTTGAGTTGACGTGAGTCAACGGTGAGGTGTCTAGTGGAGACACGAAGACTTGGTAACGCCTGTTGCATTGGCATGATTAAATGACATTTATATGACTTAAATGTTATATGACTTTATCTGGTATTTTGTAAATAGTAATTTTACCTGTATTGGTAAATTGTGGTAATCTTTGATATTGTTATATATCGATTTGAGAACTGTGGTGAGAACGTGAGTGTCACGTTAATTGAAAAGGTAGGTTGTGTAGGGATTCCACAGAATTTAGTTTTTCAGACGTTATTTTTGGACCCAAACGAAACCTAATCGAAAACTTTTGAAATTTATAATTTTCACTTGTAAAGTTATAAAATGAACGTGTGCGAAGTTTCAGGATTTAATTAGAAGTTTTGAGAAACTTGTGGGGAGGTAAACGTAATTCCCCGAAAACTTGCCTATATATATAGATGAGATGAGAATTCAAATCTCATCCACAACTTCTAAATATCTAGAGAGAGGAGAGAGAAGGGAGATTTTGTTGCCTCGGGCTTTGCGACGACAAACGACGACCGTTCGTCCGTCAGATTTTCTCCAAATTCAAGATTTGAACTCGTGGAGGTAAGACCTACGTTTTGATATCACTTAGGCTGTGTTTGGCCAACTTTTGTAAAAATCTTAATTCTAGACTTTTGGGAAAAATCAGGTAAAACTTGTAATCGTACCAAATTCGAAATCCGACGATTATTTATTCCCCTAGACGATCCTTCAAAGTTTGGGGGAAATCGCACGAGGTATGAAGTTCTAGCTTGTGAAATATAGGGAAATACATGTTTTATATTTCGACGACGAAATTGTGATCCGGGCGAAATCCATGTGTTAATTGTAGGCCCGTTAATTATGCACGCGCTAAATTGTGAAAAGCATGTCTAAATTTCCGCGAGCACGTTAAGTTGTCTATGTGGGTCAAAGGGGAGTCTTATACAAATTCATGCCGGAGTAAGCTTCTCGATGTTTGAGAATTTAGTAGCGACGGCTACTGTGCATGGTTGATAGACTTGGACTTGCCATGGCACTTGTGGATACAATGGTTGATAGACTTGGACTTGCCATTGGTATCGCGGTTTAAGGCTTGGACTTGCCGCTACCGGATGAATGCGTATTTTTCTTCCTAGAGACTATTGTATGATTTATGAGATTAAAGAATGTTTCATCATATATTGTACATGTTAGACTTGTACGCTCAGCATATAGCTGAGCAGTGGAGATGTACTCCATTGCAGGTAAGAAGAAAGACAAGAAGAAGTGTGTGGAGTGAGGCCGATGAACGCCGGGGGATCACCTTGTATATGTTTTTGTTTTAAATCCTAAACTTGTGTAAGGATTTGAATGTTGTAATATGTTGTAATAGAACCATAGATTAGTTCTATAGTATTGTAACCTTGTAATTGAACGTCTGTAATTATGTTTTAATACGTTAAAATCAGTTGTGGTTGTGTTTGTTGTTGGTATTGAGTAGCAGGACTTGTTAATTTCCAACACAGGCTGCCCAGCAGGGGAGCAGTCGACTGGACCCAGGATCAATCGACTGGACCTCGTGGGATTGAGGCACTGAAAGTATATTATAAGAGAAGCAGTCGACTGACCCCTTGGACAGTCGACTGAACACTGTTAATTTTGGCTACTGCTTCTTAGAATATAAAAGCAGTCGACTGGTTTCAGAAAGCAGTCGACTGAACCTCTGTATTTTTGAAATGGATTCTTGTGAACCCTTTTGTTTGAACAAAACTTTTTATAACTCTGATTTCAATGGATTTTACAAACTCAGAGGGTAATGTTCCCTAAGTTTTAAATACCCAGGATTGTTTTAAAGTTCTTTCCGCTGCGTATATTTATATGATTGTTTGGATGAGCCTTGGTGGCGTGCCACGTGTCCTATTTCCACACGTAGTGGGATGGGTCGTGACACAACGTGATCTCTGGAGGAATATTAGGTGGAGGGGACTCACAGTCAGCGAGAAAGAGGCATGCTCGGGCATCCTGAGCGGATGTCCTGCAGGTCCAATCAGCTAACTCCCCACCGACCAATGTGATGACGTTCTGATCCAACGATGTAGATGACCTACATTGCCCCCACGACGATCCGCTGGTGGTGACACTCTCCATAGCCAATTACATGGTAAAGAGGGTGTTAGTGGACACATGCAGCTCTTCTGATACTCTGTTCGCCTCATCTTTTGATCAGTTTGGGATATCAAGGGATCGGCTCCGACCAGTGGCCATTCCCATGGTAGGATTCAATGGATCAAGTACATAACCGCTCGGGGTGATCGAATTGCCCGTGCTTATGGGAACCTACCCGCAGCAGGTCTCTGTCCTCACAAACTTTGTTGTAGTGGAAGCCCCCTCAGCTTATAATGTCATCCTTGGAAGGCCCACGCTCAACAAAGCCAAGGTGGTTGTGTTAACCTACAGCCTACTCATCAAGTTCCCAACCCCCCAGGGGTCGGGAATCCTGCGTGGAGATCAAGCAACTGCTCGAAGCTGTTATGTCAGCTCCCTGCGCAGAGAGGCAATCACAAAAGCGCTGAATGTTCAGGAGATGGATCTGAGGAACGCAAGGGATGGAGTAGGCCTGGTGGAAGAACTGGATCAAGTGGTACTGGACCCCCAATTCCCAGACCGGTCCATCAACATTGGCACTCTCATGGAACCAAGTCTTAGAGAAAAGTTAATACAATTCCTGAGAGAGAGCCAAGACGTCTTTGCCTGGTACCATGAACACATGCCTGGAATTAATCCTCGAGTCATGTCCCACCGTCTCAATGCTGACCCGAGCTCCAGCCCGGTAAAGTAGAAGAGGAGGGATATGGCTCCTAAAAGGCAAGTGGCAATGCACGAGGAAATCGAAAAGCTCCTCAAGGCAAGGTCGGTCCGAGAAGTTCATTATCCCGATTGGTTAGCCAATATGGTGCTGGTCAAGAAGAGTAACGGAAAGTGGAAGATGTGCGTGGACTTCGCTGACCTTAACAAGGCTTGTCCCAAGGACTGCTACCCACTGCCTAGGATAGACCTCTTATGGACTCCACTGCCGGTCATTCACTCCTCTCCTTTATGGATGCCTACTCGGGATACAATCAGATCAACATGTATTCCAGGGACGAAGAGAGGACTTCTTTCATCACCAACCAGGGGACATGTTGCTATAAGGTAATGCCCTTCAGCCTCAAGAATGCTGGGGCAACTTACCAACGCCTAGTCAACCACATGTTCAAAGATCTGATCGAGAAAACAATGGAGGTATATGTTGACGTCCTCTTGGTCAAAAGCCCAGACGAAGCCGTCCATCTCAAGTATTTGGTCGGGGCCTTCAGCATCTTAAGAACATTCCGGATGAGGTTGAACCCGACCAAGTGCACGTTTGGAGTCTCATCCGAGAAATTCCCAGGGCATCTAATCAGCAGGCGGGGAATCGAGGCAAACCTTGAAAAAAATCCATTCTATTATAAACATGCGGTCACCCCGGTCAACAAAGAAAGCACAAAGTGTGGCCGGACGGATAGCTGCCTTGAACATATTTGTCTCTCGGGCAACCGATCGGTGCCTATCGTTCTTCAGAATCCTCCACAAGGCTTTTCAATGGTCAGAAGAGTGTGAAGAGGCGTTTCAGGAGCTCAAAAAGTACCTGACGTCGCCTCCTCTGCTCTCGACGCCAGTACCAAAGGAGGAATTATTTCTTTACCTAGCAGTGTCGTCCTCGGCAGTAATATCATGTTAATTTATTTGGTAATTAGTTTATGAACTTTGCAAAATTGAACTTAGGGCATTTTTGGGGGGGCTTTTAAAAGCTCAAGGTTGCTTTTTGGTTTCATGATTTTTTTTTGAAGAGTAATATGTCACCTGTACAAAATTATCAAATAACTTAATAATAAATTTCATAAGCTACTTTTAAAAAGTCACATGGGGGCCAAACTAAGCCTATGTGATGTTCACTATAATGGACTTATAGAATACTCAAATTAGAAATAACACAAAGTGCATGAGTCGGTCATGTGGGTGTAACTGTCACACCCAGAGACAGGTTCACAGTTTGGTGAGAGGGAGCTAAACCCACTCACTTTTTGTGGGAAAAATACTTGCATGTAATTTTATAGGCATTGACACTTTATTTTCTATAATAAACACCACTAAAATAGAAGTCTAACAAAGAGAATGGTGTCATTTTTGTCATTTAATGGTCCATTTGTCACTTGAGTTGATTAAAAGCTTAAGACTAATGCTATATTTCTCAAATCATAATCCTAAATAATCATCCTAAATGATGTGACAGTAGTCCATTAACCAAATGGACGTACTTGATTGGCGACGAATAGTTGCCGTTTAAAGTCCTAAATATACCCTTTTGTTAGCCCATTTCATGTAGTTATTAGTTATTTTTTAATAAGTATTCTAGATTTCTAGGATTTGGAGCTTTAACTTGAAAATGCACAAAAATCCAACGATTAGTGGCTTTGGAAGTCATTTTGGGCTTACACGGTGATTCCGGTGAAAGCTGAATGCAGTAGTAGTCTCGAAAAATTACATTTTTGACAAGGAATACTTTGGATTTGAGAAATTTCTTCAGAGATATAAAATGTAGATCTTCGAGTTGCGGACGCGTGGTTTTAAACGGCGAGTCAATCCGAGTTTCGAGCAAAACGTTATCGCAATTCTACGAAAGTCGCGCAGTGCAGCAAAAACTACCTCGCGCGAGCGGGCCGCGCGAGCGACCTGTGAAAAAACCAAAAACGCGTATTTTGTTAAATTAAAGTGCCCAGCGAAGGTGGTTGTGCATATGACGTCCAGAAACGTAAATATAGCAGTTTTAGTACGATTTGGCTTAGGAAAGCTTCCTAAATCCTTCCAAACTCTATATAAATCCTATTCTAAATCTATTTTGTGGTTACACATCATTACACAACATTAGATACATCCATATACAACTAAAATTTCAGCCATTGAAGGGGGGAAAGCAAGGAGAAGAAGAAGAAGACCAAGGATTCTCATGGCCTCCTCCATCAACCTCTTGCCGTTCATCAATTCTATGGCCGCTTAAACCTAGATCTAGGGTTTCAATGAAACCCTAGCCAAGTAATAGGGTGTATTTTATGTTTTTATTTTAGTTTTATTATGTATGGATGACAGTTACATGTTCCGAGAATTTTTATAAATAAATCGTGCTTTTATTGATTAAATCGTTACTTTCAAAGTTTACTCTTGTCTTAGATCTATTTTGATGGTAGTGTGCTCAATGATCTATGCTTGCTGTGCTTGTTTAGATTATTTACATGTAATGGTGCTTAAATTGAATTGTGCTAACCGAAGATGGATTATATTGGTGCTTGAACCATAATTATTTTCTTGACGGAGGAATTGGACTTGTAGCTACAATTCCCCATTATCATCCAACTTAATAAGCTAAAGTAATTCGTAAATACCCTTATTATGAAGCTAGTGGTGGATTTACAATCTTAGGTTCCTTAAACTTATTATAAAAATAAATATTTAATTACTTTCATAATTTAGATTTACTTTAATTATTATTAGTTTAATTAAAATCAAATCAAAATCTGTTTTCCTTAAATTAGCTAAATTTGGGTTTTAAAATTAAAGCGCGGTAGTTAACAATCTCTGTGGGTTCGACCTTTACTTCCACAATGCAAATCTTTAGAAAAGTAAAATATACTTTTATATCTTGATTTTGACAAGATCAATTTTTGGCGCCGTTGACGGGGATTGCATTACTACCTTTAGTTTTAGAATCTTAGTTTAGTTAATTCGTAAATACTAGATTAGGTTTTTTTTTTTTTTTTTCTTCTAATTTTTCGTTTTTGTTTTAAGTTACTAACTTTTTTTTTTATTTTTGTAATTTCTTAGGAACTCAAAATTCTAGCGCTTCGAGTGGAGCAGCTGTGCACGTCAAAGGAGCTTACGCGAAAAAAAAATTCAAGTAAATTGCTTCTTATGAAGCTCGCTTTAAACCACTGTAAGTCAGGGCGTTGTGACGCACTATTTGCATTAGTTTAGGGTTAATTGCACTGTATTAGCTAGGACACCCAGGGCGCTGGGAATTGACGTGGTCACTGCATTACAGGATAATTTACATGCATCACAGTAGTTGAGTGCTTGTTATCTTAGTTGCGTGATTGCTATTTGTTTTTCTTTTTATTATTATTTGAGTCAGTTTATTTTCTTGTAAGTTTATGTTTGGTACACGCTCAAGTAAACCGGAATTAAAACCTTGCGATCTTGAACTTGAACATACATTAAGAATTAACAAGTATTCAAACATAACTTTTAGAACTAGGTTAAACATAGACGACGAATTAACTCCGAAACCATCGTCGTTGTTTGACTTCGAAATACGTAGTACCCTTAAAAATCTAAAGAAACCACACTTTATTAACATAGAACCTATTCCAATGGCCGATATTGGAAATAATCAAAACAATAGAAATAACAATAATAACTCTAATATACCACCACCTCCTCCGCTTAAAGATTATTTTATTCCTATAACTTACACGCCACAGGCTGGTATCGAATTACCAGAGGCGACGGCATCTCACTTTGAGATAAAGTCGTCTACCATCTCGCTACTTCCTTCTTTCCATGGTCGTATAAATGAAGACCCGTATCAGCACTTAGGGGATTTCCAAGATATATGCTCTACGTTAAAAATCCAAAATTTCACTGATGATGAATTGAAACTGCGTCTCTTTCCATTCTCTTTAAAAGATAAAGCGAAGTATTGGCTCCAATCTTTGTAGCCAAACACTATAAAAACATGGGAAGCATTACATACTGCATTTTTACAAAAGTTTTTCCCAATCACAAGAACAAATCAAATAAGAAAATCTATAACTAATTTTGTGATGCAAGATGGGGAAACACTTTATGACACATGGGAGAAATTTAAAGAATTATTACATTCCTGCCCACATCATCAGGTTCTTAAGTGGCAATTAGTTCAAGTCTTTTATGAGGGACTTATTCCCTCTGTTCGTAATGCCGTTTGTGCGGGTACTTTCCTACATAAAAGCGCCAACGAGGCCTGGAAAATATTTGAAACCTTGAGTGAGAATTCGATGCATCAATATGTGTCAGTACGTTCTGGAGGATATCTGCCACCACCAAAAAGAGAGGTAAAGTTCGAGTCAAGTCATTCAATTGAATTTCAAGAATTAAATAGAAAACTTGACCAACTTATGAGAATGGGAATTAGGTCCACTCCACCTTCTTCAGAAGTATGTGCGTTTTGTTCTGAACCTTCTCATAATATCTTTACATGTCCTTCTGCATCTCAATTTCCGGAATTCGTGGAGCAACACATTAATTCTATTCAACAATACCCACGAAATAATTATAATTCGACTACTAATAATCCGGACGCGCCATGGAGAAACCATCCTAACTTCTCGTGGAAAAAATAATAATAATAATCCTAATGAGGCGACTAATTTTCCTAATGCATATCGACCTCAGTTTCAACCTAATCAATACCAACAACCGCCTCCTAATTCGAACCCTTCAAGGGGTAACGTTTTTGAGGAAAAGGTGTTGGCGTCCCTTAATAAAATCGAAACACAAGTACAGGCACAAGCAGAAATAGTGCACTCACACACACAATCCATTGCGAAACTTGAATCCCAAATGGGACAACTAGCTACTATAGTAAGTTGTAGAAACGAGGGGACGTTGCCTAGTCAAATTATTCAAAACCCTAAGGGACAATACGAGGTTAAGGGGTCGAATGAGCAAGTAAACGCCGTCTCAACTAGGTTGACTACACGAGAGGAAGAGGTAATAGAAATTTCGAATGAGAATGTGATAGATATGAACATCAACTCTAATACAAAGAAGGGTAAGGACGCGAGCCAAAATAAGAAAGAAAAAGAAACGGCCTTGACTAATCATTTACCGAAATTTCCCTTTCCACCAAACGTTGATGAACCATCAAATTTTCCAAAGAAAGGGTCAAAGGTTGAGGATATACTCGAGGTATTTAAACAAGTTAAAATCAATATTCCATTACTCGATGCTATTAAACAAATTCCCGCTTACGCTAAATGTCATAAAGACCTATGCACTCAAAAACGTAAATTGCGTAGTCATATTATGAAAAAGGTATTCCTCACGGAAAAAGTAAGCTCCATATTCCAACATGCTACTCCGAAATATAAAGATCCAGGTACGCCTACGATATCATGTGTCATAGGTGACACAATCATTTATCGGGCTCTCCTTGACTTAGGAGCTAGTGTTAAACTCTTACCTTATCACGTCTATAAACAATTAGGACTAGGTGAACTTAAACCTACGGCCGCTACAATACAATTAGCGGATCGTTCTATTAAAATCCCTAGAGGAATCGTTGAGGACGTCTTGGTTAAAGTTGATAAATGCTATTATCCTGTAGACTTCATGGTCCTTGACACTGAACCCGTGCTAAATTCTAAGAAACACACTCCTGTCATCTTAGGCCGTCCATTCTTAGCGACTGCTAATGCTCGTGTTAACTGTAGGACGGGGGTAATGAAAGTGTCGTTTGGGAACATGAACATGAAATTGAACGTTTTTAATGCTATGGATCAACCTCCTAAAGATGACGATTACCTATGTGAGGCGGAATGTGAGGTAAGACGGAATATTGAGCCTAACAGAGAACTGAATATGGGTGAGGAAAATAATATAATTCGTAATGAGCGGATGAATTTAAATAATCTGGACCCTAATGATGAATTCACTCGGAAGGTAAGAAATAGATTTGAACATAATAAGGATGATCCGTCAAATGAATTAATCCAAAGCAACATTATTTCTGCTTACCACCGAACTCTTCCTGATATCCTTAGGGGTACACAGTTCGATTTACAGCCTCCTTGAATCTTGAGCTAGAATGGTCTAGCTAAAGACGTAAAAGATAGCGCTTCTTGGGAGGCAATCCAAGCTTTAATTCGTTTGTTTTATTAATTTTTGACTATTTTTGCGTCGTTTTGGTCTGTTTTTGAGTTTCTAGACAGGTTTGGGGGTTGGAGTAAAGTTATTTTTAATTTATATACAAAAAATAGGTGAAACATGAGAAAATACCATTTTTGCGCGCGCGGCTCGCTCGTGCGAGAATGTGCCTTAGTTTTTTTTTTTCTAACTTTCTTTTTTTTTTATGACCCCTCAGGTTCATATCGCGCCTCAGCTCGCTGGCGCGAGGCTTCCTCGCTCGCACGAGCCTGAAAAAAAAAAAAAATTGTCTCGCGGAGGGATTTGCGCTCGCAACGTCCGCTCGCGCGACCCCCCCCCCCCCTTCTGGATTTTCTTCTTTTGTTTCTTCTATCCTCCTCCCAACCCTGGTCAGTAGTTTTAACTCTTCTTCTTTTGTTTCTTAGGTCCTTTTAGATCGAGTCGTTTGTTATTTTCATAAGTTTTGGTTATCTTTTCTTTCCTTTTATAGTTTGTTTTCGTGTTGTCTTCATAGTGTTGTTATTTCTTATAGTTTATTTAATTTCGTTTAGTTTAGTTATAGTTCTTTTAGATGTTTTTATTATTTTCTTTGTTCGTCTTTTATTAAGAAGTCACAGGTAACATTGAATTTTATTAACATATTCCTTTGTGTTCACCTGTTTGTGAGTGTCGAGATCGAGGTATCGTCGTTCCTTCCTTACGTACTTTCCTTTCTTTCATTTTATTGTTTCATTGGGGGTAATGAAAGGTTTAGGTTTAGGGGTATGCATTCACATTATTATTATTACACTAAATTTTTCAAAAAAATTTCGATACTTGTGCTTAAATAAACGATGATTACCGACATTTTTGTAATATAAATTTGATACTTCTTGTTATGTAACTATGATTGTTATAGAATGGTAAACATGAGAAGATGTGATTAACTATTTGCTGAAGCATGATATGACATTTTAGGTCATGTATCGTTCGAATCGTAGTTTTATATCTTAGATTTGCACGCAAACCTATGCACTGCACGTAGTCACTTGAATACATGTTTGATGTGAACTATAATATGATTCGGATTTCTAGATAGCACAAGGTGGAGACTAAACCCAATGAGCTTTTGAGCCTATCTTTTCTTTTTTGAGGGTTATAAATACATCTTGTGTTTGTCGAATTTCATTAAAATAGCACATTAACTTGTTGTTTAGTCTCATTATTCTTTTCTTGGTTGATAGTCAAGTTAAAATATTTTCTACCATGCTAAATAATCTTCCGTCGTAAATGTTGAAGAACCATATAACCATAGGACATGATTTTAGGCCTTCTTTGTTTGCTACTCACCGATAAATGATAAATTTCCTTAGTTCGCCATTTGAGCCATTAAAATGCCATTTTCTTTCTTTAATTACCATTATCCTGTTTTTGCTCTAATTTGGCCAACTTGGAGTTCACCTCTGAAAGATTGATCAACTTTTAGTGGTGTTAAGGCGATGTGTGATTGAGAAGAAGAAGAAGAAAAAGAAAATAAGATGATGTTTGGGGTGGTTGCCTTGTTATTTATTGAATATTCGTTTCAAAAGTAACGAGGAGGAAAAGAATAGAGAAAAAGGCAATGAAGAAAAAATAATAAGGTTAAAAAAAATGAAAAAAGGAAAAAAAGAAGAGGAAAGAAATTGAAAAATATGGAAAAAAGTATGAAAATATGAAGTTGGTAGAAGAGAGAATGAAAGAAATCGAACATGCCTTACAATGCCATTCTAAAACTACCTAACAAATCCTTTCTATCATTTTTTCCATTGTCTGAGCCACATTACAACCTTTGAAAAGTCCTATTTGATCCTAGAAAACATGGTTTTGGATATGTAAATGATGGGAGGGGGATTAAAACATGGTAATGACTAATTTTTCTTGATTGTTGACATCTTATCCATGAGACTACTGTTCTTTCGTGTCATGCGTCTTTTTCGAGTCATATGTGAGCATTTCTCGTTTTGAAAACATATTTCCTTTACTCACATATTTTAGAAAAATTACACTTGTTTCTGAGTGTTTCATTTTAGAGTGTAATTAACATTGTGAGATTCGTAGTCGAGACATAGTTAATTGGTTATCCGAGTTATATTCCAAGTTCATGACATGCGCGTGTTCATTTGACTATCATATCACACACGTGCAATTTTATGAGAAACTCTATTGATTTATACGATGCATGTGCTTGAGATTGTTTTTCATGATGTAGGTAGACGTTTGATTCCGTTTCTTCTTGTTCGTTATTCTATTTCAAATCATCGTTCTATGATAAGGAGTATTTGATTGCTTTGTTTTTCGTTTGAATAAAACTTTTTAAATTTATAAGTTAATAAAGATGGTTGTGGGTGACTTGTTGATGAGAACCCTCACGAAACTTTACTCGTCCGACTAGGGACACCTAGGAGTTTAAAAGGCTTGTTGCATATGCTAAATGCAATCGTGATCCATGCGAAAATGGAGTAGCATTTGTAGTAGTAGTTTTATTTTTCTGTTCTTTTTGCTCGAGGACTAGCAAAGTATAGGTTTGGGGGTGTGATCGGCGACGAATAGTTGCCGTTTAAAGTCCTAAATATACCCTTTGTTAGCCCATTTCATGTAGTTAGTAGTTATTTTTTAATAAGTATTCTAAATTTGTAGGATTTGGAACTTTAACTTGAAAATGCACAAAAATCCAATAATTAGTGGCTTTGGAAGTCATTTTGGGCTCAAACGGTGATTCCGGTGAAAGCTGAATGCAGTAGCAGCCTCGAAAAATTGCATTTTTGACAAGGAATACTTTGGATTTGAGAAATTTCTCCAGAGATATAAAATGTAGATCTTCAAGTTACGGACGTGTGGCTTCAAACGGAGAGTCAATCCGAGTTCCAACGCAATTCTACGAAAGTCGCGCAGTGCAGCGAAAACTACCTCGCGCGAGCGACATGTGAAAAAACCAAAAACGCGTATTTTGTTAAATTAAAGTGCCCAACAAAGGTGGTTTGTGCATATGACGTCCAGAAACGTAAATATAACATTTTTAGTACGATTTGGCTCAGGAAAGCTTCCTAAATCCTTCCAAACTCTATATAAATCATATTCTAAATCAATTTTGTGGTTACACATCATTACACAATATTAGATACATCCATATACAACTAAAATTTCAGCCATTGAAGGGGGGAAAGCAAGGAGAAGAAGAAGAAGACCAAGGATTCCCATGGCCTCCTCCATCAACCTCTTGCCATTCATCAATTCTATGGCCGCTTAAACCTAGATCTAGGGTTTCAATGAAACCCTAGCCAAGTAATAGGGTGTATTTTATGTTTTTATTTTAGTTTTATTATGTATGGATGACAATTACATGTTCCGAGAATTTTTATAAATAAATCATGCTTTTATTGATTAAATCGTTACTTTCAAAGTTTACTCTTGTCTTAGATCTATTTTAATGGTAGTGTGCTCAATGATCTATGCTTGCTGTGCTTGTTTAGATTATTTACATGTAATGGTGCTTAAATTGAATTGTGTTAACCGAAGATGGATTATGTTGATGCTTGAACCATAATTATTTTCTTGACGGAGGAATTGGGCTTGTAGCTATAATTCTCCATTATCATCCAACTTAATAAGCTAAAGTAATTCGTAAATACCCTTATTATGAAGCTAGTGGTGGATTTGCAATCCTAGGTTCCTTAAACTTATTATAATAACAAATATTTAATTACTTTCATGATTTAGATTTACTTTAATTATTATTAGTTTAATTAAAATCAAATCAAAATATGTTTTTCTTAAATTAACTAAATTTAGGTTTTAAAATTAAAGCGCGGTAGTTAATCAATCTTTGTGGGTTCGAGCTTTACTTCCACACTGCAATTTTTAGAAAAGTAAAGTATACTTTTATATCTTGATTTTGACAAGATTAGTACCCACTGTCACATCATTAGGATGAGAATTTAGAATTAGGATTTGGGAAGCATGATATTACTCAAAGTTAAATCTAACCCCCTTCTCCACAAAAGTGTATTTTCTTATGATTCTAAGTGTGTATTTGAATACGGATAAAACTTGGTGCACAACTTGTGCGCAGCCCAAAAAAATGTGTATCTCTCTCCTGTGATGTCAGTGAACCCCACAGTAACTCAGGAGAGAGATAGACACACTTTTTAAAGTTGTGCATAAGTTATGTCCATAGAATTGTCCTTTGATGTGACCAAGGGCGGATACAGGGTTATGAAAGAGGGGGGGCTTGATAGAAGCGAAAGCAGGAAGTTGCACCCGATGGACTGAGTTCATACGAGTTCGAGGGCAGTGCCCCCGAGAGATAAAAAAAAATTGGGTCAATTTATATGTAAATTTTCTGTAAAACTTGAGATGGTCAAAATCAACTTGGGTAAAGTTATGTTAATAAGGAAAAGAAATTTTGTTTGACTCAATACTTAGAATAGGTTCGATTCCATGGTGTCAATATTCATTCAATTGTTCTTTATATGAAAATTTTAACTTAACTCATGGTATAAAATGGAATAAATTACAATTATTGTTACAATATGTTTCTGCAATACAAATCAATGCACATTTTTATAGCTTGGTGCGCTTGGTATCACAATTTTTCCAATGAGTAATACTTGGGGCACAACCAAAGCCACAACCTTATGCTCACAACCTCTATTTTGTGTCTATCTCTCTCCTAGTGGGCACTGTGTGGTCACTGACACTGTGAGACCCATCAAAAGAGAGATAGACACAAAATAAAAATTATGGACATAAAATTGTGATTTTAGTTGTGCCCCAAGTATTACTCTTTTCCAATACATATAAAGTAGTGCTACAAAAATTAACATATAAACTCATAAAATACGAGGTTTTGTATAAACTTGGATAAAGTATGATGACAGTGTGAAAACGCGGTCCTAGAAAAAGTTAATCCCATCCGTCTATCCCTGTGGTAAAGCATGTGTGACCAACGCTCGGATGAGTTCCATTTGGACTACCTCTTTTATTCGAGAAATTATTCAGTGAGTCTGTCACGCTACATAAATATGCTGACTTGATATGATCAAGAAATCCCAATCATCCATTTGCCTTCTCCTTCCAAAGGGATCTTGACAAGTGGTTATCATATTTAAAATTTAAAATTCTACTAATCTCTTGTCATGATCTCCCTAAAAAATCCCTAAAAAGAAGGGACAAATGGACGGTTGGGAACAAATAGTCACACCGTGATGGACTCACTGAATAACTTCTCTACTTGTCACATCAAGGAGTAAAAAGTCTTAAAACCCAGAGACCCAAAACTCATGCAACACCCAAAAAAAAAAAAAAAAACCAACAGCGTGCACTTTTGCTCTGAATCGTCTCGACGCCACCATGATTCCGATGATGGATTTCGGTGTCCCAACCTTGAACTCGGATGCACTAGTTCAAGCAAATATGAAATTTGTTCACTTTCTTCAAGTGGCTTTCACTATCATACGAGGCCTAGCAGTATTCGAGGTGCGATTTTGTTATTAGATATTTTTCATTATCTATGAATTTTCTATACATCCCATAGAACGTGTGCAGATTACTGGTTTCTGTATGTATATTCATATCTGCGTTTTGTTTATTTGGATTTCGGACGTTGTTTATGTGGATTTCCCGTTTTGTTAACAGGCCAGCCCTGAGATTTTGAGGACCCTACTCGAACTTTTAAATGAGAGTCCTCTGTATATTAACATAAATATTACAAATATTATTTATTGATTACTTAAATAATAAATTTGGGTTAGTATTTTTAAGAGGGGGCCTGCCTAAAAGGGGGCCCTAAGCGGCCACGTGTGTCGCTTCCCTCAGAGCCGGCCCTATTTGTTAATCTCCCGTGCTAGCTACCGTGACAGTATATGTGTCTTCTATATTTTCAAATCTGAGTATGAGCATGAACTGATAGTAGATGTATACGGATTAATGGGGCTTGTAGGTTGGGATTTAGAAGAGAGAGAGAGAGAGAGAGAGAGAGAGAGAGAGAGAGAGAGAGCAATTAGGATTCAGCAAGACAGAGCATAGTTACCATCGTAGAAATTCAATGGATTATGTTGATAATGAATTATGCATGGCAGAGAGAGAGAGAGAGAGAGAGAGAAAGAGAGAGGGTTTTTAGCAGAAGCGGATGGAAGGAATTTGTAGTGACCAAACTTTGTGTTTCTGGGGCGATGGCGCGTGCTGGAATTCGTGGTGCGCGTGGTGGTGTCAGGTAGAATTGAGATGGGCCTTGGAATTGCTGGGCGAAGTGAGTTGAGCTTAGGCTATACAATTGTATAAGTGGGTTGGTCTCGGCATTGGGCGGTATCATCAATCGTTAAAAATATTAGTCCTCCCTATTTTCAAGTTTGCACATTGTTTAAAAAATTTATTTATTTTTTGTTCAATACATAACTAAAGTCTATTAATTTTTTACGTGTTTTAACTTTTTCTATTACGGAGTAATTTTTTGTGTTATTCTAGAGTCTAGACTATATATAAAGTCTATTTGTCTTTATTGTTACAGGTATTATAGAAAGTTTATGTAAAATTTATAGTTGATTTTTAAAAGTGGACAATTATTTTGATACATTCAAAAAAAAGAAAAATAAACACTTATTTCGGGACAAAAAGAGTAATAGATTTCACAATCATGTTTGTGCCACGTGATCTACGAAGGGCAAATAGGTCAGTTTATGGCCAAAAAAAAAAAAAACAGTTTCGTCAATCATCCTATATTTGAGAGTATCAATTCGCAATTGGGCATTGTTTGGAGGAAGTCCTTTTAGCTTATTGTTTTTGCTAATTTTTATTGGGACATTTACCAAAAAGGACCTCAATACACTATTTATTAAGCTAAAGTACAAATTAGAAAGTGATTTAACAAAAAGGACAAAAAGTTGACAGCTGGTGCTCGCACGGTATAAGTGCGCACACCATAGAATCTCCAATCACAACCACCATCACCTCACGCGTCCTCACGCGCGCGCCCATGCGCCCCCACGCGCCCATCCTTCTCCAAAGGCTGCTCGCACCATGCGAGCAGCGTACCGTAGTATTTCTAATTTTGAAAAATATTTTTAAACTTTAAACATCCATAACTTTTGACCTATAACTCCATTTTTCGCAAATTTTATACCGTTGGAATCGTGTCGACGAGAGCTACAAAACTAGTACCATTGTTGATATGTTTTGAGAAAAAAAAATTTCATATTTTTATATACATAAATAATAAGTGAAATTTCACTTGATAGTTGATATACATAAAATATTAAGTGAAATTTCACTCAATTTTAGAGCTTTTAAAAGCTCTTCCAAAAAAGTCCTAAGTTCAATTTTTGCAAAGCTCATAAACTAGTTACCAAATGAATTAACATGAAATTGTGTTTTAAAAAAGAAGAAGCACCAAAATGGGGGTCAAACTAAGGCTTAATGTGTCACAGCCCGGTCCCACAATAGCGGAACCGGAGCCCGTGGCACGCCACCGAGGCTAAACCAATTCATTAACGTTCCCAAAAATTAGGTTTGAAGAACACACGCAGCGGAAAAACAAAACACAATTTAAAACCAGAGGTTCAGTCGACCTCTCAGTCGACTGCTTAGTCGACTGCTCAGTCGACGGAGGTAGGCAGGGATTTTAATAGTAATTCCAGTCGACTGAAACTGGAGGTCCAGTCGACTGCTCAGGAGCCCAGTCGACTGCTTCTGCTAAAATAAGAAGCAGTAGCTAACAGATACAGGGGTTCAGTCGACTGCTCAGTCGACTGCTCCCCTGACAGCAGCCCAATCTGCAGAATACAAGTTTTAAAGCTTTCTAACTATCACCCAATGATCAACCACTCAATCCAAACTCAGTCCAAAGAAATCTTAACTGGATTAAAGCATTACCAAAACAACGGTTTAAAATCCATTCTATTATACCAAGTTTAACATGGGTTAAAACAACCAAACTTTTTATTACAACATTCCTATTATCCAAAACTACAAGATTAACATTTCAAGTTGCCTCACAAAAGAACTCCCAACCCACGTCCTCACTTCTGCGATTCCTCGCCAGCATTTATACCTGCAATGGTTATTTGAATAACCATACATATTTCGATTTGTTTAAGCTAAAGCTTAGTGAATAAATCAACATATGTACATGAATGATAAACATGTCCGCATTCACATCTCTACATTTCATACTAGTCGCCGGAGACTCACGTGCCCGTCCATATTCCCAATCCGCGACTCCTCGCCAATAAGTCCACGCGAAAGGGTAAGACCCACGATTCTACAAACAATCGTGCGACCTTAATGCCTATAACGGCTCCACAAAATGGCACGGTGACCACGTGCTCCTTCTGACCCAAATAAGCAACTTAACATGCTCAAATACATATCACCATGCTCGCGGTAATTAAAACATATCACCGTGCTATTGAGCCTACTTATCAATATAAATGCCTAATATGAACTACACAATATATCTCTAACAATTAATACATGCTATTCACACAAAACATGAATACATGTCAAGAAATCATTCCAAAAACATAGTTGAATCACTCACCTCCGAATAACGCTCCTATAATTCAATCTGAAGAAAGCCCGTGCACAAAGAACGTGCAGAAGTCCGTCTAGTAAAATTCCTATGGATCAGAATTCCGTTTATCAACTTTTATGAAAAATTCTAGAAAATAACTTTTCGGAAAACTTAGCCAAACAGGCCCTAACATATATCAAAACGAAGCTCTTACCTCGAAGAGCTCAAATACGAAATCTGGGAGAAACCAGACTGACGGAAGGTCGTCGTTTGGCGTCGCAAAGCTCTAAGCAATCAAATCTCCCTCTAGCCCCCTTTTTGGCCTCCTCTTGAACTTTAGGTTAAGACTTAGAAAAATCTAAGTTCATCTCTATCTATATATAGGCAACACTCTCGGGGAATTACGTTTACCTTCCCACGAGTTTTCAAAACTCCTAATCAGTCTCTGAAACTTTCTACACAGCTAATTCATAGCTTTACGAGTGAAACCTCAAAATTATAAAAGTTTTCGACTAAGTAACGTTTGGTCGCTAAAACGCGAATTTCTACATGACGTTTCCGAAGTTGCTAATTAGCCTACCAAATTAATATCGTGTTAATTCGTTCTCACCAGGATACTAAATCTAACATCAGAAATATATTCTAAGCCAGAAAATAATACAGATATTGAAATACACAGGTAAACATTTATTTTCAGATAAACATTTAAATTGTTCCACAGTGACCGTCTCACACTCGGAGAGACGTCACAACAGCAAATCTTCAATTACCACAGTTTCAAAGAGTTCTCTAATACAGATACCCAAATCAACTTGTGAGTCAAAACTCACCCAAACATGTGTCATAGGACACGCCATATCACATTATCATGCATGACAATGAAATGCAAAAGCAATAACACAAATGTGGGTGTTATATAATGTTCATGTACGAGTTAAGTGAAATTTCACTAAATATTCATGTAGGCATGGTGATTTATTTTTATTTTTTTTTAAACAATGCACATTTTGTTAAAATAAGCAAATTTCATAATCAATTATAAAACTCAATTTTTCAACCAAAACAAATGCAGGAATTCTTGTTAAAATTCGTCTTTTTTAAAATTTATTGTTGATATGTTTTGAGAAAAAAGATTTTCATGTTTTTACATACATAAATAATAAGTGAAATTTCACTTGATATACATAAAATATTAAGTGAAATTTCACTCAATTCTAGAGCTTTTAAAAACTCTTCCCAAAAAAGCCCTAAGTTCCATTTTTGCAAAACTCATAAACTAGTACCAAATGAATTAACATGAAATTGTGCTTTAAAAAAGGAGAAACACCAAAATGGGGCCAAACTAAGCCTTAATGAGGTAGCAATGGCTTTATTGCTATTCGTCTTTTTTTAATTTTTTTTTCTCAAAACGTATAAATTTGGCATACATAAATATTAAGTGAAAATTCAATGAACCCGTATATGCTTTCTTCCTGAAAAACTTGAAGTTAAATTTAACATTCGTATACTCGTTTAGTGAGATTTCACTGAGTAGGTTAAGTGAAAATTCACTAACTATCCCAAAGGTCGCTAGAAGTAACTCTCTAGAGTTTAAGGTCTAATTTGATACTTACTTTGTTAAAAAGTCCCTCAAGTGTCAATTTAAGTAAAATTTTACTTAATATTCATGTACAAGTTCAGTGAAATTTCACTTAATATTCATATATGTCAAGTGAAATTTTACTCTCTTTTTTTCTCCTTCATATTAAACAATGCATATTTCGTTTAAAAAAAATCAAATTTCACAAATCAATTATAAAACATAGTTTTTCAATCCAAACAAATGCAAAATTCTTGTAAAAATTCACTAAAACTCTCTTTAAGAACAACGTGAACATTCGGTTTTTTTTTTCCTCACATCATATCAATTTGGCATACGTGAATATTACGTGAAAATTCAATAACCCATACACAAATATTATGTGAAAATTTTATTAGGTTCGTCTGGAGCATAACATGTAAAAATTAGAATTTTTTTCTTTTGCTCAAAAGGTATCAACAATTGTACTAGTTTTGTAGTTCTCGTCGACGCGGTTCCAACGATATAAAATTTGTAAGAAACAGAGTTGTAGATCAAAAGTTATGGAGGTTTAAAGTTTAAAAATACATTTTCAAAATAGATATTATATGGTACAGCCACTCACACGGTGTGAGTGGCTGAAACCAAGTATGGCGCGCGTGAGGGCTTGGGGGGCATGTGGGATCCTCTATGCTACGTGTCTTATACCGTGTGAGCACTGACTTAGATTTCTTTTGTCATTTTTAGAAAATGGTCAAAGCAATTAGAGTTTAAAACTTTTGAGGGTTACTTGTAGGAATTTTCCAACAATTATCTAATTTTTATTTCCCTTTTTCAAATGACAGATCTTGTAAAGACAAAGGGTGGGTGAAATTTTTTTTGTAGATGGCAGACCTTGTAAAAACAAAGATTGGGAATGAAACATAAAGAGCACTTCAAGAAACTTTGCTGCTTTGGCCCGTTTGCAGCTTAACGAGACAAATTATATTTTTAAATTTTTAAGATTATATTTTGGGTAAACATTATCTACCTCTCATAAGGTTTGACCCGATCACACTCACCACTCCTTAAATTTGAGATATCACACTGACTTTCCTTGTTAGAGATTGTAAGTATCAACTACTTTCCTTCCATTAAACTTTCGTTAGTTTAACTAACAGATTTTTGTTGATCTTATTTAAATAAATGTTTAATACCTAAATTATCATTCCTTGTGATAAATGTCTCAAATACTAATTATTAAAGCACAAAAATACCCTTTCAATCCTGAATTTCTTAAGCTTTTCACTGTTCTTCTTCAACTACTCTTGTTCCTACTCAATTACAGTATTTTCATATATTGTACTCATATAGGATTAATTACAGAAACACCCCTTGTGGTTAGATCTTTTATCAGCTAGCACCTGTATTTTAAATTTTATCACTAATACCCATGTGGTCTGGACTAAAGTGAAACAATCATTTTTTCCGTTAAAGTTAACGAAAAATGGGTAAAAGTACAAAATTACCCCTATTACATGCTAATGAGAACACCCTTATATGCTTAAATGTTTATTTAGACATATGTGGTACATTATTATATTATTTTGATATTATATTTGTTATTAGAAATCATTCTACTGTCACTTTGAGATACCTACTTGTAAGTGATGTATATATTTGTACACACCAAATGGTTGTCATACTAGTAGGGCATGTTTGGTTGTCCTTTAATGAAGTAATTCCATTCATGTTTCCGTACACAATTTTATATAATATGATAAAGAGTTTGAATGGTTTCATTTAAAAAACGGATGCTCGTCTAAAAAATTATGCTTGCAATCATGAATTTTGGCATTCTAGAAAAATGAACAAATTGCCTCATAAAAAGAAATATGGTGAAATCTCCCATATTTGTAAATGAATTCATTCATGGTGGTGAATTTTGCCTTTAACTTCTATACTAGAGGGACAACCAAACAGGCCCTTAGCCTATTATACTATCAACTCATAGGTAGAAAGGTATTAAACTATTTCTTATGGAAGCAAAAATCTCCATTAACATAAACTGTTGTTTGAGTGGCAAAATATATTATTACCAATTTTATCAATGTTTGACAGTGAACACACTTAAAGCAATTTCGAATATCAATGTTTGAGTTCGTTATATTAAAAGAATTTTTTTTTTTTTTTTTAAAAAAAAGCGAGTTCAGTGGTACTAAGTGAGCTCAATATTATTAAGTTGATTTTTTTTGCATGTTTTTATCTAGCATTATATAAAGCAATCTTGGTTGTACCCAAAAATGTATATATATATATATATATATATATTTATCTGAATAAATTTTTTTCTGCTCAGCATAAACTTACTATTAAAAGTTGAGAAGAAAACTTTAGTAGTAGAAGAGAGCACACAAAGTGTAGATATGACAGGTATGTAACGATGCACAAAGGTACACAATAGTACACCCAAAACCGCGGCAAGCACAGTCTAAGAGGGAGGGAGGGAGGGAGGGAGGGAGGGAGGGAGGAGGGGTGGGCAAACAGTCGGTTCGGTTTCGAACCGAAAATTTTGGTTCGGATTGGCAATATCATTATCGAAATTCGAACTGAAATAAACTTCAAAAATTCGGTTCGGTTTCAAAATTTTACTTCGGGTTCGGTTCGAAATTTCTGGCAGAAGCTCAATCGAAGTAAATTTTTTTTTAAATTTTAAATTATATATATACATACATATATATATATAATATTATAGTAAATTAGTAATAGCATTATAATATTATAGTAAATTAGTAATATCATTATAATTTTTTTTGCAAATGTTTTTATATATACATTAGAAATTCGGATATTCGGTTTCGTACCGAAATTAATTCTCCTTTCGAAAACCGATTGAACTTCTTAATATAGTTCGGTTTCGAACTGAAAAAAATTTGGCTCGGTTATTATCCGAACTAAAATTTTCAAAACTTCAGGTTCGGTTCTGTTCAGTTTTTCGGGTTGGCCCAAATTGTGCTCACCCTTAGGAGGGAGAGGAAAACATACCTGGTACTCTGGTAGAGAGAGAGAAGCGGATATGTGTGAATTGTTTTAGGCGAGAGAGAGACCAAGTGTGAGGAAGTAAGAGTGGCATTAATGGGTGTGTGTACGCGCGCGCGCATGAGGGAGAGAGAGAGAGAGAGAGAGAGAGAGAGAGAGAGAGAGACGTCGGACAGTGGAGAAAGAAGTGGGTGTCTGTGTGGCTTTTAATATTTGGAACACGCTTGGGTAAAGTTCCTTAGGTGTAGTTCGTTAGGTTCCTCTCACAATAGTGAGGCCCTAACCAAGAAAAAAAATTTTAACATTATTTTTTTAATCATGGGTCTTACTGTTGTGAGAGGGAACCTAACAAACCACACAAAAAGAACTTTACCCAAGTATGTTCCATAATTTTTTGTTTGCAGTTGTGGGCTTGTGAGGTTGGTTCAATTGAGTAATGTTTGGGGTACACCCTTCCCAAAAACATCAACATCTTGAGGTGGACCAATAAAATGAGAGATAAAGACTGCGGGTTTACTGTCAGTCTCTTCTTATTGACCCACCTCAGGGTGTGGATACTTTTTGAGTGTGTAAGTGTGTAGCCCTAGCACTGTTGGGTTCAATTGTACATGTGATGTGTATATATATAGATGTATATCAATAAGAGGTGTAACTCTTTTGGTTTGCCATGTGGATTGTAAAGCGTGTTAGGAATGCCACGTGGAGTGGCAACTACATTGGCATCTATATATTTATAGACTTTGTTAAGTTAATTTTAGTTTGTATGTTAATTATGGTTAACTTATAATTGAAACTTTATTTCAAGTTTTTAATGGAAACTTAAAAGTTAAAGCTTTGTTTACTAATTAAAATAGGGTGGGGTTAAAAGCACTACTTACACTCTCAAATTTTTTATCTTTTAACACCACAGAGTGGTGTATTTAGCAAAAAAATTGTGTATTTATAGATATTTCCTTTTTGAAAGCAGAACACAATCAATAGTCACCACTAGGACGGAGTAAATTTACGTTTGCGGAATTTTTAGTACTGATTGATATTTATAATTCTTAACTCTTGTTTTAATATACAAATTTTGAATCACCCAAATTATAACATAGAACTAACAATTATAATTATTTTTAATTTGCAGAATCTTTGCATAGTTGCCTCATTCGTTGCGCAGATGTTATCATCCATCTTGGTGGTAGAGCACCAGAGATCGGTTTTATTTGCTGGACTGGCATTTGGGGTTGCGATGTTCACACTTTTTATTACTTTACTAGAGTATACCTTTATCACATTGCGTGCTGGCGTTGATTTGCAGATGATGTGGGGATTTATACCCATTGTAGTATACAAGGTTTCCAATGATGAGAACTTCGAAGATAGATTTGGATCCTGTGTTCAGTTCGGCAAGGTGGTCACTGAGTTATTCCATGTAGCTGTTGCAACTATCGATCTTGCCCTGAGACTCCTTCAAAGTAGGAGTGACTTTTCTGGTTTAGCATTAGCAGCAGTTTCGCTAGAGGCACTTCTACAATTTGTGTTAGGTCTCGGGTATGGCACTCCATACAGAATGAAATGTGAGCATAGGGGTAACTTTCGTGTCAGGTTTAGACGTGACAATGAAGGTGCTTTCCTCCCCTGTATCTTGTGCAGCCTGGGGGTATGCCCACCTATTCATGGACGTGCAGTAGAGACATCACTACCAACGGCGTACCCACAAAGGAGCGAGCAAGGGCTACTGGTGTAGCAGCCTGTAAGTTCTAATTCCTATATTTTAATAAAAATACCAGTTTGTATTATTTCTGTATATTATATACCCAAAAATACCCTACAATTTGGGATAAACTCGCTTATAAATATTCCCTAATCATTTTTTTTATACCTAATGTTCGCAATAATTATGTTTTGGGAATAATTCCTAATAGCCAACTAAATTATATAACTAACATAACTACCTAATGGAATCAACCTAACTTAACTAAAACTCATGATGGAAATTGTGTGGTGCTAAGTGTGTGTGTGTGTTGTTGTACGGATTGAAGCCACAGCTTCATATATAAACATATGTATACACACACACACAATTCACTCACATTCTCTGCAACACTCATTTGCACTCTCTAAACACACATGCTGAAATTGAGAAAGGATAAAAGAAGTACAGTGGGGAAAGAGAGAAGGAGAATAACAGAGAGAAAACTTCCATTTGTCGAAATTACGGAATTTCTCGGCACTCTCGGAATTCTTATTACAGTAGCAATTCAAATCAGTGAGTATTAAGAACTCACTCAATGTATTTCTGAACATATTTATAGCTTTTGTAGGTGTTCTATGTGTGTGCATAGATATATAGCTTGTATGTATATATTCATGGTGTAAAATTATGGAATTTTGTAAACTTCAATCAAGTATATATCCAGTAAGTCCCCCTAGAAACAGGTTTTTGATTGGATGAGTCATTGACCACCAAAAGTGAAATTATGTGATTTTTAGCATTGGCCGCTGTTTTGAAATTCAGGGGATTTTTAATTGAAAATCAGGACCTGTAACCTAGATTTTTGGAATCCTTGTGAAAAATGGTGCAATTTTTATATAGGACTCGTCACAATCCAATGAGAAACGAGAAAGATATAGCGATTTAAAGGTTTTGGACCATAAAATAGGTTGTCTATTTTAAAATGAGTGCATCATTTGTTCACCCTTCTCTCCTATTGACTAATGCAGTGGAGCCCAATACTTTACACCATTAATTAATTATCATTTAATACTGAACCCCACTGCATTAGCCCATAGGAGAGAAGAGTGAGCAAAGGGGTGCGCAATTTTGGGGTGAGCAAAAATGTATTCTTTTAAAATTCCGTAAGGCATAGAACAATATTCTTTTAAATGTTGAAAAAATATTTTAGTAATCTTAATATATATATATGTTATTTATTTTAATTTAAAATAAATAATAGATGCTTGTTTTATTAGTTAATAATCCCTATGTTATGTTTTAATTATTTTAAAAGTAGTACAGGATATGTTCATTTCTGAAATGTTATTAAACGATATTTCCTATCTTCTGTAATTTTATTAGTAATGCTATAATATATTTACTAGTTATGTTATATTAAATAAATAATAAATATTAGTTTACTATACATAAAATAAGTATTAAAAATACTAATGACCTTATTAAATTCTTTATTATTATTATTATTAATAATAACATATTAGAGGTCAGTATATATAGTTTTATATAACTTGATATTTTTAATAATTAATTAGTAATTATTTAACTTGTATTTTAGTTATTTTAAATACCTATGGTACTTCTAAAATCATGGGAAAGAAATAGAGTAATTGTATTTTGATGTCTTGTATTTACGAAAAATAATTTCAAAGTTTGTACCCTCTACTTTTATATATTTATGTCATTAAGGGTCTTACGGCTATATTTACATGTCATTTTATCTTCTAAAATTTGTAATAAATATTCTATAACTCCGAAAATTACATCGTCAGTTCCTAAAATCTTAAAATAATGTTTAGTGCAGTTCTCTTAAGTTTGGTGACGTTTTGCCCCGGTTGAAAATCTAGTTGGCTTTTAGGACCCGCGTTGGTATAGAAAACCCCACCTTTTATATGACGGACTCCGATTTGAGCCTAATCAACGATGTACGATTTAAGTAGTTCAAGTTTATTGTTATAATAATGTTGAGAAAGTTCTTTAAAGAAATATGATATACATTTGCACGGTCGAGTTGGCATGTGTGAGGGGTTGAGATTGAGTCAACATATGTGTTTTGTGAGAAAGAGTAAAAGATGTTGTGTTGGCCTTTATGGGCTTGGCTGGCTAGTTGGTTTGGTCTTTATGGACTTGGTTATCTACATTGATTGGATTTTTTGGGCGACGATACTATCTTGGTCAACAAAGGTTGACCAAGCGTCTTTTATGAGCGACGATAGTATATCAATCATTATAAAAATATGTTAATGTAATCTTGAATACTTGATGAGTTTTACTAACGTCACATCAGTGCGGTAATCCTATCAAGCGGCTTTCATGGCGACAATATTCTACATTACCGGCCTTGAACCGGAGGTTCTGACCAACCGACTGAGTCGAGAGATTATTGTTGAGGTAAAAGAGTCGGTAAAAATTGAGATGGTTGCATTGTACATGCATGGTCGCATATTCTTAAACCTTATGGAAACTGTATCATACCATGACGCTTTGAATAAAAGATTAATCATGCTTTAAAGTGCTAAAGTACGACGACATTAAATATGCTTTCATATACATTGTGTGTGCTTGTTTATTATATTCACTCAGCTTTCATAAGCTGACGACGTTTGTGCTCGGACACCCAAATTGTCCAGACTTCTCAGGAAACGTTGATGCAGTGCAGTACGACTATGCCAGCTAGAGAGAAGAAGTTCCGTAAAGAAGTTTACTATATGTTTCACCTTTAAGTTGTAATAAAAAACAATATGTTTTAATTTTGAATAAGGTGGTTGTGCCTTAAGATATTGATAACAATGTAATAACTTAAATTTGGATGATGAAATGTGATAATTATTGTCTTTCCTTCTGCATAATACTCTGTTTATTATTTACTGTTTAAACTACGTACAGGATATTAGGATCCCCTTACCTATCATGACTTACGGGTCCAAAAAGAAAATGAAAGATTTTCTCCTTTTTTGCTATGTCAAGGCATGACAACTTGCCCCGCCTAATTTTTGAAAGGAAAAAAAAAAAGCTTAGTTGTGACAAGTCAAATTTTTTTTTTTTAATGTTTAAGAAAAAGTTGAGTTTAGTGAACTACTTGTTAAGTAGGAAGCTTTTGGTAGATTTAATGTGAAGGGGAGTATTGTGAGCAAGATTTCATGTTATTTCGGCATTTTGTGTATTGAAACATTAGATATTTATGATTTTTTTTAAAATTTTATTTTGTGTTTTAATACTTGGAATAAATTTTACATTCTTAGTCGTTAATACAGAGCCGAACTCATGTGTGTTTGAAGCTAACTTGTTTATTAACCGATTGTCACACCCCGAAAATCAGACCATGGACCCAAGTTGCGAGACTCGCCACTGAGGCCTTGTAGAGGCATAGCGGAAGCAATTCTCGTAAGAAAGCAAACATGTAAAGAGAGAGAGAAGCGATGGCCCCCAACCCAAGCCGCCACCCACCCACCCTTTGTTTCTCTCCTTGCAGTTAGCTCCTCCGCTCCTCTCCTCCATTTTCTCTCAGCCCCTCTTCCATTGTGAAGATTTCCACTTCCTAGGTGAGGGTTTTTCCTTCCCCTTGTGAAGTTTTCTTTTGGGGTTTTCACCCCTTTTTGGTTTTTTTGCTGTTCCCTTCTCTTATAATAATCTATGGTTCAAACCATTCAGCTCTTGGTTTTCTTTGAGTTTTGGTTGGTTGCCTTTGGCCTCTCGTTTACCGCAGTGTTGCCATGAAGATTTTTAAAGCAACTTTGGTTGCTCCCTTGAGTGAAGTTTCTTCACTGTTTTGGGCTCAACTTTGTATCACTATCATCTTTGGATGGGTCTACCCCATTTTCAAAGTTGAAGTTGCCCTGGTTACTTGTTCTCTGGTTTCTCGATCTCTCCACGCGGCAGTTTCTGTGATGCGGTGGTTGGCTTCTGGTGCAGCTTGCAGAGGGGTTCATCTGGTTTTGTCTGAATCTCCATTTTTGTACCTTTTATCTTTATGCTTGTGCTTTTTTGTTTCTATTTTCTGTATTGTGTTGTTGTTACTTCTTGTTGATGTTGGTGTTTTCTTTGTAATGGTTTCTTTTAGTTAATGAAATTTTCCTTTTAGCACAAAAAAAAAAAAAAAGGAAGCAATTCTCGTAAAAATACTTAAGGGAATAATACGCTGTCAATATCAGAAATAACAGGTTACATCCAGAGCGCAAAACTAACTTATTACAAAACTTGAATCCAAACATGACATCATTCTTTGAAGTACATAACCAAAGATTCTCGCTATAAGAGCAACTCCAATGCAACATGCTATTTTTAGCATGTCAATTTTATTTTTGGCATTCCTACAGTGTCAAATGCTATATTTTCACATTTCTGCTCCAATGCCACATGTCATTTCAAATGCTACATTTGGCTCAATTACCATTCATCTTGCAAAGTAGCCTTTAGTTAAGAACTAAATGGTCATTTACTAAATGTATCTGCCGGAGCTAAGTAGTTGGTGCTCACAATGATAATGCTATGCTTCCTAAATTGTGCATCCCAAATGCTCTCCCAAATACATGTGGCAGTAGGACCACCTTCAATAATGATAGGGCCACTTCAATATCCTCCAATAAAAATCAAGTGGTTCACCACCATATGTATTTAGAAAACATTTGAGATGCAAAATTTGGGAAGAAAAGCAAGGAAAATGGTGAAATGTAGACTAAAGTAATGATGTGGTAGAAATGGCATGTGCTATAACTTGTGCCAAATATGGCACAATATGCCTTGAAGCCAAATTTTGGCAGACCATTTGGCAGACCATTTGGCATAGAGTTAGAGTGCCATGTTTGGTCAGTCATGCCAAATATTGGAATTGGCATTGGAATTGGATGTTGGGTTAAAGTTGGTCTAAGGTCTTTAATTTCTTTCACTCGACTATCCCCGTCTATGATGAACTCTCACAATCACCTGGAAAGGGTTTTAGAAAATTTGGAGTGTGAGCGTCAAACCGAGTCAATCGTCAGCCAGAGACATTATATTGTATTCATTTGGTATCAGAGCCAGGTTTAGCTAAATTAATTTTACGGTGATTAATCAGTACTACACATTTTTTAGCATCTGTAACTTAGGAATGTATGCTCTATGGTTACCTCTCCTGAGGATCCTCCATATCAGAAATTCCTTAAGTTTTCCAGTCTTCTATGTGAAGATCTTTTGTGTCTAAGATTTGATCATGGTCTGTAAAAGATAACGTACCTTGAGCCCCCCCAGTGGTTTGTCTCGATTTACCTTCCTATACAGTCCATTATCTTCTTCTTAGTCATGCGTCTAATCCTTTGTGGATTATCAGAGTCTCAGATTGTGTTAAGTATATGATTAATTACCCTCCTTTTCATTTTTACTATTCACTCTACACATGGCTTCTTCTTCTATCTCCATATGTTCTTCATCATCCTCCAGACATTCAACTTCCAAACGTGAATATCTTTATGAATTTGACTATTTCCCTTTCTTGAATCCATACTCCACCTTTGCTAAACCTTCTACTTCGTTAACTACCACTGTCAAAAAGATCTTTTCTACACCACATCCTTCCTCTTTGAAAGAATATATCTAGGCCTCTAAATTTGATCAATGTTATATACCAGCCATGGAGACTGAACAGTTGATCAGCCTTGATATCCCAGCCACCTTCGTTCCACTTTGGAAACAACATGGTTATACCCATCTTCATTTTGGAGCAATCAGGCTTGCCTTAAACTTCCATGGGAAGAAAGGACTTCCTGTTGTCTCCCGCATTGCTTTGCTGGATACAAGGTTCCTCAAATATGAACATGCTTATATTGCCACAGTCCAAACAACACTGAATTCAGGAACAGTGGTCTTGATGTTTTTTTCGAATTTTAATATGCCATTGCAAGATCCTTACCTTTTCTCAGCTTTGAAGGTACAACTCCAAATTGGCGGAGCTTCTTCTGTCAGTGACACTTATGCTGCCACTTTACACTATCAGATGTCATACAGGTTGCAAAATCATGCTTTTGACATAAGCCAACCTTCAACTTCCAATAAGGCTCTCTTTGTCAGCATCAATTCTGCCACACAAGCTTCATGTGTTCATATTCCTAGGCAAATCTCTCGTGACGAACTGATTAAGTTGTTACCAACTTCTTGGGTAACTTCTTATGAATAGCACAAACGTCCATCTCATCCAGTCTAACTTACAGACCCAACGTTCATTACCCAACAAGATGGTACTGTTGAGATCTCATTTGCCAAACCCAATATGAATGAACCAGACATCTTCCCCACACCATTCAACATGATTCAACCAGCAGATATATCCAATTCTGGTACAGGAAAAATTCCTATTCATTCATTTGACGCCGCCGGACAGCCAATTTTCCACTTCCAAAATCCAATCACAGGACATAAGTATTTTGACTATTGTGATTGTAATGACTGCTATTTTGAAGAAGAATTCTACGATGATGATGCTCCCCAAAAACCAAAGAAAAATTCTTCTCAAAAAAATCTTCAGGAGAGATATAATTCTGGTGATCCCAGTGTAGGTTTACTTGGCGAACCTTCTGGAAAATTTGATTTCTATGTGCTTTACTCAGGCAAGTCACATAGGCCTCCCCAACCCAAAATCAAAACTCTTTCCCCATGCAAGCCCCCTCTTTCTCCTACCCACTTACCCCCAACTTCTCCATCTCCTATTCCTTACTACATGTTTGCCTCCACATCCACCACTTTTGATGAAGATTTCCCTCCTCTCCAGTTCACAACTCCAGATAATCAAATTCGGCATGAGCACAAAAGTGCTCCTCCCACTGTCATTAACCCAGATGGAACAAAGAAGCCAATCTCAGCAGCTGAAGCAACTCTTAATTGGCAGTCAGCTAATGCTCTTGCACAAAATCGTTGCCTTCAACAAATTGTCCAAACTCAGGCCACTCTAGATCAAAAAATGACTTCGCTTGAATGCTTGATTAGTGATCTTCAACACCGAATCAAAGGCCTACATCATGAGCTATTACACTTGGCACAGTCGACCAGTATTAACTCTTCGGCCTTTGCCTTAAAAGAAGCTGAAATGAAACATTTAAAGAATCAGCTACATTCCATGCAGGCCCAAAATCAGTCTCATTCATCATACAAAGATCACTATCCTTACTCCTTTGATCCTCAATTTTCTATACTTGGGTATCCATATTCTCCTCCCAATTTGCACCAGCAACAACCTTTACCTTTTTCACCATCGTCTGCTACCTCTGGTGGAATGTTTAATACTGCTGCTTTCCTCCCTAGAGATCTCAAGCCATCCCATCCAAAAAGAAAACCACCATCACCACTCCCAGGCCAACACCTTGCATCCTCTTCCTCACCCATTGCCCCAGCCACCACCATGATCATTGAAAACCCTTCTATCCCTGTTCATTCTAATCCACTTACTGCTCTTCTCCAGATCATGGCCAAAGACACATCCTCTAATCTTACCACTGCACATCAACATTCGTGTCCTGACTCCCCTATTGACGAGGACACATGGTCATTATCGGCCCCTGAACAGGACATGCTTCATCATTATATCACAGATCTCCAAAAGGAAATCCAAACTGAGGTTCATATGGTGAATCCGGGATCCCCAAGGGTTGAAGAGGTTATTGACGAGGACCCTCCAGTTGGCGCTGAACCAGCCAACCCAACTCCACAACAGCCACCAGACTTTCCATTTTCTAATTCCCCAAATCAAGGCTTTTCAATTGATAATATTCCTCCTTCCAAATGGCTTGACAGAATTTATGAACTCCATGCATGGTGCACTGCTGAACTTCTGCAGCCAGGTTCTACCACACACACAGTAATCACCAAATGCCTATCAAGATTTCATGGCCGTCTGCGTCAATGGTACATTAGCCTTGGAGAATACAGATAACTCCAACTTGTACAGATGCCTTCCATTGATGATTTTCTGAATATCATCCATACTGAATTCCTTGGAATTTCAGATATCCATAAAGATCAAGCCCGTGAAGATTATCTTCGGATGAAGTGTTGTTCCTTCAAAAGGCACGACTTGGAGAAGCATTACGAAAAAATGACTAAGCTATTCTACTTTCTTGGTGGAATTGATGATGTCAATCTCAAACAAGCTTTTCTCACTTCACTACCAGAACCCCTTGGCACAGAAACCTCTCGTCTTCTCCAAACAAAAGGCAAACAAATTGCACAAGCGTTACTTAGAGAAATGTACCAGCATGTTCTTCTTGATCTTGACAAACTCTGTAACCAACAAAAATTCTTCAAGACATTTCATGATCAAGGCAAGATGCTAGGAAATTCTTGTGCACGTCCAGATCTTTCCATTAAGTGCAAAGAAAAAAGCTGCAGTTGCCAAGTCTTTTCCAAAAAATCCAAACATTTTCAAAAGCATACTTTTGACCCATCTCCCTTCATCCCCAAGAAGAAGAAATGGAGATACTTTCGGAAAAAATCCCTCCATGGCCAAAGGAAATCTGATCGTTGTTTCATCTGCAGAAAAACAGGACATTATGCAAAACAGTGCCCCCAAAAAGGCCCCCAAAAATCCAACATGATACAGGCACTTACTCAACTTGCTCCAGGAGAAGATAATGCAGATATAGAATCTGTGTTCTCCATGGATGATGAGCCCCATGATGAAACAGTACTGGCCCTTGCACTCCCCACTTATCCTTTCGATTATGAGGAGCTTAGCCCAGATGAAGATATCGATCTTTTTGATATCGATGCCTACCATGACATCCATTACATTTCCCTAGATTCCATCACGCTTGTTCAGCCCCTTGCTAGGGTCACCCTTATCCCTACAAAGTATGACATACCAATCTCTGTCATAGCTTTCTTTGACATCGGAGCAGCAGCCTCTATCATAAATCCCTCCATTCTTCCCCGATCTCACTGGCAAACATGTTTTAAGCCATTTAAAGCTGCAAATGGGGAGAATTTTGTGATCACTCTCATCAGTAAACCAATCATTATCCAACTATTTTCAGGATACTCCATCAAGCATTGTGTTTATGGTTCAGACCTTCCTGGCAAAGATCTCCTGATTGGTTTTGATATACTCCAATCTCTCACCAAAGTGACATGGGTACCAAAAGGGCTCAGATACAAGAACTTCTTCCTACCATGGACCACCCAGCCTAATCTTTTTACTCTTGAAGCCTTCCAGCCAATCCAATAGGATATCATTACACATTCTTGTGCAGAGACCCACTATAAATTCCTTACCAATTGCTCTCACCCTTTGTGGACAAACCCAGATTTCTTCATATCCCTTCCCTTAAAAAAGAATGAGGATATCAATCCAACCAAAGCCAGCCATCAAGGGATGAATCTAGACCATTACCAGCTTGCTCTAGCTGAAGTTGTGCAACTACAGAAAGAAGGCCTCATCGAAAACACCACCTCCCAGTGGGCATGTGAAGCTTTCTATGTTAACAAGAGAGCATAACAAGTTCGTGAAAAATTTCGCCTTGTCATAAATTACCAACCTCTTAACCATTTTCTTCATAATGACAAATTCCCACTTCCACGACGACATAACCTCCTTTCCTAGTTAACCCAAGCCCAAATATTTTCAAAATTTGACCTCAAAGCCGGTTTTTGGTAACTTGGAATTCATCCAGATGAACGACCCAAAATAGGATTCTGTCACCTAGACCACCATTTTCATTGGACAGTCATGCCTTTTGGCCTCAAGACGGCCCCTTCCCTCTTCCAGAAAGCCATGATCAAAATTTTTGAACCCATCCTCTCCTCTTCTCTAATCTACAATGATGATATACTCCTCTTCTCACCTAATCCAGATTCCCATGCCTTAATCCTACACAAATTCCATTCTTTGGTCAGAAAATATGGCATAATGTTATCACAGAAAAAGATGGTGATTGGAGTGTCCTCAGTAGACTTTTTGGGTCTGAATATTTCCAAAGGGAAGTATACTCTGCAGTCTCACATAGCAAGCCAGCTTGAGCATTTTCCAGATTCCAATCTTTCGATAAAGCAAGTTCAACAATTTCTTGGAATCATCAATTATATGGCAGAATTTATCGCACACCTTGCCAAGCATAGACAAACACACTCCTTGCTTCTCAAAAAGAATGCTCCCCCTTGGTCACCCCAATCTACACAAGCCGTAAAAGCACTCAAACAAGTGGCACATACTCTTCCCCCTTTGAAAATTCCATCCAATGGGAAATGGATATTGCAAACAGATGCTTCTGATTTATATTGGGGAGCAGTGTTGTTGCAACAAGAAGCAGATGGAACCAGGAGTATTTGCGGTTACAAAAGTGGAGCTTTTACCCCAGCAGAATTACATTACCATTCCACTTACAAAAATATTCGAGCCATCATGAAAGCAATTGACAAATTCAAATTCCACCTTGTTGGCCATCATTTTCTCATCGAAACAGACCTTGTGAGTTTTCCCCAAATGCTCCGATTTAAACAAAAAGCCCTTCCGCCCACTCAGTTACTTCGATGGGAAAACTGGTTCTCCCAATGGAGTTTTGAGACTGTTCACATAAAGGGGAAAAATAATGTCATTTCTGATTTCCTTTCACGGCTCAAGAAAGAAATAAATCCCATTTCCATTCCATTTTCCCCTCTGATTGGAGTATTTGAGCATGGAGAATCATCTGGACTCCCTTCCACTCCCCCAGGACAAGAAAATTTGGAGACCTTTGTCCTTACCATGCCCGTCCATATCCAACATTCTCTGTTAGAAACCACCCTCATTTCCCATAATACTGAAAGCCTCCACTCTTTCCTCAAACTTTATGTCTCCAGATATGGCCTTGATGCTGGACCATTACTGTCACTCCCCTTCCACCCCATCTATCCTTTCCTAACCTTGCTACATTTTAATCATGTTTTCCAACACAGTTTTCCTCTCGAGGCCTATTTACTTCTTTGGTATTTGGCAAATCTTTACACTATTGGCATAGTGTTCAAAAAATGTCTCTTGCTCTGATACTTTGCCCAGTCTCAGATGCTCTACCTAGAGGTCACCCAAAAATCTTTTCGCCTGGCAAAATGGTTCCTGTTATTTGGTGATTTTTCATATTGGCAAAACCTCTTGCGCCAAAACTCGTGGAAATATTGTATTGTCCTTTTCTCCTTCAGAGATCATCTTGAAACATCCCCACAAGGAGAAACTATTGTTCACCATATCCCCACTTCTGGGGTTCTCACAGGAGTCGAAAGTCCCCTCGCTTTCGAGAATGAACATACATTTCATTTCTTGCAAATTCAACTTTGCCTGGTGAACCAGATTGAACCATCAAGTGTGCCATCAGAACTATTACACAAAGAAACTTACACATGGCACAACATTGGATTATACCCTTTGGATTATTGCCAATTATTCCGACGAATTCTTGCAGATTTTCATGACCAATATGGTTGGGACACGTCTCATCCAGATCACCCAATGTACAGAGTTCACCTACTTTTATATCCAACCAGACACCGGGCAGGCACCCCTTGGGAACCAAATTCATCAGATAGTGACACAGATTAGTATTGTCGGTCCATTTTCTTTCACGTGTTGTAACAGTTTGTAACAGTGTAAAATAGTAGTATTGTCGGTCCATTTACTTTCACGTGTTAGTATTGTCGGTCCATTTACTTTCACGTGTCGTAACAGTTTGTAATAGTGTAAAATAGTAGCATTGTCGGTCCATTTACTTTCACGTGTGGTAAGAGTTTGTAACCGTGTAAAATAGTAAGGTTTGCATCCTGCTTTTACTCTTTGGAGGTTTTCCCTTTGGATCTATAAAAGGGATTGTTGCCATCCATTAGGGGGCAGAGAAGTTTGGAGTTGAATAATATTCTTATCTTGGTGTGACCTTCATTTACCTCCTTCCCCTCCTTCTGTGTGATTGTATTCATTCTTCATTCACCTTTGTCATGCCCCGACGTAGCATAATTCAGGAAAGCATTTAATTTCCTATATGGACTCGTAGGTCGTGACAAGTGAGTATGACCAATTGTCCCTGCAACAAATATCTTAACAACATTTCTAGAGCAAAGGATACTAATAAACATAAACTCTGAAATTAAAATTTACTAAACTATTACAGCAGTCATAATCTTAGGCACAAAACGCCTTATTCAAAAGTCTAAATCTAGTTTATTACAACCCAAATTAGAAGACATATGAAATATAAAGCAGCCTCCTAGAAAGACCCCTGTCTCTAACTAGCATAGTCGAAATACCTTGGCTGCTCCTGACCCTGAAAATCTGGACATACAGTCCAGGACGCATCAACGCCGTCAGCTTATGAAAGCTGGTGAGCAAAATAAACAAGTGCTCGCAATGTATATATAAGCATATAAACAACGATGCAATTTAACTTTAAAAGCAATAGATTCAAGGTTCCAATTCCAACATAAATCACGGGGGAGTAAAGTAAGCAATAAATATGCGACCGTGCATGAACAATGTAACATCTCATCTTTCTGACTCTTTTCTCTCAACAAAACCCGACTCAACCAAACCATTACCTCAGATACCAGGAATACTATCCGATCGATATCCAAAACAGCACACCATACCATTGCTTCAGATACCAAGAATAATATCCGATCGATATCTAAGACGAACTCAATACCATCGTTTCGGATACCAGGAATAATATCCGATTGATATCCGAAACAAGCGTCCTAGATACCAGGAATAATATCCGATCGATATCTAAGCCGTAACTCAATACCATCATTTCGGATACCAGGAATAATATCCGATCGATATCCGAAACAAGCGCCCTAGATACCAGGAATAATATCCGATCGATATCTAAGCCGTACACAACACTGTCGCCTCCAATACCAGGAATAATATCCGATCGATATTGAGGTCGCACACCAGACCGCCACGCTTTACTCTTTTCACACTTTCTCAAACACATGCATGTTGACACAACCTCGACCCTAATATGTATGTCAATGTTTCATAAATAACACAATTAATTAATCACAAAGCCGGATAATCGTACGAGCATAAATTTCGGCCTTAGTTGTTCTTGTTCGTACCATTCTTAAAACATAGACCTTTAAAACAATATATTTGCCAAACAGTTCCTTGAAATTTCCCAAAACATTTTCCAAACAGTCCCTTATCAAAAATTATACAAACTGCCAAAACTGCCACCTCGCGCTAGCGGACCGCGTGAGCGAGGGAGAGGGGGTGTCGCGCGAGCGAAGGGGGAGGACGGGTCGCTCGAGCGGGTCGCGCGCGCGAAGGGGGGAATGGTTCGCGCGAGCGGGTCGCGCGCGGGAGTTGTTGCAGAATGTCATCTTCTTCGTTTTTCCCCTGTTTTCAATTTCTGGACTGAAATTTACCCATTTTCAGATTCTGTTTTAAACAGTGCATGTAATATATGGATCTCTTCAGTTTTCCGCGTAGATTAAGAATACGCGATCAATTTTAACTAATACAGATTGTATCTCTAGATAATTGCGATTAAAGTAAGGGTGTCAAAACTTTAAATCAACGGTACGTCGCGATACGGATGAATTACTGCGTAGGATTTGAACCACAACTTATTGGGACCAAGATCTTCCATTCCCAATTTACAGAATCGATTTTGATTAAGTTTTACAAAACTCCATTTTTAAGCTCCCATGGTGTATCTACATATATACACATATATACACACATATATGAACTGAAATATACATATATAAACATGGCGAGTGAGTTTATAATAATCACAGAGACGATTATACAGAAAATTAGAGACCGAGAACTCCGCCGAATAAACCGCCGTTAGAAATTACTCCTCCGTTTCTTGATATATATATAGCTATGTATGTGACTAAAATATATATATATAATCTGTATGGGTATGTGTGTGTATGATCTTGAGAGAGCAAGAGAGTGATAGAGAGAATTTGAGGGAGATTGAGAGAGACACAGTGAGTGAGAGAGAGACACTGTTATACACATATATATAAACTGAGAGTTGTGGCCTCCAAGCAATAGGGAGATTTCTCCCGGTGTGGTTGAGCTCACGTGCTCCCACACCCCAAACGCGGTATAAGGCGCAGACTGAAATTAAAACTGGTATTTTGCGGGTAAAAATAAAATACAGACAATTATATTAGCGTAGGAATTAAATTCCTGGTTTATACAAAATATAGATATTGCTTTTAAAACCACAGAAATTATTTTCTATATTTATGGAAATTACAGTTTGACCCCAAATAAATATTTATGAATAGAATTTAAAAAGGAAATATTTATTTATTAATGAAAATGAAATATAGGGTGTTACAACCTTCTTCCCCTCCTTCTATGCTTCTGTGTGATTGTATTCATTCTTCATTCACTGCCTTCCCCTCCTTCTGTGTGATTGTATTCATTTTCTTCTGTGTGATTGTATTCATTCTTCATTCACCTCCTTCCCCTCCTTCTAAGTGATTGTATTCATTTGGTACCAGAGCCATGTTTAGCTAAATTCATTTTATGGTGATTAATCAGTACTACACATTTTTGAGCATCTGTAACTTAGGAATGTATGCTCTATGGTTGCCTATCCTGAGGATCCTCCATATCAGAAATTCCTTAAGTTTTCCAATCTTCTATGTGAAGATCTTTTGTGTCTAAGATTTGATCATGGTCTGTAAAAGATAACGTACCTTGAGCCCCCCAGTTGTTTGTCTCGGTTTACCTTCCTATATAGTCCATTATCTTCTTCTTAGTCATGCGTCTAATCCTTTGTGGATTATCAGAGTCTCAGCTTATGTTAAGTATATGATTAATTACCCGCCTTTTCATTTTTACTATTCACTCTACACATGGCTTCCTCTATTATCTCCAGATGTTCTTCATCTTCCTCCAGACGTTCAACTTCCAAACTTGAATATCTCTATGAATTTGACTACCTTCCAGAAGACCATCAGATCCCTCTTACTGATCTCCCCTTCTTGAATCCATACTCCACCTTCGCTAAACCATCCACATCGTTAACTACCACTGTCAAAATGATCTTTTCTACACCACGTCCTTCCTCTTTGAAAGAATATATCCAGGCCTCTAAATTTGATCAATGTTATATACCAGCCACGGAGACTGAACAGTTGATCAGCCTTGATATATTCGTTCCACTTTGGAAACAACATGGTTATACCCATCTTCATTTTGGAGCAATCAGGCTTGCCTTAAACTTCCACGGGAAGAAAGGCCTTCCTGTTGTCTCCCGCATTGCTTTACTGAATACAAGGTTCCTCAAATATGAACATGCTTGTATTGCCACAGTCCAAACAACACTGAATTCAGGAACAATGTTCTTGACATTTTTTCCGAATTTTAATATGCCATTGCAAGATCCTTACCTTCTCTTAGCTTTGAAGGTACAACTCCAAATTGGCGGTGCTTCTTCTGTCAGTGACACTTATGCTGCCACTTTACACTATCAAATGGCATATAGGTTGCAAAATCATGCTTTTGACATAAGCCAACCTTCAACTTCCGATAAGGCTCTCTTTGTCAGCATCAATTCTGCCACACAAGCTTCATGTGTTCATATTCCTAGGCAAATCTCTCGTGACGAACTGATTAAGTTGTTACCAACTTCTTGGGTAACTTCTTATGAACAGCACAAACGTCCATCTCATCCAGTCTAACTTACAGACCCAACGTTCATTACCCAACAAGATGGTACTGTTGAGATCTCATTTGCCAAACCCAATATGAATGAACCAGACATCTTCCCCACACCATTCAACATGATTCAACAAGCAGATATATCCAATTCTGGTACAGGAAAAATTCCTATTCATTCATTTGACGCCGCCGGACAGCCAATTTTCCACTTCCAAAATCCAATCACAGGACATAAGTATTTTGACTATTGTGATTGTAATGACTGCTATTTTGAAGAAGAATTCTACGATGATGATGCTCCCCAAAAACCAAAGAAAAATTCTTCTCAAAAAAATCTTCAGGAGAGATATAATTCTGGTGATCCCAGTGTAGGTTTACTTGGCGAACCTTCTGGAAAATTTGATTTCTATGTGCTTTACTCAGGCAAGTCATATAGGCCTCCCCAACCCAAAATCAAAACTCTTTCCCCATGCAAGTCCCCCTCTTTCTCCTACCCACTTACCCCCAACTTCTCCATCTCTTATTCCTTGCTACATGTTTGCCTCCACATCCACCACTTTTGATGAAGATTTCCCTCCTCTCCAGTTCACAACTCCAGATGATCAAATTCGGCATGAGCACAAAAGTGCTCCTCCCACTGTCATTAACCCAGATGGAACAAAGAAGCCAATCTCAGCAGCTGAAGCAACTCTTAATTGGCAGTCAGCTAATGCTCTTGCACAAAATCGTTGCCTTCAACAAATTGTCCAAACTCAGGCCACTCTAGATCAAAAAATGACTTCGCTTGAATGCTTGATTAGTGATCTTCAACACCGAATCAAAGGCATACATCATGAGCTATTACACTTGGTACGGTCGACCAATATTAACTCTTCGGCCTTTGCCTTAAAAGAAGCTGAAATGAAACATTTAAAGAATCAGCTACATTCCCTGCAGGCCCAAAATCAGTCTCATTCATCATACAAAGATCACTATCCTTTCTCCTTTGATCCTCAATTTTCTATACCTGGGTATCCATATTCTCCTCCCAATTTGCACCAGCAACAACCTTTACCTTTTTCACCATCGTCTGCTACCTCTGGTGGAATGTTTAATACTGCTGCTTTCCTCCCTAGAGATCTCAAACCATCCCATCCAAAAAAAAAAAAAAACCACCAGCACCACTCCCAGGCCAACACCTTGCATCCTCTTCCTCAACCACAGCCCCATCCACCACCATGATCATTAAAAACCCTTCTATCCCTGTTCATTCTAATCCACTTACTGCTCTTCTCCAGACCATGGCCAAGAACACATCCTCTGATCTTACCACTGCCCATCAACATTCGTGCCCTGACTTCCCTATTGACGAGGACACATGGTCATTATCGAGCACTGAACAGGATATGCTTCATCATTATATCACAGATCTCCAAAAGGAAATCCAAACTGAGGTTCATATGGTGAATCCGGGATCCCCAAGGGTTGAAGAGGTTATTGATGAGGACCCTCCAGTTGGCGCTGAACCAGCCAACCTAACTCCATAACAGCCACCAGACTCTCCATTTTCTAATTCCCCAAATCAAGGCTTTTCATTTGATAATATTCCTCCTTCCAAATGGCTTGACAGAATTTATGAACTCCATGCATGGTGCACTGCTGAACTTCTGCAGCCAGGTTCTACCACACGCACAGTAATCACCAAATGCCTATCAAGATTTCATGGCCGTCTGCGTCAATGGTACATTTGTCAGGGATATATACTAAAAGCCATGCTTTATGTAGTTGATTTATTATTCATTTAATCCATTTTTTTTATGAGAATTTGTGTGGGCAATGTTTGTATTATATTATTTATTTAATATTATGCATGTCTGTCTCTCATTCTATATTGTAGGTGGTTTGGTGTGTAGAGTTCGGCTTACACACGGAAGATCAGGCCATCAGATATTATAAAATGTAAGATTTTGATTTACAGTCTTAGATGGGATTGGACACACCATCGGTACGACTGCAGCATGGTGTTGTAGTAGGTTTGTCTTGCCTACGGAAAATGGTATAATTTCAACTCACTATGTTGGTACACTTTGTGTATTAAACGGGACTGACTTGGGGTAATTATCTTTATACTGACTTATAAGATAATTAATACCTCATGGCTATTATGAGTGCTTATGCCCTAAATCCTAAGTTAATTTGTAGACACGTACATTTGATATTTACACTTTGATCCCTAAAGGGTGAGATCCTTAAATGGGTCAATATCTCATTGGATTGGGTGGCAATATTAATTGTGTGGAGGATATTAATTAATGATGGAATCCATGTCTCAATTTTGGGATTGATGATATCCCCTTGAGAAAGCTTATAAGTTTTGATTATGTCAAACCCTGCAAGTGGATTTTGTATCCGACATATCAGATAAGTTAAGCAGAGGATCTCAAGGAATTTTAAGAAATTAATTAAATATGATTGTCAGTAATTATATTTAATTAATGGATATCTGTAATCTTACCGTGGGGAGATAATAAGCATTTAATAACATGGAGCTCGAAATATATTTTTGAGATAAGGGTAGGAGTGCAATTATAATTCTTTAGTGGTTTGAATTATAATTTATGGAAATAAGAATCTGATTCAGTTCGAATTAGAATTTTCTAATTCCATAAGGAAGCCTATTCCTTATTGACTTCTTATGGTCCCTATCGTAGCCTATATATATGCTACTTTGGCTCTCTTCTCAGTTAGCGTTTTTCTATATAGAGAATTATAACTCGGAATAGAAAAGAGAGCGTAAAAGAGGGAGAGCAGAAAACAGAAAGGATTTTGAAAGAGCCCACACTCAGTTCGATATTCTGGCAGCGGAGGAATACGGTAGAAGATCGTGAGCTGTTATTGAGCCCGTGTTCTCGATTCGTCTACTACCGCAATCCGTTTTTGCAGTTCAAGGTAACCCTAGTTCTGCCCTTGTAGGGTTATTGTACTTTTCACGTAATTTTTTTGCAGTACCAACTTATACGCACTGTCAATGGATTCTGGGAACGCAGTTTCTTAACAACATTAGCCTTGGAGAATACAGACAACTCCAACTTGTACAGATGCCTTCCATTGATGATTTTCTAAATATCATCCATACTGAATTCCTTGGAATTCCAGATATCCATAAAGATCAAGCCCGTGAAGATTATCTTCGGATGAAGTGTTGTTCCTTCAAAAGGCACGACTTGGAGAAGCATTACGAAAAAATGACTAAGCTATTCTACTTTCTTGGTGGAATTGATGATGTCAATCTCAAACAAGCTTTTCTCACTTCACTACCAGAACCCCTTGGCATAGAAACCTCTCGTCTTCTCCAAACAAAAGGCAAACAAATTGTACAAGCGTCACTTGGAGAAATGTACCAGCATGTTCTTCTTGATCTTGACAAACTCTGTAACCAACAAAAATTCTTCAAGACATTTCATGATCAAGGCAAGATGCTAGGAAATTCTTGTGCACGTCCAGATCTTTCCATTAAGTGCAAAGAAAAAAGCTGCAGTTGCCAAGTCTCTTCCAAAAAATCTAAACATATTCAAAAGCATACTTCTGACCCATCTCCCTTCATCCCCAAGAAGAAGAAATGGAGATACTTTCGGAAAAAATCCCTCCGTGGCCAAAGGAAATCTGATCGTTGTTTCATCTGCAGAAAAATAGGACATTATGCAAAACAGTGCCCCCAAAAATCCAACATGATACATGCACTTACTCAACTTGCTCCAGGAGAAGATAATGCAGATATAGAATCTGTGTTCTCCATGGATGATGAGCCCCATGATGAAACAGTTCTGGCCCTTGCACTCCCCACTTATCCTTTCGATTATGAGGAGCTTAGCTCAGATGAAGATATCGATCTTTTTAATATCGATGCCTACCATGACATCCATTACATTTCCCCAGATTCCATCACGCTTGTTCAGCCCCTTGCTAGGGTCACCCTTATCCCTACAAAGTATGACAAACCAATCTCTGTCATAGCTTTCTTTGACACCGGAGCAGCAGCCTCTATCATAAATCCCTCCATTCTTCCCCGATCTCACTGGCAAACATGTTTTAAGCCATTTAAAGCTGCAAATGTGGAGAATTTTGTGATCACTCTCATCAGTAAACCAATCATTATCCAACTATTTCAAGGATACTCCATCAAGCATTGTGTTTATGGTTCCGACCTTTCTGGCAAAGATCTTTTGATTGGTTTTAATATACTCCAATCTCTCACCAAAGTGACATGGGTACCAAATGGGCTCAGATACAAGAACTTCTTCCTACCATGGACCACCCAGCCTAATCTTTTTACCCTTAAAGCCTTCCAGTCAATCCAACAGGATATCATTACACATTCTTTTGCAGAGACCCACTCTGAATTCCTTACCAAATGCTCTCACCCTTTGTGGACAAACCTAGATTTCTTCATATCCCTTCCTTTAAAAAAGAATGAGGATATCAATCCAAATAAAGCCAGCCATCAAGGGATGAATCCAGACCATTACCAGCTTGTTCTAGCCGAAGTTACGCAACTACAGAAAGAAGGCCTCATCGAAAACACCACCTCCCAGTGGGCATGTGAAGCTTTCTATGTTAACAAGAGAGCTGAACAAGTTCGTGGAAAACTTCGCCTTGTCATAAATTACCAACCTCTCAACCATTTTCTTCATGATGACAAATTCCCACTTCCACGACGCCATAACCTCCTTTCCCAGTTAACCCAAGCCCAAATATTTTTAAAATTTGACCTCAAAGCCGGTTTTTGGCAACTTGTAATTCATCAAGATGAACGACCCAAAACAGGATTTTGTCTCCCAGACCACCATTTTCATTAGACAATCATGCCTTTTGGCCTCAAGACGCTTCCCTCTTCCAGAAAGCCATGATCAAAATTTTCGAACCCATCCTCTCCTCTTCTCTAATTAACATTGATGATATACTCCTCTTCTCACCAAATCCAGATTCCCATGCCTTACTCCTACACAAATTCCATTCTTTGGTCAGAAAATATGGCATAATGTTATCACAGAAAAAGATGGTGATTAGAGTACCCTCAGTAGACTTTTTGGGTCTGAATATTTCCAAAGGGAAGTATACTCTGCATTCTCACATAGCAAGCCAACTTGAGCATTTTTCAGATTCCAATCTTTCGATAAAACAAGTTCAACAATTTCTTGGAATCGTCAATTATATGGCATAATTTATCCCACACCTTGCCAAGCATAGACAAACACTCTCATTGCTTCTCAAAAAGAATGCTCCCCCTTGGTCACCCCAATCCACACAAGCCGTAAAAGCACTCAAACAAGTGGCACATACTCTTCCCCCTTTAAAAATTCCATCCAATGGGAAACGGATATTGCAAACAAATGCTTCTGATTTATATTGGGGAGCAGTGTTGTTGCAACAAGAAGCAGATGGAACCAAGAGTATTTGCAGTTACAAAAGTGGAGCTTTCACCCCAGCAGAATTACATTACCATTCCACTTACAAAGAAATTCGAGCCATCATGAAAGCAATTGACAAATTCAAATTCCACCTTGTTGGCCATCATTTTCTCATCGAAACAGACCTTATGAGTTTTCCCCAAATGCTCCGATTTAAACAAAAAGCCCTTCCGCCCACTCGGTTACTTTGATGGGCAAACTGGTTCTCCCAATGGAGTTTTGAGACTGTTCATATAAAGGGGAAAAATAATGTCCTTTCTGATTTCCTTTCACGGCTCAAGAAAGAAATGAATCCCATTTCCATTCCATTTTTCCCTCTGATTGGAGTATTTGAGCATGGAGAATCATTTGGACTCCCTTCCACTCCCCCATGACAAGAAAATTTGGAGACCTTTGTCCTTACCATGCCCATCCATATCCAACATTCTCTGTTAGAAACCACCCTCATCTCCCGTAACACTGAAGCCTCCACTCTTTCCTTAAACTTTATGTCTCCAGATATGGCCTTGATGCTGGACCATTACTGTCACTCCCCTTCCACCCCGTCTATCCTTTCCTAACCTTGCTATATTTTAATCATGTTTTCCAACACAGTTTTCCTCTCGAGGCCTATTTACTTCTTTGGTATTTGGAAAATCTTTACACTATTGGCATAGTGTTCAACAAATGTCTCTTGCTCCGATACTTTGCCCAGTCTCAGATGCTCTACCCAGAGTTCACCCAAAAATCTTTTCGCCTGGAAAAATGGTTCTTGTTATTTGGTGATTTTTCATATTGGCAAAACCTTTTGCGCCAGAACTCGTGGAAATATTCTATTGTCCTTTTCTCCTTCAGAGATCATCTTGAAGCATCCCCACAAGGAGAAACTGTTGTTCATCGTATCCCCACTTTTGGGGTTCTCACAGGAATCGAAAGTCCCCTCGCTTTCGAGAATGAACATACATTTCATTTCCTGCAAATTCAACTTTGCCTGGTGAACCAGATTGAACCATCAAGTGTGCCATCAGAACTATTACACAAAGAAACTTGCACATGGTACAACATTGGATTATACCCTTTGGAATATTGCCAATTATTCCGACGCATTCTTGCAGATTTTCATGACCAATATGGTTGAGACACGTCTCATCCAGATCACCCAATGTACATAGTTCACCTACTTTTATATCCAACCAGACACCGGACAGGGACCCCTTGGGAACTAGATTCATTAGATAGTGACACTGATTAGTATTGTCGGTCCATTTACTTTGACGTGTTGTAACAGTTTGTAACAGTGTAAAATAGTAGTATTGTCGGTCCATTTACTTTCATGTGTTGTAACAGTTTGTAACAGTGTAAAATAGTAGTATTCTCGGTCCATTTACTTTCACGTGTTGTAACAGTTTGTAACAGAATAAAATAGTAGTATTGTCGGTCCATTTACTTTCACGTGTCGTAACAGTTTGTAACAGTGTAAAATAGTAAGGTTTGTATCCTGCTTTTACTCTTTGGAGGTTTTCCCTTTAAATCTATAAAAGGGATTGTTGCCATCCATTAGGGGGCAGAGAAGTTTGGAGTTGAATAATATTCTTATCAATCATATTCTTATCTTGGTGTGACCTTCATTCACCTCCTTCCACTCCTTCTGTGTGATTGTATTCATTTGATTCTTATCTTGGTGTGACCTTCATTCACCGCCTTCCCCTCCCTCTGTGTGATTGTATTCATTCAAGACCTCTCAAGAGCTCACAACCACATGGCCAACACCACAAGGCTACTGCCACCACCACCACCACCACCACCACCACCCGGCTTTTGAGTCTTGAAAGGGAAGACCTCCATGTCAGCTTCTGAGTTTTGAAATTGTGAAAAACCTCCCAGAGAGGAATTGATTGGTGATTAGATAAGGATCCGTAAATAATCATTATACCCTGAGATTAAAAGATAGATGAAAATCATTAAAAATGGGACATTTGGTAATAATAGAATCATAAATGACAACAATAGCATAACATTGAACATAACTGCATATAACTGAACACAACTTGAATAGTACCGAATGGTCAAATTTACCAACTATCCACTCGCACACACGTATTAAAAAATTCCTTTATTACATCAGCACTTTGATCAAAAGCCACAACTACCTTGAAAGTCGAGCTCATATACAGAGGATAATTCTTTGGGCACAATCTTCTTACAATTTTTTATTCACAATCTCACTATCTCTCTCCTCATAGGTCTCGCAGTGTCAATCGCCTCCACATCGTTTACTAGGAGAGGGTAGAAAGAGATAGTGAAATTATAAACAAAAAATTGTGAGAAGGTTATGTCCCAAGAATTACTCATACAAATATTGGGATCTGGCTCCTATTAGTGAGACCAGCCCCCACTGTGGAGTAGTTATAATATCATGTAGATCCTCCTGGTGAGAACAGCCCCACTCTCGAGTGGTTTTAACTTCGTAATTTAAAATGGGGTGGTAATTGACATTTAAGTAAAAGGCTAAATTACATTTTGGAATCATGTAGTTTGGGCGAAGTTTCACTTTGAGCCCTCTAATTTCAATTGCAACACTTTGGTCCTTATAATTTTGAATTGGTTTCAATGTAGGCCTTGCCTCTAACTTCGTTAATGCAACTTGACGGTACACCCACTTGTAAACTCTAGGGCCTTGCCTCTAACTTTGTAAACTCTAGGGCCCAAAGTGAAACGTCTCCCAAATCACAAGGCCAAAGTGAAACGTCACCCAAACTCCAGGGCTCAAAGTGAAACTTCGCCCAAACTATAGGGTACCAAAATGTCTCTATAAGTGGACTTGTACAAGGCACGTGAGTTTTTCGTCAAGTTGTGTTGAAGGAGTTAGAGGCAGAGCCTACATTGAATCAAATTCAAAACTACAGGGATCAAAGAATTGCAATTAAAACTAGAGGGTCCAAAGTAAAACTTTGCCCAAACTACAAGGGTACCAAAATGTAACTTAGCCTTAAGTAAAATGTTTACCATATATAATAACATTTTGAAAATAAACTTCGAAAGATAAATCCTTTTCAGGGAACCAAATGAAAAGGTTAATTCCGATAGGAATTTTATGATATATCTATATATGATTAAAAATCGTAGTAGAATTAACTCATTGTATATTGAGTTAGTAAGAAGGTACACGATCACTCACCTTGGTAACGTAGGATTATTGTTGAAGTTATTATGTTATGATAAGCTAATAAAGCGCATGTTAACAGAGTCTAATCTTGAAACAACAAAAGAGGGTGAGATTTTTTTTACGATAGTTTTGTACACGTTAAGCAGTTTTAAAGTTAAAACCTGTTTTTACGGCTCATTTCAAACTTAGAAACCATTTTTCTTCGTTCAAGTAGTGCCCGCGAGAACGGGTATATATATATATATATCATTAAAAAATCGTAATAGAATTACTCATCATATGCTGAGTTAGTAAGAAGGTAATATGATCACTCACCTTGATAATATAGGATTTGACAATGGAACTGTTCCAACATCAATACAGGTGAACGAACCAAACATTCAATCTCAAGTTGTACACATAGGGTAAAACTATAATTAAGGCTCTTTTAGGGGTATTTTTCTAATTTTTATAAAATTGTAATAAAACCTCACTACTGTGTTCTTTACTCTAAACTGAGTTTAACATCATTGACTAGACTCAAAATTTAGAGTCCGTGGTAGTTTCTCAACGCGTAATCTATAGTTTCTAACGAATATGATGAGTCCCAAAAAAGTAGTATTTTGTAAATGTCCCCGGGTGTGTTTGATAACCCCATTAAGTGCTGAAAATGAAAAGATTCAGTACATATTTTTTTTTCAGTGCGTTTGATAGCATACCACTTAATTGAAAAAGTAGCTTCAAAACCACTGAAAACTTTAAGTGAAAAATGTCTACTGAAAATAATCACTGAATGCATTCTACTTCAATAGTTGAAATCCTGTTTTAAGGAATAAAACTTCACGCGCTTAAAATTTTCAGTACTTAATATTCAGCACTTAATTTTCAATACTTAATTTTCAGTTTTATCAAACGCACCCTTAGTTTAGAGGAAGTTTTCTGAATATTATTTAAGAACTATTGCGCAGGTACATTCATTATATAAATTTTCCTGCAAACAGTCGAATTAAACAGTGTTTGACATGTAGCATCAACCATATTACCACAAATTAATCACATGAGCATAAAACATTATGTTTTCATGTTTTCATATGCCCCTACAATTATCACAGTCCACACACTAATTTTACATATCCAGATTAATGGGAAATAGCCTGCCAATTACAAAGAATTATATGATTCCATCTCACAAATTTGTTTTGTGTAACAAAAAATTCATATTCTGGAAGTTGGAATCCCATACTTATTTTATGTAATTTTTTTGCCGCAATATTTGATACATTGCCTCAAAATTAATATGTTGGCTTAATTATAATCCAACCCACTCAAATTATTTCACTATCAGTCCAAGTTTCACAAATAACATTTGTAAGGGGCCTTTAATATCAAAAATATCAATAGTCCGCACAAAAGGACACAACTAAATAGACCAAATTCTTTCTTCTTTTTTTTTTTAGCATTGGGCACATTGCCCCAGAACCCCATTCATTCTAAGCCCCTTGTGCGCACCCCCTAACCATTATCCGAATTTAACAATTTGTACCACAATTCTATTTTGAATTAATTGCAAATACACCCCTATACTTAGCCCCTTTTTCATTTTGCCCCCAATACTTCAAATCGTGTCACTAATACCCCTGTACTTTAAACTAAAGTGAATAGTTAGTATTTCCGTTAAGATTAGCACAACATTAGCTTGTTTAGAGTATTTGCACTTTGACCCCTTATGATGAGCACATTTTTCGATCTGCCCCCTTGTAGTTCCAAAATGTTACAAATACCCTTATTGGACCGTTCGGTAGCTTCTTTTTTTTATACAATAAAATCACAAAAAATTGCGAATGGTATAAGTTGTCCAAAGTTAGCTTCTGAACCATTGCAATTACAGAGGCTACTTTGCAAAATAATTTATTTTAGCTTCTAGAGTTAATAATTACAACTTATTGATTAACTCCAAAAGTTATTTTCAACCATGGCTTATGCCCATTAATTTTAACCCTTCTAATTTTAGAAATCTCATTCGATCGTCTTTAAACAAAGATGACTTAAAAGCAGCTCCCATTAAGAAAAGGACAATGAAATGTTTGTAGATCAACCTACGCACTAAACGGAAAATATACTATTAAGCATTTAAACGACCATCATTTATAGCCAAATGAGCAGAGTCCAAGCATTGCCCAACATTTCAGCAAAAAAAAAAAAAAAAAAAGGGAATTGCCCAACAAATGTTTCGGTTCTACAACCCCATCACAAAATGCTTAATGTGCACCAAAAGACCAAGAAAGGAAGGACAATCAATGTATCTTGACCAGCCTGCCCATTAAACGAGAAAACATTGATTGTAACGGTGGTGACACCACCACGTCATCGTGCCAGGTGTCACCAATCAATCAAATTACTTTAATTCGTACATTAGGCATCCACAAAAATTGTTCAGTGTAACCATCACACCACATCAGCATGCATATGTGGCCCCCTACTTTTGGGGGGATTATGACAATTTGGCTTCTAACAACTACATGTCATGATTCCAAAAAAATAGGGGGCAGGTGTATGGTGTAAATTAAAATATCACACACGTCAGTATACTTACATGGCATAACAATCACATTGAATAATTTTTTTTCCTAAAATCTGATTGGTTGATGACACCACGTAGGTATGATGACGTGGTGTCACCGTTACAACCAATATTTTCTCGTTTGAGTTGAGCACGTCTTTACATCACAAAATATTGCTGCAGAGAAAAGAAGCATCCAATTGAACAGATGGAAAGGATTTTTCCTCGAACGTTTGAAATGAAAAGAAACTGTCACTGAAAAACTGGTACCTCAGTTTGACCGCTCGTATCCACCTTCCTTTTATCTCTTGCTAGTTTCAGTTTGACCGCTCATATCCACCTTTCTTTGCCATTTCTATTAACTTTCCTGCAATTTGGAGCAATTATTGACATCAGTCAAAGAAAACAGATGCTTCCGTTAGATTGAAAAAGATAATTGAGGGCTCGCTTCGTAACGTTTCTTGTTTTGAGTTTTCAGTTTTTTTAAAAACGAAAACTAGTTTTGGTTTTTTTTTTTGAAAAAAAAAAACAAAAACTTGTTTGGTAACATTGTTGATTTTTTTATAAACAAAAAAACAAAAACAGGAAACTCAAAACAATTTTTTGGTGTTTTCATTTTTTACCCAAAATTTGAAAACGTTTTTTGAAAACAAAAAACAAAAAGTTACCAAACGTGTCAATTTTTGTTTTTTCAAAAACGAAAACAAAAACATAAAACAAAAACGACAACGTTGCCAAACGAGCCCTAAAATTCTGATTTTTGGAAATCATTTGATAGGGGCTTTGGCACCATAGGATGTTGGGGGAAGTGGAGCCCTTAAAATAATGTTGCAAATTTATACACTTTTGATGCCACCAAAACAATTCACGAGGATCAAAGCATACCAAGCTGACAAAATTGTAGTTTATACAGATCTGGTGCTTTAAAGATACGACCAATATCAATAATAAACAAAACCTAAAATGGGATTGAGAAAAACATGTACTTGATGGGTAAAACTTCCTCCAAAGCATTCAAAATTTTAGTTTACACAAATCTGTAATTACTTTTTCTTTTCTTTTTGTTTTTTCTTTTCTTTTTTTCCCCTCTCATTTAAGAACTTTGCTAGGATTTTCCATATGCAGTTGAGATTCGCATAACCTTAAGAAGTAATCATAATAAAAGTCTACTTACAAAACAAATAATTAAGTACAATACATACCAATTGACATGGTGAGGTGCTAAACAATTCATCCCATCTTTTGTCTTGAAAACATCACTACAAACTTCCACCTCACAGTAGATGAATAACTAACCCTTCTATGGCACCATAGGAAAAGAAAAACAAACTTAATTAAAAATTGGTCTAGGAATGAACTTAATAGGAAGAGAATATGTCCTCCACTAAATGAACCAAATAGCCAATACGACGTTGGTTATTTTCTCCCTCTCTTTTTCTCTTTGAGTAATGCAATGCTTCTCAATTTAATCCTAAATATAGTTCTTAAAAGCTTTAACAGTTACCACTGCTACAACATGTGGTAGTTCAATCACCGGCATACCCAGAAGCGGCCAGGGGTAGGGATGGCAATTTGCACGATTGATGCGGGTCCCCGTCCTCCCCCAAATGGGGCGGGTTTGGGAAGACTTTCATAGGGTTAGGGTCGAGTTTGGGGGAGAGCAGAAAAAACCGTCACAGGTTCGGGGCGGGAGGGGTCAACCAGCATAACTCCGATTATATACTATGTTGTGTGTTTTTGCACTACTGGTGTCCCATAGCATTTGTGTATATTCAAAGCCATGAGGTATTTCCTTTATAAAAGCAAGTTAGGATGTGCAATTCACACCTTAAGTGCACGAAATCACATGCTGGTAGGATGTGCATGAGAAGTAGTGCCTAGTTAGCTTAAAAAAGTTGCTTCGTAATTATGGGGAACACAAACACGTGTTGCAAGCATGCACTAAAAGTTAAATGCTATTAGCAGGGCAGGGTGGGAATGGGTTAGAGGGAAACAGTCGGGGTCGGGGAAGAAATGCTTACTATTTGGGGGGGGGGGGGGGGGGGGGGGGGGGGGTGGATTTTTGGTATTCGGGGCGAGGTCGGGAAATAGCTGCCTCATGCCATACCCGCCTCGTTGCCATACCTAGCCAAAGGGCACAGTCGGACAGCCCCCCCCCCCCCCCTCAACTTTTTGATATCATTTTTGCATATTGCATATTACAACTTTCACCACTCCAAACTCATAAATCTCACTTTGGTCCTTAAATTTTTGTAACTTTAACCCAAAATAAATATCTAATCTACTCAATTAGCCTCAAGTAGACTTGTAAATTTTCCTTTTGAACATTTAAGAGATCTTTGTTTGATAAGTGAAACTAGTAAAATATAAATGAATAATTAAGCATATCACATAATTTTTCGTAAAAAAACTATGAGAGAGATTAGTTTGTATTTGAATTTGAATTTTTTTACCCGAAACTAGGGGTGTGTACTCGAGCCCAGCCTCGATTTGTTGGAACATTGCTCAAGCTCAATAAAGTCTTAAACGAGCAAACTAGCGCTCGGCTTGATTTAACTTATAGCTCAATCCAGGCCCTAGGCTCGGCTCACAGTTCGAGCTTGGCTCGGCTTAGAGCCCGAATGTTTTTGGTTGCCACAAGCCGAAGAAGCAGCCATTTCTATTCTCTACCTTATATAGGCATTCTTCCTCGTCCATTTGCCACAGGTCTCCAATGCGGGAGAAATAAAAAAAGTAATATAAAATTTAAATCTTTAAACTTGCTCAAATACTTTCCTAGGTTGCAACCAAACAGACATCAAGACATAATGTGAAGTTGTTTATGAATCAACTGTCCAAAAGTTAAATTTCAAGCCAAAAATTAAAAATTCTAGAATTGAAAAATCTAAGATTGGCAAAAGATACTTACAGAGAGGGATTGTGAACGGAGAGCCTGTGTAGATTGAAAACCTCTATAAGAATTTTGTAGACTAAGGACGTCTCAGTGAGCTCTTCTTAAATGTGATGTCAATAATCATTCCTTCCATCATGGATGATTGATTGCAGCCGTTTGAACCTCTACTGAATAGAGAGATAAAGGAAAAAGATAGAAAAATAAGACTTCTAAAAAGGAGATAAGGCACAAGGCTTTAGAATTCAACCAGGCAAGGTTTTTTAAATGTCTCACATACCTATGATTTCATATTGTAACAGCATTCACACTCACATTAACTAAAACCTTTGTCCACATGTCGACCCCACGTTGATTCCAGCCTATGTCTTCCGCTATTAGTTATACTAATAGAAATAGATAGATTACAAGGGCTCATTTATATTTCACTTTTGTAAACACATAAAGCTAAGTCAAAATCATTACATTTACATCCATAAATACATAATCCTTCCCAAACAAAGCTAAAGTACCCACTAATTATGGTAAACGATGAACAAAATATTTAAAAACATTCAAAATATAAAACTAACACCAACTCCTAAACAACTGAATGGGCCATCACTAACTAGACGATGTTAATGATGATGGCTTCTTCTGTACTGGATCGATGACATCTTCAGTAGTGGTTGTAGGTGCAATCTTGGAACTACTCTTAGACCTCGACCATATCCTTGCATCACTAGTGGCTGCAGATGCAATATAGGATTTTCTCATGAAGCACCTCCACCAAAAATTTATGATTAGAACCACCAAACTCGCACTAAAAAAGAACAAAAACAAACCAACGAGGGCATAGTACCATGGATGACCACTTTCTTCATATTTTCTTATGACTATAATTGACGCACACAAACTAGCAATCACTAGGACAAGATTAAAAAAAATTCCAATAGGGCCTTCATCGCTCGTCTTGTGGTTCATAGCTGCTAAAAGTACTCACAAAGAGAGAGATATTAGTGAACATATTATCATAAAAAGTATAGAAAAGAAAGAAAAGGAAAAGAGGGATAATGGCAATAAGGTAACGTGTGTTGGAAAGTGGGTCATTTGATGGACGTTCGATGAATGTCCAAATGGCGTTCAGACGTGTATTGCTTGGGAAGAATTAATGAAGGACTAGTTTTCCTAATGGTGTTGCAGGACTAGGACTACATGGGCAGCAAGTTTAGAAGGCTGCGCCTTTGGCGCTTTTAACAACATAGTTACATAGTTTTAAGGGCATGGCGGGGATAGTAGCAGGAAGTTCTGAATCTATGAACAAAATTAGCGGAATTAGAGCCAACGCAGAGATTGTTGAAAAGTGGCTCATTTGTGTCCTTTATTGTTTTGTGTTCTAGATCTCAAGGCCCTTGAGGGGTTTCCTTCTTGAAAAAGAGAGAATAATTTACCCTTGTGATTGGAGCTTTTTTTATTTTTCCATCAAAACTAATACATACATTGATTAAGGGAAAAGGAAATAATTAATCAAGAAAAACAAAAAAATACACAAAGATTTCCGAACTTAAACATGTTCATACGCATTCTAATGATTCTGTATTTATTCATGTACAGAGAAAAACAAACGATTGCCAATTTTTCTAATGCACTTCATGAATTCTACTGGGCAAATCAGTCTATGCACTTTATTTTACATTGACTGATTCTAAATTCTTAAAAGAACAAGGTCAAAGGACTCCCAAATTAAAGAGTTAAAAGGGGTTCTAAGATTTAGAAATCACAGTAAGAACAGAAATTTAAAAGTTTCCCATTTAAACCCATCTTTTAAGAACTGTCGTTAGAAAAGGGTGTTATCTTACCTTATAATTTCTAGTGGTTGTGATCCATCTTCATTCCTGATGATATTTTGGACATTAGCGGAACTTCTCCTCACGGCTTCACCTGTATTTATATAGATATAGGAGGAGTGCCATAGAACTGGTAGTATTGGTCGTGCGTTGCGACCCTTTGGTCCTCCCAAATGTTCCACCGTGGGATCGAATGATGAGATTACTTTGAACCATTGATTCAAAAGTAGTAACTTGTCATAGCCGGTCAGAAACAAATTCCAATGTTTTTATATACCATTAATAAAAGGAAAAATTACACTTACACCCCTGTATTTAGGGTCAGTTTCACTTAAATCCCCTGTAGTTCAAAAAGTGACACTAACACCTCCTATACTTTGATTTAAAGTGTAACCGTCAACGGACTTTAACACTTTGCATATATGACAATTACCCTAATTTATTCTGTGTTTGGCTTGAGGCATCTATGAACGAAACCTAGGGTTTTTGAAATAGAGAGAGAATGAAACGAACCTAGCTGAATGATCGAACCCAAAAGATGTAGTGAGGATTGAAGATTTGCAAGAGGTGTTCGAAGATCCATTCAAGGTGTACGAGCATCGAATCTAAGTCTTGTGAAATAGAGAGATGAGGGATAATCAATTTTTGTGAGGTATAACATTTTTTAGGCTGAGTTTGTGTTGATTTGTGTGAGGCATTACACTTTTTTTATGCTGAGTTGGTGTCGATTTATGCTGGACCACATCACTTTCTGAAATTGTTGTCAATGTACGGGAACATTGGGGGACCACAATCCTTTTCTGCATGTACCAGAATGTTTAATATTTTAGACTTTCTGGTGGTTTTTGTGGAACATTGGGGGGACCACTTGATTTGAGTATTCATATACTCTTTATAAAATTAATAAAAAATGTATAAAAATGTTAAAGTACGACTTTTGTTGCAGAAATGGCTTCAATGCATCATGGCGGTTATTTTGAAAATGGTCAGTTGAAGGTGTATAAGGTAGGCTAGATTAAGTTACTTAAGGACATTGACTTAGATTAATGTCCTATATTGAGTTTAAATATATATTGGTTGAATTGGGACACCCATCAACCAGCTTAGTGTACTATAAGGTACCTGGCTTGACCCTCAATGAAGGCTTAGAGAGGATTTGGGAGGACAAGGAGGTTATGGAGTTGCTGAAACAAGTTGAGATGCATGGTGAGGGCTGGCTAATGTTGAGGTGTACGTAGAGAGCCGACAAGATGAAAACTCAGAGAAGGAACCTATGGATCCTCGTGTTGGTTTTCAACAAGGTAAAGGTGATGATGTGGAGGGTTCATGAAATGACATATTTTGTGAGGTTGCTGAGGCAGGTTGTGAGATTGAATCTGGGATCTCATCCCAGCTGGATAACTGTAGGGCTTCGAGGGCGGCGATGATGATATATTTAATGAAGCCTATAATGGGGATAATGGTTATAATGATAATGGTGATAATAATCAAATTCCAAGTCTATCAGCTCCTGAGGAAGTTGACACACTGGTTTTGTATTGGAGGATGTTGAAGTAATCATATAGTGTTCCCATTGCCACATTATTTGGGAAGATAAGAAGTTTGGAAAGCAAACCATTACTCATTTTGTATTATTATTTGGTGTAGTGGTCTCATACAATGAGATAAGTGATAGGCCCGAGGGAGGGGAGAAAAGTTCAAACTCTGGTATGAGCATGAAATGAAGAGCCTTTTTGTTAATGAATAACTCTTTGGGCACAAAGAGGCTTCATAAAGAGTCTATCTCTCTCCTCAGTGGTGGCACTGTGGGGTTCGGTAATTTCAATGGACCCCATAATACCAGTTAAGTGGGAGAAACTCTTTGTGAACATATTCACTACAACAAATTATTAAATTAGTGAAAAATTTCTAAGTGACCAACATTATTTGGTGACTAAATCTATATAACATCCTACAACAATTCTTAGGACAAAAAAGGGGCTTTTGTAACTACAACCCTTTGATCTTGATCAAGTGGTCCACAACTCACGCACACAACTCTTCATTCTCCCTTATCTACACTATGTCTCTTCTCTTGGGCATAACTTATTTTTGATATCTCTCATCTGTAAGTAAAGCACTATTCTCAACTCTTCTTCTTCTTCTCTCTCTCTCTCTCTCTCTCTCTCTCTCTCAAGACCTAAAGCACTACCAACATTTTTGGTCGGTAACCACCATTCAGATCTTGAAGAAAGTCTTATTTTTGTCAAGAAAGAGGGTTGTCTTATTTTTGTCGGCATAGTTAGTCTTATTATTGCCTTTTGTCAAGAAAGAGTTGATTAGCTGAGAATATTTTTGGGGGGTTTTTATTTATTTATTTTTTTTATGATCAATTGCATTACTAAAGAGTGATTAGACATTTACTGTCTTCCTCAACCCTTACTCTTCGCTTCTGTTGATTTTTTTCCTTGCAGATTTATGATGACTCTTTTCCTCCCAAATTTGGCCAGGTTTATACACACACACACACACACACACACACACACATATATTTATTTATTTAAGGCTTCTAAGTCGTATTTGATTTTTTATTTCTTTGTTTCGGGTGAGTATTTGAGTTTTTAATTTAGGGCTTCTTAATATTTGAGGTTTTATTTTTATTTTATTTTTATTTAGGGCTTCAAAGTATTTGAGATTTTTTGCATTAAGAGTTCTTCATGAGATAGGATCAAATAGTTGACACGCAGTGCATTACAGGACCGAATTTGTTCTGTTCAAGAAAGGCAAGTCAATCAAATAAAGCTGCTTGGTTTGAGTTTTATGAGTGTAATACCCTGTATTTTCAATATTTATTTAATGCAGAGAGATTCTATAGACTTCCCTTGACCATTCATAAAATTTAATCTTCGATCGATCGAAGCTCGTTCGAGCGATCGAGCATCACAGAAGTTCAAGTGATCGAACCTTGTTCAATCGATCGAAACCCTACTGACCTGAATTTAATACGTGGTCCCCACTTTAATCGATCAAACCCTTTTCAATCAATTAAACCTGGCCAAACTGATCTCGATCGATGGAACTCCATTTGATCGATCGAACTTGTAATGATTTGAATCCTAGTTTTCGCGCAGAACAGGCCACCTGCACCCCCATTTCCCCTATATAGAGTTTGGCTGATCTTGTGAGTTGGGAGAGTTGTGAGTATGTGTTTTATATATACACATACATCCATATATATATATGCACACACGTATATATATATACATAGCTTGGGAGAGATAGAAGAAGGAGAAGAAGAAGAACAAGAAGAGGCAGAGGAAGAGAGACAGAAGAGGCAGAGAGATAGAGGAGATAGAGAGGCCGCTATTAAAGCTCGGAGCTTCAAACTTGCCAAACGCGCCCTTAACAACTTTTGGTGAGTTCCAAACTCACTCGGTATCTTAGTTATGATATTTTACGAGTTCTGGACATATTAATTATAGCCCAAACACCCCCTAGCATATTCTGCACGTTCACTACAGAATCTGTGGAAGACGAAGTTTGACCGATCGAATTGAGTTCAATCGATCGAACATCACTGAGTCTCAATTGATCGAAATGAGTTTAATCGATTGATCGAGAATACTTCAATCGATCAAACATCACTTTTATTCAAGCGATCGAGAGGACCTCAATCGATTAAACCTAACAGAACATGGATATGTTCCTTAACTTTATAATTCTTAGTGCGTAGTTGTTTAATTGTTGTTCCATGTTCTTATTATGCGATATTATGGATTATGGAGGTAATGGGATACGATAATGAGATTTGAGATAACATTGTGAGTAACGTAGTTGGGTTCGGAACGTTAGTAATTGTACGACGCAATAACGAGATAGATTGGAGATAATAATACTGGGTAGTATTGGATAACTGAGAAGTGAGTTAGTAAGATGATTAGTATGTTCAAGGTTGTGTGAGTCGAGCTGATGATTCGCTCAGGTTGAATCTGATAAGTATATGTCAAGGATTTGATCAGGATCGTGAGAATTATGGGTGCACAGTACTCGCAAGCGTTCTTAAAAGCGGTGAACAGTAAGAGTTCTTAAAAGCGGTGAACAAGAGTAATTGTGGCACGCTCATGATTTATATTTACTAGAGCTGTGTATGTATCGTACTCGCAAGCGTTCTTAAAAGCGGTGAACAGTAAGAGTTCTTAAAAGCAGTGAACAAGAGTATGGGTACATCCATGGACCAGTCGTTATATGAGAACAATGTATGCGTGCTCGCAAGAGTTCTTAAAAGCAGTATAGTAGTGAACAAGAGCACTGGTATGTTGTGCTAATATAATCAGTTTGAGATAGTCAGTTGGGAAATTGTGAATCAGTCTTAGAGTGGGAAACTGATAAGAATTGAGTAACGATGTGCCTGAATAAAAGAGAAAGAGATATATTTAGTATCACTGTCATATATTGTTCATAATTGTAAATATGTTATTTCTATGAGACTGTGTTAGTTAGTGCTCACTCAGCTTTCAACAAGCTGACGGTTTTTATTGCTTGGACATTCCCTGTCCAGACTATCCTGTCCTTTATAATGCAAATAATGGAACTTATGGCGATAGCTATTACCCTAAAGGGAGTTACGTAGAGGATGGCCCCACTAATGCTGGTCATGCTGATGACTATCTGTACGCCAGCTGAAGACCTGAAGATAGATAGTAGTTTATATTACTATTTGTTCTCTTACTGTCGTACTTAGCAGTTTAACGGGTACTTGGACATATGTTGTCTCTAAACCTGTTGTGATCCTATGGACCACACTCTGATGTTTGTAATAGATAGAACTGTTTAATTATTTCAGTTAGTTATTATTCCTGTTGTTCCTGTTTGGACTAGTACTGTATGGTGTGGATATGAGTGACTTTCACTTGTCATTCCCTATGGACCCATAAAGGAAATTTATTTTTCTCTATTTATGTTGCTCCAGGGCATGACAGGATTTTTGGTATCAGAGCCAGGTTGTGATACTTTCGTTCACTATTCATTTCCACACCATCTGGTTCTAGTATTTAAGATTTCTTGAGATAAGATATGAGTTTAAGATAAGTTCGTCATTCTTACGATTAATAGTTTTCCTTTGCAGGATAGCATAGATCCAGAGTTCCATCAGTTTGTTACCGATGCTTATGGAGGACACATGATCCATGGGGATGACATGGCGCCAGCTGACCCGGAGTTTTATCGTGAGCGTGTGTGCCAGATAGCTAGTTGACATTTAGAGGAAGACATGTGGAGAGCGCTCTATGAGACTGGGAGGACTCACCCGACACAGATGCGTATGGATGCTTACCATACTACGAGGATTGGTAGGGGCATTTTCCAGGATATATTACGATTAGTTCAGAGTAAGCCTGAGATGGATGAGATTGAGTTAAGAGCCATCGTAGCCAGTTCACCAGAGCCTGTAGCTGCACCAGCGCCAGTAGTAGCCCCATCATCACTGATACTCGATGTACCAGTCCCAGAGCCTGAGCCGATTCAGGGAGAGGAGGATCTAGAGCCAGAGGATGAGCATCCCGATGAGGACATGGATGGGGATGGAGATGAGGAGCCGATAGATGATGAGACCCAGCTGAGGAGGAGCTTGCAGTCAATGATGATGAGGATGAGCCAGAGGATGACCCGGAGGAGCCAGAGTTTGAGCCAGAGGATCCAGCACAGGACCCAGAGGCTGTTGAGGCAGACATAGTAGTAGATGAGGATATGCCCGATGAGGAGATAGTTGTGCTAGAGGTACCCATTGTGCTTCAGATACCAGTCGGGCCGATTATGCATATGGCAGCCATGGCCGATATGGCAGTAGGATGGATAGCAGAGATGATCGCTCAGCCAGTAGGTTTTATTATGGGAGAGCCTGTGATAGCGGGAGCTCTTGATATAGCTGATGGATTCACCGCAGTAGTAGTCGAAGTTGCCAATCAGGCGATAGAAGACGTAATGGAGGACAATGACGGAGAGATGATAGAGGATTGGGATATAGGAGTGGTGGTCGGAGATCTTGTTGCGCCAGTTGAGAATGATCCAATGGAGGAGATGGATATTGATTCAGAGGATGAAGCACCACCAGCAGGATCAGACGCTGACAACTTTTGAGTCAGGATATGCAGGATTTAGTTTTTGTTAGTTTTATCAGGACATGTTGTCCACTAGATTTTTGGGAGCTTGAGAGATAGCTATTTAACCATAGCTTTGTATAGATGTTATCCGTAGTAGTAGTAGTATGATGAATAGCTGACCCTAGCACTGTATTTACTTATGTCCCACCTGGTACATGGTATGGTTACTGTATACTCCATGGTACATCTTTTGATATATATATATATATATGAGCTATACTTTTGGATACTGAGTGTATGTTTGGTTATTGTATGCTGTTGTTAGACCTGTTAGTTCTTGTTGCTTCTCGCTCTATCTTGCTTTCGTTTCTTCGAGAAGACTTTCAGCTAATTCATGAGTCTCTTGTAAGGCAATACTTGTTATCATCATGGTAGGGCCCTTGAGGAATCACCAAGCGCGAATTGGAGCACCTATTCCGGAAGGGATGGATCCAACGGGAATTTTTGAAGCCTTCATGCTAAGGATAGAGCATGTAGGAGATACTTATAATCATTCGACTCACCAGAGACCTGTTGCACCACCGCCACCGAGACAGACTAGAGATAAGTTGTTAGAAAACTTTCGTGGGTTATGTCCAGAGAAGTTCGATGGACTAACAGAACCATGGAAAGCGGAATAATGGATAAGAGAGATGGAGTTGATATTCGAAGCGTTAGAATGCAGCGAGCAGGAGAAGCATCGCCTTGCTACATTTCAGCTCACTTATGTCACCGTAGATTGGTGGGAAGCTGAGCAAGCCACTATCGGGATAAATGCTGCTAGTACTATGTCGTGGGAGACATTCAAAGGCAGATTTTTGGAGAGGTATTTCCCAGAGGATGAGAGAGATCAACAAGAGAAGAACTTTCTCAATCTGGTTTAAGAAGGATGGACTATCAGGGAATATACAACACAGTACGAGCATCTATCTCGTTTTGCTCAACCTATGATAGACACTCCACAGAAGAAGGTGAAAAGATTTCACCAAGGATTGAATCCTCACCTCAGGCATATGATGGTTGGTCATCTGAATTAGTCGTTTGAAGGAATTGTCAGATTTGCTACAGGATTAGAGAAGGATGCTTATCGAGGACAACAACCATAAATGAATCGACCTCAGCCGTCAAGAGGGTTTCAGCAGAAGAACTTCCCTAACCTGCCGCCAAGGAATACTCAAGGTTGGAGACCATAGGAGAATTTCCAAGGTAACAAGAGAACCTGGGAGGGAACCAGAAAGCTATCAGGGCTATACTCAACCTCAGTAATATCACCAACGAGGATCACGGCCTCATTCTCTGCTCACAGCCCCGCCCAGCAATAGCGGACGATGTTTTAATTGCGGAAAGCCAGGGCATGTTGCCAGATTCTGCACAGCCCCTAGAATTAACCGCAGAATGGACGCTGTCTGTCGGAATTGCAACAAGCCGGGACATCTAAGTAAAGATTGTCGTGCACCTCGCGGAGGATACTATAGAGCATCGATTCAAGGGATACAAGGACCTCCAGATCAGACAAGGATGAATGCTATCATCCCAGCAGAAGCAGGCTTTAATGCTGATGAGCAGCAACATTTGGAAGGTACGCTTGTACTCTTTCATAGTCCAGTTAAAGCTTTATTCGATACCGGAGCTGCACGCTCATTTATTGCTGTTAAGATTGTGCGTCAATTGGGTTTAGAACCCCAGACACTTGAGTCAACACTAAATGTTGTGTCACCGTTGGGAGTGACTGTTAAGTTGAGTAAAGTATGTGAAGATTGCCCATTGACCTTAGGAGATAGGAATCTGCTAGCAGACTTAGTAGTTCTGTCGATGTCAGAATTCGATGTTATCCTAGGGATGGATTGGCTAACTAAGTACAGTGCCAATTTGGATTGCCCTACTAGGACGATTGTATTTCCGATACAAGGAAGGCCGATGATCAGGTTTCAGTGTCAGACAATGAACAATATATTTCTGACAAGTGGTTTAGCTACGATAGTAGTACCAGTACGGACCTCAAGATAGATCAAATTCCTACCATACAAAACTTTCAGGATGTATTTCAGGATATTAAAGGACTTCCACCGAAAAGAGAAATAGACTTCTGTGTGGAACTAGTACCTGGTACATTGTCGATATCTAAGACTCCGTATAGGATGGCACCAAATGAGATGTTGGAACTAAAGAAGCAAGTTCAGGAACTTGAAGATTTAGGTTTCGTTCATCCAAGTACGTCGCCTTGGGGAGCACCAGTTCTGTTTGTAAAGAAGAAGGACGGAATACTTTGACTCTGCATAGACTACAGGGAATTGAACAAGGTTACTATCAAGAATAGATATCCACTACCTCGGATAGATGATCTGTTCGACCAGTTACAAGGATCTAGGATCTTTTCGAAGATCGATTTACGTTCGGGATATCACCAATTGTTAGTTCGACCAGAGGATATGTCGAAGACTGCATTCAGGATGAGATAATGGCAATATGAATTTCTAGTTGTGCCTTTTGGACTGACAAATGCGCCAGCAGTATTCATGGACTTAATGAATAGAGTATTCAGATCATATTTGGATAAATTCATTATAGTGTTCATCGACGACATACTGATCTACTCAAAGACGAAAGAGGATCACAAGAAGCAATTGCAGATTGCCTTGCAGACACTTCAAGAGAGCAAGTTGTATGCAAAGTTCAATAAGTGTGAGTTTTGGCTACAGGAAGTCAAATTCTTGGGACATGTTATATCTCAAGATGGTATCTCTGTGGACTCATCTAAGATTGATGCAGTCTTAAGTTTGAATAGACCGACCAATGCGACAGAGGTCAGAAGTTTTCTGGGTTTAGCAGGATATTACAAAAGGTTTGTTGAAGGATTTTCCAAGGTAGCGGGACCTTTGACGAATTTAAAAAGAAAGGAGACAAAGTACAAATGGATAGACAAGCATGAGGGTATATTCCAGGAGTTAAAGGAAAGATTGACTCCTGGACCGATACTTGCGATACCTAAGAGTGGAGAAAGGCATGTGAACTATAGTGATGCATCGCACCAAGGACTTGGATGTGTGCTTATGCAAGACGGGAATGTCATTGTATACGGATCAAGATAATTGAAGGTACATGAGAAGAATTATCCTACGCATGATCTGGAATAAGCAGCAATAGTGTTTGCATTGAAGATTTGGAGACACTATCTCTATGGAGAAAAGTTTGATCTATTTTTCGATCATAAGAGCTTGAAGTATTTGTTCTCTCAGAAGGAGTTGAACATGCGACAACGAAGATGGATGGAGTTACTCAAGGACTATGACTTCTCATTGCAATACCATCCAGGTAAAGCAAATGTCGTAGCCGATGCTTTGAGCCGTAAACCACGACTAGTGATCGCTGCAATATTAGTTCGAGAATGGGAAGCATTAGAAGTTTTAGCTGAATTCGACCTTCAGCCAGTGGAACCAATGGAAAGACAACATTTTGGATGTCTTATGGTACAACCAACTTTGATCAGCCATATCATAACAGTTCAGCAGACAGCAGAGGATTTAAAGTTATGGTTCACCAAGATGACAGCCAAGGAACCAGAAGTCTGGAGTATTAGTACAGTCGGAGCCTTACGATGTAAAGGTAGACTCTATGTACCTGACGAAGAAAATCTCAAGAAAGACATATTGGATGAAGCTCATAAGTCACAGATGACGATTCATCCAGGAGGTACAAAGGTGTACAAGGACTTGAAGAGGAATTTCTAGTGGGAAGGAATGAAGCGAGAAGTGGCTGAATATGTATCTCAATGTCTTACTTGTAAACAGGTAAAGGTAGAACATTAGAAGCCATCGGTACTTCTACAACCATTACCAATTCCTCAATGGAAATGGGAACGCATCACCATGGATTTTGTGGTAGGATTGTCGAAGTCACAGCAGAACCACAACGCTATTTGGGTATTCGTGGATCGACTTATGAAGACAGCACATTTTATTGCCTATAGTATGATGTATCTAGTGGAACGTTTGAGCCGAATGTATCTGCAACATGTAGTACGGTTACACGGAGTACCTGTTTCTATTGTGTCAGATCGAGATTCGCATTTTACTACAGAATTTTGGAAGAGTCTCCAAACAACAATGGGAACAACATGGAACTTGAGTCCAACTTTTTCATCCGCAGACTGATGGGCAAACTGAACGAGTTAATCAAATAATAGAAGATATGTTACGCCCTTGCGTCATTGATTTTGAGAATTCTTGGGAGACACACTTACCTTTGATAGAGTTCGCTTACAACAACAGTTATCATTCGAGCATAGGAATGGCGCCATTCAAAGCTTTGTACGGAAGACCTTGCCAATCGCCGTTATGTTGGACTGAAGTCAGAGATACTGAACTTCTTGGGCCAGAGATGGTACGAGAGACGAGCAAGAAGATTCAGATGGTACGTGAGAAGATGAAAACAGCTCAGACCCGACACAAAAGTTATGCTGACAAGCGACGCAAAGACTTGGAGTTTGCCATTGGAGATCATGTGCTACTCAAAGTTTCGCCTATTCGAGGCATCGTCAGATTTGGTCAGAAGAGAGGCAAGTTATCGCCGCGATTCATCGGACCATTCGAGATTTTAGAATGTGTTGGGAAAGTTTTTTATCGCCTTGTGTTGCCACCGAAGATGTCTGGAGTGCACAACGTTTTCTACATCAGTATGCTGAGGAAGTGTGCTCATAACCCAGTGCACCAGATCAACTTCGAGGATATTGAAGTCAATAACACTGTTACGTTCAACGAAGAACCGGTTCGTATTCTAGATTGTGGGATTAAGATGCTATGAAACAAAGAAATCCCGCTAGTCAAGATCTAGTGGAAGCATCATGATGAATGAGAAGCTTCATGGGAGCTAGAATCAGAGATGCGTGAGAAGTTTCCGTTTTTGTTTTAGACCTTGTATGTCTTTGATTTCGAGGACGAAATCTTTTGTTGAGTGGTGGATGATGTAATACCCTATATTTTCAATATTTATTTAATGTAGGGAGATTCTATAAACTTCCCTTGACCATTCATAAAATTTAATCTTCGATCGATCGAGCATCCCAGAAGTTCAAGCGATCGAGCCTTGTTCAATCGATCGAAACCCTACCGACTTGAATTTAATACATGGTCCCCACTTCAATCGATCAAACCCTTTTCAATCGATCAAACCTGGCCGAACTGATCTCGGTCGATCGAACTCCATTCGATCGATCGAACTTGTAATGATTTGAATCCCTGTTTTCGCGCAGAACAGGCCACCTGCACCCCCATTTCCTCTATATATACATAGTTTTGTGGGTGTGAGAGAGTTCGGCTAATCTTGTGAGTTGGGAGAGTTGTGAGTGTGTGTTTTATATATACACATACATCCAAATATATATACACACACGTATATATATACACAGCTTAGGAGAGATAGAAGAAGGAGAAGAAGAAGAACAAGAAGAGGCAAAGGAAGAGAGATAGAAGAGGCAGAGAGACAGAGGAGAGATAGAGACTGCCATTAAAGCCCAGAGCTTCAAACTTGCCAAACGCGCCCTTAACAACTTTTGGTGAGTTCCAAACTCACTCGGTATCTTAGTTATGATGTTTTATGAGTTCTGGACGTATTAATTATAGCCCAAACACCCCCTATCATATTCTTCACAGTCACTGCAGAATCTGTGGAAGACGAAGTTCGACCGATCGAACTGAGTTCAATTGATCAAACATCACTGAGTCTCAATCGATCGAAATGAGTTCAATCGATCAAGACCACCTTAACTTCGATCGATCGAGAATACTTCAATCGATCGAACATCACTTTTATTCAAGCGATTAAGAGGACCTCAATCGATCGAACCTAGCAGAACACGGATTTGTTCCTTAACTTTATAATTCTTAGTGCGTAGTTGTTTAATTGTTTTTCCATGTTCCTATTATGCGATATTATGGATTACGGAGGTAATGGGATACGATAATGAAATTTGAGATAACATGGTGAGTAACATAGTCGGGTTTGGAACGTTAGTAATCGTACGACGCAATAACGAGATAGATTGGAGATAATAATACTGGGTAGTATTGGATAACTGAGAAGTGAGTCAGTAAGATGATTAGTATGTTCAAGGTTGTGTGAGTCGAGCTGATGATTCGCTCAGGTTGAATCCGATAAGTATATGTTAAGGAATTGATCAGGATCGTGAGAATTATGGGTGCACAGTACTCGCAAGCGTTCTTAAAAGCGGTGAACAAGAGTAATTGTGGCACGCCCATGATTTATATTCACCAGAGCTGTGTATGTATCGTACTCGCAAGCGTTCTTAAAAGCGGTGAACAGTAAGAGTTCTTAAAAGCGGTGAACAAGAGTATGGGTACATCCATGGACCAGTCGTTATATGAGAAAAATGTATGGGTGCTCGTAAGAGTTCTTAAAAGCGCCATAGCGGTGAACAAGAGCACTGGTATGTTGTGCTAATATAATCAGTTCGAGATAGTCAGTTGGGAAATTGTGAAATCAGTCTTAGAGTAGGAAACTGATAAGAATCGAGTAACGATGTGCCTGAATAAAAGAGAAAGAGATATATTTAGTATCACTGTCATATATTGTGGTGGCCCAAATGTGGAAACCTTAGAGGTGGGGTGAATAAGGTGTTAGCGAAAATTAACCTTTTAAAACTAAATTGCAAATTAAAACACAATCACAAGCAATTAAGTAAAGAGAGAAGGGAAGAGAATCTTGCAAACCAATTTTTCAAGTGGTTCGGCAATCGCACCCCGCGGCCTACGTCCACCCCTCAAGAACACCTCTTGAGGATTCCTTAATCCGATCTACTTACGGGTGTAGACCAAACCATTTCCCGGAGCACTTACGGGTGTGCACCAAACCGTTACAAGAGCCTTTAATCTCTCCCAAAGAAGAACACCTCTTCTATGCACACAAGGGTTACTAACCCTCAACCTTTACAATTTGATTGAATACAAATTGATAACTCTCTCTCTAGAGTGGATAATACAATTAAAGCTCACTACAATTTACTCTCAAAGAAATACAAATCAAGAACTAGAGCAAATTGATAAACTCACACAACTAGGGCTCAATTGTGAATGATTAAGAATCAACAAGTTGTGTGATTGAAATAGATGTTTTCCAATGGATTGATCAACATAAAATGGTGTGGGAAAACATGTATTTATAGGCCAAGAAAGATTATAGCCATTGGTGGCAAGTTTGGTAATTAAAAGCCCCTTTAAAAACTAGCCGTTATGCCTTTTCAGGTCGCTTCAGTCGACTGGAACATGAAGCAGTCGACTGGTCCTTGAAACAGTCAATTGAGAAGTGTTTACAGAGGGTTCTGTTTGCATTCTGCTTACTTCGGTCGACTGCATCGGGCCCTCAGTCGACTGCACCTCCCTGTTTGACAGCCTGACACATCTTCACAAAAATGGCCATAACTTCCTCTACAAAACTCGGATTTTCGATCCGTTTGATGTTTTGGAAACTAGATTCAAATACATTTCCAACCATATAAAACTCAATATCTAATTAGTTTCCAATTGGTTGGGGCATTGCTTTAAAGATGACCCATTTAAAATTTGTTTCCAAAACTTTAACTTTTAGCATTTGTTTGAGCCCCTAAGAGTGTGAGATCAAGATGCCTTACAATGATGGTCCTAGACTTCAACCAAGGATGAAATATCTTCAAGTCTTCAAGCTTGATCCTTGTTGAGCTCCTTGTAATCTTGATCTACATCAATTGAATCTCATGTACACAAAGATGTTAAAACATTGATACAAAATTAATACATGAGATTATATATGAGCATAAAAATGACTATGATAATAACAAAGAATGAATCAATATGAATCATGTAATTATCATAGCATATTCAAAATCATCAAAACATAATTAAATATGTCTTAATATACCTTAAGGCTAACAGTCTCCCCCTTTTTGATGATGGCAAACAACGAATGAAAGATATGCCAATATAAGCACAATTTGGTCACTCCCCAATACTTCTCATATTTGGTCTCTCCCCAAAACTTCTCATATTTCTCCCCCTTTGACATTATCAAAAAGATTTGGAGATAAAACATAAAGCTCCCCCTAAAATGATACCAAAAATTAACAAATATAACCATATGTGAGCAAATGAAACATGAAAGTGCTCCCCCTAAGCATGTGTAATGATAAAAGATACCAAAAGATATGAGTAGAGAGCATATTCTCCCAAAAGATACCAATAATAAAGTTGGAGAACTCAAAATCAAGGAAAAACAAACATTCAGTCGGATCAGTCGACGCCACGGTCGACGTCCCTAGGCAGAGAGTTTAAAACATCAATGCAGTCGACGCCACAGTCGACTTAACAATGCAGAATAAAAAAAAATTCAAAGCCTTACACCTGAATCAGTTGAATGTGTCAGGGTATCAGTCGACTGCTTTGTTCAGTAGTCCAAAAAAAATGACAATTCAGTAGCAAAAATTTGAATGATTCACAAAACATCACTTTAAAATAAGCATATCATCATTTTTCAAATAAGCAATATCAAGAGCATGATGATTTATGTAAAGACATATCCAAATCACAAGTGGATGAAACAAGATTGATGCATAAAAAAATCAAGTATGCATATCTAAACAAATTAATCTATCATACTCCTACTAGGCTTAAGGTAAGAGATTTAACCATTGTCCAAGCGCCTCTTGGATGCAACATTTTCCAAGGAGGTAGGAGAGGATCCCTTCACAATCCAAACCATGTTAATTTTATTTCGAAATGAACATTTAAAATTAACATGCCCTTTTTTCATACAATAATGACATGTTACATGGGGAAGGGTCTCATTTGAGATTGATGCTTTAGCAAAGAAATTCTTGTGAGCATTTTGAGAATTTGAAGTAGAGGATGTGGACTTTACAAAGAAGTTTTTGTACTTCTTTTCCTTGAATGTGGGATTAAATCCCAAACCGGCCTTATCAAAAACACATTTTTGTTTTTCCAAAAGCATATTCAAATTTTGTTCACCTTGGGTAAACTTGGTTAAAGTTTTTGTCAAATGATCCACCTCTTTTCTCAACTCAACCTTTTCTTTTTCAATAAGTTCACTTGAAGGTTGATTGGTTGAAACAAGCTTTTCTTTTCTCAAAATTTCATTTTGAGATTTTAATTCGTCTAATTGCTTTTTCAACTCCAAATTTTATTTTTTAAGCTCATTTGAAGATTGTGCTCTTAAAAAATGTTTTTCATTTTCAATCTTCAAAGATTCATTTTGAGATTTCAAAATATTTAACTCATTTGAAAGTTTGGAGAAATTCTTTTTAAGAGTTATATATTTAGATCCCATATTCTCCAACTCCTCATGTAACTCCTCAAATGCACATTGAAGTTCATCATAATTAGCGGATGAGTTGGAGTTTACCTCTTTTACCTTACTTTCATGGGCAGCTTCTTGGTCGCTTGACTCATCCTCGGAAGCATCATTATCCGAATCGCTCCAAGTGCCCCCTTTTTCCATTTTCTCATTCTTCTCTTCATTTTCATTGGCAAATAAGCATATATAACTTTCTTCTTTCTCTTGTACAAAATCCCCTTTTTGTACTTCTTGTTGATGTGTTAGATTTTCAACATTTCCTATAACATCAACAACTCTTTGTTGCAACTCAAGAATTTGGTTAGTAGCATTATGAATATTTTCTAAACATAACCAAATTTCATTAGTATTAGAGCATGAACGAATTTTATTATACGTGGCATTATCTAAAGCATCATATAAAATTTTCATTGCTCTAAGATTCAATAGAAAGTTATTTTGATCACTTTCATTCCATTCAATCTTTGGTTTAGGAGAAAAACCATTTTTGACAATACTCCAAAGATTGTAGTCAAGTGAAAGAAAATAAATTTCTATTCTCCTCTTACAATGATCATACTTATGATCACTCAAAGATGGAGGAGTATTAATACAATATCCATTTTCAAAGAATGTAGTTTCCATGGATCTTAACTCAAATTTTTCAAAAAACTTTTGAAAATAGAAGAGCCGAAGCTCTGATACCAATTGTTGGCCCAAATGTGGAAACCTTAGAGGGGGGTGAATAAGGTGTTAGCGGAAATTAACCTTTTAAAAACTAAATTGCAAATTAAAACACAATCACAAGCAATTAAGTAAAGAGAGAAGGGAAGAGAATCTTGCAAACCGATTTTTCAAGTGGTTCGGCAATCGCACCCCGCGGCCTACATCCACCCCTCAAGAACACCTCTTGAGGATTCCTTAATCCGATCTACTTACGGGTGTAGACCAAAGCGTTTCCCGGAGCACTTACGGGTGTGCACCAAACCGTTACAAGAGCCTTTAATCTCTCCCTAAGAAGAACACCTCTTCTATGCACACAAGGGTTACTAACCCTCAACCTTTACAAATTGATTGAATACAAATTGATAACTCTCTCTCTAGAGTGGATAATACAATTTACTCTCAAAGAAATACAAATCAAGAACTAGAGCAAATTGATAAACTCACACAACTAGGGCTCAATTGTGAATAATTAAGAATCAACAAGTTGTGTGATTGAAATAGATGTTTTCCAATGGATTGATCAACATAAAATGGTGTGGGAAAACATGTATATAGGCCAAGAAAGATTATAGTCGTTGGTGGCAAGTTTGGTAATTAAAAGCCCCTTTAAAAACTAGTCGTTGTGCCTTTTCAGGTCGCTTCAGTCGACTGGAACATGAAGCAGTCGACTGGTCCTTGAAACAGTCGACTGAGATGTGTTTACAGAGGGTTCTGTTTGCATTCTGCTTACTTCGGTCGACTGCATCGGGCCCTCAGTCGACTGCACCTCCTTGTTTGACAGCCTGACACATCTTCACGAAAATGGCCATAACTTCCTCTACAAAACTCGGATTTTTGATCCGTTTGATGTTTTGGAAACTAGACTCAAATACCTTTCCAACCATATAAAACTCAATATCTAATTATTTTCCAATTGGTTGGGGAATTTCTTTAAAGATGACCCATTTAAAATTTGTTTCCAAAACTTTAACTTTTAGCATTTATTTGAGCCCCTAAGAGTGTGAGATCAAGATGCCTTACAATGATGGTCCTAGACTTCAACCAAGGATGAAATATCTTCAAGTATTCAAGCTTGATCCTTGTTGAGCTCCTTGTAATCTTGATCTACATTAATTGAATCTCATGTACACAAAGATGTTAAAACATTGATACAAAATTAATACATGAGATTATATATGAGCATAAAAATGACTATGATAATAACAAAGAATGAATCAATATGAATCATGTAATTATCATAGCATATTTGACATCATCAAAACATAATTAAATATGTCTTAATATACCTTAAGGCTAACATATTATTCCTAACTGTAAATATGTTATTTCTATGAGACTGTGTTAGTTAGTGCTCACTCAGCTTTCAACAAGCTGACAGCTTTTATTGCCTGGACATTTCTCGTCCAGACTATCCTGTCCTTTACAATGCAGATAATGGAACTTATGGCGATAGCTATTACCCTGAAGGGAGTGACGTAGAGGATGGCCCCACTGATGCCGGTCATGCTAATGACTATTCGTATGCCAGCTGAAGACCTGAAGATAGATAGTAGTTTATGTTACTATTTGTTCTCTTACTGTCGTACTTAGCATTTTAACGGGTACTTGGACATATTTTGTCTCCAAACCTGTTGTGATCCTGTAAACCACACTCTAATGTTTGTAATAGATAGAACTGTTTAATTATTTCAGTTAGTTATTGTTCCTGTTGTTCCTGTTTGGACTAGTACTGTATGGTGTGGATATGAGTGACTTTGACTTGTCATTCCCTATGCACTCATAAAGAAAATTTATTTTTCTCTATTTATGCTGCTCCGGGGCGTGACAATGAGTTTGGTTCACGAGTTTCAAATCTTAAATGCATTCCTCTTGTTGTCGAAGTGGATTATGAATATTAGCTTCTTTCAAAAAATAAAATAAAAAATGGTGTTGGTTTATTTGTCGCCTAATGTACTCTCTCTCTCTCTCTCTCTCTCTCTCTCTCTCTCTCCTTGGTTTCAATCATTAGCAGCAAAGCATGCTTCATACCAATCCCCAACTAAGGAGATGTAGCTAATTGACCTTCCCTAAGACAATGCAGGTACGAAATTTGCCACATTCTTTCTCTCACCCTTCTCTCCTCTTGCATTTGATTGACGCACATGTAAATATATTGCTTTTAGTTTATTCGAGATTTCCTTCATTTATTTATAGTGGCGGACCCAAAACTTGGGGACATGGCCCCCAACCGAATTTTTTTTTGTGTAGAAATAGTATAATTTTATGTGAGTTTTTCCATAAGTTTTGTGTATATATAGAGGGTTGGAAGTTCTATGTGGGAACATTTTTTTTTATGTTTAATGGTGGATATGAGGTCTTTGAGTCTTTCGAGGACTTCTGCAAAACTTCAAACTTTATCGGCGTGGCAAAATTTTTTTTATTTTTATTTTTTAGAAAATGCCTTATGAAACACTAGGGGACTCTAGTGGTTTTTGTTTTGCTTTTGGTCTTTCAATATATAGCATATACATGTATACATACACAATATATAATGCTATAAAATTAAGACTGAGAACAAGTTGTCAATTAAAACAGTGTCAAAGTTTTGCAAAGTTCTAAAATTTACAAAAGAGTAATGATATGCTTCCTAAATTTCTATATCAAAAGAGCTTCTCAAATGACCTAGTAGTGGAGCAAGGTAAAGAACTTCCAATCAAAATTCAACTAGTCCCACTGTATTTGACCTGGCCCCACTGCCAAATCATTTAGGAAGCATTTTTGGGATAGAAATCTGGAGAGCATATCATTACTCTTTACAAAATGCCCCGAATTAATAGAAAATCTTAATAAAAGTCTACATATTTTTTAAAATTATCATATATAACCTATTTTTTTCCCGAAAGATCAGTGGGGGCGACTGCCCCTGCTCCTTCGCATTGTGGGTCCGCCCATGTTTCTTTACATGCATTTTATGGTTTTACATTGCGGTTTATGACATTTGTTTTTAAAGTTGGACATAATATTGTATTTATACATAATGGTGTTTTTTAAGTTCAAGATATATTTAGATCACTAATTTAGTTCTTAATTTTAATGAAGGCGTGAGATCTTCTAACATACTAGATGGCCTCTCAAATGCCCACAAGGTTCTCTGCCACTGCGCTGTGTGTGTGTGTGTGTGTGTGTGTGTGTGTGTGTGTGTGTGTGTGTGTGTACCTGTGGTCTTTTAGGAAATGCAATTTTTTCTTTCATTTTTCGTGAAATTTTAATTAAATGCTTACATTTAAATAAGATCCTTTGATTTATTCAATTAACCATTTTTAAGCACCGATACATAATAATGTAACTCGCCTTCAAAATGACTATGGATTAGGAAGCACAGACACTTCGAAAAAGGTAACGTGTGTATGTGTGTGTCATGTCGTGTCCGACACGCGGACACGATGCTTCGTGGACGCTTTTCATGCGGTGTCAAAGTGTAATTTTTTAGAATTTGTTGTGTCGACATGTCAGTGTCGCATCGTATCCGTGTCGGTATGCCTGTGTCCATGGTTCATAGCCCATGGAGTTAATGCAGTCTTACTATTCCTAATGCTGGGATGAATTTAGCTTTTTTGATTTGGAAGCTATGTTGTGATGAACTTTGTTTTTGAGTTGGATAGCTAGAGTCTTAGCTAGAGTTGGCTTGATTAGGCTCTATTATGTTGATTTGCTTATGGTGTGGGAACTGGAAGTGGCCAGGTAGCAAGAGCTTTCACATTTTGGAAATATCGTGATCGTTTGCGTATGGTGTATCAAGGATATGTTTAATGCTTTCAATCTTATTCCTTTTGAATGTGTCATCAAGCTTCCCATTGTTTGCAAAAAGTTTGTGAGTAGTTTAGACATTCCGAAGTTTAACAAATTCCTTTGGTTTGGACTAAGAGATAGGATGACATCTTGAAGAGGAAAGGTTGGGACTTTATAAATTTGCCGTTTTGGGTCTTTTAAAATGAAGGGACAATTAGTGGTCTGTCAAAGCTAGCCTAAATGAATGTTTTTTTTCCCCACTAGGACTGTCTAATTTCATTTCTAAATATTCTTTGCTTGTTGTTGTAGTTGAGCCGATAAGAGGTTTTTTGTTCCCATAGTGATTTAAAGAGGTCAATTTTAGACCTTGCCAAGTTAGTTCTTTTTTACTGCCAATTGTTAGTTGCTGAACAACTTGGAAGATGCTTAGAAATGGTGGTAACATATTACCAAGTAAACTTGCAGTAATTCTCATATTTGATTTCATGCTTGCCTTGGAGTTAGGGCCTTATTATTATTATTATTATTATTATTATTATTATTATTATTATTATTATTATTATTATTATTACTCCCTCCGTCCCATTTTATGTGTCCCTTTTTGGGAATCCAACTATTTAAGGGGACAAAAGGAATCTACACCTACTTTCCACAATTGCCCATAATCATTGCACTTTCTTTTTTATTTTGTTTTGGTATTGGTTGTAAGGAAGGGTAATTTGGGAAACTAAGTAAAAATGATATACTAATTTAGGAAAGTGGACAACAATTTTGGGACATACCAAAATAGAAAGGGGGACACATAAAATGGGACGGAGGGAGTATTATTATTTTCCCCACTTCATAATGGAAAATGACAGGTTCTTGATATAAAGAAATTAGATTTAAGCGTATGGGTGAGTTTATGATTCCTTGCTGTTAAAATACTTTGCACTGCCTAAGTATAGTAGTAGTTAAGTATAGTTGTAGTTAAAGTATATTGCATTGGGATCATGTTCTTAATATCAATGTTTTCTTTTACTTTAATATGCCTCTCCATTTGCAGTGACCATTGATTGTTGGTTTGCTGATTAATTTTCCACTCTCTGGTAATTATAAGTGGAGTAATGCTATGCTTCCCAATTTTTGAATCCCAAATACTTAGTTGTACCATATGCTGTGATAGTGATTTAAATGAATGTAAAATTGGTTTAATTGCTTTGTGGTCTGTCAAAGCTTAGCCTTTTTTTTTTCTTTCGACTAGGACTGTCAAATTTCATTTCTAAATATTCTTTAGTTAATGTTGTTTTTCTTTTTCCACTGTCTCAAACTCTTGATCTTTATCTATATCTTCATGTAGAATCATATGGTTGCTATTGCAAAGGTTTTCAATATGACCTTGATTCTTCCTTCTCTTGACCATGAGTCCTTTAGGATAGATCTCAGGTATCATTTCCCTATCCTTATAGTTGAGCTGAAAAGGTTTTTTGTTCCTACAATGATTTAAATATTTCATTTTAGCAACTGCCAATTGTTAGTTAATGATATGAAATCATGCTTTTAGGAATTACTCAACAGCTTGGAAGTTGCTTAGAAATTATGTATTTAGGAACAATAATTGCATTAAATTATTGTCAACTTATAGAGACCTTAAATCTCTTTTATGTTGGGTATCTTTGATGTGGTTTCAAGAGTTCAGAGTCATCGACTCATTGTCATCCACTAAAAGAAGATATTATGTGCAAAAGAAGTAAAAAAAAGTTAAGCAAAGGAAATGTTTCAGTTTGCTCTCCTTTGGTTTCAAACTTTCTTGATTGGCTTTTTTTCAAGGTAGTTTTCTTGCTTTTCGAAGGTCTTTTTTTTATTTCTTTTTTTTTTTTTGGGTATAATTGAAGCTAAAGTCCTGTCCTTGAGCCCAAAAAGTAGAAAATGAAAGACTAAATTATGGTGGGATCACCTTTTCTTTTAGTTCAATGACTTGGGTCACTCTTCAATGTTCCTCAACAATGTTGATCCTTACTTGGAACTTAGTGGTTGCTCTCCCTAGGACTTTGTAATTTCTCTGTAAGTTAATCGTTTTGTTTGTTCAAATTTTAAAATTTGGAGCATCTCACAAAGTTGTAGCAACATGATAAGATAAAATCCGTGAATTAATTTCTTCAAATTTCTTCTGGGATGAAGATAAGATAACCATTTAATACGCATTTGTCATGCCCCGGAGTAAGCCAAAAATAGGGAAAATAAAAATTTTCTTTATGGGTCCGTAGATACGTGACTGGTTTAGGGATTACGTGCTTGTCCATACAAGAAATAACCATGATAATAGCAGTAAACGGAAGCAGTAATAACAAGCATGGTGGTTCTAGGCTTTTATAATATTAAACACAATCAAAGTCTTAAATCCATTGTTACTAAGTGTTAGTGAGATTTGTTTGCACCCCTAGCATTGCCCAAAATAATAACTACAAAACAATATGTAGCTAACATATGTCAAAGAACAATACACCAAACCATTCTGCTAACGTCAGTTTTAATTTTAAATTACCAGAATTAAATATTTAAATGTTACTAACGTCAGGCTAATAAACCCATGTATCCTCTTCTCCAAAAATTTTGCAGCTTCTGGTTAAGGGTCTGTTTGGCTGCGCTTTTAGTCCAAGAACTCTTAAAGTGACTATATCTCTCTCGTTTCTTACCGGATCGCGATGAGTCCTATATGAAAGTTGCACGATTTTTTGCAAGGATTCCAAAAATCTAACTTATATACTCTAAATTTTAATTAAAAATTTCCAGAATTATAAAGCCATGGTAAATACATAATTTCACTTTTGGGGGTCAAGAACTCAACAAATCAACAAACTATTTATAAGGGAACTTACTGGGATCATTGTCACACCCGTTCCAGAAAATCATTGGTTTTTAATGCATAAAATTAATTTCAAGGGTTTTCAATGTCATTTGAAAATTTGAATGAGGTTGACTGTGGGTCAACGGTGAGGTGTCAGAGAGGACACAGGAACATGGTATTTCATGTTGCTTTGGCATGGTTAAATGACATTTATATGATTTAAATGTTATTTGACTTATCTGGTATTTTGCGAATAGTGAATTATACCTGTGTAGTATAGTTTATGGTAATCTCAATATTGTTATATATCGTTTTGAGAACTGTGGTGAGAACGTGAGAGACACGTTAAATAAAAAGGTAGGTGGTGTAGAGATTCCACATAATTTAGTTTCGGACGTTATTTTTGGACCCAAACGAGACTTAGTCGGAAACTTCTGAAATTTATAATTTTCACTCGTAAAGACATAAAATGGACGTGTGCGAAGTTTCATGGGTTAATTAGAAGTTTTGAGAAACTTGCGGGGAAGTAAACACAATTTTTGAGAAGATTGTCTATAAATAGTGGAGGACAAGATTTCATTCTCCAAAAGTTGGAAAAATATCTAGAGAGAGAGGAGAGAGAAGGGAGATTGTTGACACGGGCTTTGCGACGATGATCGGCGACCTTTCGTCCATCAGTTTTTCACCAAATTCAAGATTTGAACTCGTGAATGTAAGATCTACGTTTTGATACTACTTAGGCCGTGTTTGGCCAATTTTTGTAAAAATCTTAATTCTAGACTTTTGGGAAAAACATGTATAAACTTGTAGGAATTGTCTCAAATTCAAAATCCGATGATTAATTAGCCTCCTAGTCGATCCTTCAAAGTTTGGGGAAAATTGCACGAGGTATGAAGTTCTAACTTGTGAAATATAGAGAAATACATGTTTTATATTTCGACGATGAAATTGAGATCCGGGCAAAATCCATGTGTTAATTGTAGGCCCGTTAATTATGCACGCGCTAAATTGTGAAAAGCATGTCTAAATTTACGCGAGCACGTTAAGTTGTCTATGTGGGTCAAAGGGGGGTCTTATACAAATTCATGCCGGAGTAAGCTTCTCGTCGTTTGAGAATTTTAGTAGCGACGGCTACTGTGTATGGTTTAAGGCGTGGACTTGCCATGGCACTTGTAGGATGTAATGGTTGTAGGCTTGGACTGGCCATTGATATCGCGATTTAAGGCTTGGACTTGCCGCTACCGGATGAAGGCGTATTTTTCTCCCTAGAGACTATTGATATGATTTATGAGATTAAAGCATGTTTTGTCATATATTGCATATGTTAGACTTGTGCACTCAATATATAGCTGAGCAGTGGAGATTTACTCCATTGCAGGTAAGAAGAAAGACAAGAAGAAGCGTGATGAGTGAGGCCGAGGAACGCCGGGGAACCACAATTGTATATGTGTTGTTTTAAGTCCTAGACTTGTGTAAGGATTGACAAATTGTAAAATGTTGTAATAGGATCATGGTTTAGTTCCGTAGTATGATAATCTTGTAATTGAACTCCTGTAGTTGTGTTTTAAAATGTTACAATTCAGTAGTAGTTGTAGTTGTTGTTGATGTGGAGAAGCATGAGTTGTAATATTTCACACAGGGCTGCCCAGCAGGGGAGCAGTCGACTGGACCATGGATCAGTCGACTGAATCCCGTGGGGTTTAGACACTGAAAGTGAATAGTAATAGGAGCAGTCGACTGGACCCTACATCAGTCGACTGGACCACTATAGATTTTAGCTACTGATCCAAATAGTAACCAATGGAGTCGACTGGGTTCCTTGATCAGTCGACTGGACCCCTGATGAATAATGTGAGTTTTGGTTTCTGCCAGGCACAGTCGACTGGACCCTAGCACAATCGACTGAACCTTTGTTTTCAAAACTGTGTTCCTTTGGATAGGTTTCAATTGAACAAAACTTTTTAAAACTCTGATTTTAATGGATTTTAATAATGTTTTTCGTTGCTATTTGACTTTAATGGAACTGGATAAGCCTTGATGGCGTGCCACGTGTCCTATTTCCGCGTGGAACGGGATGGGTCGTGACAATCATATACTTTTATTCTCAATTTACGGAATTAGTTTCCGTTAACATTTTCGGTACCGCTAATTTTGGACCTCGTATTCATTCATTTTTGAAGCCCACATATTGTGTGTAATGACTTAAAATACATTAAGAGTGGGTTCAAAAGACTCACCGGTCACTGGTTTAGCGTAAAGAGGCTGCCGAAGAACTCCGCAAAAATCGTAATAAAAGCTCCGTGCTATAAAAGCTATGGCTATATCTTCTTTGAGAGCTCTCTTCCTTACAGTGATATTTTCCACTGTGATTCTTTCTTTTCCATAATGTATTTGTGTGCTTATATGTGTATTGAGAGGGAGAGTGAGATCGAGCAATGGGAGTGATAAAGAGTTACTGATAGTTTAGTTTTGAAATGTGCTGTGTTTTGTGTTTCACTTGTGAGTGTATATATATATATATATACCATTTTGAATTGGCTTTAGAAAGCCTTGGAGGGTCAACCAACATGTGGGTAAGAACTGTACAACACCCACATGTATTTTTCACCACAAACCCTTTTACTGATTATAATTCAATCATTGCACTCCAATGATCAAGATAACTAACGTGGCTTTACTTATCAGTTAGTCTAGCTTAGTCAGTTAAGCTAGTTAGTTGGTCCAATTAGCTTTAGAAAAATATTCCAAACATAATTATTAGGGACAAAAATGTAAGCAACGCGATATTACATTTTATTAATGGTTCTTATCCTGTCACACCCGTCCCGGAAAATGCATTCATTTTAAAATGCATATTTGAATTGTGAGAATTATTAATGTTGATTAATAATTGAGGAATTGGTTGACCATGGTCAACGAAGGGTGTCAAGTAAGGACACGGTGATTCGATATCCATTGAGGCATTCGTAAGAATTAAATGACATTTATGTGATTAAATGTTATTTGAAATATCTGGTATTTTATGAATAGTAATTTACCTGTGTAGTATAATTTCTGGTAGTTTTGATCTGGTCTTAGATCATTTTTGAATACTGTGGTGAGAACGTGAGTGACACGTTATATAAAATGTAGATTGTGTAGAGATTTCACTGAATTTAGTTTCCGGACGTGATTTTGGACCCAAATGAGACTTAGTCAAAAACTTTTGAAAATTATAATTTTCACTCGTAAAGGCCTAAAATGGATATGTGCGACGTTTCAGGATTTAATTAGAAGTTTTGAGAAACTGGTGGGGAGGTAAACTTAATTTCCCGAGAGTTGCCTATATATATATATAGATGAGGATGAGATTGAAATCTCATCCAAACCCACAAATATCTAGAGAGAGGAGAGAGAAGGGAGATTTGGTTGCCACGGGCTTTGCGACGACAAACGGCGACCGTTCGTCTGTCAGATTTCCTCCAAATTCTAGATTTGAACTCGTGGAGGTAAGACCTACATTTTTATACTACTTAGGCCACGTTTGGCAAAGTTTTTCTGAAAAGTTAATTTTAAGAATCTGGGAAAAACATGTCTATACTTGTAGGAATCGTTTTAGATCGGAGATCTGACGTTTATTTGGTCTTCTTGTACTTCTCCTGAAGTTTGAGAGCTATAGCTCGAGGTATGAATTCCGAACCTATGTAATATAGACAATTTTGGATGTTTTAGATGTTTTGTATAATTTGTGATCCGGGCAAACTTATGTGTTAAATTAGGCCCGTTAAATTTAGTGAGTACGTATAGAAAAGCACGGTGACATGATTATGTGAGTATGCTAAATGTCTATGTGGGTCAAAGGGGAGTTTGATATAATTTTACGCCGGTGCACGCCTCTCGATGTTTGAGAGTTTACAGTAGTGACGACTACTTGCTTGGTGTGGGAAGTGGCCAACCAGAGCAGATGGATGCAATGGTTGAGTGATTCTTGGCTAACCATTGGCATCGCGGTTTAAGATTTAAGACTTGCCGATATACTGGGTGAATGCGTATCTCTCTCCCCGGAGACTAAATTATGTGATTTAGATGTTTAAAACATGAATTACCCATATGCATTTGTTTAGAATTGTACGCTCAGCATATAGCTGAGCAGTGGAGACTTCCTCCATTGCAGGTGAAAAGAAAAAGGGCAAGAAGAAGCGTGAGGAGTAAGGCCGAGGAACGCCGGGGTAAAACACTTGTATATGCTTTTGTTTTAAATCCTAAACTTGTAATAAGGATTTGGATTTTCATAATATGTTGTAATAAGAACTTTAGTTTTAGATGTTGTAATTGAAGCCTATAATTATGTTTTAAATGTTAAAATCAGTTGTGGTTGTATTGGTGTTGGAATCAAGAAGCATGAGTTGTTAGTAATTTCAACACAGGGCTGCCAGCAGAGGAGTAGTCGACTGGACCCTGGGTCAGTCGACTGGATCCCGTGAGTTTGAGACACTGAAAGTGAATAGTAAGGGAAGCAGTCGACTGGACCCTTTGTCAGTCGACTGAACACTGTAGATTTTTGGCTACTGTTCTATTAATGGAAAAGCAGTCGACTGTGTCCTCAGATCAGTCGACTGGACCCCTTTTTAAAACTAATACATTTTTGGTTCTGCATAACCCAGTCGACTGGTCAGTCGACTGGATCTCTGTTGAGGTTTAGGATTTTAGTTTCTGCCGGGCACAGTCGAATGGGCAGTCGACTGAGCCTCTGTATTTTGAAATGGATTCTTGTGGACACTTTCAATTGAACAAAATTCTTCCTAACTCTGATTTCAATGGATTTTACAACTCAGAGGGGAATGTTTCCTAAGTTTTAAACTACCAGGGTTGTTTTAAAGAAGTTCTTTCCGCTGCGTATTATTAGATGATGTTTGGATGAGCCTTGGTGGCGTGCCACGTGTCCTATTTTCACGCGTAGTGGGATGGGTTGTGACATTTATTGGTATCAGAGCTAGAGGTAACAAAACTTTGGGAACGTTCGACGGTGAGTGGAGTGTTGAGTGATTTGTCACATGTTCTAGATTGCATCCATACATAGTAGAGATGTTTGATGCATATGTATGTTGTTTTATGTACATGATACTGTTATGGTTGTACATGCATAGTGTTTATGCCTTGAGAACTACAGGATTGTAATCATGAGTGACGAAGAACGAGATTTATCGCCACACACTCGCCGAATGAATCAGATGACAGAAATGATGGGAAATATGGGGGAGATGATCCGAAATTTAGCAGAACGGTTGCCTCCAATAGCTCCATTGGAGCCAGAGTCGATAGTAGTAGTTCATGCGCCTGAGAATAGGGGTATGAGATCGATATCTGAACAGTTTTCGAGGAAGAAACCTATAGAATTTCATGGGACGCCTGATACAACATTGGCAGAACATTGGGTCATGGACATGGAACGAATTTTTTGATCTATTCTGATGTCAGATAGGGAGAAGATTGAGAATGCAAGTGACGTATTGAGGGGTGAAGCTCAGAACTGATGGGTAAATGTATTAGATCAAGGAGCACCAATTACGTGGGAAGGGTTTAAGGCAGAATTCAATCGTCGATTCTTTCCGCGGGCCGCCTACAATGCAAAGAAGCGAGAGTTTGATAACCTCAAGCAAGGAGACATGACTGTAACGGAGTATACCTCCAAGTATAACGCGTTATTGAGATTTGGTAAGGGTTCAGTGCCTGAAGAGGAAGATAGGGCAAGAAAATTTGAAGAAGGTTTAAGGGATAATATCCGGTTGAGAGTAGAGACTTACGAGCATTCAACTGTTGCCGCAGTACAACAAACGGCACTTGTAGCCGAAAGCGGAATGGAGAGATCGAGGCAAAATTAGCAAAGTCAACAAGGAAAGAGAAACCACGAGGGTGATAACCGGAACTATGGTGGACCTTTCAAGAGGCCGTTTGCAAAAGGCTCTAACTCTAGTTTCAGTGGGTTCAGGAAGCTGGCAAGTAATATACCATTGTGTCCACTATGCAACCGACCACACACTGGTCGATGTTTTATGACAAATTTCCAGAACAAAACCCAAGGGATGGGCAGTGCAAGTATTACACCTGATATGAGGGGCAAGTGCTACGATTGTGGGATGTTTGGACATCAATCCAAGGAGTGCCCGAGGAAGCATCCTCAGCAAGGAGCTAGTTCTATGGCTTCTAGTGGGTCGAAGCCTAGACAGACTAACGATGGGGGACAAAGGACTGAACAACGTCAAGGAAGAGCCTATCAGATGACCCCAGGAGATATGACTGCTTCAGAGACAGTGGTCTCAGGTATGGTGCTTGTATGTTCACACTTAGCACGCATACTTGTTGACTCAGGATCTACGCATTCATTTGTATCGCATACCTTTGTTGAAAATTTGAATGTCAAATCGGCACCGTTAGGATATGAATTGTCTATTGCTGTACCATTTAGTAAAGCGATAATGACATCTACTGTATATAAGAACTGTGAGATCCAATTAGGTGAGAAGTTAATGACAGTAGACCTTATACCGATTGTGGTGAACCATTTTGATGTGATACTGGGAATGGATTGGTTAGCCCTTAACCAAGCTACGATAGATTGTGAACGGAATGAAGTTAAATTTCGATCACCAGTACATGGGAACTTTTGTTTCCAAGGGAGTGGGGTTATACCGCCACCGTACTTGATTTCAGCTATCCGAGCGGGGAAGTTATTGAAAAAGGGATGCCAAGGATTCCTATGTTCAGTGACTGATGTCTCAGCAACCGAATCAAGAGTAGAAGACATTCCAGTAGTACGGGAGTATCCAGATGTATTTCCAGATGACTTACCAGACGTCCTGATTGAGAGGGAAATTGAATTCACTATTGAGGTAATGCCAGATTCAAGGCTAGTATCCAAAGCACCGTATAGGATGGCACCAGTGGAATTGAAGGAACTGAAAGTTCAACTACAAGAGTTACTTAACAAAGGTTTCATCCGACCAAGTGTATCACCGTGGGGAGCTCCAGTATTATTTGTAAGGAAGAAAGATGGCTCGATGCGCATGTGTGTTGATTACAGGGAACTGAACAAGTTAACGATTAAGAACAAGTACCCGTTACCCAGAATCGATGACCTATTTGATCAACTTCGTGGGGCACAAGTATTCTCCAAGATAGACCTGAGATCGGGTTACAATCAGTTAAAAGTAAAGGCCGAAGACATTGAGAAAACAGCTTTCAGGACGCGCTACTGACATTATGAGTTCTTAGTCATGCCATTTGGAGTTACAAATGCACCAGCCGCGTTCATGGATCTTATGAACCGAGTCTTCAAGGACTACTTGGATGATTTTGTGATCGTATTTATCGACGACATTCTTATCTATTTGCCGAGTGAAATACAGCACGAGAATCATTTGAGATTAATACTTCAGAGATTGCGGGAGAAACAATTGTTTGGTAAATTCAAGAAATGTGAATTCTGGTTACCTAACATTACTTTTCTTGGTCATGTGATTGACAAGAATGGAGTTTCAGTTGATCCTCATAAGGTGGAAGCCGTATCTAATTGGCAAAGACCGACATCCGTATCCGAGATCCGAAGTTTCTTAGGGTTAGCGGGATACTACCGCCGTTTTATTGAAAATTTCTCGAAGATTTCATTGCCTATGACAAAGTTGATGAGAAAGGGGGTTCCTTTTGAATGGAGTCAATCATGTGAAGACAGTTTTCAAGAGTTGAAGTCGTGATTAACAAGAGCACCTATCTTGACGATACCATCCGGAACTGAGGGTTTTGTAATCTATAGTGATGCTTCGCATCAAGGCTTGGGGTGTGTGCTTATGCAGGGTGGTAAGGTGATTGCCTATGCGTCTAGACAGTTGAAGACACACGAAGTTAATTATCCGACTCACGACTTGGAATTGGCCGCCGTAATCCATGCCTTAAAAATTTGGAGACATTACTTGTACGGGGAGAAATGTGAGATCTTCACGGACCACAAGAGTTTGAAGTACTTATTCACACAGAGGGATTTGAACATGAGACAGAGAAGATGGTTAGAGTTGATGAAGGATTACGACCTTTCAATCGAGTATCATCCGGGGAAGGCTAATGTAGTAGCCGATGCGTTAAGCCGGAAGACGACAAGGAACTTAGCCGACGAGCGTTTGGAACTGGATGTAATTTCAGAGACCAACGGTGGCTTAATGATGGCGATCATAGCACACCCAAACATTCTAGATAAGATTAAAGCAGAACAGTTCAATGATGTCTACCTGTGTAGAATGAGAGACGAGATACCTTTGGGAAAACGACCGGGGTTTATTGTGAAACAAGGAGTATTAGCACTTGGGGATCGTTTGTGTGTACCGAACGTGAAAGATTTGAAAGAGCGACTTTTAGAGGAGGCTCACAGTACTAAATATTCAGTTCATCCTGGAAGTAACAAGATGTACCGAAACTTGCGAGAAAACTTCTGGTGGAGAGGTATGAAGCGGGAGGTTGCTAAGTTTGTGTCCGAATGTTCATCATGTCAACAGGTGAAGGCAGAAAGACAAGTACCTACAGGATTACTACAACCATTACCAGTGTCAGAGTGGAAATGGGATGAGATTACGATGGATTTTGTATCCGGATTTCCACGATCGCCTAACAAGAACGACAAAATTTGGGTTATAGTTGACAGATTGACGAAATCAGCTCATTTTCTTCCAATTAAGACGACTAAGCCGTCCAAGTTAGCAGAGTTGTATGTGAAAGAGATTGTAAGACTACACGGGGTCCCAGCAGTGATTATATCGGATCGTGATAGTAGTTTTACATCAAGGTTTTGGGGAAGTTTGCAAGAAGCTATGGGTACGAAGTTGAGTTTCAGTACCGCATTTCATCCTCAGACCGACGGACAGTCAGAACGGACGATTCAGACCTTAGAGGATATGTTGAGATTGTGTGTCCTAGATTTTGGAAGTGATTGGGAGAAACACTTACCATTAATCTAATTTGCTTACAACAACGGTTTTCAGTCAAGTATCGGGATGGCACCGTATGAAGCTTTGTATGGACGTAAGTGTCGTTCACCGGTTTGTTGGACCGAGGTTGGGGAAAGAAGATTGATAGGACCTGAGATAATACAGTTGACTACTGAGAAAGTGAAATTAATCCAAGAGCGACTTAAGGTGGCTCAGAGTCGTTATAAGAGTTATGCGGACTCTAAGCGACGACCGATGACATTTGAAGTAGGAGACTTTGTATACTTACGAGTATCGCCTTCGAAAGGCATTGTCCGATTTGGGAAGTGGGAAAAACTTAACCCAAGATTCGTAGGACCATTTGAGATCCTAGAGAAAGTAGGACCAGTGGCTTACCGACTAGCCTTATCATCTGAGTTAACGTTTGTGCACAATGTGTTTCATGTGTCGATGTTGAGACGGTGTATGACGGATACGAGTAAGATCATCGTACCGGAACCATTGCAAATCCAAGAAGACTTGACTTATGTGGAGCATCCAGTAAGGATCTTGGACAGAAAAGAGCGAGTGTTGAGAACGAAGACAATTCCAATGGTGAAAGTATTGTGGCATAGTCATACGGTCGAGAAAGCTACGTGGGAGAACGAGGAAGAAATGAGGAACGAGTATCCGCACCTTTTTGACTCTTGAGGTATAAGTTTGGGGACAAACTTCCTTTTTGGAGGGGAGAGTTGTCACACCCGTCCCGGAAAATGCATTCATTTTAAAATGCATATTTGAATTGTGAGAATTATTAATGTTGATTAATAATTGAGGAATTGGTTGACCATGGTCAACGAAGGGTGTCAAGCAAGGACACGGTGATTCGATATCCATTGAGGCGTTCGTAAGAATTAAATGACATTTATGTGATTAAATGTTATTTGAAATATCTGGTATTTTATGAATAGTAATTTACCTGTGTAGTATAATTTCTGGTAGTTTTGATCTGGTCTTAGATCATTTTTGAATACTGTGGTGAGAACGTGAGTGACACGTTATATAAAATGTAGGTTGTGTAGAGATTTCACTGAATTTAGTTTTCGGACGTGATTTTGGACCCAAATGAGACTTAGTCAAAAACTTTTGAAAATTATAATTTTCACTCGTAAAGGCCTAAAATGGATGTGTGCGACGTTTCAGGATTTAATTAGAAGTTTTGAGAAACTGGTGGGGAGGTAAACTTAATTTCCCGAGAGTTACCTATATATATATATAGATGAGGATGAGATTGAAATCTCATCCAAACCCACAAATATCTAGAGAGAGGAGAGAGAAGGGAGATTTGGTTGCCACGGGCTTTGCGACGACAAACGGCGACCGTTCGTCTGTCAGATTTCCTCCAAATTGTAGATTTGAACTCGTGGAGGTAAGACCTACGTTTTGATACTACTTAGGCCATGTTTGGCAAAGTTTTTCTGAAAAGTTAATTTTAAGAATCTGGGAAAAACATGTCTATACTTGTAGGAATCGTTTTAGATCGGAGATCTGACGTTTATTTGGTCTTCTTGTACTTCTCCTGAAGTTTGAGAGCTATAGCTCGAGGTATGAATTCCGAACCTATGTAATATAGACAATTTTGGATGTTTTAGATGTTTTGTATGATTTGTGATCCGGGCAAACTTATGTGTTAAATTAGGCCCGTTAAATTTAGTGAGTACGTATAGAAAAGCACGGTGACATGATTATGTGAGTATGCTAAATGTCTATGTGGGTCAAAGGGGAGTTTGATATAATTTTACGCCGGTGCACGCCTCTCGATGTTTGAGAGTTTACAGTAGTGACGACTACTTGCTTGGTGTGGGAAGTGGCCAACCAGAGCAGATGGATGCAATGGTTGAGTGATTCTTGGCTAACCATTGGCATCGCGGTTTAAGATTTAAGACTTGCCGATATACTGGGTGAATGCGTATCTCTCTCCCCGGAGACTAAATTATGTGATTTAGATGTTTAAAACATGAATTGCCCATATGCATTTGTTTAGAATTGTACGCTCAGCATATAGTTGAGCAGTGGAGACTTCCTCCATTGCAGGTGAAAAGAAAAAGGGCAAGAAGAAGCGTGAGGAGTAAGGCCGAGGAACGCCGGGGGAAAACACTTGTATATGCTTTTGTTTTAAATCCTAAACTTGTAATAAGGATTTGGATTTTCATAATATGTTGTAATAAGAACTTTAGTTTTAGATGTTGTAATTGAAGCCTATAATTATGTTTTAAATGTTAAAATCAGTTGTGGTTGTATTGGTGTTGGAATCAAGAAGCATGAGTTGTTAGTAATTTCAACACAGGGCTGCCAGCAGGGGAGCAGTCGACTGGACCCTGGGTCAGTCGACTGGATCCCGTGAGTTTGAGACACTGAAAGTGAATAGTAAGGGAAGCAGTCGACTGGACCCTTTGTCAGTCGACTGAACACTGTAGATTTTTGGCTATTGCTTCTATTAATGGAAAAGCAGTCGACTGTGTCCTCAGATCAGTCGACTGGACCCCTTTTTAAAACTAATACATTTTGGTTCTGCATAACCCAGTCGACTGGTCAGTCGACTGGATCTCTGTTGAGGTTTAGGATTTTAGTTTCTGCCGGGCACAGTCGACTGGATAGCCGACTGGACAGTCGACTGAGCCTCTGTATTTTGAAATGGATTCTTGTGGACACTTTCAATTGAACAAAATTCTTCCTAACTCTGATTTCAATGGATTTTACAACTCAGAGGGGAATGTTTCCTAAGTTTTAAACTACCAGGGTTGTTTTAAAGAAGTTCTTTCCGCTGCGTATTATTAGATGATGTTTGGATGAGCCTTGGTGGCGTGCCACGTGTCCTATTTCCACGCGTAGTGGGATGGGTCGTGACATATCCCAAATCATAGGGTAACTTAGGGGCGTAGTCTTTACCAACAATACAATTAAATTATTAAGGGGTTACAAAATTTTAAGGCATTGTATTAATAAATGCTAACACAAATATTATTTATTTATTCAGATAATATTTCTACTAACGTTAATACACAGTAGTAAAATAAAATGGCATTGAGTTATCAAATTAATAATACTAGTACCAATAATTTATGGAAGATTTTCACAACTAAAATAATACATTAATGAAATAAAAAAATTGACATTTTATTTATTAATAGGAACGCGAAAATACAGGTTGCTACAAGGCCCATGCCTATAATCAACAAAGGCAGGGCCGACCCTGGGCACGAGTGTCGATGGCTGGAATATCCCCGCTTTTCGGTCATGGGTTACCATCTTGTCATTAAGCCCAAACGGCTAATTAACATCTATTACGGCCTCATTACTTGGTAATCCCAATCTTATTCCATTCGGCCTTGGTTAATTTGTCATCTTGCCCAAAGTGGCCACTTGCTTGACGTCAGCCCATCGGTTATTAACCATCTCATCAACTGAACCCAGACTCTTTACTCTTTCTTGAACTAACCAAGCAAACGAACGAAACACAAGAGACCAAACTGAATGATACGAACATCTTGTTATTACCGTTATCACATTCTCCGCATCATTATCAATTAGTGCATGTCGTACAAGTCGTTTAAGCACATTATTCTTGGAGTCATGTACTTAAGTACATCACATTATTGTTTACGTTGTTTTCTTGCAGTCGCACGTAAAGTCGTACAGGTCCGTTACGTTACTATGTTAAGAAAGCATGACCTCTTCTTTACAAAAGTTAACGGTTACTAAAGTACTACTAGATTACCATAAGGTACAACTTACCATAAACACACGCAATATATCAAGTACAACCCAAGGTACAACTATTACAGCTCATGGTACAACCAATCTTAGCAGAACTCATTATATATATATATATACTCAACTACTCTTACAAATACTACTAAGCCCGAGCGCTCACAGCGCTCACGCCTCTCGAGCGCTCGCACCTGGCCCGTTTAGTAGGCTCAAGCGCTCGCGCTTGGTTTGAGCGCTCGGGTTTGGCAGATCAGAACAGTGGCAGTTTTAGCAGCTCATATATATATGCCTTTATCATCATGTATGACACATGCATGGCTCTAGATTGTTACTATAACTATATAAATCATGTTTAAGAGTGAGTATGAAGACTCACCTAGGATCTAGATGAAGAAATATGATGAAATGTGTGTATATGTACTTAAACTTCAAGACCTACTTCAAACATTATCTTGGATCTTTATGCATGTCACATGCATGAGTCTAGACTAGGATTTAAACTCAAGAAAACATAATTTTGAGTGAGTAAGTATACTCACAAGGATCTAGATGGTGATCTAGTGCTAGGATGAAGAAAAAATGTATGTATGTAACCTTGATCTTCAAGAACTTCGAAGTATAAGCTCCAAGAGTCTTGATTCTTCAAAATCCTCCTTGATACTCCTTGAACTTCACTTCTAGAGCTTCATAGTGGTGGTTATGCATGTGTTGGTATGCATAGATCATGAATTTGGAGATATGCAAGGGATCAAAGGTGTATATGTATGAATGTATGTATACAACTCTTAAGAACCCCCCCTCTCAAATGCTCTCCGTTTTAACAGAGTTTAAAACGTATTAAACGCTGGAAAACAGAGTTTAAAATGTATTAAATGCTGGAAATACAGGGCTATTTATAGACTTTATGAGATTTCACCCATTTTAAAGCTCGAGCACTCCCAAGGTCCGAATGCTCGGGCCTCCTGATTCAGCAATCCTTCCTTTGTTTCAAGAGTTCAAGGGTTAATGAATAAATATATACATATATATATATATATATTAACTATCATCAAAACTCATTGATAAACAGTCATAACTTACATATTTGAACATAGAAATACTAAAATACATCCATATACTGATAAATACAGGTAAAAGGGCCAGTGTTATAGCATCTCAAAGTTGTTCAAATTTCTTTCATTTTTTTCGTGAAATTTTAATTTAATGCTTACAATTAGATAAGATCCTTTGATTTCTTTAAATTAGCCATTTTTAAGCACCGATACGTAATAACCTAACTCGCCTTCAAAATGACCCATGGATGAGGAAGCACAGACACTTCGAAAAAGGTAACGTGTGTGTGTCATGTCCGACACGCAGACACGACACTTCGTGGACACTTTTCATGCAATGTCAAAGTGTAATTTTTTTAGAATTTGTCATGTCGACATAACAGTGTCGTGTAGTATCTGTGTCGACATGCCCGTGTCCGTGCTTCATAGCCCATGGAGTTAATGCAGTCTTATTATTTCTAATGCTGGGATGAATTTAGTTTTTGATTTGGAAGCTATTTTGTGATGAACTTTGTTTTTGAGTTGGAAAGCTAGGGTCTTAGCTAGAGTTGGCTTGATTAGGCTCTATTATGTTGATTTGCTTATGGTGTGGGAACTAGAGGTGGCCGGGTAGCAAGAACTTTCACATTTTAGAAATATCGTGATCGTTTGCTTATGGTGTATCAAGGGTATGTTTAATGCTTTCAATCTTATTCCTTCTGAATGTGTCATCAAGCTTCCCATTGTTTGCAAAACGTTTGTGAGTAGTTTAGTCATTCCGAAGTTTAACAAATTCCTTTGGTTTGGACTAAGGCCCTGTTTGGTTTGCATGGAAAGGAATGTGTACAAGTAAATAGATTTCAGGTAATCAGAATCTATGGAAAGGAATCTGTTTTATATTCCATTATATTGTTTGGGTAAATAATGAATATGATAATGGAAACATGATAGATTCCAATTCATTTGTTTGGTTTATGATAATTTAGTTGGGAATTGAAACAATATTTAAAAAAAGTAAACTAAATTCTCCCTATATGTTTACCACATACATATATAAACGTATATATATATATACATATATTAATTAATAAGATCACAAAATTGAAATCTGATAAAATCAAAATTTTAAAATATAACTTAATCAAAATTTTAAAAATAATTAGATATGGTCAAAAGATAAGGATCAAGTTGGTTGAAGATCTATAATGTTTAGCTTTTTTTTCTTAATTCCTAGGGAAAGGAATCTCATTACCACCTCTAGAAAAGGAATTAGTTTCCTTATTTTTCTAAAAAACTACTTCCATATGGAATTAATTCCATTATGCATTCCAAACCATTTAAATGTACCAAACATAAGAAAGTGATTCTAGAGAATGAGTTTCCTCCGTTGAATTCCTTTCCGTGCAAACCAAACGAGGCCTAAGAGATAGGATGGCATCTTGAAGACGAAAGGTTGGGTTTTTATAATTTTGCCGTTTTGGGTCTTTTAAAATGAAGGTACAATTAGTGGTATGTCAAAGCTAACCTAAATGAATATTTTTTTCCCCACTAGGACTGTCTAATTTCATTTCTAAATTTTCCTTGTTTAGTGTTGTAGTTGAGCCGATAAGAAGTTTTTTGTTACCATAGTGATTTAAAGAGTTCAATTTTATACTTTACCAAATTAGTTCTTTCTGATTGTTAGTTGCTGATGTGAAATCATGCTTTTAGGTATTACTGAACAGCTTGGAAGATGCTTAGAAATGGTGGTAACATATTTCCAAGTAAACTAGCAGTAATTCTCATACTATTTGATTTCATGCTTGCCTTGGAGTTAGGGCCTTTTTATTACTCCCTCTGTTCCATTTTATGTGTCCTTTATTGGGAATCCAACTATTTAAGGGGACAAAGAATCTACACCTACTTTCCATAATTGCCCATATCATTGCACTTTCTTTTTTGTTTTGTTTTGGTGTTGATTGTAAGGAAGGATAATTTGGAAAACTAAGTAAAATTTAGGATAAATTGCAAATTACACCCCTGTAGTTTAAGGGTTGTGACAGTTTTGTCCCTATAGTTTCAATTTTGGCAATTTATACCCTATAATTTGAAAGTGCAAAATTCATCCAATTACAAAATAAGCAAGGACATAATGGGAATATCCACATTATTTCCGGTCCAAAATGACCCCATGTGAAGGGACTGACCTAGAAGTGTAGTACAGTGGGAGCAGAAGCTTATACTAGGGATCGGGGGCAACGCCCCGACTCGATATATTTATTTTTTGGGGGGTAGATAGTATAATTCTATGTTTTTTTTGGTACAAACTAATCTATCCCATAATTTTTTCACGGAAATTTTGTATTATAAGCTTAATTTTTTTTATTTATTTTTATCGATTTCACTTTGATATTTGTGTGGCAGTGCGTGTCCAGCTTTAAGTGTATCAGATTGTTTAAAAAGATTATAAGATAATAGCATGTGGTTTTAAAGATTATAAGATATTATCAGATTAATTATTATAAGCTTTAAGTATATCGGATTGTTTAAAATTTTTTAAGTTATTTATGGGATAAATTAGTTTGTACAAAAAATCACATAAAATTATACTATTTTTACCCAAAAAAATCAGGTGGGGGCACTGTCCCAAAACCCCCGTATGAGCTTCTGGTCCCATTAAACTACACTCATGGGTCTATGGACACATAGGGTCATTTTGGGCTGGAAATAATGTGATATTCCCATTGTGTCCTTGCTTATTTTGTAATTGGGTGATTTTTGCACAATTTTCAAACTATAGGGTGTAAATTGCCAAAATTGAAACCATAGGGACCAAATTGTCACAATTCTTAAACTACAGGGGTGTAATTTGCAATTTATCCTAAAATTTACATACTAATTTAGAAAAATGAACAACAATTTTGGAATATCCCAAAAAGAAAAAGAAGACACATGAAATAAGACGGAGGGAGTATTGTCTTTTCCCCACTTCATAATGGAAAATGACAGGTTAAAGTATACGTATGGGTGAGTTCTTTTTGACTATACGTAAGGTGAGTTTATGATTCCTTACTGTTACAGTATTTTGCACTACCCAAGTATAGTTGTAGTTAAAGTATATTGTACTGGGATCATGTTCTTTATATCAATTTTTTGATTTACTTTGATATGCCTCTCCATCTGCAGTGGCCATTGATTGTTGGTTCGCTGATTTTCCACTCTGGTAATTATGAGTGGAGTAACATATGTTTCTCAATTTTTGAATTCCAAATATTTAGTTGTACTTTATGCTGTGATAGTGATTTAAATAATGTAAAATTGGTTTAATTGCATTGTGATTTGTCATAGCTTAGCCTTTTTTTTCCTTTCCACTAGGACTGTCTAATTTCATTTCTAAATTTTCTTTAGTTAATGTTGTTTTTCTTTTTCCACTGTCCCAAACTCTTGATCTTGATCTATATCTTCATGTAGAATCATATGGTTGCTATTGCAAAGGTTTTCAATGTGACCTTGATTCTTCCTTCTCTTGACCATGAGTCCTTTAGGATAGATCCCAGGTATCATTTCCCTATCCTTATAGTTGATCTGATAAAAGGTTTTGTTCCTACAGTGATTTAAATATTCCATTTTAGCAACTGCCAATTGTTAGTTAATGATATGAAATCATGCTTTTAGGAATTACTGAACAACTTGGAAGTTGCTTAGAAATCATGTATTTAGGAACATTAATTTCATTAAATTATTGTCAACTTATAGAGACCTAAATTCTCTTTTATGTTGGGTTTCTTTGATGTGGTTTTCAAGAATTCAGAGTCATCGATTCATTGTTGACCAGTAAAAGATATTATGTGCAAAAGAAGTAAAAAAGTTAAGCAAAGGAAATGTTTCAGTTCCCTCTTCTTTGGTTTCAAACTTTTTTGATTGGCTTTTTTTCAAGGTAAGTTTTCTTACATTTGATCTAATGTGGTCCGACCCTTCCCCGGACCCCGCACTGCGAGAGCTTCGTGCACCGGACTGCCTTTTTTTTTTTTTTAAGTTTTCTTGCTTTTCAAAGGTCAAATTAAATTTTTTTTTGGGTATAATTGAAGCTAGTGCCTAGTGTCCTGTCCTTGAGCCCAAAAAGTAGAAAATAAAAGACTAAATTATGGCGGGATCACCTTTTCTTTCAGTTAAATGACTTGGGTCACTCTTCAATGTTCCTCAACATGAATGTTGATCCCTACTTGGAATATGGTGGTTGCTCTCCCAAGGGCTTTGTAATTTCTCTGTAAGTCAATAGTTTTGTTTGTTCAAATTTTAAAATTTGGAGCATCTCACAAAGTTGTAGCGACATGATTGTTGTTTGAATTGCATACCACTTTCTACGGTATTGTCAACTTTTAGCATTCTTGAAATCATGGTTGTTAGAATCAATCGATTAGTCAGTCTAACTGAGCTTATCTTTAATGCACAATTAAGATTTAGGCGAGTGATTTCCCACTATGACTGTGAACCAAGTCTGAGAACATGGACTGACATTGTTCACAGTTTTTTTTTTTCTTTATTTTCTACTTTCCTTTTTAAGGTTTGGAGAAGATAATGTTGCTTTAAATTATTAGGTGAATGGATGAACAATTCAGAGGTCTGGCTTTTACACCACATGCCATCAATATTGTGAAGGCTGTTGTGACTACAAGTCTTGAGGCAATGAACACTAGATGAGAGAATATTTGTTGGGGGATTAGTAAATTGTTGTAAATTCTATTGTAGTTATTGTTGTTATGTTAATATTGTAGCTGTTAAATAGATTGTTTTCGATAGTTTGTGTTATTTCTGATTGTTGAATGGGCTTGAATTGTATTCAAAGTGTATTTCAATTGGGAGACACCAATTATTTGAGAACATTGTGACTGGAGTTGATTAGCAATTTTAGGTCTATACATTTGATGTAAATGTATATTGTTATTTACTTCTATGGACAAATTTCTCTCTCTCACTCTCTCTCTCTCTCTCTCTCTCTCTCTTCTCTTTTCTTTGCGTCGTGCCCATGGACACGGGCATTTACTAATTAGTTTATATCTACACCAAAAATATGTATAAATAGACTTAGAAAAATCGTCTTGAGGGTGCTATTCCCAAACCCTTGTAAACTCGGCTAACCCCAGTGCAACTTATTGGTTTCGCCCCCGCCACCCCCCCCCCCCCCCCCCCCCCCCCCCCTCCCTCAAGTTTCTACAACCGGCCTTGCATAGGCATATACGTGCATTGTGGAGTAGGACTTGGGAAATATTACACGAGTGTGCACTTTCATTGTGATTGTAAGTTTAGCCGTACTTCTAATGTTTATGTACCGAAGATCATAGTGCCAGCTAGAAGGTATGGAGGTACTGACAACCTTAATTCATGTTGTTTTAATTTCAATTTTTTTAGTTTTTTATTTTAATTCTTAATCTAATATGTGACCTTGATTTTAATTTGGATTTGTAAACCTGAGGAGATCGATTACCCTCTAATGAATAATACTCTGTAGTAGACAGTAGTAATGGATAATAATCGCTACTAGAAAAAACTTTATCTAAAGTAGTATATCTATTTGAAGTTTCTATCATAGCAGGCCATAGAATCAAATACACAATTTAAGCCTTGCAGAATACATAACTTAAGGCTCTTTACGCCATATGACTATCAACTGAGTTGTTGTTGTGACATTACCTTGGGCCCCATAAGTTTGTTCCATGCTATTTATCGATTTTTTTTTTCTGCTTTAGTCGCGTGACTAGTACATTTACATGCAAAACATCTACGCAAAAGCTTTATTACCACCTTTCCTAGTTCTGGAGTTATATTGTGAGGAAAACTAAATCGCACAAGCCAAGCATGTTGCTGCAATATTTATAAGGGTACCTTGCTAATAATTTCATCTTGTTCTAGTACTCTTTATCTTTTTTGAAAAAAAATTCCCGTAGTACGTACCTTGTTGTTCTGGGAAAAAAAGAAGATTAAGCTTCAATTTCATACTATACTAGTGGGCACCCTGCAAGTGCGGATGAGATATTAAGGTTCTTATCCGCTTTGAGGCGTAAGAACAATTCACAAGCAACTAAGAAGTCTAAAAGGAAGGCAAAGATGGATTAGTTGAAAGTCTAATGGAGATGATGTTAACATCCGTCCTACCAAGTACACAAGACCTTGGTCACAGCACTTTCGTGATTCAAATGTTGATTATATGTCTATATATTACTCTATAGTGTAATTAAGGTTGATTATTTTTGGAAAATGGATTGTGCATTGTCTTTCAAATATTAATACAAAAATCTGCGCTAGTTTTTGATTGCCGATCTTCTTGGATGCCAGTGAATTCACAGCCTTTTATTAGTGCATTTCTTTGTATTTGATGACTGCTTCTCATTTCGACCAGAGTCTCCAACAGAATGATTTATTTTCAAACTCAAAAGATGGGAAAAGGGTGGAAATTAAAGTTTTTATATATGCAATATTCTATGCCAGCTGCAAGAGTTGCAAAAAGATGTGCTTGTTCAGTTAAATTTTGAACCCATTCGAAGATTTTGGAATTTGTTTGAATAAGTGATCATTTGTATGTCCATGTTGCTGCTGACTGAGAATGAACCCCGCAATGAAGTTGTGCATGAAAAGTGGTTTCGTACATGAGAGTGATGAGCCTGGCATGGCAAGCCAGGTTTCTCGACTGGCCACAAAGGAGTCTCTTATGGACTGGTCTCCCTTGCACCTATGACTTGTAATTTTATATTATCAAAGTGACCATTTGTGTCATGCTTTGTGAATTAGTTCAGCGGAACTTTTTTACCTCCAATGTTTATAGTAAGTTTAGTACTTAAGCAGTCCCATGTGAGGCCCTGAAAAGTAGAGATTACCATAACTTAAATTTCAAATCTCTGTCTCAAATGATGTGGTAGTGGGCCTACTGAATATTGATTGGATGATGTTAAAGTGGTCCCATCATTATAGAAGGTGATGATCTCATTGTCACATTACTACCACGTAAATTTAAAAAATTAGGATTTGAGAACATAACATTACTCTAAACTAACGAATAGATCGAGATTGCATTTCTTGGTAACACAGGCACACTGTAGCCAAGTTGGCTGGCGTGAAGCTCTAAAGATCACGCGTACTTTAATGGATTGCTTCTTACGTTGCTAAATCGTATTCGAATCACAAAGTTTGGACCAAGGGCCCGTGGCCCAATGGTATCAGGAGTGCAGGGTTCGACTTTGGAGGGGGTATTTGTGCCCCCTTTTTTCTTCAGTAAGTTTAACACTTTTGTTGGGCTTGTGCTGGTCCATTGGGGTGAGGGGGTTGGGATGTGTGTGTTTCATGTGCAGATCCAAAAGAAAAAAAAATTTAAATGAAAGTTTGACTTGACAATCTCAAGCGGACTATTTTATTATAACTTAGGATAAATTATGCTAACACCCCTTCAACTACGACCTTTTTCTCATTTGAACTACAAAATTTAACAAATTGACCTCCCTCAACTATTACAATTTGTCATTAACACTCCTTCGGTTAGTTTGTTGTCCAAAAAAGTCAATGCTTTTGTATCATGGCACATGATATTAAAGTGTTAACAATATGATATTTTTGCCTCTTCTTTATATCGTTGAAAATTTTAGACCAAAATGATCTAAAATTTTCTATACAACTAAGGGCAATTGTGTGCAACAAAGGATAAATATGTCCAAAAATTTTCATCTATTCAAAAGAGGGATTTTGTCCAAAAATTACCTAAAATGTTCTTGTATCATAGGTTGCTCACATAATACAAAAGAGTAATATTAGGCACACTTAAATGTGACTCCTAAATAGTACACCTGCTGATGTGGATTTTCAAAACTATTCATAGGATACCAAACAAATTTCGAATTAATTTCAAAATTACATGACACATCAACAGGTGGATAGTTTAGGTGCACAAAATGGTATACTTAGCATTTTCCAATAGAAAAACCTTAATTTTTTGAACGAATTTTAATGAAGGGGTGTTAGTGAAAAAACATAATTGCCCTGCAGTTTGTCTAGTTTTATAGTTTAGGGGGGGGGGGGGGGGGGGGGGGGTGGGGGGGGGCATTTGAATAAAAGTTAAAGTTGAGTGGGTGTTATTATAATTTACCCTATAACTTATTTAAACTAAGGGTGTGTTTGATAACCCAATTAAATGCTGAAAATAACAAATTTTCACTTTCAGCACTTATTCTTTTTTAGTGCGTTTGATAATGTACCACTTAATTGATGAAAATACAACCAAAAATACACTGAAAAATTTAAGTGAAAAAATTCTACTAAAAATAATTATTGCATGCAGTCTATTTCAATACTTGTTTACACTATTTTCAGTATTGCAGACTCAATCATTTAAAAATTTCAATACTTAAAATTCAACACTTTATTTTTAGTTTTATCACACGGACACAAAGTTTAGAATTCAATTCTTACGCTGACTATGGGTCCATTTGATAAAACTGAAAATTAAGTGTTGAATTTTAAGTGATTAGATTTGCAATACTAAATACAATGTTCCAAGTATTGAAATAGAATGTGTTCAATGATTACTTTCAGTAGAAATTTTTCACTTAAAGTTTTTAGTGATTTTTTCACTGCTTTTTTAATTAAGTGGTACATTATCAAATGCACTAAGAAAAAATAAATATTGAAAATTTTTATCTTCAATACTTAACTGGGTTATCAAACACAGTACTCTATGGGCTCGTTTGGTTGCCGGATAGGATAAAGGGGTATAGTATAAAGTGTAGTTAATTTATCCTAGGATAACTAACCACAGGATAAAACAGTGCAGTATTATTTTTATACTGTGTTTGGTTCGTGCCGGATTATACTGGAGATAAAATGCAATTAGTCCAATACTGTGTTTGGATAACCATGGTATAAGTTTGGATTAATTTGTAACTTTCCATAAATGCCCTTTTTGCTAAAAAAATTACCAAATACCAAAACATAAGCTAGTTGTCTCTCTTTAATGAACTATTACAGTCTTTCAATGGTTCTTTCACTCAGAATGGTCATATTTACTGAGAAATTCTCAATGTTTACTGAGAAATCTTCAATGTTCACTGAGAAATTTCTCATAGTGTAGTGAAACATTTCTCATATAATATGAGAAAATTCTCATATTTACTGAGAAATTCTCAATGTTTACTGAGAAATACTCAATGTTTACTGAGAAATTTCTCATAGTTTAGTGAAACATTTCTCATATAATATGAGAAATTTATCATATTTACTGAGAACTTCTCAATGTTTACTGAGAAATCCTCAATGTTCACTGAGAAATTTCTCATAGTGTAGTGAAACATTTCTCATATAATATGAGAAAATTCTCATATTTACTGAGAAATCCTCAATGTTTACTGAGAAATTTCTCATAGTTTAGTGAAACATTTCTCATATAATATGAGAAAATTCTCATATTTACTGAGAAATTCTCAATGTTTACTGAGAAATTCTCATAGTGTGTGTGTGTGTGTGTATCATTTCTGTCAACACAAACATAGTCTCATATGAATTAAAACATAGTTTTAACATAAACACAAACATACTTCCAAGTTCCAACATCAACACAAACAGACTTATAGCATCAACCAAACATAGTTCAAAGTCTTCAAAACAAAAAATCTAACACCACCACATAAAGTCTTCAAAGTCTTCATAGTTTGTCGCTCATCCCCAAGTTGTCCAACTTGTCTATCTCTCCATAAATATGCAATGATATGCTTCACCTATTGTCTCAAAAATACAATTGTGTTAGTGACAAAGAAACTCTTTGATAGATTACATAATTTACTTATGATGTTCCAGTAATAATTAATCAATCTTAGTGGGTACAACTGATGAGTTTTTGATAGTGGAATGAAATGATAAGCCATCTCTTTTGTTTTTGCTAAGCAAGAATCAAGAATAATGAAACCCAAGTGGAATGTACCCTTACATTTTTCTAGTAGTATTAGTAGACAAAAATGCGCACACACACACATTCACTTTTTGAACATTGTAGACAAAATCAACATTAGTTTTTGGATTACATATTCCTTCATATTTAAAAAAAAAAAAAAAAGAAAAAAATATCATTCCCAAGTTCTTTCATATAAAAAAATAACAATAATTTAAAAAGATCTCAAGAAGACCACATAACCCCCCAACTTCAGAAAGCAGAATCAATGAGGGATGGGCTCGTTTGGTTGCCATAAATATAGATCTAGAAGGAACTTAAGAAGAAAGTAAATGAAAATACAAAAACTGATGGTAGGTAACAATTTCAGAAAAGTAGATATAACATTGAAACTCTATATATGATTATATGACCCTAGATATGAACTATCTCAGAAAATGCTCAAGATATTATAATGAAACCATAGATATGAAGCTAACTTTCAGAAAAACTTCATTAAACTACAGATCTAAGCAAGAGACCATAAAATCTTTCTAGATCTAGGATATATTTCAACAACCCAAACTTTAAATCAGAGAAGAAGAAGAAGAAAAAAAAAAAAAAAAAACGAAAAAACAGGTAGAACCTTACCGGCGACGCGAGTGGAGTGAGACAAAAAGAAACCGGCGATGTTGTTGCCGGCGCCGATTGGTCAGAGAGTGGGTTTTCTCCTATTGCTCCGCGTCGCCTTGGTCGCCTCTGTTGCTCTGGTAGCTTCTTCCAATGTAACAAATGATTCTCAATAAGAGAAAAGGGGGTCTGATGTATATATATGCTAGGGGCAGATCCATCTTTTGGTAAAACAATCCCATTAATTGTTATCCCCGTGTGTTTTTATAACCCCCCCCCCCCCCTAACATTATTTTATCCCCCCTAAGGAGTATTATATTTAACCACACTAGAATAATACTTGAGTTACATAATATTGAAAAAGTCCAACCAAACACAGTATTGTACCAGATTGGACTAAAATAGTCTAATCCCCCCAATTAATCCAGCAACCAAACGAGCCCTAAATGATAAATGGTAGTTGGGCCAAAATATAGCATTTAAAATGACATATATCATTAGAACAAAAATATCAAAAAATATTGCATTTGACATTGTAACATTGTCAAAAAAATAGAATTTGCATGATGAAAATGGCATGTAGCATTTAAGTTGCTCTAAAAGTGGTGAAATTTCACCACTAATTTTAAATGTGCTAAAAACAGTGGTGAAATTTCACTACTTTTTAGGAACAAGGCTCTCAAGGCATTTTTTTTTTTGCTGAAAACATATTAACAATGGTACTAGTAGTAATGGGAAAAAAAAAATGCATAAATAGCATAAAGTATGAATTCTGTTCAAAAGTGGTAAAATTTCACCACTTTTCAATAACTAGGCTGTCAAGGTATGTAAAAAAAAAAATCTTTTCCTCAAAATATATCAACAATGGTACTAGTTCTGTAGATCTTGTCAACACGATTCCAACAGTATAAAATTTGTAAAAATTGGAGTTGTAGATCAAAAGTTATGGAGGTTTAAAGTTTAAAAAACATTTTTGAAATTGGGTTTGATATGGTACAGTCACTCACACCGTGTGAGTGATTGCCATGAGGTGTTGTGGGCAACTTTGAGGGAAAGAGAGAGATTATTTGGTGTGGTTGGGGGTATGTTCGTCCAATAAAAAATTTAGGGACTTAAATCAACATATTTTTTTTAAGTTATTCTTAAATTAACATATTTACATTAAATTGTCCTTTTACCTAATTGACCCATAACAAAAAAAATGAGAAAACAGTGTAAATAAAAGCAACTACAATGAACAGTAACATCATTTTGAGCGAGCCTTGGGGTTGTCGGTCGCTCGTGCGAGGTAGATCAAAACTAACTAAATCTTCTAGCTTTATCTCGCCCCAACGAGCAGAAACTTCACTCAAGTGACCCTAAGGCATACAGTATAATTTTGGCCACAAACAATGTTAAGTGGGGGTGCAAGTTGGAACAAAAATTCCGATTCCGACTAAATCTGATCTGAAAAATTCTGATCTAGGAACACTATATTTAATTTTGAGTTCTGGAAGTTTTTTTTTTTTTTTTTTGCATTGGAGCTGGAATGGTGTTGGAAATTTCGAAAATTATGATTTTTTCGGTCCAAAAATTCCCAAGTACTCCGAAATATATCATTGTATTCTAATATGCCATATACATTATCCACAAAGAAAATATATACATAATAATAAATAAAATACATATGACCCAGTAAATGCTACCGTCATTTAGTCTCTCAGTCTCGTCATTCCGAAAATTCTAAAAAATTATAAAAAATTCAATTTTGGAACTTTCCGAAAAATACGAGAGTTTCAAAATTCTGTAATCAAAAAAAAATTTTGAATTCCAAAATTTGTGGAATCAGAATTGGAATGAGTTTTTCCAAAAATTTTGGAATATTTTTCAAATGCATCAATTCCGACCCGATCCACCCGAAAAACTCCCCTATATTAAGCATATACAATCTCTTCAAATTTCTCTACTCCTCAAAGTCGATGAGTAACATCTACATTTAAGCTTATAAGTGAAATAAAGAGTCACTTTCTTAATTTTCATTTTGTAAAGCTTTTTGGCTTTTCAAACCCATTTTCTAAGTATTATTTCCATAAAATATAGCAGACTCAATAGGCAAAAACAATTAGTTTTGACGAGTCTCCTAGTGATATTTAACTAATGAAAACTTGGACATACGCGCCAGTAACGACCTCATTCCCAACCTGACACTGTCATTACAACTCAAATTCTTCTCCGGCCACGACCACCACTCTCATGACCACTTTTTCTTCTTCTTCTTCTTCAGAGCACACGATGTTCGTAACCTTAATAAACTGACTGTAATAGTGGCACCAAAGAACAACGATGACCCAAGTGCAGACCGACATCACAAACCCTAAAGAGTAAAAGGGCAGTTCAGTGCACGAGGCTCCCGCCATTGCAAGATCTGGGAAGGGTGAGATATATGCAGCCTTACCCCTGCAAGTAGAGAGACTGTTTCCAGATTCGAACCTGTGACCTCCAGATCACAATGGAGCAACTTTACCATTGCGCCAAGGCTCCCCTAAAGAGTAAAAACCAAAATTCAATTTGAAGAGTGAATGGTCCTTTAGTGGCCGTGATTGAAAGGGGGCAAAGGGGGAGAGAAAGAAAGGATGAGCCATGGTATTCTAGACTATTTACATATGGAGGGCACTTTTGGCATTTTGTCAAAAAATTTTTGTGGAAAATCAACACCTAACAGAAGAGAAATTTGTTACTGAAATTCAAAGTACATGAAGTAGTGAGATTCCAGAAATGTAAGGGGTGTCATGTATAATAAGGTCAAACCTCAATGGAGGTAGGTGATATTTACCCAAAAAATATTCTTCAAAGTGGTCTAGTTTAATAGGTGTTATATACATATATATATATATATGTATATATATTAGAAACAAAACAAGTTAATTTTTAATGGCATGAGGGGGAGGTTCAAACTTCAAACCAAGCCATAGAGATGACTTAAATGCCAACCTCTTTTCCACTTGAGCTATGCTTCAGTTTGTAAACAAGTACATTTTCAAAGTAAACTAAATTTTCCAGAGCAACAACTTAAACTAATTGATGAAAGGATGTTCGATGCCACGGCCATTATCGGAATTCGATCATTGTGCCATCCCGACACTAAGACGACTACATGAAACAATAACAATAAACCCTGCATTAAACCTGAACTCTGCCAACTTCCAACATTTCTCTTGTTGGGTTTTTCATCTCCCTCTCTCTCTCTCTCTCTCTCTCTCTCTCTCCCCTTTAAGAGATCGTTCAAGTCTCAATATCTCTCGTCACATTCTTTGACAATCCCTCAATTTTGATCCCATACCATCTAGTTCTAGGCTAACACTTAAATTCAAACCTATTGTCTACAATTCACTTATGGCATTTATTGATTTCTAGGGTTTCTCTTACCCTCTCACATTCGTCTCTAAAACCACTCTACACCAGACCCTGTTCATGTTATTGAAGATTGTAGCTATGGCAATTTGATTCACCGTCACCTACTCTGTTAACGTAGCCTAAAACCAAGCCTCTTCGTCCTCCTACAAAGTCGGAAATTGCAAATAGCTTCACGAATATTCTTACTCCGGTCTCGATTTTTCTACCCCAACTGAAACCTAAATGTTGATCACGACAGCACCACCAGGAATTACGACAACGACCACCACCACCACCACCATCACCACAATTGAGCTATGTACACCGAGTAATGTTAGAGTCACAAAAGAGTCACAAAGAGATGCTCACAAAAGGATGTGACATCTTATGTGGTACCCATGTGGTAGTAGGATCCACCACACTTACCTCTGCCACATGGGTACCATATGGGATGCCACATCCTTTTGTGAGCATCTCTTTGTGACTCTAGCATTACTCATGTACACCACCCTCACCAGAGAGATTATCAGGGATCACTAAAAAATTTCCCTCGCTGTCAGTTTGATCTATCTGATGAAGTCGTCAGACTTTGCTTCAAGAGTTTCTTCCATGTCGGTCTTTGGGATTTCACGCTTTAAACCCTCATCGATCATTAAGCATTTTGAATGTTATAAGTGATTTTCCTTCGTTTTTTCTTATATTACAATTATATTTTAGGAAATATTAATTTTTAATGTTATTTAAGCATAAAGGAAAATATAAGGAAAATTGTTTTCTTCTTTATTTTCCTTTCTCTTTTCTTTTCCTTCTCTAAATCCAAGTACCAAACAAAGCCATAGTCAATCAGTCAACAACATGGGCAATAATGTCATTTTATCTAAAAATTTGTTGACATTGCAAAATTCTATCCATCTCCGTTAACGATCGTGAACGGAGGAAGGTGAGTGATACAAACTTTTAAAATAAGGGAGGTAATTGAAATTATTCAAAACTCAAGGAACGTCTCTAATATTAGGTAATACCTCAGGATGATGGTTCGTTTAAAAAAATTAAAAATTAAGTACTGAAAATTAATTATTAAAAATTTAAGCCAATTAATTTGTAATACCGAAAGCAGTGTTTCAAGTATTGAAATAGATTGCATTATTTTAAATCGAAAATTTTTGAAGTTGTTTTTCGTCGATCCCTCTCTCTTCTCTGACAGATCGGTCTCGTCATGTTCTTCAATCTCTTTCATCATCAATAGGGGTGTCAAACGGGGCGGCCCGCGCGCTCTGCCCCACCCCGCCCCGCCATTCGTGCGAATTAGACAAATTTGGACGGGTCACGGGACGGGTTGGTGAGGCAAGCGGGGCGGGGCAGGACGGGGCGAGTTGACTCGTTAGGGGAATATTGTTAATTCGACCTAGCTCATAGGTTCGCGGGTCTACAGTGCAGGGTAGGGCAGGGTGGTGTAACTCGCGAATTGATTCATGGGTTGGTTGGTGGGTTGATCCGTGAGTTAGCCCACGGGTTGATTCACGGGTTGATCCACAAGTTGATCCACAGTTGATCCTTGGTGGAACTTTTAAACTATTTTTAAAACTAAAATCAATTAAAATCTGTTTCTATAAAATAGTTTTTATTTTTTATTTTTTTATTATGTAACAATTTTTTGAACTTAAAAACTGTTGCAGTTTTTTTAAATTTAAAAACAGTTTTAAAAACTAAAATCAATTAAAATCTGTTTCTTTTTAACAATGTTTTAGAAAGCTGTTATTTATTTATTTATTTATTTTAATTATGTAACAGTTTTTTGAACTTAAAAACTGTTTCAGTTTTTAAAATTTAAAAACAGTTTTTTAAACTAAAATAAATTAAAATCTGTTTCTTTTTAAGTAACAGTGTTTTAAAAACAGTTTTTTAAAGCTAAAATCAATTAAAATCTGTTTCTATAAACTATTTTTTTTAAGTAACAGTTTTTTAGTAACTGTCTTTTTTTTGTTTTGTTTAAATCATGTAACAAATTTTTAAACCTAAAAACTGTTTTTAGTCTACAGGCGTTGAATCATTCACACCGCCTGTAGACTGTAGTACAGTGTGCACAGAGTGCCTAGAGGCTAGTGCCTTTAATGAATGAATCAATTATGAATCACATCAATAATCAATTCAGACAAAATTCAAAATGAAATATCAAAGTTAATGGGCCAGGAGTGGTGGTGGGTTAGACGGGTTTGGGCAAGCTGGGCTCGTTGGCTCCTGAGCCGGGGATGGACTGGGTTAACGGGTTGGGCCGGGAATGGGACTGGTTAGTGGGTTAGGCGAGCCGGATCACGGGACAAGTTGTGGATTGTAGAAATAGAAGTAAGTGGACCCGGATTCATGAGTTAAGCCACAAGCTGGGTTAATCCGCAAGGCAGGGCGAGTTGAGACCGACCAATGGACGAGTTGATTGGCGCCCCCCCCGTTTGACACCCCTAATTTGGGGTGTATACGAGCCGAGCCGAGCCGAGCCTGTTCTCGAGCTTTCTCACGAGCTTGCGAGTTAGCTCACAAGCTCAAATGAGCCGAGCTTTCAAGTGTTCACGAGCTTTCTCATGAGATTTTTAACGAGCTTTTTCTCGCGCCCTTTTAAACTATATAGTTTAGTAATAAAACAATCTTTTATCAAGACTTTTTTTGAAATGTGTCATATTTTCGCTAAAATTTTATAGTTTTATAATAAATATATTTATAAAAGTCATTAAACAAGCTCTTTATTAAACCTATAAACCAGCTTTTTCACGAGCCTTAATCGATCGTGTTCACGAGCTCAAATGAGCGAGCCGAGCCTAGCCTTTATCGAGCTGAGCTTCGAGCCCTTGTTGAGCGGTTCATCTCGTTTACACCCCTACCCCTAATCATCAAACCCTTAATTTTGATCCCAATTCTTACTCGCTTCCAATTCTTTAATTCAGTTCTAGGTTAGCGCTTCAATTCAACCCTGTTGTCTTCAATTCACTGATCATTTCAAACCCTCCAATGCCATTTATTGATTTCTAGGGTTTTTCTAACCCTACCAGACCTTGTTCGTGTTTCTGAAAAGTTGCAGCTATGGCGATCAGATTCACAGTCACCTACTCCGGCTACGTTGCCCAAAACCTAGCCTCCTCGGCTTCCGACAAAGTCAGAAACTACAAATTGCTTCACGAATTCGTACTTCGCTCTCGATTCTTCTACCCAACCACAACCTAGATGTCGACCGCGGCGGCACCGCCAAGAACCACCACCACCGGGCTAAGTACTCCACCCTCGCCGGAGAAATCCTCGGTGATTGCTCCAAAACCCCTCTCACCGTAGGTTTGATCTCTTTAATAAAGTCTTCGGACTCTGCTTCAAGGGTTTCTTCCATATCAATTTTTGGGGTTTCGCGCTTTAAACCCTCTTCGATCATCCCCTCATTTTTGCAAGGGTCTAAGTGGATGCCCTGTAATGAGCCAATAATTATGGGTTCTTTACAGTGTAGTGAGGGTGAAGATAATCGTATAAAGGGGGTTTAAAGAGGAGCTATTCGAATTGGGTGTCGAGATTGTTGCATTTGGATTCGGACGATGTAGAGACAATTTTTACAACGTTGATTGTTGTATACTTTTTCGATCCTCGTTGGCCGAGCCAAGATCGATTCCTTCATCATTTATGTGTCCTACTTTGGATGTGGGCAACCGGATAATGGCAGAGAAGGTATAAGCATACTCTCATTTGTAACTTTGTTAGGGCATGTTTGTGCGTCCATGAATTTGAATGAGATCATACACAGTTCGTAGAATCATTTTCATATTTAAACTAATTACCTTGTATTTGTTCATTTTGGAAAATGGAAAAGTTCATCATGTTTCTTTACATCTGGTCATTGCTAGGTTCTTTTATGATATAATTGATGAGTTTAACCAAATACTTAATAGGATAACTACCATTTTTCCAGATGACCTAGTTTAAGATGATAGATTTATACTTTTTTGTTTCCAGAAAAGGGTAAATAACTTCCAAAAAAATGGGGTACAAATGTACAAGGGGCATTCCCCAGGATATTACATTAAGATCAAAGACCATGCTCAAAAGGAGCAACACGAAGCCAAATCAAACCTCAAACAAGGGAAGAAAAGCTATCCATCCCAAGAGACGGAGACACCCTTCCTAACCCACAAATAAATGCCAGAAACAACAACAAGCACAAGCTAGACAAAGGTCTCGCAACAGAAAAGAGAAACAAGACCCTAAACCCAAGAGAAGCTAAAGCAAAGGGCAACAAGACTAGACTAAACGGAAAGTCAAGATCTGTGCATTCCCTTAGGACGACTCTGACTGAATTTGATCTTGGCTTCTCGTTTTCTCTGTCTATTAGAGATAGAGCTTTCAGTAGCTGAGGAACCTTCCTCGAAAACATCCTTACCTATATCGTCCTCTGTCGCAGGGAGGAGGCTAGGATCCTCATGTCCCACATCAAACGAGTGGAGAGAAGAAGGACCAGCCTCAGAAGATTCCCTAACGGGGAGAGAACTCACAACTACGGCTTGAGCAAGGATAAGGTCAACCTTATCCATATCATGGGAAAGTGCGGAGAACTTATTACCAACCGTATGAGGGGCATCAACATCATCACATACGGTACCTTTACTCTTATTCTTTCCTTCCACCACTTTCTAAACCCCAACCTCTAGTTTTTTTATTATAGGGACTAGTAGGAACTATGGGACTGGGATGGTAACAACAAGAAATTTGGCGAATAGGAGTCGATTTTGGTTTAGCAACATTTGCACAATTATGACCAAAGCCGGAGCATTTGGCACACCTGAGAGGAGTCCATTGGTACTCCACTGTAATATCCATAAGAGTGGTCCCGCCTAATTCATCTTCAATTTCAAGTGCAAATTTAGTAATAAGGTCATAATCACCACTCATTTCCACACAAACCCTAGCATAGAAAATCCGTCTACGACTTGCAGTAAACCGGTCCACTCTCAGAGGTTAATTTCCCAAGAAAACTAGTAATGAAATTAATGCCCTTAGGATTCCAGAGCTCCAAGGGGATACCATACAGGTTGACCCAAATAGGAATGGAGTGAACCTCTTCCTTATTCAAAGTCAAGTTTGGTTTCCACAGTCTCAAAATAAGTGGTTGACCAATAATGTACCATGGACCAGCCACTAAAACAGCATCCCTCTCCTTCACACAAGAAAATGTAAAGAAGTAAAACCCTGAATCATTAGCCAATATATCAACAGGGCCTTGTTGGCCCCATAGCCTTTTAGTGATTGAAGAAACAAGAGAAAAAGGACGATTTCTGTGCTTACCTACTAAATGGCCAACCAAAGTGGCCTCCCATTCTTTCTTACCTTCATTAATAAGCCTAGTAGGAACTTTGAGGTGTAAATTCTCATTGCGGGGACCATGGAAAACAAACCCAAGTGGGAAGTCATTTGAGTTTGAAACCATAGGAGCCAATTCAGCATTACCAGAAAATCCCAAATGGTATATCATCCTTAGAGAGGTTCCATGAGAAAAGCTGGTGGAAAGCGCACCATCTGTAGAGTTAGGATAATTTTGTAAAGGATGGAAGAGCTGAGAAAAAAAGTTTTTTAGGTGTATCAATGCCATTGCGGACCCCACCAATATTGCAATCCATTAGATAATCTTGGGCATCCAAAACGTGGCAGTCCTTTTTATAGTTAACTGTAGCAGCATCATGCAACAAGCCATGTGTGGCAGATTGTAGTTGATTTATGGATGGAGCATTAATTACAGAATGGACTGTTGGAAATTGAAGGATGAAACTATGATCTTTCGGTTGAGGAGTGCAATGTATTGCACTGTCCTTAAGAACAATTCACCCCTCTAAGTCAGTGATTCGATGCACAAGGTCACAGCGCTATGTTCTTCAGGATTCAGCAATCAACTCTTCCAAACATGCACTTGAATTGGAAGAGTAAATTGAGTACTCAGAATTTGCTCCAGAAAATATAGAGAAGAGCAGAAAAGAGGATTGGTTTTGTTGTCTAAATCTGGAAGAGTGTGATCAAGTATATATAGTAAAACAGTTTAAGATACTAATGACTCTCCAACAGTCATATTATTTAATACAGAAAATAAATAAGGACTCCAATAGTCATATAGGATTTAAAACAGTTTAATGCACACTCCAACAGTCATATAGCACTTAGCATATGCAGAAATGCTCTAACAGTAAAAAAAAATATTTAATACTAGTTGTAAAAAACGTGACAGTACCACCCCTATGCACGAAGGTACAATTCGAGGTGCATTTGTGTCCGCAGGACGTGCACGCGCAAGTCTCGAAATTCAAGCCAAATTGGTGTCCCAAATTTGGGATTTGTACCCCCCCCCCCCCCTGCGCGCGCGTGAGAAAGCCTCTCTAGTATATAATCTTACAATGCTTAAAAGGATAGATCATATATAAGGAGTAAAACTCCCTTGTGTTTAAACAATGTGGGATCATTGTCACATGCACACTTTAGGCTTGAATTTGGGTTTTTGAAATAAAGAGGCCCATGGCCCAAAGCTTTGTTTTAAATTAAAAGGCCTAACAACTAAATGTTAAATCCCAATGAAATTGTTATAACCCATATAACCCACAAGCAATCCAACAATCCCCCCTATTTCGAAAATTCAAACGATGAATAAAAAGAAGTGGAGCAAGAAGAAAAATCAATGCATCAGAACTGGTGCCTTTAGGGCTATGAACCAGTCCCTAGGAATATAAGAAGTGATATTACAGGAATTTGGTGAAATAACACTTCTATAAACCATAATCCCTTATTGTAAATCAATCGTCTTACACCCACATTGATTCCTCAAAATCTGAATAACTCTAATGGGTGTGGCGCCTCTAGGCCCTGCGCCTGTCCTGATTTTTCATAAGTGCTCTAGAAAACTTGCCTAAGTGAAAGCGGCCCACTTTCACACTTATATAGGTGAATCCATCAAGTATGTATTGCAATTAAACATACCATCCAAATAATATGGACTATGAATTTCATTAAGATTTTAACTCAACCTTTACACATTGCAATTGCACTATACACAATAGGAATGGACAAAAGATAATCAAATTATAGTGCATCTCAAATCAACCAATGACTTGTTATTACCCATATGAACCTATTTCTTGGGTTCTCTAATTACATAGGTTGGGTTACCATCATTGTTGATTTTTGTTATAAGCATAAGCTCCATTCCCCTCGATGTTTCATACACTAGTTTTCTCCCTTGTGGTTTTGTTAAAGGGTCAGCCAAATTAACTTCTGACCTTACAAAATTAAGAGATATTACTCCATCATCAAGCAGCTGCCTCACAATATTGTGTCTTAGGCGTATATGCCCTACTCTTGCCATTATAGGACTTATTCATGGCTCGACCAATGGCGGCCTGTCTATCATAGTGTAAAGATACCGATGGGACTGGCTTATTCCAAATAGGAACATCTGCTAAGAAGTTTCTTAACCACTCAGCCTCGGTACCAGTTTTCTCAAGAGCCACAAACTCTGATTCCATCGTTGACTTAGTTGTGCAAGTTTTCTTGGACGACTTCCAAGAAACTACACCTCCACTAAGTATAAAGATAAACCCACTAGTTGATTTCGTCTCATCTGAATCTAAAATCCAGTTAGCATCGCTATATCCTTCTAAAATTGTAGGCAAACCAGAATACATTAATCCATAATTATTTGTTCCTTTCAAATATTTAAGTATTCTGTTTAAAGCTGTCCAATGCTCTCTGTGTGGACTTTGAGTATAGCGACTTAACCTACTAACCGCATATGCAATGTCAGGACGAGTACAATTCATCAAGTACATTAAACTACCAATGACTTGTGCATACTCGTTCTGAGAAATACTAGCTTCTTTATTCTTCTTTAATTTAAAATTAGCATCATATGGAGTAGAAACAGATTTACAATCAAAATGATCAAATTTCTTTAAAATTTTCTCCACATAATGCTCTTGTGAGCGCATAATCCCTCTATTAGATTTTCTGATTTTAATACCAAGTATAAAATCTGCCTCACCCATATCTTTCATATCAGATCTAGAAGAAAGAAACTTTTTAGTTTCAAGCACAACATCTAGATTAGTACCCAAAATAAGCATGTCATCAACATATAGGCAAATAATAACACCAACATAGCCATCAAATTTACTATAAACACATTTATCTGCCTCATTGATCAAAAAACCATTAGATAATAAAACTTGATCAAATTTTTCATGCCATTGTTTTGGTGCTTGTTTAAGACCATACAAAGATTTCCCAAGTTTACAAACTTTATGTTCATTACCAGAACAACATATCCTTCCGGTTGATCCATATAAATTTCTTCATTCAAATCACCATTTAAAAAAAGCTATCTTAACATCCATTTGATGAATTACCAAGTTATGAATAGCAGCTAAAGCAATTAAAATTCTAATAGAAGAAATTCGAGTTACAGGAGCAAAAGTATCAAAATAATCAATATCTTTCTTTTGTGAATATCCTTTAGCTACCAATCTAGCTTTATACTTATCAATGGACCCATCTGGTTTAAGCTTCTTTTTAAAAATCCATTTGCATCCAATAGCTTTAGAACCAGGAGGTAGGTCCACTAACTCCCAAGTATGATTAGATAAAATAGACTCTAATTCATTGTTAATAGCTTCTTTCCAAAATGTTGAATCATGAGAAGTAATAGCCTGTGTGTAAGTAAGAGAATCATCTTCAACAAGAAAAGTATAAAAATCATCTCCTAGATTTGTTTCTTTTCTAGCCCTTTTACTCCTTCTCAATTCAACTTCAACATTCTCATTATCAACAGACTCATCCAAAGAAGCAATTTCAGGTACATGAGCAATTTTATCTACACGAGTTTTTAAAGGGAAAACATGCTCAAAAAAGTTTGCATTCTTAGATTCAACTATTGTATTAGGATCCATAGCATCACTTTTAACAACTAAGAATCTATAAGCAGCACTATTATAAGCATAACCAATAAACATACAATCAAAAGTTTTAGAACCAATTTTTCTCTTTTTGAGGTTCAAGTAATAAAACCTTAGCTAAACAACCCCAAACTTTTAAATAATTTAAATCTGGTGCATAACCTTTCCATAACTCATAAGGTGTTGTACCAGTTTTCTTAAAAGGTACTCTATTTTGAATAAAGCATGCAGATAAAATAGCTTCTCCCCAAAAATTAGGAGGAGCTCCAGAACTAATCAACAAAGCATTCATCATTTCTTTTAAAGTTCTATTTTTCCTTTCGGCTACCCCAATAGAGGCAGGAGAGTAAGGAGGTGTAGTCTCATGAATAATACCATGTTTCTCACAAAAATCACTAAGTAGTCCATCTTCATATTCTCCTCCTCTATCGGACCTAAGCCTTTTTATCTTTTTATTCAACTGATTTTCAACTTCTGATTTATATTTATTAAACATATCACACGCTTCATCTTTAGATCAAAGTAAATATAAAACAGTATATCTAGAGTAGTCATCTACAAAAATAATATAATATTTTTTACCACCTCTAGTCATCGTATTTTTTAAGTCACCTAAGTCAGAATGAATTAATCCTAACAATTCAGATTCTCTTTCAACAGATTTGCAAGACTTCTTTGTTGATTTGGATTCAACACATACTTCACATTTTCCATTACTAGAGTCTGTCATGTTATGAATTAATCCTAATTCTTTCAATTTTTTAATATAAGACATATTTACATGTCCTAGTCTAGCATGCCACAAATCAATAGAATCCACCATATAAGCAGAAGAAGATGCAATCTCATTAACGACATTAAGGACATTCAAAATAAACAGTCCTTGGTTACAGTACCCCTTACCAATAAACATGCCATTCTTAGTCATAACTAATTTATCGGACTCAAAAATAAGCTTAATTCCAACCTTACCAAGCAAAGCAACTGACACCAAATTAGCACAAATATTAGGAACATGCAACACATCACTACTAAGAGAGAGGGTTTTTCTTGAAGTGAGTTTAAGAAAAACTTTCTCTTTACCAACCACCGGTGCAGCAGAAGAATCTCCCATAAAAACTTGCTCTTCACCATTTTTAAGAGGAGTATATGAGTTGAAGGCATTTCTGTCTCCACAAATGTATCGTGTTGCTCCAGAATCAATGACCCAATCCTTAGAAGTGGCTGCCATAAGGATTTGTGAAGCAACAATAGCTATGATATCTCCATCGTTTGCTTCTACCAAATTTGTCTTAGGAGGAAGAAGATGCCTCTTTCTGAATTTACATTAGGAGGCATAGTGACCTGGGTTTCCACAAACAAAATAATTTCCTTTATTCTTGAAAGGAGGAGTAGGAGCTTGGAAGCTCCGATTAGTCTTATTTTTATTAAATTTAGAAAAATTATTTTTTCCTTTGAAATTTTGTTGGGAACGAAATTGAGGTTTGCTTGAACCACCCTCTATCAAATTAGCCTTGGAAGAAATTTCCTTAGCAAGATTAGCCTTGTCCCTAAGCCTATTCTTTTCTTCAATACGAATGTGGATAATAACATCTTCAAGTGTCATGTGCTTCCTCTTGTGTTTAAGATATTTTTATAATCTTTCCATGACTCTGGCAACCTCTCAATAAGAAATCCAGCAATAAAAGTTTCGGGCAAAGTGATTTCTTCAATTTTGAGATCATTGACAAGAATGTGAAAATCATGTATTTGGGATGAAACATCTTTTTCTTCATTCATTTGGAAATTCGAGAAATTGCCTATGGCATACTTTTGATTTCCAGCATCTTCTACTATATATTTTTTATGTAACGAATCCCAAATTTCTTTCGCATTTTTATAGTTGCAATATATGTCAAACAATTCATTAGAGAGGGTGCTAAGAATTGTATGATGACATATTTTATTACCTTTCTCCCAAATCAGAAAATTCTGCTCATATTCTTCGGACCCAAGGATAGCTTGTTTTTCTGTTAGAATATGCGCCAAGTTGTGCACATCCAAAGTGGAACGCACTTTTTGTTGCCAACGCTTGAAACATGTACCATTGAAGCGATCGATCTTGGAAACATTAGGCAGTGACTTCGCAGCAATCATAGCAGCATCCATATTATTCTTAAGATTATTGGGAATTGAAGGTTGAAATTGCACTGTCCTTAAGAACAATTCCGCCCCTCTAAGTCAGTTACTCGATGCACAAGGTCACAGCACTATGTTTTCCAGGATTCAGCAACCAACTCTTCCAAACATGCACTTGAATTCGAAGAGTAAATTGAGTACTCAAAATTTGCTCTAGAAAATATAGAGAAGAACAGAAAAGAGGATTGGTTTTGTTGTCTAAATCTGGAAGAGTGTGATCAAGTATATATAGTAAAACAGTTTAAGATACTAATGACTCTCCAACAGTCATATTATTTAATATAGAAAATAAATAAGGACTCCAACAGTCATATTCGTGTCCGCAGGACGTGCATGCGCAAGTCTCGAAATTCAAGCCAAATGATGTCCCAAATTTGGGATTTGCATCCCAAATCCCCTGCGCGCGCGTGAGAGAGCCTCTCTAGTATATAATCTTACAATGCTTAGAAGGATAGATCATATATAAGGAGTAAAACTCCCTTGTGTTTAAATAATGTGGGATCATTGTCACATCACACTTTAGGCTTGAGTATGGGTTTTTGAAATAAAGAGGCCCATGGCCCAAAGCTTTGTTTTAAATTAAAAGGCCTAACAACTAAATGTTATATCCCAATGAAATTGTTATAACCCATATAACCCACAAGTAATCCAACAATGACATCATAAGCATGGTTCTTGTCTTAAAATGCTAAAAGTTGATGGTTAACTTTCAGCCCAGATTTTGGCACCAGTCACGTAAGCACCTTGCCTCATGCTCTTAGGCATGTGTGAGGCACGCTTCCACTTGCCAACACCTTGGGTTCCTCAACTTGCTCAATAACAGGATAAAAAACATGTGTTATTAAGGTGTATATGAGTTCTTGAAAGTAAAGGAGCAATAACCAATTTCTTGTTTTATCAAGAGGGCGGCATTGCTCCTTTCTTTTTATTTAGTAGTCTTTTACTTACATATTCCTTTTTTACAGAAAAATAAGAAGTATTCTTATTGGTTGGTTCATGATTGAAGACCGTGCTTTCGTTCTGTATTAAGTTGTAATTTATATACCTTTTCCCAATCTTTTGGATTGTAATTTTTTTTCTTAATATTGGTATCTAAGAAAAAAGATAAGGAAGAAATGATGATGAATGATCAAAATTGAATCTTTTTTAATCTAAAAATTAAAAAGAGAGGGGCAGATGTAGCCAAGTGGATCAAGGCAGTGGATTATGAATCCACCATGCGCGGGTTCAATTCCCATTGTTCGCCCATACCATATACATAACATAAATTTTTTTAGTGAACGTGTCATAGCTTACATGGGTAAATATTAAGGATTTCGCCAGGGCCTTTGGCCTCCCAAAGGAAGGTTAGGGGTTTGAAATCCCCCAGGGGTTGTGTAAGCTAGTTGGAGGGATGGATCTCAAGATGGACTTTAAAAATGTCTAGCTTGGCGTGGGTTCAGATCCTACCGCTAGCTTGCCTCCCTGATTTACCTGGTGCGTGTGTTGTGGAGTCGGTGCTCGTGCCCAGGGTTTACCCCTTGTTCTACTCCAATAAAAATGACAATAGGTATCGATGCCGAAGTCGCGGAGGACAGACATGGGGATTTGTCCTCGTATTCCAAAACATGTGTTATTGCATTGGCAATCTTATCTTCTTCAGCCATTTGGTATTGTTCTTCTGTAGTCCCAGCCTCAGATTCAGCCTGTAAGACTTGAAGATGAAATTTCTTGAAATAACAAGGCCCACTAGGAACCTCATTAGCTGGAGTATGGTCCAGACCAGTTTGAGTACAACTTTCCATTAAACCACCTTCTTCTAACCGACCTCTAATAGCATCAATCTGAATCTGTAATTCTGCATTCTTTGCCGAGATTGAGGTCACTTTCAGTTCATCTCTTCTCAGCAAATCAGAACCACAAGCGTTGGAAGAAGGCTTAACAAAGTTTTCCAGAACTCCCTTTGCTAAATCGATCTTACAAGGATCAATCAGCCCGTCCAGGCATTCATGGCATCTTTTTATATGGATCTTCATCGAGGGAGTGCACATTCGAACATTGCATCCGCGCCCATAGCTCACCAACAAACTCAATTGCATATGGATCGTTTGGTGGTCCACAATGTCTTGAGGATTGTCGAAGAACCCCTTGATTCGTGAGATCCAACTTCGTCTCATCAGCCCTAGAAGTTACTACAATGAACTCCTTGAGTTCCTTCAATGACAGTGTTGCTTGAGATTTAGAAGGGGATCTTTTTGATCCTAGCTCTCTTGCCCATCTTTAGATTTCTAGAGAAAAGGAGGAGTTTCCCTGTCTAGAACTTCCATTATTCCAAACTAATTGATGGATTTATACATTGAAATGCTATTTACCTTACGAATGAACTCATTCAATAACGTCACTGTATTCCTTGACTTAATTATGTCTACAAACATTTCTACGCTATTAGTTGCATAATGTGCCTTTTTATATCTTAATTATTTATAATTAACATTTGAGACTTGGGAATCACATTTGAGTCAAGGTGGTGACTCAATGGAGATGATATCAACTCAATTGTATAGAATGTTGCTTGGACACATGTCACTATTAAAATTAAAAATTAAAAGATCCAACTTCTTTTTTCTCCTTCTCACTACTCAAAAATTTATTGATGGTAGTTTGATTAATTTGGTTGTGTTTTTGGAGATCATAACCGTGATCCAACTTCTGTTTTCGCCCTCTCACTACTCCATATTCAGTTGATGGTTGTTTGATTAATTGGTTGTGTTTTTGGAGATCGTAACCGGTGACTTCTGACTTTACATTGGAGACAGGGATAAGAATGAGACAAGTGTCCTAGTTTTGAGTTAGATACGCGATCTTAATTTCTGTTGGATAACAAGCTAATTTTTCCTTGCTGTTGTACCAGGTTTCATACATTTTCAGAAATCCTCAAGTATCCAATATAGTGATATTTAAGGCACCTCTGATCCTTTAGGTATATGTTGGTTATTTGAGAAGTGCTTGATTACGAAAACAAAAACCAAATTTGGGTGTATTTCATGTGATGACCTTACACAGTTCTGTGGATGCACTATGCAGGAAATTGGTTATGGTTCAGGAGATCGATGTATTTATAAAAAGAATTGTGGCGAAGGCAGGGGAATGTGGCGAAGTAAGTTGTCATCTCCATTTAAGTGGTACCTTTGTTTGAACAACTCCCTGAAACTTCCGATACCAAGTTTTATCTAATTGGTTTTGACAGGTTCGTAATGGTAAATTGTTGGTTAACGATATTGTTCAAGATGAGGATTTCATTTTAGAGCCACTTGCTTACGAAATGGATCCACTGGTAATACCTCATGCTTTCATTACATTTCATGATGTTATTTGTTATGAAAAATGTTTTATGCCTGTGACATTGTTTAGTGTTATGGGCGTCCCAACTATTTTGCAGCTTGTGCCTGAAGGTGATGTGTTTGTGATGGGAGACAACCGTAATCACAGTTTTGACTCCCACATTGGTTATTCCGAAACGTCAAGTGTTAATATTGCTGTTAAATATTTGTTTGAAATATTGTAGCAACTTGTATTTTCGCGTCCCTATTAATAAATAAAATGTCAATTTTATTTCACTAATGTGTATTATTTTTTTTATAAATAATTAATATTTGGGTGAACATTTAGACAATGCCTTTAATTTTTATAACCCTTAGTAATTTTAATTTTGTTATTGTTGCTTAGGACTGTGCCCCTAAGTTACCCTACGATTTGGGATAAGAATTATTAATAAAATACAGTATCACATTACTTATACCATTGTTCCTAATAATTGTATTTGGGATATTTCATAAATCTATATGGGCTAACTTAACTATCTAACCTATTACCTAAACTAACTTACGAACCAACTAAACGAAACCAAACTGAATCAAATCATAGGCATGCAATGAGTAGTTTTTAGTGGTGCAAATGGGTGTGCTTGCTGTAAGGGTTAATTGCCAGAATTTTATCTTGACCTTTAGAACATTCAAAGGCCACTTGAATCCTATATAAGCACAACCCACGAGCTAGGCACTACACACACAAACTCTCATCTCTCTCATTCACTGTCAATTGTTCTCTCCCTCACTCTCAAGGCACACACACATATATTTATGGAAATGCAGAAAAGGGTATAAAATTATCACAGTAGAAAGCTCAAAGAAGCCATTTGGTATAGCCCGGAGCTTTATTAAGAATAGTTACGGAACATTCGGTCTCTTAGTCCAGCTACTACAAAGAACGGTGAGTCTTTTGAACCCACTCTTAATGTACTTTAAGTCATTACGCATAATTCGTAGGCTTCAAAAAAAAAAAGAGTGATTACGCCTATATATGTATATACAGCCATGAAGGTCCAAAATTAGCGGTACTGAAAATATTAACGGAAACTAATTCTGTAAATTGGAAATAAAAGTATATGATCCTAGTATGTTCCCTTATAAATAGTTTGTTGATTTGTTGAGTTCTTGACCCCAAAAGTGAAATTATGTATTTACAATGGCTTTATAATTCTGAGAATTTTTAATTAAAATTCAGATTATATAAGTTAGATTTTTGGAATCCTTGCGAAAAATCGTACAACTTTCATATAGGACTCGTCGCAATCCGGTAAGTAATGAGAGAGATATAGTGACTTTAAGAAGTTTTATGCTAAAAACATAGCCAAACAGAGCTTTAACCAGAAGCTATAAAATTTTTGGAGATAATAACATTAGTATTACTTAAATATTTAATTCTGGTACTTGATAACTAAAGCATAAGTTGACAGAATGGTTTTGTTGGTTATTTATTTACCATGAGGTTGGGAGTTCAAGCCTTGGTAGTTACATATATGTATGAAAATGATTTTTTTTTTCTATTTCAAAAAAATTATTAAATAATATTTCTTGCTTTATGAAAACTTTCTTAGTAATACTAAAATATGTTTATTATTTCTCTTATTATTAAATAAATAATAAATTAATTACTAAGTATAAAATAAGTATTAAAAATACTTATTGACTCTAATAAGTTCTATATTATTGTTAATATGTTGGAGGTTATTTTATATAGTTTTTTTTTTTTTTTTTTTTTATGTATAATCTATCAAATTATAAAACTAGAACTTGTTATTGTTAATAAATTAATTAGTGGTTATTTAACTAGTATTTTAATTATTTCAAATACCAATAGTACTTCTAAAATTATGGAAAGAAATAGAGGAATTGTATTTTGATGTCTTGTCTTCATTAAAAATAATGTCAAAGTCTATACCCTCTACTTTTATATATTTATGTCATTAGGAAGGGCTTTGCGACTATATTTATATGTGATTTTGTCCTCTAAAAGTTGTAGTAAAAATTCCATGACTCCGAAAATTACGTCGTCAGATTCTTAAAATCAAATTAAGTTAAATTGTTCACTTGATAATAATCACATGTTTAAAACAACCACTGTTATGGTAAAGAAAATCGTAAATGGAATAAGTCATACACGTGCACAGTCGATTTGGCATGTTGAAAAGGGTGTCTTGAGTTGTGTCACTTTAATTATTTTAGGCCAATTCGGATACGGAAGATTAATTAGGAAGGGTTGAGCCCAGGCCGACTCGGATACGGTAGGCCAGTCAGAGTCTTGTGTCACCTTAATTAATTCAGGCCGACTTGGATACGGTAGATTAATTAGGAAGGATTGAGCCCAGGTCGATTCGGATTCGGCAGGCAAATCAGGTCGTGTCCAGGCCGACTCGGATACGGTAGACCGATCTAAAACAACGGCCTCTTGCCGGATGGTTCTGGCGAACCGAATAAGTCAAGAGGTTGTGGTCGAGATAACAAAGTCAGTAAGATGAGATGGTTACATTGTTCATGCACGGTCTTATATAATTGATTTAGCGGTTCATTAAATTGCTTACATGCAACGACTGGAATAATGGACTAATAGTATAGTAAAATACTAAATATAAAGACGGTTAATGCACTTTTATATACATTGCTTGTATGTTCTTTATGCTCACTCGACTTTTATTAGCTGATGACTTTATTTTGTCCTGGACACCTAAAATATCCAGGAGATGGCTATGCAGGGTTATATGATTATGCCAGCTAGAGAAGTTTGCAGAGCTGCTTTTATAATTTATTAAAGTTGTAATAAAAGATATGAATAATGTTTTAAATTTAAATAAGGCGGCTAGTGCCTTAAGAGATACTTTTATTTGAGACAATGTAATATTAATTAATGTTTTAAATTGCAGTCCTCTTTTGTTATTGATGCATATATAGGTAGCACTAGGGTGCATATAGGGCAATGACTCCCATATTTTTGTATATCGGACTAGTAGTCCCCAAAAATCTCACTTTTGACTAGATAGAAGCATTAACTGGACACTTGATGTAACTGCTTACAGAGATATATATAAAGAAATATTTTTGGAATCTCGTTTTGATAATTGTACTTCTGATTATAATTGTTTAAAATTGCTAACATTTGTACTATCAGGACTTAAGATATAGTATGGCAAGAAGGAGTCCCAGAAACCACGGTTTGATCGAGGGAGCACCCCTAGCTGCCGATCCTACCGGCATGTTTGAGGCGTTTATCCAGCGAATTAAACGGATAGGAGAGCTGACCGCCCAGAACAACAGAAATCAAAACGATCAAGGGAATGTATTACCACCTCGTCAAACAGGAGATAAAAGATTGGAAAGGTTCCGTGACTTGCGACCAGAGCAATTCGCTGGCACTGCCGAACCATGGAAGGCCGAACAGTGGCTAAGGCAAATGGATCACATCTTCGAGATAATGGATTGTACTGACCAGGAAAAGAAGAAGCTGGCAACATTCCAGTTGACATATGCTGCTGCAGATTGGTGGGAGGCAGTGAAAGCCACCATGGGAGAAGACGATGTACGAGCAATGACATGGACTACATTCAGGAGAAAATTCCTAGAAAAGTATTTCCCAGCGACCGAGAGGCACAAACGAGAAAGAGAATTTATGGACCTGGTCCAAGGAAACAAGTCAGTACAAGAATACACAACTCAATTTGAGAGGTTATCCAGATTTGCTCCACACATGGTGGATACAAATGAAAAGAGAATCCGAAAATATAATCAAGGGTTGGCACCACCTATTCGACGTATGACTATCGGGCACTTGGACAAAACATTTGAATCTCTTGTGGATCTGGCCACCGAATTGGAAGAAGACATGCGATTAAGCAGCAAGAAATTTGACTTCCACCCACCACAAAAAGGAAAATTTGGGAACAAGCAACCATATCGCAATCAGGGTCAGAAGAGAACTTTCGATGGCAACCGAAAGCCTTAGCCAGCCCCTTATCAGACTCGGCCACAATCAGGCGCAGGAGGGAGTACTAGTAATTGTTTCAATTGTGGCATCCCCTGTCACCTATCTCAGGATCGCAAAGCACCAAGGCGCGATAATCGTCAGAATACAGTATGCTATAACTGTGGCAAGACTGGTCACGTCAGCAAGTATTGTCGTGCCCCCAAAGGAGGAAGCTATGGTCAACAGGGATAGGCCCAACTAAATACTATCATTCCAGATGCCACAGGCTATGAGGAAGGTAATTACGAAAAGCTGGGTATGAGGGAACCCAATATGAAGAGCAGCCTGAGCAGCAAGTCATGGAATGTACTTTAACACTTTATAATCATTGTGTGAAAGTCTTATTTGACACGGGTGCCACACACTCTTTTATTGCTGCCAAAATTCTTCCAAATTTGAATATAGTTCCTCAAAAGTTAGACATAGCTTTAAATGCCATCTCACCGTTAGGAGCTACTGTCACACTAAAACACGTATGCAAGGGCTGCCCTATACACCTAGAGAATCAAAATCTTCCAGCTAATTTGGTTGTCCTAACAATGAAAGAATTTGATGTGATATTAGGAATTGAATGGCTTACTAAGTATCACACTAAGTTGGACTGTGCTAAGAAAAGTATTACTTTTTCGGTACCTAGAGGTCAACTTTTTGAATTCCAGTGTAACCCTATGAGTGATACATTCCTCACCAATTGTCTAGCTAGCATCGAGACTGCCAGTACAGCAGTGGCTATCTCATCGATACCCATAGTCAAAGACTTCGAGGATGTTTTTCAGGATATCTCTGGGTTACCACCTAAGAGGGAGATTGATTTCTGCATTGATCTAGTGCATAACACTATCCCTATATCCGAAGCACCTTACAGAATGGCCCCTACAGAAATGCTGGAGCTAAAGAAACAAGTCCAAGAACTTGAGGATCTGGGATTTCTACGCCCAAGTACATCACCCTGGGGAGCACCAGTGTTATTCGTAAAGAAGAAGGACAGATCACTTCGGTTGTGCATTGACTACAGAGAATTGAATAAAGTCACCATCAAGAACAAGTATCCTTTACCCCGAATAGATGATTTGTTTGATCAATTACAAGGAGCCACGATCTTTTCCAAGATAGATCTACGGTCAGGATACCATCAGTTACTCGTACGACCTGAGGATATACCAAAGATAGCTTTTAGAACAAGGTACGGTCACTATGAGTTCCTGGTAATGTCGTTTGGATTAACTAATGCTCCGACAGTGTTCATGGATGTAACGACCCACCTCCCCATCTACCAACAATATTGTCCGCTTTGGGTCTAAACACAAAGAACTTCCCAGGGGGTCACCCATCCCTGGTACTGCTCTGGCAGCAGCACGCTTAACTGTGAAGTTCTTTCATGTTTAGCTCCCTCACGGTTTTAAAAGGCCTTGTTGCATATAGAGGGGCGATTAATCCTTATAAACTAGTCCAGGAACTTCACCCCAGGCGATGTGGAACAAGCCCCCACACCCGACCTCACCTCATCCATCTTGGCCATCCTGCCTCAGGAGTATTAGCTCTTGGTCGTCACAATGGATTTGATGAACAGAGTGTCCAGGCCTTACTTGGATCAATTCATCATAGTCTTCATTGATGATATCTTGATCTATTCAAGGACAGCAGAAGAACATGAACAACATTTGCGACTCACATTGCAGACACTTCAAAGTCATCATTTATATGCGAAGTTCAATAAGTGTGAGTTTTGGCTTCAAGAGGTGAAATTCCTAGGACATGTGGTCTCACAATAAGGAATTGCTGTAGATTCATCAAAGACTGATGCTGTTTTAAATTGGACTCGACCAACCAATCCTACAGAAGTCAGAAGTTTTCTTGGACTCGCGGGTTACTATCGGAGATTCGTAAAAGGATTTTCAAAAATAGCAGCCCCTCTAACTAGTTTGACTAAGAAAGATGTCAAGTTTGAATGGAATGATAAGCGTGAGCAGACTTTTTAGGAATTAAAAGAAAGACTTACCACGGCACCAGGACTAGCAATACCAAGAGATGGTGTGCATTATTTTTTTATAAATAATTAATATTTGGGTGAACATTTAGACAATGCCTTTAATTTTTATAACCCTTAGCAATTTTAATTTTGTTATTATTGCTTAAGACTGTGCCCCTAAGTTACCCTACGATTTAGGATAAGAATTATTAATAAAATACTGTATCACATTACTTATACTATTGTTCCTAATAATTGTATTTGGGATATTTCATAAATCTAATTGGGCTAACTTAACTGTCTAACCTATTGCCTAAACTAACTTACAAACCAACTAAACGAAACCAAACTGAATCAAATCATAGGAATGCAATGAGTAGTTTTTAGTGGTGCAAATGGGTGTGCTTGCTGTAAGGGTTAATTGCCACAATTTTGTCTTGACCTTTAGAACATTCAAAGGCCACTTGAATCCTATATAAGCACAACCCACGAGCTAGGCACTACACACACAAACTCTCATCTCTCACATTCACTGCCAATTGTTCTCTCCCTCATTCTCAAGGCACACACACATATATTTATGGAAATGCAGAAAAGGGTATAAAATTATCACTGTAGAAAGCTCAAAGAAGCCATTTGGTATAGCCCGGAGCTTTATTACGGATAGTTACAGAATCTTTCGGTCTCTTAGTCCAGCTACTACAAGGAACGGTGAGTCTTTTGAACCCACTCTTAATGCACTTTAAGTCATTACGCATAATCCGTAGGCTTAAAAAAATGAATGATTACGCCTATATATGTATATACAGCCATGGAGGTCCAAAATTAGCGGTACCGAAAATGTTAACGGAAACTAATTCCGTAAATTGGAAATAAAAGTATATGATCACAGTAAGTTCCCTTATAAATAGTTTGTTGATTTGTTGAGTTTTGACCCCAAAAGTGAAATATGTATTTACCATGGCTTTATAATTCTGGGAATTTTTAATTAAAATTCAGATTATATAAGTTAGATTTTTGAAATCCTTACGAAAAATCGTGCAACTTTCATATAGAATTCGTCGTAATCCGGTAAGTAACGAGAGAGATATAGTGACTTTAAGAAGTTTACGCTAAAAACATAGCCAAACGGAGCTTTAACCAGAAGCTGCAAAATTTTTGGAGAATACGATACATGGGTTTAATGGGCTAACATTAGTATTACTTAAATATTTAATTCTGGTAGTTTATTACTAAAGCATAAGTTGATAAAGTGATTTTGTAGGTTATTTGTTGACCATGAGGTTGGGAGTTCAAGCCTTGGTAGTTACATATATGTATGAAAATAATTTTTTTTTCTATTTCAAAAAAAATTATTAAATAATATTTCTTGCTTTATGAAAACTTTCTTAGTAATGCTAAAATATGTTTATTATTTATCTTATGATTAAATAAATAATAAATTAATTACTATGTATAAAATAAGTATTAAAAATACTTATTGACTCTAATAAATTCTATATTATTGTTAACATGTCGGAGGTTATTTTATATAGTTTTTTTTTATATATATAATCTATCAAATTATAAAACTAATACTTGATATTGTTAATAAATTAATTAGTAGTTATTTAACTAGTATTTTAATTATTTCAAATACCAATGGTACTTCTAAAATTATGGAAAGAAATAGAGGAATTGTATTTTGATGTCTTGTCTTCATTAAAAATAATGTCAAAGTCTATACCCTCTACTTTTATATATTTATGTCATTAGAAAGGGCTTTGCGGCTATATTTATATGTGATTTTGTCCTCTAAAAGTTGTAGTAAAAATTCCATGACTCCGAAAATTACGTCGTCAGATTCCTAAAATCAAATTAAGTTAAATTGTTCACTTGATAATAATCACATGTTTAAAACAACCAATGTTATGTTGAAGAAAATCGTAAATGGAATAAGTCATACACATGCATAGTCGAGTTGGCATGTTGGAAAGGGTGTCTTGAGTTGTGTTACCTTAATTATTCTAGGCCGATTCGGATACGGCAGATTAATTAGGAATGGTTGAGCCCAGGCCGACTCGAATACGGTAGGCCAGTCAGAGTCTTGTGTCACCTTAATTATTCCAGACCAACTTGGATACGGTAGATTATTTAGGAAGGATTGAGTCCGGGTCGATCCGGATACGGCATGCCAATCAGGTCGTGTCCAGGCCGACTCAGATACGGTAGACCGATCTAAAACAACGGCCTCATGCCGGATGGTTCTGGCGAACTGAATAAGTCGAGAGGTTGTGGTCGAGATAACAGAGTCAGTAAGATGAGATGGTTACATTGTTCATGCACGGTCTTATATATATAATTGATTTAACGGTTCATTAAATTGCTTACATGCAACGACTGGAATAATGGACTAACAGTATAGTAAATTACTAAATGTAAAGACGGTTAATGCACTTTTATATACATTGCCTGTATGTTCTTTATGCTCACTCGGCTTTCATTAGATGATGACTTTATTTTGTCCTAGACACTCAAAATGTCCAGGAGATGGCTATACAAGGTTATATGATTATGCCAGGTAGAGAAGTCTGCAGAGCTGTTTTTATAATTTATTAAAGTTGTAATAAAAGATATGAATAATGTTTTAAATTTGAATAAGGCGGCTTGTGCCTTAAGAGATACTTTTATTTGAGACAATGTAATATTAATTAAGTTTGTAATGTTGATTTATATTTTTCTTCATTACTGCTTTATATACTCTATTTTTCTAGTACATATTAAGCTTAGTACAGGACAAGCGATCCCTCACCTGTCATTACCTACGGGTCCAAAATGAAAATGAATTTTTTATTTTATTTTACTACGCTGGAACGTGACAAATATGTTGCATGAGTTGGGAAAGAACCATCTTGGCGGGTCTATTTGACCATTTTGCTATTGAATATCTTAGAAGTGATTTTGTTAACCACCAAGTCACCAGGGTAAAGTATATGCAGATTTATATTTGTTCTACTTACTTGCATTTGTAGTTAGAAGTAAATATTTTTACATGTTACGTTTATCTTATTATCAGGGGTCCACTTCCCATCAAAAACATTGTTGGTAGATCGGTGCTTCGTTACTGGCCACCCTCGAAAATATCAGATACTATATATGATCCACGTGCACCGAAGACAGCTGAAACATTTTTAGGGGTGGTAAATGGACGGGTTGGGTTGGTTTTGGGCGGGTCGGATGCGGGTTGGGTGAGAAATGGGTTGTTGACCCGTATTTGACCCATTTATTCGGGTCGAATTTGAATGGATTGAAACCCGGTTGGGTCAAACCCAAATGACCCGTTTTTTTTCCCCCTTCAGTTGTGTGTGTTTTCCCTTTCCTCTCTCTCTCTCTAGTCATCTGTGACCAGTGACCCAACACTGGAGAATTATCTCTCTCTCTCTCTCTTGTAATGCAATAGCGGTAGCTTTAAAAATATCAAAGAGTCAAAGTTGTGGCAAACAACCTGTCATTGGCACCTCTTCATAACATTTAAAAGCAAAACTAATATTAAAGTTATAAACACATACATATAGCTGAAATTATATATATATATAAACAATCTTTGAATGGGATGATTCATATAAAGTTACAAACACATACATATAGCTGAAATTATATATATATATATATATATTGAACACAATTTGCAATATACAAGATCTGCAAGGAAGATTGAACACAATTGGGGATCAATGTACATATAGAGAGGTGCGAAGATTGGGTACACACATACATATATATATACACATACACATGACATTACCAGTTTTTCATAGGAAGATTGAGCCAAGATCGTCCTCTTCTTGGTGAAGGCCAGATCGTCCTCGATCGTCTGTGGAGAGTTGATCGCATTTGGAGATGGAACCCGTGGAATAGGTTGCAAAGCTGAAGTTTTTGAACCGTTGGGCACCCATCGGCGACCCGCTTGAACCCAAACGGTGGACGGTTTTTCAGATCACCGACCCAATTTGACCCGTGCTTTTAAAAAAGACGACCCACAGCCATTAATTGGGGGCGGGTTTGGGCGGGTTCGCGGGTCGGGTGTGAAATTGCCAGGTCTAAACATTTTCTTGACCCGTCATCCCTCTGTTTCCAGTGGGGGAGGGGATCTCAGATAACTTCTTTCGGCTAGTTAATTATTTTGCCCCGTCTTTTCTTTTCTCATTATTGGGCTCTTGTGAATATTCTTCCCCCTCTTTCTTTTCTTTTTTTTGCTTTTTTCTGGCTGATATGAATGCCTATTTGGTGAATGTTCTGTAATGACTTTAGAACTTCCTATCTACAAGAAGAAGGGGGAAAAATGACAAGAGAAAGGAATGAATTTAGTTCTTTTGTTTATAATTGGTGGTCATTTTTTAAATGAGGTACAAATGCTTGCTACTGTGAATATAAGTACTAAATTAGCTTTGATTTGTGATGACTGATTGCGATATCAGGTAAGAAGAGACTATGATTTACCAGTTTCCGTAGAGGATTTTATGGTGGATGAGATATTGGAGGTGGAGGGGAGGTATATCTTTGAGTAATGCAATGCTTACGAAATTTGGTTTTAAATACTTTTAATAATTGTACCACATACAATGGTGACCACTGCCTCATGTGAGACAGCTACTAAAGCATTTGAGTACCATGAGCGGACCTAGGATTTGAATTCAGGGAGGGGCTAGTTCAAGTTATTCAATAGAGCATGTATAACTGTAGAAAGTGTTCACTGACCTAGAGAGTCTTTGAGAGCCTCCAGAGTGTAGATTTCGCGTGGAGAGAGAGTTGTTGGGAGTGTACAATTTTGACTTTTCAAAATTGTCCCTCAAATAGACATTGAATTAAAAAAAAAGGGTAAAAGAGAAAATTTGGAAATGTTTAACTTTGACTTTTTAAAAGTGACAATTATTTTGAAACTCCCCAAAATGTAAAGTGTAACAATAATTTGGAGAGGGGAGTGTTTCTGCCCCAGCAATCAATAAAGCGATTGTGAAAGAATTTATTCTGAAGGACGTGTCCTGGGACACTCAAATGGAATTAGAAATCTTAGCACTATGTTTGGAGAATTATATAAACATCAAAATGATAATTAATTAAAAAGAAAAATGAAAATGCAGTTGAAGTAAAACTAAGTAGTTGAGCAATGTGACGGCCACAGTAAAACTAATTATTCCATATGACCGTGTGATGGCCACAGTAATATACAAATTAACCAATAGTCGGTTGGCCTAGTGGTAAGGAATTCGTTCAACCTCGTTCAATATATGCTTGGGTTCGAATCTCCCCCACGGCCGGTTATTGAGGTCAAATCTAGGTGTTGCACCAAGGTACTCGCAGTGGGTCTCATGCTTCGGCTCCGACATAGGCGTGGTGTGGACCTATGCAGATTAGTCCTAGATGTTGGACTCCAATGCTCTTTGATGGAATTGTGGAATAACCTACCTGCATTTCTATTTCATGTACCAAAAAAAATGCTCAAATTAGACATTATAGCTTGGTGAGTGCGTTCAAATGAATCCACTCAATTTTGTGGAAAAATACTTACACATAATATAATAGGTATTTACACTTGTTTTCTTATAACAGCACCAATAAAATAGAAGCCTAATAAAGAGAAGGATGTCATTTTTGTCATTTAGAGGTGTCCATCTGTCACTTGACTTGATTAAAAGTTAAATCTAAACCCATTCTCCACAAAAGTATATTTTGTTTAATAACCCAATTAAGAGTTAAAAATGAAAGATTTCAATACTTAAAAAAAAAATTTCTGTGCGTTTGAGAATGTATTAAATTCATTTCATTATTGTTGTTATTATTATTATTATTATTATTATTATTATTATTATTTTGTTAAGGGGAGAATATATTATCATTTTTTATTTTGTTAAGGGGAGAATATATTATTTTACTGAAAAATGAGTTCTAAACCGATTGAAAACTTTTAAGTAAAAAAAGATGTACCAAAAAAATTCACCAAATGTAATCTATTTCAATACTTGAAATATTTTTTTTTTCAGTAATACAAATACAATAGCTTTAAACATTTAGCACTAAAAATTCAGTATTTCATTTTTCGGTACCTAATTTTCAATTTTAACAAACTGGACCTAAATTATTGATTAGCACCACTAAAATTTATTATTCTCTACGCCACTAATCAAACCATATTACCGGCTCACTGAATAATTTCTCGTCTAGAGGGTCCAAACTTCCACGGTTAGGGGTGGGCAATCGATCGGTTCGAGTTCGAACCGAAGAGTTCGGCACGGGTTATTCAGGTTTGCGTTGGGAATTATGATACCGAAATCTGAACTAGAATAAAGCTTGAAAATACAGTTCGGTTTCCGAAATGAAATTTTGGGTTTGGTTCGAAACTTCAAGTTGAGATTCAACCGAATTTCTATTTTACATTCTGCAGCGTACTTTTTTTTTTTGGCTCTTTACTTTGTCTTTTGAATATATGCTATATCTGTGCCACTGTATGGCATATGAATAATCTTCCAATGACTATAACGTATCTTATTATATTATTATAATATGGAAGCTTCAAAATGCCACGTGTCAAACTAATGGGCAACTAAAACAAATCTATATTGAGGATTCCCAAATTTATTCTATACACCTTTTTTTTCTTCTTAATCACGATAATTAACCCCGTTACACATTTTCTCTCTTTATCAATTATAATACCACTCAATTCAATTTTCAATTATCTTAAAAAATTTCTCCCGTACATTGCACGGGTTAAAAAGCTAGTTATCATAAACCATGAAAGTAGAGGAAACAGATTCTCAAACCAAAACTAGCACAATACTAACCATTCTACATTTTAGTTCTCTTATCAAAAAATTTTACAAACTTGAAAATTGGATAAACATAATAGCAATACCCCCAATTACAAAAGAAAAGGCATATAGAGAGAGAGAACAATGAACATAATAACAATACCCCCAATTACAAAATAAAAGGCACAATGAGAGAGAGAGATTAGAGATGAACCGTGTGTGAAATTAGTGATGTTTTGGTTCGATAATTGCACCACCAATTACAAAATAACCATACCTTCAAGTCTTCAAGAGAGAGAGTCAGAGCATTGCCGGCACAATGAGAGAGAGAGAGAGAGTGGTGTCTGCAGTCTATCACCATCAAGGGCGGAGCCAAAGGACGGCTCGGGTAGGCTATGGCCCCCTAAATTTTGAAATATTTTTTGTACTACATGTGATATTTTAGCCCAAATGTAGTCTAGTCCCCTGCCACCCCCCCTTCCCAAATTTACGAAAAAAAAAATAGTACATGTGATATTTTAGCCCAAATGTAGTCTAGTCCATCCCAAAATTTGAGAATTTTTTTTAGTACATGTGATATTTTAACCCAATTAATATAGTCTAACCCACCCCAATTAAGTGCTTCAAACCCAATTTGACAATTGACACTATACATTGTTGATAAATAGACCCCAAAATATAGAAATATAACACCATTATGTAAAAAAATATCTGGCTCCGCCCTTGGTCACCATGTGTGATTGTGACTCCCTGAGAGGCAGAGCCTCGCCGCTGCCGGCGTAGTGAAGAGAGAGAGAGAGAGAGAGAGAGAGAGAGAGAGAGAGAGAGAGAGAGAGAGAGAGAGACGACTAGTTGTATTAAATTGGAACTACATTATTGATTGACATTACTGGAATTTATCATTCTCTCTCTCTACCTTAACGACATCAAAGTTTGCCGGCGACATCATTTTCTACACTCCACAGCGTCTCTCATTTCTGCCTCTCGACATCACGATGTTTCCTCTGAATGCCTGGGTGCCGAATGTCCAAGTTGCTGAGAGTTTCGTCCAGTTTCTCCAAATGCTATGGAAAATCATACAAACACTTGTTGGATTCGAGGTGCACTTTAGTAATTAAATGCATTAATTCTAAAAATTTGCTACATAGATCTCTGTAGATTACTGATTTTGTACCATTGTTACGAACTTACATTTACGAGTAACCATTGATGTCTGTGTATACGTATCGGCGTTGTTTATTTGGATTTTAGACATTCCTTAATCTGTCGTTCTACAGAGAGAGATTGATATTTTCAAATCGAGTAATTAAAAGTATGAATTGATCGTAGTCTCGTAGATGTATATCGACTAATGGGTTAACCCGACCTGCATCCGACCCAAACTCATTTCAAGCTAATATAGTGAACCCAAATCCACATGCAACCCAAATACATTTGAACTCCACCTAGATCCATGAGCACTGAAAACCTAACCACGCCATGACTCGAAACTTGTCCATATGCTCAGTTATAATGGAAGTATCTCTATTTTTTGGGAAGTAATTGTATTTATTAAAGATAGTAGATTCAAGCATATATAAATGCTGAAATCAATCACCTGTTAGACAATAAACCAAACAACCCAATGAACCCATGTATACACTCCCATACAAATGAACCAAATAATCACACGTATTTATGGATTTAGAGTTGTTACATCCAATGTTGTGAATTAATACATACAAGTGACAAGAAGAAATCTCCAGAGTATTGTAGAAGTTTTCCACATCCACACAAAGGAAATTACTCTAAAAACCCCTAAGAAATATTTAGAATATTTGTAAGGTTTACACTTCTATACATGTCTTTAAAAGGTTCTTGTGAACTTTACATGTCCTGACCCAAAAATCTTTTTCCAATATTTTACTTCCTATATTACATCGTTGGTATTTTATTATTTGTTATTGTTAAGAGTACGTTAATCGTTATTTCTATTATTTTGTTATTAGTATGATTATTATCATAATTGTACTCGTAATTGTTATTAAAGAAATCATTTGATAGTATAGCAAATCTTAGTATTTCAATTAATTGCCATTGTCATGTGCATGGTCTGTGACTCTGTATATACTAGCACAATGACACCTAGCATTTGGAGGTTGAACTTACTTAGGCTTAGTTTGGCCCCCATGTGGCTTTTTAAAAGGAGGGCTTAGTTTGGCCCCCACGTGGTGCTTCTCCTTTTTTAAAGCCCAATTTCATGTTAATTCATTTGATAACTAGTTTATGAGCTTTGCAAAAATTGAACATAGGGGCTTTTTTGGAGGGAGCTTTTAAAAGCTCTAGAATGGAGCTTTTAAAAGCTCAAGGTTGCTTTTTGGTTTCATGATATCTTTTTGAAGAGTAATGTGTCACTTGTATAAAATTATCAAAGAACTTAGAAATAAATTTCATAAGCTCCTTTTAAAAAGCCACGTGGGGGCCAAACTAAGCCTTACTAAGTTGTTTGATAATTTTATACAAGTGACACACTACTCTTCAAAAAGACATCATGAAACCAAAAAGCAACCTTGAGCTTTTAAAAGCTCCATTCTAGAGCTTTTAAAAGCTCCCCCCAAAAAAGCCCTAAGTTCAATTTTTGCAAAGCTCATAAACTAGTTGTCAAATGAATTAACATGAAATTGAGCTTTAAAAAAGGAGAAGCACCACGTGGGGGCCAAACTAAGCCTTAAAACCTTGCCTTTTATATTTTCCTAAAATTTGACAATAAATAATATGCATGCAAAGTTGTACAAGACATATCTTACTCTTGTTTAACTAACATAAAAATTGAAGTTAAATATAATAGAATTTTCATTTATTTTGGTTAATTCATTCTGGCTCAACCTTCTGTATTCAATTATTGGAATATGGTATACAGTTGAAATGCACCTTAGGATTAGAACTCAATGAATAGTAATATGTGTTTGTGAATTGTGAAATTGATGTGCTAACCCGAGGGAACCAATTTCAATATATATTGCTCATTGTAGAGTTCCCATAACCTCAGGGAAAAAATGCTTGGTTTTCTGGTGAGTTAGTCTCATACTGGTATTCAAAATATATTGCTCATTGTAGAGCTCCCATAATCTCAGAAACAAAAACATGGTTAGAACCTATGTGAAATCCATACTGAACTTGGCTAAAAAAAAATGTCAAAAATGGGTCCTTACCCAAACCTCAACCTTGTTCCCAAACCAACGCAAAATAGTTCTTTAGGACCCCATGAGACTATTTGGTGTAAATCCAAACCTATAGCCATATCCAGGGGCGAAGCTAGGATTTCATTTCAGGAGGGCATACAGGGTTCGGGACAGCGCCCCCGATCCTTTATTTTTTTTTTTTTGGGGTAAAATTACTTTCGGGCTTTAAAATTTGTGTTGTTATTTCGTGGGTTTCACGTATAGTGGTTGAGAGTTAAAACATGTACTTATTCAAAGACAAATAAATCTCTCTACAACTCTTTTAATAAAAAACTTTTTATACTTTATTTCTTTTCTTTTTGTTATTAGTTTCACCTGTAAAATAAAGAATCATTCAAATGTTCAAAATACAAGACTTACAACCTTTGAGTTAATTTAGTAAATAAGATATTTATTTGAGTAAATATTTGCAAAAAGTAAGGGATCAGAATGAGATATTTGAGTTTAGAAGGGAGAAAAAATATTCAGGAGGGGTACAAATGAATATTCCATAAAATATATTGGAAAAAATAATAATTTGAAAACTTGAGTGGGGGCACAATTGTATATCATCACAATTACATAGGGTAAAAACAAAAAATTCAAAGTTGAGGGGGGCCCCTTGGTCCTTCATTGCCTCTGCCCATGGCCATATCTGGAATTTTTTTTTTTTTTTGTTTAAAGAATAATCCCATTTTTTTTTCCTGAAAATATAGTTAGATTCGAATTAATTATGAAACAAACCCTTGATTTGTTAAACATGATTAAAAATGAAAACCTGGTGTAAAACCCCAAAAGCAGCTGTAATGAACAAAAACCTTGTTTTTTTTTTTTTTTTTTGCTGATGGCAAAGCACCCACAGGCGCTATGAACACACACGGGGGAGGGGGGGGGGGGGGGGGGGGGGGGAGCAACCCCACAAGCCCCAAAGGGCAACTTGCTAGGAAATTATATTTCCTAATAAGAGTGGGTAACATATTAATATCAATTATATTATAAGGGCTATTAATTAAATGGGCTTATATTATGTGGTCTAATTGTAGTAAGCCATGGACTTCTACTGGGTATGGGTTTAATGAGTGGATACCAAATACTGATCCTGTTAGGAATAATGGGAACCTAACATATCAGTATATAAAGACATATATATAGGTTATGGTCCCCAATATGTCAAATCAATATACTACTTCCTCCTCCATCCCATCTAGAGAAGGAACCCATTAAAGAACTCAAGAGATTTGACTGAGGAAGACATAACTGATCATCATCGTTCTTCTAAGGTTTGCTAATTGCTATAATGGATACAGATATATATTCTACTATATTATATCCTTGATAATCTAACATGATATGATCCTAGGGCTGTGGTTTTACTACTCTAGGGTTCTACAATTTTATAGATTAAAGTTTCTAACAAGTGGTATCAGAGCCAAATTATCATGTTAATTATTAAAGTTATTGTGTATAAAATTCCAATTGAATCGTAATGATGATCATCTAATATTCGGCCTATCTTGCTTCGGTTGATTCTTGAAATTTTGACCGATAAACGTCAAGATGCAAATTCATAGACGGTATCTATTTTGTGTTGAACTAACAAACCTTGTGACCAAGTTAACCAACAGTACCCAGGCTTGACTGGCTCTTATGTGGGTAGGAACCATTTTTTTATTTTATTTTTTTTAACTGGGTATTGGTGGTCGGCGGAATTGACACCAGGTCTAACCCATGCTTTGGAAAAGTAAGATAATCGTAATCATAATTATGATTCAAAGGGAAAGAACCTTAATTCTAAATGCTTTCTCAGTCTGGCTTGTGCTATACTTTCCTTCCCATTTTTCATGGTAACCCAATACATAAAGATTTTTCCCCCCATAAATTTAGGTAATTCATGATGTTCATTAACATGAATTAAGATATCTTTATTGTGTTTTAGAATATTGGGTAGTTCATAACACAAATTAAATTTTATAATAGCTTAAGATTTTTTGGGGTATATTTTAGGCTCCAATACAATATGTCTGATATTTCAAATAAATAAATTGAAATAATATGTTGCCAAAGTAACCTCTGTTGTATAAAATTTATTTATTTTGAAATATTAAGATGGTATATCTGTTGTTTCATGCGATTAACAATCGGCCCAAAGGAAGATTTTTAATTGGCTGAATGACGGGTGTACATGTGGTGGTAAATATGTGACAATTATTAAGCTAATTATCCATGTGGGCAGTAAGTCGGCCCAAAGGAAGGCCACTGTTTGACATGACTTATTGTCAATATTTGATCACTACATGGGGAGTACCACTTACAGTTGATATTTCTGTCCAAAGACTAAATATCAATGTTGTTCTAGGTATCCTGTGATGGGCCCACCATTGAGTAAATTATTTAATGTGTCATGCATGCATATATATAAAGTATTCATAATATGTTTATGTCATGGCATGTTATTAATTATGAGCATATTATTTTATTTTATTTTGTTCTCTATTCAGTTTCTGCTACAGCTACAAATATTTCTGCTCAAATTAGTGCTATCCCAATGCTGAATGGGGGAAACTTTAAGGTCTAGAAAGAGAACGTGGAAATCGTTCTTGGATGTATGGATTTGGACCTTGCGCTAAGGACCGAACGACTCACTTCAACTACGGAAAACCCGAATGAGGGTAAAATTGAGAAGTGGGATCGCTCGAATCGCATGAGTCTGATGATTATGAAACGTTCCATTCCGGAAGCGTTTCGGGACTCGATCACTGAGAGCACAAATGCTAAGAAGTTCCTCTCTGAATTACAACAATATTTTGCTCAAAATGAAAAGTCAGAAACGAGTACCGTTTTGGCTACTCTGATTTCCATGAGGTATAAAGGAAAGGGAAACATAAGGGAGTACATTATGGAAATGTCTCATCTCAGTGGGAAACTCAAGGCACTAAAGTTAGAGTTGTCTGAGGACATGCTCGTGCACTTGGTTCTCATATCTCTTCCTGCACAATTCAGTCAATTTAAAGTGAGTTACAATACCCAAAAGGACAAATGGACTCTTAATGAGCTCATATCTCACTGTGTACAAGAAGAGGAAAGAATTCAGCGAGACAAGATTGAAAGTGCTCATTTAGCATCAACCTCTCAGAATAATAAAAGGAAGAGAGCTAAGGATGCTGCAGATGTGACACCTCAGCAGAAGGAACTAAAGAAGCAAAATGAGGAATTCCTTTGCTATTTTTGCAAGAAGAGAGGCCACATGAAGAGAGACTGTCCCAAATATGCCGCTTGGCGTGCAAAGAAGGGTAAGCTTCTCGTTTTGGTTTGTTCTGAAGTTAATTTAGCTTCTGTACCTAAAGATACTTGGTGGGTAGATTTTGGTACTACTACTCACATAAGTATGTCTATGCAGGGTTGCCTGTGGAGCCGGCCGCCAACTGATGCTGAAAGATTCATCTTTGTGGGCAATGGCAAAAAAGTTCTAGTGGAAGTTATAGGAAATTTTAGATTATTATTAAAGACTGGTGTTTATTTGGATTTGATTAAGACTTTTGTTGCACCGTCTTTTAGACGGAATTTAGTTTCTATTTCTAATTTGGACAAATCTGGTTGTGCTTGTTCTTTTGGAAATAATAAAGTTAGTCTGTTTCAATATTCAAAACTTATTGGTACCGGTTCTTTGATTGATAATCTTTGTATGTTAAACACTGTTACTTCCTATAATGAAATTCTGCATACTTATTCACGAGGTACAAAGCGAAAATTAAGTAAGCATTCCGCCACCTTATGGCACAAGCGATTAGGCCATATCTCTAAACAGATAATTGAAAAACTTGTGTGTGAAGGAATTCTTGGCCCCTTAGATTTGGCAGACTTTCAAGTCTGCATTGAGTGCATTAAGGGGAAGCAGACAAACATAAGGAAATTAGGAGCCAATAGGTGTACAGACGTCTTAGAACTCATTCACACTGATATATGTGGTCCATTCCCTACAACCTCTTGGAATGGACAACAATATTTCATTACGTTCATAGACGACTACTAAAGATATGGGTACCTATATTTGATACATGAGAAGTCACAGTCCCTGGATGTTTTCAAGTCATTTAAAGCCGAAGTTGAACTTCAGCTTGGCAAGAAAATTAAAGCTGTCAAATCTGACCGTGGTGGTGAATACTACGGTAGATATGACGGATCAGGTGAACAATGTCCAGGACCCTTTTCTAAATTCCTAGAGGAATGCGGTATCGTCCCTCAATACACAATGCCAGGCAAACCTAGTATGAATGGTGTAGCTGAGAGACGAAACAGAACGCTTAAGGATATGGTAAAAAGTATGATTAGTCATTCTTCTTTGCCAGAATCACTCTGGGGAGAAGCTCTACAGATTGCAGCATATATCCTCAACAGGGTTCCAAGTAAAGTAGTAACCAAAACCCCTTGTGAATTATGGACTAGAAAGAAGCCTAGCATTAGGCATTTACACATTTGGGGTTGTCCAGCTGAGGCGGGGCCTTATAGGCCACATGAGAATAAATTGGACTCTAGAACAGTTAGTTGCTACTTTGTTGGATACACGGAACGCTCTCGGGGTTTTAAGTTTTATGATCCCACTGCTAGGATATTTTTTGAAACGGAAAATGCAAGATTTCTTGAGGAAGTTGAGTTTGTGGGGAGAGATAAGGTTAGAGACATTGTCTTTGAAGAGGAATTTATTTCTAATCATATTGCTATTGACAATGTTCAGATTCCTATTCTTGACATTGTTCAAGATGCAAATCTGGATATACGAGACAATGTACAAGAGCTCCCTGTGCAAAATAAAAATATTGCACCTGAAGTGCAAACTCAACAACCTTAAGAGGAGATGCCATTAAGAAGATCCACTAGGGAAAGGAGAAATACAATTTCGGATGATTATATTGTATTCTTCCAAGAACATGAGTTTGACATAGGGATAGTGGATGATGATCAATCAACTTTCACCAAGTCAAACAAAGTTCCATCAATAGTCTCAAGCAGGCTTCCCGTCAATGGTATCACAAGTTCCATCAAGTAATCACCTCGTATGGTTTTGAGGCGAATATGGTTGATGACTGTGTATATCACAAGTTCAATGGGAGTATTGGGCAGATATTTGGGTAACCCACAAATGGATCATTGGAAAGCAGTCAAACGGGTTATGCGGTATTTACAGAGAACAAAGGACTACATGCTCACGTATCGGAGATCAGATATTTTGGAGATCATCGGGTATTTTGATTCCGATTTTGTTGGATGCCAAGACAGTAAGCGATCCATGTCAGGCTATGTTTATATGCTGGCTGGAGGAGCTATATCTTGGAAGAGTGCTAAGAAGACACTCATAGCCTCTTCAACCATGGCTGCGGAGTTCATAGCATGTTATGAGACATCCAATCATGGGATATGGTTGCGAAACTTTGTCACTGGACTGCGTTTGGTAGATGGCATTTAAAGGCCATTAAAGATATATTGTGACAATAAAAGTTTCTGGTTGTTAAGGAAAGAGTTCAGAGTTGTCAAATTTCAATAGAACATATAAGAACAAACTCCATGATTGTGGATCCGCTGACCAAGGGATTACCTCCCAAGGTCTTTCACGAGCACATTGCTCATATGGGTGTTAGGTTGTCTAATGATACTTTGGTTTAGTGGGAGTTAACTTTGGATGTTCTATTTTTGACATTTATGATTTTATTTTCTGCAGAATAAAGTTGATGGTTTAAAGTTTATCTCTGAATCTAACTATTTTCTATATGCGGTTTTGCATTGTTTTGGATTGATCTCAATAAAGAATAAATTAGGACCAGTTGGAAATAGGCATGTTTGAGATCACATTGCATGTAATTTCCATGCTACTCATCCATACTTGATCTATGTCATTGAATGTGTTGGTATGGTGACCATTGAAGGCCTAGTTACGATTTTGTGTGACGAAAGCCGCCTTGATCCCATATTAATATAGGAAATGGACCAGATTGAAACTAAAGTGAAGTCCAAAGATAAATAGCACAGGTGCGCGTCTAAGGAACATGTAATATAATTGTTTCAGGAATCATATGTAGCCCAAGTGGGAGATTGTTAGGAAATTATATTTCCTAATAAGAGTGGGTAACATATTAATATCAATTATATTATAAGGGCTATTAATTAAATGGGCTTATATTATGTGGTCTAATTGTAGTAAGCCATGGACTTCTACTGGGTATGGGTTTAATGAGTGGATACCAAATACTGATCCTGTTAGGAATAATGGGAACCTAACATATCAGTATATAAAGACATATAGGTTATGGTCCCCAATATGTCAAATCAATATACTACTTCCTCCTCCATCCCATCTAGAGAAGGAACCCATTAAAGAACTCAAGAGATTTGACTGAGGAAGACATAACTGATCATCATCGTTCTTCTAAGGTTTGCTAATTGCTATAATGGATACAGATATATATTCTACTATATTATATCCTTGATAATCTAACATGATATGATCCTAGGGCTGTGGTTTTACTACTCTAGGGTTCTACAATTTTATAGATTAAAGTTTCTAACACAACTCCCCAAAGAAAGTGACTCCCAAAGGAGTTGAACCCTGGCCTAGAAAACTTCACTCGACTGACCCTGGCATTCAAGGTAATTTTGGCCACAAAAGAATATTAAGCATATCCAACAATCTCTTCAAAATTCTCTAATCTTCAAAGTTGATGAGTAACACTCATATATAAGATTCTAATATACTCTAACAAACTCTTCAAGCGTTAAAGAGTTACTTTCTTCCCTCAAATTCTCTAATATATATATATATATATATTTTTTTGTGTGTGTGTGTGAAGCCATTTGGCTCTTCAAACTCATTTCCCATGTGTTAGTTTAATAAAATATAGTAGACTCAATAGGCAAAAACAATTAATTTGGGCGAGTCTTCTGGTGATACCGTCTTCTTTAGAGCGCACGATAGAATCTTGATTCGAATTAAACTTTCATAAGCCAACTTTTTTTCAGCGTAATTTTTCATATGATTTGCTTAAATGCTGAAATTTTAAACTAACTCAAACACTTCTATTTTACAAAATATAAACTTTTTTTCCCCTCAAAATCCACAATTTATCACTTAATTTTTATTTTTCTGCATAACCCAAACGGGCTCATATTTAAGCTACCCGAAATGGGCTGTTACTACTTGGAAATCCAATTTATCACAAACACATGACTTAAATTGTCCAACAATCCTCCCAATCACAATCCATATGCGCGTATATATGCATGGAATACATTACGGGCCTGTTTGGTTGTCCCTTCAAATTGAATGGTTTCATTCAAATTTTGTATAGAAGGTAAAAGAAAAATTCATCACCATGAATGAATCCATTTACAAATATAGGATATTTCACCATATTTCTTCTTATGAGGCAATTTGTTCATTTTTCTAGAATGCCAAAATTCATGATTGCAAGCCTCATTTTTGAGACGAGCATCCGTTTTCTAAATGAAACCATTCAAGCTCTTCATCTTTTTATATAAAATTGTGTACGGAAACATGAATGAAATTATTTCATTCAAGGACAACCAAACAGGCCCTACAACTATAACCTTATCCACGTGTTATGGTACTAGAACAAATAAATGCAATACCATAGTCAATATAATTTTGACATACCTTTCGAAGTAGAAAAGAAATAGGAAATTAAAATTGGGTTAGCAAGGCACATGATCCACGATGCCATCTCTTTAAGATAATAATTACACTAGGACTCATGGAAATTCTATCTGTAGGGATACATGGCCTAATTTAAGACCGTCTAAGGTTGCATTCCTTGGTAGTCTTGGAACCAGAATTCAACCCGAATAAAAGCAATGAAGAAAAAACAATTGAAAGAAGAAAATTAGAATGAGAGGAAGTATAATCCATAGTTAATTTGGCCTACATTGAGATCTATTTATAGATCGAATCGCAAAGGGCACGAATAAGCACCTTTCCTGAAGGATTATGACTATACCGAAAGGCCACATTTGGATGGCGGAGGGGAGATTGGACAATTAGTCTCATTTGATTGATAGTCTCGGGACTAATATATAATACCACCTCTGATATGGTATAACTTAGTCCCCCATATAGGAGACTATCCTTTTAAATTGACAATTAGTCCCGAGTAAAGTGGTCTTGTCAAACATTGGACTATTCAATTAAATGAGATTATTAATCCAATCCCTTACTATCCATTTTTAATCCTGCGAAACAAACGAGGCCTAAAAGTTGTAACTTGTAACATTTAGGAGTAGTATATCTACATATATACAACACCTACATATGGTGTACATATATTTTAGGCTAAAAAGAAGAAAAGAAGGAACCTTCACAGTGATTCTGAGTTGGGGCAAGCAGATGTTGAATGAAATAGCATATTGACGAATCAAAGTGACAGAGAAGAAGAGGGAAGATCAAATAATAAGCCCTTGAAAAACTCAGACAGGGAAATCAGAAAACCCAAAAATGTCAGAAATTTTAGTGTTGTCGTTTAAAAAAAATAAAAGGAATAGGACCTGCAGGCCCACACACTTCAAGATTTGTGTTATAATCTGATCAAAAAATTAAACTCTTTTTTTTTTTTTTTTTTTTTTTTTTTTTTTTTTTGCAATGGTGATCTAAAATTAGGGCACTGAGAAATGAGAGTGAACAAGAAGAAGAAGAAAAAGAATCAGACAATTTCAAAAAGTAGAGACTTTCTTCACAAAACTGTTGCTTTGGCTAATTTTGTAAAGTTCGTTTTCCAATTCGACTTCTTAGTTTAATGTTACTAAGTAATGTTCTTCTCTTGGTAGGATTTCAATTAGACATTATCTTACCTTAGAGCATAGCATCTCCAATGAATGGTGCTTCATTTCTTCAAATATGAAGGAAAATTTCCAAAAATCCATCACAGTGGTCCTTCATTTCTTCTTCTTCTTCTTCTTCTTCAAATATATATATATATATATATATATTTGAAATTTTGAATCAATAAATAGTGTTCCTTCATATTTGAAGAAGAGTAATTCTTTGGCGACAACTTTCATACAACTTTCATACAACCTCCTAAAAGATGTGTCTATCTCTCTCATGTGTCACTGTGGGGTCCAATGACATCACAGGAGAGAGATAGACACATCTTTTTAGGAGGTTGTATGAAAGTTGTCACCAAAGAATTACTCTTTGAAGAAACTTCCAAGAAAATGAGGTTTGCTTCAATATTATACTATTCACTCTCAAAAATTTCTTCTGTCCCAAATATTCATTCATTTCACTATTCATCCCTTACAATTCCACTTAAATCCCAAATTTACATAGTAAGCTTTTATTTAGAAATATTTAGTTAATTAATTTAAAATTTATGTTGAGATTGATTGATGTTCTATTTATTTAATGGAGATATGTTGGTTCAAATAGAAGAATAATTTATAAAATACACAAATGGTATATAAAGTTGTGAAGAAAATATGTAATCTTTAAGATTTTTAGCCCACAAGAAGAATAATTTAAAAAATTACTAGTAAAATGAAGGAGAAATTGTTAGAGTTCATGTTTGCAAAAGGTTTGGGTGTTCCCTCCTATCATATGTATGGAAGGGGAGATTTGTTAAGTATATCATAATTATTGGTATTCTATACCTCATGAGATTATAACCTATGTAATTGGGTTGGACTTTGCTTTGCTAGTCAAAGTATTAATGCTGGAAGTGGGCCTAACGGGGCCTAGTCATTAAGTTGCCTAAGCTAATGTTATTATCATCATTGTAATCAAAAAGGCTATAAGCCTTATGGTAGCTTCTGACCCATTGTAATAACAGAGGCTATTTCGCAAAATAATATATTTTAACTTTTGTAGTTAATAATTAGAGAAAATTTGTAAAAAGGGCATTAGGACAAGCTAAATTGAAATGAAGGACATTTAATAAAACAACTTGGTTTTTACTCCTAATTTTTTTTTTTGGATCAAAACATCCTCATATTCATCATCTAACCTTACTATCAAACCCTAGTCATCATTGCCACTACCCATGCCTAGCCTTCAGCCATCACCACTTCCACCTCCGACGACCACCACTACCATCTCCGGCGACCGCCACTAGCACCTCCGACGACCATCCACCATTGCCACCACCCATGCCTAACCTCCGGCTACCACCACTTCCACTTCCGGTGACCTCATACGACCTCTGACAACCACCCCTAGCACCTCCGGAAACTATCACCTATCATCCCACCTTCATTCAATAGTTCTGACCATCTTAAGAGAAATTTCTCTTAAGATCAGTCATATTAAGAGAAATTTCTCTTAAGATGACTGATCTTAAGATAAATTTCCTTAAGATCAGTTGGCCATGGAGATTTGTGTTGGTGGTGGTAGCTGGCGGTGGTGGTAAAAATGGAGGGGGAGGAGAGAGAGATGGTGGTGGTGGTTGCTATGGAGGGGGAGGAGAGAGAAAGTTAGAGATGAGAGAGTTGGTGGTGGTTGCGACAACAACGGCTCCGGCGACGACGACGATGGCTCAGGTGGTGGCTCCGATGGTGGTGATTGTGATGGTGGTGGCTATGGAGGGAGGAGGAGAGAAAGTTAGAGAAAGAAGAGAGATGGTGGTGGTGGTGGCTATGGAGGGGAGGAGAGAGAAAGTTAGAGAGAGAAGAGAGATAGTGGTAGTGTTGGCTATGGAGGGGAGGAGAGAGAAAGTTAGAGAGAGAAAAGAGTTGGTGGTAGTGGCGACGGCAACGACGGCTCTGATGGTGGCTCCGGTAGTGGTGGTTGTGATGGTGGTGGCTATGGAGGGAGGAGGAGAGCAGATGGTGGCTATGGTGGTGGTGGTTGTGATGGTGGTGGCTATGGAGGGGGAGGAGAGAGAGATGGTGGTGGTGGCTATGGAGGGGGAGGAGAGAGAAAGTTAGAGAGAGAAGAGAGATGGTAGTAGTGGTCTCTTAGGATTTTATGGGCAAATTTGCCATTTAGAGTGAAATTTAAAATTTTATAGGACTAAGAGGGAAAGTTCAAATTTAGAAGACTTTGGGAGGGAAAGTTTTTTTAAAGTGTCTTTGTGTGGGTTTTTTATTATAGCTTGTCCTTTAGTCCAACTTAGCCCAACCTTAGGGCCCTTACACCAAGTCTCCCTAGTAATTATAGCTTATTGATTAACTCCAAAGTTTATTGCCAAACATGGCTTATGCCCGTTAATTTTAACGGAATTGCTAACTATTTCACTTTAGTCTAAATTACAGGGGTATTAGTGACACAATTTGAAATACAAGGGCCAAAGTGAAAAACAGACTAAGTATCAGTAATTAACCCTTCTATTTTTAGAAACCTCATTCGGTCATTTGCAGCTTTAAACAAAGATAACTTAAAAGCATCTCCCATTATGTTTCTAGGAAAATATACTATGGGTAATGCTATGTGCACATAAAGTGTACACATAAAGATCTGGGTCATTCATTTTGGTAGAGCCCATGCCTGCAAACATGGGACACACTGAAATGAATGGTCTAGATCTTTATGTGCACACCTTATGTGCACATTTTATGTTTAACAATTATTACTCATATACTATTAAGCATTTAAACGACCATCATTTATAGCGAATCGAGCAATCCAAGCATTGCCCAACAAATTTTTTGGTACTACAACCCCATCACAAAATGCTTACATGCTTAATGTGCACCAAAAGAACAAGTAAGAAAGGACAATCAATGTATCTTGACCAGTCTGCCCATTAAACGAATAAGATGCAACTAAAAGTTAAAACTTCCACCGTGGCTACCAAATTGACTAGAGTTCGAGCATTGTACGACACAATGTTTTAGCTCTCCTACAACCCCATCGCACAATGCTTACATTCTACATGTGCAGCAGAAACCCCCCTCTCCACCCATTCATATGGTAGGTTTGTTGTGACAGTCCACCCAATCTTTTGTAACATGTGCACGTCTTTACATAACAAAATATTGCTGTAGAAAAAAGAAGCATCCAATTGAACAGATGTAAAGGATTTTTCCTTGAACGTTTGAAATGAAAAGAAAGCTATTATTGAAAAAATGGTACCTCGGTTCGACCGCTCGTATCCACCTTCCTTTATCTCTTGCTAGTTTTAGTTTGACCACTCGTATCCACCTTTCTTTGACATTTCTATTAACTTTCCTGCAATTTGGAACAATTATTGACATCAGTCATAAAACAGATGCTTCCATTAGATTGAAAAAGAGAACTAAAATTATGATTTTTGGAAATCATTTGATAGAGGCTTTTGTTGGGAATTTAACACGCGGAACCAAATTCCCCAAAATAAACACACACACATGAGCAGTAATTAAACATGCACACCAAAGAAAAGACACAGAGATTTCTACGTGGTTCGGCCAAACACCTGCCTATGTCCACACTCGAGAGATTCATCCTTTCACTATTGAGTAAAACATGCATGGTATAAGTCACATGGATTAAATCTCATAAACCCAAATACAAGACCCTTGTACACTCCCCACTCAATACTCCAAAGAACCTGACATAAGCATTGTAATACATAGATAAATCATAGAGATAAGAAATACCCATCCCTACCTTACATCCCTATTATTGTGAACAACCCTTACAGAAAACCCCAGTTATTAATATTTCTCTCACCTAGACCATGCACCTCCATGAGGGAGACCCCCAACTTGGTACACCAAGGGCTTACCTAAATTCCTATACAACATCCCTATATATAGAGTTTGCAACCCATTACTTATTGGACAAGTTATATAACTCTATCAAGGAAACCAAATCACATTAGGAATCTAGCCAAATCACAATCCCTAAATTAATGGGATTATCCCACATGTGATATAACCCCAACAATTGCCCCCTTTATCACTTGTGGGAAAACTGTCCAATCAATCTATCACACATGACCAGCACCCTCTCACCCGGAGCACCCACAAAGTCGACCACTTTGCAATCATTTACCATTGACCGTCTTTCGTACCAGCTTGCACACCCCGAATCAACTTGGTCTCAATACCTCCGATTCGTCAAACAGCGGCCAATCCATATGCAACTACCTCGAGTTAATTATACGCATTAACTCCACCAGAGAAGAGCCTCGACCTCTCATTCTCCCAAAGCAGGATTTTCCCTCACCATCGTCTGAACCGTGAACAAACCATGCACGCACTCACTTATATAAGAATTTTTCATCAAGGACTTGGGAGTACAACTCTACCAACCAGACGACATAAACCATTCATACTTTTCTCAACCGTTGTGTGTGATTTCAGCAACAATATTAGATTCCTCCGCAACTTTGGGATCAATATCACACCACCTTAATAGCGAACCTGCCCCAACAAGATTTGATTAACGTTCATACGTGAAGTATCCTAACAATTACCTCTGTCGAATAATTGCGCCTGTGTCTACCCCCGTCTTTTTGAATCAAATTATTTTCTCCAAAAGCACATACTTACCGTACTCGGAATCTAACAACCCAAGAGAAATTCCCGTATGAGTGGAAGTGAGAACCTCTCCACCATACGTAACCTGCTACAATCACAGTAGCATCAAAATTATTTTTCTGCCCTAAATCCCAACCTGCTATAATATATATATGATCTATCACCAAGAAAAATAAATTCCAATCCATGCAGGATTTCATAAAATCCGCACGAACAGATGAATATGCAGCACCCAAAAATCTTAGAAACCATCTCTGACCCAAATTCCAAGCAACATAGCTTATCCCCACAAGCTCCTTGAAATTCCAATCAACCATGATTCAAGTTTCGCTACACCATGCCACATGAAATAATTTACCATGACAAACTTAACAAAAAACAAATTTGAAGCCTATCATTCATGGGACCACGACCATGACCACCGTCACCACGCTACTAACATGCTTTCATGTTCCTTTTTTTTTCTTCATCATGTGTTATCTTTTAACCACCGTGCTGCTAATCTCCACTGTCACCGTGCGCCTCTATCACCATGATCTAACCACCATAGCTTTGATATCCCTTGTTGGGAATTTAACACGAGGAACCAAATTTTCCCAAATAAACACACACACATGAGCAGTAATTAAACATGCACACTAAAGAAAAGACACAGAGATTTCTACGTGGTTCGGCCAAACACCTGCCTACGTCCACACTCGAGAGATTCATTCTTTCACTATTGAGTAAAACATGGTACAAGTCACATGGATTAAATCCCATGACCTAAATACAAGACCCTTGTACACTCCCCACTCAATACTCTAAAGAACCTAACATAATCATTGTAATGCATAGAGAAATCATAGAGATAAAGTAATACTCGTCCCTACCTCACATCTCTATCATTGTGAACAACCCTCACAGAAAACCCGAGTGATTAATATTTCTCTCACCCTAGACCATGCACCTCCAAAAGGGGAGACTCCCAACTTGGTACACCAAGGGCTTACCTAAATTCCTATACAACATCCCTATATATAGAATTTGCAACCCATTACTTATTGGACAAGTAATATAACTCTATCAAGAAAACCAAATCACATTAGGAATCTAGCCAAATCACAATCCCTAAATTAATGGGATTATCCCACATGTGATATAACCCTGACAGCTTTGGCACCATAGGATGTTGGGGGAAGTGGAGCCCTTAAAATAATGTTGCAAATTTATACACTTTTGATGCCACCAAAACAATTCACGATAGGAAAGATCAAAGCATACCAAGCTGACAAAATTGTAGTTTATACAGATCTGGTGCTTTAAAGATACGACCAATCTATATTATACTATTATAATATGGAAGCTTTTGGTACCACATGTCAACACAATAAGGAATACACTCTTTTTTCTCTCACATGTGCAAATCCCCATTAAATACAATTAATTCACTATATAATATTCTATAATTTACTGATTAATTAATCTCTTACACTTTCTTTTATTTCATGTCTCATTTTTCACCATAGACATCCCATAATTTGCACAAACTATTTGTCTTTCTGTACTTCAAATCAATTTTTTCAATTCTCACTTTCCAACTCACTATTTCTCTCTCGAGAAGAACACAATAGAGGACGTAAGCAAAGATTGATCTTCTACCCCGGTATAACATCTATGATCTAATCGATGTAAACATATACACATGTAAGTGTGTTTCGCTTTATCTTCTATTTTTTTTTGTCTTAATAAGGATCTCTAATGGGATCTTAGTATATGTGATATAATTTTTTTTTCTTTTGATTTTTTATTTTGGCAGTCCCTTTGCATTTATTCAAGTTAATCTTAAGTTGTTTGACCTATGGGGTCAATTTTCTCTATTTCTCCAGTGGTACGATTTTGTAGCTCGTGGAGTACTATCACGAGAGACTAGAGACTTTTATTCATCGAGTATTATAGTTTTTCTTTGCAAAGACAGTACTCATCCCGCGTTTATGATTTTTTTTTTTTTGGGTGACCTTGGGAAGTTGGGTGTCCAGGCCACCGTGGGCGCACCTCGACTAATCCCACGAGGCACTGAGGAATAGCAGGGTAAATCCTCAGTGGCTACTCCCCCCTTGATTCGAACACTAAACCTCTAGGTAGTACACCCAAAGGCTTACCACTTGGTCACATGGGTCGTGGTTCGCTTATGATTGTTGTTTTAGCATATTCTCTAAGGCCAACTTTACATTTTTTTTTCTTCCTCTTTTTGATTCCTAAAGTAAATATTTACATCCAATGAAATGGAAAAATAATCGCTTTTTTTTTAAACCATCAAATCTATAAAATAGAAATAAAATTAAAAAAATGTTTGCCCGTACATTGCACGGGTTTAGAAGCTAGTATCAATAATAAACAAAACCTAAAATGGGATTGAGAAAACATGTACTTGATGGGCAAAACTTCCTCCAAAGCATTCAAAATTTAATTTACACAAATATGTAATTACTTTTTCTTTTCTTTTCTTTTTTTCCCCCCTCTCATTTAAGAACTTTGCTAGCATTTTCCATATCCAGTTAAGATTCACATAACCTTAAGAAGTAATCATAATAAAAGTCTACTTACAAAACAAATAATTAAGTACAATACATACCAATTGACATATGGTGAGGTGCTAAACAATTCATTCCATCTTTTGTCTTGAAAACATCACTAACAACTTCTACCTCATAGTAGATGAATAACTAACCCTTCTATGGCACCATAGGAAAAGAAAAACTAACTTAATTAAAAATTGGTCTAGGAATGAACTTAATAGGAAGAGAATATGTCCTCCACTAAATGACCCAAATAGCCAATACGATGTTGGTTCTTTTCTCCCTCTCTTTTTCTCTTTGGGTAATGCGATGCTTCTCAATTAATATCCTAAATATAGTTCTTAAAAGCTTTAACAGTTACCATTGCTACAACATGTGGTAGTTCAATCACTGGCATACCCAGGAGCGGCCAGGGGTAGGGATGGCAATTTGCACAATTGATGCGGGTCCCCATCCTTCCCCAAATAGGGCGGGTTTGGGAAGACTTTAATATGGTTAGGGTCGAGTTTGGGGAAGAGTAGAAAAAACCGTCACATGTTCAGGGCGGGAGGGGTCAACTCGCATAACTCCGATTATATACTATGTTGTGTGTTTTTGCACTACTGGTGTCCCACAGCATTTGTGTATATTCAAAGCCATGAGGTATTTCCTTTATAAAAGCAAGTTAGGATGTGCAATTCACACCTTAAGTGCACGAAATCACATGCTGGTAGGATGTGCATAAGAAGTAGTGCCTAGTTAGCTTAAAAAAGTTGCTTCGTAATTATTGGGAACACAAACACGTGTTGCAAGCATGCACTAAAAGTTAAATGCTATTAGCGGGGCGGGGCGGGGCGGGAATGGGTTAGACGGAAACAGTCGGGATCGGGGAAGGAATGCTTACTATTTCGGGGCGGGGGAGGGGGAGGTTTTTGGTATTCGGGGTGGGGTCGGGAATAGCAACTTGTACCATAACCGCCCCATTGCCACCCCTAGCCAGGGTGCACAGCCGGACAGGCCCCCTTCCTCAACTTTTTGATATTATTTTTGCATATTACATATTACAACTTTCACCACTCCAAACTCATAAATCTCACTTTGGTTCTTAAATTTTTGTAACTTTAACCCAAAATAAATATCTAATCTACTCAATTAGCCTCAAGTAGACTTGTAAATTTTTCTTTTGAGCATTTAAGAGATCTTTGTTTTATAAGTAAAACTAGTAAAATATAAATGAATTATTAAGCATGACATAATGTTTCGTAAAAAACTATGAGAGAGATTAGTTTGTATTTGAATTTTTTTTTTTACCCGCAACTAGGGGTGTTTACTCGAGCTGAGTCGAGCCGTGTTGGAACATTGCTCAAGCTCAATAAAATCTTAAATGAGCAAGCTTGAGCTCATCTCGAAAAAGAATGAGTGAGATCAAGCCCAACTAGAGCTCGGCTTGATTTAAGTTATAGCTCAAGCTAGACTCTAGGCTCAGCTCACAGCTCGAGCTTGGCTTGGATTAGAGCCCGAATGCCTTTGGTTCCCACAAGACGAAGAAGCAGCCATTACTCTTTTCTACCTTATATATGCATTCTTCCTCATCCATTTGCCACAAGTCTCCGATGCAGTAGAAAGAAAAAAAAGTTATATAAAATTTAAAATCTTTAAATTTGCTCAGATACTTTCCTAGCTTGCAACCAAACAGACACCAAGACATAATGTAAAGTTGTTTATGAATCAACTGTCCAAAAGTTAAATTTCAAGCCAAAAATTAAAAATTCTAGAATTGAAAAATCTAAGATTGGCAAAAGATACTTACAGAGAGGGATAGTGAATAGAGAGCCTGTGTAGATTGAAAACCTCTGTAAGAATTCTGTAGATTGAAAACCATTGTGAATGATTGATTGCAGCCGATTGAGCTTCTACTGAATAAAGAGATAAAGGAAAAACATAGAAACGTAAGACTTCTAGAAAGGAGATAAGGCACATGGCATTTAGAATTCAACCAGTCAAGGTTTTTTAAATGTCTCACATACCTTTGATTTCATATTGTAATAGCGTTCACACTCACATTAACTAAAGCCTTTATCCACATGTCAACCCCACATAGATTCCAGCCTATGTCCGTGACATCCCCTCTCGCGGGTTATATATAATATTGCTTTAGCATGTATAGTCATGAGTTAATATTAATAATAGTGTTATGTGACATTGATTGGAGGTGAGTTTAACCTACTAAGTTGTTTGAGGGTGTCCAGTTGGGAACTCAGTTTTGGCCAATATGGTAATCCCAAGTTGGAATGTGTATTGGTGGGTCCCAGTTGAGATGAGACATTGTATGTGAAACACCCTATGTGCCAAAATGTTTATTAAGACTTAAATGATTTATTATTTTATTGTTAATAATATCATGTTATTAGGTGGTGACCACTTTTGGGGTCAATTAGGGGTACTTTTGTGAGCACGAATTGAACACATTACATAATTAGTAGGTTAATTAGCAACTTCATATAATTATATGAGACCTATGTGAGACATAGACAAATACTCATTTAGGACAGTTTCATAATTAGTAGAGGCGTAATTGCAAAACTAGCAAACTAGTGGAGGTTTCATAATAAAATTGGGAAACTTATATAAGTATGACACCTAAGAAGGTGACACACCACCTTCTACATCTCATTTTTGCCAAGACTTATACAGTTACAGAGAGGACGACGAGAGTTGCGACAATGTTGACGGTGACACTTTCGACGCCGATTGATGCGCTTAACGACGTCGATTTTTAAAATAGGCTATATATTCGGACTCCTGGAGGTGAGTCTAATCTATTGATACTAATTTTATTGAGTTCTGCGACAGTTTTTCCGCGACCCATTTTGGGGTTTTAGCTCATAACTTGTAGTCTTTGTATAGGATTTGTACATGGTTCATAGTAGGACTCTAATCTTGTGATTAGGAGCGAAACCTATGAGGTGAGTGATATTAATTTTGATATTTGGATGATTTCCATGTTGGGTTCAATTATAATGCCAAAGCATGCCTAATTAGCTTAACCTAGCTTACTTAGTTTATTATTGGAAAAAATTCATGGGGTTAAATTAGGCCCAATTTGATTGTGAAAGCACGGTATGATGTTTAAATGAGCATGTAGAGTTGCCTATTTGGGTCAATGGAATTGCTAGTTCTATACCACTATTAGGTAATCATCGTGGTAATGACCACGGCCGTCAGAGGTCTATGGGATCGTACATGTGAGGGCGTGGGTCATGATTAGTCACGTGGGCATGGGGAGTGGAGCCGCAGACTAGCTGGTAATGGTGGGAGTGAACGAATGATTTCTGGAGACTATAGTTCTTTGTAATATATTGAATTGAGAATGTTCATTATTCATGATCATGATTAGCATTATTCACTTAGTATATAGCTTATATATTGTAATGGCTATTGAATAACCATCGTAGGTGATCGCGGTGAGGAATCAGGGAAGTGAGCCAGATGCTAGCTTGTGGTTTTTGGGAGTTGAAGTGGCTTTGTTTATAGTTACTAATTTTTAGAGTAAATTTGGTAAATGATTGTAAACAGTTTAAATTTAGGTTGTTTATGTTGTAATTTGTTGATTTCAACTTATGGTTGAGGCTATGTTTTGTGTAGTTCTTGTAATCAAATTAGGAAGTTGTGTAGTAGTTGGGATTGTGTTTTATCATGGTGTTTTTATAGTGTTATTGGAATGGGACGTTTGAACTTGGGATTTATTTGTTGGGTTGGTTGTAAATGGTTATATTTAGTACTTTTCTTAAAGTATTTTTAAACTCTTGCTTGTACTTGGAAGCTCATGTTTGTGACTTTGATTTTACTCTAAATGGTTTAAATCATTAGTATTGATTTCAACTTGTGATTCCGTAATATTACATGAAAATTTACTAGTTGCTAAAAATAGGATTTTTGGCTGATTGTAAAGACCGGGTTTTGTCTTTTATTAGTTGAGCTTCTTTTGTTTAAGCTTATTTTGGAACTTTAATCACTTGAGTTAAGCCTTGGTGGCATGCCACGTGTCCTAGGATCATTTGGATAGTTCCAGGGTGTGACATTTAGTGGTATCAGAGCAGTAGCTTAGAACCTTGGATACGAGAGACGACGATTGAGAGTACGTGTAGATGTTGACCATGTAGATGCATTTCATGAATGCATAAGAGCAATTGCTGCTCTATTGTATTATAATATATTGGCATAGCATGCAAGATATTTATTTGAATTGACTGACATGTAAGAAAATGGATCCGAATCGGGAACATTCACCTCATTCGAGGTTGGACCATCTAGAAGATGTGGTACGCAACTTTGTAGGGGTAGTATGTGATCGGGTACCTACAAACCCACAACCACAGGCCGAACGGGGAGTCATTGAGCAATTTTATAAAAGGAAGCCGAGTCAATTCGAGGAAGGCCCAGATCCATCACAAGCAGATCATTGGGTAATGGATATGAACCGTACCTTTCGGGCAGTAGAGTGTATAGACGGGGAAAAGATAATGTATGCTACTGATACTTTGAAGGGTGAAGCCCAGAATTGGTGGACAAATGTGATTGAACAAGGGGCACCTAAGATATGGGACAGGTTTGTGAAGGTCTTCTATAAGCGTTACTTTCCAGCATCCGTCAAGACATAAATGGGGCGAGAGTTTGCAAATCTGCAACAAGGGGAGATGACAGTGAATGAGTATATAGCAAAATATAATAGTTTACTTCGGTTTGCACATCGAACACTACCAAGAGAAGTGGATAGGGCACGAAAATTTGAAGAAGGACTATAGGATAATATTAGAAGCCGAGTGGATACACATTAACTCCGATAGGTGGCTGATGCACAAGATGTTTCCTTGATAGCAGAAAGAGATATTGACAAGTACAAACAGAGCCAACAAAATAAGCGGCCAGCTGAGGGAAAAGGTAAAGGACAAGGTTTCTTTAAGAAGCCGTTCTCGCGAGGTTCCGGTTCTAGCTCAACAGTTCAAAGGGGAAGTTCTTTTTCTAGAAAAGGTTGTCCACTATGTTCAATTTGTAATTTCCAACATGGGGGTGCATGCCACTTAACACTTGTGTGTAATATTTGTAGGCAGAAGGGGCATATAGCAAGGAATTGCCCACAATCTCGAACCCAGAGTACAGGGAGCATAAATCTAGACATGAGGGAAAAATGCTTTGAATGTGGATAGCCAGGACATCAAGCTAAAGATTACCCAACAAGACGACAGCGAGGGACAGGTTCTGGAGCTTCAACTGGGGCAAAACCAGGAACAAGTGTGGACAAAGGGAAAGGGCCTGAACAAAGACAAGGAAGGTATTTTCGACTAATGCCGGGGGATGCTGTAGCTACCGATTCTGTGGTGTCAGGTACATTACTCATTTGTTCACACCCGGCGCATGTTTTAATAGATTCAGGGTCAACACATTCTTTTGTTGCATATGAATTTGGTAAACACTTAAACAGCATGTCAGAACCTTTAGGGTATGATTTGTCAATATCGTTACCCTTAATTAAACCCATGGTGACTTCATCAATGTTTAAAGCATGTGAAATCAGGATAAATAATAGGGTTTTGGCAGTGAATTTAATTTCGTTGGCCATTAATTATTTTGACATAATATTGGGTATGGATTGGTTATCCGTGAACCAAGCAACTATCGATTTTGAACATAAAAGAGTTACTTTTAGACCGACAGGACAAGGGGATTTTAGTTTTCAAGGAACTGGTGTTGTAGAACCACCATATTTGGTGTTAGCAATTCGGGTAGGCAAGTTATTGAAACAAAGTTGTCGAGGGTTCTTATGTTCAATAATTGACACACAGGTTACAGGGACTAAAGTAGAAGATATTTCAGTTATATGAGAGTTCCTAGATGTGTTCTTTGAAGATCTTCCTGATGTACTAGTTGAGCAAGAAATTGAATTTACTATTAAAGTAGCCTCGGGGTCTCAGCCGATATCAAAAATACCGTATAGAATTGCACCGGTGGAGTTGAAGGAATTGAAGATTCAATTGCAAGATCTTCTAGATAAGGGATTCATTCGACCTAGTGTATCGCCGTTGGGTGCACCAGTTTTGTTTGTCAAGAAGAAAGACGGGACTATGAGAATGTGTAATGATTATCGAGAACTCAAAAAGTTAACTATCAAGAACAAATATTCGTTGCCTAGGATCGATGACTTCTTTGATCAACTTCAAGGAGCCCAGGTCTTTTCTAAGATTGATCTGCAATCGGGATACCATTAATTAAGGATCAAAGAAGAGGATGTGGAGAAGACAGCGTTCAGGACCCGTTATAGTCATTATGAATTTCTTGTCATGCCTTTTGGAGTTACAAACGCACCGATAGCATTAATGGATTTGGCGAATCGAGTGTTCAAAGACTATCTGGACAAGTTTGTAATTATCTTCATAGATGATATCTTAATGTATTCTAAGAGTGTGGAAGATCATGAGAGGCATCTATGATTGGTCCTATAACAACTCCGTGAAAAGAAGTTGTTCAGAAAATCAAAAAAGTGTGAATTCCGGTTAACTGAATAGCATTTCTGGGACACATGATATCAAAAGAGGGTATATCAGTAGATCCACAAAAGATTGAAGCTGTGGCCAATTAGAAATCACCGATAAGTGTGCCAGAAGTATAAAGCGTCTTGGGATTAGCTAGATATTACCGAAGGTTCGTGGACAAATTTTCAAGAATTGCGATGCCAATGACACAACTTATGTGAAAAGATGCTCCTTTTGTTTGGAGTCTAGAGTGTGAGGAACGTTTTGTTGAATTGAAGACTCGTTTAATGACAGCACCAATATTAACCATTCCTTTAGGTACTACAGGGTTTGTGATATATAGTGATGCTTCCTATCGAGGTTTAGGCTGTGTTTTGATGCAAAACAACAAGGTAATTGCCTATGTCTCACAACAATTAAGATCATACAAAGTAAACTATCCGACTCATGATCTTGAGTTAGCGGCGGTTATCTTTGCTTTGAAGATTTGGAGGCACTATCTCTACGGGGAAAAGTGTAAAATTTACACTGATCATAAAAGTCTAAAATATCTATTTACACAGCGAGATTTGAATATGAGGCAGAGGAGATGGTTAGAGCTAATGAAGAATTATGACTTAACAATCCAATATCATCCAGGGAAAGCTAATGTGGTGGCCGATGCGCTGAGTCGAAAGTCGATAGACAATCTGGCTTATGCTTTAACTTCGCAAGAAAGGTTGATTCGAGAAATGGGGCAATTGAAGCTAGAGGTGATTCCAGAAACTAGAGGTGGTCTAATGTCAGCCATTATTGCACAGCCGTCCCTAATTAATGAAATTTGAGTCAAATAGCTTTAAGATCCAATGTTGAAGAAGATTCATGATGAGATACCTGAAGGTAAGCAACCAGAACTTACTTTTGAGAATGGTATGTTGAAATTTAGGAATCGGGTTTGTGTACCCAATATAGATGGTATCAAGGAAGTAATTTTGGAAGAGGCACACAACACGAAGTACTCAATCCATCCAGGTAGTACTAAAATGTACCGTGACTTGCATCTACTGGTGGTCAGGGATGAAACGAGAAGTAGCAGAACATGTGGCACAGTGTGTGGCTTGTCAAAGGGTAAAGGTAGAACACCAAAAACTAGCAGGAAAATAAGAACCATTACCTATACCAAAGTAGAAATGGGAAAATATCACAATGGACTTTGTGGGAGGTTAACCGAGATCTAGAAAGTCAAGTGACAGTGTATGGGTAATCATTGATCGATTAACCAAGTCGGCACATTTTCTACCAATCAAGACCAATGATCAAAAGAAATTAGCTGAATTGTATGTTCAAGAAATTGTGAGACTTCATGGAGTTCCAGTATCTATAGTTTCAGATCGAGATAGTACATTTACATCAAGATCTTGGCAGGGAATGCAGAAAGCGATGGGTACTAAGTTGAGTTTCAGTACAGATTTTGATCGGGAGAGAACAAATCCTATTTATACGCCTTAACGAGCATTTGTTAGTACCTTTTTATCCTGTTTTTGTATATTTTTACTTCGTTTTCTATTTTCTGACAGGTTTTGGAAGAAATCAAGTATATCAGGCTAAACAGGGTGAAAAAGCAGAAGAAAAGAAACTGAAAAGGCCAAGTCGCGCGCGCGAGCCGCGGGCGCGAAAATCCGAGAATCGCTCGCCCGATCCGCGCGCGCAAAGTCCTAAATGTCGTGCTCGCGCGACCCGCTCGCGCGATATGTGTAAAAACCAAAGTTGCGTATTTCAGTATACTGAAGAATCCTGTGCAAACGAGATGTCCTAACTGCGTCCAGATTGTAAATTATATCAGTTTCAGTTTGTCTCGAGTTAGAAAGGTTTCCAAAAACTTGTTGTAATTCTATATATATCCTATTTTACTTCAATTAAAGGGTTAGACATTGTTGGCAATTATAATATACAACCACATATACATACTTTCAGCCATTGAAGGGAGGGAAGCAAGGAGAAGAAGAAGAAGACCAAGGGTTTCCATGGCCTCCTCTATCAACTACTTGCTATCTACCACTTCTATGGATAGCTAGATCATAGATCTAGGGTTTCAATGAAACCCTAGTCGAGTAATAGGGAGTATTTTATGTTTTTATTTTAGTTTTATTATGTATGGATGACAGTCACATGTTCCGAGGATTTTTATAAATAAATCGTACTTCTAGTGATTAAATCATTACTTTCAGAATTTATTCTCGTCTTAGATCTATTTTGACTGTGATGTGCTCAATGATCTATTCTTGTTATGCTTGTTTAGATTGTTTACATGTGATGGTGCTTTATTGATTTGTGCTATCAAGTATCCGAATAGTCCATGCCTAGATTAGACGGATTATACCACAACCCTAGTTTAGTGTGGGATAATTCGTGCTAACCGAAGATGGATTATGTTGGTGCTTGAACCATGATTATCTTCTTGTCGGAGGGATTGGGCTTGTAGCTACAATTCTCCATTATCATCCAACGTAATAAGCTAAAGTAATTCATAAATATTCCTATTATGAAGCTAGTGGTGGATTTGCAATCCTAGGTTCCCTTAAACATTATTTAAAAACAACAATTTAAATTGCTTTCATAGTTTAAATTTATTTTTATGTTCTTAGTTTAATTCAAATTAAAATCAAATCCGTTTTCTTAATTAACTAAATTTAGGTTTTAAAATTAAGTCGCTGTAGTAAATCAATCTCTGTGGGTTCGACCTTTACTTTCACACTACAAATCTTTAGAAAAGTAAAGTATACTTTTATATCTTGATATTGACAACATCAGCTTTCCATCCTCAAACTGATGGACAGTCAGAACATGCAATTCAGAAACTTAAAGATATGCTTCGAGTTTGTGTTTTGGATTTTAAAGGTGATTAGGAAGAGCATTTGCCATTGGCTGAATTTGCTTATAATAATAGTTATCAATCCAGTATTGGGATGGCGCCTTTTGAGGCTTTATATGGACATAAGTGTCGTTCTCCACTTTGTTGGACTGAGGTTGGTAAGAGGAGATTGATAGGGTCTGAAATTGTTCAGCAGACTACGAAAAAGATAAAGACAATACAACAACACCTTCAAACAACCCAAAGTAGATATAAAAGCTATGCGGACTTGAAAAGAAGATCGATGGAGTTTAAAGTTAGGGATTTTGTATTCTTGAAAGTATCACCTTCAAAGGGTATTATGAGGTTTAGGAAACGTGGGAAGTTTAATCCAAAGTATGTTAGGCCATTTGAGATCATTGGGAGAGTTGGACCGGTAGCATACCAGTTGGAATTGCCACCAGAATTAGCTAATGTACACGATGTATTTCATATATCAACGTTAAGAAGATGTGTATCGAATCCTAAGAAAGTGATTGTTCCAGAGCCATTGGAAGTCAAGGAAGACTTGACTTATATCAAGCATCCGGTCAAGATACTTGACCGAAAAGAACAAGCTCTGTGGACGAAGACTATTTCTTTAGTCATGGTGCTTTGGCAAAATCACATCGTTGAGGAAGCCACGTGAGAAAGAGAAGATGAAATGAAAGAAAAGTATCCGTTCTTGTTCGAAACTTGAGGTACTGCGAGTTTGGGGACAAACTCACTTTTAAGGAGGGGAAAGATGTGACATCCACTCCTGCGGGTTATATTTAATATTGCTTTAGCATGCATAGTCATGAGTTAATATTAATAATAGTGTTATGTGACACTGATTGGAGGTGGGTTTAACCCACTAAGTTGATTGAGGGTGTCCATTTGGGAATCCAGTTTTGGCCAATATGGCAATCCCAAGTTGGGATATGTGTTGGTGGGTCCCAGTTGAAATGGGACATTATATGTGGAACACCCTATGTGTCTAAATGTTTATCAAGACTTAAATGAATTATTATTTTATTGTTAATAATATTATGATTTTAGATGGTGACCACTTTTGGGGTCAATTAGGGTACGTATGTGAGGACGAATTGAACACGTTGCATAATTAGTAGGCTAATTAGCAACTTCATATAACTATATGGGACCACTTATGGGACCCATGCGAGACAGACAAATACTCATTTAGGTTTGGGATAATTTTAGTACAGTTTCATAATTAGTAGGGGCGTAATTGCAAAACTAGCAAACTAGTAGGGGTTTCATAATAAAAATGGGAAACTTATATAAGCATGACACCTAAGAAGGTGACACACCACCTTCTACATCTCATTTTTTCCAAGACTTATACAGTTATAGAGAGGAAGACGAGAGTTGCGACAACGTTGACGGTGACGCTTTCGACACCGAGTGATGCGCTTAACGACGTCAGTTTTTAAGACAGGCTATATGTTCGGACTCTTGTAGGTGAGTCTAATCTATTGGTACTAATTTTATCGAGTTCTGTGATAGTTTTTTCGCGACCCATTTTGGGGTTTTAGCTCATAACTTGTAGTTTTTGTATAGGATTTGTACATGGTTCTTAGTAGGACTCTAATCTTGTGATTAGGAACGAAACCTATGAGGTGAGTGATATTAATTTTGATGTTTGGATGATTTCCATGTTGGGTTCAATTGTAATGCCAAAGCATGCATAATTAGCTTAACCTAGCTTACTTAGTTTATTATTGGGCAAAATTTATGTGGTGAAATTAGGCCCAATTTGATTGTAAAAGCACGGTATGATGTTTAAATGAGCATGTTGAGTTGCCTATTTGGGTCAATGGAATTGCTAGTTCTATACCACTATTAGGTAATCATTGTGGTGATGACCACAACCACCAGAGGCCTACGGGACCGTACGTGTGAGGGCGTGGGTCATAACTAGTCATGTGGGCTTGGGGAGTGGAGCCGCGAACTAGCCGGTAATGGTTGGAGTGAACTAGTAATTGCCAGACTATAGTTCTTTGTAATATATTGAATTGAGCATACTCATTATCAATGTTCTAAAAATCGCTAGGCGCTAGTCGGGCGGCGGAGGGGGGCCTAGCGCCTAGGGGCCTAGGCGGACGCCTAGGCGGATTTTTTTTTATAAATAAAATTAATTATATAATAGATATATATACAAGTTATGTGGTGTTAATTAAAATAATTATAGATTTCTGGTTCAAATAATATATATATATATATATATATATGTATATATATATACAAAGATTCTCTTAAGAGGGCCACCTCTCTTTATTAAAGAAAGGACCTCTGTTTTGACCGTCGGATTGTGTTTAAAAACTGTGAAATGACAAACTGCCATTAATGAAAACACGATCCGACGGCCAAAACAGAGGTCCTCTCTTTAATAAAAAGAGGACGCCCTCTTTAGAGCCTGACTGTATATATATATAAAGGTTATGTGGTGTTTTTTTGGAAATAAGTAAAGATTATTAGAAGTTTTAATATTTAAAAAATTATTAGGGATCTCTCCATAATTAACTTAAACCTTAAGTATATATATACTAATGTTAGAGTTTTTTTTTTCAAAGAGTAAAGACCCAAATAAGACTTTCTAGCATTCTCACCCTAGCCCGCCTAGCACCGCCTAGCCCGCCTTGGCCCCGCCTAGCACCGCCTAGGCCCCGCCTAGAGGCTGACTAATCCACTGGCCGATTTTCGCAAACGCATTGGGAAAATCTCGACGGCCAGGCACCGCCTAGCGCCTAGGCGGCCGCCTAGGCCGATTTTTAGAACACTGCTCATTATTCATGATCATGATTAGCATTATTCACTAAACATATAGCTTATATATTGTAATGGTTATTGAATAACCATCGTAGGTGATCGCGGTGAGGAATCGGGAAAGTGAGCCAGCTTTGTTTATAGTTACTTATTTTTAGAGTGAATTTGGGTTGTTTATGTTGTAATATGTTGATTTCAACTTACGGTTGAGACTATGTTTTGTGTAGTTCTTGTAATCAAATTAGGAAGTTGTGTAGTAGTTGGGATTGTGTTTTATCATGGTGTTTTTATAACTAGTGTTATTGGAATGAGACGTTTGAACTTGGGATTTATTTGTTGGGTTGGTTGTAAATGATTATATTTAGTACTTTTCTTAAAGTGTTTTTAAGCTCTTACTTGTACTTGGAAGCTCATGTTTGTGACTTTGGTTTGACTCTAAATGGTTTGAATCATTATTGTTGATTTCAACTTGTGATTTGGTAATATTATATGAGAATTTACTACTTTCTAAAAATAGGATTTTTAGCTAATTGCAAAGACAAGGTTTTGTCCTTTGTTGGTTGAGCTTCTTTCATTTAAGCTTATTTTAAACTTATTTTGGAACTTTAATCACTTGAGTTAAGCCTTGGTGTCGTGCCATGTGTCCTAGGATCATCTGGGTGGTTCCAGGGCGTGACAATGTCTTCCGCTATTAGTTATACTAATAGATAGATAGAAGTAGATAGATAGATAGGTCAGGGATGATTTGGTGGCAATTTCGCATATAACTGATCAGTATACTGTGATTATACCGTGAGAAAGGGTGATGTAATTACTGTCATATACATGCCCATTTATAGTTGTGAATCTGTGATGATTAGTGCTTACACATTCACATCCTCTAAAATCATCATTCACAACTCTTGTCTGTTGCATTATGTTCATGTGACTTTTTTCAAACTTTTAGATGAGATTGGATAAGAATATCCAATAGTGAAAAATATGTATACTATTATATGTATATCGCGTAAGGAAGATGGGTTTCCAAAACTTCTCTCTAAAATAGTTATTGATAAGTGTTAGTATAGGTTCATTAGATACATCCTATATATGTGATATAGTCTAGATACATTATACTAGCTTTAGTGTACTGCATTGTACTACGTATTTCCCTATTTAGATTTCTCTTAGCCTATATAAAGGCTCCTCCTCTTTGTAATGATACATATTAGAGATATACAGATTATTTCTTCCAATATTCTCTTTCTGTCTCTTAATCTTTCTCATGGTATCAGAACCATAATCTTGGTGACCTTCTTCCCATCTGCCACATCAGAGCACACCAAAAACCTTCTAATTCGTCATTAGTCAAACATCTACCATTACTGTCACACCCCAACCCACCTCGAGTGGATTAGGACACGTGTAACAATGCTACAAGCGCTCAATTGTACTAATTAGCAAAAAAACACGCGAATTACTAAGAAACACGTGTGTTAAACGACATAAAAGAACTTTGTCGTGACAAAACAGTCCCCAAGGGTAAAATGATCATTAATAAAGTATAGAAAATTTTATACCAAAAGATATGTCTTTGAGTCCTGGTTCCAACGCAAAAAAAATGGCGCACGAATCCGAATTTTCTAGAAAAAACTATGTTTGTTTCCGTAAAAGTCGTATGGCTGAAACCAGACCTCCGGATCAATCCGCCCCAAAACCGGATCGATCCGGTTTTAGCATAATCAAATTTCTGGCTCCTCCAGATGCTCTAGATCAATCCGCTCAAGGCCCGGATCGATCCGGATTCTGCAGCATGTGGAAACCTCAAGAAACATTCCAAACACCTTCCTAAACATGTTTTAACATTAACCAAGCATGTGGAACATACACATACCCATAATTGAATCAAACCCACCATGAACACAACTCCTTTTTTATTCAAAACAAGTTTTTGAAGCTTGAAACTCAATTCTTATCAAAAGTTCATAGAACTTGTTGGACATGAATTCAAAACTAAAACCAACATCATACATAGAAATAAAACTTGTCTACAACACTTGCGACACATCCGGACTTGCCGAAATGGTCCAACATTACTACTCACCCATAAACAACCACAACATAGAAAATTTACATAAGTTTTCCCAAGTTCAACTACAACCCCACCAACAACATATATTACAACATAAGTCAAGAATACTAAATCACAACTCATACTATATTACAAGTTATAGACATAACTATAAGTCTCAAATCTCTCCCTCGTTCCCGAGCACGTTACTTCCTCTCTGGATATTGCTCTGTACCTGCGGTGGTTGTTATTTACCACAACAGAAAAGGAAAACGGTTTTCTTAAGCATTACGCTTAATGAATATTCTAAACATGATTTGAATGTTTAATGTGTGCAATGCAACAATTAACACATAAATCATATCCGTAATCGCCGAACCACCGGTTTAATGATTCATTCATACTCGAAGACCTTCCCTTGGTCCCGTGGTCACTTCTATTCCTTGGACTTCCATATTTATCTGAATATTCCTCTTCCCCACCCTTATTACTCCCAACAATGAATCATTTTCCCGATGCTCATTGAATACCACATAGACATATACGCACATAAACATGGCAATTCTACATAGTGACATGCAAATCACAAATCTAGCAATTTCATAACTTCTAAGCATGATTTCAACAACCCAATATATATAAAGAACATTGAACACCTTAAACCTCAATCACTTTAGTTAGAAAACTCACCTCTAACAAGTTTCACCCAAAATCATACCAAGAAGTGCATAATTTCACCAATTCCCAGCCCAAAGTTCACTTCGAAGAAATTCCTACATGAACTTGATAGACGGCGTCTCACCAATTAGTATGAGCTACCAAAATCCGATGATTAAAATGTGAATTATAGGTATTGAAACGATCGTCTCACCTCCACGAGTCCGAATACAGCTTCGGTTCGCGAATTGGACCATCGGAGGGCCATTCCGGCGTCGGTGACGGTTTCTCCGAGCTCTCTCTTTCCCTTTTGTTTTAATTTCTGTAAATATGAGAGTTTTCCTCTCTCTTGACACCTATACATTCATATACATGGGGTGTCTTAACCTCATTTTTCCCATTTTTCGTTTACACCCCCGGAACTCTTAAGTTCTCATTATGAAATCCCCCAAATATTCCATTAACTACCCAATTATTTAATGAGTGTTTGTCTAAGTTCTGTATAAGTCCCAACGTGGGTCCCACTTATTTTGTGAAATTACTATCGCACCTACCAATTATAAGTCTTTTTTTTTAGTTATACCCTTATTTGGGTATCCAAACTAATACCAAATACCAACATATAACAATATAATTTAAAGCAACTTAAACATGTACTCATTTAACCATATAAAATGCATCTAACATATAAATGCAAATTCTATCATTTGGGCCCTTCATTGGGTCCCACTTCAATTCCTATCCCACCTCACTGGGGACTTTTCCAAGTGGTGTCCTTTACTGAACTCTTTTCCATGGGCGAATCCAAGCCTCCCTTATTCCATAATATACACTAATTATACAAATTAATGCATATTAAGATAATAACCAAACATTTTTCGGGTACGGGTGTTACAATAACCCATCCATATTGATTCCATTACCCATCTATATTGATCCACGTTACATCATTATCACTATCCTGCATTATCATTTTACTAAAATAGACTACCCATTTGATCATTTGATCTCACGCTGCATCATCAACATCTACATCTCACCAATCTACCACATATTGATCCCACTACCCATTTGATCCCACGCTACATCATCATTAACATCTACATATCACCAATCTGTCATCCCTTCTACCAAATTGATCAATTTACCAATCCATACTAACCCGCCACCCTCACATCTATATATAACACCACAATCCGTTCTATAACCTAATCAACCCGACCCACACCGTACCAATCGGTTCTACTCACTATGGAGCGTAATGACCTTTCCCATCATATTTCCACCATTTTGGATGGAACCAACTACATCCCTTGGGCCCATGCTATGTCTAGTTTCCTCAAAGGCCGCAAGATTTGGCGTTATGTCACTGGTGACATCTCGACACCCAAGCCCATTACAGACGAAACGGAAGCTAAATATCTTGATCGACTTGAAGACTAGGACAGCAAGAATCATCAGATCATTACCTGGTTCTGAAATACCTCTGCTAGCTCTATCCATCTTCAGTTTGGCCGATTTTCTATGGCAAAACCTATCTGGGATTTCTTGGAAAATCGCTACACCACTACTGATCTTGCACACCAATATCAGCTCCTTAGCAACCTTCATCGCATGTGACAACAACCTAGTCAATCAGTCAACACTTTCCTCTCTGAAATCCACTATATATGGGACCAACTTACTTCATCTGAGCCTACTTGGACCAATTCATCTGATGCTGAAAAATTCTACCAATATCGGGACCAACAACATTTGGTTCTATTCTTAATGGCCCTTAATGACGAATTTGAACCTGTTCGCGTATCTCTTCTCCATCGCAACCCTCTACCCACTCTGGAGCAAGCTGCTTCTGAACTCCTTTCTAAGGAAACCCGTCTTGCGAGTGTCTTGCCACTCGCAAGACTCCCCATAACGTTGCAGCCTTAGCCGTTCACAACGGGCCCTCATTTAATCAAAACAATTATCAATCCACCTCTTCGAGACAAACTTGCAACTACTATAAATTGCCTGGACATGTTCTCCTGGATTGTCCCACATGTGTTTGTAAGTACTGTAAGAAACTCGAGCATGGTCACTATCAAAGTGATTGCTTTCGGAATCCAAACCGAACCTCCCACACTAACCTGTCCCGAGGGGGTTCTTCTAAGCCAAGTAACACACTTCGAAGAGGTCCAAACAAATCTGTAACCACAACTGTTGAGAGTCCACCATCTACAACTCCTACCGAAAGGTTTTCTGTTACTCATCTTGAGGACTTTCTCAAACAGGTTTTGGCACATTCTGGTAATCCACCTTCTACTGCTATGTTTGTCACTCCAGGTAACTCATCTTGGTTCTTTGATTCTGCCTGCTGTAATCATATGACACCCAATTCTACCATCTTTTCTACCAAATGCTCTGCTCTTCACACACCAACCATGCACACTACTGATGGTTCCCATACGTCTATTGACCATGTAGGAGACATCTCCACATCTCATACCTCTCTTCCCAATGCCTATTTTATCCCCAAACTCACCCTAAATCTCATTTCTGTTGGTCGGCTTTGTGACCTTGGACTCACTATTACTTTTTTTGCATCTGGTTATTGTGTGCAGGATGCAAAGATGGGACAGAATCTTGGGATAGGCCATAAGACTGGACGACTCTTTGAACTCATCAGCCTTCACATCCCATCTCACCTTACTACTTCATGTCCAAGGGCAGCTTCCACCACATCCGTTCCATCTTTCAGTCTTTGGCACACTAGATTAGGTCATGCTTCCATTAGTCGTCTACAAACTTTAGTTTCTAGTGGTCAATTACGGACAATGGTTAATGAACATGTTGATTGTCTTTCTTGTCAAATTGCAAAACAATCGGCGTTGCCGTTTAATAAAAGTGTCTCTCTTTCTTCTGAACCTTTTGACTTAATTCATTCTGATGTTTGGGGACCCTCTTCCACTGTCACTATGGGGGGATCTAGATACTTCGTAATCTTTATAGATGACTACTCATGTTATACTTGGATTTATCTTATGCATAGTCGGTCAGAATTACTACAGATATACTTCGACTTTGCTAACATGATAAAAACCCAATTCTCTTGCCATATCAAAGTGTTATGTGCTGATAATGTTGTCGAATATAAGGATTCTAGAGTCCTTCAATTCCTTCGCCAACATGGCGTACTTCCTCATCGATCATGTCCTGGCACTTTCCAACAAAATGGGCGTGCTGGGCGTAAACACACACATATTTTCAACACTGTTCGTGCCATACTTTTATCTACATCGTGTCCTGAACGTTTTGGGGTGAAGCCACTCTCACATCCATTTATACAATGAATCGTGTCCCCTCTCCCACCATAGAAAATCAGTCTCCTTATGAACGCCTCTATGGTCACCAACCTGAATAAAACACTCTTAAAATATTTGGTTGTGCCTGCTTTGTTCTACTCCAACCACATGAGCGTACTAAGCTAGAACCTCAATCTCGCTTATGTTGCTTCTTGGGTTATGGCGTTGAACACAAAGGTTATCGGTGCTGGAATTTCATTTTAAAACGTCTCCGTATATCTCGCCATGTTATCTTCTAGGAACACAAAATGTTTTCTTCCATGTCCAAGTTTCACCTCTCCCCTACTACTACTCCCATCTTCTTCACTGATCCTTCCACTGATCTATTTCCTGACACTGCTAATACAAATCTGTCTCCTGTATCACTCTCTCCATCCTTGCTATCTCCTCTCCTAGATAATCAAACTAAATCATCCACTTTACCCTCTCATGAGTTACAAACTCCAACCCCTGTGGTACAAGTTCCAATTAATGAGTTTGAACCTGAGTCATCCATCGTACCCTCTCCTAAGTTGCCTGCTTCACTTGATGGATTTGCACTAGCTTTCAATGATCACCCACGCCGTAGTGACCAGGTAAGAACTCAATCAGTTTGTCTTCGTGATTTTGTAGTTCTTTCCACCATTTTATCCCATCATGAGCCTCAGTCTTATCGTGAGGCTAGCTCTAACCCACTTTGGCAGAAAGCAATGAATGATGAAGTACAGGCATTGGATCAAAATCATACATAGGATCTTGTTGATCTTCCAATGGAAAAAATGTTATGGGGGTGTAAGTGGGTTTATAAAATCAAAACCCATTCTGATGGGTCTATTGAACGCTACAAAGCCCGTCTGGTGGCTAAGGGATTTACACAAGAGTACAGTATTGATTATGAGGAGACCTTTGCTCCTGTTGCTCGCCTTACTTCAGTTCATAGCCTTATTGTTGTTGCAGCAATTCGTAGTTGGGACTTACTTCAGATGGATGTGAAAAATGCCTTCCTCGATGGTGAACTTAATGAATAATTTTACATGCGTCCTCTTGGTTATCATCACTCTCCTCATCAGGTCTGTAAGCTTCGTCGGGCTCTCTATGCTCTCAAATAAGCCCCTCGTGCATGGTTTGCCAAATTTAGCACTAATGTTGAGAACTTTGGGTTCACTTCTAGCTCCTATTATTCTGCTCTCTTTATTCGTAAGACAGATCAGGGAACTACTCTGCTTCTACTCTATGTCGATGATATGATAATTATGGGGAATGACTCAACCGGGATCTCAGATCTCAAGATATATCTCAGTCAGCATGCTGAGATGAAGGACCTTGGGAAACTTAACAACTTCTTGGGGCTTAAAATCACTTCCAACGCTGATGGTTATTATCTTTCACAAGCAAAATTGTAACGACCCTGATGCTGTGTGTTGTAGGGGAAGTTCGTCCCACATCGCCTTGGGAAGGAAGGGTAATGTGCTATTTATGGGGGGCCATAGGGGAACCTAGTTAGATGCATTTTGGGCAGGCTTGTGGGCTTGTGCCAGGAAAAATCCGTGCAGGTTGGGCCCAAAGCGGATAATATCTTATTGGGGGAGACTTAGGTCATGATAGAATGATATCAGAGCCTGACCCAGCCAGAAGTGTGCCAACGGGAACGTTGGGCTCTAAGGGGGGGTGGAATATAATGACCCTGATGCTGTGTGTTGTAGGGGAAGTTCGTCCCACATCACCTGGGGAAGGAAGGGTAATGTGCTATATATGGAGGGCCATAGTGGAACCTAGTAATACGCGCTTTGGGCAGACTTGTGGGCTTATGCCAGGAAAAATCCGTGCGGGTTGGGCCCAAAGCGAACAATATCTTACTGGGGGAGACTTGGGTCGTGACAAAATATTCTTATGATCTTCTTACCCGTGTAGGCATCACTGATAATAAAACCAGTCCTACTCCTCTAAAGCTCAATTCTAAGCTCATTCCTATGCATGGTACTCCTCTTGATGATCCCACACTGTATCGCCAGCTGGTAGGGAGCCTTGTCTATCTCACAGTTACTCGACCAGACAAAGCATATGCCGTCCATATTGTAACCCAGTTCCTTTCTACTCCCCGCTCATCTCATTTTGTAGTTGTGCTACTTATTCTCAGATATGTCAAAGGAACTATGTTTCATGGTCTACACTTTTCTGCCTATTCTTCACTTGAACTTCGTGCCTATTCTGACGCTGATTGAACAAGAGATCCCACTGATCGTTGCTCCACTACAGGTTATTGCTTCTTCCTTGGTGACTCTATTATTTTTTAGCGAATCAAGAAGCAAACTGTCATTGCCCGCTCTAGCACAGAAGCAGAATATCGCGCCCTAGTTGATGCTACCCAAGAACTCCTCCGACTTCACAGGTTACTTGAGGACTTAGGAGTTGTTCACTCCACTGCCACTACTATTTATTGTGACAATCAGAATGCTATTCAGATTGCTCACAATGATGTTTTTCACGAACGCACAAAACACATTGAGATCGATTGCCCTTTGGTCCGTCACCATCTCACTCATGGAAACGTCCAACTTGTCTCTGTTTCTTCTGCTGATCAAACTACTGATATTTTCACCTAATCTCATCCTCCAGGACGTCTTCAGGATTTGGTTTCTAAACTCAAGTTGCTCTCCATTTTACCACCTTGAGTTTGAGAGGGGATGTTAATAGTCTAGATACATTATACTAGCTTTGGTGTACTACATTGTAATACATATTTCCCTATTTAGATTTCTCAGCCTATTTAAAGGCTCCTCCTCTTTGTAATGATACACATTAGAGATATACATATTATTTCTTCCAATATTCTCTTTCTGTCTCTTAATCTTTCTCAATTTCAATTTAAATGCTCTGAAAATTTTGAAGTATATACTTTTTATATAATAAAATGTGAGAAACTTTTAAAATTCTAAGAAAGTGACGTGTGGTAGAAGTACCAAATTCTTCTGTTTTCATACATAGATATTAGATGTGCTTTTCTTAGCAGTCTTTGTCCACATTAATATATATATATATATATATATGGAATGAAATGGCCGCAAACCAGGACTTTTCCTCTTCCACTTTAAAACAAGAAAAAGTTTCCTAGCAATAGAGGAATTGTCATCCTAAGCCAGATAATTCCCAACCAATGCTGGGCTTGTCTGTTAATAAATGCACTTAGTCTGTTAAATATATGCAGGGCTTGTCAATAGTTACAGAAGCAAAAATAAGAGAGAACTTATTCAGTGAACCTGTCACGCCACGTCTTTATGATGACGTGGTGTGATCTCTCAATCTCAACCATTTATTTATCCTCTACTTCTAGAGGATCATGCCATATGGTTATTAAAATTAAAATAAATAAACAAAAATTAAAAAATAATAATAAAAACCACCCTACCCACCACACATAAATAAATATAAAACATACCCCTGAAAGTTTGGTCATTGTGTCATTTTAGTCTATGTAGTTTCAATTGGGTCAATTTGGTCCCTGCAATTTTAAATTGAAACAATTTGATCCAAATACCCCATTCTGTGAGAAAAATTGATAGAATTTACCCACTAGTATGCACAATTACGCTAATAAGGTTGGGAGATTGGTGTTGTTCCATTTTTGCCCTTAAAAAGTGTGACAATGCAAGTAAATGAGTAATTTATTCTGTCAATTTTTCTCACAGAATTGAACATTTGGTTCAAATTGCTTCAATTTAAAACTTCAGGTCCCAAATTGACCCAATTGAAACCATAGGGACTAAAATGACACAAGGACCAAACTTTTAGGGGCATTTTTTGAAGTTATTCATGTCAGTCCATCACCTTTTTAACAGTAAATTGACGGAGGGAGTCTAGGTGATACGCGCTTCAAACTTCAAAGAACATGGGTAATATTACTGAAGAGTAAAGATTGAGACATACCCAAAGACACAACTTTTGAGACAAAACCTAAAAGATGTGTCTATATCTCTCCTGTGATGTCACTGGATCCTACAGTGACACAGAAGAGAGATAGACACATCTCTTGAGTTGTGTCCCAAAAGTTGTGTCTTAGGGTGTGCCTCAAATATTACCCATTACTGAAAGTGGGGGGTTCTAAGTGTGTTGACATTTACCGTAAAAATAACCGTCCACACGTGACGCGTCACGTTGTTTTGGGAGATTCCTCGTGACTCTGCTGACGTATTTCGCTTCCAGCTGGAGTGGCAATTTAGACAAATTAATAATCGGACGGCTAAGATGCAGCTTCTATCTTTTCTACTGAAAAAAAAGAATGTGAAACTTTCCAACTAATTTCAATTTTCTACTTTCTATTACTCTACCTATATATATATTTGTTGGGTTGGATCCTCTCTTCTACTTTCCACTCTCCCACTTTTCTTTTCTCTACCGGCAAAAAACTCACAAAAATTTAGGGGCAAGACACAAAGATAGATTCAGAATGCTTCCAATCCAGAGTCTCTCATTTCTCCGTCTTTGACGCCACCATGATCCTCATGATCGACTACGGTACCCTGACCTTCAACTTCGATGCAGCTGTGAAATGTCTCCAACCCGCCTGGACTGTAATACGAGCCCGAGCAGGATTGGAGGTACGATTTTGCATGACATTAATTATTAAAATTCACTTATTTGCTATACATTACAGATACAACTTGTGTAGAGAGAGAGAGAGAGAGAGAGAGAGAGAGAGAGAGGAACATAATTAAAAGAGCAATTGGTCTTGGGCATGGGTAGTAGCAATTGTTGTCAATGTCCATCCATCCGTTAAGCTCCGTTAAAAATACTAACAGATTTCACACTCATGTCCGGTGGAGGACAAGGAGGTGGTGTTGGAGGTGGAGGTGGTGGTGGTGTTGGAGGTGGGTCGTGTCATGGTGGTGGCTTTGGAGCTGGGGGTGGTGGTGCAGGAGGAGGTGTAGTGTCGGAGGCTGCAACGATGGTGTTAGGGGAGAATCGGGTCAAGGCGGGGCGGAGCCAGAAATTTTAGTCAAGAGGGGCCTAGGCTACACGGTGCCCCCGAGGCGATTTTTTGAGGGTCTAGTACTTACACATAATTGGCAATTTTTTTTTGTATCTATTTATAATATGAGTCTATTTGGTGACATGTAAATATTGTATGGTGTCTTTCAAAATTCTAGGGGGCCTATTTCCAAAACTCATAAAATTCTTGCACTAAAAGTGTAATTTTCAAAATTCTAGAGGCCTTTACTTTTGAGTTGTATATATATGTATATCAATATATGTGTAGTTGATGACACTAAATTGGACTTTGGGCCCATTTGACGGCCTAAACATGAGTTGAGGGGGATCTAAACATAAGTTGTGAGTGACCTAACGTGGGTTACATATTTTTAATGAGGAGGAGGAGGAGGGGGGGGAAGGCTAACAGGGGGGTGGGGGCTAATTTTAAATATGCAATTTTTTATAGGGTATAATTTTAATTTTAAAAAATCCAAGGAGGGCCTGGGTCCATCTTGACCCAGCCCTCAATGGCTCCGCCCCTGGGTCAGGGTGGAGGCTTTGGAGATGGACGTGGTGGTGTTGGAGGAGGTACAGGTGGAGGAGGAGGTGGTGGTGGCATTGGAGGAGGATCTGGACACGGTGGTGGGTTTGGTGTGGGTGGTGGCGTCGGAGGTGGAGCAGGTGGAGGTGTTGGAGGCAGTGGAGGATTCGAAGGTGATGGTGGTGGTGGATGCAGGTGGGAGAGTTGCTGGTGGACTTGGTGGCGATGCAGGAGGAGGAGGTGGCAGCGGCCTTGGTGGTGGGCATGGCGGGGGAGGAGGTTTTGGAGTCGGAATTGGAGTTTGTGTTTGTCACAACCCAAGTCTCGCTCAGTACGATATTGTCCGCTTTGGGCCTAAAACCGCACGGATTTGTTCTTGGGTCACTACCCAAAAAGCCTCTTAGGGAGACTTAGAACCACACATATATAGTATGTTACTTTTCCACACTCAGGCGATGTGGGACGAACTTCCCATAGTGTGTAGCCTGCCAGCACTTACTGCAGCCACAAAGGCACCTATAGCAGCCCGCCCACAACACCAGGGTCGTTACATTCCACCCCCCTTAGAGCCCAACGTCCGCGTTGGCACACTTCCGGCTGGGTCAAGCTCTGATACCATTCTATCATGACCCAAGTCTCGCTCAGTAAGATATTGTCTGCTTTGGGCCCAAACCCGCACGGATTTGTTCTTGGGTCACTACCCAAAAGGCCTCTTACTAGGGAGACTTAGAACCACACATATATAACACATTACTTTTCCACACCCAGGCAATGTGGGATAAACTTCCCATAGTGTGTAGTCTGCCAACACTTACTGCAGCCACAAAAGCACCTACAGCAGCCCGCCCACAATACCAGGGTCGTTACAGTGTAGGAATGAGAGTTGGAGGTGGTGCTGGCCATGGGCAGTAGTGGGTCCGACAGTGGCGGTGGTGGAGGCCGACAGAGCCGCACGTGCCCGTCCGTGCCATGTTTTCACGAGTGGTTGAGTCCTTGTTTAAGTGTCTCTGTTTGTAACTTTAAACTTTGAAAACAGCTTTGTAATTGAGAAATAAATAAATAAATAATAAAATTATATTAGAAGTAAATGAGAAATGAATGAAATAAAAATAAAAAAGGAAAAATGAGGAAATTGCACATGGAAAAAAGAAAATTAGATAAAATGCTAAGTGGTGGCGTGAGAGGAATGAAAATAGTTCTCCTTTTAGATATAATAATAGATAGATATGTATATGTTTGCTTAATTTCAGTATAAAAAAGTGATTACATTCATTCTATATATGAGTCATGTTAATGACTGTTTTGGAGTTTTTTGATAGGCAAGCCACCCAAATTTGCGCGACATTCATTGATAGATATAGATGAGCTATTAACGATTAGATTATTTCAATTTATTTCTTATACATTTGATTTTTTATACCAGCTTTTGATTCATATAGGTCCTTTACTTGTGCATTTTATTTGTCAAAGTAAATATTGTCTGATTTTATACAAATGATCAAAAATGGAGGTTTAGATGTTATACAAACTTCTTGAAAATTAAGGTAAAAAAATGTTATTTCTTTTTTACATGGTTTTGTTGATCTTTTTCATCGGGTTTGTTTTGATCCACTTTAAAATTCCCGATCTTTATTGTGTTTTAGCTTGCAACGATCTTGATTTGCTACTTGACCAAATTATTTTTTGTTGGCATTTTGGTAGACATGCATAATATGTAAAAAAAAAAAAAAAAAAAAACATTAGGTATAATAACTACTTAAAAATAATAAATGAATAAAAAGAAATTACCAAACAAATCCAATCTTACATGCGTTTGACAAGTAACTAATTTCACATCAAAATTTAACACTTAATATGAATTCATGTGTATTCTACACTTAATTAAAAATTTATTTGTTAAGTTAATTTTAGTTTGTATGTTAATTATAGTTAACTTATAATTAAAATTTTATTTCGAATTTTTTATGGAAAACTTAATAGTTAAAAGGGTAAATTGTAAATTACACCCCTGTAGTTTAAGGGTTGTGACAATTTGGTCCCTATAATTTCAATTTTGGCAATTTACACCCTATAGTTTGAAAATGTGCAAAATCCACCCAATTACAAAATAAGAAAGGGCACAATGGGAATATAACATTATTTCTAGCCCAAAATGACCCTATGTGTCCATAGACCTAGGAGTGTAGTTCAATGAGACCAGAAACTTATAAGGGAGTTTTGGGACAGCGCCCCTACCAAATTTTTTGGGGTAAAAATAGTATAAATTTATGTGATTTTTTTGTACAAACTAATTTATTCCATAAATAACTTATAATCTTTTAAACAATCCGATAAGCTTATAATAATCTGATAATATCTTATAATCTTTTAAACCACATGCTAATATCTTACAATGTTTTAAACAATCTAATTCACTTAAAGCTGGACATGCACTGCCACACAAATATCAAAGTGAAATTGATAAAAATAAATAAAAAATTAAGCTTATAATACAAAATTTTCGTGAAAAAATTATGGGATTGATTAATTGTACAAAAAAAAAAACACAGAATTATACTATTTCTACCCCAAAAAAATAAATATATCGGATCAAGGCGTTGCCCCCGATCCCCTTATAAGCTTCTGCTCCCACTAAACTACACTTCTGGGTCAGTCCCGGGACATGGGGTCATTTTGGGCTGGAAATAATGTGATATTCCTATTTTGCCCTTACTTCTTTTGTAATTGGGTGGATTTTGCACAATTTTCAAACTATAGGGTATAAATTGCCAAAATTAAAACTATAGGGACCAAACTGTCACAACCCTTAAACTATAGGGGTGTAATTTGCAATTTACCCTAGTTAAAACTTGGTTTACTAATTAAAGTAGGGTGAGGTTAAATACACTACTTTTTTGATAAATACACCACCTTCACTCCAAATTTTTTTTTATTTGTAGATGTTTCCTTTTTGGAAGCAAAACATAATCAGTAGTCACCACTAGGATGGAGTAAATTTACGTTTGCATAATTTTTAGTACTAATTGATATTTATACTTCTTGACCCTTTTTTTTTTTTTTTTTTTTTATACGGGGGAAGGGGATGAGGTTCGAACTATGAACCTATGTATTGGAGGAGACTTATATATGTCAAGTTCTTTGCCACTTGAGCTATACCAACCTATGCAATTCTTAACCCTTGTTTTAATATACAAATTTGGAATCACCCAAATTTTAATATAAAACTAACAGCTATAATTATTTAAAATTGGCAGAATCTTTGCATAGTTGCCTCATTCGTTGCGCAGATGTTATCATCCATCTTGGCGATGGAGCACCAGAGATCGGTTTTATTTGCTGGACTGACATTTGGGGTTGCTGTGTTCACACTTATTATTACTTTACTAGAGTATATCGATATCATATCGGCCGTTGACGTTGATTTGCGGAGGATGTGGGGATTTTTACCTATTGTAGTATACAAGGTTTCAGGTGAGAACTTCGAAGATAGATTTGGATCTTGTGTTCAGCTCAGCAAGGTAGTCATTGTCTTATTACATGTAGCTACTGCAGCTACCGGTCTTGCCCAGAGACTCCTTGACTGGTTTAGCATTAGCAGTAGTTTTGCTCGAGCTGCTTCTACAATTCTTGTTAGGTCTCGAGTATGGCACTCCATACATGATGAAATGCGAACAAAGGGGTGACATTCGTATGAAGGTTAGACGTGATAACACAGGTACTTACTTCCGCTGTCTCTTGTGCATCCAGGGAGTATGTGTTCATGAACATGCAGTAGAGATATCATCATCACCAGAGGGGGCATGTGTTCATGAACATGCACTAGAGATATCATCAGCAGCGGAGAGGGTATGTGTTCATGAACATGCAGTAGAGATATCATCACAAGCGGAGGGGGCATGTGCTGATCATGAACATGCAGTAGAGATATCATCACCAGCGGAGGGCGTATGAATTCATGAACATGCAGTAAAGATATCATCACCAGCGGAGGGGGTATGAACATGCAATCGAGATATCATCACCAGCAGAGGGCGTATGTGTTCATGACCATGCAATAGAGAAATCATCATTAGCGGACAGGGTATGTGTTCATGAACATGCAATAAAGATATCATCAGCAGCGAACCCACAGTAGGGAGAGCGAGGGCTACTGGCACCACCTAGTTTTTGAAGAAAAAAAAAAGGAGCTTAGATACTATAGTCATTTTATTTTTTATTTTGATGTTTTAGAAAAAAGTTGTCGTGCGAGTAAAAGGTCACGGGTTCGAGTCGTGGAAACAGCCTATTGCAAAAAAGCAGACTAAAAAGTTTAGCTTTAGTGAAGAGTAAAACTTCACCCACAGTGCCACAACCTTCATACAACTTTTTTGTTCACAACGCACAAAAGTGTGTCTATCTCTTTCCTGTGTCACTCTGAGATCCACTGACATCACAAGATGACACATGAGAGATACACACTTTTGTGAGTTGGATGAAAAATTGTGAGTGAAGTACTACTCTTTAGTGAACAACTTGTTAAGCAGAAGCTTTTTGGAGACTTAATGTGAAGGGGAGGATTGTGAGCAAGTTTTCGTGTTATTGACATTCTGTGGTGAAAATACTAGATATTTTTTATTTTTGATTTTATTTTGTTATATTTTAATACTTGGAATAAACTTTACAATGTTAGTCGTCAATAGAGAGCCAACATCATGTGTGTTTGAAGCTGACTTGCTTATTAAATGAGTGTCACACCCCCAAAATTAGACCATTGACCCGAGTTGCGAGACCGGCCACCGAGGCCTAATACCATCTTACATAGAGGCAATGCGGAAGCAATTCTCGTAATAATACTTTTAAGGTAATGATACACCCACACCCTCATCCACACCCCCAACCGATCAACACATCCTAACCTTTGATTGCCGTTAATTGTGGTGGGTTCCATATGAGTTCCACATGAGACCCACTAAAATCAAGGGTCAGAATGTGCTAAATATGATTAGGGTTGTGAATGAGGGTGTGAGTATATCATTATTGATACTTTTAAGGGAATAATACGCTGTCAATATCAGAAATAATAGGTCGAACATAACCAAACATGACATCAGTCTTTGAAGTACAAACCAAAGATGCTCGCTATAAGGTCTTAATTTCTTCACTCTGACTATCCCCATCTATTATAATTCTTCACTACCACCTGGAAAGGGTTTTAGAAAATTTGGAGTGTGAGCATCAAACCGAGTTGATCATCAGCCAGAGACATCGGCAGCAAGTTCTCTCAAGAGCTCACCACATGGCCAGCACCACAAGACCACTGCCAGTAGAAAGCCAACACCACCACCACCACCCGACTTTCGAGTTTTGAAAGGGAAGACCTCCATGAGTAGGGCTTCTGAGTTTTGAAATTTGTGAAAAACCTCCCAGAGAGGAATTGATTTGGTGATTAGATAAGGATCGGTAAATAATCATGATACCCTGAGATTAAAAGATAGATGAAAATCGTTAAAAATGAGACATTTGGTAATAATAGAATCATAAATGACATAACAATAGCATAACTTTGAACATAACTGCATATAACTGAACATAACTTGAATAGTATTGAATAGTCAAATTTACCATCCACTCACACACACACACGTATATTCCTTTATAACATCAGCACTTCGATCAAAGGCCACAACTACCTTGAAAGTCGAGCTCATATATAGATATTGGGATCTGGCTCCTATTAGTGAGACCAGCCCCCACTCTGCAGTAGTTATAATATATCATACAGATCCTCCTGGGGAGATCAGCACCCATTCTCGAGTGGTTTTAATTTCATAATTTAAAATGTGGTGGTAAATGACATTTAAGTAAAAGGCTAAATTACATTTTGGTATCCTGTATTTGGTTGAAGTTTCACTTTGGGCCCCTTAGTTTCAATTGCAACACTTAAGTCCCTGTAGTTTTGAATTGGTTTCAATGTAGACACTGCCTCTAACTTCATCAATGCAACTTGACGGCACACTCGCCTTGCAAACTCTAGGGCCCAAAGTGAAACGTCTCCCAATCCCAAGGCCCAAAGTGAAACTTCATCCAAACTCCACGGCCCAAAGTAAAACTTCGCCCAAACTACAGGGTACCAAAATGTCTCTAATAAGTGGACTCGTACAAGGCACTTGTGTTTTTCGTCAAGTTGCATTGAAGAAATTAGGCAGAGCCTACATTGAATCCAATTCAAAATTACGGGGACCAAAGAGTTGCAATTGAAACTAGAGGGTCCAAAGTGAAACTTCGCCCAAACTACAGGGGTACCAAAATGTAATTTAACCTTAAGTAAAATGTATACCCCATATAATAACATTTTGAAAATAAACTTTGAAAGATCAAACCTTTTCAGGGAACCAAATGAAAAGGTTCCGATAGCAATTTTATAATATATCTATATATGATTAACAATCGTTGTAGAATTAACTCTTATCATATATTGAGTAAGTAAGAAGGTACACAATCACTCACCTTGGTAACGTAGGATTATTGTTTAGGTTATTATGTTATGACATGCTAATAAAGTGCATGTTAAAAGAGTCTAATCTTGAAACAACAACAGAGGCTGAGATTTTTTTACGATAGTTTAGTACACGTTATGCAGTTTTAAAGTTAAAACCTGTTTTTACGGCCATTTCAAACTTAGAAACCATTTATCTTCGTTCAGGTAGTGTCCTTGGGAACGGGCAATATCTAGTAGATATATATATATATATATATATCATTAAAAATCGTAGTAGACTTAACTCATCTTATATTGAGTAAGTAAGAAGGTACATGATCACTCACCTTGGTAACCTAGGATTTGACAATGGAACGGTTCCTACATCAATACAGGTGAAAGAAACAAACATTCAATCTCAAGTAGTAAACATAGGGTTAAAACTGTGATTAAGGCTCTTCTGTATTTCTCTTATTATTCTAAAACTACAATAAAACTTCACTACTGTGTTCCTACATCAATACAGGTGAAAAAACCAAACATTCTTCTTTTCTTTTTTTTTTGCATCGGGCGCATTGCCCTTGAAGCCCCATTCATTCTAAGTCCCTTGCACGCATGCCCTCCCATTAATCCTAGATCCGAAATTAACAATTTGTTCCACAATTCTATTTTGGATTAATTACAGATACACCCCTATACTTAGCCCCTTTTTCATTTTGCCCTCGTACTTCAAATCGTTTCACTAATACCCCTGTACTTTGGACTAAAGTGAACAGTTAGTAATTCCGTTAAGATTAATAGCACATAATCTTGTTTGAAGTATTTGCACTCTGACCCCTTATGATGAGCACATTTTCAAACTACCCATTGTAGTTCCAAAAGGTCACTAATACCCTTTGTGGACCATTCGGTAGCTTTTTTTTTTTATACAATAAAATCACAAAAAATTGCAAATGATATTGTCCAAGGTAGCTTCTGACCCATTGCAATTACAGAGGTTATTTCGCGAAATAATTTATTTTAGTTTTCAGAGTTAATAATTACTGCTTATTGATTAACTCCAAAAGTTATAGCCAAACATCGCTTATGCCCGTTAATTTTAACGGAATTGCTAACTGTTTCACTTTAGTCCAAATTACAAGGGGCAAAAGTGAAAAACGGACCAAGTATGTGTAATTAACACTTATATTTTTAGAAACCTCATTCGATCGTTTGCAGCTTTAAACAAAGATAATTTAATAAGCAGCTCCCATTAAGAAAAGGACAATGAATGTTTCTAAATCAACCTACGCACTAAACAGAAAATATACTACTAAACATTTAAACGACCATCATTTATAGCGAATTGAGCAGAGTCCAAGCATTGCCCGACAAATGTTTTGGTTCTACAACCCTTTCACAAAATGCTTACATGCTTAATGTGCATCAATAAGACCAATTAAGAAAGGACAATCAATGTATCTTGACTAGCCTGCCCATTAAACGAATAAGATGCAAATAAAAGTTCAAACTTCCACCGTGGCTACCAAATTGGCCAGAGTCCGAGCATTGCACGACACAATGTTTTAGCTCTCCTACAACCCCATCGCACAATGCTTACATTCTAAATGTGCACCAGAACACCCCTTTCTCTTAAAGGCAATGAAAACACTCGATCAATTCTTTTATAAATTTATGTAAGTGCTCAATTCCAACTTTGCGAGGGGAAAAATTCCGTCAAAGGAACGATTGACGAAATACAGTAACTAACATTATAAAGACAGAAATATTTCTGTAGAGAAATATTTCTGTAGAGAAAAGAAGAATCCAATTGAACACATGTAAAGGATTTTTCCTAAAACGTTTGAAATGAAAAGACAGAAAGCATCAACTTTGTTCAATGGAAATTAACTGTTACTAAAAAACTGGTACCTCAGTTTCACCACTCAGTATCCACCTTCCTTTATCTCTTGCTAGTTTCACCGAGTATTTTTGTAGTTGGTCAATTTCCTTTGACATTTCTATTAACTTTCCTGCAATTTGGAGCAATTATTGATATCAGTCAAAGAAAACAGATTCTTCCATTAGATTGAAAAAGATAACTAAAATTCTGATTTTTGGAAATCATTTGATAGAGGCTTTGGCACCATAGGATGTGGGGGGAAGTGGAGCACTTAAAATAATGTTGCAAATTTATACACTTTCGATGCCACCAAAACAATTCACAAAAGGAAAGATCAAAGCATACCAAGCTGACAAAATTGTAGTTTATACAGATTTGGTGCTGTAAAGATACGATCAATGTCAATAATAAACAAAACCTAAAATGGGATTGAGAAAAACATGTACTTGGGCAAAACTTCCTCCAAAGCATTCAAAATTGTATGATACGGTCCAAACTTGGACAGAGATATAATAGAGGAGAAAGAGAGATAGCATGGGGAGGGAGACAAATTAGAGAGAGAGATAGAGAGAGACTTAAAGAGAGAAGCAAGGGAGGGAAAATAATATATTCATTCATATCCTAATTCCTAACTAGCACACGAACTAGCATTAAATAGCTTACAATTCCCATGCAAGCAAAGTAGAAACTGATGAAAATACATGAACTACCAATGCCTATTTACATGGAACGTGTGAACTACTAATGCATGGTTTACTGCTGCCTATTTACAAGGAATGTGGCCAATACAACTACTAAATGGAAAGTGGGTATCACAATGCCTAAACTAATGCAATATATGGAGGTAGTGGAAGATGGAGCAATAATTCAGTTCATGCAAGCCCAAACAATTCGGCACCTCCAGTAACCACCTTGACCAAATCATTCAATGGCTTTACATGGCTTGTGCACGTAATTAGCACATATCATTGTAGTTTATACAAATCTTTAATTACTTTTTTTTTTTTTTTCCCCTCATTTAAGAACTTTGCTAGCATTTTCTACTACTTCCGTTTTCATATGCAGATGAGATTCACATAAGCTTAAGAAGTAATCATAATAAAAGTCTACTTACAAAACAAATAATTAAGTACAATACATGCCAATTGACATATGGCGAGGTGCTAAACAATTTATTCCATCTTTTGTCTTGAAAGCATCACTACAAACTTCCACCTCACAGTAGATGATTAAACTAACCCTTCTATGGTGCACCATAGGAAAAGAGAAACAAACTTAATTAAAAATTGGTCTAGGAATGAACTCAATAGGAAGAGAATGTCCTCCACTAAATGACCCCAAATAGCCAATACGACATTGGTTATTTCCCCCTCTTTTTTTCTCTTTGAGTAATGCGATGCTTCTCAATTTATATACTAAATACTGTTCTTCAAAGCTTTAACAGTTACCACTACCACAACATGTGGTAGAATGGTAGTTCAATCACTGGCATACCCAAGAGGGGGGCAGGGGTAGGGATGGCAATTTGCACGATTGATGCGGGTCCCCGCCCCGTCCGCCCCTAATGGGACGTGTTTGGGAAGACTTTATAGGGTTAGGGGCGGGTTTGGGGGAGAGTAGAAAAAACCGTCACAGGTTCGGGGTGGGTTCGGGGCCGGAGGAGTCAACCCGCATAACTTCGATTATATACTCTATTGTGTGTTTTTGCACTACTGCTGTCCCACAGTGTTTGTGTATATTCAAAGCCATGAGGTATTTCCTTCATAAAAGCAAGTTAGGATGTGCAGTTCACACCTTAAGTGCGCGAAATCACATGCTGGTAGATTAAATGCTAGTGCATGAGAAGGAGTGCCCAGTTAGTTTTAAAAAGTTGCTTCGTAGTTATTGGGAACACAAACACGTGTTGCAAGCATGCACTAAAAGTTAAATGCTATTAGCGGGCCGGGAATGGGTTAGAGGGAAACAGTCGGGGTTGGGGATGGAATGCTTACTATTTCGGGGCGGGGGAGGGGGAGGGTTTTTGGTATTCGGGGCGGGGTCGGGAAATAGCTGCTTGTACCATACCCGTCCCGTTGCCACCCCTAGCCAAGGGGCACAGTCGGACAGGCCCCCACTCAACTTTTTGATATTATTTTAGCATATAACATATTACAACTTTCACCACTCCAAACTCATAAATCTCACTTTGGTACTTATTTTTGTAATTTTAACCCAAAATAATTATCTAATCTACTCAATTAGCCTCAAGTAGATTTGTAAATTTTCCTTTTGAACATTTAAGAGATCTTTGTTTTATAAGTGAAACTAGTAAAATATAAATGAATAATTAAGCATGTGACATAATTTTTCGTAAAAAACTATGAGAGATTAGTTTGTATTTGAATTTTTTTTTTACCCGCAACTAGGGGTGTACTCGAGCCAATTCGATTTGTTGGAACATTACTCAAGCTCGATAAAATCTTAAACGAGCAAGCTTGAGCTCGGCTCGATAAAGAACGAGTGAGATCAAGCCCCACCCGAGCTCGGCTTGATTTAACTTATAGCTCAAGCCAGGCTCTAGGCTCGGCTCACAGCTCGAGCTTGGCTCGGCTTAGAGCCCGAATGTTTTTGGTTGCCACAAGACGAAGAAGCAGCCATTTCTCTTCTCTGCCTTATATAGGCATTCTTCCTCGTCCATTTGCCACAAGTCTCCGATGCGTAAGGAAGAAAAAAAATGTTATATAAAATTTAAAATCTTTAAACTTACTCAAATACTTTCCTGCAAGGCTGCAACCAAACAGACACCAAGACATAATGTAAAGTTGTTTATGAATCAACTGCCCAAAAGTTAAATTTCAAGCAAAAAATAAAAAATTCTAGAATTGAAAAATCTAAGATTGGCAAAAGATACTTACAGAGAGGGATTGTGAACGGAGAGCCTGAGTAGATTGAAAACCTCTATAAGAATTTTGTAGACTAATTAAGGACATCTCAATGAGCTCTTCTTAAATGTGATGTCAATAATCAATCCTTCCATCATGGATGATTGATTGCAGCCGTTTGAGCTTCTTCTGAATAGAGAGATAAAGGAAAAAGATAGAAACGTAAGACTTCTAGCAAGGAGATAAGGCACAAGGCTTTTAGAATTCAACCAGGCAAGGTTTTTTAAATGTCTCATATACCTATGATTTCATATTGTAACAGCATTCACACTCACATTAACTAAAGCCTTTGTCCACATGTCAAGCCCACGTTGATTCCAACCTATGTCTTCAGCTATTAGTTATACTAATAGAAATAGATAGATTACAAGGGTTCATTTTTATTTCACTTTTGTAAACTCATAAAGGTAAGTCAAAATCATTACATCCAGAAATATACAATCCTTCCCAACAAAACAAAACTAAAGTACCCACAAATTATGGTAAACGATGAACAAAATATTTAAAAACATTCAAAATATAAAACTAACACCAAACTCCTAAACAACTGAATGGGCCATCACTAACTAGACGATGTTAATGATGATGGCATCTTCTGTTCTGGATCGATGACATCTTCAGTAGTGGTTGTAGGTGCGATCTTGGAACTACTCTTAGACCTCAACCATATCCTTGCATCACTAGTAGCTGCAGGGGCAATATAGGATTTTCTCATGAAGCACCTCCACCAAAAATTTATCATTAGTACCACCAAACTCGCACTAAAAAAGAACAAAAACAAACCAACGAGGGCATAGTACCATGGATGACCACTTTCTTCATATTTTCTTATGACTATAATTGACGCGCACAAACTAGCAATCACTATGACAAGATTAAAAAAAATTCCAATAGGGCCTTCGTCGCTCATCTTGTGGTTCATAGCAGCTAAAAGTACTCACAAAGAGAGAGATATTAGTGAACATATTATCATAAAAAGTATAGAAAAAGAAAGAAAGGAAAAGAGCGATAATGGCGATAAGGCAACGTGTGTGAGTGACATATATGAGATAGAGAGAGATTGAGCTAAACATGTGTTGGAAAGTGGGTCATTTGATGGACGTTCGATGAATGTCCAAATGGCGTTCAGACGTGTATTGCTTGGGAAGAATTAATGAAGGACTAGTTTTCCTAATGGTGTTGCAGGACTAGGATTACATGGGCAGCAAGTTTAGAGGCTGCGCCTTTGGCGCTTTTAACAACATAGTTACATAGTTAAGGGCATGGCGGGGATAGTAGCAGGAAGTTCTGAATCTATGAACAAAATTAGCGGAATTAGAGCCAACGCAGAGATTGTTGAAAAGTGGCTCATTTGTGTCCTTTATTGTTTTGTGTTTTAGATCTCAAGGCCCTTGAGGGGTTTCCATTCCCCACAACAATACATGCATGCTCTCAAGGCCCTTGGAGCTTTTTTTTCTTTTTCTGTCAGAACTAATACATACATGGATTAAGGGAAAGGACATAATTAAGTAAGAAGAAAAAAAAAATTCACAAGATTTCTGAACTAAAACATGTTCATACGCATTCTAATGATTCTGTATTTATTCATTTACAGAGAAAAACAAAGATATAAATTTACTCAAACATGACTATGAAGACTTGCAAACTTAAAAAAGTTGAATTTGGGAATAAGAGAAATATAAAGTAAATAAGCAGAAAGTTGAATATTTTCTACGATTGCCCATTTTTCTAATGCAGTTCATGAATTTTACTGGGCAAATCAGTCTATGCAGTATGCACTTTATTTTACATTGACTGATTCTAAATTCTTAAAAGACCAAGGTCAAAGGACTCCCAAAATTAAAGAGTTAAAAGGGGATCTAATATTTAGAAATCACAGTAAGAATATAAATTAAAAGTTTTCCAATTAAACCCGTCTTTTAAGAACCGTCGTTAGAAAAGGGTGTTATGTTACCTTGTAATTTCGAGTCGTGATGATCCATCTTCGTTCTCTGACGATATTTTGGACATTAGCGGAAGTATTTATATACAGAAATGATTTGTGCACAGAATATTTGCACATAATTTGTGCACAGAATTGATCCGGACCACTCATTTTGATGGCCTCCACACATTTTGGTATGGGGCCTACTGAAATGAGTGGTCTGGATCAATTCTGTGCACAAATTCTGTACATTTTTCTGTGCTTGTAGCATTACTGATTTATATATAGGAGTCTTCTTCTTTTTTTTTTTTTTTTTTTTTTTCCGCTGAAAATATCTAGGAGGAGTCTACCATAGAACTGGTAGTATTGGTCGTACGTTGCGGCCCTTTGGTCCGCCCAAATGTTCCACCATGGGATCAAATGATGAGATTACTTTGAACCATTGATTCAAAAGTAGTAACTTGTCATCGCCGGTCAGAAACAAATTCCAAACTTTTTATATATCATTAATAAAAGGGAAAATTACACTTACACCCCATGTACTTAGGGTCAGTTTTACTTAGACCTCCTGTAGTTCCAAAAAGTGACGCTAACACCTCCTATACTTTGATTTAAAGTGTAACCGTCAATGGACGTTAACATTTTGCATATATGACCATTACTCTAATTTATTCTGTGTTTGGCTTGAGGCATCTATGAACGAAACCTAGGGTTTATGAAATAGAGAGAGAACGAAACGAACCTAGAGCTGAAGGGTCGAACCCAGAAGATGTAGTGAGGATTGAAGATTTGCAAGAGGTGTTTGAAGATCCATTCAAGGAGTACGAGGATCGAATCTAAGTCTTGTGAAATAGAGAGAAAAGGGATAATTGATTTCTGTGAGGTATAACATTTTTTATGCTGAGTTAGTGTCGATTTGTGTGAGGTATAACACTTTTTTTATGCTGAGTTAGTGTCGATTTATACTGGACCACATCACTTTATGAAATTGTTGTCAATGTACGGGAACATTGGGGGACCACAATCCTTTTCTGCATGTACCAGAATGTTTAATATTTTAGACTTTCTGTTTGTTTTTGTGGAACGTTGGGGGAACCACTTGATTTGAGTATTCATATATTTTTTATAAAATTCAAAAAAATGTATAAAAATGTTAAAGTACGACTTTTTGTTGTAGAAATGACTTCAATGCACCATGACGGTTATTTTGAAAATGGTCAGTGGAAGGTGTATAAGGGAGGCTAGATTAAGGTATTTAAGGACATTGACCCAGATTTAATGTCCTACATTGAGCTTAAATTTATGTTGGTAGAATTGGGACACCCATCAACCAGCTTAGTGTACTATAAGGTACCTGACTTGACCCTCAATGAAGGCTTAGAGAGGATTTGGGAGGACAAGGAGGTTATGGAGATGCTGAAACAAGTTGAGATGCATGGTGAGGGGCTGCCTAATGTTGAGGTGTACGTAGAGAGTTGACAAGATGAAAACTCAGAGAAGGAACGTATGGATCCTCATGTTGGTTTTCAACAAGGTATAGGTGATGATGTGGATGGTACATGGGATGACATATTTTGTGACGTTGCTAAGGCAGGTTCTGAGATTGAATTTGGGAAGAATCTTATCCCAATTGGATAAATGTAGGGCTCGAGTTCAGCGATGATGACATATTTAAAGAAGCCTGTAATGGGGATAATGGCTATAATGATAATGGTGATAATACACAAATTCCAGGTCTATCAGCGCTCCTGAGTGCTAATAATTTCGATCATCTTGTTCTAGTACTCTTTGTCTTTTTAGAAAAAAAAAAAATTCAGTAGTACCTTGTTGTTTTGGGAAAAAAGAAGATTAAGCTTTAATTCCGTACTATACTGGTGGGCACCCTGCAAGTACAGATGCGATTTTAAGGTCCTTATCCGGGTTGAGCTGTAAGAACAATTCACAAGCAACTAAGAAGTCTAAAAGGAAGGCAAAGATGGATTAGTGGAAAGTCTAATGGAGATGATGTTAACGTCCGTCCTACCAAGTACACAAGACCTTGGTCACAGCACTTTCGTGATACAAATGTTGATTATATGTCTATATATATATATATATATATCTCTAGAGTGTAATTAAGGTTGATTATTTATGGAGATATAGGTATTGTAAAATGGATTGTGCATTGTCTTTCGAATATTAATACAAAAATCAGGTGGGCTAGTTGCTGATTGCCGAGTTCTTGGATGCCAGTGAATTCACAGCCTTTTATTAGTGCATTTCTTTGTATTTGATGTCTACTTCTCATTTCGACCAGAGTCTCCAACAAAAAGATTTATTTTCAAACTCAAAAGATGGGAAAATGGTGGAAATTAATGTTTTTATATATGCTGTTGGGGTTTCCTACATGGATTGTGGAAGGGGCTGGTGGTCAGATTATAAGTGTGAGCGAAAGCCTCACCTCTTAAGCTAGCTTTTAGAGTTGAGAAGGCCCAAGACCACCCAACATATGCAACCTATGCCAGCTGCAAGAGTTGCAAAAAGATGTGCTTGTTCAGTTAAATTTTCAACCCATTTGAAGTTTTTGGAATTTGTTTGAATAAGTGATTTGCATGTCCATGTTGCTGCTGAGAATGAACCAGCAAAGAAGTTGTACATGAAAAGTGGTTTTCGTACATGAGAGTGATGAGCCTGGCTTGGCAAGCCAGGTTTCTCAACTGGCACTAGGGGTGTGTTTTGGAACGGAAATTCCGATTCCGATCGATTCCGATCCGAAAATTTTCGATTTTGGCAAGTAAAAATACATTCCGAATTCCGAAAATTCCGAATTCCGAAAATTCCAAAAAATTTCGGATCGGAATTGGAATTTTTTTAGAATTCCGAAAATTCCGAAAATATGCCGAAAATATTCCGAAAAATATATTCCGAAAATTTTCCGAAAAAATTCCGAAATATTCCGAAAAAATTCCGAAAAATTCCGAAATTACCTTACACTACTTGTCCCACATCGGTTAGCCATGAAAAAGGATAAGGAATGTGAGTCTATAAATTAGTCCCACCTTGATCCATATTAGTCCAAGCACTAAGCTTGTATCGGAAAATTCTGAAAATTTCCGAAATTTTTCCGAAAATATCCGATTCCGAAAAATTCCGAAAAATTTCCGAAATTTTCCGAAAATGATCCGATTCCGAAAATTCCGAAATTTCGGAATCGGAACGGAAAATGAAAATTCCGAATTTTCGGAATAGGAATCGGAACGCCGAAATAATTTCCGAAAATTTCGGAATTTTTTCCGAAACCCCTATTTCCGATCCGATCCGGCCGAAACACACCCCTAACTGGCACCAAAGGAGTCTCTTATGGAACTGGACCGACTGGTCTCCCTTGCACCTATGACTTGTAATTTTATATTATCAAAGTGACCATTTGTGTCATGCTTTGTGAAATAGTTCAGCGGAACTTTTTTACGTCCAATGTTTAGAGTAAGTTTAGTACTTAAGCAGTCCCATGTGAGCCCTGAAAAGTAGAGATTACCATATCTTAATTTCAAATCTCCGTCCCAAATGATGTGGTAGTGGGCTTACTAAATTTTGATTGGATGATATTGAAGTGGTCTCATTATTATTGAAGGCGATCGCATTGTCACATTATTTGGGATGTAAATTTGAAATTAGGATTTGAGAAACAACATTTCTCCAAACTTGCGGATAGAGATTGCATTTCTTGGTAACACAGGCACACTGTAGCCAAGTTGGCGTGAAGTTCTGAAGATCACGCGGACTTTAAGAATAATGATTTGTGCACATAAAGAGTGCACATAAAGATCTAGGCCATTAATATCGGTGGATCCCATGTATACAGGTATAGCATAGATCCCACTAAAATAAATGGTCCAGATCTTTATGTGCATATTTTATGTACACATAGCAACCCGGACTTTAATGGGTTGCCTCTTTACGTTGCTAAATGGTATTCGAATCACAAAGTTTGGACCAAGGGCCAATGGCCCAATGGTATCTGGAGTGCAGGGTTCGACTTTTATTGGAGGGTATTGGGCTTGTTTTTTTTTAATTTTTTTTTTATCTTCACTAAGCTTGTCACCTTTGTTGGGCTTGTGCTAGTCCATTGGGGTGAGTGGATTGGGTTGTGTGTGTTTATTTGCAGATTCCAAAAAAATTTACAAAGTTTTGATCTCAGATTCTCAAGAAGACTATTTTATTATAACTTAGGATAAATTATACTGACACCCCTTCAATTATGACCTTTTTACAATTGGACTACAAAATTTAACAATTGACCCCCTCAACTATTACAATTTGTCATTAATACCCCTCCAGTTAGTTTGTTGTCCACAATAATTAATACTTTTGTATCATGTTACCAACATATGATATTAAAGTGTTAACAATATGATATTTTTGCCTCTCCTTTGAGTCGTTGAAAATTTTAAACCAAAATTACCTAAAATGTTCTATACAACCAAGGGCAATTGTGTGCAACAAAGGATAATTTTGTCCCAAATTTTTTTTTTCATCTACTCAAAAGAGGGATTTTGTCCAAAAATTACCTAAAAAGTTCTTGTATCATATGTTGCTCACATATACAAAAGAGTAATGCTAGGCACACTTAAACGTGACACCTAAATAATATACCTGCTGATGTAGATTTCCAAAATTATTCGTCAGTTACTAAACAAAATTCGAATTAATTTCAAAACTGCCATGACACATTAGCAGGTGGATAGTTTAGGTGTACAAAACTGGTGTACTTAGCATTTTCCAATAGAAAATTCTTATTTTTTTTAACAGATTTTAACGGAGGGGTGTTACTGAAAAAATGTAATTGCCATGCAGTTTGTTTAGTTTTATAGTTAATGTGGGCATTTGAATAAAAGTCAAAGTTGAGGGGGTGTTATTATGATTTACCCTATAACTTATTTAAACTAAGGGTGTGTTTGAAAACTCAATTAAGTGCTGAAAATGAAAATTTTTCATTTTTAGCACTTCTTTTTTAGTGCGTTTGATAATGTACCACTTAATTGAAAAAGCAGTGAAAAAATCACTAAAAACTTAAAAGTGAAAAATGTCTACTGAAAATAATCATTGAACACATTCTATTTCAATACTTGGAACACTGTATTTAGTATTGCAAATCTAATCGTTTAAAACTTTCAATACTTAAAATTTAGCGCTTTATTTTCAGTTTTATCACATGGACTCTAAGTTTCGAATTCAATTCTTACGCTGACTATGGGTTTGTTTGATAAAACTGAAATTAAGTGCTGAATTTTAAGTAATGGAAATTTTAAACGATTAGATTTGCAGTACTAAATACAGTGTTCCAAGTATTGAAATAGAATGTGTTCAATGATTATTTTCAGTAGAAATTTTTCACTTAAAAGTTTTTAGTGATTTTTTCACTTTTTTTTTCAATTAAGTGGTACATTGTCACACGCACTAAAAAATAATAATATTGAAATTTTTTGTCTTCAATACTTAATTGGGTTATCAAACACAGTACTCTATATTTAATGTTAACTCATTTGTAATAAAGTTACTAATATATCCATAAAAATCCTAGTGATTAGAACTCTTCATGAGCGTTCACTAGCCACGTTTGGATGTCTTAAGACAGATTGGACAAATAGTCTACTGTGTAAGTGGTGCACAGAAAAGTGTGAAAAATTCAAACAGCACAAGTTACATGCATTTAAAACATAAGATGTGAAAAAGTGTGTGGGTCTAACATTTTCCAATAATCTATGTTACAAACTCCGGATAATTAGTGATAAAAAAATTCTAAACTTAGGCTCGCATTGTAATGTTTTATGTTTTTAGTTTGTTTAAAACATAAACCAATTTTTGCTAACACAAATCTTGTTTGATAATATTGTTGATTTTTAAAAAGACTGTCACTATTGCCAAAGCAACCTAGTTATATGGCAAATTGAGACTCCAGCATATAGTTAATTTGCTTTGGCTATTGCTTTAGTAATAATAGTAGCTTGTATAAAAAAACGAAAACTAGATTAGGAAATGCACTTGATATGATATCACTGTCAAACTTAATTTTTAAAATATAACTTATTAACATTTTTTATTTAAAATGTTGTTTTAAGAGTTGTTTATTTATTTATTTTGTTGTAAATAACGAAATCGAAGTTTATAGTAAGATCAATTGACGGGCTGCAAAAATTAATCGTCAGGTGAACAAAATCAAACGGTGACATTTTGACTACGAAACATGTTAAATTTTCATACATATTACCAGTAAATAATACAAAATTTTTTTAAAAAAATCTTATCGCATTTTGTCATATACAATTATAAACATAATACACATTTTACCCAATTAAATTCCTCCACTCACCCATCGGTGAGATTCGAACCCCTCCCCTCCCACAAAGAAAGAGGAGGTGATACCATTCGGCCACTAGGGTCCTTGGTGGATAGCCTGCTCTTGATTGCAAATAAACACTGAAAAAAAAAAAATGAAGCTTCTGCTATAGCCTCTTAAAATAAAATTTTTTAAAGTTAAAATATACGCTATTTTTTTAAAATTTATTATCTTCTTTTTATGCCTAAATAATTTAAATTGCTATGACTTTTGTTCTACAAGTCACTTTTTTTTTGGTAATATTTGATGTTTTGAAATCAGCAAAATGAGATCTGTCAAACGAGATCAATTTTGACTATGAAATACTGAAGAAAAAAAAAAAAAAAACTAAAAATTAAATAAATATGAAAAATTGTATTTTTTTTTTTGCATAAATATATATATATATATAAATTGTATTCATTTCGTAAAACTGATACCATAGATGCATAGATCTCGAAAAAAAATATAGAAAAAAAAAATTTCACCCAAAAAGTTCAAGAATTGAAAAAGTTATCTGTTAGATAGATAAAATCTCAAATTCAGGCTGTAACTTATCTTTTTTTGTTTTGTAAAATTTTTAAGTCCAATGCGTAGATCTCAAAGAAAAAAAAAAAACCAAGGCAAAAAATGAAAAAATTATGGTCATTTTTGTGAATATCATCTGTCTGCAACAAATAATATTATTTGTTCACGAATAGATAATATTACATATTTTTATTTGTCATTAGGGCTTTTCGCTGAACAAAAAAGTAACAAGGGACTTTTTAAAAAATGGCCAAATCATGTAGGTTTTTGACTAATATACTTAATTTTTAAAAGTCTATGACCTAATATCCCAAAAAGAAATAAGAATTCCCAATCTTATGCCTGCTCTTTGAAATTTCTGAAATCATGAGAAACTTTGGATCTCAAAGTTTTCAGTTTTAATTAGATGATTTTAAAAAGCTATTTTGAATTTTCAGGTCAAAATTAATAATCATTATCACGGGGTAATTCCATTTCTAAACTTTAAAGTATTACAATAGTACTTATTTTTGCCAGAGTACTAGATTGAGAATATTTTTCAAAATAAATGCTATTTTGGCCAAAAACTCAGAATATTCATGACTATCCTGGAAATTTAATGATCACACATGGGATTCACAACATTAGTATGTAGTGCTGGTGCTGTTTTATACATAGGTTATATGTCCAATCATTTGCATTACAAACATAAATATAAAAGATATTATACGAATAAAGTACAGGAATGATGATCAAACACATAAGGCAAAGTGAAAATCATTATACCCATAAATATATAATCCTTTTCCAACCCATAAAAAAAAAAAAAAAACTAAACCACTCACAAATTATTGTAAATGTTGAACGACATATTAAATAACATTAAAAATATAAAACTAAAATCAAACTATAAAACTAGACGATGTCAACGACATTAGCTGTAGTGGCTATAGGTGCGATCTTGGAATTACTCTCACACCACAACCAGTACCTTAGATTACTAGGGGCTCCAGGTGGAATATAGGAAATGCTCATGAACCACCTCTTCAAAAGTAGTAACATTAGTATCACCAAACTCAAGGCAAAAATGAACTCAGTTAAAAACACAAGGGCGACGTACCACAGATGATGCCCAATGTATTTATCTTTTATTAACAATATAATCAAGGCGCTCAAACTAGCAATCACTACGAGGACAGTACCAGAAATTGCAGGAGGTCTTTCATCGCTCATCGTCTGGTCCATAGGTGCTGAATGTACGTACACAAATAGACAAAGTGATCATATTCTAATAGGCTATATAAAAAAATACAAAAACGAAAAGAAAAAAAAAAGAACAACAATGGCTCCCCACTTTTAACACTTTATACGTTTTCCCTCCCGTATCTCTCTGTATATCATTCATTGCCCTCTCCAAACACTACATTTCTCTCTAAACTAGCAGCGGAGCACACGCATCATGCGTTTGTCAACATGATTGCCTTTGTTATGTTATGAATGCGTTGTATTTTTTGTTATTTGTTATACATTTTAAAACTAAACTAATTTACAAAAATAAAAATCTTGATAGGTGGGTGGGAAAATTTTTGGAATTAATAGTTCAAAACACATGAACGTATATTTTGTCCAACAAATTCCACTAACACTCACACCCACACTATATCTCTCTCCTAGTCGCACTTTGGGTCTATTGTGGATCCCACAGTACCACTAGGAGAGAAATAGAGTGTGGGTGTGAGTGTTAGTGGAATTTGTTAGTGCCCCAAATATTACTCATATTTTGTCATAAAAGTTGATAGGGAATTAACAATGGAATAGCGGCTAAGTGTTCTCTAATAGCCTAGTGTTCTAATCATGGTATTTAAGAATCTAATAGCGTGCATAGTGTTTTAATCAATCTTTGATGAAGAATTATGGACCATCTGGGAAATGCACAATAAGAGCAATATCAGTGGCAAAAATACATCTTATTTCCTTTTCACTTCCTTATAATGAACTTTGTAAACTTGTCAAAATTCCAAAAGCAAACAAAAAAAATACATATATAAATTTAGGGTTTTAGTGACGAAATTTTGACTTTAAAAACTTTGTCGCTAAAGTGTTTTGTACCTTTAGCGACGAAAATTTCGTTGCTAAAGTAAAAAAATCATCATTATAACCTTAGTCCATAAATAGACGTCCGTTTAAGAGCCGGACTGTATATTTATATAGTCTAGCTAGAAACCTTCAAAGAAGTTTCAACGACATCAAGTGCAAAAAAACATCTCCGTATCATACTTCCTTTGGTTCCTCTCTCTCTCTCTCTCTCTCTCTCTCTCTCTCTCTCTCACACACACACACTGACACACACACACCAAAATTCATCTGCCCAATTGTTGCTACATTAAGTCCAAAATTTCGACCTTTGCATTACTGGAATCCCTCCTTGTACCACTCTCTATCTCACAGTGTGCATTTTCTCCACCTTCAGAACTCTTTTTTTTGGAAGGATCTTTCTTTTGAACTTGAGAGAGTAGTTGGTGGGAGAGATTATAGACAAGGAGGGGTAGTTTTTTTTGGGCAAATATATGGAGACGTGGTTACTTTATGTGGGGAATTTAAAAAAGCGGTGCCAAATTCCTTAATAAAACACTCAGAAACACATTTATAGTAATAAACAAACACACGAAAAAAAAAATCACAGATTTTTACGTGGTTCGGCCAAACATTACTTATGTTCACACCTGAGAGAACAGTTATTTCACTATTAAGAATAAAATTCGGTACAAGAAAACGTTGAATTAAATCACATAACCCGACCCTCTAACCCCTTGTACACCCACCCTCAATACCCAAAGAATCCTCACTCTCTCACCCTAGACCATGTACTATTGTACTCCCATGAGGGGAGATCCCCAACTTGGTATACCATGGACTTCCTAAATTCCTATACAACATTCCTTTATATAGAGTTTACGACTCATTACTTGTTGGATAAGTAATATAACTCTCTATCACAAAAAGAATCCAAATCTCAATAGGAATCTAGCCAAATCACAATCCCTAAATTTGATCAATCCTTAAATTTAATGGGATTGTCCCACATGTGATAGAATCCCAACACTTTTAATGTTTTTTTTGAAGATGTTAAATGACATTTTGGTACTCCTAGAATTATTATTTTTTGAATTGAAATATGCTGGTTTTTATGTAAATATCAAAATTATAAAATGAGGGTGAGTACCCCTACCTCTTTCCCTTCCTATAGAAGTATAGAATAAATATGTATCTAAGTATCCATACTACCAAAATTGTTTATTTAAAAGTATGATTAATTAAAGTTTAAAAGACATTTTTGCCAAATAATGCCCATGGGCACGGCTATTTCTAGTTACAAAAATATTCAATATTTTGTTCTTCAAAAGTAAATGAACTATCAAAGGGGTAATAAAAAAAATTAAAAAATAAGTCCACTATTTTTTCCCCTTATATACATTTACATAATCCCTGGGGTTAGATTTGTTTTTGGTAAAACTTTATTCTAGGGACAATAAATAAAAATCACACCTACAATAGTCCAATTTGTTACGTTTGAGTGCAGTCAGGGTGGATCTATATAAGGACAAGAGTCCCCCCTAAGTTTTAGAAAATTCTTTATATACCCTGTAAAAGAAAGTTATATTTAAGTTAAGCCCCCTAAAAATTTAATTAAGTCCCTGTGGACATGCGGCGTTCCATCTCTTCTCTTGTTTGAGATTGTTTTGAAAAGGAATTTGATTTGGATCAAAGAAAAGAAAAGGTCTGTTGAAAACAGATACAGAGTCGCCACTTGGTTTTTAAGGAACCAAGAAACGTAATTTTGACTCACCCAAACAGATAAAAGGCACCGGCCCTTCATAACCAAAGAACCTGGCTCGGGGTTTTGGTACGAGAGAGGAAGGAGCCTTTGTCGCGACTAAAACACCCTCAACTCGCCCCGTCTTTCGATGGGCCTCAATTAGCATCCAAATAATCATCTTATACTATGTTTCATTCGACAAATAATACTATGATAGTATATTACATCACATAAGAAAATTTGAAATGGAAGATCAAAAGATAAAATATCATTCATAAGATCTAAGCCAAGTATCACACAATGCAAAATGAAAGATCACACAAATAAACCTAGGAAAAATCGTCTAATCACATATCGAGTAATTAAGTTTCCTTAATCTAAAGGGGACATGAATTGTTCTTGAAATAAATAAACAAAGAAATCAAAATATGCTTAGCAAGCTAGTATGATGCATGTTAATCTTTGAGAAAAGAAGACCTCCCCGGGATGGATGAGAAAGGATGATTAGATCGGGGGAAGCATGAACGTGTGATCAAGTTCATTCCTTATAATCTTCTTAGATTAGGAGTTAAAAAAGCCCCAAATCTTTGCATGGATGTATTGTATGTATCTAGAATGTGCTAAGGTTGTAGTATGCCTTGTGTTCATGGATTCCTAGAATGACTTAGAAGTCTAGAATGTGTATGAATGAAATCATCATGAGATATGTACAAGTGTAGTGTGAACTACTTCCTAAGATATGAACTAATTTGGAGTGCATATAAGCATCAAATCAAAGGGGGAAAGTTAAAATGTGCTTGCTGTGAATAGTGGACAGAACAGTAACATGATCTTTTGAAAATTGAAAAGAGGGGTTAGGAATGTTTTCAATGCATCATTTTTTATGGAGATCTTCCTTATTGTGTCTAGAACACAACCCAAAAAGACAATATTTAATAACTATCACAGATTGAGAGAAATTATATAAACAATGAAGGTCACTCAGAAACAGAGTCCGTACTATCGACTGAAATGTTGAAAAATCTTAGAAAATGAAAACGAATGATCTAGAGGCCCATTTTATATAGAAAGTTCCCTAAGACATTGAAGTGTAAGGGACAAATAAAGTAGGACCACCCTTTTTGGAAAAGTTTTCTGAAAAAGAGGTTGGAAGTGGACCTAGCTGCTGTGACAGCAAAAACAGAATGTCTGGAAGGAATGTTGGGATCCAAATGGACCATTTCCAAGTACTTCCAAGTCAAACCAAAAATCATGGGTGTTCTCCAATGAGTTAGGAAGATTTTCCAAGTGGTCTTGCATCCATACATTGAGTATTGAGTTCTAGAGAAATCTTTGAACTCAGATCACTCACTGTTTTGACTCACTGTTTTGAAGATTTTGGAAAAAAACTTGAGTTTTCTTTCTTGAAATCAAAATGAGAGGAATTAAGAGGGGTTTTGAAATAGAGGTTTTGAAAGTATATTTTCAACATCAAATAGAGATTATAACCTCTTGGAATATCAACATCAAACTCATCATCAAGAACCCCTAATATTATTGCAGAGATTCATTTTTATTTGAACATAACTTCAAGGATACCTTGGAGGTATTGAAGTTATGATCATCATCTATCAAACATGTTTTTTGAGGTCAAGAGCTACTATCCATAAGGATTCACTCACCTCAAACTTCATGTCATCATCTAGATGATGATGAACTAGTAAGTAAATAAAGAAAATAAAAAGAAATGAGATTAAGAAGAGATGAACATAATATGAACAAGCAAGTAAATAACAATCAATAGATGATAATCAATATGATTTTGGACTTGTAGCTTGGTGTTTCACTCATAGATTTTGACATTTGGACATGGAAGTAGCTTCCTAACTCAAGAATGCTCAAGAATGGTGATTGATGGTGTTTGGAATGTGAAGTATAAGAGAGGTGATGGAAGAACACAAGATTAAAACTCACTTTCTATAGCAAAATAGTAGGAGGAAGCTCCTTTTCTCTCTTCTAAACCTATCTATATCTCTCTTCTTCTCTACAACTTTTCAAGCTTTTGCACTTGGCCCCCCTAAAATGAAGAGCATTGGAGGGTTTAAATAGGCCAATTTGGGGTGGTTTTGGGGTTTTAGAAGTGTTCCCATTGGTCCCAAACATCTGAAAACATAAAACTATGTCGTTTTGGTTTTTAATTAATCAAAATAGGACCCCAAAATTAATTACAAAAACACACTGTTCTGGAGGAGAGTGCCGTGGCGGCACTGGGCCAGTGCCGCGGCGGCAGTGGGCCAGTGCCGAGGCGGTACTACTCCTCCTACATCCAGATAATGCTGTTTAGGCCCCCAGAGGTTCCGGTATTCGCGAAAAGGCCCTATTTCGTCCGAAATTCACAGAAAATGCATACGAACTCCAAATTGAGGTTGTGATATACCGTTGGAAAGGTAATGGAGTCTACTTTACATAAAAAAATAGTTCGGGGATAGGTCACTTTGAGAAGTTTTGCGGTATTCGCGATAAAAGCCGATTTGATCGCCTTTTTCGCCTTTGGAAATTCATAATAAATTCGTTTTAAATCCAAAAATTATGTACGATATACCGTTGGAAAGCTATTGACCTCTAGTATCCATGAAAAATATTTGAAAATTGTTACAGTGCCCCGATTCTAAAGTCAAATTCTGGTCAAATTGGTCAAACCTGGGATTCCCGGGAAGGTCTGGAAACTTCTGGGAGTTCCCAGGAGCTGACGTTTTTGCTCGATTTTCTTTTAAAACTTATTTTTATACTTTTTTCATGATCTAGAATGATTCCGGTGAATTCGGACGATTTCGGTCAAACTTGGTCAAACTTGGTCAAACTTTGGTTAAACCTGGTCAAACATTGGTCAAACCGGTCAACGGGGACTTTCCGGGAACTTCCGAGACTTCCGGGGGTTTCTGGGAGCTGACGATTTTATCCGATTTTTCTTAAAAACTCATTTTATCACTTTTCTTACGACATAGCATGTTTTCAGAACTTTGGAACCAAATCTGGGAGTTTTTGGGCTTTCAGGGGCATTTTGGTTATTCTGAGCATTCTGAGAGATAGAGCTGACTTCCAAGAGTCCTTTTGAATCTTTTACGATCATTGTGAACCACCAAGCTATGGGTCTCCTAAATCTGATAGCCGATAAAATGGGGTGTCTACAGTTTGCCCCTCTTTGGCATGAACTTGCGAGGCAACGCATGTCGCAAGCGAGTGCCAAAGTTTTGAAGAGACAGGACTTTTTGGAGGCTATAGATTTAGGATAAAAAGCGTTGCAAAAGATGCAATGATGCTGATGTCTAGTGCTGGTCGTGCTCTGCATGAGCTGTCTACGTATCCCAGGGGGAATCAGACCAGGGCGTAGTTCAAGGCACAAAGGAACAAATCATACATGCACAATAAGACATGCGGACGCTATGCTATGAGGATGATATACAATGCATGGATGTGATATGAATTATGTCATAAGTCCTATCATGTCTAGTGTTATGATCCTAGTATGAGCAGGTGATGTGGGGTGTATGCCACCCCGAGTTGAATGGTGTTGTGCTAGTGTTTGCGACTGTGATGTGGTGGATGACTCGGATAAGGACATCAAGGTTTAGAAGACTCTGGGTTTAGGGGCAAACTTCTGGAATTTGGGAAGTGTGCTTTGCAAGCGAATGTAGTCAGATGTGGGGTCCCTGAGGATGACAACGAAGGATAACCCATAGGTGAGGGAGTTCATGATAACCGACAGTTTTATAATAACCAAAGTGAGGAGGCTCATAATAAGTGGGGTAGCTCACGATAATTGACACGTGAGATAACCGGAGTGAAGAAGCTCACGATAAGTGAGGAAACTCATAATGACTGACAGGTGAGAAAGCTCATGATAATCAGTGGACACAGATCCTTAAATTGTGAATAGACAGTGCTTGCCCTGGGAATCGGGGTGATTTGACTGCGGGTGATGTTTTGGCCGATCCTTATGATCACAAGTCCGGAGAATCGGTTCGGACTTCTGTTATATTTTGCTGGGGATGGTAGGGGACTCTCTGAGAATCTCTCTTCAATTCTTGACCTAAAACCAGGATCCATCTCTGAATCTCTCGTGGTTGGTCGATCTCGTAATGCTCAATCCAAAAGAACCGGTTAGGACCTTCGGGAGCTGATGGACTCTCTGAGAATCTCTCTTCAATTCTTGACCTAGAACCAGGATCCATCTCTAAATCTCTCGTGGTTGGTCAGATTCTGTAATGCTCAATCCAAAAGACCCGGTTAGGTCCTTCGGGAGCTGATGGCCTCTCTGAGAATCTCTCTTCAATTCTTGACCTAGAACCAGGATCCATCTCTGAATCTCTCGTGGTTGGTCGATCTCGTAATGCTCAATCCAAAAGAGCCGGTTAGGGCCTTCAGGAGCTGATGGACTCTCTGAGAATCTCTCTTCAATTCTTGACCTAGAACCAGGATCCATCTCTGAATCTCTTGTGGTTGGTCAGATTCTGTAATGCTCAATCCAAAAGAGCCGGTTAGGACCTTCGGGAGCTGATGGACTCTCTGAGAATCTCTCTTCAATTCTTGACCTAGATCCAGGATCCATTTCTGAATCTCTCGTGGTTGGTCAGATTTTGTAATGCTCAATCCAAAAGAGCCGGTTAGGGCCTTCGGGAGCTGATGGACTCTTTGAGAATCTCTCTTCAATTCTTGACCTAGAACTAGGATCCATCTCTGAATCTCTCATGGTTGGTCAGATCTCGTAATGCTCAATCCAAAAGAGCCGATTAGGGCCTTCGGGAGCTGATGGACTCTCTGAGAATCTCTCTTCAATTCTTGACCTAGAACCAAGATCCATCTCTGAATCTCTCATGGTTGGTCAGATCTCGTAATGCTCAATCCAAGAGGGCCGGTCGGGGCCTCTGGGAGCTAGTATCTTTCCGTATCTGTCCTCGGGGGATGACGTGGGGTTCTCGGAGAATCTCTCTTTTCTTGATCGGGAACCAGGACCCATCTCTGAATCTCTCACGGTTGATCAAATCTTCCGGGGCTCAATCCAAGAGGGCCGGTCGGGGCCTCCGGGAGCTGGTATCTTTTGGTTTCTGTCCTTAGGGGATGATGTAGGGTTCTCGAAGAATCTCTTTCGGCGCTCAGTCCAAGAGTGCCGGTCGGGGCCTCCGGGAGCTGAAGGATAATGTACTCTGCTAGGAAGAAGGAAATACGTCCATTAAATGGGAGTCAAGGTATCATTTTATTTGTGATGAGGGATACGGAGATGGCTTGCGGCAGTTAAGGTTTTGATATTGAAAGAGGAGAGTGATGGACTTATGTTGCTAGGAGAAAGGAAGATCATCAACAGCCACTCATGGACTTATGTTGCATGAATGAAGGAGGATGACCAACAGCCACTCATGGACTTATGTTGCTAGGAGAAATGAAGATCATCAACAGCCACTCATGGACTTATGTTGCATGAATGAAGGAGGATGACCAACAGCCACTCATGGACTTATGTTGCTAGGAGAAAGGAAGATCATCAACTGCCACTCATGGACTTATGTTGCATGAAGAAAGATAAAAGATCAACAGCCACTCATGGACTTATGTTGCTAGGAGAAAGGAAGATCATCAACAGCCACTCATGGACTTACGTTGCATGAAGAAAGATGAAAGATCAACAGCCACTCATGGACTTATGTTGCTAGGAGAAAGGAAGATCATCAACAGCCACTCATGAACTTATGTTGCATGAATGAAGGAGGATGACCAACAGCCACTCATGGACTTATGTTGCTAGGAGAAAGGAAGATCATCAACAGCCATTCATGGACTTATGTTGCATGAAGAAAGATGAAAGATCAACAGCCACTCATGGACTTATGTTGCTAGGAGAAAGGAAGATCATCAACAGCCACTCATAGACTTATGTTGCATGAAGAAAGATGAAAGATCAATAGCCACTCATGGACTTATGTTGCTAGGAGAAATGAAGATCATCAACAGCCATTCATGGACTTATGTTGCATGAACGAAGATGGTTAACTTTCGACGGTTTGGAAAGGGATGAAATTTTCCCCAAGTTTGGACGCTTCTCATGCTGACGCCTTGACTGGTGCAGTAATAGTGTTTGGTACTCCTGCTTGCATTGTCCTTGGAACACTCTTAAAAAATTTATAAATTTATTTAGAAAATTCATTATTAGTCACTGTCAACTCACTTATTTGAGACTACGACAAACTTGACGACTAACAGACACCGACACACGAGGATGACACATTCAACACTGAAATGGAACAAGCCTGACTTGCCAAAACTTAACGTGCTCTTGTCATAAATGATGTACCATTTCTCTTTTGTGTTTACTTCTCACCTTAACGTGGCATCACTTTGATGGTGAATCTTATTTTTGAAAATTCCTCCCTACTGATCTAATTAATTTCTTTGCTTCTCCCAAGATGTGCTTTGAATTAGTGCCTTAGCTTATAGAATAAAAGATGCTCCATTTCCATCTGTTTAAGACAATGTTTGTGACTTGAAGGCTTACCATTAGTGTATAGGGATCGGGTGGCAAACGAAGTTTGCCCCTAGTTTGAAGGGCATGAAGTGGGATCGGTAGGCAAACGAGGTAAATGACCGAAGTTTGCCCCTTGTTTGGAGGAAGGTTCATTGGAGGTTTTGGGCAAACGAGGTAGGTGATCGAAGTTTGCCCCTTGTATGAAGGGTAGATAGTAAAATTTGGAAAACGAGGCGAGTAGCCAAAGTTTGCCCCTAGTGTGGAAGGTGATTTCTGGCTTGAGGCAAGGACCGTGACTTAATCTCTCAAATGCTCATAACTTTTGCCTAGGCACCAGTGAGGTGACCTAACGAGCTCTTTTCTCTATTTTGTTATTGCTCACTTTGGATTTAGCTCTAATTTTTGCCTAGGCATCCTTTCGGATTTTTGACCTAGCGAGCCATCGTTCTTTTCTTTTTGAAAGTCTGCCTACGTACCCCCGAGTGGGGATCAGGTCCAACGTAGTTCGGGCCATGGTCGGAAAGAAGCGGCTTGATTTTTAGATAGGTGGGGTGACCGAACCGTTGTGGTTGCCTATGTATCCCCGAGCGAGAATCAGGTCGAGCGTAGTTCAAGGCAAGGTCTTGAAAGAAATTGGTTTGATTATGATGGTGTCGACCGAACCGATATGGTTGCCTACGTATCCCCGATTGGGAATCAGGTTAAGCGTAGTTCAAGGCAAGATCTGAAGAAAATTGGTTGAGGGTTTTTCAAATCAGTCGTCAAAGAAGTTCAAACTTAGGTCACTTGTGGTAGCTTTGAATAAGAAGATTCAGTTTCAGTCTCCCTTTCTTTCCTTTTTCTTTTTCTTTTTGTTTTGTTTTGAGGATTGATCCTTTTCACTTTCGCCTAGCCAGTCAATTTTGCTTTTTAATGTAGTCGATTCTTGTGAGATCTTTCAATCGTAATCTTAGAATTCCAGAATGTGCATGTCAGATCTCAGAATTTATTTGTGGTCATTCCGCGCCGTTTGAAATGTGATCTTGACACGTTCTTAAGATGTATCTTGAAGCGTATGATTCTCTCATCAAAATTTTCTCCAACATTTTGACTGGCTAGGGTCAGATTTTGGAAATCAACACCCTTTTCAGCTCTAACTTTTGCCTAGGTGCCCTTTCGGATTTCCAACCTAGCGAGCTTTTTCTTTCTTTTTTTTGTGTGTTTTTTTTTAAAGTGGAGATGAAACTCACTGAAATATTTGGCTACCATCAAGGGCTAAGTTTGCATTGCTTTCAATCGGACAGATTGTGTGGCTCTTGATTGGACTGGGCTCAAGGCTTTAAAATGGTGGAAAAGGGTGTTGGGCAAGCCCTAAATCAGTTCCAAGTGTGTCTTTTCGAGATTTGAGCAAAAGCATCTTTGAATTCTTAAAGTAAGACTATTCAATTCTCGGCTCTTCATCGCTGTCAGTGCAAAATTGACTTCGACCTTTCAGGATTTTTTGTTTGAGTAAAAAAAAATTACCTTTTTTTAGCACAATAATATCCATGGTAATTTGAAAAGTGACACTTCAGTTCAGCGATTCATGCATCTATGACTAGGCACATTAGATTAGGCAAAATGAGACTTCATTCCATCAGTAGAGAAGGATTACAGACTCATTAACAACTTGATGACAGATAGACTCAACCACAAGAATAAACATACAACAGACTCGACTAGACTCGACCTGGTCTCAAATGGAATGTCACAGTGACTCACTTATTCTTTTTATTTCTTTTTTTTTTTTTTCTAAAGAGCATCTTCATTTGGTTTTCTAACAAGAGTCCCAAACACCGTCACTTCACCGGCACAGGTTCAACATTCATCGGGCTCAGCGAAGAGGATCATTCGAATAGGTAAGCCAGGGGCTTAGGTGACACGGGGTTGAATGGGTGGTGTCTCAATGATGTTTTGGTCGATGAGGTCCTGGATATCACGGCGGAGACGTATGCACTGGTCAGTGTCATGGCCTGGGCCTTGGTGGTAGGCACATCGTTTGGACAGGTCATAGTTAGGTGGTGGGGGATCGACACGAGGCTGAAGGAGTTGGAGGTGTCCCTTTTTTAGCAGACGGCCTAAGGCTATGGAGGGGGAGATATCTAGTTTGGCAAAGGTATGGGGTTGCTTTTTCTGGTAAGGGCAACTAGTGGTTTGGTTGGAGGATTGGTATGGCCGATGAGGGTATGCCATGGGTTGGCTGCGCAGGGCGTTGACATCCGGGGAGTGTCGGGAGTATTTAGGCCTCTTGGACTGGTGTTGGGGTTCATCATTCTTGAACTTTTCTTCTATGATGTCATCCTCCATTCTGGTCCCCATTTCAAGCAGTTCTTTGCTAATGCTCCGTACCATCTTCTCAAATCGATTCACCCTTAAACTCAACTGCTCAACAGTGGTTTGTAGCTTGTTCACTTTCTCTTCCAGAGCTTTGTAGGCCATTGATGGATCGATGATGGTCTAGCCCTCGATTAAGATAGTGAATTCTGGGAGGTATAGAAGTGCGCTTGCCCGGGGCTACGTTTTTTTTTTTCTGCAAATAGAAGTAAAATCCCAAATTAGCAGAGGCGCAAAATACTTCTAGGGACTCCTAGGGGAGAGATGATCAAGATTTTGAAGAATTCATCGATGTGAACTGATGACAGTCGTAGTATGTATATGACCTCTATATAACGATTGACATGAGTGAAAATGATGACATGTATGCATTTGATGTGTAGAGACTGACACATATGAGACTGATGTGATGTGCGTGCATGTAGACTGACACGAATCATGTATGCACATGAGACAAGCATGCGGATGCAAGCCCTAATCGATATGATGCCCCTACTTCTAACAGATAGCATTTAAACAAATAAGGTCCTAGCTATACAGAGTGTGCTAACCTTACATTCCAGTATGATCACCAAGGGATAACAGGGATTTATGGGATACTTTGGGAATTTTGGACAGAGTTTCTGGGAGAAACAGGGATTTGGAAGATTCGGAGAAATTTCTAGAAGTCAATTGAGTTTCTAGGAGAAATAGGGATTTCTGGTTGATTTGGACTGAGCTTCTAGGAGAAACTGGTATTTTGGGTATTTCTGAGAAATATGGATAGAGTTTCTAGGAGAAGCAACTATATCGGGGCATTTCTGGGTAATTTGGGCAGAGTTTTTGGGATAAACAAGTACTATGGGTATTTCTGGGAAATTTGGATAGAGTTTCTAGGAGAAACAAGTATATCCGGGCATTTTTAGGTGATTTGGGCAGAGATGCTGGGATTTTTGGAGAATCTGGGAGATTTGGGCAGAGCTTCTGGGAAAACAGGTACTTTGGGTATTTATAGGAAATTTGGATAGAGTTTCTAGAGTTTCTGGGAGAAACTGGTATATTTGAGAAATCTGGGAGATTTAGACAGAGTTTCTGGGAAAAACTGGTTAATATGGTTATATCTGGGATATCTGGACAGAGTTTCTAGGAGAAACAAGTATATCGGAGTTTCTAAGAAAAATTGAGGTTTCTGGGTAATCTGGGGAGAAATAAGGATATCTGGGAGGGACATAAGTATATCAGGGTTTCTGGGAGAAATTGAGATTTCTGGGTTATAGGGATTTCTAGGAAATCTGGGTGATTCAGACAGAGTTTCTAGGAGAAACAGGGATATCCTGATGAGTTGGGTAGAGTTTCTGGAAGAAATAGGGATATACGACGGGAATAGGTGATGATGGTGATCATACTGTCTAGCAAGTTTTCATACTCCTATGTCTCAGGATCAACAAACAAGGTTTGCGGTGTATATCTTTGTGAGCATGGAGCAGACATCCTTATCATGGTGCCTAGGCAAGTCAACTCAATGTGATCACATGTGAGTGATTGCCTTGGGAATCATAAGAAAGAGGTTCTGTTCTATGCCACATAAGCGTCTACATCGTGTAGGTAATCCCGCCAGGGCATACAGTAGTTATATTACATTGTCCTATCTGAAAAGATAAATGAACAGTCCTATGAAAGGTTCTACAGGAATCTATATGCAAAGGCTGGGTTTAGTCAAAGAGGGTCCGTTGACGAGAGTTCCAATATACCGTCGGGGAGACAGTACGGAGGTTTTTACTCTTTTTGATATACCTTGGAAGGTACAGTATCAACGGTGACTTGTGCCCTAACATAGCAAGACCTGAACAATGTCAGCGCCGCGTTTCAGACACAGTCAGAGGGGAAATGCAGAAGTGCAATGCGGTAAACCAAACACAGTAAAAAGATGATTTTAAGGATGCTTCTTATGAGTCAAACCTCTGTATTATTTTGTTTTAAAATAAAAATCCCCAGTGGAGTCGCCAGATTGTGGACACGCGGCGTTCCACCTCTTCTCTTATTTGAGATTGTTTTGAAAAGGAATTTGATTTGGATCAAAGAAAAGAAAAGGTCTGTTGAAAACAGATACAGAGTCGCCACTTGGTCTTTAAGGAACCAAGAAACCTAATTTTGACTCACCCAAACAGATAAAAGGCACCGGCCCTTCATAACCAAAGAACTTGGCTCAGGGTTTTGGTACGAGATAGGAAGGAGCCTTTGTCGCGACTAAAACACCCTCAACTCGCCCCGTCCCGTCTTTCGACGGGCCTCAATTAGCATCCAAATAATCATCTTATACTATGTTTGGTTTGACAAATAATACTATGATAGTATATTACATCACATAAGAAAATTTGAAATGGAAGATCAAAAGATAAAATATCATTCATAAGATCTAAGCCAAATATCACACAATGCAAAGTGAAAGATCACACAAATAAACCTAGGAAAAATCGTCTAATCACATATCGAGTAATCAAGTTTCCTTAATCTAAAGGGGACATGAATTGTTCTTGAAATAAATAAACAAAGAAATCAAAATATGCTTAGCAAGCTAGTATGATGCATGTTAATCTTTGAGAAAAGAAGACCTCTCAATCCCCGGAATGGATGAGAAAGGATGATTAGATCGGGGGAAGCATGAACGTGTGATCAAGTTCATTCCTTATAATCTTCTTAGATTAGGAGTCACAAAAGCCCCAAATCTTTGCATGGATGTAATGTATGTATCTAGAATGTGCTAAGGTTGTAGTGTGCCTTGTGTTCATAGATTCCTAGAATGACTTAGAAGTCTAGAATGTGTATAAATGGATGAATGAAATCATCATGAGATATGTACAAGTGTAGTATGAACTACTTCCTACGATATGAACTAATTTGGAGTGCATATAAGCATCAAATCAAAGGGGAAAGTTAAAATGTGCTTGCTGTGAATAGTGGACAGAACAAACATGATCTTTTGAAAATTGAAAAGAGGGGTTAGGAATGTTTTCAATGCATCATTTTTTATGGAGATCTTCCTTATTGTGTCTAGAACACAACTCAAAAAGCCAATCTTTAATAACTATCACAGATTGAGAGAAATCATATAAACAATGAAGGTCACTCAGAAACAGAGTCCGTACTGTCGACTGAAATGTTGAAAAATCTTAGAAAATGAAAACGAATGATCTAGAGGCCCATTTGATACAGAAAGTTCCCTAAGACATTGAAGTTTAAGGTAAAAATAAGTTAGGACCACCCTTGTTGGAAAGGTTTTCTGAAAAAGAGGTTGGAATTGGACCTAGCTGCTGTGACAGCAAAAACAGAATGTCTGGAAGGAATGTTGGGATCCAAATGGACCATTTCCAAGTACTTCCAAGTCAAACCAAAAATCATGGGTGTTCTCCAATGAGTTAGGAAGATTTTCCAAGTGGTTTTGCATCCATACATTGAGTATTGAGTTCTAGAGAAATCTTTGAACTCAGATCACTCACTGTTTTGACTCACTGTTTTGAAGATTTTGGGAAAAACTTGAGTTTTCTTTCTTGAAATCAAAATGAGAGGAATTAAGAGGGGTTTTGAAATAGAGGTTTTGAAAGTATATTTTCAACATCAAATAGAGATTATAACCTCTTGGAATATCAACATCAAACTCATCATCAAGAACCCCCAATATTATTGCAGAGATTCATTTTTATTTGAACATAACTTCAAGGATACCTTGGAGGTATTGAAGTTATGATCATCATCTATCAAACATGTTTTTTGAGGTCAAGAGCTACTATCCATAAGGATTCACTCACCTCAAACTTCATGTCATCATCTAGATGATGATGAACTAGTAAGTAAATAAAGAAAATAAAAAGAAATGAGATTAAGAAGAGATGAACATAATATGAACAAGCAAGTAAATAACAATCAATAGATGATAATCAATATGATTTTGGACTTGTAGCTTGGTGTTTCACTCATAGATTTTGACATTTGGACATGGAAGTAGCTTCCTAACTCAAGAATGCTCAAGAATGGTGATTGATGGTGTTTGGAATGTGAAGTATAAGAGAGGTGATGGAAGAACACAAGATTAAAACTCACTTTCTATAGCAAAATAGTAGGAGGAAGCTCCTTTTCTCTCTTCTAAACCTATCTATATCTCTCTTCTTCTCTACAACTTTTCAAGCTTTTGCACTTGGCCCCCCTAAAATGAAGAGCAATGGAGGGTTTAAATAGGCCAATTTGGGGTGGTTTTGGGGTTTTAGAAGTGTTCCCATTGGTCCCAAACATCTGAAAACATAAAACTATGTAGTTTTGGTTTTTAATTAATCAAAATGGGACCCCAAAATTAATTATAAAAACACACTGTTCTGGAGGAGAGTGCCGCGGTGGCACTGGGCCAGTGCCGCGGAGGCAGTGGGCCAGTGCCGCGGCGGCACTGCTCCTCCTTCGTCCAGATAATGCTGTTTAGGCCCCCAGAGGTTCCGGTATTCGCGAAAAGGCCCTATTTCGTCCGAAATTCACAGAAAATGCATACGAACTCCAAATTGAGGTTGTGATATACCGTTGGAAAGGTAATGGAGTCTACTTTACATAAAAAATAGTTCGGGGATAGGTCACTTTGAGAAGTTTTGCAGTATTCGCGATAAAAGCCAATTTGATCGCCTTTTTCGCCTTTGGAAATTCATAATAAATTCGTTTTAAATCCAGAAATTATGTGCGATATACCGTTGGAAAGCTATTGACCTCTAGTATCCATGAAAAATATTTGAAAATTGTTATAGTGCCCCGGTTCTAAAGTCAAATTCTGGTCAAACTGGTCAAACCTGAGATTCCCGAGAAGGTCTGGAAACTTCTGGGAGTTCCCAGGAGCTGACGTTTTCGCTCGATTTTCTTTTAAAACTTATTTTAATACTTTTTTCATGCTCTAGAGTGATTCCGGTGAATTCGGACGATTTCGGTCAAACTTGGTCAAACTTTGGTCAAACCTGGTCAAACTGGTCAACGGGGACTTTCCGGGAACTTCCGAGACTTCCGGGGGTTTCTGGGAGCTGACGATTTTATCCGATTTTTCTTAAAAACTCATTTTATCACTTTTCTTACGACGTAGCATGTTTCCAGAACTTTGGAACCAAATCTGGGAGTTTTTGGGCTTTCAGGGGCATTTTGGTCATTCTGAGCATTCTGAGAGATAGAGCTGACTTCCAAGAGTCCTTTTGAATCTTTTACGATCATTGTGAACCACCAAGCTATGGGTCTCCTAAATCTGATAGCCAACAAAATGGGGTGTCTACAGTCCCTATTCTATTAGACCTCGTTTGGCAGGCCGGATAAATCTGGCGGATAGGACATGATAAGGCATGATCAAATAGGATAGTAATTCAGTGTGATAAGTTGTTATGTTGTCCTGTGTTTGGAACGTGCCCAGATATATATTCCAGATAATAACTGAATTATTATCCTGAAGGAAAAAAGAGATTTGAAAAATAAATAAATAAATAATAAGTAGATCTAAAGGGAAAAAACTGGATCTTAAAAAAAAAAGAAAAAAATTTGAAAATGAAAAAAGTCTTTTTGTCCCAAGAAGTTATTTCAAACTTCTAATCTCACCTAATATTCCCCCTTCTATGGGTTAGAGTTATTGCATTCTCCATGAGATAAAAACCAAGTTCAGAACTATTTTATCATATATGGTGGCACCACCAAACGTCGGATAAAAGCTATATGCCTATTATTCTGACCACCAAAAAGGTTTAGGGGTTGTGTTATGGTAATTAAATTAGGGAATTCTCTCTATCTGAAAAAAAAAAAAAAATTGAAGGAACTTTTATTTTGCTGTAGGTAGTTTTACATTAACTTGTACATAATGCTCAGAACACCCTAGACTTAAAGGAAATCATTGGATTCTCTAGAGTCTTTTAGAGACTTGTACATAAAATTTATTATAAGTAGGGTGACCTTCTAGAAAGATTACTTAATTATGAGGTCCAAAACTTCTAAAATATTATCATGAGTTTCTATTCCATTGGATGATCGCCCCTTATATAAATCTTGGCCATTGATCGTACTAACTATTATTTATAAATAGGGTGACCTTCATCAAAATTATTCAAGAATTAAAGTTTCTCGAGAAAAAAAACTGTACTTCGAAGAATTATGCAGATTATTGATCGAGTATCTCTTTTATCGTCAAATATGAAAAGTCTACTTAAGTACTGTAATACGTAAAAGATAGCCCCCTTGGGCCAAATTCCTGGATCCGCCCCTGAGTGCAGTGTACTATAAAGGCATATATATATACACACACATATATGTATGTATGTGTAAGTAGATGAAGAATCAAAGCCCACAAAAAGCTACCTATGACATTATATATGTATGTATGCTTAAAACACAACTAAAGGATCATCCAACTAGTATAGCATAATGCATACCCATGCGCACAAGTTCAAAAGACCAAACATAGACCAGTTCTAAACCCTTTAAACACCAAGGTTGAAGGGTACCAAATTTAGAGAGTTAAAAAGGGGATCGAAGATTTAGAAAACACAGAAATAACATAAGTCGTCCAATTAAACCCATAAACTATTAAGAATTGCCGTTAGAAAAGTGTGTTATCTTACCTTCTAACTTCGAGTCGGTGTGCTGCATCTTCATATTCTCTGGTGATCTTCCGGATATTAGCGGAACAACTTCTAATCTAGATTTGTGTTTTTTTTTTGGGTTCTTTATCGGAGTACGACCTAGATTTATATTTATTTGTAGGAGAAGAGTTAGACGGTTGTACTGATGGGTGACTCAAACACACGCGCAAACATTCACACACGTGGTGCTTGGTTTATACTTTACCTACTTGTATTTGGAGTTACTAGTAGTGGTCCACTCACCTCATTTTGTGAGTGGAGAGATTTTAAGAGAAATTAAAAGTAATTTATTTGTGTTATTTTTGTGACATTTTAGTCTATTATATACAATTATTAGGAAAAAAAAACTTAATAATTTTTGTGTAATTATTTATAGTAGAAACATTTCTCATGGTACCCCTCCTTTTTCTTTTAGTCAATACGAAAGCGTTGTTTTTGTCAAAACTAACTATTTGAGTTATTAACATGTGCTCGCGCACACCCACATATCGTATATTAATATATTATAATATAGAAGAACTCGAGTGCTTGAACCAAAAAAAAAAACCTCAAGTGCCACATGTCAAAACTAGAGAAAAGGATCATGTGAGAAACGAGGAGCTTAATTTCCGACAGAGAAAAACCAAGAGCCTTAACCGCTCAACATTCAAATGAGAAAATTGATTGCTATATCATAGGGATTTTGAGAAAAAGAAACCGGTTGTATTTTCTCTTATCCCTTCTATTATATTGTATATCTACTAGTAATTGTCCGTGCCCGTGGGCACTATGAAAAAAAAATTAAAAAAATTGTTCGACTAAAACCTGTTAGATAAAAACTGAATAATTAGTGTTGAATTTTAAGTACTAAAAACTTTAAAGATATAGTTGAACATTTAATCATCATAAAACTAATGTATTGAAAGAATCAAGGGCCTTATGGCCTAATGGTATGACCTCCACTCTCTTTATTCATGACTTGATTAGAAATTCAATGAAAAAAAAAAGGAATTATCACTGGGGAAGAAAACGTACCAATCTGCTAAAAGCCAATCTGCTACTAACCAACATGTCTCAACTTCTACTCTAATTCAATTTTAGCAGAGAAAAAAAAAAATTCCATGTCAATAATACTTTTCCATATCTCAATTCTACAAAACTCCACACACACACGTGCAGAGCATACAAACAAATAACATCAAAAGCAAAAAACTCTCATATCACTTCATAGCCCAACCAACCTAAGAGCAATTACTGAACCTCCGACTGACATTCCTTAATCATGTTCAAATTAGAAAAAAGAGAGCGTTCTTTGTAGCTTGGCTAAGTCCATACATTGGTAGATTCTGCCAACTTTAAAATTTATTTCAATTGTACAAACATTTTTTAATAGGTAATGATACTGTAAGCATCTTCTCATGTTAGAAAGCACTCTCAAATATTGGATGAAGAATAAACAATTATTTAATAATTTTTCTTACTTACTGTCTTGATACCAAATCTTCATCCAACGATTAAAAGCTACTTTAAGCTACTTTCTCACAGGGGAAGGCACTTACAATATCGTTGCCCATTTTTAATGCATAATTAGGAGATTTATTTTTGGGAGAGAAAATTAGGAGATAGATTGCAGACTCAAATAGCACAGTAGAAGGGAAAGTAAAATATAAGGATTTGATTAGGGAGTGAAAGAAAACATACTTTTAGAGTGATAGTAATTAAGATTAGAGTAAATTTAGAGTAATAATTAGTGAAAGATATTAGGAGATAGATATCACAAAAATAGCACAGTAGAAGGGAAAGTATTTGTGTAAGTAATTAATGGAAAGGAAAAAAAATACGAAATCAATGAAAATAATAAATGAATGAAACAATAATATATATATATATATATATATATATAGAGAGAGAGAGAGAGAGAGAGAGAGAGAGAGAGGTTTCATGGCATTAAATGGGGCAAAAGTGAGGGTTTTAATTTTGGAAAAATAAAAATAAAAAAACAATTGTAGAACCTTGAACATACGAAATCAATGAAATTGGGTTTGTGAGAAATATTAGGAGATAGATTTCAAGGCATAAATTGGGGTAAAAGAAAAATACACAATCACAAAACTCAATAAAACGGTTAAAGCCACTACAGAACAATACAAACCATACATGCTTTCGGCCTTTAGCCAACGTGTGGATGTGACACTTCAAATTGTTATGAATTGTGTGCTTATAACGAAAATATAATATCTCATAACAGTGAAGTAATTCATACAAAAAAAGTGGATACAGTGCTAAAAAAACACATTCATGTAATATTGCAATAAAATCAATTTAAATATATCCGTGTAATAAAAAAAAATTAGTACTACATTTAGTTACACCTTCCAAACATTTAAAAATTACATTGATCTGTACTCTTCTTTCACAACCATTGTCAGAGTCCCTTCCTTACCCACTGATGTGTCATATTTCAACCATACACAAAATAAATAAGAAAAGCCTTTACCTCAATCTATTATGAGCTTATGATAAACACAACTGCTCCATAGCTGGGTCTTTTTTTTTTTTTGGTAGAGCCTGAAGCAAATACAGAATGTAGCAACTAAAGAAACAGCCATTAGGTAAGAACCCAAAGTGACAAAAAAAGGTGGTAAACAATAGTAAATGAAGAATTATTTTTTAATTACAAATATTTATATTGGATTCCATGAATCACTACCCCATTGAATTAACAAGTCATGTAGCAAAACATTTGGAAAACAAAATTTCTTATTATTTGGTCAAAACATTTATGGTTTGTTTTTTGTCATAACAAACTAATTTATTCAAGTGCTCAATTTGTGGCCCTTTTTTGAATTCTTCTATTAATTAATGAACAAAAACTTAACCCAAAGCAACTTTTTTTTTAAGAAAAAAACAACCCAAAGCAACTTTCTTTGACCAAAAAATGTGATTTACACATAAAGTTGCACAACCAATCAAGTCCCAATCTTAGTTTTTCAGGAAACATGTTCCCACCCCTGAAAAGAAAAGAAAAGAAAAGAAAAGAAAAGAAAATTTGACTGGTAGATGCACCATTGAACCAGTTTTGGCTTGGGTTAATAACAAATAAGACTCTTTGGCTTGGAAAAATTATCTAAAGTATTCCAACAAAGTACTCCTATGCTTTTAGTTTGTTAGGGAATTCATTTGCGATTTCCAAAGAGTATGCTAAGTTCAAATGGCAGAAGTTAGCATTTGTGAATATACCTATATTAAAATCCCCACCTTATATTTCATCAACTCACCCTTTTAACCCAAAAGTTCACAAAAGAGAAAATTTATTAAAGCCATACAGAGCCAAACATTCTTATGTCAGACGTACTCTCACAGATAAAAGCATAATATGAAGAAAGATCAGAAAGGAGCATAACCAATATTAAGAATCAGTTAAATAGCACAAAAAATAAAAATAGAGTTCAGAAGTGATTGAATACCTTGCGAGAAAAAGGCACCAATGTCTTTCAGTTATCAAAAAACCCATTTGGAGAGAAAAGGTCCCATTTATTTTTTCAAGAAATAGAAATGAAGTCCAAACTTGCCTCTGCTTTCAACACTTTCGGCACTTAATGTGTGGTGTAGGGGGTATTCAACCATGAAAGCTTCACAAACAACTGAGAAAGAAAAGAAAAAAAAAGATTGATCTAATGGTGATTTCACTTTAATCTAATAAAAATTTTGAAATCTATAAATAAAAAAATTAGTTGAGAAAAAGTGAATCAAACTCACATTGGAAGCACTTTAAAAAATAAAAAAACAAAAGGACAAAAATAAGTTTGTCCATAAGCAACCAAACTTATTTAGAGTCAAACTCACAACATTAGAAAGCAGATAAAGAAATGGGAACCAAAGCTTACAAAAGAAAAAAAATAAGAAGCAGCCAAACTAATTTAGAACAACACTTGAAAGATAACTTATGTAAATACCAATCGGAGGATACTCATTTGCTGGTAATAATTACAATTTGAATTATAATGACAGAAACCCGTTCCAAATCACAAAGCTCTGGAGTAAATGAGGACTACTAATAGTGAGGAAGACAAATACATCATATAGACCTTTCAATCAATAAACAACATACTTATAAAACACAATGTTAAGCCAAAATAGAAACATACCCTTGATTAACTCCATTTTTTGTTCATGAATTTCCATGTGCATCCATCTTCACCATCACCAGTCAGCCACATGGAAAACTGCAAAAAGAAAAACAATCTATGAGAAGGGGGCTTATAATTCATATGCATGCATAAACATGAAAAATCCCCTCTAAAGGAATACCAAATTGCTATATGCAAAACAACAACCAAAAAAAAATTTACCTTGACTCAAGAAAATTAAGGCAAATGATACAAACAAATGGCCAAAAAATAATTGTGGCGGCTGGAAGGAGAGAGAGAGAACCTTCGAAAACCATCTATGAGACCCAAAAAAAAAATCACCTTGACTTAAGAAAATTAAGGCAAATGATACAAACAAATGGCCAAAAAATAATTGTGGCGGCTGGAAGGAGAGAGATAGAACCCTCGAAAACCATCTATGAGAAGGGGTTTAAAAAACATGCTTAGGTGGCTTCTGTATAAATGTTATCGGTTAGAGTAGAAGTAAAAGAAACATTTTATCAGAATGTTTTGGTTAAAAACCCAAATAAATGTCAAAATGTTTTGGTTAAAAACCCAAATGAGGGTTTTTTTTTTTAAATACAAAAATGGTCTAAAAAAATACAAAAGTGATCTTGAGATGATTGAAACAAAGAACCAAATTGAAGAGAATCACCCAATTCTGGAGAAACATGGCACATCAATTGCTTGTAGAAACAGAGACAGAGAGAGTGTGCATGTGTGTGTGACAGAAGAATCACCAAATTCAAAAGGAATCAAACCACGGGATGAAAGAATCAAAAGTATAAATAAAATAAAATAAAATAAACTCATGAGATGATTGAATCAAAAGAATCAAATAAAAAAATCAGAATAGAGAGATGACCTGTCGTTGTGGTGGTGGTGATGGCATGGCGCTGTAGTGGTGGTGGTGGTGGTGGCCTAGTGCTGTGGTGTCCTGCGTTGGATGCAGTGGACTGCTGTGGTTTTTTTTTATTTGGGGTGGGATGGGTTGTTGGAGGAGGAGGGTGAGAGAGCCATTTTTCCCGATGGAGATGGTGGTGATGGGCGAAGAGGGGGAGAGAGAGAGAGAGAGAGAGAGAGAGGGGGGGGGGGGGGGGGGGGGGGGGAGAGGGAGAGGGAGGAGAATGGTGGATCGGTGGATGGTGGAGGAGGGTGTGGTGGTCATTCGCCGGAGAGAGAGAGAGAGAGAGGGAGTGAGGATCGGTGGATGGTGGAGGAAGAGGGAGGATGAGATGAGGTGAGAGAGAGTTGCGGCTAGGTAGAGAGAGAATAGAGGGAGAGTGAATATGAGAGGTCTGGATCAGACCGTCTGATCTGATTAGGGCGAGAGCAAATGGTTTCCCAGCTGCGATTTTGTTTTCCTTCTTTTGGTACCATGTACAATGTTAAGTCAGCAAATATCTAGCCAATCAGAGTTAAGTTAGCAAATACCTAGCCAATTAGAATAGTCCTAGTCATAAACTCTTTGTCCTAGTCATATACTTTTAGTGACAAAATGAGCTACAATATTATATAGATATAATAAGTTAGAGTGGTGTGGGTCCCTCTCAAATTAGCAACTTTCAATCCGATCCATTCAGACAAGTTTAGATATTTTAAACCGTCCGATCATTAGTCCACCAAAAATGGTAACATGCACACACCAGATCAGTTTTCAATTTACTCATATACCTTCCCATTCGTCTCTCTCTCTCTCTCTCTCTCACACACACACACACACATACACACACACACACATATACACACACCTCAACCCCAAATGGAGTGACCCATATATCACTCATGTCTCTTAAGCCTTTATTTTTTCCCCCTTCTAGAAACTTTAAAAAAGGCCAACAAAGGCCAAGTATAGATTGGTTAATTTTGCTTTTTTTTTTTTATTTTTTTTTTCTTCTGGTTCTTTCCAAAATCTTAGAAAAAACCTTTATTCTTTCTTTTTCTTTTTCTTTTTTTTTTCTCTTTTTTTTTTCCTTCTAAATGCATGAAAAGTATAGTTTTTCAATAGTTTCTAGAAGGGGGAAAAAAAAACAACAAAGGCTAAGTATAGATTGGTTAAGTAGTTCAAGAGATGTGTGGGCCACAACACAACTAATGGGACCACTTGATTTGTATGGTAATGGGACCACTTGCTTTTTCATTGGAGAGTGTTGAAGTAAATAATCTATATAATAAGTTATAGTGGTGTGGGTCCCTCTCAAATTAGCAACTTTCAATCCGATCCATTCAGACAAGTTTAGATATTTTAAACCGTCCGATCATTAGTCCACCAAAAATGGTAACATGCACACACCAAATCAGTTTTCAATTTACTCATATACCTTCCCATTCGACTATCTCTCTCTCTCTCTCTCTCTCACACACACACACATACACACACACACACACAAACATACACACACCTCAACCCCAAATGGAGTGACCCATATATCACTCATGTCTCTTAAGCCTTTATTTTTTTCCCCCTTCTAGAAACTTTTAAAAAGGCCAACAAAGGCTAAGTATAGATTGGTTAATTTTGCTTTTTTTTTTTCTTCTGGTTCTTTCCAAAATCTTAGAAAAAACCTTTGTTCTTTCTTTTTCTTTTTCTTTTTCTTTTTTTTTTTTCTCTTTTTTTTTTCCCTTCTAAATGCATGAAAAGTATAGTTTTTCAAGAGTTTCTAGAAGGGGGAAAAAAAAAACAACAAAGGCTAAGTATAGATTGGTTAAGTAGTTCAAGAGATGTGTGGGCCACAACACAACTAATGGGACCACTTGATTTGTATGGTAATGGGACCTCTTGCTTTTTCATTGGAGAGTGTTGAAGTAAATAACTAATTTATTGGAATAACTAAATTTGGGAAGCATAGCATTACTTGAAACTAATATTGACATGTAGGTTGCTGTAAATTCAATACGCTAAATAGGTTATGACTTGAAATGAAAGAGGTACGCATATGAAATTATGTTTTTTTTTTCCTAACAAATTTATAGCCCATATTTACAGTCATTATACTCCGCATTTTTTTTCACCCGTGCTACTATATATATACTCACTGTGTGTTCACGCAAGGAAGAAGATAAGTTGGGTTAAGGCCCGTTTGGGAAATCAGTTTATGGGCGGACTTTTATGTGTTAGGAAGTTGGGTTGCCAAACAGAGCCTTAGGTCTTAAATAAAAATAAAACATATAAAAGAAACAGTCATATTGGCCTTTTTTCCAGGCTTTAGAAGGAAAAAAGGAAAAACAACAGGAAAAAAAAAATCCTTTTTTTTTAATCCATGTTTGAAGTAATGGTAGCTAAACTTGGCTGCTTTCTACAAATTTTTGCCTTTTCTTTATTCTTAATTTAAGCAGTTCTGCTCTTGATTTATTACACAGAGCCTTATAGTCTTTAGAAGGATTAAAAGAGTATCATATATCTAGAACCTTCATACTCAATTTTATAAACAAAAAAGAGATATCACTCAACTCAATTTTATAAACATAAATGAGATATCACTCAATTGCAATATTGACATGGACTATTTTACGCAAAAGATTTGATCTTTTGAAGTATTGAATTTCTTTTTTCTTTTTCTTTTTTATGCTTCGTGCCCACAGGCATGGGTCATTACTAGTATATATAAAAACTAAAGTAAAAGAAGCCTCCACAAAAAGTCACATCATCTACAAAAAAATCCTATCATGTGACATTATTTCTCTCAATTTTGCTATCTTCTATTATACCTCCACTTTCATTATAATCCTATGTGGCACAAAGCCTTCCTAAGCTTTCCTCTTCCCGTCACTCTCTCTCCCATGTCTAACTCTCTCTCTCTCTCTCTCTCCTAATAATTTTCTTATATTTACTATTTATTTAATTGAGCCACTTCCCCAATGTGATGACTTTTCTGTTCCCCACCTTAAATGTACCATATAAGTATTTCCAAACACATCTTATGTATATCACATCACATGTGCCTTCTCTTTTCTTTTTTTTTTTTTATTATTTATTTTCTCACATATACAAAACGATTTTGTTGTACATATATATATGTGTAGACATGAAATTTCAATGGATGAAAGACAGAAAAAAATTAATCATGCATTACTTTATGGTACCACAATTTTTAGGTAGCTGACATCTCATATATTTTTTTTCTGCCATTTGTTTTCAGATAATTATTGTGGAATTTTCGCCATCTTATTTCTTGCTTTTTTTTAATCACTTCGCAAGAGAGAGAGAGAGAGAGAGAGAGAGCGAGAGAGAGCAGACTTTTCATGAGAGAGAAAAGTGAGTCCTTCCATCTACACCACTCTTAAATGCCATTTTTATCCATAATTCATTTTTCTTGAACTGTTAAACCAATGCACCCACGGTTGTACTCTTCTTATTCTCTCTCTCTCTCTCTCTCTCTCTCTCTCTCTCTCTCTCTCTCTCTCTCCCTCTCACATATATGTATATATATGTATATGTATGATTTCCTCTGGTCATCTCTTTCTATAAGAAGCCAAACTTTTTCATCAAGTCTTGGCAAAAATTCTATGAATTTTTTTTTTGATAGCAGCAAAAATGGTATGATTCTTTTTGGTTTTTTTTTACCTGTACGTTATTATTTTGATAGCAGCAAAAATTGTACTCCAAGGATTCATATGTGTTCTAAAGAGTTGCTAGCTTGTAGATTTGTCAATTGTCATAGCAATATATTGTATTGAATGGAAGGCACGGACTCTTCGATCGGCTTGGGATTTTCTTCTCAATATAGGAGACAATTTGTTCATCGTATACTTGTATGACGTACGACAAGGTTCGGAAACTCTAGGACTATTATTGGTTGATCAAACATTGCAAATTATATGTGGACATTGCTTCTTCTACATAACTTGCATTACTATTGGATTTGAAGAGGACACTAACAAGTGGTTGTTTGACTGTTTTGGAGTTTTAAAATTTTAGCTTCTCTCTAATACACTAAAGACTACAGAGATATAAGTATCATGGAGGAACTTTTCCTTACCGGCTCTTTTTTCCCCCTCTTATTTTATCTTTTTTAGCTAGCCTTTTTATTTGTTAGTAAAAGGTTCAAAATAAGAATATTGAAAAGTGAAAAATATAAACTTGCAAACCATGGAACTGTTTGTTTTGTTAATCTGGAATATCAATTGAGATTGATTTGTGTGGGGGTGTGTACTTGGTTGTCTTACACTATTTTAGCTTTCAGTCAAAGTTCTGTTGGTACATCATTATATTTGTGGTTAAGGGGTGTTAATTTTCTTTTTGTATTTATTTAAATGTGGACATCAAGATTTTTGGTATATTGATATGATTTTTGTTTCTGATTTTGTCACACTTCTATGTAGTGATCTAACAAGAGGTCGAAAAAGATTTCATCAAGTATTCAGCTTTTGTTTCAGCATTTTATTTTAAAAAATTTCCCTGCTCTAACAAGCAACTACCTATTGAGCTAACTACATGCATAGCACGGCCTATATATTGTAACTAAAACGAAAGTGCTCTTTTTTGGCCATTAATTAGCAAGTGAATTGTTCTGCTCGAAATTGACTCTAAGTGGATTATATAATAGATCTCAAAAGGTTGTATATGACATATGTTAAGTGTTTACTGTTTGAATGGATGCATATAGCATATGACCCGTGCATAGCACGGTGTATCGACTAGTTATTGATATACAATCAATTATACAATGAATTAAATTAATGTATAGACATATATCTCTTCTTCCCTTCATCCTCCTCTCTCTTTACCTCTATCTAATTGTAGAAACTCAAAAGGTAGACTAAGTCCGTTGACCATTGATTGCTATTTTGTAGGTATTTTGAGAAAATTAACCGGTTGCTATTTATCTATTTGTTAAAATATAATAAAAAACATGGAAAATTAAAATAGATGGGGGTCCCTAGTTAGGAAAATACAGTGGTTTAAAGACAACTCATTATTGTCCGAATCAGTTGAATTTTAATTGAAAGTTGTTTATTTGACCCCATTACCGCATCATTTAAGAATCGCTTTTGAGAGAGAAATTTGAAAAGCATCGCCATTACTCATTTTGTGCACATGACTTTTTCCCAGTGGTCATTATAGCACCTCCTCAATATTCATCAGACCACTTCATATGAATAAATGTACACGTGGTAGTCTCTAGCTACCCAATAGTAACAAGTTCCAAAACAAAAGTTAAGTACCTTTTCTTTTCTTTTCTGTTGTTTAATTTTTATCTTTTATTTTTATTTTTTTAGCATTACTTCAAAGCGCTGTGTGTGTATGTGGGTTTTTTTTTTTTTTTTTTTTTCTTCTGAGTGATAGTAAATTATGTTGATTGCTACTATTTGAGATCACAAATATGAAAATGTGAGTAAAAGAAGAATCAAAGCCCACTAAAAGCCACCTATGACATTATCTATGATATCCACACAGATATATATACACGTATATGTATGTATGCTTAAAACACACCTAAAGGATCATTCAACTGGTATAGCACAAGTTCAAAAGACCAAACATAGACTGATTCTAAACCCTTTAAACACCAAGGTTGAAGATTTAGAAATCACAGAAAGAACATAAGTCGTCAAATTAAACCCATAAATACATAAAATATTAAGAATTGCCGTTAGAAAAGGGTGTTATATATCTTACCTTCTAACATCGAGTCGGTGTGCTCCATCATCTTCATTCTCTAGTGATCTTCTGGATATTAGCGGAACTTGTTCATCTAACCTAGAAATTTTTTTTTTTGGGGTTACGACCTAGATTTATATTTATAGGAGAAGAGTTAGACGGTTGTACCACTTGTGGCAGACACACGCACAAACATTCACACACGTGAGGCTTACTAATAATTAATACTAGTAAAGGGGTGTGTCAAAACCAACAAATCGAGTGGGCCCTATTTTTTTTGTGTGAGATAAAAGAGTGGCTAGAATTTATTGTAAGCCTTTACTCTAATGGCCCTAATTAATTTGGTTGTAAAATTTTTTTACATTTTTTTTTTAATATATAGGGACGGGAGATTTGAACACTTATTTTGCCACCAGGGTAGGATCGTGGTCCTAAAAAATTTTGCATTTTTATATATGAGTAATAAACTGATAAACATAGATGAGTAGAATTAATTATGGGACTTATTAAATTGTTAGGATTTATTTGGATTTCAAAATAGTGAGAATTAATTAAAAGTCCCTAAGAGGGACTGTAAAATGAGAATAGTCCAGCTCAATTTTTTTCTCAAGTGATAAGGACATGAGTTTTTGAATTGTTTGGCATTAAGTCTATTTTTAAACTGAAATAATGTTATTGACAGATTTACCCTCATTTACACACGTATAACCTGTTGTTTTGCCATCTCAGCACGTTATTCAATATATGCAACAAAAAAAAATTCCAACTTTAAAATACTATTACTTTCAAACCACAACTCCATTTGAACAAAATTTATATATCCGTAATCTAGAAGAAAATATCTATCAAACAAGATCTACAGTGACTATTAAAAAAATGAATAAATGAAAATAAAAAATTCATGTCACTGTCGGACAAATATAAACGTAATTGCGACAGTAACATTTTACTGTCCTTGAAAAAATGTTTTCTATTTGTTGATATGTTATTGTCTTTACCTTGGCCAGTATTGTAAATGCAGTAACATCTGTAAATTAGTCAATTTGAAGCAATGTAACCGTCGATGACATGTTACTGTGTCTTTTGTGCAATACAATGTCACTAATCTTGACGATATGTAATTGAGCCGCCCTATAGTTTAGGTGTGATGCTGCTTTGGTCTCTGTTGTTTCAATTTTGACACTTTTTGTCTTTGTAATGTAGTCCTTCATGAAAAATTTCCTACAATATTTGACAACGGGAGATATCATTAAAGGGTGTAGTGGTAAATTTACAAGAGAAGTTATACTTTACACCCCTACATTAAGTCTAAATTTGTCAACAATTGTTAGAAAAATTTGATGAATCGACTATATTAAACCTAAATTGGAAATATAAAGAACAAAGTGTCAAAATAGAAATTACAGGCACCAAAGTGACGTCGACACACCCAAATTATGACAGTGTGAAATTAAATTACCCTAAATACAAATGGGGATGAAGAGGAGAGGTGAAAAACACACCCCTAGCAGTTCATAGAGACTGATGTTAGCATCCACAATGGTCAAATGGAGTGCTTTCACACACTTGTTTTCAGAGAAGTTATTTAGTGAGCCTGTCACACTAACATCCCATATGACCCCCACAAGATTGAGTGATCACATTAGCATGATGACACTGACATCTTATATGACCCCCAAAAGATTGGGTGATCACATTAGCATGATGACGTAGTAAAGGGCTTGCTGAATAATTCCTCCTGTTTTGTGTGTTGTAACTGCTGTATCTATTGTGAGATCGGACTACTGAAGGTTAACTACTTTGTTGCCTACATGAGGTTAAGCAATTGAATGTATACACTTGAGAAAGAGTGTGTGAGTTCTTTTATGGTGTGGATGATCTGTAAGGAGAGGTATAACACGTAGGCAGGTTAGTATGGGTAAAATATAGTAAAAATAATATAAAAGACGTGATATAGTAGTTAAATGGGTCCAAGAGAGGACGTGGCTCGAGTGAGAGCCAAGGTAGGTCCAAATAAGAGAGAGATGAGCAGTATGTGATCTAAGTGAAGGGGTGGATCGTGTATAATAGCTGCTAAGGAATAAGTCAACGGAATTATAGGACTGAAAGGTATAGAATGAGTGAAGGTGGAGGAGGAATGATACTAAGGTGTGGAAGGAGTGAAGGTGGAGAAGGAGTAAATGGCAACGCGGAGGGTATGGGACGGGGCTACCATTTCCCGACCCCGCCTAAATATTAGTTGTTTCCGACCCCGACTTGATTACTGCTGACCCCATCCCCACCCCCGTCAGCGTTGTATGCCCCCGACCCCGTCCCCACTACCCCGAATTTGTCAAAAGTTAAAGACATTGTACTGTGTTTGGAAATTATACAAGATTGTGTGGCTATGATCAGCCCACTTGTCAAATGTTTATATAATCACAATTCTTAATAATCTGCAAAATTTTAAACTCTATAACACGCGTTCTCATGCACTTTAAACAAAATTTGAACTATTATTACAAGAAGCCCAAAGCACTCCACGTGTTCTCATGCACTTTAAACAAAATTTGAACTATTATTACACGAAACCCAAAGCACTCCACGTGTTCTCAAAGCAATCTATGTGATCTTAGGCATAATTACATTATCTGGCAGTTGACTCAAAATTCATGCTTCAAAGGTAGACTTCAGATGTGGGATTAGTATTCAAACATGTTGCGCAGCATAGTCGAGGCAGGTTCAGGGAGTTTTACCTCTACCCCGGTTGCGACCTGAACCCGGTTCAGGTTAAGATTGTGCATCTCATACCCATCCCTATCCCTTTTGAATTAACCCCATACCCTACCTATTAGGGGCGGGGCAGGGAACTCAGAAAACCCGCCCCATTGCCATCCCTAGTGGTACTAAGGTTTGGAAGGAGTGGAGGTGGAGGAAGAGTTGTACTAAGGTATGGAAGGAATGAAGGTGGAGGAGGAGTGGTACTAAGGAATGGAAGGAGTGAACACTACATCAAAAATCCCAAACTGGCACGTTTCCCATTTTATCATTTGGCATTGCTTAAAATGGTGCCAAAATCTAGAATAGTGCCCCTCTACCATATCTGTATGGTTTTTGGGCTATTTGGCACGGTTTTTAGCAATGCCAAATATGGCACGGTTTTAAGCAGTGCCAAATTTGACTTAAAAAAAAAAAACCGTGCCTGTTTAAAAAAAAATGTTGTCCACTATTAATCACACACTCATTGAGAGTGTATACCAGGTTTCGAACATGGGTACTCATATTAGAGTGAACAAACACCACAAGGGTGTATCACAAACCTCAAGTCGTTGACAAAGGCAGAGTTCACATTAGAAGTGAACTAAAGAAGAAAAAGAGAGATTGAGAGACATGCTGCTGTCGCCTCATACCCGCTGCTGTTGCTTCCATGCCATCGCCTCCTCCACTCCACCGCCTCCTCGCTGCCTGGACTCGATCTCTGGTTCGTCTTCTCTCTCTCTCTCTCTTTCTCCATATCTATATCTACATACACACACACACACACATATAAACAATACCAGAGAGAAACCCAGAGTCACAAACCCTCTTCCCCACCACCATCATTATCAACACTTACACACATTCCTAGATCTGTACACACACACACACGAATCTATGCACACATACCCCTAGATCCATTAAACCCCCTGATTCGTGATCAATATTTCATTCTTAACTTCATGATTTTACCCTTATTGGACACAAATTATCACTTATATTGGGAGATTTAATGGATAAATTGTACTTTTGTTGTTCTTCTTGTTGTTCACTTTTTGCTAATAAAAATCTCTTTCTTGTAGTGTTTGGGGACTTGTTCAAAGTGAGAACCAACTCGGTTTGGTTCTTTTATCATAAAAAGGGAAAGGAAAGAATTCCTGCAAAGGCGGATCGATTCAGCCCTATGAGCAGATCGATCCGTGGGTTCTTGAGGATCTTGGTATCGGTTTCAAAAGATGCGGATCGATCCGGCCTTTTGAGTGGATCGATCCACGATTCCGAAGGAACAATCTGCTAGAAAAATCCCAAGATGGATCGATCTGCCCGAATGAAGGGATCGATCCGCAACTTTTCGAAGAGATCTCAACTGCCCAGATGAAAGGCGGATCGATCCGCCCCAAAGAAGGGATTGATCCGCGGCTGTAGTTTTTCCCCTTTTTATTTACAAATTTGCCATTTTTGTGTTTTTTTTGTATAAATAGAAAGAGATAGGGTTTTTGTAGGGGGATATATATATATATATATATTATCTTTTGGTGTTTTTCCCCCAACATTCTTCTTCTTCTCTCATTTTTGGAAACCCACTTGGGTTCCCTTCTATTTCTTCTTCATTTGTATAAACTTGAAGATTTCATTGAAGTTTTGATGGCTAGGTATATTTTCTATCTCTTCTCTTTTGATGATATTGCTATGTTTTTCATTATTAGTTAGATTTACTTACGTTGTGGATTATGAACTCTTGGATTTAGTGTTGTAGCATTTCTAGGGTTCATTTGTGTAGGATTCAAAACTAGGAGCTTCATCTTCTTTGTATTGCATTTTTGATTGTCATAACTTAGACTTTGAATCCTACCCTATGTATTTCATATGGAATATTATATAACTTGTGTTTTGCACTCCATGTGTTTGATGAATGTTGTGTGTAGGATTTATAACTTGGGGTCTTCATCTTTGATGTCAAGCATCTTTGATTGTTCAAACTCTTGGGTTTTAAAAACTATCTTTTGAAGGCTTCATAGGTGATTTGTCCACCAAGTAGATTAGTTAGTGTAGGGTGGACAAATCATTGGGATTAGAAGTCATAGAGGCTTCATCTTGTATGTCATGCACCCTTGATAGTCAAACGTTAGCTTCAAATCTGTTTCTATGGAAATCACAAAACTTCCTTCATCTTTCACATAAATGCACTCCTTGTGTTTGATAATATGCCACAATGAAGTGTTACCTTAGAATGTGCTTGAAACACTAGTCTATTTCATCTTGTTGTGATCCAAGATGGGGGGAATGATTCCAACCTATTGCTTTTTAGATTAGTATTTATTTACCCTTTTCTCCTCCAAAAACCAAACAAAAAGCCGCAAGGCGCCAAGTCATTTTTATTCATTTTCATCATATTTTCTTACTTCTTTCTTTTTAAGCATTATAATTAGTTTCTAAACTTCCCAAACGTTGTTCTTATATCAATCCCCGTGGACTCGACACCCTACTTCCAACATACTACGTTTTTAATAAATAAGAACTTGATTTTGACAACATCAAAATGGCGCCGTTGCCGGGGATTAGCGACAACGTTAAGTTGTTTAGTTTCTAATTATATGCGCTTTTGCATTTGATCTTTTTATTTTGTCTTTGTTTTGAAGGATTAGCTACTCTTGAAGAGTTAAACCTCCATCTAGGATGTTGAAGACACATTGGTCTCGCATGGGGAAAGGTACTAGTATCTCCTTTGGTTGTTGTTCTTTAAAATTTTGGTATATGTAATTGATTTTTGTAATTTCTTACATAGTTGGGCATATTAGAAGTGGTGTATTATTGCACGTGAGTCATCCTAAGAGAAAGTGATTTGTCTACTATGTAGCTTAGTTAATGTAGGGTGGATGTGTCATTCTAATCAAAGGTATTACATAGTGTAGTAATTTACCACTTATATGTTATTATGATAATTAGGCTTTGTGTTAAGATATTTGACTCATAACCAAGAGAATGTGATGTGTTCCACCATGTAGTTTAGTTAGCGTAGTTTAGTTAATGTAATTTAGTTGTAGGGTGGGCAATTCATGTTAATCAAAGTAGAGTCATAGTATAGTAATGCAAAGTTTGATTGTTTTGCCAAACTTTCTAGAACACTTCTTTTAAAGGAATATTATTTTTCTTTTGCATGTTGGGCCTAGTGGTTAACATTCTAACATTCAAATTCATCCATATCATTTCCTAATCATTCTATTTTGTTTTCTTTTGTGTTTTGGTTTTTCTTTTTTATTTTCTTCTTTTATTTGCTTGATGTGCTCGGTAGTGATTCATGTGCAGGAACATCATTTTTGTGCTTATCGGGGATCGCTCCTTTTGTTGGTGATATCACTCTATCCTTACTCATTTTTGTCTTTGTTTCGAATCATTTGCATTAGGGACAATGCAATATTCTAGTTGGGGGGTGTGGGATATTCACCCATCATATTGATGTTCCATTTTCTTCTTTCCATTAATTCTCCAAGCATGTTTTGGTTGTTAATAAAAGAAAAGATGATTAAAAAAAATAAAAATAAAAATAAAATAAAAAGTACAATTAAAAAAATCTTAAATTTAAATTAAAAAATTAGTTTCCAATGATTTTAGTATAGTTGCCTCGTTCTAATGCCGAGCGATGATGCTTGTCTTGATTTTTCATTCGATATTGCTATGCGTCACTTGTTGAATCCCATTAGCTCTATAATTATCTTGATTATAGTGAATTTCATGAAGTTCAAATCTTAGATTATCGAGCACATTGTATGATTACTTGTGTTAGGATGATGTTTATTGCAATAATTACCCGAAAATCGTTTAAAACATATGTAGAGACTTTACCCTTGTGAGCTTTAGATCCTTTTCTCTATTGTTGAGTGTTACATACTTCAATTCTCTCTTTTTTAAAAACATACAAAAGTCGTTGAAAATCTCATCTTCTTGCTTCGATTGTTCATTAGAGGAATTCTTTGGTGAAATGTAAAATTCTTGTTTGCGTGTCATTGTAGTGGAGAACAAAGAATCACATTGTCCGAGGAAATGATTTTAGGATCTTTTCACCATTTCAACCCTCAACCACATATACCCTTCCTTCACTTAACCATAAATCTTCTATATCCGCGTTTGAATTCCATTTTTGGGATGTCTTTGCATGAGATTGTGTTTGTAACGTTGTAAAAGAGATTGAATCGTCTTGTTGTGAGAGTACAAATAAAAGATAAGAAAAGAAAAGAAGCTAAAAAAAAATAGATGCAAAGTATAAGAATTTAAAAAATAATAAAAAAAAAAAGGAAAAAGAAAAGGCATTGGAACGATTGGAGTTAATACATAGCCTAAGAAACTAGCAAAATTGTTGTATAGAATTTATAGCTATAGAGGTTGAAACCATTGGAGTCTACTTTATTGATTTGTAGCAAGGTTACATAGCCTAAGAAAAGGCAATTTGGGATTAGGTTTTCTATGTAAATAGTATTTAAGCTGCTGAGCTCTACTTTGCTGGGTTGTCACATTTTTCTGCATGGGTTTTAATAAGTCCGCAATTTGAAATGGATGATCCACATAATTGTGTTCCAGAGATGTACGTATTAGACAGATTTTTACTTCTTCATTCAATAGTAGTTTTTCTCGACTGAAATAGACGATCATAGAAAAGGACATTCTAAATTTCTGGGAGTCAATGAAACAGTTATGATAGGATGTACAAGATCACATAACATTCTATTTCTATTTGTGTGGACTATGGAGTTTGTAGTTATGTAGTAAAGTAAGCTGCTGATGGAATATAGTGTTAATTTTCTTGTTTAAGAAATTCTATACTTTGAAAAACATACTAATCAACTACCATGGCAATGAGGACTGCTATGAGATATGTATCTTGTAGGCTATCAAGCAATGGCTGAGTATTCGGTGAGGAGGAAAAACCTGCAGAACATGTCTAGATTAAGGTAATCCCCCTCGTGCCTTTCATTAGCTCTTCCAAAGTTCTCTTTTGTCAAATGCTCTGAGTTGTGCTTTTGTTATTACTTCTATGCATATATGATCATCTCACCAAACTGATGTTATTGAAGTTGAATGTAAGGCTTTGGCTATTGTTAGGTACTAGTTAGTTTTCCTCAACTTCAGCGTTTGGTTCTTGTTAGATTTTTTGTCATATTTTCTTGGTTTTGAACTGACTGCTTCAGGGTTGTTTAATTGATCAACATATATTCTATTGATTTTGTCCTTTCATTTCCAAATATTTTGTATTTTTTATTTTGAGGGGAGGGTGGAATGGACATGAGGATTCCTTTATAGTGGTCATCAGTACGGATTTACTGGAAGAGTCTGGCTAACTTAATCGTAAGGACTAAGGGGGTCACTTGTGTTGATAACTTTCAGAGATAAATATGTTTTTAGCTCCTCCCATTTTACCTTTTATCTAGGAACAATACCTTTTTTTGTGTGCATATGCAGAGGGATGGTGGAAGATCAAGTAGTGCAAGTATCTTTGTTGGTGGCTTTGTATTGGGAGGAATCGTTGTTGGAGCGTTATGTTGCATCTATGCACCCCAGGTATGGCTAGCCCATACCTTGTGGACTCACTAGAGCTGGGTTAATGTCTTAACGTACATAGCTACTTAAGTTTAAGCTACCTTGTAATCTGATTGGATCATCTAGTTGCAGAAGGATCACTCATAAAAAAGGGCTAGTTGCTGAAGGATCACACAACTAATGGTATCAAGTTTGTTAGGAGCAGGTGAGGATTGAATTTGGATTGTATTGCTGGATACAAATTGGTTAGTCAATTATTTAATTTTTCTAAAGATTTAAAATAGTGGTTTTTCTGAACAAGTATACGATATTACCACTAGTGGATTTGTTTATATAAGCTTCTTTCTGCAACATATGTACATATACAAAAGTACCCACATCTAAATTCTACTAGGACATGCCTGCATAACATTCAACCCCTTTTCTTTTTATGCTTGAAGAATCAATGAAAAGAATTACTTTGATGGTGAAGTGGCTTATTCGAATTAAGTACGTCGTAAAAGAAGTGAAAAGCTAATAGTTTATAAGCCCGTTGTGGCTAAGTGGCCATCTAATAGTATCCCAAGTGTTTACACTATTTGCTATCAAAACATTAATTAATTACCCCAAAAAGGTATTAAAAATAAAATAAGAAGGTAATAGATTATGTTAACAGATGCAAGAGACTGTACAAAAAAACGAAAACTAGATTAGGAAATGTATTTGATATGATATCACTGTCAAACTTAATTTTTAAAATATAACTTATTAACATTTTAACACATGTTGTTTTAAGATTTTTTTTTTTGGGTTGTAAATAACGAAAATTGAAGTTTACAGTAAGATCAATTCACGGGCTTCAAAAATCAACTGTAACGCGAACAAAATCAAATCGTGACATTTTGACTGCGAAACATATATTGTTAGCCTTGAACTTCTTTAAGGAATTATTTATGTTTGTTTTGATGATGACAAATCTATTGATAATAGCATGTTCTTAATTGTTCTATTCTAAACTATTATCAAGACATTTTCATTATGCTAATCTCTTGAATTATGCACTTAAATGTTCTAACTTTGTTTGAGTTCATATGGTGAAGCCCAAGAGTGATGGAGCTCAACAAGGATCAAGCTTAAAGACTTAAAGATCTTTTCATCCTTTGTTTGAGTCTAGGATTTAGTTGTAAAGCATCTTGATTATCACTCATAATGGTTTAAAGGTTTAAAGTTTTTCTAAAATCGTTCAAAACAAAAAAACTGTTTTTCACTAGAAAAACAAACGACTGGATCGTTTTCCCAGTCGACTGAACACTTCAAAATTCAGTTGATCGAGAGTGAAAAATAGTCGACTGATTTGTGTTCTGAAAACATAGTTTCTGCTTCAAAGGTTCCAGTCGACTGGTCCATGTTTCAGTCAACTGTTTTTATGGCGCGTTTCATTAAGTTTGAAAATGCAGTTGACCGGATCGTGATCTCAGCCGACTGGATTGCGATCTCAGCCGACTGGATTACTGCGTAGAACAGCATAACGACTAGTTCTCTAAACATTCTAAAAATTGCTTTTACACCCCCCAAACACCCCCAACAGTCATCTATGTTGAAAAGTTATATATAGGGGTGATTTTAAGGGTTGGGTAATGAAGGAATCTTGTTTAATTATCATTTATATTTGAACCCTAGTTTGAGTGAAAAATCAATTTGTTCTTGATTTCAATTTTAATTCTTGAGAGAGCATATTGTAGTGAGATTTCAATTATATTATCTACTCTTCAAGAGAGTTATATTTATATCCAAATCATTTATTTGTAAAGAATGAGGGTTAGTAACCCTTGTGTGCAAAGAAGAGCTGTTCTACTTTGGAAGAGATTGAAAGCTCTTGTAATGGTTTGATGTACACTCGTGAAGTGTATCACGACGGTTTGATCTACACCAGTAGGTAGGTTGTTAAAGGAATTCTCAAGAGGTGTTCTTGAGGGGTGGACTTAGGCCGCCGTGTGCGGATTGCCGAACCACTGGAAAACTCGGTTTGCAAGTGTCTCTTCCCTTCTCTCTTTACTTTATTGTTTGTGATTGTGTTTAATTTTTGTATGAAGTTTTTAAAAGGTTAACTTTCTGCTAAAACCTTATTCACCCGCCTTTTAAGGTTTCCATTTCGGGCCAACATATAAAATTTTCATATATATTATCAGTAAATAATACAAAATAATAATAAAAAAAAATTCTTATCGTATTTTGTCATATACAATTATAAACATAGTACACATTTTACCCAATTCATGAATGAAATTATAACACTCCAGATGTGCCCCAAAGTCATGTAATAATGTTGTATTTCTCAAATTTGATTTTTAAATTAGTTCTCGAATGCTTTAATAGTTGTTCCATATACAATGATATGTGGTATAACCGACCACTACCGTAATACGTGGTACAATTGTTAAAATATTTGGAAACCAAATTTTGAATTTAAATTTAAGAAGTATAACAATAGAATATTATTCAAAGTCTAAGACCATCTCCAAAGGCAAACCATCAACTGATAAGGCAAATTGGTGGTTTGATGGGTCTTAGACAAAGTTGTTCTGTTGATTTTGACAGTCACTCCAACCCTTACATCAAACCTTTGTTATTTTTATATACTTTTATTCTTTTATCTATTATTTGTATTCTACCAATGTTCTTGTACTTGGAGATTAATTTAACTTGTCAAAACAAGGGCTGTGTGGGTAACTCCATACACTGAATAATTTTCCATTTATTCTTTATAGACCATACGTCTCTCTCTTATCTCAGAGTCACCCACATCTTCTCTCTCAAGACTGCAACTCCATCTCAGACACAATACAATATATTGTTGGTCCCAAACAAAGGGGAAAAGAGAAATAAAATAAAGATTATCTAAGCCCATGTTAACTACTCTTTGCTAATCAACATCTCTAATAGAATATTCATGTCCAATCCATAACATGATGATTCTCTAGTATGATAACGAACCTACTCTATCCATTTGGAGATCCAACTCTTCAACACACAAATGAGAAGAATAAAAGAAACCAGACCACTTCAGTTTGTCTATGGAAGGCTTCTAGCTTTGCCTTGAGAACAACCGTTGTATAATCCTTTCGCTGATTCTGTGACCTTGAAGAAGTAAAAATAATGTAAAGGCACCTTTCATACACTTGGATTAAAAAAAAAAACATGGTAACAAAGGTACACCTGGTAAACTAAAAAGCACCAATCTAGGGCTGCAATCAAAACCCATGAAGTGCACACTTTTTCTGAATCCCAACAAAAAAAAAAAAGAAACAAAACAAAACAAAACTCAGGTGGCAATTTAAATCGCTTTGACGCAACATATAAGATCATATGACTATCATGTAGTTGACTGTTGATATCTTGCACTACATACACAGACATGCACATGGATATATACACATATAGAGACAACTACACATGCACCAAATGTAGAACAATTATTGACAATTAAAAAAGCATCTTGATCGGCTTTTGACAAAAGCTAAATTGAATAGTTTTTGGTGAACAGTAATTCCTCCCCCCCCCCCCCCCCCCCCCCCCTTCCTTTTTCGATTGAAATGCAAAAGCAAAAGCTCTAGCCAACCGGACCCTTAATGTTATTTAGCATTCCAATCTGTCTCTCTCTATGAGACAATCCTAGTGCAAAAGCTCACAAATCGCAGGCCAGTCTCTCTTCTTTTTATCTTGTAGAACTTTTTTTTCAAACACTTAATATGCATGTTGAATTGGCCAAATGTGTGTCCTGAAAACACAATGCAATACTGCATATATACACATTTACTTGTTTATATAATCTGATGATTTTTAATTTCATTTCCACCCAAGTATGGGGTTTTGGACCCTATTCCTGAACTGTATGACAAAACCCAAAAAAACAATTCTAGCAACAATTGGTGGGAAAAAAAAAATACAAATCCTAAAAACGTACGAAACAAATACCTAAATCGCTACAATTTTTTTTTTTATTACCTAAATCAGATATTTGAAATCTCTAATATATATATATATATATATATGTATCTGGTAGATAGAAGTTGAAAGAAATGGGAAACTAAATCTTACCAGTGGGTATCAATCGGAAGATAGTGACATTAGGTAATGGGAGGAAGTCTGGAAGATAGAGATATTGGGCAGAATAGAGGTATACACACACACACACAGAGTTTCATGATGAGGCGCAGCTGTTTCAATGATCTGGGAAGAAGACTCGTTGTTGCAGTAGGTGATGAGTCAGAAGACGTACACAAGGAAAGGTTTTCCATGTTTATTTACAGGAAAAGGGTAGGTGATGAGGCGTTGAAAGGTTTCTGATTTTTGGGAGAGGAATCAGTTGTGCGATTCAATGAACAGAGACGATTCAAGGAATGGTTAATGCTAGACCCACATTACATAACATTTCACATAAAATTGACCCTTAATTATGGTGGTTCTGTGTGGGACTCGTGTGGGACCCGTGTGTTCCCTACCTAAGCGTCATTGAAATTAAGAGTTAGGATTATTTTGTGTGAAATTTTGTGTGGAATGTTGTATGAGTGTAGTATTACTCTAGTTGGTTTGATGGTTTCAGTCGTGTTGCCATGTGGGATTTTTGCTTGGATTAGACTTTTCTGATGTGACAGCATGAGAGAAATTTTTTTGCTTCAGCCGTTATATATATATACTAGGTGGGGGCTCGTGCAAGGCACGTGCAGGGCTACGTTGCCCCGTTGCAATGAAAGAGACGCTCTGAATGCAAAAATTTGTAGAATCTGTCTTCATCTTTAAGAGAAGTAACATGGGTACAAACTCAAATTATCCTTTAGTGTACCCCTCCCAAAGAATGGATTAAAATCAACTTTGATGTTGCAATAAGAGACCACTCTTCTGCTCTTGCTGCCATTTTTAGAGATGATCAAGGTCAGGTTATTCATGCAAAAGTCTGGAAGAGGGAAGTCATGGACCCCAGCCTTGCTGAAGCCTCTGCGGCCCTTTCTGCGATTTCTGAAGCAGCTTCTGTGGGACATAAAAATGTCATCTTTGAAGGAGACTCTCTTCTGGTGTGCATGCCTTTGTGTGACTGGGAGTATTGCCCAGATTGGACCTTGGAAACTCCTATTCTCAATTGCAGGAAGTTGCTGGCCAGCTCTTTTGAATTTTGGAAAATTATCAAAGTGTTTAGATCTGCGAATGGTGTTGCACATAAACTTGCTCAATGGGCTATGAATTGTATTTTTTTTGGGTACATCCCAGTTGATGAGATTCCTCCTTTTGTTCTTGAGGAAGACCATCAAGTGGGTTAGTACTGGTTTTTTTTTTGTTGTCTCTGTTTTGTTCCTTTTTTCCTTCTCAGCAAAAAAAAATAAAAAATTAAAAATAAAAAAAGACGGAAAATTGTATAACCACAAATATATCTTTTTTCATATATAGAAACATTGTACTATAGACAGAAGAAAATACAGATATAGTATATCAGCATTTTGCGTGCAATAACTATAGCGTGTCCATTACAACGAAGTGACCATTTTCCATCACAAAGAAGTTGACGTTAGCAAATTTAGCATTAAATAAAATGTCACTACCACAAACGAACCTACTATTACAAACAGTCAGTGGGTTATAAAAATTATAGTTAAAGCAAAACACTCGGTTTCAATCATTAACTGCAAGGGAATTAAACAATGAACATAAGGGACTGTAATTCAAAGCCTCCATGGTTATACTATTGTGCAATGTGAACACCACAACTTCACAAACAGTTCTTGAACAATTTCATTTCTACTCTTGCATAACAATGAAACAAGACTTTCTCAACCACTTCTTACATCATTTCTCCCACCAACAAATTTGAGAACCTCAACCTTACAAAATACTAAAATAAAAAGAAAGGGAGATTAGGGTACATGGCACTGAGGGGGAGAGAGGAGATTGGAGCGCACTAAAGGGGTTCCAAATGATTAAAATTTTAGTTTATGATGGCAAATAGAAGTTGAAAATCAAGAGAACGAGAACATCACCTAATACCTTCAATGACAAGAGTCTCTTTCGTAGCGTGCGATAACTTGTACATCGTAGCCCGGCATATAGTAGTTACAATACTCAAATTGACTTCCATTTCCTACAAATAACAGAATTGAAAGAGATATTCCGAAAATAGAAGCAATGGAAAATGTCATGAATATTGAAAAGCTAGGGTCATCTCCAATCCTTACCCAAATACCAAATTTAACCTTCTACAATCAGATTGAGTTTTGAGTCAAATCTAAATTGAAATAACACCATTGATTAACTCAAAATTTGCTGTGAGTTAGAGCAAAGATTGGAGAGGGTTTTTGAAGGTTTTTTTTCACTCGAATCTGATTTGATATGGGTTTTAGTAAGGCCATCTCCAAACCTTGCCCAAAATTTTTCAAAACTGAGCATTTGAGTTTTTTTTCATTGTTTTCTTAATATATATATATATATATATATTTGTTTTTCCCTTGCTTTAACATTTTTTTAAGGAGAAAAGGCAAAAACTAACACAAACCGGCTCTTACTTTTGTGACACAATAAATTCCATAAGAAAGGGGAAGAAAGTTTATTTGCTTATTCCAAATCATTAATCTAACTCAACCTTAATTTTATAATCGATCGAACAAATAAAAAAGAAGTCTTACCGTTTTGAAAACACCCACGGATGCAAATCTCATTCCTGACAGCATCAGTGCGACCTGATTATCATTGACAAGTGTGCGTGCGCGTGTGTGTGTGTGTGTGTGTATGTGTGTGTGTGTGTTGGGTGGGGGGTGTGGTGGTGGGGGGGATGAAGGGAATTGAATTATAGATCTTTTGGCTCTCACTCAAACATTTCTTTAGGAATACGATACTCATGGATCCCTATATAGGCCAACATTCTCAACCTCACAACTTAGCTACTTACCAACACACACTCCATCTGCACAAATTGTGAAATTGATCTGCAAGTGTCGAAATTGTAGGTCTACTCCCAAGGCAAATTCCATCTACACGTTTAACACACAAATTAATGCATAATTGGAAAACTAATTTGATGAAGAAAGAACAATATCTAAAGCTAATTTAATTAAGTAGCTTATCTCCATTTGATTACAGCACATTTCTACATATTTGGTTGCATGTGGGTGAAACACAAACCATAAACCATATATTTGGTTGCATATTTGATTGCACAATTGGGTTGTGCAATCACTTGACATAACAAGGGAGTATTGTTTTTTTTCCTTTTCTTTCTTACTAAAAACCAAACAATTATCTAAAGGTGTAAAGAGAGAGGTCAAAAAGAGATGAGAGTTCAACAAATAAAAAATTGCCTTCTTCTTTGACTATGTAGCGAAACCTTTAATTGTAGTAAACACGAGGTTAAAGACAATTATGAAATATGGATAAATTAAAAGGTTTGATGCAGAAACAACAAATAGCAAATCGAACAAACCACACAAAAAGATAGAACACTTGCAACCCTTTTGGATCAGCCTTTTCACCTCCCATAAACCTGATATCATCTACAAGTGTCCATGATCAATTAAAAGGATACCGATGCAATGAAGCATGTAGGAGCAGCAATGAAAAATAAAATTAAATCACAGAAAAATAAAACAATAACTGAACCAAACACAAGACCAATTTCCTCATCTCTTTGTCTAGAATGCCTTGTTCAAAGAGAGAATTAGTTTACCTTCTTCATTTGGCTCATTCAATGGTCCATGATTTGAAGCTAAGCAAGAAGTTGAAAACCACCCAATCGATTGTGCACTTGAGCCATTAAAGATGAACTCTCTTTATAATTTTGTCTAAAATGGCACCCTTTTGTCAAAAAATACATTTTCATTCAATTTTTATGGGAACCGCGGGTTTTTTTCAGGCAAAAAAAAGTGTTCACTGGTTATGGTCACTCTACTCTGTTCACTCTAGAGCCTGACCGTATGATTTCCTTCCCTTAAGATAAAGACAAACTGAAGTAACAAACTTTTTGCAAATTTAATACTAAATCTAGCGCACGTACACTGTTCAAGAAGTGGTATAATATATCCACAAATAAGAGGATGCTTTCTAGATATGTCAACTCCTAATATGTTTTAAAAAAAAAAAGACAAGCAAAATGATCCGTGCATTCGAAGCTGCAAAAAAAGTTGTAGACAGCACGTTACCAAGTCGGAAATGAGGAAATAAAAGCTAACATGATGAAGCACTTTCTAAGTTGAAGTTGGAATACTATTGGTCTTTTGATGATTTAAGCAGCTACAAATATATAACATGACATAACACACATTGATGGTTGCCTATTGGTAAATACGAGGGGAAAACTATAATTTATGATGCAAATACAGGCTTGCTTCTAAAATTTGGGTTCAACTGCCAGTTGAGCCCATGTTGACGCTTGCCTATAGCTAAATAAGAGGGAAAAACAAAAAGAATTACGATACAAATAGAGGTTCAATGTTGCGAAATCTGTAACAATTGCCAAATTTCTTGGATTTACTGCCCAGGTTCCTATCTTTCAAGTCAATACAAAATGGTATTTTAAATGAGTTACATATCATGTCAACGACATGTGTTGCTTCCTTTCCTTTCCTTTTCTGCATAAGTTCGAGTAGGAAGACACTGTATAAGTTCATCCAATAATATGCATCAACTCATATAACTATAACTCTAATTTTTAAAGTTCTTATTCCTGTAAAAGCTAAATACAAGAACTAAAAGTTTGAAAGGAGGAAACAAATTGTTTTGCAGTTTGGGTTTGTGATTCTCTATGAAACATTGTGCAACCCACTTCACCATAAATTATTGTCCAAGAAGCATATGTAACCAAGTGTTTCTAAAAGATTCTTCTACACCGAGGAATTATTAGCATTAACTATTGTTTTTAGGCTCCAAGGGAATATAGAAGACAATGGTGATTTTTACAAAGAATTGATCAACTGACGAACACCTCCATACTCTTCTCACAGAACATACTTGGCCCTAGTAAATTTTCACAACCATGGTAGCCCAACCTTACCTCATGCTGATCAGTAAGAGTTCACAGCCAAACTCAGCTTACTTGTACTCACTTAGACTTGGGTCTTTCTACTCTCTATGTATATTTAAAAGGGACCAAAAAAAAAAAAAAAAGCAAAATTGCATTAAAGAGGGGGGTGGGGGGTTGGGTGAAGAAAGAGAAAAAAACAAATACAGAAAGGAAAGAAGGAATAAAATGGAAAAATAAATCCAAATGTCACCTTGTCCATCTAAAGATTTAGTTTTGTTTGTCTGAAAAAACTACCAAACTCGTGCATATCTTTGCTAATTCCCCACTTGAAACTTAAAGTCAAAAGTAAAATAAAATTCAATGAAAAGTACTAAAATGCAAAAAAATTTCAGAAGATGATTCCACGAGCACTGTCCATGCAAACTACTAATTTGCTCAATTTGATGGATCAATCATATTAGATTAGTATACGCAGAAAAACACTTTGATAAAGTATTATAGGTGTTAACTCGAGTCAAAATGTATAAGATGGTTATTGTGAAAAGGTTAAGAATGAAACTAAAAGGATACATCGCAATGGAAAAAACTTTCTTGGGCAAAAATATATAGCTGAAACATGTCAAGGACGTTTGGGGAGGGGGACTCTACACGAAAAAGGAACAATACCGATAAAAATATGTAAAGCATGTCCATGCAATACCTCCACGGCTCCACCTATTGCCAATTGCATACAGGAAATTGAAAGGGCTCCTAGATTTTCTCAAATTTGCCATGCCCTGAAAAACAGAAACCAGAACCAACAACAAAAAATGTTGGTTTATGTAACAAAAAAGCGACGCCATTAAGAATCTACAACGTAAAATACAAAATGACTATAAGCCTATAGAGAATACAAATCAAAGGGACTCCACACTACCTGAAAAACAAGGATTAGAAAAAGAAAAGTAAAAAACTATCAATTGATACTGAGTAATAAATAAAAGGAAACTCCGTTACCTAAAAAGTAAAAATAAAAAATTATTACAAGAGTAGCCTCAGCAAGTAACTTCTCATAATTCACCACAAGTCAATGACGAGAAATCAATTACATGCCCACACTAATAATAGAGAAAAGCACGACAATAAAAAATGACAACTTCTACTTTTGGCCTCAACACAATTTGATAATTATATTTCAAATAACATAAAAGAAAACTCCTTTAGGAAGGCCAAGAGCTATGGCCAAACCTATCCTTTAGACTTAAAATATAGAGTTAAGAATAGAACTAATTCCATCAACGTGATTTAGTTAATATCTTCATTAAAAAAATTAGGGCATGTCCTAAAAACCGTCTTCATAGATTTAATAGGACTTAAAAGATAAATACATTAAGTAGATTCATAATTCACCATTCATACTTTCCTTATGTGATTTGGCCAAAATGACCCTCCTTTACATTGTAGATGAATCCTTTTGAGGGAACGATCGACATTTTGCGTGATTAGCTGAAAAGTTAGCCATTTTCCACTTTTACCCTTACTTTTTACCTGCTGTCCTTATCAACAGGGGTGGTGTTCGTCATTTTGCCAACCAGCTCAACCAAGTTGTCATACACATTTACCAACCAAGACTTCATACACATTTTGGATATATACGAATTTTATTCATTTTCTCAAATCTCTCTCTCTTCTGTTCTATCTCTCTCTCTTACCCACCATGGTCGAACACCATGAACTCTACTCCGCGCGTAATTGTTCTTGGAATCTCATTTTGATCTCTTCGTGGACTGAAGCTTCGGAGGTTGAGCCGCAACTCGTCGGTGTCGATCTGAGAACAAATTTTTTTTTCAGCTAAATTGATATGCAACATTTGATATATATATATATATGACATATATAAAGATCTACAACCGGAGAGGACACCCCTACTAACTGAAAGTGCTCCATTACACACTTCATATTTGCTCCAATCTATTGTAATCTCACAACTCAGATCCTCTAACCCACATGATGCAGAGTCTAAGGCAAACAAAAAAAAAATCAATCCCCAAAATAGCAAAATTAAAATAAAAAAAGAAACCATAGACTCGGTTTGAATACCCCAAACCCGAGTAAAAATTTTGAACCCAACAAATTAAGCGGCACACAATGTGTATTGATCAATTCCAATGTTAAACCCAAAAAATTCTACATGAAAGCTAATTTTATCTGAATAATTAAACCAAAAAAAAGGAAGTTGCTAGAAAATAGAAACTTTGCATGCATATGATTCTAGCTGAGTTATTAACCAAAACCCCTTGGTGCCTAATGCTACTTATAAATGTAAAATATTGTCTAATCTACAGTCCTAACACAGACAAAATTTAGACTTGCAAAAATGCACAATTTTATGAAACTGATAACCAATGCATCTATATTACTCATTCCTACACCTATATGTTCCTTTCCCTACAAAAATAAGAAGAATTTCATTCAAAACCACAATTTTTACTCTTTAACATATCAGCTTTCATGTTTCTAGTGTATACCTTTTTCATAAAAGCATAGAGGGTTATTCGGTATTTGTATTGGATCAAAATTTGGTGCAAAACATTATAGATGAATATGTCCTATCATGCATGAAAATCACACATGAGAAACTATCTATTAATTGAAGACGATACCATGTTACTGATTCCGTCGCCCACTTGCTCTTGCGTCTTTCCTTTCCTCAACAAGGAAAACTAAACACAATGTTTTAATTGACAACAAAGAGTCACAATTTAGTATTTAAGCAGATAATTGTATTAAATTTCAAATAGATATGACCGTAAAATAGTCAACTTTATTTTAAACTTAGAATAATTCTTGTGTACTGAAAGTTCTGCTTACAGTAATTTTGATGTTAGAAATGTATATTACCAATTTATATATGCATATAAATACATATATACTACACAATAGGATAGAGCTCATGTGTAGTACTCCTTAAATCTAGAATTCCAAACCAAGGTAAAACATAAGATAACAATAAGAATCCTATAAACAAACACGTAAAACACAATTAAAGGCAGAGAATACATGTGATACGTTTTGGTAGAATATTTCTAGCCTTCAAGAACATGCCCTTTGACAGCAGTTCTATGCCGAATATCAACACATAATTCACAAAGGTTCCTACAAAAACATCCACTGCCTTTTATTCCAAGGGTGTCTTTTGCCAGTAGTTCTTTGCCTAATATCAAGGATTCAAGAGTGACAGAAACACACAGTTGACTAAGGTTCCAAAAAAGGAAAAATGGACACATAAAATGGGACGGAGGTAGTAATATATTAATTATCCACAAACAAAAAGTCAACGTTATGATAATCAAACACAACTCCCCTACTTTTCATCATCCAAAAGTAGCAAGTAGGATCATCTTTCCAAACTTAATTAGTTAGTATAGAGGTAGGGAGAACAGCAGAAAAGTCATTAACTTAGTAGATTTAAATTTCCACATTGTAACACAACCCACAAAATAAGGAAAAAAATGAAGATTTTGATAGAAATCATGATATATGAAATTGAAGGCATAGCATTTAAATCAACAAATAGCATTAGCAAATACTAAATATTATCCAAGATTTATAACCCAACTAATGATTTGCTATCTTCACCTTCAATAATCATTGCAAAAAGAAGCAGAAAAAATAGCAAATATGCAAAAAGTATTAAAACTCAATACTTTAACTAAGATTACTACGTCAGTACGTCACGATGGATTCTTTGGGAGGACAAAAATTGTTCCCATACCAAGAGCTAGACTAACTAAAACTCCGCTGAGCAAAATCTTGGGCATTCGCAGTTTAGCAAATCAAAATTGGAATGAAATTTGTATTGGGCAAGTCTATAGTGAGCAGCTTCACACATGAGAAGGCGAGTTTTAACCGTTGTATCTAGCAATAAAATTCCCAGGAATCTGGAGATGCATTTATTGCCAGATGCTCATCCAATGTTAAAACCCCCCTTCTCATATGAGAAGCTTCTTACAATAGCCTTACCCAGTTGTATTATGTGAACTCTGTACAAATTTATCATCAAAGTGATGATGATGATGTGAACTCAATACAAATTTATCATCAAAGTGATGATGAATCGCTCTTATAGTTCTCTTGATCTTCGTATTGGCCAACTATTATCACTGTAAGACTTAAAATAAAAAAAACAATAGTTATCAAAACATAATTGTTCAAATTGTAATTAAAATTTAAAAAAGGAAAAAAAAAAAACTATTTGTCAAAATTAATTAGAAACCACACTTAATTAAGCCATAGCCCTTAGTATTTCACAAAAATTCAAATAGAAAAGACTTTGTGAGAAATTTTTACCTCATGAGTTATGACTTAGTCACTGCCTCAGCTTTATTATCCTCGCAATTCTCAACTTTCCCAGCTGCTAATTTTTCCTTCTCTTACAGAAGGCATTCAAAGCCTGGAGCTCCTCAAGAAAATTTGACCAACAATTTGATATTGTTTTTTAACTTGCCTAATTTAGTTTAGCAAATTCGAATTTCACAGATTTGTGTTTTAGTTGCCTTTCTTAGCAATTCATGGATTCTAGGGCTAGAACATATATACACATACAGAGAGAGAGAGAGAGAGAGAGAGAGAGAGAGAGAGAGAGAGATATTTAAAAATTAGGGTTCCATGCATCCAAAATCAAATCTAACCACAAAAAACACATCATAGAGGCAAAAACCCCTTAAAATCCCTACCTACAAAAAATAAGAGTTGATTATAACCACATCACAGAGCCCAAAAAGAAACCTCAGATCCAGATGATCAGCTGCACTGTCAATGGTGGTTAGTGGCGGCGAGTGGTGATGGTCGGCGTAACAGTATCGAGACAGAGAGAGAGAGAGAGAGAGAGAGAGAGAGAGAGAGAGAGAGAGAGAGAGAGAAAGAGAGGGGTAGGGAGAGAAAAAGGGTGAGCAGAGGAAGGTTGTCGGCGGCGACTATAGTGGTCAGTGGCTGCGAGTGGTGGCGGTCGGCGTAACACTATCGAGATCCAGAGAGGGAGAGAGAGAGAGAGAGAGAGAGAGAGAGAGAGAATGGGGGGGGGGGTGATTCGGGTGAACAGAGGAAGAGAAAGTGGGAGTGAAATCTGTATGGCTGTGCCTATACACGCCGGCACCAAACCCAAGATCATCCCAACCACACACGTAGCATGGGCAAATGACTTATTGTATTGTGTAATACCTGATATACCCTCATCAATAAGTGCATCAAGTGAAACAACAAAGGGTAAATTAGTGAAATCACAATTCAAAAGTGTGAACAGTGGACTTTGGTAAGGCTCTTTTATATAGTTAATGATATATAGAAAATACGTTTGCTCAATTAAAATTTGGTACACTAATGCTCACCCAAGTATTCCATTGACTAATGTAGTGGGACCCAGAATTAAACAAATATTGTTTAACGTTGTTTAATTCTGGATCCCACTGCATTGACCAATAGAATGCTTGAATGAGCATTGATGTACCAAATTTTGGGTGAGCAAAAATGCTCTCTATACATATAGAGTAATGATTCGTGCACATAAAATGTGCACATAAAATGTGCACATAAAGTGTGCACATAAAGATCTAGGCCATTCATTTTGGTGGGTCTCATATGTGCAGGGATGGATCCCACCAAAATGAATGACCCAGATCTTTATGTGCACACTTTATGTACACATTTTATGTGCACGTAGCATTACCCATACATATAATAGATAGATAATAGATTAGTACTACTATTTAATTTGGCCTTTAACTCCTTGCAATCATGCCAAAGATCTAGTTTTGTCTGAAATGAAAGATCAGATTAAGCGGATAGACCACGATCTCTATAAATTAAATATGCAATACCAAGCACTTACATGTGTACGGTTAGTTTTATCTCATCTCTCCTCCACAGCGCAACAAACAAGCATCTACTCGCCTAGTTATAGTGTCTGAATTTCTGAGAAATTTTTAGTTGCCCGCAAGGTACACGCTGGCGATACGAGGTGGTACCTTGCGCCAATACATGGTCGACATGTAGCTTTTTGTCAGGCTAGTTTTATTGACAAGATTGATGAATTCACATTTGCTTCAATCCATTTCCTCTTTCAATTTTCTCTCTCTTCAGTTGCAATTAATGCTTCTCTCTATTTAGTGCAAAAGTTTCAAAATACTCTTACTTTGTTTTTTCTTTCCTTTTATTTTTGTTGGACAATTTCAATATCATTGGGTATAGGGGTGTGAGAAAAAAAAATATGAAACCGAGTCATCTAAGCAATCTAATTAACAGTCTGGTGTACTAAAAGAGACATATTACCTATCAGCACTGAACACCCAATATTGAAATTTTTTTATAAATTTTTTTTTTGGATTCGTAGGTTATGATAAATTGTTCACCGATTAGGCGATTACAAAAGTTTTTTTGTTTTTTTAAGCAAGAGAAACATTGTATTAAAAGAAGATTCCAAAAGGAACAGTGCAAGTATACAGAAGAAAACAAAATATGCATAAATAATAAGCACAATAAACAACTGAGTCGAAATGCAAATCTCTCAAATCGTCGATTTAATTGACGGCGGCGTAGCTCGAGACTGAATGTGGCAGTAGAAGCACCCTCAATAAAAGTGAAACCACTCTAACATCATCTAGTAAAAATCAAGGTCCCGTGACTAAATGCCTCAATTTTATTTTGGGAACTTTTGTATATTTAAATATATTGTAATAATTGAATGGAGATCTCTGATAGGAAAACTAAACCAAAAAAAAAATGCATAATTATTCTGGCACTTAATTTTAAGTACCCAATCACATTTGGTATAGAGACTACTTCAATATCCCTCCAATTAAAATTAAGTGCCCACTGCTGTCACATGTGTTTGGGAAAACACCTCGGTTACAAAATTTTGGTAGCATATGTTTACTGTTGTTTATAATACATCCTAGAACAAATTGGGACCACATTTTAAAGAAATTAAAAACAAGTGATCAAACATCAAATATTTCCTGCGTGGGCACCTAAATATTGTCTTGAATTTCTAGAAATCACGCCGTCATTTCTCACTCTCTTTCTCTACTCCACCATGACATTTCTCTCTCTTACCACGCCCTCATCTCTCTCTCTCTCTCTCTCTCTCTCTCTCTATATACCACCACGCCATCATTGATCTGCCCACTTAATTACATTGATCTGCGCTTGCGATGTCTGCCGCCGTTCCTTCGAAAATTGGTCGTACCAGGCTGAATCCTGCCCACGAGCATGGGTTGATGAGATTGGTTCGACGCCTCACCTCGGTAGAGGTACGCTTTTGCCTTCCATTATTGGGGCGGATCCAAAAAGCTTTTGAAAAGACAAAGGAGGGGGAAGAATTAAATGGAGAGACATAATAGATTCAAGCAACTGAAAAGAGAGAGAGAGAGAGAGAGAGAGAGAGAGGGAGAGAGAGAGAGAAAAGTGAAAAAGTAGCGGATTGAGACTCTACGGGACACATGTCCACCATTTATTGGCTCAAGAATCACCTCATATTGCCTGCGTGGGCACCCAAATATTTCGATCTCTTGAATTTCTAGAAATCACGCCGCCATTTCTCACTCTCTTTCTCTACTCCACAACGCCATTTCTTTCTCTTACCACGCCCTCATTTCTCTCTCTCTCTACACCACCACGCCGTCATTGATCTGCCCACTTAATTACATTGATCTGCGATTGCGATGTCTGCTGCCGTTCCTCCGGAAATTGGTCGTACCAGGCTGAATCTTGTCCACGAGCACAGGTTGATGCGATTGGTTCGACGCCTCACCTCGTTAGAGGTATGCTTTTGCCTTCCATTATTGGGGCGAATCCAGGAATTTGGCCCAGGGGGCTATCCTTTACGTGTTACAAGACTTAAGTAGACTTTTCATATTTGAAGATAAAAGAGATATGAAGAAGTAGAAAAAGCACATAAGTATGCACTTTTTACTACTCGGTCAATAATCTGCATAATTCTACAAAGTGTAATTTTTTTCTTGAGAAACTTTATAATTCTTGAATAATTTTGATGAAGGTCACCCTACTTATAAATAATAGTTAGTATGGTCAATGGCCGGGATTTGTATAAGGGGCAATCATCCAATGGAATATAAACTCATGATAATGTTTTAGAAGTTTTGGACATCCTAATAAAGTAATCTTTTAGAAGGTCACTATACTTATAATATTCTATACAAATCTCTAAAAGACTCTAGAGAAGTCAATGATTCTCTTTAAGTCAAGGGAGTTCCGAGCATTCTGTACAAGTCTATGCAAAACCACCTACAGCACAGTAAAAGTTTCTTAAAGTTTTTTAATTTTTTCGGACAGAGAGAAGCTCCCTAATTTAATTACCATAACACAACCCCTAAACCTTTTGGGTGGTCAGGATAAGAGGCATATATCTTTTATCATATCCAGCGTTTGGTGGCGCCATTGGACATGATAAAATAGTCATGAACTAGATTTCCCATGGGGGGTGCAATAACTCTAACCCATGGGGGTCGGGGGGGTATTAGGTAGGATTAGAAGTTTGAGATAACTTAGGACAAAAAAATATTATTATTTTTTTTTCAGATCTCTTTTTTTTCTTTTCTTTTCTTTTTTCATATCCTTTTCTTTTCTTTTTTATTCTCAGGTCTGTTTTGTTTTTTTCCGGATCCTTTTTTTTCCTTTTTTTTTTTCTCTTTTCATTTTCGGATCTTCTTTTTCTTTTTCTTTTTTTGGTTCAGGTCCCTTTTTTTTCCTTCAGATCCACTTTTTTTTTTGGACCGTTTTATTTTTTTATTTCCTTTTTTCATTGTTATTTTATTTATTTATTTTTTTTTTTTTCAAATTTGTAATTTTTTTGGTATTAAAAAGCAATAATTTAGTTATTATCTGGAACTTATAATCGGGCACGTTCCAAACACAGGACAACATAACAACTTATCAGACCGAATTACTATCCTATACGATCCTGCCTTATCCTGTCTTATCCGCCAGTTTTATCCGCCCTGTCAAACAAGGCCTAATAGAATAGTGGGCTTAATTAAATTTTTAGGGGGGCTAAACTTAAATGTAACTTAATTTCTTTTATAGGGTATATAAAGAATTTTTTAAAACTTAGGGAGGGCTTGAGCCCTCTTGCCCCTACATAGATCCGTCCCTGTTCCATTAAATTGTTGGCATATGTTGGTAAATTTAGACAAATTCAAAGATCTGAGTAAAAGCTACACAAATTCAAAGATCAAAGTGAGATTTTTGAGTTTAAAATGGGTATATTTAAAAATTCAAGAGGGGCACAAATACATCTAATCTCAAATAATTGTCGTCTTAAACCTTCCATTTATTATCTCAAGCTAGCAATCGTCTATGAAGTGGTAAAATGTGTGTACATTAAACGGTCCAAGAAAAGTGTTCTAATTCTTTGTATGTTGATGACATCCTTCTAGCTAGGAATGAGATGAGTTCCATTGTCGCCACTTGAGAGTGGTTGTCCTCTCAGTTTGAGATTGAGGACATGGGTGATGCCAACTATGTGTTGGGAGTTTAGATTGTGAGAGATCGTTCTCAGAAGCTTCTCTATTTGTCTGGAGGGTTTTTGAACATTTTCACATGAAAAGATGAAAGCCCATTGACATACTAATTTTTAAAGGGACTCATCTTGACCTTAGATCAATGTCTTAAGAATAATGAGAAAAGGAAACAAATGTCTAGTTTGCCATATGCGTCTGCAATAGGGAATCTGAAGTATGCTATGTTGTGTATTTGATCAGATGTCTGCTATGCGGTTGGTCTAATTAGTCATTGTCGTAGCAACCCTGGTCCTGTCACTAAAGAGTAGTGAAGAGTATCTTGCGATACGTTCACATGATTGTGGACCTTGCCTTATGCTGTCCACGATGGAAGCATAATATGTGGTGTGCTCTGCAATTGTTCAAGAAGCTGTTTTGGTTGAAGAGTTTTTGTAATGGCTAGGCATTTCACCTCATAGTGATGAGGTTGTACTTATCTACGGTAATAGGACATAAGCCTGAGCATATGCAAAAGATCTCAAAAGCCATTCTGGCACGTAGACATTCGTTTTTGTCACATTTGAGATGTGGTTTGCGTGAAGGGAAGTTGTCTTGAGGCACATCTCCACTAGGGATTTGATGTGCTTAGACATTTTATTGTGTTATTGACATTATTATTCGAGTTTTTATAAACTAGTTTGTTTCCATATATATTTATTATATGAATGGAATGAATGCACATTTCGAATATGTCACCGGGCAAGAATTGATTTGCTCACAAAGGTGATTAACCTTGGCGTCGAGATAGCGAACTAGGACATGTGTGTTCATGGCGCTTAGATGGCGAGCCAGATGAAACATTTGTGTTCATGTCGCTTAGATAGCTAGCTAGGACATGTGTGCCCATAGCGCTTAGAAAGTGATCTAAAACACTTATATATATCTACGCAGTGTAAGAACAACGAGCTAGATATAAACCCTTATCATCCCTATATATCGCCTTAGATGGAGCTAAGATGAGACCTTTATATTTGGTCGAATATAGGTAAATCCCACGACTTTAGGTAACCTGTTTATAGCCGAATGTGAGTTTTCGGATAGGCACTAGGAGGAGCGACTTTGCTGGAAAACTCAAGTTAGACGTTTTGTATAACGTCTAGACTAAGACTCACATGGCGTTACTTTCAAACACAGAGTGACATGTCCATTTTAATGGAAGAATGCCATAGCATACATATCATATATCATATTATATGTGCTTTCGCGATCGATTATGGAGCAGTGAATGGATTCCTCTTCATTGCTGTATGAGCCAAGTAGCATATACAAGACATTGGTTATCCTACAAACTGGTTGCCTTCATGACTTGAGACTATGTCATGAAGAGGACGCTTGATGACAGCTACTTTAGCATGCTATCCTAGGATGAAGAGAATATTCTGTTCTATGGGGCGTGTCTGGGCAAGCGGCCAAGTTAGTTAGATTGATATATGAGCTCAGGGAAGACCATTCAATAACACACCATGTTTTGTGACTCATTAGCAGGCCTGCGACAATCGTATATTTGTTACTGATATGTCATGAGTACATTACATTGATAAGGTGCAGCAATTCTTTTCACCGAGGGATTGAGAATGCAGTGTCTGGTGTGGCTGAACTGTCTAAGGCATACACGAGAAGCTTTCGAGTGATGTGTCTTGCTGGTTATGGTGATGACATAGCATTATACTCCTGTCGCTGTACTTTCTTTTCGTAAGGTTGCACGTTCGATTTGCCTGTATAAAGAGATGAGAAGTTTTGTTTTGAGAGATTGTTTTAGTAACAAGCCCTATGTGGGTGAGTGGGAGATGTAAGAAAATTGTGGGTCATTGGTGCACCCGTATACATTAGATCGGGTCTAATGGGCCTTCGCCTTGGAAGTCCTAGGGCAACTAGATGTGTGTGCCTATATCTATCTATAATATATATAAGTGCACCGATGCCCATAAGTGTTTTACACTTTTATCAATCGGTGCACTATCACTTAAGTAATTTTCCTTAGAGTTTTAATAAGTTTCGTATACCCAATTTTTTTTTTTTTGGGTCCGTCCACTATTTTTTTGTCTACTTTCCTAATGTTCAACAATATTTCTTGTAAATATAGGACTCTAAAACTAACGTATTCTTTGCAGGTTCAAAAAGGAAAATGCTAGATTTACCCCGATTCTAATGAACCGATTTTAGTTACTGGTACATGTGGAGTCTACTTGTAAACTTATGTTATTGGGGTGGGCCACTAGATTTCATTTTCTATTCAATTACCAAAATTAAACCTCTATTTATTTTAGGAAAAGTTAATCAATATTTCAATCACGCTGTATATTGAGAAATAAACTGACCCCCTCACTCTCATTGATATCTAAATTAATTGACCCTACCGAACCCATTTACCTTTTACCTCTCTCCTTTTCTCTTAATAAACTTTGAATAATGCTATGTTTGCAAAATTTTGAATCTTAAATTAGTTCCCAAATAGCTTGGCAGTTGTAAAATATGCAAGGACAATGAGCAGTAGTACTACATGTCACTGTACGTATATGGTACAACTGACAAAGCATTTAAGAACCAAATTTGAAATTAAAATTTGGGAAGTATAGCATTACTCATTAACTTTCTTCAGTGGACAATCCTTACCAAAAAAAAAAACTTTCTTGAACAAGAACAATGCAGAGATCTTTTTCTTTCTCAACCAAATATGAAACTTTATGCACAATGAAACATTTCATATGCCTATCCAAAAAAAAAACATTTCATATGTATTTCCAACCCCAAAAGTAAAAACCAAGAGACCTACAAAAAAGCAATTCCAGATATGCTTTAAAACCAAGTACAATTTTCCTTTTTAAAAATATTAAATTTATGATTTTTAAATATATTATGAATTAATAACTAAATATTTACAAAAATATTTACTTCTATAATATTATTTTAGTCATTTTTCTTATCCCACTGCTCCATATTCGACATTATCCTCCCAACCCAATGAATAATTTCATCATACAAATTCGGAGTAAAAGGGGATTCTGAATTTCTTTATTCGGCGCATAGGCTGTGCCACACATTGGATATGATAGGATTTGTCATATTCTGTCCCCTTATAGAGCGTGCCAAATATGTTTAGTGACATTGAGTTAAAAAAAAAATAAAAATAAAATACACACACTAATATGTTATTGAGATTTTGTTAGAAGTCTTAATGGAAGTGGAGATATTTACCACAAATTTGCTAATTTACTTGAGTAGTAGTTAGTTTCCTTTTCAATTCTGCAGTAGCATGACTGGTGACACGGTGGCATGATTGTATCAGCCGGTATCTATGACTGGTGTATAAATCAGGAGCCTCTAATTTAAACAAATTAGAATCCCAGTGTAATACAAGTTTCCAATATATTAGCAAGTAAAGTACAATTTGAAGTAGAGTTTTAGGTCCCTTAAAAAGTGAAAGGTAGACTTTTTGTTGAGTTGTAGTTCGACGTTTTGCCTATTAACACCACTATTGACTCAAAGAAAACGTCCTCCAATAATATTCAAAGTTTACTTTTGCGTCTATAGCATTCTTATAAAAATTTCAACAACATTCGTGGTTCTTTGCGCATCAATAATTAAGGTATGTATATATATATATATAGAGAGAGAGAGTAGTGTTATGCTTCCCTTAAAACTTTTGATTTGGTTATCAAATGCTTTGGAGAGTACTCTTTTTCTAGATCTGGTACTCTAAACTCAATCTCTTCCATGGTAAGCTTCTTGATTTTTGGATAGTGCTCTCCATGTGATGTTTGATTTTGGGTTGATTTTGTTTTTTTTGTTTTTGTTTTTTTTCTTTATTTTCTTTCCAGGTGTGGTCATCTCAATCTGGCGCCTCCAATCTCCGCCGCCACCACCACTGCCGGATCTGAAGAAATGGCACCACCTTCTCTCTCGCTCATCTCAATCTGGTACTCTATTTCTCAGCAAAAATAGTATAAAAAAAAATGAATTGTAAAAAAAATAATAATAATAAAATTGATATGGTACTCTCTTTCTCAAAAAATTGATATGGTAGTATCTTTATTTTTTGATCTTCTTGCCTTTTTCTCCAAACTTAACTGCTTCTCCATACTCAAACCTTTGTCATCATAGAAGCAAATTTTGTGTTTGCCTTCATTTACAAACTGTTTTTTTTTTTTTGCAGGGAGGACATGCTTTGCCACAGCAGTTTGCTCAATTCTGCAAGGTATCATGTAATTTTTTTATAGTCAAGGGCTACTATGATTTTCTTTTATTTAAGCAATTAAATTTTTGGAAGGTTGGGGTGTAGCTTCTCATTTTTCGATTGCATCCATTCATATTCTATTGTTGCCAAAATTTATTATATCACATCGAAATGTTGTAATCTGCATAGTTTGATGGTAATGAAAATTCCTCAAATCCTTCAAAAACTCTTATAAGTAGTGGAACCTTTTTTGTAAAACATCCTTTTTTTTTAATGAAGAAATGAAGAGATTGTTAATTTTGGCTGCAACAAGAAATCTCTTCAAGGAATTTCAAGATAGTGATGTTTAGAGAATGCCCAAATGGTACTTCACGATATATTCACAATCTCATACCTTTTTTGTTATTGATGTGTGCAAATTTGTTTATGCATAAGGGTTTGATTGGAGATTCTTGGCACATTGTTTTTGTAAAAAGTTAAACTAAATAGCATCATGGCCTCTTTCTTCATTTATTTGAAATGAATTTACGTTGCTTAATTTTTTTGCATAAAAATCAAAATTTTGATGACCCCAATTTTAGGGTATAGTGATTGCCTTGAATTGCAATGTAAAACAAGTTAGGAACCTTTTTTTTCCCTTCTTCAGGTGGTTCTAGAGCCATGGAAGAATTGTCGGATCTATCGAACATTGTTGTTGCATGGCTTGTTCCTGTCTCTATTTCAGTTCAACTCTTCAGGTTGACAGTGGTTTGATCTTATTCTTTTTTATATTTTAATAGGAACGAATTTTGGGGTTTTCTTATCAAACATCTCCCCCCAAATTGAGTTGTTTTATTATCAAACATTTTCCCCCAAATTTCTTTACAAAATTTCCATGAATTTCCTTTAAGATAAAATCTCATTTCCTAAATATTTGAGTTATCTCACTTCAATTGCAGTAAACATCTCTCACTACAATTACATGCATTTATTGATGGGCAAGTCTATAGTGAGCAGCTTCTCATATAAGAAGCTTCTCATAATAGACTTGCCCTTTATTGATTTCACTTTTTCTTCATTCCAAACTGAGTATATTTTCATTGATTTCCTTCTTTTTTTTCCTTTCCCTTTCACTTTCCATTTAATATTTTTCCATTTTAATTCCAGTCAATCATCTATATTATAGTAATGCACACTCTCTCTTCTGAGATGATGAATATGTTAATTTTGCCACATATTTTATGCTTTTTTTTTGCCTGAACTCATTCTTTCCCTTTTACTTACCTTTTATTATCTCCTAATTAGTCAACACAATCAGTGATCACAATTTAACTCTCTTCAACACAATCAATTAATCACAATACTTTAGATTTCCTTTTCAATCGCAATCTTTTATGGAATTTAATCAAAGTATTCTATGGATTCTTCTAGAATTTTCTATGATTTTCTTTTCTCTAACTGCATTTGGTTCATTTTTTCCAGAAGAGAGATAGAACAAAGAACATTCATTAATGCTTCATTCTTTCAATAATTTAATTTTTCTCTCTCATTAGATCAATTCTTAGCTTTAAATTTCTTCAGGACCAATTAAGGCCTTCAAATTCTTAGCCATGAAAACATAGGGTTCAGGTTGTTATTTAAGGCATTCAAAAGTTTAAATGGAGCATAACCCACATGGCAGGCCTTATTTGAAGGAAAATACAACGTATAGATTAGAAGTTGTGTATTCAATTCTACATGTGGGAAAACAAATGACCCATTTGAAGTTGTTTGAATTTTTTTTTTTTTCTGAGTTGCTCTTTAATGTGTTGATGGTAACTTTGCTAATGATTCTTTTTAAAAGGTGTGTAGCATTGTTCAATCTCAGATTCTCAATGGAATAGAGTACCCTTTATTGTGGCATTGTTCTCTCAACCGACACATGTTTAATAATGATTTTCCCTATTTATGAGCAGGGCAAAACTCTTCTCTCTTTAAGGGGTAAGAATTGTTGGCTCTTCGTGGTTGACGACCGCTGAAAATCTTTTGGGCAATTGACAATTAACCATGTTTATCCAATATTCATTGTAAGCTCAGGAGTTTCTATGTTTTGCATTTTTCTGCAATCTTTGCTTTGAAGTGTGAATCCCCCTTTCAAAATATTAGTTCCTCATTAAATTTTTATGTCCAGTTAGCTTAATTGATATCTTTTGATGTTTTGTGTGGTACATTGTTGATGAATTTGAAATTTGGGTAAATCTTTTGTCTCTCTAGGACTTTAGCATGGGCTATTTTCTATGAAGATTAATTTTATGTGCTTGGGGCCAAGGTAAGCATCTAATAGGCGATTTGACATTTAAATTTATAACTTTCACCAATGATGTGCAAGAACTTCTGAAGTTCCTTAAGGTTGACCCTATTTGAACTACTTCGAGGACGATGCTATCTACATAGGGTGTTTACTAATCTTTGTATTTTCTCAATTTGTTTTTTTTGAGGTGGTATTGTAATGTGTACTGGGAGGTCAACTTGGTTACTTTGTGGTCATTATACAATGTGGTCAATTGATACTTCTTTGTATGTGTCTACGCGGTACAGTTGTGTAGAGAGTCTTACTAGCTAAACGCCTGTATGTTAGACTTAGAAATGCTCTTCTTCTTTTTTTCGGGTAGTGCCCTAGGGCACGGGCAATACCTAGTACGTATATATATATATATAGAGAGAGAGTAGTGCTATGCTTCCCTTAAAATTTCTGATTTGGTTATCAAATGCTTTGTCAGTTGTACCACAACAGTGTCAGTGTCATGCGATACGAGCAATTATTGCCACAACATGTGGTACAATAGCTAAGCCATTTGGGAACTAAATTTGACAATTAAGGCATGTTTCTATAATTTATATTTTTTGAGAGTAGTGTTATGCTTCCATTTTATATATATATATATACATTTTTTTTTTGGATTTCATCACATTGCACTATGAAAATTTTGGAAATTGTGGTATATGTTATTTGTGTCCGTTTGATGAATCTGAAAATTTAGTGCTGAGTTTTAACTATTGAAAATTTTAAATGATTAAATTTGTAATACTGAAAATATGGTTTCAAGTACTAAAATAGACTGCATTCAATGATTATTTTTAGTAGAATTTTTTACTTAAAGTTTGCAGTAGGTTTTTGCCTGCTTTTCAATGAAATACTATATTATCAAATGCACTAGGAAAAAAAAGAAGCACTAATGACAAATGTCACTGAATATGCTACAATCGGCAAAGATTTTGAGAATCAAAATTTGGATTCAAATTTGGAAAGCATTGCATTACTCATTGAATCATAGTTAGAGGGTAGAAACATCTACAAGATGACTTACTAGCAATTTGTATAGGCTACTTGAAAAAGAAATATTTCAGCAAGTATTTCAGTTCTAGGGGCAATATATATATATATATATATTCTTCTGATATTGAATATAGGTTTATTTAAAATTTCACAAGTGACTCAAAAGTCTAAATTTTGGGTCCAAAATGATTTTGTCCTAAATGGAACAAAGATTAGGATTTGGGGAAGGGAAAGAGGTATCTTCTTTTTTTCTTTTCCTTTGGGTCTAAATTTAAGAGATAAATTTGTGCTCATTCCCCTTTTTTTTTTCTCAAAGGAGAAAAAGACGATGAGATAAATTTACACAAATTTATCTCGTTGTCTTGTTCTCCATTGAGAAAAACTACATTCAATTGAAAAAGTTCTAAAACTAAATGTGCGACAATTGCTAGGATTAGGCGAATGGAGTCAGATCTCACCCTTTGGGAGAACATGTTTCCATGGTCTATACCCTCTCTGGGTACAAACTATCGCCACAAGGCGCGTATTATACTTGTCAATTGAACCATCTACCTTGCGTTAGATTTTGAAAACACACTTGTCTCCAATAGTCTTGCGCACAGGCGAAATGTCAACTGTTGGAAATATAGGAAGGATAATGCTATGAAATTGATTGAGGCGTGCTGCGGTAGCACTGTCCTTAAGAACAATTCCGCCCCTCGGAGTCAATGACTCGATGCACAAGGTCTCAGCGCTATGCTCTCCAGGATTCAGCAATCAATTTTTTCCAAACGTGCACTCGAATTGGAAGAATAGTTGAGTACTCAGAATTGCTCCAAACCAAATAAATACAAAGTGCTTTCTCACTTTGCTTGAATTTCCATTGATAGAAGTGAGAGATAGTATTAGAATCAGAAATCACGTTGATGGCAATAGGCTATGAGGTACCCCTTCATCAAATATTTATATTTGACAACATCATCTAAACATTCTCTTCCAAATCACTAGATATATGAACGAAGGGGACATGGTCATGACGATGACAGCATCCAAATAAGATCTCCACAAACTCTTAGAAACAAAAATTGAGGCGATAGTACTTGAGAGAGAGTAAGCGAGAGAGAGCTGGGTCGTAATTTTTATAGAACAAAAACTGATTCACCAATGAAAGTGTAACAACCAGGAATTAAAGACAGGAGATTAATGAAAACAGTTTTTTTTCTTCTTTATTTACAACTTTAACCAGTGCATTAAAACAGGAGATTAAAACAAATGAGTAATAGCTTGAGCTTTAATTCAAAGAGTAAAAATGTGAATCAATCTCTCGTACGTGCGAGGGAGAAAATCGGACAACATTCGTGTACGCACCACATGCCTGTACAAGTATCAATTTTCAAGCCAAATCGGGCGGTTCAAATTTGAGATTTGTACCCCCCTGGGCGCACGTGATAGAGCCTTTCCACAAGTCAAATCAAGCTTATAGGCTTTAGTATGAGTTTTTGAAATAGAAGGCCCAAAGCCTAAATAAGATATTAAAAATCCAACAATCACCCCCTATTTCAAAAATTCAAACAACATATAAAAAAGGAGTGAAGCAAGAGAATTCAATGCATCAAAACTGGTGCCTTTAGGGCTATGAACCAGTCCCTAGGGATACAAGAAGTGATTTACAGGAATTTGGTGAAATAATAATTTCTAGGAACCAGAATCCCTTATTGTAAACCAGTCGTCTTGTACCCACATTGACTCCTCAAAATCTGAGCAACTCTAATCGGTGTGGCGCCTCTAGGCCCTGCGCCAGTCCTGAATTTTCATAAGTGCTCTAGAAAACTTGCCCAAGTTTTCATAGAAAGCGGCCCACTTTCACACTTATATAGGTAAATCCATCAGGTATGCATTGCAATTAAACATACCATCCAATTTATATGGACTATGGAATTCATTAAGAGTTTAACTCAACCTTTCACATTGCAATTGCACTATACACCATAGGAAGGGACAATAACATAATAAACTTATAGCGCATCTCCAATCAACCAATGACTTGTTATTACCCATATGAACCTATTTTTTTGGGTTCTCCAATTACATAGGTTGGGTTACCATCATTGTTGATTTTGTTACAGGCTCAAGTCCCATTCCCCTCGATGTTTCATACACTAGTTCTCTCCCTAGTGATTTTATTAAAGGATCAGCCAATTTCACTTTTGACCTCACAAAATTAATAGATATATCTTCATCATCAAGCAATTGCCTCAAAAAATTATGTCTTAGGCATATATGCCTACTCTTGCCATTATAGGACTTATTTATAGCTCGACCTATTGCAGCCTAGCTATCTCCATGTAAAGGATATGTAACTGGTGTATTCCATATAGGAACATCTGCTAAGAAGTTTCTAAACCACTTAGCTTCATAACCAGCTTTCTCAAGAGTTACAAACTCATATTCCATCGTTGACTTAGTTGTGCAAGTTTATTCAGATGACTTCCAATACATTGCATCTCCACTAAGCATTAAAATAAATTCACTTGTTGATTTCATCTCATCCGAAATCCAAAATCCAATTTGCATCACCATATCTTTTAAGGACAGCAGTAAACCTTTCATAATTTAACCAACTGCATTCCTGATTTTTGAAATTACATATTTTTCTTCCAAAAGTTTGGTTAAAACCTAGTCTGGAAGACAAATTTAAATTCTTTTGAATTTCGAAGCATGCAATTACTACATTTCCAAACAATTTCTTCCTTATCTCCAAGTATACAAACATTTTTCAAAATTTAATTTCTTCTCGAAGGTGATATTCAACTCGCCAATACCAAGTAAAACATTTTCACTCATCATTGAAAAAAATATCTTTTGTAACAACTGTCCGTTTAAAACAGCTTTGGCTCTGGTTTGGTAGTGTATTCACATAGGACTTTTATTGCACAAGCAATTTGAAGTCTAATAATATATATGTACCATAACTTGAACTACCAATAATACTATTATATTACGCCGGATAAATTATATCACACTCATATGTGATTTAATGTAATACTTGGCTCAAAAGGAATCCAAAAATGTTTGCAAAGAAAATAATTATCTCAAAACCTTTTTCCGATATAATGATATTGATCATAAAGCCAATAATAGCTATTGTAATTTTAAATCTACAAAATTATATTGGCTTCACCCAAACCCTTCTGATCCAAATGAAGTGACAATCAGTTTTTGGTATCTTTGCAATCTCTAAAATATATAGACCAAAAGAATTAATAAACCATCCACTTTCAAACATATCATAACACATACTCCGTCATTGTGTTCATGATAAATTACATATGTCGTCGTTATTTATTTTGAAACTATTTGAAATAATAGCTTAATAAAAAAATTTCCATGTCACTGTTTGGGTATTGGTTTTAAACCATATACAGAGTATACAAGAGTACACACCTTATTTCTATCTATAAACTCTTACGGTTTACATCCAAATAAATCCCTTCTTCTAATTCTCCATTTCAAAATTTTTTTACTTCAATTTGATAACTAATTAAAGATGTATAACAAGAGAATAGGTTTCCAAAGAAACAGCAGTTTCCTTTTTCTTAAAACCCTCAGCTACCAATGCAGCTTTACAAATTTTTTTTTAATAGAACCACTGGGTTTTAAAATCTTTACTAAGACTCCATTACTATATATTTCTTAATTTAAAGGAAATATATGCTCATTTTAGCATCAAGGGAAAAGTCACATAATTTCTATGTAAAAAATGACAAGTATTAATATTAAATGCATGTCCCAAAAGGAATATTTTATGGCTCTACTAGCAAGTTTCTTAAGATTAAAAATAACCCAAATAACCCAAACTTCAAAAATAATTTTAATTGGGTTTTTGAATTTTGCCAATACTCAAAATGGGTAACAAAGTTGAACCTCGAATGAACTATACATCGCAAGTCAAAGTTGTTTGGTTCGAAGATTAACAAGTTCACGAGGAACTTGCCTCACCTAAAAAAAACCTTATATGTTCACACACCAAAAATCAAAGACCAGTTGATTTTAAAGACTTGCTTTGTAACCATTAATATAAAGTCTTCTTTACCCAAACAAGTACTCTAACACGAGAATAAGGTTTTCCTTATATATGATATCTATTGGACAATATGGACACAATTGAATCTCTCTCAAAGAGGAAACATGTACATATCGATATATATATATATATATATATATATTTGTAGATACATACATACATACTTGTATATATAAAAACTTGCATGTTGGTTCATAAGCCAATTGTGTGACCATACACAACTAACAATTACTACTAAATTATCATTCACACTTTTAGCCATTGGAATATAAAAATAATGTATTTACATAATGGTGTAAATCCCGTTGGATAAAAGCTTTCAAGACTTGAACAACCAATTAAAGCCAAATAAATTCTTATAGTTGTTGACAAAGAAACTTACAATAAGCCACTAACTTTTGGATATTAATAACCATTTCTACATAATACATGTATTTATACATATTTATGTTAAAATAATCCAACACTCTCACATTAGGTGCACATACTGAAATCTGTTACAAATTATATATTGACTTCTCCATTACTACCATAATCAGTGAAAAGAAAACTTGAGATCAATCAATTAAAATTGGAACTTTTTTTTTCTTTATGGTGGACTAGCACTCAAGAATATCATAAAATAGTCCCTATGAAATGTTTTTGTCAAATCAATAAAGATGCAAATCACTGCTTTAGCTTCACTGCATAGTGAATGTCAAAAATTAATCTGCTTGGTCAAAACGTCCACAAAGCCTTGAATAGTCATTTGAACACTCATAAAGTACTTCAAATAATTTTAATAGTAGAATATCTCACATAAGCCTATTCATATAATTTTATATACAAATTACCCAAATAATAATAATAATAATATTAATATGAGAAGAGGAAACAAGCAACGAGGTAAGCTTTTTGTAAGCAATTTTTCCTTTGGACGATGACCACCAGGAAGTGCCACTGCAGGACATTTCACAACTTGATTATTTATGGGGTGGCTAATGGCTTAGTGTGGTTATGATCCTACGCGGCAAAAGCTAAACTAGCATACCACATGTTCAAGTAGGTGATGGTTGATTAGATCATATTTGTTCTAAGATGTTCGTGTACTGTCTTTCATGACATAATTCTGGTGGAAATTTAAATAGGATAGAAATAATATTACCGGATCATTGAGCCATTTCGCATTGATCATAGCAGCATCTAATTGTTCTTAAGATTGTTGGAAATATAGGAAGGATAATGCTATGAAATTGATTGAGGCGTGCTGCGGTAGCACTATCCTTAAGAACAATTCCACCCCTCGGAGTCAATGACTCGATGCACAAGGTCTCAGCGCTATGCTCTCCAGGATTCAGCAATCAATTTTTTCCAAACGTGCACTCGAATTGGAATAATATATAGTTGAGTACTCAGAATTGCTCCAAACCAAAGAAATACAAAGTGTTTTTTCACTTTGCTTGAATTTCCACAAAGGTTGATAGAAGTGAGTGATAGTATTAGAATCATAAATCACGCTGATGGCAATAGGCTATGAGGTACCCCTTCATCAAATATTTATATTTGACAACATCATCTAAACATTCTCTTCCAAATCACTAGATATATGAACGAATGGGACATGGTAATGATGATGACAGCATCCAAATAAGATCTCCATAAACTCTTAGAAACAAAAATTGAGGCGATAGTACTTGAGAGAGAGTAAGCGAGAGAGAGCTGGGTCGTAATTTTTATATAACAAAAACTGATTCACCAATGAAAGTGTAACAACCAGGAATTAAAGACAGGAGATTAATGAAAACAGTTTTTTTTTCTTCTTTATTTACAACTTTAACCAGTGCATTAAAACAGGAGATTAAAACAAATGAGTAATAGCTTGAGCTTTAATTCAAAGAGTAAAAATGTGAATCAATCTCTCGTACGTGCGAGGGAGAAAATCGGACAACATTCGTGTACGCACCACATGCCCGTACAAGTATCAATTTTCAAGCCAAATTGGGCGGTTCAAATTTGAGATTCGCACCCCCCTGCGCGCACGTGATAGAGCCTTTCCACAAGTCAAATCAAGCTTATAGGCTTTAGTATGAGTTTTTGAAATAGAAGGCCCAAAGCCTAAATAAGATATTAAAAATCCAACATAACTAACTCTCAGACCTTATTCGCGTCCATAGAGTTCATCTCATCTAGCATAGCAACTACCCACTCAGCTTCAGAAGATGAAGAAAACCGCTTTAACAAAATAAGCATGCTCATTCTCATCCACTTGTGCACACATTTGCACACATGAAAATGTCTCCCCCCTCAAATTCAAAACTGCGACAGGGAACTTTTTTCTCATCACCGACGGTGTACTCCCTGAGAATCTTGAGTGCCTAGTGGTGCACTCCCACTATCTGGTACACTCCCTCTAGCATCTAGCGGTGTACTCCCATTTGGCTGGAGGCTAGTACCATTTTTTAGCGATTACTGGATGTGGAATCTCAATTTTCCCACCCTCGCCTAAAGATGGTATGATGTCTTCAACATCCTCCAAGTCATAGAGGTCGAGATATCTCTTAGTATTACAACTTGGGGAAGTCATTCTCAATATCATGTGACACCATTTCTGTCATTCCTATACCCCGATTGTTCATTATAAGTAGCATAGCCTTTCGAGCTATTAGAATATCTTATAAAGATATACTTTCTAGATCTTGGGCGTAGTTTCTCGCGCTTATGCGAGGTATAGTGAACATAACCTCATGAGCCCCACGGGTGCAAATGCTCCTAAATGAACTTTTTGCCTTTCCATAGCTCATAAGGGGGTTAGAAGGAACTAACTGAGAAAAGCACTCTAGTATGTAGGCAGCAATCAAGAGTACATCTCCCCAAAACAACATTGGGAGGTTGACTTGAGCCATCATAGTCCTAGCAATATCTAGGAGTTCCTTCTTTCTGCAACAACATACACTACACCAAAATGGCCGAATTGTCACACTTATTTTTCGAACAGTTTGTCACGATTAATAGCAGTGACCCTAGAAATTTTGCGACCGAAAAAAAAATTGTCACGGTTAAAAACAATTACAAATTTTGCCACTGTTTAATACAGTGATAAAAAAAAATATATTGTCACGATTTATAACAGTGACAACGAAATCCATGACAAAATAGAAAAACTATACTAAATTTGCCGAATTATCACACTATTTATCATTGTTTTAATAGTGACAAAATAAAATTCTTGACGAAAACATTTGTTACTGTTAGGCCATTCATATTTCCTTTTCTTTTTCCCCCCATATAAACCCCCTTACCCTTACGTGACAAATACTAAACAAAACAAAAAAGAAAAAAAAAAGAGAGAATCCACAAGGAAACCCTAGGGCTTCTCTCACCCTCACCATTGGCGATTAGCCCAATCATCCCTCGCCCCCGCCTCAATGTCTGCAACTCCCTCCGGTTTGTGATTTCCAGCAACTCTCTCTCTCTCTCTCTCTCTCTCTCTCTCTCTCTCTTTCTACACCTACGGGCCGAACCTCTCTCTCTACCTCTCCATCGCTGCCTCTGCAAAGAAGATGCTGCCAACAACTTTGCCAGAGGCCAATTACTTTGGAATTTGTAGGCAGTGAGAGTACTAACTGAGTGTGATACTGAGAATGTTAAAGCTTTGAATCGATCAGTTTCACATATGAGGATAATTAATTATTCAGATCTTTTTCGTATGAAATCAGTTTAAGCTTCCTCGAATTTCTGATATTTTGGATTCATTTGACATTTTTCCTCTGTGAATTAAAATTTGTACGAGTTTCAGATGAAATATTGGAATTTAATCATTTGTTTCAACAATTTCATTGTAGTTATGTTCCTGTAATTTTCTGTTATGGAACTCCGATGCTCTGATTTTTGTTCTTCGGTGAGTTTCTACACAAGTGCGAAGGTATACTCTAAAGGATCCAAATGCTAGGTCTCTCTCTCTCTCTCTCTCTCTCTCTCTACACATACGAGCTCACTTGAAAACATCACAGTTAAATTCAGAGTTCAATTCAGTTTGTTATGTTGATTAAGTTGTAAATTCGTTGGTGTTCTGCCCTGATGGCCTTCTCAGAAAGTATTTGGATTTCTTTGATAGGTCACAGAATGGGGAACTTTAGAAATTGTTTACTAGGAAGTAGGAAATAGTATTGTTTAAACAAATGGTTGGACCTAATCAAGTCAAGCTTAATGTGGTTGAACACACACACACACACAAAAAAACAAACATAAGTGCACTCACACACACTATGCTCTAAAACACACTATTGTTTGGTTTATTGATGGAGGGAGGAAAAGAACAGAGTCACCATGAAAATGGTTTTCTTTGTTTGATTCGACGGCTATGTAATTTGTGAAATTGAAAATACAACTTTCTTTTCTTTCTTTTTTTTGATTTATTTTATTTTTTACGCCGTATCCGAGCTAGATTTTTTTTTTTAAATACGTATCAAAGAAGTAAATACATATCCACACTAGACACTTACTATTTCTTTCACTGCATTTTTTTGATTGGATCAATTTCCCCTTTTTTGATTTTCTCCTATCATCAAAACTTCCCACCCACACCCTCTTTTTGGAAAGCCAGATTTTAGTCGCAAACAAGGGACAATGAATAAGAGGTTGAGGAACCAGAGCTTTTGTTTCCGGGGAGCAAGCCAATCATTGAAAGAACCAGACCAAGTTTTTAAATGGTCTGTTCTTGCCATGGCAAGACTAGACAAGAGTAAGTATTCCTACATTTAAAGGGCCCGTTGTTTCACCTTACTAAATATTCCAATTCCTTGGAAATTTCGGCAAACAAAAGCGAAGAAGAGAGGCCATTTTAGCTAATCATCAGTAAGAATTTTTGCATTTCATGTTTTGGTTTGTCCATCTGGCTCTTCTTTCTTTTTTTTTTTTGGATACACAATGTTAGATGGACTCTTATTAATAAGGCGAAGTACTTGGGTCGACGCTTGGACAACATTATGGGATATGTGTCTGGTCGATTACTCACCGAGAAGCATGTTATGTAGTATATTAAAGTCTCTAATAATAGTCCTTTGAACAATTACACAAGGTATCAGCACTTATTCAGGCATTACTCACGTATCCAACACAGGGGTGAGGATAACTACTTGCTTGGTATGACTTTTTGAAAGAAAAAAAAAAAGGTTTCATGTAATATTCTGAGCTACTTGGTCAAACATGCTAAATAAAATAGATTTCATTAAATGTATTTGTAATCTTATGTCCTACTTGGTAATTCCCGTAGCATGCTAGACTTAGTGGGAAAACATGTGTACGTATGTGTTGTACTAGTTAATGTCTTTACTTTGTAATAATGAAAGTAAAGTGGTCAAGTGGGTATTACTTTTGTAATGCTTATCTTCTCATTGTAATAGAAGTGCTGTGAAGGAATTGAATAAGCAGTGATTGAAAAAAAATAGAGCAGCCCTTGTTTTGGCTTAGCTCCTTAAACTCACGGTTCTTCATCTCTTTTTCATCTCTTGCATTGTTACTAGTGTGAGACAATCAATTCCACCCCAACACTTCTATTTTTAAGCCTTTTGCTTTTCTTTGTGTAACCCCCTAGAGACTTTTCTTAATTGTAAAAATTAGTTTTGTTTTTTTTTTTTTTGTTAAACGTTGTATAGGAGTCACTCGACGCCAAAGGTATTTCAAAATTGAGAAATAACAACTAAATCTTCAATAATTCAGTTTTCTTTAACAAAGCTCAGTCAGCGTCTTTTTTTTTTTTTGCTTAGGTTGGTACGCCTCACAGGCGCACTCACACACACACAAGAGCCGGGGGGGGGGGGCACGGGCCCACTTCAAAGGGACTTCTTCCCATAGACGGCTCGAGAGGAATAAATCCTCCCCAAATCCCCACGAGGGGATTTGAACCCCCCATCTCCCACTTGGGAGAGATGGAGCAAGACCAACTGGGCTAAGGCCCAAGGTCTAGTCAGCTTCTATTTATTGAGGGTGTGTTTGGAATGACATCTCCAAACTACTTTTCCCCAATTGCATTCAATTCTCTTCGTTTTCAACTTATTTCGTTAGATGCATTAGTGGCAGATCTAAACTTTGTGTACATTGTTGCACAAATTCTACAGTTCTTGTATCCTAAACTGAACCGGGCATCCCTAGTATGCTGATGACGAAGTTTCTTCATTGTCCAATAAATTTTTAAGATAATTGTCCTTGATAGTGACTTAGATACACCTTCTAGTTGATTCTATCCTCTTTTGCAAATTTATTTATTTCTTTTGAAGAATTTCCTTGCAATATTTGATAAAGGTAGAGTTTTGGTAAATTAACTGAAATTGCCAAGTTGGATACTCAGTTCTTGTCTGAACATCAAACCATGGTCTGCTAGACTGCTTCAGCGGCCATTGTCATACCTGAGTTCACATGGATGTCTATATACCTTGCAAATACGAACTACGCAACAACCTAATTATATCTATGTTACTATTTTTAGCCTTTAGTATCTTGGTAATGTTTGGACACACTTTCTTAGGTTCCATTTAATGTTAGAGAAATGTGGAGTTTGAAATTATCAAGGGATGGCATATCAGCTTTTCTTTGTTACTTCTATTTCTTCGTACTTCTTAATAATTTTGTTGTAGCAGTAGATAATTTTGACATCAACCATATGCACTCATACCTCTTAATGTGCTTTCGTCTCTTTAAATGGCTTATCATTTTGTTAGAACACATACATGTTTGTGTAGGTTGGTATTGTGAAAGATACAAGGGAATCAATGCTTGAAGAAGAATCAATGCTTGAGGAAGTTGACTTTATTAAAGAGGCTGCAATTATCTGGCTAGCTTGTTCTTCTCTCTTGTGAGCCAAGTGGGTGGGCCGTGTAAATCTTCTACAAAAATCATAGGTGTAAGAGTGATAGATGGCGTGAGGAAGTCGACGGAGGAGAAGAAAAATAAGAAGAGAAGTTCCCCTTCTGGCTATTGTACCTGACATGACAAGGATATGGGTTAATCTATCCTGTAGGCTTAAGCACTTATTTCTGTCGCGGTCTTATATTGTACAATATCATGTATTCCAAGTTTCAATATTAATGCTTTAGCAAGTATTTCTGTCACGGTCTTATTAGTAGACTTTGTATTTTCATTAAAAAAAAAAAGGTAAACATAGTAATGGATTGCAATTGTATTTTTTGATGATCTAGATACTTAGTGTTATTTGTGGTGATCTAAGTTGTATCAGTGTTTATATTATTGGTGTTTTTATATTGTGTCAGGTACCGAAAAAATAGGGTGAATTTTGCAACAAAAAAAAAAGAAAGAATTGATTTGTCACTGTTCTAACAGTGACAAATAATGTGACAAATACCGCTACATTTGTTAGACCGTGACAAATGTGACAACTACCGAAAATTGTCACCGTTTAATACAATGACAAATAAATGTGACACACCAAATATTGTCATGGTTGTAAACCATGACAAATAAATAAATTGTCACTGTTCCATACTATGACAAACGTTTGACAATTGGAAGTGATATGTCACTTTTAGAATGTGACAAATGAACCGTGACAAAGAGTATTGTCACCGTCCAACTCGACAATTTTTTGTCACACCCGAAAATGTCACAATTTAGAACCGTGACAAGTGGCCTTTGTCACACTCCCGACAGTGACTAATCGGCTATTCTGGTATATATATTGTTGCGGAGTTTCCGGAATAGGAAGTTTGCGTTTTTCCTTTTTCTTCACACAGTTCCTTGAATGATTAGATGAGTACTGGCGTTCCTCATATCGCATGAAATCATCTATAAAAGTGAGAAAATGAGAGGCGCGATGACATGCCTTTACATCCGTAGGTCCACAGATATCTGAGTGAACTAGCTCTAATGATTGAGTAGCCCTAATAACCTCTCTAAAAGGCTTTCGGCATGCTTTGCCAACTAAACAAAACTCACAGATAGGTAAGTCAATCTCAGTGAGTGGGCCCAAAAGGCCTTCTCAAACTAATCAAGTCATCCTATCACATCCTATGCGTTCAAGTCTTGCATGCCATGTCTAAGAATAAATGAATAACAGAGGTAACTTGAATTAATTAAAACAATTTTTAAGTAGTTATCCCTAGATAATCATGTCTTAGTAACACTACCACCCAAAAATTATTCATCATATTACCACCGAATTGGAAAACGCCTCGCCTGCGCTTTTCCATGTAACCTTGTTAGCCTTAGGCGCAAACTTGCTAGCCCACCTGCCTCTAGGTGGGTTTACCCTTACTATTGCGTTTAGGCCCACTAGCCTTGCGCTTAGTCCCACTTATGGAAGTATTGGTCAAGAGTGTAGCAATACGGTCCGCCTTTTCTTTTGGCGCTCCGTATTTAGCTCAACATGTCGGGGAATGTCAAAACAAAAAATTTAACATTTCCCTTATGAATCATGATTTGTTTTCTGTGGACATGCGAATGAAGCAAAATGAACTACTCATAGCCTGAAACTGCATTTCAGTGGTAAAGATGCTCCCAGTAATCTGAAACCATGAAATCGACCTTAGATATTCAGTCATTGTGTACTTGGAATGTTTCCTTTACTTTTCCGAACTTCATAACTAGATACTCAATCTAGTAGTGAATGTGCCACCGAAAACAAATTCGAGCTGATCGATCCCATAATTCTTTGGCTATTGGGTAGTACATATACTTCCTAACAAGATCATGGTGCATGTTGCTTATCACAAAGAGTGTGCTATGATCCTTCTACAACCAATTGTTATAGGCTTTTACGGTTATAACGATATTGGGCCAGAGGCCCAATATTCGGTTCAATGGGTTGGATCGTAGAATAAGTCTAAAGCCCGTAAGCTCTTACTAATTCTGTAGGTGTGTTACTTTGCAGTGCCATATTACAAAAAATAGACTCTTTTAAACTTGTTATCTTTGTAAATATCAACAATGTGTGGTTTGAAAAATATTTGAGAGCATGTGCAAGAGATTGACATTATTATTTGCACATTTCATAAAGTTTGTTTTAAAATTCAATTACAAATGAATTTTCCCTTTTTTACAATTTAAGACCAAAAAATTTGCTATTGCTCATTAATCAAATCTTAATTTTGTAAATCAAGAAAAACCTTTTATAATTGATTTTTCTAAACAAATATCAATTAGATGGTACAAATAAACCTATCTAAGATCATCCACAAGATATATATTGCGCCATACTTCAAAAGTGCGCATGGACCCCTACGTGGGTCCGAATTGACAACTTAGAGCTCATGCTAAGATAATTCAATTGTATAATGTATGAACAAAGAAAACCATCCTTTTACAAATAGGCTTTTCCAATACAAGAAATAAACGCTCATCCTCACATTACATTTATAGCCATAAAAAAATAGGAATGCTTTGTTCATATACATACACAGAAATAACTTTAAACATATATCGTGAGTACACAAGCTCCGTAAATTGTCAATTAATTGTCCATTTATTTGATCCAGATTAATGCATTAATCACATACACCAAGTACTCATGCGGTTTATTAAAAATGAATGGTCTAATCCATCACACCATTTAAGGAGGAGGATCTGAGGTCTCGGGTCATCCAATCACAAACAACAGTAATTTAAATACGACCAACAATGCAGTGAGCATCTAAAAATAATAAAATGCAATAAACTAATCCATTGCTAAGCCCGGATAGCTCCCATAAGCTAAGGAAAAAATTCAATGAAAAATCCTTTATTTTCACTAAATTAGAAACAATTTTAGGTTTTCAAACTCAATTTAAAATCAATTAGTCAAGGGCTTTAAATTAACAAGTTAATTTAAAACCTTATGGAAAAAAAATAATTTAATTACTAATTTTTCATTATAAATAAAAAAATTTCAGAATTTTATCAAGGCCCAAAAACATTTTGAATCAATTTAACAACATAAATTGATCTGGTTAAACAAAATTAACCACGAGTAACTAAATTTTCAAAAATACAAAACTTTTGAGAAAAATGTTCTCCAAGAATTTTCAGTGGTCTAATATGGTGTTCTAATCGCCCCATATTAATTTCAAAAAAATTAATAACCTATTTTGACTATTTTAAGCAATAAAAAAAATGTCCATAAGCATAAAGTTTATGCTCTAAAATGCCAAAATAAAAATGAGATAATTCATAAAAATTTTCTCAAATCTCCATACAGTGTACAAAAACACAATTTATTAATATCAAGAATTAACAACTTTATTTGTTATATTTTAAACAATTAATATTGCGTACTTAACACAATATATGCTCTAAAATATATCCCAAATAGCGAGAAAATTCACTAAAAATTTTCCTCAAGCTGCCACTTGTGTGCTAAACACATTATGTTAATTCCATAAACTGATCATCAATTAAAATATTTTAAGCAATTTAGTATGTGTACAAAAACACATAGTTATATGCTTTAAAATATTAATATGATTTAGATAACTTACCAAAAATTATCTATGGATCCCACAAAATTATGTATGGTCTCAAATCAGTGTCCCTTATGTCCCTTATTAATTGTAAGAAAATTAATAATATATTATGTCTATTTTAAGCAATTAAATAAACATCCATAAACATAAATCAGATGCTGTAAAATACCATAAATACATGATAATCTATCTAAAAATTATCTTAAAGTCCCTTACAGTCTACTAAACACTACACTATAATGAAATTTCATAATTATTATTTTATAGAATTTTCTTGAATTTAAATTTATTTTAAAACTCAATATGATAATCGTGTGGACTGTTTTAATAAGTAATAAAGTTTAGGGACTATTTTTGTAATAAAACAAAAATTATTTAAGCAACCATGGCTCAGAGCACACCTCCACAAAGTGGTCCCCTCCATTGCCCTAGCACGCACACACGTGTGGACCGTGCGAGTGGCCATCGCCAATGCACAGCCTTGTACATCAAGTGAACCCCACTTCATGCTTCAAAAAAGGATAACCCTTGGAGCATATAAGAATCTCACAAAAATAAGATACATAATCTTTATGTGTCTATCTCTCTCCTCTGTGGACCCCCACAGACACTGTGGACCGCACTAGGAGAGAGATAGACACATTGTAATTTATGTATTTTGTTTTTGTGAGATTCTTATGTGCCCCAAGAGTTATCCTTCAAAAAAAATATTCCATAGCATGCAATGTGGGCCATGCGCCATGGAGTGACTGGACTTCACAGAAGCAGCTTGGTTCATCATCTTTCTTATGAAGAAGAATTGCAGTAGCAGCCCTAGGCTGCACGCGCGACCGTCTTTGAGAGGTTGTAGCGACTTCTTTTCTTAACAAAAAAACTTGTATTATATGTCGTTGTAAAGCCCTTATGGCATAGATAAATAATATGCCAAAAAACATAATTTTTGGATGTGACAATCTGTTGGAAATATAGCCCAAAGTTTTAGAAAAAAAATACTTATTTCATAAACCCACATAACTAGGGTTTGATATATCTCTCATTAGAGTATCAACGGCTGAAACTTTAAGGGGGGACTCTTGGGACCATATGGAACACAACCATATTAAAGATTGAGACTTTTATTGGAGGTTTGTATTAGACCCACTTGAAAATCGATTTTTTAAAGTTTTGTAAAAAAAGGCTTGAAACCCTCCAATAGTATATTCGTTTTGGGTCTCAATTCGGGCGAATCAACGACCTACGGCTCTGATACCAATGTTGATATATAAATATGCACACATGCATATGAGGCGGGTTTAGGTCTGACCTAGCGGAATAAAGCCGGACGGATCGATGTTCGGCATTGTTATGAGCCCGACGATGAACCCACAAACGGCTTCTCCTACTGTGCTTCCGTGTACTCTCTTGTGCTTCTTATCTGTCATAGAAGACACTACTAAAGCGATCTTCGTTGTATTCACGCACTAAATCCCAAGTCTCTAGGTGATGGCCATAGAGAGAGAAAACTGTGAGAGGAAGGGGAGAGAGAGAGGCCAGTTGCTTGTACTGTGTAACCCCTTTTAGTTATGTGCAATATACATATATACATATATATATATATATAGGCACACACATCTAGCTAGTTGCCCTAGGACTCCCAAGGCCAAGGCCCATTAGACCCAGTTCAATGTATGTGGGTGCACCAATGACCCACAATTTGCTTACACATAGGATAAAAAAGTAAATTTCAAAACTTCAGTGGGAGCAAGTGCCTCCATTGGCAGGGGCGGACCCAGGAGTTTTGTTCAAGGGCAGAAACTTATACGGGGGTTCGGGGGCAGCGCCCGCGACCTTATATTTTTAAGCTTAAGAGCAAAATTTATTTATTTATTTATTTATTTTAAAAAAAGTTGAGGGACGATTAAGAGGTAAAAGTGAATAAAGTATGAAATATGACTAATGTATGAAATATATAAGGTAAAAGAGTTATTTTGAAAAGTTGAGGGAGAGCAATTAAAAGGAAAAATGAGTAATGTGTGAAATTTATATAGTAAAATAGTGATTTTGAAAAGTTGATTGAGGCCCCTCTTACCCCTATGTGCATCCGCCTCTGCCCACTGGCCCCCATCTCTTTCTGCCCGCCCCCCGACACCTACTACTACAAAATACTCAATACATATATATAGAATCCTTCTAACTCTTCTTCTGCCGTGTGTATTTATATGTATGTGTATGTGTGTGTAGCCATTCCATGCAAGAAAAATACACATGCGTTAGAGCTGGCATACTTGATACTTCTTTTGCTGCCATGGAGATTTTGTAATCCTTGCCAATATTTTGAGGAGCAAACTAGTGTGTGTACATGTACATATGTATAGATTGTATTAATGGTTGCACTTGCACCCAACTTCAATAAATGGAAGTAAGAATAAAAAGACCTTGTCATTGTGTATTTGACCATTATAGAGTACTAATTTCAATGTTTCTGTACAAGTAAAATGTTCAAGGTTGAGCTTAATTTTGGGTTTTAGCGGAAAACAATAGAATTGATTCCTAGGCCTAGGGCTGCAATGACAGATCTAAACATTCGACGGGATTATTTTTTTCAATAAAGAATTCTTTTGAGAAATTATTATATAGAATATTAAAGGGTTGTTTTGGGGTGTGAAAATATCACTGTAGAGGAAGAGGGAAAATCAAAGTGACGGCATGCATGATAGATTGAGAGAGAAAGAGGAAGGTAGGAGTAGAGTAAAACAAATCATATTGCATAATAACCAGTGTGTGTGCATGGCACCTGTGGGTGCTTTGCCATTAGCAAAAAAAAAAGTTTAGAGTTCTATTTAGTTATTTGCTCTTTATTGTCATTTTGTACAAGGGTGTATTGGGAATATGAAACTTTTATTAAAAGGTGGGTGTAGAGAGTAATTGAGGTGTGTGTAGATAGAACCACTCGACTAATTATTGATTAACTTGCAAATTAAGGATTAATTTCTATACACCAAATCAAATCAGGATCAATTCCTATTAATGGCCATAATTAGGGACCAAATCATATATTTCTATTGTTTTTTTGGTCCGAATGCTCACATTCACTCGGCCATGTCTAACACTTTTGACCAAACTCCTCAAACAATTGATCATGTAACAAAATATATATTTTGGGTGCAAACAAATAGAGAAAGCTGGTAGGAGAAATATTTATCTTATGTAACCGTCACGCCGGTTTAACTTGCACTATAAGTTGAGTATACTGTGGGTTTCATGTAAACCCTACAATACAGTGGATGTTACATGGTGTAATGGTCCCATGAAATAATTTCTGAGTTGGAGGCTAATGAAATAGCGTATGATGGCTTAGGAGAGCCTTGTAGATGTGACAATGGGCGGGATGGGTTGTAAATAAGGTCAGCCCAAATACGGACCATTTAATTTGGGCTTTATCCGGGTTGGGCTGAGTAACCCATCTGGCCCATTAATTTTTAAATTTTAGACTATGGAAATGTTATTTGCTGTCAATGCTTAAGGAATCTTGTTTGGCCTTTTTATTTTTAAATCTTTTTTTTCGAAAAACACCATGGGCATGAGGAAATATTAAGGATATATGTGAAAAACAAATTATGAGAATGTACAATTCAAGTGCATAAAGACCAAATAAAACAGCGCCAAAATCAAAAGAAAAAGGAAAACTCGAAAAAAAAGGTGTAGTACCAAGAAGATGGATTATAAGAGAGAAAACCTTTAACCACGTGCCCTAAAGAAAATTTTAAACTTCGAGCAACAGCGAAATGCAATTTTGAGACAGATAAAATTATCTCTAAGAAAATAAAAATAAAAATGAACATATACTTATCTGTCTAATTTCAAAAATGAGACAGTAAACACAAACAGATAATACTACCTGCACAAGAACTCAAAACATGGAAAAGTGTTAGATCATCATGATTATAATGAGCGTTCACTGATGAGAGTCCACTGATCTTGCTATACATTGTATTACATTAGAAAATGTCTCTCACTTGGTAGTTAAAAGGAATCTTTTCTGTTAGTCTGTTAAGGGAGGTTAATTCTGTTAGTGTAACTGTTACTGTAACTCTCTGATATTCTCATTCAGGTCTATAAAGAGAAGATCTGTATTGAATTCTTATTAATGAGAAAAACACTTTCATTTCTGAGATTTCATCATGGTATCAGAGCACATTCTTCATTCAAGATAAGGTCACAAACCAAATTCTCTTTGAAGGGCCCTGTCAACAAGGTCTCTATTCTATACCTTCTTTCACCAAATCTTCAACTTCCAATGCTTTTGTCTCTGTTTCTACCTCTTCTCAGTTCTGGCATTATCGTTTGGGCCATCCTTCTTCGCATATTCTCTCTGCAGTCAGCAAAAATAATCTCAAATCAATACCATCTCTCATTCCCATTCCTGATTGTCACTATTGTCATATTTCTAAGAGTCATAAGTTACCTTTCAAAGCCTCTGTTTCTTCTTCAAAGCATCCATTTGAACTAATTCACAGTGATGTCTGGGGTCCCACTACCACCTCCTCAATATCTGGGTTTCGATTTTATGTGATTTTTATTGATGACTTTACAAAATTTACTTGGTTATACCCTCTTGTTCATAAATCAGAAGTATTTTCAAAATTTGTTCAGTTCAAACAAATGGTGGATACTCAGTTCAAAATTCCCATCAAAATACTTAGAACTGATAATGGGGGTGAGTTTCTTAGTACTCTATTCACTAATTTTCTCTCCCAGCATGGCATTAATCATCAAAGAACCTGTCCACACACACCTGAACAAAATGGTGTGAGTGAACGAAAGCATAGGCATCTAGTTGAAGTGACACTGGCTCTTATGAGCCATTCATCTCTTCCTCAGAAGTATTGGCCTGATACAATTCTCACTGCTACATATTTGATCAATCGCCTACCATCTGCTACACTCAATTTCAAAACTCCTTTTGAATTGTTATTCCATATTCCACCAGATTATTCTGTTATGAAAGTGTTTGGATGTTGTTGCTATCCTTGGCTTCAACCATATAGAACTTCCAAATTGGATCCTAAGTCCAAACACTGTGTTTTCCTGGGATATGCTACTGATACTAAGGGCTACAAATGCTTAGATCCTCAAACTGGCAATGTTTTTATCTCTAGACATGTTCAGTTTGTTGAGGATCAATTCCCCTTTTCTACCTCCTTCACTCAGTATCTTTCTCCTCTTTCTTCTCCTTCTAATTCCCTTCCTCATCCTTCCTCCTTCTCCTTCTATGACTTTCTTTCAGAATCTTCTTTATCTCCCTCCTCACATTCTATGTCTTCCTCCTCTAATAATTCACCTATCATTTCCTCTTCAGAACCTTCAGTCACTACTACTGATGAGCATTTTGTCATACCCTCACCTTCTATTCACATAGAACCTTCTCCTTCCTCACTTATCCCTTCATCCACAGTCTCTCATCCAATGGTCACAAGGTCCAAAGCAGGAATTTACAAGCCTAAGCACCCTTTTCAGTATTCAGCTCATCTTTCCACAATACAGTCTTCTGATCCTTATCTTCTCCAAGAACCATCAGTTTTCTCTCAAGCCAATACTTCTCCTGTTTGGAGACTTGCTATGTCAGATGAATACAATGCACTCCTCTGTCAACATACTTGGGATCTTGTTCCCCTACCTCCTCAAAAGTCTGTGATTGGCTGCAAATGGGTGTTCAAAATAAAACATCATGCTGATGGAACAATGGCTAGATACAAATCTAGGTTAGTAGCTAAAGGCTTTCATTAAGTTGAGGGCCTTGACTACTTTGAAACCTTCAGTCCAGTTGTAAAGCAACCCACAATCAGAGTTGTTCTCTCCCTAGCTCTTCATTTTGGATGGAATATTCAACAACTTGATGTGTCTAATGCTTTTCTTCATGGAGTTCTTGAAGAAGAGGTGTATATGGTACAACCTCTAGGTTTCACAGATTCTAATTCACCTCATCATGTTTGCAAACTCAACAAGGCTCTATATGGTCTCAAACAGGCACCAAGAGCTTGGTTTGCTACTCTTTCTAAGTTTCTCATTCAGTATGGATTTGCAAATAGTGCTGCTGATAATTCCTTGTTTGTGTCTCATAATTCTGGGCATATTCTCATTGTTCTAGTCTATGTGGATGATATACTTATAACTGGAAGTCACACTACTGATGTCACTACTCTCATAGCAGCAATGAAAGTTTCCTTTGCAATGAAAGAACTTGGCACTCTTCATTACTTCTTAGGCATTGAAGCCAAATTTACCCCTCAAGGATTACTTCTTTCTCAGTCCAAATATGCTACAGAACTTCTCATTAAAGCTGCTATGCAGGATTGTAAACCTGGTTCATCTCCTACTGCCTCCAAATAACCCACAAATCTGGACACAACTCCTTACTTTGATCCCTCATTGTACAGAAGCATAGTAGGTTCACTACAGTATCTTACTATCACAAGGCCAGATCTCTCTTATGCAGTCAACTGGGTATGTCAGTTCATGCAAGCTCCCCTGAATCATCACTTTGTTGCTGTCAAAAGAATTCTGAAGTATATTAAAGGCACCATCAACCAGGGATTAGTTTTTCAATCCAGCCCTCTAGACTTAGTTGCTTATACAGACTCAGACTGGGTTGGTGATCAAACTGATAGGAAGTCCACATCTGGTCATTGTGTCTACCTTGGGACCAATTTACTATCTTGGTCTGCTAAAAAGCAGGCTACTGTAGCTCGCTCTAGTACAGAAGCTGAGTATAAAGCATTAGCAAACTCTGCTGCTGAGGTTATTTGGCTTCATCAACTGCTAACAGATCTTCATGTTCCTCTGGTTTCTACACCCACCATCTGGTGTGATAATATAGGAGCACTGTCTCTAGCAGCTAACCCAGTTTTCCATGCCAGAACTAAACATGTTGAAGTTGATTTTCACTTCATTCGTGAAAAGGTTGTCTCCAAACAACTCAGGGTTGCTCATATATCTTCTACAGACCAGATTGCTGATATTTTCACCAAAATACTCTCAGTGTCCAGGTTTCAGTATCTCAAAGACAAGCTGATGCCCTCACAAGCTCTTTTCAAGACTGATAATGAGTTGTCAAGGCCATCAACTTGAGGGGGAATATTAGATCATCATGATTATAATGAGCGTTCACTGATGAGAGTCCACTGATCTTGCTATACATTGTATTACATTAGAAAATGTCTCTCACTTGGTAGTTAAAAGGAATCTTTTCTGTTAGTCTGTTAAGGGAGGTTAATTCTGTTAGTGTAACTGTTACTGTAACTCTCTGATCTTCTCATTCAGGTCTATAAAGAGAAGATCTGTATTGAATTCTTATTAATGAGAAAAACACTTTCATTTCTGAGATTTCATCAAAAAGTACGAGACAATAAGTATAGACAGATAATATTATATGCACAGTAACTCAAAACAACACCACTGGAAAAAAAAAATAGATGAAATTTTCCTAAACATATATATTTATATATATATGATAAATTTAACTAATAAAACAGAATCTCAAAAAGATAAAACACTAGTAGTGAACCCGTGCAATTGCACATGATATTGTTCGATAGATTGATGGATGAATTAAAACATATATACGGAGTTCAATTCGTAAATATTTGTGCACGTCTTTTTTTATATAAACATCTATCATAATGTCAATGATTCTTAGTAAATTGACAGTAAAAGCAAAAGAAAAATTAGGGTGTGATGAAAATGTTCTGAACAAAATAAAAAGAAACACTAATTGATTATTAAAATGTGTGCATGCTTTAATTTTTAAATGCTAATCTTTGTTTCTTTCAAAAAAAAATTTATTCCTATTCCATCCAACATCTGGAAGTTAGATTAATGTGTATTAGTTGGGATAAGAAATTTCATACCAATTTTGTTGGGATAAGAAATTTCATCACAATTTTGTTTAACTTCAACAAAGGACCTGCCATTAAAAAAAATAATGAAATAAAAAATAAAAGGACAAACTGGTTTTAGCATTGTATAACTTACTGTTTGTTATTTACACATGTCAATAGTATATGCCAGTTTGTCATTTTTTTTTGTTTCTAATTCTTTAACATTGTTTCACCAAAATTGTAGAGAAATTGGTTCTAAAGATAAATTATATTAAATAATCTATTAATGAATAAATAAAAAATACGTTTGAAAATGAAACCAACCAATTGCAAAATAGAAAGTAAGCAAATAGAAGTTGAGCTTTGTGTGAGTTCTTTTGTGTGGTGTATGTAAGAGATACAGAGAGATATAACACGCAAGCTAAGGTTAGTACACGTGGAACAATATGCGGGGTATAAATGGGGGTATAATGAGTTGATAAAATATAATAATAATAATGAAGATAATGGGATCTGGAGAGACTTCGGGTCGGATGAGAACCGAAGTAGCCCCAAATGAGAGAGAGAGAAAGCAGTAAGTGTTACTATGCTGGAGTAAGGCCAGAGAGTGGTAAGTCAGTATTAGGTAAGGTGAGATGAGGGTATTATAAGATGGAGGGTCAAGTAAACCGAAGGGTAACATTAGGCGAAGGGTGTTATGAGGCGAAGGGTGTTGTAAGCCGAACGTATTGGTGAAGGAGAAGGGTCAAATAGGGCAAAGAGTATTGTGGTACGAAGGGTTTATTTGTGCTCAAGACAATGGGAACGTTTTGTAAGTGAGTGAGAGTAGGAATAACTGTTAATCCTTTGCTCTAGCGCAGGCTTAAGTTGGGTTGGATTGAGTTGTTGGCTGTAGTAAATGAGGCTACTTATTTATACTTGAGGCTGTGGTGTAGTTGCAGAGCTTTGACATGATATAGCGAAGCCGAGTTGATATTCTCTTAGTGGGTTGTTTGTTTAAGGTAGGTGGGTGACTTAAATGCTCATGTTTAAGGTGGTTGGGATCATTAAATGGGATGTAGACGAAGCAATATATTGAGCTGGCAAAGAAGTGAGAGGGAAATGTTGTCGTTTTTTTGATGAACCAATACCATTGCTTGGTCAAGAGGAAGAAGGATTACTATTGGTGAAGAGGTTTAAGCGAGGGGGAGTACCAAGGCTTTTGCTATTGGTTCTGAGAAGGTAAGCGAGGGCGAGTGTCGAGGCTGCAGACAGTTAAGCGAGGGCGGGAACCAAAGTTCTCTTCTATTGGTACAGCGTAAGTTTGAAGTGATTGGGCACTGTTGGTTAAAGGTTTAAGCAAGCTTTGCGCTGATGGGTTTCCCCCATTGGTTGTAGGACTGGTCGGGGTCAGGCATGTGAAAGTCACGTGTCTCTCTCTCTCTTTGGGGCCAACCCTAACCTTGCCCATGAGGCGCAAGCTAGGGAGATGCCTTCGGCTCTAGCCACCTATCCATGAGTTTTCGAAATCCCAGCGGACTTGACCACCCCTTAGGTACTACTTCCCAACCAAGAGTGGGTGTCCGAGTGGTGAGTGTGTGTATTTGAAGTGGGCTTTCCTTGTGGGCCGCTCTGAGGCTTCGGAAGGAGCTTCTCTGAAATGAGGCTTCGGATTACGCTCCAAAGTGAGGTTTCAGACTGGACTTCTCCCAAATGAGGCTTCGGTTGGACTTCTCCGACGCGGAGCTTTGGAGTGGGCTCATTGAGGTGGGCCTCGGGGTGAGTTTCTCAGTCATGGAGCTTCACAGTGGGCTCCGTAGGGTGGGTCCTGTTTGTAGCGATTGTTATTGGTGGAGCCCATATTGGTACACGTGGAGTCGTTGGTGATGTGTACTGGTCAAGCTGTATGAGCGGTCAACTACTATATACAACCTTTTTGCTTTAAGGTAATAGTATGCTCCAAGTATTTCTTCCAACATGATTTATTATTTTAGAAATATGAGGTTTGGTCCCTATTTTGGACCATTAATAGGAATTGATCATAGCTATATTGCATGTATAGTAATTAGTCCCTGATTTTGGAAGGTAATCAATATTTAGTCCCTTTTTTCAATTTAATAGAGATTTTATGGACCAATATGCCCTTCGTTACATATATACATATATATATATATGTGAGAAAATAAATTTCTCACTTTTTACACGCTTCTCACTTTTTTGTGAGAAATTCTCACTTTTTACACAGTCCGTTTTTTAAGATCCGGACTATATATATAGTAATAAAGATATATATAGTAATAAAGACTTGAATTTAGGGGTTTTAAATTTAAACCCCAAACAACTATATATATATATATAGAGAGAGAGAGAGAGAGAGAGAGATAGGAACTCCACAGATTTTATATATTTCTCTCTTTCCAATTTTCTCTCTCTCTCTCTCTCTCTCTCTCTCTCTCTCTCTCCCTAAAATACAATCACACAAAAGGATTGTACTCATCATCATCATCATCATCATCGTTAAGATGAAGTTTGGGATTTCCGATGCATATTGAAGCAGCCATACCCGATTGGAGGGATAAATTTCTCTGTTACAAACCATTAAAGTGGCCACTACCAATCATCCTTACCTTTTGATTGATCATCGGAGTTGACGATTTAGAGAGTTACATGCCATCTTTGGAGGCTCTACAGGATTGGTAACAATTTCTGTTGTGAATGAGAACAAGAAACTTGAGGGCCAGAGTTCTCGACACAGATTGATGCAAGAAAGAGAATCACAGATCAAAAATTCGAGAGAAGCACAGTTTAGAGTTCTGGTATAGAGAGAGAAGTGAGAATTTCTCTTCGAAAAGTGAGAATTTCTCACCTAAAAGTGAGAAATTTGTATTAAAAAGTGAGAAATTTATTTTTATTTGATGAGAAATTACTCGTCATATCAATTTAAAAGGTGTGAATTTATTTTTATTTTTTTTTTTGGAATTCTTCTCGAAAATTGTTAATTGTTGATAAATTTCTCATCAAATCCTCTCTATATATATGCTTATTTTTGTTTTAAAAAGTAGGTTGTTATACCCTTTTAGTATGAGTGAGAATTTTTTCATTATTATACACATTTAAATATGAAATTCATACTATTTTCAATACTTAGTTAATATAGTGTGCAATTTCACACTATTTTAGTGCACTCTCATTGATAATTTTCTCAGTTTTTAAGTATGAAGTTCTGAATACGTAGTGCGAATTTATTAAGAGTTTGTGAGAAATTTTTTGGTGATGGTGGACTTTATATGGAGATATTTTATCAGTTTTTAGCTATACATAGTAACTGATTTATCATATATAAATCAGTTTATATATGTACATGTATGGATTGTGGAGTAAATGATGATAAATCAATTACCATACATAGTTATACATATGTATACATTTCTATAAAAATGATATAGAGGTATTTTAGTCTTCAAATTAGGCATGGGACAAATTTCTAGATTCGTTTTAAAAAAGTACATATTTTTAGTTAGATGCATATATTAGGATTATATATTAAATTACCCTTATTATTTCTATCTCATTTAAATAGAAAATAAATTTATAAAACACATGAAATAAATTAATCACACGAAGTAGAAAATAAATTTGTGAAAATGTAAGCAAAATAATAGAGAAGGGAGCAACACTATTTGCAAAAAAAAAAAAAAAAGAAAGAAAAGAAAAAAAGAAGAAAAAAAACAGAAAAAAGAAAAAGAAATCATTAGGTGGATGAATGGACTTGTGCTAGATGGAATTTGCTAAAGGACTGATTTAGCGGCTTTAGCCTCTCTCTGGTTTGGTTTTGATTGGTGTGAGTTGGTCTCAACCTGATGATTTCTTGTGTGCTTATTATGTTTTTAAGTTTTTGCTCTGTTTTGTTTCTTGAGATGTACTGGTGTTGTTGAGCTTTGCTCTGTGCTGAATAAATTTTCAATTTCTAAAAAAATGATCAAAATCAATAAAGTTTTAAACACTTTGAAAAACATGAGCAAAAAAAAAAAAAAAATTATACCTATTTTTCAAAGCTGGAAATTGAAGTAATTCAAATACGAAGCAAGACGAAGAAACCAACTGCAATAATATATCTCTTAATATAGTATTGGAATAACTTTTGGAAGATGAAGAAAGAATTCACAAAGATTTCGAAAATGTCCAAGTTTAGAGAACAAATCTGACCAAGATGTCACTATTTCAGTGCTAAAAAATGCGTATATAATATGCCAGGAGTAGCTAGTATTCCGGGCATGAAAAAACAAAAGGGATCTAATTTTAAACCTAAAGAGGCACGAGGGAGTACACACAAGATGTTAATTCACCGGGGATTTTATCTCACAACGGCTAAATTAAAGGGATTCATTAATAAAAATCTTGTATTTTTTTTTTCAAATTTCTAGCCATTTTTATGAGACTTCAATTTGGTGTTACTAGAAGAACTATTTTTTATCTTTGAAAAACAAGACAACAGAAAATATCCCAATTAAACTGTAAAATGCTTTGATATATAGACATTACAAATATGACATATTATATTTGTATTTATCCAATTTAGAGTAAAGCGAACGTGTATGCGGGTCTGCATTCAGGGGCGGAACCAGGAATTTGTCTTTAGGGGTGCCGAGTAACAATTTATGTTATCTAACAATGACACACGGGGTTAGGGGGCAGCGCTCCCGAGGCGATTTTTTTGGTTCTATTTATACATGAGTATAACTTTTTTTTTTTCTTATTAGTAAGACCGCAAATTTATTATGTACGGTTATTTTGTGTAGTGGGTTGAGTTTATCATAATGAGTGGTTTAATTGTATAGAGTAATGCTATTTTGCCCATCTCTTGTATCCCAAATAATTCTCAAACATATGTGCTTGAAGTTAAGAGTTGAAAGAAAGTAATAAAATGGTTTAAAGTAACTAAGGGAGTAGCATATTTTTTTGTTTAGGGGTGCCAAAAATAACAAAATATAAAGAGTAGTAGATTTTTTTTGTTTGAGGGTGACAATAGACAAAAAGATATGAAGCATAGTACACATACATGCATATTAGTAAAACCAATTCACCACATGTGAAGGGTGCCATGTACACTTAGTTCCGCCCTTGTCTGCATCGCATAATATTTTACTTCAAGGGAAATATGTTTTATTATACAATATTCTTGAAAACTTCTACAATACTCTCAGAAATATTTCCTCTGATTGCATGACTGTCACTTTGGATAAATCCACGCCATTGAATGTATCAACTCTAATCTATAAATATGCGTGACCTTCATTTTCATGGAAGTAATTAATGAAGAAAAAAAGTTATGTAGTTGGACCATCTGCAGCCTAGCTACCACCTCCTTCTCTTTAACTGATACAAGGCAGTCGCAGTCCCCACCATCCTTTTCAGATCTTAACCTAGCGCTATTAGACAATCATAATTACCACGAAAAGTATCAAAATTTGTCTAGTACTTGTGCATTTTCTTACTTCATCTTATGCCATGCCCACCATTATATGAGTGACAAAAGGATAGCCTTGGTGATAACTAATTACTAAGCAAGAGTAATTTGATAAAATGAGTGGGTGTATAGATTAATTTATTTAAATTTAAATTACGGTAAAGAAAGATTAGAGTAAGTTGGTGTAATAGCAAACTAGGTGGATGTAAATATAATTTCGATAACTAAAGTAAAGGGCACCTAGAACTTACCCGATAATTAAGAAATTTTAACAAGAGACCTCCATCGATTATTAGTAAGAGTATTAAAAAAGGTAGCTTTTGATAAATGTTAACCAGAGACCTCCATGGATTACTAATGAGAGTATTAAAAAGGTAGCTTTTGATATTCAAAAGTTAGTGTAATTTCCCTTTTTTTTTTATTTTAAATAATACTCTAAAATTGTCTGCTTTAAAATAAAATTACTAACTTTTTTTTTCTTTCAATGCAGCATTTCTTCATTGCTTTTACATTGGCGTCGCAGATGATGTCCTCCGTCCTTACAGTGGAGCACCCGAGTTCAGCGTGTTTTGCTCTAGTTGCATTGGTATTTGCATTGATATCGTTGATTATCATTATACTAGAGTATGCATGTCTGACGTTGACTAATCATGACATGGAGGTGCAGCGAGATCTGCTGGTTTATTTTGGTGGTTGTATACGAGAGGCCCAATAGGCAACTTGAGGACAGTTTTGGGTCGTGCGTTTACAGGCCAAAATTTTCACTGCAGAAATATGTCTTATGGTCTCTTTTGGACTATCACACCAAGGATGTCACTCACAGCGGTGATAACATATCTCGGCTTACACTAGCAGTAGTGGTGATCGAAACACTTTTGTAGTTTGTGGTGGTCTCGGCTTTGGAGCAGCGTACAAAGTGAGATGTGATCACCGAGGTGATGTGCGTGTCATTGCTATGCACTACAGGGGAGCGATTATCCTACGATGTGTCACATGCAACCAGGGTGTTTGTACTCCCCGACCTCTAGACTTACCTGCACGTGACTCCCATTAACACCATCACACCCATATGCTTCATTGTTTGCATGTATTAAACCTTTTATGATTTACATACATTTTTAAGACGGACTAAAACACTGCAAAATGTTGGAGTCAAAGCACACTGAGCAGCAATATTATATGGGATTAATTGAATTTAACCCACTGTGGTTGGGCCCATTTTCGTTTTACCCCTATACTTCAAAAGTGGACACTTAGCTCTCTGTGATTTCGAACTAATGTGAAACTAGTAAGAATTTTCCCAAAATTGATGAAAAATCTAAAATTAACCAAATTTATTAACACTTAACACCCTTTGTAAGCTTAATTTTGGGGTTCACCCTATATGGGAAAAATACTGCTATTTAACCCACCTATGCATGGCTAATTTTTAACACTTATCCCTTTATGAGGCTAATATTAATATTTAATCTCTATGTAGAGCTATTTTGAGAGAATTCTTCACAGTTGTACTTTAGTCCGAAACCACAGGGGTTTTAAGAAATCCACTTTTGAAGTATAGTGGTTTCTAAGTGGCATACATAGAAACCACTACATGAAGTCTAGCACGTGCAATGCGCGTTCTAGTTTAAGTTTTAGATTTTTTTTCATCATATATGATAAAATGAAGTAGCAGTGATGCTATTGTTCCCTAATTTGAAATTCAATTTTGATTTTAAATGCTTTAATAATTATATCTCTTAATACAATTTCAAATGAAAATTCTGATCTTCACTGTCATCAAATGTGATAAAATTAACAAAACATTTGCTATTCAAATGATTGAAAATTGGTTTGTGATACCTGTTTGGAAAATTATAACTATCGGATGTGTATACTCTGTCATATGCATTGGGAACAAAATTTGAGATAGAAATTTGGAAATCATATTGCGTAAGAGTAATGTTATGTCTCCCAAATTTTGAATCCCTAATGTAGTTCTCAACACATGTCGCTATAGAGCCTTTTTAGTAACGGTGGGACTACTTTAATACATTCCAATGAAAATCAAGTGAAATCACTCCAATATGTGTTGGGAACTATATTTAGGGGGAAAATGTGGAAAGCATAACAATAGTCATTGCATAAAGGGACAAATTCAACACATGTATTGCAATACACATATGGATATTGTTATGCTAACACATTTGTACACTACATATAGTTCCCAACACATGCATTGGGATTTTTAGAATGTTTTGGAAGTTGTGTTAAGTGGTACAATTTTTAAAACATTTGAGAGTCAAATTTTAGAACAATAGAATTATTTTAAATTTAAGATAATTAATAACCACTTTTACAACCAAGATTCACCTTATTCAATACATCGATCAAAGTAATTTTGGTCTCAATAGGTATCAACTTTTTAAAACAAAGTGGACTAACATTTTGGGATCTAGTTGCTAATATTGGCTTCAGATCGAATGTACATCCAAAATTATTTGGGAAGTATCATAGACGATCACATCACATAGAAGCTTGTGGTGGAATACCATGTGTGAAGGCCTATAAAAGGATCGAATTTGGATCAGATTTCTGCAATCCGAATCCGATTTGATAATAAAATTCGCTAAGAAAATCCGAATCTGATCTGATAATAAATTCCGCTAAGAAAATCCGAATCCAAATTTGTTAGGAATCAGATATCCGAATCTGAATCCGAAAAGAAATGAATACCAAAACAAAGACAAATTACTTGTCCATTATAGTGGAAACAGAGACAAATTGATTGTCCATTATAAGCCTAATTGAATTTCTGTTGAATTTTTTAAAAATTCAATTCCTAAAATCTTTAAGTATGGGTAAAAAAAAACACCAGGGAAAGAGTTTTCTTTCTTGTTTTCCTTTTCCATTTCTTTTCCTTCTATAAATCCATGAACGAAACATAGCCTTACAAATCCAAATGCAAGAAATTTAAATAATGCAAAATTGTACAAAAAAGAAGATTAGAGGCTGTTTGAGAACACCAGAAATTAGGGGTCCATAGTACACATAATTTTACATCACCCAAAAGAGAGAGAGAGAGAGAGAGAGAGAGAGAGAGAGAGATAGAGAGAGAGAGAGAGAGAAATCTCAAATTCGAATTCTTGTCGGATCCGATCTGATCCGTTAAGTACACATATATTCTGATTCGGATGTTACAATTGGATTCGGAGTCAGATATTTATTTCGGATTCGGATGGAAATCTGATCCGTTTACAGGCCTACACATGTGAATAAGCGGTTGATATTACGACGTATTGAAATATCAAATAGGGTCCTATTGGATGTGCAAAATTACTAAAAAAGGACAAACTTAATTGAGGAAACCCAAACCATAATCATTTGGGATGTATCATAGATGATTATATCACATGGAAGCTTGTGGAGGAATACCACGTGTGAGCAAGGAGTTGATGTTACGGCGTATTGGAAATATTAAAGGAAAACTTATTGTTTAGTCCAATATGGACACTCTTATTAGAAATAAATCCATTCTATAAGTCAACTTAGGAATTAGTCCCTATAAAATCCACACTTGATTGTTTATGGCTTCTTATCTTGAAGACCAAGAAGAAAACAAAAACTTATAGAGATGATTTACATCAAGAAAATTAAAGGTTGATTGGTTGTACAAGGGTAGGAACGAGAATCATGGAAATTCTATTAAATACTAATCTAAATAATTATTTACATGTGAATAAATAAAAACTTATCCTAACTAAGAATCTGCAAGGATTGGGTTTATCGATATGGGAGGTTTGACTTGGAATAATACAGATTAATTAGCTTTAAGACTCCCCCTCAAGTTGGAGTGGCAGTTGAGACATCAACTACACCCAACTTGCCAGCTAGGCGTTGAAAGGCCTCGGCTCCTAGTGGTTTGGTAAATATGTCGGCAATTTGATCATGAGACCGAATTAGGTAGCAAGGGACTATCAAACCAGAGTTGATTTTATCACGAACAAGGTGACAATCAAGTTTGATATGTTTAGTGCGCTCGTGAAAGACTGAATTTTCTGCGGTGTGAATAGCAGCCTTGCTATCGCAATAAATCGATATTGGATGTGGATGAGATATGCCAAGATCACTGAGAAGGTATTTGAGCCATTATTATTCGCATGATACAGTGGCAAGGGCACGATATTCAGCTTCAGCAGAAGACCGAGATATGGTGGGTTGTTTTTTAGTTTTTCACGAAATCGGACTAGAACCCAACATCGTGAAATAACCAGTGGTGGAGCGACGAGTAGTGGGACAGCTGGCCCAATCAGAGTCGGTGTATCCACTAAGATGAAAGGACTTAACTCGAGGCAGATAAGAGTAAGCCTTTGCCAACGGAACCCTTGAGATAACGAAGGATGCGAGTGGCAGCACCAAGATGGACAATTTGAGGTGATTGCATGAATTGACTTAATGTATTAACGGCATATTGAATGCCTGGCCGGGTAACAGTGAGATTGAGGAGTTGACTGATTAATCTGCGATAAGATTTTGGGTTAGCGAGGGGTTTACTATCCATTGGATGCAAGTGAAGTTGTTGGTCCATTGGAAAATGAGCAACTCGTGCACCAGTCATTCCAGCATCTTTTAAAATATCGAGGGTATATTTTCATTGGCATAGAAAGATGCCACGTTGTGAGCGAGATACTTCAATACCTAGAAAGTATTGTAACTTTCCAAGATCTTTAATGGAAAATGAATTTTTGAGAAATATTTTGAGACTAGAAATAGCATCGTTGTTGTTGACAGTGATGGTTATGTCATCAATATAAACGAGAACAAAAAGAGAGATATTTCCCTTAATGTAAGTGAAGAGACTATAGTCAGCAACAGACTGAGTGAAACCTTTTTTGAGAAGGGTGGTTGAAAATTTGGAGAACCACTATCTAGAAGCCTGTTTAAGGCCATAAAGTGATTTATTTAGTTTGCATACACGGGTCTCCCCCTTACGGGAGAACCCGAGAGGCAATTTCACGTACACTTCTTCATTAAGATCAACTTGAAGAAAAGCGTTGTTGACATCGAGTTGGTGAAGCGACCAACCCTTCACAGCAACAGCGGAGAGGAAAAGGCGAACGATCACTAATTTTGTAACAGGTACAAAAGTGTTGTGGTAATCAATACCCTCAACCTGGGTGTACCCTTTTGCTACAAGTCGTGCTTTGTATCTTTCTATAGAACCGTCGGAACGGTATTTGATTTTATAAATCCACTTACAGCCAATTGGTTGTTTTCTGGCTGGTAAGGGGATAGGGACCAAGTATTATTATCTTCAGGAGCTTTGATTTCTTTAGCCACGGCATCACGCCATTCTGAAAATTTCATGGCTTGAGTGAATGAAGTAGGTTCATCTGTAGAGATAATGGTTGTGAGGAACGCACGCTGATGGGGTTTAAAAAGAGAGAGGGAAAAATAATTTTCTATGGGAAAATTAGTTACAGGAGATACAAATGAACAAACATAGTCTTTCAAATGTGACGAGGGACTTCAAACTCGTGAAAGACGGGGAATGGTGGAAGATGATGGAGGGTCATCGATGGGAGATGAAGAATTTGATGGGGAAGATTCCGGTGTAGGAGAACCGAGTGGAGAATCTAGCTGTGGTGAGGGAAAATTAAAAGATGAATCATCAGGTATTGGTTGGACATGAACCGGAATAGCCTCTCCTGTGGAGGGGATGTCCTGGTAGGGAAATGTATCTTCGTGGAAAATGACATCACCAGAAGTATAGATTTGATGAGTTATAATATCAAAGATGCGATAACCTTTTTGGCCATATGGGTATCCTATGCAAATGCCAGGTTTGGCACGTTCGTCAAATTTGTGCTTGATGTACATGTTTTGTGCGAAACAAAGGCACCCAAAAATGCGTAAAGACGAGTAAGAGGGGGGACCACCAAAAAGAATTTGGTGTGGAGATTTGTGGCCTAGGATAGGTGTTGGCATCTTATTAATTAAGTATGCTTCTGTTAAGAGACATTCACCCCAAATTTTAAAGGTAAATGTGCCTGAAAGCGAAGAGCACGGGCAACATCAAGGAGATGGCGATGTTTCCGTTCGACAATTCCATTTTGTTGAGGTGTCGCAACGCAACTACGTTGGTGAATTATGCCATTTTCACGGAACCATAATTGAAGAGGGTTTGATAAAAATTCAGTTCCATTATCTTATCGAAACTTCTGGAGTTGGGGAAGGAAAATGTCACCACATCCAGAATGAATATGATTGATTTTTTTTATTAAACTGTCGATTTACTAGATTAAAAAAATAAAGCAATAATTTCATGGTTTCAGATTTTGCTTGCATTAAATAAATTCAAGTGCAACGAGTGTAGTCATCAACTATGGTGTGGAAAAAATGAGCACCACTTAGGGAGGGCATAGAGAATGGCCCCCAAATGTCACAATGAATTAATTCAAAAGGATAAGTACTAGAAGTAATGCTTTTATTGAAAGGTAAACGAGTTTGTTTTGCACGAGGGCAAACATTACAAGAACATTCAAAATTAGATTTAATATAATCAAGTGATTTCATTAAATATTTAAAACGAGGTATCGACAGGTGACCGAGGCGCCAATGCCAAAGGTCAAATTTATTCTTTTGCTGAACTGAAAATGCAAAAGCAATACTTAGATAATATAGACCATTTCGAAAATCACCCCGACCAATGTTTGTCATCGTCCGTTGGTCCTGAAATAGACATTGAGATGATGAAAAAATAACATCACAACAAAGAGAACGCGTTAGTTGTGAGATTGATAAGAGGTTAAATTTGAAAGAAGGTATATGATATACATTTTCTAGGGTAAGGGTTGGAGACAAAATGATAGTACCAATATGATGCACGTATGAGTGAGTTCCATCTGGTAATTGAACAGAGAAATTTTTTGGTGCAATAATATATGAGTTAAATAAATATTGATTAAAACAAATGTGGTTGGATGCTCCAGAGTCAATAATCCATGATGAGGAGAAAAAAGGAAGAACCGAACCTGCTAGATTTGTCGTGGGAATCGCAGATCCATCAGTGGACAAGAGTGTGAGCAAACGAGTATATTGCTCGGTTGTCAACGGTGGAGTGGACCCGGTAGAAGAGGTTTGAGTAGGTGGGACAGCAGCAATCACATTTTTTGGTTTAGGAGGATACCCATGAATTTTGTAGCATGTATCTTTGGTATGTCCATGATGGTTACAATGCTCACAAAAAGGTCGTGGTCTCTTTGAGTTATTTGGTAAAGAACGAGAATTATATCCTCGCACATGGAGGGCGGCAGAATCAATGGAAGGAGATGTAGATATGTGTATTTTTTTTGTTGTTTTTCCTCTTGGCAAACTAGGGAATAAATGCGTTGTGTAGAAGGAAACGGTTCCATTAGGAGAAATTGGCTACGAATAGCGAAAAAACGATCATGGAGTCCTTGGAGGAATTCCATTGCACGATCCTGATGGAGATGCTCGATGATGACCTTACCATGGCCACAAACACATGGAGAAACAGAAATAATAGAATTAAGTTCATCCCATAAGGATTTTAAATGGATAAAATAAACTGATACCGTATAATCATCCTGTTTGAGAGTAGAGATTGATTGTTTCAGTTGATAAATTTTGGGCGCATTGGATTGCGAGAAGCGCTCTTTGAGATCATTCCAGATTTCAAAAGCAGTTTCAGCATTTAAGATGCTGTTGCGAATGTCCGTCGATACTGAATTCAAAATCCAACTACTAACGAGATCATTGCATTGTGCCCAGTTTGGGACATTTTTCTCATCAGACGATTTGGTGAGTGTTCCGTAAACGAAGCCAAGTTTAGCTTTGGCTCACAAAGCCATGGTGATGGAACGAGACCATGTGCCATAATTGTCACCAGAGAGGGCAGGAGAAACCAAAACTGCTGTTGGGTTATCAGAATGGTGGATTGAAAAAGGATCAAGATTGGAGCTTGGAGTGGAAGGATCGGCCATTTTTATTTATAAGCTCTGATATCATATAAAATCCATACTTGATTGTTTATGGCTTCTTATCTTGAAGACCAAGAAGAAAACAAAAACTTATATAGATGATTTACATCAAGAAAATTGAAGGTTGATTGGTTGTACAAGGGTAGGAACGAGAATCATGGAAATTCTATTAATTAAATACTAATCCAAATAATTATTTACATGTGAATAAATAAAAACTTATCCTAACTAAGAATCTGCAAGGATTGGGTTTCTCGATATGGGAGGTTTGACTTGGAATAATACACATTAAGTAGCTTTAAGAGTCCCTCACATATTTTGAGTACAAAAAATATCCCCATATAATTATTTGTAGAAATACCTATATATATATATACACATAACATATACTCTCCACAATCAGGGTTTGAAATTCAAAACCCATATAACTATATATATAGTGAGAATTTCTCACTTTGTTAAGATCATGGATAAGGGACTAAATATTGCTAAAATCAAGGAGTTTCCTTATTTTGCTCAACTTCCAAATTCGTTTGTATTCCTCATGAGATAATACCTAATTTAATTAGTAAACTAGAAATTAGTCCTTTGTCACTCTATTTCGAGACAATATCTAATTTAATTTTCAAAAATGAAGAATTTGATGATAAATTTCTCATTTCTGTATCAGAATTGAAATATTAAGACGAATTGATGAAAATTTTCTCACTTTTGAGAAATTTGATAAGAATTAGATAAGAAATTTCTCACTTCTGTTCAAATAAAAGGGAGAAATTTGTGAATAATTAAAAGAGAGAAATTTCTCATTATTAAGTGAGAAATTTCTCACTTATTAAATAAGAATTTCTCATTCAAACAGAGTATGTATGTAACAACTCAAATAGTTTTGTATTTAGGCAGGATTAAACCTATTGATGCTACCATGCCAAGTGTTCATTTGCACAGTTTGAATTGTAAAATTCACCAATATATAGTCACGTTGGCACGACCTCCATTGAGATTGCAAAGCATTAATTGTTTTTTGGTAATATAAAGAAGACATTTAAAGGTTGTACAATATTAATCAAAGCAACATATTAATATAATTATTACAATTAATCGAATCCAAGAATTTCTCAATTCTCATTAACAAAGTGAGAAATTCTCATTATATATAATATATATAGTTATATGGGTTTTGAATTTTAAACCCTGTGGTTATATTTAGTGAGAATTTCTCACTTTGTTAATGAGAAGTGAGAAATTCTCACTATATATAGTTATATCGGTTTTGAATTTCAAACCTTGTGGTTATATAGTAAGAATTTCTCACTAATATTATCCCTGTGTGTGCATATTTGAACATATGTTAGAAATATCTCATCAAATTCTTAATTTTTGAAAATTAAATTAGGTATTGTCTCGAAATATATAGAGTGACAAAAGACTAATTTCTAGTTTACTAATTAAATTGGGTATTGTCTCACGAGGAATACTAACGAATTTGGAAGTTGAGCAAAATAAGGAAACTTCTTGATTTTAGCAATATTTATTCCCTTATCCATGATCTCCATAGATTTCTTTTGCCATAATTGCCATTCACACGCCTTATTTGTGCTAATGGTACATATATACATACGTATAAATCTAATGATAAGGGCAATTTCATCCATAAATATTACACATATTTGGGAAAATGACTAATTTCTAGTTAATATGCCTAATCAAGGATCAATTTCTAATCTAGATCTTATCTTGGATTAATACCTAATAAAACGGCTCGAGAAATCTTATATTCCTAAATATTAAATAGGGTACTACCGTTGGGGTTATAAAAATAAAAATAATAAATAGGGTACCCTTGGATGAGCAAAATTACTAAAAAGGACAAGTTTAATTGATAAAACCAAAACTTTGTTCAATTCATTTGGAGAAGGCATTACGAGGGAACTTCCTCTTTTATAGGTGTTTGTAATATTTAATATAATTAATCTGTAAATTAGAAATTTAGATCATCTAATACTAACTTTATTTTTTTTTTACTTTGGTAAGCTTAAATTTTTGTATTTTATTATTGTTGAATGCCACTTTCTTGATGAACTGAGTTACTGTAAGATGCTATGGGGTTGGAGAGAGATTTTGTCTCAAATTATGAAAGAATACTCTCTGAAGTGGCTCAGTTTGCACGATGTCAAATTATAATGCCATTGAACATGAAGCTCCCCAGGACCATGAAAGTCTATAGAAAATAAACCTTCTTGTTAAATTTCACTTTACTTTTATGTGAAGTTTCATAGATTTGGTAATGTATTTAGGACCTTTTAATGGTAATTTGTTTGTTTGTTTGTTTGTATGTATGCTTTTGCACATTGTTAACTAAAATCCAAAAGATGTTCTAATTAAATTCTTGTTAATATATGTGCACAGGAATGCCTTCAAGAATTAGATGTGGTGTAGAACATTCTTGTTAATATATTACCTTCAATTTTCATATGAAACTCCACATATTTTGTATTCCACTTAGGACATTTCAATGACAATTTGTTTGTTTGTATGCTCTTGTGCACTAGTTACTCAAATCCAAAGAGGCGTACTAAACATATTCCCATTGATATGTGTCCACGAGAGATGTGTTACCAAAGCTAAGGAATGACACATCCCGAATTTGATTCAGAGTACCCATTAACCAAATCCACCTGCCTTGAATTTGAATATATACTCACTTCGATCGACTCTATTCGCGACGAAGGTATTTTAGTAAATAACTTGAGACTGAAGGGGCACACTAGTAAATCAATCTCATAACGAGGCGGCGCAGGTTTAGAAACCTCATACCAACTCTAACCCCTACAGCTATAGGGGCTTTAATCTTAGAGTAACAAAGCTCTACTTCAACTCTAAAAATACCCTTTAACCAAAAAAAAAACTCTGAAAATACCATTCCCAAACCCTTTAATTAGGAGCATATCTTGTGGGACCAGAGGGAGTGGAAAAATTTGCCATGCTTATAATAAAATAAACAATTATTTCATAGACTTTTTGATGGTGAAATTCGTGGTGTTGATTTACGTTTAAGTTTTAAAAAACTCTTTATTTTGTTACTAACGTGGCAGATCTCGTCGAGTAAATTTTACGAGCATAGATACTCTCAAAAAAACAGATTTGCAGATTGAAAGTGATTGGATTTTTTAAGTTTCAAAAAACCTTGAAAAAAATTATTAAGAGGAGGAATACATGTGGCTTCTGGTTGGAATGAAAGAAGCCAATAAGGGACATGACAGAGATTGATGTATCAATAATGTTACATCCACATCTCCAATCAAGGGCGTATTTAGGGGTTGGCTGACCTGGGCTGTAGTTCACCCCAAAATTTTGAAGTCTAGTGTTTTATATATGATTTTGCCCAGTACATTATCAAATTACACACATTTTAGCCGACCCCAGCCCACCCCTCATCCATACAGCCCCAATTAATTTTGCTAATGGCAGCCCAGCCCAGTACATTATCAAAGATACAATTGTCACTTATTATATTATACAAATTAAAATTGGGGCTAAAAAGATTTGAACCTCTTAAGAGGAGTATGAGATTCAATTAATCAAACCGCTGAACTAACTAAGCAATTATTAACCTAACTTACAAACATTATTTATTGGTTATGTTTTTCTATCAACGAATTATAATAGAAATCACCACTCTATCACTAAATGATTCTTATGAAAATCAACTTATACATGATTTTCACCTTCACAAGCTCACTTGACCAAAAAAATCTAGAAAATGTGCATAAATAAACTCAAAAAAAATTTCGGGAAAACACCGTGGACCCACCACTATATGTATTTCTAACCCACCCAACCTAACATCCTGGATACGTCATTGTCTCTAATTACACCTTCAATCACATCTAATGCTTTAAATGCATGTACCCTGTACTATTTGATTTTTTTTAGACTTTTTTATGCATCACTTACACAATACAGGGTACATGCATTTAATAAAATGTGTGGTTGAAAGTGTGGTCGGAGATTTGAGTATTTCATTATTGTTGATATATTTTAGTATCAATGACCTCCGCAATGGTCAAGCGGAGTGCTTTATTCTCTGATTTGGGAAAAGTTATTCGATCAGCGAGCCTGTTAGACTGACATGGCCCCATATAATTGGGTGGTCACAATCAGCAAAATGACGTGGTAACGTTTCACTGAATAATTCCTCATGTTTTGGTGTGCCGTAAGCCTGTAACTATTGTGAGGTCGGCAAATATCCTAAAAACATTATGATAAAAACTTAACGAGTAATGATATGTTTCTTAAATTTTATTTTCTAAATATATGTAGCAGTAGGAAGTGATTGTATGGTCACTTTAATAATATTCTCTAATCAAAATTCAGTGAACCCACTATTATGTGTATTTAAATAATATTTAAAATGAAAAAATTAAAAAGCATAACATTTCTCAAAACTTAATGATAAAACAAGGACCCACAACATTAGTATGCAGTGCTGGTGTAGTTTTAGACAAGTTAAGCAGAAGAATTTGTCGTAAAATAATAATTCAAACGATGTTTTACAAAGAAGAAAGAATAGGGATAATGAACATTAACATCGACTGGGCTTCAATTCGTCTTCCAATTCGTCTTCCAATTTCTAAACATCATTGCATGATGTTTGCACGCTCATCCTGTACACCATGGATGAACTAATGCAATTCATGAAATACACATAGTGACTGCGCGCATGGTATTGAATGGTGTGTCAACATTATCATAGAGTGCATTAATTCAATATTTTTAGAGTGGGATTATCAATTGAATTAATACATAAGGCTAAGTGGAAATCGATCATTACACCCTGTCAGTTTGTAACCGCTTCTCTTGTGATCGGATGGCAAGGCCTTTGAGTGTTATACCCAGAGGTACTCTTGTGTTCGAATCTCAAGGGAGTGACCACCTACCACATTTGTGATTTACCTGACTTGCTAAGCTTGTAGGGTGTTTAGTGGACCCTTGAGATTAGTCGAGGTGCGTACAAGGTGAACCGAACATCCAGTCATAAAAAAAGAAAAAGAAAAAATAAATAAAATTACACCCATAAATATATACATATATAATGGCCTTCCCAATAATTAAACAAAACTAGAGTACTCATCGATTATTATAACGTTGAACAAAATATAAAATAACATTCAAACGTATAAAACTGAAACCGAACTAATTAATTAAAGTACTCCTATAAAACTAGACTACGTTAACGACATTCACTGGAGTGGCTGTAATCGCTGTAGGTGCGATCTTGGAATTACTCTCATACCACCAAAAGTACCTTACATTACTAGGGGCTCCAGGTGGAATATAGGAAATTGTCATGAAGCACCTCTTCAAAAGTAGTAACATTAGTACCATTAAACTCAAGGCCAAAATGAACGCAGATAATAAATACATAAGGGCGCCGTACCACAGGTGACCAATGTATTTATCTTTTATTGCCAATATAATCAACGCGCTCAAACTAGCAATCACTACGACAACAGCACCAGAAATTGCAAGAGGGCTTTCATTGCTCATCTCCTGATCCATATGATGCAGTACAGAATCGTGGAAGGACTCAAAGGTAGTTTAAATCTTTATTGAACAATCTTGGAATCCACCAAAGGCCTTGGAATCAACCAAGAACTCACAAAGAACACTCCTTTAGAGAGAAAATAAAATATATTGATGATGCCAAAAATTGGTAACATTAAAGTAAAGCAATTTAGGAGAGAGAGAGAGAGGCTATTTTTTGTATGTGGTTCGGCCCTGTTAATGAAGGTACCTACGTCCACGGGTGTGTCTGAGCACGTTCACTAGCAGATCACCGGCGGGCCTGGTGAGCCAACAAAGAGGGGCGGCACTACCAGTAATACCGGCCGGGTGTATGCGTATAATGGTGAATTTTTGTAGAGGTGCTGTGTAGACTACAGAATTGGCCCCTTCAATGGGGGGTGAGAGGTCTCTTTTATAGATGTAAGAGACCTACTCATACATGGATAAGGAAATATAATCCTATTAGGGTGTGATTGACACCAATCAAGTAAGTTTCCTAATTGTATTAGGATTGATTGACATTAATTGTGGGGGTTTCCCAATTGGATTAGGAAATAGATGCACTTTCCATTAGTCTTCTAGCTTGAGTAGGAAACTGCCCGTAATGATCGGGATCATGCCTGTGGGCCCGGCCGGGTTGTTGATTTTGAACCGCTCGGTCATATTTTGGGCGTATCAGCTGCCCCCCATTTCCAAGATTGGCCAGATGCTATATCGGGGCAAGTTTGGAAATTAGTTGATGCCACTTGCCACTGTCTGAGTGCTTGAGAAAGCTGCCTCGGGGCTTCTGAGCCTGGTGAGCCCGCTGGAACTGGCTGAGAGTTGAGACCCTGCCTAGCTCGGGACTTTTAGGTGCTCAGGAACTGACCGGGAGTTGAGACCCGGCCTAATTCGGAGTCTTTGAATGCTCGGGAAGTGACCGAGAGTTGAGACTCGGCCTACTTCGGAGTTTTTTTTGCTTGAGTTAGCTCCCAGGATGGTTATCTTCTGCCCGTAAACCTTCGTCAAGGCTGTGGGTAGAAGGATTTTACCATGTTGGAAAAGCCGACCTAAAGCGTACTGCTCTAGGGTCCTTTTTTATGTTAGCTCCCCAGGATGGTTGTCTTCCGCCCAGGTAGCCTTCGTCAAGACTGTTGGGAGAAGAGCTTGACCATGTTGGTGGAGCCGACCTAAATCACGGTGCTTTAGGGTCCTTTTGCTCCTCTATCGTCGGCCAACCTAAGAGATTTTAGTCACCTCTATCGTCGGTCTGGACCTAAGTGGAGTTAATGTCTCTGAGTACTGTAGGTGCTCGGGTTGTCCAAGATTTTGACTTGGTTATCCGCGAGGCCTGTAAATACCCGGTGTGATTACCTGTTTAGCTCACTACGCCATCTTGCCCCCCAAGCTTTCGCTAAGACGAGGGTCTTAAAGAGGCTATGATCTGTAGGTAACCGACCTGGAACATGGTGGTTGCAGGGTCTTTTGAAGCTTGCCATCATCAGCCACCTAGGAGGTTTGCCTCCATCGTCGGTTGGACCTAAGCGAAGCCGGTGCCTCGGTCGTGACCCCGAGGTCTTTAGTGCCTGGGTTCGGAGCCCGAGGTCTTTTAGTGCCTGAGTTCGGAGCTCGAGGTCTTTTTGGTGCCTGAGTTCGGAGCTCGAGGTCTTTTTGGTGCCTCGGGGTTAGGCCCGAGGTCTTTGGATGCCTCGGGGTTAGGCCCGAGGTCTTTGGATGCCTCGGGGTTAGGCCCGAGGTCTTTGGATGCCTCGGGGTTAGGCCCGAGGTCTTTATAGATGCCTCAGGGTTAGACCCGAGGACTTTGTATAAACTCTGACAATCGGTGAAGCCTAACGCGGTGATCAGGCAAGTACCACTGTAGTCGGGCTCATCTAGACCGATGGATACAGGAGGTCGGATCAGGATCGTCAGGCTCCAGATCTCTCTGTACTGGAGGCAAAGCCGGAACTGCTTGATCTTGACCGATGTGAACTGGAGGTTGTGTCCGGGCGGCCGGACTCAGACCACTGTGAACTGGAGGTCGGGTCGGGGCTGCCGGACTCTGTCTGCTGTGAGCTGGAGGAACTGTCAGAACTCCCGGGCTGATCTCGCTTTCGCTTGCTTCTAGAAGACTTGTTGCTTTCTTGCTCGGGGTCTTTGATCTTTAGAAATTCCTCAGTGTCGATGTATTTTCCAACCCTCTCTGTGAGTTCGACCAAGGTTACCGGTCGGTTTCTGTGGAACGACGCGGCGCACTTGGTGTGTTGAACTCCCGAACAGAAGGCTATGATGGCGATTGTCTCGTCCAGATTGCGGATTTGGAGCTTCTGTTGGTTGAACCGGTCGGTGAACTCCTTGAGGGACTCATTACTCCGTTGTCTGACTGTCAGTAGCTGCATGTCTGGCTTTGGCCGCTCATGCATACCGGCGAACTGGTTGATGAACTGCTTGCTGAGTTGTTTGAAGCTGCAGACCGATCGGGGCTCCAAGGAGTAGAACCACTGCATGGCCGGGCCTTTCAAAGTGCTGGGGAAGGCTAGGCAGTGTAGCTCATAGGAGTTGGTGGCTAGGGCCATCTGAACCTTGTAGGTCCGGATGTGGTCGACCGGGCTTCCCGAGCCGTTATAGGGATCTAGGCGAGGCTGCTTGAATTTGCGCGGGATGGAGAACCTCGTGATCTGGCTGGAGAACGGTGTCTCTGTCTCGGTATTGGCTTGATTCGGAACACGGTTTTGACCAAGCTTTTTGGCCACTCCGTCGATCTGCTTCTGTAAGTACTTGATACGTGCTTCCACTCCTTCCCGACCGGTATCTGAGGAGGTGGTCGGGTTGGTGGAAGAGGCTTTTTCTTCATGGCGGGGTGCTGTCCTCTGGGATCGGGCTCGGCTATGACCCCGAGTAACCGTTCTCTTAGGGACGACTCGGCTCTTGACCGAGTGACCCAAGACTGATTCCCGGGCCATATGCTCCTGCCTTTCCCCTCGGGCAGCAGACCCACTGCTGACGTCTTTGACATCCTCAACACGGGACGGGTTGGCTCGGGCCCGTTGTCTGGTCAAGATCCGTTCTCGACCGTACGCAACGTTCCCGGGTCGTTTCCCGGCCACTAGAGGATTGCTTTGCTGGGCTAGCAGTGCTTCGATCTGTTGCTGGATTTGACGCTGGCCCTCCAAGAGTTGTATGAGGGTTGCGGTGATTTGCTCAGATGTCAGGACTGCTACAGTCGACGCCGGGGCCGAAGGAACATCCCGGTCGGACTGTTGCGCAGCCTTCTTACCCTTCTTTGGTGGCATATTGATCAGTCAAGAATTTTTTGATGAGAAAAATTGTCGTTTCCCACAGACGGCGCCAAACTGATGATGCCAAAAATTGGTAACATTAAAGTAAAGCAATTTAGGAGAGAGAGAGAGAGGCTATTTTTTGTATGTGGTTCGGCCCTGTTAATGAAGGTACCTACGTCCACGGGTGTGTCTGAGCACGTTCACTAGCAGATCACCGGCGGGCCTGGTGAGCCAACAAAGAGGGGCGGCACTACCAGTAATACCGGCCGGGTGTATGCGTATAATGGTGAATTTTTGTAGAGGTGCTGTGTAGACTACAGAATTGGCCCCTTCAATGGGGGGTGAGAGGTCTCTTTTATAGATGTAAGAGACCTACTCATACATGGATAAGGAAATATAATCCTATTAGGGTGTGATTGACACCAATCAAGTAAGTTTCCTAATTGTATTAGGATTGATTGACATTAATTGTGGGGGTTTCCCAATTGGATTAGGAAATAGATGCACTTTCCATTAGTCTTCTAGCTTGAGTAGGAAACTGCCCGTAATGATCGGGATCATGCCTGTGGGCCCGGCCGGGTTGTTGATTTTGAACCGCTCAGTCATATTTTGGGCGTATCATATATTATCGATCAACTTGATAAAAAAATTGAATGTCCTTTGGAAGGATTACATACCTATATTTATAAGCTAACAAATCTAATCCTATTAGGAAATAAAAGTAAATTCGTTTTCCTCTCTAACCACCTAATTAAACACCTTGTATTACTTGAAAACTAAGTTATAACACCCTAAAACCACTCTTAACTTATAGGGCAAGATTATAATCAGTTCTGCTTCCCAGTGTGAGCGGCAAGATTTGGAGCCTCAATAGTCGTGAACTAGTATCCAACATTTGTGATTATGGTTACTGGGTTCTTGGGAGCTGGAGTGCCACTATATGGGTAAACATGGTGCTCTTGTTTTTGTTTTGAGTGGCTTTCCTGTGGTGGGCTGAGTTTTGTTTCTGGGCATTTGGGGGTAATTTGTAAATGATTTTGTATAGTAGGGGATATAGGGTTGCTTAAGCACGGATTTTGGATGTTGTTTAGTTAGGCGTTTTTGGGATTGACATGTAATTGCCAGAGATATTAATGAATATGAAGTTGCTGCTGTTAAAAAAAAAAAAAAAAAACTTATAGGGCAACCTATTAGGACTTAAATTTATCATCTAAACTCCTAAAATCACTCAAAAACAGGTAAATAAAACCCTTTAAACCTTTAAAACGAAAATTACCAAATAAAAAATAAAACATCAAATTAATAAAATAAAATAGTAGATATCTTCCCCGCTCGGGTCTTCCTCACTCGAGTGGAATGGACCCTTGCTCGAGCGACATTTTAGCCTGTTTTCTCAATTCTTCGCTTGTTTGGGTAATTTTTTTCGACACACCCTCGCTCAAGTGAAATTGTGGCTCGCCCGACCCAGTTTTCGTCCTACATCACCATAGGTACTGAATGTACGCATGTATAACAAACGACGAAGTTAGTGATCTATTCTAACATAGGTTATATAAAAGAAGAAGAAGAAAAAACAAAAAAGAAAAGAAAAAGTGCGACAATTCATGGTTGTTAGGCAACGCGCACATGTGAGTGATATCAGGGACGGATATAGGAATTTGAAGTAGGAGAGCTTGGTAGGGCGAAATCAAGAAGTTGCAGTAAGGGGTAGTCGAGTTTATGGGGTTCATGGAAACACCCTGAGGGGTTTTTTTTGGGTCTATTTTTACGTATTTTTCGTGTAGAAGATATACTTAAGCTAATGCTATAAAAATTAATGCAACTCAATAAACATTCTACAATTATATGATACATACATCTAAGTTACAACGCTTTGGGATATTTTACTACTAATTATAAAATTATAACTAACAAATGACACCTAAAAATCACTACGAAATGACACATTAGAAAAGTTAATATTGATTGGCACCAAAAGTACAACAAAATAACACATTGTTATTGTAGAAACCCAGATTTTTATAAAGGGTAATTCGGTAATTTTGGACCAATTTGGGTCTTGGTTTGGGACAGCAAATTTATTTCTGTCCAAGTGGTATCACATCTACATTTAAATTAGCATATGTGTATATATGTATGATATATATTTTTGTGTGTATGTGTAAGGGAGACAAGAGTGGGACCCTCAAGTCAACTCCCAAACCACTCCCTAACCACTCCCAACCACCCCAACAACTAAAGCTTCACTAGGAAGCTTCCCCCTCCTTCATCATCCTATATATAACCCATATCTAACTCTCCCTCTCATTTTTCTTTTTCATTTTCTCTCTCTATATCTCTCATCTCTCTCTCTAGTTTTGGGAGATACAACTCCATGAAAGCTTAGAGCTTTCAAGCTCCATTTGGAGGCCAAGGACTCAAGTTTGGGTCAAGGCTATTAGAGACCATTTTGATCATCTCACCTAGACCTTCACACCGGTGTTCTCGGTTTCTTCGTGGGATTTGCAATTTAGTACTTTTTGCCCTAGAACTCAAGAGGTAATTTATGTTATCTTAATAACACCATAGTTTTCATTCCTGAGTTCGGTTTATGTAACTAGGTGTTGATATCTTGTAGGAAATGCTAGTATTGATGATTTCCCCTTTGGATTTCTTTGGTGAGAGTATTTGCTCAAATACTCAAGAGGTAGATTTCATTGTTTAAGTGCACTATTATTTCTAACTTCATGGTTTGTCATGTGTAAGTTAGTGTTAATAGACATTAATCTTGTTTTGGAAATCTCCCTATGTGATTAATTGAATGATTACTTGCCCTTATATGTTTACTTGAATCCATGTCTAAACCTAAATGCTATTTGAGTTTCTATGGTTTCAAATACTAATTGATGTTAAAAATATCTTATTTGCCTAATGTGATGATTACATTTTATATGAACTACCATGTTTACTTCTTGTCATTATATTCTTAGAAATGACATTGTTAAAGCATAACCGCATCTAGTAGCATATCATAGTCGCCAAGTCGGCATAGCATTCATGGCATTGGCTTGGGGCATATGAAATTGTTAAAATTCCCACGATTGGGGAATGTCTTTGGAATCCCCGTTTGGGGTTGTAATTTGATGAAATTCCGGAAGCGGGTGTGAAGTGAGGAAGGTTGTTTGTGATCCTTAAAACATTTGAAAACGCAAGATCATATTCGGCTAGCTACCGGAGATCTTGTATGCTACACTCACGTTTGAGTGGCTCGCTATCCGGTGTGAGAGTGTGTGATTGGTATATTGAGTTGGGAATGTCTCACGGTTTGGCCACCCGGCTAGTTGCATCGCCACGGCGGCAAAGCATTGCACCGCATGTCATAGCATGATTTTAGAAGTAGTAGTACATTTCTACAATGTTTTCTACTGAGCCGTCGTGCTTAATGAATCTATAAAACCCCATTTTTCAGGAAATGTTGATTAGGGCAAGGCCCAAGAGTAATCCGACGCATGGCATCTCGTTTTGTAAGATTCCTTACGAGGAAGTTTTGTGATATGTTAATGTTCCAATGGTATAGTTCATGGTAGGAACATTATAATTGTTGTTACCGTTATCTCATTTGTAGATTTGAATTACAAGATGTTATTCGTAAAGTCCTTATTGATCTTGAACTTGTTAGTTGGATCTTCTTGGATCCTTGTTAAATTATGTTTTTAATACTTGTTAGCAATTCTTAGCCCATGGTTACCCTATTATGGGAAAAATTACTACTTTCAACTTCCTAAGGACCGTTTGGTCGTATTCCTTCAAAAACCGCTTTAGTGATAAACTTTCAAAGCAGACTTCATTACATGTTACTTTTAAACCTTTGGAGTTTCTTTATACTTCTTTACAAACTCCTTTCAAAACCAAACTATGTTGGTTGATCCTATTTGACCCGTTTGGTCCTCGTGGGTCAACCCTTGACTTATTGACTTTTCTTTAGAATCCACGTAGGATTCCCCTATGCTTCCGCCTTGTGGATTAGTCTATGTAGGACTATCCCTTACTTTCCTTTATATGGTTTGGCTCGTTGACCTCGCCCATGTGGCTTGATTTTTGGGGCGTTACAGAATGGTATCAGAGCTAACCGGGTTCGAATACCTTGGTACTCTGGGAGTTAATTGGGTCCATGTGTGACCGTTGCACCTCTTTTGATTTTAATCATTTGTAGTTAAATGATTTGTTCCGTTTCATTTAAATGATGAGTTGATTATGATAGCATGTTTACTTGTCTATGTGACTATGTGTTGACATGCTTAAGTGCTTATGTGTTTATATGATCACATGCCTATATAATCTTGACTATGTGATTTGTAAACATGAGGTGATTTTTACTTTTCGTTTCGCTTTAACGCTATACTCATTAGAACTGACTTTTGTATTACATCTTGGTGTAACCATCTGTTAATGTTTAACCATTGATCGTGCAAGGTTAAAAAGTATATACATGAGGGTTTCCTTGTTTGGATTATTCGCTCGACGTACTATACCTTGTAAGATTGATGGTTAAGTATTGATCAGTGCTTTGCATCGAGTTGTATGCTTAAAGATCTCTTTTAAACTTATTAAATTTACATTACTCATTGTTTTACATTTTAGTTGTTGAGGAAACATGTTTAAGTATTGCATGTCAATATGATGAAATAGTCATCGATTTTCTTTAAGTTGAAAGATGTTAAGCGAGCATGCTTAGATGCTACATGCCTTTGAGATTATGTGCCTATATGCTTTCGTGCATATGTTTTATATGTTTACACTGTTGTAACGTAATGTATTAGTTAGCACATTACGCGATAGATTTTATATGTTATAAATGAAAAGGATGAAAAGTATGCTTACTTGCCTTCGGGATTTTGTGATAACATGCTAATGTGCATATGTGCTTTCGTGTTTACTTGTTCCAATATTATTGAATTGTTAAGCATGATAACGATAACATGTTGAGATAATAATTCATGTTTTACGTGTTTAGAGTAGCTCATACGCGTACTCATAGATACTTTTATCGGTGTTTCATAATGAGATTTCTTGAGTAGAAAATCTGGAAGATAAGTTTTGAACTTGTGAAAACCAACATGTTAATATGTTGTGCATTACGTATTATTAGACGGCTTATATAGGTTGTGTCTTCTGACTCGGGTATTCCTACGTTTTCGCATACTTTCTTGAGATGCTTACCTTCGGGTGGCTTAAGTTTTATTTCGCACGTAATACAAAGCCTCTCTAAAGGCTATGTTGATCTTTGTGAGAGCATTCTATCTTGTTAGCTCTCGATTGTGGCTGGTAGTCCATGTATATTTCATGTGGCTACGAAAACTTTTGTTTATCGTCGGAATAGTTCTTTCTCCTTATAGGATTGTTGTACTCTTTGTCGTGTGAGAATTTCATCGTTCGGATGTTAGTTTGACGTTGTAATTACTCTTCTGAGTAGATTACAAGTTTTAATCATGTGGTTGGTCGGTTGACCCAAATTTTTGGTGATTGCTTAAATCTTCACAATCAAATTGTAGTTTCACTATGGGATCATTTCATATGATCAAATCCTATCGTATGAATCGTTGTGAGGATTCTAGCTTTTGTGGGGAATAGATTTGTATTGTTCCAAGTCTATTAGTTCCTTTATTCGCTGATTTTCATGTTTGAGTGAATTCCACGACTCTGAGGATCGTCTCTTCTTTCGAGACTGCCTATCCTGTTGATTGGTACTGAAATCTTTTCTATGAGTTATTTATCAATCGTTATCGATTTTCATTATGATTTTCATTAAGGATTCGCTGTTAACGTTGTATGGTTAATGCTGTGATGTTGGTCTTAAAAACACGTACTTTTGGTGTTTCTTTCCTTGTGAGTGAGTATGGATTATCGTTTCTGTTGTACTTCTTGGAAGTAGGTTTATTCTTGATCCCTATGGTCTTTGAGCTCGTACTAGAGCGTTGTAGTTCTATTGTTCCAAGTCTTTTCTTGAAAGCACGTTTGTGCCTTGTTGATTCGATTCTCGTGATTGAGGGTTGTCGATTTCAAACTAGTTCACATTTAAGTTAACTTGGGTATGTCGCATTGTAGTGCTGTGACGACCTTTTTCTTTGGTCTCGTTGATTCTTGAATTGATCCTTCACCGGCGGTTTTTCCTTATTAAATTTTTGGAATTTATTTCGTTGAATTCAAACTTGAGTTGTTGGACACTTGGATCTTTCCCTACACCTTGAGGGATAGATGTTGTTAAATGATTTATTGTTGAGATTCTCGATTTCCTTATCTCTGTGAATTCAAGATCATACCGGTTTTGGGGAGTATGATCTGTGTCGTGGATCTTTGTTGTTGACAGCCTTAATTTATTGTTCGCTAAGGCCTAAATTTGATTGCATCTTATTGTATGCCTTGAGGGCTTGTTGTTTTGTAATCGTGTGATCTTTTATACCTTGAAGACTATGGTCGTTCGCATAGTATCTTATTGTTGTATTGTGCAAGATTTTCGTGCACATCTGCCTTAGATGTTTCTCTTGCTGTGATTGTAAGGATTGTTTTCCTTATAGTTTATCTTTTTCTTCTCTCTTCTCTTCTCTTCTTTTAGGGCGTCGGTGGTTTTGACCATGGACCCGTTTAGACTTAGTAGTCGTTTGTGAGTTCTCCGATTCCGTTTCATGTTGAACTCGGACTCACCTTATCCTTGTTGAGGGGCATTTTTGTAATTCTCATGTTATTTGGACTTTCTGGCAATTGCCTATTGATGTTGCCTAATTTTGTGGCCTACTGAGGTGGCCTATCGATGTGAACCGTTGTTATTTTTTGACATTACGATTGATCCGTAAGGGGGGATTTTTAGTTGATTCTCTGAGGTATCCATTTGATTGTACTTAGTTTCATCATCTTGATATATTGTTGTTGATGTCATAGTTGACAGATTCATGCACTTGGTGCATTCCTTGTTTATTGAAATCAGTGAGCCCTTTGTCCTTACCCTGTCGTGAGATTATTGTATTTGAGATTTGTTCAAGATCATTGCGATCTTTCGATTTCATCCTTGCTTCTAGCAGAGGAGGATTCTTGGTGATCGTTTGTTTTGAGATCACGTTCGGTTAGTGTGGCAACTTCTGTAGAGTTGTCTTCATTCTGTTGAGAAACTTCGACTGTGTTTTCTTGAACACTTTCGTTATTTGAGGTCCGTTTGTGACGTGAGTTTGTTATCTTGTTTTAAGTGTGTCACCTAATTTGCTTCCATCTTTCACGTGACACTTGAAGATCACCCAATTCGGGAACTTCTAGTTCATTTTAATGTGAATCGGGCTTTCAATAGTTGAAAGTTCAGGAACTTGATATCGTTATGACCATATGTTTTCTTGTTTTGGTCAAAGCGTAATTCTTTGATATATTTTTGATTGTCGCGTGCGACAACGAATGTCGGTGAACTTGTTGGCTTATATCTGTTTGTTCACTTGTTCGATTTATTGTTGTCTTGTTGATGACATCATTGTGTCTTCTTAGACACTTTTCCTTGTAAGACCCTTTGACTTTTGGCGGTGGCATTTCTTTTGCCATATTGTTTTGAGACGGGATCTCTCAATAGATCCATCTATTAGTGAAATCGTTGTAATTGATTACAGCGACATTTATGTTTTGGGATATGATAATCATTTTTTCTATCGACAACAAGTTGCCATTGTTGTAAACTTTTGTGTCTGTATTGATCATTGTCTTCGTATGAGGAGCAATGTACTACGAGTAAGTCTTTGTGACTCGTACCTCTTATGTGGTTAAGACGTAGCTTTGAATCGTTACGGTCTTTAGTACCAAGTATATCATTTGCTTTGTGACGTTTTCTTTGGTTTCATTCTTGAGCATTTGGACCATTCCTTGGGAGTTGACCCAGTTATTTGATTCATTTTGGAACTCGTGTCTTGAAACATCATACTTTTGCTGCGTATGACGATTCTTTGATAGTCTATCATTGATCTGTTTTGGGAATCTTGTGTTTAATTGTAATTCAATCTCTGTGTGAAATTCACGCTTGTGTAATATCTTCCTTTGATTCTTTTATATATCGATTGAAGCTTATCCCATTTATTCCTTGCGCCTTGCGAATGTTTTCCCCATGAGTGATAGTTGGAGAATGTTATTTCCATTCTACGGCTACCCTCTGTTATTTGGATTGGGTTTCCGGTTTATGATTAGATCATATCTTTTGTTGGTATACATATCCTTTGTATACTTATTGCTTATTCGTTTTTGAGACAAATTTTGGGTATACAATAGCTCGTTGCATTCTTGTGATCACATGTTCTTTTTGAACGGATCACTTTTGCCTTGATTCACTGAATTTGAGACATTCGATTGTACTTTGTTTTCATTCAAGTACATTTTTTTTTGTTAATCTAATGGTTTGGAGGTTCATGTCAATTATTATTGTCGATCTTTGGAGTGGACTCCGTCCTTTAAATGTTGAACGTCGTATGTCCCTTACGTTTGTTCCTCAGCACCCTTGGTGTGCTTATTAACTGTTTTATTGAGCTTTCATCTCCTTTCTGGAATCGATGTGTGAGATGTTTTGTTTAAACATATTGAGTTAGTGCTCACGTTGTTTTGTGACACTACAGCGTTTTGGTGTGATCATGGATTGTTCCTTGATTGCGTTCCTTTCGTTACCTTTCGAATTCCGGGACGGAATTCTTTTAAGGGGGGTAGATTGTAGAAACCCAGATTTTTATAAAGGGTAATTCGGTAATTTTGGACCAATTTGGGTCTTGGTTTGGGACAGCAAATTTATTTCTGTCCAAGTGGTATCACATCTACATTTAAATTAGCATATGTGTATATATGTATGATATATATTTTTGTGTGTATGTGTAAGGGAGACAAGAGTGGGACCCTCAAGTCAACTCCCAAACCACTCCCTAACCACTCCCAACCACCCCAACAACTAAAGCTTCACTAGGAAGCTTCCCCCTCCTTCATCATCCTATATATAACCCATATCTAACTCTCCCTCTCATTTTTCTTTTTCATTTTCTCTCTCTATATCTCTCATCTCTCTCTCTAGTTTTGGGAGATACAACTCCATGAAAGCTTAGAGCTTTCAAGCTCCATTTGGAGGCCAAGGACTCAAGTTTGGGTCAAGGCTATTAGAGACCATTTTGATCATCTCACCTAGACCTTCACACCGGTGTTCTCGGTTTCTTCGTGGGATTTGCAATTTAGTACTTTTTGCCCTAGAACTCAAGAGGTAATTTATGTTATCTTAATAACACCATAGTTTTCATTCCTGAGTTCGGTTTATGTAACTAGGTGTTGATATCTTGTAGGAAATGCTAGTATTGATGATTTCCCCTTTGGATTTCTTTGGTGAGAGTATTTGCTCAAATACTCAAGAGGTAGATTTCATTGTTTAAGTGCACTATTATTTCTAACTTCATGGTTTGTCATGTGTAAGTTAGTGTTAATAGACATTAATCTTGTTTTGGAAATCTCCCTATGTGATTAATTGAATGATTACTTGCCCTTATATGTTTACTTGAATCCATGTCTAAACCTAAATGCTATTTGAGTTTCTATGGTTTCAAATACTAATTGATGTTAAAAATATCTTATTTGCCTAATGTGATGATTACATTTTATATGAACTACCATGTTTACTTCTTGTCATTATATTCTTAGAAATGACATTGTTAAAGCATAACCGCATCTAGTAGCATATCATAGTCGCCAAGTCGGCATAGCATTCATGGCATTGGCTTGGGGCATATGAAATTGTTAAAATTCCCACGATTGGGGAATGTCTTTGGAATCCCCGTTTGGGGTTGTAATTTGATGAAATTCCGGAAGCGGGTGTGAAGTGAGGAAGGTTGTTTGTGATCCTTAAAACATTTGAAAACGCAAGATCATATTCGGCTAGCTACCGGAGATCTTGTATGCTACACTCATGTTTGAGTGGCTCGCTATCCGGTGTGAGAGTGTGTGATTGGTATATTGAGTTGGGAATGTCTCACGGTTTGGCCACCCGGCTAGTTGCATCGCCACGGCGGCAAAGCATTGCACCGCATGTCATAGCATGATTTTAGAAGTAGTAGTACATTTCTACAATATTTTCTACTGAGCCGTCGTGCTTAATGAATCTATAAAACCCCATTTTTCAGGAAATGTTGATTAGGGCAAGGCCCAAGAGTAATCCGACGCATGGCATCTCGTTTTGTAAGATTCCTTACGAGGAAGTTTTGTGATATGTTAATGTTCCAATGGTATAGTTCATGGTAGGAACATTATAATTGTTGTTACCGTTATCTCATTTGTAGATTTGAATTACAAGATGTTATTCGTAAAGTCCTTATTGATCTTGAACTTGTTAGTTGGATCTTCTTGGATCCTTGTTAAATTATGTTTTTAATACTTGTTAGCAATTCTTAGCCCATGGTTACCCTATTATGGGAAAAATTACTACTTTCAACTTCCTAAGGACCGTTTGGTCGTATTCCTTCAAAAACCGCTTTAGTGATAAACTTTCAAAGCAGACTTCATTACATGTTACTTTTAAACCTTTGGAGTTTCTTTATACTTCTTTACAAACTCCTTTCAAAACCAAACTATGTTGGTTGATCCTATTTGACCCGTTTGGTCCTCGTGGGTCAACCCTTGACTTATTGACTTTTCTTTAGAATCCACGTAGGATTCCCCTATGCTTCCGCCTTGTGGATTAGTCTATGTAGGACTATCCCTTACTTTCCTTTATATGGTTTGGCTCGTTGACCTCGCCCATGTGGCTTGATTTTCGGGGCGTTACAGTTATATACTACAAATTGAGACCAAGAAATTCAGTATTCAATACTTGGTTGTCTTGTAGATTTTTTCAAAGACTAACATACTACTAAAATAGGGATTTTTTGAATTTGGAAGGGGGACTTAAATGTAAAAATATATTTTCACTAAGGTATGTATGGTATTTTTTAAAAATCGAGAGGGGGCTTGAGCATTTATAAATCCGTTCCTGAGTGATATACTACGCGAGATTGCCGAGATATATAGAGAGACAATTGGATTTGTAGCATATAAAAATGATAGCATCGGTCGTTTGATGGACGTTTAATGAATTTCAAATGGCCTTTGTACGTGGCCGGGATTGCTGGGGAAGTCTTTCTGAAGGACTAGTTTTCCTTAAACTCATACTACTATTTATTAGTCGTGGAAAGAAAAGATCAGTAATTTAGAACATGGGCCCCTATACGCTAATCTCATGGATTTCCCATATATTAAGAACTCAAAGTTCTCTGGGATTTTCAAGGTAAAAACACCTTTTCTACTTCTTTTTTTCCCCTTCATATAGTTGATTTATTTTGTAACACTTTCATTTTAGGGACAATAGATAAGAATCTCACCTAAAATAGCCCAATTTACTATGTTACAGTGCAGTGTACTTTATAGAAATACTAGAAGGTATATAAGCTTTTTCTTAATTTTTTTCGATCAGGATTATAATATCTGCAAACAAACTTTCGTAAAATTCCTTCCCCCCCTCCTAAAGTCAAATATGATTTTATTAGAAGTAGAAAATTAAGTTGGCTACGAGTCTACTACTATATGAAATTACAAATATAAAATTGCAAGTAAATGAACAATAAAAAAAACTCCTAAAAGCTATCTATGACATTATGTATTATATATACATATATATATATATATACTAGAATAGGGCCACACACTCAGTGTGTTTGCCAGTTTGTTTATTTTTCAGATAGTTTTTTTTTTTTTTTTTTTGGCCAACTGTTTTAGGTAGTTTTTTTCCATTTGTTGAAGCAGCCTTTTTTTTAATTGATTGAACATTTTAATACCCTTCTAATATTTTTAAGAAGATAAAGTGTAATAGTTTAACTGTAATTATAGAAAACTTTGAAAATAATGTTGGTATCCCTCCCTTTCCCTTTATAATAGTATATATATATATATATACAGAGCAATGAATGTGCAAAGAAATGTTACAATCACTCGTGATTTGTCCAAGCAACAGCCCCTTTGCTTCTCTAGTCCTCTTGGTCAGACAACTCTTGGAGGCTTTGCATTGACTATATATAGGCAGCTCAACAACATTACAGTAAAAGATAAGTTTTCCATCCCAGTTATTGATGAACTTCTAGATGAATTGGGTGGAGCTTGTTGGTTATCCAAGCTAGACCTTCGATATGGTTATCGCCGGTCAGAGTACAACAAGAAGATATTCTCAAAACAGCTTTTAAGACCCATGAGGGTCATTATGAATTCAAAGTTATGCCTTTTGGCTTAACTAATGCACCTGCCACATCAGTCTCTTATGAATTGTGTTTTAAAATCCCATCTTATGCAGTTCATACTTGTATTTTTTGATGACATATTAGTTTATAGTAAAAGTTACGATGAGCATGTAGATCATTTGAAGGCAACACTCTAACTTTTGCAAGACCATCAGCTTTATGCTAAAAGATCAAAGTGTGCTTTTACTTTGAACAACATTGAATATTTGGGTCATATAATCAGTGGAAAGGGGTAGCAGTTGATTCAAACAAAGTGAAGTGCATATTAGAATGGCCAAGCCCAAAATCTATGAAAGCATTGAGGGGTTTCTTGGGTCTTACTGGATGCTATAGAAAGTTTGTCAAGGGGTATGGGGTAATCAGTAAACCATTAACTGAACTACTGCAGAAAAGGAAATATTTGTGGATAGATTTAGCTGAAAAGGCTTTTACTAGTCTTAAATAGCAATGTCAGAGACTCCAGTATTTGCCTTACCTAATTTTGCCATTCCTTTTGTAATAGAGTCTGATGCTTGTTACAATGGAATTGGGACAGTATTACTGCAACAACATAAACCTTTGACCTATTATAGCAAGGCGGCCTTAGCCCCAAGGCACCTAGGTTTATCAACCTATGAGAAGGAACTAATGGCTATTTTTCAAGCAGTGCATAGATGGAGGTCTTATGTAGAGGGTCAAAAGTTTATTATCAAAACAGATCACCAAAGCCTCAAATATCTGTTGGAACAAAGAAGTACAAGTGTTCTACAACAACAATGAGTAACTAATTAAGCTTCTTGGGTTGGATTATGAAATTCAATACAAGAGAGGAGTGGAGAACATAGTTGCTGATGCTCTCTCAAGGCTACATGACAATGAAGAAAAGAATGAAGATAAAGCAGAAAAGGGTCAGCTTCAAGCAATTTCGAGTGTGCAGCCTATCTGGCACAAAGATTTAATCAATACCTATCAAGGTGATATTGTAACAACCTGTATTTTCCTTATTTGCTAAATGTAATTTCAGAACAATATTCCTATTATTTGTTTTATTTAATACAAATTCTTTATTTGGGGTTAAACTGTAATTTTTATAAATTAAGGAATACCTGTGATGAATTTCACAATTGTATTTTCAAGACGGTGAAAATGTTTACTTTTGATTCAAACTGTATTTTTATACAACTGGGAAATTATTTCCTACATTATTACAAATTTTCTGTATTTTTGTGGTAATCACCGCACTACGAAAATACCAATTTATGAACGAAAACTGTCTGCACCGCGATGAACTCCCACAGATTTTGGAATCTACGTCAATCAGGATGTGACATTTGCTTTATGTTCATTTAATTAAACCAATCATTGTGTTAGGCATGTTTGGGAATATTGCACAATTGAAAAGAATTAATGTAGTGCCATAAGTTGTTTTCCCAAACACTCTAAGAAATCCCTAGACAACTTGCTTGTGCCTTGTTTGCAATGCTTATAAGGTGTGTTTTATATTAGTACCATAAGCTAAATTCCCAAACACCTATACTTGACCCCTAGCTTAGCTATATGACCCCTACAAGATGATTCACAGATTATATACGTATGTATATATCATATATATGAGCTGTGCAAGTTATGTAATTAAGGAAAATGGAATTTGTTGAGTGAAGTTCAAAGAACTTGGAGGCCAAGTTCTTGATTGGTTATATAACTCACATACGCTCTCACAGAACATTCTGGAGGTTTCAAACAGAAAAATCAGAGAAAAAATAGAGAGTTGCAGTGTCACGCCCCGACGTAGTATAAATAAGGAAAGTGTTTAATTTCCTTTATGGACCCGTAGGTCGCGACAGTTTGAAGGATCGATTCCGTCGCAAACATCGAACAACAATCAACAATATTAATCAGAGCAGAGCAATCAAGGCTTATAATTTTTTTTTAACTTATTACATATTACAGCTCGGGGTCTACTAAGGCACAAGCCGCCTTAAACAAACAATATCTACCGTCTATTACAGTAATCCTTATTACAAAACAGTTCATAAATTAAAGCATAGAATATTGATAACAGTTTAATCTTCCAAAAGCAGCCATTCTCAGTTAGCGTAGTCATAGGATCCAGCATAATCATAACTTGAAAAGACTAGACACGAACGTCCAGGACGCATCAACGTCGTCAGCTTCAAGAAGCTGGTGAGTATTAAAAACATAACTTTGAATGTAACACATACTCATTTACCATTTTCCAAATCCCTTTTAATTCAACAAGTTTACATTAAAGTAAAGAGTTCATTTTAGAAAACAACCACAATATCATTTGAAAGCTATAATTCACATATATGTGACCGTGTATCAAAACAATACACCATCTCATCTTACCGACTCTTTTCTCTCGACAAACACAACAATCCACTATCTCACACCAGTATCTTTGAAATACTCCGATAGCCACACTTTAGCACAGGGGTGCCAGGGAATGTCCAGTTTGCCTCATACTTTGGTCCGGGGTACCAGGGAGTGTCCAATGCCTCACACTTTGAATACCTAATCCGCCATGTAAATACCAGAGGAACCCTCACGCAGTATCCAGACTCGGGTATCAGGGAGTGTCTGTAGGCCACACTTTAGCACTACCATGGGTGCCAGGGAATGTCCAAGTTCGGCGTCACACACTTTAACGCTACCATGGGCGTCAGGGAGTGTCCAATTTTGCCACCGTCGCATTACAAAGATACTCTCGCCGCCATCTCAACCACAACACACTTTGGTATTCACTTACCAGGGAGTGTCCACAACACAATCTCAACCATACACTCTAACCACACTGACCATTACTCTTTTCCACACTGACTGCTACCCCCATACATGCACAACAGACTCCATATGAATGTCATGAAACTTTAAACGTGGAGCAAAATGCTGATATAAGGAACCACAAACATACGGGGATTAATAAGTCGTTATTCATTGATTTAATCATCCAAACATAACCAAAAAGGATTCTGTTTTAGTAAATTTCCCAAACAGAGCTTTAAAAGTTCATAAAACATCACCCAAACAGTCCCTTAACGTAAAACAAGCAAAAACCAAAAACTGTCCAAGCTCGCGCGCGCGGGCTTCTCGGGCGATATGCCCGTTTTTCATTTTATTTATAAAAACTTTTCTATCTGCCGTAATTCACACAGCTCACGCGCGCGGGTCGCTTGCGCGATGGGTCGCTCGCGCAGGCCGCTCACGCGATCGCGCGTGCGAGTTCAGGCAGTGCCTTTGTCTTCTTCGCTGGAACTGCTCTGTTTCAGTTTTAAGGGGTCTTTTTGACCCATTTTGCAATTCCGAAGTAAATAGGACATGTAATATATGATTTTCTTCGATTTTTCGCAAGGATCATGAATCTAACATCAATTTTACATGAATCAAGCTATAACTCTTGGGTTTTATGAAAAACTAAAAGTTAACAAAACTTCATTTCTAATATACTTTCTCCTATGAACAAATTAGGCCTCAATACTTTAAACATAGTCTATATTGTCACGCCCCGACGTAGCATAAATAAGGAAAGCGTTTAATTTCCTTTATGGACCCGTAGGTCGCGACAGTTTGAAGGATCGATTCCGTCCCAAACGTCGGACATCAAATAAACAATAATCAGAGCAGAGCAATCAAGGCTTATAAAATTTTTTTTCTAACTTAATAAATAACTTAATGTCTATTACAGTCATCCTTATTACAAACCAGTTCATAACTTAAAACATATAACTTAAATATGCAATGACGATAACAGTTCTCTTCCAAAAGCAGCCGTTCTCAATTAGCATAGTCATAAGGCTCAGCATAGTCGTAACCTGAAAAGCCTGAACACGAATGTCCAGGATGCATCAACGTCGTCAGCTTCAAGAAGCTGATGAGTATTAAAAACATAACTTTGAATGTAAAACATACCCATTTACCTTTGTCCATTTTCAATTTGTAAAATCAATAGTTTAACCGTAGAAAGAATTCAATTTATAAACCAACGAGGAATATATATTCAAAGTCGTTCATTCATAAAGCATATGCTCGTGTATGGGACAATGCACCACACTCATCTTGCCAACTCTTTTCTCTCGACTGACACAACAACCCACTATCTCACTCCAGTATCTTTGAAATACTCCGATAGCCACACTTTAGCACAGGGGTGCCAGGGAATGTCCAGTTTGCCTCACACTTTGGTCCGGGGTACCAGGGAGTGTCCAATGCCTCACACTTTGAATACCTAAACCGCCATGCAAATACCGAAGGAACCCTCACGCAGTATCCAGACTCGGGTATCAGGGAGTGTACGTAGGCTACACTTTAGCACTACTATGGGTGCCAGGGAATGTCCAAGTTCGGCTTCACACACTTTAACGCTACCATGGGCGTCAGGGAGTGTCCAATTTTGCCACCGTCGCATTTCAAAGACACTCTCACCGCAATCTCAAAATGTCACACTTTGGTACACAAAAATCAGGGAGTGTCCACCACACCATCTCAATCTCCATCTCAATCTCATACTCTTTCCACACTGACTATTACTCTTTTCCACACTGACTGACACCCACATGCATGTACCACTGACTCCACATGTATGTCATGAACCTTAAACATAAAGGAATTCGCTGAATTAAAGGAACAACGTACGTACGGGGATTTATAAGTCGTAATTTATCGTTTTAATCATCCAACACAACCAAATAGGATTCTGATTTAATAAATTTCCCAAACAGTACTTAAACAGTATATAAATTTTATCCCAAATAGTCCCTTATCACAAAACCAGCAAAACTGGAAATTGTCCAAAGTCGCGCGCGCGAGGGGTCGCTTGCGCGGGCCGCTCGCGCGATATGCTCAATTTTCCTTTTTTTTTTTTTATATATAAATTCTTCTGTCTACTTGGGACAGCAAGGATCGCTCGCGCGGGCCGCTCGCGCGATCGCGGGCGCGAGTTAAAGTTGAGGCTTCATCTTCTTCGTCAGATTGCTCTGTTCCAGATTTCAGGGGTCTTTTTGACCCATTTTCAATTCTGTCAGTACATATATCATGTTATATATAAATCTCTTTTTTTTTCAACAAGGGTTAAGAATCCATAATTAATTTAACATAATTCAATCTATAACTCTTGAATTTTATGAGAGATTAAAAGTTGTCAAAACAAATTTTCTTATATACTTTCTCATGTGGACAAAATTAGCTTTAATACTTAAACAGTGTTTTCTAGGAGTAATAATCTTTCTAAATCATCTCTAAAAACTTGTTTTGATTAAGTTCGTAAAATCACTCTTTTTCAAGTCTTCAAGCTTTCATGAATATCAACAATGGTGATTAGCAATTACATAGATACAAATAAGAAATTAAGTACAATTTACATTTGGAGTGAGTTTAAAATACTCACTGAGTTTGTGTTTGAGATAAGTGTTGAGAAAGAGAGATCAAATAAGAAATCCACTTGAGCTTAGCTATGGTGGATTGAAATTATTCTTCTCTCTCTAAAATACCCAGTAATAAGAACTCTCAAGTTCTCTCTCTAAACTCTCTGAAATTCTCTCTATGATAGGTGTGTGCAGAATGTATAAGGAAGCAATGGGATGTGGTTAATATAGAACTCCAATTTTGGAGAACTTGGAGCCCAAGTTGTGTTTTCTTCACTCTACAAATTGATTTATTTTCTAATACACTAAAGATTTGATTATACATATACGTATTACATATATACCATCTGCTGAACTAGTTTAGATGGAGTCTCAGATTGCTTAGGAGTCATATAGGCCTATAGGGGGCAAGTTGTATGTGTTTGGGAATTCCAACTTGTGGCATAAAGTTAGTACATGAACTATAAGCATTTCCAAACAAAGCCTTAGCAAATGTTTAGTTTTCCATAATTGGAAAGTAATGTATAGTCACTTCCACTTTACGTCAATTAAAAAAAATATGTAGAAGTAAATGCGGCGTGGACAGTTTTAAACGTAAACTGGTGTTTTCGGGGTGCGGTGTTCACCACAAAAATACAGAAAATTCATTTTAACGTAGGAAGTGATTTTCTGGTTTCATAAAAATACTGATTGGGTTAAAAGAAAATGCTTCCACCATTTTGAAATTCAACACAGGTATTACTAACTTTACAGAAATTACAGTTTGGTCCCTATAAGAATTTCAATAGTAACTAAATCAAGATTTAACATGTGAGGATTAGAATTAAATTAAGAGCAGACAATACCACATGAATTTAATTATGATAATGCAATTACAAATTAAATATGAAAATGAAAATTTAAAATTAAATGGAAATGCAGATTGTTACATATATATATATATACCATAATCTTTCATAATTATCTAAGAAAACGAATTTTGGTTGAGTTTGAAAAATCTTGATTTCAAGCTATGAAATTTCAAACGTTTGATCATCAATGGAGATTTCAAAATTAGACAAGCATAAAGAAATTAAAGAATGAATTACATTCTGAGTGAGTTCTAAATACTCACAGATTGAAGATAGAAGTGATTGATTGAAAGAGATGATCAAAATTTAAAATAAGAATTCCACTTGTAAGCTTAGCTATGGAGATGAAGCTCTCTCTCTCTCTCAAATTTTAAGTAAGATGAACTCTCAACCCTCTCTCTGAAATTCTCTCTATTTTTCAGTTTGAAATGAGCAGAAGGTGTGGAATTGTGTGGGTAGTAAAGAGGGGTGAGTATAAATAAACTTCTCTGAACTTGGCCTCCAAGTAAAATTCTTCAATACTCAACAAATCAGATAAACACATAAATGCATAAATCACAGCACTTATACATACGTATATGATCAGATAATATGATCCCTACAGATTACTAAGAGTCAATCGTAGACTCATAGGGGCCAACTTGTGGGTGTTTGGGAGTTTAAGCTTATGGCACTACAATTACACATAAATTGAAAGAATTCCCAAACAAGGCTTAACCAATCATTGCTTGCCTTAAATGGAAATAAAGTATATGTCATGTCCACTTTACGTCACTTCCAAAATCTGTGGAAGTTCGACAAGGCACGGACAGTTTTGGATATAAACTGGTATTTTTGTTACACAGTGTTCACTACAAAAATACAGAAAATTCATTTTAACTTAAGAATTGATTTTCCGGTTTCAGAAAAATACTGATTAAGGCAACAGAAATTATTTTCACCATTTTGAAATACAATTTTGAAATCCAACACAGGTATCACTAATTTTATAAAAATTACAGTTTGACCCCGATAAGACTTCCAACAGGAAATAAAACAATTAATAATATTTAGACATGAGAATTTGCAATTTAAAATGATCCTACGAACACAGATTAAACATGGAAATTCAAATTAAATTTTTAAATATGTCAAATGCAAATACAAGTAATTAAATGGAAATGCAGGTTGTTACATGCAGAGAGGATTTGCAGAAACTTTAGAGAGAGAAAACTCAAGTCCACCATAGCCAAGCTTGAATTGGGTTTCTTGTTTTGCTATTCTTTCTCAACAAACACACCATCTTATATCACAGTGAGTATTCTAAACTCGCTCAGAATGTAATTCATACTTTAATTGCAGTTTATATACCTTGATTATGTGATGCCATTGTTGAATTTCGTTTTTTAGCTTTCATAGCATGAAAATGGTGATTTTGTAAAACTCAACCAAAATTCATTTTGTAAGATGATTATGAAAGGTCTTAGTCCCTAGAAACTATGTTTCAAATTACAGAACATAATTCATCCATATCGCGAAGTGGATTAAGAATTAAATTTCGTCACCACTCAGTTTTTCGTAAAATCCGAGAGCTACGATTCAAAATAGGTAAATCCGATCATGTATTCACGATCCTTGCAGAAAAACAGAAAGAGTCATACATTATATGACATGTTTGAATTCGGATTACAAAATGTTTAAAAACCAGCCCAGAAAATCGAAACAGGGGAGAAAATGAAGAATAAGTCTCTGCACTTTTTCGCACGCGCGACTCGTGCGACCTATGCATTTTTGACAATTCTGGAAATTTTAAAAGAAAATAGAAAAATACGCATATCGCTCGCTTGGCCCGCGCGAGCGACCTTTCACGTGCGGGACCCATTAGCGCGACTAGGCATTTTTATGCTTTCTGTCTGTTTTGCATAAGGATCTGTTTGGAAGAAGTTTTAAAGTTTTTAAGTGGGAAATATGTTATTTCATAATCTGTTTTTAAAAGGTTAAGTTAAGAAGACTTGATTTCTCATACGCTCGTTTGTTGTTACTTTCTAGTAATTATGTATTGCCCGCAGAAGTTATTTGACCTACATGTTAGAGTCAAGTTGACATGCATGGTATGTATTGGTGAGTTGAGAAGAGTCGAGAGAATGTGTTATGTGAGTTGCAGCCCTAAAATCCTAGGCCGACTCATATATGGCAGGTTAATCGGGAAGGATTGAGCCCAGGTCGACTCGGATACGGCAGGCCAATCAGCGTTATGTTATAGCCTTAATTGTCCCAGGTCGACTCGGATACGGTAGGTTAATTAAGAGGGATTGAGCCTAGGTCCACTCGGATATGGCAGACCAGTTCGATCGTGTCCAGGCCGACTCGGATACGGTAGACTGATTAGGTTATTATAACCTTGAATGTCTAGTTACGTCCAGGTCGATGGTTCATGGGAACCATTTGTGTTGGGTTTCGTAGTCGAGGTAAAAGAGTCAGTGAGATGAACAGTCACATGTTGTATCATTTGAATGTTATTATGTTGACCTTTTGTTTCTTTTAAATATGAATTTCACTCATATATTTCTAACATGTTGAATAATAAACATGTGAAATGGAAATGGTAATAAAGTATGTTTTACATTACAAGCATATGTTTTTTATACTCACCAGCTTCTTGAAGCTGACGGCGTTGATGTGCCCTGGACATTTATGTCTAGGCTTTTCAATTATGATCAAGATGGACAATACAATTATGCGAATTGAGAACAACTACTCATCAAGAGAAATGATTTAGATTCTGCTTTTAATTATAAACTGAACTTGTAATAAGGATTGATGTAATATATATTGATATTTTTACAAAGCGGGCTGTGCCTTAAGTTCTTGCGTGATGTAATAATTATTATGTTTGAAAAATTTTATAAATCTTGATTGCTCTTACTCTGATATAAGTTATTATACTGTTTGACGTTTGGGACAGAATCGATCTTTCAAACTGTCACGGCCTACGGGTCCATAAAGGAAATTAAATGCTTTCCCTATTTATGCAACGTCGAGGCATAACAGATACAGTGGTGCAGTAGGTGATTTCTTAACTTTTGTTAAACCGCGAGAGTCTACAAGATTATACTTTTACTAATGATCTTTTGAGATACCAAGGCAAGCTATATGTGGGATCCCAAGGAGAACTTAAACAACAAATGTTATAAGAGGTGTATAATTCTGGCATTGGTGGTCATTCTAGATAGCTGGGTACTTAAAAAAGGGTGAGTAGTTATTTTTACTGGCCAAATCTCATAAATGATGTTAAGAGTTGGGTTGCAAATTGTGATACTTGCCAGAGGACTAAGTTAGAAACTGTAGCCTACCCAGGTCTTCTACAACCTTTACCTACACCCCCCAACTAGCTCGTTGCTAGTCCCTAGCAATGAAGTGAACAAATGCAAGACTCCATCTATCTCTAAAAACTAAAAATAAAGAAAACAAAAACAAGAATCCTAACTCACTGTCGTAGGAATCACGATTGCATTTAGCATATGCAATAAGCCTTTAAACCCCTAGGTTCCCCCTAGTGGACGAGTGGTGTCTCGTGAGGGTTTGTAGTAAATCTACCCACAAAATTCATGAACATAATTCCCTATTTCAAAAATCTCTCTCTCTCTCTCTCTCTCTCTCTCTCTCTCTCTCTCTCTCTCTCTCTCTTATATCAGTGCAGTTAAGGTCAACAAATCATGAAACTCTCTAATATGCCTTAGCAATGCAACACACACATCATAATTTATCCATTAATCTCCAAGGGTGTGTGTGAATGGATTACCAAAATACAAGACTTTAACTTCAAATGTCGCACAACTTAGACATATTAAATACATTAGCTTCAACTCAATTCTCACTAGGATTACACTCTAAAGATGAATTCATTCCGAATTAGGTGTAATTGTATCTCTCTTGATATGGAGGCTATTAGAGTAAATTCAATGGAAACAAATGCTTCACACATCTTTATTTGAAAAACGGACATTTATAGTGTATTAAGTCCTCATGAAAGATGCATTTCACAAGAAGAGCAAGAAACCGTGGAGAAATATTTCCTTACCTTCATTTCAAAACCAAATTATTTAGAATCATTAGGACTTTTCAAAGAGGCATTGGGTGACAAAAGAGGCAAAAGGATTCAACGTCTAAGCATGTGATTAGAATTTCTCAATACTTTGCACTTTTCTCAATTTCCCAATCTGTACACTTCTTTTGCTCACCTCTTTTTTTTTCATTTCTTTTTCTTCACTCTTTGACAATTTTTTTTCCTTTTTCTTTTGCAACAACACTTGCCATTTTTTCAATCTTCTCAACACTTGTTTTTTTTTTTTTTTTTTACTTTTTTTTTTCTTTTCTTTGGCATTCTCAACATATATATTTTTTCTCAATGCCAACTTCACTCACTCACCTCAACATATCATATTCAAAACACATTATCCGGAGTATGGTAGGAAATTGAGAAACGGGTAGTATTTTCTTTACAAGTTCAGCAAGGTGAAGTAAGAGACTTTTAAGCAAATATGTATACAAGGTAGTCAAAGGCTACAAAAAGATGGCCTAAATCATGTTCTAAATGCATTGGTTTTTCCATTTTAGCAATTCAAGAATTCTAAAAGTTGGTAAATCCTGAGCATTCTCCTCTAATGATAGTCAAATGAAAGAATAATGAGACTTCAACGAGTTTAACACTTTACAAGAGGTAAGAGTAAATGTATAAAAACTCTCAAAAATAAAGAATGACACAAAAGCTCACTTGGGGTTTATCAGTCTCCACTAACATCTGTCAAAATGTCTAAGTCATGCTCATTAATCCACTTCAATCAAATACATGGTTGTCATTGTGCTCGAGAGTTTTGAAGATTAAGATAGTGGACAAACTATAATCATGTGTCACATACTAATGGCATACAGAAAATAACATGAATGCATCATAGCTTACTACATCAACTAAGAGAGAGATTGGAACTATTTTATTTGTTAAAAATAAATTTTGAATTTTTCTTTTCAATTGTTACTGAGTTCTTGTTGCTATACACCAGCATATATCTTGAAAAATCAAAGAAAACTACTGAAGCATGTTATGACTCATTCCCCCCCCCCCAACTAAAACTCAACATTGTCCTATATGTTCTATTTCTTTAAATTACACTATAGAGTTTGTAATTTAACATTACAAATTGGACAATTCTAGGTGAGTTTTTTTTTCCTAGTGTCACTAAAATAAAACTGTATCCAAAACAAATCTAACTACGAAATATGTAACTATATATGAAGGGAAAACTATGTAGATAGGGTTTTTTTTTCTTCCCCCTTGATAATTCATTATTTTTTAATATGTGGGTAAGATGCTCTCATAGTCTCATTTGATTATTAATGCAACTGCTCACATCAATGACATTTGAACTAGCCTTACAGAAACTTCCCAAGCAATCCATGTTTGAATGACATTTGAATATTTGTCGAGCGTCTATCAGACGTTGCTCTCAGTTGATTCTGAGAGAGATCCATTCTCTAATTGTCATCCAAACACCATGGGGGTCTTAGAAATATTTAACTGCTTTTGAGCATATGTTTATTTCAATCTCTTTGTATTTCACATGTACTGCTCACACATGTGCCTTGTAGCCGTTGTCACTCTTTTTCTTTTCTTTTCTTTTTTTTTTTGAAGTACTATCTATTAAAATGTGTGCACTAATTTCTCTATATGTGTGTGTACATTTAGCAACTATGTACGATAGGAAGAGCGTTAAAGGCCTTATTCTAATTTTTGTGTATGCTATTATAGCGATTGGTAGTTTCAACGCAATAGTTATATTATCAGGTAAACCTAGACATGGTAATAGTCTGTGGTACTGCATCTTCGTGTATGTATCTTTGTTCACATGGACTGTGAGTTGCAACTTACTAGTGGTAAGTTTAGTGTGGAGGTTCAAGAATAATTCCATTATTGTACCTAAAGTGACTGACTACATATGTAAAGAAAGGGCCGAGTTTCAAGAGTAATTCCAAGGTAGCACCTTCAGCAGCTACTGATGTTAACAAGCATTGTTCGGTTAGTGATGGTGATTCAGTTACGCTAATGCTCTTGACATGGACAATTATCTAAAATACACATGTCATATTGTTACCGGTGCAAGGCACCACACACCAGACTTCCAGCGTGTAACTCTACGCACACAAAAATCTTTCATTTTTCTATAAAGGCACCCATTACCCACCCATCCATACACTCATCCGTATGGAATCGGGGATCAGGATGAATCATGAGCATGGGTTGAAGCCATTTATTCGACGCCTCGCCTCTGTACAGGTATGCAGGGTTGGATCCAGGAATTTGGCCCAGGGGGCTATCTTTTACGTGTTACAAGACTTAAGTAGACTTTTCACATTTGAAAGAGATTTCAAGATGTAGAGAAAGTACATAACAATGCACTTTTTACTTCTTGGTCAATAATCTGCATAATTCTTCGGAGTATAGTTTTTTTTTCTCGAGAAACTCTCTAATTCTTGAATAATTTTTATGAAGGTCACACTACTTATAAGTAATAGTTAGTACGGTCAATGGCCAGGATTTATATAAGGGGCGATCATCCAATGGAATAGCTAGAAACTCATGATAATATTTTAGAAGTTTTGGACCTCCTAATAAAGCAATCTTCTAGATGTCATCCTACATATAATATTTTGTACAAGCCTCTAAAAAACTCTAGAGAATTCAATGATTCCCTTTAAGTGTAGGGAGTTTCAAGCATTCTGTACAAGTCCATGCAAAACCACATACAGCATAGTAAAAGTTTTTTTTTTTTTTTTTTTTTTTTAGACAGAGAGAATTCCCTAATTTAATTACCATAACACAGCCCCTAAACTTTTTTGGTGGTCAGAATAAGAGGCATATAACTTTAATCATATCCGGCGTTTGGTGGCGCCATCAGACATGCTAAAATAGTCTAGGTTTTTATCCCATGGAGAATGCAATAATTCTAACCCATTGGAGGCGGGGTATTAGGTGGGATTAGACGTTTGAGATAACTTTTGGGACAAAAAAAAAACAAATTGTTTTCTTTTTTTTTTTTTTTTTTCATCTCCTTTTTTCTTTTCTTTTTTCATATCCTTTTTTTTTCCTTTTCCATTCTCAGATCTGTTTTGTAATTTTCTAGATTCTTTTTTTTTTTTTTTTTTGTCATTTTTCAGATCTGCTTATTCTTTTTAAATCCCCTTTTTTTCCTTCAGATTTACTTTTTTCTAGTTCGTTTTTTTTTTCTTTTTCATTTTCAGATCTTTTTTTTTTTTCGATTTGCAATTTTTTTTGGTGTTGAAAAGCAATAATTTAGTTATTATTTGGAACTTATATCCGGGCACGTTCCAAACAAAAGATAACATAACAGCTTACCAGACAGAATTACTATCCTATCTGATGCTGCCTTATCTTGTCTTATCTGCCAGTTTTATCTGACTGCCAAACGAGGACAAATAGAATAAAATTTTTAGGGAGACTTAACTTAAATATAACTTTCTTTTATAGAGTATATAAGTATTTTCCAAAACTTAGGGGGGGCTTCAGCTCTCTTTTTCCCCTACATAAATCCGCATCTGCAGTTATGTTTTCGCCTTCCATAAACGTGACACTGTGTCAACAATAGATTTTTGTTTATATTCCTCAGTTTTGAATTTCAAATTAATTTTTGTTTTTATTTTTAATGTGAGTTTTGATTCTCAAATTAGTTCTCAAATTTTTTGTGAGTTGTACCATGTGGTACCTCTAATCACTATTGCAACATAGGATTCAATTGATAAAGCATTTGAGAACAAATTTTGAATTCAAAATTTGGGATGCATATAGCATGGTGTATCTATGAGTAAAATTGTTTGAGTGGGTGAGCCAAAATTAGGTCATAGTTTAGAGGGTATATGAGTAATTGTCCCTTGTGTTTATGGAGATAAATAAAGGGGAAATTCTACGGACATTGTGGATATCGCAATTTTTCCTACCCACAGCTTTTCTTTTAAAGTTCTTTTAAATTTCAAATTCAAAACAGATGAGTCGCCACTTAATTTTTTTAAGGAAAACGAAGAAACCACTTCAAAAAGGAAACTAATTTTTTGCGAAACCAAAGATTAACTAGGTCCGGGGATTATGGAATAAGAAGGGAAGGAGCCCATCGGACTAAAACACCCCTTCTCATCCTATCTCGTGATAGGCCTCTGCTTAACATCCTTTTAATTGAATTACTAATCTAAGCATGACATCAACTAATACATAGATATACGTATACATTACACAAACATGTCGAAATGGTGTAAAATTACCAATTTACAAAATATTATTCAAAAGCCACGTAATTCAAGTAGCAAGCAATATGATATGCAAATAGGGAACTAGGGAACTTACCTGGGATCCAGCCGCGAATATTAAACGTGCAATGTATGCGATTAAATAAAACCTAGGAAAAGAGTCTCTAATCCACATATATACGTGTAAGGCAAAATCTTAATTCTAATGTGTCGCGCATGAAGGTAAAAAAAAATTGATAAAATCAAGAAATTAAAATAAACTAAGAGGAGTTCAAGAAATCATACCTTAACAGTGCTGCAAAACAAAGGGTTAGTCCACATGATATACGGAGTACAAGATATGAAGTTAGAAATAACAATCCTAAATTTCTAACTTGAATCTATCAAATGCAATTAAATCTAAAGCAAATAAATCCTAATTACAAGTGTCAAGCCATATGGATGAATATGTACATATGTTTGATCTTGATGAATTTTGGACACAAGATGCCTCTGTGTGTCTAGTTTTTAAACCAAAAAAGAAATCAAAGCTTCAACGGTTGGATCTCCGGGAATTGGACAAAAACCAGACATCACTCAGCATTCTACAATCCTCTGTCCAGAGTTCTTGCACGATTTTCTAAAAATAGCAAAAAGATCAGAAATGCTTTGTCCTTTTTAGGGTGACTTCCTAACACATTAATCTACTTAGAAAAAATTATTTTGGGTCAGAAATACTTTATTAAGGTTCTGATTTACTTATTTCAAAAGAGTGTTACTGCTCTGAAACTCTGGATAGATTGTAGTGACTTCACAAAACTCATGACCAAACCACTTTAAACATGAAATCTCCTTAAAACAAAAAATTCAGTGGTAAAACATTGTGTTATTGACACTTTCCCGTTGGTTTCATTCAATTTCAACGGTCTGATTTTGAACTAAAAATCTTTGATCAAAACCGGTTTATGAATCCACTGTTTCATTGTCAAGTTCAACTTTTATTTGTTAACCCCAACTATTAAATCATGAAGTTGGACTTAAGCTAAACCATTTTCTCCTACCATTTGATAGTCATTGGAGGCTAAAGACCTTTATATTTGTAGATTTTAAATGAAGTATGAATAAACTTCATGAAATCTCAAGATAATGAATCTAAACCATGGAGATGGGCTTAGACTCAAACTACTTTCTCCTACCACTTGATGGTCATTGGAGATGAAGATATGACTAATACTCATGAGCCTTCAAGAACCTCAAGAGAGAAGTACAAACAAACATAGCTAATACCCATAGGTTTTCAAGGAATATGGAAGGGATTCCATGAAACCTTAAGTTAAAGAATCCCAAACCATGGTGGGGGTTTAGATTCATTTACTTGCTCTTATGTAAAGGACGATCAACCTTGGCTCTCATGGGGGAGCACAAGCTCACATGGAATCAAGGAATCCAACTCATGAGATTCAAGTGAAGTATGGAAGACTTCCAAGAATATCAAGAGAGAAGTATAAACAAAGAAGAAGAAAAGAAGGAACTAAAAAAAGGGAATTAAAGTTTGCAAGTTCCCTAATAAAACTTCTAAAAAAGGTTAATCAAAAGACCAAGTAGTTTTAAGATCAGAAGTTCAAAAGAATGAAGAAAAACAACTTGTGGTTAGAGGATCACCTCCAAACTATCATCAAAGCTTCTCTCCTTTAAAGATCTTCCAAGCTCTTCTATCTCAAATATGTGTTAGTGTAGTGGTAGTTACTTCTTGTGTATTTTTTTTTATGTTTTTCTCCCAAGGAAATCCTCCTTCTTTGATAGACAAAATTACCAAGTATTCTTAGTGAATTCGGAGTAGAAGACAAGTGTAAATGTCTCATTTTGTGGTACAATACGTACTTCCTGAAAACAAACAGACTGCTGCAGAAGGCGGCAGTTAAAATCTTTTGCGGCAGTCAGTGGGTGCCGCTGCGGCACTCCGTGACAACCGCAACGGCAGTCAGTGATTGCCGCGCGGCATCCAGTGAGAGCCGTTTTAAAATACTGGTTGCCGCTGCGGCACTCCGTGACAACCGCAACGGCAGTCAAAATTGTTTTTCCATTTTTTTTTGTTTTATCCGCATGCATGTACGTATTATACCACAAAATACAGACTGTTAAAGCAAACGGCAGTCAGAAATTGTCGGCGGCACTCAGTGAGTGCCGGTCCGGCATTCTGTGACTGCCGCATGGCACTCATTGAGTGCCGCAAAAAGTGTCGTGTGCCGGCTTCTGTTAAATTTCCTCTTTTCAGGTGTTTTCTTCTCTCCTTTTTCTTAAAAAAAAAAACTTATTTTCGAAGATCCTTTCCAAAAGTGATGTTTTATACCTGAATTCTCCTAAATACCTAGTATTTCCTTCTGTGAAAATTTTATCGCATTTGAAAAACTTTCTGAAGAGCTTGGAACACTTCGAATCTTTCGGTCCTTTTCATCATCAGATATGGAGGTGACACTCTCCTTAATTCGACGTTTCGTCAAAATCGGGATGTCTACAGACATGCACGTATTCTACTCGTCATAGAGTCTACCCACTTTTTAATAAACTAGTCGATAACCCGTGCTATGCACTGACTACAGGACATGTTTTTCATTTTGCAAATATTATAACATGTTTAAGTTAACAAAACAAATTGATAGAGCAAATTGTTCGATAAAATTATTATACAAAAATATTTGTCCAGTATGTGCATTACACTTTATAGAGCTACTTTAATTACTAAATACTGTGTTGGTGTTTTTGTCCATCGTCTCAATTGATTTTTTTGTTCTTCAATCTCTTTTTTTTTTTTTGTTAATGCGCTCGCGCCAAGTATGTCCATTTCAGCCGGTGGTTCGTGAATATATGTTCTTCTAGATGTGTTGCTTCTCTTTTCTTTTGAATTGATCCTTCATTTGATCCTTTTGCAATAGGGTAAGACTGTCTCACCTGATTTGAATGCAATAGTAAATTAGTTAGTAATTATCTTATCCGATATGGCCTCAATATAGTATTTGTACAAACTCGTAACTACAAAGAATAGGAGAATATGTGATGCAAAAAGATTTTCCACACCAAGAATGTTAGAAGTGTGAGTAACAGAAAAGTATTTTCGATCAAAAAAATTAATGAATGAATAGATGCTGAACAAAACACAGTGATGTGCTTGGATAAGATTCAACCATGCAAATCATAAGGAAAAAATTCCACATATAAGAGAAGAATATTATTTAAGGAGCCAAGGAGTGTACAACACTACTTTGCGACAAAACTTCAATTACCATTCTATCCAAAGTATTAAACTATTGATACAACTCTCCTTACATTGAAATCAATCAGAGCAAATGTGAAGCTGGAAAACAGCCAACCATTACAGCCTATGAAGCACGGGTACTCCATTCTCAATGGAGAACCAGTACCGGGTACCTGGAGGGTACCGGTGCGTACCATACGGCTCGAAACGTTCCGGGTACTCCTCCAGCCGTGTCGGCCTGATTTTGACTCAAAGTTTGTGCAGGGGTACGGCTCCAACACGGCATGGGTACGGTGTCCACGGTCAGAGAAGAAGAAAAAAGAGAAGAAGACAGAAAATGGAAGAAGAAGAAGAAGAAGAAAAAAGAGAAAGAAAGACCAAACCTGATCAGGCTGATCGTCGTCGTCTTCTTCTCCAGCCGGCGTCGTCTTCTTTCTCCAGGTCTCTTCTTCTTCTTCTTCTTCTTCTTCTTCTTCCTCTTCTTCTTCTTCTCATCTTCTTTCTCCAGGCTTTCTTCTTCTTCTTCTTCTTCTTCTTCTTCTCTCTCTCTCTCTCTCTCTCTCTCTCTCTCTCTCTCTCTCTCTCTCTCGGTGCTGCGATCAAAGCCCTCTTTTGGGGTCGATGAATGTATACGTAACCTAAGTTTGTATATAATTTGATATTTTAAGTTTATTATGAATAGACCCCTAAAATTGTTACAAATATTAAAAACTTAATTATAATTTTTACTTATTTAAAAATAACACCACACAACTGACATATGTCTACTAATTAAATCCCAAATTTATGATTATTTTTAAAAGACCCACAAAAAAATCATAAATTTAATAATTTTTGTTTATTTAACATTTGTAGTATTGGTATTTGTATATAAATATTATAAAAAATATATTTTATTCAAGGTATCCTAGCCGTACCCGTACCCTACATTTTTGGAAATTGCCGTACCCCTGTACCCGTATCGTATCGTACCCGTGTCACGTGTCAGTACCCGTGCTACATAGATATATTACAACATAGACCCAACTAATGGGTTGAGTTCTCTATAAACCCAAGTGCTCCAAAGGTGTACTAATGGAGTACATACGTAGTGATAAGACTATAATGTTCAATGTATTCAACTTTACTCAAACAATACTATTTCACTGTCTTATTTTGTTGTTTTACTCGAAAATATATATATATATATTTGTTTTAAAATGTTTTTTTCCCTTAACCCTTGAAATGAAAATTGGTTTCTGTTTCTTATATATATATATATGTACCAAATTGTTATCGGTTTCTCAATTATTTTTTCCCCTCCTTCGTAAAACAAAGCTCTATGCCTCTATGTTCTTCTAAACTGGTAAACTGTAAACACACTTTCTTCAAAATTCTAAGTATACTTATTTTGGGGAATGGAATTGTGGGAATGTTGGTTGACAAACAATTTTCTCCCGCAAACTATTCATAAGAATTGGTCTCAACAAAGCAAATTCCTTCACTAATCTAAACACAAAACAACTGTTGTCTTAGTTGCACACTGATTATATGAGAGAGAGAGAGAGAGAGAGAGAGAGAGAGAGAGAGAGAGAATGTGTGTGTGTGTGTGAGTGTGCGCGCGCACCTGAGTTGAGTGCGATAGATGAGACCACCCTTGAATCATCAGAATCAATTGTTTAAAAAATAAAATCAATTTAAGCACAAATGCAAAAACAAAAAATAATAATAATATTGGAGAATATCTATAAATGAATCAAAACAAAAAACAAAAGACGGATAATATAGTCTTTTTTTTTTTACCTTGTATTCCATGTAATTTTTGAGTTACCCAAACCATGACCTTAAACTGACTTAATTGTGAACTATTTATAAACTATATGTTCCTAAATGTATACATGTATCTACAACACTTAGCCAAACTGTTGGAGAATAATACAATAATAGCCGTCAGAATAATATGCCTTCAAGAAACCACCAGTAATAGAGACACAGTCAATTCCACCAAAACCGAATCAAAACGATAATAAGGTGATTGAGATAAGGCGCAAAGCTCTCTTGAGACGATACGCGCTCTCTACGAGTAATACCCGGTGTAATAGGAAATTGGCACGCCGTCTCCGGGATACAACAGCCTGGCCACCCTTGCCGTAAGCCCATCAAATCTGCACAACTTGATAAGCAAAAACTTACCCACTAGTGCCTTCTTTACCCAATCAAAACTCAATAAAAAAGAATAAAAAATATGTTTTTATAGATGCTGGACCAAAACAATGAAGATGCATCTTTTTAGAAAATTAAAGAGTGAACTCACTGTTCCTGTCAAATATACGTATGGGTATATATATATAATTGTATAGGACTTCAATCTTTCATGAATGACTTACTGTACAAACAAATGCACTTTAGTGTGCCATCAAAATCTGAACGTTGGCTCATAAAAAATGAAACTGAAAAGGGTACCTTAAAACATTTGAGTCTTTACACAGTGAATAAATAAGAATCCGTTTGGCCCACAATGTTACAATGCAACAGTCATTTGAACCTTGAATAGCATTAAATAATTAAAAGTAATTTACTTAATATTTAATTAAAATAATCCAACATTCCCTCACTTATTTTAATAAAATAATAAAAATACTCAAATATTGGGTAAAGATAAAAAATTATGCATAATGAGGGTGCCAATGGCTTGAACTCCCACTTAGTGTTTAACAAATCTTGCTCCAGAGTCATTAGTGACAATGTCTTGAACTATGACTGCTTTGGGGAAACAAGATATTGCGTCACACATATAATTTTTCAGCACTCTATTCCAAGCTTCTAAGCTAGCACGTTTATGGCCATGTGCTATATCCCGGCTTCCTGAGCGCTCTAGAGAATTAGCCCCATTCTCATAGGAAGCGGCCTCACTTCCACACTCAAATAGGTGAGTCTATCAAGGATGCTATCATAACTCTTGACATCCCACCAATAATGGCTATAGACCTCATTAAGAGTTGATAACAACTCAACCTCATATCCGTCATGAGATCCATGCACTTACACCATAGGGATAGCCAACGAGCTAGTGCTCAATTAGTGCATGTCTATCAAACCACTCTATGATTCGTTCTTCCCTTTGAACCTAGTTCTCAGGGTCTCTGGTCCCTAGGTAGGGTATCCTCATAGGCGATTTATCTTTCTTTGGGATTTAGGCCGATCCCCTTCGATGCAATCCAAATCTTAACTTTAGCTAAAGCTTTTATAAATAATTATATGCATAACTCGTCACTTCGCTTGTAAAGAATTTTACAATATTTTGTTTTTCCCATTGTAGTACTTATTTCTACTCTTCCAATCATTAAAGTACAATCACAATGTATCAAAACAAGTGGTATTAATTTTCTCGAACAATAAAGTTTCATACAGAAAATCATAAACCAACTCACTTCATCATTGGCATTCAACAAATAAACTTCACCTCCCAATATAAATTCATAGCCAATGGTATTTATAAATCACCCTGTAGGGCGTTCCAATCTCATCACTACACTTTTCTAGTACAGTGGAAAAACTTTAGTTAAGCAAACCATAATTCATATACATATATATATATACATATATTTTCTATCTCATTACACACGTTATGGTATTCAACATTAGGTAATCATCTTGGAAATCCCAAAGTATTCACAAATTCATCTTGATTAACTCCAAGGAAAATATGAATTTCACATTGTACTTCTCACCTCATCTTGAATCAAATTCAAGGTATCACGCTATTTTGGAAAATATCCAAAACCATCAAATTTAATCATCTTGGATTAAAACTAAGACTAACCCAAATTATATATCATCTTGGAGAATGTCCAAGGTATTCACAAAACAACCGCCATCTTGGATAATATATCAAAGGTAAACAAATATAATCATCTTGGATTAATTCTACCCGAGGCAAACATATATTGTCAGATCAATGAATTTATTTATATCATTATACTTTGTAAGTATAATTTATTCCACCACTTGGATCACTAACTCCTTGCACTATTTCAAGCAATTTTTCAAAGCCAAAATTATATCAAATAACTCAATGTTTTTTAAAAGCCCCAACTATTTGGAAAATACCATAACTCACAATTTAGGGCAGATAAAATATTGCCAAATTCTCAATATTTTTTAAGCTAGTCTCCAAAATTTAGTGGTTATAATTTTCTAAAAATTTGGAAACCAATTTTAAGAACATCATTGCTCAAAAACTTGTAACGTGGCACTTTTTCAAAATCTCATGATATCTCTCAAGATCTTCACTTTAACCAAATAATTTAAGTGCCTCAAATTTGTTTTGAAGTTCTAGTAACTCAAGAACATATTTCAAATCACAATTCTTTTCGAGTACAAGTATTTTTTTTCTAAGTAAGAAGACATTTACCACAATGTCTTTTAAACTTCCAAAACCACATCCAACACAATCTCATTGATTTACACTATATATACACCATGAAAATATTATGTCACATTTTAAGTAAGCACACATATGTTATCCCATGATATAATACATTTCATACATGTTTACTCACAAAATAAAAACATCACAAACTCGTGTATCCATTAGAAGTTATGGATGACCACCAATGATGTAACACCACCTCTTTATCCTTGTATGACATGCAAAAGGCTTAATGGATTTGTGATGGTGAATAATGTCAAGAAAATAAATCCGTAATGTAAGAAAAGCATCTTTCACCAAAAATCTTACAAGGATCAACTATCACTGGTTTTTCCTTTTTACCTAAAGCATAATTCACACGAGTCAATAAGATAATGTTTGTTGAGCATGTTCAACTAACTTTTGTGTTATCTATAACAAATTCCATTTTAACTCAGATTCAATTTCAAGTGTTGAGAGCAAAACAAAGTCAACATCGTTTGTAATTTTCTACCAAAGGCATGAAAATCTTATCAATCTATGTTGCCAATATAGCTAATAGTTAGTATTATCAAGAGAAACGGAACGTCACTAATACACTACAAAATGTAGACCAACAGTAAACAATTGGAACACATAGCCTCATGTAATATTTCAGAATTTTAATTAAGGGTAATGGAGTAATTTTGCTTTTCTTGTTGTGGACCATTAGTGTATTTGACTGTATTTTTTTTTTCTTCCAGAGCATGACTAAATTATTTTATTTTACCTTTCATGTGCTTTAAAATTTATTTCTGTGCCTGTGGATGTGTTTATTTAATTTTGGGGTTGCACCGTTGGGTCAGACTGTCCATTAGAGCACCAAACGTTTTATTTTTTTGGAGCATACAAGAGAGTGGGTCCCACCCACTCCCTATAGCCGGCCAAACTCTCCCCATTCCCTCATTACTCACGTTTCATTCACTTCCTCCCATTCTCTTCTTCCCTTTCAACCTTCAAGAGCCAAGAACATTCAAAGATCTTCATCCCTCCTCCATCTCTAACTTCAAGATTTCAAGAGATTTTCGAGAACTTCATTATCTAGCATCTCTAACCATCCTAGAGCTTGGAATCATCATTTGGTAAGCTTTCTAGAAAACCCCCAAATTCTAGGGTTTCACTAAATTTCAAAATTTTGGGATTTGATTGAACTTCTCTTCTCTTTTATAGCTTCCTTGGAGTATATAGAGTTTCTCTTTCACATCCTAACCATTTCTATGGAGGATTTCTAGTGTGGGTAAGTTTTCCCAATCTCTAGCAACCTAGGGTTTACTAGCTTTATGTTTTCTATCCTAACCTTGGGTTGTTCTTGATTAGTGGTGCATTCTTGAAGCATTCTTCAAGATCCTACCACAAGCTTTGAAGTTATTTTGGTTGTGCTTAGCTCTCTTGAGTTGCCATTGATCTTTTGGAAGCTAAGCATTGAGGTAGATTTACATTGTGCAATTATATATGTTACACTTGTCTAAGGTGTTTTGAGTTCATATATATGTGCTAGGAGATAATTTAGACACATGCAATGGGTATTTCCCCAAAGTTGTAATGTAAGGATTGTATGACAAATTGTGGAATTATATGTCTTGGTTGTACTAGTTGAAAGTTTGGGGTGTTAAATGTAATTAAAATGATGTTATGAGAATAATTTAGACGCATGCATTAGGTTTTCCCCAAAGTTGTAAATTTAGGGTTATATGCCTAATTGTGAATTTACATGTTTTGGTTGTTCTATAATTGATTATGTGATGCTAGTGGTGCTTAGGATGCTCCCTTTATGTGTAAAAGCATGTTAGGACGTTAGTTTAGGAATTCTTGTTAGGAAGGCTATATTATGAATTTTAATTCAACTCTTGATGTCTTTGATACATGTTCAACATGCAAGAATTATTGTGTTGACTATTTTGTTGGAGCATCTATAATGTCATTTTAAACATTTCATGCATTGAGGCCAAATCGGCAAGCATTCACGTATCACGACAATAAGGTTTTTTTTGAAAAAGAGAGAAAAACCCCATGTATGGGAATTTGATTTAAGAAATCCGGACGTGAGTTGTGATGTGAGACAGGGAGAATGACCCTTAGAAACATTCAAACTCCAAACTATATTCGGGTAGCTCCCGGAAGTTGGTATGCTACACTCCATGCGTGGGTGGCTCATGGTCCGGTAACGAGAGAGATGTGCATTTGTCACGCATAGCCTTGCGGCTTTAAACATTTCATGGTAGCCATGGTAGCGATTCATTGCACCTCATTTCATTTTAGTTATGGATAGCATATAGATTTGTTACAATGTTGTCTATGAGCCGTCGTTCTCATAAAAACGACAAAACATTTTTCAGGTGAACTTGATAAGGGCAAAAGGGCACATGTGACCGACGCATAGACGTTGGTGTATTTTGTTCTATTTTGAGGACTCGTGTCTACATATGTAAATGGATAGTTCCCATGTAAATTTTAGTCTTTTGAGAAGTTTGTAATAGTTAGAGCTCTTCAAGAAAATTGTTGTATTACTTTTATTAAACTTCTAAAGTTTGGAATCCATAATTTTGTCATCGGAAGGTCTTGTTGTAAGTTTGATGGACAAGTGTTAGTCCTTTTATTTATGTTATGTAACTATGTTTCCGAGACCGTAGCATTTCTTCTAAAGTTTTATGTATGTGTGTGGATTTGAGTCCTTGTCGGATTCGTTTATGATTGGTTTTGTCCTTGCCAGACTCATTGTAACTGTATGGAATCCTTACCGGATTCGTTTATGTTTGGTTTTGTCCCTACCGGACTCATTATAGTTGTATGAAATCCTTGCCGGATTTGTCCATTTTGTTTTTAAAGGAAATGTTCAAAAATCTCTCCCATTCTCTTTCTCTCCTCTCCCCTCTTTGATCTCTTCCCCTTTTTCAAATATTCTCTCATTTTACTTATGTTGGAAGTATGTATATATATGTTTTAAAAATGTTTTCGAATGTGAAAATACACATGTGTGCGTGTTTAGTATACCTTCCCTCTATCTCTCTCCCTATCTCTCCCTAAATCTCCCTCCTAATCTCTCCCAATCTCTCCCTCTCCCCTTATTCCTCTTTTTATCTCTTTCACTTCTCGTTTTTAATAAATTTCGAGTATATGAAGTTCCGTTTGGTCTAGGCATGTGTTATATGTCAATTAGGACTTGTTTAGTCATGTATTGAGGTTTAAACTCGAGAATTTAGCAAAGTTGGGAAGGTTTCGAAAAGCTGTCACAAAGCTGTCACGTTGTTGTAAAAAAAAAACTGCTACTGTTTTTTTTTATTTTCTGCCCAAATGGTGCAGAATTGAAAAAAATGTCATTAGACGAAAGTTCTGCAGACTCGAATTTTACATGGACTATCGCGGACAGAATGTAAAACTTTTAAAGATATAGTCACTTACAGATGTTTTAAAATTAAGCAATTATCCAAAAATGGTCCTTTATCATTTTTTTTTTTTTTTTGTATTCTTGAACTAGTGCTTGTTCGGATAGCCTTTTTATTAAAATTTCAAATGCTTTTACCTTCGTTTGACTCGTTGACATGTAAGTCCATTTTGGCTTATGTGTTAGTAAGTCATCCTTGTAGGAAACCCCGTGGGTTTCCAAAGTCGCTTCCGCATTGTGACTGGATTTTAATTCTTTTCTCTCTATCTTTTCTCTTTCCTCGCGCTTCGGTTTTCGGGGCGTGACACCTCAAGATAGGGAAAGTTTTTGGGTAATAATACCATCAATTTCATCATTTTTTTCCCTTATCCAAAAGTGTAGTCTACTTTGCTTCTTTCACAAGAATAAAAAACCATTTGAAACAATCAAAATTTTTATGGCCCTCTGGTTTCATCACTACCAGTATATCTTAAAAATAACAAAATTAGATAACATACCTTAGTCTCGTGCAAATTGAAATATGGAACTCTTACCGTACATAGTCGCATATTTCATCAAGTCACATTATTCTCCGTAGGTATCGTCTCAAATTGTTGGAGAATAATACAATAATAGTCATCGGAATAATATGCCTTCAAGAAACCACCAGAGACACCGTCAATTCCACCAAAACCGAATCAAAACGATAATAAGGTGACCGAGATAAGGCGCAAAGCTCTCCTGAGACGATACGCGCCATCTACGGGTAATACCCGGTGCAGTAGGAAATTGGCACGCCGTCTCCGGGATAACAACAGCCCGGCCACCCTTGCCGTAGGCCCATCAAATCTGCACAACTTGATAAGCAAAAGCTTGCCCATTAGTGCCTTCTTTATCCAATCAAAACTCAATAGAAAAGAATCAAAAATATATTTTTATAGATGTTGGACCAAAACAAAGAAGATGCATCTTTTTAGAAAAGTAAAGAGTGAACTCACTGTTCCTGTCAAATATACGTATGCATATATATATATTTGTATAGGACTTCAATCTTTCATGAATGACTTACTGTACAAACAAATGCACTTTAGTGTGCCATCAAAATCTGAACGTTGGCTCATAAAAAATGAAACTGAAAAGGGTACCTTAAAACATTTGAGTCTTTACACAGTGAATAAATAAGAATCCGTTTGGCCCACAATGTTACAATGCAACAGTCATTTGAACCTCGAATAGCATTAAATAATTAAAAGTAATTTACTTAATATTTAATTAAAATAATCCAACACAAACTTTAAATTTGACACATATACAAGAATCTAAAATCACTCTTATACTCTATGCATGCGTGCTTAACATTTTAAGAACATGGAAATTCATTTAGGATTGTTAAAATGCCAAACAGGACAAATAAAATGATAGTGGGCTTTCTACAGAAGACACAATGATGTATTGATACCAATGTTCCAAGCATATGAAAATGTAAGCAATAGGCTTTTACCCAGAAGACAATGGTTTTGACAGAAGAAGTATAACACTTAAAGTCCCTGGTCTTCTTAACCATGATTACCAACCAAAGGAAGATTGTAGAGGTTTCAACACTACTTATGCCATTGTATACTTTGGAGCTTGACGTCTCTGCTGAACATTTGGAATTACAATTATTTAAATACATTATTAGATCAAGAGGAAGGAACTTGGTTTACCAAATTCAAGAATATCATTTTATTCTTACTCTTTTTTTCTTTTCATATGTTGCATTTCCTCACAAACCAAACAGCAAAAAGTGTTTTTTTTTTTTTCCGTGTTTCCTTTACTTTTCCTTCCGAACTCCTTGAACCAAACAAATCCGGCAAATTTGAAACTAAACAAAAAACAAAGAACCACTTTGAACATATGATGTGTATAGAAAACATATTTGGAACTAATGGCAAAACACATTACTTTACTTTTTTGCCTTTATACACTATAGCAGCCTAGGGCAAAACATTAAGTAAAAATACACATTAAATCCAAAAGTGAAATAAGCATGGGCATTTTCACACTTAAGTCAAATAATATACAATACACACCCTCCTAATCAAAGAATAAGAGCCAATTGGCTGCATAAAATCAAAGAATAAGAGCCAATTAGCTGCATAAAGAACACAGGGATGTTTGTCAAAGCAAATATATGAGCAAGCTCACAATGTAATTGGGAATTTTCATCACAATGTTGTACATAACAATAGCTCATTTAATTATTTTCAATATCATTATAAGTGCCATATAAAAAGATATTCTAAAAACAAAAACCACAATTCATACTTCATGAAGCACATCTAGAGAATACCTCAATTTTATAATTAATTTACCTATTCTCACTTCCATTGATTGCAACATACTTGGGCTCCACATGAAGAACTGCTTCAGTGCCTCCACAAAAAAGAAACCAAAAAATCCGAGGTAAGGAAATTTGTTTGCCTTTGGATCATAACAAATCATAGCAAGAGAGTCATATAGCACCAAAATTTTGCCACTATCCAATATAATCCATCAGTTAATCCAATTTATATCTAAATGAAGATTAATTTGAGAAACCCAGAATATGAAATCAATTATAGGAATTTAGTTTACAAACTCACAAAATTACCAATAGCAAAAACTCCCTTAACCGCTCCAAAGAGTGCGTCGGCTATCAATCTCGGATTTCCCCCTTCCATCACCGTCGAAATTCAAACAAAGCCTCCACATTCATCCACATCAGCTTTGCAATATATCAGTCTAATATCCTACGTGGCGACTCTATAGCACAGCTCTAACATGAGAACCTCTCTCTCTCTCTCTCTCTCTCTCTCTCAAATCCTGTGTCTTCTCTTAAATCTTGTATCTCACCCAATTTGAATTTTTATTGTAGTGCTATCTATTAAAATAGTGCACTAATTTCTCTGTATGTGTGTGTACATTCAGCAGCTATGGACAATAGGAAGAGCGTTGAAGGTATTATTGTAATCTTTGCGCATGCTGTTGTAGCGAATGGTAGTTTATGCAGAGGTTTTACAGTCGCAGGTAAACCTAGACACAGTAATAGTCCGTGGTACCGCATTCTCATGTATTTATCTTTGTACACATGGACTACGAGTTTCACGTTCCTTGTGGTAAGTTTAGCATTGAGGTTTAGGAATAAGTCCATTGCTGCACCTAAAGCCACTACATATGTAAGGAAAGGGCCAGGTTTCAAGAGTAATTTCGAGGTTACACCTTCAGCAGCAGCTACAGATGTTAACGAGCATTGTTTATTTAGTGATGGCCATTAAGTTGATTAGGACTTTGGTTTCAGTGTAGATTTGAATGATTGTAAGTATTTTGTTCAATATTGACAATATTTTGTGATTTTTTCATTTTGTTTTATTGGGAAGGATTATATATTTATGGGTGTAATACAATTTTACCCTATAATTACCGATTTTCACTTAGCTTTATGAGTTCACAAAAGTGACATTAATGCCGACCTCTTGATATTAAGAGGGAACAAAAACTGGGTGGTTAAGAGACATTAATTCCATGTCTTATGAATCAGTTGTCCTGAGTAGCGTTAATTATCAACTAAACCTCACCAACAAACATCACCGAGTTCTGATATATAGTGGTGATCATGACTTTAGTGTTCCACCTATAAGTACAGAAGCATGGATAAAATCACTGCATTTGCCTTTTGATACTGAATGGCATCCATGGTCAGCCAGTAGCCAATGAGCAGGATACACAAAGACGTATTCGAGCCGCAGCAACTCATACTCGGTTATACCCAATGCTCTATATCTACTTGAGGTACCACTTCATTCTTGGGTTGGATTCTTTAATTGATCTTCTTGCTTAAATACTTTTGGGTGTGTTCCTTCATTGTGCCATTGGGTAGCCAAATCATAGGTTATGGAGTTTTCAGAGGTGGATAAGGATCCTGATAGTTTTTAAGGGTCCTATACTGGTAGATGTGCGCACGCTGCTACTCTTTGAAGCATGCCCTTTGGTTTTGCATTTATAATTAAGATTGTTTCAAATTTCAAAATAAAGGAAAGCTGGTTCGACAGGACCAAATATGGTTTTGGATGATATTCATGGTCTGGAAGCTTTCCTTACACTGGAAGGTTTTATCACTGGTTGAATTCTGGTTCTTAAAACATTTATCATATTGGTTTTGAGGACTATCTGTGATCTCCTCATGGCGATTTCGCTGCTTCATTGTAGTGGTGCTGTTATTGCTAGTAGATTTGGAGGCCCTTTGTGATTTTGTTGCGGGTTTTCTGGATCAAACCTATCAAATCTTATGTAGTTCTGGTGTGTATGGCTACGTATTGATTTTGGGAGCCCTTCTTTGGGCTTGTTTTTTTGGGTTTGCGATTTTGGCCCCTTTGGTGTTTGTATCTGTTTTTTTGGTGGTGTACCACTGATTAATGAAATCTTTATTTTGTTGAGCAAAAAAAAATGCCTCTTGATATTAGGATGACCGTGTAACATGCGACGCGTTATCAGTAATTGGGAACAGATGAATCGTGCCCAGTTGATGTTAATTGTTATCGTCCACATTGTTTTCTTTATACATCTTTTGATTTACTGTTTTAAGTCAACTTTTTCAACATACTATAAAATATTACCAACACTACATACTAGTAATGGGAATTCCACGTTTTTTTTTTCATCATTAAGGCTCTATTTGGTTTATGGATTTCGTGAGGGAAAAGAAACGTCGAAGGAAAACTAATTCTCTCGTGTTTTCCTTCATGCTGAAATAATGTTAAAATTTTAAAATATTATTACTTGACAAATTCATGGAGTTGGTTCGGGTTAAATTTGTCTTTTTAAAATAATATTACTTAATTGACAGATCTTATCGAGTACATTTCACAAACATAGATTTTCTACAAAAAAAAAAAAAAAAAAAAAAAAAAACTGAAACTGATATGCAGACTGAAAGTGATGGATTTTTCAAGTTTCAGAAAAGCTTTATAAAATTATTAAGATGAATAATACATGTAGCCAGCAAGGGAAGGGACATAGAGACTAATGTATTTTAGCATCAATATATAAGACATCCATAATGGTCAAGTGGAGTGTTTCATACTCTGTGTTAGGAGAAGTTATTCAGTGACCCCATCACACTGACATGGAACCATATGATTCGTGGTCACATCTGCAAGATGACGTGGTAAAGGTTCACTAATTTCTCATGTTTTGGTGTGCTGTAAGTGTTGTGAGAAGTATTTTGATTTTGTTATTTCTTGTTGGGGTTAGGTCCATAGGCTGATATTACTTGGATTTTGGTCCATAGGCTGTTATTATTTGGTGGCTGTTTGGGTCTCTCAAGCAAAGTGTTTTGGGACTGTTTGACTTGGGAGGTTTTTTGAATTTTCTGACTGAATTGGGGTGTGCTTTATAATGGTGTAATTTATCCTTAATATTATTAATGAATACTATTCCTTTGCTGTTAAAAAAAAAAATGTTGTGAGATCGGACGACTGAAGGGTGACTACATTGTTGCCAATCATGAGGTTCCATTGAGTACATATATATATATACGGAAGGGATCTTAGGTGAACCGGGTCAGTGAACTAACCCGGTGAACTGGGTATGACCCGACTCACTTAACCCGTGGATCTTAATTCATTTTGGGGGGAAACATAAAATTAGGACATTAGGGCTCACTCTCTCAAACTCTCACAGAGTTGCTCTGCTCTCTCTCTCTCTCTCTCACTGTCATCTCTCTCTCTCTCTCTCACTCACCGCGCCTCCACAAGTCGCCGCCTCGCCGCCGACAAGTCGCCGCCGTCGCTGAGTTGGCCTCGTCAACCACTCCAGGTAACCATCTCACTCTCTCACGGGCCCTCTGCTCACTCGATCTACTCTCTCATGTTAGGTAAAAATCGATGAACACACACAACACAAGATACACGAAAACAAAGAAACAACACAAAGATATTACGTGGTTCACACAATCAGGATGATCGTGCTACTCCACGGCTGTGGATACCGGGATTCCACCGCTTTGTCTTGTTTGAGATTGTTTTGAAAAGGAAAAGAAAAGGTCTGTTGAAAACAGATACAGAGTCGCCACTTGGTCTTTAAGGAACTAAGAAACCTAATTTTGACTCACCCAAATGGATAAAGGGCACCGGCCCTTCATAACCAAAGAACTTGGTTCGGGGTTTTGGTACGAGAGAGGAAGGAGCCTTTGTCGCGACTAAAACACCCTCAACTCGCCCCATCTTTCGACGGGCCTCAATTAGCATCCAAATAATCATCTTATACTATGTATGGTTCGGCAATTAATACTATGATAGTATATTACATTACATAAGAAACTTAAAAATGGAAGACCTAAAGATAAAATATCATTCATAAGATCTAAATCAAATATCATGCAATGTAAAGTGAAAGATCACACAAATAAACCTAGGAAAAATCGTCTAATCACGTATCAAGTAATTAAGTTTCCTTAATCTAAATGGGACATGAATCGTTATTGAAACAAATAAACAAAGAAATCAAAATATGCTTAGCAAGCTAGTATGGTGCATGTTATTCTTTGATAAAAGAAGACCTCTCAATCCCCGGGACGGATGAGAAAGGATGATTAGATCAAGGGGAAGCATGAACGGGTGATCGAGTTCATTCCTTATAATCTCCTTAGATTAAGAGTTACAAAAACCCCAAATCTTGCATGAATGCAATGTATGTATCTAAAATGTGCAAAGGTTGTAGTGTGTTTTGTGTACATGGATTTCTAGAATGACTTAGAAGTCTAAAATGTGTATGAATGAATGAATAAAATTAACATGGGATGTGTACAAATGTAGTATGGACTACTTCCTAAGATATGAACTAATTTGGAATGCATATGAGCATCAAATCAAAGAATGAAAGTTGAAATGTACTTGCTGTGAATAGTGGACAGAACAGTAGCATGATCTTTTGGAATTTGAAAAGAGGGGTTAGGAATGTTTTCAATGCATGATTTTTTATGGAGATGTTCCTTATTGTGTCTAGAACACAACCCAAAAGGAAAATCTTGAATAGCTATCACAAATTGAGAGAAATCATATAAACAACAGAGGTCACTCAGAAACAGAGTTCGTACTGTCGACTGAAATGTTGAAAAATCTTAGAAAATGCAAACTAATGATCTAGAGGCCCATTTTATACAGAAGGTTTCCTAAGACATTTAAGTTTAAGGGAAAAATAAGTTAGGACCACCCCTTTTGGAAAAGTTTTCTGTAAAACAAGTTAGAAGTGGCCCTAGCTGCTGTGATAGAAAAAGGCAGAATGTCTGGAAGGAATGTTTGGGTCCAAATGGACCATTTCCAAGTACTTCCAAGTCAAACCAAAAATCATGGGTGTTCTCCAATGAGTTAGGAAGACTTTCTAAGTGGCCTTGTATCCATATGTTGAGTATAGAGTTCAAGAAAAATCTTTGAACTCAACTCACTCACTGTTTTGACTCATTATTTTGAAGATTTTGGAGAAAACAAGGTTTTGTTTCTTGAAACCAAATGAGAGGGATTGAGAGGGGTTTTGAAATAGATGTTTTGAAAATATATTTTCAACACTCAATAAGGATCATAGCCACTTAGAATATGATCGGGAGAGAACAAATCCTATTTATACGCCTTAACAAACATTTGTTAGTACCTTTTTATCCTGTTTTTGTATATTTTTACCTTGTTTTCTATTCTCTGACAGGTTTTGGAAGAAATCGAGTATATCATGCTAAACAGGGTGAAAAAGCACAAAGAAAGAAGCTGAAAAAGCCAAGTCGCGCGCGCGACCCGCGCCCGCGAAAACTAGAAATCGCTCGCGCGATCCGCTCGCGCGAGATCCCCAGAACCGCTCGCGCGATCCGCGCGCGCGAAGTCCAATTGTCGCGCTCGCGCGACCCGCTCGCGCGATATGTGTAAAAACCAAAGTTGCGTATTTCAGTATACTGAAGACTCCTGTGCAAATGAGATGTCCTAACTGCGTCCAGATTGTAAATTACAGCAGTTTTAGTGCGTTTCGAGTTGGAAAAGCTTCCAAAACTTGTTGTAATTCTATATATACCATATTTTACTTCAAATTAAGGGTTGAAAAATATTATAGACACATATACATACATACTTCCTGCCATTGAAGGGAGGGAAGCAAGGAGAAGAAGAAGAAGACCATGGATTTCCATGGACTCCTCCATCAACTACTTGCCATCTACCACTTCCATGGACGGCTAGATCATAGATCTAGGGTTTCAATGAAGCCCTAGACGAGTAATAGGGAGTATTTTATGTTTTTATTTTAGTTTTATTATGTATGGATGACAGTCACATGTTTAGAGGATTTTTATAAATAAATCGTGCTTCTATTGATTAAATCATTGCTTTCAGAATTTATTCTTGTCTTAGATCTATTTTGACTGTGATGTGCTCAACGATCTATTCTTGCTGTGCTTGTTTAGATTGTTTACATGTGATGGTGCTTTATTGATTCGTGCTATCAAGTATCCGAATAGTCCATGCCTAGGTTAGATGGATTAGATCGCAACCCTAGTTTGATGTGGGATAATTCGTGCTAACCGCAGATGGATTATGTTGGTGCTTGAACCATGATTATCTTCTTGTCGGAGGAATTGGGCTTGTAGCCACAATTCCCCATATTCATCCAACGTAATAAACTAAAGTAATTCATAAATATTCCTATTATGAAGCTAGTGGTGGATTTGCAATCCTAGGTTCCCTTAAACATTCATTAAAAACACTTTTAATTGCTTTCATAGTTTAGATTTACTTTTATGTTCTTAGTTTAATTCAAAATAAAATCAAATCCGTTTTCATGATTAATTAAATTTAGGTTTTAAAATTAAAGCATTGTAGTATTTCAATCTCTATGGGTTCGACCTTTACTTCCACACTGCAAATCTTTAGAAAAGTAAAGTATACTTTTTATATCTTGATACTGACAACATCAATTTTTGGCGTCGTTGCCGGGGATTGCAAATTACTACTTTTAGTTTTAAAATCTTAGTTTAGTTAATTTGTAAATATTAGATTAGTTTTTATTTTTCTTATTTTCCGTTTTGTTTTTAGTTACTAACTTGTTCTTTTATTTTGTAGTCAACGTTTCCGAGTGGAGCAGCTAATTACATCAAAGGAGCTTACGCAAATAAAAATAAAAATAAAAAAAAATAAATTGCTTCTTGTGAACCTTGCTCTAAACCACTGTAAGTTAGGGCGCTGTGACGCACTATTTGCATTAGTTTAGGGTTAATTGCACTGCATTAGCTAGGAAACCCGGGGCGCTGGGCTTGACGCGGTCATTGCATTACAGGATAATTTGCATGCATCACAGTAGTTGAGTGCTTGTTATCTTAGTTGCGTGATTGCTATTTGTTTTTCTTTTGTTGAGTTAGTTTTTGTTTACTTTGTTTTAGTTTATGTTAGGTACACGATCAAATAAACCGGAATTAAAACATTTTGACTCTGAACTTGAACGTACATTAAGACTTAATAAGTCTACAAACTTAACTTCTAGAGCTAGGTTTTTAATAGACGACGATTTGACACCAAAACCAACGTCTTTATTTGAATTCGAAATACGTAGTACTATTACAAGACTAAAGAAACCACGCTTTAAAAACATAGAACCAATTAAAATGGCAGACATTGGAAATAATAACAATAACAACCGAAATAACAACGGAAATAATATGAATAATCGTAATATACCGCCACCTCCTCCACTTAAAGATTATTTTATTCCTACGACTTACACGCCACAAACATGTATTGATTTACCGGAGGCGACGGCATCTCACTTTGAGATAAAGTCGTCTACGATCTCGCTACTTCCGTCTTTCCATGGCCGTCTAAATGAAGATCCATATCAACACTTAGGAGATTTCCAAGATATATGCTCTACTTTGAAAATTCAAAATCTTACTGATGATGAATTAAAATTGCGGCTCTTTCCATTCTCGTTAAAAGATAAAGCTAAATACTGGCTCCAATCTTTGGAGCCAAACACAATTAGAACATGGGAAGCCTTACACACCGCATTTTTACAAAAGTTTTTCCCTATTATGCGTACGAATCAGATAAGGAAATCCATAACGAACTTTGTGATGCAAGATGGGGAATCACTTTACGACACGTGGGAAAAATTTAAAGAATTACTACGTTCGTGTCCACATCATCAGGTTCCCAAGTGGCAGTTGGTACAGGTTTTCTACGAGGGACTTATTCCCTCTGTTAGGAATACCGTCGATGCCGTTTGTGCGGGTACCTTCCTACACAAAAGCGCCGACCAGGCCTGGAAATTTTTTGAAACTTTGAGCGAGAATTCGATGCACCAAGCGGTGTCTGTCCGTTCTGAGGGACACCTTCAACCTAAGCGAGAGGTAAAGTTCGAGTCGAGTCAATCAATTCAAATACAAGAATTAAATAGAAAACTTGACCGACTTATGCAAATGAACAAAACGTCTAATTCACCCTCTTCAGAAGTATGTGCATTATGTTCTGAACCGTCTCATAATATCTTTGCATGTCCTTCTGCATCTCAATTCCCGGAATTTGTTGAGCAACACGTTAATTCTATGCAACAATTCCCGCGAAATAACTATAATTCTATGTCGAACAGTTTTCCTAATAATTATCGACCTCAGCCTCAACAATATCAATACCAACAACCCAATCCTCCTCCACCCCCACGCAATAATGCATTTGAGGAGAAGGTGTTGGCCTCACTTGAAAATTTTGGGTCAGTAATTCAGTTAGTACACTCTCACACTCAGTCTATTGCAAAGCTAGAGTCCCAAATGGGACAAGTAGTTACTACACTAAACCGTTTAACTGAGAGTAAGTCGACGAGTCAACCTACTCAGCAACCTAAGGGGCAATACGCAGTGGGTAGTACGAGTGAGAGCGTGAACGCTGTTTCGACTAGGACGACTACTCGAGATGAGGAAGTTATTGTAATTCCGGAAGGGGGTGAGAAAAATAAAAATTTAAATTTGAATAAAGAAAAAGGTGAGGACGTGAATCAAAATAAGAAAGAAAAAGAACCGGCCCCAACGAATTATATTCCGAGAATGCCATATCCACCAAACGTTGAGGGACCGTCACATTTTACAAATAAAAAGTCGAAAGTTGAGGATATACTCGAGGTGTTCAAACAAGTTAAAATTAATATTCCTTTCCTCGACGCTATAAAACAAATTCCCGCTTATGCTAAATGTTTAAAAGACCTTTGTACTCAAAAACGAAAAATACGGAGTCATACTCCTAAAAAGGTCTTCCTCACGGAAAAAGTAAGTTCTATTTTTCAACACGCTCCTCCGAAGTATAAGGATCCCGGTACGCCTACAATTTCATGTGTCATAGGTGACACTATCATTCATAGGGCTCTTCTTGACTTAGGAGCTAGTGTTAATCTCATACCTTATCACGTCTATAAACAATTAGGACTAGGTGAACTGAAACCTACGGCCGCTACTATACAATTAGCGGATCGTTCTGTCAAAATACCTAGGGGAATCGTCGAAGACGTGCTAGTAAAAGTTGATCAATGTTTCTATCCCGTTGATTTTATGGTCCTTGACACCGAACCGGTGTTAGATGCTAGAAAATACACTCCTGTTATTCTTGGTCGTCCATTCTTAGCCACGGCCAACGCACGTGTCAATTGTAGAACAGGGGTGATGAAAGTGTCGTTCGGGAATATAAAATTAAAATTAAACGTTTTTAATGTTGTTGATCAACCTCCCAAAGACGATGATTATCTAGGTATGGAGGGTAGTGAGGTTAAACGGAATATTGAGCCTAAGAACTTAATAAATATAAGTGCGGGGAATAATATAGAGGATGATGAGTGGATGAATCCTAATCCCTTGGACCCTAATGCTGAATCTACTCGGAAGGTAAGAAATCGAATTGAACATGATCAGAGAGATTCGTCGAATGAATTAATGCATAACGACCTTGTTTCTGCTTTCCACCGACATATCCCTAATGCCCTAAAGGGTACGAACTCTGATTTACGACCTCCTTGAATCTTGAGCTAGAACGGTCTAGCTAAAGACGTAAAAGATAGCGCTTCTTGGGAGGCAACCCAAGCTTTAGTTCATCTGTTTTCTTTATTTTTGGTCATTTTTAAGTAGTTTTTGTCAGTTTTGGAGTTTTTCTGGACAGGTTTGGGGGTTGGAGTAAAATAATTTTTAATCTATATACATAAAATAAATGCTACAAGTGGAAAAATCCATTCTCGCGCGCGTGGCCCGCTCGCGCGAGACGTCGCTCGCGCGGCCCGCTAGCGCGAGTTTGCCCCTTAGATATTTTCCTTTCCTTTTCTTTATATGAGCCCTCGGGTTCTCCTCGCGCCTCATTTCGCGGGCGCGAGGGGTCCCGCTCGCGCGAGATTCAAAAAAAAAAAAAAAAAATTAGAAATTCGCGCGCGCGACGGCCGCTCGCGCGAACCGCTCGCGCGATTCCTCATTTTCTTGATATTTTGTTTTGTTTTCTATATCAGTCCCCCATACTTGTTCTGATAGTTTTTACTTTTCTGTTTTTCTTTCGTAAGCACTTTTAGATCTAGTCCTTTGTTGGTTTTGTAGTTCTGGTTCTGCTTTATTTTTTTATAGTTTAGTATTTTTTTATTTTCGAGCTTATAGTTTAGTTAATTTATTTACATTTCTTTTAGCTGTGTTGACTATTTTCTTTGTTAGTTTCTTTTCGTTTATCTAGTATTAACAGGTAACATTGACCTGTATTGACATATTCCTTTGTGTTACCCTGTTCTATGCTTGCCAAAATCGAGGTACTATCCTTCCTTCGTTACGTACTTTCCTTTCTTTCGTTTTATTATTTCATTAGGGACAATGAAAGGTTTAGGTTTTGGGGTATGCATATACATGCACATTAAATTTTAAAAATTTTCGATACTTGTGCTTAAATAACCGATAGTACTAACGTTTTTGCAATCTCAATTTGATACTTCTTGTTATGTAACTATGATTGTTATAGAATGGTAAACAAGAGAAGATGTGATTAAATATTTACTGAAGTTATGATATGACGTTTTAAGTTATGTATTGTTTGAATCGTAGTTTTATATCATAGATTTTCACGTAAACTTATGCACTGCACGTAGTCATTTGAATACATGTTGGTTGTGAACTATAATATGATTCGGATTTCTAGATAACACATGGTGGAGACTAAACCCAGTAAGCTTTTGAGCCTATTATTTCTTTTTAGAGGGTTATGAGTACATTATGTGTTTGTCGAATTTCATTAAAATAGCGCATTAACTTGTTGTTTAGTCTCATTATTCTTGTTTTGGTTGATAGTCAAGTTAAAATATTTGTTATCATGCTAAATAATCTTCCGTCGTGAATGTTGAAGAACCGTATTACCAAAGGACATGATTATAGGCCCTCTTTGTTTATTACCGACCGATAAATGATAAAAATTTCCTTAGTTCGCCCTTTGAGTCGTTAAAATGCCATTTCTTTCTTTAATTTCCATTATCCTTGTTTTTGCTCCGACTTGACACACTTGGAGTTCACCACTGAGAGATTTGTCAACTTTTAGTGGTGTTAAGGCGATGTGTGATTGAGAAGAAGAAGACAAGATGCTATTGGGGTAGTTGCTTAGAAATCAATGAAGAGTCATCTGACAAGCAAGAAAATAAGGAAAAAGAGTGAATATATTGGAAAAAAAAACAAAAGAAAGAGAAGAAAAAAAATAAGGTTGAAAAAAAAGAAACAGAAGAAAAAAAAGAAATATGAAAAAGAAGAGAATGAAAAGATGAATGTGGTGGAAGAGAAGAATGAAAGAAATTTAACATGCCTTACAATGCCATTCTGAAAACTACCTAATAAATCTTTTCTATCATTTTTTCATTGCCTGAGCCACATTACAACCTTTGAAAAGTCCTATTTGATCCAAGAAAACATGGTTTGGATATATTAACGATGGGAGGGGATTAAAACATGGTAATGATTAATTTTTCTTGATTTTTGGCATCTTATCCATGAGACTACTGTTCTGTCGTGTCATGCGTCTTTTTTGAGTCATATGTGAGCATTTCTCGTTTTGAAAACATATTTCCTTTACTCACATATTTTAGAAAAATTACACCTGTTTTTGAGTGTTTCATTTTAGAGTGTAATTCATTGTGAGATTCGTAGTCGAGACATAGTTAAATGGTTATCCGAGTTATATTCCATGTTCATGACATGCGCGTGTTTATTTGACTACCACATCACGCACGTGCAATTTTATGAGAAACTCTATTGATTTATACGATTCATGTGCTTAAGATTGTTTTTCATGATGTAGGTGAATGTTTGATTCCGTTTCTTCTTGTTCGTTATTCTATTTCAAATCTTTGTTGTATAATAAGGAGTATTGAATATTATGTTCGTTGTTTTTAATAAAACTTTTTAAATTAATAAAGTTAATAAAGATGGTTGTGGGTAACTTGTTGATGAGAACCCTCACGAGACTTCACTCGTCCGACTAGGGACACCTAGAGGTTTAACAGGCTTGTTGCATATGCTAAATGCAATCGTGATCCATACGAAAATGGAGTAGTAGTTTTTATTTTAGTTTTGCTCGAGGACTAGCAAAATGTAGGTTTGGGGGTGTGATCGGGAGAGAACAAATCCTATTTATACGCCTTAACAAACATTTGTTAGTACCTTTTTATCCTGTTTTTGTATATTTTTACCTTGTTTTCTATTCTCTGACAGGTTTTGGAAGAAATCAAGTATATCATGCTAAACAGGGTGAAAAAGCACAAAGAAAGAAGCTGAAAAAGCCAAGTCGCGCGCGCGACCCGCGCCCGCGAAAACTAGAAATCGCTCGCGCGAGATCCCCAGAACCGCTCGCGCGATCCGCGCGCGCGAAGTCCAATTGTCGCGCTCGCGCGACCCGCTCGCGCGATATGTGTAAAAACCAAAGTTGCGTAATTCAGTATACTGAAGACTCCTGTGCAAACGAGATGTCCTAACTGCGTCCAGATTGTAAATTGCAGCAGTTTTAGTGCGTTTCGAGTTGGAAAAGCTTCCAAAACTTGTTGTAATTCTATATATACCCTATTTTACTTCAAATTAAGGGTTGAAAAATATTATATACACATATACATACATACTTCCAGCCATTGAAGGGAGGGAAGCAAGGAGAAGAAGAAGAAGACCACGGATTTCCATGGACTCCTCCATCAACTACTTGCCATCTACCACTTCCATGGACGGCTAGATCATAGATCTAGGGTTTCAATGAAGCCCTAGACGAGTAATAGGGAGTATTTTATGTTTTTATTTTAGTTTTATTATGTATGGATGACAGTCACATGTTTAGAGGATTTTTATAAATAAATCGTGCTTCTATTGATTAAATCATTGCTTTCAGAATTTATTCTTGTCTTAGATCTATTTTGACTGTGATGTGCTCAACGATCTATTCTTGCTGTGCTTGTTTAGATTGTTTACATGTGATGGTGCTTTATTGATTCGTGCTATCAAGTATCCGAATAGTCCATACCTAGGTTAGATGGATTAGATCGCAACCCTAGTTTAGTGTGGGATAATTCGTGCTAACCGCAGATGGATTATGTTGGTGCTTGAACCATGATTATCTTCTTGTCGGAGGAATTGGGCTTGTAGCCACAATTCCCCATATTCATCCAACGTAATAAGCTAAAGTAATTCATAAATATTCCTATTATGAAGCTAGTGGTAGATTTGCAATCCTAGGTTCCCTTAAACATTCATTAAAAATACTTTTAATTGCTTTCATAGTTTAGATTTACTTTTATGTTCTTAGTTTAATTCAAAATAAAATCAAATCCTTTTTCATGATTAATTAAATTTAGGTTTTAAAATTAAAGCATTGTAGTATTTCAATCTCTGTGGGTTCGACCTTTACTTCCACACTGCAAATCTTTAGAAAAGTAAAGTATACTTTTTATATCTTGATACTGACAACATCAGAATACCTACATCAAACTCATCATTAAGAACCTCCAAGATTGTTGGAGAGATTTATTTTATTTTTGAACATAACTTCAATACATTCCAAGAATACCTTGGAAGTATTGAGGTTATGATCATCATCTATCAAACATGTTTTTGAGGTCAAGAGCTACTATCCATAAGGATTCACTCACCCCAAACTTCATGTCATCACTTAGATGATGATGAACTAGTAAGTAAATAAAGAAAATAAAAAAGAAATGGGATAAGAAGAGATGAACAATAAATGAACAAGCAAGTAGATAATGATCAATAGATGATATTCATGGAGCATGAGACTTGTAGATTGGTGTTTCACTCATATGTAATGACACTAGACATGGAAGAAGCTTCCATTCTCTTAAATGCTCACTAAAATGGTGGTTGGGAGTATTGAATGTTGAAGTAAATGGAAGTAATGAAGTAAAAAACAAAGTTAGAACTCACTTTTGTTTTGAAAATCAAAGAAGAACGCTTCTTTTTCTCTCTACTCTAACCTTATCTCTACACTTTCTCTCCCAAACTTTCTCTAAACTTGCATTTGACTCCCCCAAAATGAAGAGTAATGGGGTGTTTATATAGGCCAACTTGGGGTGGTTTTGGGATTTAGAAAGTGTTCCTATTGGTCCCAAACATCTGAAATCATGAAACTACGTCGTTTTGGCTTTTAATTAATCAAAATGGGACCACAAAACAAATTACAAAAATACACTGTTCTGGAGGGGAGTGTCGCGGCGGCAGTGGGCCAGTGCCGCGGCGGCACTGCTCCTCCCTTCGTCTGGATAATGCTGTTTAGGCCCCCCGAAGTTTCGGTATTCGCGAAAAGGCCCTATTTCGTCCAAAATTCACAGAAAATGCGTACGAACTCCAAATTGGGATTGTGATATACCGTTGGAAAGGTAATGGAGTCTACTTTACATAAAAAATAGTTCTGGGGTAGGTCGCTTTGAAAAGTTTTGCGGTATTTGCGATAAAAGCCGATTTGATTGCCTTTTTCGCCTTTGGAAATTCATAATAAATTCGTTTTAAATCCAGGAATTATGTGCGATATACCGTTGGAAAGCTATTGACCTCTAGTATCTATGAAAAATATTTGAAAATTGTTTCGGCGCCCCGGTTCCAAAGTCAAATTTCGGTCAAACTGGTCAAACCTGGGATTCCCGGGAAGTTCTGGAAACCTCCGGGAGTTCCCGGGAGCTGATGTTTTCGCTCGATTTTCTTTTGGAACTTGTTTTAACGCTTTTCTCATGATTTAAAATGACTCTGGTGAATTCGGACGATTTTGGTCAAACTTGGTCAAACCTAGTCAAACCGGTCAACGGGGACTTTCCGGGAACTTCCGGGGGTCTCTGGGAGTTGACGATTTCACCTGATTTCTCTTAAAAACTCATTTTATCACCTTTCTTACGACGTAGCATGTTTTCAGAACTTTGGGACCAAATCTGGGAGTTCTCGGGCTTTCAGGGGCACTTTGGTCATTCTGAGCATTCTGAGAGATAGAGCTGACTTCCGAGAGTCCTTTTGAGTCTTTTACGATCATTGCGAACCACCAAGCTATGGGTCTCCCAAATCTGATAGCCGACAAAATGGGGTGTCTACAACGGCGGAAAGAGAGAGAGATTTTATTAATCCACTGCTGCCAGGGTTTACAAGGGACGGAGAGAAGGTATTTATACAAGTAATCATTGACCTACGTAAGGTGATCAGTCTCCACAACTTAACATCTCACTCGATGGATCCCAATCTGTTCAAAAACCCCCCAAATTGCTTTCACAACTATTTCCCAAATGGCCCATGAGTCCATTGATCTATATAGCTTTTACCAGTACTCTTACCATCGAAAACCCCAAATTGCTTTCACAACTATTTCCGACGAGAAATGGATTTGGAATTTCATGACCTGAATGACTTTCTTCATAGTGTGTGAATAGGAACTCTATGTTGTAATCTGCATCCATCTATGAACATGCACTTATAAGGTTGTTAGTTTGTTTTTGCCAGTAAAGAACCATGAGATATCCTTCTCATTTTAGTAAATAAAGCAAAGTATTATTATTTGCTCACAAAGTGTTGATCCAAGTATTCAACGCCATTCTAATAGCGATATCCTTCTCATTTTAGTGAATAAAGCAAAATATTATTATTTGCTCACAAAGTGTTGATCCAAGTATTCAACGCCATTCTAATAGTCTGTTTGATATTGTTTTGAGAGTAAGAGATTTTTTCTTTAATGTGTTCTTGAAAAAGAAACAAATTGCTATTTGTGATATGATTTTTTTTTAGCTTTAAAGTGGATTAGATTATTAAAAAAAAGATGTACTGTAATTTTTTAAATGCAAATAACTCAAATCTCTCAATGATTCAAATGTGTAATTGTTGGTTCCAAATAAGCTATTCAAAACAGGCTCCAAACACTTACTAACTCAAAATATCACATCCACATCCGAATTAGGTATCCAAGCAGAATCTGCTTGTTTGCAGACTCGGATAGATTATATGAAATTGGTTGTTTATATGTTCCATTTTTTTTAAGGAATTTGTTTTTAATAAAATTGGTTGTTTAAATGTTCCATTTTTTTAGAGCCTAGGGCATGTCAAAGTGTCAATCACTTGGTATTTGAGATCTCAGTAAAATGTGCAGTACAAAGCTCAATTGCTATGTCCTGCCAGTTTTATGATTTGCTATTAAACTTGTGCCTACACATGATGCTATGATTTGCTGTTAAACTTGTGCCTACACAAGATGCTGTGTAGTTAGGAAGATAATCTTATTAAATTTAGATTTGATGATTTAATGATTTGATAATTACCTGATTAAACTTGTGCCTTCTATCTTCTTAGACACTGAACTTCGAATGCTAAAGCCACCTTGTTTAGCATATGCATTGTAGAACTTGTAAACATCCTCTATTGTTTGAAATTCTTGGCCAACACTAGGTTTGAGATCATTGGCCACTTCAGGATTGAAAATATTACGACAATTGGAGGTGTCCCCCCATTCATCACTTTCATAACCTGGGTTGAATTCAACAATCTCTGCCTCTTTATCCATATTGTCATTTTTGGCCGAATTCTCCACCTCGATTTCATTATTGTCCATAATGCCTGAAGTTAAATAAAGAAAATAATGAGACCACTAAGACCAAAAAGTGACTTGCTGATGTTTATTTGCTTACTAAATAATGGATATATTGAGAATTTTCTAAAATGTTGGGTGCCCTTCTATGGATCCTCCAATGCACACATACATTGTTGTGTTTCTTTCACTTCAAGGTTACCAAAAAAAAAACTAATAGTACATTCTTTGGTGGAGTTTTCTTTATTTCTGGTTCAATGGTGATTACAAGCCATGGATCTACCTCTAAACAGGTTGAGAATGTGACTTGTCAAACTTTTTTATGTGCTTTCTTTAAAAGATTAGCTAACTTAATGATACATTTTTGGTCAATCATCAACTATGGAACATGCATATTATAGTTCTGTTTGACTACTTGGAAATTAGTTGCTTTGCTAGTCATTACTAGATTGCTCATTTAATAAGTATTACTGGATTTTGACTGAAATGAGAATTTAAGATCATCATAATTATTGAACTTTTTATGAAATGTGATGACCAGGTTATTAATTGGATATTAATTGGATTAAGTGTTGGTGCCACATGCGTGTGTGTGTGTGTAAGTAATGCTTCAGATCATAAATGTAGAGAATTTATGAAAAAAAAATACATAAAAGTTTATCTGGAGTGAGTGAGAGAGTAGAAAAAAATTATGAAAAAAAAAATTCATAACAAAAAATCACATGACAGAGCAGTTAGTAAAGACCCAGCAGTTCGTAAAGAACTTAAAAGGCTTTGTCTCAATATCACATTCTAATAAAAAATTTGCTTTTTCCAAATAAAAAGTATTATATTTAAACTTTTAAAGCTACATATAAGAATCCAATTGAGTGGTAAAAGCTATATAGATCAATGGACTCATGGGCCATTTGGGAAATAGTTGTGAAAGCAATTTGGGGGCTTTTTGAACAGATTGGGATCCATCGAGTGAGAGAGTAGATCGAGTGAGCAGAGGGCCCGTGAGAGAGTGAGATGGTTACCTAGAGTGGTTGACGAGGCCAACTCAGCGACGGCGGCGACTTGTGGAGGCGCGGTGAGTGAGAGAGAGAGAGAGAGAGAGAGAGAGAGAGAGATGACAGTGAGAGAGAGAGAGAGAGAGAGAGAGAGAAGAGAGCAACTCTGTGAGAGTTTGAGAGAGTGAGCCCTAATGTCCTAATTTTATGTTTCCCCCCAAAATGAATTAAGATCCAAGGGTTAAGTGAGCCGGGTCATACCCCAGTTCACCGGGTTAGTTCACTGACCCGGTTCACCTAAGATCCCTTCCGTATATATATATATATATATATATATATATGAGAAATGCTAGATGCACAAAAAAATGCACAACTAAATGCACAACCTATTTAAAATTGTTGAACTTTATGCTGAAAAAGTTGTACACCTTTTTTTTTTGTCTTTTTGTATGTACAGATTTTTCAGCACAAAGTTCAATAATTTTAAGCAGGTTGTGCATTTGATTGTGCATTTTTTTTTGTGCATTTAGCATTTCTGATATATATATATATATATATATATATATATTCTTGGAAAGGACTAATGAGAAAGGAAATGAGAAGTTAAAAAATGGTATGGATGACCAACAACAGACATAACTATCCTGGAAACTTGATGAAAAAACAGGTGATATGCAGTTTTAGACATGTTGTCTAATAAATTGACTTGAAACAATAATTCAAAAGATGTTATACAAAGAAGACAAAAAAGGGTTGATGACAAATAAAGATCAACTGGGGTTCAAATTTTTTTTTTTTTTTTTTGCCAATTTCTGTAACATCATTGCATGATGCTTACGGGTTTATACTAATTACAAAGGGTTATTTTTATTTCACTTTTGTAAACACATAAGGCTAAGTGGAAATCTTTACACCCATAAATATATAATCCTTCCCATAAAACAAAACTAAAGTACACACAAAATTGTTGTAAATGTCTCACAAAATATTTTCAAAACATACAAAATCTAAAACTAAAACAATACTCCTAAACAACTGAATGGCCTTCACTAACTATGACAATGTTAAAACATTAACATCTTCTGTAGTGGCTGTAGGTGCGATCTTGGAATTGCCCTTAGACCTCAACCATATCCTTGGACCAATAGTGGCTGCAGGTGCAATATATGACTTTCTCTTGTAGCACCTCCACCAAATATTTATTATTAGTACCACCGAACTCGCACTTAAAAAGAACAAAAATATACAAACGAGGGCGTAGTACCATGGATGACCACTTCTTTCATATTTTCTTACGACTACAATTGACGCGCCCAAACTAGCAATCACTGCAACAAGGTTAAAAAAAATTCCAATAGGGCCTTCATCGCTCCTCTTGTGGTTCGTAGCTGCTGAATGTACTCACAAAGAGAGATATATTAGTGAACATATTTTCATAGAAAGTATGGAAAAGAAGAAAAGAAAAAGAACAATAATGGTTATAAGCCAACGTGTGTGAGTGATATATGTGACATAGAGAGGGATTGAGTTAAAACCGTGCTGGAAAGTGGGTCAAATGCTCGGACCCCTATGGGCCGGGCTTGAATGACAATTAGTAGAAAATTGGATTCTTAGCACAAAAACTAAGAGCATCGTTTGATGGACGTTTAATGAATGTTCTAGTGGCGTTCGGCCGTGGATTGCTTGGGAGGTATTTTTGAAGGACTAGTTCTCCTAAAGGTGCTGGAGGACTAGGATTACATGGGCAACTACACTTGGGAGAGACATGAACTGATGAAAGTATGAAATACACTAAAAGAAAGAAAACCTCAAAACAACTACTGATATAGAATAATTGCTTAGCAAAAAAAAACTACTGATATAGAAATACTCGTGGTAAAACTCATATTTATATGTTGTGGAAAGAAAAGATCATAAATTTAGAAGATGGGCCCCTATATATGCTAATCTCATGGATTTCCCAGACATTTGTTGGTGGCTACACTTTTATTTTAGGGATAGTAGATAAGAATGCCACCTAAAATAGTCCAATTGCTATGTTAAAGTTCACCATTTTTTAAAAGAAATAGACGGTACATAAACTTGCTCTAAAAAAATTCTATCAGCAATATAATGTCAAACGAAACTTGCATAAATTTCCTCCCCCTTGATAAAGTCAAATATGATTTTATTATAGACAATAAGTTAGCCACTAGCCTACAACTATTTGAAATCACAAATATGAATATGCAAGTAAATAAACAAGGCATAATTAAACTTTACACCCTCGTATTATACCCGTATTTTCAATTGGGTACATTAACTTTTTTTTTTTTTTTTGGCTATTGCCCACTTGAACTTCCAATCTCGTTGCAATCACATCTAATAGGTGACTCCGTCATTCTAAAACTAACGGAAAGCTCATGTGACACGCACGTAAGCTCGTCCTCTATTATAACTGAGATTGTGATTGAGGCAGAACGTAAATGGCGCGAAAACAGGAGTGATCTGTCATTGTTTTAGCGCCAATTGTTGAGTAAAATACTCATCCCAGTGGACCACTTGAGAAATTGTTGAAAGCTTAACCCTACCAAGGAAGGGACCACATTGATTTGTAGACTCAAGGTTTATGCTTTTGTACTCATCTGATAAAATTAGGGTTTTTCATGTTTCATAATGAATCGAAGCTTCCATTTGTGTTTTTGAACTGTTTGCTTTCAATATTGTAATGGTCCCAGTCCCCACCAACCTTATTGATGTTTTTTACAAAAGATAATTAAGGATTTGAGTTATTTTAATATACTGTAATTTATTGCAGAACGGGTACCCTTTTCACTTTGAAATTGTATCATGGAGGTGCTTGTAATGGGCACCCAAATATTCAGCATGTTGATTTCCATTAGTTTTAGAATGACGGCGCAACGAGATTGGAAGTTCAAGGGGCAATTGCCAAAAAAAAATTCATGTACCCAATTGAAGACACGGGTATAGTACAAGGGTGTAAAGTGTAATTTGGCCAATAAACAATAATAAACCTCTTAAAAATCCACCTATGAGATTAGAGAGTATTTTTTGCTCACCCAAGCTTCATTGCGTGACACGTGTCCCATTTCATTATCATTTTGCCCCTATACAACATAATCACTGAAATGGGTAGGTAGATGGGTGAGCTGGACCAAAAATGGGTGAGCAAAAATACTTTGGATTAGAGATTATGTATATATATCACATCTAAAGGAACATCAAACTAGTATAACATGATATGCACCCATTGTAAACCCTTTAATCCCCAGAGAATTAAAGGGATCGAAGATTTGGAAATCACAGAAATTAAGAAAAAAAAAATTTATTTTTTAGCCGAAGTCGTTTAAAAGAACAAAAATTGAGTTAGATACGAACTCCCTGAGAAAATCAGATGAACTCGTAGGAAAATTCTATGATATACGATGAAGATAGGGTAAAACATTTGGTTAGCTTAATTAGGTACAATGTTATAGTTACATAAGTAAAATCACTGTATAAATCATCACAAAACATTGTACCCACACAATATAAGTATCGTGGAACAGGATTTGATTTTGCGAGCCATTCGGTACAAACGAAGAAATTTCGAACAAATTAAGGATATGAACTCGCCGATCGGAAAGGAGAGAAAAACAAAAGCAAACCGAATTCTCCAAAATATTAAGAATTGTTGTTAGGAAAGGGTTCTCTTATTTCCTTGTATTTTCGAGTCGGTATGCTCCATCTTCATTCTCTGATGGTACACACGGATATCAGTGGAACCAGTTCTAATCTAGATTTATAGGAGAAGAGTTCGAGCTTGAGTTATACTTTATATACCTAATTGTACTTTCTTCTTCTTCTTCTTCTTCTTCTTCTTCGTTTTGGATATTAAGTCATAGAACCTAATAAATATTAAGAGTAAGGATTTTGGGACACAATTTAAATGATATATCTATATCTCTTGGATTGTGTCTCAAAAGTTGTGTTTTTTGGTGTGTCCCAAGTATTACCCAAAAATTAAATGTATTAGTCAAAAACTCACACATTTGGTCATTTTTTAAAAAAGTATAATTAGATAATATTAAACAGATAATATTCACGAAAACGATCATAATTTCCTCATTTTTTGGCCTTTTGTGATTAGTTAGTGTTTTTTTTTTCACCTATTTTTTGAGATCTACTCATTGGACTTGAAGAAAAAAAAAAAATTTCAAGTCCAATGCGTAGATCTCAAAGAAATGAGTAAAAAAAAAAAAAGACGATAAATTACAGCTTGATTTTGAGATTTTATCTGTGTAACAGATAATATTAGTTGTTTCAGACAGAATATTATCTGTCAACATTAAATTACCATAACTTTCTCAATTCCTAGACTTTTTGGGTGTTTTTTTTCTGTATTTTTTCAAGATTTATGCATCTATGATGCAAATTTTCCGAAAGAAAATGTTGTTTTCTATATTTGTTTAATTTTTAATTTTTTTCCCCCAGTATTTCATGGTCAATATTTGATCTCGTTTGATAGATCTCATTTGCTGATTCTAAAACATCAAATTTATGAAAAACGGACATGTAGAATAAAAGTTATACTTGAAGTTATTTAGGCATAAAAAGGGCCTTAAAGAAAAGTAGCATGAGTTTTAGCTTGAAAGAGTTTTATTTTAGGGGGCTATGGCCGAAATCCCATTTTTTGTTGTTTTTTTTTTTTTTGGATTAATCATACTTTACCTCCCTATGGTTGACCTAATGACTTTATCCCCGTGGTTTAAAATTGACTGCTGAACTCCGTGTGCTTTCGGATAAAATGAAATGGTTAAAGAATCTAACAAAAAGTGTTAAGTTTATAAAATACCCTTCAAACCATAAGAGTAAGTGGTCACTTTTAAAAACCACAGGGGGTAACACCGGGTCAAACCACAGAAGGATAAAATGACGTCAGGTCAAACCATACGGGGATAAAATGTAATTAACCCTTAAAAAATTGTTGCATTTTTAAAGTAATAAGTGATAGTTATGTGTGTCAAAAACCGAGCAATTGATTTATAGCACGCACACGTATAAAGCCCAATAAAAGAAATTATTTTTGTATTTTGTTCTATGACTATTTTTTATTGGTCAATATCACCTCATTATCCATTTTGCACACATCGTATGGATAATGTGGTACTGTCAGACCATGCAATAGTAATTGAGTTATTAGGTTTCTATGGGTAAATCAAATTTGCTCACTCAAATTTGTTTGCGACCTAAACAAAACGGGTACGACATTTGTAAACTGGGTACAATTTTTTTTACCTAGGTCCAATGTTTTGTAATCTAGGTACAAATTTTTTTTACCTAATAGCTTTCAGCCACAGAAGTTGCTCGTATGATTCGACCAAACCCCCTTGGTTATATGGTAGAATTTTGCAATGAAATTTGCTCCCTTCCAACAAGTACTGAAACAGAAAAGTTGCCTTCTGTCATCTATTGATGTGAAACCCTGTACTAATTACTTCAGATGTGTTGATAATAACGTATGGACAGGAGTTATAAATCAATTCTGGACTGGGAAAACATTTTCTCCTGTTATTTAAGATTTAAACATAGGGGAAATTTGCCCATAATGTGCATTACTCCTTTTCTTTTCGATTGATTGGGCGTTTTTTATAACCTAATTAAGTACTAAAAAACAAAAAAGTTTCAGCATTTTTTCTTCATTGTTTGATAAAATACCACTTCACCGAAAAAAAAGTTATATAAAACCAAAACTTTCCGTAAAAATGTTCCACTGAAAAAATCACTGAACACGGTTTATTTAAGAATTTGAAACATTACATTCAGAACTGAAAATTCAATAGTTTAAAACTTTCAGTATTTAATATACAGTTTTTTATTTTCAAATATTATCAAACAGGACCTTACTGTATACGCAACAACCGTTTACAAGAACAAATCTCAAGAACTCATTCCTACCAATCCTAAACTCTCTCCATTACAGCCTTTCCATTAAGATCATCACTATTAATACCAATATCTACTTGTTTTTCTTCCACTTTCTTGTACTTATACCAAGATGAACACATCAAATAAGCCCCAAAGTTCACTATACTCAACCCAGCTAATAACCAGTAGAAGTAGTTCAACTTATCTCTGTTCAAGTTATTGTTAGCTAACCACCCACCACTCACCTTGTTTACAACCTCCACCAACACTGAGCTCAAGAAGTATCCGAACCCCATTGAACACCACGAAATGGCCGTGCTCAACGACTTCATGCCCGATGAGCTCTCCGCGTAGAAAAACTCTAGCAGCCCAACTATTGTAAACATGTCCGCGGTCCCAAATATGGCATATTGGAAGCCTAGCCAGAACACACTCATAGGCAAAGGACCAGCCGAATCAACCATGTTATGTCGGACAGCAACATTTTTTCGGTGGGTTTCTATAATTCCCGCGACTCCCATAGAAATAGCCGAGAGAACTAGTCCTACTCCGATTCGTTGGAGGTGTCGAATCCCGGTTGGAATGCCAGTGAACTTTCTTAATATTGGCACCAAAATGCGGTCATAAATTGGGATAAGAATGAACATGAACGCAAGAGGAATTACTGGAATTGAGGCTCCCGGAACTAGGAAACCGTGGAGGTTTCTGTCCAAGGTAAGACTTTGTTGGATGCTAAAAGTTTGGAGTTGAGCCAGACATGTGTTCATGAAGACAGTGCTCAATATAATCGGCAGCATACGAACCAAAATTTTCGTTTCTTCTACTTGTGTCACTGTACACATGGTCCATGGTCCGTGATTAATCGAGGTGGATTCATCATGGACGGTCCGAACTATTGCTGCCTTTTCCAAAAACCTGTCAAGTTATAATTGAAAATTGCTAATGAGCTAAGTTCATTGAATGCATATAATTAGTTCTTGAATTGAAATGGTTTGTGGAAGTACTTGAATTGATCTGTTTTGTGGAGAATCTCAATCCCCATCCTATCCTCTTTGTCTTGAACCTCGTGTAACTCCTCTGCCATTTCTGGTAGTGGAAGATTTCTGTTACGAGAGGCAGCCACGAATACCTGAATTTAGGAGGGTAAATTGTTTTTCATTAACCTATCAATGTAAATTGTTAAACAACCCAATATGATTCGCGTTTCACAATTTTGAACTTTGAGGCTGTAAGCCTGTAAGTAAAATGCTTTTACCATTGTGAACGCCTTGATATTGCATGAAACTTGCATTAAATTGTGCTTTTGTTCATTTTGACAACTCTCTATGTTTATAAATGTATAGTATATCCATCTAGATTGTCATTAATTTTCTAAACAAAGTGTATTTTACGATTCAGGATTTACAATTTTGGCAAACGGATTCACGATTTGACAATAATTGATATTGACCACTTGCCACAAGACTAATAACATTGCAGTTTTCTATATTCGTTTTTATAATTTTCAAAAACGAAACTGAAAATTCTCGGTTTTCTTTTTTGAAAACGAAAACCAAAACTGTACTTGGCAATCGTTGTAGTTTTTCTTTTCAAAAATGACAATGAAATTCGACCAGAAAATTGACAACCAAAAAAATAAATACAGAAAGAAAAAGAAGAGGTTTTCATTTCAGTTTTCCTTATGATAAAAATCGAAACATGTAGTTTTCGTTTTCAGAATTTAGAAATCTGAAAATTGAAAATCGAAAAGCGATACAATATAAACTTGTTTTGCAGATCCTACCTGTAGAATACGGATGATTGGGCTTCCCTTCGGAACATTGTTCCGAAAAAGTGATTTCCCCATACAAAGAAAGAAAACCCCGGCAAGAACAGCCACCGTACAAACACCGAACCCCCAATCCCACCCTCGGTTGTCACTTATCCAAACCACAAAAGTCACACCAAACATAGCTCCCATGGTGACATTAAACAAGAACCAATTGAAGAAGCTCGAGAGCAGAGGTCTCTCCTTAGGGTCCGTCTCATCGAACTGGTCGGCTCCCAAAGAAGGCAATGCAGCTTTCACACCGCTGGTCCCGATTGCAACAAGATAAATACCGATGTATAAGATCGCGACTTGACTCGTGTTTGCAGTCTCACATTGGTTCATTTTGGTAGGGGGGACATCTTTGCAAGGGAAGGGCCTTAGCTGAGTGAAGTGTGCTTGTATTAATAGGACAGCATATCCCTGGAAATGCATTGATAAGACTGAGTCAACTCGGATCACATATCGTTTGATGTCTTATAAAAGAATTTTGTTATGACCAGCATACTATTCTTACAGAGTAATTTTATGGTACCAAATTTTGTATTTCAACATGTGGTGTTGGAACCAATTTTCCCAAATTTTAAAATGATCTCACAGCATATGTGTTGAGAACCAAAATTTGGGAGTCTAACATGTAGTATATTTTTGTTAATTTACTATACTCCTGAGCATCATGATTTTTTTGAAAAGACAATGAAATTAGGCAAGAAAATGAAAAAAAAAATATATATATATATATATATATAATAATACTGGTTTTCAAGGTGTTCGTTTTCATAAAAAAATCAAAACTAGTTTCTTTTTTAGAATTTAGAAAACTTAATACTGAACACCGCAACAATGACAATCACGCGGTTTTCGTTAATTAATTGCAATGTCGTTTAAAAGAAAGAAGAAGAAAAAAAAAAAAAAAAGAAACGATTACCAAACAAACATGTTTTCGTTTTCTGAAAAGGAAAATTGGAAACGATTACCAAACACATATTCGGTTATCGTTTTCAGCAAAACTGACAACCCCAACGTTAATTATAACGTACCATGACTTCGATGCTTCCAAACAGAACAGAAGTCTTGAATCTGGACAAGTAGGTGTCGGAGATGAACCCTCCAAACAATGACAACAAATATGAAGTACCCATCATGTTTGTTAGTGTGGTGGCTGATTTTGTCAAGCTGAAGTTCATGTACCCATAAAAGTAAGTCACCAGGCTCACAGCTATTGAGATGAATGCCATGTTCTCTAGTCCCACCATTGCTGCACGAATCATATATATCCATCACTACCAACAGTAAAAAAACTACCCCCAACTAGTAAGTATAGTATATTTTTAATTAAGATCTTTTCTGGTAAATACAAAGAAGTTTTATGAGTAAATACATAAGATGTGTCATGCATCCACATGAAACTAATGGCCATTCGGGGAATACTTAAGACAAGATTTTGTTTGGTCCAAGTCTCACTTTCTATAGGTTTCTGTGTGAATTAAGGTTATGTTGATTTGACAAAGAAATATATATAGTTTTACGACAGTTAATATACAAGAGACTTATTAGATTGGATACTGACTCTTGTGCAAGAAATTTGTAGAAATTGATAGTCCGTTCTTTGCTTTCCCAAACATCCCTTAAGTTTAGCTAGAGTGCAGTTTTGCTCACCCTAAAATTGAGCAAAAAAGTGAGCAATTTCGGGGTGAGCAAAAATGTAATATTCCTAAGTTTAAATGAGAATACTAGCTAGTTCAATTACCATATACAAATAAAGTGGCTTTGCGTCCTCCCAGCTTTGTTTGTTGTTTAGGTTGGGTTTTGATAACATCTCTGTTGATCTCCTGATGATTAGTCACACATGAAACTCATTAGTCATTAGTAATAGATAGAATGAACAGAGGGAAATTTGTAATCTTAATGAGAAATTATCTTGTGTGATTCTTTCATTGTGATTTGAGTATTCTATTGGTATCATATGAGTCCTACTGTATTGAAGAGATCACTGTGGCCCACAAAGTGTATATCTCGAGAACATTGAAGAGAGGTGGCATTAATGTCTCTACTAGAGACATATGCATGCAAATTCTATATGATCAATAGAACTTGAATATTTTCACCTTTCTTTCAGTAGTCTTTAAGGGCCACTTGACTAATGTAAAAAAGTGATTACCATTTTTGTTGAGAGAGCTTTTCCTTCTGTGGCTAAAGGTCTCCAAGTCAGTGGTAGCTTGTAGGTATTAACATCATAACTCCTTTCTTTATATAGTGATGAATGTTGTTTCCCCACATATATTGACAAATATCACCAAAAGGAATCAAATGGCATCTTTATGGTTGAGAAAACATTGTGGTGTTAGTGGGTACTTTTTGTTTCTTATGATTCAAACATGTATATATTGACTTTATTCATTTTGAGGCAAATTATATGCTAGCTGATGGATATAGAAGGAATCTGTAGGGGAAAATGTTACTAATTTTGTTTGTTTGTACCATTTGCTTAAATAAGGTGTACTTTGGATGTTATTATGCCTTAGCAGTTGCTTTAGTGCTCAATAGGAAATTAACAGAAATTTCTTAGTTCAGTCCAAGACTATCTTTTTATCTGGTTCTTGTGCGAACCAAGTGTAAGTTGATTGGACAGATAACCAATTTTTGAGAAATTTATTAGACTGAATAGAGACTCCTACGTAAGAAATAGACACTTACCAAACTAGGTTTAGGTTCTTTACAAGAACCAGATAATTTGACTTGAACTAAACCAGGTTCTGTTTTAGGCTTTCCCAATGTAGGATCTCACTTTGCAAAATAGTTGTTTTGGCCAAAAGCTGCTTGAGATATATAGATTTAGGTCAATCGCAAAATTTTACGGCCGACTCACATTTTTTGTTATTGAACTAGAGAATTTGGTTTGCCAAATAGTTTCATTTAGCTTTTGGAGTTCCAATATCACTTATAGACTCTAAGAGTTGTTTCCAAACGGGACCTTAGTGGAGTATAGCAGTGGCAAATAATAAAAGCACATACATGATCACACATAATATAAGAAATGCAAGCACAATTGTGGCTCAGTTGTGATGTAAATGAAACTGTTTTTAACCAGTGAATTTTTATTTAGCCTTATTGTGTGAAAAATGTTTGTAGAACATGTCCGAAAGGTGACAAAGTCTCTTAAGTGCGTTTTGCCAAACGAGTGGGCCGATTCAACGAGCATCTGCTATTGCCTATTGACTTGCAACCAATGGTAAAACCAGATACTTCTGTCATTTTCAGGGAACATTACTTCGTGATTATGTAAGGATGCGTTTGATAAAACTAAAAATTAAATACTGAAAATTAAGTGCTAAATTTTAAATACTGAAAATTTTAAGTGCTTGAAGTTTTATTTCTTAAAATAGTGTTTCAACTATTAAAGTAGAATGCAATCAATGATTATTTTCAATAGAAATTTTTCACTTAAAGTTTTCAGTGGTTTTGGAGGTACATTTTCAATTAAGCGGTATGCTATCAAATGCACTGAAAAAGAATAAGTGCTGAATCTTTTCAATTTCAGCACTTAATGAGATTATCAAACACACCCTAATTCTAAAAGTCAAAATGGACCTGTTTGGCAAATCAAATTATGCGATTCAATTGCAAAAATATGTGAATCAATCGCAAAAATTTGCAATTGGTGGCCAAAAGCTGCCCACAATTTTTTTGCAATTAAATCGCAGGGTACTGAAGCAGAAGTTGTGACAAACAGGCACACATTATATTATATGTATGGACATTATAGTTCTTCTTTTTTTCTTTTTCTTTTTCTTTTTTTTTTGTTTTCTGAAGAGTTTGGACATTATAGTTTATAGCACCTAAATTTATTTAATAAATTAGATTTTCGTGGTTACAGCTTGGCCGGATGGTTGGTGTGCAAAGAGTCTTCAACTGTTTGTTTATTCAGAATTTTTTTTTAGTTTTTCTATTTTTCAAAATTTTGTTTTAGATGCTTTGTTATATTTTACTGGCGTGCCAGAGTGATGTAATGAATTTTTTTTTTTTTTTAGAACGTTCATTTTCAGGTGACATATTGTATAATTAATGATGGCCCTGACTTTATGGATCCAACAAGAGAAATCTTATTTTTCTTGGACATGCTTGTTTGTACTTCTAAGTTTCTACTTTTGATGACTTTATTAATTAAGAAAAACTTAAGCTCAAGTTGGCTAATGGCTTTGTTGAACATAGGGTTTATTCTAATGCTTTCTAATATTCAATGGTTCTTGGACTCATTCTTATTTAATGTATTGTCATTACTATTATTTTATCAGTAGATTAAGACTATAATAACGGTTTAGCAACATTCTTTTTTGGTCTTAGCAACAAAAAAAATAATTTTTTTTTTAAAAAATCATTGATTACATTTAATGCAAGAGCATCTAAGCCCAGGTAGAGTGGGACTTACTTGGGACGAACAACAAATCCTGACATCTTGAGTTTGATTTCTCCTAATGCGTGTCCCGTATACGAGTAAATTTTGAATACAACGGGAATACCATGTCATCATGTATCCCTTCTCTCATATTTTGAAAATGTGCTGATGTGGAGGGATGATCCACATAGAAATAGGGGGTCAGACGTATAAATGAAAGGATTTTATTAGTTAGTTGTACCACGTCACTAAATGCAACTGTTGCATTGAATATTTAGCCCACGTATACTTGATGTTGGTAGCTAAGGGTTTACATTGCACGTTTCTTGGCCCCACAAAAGAGATATGGCTAAATAACATTTTGGTACCTTGAAGTTTGGGTGGAGTTTCACTTTACATCTTCTAATTTCAATTGCAATAATTTGGTCCCTGTAGTTTTGAATTGGTTTCAATTTATGCCCTGCCTTAGCTCCATCAATGCAATTTCACGAAAAATTCACGTGCCTTGCATGGTCCACGTATTATAGACATTTTGGTATCTTATAGTTTGGGCGAAGTTTCACTTTGGACCCTAGAATTTGGATGAAGTTTCAGTACTTTGGGCCCTAGAGTATGGGTGCAACTTGATGGCACACTCACTTGCCTTACATGAGTCCACTTATTATAGACATTTTATTGTCCTCTAGTTTGGGCGAAGTTTCAGTTAAGACTCTGGAGTTTGGGCGAAGTTTCGCTTTGGGGCCTACAGTTTGGGAGAAGTTTCACTTTGGACCGTCAATGTAACTTGACGGTACACTCATGTGCCTTGCAAACTATAGGGTACCAAAATGTCTATAATAAGTGAACTCGTGCAAGGCACATTTTCGTCAAATTGGATTGACGAAGTTAGAGGCAGGATCTACATTGAAACCAACTCAAAACTACAAGAATCAAAGTGTAGCAATTAAAACTAAATAATTCAAAGTGAAACTTTATCCAAATTACAGGATATCAAAAAAAATAAAAAATAAAATAAAACGTCTATACTCATAATGTGAGACAGCAGTATGTCAATAAACTATTTGGAGGATAGTAAGACCCTTTGAAATCTAAGTTGTAAAGAGACAAAATTGCTTTCCAAGTAAAATATAAGGGTATTTGTTACAGACCACAAATCAAGATCATCATATGTTGTGTGTTATTCATGAAGCTAGAGGTTTAGCATCTTTTCGTTGTCCTTTGCTGCAATTCGTTTTTTATTTGAAAAATAGCTTGAAATATATAAAATGGTCTACAACTCTAAATGGCCAAAATGGGCTGGTTTATACTTTATACCCATTTGACATTGAACTAGAACAGTTTTAATATTTTAGTACTTCATATCATACGTTTTGGACTTTAGCGCTAAACCTTTGACATAGACCTAATAACCTTTATAGTCTTCATTATCTTCAATGAAGTTTAGAATTCAGAATTGATTAAGGCTAGTCCATATATAGGCCGTTTGCTTAAATTTGTCATTAACGCGAGCCACTTAAAAGACAAAAATTAAGAACTATACTAAGGCTTAGTTTGGCCACCACGTGATTTTTTAAAAGGAGTTTATAAAATTTATTATTAAGACTTAGTTTATGAAATTAAGTGTAGCGTCCCGTCCCGTCATGGATCCCGGCGACGGGGTGCTAATATAAAATATAAATAATAACCAGGAGCGGAAGAACTAAAGGACAGAACATACTTGTAATGCTCCGAGTCCGAGTCCTAGACTCGAAGCTTACATGAAAACTTTCTCTTTAGAAAAACAAACGTTTAAACTTTAAAATCATTTAAACTCTGAAGCTCTAAAATATTGAAACTTTGATACTATTTTACAACGCCCCGAGTCCTAGACTCCGAGGGTTATTGTGAAAGCATAGAATAACCTTTTTAAATCTTTAATGGGAAATCAATATCTTTAAAGACTCACGGATCTGAGTAAAATGATAGAGGGAGTGTTAAACTAGTCTTTTGAAAAGGTTTGCTTGTCAATTTAAGAGACATAAACAGAAAATCTTTATCGGTTCATCAAATGAACAACAGTGTAACGAAAAATATACAGATGTGATAAACATTTATCATACTTCTTTTCAAGCTTCATAATACAACTTTTAAATAGAAACTCAAACTTGGTTCACATGTCGAAAAGTAAAACAACGATCTACTTTCATTTTCTCAAACTTTAGAAACTCTTAAAATAAAAATCCAAGGTTTTCAAGAATGTTCTAAAATCAATACAAAGTATCACGACCTCACAATTTCTTTCCAAAACGGGGGCTTCATGAGTAAACTCTACTCCAGGCCTTGCCCTTATCTATATCACCTAAAAGAAAGGTTTAATAGTCCATAAGTCAAAAAGCTAGTATAGTCATATAACCGCCCAATAACATTTGTTATATAACATGAGTGAATGCAATGAATGCCAATGTCATGCATGAAAACCATTCTCATGTCTTTTCAAACACTCACCCTTGATCGTCAATATCATTACTCGGATCATGGGCTTCCCGTCCACGTACCTAGCCTTAAATGTGCGGGACTTTGGGCCTTACGAATTACACGGAGGCCTAACCTTCAACATTACAAGGGTTTCTCGCAGCACATCCCGCAATTCGAGTTTCTAGTGGTACCCATCTCACATGCCTACCCACAAATCTGGGATTTCTATCTTTTCAAAACAAAATCCCTCCTAAAGGGTTTTATGCACGGAAATCTCTAATGTCTTTCCTATTCAAAACTTGGAAGTCTCTAAGATCTTCCTTTTTCAAAAATCGAAAGCCTCTAAGGTCTTTCATCCCAAAATCATTTTCTTGATTTTTGTGTTCATGCTCATGCTTATGAAGTGTTATAACATATGTAAGCGCTAAGCATCCAAACATATTCAATATTTCATAAGACAGATTATCAAAGCATACTATCGATTTAAGGCAACACAATAGACATAGTGAAATCATCTAGGTAAACACATAGCAACTCAAGTAACCACTTAAAGCATTACAGCCCAAGTAAACATGTAAGTACACCGTTAACATATTATACAACTTTTTAAGGGTTATACGAAACTACCATTCACTGAAGGTTGAATAAGTACTCAGAATAGAAACCGGAACTGCTCAATCTGTTACAAATCTTGATATACAATAATGTGCGTATATCAGTGAGGTACAACACCTCTAAGCATAAGTACAACTACTATTAAAGTGAGGTACAACTCTCAAAGCTTAGGGTACAAGGCCCCTTAGCTCAAAACTGATTTAAGTACAACAAAACAGAAGTTTTCACCAAACTGCCTCAGGTTGCTCGCGTGGCCCGCTCTAGTAAGTTATGCTTACTAAGGTCACATGAAGATTTAAAACAGATTTTAGAAAATAGCTTGGTCGCGCAGACAGGTCGCTCGCGCGGGTCGTTCGCACGAGATGTCACAGAAACGTCTTCTTCCTTCTTTTTCCCTTGTTTTGAAATCAAATACTAGTTTTTACCCATTTTGAAAACTTAATCCAAACATGACTTCCAATATATGAATCTTTTCCTTTTTCTGTGTAGATTTCAATACGAAATCATTTTTTATTGAAATTAAACGTAGCTCTCGATTTTATCGAAAAACCGAATGGTGACAAAACTTTAAATCGCCCAGTCGTCGCAACCGCTATGAATTAGCTGTTGAAATTCGAAAGGGAGTCTCGTGGAATCGAGACCTTTCATTTGATACAAAGAAATCAAGTTTCTATTATAGTTTTCTGCCCGCTATTTTAGACCATTAATGATATATATATATATATATATATATATATATGTGAAATTCTATATATATCTACCTATATCAACAAAGCTTGTAAACTGAAATCAATATATATATATAATTGATAAAAAGCTTACCCAAATGATTTTCAGAATGATAGTAAGAAGTGTTGGGAATTTTACACGCGAACTAAATTCCCCCAAATAAACACACACACACACACACATGAGCAGTAATTAAATATACACACCAAAGAAAAAATACACAGATTTCTACGTGGTTCGGCCAAACACCTACCTACGTCCACACCCGAGAGATCCATTCTTTCACTATTGAGTAAAACATGGTACAAGTTACATGAATTAAATCTCATAACCCAAATACAAGACCCATGTACATTCCCCACTCAATACCCCAAAGAACCTAACACAATTAATCACTGTAACATAGAGAAATCACAGAGATAAAAAACTACCCATCCCTATCTCACATCCCTATCATTGTGAACAACCCTCATAGAAAACCCCAATGATTAATATCTCTCTCACCCTAGACCATGCAACCCCCTGAGGGGATACCCCCAACTTGGTATACCAAGGGCATCCTAAATTCCTATACAACATCCCCTTAAATAGAGTTTGCAACTCATTACTTATTGGACAAGTAATACAACTCTATCACAAAGGAAACCAAATCACAATAGGAATCTAGCCAAATCACAATCCCTAAATTAATGGGATTATTCCACATATGATATAATCCCAACAAGAAGAATTTCCAAACAAATAAGCCAAGCTTTGCTTGTCCAATTACTCACTGGAATGAGTAAGTAATTATGTGTGTATATAAGTAATAGTATATATGTGTGTGTGTGTGTGTGTGTGTGTGTCGAGATCGAGATCGAGATCGAGAGAGAGAGAGAAAGAGAGAGAGAGAGAGAGAAGGGAGTATGTTGAGAGTTTGAGAGGTTGAGAGAATAAGGGGTGTATAAATAACATGTTTTTGCTTGGCCACCAAGTGGCTTCAATCTTAAGCCCCCATATACACAAAACACATATAGTACACATGCACATATTGTGCACTGAAATTAGTTTGGGCTCCTAGTTTAACATGAGAATTCCTTGTGTGTGTTGAGCTCACGCGATGGCATACACACACAGGTAAAAATTATACTGCTCAAAACCAAAACTGTTATTTTTTCTAATGAAATAATGTTTTTAACTTACGGGTCATTACACTCTACCCCCCTTAAAAGAATTTCGTCCGCGAAATTCAAATAAGGTCATCTGATAACAAGGTAATCGTAATGCAGTCCAAGGGATGTTTCGCACTCCGTCTTACAACATTACGAGCATTCTAAAATGTCGGATCGTAAGAACCTTATTCAAAGTAGGTCATAACACTTCATCTCCCCTGAAGTAATTTTCACAGAAGCCTAGTATCTTATCCTCAAATAGCATTCCTCAAAATTCGAAACAAGATTCAATTCTCAGAGTTCAACATCTACTGTAATTCAGGTTGAGAGATTCCTTAATCGCTTCATATATGCCGTAATATGATAACACTGTAAATAGGTTGAGAGATTCCTCAACCATCCCATATACACCGTAATAGAATATGCCTTGAGATAATACCATCAATAGGCTGAAAGATTCCTCAACCATCTATATACACCGTATTAGAATACGTCAAGATAATACCATAAATAGGTTGAGAGATTCCTCAACCAACCCATTCATACCGTATTAGAATACACCATAATATAAGATGAGAGATTCCTCATCTATACACCACAAATCGTAAACGAAATCATAAGGAAAATACCGCAATATCGCATCGTACGATAATACCATAAGGTATACCGTGAGATAGGTTGAGAGATTCCACAACCATCTAATATCCACAGAAATATACTAATATCAAATGATTAATATTTCCAATGACACTACCGTCAATCCCCGATATGCTCAACTCATATCCCCATGTACTCACATCACATCGCATAACCTAAGTTTGAAATCGAGATTAATGTTCCCAATGTGTGAACCACGAAATGCTTACCAGGACCAAGTCTAGGCAAAATATCAAATGCACTTTATGCTCTACCTCATGCGCTGTCTCAAATTCCTGTGCTCACAACAAATATAACTGCATATTACGATGTTCTCTATGCATTTCTTCTGATAATATTTCTCAAACGTATAACGGTTAACATAATACCTCAAAGATTCCATAGAATGACATGATCACTGAATGACATAATCATAGAATGATACGCTCTTTCTAGAAGAAAAAAAATGTATGAACTTGCACAGAAAGATAGTCACACTAAGAAAGCTCCACTGACATAACTAGTCATCAAAATCAAATGGCAAGGATCTGTAAAGGCAAGCATACCCAACTCATAAAGGAGTGAATTTAATCGTTCAAAAGAATTCCCAAGGAATAAGGAGTACCGAGGTCTAACCCAATGGAGAGACTACTTCAAAAAGTCAACAAGTTACCTATAACTGAACTCTCGAAATAGGGGGCATAGGAATTACACAAATGCTCTCGCTACCCATTTTACGCAAGAATCCAATTCAAGTCGCACTCATGAGTATAACACAATCGTGTACACGTCTCATGGGTATGCATAACGGCATAAACATATTCATAGAGAGACATATTTCTAGCATGTATGTCCCTTAACTAAACATGTAAGCATATAAGCATCTTAAACAACATAGCATGTTATATCACATAGTCCTGCAGGCAAGTAAGCATACTTAGTTCATCTTCTCAAAGACACTTAAAGTTAAAACTTTAAACAGTACATCACAAGTTATCAAGTAACATGTTAGTACACGATAATACATTTCTGAAGTCATTGACTAACATGTCAACAAACCAATTTCTCAATCAACATGAGCACATAACCCGGCATTCTGAAGTATTCGACCCGGTATGCTCTGATACCATGTGTAGCGGCTCGCCCCGCCACGAGTCCCGGCGACGGGGTGCTAATATAAAATATAAATAACAACCAGGAGCGGAAGAACTAAAGGACAGAACATACTTGTAATGATCTGAGTCCTAGACTTGAAGCTTACCTGAAAACTTTCTCTTTAGAAAAACAAATGTTTAAACTTTAAAAGCATTTAAACTTTGCAACTCTAAAACATTGAAACTTTAAAACTTCAAAACTTTGATACCATTTTACAACGCCCCGAGTCCTAGACTCCGAGGGTTATTGCGGAAGCATAGAATAGCCTTTTTAATCTTTAATGGGGAATTAAAATCTTTAAAGAGTCACGGATCTGAGTAAAACGATAGTGGAAGTATTAAACTAGTCTTTTGAAAAGCTTTGCTTGTCAATTTAAAAGACATTAATAGAAAATCTTTATCAGTTCATTAAATGAACAACAGTGCAACAGAAAATTTACAAATCTAATAAACATTTATCATACTTCTTTTCAAGCTTCATAATACAACTTTTAAATAGAAACTCAAACTTGGTTTCATATGTCGAAAAGTAATACAATGATCTACTTTCATTTTCTCAAACTTTAAAAACTCTTAAAATAAAAATCCAAGGTTTTCAAGAGTGTTCTAAAATCAATACAAAGTATCACGACCTCACAATTTCTTTCCCAAACGGGGGCTTCATGAGTAAACTCTACTCCAGGCCTTGCCCTTATCTATATCACTTGAAAGAAAGGTTTAATAATCTATAAGCCAAAAGGCTCGTACAGTCATATAACCGCACAATAACATTTGTTATATAACATGCGTGAGTGCAATGAATGCCAATTTCATGCATGAAAACCATTTTCATGTCTTTTCAAACACTCACCCTCAATCGTCAATATCATTACCCGGACCATGGGCTTCCCGTCCACGTAGGCCTAGTCTTAAACGTGCGGGACTTTTGGCCTTATGAATTACACGGAGGCCTAGCCTTCAATGTTACGGGGGATTCTTGCAGCACATCTTGCAATTTGAGTTCCTAGTGGTACCCATCTCACACGCCTACCCACAAATCCGGGATTTTTATCTTTTCAAAACAAAATCCCTCCTAGAGGGTTTTATGCACGGAAACCTCTAAGGTCTTCCCTTTTCAAAACCTGGAAGTCTCTAAGATCTTCCTTTTTCAAAAATTGAAAGCCTCTAAGGTCTTTCATGCTCATGCTTATGAAGTGTTATGACATATGTAAGCTCTAAGCATCCAGACATATTCAATATTTCATAAGATAGATTATCAAAGCATACTATCGATTTAAGGCAACACAATAGACATGCTAAAATCATCCAGGTAAACACATAGCAACTCAAGTAACCACTTAAAGCATCACAACTCAAGTAAACATATAAGTACATTGTTAACATATTATACAACTTTATTGAGGGTTATACGGAACTACCGTTCACCGAAGGCTGAATAAGTACTCAGAACAGAAATTGAAACTACTCAATCTATTATAAATCTTGATATACAATAATGCGCATACATATCAGTGAGGTACAACACCTCTAAGCACAAGTACAACTACTATTAAAGTGAGGTACAACTCTCAAAGCTTAGGGTACAAGTCCCCTTAGCTCAAAACTGATTTAAGTACATTAAAACAGAAGTTTCCACCAAACTACCTCAGGTCGCTCACGCGGGCCGCTCGCGCGGGACCTCACTTACTCGTGCCACTCGAGTGAGTTATGCTTACTAAGGTCACGTGGAGATTTAAAACAGATTTCACAAAATAGCTTGGTCGCACGGGCGGGCCGCTCGCGCGGGTCGTGCACACGAGATGTCACAGAAATGTCTTCTTCCTTCTTTTTCCCCTGTTTTGAAACCAAAAACTGGTTTTTACCCATTTTGAAAACTTAACCTAAACATGACTTCCAATATATGAATCTCTTCCTTTTTTTTTGCGTAGATTTCAAATACGAAATCAATTTTTTTTGAAATCAAATGCAGCTCTCGATTTTATCGAAAAATCGAATGGCGACAAAACTTTAAATCGATCGTTCGTCTCAACCGCTATGAATTAGCTTTTGAAATTCGAAAGGGAGCCTCGTGGGATCGAGACCTTTCATTTGATACAAAGAAATTAAGTTTCTATTACAGCTTTTCTGCCAGCTATTTTTGACCCTTCATGATATATATATATATATATATATGAAATTCTATATATATCTACTTTTATCAACAAAGCTTGTAAACTGAAATCAATATATATATATATATATATAATTGATTAAAAGCTTACCCAAATGATTTTCAGAATGATAGTAAGAAGAATTTCCAAACAAATAAGCCAACCTTTGCTTGTCCAATTACTCACTGGAATGAGTAAGTAATTATGTGTGTATATAAGTAATAGTATATGTGTGTGTGTATTTCGAGATCGAGATCAAGATCGAGAGAGAGAGAGAGAGAGAGAAAAAAAAGGGAGTCTGTTGAGAGTTTGAGAGGTTGAGAGAATAAGGGGTGCATAAATAACATGTTTTTGCTTGGCCACCAAGTGGCTTCAAGCTTAAGGCCCCCATATACACAAAACACATATAGTACACACGCACACACTGTGCACTAAAATTAGATTAGGCTCCAAGTTTAACATGAGAGTTCCTTGTGTGTGTTGAGCTTACGCGATGGCACATAGACACAGGTAAAAATTATACTACTCAAAACCAAAACTGCTATTTTTTCTAATGAAATTATGATTCTAACTTACGGGTCATTACATTAAGAATATTTTCAATAAGGTCAAGACAGGGTATCATTGGTATGGGTAGTGGTTGAGGGCAATATTTTTGGAAGACAACATAAAACTTACCCTATGAGAATAAGTAACCTTAAGGGTTCGTTTGACAAACTGAAAATTAAGTACTAAAAAATTAACCATTGGGTTATAATATTTAAGCACTAAAAAATTTAAGCTACTTAATTAGTAATATTAAAAATAGTATTTTATGTGCTAGAATAAACTGTATTTGGTAGAATTTTTTCACTTAAAGTCCCTACCCTCTCACGTCAATCCCATGAGCCTCTTATCCATTCTCATTCAGTGGGGGATCAAGTCAAAATAGAAAAAGTTTTCAGTAGTTTTTTTGGTTCTTTTTTAGTTAAGTCGTACATTATTAAACACACTGAATAAAATAAATGAAATTCAACACTTAATTGGCTTATTAAACACATTCTAAATTTATTTTCTTGTGACTTGCACGTTACAGATTTAAAACTCAAAAACAGTTCTTTCACAAAGATACCTAGCTAAGCTATAGACATTTGTAAAACGTGAGAATGCTCAAACTTGGATAAGACTTCAGTAATATTATTTCAGTACATTTTGTTAGGTTCTCCTCACCATTTTGAAACTATTTTTTAAGATTGTATTTCTTTAAAATTAATTTTTTTTAATTGTGCATCTTTGTGAGAGGACCTAACGAAATGTACTGAAACAACTTTACTGAAGTATTGTCTTACTTTGCAAAGATTTATTGAAGTAAGAAGTACTGACTCCACTCCTCAGACCTCGGTGACTCTACTCAATGAATCAATATCATCTCATACATGTGACTGAGTATTAGACCTTTGATAATCTGATCGCCATAGCTGCAAATTTTCAAAAACACAAACAAGGTCTGGTAGGGTTAGAGAAACCCTAGAAATCAATCAATTGCATTGGAGGGTTTGAAATGATCAATGAATTGAAGACAACAGGGTTGAATTGAAGCGTTAACCTAGAACTGAACGAAAGAATTATAAGCGAGTAAGAATTGGGATCAAAATTGAGGGTTTGATGATTACGGGGTGTCAAATAGGGGCCAATCAACTCGTCCATTGGCCGGTCTCAACTCGCCCCACTTTGCGGATTAACCCAGCTCGTGGCTTAACTCGTTGGGTATGAATCCGGGTCCACTTCTTTTTCTACGATCCATAACTCACCCCATGATCTTGTTCGCCTAACTCGCTAAGTCACTCGCCAACCCGCCCAACCAACTAACCTAAGCCATTCTCAGCCCAACCCGCTAATCCAACCCTTCCCCGGCACAGGAGCCAGTGAGCCCAGCTCGCCCAAACCCGTCTAACCGACCACTACTCCTGGCCCGTTAACTTTGATATTTCATTTTGAATTTTTGCATGAATTGATTATTGATGTGATTCATCATTGATTCATTCATTAAAGGCACTACCCTCTAGGCACTCTGTGCAGACTGCACTACAGTCTGTAGGCGTTGTGAATGATTCAATGATCAATGTGAACTTGTGTTTTTAAGTTACTATTTTTCTAAAATCAGTTTTTAAGTTTAAAAAAATAGTTTCTAAAAAATTGTTACTTAAAAAAAACAGTTTACGGAAACAGATTTTAAATGATTTTAGTTTTAAAAAATTGTTTTCAAAACACTAATATTTAAAAAAGAAACAGATTTGAATTTATTTTAGTTTAAAAAGCTGAAATTGTTTTTAAGTTCAAAAAACTGTTACATAATAAAATAAAAAAATAAAAATAAAAATAAAAACAGTTTCTAAAATACTGTTACTTAAAAATAAACAGATTTTAATTGATTTTAGTTTAAAAACTATTTTTAAATTTAAAAAACTACAACAGTTTTTAAGTTCAAAAAACTGTTACATAATATAAAAAATAATAATAATAATAATAATAACAGTTTTATACAAACAGATTTTAGTTGATTTTAATTTAAAAGTTCCACCATGGATCAACCCGTGAATCATTCCGTGGATCAACCTGTGAATCAACCCATGAGCTAACTAACGGATCAACCCGCAAACCAACCCATGGATCGATTCGCAAGTTACCCCGCCGTGCCCCACCCCGCACACTAGACCTGCGAATCTATGGGGTAAGTCGAATTAACAATATTCCCCTAACGAGTCAACCCGTCCCGCCCTGCCCCGCTTGCCTCTCCAACCCGTCCAAATTCGCCTAATTCGCACAAATGGCAGGGTGGGGCAGGGCGGGCAGCCCCGCTTGACACCCCTATTGATGATGAAAGAGATGACGAGACCGATTTGTCAGAGAAGAGAGAGGGACCAGCGAAAAACAACTTCGAAAATTTTCCAAAAATTGTCATACCCCAACCCACCTTGCGTAAGTTAGGGCACATGTAACAAAGCCCATACACCAAAACTTACACTAATCATTAAGAAAAACATGATTTAGACTCCATAAAAGATCTTTTTTGACACAAAACAGCCCCAAGGGCAAAATAGTCATGTATAAATTATAGCCAAATTTTATACTAAAAGATAGATTTTTGAGTCTCGGTCCCAACGCAAAAAACGGTGCGCAAATCTGAGTTTTCTAGAAAGAGTTATGCTTATTTCCATAAAAGCCAGCGGCTTAGTAAAATAGGGGCGGATCGATCCTCCCTTTGAGGCCGGATCGATCCGACTTCACATTTTCTAGAAGAATGTCCCTGAAAAGTGGCGGATCGATCCACGACAATGGACGGATCGATCCAGCTTCTGCAAAACAGTTTTCTGCTGCTCAAAACTTCATTTTTACAAGTTCAAATCAATACCAAACTTAACCAAACTTCATGGGACTTTAAAAACAACCACTTCAAACATACCCAAGTACTTCCAAATACTAACACAAGATATCCAAGTGTAAAACCACAATCAAAACACATAAATTCTTTCCTAGAATCATGCATTTACTCCCAACATCAACATTCTTCCCAAACAACATAAGAACTTCTAAAAAAGTATTTCAAAGCACTCTCATGTGTCTCCAAACCTTAACTAAATAGCAAAAGAGTTTTCAAAGTCATTTTCAAACACTTGGTTAGCTACTCACACACCCAAAACTCATAATGCTCCAACTAGGCATTCAAGCATGCATCAAATCCACATTTTACCCCAACATAAGCATGAATACTCAAACAAGAATTACTAACTTCCCAAGTTTCTTCCAATACACATGACAAGTGCAACTCACTTCATAAGACACAACTAACATCAAAAGCCAACTTGACATATTACAACTTTTCCAAAACATATGTTGGTTAAATACTTCAAAGACATAATTATATATGGAAGCCAAAATACTTAAGTCTATAAAACACTGAAGTCTATGAAACTTATCCCAACATATGAATGATTGTGAACAGGTTGACCGAGTCAATTAATGGTTATTGGTTAAAGTTGCAGATTTGCAAGGGTTAATTGAATTATATGTGAAGGAAAACTATGAGATTGTGTAGCCATTGATACTTACCATTCCGAAATGGCGTATTTGAATGTATTAAAATTCTAACATTTTGCAAGAAGCAATGAGAATAAAATTGAGTGGTAGTAGAATGATTTACCATAAGCTGGTGAATGAGGGAAGAAAAATGTATTACAAGTAGTTGAGTTCTATTTTCAAAATGATTGAAGAAGGGTGTCTATAATGGGAAAAGAAACATTCCTAAAAGTATTATCTGCGGTAAGTAATGTAATTTGAGAAAAAAGAATAAGGTTGCAAATCAAATTTATGGGATTGTTTGGAGAGTTGAAAGGGATGTGAACTAGTAACCGGTAACTTGTCGATGAAAGTTGCAATTAGAAATAACCAAAGGAGTGTGATGTATTTCAAGCGTTCGTGTTATAGTGTTAATCGTCAGGTTTGAATTGAAGATGTTTGTGGAATATTGGAAATTCGAGAAAGGAAAAAAAATTTGTGTATACTTCTCTGATACTATGAGATGGGGAAAGTTTGGGGATAAACTTCTTAAAAGGGAGGGGGAAGTGTAACACCCGTACCCAGAAAAGAAGACTAATCTAATGTTAATGTGTGATAATCAATGTTAAATAATGCTCATGATGGTTTAAGGTGGGGATATGAACCCACAGCTGAAAAAATGTTCAAATGCGGACACAGATGAAAGTACTGTGATAAGTAGGACTGTCATAAAAGTGGGGCCCAATGAGGGTCTAGTTAAAATAATTTGTATTTAGATGTCATTATATGCTTATATGGATACTTGTTTAAATGTTTAAAGATATTATTAAGTCATATGTCAGGTAATGGGGACCAGTTTGGGTACCCATGTGAGGGCATATTTGAAAATGATTCATAATTGGTAGGTTTAATAGCAACCTTATAATACATGTGGGACCCACACGAGACATAGATTAAACTCACTTAGAAATGTTGGGTAGTTAATATAAATATTTGGGAGATTTCATAAACACTTAAAAAAGTTGGGGGAGGTAAGTGTAATATGATTAAAGTTGAATGTTTATCAACTAGAGTCAAGAGGTGACTCATTTTTCAGCAAAATATAACATATATATAGAGAGAGAGACACGTAGAAAAAGAGGAAGAAGAAAGAACGAAGACGGCGGGGGTTTCTCCGACAACGTTTGATGACATTCCTTCGTCGTCCGACGTTCGTTTTTCAATCCGAGACCGGATTTGGACTCATAGAGGTAAGAGGATCACATGCATGTCTTTTATTTTTAGTTTCGATAACATTTTTCCGGTGACCATTCTTGGTTGTTAGCAATTGATGTATCAAAATCATGTAGGATTAACTCTAGAACAAGAATTGGGCAAGAATCTAGCTTGGAATTGGTTTTTAGGAGCAAATCGGCTAAAAATTGAGGAGGTGAGTATTCTAATCTCAAAATTGGGTGTTTAGACATGTTCATGTGATAATTGTTATCTTAAAATGCTTACTTCATGTTTGTGTAGCTATGATTATGATGAATTTGAGTGAAATCATGTCAATGGTGTCAAAATTTCTATGTTTATATGCTAAGTTGCTTATATGTTTATGTGGATCAAAGGAAAGTCAAGTAGTGGTCACTATTTATAGGTCCCATATGTAAGGGATAGGAAGCCCTCAATGAGTGGGTCGTGGTGACGACCACAATAAAATGACAGTGACGCCTTCTGTAATAACCTACATTTTCATTTAATTATTTGTAATTGCATTTGTCATATTTAAATTCAAAAATGTTTGCTTTTATTAATTTCCCTGTGTAATTTTGTGGCTAGTCTAATTTCATAAAAAAATAATTTTTGGGAGTTCAACTGCAATTTTATGAATTTAAGAAGTACCTGTGTCGAATTTCAAAACTGTATTTCAAAACGGTGGAAATAATTTCTATTGACTCAAACTGTATTTTGATAAAATCAGGAAACTATTTCTAACGTTAAAATGAATTTTCTGTATTTTGTGGTGAACACCGCACTGCGGAAATACCAGTTTGTGTTCAAAACTGTCCGCGCCAGGTTAAACTTCCACAGATTTTGGAAGTGATGTAAAGCAAGATTTGACACTTGCTTTACTTTCCATTTATGGTAACTCATCATTGGGTTGGGCTTGTTTGGGAATGCTTGTTGTGTGTGTGTATTCTTATGCCATAAGCTGATTTTCCCAAACAATTTTCATTTGCCCCCTAGTAGTCTAACAACTCCTCTTCAAGCTATGATGGTGTACATATACGTATGTATATATCTGTGTATATATTGGTTTTAGTTAATTGGAAAACAAAATTCTTTTGTTGAGTATAGGTTAATGAACTTGGTGGCCAAGTTTGCCAAAATATCTATAAGACTCCCTCACATACACTCTCACATTCACTGCATTCTACAATTGAAATTCAGAGAGAAAAGAGAGAGCTTGAGAGAAGAGTTATACAGAATTTTAGTAAGAAGAAGCTTCAATCTCCATAGCCAAAGCTTGGAGTTTGGATTATAAATTCTTGTTTCTTTCTCAACAACTTCTATTATCTTTATCACAGTGAGTATTTAGAACTCACTCAGAATGTACTACATATTTATTTACTGTGTGTTTGTTTAATTTTGTCAACCACCATTGATGAATTTGTGTATGAACTCCATAGCTTGAAAGTCATGATTTTTCAAACTTAACCAAAGTCTGATTTCTTAGATAAATATGAAAGGTTCATATCATATATGCCATGTTTAAAGTTTTAGAACTTAATTTGTTCATATGAAAAAGTATATAAGAAATTAAGTTTTGTTATCTTGTAATCTTTCATAAAATTCTAAAGTTATAGATTGATTTATGTAAAATTGATTGTAGATTCATAATCCTTGCGAAAAATCAAAGAGATTCATATATTATAAGGCATGGTAACTTACGGATTCAAAAATGAGTCAAAATGACCCCTTAATTCTGAAACAAGGAATTATGACGAAGAAGACGAAGCTACTACATGAACTCGCGTGCGCGAGCAGCACGCGTGAGCGACCCCTCGCGCGAGCGGCCCGCGTGCGCGATCCGTGTGGTTTTAGGCAGATAGGAAAGATCCTAGTAAAAAAAATGAAAATTAAGCATATCGCGCGAGCGACTCGTGCGAGCGATTCGCGCGCGCGATCTCCCTGTATTCTGGCAGTTGGAAAAGTTTTATAAAAGAAAAGGAAAATTGGACATATCGTGCGAGCGGCTCGCACGAGCTGCCCGCTCGCGCGACTTTGGACAGTTTCTGGTTTTTGCTTGTTTTATGTTAAGAGGGTGATGTTTCATGGAATTTTAAAGCTCTATTTGGGAAATTTACTCTAACAGAAACCTATTTGGTTATGTTTGGACGATTAAAACGATGTATTACGACTTATCAATCCCCGTACGCACGCCGTTTATATAATTTAGTAATTTACCTCATGTTTAAAGTTTCGTAACATACATGTGGAGTCAGTTGTACATGTTTGGTGAGTGTGAATGTTGGTCAGTGTGGTAAAGAGAGTGTGATTGAGATTGTGTTGTGGATACTCCCTGGTAATTGTGTACCAAAGTGTGACGTGTCGAGATTGCGGTGAGAGTATCTTTGAAATGCGACAGTGGCAAAACTGGACACTCCCTGACGCCCATGATAGCGTTAAAGTGTGTGACGCCGAACTTGGACATTCCCTGGCACCCATGGTAGGGCTAAAGTGTGGCCTACGAACACTCCCTAGTACCCGAGTCTAGATACTGCGTGAGGTTACCTCCGGTATTTGCGAGGCGGATTAGGTACTAAAGTGTGAGGCATTGGACACTCCCTGGTACCCAGAACCAAAGTGTGAGGCAAACTGGACATTCCCTGGCACCCCTGTGCTAAAGTGTGGCTATCGGAGTATTTCAAAGATACTGGTGTGAGATAGTGGGTTGTTGTGTTTGTCGAGAGAAAAGAGTCGGTAAGATGAGATGGTAAGATGAGATGGTGCATTGTTTTCATACACGGTCACATATATGTGAATTAAAGCTTTCAAGTGATGTTGTGGTTGTTTTCTAAAAATGAACTCTTTACTTTAATATAAACTTGTTAAATTAATTGGGAATTGGAAAATAGTAAATGAGTATGTGTTATATTCAAAGTTATGTTTTTAATACTCACCAGCTTCTTGAAGCTGACGGCGTTGATGCGTCCTGGACATTCGTGTCTAGGCTTTTCAGGTTATGATATTGCCCATATGACTACGCAAACTGAGAATCCTTGCTGGATAGAAAATTTACTTATACATGTTTTAAGTTATGAACTGAATTCTATAATAAGGATAACTGTAATAGACGATAGATATTGTTTTGTTTTAAGGCGGCTTGTGCTTTAGTTGACCCCGTATTGTAATATGTAATAAGTTAGCAATATTTGTAAGCCTTGATTGCTCTGCTCTGATTATTATGCTTATGTTGTTCGACGTGTGGGACGGAATTGATCCTTCAAACTGTCGTGACCTACGGTCCATAAAGGAAATTAAACGCTTTCCATATTTATGCTACGTTGGGGCGTGACACCTTCGTGGTCACAAGTGCAAAAGAGACGCTATATGCGACAAAAGAGTGAGGAAGATCCGGGGTGAAAAGGACCCAGGGGTGGTGACTGGAGTTACTTGACTTTCCGGAGATCATTATGTTGTTATTTATGATGATTGTTGCATTTACATGTTAAGCATTTAAATAGCATGATTAGTTCTCTCACTAAGCGAAAGCTTAAACGAAATATATTTTCTGTTGTAGTTATTGAATAACCATCGCAGGTACCGAACGGGAGAATGAGAGGAAATGAACCGCACGTCGGGCTGGGCGTGGGAGTTGTGTCTATGTGGATATGCTTATATGCCTAGTAAGTTTATGTTTAAAATGTACCTATTGTTGACAATGTATAAATACCCTGAGTTGGAAAATCCTTGTAATATGTCAAGTTTAGGTTTAGGTGTTTAATGTGTCCTCTAGTATGAATGGAATTTGCAAGTCTTGGAGTTACTTATGGATGCTTGGGAAGAAAACTTAGTAACTTTTGTTTTAAAACTTACCTTGGTATCCTTATGTTGAATGGCCATGTGTATATTGGGAGTAACGTGGACTTAGATGCAAATTCTTGGTTCATAAGAGAAATTAATGTTTAAATTGTCTTAGCACACACTTGGATATGTTGTGTTAATGTTTAGAACTCTTGGAGTTGTTTTGGTAATGTTTTTTATGTTCCCATGAAGTTAGGTTAAGTTTGGTTTTGTTTTGAACTTGTAAAATGAGGATTTTTAGAAGCAGGAATCAGTTCTGCAGAAGCCGGATCGATCCGGCCTTTGCCGCGGATCAATCCGCCCCTTTTCGGGAACATTCTATAAGAAAATTTCAATTCAGATCGATCCAACCTTAAAGGGAAGATCGATTCACCCCTGTTTTACTCAGTTGTCCACTTTTACGGAAACAAGCATAACTCTTTCTAGAAAACTTGGATTCGCGCACCGTTTTTTGCGTTGAAATCAGGACTCAAAGACCTATCTTTTGGTATAAAATTTGGCTATACTTTATTAAAGACCTTTTTTCCCTTGGGCTGTTTTATGTCAAGAAAGTTCTTTTATGGAGTCTAAATCATGTTTTTCTTAGTGATTTGTGTAAGTTTTGGTGTGTAGGCTTTGTTACACGTGTCCTAATTCGCCTGAGGCAGATTGGGGTGTGATAGTTTTTGGTATTAGAGCAAAAATTGTCACATCTCAACCCACCCAGTGGATTAGGACACGTGTAACCAAAATACACTTATAAGCAAGAAACCATGTTAGTTATTAAGAAAACAAGATTTGAACCAACATAAAATGACTTGCTATGATAAAACAGCCCCAAGGGAAAAATGGTCATTTGGGAAAGATAGCAAAATTTTACACCAAAAGATAGGTCTTTGAGTCCCAGTTCTAACGCAAAAAACGATGCTCGAATCCAAATTTTCTAGAAAGACTTATGCACGTTTCCGTAAAAGTCGACGTGCGGTGAAAAACATAGGCGGAACGATCCGCCCTATAAACCCGAATCAATCCGACTTGCTGTTTTTTCAATAGAATGTCCTCCAAAAAGCTCAGATCGATTCATCCTTTAACTCGGATCGATTCGGGTTTTGCATAACAGTTTTCTACTGCTAAAAACCTTGTATTTACATATCCAAGTCATCACAACCCATCCAAACTTCATGAAACTTTAGAAAAAACACTTCAAACACATTTCTAAGCTTATCCAAACAATAACCAAACATATAGAGCTCCATACAACTACAGTTGGAACATGGAAATATTGCCAAGTTTGCTCAAACATAGAAAACTTATTGAAAAGGAATTCATAAACTTTGCAAACAACTTTATTACAACCAAAACTCCTTCAAAACATATATACACAAACTCTTTTGAGCCAAAACAAACCACAACACTCATTCCTTGCTCAAACCACATAGTTATGAGAATTTTACTCCAAACATTCCAAAACTTTCCATACCACTTGGTTATAACCAAGACTTGTCCAAAACACTTGTGACACCATTCCAGACTTGCCGGAAAGGCCCATCTTTATCAACATACACAAATCATAGTTTTAACTCAAGGAAAAATATAGAATTCTCAAAGTAAAACTCAAAATCGTACCCCCTAAATGCTTATATTACAACATAAGTTTTATAATGCAATCTATTTCAATACTTGAAACACTATTTTCGGTATTACAAATTAAATGGCTTAAATTTTCAGTAATTAATTTTCAGTACTTAATTTTTAGTTTTTTCAAACGGACCATCATCCTGAGGTATTACCTAATATTAGAGACGTTCCTTGAGTTTTGAATAATTTCAATTACCTCCCTTATTTTTAAAAGTTTGTATCACTCACCTTCCTCCGTTAACGATCGTTAACGGAAATGGATGGAATTTTGCAATGTTAATATATTTTTAAGATAAAATGACATTATTGCCCTTGTTGTTGACTGATTGACTATGGCTTTGTTTGGTACTTGGATTTAGAGAAAGAAAAGAAAAGAGAAAGAAAAATAAAGAAGAAAACTATTTTCCTTTTATTTTTCTGCTTTATGCTTAAATAACATTAAAAATTAATATTTCCTAAAACTCAATTGTAATGTAAGAAAAAAGGAAGGAAAATCACTTATAACATTCAAAATACTAAATGATCGACGAGGGTTTAAAGCGTGAAATCCCAAAGACCGGCATAGAAGAAACTCTTGAAGCAAAGTCTGATGACTTCATCAGACAGATCAAATTGACAGCGAGGGGAACTTTTTAGTGATCCCCAGAATCTCTCTGGCGAGGGTGGTGTACATGAGTAATGCTAGAGTCACAAAGATATGCTCACAAAAGGATGTGGCATCCCATGTGGCAGAGTTAAGTGTAGTGGTCTTACTACCACATGGGTGCCACATCCTTTTGTGAGCATCTCTTTGTAACTCTAACATTACTCGGTGTACATAGCCCGGTGGTGGTAGTCATCGTCGTAGTTCTTGACGATGTCTACGTGATCAACATTTGGGTTTCGGTTGGGTAGAAGAATTGAGACCGGAGTAAGAATTCGTGAAGCTATTTCCAGTTCCGACTTTGTAGGAGGCCGAAGAGGCTAGGTTTTGGGCTACGTCAATAGAGTAGGTGACGGTGAATCAAATTGCCATAGCTATAATCTTTAAAAACACGAACAGGGTCTGGTGTAGAGTGGTTTCAAAGACGAATGTGAGAGGGTAAGAGAAACCCTAGAAATCAATAAATGCCATAAGTGAATTGGAGACAATAGGTTTGAATTGAAGTATTAACCTAGAACTGGATGGTATGGGATAAAAATTGAGGGTTTGGTCATGGGAGATATCGAAGAACGTGACAAGAGAGATTGAGACTTGAACAATCTCTTCAAAGAGAGAGAGAGAGATGAAAAACCCAACAAGAGAAATGATGGAAGTTAGCAGAGTTGAGGTTTAATGCAGGGTTTATTGTGATTGTTTCATGTAGTTGTCTAAGTTTCGGGATAGCACAATGATCGAATTCCGATAATGGCCGTGGCATCGAACATCTTTTCATCAATTAGTTTAAGTAGTTGCTCTGGAAAATTTAGTTTACTTAGAAAATGTACTCATTTACAAAGTGAGGCATAGCTCAAGTGGAAAAGAGGTTGGCATTTAAGTCATCTCTATGGCTTAGTTCGAAGTTTGAACCTCCCCCTCATGCCATGAAAAATGAACTTGTTTTCTTTCTAATATATAAATATATATATATAACACCTAATAAACTTGACCACTTTGAAGAATATTTTTTGGGTAAATATCACATACCTTCATTGAGGTTTGACGTTATTATACATGCCACCCCTTACATTTCAGGAATCACACTACTTCATGTACTTTGAATTTCAGTAACAAATTTCTCTTTTGGTAACTCATCGTTGGACAATGTCATACCCCAAGCCGCCTTGTGCGGATTAGGACAGGTGTAACAATGCTACAAGCGCTCAACTATACAAATTAGCAAAGGAATACACGAATTATTAAGAAATACATATGTGAAACAACATAAAATAGCTTTATTGTGACAAAATAATCCCAAGGGAAAAATGGTAATTAATAAGATATAACAAATTTTATACCAAAATATAGGTATTTGAGTTCCGGTTCCAACGCAAAAAACGGTGCCCAAATCTGAATTTTCTAGAATGAGTTATGTCCGTTTCCGTAAAAGCCGTCTGGCTTAAATTTGCCCAGCGGATCAATCCGGTTTTAATAGATTGTCATCTCTGGTCCCTCCAGAAGCTCTGGATCAATCTGCCCAACGCCCGAATAGATCCGGTTTCTGCAGAACTTGATTTTTGACATAAAACATCTACTAAACCAGCCCAAACATATCCAAAACATCACCAAACCTCATGAAACCCTCAAGTAACATTCCAAACACATTCCCAAATATATTTTAACATTAACCAAGCATGTGGAATATACACATACTCATGACTGTATCAAATCTAATATGAACACAACTCCTTTTTGGTTCAAAACAAGTTTTGAAGTTTAACTCTTGTCGAAAACTAGTATCTCATGAAATCTTGTCAGAAATGAACTTATTGTTATAGCCAATAACATAGAACATTAGGAAACCATATATAAACCAATCCCAAGTATTCAAACCATGAATGTAACCTCATTAGAGTCAAACAAGTGAATCAAATCTAAATTCTTTCCAAGAACAACCATAAGCATGAAACTCTCCAAAAAGGACTTCAAAATCTTTCAAACCACTTAGTTACAAAAAGGACCTTCTCCAAAGGAGTTGCGATGCATATCCGGACTTGCCGAAAAAGTCCATTCCCAACCAAACTACACATATCCATAGTTATCACCTAAGGACATATATAGAGGTTACAAAGACAAACTTCAAATCCTCCAACTCTACAACCACAAGTCAAGGCCTTAAGCCACAAGTTAAAGATCTCAAGCCACAAGTTACACCATATTACAAGCTAAAAACATAACTACAAGCCCCAAATCTCTCCCCCGTTCCCGAGCACGTTACTTCCTCTCCGAATATTGCTCCATACCTGCAGTGGTTGTTATTTACCACAACAGAAAAGGAAAACAGTTTTCTTAAGCATTACGCTTAGTGAGTAATCTAAACATGATTGAATGTTTAACATGTGCAATACTACAAATAACCACATATCTCATATTTGTAATCGCCGAGTCACCGGTTTGATTCATTCAAACCCGAAGACCTCCCTTGATCCCATGGTCACTTCTATTCCTTGGACTTCCATATTTATCAGATTCTTTCTCTTCACCACCCTTATTACTCCCAACAATGAATCATTTCCTGATGCTCATTGATTACCACATAAGCATATAAACATATAATCACATAAGCATAGCAACTTTTCACATATTTGACATAAAATCATAAATCCAACAATTTCATTTCTTCTAAACATGCTTTCAACAACCCAATTTATATAAGAAACATTGAACACCTTAAACCACAATCACTCTTAGGATAGAAAACTCTCCTTCTCAAATTATATGCAATTATACTCTTAAAATCCCGATTCAAGCTAGAACTAAAGCCAATTCTTGTTTTAGAGTAATCCTACATAGTTTTGGTACAACAAATATCATCTATCAAGAACGGTTGCCAGAAAAACGTTGTCAAAAATGAAAACAAATTATTTGCATGTGATCCTCTTACCTCTACGAGTCCAAAAGTGGTCTAGGATCGTAAATCCGGCGAATGGCCGCGACGGAACGGCGAAAAATGATGTCAGTGACAGTTCCGTCTTTCTCTCTCGGTGAGCTCTTTCTTCCTTTTCTTCAACTTCTGTAAAAATGAGAGTCTAAACTCTCCTATTGACACACACACATCATATGCAGGTGATGTGTCACATACCTATTTTCATTTACACCCCCGGATTTTATTAAGTTCTCATTATGAAATCCCTCAAACTTTCCATTAACTACCCAATTATCTAATGAGAGTTTATCTAAGTCCCCTATGGGTCCCAACGTAGGTCCCACATATTTTGTGAAGTTGCCATCGCACCTACCAATTATAAGTCTTTTTTTCAATTATACCCTTATTTGGGTGTCCAAATTAATGCTAACACATAACAATAATATTTGAAAGCAACTTAACAAATATTCATGTAATCATATAAAATGCATTTAATCATTTAAAATGCAAATTACTAATTAGCCCTTCATTGGGTCCTACTTTACTACCTATCCCACCTCACTGGGGACTTTTCCAAATGATGTCCTTCTCTGAACACTTTTCATACGGGCGAGTCCAAAGCCTCCCCTTATTCCATAATATACACTAATTATATAAATTAATGCATATTAAGATAATTAACCATTTTTCCCGGGTACAGGTGTTACAGACAATTTAACAGTTAGGTGCTGATTTTCCAAAAAATAAATTGACAAAATGCCAAAAGTGCCCTCCATATGTAAATAGTCTAGAATACCATGGCTCATCCTTTTTTTTTCTCTCCCCCTTTGCCCCCTTTCAATCACAACCACTAAAGGACCATTCACTCTTCAAATTGAAATTTGGTATTTACTCTTTAGGGGAGCATTGGCGCGATGGTAAGGTTGCTCCATTGTGATATGGAGGTCATGGGTTCAAATCTATAAACAGCATCTCTACTTGTAGGGGTAAAGCTGCATACATCTTACCCTTCCTAGATCCCGTAATGGCGGGAGCCTCGTGCACTAGATTGCCCTTTTACTCTTTAGGGTTTGTGATGTTTGCACTTGGGCCTGACCGGTGGCCCGGGCCTACACGGGCCGGGCCAGACGGGCTTTAGGGCCGGGCTTTAGGTCCAGGCTTTTAGGCGGGCCGGGAGTGTTAGGGAGGGAGTTTTGAAATTTGAATTTTAAAAATTTGAATTATTGTTTTGGGGGAAAAAATTGGTTGGGAAAGTTTAGTTGTATATCATATGTAAATTGTAAATTTATATTTGTTGTTAAATTTTACTCTTTATTATTAATTTACATAAAAATAAAGATTACCTAAGAAAATTATTTATTATTCAATAAAAATTAAAGATTACTAATAAAAACTAAACATTACATTAATTCATAAAGTAAAAAAGTTTATATTAATTCTATTAAAAACTAAAGATTACAAAACTAAAGATTACATTAATTCACATCAATACATCATATGTAAAATTTACATTTATTATTAAACTTTAGTACTTTACTCTTTATTATTATTGTTATTATGTTTATGTAAACTTTACTCTTTATTATTATTATTTTATAAATTTTACGATTATTATTATTCTGTAAAATTGGTTGTTAAAGTTTAGGTATATGAGTATATCATATGTAAATTATAACTTACATTTGTTATTAAACTTTACTCTTTATTATTATTGCATAAAAAATAAATCTCATTTCGACTTCATCATCATCCTTGTCACGCCCCGGATCCATACATATGAATCTAGGTCACGTGGCACGCCATCAAGGCTTACCAACAATGATTAAAGTTCTAAAAAATGACCTTAATAAAAGTTTTGCTACAAAACAACCAACTTCCAAATAGTTTTTCAAAGGTTATATTAAACGCGTGTCCAAACACTCCTTAACGAGTTTTGTTTTCAAAAGTAACAGTTTCGTAAGTCAATGGATCCCAAAAGGTACCTCCATGCCTAATTAGAAGTTGTTCCGAACATTGGAAGTAGGAGTTTGAAATTTCTGGCAGGGGGCATTTCGACCGGTCGAATTGCCCCGTTCGACCGGTCGAATGGGGTCTGTGCAGAATCCAAACCTCCAAAAGATCGTATTCACAATTGCCGGCATTTTTTCGCAAACGCCGTTAATTACCGGTGCTTCCTAATAAACGCCGTTAATTCCCGGCGCTTCCGCGACAAACGCCGCTAATAAATCAATACCTCTTTTACCCAAATCAACCAACCCAAATCAATTCAAACCAAATCGTTTCAAATCAAATTATTTCAAACCAAACCAATTCAATTGCAAGTTAAACCTTCTAAAGACTTGTAAGAACATATACATCCATTTATACAACCACCATAAACCCGTCCCGGATTACAAGTATCAAAACTACAAGTTTCACACGTCTTGGCAACCAAGGTCCTAAGGTGAACCAAGTGCCGTACTCGCATATATAACAAGTCTTAATACAAGTTGCACGGTTAAACAATCGGCATGAGTTAAACACATTAAAAAAGTGCTACAAGTTCTATAAACGTTAGGAGCTTCCGGTCCTTCCTCGCCTCATTACCCGCGATTCTCTCCTCCAGTCCTTGTCCCTGAATGGTTATTTATATAACCACAGATATATGGATTTGTTTAAGCTAACGCTTAGTGAATAACATAAATCAAGCATACGGATGACAAATATGTTCCAATCCATCATAACACATAACTATTGGTCTCTAGGGAATAAGTGCACCTTCACCGATCCAAAGTCTTAAGACTCAACCACGACCCATGCCCCTTCGACATGTCGCATAAATGTCTTTCTCGGCAAGTGACCGTCGTCACTACTAATCCTCCCCCTTCGAGAGGACGTCTCACGGTGAATTAGCACGAATCCCCCTTTAACCCACATAAGCACATAAACATGCTCAACTAGCAAATCATCATGCTTTTCAATTCAACATGCCTTGGGCCTCCTTTACTGTCACGCCCCGAAAACCGAAGCGCGAGGAAAGAGAAAAGATAGAGAGAAAAGAATTAAAATACAATCACAAAATGCGGAAGCGACATTAGGATCCCACGAGGATTCCTACAAGGATGACTTACAAACACATAAGCCAAAATGGACTTACATATCAACGAGTCAAATAAAGGTAAAAGCATTTGAAATATTAATAAAAAGGCTATCCGAACAAGCACTAGTTCAAGGAATATAAAAAAATTTGATAAAGGACCATTTTTGGATAATTGCTGAAGTTTAAAACATCTGTAAGTGACTATGTATTTAAAATTTTTACATTCTCTCCGCGCTGGTCCATGTAAAATTCGAATCTGCACAACTTTCGTCTAATGACATTTTTTTCAAATCTTCACCGTTTGGGCAGAAAACAAAAAAAACAGTAGCAGTTTTTTTTTTACAGCAGCTTTTGACAGCATTGTGACAGCTTTTCGAAACCTTCCCAACTTTGCTAAATTCTCGGTTTTAAACCTCAATACATGACTAAACAAGTCCTAATTGACATATAACACATGCCTAGACCAAACGGAACTTCATGTACTCGAAATTTATTGAAAACGAGAAGTGAAAGAGATAAGGAGAGGAAGAATGGGAGGGAGAGAGATTGGGAGAGAGATTTAGGGAGAGATAGGGAGAGATATAGAGGGAATGTATTCTAAACACACACACACGTGTATTTTCACATTCGGAAACATTTTAAAAATAAATATAATTCCAACATAAGCAAAAGAAAAGAAAGTTTGAGAAATGGAAAGAGATCAAAGAGAGGGAGAAAGAGAAAGAGAATGGGAGAGATTGGGAGAGAGAGATTTTGAAACATTTCAATTGGAAGCAAAAGTGTAAATCCGGCAAGGATTCCATTGAAATGCGAAGAGTACGGCAAGGACAAAATAAACATAACCGAATCCGGCAAGGATTCAAAATAAAAGAACAATGAGTCCGGCAAGGACAAACCAAACACAACCAAATCCGGCAAGGATTCAACTTAACACACAAACATAAAGCCTTAGAAGGAATACTACGGTCTCGGAAACATAGTTACATAACATAAATAAAAGGACTAACACTTGTCCATCAAACTTACAACAAGACCTTCCGATGACAAAATTATGGAATCCAAACTTTGGAAGTTTAATAAAAGTAATACAACAATTTTCTTGAAGAGCTCTAACTATTATAAACTTCTCAAAGACTAAAATTCACATGAGAACTATCCATTTACATATGTAGACACGAGTCCTCAAAATAGAACAAAGTACACCAACGTCTATGCGTCGATCACATGTGCCCTTTTTGCCCTTATCAAATTCACCTGAAAAATGTTTTGTCGTTTTTATGAGAACGACGGCTCGTAGACAACATTGTAACAAATCTATATGCTATCCATGACTAAAATGAAATGAGGTGCAATGAATCGCCACCATGGCTACCATGAAATGTTTAAAGCCGCAAGGCTATGCATGACAACTGCACATCACTCTCGTTACCGGACCATGAGCCACCCACGCATGGAGTGTAGCATACCAACTTCCGGGAGCTACCCGAATATAGTTTGGAGTTTGAATGTTTCTAAGGGTCATTCTCCCTGTCTCACATCACAACCCACGTCCGGATTTCTTAAACCAAAATTCCCACACATGGGGTTTTTCTCTCTTTTTCAAATAAAACCTTTATGTCGTGATACGTGGATGCTTGCCGATTTGGCCTCAATGTATGAAATGTTTAAAATGATAACATAGATGCTCCAACAAAATAATGAACACAATAATTCTTGCATGTTGAACATGTATTAAAGACATCAAGAGTTAAATTTAAAAAATTCATAATATAGCACTCCTAACAAGGATTTCTAAACTAACGTCCTAACATGCTTTTACACATAAAGGGAGCATCTTAGGCACGTCTAGCATCACATAATCAACTATAGAACAACCAAAACATGTAAATTCACAATTAGGCATATAACCCTAAATTTACAACTTTGGGAAAAAAACCTAATGCATGCGTCTAAATCATTCTCATAACTTCATTTTAATTACATTTAACACCCCAAACTTTCAACTAGTACAACCAAGGCATATAATTCTAAATTTACAACTTTGGGGAAACCTCATGCATGTGTTTAAATTATTCTCTTCACCTCATTTTAATCACATATAACACATCAACATCACAATTTGCACAACCAAAGCATGTAAATTATATTTAGACATAAAACCTTAACATTATAATTTTGGGGGAAAATCCTAGTACATGTATCTAGGTTCTCTCCTAGCATAAAATAAACTCAAAGCATTTTAGTCAAGCACAACATATGGAAATGAAACAATATTAATCTACCTCAAAGTTTAGCTCCAAAGAAAATTGGAAAAATCAAGAGAGCTAGCAAACTCCAAATAGCTTCAATGCTTGCAAGCAATGGGAAAGAGAGAACCCATAGAGCTCCAAAAACACTTTCCTAAGCAAAGAAATCAAAAACATAAGAAGAGAAATCAAATATTGTGAAATCCTTTGAAACCCTAGAATTTGGGGGTTTTCTTGAAACTTACCAATGAGATGATTCCAAGCCCTAGAAATGAAGAAAAGGGCTTGAGAGTGATAATCTTGAGTTAGGTTTTGAATCTCTTGGAGATTGGAGAAGGATTGAAGGAGTTATATCTATGGAAGAGAAGAAGAAGAAGAAAAGAAAAGAGAGACTGTGAAATGAAGGGAGAAGGAAGAAGGAAAAAAAATGAAACGTGAAATGCTCCAAGGAGCATTTCGGCTGACTTAAGGTGGTGGGGTGGGACCCACTTGCTAGTTTGCCCAAAAATGAAATGTTTGATACTCCAATGGACAGTCTGACCCAACCGTGTAACCCCAAAATTAAATAAACACATCCACGGGTACAGAAATTAATTTCTAAAGCATATGAAAGACAAAATAAAATAATTTAATCATGCTCTGAAAAATTTAAATACAGTAAATTAAAATACCAGTCCACGCAGAACATACAAAATTACCCAATTACCCTTAATTAAAATTCTAAAACATTACAGTCTACCCCCCTTAAAAGAATTCCGTCCCAGAATTCGGAACAACTAAGCGCAAGAAGGGAGCAACGGCTTGCTCAAACCTTAAGCCAACCAAGCAAAAGAAAGGCGATCAACAAGAAGCTTACACTACTCAAGAATGGTGAGGGTAACTTTTCCTCGCTTCACTCTTACCTTGACGATACTATGATGATACCAAAGAATCTTTACTAACATGATGGACCACATACGGTCTTTCTTCTCAATTGTATGAATGGGTTGTTCTTCTCTTTATACTATACGTCTTCACCAAGAGACACTACGGTCCAATCAAACACGTGAGACGATCAGGATCTCTCTGAGTATCTACACATGAAACACATTGTGCACTCTCAACGACTGAGGCGGAAAATTCCAACAATATACAATTGCGCCATCCTCTCAAGGATCTCAAACGGTTCAACAAACGCAATACTAACTTACCACTTGATCAAATGCTGTAACCCAGGACAGCAATCTCAAACACGGACGGTCGACGACGATCGTCGGCATATGATTTATGTTGACTCGGAGCTATAATCATCTTTCCTCTAATTACCTTGATCTTTTCGGAAGTTTCTCGAACCATATCGGGGCTATGAACAACTGTTTCACTTATCTCTTCCCAACGCAATGGTGGTCGACATGGACGGTCATACAATGCCTCAGGCGGTGCCATCTGATAACTGATGTTGGATACAACTCGGATAACTGAAACTATTCCTCCTAATTACTACTAAGTGTCATAACACTACTCTCAACACGTTTTCCAAAATCAATCAGAATAGAAGGAGCTGAATACCCCATACTTACTGCAAATTCTGCCCGGAAGGAAAACACAACCTTCGTATCACGGTTAAACGCATCGACACTGATACACTACTGCATCTCACGATCACATGGACGTGAATCACACTAAGGGAAATTACTGTGTCAGTCACCCTAAACGGTAACGAACGTGTAGATGTGGTCCAAAAGATCTACAAGGATCTAAAAGAGTGTTGTTCCTACGCAAAGTTCTTAGAAATGCTGTAACAAGAAATTGAAAATGGTTGTAACAAACCTGTGATTCTTTGGTGTCGGCCTTTACCTGCTGGCAAATCAAACAAATTCAACAATGGATCCCTTTAACCCCCTTTCATCAATACTAGTGATGCAAATCATGGTACATCTCCGGATGTGTGGCGAAACGGGAATGGTAGAACTCTCTCAACACATCTCCACGGCAAGCAACGGGAATGAATACTCGGTCTCGAGGTCTCAAACCTCTAATGTCACCAAAAGTCCAACCCTGTCCTAAGTCTCCATTAAGCATACGGTATGTCAAGGCAATGGTTTCATCATCGAGTTTCTGTACTGCTAACAACGTCAAGTCAAAACTTTCGATTACACATTCAAGTCAAATGAAGAAATTTGGGCAAAAGTCTCTGAACCACAATTCTCAAAGTCATCACAACGTCTCAGTATTCTCCACTCTTGCACCGGTAAATATACTAGGGTACACACGAGTCTCAACATTTTCCACTCTTGCATAGGTAAGGAAGCTGAGTCATAGTCATACTTCTTTGTCACGACAGTGGCCTAGCTCGGGTGGCAACGCAATTCAAGTTATAGTCTGCTCATATTTCAAGGTCACCCAAAGTTAAACTTATAGTCACAGTTATAATTACCCAATGGGGTTGTCCCAAATTAATGTTTTTCTGAGTCAAAAATGTCTCATATGTGGCGTCTCCTAGTCCTAAATCATGGGTAGTTCAATCCATGTTCAGGAAGCATACGGTACAGTTCAATCAACTCACACTCAATGCTCACAAGAACAAGTGCCGAAGTCAAACAAGTTTTGCAACTTTGGTATAACACATTCTCACCCAAAGTATCTCAACAAAGTAATGAAGTTAATTGCCAAACGGGAAACGTTTCCAACAAAGTAGGTAGTCACCTATTAGTCCCGAGAAACCATGAATCTCAGATACAAAGCAAATCTATAACGGTCCCAATGTTGAAAAGGATCCACAGATAGTCCACTACCAGAAACGGCATGTTCAAGAAACTTTTTACTTCGGATAATCAACATCCACACTTAGGCATACGTAGTTATCGGTGCGCAATCACAAACTTATCCTAGCGAGGATTAAACACACGGCTTATCAAGTCTACTAAAGCAGCAGGTGCATTCGTCAAACTGAATGGTATAACAAGGGATTCACAATGTCAGTAACGTGGGCGGAAATTAGTCTTAGAAATCTCACGTTCCCTAGTGCGCAACTGGTGATAACTCTATTTCAAATCAATCTTTGAAACTAAACACGTTGAACCACAAAGTTGGTCAAAAGGATCTACTGATTCTTATTGTCACAAGATTCGATGTCATAAGCAATACTCGACTTAAGCGAACCATCTATCTTCTTGGCACAGGGAAATGGGTACTCTCCACGGAGATTGATTAAGACAAATGCAATCGCTAACCTGTAAGTTCTCCAACTGAGCCCCTAACTCTTTCAATCCTGCGGATGTCCTACAATACGGCGGCATCAATCTGTCACAACTCAATTCTCGCGGATAGGCGACAAGCCATATAAATCCTCAGGGAACACATCGGTGTACTAACCCACAACGGAAGATAACTCAATCAAATTTGGTTCATTCTCATCAAAAAAACAAAACAGCTATTTGAGGAGTCAATATGATTTTTACAATTGTACCAACTATGAAGTGGATATATCGGAGTCTCTATACGATCACCCATGAAACAACTAAGATTTCCGAATGGTAATGCAAAAGCTACCTTCCTCTCGAAACAAGTCACAAGTGCTCGGTAAGTACTCACTAGCCCATACTCACAATCATAAATCAAAGATGGTGTGCTGGTCAGCTATCATAGCTCGCAACCATGACATATTCGATTTAAAGGAACCAAGCCTCCAACGGAAGTATCTATTAACAACTAACGATGTAGGAACCAAATGACTCATTCCTCAACTCATTGATTATGCACGAGGGGGGATCTGAAGGGATATGATGCGCCGATATCTATAGGCATAGTGGCACTAGGACTAAACATGAACTTACCTCGGATCACAGAAGCATCGGTATTACCCACAGAAGATGCGGCGGTAAAAATGTTAAACTGTTCTTATTGTCCCCCTAGGGACGCCCCGGCCAAAAGATCTGAATTGAAGGAGTTGGTTGTGGTGGTAACAAAGGTGGACGAACTGGGGTGGTCCAACTGACTGTTCTTAGTCGGTGCCCGAGGTCTCTAACTTTTTATTCAAACTCAATTACCCATATACTAATATTCTCTGAACCACTTTACTACGTACATTCAACTTGAATCCAACCACGTTGGTGCGTAGGCCTGGACGAAGTCCATTCTCAAAAGTTTTTACCGTCATTCTATTGTCCAATTTTATATCAAAAATGAGACTAGCCACATACTCAGAAACTGTCACGGCTCCCTAACGAAGATTTCAGAAATTCAATCCTCTTAGCTCGACAAACTACGAACGGGAAATACTGCTCACGAAACAATCAGTTGAGGGTGTCCCATAACATACTCTCCAAAGTCGGTGTAGTCAACACTAACCCCCACTTAAATCTGACTGAAAAGTTGCAGCACCACTCGAAGATCCTACTCAAACAGTACCAAGGTACTCCAAATTCTAAATACGCACTCAAGTCATAGTTCCACGTGAACCGGGCCCGAATCTATATAGGTTAAACATTAATTCACACATTACTTAGAGGAAACACATACTTAGCATGAGGTCATATAGCTCACAACATTAATCATGTTCACATATAACATATAACGTTTTCCTTCATAATTCCATTTACATTTGCGAATGACAATACCATATTGCTTTGTAAATCAACTCGATACTTAACATAAACGGCAAGGATAGTATAGGAAAGGCAATCAATATCAATATGGATTGCTAGCAACCTTAAGCAGCTTATATCATGATTCATACTAGTCAATGCCTATCATGACTCATGGGAACACATAGCACTGAGAATATGCACGGTTATAACATAACTGTAGGGCATGTCAAACATTAATGTACTTGGCATGTACCCTAAACATATATAAATGTTGGAACCGATTAGCTCATAGCATATAGAACATGTACACATATCACGTGTGGACATTAACATAAACATCAAATTCACATAGAAGCATGCTCATCAATAATAAGGAATCGCATTTCTCAACATGCATCAATACATATTAGAACAATTGAAAATCATATAAACACTTAGCATATCGGGTATGAATCATGTAATCTTTGACATGTAAGCACTTAGCATATACATACCTAGCCTCGAAGGTATTCAACATTAAGCATGTTAGCATTATACTCACCTTGCTTGAAATGCATACCCTTCATATCATAGCCAATAGAAGTGCACAACACAATACATAGAGCACATAGGCTTCATATGAACTCACTTAAAACGTAAGATATGAAACATGTAAACTGGGCATGTAAGCACAAAAGTTCCAAAGACTTTCACTCAATAAAAAAAATATGCCCATGCAACATCTCACTATGCAAAGTAAACGGCGGCATAGTTAAAAACAGTTAGCATTGAATGGGAATTGAATGACTATTAACCACATTAAGCAACTCATAGGAGGACTAATGTTATCCCATGGAGTATGTAAACATTTAACATATAAGCAGATACTAAGAATGTGAAACATGTAAACATCTTGAACATGTAACCATGTAGGTTCCGAAGGAATTCAACCTCTACGCATGCCCACGCGACATTGCATCATCTCAACGAAAAACCTCAATGAAATAAACGGAAAACAATAAACAAGCTTAAGCGTGGACGGAAACGAAACAAGCACGAAGTAAACACCCATAGCCCCTAGGTATTCAAACCCGGTTAGCTCTGATACCAATCTGTCACGCCCCGAAAACCGAAGCGCGAGGAAAGACAAAAGATAGAGAGAAAAGAATTAAAATACAATCACAAAATGCGGAAGCGACATTAGGATCCCACGGGGATTCCTACAAGGATGACTTACAAACACATAAGCCAAAATGGACTTACATATCAACGAGTCAAATAAAGGTAAAAGCATTTGAAATATTAATAACACTACAACAAATCTGACCTTTAGTGACGAAACTTTTACCCGCAAAATTTTTTTCGTCACTAATAGTATATTATTAGTGACGAAATCAACGTTCGTCAGCAAAAGTCTTTATCTTTCTCGACGAAACCAATTTTCGCGGGTAAAAGTCAAACAATTACCGACGACAATTCATTTCGTCACTAAAGTTTGTCGCTAATAGTTGGCGGGGAATTTCCCCCGCCAAAAATTTGGTGGGAAAAGTTTAGGTGGCAAAACGTTATCAATTGGTGACGAAATTTTTTCGTCGTTAATTGTTTTACTTTTATTGACGAAATATTTCGTCGGGAATTATTTACCCTTTCGTGACAAAATATTTTCGTCGGTAATTGTAACAATTAATGATGAAATACTTTCGTCGGTAATTGTTTTACTTTTAGTGACAAAATATTTCGTCGGGAATTATATAACCTTTTGTGACAAAAAACTTTCGTTGGGAATTGTTACAATTGGTGACGAAATTATTTTGTCGGTAAATGTTCATCTTTTAGTGACGAAATATTTCGTAGGGAATAGTTTAAGCTTTCGTAACGAAAATCTTTCGTCGGGAATTGTTACAATTTGTGACGAAATTGTTTCGTCGGTGATTGTTTTACTTTTAGTGACAAAATATTTCATCGAGAATTATTTAAGGTTTCGTGATGAAAAACTTTCGTCGGGAATTGTTACAATTTGTGACAAAATGCAAACCGTCGATCTGGTAACCACAAAACTTGACTCGCACCTCCCACATGTCCATAGAAAGATGCAGGAAGAAACGGAATAAGAACCGGACTCCCGGTTATCAAGATACACTACAAAACAACTTTTTTAACTCGTAAACTCTTAAAAACTAAGTTTTTGGGGTTTGGGGAGTCAAAATGCAAACCGTCAATTCGGTAATCACGAAACTTGACTCGCACCTCCCACATGTCCATAGAAAGTTGCAGAAAGAAACGGAATAGGAACCGGACTCCCGGTTATCAAGATACACTACAAAACAACTTTTTTAACTCGTAAACTCTTAAAAACTAAGTTTTTGGGTTTGGGGGGTCAAAATGCAAACCGTCGATCCGGTAACCATGAAACTTAACTTGCACCTCCCACACATCCATAGAAATTTGTAGGAAGAAACGGAACAGGAATCGGACTCCCGGCTATCAAGATACAATACAAAATAACTTTTTTAACTCGTAAACTCTTAAAAACTAAGTTTTTGGGTTTGGGGGGTCAAAATGGAAACCGTCAATCCGGTAACCACGAAACTTAACTCGCACCTCCCACACATCCATAGAAAGTTGCAGGAAGAAACAGAACAGGAACCGGACTCCCGGTTATAAAGATACAATACAAAACAACTTTTTTACCTCGTAAATTCTTAAAAACTAAGTTTTTGGGGTTTGGGGGGTCAAAATGCAAACCGTCGATCCAGTAACCACGAAAATTGACTCGCACCTCCCACATGTCCATAGAAAGTCGCAGGAAGAAACGGAACAGGAACCGAACTACCGGTTATCAAGATACAATACAAAACAACTTTTTTAACTCGTAAACTCTTAAAAATTAAGTTTTTGGGGTTTGGCGGGTCAAAATGCAAACGGTCGATCCGGTAACCACGAAACTTAACTCGCACCTCCCACATATCCATAGAAAGTTGCAGGAAGAAACAGAACAGGAACCAGACTCACGGTTATCAAGATACAATACAAAACAACTTTTTTAACTCGTAAACTCTTAAAAACTAAGTTTTTGGGGTTTGGGGGTCAAAATGCAAACGGTCGATCCGGTAACCAAGAAACTTGACTCGCACCTCTCACACATCCATAGAAAGTTGCAAGAAGAAACAGAACAGGAACCGGACTCACGGTTATCAAGATACAATACAAAACAACTTTTTTACCTCGTAAATTCTTAAAAACTAAGTTTTTGGGGTTTGGGGGGTCAAAATGTAAACCGTCGATTCGGTAACCATGAAACTTGACTCGCACCTCCCACATGTCCATAGAAAGTTGCAGGAAGAAACGGAACAGGAATCGGACTTCCGGTTATCAAGATACAATACAAAATAACTTTTTTACCTCGTAAATTCTTAAAAACTAAGTTTTTGGGGTTTGGGGGGTCAAAATGCAAACCGTCGATCCGGTAACCACGAAACCTGACTCGCACCTCCCACATGTCCATAGAAAGTTGCAAGAAGAAACGGAATAGGAACCGGACTCACGGTTATCAAGATACAATACAAAACAACTTTTTTACCTCGAAAATTCTTAAAAACTAAGTTTTTGGGGTTTGGAGGGTCAAAATGCAAACCGTCGATCCGGTAACCACGAAACATAACTCGCACTTCCCACACATCCATAGAAAGTTGCAGGAAGAAACAGAACAGGAACCGAACTCCCGGTTATCAAGATACAATACAAAACAACTTTTTTACCTCGTAAATTCTTAAAAACTAAGTTTTTGGGGTTTGGGGGTTCAAAATGCAAGCCGTCGATCCGGTAACCACGAAACCTGACTCGCACCCCACATGTCCATAGAAAGTTGCTGGAAGAAACGGAATAGGAACCGGACTCCCGGTTATCAAGATACACTACAAAACAACTTTTTTACATCTTAAACTCTTAGAAACTAAGTTTTTGGGGTTTGGGGGGTCAAAATGCAAACCGTCGATCCGGTAACCACGAAACTTGACTCGCACCTCCCACATGTCTATAGAAAGTTGTAGGAAGATACGAAACAGGAACCGGACTCCCGGTTATCAAGATACAATACAAAACAACTTTTTTAACTCGTAAACTCTTAAAAAATAAGTTTTTGGGGTTTGGGGGGTCAAAATGAAAACCTTCGATCCGGCATGAGTATAAACTTTTCTCACACCTCCCACATATCCATAGAAAGTTGCAGGAAGAAACGTAACAGGAATCGGACTCCCGGTTATCAAGATACAATACAAAACAACTTTTTTACCTCGTAAATTCTTAAAAATAAGTTTTTGGGGTTTGGGGGGTCAAAATGAAAACCGTCAATCCGGTAACCACGAAACCTGACTCGCACCTCCCACATGTCCATAGAAAGTTTCTGGAAGAAACGGAATAGGAACCGGACTCCCGGTTATCAAGATACACTACAAAACAATTTTTTTACCTCTTAAACTCTTAGAAACTAAGTTTTTGGGGTTTGGGGGGTCAAAATGCAAACCGTCGATCCGGTAACCACGAAACTTGACTCACACCTCCCACATGTCCATAGAAAGTTGCAGGAATAAACGGAATAGAAACCGGACTTCCGGTTATCAAGATACACTACAAAATAACTTTTTTAACTCGTAAACTCTTAAAAAATAAGTTTTTGGGGTTTGGGGGGTCAAAATGAAAACCGTCGATTCGGCACCAGTATAAACTTAACTCGCACCTCCCACATATCCATATAAAGTTTCAAGAAGAAACGGAATAGGAATCGGACTCCCGGTTATCAAGATACACTACAAAACAACTTTTTTACCTCCTAAACTCTTAAAAACTAAGTTTTTGGGGTTTGGGGGGTCAAAATGCAAACCGTCGATCCGGTAGCCACGAAACTTGACTCGCACCTCCCACATGTCCATAGAAAGTTGCAGGAAGAAACGAAATAGAAACCGGACTCCTGGTTATCAAGATACACTACAAAACAACTTTTTTAACTCGTAAACTCTCAAAAACTAAGTTTTTGGGGTTTGGGGGGTCAAAATGAAAACCGTCGATCCGGCATGAATATAAACTTAACTCGCACGTCCCACATGTCCATATAAAGTTGCAGGAAGAAACGGAACAGGAATCAGACTCCCAGCTATCAAGATACAGTACAAAATAACTTTTTCATCTTGTAGATTATGAAAAACTATATTTTTGGGGTTTGGGGGGGTCAAAATGCAAACCGTTGATCCGATAGCCAGGAAACTTAACTAGCACCTTCCATACATCTAAAGAAAGTTGTAGGATGAAACAGAACGGGAATCTGTGAAAGATATTAGAATATTTATTTAGAGCAATACTATGTTTCCCAAATTTTCATCTCAACTGATGTTGAATTGGGAGCACAGTTGAACCACTGTAACATCACACCAATCAAAATCAACTGAGTTCCTTGCCACATGTGTTGGAAAACAGTTTTGAGAAAGAAATTTGAGAAGCGTAGCATTACTCTTTTATTTATAAATATCAATGATAATTTAAAAATATTAAAAAATCATCAACAAAATTTTCTACTATCACATTAAAATGAAAAGAATAATAACAATAATGAAAAAAAAAAAACATCAACAAATTTTTTTTAAAAAAAATGAATAATTATATTGCATTTTTGTCTGCTTTATTTTTTATTTTTTTAAAAACATGCTCAATGGAGTTTTAGATATATATACACACTAGGGCAATGCCTGTACAAGGCGTGTACTACTCCCTCCGTCCCATTTTGAGAGTCCTTTATTCCATTTTGGGATGTCCCAAAACAGTGTCCATTTTCCTTAAATTGATGTACAATTTTTACTTACTTTCCAAAATTATCCCTCCTTGAAATCTACACCAAGACAAAACTAAAAAAGTCGTTGTAATGATTAGGGGTAATTGTCGAAAGTAGGTGTAGATTCTTTTTGTCACTTTAATAAGTTGAGTTCCCAAAGATGGACTCACAAAATGGGACGGAGGGAGTAATTAATTTTTATTGGAGCAGTTCATTCACAATGTTGGGAGTAAGTTCACAATTTTAAAAATATAAAGAATACAAAAATATAGTATAACTATTTATTTTATTTAAAAAAAATTGTTAATGTTTTTTTTGTCATTTTTCTTTTTATTTTAAAGTGGTAGTAGATAGTTTTGTTGATAATTTTATGTTTTTTAAATTTACTGTTGACATTTTTTTAATTTTTTTTTAGTAAAAGCTGGTATATACTGAATTTTGTCGATGATTTTTTATATTTTTTATTTCATAATTGTTAATATTTTTTTTTTTCATTTTTAAAAGGTAACGGATAATTTTTTTGATAATTTGTCCAAGGATATAATAGTCATTTTTAAAATAAAAAGAGGTGAGTGTAATTTTTAAAAACATAAGAGAGATCCATGTAATTGTCAAATGTGTATTAGTGTAATTTGCCCTTTTATTTATTATAGAATCAAATGTGTATCACTACAACAATGAACGTACATTAAACTCTTCTCTCGGTGAAACTTAAATTTTAGAGTAAAGATTGGGACACACCCAAATACACAACCTTTGGGACACAACTCAAATAATGTGTCTATCTCTCTCATGTGATGTCACTGGACCCCACAGTGACACAGGAGAGAGATAGACACATTAATTAGGTTGTGTCTTAAAAATTGTGTATTTGGTTGTGTCTCAAGTATTACCCTAAATTTTAACCAAACCAAAATTTGAACCCCCGCGTCTTTTTGGCTCCATTATTTTCCCAATACCAAAATCAAACTCTTTCTCTCGGCCAAACCTAACCAAAATTTCCCCAAATTAAACTCTTTCTCACGGCCATCAGTGTCGCCGCTGTCCTTTGATGCCACCGCTGCCACAGGTCGCCGTCAGGCACGTTTCTGGATCTCTCTCTACTGTGTGTGCGTGCATGTGTTCTCTCTCTCTCTCTCTCTCTCTCTCTCTCTCTCTCTCTCTCTCTCTCTCTCTCTCTCTCTCTCACACACACACACACACACACACACACACATACCCACACCCACACCCACACACACACACGCATTTGGGATTGTAAATTCACATTACCTGTATATATTTTACATTGCTCTACTGGGATTCTTTAGCAATTAAGTTCATCCTCTGTTGAAGATTTATTTGTGCTCGACAATCAGTTTGTTCATTGTGAATGTGCAAGTTAATATGGGGATTTTGCTTGTCTATGACTCTATGTTGTTAGTCTATGTTATAGGTTGAAATCACTCGATTTTTTTTTAGGAGATCCTGATCACCATTGATTTAACTTATTAGTACAATTTTTGTTGGTGTCTTTGTTGGTAGTTGCTGATAAGTTTTTTTTTGCCACCCACGTAGCTAGGGCTCTGTAGATTATTTGCATGTCTTTCATGGCTTACAATGTGTCAATTATTTACACAATAATAAGAAACATTCCCCCACCAAGTGGAAAAAAGGGTAATAGTTAAAAAAAATTAAGTAAATAAAGGGCTTGGATGCAGTGGTCTGGCGGTTAGTTTTGGTGGTGGGTAATACAAATAAACTGAATAAAACACATGAAGAAAATTGTTCATTGGCTTCCAATATCTCCAATAGAGCAGTTACAACACTAAAATGTTATAGTTCTCCGACCAAACTTTAAAGAATAAACAATTATCTTTACAACAAATAGGAAAACAAAACTCAATTTCAAACATGCTACCATATTCCATTACTACAACAGTTAAATGTATATTAACTTAGTTCTCCATCCTAACTATAAGAAATAAACAATGATCTTTATAACAAATAGAAAGAAAGAAAAAAAAAGCTGAATTTCAAACATGCTATCGTATTCTCTTAATATCATCTTCTTGAAACCCAAAGCCATTGGCGAGTGCATAAACAGTAAGATTGAATGCAAGTCTTCCCATAATGGCCTATTTGTGTGGCAATAAAGTTTCTTCTTTAAATGCTCTGAAACTGCTATGTTCAATGTGTAGTACTGCAACTCGTGGGCTTAAAGTGGCCTTCTTCTGCTTGAGCTAGACCCAGAACTGGCCCCTTGCAATGATTTGAAGTTCTTTTTCTGGAGTTATTCATGTTTCGGGAACATAGTTGAAATCCCACAATCCATGAACCAAACCTCGTATTGATCTAATTCTGATAACACAACCAAAATATAACCCAAAAGAACCCTCTTATTAACACTGAGAGGTTGCTCTGTTATAGGAAACTTTGTATGAACTGCTAGTTGGAGAAAAATTGCCAATAGATACTTAGAAGTTCATAGCCCTTTAATATTTAAAATTGGTTCAATATGTAATATTGCATGTTTGTAATTTGAATTCTTCTATTTTTCTTCTTTGTTTTGACAATAATGCTCTAGTGAATAATTGGACACTACACACTATCCCAAAAAAATAATTCAAAGTTTTGTCTAAGCCTCAATATATATGTGCAAGTTTATTGAATCATATTAGCACCAAAACAGTGAATAAGGAGCAATTATGATAAAATTCATTGAGGTCTGTTCTAATTCCAATGTCAACAATTGATACATTGTCCAATTTGTTAAGCAGACCACACATTGTGTATCTAAAACATGTTCATAAATACATTAAATAACAGCATGTGATGATTTCGCAAGACTTAAAGTTTGAAGATAGTGGGCTTGGAAGGAATCTTTGGAAGTTCATTAACATATAGAAGGTGTTTGTACATTTTCTTTTAGCTGAGGGATTCCCAAATGCCTTCAACTATATGGGTCTATTCAACAGTATCCAAGAATAGAATCATGCTTGAATGAGTATCAATAAACAGCTAATATAACATCAGATCCATTCTAAAGTTGGCAATGGGAAAGAAAACGCAGGAACAAATAACACCCGTGCTTAGATTCTAACTCGATGAATCAAAATAAAAATTCAAGTAATTCTAACATGAAAACTAATAGCCTTAAAATAATTTTCTAACCAAACATGTGTTTTAAAATTTTCTAGATCCATAAAGATTACCTTTTGATAAAATCTCCAACTTTCGTCTTCCTCTTCGTGTCGAGAAGCTCTTCCTTATAAGCATCACTAAACAATGAGCCTCTGTGTTTATTTTTCTAAAGAATTACGATCGTTAGAAAAAGATCGATCACTTGACTCCTTTGTGCTTATTTCACTTTTAGCACTAAACAATGACCTTATGTGATGTGTACGTCCACTAATCAATTTTTTTTAAATTTGAACCACCATCAATAAAAACTTGTTCAGCGTTTGCCATTTGGGTACAAATTCATAAATTAATTAAAGCAATAAGACGGAAATTTAGTGTTAAAAAAGGAAATATAATATTCTTACTCCAAAAGATAATTTCAGAGGCTGTAACAAAAGCTAATAAAGGGTTGTTGACAATTTCCAATCCACCAACGCAAAGCAGATCCTCCTCTGCCAAGTCCAAGTATTTCTAAACAACGAAATCACTCATTCATTAACATCAAATTACTAAAACCTACAAAAAGTTGTGCCTAAAAACCAAGTCTTTTAAGGAAAAATAAACAACAAATTATTAAAAACCGGTTTAAAATAGCTCAAGAATTGAATAAACATGAAACTGAGAATAAACATGGAACTGAGTAACTGAGTCACTGACCATACAAACGCCGTGAAAAGTTTTCAATTCACTAAATGAGAACAAAAACGATTCTAAAAAATTACTTTTCTTTTCAAATAATGCTATGGTTCCCAAAGTTGGCTCCCAAATACTTTGATAGTGGTACCATTAAAACAACCTCCAATGTAATTTCAATGATCCCTATTATCATGGAGTGTGGTTACACCCTCCTTGATTTCAATGCAATATACGATTAAGTAATAAGCTAGGATCAAAATTTCAAAACAATCTACTACTTTTTTTTGGCAACTTTGTGTCAATGAAAAATTAAAAAATGTTTCAAATGACAGATTCATTGAAATTTTTAGCATCACAAAACGTGTATATACTAACCAAATCATCGCACGACCAATAGAAATATGCCTACAAATAAGGACTACAACTAATAAAAAAAAAACAAAAAAATTATTTGAGAGAAATATGCCCTTTAATTTTGTCCAAAAGCATATCAACCTAAAATATATTATACGAAAAGGTATTTATGATGACTAATTAACTGGTTCAACCACTTCAGTGTACTTATCCTCAATTAATGTGATTTGTATATTTTTGGGGGTCAAAATTGTCCAATAATGGTTCGAATGGACCGGGAGCACTTCGAAAAACTCACTTGTGCTTGAAAAAACTTGAAGGAAGAAACGGAATTGAAAACCGAGTCCCGGTTAAGGAGTGACACAAAAATGCATTTTGAAATCTAAATCATTTCTTTAACGAATTGTTGCACACTTCTTTTTTTTTTTTTTACTTATACTTTATTTAAAATTGATTTGTATATTTTTGTATTGCAGATTAATGGGCATCTGGAGTGCATGAATAAAAGCTATGCATGATTTTGATCTCATTTTCTGGAGCAATTTACATTGATGTTTGGAGATACTATATTGTTTTGGAATTTGTGTTTTCTATATGGCTTTTGGATGTTTGGAGATACTATTTTGTTTTGTTTTGTTGGATTGAGTATGTAATTTATTAATGAATGAAACTTTTTTTGGTGAATATGTATGTTGTGGATGTTTTAGATTACTCGTTAGCAGGTGGACCCAAAAAAAATATTGTGTGAATAAAATATATATTAAAAAAATAGAAATGCTTTTAGCGACGAAATTGTTCGTCACTAATAGTCAAATTGTATTTTTTAGTTTTATCTTTAGCGACGAAAATTTTGTCACTAATTAAACATTTTTACCGACGAAACTTATTTCGTCACTAATGATTACTTTTTAATGACGAAATATTTTGTTGGGAATAGAGATCTTTTGCCGATGAAACTTAATTCGTTGGTAATAGTAGGACTTTTTCGTGACGAAATTTGGTTCGTTGGGAAAAATGTACTTTTTTCGACGAAAATTTTTGTCACCAAATGGTACTTTTAGCGACGAAATGTCGTCGCTAATAGTAGGACTCTTTCGTGACGAAATTTGGTTCGTTGGAAAAAATGTACTTTTCCCGACGAAATATTTTGTCACTAAAGGATACTTTTAGCGACGAAATTTCATTGCTAATTGTAGGACTCTTTTGTGGCGAAATTTGGTTCGTTGGAAAAAATACACTTTTCCTGACGAAATTTCGTCGCTAATAGTAGGACTCTTTCGTGATGAAATTTTGTTCGTTGGGAAAAATACACTTTTCGCGACAAAAAATTTCGTCGCTAAATGATACTCTTTGGTGACGAAATGTGATTTAGTCACGAAAGACCTTTTGCGTCGAGGAATTAGCGACGAACGCGCGACGAAATTTTTTTCGTCACTAAAGAGCTTTAGTGACGAAAATTTGACCTTTAGCAACGAAAATTTTCGTCACTAATAGTCAATTTTCTTGTAGTGTAAAAAGGCTATCCGAACAAGCACTAGTTCAAGGAATATAAAAAATTTGATAAAGGACCATTTTTGGATAATTGCTGAATTTTAAAACATCTGTAAGTGACTATGTATTTAAAATTTTTACATTCTGTTCGCGCTGGTCCATGTAAAATTCGAATCTGCACAACTTTCGTCTAATGACATTTTTTTCAAATCTTCACCGTTTGGGCAGAAAACAAAAAAAACAGTAGCAGTTTTTTTTTTGACAGCATTGTGACAGCTTTTCGAAACCTTCCCAACTTTGCTAAATTCTCGGTTTTAAACCTCAATACATGACTAAACAAGTCCTAATTGACATATAACACATGCCTAGACCAAACGGAACTTCATGTACTCGAAATTTATTGAAAACGAGAAGTGAAAGAGATAAGGAGAGGAAGAATGGGAGGGAGAGAGATTGGGAGAGAGATTTAGGGAGAGATAGGGAGAGATATAGAGGGAATGTTTTCTAAACACACACACACGTGTATTTTCACATTCGGAAACATTTTAAAAATAAATATAATTCCAACATAAGCAAAAGAAAAGAAAGTTTGAGAAATGGAAAGAGATCAAAGAGAGGGAGAAAGAGAAAGAGAATGGGAGAGATTGGGAGAGAGAGATTTTGAAACATTTCAATTGAAAGCAAAAGTGTAAATCCGGCAAGGATTCCATTGAAATGCGAAGAGTCCGGCAAGGACAAAATAAACATAACCGAATCCGGCAAGGATTCAAAATAAAAGAACAATGAGTCCGGCAAGGACAAACCAAACACAACCAAATCCGGCAAGGATTCAACTTAACACACAAACATAAAGCCTTAGAAGGAATACTACGGTCTCGGAAACATAGTTACATAACATAAATAAAAGGACTAACACTTGTCCATCAAACTTACAACAAGACCTTCCGATGACAAAATTATGGAATCCAAACTTTGGAAGTTTAATAAAAGTAATACAACAATTTTCTTGAAGAGCTCTAACTATTATAAACTTCTCAAAGACTAAAATTCACATGAGAACTATCCATTTACATATGTAGACACGAGTCCTCAAAATAGAACAAAGTACACCAACGTCTATACGTCGATCATATGTGCCCTTTTTGCCCTTATCAAATTCACCTGAAAAATGTTTTGTCGTTTTTATGAGAACGACGGCTCGTAGACAACATTGTAACAAATCTATATGCTATCCATGACTAAAATGAAATGAGGTGCAATGAATCGCCACCATGGCTACCATGAAATGTTTAAAGCCGCAAGGCTATGCATGACAACTGCACATCACTCTCGTTACCGGACCATGAGCCACCCACGCATAGAGTGTAGCATACCAACTTCCGGGAGCTACCCGAATATAGTTTGGAGTTTGAATGTTTCTAAGGGTCATTCTCCCTGTCTCACATCACAACCCACGTTCAGATTTCTTAAACCAAAATTCCCACACATGGGGTTTTTCTCTCTTTTTCAAATAAAACCTTTATGTCGTGATACGTGGATGCTTGCCGATTTGGCCTCAATGTATGAAATGTTTAAAATGATAACATAGACGCTCCAACAAAATAATGAACACAATAATTCTTGCATGTTGAACATGTATTAAAGACATCAAGAGTTAAATTAAAAAAATTCATAATATAGTACTCCTAACAAGGATTTCTAAACTAACGTCCTAACATGCTTTTACACATAAAGGGAGCATCTTAGGCACGTCTAGCATCACATAATCAACTATAGAACAACCAAAACATGTAAATTCACAATTAGGCATATAACCCTAAATTTACAACTTTGGGAAAAAAACCTAATGCATGCGTCTAAATCATTCTCATAACTTTATTTTAATTACATTTAACACCCCAAACTTTCAACTAGTACAACCAAGGCATATAATTCTAAATTTACAACTTTGGGGAAACCTCATGCATGTGTTTAAATTATTCTCTTCACCTCATTTTAATCACATATAACACATCAACATCACAATTTGCACAACCAAAGCATGTAAATTATATTTAGACATAAAACCTTAACATTATAATTTTGGGGGAAAATCCTAGTACATGTATCTAGGTTCTCTCCTAGCATAAAATAAACTCAAAGCATTTTAGTCAAGCACAACATATGGAAATGAAACAATATTAATCTACCTCAAAGTTTAGCTCCAAAGAAAATTGGAAAAATCAAGAGAGCTAGCAAACTCCAAATAGCTTCAATGCTTGCAAGCAATGGGAAAGAGAGAACCCATAGAGCTCCAAAAACACTTTCCTAAGCAAAGAAATCAAAAACATAAGAAGAGAAATCAAATATTGTGAAATCCTTTGAAACCCTAGAATTTGGGGGTTTTCTTGAAACTTACCAATGAGATGATTCCAAGCCCTAGAAATGAAGAAAAGGGCTTGAGAGTGATAATCTTGAGTTAGGTTTTGAATCTCTTGGAGATTGGAGAAGGATTGAAGGAGTTATATCTATGGAAGAGAAGAAGAAGAAGAAAAGAAAAGAGAGACTGTGAAATGAAGGGAGAAGGAAGAAGGAAAAAAAATGAAACGTGAAATGCTCCAAGGAGCATTTCGGCTGACTTAAGGTGGTGGGGTGGGACCCACTTGCTAGTTTGCCCAAAAATGAAATGTTTGATACTCCAATGGACAGTCTGACCCAACCGTGTAACCCCAAAATTAAATAAACACATCCACGGGTACAGAAATTAATTTCTAAAGCATATGAAAGACAAAATAAAATAATTTAATCATGCTCTGAAAAATTTAAATACAGCAAATTAAAATACCAGTCCACGCAGAACATGCAAAATTACCCAATTACCCTTAATTAAAATTCTGAAACATTACATTTACACATGAGTTTTGCCCAATATGAACTACACATGGTATCTATATAAGGTTCCTAGCATATCAAATGCATTAAACCATAGAATCATCCACAAAGCAAGATTAATATCACTCACCTCCGAGTTACGCTCTTAAACGCCGATCCAAGGAAAACTCAAGCACAAAGAACGTGCAGTAATTCTTCTAATACGATTCCTATTGATCAAAAATCCGATTATCAACTTTTTATGAAAATTCTAGAAAATGAGTTTTCGGAAAACTTAACCAAACAAGGCCTAATAGGTATCAAAACGATGGCCTTTCCTCGTAGAGTTCAAATACGGAAATTGGTGAAAAACAAACAGGTAAAACTCCGTCGATTCGAGTCTTGAATCTCTAAGCCAAGAAATCCTCCATTTGGCCTCTTCTTGAATTTAGGTTAAACTTTATAAAATTTATGAAAGTCATCACTATGTATATATAGGCAACACTTTTCGAAATTGTGTTTACCTCCCCACGAGTTTTCAAAACTTCTAATCAGTCTCTTAAACTTTCAACACAACTAATGCATAGCTCTACAGGTGAAACCTCAAAATTATAAAGGTTTCTGACTAAGTTCCGTTTGTTTGCTAAAATGCAAGTTTCTACAAATTTTACGAAATTGCTAATTAGCTTACCAATTTATGTAACATGTTCAATTTCGTCCTCACCAGGCATCTAATGACTCCGATGAGTCACTTTCAACAATATAATAATAAATTATATTCACATATGCCTAATAAACATTTAAGCACATAATCATGAGTTATTACTCATTTTCCCAACCGTAGGGAATTCTCACATGCCCACCTTCTGGACTGCCTTCAAGGCCAAATACTGGGTTCTCAAAAGACACCCTCGAACAACTAGTGAGTCATCACTCACATCACACGTGTTAATTAACACAACAGTAAGTATGCCATGCATGCTAAAATAATATAAATAAATACCGCGGGAGCAGGTATGACAATCCTCATCCAATTCCAAATCATTAATCTCATTTCTTTCCCCATAATCTAAATTTTCAAAGTCATAAGTTGACCCTTCTCTATTTTTTGAAGATCTTGAACGAGATGCCATTTTTTTTTTTTTGAAAAAGAAATAAAAAAGTAGGGGAAAGAAATATAAAAGATTTAAAATAACAACAATTAAATAAGAAAGAAGTAAAACAATAAATAAATTTACCTCAAATTGTTATAGAAGAAGAAGAAGTGTAGAACTATGAATAATAAATATACTTGATAGTTGTAGTCTTGTAGAAGTGGAAGTGCTAGAAGATTTTGAATCACCAACTTGAAGTTTGAACTTGAATCACCAATTTGTAGTCTTGTAGAGAAGTAACTAATTAAGTAGAGAGAAAGTAGATAGATAATTGATTTTGCATTTGGTATGAGAAAATATGTTGTGGGAGTCTTGGTATTTATAGAAAATGGTTTAGGAGTTTCTAAAATCATTTCTACATTTTTACCCCCAAAACTAGCCGTTTTATAGCTGTTAGAGGGGTAAAAAGTGGAATTTTTTTTTGAAAAAACCCCAAACTAGCCGTTGGGCACCGGGCGGGCCAACCGGGCCGGCTTCGGGCCGGGTCAGGCCACAACGGCTATAAAAATCTTAGGTTTTGGGGCGGGCTTCGGGCTAGGTACTGGGTCGGGCCGTGGATACTAAATAGAGTGTCCGCCCCAGACCGAATGTATAGGGCCTGGCTTAGCGGGCCGGGCTTTTGACCCGAAAAAAGCGGATCGGGCTCGGGCCAACCCAACCCAATTGACACCTCTAGTCACGAGAGTGGTGGTCGTGGCCGGAGAAGAATTTGAGTTGTAATGACAGTGTCAGGTTGGGAATGAGGTCATTACTGGCGCGTATGTCTGAGTTTTCATTAGTTAAATATCACTAGGAGACTCGTCAAAACTATTTGTTTTTGCCTATTGAATCTGCTATATTTTATGGAAATAATACTTAGAAAATGGGTTTGAAAAGCCAAAAAGCTTTACAAAAATGAAAAGTAAGAAAGTGACTCTTTATTTCACTTACAAGCTTAAATGTAAATGTTACTCATCGACTTTGAGGAGTAGAAAATTTTGAAGAGATTGTATATGCTCAATATTAGGTGAGTTGTTTGGGTGGATCGGGTCGGAATTGAAGCATTCGAAAAATATTCCAAATTTTTTGGAAAAACTCATTCCAATTCTGATTCCACAAATTTTGGAATTCAAAATTTTATTCTGATTTCAGAATTTTGAAACTCTCGTATTTTTCGGATAGTTTCGAAATTGAATTTTTCGGAATTTTTTTTAGAATTTTCAGAATGACGAGATCGAGAGACTAAATGACGGTAGCACTTATTGGGTCATATGTATTTTATATATTATTATGTATATATTTGTCTTTGTGGATAATGTATATGGCATATTAGAATACAATTATATATTTCGGAGTACTTGGGAATTTTTGGACCGAAAAAATCAGAAATTTTGAAATTCCCAAGACCATTCTAGCTCCAATCCAAAAAAAAAAAAACTTCTGGAACTCAAAATTACATATAGTGTTCCTAGATCAGAATTTTTCAGATCAGATTTAGTCGGAATCGGAATTTTTGTTCCAACTTGCACCCTTACTTAACATTGTTTGTGGCCAAAATTATACTGTATGCCTTAGGGTCACTTGAGTGAAGTTTCTTCTCGTTGGGGCGAGATAAGGCTAGAATATTTAGTTAGTTTTGGTCTACCTCGCATGAGCGACCGACAACCCTAAGGCTCGCTCAAAACGATGTTATTGTTCATTGTAGTTGTTTTTATTTACACCGTTTTTTCATTTTTTTAATCATATATAACGAACCAAGGGTTGGTTTCATAACTTGAATCTAACTATGTTTTTTGAAAAGTGGGATTATTATTTTAAATCATTAAAAAAAAATTCCATGATTATGGTTGTAGGTTGGATTTACACCAGACTGTTTTTACAATAGTCTCATGAGGTCCTAAGGAGCATTTTTGTATTGGTTTGGGGACAAGGAATGTTTGGGTATGGACCCATTTTTTGACTTTTTTTTCTAGCCAAGTTCGGTATGGATTTCACATCGGTTCTAAACACTTTTTTCTGAGATTATGCGTGCTCTACAAGGAGCAATATACATAGACAGTTAGGTTCTAAAGAGGGCTCCCTCTCTTTAATAAAAAGATGGCCTCTGTTTTGGCCGTCAGATTCAATTTTTAAACACGATCCGACGGTCAAAACAGAGGCCCTCTCTTTAATAAAGAAAGAGTGCCCTCTCTAAAGAATTTTCGTATACATAGAATACAAGTACGAGAATAACTCATCAAAAAGTAGAAACCAAGTACTTGAGAGTCGAATTCTATGCCAAATAGCTTCAAATTGCTTCAGTACTGTCGAGTTACCACATCAATTCCACACATGAAAACACCCTAACTTAATTTCAAACACACGAATGAATGTTCATTGAGTTCTAATTGGGTGTAATTCACTGCATACTAATTCACTGCATACCCAGTTCAAATAATTGGATGAGTAATGCAAGGTACACCTAAACGGGACACCTAAATAATACACCTACTGATGTGAATTTTTAAAATTATTCATCAATTACATACCAAATAAAGTTTGAATTAATTTCAAAACTACCAAAACACATCAGCAAATGAATAGTTTAGGCGCACAAAATCAGTGTACTTAATTAGTATTTTCCTAATTGAATAGAGAAGGTGAAGCCAGAATGAATTGCCCAATAGAAATGAAAACTCTACTACATATAACTCACGATTTTTATGTTAAAGTGTAAGATATGTCCTGTGCAGTTTCTATGCATACATATTATTTGGTGTCAAACTTTAGGTAAGCATAAAAGGCTAGGTTTTATAATTGCAACCTCCAAAATGCTAGGTGTCATTGTGCTAGGGTGTTTTAAAATTTTCAATTCATCTTAAAATATTCTCCCATGCATGGCAATATTGGAATACTAAAAGTTACTATAATATCAAATAACTTCCTTAATAATAATTACGAATGCAATCATGATAATAACAAAATATCAAAAACAACGATTAACTCTTAAAATAACAAAGTAATAATAAAATATCATTGATGTAATATATATAGGGAATAAATTATTATAATAGAAACTTGGGTCAGCACATGTAGAGTTCTCTGGAATCTTTTAAAGACATGTATATAAGTGTAAATTTTACAAATATCCTAAATATTTCTTCGGAGGGTTCTAGAAACATTCCTTTGTGGGAATGTGGAAAACTTCTATAATACTCTCAAGAAGTCTTCTTGTCACTTGTACAAAATCACACCATTGAATGTAACAACACTAATCTATAAATTCGTGTAACCTTTGGCCAAACTTTTAAAGTTTCTAGAGTCTAATCCCCTACCGCTGATCATATATGTGGTACTAAAAGGTTAAAAACACTAGCCTACTTACAATAAAATTTCAAACCAGCTATTCCATCTTACGAAATGTTAGTATGGCCTTATGGAGAAAATTTTAAAATGTTGCCCACACTAAAACAAATACTGGATTCGTCGCTTGTCTATGAAAATTGTGATGATGCCATGGAAGTAGGTGGTAATGATGATGGTGGTCAAATTGTATGCTGAGGGTCGATGGTCGTAGTGATAAATGAAAAAATTGTAGTCGAGGGATTATGGATGGTAGCGGTACGGTAAGGAAAATATGCAGGTCGATAGCTACTGCTAGTGGGTCTTGATGGTGATGGTCGAGAAATAGTGGGGTTGGTGATGGAGCTCAAATGATGGCAGGCGATGATAGTAGCAGTGGCAATAGTCGAACTAGAAGAGTGGTGACATATGAAAAAGGTGATGACTGGTCACTTGGGGGTAACTCTACTGCCATTTCATGTACTGGTGGTAATGGCTGGTCGGTCTTGTGCCAGCATCACACTCGGTACATAGCTCCATAGCCAAGACCTAGGATAAATTGAATAACAATCTCTTTCAAAAGAAGACCTGATGACATAATAGATAATAACTCGTGCCTGCTGTGTCTAACCCTGTACCCAAGATCTATAGCTGCAACCAAACAATGGAACACTACAGCCCCAACCTTGGCCAGCTGAATGAGGGATCCAAATCTATCTTCGAGGAAATCATCCCCATAAAATATATATACCTGCACCATCAAACATAACAAGAATATACTCTAGTATGGACACAGTAAGTGCAGTTGTTGCCGCTCCAAATGTCAGCCCAGCATAGAATACTGATGTCCAGTGCTCCAACATAAAGATGGACGACACCATTTGCGCCACGAGTGACATAGTGATGTACCAAGTCTTGAAACACTAAATTAGTAACATGCATGAATGTGAGACTGTGTGGACTATATGCATGAAGACAAGTGTGTGACACATACCAGTTGTACTCATAGATAAGTTCATATTAAAAATTGGCAAAAAGCTAATACAAGATGTTAAAATACCTATAGAAGTTATACTTGACGAGATATAGAGAACCTAACAAGCTCTAGTTCAAAATAGAGAGATACCACCAATATTACACTCAAAAACTCACTTTCACGTAGAAGTATTTGTTCACCAAGCACACAAATTGATTTTTAAGTCTCTGGCATCACAAATAAATTTCATTGAACAATGTCATCACCTTTAATTTTCTCAAATATTAGTTCAATAAAATATCTAAATTAACCAATAAAATTTACCAACTTCCTGACCTTTTGATATTTTATGACGTTAGCACTTTTCTAAATAAATCTAGGTAAGTGGAACTTTTCAAATTTTCTAGCATATTCAGTAACATTAGGGGCATTTGGTCTAAGGTCCCTAGCCACTAAACTTTAACAAAATAAATACACAAAGTTTTAGAAAATTTAACCAATTAAATCCACATTAGGAATCTCTCTATTTTTTGTAATATCTCACTTATCTCCTCCAATTAAATCTCTCTCTTTATCAAAAAACAAATCTCTCCCAGAACATATCAAATCTCCCTATTTTAATTTAGTTGAGCTCTGTGTAGAATGTATGTTTTAGATAGGGAGACATTTCAGTTAATTTTTAGCTACAATTTGGGGAGAGTTACTTTGGGTTGGAGAAAGTGAGATAAAAAAAAAAAAAAAAGGAAAATTAGATATATATATCCCTTGAATTCTAGTGATTAAAGGACAACAAAATATTCACACTTTTGTTTAGGTCCCTCACTAGGGTAATTGTGTTTACTAAGGTCCATTAGTTGTGTATTATTCACATTTTATGACCATTATACCCCTGTCCAAATTGGTGGAATTTTATCAAGTTTTGAAGAGTGGTGAAATTTTAAAAGCTGGTTAAATTTTTATCAGTAATAATTTTTGTTCCATTTATGACTATTATACCCATGATCAAAGTGGCGAAATTTTGCCAAATTCGATGAGTGGTAAAAAAAATTTCAGTAATGATTTTTTTGTTTATGCGATTATACCTTTGTTCAGTTAGGCCAATTTGGTACTTTGTCAAATTGAATCGGCCTTGTAGTAATTTCAAAGTCTCTCACCTGGCTTATACACATGTGGTGAGTTTACAGTTTACACCATCTTATCATTCAAAAATGTTACACTCACACCAAATTTCACACCCAATACATCCTAGCCCTTGATTCCAATGGGTTTCGTGTAGAACCCATGTAGAACCATATGGGATCCACTAAAATCAAGGATCAGGATTGTTGAGTGTAAAATTTGGTGTGAGTGTAACATTACTTCTTGCGTACACCCAACTCCCGCGGTATAAATTTAATATTGCTTTAATTAGCATGCATAATCATGAGTTAATGTTAATTGATGTGTTATATGACGTATATTGGAAGTGGGTTTAACCCATTAAGTTGATATGGGTGTCCAGCTGGGAATCCAGTTATGATCAGTATGACAATCCCAAGTTGGGATATGTGTTGGTAGGTCCCAGTTGAGATGGGACATTATATGTGGAATACCCTATGTGCCTAAATGTTTATTAAGGCTTAAATGGTTTGTTGTTTTACTGTTGCTAATATCATGTTATTAGCTGATGACCACTTTTGGGGTCAATTAGGGGTACCTTTGTGAGCACGAATTGGACACGTTACATAATTAGTAGGCTAATTAGCAACTTCGTATAATTATATGGGACCACTTAAGGGACTCATGCGAGACATAGACAAATATCCATTTAGGTTTGGGATAGTTTTAATAAGTTTTATAATTAGCAGGGGTAAAATTACAAAATGGGCAAAACTTGGTGGAGGTTATAATTAAAAGGAAAAAATTTGCAAATGAGACACGTTAAGTGGTGACTTACAATCACCTTCTTCTTCATTTTAGTCACAACAGTGTAAAGATATACGGGATTCGTATATCAACGGAAGTTTTGACGCCAAGCTTTTCGACGTTGATTGAAGTACCAAACGACGTCGCTTTTCAAAACTGAACATATATTTGGACTCCTGGAGGTGAGACTAGCGTTTTGGTACTAATTTTATTGAGTTCTGTGACAGTTTTCCTACGACCCATTTTGGGGTTTTAGCTCATAACTTGTAATTCATATATAGGATTTGTACATGGTTCATAGTAGGACTCTAATCTTGTGATTAGGAGCGAAACCCAAGAGGTGAGTGATGTTAATTTTGATAATTGAATGATTTTCATGTTGGGTTCAATTGTGATGCCAAAGCATGCCTAATTAGTGTAATTAAATTTATTTAGCTTATTATTGGGCAAAATTTATGTGGTTAAATTAGGCCCAATTTGATTGTGAAAGCACGGTGTGATGTTTAAATGAGCATGCTGAGTTGCCTATTTGGGTCAATGAAAATTTCTAGTTCTACACCACCATGAGGTAATCTTTGTGGTGACGACCACAGCCGCTAGAGGTCTATGGGACTAGTCACGTGGGCTTGGGGAGTGGAGCTGCGGCCTAGCCGGTAGTGGTGGGAGTGAACTAGTAATTGTCAGAGACTATAGTTCTTTGTAATATGTTGAATTGAGTATGTTTATTATCCATGTTCATAATTGGCATTATTCACTAAACATATAGCTTATATGTTGTAGTGGTTATTGAATAGCCATCGTAGGTGATCGCGGCGCAGAATCGGGGAAGTGAGCTGGGAAGTGGCTTGGCTAGCTACCTTATGAGAAATTATCCTGGGAGCCTGTCACACCACGTCACTATGCTGACGTGGTGTGACTTACCAACCAAATTTTGACATGTGTGCAGATCTATAAATTGCAGATTCCATCTCTCTCCTAATCACGTAAGCAAATGGCGTTAACTTCAAAAAGGAAACATCAAGACCGTGCCACAAATTTTGCTCCCTTCGTTCATCATTTTCTCCACTCCTTCTCTGCAACCCACCACCCCCATCAACATGATTTGTTTGTAGGGTTGTCAGTGTAGCCTTGGAAAAAGATATTTAAAAAAAAAATACTATTTTGTAGCTTTGATCTATGACAGGTAAATTTATCTTACACTTCCTACAAGTCTAGAGTTATGCTATGAGTTTAGCCTTTCTCTCACCACCATATAATATATATATATATATAATATATGATATATATATATATATATATGATGCACGCACATTGATTTCATGGCCACCTTTATATTTGTCTAAATCTATATAGTATTTGAGACTTCCAGCAATTTTTTTTTTCAGGAGATTTGAGACTTTCAGCATTACTAAGAGTTGTTTCCATAAAAAAAAATGCATAATTAATACTTAATTATTAAACTATGGTATTTTGAAACTTAAAGACAGAAACAGAGTAAATCGTCGTTACTAAAGACGACTCTATAGAGTCGTCTTTACTAAAAACAAGTTTTTATTTTAAAATCGTTATTACTAAAACCGAGTTTAAGTAAATCATTTTTTTTTATTTTCTACGAAAATAGTATTTTTTTGAAAAAAAAATGGTTATAAGTCGTTTTTACAAATAACGACTTTAAAAAAGTCGGTGTTAGTAAAAACGACTATATAGAGTCGTCATTACCATAAACGACTTTATGTAAAAATCATTGTTACTAATACCGACTTTAAAGTCGTTCTTGGTAAAAACGACTTATTCAGGAAATGACATTTCCAGTGTGTTGTTCAATCAATGCAGCTTTTACCATCTTAAAATCGGTTTTACCAAGAACGATTCTAAAGTCGGTTTTAGTAAAACCGATTTTAAGACTAATACTCTGTGTGATCAGAGTGTTGTCAATCAAATGCCAGAGTGAAAGTTCTGCCACCCTAAAGTCGGTTTTAGTAAAAATGACTTTAGGTGTATATCTCTCTTACCCTTCTTTTCTGACCTTCTCTTCTTCCCCTTGTTCGATATTTTCCTTATTCTTATTTCTTTTTCTTCCTTCGTGGTTTTTTGTGAACCTTATTGTGGTTTTTCTCTAAAATTTTCTTCATTAGACAATGTCGGCATTTATTGCATTTTATTGGGGGGGTAGTATGATAATGGATCACAACAAAGGAGGTGTTAAATACAATATTCTAGCCAAGGATATTCAAGAAGTGAATCACGGAACAACCCTGTCTGAGTTAGTTCAGTTGGTATATCATAAAGTAATTTGTGATGGTGAATTTGTCAATTTGAAATTCACTTGTAGATTTCCAGTCAACCAATACGGAGCTGTCATGAATTACATGGCTCTTTCCATAGTGGATGACTCGATACTAGATAAGGTACTTCATATTCCTTCATTATTTTCGGCAGTAAGATGTGTTGAGATGTATGTTGAGAAGGTTCATCATGTTATAAGACCCTTGCAGCAAAGTCCCTCATTTTAGACTAATTAAGTTTAAACGACAATTCGTTTCTTTTTTTTTGGTCTATGTTTGAATTTTTCATACTTTTCTGTGCGGTACTTACACAGCACGGGGTACATGCATTTAAAGCTAGATGTCAAATTTAGCTTGAATTTTAACGTGTGCCTAACATTACTCCATTAAAAAATGGGTACATGATATTAATATACCAAACAGAGTTCAATTAACTGAGGGTAATCCTAAATAAAATAACAATCAATCATAATAAATTCATATGAAAAAAAAATATATACAAGCGGTAAATTGAATTAATTAACAAACTACTAAATTATTAACAACTGGTTGCATAAAAGGGTAATGTACATGTAATTAATTCATACATATACATATACATATCAAAATATACATATATATATATACCTCGTCGGAAAGAGAGATATCGCTGGAGAAAGAGAGAGAAAGAATCGCTGGAGAGAGAGATAGGGAGATATCGTCGGAGAGAGAATCGCCGGAGAGAGAGAGAATCGCCGGAGAAGAGAGAGAGACTAATTGAGAGAGTGAGGTGAAAACGAGAATGGAAGGAATGAACCGACTTAAAAGTCGTGATTAGTAAAGACGACTTTACTTAAAGTCGTTTTTGGTAAAACCGACTTTAACTTAAAGTCGTGATTGTTAAAATGACTTAAGAAAAGTCGTTATTACTAAAAATGACTTATAAAATCGTCTTTGGTAATACCGACTAATTCTGACAGAGATGACTAAAATGTCCAATCACTGGTCAGAAATGTCCAATCACTAACAGAGACGCTTTAAAGTCGGTATTAGTAACACCGATTTTTACTTAAAGTTGTTTATGGTAATGACGAATCTATATAGTCGTTTTAACTAAGACCGACTTTTTTAAAGTCGTTATTTGTAAAAACGACTTATAACCATTTTTCTTTTTTCCAAAAAAAAATACCATTTTCGTAGAAAATAAAAAAATGATTTACTTAAACTCGGTTTTAGTAATAACGATTTTAAAATAAAACTCGTTTTTAGTAAAGACGACTCTATAGAGTCGTCTTTAGTAACGACGATTCACTATGTTTCTGTCTTTAAGTTTCAAAACACCCTAGTTTAATAATTAAGTATTAATTATGCATTTTTTATGGAAACAACTCCATTACTAAGGCTTTGTCCCCCCCCCCCCCCCCCCCTCCCCCCCCTTTTTTTTTTGGTTACTCTGAATCTATGTTATTAGAGTAATGCCATTTTGGTATAACTAGAAGTATTTTGACAAAATGGATGTGTGAAACCTTTCATCGAATAGTATTCTAACTCAGAATACACATAGTATATTCAATAACATGAATGATTGATTTTTTTTTTTTTTTTGCTAAAAACATGAATGATCATTTGTTCGGCAGTACTCTAATTTTACAAAAGTATGTATGTTTTGTACTATTCTCCCTTGCCTATTCTCTTGTAGATTTCTAACTAAAGTTAATAAATTTTATTTAGTTAAATTCTTGTAGGTAATTAGGTTTTTTTTACCTTTTTTTAATGTCCCCATCATTTTTAGGCTGAGTTTAGCAAATGGATGTCTCAAAGAGTAGTGAAGAAGCCGACATACCAATGGTTGATAGGGAAAATACTCCTCTTATTGCAACTCGTCAATTTAATGATGAAGAACTGAAAGTTGGAATGATAGTGTCTAATGAAGAAGAGGCTTACAACATTTATAATGGGCATGCCATACAAAAGGGTTTCAGTATTCGAAAAGCTCAAATTCAACGAGCCAAGAGTGACATAATATGACAACGCAATTATGTGTGTTGGAAAGTAGGGTTTCGTGAGAATGAAGATTATCTCGAATTGAAGAAAGTGAATAGATTAGAGACAAGAACGGGTTTCAAGGCTAGAATTCGGTTTACAGTTAAAAATGGTGTTTGGGAGATCACTAATTTTAATCCTGACCACAATCATGAGCTTGCTAAGCCAGAACAAAGGCATCTTATTAAGTCAAATCAAAGAATGCCAGAAGCTCATAAAGGTGTCATAAGTTCAATGGTAGATGCAGGAATTAAAGCAACAAAGACATACTCATATTTGGCAAAAGAAGTTTGTGGGGTCCAAAATGTCGGTTCCACTGAGAGAGACTGCCACAATTATTTACGTACACAAAGGTTGAATTTGATTGAAGCTGGTGATGGACAGAGTGTCGTTAATCATTTTAGGCATCAACAAGCAGAAGATCCTTTGTTCTTTTACTCAGTGCAAGTGGATCAAGAGAACCGAATGACCAATTTTTTCTGGAGAGATGGTAGATCAAAGATAGATTATGATTGCTTTGGAGACATTCTAGTATTTGATACTACATTTAGGACTAACAAGTACAATATGATTTGTGCTCCATTTGTTGGAGTCAACCATCATTGGAAGAATGTGCTATTTGGTTGTGCCTTTTTATTGAATGAGACCATCGCTTCTTTTACTTGGTTGTTTGGAATCAATGGGGAATAGGCAACCAAGGACCATTTTTACCGATCAAGATCAAGCAATTGCCAATGCCATTGGAAAGGTATTTGTTGAGTCACGTCATTGTCTATGCTTATGGCACATTTCAAAGAATGCTACACAACATATTTCCCATCTATATGCAAATCCAGAGATCAAGAGAATTTTCACTAAGTGTTTTCATGGATGTCAAAATGAGACAGAATTTGAATCCACTTGGAATGTGCTAATTTAGAGATTTAATATTTCCGAAATTAAATGGCTCAATAAATTATATGAACTCTGAGCAAAGTGGTGCCCTGTGTTTAGCTTGGACACTTTTTCAGCTAAGATGAGGTCTAGCCAAAGGAGTGGGAGTACGAATAGAGTTTTTACTGAGATGTCATCCAAAACAATGACGCTCATTGAATTTATACATCAATACGAAGGAAGAACCCTGGGGATGCGATCAACGGAATCAAATGAAGACTACCATTGTAGTCAGGGTGTACCACCAAAAGTGGTGAAAAGTGGAATTTTGAATCATGCTGCTAATGTTTATACCATTAAAATATTTGTGTTATTTGAGAAGGAGTTCATTAGTAGCTTGGGAGTAAAGATTGATGAAATTAGTAATGATGGAGTAACTTACATTTATCAGTTGATTGAGGAGGACCACATAAGAGAACACATTGTGCAATTTCATTCTTCAAATACTACAGTAAAGTGTAGTTGCAAGATGTTTGAATCCATGGGAATACTATGTCGCCATGCCCTACAGGTAATTAATGTGAGAAATATTTCTACTATACCATCCCAGTACATATTGAAAAGATGGACGAAAGATGCAAAGAAAGGGATGGGAGACTATGATAATGGGAAACCATCACATAGAAGAGAGAAATCGTCAATGACTTTGCACCTAAGCGATTTGATGTATGCATCTTATCGTGTAATGTCTAAAAGTTCTATGACTACAAGAACTACTAAGCTTGCCAAAGAGAAATTGGCAGAGTTACTGGAGTTAGTTGAAAAGGATTTAGTAAGTTCAATTATAGATGGTAATGTTGAGAATGAAGATATCGAGTCAGGTTATGATAATGCCATCGGTCATAGTGATTCCCTTGGTCATAGTGATACATGTAATGAGACACCAGTGTTGAATCCCCAAACTATATGGTCCAAAGGGGTAAGTAATGCTAGAATGAAAAGTGGACTGGAGAAGAGTAAAACGAAGATCTCGAAAAGCACTAGAGTTGCATGCCCTACACCACAACACAAAAAATCAAAGTCTAGTAAGAAAAACTCCATACCTACATATGTTTAATCTACAAAAAAAATTTACTCTTGTGGATTCATATGAGTTGGTAAAACTGTTGTCTTTTTGCAGTGCCAACCATGCAAACTATGACTCATTATACTTCTCAATGTGCATCTGAAGCTCTAAGTCAAGCCCTTGAGAGTCAGGTATGCTCGCAAACATGTTTCATTATCTTATTTGTATAATCAAACAACTTATGGGAATAAATTTTCAACATTATGTAGTTATCACCAACGATTGGAATGGGACCAAATTATCATTACACTAATTTTCCGATTTCAACTCAGGTATTAATAGAATTCATGAATATATATTTTAAGAAATTCTTTTTTATATTTCTTAAGGATGCTTCCTATTTCACTAATTGTGTAGGGATCAACTCAAAATTGGAGTTTTGACCATCCTAACCTTAGTTTTACAAATTTACTCCATAGTGCAAGTCTAATGCCACAGGTATATCTCCAATAGTTTAAGATATTAATTTGAATCTTATGCCCAAAAGTGAGATTTGTTTGAACTTTCCACTTTGTTTTATAGGATACAACTGAAAGTTTCATCACCCACTGTAATGGACAATTACCTCCTTTATCCCAGGTTTGAATAGTTCCATAATTGACTGGAGATGCAATTTAAATATATATATATATATATATATATGTATAATGATGTTTTCTAATCCATGGAAGGGCTCTACTTCATTTGATTTTAATCAATTCAAATCAGGAAAGGAAGGACATTAAAGGTATGTGGTTTTTGTATCTTTGACAAGTACCATACAGTCTAGACAAGCTCAATGAGGACATACATCTAATTATACTCACTTATACTGACATTCTCTTAATTTTATCCATTTGTCATTTGTTTATGCAGCAAAATTTTGTGCAACATGATTTGGTTGAGGGTATTCAACTACATTTGGAGAAATAGCAGTTTAGGAGCATAATTCTGGAGATTCTTGCTTTTTATTGATTTATGTAAAACTTTGTGATTGACAATTATTTTGTGCAAATTAAGGTGGTGGTTGTGATTGATGTATGTTTTTTTTTTATAGAACATTTGAATATTAAAATAAAGAAACTTGGTATGAGAATTATCTCCAGGTAACCACCAAGAAAAGCTTGAGCTTGTTCTTTCTTGCTATTCTCATGACAACTAAAAATGTTCCACATTTTGAAGAGATTATTAAACGTACCACATGTTCAAGAACACCAGGCCTCAAAGTGAAATGCTTATGGGCACCTTAATTAGCACACACATAGTGAGCACATGGATGATGTATATTTTGACAAATTCAAACCAATGTTTTGAATTAATTTTCTGTAGTTTAAATTTAACTGCATCATTTGTGCCATATTTCTGAAATGAGTAATAATATGCTTCTCAAATTATGGATTCAATTTGGTAACCACAATGTGTGACATTGTTCGTTGGTCTCACATGTCACAAAGCATTTCGGAACCAAATTACGAATTTAAATTTGGGAACCACAATAATATAACAGTGTTCGGTGGTCTCACATATTGTCAGAAAGCATTTGGGAACCAAATTAAGGATTCAAGTTTGGGAATCACCTTGTGCGACAGTGATCGATAGTTTCACATGTCACAAAGCATTTGGGAACCATATTAAATATTCAAATTTTGACTACATTCCAATGAATTATCTTAAATCTTGAATGCATCCAATAAGTGGCAAAATCATCATGAATAGTTCAGTTCGTAATGTGATATTTAAGAATGATGATACAGTTACATATAACTTGATTAGGAATAAACAAACAATATTTTATTTAGTATAATAACTCTTATAATCTCCCAAAAGTTTGTTCAGCACAATATTATAAGAAAAAGACAACAATGGATCCCTACAATTTACAAGCTTACAACCAAAAACCCATAACAATTCAACAACAATAACAAAAAAAATAAAAAAAAATAAAAAAATATATAATAATTCTCACAAACAAAAAACCAAACACCTTATGCTCCAACTTACATTACCAGAACAAAACTACCCACAAGAGCATCAGAAATCTAACCCTTCGCCAAATAACAAAATACCACTCAGACCAAATAAACTAAAACCCAAACAATTGAAGACCATCACCAGACTTGAGAAAACTAACATTTGAAATCACCACCAGAAGTTGTATTTCTATCTTTTCTCTCAAATTCCACCCCAAAACTAGAGGTTTCATTCTCAGATACATGTAATTGATGATGCTTGCAAATAAGGAGGCAACGAGAGCAAAAGAGCGAGGAGAGATGGAGAGATCTTATCCTTAGAAATCACAACAAATTGAAGCAAACCCATTTCTTATCTTCACAGATCTCTTCAAAATTTTGGTTTTCTCAGCCAATCGCAAAAGGGTTTTCCTTTTCTTTGTTGTGTTCTTGTATACTAGCGGGGTGCCACTCACTTTGTGAGTGCAAATTTTGAATTTTGTTTTAAAGAAAATTTTTTTTTTCCCTTCTTTGAATCACTTTTTGGACAGTTTTTTCTACAACAGTTTTTTTTTTTTAAATTCTGAACAGGCAGTTTTTTTTTTTTTTAAATTCTGAATAGTTTTTTTTTTTGAATAATTACTTTATTTTACCCCTACTATTGTATTTTGTTAGTATAAAATTTTATGGTATAATTGTAATTATGAGTCATAGACTTCATTTTCATGGTACACTTACTTCTCCCTTCCTATAATAGTATAGATGTGAGTCTGATCTGATACGGGGAGAGAGAGAGAGAGAGAGTCTGATCTGATATGTATAGGGAAAGAAACTGATTTCAGCCTTTTGAGGTGAAGTTCCTTTTGAAATTAACCTCAAACGTCGTTAGGAGTGAATACCCCGCCGTTTGCTTACGTGATTAGGAGAGAGATGGAATCTACAATTTATAGATCTGCACACATGTCAAAATTTGGTTGGTAAGTCACACCACGTCAACATAGTGACGTGGTGTGACAGGCTCCCAAGATAATTTCTCCCTAGCGTATGGGTTTGGAAAATTGTTGTAATTTTGTTAATAATTACCTGCTTTTAGTGTTAAACTTGTAATATATTTGTAACTAGCTTCAAATCTCAATGGTAGTGTATGTTGTAACATAGTTGGTGTAAAACTTGTATAATAGGAGTTGGTAGCCTTGATACTTGTAATATATGATTATGGTGGTTAAATGTTTATGTATAGAGCTTGGGTTAGTTTGGAACGTGAATCTTGGAGTTTACTCTTTGGGTTTGATCGGTTAATGGTTATAATTAGTACTTTTATTAGAGTATTTAAAAACTCTTGCTTGAACGTGTAAGCTCATGTTTGTGACCTTGGTTTTATTCTAAATGGTTTAAAGCATTAATGTTGATTTCAACTTATGATTTGGTAATGATATTTGAGAATTTACTATTTACTAAAATAGGATTTTTGGCTGATTGCAAGGGCAGAATTTTGCCCTTTGTTGGTTGAACTACTTTAGTTTAAGCTTATTTTAAACTCATTTTGAAAATTTAATCACTTATATAAAGCTTTGGTGGCATGTCACATGTCCTAGAATCGTTTGGACGATTCCAATGCGTGACATTGCGAGTATTCCAAACGCGTGTAACTTGGGACCCACAATGTAAAAGAATTTCTGAATGCCACGTAGTGTTGAAGCTTTATTGCTATTTTCCACTCCATCTACAATTTTATATATTTATTTATTATATTTATACCTTGTTCCCAGCACTAGTTCTTTCAAATACAAGATGCGCACGCACCATGACGCCACATTCTCTTCACCAATTCACAGCGTGGTTCTATCTTCTAATTTCCAATTTAATGTCAATTACATATTTATAATATATATATATATGTATATATGTGTGTGCAAGTGTGTACGTATATACAAACAAGTATGCATAAATACATACACATGCTGTGTAAGATGAGAAACATTAGAGGAATGAGGATTACTGGGACCTGCTGGTCACCGGACCGGGATCAGCGACGGCGTGGAAATATTTCCGATGGTTAGTGGCGAAGAATGAGCAGTTTTGGGGAGGTTTGGAGGTGTTTGATTTGAAAAAGAGAAGAAGAAGGGGCATATTTGGTCCAGTAAAGATTTAGGGACTTATTGATACATATTTTTTTAGTTATCCTTAAACCAACATATTTATCATAAACTGTCCTTAATTAGATCTAATTGACCATATATCTAATTGACCCTATTAATTAAGAAAAACTTAAGTTCAAGTTGGCTAATGTTCGAAGCTGATGTTCTTTGTTGAACATAGGGTTTATTCTATTATTCTAATGCTTTCAAATTTTCAATGGTACTTGGACTCATTCTTATTTAATGTATTGTCATTACTATTATTTTATCACTAGATTAATTAAGACTATAACAACGGTATAGCAACACTCTTTTTTGGTCTTAGCAACAAAAAAAGAATTAAAAAATTCATTGATTCCATTTAATGCAAGAGCATCTAAGCCCAGGTAGATTGCTTGGGACGAACTGTAAATCCTGATGTCTTGAGTTTGATTACTCCTAATGCGTGTCCCGTATACATGATATTGGTAACTTGCGAGTAGTCACCAGTATTTAAGGGTTTACATTGCAAGTATGTTGGCCCCACAAAAGAAATATGGCTAAATTACATTTTGATACCCTGAAGTTTGAGCAAAATTTCACTTGAGCCCTAGAGTTTGGGAGAAGTTTCATTTTGGACCGTCAATGCAACTTGAAGGCACACTCACATGCCTTGCATGATTCCACTTATTGTAGACATTTTTTTGCCCTATAGTTTGGGGCAAAGTTTCACTTTGAAACCCTGGAGTTTGGGCGAAGTTTCACTTTGGACTGTTAATACAACTTAATAGCACACTCATGTGCCTTGCAAACTATAGGGTACCAAAATGTCTCTAATAAGTGGACTCATGCAAGGCACGTGAATTTTTTGTCGAATTGCACTGACGTAGTTAGAGACAATACTTATATTAAAACCAACTCAAAACTACATGGATCTAAGTGTGGCAATTGAAACTAAATGACCCAAAGTGAAACTTTGTTTAAATTACAGGATTCCAAAGCCAAAAAATAAATAAATAAAAATAGAACGTCTATGCTCATAATGTGAGACAGCAGGATGTCAATAAACAATTTGGAGGATAGTAAGACCTTTGAACTCTAAGTTGGAAAGAGACAAAATTGGTTTCCAAGTAAAATATATGGATGTTTGTTACAGAGCACAAATCAAAATCATCATATGTTGTGTTATTCATGAAACTAGAGGTTTAGCATCTTTTCCTTGTCCTTTGCTGCAATTCGTTTTTTATTTGAAAAATAGCTTGAAATATATAAAATGGTCACAAGGGGCTGCTTTATACTTGGGTTAATTATAGAAACACCCTCTGTGGTTGTCCTCTATATCACATAGCCCCCTGTAATTTAAATTTTATCATTAATACCCCTGTGGTATGGGTTTAAATGAAAAAGTCTATATTGTCGTGAAAGTTAACGGAAAGAGACACAAACTTCATGGGCAAGAGTGCTCTCGCCAAAAGTCACCTGCAAAAGACCATATATGCCCCTACATCTCTAATTATAATGTTAAAACCCTACCATGTATCCAAAAAATAGAGACCCACTTCATAAAACTAAAAAACAGTAGAGAGAGAGAGACTGCCATGTATCCAAAAAAACAGGCCCACTTCATTAAACTAAAAAAACAGGGGAGAGAGAGAGAGAGAGAGAGAGAGAGAGAGAGAGAGAGAGAGAGAGAGAGAGAGAGAGAGCAACTTAGGCTTAGTTTGGCCCCCACGTGGTGCTTCTCCTTTTTTAAAGCTCAATTTCATGTTAATTCATTTGGTAACTAGTTTATGAGCTTTGCAAAAATTGAACTTAGGGCTTTTTTGGAGGGAGCTTTTAAAAGCTCTAGAATGGAGCTTTTAAAAGCTCAATGTTGCTTTTTTGTTTCATGGTGTCTTTTTGAAGAGTAGTGTGTCACTTGTATAAAATTATCAAAGAACTTAGTAATAAATTTCATAAGCTCCTTTTAAAAAGCCACATGGGGGCCAAACGAAGCCTTAGTAAAATTTAGTCTTGAAAAGCAATTTCAACAAAAGCATGTTCACCATTAAACATAGCAAAGCAACTTCACCATAAGTAGTACATAATCACAGTAGGTTCAATCAATTACAATACCCAAAGTCAAACCAAAACAACAAAAACAGAGACAATGGGTTTACAAGGTAGTTTATGACCTACCAATACCTACACAAAATGTCTTACAACCTGAATTTCATCCCAGAACTTGGTAGCCATGTTTCAGTCTCTCTTTGGTACCTCCAGCTGATGTGCCTTTTCCACCTTTTGTGCTTCCAGCCAATACACCTCTTCCACCACTTTCTGCTCCAACCTACAAACATGCAAGAAAATGCTATGATAAAGATGCAAAATAACAGAACAAATCACCTTTTCGATTCCATACGAACTTATATACCTGCGATAAAGCAGTTTGGGGTGGTAACCCAACTGCTGGAGTTGTTGGCTGCATAGATGGTGGTTGGGTGGAGAACTTGACATTACCAAACCTTGAACCTCTTATAACTTTCAGTGATCCAAGGACCTTTTTGGCTTTATTGATTTCCGACAAGAGTGGGAAATTATGTGTTTAAAAGAAGATCATAAAAGATGAACTAATTTATTCAAGTCCTAGGGCCTAGTTCTTACCATAGTAGATGGAGTGGGTGTCCCACAAGCAGAAGCAGTAGGAGTGGGTATCCCACAAGTAGAAGAAGCAGCAGGAGTAGGTGTCCCACAAGCAGAAGCAACATCAGGGATTGGATTTATTGAAGCAGTAGTAAAGCTGCAAGTTGGGATGTACAGGTCCAGATCCTTTTCTTTGTTCCAGATCCTTTCTTGTTGATTTCAGAGTTGGGATGTACAGGCCCTTTGCATGACCTAGAGTTGTGCCCTTTTTGCAAGCACTTCTTGCATCAAATGTACTTGTTCTTTCTAGGCACAGAGTAGGGATTCCTTAGCTCATCTGCCTCTCTTCTTCTCAACTTTTTGGGCCTTCCAGGTGGTTTTCTATATTTTGGGGGCATAATTGCATCAAGTCCAGTTTTCACCCAATCATGTGGGCCAGGAACAGGCTGTATCATACATTAATATACTTTCAAGTATGTCTCTCTAGTGTAGTATTGATGGACATACTGCTCAGGTCTCTCTCGATTAACATAAATGCAACTAATAACATGTTTGCATGGTATGCCATTCAAATCCCACATCCTACACCCACAAGACCTTGTGTTCAAGTTTACAATATATATATATATATATATGTAGTGTTATACCAGTCCACTTCAAACTTTAGATCCCCACACCATCTAGGAAAACAATCTCTTGACTCCACTTTATACTTCTCTAGTTTTTCTTGAATACTTGGGCATATTGGGTCAGTATACTTAGTCATCCCTTGCCTTTTAACCTGAATTTTGCTCATTAACCTCCTACTAATCCACTCAAGCATTGAGACAATGGGTTTGTCCCTAGCCTCAAGAATATTCCCATTAAAGGACTCACTCAAATTATTAACCAAAATATTGCCACAATGGTGCTCACCCTTCAATGACTTGATCTTAAATGTGTTCTCCCCTTGGATTGGCCAGTTCAATCATTTCCAACACCTCATAATCAGACCAAACTATCCTTAATCCTTCACTAAGGTTCTTTCCTGGTACCCTATAGTATAAAATGCTACTTGTTGGATATCCTATTTTGATAAACATACTCTGTAACTCTAAAAACGAGACGAGGTCAGTGTCACAGTTGTCAAAGTAGTCCACTTTTCCCCCTTTATACAGAGTCTGTGGACCACTCAAAAAATATCCACCATGATGAATCTGAATTGATATATTGTTAGCCATATCTACAATACAACACACATATCCCACTTAAATTATAAAAAATAAAATAAAATAAGGTTACACAGAAATATATGCATGTGCAACAAATTGTATGTATATAGTATAGGGAGTCATATGCATATGCAACGAAATTTTATATATATATATATATTTACACACACACACATATATATATATATATTATATATATAGGAAAACAGAGAGAGATGGGGGATCACAATTTGGCCTTTATTGTAAAAAAGGGATCAAAATCTACACTTATCAAACAATGAAAAACCCAACTTTAATCATCAATAGCATTAAAAAAATTTGAGGTTTAACAGTGCATGAGAACACAATTGCAATTATAGACTAAGAATTAAAGAAACAAAAATGAAATGGTAAAAACCCCTTTTACGAACCTCAGCAATTCGCAAGTAGTGTTGAGTATGGCCTATTGCTTTGTAAACCCACTTCAACAACTTGAATCAACTCTTGATTTCCTCAGCAAGAACCCACATCAGCCAGCTAAAATCCATTTCAATGGAAAACCCATATGAAAAAACCCTATTCTCTCTCTCTCTCTCTCTCTCTCTCTCTCTCTCTATATATATATATATATATATACAACGAGATTAGAAAAATGTTTGGTCTGATAATGAATTGAGGGCATCATGTATATGGACTGGGTAGGCCCACAGCAAATGTTTGCAATGGCTTCATGTTATTCTTTTCTAATAAACTGAGGGCATCGTGTATATGGACTGTTAAGGTTGAAAATAAAACAGACCACAGGGGTATATTTGTCCTTTTACTCTCTCCGTTAACAAAACAGACGATTTCATTTAAACTCAGACCACATAGCGTATTAGTGATAAAATTTAAACCACATAGGGCTATGTGATATACAGATAACCACAAAGGGTGTTTATGCAATTAACGGTAACCCTTTATACTTTATACCCATTTGACATTGACCTAGAACAGTTTTAATATTTTAGTACTTCATATCATATGTTTTGGACTTTGGCGCTAAACCTTTGTCATAGATTAGCCTAATAACCTTTCTAGTCTTATCATTATCTTCAATGAAGCTTAGAATTCAGAATTGAATAAGGCTAGTCATAGGCCGTTTGAATAAATTTGTCATTAACGAAGAGCCACTTAAAAGACAAAAATTAAGAGCTATACTAAGTACAACATGTAAAAGGATGCTTCCGAAAAAAAAAAATCAAAACAAAACAAAACATGTAAAAGGAATAGAATGGGGCTATGCTAAACTTGACCGATCAATGGACCAAATTTATATCTGAATCGATTGTTATAAGACAAATTTGGATTGTTGTTTTGTAACTTAAACCTGAATCCGAGTTCGTATCTATTAGAGAATTAAATGAACCGAAAGGGCCTTTGGAACCAAAAAACCAAAAATATGCATTTTCAACTCTTATTCAATTTTATTTTATTTTTTACAGTTAAAGATATAACCCTTGTCAACTAAAAATTTAACAAAAAGTACCTTCAATATCTGTATTTAATCAAAAGTCCCTGATCTTTGACAAAATGACAAAACTGACATGCACCCAAATATTTTCCACATTTTCCCCACTCCCGCCCAACTCAGCTGCTCATACAGTATGAGTATTGTACCGTATGATATTCTAAATTCAAAAAATATTTTGTAACTTTAAATCTCCTTAACTTTTGACATACAACTCCATTTTTCTCAAATTTTATAACGTTGGAATCGTGTCGATGAGAGTTATAAAAGTAGTACCATTGTTGTTCTATTTTGAACAAAAAAAAATTTTAAATCTTACATGCTTTGTGTAACTAAAAATTTCACAAAATTATTTTCAACAATTTTGACAGTAATTTTGTGAAATTGTCAAATTTCATAAACTTTGTTTTTTTTTTTTTCAAAATTTCTTCAAATTTCACAAAAAAAAATTTGTGAAATTATCAAATTTCAAAAAACTTTTTTTTATATATAAATTCTTCAAATTTCACAAAACTTTTCTTGTGAAAATTGTTTTGTGAAATTTCATAAAACTACTTTTGTGAAATTTCACACAATTCTATTTTTTTCAAAATTTCTTCAAATTGAAAAAAAAATAAATAAATAAATTTGCTCAAAACATATCAACAATTATACTAGTTTTGTAGCTCTCGTCGACACGATTTCAGCGGTATAAAATTTGTAAAATATGGAGTTGTAGATCAAAAGTTATAGAAGGTTAAAGTTTTAAAATATTTTTTGAAATGAGGAATGTTATAGTACAGTCACTCACAATGGTTGGCCTACTGCTTGGCCACGCGCTTGTGGGGCTTGTTCAGCAAAATTGCTGACAATGATTGACAAGGACTTTGGACCAAATAGCCAAAAATACGACCACTTTATACTTTTTGGCACTTTAACTAAAGATTGAAGTATAATTTTTCATTTTTTTTTTTGCGCAAATTTGAGTAAAAAGTTTCTTTTGATATGAAGCTATTCAATGCATGTTGAGCATCTCAAATGCTAGAGTTAAATCCATTATCAAAGCTAAAATTTGAGAAAGTTGCACAAAATGTGTGCTCCAATGCAAGGCTATTTGTGTTGCCAAATTTTGAGAAAGTCATTTACTTTCTCAAATATGAGGCTGTCTCGTTGGGCTTCCGCTCGGTCCACTTCGAGGGCGATGCTTCCCTGATCTGTGGTCCTCTTGCTGACTGGACCATTACCCCGGAATGGGCTATTGAATCAGCTATCCTGACGGGACGATCCTTGCTGGCAAGCTCTTTTGATTTTTGGTTTGTTAGCAAAATCAATCGTTTGGCCAACTCTGTAGCTCACTGCCTTGCGCAATGGGCAGCCCATGCTTCTTTTGATGGGCCTATTCCAATTGAGTCCATTCCTCCCTTTGTTTTGGAGGAAGGAACTCAACTGGCTTAGGTGCCTTTTGGTTGTTTTTCTGTTGCCCTTTTATCTTATGGGTTCGTTTAGCAAAAAAAAAAAAATTGCATAGGATTTGGCTTTTGTCAAATTTTGACAATTATACTTTTTCCTTGTTTTTTGTTCCTAATGCACAACAACAATCCAATGTACAATATCAATTGCTTTTATATAAAAAAAAAAATTTATTTTTTTATTAGTTGTGGCAAAACTAGTGTACAAAACACATTGCTCAATGTACTAGATTAGTAGATTTTGTGCCAAAAAATGATATTTTGGACAACTTTTTGCATTGGAGCATAATTGTCAAATTATAAAATTTTGACACTATAAAATTGCTAAAATATATGTTTGAAAGATGTAAAATAACGTTTTGCATTTGCTCTTAGATTCAAATCTTCTAGTGATAAATCTTCTCTCAATTAAAGAGGTCTGGACTTTTAGTAAGAGGATCTCGAACTCCTCTAAATCAGATGAATACCAAATCAAATTTGAGTGGAAGATTGGCGTGAGTTGACAATAGGGCAACCACATCCTTTGAGTTCGAGTGGTAAATTTTTTGGGTGTACTACTCAAGAGGTTTAGTGTTCAAATTATGGAGAGCGTGGCCACTGGGGAATTCACCTGGTGATCCAGGGTCTCGAGGGATTAGTAGAGGTGCGCACAAGCTAGCCCAGACACCCCGATTGCCCAAAAAAAAAAAAGAGTTGACAATAGGGCTGGGCTGGGTTGAGCTTTGACTGGTTTTTGAGGCCCAAATAATTTTTCGGGCTGATCTTGGGCTAGGGGTAGCTCAGCCTAAAGCCCGCTTGGCCTAGACCATAAGCACGCTATATTTTATAAATTGGGTCTTGCTAGGAGCACAAACAAATCTCACTAACACTTACTAACACACTCTATCTCTGTTCTACTAGTACTGCGGGGTCTGCTGCAGACGGACCCCACAGTGCCACTAAGAGAGAGATAGGGTGTGTTAATAAGTGTTAGTGGAATTTGTTAGTGCCCCAAATATTACTCTTATTAATTATATATACATCTTAAAAGAGGTCCAGTTGACCACTTGTGGCTGGTAATTGAACTATAGCTTATCTTGTGGTCTTAGGCTCAATTTGGTGGCAACAAAAAGGGTATGTTGTTTTTCACTTCAGCTGATTTGAATCTCTTCATTTGGAGACTGCTAAAGTTTGAATCTCCCAAATTGCGGGCTGGCCCGAGATCGGCCCGTAGCCCATAACAGAAAATGGGCTGAACTTGGACAAAGGGTATATAGATTTGAGCAGGCTGTGCTCGGACTTGGGAAAGGCAAATTCACTGCTGAGCTCGAACTTACCCAGGCACGGCTCTAACCGACCCAATTGACAAGTCCAAGTTTTAAGTAAGGATTTGAGATGCCCTTAAAAAATGATATCTTAATGGTTAATATCGGACAAAATAACTTTTAGGGATAAATTACAGTAACCTCCCATGAGCTAAGATCAAAATAATGGACCTCCCTTGTGCTATATAAAATTACAGTATTTTCCCTCGTTATAGATGGAATGCTAACAAATTAAATATTGCATTCAAAAGGGGGAAAGTATTACTCAGCCCCAAATCTCACGGGAGGTCATGTAATTTTTGTTTTGAATACCACGAGCGAGACCTCTTCGTATTATCTCAAGAGAGGTTAGTGTAATTTACCTTAACATTTATCTTCTATATTTACGGAACCAATATCCTCGAGAGAATAAACGAACATCCCGACTCGATATTGCCAACGAAGAAAAAGAGCTGATAAATGAAAGACATTTTCTGCAGTACTTTACTTCATTGAATATCATCTCCAGACATGATAGGTCTCTATATATTCTATATGAGTAAAATTTGGGACACAACTTTTGGGACACAACCCAATTAATGTGTTTATCTCTCTCCTTTGATGTCACTGGACCCCACAATGATACAGAAGAGAGATAGACACATTAATTAGATTGTGTCCTAAAAATTGTGTGTTTGGTTGTACCCCAAATATTACTCGTTCCATATGAACAAATTTGCACTCATGAACTGATCATATTTCAGAAAAGTATGAAGGTCTCTTTCCCTATCGCCTAACGTTTCGTAGTTCGTAGTTTCAGAGCATCTCTATTGTTGGTCACATGTTTGAGTCTTTTATATAATGCCACATCAGCCTTAAAATCTTGTTTGGGTCTGCTAACTTTTACTACAGTTTTTATTCTTCACTCCAATGCATCAAGTTAAAACATCATCAACAACACATTTTAAATCAATTAAAGTGCAACATAGCACAACGGTTGGGCGTTGGATTTAAATTCAAACAGTCATAATTGTTAGATTGTGTCCAATTCATTGCTTCTGTTGGAAAATTTGTCTTCAATATCTTTAAAATCCATCGAGGAACAATGCTGCAAAATGTATTTCAATAATATGCTTCAAGGCGTGCAGAAGACACTTCCCTAAATACAGTATTTGTCTCCACCATAATTATCATTTGGCGTGTAAATGAGTATTCCGCAAAGCTATATTCAAGGTACAACGAAGCTAACCCTATCTGCAATATGCACTATTGAAGATAGTCCAAAATATCCATCAAGAAATAAAAGTCAATTCTAGATTCTATTTTATTATTCTAGAATTCTATTTTTCCATAAAATAGAATCTAGAAATATGTATTTTATGTAAAGAAAACCAACAAAATTTAAACTCCTAATTTTTTTATGAGGAAAAAGAGAAATATCTATTCAACATACAAATGAGAATTCATCCATTCTATACATAGAATGATTGGTATCCCTTTATAGACATTTGCATCTATTAGCCTTGTGATTATTAGTCTAAGGGATACAACCCATGGTTTTGAATTAATATTGAATCAAATCTGAATGGTTGCGACCCATCAATTCAGATTCAATCCCATCAATTCAGATTTAATCTCAACAAGCACAACCATCATTTCTAATTCAAATCCCACTTAATCTTAAATTCTTATTTTGAAAACTCCTCAACAGCTTCTTGTTTTAACTCTTGCTACAGTTAGCAGACATCTTAAAGTCTGACATGTGTTAAAGCTACCATAACATGTACATTGGGTACTAAATCAAGTGTTAACTAACAAATGGGCTTTAGCCCACCCACTGAGATACAATGAAGATGCTCTTATTGGTTCAATAAGTTCAAGATTGGTCTACGTGTAGTCAATACTTTCTTTTTTTCTTTTGAGTAATGCTAAGTACACCTAAACGTGACATTTAAACTATCCACTTACTGATGTGGATTTCTAAAATTATTCATCAGTTAACAAAAAAAGTTTGAATTAATTTCAAAACTGCCATGACACATCAACATGTGGATGTAGGCCTGTAAACGGGTCGGATCTGGACCGGATCTAGTGCATCCAGATCCAGATCCGCTAAACAATATATGGATTCGGATTCGGATTCAGATTCGAATCTGACGGATCTGTTATAAGTCAGTCCATATCCGGATCCGCCAAAATATACTGAATCCAAATCTGGATCCGGATTCGATCTGAAATAATATATAATGTGTATATCTATACTATTTTGTATATATATAATATGTATATATATATAAATATATTTATATATACATGACTAATATATTAAATATAATACAGTATGTATATGCATTATATATACACATTATTATATTATATATATAATATATATATAAATATATTTACATATATATATATATAAGTATTATTCGGATCCGGGTCTTAGGCGGACCGGATATTACAAAATCATATCCGGTCCATTTTTTTTTTAGCATAAAATACGGATTCAGATCCAGATCTGGATATGGATTTTAAAAAATGCTCAGATCCGTCTAACAGAGCCGGATCTGGACCGAATCCGGGTCTAGACCTGGTCTATTGACAGGCCTAGGTGGATGGTTTAAGTGTCCCATTTAGGTGTACCTAGCATTACTCTTTCATTTTATACTAAGAGACATGGTATGTGTAGTGGTTGAGGGCAATTTTTTTGGAAGACAACATAAAACTTACCCTACGAGAACAAGTAACATTAGGGTTCGTTTGACAAATTGAAAATTAAGTACTAAAAAATTAAGCATTGGGTTTTAACTTTTAAGCACTAAAAATTTTAAGCTACTTAATTAGTAAAATTGAAAATGGTGTTTTATGTGCTAGAATAAATTGCATTCGGTAGAAAATTTTCACTTAAATTCCCTATCCTCTCACGTCAATCTCATGAGCCTCTTATCCATTCTTATTCAATCTCGGTGGAGGATCAAGTCCAAAATAGAAAAAGTTTTCAGTAGTTTTTTTGGTTCTTTTTTAGTTAAATGGTACATTATCAAACACACTGAATAAAAATAAGTAAAATTCAACACTTAATTGGCTTATTAAACATATCCTAAATTTATTTTCTTGTGACTTGCACGTTACAAATTTAAAACTCAAAAACAATCTTTACAAATATACCTAGCTAAAGCTATGGACATTTGTAAAATGTGAGAATGCTCAAATATGGATAAGACTTCAGTAAAATTATTTCAATACATTTTGTTAAGTTATCCTCACACTTTTTAAAAATGCTTTTTAATATTGTATTTTTTTAAAATTAATTTTTTTTAAAAAAAATTGTGCATCTTTGTGAGATGAACTTAATAAAATATACTGACTGAAGTCTTATTTTACTTTACAAAGATTTATTGAAGTAAGAAGCATTGACTCCACTCCTCGGACCTCGGTGACTCTACTCCATGAATCAATACTCTCTCATATATGTGACTTATTAGACCTTTGAGAATTATCCAAAATAATTATTATAATGGGGTCCACACGTTTATATGTTCACGTTTAGTAGTTAACATTGAACCAAATCTTGAGGTCTTGATTCATCTCCTTCATAGAGCTGAGAATGATCCAAACAAGTTATGTAAAGTCAATTACGCGTTGGAAAGTTGGTGACTGATTGTGTGAATACTATGTGACACAAAACCAAATTGCTTTGAACCTTCTCACTGGTTTGTACATATTCATATTGTTCGATTTTCAAAGATTTTCAAAGATCCTTTTGGCTATTAGGCCATGTTATACATTTTCTTTCTTTTGAGTAATGTTATGCTTCTCGAATATTTGTAATAGTGGGCAGTGGGCACTGTTACATTATTTTGAATGTAGATTTAAAATTTGAATTTGGGAAGCATAGCATCACTCTTAGCTATTAGACCATGTTACTCACTTTCTTTTGAGTAATGCTATGCTTCTCAAATTTTGGATCTCAAATACTTTCCAAATACATATGATAATGGGACCACCTTCAATAATAATGGGACTACTTTAACGTCCTCCAATCAAAATCCAGTAGGCCTACTGCCACATGTATTAGGATGCATTTGAGATTCAAAATTTGAGAAACATAGCATTACTCTTTTCTTTTTCAGCTTTTCTTCATTTCTTTCAAAAGAATCCGAAAGCAATCTATCTAAGGGCATGTTTGTGAGTGTATAAACATGATTAAGTTCAGCCTCATTCTTATATTTAATTAGTTTTTATAAAAATTAGGTATAAGTTAATTTGCTAAAGAGCTGATCCTTTAGATTTTTTTGTTAAAATCAAGCATGCACAATTCATTGTTGGTAAAAAGCAGTTACACCAACACGAAACTATCTAGAATCAGTTTTTTTTTTTTTAAAGCCAAAAAATCGATTCTTTGTGTTACCCAAACAATCTCTAAGTTAGAATTTTGATAGTTGAAAATTTGAATACACTTAACCCTTCCATTTGCAAGCTCTTCAAAGAATTCCTAATTTGATGTTATATTTTTGTTTACATTTTCTCATTCAGGATTCAAAAAGCCATTAACAAGAATGAGGCACCAAACCTTCCCCTTCTTTTCATTCAATTCAACAAATTATTTACAGTGGAAAACCCCCAAAAGAACATGAAACCCAAAAAAAAAAATACATACATACAGACACACACATACATATAAGAGACTACTCTGAAAGCCAATCCAAATTGAAGCATTCCTCAGCCACTTGTACACAGAGATCTGGTACAGCCTTCTTCACATCACTGCACATCCAAGAAATCTCTTCATCACAAATCACACGGCGCAATGACCGTAGTAACACCGCAGAGTTTGGCAGATTTCTAATTTTTGGGCACTCCCTCATATCAATCTTCTCTAAGCTGATTAAACAACCCAACGTTTCAGGAAGGTGGTCCAAATTAATGCATTGAGAAATGTCAATGTACTTCAACAACACCATGTTCGAAATCCCGGGAGGAAGCTTTTTCAGAACCGGACACGCATAGATTCTTAATATTTCTAGAGATTTCAATTTACCCAAATCGCCCGGAAGTTCATGAAGACCGTGGCAATTGGTGATGCTCAGGTTCTTGAGAGTTTGAAGCTTGCAAATGCTCGAAGGAAGCTCAATTAAATCAATGGAGTGATCGATAGTGAGCTCTGTGAGTCGAGGAAAGAGTTGGGGCAAGTCTAACTCTTCTTGAGCTAGACTATTGTTAACCTTGCAGAGAACTAATGATATTTTTCTCAAGCTCTTCCAAGAAATTGAAGCTTCAAGTAATTGAGGGACGGAGATTTTCTCGAACCAAAGGCTTCTCAAATTTGTTAAATTGGAGAAGACTAATATGTTTTGAAGAACTGTGTTCGAAGTACTATAGTTAATTAATATCAATGCCCTAAGCTTCGGCATGTTATCGATAAAAGGAGGCAGGAAATATTCGGTTGAGGAGAAATTTAGGATGAGCACTTCAGCCTTGGGAAACTCCATAGCAAACCAGTCCATCTCTCTCATTTCACCTATATTTTCAAGTTCCAACAAAAATGAGTACATGGTGTAAAATCATTAGAGCTAATTGCAAAAAATTCAAAATTCCTCACTTATTACATAAGTAATTATTCGACTTCTTAGACAAGTTAAACCGGTATAAGAATTATTTGGAATCAAAACCACAAAATAGACTTAAACTCGCCAGAATTGATTGGGGTATTTTGGTAATTTCCACGTTTTTTTAGCCTGTTTTAAGGTTGGCTCTCAAATCACTCTTGGGTCTTCTCTTTTTGCCTTACAGCATAGTGAAAATCTCAACTAGCATGTGGATGTAACATTAGTTCAGGGTGAACCACGTAAATCTGGTGTTCTTGTCTGTCTATTTTTTTTTTTTGTCCCACGTCTCTCACGATCTCGGATAGGGTTAAAACCATGCCAACAATCTGATGAGAAGGGTAACATGATTGAAAGACTATTAGGTTAAAAGCAATCCAGCATTGAATCATACCTGTATGCACCGACACGATCCGGGCATTGAATGGCTGATCCGCATTTCTCTCCCATTCCTTCGGAAGCTCAACTTCTCTCCTTGGCATAATCAATCTCCTTCTCTGATTCACATTCTCGCGATTGCTCAAATGAATAGCAAGGTCTCTCAACACATCATGCTGGGAGACCGAGATCTCGTAGTAACTGCTATACATATCTCCAGCTCTGCCATGTAAAAAACATGGTTAAGGCTTTAAATGACTATATTTCATGGGGATGCACAATTTAGGAAATGCAAATAGAATATCATTTATTATACCGTGAATCTTTCATCAGGGTGAGTAGATTCTTCTCTGAAAGCTCGTGAAGAATGGCAAAGGCCTCTTCTTCATCGATATCATGTAATTCAACCCACATGTTAATCAGAACATCAAGAGGAATTTTCTTGTCCTCCGGAAATGAACCCAAGTCCAAGAAACATTCTCTAACCTTCTCCGGCAAGTAATCTACACTTAGTTTCATCCGTTCGAGTAATTGGGTTTCATGGGACTCACAAATAGGCTGACCCTTCGATAGCCTACTCTTCGCACTAGTCCAAAACATTTCAGATTGGCCTCGTAGTGAAGCTCCGATAACTTTAAGTGCCAACGGAAGTCCTTTACACTCGTCAACAACCTATGAAAAAGCATTTCAATAAGCATTAAAAATTTATTCGCAGAGAAAGTTCATTCGAATGAAAAAATTTAAGCCTTGTTTGGTTGTCCCCTTAATTGAATTGTCCCGTTTACCTATTACATAACATTCCTATATAGAATTATCATCTAGAATGAATACATATGTCTTTATAAAATAAATAAATAACACAAGATCAAATTTTGGTTTATGACCAGAAACATTTTCTATTTTTCTAAACAGTCTCGTCCAAAAAAATAGAGTCTAACATGAAAATGATATACAATTTGTGAATCAGACCGTTTAAATTCATGGGACGCCAAACGGACCGTTATATGATAAATATGTACCTGCTTAACCAATTTCTCATTGGTACCAAAGGGAATAGACTTCTGTCCAAACGCAGAGTGGCAAAACAAGGAAATTGCTTCATCTTCCCTTAATAAGTCCAATTCATAGGTAGAATTTACAATTGTCTGAGGGAATTTAGTTCGCGAAACTACGAGTGTTTTGCAGCCAGGAATTGTAGAAATGAGAGGTTCGAGTACTGAGAGTGACCAAACATCATCCAGAACCACAAGGGTTTTCACAGCAATCTTAAAATCATATTGTAGATTCCATTGTGGAATCATATCATTAGAACCCATAATAGTATTCCCAGTTACCAATCCCCAAATCTTTGATTTCAATTGTTGCACATTCGGAGATTGGGACACCGTGAGGAAGTACACCCTGTTGTTGAAATAACCTGATCAATCATCATAACAAACAGAATCAATTAAAAATATTCCACTTATGAATTTAAGATTGAGTATATTCACACTTGGGTTTTGCATAATTTTATCTCAATTGCATCAAAAGAAGATTAAAAAAATGTAGGAAAGAGGAGGAATGAAATTTACGCTCCCTAAATTTTGGATCCCAAATTGGTTTCCAGATGATTTGTAAGATTATCAAGCATGTGGTACAACTGACAAAGCCTTTTTCGGGAACCAATTTGGGATTCGAAATTTGAGAAGCATAGCATTATTCATTTAGAATTTTTATCATTATACCCCTAAATGAGCTTAATTCATCTATTTGTATGAAGCTAAGTAGAGATTTTTTCATCTTAGATAGCACAACAAAAAGTAAAAAGCTAATATACTATTCTATTCCCTTTTTCCTCCATTTTCCCGGCAACCAAACAGAATTTGGTTCACAAACACAAGTATCTATAAATACATGCATATATATATAATGTGAGAGAGAGAGAGAGAGACACTTACTTCGAATTTGCTCATCTCTGCAAATCTCCCTAGCTAAGGTAGTTTTTCCACTACCACCAATCCCACAAATCCCAATAACCCTCAAATCTTCTCTCTCCATAATCATCTCCTTAACTTTCCTCTTTCCCAATTCCATCCCCACCCCCAAATTTACCAAACTACCCTCACCCACCGCCATGGCCGCCGTCTCCTCCTCCACCCTCTTCACCGCCGCCTCCAACCACCCACCCTCTTCCACCCCAATCTTCACGGAGGCGAGCCGCTGCTCCAGCCGCCGCGTCGAGCAGTCGATCCGGTCGAACCGCTCGGTCGACTCGAACCGCATGTGGTGGACGTCGGCCAGCACGTGCGCCTGCATGGGGCCCGTCATGAACCTAGAGACGTTCTTCTCTAACTTCTCCATCTTCCTAGCCAATTGCAAATTCTTGTACATGTTCCACCGGCCGGAAGCTAAAACTTTTCCGGCGAGCTCATGGCCTCCGCGGAGGGTCTCGGAGAGGGCGTCGAGTTGACGCTGGCGGGGGGCCGGTAATTCGACGCCGCTGTATTTGATTTCTTGGATGATGGGGAGGAGGCCTTCGATGGAGGCGATGAGACTCTCGGCGGTGGATTTGCAGAGACATGACTTGCGAGATATGTTTATGAGCATCTTGAGGAGTTCGGTGGCGATCTCGCCGGCGAAGAAGTCGGTAACCGGCATCTCCGGCGGCGTTGTTTTGGGCTAGACAGAACAAAGTAGAGGTGGGAAGTGAAGTTTGGTTTAGTGTTTAAATAGAAAGCTGAAAGGACGTTAGTGGTGAACTGAAAAAGACGGCAATGCCCCTGAAAGTCTTAGAATTTAGCTACAGTAATATTTTACATGTAGGTTGAGGAAAATACCCTGGGGTAAATTTTTTTAAGTATATAATCCTCCTACGTAGGGTGGTAATTTCTGACACGACAACACTGTTTACTGAGACAACCCGATTATGACACGACATGACACGATTAAATTAAAAAGTTTATATTCTTTTTTTATTGAATAGTACTCAAAACTAAAAATCAATCCAAAATCATGTAACTTATTTATGACCCGATTATGACAAGTCTAATCCGAATTGCCTCCCCAGTCTTACGTACATCATCTTAATCCGAGAAGTTATTCGGTGAGCCCGTCACACCACGTCAGTATATTGATGTAGTGTGACCAATTAATTCTAACCATCCACTTTTCCCTTCCTTTTAGGGAGATCATGGCAAGTGGTTAGTGGAATTTCAAATTTTAAATTTGATGACCACTTTTCATGATCCCCTAGAATAAAGGGGCAAATGGTTGGTTGTGATTAATTGATCACACTACAGCAGCATGCTGATGTGGCGTGACGGGCTCACTGAATAATTTCTCATCTTAATCCCATGGTTTCCCAATGTGGAGTGTGGACCACCTGGAACTTTCTACAAATGAATTTGATGAGGCTGTTTGGGAATATTATGATATGATTTTCAAATTTAAATTTCAGGTTAGTTAAATTTTTTAAATGTCAAATTCTTTGTCAGTTGTACAATATGCAATAGTATAAGTTACCAACGATTATTAATTGGCACTGTCATAACAAGTGGTACAACTATTACAGCTTTTAAAAACGAATTTTGGGTTCAAATGTCAAAAGCATAGCAATACTTGCTTGGAAAGTTGTAAAATTGAAACCACTTTCCTTGTGGCCGGATGACAAGGTCTCTGGGTGTTATACTTAGAGGTCTCAAGTTCGAATCTCAAGGGGGTGGCCACAGGTGATTCACCCGGACGCCCTAGCCTCGTGAGATTATTCGAGGTGCGCGCAAGCTGGCCCAGACACCCACGGTTACCAAAAAAAAAAAAAAAAGTTGTAAAATTGATTTTGTGGTTCACAAATGATCTAGTTCTGTAAATTCAAGTATTTGGTGGAAGACTTTTTTTTTTGCAAATGGAAGTACTTTTCAATCTAAAATAACTTCTAGACTTGTTCTTTATCAAGCCGACACGATGTTAGTTTTCATAAGAACAAGATGTTAATTATATCCTTCACAAATATTTTGTTAGTTGTACCACATGCACTATATAAAGTTTCACCAACCACTATTACAGCATGTAATACAATTATTAAAACATTTAAAATTTAAATTTAAAAAACATAACATTATTCTGTCAACGTATATAAACAATACTTTACCACGAAAGTATCATAGGATGAATGATATATATAATTTTAAGTGGACAAGAAAAATGATTGTGACCTCCAAAGGCGGAACTAAAGGTGGGCAAAACAGTCCGCCCTAAATTCTAGAACTTTTTTTACATGTAATAAGTTGGTCCAAAAATTAATACCTAGCCTACCATTAAAAAAAAAAAAAAATTAAATTTGAGCCCAACCCACTTAGTCACCTCGTTGATATTTAGGTAATTTCATTAATCCAAATCAGCGAGTTTTGATCCCACACTCAAGTCTGACTTTCGTCTCATATCTGTGCAAGATAAATTTGGCTTTGCCGATTCACCATTTGAAAGATGAGAACTTTCAAATTCCATTTTTTTTTCTTTTTTTTCTTGGTGGGTGCTAGGCATTGAAAAATCCATGGAAGGGACAAGTTACCATGGTCGGTTTAGTGGTTTGTAAAAATAATTTTTCACAATAGTAAGCGACTAGCAGTTTACTGTAGGTTGTTTTCAAAATTCATTTACTGACATGACATCCCCTCAACATGGTTACTTGAATGTGGATCTAATAATGTAGCTTAGGTTAGCATTTACTTGTATGGCCCCATTTCACAATAGTTTTTGTTATTAGTGGTTATGAAATTCTAAACGCTAAAATAAAATTATTTTGACAAACTAATTTTTGTATTTCAATCGCAGAAATTGGTGATTGGCCAAAATCTACAATAGGAAGGGTTTTTTTTAAGAGTAATGTTATGATTTATAAATTTTTATTCTAAAAGTGCTTCTCAAATGATGTGATAGTAGGGTCAAGTCTAATACAGTGGAACCAGTTGAATTTTGATTGGAATTTATTTTCCTTACGCCACTGCCACATTATTTGGGAAGCACTTTTGAGATAAAAATTTAGAAAGCATAGAACTACTCTTTTTTCAAAAGCAGGTTTTTGTAATTAAGCCACAAAAACAAAAATTGTTGCCAAACAGCCCTGTGTATAACTGCATATCAAATGATGGAAGACAAACTTAATTTTTAAATTTGGGGAATGGGGATGATTGACTCTTCAAACTTATATTTATTTTTTACTCTTATTTTTTTTATTTTTTTTTATCATTTAGATTAACAGTCTCATGATTTGATGACATTAATATCAAGACCGAAAGAGAGACAAGATTTAATTACGAGAGTGATATAAAAAGCCTTTTCTGACAAGCATGCAATTGATGCATAGTAAGAACTATGTGTGCTCAAAATCAGAAAGCTTGAACTTCATTTATACAAGAGTGAGAAAGTGAAAATGTCTCCACAGAAACAATGAGGTAAATTCAATGATTACTGAATCTTGGTGATTAAAAGGCAACTACTACTAGACTCTATTACAAATACCAACACTTTAACATGACCAATAGACCTTTCCATTCCAGCCAAAAAAAAAAAGTGAAAAGTGACCTTTAACTATAGTTTTTTAAGGGGAAAAAATGAAACATTACGATTTTGTCGCTATAATTTTCAAATTTTTTGTGGGACATGTCAAGACTTGGAAACTTTTAAGCTTTGTTTGAATCACTTTTATAAATTTATTGAGGAAAAAAAAAAGAAAAGAAAACAAGAAAGAAATTAAATCACGTATTTTTTCTTATATTTCATCCATGTTTAAATAATATTAAAAATTAAAATCTAAAAAAAAAAAAAAAATTATTATAACTAAAGAAAAAAAAAAAAAAAGGAAGGGAGAGGGGGAGGTGTGTCACGCCCCGACGTAGCATAAATAAGAAAAGCGTTTAATTTCCTTTATGCACCCGTAGGTCGCGACAGTTTGAAGGATCGATTCCGTCCCAAACGTCGAACAGCAAAAACATAATAATCAGAGCAGAGCAAACAAGGCTTACAAAAATTTTCTAACTTATTACATATTACAGCACGGGGTCATCTACAGACACAGACCGCCTTGAAACAAAACAATAACTTAATGTCTATTACAGTCATCATTATTACAAAACGGTTCATAACTTAAAGCATATAACGAAAATTTCTCTTTCCAGCAGTTGTTCTCAATTCGCATAGTCATAAGATTCCTCCTGGTTATAACCTCAAAAGCCTGAACACGAATGTCCAGGACGCATCAACGTCGTCAGCTTCAAGAAGCTGGTGAGTATTAAAAACATAACTTTAAATGTAACACATACCCATTTACAAATTTTCCTTTTTAAATTTTGTAAAATCGATGATTTAACCATAGAAAGAATTCGATTTATAAAGCAACGAGCAAAAAGTCAATCATTCATAAAAAAACATAGGACCGTGTATAAGACAATGCACCACACTCATCTTACCGACTCTTTTCCCTCGACAAACACAACAACCCACTATCTCACACCAGTATCTTTGAAATACTCCGATAGCCACACTTTAGCACAGGGGTGCCAGGTAATGTCCAGTTTGCCTCACACTTTGGTCCGGGGTACCAGGGAGTGTCCAATGCCTCACACTTTAAATACCTAATCCGCCATGCAAATACCGGAGGAACGCTCACGCAGTATCCAGACTCGGGTATCAGGAAGTGTCCGTAGGCCACACTTTACCACTACCATGGGTGTCAGGGAATGTCCAAGTTCGGCGTCACACACTTTAACGTTACCATGGGCGTCAGGGAGTGTCCAATTTTGCCACCGTCGCATTTCAAAGACACTCTCACCGCAATCTCAACACGTCACACTTTTGTACACAATAACCAGGGAGTGTCCACAACACAATCTCGATCTCAATCTCATACTCTTTTCCACACTGACCATTACTCATTTTTCACACTAACTAACACCCACATGCATGTACAAACGACTCCATATTTATGTCATGAACCTTAAACATAAAGGAATTTAATGAATTAAAGGAACACGTACGTACAGGGATTGATAAGTCACAATTCGTTGTTTTAATCGTTCAAACATATCAAATAGGATTCTGCTTTAATAAATTTCCCAAACAGTACTCATATAGTATATAAATTTTACCCCAAACAGTCCCTTATCACAAAACAAGCAAAAACTAGAAACTGCCAGAAGTCGCGCACGCGGGCCGCTCGCGCGGTATGCCCATTTTTCATTTTTAATATATAAACTCTTCTGTCTGCCGGGGAAAGCACACCTCGCGCGCGCGGGCCGCTCGCGCGAGGGGTCGCTTGCGCGATCGCGCGCACGAGTTTTAGTAGAGACTTCATCTTCTTCGTGGAGAATGCCCTGTTTCAGAAATTCAGGGTCCTTTTGACCCATTTTCGATTTCTGTAAGTTACCCTACCTTATTATATATGAATCTCTTTGTTTTTCAACAAGGATTAAGAATTTGAAAACAATTTGACATGATTCAAACCATAGCTCTCAAATTTTATGAAAAACTAAAAGATGTCAAAATTTAATTTCCCTTATACTTCCTCATATGAACAAATTAGGCTCTAATATTTTGACAAGAGCTTCTATGTATCATAATCTTTCATAATCATCTCTGAGAACAAGTTTTGGTTAAGATTGAAAATTCTTGATTTTCAAAGCTATGGAGTTCATACGTAAAAATCAACCATGGTGATCACAAATTAAGCTACACAAGACAGTAAATATAACATGAATTACATTCTAGGTGAGTTTAGAATACTCAATGCTATTAGAGATGGAGAGTCGTTGAGAAAGAAAGTAAAATTAAGCAAACCCAAAAGAGCTTCAAGCTATGGTGATCAAGCTATTTCTCTCTCTAGAAATTTTCTGTAATTGTGGACTCTCAGACTTTCTCTTTTCTCTCTGTATTTCTTCCTCACTCTCTCAATTTCAGTTTGTAAAAAATGCAGAATGAGAGTGTAAGAGGTGAGGTGTGGGTTTTATAAAGCTCAATGCTTGGAGGCCAAGTTATGAGATGTGAATTTCACTCTACAACTAAATTTGGTTATCATTTATATAGCATTTGAAGCACATAGCCCATAAACACTGAAATTATACATACGTATATATGTAAAACACAGATTATATGGACTCTTAAGTAAGGCTAAGGGTCAAGTAGGTGTATAGGGGTCAAACAAAAGTGTTTGGGAAAGTAGCTTTTGGCACAATAATAACATACACATAGATTAGTTTGCCAAACAAGGCCCTATCCAATGATGAGTTGCCATAAATGGAAAGTAAAGTGTATGTCACATCTAGCTTTACATCATTTTCAAAATCTGTGGAAGTTTAGCACAGCGAGGACAGTTTTAAACATAAACTGGTATTTTCGTGGCGCGGTGTTCGTCACAAAAATACAGAAAATTCATTTTAACGTAAGAATCGATTCCCTGGTTTTATAAAAGTACTGATTGAGTTAAGAGAAAATATTTTCACCGTTTTTGAAATGCAGTTTTGAAATCACACACAGGTATTACTAGTTTTATAAAATTGCAGTTTGGCCCCAATAAGAATTTCAAATATGAAATCAAGTGAGAAATAAATTCTACACATAAGAATTGAAATTAAAATAAGAGTAAACAATACCATTGAATTTAAAGATGAAATGAAAATGCAGGTTATTACAAGGTGTTTGCTGTAATTTGCGCGGGCGTGCCAGAACCAATAGTGGTTCGGTGTGTGTGTGTGTGTGTGCGTGCAAACTAATTTCATAACCGCTTGTGTGAATGATGCACAAGGCTTTATGAACCTGACTTCTAAACAGAGTGATTGTGTGTAGTGAGTAGGAAAGTACCCTTACCGTAAATTCTTTAGCAGTACTGAAGCGCACAAGCTAAACAGTGTCGAGTTTAACGGGTAAACAATCACAAACGGATTAATAAAACGAAGATTTTATTAAGTGTTTAGAAAAAGTAAATAGATTTAAAGAACAAACCAGGGCAAACTGATTATCCAAAAGAATAAAAAAGAAATAACAAAACAGGACAGACCTATTTGCTATATGCTGAAAAACATAAAGACTTAAGAGTGCTTTGAATGCTTCGAATGCAGTGTGGGTGCTGTTTTCGAGATGACGCGGAGTCAGTTTTCTGCTTGGCCTGCCTGCTGATTTATAGCGGCCTGACTGATCTTCGGGATAAGGCAAGAAAATCTTCAGAATAATAATCTGGTAAAAAAAACCAGATTTATCTCCCATAAACTGATAAAACCTGCCATATCTTCGAATAATATATACTTATACGTAGGTGTATATATATCTTGAATGTGGTCCATTTTTGGTCTTCCTGCGGATGACTTCCCCACCAAGTAAAAGATAATATAATATTATCTTGAGATATTATCTTTCCTAATCTGAAAATGCTTCCCTAAGTGATAATATTTCAAAAGATATACATATCTTCACCCTTCCTTATCAATAATATGAAATTATTATCACTTAAGAGAGTTTATAGGGGCTTATATTCTTCCCAAACGTGGACCCAAGCTGTATGAGTTTCTCTACATTGGGCTGAATCATTGTTCAAGCCAACTAAAGTCATAGTGGCCACGTGTAGGTCCTCATTTGATCAGAATTAATGTGGCAATTGAATGGCACGTGGCCTAATTAACATACCAAGCCAGGCAACTGATGAATATAGAAGCAAAAATATGTACATGCCCGATGAAAATAATGAAAGCCAACTTGGCTTTTGTCAACATTAGAATCACTGGTGGGCCCGAATATGTTAGTGTCTTCCATGCTCACCAACCAAAGCCAATTAGATTTTGACTTGGCCTTGGGCCCACCATATCACCTTTTCAATTGTAATAACCAAGTGTTGGCAGAATGATACAAGGCAAAGAAAGTCACAGCCCGATAGAACATACAAGTAATAATCATTAGCCTGAGCCAATTAGGCATGTTTGTGAGGCATATCATGTAATAACTCAGTGGCTGTAGACACCCCAATTTTGACCTAACGTCGAATTTAGGAGAGTGTCACCTCCGTATCCGATGATGACAAGGACCGAAAAATTGAAGTATTCCAAGCTCTTCAGAAAATCTCCAAAACGCGATAAAATTTCACAGAAAGAGGAAAAATACCAGGTATTTAGGGGAATTCAGGAAAAAGACATGATTTTTGGAAAGGATCTTCAAAGATAATTTGTTTCAAAAAGAGAAAAAGACCTAAAAAGGGGAATCTCACAAAAACACGGCACACGGCGGATTCCGCGGCACTCGCGGCAGTCAGAGAGTGCCGCTGCGGCATTCTCCGAGTGCCGCCACAGAATTCTGACTGCCGTTCACTTTTTAAGTCTGTATTTTGCAGTGCAATACGTATGCGTATGCAGATAAGAACAAAAAACTGATAAAGTGAGACTGACAAAAACGCGGCAATTAATTAAATGACGCGGCAGTTGATGAGAGCCGCGCGGCACTCACGAAGTGCCGCAACGGCAATTGTTGAGTGCCGCAACGGCATTCACGGACTGCCGCGCCAGGTTTCTGACTGCTGCGCTGGGCAGCAGTCTGTCTAAATTCAGAAAGTACACATTGTACCACCAAATGAGATGTTTACACATGTCTTTTACTCCGAATTTACTGAAATGACCTAGGTATTTTTGTCTATATAAGAAGAGGTATCTCCATTGAGAAACACATGCAAAAAAAAGAGGAGGGAGGAAACACACAAAAAAAAAGACTACCATTACACCAACATTTTCCTTAGAGAAAAAAAAAAGAGAGTTTGGAGAGCTTGAAGAAGAGTTTGGAAGATCTTCAAAGGAGAGAAACTTTGAGGATAGTTTGGAGGTGACCCTCTAATCTTAGTTGTGTTTTCTTTCTTTTGAGCTTCTAATTTACAAGTCATTTAGTTTTTCTTGATTAAGTTTTAGAGTTTGTTAAGTAAACTTGGAAGTCCTTACTTCCTAGTTCTTTGATCCTTCTTCTATTTTTCTTGTTTATGTTCTTCTTTTGAGATTCTTGGAGATCTTCAATATCTCCCTTGAAAGCTCTTGAGTTTGATGTTTTGAATCTCATGTAAGCTTATACTTCACATGGGAGTCAAAGTTTGATCATCACTTTTTTATAAGTAAATAGATGGATCCAAGTCCATGCTTATGACTTGAGTCCTCTAACTTGATGTTTCATGGAATCCCTTCTATATTCCTTGGAGACTCATGAGTATTAGTCATATCTTCATCTCCAATGACCATCAAGTGGTAGGAGAAAGTATTTTGGGTCTAAACTCATCTCTATGGTTTGGATTCATCATCTTGAGATTTCATGAAGTCTATTCATACTTCATTTGAAATCTACAAATATAAAAGTCTTTAGCCTCCAATGACCATCAAATGGTAGGAGAAGTGGTTTGGTTTAAACCCAACTTCATGGTTTAATAGTTGGGATTAACAAATAAAAGTTGAACTTGACAAATGAAAACAGTGAGTTCACAAACTGTTTTTGATCAAAGATTTTTAGTTCGAAATCTAACCGTTGAAATCAAGTGAAACCAACGGGAAAGTGTCAATAACACAATATTCTACCACTGTAATTTTTGTTTTAAGGTGGTTTTGTGTTTAGAAGGGTTTGATCATGGGTTTTGTGAGTCAACCACAATCTGCCCAGAGTTTCAGAATAGTTTCAGAACAGCAAGTCCATTTTGAAATTCATAAATCAGAAGTCTAATGGAGTTTTTGGGGTCTCTAATAATTTTTTCTGGGTACCTTAATGTGTTAGGAAGATCCCCTAAAAAGAATGAAGCATTTCGAATTATTTTACTATTTTTAAAAAATCAAACAAAATCTCTGGACAGAGAGTTGTACATCTCTGAGTGATGTCTGGTGTTTGTCCTTTTCCCAGAGATCCGACCGTTGAAACCTTGATTTTCTTTTTGATTTGGAAACTAGACTCACAGGGGCATCTCGTGTCCAAAATTCATCAACATCAAACCATAAGAGACGTGCTTTTTATTTCTTTTAAGTTCTGGTCTGCTCTCTGCAATTTTCAGAGTTTTTATGACACATTTGACTTACTTTGTAAATAAGGGCCTAAATGACTTTCTTATGATCTAAGGCTTAAACCATGCTTTAATAATGATTAGTTGAGCTTGAATTCAAGGTTTAAGAGTATCTCATAGTTTATCCTTGTCCATGTACATATTCATCTATATGATTCGACATTTGTAATTAAGATTTATTTGCTTTGGATTTAATTACATTAGATAGATTTAAGCTAGAAATTTAGGGTTGTTATTTCTAACATCATGTTTTACATATCATGTGAACTAACCCTTTGTTTTGTAGCGCTATTAAGGTACGATTTCTCAATCCCTCTCTAGTTTATCAAATTCCTTAATTTTTATTTGATTTTCGAACTTATGCGCGACACCTTAGAGTTAAGATTTGCCTTATGTGTATATATGGATTAGAGACTCTTTTCCTAGGTTTTATTTAATCGCATGCATTGCACGTTTATTATCGCTGCTGGACCCCGGGTAAGTTCACTTGTTCCCTATTGCATATCATATCGCTTGTTACCTGAATTATGTGGCTTTTGAATGATATTTTGTCAATTGCAATTTTACACCCTTTGGACATGCTTTTGTGATGTATATGTATATATGTATTAGTTGAGGGCATGCTTAGATTAATAAATTTGATTAAAAGGATGTTGAGTAGAGGCCTATCGCAAGATAGGATGAGAGAGGGTGTTTTAGTCCGACGGGCTCCTTCCTCTCTCATTCCATAATCCCCGGACCTAGTTAATCTTTGGTTTCGCAAACGATCAGTTTGCTTTTAAAATGGTTTCTTAATTTTCCTTTTAAAAATTAAGTGGCGACTCATTTTGTTTCAGAAATTGATTTTGAAAAGCTGTGGGTAAACCAACCTGCGATATCCACAATCTGGCGACTCTGCTGGGGATCGAACCCAGAATCTCTGGTTTCGCAGACCAGAATTCTGATTTTGGGTTCACTCGAGGATTAGACTTGAAAAGTATCCTTTTAATCGAATTAATCAATCTTTGTGTGCCTGTTGCATTTCACTTGCATGTCCAGCCAGTCGATTGCACGGAACTATGACCTTGGAGGCTCGGGGCAACCCGGTCGGTCAAGTCATCATGGGACTGTGTGATCACCCTTGATCTCGTACCATGATTTGGTATATGAAGCATCCTATCGGGTGTGTGTCAAGGGTCCCTTATTTGACCAAAACCCAGCCTTTGCATAGTAGTTTCTATAGAACATTTCAATCTTAGAAAATCAATTCTTGATTAGGGTTATGTGTTAGGAAGTTTTGTATGCCCGGAAGGGATTACTTGAGATGATGACGATACTTGCTTGATGAAAGATGAATAATCTTTTAATCACCTTTTAGCAATTTCTCCTCGTGTTACATGACATTTGGAGGACATGCCGAACCTTGATTATAAGATTATACTTCTTATATCATGTTTAGTTAAGCATCATTGACCTTGTATGCATCCGAATTCATGAAAAGTGCGATGATTATCTAATTGTGTGATGCTCCTACCCAAGAATCCAAAGTTCATGGTTTATGAAAATTTTTGATTAATCATCATCTTTTATCCAAAAGAAGAAGAAATTGTTTTGAAATTTTTTTTTTTTACCCTTTCAAAGAAAAAAATGTTTAAGGTTCATTTTTCAAGTAAAACCCAAATCATTTTTCTTATTGAGAAATATTTTCATATCCTCTTTTTTAATAAAAGGTTCAAAATCCTTGAGAATTGTTTTCGAAAGATCTCCCCAATTAAAGAAATGCTTTTCAAATGAATTTTAAAGCAAAGTTTCAACCCAATCATCTTTTGTTCAGAAAAGTTGATTATCTTTTGTTCAGAAAAGTTGCCTTCAAAGGAAAACTCCTTAAGAATTTGAAAGAGCCCATCATCTAGGGGAAATACTTGTCAAATGGATTTCAAAAATTCTAAAATTTTCAAACCTTGAAGGGGTAATGAGGATCACGATGAAAGGAGAAGTTAAGCGCACTTGACATGGATGAGGATTTTATGTGCTTATATGTTATAGGTGCTAGGACTAGAATTTTCCTTTCTTTTGCATATAGAATAGGCACACACACACTTGCTTCTCATCCGTGTGTCATGTGTGCGGTGCATGCATTTAGCCACATCAAATCATCAGAGCATGTACATTTTGCGATCTCACCAATCGATATCATTACATACGCGTAGCGTACTAACTCACAACATCTTCTTCCCAATTAAGATCAAAGTCCCTCAAAATTTCCCTTACTATTCAATTCTGCATGCGGGCCTTTTCATGTCGTGAACCTGTAGAAAGAGTGGAACAACCAGATCCCCGAGTGAGGACACTTCTAACCTCTTGGGTTCGTCTTCTTGATTTTTTAGGAGAACATGGACCGTCATTTTGAGATTGATCCGCCAATGGCATTAAGAGATTTGGAAGAGAAAGTGAGCAAACTGCAGGCCACCGTTGAGCAACAAGATTCAAGGGTGAAGCAATTGGAGGGGGTCATGCTTGAGTTCATTCAATTATTAAGAGATCAAATGGGCCTTGTTGAGGAAAAGATGGATCAGAGAATAATGGATTGCTTAAAGAAGCACCAACAGGCATGTCCAAATCCAGCCATGCACCAAAGCCCATGTCCAAAACCAGCTATGCATCCAAGACCAATCAATCACCAAAGCCCATGTCCAAATCTAACCATTCACCAAAGCCCACATCCAGGCCCAATCCCAACTAATCAAAGAGCTATTCCAAGTCCACATCTCAACCCAAAAACCACCTCTAGCTTAGAGTCGAACTCAAAATCAAACCAAGCCCGCAAGCCGAGAATCTTCACCAACCTTGGCATGCCATTATCCATGGCCCTTGGTCACCTTGTCAAGAATGGTCACCTCAACCCCCTGGACCCAAAGCCACTACCAAATCCCTTACCTCGCAAATGTGACCTTTCTTGGTACTGCGCCTACCACCAAACCCCTGGTCACACGACTAACCATTGCATGAAGCTCCGTCATGATATCCAAGATCTCATCGAGCATAAAATCATCACTCCTTTGCTGAACCCATCAAGTGACGTTTGGCATGACGTGCAGTCCCTTCAATCACAGCCATTGATGAGCACTCTCAAGGAATTTGTTGCCTCTATGAATGTGCAACAACCAATTGGCCCCAACCCAATCAACAGAATCGAAAAAGGCATTGACAATACTCGGTATGAGTTAGAGAAGGGCCATTCGACTGAAAATTGGGCCATGAAGGCAAATGATGCTCCTACAAAGATGCAGAAGGGGAATGACGAACCTGAAGGAAATACTAATGAGGTGATAGTGTTTGGAACCGCTGCTGCTAAAGTAAATATGGATGCTCTCGGAAATTTAATGAATTGAAAATCATCTGTGACACTCCAATTGAGACCAAGTCAAGTCTGGCAGTCGAGTTATGTTAGGTTGGAGTCGAATGTCAAGTCCAGTCGAGTCTTCTGGTCAGTCTGTTATCAAGTCTGTTTGCAAGTCTTTGTCGAGATTATCGAGTCGAGTGATGTAATCCTCCTTCCCTACTAGTTGAATAAAATCTCATTTGCTTGATTCATTATGCCAAGCCGTGAATTTATGGATCATTAAGCCAAAAAAAAAAAAAAAATTACTTTTTTAAATGATCATGGAAAGTACTTTGTTAATAAATCTTTGCATTGAAAAGGATCCCCAAGTGATCAAAGCAAATTTTGTGCCAAAACCATGGAGAAGTAGAGAATTGATTAGCTTTACTTTAAGAATTTAAAGATGCTCTTGCTCAATCTTGAAAAGATGAACTTGGAACTTGAAGCTTGCTCACAATCCCCTTCTTTCAAATACCAAGCCTAAAAGATGAGCCCAACCAGTCTAAAGCCATAAACTGGGTCCTTGATGGTAGCCAGACATTTTAATGAACTTCTTATTCCAAAAAAAGAAAAGAAAAAGAAAAAGAGCTCGCTAGGATGAAAACCCGGAAGGGCGCCTAGGCAAAAGTTAGAGCACAAAAAAAAAAAAAAAAAAAAAAAAAAAAAAAAAAAAAGAAAGAGCTCGCTAGGATGAAAACCCGGAAGGGCGCCTAGGCAAAATTTAGAGCAAAAATAAGATACGTGTTGATCTCAAAAATCCTAATCCTAGCCAGTCAAAATCATGGAAAGAATAAGAGATAGTAAGGTAGAGAAAAGAAAGGAAAAAGAAAAGAAAAGGCAGAGAATAGATTGAGAATTCTTGAGCACTTCAAAGTAGATCATTGGCACATGAACTATCTCAAGGCTTTGTGTTGTTCTAAACAAAGAAAAGATGTTGAAAATAAAAAGAGAGACTTATCAGCTTCAAAATTTTCGTGGGAGGCTCAAATCCTAAGTGAGCCTAAAACAATGCAGAGATATCTTTGAAAAATAAAGATTTGAAGAGCTGATATTACTTTATGAATATGATAGAGTATGAATAAAACATGATGAGAGTTGTAAAGATTAACTGGCTAGTGAAAAGGTTAAAGAATCAACCGTCAAATAAAAAAAGAAAAAAAAAAGAGAAAAGAAAAGTGGAAAGAAAAAGAATAAAGGAAGAAGTAGTTCATCATGCTATACCACAAGTGACATGCACTCCCTAGACCCAAATGGCAACATGGCTCGAAAAGCCCACCAATTCTTGAAGCCTTATTTTTTCAAGACCTCCAGAATTGATGAACTACGCTTTGACCTGATTCCCACTTGGGGATACGTAGGCAACCTGCTCGGTTCGGTCATCACCCCATCATCTCATGCTATCTTTCATTCAGGTCTTGCCCGAACTATTTTGGACCTGATGGGGATAAGTAGGCGAACCTCCCAAGGTTCTCGGTCCATAACCATTCCTAAACCGAAAGCATCACCCTTTGCACCTTTGGTTTCCTTCCTTCAGACTAGGGGCAAACCTGTGTTTGCCTAGAGCCATATATGTATTGCCAAACCAGGGGCAAACAAAGTTTGCCCATCAGCATTGGGTTTCCCGCTTCAGCCCACCACATTCATAATGACTATCTCTAGGTTGGGAGTAAATACACTGCAGGCATCCTGTACCATCATGTTCTCAAAACCCTTGGATGAGCCTATTTGCCCTTAAGACTTGGGGCAAACTTTGTTTGCCAAAATCCCTCTGTGCCAGAGGTAAGTTCTCAAGTAATCAAGTTTGTTTTGAAAGGATCGAAATAGAGTGCCTTTAATTCTATAAGTTAAAGCACTAATTCGCTAAATTGAAAAGAAGAAGTGTAGATTTATCAGCAAAGCACTACCATTTGTGAAATGATGAATAAATGAAGGGTGAGATGATACATTATTCATAATAAAAGCACATTGATTCATAATGAATGAAGAGTTTGAGTCAGTCATTTTGAGTAACTAGCTTTGTCAGGTCTGTCCTCCTTTGATGAGTCAATAAATGGTCTCAAATGTGTGGGTTTAAGATGATGAATAAAGATTTGAAAAGTCTTCATGAGCATCCCAAGAGCAGTGCAAACAGAGGTTTCGAACACTATCACAGCATAAAGTGGCGATATAAGAAGAGTCCAATACTAGGGACAAAGGTGACTTCCCTCTTTTGACAGAATCGATGTGTTTCTTCTAAAGGTCCGCAAATGCATAAAATTATTCTTTCTATCAGCTCCGTTCAAATTCTTTGAGTCTGAAAACTCCTCAAAATTTTGAAAAATCAACTCTTTGAGTCCGCGGACTCTCGAACTTTTCTTTAAGTTCAAAGTGACTCGGAATATGGAAAATTGGTTCTTTGAACACAAGGAGACTCCTGAAGCATTAGTCCTCAATGGCAGCTTCTCTTCTCAAAGTATTAGTCCTCAACGGCATCTTAATTAGTCCTCAATGGCATCTTCATTAGTCCTCAATGGCATCTGCATTAGCCCTCAATGGCAACCTTGCATTAGTCCTCAATGGCAGCATCATTTTTGTTAGTCCTCAATGGCACCTTGCATTAGTCCTCAATGGCAACATCATTTTTGTTAGTCCTCAAAGGCAACCTTGGTCCTCAATGGCACCTAGCATTAGTCCTCAACGGCATCTTAATTAGTCCTCAATGGCAACCTTGCATTAGTCCTCAATGACATTTGCATTAGCCCTCAATAGCAACCTTGCATTAGTCCTCAATGGCAGCATCATTTTTGTTAGTCCTCAATGGCACCTTGCATTAGTCCTCAATGACAACATCATTTTTGTTAGTCCTCAAAGGCAACCTTGGTCCTCAATGGCACCTAGCATTAGTCCTCAACGGCATCTTAATTAGTCCTCAATGGCATCTTCATTAGTCCTCAATGGCATCTGCATTAGCCCTCAATGGCAACCTTGCATTAGTCCTCAATGGCAGCATCATTTTTTGCTAGTTCTCAATGGCACCTTGCATTAGTCCTCAATGGCAGCATCATTTTTGTTAGTCCTCAATGGCACCTTGCATTAGTCCTCAATGGCAGCATCATTTTTGTTAGTCCTCAATGGCACCTTGCATTAGTCCTCAATGGCAACATCATTAGCCCTCAATGGCAACCTTGCATTAGTCCTCAATGGCAGCATCATTTTTGTTAGTCCTCAATGGCACCTACTATAGTCCTCAATGGCAATCTCTGTTAGTCCTCAATGGCAATCCTTGCTAATCCTCACGAGCATCTGTGTTAGTCATCAATGGCAACCTCGCATTCGCATTAGTCCTCAATAATTCTTCGAGTCTCATTCAAACTGCCGATTTCAAAAATTGAAATTATTTTGAGTCAAATCGACTCCAATGTTGAAAATTGAAATTTTCGTTTAGCCGAGTTGACTCCGATTTGGAAAATTGAAATTCTCTTTGAAAGTTTGAAATCGTTCAGGTCAATCCGACTCCCAATTTGGAAATCTTAAAATTCTTTGAGTCCGATTCGGCTCCCAATTGTGAGAAATAGAAAAATTCTTGGAGTCTGATTCGACTCCTATTTTAGAAATTTGAAAAGAAATTCTTGTGAGTTTGATCGACTCGCGAGTTTTGAAATATTGGATTGATTTGAGTCAAATCGACACCGGAGTATAAGGCGCGTAGCGCATCTCAGTCAATCAGATGATTTTTTGAAGACACCGGGGTATAAGGCGCGTAGCGCATCTCAGTCTTTCAGCGTGGTTCCTGATTTGACACCAGAGTATAAGGCGCGTAGCGCATCTCAGTCAATCAGATGATTTTTTGAAGACACCGGGGTATAAGGCGCGTAGCGCATCTCAGTCTTTCAGCGTGGTTCCTGATTTGACACCGGAGTATAAGGCGCGTAGCGCATCTCAGTCAATCAGATGATTTTTTGAAGACACCGGGGTATAAGGCGCGTAGCGCATCTCAGTCTTTCAGCGTGGTTCCTGATTTGACACCAGAGTATAAGGCGCATAGCGCATCTCAGTCGATCAGATGATTTTTGGAAGACACCGGGGTATAAGGCGCGTAGCGCATCTCAGTCTTTCAGCGTGGTTCCTGATTTGACACAAGAGTATAAGGCGCGTAGCGCATCTCAGTCAATCAGATGATTTTTTGAAGACACCGGGGTATAAGGCGCGTAGCGCATCTCAGTCTTTCAGCGTGGTTCCTGATTTGACACCAGAGTATAAGGCGCGTAGCGCATCTCAGTCGATCAGATGATTTTTGGAAGACACCGGGGTATAAGGCGCGTAGCGCATCTCAGTCTTTCAGCGTGGTTCCTGATTTGACACCGGAGTATAAGGCGCGTAGCGCATCTCAGTCGATCAGATGATTTTTGGAAGACACCGGGGTATAAGGCGCGTAGCGCATCTCAGTCTTTCAGCGTGGTTCCTGATTTGACACCAGAGTATAAGGCGCGTAGCGCATCTCAGTCGATCAGATGATTTTTTGAAGACACCGGGGTATAAGGCGCGTAGCGCATCTCAGTCTTTCGGCGTGGTTCCTGATTTGACACCGGAGTATAAGGCGCGTAGCGCATCTCAGTCGATCAGATGATTTTTGGAAGACACCGGGGTATAAGGCGCGTAGCGCATCTCAGTCTTTCAGCGTGGTTCTTGATTTGACACCGGAGTATAAGGCGCGTAGCGCATCTCAGTCGATCAGATGATTTTTGGAAGACACCGGGGTATAAGGCGCGTAGCGCATCTCAGTCTTTCAGCGTGGTTCCTGATTTGACACCGGAGTATAAGGCGCATAGCGCATCTCAGTCGATAAGATGATTCTTGGAAGACACCCGATTATAAGGCGCGAAGCGCACCTCAATCTTTCGGAAAGCGTGGTTTCTAATTTGACACCAAGGTATAAGGCGCATAGCGCATCCTAGACGATTAGATGACTCTTGAAGAATGTCAGAGAATTAAACATAGTAAGCGCATCTATGACGGTCATGACTCTCCCAGAATGGAATGACATCATGAGTAGAATGGCATAGGTTGCTTTTTGGTACTAAGAAAGAACAATATGTCGCATATGCATTATATGGAGCACGAAATTGCTTGAGCACGTGCATCACAATAAGATAGGTGCATTCATCCGTATGACTATTTGCGTTCGTGTATGTTTGGCTCCTGCCCGAACTACCTCTTGGTCTGATTCCTGAATGGATACGTAGGCAGCTCATCATCGAGCACGACCAGCATGAACCATTGCCGCACGCATGTTCTTTTTTTGCAACGCATTTTGTTTTTACCTAAATTCGACGATCTGGTCAAAGGCTTGTCTTCACACAGGCTTCGACATTCACTTGTGGCACGCGTTGCTCCACAAGCTCTGCCGAAGAGGGGCAAACTGTAGACACCCCAATTTTGACCTAACGTCGAATTTAGGAGAGTGTCACCTCCGTATCCGATGATGACAAGGACCGAAAAATTGAAGTATTCCAAGCTCTTCAGAAAATCTCCAAAACGCGATAAAATTTCACAGAAAGAGGAAAAATACCAGGTATTTAGGGGAATTCAGGAAAAAGACATGATTTTTGGAAAGGATCTTCAAAGATAATTTGTTTCAAAAAGAGAAAAAGACCTAAAAAGGGGAATCTCACCAAAACACGGCACACGGCGGATTCCGCGGCACTCGCGGCAGTCAGAGAGTGCCGCTGCGGCATTCTCCGAGTGCCGCCACAGAATTCTGACTGCCGTTCACTTTTTAAGTCTGTATTTTGCAGTGCAATACGTATGCGTATGCAGATAAGAACAAAAAACTGATAAAGTGAGACTGACAAAAACGCGGCAATTAATTAAATGACGCGGCAGTTGATGAGAGCCGCGCGGCACTCACGAAGTGCCGCAACGGCAATTGTTGAGTGCCGCAACGGCATTCACGGACTGCCGCGCCAGGTTTCTGACTGCCGCGCTGGGCAGCAGTCTGTCTAAATTCAGAAAGTACACATTGTACCACCAAATGAGATGTTTACACATGTCTTTTACTCCGAATTTACTGAAATGACCTAGGTATTTTTGTCTATATAAGAAGAGGTATCTCCATTGAGAAACACATGCAAAAAAAAGAGGAGGGAGGAAACACACAAAAAAAAAAGACTACCATTACACCAACATTTTCCTTAGAGAAAAAAAAAGAGAGTTTGGAGAGCTTGAAGAAGAGTTTGGAAGATCTTCAAAGGAGAGAAACTTTGAGGATAGTTTGGAGGTGACCCTCTAATCTTAGTTGTGTTTTCTTTCTTTTGAGCTTCTAATTTACAAGTCATTTAGTTTTTCTTGATTAAGTTTTAGAGTTTGTTAAGTAAACTTGGAAGTCCTTACTTCCTAGTTCTTTGATCCTTCTTCTATTTTTCTTGTTTATGTTCTTCTTTTGAGATTCTTGGAGATCTTCAATATCTCCCTTGAAAGCTCTTGAGTTTGATGTTTTGAATCTCATGTAAGCTTATACTTCACATGGGAGTCAAAGTTTGATCATCACTTTTTTATAAGTAAATAGATGGATCCAAGTCCATGCTTATGACTTGAGTCCTCTAGCTTGATGTTTCATGGAATCCCTTCTATATTCCTTGGAGACTCATGAGTATTAGTCATATCTTCATCTCCAATGACCATCAAGTGGTAGGAGAAAGTATTTTGGGTCTAAACTCATCTCTATGGTTTGGATTCATCATCTTGAGATTTCATGAAGTCTATTCATACTTCATTTGAAATCTACAAATATAAAAGTCTTTAGCCTCCAATGACCATCAAATGGTAGGAGAAGTGGTTTGGTTTAAACCCAACTTCATGGTTTAATAGTTGGGATTAACAAATAAAAGTTGAACTTGACAAATGAAAACAGTGAGTTCACAAACTGTTTTTGATCAAAGATTTTTAGTTCGAAATCTAACCGTTGAAATCAAGTGAAACCAACGGGAAAGTGTCAATAACACAATATTCTACCACTGTAATTTTTGTTTTAAGGTGGTTTTGTGTTTAGAAGGGTTTGATCATGGGTTTTGTGAGTCAACCACAATCTGCCCAGAGTTTCAGAATAGTTTCAGAACAGCAAGTCCATTTTGAAATTCATAAATCAGAAGTCTAATGGAGTTTTTGGGGTCTCTAATAATTTTTTCTGGGTACCTTAATGTGTTAGGAAGATCCCCTAAAACGAATGAAGCATTTCGAATTATTTTACTATTTTTAAAAAATCAAACAAAATCTCTGGACAGAGAGTTGTACATCTCTGAGTGATGTCTGGTGTTTGTCCTTTTCCCAGAGATCCGACCGTTGAAACCTTGATTTTCTTTTTGATTTGGAAACTAGACTCACAGGGGCATCTCGTGTCCAAAATTCATCAACATCAAACCATAAGAGACGTGCTTTTTATTTCTTTTAAGTTCTGGTCTGCTCTCTGCAATTTTCAGAGTTTTTATGACACATTTGACTTACTTTGTAAATAAGGGCCTAAATGACTTTCTTATGATCTAAGGCTTAAACCATGCTTTAATAATGATTAGTTGAGCTTGAATTCAAGGTTTAAGAGTATCTCATAGTTTATCCTTGTCCATGTACATATTCATCTATATGATTCGACATTTGTAATTAAGATTTATTTACTTTGGATTTAATTACATTAGATAGATTTAAGCTAGAAATTTAGGGTTGTTATTTCTAACATCATGTTTTACATATCATGTGAACTAACCCTTTGTTTTGTAGCGCTATTAAGGTACGATTTCTCAATCCCTCTCTAGTTTATCAAATTCCTTAATTTTTATTTGATTTTCGAACTTATGCGCGACACCTTAGAGTTAAGATTTGCCTTATGTGTATATATGGATTAGAGACTCTTTTCCTAGGTTTTATTTAATCGCATGCATTGCACGTTTATTATCGCTGCTGGACCCCGGGTAAGTTCACTTGTTCCCTATTGCATATCATATCGCTTGTTACCTGAATTATGTGGCTTTTGAATGATATTTTGTCAATTGCAATTTTACACCCTTTGGACATGCTTTTGTGATGTATATGTATATATGTATTAGTTGAGGGCATGCTTAGATTAATAAATTTGATTAAAAGGATGTTGAGTAGAGGCCTATCGCAAGATAGGATGAGAGAGGGTGTTTTAGTCCGACGGGCTCCTTCCTCTCTCATTCCATAATCCCCGGACCTAGTTAATCTTTGGTTTCGCAAACGATCAGTTTGCTTTTAAAATGGTTTCTTAATTTTCCTTTTAAAAATTAAGTGGCGACTCATTTTGTTTCAGAAATTGATTTTGAAAAGCTGTGGGTAAACCAACCTGCGATATCCACAGTGGCCCACCATATTGACCTTATGAATGTTGATATGACACAAGGAATACCAGCTTCATGAGCTTTTGTGTCCGATGGAACAAACATACGGGGAGCCCGATAGAACATAAATGGCCAAATAAGTCTCAAGGCCGATGGACTGTGGTGAGCACATGCACTTGGTTAACAGAATTTCTTGATAATTAATCTAAACTGTAGCCACAGTGATCGGGCTCCAATGGCGGTCCTCATCGGGCTGGCTTGACCAAACAGTCCGTATGAGATATGTTATTCAGCTCGATGGTTATTAGTTTCAACTTAAAACTCACACGGCCCTACCAACTTTGAACCAGTCACTTAGCCCCGAATTAATGCAATCGGTCTCTTAGTCCGATTAAAATATCTCAATCGGCCGTAATCAAATTTTGGCTTTAAAAATGTAATTTTTAGGTGCAAACAATTGCCCCCTGGCTGTTTAAAATAATAGCAATGTAATTTTGAATAGCCAAATTTATCTAGCCCGATTACCTTAGACTGATATCAGTCTTATCCATGCTTGACCATTTGACACCTCATTGTGTAGCTTGACTGAGACATGTAATTACTTTGGAACAACCTCATATAATCGGGCTCCACCACTTGACTGTTACACAAGCACTTTTGACACTACACCATCGACCCCTATGTCCGATTCAGCATCACAAGCATCCTTCTAGCATTACTTTATTTATTATTATTATTTCCCTTGCTTTCGGTCTTGTGAGTCCAAATAGCACTGTTAGTTAGACCGAATTAATATTTTTACTTTCGGTCTTAATAACTTTTCAGTCTCTTGATAATACCTTTGTTGCAGAAATAACCACCAAATAATATTCAATTTTTGGTGGCATCCACACAGCCAACGTAGATGTAAATCAACCCAACCCAAATAATTAGTTGGCTTAAAATATAAAATATAATCGGTCACTATTGCAAGACCGAAAAAATTGAACAATTCCTTGAGGCTGAGTTTCCTCAAAGAAATATGTTCAAAAGCTTCATGGACCGATTTAAAGTCAATCGGTCTCTGCGACGCTTGCCCCCCGAGCGGTTTATCACCGATTTTTTCATCACCAAGGGGGTCTTCATCGTCATCCTCCTCATCACTAAGAGGCTCTATGGCCGATACAGGATCACTCGGCCTTTCACGCTCTACGTTTCGGCCTCAACAAAATTGTGAGGCTTGTCTTGAATTTGCCCCCCAAGTGCTTCGTCGTCTTCTTCAACACCAGGGAGGGGCTCTACGGCCGATATAAGATTATTCGGCTCTTTATTTAATTTTTTTCCATCTTGCCCTCCGAGCGGTATAGACAGCGTAAAATCAAGATGACCAAAGACATCGGCCTCTTGATTTAGAGTGGTAACATTGGCCTTCTCGGGCCGTTGTCGTGACTTTAAAAATTGTTCGATCTTTTGCTCTTGAGCCTCTAGTATTGCCAGGCTTGCTTTCGTGCCTTCTTCAAATCGGCTAAGCTTTGCCTGCTGTTCTCTCGAGAACGCCTTCATATCTTCAAGAGCACGATGAATGTTGTCACAAAGTAGCTTCTTTCGCCAGTCACCGTATAGAAAATCGTCTAGAAACATGAACGAATTTCCCTCGGGCGGCGGTTCATCAGCTCCACTAGAAGCTTTGAGGAGGCCGATTTCCTGAATAAAAAATCGCATGTCTGCCTCAAAACGGTCTATCTCATTATAAAGATGACCAGTTTCATTCCAATATCCATCGTTGTAGAGACGATAGATTTCTTTGCAAAGTTGGCGTATTGACCCATTCCGCTAACCAATCTGGTTGTTGTAGAAGTGTAGCCATGCTTTGATGTGTGCATGGCTCATCACTTGGCTGTCCCACCGAGCGTGCCAAAAATATTTGCTGTAATTTGCGCGGGCGGCCAAGAACCAATAGTGGTTCGGTGTGTGTGTGTGTATGCGTGCAAACTAATTTCCTAACCGCTTATGTGAGTGATACACAAGGCTTTATGAACCTGACTTCTAAACAGAGTGATTGTGTGTAGTGAGTAGGAAAGTACTCTCACCGTAAATTTTTTAGTAGTACTGAAGCGCACAAGCTAAACAGTGTCGAATTTAACAGGTAAACAATCACAAACGGATTAATAAAACGAAGATTTTATTAAGTGTTTGGAAAAAATAAACAGATCTAAAGAACAAACCAGGGAAAACTGATTATCCAAAAGAATAAAAAAGAAATAACAAAACAGGACAGACCTATTTGCTATATGCTGAAAAACATAAAGACTTAAGAGTGCTTTGAATGCTTCGAATGTAGTGTGGGTGCTGTTTTCGAGATGACGGGGAGACAGTTTTCTGCTTGGCCTGCCTGCTGATTTATAGCGGCCTGACTGATCTTCGGGATAAGGCAAGAAAATCTTCAGAATAATAATCTGGTAAAAAATACCAGATTTATCTCCCATAAACTGATAAAACCTACCATATCTTCGAATAATATATACTTATACGCAGTTGTATATATATCTTGAATGTGGTCCATTTTTGGTCTTCATGCGTATGACTTCCCCACCAAGTAAAAGATAATATAATAATATCTTGAGATATTATCTTTCCTAATATGATAATGCTTCCCTAAGTGATAATATTTCAAAAGATATGCATATCTTCACCCTTCCTTATCAATAATATGAAATTATTATCACTTAAGAGAGTTTATAGAGGCTGATATACTTCCCAAACGTGGACCCAAGTTGTATGAGTTTCTCTACATCGGGTTGAATCATTGCTCAAGCCAACTAAAGTCATAGTGGCCACGTGTAGGTCCTCATTTGATCAGAATTAATGTGACAATTGAATGGCACGTGGCCTAATTAACATACCAAGCCAGGCAACTGATGAATATAGAAGCAAAAATATGTACATGCCCGATGAAAATAATGAAAGCCAACTTGGCTTTTGTCAACATTAGAATCACTGGTGGGCCCGAATATTAGTGTCTTCCATGCTTACCAACCAAAGCCAATTAGATTTTGACTTGGCCTTGGGCCCACCATATCACCTTTTCAATTGTAATAACCAAGTGTTGGCAGAATGATACAAGGCAAAGAAAGTCTCAGCCCGATAGAACATACGAGTAATAATCATCAGCCCGAGCCAATTGGGCATGTTTGTGAGGCATATCATGTAATAACTCAGTGGCCCACCATATTGACTTTATGAATGTTGATATGGCACAAGGAATACCAGCTTCATGAGCTTTTGTGTCCAATGGAACAAACATACGGGGAGCCCGATAGAACATAAATGGCCAAATAAGTCTCAAGGCCGATGGACTGTGGTGAGCACATGCACTTGGTTAGCGGAATTTTTTGATAATTAATCTAAACTGTAGCCACAGTGATCGGGCTCCAATGGCAGTCCTCATCGGGCTGGCTTGACCAAACAGTCCGAATGAGATATGTTATTTAGCTCGATGGTTATTAGTTTCAACTTAAAACTCACACGGCCCTACCAACTTTGAACCAGTCACTTAGCCCCGAATTAATGCAATCGGTCTCTTAGTCCGATTAAAATATCTCAATCGGCTTTAATCAAATTTTGACTTTAAAAATGTAATTTTTAGGTGCAAACAAGAGGTGGCTCAACAAATTCAACATTGTTAATGTACTCTAGCCTATATTTTCTTTCCTTTCCTGGTTCCTTCACCACTTTTCCTATTAGCCAAACATAGTAGAATGTTTTCCTCTATATATGTTTTAGTTTTCTTTTCCACACCAAATTCATGAGCCTAACTAGACCCCTCATTCGTGGTTAATCAATTTGACCATGCAATATTTTAAATTTTCTTTTTATATGTGAAAGTTGCAAGTCCAGTTTCAACCTTGTACAGAGTCTAAAAACAATCATATATTTTTATCAAGTGGTTCACTAATGGGGATGACTAGTTAAAGGGTAAGAGAAGACTTCCAAGTTAACACCAATGTTACTACAATTCCAACACTTCAGACAGCTTGGTCTTATGCCAAATTTGTGGGGGGCAAGGAAAAAAAAAAAAAAAAAAAAAGCAAATTAGGAAGTGGAGGTGTAGGAATTTGAGCCACCTACGACAAGGTTAATTGTTTGGGAAGACACAAAATATGATCAAGTTCGGATGCGCACAAAATAAGATCAAGTTCGGAAGCATTAAATCTTCTTGTCATATTTTTATGAAAATCAGTATCATAATCTAAAAAGAACTATAACAAATACCTAAATGGTAAAATTATAGAAAGTGAGTTCTCACCTCAAAATATATTTTTATCCGTAAGAGTTTTGATTTTTCAACAATAGAGATTTGACACAACCACAATCTGAAATTTTGCATCAAAAATCTCAAAAACCAGATAAATAATACACAGTCAGGTCAAAAGAGGGAGCCTTCTCTTTATTAAAGAGAGGGTCTCTATTTTGGCCGTCAGATCGTATTTTTATTAATAACAATTTTATCATTTTACAATTTTTAAACGCATCTAACGACTAAGATAAAAATTCTCTCTTTAATAAAGAGAGATAGCCTCTTTAAAAAGACTTTTGAAAGAATACAATCCTTTTATGTGAGAAATTGTTTTGGTACCAGTACCATGATGCGTGTACATAAATAATACACGGAATCAAAGGTCATATATAGTGGGCCTTCACAAATCTGGTTAGGCACTGAAATGGACTTTACAAAGTCTTCTAAAAGTCTATTCAAGAATAGACAGAAAGCCCAAGGGTTGGGGACTTTTAAGCAAATATCGTACTATTAATGATTGATAGTTTGATAGCTCATGGCTATGGGCGGCTCGTTGACGGGCACAATGCCTCTCTTGGCCTTCTCATTACAGAAACTTATCTTTCAGACTTTGAAAATTGTCCATTTTTACCATTAAAGATGGGTAAGGCTGGCTCGAAATCCCATTGAGTTCTGTCCTCAGAGACGAAAATTGACAATTTTTAGAGTTAAAGAGGTTTAATACTTGTAATTTTCAGCATAAATTGTAAAGTTTGAAATGAAGTAGCACAATTTGAATTGGGCAAAGCTGAAAAATGAGGAATAAAAGCATTGAATTGATATATTACAATACATTGCATATATATATATATATATATAGATTTTTTTTTTTCAAAGATTAGGTGGGTTCGGATACAACTGCACTGTTGCACCAACATATTATCTATGAAAATTTATTTTAACTCCTCATAATTTTTTAAGGCCCTCCGTACCAAAAAAAAAATGAACAAACTTTGAGAATTCTAGACGGGGCCGCCTACCCCGCCTACGCCCAGGGTCAAGCCTGTAAACCTGTCCACTTATTACCATCATTTTTGGGCAGAAATACCCACACTATTTTTAATTGAAGCTATACAAATTGTCGCATGTCATTTTTCAGATTTTTTTTTTCGTTAGAAAATAACACCGTAGTGGCAATTGAATCTTGAATTCTCTTCCAGTCCATTCAATAAAGATGATTATTTACAGTGGAAAGGAAATAATAATTGAAAGTCCAAGTGAAGAAATTTTGAATACATAATTCTATAGTAGTAATCTGGCTCCGATCCGAGTCACTCCAAGTCTACCCTAACTCTACCTCTACCTCACCCAATTAATCGAGAAGGTATCACATGAGTCCGTTCGTCACATAATGTGATGATCTATTATGGACCGTCAATCACTATGCGGTCTGAGTGTGATCTATAAGATCAACGGTCCACAATAGGTGTGACAGACTCATGGAATAATTTCTCCAATCGATCCCCTCAAACCTAGCTCGATTTCTATCTTTTATATGCAAGTATATATGTGAATACTACAATTCCAATATATGTGCTCGAGTTTGGGCTTATGCTCAGAGTGGCGTCTCTATTCAAGCCTGATCAAAATCAAGTTGGGCCTATGATTTCTACTTTAAATCCATTCCAATAGTAATGAATTTTTTTTTTTTTTCGAAACTTCATATTGAGCTCAGGTTAACTAGCCCAAGTTAATGCCCCAACTGGGACAGTTCAAACATCAATGTCATTTCACAAGATCAATAGTTAGAGAGAGCTCGTAGTTTAGTGCCTGTTTGGAGATGCTTAAAATAACACCATGTTTAGACTAAGGGTGTGTTTGATAACCCAATTAAGTGCTGAAAATGAAAACTTTCAGCACTTATTTTGTTTCAGTGCATTTGATAACGTATCACTTATTTGAAAAAGCAACCAAAAAACTACTGAAAACTTTAAGTGAAAATTTTCTACTGAAAATAATCACTGAATGCAGTCTATTTCAGTACTTGAAAAACTGATTTCAGTACTGTAAATTCAATCACTTAATTTTTCAGTACTTAAAATTCAGCACTTAATTTTCAGTACTTAATTTTCAGTTTTATCAAACGCACCCTAAGTCTTACTTTTATTTAGTCTTTATTAAAACTATTATTGCTTTGATTTTGCTTAAGAACCAGCTCTTAAGTCATTGCAAGACAAAAATGCACTCTATTGAAATCATAGAGAAGTTACACAAATATCAAGCTATTTAAAACAGGTTCGTTTATAAACTTTGAAACTAGTTCTAGCATTACCCAAAATTGTTTAATTATGAATCATCTTAGAACTCGATGAACTTTTGTTTTATTGATTGTTGTATAACTGGCCATCGTTATGAGAAATTATTCAATGAGACCGTCATGTTATGTCAATATGTTGGTATGATGTGATTATTTAATTTAAGCCATACACGTTGCTCCTTACTTCCAGTAGATCATGACAAATAATTAACAAGATTTCAAAATTTAAATTTACCAGCTATTTATCATGCTCGCCTAGAAATTGGAGGAACATGTATGAGTCTATGACTTAGATTAAATGGTCAATGAATAACTTCTCCATTGTTACCCCTAACATCCGAATGAAGCAAGAATAATGCTAGGCACACTCCTTCAATCACATCTCAAATCACATTATATGCTTTAAATGCATGTACAATGTGATATTTGAATTTTTACACTTTTTTGTGCACTACTATACTGCATAGAGTACATACATTTAAAGTAAAAATGTAATTTAGAGTGTGATCGAAGGTTTGTGCCTAACATTGTTGATGAAGCAAACTTATACTCTAGCAAGAGTACTACATGTGGACCCATGTACAAGTTTTCAAAGTCCTTGAACAAAAATATAAGAAGTTTGAAGTACTGCTTTGGCCATTAAAGCAACTTCAATGAGTAGGGGGTTGGTGAATGTTGGAGATTGAGAAATGTTAAGACACATATTTTAAATTGCACTCTAAACTAGACCCCTTATTTTAAATATATGTATTTTGTGTTGTTTAAATTTTTTATAATTTTTTGTGCACCACTTACACAGCACATAATATATATTTAAAGCAAATGTGTAGTTTAGAGTGTGATTTAAAATATGTGTCTAGCATTTCTCGTTCGAGATTATGATATCCCATCAAACCATACAAGACGCTGGTTGACTGATGAAATGGCCGTCCTATCCCCTATTAACTTGGCTTCCAATCACCTTTTTGCAACACTTGCATTAACACACCGTGTCTTTGCAATTACGGAGTAATTGATTATGCATAAGATAGATTATTCCATTACATCGCAATACCGTGATCATTTCATTACTATATTACCTAAGAAATATAAAAATCATCATGGGGGGGTCACACAGTTCATAAATGATTAGGGGTGCAAGCAAATTGACCGAATCGATCGGTTCAGTCGATTTTTAAAAATTTTATGTAGTGTAAAAACATAATCAAATGAAAAATTTATACTAAATCAAACTGAACCGATCAATTTGACTAAAAATTGAACCGAATCGAACCGAACAAAGAATTGAGTGAGGTTGTCCGAAAAAAACACGTTACCCTAGAATTTGAAGTATTCAAAAAGTTTTAAAAATTCATAATTCCTCCGTCCCCAAACTGAGACACTTGAGGGCCTGAGGCGGAAACTCCTTAAGCCAAACATGAAAGCTATCGCTCCCCAAAACAAGAGCTAAACGAGCTAAATGATGAGCCACTTGATTCGTGTCCCGCCTGATATGAGTGCATGAATAGACATTACCACGATTAGCATCAACCTTAGTTGCATAAAGAACATAATCGATTGGCGAAAACTCAATATCCATGCCATTAAAACTATCAACAGTCAAGTAAGGTTCAGTTTGATTTTTGAATTTAGATACTGTAAATCAAAGGAAAAATGAAAAAGAAAATAAGAAAGCTTGAAATTCGATCATTTATGCAAGAGTGAGAAACTAAAAATGTCTCTTGACAGAAACAAATGAGCTAATGATTCTTGGCCGTGCCTGGCCTGGGTAGTACCTACGTGGCGCTGGCCGAATCACGCGATGTTTTTTTTTTTTTTTTTTTTTTTTTTGTATTTTAAAAAAAATAATAATAATAATTTAAAAATCATCGTTTGGTCCTGCCAACGCCACGTAGGTGCTGCCCAGACCGTGCACTGTTGAGGATCCTTAGGCGGAACTAATTCAGTGATTACTGAAAAAGTTGGTAACTTAAGCCAACTACTTATTAGTCTACTGCAAATAGCAATACTTTAACATACCAAGTGACTTTTTCTATTAGTGGGAAAGACATTACTATTTTTGTTGATTATATTCTAAACGCTTCAAGTAGATCACTCATTCATTGTTAATCATCTGACCCCACAATATTCTGGGGAAAAAAATAATTTGTATGTGAAAGCTTCAAGTCAAGTTCAAACCTTCCATAAGGGTCAAAAAAAAATCACTTACGGAGTATTATTGTACAGATCATTTTCAGCTTTTTTTTTTTTTTTTTTTTAATTATTGAAAAATAACACATTAGTGTCCATTGAATCATGATTCCTCCTCCAAATGATTATTACAGTGGAGATAAATAATTGAAAGTCCATGTTACAACTCGGGTCAGTTGGGCTTGATTTTTCATTTGTTCAGGCTTTACCTCGAGTCTGTCTAAGAGTAACGTAATTCTACGAGAGTTCGTTTGATAAAACTGAAAATTAAATGTTAAATTTTAAGTATTAAAAATTTTAATTGATTAAATTTACAATACTGAAAACAGTTTTTCAAGTATAGAAATAGACTGCATTCATTGATTATTTTCAGTAGAAATTTTTCATTTAAAATTTTCAGTAATTTTTTGGCTACTTTTTTAATTAAGTAGTACGTTATCAAATGTACTGGAAAAAAAAAAAAAAATCAGTGCTGAAAATATTCATTTTCACCACTTAATTGGATCAATACATTTTGTATGCGCACATATGCCGATCGATACTATATTTACAATATACCCGCTTAGATTTGGGCATAAGTTCAAATTGTTTTTCTATCCAAACCTGATCAAAATCAAGTCTGGCTAGTGATTTCTACTTTCATTCCATCCCAAAAGTTACGAGAATTGGTTCGAACCTCGGACTGAGCTCAAGTTAACTAGCTCAAGCTAGTAGCCCCTAACTGGGACCACCTGAAAGTTCATCTTCATTCTACAAGATCGACAATATTTAAACATAGCTCTCCTAGCTCAATGCCTGTTTGGAAATGCTTAAATAGCACCATGTTTATTAAGTCCTTACTTTTATTTTGTTTTTAGTTATACCAACATTTGATAAAAAGAACCAGCTCTTTGATCATTTCAGAAATGCTTTGTATCAACAATTGAGAAGTAACACGAATTTCAAAGTACTCCAAACTAGTCTTTTTTTTCTTCGACCTTAGAACGGGCTCTAGGATTACCCAAACAACTTATAAATTGAAATAGAATCGGATGATCTTTTCTTTGAGTATTGCTATGCTTTCCAAAATTTTATCCTTAAAATATTTTTGCAAATGATGTGGTAGTGGGCCCAAGTAAATGACTTTTAATCAAAATTCAACTGATCTCACTGTATTAGACATGACCCCACTGTCACATCATTTGATCAACACTTTTAGGATAGAAATTTGGGAAGCATAGCATTACTCATTTTCTTTTCATGATTGTTACATGGCTACAAATGGTTGGGAAGAAATTGATTTGCTTTTACTTCTGTACTCCTAACATATATATATATATATATATAGTCCGTATCTTAAACGGATCGTAAAAAAACAGACCTAAAAGACGGACTATGTAAAAAGTGAGAATTCCTCACATTTTCAATTTTCTCACAAAAAAGTGAAAAATTCTCACTTTTTACACAATTCGTCTTTAAATTCGTTTTTTAAGATCCGCACTGCATATATATATATATATATAAACACAAATGATGCAAACCTACAAATGGACCCACAAGTTCTCAAAGTCATACGAACAAAGACAGAAGGTTGTTTTGTGCTTTAGCCATTAAAGCAACTTCAATCAATTGGGTGTAAATATTGGAGATTATTCAACCTAAAAAAAAAAAAAAAAAGAGAATATTGGAGATTATGATTCCCATCAAAGTATCAAACCATAGAAGACGCTGGTTGACTGATGAAACGGCCATCATATCCCTATCAAATTTGGGTTCAAATTATCTTTTTGCAACAATTGGATTAATATACCATATATGCTCACCAAGTGCTTTGGGCTTTACCATCATTTGTTTTAAGCATGACATTTTTACACCTATTGGGTAGCTCGTGCGAGCCATGAGCGACTTGATCAGGTGCCACTCTAGGCTCATCTTGGGTTTTTTAACACAGCTTTTATGTCTATCATAGCCCGACCTCTAACAAAATAAACTCAGCAGAATCTCCAACTGATCTAAATTTCCAATGTACAGTTTTGTCCAACTCAGAAGCCGAAATCAAGTTAGGCTTGTAATTTCTAACTAACTGTAGAAACCCAGAATTTATTTAAGGGTATTTTGGTAATTTCGGACCAATGTGGGTCTTGTTTTGGGACAGTGTATTTAAATTTGATACATGTTGGTATCACTTTTTGGTTAGTGAATACACATGTGTAATAATATATCTTGTGGTTGGGTGTGTTATACACGCAAACCTAACCCATACCTACCCAAACCTAACTCATACCTACCCACACCTAACCCATCAAATCCCCACTTTTGTGAGACTGCCCCTACACTCAACTCTTCTTTCTCTCCTTATCTTTTTCTTTTTCTTTCATTTTGGTATACACATTTCTCTCTCTATATCTCTCATCTCTCTCTCTAGTTTTGGGAGATAAAACTCCATGGAAGCTTAGAGCTTTCAAGCTCTATTTGGAGGCCAAGGACTCAAGTTTGGGACAAGGCTATTAGAGACCATTTTGATTATCTCACCTAAACCTTCACACCAGTGTTCTCGGTTTATTCGTGGGATTTACGGTTTGGTACTTCTTGACCTATAACTCAAGAGGTAATTTATGTTATCTTAGTACACCATAGTTCTCATTTCCCAAGTTCGGTTTATGTAACTAGGTGTTGATATCTTGTAGGAAATGCTAGTATTGATGATTTCCCATTTGGATTTCTTTGGTGAGAGTATTTGCTCAAATACTCAAGAGGTAGATTTCATTGTTTAAGTGCACTATTATTTCTAACTTCATGGTTTGCCATGTGTAAGTTAGTGTTAATAGATATTAATCTTGTTTTGGAAATCTTCCTATGTGATTAATTGAATGATTACTTGCCCTTATGTGCTTACTTGAATCCATGTCTAAACCGAAATGCTATTTGAGTTTCTATGGTTTCAAATACTAATTGATGTTAGAAATCCCTTATTTTGCCTAATGTGATGATTACATTTTATATGAACTACCATGTTTACTTCTTGTCATTGTATTCTTAGAAATGACATTGTTAAAGCATAACCGTATCTAGTAGCATATCATAGTCGCCAAGTCGGCAAAGTATTCATGGCATTGGCTTGGGGCATATGAAATTGTTAAAATTCCCACGATTGGGGAATGTCTTTGGAATCCCTGTTTGGGGTTGTAATTTGATGAAATTCCGGAAGCGGGTGTGAAGTGAGGAAGGTTATTTGTGATCCTTAAAACATTCGAAAACGCAAGATCATATTCGGCTAGCTACCGGAGATCTTGTATGCTACACTCACGTTTGAGTGGCTCGCTATCCGGTGTGAGAGTGTGTGATTGGGATATTGAGTTGGGAATGTCTCACGGTTTGGCCATCCGGCTAGTTGCATCGCCACGGCGGCAAAGCATTGCACCGCATGTCATAGCATGATTTTAGAAGTAGTAGTATATTTCTACAATGTTTTCTACTGAGCCGTCGTGCTTAATGAATCTATAAAACCCCCTTTTTCAGGAAATGTTGATTAGGGCAAAGTCCAAGAGTTATCCGACGAATGTCATCTCGTTTTGTAAGATTCCTTACGAGAAAGTCTTGTGATATGTTAATGTTCCAATGATATAGTTCATGGTAGGAACATTGTAATTGTTGTTACCGTTATCTCATTTGTAGATTTGAATTACAATATGTTATTTGTAAATTCCTTCTTGATCTTGAACTTGTTAATTGGATCTTCTTGGATCCTTGTTAAATTATGTTTTTAACACTTATTAGCAATTCTTAGCCCATGGTTACCTTTTTAAGGAAAAATTACTACTTTCAATTTCCGAAGGACCGTTTGGTCGTATTCCTTCAAAAACCGTTTTAGTGATAGACTTTCAAAACAAACTTCATTACTTGTTACTTCTAAACCTTTGGAGTTTCTTTATACTTCTTTACAAACTCTTTTCAAAACCAAACTATGTTAGTTGACCCTATTTGACCCGTTTGGTCCTTGTGGGTTAACCCTTGACTTATTGACTTTTCTTTGGAATCCAACGTTGCTTCCGCCTTGTGGATTGGTCCACGTTGGGCTATTCTGTGCTTTACGTTGTATTGTTCGACTCGTTGACCTTGCTCACGTGGCTTGGTTTTCGGGGCGTGACACTAAGCTTGCCTCAAATGATTTTTTTTTTTAAACAATTGTTCAATCTCATTTAATGTTTAAATTCACCTCAAATTAGCTTGCCCGAGTTAATTATAATCCTAATTCGGACACAAGACCTTGGCCAAACCGCCAACGAGGGCTAGTTTTTGTGTCTAAATATTAGAAATGGATGAACTTGTTCTTTTGATTCTTGTATATTTGTCATTGAATCATGCATATGCTATGGTTACTCCAATGCTTTACCAATTACACTATATGTAGTAGTATGCAGTGTCATATATATCTGTTTGTACCATGTATTTCACCCTAATTAAATTAATATTCATTTCATAATATATGGTACTACTTGAAAGTTATTTTGTATGGCATGAAGACCACGTTTAGAGGCCTTGGATCAACGACAAGTGGCGGCTCAAAGCGCTTGGATCAACGATAAGTGGCGGCTCAAGAGCAGTTCATTTAGAGGACACTTGTCATTGTAGGATGGTTTTCAAAGTCCTTAAAAGTTATACGAATTTGAATTCTTTAGGAGGAAAATATAATTCAAATTCCAATTAGTAGTTATTGGTAGTTGTTCAAATTAATAGTCACATGTGTAAACCAATTCAAATTGGTGATTATGGAATTGGTTACTTTGTGTGTTTATTTAAACACAAAGCCATCTATTGTAGAAGGGGCTCCACTCCAAACAGCCACTGTGGCACATAATTTCCTTAGTTTTACTGCCCATGGCTTTTCTTTTCCTTTCTTTACATTTCTTGTCTTTAGTTCGTAATAACTTGTGTATTTTCTCTATCAATTTCTTAGGTTCAATTATTTGTTGTTAATGCTACTTTAGTGCTTCATTCTTAACAGTGTCTTTTCCTCGGTCTATTTCCTAATTACCTTTAGTGCAGTCACCTTTCAAGCCTTCCATTTGTGCAAATATGTTTTCAACTCTTTACTTTTATGTTCATCAAATTGTTATACAATTTCTATTATATACTATTTTCATATCACACGTTTAGAGTTCTTGTTAAGGTATCGAACATCACCACAATCTCCATGTGAGGCGCAGTTTGAATGTTAATTACTTCACATACATTGACAATAACTTGTCTGGTTCGCTCACATTTATATAATTTCATATATATCCTTAGAGGAATTTTTCAACCAAACAATATCGACTACTCTAACGATATATGATACGAAGTATAGTAAGGAGTATAATATTTGGAAAACACTGCATTACTCATTTAATTGTCCATCGTTGGAGATGAAAGTGACTTCCTTTTGCTGTTGTATCACAATGAAGCACACATGTTTATGGACAAGAGTCCTCTACATATTGTATGGACCATTAAGTTTTCAAAGTCATCCAAACAAAGACAGCAGATTGAAGTGCTTTAGCCATTAAAGCATTGGAGATGATGATTCCCATCAAACCGTACCAGACGCTGGTTGACTGGTAAAATGACATTCCTACCCCCAATCCACTTGGATCAATTTGCATCAATAAAAAAAGGACAAATTACACTAAAAGGTATCTGACAATTACAGGGACCTCTCCTGTATTTTTAAAAATTACAATAACCTCTCTTGTATTTTGTAGTGTGTTGCACATATATACCTCCCTTCTGTTAGTCAACATTTAGTTAGTCAACATTTAGTTGACTACTAATTGCGGAGTTTAATTTTTTTTAAATACCAAATTTACCCTTCTATTTCACCAGGCCCCATGCTCACCTCCACCATCACTCTCACAGTCACTCCCATCACCACTCTTCATGAAAAATGCCCACAAGTGAGAAATGAGTACAACTAGAAAAATTTAGCAACAGACTGACCAAAATCACTAAATTTAGAGAGAGAAAATCCTCACGTTATTCAACTTAGATGTCCAACATTCTCAATTACTCCGTAGATAACAAAACCCAGAAACCATACAACAGCAGCCAAAGCTCATTCCCTCCATCTAAGAACTATATATATATATATATATATACACACACACACACATATTATTAAAAAAAAAAAAAAAGGGTTAATATTACCTACAATCCTTGAAGTTTGACTAGAGAACAATTACTCCCTTTACGTTTGAAGAATAACACTTCCCCCCATGTTATGGTAAAATTACAATCTAACCCTCAAAATTAATTTTAAAATTAATTGAAAGTGTTTACAAAATATCTATAGAGTCCATCTGCTAGGTATTTACAAATTTTACAATTTTCACCATTCTAAAAAAATTATTTCTGAAATCGTTTGAACAAATTTCATTATTATTTTAAACTTTCTGAAATTTTCACGATTTTTCACGAATGTGAAATCTATTTTCAAGATTTTGGCGATCCTTGAAACACATCAAATTTTTTTATTTTTTTTTCCAAAATCATGATTTTTTTTCTTCTTCATATCTTCTCATATAAATTGTTTTAAAATTATTTAATTTTCATTTTGAAGAGGAAGATATGGATCTGTATGCCAGCCCCAAAGTCGTTTCTATCTTTTAAATATTAGAAACTTAGTAAAAAAGTCCATCATTTTAGACTTATTAAGCTTAAAGGACAATTAGTTTTTTTTTTTTTGGTCAAAACTCCATGACTATTATAAATTAATTGGATCAAATTCCTATATTTTAAAAATTCTGTGATATTTCACATAACTAGTTCAATTTTTTCTTATAAAGTTATCTGAAATTTTACATAACTTTTATAACATGTGGACATTTTTCACTAAAATAAAAAAACGGGTTGGACTTAATATTACTACAAAAGTTTATTTTAAAGAACTTTTGACTTAAATTCTAATTAAAAATAGGATAAGGGTAGTTTAGGTATATTTTAATAAACCTAACATAGTTCAATAAACAGAAGAGGAGATTTGTTATGACTAATAAAAGCTCAGGGAGAAGTGTTGTTCTTCAAACCTGAGAGGGCTAAGTGTTCTCATGTCAAACTTCAGAGGTGGTAGGTGATATTAACCCTAAAAAAAAACCTGACTCTATTGAATAGCTAACTATATGCGTGTGTCTATATATATACGAGTCCCATTTCATATGAAAACATGGGGGAAACAAAGCTGTCACTTGAAGAGTATGCATATACATACATACATATGTATGTTATCTTAGTATTCCAAAAAAAGGAAAATTTTAAATCTGAAGCCAATTCAAAAGAGAATTCAAATGGGATATAATTTGATTACCAAAATGGGTTTTGGATTAAAGAAGATGGGTCCACGATTGGGTTTGGGATTTCCGACAAGCCCTATTCGTGAACTGACATTTGATAGCTAAATGGATTTGGAAAATCTCTTGAAGCTTTGTGGTTTAATTTGGAAGAGAGGATGTATAGAGAGAGAGAGAGAGAGAGAGGTAGGGTAGTGGTCGTGCTATAGGGGAGAGAATAAGGGGAGAGTCAAGAATCAAGCAGACCATAGAGATGGAAATAATTTGTGTTAAAGGGCAATAATATCATTTCACTGTACATGTTAACACAGTTTTTCAAAATAGAAGCGAGGTCTCTGTATTTGTCAAATACCTCACGGGAGGTTAGTGTAATTTGCCCATAAAAAAATGTTTGTGCAATTAATATTGATGAGATAACTATATCAATTGATTTTTTGTCTGAAATTTAGAAGTCAATTTACTATTTTTTCAAAATTAAAAAAAACTATCAACATTTTATTTATGATTAAAAGGGTTAAATATACCTTATCCTCTATAGTTATACTAATTTTTACTTTACTCTCTTGTGGCTCAAAAATGAACACCTAACTCCCCTGTTGTTTTTAACTAAAGTGATACTATTTAAAATTCTCTTAAAATAGCCCCACATGAAATTAAGTGTTAAAATTAGCCCCACATGTCAAAGTTGACCCTACATAGGCAGTTAACCCTAAAATTAACCCCACAAAGGTGGTTAAGTAACTTAAGTGGCACATTATCCCTGCATAGGGGCTTAACCCCAAAGCTAACCTCACAAATGCGGTTAAGTGCTAATATTTTTGGTCAATTTTAGAATTGTCATTAGTTTTGGGAGAAATCTTAATAGATTCTCTTTAATTTGAAAACACAAGGGGTTAAGTGTGAATCGTTTCCACGAATGTTGCAAATCAACAACTTAATTATTAAACAAGGGTGTTTTGGAACTTAAAGACAATTCCAGAGTAAATCGTCCTTACTAAAGACGACTTTATAGAGTCGTTTTTACTAAACACGAATATATATATATATATATATATATATTTAAAATCAGTTTTACTAAAATCGAGATTAATGTTTTTTTATTTTCTCTGATTTTTATCTTTGAAAAAAGGAAACAGTTTTAGTAAAACCGAGTATAAGTAGTCATTTTTACCAAAAAAAAAAACGACTTTTAAAGGCAGTTTTAGTAAATCCGACTTTAAAGTTGTTATTGGTAAAATTGACTTTTTATGAAATGACACATCTCTGTGTTTTTTTACAGAGAGTTGTCAATCAAAAAAGGCAGAGTGAAAAAGTTTGTCACCCTCAAGTCGTTTTAGTAAAAATGACTTTAGGCAATTTGTTATGATGCTCTTCTGACTTATTTCTTCTTCCTTTAAGCACTTTGTTATTTCGTCGTTATTATTCTACTTCTTCTTATTTCTTTTTTTTTCTTCCTTCTTACTTGTTCTTTTATTATTTTTTTTCTTCTCTAAAATCTTCTTCAATGTCGACATTTATTGCATTTTGCGGGGGGAGGGGGGTGTGGGGTGGGGTGGTATAGTAATGGATCACAATAAAGGAGATGTTAAATACAACATTCCGGCCAAAGGATATTCAACAAGTGAATCACGGAATAACCTTGTCTGAGTTAGTTCAGTTGGTATATGTCACAGTCCGGTCCCACAATAGCGGAACCGGAGCATGTGACACGCCACCGAGGCTAAACCAATTCATTAATGTTCCAAAAAAATTTGTTTAAAGAACACACGCAGCGGAATAAAACAAGTTATTTTGAAAACCATCCGTCCAGTCGACTGATCCTCGGATCCAGTCGACTGATCCTGATCCAGCAGAAAGTTGTGTTTGAAAACACCATCCAGTCGACTGCTTTCTACATTCAGTCGACTGGGGCTTCAAAATTTTAGTCGACTGGTAAAGTCCGGTCGACTGAAGTCCAGCCTGGCCAAAATGTCAGTTTTGAAAACCATGATCCAGTCGACTGTGTCGGGGACCCAGTCGACTGATCCTCTATGAAATGATGCAGAGAGTTGCTGAAAAGGAGGCTCCAGTCGACTGTTCAACAAACCAGTCGACTGATCCCCTGGTAGCACCACATTCTGCAGCATTTTCAAATGTAAAAGCTTTTGAATTCAAACGGAGATCAAACACACACTTCCAAAAGTACTCCAAAAACAATCCTAACTATATTAACATATTACCGAAGCACAGGTACAACATGTTACTAACTATTACAACATTTTAGATTCGTTCTAACATACCAAGTTAAACATAACTAAAAACCATAAAAATTCTTATTACAACATTCCAATTGTCCCAAAACTACAAGATCAACATTAGGTTGCCTTCTAAAAGAACTCCCAACCCACGTGCTCACTTCTGTGATTCCTCGCCAGCATTTATACCTGCAATGGTTATTTGAATAACCACACATATTCGATTTGTTTAAGTTAATGCTTAGTGAATAAATCAACATATGCACATGAATGATAAACATGTCCGCATTCACATCTCTACATTTCATACTAGTCGCGGGAGACTCACGTGCCCGTCCATACTCCCAATCCGCGACTCCTCGCCAATAAGTCCATGCGAAAGGGTAAGACCCACGATTCTTCTCTTCAATCGTGCGACCTTAATGCCTATATCGGCTCCACAAAATGGCACGGTGACCACGTGCTCCTTCTGACCCAAATAAGCAACTTAACATGCTCAAATACATATCACCATGCTCGCAGTAATCAAAGCATTTCATCGTGCTATTGGGCGTACTTATCAATATAAATGCCCAATATGAACTACACAAGATATCTCTAAGTATTAATACATGCTATTCAAACATAACATGAATACATATCAAGAAATCATTCCAAAAAAACATAGTTGAATCACTCACCTCCGATTAACGCTCCTATAATTCAATCTGAAGAAAACCCGTGCACAAAGAACGTGCAGAAGTCCGTCTAGTACAATTCCTATGGATCAAAATTCCATTTATCAACTTTTATGAAAAATTTTAGAAAACAACTTTTCCGAAAACTTGGCCAAACAAGCCCTAACGTATATCAAAACGAAGCTCTTACCTCGAGGAGCTCGAATATGAAATATGGGAGAAAACAGACTGACGGAAGGTCGTCGTTTGGCGTCGCAAAGCTCGAAGCAACAAAATCTCCCTTTGGCTTCTTTTTGGAAACTTAGGTTGAAAGCTTTGCAAAAATATCTCATCCATCTCTATCTATATATAGGCAAAACTCTCAGGAATTACGTTTACCTCCCCATGAGTTTTCAAAACTCCTAATCAGTCTCTGAAACTTTCTACACAGCTTATTCATAGCTTTATAAGTGAAATCTCAAAATTATAAAAGTTTTCGACTAAGTTTTGTTTGGTCGCTAAAATGCGAATTTCTACATGACGTTTCCGAAATTGCTAATTAGCCTACCAAATTAATAGCGTGTTAATTCGTTCTCACCAGGATACTAAAACTAACAATAGATATAAATTCTAAAATAGAAAATAATACAGATATTGAAATACACAAGTAAACATTTATTTTCAGATAAACATTTAAAGTATTCCACAGTGACCGTCTTACACTCGGAGAGATGTCACAACAACAAATCCTCAATCACCACAGTTTCAAAGGGTTCTCTAATACAGACACCCAAATCAACTCGTGAGTCAAAACTCACCCAAACATGTGTCATAAGACACGCCACATCACATTATCATGCATGACAATGAAATGCAAAAGCAATAACATAAATACGGGTGTTATAATACTCTCCCCCTTAAAAGAAGTTTGTCCCCAAACTTATACCTCATGTCTCAAAAAGGTGTGGATACTGAGTACGCATCTCATCTTCGATTTCCCATGTCATCTCTTCTGTCGTTTGGCTACGCCATAGCACTTTCACTTTCGATATCGCCTTATTTCGCAAGACTTGGTCTTTTCGATCCAATATCTCTACCGGATACGCAATATATGTCAAATCACTCTGAATCTCATTCGGCGTCAGAGCCATCACTTGTTCCCTATCCTCCACTAAATGTTTACGTAACAATGATACATGAAATACGTTATGCACTTGAGCATACTCACTCGGCAATTTCAGACGATAAGCTACGGGTCCAACTCTCCCAATAATCTCAAAAGGTCCTACATACCTCGGGTTGAGTTTCCCGTATCTACCAAATCTGGTTATTCCCTTTGAAGGTGATACCTTCAAAAACACCAAGTCTCCTACATCGAATTCCAACGGCCGTCTGCGCTTGTCGGCATAACTCTTATATCTACTTTGGGCTGTCAGTAACCGTTGTCTAATTACCTTTATCTTGTCCGTCGTTTCTTGTACAATTTTTGGCCCTTCAATCATTCTTTCTCCCACCTCTGTCCAACTAATCGGTGAACGACATACACGACCATATAAAGCTTCATAAGGAGCCATTCCAATACTTGACTGAAAACTGTTGTTATACGCGAACTCAATTAACGGTAGGTGGTCTTCCCAATCACCTTGAAAATCAAGTACACATAAACGAAGCATGTTTTCCAAAATCTAGATTACTCTCTCTGATTGACCATCGGTCTGAGGATGAAAAGCGGTACTAAAGTGCAATTTGGTACCCATTGCTTCTTGCAAGGCTCTCCAAAACTTTGATGTAAAACTACTATCCCTATCCGAAACGATAGAAACTGGGATACCAAGTAGTCTCACAATTTCACGAATATATAACTTAGCTAACGTCATTGGCTTAGTTGTTCGAAGCGGTAGGAAGTGCGACGACTTCGTCAAACGGTCAACAACCACCCAGATAATAGTATTCAATCTCTTCGACCTCGGAAACTATAACACCCTGTATTTTATTTTCATTTATAAATAAATACCGCATTTCATTTCCATGAATATTTGATTTTAATTTCTTTTTATAAATATTTATCTGGGGTCAAACTGTAATTTCCAAAATACTTTCAATGGTTTCAAAAGTGATATCTATATTTTTGTATAAACCGGGAATTTAATTCCTACACTAATAATTTTCTGTATTCTATTTTCAACCGTAAAATACCAGTTTTAAACCTGCGTGTATATCGCGTTTTAGGTGTGGGAGCACGTGAGCTCAACCACACCATATGACTTCTAGTCATTGCTTGGAGCCCAATTTTGGGCAGTTTATATATATATATGTATAACAGTCTCTCCTTCTCTCCCACACAAACTCTCTGTGACTCTCATATCTCTCAAATTCTCTCAACTATCTCCATAGATAAACACACACATGCAACCCAATATATGATATACATATATACACAAACACATACATAGTTTCATACATATATATTTATCTCACAGAGTCTAAACTCACTCGCCACATATATATATATATATATATATATATGTATAATTCAGTGTTTATGTGAGTGTATATGTGTATATATATGTGATACACCATGGAAGCTTAAAATTGGAGTTTTGCAAAAACTCAACCAAATTCAATTTCGTGAATTGATTATGGAAGATCTTTGTCCCAATAGGCTACGGTTCGAATCCTACGTAGTAATTCATCCGTATCGCGACGTACCATTGATTTAAAGTTTTGACACCCTCACTTTAATCGTGAATATCTAGAGATATAATCCGTATTAGTTAAAATTGATTGCGTATTCTTAATCTACGCGGAAAACTGAAGAGAACCATATATTACATGTCCTGGTACGATCAGAATATGAAAATGGGTCTGTAATGGCTTTGAAATTGAAAACAGGGGAAAAACGAAGAAGATGACATTTTGCAAGAACTCGCGCGCGCTACCCGCTCGCACGGCCCGCTCGCGCGAACCATTTTCCCCCTTCGCTCGCGCGGACCGCTCGCGCGACCTGTTCTGCCCCTTCGCTCGCGCGGACCGCTCGCGCGATCCGTCCTCCCCCTTCGCTCGCGCAACCCGCTCGCGCGACATCACCTCTCCCTCGCTCGCGCGATCCGCTCGTGCGAGGTGGCAGTTTTGAGCAGTTTCTGTATTTTTGTATAAGGGACTGTTTGGAAAATGTTTTGGGAAATTTCAAGGAATTGTTTGGCAAATATACTGTTTTAAAGGCTCACTGTTAGAAATTGGACTTGTAAGAATGTTTAAGACCGATATTTATGTTGAAAAGAATATTCAGCTTGAGATTAATAATTGTTGCTACAAACTGTGAACATTGACATACATATTAGGGTCGAGGTTGTGTCAACATGCATGTGTGGAATAAAGCGTGAAAAGAGTAAAAGGTGGCGTTTTGGTGTGCGACCTCAATATCGATCTGATAGTATTCCTGGTATTGGAGGCGACAGTGTTGTGTACGACTTAGATATCGATCGGATAGTATTCCTGGTATCTAAGGCGCGCGTTTCGGATATTGATCGGATAGTATTCCTGATATCCGAAGCGATGGTGATAGTGTTGTGTACGACTTAGATATCGATCGGATAGTATTCCTAGTATCTAAGGCGCGCGTTTCGGATATTGATCGGATAGTATTCCTGATATCCGGAGCGATGGTCGGTTGTGATCGGCCTAGATATCGATCGGATAGTATTCCTAGTATCTGAGGCAGTAGTGTGGTGTGTGACTTCAATACCGATCGGATAGTATTCCTGGTATTGGAGGCGATTGTGTAGCGTGTGAATTGGATGCATGACTGAGTAGTTATTACTCCTGGTATCTGAGATGATGTGTTGGTTGAATTGGGTTGTTTTAAAGAAAAGAATTGGCAAGTTAAGATATTACCCTATTCATGTGCAATTGCGTATTTATTTCTTACTATATTCCCCCGTGATTTATGTTGGAATTGGAACCTTGAATATATTGCTGTTAATGTTAATTTATACCTTTGTTCTATATGCTTATATATATATATTGCGAGCACATGTTTATTTTACTCACCAGCTTTCATAAGCTGACGGCGTCGATGCGTCCTGGACTCTATGTCCAGATTTTCCAGGTCAGGAGCAGCCAGAGTTCGTTGACTATGCTAGTTAGATGACCGGAGGTGTTCCAGAAGAGCTGTTTTATTTTCCTTATGTCTTTCCTTTCAGAGTTGTAATAAACCTTGTTAGAATTTGAATAAGGGCGTTTGTGCCTAAGACCTCGACCTATGTAATAGTTAGTAAGTTTTTAATTCTGGAGCTTATATTTATTAGTATCCTTTCTTTTAGAAATGTTGTTAAGTTATTTGTTGCAGGGACAATTGGTCATACTCACTTGTCACGACTTACGAGTCCATAAAGGAAATTAAATGCTTTCCTGTATTATGCTACGTCGGGGCGTGACAGAAACCCACTAACAAAGTCCATCGTTATGTGTTCCCATTTCTACTCGGCTATCGGTAACGGTTGTAACAATCCCGAGGGTACTTGGCGTTCGGTCTTTACTTGTTGACAACTCGTACAACGCAAAACGTAACGTGCTATTTCTTTCTTCATTCTCGGCCACCAATAAACATGTCTCAAATCTCTATACATCTTGGTGCTTTCCGGATGAACGGTATACTTCGTATTGTGTGCTTCCTTTAGGATGTTCTGTTTCAACTCCTTCTCGTTAGGCATACAAATTCTACCCCTCAATCTCAAAACATTATTCTCAAAAGTAAATCCCGGTTGTTTGCCCATCAGAATCTCATCACAAATCTTCTTCAAAGCCACATCTTGAAGTTGTTTCTCTACGATCTCGTGAATCAAGAGTGGTTGTGCCACCATCGTCGACATCAATCCACTTTCAATCCTTGGTATCACTTCAAGCTCCAAATTCTCCATATCTCGTATCAGTTCTTTCTGAGAATTCAAATCTGATGCGGTGTTGGTTGGTACTTTGCGACTAAGAGCGTCGGCGACGACATTCGCCTTGCCTGGATGATACCAAATTGACAAATCATAGTCCTTCATCAACTCTAACTATCTCTTTTGCCTCATGTTCAAATCTCGTTGTGTAAACAGGTACTTCAAACTCTTGTGATCCGTATAGATCTCACATTTCTCCCCGTATAGGTAATGACGCCAAATCTTCAATGCAAAAATCACGGCGGCCAATTCTAGATCATGTGTTGGATAATTCTTCTCGTGCGGTCTAAGTTGTCTCGATGCATACGCAATGACTTTATCACCTTACATAAGAACGCAACCTAAACCTCTATATGAAGCATCACTGTAAATAATAAATCCTTCCGTCTCTGACGGAACGGCTAATATTGGTGCTTTCACTAGTCGACCCTTCAACTCTTGGAAACTTGCTTCACATTCTGGACTCCATACAAAAGCAGTATCTTTCCTCATTAACTGTGTCATCGGCATTTCTATACGCGAAAAGTCTTTTACAAATCTCCGATAATACCCAGCTAATCCTAGGAAACTTCGGATGTCTGTCACATTCGTTGGTCTCACCCAGTTGGTAACTGCTTCTATCTTCTGAGGGTCTACAGAAATTCCCTTTGCCGACACTATATGTCCAAGGAAAGCTATTTCGGTCAACCAAAACTCACACTTCTTCAATTTGCCGAATAATCTCTTTTCACGCAATCGTTGTAAAGTTAATCGCAAATGATGCTCGTGATCTTCAACGCTTTTGGAGTTGATTAGGATGTCATCTATGAACACGATAACGAACTCATCTAAATAATCCTTGAAAACACGATTCATCAAGTCCATGAAAGCAGCTGGTGCATTAGTCACTCCAAATGGCATAACCGAAAATTCAAAATGACCATATCGAGTCCTGAAAGTTGTCTTCTCAACATCTTCATCTTTGACTTTCAACTGATGGTAACCAGATCTCAAGTCGATCTTCGAAAATACCTGAGCCCCCTGTAACTGATCAAACAAGTCATTTATTCGCGGCAACGGATACTTGTTCTTGACGGTCAACTTATTCAACTCTCGGTAGTCGATGCACATATGCATTGTTCCATCTTTCTTCTTCACAAACAAGACTGGAGCTCCCCACGGCGAAACACTCGGTCGGATAAAACCCTTCTCAAGTAGTTCTTGTAACTGAACCTTCAATTCTTTCAACTCTATCGGTGCCATTCGGTACGACGCTTTAGATATCGGTTGTGACCCTGGTACTACTTCTATGGTGAACTCAAGTTCTCTTTCAATCAGTACGTCGGGTAACTCATCAGGAAAAACATCTGGAAATTCTCGAACTACTGAAATGTCTTCTATTAGTGGTCCAAGAACTCGCGTGTCGACAATTGAACATAAGAAACCCGAACAACCCTTCTTCAACATCTTACTTGCTTGAATAGCCGATATCAAGTACGGCGGTACGATCACTCCCTTACCCTGAAAAGTAAACTCTTCTCGCCCTGACGGATAGAAGCTCACCCGTTTCTGTTCACAATCAATTCTGGATTGATTAACCGACAACCAATCCATACCCAAGATAACATCAAAGTAGTTCACCGTCAACGGAATCAAATCAACGCTCAAGACTTATCACCTATCTTGATCTCACATGACTTGAATATCGAAGAAGTAACTAGCGGTTCACTACTAGGCAATGATACACATAAGTCATATCCTAACGGTTCTGACTTAACAGTTAAATACTTAACAAAATCACGTGATACGAATGAATGCGTTGAACCAGAATCCATAAGTATACGTGCAGGATACGAACAAATAGGAAGAATACCTGATACGATGGTATCATCCGTATTCCCCGGCTTGAGCTGGAAGTATCGTCCTTGTTGTTGCGCGACTCCTTTCCGTTTATCCACTCGAGATTCTACCCTTGATCCGCTTGGCACACTCGATGCCCCGGTACTCATTCCCGGTTGTCTCTTACTTGGACAATTCTTTGCTATGTGTCCCGGTTGTCCATACTCAAAAGATTTTCCTCTCGTTTCTGGGTTGTAACTCTTCGTATTCGGAAAGGTATTTGGTGTGGTCGAGTTTGCATTCAAAGGACAATTTCAGGATATGTGTCCTAACTGCTTGCAAAAGTAACAGGTGCTCAATTGGTAGCAAGTTCCTCTGTGTCGCAGGTTACATGTTGGACACAACGGTCTCGAGTCCCCCATGAACGTACTCCCTCCTTGGCTACTCACATATGATCCTGAACCTTACGTAAACGGTTTCTTCGCATTCCCTTGACTCTTACCCCGACTGTCATTTGCTCTCTTCCCTTGTTGTCCCTGTCGATATCTGTCGACACTTTTCTCAGCAATACGAGCAGCTTCCTCAACGAGAGAAACGGTCGGGTGTTGTAACATATCCACACGGCCACGGATATTCTCCCTAAGTCCTTCCTCAAACTTACGAGCTTTATCCCTATCAGTCGGAACAGTAGTTTTCCCAAATCGTAACAAGGCATTGTAACGGGATACATACTCACTCACAGTCATGTCTCCCTGGACCAGACTTGCAAACTCTTGGCTTTTCTGAGTATAAGCAGATTGCGGAAAGAAACGTTTGTTGAATTCTTCTTTAAATGCTTCCCACATGGTCGGCTTCCCTTGTTCAAGTATGTTGTTCTACCAATCCAATGCTTCGCCCATCAACGTATCGGATGCGCATAAAATTTTCTCCTCATTGGTGCATTTTACCTGACAGAAATGTCTTTCCATGTCCATCATCCAATGATCGGCCAAGTCTATGTCAACTTGTCCATAATACAACGTCGGTTTCCGCTTATGAAACTGTTCCACAATTGTGTGTTGAGGTCGCGGTGTCTGTGGTGCATTGATATAACGAATTTCCACTGGTGGAGGCTGAACGTTCATCTGTTCTCTTTCACTTACCGCTTGTATGAAATTTCCCACCATATTCACTATTTGGTCCATCTGCGAATGCGGTGACAATTCTCTCGGCAGATCCGCCATAATGTTTCAAATATTCCCATGTTGAGTGCAATGCATAATGACCATGCATGCTATGCCACAATATAGATATATGTGTACAGTTCATCACAATCAACAAATGCTAACACATGAAGCATTTCTACAATGATAACAATTATCATCATAATTACACACTCCACTCGACGTCACTCAGCATATATAACGTCACTCGTTCCCAAGGCTCTAAACTTATGCTCTGATAGCACTAAATGTCACAGCCCGATCCCACAATAGCGGAACCGGAGCCTGTGGCACGCCACCGAGGCTAAACCAATTCATTAACGTTCCAAAAAAATTTGTTTGAAGAACACACGCAGCGGAATAAAACAAGTCATTTTGAAAACCATCCGTCCAGTCGACTGATCCTCGGATCCAGTCGACTGATCCTGATCCAGCAGAAAGTTGGGTTTTAAAACACCATTCAGTCGACTGCTTTCTACATTCAGTCGATTGGGGCTTCAAAATTTCAGTCGACTGGTAAAGTCCGGTCGACTGAAGTCCAGCCTGGCCAAAATGTCAGTTTTGAAAACCATGATCCAGTCGACTGTGTCGGGGACCCAGTCGACTGATCCTCTATGAAATGATGCAGAGAGTTGCTGAAAATGAGGCTCCAGTCGACTGTTCAACAAACCAGTCGACTGATCCCCTGGCAGCAGCACATTCTGCAGCATTTTCAAGTGTAAAAGCTTTTGAATTCAAACGGGGATCAAACACACACTTCCAAAAGTACTCCAAAAACAATCCTAACTGTATTAACATATTACCAAAGCACAGTTACAACATGTTACTAACTATTACAACATTTTAGATTCGTTCTAACATACCAAGTTAAACATAACTAAAAACCATAAAAATTCTTATTACAACATTCCAATTGTCCCAAAACTACAAGATCAACATTAGGTTGCCTTCTAAAAGAACTCCCAACCCACGTGCTCACTTCTGCGATTTCTCGCCAGCATTTATACCTGCAGTGGTTATTTGAATAACCACACATATTCGATTTGTTTAAGCTAACGCTTAGTGAATAAATCAACATATGCACATGAATGATAAACATGTCCGCATTCACATCTCTACATTTCATACTAGTCGCGGGAGACTCACGTGCCCGTCCATACTCCCAATCCGCGACTCCTCGCCAATAAGTCCACGCGAAAGGGTAAGACCCACGATTCTTCTCTTCAATCGTGCGACCTTAATGCCTATATCGGCTCCACAAAATGGCATGGTGACAACGTGCTCCTTCTGACCCAAATAAGCAACTTAACATGCTCAAATACATATCACTATGCTCGCGGTAATCAAAGCATTTCATCGTGCTATTGGGCGTACTTATCAATATAAATGCCCAATATGAACTACACAAGATATCTCTAAGTATTAATACATGCTATTCAAACATAACATGAATACATATCAAGAAATCATTCCAAAAAACACATAGTTGAATCACCCACCTCCGATTAACGCTCCTATAATTCAATCTGAAGAAAACCCGTGCACAAAGAACGTGCAGAAGTCCGTCTAGTACAATTCCTATGGATCAAAATTCCATTTATCAACTTTTATGAAAAATTCTAGAAAACAACTTTTTCCGAAAACTTGGCCAAACAAGCCCTAACGTATATCAAAACGAAGCTCTTACCTCGAGGAGCTCGAATATGAAATATGGGAGAAAACAGACTGACAGAAGGTCGTCGTTTGGCGTCGCAAAACTCGAAACAACAAAATCTCCCTTTGGCCTCTTTTTGGAAACTTAGGTTGAAAGCTTTGTAAAAATATCTCATCCATCTCTATCTATATATAGGCAAAACTCTCGGGAATTACGTTTACCTCCCCACGAGTTTTCAAAACTCCTAATCAGTCTCTGAAACTTTCTACACAGCTTATTCATAGCTTTATAAGTGAAATCTCAAAATTATAAAAGTTTTCGACTAAGTTTCGTTTGGTCGCTAAAACGCGAATTTCTACATGGCGTTTCCGAAGTTGCTAATTAGCCTAGCAAATTAATAGCGTGTTAATTCGTTCTAACCAGGATACTAAAACTAACAACAGATATAAATTCTAAAACAGAAAATAATACAGATATTGAAATACACAGGTAAACATTTATTTTCAGATAAACATTTAAAGTATTCCACAGTGACCGTCTCACACTCAGAGAGACGTCACAACAACAAATCCTCAATCACCACAGTTTCAAAGGGTTCTCTAATACAGACACCCAAATCAATTCGTGAGTCAAAACTCACCCAAACATGTGTCATAAGACACGCCACATCACATTAGTATGCATGACAATGAAATGCAAAAGCAATAACATAAATACGGGTGTTATAGTATATCATAAATTAGTCTACTAAAATAACATATCCAGTCCAAAATAATATACCCAGTCCAAAATAACACACCCAGTCCAAAATATAAGTACAAACAAATGTACAAAACACCACTCTTCAATCCACGTATCTATGTTCCACATAGTGGTTGAATAATATTCCTCCTAGGTCTACCTCTCTGCTCTCCCTCCACATCAACATCTGGGGGCCTGCTCTGGTGATGCCTGTGTATCTGGTACAACTTGGGACAACTGCGAGGAACCTGACGCTGATGCTACTAGTGTCGCTGTAGCAGACTGGGACGGTTGCTCAAAGCCTACATCTGGTGCCAGCTATATATCAGAATCAACAATATGGGACTCCGGCTCCTAACCCACACCTGATGTCGGCCTCCCAATATCTGCAGTAACCTGGGTCAGAATGAAGGACTCGCTGTCACGCCCCGGATCCGCAAATGTAAATCTAGGATACGTGGCACGCCACCAAGGCTCGTCCCAAATCATCAAAATTGCGAAAATCACCATAATAAAAGTTTTGACCAATGAACTCGATACATTATTTTTTTTTTCCAAAAATTTGAACACACACACACACCCTCAAATTTATCTTAACAAAATCCGTTTTCAAAAGTAACATTTTTAAACATTGTATACCTTTCGAAAACATGTAAAAGCACTTTCACGTCCTAACCCCAACCTTCATGAGTTCTTAACACAGTTTTAAAATACTTTAGGAAAATATTATTTATAATCAATTCATGTCAAACTCAATGAGTAGAAACTCTCAGTTCGTCACCCCAAACCAACTATGGAAGGTACAAAAATACCACCATAACCCCAAATCAACCAACATATCACGTCCCCCATATTACAAGAATTTAAACCACTATCTTTTACTACACAAACCAAAATAAATAATTATTTACAATATTCCACTAATTTACTTATTGAACATAAATCCATTAAACCAGAATTTCTTTACAATCCCGCGCCCACAAATACTCTCCAAGTCCTTTCCTTTTCTTCTGAGTTCCACCTTGAACACCTATGATGGTTATTCAATAACCACTACAATATATAAGCTATATGCTTGTGAATAACACTAATTATGCATATGGATAATAAACATGCTCAAATTCATTTCATTACAGCCAACTATAGTCTCCGGCAATTACTAGTTCACTTCCACCACTACCAACTAGTTCGCGGCTCCACTCCCTAAGCCCACGTGATCTAGTCATGACCCACGCCTCACGTGCGGTCCTATAGGCCTCTGGCGGCCGTGGTCGTCACCACATCGATTACCTCATGGTGGTATAGAACTAGCAATTCCATTGACCCAAATAAGCAACTCAACATGTTCACATAATTCATTACACCATACTGTCACAATCAAATTGGGCCTAATTTAATCACATGAATTTTGCCCATTAATAAACTAATAAGTTTTATTAAGCTAATTTAATATGCTTTTACATCAATAATGAACCCAAACATGGAATCATCCATAAATCGTAATTAATGTCACCCACCTCTTGGAATCACTCCTAAACTTGAGATTGGAGTCCTACTATGCTTTAGGTATAAATCCTACACGATTTTGGTAAATTAAATGTTACCAACCCATTTGGGTCACGACAAATCTATCGATTAAACTTAAATTAAATTATTCCATAAGGTTAAGCTTACCCCCACGAGTCTAAATATAACTTCTATTTTGGGAGCGGATATCGTACGGTGCGGAAACCACGTCGCGAAGTCGAACGGAACCTCGGCCTCTTTTTTTTTTTTTTTTTTCCTCCTCCCGGCTAACTCTCTGTTCTTCTCTATTCTTCTCTTTTTTTTTATTAACTAATATACTATACATAAATATTTATATTATATATATGGTATATATCACCACGCCACCGCCGCCTACACAAGCACACACCTCACGTTTTCTACTTTTTTTTTTCATTTCATTTTCTTTTTTTTAAATGATGATGAGTCACTGGGTGATGTGTCACCCCCTAACAACTTTTCATTTATTCCACTTATACCCCCACAATTTCCATACTCTTATTATAAAACCTCTAAATGTTATATCAACTACCTAATGTCTAAGTAAGTATCAATCTATGTCACGTGTGGGTCCCAAATATGGTCCCACATAATTACATGAAGTTACTAATTAACCTACTAATTATATCACGTGTTCAATTACGCCCTCACAAGGGTATCCAAACTGGTCCCATAAATAACCATGAATAATAATAGAACATTGAATCACTTAACATTTTATCAATTAAACAGTCACATGAAATCAACAAGTATTACAATGTACACATTTATATTTACATGTCTACCATTTAATCACATAAATGCAACTAAATGCAATTTATTCAATCTCCCGTTCCACATTTGTCCAACTGTGCCCTTTATCAAGCACTTATTACATCAGGGTAATTGGAACTTACCCAAATCATCACATGCAATGAATTATACAAATTAATGCATGCAAAATAAATATCACTTCCATTTCTCGGGTACGGTTATTACACTCTCCCCCCCCCCCCCCCCCCCCCCCCCCCCTTTAGGAAGTTTGTCCCCAAACTTTTCTCACATAGCGAATGAAATAGATGTAAGCATTTCTCCTCGAACCTGTACTGGTGCATATGCAATAACACGATTACAAGATACATTATTCCCACTGGTGTGACCACAATTGTAACTGAATGGTCCCCAAACTTACGTTACCTTCCATAGCAAGTACCCACAGTATATCTCTCAATTTCCATTTCTTTTCTCGTGACTTCCTCAACTGGAGTGAGTTCACCACATTACTGTAACCCAGAAATAACTTCATTGTTAACACATAACTTCTTTAATATAAGATTTAAATCAGAACTCCTCATGAGTCAGAATGCTCTGGATGCCCAAATAATTCAACTGCATAATTCCACTAGAATATTATAATTCAAGGAAGAAGAATAATTCATCCATCAAAACTCAACCTCTTTCCAAATTCAAGATTCGAATTGAATAATCTATACCAGACAAAGATTTTCCAACCTTTTACGCTTATGTACTATTTCACACTCATATGACACAAATAATATCAATACATAAATAGGCTTCATTTACTAATCAATTTATGTGATAGATAAAACCACCGTATCAATTACTTTATATCGTTTCAAATAATCTCACATACCAGATATTCAATTTTCCCAATAGCCTCTTGACAACAATTTTAAGCCATTTGTAGCCATTACCCATAATAAATTACATTATCTCGATCTCAACGATTTCTGTCATTGCATCTCTGCTTGATTAACCCAGTGAATAACATTTCTAATCACGCACTGCTTCATAAAGCGACATTCTGATACCCAACTGATAATTATTACAATACTCAAACTCTCTTGTGACTAAATATTGCCCCTAATCACTTTTGAGATCAAACATAAGCATATGACGTATCTTCCCAAAATCTGAGTTACTTATTCGAATTACCTGTCAATTCACAAATGAGGAGCCGTAATACAATTTCAATTACTTCTCACGGTCTGCTTACAAGGCTTTAGTAAAATCAAATGCTTCATATAATTCCACCATCGTTTCCATATATAACCCAGCAAATTCGAACGGATTGATAGCCTTAATCGATAAACGTACGTTGACTAAGTCCATTTATCTACAATTACTTATGTGCTATCATCTTGACTTTCAACGATCTCAATAACCCCGTCACAAAATGCATCAAATCATCATATAAGGTACTAGGGTCTCTCTGTATTCAATAAATTGTCTATCAACTTCTAATTCAACCGCCAACCACTACGTCAACTTTTTTTTTTGGATAGTAACAAACTTTCAATTCTTAACCCTTCACTATTTATCATCACTTGCGTTGTCGCATACTCAACTCTTATCTTGTAAACAAACACTTGAAATTCTACAATCAGTGTATAACTTCCACTTAGTTCCATATACAAGTACTACTAATAAATTTCAACATAAAAGAAAGAATTGATGCCAAACCCCAAATTATATGCCAGCATTGGCAAATTCCCTCTTGCATTACATCAACACACCCCCAAATTCAAATAACAGGGATCACTATAAATATCCAATCCCTTGGTCTTTAGTGGAGTAATAAAAATCGATGTAACCACGTTTATTTCTCTAATTCTTGAAAATTTTCTTCTCATTTTTGTAGCAAAATAGAATTATAATAATAAGCCCCCAGTAGTTACCAACCAATTCCTAGAAACTTCTAGCATACTAATAAATCTCGATCAATTAATCACAACTTCTTCTTCTGAACCACATATTATCAAATCCTTACCAACTTAATCATGGTCTTTATCGTCTGCAGATCCATAGAAACTCTTTTCTTATGAAGTCAAATACCCGAGAACACTTCGCTGGTCATTTAAAATTCTTACTTCTTTTCTCACACCAACAAGATTTCAACATTTTTCATCTATTAAACATCAGGGATTATCTCAGAAACACAGTAAAAGATTCTCTTGCTACAAAAACACATTTTAATTCTGACCCAAGGCTTCTCATATTAAAATTATTCACAAAATTTCCAACAACTCTCATTAAAACAATAAATGACGATAATATCATATCAACCCCTCAAATTCCCTTTTCATATTAATCTGATATAGAATCTATACAATTATCTCAAGCCCTTTTCTTACACAATCACTCTCAGTATATTCTGTCAGGAATCAACTTATACCGAATATAATTTCAACTGTCTAATTGATCAATATCAAACTCGCTATCACTCTTGTACCAAATAGATATCACGTACTTTATAAACATAAAAATTTATCTTGATCCAATACTCAGGATACTATAACTCTTTTTCTTGCACAACCCGTGTTGATATATTTCACCACTAATCCCAACTAATGCCCACATATTATCAAAACATAAAAGAACTACAATGTCAAATCTACAGTCGATTACAGCTTCGCATAGAAATAATAATAATATTACTAATAATGCCCAATAGAATAACACCCAATTGGTTTAAGATTGAGAGATTCCTCAACAAGCTGATATAACCCAAATAGAGTTGGGAGATTCCTCAACAACCCAAGATAACTCAAACGATTGGATGAATCCCCAAATATCTTATCACCTCGACAAACTCAATATTCCACCCTCAATCCAAGAGAATTTATATAAGGAGCTCGATAAATACTCCCAAAAATTCATTACCGAATAAATTGAGAAATAAGTGCTAACAATAACACCGTATCTGCTCATGATGCCCATATAAATCATAAGAAATCCAGAATTTTCCAAACTATAATATTTGAATACTAGAAGACCCACCATAAGTAAAGAAATCCAGACATCCATTTTCGTGACAGAAAATAAGAAACAATCTTCACAAATAATAATAATAATACCCGATAATATTCGGAAAGAACTTCATACCCACAATCATAACCCAATACTCAATAACCCTTGATAATATAATACCAGTCAAATCATTTCAGGATGACTACCTCAACTCTTGATTTCTGAACCCAAATTCCACTAATATTCTCAAACTCGGATTATCTTACTAAATTCTCAATCCCTCTTTCCAACTCAATCAATTCAGAATATGGGAAAACATTTCCCTTTATGCTCCATTTTTTCACAAATAATATTTCAACCATCTCTCCACATATTTTAATATGTAGAATGTATGACACGTGATATGCATGCTCAACAACATTTAAAGAAATGCTAATTTAAATGTGTATGCATGTTCATGCAACTACGCGTCATTTTATTCAACTTACACGTCGTATTCGTCTCTCGTCCCCAAAGGCTCTAACCTATTGCTCTGATACCACTAAATGTCACGCCCCGGATCTGCACATGTAAATTGTAATAACCTGCATTTTCATCTAATTGCATTGTCATATTTAAAATTAAATATACATTGTCTGCTTTTATTTTAATTACAATTCTTATGTGTAGAATTTATTTCTCGCTTGATTTCATATTTGGAATTCTTGTTGGGGTCAAACTGCAATTATATGAACTTTAGCAATACCTGTGTTGAATTTCAAAATTTGTATTTAAAACGGTGGAAATTTTTTCTTTTAATTCAAACTGTATTTTTATAAAACCAGAAAACCATTTCTTATGTTAAAATAAAATTTCTATATTTTTGTGGTGATCACCGCGCCCCGAAAATACCAGTTTCCGTTCAAAGCTGTCCGCGCTGTGCTAAACTTCCACAGATTTTGGAAGTGATGTAAAGCTAGATGTGACATACACTTTACTTGCCATTTATGGAAACTAATCATTGGGTTGGGCTTGTTTGGGAATGCTTTGTGAGTGTATGTATTCCTAAGGCCACAAGTTGTTTTTCCCAAACAACTCAAGCTTGCCCCCTACTAGCCTATACTTGACTCTTGGTGTAATTGTTGAGCTAATTCATCAGTGTAGCAATACGTATGTATAATTTAGCATGTGTTAACCTTGCTAACCTGCAAATTGTCTAAGAGATTAGTGTGTTTAATTGGGTGATTAAGCCTTGGTGAAGGAACTTGGGCTCCAAGCTCTTGTGACTCTTTATAAACACAATCACAGCTCACATTTTGTACACCACTCTTGCTGCACTTCACAGACACAGAGAGAGTTGAGAGAGATACACAGAGAGTTCTACAATTTTCTAGAGTAAGAGGAAGTACATCACCATAGCCAAAGCTTTTATTTGGTTACTAAATTCTTATATCTTTCTCAACAACTTCTTCAATCTATATCTCTGTGAGTATTTCTAACTCACTTGGCTTGTAATACATAGTCCAATTTCTAATTTTATAGCTTATTTGAGAAATCTCCATTGTTAATTATACGTATGAATTTCATAGCTTGAAAACCATGAATTTCTAAACTCAATCAAAATCCTTTTTAGAGATGATTATGAAAGATTATATATCATATATGCTATGTTTGAAGTTTTAGAGCCTAATTCATTCATATGAAAAAGTATATAAGGAACTAAGCTTTGACAACTTTTAATCTTTCATAAAATTCAAGAGTTATAGATTGAATCATGTGAAATTGACTTTGGATTCTTAATCCTTGATGAAAAACCAAGAGATCCATATATAATATGACATGTATACTTCAGTTTTTGAAAATGGGTCAAAAGACCCCTGAAAATCTGAAACAGAGCATTCTCCACGAAGAAGATGAAGCCTCTGCTTCATCTCGCGCTCGCAATAGCGCGAGCGGCCCGCGCGATCGACCCCTCGCGGGAGCGACCCGCGCGCGCGAGCCGCGTGGTTTCAGGCAGACAGAAAATGTTTTATACAATAAAATGGAAATTAGGCAGGTCGCGCGAGCAAGGGTCGCGCGAGAGACCTTTCGCGCGAGCGACCCGCGCGCGCAAGGTGGCTGGTTTCAGGCAGAAAGAAGGGTTTTTATAATAAAATGAAAATTGGGCACATAGCGCGAGCGACCTTTCGCACGAGCGGCCCGTGCGCGCGACTTCTGGCAGTTTATGGTTTTTGTGTGTTTTCGTGTAAGGGACTGTTTGGATTAATTTTAAGGCACTGTTAAGGTTCTGTTTGGGAATTTTATTAAAACAGAATACTATTTGGTATGTTTGAACGACTAAAATAATGAATTGTAACTTACCAATCCCCGTACGTATGTTGCTCCTTTAATTCAGCGAATTCCTTTATGTTTGAGTTTCATGACATACATGTGTGTGGAGTCAGTGGTACATGCATGTGGGTGTCAGTCAGTGTGGAAAATAGTAATGGTCAGTATGGGAAGAGTATGGATTGAGATTGAGATTGAGATTGTGTGGTGGACACTCCCTAGTTATGGTGTACCAAAGTGTGACGTGTTGAGATTGCGGTGAGAGTATCTTTGTAATGCGACGGTGGCAAATTTGGACACTCCCTAGCGCCCATGGTAGCGTTAAAATGTGTGACGCCGAACTTGGACATTCCCTGGCACCCATGGTAGTGCTAAAGTGTGGCCTACGGACACTCCCTGATACCCGAGTCTGGATACTGCGTGAGGGTTCCTCCGGTATTTGCATGGCGGTTTAGGTACTCAAAGTGTGAGGCATTGGACACTCCCTGGTACCTCGGACCAATGTGTGAGGCAAACTGGACATTCTCTGGCACCCCGTTGCTAAAGTGTGGCTACCTTAGTGTTTCAAAGATACTGGTGTGAGATAGTGGGTTGTTGTGTTTTGTCGAGAGAAAAGAGTCGGTAAGATGAGTGTGGTGCATTGTCTCATACACGATCATATGTTTTAAATGAATGAACGATTTTTAAATATATTCCCTGTTACTTTTATAATTGAATTCTTTCTATGGTTAAACCATTGATTTTACAAATTGAAAAGGGAAAAAGGTAATTGAGTATGTGTTACATTTAAAGTTATGTTTATTATTGTAATAAGTTAGTAAAACTTTTGTAAGCCTTGATTGCTCTGCTATGATTATTATTGTTTATTGTTGTTCAACGTGTGGGACGGAATCGATCCTTCAAACTGTCGCGACCTACGGGTCCATAAAGGAAATTAAATGCTTTCCTTATTTATGCTACGTCGGGGCGTGACATAAATCTAGGATACGTGGCACGCCACCAATGCTCGTCCCAAATCATTAAAATTGCGAAAATCACCATAAAAAAAGTTTTGACCAATGAACTCGATACATTATTTTTTTTTTCCAAAAATTTGAACACACACACACACCCTCAAATTTATCTTAACAAAATCCGTTTTCAAAAGTAACATTTTTAAACATTGTATACCTTTCGAAAACATGTAAAAGCACTTTCAGGTCATAACCCCAACCTTCATGAGTTCTTAACACAGATTTAAAATACTTTAGGAAAATATTAGTTATAATCAATTCATGTCAAACTCAATGAGTAGAAACTCTCAGTTCGTCGCCCCAAACCAACTATGCAAGGTACAAAAATACCACCATAATCCCAAATCAACCAACATATCACGTCCCCCATATTACAAGAATTTAAACCACTATCTTTTACTACACAAACCAAAATAAATAATTATTTACAATATTCCACTGATTTACTTATTGAACATAAATCCATTAAACCAGAATTTCTTTACAATCTCGCGCCCACGAATACTCTTCAAGTCCTTTCCTTTTCTTCTGAGTTCCACCTTGAACACCTACGATGGTTATTCAATAACCACTACAATATATAAGTTATATGCTTATGAATAACACTAATTGTGCATATGGATAATAAACATGCTCAAATTCATTTCATTACAGCCAACTATAGTCTCCGGCAATTACTAGTTCACTTCCATCACTACCAACTAGTCCGCGGCTCCACTCCCTAAGCCCACGTGACCTAGTCATGACCCACGCCTCACGTGCGGTCCTATAGGCCTCTGGCGGCCGTGGTCGTCACCACATCGATTACCTCATGGTGGTATAGAACTATCAATTCCATTGACCCAAATAAGCAACTCAACATGTTCACATAATTCATTACACCGTACTGTCACAATCAAATTGGGCCTAATTTAACCACATGAATTTTGCCCATTAATAAACTAATAAGCTTTATTAAGCTAATTTAACATGCTTTTACATCACTAATGAACCCAAATATGGAATCATCCATAAATCATAATTAATGTCACTCACCTCTTGGAATCTCTCCTAAACTTGAGATTGGAGTCCTACTATGCTTTAGGTATAAATTCTACACGATTTTGGTAAATTAAATGTTACCAACCCATTTGGGTCACGAAAAATCTATCGATTAAACTTAAATTAAATTATACCATAAGGTTAAGCTTACCCCCACGAGTCTAAATATAACTTCTATTTTGGGAGCGGATATCGTACGATGCGGAAACCGCGTCGCGAAGTCGAACGGAACCTCGACCTCTTTTTTTTCTCCTCTCGGCTAACTCTCTGTTCTTCTCTATTCTTCTCTTTTTTTTTATTAACTAATATACTATACATAAATATTTATATTATATATATGGTATATATCACCACGCCACCGCTGCCTACACAAGCACACACCTCACGTTTTCTACTTTTTTTTTTCATTTCATTTTCCTTTTTTTTTAAATGATGATGAGTCACTGGGTGATGTGTCACCCCCTAACAACTTTTCATTTATTCCACTTACACCCCCACAATTTCCATACTCTTATTATAAAACCTCTAAATGTTATATCAACTACCTAATGCCTAAGTAAGTATCAATCTATGTCATGTGTGGGTCCCAAATATGGTCCCACATAATTACATGAAGTTACTAATTAACCTACTAATTATATCACGTGTTCAATTATGCCCTCACAAGGGTATCCAAACTGGTCCCATAAATAACCATGAATAATAATAGAATATTGAATCACTTAACATTTTATCAATTAAACAGTCACATGAAATCAACAAGTATTACAATGTACACATTTATATTTACATGTCTACCATTTAATCACATAAATGCAACTAAATGCAATTTATTCAATCGGGACCTCCCATGGGTCCCGTTCCACATTTGTCCAACTGTGCCCTTTATCAAGCACTTATTACATCAGGGTAACTGGAACTTACCCAAATCATCACATGCAATGAATTATACAAATTAATGCATGCAAAATAAATATCACTTCCATTTCTCGGGTACGGTTATTACACTCGTGTCTGCTGTCGCCATCCCAATATATGCAACAACCTGGGACGGCTACGAGAGACCCGCCTCTACTATCGCTGGTGAAGCAAAAACAACATGCCTCCCACAATGTCTCCGCAAGGGACCTCTCCCATAACCTACTACTCCACCAACATCAATCTGTGTCACCTTTCCCATATCTGCATCATGTGCTACATAGGTCGACATGGTCGGTGGTATGGCGGCGGTGGTGGTGGTGGTAGTAGTGGCGATGGCGGTAGAGCACATCAATATGAACCTGGGTCAACGCCTTGCCCATATCAATATCGTCTGTAACTGCCAGGGAGCGTGGCTATGGAGGTAGCCAGTGGTATGGGGGTAAGCGGTGGTCTGGTGGTGGTGGTGGTGGTAGGTGGCTAGTGGGGCCATGGGTCGTATGGTAGTAGTGGTGGTTGTATGTGCGGGGTGGGTCGCTAGTCCGACCACAAGTCGTATGGTGGTGGTGGTGGTGGTGGTGGTGGCGGTATATGCAAGGGGGATGGCTGGTGAGGTAACCAATGGTATGGTGGTGGTAGATGGATGGGGTGGTATCATACCAAACATATTATATATCTCATCCATAGGAATATCCTCAAAAAGCTATAAAATATCTAATCCTTGTAAATGTGAAAGGTCATCAAATACATGGTCGGGGACTGGGGTTGTCCCGCTGGTGCTAGGGGCGTCAGATGATGGACCGACTAAAGGAGGCATCAACGAATGTATCTGCTGTAGTACATCAGCACATGATGTCATAATCCCCTGAAGAGTACTATGGTGACCACACTCATGATCACTATACCGCTGTAAGCTGGTCTGCGCAATCTGATACACCATGCTAACAACGCAAACCTGAAAGGTTATAAATTTAAGACAAGCAACATGTGGTTGGTCTAAAGAAGTAATAAAATCTAAACATTTCAGTTTATTTATATACGTACCAGCAGCTCAAAGGTAGATCATCCTCCGTGGAAATCGGTCTGTGCTCGCTCTATGTGTCTGACTTGTAAAACTGTAATCTGGTGATATCACTGCATGTAAGGATCGGCGGACTCCATGCGCACGCCTACTACATCACCCCCGACAATAGAGGTCCTCTGAGACGCCTGCCTCTCAATACTCTCGGTGGAACACAGTCCAATCTTGCGATGCCCGTCCACGTCGATCAATACCATGTACACTACACCAAAAGGGCACATTACTAATGGTAATTTACCGTTAGTAAAATTATTCCTAACGGTAATTTACCGTTAGAAATAGAGCGTGGCTAATAATTCTAACGGAATTTCTAACGGTAATTTTCAGTTAGGAAAATTATTTTACTAACGGTAAATTACCGTTAGTAATATGTTTACTAACGGTAATTTACCATTAGTAATATATTATTCCTAACGGAAATATTCCGTTAGTAATATTTATTCTAACGGTTTATTTTCTAACACTTTTATATACAAAAATACTAACGGTAAATTACCATTAGTTATAAATTTTATTTTTAGCAAGTCAGCTTCCTTTCTCTTTTCCGGACTAATGTGAGATATATATCTATAGAGAGAGGGAGAGGGAGAGATTTAGAGTCCTTTTCAAGAGGAGCTTCATAGAAAGTCCACTTGCTGAAAACTTCAATAGAGGGTCAGAAATGTGTATAAACTAGTATATGCTCAGAATTAAGGTATAATACCAGTGAATATATTTAAATATGTTCCAAATGCTCCTATCAAGCTATCAGTGCCACTAATGATGTTTATAGCTTTAAAATGACGCAATTGGGAAGAGTAGAATAGCCCAAAGTTACAAGCATGATGGTATTGCGGCAGCTAGGTTGTACCCAGACTGCTACTTTAATATTTCCTTCTAATTTCTTTTCATTTAAGCCAATAACATAGAGAGAGCTTTATATCACAATATCTGTTAGCATATATATATATATAGTAATAAGTTCTTCATAGTTAATGCTTTGTCTATATGTAATCTCTTCTTATATATATAGGCACATATAGTAATAAATTCTTTTATTGTGATCAGACACCAAAGAGGGCTCAATTTTTGTCGCCATATATATTGATTCAACAATGACTAATAAACTTTAATTCAAGTTGATAACTCACTATTAAGTGCAAGAAATGAATAAAAAATTGAACGTGATCCTCTTAACGGAAGACTAACTATAGCTATTACACATTATGTAAAGACTAAGGCTAGAGATTGATTATTCCCAATGAAAGGTTAACAAGTGTTGCTACTACACATCTTATAAAAGTAAGGTAAACGGTTAAGTAATTCATCAATACTCTTAGGAATTGTTATTTATATATGTGCACATGTAAAATCAATATTAAAATAACACTATTCATAAACACTCAAATTCAGCAAATGATTGTGTTGGCAAGTCTATAAGCATGTTTGGTTCCAAGTCTATAAGAATGAGAGAAAAGAGTGTAATAATTCAAGTGTATGAGCTGGGCAATACCAACGGCCCTCCTATCATGGAACATGTCTAAAATATTGTGTTAGTGTGTATATATACTACCTTGCTATCCTCACCATGACAATAATATATGTGGATGTCTGAATCTAGACAATTATATATAATGATTATAAAAGAAAAAAAGGAGAAAAAGAAACAGAAATGTGAGCCCCCACAGACAACCATAATGTACTTTTGCACTATATTCTACCCCACAAATTTTCTTTTCATATTCCCTATTAACTTCCCAATGAAGATGATGTCTCTTCATATAACTACAATTCTAACACTAGACAATAAGCACTTAATAGAAGATGATGTCTCTGTAATAAACTATTCCAACCTGTTACCAAGAAATAAAATAATTATGTTTATAAATTTAATAAGCACCAAAGCATGTCACAAACTAGGGAAGTACTCAGCATTAACATATTATGTGAAATCACGCCATCAATATAAAAGCAAAAAATAAAGGGAACGAGTTTTGAGCAGAATGCATAAAAATGTCATCTAACATATGTGAAATCCAAAGTTTAAACGATAAAGAAAGTTATGTACACTCGTAGACACGCTTATACACATCGACCAATCACACTTGAAAATTATAAAAAAGCATATAAGGAAATTTACCTAAGGGTATATATGATAATCCAATTATATAAGTGTTGCCTGAAACCCAAAACCTCCATAGAATTTTGTCTTTAAATTTAAGCAACATATGCAAGATAACGTTAACTTCAAAAGAACATAACGCAATACAATATCTTTATATCAAACCAATTATCAATCTCGTGAGTTTAATAAGCCATAAAGAGCCAAGGTCAACAGTCAGAGTTAACAAATTATAATGCATAAAGCTAATCTAGGATTGTAATATCAAGTCTATGAACATATGAGAGTCACTTTTTCTTTTCTTTTTTCTTTTTTTTTTTTCTTTTTTCCTGCTTCCAATTCAATGCAATAGTGACCACAAATTCAAACAAATTTGTTAATAAGGATGTGGTTAATGCAATGAGTAAACAAAAAAGGGTGCCACAACTGAATAATCAAATTAAATCAGGGAATTCAGAGTAAGTCAATCTCTGTGTGCATAAAAGATATTAAGATACAACACTTTCAAATAGAGTATGTATGTATATTGGAAAACCTCTTTTTGCTGTTGTAGATGTTTTAAATATGTTTACTGTTTCTTCCGAAGCTCTACTGATATGCTCTGAAGGTCTGTACCAAGAGAACGCTGTTGAAATTACATAAAAATAAGATAATTCATCCGACCAGGCCACAAAAATTAGTATAGCTCCAGAAATGACATCCACAAAAATAAGATAATGGCCCTCTGTTGAGCAAGGTAGCACGAAATGCATTTAAGTATCCAAACAAAACTCCTAGAAATGACATCCAATTTGTTGAAGATATTAATTCAGTTATTTAACTATAGAATTATCAGTCCACCTTATTCTCTCTTTCTCAGTACTACTTCCTACTAGATCTGGGTCTCTTTTAGTTTGTATTAAAAAGAAAAGAAAAGAAAAGAAAAGGAAAGTAAGGTACACTCTCAAAATCCAAGTTATTCTCTCCATTACCTTCATCAATTGAATCAACTATACAGATCTAAGATCTATACAGATCTAAGATTGAGAGTATGTGTGTGTGTGTATGTGTGTGTGTGTGAGAGAGAGAGAGAGAGATCTCACCGGAGGAAGAGGATGCGACGGCGACGACGGAAGAGGATGGTGACGGTGACGGTGACGGTGAGGGCGAGGGCGAGGGCGAGGGCGAGGGCGAGGGCAACGACGAGGGAGGAAGAGGATGTTGACGGCTACGGCATCGGATCGGTGAGCGGCAACGCGACAGATGCTCCCTCTCTCTCTGTCCTCCCCTTCTCTCTTTTAGGGCAAGAAATAAAAGAAATGTGCGGGAAGTAGAATTTTGGGGAAACCATTTTGAGGGCAAATTTTAGTGTTTGGTTTATTTACAAAATTGCCACCGCAATTTTAATTCTTAAGTTTTATTTACAAATATGCCACTACAATTTTATTCTTTCACTTTTTTTAACAGGTAGTTTATATTTCTAACGGAAATGTGATATTACTAACGGTGTTTTACCGTTACAATTTGGTAACGGTAATTTTCCGTTAGAAATACCAAAATCTGTCCATTAGAAATTGGGCCAAATGGTGCAGTGGTACTATGTAGGCGCCGTGATGCGTCAACCGGCTCTAGGACTATCTATCAAAATCTGAACTACCAGACGACCCTATCAAGTATGTGCCACTCAACAGTTTCTACACAAATCAAAGGCGTGCGAGCTCTCCATAACCCCCGTCCTACCTGGTATGCATCAGGTAACACGTAACCATGCGACTCCACTAAGTATGGTCACCGCTCAAAATGGTCCTCGTCCAAATGGTCCAGCTGATCTCTGTGTATCCGATGCATGTGACTGCTCATAAGCCGCAGCTCCAAAGGAACTGTCCACCTAAATAAATAAGCGCAATAAAATGTTGTACTACTCTACAGATCATATATTTTAAACATAATTAAATGGAACACCAAATAATACCTATACACACGCGGCCTATTGGTGAGACTCGGATGGGCCTAGAGCAGCAAAAAACTAGTAGGAGGAATGTTGGACATGCCCGGCCTAATCGACGGTATACGCTCCCAAGCCCACATCTGTAATAAGAAGATGCACAATAATATGTACTTTTTATAAATACAGTTTACTTATTGAGATATTAAATCATACATTCAACAATGTAATTGGGCTGCAAATGTCGCACACATACATACGGGAGGACTGACATAAGCATCGATACAACGACGCCAATATGGCTGACCCCTAGCTCGTGCTGCCACATGCGTCTAAATCCCGTAGCAATGGAAGGTACATCAACTTACCCTTGTTATCCGATGTATAGGATAACAACAGGCCTCCAAGCACCCACAATATGGTAGCACATGCCTACTGCTCAAGTGTCTGGACTGGCAAATCACCTGCCGATATAGCCTCCAAACGCCTGGCTATCCAGGTGAGGTATATCTTGCCGCCGTCTAACCTCTCAAGAGGGTGGTGTTGCCCCTAGTAGCTCCAAGCAGAAAGCATGTCACTCTGCCATGCAACATGACTCAACCCTATATGTCATTGGCTCTCCGTCCACAGGCAGACCCCACAACACAGTGATGTCCTCAAGTGTGACGGTCGCCTCACCTACCGGTAGGTAGAAGGTATGGGTCTCCTAATGCCACCTCTAAAGTAATGCACTAATGAGGCATGGTCGCATCGAATCCAGCCCACTCGAAAAATTCCATAGAATCTAGCTCGCATCAAATAAGGCATCAGTCGTGAATCGACGCCCCACTCCCATAGCCTGTAATCAAACCTGCGTACTATAACAGACTCATCGTAGTCCTACAATCGCATAAATTATGTTAGATTTGTGAAGTTAATATATTTGTACAAAATAACATATATATATTTTACAAACCCTGAGATGGGCCCATATATCCTGTGATATGTGGGTCGACTATAAAGTGAGGACAGATGGGTTTGTAGGAACCCGCTGCGGACTCGTCATCTAAATTGCACTGATCATACATGGAAGAATTAACCGTTATTCAAATTATACTATTATCATTCAGTACAAATGTAACCGTTGTAAATATAGCTGTTGCAAATATAGACGTTGGAACAAAATAGTCGTGGTCTATAAATAGATGTGGATAGTTCATTTTATATTTACATACTTATTTAGTTATGAAATCTCTACAAATGCTCATTGATGAAAAATGGAACGAAATCATTGCCACATACGACAGTGAAAAAGTTCGTTTATCTCCACATATATATCAATTAAGACAAGGTTGGGAGTATCAACTTCGACGCTGGATCACAAACAATGAAGAATGTGCGCGCAAACATGGAAAGTCACTAGATATAACTTATTCGGGTGAGTTTCGGAAGACTATACCAAACAGTTTGTTTGCAGCAATATTGAAGGATCCATCATTTGATGCACTAAATGAATTTCTTCCTTCTATGAATTGTGTAAATTTAGGGAAAATGAAAATGAAAATGAAATGGGTTGATGATAGCAGTACAGGTGACAGCATTGCCAAATTCTGTTGATGATGATTTAGATTTCGAGTAAATCTTTTTCGTGTAGTTCTATTGTATCCATGTGTATTCGTATTAATGTCATTAAGGCTTTTTGTTTTACTATCATTTTTTATTTCGAGTAAATCTTTTCCGTGTAGTTGTACTAGTGTTTTTATTAATGAAATGTACTTGAGTTCTAATGTTGGAATCATTCTGATGTTTGAATCAGTCAACTATTATTCTGATGTTTGAATCATGTATGTTTTTTTTGTTTTTGTGTTTTGTATTAGTTGTACTCGTGTTTTTGTTTTATGAAATGTATTTGCTTTCCAATTATTCTTATGTTAGTTCAATTATTTCAATGAATTGATACAATTTTTTTGTAAACTATTTCCAAAGCTTTAGACCGTCCCATTCTCATTATCAATTCTATTATGTGTTTAGTCAATGTGTTCAACCTATTTGAGAAAGATAGAAAAGACGACATGAGCAATGATGCTATCCCTAACATTTACAAGTTTCTCAGTTAATTTTGGTGAAGACAATTTATTATGTAAATTGGCTTTTGAGTAGCATAGCATTACTCATTAACACAACGTTTTTTTTTCTTGGACAAAAACTCTAACTCAATAACACAACTACTAGTTATTATTATTATTATTTTACTTCTACTTATTTAAAACTGAATGCCATTATTATTATTATTATTATTATTTGCACGGGGGCTCATAACTTGTTCATATATTAACAAGGGGTAAATGTAATTAACAAACAAAAAAATTAACAGGCTCGGAGTTGTAATTAACAAGGAGAAACATAAGGGGTTTAATGCACAAATTTTTAACGAGTAATGTATTTAACAAAACAAAAATTAAGGGAAAATGTAAAATACATATATACATATTACACATATACATATATAGACATATACACACACATATATATATATATGCATATATATATGTATAAATACCTAAAGGAGAGAGAGAACGTCAACAACCTCCTCAACTTCAGTCGGCGGAAGAGATTGTGGTTTGGTGGTGGTGGGGGGGACTGAAGAGAGAGGAGATTATGGAGCAGGGAGAGAGAGAGAGAGAGAGAGAGAGAGAGAGAGAGAGAGAGAGAGAGAAGAAGAAGAAGAAGAAGAAGAAGAAGAAGAGATAGCTCTGGACGGCCAGAAAAAATGATGAAATGAGACTGATGGGTTTAAAACCGACTTTAAAGTCGTTCTTAGAAAGAACTACTCTATTAAAGTCATTGTTGCTACAAACGATTTTAATGAAAGTCGTTTTTAGCAAAAAGGACTTTAAAGTCGTTTTTGGCAAAACTGATTGTAACATTAGGTCGGTTTTGGTATAACCGACTTTAACTAAAGTCGTTTTTACAATAAATGGCTTCATATACTCGGTTTTACAAAGCACGCTTTTCTTTTCAATTTCCTTTTTCTCTAAATACTTTTTCAGAAATAAAATTTCGGAGAAAATAAAAAAAAAAATCAACATTAAACCCGATTTTAACTAAAAACTCATTTTTGGTAAAAACGACTCTACAAAGTCGGTTTTAAAAAGGACGATTTACCATGGAACTGTCTTTAAGTTTCAATACACTCTTGTTTAATAAATAAGTTATTTTTTTGCAGTATTCATGAACACGATTCGTTAAGTGTCTACTTTTGAAGCACAGAGAGGTTAAATGAAAATGGTCTTGACCACAGGGAGGTAAAATATAATTAACCCTAATAAAAAATCATCAAGTTTTAGACAACGTTAGGTAGCAACTCTTTATAATATCGGGGAGCAACTCAATAAAAATTAAGTCGGGAGCAACTAATCTTAATGTTAGGAGCACCTCATACTTTAGGTGAACTCTTCACAATATTATGGTACACGTTTAAAATGTGCAAACATAAAGTAAATTGAAACATAAATCAACTTTTCAAAAGTTGATGTTATTTTTAATTTTGTTGACTTTTTTTATTATTATTTACTTTTAATTATTGTCAACGCTTTTTCAATTTTTAAATAGTATTACACTAACTTTTAAATTTGACATATAAAGTCGACTGAAAGTTAATTTTCCCTCAATTGATAACGTGTAAGAAATTATTTCATGTGGCATACAAACTCTGCGATGAACATTGTGATCTCTTCGACAAACGTAAGAACTACAGAATACTCAAATATAGTTGGAGTCACAAGAGAGAATTTCTCTCAGTGATATCTATTATATATATATATATATATATATCTAAAAGACAAGGCCAAAAGCCTTCCCACAATGCTCCACTTGGCGCCTAGGTGGAATTTTCTTATGAGAGACTTCAGTCTATGTGGCGCCTACATGGCAAATACAATGTTCCTCACTCTCTCTCTCTCCTCTTTTTGGTATTGCTAACCGTATGCTCTTCATCTTCACTGCCATCAATGAGTGAAAAGTTTCAACTCTTCCTCTTCTCTCATTTCTTATCCCATGAATCAATAAGTTTGCAAAATGATTATACCATTCACTTTATCTTCTTTATTAAATAAATGAAAGGTTACAATTCCTCCTCTTCTCTCATCTTTTACATGCATACATGTGTACTCATACATTCCCCCAGAATCCATGACAACTCATAGAAATGGATGATTCACCCATTTAGACGGATTTCCATTATTCATTGAAAATTGACATTTTTTATGCATCGATCATAATGAAGATTATGAGCTCCAAGTAAGTGAAGGTTTCTTTAATTTAGGCCATATATATCTTATATGTGCATATATATTGAAGGCTATTTGTGTACATGCATGAATATAAATATTTTGCATACAATTCTAATTCGTCTACCCAGTTTGTGTTTTGTTACAGACTTCAAATTTAAAAGTTGTTGTGAAGTAGGAATCATTGTTGTTATTAAATTTGTACTTTTCAATTGGGTTGCCAACTCATGTGACATTGGGATCGAATAAACTTAAAATGAGACTACATGATTGTGAAGTGGTTAATTAGCTCAAGCACCCAACTAATGTTAGATATTTCAGTCACGAATTCTTTCCTTTCATGGAGGATTTACACTACAAATTTTTATTTAGCTCGTGCGACTGTTTTACTCAAAATTGTTCATGACTATAACCCCATTCGGAAACGCAATTGCCCTATTTATGCAAAAAAAAAATTCATTTTTTATTTTTCTTGTGGTTTTGCACAATATGGTATTCTACTTACTGCAGAGAAAAAGAAGCAGATGTTAAGACTTCTTAATTATATCTTAAAAGTATGGTTCATAGAAGCATATGTTAAAAGTATGTTATAATATAGTTCGATGCGTTAGTAGAATGTACTCACAAAATTTGGTAGTTTATGTTAGTACTTAGTTTGGAATATATTTCTTTCTTTTTTTTTGACAAATTCTCGTGCATTTGCATGGGTTATCGACTAGTAGTTATATATAGACATGTAACAGTTGCCAATTTGAAGACTTTGGATACTGACTTTTTATTCGATCTATTCAAAGTTTTCGTCTTATATAGGATGTTTCTAGATACCAATTCCCGAGGCCAATAATTAAAATTATTTTAATTTTTCATAAATTACATATGTATACTATTTTGGATAAATTACTCTTTATACTCCTATAATTAGCATGTGATGTCACCTCAAGTTCTGTAATTTCAATTTTGTCATTTTAATATTTACAACTTTAACTGAGGTTAAAGATGCATCACTAACTACAGAGTTTCACTCTCTAGTTGCTAAAGAGAAAGAAGCGATCCCTTGACCCCAACCCTAGCCGCCCCCTTCTCTCCCTCGTACTTTTCTTGATCAGTCCCCTCCTCTCTCCTTCCACTTCCATCTTCTTTTTTCTTTCTTTGCCTTTCTTCCTTTGTGAAGGTGGTTTTCCCCTTCCTCTCTGAAGGTTTTCCCTTCCCTTTTTATTTTATTTTTTATTTTTTCCTTTCAGTTTCTTTGCCTTTGTTTCTCCTCCTTGTGTTCTCTTTGGGTTCAAGAAGTTAGATTTTGTCTAGACCAGTCTTGAAAGAGTAGATTAACTTAGATTTTGTCTAGACCAGTCTTGAAAGAGTAGATTGAATTCAGTCAATTTTGGGTTATGATTGGTGGTTTTTGGCTTCTTCTCTGCTAGCGTGTTGCCTTTTATGGTATAACTTTTACTATCATGAAAGCTCTTCAAGCAACTTTGGTCAAAGGCCTGTCGGACCGGGCTGAGTTCGTATTTCAAAATTGTAAGACCAATCCGACCCACATTTACATGCTGAGCTTCACGAGCTGGGCCTATAGCGGGCTGGATTGGGTTGAGTTAAGCTTTTTGACGATTGAGGCGGGCCGGGCTGGGCTAACCCAACCCACTTTACACCTCTAATTTTGCGTCTTGGACAAGATGCGGACTCATGTGCAACCATAGCCATTCACCAAACACTATGTATTTAGAAAACTGGTTCTTCGGCTATCCTAAAATAGATTCTCTGTCTTACCAAACTCCCCCTTAACTTGTTTCCAATTTCATATTTTTCAAAGTGTAATGTTATGCTTTCCAATTATTTTTTTTCCCAAAAGTGTTTTCCAAAACATGTGACAGTGGGTCCAGTTGATTTTGATTGATTGATGTTGAAGTGGTCCCATTAATGAAGAGGGGTTCACTGCCACATGTGTTGGAAGCACTTTTTGGGAAAAAAAAATTTGTGAAGCATAGCATTACTCTTTTTCGAATCAAGACTAGAGGTGTCAAACGAGCCGGACTCGGTCAAAGCGGGCCCAACTGGGCTAGCGGGTCGGGCCGGGCCAGGCTTCACCTAACACCGGGTTGGGCTTAGGAGGGGAGGGGGGGTGTCCGTCCCGGACCAATGACCCGGGTTTATGCCAGTCCGGGCCGAGCTAGTGGGCCACTTCGATCACTTTTCTTCATGTTTTGGCTAGAGCTTTGGCGATGACGAGAAACCAGCTATTGGGAAACTATATAGGTTTTACATTGTGGAATCTCTTAGTGGGGAGTTATTGAAGATTTGCAGGGTAGTGGATTATAATCGTCGTGATAAATATAATAAGACATGTGGATTTAGAGTGTACAAATGGGATGAATGCAAAAATTTGGATTACAGTGAGCAGCTTGGGTGATCAATCTTTGTTCTTGGGTGTTAATCAATCGATTTTATCTTTCAAGCCTGGATCATCCAGAGTTTCATGCGGATTGTATTTACTTTACTGGTGGCAACGGGTAGTCCACGTGGAGTTAATGACATGGGAGGGAGTCTACAATTTAAAGAATTGTACTATCCAACCGTTCTACTCAAATCGTCATTTGTGGACTAAAGGTTGCATATGGATAACACCATCTCTGCGGTGAAACTAGGTCAGTACTGTAATTGCACTGCTATATATATATACACACTCTTCTCTATAGAGAGAATGGAACTCAAATTAATAGAATCACGGAGATCCCATATTATTGTGTTTGAGGAACGAGAAATAGGATGTATATGGCATTTCTTTTTCTTTCTTGATCGACAGTTCAATGCTTGTGCTAATTTGTGAGCCCCCTACTAACAAAAAATCCCAGATGAGTTTAGTTATGAAATTGTTTGAAACACCCCCGAGTTAATATCTACGGAGATCCCATATTATAGTGTTCGGGAATGAGAAATAGTATGTGTATGGCATTTCTTTTCTTTCTTGGTTAACATTTAATCATTATGCTAATTGTGAGTCCCTACCTACCTAAAATAAAAAAATAAAAAAATAAAAAAATCCGACGATGAGTTTTAGTTATGAAATTGTTATTTTTAACTTGCAATGAACCTCAAATTGGTATATAAGAGTGAATTCCTAATTGGGCTTTAAACTCACTTGTCTATTTTTTTTTTTTACCGCCTATGGAGTTGTATATTCTGATGAGTTTTCGTCCCCATTCATTAGTTTACATATTGGGTCTTGTGTCTGAGTTCCACATTGTAGAAAAATATGCACGCAAGCATACGAGTCGAGTTTAGGTCACTTACCTAACGGAATAACCCAACGGATCGTCGAACGGTGTTGTTACGAGCCCAACGTCTTCACCTACGAACTACTGCTCCATGTTGCCTCCGTGTACTCCCTTATGCTTCGCGTAGGTCGTGAAGATCACTCCTAGAGCGGTCCTCGTACGTATCACGTGCTAAATCCCATGACTCCTTTGGTGATGGCCAAGAGAGAGATGAACACTAGGGATAGAGAGAGAGAGACTAACGTGAGAGAGAATGAGAGGCTGCTGAAAATTATTATTTTCATTAGGTTTTCCATGTAGTATATATGTGTATATATAGGCACATAAAAACCTACAGTCACGGACAAATTTGCCCATCTCCCGAACGCACACTTTCTTCATTTGTAGGGAATGACAGCGTGGTGTGCTAACTAATTTTTCAAAAATTATTCCAAACTTCAAAAGTTCATAACTTTCGATCTAGAAATCATTTTGTTATAAAATTTATAGTTTTAGAATCTACTCGACAAGACCTATCAGACAAGTAACGTTGTTGGTTTGAAATTGTATTATATATGTGTGTGTGTGTGTGTGTGTGTATATATATATATATAGAGAGAGAGAGAGAGAGAGAGTTAGGCTCCAGTGCGCAATAGGAAAACGCACTAGACTTTTAAGCCTAAAAAAAACTGCGAGTCAGTGGGGCGGCGGGACGGAGCACGGGTCAGCGGGGCGGTTCGCGATTTTTTAGGCTTAAAAGCCCAGTGCGTTCAGCCAATGCGCACTGGTGCCGGACTCTATATATATATTGTGAAATTTGCTTTTAACATCTGAAATTTCATATAAAAATAGATACGTAAAATTTATAAATTTCACATAACAAACAGAAGTGCAAAAACCTTGGCCGAATAAGCCCTAAGATAAACCCACTTTGGTTAAAACCCCAACATAAACAAACCCTTTGCAGATGGGAATTTTAGTCAACATAAAATAGACTTGCCGAGACATATCAAACAAGTAAGATTATTGACTAAGTTATGTGAAATTTTTAAATAACTTAGCTAACGATGTTATTTGTTTGATAGATTAATTTCACATAACCAGTTATGTGAAAATTTAAATTTCACAAAACTTTAGATAAAAAAAAAATAGAAGAAATTTTGGGATAAATAAAACAGTGCTAAAGAGGCGTCAAAGTGCCCACTTTTATCATTAAAACAGTAGGAAAAAGAAAAAGAAAAAAAAAGTAGACAAAACGTAAATTCTCTAAATTTGTCGGAAAATTCTACTAGTGATTTGTGGGTTGGGTGGTTCTAAAATAGTGTAATTAGGTCCCAACTAGATTTTAAGAGTAATATTTGGGACACAACCTTCATATAACTTTCATATAACCTCCCCAAAAGATGTGTCTATCTCTCTCCTGTGATGTCATTGGACCCCACAGTGACACAAGAAAGAGATAGACACATCTTTTGAGGAGGTTGTATGAAAATTGTATGAAGGTTGTGTCACTAGGAGAGAGATAGACACAAAATGGAGGTTGTGCAAAAAAAGTTGTGGCTTTGGTTGTGCCCCAAATATTACCCAACTTGAAAACTACTTTGCTTTTAAAAACAAAAGTGATTTTGAAAGTGACAACCTTTTGAGACTACTTATAACATTTTGTGACCTAAGTTACAACATCATAGAAGTTCCCCAAATTTGCTTGGTTGGGGATGGTTTTAGTGATTAACGTAGGGTCATGTAAACAAAGAACATAGAGCTATTCATACAAAGTATAAATTATTGGACGTGAAGGTGATGATAGAACTGAAAAAGATGAAGGTAGAACTCAAGAGAGCCAAAGACATAATAATCACGAATCTCAGGGCACTTAAATGCTATGTAACACGGACACTTCATTTTAGGTGTTGTCTCCATCACGTATTTGTGTCAGACACCGACACTCGTCAGACATGCGTCACCACCAATCAGACAAACTAAAAAATGTGTTTAACTTTTTTAACATCGGACAACCTTGAACACGTGCCGGACACGCTAGTGAACATGGCATAGTGGTCTCTCATTAGAAATGCGTTTAAAATTTTCAGGCAACAGCCTTAATATAGTAATTTGGGTGATAAACAATTGGTTTATTTAACAATTATAGAGACAGAAGTGAACACAGAACTGCAAATTGTATACTTAGATCAAAGAAATCATTATTTATTTATTTTATAGATAATTGTTGGAAAATCCCTCAAATAACTCTCAAAAGTTAAAATCCAATTGTTTTGACCATTTTCTAAAAAGGACAAAAGGAATCTAAGCCAGTGCTCATACAGTATAAATGTACGCACCATAGAAGTTCCCACATGTCCCCCAGCCCTCACGCGCTATTTGGTTTCAGCCACTCACACCGTGTGAGTGGCTGTACCATATGATATCCATTTCGAAAATGTATTTTTAAACTTTAAACCTCCATAACTTTTGATCTACAGCTCTGTTTCTTACAAATTTTATACCGTTGGAACCGTGTCGACGAGAGCTACAAAACTAATACCATTGTTGATATCTTTTGAGCAAAAGAAAAAAAAAACTCTTATTTTTTACATGTCATGTTCCAGACGAATCTAATAGAATTTTTACATAATATTCGTGTATGGGTTATTGAATTTTCGCGTAATATTTGCGTATGCCAAGTTGATATATTGTGAGATAAAAAAAAATCGAATGTTCACTTTGTTCTTAATGAGAGTTTTAGTGAAATTTCACAAGAATTTTGCATTTGTTTGGGTTGAAAAACTATGTTTTATAATTGATTTATGAAATTTGATTTTTTTTTTTTGAACAAAATATGCATTGTTTAATATGAAAGAGAAAAAAAAACAGTGAAATTTCACTTGGAATACATGAATATTAAGTGAAATTTTACTGAGCTTGTGCATGAATATCAAATGAAATTTCACTTAATATTTTGTGTATCAAGTGAAATTTCACTTATTATTTATGTATGTAAAAACATGAAATTTGTATGTTTTGAGAAGAAAAAAAAAAGGACAAATTTTAACAAGAATTCCTACACTTGTTTTGGTTGAAAATTTGTATTTTATAATTGATTGTGAAATTAAGTGAAAATTCATTTTTTATTACATGAGGGTCTCATAACCCTAAGCTAATCGCCATGAACACAAATTGGATGAAATTTCATTTAATATTTTTCATGTATTAAGTGAAATTTCACTTAATATTTTATGTATATTAAGTAAAATTTCACTTATTATTCATGTATGTAAAAACATGAAATTTCTTTTTTCTCAAAATATATCAACAAGGTACTTGTTTTGTAGCTCTCGTCGACACGATTCCAACGGTATAAAATTTGCGAAAAATGGAGTTGTAGGTCAAAAGTTATGGATGTTTAAAGTTTAAAAATATTTTTCAAAATTAAAAATGATATGGTATACTGCTCGCACGGTGCGAGCAGTCTGCAAGGGTAGCCGTGCGCGTGGGCGCGCCTGGGTCTTCCTGGTGTGCACGGGGAAGTTGAGGGGGGATGTCATGAGACATATTATGGTGCGCACACTTATACCGTGCGAGCACCAGCTGTCAACTTTTTGTCCTTATTGTTAAATCACTCCCTAATTTGTACTTTAGCTTAATAAATGGTGTAGTGAAGTCCTTTTTGATAAATCCCCCTTTATTTTATCCTAGCCATGTCCGTATCGTGCATTTTTAGGATTTCTTGTATTGACGTGTACTGTTGTGTGTCCGTATCTGTGCTACATAGCTTACATGAGCATCAAATCCAAAAAAGGAGGAAATTGAGATCATAACAATGATCAACAATCAACCAACACTACTCTAACCTCATTCTCAGGCATTAATCTCACACACCCCGCCAAAATCAAACGCTGCCGCAGGTGACTGCTCGTCGGCCACTGCGCCGCCTGAGACTACACTGTCAACCACTGCATCCTCTCCCTCTCTCTAACTTCTCTCTCGCTACCCTTCTTTGTTTCTGCAAATCTCTTTTCAGGTCTATTTTGGTCCTACTTTATTCTTAAGTTGGTCAAAGGATCTGATTAGATTGGTTTATATAAATCAAGGACTTCTGGCTAAAATTAGTTATAGATTGACCTTTAAACATATATAATCCAATTTGAGGGATTTTTAACCAAAATTCTAAGTTTCATTTCAGGCCATGTATTATTGATCACAACATTAAGACCCTCAATTTATAAAAACATGCCATTTAGGACAATCCTCAACAACGTCCAAAAACATGAAAGAATGAATCATGCGCCTTAAATTTACGAACTTATTTGCATTCAAAATAATAAGGCCCAAAAAATTCAAAGAATTGTTTTTTTCCAATGACTTATTAATTAAAGAAGTAGCTGCAAGGTTGTCTCTTGAATCCCAAATCAATACATCTCTGTCAGGAAGCAGCAGCAAGGTTGTCTCTTGAATCCCAAATCAATACATCTCTGTCAGCCTCCCAATACTTCAGCATCCACAGCCAAAAAGAAAAACAGTGAGAAAAGAGCGTGAGCTCCATTTTACTAATTCATAGCCCACTAGGCGCATAGACATCAGGGCCTAATTCGCACAAAAGCCTTCGAATTGATCATTAACTACAGATCAACCAATATATATTGCATGCTTACAACCAAAGAATGATCCAAACTTGGTAACTTGTTTTGAATTTTGGCCTCTCCAGTTGTACCATCAATCTTTAAGATGTCCTCTTTCATGGCCACATTTTTTTCAACTAATTATCCGTTTATTTGCACGCTTCAGTCACCTATTGGGAGCTGAAGCTCTAATAGCTCTCATATATAGAAAGTTTCTGATTTGTTTCGGTATAAAATCCATGATTATGGCTGATTGGTAATAATTTTCGTCGTTGTATTTTAAGTCATCACTTGAACTTGAATCGCTTCATCCATAATTTATATTGCATGTCAAAGTATATAATTTATCATCATGATGAACCACGCACTCCGATAAATAGGAGACATCGTCATATGAACATTACTTTCCTTGAATTCTGTTCTGCCTATCAAGGAAAGGATGGTGTAAACGAATATAAAAATTTGCGTACTGTGGAACTGCGTAGACAAAGGAAGACAATTTTACAGCAGGGATGTTGAAAAACAAGTTGAGGATTTGCAGCTAAAAGAATTGCGATAAAATTTACAAAAAAACAAAAGAATTATAGGAAAAGAAGAAGAAAAAAAACCAATGAAACCATCCTATTTCCATCATGTGGTACTAAGATAGAAGACACAATATGAAAACCAAAGAATAGTGGGAAAATCATCAGAATATGCAACTCTATACCGGGCAAAAACATTAGATTAAGTGGGTCCAAAGCCCAATATGGAATTCACTCCAATATCAATTTCATAACAAGTTCAAAATAACAATTTCATAACTAAACTCATCGTAGGATTTTTTTTTTTTGTTTGTTTGTTAAGTAGGGACTCACAATTAGACATAGCCGCATAAGCATTCAACTGTAGTAATCAAGAAAGACAAGAAATGCCATACACATCCTATTTTTCATTCCTCATTACAATAACATGAGATCACCATGAATTTAATAATTCGGATACCATTCTATGCATAGAGAAGGGTGTGTGTATATATAGCAGTACAAGTTTAGGTGAAGCATACACATACACATACACATACACATACACATACATGATACATATAGCATACTGACCTTGTTTCTCCGCAGAGATGGTGTTATCCATATGCAACCATTAGTCCAGAAAGGATGATTTGGGTAGAAGGGTTCGACAGTCCGATTCTTTAAACTGTACACTCCCACATTGTTTTCTCGATATGAAATCGAATAAACACCCTCTTGGGCCTCGTCATAAGTGAAGTAAATGCAATCTGCTTGTAACTCTGGATGATCCAAGCTTGAAAGACAAATTGATTGATTAAAACCCAAGAACAAAGATTGATCACCCAAGCTGCGCACTGCAATCCAATTTTTGTGTTCATCCAATTTGTACACTCTAAATCTACGCGTGTGATATTTACCTTCATAATTCACTACCCTGCAAATCTTCAACAACTCCCCGCTAAGAGACTCCACAAGGTAAAACCTATACAGTTCCCAAAGAGGTGGTATCTCTATACTTCCCCGCAGAATCGTCCTAAAATCCTCTTCGATACTACTACTAATAAGGTCCCGACCAATTTTTTTCTTATAGGTAGTAATGTCCCAAGCAACAAGATCTCCCCCATTATAAATGGCACATAACTTGTCATCATAGTACATGAGATCATGCGTGTGATTGAATTCAGAATATAAGATAGTCCAATTTGTGTCACCTGTTTGGCAAAATGCAAATAATTCTAGGAATGTAAAAGCAACCATAACCATGAAACCATCTTCTTCTGTATTGACCATTGTGAACTTGGCCGCAAAAAATAATCTGTCACTTTGATTGTAATAGTTATCTTGTTCAAGATAAGGGGAAGTAAAACTAGAGATTGATGGGAGTGAAATTTGAGACCTAGTGAGTGGATTGAACAAGTTCATATCACCAGAGTGAGATTGGCAATCCATAGTTAATAACCATCCATTTGAAGACCCACATAGCCACTTACCTTGTAGTTCAGGAATTGAACAACTGTACAATTTGTTGTTGGTGAGGCTGAAAAACTGGTGGGTGGTTTGAGAATTGTTTAGACTCAGATTGATCAAAAGGAGTGCCTTGGAAAGGCGAATAGGGTCGTCCTCGATTGATGATGAGATTGATCTGAACAATGAACAAACTGAACTGAACAAGAGACGATCTAATAAATTGTCGAGTCGATGGTAAATAGATACCCATAAATCCACAGAGAGGTCTAGCCATGATGGTAAGGCCACCATTGCCATTGATGATGAGTACAGACCTCTTTCAATTCTGTGGGGAAGGAAACAAAGAAAACTAGAGAGAGAAAATAATGTGATGATTTGGGAACAAGGGTTTGCATGAAAAAGGAATTTTATGCGGAAAAGGACGGTTCAAAAGAGTCCTGATTAGCTCCTCCAAAAAAAAAAAAAAAAAAAAAAGAGTCCTGATTAGGAACCTTTACCCTTGTTTGATTTTGAAATTGAATAGTGCACTAAAATAGAATAGAATTAGGGTAAATATCACTTACCTCCCTTGAGGTTTGACCTAATAACACTTACCTCCCTCCACGTTTTAGAGGTAACACTTACCTCCCTTATTTTCAAATTTTACTAACAAAGTACCCCCTCAGTTAACTTACCGTTAAACAAGTTAACAGATTACGATGACATCACTTTTAAAAAATATTAAAATTCCAAAATTACCCTCCTACTAAGACTAGATATAAAGTAATATACACATATATACACTTCTTTGTCCAGAAAAAAATACAAATATACACGGACACACATATACATATATATATATATATATTTATATATCTATATACCTAAACCAAGAAGCAAAACAGTGCTTCATCATCCTCTCGTGGCATCTACATATATACACACATACACTAGCACACACATATATCGGCGGAGATATGGACAATCGCCATGATCCAATTAAACATTTGAAATTAATTTTTGCTCCAATGGAACACAACAAACCCACCTCCACTGCCATAATATCTTCAAGAAAGATTTAAAGCACCCATCTTACTAATTTTGCAATACCCACTAAAAAAACAAAGGTAAATATCGTAAAAATAACAAAAATGGATATCATCCATGACCATTGGATTATTATCCATAATGAGGTATTGCAAAGCCCCCAACTTTTTCAATCCTTCTGGGAATTTTCCACTCAATCTGTTGTTGCTCAAAGCTATGAAAACCAGTGAATTTAATTAGCTTCTCAAGCCTCTCTGGAATGCTTCCAATGATCGAATTCGAGCTCAAATCAAGCTTTTAATCATACCCATTTGGCCAATTGCATCTGAAATTGAACCTGTGAACGAATTATAGCTCAAATCAAGTACTACAAGGTTTTTTAGATCACCTAATTGGTTTGATATAGCACCAGTAATCAAATTATAGCTCAAATCAAGATGTACCAAAGAGCTCAAACCAAAAATCTCAACTGGGATTTCCCCACTGAGGTTGTTTTGTGACAATGTGAGGGTTTGAAGAGACTTTAATAAAGATATTTGGGGTGGGATTGAACCAATTAGAGCTGGGTTTGATCTGAGACTCAGCTGGTGCAGAGAAGAATTGTGATCTGAGCCAATTAAAATTGCAGAGAGAGAGAGAGAGGTGGAGGTGGTGGTGGTAACCGGCCATTGAGAGGAGGAAGAAAGGTAAAAAAAAAAAAAAAGTTGCAAGGGCAAAACGGTAAACCTTACAGAGCCAATTAACACCGTTAAGAGACAAACTCTGACAGGGGAGGTAAGTGTTACCTCTGAAACGTGGAGGGAGGTAAGTGTTATTAGGTCAAACCTCAAGGGAGGTAAGTGATATTTACCCATAGAATTAAAATGATTTTTTTGACAAATAAACCCCGTAAAATAAGAATCGGTAGAATTGGAATGAATTCAACTCTAGTTTTAGGTCGAACCAATAACAAAACATTTGTCATAAATAAGAATTGTAAATTAATTCTTTTCTTATTTGTGTCAAACCAAACAGACTGTTAATATTGAGAATCTTTTTTCTCAATATATATATATATATATATTTTGATTGAAATCCTTTGATTAAATATATTTGATTTTGGTTATAAGATATTGAACATGGTCCCACCAAAATTTGGGAAGCATTACATCACTCCATGCCTTGTTTTTGCAATTAATCATGTGTAAGATAAAACAATTTATGGAGATTTAATTAGAAGTCCCTAACAGGGAATATAATCCATGAGCCCCCCTTCCCCCTCCCTTTTTTTTTTTTTTTTTTTCCCTTCTAAGTAATAAGGATATGAGTTTTTGAATTGATTAGCATTAAGTCCATTTTTGATTGTAATATGTCATTGCTTTGTGACAATGACATGTTACTATCTTTGAAAAAATATTTTGTATTTGATGATATGTTAATGTCTTTATCTAGACAGTTTTGTACATGCGGTAATATCTGTAAATTAATCATAACTTTACGATTACTTAGTCAATTTGAAGCAATGTTGCTGTCTCTTTTGTGCAATTCAATGTCACTAATCTTTGACGATATATTACTGTTTTTACTTGAGCAATAATTACATAAAAGCAATAACATCAAAAATTGTGTATTATGGCATTTTGAATATTGGAAAAAAAAAAAAAAAAACAGCTTTGGGAAGCGTGTAGGTTATATATATTCAAAATGAGTAAAACTTGAGACACAACCAAATACACAACTTTTTGAGACACAACCCAATTAATTTGTCTCTCTCAGGTTCACCACCACCGCCACACACACAGAGATACGTATGTGTATATCAATCTATCTATATTCGCACTGAGCAATTTCAACGGTTCATAACATCACCACACGCACACAGAAAGTGATATATACACTTATATCAATCTCTTGCAACCAGCCGTCGTTGACCGCCTTCCCACCTGTCGTCACTGTTGCCTTCTAGTAAATGGTTTTGGGATCCAGATCCTAGCTTTTAACGTGATGAAGTGAAAGGAGCAATTTCATCATTTTTAAAGCAATAATGCTAGGTATACACACTTTTTTACACATATTTTGACACACTATGCTTTAAATACATGTACCTTATGCTGTTTGAATTTTTCACATTTTTCTGTGCACCATTTACATAACACAGAGTACGTGTATTTAAAACTGTGTGTCAAAAAGTGTGTAAAAAAGTGTATAAATGTAATAGTGCTCCATGTCTACTGTTTGTAGGAGAAATAAAACTTAAACACTCATTAGTAGACAATCATAGACAGAAATTGGTTCTATGTGACTTGCCCGACACTAACTCTCCTTACACTTTTGATGAAGGTTCGTACTCTCCTCCGAAAAGAAAAGAAAAAAAAGAGACTTATAAAGTTGGGTTAATTAATTTTGCTATGTGCCATGTCTTCCTGCATAAACTTGTATCGAGTAACCATAAACATGAGAAAATATTGAATATAACGGTGATATCACGTTATCAAGCATATGTGGTATCACCAATTAATTATTTTCTCTTAATTGAACAACTAACTAAGCATCAAGAGAAATTATTCATTGTAACCTTCATACCACATCAATATATTGATATGGCATGATATTTTAGTCTAGACCATACATCTGCCCCTTATTTCCAGTGGGTCGTGACAAACAAAGTGGTTGTCATGATCCCACTGGAAATAGGGGAAGGTGTATGGTCTAAATTAAAATATCATGTCGCATTAGTAAGTGGACGTTGTGTGACGGTTACACTGAATAACTTCTCCCAAACACATGACAGCGCTTCTCATTTAATGGTGATACCACCTCAGCCATACTACATGATATACGCGTGATATTGAATATTTTCTCCATAAACAGTACAATCCCTAATCGGGCATGAACCCCTAGAATGATACGTGTAATTAACCCTTTATTTTGCACAAGTTATTTTGTGTGATGGTTACACAATTACACTTGTGCGATTCTTGTTGTATTTGAATATTCTGCTGTATTTTGAATGAGTAATACTTGGGGCACACTCAAACACACAACTTTTAGGACACAACCTAATTAATGTGTCTATAGCTCTCCTGTGTCATTGTGAGATCCAGTGACATCACAGGAGACAGATAGACAAATTAATTGGGTTGTGTCTCAAAAGTTGTGCATTTGGTTGTGTCCCAAGTTTTACTCGTAAACTATGGTAAATACTATCAACAATGCTACACACTCCTCCAGCCACACCCCAAACCACATCCTATACTTGAAATATATGTACCCTGTGTTATTTGAATTTTTCACATTTTTCTGTGCACCACTTACACAGTACAGGGTACTTGCATTTCAAGCAAGGATGTGATTTGGAGTGTGGTTGAAGGAGTGGGTGTAGCATTATTCAAAAAGTATACACTAATATACATATGTATTTGTGCGACTCCGTTGCGTTTTGAATAATGTAAGACACACAACAAAAACCACAATCATGCTTTAAATGCATGTACCTTGTGCTGTGTGGATTTTTCACGCAGGGCACAAGATATATGCATTTAAAGCACGTGTTGTGGTTTGTATTGTGGTTGGTTTTGTGTGTCTAACATTATTGTTGTGTTTTTTCTTCTAGCACCTCCAAAAAAAAATCAAATCCATTATTCAAAAGAACAATTGCCTCGGGGGCGCTACCCCTAAACTCCCGTATGTCCTTTGGTAGGTAGCCTACCTAATAACTCGACACCCTCAAGGGCAAATTCTTGATTCCGCCCTTGGATGTTGTGTGTGTGCGTGTGTGTGCGTGCTTGTGTGTGGTGGTGATGATATTGCCCAAAAATATTTTACCAAGGTGTTGTATAAAGTCAAAAGCGCATATTAAGATGGTGAAGATATTAGTCAAAAGACAGTTAAATTTGATCGAAAGACAGTTAAATACAACTATTAAAGGGTATTTTTGGCCAAAAAAAAAGTCTAAGGACTTTTAGGATTTAAAAAAGGCGTGAGGACTTACAACTAGAAATTAGAAAGTGTTCATTAGAGCATCCACAGTGGGGTTCTTAAACTTAAGGGGAATTTATACTAAGTTATTGTACAGTGCAGAGAGTGTTAGCAATGGGGAATAAGGGGACGGCACAAATTGTGCCGTGTGAAGAATGTTGTGGCACACATTGTGCCGTGAGAGCACCAAGCGGCACAACCTGTGTCGTGTCATGAGGGGTTGTTTGGAAGTGATGAAAAAATGTGAGATACACCCAAAAGAATTCTTTAATTGCCAAACAAAAAAAAAAAAAAAAAAAAAAAACAAATGCACCAAACGGCACAACCTATGCCGTTTGGGAAGTGCACGGCATAGGGTGTGCCGTGTGGTGGTGAGTGGTGTAGCACACGGCATATTATGTGCCGTGTGGTGTGGGACGGTGCACCCTTTACCGTATGGCCAAATTTGATCGAACTTAGCAGAAACTTAGCCATACCATAAACTTAAGTTTAGCTAAGTTTCACTATCCTATACCACAGTTATATATATTTGCACCATTGCAAGCGTTCCACTATCCTATACCACAAAGTTATCCTAAGTTATCCTACAAAAACTACCCATTGTTGATGCTCTTATAGGGACTTATGGCCGAATGTCCCTATTTAAAAACCAAAAAACTTAAATGGCATTACAATCATGCTACTGCCCAATCTAACTCCATTATTTCCAAGCTCCCAATTCAGGAGCATGAAATCAAAGATCCTTGACATCGTATTTCTCCGCCGGAGTTTAGACAAATAAATTAGGGATTAATTTTTGCACTCTAAAAGTTATCATTGGCACTCCATAGTACCACATCTTGTGCATGTGGTATCATGCAGTTAATGCACTGCATAGAGTGCCAATGGTAACTTTTGGAGTGCTAAAATCAATAATCAATTCCCATAAATTAAAAGAAACTTTTTTCCAATTGACTTAATTAAAGCAGCAAGGATGTCCCTTGAATCCCAAAATCAATAGATCTGTCGGCCACCTATACTTCTCCATCTGCCCAAAGAGAGAGAGAGAGAGAGAGAGAGAGAGAGAGAGAGCTGCACTTTTTTAGCAAGCAAACTCACAACTAAATGTTAATGGTACAACAAATTTCATAATAATAGGTGCATGATTAAGATGACTAAACCCAACAACTAAATACTAATATTCCTAAAATAATACTAGTGTTAAAATTGAGTTAACGCTATTACAGGAGAATTTTCGAGACGTAAGCATCAAACTGTTGGAAGATCATCATTCGTTGTTTCTTTTTCTTTTTCTTTTTTTGACATTTTATATGAACCTACAGCAGCAACAAGTAATCAAAAGAAACTAACAATTTGAATAAATTCCATGATATATTACTTATTCCACCACTACATAACTATAGACTCATAAAAGAGTTACTCAGAATATGGCCAAAATTGAACTGGTTTAGCCACCAGCCTCAGGGCAAGAGTCAAAGACTGGCGTATAGAATGGTCATCAACATTCAACACAAACTTACACTTGAAAAGAAATTTACTAATTACTAGCCCTCTAAGCATGATAACATCAGGGAAAATTGCCACAATAACCTTCAAATTGATCATTAATTACAGATCAACCAAGATGTATTGCATGCTTTCAACCAAAGAATGATCCCATCTTGTATTTTGCAGTTTGGCATCTCCGGTTTTTCAAAATTGAAGCCTATTGAACCATCAATCTTTAATATGTATGTCCTCTTTCATGGCCACATATTTTTCAACCATGCGGCCGCCCATTTGCACGCTTCCCATATATATATATATTTATAATAGCTCACGTTCCCTTACCTATTGGGAGCTCTACTAGCTCTCATATTCAAGAAGTTTCTGATTTGTTTCAGTATAAAATTCACAATTGTGGCTGTTTGGCAATAATTTATCTTTATAGCATTTAATTTATCACTTGAACTTGAATCGCCTCATTCATCGTTCACTTCGTATCCTAAACTATAATGCATCACACGATGAACTCATTCTAATAAAAGGAGACTTCAACATATTTATTCGTATATCGCCATTTGTGTTTTCTTGGGTTGCCAAAATTAATGACTTCAAAGTCTTCAATCATCATTTTCTAAATGAACATACTTTTCTAAAGTATTACTACCAGTAAAGATGGTAATCAATAATTCGGTTACACGTTCTTTTCTTTTAACAGTAAACTAATAAAACAAGCAAATTCAGAGTACACGGTCTTTTCCTCCCAAGAATTCTCTTTTGCCTATCAAGGAAAGAATGGTATAAAAAAAAGGTGTGGTATGCAACTGTGCAGACAAAGGAACACAGTTTTACAGTGTTGAAAAACAAGTTGAGGATGAGCAAGTAATAGAATTGCAAGAAAATTTACAAAAAAAGAAAGAAAAAGAAAAGAAGAAGAACAAAAAACGAAACCACCTGATTTCCACCATGTCGAACTCAGATAAAAGACCCAACTCTATAAATGGGGGAAAAATTAGACCAAGTGAGTCCAAAGCCCAATTTCTTATACCAATTTCAGGTTTATTACATGTTCAAAATAAGCATTGAACTGTTAATCAAGAAGGAAAAGAAATGCCATAACACTTCCTATTTATCATTCCTCAAACACAATAAAATAGGGTCTCCATGATTTTATTAATTTGGGTTCCATTCTATGTATAGGGAAGAGAGAGAGAGTGTGTGTGTGTGTGAGTAGCAGTACAAGTTGGGATGATATATAGGAATATACATATATATATATATACCGACCTTGTTTCACCGCAGAGATGGTGTTATCCAAATGCAAGAATTAATCCATAAAGGACGATTTGGGTAGAACGGTTGGACAGTCCGATTCTTTAAATTGTACACTCCCACATCATTAACTCCATATGGACTCCAATAATTACCCTCGTCATCAGTAAAGTAAATGCAATCCGCTTGAAACTCCGGATGATCTAAGTTTGAAAGACAAATCGATTGATTACTAATTTACTACCCAAGAACAAAGATTGATCACCCAAGCTACGCACTGTAATCCAGTTTTTACGTTTATCCAACTTGTACACTCTAAATTTACCCGTGCATTGACCCTCATAATCCACTACCCTGCAAATCTTCAACAAGTCCCCACTAAGAGACTCCACAATGTAAAACCTATATAGTTTCCCAATAGCTGGTTTCTCCTTACATCCCCGCAAAGTCCTAATTAAAATATCTTGGCTACTAGAAATGCTTTTTTTGTAGGCATTAATGTCCCAAGCAATAACAGCTCCCACACTATCAATAGCACAAAACTTTCCATTATAGTACATGAGATCTTGAATTTGATAGAATAGAGAATGTAAGTAAGTCCACTTTGTGTCACCTGTTTGGCAAAATGCTAATGAATGTTGTAATGCAAAAGCAGCTACAACCATGAAACCATATTCTGTATTGATCATTGTGAACTTACCCACAAACAATAATTCGTTATTTTGAAGATCATAATAGTTTTCATGAAAAGAGGAGTCAAAAGTAGTGATTGATGGGAGTAATATTTGAGCCCTAGTCAATGGATTGAACATATTCATATCTCCAGATTCATAATCTATAGTTAATAACCATCCATTTGAAGACCCACATAACCACTTACCTTGTAGTTGAGGAAGAATCGAACAACTGAACAATTTGGTGTTGGTGAGGCTCAAGAATTGGTGGGTTTGGGAATCGTTTCGACCAGGATGGATCAAAAGGAGTGCTTGCGAAAGGCGAAGTGGGTCGTCTTCGATTGATCTGAACAATGAACAGACTAAAGAGAAGAAGAGACGATCTAATGCATTGTCGAGTCGATGGTAAATAGACTCCCATATATCTACAGGGAGGTCTAGCCATGACAAGCCCTTCATTGATGATGATGATGATGATGAGTACAGACACCTCTTCAATTCTAAATTGAAAGAGGGAGGGTTTGTTGTAATGTGATGGTTTCAGAAACAGATTCACGGAAACACAGAGAGAGAGAAAGAGAGAGAGAGAGAGAGAGATGAGAGAGAGGGTTTGTAATGTGATGATTTTGGATTGTATTGAAAAGGAAAGGAATTTGATATACATCTACCAAAGGAATCCTAGTCCTGATCATCGTTTGAAAACTGTGCGTATGTGATTCCCGGGAAATTGGAATTTCATTGGTATGTGTTACCACTTAACGTGATAGATACAATAGTTGCATTTAATATTTAGCCTTGGATCTGGACCTACATTAATTTCCCTTTAATTGGATAATTAGTTTAGACGGTTTTTTAGTTCAAGAATACATTGGCTAATGCAGTGGAATACATGATTAATTGAGAATTAATTAATAGTGTAAAGTACTGGATCCCACTATATTTCGCCAATAAGAAAGGAGGGTGAACCAAAGGTGAGCAACACTAGGGTGAGCAAAAATGCACTCTTAGTGCAATGGACATAATTTTGTGTGAATTGGTAAAGATACGGGATTCTTTGGTTATGCGAAGAATGTATTCTGGTTTCACAGAAGAACTGGTTTTGTAAATACTAAATACAAGTATTGATAAGTGTCTATTTTTTTTGTACTCTTAAGTGGCTCTTGGTATTTTTAGTCCCGTCCAATTTATATAAATCAGGCAACTAGAAATTCGCACGCAATTTGACCTTTCGAGTTTTAAAGAACCCTGCAAAGTCAACTAAGAATTCTTCAACACCTCCGAATTTTGAGCTCGTGCCTAGTCTAAGCTATTTGGGAAGGCGCATAACCGATTCTTCTACGGTTTAGAAGAGAACTTGTTTTACAATTGTTTAGTGAATGTCTTTTTGTTTGCATAAGAGTTCGTATTTAACTTACAATTACTCCTAAAACTGTTTTTTTTTTTTTCCTAAATCAAACTCTCTATGATATTTATTTTCATAAGAATAATATATAAATAAAAATAGAAATAGAATTAGAGCTGCTTTTGTTTCAGTGTATTCTTGAAAAGGCTAATGCTTATTTTTTTTTCCCCTTCAAAAAAAGGTTAATCAATAAAAGAAAAAAGGACCAATAGCGCTGTACAAAAAACAAGAGACATATCTCAAGACATACAAAGAAAAAAAAAAAGCGCTAAAGCCAAAAGCAAAGAAATAGCCCATCCCAATCCATCAAACAACAATCTACACCACCATATCCCAAATTTTCGCCAGTCTGAAAATCTTGTCTGTTTTGTTTTGTTTTGTTTTTTGTTTTTTGATTTTTGATTTTTTTTTTTTTTTTTATTTTTTATTGGGGGGGGGGGGGGGGGGGGGGTGTTTTCGTAATCAGACAACCAAAAATCAGTGGAGTGGGCTGAAGTAAAACTCTTCTATGTTGTATGTCATGTTCCTTCCCCAACTAAACCTAGTCCCAGGCCACGGAATTATGACTAGCTTAGTTTGATTGTTCGTTTGTTTTTTTTTAATACATTTTATTATTATCAGTATTATTATTAAATGCTAGTTAGTTAAATGCTAATTAAATGCCTTCGCCAACATAGCACAGCCTATTAGTTAAATACTTCAGGATGACTGATTTGTAGTTATTTTTGTGATTCATATAGTTTGATACTTATGATAACTAATTCATGCCAATATATTGAGGGCCCTATTTTAGAAACTCGCCTACCTCTATAAACTCAGAGCCGGACCTGAATTTCTTCTTCTTTTTTTCCCTTCTACGTGGACGAGCTAGATTCAATCCAACCTTGTCTTCGATTGATCTGAACAATGAACAGACTAAAGTAAAGAAGACACGATCTAATGCATTGTCGAGTCGCTAGTAAATAGACTCCCATATATCTACAGTGAGGTCTAGCCATGACAAGTCCTCCATTAATGATGATGATGAGTACAGACACCTCCTTCAATTATGTAATTTGAAAGAGGTTGAGTTTGTATGTGATGGTTTGGGAAACAGATTCACGAAAACAGAGAAAACTAGAGAGAGGGAGAGAGAGTGAGACTGAGAGAGAGGGGTTTTTGTATTGTGATGATTTTTGAACAAGGTTTTGTATTAAAAAGGAATGGAATTTGATATACAAAAGGAGTCCCGATCATCATTTGAAAATTGTTCTTATATAGAGGATGATTTCTGAAATAGGGGTAAGATGGATAAATGAAAGAATTTCATTGATTTGTGTTACCACGTCATGGATACAACCGTTGCATTTAGTATTTAGTCTCTAATTAGAAACCTATATTGAATTCCATTTAATTGGATAATTAGGAAAGACCTTTTTTTAGTGCAAAGGACCTAATCGGACACTTTCTTAAACCAATTTTATGTTGATTGGCAACGATTAGGGACTCTTTGGTCATGCGAAGAATGTATTCTGGTTTCACAGAAGAATCGATTTTGTAAATATTAGATACAAGTGTTGATGAGTGTCTATTTTTTTTTTTTTTTTGTACTCTTAAGTGGCTCTTGGTATTTTCGGTCCCATCCAATTTCTCTAAATCAGGCAACTAGAAATTCGCATGCAATTTGACCTTTCGAGTTTTGAAGAACCCTTCAAAGCCAACTAAGAATTCTTTAACACCTCCGGATTTTGAGCTCGCGCCTAGTTTAAGCTGTTTGGGGAGGCGCATAACCGATTCTTCTATGGTTTAGAAGAGAACTTGTTTTACAATTGTTTAGTGAATGTCTTTTTGTTTGCGTGAGAGTTCGCATTTAGCCTACAATTACTCCTAAAACTGATTTTTTTTTTTTCAAAATCAAACTCCATGTGATATTTGTTTTCATAAGAACAATATATAAATAGAAATAGAAATAGAATGACCTGCTTTTGTTTCAGTGTATTCTTGAAAAGGCTAATGCCTTTTTTTTTTTTTTTTCTTTCGAAAAAAGGTAAATTAATAAAAGAAAAGGGCCCAACGGCACTGTACAAAAAACAAGAGACATACCCAAGATACACAAAGGAAAAAAAAAAATACAACATGGGAGGATGCTTTCTAAAGCCAAAAGCAAAGTAAATAGCTCATCCCAATCCATCCAGAGTAATACTTGGGGCACAACCAAAGTCACAACTTTTTTTGCACAACCTTCATTTTGTGTCTATCTCTCTCTTGATGGGTCCCATAGTGCCAGTGACCCCACAATGCCCACTAGGAGAGAGATAGACACAAAATAGAGGTTATAGCTCAGCCCAAACACATCCTATTGTCTAATCTATAGCCTAATAAAGTGACTTAAAATCCTGGCCCAATGCCTCATCCCTATCCACACATATCCCAAATTTTCACGAGTCTGAAACTCTTGTCCTTTTTTTTTTTTGTTGGGAGGGGGGCTGAAGTAAAACTCTTCTATGTTGTATGTCGCGTTACTTTAAAAGAAACCCACCTCGAATTCCTTCACCACCAGACCCAGACCTCGGAATTACGACTAGCTTAGGGCTCGCATGGTAACGTTTCCTGTTTTGAGTTTTCAGTTTTTTAAAAACGAAAACCAGTTTTGGTTTTTTTTTTTTAGAAAAAAAATCAATAACTTGTTTGGTAACATTGTTGATTTTTTTTTTTAAATACAAAAACAGGAAACTCAAAACGACTTTTTGCTGTTTTCATTTTTTACCCAAAATTTAAAAACGTTTTTTAAAAACAAAAAACAAAAACGTTACCAAACGTGTTTTTAATTTTCGTTTTCTAAAAAACGAAAACAAAAACAGAAAACAGAAAATGACAACGTTACCAAACGAGCCCTTAGTTTGTTTGTTTGTTTTTTTTTTTTTTAAAAAGCATTTATAATTATCAGTATTATTAAATGGCAATTAATTGCCTTTCCCAACAAAACAGAGCCACATATTAGTTAAATGCTCCTGGACGACTGATTTGTAGCTATTTTTGTGGTTCATAATAGTTTGATACTTATGATAACTAATTCATGCCAACATATGGAGGGTCCCATTTTGAAAACTCGCATACCCCAGGAACTCAGGGCGGCCCTGAATTCTTCTTCTTTTTTTTTTTTTTTCCCTTGTACGTGAACGAGGTCACAAATGTTGCGACCAATAATAAATGGGCTGAGATACTAAAATATTTTTAACTATTCATCAGAAACTGCAACCAACTCCACGGGCATTTACTTAAAAAAATATATATATTTCCAAGCCCCCAAAATATTTAAAATTAATATTTAAAAACCAAAAACCTTTAATGAATTTAAAATCATGCTACGATCCAGAAACTATAGAATTCCTCCTTAAACAACATTCTGTATCCATTATTTCCAAGCTCCCAAATGTTCTAAAGGAAATTATTCCAAATAAATGAAAATAATTTTTTTTTTCCAATGACTAAATTAAAGCAGCAAGGTTGTCTCTTGAATACAAAATCACTAAATCTCTGTCAGCCACCTAACTTCTGCATCTGTGGAAAAAATAAGAAGAAGAAGAAGAAGAAAATAAAAGTGAGAAAAGAGTCCGCCCAATTGTTTAGCAAGCAAACTCACAAATAAAAGCTAATGTCTCAACAAAGTCAATATGACTAAACTCACCAACTATATTACTGATATTCCTCAACTAACTCTTGTGTTAAATTTGAGTTAATGCTATTACACAAGAATTTACAGGTTGAGGTGAAACTACAATTAGTGTGACGCATTGCACAAACAAACAAGACATGAGCATCAAACTGTTGCAAGATCATCATTCTTTTTCTTTTTTCTATTTTCATTTTTTTAAATTTAGATAAGGTCCACAAGAAACAAAAAAGTTGTAACATGTTAGAACAACAATTTGAATAAATTCCATGAAATTTAGTAATGCCACCACTACATAACTACAGACTCATGAAAGAGCTACTATGGTCAAAATTAAACTGGTTAAACCACCAGCCTCGGGGAAAAATTCAAAGCCTGGTGTATAGAATGGTCATCAAAACAAACATACCAATTACTAGGCCTCTAAGCACACACACATCAGGGAAAATTCCCACAATAACCTTCAAGTTGATCATTAATTACAGATCAACCAAGATTTATTGCACACTTTCAACAAAAGAATGATCCCAACTTGTTTAACTTATTTTCCAGTTTGTCATCTCCGGTTTTCTAAATTTGAACCCTATCGTATTATCAAACTTTAACACGTCCACTTTCATGGCCATGTATTTTCAACCATGTCTCCGTGCGGCCCAAGGAAACATTTACACCTCTCCATTACCTTTTGGGAGCTCTATTAGCTCTCATATTCAAGAAGTTTCTGATTTGTCTCAGTATAAAATTCACAATTGTGTCTGTTTGGAAAAAATTTTGTATACAGCATTTTAAGTTATCCCTAGAACTTGAATCGCCTCATTCAAAATTTATGTTGTATGCCAAAGTATAATATGTCATCTTGATGAACCAATTCTGATGTAACCTGGCTCTTCCAATGACTACAACAAGAATGTGGCGGGCGAAATAGTTGAGACCAAAGTTAAATTAGAGTTCCTCCCATGAATTCTGTTCAGCCTACCAATGGAGGATTGTACAGACGAGAATGGAAATTTGCATCCTATCAGACTTTGTAGACACAAGGACACAGTTTTACAGTAGGGGATGTTGAAACACAACTTGAGGATTAGCAGGTAACAGAATTGCAAGAAAATTCACTAGTAACTGAATTGCAAGAAAAGGAAGAAGAAAAACCAATGAAACCATCCTTTTCCCATCATGCGGAATTCAGATACAAGACCCAATATGTAAACTAATGAATAGGGGAAAAAACTCATCGGAATATACAACTCCACATGCGGTGGGGGGAAAAAATATGAGCCCAACGCCCTATTAGGAATTCACTAATATACAATTTTGAGTTCATTGCAAGTTAAAAATAACAATTTCATAACTAAACTCATCCTTGGGTTTTTTTTTAAATCTTTGGTAGGACTCATAATTACCATAAGCATTGAACTGTTAATAAATAACAAAAAGAAATGGCATACAAATCCTATTTCACATTCCTCTACACAAGAATAAAATTCACAATTGTGTCTGTTTGTAAATAATTTTGTAAATAATAGCTCTCATATTTAAGAAGTTTCTGATTTGTCTCAGAACAAAATTCACAATTGTGTCTGTTTGTAAATAATTTTGTATACTGCATTTTAAGTTATCACTTGAACTTGAATCGTCTCATTCATAATTTATATCGTATGTCAAAGTATAATACATCATCTTGATGAACCCATTCTGATAAATAGGAGACTTCATCATATTTCTTCTTATATTGTTATTTCTGTGCTTTGAGGGTTGCCAAAATTTATGACTTTAAGCATCATTTTTTAAATGAGCATTGCTTTTCTAGAGTTTCGCTTCCAATTGACCCCAATTCCAATTAAGATGGTGATTATTAGTTGGGTTACCTTAGCTAGCAGTAAACCTACTAAAACCAAACCCCCCCTCCCCCACTTCAGTTTAATATACAATTTTGAGGTTCATTGCAAGTTAAAAATAACAATTTCACTACTAAATTTATCTTGGGTTTTTTTTTTTTTTTTTTTTAATCTTTGGTAAGACTCACAATTAGCAAAAGCATTGAACTGTTAATAAATAACAAAAAGAAATGACACGCAAATCCTATTTCTCATTCCTCAACACAATAAAATGGGATCTCCAGGAATATATTAATTCGGGTTCCATTCTCTATATACAGAAGAGTGTGTGTATATAGCAGTAAAATCACACTGACCTAGTTTCACCGCAGAGATGGTGTTATCCATATGCAACAATTAGTCCAGAAAGGATGATTAGGGTAGAACTGCTCGACAGTCCTATTCTTTAAACTGTACACTCCCACCACATCATTAACTCCATATGGACTGCAAAATTTACTACCCCCGTCATCAATAAAGTAAATGCAATCCGCCTGAAACTCTGGATGATCCAAGCTTGAAAGACAAATCGATTGATTACTACCCAAAAACAAACATTGATCACCCAAGCTGCGCAATGTAATCCAACTTTTGCGTTCATCCAATTTGTGCACTATAAATCTATCCCTGTGATATTCATCACGACGATCAGAATCCACTAGCCTGCAAATCTTCATCAACTCGCCACTAAGAGACTCCACAAGGTAAAACCTATATAGTCCAGAACGAGCTGGATCCACATAAAATCCCCCCAAACTCCTGCTAATAGTATGGTAGTGACAAGCAAAAACATATCCCAAGCAATCAACGGCATAAAACATTCCGTTGTAGTACATGACATCTTGCAACTGATAGGAATGCCATGCTATGAAATTCCACTTTGAGTCACCAGTTTGGCAAAATGCGAATGATTGTAGGTGTGGAAAAACAGCCATTACAATGAAACCGTGTTCTGTATGGCTCATTGTGAACCTACCCAAACACAATAATTTGTCACTTTCATGATAATAATGGCTTTTTCTAAGAAGAGGGGAATAAAAATCAATGCTTGATGGGAGTGAAATTTGAGACCTAGTGAGTGGATTGAACAAGTTCATATCACCAGAGTGAGATTGGCAATCCATAGTTAATAACCATCCATTTGAAGACCCACATAGCCACTTACCTTGTAGTTCAGGAATTGAACAACTGTACAATTTGTTGTTGGTGAGGCTGAAAAACTGGTGGGTGGTTTGAGAATTGTTTGGACTCAGATTGATCAAAAGGAGTGCCTTGGAAAGGCGAATAGGGTCCTCTTCGATTGATGATGAGATTGATCTGAACAATGAACAAACTGAACTGAACAAGAGACGATCTAATAAATTGTCGAGTCGATGGTAAATAGATACCCATAAATCCACAGAGAGGTCTAGCCATGACAACCCCACCATGATGATGAGTACACAACTCTTTCAATTCTGTAGATTGAAAGAGGGTTTGTAAATGTGATGATTTGGGAACTAGGGTTTGTACTTTGTAGTGAAAAGGAATTTGATATACAAAAGGAGTCCCTGATCAGGAAAGAGAGTTTTAGTGCGGAAGACCTAATCGAACACTTTAATTTCTTAAACCAATTTTGTGTGGATTGGTTAAAGAAAAAATAAAAAAATTAAGTACTGAATTTTAAAATTTTGAAATGATTGAATTTGTAGTACTCAAAATAATGTTTCAAGTTAGATTGTATTCAATTATTGTTTTCATTAGAGTTAAAGTATTAAGTGGATTTTTTGCCTTTTTTTTATTTTTTTTATTAAGTGGTACATTTTTATATGCACTAAAAAAATATAAGTGCTAAAATTTTTCATTTTCAACGCATAATTTGGTTATCAAACACACTTGCGGTGTTGAAATAATAAGTGCTTAAATTTTAAGTGATAGAATATTAAATTGTTAGGTATTTTGAGTTAGCTGAAATATTAATCACTTAAAAAATAAGAGTATTTGGAAAATATGCTCGAAAATAGTGACTGTTTCTATAAAATGACAAAAAAATGACATGGAAATTTTATTCAACTCATTTGTTTTCAGGCATTTTTGTCTTTTAATAAATTAAAAGTAAAATTAAGTGATTGTTTGAAAAACAAGCTAATTTTTATCAGCTTAATTTTCAGCTAGTTTTGTTTAAACACTGATATTTTAAGCTATCCTAAACACTTCTATTTACAAAACAGTAACTTGTTTTCCCCTCAGAATCCGTAATTCATGACTTGATTTCTATTTTTTAGCTAACCCAAAAGGTCTCTAAGTGGAGTAAATATTCATTGTAACGGTTATTTTGCTGACATAGTATAACAAGTAAATCTGCACTCTTTATTTATCCATCTACACCCTCTATTTTTAGGAAAAATTTCATCCACAAGCACAAACCTCAAATCTGTGAAGTATGTTATTTTGCTAACGTGGTATCTTTTGTCTAGTTTCTCTAAATCATGCACGCAATTTGACCAGCTTTCGGGTTTTGAAGAACCATACAAAGTCCAGTAAAAATTCTTCAACACCTTGGGATTTTGAGCTCGCATCTGGTTTAAGTTTTTTGGTATTTTCTACTTTGCAGTTTCTTTGTTTTTCCTTTTTTCTGATTGTAAGGAATGTGTGTCTTCTTTTTCAGATAGACTCCTATCCCATGTGTGCCTTGGCATCTTGTGCTCCTTTGAGCATATTTTCTTTGAGCTTCCTGTAATATCTTGGAGTATGCCCCTCTTTTTTTGGACTTTTTTTTACCCTTTTCCGAAAAAAAAAAAAAAAAAAAGTATATAACAGACTTTTGGTTTAAAGAGAATTATATTTTACAAGTGTTTAGCAAATGTCTTTTTGTTTGCTTGTATTTAGCCTACTATTGCTCCAAAAACTGATTATTTTTCAAATCAAACTCCATATGATATTTCTTTTTAGGATAAATAATATTTTGTACCGTTATAGTTTGGGTGTAATTTTATTTTGGTTTCTGTAGTTTCAATTTTGTCAATTTAGTCCATTCATGAAAATATCCTACAGATTTTGGCAGATTTAGGATGAGTATAGGTCTGTAAAGTATAATTTCTCCAAGTAAATTTACCATTATGGCCGTAATGGTACCTCATGTGTGGATCACATGACTTATTTCTATAAAAAAAAATGTAAGAAATTTTGATGAATGGACTAAATTGAATCTAAATTGAAACTGTAAAGACTAAATTGATAAAAATGAAACTATAGGAACCAAAATGACATCACATCCAAACTACAAGAGTGCAAATTGTAACCCTTGTTTTCATAAGAACAAGATTGTAACACGTGTTCCCGCGGGCAGAATTTAATTGCATTTAGCATACATATTAATAATTTATTAATGATGTGATTACTTGTGTTAAGTGAGTTTTAACTCACTAAGGTGATTAGGGGTGTCCAGATTGGAACCCACAGATAGGCCATTGTGGCAGTCCCAGTTTGGCACAGTGATGATAGGTCCTTGTGTGATGGGACAGATATGAAAAATAATCCTTATGTGCTTAACTGTTTATTAAAGCATATGTGAATATTTTAATATGTTAATTTTATAGCATGTTAATTGTTAGACCATTTTTATGGTCCGTCAGGGATACTTTTGTTAGGACGAATTGGACACATTGCATAATTAGGAGGTTAATTAGCAACTTCATAAATTCTGTTGGACCACTTTTGGGACTCATGCGTGATATAGACAAACACTCATTTAAGTTTGAGATAATTTTAATAAATTTCATTAGCTAACAGGGGTATAATTGTAAAACTTACAAAACTTAGGGGAGGCAAGTATAGAATAGGAAATTTGGGTTGCATGTCATGGGACACATGACTCATCAATGAGGGTCATCACCTTCATTTTGTTAGTTAAGCAAATATAGAGAATTTTGTACGGAATCAACGGCGACGACGACGATTTCGGCGATGATTGACGTGTTTAACAGCGAGCAATTCTAAAACATGCTATATATTTGGACTCCGGGAGGTGAGTCTAACACAATGGTATAAATCTTATTGCGTTTTGAGACAGTTTTTCTGTGCCCAATTTGGGAACTTAGCTCATAATTTGCTAATTTGGTATAGGAATTGTACCTGGGTATTACTAGGCTCTTAATTCGGCTAATAAGAGCGAAATCCTTAATGTGAGTGACAGTAATTATAGAATCTAGATAATTCCTTGTTTGAAATAATCTTTGTAATGCAAAGCATGTCTACTTGTATAAATTAGCATATCTAGTTATTATTGGGCAAACCCACATAATTAATAAGACCCATTGGCTTTGAGTAATTTGAATTTGTGAATTGTACGGTGTAATGTAGTATTTGAGCATATTGAGTTGTATACTTGGGTCGAAGCAGAACTTATACTTGCCATCGAAGTGATGAGACCAGGTGCCAAAATTGGCTATGGGGTTGCACGCCTGAAAGGAAGAGGTGTGGATCTCGGTTAGTCGCGCGGGCAAACGTGAAAGGGTGGCCGGTACTTGCGTTCCCGGAGAGTGTAGTTATGTGTAGAAAGATGAGATTGAATATGTTTATTACCCATGTTTATAATTATTGGCATTCACCAACATATAGCTGATATATTGTGGTGGTTATTAAATAACCATTGTAGGTAATAAAGGCAACTCAACAAAGGAATAAAGATATGGAATTCGCGAGGCAACGTGGGTGTCGGGTTTTTGGCTTAGTTAAAATGGATAACATCTTGTGTGGGTAGTTTACTTGTAATTTGGCATAAACTTGTAATATGGAAGTTCTAGTTTGGAATTAGCGAAGAACAACTTATGTTTTGTAACATGCTTTCAAGCTATGTTTTCTAGTTTGGTTGTTTATATGCTTGTAATGGCTAGTTGGGAAGCTTACGTTAGGTAAATGAGGATTGTATCATGTTAATTATATTTGATTTGGCGATATTTTACCAGATGTTGTACATGTTTAGTTTGGTGTTTAGTTTTAAAAAGTAGGAGCTGCTGAGAATTGGGTTCTGCTGCCGTGAATCAATCGACCGATGGCCCGACCCAATCGACTGGATCGTGTAGCAGAATGCCAAATTTCTAGAGTTGGGGTGTCCAGTCGACTGGACCCAATGTTCAGTCGACCGGGCCTCAAAATTCTCAATCTATCGGATCTATCAGTCGACCGGACCAGTGGGTTCTCGGAAATCAGCTCTTGGTAATTTGCATGTCCAGTCGACCGGGTCCCCGATCAGTCGACTGGATACCCTGTTTCAAATTGATTTGTTATGAAAAGTGTTTTAAGAGTGGATGATTGTTTATAACTTTGATTTTAAACCTAATAATAGATCTTTAGGGGTATAAGAGGAGCCTTGGAGGCGTGCTACGTGTCCTAGAATCATATATGTAGTTCCAGGGCGTGACAAAAATATAAATAGAAATAGAATTCGACCAGATTTAATTTCAGTGTATTCTCAAACAGGCTAATTAATACTTATCTTAAAGATAGTATTAGTTAGTTCTAATAAAACCACATACAAAGTGACTATGGGCTGAACTAGATGATATTTTAAACCAACTTTATGCCAGTCTAGCCTAGGGGAGAAAAAAACATACATATCCTAAAATGTGTGCAATTTCTTCTTCTTCCTTTTTCCCCTTCTAAGTAGAAGTTCTGGATCCAATCCAACCCTCATCCGTTTTAAGGCAACCGATGATCTGATCCGAATTATAATCCCATAGGTCATCAATTGTGGATGGGCTTCACAAATTTATGAATTGGGTTATTTCGAAAGGAAGTAATACTATGCTTTCTAAATTTTGAATTCCAAATTGATTTACAAATGCTTTGTCAGTTATACCACATGTTGGTACCATAATGATGTGAAAAAATATCATTCCAAAATACATGGCCTGAGACATTAAAAAAATAATATATGGGGCTAATATGGTATGAGAATTGTTATGTACACCGCTCAATTTTACAAAAGTACGAATTTTTAGAAGAAAAATGATTAGAATAAAAGAATTGGGGTGTACATAGCAAATACACGGGTGTGCATAGCAATTCCCATATAGTATACCTCCGGTGAAATTTGCATTAATATCAATTAGGCCCAAATATTTGACACAACATCAGTGACATCCTTTACTTTTTGTATTTGTGTTACGAGTTGTCACGCCCCGACGTAGCATAAATAAGGAAAGCGTTTAATTTCCTTTATGGACCCGTAGGTCGCGACAGTTTGAAGGATCGATTCCGTCCCAAACGTCGAACAACAAAACATAATAATCAGAGCAGAGCAAACAAGGCTTATAAGATTTTCTAACTTATTACATCTTATGATACGGGATCAACTAAGGCACAGACCGCCTTGAAACAAAACAATAGCTTAATGTCTATTACAGTCATCCTTATTACAAAATGGTCCATAACTTAAAACATGTAAACTTAAAGCATATAATAAGTAAACAGTTTTTCTCATTCCAAAAGCAGCCATTCTCATTTAGCGTAGTCATAAGGTCCTTCCTGATCATAACCTGAAAAGCCTGAACACGAATGTCCAGTACGCATCAACGTCGTCAGCTTCAAGAAGCTGGTGAGTATTAAAAACATAACTTTAAATGTAAAACATACTCATTTACCATTTTCCAATTCCCATTTAAATTCACAAATTTATATTTAAGATAAAGAGCTTGTTTAGAAAACGACCACAACATTATTCAAAAGATAAGTTCACACATATGTGACCGTGTATGAGAACGATGCACCATCTCATCTGACCGACTCTTTTCTCTCGACAAAACCCAACAACCCACTATCTTACTCCTGGTATCTTTGAAACACTAAGATAGCCACACTTTAGCAACGGGGCGCCAGGGAGTGTCCAGTTTGCCTCACACTTTGGTCCGGGGTACCAGGGAGTGTCCAATGCCTCACACTTTGAATACCCTAACCGCCATGCAAATACCGGGGCAACCCCTCACGCAGTATCCAGACTCGAGTATCAGGGAGTGTCCGTAGGCCACACTTTAGCACTACCATGGGTGCCAGGGAATGTCCAAGTTCGGCGTCACACACTTTAACGCTTCCATGGGCGTCAGGGAGTGTCCATATTTGCCACCGTCGCATTTCAAAGATACCCTCGCCGCAATCTCATCCACAACCACAATCTCAATCTCAAACACAACCACAACCACAACCACAACCACAACCACAATCTCATACTCTTTCCATACTACTATTACTCTTTTCCACACTGAATGACACCCACATGCATGTACCACTGACCCCACATGAATGATATGCACTTAAACATAAGCAAAATGCTGAATTAAATGAACAACACGCGTACGGGGATTAATAACTTGTAATTCATTTCCTTAATCAATTCAAATATAACTAATAGCATTCTGTATTAATAAAATTTTCAAACAGAATCTTAACAGTATTTAAAAATTGAACCAAACAGTCCCTAAATACAAAACATACAAAAACCAGAATCTGCCAGAGGTCGCGCGCGCGGGCCGCTCGCGCGATATGCCCAATTTTCATTTTATATATAAACTTTTCAGTCTGCCTGAACAAGCTCAGGTCGCGCGCGCGGATCGCTCGCGCGAAGGGTTCCTCGCGCGACCCTCGCTCGCGCGATCTGCCTAAATTCCATTTATATATATAAACTCTTCTGTCTGCCTGGGGAAGCAAGGATCGCGCGCGTGGATCGCTCGCGCGACGGGTCGCTCGCGCGGTCCGCTCGCGCGATCTTCGCGCGCGCGATCGTGGCGCGAGATGAAGCTAAGGCTTCTTCTTCCTCGCAGAAACTGCTCTGTTTCAGCTTAATGGGGTCTATTTGACCCATTTTGCAATTCTAAAGTATATAGGACATATAATATATGGATCTCTTCGGTTTTTCACAAGGATTATGATTCCAAAATCAATTTAACACCATTTGATCCATAGCTCTCCAATTTTATGAAAAACTAAAACATGTCAAAACTTCATTTCTAATATACTTTCTCATGTGAACATATTAAAGTCTAATACTTTAAACATGGCATGTAGGATGTATAATCTTTCATATTTCATTCTAAAAACGAATTTTGGTTGAGTTTGGAAAATTGTGATTTTTGAAGCTCAAGCTTCCATGGACGAATTTAGCAATGGAGGATCATTAATACATACACAAACTTAGTAACTAAGCATGAATTTACATTCTAGAGTGAGTTTAGAATACTCACTGTGATATAGATAGAAGGAATTGTTGAGAAAGAAATAGAAATACGACAATCCAACCCAAGCTTTGGCTATGGAGGATTAGAAGTTTCTTCTTCTCTCTAAAATAATCTGTGTTAACTCTCTGTGCTCTCTCTGGAACTCCAGTGTATTTGGTTTACTAAGATTGTAGATTAAAGTGTGTGTATGTGGTGTATATATAACCAATCCTCAACTTGGAGCTCAAGTTGATTACAATATACTCTACAAATGAGTTTTGTTTTCAATTAATTAAACAACTTACACACTGATGTATATAAACGTGTAGAGTTGTATAGCTCTCAGATTACACTAAGGGTCAAGTAGCTTAGTAGGGGTCAAAATTAGGAGTGTTTGGCAAAATCAACTTTTGGCACAACAAAAACACACACAAGCTATACATTCCCAAACAAGTGCAAAGCAATCATTAGCAACATTAAATAGATATAAAGTAAATGCCCAATCAGTCACTTCCACAATCTGTGGAAGTTCAACACAGCGTGGACAGTTTTGAGTATAAACTGGTATTTTCGGGGTGCCGTGTTCACCACAAAAATACCGAAATTTCATTTTTGTGTAAGAATTGATTTCCCGGTTTCATAAAAATACTGTTTGAGTCAAAAGGAAATATTTCCACCATTTTGAAATACAGATTTTGAAATCCACACAAGTATTACTAACTTTTGTAAAAATTACAATTTGACCCCAAAAGAATTTAAATTATGAAATAAAACAAGAAATCAGTTTTAACATATAAGAATTGTAAATAAACAGGAGATTAACAATACAGATTAATCATGAAAATTCAAATTGAATTTTAAAATGTCCAATGCAAGTACAAGTAATTAAATGAAAATGCAGGTTATTACACCCTTCCTCCCTTAAACGGGATTTCGTCCCCAAAATCAAGACTAACTAGTCATGAAACAATTCCGGGTACTTCTTCCGCATATCAGCTTCAACTTCCCACGAGACTTCATTCTCGTCATGGTGATTCCACTGAACCTTCACCAATGGGATGTCCTTATTCCTCAACTTCTTGATACTCTGATCCAGAATCTTCACAGGCCTCTCTTTGTAAGAAACGTTATGACTCGTCTCAATATCGTCATAACTTACCACGTGCGAGGGGTCTCGTATGTACTTTCTCAGCATACTCACATGAAATACATTGTGAACCCCAGACATCTTTGGTGGTAGTGCTAGTCGATAGGCCACTTTCCCAACAAGTTCCAAAATCTCGAACGGTCCGATGAAACGTGGAGCTAACTTCCCTCTCTTGAGGCCAAATCGTACTACTCCTCGTGTCGGTGAAACCTTAAGAAGTACGTGATCTCCAATACTGAATTCCAAATCTTTCCGGCGTCGACCAGCATAACTCTTATACCGGCTTTGAGCGGTCCTCATCCTTTCCTTGACCAAGGAAATCTTCTCGTTGGTTTCTCTAATCAAATCTGGTCCCAACAATTCTGTATCCCCAACTTCTGCCCAACACAATGGAGAACGACATGGTCGTCCGTACAATGCTTCGAACGGAGCCATACCGATACTCGTGTGATAACTGTTGTTATAAGCAAATTCCACCAACGGCAAGTGTGTCTCCCAAGATTCCTCAAAATCGATCACACAAGCCCTAAGCATATCTTCCATGATCTGATTAACACGCTCAGTTTGTCCATCTGTCTAAGGGTGAAAACCAGTGCTCATCTTGAGCGAGGTTCTCATAGCTTCTTGCAGACTTTCCCAAAATCCAGAAGTAAAACGTGCGTCACGGTCTGACACAATTGACATAGGTGCACCGTGAAGTCGCACAACTTGTTGTATGTACATCCGGCTCATCTTTTCTACCGGGTATGTCATACTGTAAGCAATGAAATGAGCTGATTTCGTCAATCGATCCACGATTACCCACATAGCGTCATGATTCTGCTGCGATCGAGGCAATCCTACTACAAAATCCATCGTGATGTGCTCCCACTTCCAACCAGGAATAGGTAGCGGTTGCAACAATCCTGATGGTCTTTGATGCTCGGCTTTGACTTGCTGACATGTCAAACACTTAGATACAAATTCGGCCACATCCTTCTTCATACCTTCCCACCAGAAATTTCTCTTCAAATTTTTATACATCTTAGTTCCTCCCGGGTGAACTGTATACCTTGACTTATGTGCTTCTTCCAGAATATCCTTCCTTAGCTCTCCATAATCTGGCACACATAATCTATTCCTGCAACGATAACCTCCATCGATTCCCACTTTCCATTCTGTCGGGTCTTTCTCTGACATCTTCGCAAACCATGTCTGAAACTTCTCATCTTCTTTCTGAGCTCCAAAAATGCGGTCGATAAGAACAGGCTGTAGGATGAGACATCCGAACAATTGTCCTTCTCCTTCTTCAGCACTCTGTACATCGAATTCCGCCAACGTCTCCAATGCTCTCCATTCTCTAACCATTAAGGAGGCGATCATTGCACGAGTCTGTCGACTCAAGGCATCAGCAACCACATTAGCTTTACCAGGGTGGTACTCTAACGTGAAGTCGTAATCTTTGATTAGCTCCATCAATCTACGCTGCCTCATGTTCAACTCTTTCTGTGTGAACAAATATTTTAGGCTCTTGTAATCGGAGAACAAATCAAACTTCTCACCGTAGAGATAGTGTCTCCAAATCTTGAGTGCAAATACCACTGCCGCCAACTCCAAATCATAAATGGGATAGTTCAACTCATTCGGTTTCAGCTGTCTAGATCCATAGGCAATAACTCTGCCATCTTGCATAAGTACACACCCTAACCCTTGATATGATGCGTCACTAAATATAGTGAACTTTTCATCAGGCTTGGGTATTGCTAGTACTGGTGCGATAGTGAGTCTCTCTTTTAACTCTAGAAAGGCTCGCTCATGCTTCTCTGTCCACTCGAACTTCAGATTCTTCTTTGTCAATCCAGTCAATGGTGCGGCTAATTTAGAGAATCCCTCAACAAATCTCCTGTAATAGCCTGCGAGTCCAAGGAAACTTCTAACCTCCGTAGGGTTGCTCGGCCTAACCCAGTTGGACACAACATCGGTCTTGGACGAATCCACTGAAATTCCTAGAGATGACACCTTGTGTTCCAAAAATTTTACTTCTTGTAACCAGAACTCACACTTACTGAATTTGGCATACAACTGATGGTCCTTGAGCGTCTGCATCGCAATCCGTAGATGTTGCTCGTGTTCTTCTCCTGACTTAGAATAGATCAAAATATCATCTATAAAGATGATGGCAAACTGATCCAAATAAGGCTTGAACACTCTGTTCATCAGATCCATAAACACTGCCGGGGCGTTCGTCATTCCAAACGGCATCACCAGAAATTCATAATGACCATATCGGGTTCTGAACGCAGTCTTAGGTATGTCTTCCTTTCGTACCCTCAACTGATGATATCCCAACCTTAGGTCTATCTTGGAAAATGTCGTAGCTCCTTGTAGTTGATCAAACAAATCGTCGATCCGAGGCAAAGGATACTTGTTCTTGATAGTCACGCGATTCAATTCTCTGTAGTCGATACACAGTCTGAGTGTCCCGTCCTTCTTCTTCACGAATAACACCGGTGCTCCCCAAGGCGATGTACTTAGACATACAAAACCTAGGTTCTCGAGCTCTTGAACTTGTTACTTCAATTCCAATAGTTCGGTGGGGGCCATTCTGTAGGGAACCTTGGTGATCGGTACGGTACCCGATATAAGCTCAATACAGAACTCTATACTTCTCTCGGGCGGCAAACCAGAAACGTCTTGAAATACTTCTTCGAAGTCCTTGACTACGGGTATAGATGACGCTGTCATCTCCGTACTGACGACTTCGATGTTGGCTAAACATCTAGTGAGGAACATATCTCCCAAAGGATTACATTGAAAATCAAATGATTGATTCTCATTGTTGGAGAATGTAATTCTCTTCCTCGCACAATTCAGCGTTGCTTGATTCTGAGAGAGCCAATCCATCCCTAGGATTATGTCAAACTCCTTCATCGATAGGACGATCAACCTTGCAAGGATTTCACGGTCTCCTATCCGTAGAGGACAATCCTTGCACACGTGTCCTAATCTGACTGCGGCTCCTAATGGTGATGTAGCCTTCAAAGCTTTCTCTAAGCGATGAGGTAAGATACCCAATCTCCGAATAGTATTAACAGATATGAACGAAAGAGCAGCACCCGTATCAAATAACACTTTAACATGGGAGTTAAACAGAGTTAATGTACCTTCCACTGCTTGCTAGTTAGGTTGAGCTTCTCCATAATCTCCTTCTTCGTACACAGTTCCATCATATCCAACGACATCAGGGATAACAGCATTCAAGCGAGTCTGACCCTGTTGACCATAAGTCACCTGCTTAGGAGCAGTGCAGAACCTACTGATGTGACCTGGTTTACCACAGTTGAAGCAGACTATCCCTTGCTGAGCAGCACGCCTTGGTGCCTTGCAATCACGAGCCAGATGACCAGGGTTGCCACAGTTGAAGCACTTTCCACTACTACTTCCTTCTCCTACTCGGGGTTGAGTTGGATAGGTAATAGCCTGTGCCTTCTTGCTTCCATCGAAATTTCTCTTCTGTCCTTGGGTACGATTCATTGGTGGTCTATTCCCAAAATTACCCCTCTGAGGCGGTCGGAAATCAAATTGCTTACGGTTCACTCGAGCATCCTCTTCCAGATCGGTAGCCAAACCAACAAGTCCTTCAAACGATTTATCTAGGTGGCCGAGGGTCAGGTGACGAATCTGCGGTGTCAGCCCTTGGTTATACTTACGGATCTTCTTCTCTTCAGTATCAACCAGGTGTGGAACGAACCTAGACAGTCTTTCGAACTGTGTGGTGTACTCTTGCACCGACTTGGTTCCTTGCGTCAGATCCATGAATTCCTTCTCTCTTCTGTGCCTCTCCGTAGCCGGGAAGTACTTTTCCAGAAATCTCCCCTTGAACGCAGCCCACGTCATCCCCATTGCAGCTCCATTCCCGATAGTAGCTATAACCGAATCCCACTAATTTGCGGCAGCGTCGGTCAACTGAAACGTAGCCAACCTCCTCTTGTCCATCTCGTTGCACTGGACAGCTTCGAACATGCGGTCCATCTGTCTTAACCACTGTTCCGCTTTCCAGGGTTCCGCGGTACCCGCAAACTGCTCGGGCATTAGTGCACGGAATCTCTCCAACAATTTGTCTCCAGTTTGACGGTCTCGTCGGTTGTCATTCGTATTACCGATTCTTTCCAATCGTCTGATAAACGCTTCGAACATCCCCGTAGGATCGGCAGCCTCGGGTGCTCCCTCGATCAAGTTCCTGTTCCTCCTTAGTCCTCCGGCCATTCTATGCATGATAGTGATAGTAGAATGAGAAACATGCATGCAACAGTGCTATGAAGTAATTCAAATGACGACAATATTCAAAAGAGTATATCTTATATATATATAACTTCTTGTCAAGTTGATACAAAAAGCATGTATGGTCAGATCAATGCCTACCCTATCTGTATGGGTTAGGACGCATGCAAGAGTTAATGTTACAAAAATGGGTCATTGCCCTACACTCTAATGCATGTAATTACAGCTTGCAAAAAGAGATAGAGCTAATAGTCAAAACAATCAATATGTACAAGGCGACATCTAAATGGTCAGTCATCGCCGTAAGTAGCCATCAACAGGTCAAGCGAGTCGGCCTGATGAAGTCGCTGAACATAGGAGGGGCCTGCCCCAAAGTTACAGCTGTGAGAGGTCATCAGTGAAGTAGGTCCAGGGGCATCTGCCTCAGGCAAGGCTGGCTCAAGTGCAAGTGCCTCCTCAAGGTCGACTGCAAAGTCGTCCCATCCTAAGCCATCCTCCTCGGCGTCCTCGGAAATAGGAGCGAACACAACGTCAACGTCACCGTCATCCTCAACGGCGGGGACGACCGGTGGAGGCACCTCCAGCTATGCAAGGTGGGCCTGCACAACCTGAACCTCGAGAGGTAAGTAGAAGGCATCGCTGTTAACCAAGCGAACCATCTCAACGAGTACTAAGCGTTGAATCTCTATAAATTAAAGAATCTCAAGGCGAGCACGGGACAGGTCGACCAGTCCTAATATGTGAATCTGATGCCAGAGGTCCAACTCGACGGTAGCAGCTGCACGCTGCCCAACAGCAGTGAAATAAAGGGTCGCCGAAGCCGGCACTATCGTTCCCACAGTAACCCAATGCCCTCCAAAAGCATCAGGTACAAACAGGGGCTGAGCTGGATCTATACCTGAAAAGGTACTACTTAAGTCAGAACAGAATAATCTTAGGCGTTTGGGTTCTGAGTCTATCCTCCCTGTCGTATCATTGGGTGTGTAACACTTAATGGAATGTGGAATCGGGTCTATACTGGTAAACCCTAACCTGGCTAAACTATCTTGAGATAAATCATAACCTGGCTCTGATACCACTAAATCCTGTCACGCCCCGACGTAGCATAAATAAGGAAAGCGTTTAATTTCCTTTATGGACCCGTAGGTCGCGACAGTTTGAAGGATCGATTCCGTCCCAAACGTCGAACAACAAAACATAATAATCAGAGCAGAGCAAACAAGGCTTATAAGATTTTCTAACTTATTACATCTTATGATACGGGATCAACTAAGGCACAGACCGCCTTGAAACAAAACAATAGCTTAATGTCTATTACAGTCATCCTTATTACAAAATGGTCCATAACTTAAAACATGTAAACTTAAAGCATATAATAAGTAAACAGTTTTTCTCATTCCAAAAGCAGCCATTCTCATTTAGCGTAGTCATAAGGTCCTTCCTGATCATAACCTGAAAAGCCTGAACACGAATGTCCAGTACGCATCAACGTCGTCAGCTTCAAGAAGCTGGTGAGTATTAAAAACATAACTTTAAATGTAAAACATACTCATTTACCATTTTCCAATTCCCATTTAAATTCACAAATTTATATTTAAGATAAAGAGCTTGTTTAGAAAACGACCACAACATTATTCAAAAGATAAGTTCACACATATGTGACCGTGTATGAGAACGATGCACCATCTCATCTGACCGACTCTTTTCTCTCGACAAAACCCAACAACCCACTATCTTACTCCTGGTATCTTTGAAACACTAAGATAGCCACACTTTAGCAACGGGGCGCCAGGGAGTGTCCAGTTTGCCTCACACTTTGGTCCGGGGTACCAGGGAGTGTCCAATGCCTCACACTTTGAATACCCTAACTGCCATGCAAATACCGGGGCAACCCCTCACGCAGTATCCAGACTCGAGTATCAGGGAGTGTCCGTAGGCCACACTTTAGCACTACCATGGGTGCCAGGGAATGTCCAAGTTCGGCGTCACACACTTTAACGCTTCCATGGGCGTCAGGGAGTGTCCATATTTGCCACTGTCGCATTTCAAAGATACCCTCGCCGCAATCTCATCCACAACCACAACCACAACCACAATCTCAAACACAACCACAACCACAACCACAATCTCATACTCTTTCCATACTACTATTACTCTTTTCCACACTGACTGGCACCCACATGCATGTACCACTGACCCCACATGAATGATATGCACTTAAACATAAGCAAAATGTTGAATTAAATGAACAACACGCGTACGGGGATTAATAACTTGTAATTCATTTCCTTAATCAATTCAAATATAAATAATAGCATTCTGTATTAATAAAATTTCCAAACAGAATCTTAACAGTACTTAAAAATTGAACCAAACAGTCCCTAAATACAAAACAGACAAAAACCAGAATCTGCCAGAGGTCGCTCGCGCTGGCTGTTCGCGCGAAGTGTCGCTCGCGCGATATGCCCAATTTTCATTTTATATATAAACTTTTCAGTCTGCCTGAACAAGCCCAGGTCGCGCGCGCGGATCGCTCGCGCGAAGGGTTCCTCGCGCGACCCTCGCTCGCGCGATCTGCCTAAATTCCATTTATATATATAAACTCTTCTGTCTGCCTGGGGAAGCAAGGATCGCGCGCGCGGATCGCTCGCGCGACGGGTCGCTCGCGCGGTCCGCTCGCGCGATCTTCGCGCGCGCGATCGTGGCGCGAGATGAAGCTTAGGCTTCTTCTTCCTCGCAGAAACTGCTCTGTTTCAGCTTAATGGGGTCTATTTGACCCATTTTGCAATTCTAAAGTATATAGGACATATAATATATGGATCTCTTCGGTTTTTCACAAGGATCATGATTCCAAAATCAATTTAACACCATTTGATCCATAGCTCTCCAATTTTATGAAAAACTAAAACATGTCAAAACTTCATTTCTAATATACTTTCTCATGTGAACAAATTAAAGTCTAATACTTTAAACATGGCATGTAGGATGTATAATCTTTCATATTTCATTCTAAAAATGAATTTTGGTTGAGTTTGGAAAATTGTGATTTTTGAAGCTCAAGCTTCCATGGACGAATTTAGCAATGGAGGATCATTAATACATACACAAACTCAGTAACTAAGCATGAATTTACATTCTAGAGTGAGTTTAGAATACTCACTGTGATATAGATAGAAGGAATTGTTGAGAAAGAAATAGAAATACGACAATCCAACCCAAGCTTTGGCTATGGAGGATTAGAAGTTTCTTCTTCTCTCTAAAATAAATCTGTGTTAACTCTCTGTGCTCTCTCTGGAACTCCAGTGTATTTGGTTTACTAAGATTGTAGATTAAAGTGTGTGTATGTGGTGTATATATAACCAATCCTCAACTTGGAGCCCAAGTTGATTACAATATACTCTACAAATGAGTTTTGCTTTCAATTAATTAAACAACATACACACTGATGTATATAAACGTGTAGAGTTGTATAGCTCTCAGATTACACTAAGGGTCAAGTAGCTTAGTAGGGGTCAAAATTAGGAGTGTTTGGCAAAATTAACTTTTGGCACAACAAAAACACACACAAGCTATACATTCCCAAACAAGTGTAAGGCAATCATTAGCAACATTAAATAGATATAAAGTAAATGCCCAATCAGTCACTTCCACAATCTGTGGAAGTTCAACACAGCGTGGACAGTTTTGAGTATAAACTGGTATTTTCGGGGTGCGGTGTTCACCACAAAAATACCGAAATTTCATTTTTGTGTAAGAATTGATTTCCCGGTTTCATAAAAATACTGTTTGAGTCAAAAGAAAATATTTCCACTATTTTGAAATACAGATTTTGAAATCCACACAAGTATTACTAACTTTTGTAAAAATTATAATTTGACCCCAAAAGAATTTTAATTATAAAATAAAACAAGAAATCAGTTTTAACATATAAGAATTGTAAATAAACAGGAGATTAACAATACAGATTAATCATGGAAATTCAAATTGAATTTAAATATGTCAAAGGCAAGTACAAGTAATTAAATGAAAATGCAGGTTATTACATGAGTAATACTTGGGACACAACTTTCACACAAAAGTTGTGTGAAAGTTGTGTCTCAAGTATTATTAAGTGACATCACAAGAGAGAGAGATAGACACATCTTACAGAAAAGTTGTGTGAAAGTTGTGTGAAGGTTGTGTCTCAAGTATTAATATTCTTATGTTATAGTTCACCCCACCAACTATATAATCTTTCCAAAATGACTATAACACCCAAATTTATTCTACAAATGTGTAAATCGGGAATTCTGAATTTGTCCAAACAAAGCCCAAATCTCCCATATCATCAACATGACTCATGAGATACAGACCACTAACAGTTGCCCTAAAGCACTCAACCTTGTTTACATTCTAATTCCTTGAGAACAATTAAAGAGAGTTATTTATTGTTTACTTTGTAATTCTTTGAGAGCAATTAAAGAGAGCTCTTTTATTGTTTTCATCTATTCATTCTAAAAGATAGTGTATTTATATTGTAATCAAACAATTCTTCATCCTTGAAGTTGTAAAGAAGAGTTGATGTAGTCCTTGCTCTAAGTGAAGGGTTTTTTTTATTGGAGAGGTAAAGAAGTTCTAGAAGAACTTGTAAGAGAGGTTTGACCTTCACCCAAAGAAGGTTGTTTAGTGAAATCCTCAACAGGTATTCTTGAGGGATGGATGTATGTCGCGAATTGCGGATTGCCGAGCCACTTGAAAATTCGGTTTGCAAGTGTCTCTTTCCCTTTCTCTTTCCTTATTATTTTTTTATTGGTTATTGTTGTTGCTTAACTTTTAATTTGTCATTAGTCGTTAGTAATCTTATTCACCCCCCCTAAGGATTACTTTTGGGCCAACAATTTCTTTTCAGCGGGTTTGATAGTGTATCACATAATTAAAAAAGCAGTAAAAAAACTACTAAAAACTTTAAGTGAAAATTTTCTACTAAAAATAATCATTGAATGTAGTATATTTCAGTACTTGAAACGTTGTTTTTAATATTGCAAAATCAATCACTTGAAATTTTCAGTACTTGAAATTCAACATTTAATTTTCAGTACTTAATTTTCAGTGTTATCAAACGCACCCTTAGTTTGTTTGTTTATTTGTTTGTTTGTTTTTTTTTTTAATACATTTAATTATTATCAGTATTATCATTAAATTCTAATTAGTTAAATGCTAATTAAATGCCTTCCCCAACAAAACACAGCCCCATATTAATTAAATGCTTTTGGACGACTGATTTGTAGTTATTTTTGTGGTTCAAAATAGTTTGATACTTTTTATTAAGGGAATATAGATTGATACTTACTATAACTAATTCATGCCAATATTTGAGGGCTCCATTTTGAAAACTCGCTACATGCAGGAACTCGGGGCCGGCCCTAATTTTCTTCTTCCTTTTTCCTCTTCTGCGTAAACGAGCTGGATCCAATCCAACCTCGTCTGTTTTAAGGGTCATACATGTTGTGACCAATAAGACATGGCCCGAGATACTAAAATGTTTTTAACTATTCATCAAAAACTGTAATCAACTCGTCGAGCGGATTGTAGTTTACTTGGTATAGCCTCTCTCTTCTCAGTGGGGAGGGAGAGGAACTCGAATCCCTATAAGGGATTCTAGTTACTTGCCCTCTACTTATTCTTCTGTCGGAATGAATTGCCCTTGTTGGGCTTTACTGTAGGCCAGTGTGGGGCTTTGTAATTGGATTGGGACTGGAGTGTGTGTGTGTGTGGGGTGTGTATGTGTATCCAGTCCGGATCCAAGTAAGTATCCGGAAAAAAAAAAAAAAAAAAATAGAAACTGCAACCAACTCCGCAGGCATTTACCTAAAAAGAAAAATGTATTTCCAATCTCCCAGAAGAATTTAAATTAATATTTAAAAACCAAAAAGCTTTAGTGAATTTAAAATTTTGCTACGGTCCAGAAACTATATAATTCCTCCTTAAACAACACTCTATCCATTATTTCCAAGCTCCCAAATGTTCAAAAGAAAACTATTCCAAACAAATCAAAATAATAAATCAAAAGGAATTTTTTTTTCCCAATGACTAAATTAAAGCAGCAAGGTTGTCTCTTGAATACAAAATCACTAAATCTCTGTCAGCCACCTAACTTCTGCATCTGTGGAAAAAATAAGAAGAAGAAGAAGAAAGAAGAAGATCGAAGAAGAAGAAAATAAAAGTGAATAAAGAGTGAGCTCAATTTTTTAGAAAGCAAACTCACAAATAAAAGTTAATGTTTCAACAAAGTCACAATAATAGTTGCATGATTAAGATGACTTAAACTCACCAACTATATTACTGATATTCCTCAACTAATTCTTGTGTTAAATTTGAGTTAATGCTATTACACAAGAATTTACAGGTTGAGGTGAAACTACAATTAGTGTGACGTATTGCACAAACAAACAAGACATGAGCATCCCAAGATCATCATTTTTTTTTTCTTTTTTTTAATAAGACTTAGATAAAGGCCACAAGTAACAAAAAAGTTGTAACATGTAAGTACAACAATTTGAATAAATTCCATGAAGAAACAACATTTTGAATAATTTCCATGAAATTTAGTAATGCCACCACTGGCACTGCATAAATACATACTCATCAAAGAGCTACTCTGTCAATGATCAAAATTGAACTGGTTCAACCACTAGCCTCAGGGCATAGAATAGTCACCAGCACAAACTTATTACACTACAAAAGAAATTTACCAATTACTAAGCCCTCTAAGCACACACAATAACCTTCACATTGATCATTAATTACAGAAGATCAACCAAGATTTAGTGCACGCTTTCAAACCAAAGAATGATCCCAACTTGTTAACTTATTTTGCAGTTTGGCCTCTCCGGTTTTATAAAATTGAACCCTATACTGTTACTCCTATCAAACTTTAATATATCCGCTTTCATGGACACATACTTTCCTATCATGTCTCCATGCGGCCTGAGAAAACATTTACGCGGCACCTCCATTACCTTTTGAGAGCGCTCTAATAGCCATCATATTTAAGAAGTTTCTGATTTGTCTCAGAACAAAATTCACAATTGTGTCTATTTGTAAATAATTTTGTATACAGCATTTTAAGTCATCACTTGAACTTAGAATCTTCTCATTCATAATTTATATCGTATGTCAAAGTATAATACATCATCTTGATGCATCCATTCTGATAAATAGGAGAGGCTTCATTATATTTCTTCTTATATTGTTATTTATGTGCTTTGAGGGTTGCCAAAATTTATGACTTTAAGCATCATTTTTTAAATGAAATGGGATCTCTAGGAATATTTTAATTCGCGTTCCACTTGCTATATACAGAAATGATTTAAAAAGTATATTATAGATAGGGGTGTAAAAAAAACCCGGCTCGACGGGCGGTCCGAAGCCCAGCCCAGCCCAAAAAAACGGGCCTTAAGTCCGGCCCAAGCCCGAGATTAGGCCAGCCCGGCCCTAGGCCCTAGCATCCCGGGTAGGGCCTGGGCCTATCTCTCGAAGCCCAAGCCCGACCTGAGCCCTGCCTGAGGCCCGCATAAAAACCCGATTAAAAGCTTCGCAATAATAAAAATATTGATTGTTTTCAAGTATTAAAATATAAAAAATTGCAAGTTGCTATAATGAAAGTTATTTCCAACCTATTAACAAAATAGCTACATGTATAATAGTATTCATACAATTTTAGAATAAATTTAAAGCGCTCACTTAGGCTCTACCATAAGGCCTAGGGCCAGACCTGGATTGTGAACTCTTAAGCCCGGCATGAGCTTGATCCGACCCGACCCGAAAAGATATATGAGCCCGTGGGCCAAAGCCCAAACCCGCCCAAGCCCGACGGGCCATTTTGACATCCCTAATTATAGATAATTTTGGATTGTTCACACAAGGCGCACACTTTTTTTGGGAAGCACAAGGTAGGGCTGTCAACGGACCGGATCTAAGCCTGGATCCGGCACTTTTTAACGGATCTGATCACTTTTACAGATCTATATCCAGATCCGGATCCATATATTATGTTAAAGAAACGTACCAGATATGATTTTGTAATATTCGATCCGCCTAAGACCCAGATCCGAATAACATCTAAATTGTGTGTATATATATTATGTATATACATAATACTTAAAATGTGTACATATATATTATATATAAACAAAACTAGATATATATTATATATTATGTACATGTATAATACTTAAAATGTGTACATATATATATATATATTATATAAACAAAACTAGATATATGTTATACATTATGTATGTATATATATATATCATACTTAAAATGTGTACATATATATTATATATAAACAAAACTAGTATGTAAATACATTTATTCAATATTTTGGACCGGATCCGGATAAACGGACCGGATTACCGGATTCGACTAAATCCGGATATGGACTGACCTACAGTAGATCCATTGGATCTAGATCCGGATATGGACTGATCTATAGTTTGGCGGATTTGGATCAGCCGATCCGGTCTGTTTACAGGCATAGCACAAGGTACATGCATTTAAAGCATAGTTGTGGTTTGTGTTGTGTGCCTAGCATTATTGTGTGTGTATTGGCCAGCTAAGGTCCGTCACCTATAAAATGGGCCCATAAAGTTGAGTGTCAAAAAGTGTGTGTGTGCGTGTGTATGTAGCAAAACTCATTCTAAAGGAAAATGTTTGGCGCACACATTTTTTGGCACACTATGCCTTACTTCGTGATGTTTGAATTTTTCACACTATTCTGTGCACCACTTACACAGCACAAGGTACATGCATTTAAAACTAGGTCTGAGTCAAAAAGTATGTCAAAAAGTGTGTGTGACACTACTCTATTCTAAATCCATTATTCCCAAGCTCCCAAATGTTTAACAAAGTTATTCCACAAAAATTAAAAGATTTTTTTTCCAAATGACTTAATAAAAGCAGCAAGGTTGTCTCTTGAATCCAAAATCAATAAATCAGTCAGTCACCTAACTTCTGTATCTGCAAAAAAATATAAAAAAAGTCAGCTCGATTTTTAGCAAGCAAAACTCACAAATGAAAGTTATGTTTGGACAAAGTTCGTAATGATAGGTGCATGATTAATGGTCCGTTTTGAGTGACATTTGCATAAATCATTCTCGCCGATTATAATTACATTGCTATATTCATTCTCAACAAATCTACTAGATGCATTCTAATACACAAGAAATTCTTGTGTTAAATTTGAGTTAACGCTATTACACAAGAATTTACGTGAAGCTATAATTCGTGTGTCCTATTGCACAAACAAACAAGACGTAAGCATCAAACTGTTGCAAGATCGTCACTCTTTTTTTATTTTTTTTATTTTTTTTCTCCCTTTTTTTCTCTCTTTCTTTTTTAATTTTTTTAATTTTTATTTTTAAGTTTTAGATAAAGCCAACAAGTAACATAAAGTTGTAACTTGTAAGAACAACAATTTGAATAAATTCCACGAAATTTAGCAATGCCACCACTACATAACTATAGAACTATGAAGCACCGACGCGTGCTGGTGTCAGACATGTGTCAGACGTGGACACGCGCCCGACACGCTTACGACACGTGTCCGACACGCCAAAAGTGTGTCCAACATTGTGTAATTGAGTTTTAACCCCCAGACACGTACCCGACACGCAAGGGACATAAAATTGGGCTTTAAAAAAGGAGAAGCACCACGTGGGGGCCAAACTAAGCCTTGGTAACTTATTTTGCAGTTTGGCCTCTCCGGTTTTCTAAAATTGATTGTATTATCAAACTTTAATACGTCCTCTTTCATCGCCACATTTTTCAACCATGTTTCTGTGCGGCCCGAGAAAACATTTACACGACTCCGTTACCTTTTGGGAGCTCTAATAGCTCTCATAATTAAGAAGTCTCTGATTAGTCTCAGTATAATATTCACAATTGTGTCTGTTAGGAAATAATTTTGTATACAGCATTTTAAGGTATCACTTGAACTTGAATCGCCTCATTCATAATTTGTATTGTATCTCAAGTATAATACGTCATCTTGATGAACCCATTCTGATAAATAGGAGACTTCATCATATTTTTTATTATATTGCTATTTTTGTGCTTTGGGTTGCCAAAATTTATGACTTTAAGCAACATTTTTCAAATGAGTATTGCTTTTTCTAATAAAGGTTCGCTTCCAATTGACCCCAAACCCAATTAAAATGATGACTAATAGTAGGGTTACCTCAGCTAACAGTAATCCAAAAAACAAAAAAAGTACATGGTCTATTCCTCTCATGAATTCTGTTCTGCCTATCAATGGAATAATTGTATAGACGAGAATGAAAGCATCCTATATTAGACTTTAAAGACAATAGAACGCAGTTTTACAGTATGGGATGTTAAAACACAACTCGAGGATTTGCAGGTAACAAAATTGCAAGAAAATTCACTAGAAAAAGAAAAAGGATAAAGGAAGAAGAAAAACCAATGAAACCATCCTCTTCCAATCATTTGGAATTCAGACAAAAGACCCAACATTGTAAACTAACGAAGAGGGGAGAAAACTTATCGGAATATACAACTGAGCCCAAAGCCCTATCAGGAATTCACTAATATACAATTCTGAGGTTCATTGCAATAACAATTTCATAACTAAACTCATCGTGGGTTTTTTTTATTATTAATCTTTGGTAGGACTCACAATTAGCATAAGCATTGAACTGTTAATAAAGAACAAAAGGAAATGACAAGCAAATCCTATTTCTCATTCCTCAACACAATAAAATGGGATCTCCAGGAATATCTATATACAGAACTACAGAAGAGTGTATATATAGCAATTAAATCACACTGACCTAGTTTCACCGCAGAGATGGTGTTATCCATATGCAACAATTAGTCCAGAAAGGATGATTAGGGTAGAACTGCTCGACAGTCCTATTCTTTAAACTGTACACTCCCACCACATCATTAACTCCATATGGACTCCAAACTTTACTACCCCCGTCATCAATAAAGTAAATGCAATCCGCCTGAAACTCTGGATGATCCAAGCTTGAAAGACAAATCGATTGATTACTACCCAAGAACAAAGATTGATCACCCAAGCTGTGCAATGTAATCCAACTTTTGTGTTCATCCAATTTGTGCACTATAAATCTATCCCTGTGATCTTTATCACGAAGATCAGAATCCACTAGCCTGCAAATCTTCATCAACTCGCCAGTAAGAGACTCCACAAGGTAAAACCTATATAGTCTCGAACGAGCTGGATACACACCAAATCCCCCCAAACTCCTGCTAATAGTGTGGTAGTGACTAGTAATGTCCCGACCAATTCTTCTTTTTTTATAAGCATTAATGCGCCAAGCAAAAACATATCCCATACAATCAATGGCATAAAACATTCCATTGTAGTACATGACATCTTGCAACTGATAGGAATGCCAATCTATGAAAGTCCACTTTGAGTCACCAGTTCGGCAAAATGCAAATGAATGTAGGTATGGAAAAACAGCCATAACCATGAAACCATCTTCTGTATGGCTCATTGTGAACTTACCCAAACACAATATTTTGTCACTTTCATGGTAATAAGAGCTTTTTCTAAGAAGAGGGGAATAAAAATCAATGCTTGATGGGAGTGAAATTTGAGACCTAGTGAGTGGATTGAACAAGTTCATATCACCAGTGTGAGATTGGTAACCCATAGTTAATAACCATCCATTTGAAGACCCACATAGCCACTTACCTTGTAGTTCAGGAATTGAACAACTGTACAATTTGTTGTTGGTGAGGCTGAAAAACTGGTGGGTGGTTTGAGAATTGTTTGGACTCGGAATGATCAAAAGGAGTGCCTTGGAAAGGCGAATTGGGTCGTCTTCGATTGATGATGAGATTGATCTGAACAATGAACAAACTGAACTGAAGAAGAGACGATCTAATAGTTTGTCGAGTCGATGGTAAATAGATACCCATACATCCACAGAGAGGTCTAGACATGATGAGAAGTCCACCATTGATGATGAGTACAGACCTCTTTCAATTAGAGGGTTTGTAAATGTGATGATTGGGAACTAGGGTTTGTATTGAAAAGGAATTTGATATACAAAAGGGAGTCCTGATCAGGAGAGAGAGAGTTTTAGTGCAAAGGACCTAATCACACTTAATTTCTTAAACCAATTTTATGTCGATTGGTTTAAGAAAAACTGAAAAATTAAGTATTGAATTTTAATTACTAAAAATTTGAAGTGATTGAATTTGTAGTACTTAAAATAATATTTCAATTACTGAAATAAACTATATTAAATCATTATTTTCAGTAGAAAATTTTCACTTAAAGTATTCAGTAGATTTTTTACTATTTTGTTTAAAAAAAAAAATTAAGTGGTATGTTTTTCATATGCACTGAAAAAGTGTAAGTGCTGAAATTTTTTTATTTTAACACATAATTTGGTTATCAAATACATGTTGAAATAATGAGTGCTTAAATTTTAAGTAATGGAATATTAAACTGTTAGGTGTTTGGGTTAGTTGAAATATTAATTACTTAAAAAATAAGAGTATTTGGAAAATAAGCTGGAAAAAGGTGACTGTTTCTATAAAATGATAACATTTACAGAGTATATATTATTCAACTCATTTGTTTTCAGGCATTTTTGTCTTCTAATAACTTAAAAGTGAAATTAAGTGATTGTTTGAAAAACAAACTAATTTTTTTTAGCTAGTTTTGTTTAAGCGCTAATATCTTAAGCTAACCTAAACACTTCTATTTACAAAACAATCACTTGTTTTCCCCTCAAAACCCACAATTTGAGTTAACTTGTAAATTCTTGTGTAATGGCCCGCGACCCCACAGTGCCACCATAAAAGAGATAGAGTGTAGGGATGACAATATACCCCGCCCGCTGGACCTCCGCCCCGCCACGCTCCTAATAGAATGGGTTTGGAGGAGTTATAATAGGAGTAAGAGTGGATTTGATATGAAAATATAAAAACCCTATAGGAGTCGGGGCGGAGTTGATATCCATGAAATACTACCATTTAAAACCCGCCCCGTCCCGATTAATTCATTAAGTTACTAAATTACTCTCATACTTACGGTTATTTACAACAAATTAGGGCATATATGTACATCTCTTTCTCTTCAGTATTAATATTTTAATTTATGAATTGTGATTAACAAATTTAGAATCATTTACGTGATTGATTTTTAAGAAATCAAGCTAAAATTAAGTGGGTTTTGAATTATAAAAGAACATTTAATTTTGGAATGGTGATTAACAAACGGAGTAGGAGTGTAATAGGAGTACTTGATAGTAAACGAAGTAAGAGTGGAGTAGGAGTTGGTATTTTACTTAAAGGGGACGGGGCGGAGTCGGAGTAGGAGGAAAATAAACGGAGTAGGAGTTGGTATAGGGGAACTCCGTACCAACTCCGACCCGTTGCCATCCCTAATAGAGTGTGGGTGTGAATGTGAGTGTTAGTGAGATTTGTTAGTCCCCTAACATTGTTATTCTCTAAATCAGGCAACTAAAAATTCGCACGCAATTTGACCTTTCGGGTTTTGAAGAACCATACAAAGTCCAGTAAGAATTCTTCAACTCCTTCAGATTTTGAGCTCTTATCTAGTTTAAGCTGTTTGGGGAGGCGCATAAGTATATACCCGATTTTTCTGTGCTTTAAAGAGAATTATGTTTTACAAGTGTTGAGCAAATGTCTTTTTGTTTGCTTGTATTTAGCCTACTATTGCTCCTAAAACTGATTATTTTTCAAATCAAGCTCCATATGATATTTGTTTTCAGGATAAATTATATTTTGCACCCTTATAGTTTGGGTGTGATTTTATATTGGTTCCTGCAGTTTCAATTTTTCAATTTGGTTCTTACAGTTTTGTTTTTTGTTCAATTAACTCCATTCATGAAAATTTCTACAGTTTTTGGCAGATTTAGGATCAGTATAAGTCTGTAAACTATAATTTTTCCAAGTAAATTTATCATTATGCCCCTAATGATACCTCGTGTGTGCATCACAAGACATATTTCTATAAAAAAAATGTAGGAAATTTTCATGAATGAACAAAATTGAATCTAAATTGAAACTGTAAGGATTAAATTAACAATTGAAACTACAAGAACCAAAATGACATTACATCCAAACTACAAGAGTGCAAACTGAAATTACTCTTGTTTTCATAAGAACAAGATAGAAATAGAAATAGAAATCAACCTGATTTTATTTCAGTGTTTTCTCAAAACAGGTTAATTAATACTTATCTTAAAGATAATATAAGTTGGTTCTAATAAAACCACATACAAAGTGACTATGGCCTGAACTAGATGATATTTTAAACCAACTATACGCTAGTCTGGCCTAGGGGAGAAAAAAAAATACATACCCTAAAATGTGTGCAATTTCTTCTTCTTCCTTTTTCCCCTTCTAAGTAGAAGTTCTGGATCCAATCCAATCCTCATCCGTTTTAAGGGTACCGATGATCCGATCCGAATAATAATCCCATAGGTCATCAAATGTAGATGGGCTTCACAAATTTATGAATTGGATTATTTCGAAAGGAAGTAATACTATGTTTTCTAAATTTTGAATCCCAAATTGATTTACAAATACTTTATCAGTTATACCACATGTTGTTACAATAATCAGTGGTACCACGTAGTACAACTGAATTGATAAAGCAATAGAGAACCCTCTCTGCTTTTTTCACTGATGTGAAAAAACATCATTCCAAAATACATGGCCCGAGACATTAAAAAATAATATATATATATATATATATATATATGGGGCTAATATTGTTAGAGAATTGTTATGTACACTGCTCAATTTTATAAAAGTGAGAATTTTTTTTAAAAAAATGATTAGAATAAAGGAATTTGGGTGTACATAACAAATACAATGTGTACATAGCAATTCCCATATAGTATACCTACGGTGAAATTTGCATTAATATCAATTAGGCCCAAATATTTGACACAACATCATTGACATCCTTTACTTTTTGTATTTGTGTTATAGTTCACCCCCACCAACTATATGATCTTTCCAAAATGACTGTAACACCCAAATTTATTCTACAAATGTATAAATAGGAAATTCTGAATTTGTCCAAACAGAGCCCAAATCTCCCACAGGCCACAGCATCAACATGACTCATGGGATACAGACCACTAACAGTAGCCCCCAAGAGCTCAACCTTGTTCCTTTCAAGATACCTCTCTTCATCCTATACCTATTTAAGCTATTTTAGCACATGGGAAAAAAATGTTATCACTCAGCTCTCATCAATATCAAGAGGTTGTTGCACTACACTTTCCATATTTGCTATATAAAGTGTACCCAGAAAACTCAATGTTTCGGTTACTACAATAGTGTATTTCACCGCTCCCCTTTCCTGGAAAATAGTCGCTAGGACGAGCCACAGAAGATAACAATTTCCCGATAGTTACATAATATCACATTTTGCCCTGTTAGTATAGAATTGCATCACCGGACTCTGTCTATCCCAATAATAAGTTCTTCTCACTGACGATGTCCTGCAACAATCATCGAATCAATAGCAAATAAGCCACATTTGAAGAGTCACACATACTAAACATTACAAAAGAATACAAAGTGCCAAAGATCAGTTGAAGAGATTCAAACACCGTTTTGAGAACTTATGTGTTGAAAAAAGAGATTAATTTAAAAGCAGTAAATTGAAGCTTTTTTTTTTTAAATAAATAAAAAACTTAAAAAATCTCTAATTCTCACGGCAATACCAAACGCTAAAAAGCTTTTTAATAAATCTCTACAGAAGCCACAACTTAATAAAAACCGGTTTTTAAAAAAAGTTGTAGAAAGTTGGCTGCCAAATAACAGTTTCAATAACCTCAAACAATTGGTTGCCTTTTGGGAGCTCTAATAGCTCTCATATTTAAGAAGTTTATGGTTTGCTTCAGTAAAAAATTCACAATTGTGGCTGTTTGGTACTAATTTTCTTCGTAGTACTTTAAGTTATCACGTTAACTTGAATCGCCTCAATCATAATTTATATTGTATATGTCAAAGTCTTATAATATATCATCACGATGAATCCAAACTAATAAGTAGGAGACTTCATCATATTTCTTCTTGTATTGCTACTTTCGTGTTTTCTTGGGTTGCCAAAATTTATGATTTTAAGCACTTTTAAACGAGCATTACTTTTCTAAAAAGTATCGCTGCCATTTGACCCCTAGCCCAATTAAGTTGGTAATTAACAAAAGGATGGTTTCATTACTTTTCTTTTAACAGTAAACTAATTAAACAAGCAAATTTGAAGTACAGGGTCTTCTCCTACCATGAATTAGGTTCTACCCAATGTTACTTGGAACGTGGTTCACCCCAGTACGTGGTACGGGTTCAGGTCTGTGGTACGACACTTGGCTCAGTTCGCGGTATAGGGGGTAGTCTTAGTTGGTTCACTTTTTTTGTTTGTGGTTCGCTTGGGTTTGAACTTTTGGTTCGACTATCACTTGTGTGAATAACTATATATAGATATATAGCACTAAATCATTCCGTGACTTCATATAGTCAGGTTTCAAACACAAAAATATAGGAAAATAAGATCAATTTAAGTTTCAAAAGCAAATATCTCAGAAGCTCTTAAATGAAAATAATTATTTATCCATTACTTCAATGAAAATAAAGCCTCAAATGAAAAAAAAAAATATTAATAAAAAAAATAAAAATTATCTTCTCTTCTTATTTGGTTCATGAAATTTAGGATCTGGATCTCCTAGGAACTACAATCGGGATCCCAAGATCCGGATCGTGGTTCAATGGGGGTACCACGATTCCGGTAACCATGGTTCTGCCTATCAAGGAAAGGTTGGTATAATGGAAATAAAAATTTGTGTAATATGCGACTGTGTAGACAAAGTAAGGCAGTTTTACAATAGGGGATGTTGAAACACAAGTTGAGGATTTGCAGGTAACAGAATTGAAAGAAAATTTACAAGAAAGTAGAAAGAAAGAAAGGGGGGGAAAAAAAATCCTATTTCCTTAAGATAGAAGACCCAATTTGTAAACCAATGAACAGGGGGAAAAATCATCAAATATACAACTCTATAGACGCAGAAAAACTTAGACCAAGTGAGTCCAAACCCCAATTATGAATTCACTCTTATACCAATTTGAGGTTCATTGCCTGTTAAAAGTAACAAGCTCATAAGTAAACTCATCATGGGATTGTTTTTTTTAGTGGGGAGTCTGGGGACTCGCAATTAGCATTAGCATTGAGCTGTTAATGAAGAAAGAAAATAAATGCCACCATACACACCCTATTTCTCAATCCTCAACACTATGAAATGGGAGGGGTCAAGAGAATCAGCGGTCTGATTTACGAAGAAACCAGAGGAGTTCTGAAGATTTTCTTGGAGAATGTGATTTGAGATGCAGTGACATGCACAGAGCACGCGAGGAGGAAGACGGTGACCGCCATGGATGTGGTCTATGCTCTGAAGAGGCAGGGGAGGGCACTGTAATCTGTATGGTTTTGGAGGTTGAAGATTCCGGGTCGGGTAGGTTTGTTGGCGGTTAATTGGATTTTACTATATGATTTGCTTTAGTAATTGCAAGTGATGATTTTCTGATTAATGCCAAATTTATGGAAATATATATGTTTGATATAAAATTTAAAAAAAAAAAAAAAAACACACTATGAAACGGGATCTCCGTAAATTATTAACAGTGGTTCCAAACAATTTCAAAAGTAAAGTCAACTGGGATTTTTTGTTCGTAGGGGAACAAGCATTGAATCGTTAATCAAGAAAGAAAAGAAATGCCATACACATCCTATTTCTCATTCCTCAACAAAATAAAATGGGGTATCCATAAATTTATTAATTTGAGTTCCATTTTTTGCATACAGAAGAGTGTGTATATGTAGCATAATAGCATTACAAGTTGAGATGAAACATACACGTACATACATAAATATATTACTGACCTTTTTCTCCGCACAGATGGTGTTATCCATATGAAACCAGTAGTCCATAAAGGTTGATTTGGGTAGAACGATTGGACAGTCCGATTCTTTAAACTGTACACTCCCACATCATTAACTGCATATGGACTCAAATAATTACCCTCATCAGTAAAGTAAACGCAATCCGCTTCAAACTCTGGATGATCCAAGCTTGAAAGACAAATCGATTGATTACTACCCAAGAACAAAGCTTGATCACCCAAGCTGCGCACTGTAATCCAATTTTTGCGTCCATCCAATTTGTACACTCTAAATCCACATGTGTGATATTTATCACGACGATCATAATCCACTACCCTGCAAATCTCTAACAACTTCCCACTAAGAGACTCCACAATGTAAAACCTACATACTTCCCCACAGAGTCCTCCTAAAAATAGCTTCGCTATTAGTATAGTCCGGTCCCAGTAATTATTTTTGGATAGGTATTAACGTCCCAAACAACATGCAAGAGCTCCCTCACTATCAATGGCACAAAATATTCCATTATAGCACTATGATATCTTGCATATCATACAAATGGCTATGTAATAAGATAGTCCACTATGTCTCACCAGTTTGGCAAAATGCTAATGAATGTAGGTTTGGAAAAGCAGCCATAACAATGAAACCATCTTGTGTATGGCTCATTGTGCACTTACCCGCACAATAATTTGTCACTTTCATGGCAACAATAGCATTTTTGAAGAAGAGGGGAATGTAAAGTAAAGATTGCTGGGAGTAAAACTTGAGACCTAGTGAGTGGATACTGTGGATTGAACATGTTTAAATCACCAGAAACATAATCCATAGCTAATAACAACCCATTTGAAGACCCACATAACCACTTACCTTGTAATTCAGGAATTGAAGATGGGTACAATTTGGTGTTTGTGAGGCTTAACTTGTGGGTTTGAGGAAAGTTGTTTGGACACGGATTGATCAAAAGGACTGCCCTCCAAAGGCGAATTGGGTCGCCTTGAATAGATGAGATTGATCTAAACAATGAACAAACTGAACTGAAGAAGAGACGATCTAATAAATTGTCGAGTCGATGGCAAATAGATACCCATAGATCCACAGAGAGGTCTAGCCATGACAAGTCCTCCATTGATAGACAGAGAAAACTAGAGAGAGAAAGAGGATTTACAAAAGTTTGGGAACAAGGGTTTGCATGGAAAAGGAATTTGATATACAAAAGGACTCCTTTGTAATCACTAATCAAATCGGCAACTTAAAGCCAATTTTTGCCCCGTTTCTTGTAGCTTCCTAGGATAGAATATGTCAAAATAATTAATTAATTGGCTAAATTACACTTTAGTACCCTATAGTTTGGGCGAAGTTTCACTTTGGGCCCTCTAGTTTCAATTGCAACACTTTGGTCCCTATAGTTTTGATTTGGTTTCAATGTGGGACTTGTCTCTAACTCCGTCAATGCAATTTGACGGAAAACTCACGTGCCTTACATGAATTCATTTATTAGAGACATTTTGATACCCTATAGTTTGTGCGAAGTTTCACTTTGGGCCCTGGAGTTTGGGCGAAGATTCATTTTAGGCCCTAGAGTTTGGGTGAAGTTTCACTTTGAGCCCTGAAGTTTGCAAGGCACATAAGTGTTACATTGACGGAGTTAGAGGCAGGTCCCACATTGAAACCAAATCAAAACTACAGGGACCAAAGTGTTGCAATTGAAACTAGAGGGCCCAAAGTGAAACTTCGCCCAAACTATAGGGTACTAAAGTGTAGTTTAGCCTAATTAATTTGAATGAAACTTTATAGCTTTTAAAACTTCGAATAAGTTATGAAACTGTTTGGTATAACTTTTTAGAAGTTGTGATTAAATTATAGTGTTGTTTAACACATCCAAGTCCATACTTTTTGCACAATTTTCAAGTCTAGTAAGTAGATCTTGAAAAAAATATATGGAAAAAAAAAATCACCAATAAGGGAAAAAAAAAATTTAGAAAGTTATGGTCGTTTAATTCAAACAGATATGTAAACAACAATCAGACTCTAAAGTGTACTGAGTTTGCATACTGAGATTTTAAGCCTAAAAGAACGGCGGGCTACCCCGCTAACCCGCACCCCTTCCCGTCGCCCTGACTACTAATATAAACAAATAAGATTAGTTGTACAAACAGATAAAAGTTTCAGTAAGAAATTCTTGAAAAAATACATGGAAAAAAATTCACCTAATAAGGCCAAAAAAAAATTAGAAGTTATGGTCGTTTAATTCAAATAGATACTATTTTTTGCACAATCAAGTCTAGTAAGTAGATCTAAAAAAAAAATACATGGAAAAAAATCTTCAATAAGGCCAAAATAATTAGAAAGTTATGGTTGTTTAATTCAAACAAATATGTAAACAAATAAGATTAGTTGTACAAACTGATAAAAGCTCCAAATGATGCTCCAAAATTTTGCAACACTTGCATCTAATCTAATCTAATATATATATATATATATATATATTATAAAGTGGAATCAGAGGTTTACCACGTACCATCTTTGTATTTTTTAAATTCATATAAGTAATTCAATATACATACTAGATTATGATTTGATTTTGTTTGTAAAAAAGAAATGTACTAGAATTAGTAGATAAATCTTCATAAAGAATAAAAAAAAATTAGCAGATAAGTATATCCAATCTATTATTACTAATAATAAGAAGTTTGAAAACAATCTATACAAAACACATTTTATATATGCATATGTGACAAGATATATACAATATATGGAAATAATACGAACCAAACGAGTTCATAGCTTTACCTGGATATATAAACATCTATAGATAATATAAAAGGTGTTAAGACAAAATTTCAAATAAACTTCAATTCAAAAATTTTATACTAATAAAATCTGAATTACACTAAAATATTAACAACTTCTTTTTAAAATAAAAAATAAAAATTACATTCCTTGCAATGCACCCGGTTCAATTCCAGTCTACTATCTAGTGTTTGTATATATATATATATATATATAAATGTATAAAGCGAAATCAGAATGATAGCTTCTATTTTTTCTCATTTTTCTACACACATCTAGCCATAATATATATATATATATATATATATTCCAAAATTGTTGCAGTCTAAGATTAGCTATAATGTGCTTTTAAAATCATATCTAATCTAATCTATATATATATATACACACATCTATCTATAAATGTACACACGGTACAAACTAAATTAATTAATTAATTAAAATAATATAACTATATTATCGATCATTACGTGGGTTTTGAATCTAGTTAATACATATACCTTGCTGGGCCCACTTATTTTTGATAGGAGGATGTTGAAGTGATCCCACTGTCATATGTGTTTGGTAATCATTTGAAATACAAAATTTGGGAAGCATAACATCTCCGTAATCTCTCTAGTATTGTAAATCAACATTAGAAGTACAGAATATTCAAATGAGTCACAAAAGTAATTTGTGCAAAAGAATTGGGTGATTAATACACGTATGATTTCCTACTGGGGTTTTTAACCAATAACCTCGTGCACTATGAAGGATTGAGCTGTTATGGTTAGTGTGGTTACTCAGTGCAAAATATTTACACTAGATGATGATGAAAATATTGAACAAGTATAGAGAATTCATAAAACAATTTTGTGCAGAAAGACATGGCATGTGATGGTCTTCAACAAAAAATTAACTACATCATATGAACAAAATATAAGAAACCTTTTGATGCTTGATTATTCTAAATCAAATATTGTTTGTCAATTTTCAATGACCAAGTAAGCACACAAATTATAACTGAACATCGGCCGAGGACATAAGTGGTTCCTGTATACGATGGCTTTAAGGACATTTTCGTACACCGTAATTACATCGAAGTTTAATTTTAGATCATATATTATTATTGCAACACTTAAAGCCTTCAATTTGTAAACGCATGTCACTTAATAGCATCTGAAAAAGATTGACAGAATGGACTATGTGATAGCATGTGTCTCAAAATAATTAATCCTGTAATTATACAAAATTTAATTTTGGGCCCGTAATACTTCTTTTTTTGCAACCCAGGAACTGACTCTACCAATGTTATATGATCAATAGTAAATGTCCAGAAATCAAACTTTAACTAAAATGTTGTTCAAGCAAATAGTACCAAAATTTATAATTTTTTTTTTTTTTTTTGGAATACTATCAGGAAGTGGGATTCGAACCTTCATCAAAAGCGTGGGGAAATTACAAATCAGTGTGAGGCAACTGGACAGAATCTCGGTTGTCTTCTAATAAGTGTTTTAAGGTTTATTTCTCCTGAAAGAAGTAGACATGCAGCCACATAACACATCGATAACATAATGGGTAAATACAAAATAATTAAAATTAATATTTAAAAACCAAATAAACTTAAAATGACATTACATTAATCCTGCTACAGTCCGGACTACATAAAATGGCTCCTTAAACAAAACAGTCTAAATCCATCACTTCCAAGCTCCCAAATGTTTAAAAGAAAAGTTTTGCAAATAAACTAAAAGAATTTTTTTTTTTTCCCAATGACTTGATTAAAGCAGCAAGGTACGTTGTCTCTTGAATATCAAAATCAATTGATCTGTCAGCCACCTTTACTTCTCCATCTGCCCAAAAAAGAGAGAGAGCTCCATTTTTTTAGCAAGCAAACTCACAACAACAAAGTTAATAATAATAAATTGCATGAATATTTATGCCACCACAGCATAGCTGTAGACTGATAAAAGATGTACTCAGAATATGGTCAAAATTGAACTGGTTTAGCCACCACTACCAGCCTCAGGGCATGATTGAAAGACTGGTGTATAGAATGGTCATCGACACAAACTTACACCAGAAAATAAATTTACTAATTACTAGCCCTCTAAGCACACATACATCAGGGTAAATTGCCTCAATAATATTCAAATTACTCATTAATTACACATCAACCAACGAATGAGCCCAACTTGGTAACTTATTTTGCAGCTTGGCCTATCCGGTTTTTCAAAATTGAAGTCTGTCGTACCATCAATCTTTAATCAATCTTTAATATTGTCCTCTTTCATGGACACATATTGTCACACCCCAACCCGCCTCGTGCGGATTAGGACACGTGTAACAATGCTACAAGCTCCCAATCACATTAATTTGTAAAGAAATATACGAATTACTAAGAAACACATGTGTTTAACCCCATTAAACAACTCTGTTGTTTAAAAATAGGCCTCAAGGGCAAAATGGTCATTTATAAAGTATGTAAAATTTTTATACCAAAAGTTAGAATTTTGAGTCCCGGTTCCAACGCAACAAACGGCACGCAAAACCGAGTTTTCTAGAAGAAGTTATGCATGTTTCCGTAAAAACGGACATGCTGGGGACAAATACAAGGCGGATCGATCCCTTCATTATGGGCGGATCGATCCATTTACTTGACATTCTCGCAGAATGCCCCCTAAAAAGGGCGGATCGATCCCTTCACAAATCGCGGATCGATCCCCTTCACAAATTTTGCTGCTAAATTTCCTTTGCTGTCAAAACAAGTTTTAACTTACCAAAACACAACCAAATCACATGGAAACATTATGAAACTTTGGGAAAACATCTCCAATACACTTCCAAACACTTTTAAACTCAATTTAAGCAAGGATCATAGAATCATACCCACAATTGGATCAAGTTAACCATGAACTCATCTCATTTAGTTCAAAAACAAACTTTTCAACTTTAAAACTCAATTCTCATCCAAAGTTTATAAAACTTGTTGGAATTCAACTCAAAGTCATAACTAACATAATAAACACTAAAGAAACATGTCCAAGACACTAACGACACACCCGGACTTGCCGAGATGGTCAAATCCATTAACTTGCATCAACTTGAGCAAAACAAAAGGAATTTTACATTGGTTCTCAACTTCACATCCAAACTTTCCAAAATACAAGTTAGGATCCAAATATGAACATCAACTTAAGTAAAACCATAATTTACATCTGTGTACAAGTTCAAAAGTAGTTCCCAAGCTCAAGGATCAAATCTCCCCCGTCTCTCACATCTCTCCCATCTCTCCCAAAGCACGCGTCATTTCCTTTCCGAATACGGCACCGAACCTGCGGTGGTTGTTATGTACCACAACAGAAATAGGAAAACGGTTTTCTTAAGCAATTTGCTTAGTGAGTAATCTAGCATGATTGTATGTTTAACACGTGCAATGCTACAAATAACACATAAGCATAAACGTAATCGCCGAGTCACCGGTTATATGGTTCATTCAGACCCGAAGACCTCCCTTGGTCCCGTGGTCACTTCTATTCCTTGGACTTCCGTATTTATCGGATTCTTCCTCTTCGCCACCCTTATTACTCCCAACAATGAACCATTTCCCCGGTGCTCATTGACTACCACATAGACATATAAGCACATAACACATATTCATGTATCAACATATGATTTTCATAAAATTGACATAGAATTCACACAATTAACATCTTTATAATTCCTAATCATGAATTAACATCTCTAACATCACATATAGCTTGAACCCATTAAACACAATCAGATTTAGGTGTAGAAAACTCACCTTATACACAGATTTTACTCAATTTACACTTAGAGGATACTGAATTTCCCCAATTTGAGCCCAATTCCCTCACCAAGTAAATCCTACAAGAATTTCGGTAGACGACGTCTCACCGTTAAGTACGAGCTACTAAAATCTAGCAATTTAAACAGAAATTAAGGGTATAGAAATGATCGTCTCACCTCCACGAGTCCGAAAACGGCTTCGATTCGCGAATCCGACGAACGGCGGCGACGGAACGGCGAGAATTCGACGTCGGTGACGGTTTCTCCGTTTCTCTCTCCGAGCTCTACTCTTTGTTTTGTTTTAATTCTGCTGTAATTGAGAGACTCTCTCAATCTTGACACCTCCATATGCATGTATGTGAGGTGTCTCAACCTCAATTTTCCCCTTTTTCATTTACACCCCCAAAATTTCTTAAGTTCTTATTATGAGATCCCCAAACATTCCATTAACTACCCAATTATCTAATGAGTGTTTGTCTAAGTTCCGTATGGGTCCCAACGTGGGTCCCACATATTTTGTGAAATTGCTATCGCACCTACTAATTTTACATCTTTTTCATTTATACCCTTACTTGGGTGTCCAAACTAATACTACCACATAACAATATCTATTAAAAGCAACTTAGCAAATATCCATGTAATCATATAAAAATGCATTTAATCACTTAAAATGCAAATTACCAATTTACCCTTCAATGGGTTAAATTTCAATACCTGTCCCACCTCTCTGGGGACTTTTCCAACTAGTGTCCCTCTCTGAACACTTTTTACTTGGGCGAGTCCAAGCCTCCCCTTAATCCATTTTATACACTAATTTCACTAATTAATGCATATTAATACAAATAATTAACCCGTTCTCCGGGTACGGGTGTTACACATATTTTTCAACCATGCGTCCGCTAATTTTGCACGCTTCCCTTTTCTATTGGGAGCTCTAATGGCTCTTATATTTAAGAAGTTTCTGCTTTGTTTCAGTATAAAATAAGCATTGAACTGTCAATCAAGAAGGAAAAGAAATGACATACACCTCCTATTTCTCATTCCTCAAAACCAGAAAATGGAGTCTCCACGACTTTATTAATTTGGGTCCATTCTATGTGTAGAGAAGAGAGAGTGTATGTGTATAGTACTAGGCCTGTAAACGGATCGAGTTTCCATACCGATCCGATAAAAATATCCGACTCTGAATCCAGTTGTAAAATCCGAATCCGAATATATGTAGAGTTAACGGATTGGATCCGAATCCGAGTTATCTTTTTGAGGTCTAGGTTTCCTCAAATTCAACCACTCTCTCTCTCTCTCTCTCTCTCAACACATCTAAGTATCAAACCATATTTGTTGCTCACAGCGGCACAGCCCCACAAGTATTTGAATATTTTAAAATTGTTTGATCTTCTGAAATGATTTGTTTTGTTTTGATATTAATTTCTTTTCGGATTCGAATATCTGAATCCTAACAAATTTTGGATTCGGATTTTCTTAGCGGATTTTATTATCTGATCGGATTCAGATTTTTTTAGCGGATTTTGTTATCAGATCGGATTCGGATTGAAAAAATCCGATCCGAATCCAACCCATTTACAAGTTCGGATGATGTATACGAATATACATATATATATATATATACTGACCTTGTTTCACCTCAGAGATGGTGTTATCCAAATGCAAAGACGATATGGGTAGAAGTAGAACTGTCGGATAGTCCGACTCTTTAAACTATACACTCCCACATCGTTAACTTGACTCCAATAATTACCCTTATCCCTAGTAAAGTAAATGCAATTCGCTTGAAACTCTGGATGATCAAAGGTTGAGAGACAAATCGATTGATTACTACCCAAGAACAAAGTTTGATCACCTAAGCTACACACCTTAATCCAATTTTTACATTTATTCAGTTTGTACACTCTAAAGCTACGCGTGTTTTTAAGATCAGAATCCACTACCTGCAAATCTTCAATAACTCCTCACTAAGGCTTAGTTTGGCCTAAACGTGGCTTTTTAAAAGGAGCTTATGAAATTTATTACTAAGTTCTTTGATAATTTTATACAAGTGACACACTACTCTTCAAAAAGACATCATGAAACCAAAAAGCAACCTTGAGCATAAACTAGTTACCAAATGAATTAACATGAAATTGTGCTTTAAAAAAGGAGAAGCACCACGTGGAGGCCAAACTAAGCCTAAGAGGCTCCACAATGTAAAACCTATATACTTTCCCAATAGCTGGTTGCTGCTTACTTCCCTGCAAAATCGTACTAGAAATGTTTTGAAGAATTTTTTTTGTATTTTTTATATAGGCATTAATGTCCCAAGCAATAACAGCTCCCTCACTGTCAATAGCGCAAAACTTTCCATTATAGTACTTGAGATCTTGGATATGATAGAGTTGAGAATATAAGTAAGTCCACTTTTTGTCACCTGTTCTGCAAAATGCTAATGAATAGCAGGTATGTAAAAGCAACTATAACCATGAAACCATCTTCTGTATTGATCATTGTGAACTTACCCACAAACAATAATTTGCTATTTTCATGAAAAGATGACTGATCAAAAGTAGAGATTGATGGGAGTGAAATTTGAGTCCTAGTGAGTGGATTCAACAAGTTCATATCACCAGACTGGTAATCCATAGTCAATAACAACCCATTTGAAGACACGCATAACCACTTACCTTGTAATTCAGGAATCGAACAACTGAACAATAATTTGGTGTTGGTGAGGCTTAAGAACTGGTGGGTTTTGGGAATCATTTCGGCCCGGATGAATAAAAAGGAGCGCTTGCGAAAGGCGAATTGGGTAGGTTTCAATGGATGAGATTGATCTGAACAATGAACAAACTAAACTAAAGTAGAGACGATCTCGCACATTGTTGAGTCGACGGTAAATAGACACTCATACATCTACAGAGAGGTCTAACCATGACAAGTCCTCCATTGATGATGAGTACAGTCCTCTTTCAATAATCTGTGGAAACTGGAAACAGAGAAAACTAGAAAAGAGAGAGAAGATTTACAGAGTAATGTGATGACTTGGGAACAAAGGTTTGTGTTAAATTGGACCATCCAACCCAAAACCAATTGGCAATGGGTGGAGTGGTCCCTTGAACTTATATATTGATTATTGAGTAGCTAGGTTATAAGTCCCCGAGTGAGACAAACAATCTCAACACGCCCCCGCACGTGTGGCATGACTAAGAGCGAAACACGTGGATTACTGAGATAGGGTGACGTGAAGCACACATGGACAAATTGGTCCAACAATAACCTGCTTTGATACCATGTTAAATTGGAGCATTCAACCCAAAATCAATTGGCAATAGGTAGAGTTGTCCCTTGAACTTATATATTAAGTAGCTAGATTATAAGTCCCGATGTGGGACAAACAATCTCAACAGTTTGTAAGTTTCATGCATTAATATAAGGTTCTCATATCCCACAAAACAGGGCCATATGCTACATAATTGTTTGGTTTGCTTGGAATTCCTCACCTACTCCTCATAAATTTGTATTCTAAAGACCAAGAATTAGAAACCAAAGAGACATTTAATCTTAATCTTTCCAACAATAAATACCGAGACAAAATACAAAATCAAAAGTTGAAAGAAATTTGTGACCATGTTCTTGTTCTAAACTAAATTCACTAATAAGTTATGTGCCCATAGCACTTCCCAATAATTGCTAGGGAAAAGGCTGTAGCATGTATGCTTAAATGGAAAAGTAAATCATACTTATTGTTTAGTTCTTGAATTTAGTGAGAGAAAATAAAAGAAATAGAAAAATAAGATTTGGTCCCTATTTTGGATCATTAATAGGAATTGGTCATAGTTATATTGCATGTATAGTAATTAGTCCCTGCTTTTGAAAGGTGATCAACATTTAGTCCATTTTTCCTATTTGATAGAGATTTTATGGACTAATATGCCCTTCGTTACATACATATATATGTGTGTGTGAGAAAATAAATTTCTCACTTTTTACACGCTTCTCTCTTTTTGTGAGAAATTCTCACTTTTTATACGGTCTGTCTTTTAGGTCCATTTTTAAGGTCCGCTTAAGATCCGGACTGTATATATATATAGTAATAAAGACTCGAATTTAGGGGTTTCAAATTTAAACCCAAACAACTATCTATATATATATATATGTAGAGAGAGAGAAGGCTGATAAATACACAGATCTTATCTCTCTTTCTCTCTCTCTCTCCCTCTCTCTCTCTCTCTCTAAAATACAATCACACAAAGGATTATACTCATCATCATCATCATCATCATCATCGTTGAGATGAAGTTTGGGAAGGAGTTTCCGATGCATATTGAAGCAGCCGTACCCGATTGAAGGGATAAATTTCTCTGTTACAAACCATTGAAGAAGCTCCTCAATCACTTTCCGGTGGCCACTACCAATCAACCTTACCTTCTGATTGACGCCGATGCCATCACCGGAGTTGACGATTCAGAGAGTAGCAGGCCATCTTTGGAGGATCTACAGGATTTGTAGCAATTTGTGTTGTGGATGAGTACGAGAAACTTGAGGGCCAGAGTTCTCGACACAGATTGATGTAAGAAAGAGAATCACAGATAAGAAATTCGAGAGAAGCACAGTCTGAAGTTCTGGTATAGAGAGAAAGAAGTGAGAACTTCTCTTTGAAAAGTGAGAATTTCTCACCGAAAAGTGAGAAATCTGTATTAAAAAGTGAGAAATTTATTTTTATTTTGTGAGAAATTACTCGTCATATCAATTTAAAAGGTGTGATTTTTTTTTTTTTTGAATTCTTCTCGAGAATTGTTACTTGTTGATAAATTCCTCATCAAATCCTCTCTATGTATATGCTTATTTTTGTTTTAAAAAGTGGGTTGTTCTACCCTTCTAGTATAAGTGAGAAATTTTCCATTGTTATACACATTAAAATATGAAATTCTCACTATTTTCAATACTTAGTTAATATAGTGAGCAATTTCACACTAGTTTAGTGCAATCTCATTGATAATTTTCTCAGTTCTTAAGTATGAAGTTCTGAATACGTAGACCGTAGTGCGAATTTATCAAGAGTTTGTGAGAAATTTCTTGGTGTTGGTAGACTTTATATGGATATATTTTCTCAGTTTTAACTATATATGGTAACTGATTTATCATATATAAACCAGTTTATATATGTACATGTATGGATTGTAGAGTAAATGATGATAAATCAGTTACCATATATATATACATTTCTATAAAAATGATATGGAGGTATTTTAGTCCTCAAATTAGGCAAGGGACTAATTTCTAGATTCGTTTTTTAAAAAAAAAGACATATTTCTAGTTAGATGCATATATTAGGACTATATATTAAGTTACCCAAAAAGAAAATATGGAGAAAAACATTTTCTTTGTTTGGTTAATAAGAAAAACGACGAGGAAAAATAGGGGGGAAAAAAGGAAAAAAAAAAATACGTTGATAAATAAATTAAATTTTTTTAATATTGTGAGTCATTTCTCTTCCTTTAATAAACCTCGTATAATACTCTTACAATAAAGACAAAATAGCACTTATGTGTGGTCCCAAAATAAGTAGGAAAGTCAAATATCCATCACATCCAAGGATAAAATAATATAATACATATTTCTTAAACAGTGTGAGATTATTTAAGCATGAAGGAAAACACTAGAGAACTACCAAACAAATAAGAAAAACATTAGGGAAACATGAGGGAACTAGTTTCACTATGTTTTCCTTTCCCTTTTCTTTTCCCAAACAAAATTTGTTTGGTTCTTGGATTTAGTGAGGGAAAAGAAAGGTAAACATAGAGGAAAATGTTTTCCTTTGTTTGGAAAAATAAATTAAACATTTTGAATATAATGAGTCATTTCCTTTCTTTTATTTATATATTACAATTACATTTTATAAATTTTTTTATTTATTTTTAATGTTATAAGCATGAAGGAAAATACGAGAGAATTGCTTTTTCTTCTTGTTTTCCTTTCCCTTTTCTTTCCCCTCACAAAATTCATGAACCAAATTGAGCCTTAGGGTTGTTTACTCTAACCTCTCCAGGGAGGTCAAAGTACGTAGTTAACCCATTCTTTTACCTACTTTTTGTACTCTCATCGTGTTTTCAGTTTTCATACAATTTCTCTAAATCCCGCAACTAGAAATTTGCACAATATGACATTTTGGGTTTGGAAAACCCTTCAAGTATGCCCAGAAAACTCAATATTTTGGTTACTACAATAGTGTATTTCACCGCTCCCCTTTCCTGGAAAATAATCGCTACGACGAGCCACAGAAGATAACAATTTCCCAATAGTTACATAAACACATAATATCATATATTACCTTGTTAGTAGAGATTTGCATCATCGGACTCCTGGAAAATAGTCGCTACGACGAGTTACGGAAGATAACAATTTCCCAACAGTTACATAATTAATATCATATATTGTCTTGTTAGTAGAGATTTGCATCATCAGACTCCTGGAAAATAGTCGCTACAACAAACCACGGAAGATAACAATTTCCCAATAGTTACATAAACACATAATATCATATATTGCCTTGGCAGTAGAGATTTGCATCATCGGACTCTGTCTATCCCAATACTAAGTTCTTCTCATTGACAACGTCCTGTAACAATCCGTGAATCAATAGCAAATAATGTTGGGGGTTTATATCACATGTGGCATAATCCCATTAATTTAGGGATTGTGATTTGGCTAGATTTCTATTGTGATTTGGTTTCCTTTATGATAGAGTTGTATTACTTGTCCAATAAGTAATGGGTTGTAAGCTCTATATATAGGGATGTTGTATAGGAATTTATGTAAGCCCTTGGTGTACCAAGTTGGGGGTCTCCCCTCATGGGGGTGCATGGTCTAGGGTGAGAGAGATTAATCATTGGGGTTTTCTGTCAGGGGTGTTCACAGCGTTATAGAGATGTGAGGTAGGGATGTGTATTTCTTTATCTCTGTGATTTCTCTATGTTATAGTGATTAATTGTGTCAGGTTCTTTGGGGTATTGAGTGGGGAGAGTACAAGAGTTTTGTATTTGGGTTATGGGATTTAATTCATGTAACTTGTACCATGTTTTACTCAATAATGAAGAATGGATCTCTCAGGTATGGACGTAGGCAGGTGTTTGGCCGAACCACGTAGAAATCTGTGTGTCTTTTCTTTGGTGTGCATGTTTAATTACTGCTCATGTGTATGTGTTTATTTGGGGGAATTTGGTTCCGCGTGTTAAATTCCTAACAAGTGGTATCAGAGCTATGGTTGTCAGATCATGGTGACAGAGGCGCACGTTGACAGTGTAGATTAGCAGCACGGTGGTTAAAAGATAACACATGACGAAGGAAAAAAAATTGAAATCAGTGGAGCAGCGTGCCGGCAGTGTATGGGCCATGGAAGATGACTTTGTAGCATACCTTATGGTTATGGATTTCAAGCCTTGGATGGGAAAGCTATTCGGTGAGCAAGGTATGACAAATTAAGGCTTTTTGATTTGTTAGAATTTCAAGTATTTAGCGGGATTAACTATTTTATTTGGAATTCGGGTCAGAGATGTCCTAAGGTTTTTGGGCGCTGCGGATTCATCGGTGGGTGCAGTTTTGAGAGATTCTGCATGAATTGAGATTATTTTTCTTGGTGATAGATCCTATATATATATATATATATAGCTGCAGGTTGGGATCTAGGGACAAAAAATAATTTTGATATTACTGTGATTGTATCAGGTTGTGTATGGTGGAGAGATTCTCACATTCCACTCATACGGCCATTTCTCTTGGGTTGTTGGATTCCGGATACGGTAAGTATGTGCTTGTGGAGAAAATAATTTGATGGGTTCCAAGAGGACGGGGGCAGACACAGGCACAATTATCCGACAGAGGTAATTGTTAGGATACTGCACGTAGGAACGTTGATCAAATATTTTTGGAGCATGTTCACTATTTGGGTGGTGTGATATTGATCCCAAAGTTGCGGAGGAATCTAGTATTATTGTTGAAATCACACACGGCAGTTGAGAGAAGTGTGGATGGTTTGTGTCGTCTGGTTGGTAGAGTTGTACTCCCAAGTCTTCGATGAAAAATTCTTATATAAGTGAGTGCGTGGATGGTTTGTTCACGGTTCAGACGATGGTAGGGGGAAATCCTGTTGGGAAAAAAGAGGGATCGAGCCTATTCTCTGGTGGAGTTAATGGATATAATTAACTTGGGGCAGCTGCACATGTATTGGCCGCAGTTTGACGAATCGGAGGTGTTGAGACCATATTGATTCGAGGTGTGCACGTTGGTACGGAAGACGGTCAATGGCAAACGGTTACAAAGTCGTCAGTGTTGTGGGTGCTCCAGTTGACGGGGTGCTGATCGTGTGTGATAAATTGATTGGACAGTTTCCCCACAAGTGATAGAGGGGGTGATTGTTGGGGTTATATCACATGTGGGATAATCCCATTAATTTAGGGATTGTGATTTGGCTAGATTCCTATTGTGATTTGGTTTCCTTTATGATAGAGTTGTATTACTTGTCCAATAAGTAATGGGTTGTAAGCTCTATATATAGGGATGTTGTATAGGAATTTATGTAAGCCCTTGGTGTACCAAGTTGGGGGTCTCCCCTCATGGGGGTGCATGGTCTAGGGTGAGAGAGATTAATCATTGGGGTTTTCTGTCAGGAGTGTTCACAACGTTATAGACATGTGAGGTAGGGATGGGTATTTATTTATCTCTGTGATTTCTCTATGTTACAGTGATTAATTGTGTCAGGTTCTTTGGATTTTGAGTGGGGAGAGTACAAGAGTTTTGTATTTGGATTATGGGATTTAATTCATGTAACTTGTACCATGTTTTACTCAATAATGAAGAATGGATCTCTCAGGTGTGGACGTAGGTAGGTGTTTGGCCGAACCACGTAGAAATCTGTGTGTCTTTTCTTTGGTGTGCATGTTTAATTACTGCTCATGTGTATGTGTTTATTTGGGAGAATTTGATTCCGCGTGTTAAATTCCCAACAAATAAGCCACAGTTGAAGAGTCACGCATACTATACGTCGCAAAAGAATACAGGAAGCCAAAAGATTCAGTTGAGAGAGATTTAGACACCGTTTTGGAACTTTGTGTTGAAAAAAGATACTAATTTAAAAGCATTAGATTGAAGCTTTTTATAAAATAAAAATAAAAACTAAAAATCTCTAGTCCCCATAGCAATACCAATTTTGTAAAAAAAAAAAAAAAATATAGATATATATATATATATATCTAAAAATTCTCTAACTCCCACAAGAATACCAAATGCTAAACAACCTAGGAAGTACGGGTGCGGCGGTCCGACATCCAGTGCACCAAACACTGGTATCAGAGCCCATGTTACAATATCTTGGCCCAACAGTCACAAGGGAGAGACTGGTTATGGTTCAACAACTACTTCTCTTGTAACAGTAAACTAATTAATTAAACAATCAAATTTGAAGTACAGGGTCTTCTCCTCCCACGAATTATGTTCAACCTATCAAGGAAAGGATGGTACAATGGAAATAAAAACTTGTGTACTATATGATATGTGAAACTGTAGACACACGAAGGCAGTTTTACAATAGGGGATGTTGAACCACAAATTGGGAGATTTGCAGGTGACAGAATAGCAAGAAAATTTACAAGAAAACAGAAAGGAAAAAAAGGAAGAAGAAAAAACAATGAAACCATCCTACTTCCATCCTGTGGAAAAATCAGATGGAAGACCCAATTTGTAAACCAATGAATAGGGAAAAAAAAACCATCAGAATATACAACTTGACACACGGCGGAAAAACTTAGACCAAATGAGTCCAAAGCCCAATTAGGAATTCTGTCTTTCTTATAGCAATTTGAGGTTCATTCATCATTGCAAGTTAAAAGTACCAAGATTACACACAGGGCAATGCTAGGGGCACTAACAAAATTCACTAACACTTACTAACACACTCTATCTCTCTTTTAGTGGTACTGCGGGGTCCACTGCGGACCCCACAATGCCACTAGGAGAGAGATAGAGTGTGTTAGTAAGTGTTAGTGGATATTGTTAGTGCCCCAAATATAACTCTTACACAAATATCCCTCGAAGGATTAACAGCCAAACACAACCTCTTGGAACTTCAACCATCTCCTGTTCAATTTATTGGCTCTACTGGATAGTACTTATAATCAGTGTTCTAAAAATGGCCTAGGCGCTAGGTGATGTCCGGCCGCCGAGATTTTCCCTAGGTGTTTGTGAAAATCGGCCAGTGGATTAGTCGGCCTCTAGGCGGGGCCTAAGCGGTGCTAGGCGGGCTAGGCGGTGCTAGGCGGGCTAGGGTGAGAATGCTAGAGACTCATAGAGTCTTATTTTGATATGACTCTTTGGGAAAAAAACCCTAACATTAGTATATATATATATATATATATACACTTAAGGTTTAAGTTAATTATGGAGAGATCTCTAATAGTTTTTTAAATATTAAAATCTTCTAATAATCTTTACTTATTTCCAAAAAAACACCACATAACCTCTTTATATATATTATTTGAACCACAAATCTATAATTATTTTTAATTAACACCACATAACTCGTATATATATCTATTATATAATTAATTTTATTTATAAAAAAAATCCGCATAGGGGCCTAAGCGTCCGCCTAGGCTCCTAGGCGCTAGGCCACCCTCTGTCGCCCGACTAACATCTAGTGATTTTTAGAACATTGCTTATAATGAAGTTCCCAAACATCGTTGCCAGTTAGCTTCTTATAACCACTTGGACCCACAAAGTAGAATAAGGAAAAAGAGGCAAAAAAAAAAAATTTAAGAACCCAACAACAGGTTAGGAGTCATAATTTCGAACTTTGAAGTTTTAAATGGAAAACAATTAACAGTTTTGTGCCTTGATATATTGCAAGAAACTTGTACTAAGTTGCTACTTAATTTATTCATTTCAAATACTGTACACAAGTTTTTGAACTTTTGCAGTACATACATTTCATTGATCATTTATTTATATTTAAAAAAAGTGAGAATCTTACGATTATTTTAAAACCAGCAGACAAAGGCTTAAAAGAGGTCAAATTATAGAGAATGTAAGTCGGTTTTAGTAAAACCTAACATTTCAAAGAGTCGGCTTAAAGTTGGGTTTTGTAACACCGACATTAAAGTTGGGTTTCCAAAACCCAACATTAAAGTCGGTTTTAGTAAAACCGACATTCAAGTTGATTAATTATTTTTTCCACAATGAATTTTTAGAGCAAAAAGAGAAGGGAAAAAAAATTCCGTTAATGTCGGGTTTTGGAAACCCAACTTTAATGTCAGTGTTACGAAATCCAACTTTAAGCCGACTTTTTGAATGTCGGTTAGTAAAACCGACTTACGTGGGATTTGTCATTAAGTCCTAAGGCACTTTGGTTTAATAATTAATTTTTATTTGGACTATTTTTGTTGAAACGACTCTACTAGCTAGCAACTTTGAAGCCCATGCAATTGAAATGTATGAAGCACGGACACGGATTTGCCAACACAGATAAGGAAAGAAAAACATTTCGTCATTTGCATATAAGCATATATTTTAACTTTACTTATACATATAGATTAGCATCTATTTTCTTTTCTTTTTGCTTAATTGTCAGCATCTTTCATCTCTAATCTCTCTCTCTCTCTCTCTCTCTCCAAAGAGTGAATGTATATGTTCAAGAAAAGTATATGTGCTTTGGCTATAAACTCCATATATATAAATCAAAGACTTGAGGCTTCCAGTCATCCCATACACCTCTATAAGCTGGCTATAACACACTGCAACAATTTGGTAAGCCCTTCAATGTCCTTGTCTGCCTTTGTTGTATCCTAATTATATTATGTGATGAGTTATATTTGTTGAATATCTCTACATATCAATATTTCCTATGATCATAACGGCTTGAATAAAAGTTTAGTACATAGATAATAAAATGGCATTTTTTTTTAATGTATCCTTCCTTCCATAGAAGCACTAGTTTGATAAAATGATTCTTGATTGCTGCTAGATTCAATTTTCAGTGTTTGTCTTATGGATTTTGTAATGGAAATTAAGGAAAAATGAAAAGAAAAAATTGAAATCTGGAACCCACCCATAGGGATTAGTTCCACTTCTTTAAATACGCAAACAAAATAGAGAGAGAAGGATGTGACATCATATTGACAGCATGACTCACCATACTTAACTCAATCTATGGGATGTCACGTCTTTTTAGGAGCATCTCTTTGTGACCAGTTTGTATCCCAAACATTATTCTATAAAAGATATATAGACTAAATGAAATAAAATGACAATTATTAGTTATTTTTCTCAAAATAAATGGCATGCATGTAGATTTATCACAAAATGCAATTAAATCTTCCACCTATTTCAGATTAAAATCCCAAATGGAATAGGGGTTAAATAGTTAATACACAAGACATCACATGAGAGAATTTGCCAAATCCATGTACAATCTAGGCAAAGGTGGCAAATGCCAAGAAGGTTGTGAAATCCCAAAAAGCACTTAATCAGAAGTGGGGAAGGCGCATTAAACATCCTCCTAACTTTCCTAAGCTACAATATAGTAACAAAACTATCTGGATCATTAACCAAGATGACAATATTCAATATAGCATCTGTTGTCAAAACTAACAAATCTTACGATTTGATACGATTCATTATAAAAACGATACGTACTGATGCACGAATCGAACATGTACAAGAATCAAACGTGAATCTTACGATTCGCAAGTGAATCTTACGATTCGATTCACGATTCTTACAATTCACTTGATTACTAGGCACAGAACTTAATTTTTTTATAATTATTTTTTTTCAATTTTTTCTTAAAAAATTGATTACCAACCCTCTTTTAAACCACTTAGGATATGTTTATACAAGCCTAAAAAAAAAAAAGAGATGTTTATACGAGCCTAGAAAAGAAAATGATATATTTATAGGGAGTTTTTAATTTGTTACTGAATCTTACAATGCACGATTCGCGAATACCGATTTAATTCACATGTATCATTTCGATTCACGATACGAATCCCAATTTTATAACTATGAATATAGCTACTCTAGGACGATTAAGGATCCTTGGTTGCACTTGCCTAGATCACAGTATTTTTTTTTTCGTTGTTTTTCAAAATGAAAATGTAAAAAAGGTGATGTGATGTCGGCAGACTATTGGTGTTGTTGATGATACAGACCCCTCTATGACATATAAATCACAAACAACATCAAATAATCAGTACCAACGCACTCAAAGAAAACAAAAAAACATTTTCATTTGTTACTTCACTTCTGCATATAGATGATTACAGTATTCTTTTCTTTTCTCTCTCTCTCTCTCTCTCTGTAGTGTGAATGTACATGTTCAAGAAAAGTATATGTGCTTTGGCTATCAACGCCATATTTAAATCCAAGACCTCAGACTTCCAGTGATCTTATACATCTTTATAAGGCTACGTACAACACTGCAACAATTAGGTAAGCCTTTCAATGTCCTTGTCTGCCTTACATGGTGTGTTCTAACTATATTATGTGATGCGTTATTTGTTGAATATTTCTACATGTCAATACTTCATATGATCATAGTAGCTTGAAGAAAATTTTTAGTATTTAATCCTTCATATGATCATGGTGTTGAAAAGTAATTAGGCCAAAACGCTTAGGGGTAACCCACAGTTAGATTCCTTAAAAAAAAAAAAAAAAAGCACCCACACACACAAAGAGTTAGACTCTTTTTTATATTATAAATAATAGAAAATACTTTTGCTCACCTAATTTTTGGTGCACCAATGCTCACTCAAGCCTCTCATTGATCAATGCAGTGGGACCCATGATTAAACACCATTAATTAAATCCTGAGTCTCACTGCATTGACCAATAAGAGGCTTGAGTCAGTATTGGTGCACCAAAAATTGGGTGAGCAAAAATGCTCTCATAAATATTAGTCTGAGGAAAATATAATTACATATGAGTCCCTTGTGTTGGAGTCGGAGAAGAGAGAACTTTGCTCTCAAAATTGACTTTACTATCAAGAATTTTACTGACAGTTAATTATATATTTCTTCTCTCAACTTCTATTGGACATGCCATTGGCATTAATTAAATAGCAATTCAAGAGAACTAAAAATAGACAAAACACTCCCCTCAATACAGAATGACTTTCCAACTGCATTACCAGGACAACTAAGCAACTGACTTTCTAACTTCCAAGACATTGAAAAAAATACAAATTACTCCGTACATTTTAACACCCCCTCTTAATTTGTAGTTTTCATCATACTCCTGAAATAATTAAACTTTCTCTGTGGATACTGCCTTTGTGCAAATATCTGCACATTGCTCATCTGTCTTGCAGAATTCCAAGTTGATTTCTTTGTCTCCGAACAGCTTGCGATTATAGTGATGTCGAAGCTCGATGTGCTTCGATCTTCCATGAAACACGGGATTTTTGGTCATAGCAATTGTTGACATGTTATCACATAGATTGTTCCTGCTGTAAATTTGCCAAAATTCTTCTTAATCACACTGCTTCGCAGGCTGCACTCGATGCTGCTATATATTCAGCTTCAGCAGAGGTACTCTGCTTCTTCGAACACCATAAAATTACCTTTGATCCTAAACAGAAAACATATCCAGATGTGCTCTTCCTGTCATCAATTGAACCAACCCAATCGTTATCTGTATAACCAATCAGGTCACTGTCTTCTTCCTTCTCATACTTGATTCCATAATCCTTTGTCCCTTTGACATATCGAAGAATATGTTTCGTAGCTGTGAAATGAAGCTTGCTTGGTTCACTCATGAATCGAGAAACCACTCCAACTGCATGAACTATGTCAGGCCTTGTATTAGTACTGAGATAAATCAATGAACCAAGTAGACTTCGAAAGATTTTAGTATCTTCCTTTCGAGCTCCATCATCCTTGGACAGTTTTTCATTCAGAGCCATTGGAGTTACCATTGGCTTACAACCAACCATATTGAACTTCTTCAACAAATCCTCTGCATACTTCTCTTGAGAAATCACAATGCCTTCTTGAGATTGTTTTAATTAAATCCCTAGAAAGTATCTCATCATCAAACCCAAATCAGTCATCTCAAACTCTTCCATCATTCTTTTCTTGAAATCTTCCATCATTTCTTGCTTAGTGCTCACATAAATCAAATCATCCACATACAAACAAACAATAAGAAAATCACTGCCTTCCTTCTTGACATATAGAGAGGGTTCACTTGTACATCGAATGGGCCCAATTTGATGGAAATACTGATCAATCTTACTATTCCATGCTCTTGGTGCTTGTTCAAGGCCATACAGAGGCTTTCGAAGGTGATAAGCTTTACCTTCCCTTCCTTTCATCACATATCCTTGAGGTTGTTCAACATAAACCTCTTCCTCAAGATTCCCATTCAGAAATGCTGCTCTAGCATCTAACTGATATACCTTCATTTGTAATTGAGCTACAAGAACCAACACAGTTCGAATTGTTTCCATTCGAGCCACTGTTGCGAACGTCTCATTGAAATCTATTCCTGGTTGCTGAGAGTAGCCTTTAGCAACCAATCGAGCCTTGTGCATCTGTATCAAACCATCCTCATGAAACTAATTGGTCTTGAAGATCTATTTTAGATGAATCACATCTTTGCCTTTGGGCTTGTTGACGAGCTCCTAAGTGTCATTTTTCTTGATTACTTTCATTTCTTCATCCATAGCTTCCCAACATTTTTCATCCTTCACTGCTTCCTTGAATCTTTGTGGTTCGAAGACAGCAAATGCTACATCTGTGGCTTCATAAATGTCTCGAAAAGACCTCATTCTTCTTGATGATGATGGACTTGATGAACTCGATAGGCTTGATGGACTTGGCGGAGGAGTAGGAACCTCTTCAGAATTCGATGGTGTTTCTTCTTCTTCGAATATCATTGGCTGCTCCTTGTCATCACATTCCCAATTCCAACACTTCAATTCATCGAAGACCACATCTCTTGAAGTGACTAATTCTTCAGTCCTTGGCTTGAGAAGATGATAAGCCTTCGAATCTTCACTGTACCCAATGAACACATACTTCTCACCTTTCTCATCGAACTTCTCCCTGGAACATGAGAATATACAATACATCCAAAAACTTTGAATGACTTTACCTCTGACTTTCTGAAATGCCATGCTTCGAATGGGGTCTTGTTTAAAATAGCTTTTGTTAGGGCTCTATTGAGAATATGAACTGTTATGTTCACTGCTTCTGCCCAGAGTTTGTTTGGAAGTCTTTTGGCCTTCAACATACTTCAAGCCATCTCCACAATAGTTTGATTCTTCCTTTCTGCCACACCATTATGTTGTGGTGTATATCTCATAGTCAATTCTGTATATCTCACAGTCAATTCACGCTTTATTCCCTTCTCCTTGCAATAATTCATAAATTCATTCGAAGTGAATTCTCCACCTTGATTAGTTCTCAAAATCTTCAGCTGATGTCCACTTTGCTTCTCTACAAATGCCTTAAACTGGAAAAAAAAAAAAAGAAGTTGAAATGCTTTGACTTTTGCTCCAAGATGTATACCCACATGTACCTGCTATAATCATCAACAAAAAGCAAAAAAATACCTTTTCTTTCGTAAAGATGGGGTTCGAGTTTGTCCACATATATCTGCATGAACCAATTCGAGAGGGGCTTTGGCTCTCCAGGATGTTTTGGTAAAAGGTAGTCTATGAAACTTCCCATAGATACAACCTTCACACAATTTATTTCCACTTCGAACAGTAGGAAGCCCAATCACCATATTTTTATTCTTCTATACTTCGAGGGATCTGTAATTCAAGTTTCCATACCTCATATGCCACAACAATGAGTCATCAACCTCATCCACCTTCAATGCACAATCTGAATTCGAAGGTAAGAGGAATGAAAAAACCTTATTTGGAGCCATCTTGACCTTACTCCTTAGTCACCAACTCCTTTCTTCTTTTATCAACAATATGACATTCATCTTCATCAAAAACCATCTTATATCCTTTTTGCATCATTTGACCAACACTTAGCAGATTCTGAGTAAGACCAGGAACATATAAGACATCATGCATAAGTTTTGTACCTTCCTTTAAAATAACACCCTTGCCTTTCACTTCTTGAAGCTTTCCTTGTGAAGTCATATTTTCATCCATACTTACAAAACTATTTCGATTCCCTGTCATGTGATTACTACATCAACTATGCAAATGCCAAATATCCTACGACTCATGGTAAGAACTTTGGATTGTTAGTCTGCAAGCAATTTAAGATGGAAAAGTAATATATATATATATTCTTTGCTTGATATTCTAAGTATAGGTCAGAAACTTGACGTTTTTGATTCGTGCTCTGCTTCTCCAGTTGCAAGGATAATGCCCTGCGAGAATGAGTGATCTTAGCTTGATGCTCCATTTGGTTCATGGATTTAGTGAAGGAAAATGAAAGATAACAATAATGAAAATGTCTTTCTTTGTTCTATCACTAAGCCTATTAAGAGTAAGGGAGGGAGAAAGAGAGATGAATATAAATGTATTGTATTAAGATGTGTGATAACCATTACAATAGGAAGCCTTTATATAGGCTAAGGGAGAATCCTAATTAACGGAAAGAAGACTACCACTAGGTAGTACAAGGATGTCGTACAGCTATAGTACAATGAATCTAGGCCACAAATGTAAAGAGGTACAGTGGTGAGTGAATGTAGACTATTATTCTAACAATATTCTAACAGCCCCCCTCAAACTCAAGGTGGTAGAATGGAAACCAACTTGAGTTTGGAAACCAAATCCTAAAGACGTCTTGGTGGATGAGCTTTGGTGAATACGTCAGCAGTCTGATCGATGGAGAAGACTGAGATAAGATGAATGGTGCCAGAAGAGAGATGAAGACGTACAAAATGACAGTCGATCTCAAAATGTTTGTACGTTCATGAATAAATCATTATGAGCAATTTGAATGGCACTTTGATTGTCACAACAAATGGTTGTAGCAATGGGATGGCTGACCCCCATGTCCTCAAGTAACTTGTAACCAGCATAGCCAGAGAAGTTCCTGAGTGACATCAGTAAGGGCACAATATTCAGCTTATGTACTAGAGCGGGCAACAACAGTTTGCTCTTTCTGCGCTAGCCGCAAGGAGATGAGAGTCATCCAAGAAGAAGCAATACCCAGTGGTGGAACGACGATCAGTAGGATCTCCTGCCCAGTCTGCATCTGAGTAGGAACATAGCTCAAGAGAAGAGTGAGCAGAGAAGTGGAGGCCATGAAACAAGGTCCCCTAGATGTACCTAATAATGCGGAGAATTACTACGTAATGAGGAGAACGAGGAGCAGAAATAAACTGACTTACAATATGGACAGCATATGAGATATCAGGTCTGGTAATTATTAGATAAATGAGACTCCCAACTAGCTGACGATATAGAGTAGGATCATCCAAGGGTATACCATCCATAGGAGTGAGCCTGCAATTAGGCTCGAGAGGAGTGGTATTACTCTTACAGTCTGTAAGTCCTGCCCGTGTAAGCAAGTCAGAGGCATACTTGGCTTGAGAGAGATAATATCTGTTAGAGGATATAATAGTCATTTAGTATTTAGGGCTTAGGTAATTGCTTAGGTCATTGATTATGTAAGCCCTATGGGCGATTTAGATTTTAAGTTGTTGCCTATATATAGGCCTCTCTTGTAACCTTATTGTTATCTCCATACAATCAATATTATGAATATTTACATGGTATCAGAGCGGGTCAATTTTTGACCTAGAAAAATAGCTTCCGCCACCGGCGGGTGGCAGCCCGCTGCTCGCCGGATCTCTCTAGGTTCTCTTTTCCGCTGCCCGCCGGATCTCTTTTGGATCTCTTCATTCAAAGAAGTTTAGTTTTTCAAATCTGTTTGAGGATTTGATTTTATTTCCTCTTTAAACATGAACCCTAACCCTAGCAGCAACCATCATCATCCACATCACTATTCACGATCACTGTTCATCGATTACTATTCACAATCACTGTTCATTGGCTACCAGTCACAATCACTGTTCATCGGCTACTATTCACAGTCACTGTTCATAGGCTACTATTCACGATCATTATTCATCATCTACTGTTCACACTACTATTCACGACACTGTTCATCGGACTATTCAGTCACTGTTCATCAATTACTATTCACGATCACTGTTCATCGTCTATTGTACACGCTACTAATCACAACACTGTTCATTGGCAGCCCATCTTCTTCTTCGTCCTGTTCAACAAAAAAAAAAAGAGGCAGCCTGTAGCCATCCCCCAAGGTTTACAGATTTTTCAAGTTGGCCCCAAATATTTCCAGAATTTACAAAACAAGCCCCAAAATTTCTACAAATTTCAGTTTGACCCCCAAACTTTTCATATTTCTAGGATTCAACCCTCAAAGGCTTGTTTGGCTTTCCTTCCAAACTTCGGTGTTCATGTTCATTCCCACCTTCGGTTTGGGGGGAGAGTAGTGATATTATGTTGTGCCCAAGCCACAGTTATAGTGATATTATGCCATTCTTCTTGTAAGATTCAGAGTGTTAATTGCCAATCTTCTTTGTGAGATTGAGAGTATCCACTTGGCAATCAGTATTGTGAGATCGAGAAGAATCTTGTCCTTTTTTGCCAATCTGTTTTGAGAGATTGAGAGCGTTCCCTTGCCGATAGTCTTCGTGAAATCGAGAACCCCTCTTTGCCGGCCCCGTATGGTCGAGATTTGCTACAAGCTTTTGTTTGGATTGTTGTTTAACGATTATCGTTCGACCGCAAGTTGTGTTACCGGCACATTCAGCGAAGCCGAGAGTTATTCGTGCCAACCCCAATAGAGTTGAAAGTTGTTTTTCGATTGTAATCCCTGTCCAAACTTCGGTTGTAATTTTCATTGCCACCTTCAGTTTGAGGGGGAGTGTTAGAGGATATAATAGTCATTTAGTATTTATGGCTTAGGTAATTGCTTAGGTCATTGATTATGTAAGCCCTATGGGCGATTTAGTATTTTCCATTTTAAGTTGTTGCCTATATATAGGCCTTTCTTGTAACCTTATTGTTATCTCCATACAATCAATATTATGAATATTTACATCCATCGGAACTGTAAGTGATCTCAAGGCCCAGAAAATAGTTAAGCTTCCACAGATCTTTCATTTCAACATGTTGGCTGAGATAAGTTTTGAGATCCAAGATTCCAGATGTATCATCTCAAGTGATAATCATGTCATCCACATAGAGGAGGAGAAGAATAGTACCATGATCTAATTTGCGGATGAAGAGGGCAGAGTCATACAGACTAGAAGTGAATCCGAAGTCCCCAACAATTGTGCTGAACTTAGCGAACCAAGCCTGAGGAGCTTGCTTAAGACTAGAGAAAGCACGACGAAGTTTGCAAACCTGGTGAGGATGGTGGTGATAACCAAGAGGAGGTCGCATGTAGACGTCTTCAATGAGGTCACCATTCAATATAATACATTATTTCTCTCTCACTTCTATCATGGTTTTGTTTGGTTTGTGAATTTAGTGTGGGAAAAGATAAAGAAAACCTTTTCTTTGTTTGTGTTAGATGCTTGATATAAATTGTTGGGTCCACTCTCAACACTTTACACTTTTAAAGCAACTGGTGATTTAACATGGTATCAGAGCCTACTTTCTAGGAGGTTCTCATGTTTTTGAGTTTCTATCCCTGCTTTTGTGTGTATATGTGCAGTTTGTTATTTTTCTTCTTTGTGGTGGGGTTTAGTTTGTTGCCTCTCCACGTGACAGACAAGGTCACACACGAGAGGGTGTTGAAGCTTGATATACATTATTGGGTTCATTCTTTAACTTAAAGCAACCGGTGACTTAACAATTTGGTGAATAAGAAAAATGGTGAGGAAAATAGGAAAAACAAAAGAAGTTGAGAAATAATTTAACATTTTGAAATTTGTGAGTCATCGCCCTTATTTTTTCTTACCTTACTATTGTATTTTGGAAATTTGGAACTTTTATTGTTATTTAAACGTGATGGAAAACATAAGGGAACTAGTTTTGCTTCTCGCTTTCATTTTCCTTTTCTTTTCCTTATCTAAATTTGCAAACCATAGAGTGGAAAAAAAAAATAGAAAGGAAAAGAATTTATGCATAAGATTAATTTAAGGTTTTGAATTTTATGTACTTTCGATCTGCGTCTTTGATTTATTTTCTACAATAATTGAAAAAAAAAATGGAGGCAAAGTCCTCCGTGGCCGAGGAAAACATCCAACTGTTTAGAGATAAAACTGTTTTTGTTGAAAAAAAAAAACCTTTCTTCTGCAATGTGCATTCACCAACCTAAATTCTGATTCTTTTCACTATTACTTGTGGCTAAATATATTTTTATCTTCTTTTTTAGTCAAGACAAAGCTTTAAGTTGAATTCAGTCCATGTGAAATTATTCCTTCTAAATTCTGCTGTCATATTATTATACTATAAGAATTCTGCATATGCTCATCAAGGTTATGAATAATAAATTTCAGAATTGGGGCACAGTGATATTACAGTGCTCTTGAATGGAAATAACTTAGGAAAATAATTAAATAAGTGATAAGCAACATACTTGGAAAACCATTTTTCTTACAGTAATATTTTTCGTGTTTAGCAGAAAAATAAGAACTTCCTGTAAAAAATATCGATATATATAGTCCCACTCGTTTGTATGTATTCGAATTTTGTCTAAAAGCACAACTTGTACCGTATTCAATTTCTTCATATTGACATTTGCTGACTCTTTAATATGGTATATTTGATTGTTGAATCAGGTGATTCATATTAATATACCAAATCTTTTGGACTAATCTATCCCTTATATTCTCAACGTCCTACGATGCAAAAGGCTTCCATCTGAAGTAAGGTCAGTGGCAAATATGTCGACAAGCGACACAAATTCTCTTCTATATTCACACACAGCAAAACATCCCTTAAAGTGCATAAGTATTTATGTCTCTAAGCCAAAAAAAAATTTAACCACCTATTGCATATTTATAATTTATCTAGTATGATGTAAATTAATCTTTACTAGTATTATATGTATGCTTGATTTTCGTATATATATGCATCCAAATAAATCACTCAGACCTAAAAAGATCATTGTCCTTAGGTTACATCTACTCTATGGATAGAAAATCAAACCTATGTTGCTAGCATATTATAAGTGATCCAATCTTCTTTGATCTCAAACATTTTTTTGGTCGGATCAAAAAGAGAAGTTGGTAACTCAACTTGGTATCAGAGCCTTGTTTGTGGGAGGTCCTCGGTTTGACTCTCCATCCCCGCTTTGTTGTGCATATTTGCACTTTGTTATTTGTCTCCACTATGATGGAGGTTGGTTTTTTGCTCTCCACGTGCAAGTCGGGGTTGCATGTAAGGGAGGATGTTGAAGCTTGATATACATTATTGGGTCCATTCTCTAATAGCTTAAGCTTTTGGAGCAGTTGGTAACTCAACACTCAGCAAGAAAGAGAATTTATTCATCATAGACAAGCCATGGAACCAAGATAAAAATCATTGAGAAATCAGAACCGCTATGTTTGGGAGTTTAGGGGAGAAAAAAAAAGAAGAGAAAGTCATAAGTGAGGAGAGAAAAGAAAAGAAGAGAAAGGATGATAGTTTAGTTCATTTTGTTTGGGAATTTAGGAGAGAAGAGAAAGTTAGTTTCTTTCCTCTTGTTGGGAGTTGATCAGAAGAAAAGAATAGAAAAGAAAGAAAGTTACCATTCTACCCATTAATGACTTGAGCTAATGAAGCCTCTAACATCTCTTCTTTTCATTTTCTATTCACAGCAAATAGCATTCAGATTTACTTGGTACGTGAGCTTTTTGCTTTGTTAGGAGAGAGAATACATGTACATAGTGTATTAGGAGCCTAAGACTTAGATGGAATTAAAATTAGTTAAGAATTAAATAAAGGGTACTGTGGGTATTAAGAAAAATTCATTAAACCCCACTTTCTTTTCTCTCCTTTTCTTCCCAATTTGGAGAGAAAGAAATTGAGAGAAAGTGGGGATTAGTTTTCTCTCATTTTCTCTCCTCACTTAAACTTCCAAACGAGAGAAAGTGAAAGGAATTGAGGTATTTTCTCTCATTTTCTCTTCTTTTCTCTCGTTTTTTAAACTCCCAAACTAGTGCAAAAGACACCAGAAAGCCTAAGAAAAGACAAAAGAAACAACACCCAAAACAACAAGCTCTGTTTGGTTTGTTGATTTAGAGAACGAAAAGGAAAAGAAAAAACAAAAGGAAAGGAGAACAAGAAGGAAAACTAGTTCCTCTGTGTTTATTTTCCATGATTATATAACACTAATAACATAAAAGTTTTCAAAATACAATTGTAACTTGAGAGGGGAAAAAAGGAAAAAAAAAAAAAAAAAAGATTGGACTTTTCAACGTTTTTTGCTCCCTGCTAACAAAACCAAAAAAAATGGAGTAAGTGTTTTCCTTTCCACTCCCTCAACAAACCCATGATCCAAAGACAATACAGTTACACAAAAAGGAAAAAAAAAACAATTGGTTATGTAACTTAGAACATAACTTTTAAATTTACAAAGTAACAATGGGGTTAAATTAACAATCAAGCAATCTATTGCCGTAGAATTCTTTTCTTATCGAATAACCCATTAACTGATATGCTTTTTTTTTTCATCATCTTGATCTGTGCAGAGGCAATGGAACTGATTCAACCTCTTTTTGACTTATTAACATGCATATGGCAACCTATTAATAAACGCATTGGTTATGGACGAAGACTGACAGAGAATTTCACTGACCTCAGCACACGAGTAACGAAATTATGTCATAGAGGAGATGACATTAATAACGAAATAGAGCAAGTGAAGCTACAAAAAACTCCTACAAGAGAGTGTACCGACTGGCTTGCAGATGTGGAGGAGGTTGAGAAAAAAGTGAAGATACTAGAACAAGAGTTCAATGATCAGAAAGGCTGTTTTAAAGGATGGTTCTCATACAGTGAACGTATAAATCTCGGTAAGCTTGTAATAGAGATGATCGATCACGTGAAAGATCTTCAAGAGAAGTCCAAGTTTGAAGGTGGGTTTGTCACTAACTTGCCACCTGCAAGAGTTGAAATGGTGCCTGCTCCTACTGTTGAAGCAGAAAGTGCCTCCGATCGGATGTTACGTAAAATAATGAACGGCTTAAGTGATAATAGAACCCATAAAATTGGTATATGGGGAATGGGTGGAGTGGGCAAGACAACCATGTTGAAACTAGTGAATAATATGCCCGAAATTACGAGTATGTTTGATATCGTTATATGGGTAACGGTTTCAAAATCTTGGAGCATTAGAAAGATTCAAGATGAAATTGCACAACGCTTGTCTTTGCATATAACCCATGATTCGAATGACAGAGCTTCGAGAATAATCCTAAGCAAACTTGAAGGAAATAAGTTTTTGTTGCTTTTGGATGATCTTTGGGAAATGGTGGATTTACGTAGTGTTGGGTTGCCAAATACCACTCAAGAAAATGGTTGCAAAGTGGTTTTGACAACAAGAGAATTGGGTATTTGTCGCAAAATGGAAACCGATGTGGAGATCAAAGTGGAGGTTTTGTCTGAAGAAGAGTCATGGAAGCTATTTTCCTCGAAAGTTGGAAAACTTGAAAATCTTCCAGCCATTGAACCGCTTGCTAAATTAATTGTTAGAAAGTGCGGTGGTTTGCCACTTGCACTAAGCGTTTTGGGTGGTGCACTAAGGAAGGTGGAAGATACGAATGTTTGGCGCAATTATTTGAGAGAATTGAACTCACCGGCTACATTTTATGTTAAAGACATGAATGAGCATGTGTTCAAGCCACTAAAGGTTAGTTATGACCAGTTAAGCGATACTGATCATAAGAACTGCTTTTTGTATTGTGGATTGTATCCAGAGGGCCACAATATCGAGGCATCAGAATTGATAGATTATTGGACGGTGGAGAAATTTCTTTCAGGTAGAAGAACTTTGGCAGAGGCACGTGATAAGGGACGTGCTATATTACAAGTTCTTGTTGATGCGTCTTTTCTTGAAAGTTGTAAAAGAGATGTGGTAAAAATGCATGACGTTGTTCGAGATTTGGTGATGCATATGACTTCCTCGGATGGCGATGAGGGAAAATTCGTCGTTAGATCTGGTTTGTCAAATGAAAAAATACCAGAGATTGAGTGGGAGAATGCAAAAAAAGTTTCATTAATGAACTCGAAATCAGGGTTCTTAAGTTTACCAGAGATGCCAAATTGTCCCATGTTAACAACATTGTTGCTTCAAAACAACGATATGTTGTCGGCACTTCCCGAATCGTTCTTCACCAACATGCCTATTCTCCGAGTTTTAGACCTATCATGGACCCCTATAAAATATTTGCCATCTTCCGTCTCAAATCTTGTAAACCTTGGAGCACTTTTTCTAAAAGATTGCCACTCACTAAAAGAACTCCCTCGGGAAATAAGTTCACTTCAGGTACTTGAGATGGTCCGTACCACACATAATATGATTCCTTATATACCCGATGTTTTTTGGGAACTGACCAACCTTAAATGCATTGAATTTTCATCCTTGTATGGAGGTGATAGGGTCGAGGAGATGACATCATCAATGACAGTCCGAAGTGGTATGATATCAAGGCTTCACCAATTAGAAGAATTAAGCCTTGTAGAAGTGAAATCTGAGTTGCTAACCGATGAAAGATTAGAAGTCCTTGCAAGAGAGCTGGGAGGATTAAGAGAACTTTCTTCCTTGGAATTCGACTTTCGAGAAGTCAACAATCTCGAGTGCTTCCTCAAAAATAGCCGACCATGGAGAGACCAAAGCTTAACAACGTTTTGTTTCTTTGTCGGTATCAAAGATGGCGGGGAGAAGCTACTGTTCGTTAATTTTAAAAGATTCAAGAGAAGTCTAATGTATGGAGGTGGAAGAGTAGAGAATAGTCATGAAAGTAGCATTGTACCCTCAGCAATAATCGATGTACTCGCCCGCTCAGAGATTTTTGCATTGGAGCGTCAGGGTGAACTTAGAAAACTCTCGGACTTGGGATTGAAGAACATGCAGGAGTTAAAGCAGTGCATCATTTCTTATTGTGGTGCATTAGAAACTATTGCAGATGGAGATTATAATATTGATGCTTTTCCAAATTTAGAAGATCTCCAACTACGTGTTCTTGCGAATTTGAGGAGCTTTTGGGACGGACCATTAGTCCAATCGGGAAACAAAAGCTTCACCAAACTTAGTCATTTGGGTTTATACAAGTGTAATAGCTTGAAGAAGCTCTTCTCAGTATCACTTATTCAGCAACTTGACAATTTGAAGACCTTAAGTATTACTCAGTGCCCAAAGTTCAAAGAGATCATTTACGTGGATGTCTATGATACCCATGATCAATCTGGGACAATTCTTCCCAATTTGGAGACTTTAAGTCTAAATTATCTACCGGAGTTTAAAAGATTTTCTGAAGTCATTTGCTCATTGTGGTGGCCTTCATTAAAGAAACTCGATGTTCATGATTGTCCGAAACTGAAGAAACTTGGCTTTCGCGATGGTGATGCTGCTAATCTGAAGACTATTTGGGGCGGACGCGAATGGTGGGAAGCTTTAGAGTGGGAGGACGAGTCCATTAAAGTACGATTTGATCCTCTTTTATCTGCAGGTTTGGGTGATGCTACGCGTCCCAAAATGGAATCCTAAATTTCTTTTCCAAATGCTTTGTCAGTTGTACTACGTGCAATGACATGTGGTACCACTAATCATTAACAGAGCATTTAGTACCACTAATCAATTAGCAGAAATATTCATACAGTTCAACTCCTTTACATGTATTTTAAGTGTCTCTAAGAGCACATCTTGTTCCCGATTCAATTTCTTCATCTTTGCATTTACTGACTCTTTAATATGGTCTATTTGATTGTTGAATTAAGTGATTCATTTTGGACTAATCTAACCCCTTTATTCTCCACGTTCAACGACTCAGAAGACTTCCATCTTATATAAAGGTCAGCGGCAAATATGTCTACGTTCTGTTATGTATTTAATAGTTGCTAAACATCTCCTAATTTTTAAGATGTATTTACACTTTTTTTAAAAAGCTTTTTTGGGTAGCAAAGAAGAAAGGTTTACTGATATAAGTTTTTAGTCAGCAAAAGCAAGGAAAAAAAAAATTGACCACTTATTGGCTTGTTGCACAATAATAAATAGAAGATATAGATTATAAAGTAAACTAATGCTTCACTATTATGTGTATGTTTGAATTTTTGCAATTATCATCATCCAAACAAATCACTCAGAGCTAAACAATCATTGTCCTCATGTAGATTATATCTACTGTGTGAATTCAAAATCAAACCTCATTTGCTAGCATATAACAATGATTACCTTCTTTGATCTCGAACATTTTTTAAGTCAGATCGAACAAAAAATGGTGTTAAAAAGATGCCATACAAGCCTTTATGGGTGGTCAGACTAATTATAGTATTGAAATGATAAAAGCATTAAATCAGAAATGAATCACTTAGAAGGCTTTCCTAGGGAGAAATCAAAAACTTTTACTGTTCTAGCCATGAAATTTGTATGTTGAACCTTGGAAGCTGAAATGTTAATGTGATTCATCCCTGTTGAGAAAAGTTTTACTGGAGTTATATACCTACAGGCTCTGTTTGGTTTGTGAATTTGTAGGAGGAAAAGGAAAACTGTATCCCTTGTTATTTTGTGTTTTCATGCTCAAGTAACATTATAAACTAATTTATTAACTCAAGAAAAGGAAGAAGAAATAGACTCATGATATGCAAAGTATTTAGTTTATTTATCACCCTAGATCCCTTGTCAATTGAATAGGTGACCAACCTTAATGCCTTGAATTTTCATCAAATTATGGAGTGTCTAGGAAAGAGAGTATGACATCACCGATGATGTTCCCAAGTGGTAGTATATCGAATCTTCGTCAATTAGAAGAATTAAGTTTCCTAGAAAGGTTTTCTAAGTTGCTAACAGATGAAAGCTTCGAAGTTTTTGTAAGAGAGCTGGGAAGTTTAGGAAAACTTTGTTCACTGGAACAGTTCATCAAAAACAGCAAACCGTGGAGAGATCAAAGCTTAACAACCTTTTGTTTCTTTGTTGGTCGTATTCATTATGGGAAAGAGCAGGAGGTAGTTGAGAAAAGATCGAAGAGATGTCTAATGTATGGATGTGGTGGAAGAGGAGAGAATAGTGGTAGTGATGAAAGTAGCATGGTGATGGTACCCTCTGCAGTAATCGAAGTACTCGCCCGGTCAGATGGTTTTGCAATGATGGACCGCGATGCTAAACTTAGAAAATTCTCGGACTTTGGATTGAAGAACATGCAGGAGTTGAAGTCGTGCCCCGTTGATGAGTGTGGTTTATTAGAAACTATGATTGCAGATGGAGATTATAATGATATTGCTGCTTTTCCAAATCTTAAAGATCTTTACTTGACATCTCTTCGGAATTGAGGAGTGTTTGGGACGGACCAATAGTCCGATCATCAGGAAACAAAAGCTTCATCATTCTTACAAGATCGAGTATAGATTACTGTAATAGCTTGAAGAAGCTATCCTCAGTATCACTTGTTCAGCAACTTCACAATTTGAAGATCCTATCGATTAAATGGTGCCAAGAGCTCCAAGAGATCATTTATGTAGATGATGGCAATGAAACTGATCATCATTATGAGACAACAATGCTGCTGCTACCCAAATTGGAGACTTTAAGGCTTAACTAAACCACCAGAGTTTTTTAGATATTCTGATCAAGGGGTTTGCTCATTGCGTTGGCCCTCATTAATAGAATTCGGTGTTCATGACTGGCCGAAACTGAAGAAACTTGGCTTTTGTGATGGTGATGCAGCTAATTTGAAGACACTTTGGGTCAAGCGCAAATGGTGGGAAACTTTAGAGTGGGAGGACGAGTCCATCAAACTTCGATTTGATCCTCTTCTTAGTGGGTTTGGTTGTATCATACAATACATTCTAGTAGTTTTGATCCCATAATATTGTATCTTGATCCCTACAAGTAGTAACTGCGAACCACTTTGATGTTTAAAATCAAACTGATTTTCATTTCAGAGTTACTACCTATTGGGACCTACTTGTAACATTTAGGTACATGTATTTCTGTCTATTAATGATACTTTTACTGTTTTTTTGGTCACAAATTACTACTATACTTTGGTACCAAACTTGTATGTCTGATACAACCAAAACCACTAGGGTGGAGCTATCTGCTTGGTGGCTCATGTGCACATCATTGATGATATAAAAAGCATGTTTCTGTGTTTTTGATGAGGTTGTTATCCAATTTGCTAGCAGAAAGTGTAATAGAGTAGCCCACGAGTTACCTAAATTTAACTTATCGATCGAGGACACAGCTATTTGGCTAAACAGCTGCCCTCCGTGTGTTTATCAAAAGCAGCATCAGAATTAATCTTAAAAAATCCGGGCTTAAGTGGCAACCAGACAAGTCATCACAGAAATCTTGGAGGGGTTAGAAATTGATGGAGGGGGGCTGGCTTGTTTTTTCCAAATTGTACCAGCAAGTGAATACCAGGAGAGAGAATTCAAAATCAGACCCACCCTTAAAGATTCTTGATCCTCTGGCTCTGAGCAGTATTATTGAACCAAACATCAAAATGGGATATGTTATTAACATCAAGGATTACATGCTAATCTCCAGGCTTGTTTAGCCAGGAGTGCATCATTCATGGATCACTGTAAATTATTAATTTGGGTTCCAAACAATTTCATAACTTAACTCGACAGGGAATTTTTTGTCCGCAGGGGCTCAAAATTTAGCACAAGCATTGAACTGTTAATCAAGAAAGAAAAGAAATGCCATATACACATCCTATCTCTCATTCCTCAACAAAGTAAAATGGGATCTCCATAAATTTATTAATTTGATACATATACATCTACTGACCTTGTCAAAATGTGACTATCATTCTCTGATTTCCATGAAAAGGGGAAGTTCTCTCTTTTGCATATAAATTAGACAGGAAAAAAAAACTCTTTTCCAGCCCTATATTGCCTCAACTTACAAATCACATACAAAATAAAAGAAGATGTCGAATCCATGCCCAAATCTTGCAGGGGGGAAAAATGCTAATCCATGTAATTGGCCTTGTTTCTGGAAGTTGGATAATCAAAAAAAATCTTGATACAAATTAGTCAACCTTTTTCTAGATAATTTGAATATTGTTTTTTTAACAATTTGTAAGCTTTCAATTCCTCAAGCCCAAAGCTTATGGCACGATCATGAAACTTCGGCTCCAGCGGGCAAAGGGAATTGAACATTTCTAATCCTACTATACTCATTCCATCATCGTGGGCACGGTCCTCCGGTGTTTTGGACACAAAGGTCACAAAACTATCATTTTCATTAAACGAACTCTCCGGTGTTGTGTAGGATGGGGTGTCGAAAACAGCAGCTGGCTTATATATAGACAGAGAGGTCTCTCTTTGGGAGCCATAACCCATCTCTTCTCTATCCTCGGCAAGGGAAACAACATGATCATCATGAATACCGGAGCCAGCCATTTGATTGGCCACTTGCAGGACTTCATTGCACTTGAGAGTAAGTTCACTTTGAATACCCAATTCATCAACTTCGTCTTCCTCTTCTACTTCTTCTTCACGTAGCTTATGAAGAACCAGCATAACGGGAAAAGGAAGAACAGGACCCACAAGATCATCACCGGGTTGCACTTTTTTGGACCACTTATTGCTACGGCCTGATGGGCCCCGGAAGAAAAACGGAGGCAACTGGGGTTGGTTGGGAATACCCAAAAATTCCAAGGATACCCTTTTCTTGTTCACCAGAACATCAATGAACTCTGGGTAGGTGGAAAAGGCTAACCGTAAAAGATCTACAGGCAAGCCTATCCATATACTTCTGAAAGCAATCTCATGTATGCTTGTCGGCAACCAGATGTCTTTGAACACATAAGGAACTAAAGAAGACGATTTTGAGCTATTGAACCCATATGCCTTCAACTTTTCACACACATGTTGATGGAAGTCTGTCTGTAAAGAATCCTTTTCCAAACAGCCCTTCTGAGACTTTTTCAAATTTTCATTTAGAATATTGGTTAGACCACCTTTCAGATACGCATTCATGTAATCAAGTTTCAGGTACTTAAATTTCTTAGGGAATTTATATTCCTCATCATCCACTGCATATAGAAGAGAATCTTCAAGACGAAGAGACGAACCTTTATGGGCTTCTTCTGAGAAATTTATGAATTTCCACGAGGCAGAAAATCTTTGTGATTCAAGCTTCCCAGAGGACATTAGCCTAATCAGTGTAAACCCGCCAAAACCACCCGGTTCACACAATTGGGCCGAAAGGTCTTTTTCGAGAATACCAAACCCCAAAACCATTTCTTTCGTCTGCCGCCAATCAATCCAATTAGGAAAAGAGTTCTTCGAGAACTCTTCCCTCACAACACAACTCCCACAGTGACATTCACAACCTGATATTGAGAGATCCGAAGGGAGTTCCCACGCATAAAAGGATTTGCTGAATTTTGAAATTTCAAAAGCAACCGATCCTCTAATGGCAGGTCCGTAGCAGAAGAGGTTAAACTCGCAATTCCAAAAAGATCCCATAATAATGCAATAACCCGACTCAGAAGCCCAATTATATTTCTCATCCTTTGGGTGTGACCTCAAATCAGCCAATGAAATCACATTAATATAACCTGGATTAGCAACATTATGTGACCATCTCAACAATGGCATCCATGGTTTTCGCACATCACAAAGCAATAGCCAGTGGTCAGACGCCACAGTAAAGTAAAAACCATCAGAACCCGCCCTAGAAAAAGCTACAAATCGATCATCTTGTTCAGAATTATCCGTACCCACAGTCTCAATCTTCAATAAGCAGCTCACATTGCATCTCTCAGACCTTAAATCCACTAAAAACACGGCATTAGAATGAACAACAATTAAAATCCTCGGATGCCAACTAAATTCACAGCTCAACCATTTACCCTTTTTCAAATCATATGAATCATCCCACAAAACTCTCAGCTTCTTTCCTTTAAGTCCCAGGTTCGAACTCGAAGTTCTTGAACTAGACTCGAGATCAAACAACACCAATTCACCACTCTCTAATAGTACAACACTTTCTTCGGGTAAATGTGGACTCCAACAAGCATGTACAACAGAAAAACTCTTAAACAATTTATTACCCGCATTTTCTAAAACCAGTCTCTCCGAATCCGACCCAAGTCCCCAAATTTTAGCACGAAACCAATGAACAGTATACAATGTACAAGCTAACAAATACCCAACAGTAGTGAATCGAAAATTACCTGAACCAAAAACAGGAACTGGGTTAACTAACAATCTGAGAATCCGATGAATCAACTTGTGATTCGCCTGAAAAATCTCAGACCCATCTCCTTTAGCAATCAATTTACCATCCTTTATAGTCAGCACGACGAACCCGATTCGATCGGAGTTGTCGCCGGTGGGGAAGAAGATGAGAACAGAGTTGCTATCCGGTCCGCACCGGAGGAGTTGGAGGCGGTTGTGACGCAATGCGGTGGCGGCATCGTCGGAGAGCTGTGGGCCGAATTTGCGGGCGACGGAGGTGCTGGTGGAGACGAGGAGAGAGGAAGTTTGGAGGAATCTAGTGAGAGAGAGTTGGGGGAAAGGAGGAGGGAACGGAGGAGAGAGAGAGGGGGAGGTGAAGAGTTGGGTTAGGGTTTTGGGAGATGGGTTGAAGATTAGAGGACCCAAGTCATCGGATTTTGTTGAATACTGTGCGCCACTGCTTCCGGCGGCGGAGGAGAGGAGGCGTGGGGCTGAGAAGACCGATAAAATCGGCCACAGTGACTTCCAATCATCTGAAAAATCCATACTTTTTCGAGCCTTTTGGGTTGGTTTCGTCGTCTATTTGGTTTGTATCTCATAAATCATACCTTTCGGCCACCATTGACACTCTGAGCTAGTTCGCTGAGAGAGAGAGAGAGAGAGTAAATGGGAGGAAAGAGAGAATGTTTTAGGTGTTCGTCTCATTCCCCCACTAAACCCTTTTCCGTTGGGGTTTTATTTTCCTTCACTTTCACTTTAGTTGTTTTTTCTTTTTATTTTTATTTTTTATTTTATTATTTTTTTTTAAAAAAAAAACCTTTAGTTACTTGATAGTAAAACATAATCGCCAGCAACAGCCTGGGTTAACTGGTAAAAAAACTTTGTCACACTCATGATTTGAAACTTATTCCCCTCCTCGAATCCCGACAAATATGTTCTCGCATGAAATGATCATTTCAAATGATCAAAAAAAGAAACATACCGAGGCAATTTTTAAAAAAATTATTTATACTTATTTCAAGTATAATTAAATCTAATCAAAGAATGCATTTTTTTTAATACTTGGATACAAAAACGCGCACAACACACACACACACAAACAACCCAAATCTAAGTAGTCAGAACCCAACAAAATACCATAGACTAGAGAGCAAGGGGTCAATTTTACAATGTACAAGGAGGGGGAAAACCTCTCTCCACTCCCCTATGGGGAGATTCGAGCCCCACCCCATCCCATCCCACCCCACCCCACCCGAATGAGGAAAGAAGAATTTATTTTAATATGTGAAGTTTTGTGCCTATTTTGAGAGTACTGAGATTTATGATATATGACAATAAGTGTGGTAATTGTATATACCCATGGATCATTTTGTAAAAATTAAAATTTTAAAATGGTTAATTTGCAAATTACTTTGAAAGTTATTAAACTACATATATAAATAAATTTCACTTTATAGTTAAGTTGGAGGGGCCAAATTTGAAATTTTCAAAAATAAAATATTTTGGAAAATCTTGGGTGACTATGGGCCATGGCCTATGAAAATTTCAAAAATCAATTTTTTTTGGAAAATCTTGGGTGATTATGGCCTTTCCATGCTTTCTTATGTTTTGTCCCTCATGATTGGTAATGTACACATCACTATATTTCTTATGTTTCGTCACTCATGATTGGTAATATAAATGTCACTGTATGTATATGATACAAATGACAAAACATTTAGAAATTAAATTTGATATTCAAATTTGAAATCATTGCATTACTCATAACTTAGTATAAAATATAAATATAAATATCTACTATACTATAATTCGTGTTACTATTTTCTCTATTCTTTTTCTTTTTTTCTTTTTTCTTTTTTCTTTTTTTGTTGCTGGGCAAACGCAATAAAAAGGGCACATCAAGGGGATAGTCATCCAAACTGGCGACCAAGACGAAACGGGGATGAGAAATAGGGGAAAGAAAACCACAAAATTAATTTCAGTCTAATACACCATGGAGCCAAATTATGAGCTGTAGTGTTGAGCCAAATTTCAGTCTTAACACACTATTTCTGTCACATAGCATTACTCATTTAATAATTATCGCAGTAAGCAAAAATGAAATAGATTTTTCTTGTACAAAATATGTGTAATAAACTTTTCCAAATCACATTACAAATGACACTTTATTCTTAATGCACTAAATTTTGTTCCAAGGACAAAATTTGTGATCTCATGCCTATTGAAAATGAAAAGTAATCCACATTGAATCTCATATTCAAACTATAATCTATTGAACAAGAAGTAAGTATATTGTAGTATCATCTCATTAACCACTATCAACTTTCTTCAACAAAAAATCTGCACAGGCGAAAGGAAGAAGCAAAAATTCCCAATATCTGAGCACCTGTTTGCCAAATGCATAAAACAAGAACTGGTTTTGTCTCCCTCTCATTTTCTATCTGGCTTTTATGGGATGTAGGAAAATGTTGATTTGAGAAAGAACCAGATTTATGAGTAACTTTGGATTGGGCATGGACTCCTCACTCCTGTGCAAGAAAAGGTCCTCCACCCACCAAACAATCAAATTTCTAGGACCGATTCACTTGTCAACAACATAACCAGACTTTGCCTTGCCAAACAGCCCCTTAAATCCCCATTTGATATCACTCTTAACCCCCATTGTCCTTCAATGGAGATAATACGAGTCCTCAAACATGGTATGTCAGCAATGTGTTAGGTGAGAGAAACAACCAGAATTTGAGAGCAAGTCCTTGGTACACTGAACCGGCAAAGCCATCTTTGTTCTTCCATTTGTTCTTGCAGATTCTTTTTACTCATCATACACAAATGGAGACACACGAGATCGGGATCTCAAATGTCCCCCGTTGCCTTCTGTTGATCTAGAATCATGCAGTTGCAGTTGTGTCTTAATCCATGGAGGATCGTTAAAACTGAGCCATAGAGCTTCACCGGTATCCTTGTGCCTGAAATCCGGATGTTTTGGATTAACCTTACTCTTTCTGTTGTCCCACCATTCATATGGGTTTGCAAAGTACACTTGCCACAGGTGAAGCCGGTTTTTATATTTATCCAAACCACTCTCAACTGAATCTGCAAATTGGAGAGACGTTTATTTAAGTAAAGGGAAAAGTGAAATGAAAATAACATAAATTGAGTAAAACATTAGGTAAAGGGACTCGATCATCGGAAACTGCCAGCCAGCGGGAAAATTTCCATGTCACTGTCACAATGTATCACGGAAACTATGGTTTCTCCATTAGTGACGGACCCACAGAAAACACAAATCACAGCGAGCAAGCATCACAAGAAAGTGAAGGTGACATGAGATAACTTCAACAGCCTATGGCCCAAGCTTAATAACAAAAAGCTCCATCCATGAAACCAATCTAAAATATCATATCAAGAGTCCAGACTATTTGCAATCAATCCAGGTTAGGATACCGGAGCAAGACAGGTGGGTCAAGGGAAGCTAGCAACTCTCTCTCTCTCTCTCTCTCTCTCTCTTCGGAAACTGCCAGCCATCGGAAACTGCCAGCCAGCGGGAAAATTTCCATGTCACTGTCACAATGTATCACGGAAACTATGGTTTCTCCATTAGTGACGGACCCACAGAAAACACAAATCACAGCGAGCAAGCATCACAAGAAAGTGAAGGTGACATGAGATAACTTCAACAGCCTATGGCCCAAGCTTAATAACAAAAAGCTCCATCCATGAAACCAATCTAAAATATCATATCAAAAGTCCAGACTATTTGCAATCAATCCAGGTTAGGATACCGGAGCAAGACAGGTGGGTCAAGGGAAGCTAGCAACTCTCTCTCTCTCTCTCTCTCTCTCTCTCTCTCTCTCTCTAGACAGGTGGGTCAAGGGAAGCTAGCAACTCTCTCTCTCTCTCTCTCTCTCTCTCTCTCTCTCTCACACACACACACACACACACACACATTTAGACCAATATCTTCAGTTAGTTTGCAACTGTTTCCAGTAATATTTAACTAGTTTCCAACAAAGTGGAAGAAGGAGAAAACTGACGGATATAGAAAGTACTACAAGATATATACAGCATCCGGACATGTCAATTTTACCTTCTCCTGTTTTTGAATTTGATTGCACGGATTCCTTGCAGGTTGGTCCTTGACCATGTTGAGCAACATAATTTATTTCCTTCACATTTACCTACAACGACACAAAAAAAAAAAAAAAAAAAAAAAAACACATATGAATGAACACACTTACACACTCTCGGATACATTTACCTGCATATGAATGTGTACCTGATCTACTGGGGTCATCTCTTGCTAAGTTTTTTTTTTTTTTGGTTGGGGTGGGGGTTAGGATCTCTTGCCAAGTTACCATTCCACCATCATTTATTCATAACAATGACCAATTAAATATTAACATAATCCGCAAATCAAGCAACTCAAAAGTTGGTAAATCAAGGAAAATAATAGTAGATTCTATGAAATGGTATGGGCTTGACGCTACGCATACACGAGCACACGTGCTCTCACATGAATGCAAGTGGTGTCTCACGACTTAGGTCAAGGTCAAGGGCAAGGACAAAAAAACATATCTCAGTTCATGTATAGTGGACTGCAAAAACATGTCCCTAAACTAGAAAAGCCAACTCAAAAATAGGAAGATATGTCAGAGCCATGAGATTTTGGTTTCTGCATAGGACTATGCTTCCTAAAACAGTGACAACGGTTATCATACAACTTTAAGAATTCCAAACCTCATAATTTGTTCTGAGTTTTCCATTCATGTCGGTCTTTGTGTACGATCCTATATGACCCGAAACATAAATAAAATCTTTTGGTTTCAGGTGTTGGATGGATAATTCTGCCATCTCGTCCCACATCTTCAATAAAATCCTGTCCACAAACTGTAGGGCGTAAGTTTTCCTCCTGGCAAAAAGTGCATAACAAGTAATACAGAAATGTCGTCAAGTCAAAAAAATTCTGAATAGAAACGTGTCAAAACATAGGAGGCTTAGGCAAATCCGCTAATGATGTCGAGTAAAAGATGAAGAAAATGAAAGGAAGTGACGAACAAGTAATGTTCAACCAAAAAACATCGATGTGAATCAGAGGCGTAACCTACTAAAATAAAAGTCACAATGATTCGAATTTTGACACGAGGTCACGAAATGAATATACCCCTGAAATGCAGGCGAGATTAACAAATTGATAATTGCAAAACCCAATTGAGAGAATAGCAAAGAGAAGTGAGAGGGTCGGAGCTTAGAAGCACGAAACGGGGGCGGGGGTGGGGGCGGGGGCGGGAGCGGGGGCGGGAGCGAGGAAGCATTAAACTTTAAGAGGTTCAAAGGTTGGGAGTGTTTAAGAAGCGTCCAAATAGTTGATATAGATATATTTTATATCTAATTATTGCAGAGGAATTTAGATTGACGTAATATATGTTAATTGTAAATTTTGTTTTTGAAAGTCTTAAGCCATATATTCCGCCATAAAAAAATCTCTTCGATAAAATATTTGAGCAAAATAAGGAACTTGAATCTATTTATAGGCTATTTTGAGACTTGGTTGTGATGGGAGTGGGGTGGGAGCGAGGTTCTAATATGAGGGGAGCGAGGTTCCGACAAGCTTCTTAGTAAGAAGCGCGGAATCGAGATTCTGAGGAGGGACCGTGACCAATTTAGAAGGTTCCTGCTTCTAAGGGTCGGAGAAGCATAGATTAGATAGAGAGAGTTAGAGATGAGCCAAATAGGCTCAAGACCCCAAATATCAAGATTATAGACAGAGAAACAAGAGAGCGAGAGAGAGATACTTGTTTGATAATAATTGTCATCTACCTTTAATTCACTGATTAGGCCATATAAATAGCACTACAAGCCTATACTACCATGCATACAAATAGGGAGACGTGTGTTCATGCAACACTTGTTAACCATGCAACTACATGCCTACTTACAAGGAACAACTAATGCATATACTATGGAAATGCACCTACTGACTAGGGATTATAAAACAACCTACCATGCCACTACATGCTACAAAATAGATAAAGGTGACCAACATGGCCACGTAACAAGGCCATAACACCCTCCATTGCATGGCTCTTCACAGCTCGGCTTCTCATTATGCACGTATCAATCCCTGCCGCTCGCAATATCCTTGGCCGCAAGGATAAACGCAGACTTAGAGAAACACGAAATTTCAGAGAAAGGGTCGGGTGCGTTTGGTTCGGGAGGTGGGTCGTAGGTGAATGGGAAGTCTTCAATCATGAGGAGCTGAGGATTGCTACAGTGATGGCCAGGTACGTACTTTTCGTCACAGTAGTAACAAAAGCCTTTGTCCCGGCACGCTCGAGCTTCTTGGCCGGTGATTTTTTTTAAACGGTGTTGAGGAGGTGGTGTTGGAGGGGTTTAGTTTGTCGGCGAGTGATAGACCAAGGATACCGGTAGCAGAAGTAGTCGGTGGAATACAGATTTGTGGTATACAAGGGGGGAGTTGATAAACGGGGAAAAATGGTGGATTTGTTTTTGGAGGGTATTGCGTTCTTCAATTAGTCGGGCCACGCCAATGGCCTCGAATAAAGTTCGAGGTTTCTTAAGTTTCACATCTAGATGAACTTCATCTTTGAGACCAGCTATAAAACACCAAATCAAATAATTCTACGGTAAAGCATCGATGAGTTGGGAAAGTCACTCAAACTCCTCCTGGTAAACATTCATTGTGGTGGTCTGTTTGAGCCGCGTTAGGGCTTTGGAGGGGTCATCGAAGTCGATGGACCCGAATCGACGAAGCAAGGCCGTAGTGAAATCGCCCCAGTTTAAGGGCCCTCTGAATTTGGTGAACCATAGATGCCACTGTAAGGCAATTCCTTCGAGATAGAAAGAGGCAAATTGGACTTGTTGAGCGGGAGCAATACGTTGAAATTCAAAGTACTATTCGGCTCGATAGATCCATCCGGTAGGATCATCTCCGGAGAATTTTGGGAAGATGAATTTAACGGTGGTGGCCGGAGGGTTTGGGGAATTTTCGGCAACTTGATGAAGGGTTTGAACTTGGTGGGGGTTGGTAGAAGAAGAGGCAAATGGATTGTCGTCAGACATTGTGGGTTGAGGTGCGGAGTGGCGAATGGTACGAAAGGCCTGCAACTCGGTAAGGACCGATTGCATGGTGGTATGGACTTGGGTAACTGATCATTGATTTGATCAAACTTCGACTCGTGACGAGCCAAAAGCTCGCTTACTTCATTTCGGTGTTGGTTTTGCCACGGGTGTCCATGGAATCTTGCAACTCTGATACCACTAATAAGTGCAAAACCCAATTGAGAGAATAGCAGAGAGAAGGGAGAGAGTCGGAGAAGCATAGATTAGATAGAGAGAGTTAGAGATGAGCCGAATAGGCTCAAGACCCCAAATATCAAGATTATAGAGAGAGAAACGAGAGAGTGAGAGAGAGAGATACATGTTTGATAATAATTGTCATCTACCTTTCATTCACTGATCAGGCCATATAAATAGCACAACAAGCCTATGCTACCATGCATACAAATAGGGAGACGTGTGTTCATGCAACACTTGTTAACCATGCAACTACATGCCTACTTACAAGGGACAACTAATGCATATACTCTGGAAATGCACCTACTGACTAGGGATTATAAAACTACCTACCATGCCACTAACATGCTATAATAAAATAGATAAAGGTGACCAACATGGCCATGTAACAAGCCCATAACATCCTCCATTGCATGGCTCCTCACAGCTCGGCTTCTCATTATGCACGTATCACAAATGAAATAAACAAGTAACTAGGCTTCATGACCAACTGTAAGTTCCCCTAGAAGATTATCAAAGGAGACCAATATATATTATCCATTGTAGCGTCATGTCTTTGCATTCATATATAATGCCGACTTTCATTCGAGCAAGCAAAGCGGGTAGCTTTCTTTTCCCTATTTTGTATTTGAAGTAGTAAATGTCCAAAAAATCTAACACATTAATGAAGTGTTTTCAGGCAAATGCAAAGGTCACATGGGTAATGATAATAACAGGTATAGTTACAGTTATCTATTTATTTTACATAATATGACAGTTCTTGCAAGGAGTAAACATTCCCACATCACAAGTTTGAAACAAGCACAGTTTACAGTCTTTTGATTATGATTTCCAATTAACATTATATGCGAATGCACTAAACAAATCAATGAGACAATATCTCCTAGAACAGTACTACATCTCATTCGTTTGTATAATAAAACTGACATAAACAATAATACACAAATACTAAATTAGAAATTTGGAAGAAAAAAAAAAGTCCTTCATATTGGATTATTTCAGTACACAGGACGACACATTAATAATTTTAGTCGACAGTCCCTAATTAGTGAAACTTAATCAAATCAAATCCTCATGTTACAAAATTTCACAAAATTAGTTACATGCAATTTAGATTTTCACATAATTATGTGAAGTTTTCTGTTGAGGAACATTTTACTAAAATACAAAAAATGGGTAAAAATTAAATAAATACATAAAAGGTCTATTTCATAAAACTTTTGACTAAAATTCACATTGTATATCGACCCATCTAATTGCAAACAAACCACCATCGACAACTCTAATATCCAAAATGCATCTACAGATGATAAGCCAACACAATTACTCCTGGGTCGTCTACGCCTACGTAAGTGATATTCGTACATGCCATATAAACACACACACACACACACACACATATATATATATATATATATATTGGTGGATCCATCAAGGGGCAAAAGGGGGGCTTGATGACCACCCCCTCCCCTAGATTTTAGAAATTTTGAGATATACTCTAAAAAAAAATCAAAAAATTTACAATTAAGCCCCCAAAAAAATTCAGAAAATCGCCTGTTTTACTAAATACTGTGTTGATTTTTGTAACATATAATCTATACAAAAGTACATATAAATAAATAATAAATAAAAAATTTCCAAGCCCTCAACCCCCCACCCCGCCCCTCTAGACTACGAATTTCTGCATCCGCCCCTTGTATATAACACATACATAGAGAGAGAGAGAGAGAGAGAGAGAGAGAGAGAGAGAGAGAGGGCAGTTTCACCTAAACGGGCGGTTTGAGTCGCCGGAGGTTTTGACCTTAAGCAAGGTATAAACCCCAAATTGACCACTTCCGCGATAGATGTTCTTAAGAGGAAGCTCAACAGTTCCGATGAAGCTAACGGAATTTCGCAAATGGTCTTGCAAATATATAGTAGTCGGACGCTGGAATTTGAGGGCGTGACGGTAAATCGAACTCCCCCCACTTTTGGAATCATCGTCGCCGGAGAAGGATCTCCAGACTCTGCGTTTTCTGGCCGCCGGTGTCGACGACGAAGAGAAATTGCAATAGCAGAGTCTCTGTGGAGAAGATGATGATGATGATGAAACCAAGTTCTTGAAGAGGGTTCGGAGACGACAACAAGCCTCCATAGACCTTTGTGAAATCGGATCACGAGGTTTGGCTTGTTTTTTCATCTGATCTGATCATCGGAGAAATCGAGAGGTTTTAGGGTTTAAGAGTACTTTTTTATTTTTTGAACTCAGGGTTTAAGAGCAATTGAAATCTTTGTCATGTTTGCAGCATAAATTACTAAATTAGGGACTGTTCCGGAAAATATCCAAAATAGGAAAATTGGTCGGTGAATGCTCACCTAAGTATTTCATTGGCGGCTTGGTATTGGCCAAGGTAATGGGACTCAGAATTAGACAAATGTCTGAACCAAAATATGTTATTGCTATGGGAGCATGCACAATTATAGGGGGAATGTTAGTACCGATTCTTATAGCATTATTCGGGGAGTTGATAAGTTAATTCATGTGGATGTCTATTTGCCGGGCTGTCCACCTAAACCGGAAGCAGTTATAGATGCTATAGCAAAACTTCGTAAGAAAATATCTCGGGAAATTTATGAAAATAGAACTAGGTCTTACCAGGAGAATCGATGTTTTACTACCAATCACAAGTTTTATGTTGGACGTAGTATTCATACTGGAAATTATAATCAAGGATTACTTTATTAACCACCATCTACTTTAGAGATCCCTCTTGAAACATTTTTCAAATACAAAAGTTCAGTATCTTCCCACTGTAATCCTGAGTCTCATTACATTGGCCAATGGGATGCTTGGGTGAGCATTCACCAACCAATTCTTGGGTAAGCAAAAGTTTTTTCTAATCGAAGTCTAACTTTTTATCTGGTTCTTATGAGTTATGACAACCAATTGTAGGTTGGTTTGCAAGTAACTTGCTTTAGAAATTTATTATAGTGGACACGAATTCTTATGCAAGAAATAAATACTCACCAAACTTGATTCTCACAAGCTAAAAATTAGACTTTGACTGAAGGAGATCATGTTTTAGACTTTCACAAACAGTTCTAAGGTTTAGGGATATGTTTGATTAGTGTACTTGGTGATGGTGACTAAAAAAGCAAAGGAAAGAGACCTAAGGGACTGTTTGGTAAAGCAAATAAGCAGTTCTACTAAGTTAAACTATTTGGTGTGTTTAATTAATTGCACAGTAGTGCTACGTGTCCAGTCTTTTACCTTGGCCCTTGGGGGCAGTTTTGGAACGCAAAAAAACTGATTTGGGGGTTTATAAGTGAAAATGGTTCTATAAATTTAGATGTTTGGTATATGTAGACTGTTCTTGCATGGAGAGTTTGTGATTGGTCTAAAATAACTCTTTAAATATGTTCTTTTTTAAAATCAATTTACACTTGGTTTTAATAAAAATTAGACTAAATTTGGCCCTATTTTTTGCACTCCCAAACAGGCCCTTGATTCTCACAAAAAACTTGGATAAAAAGTGAGATTGGGAGTTAGAATTCATAAAACATGATCGGATTCAACCCATTTGTCATTCTGAACCAACATCGAATTAGTTTGTTAAACTAATTTTAGGAGTGATTTTAGGCTAAATTTAGACTCCCTTGCAAAATAAAAAAATAAAAAATATATCTACCAAACACCTGAATTTATAGAACCATCACCTCTGAGCAATAGAACTAGTTCTTTCCCAAACAAACTCTTAGGGAGGAACCTGGTCCTATTTTTGACATTCCCATATAGGTCCTAAGACCATCTTGAATGGGCATGCTATACTTCATACTATTGTCAAATTATAGCATGATTTTGAAAAATCTCTCTCCAGTGGCATGTCAAAGCTCATTCCAAATTATAACAATGCTATATCCTGTGCCGAATTTGACATGACCTTTAACCAAGGCCGGCCTGTGAGATGGGGGGGGGGGGGGGGGCGGGGAGAGGCAAGAGGGGCAATTGCCCAGGGCCACAAAGAGGTTTAAAATTTTGAGGGCCTAGATATCTTATATCTTCCTACTTAGACTACTACTAGGTTATATACTTATATTATATAGGCTATGCTATACGATATATCATATATATATATATAATATTAATAGCCCAATAGGTTAAGCCTTTGTGGCCCTAAATGCTTCGGTTCTTCCTCTCCTAAAGCCTCTCACAGTCACGTGGCAATGCTCTGCACAGGCAGCAGAGCTGCAGAATCAGTCAATCAACTGATCTACTGTAGTATTCTTAAAAAAAAAAAAAAAAGCTTTATTATATCAATAAAAATGGTAGCAATGTAAGTAAATAACATATACATTATAAAAGGAAAAGGATACTATGAGAAACGGAAATGCTAGATGTACAAAAAAAGTGCACAACGAAATATACAACCAGCTTTAAATTGTTGGACTTCCTGCTGAAAAGTCTGTACACACTAAAAGACAAAAAAAAAAAAGAGTGTACAACTTTTTCAGCACGAGATCCAACAAATTAAAGCAGGTTGTGCATTTCGTTGTGCACTTTTTTTGTGCATCTATCATTACTCCTATGAGAAAATATTTTCTACTATTACTAGTTACATAAAAACCATTAATTTTCTTACTAATAGGCTATAATGTCGCACACAGAAATTACTTTTAATTTTTCCTAAAATCTCCCCACCGACCAAGTGAGTGAACCCCTACTAGTCTTATTCTAGACCAATAGTTTATAATGTGTTAGATGGGAAAAAAATGTAGCAGTCATACAACATACACAGAACACATATTAAATCATACATATCAAGGGATTGGGTAAATGCATACAATATATATATATATATATGTATATGTATTATATTTGATCAGTTGAGTCTAGCCGTACAAGCTAGCAAGAGGTAGCCAAAACTAGTAAGTCCCAGGTGAGATTATTTGGATTAGGACAATAGAAGCTTCTCCTATGTTTATAGGTTTGATGTGGCTGGATAGGTAAGATAAGTATAACAAGAAAAAAAAAATACAATCCCAGCCATGTATATCTAGGAATAGGAGGTGGCAAATTCTTGGGATGAAATCTGTTATAAACAATGATAAGAGAGAGAAAGAAGCAAGCAGGTGGTCTGTGTATAAATAGGTAATCATATTATTACACTACACACTACAGTAAAAAAAAAAAAAAAACAGATAGAGGATCGTAGGAGGAGACGAGAAGAGGAAGAAGAAATAAAAAAAAATAAATAAAAAATAAAATAAAATAAAAAGAAGGGCTTTGTGGTTGCTAAATCAGGTAAGGAATTTCTACCCAAACATATATTTTATTAAGTTCTTAGCTAATGAAATTGGTACAATCAGATTTCAGGGTCAAGTGAATAGCAAAATAAATTGGATATTTTTATTTTTTTTTTTGAGTTTTAGGCAACTAGATGTGCTCTTAAGGCTCATACGATCATTTTGAAAGTAACGGTATCAAAAACGGAGTAAAAATGAGCAAGAAATAGTAAAATTTCAAAAACAGTCGCCGGAGAAGACGCCTGAATGAATTTGTAATATGTAATACTCCAGTATTTACGTATTAGTATTTATTTTGGCAATATAGGAACTGAGAGTTTAGTTGGCCGAATGGTCACCTAAATGATACCCAGATGATCATCCTAGGTTCGAAACTTCTTGTCTGTACTTTCTTGTTTTTGTCACCAGTAGTTCTCACAAATAGTATATAATATTATCTTGGGCATTTCCAAAACAAAGGAACTAGTTGATAGGGTGGGTTGAGCTCCGAATCCTACAGATGGTGGGATCAATACCTTGCACCAGCAATTGCCCCTCTAATTCTTTTTTTTTTTTTTCCTTTTTAATTCTCTTTCATTTCCTTTGATGTTTTTAAAAAAAAAAAAACCCATGAAGAGTTTTGAACCCTGACCAACACCTTTGATAGTTTTCCATAAAACCATGGAGCCTCATAGCCATGTTTTGAAAGTTACCCAGGTGAATATATCTAGTAGCCTGTCATATTAGTAGAGTTTCAGTGCTAGGGTTTGCTCAGTTTCATTTTGTTTCAAAATTTCCTATTACGAAATTACTAGTGAATTTTGAAACTCATATCTAAGAACTGTTTGGAGTTAAAACTTTGGTTAGACCAAAATTTGAATTTAGGAAAATTATAAGGTAGTGCTTTATTTTGTCCATAAACTATCTATGAATTATGATAAACAATTATGAATATTTGTTAAAATTAGGACCGAGGCCTTAAATAATGTAAGACTGAGATAGTCAAGTTGGGATGGCTAGGGACTGAGATAGTCCTACAGTTAGTGCACTAATATATTACCTATTTCGAGCTGGGCTGGTAGGTAGTATACACCTTTCGAGCTGGGCTGGGGTGCTGTAGCCTTGATGAGATAATTATTTTGTGCTTGGTTGATATAATCTTGATCTATTTTGACAGGATTGTAAAACTCAGGTATAATTTAGACATGCAGCTGGTAAATGCAATATTAAGTCTGCAATTTATTTAACTTGTACTGATTTAAAGACACATATATATATATATATACATATATGTATTAATCTTAACACAATGATTCCTTTAATTTCAAAAATAAAATTATATCCTTACTGGGCACACAGCTCATTATTTTTATAAATAAAAATTACAGGGACAGGGACGGCAGGTGAGAACTGAGGAAAATGGCTGCTTAAGGATCAAGATCGTTTATTTTACTTTATTTCTTTCTGTTTGGAATAAAATGCAATGTAATAAAAGGATTCTCTTATGGAAGTTGTAATGTGAAATATTAAGTATTTTATTCTCAATGAATTGGTGATTTCAAAATATTAACACCGTCATAGCCTCATTAATTTCACTATATACCATAACCATATTGGTATCTTACTATCTGTAATTAAATTTGGGGCGTGACATCTACTGATCAAGGTAAGTAGGTAACTTAAAAAAATCTTTGACTCTTTAAGTAGGTTATCATATTCATGGGGATTTCTGTAGTGGGGCGGGGCGATTTTGCTCCACGTGAAGCAAAATGAAGGTGGGACGTTGGATGAGAAGAGAAGTCATCTTGAAGTGACAAGTGTCCAAGTTGGTTTGAAAATTTTTAAACCCATTCTGACCTACTAACGCCTAATCCGGTTGCCCCCTCACTGTGGGAAAAAAAAAGGCAAAAAAAAAAAAAAAAACAAAGAGTTGTCCAGTCTCTCTCTCCTTCACGATCAAGATCCCTCCGGCGAAAACCCATCCCGATTGTGAACCCTATCTCCTTCCCCTCTCTCTCTCTCTCTCTCTCTCTCTCTCTCTCTCTCTCTCTCGAACTCGAACTCGAACTCGAACACCCCCCACTCCAACTGTGAACTCCGAGGCGCTCAACCGCCGGCATCGACCACCACAAACCACCACCTCCTCCGACATCACCTGTAACAACCTACATTTTTTTTCATTAAATTATTTGTATTTGCATTTTTCATATTTAAAATTCAATATTGTTGGGGTCAAACGGCGATTTTATAAAGGCATTACCTGCCTTTATTTATTTCAATTCTCATATATTAAATCCTATTATTGGTTTATTCCAAATTAAATATTATTGGGGTCAAACGGCGATTTTATAAAATCTAGCAACACATGTGTTAGATTTCAAAACTGTATTTCAAAACAGTGGAAATATTTACCGGTGACTCAGACTGTATTTTTATTAGACCGAAAAATCAATTCTTACTTTAAAATGAATTTTCTGTATTTTTGTGGTGACCACCGCGACGCGAAAATACCAGTTTGCGTTCAAAACTGTCTGTGCCGTGTTATACTTCCACAGATTTTGGAATCTATATAAAGTTAGATTTGACATATGCTTTATTTCCATTAATGGAAACTAATGATTGGACAGGCTTATTTGGGAATGCATTTTGTGCATGTATAATTCTTATGCCATAAGATGTACTACCCAAACACCTTAAGTGATTCTTAGACAACTAGTGTGTGCTCTGTTTGGCAATGCTTAAATGGTGCAAGTATTGTTGTGCCAAAAGCTGTAATTCCCAAGCAACTCAAGCTTGACCTCCTTCTATAGCTGAGTAATACGTATGTATATCTGTATATATTATGTATTAGTTGATTTAGTTATCTAAATCCATTTTGTAGAGTATAAACCAAGGGACTTGGAGCCCAAGGTTGGTTTCTCTATATATGCACACTCACACCCCTTCATCTCAGACACAGGAATTACAGAGAGAAAAGAGAGAGTTAAGAGTTCATAATTTCAGAAATTTTCTTAGAGAGAGAGAGAGAACTCTCCTCCATAGCTTGAAGCTCTTATTGGTTTCTTTAATTGGGTTTCTTTCTCAACATCTATTTCTATTATCTTAATCTCAGTGAGTATTCTAAAGTCACTCCAAATGTAATTCCATGGTTAGTTACTGATTGTGTACATGTATTGATAAACCACCATTGCTAACTCCTCCATGGGAGCTTGAGTTTGAAAAACATGAGTTTTCCTAAACTTAACCAAAATTTGTTTTGAAAGATGATTTTGAAAGATTATAGTTCATATGAGTGGTAGTTACAATATTAGAGCTTAATTCGTTCGTAGGGCGACGTATATTAAAAACGAAATTTCTGTCAACTCCCGGTTTTTATCAAAATTCGAGAGCTACGGATCAATTTAAGTAAAATTGATCATAGATTCATAATCCTCGTAGAAAAACAAGGAAATCCATATATTACATGTCAAGTTTTAATCCGGATTGCAAAATGGGTATTTAAAACTGAAACAGGGGAATTCTGATGAAGAAGACGAAATTGCTGCACAACTTCGCACGCGCGATCGAGGTGTGTGTATTTTGACAGTAAGAAAAGTTTATAAATAAAATCGAAAAATAGGCAGGTCGCGTGAGCGGACCGCGCGAGTGACCCTCGCGCGCGATCTTCCTGTGTTCTAGCAGTTTGGAAAGTTTTATAAAAGAAAACAAAAAATGGGCATTTCGCGTGAGCGGCCGTCACGAGCGACCCCTCGCCCAAGCGGCCCGCGGGCGCGACTTCTAACAGTTTCTAGTTTTTGCTTATTTCATGTTAAGGAACTGTTTGGGTTATGTATTATGAACTTTAAGGCTCTGTTTGCGAAAAATGTTTAAAACATATTACGTTTTGAGTATGATTGGTCATTAAGGAAGGATTATGAATTCAATTCTTTTCAAGCATACATTGTTATTGTTCCTAGCACTTCATATGTTCTAATGGATAGTTACATGACATTCATATGGAGTCAGTTAGGCATGTATGGGAGTAGTAGTCAGTACGTAAAAGAGTAATGATCAGTGTGGTACAGAGTGTGTGGTTGAGATTGTGTAGTGGTTTAAGATTGTGTTGTGGTTTGAGATTGTGGCTAGAGTATTTTGTAATGCGACGGTGGCAAAATTAGACACTCCCTGGCGCCCATGGTAGCGCTAAAGTGTGTGACGCCGAACTTGGACATTCCTTGGCACCCATGGTAGTGCTAAAGTGTGGCCTACGGACACTCCCTGGTACCCGAGTCTGGATACTGCGTGAGGTTTTCTCCGGTATTTGCGAGTCGGATTAGGTACTAAAGTGTGAGGCATTGGACACTCCCTGGTACCCCGGATCAAAGTGTGAGGCAAACTGGACATTCCATGGCACCCTTGTACTAAAGTGTGGCTTTCGGAGTATTACAAGGATACTGGTGTGAGAGAGTTGGGTGTTGTGTCTATCGAGAGAAAAGAGTTGGTAAGCTGAGAATGGTTGTGTCAGTCTCATGCACAGTCACATGTTTCATGAACCAAAGATTTAAATGCTATTCTTGTTATCTTACCAATTGAATTTACTTCCGTGTTTCACCCGTTAATTAATGGAATTGTAAAGTGAAGGAAAATGGTGATTAAGTATGTTTTACATTCAAAGTTATATTTTTAATACTCACCAGCTTCAATAAGTTGACGGCGTTGATGCGCCCTGGACATTCGTGTTCAGGCTTTTCAGGTTATGATATTGCTGGGCTGTACGACTACGCAAATTAAGAAACAGTGCTGGAAAGAGAATTTACATTTATATGGTTTAAGTTTATAAAATGTTCTGTGATAAGGATTACTGTAATAGATGTTAAGTTATTGTTTTGATTTAAGGCGGTTTGTGCCTTTAGAGACCCCGTGCTGTAATAACTATTAAGTTAGAAGAACATTGTAAGCCTTGATTGCTCTGCTCTGATTATTATGTTTCTGTTATTGACGGTTGGGACGGAATCGATCCTTCAAACTGTCACGACCTACGGGTCCATAAAGGAAATTAAACGCTTTCCTTATTTGTGCTACGTCGGGGCGTGACATCACCAATACTGACCACTATTACTCTCCTTGAAGCTATTCTCTTTTCTTTTTATGTAGATTTTGAAGATTGGCATTGATTTTGATTTAGGGCTTCTAGTTGATTTTGATTTAGGGCTTCTCTTTTCAATCTATGAAATCTTGGAAGCCATGGTTGAGACATTGTAACAATCAACTTCTTTCATTCTTCAATCATGTCTTTGCCGTGAACATTTGTTGAGATCAAAGAAAAGCCCCCTCACTACATTCCTAGTTTTTTTTTTTTTTTTTTTAAATTTAACTACATCACTGGGCCATTGATGATAATACATATTTTGGAAGCCATGTCCTTATTTCTTTATTGTAATACATATGTGATTCTTGTTAATGTAGATGTTTGAATGGACAGTCTGTGTGTGCAATTTTGGTGCCTTGATTTGCAAAGTTTGCTGGGTTAATGTTTTTTTGGCTGAATTTTCAAATTTGTTTCTTTAAGCATTTGTCTCAATTTTGTGTGTATGTAGCTTTTCCAAGCAGTTTTTGTATAAAGGCAACAACTCATTTATTTTTTATGTTGTGCCCACGGACATGGACAATTACTAGTTTACATAGTAATTGTCCGTGTAACAATTCATCATTTTGAATGAGATAATTTAGGGAAATAGACAATGTCACTGCATTTGTCTATATTTACAGCAATTCATCTTTTTACAGTTTCAGATTGTATATTATGAGGAAATAGTTGTAATTGGTGGTTGTTGCTATACACACCCCAGAAAGCATTGAATCGTGGCAATGCATAGTCAATTCCCAACCATTAGATTCATTGTTTCATTGTTTGTTTCTCTTGATTAGATTATGAAGACAAGTTTCATTGTAGATAAGTGTCAATCCTGAAAAAAAATCTTGATTAGTTTCATTGTTTGTCTCTCTTGATTAGATTATGAACAAGAATCCCGTAGATAAGACCCGTCCATCCCGCAATCCACCAACTAAAAGCCCTCCAATGAAGAAGAAGAGGAGTTCAATGAAGAAGATTCGTGTAAAGGTGGTTGAGAACCCAAAAATGGGGTATGTATGGAGCCTTATAGTGAATTCTTGTTTTTGTTGAATGATTATCCATCTTCATTTGATTGAATGCACATTGGTTGGTTTTGTACATTATTAAAGAACACTTGGACTTCCTTAAGGAACCATTTGGACCTTGGAAGCAAACATTTAAATGCCCACTGTCTAGTTTTGGACCTAACTAAGGAACCTTTGACTTTCTTAAGAAAGCATTTGTACCTTTTAAAAAAAGTTTGAATCCCCACTGGCCTTTCTTAAGGAACCTTTGGACTTTCTTAACAAATTATTTGTACCTTTTAAAGAAAGTTTTGAAACCCAACTGCCTATTTGTATACCTTATACTAAATATCATTTGGACTTTCTTAACCAAGTGTTTGTACTTTTCAAAAAAAATTGAAACCCCACTGCCCACCTTTGTACCTACTAAGGATCATTTGGACTTTCTTAAGAACTGTTTGTACCATTCAAAGAAAAAAAATTGAAACCCCACTGCCCATCATTGTACCTTACTAAGGATCATTTGGACTTTCTTAAGGACTGTTTGTACCTTTCAAAGAAAGTTTTGAAACCTCACTCCCTACCTTTGTACCTCACTAAGGATCATTTGGACTTTCTTAAGGACTATTTGTACCTTTTAAAGAAATTTTGTACCTTACTAAGGATCATTTGGACTTCCTTAATAAACATATTGGACTTTATTATGGTTTACTTGATGGTCCATCTTTTGTAAGAAAAAGAGAAAACTAAAAGACGTTGAAGAAGTTGAACAACGAGAAGAAATGTGTAAAGGGAGGACCGAAGCTCCTTACCTAATACTAGTGCTTACATGCTTACATGTTTTCATCGCAGACACGAGAAGATAAATGAGTTTAGAAAGGAAAACTCGGGCATCAAAGTGCAAAAACCGGTGAGAAAGACGATGCTATATACACAATATAATTAATAAGTGTTGTTTAACACTTTGTTTGTATCGCTACAGGTAAGGAATGCTATTCGGGAGAAATGGAATAAAATGAGCTCTGATGAAGTCGAGTCGTACAATGAGATGGGAAAGAAGGCTAGGGAGGAAAATAATGACTTGAGGGCTAATGGCCTACTTATTGAGAAAGATAAAGAGGGGACAAAGGAGAAAAAACACAGGGTATTACAATATTTCTACCTTTGTTTATTGTAGTTAAATTCATTTTGATATCTTATAGTTTTCGTATATATATATATTTAATGAAATAACATGTAAGCGATAGCTTCAGTACCCGACAATCGTTGCCTGCAATTATTGAAGTTAGAAAAAATTTCACAGATTAACAAGATCAAATCATCAAGGGTATTGGATTGGGAGGGAGGTGTTGGAGCTACAGTGCAACCAAGTGGACCACGAGTTGTGCGAGTGGCTCGTGAAGAAATTTGACACCTCCGACTATTCGTTGACAGTCCATGGGAAGACAGTCAACACTGTTCCGAAGGATGTAGAAAGGATGTTGGGGATTCGTGCACGTGGAGTTGTACCGAGCAGTTGTTCAATCGAGGAGCTGGAAGAATTGGCTGGGCAACTTGGATTTGTTAATGGAGTCCTTGCCCTCAAGAAGTTGAAGAATGATCTTAGTAAAACAAGCGATGTGGGGGATGAGTTCAAAAGGAGGGTTGTGCTCCTCGCGATGGGATGCTTTTGCTTACCCGGCACTAAGGCTGGGATTAGATCAAGCTTGATATATTTGGTTAAAAATGTAACAATTTTGGAGAACATAAATTGGGGCAAGTTGATCTTAGACCATCTTGTCAAGAGTGTGAACAACTATCGGAAGAAGAAAACAAGCGGCCTCGTTGGATGCTTGTTTGTTCTTATGGTAAAATCTTGTTAATTTATCTAATGGAATAACTTAAATACCTTCTAAGTGAATTGAGCTTGACGAGCCTGTCTTTTGTAATGCAACTTTTCTATTTAGAGACTTTTGTCCCGGTAGGGGATCCAATGCCCAATACTGTGTCCAGTATAAATGCATACCCTCGCATTAGCTTTTGGGATAACGGCGGAGTGAAGAAATGAATGTTTTTCTTAATTAAGCATGGATTGATGAAAAACAATAACAAGGTACATTTGTTTACAATTTTATTGATGGAAAAGTTTTGTTAAAGTAATACCTTTGCAATTAATATTTGGAATGACAGGTGGAGTTGGCACCAATAAGGGATAGGGAAGAAGCTATCCATGAAACTCCTATAACAAAGGTTGCTTCCCCTGGGGGTGAAGTAATAGATATTACTTCACTTGAAAAGAAGGTTCAATACTTGAAAGATGAATTGTTGAAGAAGACTACTCAGAGGAGCAAATTGGAGAGAAGGGTGCATGAGCTTGATACCGAAGTTGTTGACATCAAATGTCAAATGATTGAAATCACAACGAGTTTGAAGTTCGATATTCAAGCTTTGAAAGATGACCTTTCTAATGCCATAAATGAAGGGATCGAAAAAGCGCTACAGAAAAAAATAGAAGATGAAGATGAAGATGAAGGGGGGGGGGGGAGAAGGAAAAGGAGAAGTAGAAGGAAAAAACCAAGGTGATACAGGAGAAGAGAAGGGAAGAACAGAAGGACAAAACAAAGAAAATAAAGATTACAGTCCAATAATTGGTTCATGTCCGCTAGTTGCTCCCGATGAAAACAGTCTAAGTATAGGGACCCCGACAGTGGTCTATAAAGAGGTACCTGTTATTGTCCTTTCGGAGGACCAAACAGATATCCTCACAGGAAAATTTTTTGAACCAACCGTGCAAAAATCCTCGGTCTTGATGGATATTGAAAATGAGGGCTCTTGTTCTCCACGTATGAGGAGAACTCGGGTAACTGCGGAACGGAGACCGGGGAAACAATGTGTGTCTCCATACTTAAATGTGGAGCAAAACTTGTTGAGGAAGGCTACAAAGCCAAAAAAAATGTCAAGCCTTCCACCGTCGATGTTAGAATAAGGGAGATTAGCGAGCAAGAGGAGAAGATAATCCGCTTCGTCTACGATCCCAAGCTCCCCAATGAGTAAGTGTGAACTCTTGTTTACTCTAGTACGTATTGTATATGATATGCAATGATATGAACTATGTTAAATACAAATGTAGCAAGATACTTATACGATCACACATGGAGTTTGCGAATCGTGGTAGCCTATTTGCTCATTGAGGAGGGAAAATGAATCGATGACATGGTACGAAAAGCAAAACTATAGAGTCATTCAAATTAACACCTATCTCACAAACCTATCTCACAATTAATACCTACCTATGCTAGATTATAAATTGCATGGTCGGGAAACTGACATATGATGCGAAGAACAAGCGGCCATATAGGAGGCAGTGGCATTGGTATATGCCGACGTTTGTTGCGGTAATATACTAATTATATTTCTAGTATCCTTGTTATATAGGAATATGTGATATGAGTATAGGTTTGAATCAAGATTTTGGGTAATTTGCAGCAAAGTATTATGGATAGCATGGGTAAGGTAAGCTCCAGCGCCCGACATTACTTTGGATTAGAGAAACACACCGGCGATTTGAAGACAGTGAAGAAGGTATGTGATTTGTATTAGTAAATACACATATTATAAATGCACATGTTAGTCGAGTGGTCATTATGATTTTTATTGTGTAATACAGATATTCATTCCAATAAACGACAATGATACCCACTGGTTCGTCTGTGTCATAGACATATCTAAGGAGAAGGTGATTATACTAGACTCAGTAGCCACACACAAACTCCACCGTGAGAATATGGTGAAAAAGATAGTATGTCTCAGACCCTTTATGTTATGTAGTTATGTTTTTGTTGAATTTGATTACAAAAACTCATGTATATGTTTATAGGTGAATGACATGCACAAGTTGTTGGGGGATCAATATGGAAAGCTTATAACATGTCAATCAATAATTTTCCAATTACGTGCCCCGAATGGTTGCCGCAGCAGAACAACAGGTACGAGTTATGATTTTTATATTTTGCGTTGTTACTTTCGGACTTATTTTATAGTTTATAACAACTATTTTGTAATCTGCTTGATAGCGATGACTGTAGCATTTATGTGATGACATTCATGGAGGACTACGATGAGTTATGCCCTGTGACAGTGTTCCTTGTAAGTTAAATATGCGCACCATTTTAATCTAAGTTCACATATATGATATGTTCTTCAGAAATTTATGAGGTGCTTCTTTATGATATGTTTAAATCTTTTTAGTTCGATTCAAGGCAAGCAAGGGGAAAGATTGTGCTAGAATTAATACAATGCAACTACAGTGAGCTTCGAAAGGAAGTATTAAAAGATGTTTAAGCATACAGAGGTAATTTTGCATCCAAGAACAACATCATTATATGAATGGAAATATTGGATGGTGGTGGTTATATTCCCATGAGTAATCCCTGCGAGCCTATGATTAGATATAACAATGGGTATTAGATGGGCATTATGTGCATTAAACAAACTCATTGAATAGTATGTTAACTGACCTCGCTTGCTTGTTCACTAGTTCCACTACTTTGCCACATAAATTGAGTATATGTGCTATTTAAGTCGAATTGGAACTGTGTTGGTGATGCATCATGCATATTTTTGCGCTTATTGCTCGTATGGTTTGCATTCGCATTTACTCTTCTCTGGTCGTCATGCACAAAACCTTCTTCTTCTTCAGTAGATGCATGCGGCTTTATTTTGGGCATCTCGTTCTCGCGTGTCCTTCTCCCCTGTAGATTGACATTGAAATTTTTTGAACATAAACAAATGATTTTCTTCCATTGATTTGAATTTTGTTCTTGTATGCAGGTTGATAAAGGAGAATAGCAGAGCGATGATTTTCTTCCATTGATTTGATTTTTAGTGTAGATGTTTAAATGGACAGTTTTGTGTGTATAATTTTTGTGCCTTGATTGGCAAAGTTGTGTACCTTCTTTGCATCGCTGCTCATTCAACAGAGCAGAATGTATTAAATCTTGTCCAATTAGGATGAAGGGAACTTGAAAGATTGCAAAGAAATATTTGGATTTTCTTAAGGAACTTCTTATACCTTTCGAAGAAAATTTGAACTTTTTTAAAGAAACAATTGGACTTTACTAAGGGACCTATGGACTTTATTAAGAAATATTTGGACTTTTGTAAGAAACATTTGTACTTTGATAAGGATCATTTGGACTTTCTTAAGAAATAATTGAACTTCTTTTTTAATACACACTGCTTATCCTTGTACCTTGATAAGGATCGTTTGGACTTTCTTAAGGAACTTTTTGTACCTTTCGAAGAAAATTTGAACTTTCTTAAAGAAACAATTGGACTTTACTAAGAGACCGATGTACTTTATTAAGAAATATTTGGACTTTTGTAAGAAACATTTGTACCTTGATAATGATCATTTGGACTTTCTCAAAAAACAATTGAACTTCTTTTTGAATGTACACTGCCTATCCTTGTAGCTTGATAAGGATCGTTTGGACTTTCTTAAGGAACTTCTTGTACCTTTCGAAAAAAATTTGAACTTTCTTAAAGAAACAATTGGACTTTACTAAGGGACCTATGGACTTTATTAAGAACTATTTGGACTTTTGTAAGAAACATTTGTACCTTGATAAGGATCATTTGGACTTTTTTAAGAAACATTTGGAGTTTATAAGTATGTTGAGATTGTACCTATAGTTGGTGCATCGCCTACTTGATTGTTTGTTACTTCCCTTTGTTTCAACAACTTTGGGATCACGAACACCAAAATATACACCACTCATTTGACCTCCGTATGGTTTGTTCCTATTCATAGACAGGTCTTTCATATGAGCATTTAAAACATCCAAACCTTGTCGACACTCCAACCATCCATCGTTCGTACGGGTTGCATAGTCTGTTATCTCATCGCAAGTCGCGCTAAGGATGCCACGCCGCATGATTCGAGTCTTTGTGTTTGGAATTGTCTTGGATGCCATTTCATTCATCAAATCATTGTCGGTTTTCATCCACCTTTGCATGATGCAATTGTGTGGGAGTTCTGTGAGATGCTCAAATTTCATTACAGCTATAATATGGCAACAAGGTATCCCCACACTCGTGAACAACATACACGAACACTCTAGCCTGCCGTCTGATGGATGGTAAATAACATTCCACCTCAATGTTGGCCTTCTATACTTACATAAGGTAAAATGAATGTACGGCAAACCCTCGACCGTGACCCTCTCGACAACAATAAACATAAACTCATTAATTAATTCTGCTTGGAACTTTTTAAAAATTTTACAGGTGAATATCGCAGCAGCATGTCTCTCAATGCTGGTCAAAACTGTACTAAGAATAGGTTTCGTTTGATCCGTTTCATTATAATCCATAGCCTCATTGTTGCGAAGTCGGATAAGAACTCTTTCGTAGGTTCTTACAAACTCGTAAAGGTGCATTCTGTACTTGACAAAGTCTTTCATATACGAATTCATGCTTTCGCTCCGCTGAGTAGTTGTCATATCCGCGAAAAAGTGGTCTTTCAAATACGCCTCTGCCCATAATGGAAGCCTATCATACATTTCTTTCATCCACTGATTATTATGAAGTTCAAAATCATCAAGTAACGACGTCCATAAATCATCAAACTCTTCGAGAGAACACCTTTCTCTCATGTATTCTTTAAATCTAACCCAAAGCCTTCCATATGTATGTTCGACATGGCATTTCGCGAGATATGCCACTGGCATAACCGATGGTGAGCTTATGGGAAAATTCATTTAATGGCTTTGCGCATTGGCTTGTCTCCATCCGTTACAACTGAAATCGGTGTCTTTCCCTTCATTACATTCATCAAGGTCTCTAAAACCCATATGTACGTCTCCACCATTTCATCCACTACCAACGCACATCTGAATATTGTACTTTGCCAGTGATTGTTGCAGCCTTCTAGTAATACTAATGGTTTCTTGTACGCATTGGTTTTGTAGGTTGTGTTGAAAATGAGTACATCTCTGAACCTTGTGTAATCCAGTTGTGATCTTCCATCACACATGAATAATTTATATAGGCAACCTTCGTCATCGACATCGTATCTATAAAAGAACGTAGGATCATCTTCTTTCGCATGACAGAGATATGCCAATGCTCCTTCGGCATCACCATCTACCAATTCTACTCAGTGTGCAGCATCAACGTAATTGTACAGGTCCTTTCGAGTGAACCCAACATTCTCATAACCCTCGGACTGGTGTTTCATGAAGTCCATAACCTTACCTATTGGGATTCCAACGCTACGCATCGAACTTACTTGCGCTTTAGCAGGACCATCCACCTTACGATGTGAACAGAGAAAAGACATACATTGCGGTGGTGTTAGCGAATGGTTATGTTCTTTAACAAATTCAGCAACCTCATACTCTGAATCCTGTTTAATTGATTTGATACGAAAGGTGGCCTTGCAATTACACCTTGAAATGGACTTCGCCTCGTACTTCCTATTAGCCATGTCTATCCACTTCTCATTCTAGACCCCTCTTTAGAACAATACTACCTTCTAGATTGAACATTTTCGTTTCGATCACACCTCTTAGCATTTTTTCGGACACTAAAGCCCATCACTTTGGCATAAGTATTGTACCAATTATCAGCTTCTTCCACAGATATGAATTTCATGGCCATGACTTTCGCTTCAGTCATGTCTGACCTTACGTTAACCTCATCAAAGTCAAAGCTTGGTTGTACCACTTCTGAACCTTCTTCGTCCATAGCAAATTCCCGTTCAAATCCACCAAATGTGTATTATTTTTCATCGTCATCATCTTCAGTTAAATCCACACCATCGTTGAAATGGAAGTCGGAATCATTAGTTAAATCAATGTACTGGTCCATTGTAATTCAAGCTATAAAAATTACACACCCGTTAATGCCCGTTAATAAATCAACCTTTCTAAAAACAATAATTTTTAATTTTTAATAAACAATGTTGATATGAATGGAAATCCCACTAAGGAACATTTGGAGTTTCTTAAGAAAAACTTTGTACCTCACTATGGAATATTTGGACTTTCTTAAGGAAATGTTTGTACCTTATTAAGGAATAGAGAACTTTCTTAACAAATGTTTCGTACCTTATTAAGAAAAAGTTAAACTTTCTTGAGAAACCACTACACCATTTAGCCAATTTTCTAACATAGAGGTTTTTGGTTAACTCATTATTTCTGATATGTCAGTGACTAGTCTGTACCACCCTATTGATTAAGGCTAGTCACTGCTTAGTCAGTGACTAGTCTGTACCATCCTATTGATTTAAGGCTAGTCACTACTCAGTCAGTGACTAGTCTACACCCGTAAAGTGCGTCCATCAAACTCGTGAACCACATTCACGGGTCCGTGATCAATATAAATAACAAATTACACCCTGTAAAAAGTAGTGAGGTGAATGGGAAGATTATTTTTCTAGTAACTCATATCACGTTACGATGAATAGAGGTACATGAAGAGGAAGGGGGAGAGGTGCAGGGAGAGGAAGTGGAAATTATTTAGCGTTACATTGGCAAATAGTTGGATCTTACCTAGATCATACTGGTCAGATATGGTATGGAGAAAAATGTCCTTTTCTCAATGAACCCATTAATACCCATGTGCCACTATAAAGTCACGAGCATTTTTTCATCGGTGAAGCCCAATCTCGTCTGCTACCAAGTTGGCTTGTTAATGATCATTTATTGAGATGGCCAAACTTGGTCAACAAAAGGCGTGACACTGAGGTCTATTGTCCTTGGCATGGATTACGAGTACCCAAAGCTCGCTCTGCTGACATGGTGCAAAATCCTGATGTGGATAACGATGAGATGATAAAACGTATAACACAAGAACTCGATCAGATGAATCTTAGATTAATGTGTTTTCACATGATTCAAGATGAAAAGAAGAATTACTATAACCCCTCCGACGCTATTGCAAAGATTGAAGAAAATCCAAATCTCGCTTCAGACCCTGAGCTGTCGGATTATAGTGACGACGACGTTGATGGTGATTTTCGAAACTATCTTCCTAATTGCCTATCAACAAGATTTTGATTCCATAGGTTGTCTTGAATTCTACGAAGATGCTTAGTTTATCAAGGTGTTGCTTTTCAATGCACTATGTATTATTCCCTCCACTAGTGTGTATTGTGTTCTTTATCTTCAATCTAAGCTTTTGTACCTATTCTACACAAAGTTATCCTGACTAAGTACAAACGAACATTTTCTTAGAAATGTTTGGACTTTCTCAAGTAATATTTGTATCTTATTAAGGAAATTATGAATTTTAAGGATGCTTTGGACTTATTAAAGAACTGTTTGGACTTTCTTCAGAACCATTTGGACTTTTGTAAGGAACATTTGGTATTTTTTTCAAAACCATTTGGACCTTAGTAAGGAACGTTTGGACTTTAGTAAGGTACATTTGGACTTTAGTAAGGAACATTTGGACTTTCTTAAGAAACATTTGGACCTTAGTAAGGAATATTTGGACTTTCTTATGGAACATTTGGACTTTCTTTAGCAACATTTGGACTTTAGTAAGGAACATTTGGACTTTATTAAGGAATATCGCGCTCGCGCGGCCCGCTCGCGCTACCTGTGTAAAAATCAAAGTTGCGTATTTCACTACACTGAAGACTCCTGTGCAAACGAAACTGCCAAATCACGTCCAGACTGTAAAGTATAGCAGTTTTAGTGCGTTTCGGGTTAGGAAAGCTTCCAAAACTTGTTCCAAACTCTATATATATCCTATTATAAATCAATTTAGGGAGAATATATATACACAACATTACACGACATTAGATACATCTATATACAACAAAAACTTCAGCCATTGAAGGGAGGAAAACAAGGAGAAGAAGAAGAAGAAGACCAAGGATTTTCATGGCCTTCTCCATCAACCTCTTGCCAATCTTCAATTCTATGACCGCTTAACCAAGATCTTGGGTTTCAATGAAACCCTAGCCAAGTAATAGGGTGTTATTTATGTTTTTCTTTTAGTTTTATTATGTATGGATGATGATTACATGTTTAGAGGATTTTTTTTTATAATAAATCGTGCTTCTATTGATTAAATCATTACTTTTAAAATATATTCTTGTCTTAGATCTATTTTGGTTGTGATGTACTCAATAATGTATATTTGCTGTGCTTGTATAGATTATTTACATGTAATGATACTTAATTGAATTGTGCTATCAAGTATCCGAATAGTCCATGCCTAGGTTAGACGTATTATGCCACAACCCTAGTTTAGTGTGGAATAATTCGTGCTAACCGAAGATGTATTATGTTGGTGCTTGAACCATAGTTATCTTCTTGACAGAGGAATTGAGCTTGTAGCTACAATTCCCCACTATCATCCAATTTAATAAGCTAATTGAACTCATAAATACCCTTATTATGAAGCTAGTGGTAGATTTGCAATCCTAGGTTCTCTAAACATATTTATAAAAATATTTTTTAATTACTTCCATAATTTAGATTCATTTTTCTTGTTCTTAGTTTAATAAAATCAAAATCAAAATCCGTTTTCCTTAATTAACTAAATTTAGGTTTTAAAATTAAAGTGCTTTAATAATTCAATCTCTGTGGGTTCGACCTTTACTTTCACTTTAGAAAAGTAAAGTACACTTTTTATATCTTGATACTGACAACATCAATTTTTGGCGTCGTTGCCGGGGATTGCAATTTACTACCTTTAGTTTAGAATCTTAGTTTAGTTAATTCGTAAATATTAGATTAGGTTTTATTTTTCTTATTTTCCATTTTTATTTGAGTCACTAACTTTTTCTGTTGTTTTGTAGGTTCTCAAGTAATCAAATTCTAGCGTCTTGGAGAGGAATAGCTTAGCACATCAAAGGAGCCTACGAGAAGAAAAAAAAAAATAATAAAAACAAAATTCAAGTAATCGCTTCTTTTTATATTTCTCATCAACTCACTGTAAGTCAGGGCACTGAGACGCAAGTACTTGCATTAGGTTAGGTGTGGAGTGAGCATTGCATTAGCTAGGAAACCCGGGGCGCTGAGCTTTTACGCGAATCACTGCATAAGGATAATTACATGCATCATAGTAGTACTGTGTGCTTGCTTGTTATCTTATTTGCGTGATTGCTTTTTGTTTTTGTTGAGTCAGTCGTTGTTTTAGTTTATGTTTGGTACCCGTTCAAGTAAACCTAACTTAAATCCGCTTAATCTTGAACTTGAATGTACACTTAGAGTCCTTAGGTCCTCAACTCAAGCTTCTAGAGCTCAGTTGATGCTAGATGACTATTCGACACCAAAACCGTCGTCGTTGTTTGAGTCTGAAATACGTAGTACCCTAAAAGACTAAAGAAATCACGTGTCATTAACATAGAACTGATTCCAATGGCCGGCGTAGGAAACAACAAAAACAACCGAAATAATGTAAATAATCCTAATATACCTCCGCCTCCTTCGCTTAAAGATTATTTCATTCCTACGGCCTATACGCCATAGGCAAGCATAGAATTACCAGAGGTGACGGCATCTCACTTTGAGATAAAGTCATCTACCATCGCCCTACTTCCCTCATTCCATGGCCGTATTAAAGAAGACCCTTATCAACACTTAGGGGATTTCCAAGATATATGCTCTACTTTAAAAATCCAAAACTTAACTGATGATGAGTTAAAATTGCGGCTCTTCCCATTCTCTTTAAAAGACAAAGCTAAATATTGGCTCCAATTTCTGGAGCCAAATACTATTAAAACATGGGAAGCCTTACACACTGCATTTTTACAAAAGTTTTTCCCCATCACGAGAACTAATCAGATAAGAAAATCAATAACGAACTTTGTGATGCAAGATGGGGAAACGCTTTATGACACTTGGGAGCAATTTAATGAATTATTACGTTCTTGCCCACATCATCAGGTTCCCAAGTGGCAATTGGTTCAGGTCTTCTACGAGGGACATGTTCCCTCAATACGTAATTCTGTCGATGTTGTTTGTGTGGGTACCTTCCTACACAAAAGCGCCGACGAGGCATAGAAGATTTTTGAAACATTAAAGCGAGAATTCGATGCACCAAGCTGTGTCGGTCCAGCCTGAGGGATATCTTCCACCTAAAACCCAAGCGAGAGGAGTGTTTCGAGTCGAGTTAGTCAATCGAAATACAAGAACTATCTAAAAAACTTGACCGACTTATGATAATGAAACAAACGACTGGCGCACCCTCTTACGAAGTATGTGCATTATGTTCCAAACCTTCTCATAATATATTTGCATGTCCTTTCGCGTCTCAATTTTTGGAATTCATAGAGCAACACATAAACTCTATTCAACAATTCCCATGAAATAATTATAATCCTATGTCGAATAATTTTCCTAATACGTACCGACCCCAATTTCAACAATATGGATATACACAACCCAACCCTCTACCTCCTCCACCTCCACGCAATAATGCATTTGAGGAGAAAGTGTTGGCCTCACTTAAAAATTTTGGGTCAGTGATTCAGTTAGTACACTCTCACACACAATCCATCGCAAAGCTGGAATCCCAAATGGGACAAATAGCTAATACACTAAATCGTTTGACCGAGAGTAAGTTGCCAAGTCAACCTATTCAATAACCTAAGGGACAATACGAGGTGGGTGGTACGAATGAGCAAGTGAACGTTGTGTCAACTAGGATGACTATTCGTGAGGAGGAAATTGTTGAAATTCTGAATGCGAGAGAAAAAGAGGTACACATTAACTCGAATAAAGAAAATGGTGGGAAAACGAGTAGAAATAGGAAAGAAAACGTAACAGCCCCGACGACTTATATTCCAAAACTGCCTTTCCTACCAAATGTTGACGAACCGTCACACTTTCCAAAGAAAACTTCAAAAACTGAGGATATACTCGAGGTATTCAAACAAGTTAAAATAAATATTCCATTCCTCGATGCGATAAAACAAATTCCCGCTTATGCTAAATGTCTTAAAGACCTATGTACTCAAAAATGCAAATTACGTAGTCACATTCCTAAAAAGGTCTTTCTCACTAAAAAAGTAAGTTCTATTTTTCAAAACGCGCCTCTGAAGTATAAGGATCCCGATACACCAACGATCTCATGTATCATAGGTGACACTGTCATTCATCGGGCTCTCCTTGACTTAGGAGTGAGTATTAATCTCATACCTTATCATGTCTATAAACAATTAGGTCTAGGTGAACTGAAACCTACGGTCGCTACTATTCAATTAGCGGATCGTTCTGTGAAAATCCCTAGAGGAATCGTCGAGGACGTCCTTGTTAAAGTTGATCAATGTTTTTATCCCGTTGATTTTATGGTCCTTGATACTGAAACTGTTTTAGATGCTAGGAAATACACTCCTATCATTCTTGGTCGTCCGTTCTTAGCCATGGCTAATGCGTGTGTCAACTGTCGAATGGGGGTAATGAAAGTGTCATTCGGGAACATGAACCTTAAATTAAACGTGTTTAACGTTGTTGATCAACCTCCTAAAGATGATGATTATCAATATGTGGAGGATAGTGAGGTTAGAAGAATAATTGAACCTACTAAAGAAATAAATATGACGACGAAGAATAGTATAGTGGAAAATGAGCGAATGAATTTGAATAACACGGACCCTAATGACAAATTTACTCGAAAGGTTAGAAATCGAATTGAACATGATAAGGGGGAATCGTCGAATGATTTAACTCATAACGACCTTGTTTCTGCTTTCCACTGAAATCTCCCTAATGCCCTAAAGGGTACAAACTCCGAGTTAAAGACAGCGCTTCTTGGGAGGCAACCCAAGCTTTATTTCGTCCGTTTTTCTTATTTTTGTTCATTTTGGGTCAGTTTTGAGTCAGATTTGATCATTTTAGATAGGTTTGGGGGTCGGAGTCAATTTATTTTAAAGTTATTTACATTAAAAAGAAGGACAAAAAAAAGGAAAAGATCAAGTCGCCCGAGCGGCCCATTCGCGTGATGCGTCGCTCGCGCAGCCCACTCGCGCGAGTTTGCCCCTTAGAGTAAAATTTTTAACGTTTCTTATATATAGCCTCAGTATCATCTCTCGCCTAGAATCGTGCATGCGAGGGGTTCGCTCGCGCGGCCGCTCACGCAATTCTTGGACTTAGAGATTTTCTTTTAAGTTTTATAAAATATGCCTTTGCATTCCCTCGCGGAGGGGCTCGCGTGCGCGAAACTTGCTCGCGCAGTCCGCTCGTGCGAGGGGGTTTTTTTCTGGATTTTTCTCTTTGTTTTCTTACTCCTTTTCTCCCGAATCTGGTCAGCTATTTATATTTTCTGTTTGTTTACTTAGGTTCCTTTTAGATCAAGTTCTTTGTTTTCATAGTACGTTTATGCTTGTTTTAATTATTTTCTTTGCATCTTTTACTTATCATTTAGTTTCTATTAAAAAAAAAAAGAAAAAAAAAACATATATGAATATCCATTTCTTTTTCTTTTGTATGTTCTTTTTTGTTCTCAAGTATTGACAGGTGATTAGTAGCTCCATTAGGAGCATTTGAACTTTCCTTCCTGATTCATATACGTTCACTTGTTTGTGATTGCCGAGATCGAGGTATTGTCGTTCCTTCCTTACGTACTCTCCTTTCTTTCACTTTATTGTTTCATTGGAGACAATGAAAGGTTTAGGTTTGGGGGTATGCATTCACATGCACATTATTATGCACTAATTTTTAAAAAATTTCGATTCTTGTGGTTAAATAAATGATGTTACCGACATTTTTGCAATCTGGATTCGATACTTCTTATTATGTAACTATGATTGTTATAGAATGGTAAACAATGAGAATATGTGGTTAAACATTTCCTGAAGTCATGATGCGATGTTTTAGGATATGTATCGTTCGAATCGTAGTTTTATATCATAGATTTGCACACAAACCTATGCACTGCACGTAGTCGCTTGAATACTTGTTTGATGTGAATTGTAATATGATTCAGATTTATAGATAACACAAGGTGGAGACTAAATCCGGCGAGCTTTTGAGCTTATCTTTTCTTTTTAGAGGGTTATGAATACATTTTTTGTTTGTCGAATTTCATTGAAATAACGCATCTACTTGTTGTTTAGTCTCATTATTCTTGTTTTGGTGGATAGTCAAGTTAAAATATTTGTTACCGTACTAAATAATCTTCTATCGTAAACATTGAAGAACCATATGACCATAGGAAATGATGATAGGCCCTCTTTGTTTACCACCGACCGATAAATGATAAAATTTCCTTAGCTCGCCCCTTTGAGCTGTTAAAATATCCTTTTTCTTTAATTACCATTATCTTTTACTCCAATTTGGCTAATTTGGAGTTCACCCTGAAAGAGTGATCAACTTTTAGTGGTAGTAAGGCGATGTGTCGTTTGAGAAGAAGAAAAAAATAAGATAATGTTTGTGGTGGTTGCCTTGTTATTTATTGATTGATTATTCAGACAGCAACGAAAAGAAAGGGAAAAGAATTAAAAAAAAAAAGGTTGAAAAAAAAGAAGAGGAAAGAAATTAAAAGAGAAATATGAAAAGGAGGAGAATGAAAAGATGAAAGTTGGTAGAAGAGACGAATGAAAGAAATCGAACATGCCTTACAATGCCATTCTGAAAACTACCTAATGAATCCTTTATATCCTTTTTCATTGCCTGGGCCACGTTATGACCTTTGAAAAGTCCTATTTGATCCTAGGAAATATGGTTTGGATATGAAAACGATTGAAGGGGGATTAAAACATGGTAATGATTAATTTTTCTTGACTGTTGGCGTCCTCCTATCCATGAGACTACTATTCTTTGGTGTCATGCGTCTTTTTTGAGTCATGTATGAACATTTCTCGTTTTGAAAACATATTTCCTTTGCTTCCATATATTGGAAAGATTACACCTGTTTCTGAGTGATTCATTTTTAGAGTGTAATCAACATTGTGAGATTCGTAGTCGAAGCATAGTTAGACGGTTATCCGAATTATATTCCAAGTTCATGACAAGCTTGTGTTCATTTGACTACCACACCACACATGTGTAATTTTATGAGAAATTCTATTGATTTATACAATGCATGTGCTTGGGATTATTTTTTTATGACGTAGGTGGACGTTTGATTCCATTTCTTTTTGTTCGTTATTCTATTTCAAATCATTGTTTTAGAATAAGGAGTATTGAATGTTATGTGTTTCGTTTTTAATAAAACTTTTTAAATTTATAAGTTAATAAAGTTGGTTGTGGGTGACTTTTTGATGAGAACCCTCACGAGACTTCACTCATCCGACTAGGGACACCTAGGGGTTTAAAAGGCTTGTTGCATACGCTAAATGCAATCGCGACCCATGCGACAATGGAGTAGTATTTTATTAGTAGTTTAGTTTTATTTTTAGTTTTGCTCGAGGACTAGCAGCAAAATGTAGGTTTGGGGGGTGTGATTAGGAGAGAACAAATCCTAATTATACGCCTTAACGCGCATTTGTTAGTACTTTTTATCCTATTTTTTTTTTTGTATTTTTCTATTTTCTGACTGGTTTTGGAAGAAAACAAGTATTCCAGGCTAAACAAGGTGAAAAAGCTGAAGAAAAGAAGCTGAAAAAGGTATCTCGCGAGCGCGACCTCCCAATATCGCGCTCGCGCGGCCCGCTCGCGCTACCTGTGTAAAAATCAAAGTTGCGTATTTCACTATACTGAAGACTCCTGTGCAAACAAAACTGCCAAATTACGTCCAGACTGTAAAAAATATAGCAGTTTTAGTGCATTTCGGGTTAGGAAAGCTTCCAAAACTTGTTCCAAACTCTATATATATCCTATTGTAAATCAATTTTAGGGAGAATATATATACACAACATTACACAACATTAGATACATCCATATACAACAAAAACTTCAGCCATTGAAGGGAGGAAAACAAGGAGAAGAAGAAGAAGACCAAGGATTTTCATGGCCTCCTCCATCAACCTCTTGCCAATCTTCAATTCTATGGCCGCTTAAACCAAGATCTTGGGTTTCAATGAAACCTTAGCCAAGTAATAGGGTGTTATTTATGTTTTTCTTTTAGTTTTATTATGTATGGATATGTTTAGAGGATTTTTTTTTATAATAAATCGTGCTTCTATTGATTAAATCATTACTTTCAAAATCTATTCTTATCTTAGATCTATTTTGGTTGTGATGTGCTCAATGATCTATATTTGCTGTGCTTGTATAGATTATTTACATGTAATGGTACTTAATTGAATTGTGCTATCAAGTATCCGAATAGTCCATGCCTAAGTTAGACGGATTATGCCACGACCCTAGTTTAGTGTGGAATAATTCGTGCTAACCGAAGATGGATTATGTTGGTGCTTGAACCATAGTTATCTTCTTGACGGAGGAATTGGGCTTGTAGCTACAATTCTCCACTATCATCCAACTTAATAAGTTAATTGAACTCATAAATACCCTTATTCTAAAGCTAGTGGTGGATTTGCAATCCTAAGTTCCCTAAACGTATAAAAACAATTTTTAATTACTTCCATAATTTAGATTCATTTTTCTTGTTCTTAGTTTAATAAAATCAAAATCAAAATCTGTTTTCCTTAATTAACTAAATTTAGGTTTTAAAATTAAAGTGCTTTAGTAATTCAATCTCTGTGGGTTCGACCTTTACTTTTACTACTACAAATCTTTAGAAAAGTAAAGTATACTTTTTATATCTTGATACTAACAACATCACTGACCAATATCCGGGGGACACTGAACCTGCTAAGGATGTTTTTTTTCTATAAACCTTTCCATCTTCTTCTCGGTTATGGTCGCCAAGGGCTCGGCTTCCACCCACTTAGTGAAGTAGTCCACCGCAATAACAGCAAACCTGACTTGGCCTTTTATTGTCGGTAGGGGGCCGTCTATGTAAATACCCCACTGCACAAATGACTAGGGGTTGAGGATTGGAGTCTGATTTTCTATCGGGACTGAGGACATTTTAGTATACCTCTGGCATTTATCGCACTTCCTGAAATTGTCCTGGGAGTCCTAAACCATAGTGAGCCAAAAGTAACCTTGGAGTAGAGCTCTTCTGGACAATGCCCGACCTCCTATGTGACTCCCACAATCTCCCTCGTGTATTTTCGAGAGGATGTCATTAACTTGGGTAAGATGAACACTTCGGAGGTAAGGGATCATGTACCCTCTTCTATAAAAGATGCCATCGATGAGGTGATACTTTACAGCTCAGTATCTGATGCGCCTTGCCTCAGACTTTTCGGTCGGGAGTTCTCCGGTATTTAGAAAGGTGGTAATGGGGTCCATCCAGCTCAGGCCTTGGTCTACGGGTCAATTTCCATACTGTTGTGGATATCGCATTTTTCTTACCCACAGCTTTTCAAAATCAAATTCAAAAAACAAATGAGTCGCCACTTAATTTTTAAAAGGAGAATTAAGAAACCATTTTAAAAGCAAACTGATCTTTTAGAAACCAGAGATTAACTAGGTCCGGGGATCATGGAATGAGAGAGGAAGGAGCTCGTCGGACTAAAACACCCTCTCTCATCCTATCTTGCGATAGGCCTCTACTCAACATCCTTTTAATCAAATTTATTAATCTAAGCATGCCCTCAACTAATACATATATACATATACATCACAAAAGCATGTCCAAAGGGTGTAAAATTGCAATTGACAAAATACCATTCAAAAGCCACATAATTCAGGTAGCAAGCGATATGATATGCAATAGAGAACAAGTGAACTTACCCGGGATCCAGTAGCGATAGTAAACGTGCAATGCATGCGAACAAAAGAAAATCCTAAAAAAGAGTTTCTAATCACATATACACATAAGGCAAAACCTAATTCTAAGGTGTCGCGCATTAAGTAAAAAAAAATCAATAAAATCAAGAAATTAAGATAAACTAAAGAGGAGTCCTAGAAATCATACATTAATAGCGCTACAAAACAAAAGGGTTAGTCCACATGCTTCACAATATGATATCAAACAATCAATCCTAATTCTCTAGCTTATACCTAGCAAGCAATGAAATCCAACTTTATCTAATCACTAGTTCTAATTATAAGCATTAATGTACATAAATGAATGGATGTGAACAAGGATGAAACATGGATTTATTCACTAATTTGGGTCACTTAACCTCTGGATTTAAGCTAAGTTACCATTATTCAAAGTATGATTTGGGTCCTAAGGCATTAAGGGACCATTTGAGTTGAAATAAATAAGATTAGACAAAAATAGTAGCAGTTTTTATGAATTACAGAGAGCAGACCAGATGTTCAAAAATAGAAATCAAATACTTCCAACGGTTGGATCTGAATGATGTTTGGATATGTTATGCCTCTGTGAGTCTAGTTTCTAACCCAAAAAGAAAATCAAGGTTTGAACGGTTATATCTCCGGAAATGTGGAAAACACTAGGCATCACTCAGCATTTTACAACTCTCTGTCCAGAGATCTTGTATGATTTTTTAAAAATAGCAAACAAGTCCGAATTGCTTCATTCTTTTTAGGGAACCTTCATAACACATTAAGGTTCTTATAAAAAAGTATTAGAGGTCATGAAAACTTGGTTAGATCTCTGATCTATCAATTTTAAAATCGGTTTGCTGTTCTAAAACTATTCTGAAATTCTGGACAGATTGTGGTTGTCTCACAAAACTCATGATCAAACCTTTCTAAACATAAAACCACCTCAAAACAAAACTTACAGTGGTAAAACGATGTGTTATTGATACTTTCCCGTTGGTTTCACTTGATTTCAACGGTTAGATTTCGAACTAAAAATCTTTGATAAAAAACAGTTCGTGAACTCACTGTTTTTATTTTGCTAGTTCAACTTTGTTGGTTAACCTCAACTATTGAAAACATGAAGTTGAGGTTAAACCAAACTACCTTTCTTACCATTTGATGGTCCTTGAAGACTAAATGTCACTTTATGCTTATGGATTTTGATGAAGTATGAAATGAACTTCTCAAAATTCCAAACAATGAACTCAAACTTTATAGACCAAAGCTTGAATTCAACTTATTACTCCTACCATTTGATGGTCATGGGAGACAAAGACATGAATAATGCTCTTAAGTTTCAAGAAGAATAAGGGAATGACTTCATTAAATACCAAGTTTAGAGGATCCAAGTCATAGGCATGGACTTGGATCCAACTATATAAAACAAAGTAATGATCAAATTTTGACTCTCATGTAGAATATGAGCTTTACATGAGGTTCAAAGGATCATACTCAAGAGAATCAAGAGAGATATTGAAGATCTCCAAGACTCTCAAGAGAAGAACATATACAAGAAATTGAAGGGAGAATTAGAAATAGAAACTCCTAAGCTTTCTTGACAAACAAAGATAACAAGAGATTTCAGTCCAAAAAAAAAAGAGTAAACAAACAATCTATGGCATAGGGGATCACCTCCAAATTATCCTCAAAGTATTCTTTGAAGATCTTCCAAACTCTTCTTCTTAACTCTCTAAACTCTCTTCTCTTTTCTCTCCAAAATATGTTGATGTAGTTTTTTTTTTTTTTGTGTTATCTCTCCTTCTCTCTTATAGGCAAAATTACCAGGTATTTTTGGTGAATTTCGGAGCAAAAAACAGGTGTAATTTTCTCATTTGGTGGTACAATATGTACTTTCTGAAATTATGCAGACTGCTGCCCAGCGCGGCAGTCCAGAAACTGTCGCGACAGTCCGCGAATGCCGCCGCGGCAGTTACTAACTGCCGTCGCGGCACTACGCGACTGCCGCGCGGCATTCATCCAATGCCGCGGCAGTTAATGAATTGCCGCATTTTTGTCAGTCTTACTTTATCAGTTTTTTGTTCTTATTCGCATACGCATACGTATTGCTCTGCAAAATACAGACTTTAAAAGTGAACGGCAGTCAAAAATTGTTGGCGGCACTTGGTGAATGCCGGCCCGGCACTCTATGACTGCCGTGCGGCACTCAGTGAGTGCCGCGGCAGTCCACCGTGTGCCGTTTTTAGCTAAGATTCCCTCTTTTAGATTTTCTTTTTCCCAAAGCAAATGATTTTTGAGGATTTTTTCCGAAAATTGTGTTTTATACCTGAATTCTCTTAAATACCTGGTATTTTCCTCTTTTCTGTGAAATTTTACCGCGTTTAGAGAACTTTCTGAAGAGCTTGAAATACTTCGAATCTTTCGGTCCTTATCATCATTGGACTTGGAGGTGACACTCTCCTAAATTTGACGTTTGGTCAAAATTGGGGTGTCTACAACTGTCTCAGAGTATCATGCTGGGCTTGGAAAGGTAGTCCACTCAGATCCCCTGGAGTTCTATTTCGAAGGATGAGGCGAGATGTGCCAACTTATCTTCCTCAGCATTCTCTTCTCTCAAGATCTAGGTGATCGATAATCCTTTGAGTTTGTCGATAACCTGCCCGATGAGCGCCAGGTAGGACACCATTTTGTCTTCTCTGGCCTCGTACTACTATAGGACCTGATTGACCATGAGCTGTGAGTCACTGAATACCCATACTTGCTGGGCTCCCATGGAAGTGGCCAGTTGTAGCCCAGCCAGTAATGCTTCATACTCTACTTCGTTGTTGGAGGTCTTAAACCCGAACCTTAAGGCATACTCGATCTGAAACCCCTCGAGAGTGGTTAGGATGATTCCCGCTCCATTCCATTGGCTATTCGAGGACCCATCGACGTATAGTACCTAGGTCGGGATCGATGCCTGTAACTTTGGTAGTAGGTTGGGTTGCACTGGTTCCTCGATCGGATCCTCCAGATAGGTAAACTCTGCAAGAAAATCCACCACGTCCTGACCTTTGATAGCCGTTATCGGTCTGTACACCACATCAAATTCTTCTAATTTGAAGGACCACTTCATAAGCTGACTAGATGTTTCTGGTCGAGATAAGATCCTTCGCAGACGTTTGTCGGTGAGAACAACTATGGTATTGGCGTGGAAATAGGGCCAAAGATGCCTGGCCGAGTTAACGAGCGCGAAGTCCAACTTTTCCATGCGCGAATATCTAGTTTCTGCGCCCTATAGGGCTCGACTTGTGTAGTACACCGGATTCTGGATCCCAAGCTCTTCCCTGACCAGTGCTGAGCTGACGGTTGACTAAGATATTGCCAGATATAGGAACAACTCCTCTCTCTGAGTTGATGTTGAGCGTAGAGGGGGCGAGGCCAAGTACTTTTTCAGTTCCTGTGGACATCGCAGGTTGACTTACCCACAGCTTTTCTTGTTTAAAATCTTTTTCCAAATTTCAAAACAAAAGAGTCGCCACTTAATTTTTAAAGGAAAAATTAAGAAACCATTTCAAAAGGAAACTGATCTTTTGCGAAACCAAAGATAAACTGGGTCCGGGGATTATGGAATGAAAGGGGAAGGAGCCCGGCGGACTAAAACACCCCCTTTCATCCTATCTCAAGATAGACCTCTACTCAACATCCTTTTTAATCAAGTTATTAATCTAAGCATGCCCTCAATTAATACATATATGGGTATACATAACACAAGCATGTTGGAAATGGTGTAAAATTGCTAACGGTAAAATATCATTCATAAGCCACGTAATTCAAATAGCAAACAGCATGATATGCAATAGAGAACTAGAAAACATACCCGGGATCCAGCCGCGAATATTAAACGTGCAATGCATGCAAGAATAGAAATCCTAAGAAAAGGTCTCTATCACATATAAGCACATAAGGCAAGACCTAGTCTAAAGTGTCGCACATGGAGTTTGAAAATCAATTCAAAATCAAAGAAATGAATTAAACTAGAGAAGGGATGAGAAGTTGTACCTCAAATGCGCTACAAAACAAAGATTAGTACGCATGCCTTAGACAAGATATAATATCAAAGAGTAATTAATCCTAAGTCATGTTCAATTAGATTCATCTTAGACAAGAGATAAGTCCTACTTATGAATATTAACATGTATGAATGAATGCATGAATAAGAACAAGAATGGGACATGAATTTATTCACTAATTTGGATCACTAAGCCTCTGGGTTTAATCTAAATTATCATTATTCAAAACATGGTTTGAGTCCTAAGACATTAAGAGACTATTTGAGTTGGAATAAATAAGATTAGACAAAAATGGTAGCAGTTTTTTTTGAATTACAGAGAGCAGACCAGACGTTCAAAAATAGGAATAAAATACTTTCAACGGTTGGATCTTAATGATTTTTGGATATGTTATGCCTCTGTGAGTCTAGTTTCTAACCCAAAAAGAAAATCGAGGTTTCAACGGTTAGATCTCCGGGAATACGGAAAATACTAGACCTCACTCAGGATTCTGCAACTCTCTGTCCAGAGATCTTGTATGATTTTTTAAAAATAGCAAAAACTCCGAATTGCTTCATTCTTTTTAGGGAATCTTCCTAACACATTAAGGTTCTTATAAAAAATTATTAGAGGTCATGAAAACTTGGTTAGAGTTCTGATCTATCAATTTTAAAATCGGTTTGCTGTTCTGAAACTATTCTGAAATTCTGGACAGATTGTGGTTGTCTCACAAAACTCATGATCAAACCATTCTAAGCATAAAGTCTTACCAAAACAAATATTACAGTGGTAAAACAATGTGTTATTGACACTTTCCCGTTGGTTTCACTTGATTTCAACGGTTAGATTTCGAACTAAAAATCTTTGATCAAAAACAGTTTGTGAACTCACTGTTTTCATTTTGCTAGTTCAACTTTATTTGTTAACCCCAACTATTAAATCATGAAGTTGGACTTAAACTAAACCATCTCTTCTACCATTTAATGGTCATTGAAGACTAAGGATATCTTTAGACCCATGGATTTTTGATGAAGTATGAAATGGACTTCACAAAATCTCAAACAATGAACTCAAACTTATGGACCAAAACTTGAGTTCAAATCATTACTCCTACCACTTGGTGGTCATTGGAGGCTAAAGACACACATACATGGAGGTTTTAGATGAAGTATGAAGAACTTCTCAAAACCTAAGGAAGAGATTAGTCTAAGCCATAGAGATGGACTTAAACTAAACTACTTCTCCTACCATTTGATGGTCATTGGAGACTAAAAACAACAAATCTACTCTAATCTCCATGGAATATAGTATGAATTCCATAAGATTCATAGTAAAGAGATCCTAGTCATGAGTTGATACTAGCATCTCACCAACTATGTGTAGATTAAAATCATGATTCATTTTAATCTCCATATGGATCATAAGATCATAGAAAACTAAGGAATCAAATTCAAAGAGTTTCAATGAGATATAGAAGATCTCATGAACCTCATGAATGAAGTAGAAATAAAGGAAATCAAAGTTTTATTTAGGAACACAAATTTCTTCAAAACTAATTTATCTCAAACCCAAGGCATTAATTAGATCCAAATTAATTAGATGTCATGAGATTCAATCACAAGTTCTTGGTGGTGTGTGATGAAATGGGGTAAGAAGAGAGGTTTTGAAAATGTGAAAAGTTCCTAGATCTAAGAACTTGTGATTGAATTATTATTATTATTATATATATATAAATATATATATGAAGGCTTTACCTCTAGATCTTCTCAAAACTTGTAGAGATGTTGAGTTTCTCAAGCTTTTCCTCTTCTTCTTCCTCAAGCTTCAAGCTCCTTCAATGGTGATTTGATGGTTAGGTAGAGTTTTGGTGGGATTTGGGTAAAATAATTGGTAGAGTTTCTCTCTCTATATTTCTTTCCTCTAAAGCTCTCCCAATATTTTTTCTATACCATTCAAGTGTCTCCCCCAAAATGAGAGAAATGGGTTTTTTTTATAGACTTTCATTACCTTAGGGGCTAAGATAAGGGTAGATAGGTCAATTTGGGGTGGGTTAGGAATATTCCATGGCATCTCTAACTCTCCATGGCACTTCTATGTAATTCCAAGAAACTTGAAGGGCATTTAAGTTGGCTAGAATAAAGGAACATTCTAGAGCATCTTTAAAGCACATGGGAGATTAGTGCCCAACAAAGGGCTTTTTGGGTATTTACTTTGGATTAGGAATATGCCAAGGAATCTCTAACTCTCCAAATCACATGGGATACTTTCTTTTATTATTTTCCTTTTCTTATATATATATATATATATATGTATAGACACATTTTTCATTTTAAATCTAAATTAATCATATGAGTCACCAAATAGTATCTTTTTCTTTTTCTTTTTCTTTTTGAATCTAAAAATATGAGAAACAATGTTATTTTTATAAAATATCATTATTATTATTATTTAATCTATTCTATTTTTTTTAGAAAGTAACCCATGATCTAGTGAGCTTGAGACAGATGGTCAGTGATTGGCCAAATCTAGGGATATTAGGAGCAAGTTTTGGGAGCTTGAAGCTTTTCAGAAGTCGAAGCGATGAACTTGAAGAAAATCGTCGGGACATTATTCATCATTGATTTCTAGAGGTAAATCCCCCCTAAGTTTAATAGTTTGGTCAAAATTGGGGTGTCTACAGTTCCTGGAATGCTCTCTCACACTATTCAGACCACTCGAAGGCTTTAAGGAGGATTTTGAAGAACGGCAAGCACCAGTCAGTAGCTCGGGAAATGAACTTGTTTAGTGCCGCTACTTTTCCCACTAAACTCTGAACTTCTTCTATTGACCTGGGCGATCGCATGTTGATGATCGCTTGGATGTTCTCTAGATTGGCTTTGATTCCCCGCTTAGTCACCACATGTCCCAATAACTTGCTAGAGGAGACACCTAAGGCACACTTAGCGGGGTTCAACTTCATTTGGTATTTCTTTAAGATTTTGAAAGTGTCGGCCAGATGTTGAAGATGATTCGACTCTCGCGTGCTTTTGAACAAGTGGTCATCAACATATACCTCCATGCTTTTCTCGATCAAGGTTTTGAACATAAGATTAACTAGTCGTTGATAGGTTGCCCCTGTGTTCTTTAGTTTGAAGGGCATTACTTTGTAGCAATAAGTACCTTATTCGGTGATGAACGATGTCTTTTCTTCATCTCCGAGGAACATTCGGATCTGGTTGTACCCTGAGTAAGCATCCATAAAAGAGAGTAGGGCGTGGCTGGTTGTTGAATCCACCAAGAGGTCTATCCTTAGCAGAGGATAGTAGTCCTTGGGGCAAGCCTTATTTAAATCAGTAAAGTTCACACAGAGTCTCCACTTGTTTCTTTTCTTGACTAGAACCACATTAGCTAACCAGTCGGGATACTGTACTTCCCTGATTGATTGGGTTGAGCAATTTCCCGACCTCTTCGTTAACAGCCTCACGTCTTTCTTGAGCCATTCCCCTTCTTTTCTGTTTAACGGGGCAGAAGTCCGGGTCAACATTGAGTCAGTGGGACATAATCCGGGGGTCAATGCTCGGTATGTCCTCATGACACCATGCAAACACATCTTGATTCTGTTTGAAAAATTAAACCAAACCTTCACGGAGCTCAGGTGCAATGAGGGAACTGACATTGACCACTCGGTCAGGTAATCGGTTGTCCAAAACCACTAGGACGAGTTCTTCAACCTTCCCCACCCGGTCTTCATTATCCCTAGGATCCAATTCTTTGACATTCAAAGATTACGGCACAACGTCTCTCAGGACGCGTTGACATAACAGGACTGAGCTATTGCCTGGTCCCCTTTTAAGATTCCGAACCCTTTACGGGTGGGAAACTTGACCCTTAGGCTGTAGGTTGACATGGTCGCCTTAGCCCAATTGAGAGTGGGTCTCCCTAATATAACATTGTAGGCAGAAGATGCTTTTACAACCATAAATTTGGCAAGTACCAAGGCCTGCTGAGGGTGTGCCCCCATAAGGACTAGTAATTTTATCATTACGAGTAGTGTGCTTATCTGTTGAACCCGACCAGATGTGTGGTAACCGGGCAAAGTCTTTATTTGGGAATTTTAAGCTGGTCAAATGCTGAGGCGAAGAGTATATCGAAAGACTACCGGTGTCAATCAGTAGTCTTTTGACCGAGTAGTTGGCAATAAGGAGTGTTACAACGAGGGGGTCATAGTGAGGAAGATGGAGGCCTTCGAGGTCACTGGATATGACGATGAGTAAGCCTGTTTGCGCGGTGTCCTCAGGCAAGACAGATGCAACTTTTGATCGGGACACTCGGGCGTGTCTCTTTCTGGCTGACTGTGAATCCCATCCACCTGATGTCCCCTCAGAGATTACATTGATAATGCCAAGGGATTGCTGCTGGGAGGGCGGCTGTCCGGGCGAGGTTGTCTGTTATTGGTGACAAACTCAGCTAGATGGCCCTTCTTGATCAGCTTCTCGATTGTGACTTTTAACTTGAAGCAATCCTCGGTGTCCTGACCATGATTAGCGGCAGTACTTATCCCAATTTCTTCTCTCGAGCAGGCTCTTTAACTTGGTCGGATTTTTGAGCAGATTCTGGGCTTCCACTGTAGCCATAACCTCTTGTATAGGTCAGGAGAGAGGCGCGAACGACATTGAGACCTGATCCCGATCACCCTTCGGCTGACCTCTCTTGGGTTTCTTTCCACTGTTCTTATCGGGTTAATCTTGCTTCCGCTTGCTTCTCGGAGGCTCATCGTCTACGTGCCTAGGGTCTTTCATCTTTAGAAACTCTTCAGTGTCAACATATTTCCCGACCCTCTCTGCGAGTTCAACCAAGGTTGCCGTCCGATTTCTGTGAAACAACGTGGCACACTTAGTGTGCTGAACCCCTGAGCAGAAGGTAGTAATAGCGACAGTTTCATTCAAATTGCAGACCTTGAGCTTCTCCTGGTTAAACCGATCGACGAATCCCTTCAAAGACTCATTCTTCCTTTGTCTGACAGTCAACAACTATGTGTCAAGTTTCGACTGCTCATGCATACCAATAAACTGGCTGATGAATTGCTTGCTAAGTTATTTGAAGCTGCTGATCGACCTCAGTTTTAGCCAATAGAAATCACCAATTTTGCCATCCCTTATAAGTTCAAGTAGCCATAGATGGAATCATACAGTGGATTTGGTAGCCCGGTGGACCACGTCCATGCCTACGAATCCCGAATGGTCAAGCTAATGATTCCTATGATAAAGGGGGACTCGGTATCTATATCGGTATAATTGTGGGCTGACTTCTTGTTGATGTTTTTAGCCGTGTCCCTGATCTGTTTCTCCAGGTCCCTTGTCACGCCCCCAAAATTCATCCGTGGATTTTGAGTGCGTGACCGACCGTGTGGGTCATCTTTAACCTATACAGAGTCTAGCGAAAGCTTACAAACATTTATTTAGTATTTAATTGAGGTTAGAAGAACCACCAAACCATACTTAATAAGTTTACAGACAGAGTTATAGGCTTACAACGCCTTCAAATGTAGTACTAGAAAGGAATTTATTCTAGGAATACTTAAAATACAATAAGGGGACTTTCTAAAACAGGGATCCTTCAAGGGCATCTAGAAGAGGGTCCTCTCCTTCTATAGCTATCTCCTGTTCCTCATTTGGATCAGCATAGGGCATGTCCTTGTCATCTGAAAGGGTTTTTAAAACAATTTGGAGAGTGTGAGCGTAAGGCTCAGTGAATGAACATAACTTGTTTAAAAGATCTCAAAAGGAATTGTTTATACTCGAAAAAGGATATATCAATTGCAATGACATTAATATAATGAATACGAAGTAAAAGAGAATCAACATTATCGATATGAAATACATAATCAATGAGAGAAATACAAGATAAATGAGAAGTCAATTGAATTGAACTGTTTGATATGAATGTCAAATTACCAACCACCCACTCATGCACACATTCTTTTATTACATCGCACAATGATCAAAGGCAACCCTACAGTCGGGCTCAATTCATCGCATACATAGGCTATACTTTATAATTTGTTGTAGTGGTAATTGACAATGAATAATTGATCGAATGACATATAAAATCTGAATAACAAGGTACATGGATAAATGAATGTATCGTATGATAATATAGAAAGTCTGGGTTATGACATACAATGAGCATAAACCTGTTTCAGTGGAACCAAACGACAATGTTCCCAATTGAATAATAACAATTACATAATATTAACAATCGAAGGTCGAATCAGATCCACTCGAGAGGAGTAGAATCAGCAATAGGAATATGAATCACTCACCTTGATAACTTAGGGATTTGATGGTGAGATAGTTCCTACATCAACAGGGGTAAAAGAGCTAAACATGTAAGCAAAAAGGTATAAGTGTAGGGGTAAAATAGTAATCAAAATTTTCCTATGGGTATTTTGGTAATTTATCTAAAATTATATTAAACTTCACTATTGATATTCTTATACTATTCTGTGTCCAACGCCACTGACTAGGCTTAATTCAGAGTTCGGACAATTTCTATCTCAAAGTGGGGTTTCCTACATAAACGTGGGCTCCACAAATAAGCTGTATTTTAAACGGTATCGAATTGTCTCCAAACTTTTAAGTATAATATTAAACATTATTTTGAGACTATAGAAATTGACAACGTATTTTTCTGAGTTATAGATTATTTACTACGAATTTTGGAAGTTAAAATACTATTTTTAAATAGTTACTATTGAGCCGTAAAGCTCATATATAATCTCCATAAGGGTGATATTCGTTAAACTATTCTTTTATAAAATCATAATATTAATAGTATATTACTTTTCATTTACCAATTTTATTACCCAAGGGATATAAAGGAATTAGTAGTTATTCATACTTAGTATCCCAATAGTCCTAATTGTAATATCTATTTGTTATATTCTAATGACACAAAATAATACTGAAATATAAGGATTTCATTCATTTAATTTATAATCTGACAAGGCCTAACTTATTTATTACGACTATTTTTAAAATAGTCGTAACCGGACAGTAATTCCATTTTCATACCCAAATACCATAATTTAAGTGTGGAACTATTTTTAATGGTCATAAAATTCAACAAGAACATTTTTATATTTTCCATAGTTTAAGAAATATAATAGTTATGATAAAATAATCAAACTTCTATTTAAATTAATTGATAAGTAGTACAATAATATTATTCTATGGTTTTATAATTAACAAAATTATAAAATAGTATATATTATCATAATATCATATAAGTGATTTATAATGAGTTTACAAAATCCCAGATTGACCAAAAATACCCTTTCTAAAAGTTTAGGGGTCATTCTGTAAATACACCAAAATGTGGGGATTATCAGAAACTGAAAAATTAATATTTCAAATGGAAATAAACGTAATTAGAAGTACTAAAATTGAAACCGCGATCAAATCCGATATTGGTAGATCTTTATATGTTCGTTTAAAGTTTTCAGGGGTGTAAATGAAATTTTCGGAAATAAACTGGGCAGAATGCCCTGTTTGGGCAGTTTGAAATTTCAAACTTCTAATGGCCATAACTCACTCATTTCTTAACCTTTTTAAGTGAAATCAGTGTCTATCTTGAGTGAAATTTCATGGAGAATCCAAATCCAAAGTTGGTTTTAGCAAATTCGAATCACAGAATGTGAAATGACCAATTTACCCTTTAAGACGAATTCTAAATAAAACCCAAACGGTACAAACAAATCAAAAATTGTTTTAAGGCTAGATTCCTGGATATTTTAAGAGTCTATTCTTAAAATTTGAGAGCTATAGCTGGTCGGAGTAAAGAGTTACACTAATTCTATTATTTCGAATCAAACCGAGCTATTTTCTTGAGTTTCCTAATGTTAATCGATTAATCTATTTAACCACTAATAATTCTGTTAAATGAAGTTATAATATAATTAATATACAGAAATAGTATGTATGTGTGTGTATATGTGCTTGCATAATTAAAAAGACATGGAAGAAAATTACCTCTTCTTCCTTTATGAATGCATAAACCTTTGTGTGTGTGTATATATATGTAATAATATGTGTGTATATATATATATTGATCTGAGAGGGAGAGACAGTGGGGAGAGAATTGAGAGTATAGAGAGAGTTGGCAATATCTTTTCATATCACAAGGATTGGCTATATATAGCCTTTCAATTAACCATATATGTGCCTATTTACAAGGAAAGCATTAACTACTAATGCATGAACCACTACAAGAAAGTTAATACTACTAATGCTATATATGGAGGTAGTGGAGCTACCAAATTAATCCAATTGCATGGCTCAACTAGTGGGTTACACATATCAATTGTGTTTTTTTTTTTTTTTAAATGGGTTATTACAATCTCTCCTACTTAAAGAAGTTTGGTCCCCAAACTTATCGTACCTTAAGAAGTGAATAGATGGGGGTACTTTGCGCGCATTTCGTCCTCACGTTCCCAAGTTGCTTCTTCCACTACGTGGTTCCTTCATAGAACTTTGACTAATGGTATGATCTTGGTCCTCAGCACTTGATCGCGTCGATCTATGATTTGAACTGGTTGTTCAACGTAGGTAAGATCTTCGCGGACATCTAATGGTTCATATGACAGAACGTGACTCGAGTCTGAGACATAAGGTCGAAGCATAGAAACGTGGAATACATTGTGAACATTTGACAGATCTGGTGGTAAGGCTAAACGATAGGCTACTGTTCCTACTCTGTCGATGACGTCGAAAGGTCCAATGAAGCGAGGATGAAGTTTCCCTCTCTTCCCAAAACGAACAATACCCTTCGAAGGTGAAACCTTGAGAAATACGTGATCACCTACTTGAAACTCTAGCTCTCTGCGTCTAGCATCTGCGTAGCTTTTGTTTCGACTCTGAGCAGTATGAATTCGTTGTTGGATGAGTTGTATCTTATGAGTTGTTAACTGTACGATCTCAGGCCCAATAATTTTCCTCTCTCCTACTTCGGTCCAACATACCGGGGATCGACATTTCCTTCCATACAATGCTTCATATGGAGCCATGCCGATTCTAGCTTGGAAACTATTATTGTAAGCGAACTCAACGAGAGGTAAGTGTTCTTCCCAATTACCTTGGAAGTCCAGAATAGTAAGTCGTAGCATGTCTTCCAAAATCTGAATAACACGCTCGGACTGACCGTCCATCTGTGGATGAAAAGCTATACTGAAGTTAAGAGTAGTGCACATAGCCTCTTGGAAACCCTTCCAAAAACGTGACACAAACTTAGTGTCTCGGTCCGAAATAATAGAAACCGGTGTACCATGAAGTCGAACGATTTCCGCAATGTACAACCTTGCCAATCTCTCAGATGAAAAGGTGACTCTGATCGGTAAGAAGTGACCAGACTTCGTCAATCTATCCACAACTACCCAAATAGCATCATTTTTCTTCACCGATTGGGGTAACCCAACAACAAAGTCCATGGTGATGTGTTCCCACTTCCATTCAGGAATAGAAAGTGACTGTAAAGTTCCACCAGGACGTTGATGCTCTATCTTTACCCTCTGACAATGCAAACAACGTGAAATAGCTTCGGCAATATCTCTTTTCATATTCGGCCACCAGAAAGACCTCTTCATGTCATGGTACATCTTAGTACCACCTGGATGAACAGCGAACTTAGATGAATGTGCCTCATCCAAAACTTTCCTCTTGACTTCAACAATATTTGGAACACAAATTCTGCCCTGATATTTGAGCACTCCATCTTTTAAATGGAACTCGGGCCTCTTTCCTTCAGGCATTTCTTCACTAACCCTTTTTAAGAACTCATCGGACATCTGGGACCTCTTAATCTCTTCAAGAATAGTCGGTTCTGCGATGAGAGCTGTAAGAAAACCTTGAGATTGATGAGGGGTGACGTCAATCTCCATTTTCTCGAAGTCGTTAATCAACTGTTGTTGTGACGTGATCATGGAAGCCACACTTCCAGAAGATTTCCGACTTAGAGCATCAGCCACAACATTAGCTTTTCCAGGGTGATATTGTATATCAAGATCATAATCCTTCATGAACTCTAACCACCTGCGTTGCCTCATATTCAGTTCCTTTTGTGAGAACAGATATTTCAAACTTTTATGATCGGTCAAAATTTCACATCTTTCACCGTAGAGATAGTGACGCCATATCTTTAGCGCAAAAATTACTGCGGCTAACTCCAAATCATGGGTGGGATAGTTCTTCTCGTGAATCTTCAGTTGCCGAGATGCATAAGCAATAACCTTACCATGCTGCATTAAAACACATCCTAACCCTTGATAAGAAGCGTCACTGTAAATTACAAATCCTCCTTCTCCGATAGGTATGTTCAAGATCGGTGCTGAAATCAAACGATTCTTCAACTCTTAAAAACATTTATCTCTAATTTCAGTCCATTCAAATGCAACTCCTTTCTGTGTTAACTGCGTCATAGGTCCTGCGATTTTGGAGAAGTTCTCAACAAATCTTCGATAATAGCCAGCCAGACCTAGAAAACTACGCACTTCAGATACAGTTGTTGGCTTAGGCCATGACTTCACCTCCTCAATTTTCTGTGGATCCACCATTATGCCTTCTTTAGATATCACATGCCCTAAGAATGAGATCTTGGGAAGCCAGAACTCACATTTCTTGAACTTCCCATATAATTGGCGATCTCTTAGTGTTTGCAACACTATTCTCAAATGACGTTCATGGTCCTCCAGGCTCTTTGAATATATAAGAATGTCATCAATGAATACGATTACGAAATCATTGAGATAAGGCTTAAATACTCGATTCATTAGATCCATGAATGCTGCAGGAGCATTAGTAACGCCGAAGGGCATTACCAATAATTCATAATGACCATAACGAGTACGAAAAGCCGTCTTCTCTACATCTCCTGCTTTAACCCTCAATTGATGATAACCTGATCTCAGGTCAATCTTAGAGAAAACTTGTGCTCCTTGCAGTTGATCGAACAGATCGTCAATCCTTGGGAGAGGATAACGATTCTTGATTGTTACTTTGTTCAACTCGCGATAGTCGATGCACAGTCTCATAGTTCCGTCCTTCTTCTTTACAAAAAGGACCGGTGCACCCCAGGGAGAGGTACTAGGTCTGATGAAACCCTTGTCCAATAATTCTTGTAGTTGCGTCTTCAGCTCTTTCAATTCTACAGGAGCCATACGGTAAGGAGTCTTCGATATAGGTTGAGTACCAAGAATAAGACTGATAGTGAATTCAATCTCTCTATCTATGAGAGTGCTGGGTAAATCTTCAGGAAAGACATCCTGAAATTCTCTAACCACATGGACGTCTTCCAAGGTTACTTCCTTTGCTTGCATAGATGAGATAAGATAGGGTGGCGATGCGACACCCTTTCCTTTGAAACAGAAACTAGCTCGACCAGGAATTTAGAAATTGACTTGCTTTGCAGCGCAATCAATATGAGCGTGAACTGAAGATAACCAGTCCATACCCAAAATAACATCAAAACCTCGAATTTTGAGTGGTATAAGATCGACGAGTAAGGATACATCACCAATCATAATCGTACATGATCGGTATACTTGGTTACTAATCAATGAAGTACCAGAAGGTATGGCAACTGATAGTTCATCTTTCAAAGGTTCCGGGGATTTAGCAAATTTTAACGCAAAGAGCGGTGATACAAATGAATGCGTAGCTCCAGAATATATAAGTGTGTGAGCATTAATATTACATATAGAGATAGTACCTTCCACCACCATATTAGCTTCCTTATTATTCTCCTCAGAAACTAGTGCAAATACACGCCCTTGGCGTTGTTGGTTTCTTCCCTGGCCTCCTTGGTTCCTTCCTTGGCCTCCTTGGTTCTGCGAAGGATGTTGATTGATCGGGACGGGTGCTTGAACAATTGCCTTATTCATAGGGCAATCTTTAATCGCATGGTTAGGATCTCCACACTTGTAACACAACCCTGAGTTGAATCGGCAGATACCTCCATGTATTTTTCCGCAGGTCTTACATAGGACCTTGGTGGTTGATGGTCCTTTCCAGGCTTGGTTATTAGCATTAGATCCAGATGCTCCAGGAAATGGCCTTTTTACTCCTGCTTGACCTTTAACTTGATTTCCCATTGTTCTGTTTGGAATACTCCTCTTCTGTTGAAATTCTGCCTCCGTTCTCTCTGCTTTGAGAGCACGATCATAAACTTCTCTATATGTTGAAAATTCAAACATCTCAACTTTGCTTCGAATGGTAAGTTTTAAACCATTCTCGAACTTCCTTGCCTTTTTCTCTTCTGTTGGAATGAGGTAGGAAGTGAACCGGGACAGTGAAGTGAATTCAGTGGCATACTGGAGAACAGTCATGTTCCCCTGCTTGAGATGCATAAATTCCTTATCTTTTTGGTCTTTCACAGATTTGGGATAGTACATCCCATCAAAGAGAATCAGAAATTGATCCCATGTTATGCCTTCCACACTATTCTCTAAGGTACTCCACCAGTGATCTGCTTCTTCAACGAAGGTATAGGTGGCATAGCCCACCTTTTCCTCCTCGGTGCACGGAAAGTGCTTGAATATCCTTTCCATCTTTCGAACCCACGTTTCAGCTGCAGTAGGGTCAGCTTTTCCGTAGAACGACGGAGGTTTGAGTTTTTGAAATCGTTCTATATCCAGAAGTGTTCCTCCTCGTCTATCTACATGCATGTGGCCATCTCCATTGCCGCCATTTCTTGTTCCACTTTCTTGGGCAGCAATAGCTAGTCCTTCTATGATTCTTTCAACGCGATCAAAACGTTCGTTGGTGGATTGATCCATTAGCTACAGTAGTGCGATGTTGTTAGTATAACTAAACTGTACACGAAAAGAAATGTTAGTATTCCATATTTTAATAATTCCTAATATGAGGGTTCTAGTCAATACCTATGGTTCCTAATAGTCTCTAGAACTACCTTACGCTCTGATACCAACTGTCACGCCCCCAAAATTCATCCGTGGATTTTGAGTGCGTGACCGACCGTGTGGGTCATCTTTAACCTATACAGAGTCTAGCGAAAGCTTACAAACATTTATTTAATATTTAATTGAGGTTAGAAGAACCACCAAACCATACTTAATAAGTTTACAGACAGAGTTCTAGGCTTACAACGCCTTCAAATGCAGTACTAGAAAGGAATTTATTCTAGGAATACTTAAAATACAATAAGGGGACTTTCTAAAACAGGGATCCTTCAAGGGCATCTAGAAGAGGGTCCTCTCCTTCTATAGCTATCTCCTGTTCCTCATTTAGATCAGCATAGGGCATGTCCTTGTCATCTGAAAGGGTTTTTAAAACAATTTGGAGAGTGTGAGCGTAAGGCTCAGTGAATGAACATAACCTGTTTAAAAGATCTCAAAAGGAATTGTTTATACTCGAAAAAGGATATATCAATTGCAATGACATTAATATAATGAATACGAAGTAAAAGAGAATCAACATTATCGATATGAAATACATAATCAATGAGAGAAATACAAGATAAATGAGAAGTCAATTGAATTGAACTGTTTGATATGAATGTCAAATTACCAACCACCCACTCACGCACACATTCTTTTATTACATCGCACAATGATCAAAGGCAACCCTACAGTCGGGCTCAATTCATCGCATACATAGGCTATACTTTATAATTTGTTGTAGTGGTAATTGACAATGAATAATTGATCGAATGACATATAAAATCTGAATAACAAGGTACATGGATAAATGAATGTATCGTATGATAATATAGAAAGTCTGGGTTATGACATACAATGAACATAAACCTATTTCAGTGGAACCAAACGACAATGTTCCCAATTGAATAATAACAATTACATAATATTAACAATCGAAGGTCGAATCAGATCCACTCGAGAGGAGTAGAATCAGCAATAGGAATATGAATCACTCACCTTGATAACTTAGGGATTTGATGATGAGATAGTTCCTACATCAACAGGGGTAAAAGAGCTAAACATGTAAGCAAAAAGGTATAAGTGTAGGGGTAAAATAGTAATCAAAATTTTCCTATGGGTATTTTGGTAATTTATCTAAAATTATATTAAACTTCACTATTGATATTCTTATACTATTCTGTGTCCAACGCCACTGACTAGGCTTAATTCGGAGTTCGGACAATTTCTATCTCAAAGTGGGGTTTCCTACATAAACGTGGGCTCCACAAATAAGCTGTATTTTAAACGGTATCGAATTGTCTCCAAACTTTTAAGTATAATATTAAACATTATTTTGAGACTATAGAAATTGACAACGTATTTTTCTGAGTTATAGATTATTTACTACGAATTTTGGAAGTTAAAATACTATTTTTAAATAGTTACTATTGAGCCGTAAAGCTCATATATAATCTCCATAAGGGTGATATTCGTTAAACTATTCTTTTATAAAATCATAATATTAATAGTATATTACTTTTCATTTACCAATTTTATTACCCAAGGGATATAAAGGAATTAGTAGTTATTCATACTTAGTATCCCAATAGTCCTAATTGTAATATCTATTTGTTATATTCTAATGACACAAAATAATACTGAAATATAAGGGATTTCATTCATTTAATTTATAATCTGACAAGGCCTAACTTATTTATTACGACTATTTTTAAAATAGTCGTAACCGGACAGTAATTCCATTTTCATACCCAAATACCATAATTTAAGTGTGGAACTATTTTTAATGGTCATAAAATTCATTAAGAACATTTTTATATTTTCCATAGTTTAAGAAATATAATAGTTATGATAAAATAATCAAACTTCTATTTAAATTAATTGATAAGTAGTACAATAATATTATTCTATGGTTTTATAATTAACAAAATTATAAAATAGTATATATTATCATAATATCATATAAGTGATTTATAACGAGTTTACAAAATCCCAGATTGACCAAAAATACCCTTTCTAAAAGTTTAGGGGTCATTCTGTAAATACACCAAAATGTGGGGATTATCAGAAACTGAAAAATTAATATTTCAAATGGAAATAAACGTAATTAGAAGTACTAAAATTGAAACCGCGATCAAATCCGATATCGGTAGATCTTTATATGTTCGTTTAAAGTTTTCAGGGGTGTAAATGAAATTTTCGGAAATAAACTGGGCAGAATGCCCTGTTTGGGCAGTTTGAAATTTCAAACTTCTAATGGCCATAACTCACTCATTTCTTAACCTTTTTAAGTGAAATCAGTGTCTATCTTGAGTGAAATTTCGTGGAGAATCCAAATCCAAAGTTGGTTTAGCAAATTCGAATCACAGAATGTGAAATGACCAATTTACCCTTTAAGACAAATTCTAAATAAAACCCAAATGGTACAAACAAATCAAAAACTGTTTTAAGGCTAGATTCCTGGATATTTTAAGAGTCTATTCTTAAAATTTGAGAGCTATAGCTGGTCGGAGTAAAGAGTTACACTAATTCTATTATTTCGAATCAAACCGAGCTATTTTCTTGAGTTTCCTAATGTTAATCGATTAATCTATTTAACCACTAATAATTCTGTTAAATGAAGTTATAATATAATTAATATACAGAAATAGTATGTATGTGTGTGTGTATATGTGCTTGCATAATTAAAAAGACATGGAAGAAAATTACCTCTTCTTCCTTTATGAATGCATAAACCTTTGTGTGTGTGTGTATATATGTAATAATATGTGTGTGTGTATATATATATATATATATTGATCTGAGAGGGAGAGACAGTGGGGAGAGAATTGAGAGTATAGAGAGAGTTGGCAATATCTTTTCATATCACAAGGATTGGCTATATATAGCATTTCAATTAACCATATATGTGCCTATTTACAAGGAAAGCATTAACTACTAATGCATGAACCACTACAAGAAAGTGGATACTACTAATGTTATATATGGAGGTAGTGGAGCTACCAAATTAATCCAATTGCATGGCTCAACTAGTGGGTTACACATATCAATTGTGTTTTTTTTTTTTTTTTTTTTAAATGGGTTATTACATCCCTGATCTTATCTTCCATCCTAGCCCAATTAGGGATGGCAACGGGGCGGGTATGGGACGGGGCCCCCATACCCCGCCCCCGCCCCGCTTCAGTAAACTCTCCCCCCGCCCCCGCCCCGCCCCGCATAGTGCTCTCCCCGCCCCCGCCCCTGCCCCCGCCCCGCCCCCGGGGTCCCCGACCCCGCCCCGATTATGTTTTTTTTTTTGGTACACAAATTGAAAAAGCAATTTTTTTAATGCATTTTTTTCTCTAATAGTGCAGTTTTTTTTTTAATTTACCCAATTAGTTCCCTATTAGTGCAATTTTTTTTTTTTAAATGGTAATACACATAACTATTGAGGGGTAAAAATATAAATACAAGTATATTCGGGGCGGGGGCGGGTTTTTTGACCCTACCCCGACCCCGACCCGACCCCGACCCGGGTTTTGAAAACCTCCCCCATACCCGCCCCTAACCCTATTAAGCCCCCCCATACCCTACCTATTAGGGGCGGGGCGGGGAACCCGGAAAACCCACTCCATTGCCATCCCTAAGCCCAATCACTATCTGCGTGATAGGTGGGGTCAGTTGAGGAAGCCTCTTCCACACTACGCACTACTATTTCTCGGGAGAGGGCTCGACTACGACTACGGTCAATCTATTGCCTAAGGTCTCCATGGCTCCTGGGCGGGGAACCTTGGATAGACTCTCAAGCATTCGAGATGTTCGTCCTGGGCAGCACGTCTGTCATTAATTATGTTATGGGCATCCTCCTCGAGGCCAGGGTGGCCTCAGATGGGTGGTCTATCCCGGCGTGGTGCCCGACTTCTACTAACATCCCCGGGAGGGTCATTAGCCGGTGGGATGTTGTTTTGTTGCATTGATTTGTTGCTGGGTCTGACGTTGGCCCTCCTGAAGCTGTCCGAGAACCGCTGTGATTTACTCTGGTATTAAGACTATGGCGGCTGGTGGCGGGGCTGTCGGGACATCCCTGTCAGCCTACTGAGCAACCTTCTTACCTTTCTTCGGGGGCATGTCTATCAGCTAAGAGAATTGTTTTTGAGAAATCTGTCATTTCCCACAGACGACGCCAAGCTGATGATGCAATTTTTTATGAAGATATTTTTGCGTAATTAGAGCAGATCAAAGAGAGGGAGGGAGAGAGTTTATATGGTTCGACCCTGTTAACAAAGGAAACTACATCCACGTGTGTGTCAGAGCACTTCCACTAAGTATAAGAAGCTACTGTAGGGACCTTGGTGATCCAACAATGGTGATTGGAACTACCAAGGGTCGGCTATGCATGGATGATACTAGGGTTTCTTTGTAAGAAGCTTGACAATGTAAGTTATTTTAATTGAACTCGAGATCCCCTCTTAGAGGGATGTGAAGACCCTTTTATAGAAGGAAGAGAGCCTCCCTTACAAGGCGTTTGAATCTGATTAGGTAACTAATTGGCAGTTTGTGGAGATTGCTGCAAATCTGGCCAGTTTCCTAGTTTGATGAAGGAAACTGTTTATGTGTATCTGGAAGGTTCCTAAGTAGTTTAGGAAACTGCTAGATTCTGAGATGTATGGGGAGCGCCTTTGGGTGAGCCGAGCTGTTTGGTGAGTGGGGGTGTTATCCCAACCTGTAGGTCGGGCTTCTCCTCTGACAGGACCCCATGTTACACAACTCAGAAGCTTTAGACATCCTAGATCGCTCGGGATAACGATCGTCCAAGCAATTGTGCTTGTCCTGGTCTGGATGGAGATCTGTTGGGGTCGGACCTGGAACACTTGGATTACTGGAGCATTTTGGGCATATCAGTTACAATTGCACCCAAATAGAGAACACCTAACGTTTGAAGTTGTATGACTATCCGATGTTTTTTTTTGGAATACGAGGACAAATTCCCATGTTTGTCATCCGCGACTTCGGGATCGATACCTATTGTCATTTTTATCGGAGTAGAACAAGGGGCAAACCCCGGGCACGTGCACCGACCCCACAACACACGCACCAGGTAAATCAGGAAGGCAAACTAGCGGTAGGATCTGAACCCACACCAAGCTGGACATTTTTAAAGTCCATCTTGAGATCCATCCCTCCAACTAGCTTACACGATCCCTGGGGGATATTTTCGAACCCCTAACCCCCCTTTGGAGGCCAAAGGCCCTGACCAAATCCTTAATATTTACCCATAAAGAGTTTTGAATACAAGACCAAGAGGTTAGAACACCCCTATCTTAATCCGCCTCCCCACTTGGGCTACCAAAAATTTGGTTTGACTATCCGATATTCTGATGCTTGTAAATCACGTTTCATATTGTATATTTTAATTTGACTTACGTAATTTATCGATTCATCTGATGTTCTGGTCCTTGTACATCACGTTTCATTTTTAATTTATACTTTAAATTTGACTTACGTAATTTGTATAAACATCTATATATATGCATCTTGTGGGTGACATGACAAAGAAGACTATAGTGGAAATTACTCAAATTAGTTTCCCACCCATGTTAGATGGCTTAATTACCAAATATATCTTTGAAATTTGATTCATAATAAATATGGGAGAAGCAGAGATTGATAGCTTTCAAGAATAAGTGGAAAGCAAAGAGTTGTTCCTGTATTCCTTCCTTTTCAAAGATAGTAATTTGTTTGGGCTGGCATAAAAGATTTGATTGAATGAACGCCACCCTTGGTTGTTTTCAAACAAATCCAACGTTGGGCCAAGCGTTGTCAATCGGTTATAGACGAAGGCATGGGCGGAGGTAGTAAGGGACCAGTGGGGGCTATGGCTCCTCATGAGATTTTGAGAAATAAAATTTTATTCTAAATTTTTTTAGTACTTTATATTTAGGCCTCCCTCAACTTATGTTTAGGCCTTCCAAAGGGGTCCAAGGCCCAATTTAGTGTCAACTACATGTATATTGATATACAAGTATATGCAACTCAAAGAAAATGTGCCTAAAATTTTAAAAATTGCACCTTTAGTGTGAGAATTTTATTTGGTTTAGAAATAACTCCCCTAGAATTTTGAAAGACATTATACCATATTTACGTGTCTCCAAATAGACTCATATTATAAGTATATCCCAAAAAATCGTAATTCTATACAAGAAGACCCTTAAAAAAAATTGCCAATTATGTATAAATAGACCCCAAAAAATTCGCATCGAGGGCATTGCCCCTGAACTCCCCCCGTATGGCTTAACCCCCTGGACCAAAATTTCTAGCTCCGCCCCTGGCCAAAGGCAAAAAACACTTTTATGGAATAAGGGTGAGAAGAAGGATTAGTAGTTGCATAGCCGAGGAACCTGAGGCCGACATTCTAGTTTTTAAATAGAAACAATGTGGTCTAAATGTTCAATTTTGTAAAAAAAAAAAAAAATGACGGAATAATCTCACATGCTTTGTATTGTCAAGCTTCTTTAGGGGCAAAAATGAAACAACACCAATCTTTCCATCAGTTTTTCAATGTAATTGAGCACAATAGTGACTGAACTCCATCGCTTTTCTGACCCAAAAAAAAAAAAATTAAAATTAAAATTACAGGGACTATAATGAGACATGGACAAAAGTTTAGGAGCACATATTAGTTTATATTTGCTAAAACCGAGTCTATATTTAAAATTGATTTTACTAATACCGATTTTAATATTGAATTTTTTCTCCAAAATATTAGTTTAAAAAGAAATTACTATAGAAAGTTGGTGTTAATAAAACCGACTCTCTAGAGTTGGTGTTAATAAAACCGACTTTAAGATAAAGTTATCATATTTTTACATGAAAAAACTGCTAAACAGGAATAAGAACTGGCTAGTTAATAAATTTTCAAAAAGTAATAACTCTACTAGCAACACCTGTTACACCTCCAAACTAGCTAGTCAACTGATTTTGTAGGTGGCATGCATGGCGTACTATCAAAATATGATAAATGCATAGCTAGCTGTTTCTTTCTTTTAATGTACCTAGCTATTCTTACTAGCTGTGCTTTTAATGCTACTTTTTTTACTATCCCACCACTTTTCATAGTTGAATTTAGACTCTCCTAATTGAAGGTAGTCCCGTTATTTGAGAATTACATATATAAACATCATTGGACTTCACCCTTGATATTTAAAAATTGTTTTGCGCAAAATCGACTTTAATATCTTAAAGTCGGTTTTACAGACACCGACTCTACAAAGTCGGCTTTATTCATACCCTTTTTTTGTATTAATTTCTTTTTTATCTTCAAGATTCTTTTTAAACTATAAATATTTCACAGAAAAAAAAATTCAATATTACAATCGGAGTTAATAAAATCGATTTTAAATATAGACTCGGTTTTAGCAAAAACGACTCTATAGAGGCGATTTTAGCAAAGACGATTTACCCTAGAACTGTCTTTAAGTTCAAGTACACTCTTGTTTAATAATTAAGTTATTAAAATGAGATTTTTGTGGAAACAACTCTACAAAAGTATGCCAAATTTATCTCTTAAATTTTTTATTTTATTTTTTATACTTACCTAAATTATGATTGTACACCCACACAACCCAACTCAATCCCAAAGTTCGAGAAATGATCACTCATTTTGACTGAAGAACAAATAAGTCTCCATAGACAAACACTCAATCTCCTCACTAAGGAAAAAGATCTCATACCATCTGAGCAAAACTGCTTGCATGGTTATCTCTTAAACTTGCCACCTAAGATAAAGATTAAAAGTCTTCTCCTTTTTTCAATCTCAATTTAAAGATCAAATTTTGTTAAATAGTCCACTGCCGTTGACGTTATTAGGGATTATACCAACACCCAAAACGCCACTGTTCTCAGTGATTCATACTCACCCAATTTTTTTTTTTTCGGTCAATTTGACAATTTCGTACCAATTTCAATTGTATGTCCCCACTTCACCACGCGTTCCATCAATATATATTTGACTGTATATACACATACACACACACGTATACATATATATATATATATATATACAGACATATACGTATACGTAGATATAATAGAGTGTGTGGTTGATATGTTGAGATTGACTTTTCTTCAGAATTTGAATCGTCAAGGAAGCAACCCTCTCAATTTCTGAAATTTCAAAAACGTTGAAAAAACACAATCGTGTAGACTCCGATTTTCTTCAATGGCTGATGACTGATCTGATCACCAATAATCAACGACTAGGGTTAGGGTTTTAACAACCTCAGCCTCAGGTAAACGTTACTCGAACTGTTTGATAACCCAATTAAATGCTAAAAATGGAAATTTTCAGCACTTATTTCTTTTCAGTATATTTGATAACGTATCACTTAAATGAAACAGCATGAAAAAAATTACTGAAAACTTCAAGTGAATTTCTACTGAAAAAAATCACTGAATGCGGTCTATTTAAGTAATTGAAATACTATTTTCAGTATTGCAAATTCAATCACTTAAAATTTTCAGTACTTAAAATTTAGCACTTAATTTTAAGTACTTAATTTTCAGTTTTATCAAACAGACCCTTAGTTTGAGTCTTTGACAAGAAAAAAAAGTGAAATAAAAAAAGTAATTGCTATGTTCACCCGTATATTTGCTATATATACTCAAATTCTTTTATTCTAATAATTTTTCTTTTAAAAATTCTCACTTTTGTAAAGTTGAGCGGTGTACATAACAAAAATAGCGGTGAATATAACAATTCCCATGAAAAAGGGGTTAATTATATATACATCTCCTGTACTTAGACTGTTTCTCACTCTGCCCCTTGTACTTCAAATTCTATCAATTAAGTGCTGAAAATGAAAAGTTTCAGCATTTATTTTATCTTATAACGTACCACTTAAAGTGAAAAGCAGCGAAAAATTCACTGAAAACTTTATGTGAATTTTTTTTACTGAAAATAATCACCGAATGTAGTCTATTTCAGTACTTGAAACACTGTTTTTAGTAGTATTGCAAATTCAGTCACTTTAAATTTTTAGCACTAATTTTCAGTTTTGATCAAACAGACCCTAATACTCATGTACTTTAAAGCGAAATTGTTAGCAATTTCCTTCAATTTTACGGAAGAGAAGCTTGGTTAGTGGAATATTTGTTGCTTTTACCCCTATAGTGAGCACATTTTTTTGTTTGCTTCCTTAGAGCCTCAAACATGTTAATAATACCCTTTGTGGACTGTTTGACAACATTTATTTTTTCATATACAATCCAATCACAAAAATTATGAATTGGTAAAAGTTGTCTGAGGTAACTTTTGTTACAATTACAGACACTATTTTGTTAAATATTTTATTTTAACTTTTAGAATTTCATAATTATTGATAAAATCGGCTTATTGTCTCTTAAATATAACCGATTTACTAACGGTTTCACTTTAGTATGAGTACACGAGTATTATACTATTATTGACATAATTTGAAGAATAGGGTGAAGTGAAAAATGGTCTAAGTACGGGGGTGTATCTGCAATTAACAAAAAAAAATTAGTTTGTTTGGTTAAAAATTAACATTCGCGAGTATGAACGTTGGAGTCAATAAGAGGAAATACATGGATTTCTCAGCAATCAAAATGCCTTCTCTCAGGAATGTGTTCTCTATGTCTTCATCTTCTTGTTCATCACCGTCTCCTTTTGATTCTCCACTGAAACGGGAATCGAAGGATGATAATTTGTTCAGGAACCGTGGTGGGTCTGGGTTAAATCGGAGGCTCACTCGGCAGAGAAAGCTCCGGCATGTTACAGATGAAGATCTCGGTTTACGAGCAAATGATGAGCGGTCACAGTCGTTGCCGGGTTCTCCGGTATCTGAGTCACGGTCGCGGGCCTCTTCGGCTCATTGGTCCACTTCGGCTGTGCCGCAGCCATTGCCGTTGCCGATAGAAGGGCTGAACAGAGGAGTGGAAGATGGGAATCCGATAAACTCTGCAAATGGGAGGTATAACACTTTTGTTCATTTATATTATATAATATGATATTATCTAGTATTTGTGCAATTGTTGTATTATGAAATGATGTTTTTAATGCATTAATATAAGATATATATATATATATATATATTATATTATATGATAAGATGTATTGGATTTCCTACTGCCTATATAAAGGTTCCTCAAACATTGTACCCAAAAAAACAAAAAGAATGAATTCAAATACATGAGATTCATAACAATTTCATTTGAGCTGAAATTGTTAGTATAAATTTGTAGCTGCTGTACTTAAAAGAAACACAGAGACACTTTTGTAAATATGTTTGAATCACTTATTTGTGATGTTTATGAGTGCTTGGTTAGGAATGGTAATTGAGATCAACTGCTTTTTTTTTCTTTTTTCTTTTTTGCTTCCAAGGCTCTGTTTGGTTCATGGGTTCGCGAGGAAAAGGAAAAGGAAAAGGAAATACTGAATTGTTTGGTTTTAAGAAAAGTGGGAAGGAAAAGAAACGCACACACTTTTATCAATATGACTTATTTGTCATGTTTATGAGTGCTTGGTTAGGAATGGGACTTGAGTTCAACTGCTTGTTTGTTTGCTTCCTAGGCTCTGTTTGGTTCATGGGTTTTGCGAGGAAAAGGAAAAGGAAATAGTGAATTGTTTGGTTATAAGAAAAAATAAGAAGGAAAAGAGAATAGGGTGAAAATAAAGTACAAATTTTGAATCTCTTTTTTGTGCAATTCCTATTTTATCTGAAGATTCTTAATATCTAGTGTCATTTAAGAATAGAGGAAAATAGTAGGAAAACATTTGGGATAGAGTTTTTTCCTTCTTGATTGTCCTTTGTTTTTAATTTCTTTCTCTAGATCCGCAAGTTAAAGGGCCCTTAGAGTACAGAAAACAATAGCACCATCATGTTGTTTGTGCAGATTGTACACTATGTTTTTATGTTCTTCTAAGTTCTTGTTTTACCTTTTTTTTTCCTCCATATTATCCTTTGTAATTACAATGAAAAGAAACAAAGATTGCGGATCTTGCGAAATAGTAAATCCACTCGCACGTTTTAAAAATTGCAGCTGTACTGCTGGTCATCAACATATCAGGAAATTCACAGATCATGCTGCCGGAATATCGTCTACATCTCCAACTTATCGCCATAGAGTGTCCCTCCAAGATTTAAATGTTGATAGTGTTCACCACACTTTCAATTTTAATGTTCCTGCCAGGAGTGCTCCAACCAGCGGTTTAACAAGTCCTACTCTTAGCCCACAAAGATCTAGAACAATGGACCCTTTTCATTCCTCTACATTTCCTCATCGAGAATTTCAGGGTTGGTCAGATTTAGAGGTTTCAGGTCATAGCCCAAGATTACGAAGTCCCTACCAGAATGCCAGAAGTACCACTGGTGTTGCACTTCATGTCAACCATAAATCACTACCAGTAAATTCCGCAGCATGGCCTGAAGGTAATAATAGTCCTGCCAATGTCCACCCATTACCCCTTCCACCAGGAGGTTCAAAACCATCTGTCTCAAATACTATTCACAACCTTATGGAAAAATCAGATGGGTCATTGATGAAAGGTCAATGGCAAAAAGGAGAATTAATCGGACGTGGAACATATGGTAGTGTTTATCTTGCAACCAATCGGTAAGCAAATGATTGATTACTTTTGTGTTTATCTTGCCATTTGTTTCTGTTGAAGTGAACTTCACTTTTGTCCCCCACAGTGAAACTGGAGCTTCATGTGCTATGAAAGAAGTTGACCTTATTCCTGACGACCCTAAATCTGCTGAATGCATAAAGCAGTTGGAGCAGGTTATTTTCCGGACTCGTTCACATAAAGTTAAATAAATTCCGTATTCTACATGTGAGTTTGTTTAGATTTATGTGAACAAAAGTATTTGTTAATGATAGATTTCTGCATAGTTGCAGTTGACAATAGCAAATACTCCATTTTTTTTGGTTGCTATATGGCAACTGCTAGATTGCTGTTTTTTTTTAATTGTTGAAGACTTGGGAAAATTAAAATAAAAAATAAAAACCACTGTGGTAGACTATTTTGATTTGAGACAACTGGTTCACCATGTTTCTTTGTCTCTTTCGTCTTAAAACCTGAGCATGTATAAAACATCGTATGATCACCATTTGTGAGGCTCAGGTTACAGCTTCTTTAAACTTGCTTTTGAAAGAAGTATAATTATTAACGATCTTATGCTTTTCTGCTATTTCAGGAAATCAAAGTTCTCCGACAGCTAAAGCATCCAAATATTGTGCGGTATTATGGCTGTGAAATTGTAAGTATTTGTTTGATAGATCAGCCAGATTTGATTTCTTTATTATTTCTCACCGTTTTGACTAATTTGAAGAGCATGTATCCCATGCAGGTTGAGGATCACTTTTGCATATATTTGGAGCACATTTATCCCGGATCAATCAATAAATATGTCAACAAGCATTGTGGAGCTGTTACAGAATCCGTTGTTCGCAATTTCACCCGCCATATTCTCTCGGGGCTGGCTTACTTGCATAGCACAAATACAATCCACAGGTGACAGTAATGTTTGATAAAAATAGATAAGCTCAAATGCAACTGAAACAATAATAAATGTTACTGTAAATGCTACGTTTAATTTTGGTATTTTAATAATTATGTTAAATAGGGACATTAAAGGGGCAAATTTGCTTGTCGATGCATCTGGAATTGTCAAGCTCGCTGACTTCGGGTTGGCAAAACATGTGAGCTCTAAAATGCTTTAAACACCAATACGTTTTATTCATTTGCTACTAATCTTAGTTTAGTTAATATGATGAAGCTTTATTTGTTTGTTTTCTGTTATATCGACAGCTATTGCCTTTCTGCGATACACACTCAGAGACACATTCTCTCCCCCCTCTACACATATAAATATCTCACTCAAATATTTCTTAAGATGCGAGTGGATTATATTTGGGGAGTAATGCCTTGAGATTGTGATTCTCAACAGCCTTTTTATAATTGTTTGATGCGATCATAAGTTATCATCACTCATTCGTACAATTCTTTCATTTCATCTCTACAGCTCCTCTAATGCTCTAATATATCAGCTCTTGTTTGTATTCAGCTTACAGGACATGCCGATGTTCTTTCTCTTAAGGGCAGTCCACATTGGATGGCTCCAGAGGTATCAAATGTTATGTTTAATAATAATAATTCTGCACATAAGCTTTTAGCTACATATTCTTGAAACCCTTTTTCCTACATCTTTTGTTCAGGTCTTGCAGGCTGTGATGCGGAACGATTGCAATTCTGAGCTAGCTTTCGCTGTTGACATATGGAGTCTGGGTTGCACAGTCATTGAGATGTTTAATGGAAAGCCTCCCTGGAGTGAGGGTAATGGGGTAAGTGATCGAGTTAACTTTGTTATGCTGTAAAACTTTGCGTGTGTTAAAGTTCACACATACTTTGGACTTAAATGATTTTCACACCAAATGACTAAGAAAATTATCAGTGGTTAACTTATCATATTTCCTTCATCATTCTATTGTAATTTTTCTTCGATAATAAGTCTGGCTTTGATCTTGAAGGGGGCAATGGGGGAAGGCAAAGGGAACTACGGGGACTCCCAGGGTTCAGAAAAAGGGAGGTTTGAAGAGATGGTTTCAGGGATGACTTGTCTGACGTCTCTCTCTCTCTCTCTCTCTCTCTCTCCATGTGTGTGTGTGTGTGTGTGTTTTGGGGGCAGGGGGGAGGAGTAGGAGGAGGAGGAAAAGTTCCAAATTTGGATAGGGAGGTTTGAAGAAATGGTTTTATGGGGGGTGACTTGTCTTGCGTCTCTCTCTCTTTCTCTCTCTCTCTCTCTCTCTCTCTCTCTCTCTCTCTTCATGTGTGTGTGTGTTTTACGGAGGTCCTCCCTTTTGAGATACAACAAAAGTACGGTACATAGAGGGTTGGTCTTTCTCAACGTGGTGCATAGCACAAAAAACTTTTCCTTCCGCCTCTCTAGGCTTCGCTATCGCTCATTGGGTTGGTTTAGAAGGCGCTTTCTGATCTACGGAGTAAAGGCTTAGGCAGGTAGTATGGGCCCCCTGACTATTCCATGTTCAAAACTTTGATAGCATATGCAGAGTTGGTTTTGAACCAAATATTTTGGGGGTCGGGGAGGAGGGGGAAACGTTCCTAAATCGGATACTTATATTGCTACTTTCTGGAGCTCCTCTATGACAAATTGACAATCCATACTTAAACTTTTCTCTTTCAACTGCTTGTGGGAACGTTAGGAAAGTGTTTTTTTTTTGTAGACCAGGCATTTGGGAATTATATTGCTACTTTCTGGAGCCCCTCAATGACAATGCCTACTTCAACTTTTCTCTTTCTCTTGCTTGTGGGAACGTTAGGAAAGGGATGCAATGCCTCCTTTGTAACCTGAATTTGATGCAACCGTTGCAAAATTAGATTCAGACTGTCAGTCTGTATCCTTTGTTTAGTTTCCATTTTCATTGTCAAAACTGGGCTGCATGCTGGTCAATTGTCTGACTGAGATTCTTTGACAGTAATATACTCAAAATATATACCTAAAGGAAATTAGGTTCATACTGTATCCGATGTTCAGGTTCAGTTTCATAGTCAAAACTGGGCTTTATACTGGTCAATTGTCTGACCCAGATTCGTTGACATTAATCTATCTTAAACTCATATATGGAATTATGTTGAGACTGTAATTGTATTTGTATCCTTTGTTTAAGTTCAGTTCCATAGTCAAACTGGACTTATGCTGGTCAATTGTCTGACTCAGATCCAACACGTGTCTCATTTAAGAAGAAGTAAGCACTCCTTGGATGGATCTACAAATAGGTACATAGAGAAGTACTCCTTGTACGGATTTGGATTTCTTATGGAAATTCAACGAGTCCGTTATGTTCGATGTTTTGATGATTTCGGTGGTGTCTCTATTAGTGAAGGAAACATTGAGAATGCAACCTTCAGTAGTACAATTTTACCTGCATTTTGATCGAAAGCTTGTTAGATACACTAAATTAATTAATGATTCCAGGTTTGTGAACTGAATGGGTTTGGAGTAGGTTTATTTTTGAAAGTGATAAGTTGGAGGAATTTCAGGAATTTGACAATGTATTTAAGGGATATGGGAATTATATGGCAGGTCAAAAGGTAAGAGAAAGGGTTGGAATTGAGTGGCTATATAGCATGGATACTTCAATTTGGGTGATGTGTCCATGTCGGACATGTGTCAGACACCGACACTCGTCGGACACATATCAAATCGAATAGGCTAAACCTAAAGACAAATGGGAGTCAAAATGGTAAACTCTCTCTTTCCCCCCACCCCACATCCCATTTACCAAACAAAACGTCAAACCTGCTTTTTGAAAGCCAATTCCTTCCACGATTTCTCAAAGAGAATGTTATTTAATAAGCTCTTTCATTTTCATACTCATTGTGCCGCAGTTAAGTATAGCATGTGGAGGAATTCCACGTAGACACCGACACTCATCGGACATGTGTCAGACACCAACACTTGTCGGACACGGAAAAAAAGAATGTGTTAAAGTTTTTTGACATTTGAAAAACGCTGGATGCGTATCGGACGTGTGTCCAACATGGCCAGACAGGGGAGTGGGCAAGGCAAGGTGGCTACTTTGAAAAGTGTTTTTAGAACTTTGACATTAAAATCTTAATATAATAGAATGGGAGATAAATAATGAAATAGTTTGAAAATTTAGGAATTGGGAAGGGACACAACTGAGAATATTAGTATATAAACAATACTAGAAAAGTAAAGTTCTCATCATTGTATCCTACCCGAGTTGTATCCTACATTTTGAAGATTTGTTGTGTCCCTGTATCCGTATCGTGTCCGTGGCCGTATCCGTGCTACATAGTTGATTAGGGCTTGGTTGGTAGATTAGGGACTAGATATAGGGATCTGATTACATGTATACAATAATCACAAAGAAGAAAAAGAATGCCTCTTCTTAATGGGCCTTTCTTTACAGAGTATGTTGAACATGATTATCTGATTCAATTATCATAGGCAAGATGTTTATTTCCTTCGCAACAAAGTGATTACAAGTATATTGCTTGATTTTTGTATTCTTGAAATGTTTAGCTCCTCTGTCATTGCTTAAATACATCATGAAGTGTGTTGTATTTTAAAGCTCTTAAAATGTATCATTCCTTGTCCTTGAGATGAGAAAAAGTTTTATTTTCCTTTCTGATAGTTCAACATCTAGTTAATAACCATCTGACTCCACTTATAGAAGTTCAACAAGTAGCCAGCTACTAGAGAAGAAAGGGTTTCTCTGTGTGTATCTGGATTTTTGTATTCAAGAGTTTGTAAATTCTTATTTGTTTCATTTTGTGCTATTCATTAGGTTCAAGCTTTGTTCAGCGTTTTGCACAAATCCCCATCTATACCGGAAACCTTATCTTCAGAGGGTAAGGATTTCCTACGGCTGTGCTTTCAGCGAAATCCCGCAGACCGGCCATCAGCTGCCAAGCTACTTGGGCATCCTTTCTTACGAAATTCACGTGATCACAATGTTTCGGTTTGCTTAAAAGAGTTCTCTGGAATGAAATTAGGGGTAAGTGCTATCTTTCGTGTTTCAACCGTTTTTAATCCCTAACTCTCTCTCTCTCTCCACCCACCAAGAAAACTCCTCTAATGTAATGGTATGGTAATAATTGCCATGTTGGTGTTACAGGATACGTCACAAAGTCCTAGAGACTGGACTTCACATGTAAATGATTTGAAGCCAATCTCGCCAGGCACACAGATTAAGCATGGAAAACAACCAGTCAATGGGTACGTGGTTGGTTACTCTTACCCGATATATTGAGTTAGTAACACATTCTTGCGTGATTGTTGTGGCCTCGTGCAATTTAATTTTCCGGGAAATGCTAACCTACTACATAATTGAAGTAGACTTTTTTAAATGGACAAAATGTCCAGGCCGTCACATCAAAATGAGAGCATTGAAATGATTTTGCAAACCACTTTAGCCCTCGTAAAGACTATTTCGAATTAGTAACACATTCTTGCATTACTATTGTGGCCTAATGCAATATAATTTTCCGGGAAATGCTAACCTACTGCATGGTTAAAGTACACTTTTTTAAGTGTGACAAAAAAAAGTCCAATCCACCTCATTAAATTGAGGGTGCTAAGTAATTTTGCAATCCACTATAGCCCTCATAAAGTCTTTCAAATTAGTAACACATTTTTGCTGTCTTGCATGACTGTTGTGGCCTCATGCAATATAATTTTCCAGGAAATGCTAAACTACTTCATAATTCTTTTTTTGGTAAAGAACTACTACATAATTGAAGTAGACTTTTTTAAATGGGCAGAAAAGTGCATGCCACCAAATTAAACCAAGGGCACTAAAGCAATCTTGCAAATCACTTCAACCCTCATTTACATGAGGCGGCAACTACTTATCTTGTCTTTGTCTAAAGGGCACACAATGCTATCATACTACCTTCACGCAGAAGGATAGCAAACCCCTAACTTTATTATTTGTCTTTTCCCTCCAGTGAGTCTTGCACACAATCCTATGCTGAAACTTCAGACGCCCGCGCAATCTCCCGTTTCTCTCCTCGTTCTATGCTAGAAGTCCTCCCAAGTGTGAATTCTCCGGAGCTGAACTGTAGTCCGCGTAATATCGGCCCTTCTATGAATTTTCCCATGCACTCTCCGGAGTTCAACTGTAGTCCGCGTAATATCAGCACTTCTATGAATGTTTCCAACAATTTGTTTCTTGGAGTTGGAAACAGCCATTCTAATATTTTTTGGACTCATGGAAGGGAAATCCAACACCCCTGAAATGCAATTTATGGTTGATTCTAGAAATTGATGAGGAAGCAGAGCTTTCAGTGGAAACCAGTTCATGAAGGCACTTTTATGAGAAACTATTTGCTCTTTTTTTCAGTGCAAACTAATTCATGAAAGCACTGTCATGTTCTTGCAATTGGTATACAGCTTCAACAAGAGGATATGCATGGTCAATAGTCGGTCAAAGATTGGAGATGTACAAGTACCTAATGCTGTAATTTAGATGATGTAAATATAGATTTTCTTGTTTTATTCCATTGCAAACCCATTTTTTCCATTAAGGTGCACATCTCCTTAAGACAATGTATAATCTGAAGATGCTGTTGTTATGTCTCATCTATTTTTACTGGAGATACTGAATTGTGTCAACATATTCTCTCGGTTGTTAACTGCATTTTCTTGCTTCAGATGGAACTTGATCACAACAAAATTTGCTGAAATATTTAGCTTTGTTTGGTGCATGGGTTTAGTGAGGGAAAAAAAATATAGAGGAAAATATTTTCCTTTCATGGGTTACTATGGAGAAGGGTGAGGAAAACAGGAAGGAAAAGAAAGTACATTGAGCAATAAATTTCAATTTGAATTTGTGAGTTATGTTTCTTCTTCTGCTTCTTTTTTTTTTTTTTTTTTTTCTTACTTAGTTTGATAATTGGGAAATTCTATTTGCACCCACTCACTCTCTACACTCGTCACTCTAATTTAAATTAAAACAAATCACTCTTTGCACCCACCCTTAATCCCTAAATTAACCCTAACCTTACAAAGTCTAAACATTTCTTCTTAATTTCTACACCCACCATCTCTACCTCTCTTCTATTCTCACTTTTTCTTTAAAAGGGCAGCCCGGTGCACGAAGCTCCCGCAGTGCGGGATCCGGGGAAGGGTCGGACCACATTGGGTCAAATGTACGCAGCCTTACCCTGCTTATTTGCAAGAGGCTGTTTCCACGACTCGAACCCGTGACCTTTTTGGTCACACGGCGGCAACTCAAACCGTTGCGCCAAGGCTCCCCTTCTATTCTCACTTTTTCTTTGATTCCAAAAAATAATTTTAGCACAAAAGATCAAATTCAATGTTAACACCCAATTCACCACAAAATCCATCAAAAATTCTAAATTCAAAAACAGATGATAAAGTTAGTGGTGTCATAAAAATAGAAAACTTGATTAGGAATAAGGTTAATTTAGAAGATCGGGGTCAAAAACAAATATTTTCTATGGAGGCTAATCATCCTCAAAGTGGAGATGAAAGGGTGGAAGCTAGCAGCATAAAGGAGGCATCCAAAGTTGTGTGAGGAGCGTGGAGATCTTGCATCATGTTATGTGTTTATATGTGTATATACAAATCTACATATATGTAAATGTAAATGTGTATCATGCACATAAATTTGTATATCCAAATTATGTAGATCACAATCTGAATAACTATATTACATTTATATAGAGAGGTGTATTATGTATATAAGTATCCAAATACAATAAGATAGTTAGGGCTTGTTGAATTAGGTGGGTGTAAACAATTGAGGGTACGTTTTTGGAATTCTTTTCATTCATTTGTACAATTACGTCATTTTGTTTAAGGATATGATGGTAATGAAAAAAAAAAGTCATTTAAGTGGTGGGTGTAGAGAGCAAGGAGGTGGGTGTCAATAGAGTCATCTTTAATAATTTTTTTTTTTTTTTTTTTGCTGAGAAGATAATAATTTTATTTAATCATGAAGGAAAATATAAGGGAAATAGTTTTCCTTGTACTTATCATTTCCTTCTCTAAATTCACAAACCAAATCAGAGCCTTATTGTTTGGAAATGTTAATCTACTACATATAAATAGTCCTAGGACTACCAATTAAAATGGACTAATTGTACGTGCTTCCCTAGTATAAAATTGAAAACAATATACTATCTACTGACTTCATATAGAGGATATCATGTTTAATGAACTTGCTGCTAGACCGAAAATTAGCTACCATGTCTAACCACATCTTCTTTCTTATCTGGAACATGCTCAGCTCTTCCAGACAATCACTAACAAGCATTGAAGCATCTAGTTTTAACATGAGCCATAGTTGTATTTATGGCCACCATGTATGTAACATGACACTGCGGCAAGAGAGTATTTCAGTAACGTCTGATTAATTGAGTCACTCTGGAGAAGATCCATGGAAAGAAAATTACAACATAGGCACACTTTTAAATTATGGAAGAATTTAAAGAAAATGAAAACCATAGGTCAAACTGTCAACTCGTCCGAGGTTTAAATCAAATTAACACCTCAAGCTACATTGTTGATTGCCCGGTCCCCGGGATTAGCTCCAAATATTTTCCACAATCTATGACTCAAAACAAATTGCTCGTATGAAGTTACAAAGGACTATAGTTTTCTCTTTGCAAGTCCAAACATCAACAAAAATCAACACATTCGATTTTCTATGGACGCTTCATCTTGAGAAGATGAGAGATACCTGCTACCACATGTAACCGGCTATATGGAACACCCGTCTTTGCTACTGCCTTCCCGTTTTTGTCTAGTAGTACAAAGCATGGAACGTATCTTATGTCGTAATGGAGAAGCTGCATCAGCATTGAGAAAAATATAGATCAGCCAGCATTCATGAAACAAGAAATAGTTGAATTATACAGAAACTACATGCACCCTGTGAAATGTTTCCAGAGAGATGACTCTAAATCAGCGAGTCATTAGATGAATGGAAGAACATGAACAAATTATCGAAATGAGTATAATTGAGTTTAACTAACTGAACCCTCCTTGGATATCTACTTCGTCAATCTAGTGTTTTGTAAATACTCATACGAGAAGCATATGATACCCAGAAGGCCAAAACCACAATTCGAGAGAAAATAGTTTGGTTTGAAGCTGAAATAATATCTTCAAAGCCAAGCTAAAAAAATAAAAACAATATCAGTCACAAATATATTTTGACGAAATAAAGAGCAACATGAAAGATTTACGACCGAAAGAAATCTTGATCAAGAACTTCTATCCATATGTTCTCTTAATGAGTATCTGTATGTCCATCAACTAGGAATGCTTTCAACTTGATATTCCACAAATTTCAACTCCTCAAATTCCTATACACAGCTTCATCTAATTTTATCACCGCCAACTTTGTATACAGTTGAGCGAGAATTCCATATACCCAATCAGATGTCTTGTTGAAGAAGGTGAGAATTCCACCCTCATTTTTATTTAAAGGCGGGATAATACAATTATAAAAGCTGCATTTACTTTCCATTTGCTTGTGTAGGGAAGGTTGAGCATAACAAGAGAGTAATAAATGCTGACAAAGTAAATAGGTCATGTATCACTCTATGATCTATCTGCAATTGTAACATTACTGGGGCACCTTATACAAAAAGTTCTACTCGAGCATATAAATGGAATTGAAAACCAAATACAGACGTAAATGATGGCACCAGCTACAAGTGATCTTTCACAGAGGCCTATTTCTGTACTAGATCAACATAACGGCCATCTCAAAATGCATATTTCTATCTGAACAAACTAAAATCACACTCAATGAACAGAAAATGATTCGCTTCAAGTGGGAAAGCACTCAAATTCAGCACCACTCCACAAAATTTTAACAAATAGATGAACCGTTAAAATGGGCAAGTTAGTATACCTCAGGCAACCATTTGTCGTTCTCTGCATCAGCCATGACAATGTTGAGCCACAGAGAATTTCTACCCTCGACTTCCATGACAAAATTAAGTAACGAATTGCAGAGCCTACACTTGGGTGAGTAAAATTCAAGCATAGTAGCCTCTTTCCCACTTGCCAGCGCAGCGGCTAAAGCTCTCTGCTCGGCCTCTCCTTGCTCTTCAGGACTCAACTTCTTCTTCACAGTTTTCAAAGTTTTCTTCTGGATTGGGGAGTTATTAATCCATGGATATGGGTATTTTGAATTTGAAGTGACAATGTCGAAAGCAAGGGAACCAATGTTTTGCAAAGACTTAAAAATCCAAGGAGTCTCAAATTGGCATTCATTGGAGGTTTTAGGATTTTGATGGACATCCCATGGCCATTTCAAGCAAAATATAGGTTTTTTGGGAATTGAACTCATATTCCTCCTTTGATGTTGTTTTCCTTATTTAGTACAAATCCTTCGGAATGGATGTTTGTAACCGCATGTTCACAAATCTTGAATCTCAAGATTCTCAACTGCACTGAAGCAAAACGGTTAAAAAAAATTAGAGAAGTTGGAAAATGCAACAATATCCACAGATAAAAAATTGTAAGCTTTTGTGCCCAAATCCTTATTCGAACTTCTCTAATTTCACAACAATAAAAAAAAAGTTCCTTACAATGTTGGAATTCCCAAAAGAGGCTCTTAATATGGAGGGAGTACTTTTTTACTAGAACAATTTATTGAGTACAGAGGAAAGTACAAAACATCTTAAAGGCACATGATTTCATAAAACAGAGAAGAATATCACCAAACAATCTTGTACAATTATACGAGCCAAGAAGGAATCAAAATTCAATGTTTAGTTCCACAAACAAAGGGAAGCATTATGATAAATAAAGAAATGGTGATAACTTTAAAACATGAAATGAAGATTTTGTAGGATGACTAATGCTATGCTTCCCAAATTTGTATCCCAAATGTGGGTCCCAACACATGGGGTAGAGGGCTCACTTGATTTTCATTGGAGGATGTTGAGATGGTCCCACCATCCTGCCACATGTGTTGGGAACCACATTTAGGATACAAAATTTGGAAAGCATATCATTACTCTTTGAGGGAATGCAAAGAAGTTAAAAAAAAAAAAAAAAAAACCCTCATAAGTGAGTTTGCTTCCTGTAACCTAATGAAGATTAAACAGCAACAAACACATATTTGAAAGTTATGAATCACACTTGATCCATCAAAGAGATTAGAGAGACGAGCTTGAATTCTAAAAACTACAATGTAAGGACTGCGAATCAACAATTCTGTTGCTGGAAATTACAGAAAATGAAGAGAAGAATTCAGAGAGGAAAGAAGAAGGAAGAAGAACCGAAGAGATAGAGAGAGAAAATGGAAATTGAATCTGTTATTGCACACCCCAAAACAGAGCTGATCTCTAGCTCTTTAAAGCAGTAATAACAAACAACTACCTCTAACAAGTAACAACCAACTACCTTCTGGACGATTAATACAAGCCTTACACAATTTGTTACAAGTAATTGCATTTACAGAGACATATGAAGCATGGACACGAATACGACACAGCACGAACACATCGAAACGACAAAATCCTAAAAAAATTGCACGTCGACACTCCAGGATAAGTGTCCGTGAAGTGTGTATGACACGATATGAGACATTACATCTTAGAACGGTACTTCCTAGATCAGAGACTCTACAAACAGCTGACATGGTTCCTATTGTTTGATTTATTACATACAATAACCCAAATCTTATACCGATACACTACTAGATCGATTCTTTTTCAGTGCATTTGATAATGTACCACTTACTTGAAAAAGTAGCAAAAAATCACTGAAAACTTAGGGAAAAATTTCTCCGGAAAATAATCACTGAATGCAGATACTTGAAACATTATTTTCAGTATTGCAAATTCAATCACTTAAAATTTCTAGTACTTAAAATTCAACACTTAATTTCCAATGCTTAATTTTCAGTTTTATCAAACGGATCTAAGACTGAAGAATTAAGTAACAAACAAGTTGTAATTTCCATCAGAAATGGGCTATTATGCAGAGAACAAACATAACGTAATAAATTAACTACAAAAAAACAATTTTGGGTTTTTCAATTCATAAATATCAAATAACCCAGATAAACCCTAAACGTAATTAACCAGAATCAAATATCGAACCTTACTTTGGTGCTTAGGTATAAACGTACCTATAGGAACTCCTCGTACTCAGCCGCTTTAGCTCTGGTCCGGACGAAACCAAAAACGTCTGCTCTCTTTCTCTCTCTCTCTCTCTCTCACACACACACACACATAGGCACTGCAAGTTTTGAACCCACCAACACCGACCCGATACCACTTTATTTCGAACGGTTTTCACGGGTCCAGGGGTGCAGATTTAGACCTCTCCATAAAACAAATGACAAATTCAGCACATTATATTTTAGGGTAAAATTACACTTCTCTCAGAGAGAGAGAGAGAGAGAGAGAGAGAGAGAGAGAGAGAGGGAAGCAGAGGGAGGTACAGTGGAGGTCGCCTCGACTATTGGAGGCTGGAAATCCGGTCTCCAGCGAGGGGATGGGAGGGGGATGACCGGCGCTGTGGTGGAGATGGGGGTTCAAACAGAGCTCTGTGAGAGGGAAGTAGAGAAAGAAAGCAATTTAGGGGTGAGAGAGAGACGTTCTTGGAGAAAGAGAGTGGATTGGTTTAATTCTTTAATTGTAGTGGCTTAAGCCACTTTTGTGTCAAGGGATTGGAGTATGATTAGGAGGGATTGGACTATTGATCTATTTTAATTGAATAGTTTTTGGTTGTATTTAAAAGTAAGAGGCTAATAATTTTTTTTAATTAAATAGTCTCCTATACGGGGGACCATCTAATCCCAGAAGAGTGGGGTATAAATAGGCCGTCTCAGGACTAACAATTAAAATGAATTTTGGGTTCATTTGTTTGCCGGATTATTGTGGGGAATTGGACTATTTTAGTCCAATCCAAGTTTATACTGCGTTTGGTTGGGCATTTTAAGTATTATTTAACTCATGCATTATTGTAGTGTGGTTAAAATTAATGCCCCTTAGGGGGGATAAAATAATGTTAGGAGGGGGGTGGTATAAAAAACGCGGGCATAAGCATTTAGTGGGATTGTAGGGTCAAAAGACCAAACTACCCCTGCCATATATACCCCTCACAACCTACAGACTCCAACAACAAATCATATCTCGCATTCACGAAGAGAGCAGCAGCTCCAGGCGATCGATGGCGACTCAGCTCTTCCATCTCACATAGGCGACACAGCTCTATCTTCTCGCCAAGCGATGCCGACGACAACATCGTCGGTTCTTTCTCTCTCACCCCAGTCGGCGCCGGAGAAGCTAGAGGTATGAAGGCTTGTCGGTCTCCATTTTTTTTTTTTTTTTTTTGAAGTTTGGCTTGTTGAAATCCTAGATCTACAAAGGTTCTGTGGTCTGCTACTTAGATCCATGCTTAAATTATTTTTTTTAAAAAAAACATGAGTTCATAATCTAGGGTTTCATATTTATAGATCACAATTTTTCAGTTGTTTTTGTCTTTGATTTTGAGTAAAGAGTTTTTTGGATCTACAATTTTTTGTCAATTTCTAAAACTTGTGGGTTCATAAGCTTAAACTCTGTTTTTTTTTTCCTGTTGAAATCACATCCCTTCTCCTAGATCTCCTAGTAGAGTGATATTGTAATCAGTGTGCATGTAAATCTGGACATGAAATTTGGGAATCTGGAATTTTGGGACGTGATTAAGAAAATAATGTGCAGAGAAGGAAGGAGAGAGAGAGAGAGAGAGAGAGAGAGAGAGAGAGTAATCTGGATCTACAATATTTTTGTCCCAAAATTTTGAGGTAGAGTGTAATATGGATCTACAAGGCTTTTGTCCCAAATTTTTTTCAGCTTTTTTTTGTTTTAACATACAACGTTTCACGTTTGGGTTAGTATTTTTTTTTCAAAGCATGAGAATAATACAGTGTGGGACATATATATTACAGTGTGGGACATGCCAATAGAAAGCAAAAGAAAGATCCAACCTCAAGGTCCAATTTGAACCCTCAACAAAGTCACTCTACAAACCAAAGTTAGTTGCTTTTCAAGGCTGTTGTTTGGTGTTGAACATTTTATGGAAGCTTCATTTAGCTAGATATATGTATTAGGAAAATGTGTCTTCTTGGTAATGTAGTTTGATGGTGGTTTTAGATTTTAATTAGTGTAGATGATTCTTGTACGTTCTTTTTTGATATCATGTCGGGAAGAAATATGCTGCTATTCTTATGGTCTGCTTGAGTTTCATTGCATTTTGGTTTTGGGCTTGCTGTTTTGCAAGGCTCTGTTTTCCTATTTAATGTACGAACTTGTAGGATTGTTTTCTCTGTTCCATGGCTTTGTCCAACCAATGACAAGGTATTCATCCATTTTTTCTATCATAAGTAGTAATGATAAAGGCTTGATTTTTTTAGTTGTTTATATATAAGCATATATGCTTGTAACTTATATAAGTAAGCTGATCCTAGCTATGTCAAAACAAGTACATGTAGAAGTGATAGAAATTGATGCACATATGTATGTATATACGGGCCTTTTCAGAAACCATATTAAGGACACATTAGCATTTGATCTTAAATTGAAACAGTTGCATAATCAAATAATTATAGTGGTCTCTTCTTTTGGATAAATAATTGAATCTATTATCAGGTGACACATTATCAAGCTCTTTGAACTCAAAGGTAACTATGAAAAACTACTGTGTCAATCACATTCTGTGGCAGACTCATCAAAACAATTGTAACATTAGATTGTAGACCTTTTCTATAATGATTATTTATTTAGGTGCTGATTTTATACCACAACTTAGGGTAAAGTTAAGTTTACTAATTGTTTAAAGCTGTGATTTTTAAGTTCAATTTTTTTGTTCCATCAATGTTTTGGCCCTTTGGGAGTATTTGTTTAACAAGTATTTATTAGTTTAGTCTGGTTTGCATTTGTGCTATTCATAAGTCAGATTTATGTTGTTTTGATCATTTTTCTGTGACGCTAATTAACTCACAGTAGTGTTTCTGTTCTTTTTTAAGGAAAAAAAAAACAAAACTTTGCTCATATGAGATTTTGGGGGCTTGATTTTCTGTGCTTTTTTCTGTAGTCATGATTTCTTCCCATTTTCAGTTTAGTTTATGTTTTTAGATTAGATTCTCATTTAGTTTATGGTATATGTATTCATATGTTCTTGATCCTAAATCACCCCCCGTTTGTTCAAACAAACTTTGCCTAATTGAAATTGTGTTTTTGAATCTGCCTATGTTCCAACTAAACAGATTGTAGGAATTGGTTTTATGAAGAATATTTGTATATTCAACATAAATCCAACTGATTTAGTATTGATTCAAATATTCCCAACTCTATTCCCATATTTATAATAACTTTCATGTAATTCGATGCTTTTAATACTCCAATTTAGTTTTATTTCGCTGTTATAGCTAAAGTTAGTTAAATTTGCAATTCCTTCACTAGTTAATTGCAAGATTATCTAATATTGTCTTAATTCTATCTGTCTCATGTTCAAACTCCATAGTTAGCTTTGAAGATGGCAATGGATCGAGGAAAAAGGTCAAACAGATTATTGATCTTCAACTTATTTGATCAAAAAGAAAATGGAGATGAGGACTTGAACTTGTTAGGACATTATTGACATTGTTATTATGTATTTTGTAGTTAATGTTATGAAAAAAGTGTGGGACATATGTATTGTGAATGTGTTTTGGTATATTCATGACAATTTGGTAATTTTTTTAGCAAAAGGGGCATTTATGGAAAGATACAGATTAATTCAAGCTTATACCATGGTCATCCAAACACAGTATTGGATTAATTGCATTTTATTTTCAGTATAATCCGGCACGAACCAAATACAATATAAAAATAATACTTTACTGTTTTATCATGTGGTTAGTTATCCCAAGATAACTAACTACATTTTTATACTATACCCCTTTATCCTATCCGGCAACCAAACGAGGCCTAATTGTCCAATCCTGAGCTTGACAGCCAAACATGGCTTGTGGTCTCGTTATGCCACTTTTAGAGCATCACAGTGGTGTTTGTAACACTTAGCTTACACTTAATTAAGTTGTGGTATAAGTTTGGTGTTGCACACAATGGTGTAATAGAGGGACGACACACACTAAGCCGTGTCAAAAGTGCACGGCATTCACTGAGCCGTGAGATGGGTGACCGGCACATAGTGTACCGTGAAGCTTTTTGCTAAATAAATCATTGAAAAAGTGCACGGCATAGACAATGCCGTGAGTCTTTGGAACGGTTCACCTTGTGTCGACTAGCATTGGACGACACATAGAGCGCCGTGAGCTTTTAGGACAGCACACGCATTGTCGTTTGGCTATACATTAGCCAAACTTAAGCGTACCACAAAGTTAGGTTCTACTAAATTTAACTAATGTATAAGATAGAGCAAACTACACCATTGTGGAACGTTTTTGCTAAGTTTAACTAAGTTGATGGGGGTATTTTAACACTCCTAGGGATGCTCTTAGAAAGAAAGCTTTATTATTTTGTTAATCACTTCTTTTTACAAATTGATTTCGGATGAAACTTCACGCACAACTTTCACACAACCTTTTATACACAACTCACAAAAATGTGTCGATCTCCCGTATCTCAATTCCAAACCCATTCATCAATAAGGAAAACAACTCCAATGCCAAGCTCTCCATATTGTTTTTTTTTTTCTTCTGAAGAAGCTCCTACATCTTGTTTGATCAGACAAAGCCCATGCTGCCCAGCTCTCCAAGCTTTAGGAATTATTTTTCACAAGTCTCAGACTCACAATCCTTTGGCATGTTTAAAATATGAGAGCATTTTTGCTCTCTTTTTTTGGTTTAATATTGCTCACTCAGCTCTTCATTGGGTGATATGTATCCCATTTTATTCTTATTTTACCCCTATACTATCAATCTATATTATATCCTACAAAAAGGGTAATTTGGTCATTTCACCCACAAAAGGGGCTCTTATAACCCCTGCCCTTTGATCTTCATCAAGTGGTCCACAACTCACTCACACAACCCTTCAATCTCCCTTATACACACTATATGATATCTCACTCTCACTCTCTCGCATGAGTCTCTCACTCTTGCAGTCTCTCTCTCTCTCAAATTTGAATCTTTCACTCTCTCTCTAACTCACTTTCTTTCCTCAAAAAAATTTGAATCTCTCAATCTCTCGCTCTCTCCCTCTCTAAACCCTCTTTCCGTCACTCTCTCTCTCTCTCTCTCTCTCATACCAGCCCCTCTCCACCGCCGCCGAGATCAACCGCTGCCGAACTGTCCGACTTCTTTGCCCTTCGGTTAGTCCCCTCTCTCTCTCTCTCTCTGTCACACCCCAACCCGCCCCCGCGGGCTAGGACACGTGTAACAAAACCAAGGACCAAACAATTATTTTTAACGTTCCAAAAATTATATTTTGACTGAAATACCAGGGGTGAAATATCATTTAATCAAATAAATTAATAAAAAAGGAATAAAATAAAGTTTTAAAACCGTCAAATGATACTTGGGCAAAGTTTATCCTATTACAGCCTGTTTTCATAAACTAAAATATTTTTAACCCCTGCTACACTCATTTATTTAAATATTCCAAAACACATCAAAATCCAACTAAATATATAGATATTACAAACTCATTCAAACATTTATTTCTAAACATATTTAAAAGTATAAACTTTAAGTTTATTTCAACCTTATTCAAATCCTCACATATAAACATATAAGCAAGCTAGACCCAGCCCCGTAGTCTCGATCATTTCTCACTGTGGTATTCATCTGAACCTGCGTGGTCATTAGCCACAAAAATCGAATAAGCTTTCACTTAGTGAGTACGTAGTACTAATCATGTAATTGGAGTATTTAATGATTCATAACACCAATTAAACATTCACAACAATAAATGGTCGTCGGCGTATCAAGTAATCAACCACCATCGTTCTGGACCCTTGATTTCCGGCCATTCTCACTTTTTCCGTCGCATATAGCGAAATCACTCTCATTCACTCGTGACCGTAGTCAATTCGCTGGTGGTCGTCACCACCGTCCCCTTTTCTCTGAAGACTTCATCATCATCCCCCTTTTCTTTGAGGAATGGGCGTCCCTTATATACGGGCTAAATAATGGTGATTATCAATTGACACCCTTTGACCCAAATAAGCACATAAGCAGCTCAACATGTCAACATGGCAATTTCAACATTTTAGACATGTTAAATACAAACTAATCACATACTTTTCTACTTAATCAATAATTAAGCATTTAAAAACATTTAATAACAAATAAATAACATTAAACATCCAATTTTGGAATTAGGACACTCACCTCACAAATAGGTCCAAAATAAGCCTAGAATTCCCAAATTCCTTTGCAAAATTAGCTACTAATGATTCCAATGATGATCCTATACAATTTTGGTAAACTAAATATTACCAACTCATTTGGGACACGAAAAATCTATCGATTAAACTGAAAATAAATTATACCAAAAGGTTAGACTTACCCCCACGAGTCCAAATATAACTTCATATTACGATTTAGACAATATACAACAAAATTATGGCTTTAAAAAGGCGAAACCCTCATTTCACCCTCTCTATCTTTCTCGTCTCTACTCTCTCACTCTCTGATCTTACTATCTTTTTTTGCTTTTTCTTTTTTTTTTTTTTTGTTTTTTTTTGGATTAACTAATTTATATTATATATGTATACTAGATAAAAGCCACCGCCGCCTACACTCACTTACACACACTTTCACGGATTTTCTTCTTCTCTTTTTTTATTTTTAAATGATGAGTCACAAGGGAGGTGTCATCCCCAAAGACTCCTAACCCAACTTCTCATTAATTCTATTTACACCCCCACAACTTCTATACCATTACTATAAAACTCCTAAATGTTATAATAACTACCCATTCTCTAAGTGGGTCTATATTTATGTCTCGTATAGGCCCCAAACATGGTTCCAAATATTACATGAAGGCACTAACCAGCCTACCAATTATGTCACGTGTCTAATTACGCCCTCACAAGGGTATCTAAACTGGTCCCATACATAATCATGAACAATAATAAAATTTAAAATAATAAAATATTAAAGCACTTAACATTTTATCAATTAAATAACCATATGGTATCAACATATATTACAATGTACACATTACATTTACATGTATACCATTTAATCACATAAATACAACTAAATGCAATTTATCCAATCTGGACCTCCATTGGGTCATGTTTCACATCTGTCCAATTGTGCCCTTTATCAAGCACTTATCACATCGGGTAACTGAAACTTACCCAAATCATCACATGCAATATATGGTAACTGATTTATCATATATAAATCAGTTTATATATGTATATGTATAGATTGTGGAGTAAATGATGATAAACCAGTTACCATATTAGTTATACATATATACACATTTCTATAAAGTAATATATATGGGTGTATTTTAGTCCTCAAATTAGACAAAGAACTAATTTCTAGATTCGTTTTTAAAAAGGACATATTTCTAATTAGATGCATATATTGAGACTATATATTATATTTTTCAACTATTTGGCTGCAAAAGATAGACTATACATTAACTAATATTTTATTTCAAAAAAGTGAGTGGAATACTGAGTTGGCAATTAAGAATGGCTCATGCCATTTCTTCTGCCGTATTTGACACACAAAATGGGAGCTAAAAATGAGACTTCAACTAAACTGGTCTAGTTTTAGACCTTCCAAACAGACCCTATGTAGTAAGTAGTACAGAACATACACATAGTGGTTGCCCATGCAATGACAGTACCCGGCTATATCCAGCCCGGCCCATCCATGCCTATCTCGCGAACATATTGCCCAAAGGCCCAATGTAATTGGATTCAAGTAGACCAACTTTATCGAGCTCCTTGAGTCCTTGGATAGAATTGAAAATTAGGTACCGAAAGTTTAGTGTTAAAATTTTTAAACCATTTAAATTGTAATATTTAAAATAAAATTTTACATAAATTTTTTGGTAGAATGTTTTTACTTAATATTTTCAGTAAGTTCTTTCCTATTTTTTTTAGTTAAGTGGTGAATCCTTTTATGTTATTAAACGGACTGGAAAAAAAATAATGCCGAAAATGAAAATTAACACCCAAGTCACCTCTCCCACTTTCTCAGTGTCGCGCCCAAGTTTTCGAGAAGGGACAGTCCTTTCGGAGATTGCGACGATTTTGTTAGAAAATGTGTAAAAGTGAGGCAAGGCCAAGTAAAATGTTCAGAGTCGTCACCTAACATTATTCAGGTGTTAGGATCCCAGTAAAGACAATCAAAATCATCTTTGACTTTTTATATATATTTTTTTCTTTTTAAAGTAGGACCCTTTTGAAAAGTAGTGACTCTACAAAGTCATGCGAAACCATAGATTTTGAAATGGGTCCAGGAACTCAGTTATATCGATGGAAGGTGTTAGACACACTCGAACATCCGTGTTAGCACGGTGCCAATTTTAGTGATTTTCATAATAATGGGGCATGAATAAAAGGTAATAGAATATGAGAATGTACAAGAATGGAAAAAAGTAAAGAATGGTTATGGCCGCACCCATAGGGGGTTGGTTACGTATCTCAAGTCGAGAATCAGGCCAGGCATAATTCTGTCTTGTGTGTGAGAGTGTGTGATTGACTAGAGTTTGGTCGTTAGATCGTGTGAGTGCGAAGTAGCGAGGTGATTGAGAGTCGGTGTAGGTAGAAGCTTTTAATATGAGTTTGTGTAGTTCTAGACTTTAACCTGAGACATGAGTAGATTGGACATAGTATGCCGTGCAAGTGATGTGTAATGTGCCCGAATTTCGGTTCATCAAGCTATTGATTAACTTGATGGAATAGGCCCTTTCGGGGTAAATGGAAAATGTGTGTGTGTGTGTGTGTTTTTTTTTTTTTTTTGCTTTTTTATTCTTTTTTTTTTTGTCTTTTTATTTTATGCGGGAAGAATAGTCGGTGCCCACTTGAGAAAATGTGAAAAGTGATGTTCAAATTTCCCTTATACCAAAGTTATTGATTAAATGATACATTAGGCATGCATATTCGGTAAAAGAAAAAAAAATAAAAACTTTTTTTTTATAGTTTAATTAATTAATTTATTATTATTATTTTTGTAAAAAATTTCTAGTACTTTTTTTTCCCTTCTGACTTTATTCATTTTGGAAATCAAAACCCCACATGAAAAAAGTAAAAGAAAATTTTATAAAAGGTTAGGTCGAAGTGCATTTTTTTTCACAACTTAAACATGAGTTTTCCAAAAATAGAACGGAGAGGTTCTGGTGCCTTTTAAATTATGAAATTCAATGGAGATATTTGCAGGAGAAAATCATTGTGCACCATTGTGGACACGCAGGATTCCACCACTTGCTTGTTTTGAAATTAATTTGAAAAGAGAGAGAAAAAGTCTGTTGAAAACAGATATAGAGTCGCCACTTGGTCTTTAAAGAACCAAGAAACCTAATTTTGACTCACCCAAACGGATAAAGGACACCGGCCCTTCATAACCAAAGAACTTGGCTCGGGGTTTTGGTACGAGAGAGGAAAGAGCCTTTGTCGCGATTAAAACACCCTCAACTCGCCCCGTCTTTCGACGGGCCTCAATTAACATCCAAATAATCATCTTATACTATGTATGGTTCGACAATTAATTCTATGATAGTATATTACATCACATAAGAAAATTTGAAATGGAAGATCTAAAGATAAGATATCATTCATAAGATCTAAGTCAAATATCATACAATGTAAAGTGAAAGATCACACAAATAAACCTAGGAAAAATTGTCTAATCAGGTATCAAGTAATTAAGTTTGTGTAAAGGTTGTAATGTGTTTTGTGTTCATGGATTCCTAGAATGACTTAGAAGTCTAGAATGTGTATGAATGAATGAAGGAGATCATCATGGGATATTTACAAATGCATTATAAACTACTTCCTAAGACATGAGCTAATTTGGAGTGCATGTAAGCATCAAATCAAAGGATGGAAGTAAAAGTATGCTTGCTGTGAATAGTGGACAAAACAGTAGCATGATCTTTTAGAAATTGAAAAGAGGGGTTAAGAATGTTTTCAATGCATGATTTTTTATGGAGATCTTCCTTATTGTGTCTAGAACACAACCCAAAAAGCCAATCTTTAATAACTATCACAGATTGAGAGAAATCATATAAAAAATAGAGGTTATTCAGAAACAGAGTCCGTACTGTTGACTGAAATGTTAGAAAATATTAGAACATGAAAACAAAAGATCTAGAGGCCTATATTATATAGAAAATTCCCTAAGACATTGAAGTTTAAGGTAAAAATAAGTTGGGACCACTCCTTTTGGAAATGTTTTCTGTAACATAAGTTGAAAGTTAGCCTAGATGCTGTGACAGTAAAGGCAGAATATCTGGAGAGAATGTTTGGACCAAAATGGGGTCTTTCTATGCATCTCCAAGTCAAACCAAAAATCATGGGTGTTCTCTAATGAGTTAGGAAGACTTTCCAAGTGGTCTTACATTCATACATTGAGTATTGAACTCAAAATAATTCCTTGAAGTTAAATGACTCACTGTTTTGAGGGTTTTGAGAAAAACAAGGTTTATTTCTTGAAATCAAAATGAGGGGTTTAAGAGGGGGGTTTTGAAATGGGGGTTTTGAAAGTATACTTCTAGAACTTGGATGAATATTCTAACCACTTGGAATATCAATTCCTAACTCATTTCAAGAACTTCCCAAGTATTTGCAAGACATAGTTTTATTTGGAAACCAAGCTCAAGAATCTATGGAAGTATGATTCATGAGAAGATAGATGATACATGATATGATATAGCATGCTAAAAGTGGTAAAGAACATGTTCATGGGATATGGGTTCATCTAGATACAAGAGAGTGTTGCATCAAAGTGTGAAAGTCAAAAAGTGACATGCTGTGAATAGTGGACAGACTGTATGCATTACTTTATAACATCATAATGGGAGGTCAAACATGCCTAGGAAAATGTGAGGACAATTAGAGAGCCTCCATAGTGTGTCTAGAATGCACAGAAAAAGACCAAACCGCAATAGCTATCACAGATTAAAAGAAACAAATCAGAATGTACACATGACTCAGAAATAAAAGCTGCACTGTTGACTGATTTTGTATGATTTTTCATAAATCAAAGAAATGGTTTATGATGGCCCATTATATACCGAAAGTTTCCTAAGACACCCAAGTTTCATAAAAAAAAATAGAAAAGATATATGTACAGTGACGAAAACATCCAGAATAAGTGCAAGAAGTCAGGTAAACATTCTGTGAGAACAGAGGCAGATTATGAATATGAACTTCTTAAATCCGAAAATAATACTTTCACATCTCTATAATTGATAGGAAAAATTGGAGACAAACTATGATGTCTTAGGAATATTTTTCAAGTGGTTTCATCATCATAACTCAAGTATTTAATTTAAAACAAATCTTTGAATCTGAACAGCTCACTGTTTTGGATCATTCTTGAAGAAAATGGATTTGGGTTTTGGAATAGAGTTTGAGTTCTTGATTAGGGGTTTTGGAATAGATTTTCAAAGCATGAACTTAAACACTTGAGATGACTATGTGACCACTTAGAATCTCATCCAACCTTGAATCATCAAAAAACTCTCAATATTACTTGCACAAACATAGTTTTATTTGAGAATATGACTTCAAGAATACATATGAATGTATTGAAGGTAGAATCATCATCCATCAAACATGTCTTTAAGGTCAAGAGCTACTATCCATAAGGATTCACTCTCCTCAAACAATATGTCATCTAGATGATGATGAACAACTAAATAATCAAAGAAAAGTAAAAAAGAAATGAGGTTAAGAGAGAGATGAACATCAAAGTAAACAAGCATTCAAATAGCAATCAATAGTTGATAATCATTGAGATATTGGACTTGTACCTTGGTGTTTCACTCATATATGGTGACATTTGGACATGGAAGTAGCTTTCTATCTCATGAATACTCAAGAATGGTGGTGAAAGAAATGTTTGGATGATTGAAGTTTTGATAGCAAGCTCAAGTAAAAAGAAAACTCACTTTGATGGAGAAAATAGAAGAAGAAGACTACTTCTTCTCTTTCTCTCTCTATATTTCTCTAGAGTTTCTTCCTAAGCTCTCTCTAAACTTTCATGTCTCCCCTCTAAATGGAAGTAAATTGCTTCTTTTATAGGCAAATGAGGGGTGATAAATGGGATTTTAAAAAGTATAAAAATGTCTCCCATTGGTCCAAAATAAGCTGGGAACCAAAATTATGTCGTTTTGGTTTCTAATTAATCAATTTGGACCCCCAATCAAAATTACAAAAATGGACTGTTCTGGGGAAGAGTGCCGCGGCTGCACTGGGCCAGTGCCGCGGTGGCAGTGGGCCAGTGCCGCGGCGGCACTGCTCCTCCTTCGTCCAGATAATGTTGTTTAGGCCCTCAGAGGTTCGGTATTCGTAAAAAGACCCTATTTCGTCCAAAATTCACAGGAAATGTATACGAACTCCAAATTGAGGTTGTGATATACCGTTGGAAAGGTAATGGAGTCTAATTTACATAAAAAATAGTTCAGGAATAGGTCACTTTGAAAAGTTTTGCGGTATTCGCGATAAAAGCCGATTTGATCGCCTTTTCCACCTTCGAAAATTCATAATAGATTCATTTGAAATCCAAAAATTATGTGCGATATACCATCGGAAAGCTATTGATCTCTAGTATCCATGAAAAATGTTTGAAAAATGATACGGTGCTCCGGTTTCAAAGTCAACTTTTGGTTAAACTGGTTAAACCTGGGATTCCCGGGAAGTTCTGGAAACCTCTAGGAGCTTCCAGGAGCTAACGTTTTCATTCGATTTTATTTTAAAACTCATTTTAATATTTTTCACATAATCTAGAATGATTCCGGCAAATTTGGACGATTTCGGTCAAACTTGGTCAAACCTTGGTCAAACTGGGTCAAACCTTGGTCAAACTGGTCAACGGGGACTTTCCGGGAACTTTCCGGATTTCCGGGGGTCTCTGGGAGCTGACGATTTCATCTGATTTTACTTAAAAACTCATTTTCTTACTTTTCTTACGACATAGCATGTTTCCAGAACTTTTGGTCCAAATTTGGGAGTTTTCGGGCTTTTAGGGGCATTTTGGTCATTTTAAGCATTTTGGGAAACAGAACTAACTTCCAGGAGTCCTTTTGAGTCTTTTTCGATCATTGTGAATCACCAAGCTATGGGTCTTCTAAATCTGATAGCCGACAAAATGGGGTGTCTACAACCATCGTATTTACAGATTAAGAGAAATTAGAATAAAAAGCACCCTTACTTAGAAACTGTGACTGCACCATCGACCAAAAGTAAAACATTTTCTAAAAATAGAAAACTTATTTTTAAATTCCCCAAAAATATACAGAGATAGTGTTTGGTTGGAAAATTCCTCTAAGGATATATGTGGAATTATATAAGTGCGAGTGTGCCAGGCAAACAAATTGTCAATGTGTGTGATGTAATAAGTATCCAAACTGCGCCTCACCAGGGAGATTGTGGTGGCGTTCGATACCTTAACAAAGACTTTAAACGTGTAAAGATATGACTAATTGGAGAACTTCGAACTAAATAATATATAACTACTCCTATCAAAGAATAGTAAATGAAAATAGTAAAGAAACAAACTATTTTATTAAGTAAAATGGACTACAATCTAACCTTGAAGATTACTTCGAAGGTGTTCTAATTCGAACTCTAAAAGTATTGATAAAAGTACAATATTTATTAGGTATAAAAGTGTATTGGTTGATGTTGATCGAGAGATTTCTTCTTGATCACAGACTCCCTCTATTTATAATCGTCGAGGCCTCACAGTAACCTCTATGCACAATGATCCTTCTCAACTGATAACTGCTTAATCACGTGGCACTGTTTTGAATTGACACCTGTCTTTCAGTTATCCTTCCATGTTCAACACGTGTCCCATAGCAGCTGTCTTTTTAAACAGAGTGGAATGGCAAAAAACTACCATAGTAACTGCCCTTACGTCACTTCCCACGCAATTAACTGACTTGCCATGTCAAATCCTTCGTGGCACTTTCTCATTGGCTGGATAAATTCATCACAAACATTACCCCCGACACCATTTTCCTTTTGATTTGAAAAAGATAATGGTGATTGTGTCAAGATCATGCTGGGCAGTTGAGATTTTCATGCAACCTTCTGAATACAGTTATATTGAGGGCTCAATCCTGCATCTATTTTTACATTAGCTGATATCATCATACCATTTTTGCTTAGTCTCTGCATCTGCAACTTCACTTGTCACTTCGAATCCATTTTCTTCAACATGTCTTCTTCCCAATCTTCTTTCGATACTGGTGATCATTTTCCATTAGATCTTCCTGAAGAAGTATTGTTGGCAACAAAAAACCCTGAAATCCTCCATCAAACCAATTAGGATCCTCCTGAGATTCTCCCCGAACCATTCACATACTCGAAGTGGGGAAAATGGCAAAAAATGTTAAATCGACCAAGTGCATCCTCATCAGAGCAAATTTCATCTTCGAGTCTTTTAAAGTCAATTTATAATTCTCAAACATTTCATCCTGCTTGGGAACAACCCATTTCCCATGGTGAAGGTGTAGGATATTACAAAGGCATGAACCTCGAAACACCCACCACAACACCTTCAGTTATTTATCCAGACTTCGAATATCCTAAAACCGAAGGAATTACTCGAAGTAGAATAATAAAACCATATTACCCATTCTCGAATCGTCTTTCTCAAGAAAAAAACTTGTTGAATGCTTGGTTAATCTCTTCTACCAGTCCTCCTGGTGAAAGATTCCACAGAGGTAATGTCTCAACTCCTCAAGGCAGACCTCCTATTCACACATATGTAAGGGCATCTCATGAAATATTTTCTAATGAACACCACTCTTCAGCTTTCTTTTCCAAATGTAAACTCTTCAAAAAAGATTACAAGAAAAGAGTTCTTCTTTTTGATTACTCCCTATTGGGTTTTCCTAATACAAGGGTTCAAGTGATTGACCCATTTGAAGATATCAGTGATCCTTTTTTAAAATTAAACCAATTATGCAAGAATGGTCCTATATTCAAACATGCTCGTCCTATTTTATCACATTCCTCATGCTTAATTATTCAAGCACAAAGGCTTCTAGTAGCCTTCTCACATCTCCCATTCTCCATACTACAAGAACCAAAGGCTCGAATCAATTTTGAATGGAGTTGCCATATCTTATGCCACGAATGGAGTATTTCAACACTTGTTCGAACTCAGATTGATTTTACCCTTTGAACCTTACCTACTCATGTAAGGTGGTATTCTCATCATCAAGAAAGTATTAACCACATAAACTACTTGACAGATCTGTATGACAGTTTCAAGGAAGGTCCAATTGCACTTCTTGATAAAGTATCAAAATTTAATGATAAATATGTCTATGGATGTGGAAGCTCTAACGAAGAAAGTAATATTTCCTATTATTCGAAGCCTGACCTCGAAGGTCGAATTGCGTATCTCAAAGATGAAGCCAAAGCTGTTGGATCATCTCTTCGAGGTAAAAATCCATTAGCCAAGGAGCGTCGAGGTCTTCGTAAAGCCTTATCAATACTTTGCTTAAATCAGTATAAAGAACAACTTAAGGCTGCTTATTTTACCATTCGAAGTGAAGACAGATTGGCATTGCAAACCAGAAACTAAAGTCATGAGATAGAAATAGAAGCAAAGTATTTTTCTTATTATTGGGATATGTTTCACAATCTTGTGACTTATGGATTCCCACATTATTATCAATTATGTCTGTAATTTGTATTTCTCTTTAAGTTCAATGAATTTTAAAAATTCATGTATGTTTTAACCAAACTGAAATGGTTCATTCTAAACCAGTACGCATTCCTATTTAAAATAACAGCTCTTAAGTAACCAACTCTAACGACTACTTTATTAATAAATGCGTTTCTTTCTAAACGACATCAAATGCTATAAATAGATAAGAGATAAAGAGAGAAAATCCTTCTAACTTCCACAAACCCTTCTTCTCTATTCTATCTCTCTTGCATCTTATCGTCGTTGCGATTACACTTGCCTTTTCTTTCTACGAAATGACCACATCCAGAGACAATACCCAACTCCAGAAAGTTTGCGATGATTTTGAGAAAATTGTTCAGGATGAATAGGCGAAGTATTCGAATGGGAAAGAAACTTCGCTGATCAATGAAATCCTCATTCCTGTAACCTTTTCCAACCAGGAATCTTCCATTGCCGTTGGTCCTTGCCTAAGTACCTAATTCATGTCCAATATTTCATTTTCTACTTCATGATTTTTCGCTTAGTGGACACGAATCGTTACTTAAACCGGAGATTTAATGGATAAATTGTGCTTTTGATTGTTCTTGTTGTTTCTCTCGTTGAGCTAATAAAGATCTCTTTCTTGTAGGTTATGCAAGCTTGGGTGAAGTAAAACCTAATCCTTGTAGCATTCATGTAGTAAAAAGGGGAAAAGAAGAGATTTCAGGAAGGGCGGATCGATCCGCACTTTTAAGGGGATCGATCCGCGTGTTTCTAGGGGTGGGCAAACAGTCGGTTCGGTTTCGAATCAAAATTTTCGGTTCGGGTTGTTCGGTTCGGGTTGGGATTTTCGCTACCGAAATCCGAACTAAAATAAACTTCGAAAATATGGTTCGATTTCGAAATTTTAGTTCGGGTTCGGTTCAAAACTTCGGATTGAAACTCAACCAAAATTTTTAAACATACAAATACAAGAATTTTTGGTGCTAATCAGTAATAAATAAATTTTAAGACACACCACTAACTCACTAAGCAGATTAATGATACACTACTAAATGCTATTTGGATCTACCAGCTTTTAAAAACAAAAACAAGAAACAACTCAAATACCCATCACAAATACCCATCTCAGAAAAAGAAATTACTCAACAAAACAGGTACACTCCATCACAACCCAACTCAAATACCCATCACAACCCATCTCAGAAAAAGAATTTACTCAACAACTACATTGGTTTGATATATTTGATTCGAAAAGAAAAAAAAAATTGTAAAAAAATTATAATACAAAACAAGACTATTATACTCACAGTTGAATAGACAGAGAGAGATTAAAACCCTTAAGCTCTTCCATGAAAGCCCCAAAATGAAGTGTTCTAAATTGGGGGAGAGAGAGAGAGAGAGAGTAGAGAGAGGGATTAGAGTTTGAGAGAGAGAGAGAGGCTCAGTTTTGACTGAGACGCAGAGACTGAGAGGGATCATCGGACTGGAGAGAGGGAGAGTCGGAGAGGAGTCTCCGCCGGACTGAGCCGCTGCCGACAGGGAGTCGCGAGGGAGGGTGAGACTGATTTCACTGAGAGCCGCAGCCTTGAATCTCTTGAGAGTCTGAAATGAGAGAGACTGAGAGATCTAATTTGTTATGTATCCCTAATTATTTTCAACAAATTATATATATACCCCAAAATTTCGGATATTCGGTTTCGAACCGAATTATATTTCCCTTTCGAAAACTGAACTATGATTTCTAAAATAGTTCGGTTCTAAACTGAACTAATTTTAGTTCGGTTTTAATAATTTCAATTTGGTCTAAAACTTCGGGTTCGGAATGAAACTTCGGGTCAACCCGAAATGTGCCCACCCCTACGTGTTTCTTAAGGAATTACTATCAGTTTCAAAAAGAACAGATCGATCCGCCATTGAGAAGGGATCGATCCGCGATCTTCCTGTGACATTCTGCGACAATGAGCCCGAAATGGATCGATCTGGCTAGAAGAGCGGATCGATCCGCGTCTTCTCGAGAAACTAGTAATTACCCAGATGAAAGGAGGATCGATCCGCCGTTGTAAAGGGATCGATCCGCGCCTGCTGCATTCTTCTTCTTTTTATTACAAGTTTGCCATTGTGTGGGTTTTGTATAAATAGAAAGAGATAGGGTTTTTGTAGAGATATATGATCTCTTGTGTTTTTCTCCCAACATTCTTCTTCTTCTTCTCTTATTTTTGGGAACCCACTTGGGTTCCCTTCCATTTCTTCTTCATTTGTATAAACTTGAAGCTTGGATTGAAGTTTTAATGGCTAGGTATATTTTTTTATCTCTTCTCTTTTGATGATATTGCTATGCTTTCTATTATTAGTTAGATTTACTTAGGTTGTGGATCATGAACTCTTGGATTTAGTGTTGTAGCATTTCTAGGGTTCATTTGTGTAGGATTCAAAACTAGGGGTTTCATCTTCTTTGTATTCAATTTTTGATTGTCATAACTTAGACTTTGAATCCTACCCTATGTATTTCATATGGAATATTATGTAACCTTGTGTTTTGCACTCCATGTGTTTGATAAATGTTGTTTGTGGGATTCATAACTTGGGGTCTTCATCTTTGATGTCAAGCATCTTTGATTGTTCGAACTCTTGGGTTTTAAATACTATCTTTTGAAGGCTTCATAGGTGATTTGTCCACCAAGTAGATTAGTTAGTGTAGGGTGGACAAATCATTCGGATTAGAAGCCATAGAGGCTTCATCTTGTATGTCATGCATCCTTGATAGTCAAAAGTTAGCTTTAAATCCGTTTCTATGGAAATCTCAAAGCTTCCTTCATCTTTCACATAGATGCACTCCTTGTGTTTGATAATATGCCATAATGAAGTATTACCTTAGAATGTGATTGAAACACTAGTCCATTTCATCTTGTTGTGACCCAAGATAGGGGGAATGATCCCAACCTATTGCTTTCTAGATTAGTATTTATTTATCCTTTTCTCCTCCAAAAACCATACAAAAAGCCGCTAGACGCAAAGTCATTTTTATTCATTTTCATCATCTCTTCTTACTTCTTTCTTTTTAGCATTATAATTAGCTTCTAAACTTCCCAAACATTGTTCTTGTATCAATCCCTGTGGACTCGACACCCTATTTTCATTGTACTACGTTTTAGTAGGATTAAATAAGAACTTGATTTTGACAACATCAAAATGGCGCCGTTGCCGGGGATTGGCGACAACGTTAAGTTGTTTAGTTTCTAATTATATGCGCTTTTGCATTTGATCTTTTTATTTTGTCTTTGTTTTGAAGGATTAGCTACTCTTGAAGAGCTAAACCTCCACCTAGGATGTTGATGACACATTGGTCTCGCATGGGGGAAGGTACTAGTATCTCCTTTGGTTGCTGTTCTTTAAAATTTTGACATATGTAATTGATTTTCGTAATTTCTTACATAGTTGGGCTTAATAGAAGTGGTGTATTGTTGCACATGAGTCATCCTAAGCGAAAGTGATTTGTCTGCCATGTAGCTTAGTTAATGTAGGGTGGATGTGTCATTCTAATCAAAGGTGTTGCATAGTGTAGTAATTTACCACTTATTTGTTATTGTGATAATTATGCTTTGTGTTAATATGCTTGACTCATATCAAGAGAATGTGATGTATTCTACCATGTAGTTTAGTTAACTTAGTTTAGTTAATGTAATTTAGTTGTAGGGTGGGCAAATCATGTCACTCAAAGTAGAGCCATAGTATAATAATGCAAAGTATGATTGTTTTGCCAAACTTTCTAGAACACCTCTTTTAAAGGAACATTATTTATCTTTTGCATGTTGGGCTAGTGGTAGATGCAACATTCTAACCTTCAAATTCATCCGCATCATCTACTTATCATTCTATTTTCATTTCTTTTGTGTTTTGGTTTTTCTTTTTATTTTATTATTTTATTTGCTTGATGTGCTCGGTAGTGATTCATATGCAGGAACATCATTTTTTGTGCTTATCGGGGATCACTCCTTTTGTTAGTGATATCACTCTATCCCTACTCATTTTTGTCCTTGTTTCGAATCATTTGCATTAGGGACAATGCAATGTTCTAGTTGGGGGGTGTGGGATATTCACCCATCATATTGATGTTTCATTTCCTTCTTGCCATTAATTCTCCAAGCATGTTTTGGTTGTTAATAAAAGAAAAGATGATTTAAATAAATAAATAAAAAAAATTAAATTTAAATTAAAAAATAGTTTCCAATGATTTTAGTATAGTTGCCTCGTTCTAATGCTGAGCGATGACGCTTGTCTTGAGTTTTCATTCGATATTGGTATGCGTCACTTGTTGAATCCCATTAGTTCTATAACTATCTTGATTATAGTAAATTCATGAAGTTCAAATCTTGGATTATCGAGCACGTTGTATGACTACTTGTGTTAAGATAATGTTTAATGCAATTGTTACTTGAAAATCATTTAAAACATATATGGAGACTTTACCCTTGTGAGCATTAGATCCTTTTCTCCATTGTTAAGTGTTACATACTTCAATTCTCTCTTTTTGAAAACATACATAAGTCATAGATAATTTCATCTTCTTGTTTTGATTATTCATTAGGGGAATCTTTTTGTGGATTGCAAAACTCTTGCTTGCCTGTCATTGTAGTGGAGAACTAAGAATCACATTGTTCGAGAAAATTATTTTAGGTCCTTCCTTTTACCATTTCTAGCCTCAACCACACATACCCTTCCTTCACTTAACCATACACCTTCTATATCCACGTTTGAATTACATTTTTGGGATGTCTTTGTATGAATCGTGTTTGTAACGTTGTAAAAGAGATTGAATTATCTTGTTGTGAGAGTACAAAGAAAAGAAAAGAAAAGAAGTTCTAAAAAGAAAAGAAAAAGAAAAAGAAAAAGAGCTTCATAGTCAATTGTACTTCTCTTTTTGAGCTTTAAAGAAATGTTTGTGGATGATTCATCTCTTGTGGTCATCTGTATCCATGCATTCCAATAAATCCCAAGTTTATACTCAAACATCTCACTTCATTTTCCCTTGTCCTTCACCTCATATCACTTTCCATGTTATTACCCTCTCAAGGTCCTAACTGATTCTCAAGTTTTGTGATTCGGAGTTTGAGACTGTCATGACAAGTAGTTAGAGTTATTTCACATCCTATAGTGAATGGTATCTTTCATGAGATTAATTTTTACTAGTTTTTCACGCTTACATTTTTCATCATTGGCATGTGCGTGGCTTTGATATCCATTTCCATTACTCTTTTTGCCCGTATGCCCCGAGTGTATTACCCATTCCGAGTGATTCATTTTTAGAGTATAATACCGGTGAGAATTGAGTTGAAGCGCTTTTTGAATGAAATTCGGATTATGAAAGCATTGCCATCTTCTTGATAGTTGTAGTTATACACTTCACACCACACACACATCCAAGATTGAGGCTAATGAAGTTTATCTAATAATCTTGATAGTTTGAGAACTTTTTGGATTTGCGTGTCATGTGCTAAAATCTTTTGAAAATTTTTGGGACTATGTTGAGTGTCAACGTTAGATAGTGGGCAACTATCTTGAGGAAACAAAGTGTTTGTGGGTATCGTTCCAAGAACCCTCCGGAGACAACACTCCGCATCTACGGGTAACCTAAAGGTTTAACGGCTTGTTGCATACGCTCAATGCAATCGTGTTCCCCACGAAAACGACTTATCTTTCATTTTAAATAAATTGTTGTGCAAGGTTATTCTTAAATCTCTTGGTATTTAGCTTTGTTGCTACGAGACTAGCAACATGCTAGTTGGGGGGTGTGATTCGTGTCCAATATTGCATTTTTAACTTCATGATTTTTTGCTTAGTGGACAGGAATCGTTACTTAAACTGGAGATTTAATGGATAAATTGTACTTTTGATTGTTCTTGTTGTTACTCTCGTTGAGCTAATAAAGATATCTTTCTTATAGGTTATGCAAGCTTGGGTGAAGTGAAACCTAACCCTTGTAGCATTCATGTAGTAAAAAGGGGAAAAGAAGAGATTTCTGGAAGGGCGGATTGATCCGCACTTTTAAGGGGATCGATCCGCGTGTTTCTTAAGGAATTACAATCAGTTTCAAAAAGAGCGGATTGATCCGCCATTGAGAAGGGATCGATCCGCGATCTTCCTGTGACATTCTACGACAATGAGCCCAAAATGGATCGATCCGGCTAGAAGAACGGATCGATCCACGTCTTCTCGAGAAACTAGTAATTGCCTAGATGAAAGGCGGATCGATCCGCTGTTGTAAAGGGATCGATCCGCGCCTGCTGCATTCTTCCTCTTTTTATTACAAGTTTGCCATTGTATGAGTTTTGTATAAATAGAAAGAGATAGGGTTTTTGTAGAGATATATGATCTCTTATGTTTTTCTCCTAACATTCTTCTTCTTCTTCTCTCATTTTTGGGAACTCACTTGGGTTCCCTTCCATTTCTTCTTCATTTGTATAAACTTGAAGCTTGGATTGAAGTTTTAATGGCTAGGTATATTTTCTATCTCTTCTGTTTTGATGATATTACTATGCTTTTTATTATTAGTTAGATTTACTTAGGTTGTGGATCATGAACTCTTGGATTTAGTGTTGTAGCATTTCTAGGGTTCATTTGTGTAGGATTCAAAACTAGGGGTTTAATCTTCTTTGTATTGCATTTTTTATTGTCATAACTTAAACTTTGAATCCTACCCTATGTATTTCATATGGAATATTATGTAACCTTGTGTTTTGCACTCCATGTGTTTGATAAATGTTGTGTGTGGGATTCATAACTTGGGATCTTCATCTTTGATGTCAAGCATCTTTGATTGTTCAAACTCTTGGGTTTTAAATACTATCTTTTGAAGGCTTCATAGGTGATTTGTCTACCAAGTAGATTAGTTAGTGTAGGGTGGACAAATCATTCGGATTAGAATCCATAGAGGCTTCATCTTGTATGTCATGCATCCTTGATTGTCAAACGTTAGCTTCAAATCCATTTCTATGGAAATCTCAAAGCTTCCTTCATCTTTCACATAGATGTACTCCTTGTGTTTGATAATATGCCACAATGAAGTGTTACCTTAGAATGTGCTTGAAACACAATTGCTTTTTAGATTAGTATTTATTTATCCTTTTTTCCTCCAAAAACCAAACAAAAAGGCGCAAGACGCAAAGTCATTTTTATTCCTTTTCATCATCTTTTCTTACTTCTTTCTTTTTAGCATTATAATTAGTTTCTAAACTTCCCAAACGTTGTTCTTGTATCAATCCCTGGGACTCGACACCCCTATTTCCATTGTACTACATTTTAATAAGGTTAAATAAGAACTCGATTTTGACAACATCAGTTCCCCCAACCTCAGACTTCACATATATTACCCTAGATTAGGACAACACCACCTAGCATACAACAACAAATTCCTATTCCAAGGAATGAATTAAAGTTTCGACATTGGCCTAAACCTGGAAAAGATTGGCCAGAATGGGTAGAAAGGAATTTAGAAAAAAAGAGATAAACCCTGATCACCACAGGAATCTATCATGCTATCGACATTTCAAAATATCCCATCAAAGCCAGTCCTAACCTGCTTGCTGGTGCTTTATGTTTCTGGAACCCTATTTTCAATCATTTCCAGCTTCATTTTGGTCTAATAGGTCCAACTGTTCTGGATATTTGTCATCTGTTAGGGTTTCTGTCTCATGGGGAAGATACTCACCCATACATGGTAGAATCTGATAGTCCCCCGATTCGATCTGATCCTAAGTCTTTAGGATATACCAATTTTATGGCTTCCCACAAAAAATCATTAGGAGAGGTATTAGATACTGTGTATTACTGTTTCCTTCTCTATTAGCTTTTGAAGCACTTATTATGTACCTCTTCTCAAAGAGTTGTTCTTGAATTATCTAACATTGCCAAAGCTCTAACTGCTGGTCGAAGGCTAGCTTTAGCTCCTTTTGTACTAGGATCTCTATATAGGTCTTTCTCGGACCTATGTTAAGACCCCTTTCTTCCAACTCAAGGTGGTCCCTTCTGGATTCTGCAATTATGGCTTTATGCCTATTTTCCAGAAATCCATAATTTAGGTAATAGAGAAAATCTTGTCCCTCATGGACTTTTCTTTGCTCTATTACCAATAGTTGAAAAATCTTTCAAAGATTCACTTTCTTTCTTCTTCGACCTCTCACCAATAAGGTCGAATGACCTATTCTAACCTTTCTTTGTCCTCTACAATCTTAAGGACAATACTCCTTTCTCCCCTGTGTGGCTATGTTAGATCCTGAATAGAATAGCCAATGTAGTTGAATTGAAAGCTGCATGGGGAAGCTTTTTGACCAGCAGAGATTTATTCTTTGGAAATAACCTTAGTGTCAAATCCTATGGTGAACTCTATCTTCCAAACCAATTCTCACGACAATTTGGGCTCACTCAGTCAATTCCTTTCCCAATAAGAAGTCAAGCCAATATTTTTATGGCTTATAAAACAACTTCGAGAGTACCAGAATTAGTGGTAACTGCTGCATTAGCAGCTTATCAAAACAAAGCTAGCAACCTGGAATTCACTTCTCTACCAGTATACACAACCTGCACCCCTGCCTTCTCAAGTTGGTGGAAGAATATGATGTCAATGTCAATGGACAAATGCCATGTCTTGAGGCATCTCGATTCAAAGACAAAAAGTAAATAGTTTACCAATTCAATTTCTCTTGTTTTAAATGATGAAAAGATCCTCTAATTAATGTTGTCCAAACTTTGCAAAACAGGGAAAGCAACTGGTGAAAGCTCTTCACCAAAACCCAAAACTTTGAAGGCTGCACCTCCTCTCTTATCTTCTTCTAGGGTCTCAGCTCCTGCTCTTCCACCCTCCAGACCTAAGAGAAGATTAATTCTTCCAGCAGAGAGTCCTCCTCGAGCAATTGAGAGCAAAGAATCTGATGAAAAAGAAGATCCAGGCCCTACCATTCAGCTCGTACGAAGGAAAAAAGTCAAGACAACTACTGAACCAACTACTGGCTTGAAGATCATTGGGGAAGCTCCCATTCCAGCAGCTCCCATTTTGAAGGTGGGTCCTGAATCTGATATTGCTCCAGTGATTCCACAAACAAACCTCAAAGTCCTAAAGCTTCAGAGATTCAGGAATCCCCCTCGAAGGATATACAGCCTCAAACACAAGATATTCAACCTCTACTGCTTGAATATCAACCAATGGTAAGTCATTTAAACCTTCTGAATATCCTTAATGTTTTTGTCTTTCTCCATAAGCAGGTTTTAAACAACTGCTTATCTTTGTTTGACCAGACTGAACCTGTTGTTGGGGTCGAAGCTGGTCCTTCGAAGGCCAGTACAAGTTATGATCCTGAAGCTGCTACGGAACAAGATCCATTTACATCTCATGCTGCTTCAGTTTCCTCAAGCTCTGGGGAGTTTCAAATATCTCTCCCACCAAATCTCACTCCTGAAGAAGTAAAGGACTTCAAGGACAACTTGAAATATGTTTTGAAGATAGAATACACTGCCCAGACTAATTTTCAAGAATTCTTTAAGCAAATGATAGGTCAGAGTAAGCCAAAAGTGCCTTTGATGGAACCCATAGTAGCAGTTGCTACATTAAGGCTTTTTAGTAAAATTCCATTCAAAGTTTTTGAAGATAAAGAAGTGCAAAGGGCTTTGAAGATCTTGAGTCAGTTCATGTTGGACAGTTTTGAAATTTATGTCTCAGACAAGGAGGCAATTTCAGAGCTTATGTCAACCTTTGATTTCAACTGTTTTCTTCTTGAAAAAGTTGTCGAAGAAATGAAACAATTGGAAGTTGATATGGAGTATATGACAAAAAAGACTCTACCAATGAACCAGATGTTAGAAGAATTTAATAAGAGCAACATTGTTATTGATAAACTTTCTATAAAAGAGAATCTTTTAAAAGAACTTGAGCTTGTGAAGACTGAATTGAATGCTTTGAGGACCGATCAGGAAGATGTTTGAGCAAAGCTTTTGGTTTTGAAGACAGAGTTTGAATTTAAGCCTTTGAAGAACCAAGAATCAATTTCTAGGCAAAAATTCATTCTTAGTCAATCAAAATTGTATACCAGGTCCTGGGATAATTTTAGGCTAAAGGCTCAATTTATAGGTAAATTGGTATAAAGAACTATACCATACAATTTTGTAATCTCACCAAAGTCTGGTTTGTAATTACTTCGAATATGAATATATAATATTATTTTTGAATGTCACATCTCATTCTAGATTTCTTGCTTCCTAAATAGTTGGATAATATTGTTTGAAAAATCTACCATTGATTTTCCTTACTTGAACATAACCACTTAAAATTTTCAAATGGTAAATCCACATGCAAAAACTTTGTGGATTGGAATAGACCTTCCCACTTAGGGGACCATTTTCCATACTTTGGATCTTTAGATCCAATAGGCAATATTGTTTTTCAAACCAAATCTCCTTCATCGAAGGTTCTTGGTCGGACCTTTTTATTATATCCTCTTGCTGTTATCTTCTTTTGTATCAAGATATTATTAAGAGCCTTGACTCTTTCTTCATCAATGTCTTCTAATTCAATAACCATTGATGTTTGATAATCATCCAAGGACAATTGATTCTGCTTCATAATTCGAAGAGAACTAACTTTTATCTCAATTGGTAAAACTACCTCATGACCAAAAGTTAAAGCATAGGGAGATACCCCTGTACTTGTTCACTTCGAAGTTCTATATGCCCATAAAACTTCTGGAAAAATCTCATGCCACATCCTTGGATTATTTTTTTTATTTATGACTTTAGCCATATTTTCCTTTATGATCTTATTAGTTGATTTAGCCTGGCCATTAGATTGGGCATAATATGGGGTTGATTTAGACATTGTAATCCCCAATTTACTTGCAAAAGCAACCACGTCCCCTTCGAATATAGATGCATTGTCAGATACAATGGTTTGAGGGATACCAAATCTATAAACTATATTCTCTAAAAATTTAATAACTGTTATTTGAGTCACAATTTGCATGGGTTCTGCTTCTACCCATTTAGTGAAATAATCTGTGGTTACAATAATGAATCCATGACCCTTCGAAGAAGGAGGACTAATTTTTCCTATCACATCAATGTCCCATCCTCTAAAAGGCCAAGGTTTCACCACATATTGAAGATCAGTAGTTGGTAAATGTTTCAAAGGACCATGTTTTTGACATTCTTGACATCCTTTGGCAAATTCAATACAATCTTTTAATATTGTTGGCCAATAAATGCTATGCCTTCGAAGTAACCATCTCATTTTAATTCCAAATTGATGAGCACCACACAATCCTTCATGAATTTGAGCTATAGCCTCAATTCTTTCAAGATTACTTAAACATTCAAGTAGTAATCCATCACTTCCTCTTTTGAACAATCTTTCACCATACATGATATAATTGACAGATTTCAATCTTATACTTGGACTAGGTTTTTCATCTAACCCTGAGAGATAATCTATGATTGGTCTTCTCCAATCATCATAAATCTCAACATTTGAGATGTTAACAAAAGGTAATCTATCCACCAATATAGGCAACAATTTCATGTAAGTAACTTATTCCATCTCAACATCTTCGACACTTGCTCTGAATCTAAATGCCTTTTGAGCCACATCATTAGCTTCTTCATTAAAACTTCTAGGAATATGTAAATTTGGATAATAAATCCATTGTAGTATCATAATACATCTTTAAAGTATTACTCATACACTTATATTCCCCATTCAGATGGTTTATAACTAATTGAGAATCTCCAAAAATCTCTACAAAAGTAGCTTTAAGATCTAGAAGGGTTTCAAGACCCACAATCAAAGCCTCATACTCAACTTGATTATTGGTACATTGAGTTGAATAAAGTTTAAAACCATATTTGGTTTTAATTTTCTCAGGTGATTCAATAATGAATCCAATACCTGCCGCAAATTCTGTCTTTGATCCATCGAACCATAATTTCCATGGGCTAATAGTTATATATCCAATTTCATAAGTGTTCTGTTTTGCGGCAATTTGGGTGACCAGCCAAGAAATTTGCTAAGGCCTGCCCTTTTACTGCTTTTTGTGGTACATAAAATAAATAGAATTATGATAAAGTCAGAATCGATTTACCAATTTGATTCCTTAAAATAGGTCGATTCAACTTATACTTAATTAATTCAAACTTGGCAATAACATAAACTTCAGTAGGAAGAAGGTAATATCTTAATTTCATTATTGCAAAATATAAAGATAAACATAGTTTTTCTATAAAGGAATATTTGCATTCAACAGGATTCAAAAACTTACTAAGATAATAAACAACCTGCTCTTTTTTATCATCATTATCCTGGGCTAATAAGACCCCAATTGATGCTTCTGCTGCTGAGATATACAACTTCATAGGCCTGACTTTCTTGGAGGCATTAACACTAGTGGCTTCACCAAATAATCCCTCAAGGCTTGAAAGGCAGCTTGGTGTTTATCTTCCTCATGATCCTTCAATTTCAACAAAGGAGAGAATATCAGAGTTTTTCCAGCAGTATTGGAAATGAACCTTCGAATGAAATTAAACTATCCTAAGAATCTTTGCAATTCCTTTTTGGTTGAAGGGGGTTTATTTGAATAATTGCTTGAGCTTTATTCTTATCCACTTGAATTCCTTTTTCATGTACCAAATACCCCAGAAACTTCCAGTACTAACTCCAAAAGCACACTTTAATAGATTCAATTTGAGTTTAAAAAACCTCATTCTTTCGAATACTAATCTCATGTGCATTAGATGATCATCAAATGATTTTGATTTAACAATTATGTCATCTATATAACATTCTAAGAATGTTCCAATCATGTCATAACAAATAGCATTCATAGCCCTCTGATAAGTAGCTCCTGCATTTTTCAGACCAAAAGGCATTTGTACCCATTCGAAGGTACCTATATTTCCTGGACACCTAAATGCAGTTTTATGAATGTCTTCCTCAGCAATACATATTTGATTATATTCTGAGTGACCATCCATCATAGACATTATAGTATTTTCAGCAGATCTATTAATTAATAAATCAACTATTGGCATGGGATATTCATCCTTAGGTGTGGCTAAATTAAGATTTCTGTAATCAATACATACCCTTAATTTTCCATTTTTTTTTCATAACTGGAACAACATTTGAAAGCCATTCAATACCTGGCAGTTCTAATGAAACCTGCCTTGAGCAACCTTTCAATTTCTTCTTTAATCTTCAGGGTGACTTCTGGTGTCATCCTTCGAGGCTACTGTTTTACTAGTTTATATCCAGCCTTGATAGATAATTTATGCTCCACTAAGCTTCTTTTGAGTCCTGATAATTCATCATAATCCCAAGCAAAATAATCTCAAAATTCTTTTAAGAATTCGACCAGTTTATTTTGGTCACATTTTCCAAGTTTAGAATTTAAATTAGTAGTTCTTTTTTGTTGTTCTGATCCTAAATTGATCTTTAATAAAGGATCTTGTGATTCTTCTTGTATAGAACCTTCTAGCATTACTGATAATTCTTCCCTGCCAATATCTTTTAAATCTTGAGGATCTTTTTCGAAGACATAATCTGACCAATTTATGGTCGAATCCTTTTGAATTCTTGATTCTAAACTTTCAACCATTAATTTTTGTAAGACCAGTCGAATGGTCTCTTCCACGTCTTCTATTTCTATAGATGTGTGAGTCATTAAATTACCTTGTCATCATCCAATGGTTCCAAAGAACCGAATGGCATATCAGCTAAAGTATCCCAATTCTCCTCTGGGGATTCATCTTCTAACTCTTTAAGGTCAATTGGTCTAATATTCTCTTGATACAATTGAGCTTCAACGCAGTTAGAACTAGCATGGAAACACTACACCAAAACAACAGATTTGTCACTCTTAGTTTCGCTAACTTTGTCACTGTCTTCGGCAGTGACAAAATTGTCACTGTTTGAAGCAGTAACGAATGGGTGACAAATGAAATTGGTGACAAAAGTAACATTTTGTCACTGCTGTAAGCAGTGACAAAGGTTATTATAAAATTTTCACTGTTGGAGACAGTGAAAAACATTGCCTAAATAACACTCCCAAAAACCACCCCCCTTTCCCCCCTCAAATATTTGGTTCCCCCTAAATATGTTTCCCCCGACCAAAAAATGAGACAGATGAGAGAACCCTAAATGTTCTCTCCCCCCCCCCCCCTCCCAAGCATCCTGCCTCCTCCTACACTCAACCTCCTCCTACACCTCTCTTCTTCCTCCTCCTCCTCCTCCACATCAGCCTCCTCCTCCTCCTCCTCCTGTACCTCGGTTCCTCTCTTCCACCTCTTCCTCCACCACGAACCCACCACAGCACCTCACTTTGGCAAGCAACTCGAAACTTTTGGACAGATTTATGGATCGCTTCTCTCTCTTACGAAGCTCTCTGGTGTGGAGGCTTGCATGTTGTTCTTGACTGAAGGAATATTGACTGACAAATTCAGTCAGATCTGCGATTTCAGGTAGTTTTTTGATCTTTTGTTTTAGGTCATCTTCCCCCTCTATTCTTCCCCACTTCTTACAAATACTACTCTATCAGCTTTTGTACATGCTTTCAAGTTTTGAATTTCGAAATTAGGTTTTCTGAATTTGGTGGTTCTTCAAGTTTGGGGATTTTCTCAAAAAAGGCTCCTTAAGGTTAATTGTATATTTTGTGGTTATAATAGCATTTTAGATATACTATGTGGATGGTGTTAACCACTATTTAATGGGTTTTCTTTTTGTTGGACAGAATGTAATAAAACTGTGTTAAAAGAGCACTGTTTTTGTTCACATCAAGGAAAAAAATTACTATTTGTGTACATTTCAGAGTAGGGTAGAGAAAAATGGCGCCTCTGTAGTTGTCTACTTAATTCAATTTATTTGAATTTTTGATACATGATAATTTTTGCAACAATGTTTCTAAATTCAGATTTTCTTTAGCCCATTAAACAAAATCAGTTGGAGAGTTTCTTCAGATGTGGAAGCGATTTTGAAAATTATGGGTCTTTCGTTGTTTATTCTAAATGCCTAAGATATTGACTTAATTGGTGAAATAAGAATCAAATGAATTCGTCAATAGCCAACTAAAACATCATACAAAATGAGATACTGCTACTGTTCTTAGTCTCAGGCTGTTCTCTGTGTATCTCCAATTCTTTTACCCATACCGTACCCGGCTCCATGGCTACGCTTCGCTCCGCCATGGGCCACAGGGCCCTCCCCTTGACTCTTGGACTTAGTGTAACGGACCCATTACAATATAAGCCACACCTAACAAATGACATAACATTATTCATATACTCAGCTTTTCATTTGGGTTTAAATAAGAATTAGACAGTTCCTATTTTACCTACTCGGCTTTTTCCCTATTCTTATTTCAGGTTTCAACATTTGATCTTCTCCACTCGGGCGTATCTCTATCACTTGTGTCGTATTTATCACGCAAATGAATACAGGTATTTCTGTTCTTCTTTTGTTTCAATTACAAATTTTCATAACCATAGCTACCATACAAGGGAATTCATAAAACCATTTATATAGAATAAATAGAGTAATATAAAATTGATAATCTTATTTTTAACAGCAATAGATTTCATAAGATGATTCTTCTAATTTGTTCATGAGCTCGTACTCCTTTATCTAATTGTTTAATCTTCGCACTTGCTTTTTATTAATATCTCCCAAGTATGCTGGCAAGCTTTTATGCGACATTCAAGAGGGTTTAATGCCTCTCTTTTCTTAGGGTTTTTTTTTTCAATTAACCGACTGAATGTGTTTTTCCCTGGATTTTGCTCTTGTCTTTTCCAATTATTGATAAGTTACTGCTCACATTGTCCAAACTATTGTGATGTTCAATAAAGAGTTACATTAAAATTCTTGTGTGTGTGTGTTGAGAACTATGCTTATTAAACTTTTGGTCAAAATGATACCACATTGAATGCTAGCAATTTCTTGTTTGTTTGTAGGCACAAGGCACTAAAATAAATACACACATTTGAATTTCTATGTACTTTTGCATATATGATTACCCACATCGGCTAAATTTCTATAATTTGAATTTTCTATGGTCAATTATAAATGTATAAAATCGAAATGCTTAGATAGAGGTGTATCAAGCTGGGATACAAAGTTTAAGAGCATTGACTATGATATTAAAGCTTAATTTTGCTGCTTGTTTGGATATTGGGTTGTCTACTAAAGTGAACTACTTTCTTGATTTAGTATGTTTTCCCTTCACTTTGTCTTCTAAATATGTAGGCAGTTGGGCAAGTGGATGAACTTTTACCATATGATATGACTGCTTCACCACTTAAAAAAAATCATTCTACTCCCAATTTAGTATGATATTGATACGAGTTTTCAGTAATAAAGAGGAGATGTCCTAAACTATATATTCCAGATTCTTAATTATTTCGAATTCTGTGATTTTAATTTTATTTCTTGGGCTGAGATAATGTAGTATTGCCTTCTGTGGACTCAACTGTGTTTGATTCAACTCCTACAATTTCCAGTTTCCATGACTTTTTCTTATCTCTGTGATAGTGCATAATTTTGATGCGCTCCTTAGTTGATTTTTCCTTCATTTGGAGTGTGATTGATATATTCATTTACTTTTATTTGGCTTTTGGATATTATTGAGCTTCTGTGTAAAGGGGTTAAATGAATGAACACCATATTGTGTTCTCTTAAATTCAGAAATGCGCACTATTTTTTTAATCTATTCCCAAAGTTGATAGCTAATCACTCTTGTCTTTGTTTGTGAATCCTATCTCTAAAGATGAATAGTTTGTCTACCGACTTTTTTTTTTCTATATTCCAAAAGTTGTATTCATATGATCAGCCTTGCGTGGAGTAACTCTCAATTTGTCCTTATGTCACACCATGTCAATTTCAAGGTTGCATCTATAATCGCCTTTTTGTGCATGTGGGACTTCGAAACAAAAAAATTTCGATCCTAAACGGTGCTAGGGTCAGATTACTTTTCTCAACATTTGTGCTATTAACTTTGCAAAATCTCTCAAAATATGTACCTGACTTTATAATATCCCTAGAACTGATACTTTATCAAATCCATACAATACATGATAGTGGGACTGGGTCTGAATCTGATCATGTTTTAAGCATTCATGGATCTCTTGAGATTTCTCTATGCGGTCTCTTGTTGAGTTGACCTTCCAAAAATTAAAACCGACCTTTGATCCCCATTTCCTCGTGTGAACATAGTTGTAGCAAATCGTATCTCCATGTAAAACATCAAAATGATTCTCAACCCCAGAAAGTTGGTCTGTGGCTTTCAACATCATGGAGCCCCATTTTTTTTTTATATTTATTTTAGATCATCAGCAATAGCGACAGACGATAAGATTGACAGATAGGCGAATCCACTAGACAATATTCACATGGTGATTGGCTAGCAACCGCCCATATTTGATGCCCCTAGTTGGTAAAACAACCGGGGGGTTCATGAATCTGCCCACTTTATGAAATTGATATTTGGGTCCCAACAATATACTTGGACCTACAAATCTTAAGTATTCTGAGTAGTTTGTTTTGTTGAATAGATCATTATGTATGTTAAATGAGAATATACGTACCGTGCCTGCGTTTCTATCTCGGTTAGGGTTCGCTTGGTATAGATTTAGTTTTTAGTATCTCGAAAAGGAAAACTAAGAATGTGTTTGGAAAAAGAATAAAATAGCTAGCTATTATGGATAGCATTGTGAAGTGTTTTAAGTATGAAAAGTGGGTAGCTAAAATATAGGAATGGATTCTGTCAGATATACATTGTTAACCCATTCTCGTAACATCATAACCTTAACTTGTAGCTAAAGTGTATATATATACTAGTGTTAGAGATGCTATAGAGACTGTCATCTGCCAGAATCTCTATTGTAAAAAAGACAAAAAACATACTTAGTATCGATATGCAATGCTATGAAAAATGTGGTTGGAGATACTCTAAGAACAAATGAAAAATGTAGGTCTTTGAATGTTTAGTTTGTCACCGCCTTTGATATAAGAATGTTCTTCTTAGCATGCTCCTAAAGTGTAGAACATTCAATTAGGAGTTGAACCATTTTGCTAATGCACGAGCTTTGATTTTTTTGGTTAATACAGATTCTCTTCCGAACCTTGAAGAAGTTGTCTACTAAACGTCTTACTTCTAATGAAAGGAACTTTGCTGAGGTATAGTCAATTGTACCTCTTTAGTTTTGTTTCATCTTTTAGTTGGCTGAGTTGGGTCTTCACATGGATTTTTAGCCTCTTGTTCTTCACATTCACACACAAGCAAGGCCCAACTCTCTTGATTTTGTCGTTGATGAAAATTGGAGTAGAGATGCTATTTGGGTCTTCACATGGATTTTTAGTCTCTTGTTGTTCACACTCACACACAAGCAAGGCCCAATTCTCTTGATTTTTGTTTTTGAAGAATGATGGTCCATGAGATGATATTAATGAAAAAATGTTGGTATGAAAATATGTTGTGCATGAAAATGATTGGGGGGGGGGGGGGGGGTGGAGCTGTTGGCTTATAGGAATAGGATGCTAGAGATTTTAAAGTTTGTGCATGAAAATATGTTGTTGTATGAACTTTTAAACTTACTTATATAAGATTATGAAAAATGCAAACAGGAATCTAAAAAGGGAAATCATAATAATAGATAGAGAGAACTTAAAAATTTAATGGAGTTCAAATGGTAAACGTAGAGAGAGTGAGAAATTTACTTCAGTTACGAAATTAACTAACTTCTAAAAAAACTTTGTAATCTAATACGTAGCTACTTTTTATTTTTTACACTTTTGTAGATTCGATGGAGTTTCCACTTTACAAAGAGTGGATGGGTGAAGTTAATAGGGTGGGGGATGTGCATGTTAAAGGGGTTAAGGACTTTGTGAAATATGCAAAGAGGAATCTAAAAAGTGAAGAGATCTCATGTCCATGTGCACGTTGTAGAAACGGTAAATGTTGGAATTGGACAGAGGTTGAGTTACATTTGATTAAGTGGGGTATGCAACAAGATTATATATTTTGGAACTTTCACGGGGAAAGGGAATTCATGTATATTCCAGAACAACTACCGAGAAAGGAACCGATACAGGTAAAGGATGATCATTTAGCACATCCTAGAATGAATGATCTTATTAATGATGCTTACGGAGTCCATGCAATGCAAGCGAACCATACTCCACAAGTTGAGGTTCTTCATGAAGAAGAAAATGATCGAGATCACGGAGAAGGTGTTGCGGCTCATGTTGATATTGGAATCCACCTTGACAATGATTATATATTGTTAAGAGCAGCGGCGACAAGACCTTTGTACCCTGATTGTAATCCAGATCACACAATGTTGTATACCATGGTTGGTTTGCACAACTTAAAGAGTCGTTTTGGTTTGTCAGGCAATAGTGTGACAGAAATCCTTCTTTGGGCAAAGGATTTGCTCCCCAAAGAGAATACACTACCTGATAACTATCCAAACATGAAGCGTAGTTTGAAAGGTTTGGGGATGAAGTACAAATCCATTCATGCTTGCAAGTTTGACTGCATTCTTTACCACAAAGAACATAAGGATAAACGGAAATGTCCGGTTTGTAAGGAACCGAGATTTGTCCAGAAGACATGTTTAACTAATAGGAACAAAGTAGACACGAAAGTACCTAAAAGGGTGTTGAAGTATTTCCCTCTAGCCCCTAGGTTGAGGAGACTTTTCACTGTACCATGGATAGAGGAGGCAATGACTTGGCACGCTCAAGCAGAAGTGGGCGAGAATCTCATGCGGCATCCGATTGATTCATCTATATGGAAGTCTGCAAATTTACGATATGTGAACTTTGCTCAGGAAAGTCGCAATGTGCGCCTTGGATTATCAACTAACGGGTTTAACCCATTTGGTAATTTGAGTACAAACCAAAGTATTTGGCCGGTCTTCCTAGTGCCTTATAATCTGCCTCCTTCTTTGTGCATGAGAAAGGAGTTCTCAATGCTATCGTTATTGATTCCAGGGCCAAGGGCACCGAGTGACGACATCGATGTCTTCTTAACACCACTTATAGATGAGTTGAATGAGTTGTGGTCTGAAGGCGTGAAAGCGTTCGATGCATACAAACGAGAGGAGTTCACTTTGAAAGCTATGTTACTGTGGGCAATCCACGATTTTCCGGCCTATGGGACATTGTCTGGGTGCAATGTACATGGTTACTTGGGTTGTCCTATTTGCGGAGAGGGAACTGAATCATCATGGCTTGACAGTAGTAAGAAGATATTTTTTCATACCCACAGGAGATTTTTGCCAGCTGGTCACAAGTTTAGGTCGATAGGAAGCAATTTTCTCCCAGAAGGTAATGAAACCAGGCCAGCTCCATTAAGACTTTCGGGTTGGGAAATTGAAGATAGGGCATCACAGATCGATCAGAAACTTAGGGGAAAGCACCCCATTATTTTGGCTCTGAAACGTAAAAGAAATGCTGATCGAATAAAGAGCGCTTTGTCTAGGAGGTCAATTTTGTTTGATTTGCCCTACTGGAAGGAACATTCAGTACGTCATATGATAGATTTGATGCATGCAGAGAAGAATATCATTGAGCATCTTGTGAGCACATGCCTAGATGGGACTCATTCGAAGGATGGAGTAAAGGCACGTGAGGATCTTTGTAACATGAAGATTAGAAGATCATTATGGTTGAAAGAAGATCCCAAAACTGGAAAAAAGATGATGCCGGTCGCAGCTTTTACTTTGAGCAACGACGAAAGAAAGGTGTTGCTAGATACATTGTACGAGTTGAAGGTCCCTTCCAATTTCTCATCTAATTTGCGTAGGATAGTGAGCTACGCAACACATGATTTGAAACAGTGCAAGTCTCATGATTGGCATGTCATTATGCAATTGGTCCCTTTGTTGTTTGGACATTGTTTTTCCAAACATAAGGATCTTCGGAGGGCTATTATGCAGATAAGCCTTTGCTTCACTCTATTGTGTGCAAAGGTTGTAAATAGGGCGCACATCATGGCGGCAAAAGCAACTCTAGCTGAGGCAACTTGTGTATTGGAAAAGTACTTTCCTCCCTCATTCTTTGACATAAGCATCCACTTACTGGTGCATCTGTGCGATGAAGCACTGATATGTGGCCCGGCTAGATATCGTTGGATGTATCCTTTTGAACGGTTGATGAAAACATTTAAAGAATACGTTAAGAATCCACGGTACATTGAGGGGTCTATTGCAGAGGAGTACATTACAGAAGAGGCTTCCTTGAATGCAAAGGAATACATTCCGAACCCAGGCATTGGAGGTCGTGAACGTTTCGTTGATGAATCAAATGAGTTTGCCGATGAGGAGGCTTTGGGGAAGGGCAAGAAAGTTACGCTGACGAGTACACAATATGAACAAGTGGCTCGATATGTTTTTGAGACTCACATTGATATAGATGAATGGAAAACGTAAGTGCCTTTAATTGCGATGTGTGATACTATTATTTATTGTACATCATAAGCCTCTTTATAATTCATGTCGTGTATTTTATGTAGGCAATATAATGCATCTGGACCTGGAAAAAAAAAGAAAAGGAGTCATGCGTGTAGACAACAAATTTAGGAACTGGGTAGCGAGCGAGGTACTAATTATATTACCTCAGTTCTCAGTTGTAGTTATAAGTCCTTAGCAACCTAACCAAAAATGCAAATCATTTCATTATTTCAGTTGTTGAAAATCGGTGATGTCACATCGAGGCTTGCACGTCTAGCCAACAAACCTAGTTTTGTGGCCAAGGCGTTCAATAAATATCGTCTCAATGGTTTTGTATTCTCCACGAGCACTTACGAGCTAAAGCTTGTTAGAAAGCAAAATAGCGGTATTTCATATAAAGCCCTTACGTATTTCAGGTCTAGTGCAAAAGACAAAAATTTGAAAGAAGCCGAGATTACATATTACGGGGTTATAACGCAAATTTTGGTATTAGACTATGTAAGTTTCAGCGAAATCGTATTTTACTGTGATTGGGTGAGAGTGGAAGATAAGACCGCTTGTATGGTCGACCCTGACACTCATATGGTGAAGGTAGATTTGACCAAGTTAAAGAGCAAAGATCAAATGAACGATGAGCCATTTGTTTGTGCATTCCAAAAGTTGAAGCAAGTGTACTACGCAAAGAGCCCTAACAATGATCCGTGGTCTGTTGTTCTATATTCTCCCAAGCGTTTGACTACATCTGTAGACAACAGAGAGGCACCTACCGAGTTTCAGTCTATCCTGGATGATAATCCGGAATTGAAGAAATTTCTAAACATTGTCGAATAGTGAATTTGGTTATAGTATTTTGGTTGGTATCCACAACTTAAAAGAACCATGTTACTTTTTGAGTTTTATTGTCTTGCACTGTGGTTGGTGTCCACTTACTGCTATTGCTTTGAATTTTTTATGTATGCTACTCTATTACATATTAACATTTTAGCCTCTTGACTCATCCTTAATTAATATGCTAATCTAATCTTAACGTCTCTAATCCTGACAAGCTTGGATAAGATTCATAGAACCATGCCCTACATGTACGTGTGTGTGTGTGTATGTGTATGTGTGTGTGTGTGTGTATGTGTGTAGGTGTGTATGTGTACCCTGTGTATGTGTGTGTGTATGTGTGTGTGTGTGTGACAGAGAAAGAGAGAGAGGGAGAGAGAGAGGGAGGCCTTAAAAGTTATGGGGTATAATGTCTACTGTTGATTTTGAATTTTTAGTTATGGTACTCTACATATTATGTGTGTAGGTGTGTGTGTACCCTGTGTGTGTGTGTGTGTGTGTGTGTGTGAGAGAGAGAGAGAGAGAGAGAGAGAGAGAGAGAGAGAGAGCGCAAAGCCCTTGGCATTCAACAAGCAACTTAGTTCATTTTCATATCATTCATATGTTACTTTCAAAACTTTACAAAGTGTCCCTTTTATAGAGATAAAACTACAAGAGAGAGAGAGAGAGAGAGAGAGAGAGAGAGAGAGAGACAGAGCGCAAGGCCTTTGGCATTCAACAAGCAACTTAGTTAATTTTCATATCATTCATATGTTACTTTCAAAACTTTACGAAGTGTCCCTTTTATAGAGATAAAACTACAAGAGAGAGAGAGAGAGAGAGAGAGAGAGAGAGAGCGCAAGGCCTTTGCCATTCAACAAGCAACTTAGTTAATTTTCATATCATTCATATGTTACTTTCAAAACTTTACGAAGTGTCCCTTTTATAGAGACAATAAACGACTAACTTAGAAATACTTTAAAACATATTTATGACGCTAATCAAATATGTTTACCATGTGATTAACAGTGTATCATGCTGAATAATGAACCTAGAAAATCAAAGACAATGAACCTAAAACACTAAATAAATACGAAACATGGATTTGGAAGACCAAAGGACTTTGAACTTAGAAAACCAAAAAAGGCATGATAAAATGATGAACAGATCCTCTAGCTGCCACATTCATTCACCATTTGTAGTTTCCTTTAGACCAGAAAGTACTACGCTCTTGCTTGTTAACAATGGTCTTGGCAGTAGGTTTCCAAAGAGGGTAATTCCTCTCTAAACATGCCAAAATTACTTGTAGTTAGCGAGAAAAGTAACGAGTCATAGCAGTCTTCATGTCTTCCCATGATCTGCATAGTCTGTCTGCCGGTGCTCAGACCACCAGACTCTAGATGTCCCCTTTAGTTTAGCTTCTCCAAGAGTTTTCGCCCGTCATATAAAAAAGTACATATGACATCAGCTATGCAACCAATCAAGGAATACTCCGGACTGTTTTCTCTAAAGAATTCTCCATCTTCTAATCTGACACCTCTGCCCACATCTCCCAGTCTAGGGCCCTTCTTGACATCGAAAGTTTAGTGGTACAGCCAGCGAAAAACCATCTTTGGCATTGTATTTTGGTGCAATGAACTGTTTGATCAACTCATATTATGTTGCAGCAATGCTTTGCCACTTTTTTCTTTCTTTACATCTTCTCATCTCATGAAGAAGCATGTTGGGATGTTTTTCCTTGTAACTTTTTTGACTTTAGAGGCAAATATGTATTCTTTATATCTTCTGCAGATTTGTGTTTGCAGCCTCTTTTCTTTGTGCTCTTTCCAAGTAATCCATCATCTTAAACTAATTTTTGTAGTTTCTTCTCCATTTCTTGCATTTCCCTCAGTTGCTCACTCAGAGCTAACTCCATCAAAGATTGCTTTGTAACTTATCCCTGGATAAACAAGCAAGCAATTGTCAATTTTTGATGTCCCATTCATCAACTCTGGTGAAGGATAAAGAGAAAACCAGTATTTTTGCTCCCTCCCTCTATTATAGGCTTCTTTCCCTTCTTTTTACCACCACGCTTTTCAGCCTCTTGAAGTAGAGATTGAGCTTCTTCAAGTTCCCGTTCCTCTATATCCCGAAGCATAGTTCAAACTTATCAACTGATTGCAACTTTGTTTTAAAAAAAAACAAGAAGAGACGGTCACTAAATTTTAGTTCATTACTCATTATATATTATTTTCCTAACATTTTCCTTAGTGTTTTCGTTTCTATAAAGAATGACATTCATTTGTACATACTTACATATATGTTCTCTAGGTTTCTTATTTCTTTTACTAGGTTTAGGAATTTTGTTGACATGTTGTTTGGCACAGATTCTGCTTATGGAATTCAAACACAAAAAAACTAAACTGTTTTTTTTTTTATTAAAATTAGCTTTTGCCTATTCATAATTTTGCTAATAAGATCTATCATTCGAACATGTTTGTATGGAAAAGAGGAGATAGGTCTTCGATACCTACTACTAGTTTTACTGACATAACATTGTCTAAAGATGTAGTGAGGAAGAAACTGTCTGCTTCTCTGTGACATAAAAGAGAATGAGAGATTAAGGGGTGAGTTAGATCAAACAACGTTGTCCTTAAAATTATACGAGTGGTATAAGAAGCAAAAGAAAAGAAAACAAGGTAGCTCGATACCAAGGTAGGTTAAAAATTGAGATATTTTTCTGTGAGGAAATTTTTGAAATGTAGCTATGAAATTTTGTGATGGACTTTTATTTAATTTCTTTTTATGTCCGAGTCTTGTGCAGTAACTGTGCAGTAACTGTGTAGTAACTGTGTAGTAACTGTGAGTATTTGTGTTTTCGATTTAGGGCTTCTAACTATTCGAATCTCCTTATTCTTCATGTTTGATCTTTCTTTTTTCCTTCCAGTTTTTCTAGAGCGATGTTTGGTTTCCAGATTCAATTGTAGCCGTACATTTTAGAGCTTAGTTCTTTTGGTAACTACTCTCTCTCTCTCTTTGCACAGATATGCACATACACTCACACACACAAACTCTCTCGAATCCACATACTACACACTCTAATGCTACTCTTTTCAAGTCTCTCTCTCTCTCTCTCTCTCTCTCTCTCTTTGCACAGATAGCACACACACTCATACACACAAACTCTCTCGAATCCACATACTACACACTCTAATGCTACTCTTTTCAAGTCTCTCTCTGTCTATCTCTCTCTCTCTCTCTCTCTCTCTCTCTCTCTCTCTTTGCACAGGTCTACACACACACTCAAACACACAAACTCTCTCAAATCCACATACTACACACTCTAATGCTACTCTTTTCAAGACACGACGCATAGAAATATGATGACATGCATAATGATGACATTCATAAAAGACACACACACACTGTCTCTCTCTCTCTCTCTCTCTCTCTCTCTCTTTGTATAGAAATATGATGACATGCATAAAAGTGTATAAAAGACACACACACACACACACACACACTCTCTCTCTCTCTCTCTTTGTATAGAAATATGATGACATGCATAAAAGTGTATAAAAGACACTATCTCTCTCACAAATTTGGTCACACACACTCTCTCTCTCTCTCTGTATAGAAATATGATGACATGCATAAAAGTGTATAAAAGACACACACACACACACACACACACACACACACACACACACACTCTCTCTCTCTCTCTTTGTATAGAAATATGATGACATGCATAAAAGTGTATAAAAGACACTATCTCTCTCACAAATTTGGCCACACACACTCTCTCTCTCTCTGTATAGAAATATGATGACATGCATAAAAGACTAAAAGTGTATAAAAGACACTATCTCTCTCACAAATTTGGTCACACACACACACACACACACACTCTCTCTCTCTCTGTATAGAAATATGATGACATGCATAAAAGTGTATAAAAGACACACACACACACACACACACACACACACTCTCTCTCTCTCTCTCTTTGTATAGAAATATGATGACATGCATAAAAGTGTATAAAAGACACTATCTCTCTCACAAATTTGGTCACACACACACACTCTCTCTCTCTCTCTCTCTCTCTCTCTCTCTTTGTATAGAAATATGATGACATGCATAAAAGACACGAGGTGTGATGTCAATAGCACCCAAAAAAACAAAGTGTTCAATTCAATAATGTCATCGATCTCATGGACACCACCCCCACCCCCTCTACCCCACGTGTTCACTAAAGTAATTTGAATGAGGTGACATTGGATTTTAAATATTCAGTTGAAAATGTAAATAATGCTTGCCCTAATATACATAGTCAAAAAAAATGTTAGTAAAAATAATAATAATAATAATAATAATAGTAGGATAACATTACTACTTGGTTGGTCAAAATTAATCACCCGTACATGGTATTAGAGTTACATGCACACACACGCACACACACTAAAAGTGTATAAAAACTAATCGTCCGTACATGTAACTCAAATTGATCATTGCACCATCCTCTAGCATATTTTAACACTGTTGGAATTACTAGTGTTCTCAAATTTGTGGAGAAGCTATAACCTTGTGATGTAAATAGCTCTCTTTTTCTTTCAATTTTTTTCATTAATACCATTGTTAATCTATGATCCCAAACTATTTTTTTATATCTCAGTGCAGCAAATGGCAAATTCGAGTCAACATGAGGGTCAAACTTATACTTCTTCGTGTAGTACTCCTCAAACCAATGAATCTGGCACCGATCTACGGAAAGAGGTTACCTTTAATTTGACCGGTGGGATTATAGGTGGAAAAAATGCTTTGAAAAGTCAGTGCTTGTCTCTATTGAAAACCCAAGTTGGTCTTGCTTATGATGGTTGGAGTAATGTTGAAAAAACAAAAAAAGATGACTTATGGGCAACCCTCTTGCAAGAATTTAAGATATCGGTTGACCGAAAAGAGGATGTTCTTAAAGAGATGGGCTTGCAGTTAAAGGCGTGGAGGAAGAACTTGCGTTTAAAATATTTTGAAGACCTAGATATTAATGGGATAAAGGCGTTGAAGGATAAGGTGCCGGAAAAAGAACAAATCCCTCTTAATCATTGGAACGAGTTCATCAAACGTGAAGCAACAGAGTCCAAAATGAATCAAAGAGACAAAGGCAAAGCCAATAGAGCTAAAAAGACTGATGTCCATTGTCTCGGTCGACATTCATATCATGAAAAGGCCGAGGAAATGGTATGCATATAACAATAATTTAACTGCATTTTCTTGATTCTTGTTTGTATATTTATGTTGACATGACTTTGTCCTTGGTGTTCATACTACTTATTTGGAGTATATAGCTCTCATATTGGTTATTAATTTGTAGATGCTCAAGGATCCACTTCATCAACCACCTGAGCGATCAGAGGTTTTCGTCGAATCCCGGAGGCAGAAGAAAACAGGAGAATTTTATCCTCAAACTGCTGAGGACATGGTTAGTTCACTTCCAAAGTTATATTGCTAAACATCATTCAATCTTAATCATTAAAAATATTAATATTTCTCATCATTATATATTGGCAGCAAAAACTGATTGAGTTGAGAAGTAGTCAAGATTCTTCAAGCCCAACTACTTTGGATGGTGATGCATTGACCACACTTTACGGGAAAGACAGTAGAGGGAGGACTCGTGGCGTGGGTGCAGTGTCCAAAACTAAATTGAAGTCCATACGTCCTATACGCTCAGAGATTGAGAAAGCAGTGAAACAGGGTAACATGAAGATGGAGCAAGATATGGATGATATCAAAAATTCCCTCAATCTTTTATTAAGAGCTTATTCTGAAGGCCAAAAAATTCCTCCCCAACAATTTCCATCTCAACCTTTAAGCTCTTTTTTAAGTCCTTCACTCCAAGCAACTCAACTCCCTACACCGGCGTCATCATCAAGAAGTGATACTCAACTCCCTACACCCGCTTCGTCATCAAGATGTGATATATATGCAGTGACAAACACAAAGAAGATTGCAACTGGAAAGATTATTTCAACAGCAACTCCTGGAACGGTGGTGCATGGTCATGTACTAATGGACTATGAACATAAAGTTGAAGTTATTGACGTTGTTCCGGGCGAGGAGGAGCAGATTTTGTATCTAGAAAGCCAAGGGTGTGCCACAACTATAAAGGATACTGAGGGTGGGTGGGTCTTTTGGCCTAAATGGTTGCTTCGCTGAACTTATGTGGTTAATTAAGTGCTACTTTGTTGGTTTCACTGTATTTTGTAGTAATCTTTTTGTTAAATTTATAGTAGTTTGTGTTAACTAATCTTTCATCGAATTTATAGTAGTTTTGTGTGTTAACTTCTTTTTTTCCTTCGAATTTGAAAAAAATGGTGTTTAGGCAACTTGTGTTATTTAGAGTTAACTAAATTGTCTTGTATTGCAAATGTACAGGTATCAACAGAAATAGGATTTTAAAAAAAAGTTTTCTCCAAACTTTGTCACCAAAAAATTGTCACTGTTAGTAGCAGTGACAAAATTCAACTTATTGTCACTGCTATATATATTGTCACAAAATTTGTCACCACTTCAAGCAGTGACAAAGTTAAAATTATTGTCACTAACATTGTCACTGCTTGTGGCAGTGACGAATATAAACTTATTGTCACTAGTATTGTCACTGCAGCAAGCAGTGACAAATCTAAAATTATTGTCACTGTAGAGCAGTGACGAATATATAAATTATGGTCACTGCTTGTAGCAGTGACAAAGGGGAGGGAATTACCCTTTCAAGGGGTCCTCAACTGGGCAGTGACAAAGGCTATTTGTCACCTTCCAGAGCAGTGACAAATGGTTTTTGTCACCCCCTGAAAGGTCACGGTCTCGAGCAGTGACAAAGGCCCTTTGTCACCTCCCCGAGCAGTGACAAATCGGCCATTCTGGTGCAGTGCACCAATTGCGGTACAATAGAGTTGTAATTCAACTCGAAAAGTGTTTCCCTACTATGTGATTTGATTTAAAGGATGAGTATTAGCCTTCACTATTTCAATCTCATGATCTTCCTTCACAAGCAACAATTTCTCAGAAGCATTTTCAATAGATGTTTCCATTTCCATTTCTTCATCCATTTGTTGATCTTCTTTTGCTTCGAAGACCTTTGGTAATGTGAAAGTGGCAGTGTTGACTTCCATCTGCTCTGGAAATGTGCCAAATTGGATATACATATTCTCATTCTTAACAGTTTTACCATCATGCTTAATCTCAGTATTTCCCAAAACTTGGGATTCCACTGTTGTCATTTCTTCATTGCCTCTATCAATACTCATGAATTTTTCCAATTCTATAACTTTGGCTTTGATGATACCCTCCTCAGACATAGTATCATTGTTTGTCTTAACATTTCAATCGAACCTAGGATTAGGCTTCGAAATACCACCGGAATCTTTCTCAATCCTATTTTCCAACTCTTGACCTTGAGTTTTCATGTTAGAAAATTCATTCCACATGGTATATTTCCTATGAAGTCTTCTTTGTTGAGTCCTATTTATCATATGAACCATCTTTTAGGATGTTGAAGCACACATCATGTATTCATCTCAACCTGTAGAGGTTTGATCATCCTATTTTTGTTTTGAGATCCTTGTTAATCCATCATGTTTTTGATCCTATCATCTTGCATGACAAACCAATTTGGTACTCCTGGTAAAAATGTATGCATATCGGATTGTGATGTTTTGCCAACTTTTGGTGATGAATTTGAAGTTACCATACCCATCTCAGCTTGCTCCACATTAGCTGGAACTAATTTTGATGGTATAAAGTAGGTTTGTTTCTCTCTTTGCACTATATGATACTTTTTTGGTACATGAGGTGTAACTGGCCTTACATACTGCATGTTTCTTGGTGGTCGAACCGAATTACCATAATAAAAATTCCTTGAATAATTGGCTCTGAAATGAGCCATTGGTCTTGGAGAATACCTTGCTGTTGCTGGTTCAACGTACATCGAAGCTTGGTAAATTGGACCTTTGAATTTTCCTCTCCCAACATTCATGATTGGCTGAAGTGGAGGCTCATACGAGGTATTCATCCTCTTTTGTTCGAATGAAGGTTGTTTGTTCTTTTTGCCTGTTTTAGCCCCAATCCTTTCATAGGTTTTTTTGTATACTCGTGGTTGAAAGTAGGAGATTCAAGACTCCTTTTTGCCATCTCTTCGAGCCTTTTCTTTTGGTCCTCTTCTTTTGCGTTTTTCCCTTTCTTTGGCAAGAGTCTCGAGAGAACTGTTATGAACATTGATGGACACCTCTTGCACTGCCGGGAATGGATCTTCGTTGACCCCCATTTGTTTTTTAGGGAACTTCAACTTCCCTTTCTTGATCAAATCTTGAATCCTGTCTCGAAAAATAGTACAGTTATTAGTTGAGTGAGTCCAGGAATTATGCCACTTGCAATATTTTTTACCTTTTAATTCATCACTAGAAGGTAATTTTGTCTCATCAGACAACTTGATTATTTTCCCTTTTAGCAGATAATCAAAAATTTCATCAAGTTTATAAACATCGAATGAATATTTCTTGAATGATCCTTTAGACTTGTATGACTCAGCAGAGATATTTTTCTTCACAAGACTTTTACATGTGAAAGGTTCTTTTCCTATTATCTTTGCAGCATCTATTTCATAATTAGGATCTTTATAATATGTCTTCAATGAAAAAGCATTCCTTTCATTTTCTTCTTTTAACAAAGCTTCATATCTAGATACTCGAGCAGTTAATTTGACAAGATCTCTAAATTTTAATGCATCAAAATTCTTTCGAAGTCTAAATTCGAGGACATTTTGAGCCAATTTAACAAATCCAGGCTGTGGCAGAATGATTATACACTTTGTTCAAGCCCTCTTCACTTATTTATGAACTGAGTTGCCTTTTCATCAGGTTTTTGATAGAGCCTGGCTAAATCAACCATAGACACTTCTGGTTCTATTTGAAAAAATTGAGTATGGAAAGATTCTTCTATTTGGCCCAATTATGGATCGAATTAGGAGCCAAATTGATACACCATGTGAATGTTGTATCTGTTAAATAAGATATTCATTGCTTCCCGCATCAGCACACTGACTGATGAATTTTGCTATATGTTCAATTGTAGATTGACTTCCATCTCCAACAAACATAGTAAAGGTAGGGAACTTGAATCCCCTAGGGAATTCAATCCTATCAATTCAGTCAAGATAAGGCTTCCTATATACTGGAGTTTGTACCCCCCGAGCCATGGGTCCACAAACTTTATAATACCCTGTATTTTCAATAATTATTTAAAGCACAGAGATTCTATATGTTTCCTTTGACCATTCATGAAATTTTGCCTTCAACCGATCGAACTACTTTCGATCGATCGAGCATTCCTGAAGTTCAAGCGATCGAACCCTGTTCAATCGATCGAAACCTTACCGACATAAATTTAATACGTGGTCCCCACTTCAATCAATCAAACTTTTTTCAATCGATCTAACCTGACTGATCTGTCCTCGAGTGATCGAACTACCTTCAATCGATCGAGAGTGTAATTATTTGAAATCCTAGGTTTCCCGCAGAAACAGCCACTTGTACCCCCACCCCCTCTATATATATACTGGTTTCATGTGTGTGTTAGAGTTTGCTGAACCTTGTCAGTTGGGAAAGTTATGAGTGTTTGTTTTATATATATACACATACCTATATTATATACACACCTATATATATTCTGTGTGAGAGAGAGAGAGAGAGAGAATAACAAGAAGAGGAGAAGAAGAATCAGAAGAAGAAGAAGAGAAAGAGAAGGAAAGACAGAGATGAAGGGAGGAGCAGATAGAGAGGAAGGAGAAGCCATTGGAGGCCATTGAAGCTTTTAAGCTCAAAGCTCAAGCCAAACACATCCTAGGTGAGTTTTTACCTACTTGAACTCTTTATTATAATGTTTTACAAGTTTTTGGCATGTTAAGTTGTATTTAACACGTCCTAAGAAGTTCATATATATGTTGTTCAGAAACTGCAGGAGAAGACGACTCTCGAGCAATTGAACAGAGTTCAATCGATCGAAACGATTTTGATCGCTCGAACTTTAGTTTTCCTTAATCGATCAAAATGGTTTCAATCGATCGAACTTTACAGAATGTGGATTGTTCCCTTAGTTTATTATATATGAGGTTCTAAGATTCGATTCTCGTTTCAGACTTCTATTATGCGATTTTGGGTGGATCAGGGATAATATGACAACACAGATAAGTATGATTAAGAATAATGGATTAACATAATGACGTTAGATACTATGTGGTTCTTGTATGAGTTCAATATCTGTTCATTTTAATCAGAGTAGTCAGGCCACATGGGAATTATCATGTATCAATAGAAGTACAGAGTTTAAGTAGGTTTGATGTTCTGGGAATGGTACGTGGGAAGACGCCTGGTCATGATATGCGTTCACATGTGGTGGATCGGTTATATCCTTAACGAGCAGTGAGCGGGACCATCTAGTCCTAAGGTAACCAGATGATCCATGTTATATCCTTAACGAGCGGTGGGTGGGAGATCATTGGTACACAACGATAAGTCGTGGCAATAGATTTGATGTACTGTTATTCAAAGCGTTGTATCCCTGTCATGCGGTGGTTGGTTTATATCCTTAACGAGCTGGGGATGGAATGACGTAGTGTCCATGAATGCAGTGGATGGCTTATATCCTTAACGAGCAATGGGCAGAATGATGGTATGTCTATATATGTTAAACGATTGAGTCTATTCTTTCTAGATAGAGTATGTGGATTATCAATCTTAGAATAACAAAACGATAAGGGTTGAATTACGACGATTGGAATACATAAGAGATATTATTTAGTAGAACTATATCTTATGACTTCAATAACTTATTATACGCTGTAATAACCTGCATTTCCATTTAATTTAAAATTCATGTCCATATTTAATTTATGTGTATTTGCATTGGCATATTTTAATTCAATTAGCATGGTCTGCTTTTACTTTAATTCCAGTCACTTGTTTGGAATATCTATTTCTTATCTAATTCACATTTAAAGTTTATTGGGGGCCAAACTACAATTTTACAAAAGTTAGTAATACCTGTACGGATTTCAAAATCTGTATTTCAAAACGGTGAAAATAACTTCTATTAACTCAATCAGTATTTTTATAAAACCAGAAAATCAATTCTTAAGTTAACAGGAAATTCCCGTATTTTTGTGGTGACCACCGCGCCCCGAAAATACCAGTTTATGTCCAAAACTGTCCGCGCTGTGTGAACTTCCACAGATTTTGGAAGTGACTGATTTGGACATTTGCTTTATTTCCATTTATGGCAAGTAATCATTGGATAAGGCATTGTTTGGGAATGTTTAACTTGTGTGTGTTGTGTAGTGCCTAAAAGCTAAATTCCCAAACAACCAACACTTGACCCCTAGTACTCTACATGACCCCTTTAACCATTTTGGGAGACAATTGTAGTTTAAAATCTGTGTATATGTTTATACGTATGTATCTGTGTGTGTTTTCCCCAGCTTAAGTTAATTTTGAAAACAAATTTCATTTTGTTGAGTGATTGGGAATTTACTTGGCCACCAAGTTGCTCTTGAAATTCTATATATACATCCTCTACACTCTCCCATTACACATTCTGCACACAAAACATTCAGAGAGTTTGAGAGAGTTTCAGGGAGAGTGTTACTCATAGTATTTACAGAAATTATATAGAGAGAGAAAGCTCTTAATCCCCATAGCCAAAGCTTGGGTTTGAATTTCTTCATTTGGTTTCCTTTCTCAATAATCTCTTCTATCTATATCTCAGTGAGTATTATTAACTCACTCCCAATGTAATTCTATACTTATTTACTGATATTGTGTATGTATAGTTGGAACACCATTACTAATTCGTCCATGGAAGCTTGAGCTTCAAAAATCACAATTTTCCAAACTTAACTAAAATCTGTTTTTAGAGATGATTATGAATGATTATACATCACAAATGCTATGTTTGAAGTTTTAGAGCTTAATTTATTCATATGGCAAAGTATATTGAAAATGAAGTTTGGACATGTTTTAGATTTTCCTAAAATTGGAGAGCTATGGATCAAATGGTGTTAAATTAATCATAGATTCTTAATCCTCGTTGAAAAAGGAAGAGATCCATATATAACATGATAAATATACTTACAGATTTGAAATGGGTCAATTTTGGACCCTGTTTTATGAAACAGAGCAGTTTCTCCGGAGAAGATGAAGCCTCAGCTTCATCTCGCGCCACGATCGCGCGCGCGAGGAATCGCGCGAGCGGCCCGCGCGAGCGACCCCTCGCGCGAGCGACCCGCGCGCGCGAGGTATGCTTCCCCAGGCAGAAAGGAAAGTATATATATATATATATAAATGAAAAATTGGCTAGTCGCGCGAGCGAGGGTCGCGCGAGAACCCCTTCGCGCGAGCGATCCGCGCGCGCGACCTTGATTTCCACAGGCAGACAGAAAAGTTTATAATAAAAAGAAAATTTGGGCATATCGCGCGAGCGGCCCGCGCGAGCGACCTTTCGCGCGAGCGGCCCGCGCGCGCGAGGTCTGGCAGTTTCTGTTTTTGTCTGTTTTCTGCTAAGGGACTGTTTGGTTCAACTTTTTAGTACAGTCAAGGTTCTGTTTGGGATATTTAGTTAATCAGAACTCTATTTGGTTATGTTTTGAATGATTAAAACATTATATTGCAAGTTATCAATCCCCGTACGCGTGTTGTTCCTTTAATTCAGTGTTTTGCTTAGGTTCATGTGCATATCATTCATGTGGGGTCAGTGGTACATGCATGTGGGTGTCAGTCTGTGTGGAAAGAGTATGCGTTTGAGTTTGTGGTCGTGGTTTGTGGTTGTGGTTAGAGGTTGTAGTTGTGATTGTGGTTGTGGATTGAGTTGTGGTTGTAGTTGTGATTGAGTTGAGTTGTGGTTGTGGTTGTGGTTGTGGAGAGGGTATCTTTGAAATGCGACGGTGGCAAATATGGACACTCCCTGATGCCCATGGAAGCGTTAAAGTGTGTGAAGCCAAACTCGGACATTCCCTGGCACCCATGGTAGTGCTAAAGTGTGGCCTACGGACACTCCTTGATACTCGAGTCTGGATACTGCGTGAGGGGTTGCCCCGGTATTTGCATGGCGGTTAGGGTATTCAAAGTGTGAGGCATTGGACACTCCCTGGTACCCCGGACCAAAGTGTGAGGCAAACTGGACACTCCCTGGCGCCCCGTTGCTAAAGTGTGGCTATCTGAGTGTTTCAAAGATACCAGGAGTAAGATAGTGGGTTGTTGTGGCTGTCGAGAGAAAAGAGTCGGCAAGATGAGTGTGGTGCATTGTCTCATTACACGAGTATCTGTTCTTATGAATGATCGACCTTTAATATATTCCTTGTTGTTTTATAAATGAATTCTTTCTGCGGTTTAACTATTGATTTTACAAAACTGATAATGGAAAAAGGTAAATGGGTATGTTTTACATTTAAAGTCATGTTTTTAATACTCACCAGCTTCTTGAAGCTGACGACGTTGATGCGTCCTGGACATTCGTGTTCAGGCTTTTCAGGTTATAACCCGGAGGAATCATACGACTATGCTAATTGAGAATGGCTGCTTCTGGAATGAAGAAACTGTTTATTATATGTTTTAAGTTTTAAATTGCTTTGTTTTAAGGATGACTGTAACAGACTCTAAGTTATTGTTTTATTTTAAGGCGGTCTGTGCCTTAGTTGACCCCGTATCATAAGATGTAATAAGTTAGGAAATTATTTGTAAGCTTTGATTACTCTGCTCTGATTAATATGTTTTGTTGTTTGACGTTTGGGACGGAATCGATCCTTCAAACTGTCGCGACCTACGGGTCCATAAAGGAAATTAAACGCTTTCCTTATTTATGCTACGTCGGGGCGTGACATACGCTATATCATTGATACCCTGTGAGTCTCTATTCACTCAACTCTCAGTATGCTGACAGCCATTATTGCCTGGACATTCCCCGTCCAAATTACCCTATTCCTTTTAATGCAGCTAATGGAGCTTATGATGATGGCTACTACCCTGATGGAGAATACGCAGAAGATGGCCCCACTGATGCCGGATAAGGCTGTTATACTGACGATTGCCCTTACGCCAGCTGAAGATCTGAAGATAGTTTATCTAGTTTCTGTGTAAGCTAGCTTTATAATGCTGTTGAACTTTGTTAGTTAATGGGTACTTGGGCATATATAGTCTCCAGACCTGTTGTGATCCTGTGGACCATACTCTGATGTTTGTAATAGTGATATTGCTTTTTATATTTCAGTTGTTTCATTACTGTTCCTGTTTATCTTGTAGCCTAGTACTGCGTGGTGTGGATATTTAGTGATTTGCACTTGTCATTCCCTTTGGACCCAAAAAAGGAAATTTATTGTTCTCTATTTTTGCTGCTCCAGGGCGTGATAGGATTTTTGGTATCAGAGCTTTATATTGTGATACTTTCGTTCACTATTCGGTTCCACACCAGCTGGTCCTAGTATTTTGAATTCTTGAGATGAAAAATGAGTTTAAGATAAGTTCGTTCCTCTGAAGATAGATAGTTTTCTTTGTAGGTTAGCATTATGGATCCAGAGTTCCATAAGTTTGTGACCGATGCCTATGGAGGACACGTGATCCATGGGGATACCGTAGAGCCCGCTGATCTGGAGTTTTATCATGACCACATACACCAGACAGCTAGCCAATATCTAGATGAGGACATGTGGAAGGCTCTCTATGTGATCGGAAAGACCCACCCTACAAAGATGCGTATGGATGCTTATCATTCAGCAAGGATTGGTAGGGATATTTACCAGGAGATTACGATTGATCCAGAGCAAGCTGGAGATGGACGCTATTGAGCTTCGAGCCATTCTTGGAGGACCTATCGAGGTAGCTCCAGCAGTAGTACTACCATCACCAATACTTGAGGTACCTATTCTAGAGCTTGAGGAGCCAGAGTTACCAGTGGCTGAGCGGATGGTAGATGCCAACCCAGAGGAGGTTCCTGCCGAGGACATCGAGCCAATTAACCATGATGATGAGCCAGAGGATGACCTGGATGAGCCAGAGTTTGAGCCTGAGGACCCTGTAGAGGAAGACGAGATTTTTGAGGCACCAGTAGAGGAGGTTCCTGATGAGGGGGTAGATGTACCAGAGATACCCGTGGAGTTTGATTTACTAGCAGGACCTATACTACAAATGGAAGCTATTTCCAATATGGCGGCCGAGTGGGTAGCAGCGATGGTTGCATAGTCAGCTAGAGTTCCATTAGGACAGGTTGCATTAGTAGATGTTATGGCTCTAGTTGGAGATTTTGCTGAGTTGATCGCCGATGTAGCCGAGCCAGCTTTTGGTGTTGAGGAGGTGGAAGTTGACCACATGATTATCGAGGATTGGGATACTGGGGTGGTAGTAAGAGGAACAGCAGCACCAGTTGAGGATGATCCACCGGTTGAGATAGACATTACACCAGAGGATGAGGCACCCGTAGCAGGATCAGACGCTGATGATTTTTGAGTCAGAATCTGCAGGATTTAGTTTTTGTTAGGACTTGTTGTCCACCTGAGTATTTGGGAGCTTGAGAGATAGCTATTGACCATAGCTTTGTATAGATGTTATCCTTAGTGGTAGTATTGTAAATAGTTGACTTTAGCATTGTAATTGCTTTTGTCCTACGTGGTACATGGTATGGTTACTATGTACTCTATGGTACATCTTTTGATATATGAGCAGTACTTTTTGGATATTGAGTGTATGTTTGAGTTTGTGGTGCACTGTTTAGTAGAATTGTTAATTATTGTTGCTTCTAGTTCTATCTGTTTTCGCTTCTACGAGAAGAGTTTTAGCTAATCAGTGGATCTCTTGTAGGCGACACTCGTTATCATTATAGTTAAACCAAGGAATCAAGCACGATTAGGAGCCCCTATTTTAGAAGGCATGGATCCAACGGGAGTTTTCAAAGACTTCATGCAAAGGATGGAGCATGTGGAGATACTTACAATCACTTCACTCACTAGAGACCTGTTGCACTACCGCCACCGAGACAGACGGATGATAAGCTACTAGCAAATTTTTATGGTTTACGTCCCGATAAATTTGATGGGTTTATAGAACCATGGCAAACTGAACAGTGGATAAGGGAGATGGAATTAATCTTTGAAGCACTTGAGTGCAGTAAACAAGAGAAATGTCGCCTTGCTACGTTTCAGCTCACTATTCTGCCGCAGATTGGTGGGAAGCCAAAAGAGCTACGATAGGAGCCGCAGCTACAAGGAGAATGCCTTGGGGGACATTCCGAGAAGGACTTTTGGAAAAATACTTCCCAGAGGATGAAAGAGATCAATAGGAGAAGAATTTTCTCAGCTTGATACAAGGAGGATGGACTGTACGAGAATATACTACACAGTTCGAGCATCTATCTCGATTTGCCCAGCATATGATAGACACTCTGCAGAAGAAGGTGAAGAGATTTCACCAAAGATTGAACCCCTACCTCGGGCATATGATGGTTGGTCATCTGAATCAGTCATTTGAAGGGATTGTTAGATTTGCTGTAGGATTAGAGAAAGATGCCTATCCGACACAGCAACCACAGATAAATCGACCTCAGTCATCAAGAGGATTTTAGCCGCAAAATTTCCAGAACCAGCCACCGAGGAATGCCCAGAGTTGGAGAGCTCAGGGAAATTTTTAAGGAAACAAGAGAACCTGGGATGGAACCAAGAAGCCTCAGCAGGGTTATTCTCGACCCCAGCAATATTGCCAGTAGGGAGCACAGCCTCAAGCACTGCTAACAGCTCCGCCAACCAACAATGGAGGATGTTTTAATTATGGGAAGCCAGGGCACATTGCCAAGTTCTGCATAACTTCTAGGGTTAACCACCAGATGGGCACTAACTGTGAAAATTGCAACAAGCCAAGGCACTTGAGCAGGGATTGCCGTGCACCACAAGGAGGATATTATGGGGCACCAGTTCAAGGACCCTAAGGATGAATGCTATCATCCCAGCAAAAACAGGCTTTAATGCTGATAAGGATCAACATTTAGAAGGTACGTTTGTAATCTTTCATAGTCCAGTTAAAGCTTTATAATTTGATACTGGAGCTGCACATTCGTTTATCGCTATTAAGATTATCCATCAGTTGGGTTTAGAACCCCAGGCACTCGAGCCAGCACTTAATGCTGTGTCACCATTGGGAGTGACTATTAAGTTGGGTAAAGTGTGTAGAGATTGCCCATTGACCTTGGGAGATAGAAATCTTCCAGCAGACCTAGTAGTTCTGTCGATGTCAGAATTTGACGTTATCCTTGGAATGGATTGGTTGACTAAGTACAATGCCAACCTGGACTGCCCTACTAGGATGATTGTATTTTCGATACCAGGATAACCGACGATCAGATTTCAGTATCATATAACTAGTGGTATGTTCTTGACAAGTGGTTTAGCTACGATCAGTAGTAACTGTGCGAAACTCAAGATGGATCAGATTCCGACTGTACAAGACTTTCAAGATGTATTCCAGGATATTAAATGACTTCTACTGAAAAGAGAAATAGACTTTTGCGTGGAATTAATACCTGGTACATTACCGATATCAAAGACTCCATATATGATGGCACCAACTGAGATGTTGGAATTGAAGAAGCAAGTTCAGGAACTTGAAGATCTAGGTTTCGTTCGCCCAAGTACGTCACCTTGGGGAGCACCAGTTCTGTTCGTAAAGAAGAAGGATGGAACATTTCAACTCTGCATAGACTATAGGGAGTTGAACAAGGTTACAATCAATAATAGATATTCGCTACCTCGGATAGATGATCTATTCGACTAGTTACAAGGATCAAGGATCTTTTCCAAGATCGATTTATGTTCAGGATATCATCAACTTTTGGTTAGACCAGAGGATGTATCGAAGACTACATTCCGGACAAGATACGGGCATTATGAGTTTCTAATTATGCCTTTTGGATTGACGAATACGCCAGCATTATTCATGGACTTAATGAATAGAGTGTTTTGACCATATCTAGATAAATCCATTATAGTATTCATCGACGACATACTAATCAACTCAAAGACGGAGGAGGACCACAAGGAGCACTTACGGATTGCTTTGCAGACACTTCAAGATAACAAGTTGTATGCAAAGTTCAGTAAATATGAATTTTGGTTACAAGAAGCTAAATCCTTGGGACATGTTATATCTCAAGATGGTATCTCTGTGGACTCATCTAAGATTGATGCAGTCTTAAATTGGAATAGACTGACCAATGTGACAGAGGTCAGAAGTTTTCTTGGTATAGCAGGATATTATAAGAGATTTGTAGAAGGATTTTCTAAGATCGCAGGACCATTGACAAATTATACGAGAAAGGAGACGAAGTAAGAATGGATAGATAAGCATAAACATTCCTTTCAGGAGTTAAAAGAAAGATTGACTTTGATACCAGTACTCACGATACCTAAGAGTGGAGAAAGATATGTTGATCTACAGCGATGCATCGCACCAAGGACTTGGATGTGTACTTATGTAAGACAGGAATGTGATTGCTTACAGATCAAGACAACTAAAGGTACATGAGAAGAATTATCCTACACATGATCTGGAGTTAGCAGCAATAGTGTTTGCATTGAAGATTTGGAGACACTATATATATGGAGAGAAGTTTGATCTGTTTTTCGATCATAAAAGCTTGAAATATTTGTTCTCTCAGAAGGAGTTGAACATGCGACAACGAAGATGGATGGAGTTACTCAAGGATTATGACTTTTCATTGCAATACCATCCAGGTAAAGCAAATGTCATAGCAGATGCTTTGAGTCATAAATCTCGACTAGTGATTGCTGCATTACTAATTCGAGAATGGCAAGTATTAGAAGTTTTAGCTGAATTTGAGCTTTAGCCAGTGGAACCAATGGAAGGACAACATTTTGGATGTCTTATGGTACAACCAACTTTGATTAGCCGTATCATAGAAGCTCAACAGACAATAGAAGATTTGAAGTTATGGTACACAAAGATGTCAGCCAAAGAACCGGAAGTCTGGAGTATTAGTACAGACGGAGCTTTACGATGTAAAGGTAGACTCTGTGTACCTAATGAAGAAAATCTCCAAAAAGAAATATTGGATGAAACACATAAGTCACGGATGACTATTCATCCTGGAGGTACGAAGATGTACAAGGACTTGAAGCGGAATTTCTGGTGGGAAGGAATAAAGTGAGAAGTAGCTGAATATGTATCTCAGTGTCTTACTTATTAACAAGTGAAGGCAGAACATCAAAACCACCTGGACTGTTATAGCCGATACCAATTCCCCAATGGAAATGGGAACACATCACCATGGATTTCGTGGTAGGATTGCTGAAGTCACAACAGAGCCACGACGCTATTTGGGTAATCGTTGATCGACTTACAAAGGCAGCACATTTTATCGCCTACAGTATGACATATCCAGTAAAACATTTGAGCCGGATGTATCTACAACATGTTGTATGGTTACACGGAGTACTTGTTTCAATTGTGTCAAATCGAGATTCATGCTTTACTGCAGAATTTTGGAAGAGTTTCCAAACAACGATGGGAACCACATTAAACTTGAGTTCAACTTTTCATCAGCAGACTGATGGGCAGACTGAATGAGTCAATCAAGTAATGGAAGACATGCTACGTGCTTGTGTTATAGATTTTGAGAGTTCTTGGGAGACATACTTACCTTTGATCGAGTTTGCCTACAGTAACAGTTATCATTCGAGTATAGGGATGGCGCCGTTTGAAGCTTTGTACGAAAGACCTTACCGATCGCCACTATGTTGGGCCAAAGTCGAAGATACGCCACTTCTTGGTCTAGAGAGGGTACGAGAAACTAGTGAGAAGATTCAAATTTTCTGTGAGAAGATGAAGAAAACACAGACTCGACACAAGAATTATGCTGACAAGCGACGCAAAGACTTAGAGTTTGCCGTTGGAGATCACGTGCTACTCAAGGTTTCACCTATTCGAGGCCACCTTCAGATTTGGTCAGAAGAGAGGTAAGCTATCACCGTGATTCATTGGACCGTTTGAGATTCTAGAACATGTTGGAAAAGTTACTTATCGACTTGCATTGACTCCGAGGATGTCAGAAGTGCACAACGTTTTCCATATCAGTATGCTGAGAAAGTATGCTCACAACCCTGCACACGAGATCAACTTTGAGGATATTGAAATCAACGACAATGTCACGTTTAATGAAGGACCAATTTGCATCCTAGATCGAGGGATCAAGAAGCTCATAAGTAAGGAGATTCTGTTGGTCAAGATTCAATGGAAGCATCATGATGAAGGAGAAGCTTCGTGGGAACTAGAGTCAGAGATGCGTGAGAAGTTTCCGTCTTTATTTTAACTCTGTATGTTCTTGATTTCGAGGACAAAATCCTTAATAAGTGGTGGATGATATAATACCCTGTATTTTCAATAATTATTTAAAGCACAGAGATTCTATATGTTTCCTTTGATCATTCATGAAATTTTGCCTTCAACCGATCGAACTACTTTTAATCGATCAAGCATTCCTGAAGTTCAAGCGATCGAACCCTGTTCAATCGATCGAAACCCTACCGACATAAATTTAATACATGGTCCCTACTTCAATCGATCAAACTTTCTTCAATCTATCTAACCTGACCGATCTGTCCTCGAGCGATCGAACTACCTTTGATAGATCGAGAATGTAATCATTTGAAATCCTAAGTTTCCCGCAGAAACAGCCACCTGCACCCCTACCCCCTCTATATATACACTAGTTTTGTGTGTGTTAGAGTTTGCTAAACCTTGTAAGTTGGGAGAGTTGTGAGTGTGTTATATATATATACACATACCTATATTATACACATACCTATATATATTCTGTGAGAGAGAGAGAATAACAGGAAGAGGAGAAGAAGAATCAGAAGAAGAAGAGAAAGAGAAGGAAAGACAGAGACGAAGGGAGGAGCAGAGAAAGAGAGGAAGGAGAAGCCATTGGAGGCCATTGAAGCTTTTAAGCTCAAAGCTCAAGCCAAACGTACCCTAGGTGAGTTTTTACTCACTTAGACTCTTTATTATAATATTTTACAAGTTTTTGGCATGTTTAGTTGTATTTAACACGTCCTAAGACGTTTATATATATATATATATATATTGTTCAGAATCTACGGGAGAAGACGACTCTCGAGTGATTGAACAGAGTTCAATCAATCGAAAGTTCAATCGATCGAAACGACTTCGATCGCTCGAACTTTAGTTTTCCTCAATCGATCAAACTTTACAGAATATGGATTGTTCCCTTAGTTTATTATATATGAGGTTCTAAGATTCGATTCTTGTTTCGGACTTCTATTATGCAATTTTGGATGGATCAGGGATAATGTGACAACATAGATAAGTATGATTAAGAATAATGGATTAACATAATGACATTAGATACTATGTGGTTCTTGTATGAGTTTAATATCCGTTCATTTTAATCAGAGTAGTCAGACCGCATAGGAATTATCATGTATCGATATAAGTACTGAGTTTAATTAGGTTTGATAAGTTTTGGGAATGGTACGTGGGAAGACGCCTGGTCATGATATGCGTTCACATGCGGTTGATGGGTTATATCCTTAACGAGCAGTGAGCGGGACCATCTAGTCTTAAGGTAACCAGATGATCTATGTTATATCCTTAACGAGCGGTGGATGGTTTATATCCTTAACGAGCGGTGGATGGGGGATCACTGGTACATAGCAATAAGTCATGGCAATAGATTTGATCTGCTGTTATTCAAAGCGTTGTATTCCTGTCATGCTGTGGATGGTTTATATCCTTAACGAGCGGGGGATGGACTGACGTAGTGTCCATGAATACGGTGGATGGTTTATATCCTTAATGAGCAATGGACAGAATGATGGTATGTCTATATATGTGAAACGATTGAGTCTGTTCTTTCTAGACAGAGTATGTTGAATATTGGTCTCAGGATAACAAGACGATAAGGGTTGAATTACGACGATTGGAATACATAAGAAATATTATTTAGTAGAACTATATCTTATGACTTCAATAACTTGTTATACGTTATATCAGTGATACCCTGTGAGTCTCTGTTCACTCAGCTCTCAGTAAGCTGACGGCCGTTATTGCCTGGACATTCCCCGTCCTGTTCCCTTTAATGCAGATAATGGAGCTTATGACGATGGCTGTTACCTTGAAGGGGAATACGCAGAAGGTGGCCCCACTAATGCCAGTTATACCGGATAAGGCTGTTATGCTGACGACTACCCTTACGCCTGCTGAAGATCTGAAGATAGTTTATCCAATTTCTGTGTAAGCTTTATATTGCTGTTGAACTTTGTTGTTTAATGCGTACTTGGGCATATATTGTCTCCAGACCTGTTGTGATCCTGTGGACCACACTCTGATGTTTGTAATAGTGATATTGCTTTTATATTTTAGTTGTTTCAATTCATTACTGTTCCTGTTTGTCTTGTGGACTAGTACTGCGTGGTATGGATATTTAGTGACTTTCACTTGTCATCCCTATGGACCCAAAAAGGAAATTTATTTTTCTCTATTTTTGCTGCTTCGGGGCATGACAAACTTCATGGATTAAATTGATTATATCATTTCTATCAACCATATTGGGTGGTTGTTGATGACTTGGTTGGCCCATAGGAGGGTTCATTGCTGGTATTAGAGGTGGTTGAGGTACATTATCCACCCTCCTAGGATTTTTATTTCTTCGACCAACACATATTCCAGTAGGGTCTGGTTCGAATATAGGATTATTATTTACTCTCCTATTTTGGCCTATTATGTTCTCCCTAGGACTAGGTTCTTCGATATTCATTGGTCTATAGATCTGTTCTTGACCATGTCCTATATGATACCCTTGCATCCCTTCGAACATTGGAGTAGTAGGATTAGGGATAGGCATATAGAAACTTTCTTGTGAATTAGGCCTAAAAGAATGCCCATTTGCATGAATCGAAGGATTTGGCTGAAATAAGCCATGAGTATAATCTCTTCCATTCTGTCGAATCACAGAAGGATTTCCACTTGGCACCATTGCTGGTGTAAAGTGTGATATGTTGTTGTTAAGAAAAGTGATCAAAGTATTAACATTCTGAATCATGTTTCCCAAATGATCAAACACTAGTGTCAACTGATTCACCAAATCATGTTGAACTCCTGAACCAACATTTCCATTGTTTGGAATTGGATTCAAATTTTCAACTCCTATTTCTGGGTTTTTATCATTCACATGATTCCCAGTGTTACTACTTTGTGGGTCTTGGTGTGAAGGACCACCAATTTTAGGATTATTAACACCAGTATTGGCGTTATCCACAGACCTACTGCTTTGAAGGTTTCTGTTTGTCGTCTTTTGACACTAGCTTCCCACCGGGCGTGCCAAAAATGTTTGGTTGGAAAATTCCTCTAAGGATTTATGTGGAATTATATAAGCACGAGCGTGCCAGGAAAACAAATTGCCAATGTGTGTGATGTAATAAGTATCCAAACTGCGCCTCACCAGGGAGATTGTGGTGACGTTCGATGCCTTAACAAGGACTTTAAACGTGTAAAGATATGACTAATTGGAGAACTTCGAACTAAATAATGGATAACTACTCAAAAGAACAGTAAATGAAAATAGTAAAGAAACAAACTATTTTATTAAGTAAAATGAACTATAATCTAACCTTGAAGATTACTTCGAAGGTGTTCTAATTCGAACTCTAAAAATATTGATAAAAGTACAATATTTGTAAGGTATAAATGTGTATTGGTTAATGTTGATCGAGAGATCTCTTCTTGATCATAGACTCCCTCTATTTATAATCGTCGAGGCCTCACAGTAACCTATATGCAAAATGATCCTTCTCAACTGATAACTGCTTAATCACGTGGCACTACTTTGAATTGACATCTGTCTTTCAGTTATCCTTCCATGTTCAACACGTGTCCCATAGCAGTTATCTTTTTAAATAGAGTGGAATGACAAAAACTACCATAGTAACTGCCCTTACGTCATTTCCCACGCAATTAACTGACTTGCCATGTCAAATCCTTCGTGGCACTTTCTCATTGACTGGATTAATTCATACAAATAGATAGATAAGAGGTTAGAGGTGATGGGGAAAAAAATGAATGAGCCAAACCAAAAATTTGAAGAGGTTGGACCAAAGGCTCAAATTCAGCAAAACTGCTGTGATTTTCGGACGGATTCTGTGCTTAATGTGTTTGTGCTTTGAAAGTGGTTCATATAGGCTATTGAATATTCCAAAAAAATTTTGGGACAACTCTTATAGAGTTATGAGAACTCTCTAGGTGATTTTGCTTGATGTGGATAAGACATGAATGTTTTGTGATTTTTTTATTATAAGCACAGCAGTGGATTGGGCTAATGGCCGGTTGTGTTAGAGAGAAAAGAAGATCATGGCCCAAAAAAGGCCTTAGAGAGAATGGTAGTAGCTGCCGAGAGGCCAGAGAGCTAGGGCTTACCGTATATGTAAGGGGTCTTCTTTTGGTGCATGGATTACATAGGTATGTATATAAGTTGAGAGGGTTGTGTGAAGTAAATGGAGAAAAGATATTTCTGTCAAAGCCATCTTTTGATAGTTTTATACACAAGAAAAGTCAGATGATTGGTCTGCAAAATTAACCAAAAGCCTTTCTCAATAGTGTTCATCAAAAGGAAGGAGACGGGTTGGGTAAAAATATGGTGTCTACACTCAATTTCTTCATATTTTCTCTCTCCTACTTGCACTCACCCATATAGTGTATGTCTAGGAGAAAAATAATATAACTTAGATAAATTCATTATATTTCAACAATGGGAACAATGCTAAATTTGAAGGCCGCATTTGATTTTCACCATGATCTAAATAGAAAACCTAACCAAACTTATATCCAATTTATCTAAATCGCGAATGGAAATGTACAATTTCAAATTAATTTCTCCAATTTAGTATTTTTCTATTTGTTTTGTCTTTTAAAATAATTGCATAGCTAGTCAAATATCATACTATATATCCCTTTACTATACTATAATTACTCGTACATGAATACAGCTACATAAGGATATATGGATTTGTGTGAGGGTAATTCTATGACTTCAGACAATAATTACATTCAAGTCAAATTTTAAACTTTTAATTAATATAATAATGACAATTCAATCAACTTTTACTTCAATATTTCAGGTTCAATCAAATTTTGTAACGATAATTACAATTGGCTTTGGAAAAAAGTCAACAAACGCGACTACTTACATAATATTTACATATAAGTCAATTTTTGTAAGAAAAATTACAGAATGGTCATCTTTTGACACAACCATTTTTTTCCTTTATTTTTATTTTTATTTTTTATAAATGGTTAATTATACTCAACTTTTGCAACCATATTAATTTATGCTCAATTTTTGCAACCATAATTACAATTAGGTCCTTGAACTTAAAAAATTCATTCAATCATACCCAATTTTGACACTGCTAGCTTGAATTATTAGAAATTGTCACGTACGTTGTGTGTAATGCTTACCTGTCATATGTTAGGTTAAGACAAGCAAGAGAGATTGTGAATGGCTAAAAAATTATGCGATTTTGGGTATGATTGTATGCGATTTTGGATCTACTAGTCGAATGTGTTTTCAAATTTTATTGAACGTGATTTCGGATCTGATTGAATGCGATTTTTTGCACTATTCACAATATCACGTGTTTGTCTTAACCTAACATATGACATGTAAGCATTATGAGCAACGTACGTGACAATTTCTAATAATTTAAGCTAAAAGTGTCAGAATTTGGGTCTGATTGAATGAATTTTTGAAGTTCAAGGACCCAATTGAAAAAAAAAGTTTATGGACCCAACTGAAAACTAGTGTATAGTTTAATGGACTAAAGTATAATTTGCCTTAAAAAAAGTCAACAAAAATGGCTACTTACATAATATTTACATATAGGTCAATTTTTGTAAGAAAAATTATGGAATGATCATCTTTTGGCACCACCTTTTTTTATTTATATTTTTTATTAAATGGATAATTTTATACTTTGATTACACACGTGCACACACACATGGTTATATGCTTAACTTTGCTCATTGAGTTAAAATTTGTATCATAATAATTATTCTAGTCTTATTGGGCATACATGCCAATATAAATACAATTTAAGTAATGCTATGATTCCCAAATCATGTGGCAGGGTTATGATTCATGTTTGCAAGTAAGTCTATTGAATACCTATTTTGATACCCTAATTAAACTCTAAATCCTGAATTTAGAAGTCATTCTATGCCTTTTTTAACATCACAATGTTATTTCCTATTAATAAATTCTCAAATCACAACTTAGTTTCAGTTTAAACTATGTTCAAACCAATATTCTGTATGGTGTTTTAATTTTTTAAAATTAATTTTTATACAATTGCATATGTTAATATTACACACACAAATACCTATAAATTGAATTCATACACACAACATAAATATGCTAATATTTTGATCTTTTAGTTATAATTTGTACAATCATACTGAATTTAGAAGTCAATTTATAGCTTCAAAATTATGACTTCTAAATTCAGTATAATTCTACAATAGGAACAGAGATAAATTAATACAAATAATATAGAAATACTGACATTGTTGTTTTTCATTAATTTATTACATTATTACACAATTGAGAAAGAGATTTAAAATTACCAAAATATAAAATAGCCAAATTGTAAAAGCCAACAAATCTAATAGGAAGGAGATTCGCACGTACGTACAACACATGTGCATGTATCCTAGTATATATGAGTAAGTCTTGGGACACCGAAATGGAGGACACTGATCATTCGGTGCACCATTTCGATGGCTGTAGCAAGACTGAGTATGTATATATATATATATATATATATAAACATACCACACAATTACTTTGGAAACATCATACTATATCTTACATACATATATGTAAGTATATTTGATTATGGAGATGTGCTTGTTGGTCCAGTAGAGTGACCAACACCAGGACTGTGACCCGGTGTGGTGGGTCGGAAATCTCCTCCGTCGGTCTCTTTGACAAAAGCAGCAATAGTATTGGGACTCTGACCCGACCCGTTGGGTCGAAAATCTGCTCCGAATTCTTCTTGGATGTTCAATTTCAGAATATGGTCACCACTTTTCTCATTAATGGTTGCACATTTGCCACACTTCATATTTTTCTCAATTTTCAATTCCCTTCCTTCACTCAACATCAAAACACTAGCGAAAAATAATACAAAAAGGAAAGCACAAGTGCACGTGACCTTGGCCATTAGTCAAGAAAATTGGCTATTGTGGAGAGAGAGAGAGAGAGTGCCTTCTAGTTATGGCATTCTTGGCTATTTATAGACTTTAGTGTTGGTGCCAAATACCAAACAATCTACAAAAAAATAATATGCACACACACTCACACACATACATGTATAAAGTAATTTTGATGGTTGATATTCATTTATCATATCAAGATTCTTGTCCCGAAAGAATTAGAGGATGTGAATATATATTCTTAATTAGGTGGTTGACTATCTAATCTCTTCTTACTCCATTTTGCATGTCCCATGCATTTTTCTTGGTTCCTCTAGTGTGTGAGAAATTATTTGATGTGACCGTAACACCGTGTAGACGACTATTGTGATCTCTAATCAGTACTGCATGACTCACATAAAACTCACAGAATACTCAAATCGCGGTGGAAGTCACATGCACATATGTCACGATCACACAGATGTGATTGTCACATAAGATAATTGGTAAAAGCATTTTTTAATTGGAAGATGCCACTCAAAAAGTGGCACCTCAATATATATGCAAAAATATTGTTTTAAAAGATGATTGGTTGTAAGATTTTTTTGGAAGATGATTGGTCAAGATATGTAAATAAGAAATTGTTAAGTACACCAAATTTAGTTATCTATATAATTTTTTTTATCACATGAAGTGTTAATGGCAGTGTTGAAATTACAATACAAAATTATGCCCTTTTAATTTGTAATTGAGTAATGCAATAGTTCCCAATCCGTAGTGATCGTGGTACTATAGATCATTGCATGTGGTACTATTCCCTTAGCATTTGGAATATCCCAAATTTAAGAATGTAGCATTGGTTTTGCTAATTAATGCAAATATTACTTCTCTTGACATTTAGTAACTTCTTTGGTTGACTTTTTTGGATCTCTCTAGCATTAATATAATATAAATGGTAAATATCATCTACCTCCTTTAAGATTTGGCCTGATCACACTTGTCACCCTTCACATTTCAGATATCACACGACCTCCCAGCTTGTCAGACTTTGTCAGTAAACGGAGACAACGGAAAGTGGCAAATGACATTTATAACCTTACCATTTAACCCTTACAAAATTACTTAATTTAATAAAGTTTAAATATTTTATTTAGAATAATGTGTAAACCCAATATACGTACATTATATATACACACATTTATATATGTATAAATACGGATATATATGTACTCTAATGCAAACCCAATATATGTATATATGCATATATGTATTATACATATATACAAGAAGTAGTCGCTAGGTTGGAAGCTGTTCGCTCAAATCTCCGATGAAGAAGCAAGCGATTATTCTGATGGCGATGAGTTTCTAAAATTGAAAACTAGGGTGGTGGGGGGGGGGGGGGGGGGGGGGGGGGGGGAGAGAGAGAGAGAGAGAGAGAGCTGGTTTATGGAGATAGAAAAATATGATTTGGTCCCTAATTATGGCCATTAATAAGAATTGATCCTGACTTAGAAATTAATCCTTAATTTGTAAGTTAATCAATAATTAGTCACTATTCCTCAATAGTTAGTGTAAATCCTGACCATTATACTCTTATCATACATTTATACATAACTGTATATATATATACACATATATATGAAACATGTGAAATACAAATGAAGTTAAATTAGGTAGTTAACATGAAACACGGAACAAATTTTTAGGAGATCATGGGTAATGGGATTTATCCCAAAAATCATGCTGATTGTAGTTCAAAACAATACATTTTAAATCTATATGTAATTTGTTTATTGTAGAAAAGGATTTGTATGTGTTATTGATTCGAATCCTAGAAATAACAAATAATTTTGTGTGGAAGATTGAAGGTTTGATAAAAAGGTGAGAAATTCTCACAATATAGTGTGAAATTCATAACTGTAATTAACAATATAGTACGAATCATGCTATAATTCATAATCTTAAGAATTTAGTGATAAGCTTGTTGGAAGAAGTGACTTAGTTGTGAGAAATTTCGTATTATATCCATTCAAAAAGTGAGAAATTTCACATTTCAGTCCATTCAAAAAGTGAGAAATTTGTATTACTAAGTGAGAAATTTGCTATTAGAGCATTCGAAATTGCCCATATGATTAGATGTACATATGCATATATGCACGGTGTACCACCAACACAAATAAGGTGTGTGAATGACGGGTATGACAAGTGTAATCCATGAAGAGCATGGACAAGAGAATGAATATTGCTAAATTCAAGGAGTTTCCTTATTTTACTCAACTTTCAGATTTGTTTGCTAAAATCAAGGAGTTTCCTCACTCTGGTAAATAACGTAGTAGAATTGAAAGTGAGAATTTCTCACTATTAAGTGTATTAAGTGAGAAAGGTAGTGAACTTACAGTGTGATGTTTTCTATATATGATTCAGTCATTAAATGAAAATTTCTCACTCTGCTAATAATTAGTGAGAATTTCTCAGTATTAAATGAGATTTCTCACTTTAACATACTGAACATGTACAATTTCTCACTTAAATTATAAGTGAAAAAACGCAAATTTTTACACTACACAAAAATAAAAAAAAATTCACTTCAACATATTTATCATGTACAATTTCTCAGTTAAATTAGAAGTGAGGAAAAAACAAATTTTTACCAAGCAAAAACAGAAGTGAGAAAATACCCACTTTTTATACAAACTCAACCATTCACACATAGATTAGATCAAATATTTCTCATTTCCAATATTTGATGAGAAATTTCTCACTTCGACATTTTTATCATGTACAATTTCTCAGTTTAATTATAAATGAGAAATACAAAAAATTGTATATCTAAGAAAAACAGAAGTGAGAAATACTAAATTTTTATACAAACTCAATCATTCACACAGAGAGTAGATCCGAAATTTCTCACTTCGACATGCAAATACGAACCATCAAATTGATGAGAAATTCAAATTTTCTTGCCATTGTCGTCTTTGTCGAAGCCCAAAAAATGAGAAAATTCTGATAAAAAATCTAAAATAAAACGAACAACGAATTTTGAGTTTCCACCAAATCGTGAGAAATTTTGCAACCAAATTTGTGAGAAATATGTGAATCGCTTGATCTTCAGTCTATTTTGATCTCTACGAATCGCCTAACTGTCGATCATCTTCTCCAGCCACATTCGTCCATCGTCGCTCTCCTTCAATCGCCTCCAAATCGTTGGAGCTATGTGGATTTACAATTTCTCTAAAAAAAAAATTCCAAATATCTCATTGAATAGCATGATTTTAGAAGAAACGAGATTTATGAGATTTTTAATTTCCATTTTTGAAAATGCTATAATGTAGAAAAGTCAACAATATGCATGGATGTAGGGTGTTTTGGTCCTCAAAATAAACTGGGGGCTAATTCTATTTTCATTTTAATAAATGACCTATTTTTAGTTAAGTGTCTATATTATGACTAAATATTAAGTTACTCTTATGGAAATGAGTTTGGGTCTAATTTATTTATGGAAGTGGGTTTGCAATCATGATGCTTCCACCAAATTGATTTGGATTGCACTCTCAATATACGTATCAATTCATGAATAAAAAATTAATTTTTTGAAATTGATGATTCAATTCAAAGTTTGCACTTGCCCAGAGAGGTGGGTTTGTTTTTGGTTTAATTGGAGCAAAAATTGGTTATGTTTCTCCGTTTTTGATCGACTTGGAATATGCTGCTTTGACATTACCTGTGGTGATTATGGTGGTGGTGAAGTTGGTTGTGGTTGTGACTTTAATAGGTGGTGATGTGGCAGTGGAGATTGTTGCTAATGGTGGATGTGAATGGTAAGTTGAAACTGTGGTGGTGATTGTGAAAGGTGTTAGATCAATAGTGCAGTGGTGGTGGTAGTTGACCAGAAAGAAATGGTAATTTTGGCATTAAACATTTTTCTAAATGAGGTTAATGAAAATTTGTTAGTCAAACTAACAAAGATTTAAGGGAATGGAGGAAATTAATACTTTTAATTTATGTGAAGGAAGTTAGTGCGATATCTGAAACGTGTGTGAGAGGTGACAAGTGTGATCCGACCAAAACTCAAGAGAGGTAGATAGTTTACCCTAATATAAATGTTGTCTATGTGAGCACTTATGGACTAATACTATTGCACCATATATACTTTCTATTGTTTGGAAAATTAATTGGTCAATATATGTGAGTATTGTCTATTTGGAGTGTGGACACTAAGGGACCAATGAACAGACCAAATGTAATTAAAGATTTGTACTTTAGGTTGTGTTTGATTCATGAATTTTGAAATAAATAAAAGGGAAAGAATAATAAGTAGGAAAACTTCCCTCATATATATATATATGTTGCGTTTTTTTTTCATGTTTAAATAACATTACAAATTAAGAATTTCTGAAATATATATAATCATAGTATATGAATAAAGGAAGTGAAATGAATCACAAAATTTAAAATATTTAATTTATCTCTCAACTTATTTTAATTTTTTTTTTTCCTTCACATTTTTCTCATCGATCATCATTTCCTTATTAATCAAATAATGGAAATTATTTTTCTCTTTGTCTTCCTTTCTTTTCCATCAATAAATTCAAGAATCAAACAAAGCATTTTTTTTTTTTAGTTCTTGTATCTCCAAATATATCATTTCGGAATAAGAAATACCTTAACATGCATGAGTGAGCAAGATATGTAATTTGTTGAGTGAACTCAAACAATTACACCCACTTGGTGAGAGGGATGTTTCTGGTACTAATCCAATATGACCTTGAAGAGTCTGGTACGGTCCTTCTTGACTTGTTGGAGGAACTGTATATGCATTATATCTGGATGTAATTTCATGTGCCTACATAGTGAGTCCAAGGCTCTTCCTTCTAAGAGAGTATCTTGTTGGAAGTGACCTAAAAATGTCCAAATACACTTTGATGGCTTTTTTTTTTTTTTTTTTATCATTACTTCCCTTCACAAATCTTGTTTGTGTTGTTACATGAGAAATGCAATAAAAACTACCTATTTTAATCTAGATATGAAAATCTTGTGGTCCATATTAGTGGATGACATGTTTAGAGAAGGGGAAAAAAAAAAAAAAACACGAAAGAAAGTTAGGTACTTCCAAATATTTTTCTCTATGTTTTGAATAATATTTGAAATTTAATATCTGTAGATATAGTTGATAATCAAGAAAAGTGATAGGGAAGTGACTTGTAAAATTAATTAATTATTTATTTATACTTATCTTTCATCCTATTTTCTTAATGTTTATACTAATTAACTAAAGAGCATTTTTTTAGTGCTTTCTTTTTTCTTCCCAATAAATTCATGTACCAAAGGAGGAGAAATTGATCCATTGAGTCATTTCTAAATGAGTAATATTTGGGACACAACCTTCATACAACTTTCATACAATCTCCCTAAAAGATGTATCTATCTCTCTCATGTGATGTCACTGGACCCCACAGTGACACAGGTAGAGATGTAATCCCTCCTTAGTACTTATAAATTAAAGGATTCTTTGAGACTTTTAATTATTTAAGGAAGGTTACTTGAGTATGGTGAAATCATAGATTTATTTCTTTTATTATTGTTCGTATTTTGAGTTTCAATTTACAATGTCACACCAAAAGAAATCTGCAATGTCACATGAAATAAGAAGTGTAAGATTTTATCTTATAAAGGGTAAACTTGATAGTATCTAGTGGGAGTATATTAGATTTCAAAGAAACTCTAAAAATGAGAAATCCAATGAAATAAAGAATTTTTAATTTAGTAAGAAAAAAATCTAGATATATGGTGTCTTCTAATAAGGACAATAATGTCAAATCAAAATTAGACACAACAACGAAAAAGTACAATTGACCTTAAGGAGAAAAGTGCGCACTATAAGTTCAAAACCTTTACTAAACAAAATAAATGTCAACAAACCCTTAAATGACACATAGCATATACAGATCCAAGAAACAAACCATTCTCAACTGTAATGTTACACTTTATAAATTTGAATCTTATATTTTATTCTTAAATGCTTAATTAGTTGTATTAGATACAGTGGCCCGAGATATCTCCGATCGGTCACAACATGTGATACAACTTTTAAAACATATAAAAACCAATTTTGCTATTTAAATTTGTGAAGTGAAACATTTTCTTTCTCTCAAATACTCTTTGTTGCAATCTCTATCTAGATTGTTGTGAAAGGGATGGCACCCTGGCTCCTCAAGTTGGGGAAGCTCCCACACTACTCAATGAAGTTGAACCACCCAAAAAAAGAAAGGGCACTTAAAAGAGTCCCTAAATGGTGCACAACCTATGAATGTTGGGTATTTTAGCAATTATGACATGGTTGAAACTGAAAAAAGTATTTCTCAAAAGCCGTCAAATCCTGACCGTCCAAAATAATCCGTGGGTTGGGCTCGCACCACACATTAAGGATATCCATCTTGGCCCCCAAGCCTCCCAAAACAAAATCTAAAAGCCCAGCCCAGCCCGGCCCGTGATATGATTCTGAATTTTTTTGGAAGGTGCATTTAGGCATAACATGAAAATGAAGTAATTTCTCTTTGTTGGAGAATCTATAATAATAAACAATAATTTGACAATATCAAATTTTGAGTTAGAATTAGTCAAATATGGGTTTTAATTCTTTAAGCTTTATAAACTAGCTCTCTCTCTCTCTCTGAAACGTAAAGAATTAGATAAGGTACTCGCCACAACCCTTTTGCATTGCTGTAGTCAGAAATAGATCAAGATCCTTAAATGGTTGTGATTAACATAACAATATTGGGGCCCACCCCAAGACCCCGTTGTTCTTCTCGTGGACCACTAACCACTGCCCATTTTGCAAAGAATAACTTAGGGTATATTTAATAACCCGATTACACTTATTCTTTTCAAACAAGTTTGATAATGTGTAAAGACTCAATATTTAATCGAAAAAGTATCCAAGAACTTTAATTTAAACATTTTTAATGAAAACTCAGGTGAACAAATATTTTCTGCATTCTAAATTCATAGCTTAAAATTTCTAACATTAAGAATTCAGTACTTCATTATTATTATTTTTATTTCATCAAATCTCTTTTTTCCAGTTTTATCAAATGGAGTAAATATTGAATACAACCGGAATACCACGTTATTATCTATCCACTCTAATACATTAGGAGATCATGGTTATGTGGAGGAAGGATTCCCATAATAATAGGAGGGCATATAAATGAAAAGAAAGCTATTGGTTAGACATACTATGTCGTTGATAGTATCACGAATGTATTGAATATTTTTTTCTATCAAATGGGGTATTTGTGAGTGAAATTAAAAATGGGTAAATTACACTTTGCACCCCTTTAGTTTGTGTTTAATGTCACTTTGCTGACACTCTGGTCCTTATAGTTTTAATTTAGGAGCATTGTAGTCCATTCATAAAATCTTCTATAATTTTTTACTGAAAAAGGTTACATGATGCACGCATGAGGTATGATTAGGGACATAGTAGTAAATTCACTTAGAGAATTACAATTTACACTCCTATATTAAACATGAATTTGTTAAAAATTGTAAGAAAATTTGATGAATGGACTATATTGAACCCAAATTGAAACAATAAGAACCAAAATGTCAAAATTAAAACTACAGGAATCAAAGTTACATCAAACCCAAACTGTAAGGGTGCGAAATGTAATTTATCCTTAAAAACATTACAGGGATAATAATGTCTTTTCCTTATGTGTTATAGAACAAATTGGTTCTTATTTTTTAGCGCGAATTGCGCCTAGTACGCACAACTGAATCTCTCTCTCTCTCTCTCTCTCTCTCTCGAACAGGACGAAGAAGAGGCGGTTCCTCGCGGACACCTTCAGAGGCTAAAGTGGGATCGGCCATTGCCCTTTTTCATTCTCTCTCTCTCTCTCTCTCTCTCTCTCTCTCTCTCACACACACACACACACACACACACACACACACACATCCATTCTCATTCAGGTACTACTCTCCCTAAATCTCTCTACATGTAATTTTGTGTAAGCAATTTCATCTGTTTGGTTCAAACTCTTTCTTTTGATTGAAACCGAACCCTAATGTTGTTCGAAAGAATTTTTTATTTTGGTTCTTCCCTGTAACATATTTGAACTGTTAGTTATACAATCATATTTGTATACACGCAATTAGTTATGGGTCCTATACATACATTTTAATCTTGCCACAACTTTCAATTGAGTTAAACGTTGAAGCACTGCACCGCTCTCATTTTCTGACATCATTTGCAGTTTCAGTAATGCTATTTGGCAATCATCTGTTCTAATTCCCTCTGTCCCTTATTAAGGCAATGTTTGGTTTATGGTTTTAGTGATGGAAAAGAAAAGAGAAAGGAAAATAAGAAGGAAAACTAGTTCTCTCGTGTTTTTGCTTCTGTTTATCTTCATGCTTGAATAACATTAAAAATTTAAAAATTTCTAAAATGTAATTGTAGTATTTAAATAAAGAGTAATGCTGTTCTTGACAAATTTGTGTCCCAAATGTAGTTCTCAACACATTGGATGCCCTCTTGATTTTTATTGAAGGATGTTTAAGTGGTCGCACTATTTTTTTTACGGTGATCATACTTCCAGATGTGTTGGGAACCACATTTTGAATGACTATTAACATTCATAATGTTGAATTTATTTCTCAACTAATTCTCTTTTCTCTCATATTTTTCTCATCGTTTTCCTAATAACCAAACAAAGGAAAAAGTTCTCCTCTATATTTTAAATGCAGGCACCACACAAAGCCAAAGAGTCGCTTTAGGGATTCCAACTTTTCAAGTAACCTTTTTATTATTGTGAAATTTTTTGACTTTCCATTATTGCTCTTTTTGAATTTCAAAATTCTAATAACACAAAAGAAGAAGTGAGAGAATTTTATGGTTAAGGATCCTCGGCAGCACCTTTGGGTAGGTGCTGCCAACCCAGCAACACTATATATATATATATATATATTCTTTTAGTGGAAAGACAAAAAATGGGTGTGCTATCAGCACCTTATTTGTGCTGCGAGGATCTATGCTCGAGTTTTATATAGTGAAAGAAAAACTTGAAAAAATGTATAGTTACAAGTAAATCGACTTTTCAAAAAGGATTCTTAAACTGGGATATCCAATAATGGAATAAAAGAATCTTAATTTGGGGAAAATATTGCTTACTACGGTTATTTTGCGGATGTTGTATCACAAACCAATAAGATGTCACTATTAGTTTGGGACGGAGGGAGTAATTTGTTGTAATTAGAAGAACAAGTATGTATAGAAATTGTAGTTGTACTGTCACTGGGCAGTGGGCACTGATAAGGGCTGTGTTTGAAATGTTATTGTAACTCAAAGTTGCGATCTTTAGGTACCACTTTTACAGATCACTGACGGGAAAAGAGGGCTATTGTGTATCCAGGGCCAGATGGATGTAAGGGCAAGGGGGGCTCAAGCCTCCCCAGATTTTCAAAAATTACTAATATTAACCTATGAGCCAAAATATTTTACATTCAAGCCCCCCCTGAAATTCCATTCAAGCCCCCCCTAGTTATGAAAATTACCTACTAAGCCTCCCCCGACATTATAAAATTATCTTACTAAGCCCCCTCTCTTTTAAGTTTTTGTATTAATTATAAAATTTGTATAAAAAAGTCCAAAATATACACAAAAAATGTATAAATATGTCTAGAATATGCATAAAAAAGTCTTTTCAATGTAAATTGCAGAAAAAAGAAATATATACATGGTTGTCATATCAGGATTCATATCGTGAATCGAAATTATACATGTGGATCGAATCGGGATTCGCGAAATGTAAGATTCGGTAACAAATTAAAAAAACCTATAATCATATCATTTTCTTTCTAGGCTTGTATAAACATATCCTAAGTGGTTTAAAAGAGGGTTGGTAATCAATTTTTTTTAAAAAAAGAAGGGAAAATTTAAGTTTTGTGCCTAGCAGTCAAGTGAATGGTAAGAATCGCGAATCAAATTGTACGATTCACTTGCGAAATGTAAGATTCGCCTTCGACATATGTTCGATTTGTGTATCGATTTGTATCGTCTTCATGGTGAATCGTATCGAATTGTACAATTCGTATCGCGAATCATACAATTTTGACAACAGAGAATATGCATACTTCAAGTCCTACTCAACTTGAGTAATCAATTCTTTTTTTGGCCAAGCTTGAATAATCAACTCACATTCCTTAATTTTGATACTTCAATTCATACTCAGGTTTGAAGAGGTGGTTTATATGGTTGATTTGGTTGTCCCCAAGTAGAGATTGTTGACAAGAATTTGAATGAAGCGAAACAATGTGAATGAGAGATTGCTTTATGGGCTCTGACTGGCAATCTGTTGGTTAACTAGATACCCTCAAGATGGAGAGAGTCAGGACAATTCTAACTCACACATATCCTTACCCACATGAGCATTCACGCCATGGTGTTATTGCTGTGGTTGTAGGTTGCCTATTCTTTATCTCATCAGATAATATACATACTCTCGTACAGAAGTTGGACAACAACATCAAATGGTGGTCAATGTATGCTTGTTTGCTTGGTTTTTTCTATTTCTTTTCATCTCCATTTGTGGGGAAGACAATTAAACCAAGCTATTCAAATTTCAGTCGGTGGTAAGTTTTGATGTTTTTTTTTTCTCTGCAATCCTGTACATGCCCGTATATATGCGTATACACATATTGTGGGATTTTTTTTCTTTTCGCAGGTACATAGCCTGGATTTTAGTGGCAGCTCTGTATCATCTTCCCAGTTTTCAATCAATGGGAGTGGATATGAGGATGAATCTCTCTTTGTTTTTGACAATATACTTATCATCCATTCTGTTTCTTCTGGTTTTCCATGTTATATTCCTTGGCCTCTGGTATGCTGGTCTTGTTGCTCGTGTGGCTGGAAAGAGGCCTGAGATCCTGACAGCTCTTCAAAATTGTACTGTAAGTCCTTGAAATGCATCTATATATTCACTTCACTGTTCAGACCTCATCTTTTACATGTAAACCATGATATCTCTTCTGACGTCTTCACTAATTGTGTAGGTTTTAAGTATTGCCTGCTGTGTATTTTATAGCCATTGTGGTAATCGTGCTATTTTGAGAGAAAACCCATTTGAGCAAAGAAATTCTGGTTGGTTTTCCTTTTGGAAGAAAGAAGAGAGGAACACATGGCTTGCAAAATTCCTTCTTATGAATGAGTTGAAAGACCAGGTCTGCTCGTATTGGTTTGCTCCGGTTGGGTCCGCTAGCGATTATCCACTATTGTCTAAGTGGGTTATTTACGGAGAGGTCTTGTAGCCATACAATTTTTTGATATTTACTTTTTCTTGTAAATATTGCATAGGATCTTATGTTTTTTTTTTTAACTTCTTCTAACGTTTCCATTTTTTTCTTCCTTTCAGTTAGGTTGTAGTGGTTCGTGTAAGGAATCACCGGATGAGATTTCTCCCATATATTCATTATGGGCCACTTTTATAGGCCTTTATATTGCCAATTATGTAGTGGAAAGATCGTCAGGGTGAGTGTTAACTAGTGCATTGATCTTAAAAATGTATCTTAATTTTTCCTTTGAAGTAACAAGGGCTTGATGGAAACATTTTCTTATTTGATTTTTCTTTAAACTTTGTGCGGCTTATTCCTTTAAATTAGCTGATTGCTAAGGCTGTGTTTGGTAGCATTTCTGTTTTCGAAACTTGAAAACTAGAAACTAATTTTTTGTTTCTCTGATTGGTTATGATAATTTGTATACCTCTCTACTTCATTTATTTTTGACGTTCGCCAGATGGGCTCTTACTCACCCTTTGTCAGTCGAAGAATTTGAGAAGTTGAAGAAAAAGGAAATGGAGCCTGATTTTTTGGATATGGTTCCTTGGTACTCAGGGTACATACTCTTTATCTCTTTATTCTCTTCCGATTATGATTTCTTTTCTCTTTGGTGGTGTTGGTGGTTGTTGGAGTGTGTGTGTTTGTGTGTATGTGAACAAGGAGATGTGAAAAAAGGCTTCGTGGGTTCTCGTAATGTTGATGACACTATTTGTTGCAGGACATCAGCTGATTTGTTCAAGACAGTTTTTGACCTCCTTGTATCGGTGACTGTATTTGTTGGACGTTTTGATATGCGCATGATGCAGGCAATTTTTTATTAATATATTTTATTATCTTTTGTATTTTCTGTTTTAAGTAGTGGCTAAACTATCTCTCCGTGTGTCTCCCCTCTGAATACTTTCAAAACATGCTTTTTGGTTCCAAAGGAATCCAATTTCTCTGTCTGTCATTAATTGGATTCTTTTTGGGTTTAAGTCTGTAATTGAATTGTTTAGGCTATGTTTATAGATGTTTTACCTGGCATAAACAATCAGAGTCAACCATCTAACAAGAAATACTTTGTGCTAGTTTATTGAGAAGTGGTATTTTATGGAAAATGCTCTTTCAAGAATTTTGCTTTTGCAATATCTTGATAACTGTGGACTTTAAAATCCCCGACACGGCCTAATATATGTCCCTTTTCTCTCTCTGTCTATACTCAACGTTTAGAACTTCCTATTCTTCGTGTGTACTAATTTATCCCCCTTCTGCTCTAATTTCAGTGTATTCTTTTATTTTGATACAACTCTTTATCAAAATCAAGTACTTTCTAATTCTTTAGGAGGCTTATATTGTGCCTCTAACTGTACTAACCAAACTATTCATATTCTGATGCTATTTTTTCATTTGTACTCTTTCTGATATCGTCAGGCCGCGATGAGTAGGGTACAAGATGGAGCTCGACAGGAGGATTTTTTATACGATCATTTTAGTGGAAAAGATGATATGTGGTTTGACTTCATGGCAGATACTGGTGATGGTGGAAACTCCTCATATACTGTGGCGAAGCTTCTTGCTCAACCTTCCATTCAGTTTCGAAGTGGTGATTTTCGGAATACTCTCCCGCGTGGAGACCTGCTGCTCATTGGGGGTGATCTTGCGTAAGCTAGACAATTTTCCTTTTTCATGATTTATACGACATGGCTGTTGCTGTATGGTCCGTTAGGATTGTCTGTTGCTTATGGGTTTAGGCAGAAGCAGAAGTAGAAGCCTAATCAGAAGGGCGCCATGGGAATTAAGAAAAATCCATGAAAACCTAAATCTGTTTCCACGTTTGAGCTCAAGCACCTCTGGACCCGCTTCCATCAAAATGTGCTTTTCAAGCTCTGAAGTGCTGCTTAAAGTTTATTCAAACAGGCTATTTTTACATTTTGGGTCCTAAAAGCACGTTTGGGCCCACACTTGCATCTGAGAAATGAAAATGGCCTTAGTTATATTTTGAAAACTGTGCATAGTTAATCGGTCTAAGGAATTATTTGATGAATGTTTAATTTGTTTTGCATGTACTATCCGAGCAATGATTGGATCATATTTTTCGAAGTCAAGTGACTTTGTAGGATTTGATACTTATAGGTTGGTGTGAGATATTTTCTTTGAAAAAGGTGTCGGTCTACCTTTCCTTGGGGTTTGAATTAAGCACCTTGAAGGAAGCATGTTCTGAAGTCTGCTAGAGGGATTCTAAGGATCAAGCGTGGCCGCAGATCATTTGAAAGTACAATTAAACAACATATCTGGATTGATTGTATTTTTGTTAGTTAGAGGACCTATTTTGTTTTCTCTCCTCTCTCTGAAATTTGTATGACTTTGGGAACTGGGAAATGTTAGAATTTCGATCCGAGTGTGTAATATAGTATATCCCAATACAACAACATGACACGACACTGTGATCAAGTGGTCTTGGAGTTCCTGAGATAGTGTTCAATGGTGTCATGTTCATCTCTTGCTTGTAAGTTTAGTGGTAAATGTTTAGGTGTAAGGATATATGTATTCAATTGAACTTGAAAATTAAGTGTCTGTAATTGCACATTTGGAAAGTTGTTGATTAAAAGGTTTTTTTTTTTTCCTCCCCTTCTAATGGTTTGATAATTAAAATTTTTTATCCTTTGCACATGAAAAGATGCTATAAGCTGTTGGATTCAGTTAAAAAAAAGAAGAAGCTTATTTATAAATTCTTTGTTTTCTTCTAGGTATCCTAATCCATCAGCCTTTACATATGAAAGGCGATTCTTTTGTCCTTTTGAATATGCTCTCCAGCCTCCACCATGGTATAAAGAAGAGCATGTAGCTGTAAACAAGCCAGAATTACCTTCTGGGGTGTCTGAACTGAAGCTATATGATGGACCTCAGTGTTTTGTCATCCCTGGAAACCATGGTTGGTCTTAGTTCTTGGTCTGGGCTTCCTCTAAATTTATGTTCTTGAAGAATAATGAAAAAGTGGTTCTTGTATGTGTTGTTCACTTCTTCTAGTGCCCGTTTAAAGAAGTAAAGAATTGGTAACTTTCAGTGCCCGTTTTGGTTAGATTTTAAAATAAGCACTTTTTGGAATAAGTGGTTCTTTTATTTAGTTATTTATTTATTATTCTTGTTATTTAAAAAAGCTACAAACTGGAGCTTTTTGAAAAAGAATCAGATTTGTTAAAAACATAAAAATATGTGGAAAAGCAAATCCGAAAGGTCGCAACTTTTTAAACAATCACTTGTAGGTGATTGTTGGCCCGCAACAGCTATCCAAACAGGCTCTTCATTTATTGCTATTCAAATGTTGATACAGTACACCCTTTTTCTTGTTTTACAGATTGGTTTGATGGACTTCAAACATTCATGAGGTATATTTGTCATAAGAGCTGGTTGGGTGGATGGCTTATGCCTCAGAAGAAAAGCTATTTTGCATTGCAACTACCCAAAGGGTGGTGGGTATTAGGTCTTGACCTAGCTCTCCATTGTGATATTGATGTATACCAATTCAAATTCTTCTCAGAACTAATAAAGGAAAAGGTATTTCTCTCTACTTAGAGCTTTTTGGGATAGCTTTTCCGGAGCCAAAATCACTTATAAGTGATTGCGTGAAAAGCTTTGGAGTATCTTTTTCGTTAGCTTTGTAAACAATCTGATTCCTTCCCCTCCCCCCACCCCCCTTTTTTTTTTTTTTAAATTTTTTTTTTTAAAAAGCTTTAATTTATAGCTTTTTAAAATTTCTTATTCCAAAGAGTGATCATCTTGATAGCTAATCCAAATGGGCTTTTAATGGGTTATAGAGTTATCAAATGGTGCTATATATTTGGTTAGAAACATATGACCATGAAGTTCTTTCCAGGTTGGAGAGAGTGATTCTGTGATCATTATGACACATGAACCAAATTGGCTAGTTGATTATTACTGGAATGACACAACAGGGAGGAACGTCTCGCACCTGATACATGACTATCTGAAAGGAAGGTGTAAACTTAGAATGGCTGGGGACTTGCATCATTATATGCGTCATTCATATGTTCCCTCAGATAAGCCAGTTTATGTGGAACATCTACTTGTTAATGGTTGTGGTGGAGCCTTTTTGCATCCCACCCATGTCTTCAGTAATTTCAACAATTTATATGGAACTATTTATGAGAGCAATGCAGCTTATCCTTCTGTTAAGGACTCAAGCAGGGTAAAGATCTTCATCTCTTAGATAATATTAGGATTAATTACACTTTGCACCCTCCTAATTTACCTATGGTAGTGTCACTTTTTCCCGTTTAGTTTAAGAGTTGAGAGAAACTGAAGTTTCGAATTGGTGTCAACTTGCCCCCTCTGTCAACGTCAAATCCGTTTAAATTCATCAGAATTCTGTCAACAATTCTGATAGCTTTCAATGGAAGGCACAAATTGACACGAATTAGAATTGCCAGGGTCTGTTGTGTCTACTTTTAAACTACAGAGGGCAAAGTGCAAAGTGTAATTGACCCATAATATTATTTTGAGTAAAGATTGGGACACACCCAAAGACACAACTTTTGGGACACAACCCAAAAGATGTGTCTATATCTCTCCTGTGATGTCACTGGACCCCACAGTGACACAGGAGAGATAGACACATCTCTTGGGTTGTGTCCCAAAAGTTGTCTTTGGGTGTGTCCCAAGTCTATTATTTTTATTTTCTATATCTGGTCCTTGGAGTTTTAATGTGCTGTTAATTTTTCTGCAGATTGCTCTGGGCAATATATTGAAGTTTCGCAAGAAAAATTGGCAATTTGATTTCATTGGTGGCATTATATACTTTGTCTTAGTTGTTTCTATGTTTCCTCAGGTGAGGTATCTTCCGAGGTTCTCACAAATTCTTTCAAAAGTCATGCCTTGCTGTCGGTCCTTGTCGGTGTCCACAATCTGACAGTATTTTCTTTTTCTCCTTAGACTTATATTCCTACCCTAGAGTTAGAGGCTGTTTGGGTAATACAAGAACTGGTTTTGTTGTTAAGTAAAGAATTTATTCCCATTAACACAGGAGTCCATGTCTTACTTAAAATGCCCCAAGAACTGGTCTTGTTTTTTTTTATTTTTTATTTTTTATTTTTTTTTATCAAACCAACACAATATTGATTTTCATTAAAACCGATAAAAGTGAGACTGGGTCTGAACGTGATCAAGTTTTATGCTTTCCCAAACAGATCCTTAATTGTGGTTTTACCCTCGTTATCTAATAATGTTGATTTTTGGTGGGGGTGTTTTTTTAGCTTTTTTTTTTTTTTTTGGCTTAGAGAGTGTATAATTAATTATTGTCTCACAGAGTTTTTCCTCTAGTGTAAGCTAGACCATATATTGCAGGATGACACATTTTCTGGTCAATTCAGGAGCTTCTTTACCACAGTGTGGGCTGCTTTTATGTACATGGTGGGACACTCCTACGTATCTTCTGTGGGTGCTTTGTTACTGTTAATCACGGCATTCTCATTTGTCCCCAATAAAGTATCTCTGAAACGAAGGGTCTTAATTGGAATTCTTCATGTTTCTGCTCACCTGGCTTCAGCGCTGATTCTTATGTTGCTGTTGGAACTGGGTGTTGAGACATGTGTTCAGCATAAGCTGCTAGCAACTTCAGGTGAGTTTTTTTATGCTTCATTTGATGTTATAGTCTTATAGATGTCGTTGATTGCTGTATTTGATCTGATATCATTTAATTGATTATACGCATTTTCTTTCTCCTTTGCCTTTCTTTAATCCCAAGCATGTTCATATTACCATTCTACACAAACAATTGATAGTCTAGGTGAAACCGTGAAATTATTTGCGTAAACCTCAAGTGTGGACCTTGTGGTGGTTGTCATGGTTGGAGAAACTGTTGGTGAGAATATGTTTGATATATTTAAAGTACGGATTATTGAGGGGCCATTTGGATTGGTTGTGGCTTTGATGTAGATGGAGAAGTTACGAATTTGTGGTTGGAACTATGTAATACCCCGTTATTTATTCTCATGTTTTGATACGCAATTATACCAGTTTAGAGATTTATTCTGTATTAATTATACATGTGTGTGTATCATAGCGTGAGCTCAACACACATGAGAATTTCTCATTAGAACTTGGAGACCACACAAAAGTTTAGTGCACAGTGTGTGCGTGTGTACAGTATGGTAATATGTGTTGTGTTATGCTTGGTGCCCAAGCATTTTTAACTTATATATATATATGTATACCCCCAACCATTCTCTTCAACAACTCCTCTCAAGAGACTCTCGGTCTCTCAGCAGCTCTCTCTCTCTCGGGTACACACATCTCACCCACATATTATTACATACACACCACACATATGATCTCATACACATACACACACATAGATAAACAAACAAATTCATATACACAGATTCAAGGAGTTCAATCCAAGCTTTGGATTTTGGAATTGGGTAAGTTTACAATTATAATTTGTAATTTCAGTTTGGTTAAACTGTTAGTTGTAGGTATATATATATATAGATAGTCAGATTCATGTATACAATTTCAAGGAAATTGAAATTCAAACTTTGAATTCAAGCTCTAGATTTGGGATAACCTCATATCGAAATTCCATTCTTTTAATTCTGTTTTTAATTTCAGTTTATTTAGACTGTAATTGTAGATATAGATATATATAGATTTACATATATATATCGTTAAGGGTCCGAAAATAGCGAGCAGAAAAACTGTCACAGAAACGTGATTTCTTTATATCAAATGAAAGGTCTCGATCCCACGAGGCTCCCTTTTTAATTTCAAAAGCTAATTCGCAACGGTCACGACGAACGGTTGATTTTAAATTTTGTCGTCTCTCGGTTTTTCAATTTATTCGAGAGCTATGGTTTGATTCATAAAAACCCAATTCCATTTTTGGAATCTACGCGGAAAAAGGAAGAATTTCATATATTGGAAAGTATATTTTGATTAAGTTTTCAAACTGGGTAAAATTTAACCTTTGATTTCAAAACAGGGGAAGAAAAGAAAGAAGAAGACGACACTGTGACAACTCGCGCGCGCGACCCGCGCGAGCGAGGGGTCGCGCGAGCGACCCGCGGGCGTGACCAGGCACTTTTCGAAAACTATTTCTAAATAACCACGTGGCCTTACTGAACGCATTCCGCGCGAGCGGCCCGCGTGCGCGACCTCAGGCAGTTTGGTGAAATCTTCTGTTTTGATTTTAAGTCTGTTATAAGCTAAGGGATCTTGTACCCTAAGCTTTAAGAGTTATACTTTTCCTTTGTAGTAGTTGTACTCATGCTTTGAGGTGTTGTACCTCACTAATATACGCGCATTATTGTATATTGAGATTTGTAACAGATTGAGCAGTTCCGGTTTCTATTCTGATTAATTATTCAGTCTATCCTCGGTGAACGGTAGTTCTGTATAACCCTCAATAAAGTTGTATAACATGTTAATAGTGTACTCACATGTTTACTTGAGCTGCTATGCCTTAAATAGTTACTTGAGTTGCTATGACTTATGTGTTTACCTGAATAATTTCAGCATGTCTATTGTGTTGCTGCTCACATATGTCATATCATTTCATATAGCATGGGCATGAACACGAAAATCACGAAAATGATTTTGGGATGAAAGACCTTAGAGGCTTTCAATTTTTTAAAAGGGAAGACCTTAGAGGCTCCCAGGTTTTAAAAAGGGAAGACCTTAGAGGCTTCCATGCATAAAACCCTCTAGGAGGGATTTTGTTTTGAAAAGTTAGAAATCCCGGATTTGTGGGTAGGCGTGTGAGATGGGTACCACTAGGAACTCGAATTGCGGGATGTGCTGCAAGAAACCCCCGTAACGGTAAAGGCTAGGCCTCCGTGTAATTTGTAAGGCCCAAAGTCCCGCACGTTTGAGGCTAGGCCTACGTGGACGGGAAGCCCATGGTCCGGGTAATGATATTGACGATTGAGGGTGAGTGTTTGCAAAGGCATGTAAATGGTTTTCATGCATTGACATTGGCATTCATTGCACTCACGCATGTTATATAACAGATGTTATTGTGCGGTTATATGACTATACGAGCCTTTTTGGCTTATGGACTATTAAACCTTTTTTTCAGGTGATATAGATAAGGGCAAGGCCCCGAGAATTGACAATGCTTCCGCTATAGTTTGAAGACCCGTGTGTGGGGATTTCCATTTAGTTAATGTAATAAAACTTTGATTTCTAAGAACATGTTATGTTTCAATTGGACAAATGTTAGTCCACCGGCTTTTAAATTAAAGGATAACTTCACTCTGATTTTCCGCTACTTATCTTGAAAACGTTTTGTTTTAAGAAAGGTTATTTTCTAAACGAAACCAGATTCTGTTTTATGAATGTCTTCCAAATGATAAACGTTTAATACAGGTAACCCTTGGAGTCTTGGACTCGGGGAGTTACCGATTGGTGTCGAAGCCTACGGTTGTTACTGTTATGGTTTATTATTGTGCCTCCGCTTAGATGACACCCCGTCGCCGGGAACCGTGGCGGGGCGGGGCGCCACAAACTATACTTAGAAGTGCTTTGGGAACTATATTCGTGGAGTTTTGGGTTGGAATTTGAGATTTGTCTTTACCGTAGGAATTAAGGAAAATTTGTTAAAATATATCATATGCTTCCCGCATCACATTTGGGTTGAAGCACCTCTAGACTTTCTTCAGCCAGACGAGTTCTTGGGTTCTAAATTGCTTCTAAAAATTAAGGGTTAATTACATTTTACATCCCCTGCCCCTGTGGTTAGGCCCATTTTCACTTTACCCCTGTGCTTCAAAAGTGGACAGTGTGGTTTTGGGCTAAAGTGAAACTGTTAAGATTTCCCGCAAAACTGATGAAATTCTAAAATTGGCCAAAAATATTAAGATTGAAGCGTTCATGCAAGAAACTCGGAACTTAATATGATCATGTTACGAAGATGTTTATCTAATCTTTGGAACTTATCTGTGCCTTAACTGTGTGAATCATTTGACTCAATACTTGAAAGCTAAAATTTATTTAACCTCCTCAACATGACTATTTGCCTGCACTCTTTGTTTGAAGTTCATTCGCTAAGGTGGTTGTTGACATGGCTTGATGATTGGAAATATCCCTTCAGGTTATCACACTTTATACGATTGGTATCGATCAATGGAAAGTGAGCATTTTCTTGACCCCACCGGCCTTCGAGCTCGTATAGAGCAATGGACTTTTGGCCTTTATCCTGCTTGTATAAAGTATCTCATGTCTGCATTTGATATTCCGGAGGTACGAATATTCTCCTTTCTTTTCTTTTCTTTTCTTTTTTAGTAAGGAAATGCAATGGCAGTTCTTTTTGCTTCTTTACATTTTATTTCTAAATATTCCTCATATCAAGTTTATGGGAACAATTATCAGGTCATGGCTGTGACCAGAAATAGTATTTGCAAGACAGGAATGGAGTCACTCTTCCGTGGGGGTGCAGTTATATATTATGCTTCCGTGTTCCTTTATTTTTGGGTCTTTTCAACTCCTGTGGTTTCTTTGGTCTTTGGAAGCTACTTGTATATCTGTATTAACTGGCTCCACCTACACTTTGACGAAGCCTTTTCTTCGCTCCGTATAGCTAACTATAAGTCATTTACACGATTCCATATCAAAGATGACGGGGACCTTGAAGTTTTCACCATTGCAGTTGATAAGGTAAGAAACCATTGTTGTGTCCTTTGTGATTTCATTTTATGGTAGTCGAAATGTCGATTTATATGAAATTCATTCTTGGACGATTTTGTACCCATTCCCCATACTCGACTTGTCTCTCCATAAAAGCGTTTACTTCTTACAATAAGGTAATCTTTAGAACACACGAAATTGCCCAATCCTATCTTTTCTTGAAGAAAGCCTGGATTGAGTTGTACAGAAAATTTGGACAGTGAGGGTGTTTTCTTTTTGGATTTTGTTGGTATATTTTCATTGGGCATCACACTGCCTTGTTTCAAATTACTCTGAGGGGCTTATGAAAATGATCTTTAGTACTTTAAGCCTTAATTTTGGCTGTTTTGGTGCTTTCAGTGGTCCAATTATCTAGTCTACTTGGGATTTGTAATGTTTTAGTCATTCCAGGTCATAACCCCAACCTTCATGAGTTCTTAACATAGTTTTAAAATACTTTAGGAAAATATTATTTAGAATCAATTAATGTCGAACTCAACGAGTAGAAACTCTGAGTTCGTCGCCCTAATCCAGTTATGTAAGGTACAAAAATACCACCATAATTCCAAATCAACCAACATACCACGTCCCCCATATTACAAAACCACTATCCTTTTAGTACACAAACCAAAATAAATAATTGTTTACAATATTCCACTAATTTACTTATTAAACAAAAGTCCATTAAACCAGAATTTATTTACAATCCCACGTCCACAATTACTCTCCAAGTCCTTTCCTTTTTCTTCTGGGTTTCACCTTGAACACCTACGATGGTTATGCAATAACCACTACAATATATAAGCTATATGCTTGTGAATAACACTAATTATGCATATAGATAATAAACATGCTCAATTTCATTTTATTACAACCAACTATAGTCTCCGGCAATTACTAGTTCACTTCCACCACTACCAACTAGTCCGCGGCTCCACTTCCTAAGCCCACGTGACCTAGTGTTGACCCACGCCTCACGTGCGGTCTCATAGGCCTCTGGCGGCCGTGGTCATCACCACATCGATTACCTCATGGTGGTATAGAACTAGCAATTTCCATTGACCCAAATAAACAACTCAACATGCTCATATAAACATTACACCGTGCTTTCACAATCAAATTGGGTCTAATTTAATCACATGAATTTTGCCCAATAATAAACTAATAAGCTTTATTAAGCTATAATTAACATGCTTTTACATCGCAAATGAACCCAAACATGGAACCATCCATATATCATAATTAATGTCACTCACCTCTTGAAATCGCTCCTAAACTTGAGATGGGAGTTCTATTATGCTTCAGGTATAAATCCTACACAATTTTGGTAAACTCAAAAAGTTACCAACCCATTTGGGTCACGAAAAATCTATCGATTAAACTCAAATTAAATTATACCAAAAGGTTAGCACACAGGGCCTGTTTGAGAATGCATAAAACAGGATCTGGTTCAGTCCCATTCTCATCTCCTCTCTCAATTTTATGAGAACCAGCGTTATCTTTGTTTGAAAAAACTCACTTTTATGAGTAATTTTTGATCGAGCATGGATTCCCATGCGAGAAAAGGGCTTATACCGAACACTTAAGTTTCTAGATCCTGGTCTTTACCTTCCCACATAGCCCGCTCAAGCTTATTATAGAACTAGTCGTGAATTTTTTTTATTCCGGAACTAATAATGGTTTATAATTGTCCGCTTGGAGTTGGAGGTCAAAACTATCTGAAATTACTTTATGATTTGGGAAACAGATACCGAAGGAATGGAAGCTGGATCCGAAGTGGGATGGGGACCAAAAGCAACCACAGCAGCTGAGCCACCAGAGAGAGTTCCCTAGTAAGTGGAGCGCACTTTCTTCTAAGCAGGACCCTGTAAATACTGTTCGGATTGTTGATCACTTCGTTATTAACCATACAAAGAAAAACTGACTCTGGAAAAGTGTATCATGGGTCAGTACCTGATTGATCGGCGATTGAATATATTGGGATAATAGCCTACATGCTTCAGGAAGCAATTAAAGATTTTATGTTGCAAAAGAAAGGAGAATTTTTCACTGGGAGATTCTGTCCTAATTGCTTTCCCCACTTCTCTCCGTCGCTGATGCCTAACTCAAATTGCTCAACTAGTTAGTTATCTAATAGTGGTTTATTGCTTCTGTTTTCTGTCCCTAATTGTCTTCACAAATGCTCGCTAAGTGTGGTTCATGCCGTAATAGGAGGCAAACATTAGAACTGAATATATTCATTGTGTTGTAGTGCTCTTAAGAGTTTTGGGCAGAACAGAATAGACTCTAGGGGTATTCTGCTTGCTGTATTCAAGGAAGCATAAATATCTATCCTGACTACAATTTTGAAGCAATATTTGTTGCAATTTTGAAGCAAGATTTGTGGAAGTTTTAAGTTGTGCACAATTGGATTTGAGTAGGAGCTTTGATTATGTCTGATGAGTATTGCTTTTACTGCATAGTAGTTTGTGGGTTTTGGGTTACAAGATAACAAAATGTAAAATCAAATCTAACTCCAAATTGAGCAAATTAGGGAACAGGAACCAAGTTCATAACTTCCCATTGAACAAAAGAACTGTGGTGGCATATGTGGATGCAAAGAGCATCTCCAATGCAAAATGTCATTTTTTTGCAAACCAAATTTATAATTGGGATTGCCAGCTAATAGTGCCAAAATATCATATATTGATATTTCTGCTCCAATGGTGTATCTATACTTTTTTTTTTGGCACAATGATTGTTCTGTTGTACATTAAGTAGTGTGCTCAGTTGTATAGCATTCTTATCCTTACTCTCAAATTTGAGAGCGAGAACAACATTGCTATAATTTGAGTGGAGTGATAGAAGCTGTATTGGAGAGATGTTTTTTTTATTATTATATTCATGCTATAATTTAACTATAGCTTGAAGAAGTATGAAGGTGCAATGGAGAAGCACTCATGCACAAAGCTGATAAATGACATATAATATACATAAGTAGTTTCAAAATACAAAGAGAGTTCGTCGATATTATGGGCCATGGCAATCCTCTCACCGAGTTTGATAATAGAATGGCAATGGCAATCCTCATACGAGTTCAGTGAATTTTCTCAGAGAAAAACAAAAAGTTGCCAGAGGAGTTCTATTTTTCTTTTTCTTTTTCTTTGCACCCCCACATGTACAATAGAGGATGCTGCATTTATTTCTTCAAGATGTGGGTCTAAAAAGAAAAACTACTTAGATATTCCCTACTTTAAATTGGCCTTGGTTAGCAATATGAAGAAGGAAATTAGCAATGAAAATAAGAGGAACAAAAATTTGTTGTATTCCTTCCTTGTTCTTTGTTGACATGTACAACAGTCCAAAAAAATTGTATTTTGAATACAGACCATGGTATTGAATATAGTCCACTGTTTGACCTATCTATCTAGTTGAGGTTGAAAGTGAAGCTTTGTAAAGTGGAGAAATTTTTACAGCTCAAAAAGAAGAATAAGAAAGGATGTACAAAATTTACAGATCCAATCTCCTGAGCAATGTTGAAGATGACCACTGAACATATCATCAACCACAAGCTTCATTCCTTCAAAAATGTTGCTATCTGGGTATGCAGCTCTTGCAGATGAGTTGTCACCCAAGTGTAGTAAAATTGTAAAAATGTTAATGAGAGCTTCCACGCAGATCTAAGTGCGTGTGAAGCCCAGCTCCAGTGTCTTGTATGTTCATTTACACTACATCGAATGCACCTAACTTTCATGTAAAATGGGTTTTCAGCTTTTGCAAGAACTCTAAAATCTCTGTATAGGAAGGATCGGTGCGGGTGAGAGGCTTGCAAGAATTTACATGATCTGTTGACTCCAAAACCTGGTGTCCAAGCACAAAAAAGATAGAGAAGATGAGGCAAAAAAAAAAAAAAGAAAAAAAAAAGACATTTTACAATAAAATTGATCTACGCATTTAGATTTGCTTCCTTGTTTAGACATATAGATACAGAATATGTAGAAGCTCAAACTACTTTTGGAATTGATCAGCGTAGAAACAATTCAACTTTTCCTAACTGCACCTACTACTAGAAATAAGTTATCTTACAAACATGAAGCGGAACATACGTATTTCTTCAACATCTTATTAGTTACTGCACATAAACTAATGTCGAGTAGTCTAGGTCTCAGAGACTCATGTTCGGATTGTCTAGTAGATGAGAAATTGGATCCAACATTGTAATTCCTTCTCAGAGATCTCGTTGAAAATAATCCCACGCCTATAAATATGTTGTGTTCTCCTATTACCGAGATTCCATTGCAAAGGACTAGGAAAGTGGATTATTAGCGCTAGCAGATCAAGATAATTTCCCTCAACCTCAAGAGATATTAAGGGCTTGTTTAGAGTCACTTCCCAAACACACCTTTGGGCCAAAACATGCTTCTGGGACCTAAATCACATATATTACCCTGTTTGGATTACCTATAGGAAACACTTTTTAGAGGCCCAGCCCAAGAATAGGAGGGTTTCAATGAAATTTGAAATTATCTTAATTCCCATACGCTCTTGGGATTAGGGTTTATACTTCTGCCCAAAAGCAAAAGCCAAAGCCAATCCAACAGGCCCTAAGTCACTGCTAGACATGCATGCACAGAAACATGTAACAATATACATATAGAAAAATGCCACCGGATATGCTGACCTGACAAAGCCATGGACAACCTTTGTACAGCAAATTAAAGCAATCTAAACGCAATGGACAGAATCATGGTATATAGTAATATAGCAAAATTGAACTTACTACAAGTTCACCAAATCCAGGATATGCTGATTCAATTGGTACAACTTCCATCCGGAAGGCCCAGCCTCCATAACCTTCAACAATTGGTGTTACCTTGGTCTGCAAAACAGCTGTGTGAGAAACTCATTCTCACTTGCATCGACACACACAGATTTAACTATAAATATACACGGATAGAAATGAGTAATGACCTCTCACCTCACAAAAACTGAGCACCTCAACCATCCCCTTTTTGTGAAGGTGACGGATATAATCGTTGAGCTCTACTAGTCTTGGAGATCCACTTCTTAGCTCCCCAATCTATTAAAATGGCAGCAACTATTATTAAACACCATAGCATGAAAGATATACTCCACCTATAATAGAAACTTAAGAAGCACCAAAAATTAGGTTTTGTCGGGAGGAAAGAAAAAAATCAGCCTAGGCCACGTTTGGTAACCGCGATTGAAGGACCAATTGGAAACCTGTAAATCGCGGTGCTATCGCAGAAGCTTTCCCAAACGGGCCCTTTCGTCTATGCAGATGAGGTACTGACCGAGGGAGCAGGGCGAAATACAAGACCCATACGCCAGGGCATGTCTGCAAGCCTGCTTCCAAAATGTGGACAGCTATAGAACACCTGAAACCATGACAACCCACCCAGTTCAAGAAAAAAGTTATCAAAGGGGGTAAAAGGGGAAATGTGCTAAATATTCTTTGTTTAGTGAAAGAAGAATACAATTCCGACGGTATTGTCAGCAAGGCTATTCTTGCTTTCTGTTTTTGCTTGATGCAGCATCTGCTTGACAACCAGGCCTCCCATGCTGCACAGATGAGACAATAGACAATTATACGGAAAAATACAAACATAATATTAAAAGATTGGTTTGCCTATAAATGAGTGATGCAAACTAGGAGCACACTCCAAAGCGGGGAGGGAAATGTAACCTCAAAAACCCTTGGAGGTTTATGTATATACAGAGTGAAGAAAACCCTTCAAGGATACAAAAATCTTACAGTTCAGGGAAAAATAAATAAATGAAGGGTAGCAAATGGAAGCATATAATGGTGTCAGGCTATCTACCACAATAGAAAAAGGCAGTTGGACTCATTGTAGACAAAAACTGTCACATCTAAGACCAAATAAACACACACACACACACAAATGATGAAGAAGATTAAGTACAAAAAACAAACCTATGAGTCACAAATACAACAGGTCGACTTCCAATTCCTGCAGCTACAAGTTTCTCTAACAGCATGGAGCTCACTTTCTGAACAATTTATGGTCAAAACATTACATGGTGTTAGCCGAAATTGACATTAGATGGAAGAAAAGAAGCAGGGGAACTACGAAGTTATAACCCTATAAAACGACTTATTGACGTATGAAACTTTGAATGTCAATCACATTTAATACATGAAACCAAATAGCATGCCCATGAGGCCATGATGCTTCATGATCGCAACAATATAGTACAAACCTGAAGAGGCAGACTAGTTCCAGACCACTGGGTAAGATTTGTCTGCATCAACACCAATCAGAGGTAAGAAATCATGTTAGAGGAACCGAACAAAGTATTACTCAAACATTGAATTTGTGAGAGCCATCCTTGAAGCTTGATATAAATTGTGGGCCATTCTCTAACAGCTTAAGCTTTTGGAGCAATTAGTCCCTTAAAATGGTATCAGAGCCTTGTTTCTGTGAGGTATCGGGTTCAAATCTACATCCCTGATCCAGTGTGCATATTTGCACTTTTGTTATTTGTCTCCTCTATGATGGAGTTTGGTTTGTTTAGTTTGTTTTCTCTCCACGAGTGAGATATGGTTGCACGCAAGGGAGGGTCTTGAATCTTGATTTACATTGTTGGGCCCATTCTCTAATAGTTTAAGCATTTTGAGCAATTCGTGACTTAACCGTCATGATGGATACTAACTCCATTATCTTTTAAAGAAGATAGATATAAACAAACAGAAGACTGAAAAACAATAAACAGATTTCTATAGGATTACTGAAAACACCGATTCATGACAAACCTTGTATTTGAGAGTAAACAAACGGACACGGGGAATGTCAGCTGAAAGCCATTCTCCAGGCCAAAATGTTCCTTGCTTCCCGGCCTCTTCATCAATCTTCTCAACGAGTCCTGACTTAGTCGATGTCTTGTCCTCAGCTAAGCGCCAAGTCTTAAAGGGCCCACCACGCAGGCCATGAACAAAAACAACATCCAGTAAAGGAACCTCTGACTTCAAGCAGCTTTCAGATCCACCGCTAGAAGTGCACAATCTCTCGTGACCAGCAGATGTGGTTGAATCCGTTTCTTCAGGGCATTTCCAGTGTGGCATATCGGGATTAATCAGAAAAATCATATCGGCATATCGAGGGCACACATGATTTTTGCTCAGAATACTGTTATCAGAAACATCATCATTTACTGGATCCTTGCCCATTTGGTCCTTGCAAAATACATTTAACAAAGTTGCCCGAGCATAACTTTGAATTTTAGCATCGTTGCAACCTTGAATTCTCCCACTAGCACAATCTTCAAGCCATTTACACAGAATTTTATCGTGTTCGATCATTTTCTGAACCTTTGGAAGGACTGAAACAATATTTAGTAGCCGAGCAGCGTGTCTTCGAATGTGAGCGGTAGGTGGGACCCGAACTCTAGATGGGTCATTAGAATCTGGAGCAGAAGATTCACTGGGAACATTAGAAACCCTCTCTTGTACCGCAGAGGCTCGTGATGCATCATATGCTTCAATTGCAGCCAATTTTTCATAATCATCTCGCAACAAGAAGCGTCTTAACAAACAAAGGACTCCAAAATCAGCTATTTTGTTTTGGCACAGAGGATCTTCGGCACATAACTCCGTCAATGCTTTAATTCCCTTGAGGGTCGCCATTGCAGAATCAGCAGCATAGAACTTGGGTAAATTATCTTTCTTCAGATTTTTAAATGGTCCTGCAAGGGGTTCAAGAGCTAGAAGATCTGCTAAAAGGAATGTATCAGCACTATCAGTTGCTGTTCCCGACTGATTTCCTGCTAAATTCACAACAGCACCCGCCAACTGATTAGCAATCTGTGCACCGGAAACTATGTTTGACTTATCTATTTGAGTCTGCAAAAAATAAGCAGTTTCTATGAATAATTGTTGAGGTATGAATAATGGTTGAGGCATATTGGTTGATTGTGTGTGTTTGTGTACTATGTGTTCCGTCAGAGTTACATATTAATAGGTGATAAACACGGAGACTTCAATTTGGGTGCCGTGTTCATGCTGAACAGGTGTTGGTCAAGGACACCAAAAAAAAAAAAAAACTGTCTTAATTTTTTTTACATCAACAAATGTCTGACATGAGATTAGACAAGGCACAGTGGCTACTTTGAAATTTAAGTTCCGAGGTAAAATCTTAATAGAATATACAGGTTTGTTTGAAAAATCAGGTAATGGGACTATGGGAGTGGACACAGGATCGTATAGTTAATTATCTTTGCATTCGCCATGTTGTGTCGTTAGGTGTTCTATGTCCGTACTCCGTATCCGTGCTACATAGGCTGTCAGTACTAGAATTGCCTGTACGCAAAATCATTCACTCTTGAAAAGGTAATAATAGAAAGGAGAAGGATATCCAAACCTTCACTTTATCACTTCTAGGCGGGATGCTTCCTTTAGTCGACGCAGTCTTACCCGAACCCAGAATCTCAGCAAGTAAAATAGCCAACCAACCTTGTGATATAGGTATAGAAGATGGACCATAGTCTTCAAAAATTTGTGAAAGGATTTTTATAGCCGATGATCGTAAATTATCAGAGGAAGATTTTCCGAAAACCCAAGTAAGGAGAACACCTGACCACTTTTGACTTTCTTCAAGAGATAAATGCATGTCCCTTGTCGAGAGCAATTCTAAAGATTTCGCCAACGCTTCTTGTACAGGTTTATGCTTTGTCATCTCTTTAGCCATTTCTCTCATCAGTTGAAGACCCTTCTCCATTACTACTTTCTTGGCCGCGGGGCTTCTCTCAATAGAAACCAAAAAAGCAGACATAGCCAACTGAGCCAAGTGGACATCTTCGGTTTTACTTGCTTGAGAAACAGTAGAGAGAAGAGTAGAACTCCAACCAGAAACAGAATCATTTAAGGGAAGATTATGATCCTCAAGAAGCAACTTAGCCACCAAACTCGCATGCCATTTCACAGACCTCTCGGGAGCCTTTAAAGCAGTCATGACAGCATACCCGTCTCCGTCAAGTTCTTGAATATGAAATCTGTTCTCCTCTGATGCCATTGCCCAGTTTGCCAGTGCCCACGAAGCAAAAGGTACAGCAACGTGTTCACAGTGCAAATCATCCCAAAGACCAGGAACAACAGCAGAAGACAAATTTCCTTGTACTAGCGAACTGTCATTAATTTTGTTGTATATAAGGTTTGTAGGAGTGTATATAACAGGATCTGAGTGATTGGCGCCAGAGAGCTCCAAATCCATCAGTCCACTAGTTCTTGAAAGTCCCAAAACTGTTGTACCTCCAAGAACTTTGATACCAATCCCTCTTATTCCTTCTCCACCATCTTCGTCCCCTTCGGACACGGGTGGCTCATCCAAATGCATGCCACCTTCCTCAATAACTTGAATGGCAGCTGCAATGTCTCTCGTATCAGCATTTCCTGGTAGTGAAGGCTTAAAGGACAACTTGTCTAAGCTATCACAGTTGGAAGTGACGATATCCATGATGGCAGCAACAAGCATGCTCCTACCTTTCATAGAATCTGGAACATCGAAAGAACTATGTCTTGATTGCTGCTCCCACAAAAACTCAAATCATCAATATCCCCCCCAAAAAAGTATAACAAACTCAAAACATCAAAAAACTATATTCAAAATTAAGCGATCTAATAACATTTTAAAACCAATTCAAACCCGAAAGAACACAAATCATCAATTTCATATAGTTACAGGTTGCATCTATCAATTATTTCTTTTCCAGAAAGTTCATTAATTAACCATTCAATTTGACACAGTTACAGATTAGTTAAGTACACCAATCACTTTTTTTTTGCCGTTCTTACTAATATTTTCAAACTTCGGAAAGTGCTACTTAGTTGCATACTACTACTTTCCGCAATGGAAACCTGAAGTACATGGGTTAGAAAGAGTGTATTGGACAGAGTACTAAAGGAAGAGGAAAGGAAAAATTGACTCGTGTTAGGATAATTAGAAAAAAATTATGTGGTATAAATAGGATTCCTATAACCGATTTCAAATCATTGAGTTCAATGACTAAAACTATCGCAAGATGCTCAAGCAGGTATATAGTCTCAGTTTGTCGTTTTGATACTACACCTAATGAGATAGGTTGCCAAGGAGCACTGAGCACTAATAACAGCAAGAGTGTTTCCAAAATTCTACACAACCATCATTTGAAAATCCCACGGAAACTATTGATTTCAGTCTTGAATCGTACACACTTTCTTGCTTGTGCTTTTAAGTTGGAGTCTTGGAGATAGTGTTTTGCACACAAGTGATGGGAGTTGACGGAACCCATGCTCCTCAACATCTATAGCAAATTAATCTGACACGAGTATCCATATCTCCAGCTATATCCTTCTTTTGACTTTGTTCTCTCTCTCTCTATATACAAAAAATTCCAATATTGGTACATGTACTTTGAGGAAAAAAAAAACTCACTTTCATACCAAACGGAGCAAAACTCCAAGAACCCGTTTTTCCCCCTTGAAGTCCAACCAAGACAATGATGATCAAACAAAAATGAGGGACCATTCCACTATGTCCTATGAATTGAACAATAAAGCTTTATCATCAAATCATCATTGTCACTGATTTGGGAATTACAGTAATGATTAAAAACTGAAAAACAAATAAAGAATCAAAATTCAAAGGATTCACCTTTTTCGATCGCTGTGGCTGAGAAGCAAAAATAAACCTAAGCAGATTAGTAACTGCATGAGGCCTCCCAAGAACAGCCTCACACATGTTGGGATCAGCAATCAAGTAAGTCAATGCCCTCGCCGCCTCGGATTGGGTCCCACAACTATCACCACCCACCGCCACCGTCTCAAGCAGCCAATCCACCACCGCACCGCCACCGGCTCCGACAATCGCCGCCCTCCGGCTCGCATTTGCGGCGGCAATGTCCGCCAGAAGCGCCGCAACCCTAAGCTCGAACCCGGACCGGACCTCGTGGTTCGCCGACGACAGCACCGACCTCAGCGACTTCCACAGCACCGTGGCGGCGACTCCAGTCTGCCTCATTCGATTGATTACTCGCTTAATCGACTCGTTCGAACGATCGATCGCGTGTTCGAGATCGGCGTATATACGATTCGGCTTGTTCTCTGCGTCGCCGTTGGTAGAGATTAAGGCGTAAGAGGCGGCGATGGCTGAAATTAGGGTTGCAGAGAGGACGAGGAGGGAGGTGCGAGAGAGTGGAGGAGAGAGAGAAGAGAGAGGAGAGAGAGAGTTGGGGAGGTGGAGGATTGGCGGTGGAGATTGGGGGACACGTTGGGGATTCTTGACGTTGTTTGGGTATTCAATGGAATTTGTTGAGCACGAAGGAGAAGTAGACGGCGGCGGAGAAGGAGGAGATGAAGAGAAGGTGCTGCGGAGGAGAGAGAACCGAACGCAACGGCGCGTTCTGTTGCATAGTCGAAGCATTTCGTTTTAGTTTTTGTTTTTGTTTTTGTTTTTCTGTTTTTTCTGTTTTCGTTTTTGGTGTTTTGGTGATGCGAGTGGTTTTGAGGCGAGAGTGGCGGGAGAGAGAGAGAGAGAGAGAGAGAAGGGAAGGAGAGTGGTTTTTGTGAAAGTGGTGGGGGGGGGGAGGAAGGAAAAGCCTAAAAGGAGGAGGGGGGAGTGGAAACTTGGTTGAAAAGGAACCGAGGGAATGGGAGGGAATTTCTCTAGGAAGATGCGAACATTTTTGTAAGAGGAGGAAATTGAATTTGAGTCCACAAAGTCCGGAAAGAATCAACAAAGTTTTGGGGGCCCAAAATTTAAGTTTGGGCATGACAGTCCAAATAAGGCCAATGGTTATGGGCTAAAAGCCTGTGCAAGGAAAAACCGACAAAATCGATCGGTTTGGTCAGTTTCTAAAAATTCCCTCTAATACAAAAAATCAAATTAAATCAAACAGTTAAATTACACTAATTAGAATTGAACTGAAATCGATTGATTTGTCTGAAAAGCGAAAAGTGGACCAAACCATTAACCCCTACTTAGGAATAAGTATACCCACGCTTTTAACTCAGCCCAATGCACTCTGACTGCCACATTTCGGGGAAATATCCTCTATTTTCTCACTACAGTACTAAATGCTGAACAACTTTTTTCTAAAATAATTACAAAAAAATCTCTTATTCTTATAGAAATCCCAAACAAAGCTCTAAGTGGTAAGTCGACAATTTAGGAACCAGTGGTGGATCCAAGATTTATCGCTTGGGAGGGCGTGCACAAGGCGCTAAGAATGATTGGGGGTTCAGGCCGATTGAGGTGAATGTTTTTGTTCTATTTTGTAGTGCCCTTGCATGGAGACTATCACTATCTTTGATAATAAGGACTTATTATAAATTGAACTTGACAAAGTTTAAAATGATAGTGAAACAATTTACTACCATAGATGCATAGAATTGAGCCAAAATATAATTTTAGAAATCGGGAATGTCCGGGCCAGCTTACAATTAAGCCAAAATAGTAAGTGAAAGGAAAGTGTGGTTGTACCTTATATTTATGATGTTTTAAATTATAATTAAGCCAAAATATTACATACAATGTTTTTTTTTTTTTTTTTAACTTTTGGTGGGTTGGATTAACTACTCAGAAAATTTGCACTTTGAGGCAAATCAATATATGTTAGGGGGATAATGTAGGATTTACATATTATTTATTTTTTTATTTTTTTATTTTTTGGAGGGGGGAGGGGGATGGTTTGCAATCTTAATTAACAATAAAATATGTATAAATTATATATACCATTTTTGCAAATTGAAAAAGTTGAGGGGAACTATGGCCCCCTTGTCCCCCCTACATCCGCCACTGGGAACCGTGTTAGGCATATGATACTAAAATTGGACTGCCTAATTTCTTGTTGCCTCAAAACATCCCAAATCTGGTGTTTTTTGGTCATATGATGTAGTAACTTTTAATAAAAAACATGACCATGCAAGTCTATCTGTTCCTTTTTCTTGATCGATAGGGTATCGTGTTACTTGTGTATTTGTTCTTTGAATCGAATGATGACTATTAATCCAACAAATGAAAGAAGCTAAGACGTGTGTCAAGATAAAGTGTAATTTCTATCACACCTTAATAATGGTCCACTCAAATACTCCTAATAGATTAATAAAGATTACACACACGTACACGTATCTATTTTTGTTTTGTGAGAAAAGGGAATAAAAAATTGGGACCTTCGGCCATAGTCCCGTCAAATAAAACTCTTTAAAATTAAAATTTATGTTACTTTTTTTAATCGTATTAGGCCCTTTTTATACTCAAATTACTATAACTTTTGTTATACAAGTCCGTTTTTCGTAAAATTTGATATTTTGAAATCAGCAAAATGAGATCTATCAGTCAAGTTCAATGTTGATCATGAAATACTGGGACAAAAAAAAAAGTAAGCATCAAACATATATGAAAAATTACATTTTTTTCGCATACATATAATAAAAATATATTTCTTTCGTACGATTGGCACCATAGATGCATAGATCTTAAAAAAATACACGAAATAAAAAATAAAAATAAAAATCACCTAAAAAACCCAAGAATTGATAAAGGTTTGGTAGTTTAAAATTAACGGATAATATTATCTGTTAGACACACAGATAACAGATAATATTATCTGTAAGATAGATAAAACCTTAAAATTAGGCTACAACTTGACTTTTTTCTTAAAATTTCCACGCCTATTGCGTAGATCTCAAAGAAATACATGAAATCAGAAAAAAAAAAAATTATCCAAAAAGCCCAAGAATTGATAAAGTTATGGTGGTTTAAAGTTGACAAATAATATTATCTGTTAGTGTAAACAGATAATATTATCTGTTTGTGTCTGAAAGATAAAAATGAAAAACGAAGTTCTAAATTTTTTTTTTTGTACAACTTTCAAGTCTGATGCGTAGATCTTAAAGAAATACATGAAATTAGGAAAAAAAAAATCACCCAGAAAGCCCAAGAATTGATAAAGTTGTGGTGGTTTAAAGTTGACAAATAATATTATTTGTTAGTGTAAACAGATAATATTATATGTTTGTGTCTAAAAGATAAAAATGAAAAATGAAGCTCCAAATTAATTTTTTGTGTACAACTTTCAAGTCCGATGCGTAGATCTTAAAGAAATACATGAAATCAAAAAAAAAAAAAATCACCCAAAAAGTCCATGAATTGATGAATGTATGGTGGTTAAAAGTTGACAAATAATATTATCTGTTAGTGTACACAGATAATATTATATGTTTGTGTTTGAAAGATAAAAATGAAAAACAAAGCTCCAAATTATTTTATTTTGTATAACTTTCAAATCCGATGCGTAGATCTTAAAGAAATACATGAAATAAAAAAAAAATCACCCAAAAATCCCAAGAATTGATAAAGCTACGGTGGTTTAAAGTTGATAAATAATATTATTTGTTAGTGTAAACAGATAATATTATTTGTTTGTGTCTGAAAGATACAAATAAAAAACGAAGTTCCAAATTGCTTTTTTTTGTACAACTTCAAAGTCCAATGCGTAGATCTCAAATAAATACATGAATTCAAAAACAAAAAAAAAATCACCCAAAAAGCCCAAGAATTGATAAAGTTATGGTGGTTTAAAGTTGACAAATAATGTTATCTGTTAGTGTAAACAGATAATATTATATATCTGAAAGATAAAAATGAAAACTAAAGTTCTAAATTACTTTTTTTGTACAACTTTCAAGTCTAATGCGTAGATCTTGAAAAAATACATGATATAAAAAAAAAATCACCCAAAAAGACCAAAAAACGAGTGAGTTATGATGATTTAAAGTTCACAGATAATATAACATAATCTGTGAGCGGAGGGCTTTTCATCAAATACGAAAAGTAGCGAGGGGCTTTTCATAAAACTGCAAAAAACGTGGGTTTTTTGCTAAAACACATGATTTTAAGGGGTCTATGACCTAATATCCCTAAAAAAAATAACAATCTTAGGGTGACAAACACTTTTTACAAACACACTCTATGTCACGCCCCGACGTAGCATAAATATGGAAAGCATTTAATTTCCTTTATGGACCCGAAATTCGTGACAGTTTGAAGGATCGGTTCCGTCCTAAACGTCGAACAATATAATAATATATATCAGAGTGTGAGAAATCAAGGTTTACAAAAAAAATTTCAAGTTAATAATTATTACAGCACGTGGTCATCTAAAGGCACAACCCGCCTTGAAACAAAATAATAACTAGTACAGTAATCCATATTACAAATTCTGTTCATCCGCTAAAACAGTATTTAAATAATTGTTTCTCTTCGCACGCGGCCGTTCTCAATTAGCATAGTCATACAACCCAACCTGATTATAACCTGAAAAACTTAGACACGAATGTCTAGGGCACATCAACGCCGTCAGCTTTTATGAAGCTGGTGAGTATTAAAAACATAAACTTGTAATGTAAAACGTGCTCTTTTTACCATTTTTGTTATTGTAGGATCATTATACCACAAAATACAGAAATGAATTCAATTTGTAAAACCACAAAGATAATATCAAAATCTTAGATCAATAAAACATATGATCGTGCATGAAACAATGCAACCATTCTCATCTCACCGATTCTTTTCTCTCAAAAACACATCATCTAACTCTCTCGCTCTAGTATCTTGAAACACTAAGGTGACTATACTTTAGTACAGGGGTACCAGGGAGTGTCCAGTTTGCCTCACACTTTAGTACAGGGGTACCAGGGAGTATCCAATTGCCTCACACTTTAACCATACCACAGATGCCAGGGAGTGTCCAATAGGCCACACTTTAGCACTACCACGGGTGCCAGGGAGTGTCCAAGTCGGCGTTACACACTTTAGCGCTACCATGGGCGCCAGGGAGTGTCCAAGTTTGTCACCGTTGCATTTCAAAGATACTCTAAACCGCAATCTCATAACATCACACTATAGTACACCAATACCAGGGAGTGTCCAATACGCTATCTCGTCCACTTATTCTTTTTACACTGAGCATCACTCACCATGAATGTAAACTCGACCCCACGTGTATATCAATACAACTTTATACAGAAATGTAAATCAACGGAAAACAAGAACAACGTACATGCGAGAATAAACAAGTCTTTAATCACTTCTTTATAACAAAACATAACAAACGAGATTTTGTTTTAGTGTAACTCCCAAACAGTACTTCAAAAATTCACAAAACTTTTTCCAAGCAGTTTCTTAGCAGAAAACAGACAAAAACCAGAAAAGGTCAGATCGCTCGCGTGAGGCTCACTCGCGCGATGGGTCGCTCGCGCGGGCCGCTCGTGCAAGGCTCGCTTATGCGATCGCGCGCGCGATTCAGTGCAGAACTTCATCTTCTACGTTGTATTCCCATGTTTCAGTTTTGATGCCATGTTCTTACCCATTTTGAAATTCGAAAGCTACCATGCCTTATAATGTATGGTTTTCTTCATTTTTCCGCAATGATTAAGTATCTAAAAATAATTTAATACGAATCAACACGTAACTCTCGAATTTTATGAAAAATCGAGAGGTGTCAAAACTTTATTTTTAATAAACGTCGCGATACGAATGAATTAGGCTTTGTTATTTAAACCGTAGCCTCTATGTATTGTAATCTTTCATAATCATCTTTAAAATCGAATTTTGGTTAAGTTTGGAAAATTCATGTTTTTCAAGCTTCAAAAGCTGTAAGTTGAGATCAACAATGGTGTTTACACAATTCTACATATATAAGCAGTAAATAAGCATATATTACATTCAAAGTGAGTTAATAATACTCACTGTGATAAGGATTACAGAAGTTGTTGAGAAAGAAATCAAAATAAGTAAACCCAAATCAAGCTTCAAGTTATGGTGATAAGACGCTTTTCTCTCTCTAAAATTTCTGTAAAGGAACTTTCAAACTCTCTATTTTCTCTTTGTACTCTCAGTTTGTAAAGATATCCATATTGTGAGAGTTGTGTGTGGTTTTATAGAAAACCAAATGGATTCTTGGGGACCAACAACTATCACTTATACTCAACAAATGATTTTATTTACGTACTAATTACCTATATACATATTATACACAGCACACACATATATACGTATATACATGTAAACAAATGCAAACTGCTGTGATATTGTAGGAGCCAAAATAGGTTCACAGGGAGCAACTCAAAGGTGTTTGGGTAATGTAGATTCTAGGCATAAATCAACACACACCTATTAAGCATTGCCAAACAAAGTGTGTACAAGTACTGGTCTAGGAATCACTTTGATTGTTTTGGGAAAACAACTTATGGCACTAGAAATTAACACACCCAAAATGCATTCCCAAACAAGCCTATCTAATCATTGGTTGTATTAATGAGATTAAAGCAAGTGTCACTTCCTAACTGATGGAGATTCCCAGACTATGGGAGTCCCACGCGGCACGGACAGTTTTTGAACATAAGCTGGTATCTTCGCGGCACGGTGATCACCACCAAAATACAGAAAAACTATATTAACGTAGGAAATAATTTTTCGGTTACATAAAAATATAGTTTGAGTCAGAAATGAATATTTTCACCGTTTTGAAGTACAGTTTTGAAATCTGACACAGATACTTCTGAATTTATAAAAATTACCGGTGAAAATATTCATTTCTGACTCAAACTGTATTTTTATATAACCGTTTTGAAATACCGTTTTGAAATACAGTTTTGAAAATAATCAGTTATTAAACCATAATACAGGTACTATTGAATTTATAAGAATTACCGTTTAACCCCAATTAAAGGATTATTAATAAATAAAACAAGTAATACAATTTATATTATGGGAATTACAATTAGAAATTGAATGAATTTTTAGGTTGTTACACTCTATCTCTCTCCTGGGTGTGGTATTGTGGGGGTCTATCTACTGAAATTATCTGGACCCCACAGTGCCACCCAGGAGAGAGCTAGAGTATATTTGTAAGTGTTTGTAAAAAGTGTTTGTCACTCAAATATTACTCATAAAAAAATTGAGATCTGGCAACTATTGATTTTTTTTCCTCTTTATTTTTTATTTTTATCCCTTTTCCCCTTATTTCTAACTTTTCACACGTGTCATAAAAATGACTCTATCTTTCTTTCAGTGTCGTTTCTTTGTCTCCAATTCCTTCGACATGTATCTCTCTTAAGTCATTAATCTATATCCAGCTCTTAGCCATATTACACTCATTCAAAATCCTAGTAGTTGCTTCATGTCACGCGCGTCTTGTCAACCTATATATTTCTAAGGGTAAATTATACTAACACCCACTGAGTTCCGTCTCTCTCTCCCTCTCTCTTTTTTTCTCTCTCTCTCTCTCTCTCTCTCTCTCTCTCTCTCTCTCTCTTCCAAACTCAAATGGAAACCCCTCTTCTCTCTCTAGTTCCTTCTCTCTCCCAAACCCTAACCCTCCATGCTGTCACCACCACCACCACCACCACCAATCCAGGTCACTGCCTCCACCAAGGAGCACTGAGCACTAATAACAGCAAGATTGTTTCCAAAATTCTACACAACCATCATTTGAAAATCCCAAGGAACTATTGATTTCAGTCTTGAATTGTACACACTTTCTTGCTTGTGCTTTTAAGTTGGAGTCCTGGAGATAGTGTTTTGCACACAAGTGATGGGAGTTGACGGAACCCCATGCTCCTCAACATCTATAGCAAATTAATCTGACACGAGTATCCATATCTCTAGCTATATCCTTCTTTTGACTTTGTTCTCTCTCTCCATATACAAAAAATTCCAATATTGGTACATGTACTTTGAGGGAAAAAAAAAAGCTCACTTTCATACCAAACGGAGCAAAACTCCAAGAACCCGTTTTTCCCCCTTGAAGTCCAACCAAGACAATGATGATCAAACAAAACTGAGGGACCATTCCACTATGTCCTATGAATTGAACAATAAAGCTTTATCATCAAATTGTCATTGTCACTGATTTGGGAATTACAGTAATGATAAAAAACTGAAAAACAAACAAAGAATCAAAATTCAAAGGATTCACCTTCTTCGATCGTTGTGACTGAGAAGCAAAAATAAACCTAAGCAGATTAGTAACTGCATGAGGCCTCCCAAGAACAGCCTCACACATGTTGGGATCAGCAATCAAGTAAGTCAATGCCCTCGCCGCCTCGGATTGGGTCCCACAACTATCACCACCCACCGCCACCGTCTCGAGCAGCCAATCCACCACCGCACCGCCACCGGCTCCGACAATCGCCGCCCTCCGGCTCGCATTTGCGGCGGCAATGTCCGCCAGAAGCGCCGCAACCCTAAGCTCAAACCCGGACCGGACCTCGTGGTTCGCCGACGACAACACCGACTTCAGCGACTTCCACAGCACCGTGGCGGCGACTCCAGTCTGCTTCATTCGATTGATTACTCGCTTAATCGACTCGTTAAAACGATCGATCGCGTGTTCGAGATCGGCATATATACGATTCGGCTTGTTCTCTGCGTCGCCGTTGGTAGAGATTAAGGCGTAAGAGGCGGCGATGGCTGAAATTAGGGTTGCAGAGAGGACGATGAGGGAGGTGCGAGAGAGTGGAGGAGAGAGAGAAGAGAGAGGAGAGAGAGAGTTGGGGAGGTGGAGGATTGGCGGTGGAGATTGGGGGACACGTTGGGGATTCTTGACGTTGTTTGGGTATTCAATGGAATTTGTTGAGCACGAAGAGAAGTAGACGGCGGCAGAGAAGGAGAAGATGAAGAGAAGGTGCTGCGGAGGAAAGAGAACCGAACGCAACGGCGCGTTCTGTTGCATAGTCGAAGCATTTTGTTTTTGATTTTGTTTTTGTTTTTGTTTTTCTATTTTTTCTGTTTTCATTTTTTGGTGTTTTGGTGTTGCGAGTGGTTTTGAGGCGAGAGTGGCGGGAGAGAGAGAGAGAGAGATAGAGAGAGAGAGAGAGAAGGGAAGGAGAGTGGTTTTTGTGAAAGTGGTGGGGGAGGAAGGAAAAGCCTAAAAGGAGGGGGGGGGGGGGGGAGTGGAAACTTGGTTGAAAAGGAACCGAGGGAATGGGAGGGAATTTCTCGAGGAAGATGCGAACATTTTTGTTGTAAAAGGAGGATATTGAATTTGAGTCCACAAAGTCCGGAAAGAATCAACAAAGTTTTGGGGGCCCAAAATTTAAGTTTGGGCATGACAGCCCAAATAAGGCCAATGGTTATGGGCTAAAAGCCTGTGCATGGAAAAACCGACAAAATCGATCGGTTTGGTCAGTTTCAAAAAATTCCCTCTAGTACAAAAAATTAAATTAAATCGAACCGTGAAATTACACTAATTAGACTCGAACTAAAATCGATTGATTTGTCTGAAAAGTGAAAAGTGGACCAAATCGTTAACCCCTACTTAGGAATCAGTATACCCACACTTTTAACTCAGCCCAATGCACTCAGACTGCCACATTTCGGGGAAATATCCTCTATTTTCTCACTACAGTACTAAGTGCCGAACAACTTTTTTCTAAAATATTTACAGAAAAATCTCTTATTCTTACAGAAATCCCAAACAAAGCTCTAAGTGGTAAGTCAACAATTTAGGAACTAGTGGTGGATCCAAGATTTATCGCTTGGGAGGGCGTGCACAAGACGCTAAGAATGATTGGGGGTTCAGGCCGATTGAGGTGCATGTTTTTGTTCTATTTTGTAGTGCCCTTGCATGGAGACTATCACTATCTTTGATAATAAGGACTTATTATAAATTGAACTTGACAAAGCTTAAAATGATAGTGAAACAATTTATTTTATTTAGAAATCGGGAGTGTTCGGGCTAGTTTGCAATTAAGCCAAAATAGTAAGTGAAAGGAAAGTGTGGTTGTACATTATATTTATGATGTTTTAAATTATAATTAAGCCAAAATATTACATATAATGTTTTTTTTTTTAAACTTTTTTGGTGGGTTGGATCAACTACTCAGAAAATTTGCACTTTGAGGCAAATCAATATATGTTAGGGGGATAATGTAGGATTTACATATTATTTATTTATTTATAGTTTTTTTTGGAGGGGGGAGGGGGGATGGTTTGCAATCTTAATTAACAATAAAATATGTATAAATTATATAGATAATTGTTGGAAAACCCCTCAACTAACTTTCAAAAGTTTAAAACTCCAATTGGTTTGACCATTTTCTAAAAAGGACAAAAGGAATCTTATACAGTACTCACACGATATAAATGCATGCACTATAGAAAATCTCATGTCACTAGTTGCACGTTCCAACCCTCACGCGCGCTTTTGTTGGTTTCACTCACACCGTGTGAGTGGCTGTACCGTATAATATCTATTTCGAAAATGTATTTTTAAACTTCAAACCTCCATAACTTTTGATCTACAACTCTATTTCTTACAAATTTTCTACCGTTGGGACCGTGTCGACGAGAGCTACAAAACTAGTACCATTGTTGATACCTTTTGAGCAAAAGAAAAAAACTTTTATTTTTACATGTCATATTCCAGACGAACCTAATATAATTTTCACATAATATTCGTGTATGAGTTATTGAATTTTCACGTAATATTCACGTATGCCAAGTTGATATGTTGTGAGAAAAAAAAACTGAATGTTCACTTTGTTCTTAATGAGAGTTTTAGTGAAATTTCACAAGAATTTTGCATTTGTTTGTGTTGAAAAACTATATTTTATAATTGATTTGTGAAATTTAAATTTTTTTTTATTTTTTATTTAAACGAAATATGCATTGTTTAATATGAAAGAGAAAAAAAGAGAGTGAAATTTCACTTGGCATACATGAATATTAAGTGAAATTTTACTTAAATTGACATTTGAGGGACTTTTTAACAAAGTAAGTATCAAATTAGACATTAAACTCTAGAAAGTTATTTCTAGCGACTTTTGGGATAGTTAGTGAAATTTCACTTGACACACTGAGTGAATCTCAGTGAACGAGTACACGAATATTAAGTTTAACTTCAAGTTTTTCAAGAAGAAGAATTGTACGAGTTCAGTGATTTTTTTATTTAAACGAAATATGCATTGTTTAGTATGAATGAGAAAAAAAAGAGAGTGAAATTTCACTTGGCATACATGAATATTAAGTGAAATTTCACTGAACTTATACATGAATATTAAGTGAAATTTTACTTAAATTGACATTTGAGGGACTTTAACAAAGTAAGTATCAAATTAGACCTTAAACTCTAGAGAGTTACTTCTAGCGACTTTTGGGATAGTTAGTGAAATTTCACTTGACACACTAAGTGAATCTCACTGAACAAGTACACGAATGTTAAGTTTAACTTCAAGTTTTTCAGGAAGAAGAATTGTACGGGTTCAGTGAATTTTCGCTTAATATTTATGTATGACAAATTTGTATGTTTTGAGAAAAAAAAATTAAAAAAAAAAAAAAAATTTAACAAGAATTCCTGTATTTGTTTTGGTTGAAAATTTGTGTTTTATAATTGATTATAAAATTTGCTTATTTTAACAAAATATGCATTGTTTAAAAAAAAAAAAAAACAAATCACCATGCCTACATGAATATTTAGTGAAATTTCACTTAACTCGTACATGAACATTAAAGCTTAGTTTGGCCCCCATTTTGGTGCTTCTACTTTTTTAAAGCACAATTTCATGTTAATTCATTTTGTAACTAGTTTATGAGCTTTGCAAAAATTGAATTTAGGGCTTTTTTAAGGAGAGCTTTTAAAGCTCTAGAATTGAGTGAAATTTTACTTAATATTTTTATGTATATAAAATGAAATTTCACTTATTATTCATATATGTAAAAATATGAAAAAAAAAATTTCTCAAAACATATCAACAATGGTACTAGTTTTGTAGCTCTCGTCGACACGATTCCAATGGTATAAAATTTGCAAAAAATGGAGTTGTAGGTCAAAAGTTATGGATGTTTAAAGTTTAAAAACATTTTTCGAAATTGGAATTGATAAGGTACATTGCTCGCATGGTGCGAGCAGACTGGGCAGAGAGCCGCGCGCGTGGGGGCGCGTGACTTGAAGTGTTGACTGAATTCATGCACGAGATATTCTATGGTACGCTCACTTATACCGTACGAGCACTAATTTAGATTTCTTTTGTCCTTTTTAAAAAATGGTCAAACGAATTGGAGTTTTAAACATATAAGGGTTACTTTTAAGATTTTCTAATAATTCCCCCTAAATTATATATACCATTTTTGCAAATTGAAAAAATTGAGGGGAACTATGGCCCCCTTGTCCCCCCTACATCCACCACTGGGAACCGTGTTAGGCATATGATACTAAAATTGGACTGCCTAATTTCTTGTTGCCTCAAAGCATCCCAAATCTGGTGTTTTTTGGTCATATGATGTAGTAACATGTAATAAAAAAACATGACCATGCAAGTCTATCTGTTCCTTTTTCTTGATCGATAGGGTACAGTGTTACTTGTGTAGGTGTTCTTTGAATCGAAGGTTGATGACTATTAATCCAACAAATGAAAGAAGGTAAGACGTGTGATGTGTCAAGATAAAGTGTAATTTCTATAACACCTTAATAATGGTCCACTCAAATACTCCTAATAGATTAATAAAGATTACACACACGTACACGTATCTATTTTTGTTTTGTGAGAAAAGGGAATAAAAAATAGGGACCTTTGGCCATAGCCCCCTCAAATAAAACTCTTCAAAATTAAAATTTATGTTACTTTTTTTAATCGTATTAGGCCCTTTTTACACTCAAATTACTATAACTTTTGTTATACAAGTCCGTTTTTCGTAAAATTTGATATTTTGAAATCAGCAAAATGAGATCTATCAGTCAAGTTCAATGTTGATCATGAAATACTGGGACAAAAAAAAACTAAACATTAAACATATATGAAAAATTACATTTTTTTCGCATACATATAATAAAAATATATTTTTTTCGACGATTGGTGACGACATCCTATTGATGCGTTTTCTTATCACACCCAAGTGTAGGTGATCGTACAAGTAATAAAGTTCTGGAAGTCCAGGTCGAACCCACAGGGAACGGAATAAAATTTAATTAAGTTAGGCAGATAACTATTTTGTCACTAAAAAGAAAATAAAAGATGATGGATTTTTTTGGGGTTTTACTAAACTACTAATTTTTATATGTTTGCAATAAAAGTAATTAAAACTATTCTTTTACTTAACAGTTTATGGTAAAGATTTTAACAGTGCAAAATAAATTAACTAACATACTAGTAAGAAAAGGAAGAAAAATATATATAAGCTAAATTTTTGTAAGATAAACTTTTTAGATTTAACAATAGCGAAAGATGGAAATAATACAGATATTTAAGCAAAACTATTATAAAACAGGAAATATTAATTAACTAGGGGAAATGATTTAAAGAAATTGGGAATATGCAAACCAACACTAGATTCCACAACTTTTGTGCATTTGAAAAGCATTTGGCATTTAAGACCGCAGAGTCATTCTTTATGTAAAAATAAACTTTCACTAGTCAGGGTCATATCAAGTGTGTCAGGTTTGATATGAAACGACGTCGTTTGGTTTAAAGAAAAATAAAAAGGCAATTGGGCAGTAGCCAGGTTCGAACCGTGCCCCGCTGCGGACGTGGGTTATTCAGCGTCCAGTCCCCACCACTCTGCCACTACACAATTGCCTATCCATTATTGGATAGAAATATATATAAATACATATTTGAAATATTAACTTTGTCATGTGAGTTGTTTGAGTATGCTAGGTGTTTTTTATGACAAAAGGCATAGTTTGACAATCCACATAATTAGGCTTTTTATTTCAAATATGTACTCAATATAGCCATAGTATATAAACATGTTAAATGGTCATAAACTATAGATACATAGATATTTTTGGCCATAAATGGAAAAATAACCCATCTAGATAAATTTGCCCATTTAAGTTTAGTGCACAGAAGTTGTGGTTTCTAAGTTTTTATTACATATCCCCAATTAAAGTTTTAGCCTACCATTTTGGAATTGAAACTGTCTTCCAAATAAAATTTAAAGATAAATTAAATAGGTGTAAACAGTGACTGCTCAATTAAAACTTAAAGTTGTGAAACTAAGGTAGGAGTGAAATATACTATTATTATATTATTTTTCTACTTAACATGAGCTGGGGTTGAATTTGTGGAATCTGCAAAATAAGAGAGTTTAGTACAACTAGGCTAATAAAATATACATAATTGGAAATACTGAATTAATAATAAAATACTAAACCTTTGACTTTGGATTCTGGTGGGGTCACAGTTGTTGAACTCCAAGAACACAAATAAGGCCAAACCAAATCCAAATATACTTTTGGAGTGAGATATGGGTATGATGTACTTTTGGACTTTAGTAGGTGATTACAACAACTACGTGGCTAAGAAATCTGACATTTAATCGCAAAATCTATCTTCTAGTGAATAAAAATATTGCTATAAAAATTGGAAATTTGGATTTTTTAACTATTTTAGGGGACAACTATAAGTACTACTAGACTAGAAATATTAAATCTAATTTTAAATAGGAATATTTTACTACTACAAATTGACAAAGGTCATACAAGAAAACAAATATTTTATTTTAAGAAATACAGTACACAAAGTTTTGCTACATATTTTTGAACATAAAATCATCAATTACATAAAAGTAAAATTTTACAACTATTAGAACTAGAAAAGACAAAGAAAAACTAAAGTTTCCTATTTCTAGGGACAATATAAAGTGCTCACATAATAACCTCCCCTAAACTATTCTCTCCAAACTGTGATTGTGAACTGTTGTGTTGTGTGAATTGTTGTTGTTGCTGTAAGCTGTCTCTTGTAATGATTCTTGGTAGTGTCCTTTTATAGACGAATGCTTTCATAGCATTCGTCATTGCGTCCATCATCTTGCAATTTTTTTCCTTTGCGTGTTTCGTTTTTTCCTTCCTCCATCTGACAGCATTGAAAGCAGCTCCTACAGAAAAGAGAGAGAGATAGAAAGAGAGAAGGAGAGAAAGAAAGAAAGAATAAAAAATAATAATAGTAAAATAATAATCAGCACATCCAAAGTACTTTGGATGTGTTCACGTTTTTTTTTTTTTTTTTTTTTTTTTGGTTTTTGGATTTTTACTATTCAAATAGTAATTTTACTATTTGTTCACTATTCATGTTTGACTAACTATAGGAGATACTACAGTGTAGTTGCTACTTCTTTCCTTCCCTTTATTTCACTTCATTTTTACTTAAAGATATAAAATATGTAAAAACAAATAATTACATGCATTTGAGTGACATCACTGTTAAATTATATTAATTCAAATATGCATGTAAAACTAAGAATTTGGGGGAATAAATGAGCATTATGTCTATTATATTGGCACATGAATGTGCAAAATTCAATGTTTGTCACACCCCTCAACTAACTTATTGCTAGTCCCTAGCTATGAAGTGAAAGAGAATTTGTTCTAGAAGTTTTATTAAAAAGTAGGAATAAACTAAGGAAACTAAAATTACCTAACTCACTGTCGCAGGAATCGCGATTGCATTTAGCGTATACAACAAGCCGTTAAACCCCTAGGTTACCCCTAGTGGACGAGTGTTGTCTCGTGAGGGTTTGCAGTGAATATACCCACAAAATTCAAATTTTTTTTTTTATTTTTTTTTAATTTTTTAATTTTTTATTTTTAATGTTAAAATAAAGTAAAATAAAAATCAAGGTAGATTTTCTCCTTTTACAACAGATAAGATTAAATTTGGCAATAAAATGAAATTTTCAAGTATGTAATAGTAATGCAACACATATACTCACAGTTTTGTCAATGGAAGCATTTTTTATACTCTTTAAACTTACAGTGTGTACTTGAAAAATCAAGCAACTGATCTTAATTTCAAAGTTTACATAGCCAACAACAGTCATTAAACTTGTAGTTTTAACTCAAATCTCACTAGGATTTCACTCTTTTAAGGAGAAACTCTCAGAAACCGGTGTAGAGAACATCTCACTTGGTAGGGAAGCAAAGATAGAGGAATTGCTTCCAAAATATATATATATATATATATATACTTTTTTTGATGACTCAATATATAGGCATTTGGAGTACAATAAGTCTCATGAAAGAATACTTAGCATTAGAAGAGCGATCTACCGTGGAGAACATCCTTATCACTTAAATTTAAAAATCAATTTCTTTTAAATCATTAGGACTTTGACTGGTAGGTTAGAAATTAAGATGAGTAGGAGATTTGGGGTGTATTTGTTCTAAGCATGTGATTGGAGTGTTTGCACAATTCATTCCAACCTCTTCTTTCTCTTCTCCTTTTTATCATATGTACATTTTTTTTTTTGAAATCAACTCCTTTCTTTCTTTACCACTTCTTACAATATTATTACAGTCCAATCACATACCTGGATATAAAAATGAGGTTTGTACTCCCAGGTGGAGTAAGACATAATTTGGAGAGAACTGAGAATAAGGCAATATAAGGTGAAGGGGGGTGCATTTGAAAGAAAAGATGGCCTAAATCATTTAAAAAAATAGATTGACTTTGTTCATTTAAGCAATTTAGACGTCCTAATGGTAAATCCTGAACGTTCTCTTCTAATGATCAGTCAAAGGAAAAAAATAATGAGACTTTCAACGAGTGATATGATAAAGAGAATAAAGTGAGACTGAAAAGAATAGTAACCCTCATAAAGAAAGATTGGCACAAAAGCTCACATGGGTTAATTAGTTTCCACTACTTGTCTTTAAACTGCATAGTTTATGCTTACTCATCCATTTAGATTCAGTAAATATTTTCACACTGTTTCAAAATGTTTAATGTTTAAAGAGTTTCTAGCATTTGAAAATAGTAAAACATGTGACAATGTGTTGTATGCTATTAACATACCCAAAATAACATTAACGTGTCAAATTTATCTTATATAAAGTAAAAGAAAAACTTCTGAAAAATCCTAAGCATATCCACTAAGTTGGATACATATATGGTGCAACTAGTATCCTCTGCACCTATACAAAAGAGGCTACGCAATCCGGAGCGTCCAAGTTGTCATGATTACCCATCCACCTCTAGTAAAAGAGATGAGTCTAGACCCACTAGCAAGCTAAAAACATCAGTAAGAGGCTAAGAGATAACTCTGGCTTTACTTAGTTTTTCGCTACCTCTAGGGACATTCACCGCACTAGACATATCTGGTGATGCTTGGATCATGCAAATTACTCCTATCGAACCAGCTAATGAAAACCAGATGTACACGTAGGATCATTTTAAAGTCTGACCTGACTGAAAATTTATTGACTGTACAAAAACTAAAAAAAAATAAAAAATAAAAATAAAAAGAAATGAGGGATGGGAAAACAAAATTTATTTGGGTATCAAAGGATCCAGTCCTCTTTCTCAACCAAATTTTTCTTTTGTTTTGATTTGAATTGTCTTTTGTAACAGTAGTAAACTTTAAAAGATGTACCATTGTGAGCAATTAAACCAGGACATTCTTCTCTATAACAATTCAAACACCATCCTAACCTTTTAGCTTTCCTTTTAATGGCATAAAGGCTAGTGCCAGCAAAGGGTTTCTTCTGCTCAGAAACAAGTGAGCGACCCATTAACGTCTGGTCATCGACTATTGGATCCATTTTTTATACTCTCAGCCAACAAGAGAGGTTAGACTCAACCCTCCACTCCTTTCAACTATCAACTAAGATCTAATTAAAGAGAGCTTAGAGGGGGTGGGTGGGAATTTTATTAAAAAACTAAAAATATTTAAGAAAAAATATATATACATTCAGAAACTAAAAAAAAAAAAATTATTGTTTTTGTTTTTTTTTTTTTTTTTTTTTTAACAAAAATTAGAAAACTACATTTTTTTTTTTTTTTTTATAACAAAAAACTAGAACACACAAAAAAACTACATTTTTTTTTCTTTTTTTTCTTTTTTTTAACAAAGTTTAAGACAATGCATCATTACAATAATAGTAATAAGAAGAATTATGACATAAACTTCAAATATTATAAAAATTTTGGCTTCTGAATCATGCATTTTTTTTTTTTTTTTTAAAAACAGAAAACTAAGAAAAAACAGTTATATTTTTCTCTTTTTTTTTTTTTTTTTTTAACACACAAAAAGAAAAACTACATAATTTTTTTTTTTTTTTTTTTTTTTTTTTTTTTAACAAAGTTTAAGACAATGCATCATTACAATAATAGTAATAAGAAGAATTATGATATAAACTTCAAACATTATAAAAAATTTTACTTCTGAGTCATGCATTTTTTTTTTTTTTTTAACTGAAAACTAAGAAAAGACAGTTATATATATATATATATATATTTTTTTTTTTTAACAAGGGCACCGCAACACTAACATAGCAAGAACTAGGATAATAATAAGATAAAGTTCAAAATCCAGAAGACCAATAACTAGTGCGTCGTCCATTTTTTTTTTACAAAGAAATGGAAAAATATCACCTGTCTCTTTGAAAATCTGAAAACCTGGTAGGGTCGTGGATCGAGTGATATTTTCAAGCTTCTTTGGTGTGTGAGTACCTACAACTTATGGATATCATTTTTGTTAGATAATAGAAAAGAGAGAAAATAAAAATCTAAAATAAAAACTAAAGTCGAATCGGAAAAGGAAAAAAAAATAGAGAATAAAATCAAAATCAAGCTTTTCTCTGGATTATCGATCTTACCTTTAGTGATCAGTAGAGTGGATCTTGATTTTGGATCGAAGAAAATAAAAAAAAAATGAAAAGAAAATGAGAGAGATTGAGAGATCGGAGTGAGAGTGAGAGAGTGAGTTGCAGAGAGGAGAGAGAGAGATCGCGGCGAGAGTGAGAGAAAAGAGAGGAAGAAGAAAGGAAAAAGAGAGAAAAAGAGAGATAGGGAAAAGTTTTTATGGTTCAAAGCCCTATATAAAGCCATTTTCTCTTTTTTTTCAGTGTATCTCTCTCTAGAGAAACTAATTTTTTTTTTTTATGAAATAAAGATAAAATAAATAAACAGGTGTTAATCGTGAAACCGTCCCCCCAACTGAGTCTGACATTGTCCTCAATGAGTGAGATGATAAAAAGAAGCTAAGGATAACACCTGTACTAAAAAAAAAAAAAATACAAAAAGAAATGGTAGAATAATAATGACCAAATTAACTTATATATAAAAAGTTATCTAATTAAGAGTATAGGACTTATGAAAATATAAATACTCTGATACACTATGTCCTATACCAATTATGTTTTAAGATTTTAAACAATATTATAGTTGGGGTCCTCTAAAGGAATGGACTCCCACTCAGGTTCAAATCCTTCTAAAAATGGCTTTAATCTATGTCCATTAACTTTAAATGTATTTCCATCTTTAGGGTCCTCAATCTCTACAGTTCCATAAGGATAAACATTTTTTACAATATATGGACCAGTCCATCGAGATTTCATCTTTCCTCTAAAAAGATGTAGTCTTGAGTCATATAATAGAACTTTTTGCGCGGGGGTAAATCTTTTACGCAAAAGATTCTTATTATGATACATTTTAGTTCTTGCTTGATGAATTCGAGCATTATCATATGCATCTTTACGAATTTCTTCAAGCTCACTTAATTGTAATTTTCTTAAAATTCCTCCCTCTTCAATATTACAATTTAAAGTTCTAGTAGCCCAATATGCCTTATGTTCTAATTCTACTGGTAGGTGACAAGCTTTTCCATAGACAAGTCTATATGGAGACATCCCTAAATGGGTCTTATAAGCAGTTCTATATGCCCACAAAGCATCTGTTAATTTTGAAGACCAGTCTTTACGATTAGAATCAACAGTTTTTTCGAGAATATGCTTAATTTGCCTATTAGCTAATTCAGCTTGTCCATTTGTTTGTGGATGGTATGCAGTTGACACCTTATGGGTCACTCCATATCTTTTCATTAATTTTTCAAATGGCTTGTTACAGAAATGGGTTCCTTGATCACTTATTATTGCTTTTGGAGTTCCAAATCGAGAAAGTATATTATCTTTTAAAAATGCAATAACTGTACGGTGATCATTCTTTCTTGTAGGAATAGCTTCTACCCATTTTGAAACATATTCGACTGCTAATAAAATATATTCATATTGGCAAGATGGAGGAAAGAGTCCCATAAAGTCAATGCCCCAACAATCAAATATTTCAATTGTAATTATAGGGGTCATTGGCATTTGATTTCTTTTTGTAATACTGCCCAACATTTGGCAGCGGCTACAAGCCTTACAATATAAATATGAATCTTTAAATAGAGTTGGCCAATATAAACCACTTTGTAAAATTTTCATGGCAGTCACTCGAGATGAAAAATGTCCTCCACAAAAGGACGAATGACACATGAAAAGTACATTTTCGATTTCTTCATTAGGAACACATTTCCTAATTACCTGATCGGCACAATATTTAAACAGATATGGGTCATCAAAGTAGAAGTGCCTAGCAATAGCTAGAAATCTCTTTTTATCTGATGATGACCAATTGCTTGGTATTTTTCCAGTTACTAAATAATTAACAAGATCAGCATACCATGGTAGAGAAGTTACAGAAAATAACTGTTCATCAGGAAAAGAGTCTTGAATAGGTAAGGGTTCACTAGTATTGTCTTCAAAAGTGAGGCGGGATAAGTGATCAGCTACCACATTTTCTACTCCTTTTTTGTCTTTAATTATTAAATTAAATTCCTGTAGTAGGAGTATCCACCTAATAAGCCTAGGCTTACTGTCTTTCTTTGAAAGAATATATTTAAGAGCTGAGTGGTCAGTAAAACAAACAATAGGGGAACCAATCAAGTATTGCCTAAATTTATTAAGAGCGAATACCACGGCTAGCAATTCTTTTTCAGTAGTTGAGTAGTTCATTTGAGCACTATCCAGAGTTCTACTGGCGTAGTATATAAATGATGCCTTTTTATCCTTTCTCTGCCCTAGGACAGCTCCAATGGCAAAGTCGCTAGCATCACACATTAATTCAAATGGTAAGCTCCAATCAGGAGATTGCATAATAGGTGCAGTAGTGAGATGCTCTTTTAATTGCTCAAATGAGTTTTGACGTTCTTTAGTCCATTCAAAAGGTGTATCTTTGGCCAATAATTGACATAAAGGTCTAGAAATAGTACTGAAATTTTTTATGAATCGGCGATAAAAACCTGCATGTCCTAAGAATGAACGGATGTCTTTTACAGTCTTGGGAATAGGTAAATTAGCTATAAGATCTATTTTGGCTTTGTCTACCTGTATCCCATTTTCAGAAATAATGTGTCCTAAGACAATACCTTTAGTGACCATAAAATGACATTTTTCCCAATTTAAAACTAAACTTTTTTCTTCACATCTTTGTAGAACTTTTTGAAGATTGCTAAGACAAACATCATAGGTTTTGCCAAAAATTGAAAAATCATCCATAAAGACTTCTAAATTCTTTTCTACCATATCGCTAAAAATACTTAGCATACACCTTTGAAAAGTCGCAGGTGCGTTGCAAAGACCAAAGGGCATTCGGCGATAGGCAAAAGTTCCAAATGGACATGTGAAAACAGTTTTTTCCTGATCTTCTGGTGCGATCTCTATTTGATTGTAACCACTATATATATCCATCTAGAAAACAGTAATACTTATGACCAGCTATTCTTTCTAACATTTGATCCATAAAAGGTAAAGGAAAGTGATCCTTACGAGTTACAGCATTGAGTTTTCTGTAGTCTATGCATACACGCCATCCAGTAGTGACGCGAGTGGGAATTAATTCTCCTTTTGAATTTGGAACAACTGTAATTCCTGCTTTCTTTGGTACAACTTGTGTTGGACTTACCCATTTGCTGTCGGATATTGAATATATAATGCCCATGTCGAGTAGCTTGAGAACCTCCTTCTTAACTACTTCCTGCATAATAGGATTAAGTCTTCTTTGCATTTCTCTAGAGGTTTTAGCATTATCTTCAAGATATATATTGTGAGTGCATATTGAAGGGCTTATTCCTTTTAAATCTGCTATACTCCAACCAATGGCACTTTTATGTTTCTGCAGCATAATAATGAGTTTATTTTCTTGACTGGAGTCTAGAAAAGATGATATTACTACGGGATAAGTATTATTACTACCAAGGAAAGCATATTTAAGCTCTTTAGGGAGTTCTTTTAATTCCAACTGTGGGGTTTGTAAATTAGATGGAAGTGTTAATGTAGTCTTTGGTGGTAAAGGTTCAAAATATGTGGTCCACATTGCTTCTTGAATTATTTCTTCTGTTGAATCTTCATTAAAACATACTTGACTCATAAGATGTTTTTGTAGATTATTACTGTCTAGCTTCTGAATGGAGTTATTAATAACAGATTCTACTGGATCATTATAACAAGTCAAGTTAAAATATTCTCATGATAGAGATTCAATAGCATGAATTTCTTCAATATTCTCATCTTCTTCTTGATGTTGTGGATTAGAAAAAACTTTAATATTTAAAGTCATATTTCCAAATACTACAGTCATCATACCACTGCGGATTCGAATAGTGGCATCAATGGTAGCCAAGAAGGGCCTTCCAAAAATGACTGGTATTTGCACATTAGCATCTAATACTGGTTCTGTATCAAGGATGACAAAATCTACTGGGAAAATAAATTTTTCAACTTTGACAAGAACATCTTCTAAAATTCCTTGCGGATATTTTGTAGATCTATCAGCAAGTTGTAATACCATGCGAGTAGGCTTTAGCTCACCTAATCCAAGTTCTTGATAAACAGAATAAGGAAGCAAGTTTACACTAGCTCCTAAGTCAAGGAGTGCGTGGTTAATTTTATGATTTCCAATAATACACGATATTGTTGGTGTACCTGGGTCTTTGAATTTTGTTGGTAAATTATGCTGCACGATAGAATTAATTTCTTCAACAAAGTCAGCAGAATACGCATCCTTTCGTACATTTTGCTTACGTTTGACAGTACATAAATCTTTTAAGAATTTTGCATAAGCAGGTACTTGATTAATTGCATCTAAGAGAGGAATATTAATGTGTACTTGTTTAAATAATTCTAAATATTCCTGATTCTTAGTATCTTGGTGTTTTCTTAGACGTTGTGGATAAGGAATTGGAGGAGAATATTCAGGAGTTTCCTCTGTTTCTTTTTCCACTGGTAAGTCAGATGTTTCATTTTCTTGAGAAATTTGTTGTTTTTCATGGGTTTCAATTTCAACTTCATCAGCAATTTTATCTTCATCTATTTCTTCCTCAATTTCTATCATATTATCTTCCTTATTTATATGCTCAATTTCTTCTAAAGAAGGTGATATTTCTTCTCCAACAGCCTTACCACTTCTAAGTACAGTTATAGCTTTTACTTGTTCATGTTGATTATTACCAGAAGTTGAGGGATCACCTTGTGGTTGTCCCCTTGGATTAGGTTGTGGTTGGGCAGGAAAAATGCCTTTTCCTTTAGAATCGTGCTGATTATTAATCCTATCCACAGATGTTTGTAGTTTTCCCATGATTTGTATTAATTGCTGCATCATAGACTGTAAAGGTTCCTCTTGCACTTTTTTGTGTGGAGGCACATAAACATTAGAATTTTGCTGTGTATTAGGATATGTATTTTGTGTTTGTTGAAATTGAGGTGGAGGAGGTAAATATTGATTATTTTGAGGAGGTTGGTGTTGAGTTTGAAATTGTAAAATACCTTCTTTGGTATACATATGATTTGGAGGATTCCTCCAATTAGACTGGTATGAATTACCATAGGAGTTTTGGGGACCCCTATAATTATTCACAGCATTTATCTCTGCTGGAGCAATTTCTTGAAAATTTGAACTATTAGGACATTCATTCGCAGAGTGTCCTAAAGTATGACAGTTGTCACAAAGTTCTCTTTTCTTCTTAGGTGGATTATTTTTTTCTACTGATATAGCTTCCACTTTACGTGCTAATTCTTCATATTTCAGTGTTAATTCATCTTCTGATTGTAATTGGTATAAACTTTTAGCTTTTTCCGTTCTACCAATTTCTTCTTTTTCCCATTGGGAAGCATTTTCGCTAAGCCAATCAAAATATGATTCAGCTTCATCGACAGTTTTACTCAAAAATTCTCCTTGACACATAGTTTCAACTAACTTCTTTGATTTAGGTTCTAATCCTTCATAAAAGAAATTAATTAAACGCCATTTTTCAAATCCATGATGTGGACAAGCTAATAGGAGATCTTTAAAACGTTCCCAAACTTCAGGGAATGATTCCTTTTCTTTTTGAGTAAAAAGTTTAATTTGACGCATCATGCTATTAGTTAAATTTTTTGGATAGAATTTTTTTAGAAAGGCTTCATTCATATCATGCCATGAAGTTATAGATCCAGGACGGAGAGATAAAAGCCAAGCTTTAGCTTTATCTTTTAAAGAAAAAGGAAAAAGCTTAAGACGGATTATTTCAATAGGACAGCTTTGATAAGAGAACGTACTACAAACTTCTTCAAATTCACGAATATGTAAAGAAGCACGTTCTGTCCCCATTCCATGGAAAGTTGGTAAAAGTGGAATCATGCCTTGTCTAAAGTGAAAATTTCCTGTATGTCTAGGTAAAGTGATGCAAGAAGGAGTGATGTTTCTTTCTGGGGTTAATAAATCACGTAAAGGACGTTGTTCACGTTCTGGTAAAACAAAGTGTGGTATATTTTCCCCCTGCTCACTATGAGCATCATCAACGATTGGTCCTTCAATTTCTGCCATTATTCTAAGAAATTGTATACTAGATGATTCACTAGAAATATTAGAATTATGTGGTACTTGATATAAAGCTTCAGTAGTATCTAAGGACATAAGAACTAAAAAACTAAGTGATAATAATATTATTATGATTATTATTATTATTATTAGCTAAGTAAAAATAAAACTCCTTTTTATATATATATATATATTTTTTATATATTTATTTTTTTAGAAGATAGGTTTATATAAAGATAAACACTTACGTACTTATAAATATATATTTATATATATTTCACAAGGAAAGAAATTATATATAGTTTTTTTTTTAATTTAATATTTTTTTTTTATGTTATCATTTTTTCTTAAAAAGAAAGCTAGATTATTTATAAGGTAGAATAAGTATATATATAGATATAGATATAGATATAATAGGAAAAATAGTTTTAAACCTAACTTTTTTTTTTTTTTTTATTAACTGTTCCCCGGCAACGGCGCCAAAAACTTGACGACATCCTATTGATGCGTTTTCTTATCACACCCAAGTGTAGGTGATCGTACAAGTAATAAAGTTCTGGAAGTCCAGGTCGAACCCACAGGGAACGGAATAAAATTTAATTAAGTTAGGCAGATAACTATTTTGTCACTAAAAAGAAAATAAAAGATGATGGATTTTTTTGGGGTTTTACTAAACTACTAATTTTTATATGTTTGCAATAAAAGTAATTAAAACTATTCTTTTACTTAACAGTTTATGGTAAAGATTTTAACAGTGCAAAATAAATTAACTAACATACTAGTAAGAAAAGGAAGAAAAATATATATAAGCTAAATTTTTGTAAGATAAACTTTTTAGATTTAACAATAGCGAAAGATGGAAATAATACAGATATTTAAGCAAAACTATTATAAAACAGGAAATATTAATTAACTAGGGGAAATGATTTAAAGAAATTGGGAATATGCAAACCAACACTAGATTCCACAACTTTTGTGCATTTGAAAAGCATTTGGCATTTAAGACCGCAGAGTCATTCTTTATTTAAAAATAAACTTTCACTAGTCAGGGTCATATCAAGTGTGTCAGGTTTGATATGAAACGACGTCGTTTGGTTTAAAGAAAAATAAAAAGGCAATTGGGCAGTAGCCAGGTTCGAACCGTGCCCCGCTGCGGACGTGGGTTATTCAGCGTCCAGTCCCCACCACTCTGCCACTACACAATTGCCTATCCATTATTGGATAGAAATATATATAAATACATATTTGAAATATTAACTTTGTCATGTGAGTTGTTTGAGTATGCTAGGTGTTTTTTATGACAAAAGGCATAGTTTGACAATCCACATAATTAGGCTTTTTATTTCAAATATGTACTCAATATAGCCATAGTATATAAACATGTTAAATGGTCATAAACTATAGATACATAGATATTTTTGGCCATAAATGGAAAAATAACCCATCTAGATAAATTTGCCCATTTAAGTTTAGTGCACAGAAGTTGTGGTTTCTAAGTTTTTATTACATATCCCCAATTAAAGTTTTAGCCTACCATTTTGGAATTGAAACTGTCTTCCAAATAAAATTTAAAGATAAATTAAATAGGTGTAAACAGTGACTGCTCAATTAAAACTTAAAGTTGTGAAACTAAGGTAGGAGTGAAATATACTATTATTATATTATTTTTCTACTTAACATGAGCTGGGGTTGAATTTGTGGAATCTGCAAAATAAGAGAGTTTAGTACAACTAGGCTAATAAAATATACATAATTGGAAATACTGAATTAATAATAAAATACTAAACCTTTGACTTTGGATTCTGGTGGGGTCACAGTTGTTGAACTCCAAGAACACAAATAAGGCCAAACCAAATCCAAATATACTTTTGGAGTGAGATATGGGTATGATGTACTTTTGGACTTTAGTAGGTGATTACAACAACTACGTGGCTAAGAAATCTGACATTTAATCGCAAAATCTATCTTCTAGTGAATAAAAATATTGCTATAAAAATTGGAAATTTGGATTTTTTAACTATTTTAGGGGACAACTATAAGTACTACTAGACTAGAAATATTAAATCTAATTTTAAATAGGAATATTTTACTACTACAAATTGACAAAGGTCATACAAGAAAACAAATATTTTATTTTAAGAAATACAGTACACAAAGTTTTGCTACATATTTTTGAACATAAAATCATCAATTACATAAAAGTAAAATTTTACAACTATTAGAACTAGAAAAGGCAAAGAAAAACTAAAGTTTCCTATTTCTAGGGACAATATAAAGTGCTCACATAATAACCTCCCCTAAACTATTCTCTCCAAACTGTGATTGTGAACTGTTGTGTTGTGTGAATTGTTGTTGTTGCTGTAAGCTGTCTCTTGTAATGATTCTTGGTAGTGTCCTTTTATAGACGAATGCTTTCATAGCATTCGTCATTGCGTCCATCATCTTGCAATTTTTTTCCTTCCTCCATCTGACAGCGTTGAAAGCAGCTCCTACAGAAAAGAGAGAGAGATAGAGAGAGAGGAGAGAAAGAAAGAAAGAATAAAAAATAATAATAGTAAAATAATAATCAGCACATCCAAAGTACTTTGGATGTGTTCACGTTTTTTTTTTTTTTTTTTTTTTTTTTTTTGGATTTTTACTATTCAAATAGTAATTTTACTATTTGTTCACTATTCATGTTTGACTAACTATAGGAGATACTACAGTGTGGTTGCTACTTCTTTCCTTCCCTTTATTTCACTTCATTTTTACCTAAAGATATAAAATATGTAAAAACAAATAATTACATGCATTTGAGTGACATCACTGTTAAATTATATTAATTCAAATATGCATGTAAAACTAAGAATTTGGGGGAATAAATGAGCATTATGTCTATTATATTGGCACATGAATGTGCAAAATTCAATGTTTGTCAATTGGCATCATAGATGCATAGATCTTAAAAAAATACACGAAATAAAAAAAAAAAAAAAATCACCCAAAAAACCCAAGAATTGATAAAGGTTTGGTAGTTTAAAATTAACGGATAATATTATCTGTTAGACACCAGATAACAGATAATATTATCTGTAAGATAGATAAAACCTTAAAATTAGGCTGCAACTTGACTTTTTTCTTAAAATTTCCACGCCTATTGCGTAGATCTCAAAGAAATACATGAAATCAAAAAAAAAAAATTTATCCAAAAAGCCCAAGAATTGATAAAGTTATGGTGGTTTAAAGTTGACAAATAATATTATCTGTTAGTGTAAACAGATAATATTATCTGTTTGTGTCTGAAAGATAAAAATGAAAAACGAAGTTCTAAATTTATTTTTTTTGTACAACTTTCAAGTCTGATGCGTAGATCTTAAAGAAATACATGAAATTTGGAAAAAAAAAATCACCCAAAAAGCCCAAGAACTGATAAAGTTATGGTGGTTTAAAGTTGACAAATAATATTAGAGTAATATTTGGGACACAACCTTCATACAACTTTCATACAACCTCCCCAAAAGATGTGTCTATCTCTCTCATGTGATGTCACTGGACCCCACAGTGACACAGGAAAGAGATAGACACATCTTTTAGAGAGGTTGTATGAAAGTTGTATGAAGGCTGTGCCCAAAGTATTACCCATAATATTATCTGTTAGTGTAAACAGATAATATTATATGTTTGTGTCTAAAAGATAAAAATGAAAAATGAAGCTCCAAATTAATTTTTTGTGTACAACTTTCAAGTCCGATGCGTAGATCTTAAAGAAATACATGAAATAAAAAATAATAAAAAAAATCACCCAAAAAGTCCATGAATTGATGAAGGTATGGTGGTAAAAAGTTGACAAATAATATTATCAGTTAGTGTAAACAGATTATATTATCTGTTTGTGTCTGAAAGATAAAAATGAAAAACAAAGCTCCAAATTATTTTATTTTGTACAACTTTCAAATCCGATGCGTAGATCTTAAAGAAATACATGAAATAAAAAAAAATCACCCAAAAAGCCCAAGAATTGATAAAGTTACGGTGGTTTAAAGTTGATAAATAATATTATTTGTTAGTGTAAACAGATAATATTATCTGTTTGTGTCTGAAAGATAAAAATAAAAAAACGAAGTTCCAAATTGCTTTTTTTTTGTACAACTTTCAAGTCCAATGCGTAGATCTCAAATAAATACATGAATTCAAAAAAAAAAAAAATCACCCAAAAAGCCCAAGAATTGATAAAGTTATGGTGGTTTAAAGTTGACAAATAATGTTATCTGTTAGTGTAAACAGATAATATTATATATCTGAAAGATAAAAATGAAAAATAAAGTTCTAAATTACTTTTTTTGTACAACTTTCAAGTCTAATGCGTAGATCTTGAAAAAAATACATGATATAAAAAAAAATCACCCAAAAGACCAAAAAACGAGTGAGTTATGATGATTTAAAGTTCACAGATAATATAACATAATCTGTGAGCGGAGGGGCTTTTCATCAAATACGAAAAGTAGCGAGGGGCTTTTCATAAAACTGCAAAAAACGTGGGTTTTTTGCTAAAACACATTATTTTAAGGGGTCTATGACCTAATATCCCTAAAAAAAAATAACAATCTTAGGGTGACAAACACTTTTTACAAACACACTCTATGTCACGCCCAGACGTAGCATAAATATGGAAAGCATTTAATTTCCTTTATGGACCCGAAATTCGTGACAGTTTGAAGGATCGGTTCCGTCCTAAACGTCGAACAATATAATAATATAAATCAGAGTACGAGCAATCAAGATTTACAAAAAAAATTTCAAGTTAATAATTATTACAGCACGTGGTCATCTAAAGGCACAACCCGCCTTGAAACAAAATAATAACTAGTACAGTAATCCATATTGCAAATTCTGTTCATCCGCTAAAACAGTATTTAAATAATTGTTTCTCTTCGCACGCGGCCGTTCTCAATTAGTATAGTCATACGACCCAATGACAAACATTGAATTTTGCACATTCATGTGCAATATAATAGACGTAATGCTCATTTATTCCCCCAAATTCTTAGTTTTACATGCATATTTGAATTAATATAATTTAACAGTGATGTCACTCAAATGCATGTAATTATTTGTTTTTACATATTTTATATCTTTAGGTAAAAATGAAGTGAAATAAAGGGAAGGAAAGAAGTAGCAACCACACTGTAGTATCTCCTATAGTTAGTCAAACATGAATAGTGAACAAATAGTAAAATTACTATTTGAAGAGTAAAAATCCAAAAAAAAAAAAAAAAAAAAAAAAAAAAAAAAAAACGTGAACACATCCAAAGTACTTTGGATGTGATGATTATTATTTTACTATTATTATTTTTTATTCTTTCTTTTTTTCTCTCCTTCTCTCTCTCTATCTCTCTCTCTTTTCTGTAGGAGCTGCTTTCAACGCTGTCAGATGGAGGAAGGAAAAAACGAACACGCAAAGGAAAAAAATTGCAAGATGATGGACGCAATGACGAATGCTATGAAAGCATTCGTCTATAAAAGGACACTACCAAGAATCATTACAAGAGACAGCTTACAGTAACAACACCAATTCACAAGCTTCACAGCCTACGAGCTGCACAACAATCACTGTTAGGGAGAGAATAGTTTAGGGGAGGTTATTATGTGAGCACTTTATATTGTCCCTAGAAATAGGAAACTTTAGTTTTTCTTTGCCTTTTCTAGTTCTAGTAGTTGTAAAATTTTACTTTTATGTAATTGATAATTTTATGTTCAAAAATATGTAGCAAAACTTTGTGTACTGTATTTCTTAAATTTAAAATATTTGTTTTCTTGTATGACCTTTGTCAATTTGTAGTAGTAAAATATTCCTATTTAAAATTAGATTTAATATTTCTAGTCTAGTAGTACTTATAGTTGTCCCCTAAAATAGTTAAAAAATCCAAATTTCCAATTTTTATAGCAATATTTTTATTTACTAGAAGACAGATTTTACAAGCAAATATCAGATTTCTTAGCCACGTAGTTGTTATAATCACCTACTAAAGTCCAAAAGTACATCATACCCATATCTCACTCCAAAAGTATATTTGGATTTGATTTGGCCTTATTTGTGTTCTTGGAGTTCAACCACTGTGACCCCACAAGAATCCAAAGTCAAAGGTTTAGTATTTTATTTTTGGTTCAGTATTTCCAATTATGTATATTTTATTAGCCTAGTTGTACTAAACTTTGTTATTTTGCAGATTCCACAAATTCAACCCCAACTCATGTTAAGTAGAAAAATAATATAATAATATTATATTTCACTCTTACCTTAGTTTTACAACTTTAGTTTTAATTGAGCAGTCACTGTTTACACCTATTTAATTTATCTTTTAATTTTATTTCGAAGACAGTTTCAATTCCAAAATGGTAGGCTAAAACTTTAATTGGGGATATGTAATAAAAACTTAGAAACCACAGCTTCTGTGCACTAATCTTAAATGGGCAAATTTATCTATATGAGTTATTTTTCCATTTATGGCCAAAAATATCTATGTATCTATAGTTTATGACCATTTAACATGTTTATATACTATGGCTATAATGGGCTCAAAAGATTATATATATTTGAAATAAAAAGCCTAATTATGTGGATTGTCAAACTATGCCTTTTGTCATAAAAAACACCTAGCATACTCAAACAACTCATATGACAAAGTTAATATTTCAAATATGTGTTTATATATATTTCTATCCAATAATGGATAGGCAATTGTGTAGTGGCAGAGTGGTGGGGACTGGACGCCGAATAACCCACGTCCGCGGCGGGGCACGGTTCGAACCTGGCTACTGCCCAATTGCCTTTTTATTTTTCTTTAAACCAAACGACGTCGTTTCATATCAAACCTGACACACTTGATATGTCCCTGACTAGTGGAAGTTTATTTTTAAATAAAGAATGACTCTGCGGTCTTAAATGCCAAATGCTTTTCAAATGCACAAAAGTTGTGGGATCTAGTGTTGGTTTGCATATTCCCAATTCCTTTAAATCATTTCCCCCTAGTTAATTAATATTTCCTGTTTTATAATAGTTTTGCTTAAATATCTGTATTATTTCCATCTTTCGCTATTGTTAAATCTAAAAAGTTTATCTTACAAAAATTTAGCTTTTATTTATTTTTTCTTCCTTTTCTTACTAGTATGTTAGTTAATTTATTTTGCACTGTGAAAATCTTTACCATAAACTGTAAAGAAAAAAATAGCTTTAATTACTTTTATTGCAAACATATAAAAATTAGTAGTTTAGTAAAACCCCAAAAAAATCCATCATCTTTTATTTTCTTTTTAGTGACAAAATAGTTATATACTTAACTTTATAAAATTTTATTCCGTTCCCTGTGGGTTCGACCTGGACTTCCAGAACTTTATTACTTGTACGATCACCTACACTTGGGTGTGATAAGAAAACGCGTCAATAGGATGTCGTCACCCAACCTGATTATAACCTGAAAAGCTTAGACACGAATGTCTAGGGCACATCAACGCCGTCAACTTTTATGAAGCTGGTGAGTATTAAAAACATAAACTTGTAATGTAAAACGTGCTCTTTTTACCATTTTTGTTTTTGCAGGATCATTATACCACAAAATACAGAAATGAATTCAATTCGTAAAACCACAAAGATAATATCAAAATCTTAGATCAATAAAACATATGATCGTGCATGAAACAATGCAACCATTCTCATCTCACCGATTCTTTTCTCTCAAAAACACATCATCTAACTCTCTCGCTCTAGTATCTTGAAACACTAAGGTGACTATACTTTAGTACAGGGGTACCAGGGAGTGTCCAGTTTGCCTCACACTTTAGTACAGGGGTACCAGGGAGTATCCAATTACCTCACACTTTAACCATACCACAGATGCCAGGGAGTGTCCAATAGGCCACACTTTAGCACTACCACGGGTGCCAGGGAGTGTCCAAGTCGGCGTTACACACTTTAGCGCTACCATGGGTGCCAGGGAGTGTCCAAGTTTATCACCGTCGCATTTCAAAGATACTCTAAACCGCAATCTCATAACATTACACTATAGTACACCAATACCAGGGAGTGTCCAATACGCTATCTCGTCCACTTATTCTTTTTACATTGAGCATCACTCACCATGAATGTAAACTCGACCCCACGTGTATGTCTATACAACTTTATACAGAAATGTAAATCAACGGAAAACAAGAACAATGTACATGCGAAAATAAACAAGTCTTTAATCACTTCTTTATAACAAAACATAACAAACGAGATTTTGTTTTAGTGTAACTCCCAAACAGTACTTCAAAAATTCACAAAACTTTTTCCAAGCAGTTTTTTAGCAGAAAACAGACAAAAACCAGAAAAGGTCAGATCGCTCGCGTGAGGCTCGCTTGTGCAAGGCTCGCTTGTGCGATCGCGCGCGCGATTCAGTGCAGAACTTCATCTTCTACGTTGTATTCCCATGTTTCAATTTTGATGCCATGTTCTTACCCATTTTGAAATTCGAAAGCTACCATGCCTTATATTGTATGGTTTTCTTCATTTTTCCGCAATGATTAAGTATCTAAAAATAATTTCATACGAATCAACACGTAACTCTCGAATTTTATGAAAAATCGAGAGGTGTCAAAACTTTATTTTTAATATACGTCGTGATACGAATGAATTAGGCTTTGTTATTTACACCGTAGCCTCTATGTATTGTAATCTTTCATAATCATCTTTAAAATCGAATTTTGGTTAAGTTTGGAAAATTCATGTTTTTCAAGCTTCAAAAGCTGTAAGTTGAGATCAACAATGGTGTTTACACAATTCTACATATATAAGCAGTAAATAAGCATATATTACATTCAAAGTGAGTTAATAATACTCACTGTGATAAGGATTAAAGAAGTTGTTGAGAAAGAAATCAAAATAAGTAAACCCAAATCAAGCTTCAAGTTATGGTGATAAGACGATTTTCTCTCTCTAAAATTTCTGTAAAGGAACTTTCAAACTCTCTATTTTCTCTTTGTACTCTCAGTTTGTAAAGATATCCATATTGTGAGAGTTGTGTGTGGTTTTATAGAAAACCAAATGGATTCTTGGGGACCAACAACTATCACTTATACTCAACAAATGATTTTATTTACGTACTAATTACCTATATACATATTATACACAGCACACACATACATGCGTATATACATGTAAACAAATGCAAACTGCATTGATAGTGTAGGAGCCAAAATAGGTTCACAGGGAGCAACTCAAAGGTGTTTGGGTAATGTAGATTCTAGGCATAAATCAACACACGCCTATTAAGCATTGCCAAACAAAGTGTGTACAAGTACTGGTCTAGGAATCACTTTGATTGTTTTGGGAAAACAACTTATGGCACTAGAAATTAACACACCCAAAATGCATTCCCAAACAAGCCTATCTAATCATTGGTTGTATTAATGAGATTAAAGCAAGTGTCACTTCCTAATTGATGGAGATTCCCAAACTATGGGAGTCCCACGCGGCACTGACAGTTTTCGAACATAAGCTGGTATCTTCGCGGCACGGTGATCACCACCAAAATACAGAAAAACTATATTAACGTAGGAAATAATTTTTCGGTTATATAAAAGTATAGTTTGAGTCAGAAATGAATATTTTCACCGTTTTGAAGTACAGTTTTGAAATCTGACACAAATACTTCTGAATTTATAAAAATTACCGGTGAAAATATTCATTTCTGACTCAAACTGTATTTTTATATAACCGTTTTGAAATACCGTTTTGAAATACAGTTTTGAAAATAATCAGTTATTAAACCATAATACAGGTACTACTGAATTTATAAGAATTACCGTTTAACCCCAATTAAAGGATTATTAATAAATAAAACAAGTAATACAATTTATATTATGGGAATTACAATTAGAAATTGAATGAATTTTTAGGTTGTTACACTCTATCTCTCTCCTGGGTGTGGTATTGTGGGGGTCTATCTACTGAAATTATCTGGACCCTACAGTGCCACCCAGTAGAGAGCTAGAGTATATTTGTAAGTGTTTGTAAAACGTGTTTGTCACTCAAATATTACTCATAAAAAATTTGAGATCTGGCAACTATTGATTTTTTTCCTCTTTATTTTTTATTTTTATCCCTTTTCCCCTTATTTCTAACTTTTCACACGTGTCATAAAAATGACTCTATCTTTCTTTCAGTGTCGCTTCTTTATCTCCAATTCCTTCGACATGTATCTCTCTTAAGTCTTAATCTATATCCAGCTCTTAGCCATATTACACTCATTCAAAATCCTAGTAGTTGCTTCATGTCACGTCTTGTCAACCTATATATTTCTAAGGGTAAATTATACTAACACCCACTGAGTTCCGTCTCTCTCTCCCTCTCTCCCTCTCTCTTTTTTTTCTCTCTCTCTCTCTGTCTCTCTCTCTTCTAAACTCAAATGGAAACCCCTCTTCTCTCTATAGTTCCTTCTCTCTCCCAAACCCTAACCCTCCATGCTGCCACCACCACCACCAATCCAGGCCATCGCCTCCACCAAAGAGCACTGAGCACTAATAACAGCAAGAGTGTTTCCAAAATTCTACACAACCATCATTTGAAAATCCCAAGGAACTGTTGATTTCAGTCTTGAATCGTACACAGTTTCTTGCTTGTGCTTTTAAGTTGGAGTCTTGGAGATAGTGTTTTGCACACAAGCGATGGGAGTTGACGGAACCCCATGTTCCTCAACATCTATAGCAAATTAATCTGACACGAGTATCCATATCTCTAGCTATATCCTTCTTTTGACTTTGTTCTCTCTCTCCATATACAAAAAAATCCAATATTGGTACATGTACTTTGAGGAAAAAAAAAAAGCTCACTTTCATACCAAACGAAGCAAAACTCCAAGAACCCGTTTTTCCCCCTTGAAGTCCAACCAAGATAAAGATGATCAAACAAAACTGAGGGACCATTCCACTATGTCCTATGAATTGAACAATAAAGCTTTATCATCAAATCGTCATTGTCACTGATTTGGGAATTACAATAATGATAAAAAACTGAAAAACAAATAAAGAATCAAAATTCAAAGGATTCACCTTCTTCGATCGCTGTGGCTGAGAAGCAAAAATAAACCTAAGCAGATTAGTAACTGCATGAGGCCTCCCAAGAACAGCCTCACACATGTTGGGATCAGCAATCAAGTAAGTCAATCCCCTCGCCGCCTCGGATTGGGTCCCACAACTATCACCACCCACCGCCACCGTCTCGAGCAGCCAATCCACCACCGCACTGCCACCGACTCTGACAATCGCCGCCCTACAGCTCGCTTTTGCGGCGGCAATGTCCGCCAGAAGCGCCGCAACCCTAAGCTCGAACCCGGACCGGACCTCGTGGTTTGCCGACGACAGCACCGACCTCAGCGACTTCCACAGCACCGTGGTGGCGACTCCAGTCTGCTTCATTCGATTGATTACTCGCTTAATCGACTCATTCGAACAATCGATCGCGTGTTCGAGATCGGCGTATATACGATTCGGCTTGTTCTCTGCGTCGCTGTTGGTAGAGATGAAGGCATAAGAGGCGGCGATGGCTGAAATTAGGGTTACAGAGAGGACGAGGAGGGAGGTGCGAGAGAGTGGAGGAGAGAGAGAAGAGAGAGGAGAGAGAGAGTTGGGAAGGTGGAGGATTGGCGGTGGAGATTGGGGGACACGTTGGGATTCTTGACGTTGTTTGGGTATTCAATGGAATTTGTTGAGCACGAAGAGAAGTAGACGGCGGCGGAGAAGGAGGAGATGAAGAGAAGGTGTTGCGGAGGAGAGAGAACCGAACGCAACGGCGCGTTCTGTTGCATAGTCGAAGCATTTTGTTTTTGTTTTTGTTTTTGTTTTTCTGTTTTTTCTGTTTTCATTTTTTGGTGTTTTGGTGTTGCGAGTGGTTTTGAGGCGAGAGTGGCGGGAGAGAGAGAGAGAGATAGAGAGAGAGAGAGAGAAGGGAAGGAGAGTGGTTTTTGTGAAAGTGGTGGGGGGAGGAAGGAAAAGCCTAAAAGGATGAGGGGGAGTGGAAACTTGGTTGAAAAGGAACCGAGGGAATGGGAGGGAATTTCTCGAGGAAGATGCGAACATTTTTGTTGTAAGAGGAGGAAATTGAATTTGAGTCCACAAAGTCCGGAAAGAATCAACAAAGTTTTGGGGGCCCAAAATTTAAGTTTGGGCATGACAACCCAAATAAGGCCAATGGTTATGGGCTAAAAGCCTGTGCAAGGAAAAACCGACAAAATCGATCGGTTTGGTCAGTTTCAAAAAATTCCTTCTAATACAAAAAATCAAATTAAATTAAACCGTGAAATTACACTAATTAGAATCAAACTGAATCGATTGATTTGTTTGAACAGTGAAAAGTGGACCAAACCGTTAACCCCTACTTAGGAATAAGTATACCCACACTTTTAACTCAGCCCAATGCACTCAGACTGCCACATATCGGGGAAATATCCTCTATTTTCTCACTACAGTACTAAATGCCGAACAACTTTTTTCTAAAATAATTACAGAAAAATCTCTTATTCTTACAGAAATCCCAAACAAAGCTCTAAGTGGTAAGTCAACAATTTAGGAACTAGTGGTGGATCCAGGATTTATCGCTTGGGATGGCGTGCACAAGACGCTAAGAATGATTGGGGGTTCAGGCCGATTGAGGTGAATGTTTTTGTTCTATTTTGTAGTGCCCTTGCATGGAGACTATCACTATCTTTGATAATAAGGACTTATTATAAATTGAACTTGACAAAGCTTAAAATGATAGTGAAACAATTTATTTTATTTAGAAAACGGGAGTGTTCGGGCTAGTTTGCAATTAAGCCAAAGTAGTAAGTGAAACGAAAGTGTGGTTGTACCTTATATTTATGATGTTTTAAATTATAATTAAGCCAAAATATTACATATAATGTTTTTTTTTTTAAACTTTTTTGGTGGGTTGGATCAACTACTCAGAAAATTTGCACTTTGAGGCAAGTCAATATATGTTAGGGGGATAATGTAGGATTTACATATTATTTATTTATTTGTAGTTTTTTTTGGAGGGGGGAGGGGGAATGGTTTGCAATCTTAATTAACAATAAAATATGTATAAATTATATAGATAATTGTTGGAAAACCCCTCAACTAACTTTCAAAAGTTTAAAACTCCAATTGGTTTGACCATTTTCTAAAAAGGACAAAAGGAATCTTATACAGTACTCACACGATATAAATGCATGCACTATAGAAAATCTCATGTCACTAGTTGCACGTTCCAACGCCTCACGCGCGCTTTTGTTGGTTTCAGCCACTCACACCGTGTGAGTGGCTGTACCGTATGATATCTATTTCGAAAATGTATTTTTAAACTTTAAACCTCCATAACTTTTGATCTACAACTTTGTTTCTTACAAATTTTCTACCGTTGGGACCGTGTCGACGAGAGCTACAAAACTAGTACCATTGTTGATACCTTTTGAGCAAAAGAAAAAAACTTTTATTTTTACATGTCATGTTCCAGACGAACCTAATATAATTTTCACATAATATTCGTGTATGAGTTATTGAATTTTCACGTAATATTCACGTATGCCAAGTTGATATGTTGTGAGAAAAAAAAAACTGAATGTTCACTTTGTTCTTAATGAGAGTTTTAGTGAAATTTCACAAGAATTTTGCATTTGTTTGTGTTGAAAAACTATATTTTATAATTGATTTGTGAAATTTAAATTTTTTTTTTATTTTTTATTTAAATGAAATATGCATTGTTTAATATGAAAGAGAAAAAAAAAGAGTGAAATTTCACTTAGCATACATGAATATTAAGTGAAATTTTACTTAAATTGACATTTGAGGGACTTTTACAAAGTAAGTATCAAATTAGACCTTAAACTCTAGAGTGTTACTTCTAGCGACTTTTGGGATAGTTAGTGAAATTTCACTTGACACACTAAGTGAATCTCACTGAACGAGTACACGAATGTTAAGTTTAACTTCAAGTTTTTCAGGAAGAAGAATTGTACGGGTTCAGTGAATTTTCACTTAATATTTATGTATGACAAATTTGTATGTTTTGAGAAAAAAAAAAAAAAAAAAAAAAAAAATTTAACAAGAATTCCTGTATTTGTTTTGTTTGAAAATTTGTGTTTTATAATTGATTATAAAATTTGCTTATTTTAACAAAATATGCATTGTTTAAAAAAAAAAACAAATCACCATGCCTACATGAATATTTAGTGAAATTTCACTTAACTTGTACATGAACATTAAGGCTTAGTTTGGCCCCCATTTTGGTGCTTCTACTATTTTAAAGCACAATTTCATGTTAATTCATTTTGTAACTAGTTTATGACATTTGCAAAAATTGAATTTAGGGCTTTTTTAATGAGAGCTTTTAAAGCTCTAGAATTGAGTGAAATTTTACTTAATATTTTTATGTATATAAAGTGAAATTTCACTTATTATTCATATATGTAAAAACATGATTTTTTTTTTTCAAAACATATCAACAATGGTACTAGTTTTGTAGCTCTCGTCGACACGATTCCAACGGTATAAAATTTGCAAAAAAATGGAGTTGTAGGTCAAAAGTTATGGATGTTTAAAGTTTAAAAACATTTTTCGAAATTGGAATTGATAAGGTACATTGCTCGCATGGTGCGAGCAGACTGGGCAGAGAGTCGCGCGCGTGGGGGCGCGTGACTTGAAGTGTTGACTGAATTCATGCACGAGATATTCTATGGTACGCTCACTTATACCGTACGAGCACTGATTTAGATTTCTTTTGTCCTTTTTAAAAAATGGTCAAACGAATTGGAGTTTTAAACATATGAGGGTTACTTTTAAAATTTTCTAATAATTCCTCCTAAATTATATATATCATTTTTGCGAATTGAAAAAATTGAGGGGAACTATGGCCCCCTTGTTCCCCCTACATCCACCACTGGGAACCGTGTTAGGCATATGATACTAAAATTGGACTGCCGAATTTCTTGTTGCCTCAAAACATCCCAAATCTGGTGTTTTTTGGTCATATGATGTAGTAACATGTAATAAAAAAACATGACCATGCAAGTCTATCTATTCCTTTTTCTTGATCGATAGGGTATCATGTTACTTGTGTAGGTGTTCTTTGAATCAAAGGTTGATGACTATTAATCCAACAAATGAAAGAAGCTAAGACGTGTGATGTGTCAAGATAAAGTGTAATTTCTATCACACCTTAATAATGGTCCACTCAAATACTCCTAATAGATTAATAAAGATTACACACACGTACACGTATCTATTTTTGTTTTGTGAGAAAAGGGAATAAAAAACAACAATTTTAGGGTGACAAACACTTTTTACAAACACACTCCATGTGTCACGACCCCAAAATTCGACTTCAAAATTTTAGGCTCGAGACCGGCCTCTAGGCCTCTTCGTAATTAAATAGAGCTCTAGCGGAAGCAAACATAGCTTAATTCTGTTTATATATTGAAGTCTACATAAATCTTGAAAATATTAATACATTTGAAGGCATAACTCTTCTGAATATTCTACATATCTAACAATCATCTACTCCTCATTTGCATCAATTAAGAAGATAATCTTTATCTTCTATCAAAATGTTCTGTTTCTTCTAAGGGTTCTGTTGCCTATCATCGTCACTTCGTCACCTGAAAAGGATTTTAAAAATATTTGGAGAGTGTGAGCTGAAGGCTCAGTGAATGAACATAACCTTTGAAGTACTCATTTAAAAGGTTTGCCTTTTTAGAATAGATAAGATAATAACATTAAAATTTCATGCAATAAAATGAAAATATACTGACATGTTCTATTTGCATAGAAAGTAGTATCTTTACATACATGTCAAATTACCATCCATCCACTCATGCACACATTCATTCATTACATACATCGCACAATGATCAAAGGCAACCCTATAGTCGGGCTCATTTCATGGGTCCAAAGGACCAACCACTTGGGCTTCATTACATCGCATACATATGCTATACTTTATAATTTGTTGTGGTGGTAATTGACACTTTAAATAAATGAAGAATTTAAATGATGGCATTTCAAAAGATACATGACATTGGAATAAATTGACATAATAAGTTTTGAATGCTAAAACCCTTCCAGGAACCCAGAAAAATGTTCCGAAAATAACTTTAGTAATTTTGATACTTTATATATCATTAAAATCATAGTAGAATTTACTCATTATATATTGAGTTAATATAGAGTTTGAGAAAAAGGTAATGAATACTCACATATGGAGTTGAATTAAATACAGGATACGAACACTCATCTTGGTGACTTAGAAATTGACGATGAAACAGTTCCTACATCAATACAGGTAAAAGAAACTAGACATTTAATCATAGGTTGTAAGCATAAGGGTATAACTGCAATTAAGGTTTTTCTAGGGTATTTCTGTAAATATGTTAAAACTATGTCAAACCTTCACTATAATGTTCCTTACACTATGCTAAGTTCAACCTCACTAACTGGACTCAATTTGGAGTCCGTAGTAGGTCCTATTTCAAAACTACATAAACGTGGATTTTACAAATAAGTTGTATTTTAGACAATGTTGGATTGTCTCCAAACTTTTAAATATGATACTAGACATTATTTCAAGACTATAGGAATTGACAGCATATTTCTTGAGTGATAGATTATTTACTACGAATTTTGGAAGTTAAAATACTATTTTTAAATAGTTACTATTGAGCCGTAAATCACATATATAATTTTCATAAGGGTGAGAATTGATTCGTCAAACTATTCTTTATAAAAATCATAATATTAATTGCGTATTACCTTTCTTTTACTAATTTTATTACCCAAAGAATATAAAGGAATTAGTAGTTATTTATACTTAGTACCCCAATATTTCTAATTGTAATATCTATTTGTTATATTCTAATGATATAAAATAATACAGAAACATAAGGGTTCTTATTTATATAATATAAAATCTGACAAGGCCTAACTTATTTACTAACACTATTTTTAAAATAGTCATAACAGGACCGTAATTCTATTTTTATACCCAAATACCATAATTTAAGTGTGGGACTATTTTTAATGGTCATAAAATGCCACAAGAATATTTTCGTATTTTTTTTTTCGTAGTTTAAGAAATATAATAGTTATGATAAAATAATCAATCTCTATTTAAGTCAATTGATAAGTAGTAAAATAATATTATTCTATAGTTTTATAATTATTAAAATTACAAAACAGTATATATTATCATAATATCATTATAGAATATATAAATGATTTATAATGAGTTTACAAAATCTCAGAATGACCAAAAATACCCTTTTTAAAAGTTTAGGGGTCATTCTGTAAATATACCAAAATATAAGAATTATCAGAAACTGAAAAATTAACACTTCAGATGGAAATAAACATAATTAGAAGTACTAAGCTTGAAACCGTGATCAAATCCGATATCGGTAGACCTTTATATGTTCGTTTACAGTTTTCAGGGGTGTAAATGAAATTTCGGAATAAATCTGTGCAGAATGTCCTGTTTGGCAGATCGTAATTCCAAACTTCTAATGGCCATAACTCACTCATTTCGTAACATTTTTAAGTGAAATCAGTGTCTATCTTGAGTGAAATTTCGTGGAGAATCCAAATCTAAAGTTGGTTTTAGCAAATTCGAATCACAGAATGTGAAATGACCAATTTACCCTTTAAGACGAATCCTAAATAAAACCCAAACAGTACAAGCAAATCAAAAACTGTTTTAAGGGTAGTTTCCTGGGTATTTTAAGAGTCTATCCTTAAAATTTGAGAGCTATAGCTGGTCGGAGTAATGAGTTACATTAATTCTACTATTTTGAATCAAACGGAGTTATTTTCTAGAGGCTCCTAATTCTATTTAATCCATATAACCATACTACTAAAAACAGTAAATAGAAGTTAATTATTACATAAAATAATATGTATGAATTACTTACCAATATCAAAGCTTGAATCTACAAGCTTTAGGAACATATATGTATCTGACTATATATATATGTGTATAGACTGTGAGGGTGGGAGAGAGGCAGAGAGTTGAGAGTATAGAGAGTTGTGAGGGATCATAGTTATGAGAGGAAAGAAAGGAGCCGAAGCTTATAAAGAGAGAGAAGAGTTTTAATCCAAGTCTCACTTTCAATCATTACTTGGGCCACTTATATAGGCCATACAACCATGGTTACAAAATAGAAATATACATATATACAATCATGCTAAAGTGAAAATGTGAAGTACTTAATTCATGCTAATGTGGAAACGTGGAAATGCTAGAGTGCCTAACTAAAGAGAAATTGGTTACTGCCAACAATAATGCTTGTGAAAGTGGAGATAAGTTGGGTGCATGGATGTAGGGTAGTGGTTATATGGGAATAATGGGTTAGTGGGTTTGCATGAGTTGTAAATGGGTTTGCACATATCATCACCAAGCACAAACACACACTACACATTAGCACACATACTGCACACGCACACACACTGTGCACCACTTAGTTTGTTAGGTCACATGGGAGATTATCCCATGTGGTAGGCTTACACCTCCACACACACACACAGGTAATTTTTGTACTGTAATTTCTTCAAACTGGTATATTTCTCTGACCAAAATAAAATTTTAATATTTTAATATATGCTTTATGGAAAACATTTAATTTCTCTTTTATGGACCCGAAAGTCGCGACAGTTTGAAGGATCGGTTCCGTCTTAAACGTCGAACAATATAATAATATAAATTAGAGTATGAGCAATCAAGGTTTACAAATTTTTTTTCAAGTTAATAATTATTACAGCACGTGGTCATCTAACGGCACAACCCGCCTTGAAACAAAATAATAACTAGTACAGTAATCCATATTACAAATTCTGTTCATCCGCTAAAGCAGTATTTAAATAATTGTTTCTCTTCGCAAGCGGCCGTTCTCAATTAGCATAGTCATACGGCCCAACCTGATTATAACCTGAAAAGCTTAGACACGAATGTCTAGGGCACATCAACGCCGTCAACTTTTATGAAGCTGGTGAGTTTTAAAAACATAAACTTGTAATGTAAAACGTGCTCTTTCACCATTTTTGTTATTGCAGGCTCATTATACCACAAAATACAGAAATGAATTCAATTCGTAAAACCACAAAGATAATATCAAAATCTTAAATCAATAAAACATATGATCGTGCATGAAACAATGCAATCATTCTCATCTCACTGATTCTTTTCTCTCGAAAACACATCATCTAACTCTCTCGCTCTAGTATCTTGAAACACTAAGGTGACCATACTTTAGTACAGGGGTACCAGGGAGTGTCCAGTTTGCCTCGCACTTTAGTAGAGGGTACCAGAGAGTGTCCAATTGCCTCACACTTTAACCATACCACAGATGCCAGGAATTGTCCAATAAGCCACACTTTAGCACTACCACGGGTGCCAGGGAGTGTCCAAGTCGGCGTCACACACTTTAGCGCTACCATGGGCGCCATGGAGTGTCCAAGTTTGTCACCGTCGTATTTCAAAGATACTCTAAACTGCAATCTCATAACATCACACTATAGTACACCAATACCAGGGAGTGTCCAATACGCAATCTCGTCCACTTATTCTTTTTACACTTACCATCACTCACCATGCATGTAAACTCGACCCCACGTGTATGTCAATACAACTTTATACATAAATGTAAATCAACGGAAAACAAGAACATCGTACATGCGAGAATAAACAAGTCTTTAATCACTTCTTTATAACAAAACATAACAAACGAGATTCTGTTTTAGTGTAACTCCCAAACAGTACTTCAAAAATTCCCAAAACTTCTTCCAAACAGTTTCTTAGCAGAAAATAGACAAAAACCAGAAAAGGTCAGATCGCTCGCGTGAGGCTCGCTCGCGCAGGCCGCTCGTGCGAGGCTCGCTTGTGCGATCGCATGCGCGATTCAGTGTAGAACTTCATCTTCTATGTTGTATTCCCATGTTTCAGTTTTGATGCCATGTTCTTACCCATTTTGAATTTCGAAAGCTACCATGCCTTATAATATATGGTTTTCTTTGTTTTTCCGCAAGGATTAAATATCTAAAATTAATTTAATACGAATCAACAGGTAATTCTCGAATTATGTGAAAAATCGAGAGGTGTCAAAACTTTATTTTTGATATACGTCGCGATATGAATGAATTAGCCTTTATGTATTGGAAAATTCGTGTTTTCCAAGCTTCAAAAGCTTCAAGTTGAGATCAACAATGGTGTTTGCACAATTCTATATATATAAGCAGTAAATAAGCATATATTACATTCAAAGTGAGTTAATAATACTCACTGTGATAAGGATTAAAGAAGTTGTTGAGAAAGAAATCAAAATAAGTAAGCCCAAATCAAGCTTCAAGTTATGGTGATAAGACGCTTTTCTCTCTCTAAAATTTCTGTAAAGGAACTTTCAAACTCTCTATTTTCTCTTTGTACTCTCAATTTGTAAAGATATCCAGATTGTGAGAGTTGTGTGGTTTTATAGTAAACCAAATGGATTCTTGGGGACCAAGAGCTATCACTTATACTCGACAAATGATTTTATTTACGTACTAATTACCTATATACATATTATACACAGCACAGACATAAATACGTATATACATGTACCCAAATGCAAACTGCTGTGATAGTGTAGGAGCCAAAATAGGTTCACAGGGAGCAACTCAAAGGTGTTTGGGTAATGTAGATTCTAGGCATAAATCAACACACACCTATTAAGCATTGCCAAACAAAGTGTGTACAAGTGGTCTAGGAATCACTTTGATTGTTTTGGGAAAACAACTTATGGCACTAGAAATTAACACACCCAAAATGCATTCCCAAACAAGCCTATCTAATCATTGGTTGTATTAATGAGATTAAAGCAAGTGTCACTTCCTAATTGATGGAGATTCCCAGACTATGGGAGTCCCACACGGCACAGACATTTTTTGAACATAAGCTGGTATCTTCGTGGCGCGGTGATCACCACCAAAATACAGAAAAACTATATTAATGTAGGAAATAATTTTTCGGTTATATAAAAATATAGTTTGAGTCAGAAATGGATATTTTCACGTTTTGAAATACAGTTTTGAAATTCGACACAGGTACTTCTGAATTTATAAAAATTACCGGTGTGATATAATAACATAGGGAATACCAGCCTTATGAAAATAATCAGTTATTAAACCATAATACAGGTACTACTGAATTTATAAGAATTACCGTTTGACCCCAATTAAAGGATTATTAATAAATAAAACAAGTAATACAATTTATATTATGGGAATTACAATAGAAATTGAATGAATTTTTAGGTTGTTACACTCTGTCTCTCTCCTGGGTGTGGTATTGTGGGGTCTATCTACTCAAATTATCTGGACCCCACAGTGCCACCCAGGAGAGAGCTAAAGTATGTTTGTAAGTGTTTGTAAAAAGTGTTTGTCACTCAAATATTACTCAAAAAAAATTGAGATCTGGCAACTATATATTGATTTTTTTTCCTCTTTATGTTTTATTTTTATCCCTTTTCCCCTCATTTCTAACTTTTCACACGTGTCATAAAAATGACTCTATCTTTCTTTCAGTGTCACTTCTTTATCTCCAATTCCTTCGACATGTATCTCTCTTAAGTCTTAATCTATATCCAGCTCTTAGCCGTATTACACTCATTCAAAATCCTAGTAGTTGCTTCATGTCACGTCTTGTCAACCTATATATATATATATTTCTAAGGGTAAATTATACTAACACCCACTGAGGTTTGGCGTTTTATCACAAACCTCTCCTGAGGTTTGGAACATAACACTGACACTCCCTGTCAGAATTATATGCCTAACATCGTTAATTTCTCTTTTAAAAAGACTATGTTACCCTTACCTCAAAACTATTATTCGCTCTCTCTCTCTCTCTCTCTCTCTCTCTTTCTCTCTGTCCAGTTCCTTCCCTGAGTTCCGTCTCTCTCTCTCACCCTCTCTCTCCAGTTCCTTCCCTGAGTTCCGTCTCTCTCTCCCTCTCCCTCTCCCTCTCTCTCTCTCTATCTCTCTCTCTCTTCCGAATCCAAACGGAAACCACTCTTCTCTCTCCCAAACCCTAACCCTCCATGCTGCCACCACCACCAATCCAGGCCGCCGCCTCCACCACAGGTCTCTGCAACCTTCAAATGAAATAGATAGGTTATAATTGAGATCAAACCCATAGCAATTTGTCTGAGTTAGCTCCACAAACACATTACACTGTTGTGCTAGAGCTTGCCATGAAATTACCCATGATCCTGTTGCTATAAAGCCTTAGATTTCCATCATAATCCATTGTTAGCCTTTTTTTGATCTCAAAACTTATGTCTGAAGCATTGAATTGCAATCTATCACTTGATTGAAAACTACTTATGATCTAAGATATCAATTCGACTACTGTTATAGTTTGTTCTTCCATTTTTGGTACACATCAATATCAGGGTTAGGCCAATACAAGTTTGATATCTGAAGCCCATCATAGATCAACCTCAATACATTATCATTATCAAAGTATAAACTAAATACCCAGAAGCAAAACTTCATTTCCTCAACCTAGAAATCAATTTCATGTTCCAAGAAAAGGGTTGAGAAGGCAAGAGAGTATTAGTAGGAAATCAAAGCTATGCCAACAAATTTTACCATTTGGGTCTTTTAGAGCAAGAATCTCATGCTTTGACTTCCATCGCAGCAATGAATGATCTTCAATTTGGTTCGTAATGTTGAATTTCTTTAAGGTGGTTACCCTTCTCTGTAAAACTTGATGATCCGATCATCGGAGCCGATGGATTCATCTCAAAAACAACAACACTTTTCTCTCTCTCTCTCTCTCTCTCTCTTTCAATCTGAACTGGAAAAATTATTCAGTCTGATAGATTGATATATAAAAAATATACATATTTGTGTGTATGTGTGTGTTTGGCGGTGGTGGTGTTGTATTGCCCAAAAAAAAAAAATTCGAGGCCGTGATGATAGATTCTGAGTAGATCAGTCGTTGATAATGGAGTTCGTGTCTTGGCGGAGGCAACTCGGAGCGCCTTTGGGAGATTCATCTTCTCTCTTAGGCAAACTGTTTTTGTATCCATGGCGGAGTCTCATTTTCTTCTTATGTAAGACATATCTGAGCCTTCTTTTATTCACACACACACATATATATATATATGTATGTATGTATATCTGTATGTGTAAATTTAATTGTTGATATACAGATCAAATTTAATTGTGTGTATATTTATTTTTGTGCTATATTCATTTATAGATCTGTGAACATATATATATATATATGTATGTTTGTATATGTCTGTGTGTGTGTGTGTGTGTGTGTGTGTGTGTGAAAGAAGAAAAAGATAAGGTTATTTTGGACATTTTGAAAAATTAACTTGCTAATGTCAGCCATTTTTTAATGCCAGTTCACGGCAGGGGTGTCAGTGTTGCCAACCTACAAATCTAAAGGGATGACAGTATAACCTAAAAAATCTCAGGTGGTGTGAGCGATAAAGCGCCAAACCTCAGGGGGTGCCAGTGTAATTTACCCTATTCTAATTTCCCAACTTTATTCAAACTAGTATCTTTTTCTCCAACAAGTGTGGCCTTTGTTTCGAGTGAGTGAAGAGTTTTTTATTCCGTTTTGAAATGTTCTATTTTAAGAATCCTTTTGAAAAATGAATATGCTTTGATTAGATATTTTCAAGTTAACCTTATCACAAAAAGTCTTGCACTTTTATTTGATATGCATCGAAAGTTTAAACTCAAAAAAATTAAGCTATAATAAGTTTAAAACTGCAATACAATCAAGTAACATGCATTTCTTAAATAGTTAAAATTCCCCAAAAGTTCCTTAAGTTGAATAGAGGGGGTATAATGAGACTCCTTGCAGACTGATTCAAAACCTTCGTCGCGATTCGCCATTATGTACTTGGTACTCCAAGTCAATCCGTTTTTCTTTCTGATATGTTTACATATCATTTGATTTAAATTTTGGTTTTATTATTATAAACAACATTAGAGGGATAATTCCTACCGCTATTTAAATTTTTTGAATAATTCTGTACTTTTCAAATTTGATCAAATTTAGTTGTCAAATGCTTCACTCATTTGTATCACATGATGTGATAGTGATTGGTAATACCACATATTCTACAACCGATAAAATATTTAAGAAACAAATTTAAGATTCAAATTTGGGTAGAACAATGTTACAATTTTTTTGTGGTCATTTTTACTAGAAGAATTAATAAAGGAAAAGTTGGACTGATGTGTATGTTAATCACTACACCATATGATCTCATTACTAACGGATTATTTAAACAAGGTACAACAATGCCGATTATATTGGATGCCTTTTAGAAGTTTATTGAGGAATGATAGAATGGAGGAAGGACATCCACTGTTGCTAATTGAAATGGGATGATTGATATTGTCTAAATCTAGATGTGAGAGAAAGAGAAAGAGAAAGAGAAAGAGAGAGAGAGACAGAAGAAGAAGAAGAAGAAAGGAGAGAGAGAGAGAGAGAGAGAGAGAGAGAACACTTACATACAGTACTGGCTCGACGGTGACGGTAACCACTGGGATTGACGGTGACAGTCGTCGGTGTGGCTCGACGGCTACAGGCCTGGTGGACGTGGAGAGCAGGGGATTGCAGATTTGATTTGGGGGGAAATGAGCTAGATTGTGTGTGCGTGTTTATTTAGAGTGGATCTTATATGTATATATATTTTTTTTGCTTAGATGGGCTTGGTGTAAAAGAGTGTAGAATAATATGTGAATCATTATTCTAATCAAAATCAATAAAAATATCGATCAATATTTTCTCGTTAAATCGGTAAGAACGCACGTGTGCGTGTTCTTTGTTTGATGTACTTAAAAATTTGTGGGCTGTTGACCTTATCAATTTCCTTCTCATACTACAACCTTTTAAATATAATTTCATGAGATATAAAGGTACGAAAATATTGGATTCATTGGAATATAGTAATATTTTAGCCATGCATGAGAAAGTGTCAAACTAATGTTACAACCAGGCTTAATTCATACATCACAGCCGTTACGCTTGGGAATTTTTTTTTTTAAAAAAATGACTAAAGAAAAAAGAGAAGTCCTTTAGTGAGTTTGTCACGTCACATCAGTATGTTAATATGGTATGATCAGTTAATTCAGACTATACATGTGTATCCCTCCTTCTAAGAAGATCATAACACATAGTGAGCAGTTAGTTTGCAGGATTGTAAATTTGTCAATTAGCCACAATATGTGATGATTCCCCTAAAAGTAGGAGATATATGTATGATCTAGATCAACTGGTCACACCACATTAAAATATTGATATAGTGTGACGAATTCACTCAATAATTTCCTTCGGATGATGGGTCTATTATTGTCGAGTCAACATAAATCATTGTACATGGAGCGTTTACATTTGTTCACAGAGAAGCCAACTTTTATTTACTAGTTTAGCCAAAAATAAAAAAAAATAAAAACGTTTATTTAATAACATGACGACCCATGACTAGATCAAAAATGCCTAATTAACGTGTAAAGGTCTCCACTAGCATCACAAATTCCAACGAATATGGGGTCAAATCCTTTGACTTTCCTCGAAAAGTCCCCCAACACTTTTAAATGTTTTATGTTCGTCTTTTTATATTGAGCACTAAATATTAAAGTTAGGAAAATTCTAGGATACACTCTAATGGCTTAAGATCTAGTAGTTTAGGGACTAAAATGTTGTTACTAAATTTTAAGGAGTAAAGTTATGTTTTTCAAATTTTGTATTCCAAATAGTTTTCAAACACATCTACTAATAAGAGTCCTTAATTGAAGAATGTTGGAGTGATCCTATTATCATTAAAGGTGATTCACTACTACATGTATTTAGGAAACCATCCAAGACACAAAATTTGGGATGCATAGTATTACCGAAATGTTGATAACTATGTCCCAAAACATTATAACTTCAAAAACAACTTATACTTAAAAAAAAAAAATATATATATATATATAATTTTCAAAGTTACAACATTCTGAGACCTGAATACAATATTTTGAGACATGAATTGCACAATTTATGTATATTCACCATCACCTTGTGTGACTTTTATTGTATTTTAGTATTTTGTGAGTCCCACCTAACTCCTGCACTTGAACATATCACAATGACTGTCACACAATATGACAGACGTCACATAAAATAATTTCTCCCATAATTGTTTAGGAACATGCATGCATGTTGAATTCAGTTTATGTTCGTGTGCTTAATATTTAATTTAGGGAAATCAATGAAATGTTTTCAACTTTTCGAAATAGACACTTACTAGCATAGCTTTTCAAAGTTGACATATGTAACGACAATTTAAGGAAAGAGCATCTTCATTACACTTTATGTAACAAGATCTAAAGGCAATTATATATAGTCTAACATATAAAAACAAAATTTTGTCGAGCAAGAACTGTAGTATTGTTTGGACAATTGACAATTTCAAATTTAACTTGCATTACAAGGCTTTTGTGTTTGGCTGAATTTTCCAATCCTTTTCATGGATAAGAACCAAAAAAAAAAAATTTGTTTTGTGTATAGCCGACATGTATGAAAGAGATATTGCAAGGAAGTTTCTCTCATGGCTTTAGCTCTATAAATAGATTACCATTTAGCAGCAAATTGAAACATAAATTTCAAGCTTTTGATACATACACTGATCTCTAATCGTTTTCTTTTTATATCGGTTCGTGAAGATATTGCAAATAAACCATTTTATATTTTGATACGTTCTTAAATTGATTTCTGGGAATTTTGAGCTACGTACGGATTGTTCGATATTAGTTTGCGATGGAAAGAAAATCATCGGTGCTTCAAATCCAACCCCCAGCCTATGGGAAACTAATCACCATTCTAAGCATCGATGGAGGTGGCATAAGAGGGATCATTCCAGCCACTATTCTTTCTTTTCTTGAATCTCAACTTCAGGTATTATACTTTGTTTTCTTCTTCTTCTCGATCTCCTCGGCGTAGTTGCATGCACATATTTTCGTACACATATTTACAAAGAGATATATCGACTTCGCTACACATATTTATATATACACGTATATATTTGTACAGATACTCAAAACTAGAGTTACGTCTATGCAACTAGAGTTTCATACATAAATTTACAAAGAGATATATCGACTTCACTGCACACACACACACACATATATATATGTATATATTTTTATATATATATATATACATATATATCTGTACAAATATATCGACTTCGCTACGCAACTATTGTTACTTTCACCATGTTCAAAGATATATATAAAAGACAAATCATGATCTATCGTTACACCGACTTAAATGGTTAGGCATTGAATTACTATTGTATATATTAAGTCATTGTATCATTAGCACTTTCTAGTTTTTACATGTTGTTAGTTATAAAGTATGGCTTTCTATGTAAATAGGAATTGGATGGTGAGGATGCTAGACTTGCAGATTACTTTGATGTAATTTCTGGAACGAGCACTGGAGGACTAGTAACTGCCATGTTAACTGCTCCTAATGAAAAAAAGCGTCCTCTCTATGCTGCCAAAGATATTAGGCCTTTTTATCTACAGCACTGCCCTAAGATTTTCCCTCAGAAGAGGTACGTTGAGTACATTTCTATATTGCCTGCTTCTTCCTTTTCTTTTTTTTTTTTTTTTTTTTTCCTGTAAATTTTTAATGAAAGTTAGTAATTGAGAATCAATATATACTTTGTGTTGATATATTTTGCAGGGGTATTTTTGGATCAGTTGGAAAAATATTAAAGTCATTAACAGGACCAAAGTATGATGGAAAGTACCTACACAAGCTTGTAAAGAAAGAACTTGGAGAAATACACTTGCGTGACACTTTGACCAATATTGTTATTCCTAGTTTCGATATTAAGAATTTGGAGCCTACCATTTTCTCCTCTTATGAGGTATCCTCTATCTCTCTCCAGATATTTATATATCTACATGGCATATAGTTATATTAATACATACATACCAACATGTTTAGTCATGTTGGTCCAAATTGGCTGGTCACTCTATTTTGACCATCTCTAATTTGGACAACACTTGAAATTAGTCCAACATTCTTTAGGTTATATATATATATATATATATATATATACCAACATGCATGTTTCAATTCGTCTATATATGGATCAATCACCGTCCGAAATTCTATTGTAGTATATGGATCAATCACCGTCCGAAATTCTAACCAAATTCTAATGTAGTGCAGGCTAAACATTTCTCATGTGCCGACGCTCGACTATCTGACATTTGCATCAGCACTTCCGCAGCTCCAACTTATCTTCCTGCACATCACTTCAACACCGAAGATAAAGAAGGAAACGTTCATGAATTCAATCTTATTGATGGTGGTGTCGCTGCAAATAATCCGGTATATATCACTACTAAAAACACTCTGTCTAACCCTTATTTTTTTTTTTTGATTATATATATGTACATACACACATTTAATATTTCTAGAGATGTTAAGATATCATCAGAACCATTAATGGATTTTCAAGTCCTGAGTTTTTTTTTTTTTTTTTCTTTCCCTTTCAGACTTTAGTTGCCTTAAGCCAAGTAACCAAACAAGTCTTTGAAGAAAATCCAGATTTCCGTCGAATTACGCCAAAGGACTATGGTAGATTTCTAGTGATCTCGGTGGGCACGGGCTCATCAAAGACAGAACAAAAATACAGTGCAAAAATTGCATCCAACTGGGGCAACTTGGGTTGGTTAATTCATGGGGATTCCACTCCATTAATTGATGTATTTTCAGAAGCAAGTGCAGATATGGTTGATTTTCATATTTCTGTGATTTTTCAAGCCCTCCATTCAGAAGAGAACTATCTCCGAGTTCAAGTAAGCTTAATTAATTAGACTATTTAATTTGTTCTTTGTGGGAAAATAATTAATTATTTTGTAATTATTGATTAATTACTCAATGAAATATCAGGACGATACATTGACGGGAACCGAGGCTTCAGTTGATGTGTCTACAAAAGAAAACTTGGAAAAGCTTGTGGATATTGGAGAAAAGTTATTGAAGAAACCAGTTTCAAGGGTAAACTTAGAGACAGGCCTCTCTACGCCAATTGAAAATGGTGGCACAAACGAGGAAGCTTTGAAAAAGTATATATATAATTAATCAATGAATGGTTTTTAATATTATTTTATTCCATATTATGAAAATCTGATCATTCTAAATACTAGTAATTCCACTAATCTATTCTTGCTCGTGTTTACAGGTTTGCAAAGTTGCTCTCAGAAGAAAAAAGACTTCGAGTGTTAAATTCACCACACACACCCAAAAGCAAAGGCTCCATGTAATACAATCAGTCACTTGTTGCTCTCTCATCCTGCATCTTAGGTCCATCCATATGTCAAAGAACATATATACACTAACACTGTTATTTATTTATTTATTTTTTTGAAGCACACCAAAATGGTTGTAATTCTTTCATTTATTTATTATTTGGACAGCAAAGATTGTATTAATAACCATTCTTTTATTTTTGTCAAGGCCTTTAATTTGATTCATTCATATATTCTTTTCATATCTCTGTGAGATATGTTGTATGTATTCATCCCTAGTTTGTACTTTAAAAGGTTTGTAATTCATTGATTATACATGAGCAAATAAAATAAAATTTCTCAATTTTGTGAACATTTAATCCTTTTATTATTTTCAGTTAGTTATTCACCATTTTCCCTTAGGATCGTAGCTATATGAGAATTAGTGGGTACCATAAAACCTACTCAACTTTTGAAGTTTGAATTTTATTATTAGGCTTAAATACATTTTTCACCCCTGTAGTTTGCACCGAATGTCAAAATGGTCCCTGTAGTTTCAATTTTGTCAATTTCGTCCCTTAAGTTTCAAAACTGTGTCAATGTGCTCCAAAACTCACGGACCGTCAAAATTATTAACAGGCTCAAGATCACGTGAAAATCACATGCTATTTTGTTGAGGACACTCTTGTCTTTTTAACCCCAATCCCGCCCAAATCATGCACTCTAGGATTTTTACTAATAAACTTAGAGAGAGAGAGAGAGAGAGAGAGAGAGAGAGAGAGAGAGAGAGAGAGAGAGAGAGAGAGTGACAGCCATTCAGAGAAATGGGTCTAGGTTTTAGGATCAAATGATGGATTCGATCTGGGTCTGGGATTTGCAATCAAAGAGTTCCAAGTTGTTCGAATTGGGACTGGGGTTGGAGAGTTCCAAGTTGTTCGAATTGGGTCTGGGCTTTGCAATCAAACGAAGGCTATGAAAATGAGGTTAAGAACCAGCGGCGAGTTCGATCAAGGGGATGCAGCAGGCTATGGTAACGATTTTGAGTGTTTGTTAGTTTTGATTGAAGAAACTTTAATACTTTTCACTTTCTAATGTTTTCAAAAATTTTTTGTCTTTACACCTTTTTCTAATGATGTAGATTGTATAAAAAAAAATTTTCTTTACACCTTTGTCTTTATACCTTTTTCGAATGGGTTCAAAATTTCTTAAAAATTCCTTTACTTTAATGCTCGTAGATTGTACTTGTACAGAATATGTTTGTGGTCCCAAATTTAATCCATATGAAATTTACACTAGCTTATCCTTTTTCTAATCACTTTTTCATAATAAAAAAAAATTCCTTTACTTTAATGCTTGTAGTTGTATAGAATATGTATGTGGTCCCAAATTTATGTTAATGTTGGAATTTATACAGGCTTTGTGTAGTCCACTGTGGTCCCCCCTATGTTTGAAGTGTATTTATATATCATGTGCAGGTTGGGAAGATTACTTTAGTATAAAATTGCATCATGGGGGTCAATTTGCATGCACACCAAACAAAATCTATATCGGTGGTAGAGTGAACTATTTTGACAATTGTGACCCAGACAATATGTCATTACTTGAGATCAATGACATGGTAGAACTACTAGGTTATGAAGGCATCATAAACTACTTTTGCAGATTACCTGGAAAGGATTTGGGCAGTGGACTATGGCCACTAAAAAAAAATATAGATCTGATGAATATGATGAAATTAATTCCAGAAAATAAGGTGTTAGAAATTTATGTAGAAGGTGGTAGCATTACACAACTTTTTGAGAGTGAAGTTACCTCTCAGGTAGTAATTGAGGAGCTTCCTGATTATAATCCAGCCAATGGTGGAAATAAGGTTAAAGCAACAAGTGTGTTGTATGAGGATGCAGCAACTGAAGAATCTGACTTTCAGGATAGTGATTATGGGTTAAATGATGATGATGATGCTTTGTTTGATGCCCATGTTGACACTACTGCTGAGTGGGTTGGTCTGAGGGAAAACAATGACAAAGGGAAGAGTAAAATTACTGATATAGATACTGTGTGTGAAGGGGAAACAGAGGCTTTCTCTGACTATGCCCTTTCAGATGAACTACAAAGTTGTGATAGCTCATCTGATGAAGAAGGACAAAAGAGAAAGAGGAAGTTTCCCGAGTTTAGGGCCGATGTAGATATGAAGGATGTGGAGTTCAAGGTAGGGATGTTGTTTAGCTCATCTAAGGAGTTTAAAGCTGCTGAGATGGAATATGCCATTACTAAAGGAAAGGGTATTAGGTTTGTGAAGAATGAGAAAACTAGGGTCAGAGCTTTGTGCAGCAATGGTTGTAAATGGATGATATTTGCTTCAAAGATACCAAGGGAAACAACTCTGCAAGTGAAGACCTATTTAAATGAGCACACATGCACAAGAAAGTTTTACAACAAAAATGTCAAGTCAGGATGGCTATCGAAAAAATATGTGGACAACTTTAGGAGTAACCCTCAATGGCCAGTTGAGGCATTTATGGAAACTGTTAGAAAGGATTTCATTGTAGGTGTGAGCAAAAGCCAAGTTTACAGGGCTAAGAGGAAAGCATTGGAATTGGTACAAGGGTCTCATGCTGAACAATTCAGCAAACTCTGGGATTACTGTGAGGTGATAAAGAGAACAAACCCTGGTACCACGATGGTTATGCAAGTGTCTCATGCTGATGGTGATGGAAATAATCCCTTGTTTGAAAGGCTTTATGTATGTCTTGGGGCTTGTAAGGAAGGTTTTAAAGCTGGTTGTAGGAAGGTTATTGGGGTTGATGGTTGTCACCTGAAAGGACCTTATGGAGGGCAGTTGCTAACCGCTGTGGGGATTGATGGGAATAATTGTATGTTCCCACTAGCATATGCTATTGTTGAAGGAGAAACAAAGAGCTCATGGCTGTGGTTCCTCGAATTATTGGCTGAAGATGTTGGTATTGTCAACCAATTTGCATGGACTTTTATTTCTGACAAACAAAAGGTATTTCTCACTTTTTTTTTTCTCTTAATTTATACCAAATGTTTAGCATACATGATTAACTTATATGTTATTTGTAGGGCCTTATCCCAGCATTTCAGACTGTGCTCCCAAATTCAGACCATCGATTCTGTGTTAGGCATTTCTACAATAATTTCAAACTGAAATATAAGGGCAAGGCTCTTAAGGATAGGTTATGGAATGCTGCACGGGCAACTGTTGTTCCTAAGTTTGAGTATGAGATGGAAGAACTGAGGAAATTAGATGTTGAAGCTTATAATTGGTTGGCAGTGAAGTCAGCAGTACACTGGAGCAGGTCACACTTTAGTGACTTTTCTAAGTGTGACATCCTATTAAACAACCTTTGTGAGACATTCAATGGGTATATTTTAGAGGCAAGGGATAAACCTATTCTTACTATGTTGGAAAGAATAAGATGCATGCTGATGAGGAGGATGCAAGTGAAGAGAGAGGCAATGAGAAACAGTCTCAATGTAGAATCAACTATTTGCCCTAAGATTCAGAAGAAATTAGAAAAGATAAAAGTAGAAGCAGCTAATTGTATTGCAGTGTGGGCTGGAGGACCAAATTTCTAGATAAACTGTTGTTATGGGGATCAATATGCGGTTAATCTAGATGAACATACATGCAGCTGTAGAAAATGGGATCTATCTGGAATTCCTTGTGCACATGCTGTCTCTGCAATATTCTATTTTGAACTTCAACCTGAGAATTATGTGCATAGCTTCTACAGTAAGGAGACTTACCTGAGAGCTTACAACCCCATAATTTACCCAGTTAATGGCTCTACTTTGTGGCCTAAAACAGGTTTTCCACCAGTGCTTCCTCCTAACATTCGAAAACAACCTGGGAGGCCTAAGGTTAAAAGAAGAAAAGGGCTTGATGAAGTGCAAAACCGTACAAGCAGCAAGTTGAAGAGAATGAACACATCAGTTACATGTGGTGTTTGTGGAAAATTGGGTCATAATAGGAGAGGTTGTCAAACCAATGGTTTTAATGTGCAGGAAAATATGGAACCTCCTAGTGCCAACGCAACAGCGGAGTAGCAGAATCTCAGCAACATGAACTGAAATGAAAAAGGATCTGTTCTCTCTTTTTCTTTTTTTCTTTTTTTTTTCTTCATGGTTTTTATGTTTTTGGTGTTATTGCTGTATGGATGGTTTTTGGCTTTAGATATGTGAAGTTTTGAATGATGTAATTCATGAACAACTTTTTGGTTGGTGAATCTTGGTTAAATGCCCATGTTAATGGATGGTTTTGAATCTTGTTCCCATGTGATGTATTTTGTATTTTGCCCATGTTAATGAAGAAAATGGCTTGATTTTGGCTCTGCTATGTCTCAGGTTTTGTGTAATTTGATAGTGTAAGATTTGGGCAGGAGGTTAAAAAGACAAGAGTGTCCTCAAAATATAGCATGTGATTTTCACGTGATCTTCAGCCGTTAATAATTCTGAAGGTCCGTGAGTTTTGGAGCACATTGACACAGTTTTGAAACTTAAGGGACGAAATTGACAAAATTGAAACTATAGGGACCATTTTGACATTCGGTGCAAACTACAGGGGTGAAAAATGTATTTAAGCCTTATTATTATTATTATTATTATTATTTTTTTTTGTAAATGTGATATTTTAGTTCCAATGTAATCTAGTTTAATGTATACTTTTGTAACAAATATTATCTTGGTTGAGACACCCACATTGGACCCGAAGTCCAACAAGCCTTGTTTAGTTGCTAACCAAACCCATAAGGAGTCCTAATCAAACCCTATTAGAAAAGTGCTTATATATAAAAGTTGTATATAGTACAACTAAGAGACATGATCACAAAAATTATATATACACAACTATCTCTCTCTCTCTCGCTCTCGGCACTCTCTCTCCTCCCTCTTGGCTCTCTCTCTCTCTAGATTTCACTCTCTCTCTAGCTTAATCATTAAGGAAGCTGATACGTGCAAAACCGTGCAATACATGGACAATACGCGCACAGTGGTGGTGGTTGTGCTTTGAAGACTTAGTCTCCATTGTTCCCATGATGCCCATTATCTTGGTGTTATGTTGTTAGTTGCATGTAGTCAATTCCTTACTATTAGGAAAATTATATTTTTATTTTTCCTATGTTAGAGGCATTGTTTGGGACCCAGAATAATTTTAGTGGAAATTATTCCATTGTTTTAGTATTTTTGAGCATATAAAATATGTAAAAGTATGTCTTTTTAATTGCTAAAAATATTCAAAATACAATATTAATTTTTGTAATTAATATGTGACAGAATGTATACTGTTTGGAGTGTTGGAAAAAAAGTTTAGGGATTGTTGTGCATATTTGTGGTAATTTAGAGCATTAAAACATGTTTTTGAACGCTATTTTAATTGCTTAAAATGTCCAAATATGAATATCAATTTTTGTAATTAATATGATATGTTTAGTACACTATATTGGGGCATGTGAAACTTTAAGGAATGCTTGATTCCTTCAAATTTTGTATTCTTAGGAATTTATGCCTTATTGTTGATTTGTTTGACAATAAATTAATTTAATTTGTTAAATTGATTAAATTAATGTTTAAGACTCCCATAAATTTTAGAAATTTTCTATTTATGTTAAAAATCAGTTTTTGAACATTTCACAAGGGTGATGTCGGGAATGATTCGCGAGCTTAACACTGCTGGTCATGTCCTTATGGATGAACAGCAGATTCAAGCGGTGATCCGTTCATTGCCTGAATCGTAGGTCTACATGAAATAAATCTTAACACATAACAAGAATGTCAAGAATTTTGTTGATATCTCACGCCATGTGGAGTTGGAAGCAGAGCTCCATGCGATGAACCGTATCATTACGCTCATGGCAAAAACTTCTATTGGTGAGGATCATCGTAGGGCTAGTGGGCCCAAGCGAAGATTTCACTATAAGCAAGCCAAGAAGCAAGAAAGGGACAATAAGTTGGCCCCAAAGGATGATAGAGCTAAGAAGTGCCGAGGCAAGCGTGCCGGTAAGAAGGATGTGTCTGCCCTAAAGTGCATCAATTGCAAAGAGAAAGGGACATTTCGCTCATGATTGCATGAAGCCGAAAGAGGTAACTTCTCTACCTAGCTCTATCTATGCTCTTGCTTATGTAAGCTCGCATGTTCTAATCGCTCATTCGCTCCATGATTGGATTGCAGATACGGGAGCAACCAGACATGTAGCCAGAGATAGAGGCAGGTTTAAAGATTATGCGAGAATTCCAAGTGGTACTAGTAGAGTATACATAGGGAATGGTACAAGTGATCGAAGAAGCTACTGGAGTCAGTTAGTACCATTTAAGTAGCGCACTGGGTGCACCTTACTTTTGCATGACGTGCTTTACGACTTTACGTTCCTGGGATTCAACATAATCTTTTATCAGTCTTATCACTTTTGGATTTGGGATACATTTTTTATTTCAGTAGTGACAGAATGGATGTTTTTAATAATAGTAGTTTGATTGGACATGGTTTTTTTTTTTTCTAGTATTTAGAATGGATTTAGCATATTCTGTTTCTTTTGATCATTCTTATTCCTTAGTTGCTAATTCCAATAAGAGTATTAACTCAGTGACTTGGCATGCTAAGCTCGGGCACATAAGACGAGATAGGATGACCAGATTAGCTCGAGAAGACCTTTTAAGTCTACTCGCTAAGGTTGACCAACTTATATGAGAGCCTTGCTTAGCGGATAAAGCACGCCGAAGCCTTTTGGTAAGGCTGCTAGAGCCACAACTGCATTAGAACTAGTTCATTAAGATATTGTGGAGCCATGAATGCGAAAGCACGACATGGTGCGTCCTATTTGCTCACTTTTACCGATGATTACACGCAATTTGGGTATGTCTATCTGATTTCTCACCGCTATGAAGCTTTGGATTGCTTCAAATGCTTTATAGCAGAGTTAGAGAATCAACTTGAAAAATCTCTTAAGGTTTTTTCGCATATGTCACAATCAATCCCGCTATGCTCGAAAATAGGACACGCGGCACACCACCAAGGCTCATCTAATTCCTTTAAAGTAAATTGCAGCGGAAAATATAGGTAAGATTCATTAAAAAAAAGAGTATTAAAAGTTTGGCTCAGTTGAAACACTCACATAAAATAACCATTTTGAAAATAGAGGTCTAGTCGATTGTAGGGTCAACTACAGATAGTATAAAAGTTCGGCAGCCTAGTCCAGTTGACTGGGGTCTTAATTTATCAGTCGAATTATACTTATTTAGTTGACTGAACTGGCTCCAGCAGAATGCCATGTTTTCATGCAGAAACTAGTCGACTGTTTTTTATCTTTCAATCGTGATGCACATGAAAACTGAAAGGTTTTTCGTTAAAAACAGGGGTCTAGTCGACTATGCCGGAGACTCAGTCAACTAATTCCTCAAAGTTCTGCACATTCTGTGGTATCCAAGCCAAGCTCCTCCGATCCAAATCCAACACAAATACAATTATATATCTACGATTCAAAACATAATTACAAGAGTGTTGTTTACTAGCGATTTTAACTACTAATCCAACCCAAAATTCTATTACAACATTTTACGACTTCCCAAATCCTTATTACAAGGTTTGAATGAAAACAAAAGTATGAACAAGGTGATGATTCCCCTAGCATTGCTCGACCTCACTCCTCTCGCTTCTTCTTTCCTTTCTTCTTATCACCTGCAATGGAGTAAAACTCCACTACTCAGCTATATACTGAGTGTACAAATTCTAACATATGCATATATATATATATGATAAAACATGCTTTAATCTCGTAAATCACATCAATTAGTCTCTAGGGAGAAAAAAACACATTCATTCGGTAGCGGCAAGTCCAAGTTTTAAATTGCGATGCCCACGGCTAGTCCATGTCTACAACCATTGCATTCCCAAGTACTGTGGCAAGTCAAAGTCTTAAACCATGCACAGTAGCCGTCGTTACTAGATTCTCAAACTGTAGACACCCCATTTTGTCGGCTATCAGATTTAGGAAACCCATAGCTTGGTGGTTCACAATGATCGTAAAAGACTCAAAAGGACTCTTGGAAGTCAGCTCTATCTCTCAGAATGCTCAGAATGACCAAAATACCCCTGAAAGCCCGAAAACTCCCAGATTTGGTCCCGAAGTTCTGAAAACATGCTATGTCATAAGAAAAATGATAAAATGAGTTTTTAAGTAAAACCGGATAAAATCGTCAGCTCCCAGAGACCCCCGGAAGTCCCGGAAGTTCCCCGAAAGTCCCCGTGACCGGTTTGACCAAGGTTTGACCAGAGTTTGACCAAGTTTGACCAAAATCGTTCGAGTTCACCAGAATCATTAGAAAAGTATTAAAATGAGTTCTAAAAAAGAATCGAGCAAAAATGTCGGCTCTTGGGAGCTCCCGGAGGTTCCCAGAACTTCCCGGGAATCCCAGGTTTGACCAGTTTGACCAAGATTTGACTTTGGAATCGGGGCACCGAAACAATTTTCAAATATTTTTCATGGATACTAGAGGTCAATAGCTTTCCAACGGTATATCGTACATAATTCTTGGATTTAAAATGAATTTATTATAAATTTCCAAAGCCGGAAAAGGAGATCAAATCGGCTTTTATCGCGAATACCGTAAAACTTTTCAAAGTGACCTATTCCTGAACTATTGTTTATGTAAATTAGACTCCATTACCTTTCCAACGGTATATCACAACCTCAGTTTGGAGTTCGTACGCATTTTCTGTGAATTTCGGACGAAATAGGGCCTTTTCGCGAATACCGGAACCTCAGGGGTCCTAAGCAGCATTATCTGGACGAGGGAGGAGCAGTGCCGCCGCGGCACTCCCCTCCAGAATGGTATTTTTTTGTAATTTTTCTTGGGGATTCATTTTGATTAATTAAAAACCAAAATGACATAGTTTTATGAGTTCAGATGTTTGGAGCCAATGGGAATACTTTCTAAATCCCAAAACCACCCCAAGTTGGCCTATTTAAACCCCTCATTGCTCTTCATTTAGGGGGAGTCAAATGTAAGTTTAGAGAAAGTTTGGGAGAGAAAGTTGTAGAGATAAGGTGAGAATAGAGAGAAAAGAAGCTTTCTTCTTTGATTTTCAAAACAAAAGTGAGTTCTAAACTTTGTTTTTACTACATTACTCCCATTTACTTCAACATTCAATACACCCAACCACCATTTTAGTGAGCATTTAAGAGAGTGGAAGCTTCTTCCATGTCCAATGTCATTACATATGAGTGAAACACCATGCTACAAGTTCTATACATCATGAATATCATCCATTGATTGCTATCTATTTGCTTACTTGTTTATATATTGTTCATCTCTTCTCACCTCATTTCTTTTTTGATTTTCTTTATTTACTTACTAGTTCATCATCATCTAAGTGATGACATGAAGTTTGAGGTGAGTGAATCCTTATGGATAGTAGCTCTTAACCTCAAAAACATGTTTGATAGATGATGATCATAACTTCAATACCTCCAAGGTAATCTTAGAGTTATGTTCAAAATAAAAATAAGTTTCTCCAACAATCTTGGAGGTTCTTGATGATGAATTGAATGTTGGCATTTTAAGTGGTTATAATCTTTATTGAGTATTGAAAATACACTTTCAAAACCTCTATTTCAAAACCCCCCTCAATCCCTCTCATTTTGATTTCAAGAAAGAAAACCTTATTTTTCCCAAAATCTTCAAAACAGTGAGTCAAAACAGTGAGTGAGCTGAGTTCAAAGATTTCTCTAGAACTCAATACTCAACATATAGATGCAAGGCCACTTGGAAAATCTTCCTAACTCATTGGAGAACACCCATGATTTTTGGTTTGACTTGGAAGTACTTGAAAATGGTCCATTTGGACCCAAACATTCCTTCCAAACATTCTGCCTCTGCTGTCACAGCAGCTTGACTAACTTCCAATTTCTTTTTCAGAAATCTTTTCCAAAAGGGGTGGTCCCAACTTATTTTTCCCTTAAACTTCCATGTCTTAGGGAACTTTCTGTATAAAATGGGCCCCTAGATCATTCGTTTGCATTTTCTAAGATATTTCAACATTTCAGTCAACAGTACGGACTCTGTTTCTGAGTGACCTCTGTTGTTCATATGATTTCTCTCAATCTGTGATAGTTATTAAAGATTGGCTTTTTGGGTTGTATTCTAGACACAATAAGGAACATCTCCATAAAAAATCATGCATTGAAACTATTCCTAACCCCTCTTTTCCATTTTTACAAGATCATGTTACTGTTCTGTCCACTATTCACAGCAAGCACATTTTAACTTTCATTCTTTGATTTGATGCTTATATGCATTCCAAATTAGTTCATATCTTAGGAAGTAGTTCATACTACATTTGTACATATCCCATATTGATTTCATCCATCCATTCATGCACATTTTAGACTTTTAAGTCATCCTAGGAATCCATGAACACAAAGCACACTACAACCTTTACACATTCTAGATACATACATTGCATCCATGCAAAGATTTGAGGTTTTTGTAACTCCTAATCCAAGAAGGTTATAAGGAATGATCATGATCACACGTTCATGCTTCCCCCCGATCTAATCATCCTTTCTCATCCGTCACGGGGATTGAGAGATCTTCTCTTCTCAAAGAATAACATGCATCATTCTAGCTTGCTAAGCATCTTTGTTTTCTTTGATTTATTTGTTTCAAGAACAATTCATGCCCCCTTTAGATTAGGAAGTCTTGATTATTTGATACATGACTAGACGATTTTTCCTAGGTTTATTTGTGTGATTTTCACTTTACATTGTATGATATTTGACTTAGATCTTATGAATGATATCTTATCTTTTGATTTTCAATTTCAAGATTCTTATGTGATGTAATATACTATCATAGTATTAATTACCGAACCATACATAGTATAAGATGATTATTTGGATGCTAATTGAGGCCCGTCAAAAGACGGGGCGAGTTGAGGGTGTTTTAGTCGCGACAAAGGCTCCTTCCTCTCTCGTACCAAAATCCCGAGTCAAGTTCTTTGGTTATGAAGGACCGGTGCCCTTTATCCATTTGGGTGAGTCAAATTAGGTTTCTTGGTTCCTTAAAGACCAAGTGGCGACTCTGTATCTGTTTTCAATAGACCCTTTTCTCTTTCCTTGATTCAAAAATCAAACAAGTTTCGAAAACAAAACGAAGCGGTGGAATCCCGGTATTCACACAAACATCGAGAAGTTTTCTCTGGCATGAATTTGTATAAGTTCCCCCTTTGACCCACATAATCAACTCAACGTGCTCGTGTAAAAGTAGACATGCTTTTCACATTTAAGCACATGCATAATTAATGGGCCTATAATTAACACATGAATTTTACCCAGATCACAATTTCGTTGTTGAAAACCAAAACATGTATTTTCCTATATAATATAGGTTAGAATCTCATACCTCGTGCGATTTCTTCCTAATTTCAGGGGAAGTACTAGGGAACAGATCAAACGTCGGATCTCTGATTTTAAGTGATTCCTACAAGTTATACCTAGTTTTTTTTTTCAAATTTCTAGAAATTAAATTTTTGAAAAAACTTTTCCAATCGAGGCCTAAGAGGTATCAAAATGTAGATCTTACCTTGAGGAGTTCAAATATGAAGTCTGGGGAAAAACTGATGATCAGAAGTTCCTCGATCAGCATCATGAAGCTCGGAGCCAAAACTCTCCTTTTTTTTCTCTCTCTCTCTCTCTGTCTAAGGTATTTTTAGAAGGTTTTTATGACAAAAATATCTTGAGTTGTCTATATATAGGCATAACTCTCGGGAATTACATTTAACTCCCCACGAGTTCTCAAAATTTCTAATTATCTCCTGAAACGTCGTAAACGTCCATTTTTATCATTTTACGAGTGAAAACTAAAAAATTATAAAAGTTTTTGACTATATTTCGTTCTAAATTATGTTCGAAAAAGTAAATTCTCTGGAATTTCTAGATAACCTACCTTTTATGCAACATATCACTCACATTCTCACCACAATATTCAAAATGATCTAAAATGAGATCAAACTACCAGAAATTTATGCTACACAGGTAAAATCTCTATTCATAAAATACCAGATAGTTCAAATAATAGTTAAATCACATAATTGTCTTTTTGTCATGATAATGCCTCATGAATCACCAAGTTCCCATGTCTCCACTTGACACTCATCGTTGACCCACAGTCAACCTGATCTCAATTATTAATCAACATTAATAATCCCAACAATTTAAATATGCAATTTTAAACAATGAAATTTTCCGGGACGGGTATGACAACTCTCCCCTACAAAAAGGAAGTTTCTCCCCAAATTTATACCTCATGAATCGAATAGATGCGGATACTCATGCTTCATTTCCTCCCCACTTTCCCATATAGTCTCTTCAACCGTGTGACTATGCCATAACACTTTCACCATTGGAATCGTTTTTGTCCTCAACACTTGTTCTTTCTGATCCAGAATCTCTACCGGGTGTTCTATGTAGGTCAAGTCTTCTCAGATCTACAACGGTTCTGGTACTATAATCTTAGTCGTATCCGTCATACATCATCTCAACATAGACACATGGAAAACATTATGCACATGCTCCAATTCTGATGACAAAGCTAATCGATAAGACACTGGTTCTACTTTCTCTAGGATTTCAAAAGGTCCAACAAATCTCGGATTTAGTTTCCCACGCTTGCCAAATCAGACAATGCCTTTTGAAGGCGATACCCTCAAATACAAAAAGTCTCATACTTCGAACATCATCGGTCGACGCTTAGAGTCCGCATAGATCTTATAATGACTTTTAGCTACCTTAAGCTGTTCCTGAATCAGCTTCACTTTTTCCATAGTCAACTGTATTATCTCAGGTTCTATCAGCCTTCTTTCTCCAACTTCAGTCCAACAAAATGGCGATTGACACTTACGCCCATACCGTTAGGAAACTGCGTTCCTAGAATCCGTTGACAGTGCGTATAAGTTGGTACTGCAAAAATTTACGTGAAAGCTACAATAACCCTACAAGGGCAGAACTAGGGTTACCTTGAACTGCAAAAATGGATTATTGTAGTAGACGAATCAAGAACACGGGCTCGATAACAGCTCACGATCTTCTACCGTATTCCTCTACTGCTAGAATATCGAACTCAGTGTGGGTTCTATCGAAATCTTTTTAGTTTTCTGCTCCCCCTTTTTACGCTATCTTTTCTATTTTGAGTTATAATACTCTATATGGAAAAATGCAAACTGAGAGGAGAGCCAAAGCAGCTTATATATAGGCTATGATATGGACCATAAGAAGTTAATAAGGAATAGGCTTCCTTATGGAATTAGGAAACCCCAATTCGAACTGAATCATATTCCTATTTTCATAAATTATAATTCATACCACTAAAGAATTATAATTGCACTCCTACCCTTATCTCAAAAATATATTTCGAGCTCTATGTTATTAAATGCTTATTATCTCTCCACATTAAGATTACAGATATCCATTAATTAAATATAATTACTGACAATCATATTTAATTAATCTCTTAAAATTCCTTGAGATTCTCTGCTGAACTTATTTGATATGTCGGATACAAAATCCAGCTGCAGGGTTTGATATAATCAAAACTTATAAGCTTTCTCAAGGAGATATCATCAATCCCAAAAATTGAGACATGGATTCCATCATTAATTTATATCCACCACACAATCAATACTGTCACCCAATCCAATGAGATATTGACCCATTTAAGGATCTTACCCTTATAGGGATCAAAGTGTAAATATCAAATGTATGTGTCTATAAATTAACTTAGGATTTAGAGCATAAGTACTCATAATAGCCATGAGGTATTAATTATCTTATAAGTCAGTATAAAGATAATTACCCCAAGCCGGTCTTGTTTAATACAAAAAGTGTACCAGCATAGTGAGTTGAAACTATACCGTTTCCTGTAGTTAAGACAAACCTACTACAACACCATGCTGCAGTCCTACTGATAGTGTGTCCAAACCCATCTAAGACTGTAAACCAAAATCTTACATTCTACATGATCCAATGGTCTGATCTTCTGTGTGTAAGCCAAACTCTACACACCAAACCACCTACTATGTAGAATGAGAGACACACATGCATAATATTAAATAAATAATACAATACAAACATTGTCCACACAGATTCTCATAAAAATGGAATAACTGATTTTATTAAATGAATAATAAATTAACTACATAAAGCATGGCTTTTAGTATACATCCCTACACATACAACACTTCATACGGTGCCATTCTGATACTTGACTGAAATCCATTGTTGTAAGCAAATTCGATTAACAGTAGGTGTTTCTCCCAGTCACTCCCAAAATCTAGGACACACAACCTCAACATATCCTCCAAGGTTTGAATCGTCCGTTCTGACTGTCTGTCGGTTTGGGGATAAAAGCAGTACTAAAACTCAACCTCATACCCATAGCTTTTTGTAAACAACCCAAAACCTTGACGTAAAACTACTATCATGATCCGATACGATCATAGTTGAAACTCCGTACAGTCTTGCAATCTCTTTCACATATAATTATGTTAACCTAGACAACTCAGTCGTCTTGATCGGTAGGAAATGAGCTAACTTTGTCAATCGGTCGACTATAACCCAAATCTTATCATTCTTGTTAGGCGATCATGGAAATCCGAAAACAAAATTCATCATTATCTGATCTCATTTCCATTCAGATACAGGTAATGGCTGTAGCAATCCTGCAGGTACTTGTCTTTCTGCCTTGACTTGTTGACACGCCGAAATTCAGAAACAAACTTAGCCACTTCCCGTTTTATACCTCTCCACCAAAACTTCTCTCGCAAGTTCTGGTACATCTTGTTACTTCCTAGATGAACTGAATATTTAGTACTGTGAGCCTCCTCTAAAAGTTGTTCTTTCAAGTCTTTTATGTTTGGTACACACAATCGGTTCTCAAGAATCAATACTCCTTGTTGCAACATAAATCCAGGTCATTTTTCTAAAGGTATCTCATCTCTCATCGTACACAAGTAGAGATCGTTAAACTGTATTGCCTTGATTTCATCTATAATGTCCAGGTGAGCTATGATCGCCATCATCAAGCCACTATTGGTCTTTGGAATCATATCTAACTCGAAACGTTCCATTTCCTTTACCAATTTTTTTGTTGAGTTAGCTCATTGGCTAGATTTCTCGTTGCCTTTCGGCTTAAAGCATTGGCTACTAAATTAGCCTTTCCCGGATGATACTCAATTGAAAGATCGTAATCCTTCATCAACTCCAATCATCTTCTCTGTCTCACATTCAAGTCTCATTGACTAAAAATATTTTAAACTCTTGTGGTCCGTGAAAATCTTACACTTCTCCCCGTATCGGTAATGTCTTAAATCTTCAAAGCATGAATTACAGCAGGCAATTCGAGGTCGTGAGTCGGATAATTAACTTTGTGTGCTTTAAACTATCTAGATGCATAAGCAATAATCACCTTGCCACCTTGCATAAGTACACATCCCAAGCCCTAATGTCACTACAACAAAAATGTGCTTTGGCGACAAACAATTTTCATCGCCAAAAGTTCATTTTTCGTCGCTAAAGGCTTTAGCGACGAAAAAATTTCGTCGCCTTTGCCTTGTCGCCAAAGGTCCCTGGTGACGAAATTTATCTTTTGTCGCCATAGCCAAAAATGGCGACGAAATAATTTCGTCGCTATTGATCACAATTTTTGTCGCCATTGATGCACATTTTGTCGCCAAAAGAGTCATTTTTTTGTTGTAATTTTGCATTAGCGATGAAAAATTTTCGTCGCCAATTATTCATATACAATGGCGACGAATTATTTTCGTCGCCAATTCATTTTCAGCATATGCAATGGCGACGAAATAATTTTGTCGCGAAATATATAAAATGGTTTGCTTGTATTAGCGACGAAAAAATTTCGTCGCCAATTCATTTTCATCATATGCAATGGCGACGAAATAATTTTGTCGCCAAATATATAAAAACGAATTCCTTGTATTAGCGACGAAAAATTTCGTCGCCAATTCATTTTCATCATATGCAATGGCGACGAAATAATTTTGTCGCCAAATATATATTCTAGTAAATAGAATTATTTGAAAATACTATAATCCTGTTCGTTCCTGTTTATCACAATATTTTTCAAAATCAAAAGAGACAATCATATAAAACATAAAAAGATTAACTTCATTAAAATGTTTCAGAGTAACTTCATTAAGCAACAAAAATTAATATCGTTAATTGTTCATGTACCCAACAAAAAACTAAAGATTAACAAAAATATTAGCACATTGTTCACTACATAACAAATTGTTAGACTGTATAACAAAAGTAACAAATGTGTCCGACTATATACCCATCCACCATATCCACATCATTGTTCACTACATAATAAATTGTCCGACTATATAACAAAAGTAATAAGATGTCACCGACAATCTACAGATCCAACATGTCCACACCCAATCTGCATGAAAGCAACGAAAATCATTAATATCTCATAAGTTATAATGAAAGATCATAAAATATGTGAAATATAAATAATTATAAGTTGACGTTTTCTCGAACATAAGCAATAAATTGTCCTAATTTATGGAATCTACCCCGGGAGTCAGTTATTCATTCTATTTCTTCCTACAAGTCTATTTAGTCGTACCCAAGGAGGGAGCGTGGGTCTGATTGTAGGCGGACAATCGATTGTTCGAGTTGCCATGTAAAACCTCGATTATAAGTGTTTTGGAGGTTTTAAGCTGTGGAATTTACCTCGGGAGTCATTTATTCATTATGTTTCTTTTTATAAGTCTATTTAGTTGTACCCAAGGTGGAAGTGTAGGTTTGGAGTAAGCCGGACAGTCAATTGTCCCAATTTCCATGTAAAACGCCGATTATAGTTACTTTTTGGTGTCTTTTTTGACGTTTAGGCTATAGATTCCACCCCGGGAGTCCATTATTCGTTTGTTTCTTCCTACAATAATATTTAGTCGTACCCGGGGTGGGAGTGTAAGTTTGGTGGCAGCCGGACAGTCGGTTGTCCGAGTTGCCATCTAAAACGCCGATTATAAGTGTTTTTCGAAACTTTTTCGACGTTTTAAGCGATGGATTCCACCCCGGTAATCCATTATTTATTCCATTTCTTTCTACATGTCTATTTAGTCACACTCGATGTAGGAGCATGGTTTTGGTGACAGACAGATAGACGGTTATCCAAGTTGCCGTGTAAAACCTCGATTATGAGTGTTTTGGAGAGTTTTTTTGACCTTTCAATCTATGGAATCCACACCTAGAGTCCGTTCATCATTTTGTTTCTTCCAATAATAAATTATTGTACGTTTGTTTCTATATTCAAATTTTCAAATCTGCTCGTACTTTATTAATATGAATTGAAGAAGTTATTTTCTGTCAAATATCACATACAAATTCACTGTTTTTTTGCTTATTAGTTCATATTTCTCTATGTTTGTATTTAGATTAAGTTCATAGTAAGTTTAATTCACTGTTTTTAGTATTCCTGTTAATTTGCTGCTTTAGTTTAACTTAGTTAAATTGTAAGTTTGCTTACTTCCTACTTAGATAGCATTAAGTTGTACTTTAAACAAGTAGTTGTTTTATCTAGTTTTATTTCTTTTATATTTCCTTGCATTGCTTTAGTTTCACAAGTTTTAATTCAGTCCGTTAATCTAGTTTACAAAAAAAAAAACCCCAAAAAGAATTAGTTTAGGACCTTTCCACCTTTCATAATTTACTACTTGCACGATCATCTATACTTGGGTGTAGCATTAAGAGCACACAACATTTTACTCGTGTCAGCTATCTAGATGCAAAGCCTCTCCGAAGGGGTAAAAATGAGACACACTTGTATAGTAAAGTTTGATACGAAAAATGAAAACATCGAAACGGCACTCGGAAGGGGAAAAAGGAAGTAAAAACCGTGGGCTCGGGCCAAAAAAGAAATTAGTCTGATGTGAACCTCTAATCCACCAATAAGTCTGAAATCTTGAATCTCTTATGCCTTTTTCACAGTGAATATATATCTTATGCCTCATCATGGGGCAGGGAAAAAACCTTCATAGCTCTTGAATCTCTTTTTGTTTAGTAATTTTTTTCTTTCAATATCTTAAGTATATCCCAATTGATACACGTACTTCGGAAAATAAGTTACTTCCAAAGCCATTCACACTTGAGGTTTCAAAAACCTTTAAACCCTAAAAATGCTGAATTTAAGAAAGAAAAATAGTTTATTCTATATTCTATGGCAACAACAAAGTAAAGCAATATAACAATGCAATCTAGCTCATACAAAATCAATTGAAGGCAAAATGAAATTCAAAGTGCAAGGAGGAAAAAAAAAACCAATTATTACAATGTTTAGCTATAGCATACCAACAATTGACCTATCGAGAGCTAAGTCAATCTTACAAAATCAGTTTAAATAGAGAAACAAAGAAGGCAGTTGCAAAACTGAATAAGAAATGAATAAAGATATGGATAAATATATACATAACTTCTAGATACATGTATGTATGTGTATATGTATATATATCACAGTCGCTTAAATTGTAACAATGGTGTAATCTATTAGAATTAGTTTTATTAGCTTTAGGGTAGTTTAGTCTTTTCCTTTATATTAGGGTAATACTGTATACCTAGATATTCTATTATTATTGTCTCTTCCTTTCCATTGTATTCATTCATTCAGTTTTTGTGTTATGAGAACTCTAGCTCTCTTTTTCTCTTTCCCTTTTGTTGTTTTCTTGATTATTTAATATATTCACATGGTATCAGAGCAAGTTCGAATCTCGTCCACGATTTTTGCAGATCCAACTCTGCAATGAGTTGGTTGGGGGTTGCAGGGGGCAGCGTGCCCCTGCCGCCCCGAATTTTTTTTTTCGGATGATTCTGGTTCGTTGTTGGATTTCTCGTTGATTCGGATTCGTATTTAGATCTCGTACTGCTTCGCGCTCGTTTTTGGATCTGTCACTGATTTTGGTTAATTTGTTTTGTGTTTTTGGATCTGTCTTTGATTTTGGGTTCGCTTGTTTTGTGTTATTTAATTGCTTCGTTTTCGTAATGGCTGCTGAACGTGATGATTCGCTTCAAGCGATTAGTGTTAAACTCGATGGCAAGAATTTTGCATATTGGAATTATGTGATGAAAATTTTTCTGAAGGGGAAGAAGATGTGGGGTTATATCAATGGGGATTTTAGTAAACCTACAAATGAAAATGCCGATAAATTTGCAGAATTGCTAGATATTTGGGACAGGCCGTAGGCAAGGGGGATTATACATCTTGGACAAGCTCAATGTACCAGTGGTTGCAGCTTCTAGTGTTGACTTGTCATCCTTTCGTTTGAGTTCATCTTCGTCTAGTTTTTATGCATGGCATTCTCGCCTTGGTCATGTTTCAGCCTCTCGTTTAAAATATTTAGCTTCTACAGGAAAATTAGGAGCTTTACAAACTCATGATATTTCTGATTGTAGTGGTTGTAAACTGGCAAAATTTTCCAATTTACCATTTAATAGAAGTATTTCTTATTCTCTTACACCATTTGATTTAGTTCATTCTGATGTGTGGGGACCCTCTCCTGTTACTACAAGAGGGGGGTCTCGATATTATGTATCATTTATTGATGATTGCACTCGTTACTGTTGGGTTTATCTTATGAAACGCCGTTCAGACTTCTTTAATATTTACAATACCTTTCGTGCTTTTGTTAAAACTCAACATTCTGCTGTCATCAAATGTTTTAGATGTGATTTAGGTGGAGAGTATACCTATCATAAATTTCATGAGTTGCTTGCTTTAGATGGAACTATTCACCAGTCCTCTTGTACAGACACTCCTGAGCAAAATGGTGTTGCTGAAAGGAAACATCGGCATATTGTTGAAACTGCTCGCTCTCTTTTATTATCTGCATATGTCCCTAGTGATTTTTGGGGAGAGGCTGTCCTTACTGCTGTCAATCTAATTAATAAAATTCTGTCCTTTTACTGCTCAGGTTTGTCACCTTTTGAAAAATTGTATGGGCATGCTCCTGATTATTCTTCCTTAAAGGTGTTGGTTGTACTTGTTTTGTCCTTCGACCTCATGTAGAGCGTACCAAATTGTCACCTAAGTCTGCTATTTGTGTTTTTCTAGGTCATGGTAAGGGTCAGAAGGGATATCGTTGCTTTGACCCAGTTACTAAGAAACTATATGTCTCTCACCATGTTGTGTTTCTCAAGCACATACCCTTCTTTTCTATTCCTGATAATCATCATGAGTTGACTAAATCTGATCTCATCCATCTTGACCCATTCTCTGATGATACCGATAGTGTGCCCTCTCAAGCCCCATGCACCACTGATATTGTCTCACCTCATGGTTCTACTTCTACTGATACTGGTACCTTGCCGCTTGATGCTACCTCCCTTCCAGAGGCCACCCAAGCACCTACTGAGACTGTGGAACCTCCTCGCTATCCTGCTCGCACTCGTAAGTCTACTCAATCACCTGATTTTGTTTATTCTTGTTATTCGGATTCTTTTGCTTCATTTTTAGCTTCAGTTCATGTTCTCTCTGAGCCTCTGTCCTATAAAGAGGTAGCTCTTGATCCTCTTTGGCAACAGGCTATGGCAGAGGAACTCTCAGCATTGTATAAGACAGACACTTGGAGTTTGGTTCCCTTACCTTCTGGTAAGAGCGTTATTGGTTCTCGTTGGGTTTATAAAATCAAAACCAAGTCAGATGGGTCTATTGAGCGGTACAAAGCAAGATTGGTTGCCAAGGGTTTTTCCCAGCAGTATGGTATGGATTACGAGGAGACTTTTGCTCCTATTGCTAAAATGACTACTGTTCGTACTCTTATTGCAGTTGCTTCTATTCGTCAGTGGCATATAACTCAGATGGATGTTAAAAATGCTTTCTTGAATGGAGACCTCCAAGAGGAGGTTTATATGGTTCCTTCTCCGGGTGTTCCTCATGGTCCTGGTGAAGTTTCAGGCTTAAAAAAGCCTTATATGGTCTTAAACAAGCCCCTCGAGCTTGGTTTGAGAAGTTTTCCACAATGATTACCTCATTTGGGTTTTCCCCGAGTGAGTATGATTCAGCTCTCTTTATTAGGTGTACCACTGCTGGTCGTATTATGCTTTCTTTGTATGTTGATGATATGATTATTACTGGTGATGATGTTGATGGGATTGCAGTGTTGAAGTCTGAATTAGCTCATTGTTTTGAAATGAAGGACTTAGGTCCACTACGTTATTTTTTGGGGATTGAAGTAGCCCGTTCTCCAAAAGATTATCTTCTTTCTCAATCTAAGTATACAGGTGACATTCTTGAGCGTGCTCGCCTCACTGATAATAAGATTGTTGATACCCCTTTGGAGCTTAATGTTCGTCTTTCCCCTTCTGATGGAGTTCCTTTGCCTGATCCTACCTTATATCGCACTATTATTGGTAGCTTGGTTTATCTTACTATTACTCGTCCAGATATTGCTCATGCTGTTCATGTTGTTAGTCAGTTTGTTACTTCCCCTACTACAGTTCATTAGGCTGTTGTTCATCGTATTTTGAGGTACTTGAGGGGCACTAGGTTTCAAAGTCTTTTACTTTCATCATCATCTTCCTTGGAGCTGCGTGCATACTTTGATGCTAATTGGACCGGTGATCCTACAGATCGCAAGTCTGTTACTGGGTTTTGTATATTTTTGGGTGATTCTCTCATTTCTTGGAAGAGCAAGAAGCAAGATGTTGTTGCTGTGTCTTCCACAGAAGCTGCGTATCGTGCTATGGCTTCGACTACCCGTGAGGTTATTTGGTTACGCCAACTACTTACAAATATGGGTGTCCCCCTTCCTCGCCCTTCACCTATGTATTGTGATAATAAGAGTGCTATTCAGATTGCTCACAATTTCGTTTTCCATGAGAGAACCAAGCATATAGAGATTGATTGTCACATTACTCGTCATCACCTTAAGCATGGAGCTATCACTTTGCCTTTTGTTTCTTCTTCCGCACATATTGCTGATTTGTTTACAAAGTCACATCCGATTCAGCATTTTCGTTTTTTAGTTGGCAAACTCTCTGTGCTTTTAGCTGCAGCATCGTGAGTTTGAGGAGTGGTATTAGAATTAGTTTTATTAGCTTTAGTGTAGTTTAGTCTTTTCCTTTATATTAGGGTAATACTGTATACCTAGATATTCTATTATTATTGTCTCTTCTGTTCTATTGTATTCATTCATTCAGTTTTTGTGTTATGAGAAACTCTAGCTCTCTTTTTCTCTTTCCCTTTGTTGTTTTCTTGATTATTTAATATATTCACATAATCGAGGTCAATTCACACCGAGGATGAAGCCGCGGACAAGAACACAGTACTGCCGGTATCTAAATAGAAGTATACATATACATACATATGAACTCGCTACACTAATGCAGAAATCAGTCAATAAGAGGAAATGCATGAGAAAAGTGAATAGGAACACTAATTAAGAAGGGGCAAGATGAATTTTATATTTCAATCAAACTTTATATTTCCAGAAAGCTAACGCAATGAATATTTAGGGAAAAATCAGACAAAATGAGTTTCAGTTCATTTAGAATTCGAAAATAGGAGTGTTCAAACTAATAAAAAATAACAAATAAATAAAAAAAACAATGCTAAATAAATAATCAAAATGCTTTCTAGCCTTTACAGCTCACGCTATGTTTACCTATAGTAAAACAGAAGCATTTTCATTTCGTAGACAACTGTAAAGACTAAATATCAATCTTTGATTGCAATGATAATCATTTATTACTTCATCATTAAATACTGAACTAATTACATATAAGTTTCTTAAAAATTCATTTAATTGAACCCTCATTTATCAAAGCAGAGTCCTATTAGAGCAAAAGGATTGAGTATTCTGTTTTTGCAATTAAATAAAATACAAAAAAATTACTTTTTTGTGACAATACAAGGAACATAAGAAAAAAACTTAGATGGCCCATAATAGGGATTTTAACTTTCAAGCTTGCATGGCCCAAGTTATTACCTGAAAACAATCATCTAAGCTTCTCAACAAGTACGCTAAATTAATCAATCACCTTATTTTTCTTTAAAGAATCCATTCTAGGCACTTTCTCAAATACATCCTAGGAAAGTGAAATGCAAACTCTTAAATTAAATTCAGAAGAAATCACTTAATTTCTTTAAAAAGCTTATTGTAGGGATTTTATCAAACGCATAAAGGGCATTATGGCATTGTATAGAGTTGGGCAGGATCCCAATTAAGACAGAAAAGAAAAAAATCACCGCTCAAATCCAATTTGGAAACAAAAGAATAACCAAGTTCAAAGCATGAAGATATAGAGTTGGAGTCTTACCTCAACCGAAACTGTATACAGGACGAACAACTAGAAGTCTCTAACCCACAATGTTGGAGATTTATCACAAGCCGAACAGCTACCATTTAAAAGATCGGAGCGCTTACCAGTTACCCCTGTAATCGAAGAGTTTCAACATGTGTAGCATCAGGAACCTCAAAATTACAGCAAATAAATTAATACAAAGATACATACAACTACATATAAATATACATGTATATATACATGTATACAAATATATATATAGAGAGAGAGAGATGGGGGGAGCGGCGGTGGGTGGTGGAGTAGTGGCGAGGCCGCATGAGAGGGGTTGGTGGAGGGCCTGGTAGATGGCGGCTGTGTGTGGCTGAGGGTGAGGGTTAGTGGCTGTGGGTGGTGTGGTGTCTCGGTCAGTAGGGTGTTGGGGCTGAGAGATAGTGTAACAACCTGCATTTCCATTTAATTTAAAATTCGTGTCCATATTTAATTTACTTATATTTGCATTGGCATATTTAAATTCAATTAGCATTGTCTGCTTTTATTTTTAATTTCAATTCTTATGTGTGAAATTTATTTCTGAATTGATCTCGTAATTGAAATTACTTTTTGGGGTCAAACTGCGATTATGTGAAATTTAGCAACACCTGTATTGAATTTCAAATCTGTATTTCAAAAACGGTGGAAATGTTCTCTTTTATTTCAAGCTGTATTTTTATGAAACCAGAAAATCACTTCCTACGTTAAAATGAATTTTCTGTATTTTTATGACGAACACCGCGTCACGAAAATACCAGTTTATGTGCTAAACTTCCACAGATTTTGGAAGTGATATAAAGTTTGACATGACACATGATTTATTTCTATTAATGGCAAGTGATCATTGGGTTGGGCTTGTTTGGGGATGCTTTGTTTGTGTATGTGCTCCTAAGGCCATAAGTTGTTATTCCCAAACAACTCAACTTGACCCTCTACATATCTAGCTTGTCTCTTGGAGAATCTGTGGGTTATACATTTGTGTATATACGTATGAATATCAGTGTATATATAGCCTATAGTTAATTAGGAAATCAATTCATTTGTTGAGTAAACTACAAATTGCTTGGCCACCAAGTCCATATCAAATTACTCTCTATATATGTATATGCACTACACACTTTGTGAACACATTTGCTCATTCTGCACAATACAATCACAGAGAGATAAGAGAGAGAGCTTGAGAGTTAATTTCAGAGTTTTATAGAGAGAGAAAGCTCTCCACCATAGCCTACAAGCTTGTTTTGGATTTCTTATTTGTGCTTCTTTCTCAACTAAATCTGTTAATCTTCATCAAGTGAGTATTACTAACTCACTCAAAATGTAATTCATTTTTTATTTACTGTTTTGGGTAGTTGATCTTAAGAATCACCATGGATGATTGTACGATGAAGTTTCATAGCATTGATATCAAAATTTTTCAAACTTAACCAAAATCTGTTTTTAGAGATGATTATGAACGATTATACATCACATATGCTATGTTTGAAGTTTTAGAGCTTAATTTATTCATATGGCAAAGTATATTAGAAATTAAGTTTTGACACATTTTAGTTTATCATGAAATTGGAGAGTTATAGTTAGAATCATGTTAAATTAATTATAGGTTCTTAATCCTTGTTGAAAAAGGAAGAGATTCATATATAACATGATATATTTACTCACAGAATTGGAAATGGGTCAAAAAGACCCTGAAAATCTGAAACAGAGCAGTTCCTGCGGAGAAGATGAAGCCTCTGCTTCATCTCGCGCCACGATCGCGCGCGCGAGAATCGCGCGAGCGATCTTTCGCGCGAGCGGCCCGCGCGCGCGATCCTCGTTTCCACAGGCAGACAGAAGAGTTTTTGTATATATAAAGGAAAATTAGGCAGGTCGCGCGAGCGAGGGTCGCGCGATAATCCCTTCGCGCGAGCGATTCGCGCGCGCGACCTTGGCTTTCTCATGCAGACAGAAAAGGTTTATATTATAAAAGGAAATTTGGGCATATCGCGCGAGCGGCCCGCGCGAGCGATCTTTCGCGCGAGCGGCCCGCGCGCGCGAGTTCTGGCAGTTTCTGTTTTTGTTTGTTTTATGTTAAGGGACTGATTGGTTTAACTTTTAAGTACTATTAAGGCTCTGTTTGGGAAATTTAGTTAATCAGAACTCTATTTGGTTAGATTTGAATGATTAAAATATTGTATTATGACTTATCAATCCCCGTACGCGCGTTGTTCCTTTGAATTAGCATTTTTGCTTTCGTTTAAGTGCATATCATTCATAAGGGGTCAGTGGTACATGTATGTGGGTGTTAGTCAGTGTGGAAAAGAGTAAAGGTAGTGTGGAAAGAGTATGAGTTTGAGTTTGTGGTTGTGGTTGTGGTTGTGGTTGTGGTTGAGACTGGGATGAGGGTATCTTTGAAATGCGACGGTGGCAAATATGGACACTCCCTGACGCCCATGGAAGCGTTAAAGTGTGTGAAGCCGAACTCGGACATTCCCTGGCACCCATGGTAGTGCTAAAGTGTGGCCTACGGACACTCCCTGATACTCGAGTCTGGATACTGCGTGAGGGGTTGCCCCGGTATTTGCATGGCGGTTAGGGTATTCAAAGTGTGAGGCATTGGACACTCCCTGGTACCCCGGACCAAAGTGTGAGGCAAACTGGACACTCCCTGGCGCCCCGTTGCTAAAGTGTGGCTATCTTAGTGTTTCAAAGATACCAGGAGTAAGATAGTGGGTTGTTGTGGCTGTCGAGAGAAAAGAGTCGGCAAGATGAGTGTGGTGCATTGTCTCATTACACGAGTATCTGTTTTTATGAATGAACGACCTTTAACATAATCCTTGTTGTTTTATAAATGAATTCTTTCTGCGGTTTAACTATTGATTTTACAAACTGATAATGGAAAAAGGTAAATGGGTATGTTTTACATTTAAAGTCATGTTTTTAATACTCACCAGCTTCTTGAAGCTGACGACGTTGATGCGTCCTGGACATTCGTGTTCAGGCTTTTCAGGTTATAACCAGGAGGAGTCGTACGACTATGCTAATTGAGAATGGCTGCTTTTGGAATAAGAGAACTGTTCATTTATGCTTTAAGTTTGCATGTCTAAGTTTTAAACTGTTTTGTTTTATAAGGATGACTGTAACAGACACTAAGATATTGTTTTATTTTAAGGCGGTCTGTGCCTTAGTTGACCCTGTATCATAAGATGTAATAAGTTAGAAAATTTTTGTAAGCCTTGATTGCTTTACTCTGATTATTATGTTTTGTTGTTCGACGTTTGGGACGGAATCGATCCTTCAAACTGTCGCGACCTACGGGTCCATAAAGGAAATTAAACGCTTTCCTTATTTATGCTACGTCGGGGCGTGACAGATAGAGAGAGCCAGAGAACCAGTGAGGGAGACAAGAGGAAAAAAATTGGGGGATGTTAGGGCAAAAAGAGGGGGAAAGTAGTTTTGGTTTGGGGGCACAAATTGGGGGGGTGTTAGGGCAAATAGAGAGGGAAATTAGTTTTTTTGGGGGGAAATTTTTGGGAGGAAAATGGAACACATATTTGGAGATCAAATATCAACTTTTTATGACTATTCTTTTAAAAAAAAAAGTCATTTTTAAAGTAAATAAATGATTTCTTTTTTCTTTTTCTTTTTTCAAATTTGATTTGATATTGATTAGTAGAAAAAAATTTGAGTAAAGGTTGGATTTGATGTGGTGCGTACAACTCACTAAGCTAAACATGTCTTTAGCACAAAAAGACAAAAAAGTTATATTTCTTTTGGTTTTGGTTTTTTTTTTTTTTTTTTTTTTGCAAGTACATGATATGAGTAATGCAATATTTTCTAAATTTTGAACCTCAAATTGGCTTACTAAATCCAAATGATTATCACTTGTAACATGTGGTACTATTGATCACTATTACAGTACATTCAACTAATCACTATCACAATACGTGGAACAACTAACAAAACATTTAAAAATTGAGTAACGACATATTTTCCAAATTTTGAATCTCACATAATTAGTTATCAAAGTTTTTTATCAATTAAAATACTTGACAGTTGGCATATATATATACACATATATTTTACTTAAAATAATTGTTTGGCACGTAAATTTAGGACTATGCACATTATAACATGTCATTATTCTTTCAATTTTAAATATTTTGCATTATACATATATTATGTTTTTATAATTATCATATATATATATAATATTCTTTCAATTTCAAATACTTTGCATTATACACATATTATATTTTTATAATTATCAAACCTATTAAAGAGATTTTTCACGAATTTACTATACGAGCCTTAGTCGAACTGTTTGCAAGCTTGGCTTGTTTATTATAGTCGAGCCGAGCCGAGACGAGCCTAGCTATTATCTCGTCGCCATAGACATCACATTACAACTCACTTTAGGCGACGAAATAATATTTCATCGCCATAGGCATCACTTTTGGCGACGAAATAATATTTCATCGCCATAGGTATCACTTTTAGCGACAAAATAATAATTCATCGCCATAGACATCACATTACAAATCATTTTAGGCGACGAATTAATATTTCGTCGCCATAGGCCTCACTTTTGGCGACGAAAATAATATTTCGTCGCCATAGGCATCATTTTTGGTGACGAAATATTTTTTTTATTTCGTTGCCATAGACATCACATTACAATTCACTTTTGGCGACGAAATATTATTTCGTCGCCATAGGCATCACTTTTAGTGACGAAATAATATTTCGTCGCCATAGCCATCACATTACAAATCATTTTAGGCAACGAATTAATATTTCATCGCCATAGGCATCACTTTTGGCGATGAAAATAATATTTTGTCGCCATAGGTATCACTTTTGGCGACGAAATATTATTTTGTCGCTATAGACATCAAATCAGAACTCACTTTAGGTGACGAATTAATATTTCGTCGCCACAGGCATCACTTTTGGCAACGAAATAATATTTCGTCGCCATAGCCATCACATTACAAATCATTTTAGGTGACGAATTAATATTTCGTCGCCATAGGCATTACTTTTGGCGACGCAATAATATTTCGTCGCCATAGCCATCACATTACAAATCATTTTAGGCGATGAATTAATATTTCGTCGCCATAGGCATCACTTTTGGCAATGAAAATAATATTTTGTCGCCATAGGTATCACTTTTGGCGACGAAATAATATTTCGTCGCCATAGACATCACTTTTGGTGAAGAAATATTATTTCGTCACCAAATGCATCACTTTTGGCGATGAAAATATTAATTCGTCGCGAAGGGCATCACCTTTGGTGACGAAATATTATTTTGTCGCCAAATTTATGTTTTTTCAGCCTCTTAGGCGACGAAATTTAATTTTGTCACTAAAGCTATACTTTTGGAGACAAAATTTCAATTTCGTCGCCATGTTTTGTCGCTAAAGCCCATTTTTGTTGTAGTGTGTGAAGCATCACTATAGATCACAAATCCTTCGGCTCTAGATGGTATTGTCAAGATAGGCGCTCTTGTCAACTGCGACTTCAACTCTTAATAACTGTCTTCACATTCTTAACTTCATTCAAAGGTAATACCCTTCCTCATCAACTTTGTCATGGGCAATGAAATCTTGGATAAATTCTCGATGAAACGACGGTAGTATCTAGCCAATCCTAAGAAACATCAGATTTCTAACACTGATGTCGTTCTTTGCCAATTAGATACCGCTTCTACTTTATGAGGATCAACTGAAGCTCTATTCTTGTCAATCATGTGACCAAGGATAGTAATGCTAGGTAACCAGAATTCACACTTCTTATATTTACCAAACAACTGCTTCTCTCGTAATCTCTGAAGTATAAGTCTCAAATGATTCTTGTGCTTCTTCTCACTTGGCGAATAGATAATAATATCGTATATGAACACAATCACAAAGTCATCTAAATAATCTTTAAAGACTCAGTTCATAAGATCCATGAACGTGACTAGTGCATTTGTAACTCCAAATGGTATCACTAAAAACTCATAATGTCTGTAGCGCGCCCTAAAAGTTTTCTTCTCTACATCTTCGGCTTTTACTTTCAATTGATGATAGCCCGATCTTAAGTCAATCTTGGAAAATACTTGTGCCCCATAAAGTTGATTAAATAGATTGTCTATGATGGGCAATGGATACTTGTTCTTGACTGTCAACTTGTTTAGTTCTCTGTAGTACACACATACGCATTGAGCCATCTTTCTACTTTACAAACAACACTAGAGCTCCCCACGGTGATACGCCAGGTTGAATAAAACCTTTATCAAGTAATTCTTGTAGTTGGATTTTCAATTCTTTCAATTCCACGGGTATCGGGGGCTCATTCGACTAGGGTCTCAATTTATCAGTCGACTTATCCGGTCGATTGAACTGGCTCCAACAGCATGTCATGTTTTCGTGCAGAAACCAGTCAACAGTTTTTCATCTTTCAATCGTGATGCACATGAAAATTGAAAGGTTTTTTTGTTAAAAATAGAGGTCCAGTCGACTGTGTCGAAGACTCAATCAACTGATTCCTCAAAGTTCTGAACATTCTGTGTAATACCCTGTATTTTCAATAATTATTTATGCAGAGAGATTTCATATACTTTCCTTAAATCCTCAAAATCCAACCTTCGACCGATCGAACTGCTTTTGAGCGATCGAGAATTTCTAAAGTTCAAGTGATCGAACCTTTTTCGTGGGATCGAATCCCTACTGACATAAATTTATGACGTGGTCCCCACTTCAATCGATCAAACCCCTTTACAATCAATCAAACCTGGCTGATCTAAACGTGTAATTATCAGATTCCAGGTTTCATGTAAACACAGCCACCTATACCCCCATCCCCTCTATATAGACCTTATGCTCGTGTGTGTGTGAGGTCTGTTGAACTTAGAGAGTTTGAAAGAAAGTAAGTGTGTGTTTTATATATATACATATATTGTACACACACACATACATATATATAGTTTATGTGGGAGAGAGAGAGAGAGAGAGAGAGAGAGAGAGAGAGTATCAGAGAAGAAGAAGAAGAAGAAGAAGAAGAAGAAGTAGAGGAAATAGAGAAAGAGGACAGAGGATCAGAGAAGAGAGAGAGAAGAGGAGGCCACCATTGAAGCTTTAAAGCTTAAGCTTTGCTAAACGTACCCTAAGTGAGTTTTTACTCACTTGGTCTCTTTATTATAATGTTTTATAAGTTCTTAGAATGATTAGATGCATTAAACACTTCCTTACGACATTTATATATGCTATTTTTATAATCTGCTAGAGAAGACGACTCTCGAGCAATTAAACTGAGTTCAATCGATCAAAGGTTCAATCGATCGAAGATACTTCAATCGCTCGAACATTGTTTTTCCACAATCGATCAAAATGGTTTTAATCGATCGAGACATGCAGAACATGGTTTAGTCCTTTGGTTTATTATATATGAGGTTCGAATGTTCGATTCTTGATTCAGACTTCGATTATGGGATTTTGGGTGGATCATGGATAATGTGACAACACAGATAAGTGTGCTTAAGAATAATCGATTAACATAATGACGTTAGATAATATGCGGTCCACATATGAGTTTAATATCTGTTCATTTCAATCTGAGTAGTCAGGCCATATGGGAATTGTCATGTGTCGATAGTCGTACTGAGCTTAAGTAGGTTTAATAGGCTCTAGAAATGGTACGTGGATGGATGCCTGGTCATGATATGCTTTTATATGCGGTGGATGGTGTATATTCTTAACGAGCAGTGGGCAGGACCATGTAGTCCTAAGATAACCAGTGATCCATGTTATATCCTTAACGAGCGATAAATGGTTTATATCCTTAACGAGCAGTGGATGAGGGATCACTGGTATTCTGCGATAAGTTGTGGCAATAGATTTGACATGTTATTGTTCAAAGCATTGTATCCCTGACATGTAGTGGATGGTTTATATTCTAACGAGCGGGGGATGGACTAACGTGGTGTCCATGAATGTGGTGGATGGTTTATATCCTTAACGAGCAATGGAAAGAATGATGGTATGTCTATATATGTGAAACGATTGAGTCTGTTCTTTCTAGAAAGAGTATGTTGATTATCGGTCTTAGGATAACAAGACGATAAGGTTTGAGTTACGACGTTGGAATACAGATTTAGTAGAACTATATCTTAGATACTTCAATAACTTGTTATACGTTATATCATTGATACCCTGTGAGTTTTTATTTACTCAGCTCTCAGTAAGCTGACGACCATTATTTCCTGGACATTCCCCGTCTAGATTACCCTGTCCCTTTTAATACAGATACTGGAGCTTATGACGATGGCTACTACCCTGAAGGGGAATACGCAGAGGATGGCCCCACTGATGCCAGTTATGCCAAAGAAGGCTGTTATGCTGACGACTACCCTTACGCCAGCTGAAGATCTGAAGATAGTTTATCTAGTTTATGTTTAAGCTTTATATTACTGTTGAACTTTGTTAGTTAATGGGTACTTGGGCATATGTTATCTCCAGACCTGTTGTGATCATATGGACCACACTCTGATGTTTGTAATTGTTATACTATTATTATTATTCAGTTGTTTCCTATTCTTGTTGTTCTTGTAGAGTAGTACTGTGTGGTATGGATAATTAGTGACTTTCAATTATCTTTCCCTATGGACTCAAAAAAGGAAATTTATTTTTCTCTATTTTTGCTGCTTCGGGGCGTGACAAGAATTTGGTATCAGAGTCCCAAGTTATGATATTTGCATTCACTAATGGTTCTACACCATATGGTCCTAGTGTTTTAAGAATCCCTAAGATGAGATATGAGTTTGAGATAAGTCCGTTCATCTGACGCTAGATAGTTTTCTTTGCAGGTTAGCATTATGGATCTAGAGTTCCATAAGTTTGTGACTAATGCCTTTGGAGGACACGTGATCCATGGGGATACCATGGAGCCTGCTGATCCAAAGTTTTATCACGACCGTATACACCAGATAGCTAGCTGATATCTAGAGGAGGACTTGTGGAAGGCTCTCTATGTGAATGGGAAGACCCACCCTATGGAGATGCGTATGGATGTATATCATTCAACGAGGATTGGTAAGGATATTTAGCAGGTGATTTTACGTTTGATCCAGAGTAAGTTAGAGATGGACGCTATTGAGCTTTAAGCTATTCTTGGAGGACCTATTAAGGCAGCACCAGCAGTAGCACTACCATCACCGGTACCTGAGGTACCCATTCTAGAGCCACAGGAATAGCTTGAGGAGCTAGAGTCATCAGAGGCTGAGCCGATAGTAGATATTGAACCAGAGGAGGATTCTGCTGAGGACATTGAGCCAGCTGAGGATGATAAGGAGCCAGAGGAGAACCCGGAGAAGGACCCAAAGTTAGGTGATGAGGATGTTATGGCTAGAGGGGATGACATAGTAGGAGATGAGGGTATAGAGGATGTTGCAGTCGAGCCAGAGGAGATTTTAGTACCAGAGATACCCGTTGTGTTCAATTTATAAGTAGGGCCTGTACTACATATGGCAGCTGAGTGGGTAGCAGTGATGGTTGCATAGACAATTGGAGTTCCAATACGACAGGCTACAATAGCAGAGGCTATGGCTCTAGTTGGGGATTTTGCTGAGTTGATCGTCGATGCCGCCGAGCCAGTGTTTGGCATTGAGGATATGGATGTGGCGAGGTGATCGTTGAGGATTGGGATATAGGAGTAGTGGTTGGAGGACTTGCTGCGCCAGCAAAGGCAGATCTACCTGTGGAGATGGACATTGTACCTGAGGATGAGGCACCAACAGGATCAGACGCTGACGATTGAGTCAGGACCTGCCGGATTTGGTTTTTGTTAGTTTTTTCAAGACATATTGTCCACATGATTTTTGGGAGCTTGAGAGATAGCTATTGACCATAGCTTTGTATGGATATTTAGAGTAGTAGTAGTATTGTAAGTAGCTGACCTTAGCACTGTATTTCACTTAAGTCCCACGTGGTACATGGCACGGTTACTGTGTACTCCATGGTCTATCTTTTGATATATATATATATATATTCAAGCAATACTTTTGATATTAATTGTACGTTTGAGTTGTGATGTGCTATTTAGTAGAACTATTAATTCTTGTGCTTCTCGCTCCATCTTGTTTTCATTTCTGCGAGAAGACTTTCAGCTAATCAGTGGGACTCTTGTAGGCGACACTCGTTATCATTATGGTAGGACCCTTGAAAAATCACCAAGCACGGATCGGAGCACCTATTCCTGAAGGAATGGACCCATCTGGAGTTTTTGAAGCATTTATCCAAAGGATGGAACATGTAGGGGATACCTACAACCATGCTATAAATCAACAACTTGTTCAACCCCCAGCAGTACCATTTCAACCACGTAAACTGGAGACAAGTTATTAGCAAATTTTTGTGGACTTTGTATAACACCCATAATTGTGTTATTGCTTTTGCATTTCATTGTCATGCATGATAATGTGATGTGGCGTGTCTTATGACACATGGTTGAGTGAGTTTTGACTCACGAGTTGATTTGGGTGTCTGTATTAGAGAACCCTTTGAAACTATTGTGATTGAGGATTTATTGTTTGTGAAGTCTCTCCGAGTATGAGACGGTCACTGTGGAACATTTTAAATGTTTATCTGAAAATAAATGTTTACCTGTGTATTGCAATATCTGTATTATTTTCTGGCCTAGAATATATTTCTGTCGTTAGATTTAGTATCCTGGTGAGGACGAATGAACACGCTATTAATTTGGTAGGCTAATTAGCAACTTCGGAAACGTCGTGTAGAAATTCGCGTTTTAGCGACCAAACGAAACTTAGTCGAAAACTTTTATAATTTTGAAGTTTCACTCGTAAAGCTATGAATAAGCTGTATAGAAAGTTTCAGAGACTAATTAGGAGTTTTGAAAACTCGTGGGGAGGTAAACGTAATTTCCAATAGTTTTGCCTATATATAGATAGAGATGAGTTGAGATATTTCACAATTCTTAACCTAAATTCCAAAAGGAGGCCAAAGGGGGGCTAGAGGGAGATTTTGTTGCTTCAAGCTTTGCGACGCCAAACGACGACCTTTCGTCAGTTTGTTTCTTCCCAGATTTCATATTCGAGCTCCTCGAGGTAAGAGCTTCGTTTTGATACCTATTAGGGTCTGTTTGGCTAAGTTTTCTGAAAAGTTGTTTTATAGAATTTTTCATAAAAGTTGATAAATGGAATTTTGATCCATAGGAATTGTACTAGACGGACTTCTGCACGTTCTTTGTGCACGGGTTTTGTTTGGATCATATTTTAAGCGCGTAAATCGGAGGTGAGTGATTCAACTATGTTTTGGAATGATTTCTTGACATGTATTCATGTTATGTTTGAATAGCATGTATTAATTCTTAGAGATATATTGTGTAGTTCATATTGGGCATTTATATTGATAAGTAGGCTCAATAGCACGGTGATATGTTTTGATTACATAGCACGGTGATATCAATCAATAGTCACATAGAAACTGTGTTGCATGATTGATAGGGTTGCATTGTGCACACATATATAATATGGTTTCTGAGTTGGTAAGTCCTGATTCTGAATATGATTTAATTTCCTAATATGAGACAATCACACTTTACCCGTGGTGATGGTTTCTTTAGCCTCAAGATTCGTGTGGCATCACATAAATCATGGAGATAATTCAAGAAAGTCCAATTAAAATGGGGAATTCCTTGAAGTTGATGTGCACGAGTAGTTGGCTGGAGTTAAAAGTCCCATGAGATATGTCACATGCTAATAAAAGGTGTTTGTGCCATATGAAAAAAATTCACAGCAAGTATGTACAAATTGGTACATGGTAATAGTGCTATGATACTCAAATTTGGACTCTAAACTTGGTTCCCAAACGCTTTGAAGATCATATTACTACATGTGTCACTCCTATAATAGTTGGGATATTCTAAACCTGAAAATATATATTATTTTCCAAGTTGAATAACAAAAAAAAAAATGTTGTCCTTCTTCAAAAAAAAAAAAAAAAAAATTATTATATATATATATAGAGTTCCGCTAGACTATTATACAGATATGCGCTAAGCTGGTTTGATGGACTGCAAATTAGTTCAAGACACGTGTTGAAAAAATTTACGTGACTGAATTACTTCAAGTCCCATCGCACGCGTAGTGTAAACATTATGTCAACGGGCCATGAAGTGGGGGCATTTGTAGACATTAAAATTTTGGTAATTTTAATAATTACTAATTGATTAATTAATAATTAATTCAGTTAATTATTAATCTTAATCCAAAACAAGAGATTAAATTTTCTCAAATGTGGGTCCCACAAAATACAAGTGGACCAATTTATTTGTGACATGTGTCATACACATCATATGAGACCATATAAATAATGGTCTCTAAAATGTTGACACGTGTCAAAATCTCAAGGAAGGACTTCAAATCAACGGCTAGGATGTATTGACTCTCAACTTAAAACTCTACCCCCTAAGCCTATAAATAGAGGTCTCCACCCATGTAGAAGGGACCTTTGAACCTTTCAACAAGTTGAGATTTCTCCATAAAAAAAATTTGAGAGCTCTCTCTTACATTCAAATCACCCAAGCCTTTCTGAAGAACAAACATACAGTTTGTTGTTGTTCAGATTTAAGTCAAGTCTGTTTAATCCGTTCTTCAAGAAGTTGAAGGAAGATTAATCGTTCGTTTGTTCGAGATCAAGCCCCGGCCCTCGTTCAAGCTTTCTTACAAGCACTTCATCCAGCGTGAAGATTCGAAGGACAAATCTACGGTTCAAGAACAAGCTCCAGAAGCCCTTGAATCGTGAACAATCAAGGAGATCGAATCAAAGGAATTTTCTGTTCATTGTAAAAGAATTATACAGAGATTGTACTCATATTTTCTGAAATCAATAAAATCACATTTGTTTCCTCATTTTTCTCGTTATTTCTATACTTGAATTTGTTGCGTACAGTGGGTCTTACCCTTTCGCGTGGACTTATTGGCGAGGAGTCGCGGATTGGGAGTATGGACGGGCACGTGAGTCTCCGGCGACTAGTATGAAATGTAGAGATGTGAATGCGGACATGTTTATCATTCATGTACATATGTTGATTTATTCACTAAGCATTAGCTTAAACAAATCGAAATATGTGTGGTTATTCAAATAACCATTGCAGGTGTAAATGCTGGCGAGGAATCGCAGAAGTGAGCACGAGGGTTGGAAGTTTTACTTGGAAGGCAACTTGAATGTTAACTTTGTAGTTTTGGGATAATAGGAATGTTGTAATAAGAATTTGGTTGTTTTAACCCATGTTTAATTTGGTATGTTAGAATGGATTTTAAACCGTTGTAATGGTTAGTGGCATGTTGTAATCCTGCTTTACAAATGTTTTAATACAGCTAGGATTACTTTGGATTGAGTTTGGATTGAGTGGTTGATCCTTGGTGAAAGTTAGAAAGCTTTTAAACTTGAAATTCTGCAGATTGGGCTGCTGTCAGGGGAGCAGTCGACATGGTCCTGTGATTCAGTCGACTGAACCCCTGTGTTTGCTAGCTACTACTTCTTATTTTAGCAAAAGCAGTCGACTGGACCCCGCCTCAGTCGACTGGACCCCCTAGCCTCAGTCGACTGGAATTGCTATTAAATTCCCTGCCTTCCTCCGTCGACTGAGCAGTCGACTGAACCTCTGGTTTAAAAAATGTGTTTTGTTTTCCGCTGCGTGTGTTCTTCAAACTAAATTTTGGGAACGTTAATGAATTGGTTTAGCCTCGATGGCGTGCCACGAGCTCCGGTTCTGCTATTGTGGGACCGGGCTATGACATTTAGTGGTATCAGAGCATAAGTTTAGAGCCTTGGGAACGAGTGACGTTATATATGCTGAATGACGTCGAGTGGAGTGTGTAATTGTGAAGATAATGGTTATCATTGTAGAAATGCTTCATGCATTAGCATTTGTTGATTGTAATGAACTGTGCACATATATCCATATTGTGGCATAGCATGCATGGTCATTATGCATTGAACTCAACAGGGGAATATTTGAAACGTTATGGCTGATCCACCAAGAGAATTGTCACCGCATTCGCGGATGGACCAAATAGTGAATATGGTGGGAAATTTCATACAAGCGGTAAGTGAAAGAGAACGGATGAATGTTCAGCCTCCACTGGTACCGCGACCTCAACACACAATCGTGGAACAGTTTCATAAACGGAAACCGATGTTGTATCATGGACAGGTTGATATAGACTTGGCCGATCATTGGATGATGGACATGGAAAGACATTTTCGCCAGGTAATATGTACCGATGAAGAGAAAATTTTATGCGCATCCGATACGTTGATGGGCGAAGCCTTGGACTGGTGGAACAACATACTAGAACAAGGGAAGCCGACCACGTGGGAGACATTTAAAGAAGAATTCAACAAACGTTTCTTTCCGCAATCTGCTTATACTCAGAAACGTCAAGAGTTTGCGAGGTTGGTTCAGGGAGATATGACCGTAGGTGAGTATGTTTCTCGTTTCAATGCCTTGTTACGATTTGGGAAAACTACCGTTCCGACTGATAGGGATAAAGCTCGTAAGTTTGAGGAAGGGCTTAGAGAGAATATCCGTGGCTGTGTGGACATGTTGCAACACCCGACCGTTTCTCTAGTCGAGGAAGCCGCCCGTATAGCTGAGAAGAGTGTCGACCGATATCGACAAGGACAACAAGGAAAGAGACCCAATGACAATAGGGGCAAGAGCCAAGGGAATGCGAAGAAACCGTTCACGCAAGGTTCAGGATCGAATATGGGTAGTCAAGGAGGAAGTGTGTTTGTTGGAGATTCGAGACCGTTATGCCCAACATGTAACCTGCGACACAGAGGAACCTGCTATCAATTGATCACTTGCTATATTTGTAAACAATTGGGGCATGTGTCCAGGAATTGTCCTTTGAACGCAAATTCGACTACACCAAACACAACCTCGAACGCCAAGAGCTATAACCCAGAAACGAGAGGAAAATGCTTTGAGTGTGGACAACCGGGACACATAGCAAAGAACTGTCCGAGTAAGAGACAACCGGGAATGAGTACCGGTGCATCGAGTGTGCCAAGCGGGTCAAGGGTAGAACCTCGTGTAGATAAAGGGAAAGGAGTCGCGCAACAACAAGGACGATACTTCCAGCTCAGGCCGGGGAATACGGATGATACCGTTGTATCAGGTATTCTTCCTATTTGTTCGTATCCTGCACGTATACTTATGGATTCTGGTTCAACGCATTCATTTGTATAACGTGATTTTGTTAAGCATTTAACTGTTAAGTCAGAACCGTTAGGATACTACTTGTGTGTATCATTGCCTAGTAGTGAACCACTAGTTACTTCTTCGATATTCAAGTCATGTGAAATCAAGATAGGTGATAAAGTCTTGAGCGTTGATTTGATTCCGTTGACGGTGAATTACTTTGATGTTATCTTGGGTATGGATTGGTTGTCAGTTAATCAAGCTAGAATCGATTGTGAACAGAAACGGGTTAGTTTCTATTCGTCAGGACGAGAAGAGTTTACTTTTTAGGGTAAGGGAGTAATCGTACTACAGTACTTGATATCGGCGATTCAAGCAAGTAAGATGTTGAAGAAGGGTTGTTCGGGTTTCTTATGTTCAATTGTCGACACGCGAGTTCTTGGGCCACTAATAGAAGACATTTCAGTAGTTCGAGAATTTCCAGATGTTTTTCCCGATGAGTTACCCGACGTATTGATTGAAAGAGAGCTTGAGTTCACAATAGAAGTAGTACCAGGGTCACAACCGATATCTAAAGCGCCGTACCGAATGGCACCGATAGAGTTGAAAGAATTAAAAGTTCAGTTAGAAGAACTGTTGGAGAAGGGTTTTATCCGACCGAGTGTTTCGCCGTGGGGAGCTCCAGTCATGTTTGTGAAGAAGAAAGATGGAACAATGCGCATGTGCATCGACTACCGAGAGTTGAATAAGTTGACCGTCAAGAACAAGTATCCGTTGCCGCGAATAGATTACTTGTTTGATCAGTTACAAGGGGCTCAGGTATTTTCAAAGATTGACTTGAGATCTGGTTACCATCAGTTGAAAGTCAAAGAGGAAGATGTTGAAAAGACAGCTTTCAGGACTCGATATGGTCACTTTGAATTTTTGGTTATGCCATTTGGAGTGACTAATGCACCAGCTGCTTTCATGGACTTGATGAACCGTGTCTTCAAAGATTATTTAGATGAGTTCTTTATCGTGTTCATAGATGACATCCTAATCTACTCCAAAAGCGTTGAGAATCACGAGCATCATTTGCGATTAGCTTTACAACGATTGCGTGAAAAGAGATTATTCGGCAAATTGAAGAAGTGTGAGTTTTGGTTGACCGAGATAGCTTTTCTTGGACATATAGTGTCGGCAAAGGGAATTTCTGTAGACCCTCAGAAGATAGAAGCAGTTACTAACTGGGTGAGACCAACGAATGTAACAGACATCAGAAGTTTCCTAGGATTAGCTGGGTATTATAGGAGATTTGTAAAAGACTTTTTGCGTATAACAATGCCGATGACACAGTTAATGAGGAAAGATATTGCTTTTGTTTGGAGTCCAGAATGTGAAGAAAGTTTCCAAGAGTTGAAGGGTCGACTAGTGAAAGCACCAATTTTAGCCGTTCCATCAGGGACTGAAGGATTTATTATTTACAGTGATGCTTAATATAGAGGTTTAGGTTGCGTTCTTATGCAAGGTGATAAAGTCATTGCATATGCGTCGAGACAACTTAGACCGCACGAGAAGAATTATCCAACACATGATCTAGAATTGGCCGCCGTGATTTTTGCATTGAAGATTTGGCGTCATTATCTATACGGAGAGAAATGTGAGATCTATACGGATCACAAGAGTTTTAAGTACCTGTTTACACAACGAGATTTGAACATGAGGCAAAGGAGATGGTTAGAGTTGATGAAGGACTATGACTTGTCAATTCAGTATCATCCGGGCAAGGCGAATGTCGTCGCCGATGCTCTTAGTCGCAAAGTACCAACCAACACTGCATCAGATTTGACTTCTCAGAAAGAACTGATACGAGATATGGAGAACTTAGAACTTGAAGTGATACCGAGGATTAAAAGTGGCTTGATGTCGACGATGGTGGCACAACCACTCTTGATTCACGAGATCGTAGAGAAACAACTTCAAGACGTGGCTTTGAAGAAGATTTGTGATGAGATTCCAATGGGCAAACAACCGGGATTCACGTTTGAGAACAATGTGTTGAGATTGAGGGGTAGAATTTGTGTACCTAGTGAGAAAGAGTTGAAACGAAACATCCTAGAGGAAGCACACAACACAAAGTATACCGTTCACCCGGGAAGCACCAAGATGTATAGAGACTTGAGACATGTTTATTGGTGGCCAGGAATGAAGAGAGAAATAGCACGTTACGTTTCCTGTTGTACTAGTTGTCAACAAGTAAAGGCCGAACGCCAAGTACCCTCAGGATTGTTACAACCGTTACCGATAGCCAAGTGGAAATGGGAGCACATAACAATGGATTTTGTTAGTGGGTTTCTGAGATCGAAGAGATCGAACACTATTATTTGGGTGATTGTTGATCGTTTGACGAAGTCGTCACACTTTCTACCGCTTCGAACAACTAAGCCAATGACGTTAGCTAAGTTGTATATTTGCGAAATTGTTAGACTACATGGTATCCCAGTTTCTATCGTTTCGGATAGGGATAGTAGTTTTACGTCAAAGTTTTGGAGAGCCATGCAAGAAGCAATGGGTACCAAATTACATTTTAGTACAGCTTTTCATCCTCAGACCGATGGTCAATCAGAGAGGGTAATCCAGATTTTGGAAGACATGCTTTGTTTATGTGTACTTGATTTTCAAGGTGATTGGGAAGACCACCTACCGTTAATTGAGTTCGCGTATAACAACAGTTTTCAGTCGAGTATTGGGATGGCTCCTTATGAAGCTTTATATGGTCGTGTATGTCGTTCACCGATTAATTGGACGGAAGTCGGAGAAAGAAAGATTGAAGGACCGAAAATTGTACAAGAGACGACGGATAAGATAAAGGTAATTAGACAACGGTTGCTGACAGCTCAGAGTAGGTATAAGAGTTATGCCGATAAGCGTAGACGACCGTTGGAATTTGACGTGAGAGACTTAGTGTATTTGAAGGTGTCACCTTCAAAGGGAATAACCAGATTTGGTAGATACGGGAAACTCAATCCGAGATATGTAGGACCTTTTGAAATCATTGGAAAGGTTGGACCCGTAGCTTATCATTTGACCTTTCCGAGCGAGTATGCTCAAGTTCATAACGTGTTTCATGTATCGTTGTTACGCAAACACTTAGCGGAGGATAGAGATCAGGTGGTGACTCCGACGTCGAATGAGATTCAGAGTGATTTAACGTATGTCGCGTATCCGGTAGAGATCTTGGATCGGAAGGATCAAGTCTTACGAAATAAAGTAATATCAAAAGTGAAAGTGTTATGGCGTAGCCAAACTACGGAAGAGATGACGTGGGAGATAGAAGATGAGATGCGTACTCAGTATCTGCACCTTTTCGAGACATGAGGTATAAGTTTGGGGACAAACTTCTTTTAAGGGGGAGAGTATTATAACACCCACAATTGTGTTATTGCTTTTGCATTTCATTGTCATGCATGATAATGTGATGTGGCGTGTCTTATGACACATGGTTGAGTGAGTTTTGACTCACGAGTTGATTTGGGTGTCTGTATTAGAGAACCCTTTGAAACTATTGTGATTGAGGATTTATTGTTTGTGAAGTCTCTCCGAGTATGAGACGGTCACTGTGGAACATTTTAAATGTTTATCTGAAAATAAATGTTTACCTGTGTATTGCAATATCTGTATTATTTTCTGGCCTAGAATATATTTCTGTCGTTAGATTTAGTATCCTGGTGAGGACGAATGAACACGCTATTAATTTGGTAGGCTAATTAGCAACTTCGGAAACGTCGTGTAGAAATTCGCGTTTTAGCGACCAAACGAAACTTAGTCGAAAACTTTTATAATTTTGAAGTTTCACTCGTAAAGCTATGAATAAGCTGTATAGAAAGTTTCAGAGACTAATTAGGAGTTTTGAAAACTCGTGGGGAGGTAAACGTAATTTCCAATAGTTTTGCCTATATATAGATAGAGATGAGTTGAGATATTTCACAATTCTTAACCTAAATTCCAAAAGGAGGCCAAAGGGGGGCTAGAGGGAGATTTTGTTGCTTCAAGCTTTGCGACGCCAAACGACGACCTTTCGTCAGTTTGTTTCTTCCCAGATTTCATATTCGAGCTCCTCGAGGTAAGAGCTTTATTTTGATACCTATTAGGGCCTGTTTGGCTAAGTTTTCTGAAAAGTTGTTTTATAGAATTTTTCATAAAAGTTGATAAATGGAATTTTGATCCATAGGAATTGTACTAGACGGACTTCTGCACGTTCTTTGTGCACGGGTTTTGTTTGGATCATATTTTAAGCGCGTAAATCGGAGGTGAGTGATTCAACTATGTTTTGGAATGATTTCTTGACATGTATTCATGTTATGTTTGAATAGCATGTATTAATTCTTAGAGATATATTGTGTAGTTCATATTGGGCATTTATATTGATAAGTAGGCTCAATAGCACGGTGATATGTTTTGATTACATAGCACGGTGATATCAATCAATAGTCACATAGAAACTGTGTTGCATGATTGATAGGGTTGCATTGTGCACACATATATAATATGGTTTCTGAGTTGGTAAGTCCTGATTCTGAATATGATTTAATTTCCTAATATGAGACAATCACACTTTACCCGTGGTGATGGTTTCTTTAGCCTCAAGATTCGTGTGGCATCACATAAATCATGGAGATAATTCAAGAAAGTCCAATTAAAATGGGGAATTCCTTGAAGTTGATGTGCACGAGTAGTTGGCTGGAGTTAAAAGTCCCATGAGATATGTCACATGCTAATAAAAGGTGTTTGTGCCATATGAAAAAAATTCACAGCAAGTATGTACAAATTGGTACATGGTAATAGTGCTATGATACTCAAATTTGGACTCTAAACTTGGTTCCCAAACGCTTTGAAGATCATATTACTACATGTGTCACTCCTATAATAGTTGGGATATTCTAAACCTGAAAATATATATTATTTTCCAAGTTGAATAACAAAAAAAAAATGTTGTCCTTCTTCAAAAAAAAAAAAAAAAAATTATTATATATATATGTATAGAGTTCCGCTAGACTATTATACAGATATGCGCTAAGCTGGTTTGATGGACTGCAAATTAGTTCAAGACACGTGTTGAAAAAATTTACGTGACTGAATTACTTCAAGTCCCGTCGCACGCGTAGTGTAAACATTATGTCAACGGGCCATGAAGTGGGGGCATTTGTAGACATTAAAATTTTGGTAATTTTAATAATTACTAATTGATTAATTAATAATTAATTCAGTTAATTATTAATCTTAATCCAAAACAAGAGATTAAATTTTCTCAAATGTGGGTCCCACAAAATACAAGTGGACCAATTTATTTGTGACATGTGTCATACACATCATATGAGACCATATAAATAATGGTCTCTAAAATGTTGACACGTGTCAAAATCTCAAGGAAGGACTTCAAATCAACGGCTAGGATGTATTGACTCTCAACTTAAAACTCTACCCCCTAAGCCTATAAATAGAGGTCTCCACCCATGTAGAAGGGACCTTTGAACCTTTCAACAAGTTGAGATTTCTCCATAAAAAAAATTTGAGAGCTCTCTCTTACATTCAAATCACCCAAGCCTTTCTGAAGAACAAACATACAGTTTGTTGTTGTTCAGATTTAAGTCAAGTCTGTTTAATCCGTTCTTCAAGAAGTTGAAGGAAGATTAATCGTTCGTTTGTTCGAGATCAAGCCCCGGCCCTCGTTCAAGCTTTCTTACAAGCACTTCATCCAGCGTGAAGATTCGAAGGACAAATCTACGGTTCAAGAACAAGCTCCAGAAGCCCTTGAATCGTGAACAATCAAGGAGATCGAATCAAAGGAATTTTCTGTTCATTGTAAAAGAATTATACAGAGATTGTACTCATATTTTCTGAAATCAATAAAATCACATTTGTTTCCTCATTTTTCTCGTTATTTCTATACTTGAATTTGTTGCGTACAGTGGGTCTTACCCTTTCGCGTGGACTTATTGGCGAGGAGTCGCGGATTGGGAGTATGGACGGGCACGTGAGTCTCCGGCGACTAGTATGAAATGTAGAGATGTGAATGCGGACATGTTTATCATTCATGTACATATGTTGATTTATTCACTAAGCATTAGCTTAAACAAATCGAAATATGTGTGGTTATTCAAATAACCATTGCAGGTGTAAATGCTGGCGAGGAATCGCAGAAGTGAGCACGAGGGTTGGAAGTTTTACTTGGAAGGCAACTTGAATGTTAACTTTGTAGTTTTGGGATAATAGGAATGTTGTAATAAGAATTTGGTTGTTTTAACCCATGTTTAATTTGGTATGTTAGAATGGATTTTAAACCGTTGTAATGGTTAGTGGCATGTTGTAATCCTGCTTTAGAAATGTTTTAATACAGCTAGGATTACTTTGGATTGAGTTTGGATTGAGTGGTTGATCCTTGGTGAAAGTTAGAAAGCTTTTAAACTTGAAATTCTGCAGATTGGGCTGCTGTCAGGGGAGCAGTCGACATGGTCCTGTGATTCAGTCGACTGAACCCCTGTGTTTGCTAGCTACTACTTCTTATTTTAGCAAAAGCAGTCGACTGGACCCCGCCTCAGTCGACTGGACCCCCTAGCCTCAGTCGACTGGAATTGCTATTAAATTCCCTGCCTTCCTCCGTCGACTGAGCAGTCGACTGAACCTCTGGTTTAAAAAATGTGTTTTGTTTTCCGCTGCGTGTGTTCTTCAAACTAAATTTTGGGAACGTTAATGAATTGGTTTAGCCTCGGTGGCGTGCCACGGGCTCCGGTTCTGCTATTGTGGGACCGGGCTATGACATTTAGTGGTATCAGAGCATAAGTTTAGAGCCTTGGGAACGAGTGACGTTATATATGCTGAGTGACGTCGAGTGGAGTGTGTAATTGTGAAGATAATGGTTATCATTGTAGAAATGCTTCATGCATTAGCATTTGTTGATTGTAATGAACTGTGCACATATATCCATATTGTGGCATAGCATGCATGGTCATTATGCATTGAACTCAACAGGGGAATATTTGAAACGTTATGGCTGATCCACCAAGAGAATTGTCACCGCATTCGCGGATGGACCAAATAGTGAATATGGTGGGAAATTTCATACAAGCGGTAAGTGAAAGAGAACGGATGAATGTTCAGCCTCCACTGGTACCGCGACCTCAACACACAATCGTGGAACTGTTTCATAAACGGAAACCGATGTTGTATCATGGACAGGTTGATATAGACTTGGCCGATCATTGGATGATGGACATGGAAAGACATTTTCGCTAGGTAATATGTACCGATGAAGAGAAAATTTTATGCGCATCCGATACGTTGATGGGCGAAGCCTTGGACTGGTGGAACAACATACTAGAACAAGGGAAGCCGACCACGTGGGAGACATTTAAAGAAGAATTCAACAAACGTTTCTTTCCGCAATCTGCTTATACTCAGAAACGTCAAGAGTTTGCGAGGTTGGTTCAGGGAGATATGACCGTAGGTGAGTATGTTTCTCGTTTCAATGCCTTGTTACGATTTGGGAAAACTACCGTTCCGACTGATAGGGATAAAGCTCGTAAGTTTGAGGAAGGGCTTAGAGAGAATATCCGTGGCTGTGTGGACATATTGCAACACCCGACCGTTTCTCTAGTCGAGGAAGCCGCCCGTATAGCTGAGAAGAGTGTCGACCGATATCGACAAGGACAACAAGGAAAGAGACCCAATGACAATAGGGGCAAGAGCCAAGGGAATGCGAAGAAACCGTTCACGCAAGGTTCAGGATCGAATATGGGTAGTCAAGGAGGAAGTGTGTTTGTTGGAGATTCGAGACCGTTATGCCCAACATGTAACCTGCGACACAGAGGAACCTGCTATCAATTGATCACTTGCTATATTTGTAAACAATTGGGGCATGTGTCCAGGAATTGTCCTTTGAACGCAAATTCGACTACACCAAACACAACCTCGAACGCCAAGAGCTATAACCCAGAAACGAGAGGAAAATGCTTTGAGTGTGGACAACCGGGACACATAGCAAAGAACTGTCCGAGTAAGAGACAACCGGGAATGAGTACCGGTGCATCGAGTGTGCCAAGCGGGTCAAGGGTAGAACCTCGTGTAGATAAAGGGAAAGGAGTCGCGCAACAACAAGGACGATACTTCCAGCTCAGGCCGGGGAATACGGATGATACCGTTGTATCAGGTATTCTTCCTATTTGTTCGTATCCTGCACGTATACTTATGGATTCTGGTTCAACGCATTCATTTGTATAACGTGATTTTGTTAAGCATTTAACTGTTAAGTCAGAACCGTTAGGATACGACTTGTGTGTATCATTGCCTAGTAGTGAACCACTAGTTACTTCTTCGATATTCAAGTCATGTGAAATCAAGATAGGTGATAAAGTCTTGAGCGTTGATTTGATTCCGTTGACGGTGAACTACTTTGATGTTATCTTGGGTATGGATTGGTTGTCAGTTAATCAAGCTAGAATCGATTGTGAACAGAAACGGGTTAGTTTCTATTCGTCAGGATGAGAAGAGTTTACTTTTTAGGGTAAGGGAGTAATCGTACTGCAGTACTTGATATCGGCGATTCAAGCAAGTAAGATGTTGAAGAAGGGTTGTTCGGGTTTCTTATGTTCAATTGTCGACACACGAGTTCTTGGGCCACTAATAGAAGACATTTCAGTAGTTCGAGAATTTCCAGATGTTTTTCCCGATGAGTTACCCGACGTATTGATTGAAAGAGAGCTTGAGTTCACAATAGAAGTAGTACCAGGGTCACAACCGATATCTAAAGCGCCGTACCGAATGGCACCGATAGAGTTGAAAGAATTAAAAGTTCAGTTAGAAGAACTGTTGGAGAAGGGTTTTATCCGACCGAGTGTTTCGCCGTGGGGAGCTCCAGTCATGTTTGTGAAGAAGAAAGATGGAACAATGCGCATGTGCATCGACTACCGAGAGTTGAATAAGTTGACCGTCAAGAACAAGTATCCGTTGCCGCGAATAGATGACTTGTTTGATCAGTTATAAGGGGCTCAGGTATTTTCAAAGATTGACTTGAGATCTGGTTACCATCAGTTGAAAGTCAAAGAGGAAGATGTTGAAAAGACAGCTTTCAGGACTCGATATGGTCACTTTGAATTTTTGGTTATGCCATTTGGAGTGACTAATGCACCAGCTGCTTTCATGGACTTGATGAACCGTGTCTTCAAAGATTATTTAGATGAGTTCGTTATCGTGTTCATAGATGACATCCTAATCTACTCCAAAAGCGTTGAGAATCACGAGCATCATTTGCGATTAGCTTTACAACGATTGCGTGAAAAGAGATTATTCGGCAAATTGAAGAAGTGTGAGTTTTGGTTGACCGAGATAGCTTTTCTTGGACATATAGTGTCGGCAAAGGGAATTTCTGTAGACCCTCAGAAGATAGAAGCAGTTACTAACTGGGTGAGACCAACGAATGTAACAGACATCAGAAGTTTCCTAGGATTAGCTGGGTATTATCGGAGATTTGTAAAAGACTTTTTGCGTATAGCAATGCCGATGACACAGTTAATGAGGAAAGATATTGCTTTTGTTTGGAGTCCAGAATGTGAAGAAAGTTTCCAAGAGTTGAAGGGTCGACTAGTGAAAGCACCAATTTTAGCCGTTCCATCAGGGACTGAAGGATTTATTATTTACAGTGATGCTTAATATAGAGGTTTAGGTTGCGTTCTTATGCAAGGTGATAAAGTCATTGCATATGCGTCGAGACAACTTAGACCGCACGAGAAGAATTATCCAACACATGATCTAGAATTGGCCGCCGTGATTTTTGCATTGAAGATTTGGCGTCATTATCTATACGGAGAGAAATGTGAGATCTATACGGATCACAAGAGTTTTAAGTACCTGTTTACACAACGAGATTTGAACATGAGGCAAAGGAGATGGTTAGAGTTGATGAAGGACTATGACTTGTCAATTCAGTATCATCCGGGCAAGGCGAATGTCGTCGCCGATGCTCTTAGTCGCAAAGTACCAACCAACACTGCATCAGATTTGACTTCTCAGAAAGAACTGATACGAGATATGGAGAACTTAGAACTTGAAGTGATACCGAGGATTAAAAGTGGCTTGATGTCGACGATGGTGGCACAACCACTCTTGATTCACGAGATCGTAGAGAAACAACTTCAAGACGTGGCTTTGAAGAAGATTTGTGATGAGATTCCAATGGGCAAACAACCGGGATTCACGTTTGAGAACAATGTGTTGAGATTGAGGGGTAGAATTTGTGTACCTAGTGAGAAAGAGTTGAAACGAAACATCCTAGAGGAAGCACACAACACAAAGTATACCGTTCACCCGGGAAGCACCAAGATGTATAGAGACTTGAGACATGTTTATTGGTGGCCAGGAATGAAGAGAGAAATAGCACGTTACGTTTCCTGTTGTACTAGTTGTCAACAAGTAAAGGCCGAACGCCAAGTACCCTCAGGATTGTTACAACCGTTACCGATAGCCAAGTGGAAATGGGAGCACATAACAATGGATTTTGTTAGTGGGTTTCCGAGATCGAAGTGATCGAACACTATTATTTGGGTGATTGTTGATCGTTTGACGAAGTCGTCACACTTTCTACCGCTTCGAACAACTAAGCCAATGACGTTAGCTAAGTTGTATATTTGCGAAATTGTTAGACTACATGGTATCCCAGTTTCTATCGTTTCGGATAGGGATAGTAGTTTTACGTTGAAGTTTTGGAGAGCCATGCAAGAAGCAATGGGTACCAAATTACATTTTAGTACAGCTTTTCATCCTCAGACCGATGGTCAATCAGAGAGGGTAATCCAGATTTTGGAAGACATGCTTCGTTTATGTGTACTTGATTTTCAAGGTGATTGGGAAGACCACCTACCATTAATTGAGTTCGCGTATAACAACAGTTTTCAGTCGAGTATTGGGATGGCTCCTTATGAAGCTTTATATGGTCGTGTATGTCGTTCACCGATTAATTGGACGGAAGTCGGAGAAAGAAAGATTGAAGGACCGAAAATTGTACAAGAGACGACGGATAAGATAAAGGTAATTAGACAACGGTTGCTGACAGCTCAGAGTAGGTATAAGAGTTATGCCGATAAGCGTAGACGACCGTTGGAATTTGACGTGAGAGACTTAGTGTATTTGAAGGTGTCACCTTCAAAGGGAATAACCAGATTTGGTAGATACGGGAAACTCAATCCGAGATATGTAGGACCTTTTGAAATCATTGGAAAGGTTGGACCCGTAGCTTATCATTTGACCTTTCCGAGCGAGTATGCTTAAGTTCATAACGTGTTTCATGTATCGTTGTTACGCAAACACTTAGCGGAGGATAGAGATCAGGTGGTGACTCCGACGTCGAATGAGATTCAGAGTGATTTAACGTATGTCGCGTATCCGGTAGAGATCTTGGATCGGAAGGATCAAGTCTTACGAAATAAAGTAATATCAAAAGTGAAAGTGTTATGGCGTAGCCAAACTACGGAAGAGATGACGTGGGAGATAGAAGATGAGATGCGTACTCAGTATCTGCACCTTTTCGAGACATGAGGTATAAGTTTGGGGACAAACTTCTTTTAAGGGGGAGAGTATTATAACACCCACAATTGTGTTATTGCTTTTGCATTTCATTGTCATGCATGATAATGTGATGTGGCGTGTCTTATGACACATGGTTGAGTGAGTTTTGACTCACGAGTTGATTTGGGTGTCTGTATTAGAGAACCCTTTGAAACTATTGTGATTGAGGATTTATTGTTTGTGAAGTCTCTCCGAGTATGAGACGGTCACTGTGGAACATTTTAAATGTTTATCTGAAAATAAATGTTTACCTGTGTATTGCAATATCTGTATTATTTTCTGGCCTAGAATATATTTCTGTCGTTAGATTTAGTATCCTGGTGAGGACGAATGAACACGCTATTAATTTGGTAGGCTAATTAGCAACTTCGGAAACGTCGTGTAGAAATTCGCGTTTTAGCGACCAAACGAAACTTAGTCGAAAACTTTTATAATTTTGAAGTTTCACTCGTAAAGCTATGAATAAGCTGTATAGAAAGTTTCAGAGACTAATTAGGAGTTTTGAAAACTCGTGGGGAGGTAAACGTAATTTCTAATAGTTTTGCCTATATATAGATAGAGATGAGTTGAGATATTTCACAATTCTTAACCTAAATTCCAAAAGGAGGCCAAAGGGGGGCTAGAGGGAGATTTTGTTGCTTCAAGCTTTGCGACGCCAAACGACGACCTTTCGTCAGTTTGTTTCTTCCCAGATTTCATATTCGAGCTCCTCGAGGTAAGAGCTTCATTTTGATACCTATTAGGGCCTGTTTGGCTAAGTTTTCTGAAAAGTTGTTTTATAGAATTTTTCATAAAAGTTGATAAATGGAATTTTGATCCATAGGAATTGTACTAGACGGACTTCTGCACGTTCTTTGTGCACGGGTTTTGTTTGGATCATATTTTAAGCGCGTAAATCGGAGGTGAGTGATTCAACTATGTTTTGGAATGATTTCTTGACATGTATTCATGTTATGTTTGAATAGCATGTATTAATTCTTAGAGATATATTGTGTAGTTCATATTGGGCATTTATATTGATAAGTAGGCTCAATAGCACGGTGATATGTTTTGATTACCGCGAGCATGGTGATATGTACTTGAGCATGTTAAGTTGCTTATGTGGGGCAGAAGGAGCACGTGGTCACCGTGCCATTTTATGGAGCCGATATAGGCATTAAGGTCGCACGATTGAAGAGAAGAATCGTGGGTCTTACCCTTTCGCGTGGACTTATTGGCGAGGAGTCGCGGATTGGGAGTATGGACGGGCACGTGAGTCTCCGGCGACTAGTATGAAATGTAGAGATGTGAATGCGAACATGTTTATCATTCATGTACATATGTTGATTTATTCACTAAGCATTAGCTTAAACAAATCGAAATATGTGTGGTTATTCAAATAACCATTGCAGGTGTAAATGCTGGCGAGGAATCGCAGAAGTGAGCACGAGGGTTGGAAGTTTTACTTGGAAGGCAACTTGAATGTTAACTTTGTAGTTTTGGGATAATAGGAATGTTGTAATAAGAATTTGGTTGTTTTAACCCATGTTTAATTTGGTATGTTAGAATGGATTTTAAACCATTGTAATGGTTAGTGGCATGTTGTAATCCTGCTTTAGAAATGTTTTAATACAGCTAGGATTACTTTGGATTGAGTTTGGATTGAGTGGTTGATCCTTGGTGAAAGTTAGAAAGCTTTTAAACTTGAAATTCTGCAGATTGGGCTGCTGTCAGGGGAGCAGTCGACTGGTCCTGTGATTCAGTCGACTGAACCCCTGTGTTTGCTAGCTACTACTTCTTATTTTAGCAAAAGCAGTCGACTGGACCCCGCCTCAGTCGACTGGACCCCCTAGCCTCAGTCGACTGGAATTGCTATTAAATTCCCTGCCTTCCTCCGTCGACTGAGCAGTCGACTGAACCTCTGGTTTTAAAAATGTGTTTTGTTTTCCTCTGCGTGTGTTCTTCAAACTAAATTTTGGGAACGTTAATGAATTGGTTTAGCCTCGGTGGCGTGCCACGGGCTCCGGTTCCGCTATTGTGGGACCGGGCTGTGACACTTTGCCTCGAGAAGTTTGATGGACTAACAAAACTGTGGAAGGCCGAGCAATGAGTCAGAGAGATGGAGTTAATCTTTGAAGCGTTAGAATGTAGAGAAAGAGAAGCGTCAACTTACTACATTTCAACTCACCAACAATGCCGCAGATTGGTGGAAAGCTGAGTGAGCCACTACTGGGATAAATGCAGCGAGAGCAATGCCTTGGGAAATGTTCAAAAGCAGATTTTTGGAGAAGTACTTCCCCGTAGATGAGAGAGATCAACAGGAAAGAAACTTTCTCAATTTGGTCCAAGGACGATGGACTGTGCGAGAATGCACAACACAGTTCGAGTGTCTGTCTCGATTTGCCCAACATATGATAGATACTCTACAGAAGAAGGTGAAGAGATTTCACCAAGGATTGAAGCCCCACCCTAGACATATGATGGTTGGTCATCTGAATCAGTCATTTGAGAGAATTGTTAGATTCGCTGCAGGATTGGAAAAGGACTCTTATCTAGCACAGTGACCACAGATGAATCGACCTCAGTCATCGAGGAGTTTCCAACAAAAGAGGAATTTCCAGAACCAACCACTGAGGAATACCCAAGGGTGGAGACCTCAGGGAAATTTTCAAGGGAACAAGAGAACCTGGGAGGGAACCAAAAAGCTACAACAGGGCTATACTCGACCCCAGCAGTATCAACAGTGGGATCAAAACCTCAAGCACTGATAACAGCCCTGCCAAGCAATAGTGGAGGATGTTTTAATTATGGAAAGCTAGGGCATATTGCCAAGTTCTGCACAACTTCCAAGATTAACCACCAGATGGATGCTAATTGCCAAAATTGTAACAAGCCAGGGCACTTGAGCAGAGATTGTCGTGCACCACAATGAGGATACTATGGGGCACCAGTTCAAGGGATTCAAGGATTCTCTGATCAGATAAGGATGAATGCTATATTCCTAGCAAAAGCAGACTTTAATGCTGATGGATAACAACATTTAGAAGGTACGCTTGTACTCTTTCATAGTCCAATTACAACTTTATTCGATACTGGAGCTGCACATTCATTTATTGCTATTAAGATTGTGCGTCAATTGGGTTTAACAAATATTATCTGGGTTGGGATACCCACATTGGACCCGGGGTCCAACGGGCCTTGCTTGGTTGCTAAGAAAGCCCATAAGGAGTCCTATTCAAACCCTATTAGGAGAGTGCTTATATATAGAAATTGTATATGTTACAACTAAGAGAGATGATCACAAAAATTATATACACACAACTATCTGTCTTTCCCTCTTGGCACTCTCTCTCCTCCCTCTCGGTTATCTCTCTCTCAAGATTTCTCTCTCTCTCTAGCTTAATCACTAAGGAAGCTTCAAATTTAGCATGTGAAGATCAAGGGGATTGCTCTAGTAGCCGTTCTCGTGACCGTAGCGAAGTATAAGACGTACACAGAGGCTAGTATTCTTGTATTGGAAGAACAAGGTTGAGGGCTTGTAACAATCAATGATCTATGATCCGTTGGGTTCATTTTCGCTAGGTATGTCCTAAACTCGACCCTATGCATGCATGTGTGTGAGTTAATCTATAACCCTAATAATAATTGTCTATCTGATATTATAGCCCATACCCACCCTAATATTTCAATCAAACTTTATCAATTTAGTGTTCTAATTTCAAATTATAATTAAATCCACCTAGTATTTGACACTATACTATTTTGTGATATTCTAGCTCAAGACCATCCTAATTTAAAGTTTAGGGAAAATTGGTGACATTGAATGGGATTATGGACAACTTAAAATACACATTGGTGATAAGTCTTCCCAATGTCCATAAACAAAAATACCCTCATCTTCTTCCTTTAACCCCAACCAAACCCTAGCTAGATACACTCATTTTCATCCTCTAACCCCAGCCAAATCTAAGCCACCATTACCACCACCCACGCCACCTCTGACCACCACCCCTGCCAACTCCTGCTACCACCACCCTCGCCATCTCCAGGGAACACTACCTTAGCCCCCCCCCCCCCCCCCCCCCAATCTCTCTCTCTCTCTCTCTCTCTCTCTCTCTCTCTCTAAATATGATGAAGGGGGACTACAGTGTAGAGGATCTTCTTCTCATCTACTCCGTAGTGGCCATTCATCGTAGTTGGCACCTCACCGGAAAGCCGTTGTGTTAGGCGCTGTCGGCTGGATTGGTCAGCCACATACACTCCTCATGAAGTTGAACCCTCTCGTCTAGAAGATCGCCCTCTAAAACCACTACTGCAATGTAGATGAAGACTTGTCGGCCACCACCTCCACTCTCTTCTTTCTCTATCTAAAATAGCTACTGCAATTAATCTAAACTCTAACATCTTAAACCTCTTGACCTCCAGCCACCACCTTCTCTATCACTTAGGATATGATATCTTAAGAGAAATTTCACTTAGGATGTGATATTGTTCATGTTGCTTGTTAGATTGGGTCACTCAGAACCACTACACCATATGGCCTCATTACTAATAGATATTTTCGTTTGAAATAATCTTTCTAACGGATCTATCGGCCGTTAGTAAATTAGCGTTAGTAATATTACTAACATTTACTAGTGGATATATCCGTTAGTAAATCAAAGGATTTATAACGGATATAACAGCTAGAAAGCTATTTACTAACGGATTTTTACAACTAATTTTAAAAGATTTATACTGAACACTAACAGTTTGCCTACAATTTTTAACGGATATATCCATTAGTAATTTTCAAATTTTTTTTTTATAAAAATACTAACAGATTTACTAACGGATATCCGTTAGAAATATGTATAAATCTAAAAAAAAAATTATTTATTTTGTACGCTTTCCAATTTTTTTGTTTTCTTTTTGCACCTAATTAATTTACAAGCATATTAATATGTATCAAAATAAAAAATAACAAGATTAATCTGTATCCAACACAACAAAAATAATCTAAAGTAATTATAGCATTCTTCCATGTCTAACCAACAAGATCTCACTATACCGACAAGCAATCTAAAATTTTAAGAGTTCATCCATCGAAACCTAAACTGACTAACAAAACATGTCTGAAATTTAAAGACTTATGTCTTAACCATTTTATGTAACGACTAAGGTCGAAATTTGTGACAACATTTAGCCGAGGGTACTCAATCGCCGCCACATCATATGTGATAGTTGCCTTTTCTTAGGTAGTTGCAAAAAAAAATTAATGAGATTAGTTAGGGTAATTTGGTAATAAAAGAAATAATTGGGAAGTAATTTGATAATACAAGCAATAGTGAACTTCACAATGAATGGGTACATTGATATTTGGTGAGACTAAATGCTTATGCTTAGAACTAAATTATTTGTGCTTCATTAGACCCAACTTCAATATTTTTTTAAATAATGTTGTGCGTCCAAATTTTGAGTACCAAATTGGTTCCCAAATGCTTTATCAGATAATACCACATGTTGTGATAGTGATTGACAATACCACATGGTACAACTGACAACACATTTTGGATCCAATTTGGATTTAATAGTTGGGAAGCATAGCAATATTATTTTTCTAATAAATCAAAAAGAATAATATTATACTTCCCAAAATTGGTACCCAAATAGCTTAATATTTTTACCACATATTGTATCTGTGGCCGATGGCACTACATGCCACTGCATGTGATACAATTGACATTACATTTGGAAACACATTTGAGATTTAAATTTATACTCAACTATGGAACATGCAGTGACACAAGAATCTAAATTGAGAGGAAATGACATAAGGTATACAGGATACCCAAAAGTTTCTACATCTACAATGACACAAAAATCTAAAGTCCACCTTACCAAGCCTTAAATTTTGGTTGGTGTGGGGCTGATTTGGGCTGCTATTCATAAACTGTGTCAATATGCGACATGAAACATATGATTGGGTATTGAAAGCATCTACATTCACCTGGCTAGATGATATTTTACAGCAACCACTAAGCCTAAAAATCATAGTAATATGTGATATTTAAAAGCAAGCTTGAATATTCATATGAAACCGAATACAGAATAGTAAAGCATGACTTTTAAAATGATTTATCTAAGTTATCTCTCAACTTTAATATGCAGTTGACAATAGAGCACAAAATCTTCTAAATTTTGATTTAAAGCCATACCTACGAGCTAACTTCCTGCTTAGCCGCATTGTCGACCTCAGAAGATGATTTCTCAAGCTTCGCTACAATTTCGTCCTGATTATTCAAGGAAAAAAATAAAAGGGAAAAAATAGAATCATATTAATGAGCAAAAGTTAAAAGAAATAGCAACATATGTTTAGAACATTAAAACAAGATAACAATAAAGGATAGAGTTAAAACAAGATAACATGTCACGCCCCACAGTAGCAAAAATAGAGAAAATAAATTCCTTTTTGGACCCGTAGGCCATGACAGTTGAAAGTCACCACATTGTCCACAACCAAAGTCAAACCATCAGAGTAATGGATTAAACCACCCATTGAGATGTCTAAGTTTAATCGTATGTAAAGTCCGATACTAACTATTACAAACCATAAGTATCGCAGAAGTATAAATAAAGTATTACGGCAACATACGCCGATAATAAACGTAACTATTTCAGAAGTCTCTAAACATTAACACGAGCTAACTACGACACAGCTTCCAGCCTTCAGCTTGCGTAGTAGTCAGCATCGGCATAGCCTCCATCATCGTAGGCTCCTTCCTCGTAGTACCTGTCCATGTATGCATCACCTGCATACTCAAAGCCCTGGCCAGCTGGACGTGGAATATCCAGTGGCATAAAACGCCATCAGCTACGAAAGCCGAGTGAATCCAAATACTAACAGAGTATCTACAGATATGTAGCATATAACAACAACATCAATAAAAAGGATCATCTCATCGTTCGTATGCATGTATGCACCAATCCAAGATATAATACGGACGTCATCCCCTTTCCCATCTAGCACGTAGCCCAACGACTCATGACTCATTTATCCTCGACACATAGTCTTACACATAACATAGACTCTTGGGTCCACATTAATCAGACACGTAGTCCCATACCTATGGTCTGTTCACCCTTGACACGCAGTCCTAACGTTTCGGCCAACCCGCCCTGACATGGTTACTACGACACATAGCCCTTATATGATACAGCACACAGCCCTGACATTCCACAGCACGCAGCTCCGTCATTCAACAGCATGCAGCAATTATCATCGCACACAGCTCATACTACCGCACACAGCTCATATCACCGCACACAGCTCATACTTCAACACACAGCTCATATCATTACCGCACACAGCTCATATCATCGCACACAGCTTATACTACCGCACACAGCTCCATACTATCGCACACAGCTCATACTATCACACACAGCTCATACTACCGCACACAGCTCCATACTATCGCACACAGCTCCACTATAGCACACAGCTCATACTACCGCACACAGCTCATATCATTACCGCACACAGCTTATATCACCGCACACTGCTCATACTACCGCACACAGCTCCATACTATCGCATACAGCTCATACTATCGCATACAGCTCATATTACTGCACACAGATCCATACTATTGCACACAGCTCCACTATAGCACACAGTTCATACTACTAGTACGGCACATAGCCCTGACATGCTACTATGGAACGCAGCCCTAAGATACCCCGGCACTCCAGCCCCGACATATTATTCTCGACACGTAGTCTCGCTATATTAACCTCGACACAAAGCCCCACATCACATAACCTTCGAAATCCGACACAAAGTCCAACTCTATCATATATCGATTTGACACAAAACCCGGTCCTATCCCAGCACCTGGGATTCCACACTCAATATCATACTCTTAGCGACCGCATTCACGCGCACCCATAAATAGTATCGACCTCTGCGGTCGACAGACCCACTAAGGCTTCTCAATCTCGTTATTATCTCATATATATCAAAAGGATATAAAAATACAAGGAAAATACAGGGTATTACACATAACAACATTCAAACCAAAACTAGAATGAAATATTAGACATCGTGTATGATTCTAGTAAAAATAGGGCACAGGGGTATTTTGGTCATTTTTCAGTTTATAAGTCTGGATCCGAAAATATAAAAGTTACGTGAGATCAAATAAATAAGTATTCATGTTGTAAGTTAAGAGTTTTCGATCCCCGTTAAGAAAATATCTTGATTTCAGTCGATTTAAGTGAAAATATATCACATGGGTATTTTGGTCATTTTCCAGTTTTGTACATCCACAACCGAATTTATAAAAGTTCCGTGAGATTAAATAAATAAGTATTCATGTTGGAAGTTAAGAGTTTTCGATCCTCATTAAGAATCCATCTCGATTCCAGTCGTATTTGAAAATACCAGTTTATCGTATTTATGCCGTATTTAAAAAACCAGAATTCCGTATTTATACTATACCATAATACTGTATTTATACCGTATTATACTATATTAGAATACCCTATTTATACCGTATTATACTATATCAGAATACCATATTTATACGCATAAAAATCTAAATACGTAATATAATACGTATAAGCATCGCATAATTAATATAAATCATAATCATAATCATAATCATAATCATGTGTTCATAACAAAGTGTAATATAAATAACTGAGTGAGTTGGAGACTCACCTAAATTCACAGAATAATAATGCCGAGAAAACCCGAAGAATCTTCGAATATAAAATTCAGGCTTCAAATAGTGTTCTTGGTGTTCTTGGTGTACTAGGTGTGTTCTTGGTGTTCTTGGTGTACTAGGTGTGTTCTTGGTGTACTAGGTGTATTTTTGGTGTACTAGGTGTGTTCTTGGTGTTCTTGGTGTTCTAGGTGTGTTCTTGGTGTTGTAGGTGTGTTCTAGGTGTGTTCTTGGTGTTCCTGGTGTGTTCTTGGTGTTCTTGGTATTTGTGTGTGTGAGATGAAGATATGTAAGCATTAGGACAAGTTCTCAACCTCATAAGTCTAAGGATAAATGTAATGGAATGGTCCCATATATATAGGAACCAAGGAGGGACCTCACCTTGCAATTACCAAGAGTTAAAGGTTCAAAGGATAATTATTTCCTTAGGGCCATGTTTGGTTGGATGTGTAATAAAATCATAACTGGTCCAAATATACCAGATATTCACAAATCTGCTAAATTTCTGTTTCTAAAAATTCTAAAAATTTATAATCGAGTTCTATAAATACTGAATATTATAATAACAACATAAAAACACTATTCATCTTAGGAAATAAATATTTGAAAATAGCGGGTATTACATAACAACAAAGGATAGAGCTCATAGAAGTTTCTTGTACTCTCCATACCATTTTTAGACCCTGACTTCTCGTGTGAACTTGTGTTGCCTGCACGTATGTGCATTGCACGTGTGATGTACGGTGCTGCTTTGCATATGGGCTGCTATACATGATGTGCTGTGCTGTGCTGTTGTGGACATGTTGTGCACGTGGGCTGGTGTGCACGTGTGCTGAGACCGAGCTGTACAAGTGTGCTGTGTGTTGTGCTGTGCTGTGTGCGTGTGTGCATTCCATGAAGACAATCTATTGTGCACATGGGTTGCCGTAGGAGTTCAATTCTAGCCAAGAATGTGGGCTGCCGTGTGTGCATTCTAATTGCTCTTGTTGTGCGCATGGGCTACCTTGAGAGTTTTAACTACCTATAGTCCGATGAACAATACAATTAATAATGCCAAATTTGTCATTCGACATTAGTCTCAAAACGTGTTGCCCAATCAGGCACTAAGATAATTTCATACTTATCCTTTTTTCTTTTCTTTTCTTTTCTTTTTCTCTGCATAAAAAAGAGATCAAAAAGTTTCTCCAAATCTTACTCATATACCTTTGGGATACCAAAGGTATATGAAAAATAACAACTTTGCTTCACCATACAATGGTAACCATCAAGAGGGTGAGGCAAGCAACAACCTAATTATTCCAATTGCAGAAATCTAAAGACATGAAAATGGACCTGCATTTATACACATATGAAAAATATACAACTTACCATGACATAAAAGTATCCTCAACTTATAGCAATGTAGCTACTTAACGAAGACTCCTAACTGTAACTTGACACATTAACACAATTTAAATGAAAGGAAGCACCATTAACAGAAGCAATGTGGAAGGCATTGTTTGGTTGGGGTTTATAAAGTACCTATATCAGAGCTGCAACTCTAACAAATGGGGTTTATTAGTAGTGATTTCAGCATAAATTCTCATCAGCTATGGAAATTAAGACTTGTTGAAACGTATCGCCTGATCTTTGAAATCCAAGTCAATATGTTTTTCTCTCTGATATGTTTACGTATCATTTTATTTAAATTTTGTTTTTATTATTATAAACATCATTAGAGGGATAATTCCTGCCACTATATATATTTTTTGAATAATTTTTTGCTTTTCAAATTTGATCAAATTTGGTTGTCAAATGCTTCACTCGTTTGTATCACATGATGTGCGAGTGATTGGTAATACCGCATATTCTACAACCGATAAAATATCTAAGAACCAAATTTAAGATTCAAATTTGGGTAGCACTACATTACAATTTTTTTTTTTTTTGGTTTTTTTTTGCTAGAAGAATTAATAAAGGAAAAGATGGACCGATGTGCATGTTAATCACTACACCATATGACCTCATTACTAACAGATTATTTAAACAAGGTACAACAATGCCGATTAGATTGGATGCCTTTTAGAAGTTTATTGAGGAAGGATTGAATCGAGGAAGGACATCCAGTGTTGTTAATTGAAATTTGATAATTGATATTGTCTAATTCTAGATGTGAGAGAAAGACAGAGAGAAAAAGAAAAGGGAGAGAGGGAAGAAGAACGTAGAGAGAGAACACTTACATACATTACTGGCTCGACGGCGACGGAAACAGTGAGATTGACGGTGACGGTCGCCAGTGTAAAATAACATGTGTATCATTATTGTAATAAAAATCAATAAAAATGTCGACCACTATTTTCTCGTTAAATTAGTAAGAACGCACGTGTGCGTGTTCTTTGTTTGATGCACTTAAAAATTTGTGGGCTGTTGACCTTATCAATTTCCTTCTCATACTACAACATTCATTGGAATATACTAATATTTTAGCCATGCATGAGAAAGTGTCAAAACTAATGTTAACAACCAGGCTATTCATACTCTGAGCAAAAAAAAAAGAAAAAGAAAAAAAAAAAACCAGGCTATTCATACATCACAGCAGTTAAGTTTAGGGGAAAAGAATAATTAAAAAATGACTAAAAAACGAAGAAGTTATTCAGTGAGTTCGTCACATTATGTCAATATGTTGATGTAGTGTGATTAATTGATCCAGACTATATGTGTCAACTACCCATCTTATGTCATGATTTCCCTGAAAGTAAGGAATATATATATATATATATATATGGTCTAGATCAACTGGTCACACCACATTAACATATTAATGTAGTGTGACGGATTCACTGAATAATTTCTCACAAATAACGCCTCTTCGGATGATGTGTCTTTTCTTGTCTAGTCAACATAAATCATTGTACATGGAGCGTTTACATTTGTTCCCACAGAAGCCAACTTTTATTTACTAGTTTAGGCAAAAATAAAAATAAAAAAAAATTAAAACGTTTATTTAATAACATGACCACCCAAGACTAGATCAAAAATGCCTAATTAACGTGTAAGGGTCTCAAAAAAAAAAAAAAAAAAAAAAAGTGTAAAGGTCTCCAATAGCATCACAAATTCCAACGAATGTGGGGTTAAATCCTTTGACTCTCCTCAAAAAGTCCCTTAATACTTTTAAATGTTTTATATTCTTCTTTTTATATTGAGAACTAAATATTAAAGTTAGGAAAATTCTAGGATAGATCCTAATGGCTTAAGATGTATCATACGTACTAGTAGTTTAGGGACTAAAATGTTGCTAAATTTTAAGGAGTAATGCTATGTCTTTTAAATTTTGTATTCCAAATAATTTCCAAACACATGTAGTAATGAGAGTATTTGATTGAAGGATGTTGGAGTAATCACATTATCATTAAAGTGATTCACTATTACATGTGTTTGGAGAACCATCCAAGACACAAAATTTGGGATGTATAGCATTACTGATCAATTCCGAAATGTTGATAACTATGTCCCAAAACATTGTAACTTCGAAAACAACTTGTTTTTAAAAAAGTTAATTATTTTTTCAAAATTACAACATTCTAAAACTTGAATATAATATTTTGAGACATAAATTGCACAATTTATGTATATCCTCGTAGTGTGACCGTCATTTTGTGTGATTTTCATTGTAATTTTAGCATTTTGTGAGTCTCACCTAAATCTTATATTTGAAGATATCACAATGATTGTCACATGATATGACAGTCATATAAAATAATTTCTCCCATAATTGTTTAAGAACATGCATGGGCGTTGATCAATTCAGTTTATGCTCGTGTGCTTAATATTTAATTTAGGGAAATTAATGAAATGCTTTCATCAACTTTTCGAAATAGACACTTACTAGCATAACTTTTCATATACTTTACGTAACAAGATCTAAAGGCAATTATATATAGTCTAACATATAAAAACAAAATTTTGTCGAGCAAGAACTGTAGTATTGTTTGGACAATTGACAATTTCAAATTTAACTTGCATTACAAGGCTTTTGTGTTTGGCTGAATTTTCCAATCCTTTTCATGGATAAGAACCAAAAAAAAAAATTTGTTTTGTGTATAGCCGACATGTATGAAAGAGATATTGCAAGGAAGTTTCTCTCATGGCTTTAGCTCTATAAATAGATTACCATTTAGCAGCAAATTGAAACATAAATTTCAAGCTTTTGATACATACACTGATCTCTAATCGTTTTCTTTTTATATCGGTTCGTGAAGATATTGCAAATAAACCATTTTATATTTTGATACGTTCTTAAATTGATTTCTGGGAATTTTGAGCTACGTACGGATTGTTCGATATTAGTTTGCGATGGAAAGAAAATCATCGGTGCTTCAAATCCAACCCCCAGCCTATGGGAAACTAATCACCATTCTAAGCATCGATGGAGGTGGCATAAGAGGGATCATTCCAGCCACTATTCTTTCTTTTCTTGAATCTCAACTTCAGGTATTATACTTTGTTTTCTTCTTCTTCTCGATCTCCTCGGCGTAGTTGCATGCACATATTTTCGTACACATATTTACAAAGAGATATATCGACTTCGCTACACATATTTATATATACACGTATATATTTGTACAGATACTCAAAACTAGAGTTACGTCTATGCAACTAGAGTTTCATACATAAATTTACAAAGAGATATATCGACTTCACTGCACACACACACACACATATATATATGTATATATTTTTATATATATATATATACGTATATATCTGTACAAATATATCGACTTCGCTACGCAACTATTGTTACTTTCACCATGTTCAAAGATATATATAAAAGACAAATCATGATCTATCGTTACACCGACTTAAATGGTTAGGCATTGAATTACTATTGTATATATTAAGTCATTGTATCATTAGCACTTTCTAGTTTTTACATGTTGTTAGTTATAAAGTATGGCTTTCTATGTAAATAGGAATTGGATGGTGAGGATGCTAGACTTGCAGATTACTTTGATGTAATTTCTGGAACGAGCACTGGAGGACTAGTAACTGCCATGTTAACTGCTCCTAATGAAAAAAAGCGTCCTCTCTATGCTGCCAAAGATATTAGGCCTTTTTATCTACAGCACTGCCCTAAGATTTTCCCTCAGAAGAGGTACGTTGAGTACATTTCTATATTGCCTGCTTCTTCCTTTTCTTTTTTTTTTTTTTTTTTTTTTCCTGTAAATTTTTAATGAAAGTTAGTAATTGAGAATCAATATATACTTTGTGTTGATATATTTTGCAGGGGTATTTTTGGATCAGTTGGAAAAATATTAAAGTCATTAACAGGACCAAAGTATGATGGAAAGTACCTACACAAGCTTGTAAAGAAAGAACTTGGAGAAATACACTTGCGTGACACTTTGACCAATATTGTTATTCCTAGTTTCGATATTAAGAATTTGGAGCCTACCATTTTCTCCTCTTATGAGGTATCCTCTATCTCTCTCCAGATATTTATATATCTACATGGCATATAGTTATATTAATACATACATACCAACATGTTTAGTCATGTTGGTCCAAATTGGCTGGTCACTCTATTTTGACCATCTCTAATTTGGACAACACTTGAAATTAGTCCAACATTCTTTAGGTTATATATATATATATATATATATATACCAACATGCATGTTTCAATTCGTCTATATATGGATCAATCACCGTCCGAAATTCTATTGTAGTATATGGATCAATCACCGTCCGAAATTCTAACCAAATTCTAATGTAGTGCAGGCTAAACATTTCTCATGTGCCGACGCTCGACTATCTGACATTTGCATCAGCACTTCCGCAGCTCCAACTTATCTTCCTGCACATCACTTCAACACCGAAGATAAAGAAGGAAACGTTCATGAATTCAATCTTATTGATGGTGGTGTCGCTGCAAATAATCCGGTATATATCACTACTAAAAACACTCTGTCTAACCCTTATTTTTTTTTTTTTGATTATATATATGTACATACACACATTTAATATTTCTAGAGATGTTAAGATATCATCAGAACCATTAATGGATTTTCAAGTCCTGAGTTTTTTTTTTTTTTTTTCTTTCCCTTTCAGACTTTAGTTGCCTTAAGCCAAGTAACCAAACAAGTCTTTGAAGAAAATCCAGATTTCCGTCGAATTACGCCAAAGGACTATGGTAGATTTCTAGTGATCTCGGTGGGCACGGGCTCATCAAAGACAGAACAAAAATACAGTGCAAAAATTGCATCCAACTGGGGCAACTTGGGTTGGTTAATTCATGGGGATTCCACTCCATTAATTGATGTATTTTCAGAAGCAAGTGCAGATATGGTTGATTTTCATATTTCTGTGATTTTTCAAGCCCTCCATTCAGAAGAGAACTATCTCCGAGTTCAAGTAAGCTTAATTAATTAGACTATTTAATTTGTTCTTTGTGGGAAAATAATTAATTATTTTGTAATTATTGATTAATTACTCAATGAAATATCAGGACGATACATTGACGGGAACCGAGGCTTCAGTTGATGTGTCTACAAAAGAAAACTTGGAAAAGCTTGTGGATATTGGAGAAAAGTTATTGAAGAAACCAGTTTCAAGGGTAAACTTAGAGACAGGCCTCTCTACGCCAATTGAAAATGGTGGCACAAACGAGGAAGCTCTGAAAAAGTATATATATAATTAATCAATGAATGGTTTTTAATATTATTTTATTCCATATTATGAAAATCTGATCATTCTAAATACTAGTAATTCCACTAATCTATTCTTGCTCGTGTTTACAGGTTTGCAAAGTTGCTCTCAGAAGAAAAAAGACTTCGAGTGTTAAATTCACCACACACACCCAAAAGCAAAGGCTCCATGTAATACAATCAGTCACTTGTTGCTCTCTCATCCTGCATCTTAGGTCCATCCATATGTCAAAGAACATATATACACTAACACTGTTATTTATTTATTTATTTTTTTGAAGCACACCAAAATGGTTGTAATTCTTTCATTTATTTATTATTTGGACAGCAAAGATTGTATTAATAACCATTCTTTTATTTTTGTCAAGGCCTTTAATTTGATTCATTCATATATTCTTTTCATATCTCTGTGAGATATGTTGTATGTATTCATCCCTAGTTTGTACTTTAAAAGGTTTGTAATTCATTGATTATACATGAGCAAATAAAATAAAATTTCTCAATTTTGTGAACATTTAATCCTTTTATTATTTTCAGTTAGTTATTCACCATTTTCCCTTAGGATCGTAGCTATATGAGAATTAGTGGGTACCATAAAACCTACTCAACTTTTGAAGTTTGAATTTTATTATTAGGCTTAAATACATTTTTCACCCCTGTAGTTTGCACCGAATGTCAAAATGGTCCCTGTAGTTTCAATTTTGTCAATTTCGTCCCTTAAGTTTCAAAACTGTGTCAATGTGCTCCAAAACTCACGGACCGTCAAAATTATTAACAGGCTCAAGATCACGTGAAAATCACATGCTATTTTGTTGAGGACACTCTTGTCTTTTTAACCCCAATCCCGCCCAAATCATGCACTCTAGGATTTTTACTAATAAACTTAGAGAGAGAGAGAGAGAGAGAGAGAGAGAGAGAGAGAGAGAGAGAGAGAGAGAGAGAGAGAGAGAGAGAGAGAGAGAGAGAGAGTGACAGCCATTCAGAGAAATGGGTCTAGGTTTTAGGATCAAATGATGGATTCGATCTGGGTCTGGGATTTGCAATCAAAGAGTTCCAAGTTGTTCGAATTGGGTCTGGGGTTGGAGAGTTCCAAGTTGTTCGAATTGGGTCTGGGCTTTGCAATCAAACGAAGGCTATGAAAATGAGGTTAAGAACCAGCGGCGAGTTCGATCAAGGGGATGCAGCAGGCTATGGTAACGATTTTGAGTGTTTGTTAGTTTTGATTGAAGAAAATTTAATACTTTTCACTTTCTAATGTTTTCAAAAAATTTTTGTCTTTACACCTTTTTCTAATGATGTAGATTGTATAAAAAAAAATTTTCTTTACACCTTTGTCTTTATACCTTTTTCGAATGGGTTCAAAATTTCTTAAAAATTCCTTTACTTTAATGCTCGTAGATTGTACTTGTACAGAATATGTTTGTGGTCCCAAATTTAATCCATATGAAATTTACACTAGCTTATCCTTTTTCTAATCACTTTTTCATAATAAAAAAAAATTCCTTTACTTTAATGCTTGTAGTTGTATAGAATATGTATGTGGTCCCAAATTTATGTTAATGTTGGAATTTATACAGGCTTTGTGTAGTCCACTGTGGTCCCCCCTATGTTTGAAGTGTATTTATATATCATGTGCAGGTTGGGAAGATTACTTTAGTATAAAATTGCATCATGGGGGTCAATTTGCATGCACACCAAACAAAATCTATATCGGTGGTAGAGTGAACTATTTTGACAATTGTGACCCAGACAATATGTCATTACTTGAGATCAATGACATGGTAGAACTACTAGGTTATGAAGGCATCATAAACTACTTTTGCAGATTACCTGGAAAGGATTTGGGCAGTGGACTATGGCCACTAAAAAAAAATATAGATCTGATGAATATGATGAAATTAATTCCAGAAAATAAGGTGTTAGAAATTTATGTAGAAGGTGGTAGCATTACACAACTTTTTGAGAGTGAAGTTACCTCTCAGGTAGTAATTGAGGAGCTTCCTGATTATAATCCAGCCAATGGTGGAAATAAGGTTAAAGCAACAAGTGTGTTGTATGAGGATGCAGCAACTGAAGAATCTGACTTTCAGGATAGTGATTATGGGTTAAATGATGATGATGATGCTTTGTTTGATGCCCATGTTGACACTACTGCTGAGTGGGTTGGTCTGAGGGAAAACAATGACAAAGGGAAGAGTAAAATTACTGATATAGATACTGTGTGTGAAGGGGAAACAGAGGCTTTCTCTGACTATGCCCTTTCAGATGAACTACAAAGTTGTGATAGCTCATCTGATGAAGAAGGACAAAAGAGAAAGAGGAAGTTTCCCGAGTTTAGGGCCGATGTAGATATGAAGGATGTGGAGTTCAAGGTAGGGATGTTGTTTAGCTCATCTAAGGAGTTTAAAGCTGCTGAGATGGAATATGCCATTACTAAAGGAAAGGGTATTAGGTTTGTGAAGAATGAGAAAACTAGGGTCAGAGCTTTGTGCAGCAATGGTTGTAAATGGATGATATTTGCTTCAAAGATACCAAGGGAAACAACTCTGCAAGTGAAGACCTATTTAAATGAGCACACATGCACAAGAAAGTTTTACAACAAAAATGTCAAGTCAGGATGGCTATCGAAAAAATATGTGGACAACTTTAGGAGTAACCCTCAATGGCCAGTTGAGGCATTTATGGAAACTGTTAGAAAGGATTTCATTGTAGGTGTGAGCAAAAGCCAAGTTTACAGGGCTAAGAGGAAAGCATTGGAATTGGTACAAGGGTCTCATGCTGAACAATTCAGCAAACTCTGGGATTACTGTGAGGTGATAAAGAGAACAAACCCTGGTACCACGATGGTTATGCAAGTGTCTCATGCTGATGGTGATGGAAATAATCCCTTGTTTGAAAGGCTTTATGTATGTCTTGGGGCTTGTAAGGAAGGTTTTAAAGCTGGTTGTAGGAAGGTTATTGGGGTTGATGGTTGTCACCTGAAAGGACCTTATGGAGGGCAGTTGCTAACCGCTGTGGGGATTGATGGGAATAATTGTATGTTCCCACTAGCATATGCTATTGTTGAAGGAGAAACAAAGAGCTCATGGCTGTGGTTCCTCGAATTATTGGCTGAAGATGTTGGTATTGTCAACCAATTTGCATGAACTTTTATTTCTGACAAACAAAAGGTATTTCTCACTTTTTTTTTTCTCTTAATTTATACCAAATGTTTAGCATACATGATTAACTTATATGTTATTTGTAGGGCCTTATCCCAGCATTTCAGACTGTGCTCCCAAATTCAGACCATCGATTCTGTGTTAGGCATTTCTACAATAATTTCAAACTGAAATATAAGGGCAAGGCTCTTAAGGATAGGTTATGGAATGCTGCACGGGCAACTGTTGTTCCTAAGTTTGAGTATGAGATGGAAGAACTGAGGAAATTAGATGTTGAAGCTTATAATTGGTTGGCAGTGAAGTCAGCAGTACACTGGAGCAGGTCACACTTTAGTGACTTTTCTAAGTGTGACATCCTATTAAACAACCTTTGTGAGACATTCAATGGGTATATTTTAGAGGCAAGGGATAAACCTATTCTTACTATGTTGGAAAGAATAAGATGCATGCTGATGAGGAGGATGCAAGTGAAGAGAGAGGCAATGAGAAACAGTCTCAATGTAGAATCAACTATTTGCCCTAAGATTCAGAAGAAATTAGAAAAGATAAAAGTAGAAGCAGCTAATTGTATTGCAGTGTGGGCTGGAGGACCAAATTTCTAGATAAACTGTTGTTATGGGGATCAATATGCGGTTAATCTAGATGAACATACATGCAGCTGTAGAAAATGGGATCTATCTGGAATTCCTTGTGCACATGCTGTCTCTGCAATATTCTATTTTGAACTTCAACCTGAGAATTATGTGCATAGCTTCTACAGTAAGGAGACTTACCTGAGAGCTTACAACCCCATAATTTACCCAGTTAATGGCTCTACTTTGTGGCCTAAAACAGGTTTTCCACCAGTGCTTCCTCCTAACATTCGAAAACAACCTGGGAGGCCTAAGGTTAAAAGAAGAAAAGGGCTTGATGAAGTGCAAAACCGTACAAGCAGCAAGTTGAAGAGAATGAACACATCAGTTACATGTGGTGTTTGTGGAAAATTGGGTCATAATAGGAGAGGTTGTCAAACCAATGGTTTTAATGTGCAGGAAAATATGGAACCTCCTAGTGCCAACGCAACAGCGGAGTAGCAGAATCTCAGCAACATGAACTGAAATGAAAAAGGATCTGTTCTCTCTTTTTCTTTTTTTCTTTTTTTTTTTCTTCATGGTTTTTATGTTTTTGGTGTTATTGCTGTATGGATGGTTTTTGGCTTTAGATATGTGAAGTTTTGAATGATGTAATTCATGAACAACTTTTTTGGTTGGTGAATCTTGGTTAAATGCCCATGTTAATGGATGGTTTTGAATCTTGTTCCCATGTGATGTATTTTGTATTTTGCCCATGTTAATGAAGAAAATGGCTTGATTTTGGCTCTGCTATGTCTCAGGTTTTGTGTAATTTGATAGTGTAAGATTTGGGCAGGAGGTTAAAAAGACAAGAGTGTCCTCAAAATATAGCATGTGATTTTCACGTGATCTTCAGCCGTTAATAATTCTGAAGGTCCGTGAGTTTTGGAGCACATTGACACAGTTTTGAAACTTAAGGGACGAAATTGACAAAATTGAAACTATAGGGACCATTTTGACATTCGGTGCAAACTACAGGGGTGAAAAATGTATTTAAGCCTTATTATTATTATTATTATTTTTTTTTTTTTTTGTAAATGTGATATTTTAGTTCCAATGTAATCTAGTTTAATGTATACTTTTGTAACAAATATTATCTTGGTTGAGACACCCACATTGGACCCGAAGTCCAACAAGCCTTGTTTAGTTGCTAACCAAACCCATAAGGAGTCCTAATCAAACCCTATTAGAAAAGTGCTTATATATAAAAGTTGTATATAGTACAACTAAGAGACATGATCACAAAAATTATATATACACAACTATCTCTCTCTCTCTCGCTCTCGGCACTCTCTCTCCTCCCTCTTGGCTCTCTCTCTCTCTAGATTTCACTCTCTCTCTAGCTTAATCATTAAGGAAGCTGATACGTGCAAAACCGTGCAATACATGGACAATACGCGCACAGTGGTGGTGGTTGTGCTTTGAAGACTTAGTCTCCATTGTTCCCATGATGCCCATTATCTTGGTGTTATGTTGTTAGTTGCATGTAGTCAATTCCTTACTATTAGGAAAATTATATTTTTATTTTTCCTATGTTAGAGGCATTGTTTGGGACCCAGAATAATTTTAGTGGAAATTATTCCATTGTTTTAGTATTTTTGAGCATATAAAATATGTAAAAGTATGTCTTTTTAATTGCTAAAAATATTCAAAATACAATATTAATTTTTGTAATTAATATGTGACAGAATGTATACTGTTTGGAGTGTTGGAAAAAAAGTTTAGGGATTGTTGTGCATATTTGTGGTAATTTAGAGCATTAAAACATGTTTTTGAACGCTATTTTAATTGCTTAAAATGTCCAAATATGAATATCAATTTTTGTAATTAATATGATATGTTTAGTACACTATATTGGGGCATGTGAAACTTTAAGGAATGCTTGATTCCTTCAAATTTTTCTTAGGAATTTATGCCTTATTGTTGATTTGTTTGACAATAAATTAATTTAATTTGTTAAATTGATTAAATTAATGTTTAAGACTCCCATAAATTTTAGAAATTTTCTATTTATGTTAAAAATCAGTTTTTGAACATTTCACAAGGGTGATGTCGGGAATGATTCGCGAGCTTAACACTGCTGGTCATGTCCTTATGGATGAACAGCAGATTCAAGCGGTGATCCGTTCATTGCCTGAATCGTAGGTCTACATGAAATAAATCTTAACACATAACAAGAATGTCAAGAATTTTGTTGATATCTCACGCCATGTGGAGTTGGAAGCAGAGCTCCATGCGATGAACCGTATCATTACGCTCATGGCAAAAACTTCTATTGGTGAGGATCATCGTAGGGCTAGTGGGCCCAAGCGAAGATTTCACTATAAGCAAGCCAAGAAGCAAGAAAGGGACAATAAGTTGGCCCCAAAGGATGATAGAGCTAAGAAGTGCCGAGGCAAGCGTGCCGGTAAGAAGGATGTGTCTGCCCTAAAGTGCATCAATTGCAAAGAGAAAGGGACATTTCGCTCATGATTGCATGAAGCCGAAAGAGGTAACTTCTCTACCTAGCTCTATCTATGCTCTTGCTTATGTAAGCTCGCATGTTCTAATCGCTCATTCGCTCCATGATTGGATTGCAGATACGGGAGCAACCAGACATGTAGCCAGAGATAGAGGCAGGTTTAAAGATTATGCGAGAATTCCAAGTGGTACTAGTAGAGTATACATAGGGAATGGTACAAGTGATCGAAGAAGCTACTGGAGTCAGTTAGTACCATTTAAGTAGCGCACTGGGTGCACCTTACTTTTGCATGACGTGCTTTACGACTTTACGTTCCTGGGATTCAACATAATCTTTTATCAGTCTTATCACTTTTGGATTTGGGATACATTTTTTATTTCAGTAGTGACAGAATGGATGTTTTTAATAATAGTAGTTTGATTGGACATGGTTTTTTTTTTTTCTAGTATTTAGAATGGATTTAGCATATTCTGTTTCTTTTGATCATTCTTATTCCTTAGTTGCTAATTCCAATAAGAGTATTAACTCAGTGACTTGGCATGCTAAGCTCGGGCACATAAGACGAGATAGGATGACCAGATTAGCTCGAGAAGACCTTTTAAGTCTACTCGCTAAGGTTGACCAACTTATATGAGAGCCTTGCTTAGCGGATAAAGCACGCCGAAGCCTTTTGGTAAGGCTGCTAGAGCCACAACTGCATTAGAACTAGTTCATTAAGATATTGTGGAGCCATGAATGCGAAAGCACGACATGGTGCGTCCTATTTGCTCACTTTTACCGATGATTACACGCAATTTGGGTATGTCTATCTGATTTCTCACCGCTATGAAGCTTTGGATTGCTTCAAATGCTTTATAGCAGAGTTAGAGAATCAACTTGAAAAATCTCTTAAGGTTTTTTCGCATATGTCACAATCAATCCCGCTATGCTCGAAAATAGGACACGCGGCACACCACCAAGGCTCATCTAATTCCTTTAAAGTAAATTGCAGCGGAAAATATAGGTAAGATTCATTAAAAAAAAGAGTATTAAAAGTTTGGCTCAGTTGAAACACTCACATAAAATAACCATTTTGAAAATAGAGGTCTAGTCGATTGTAGGGTCAACTACAGATAGTATAAAAGTTCGGCAGCCTAGTCCAGTTGACTGGGGTCTTAATTTATCAGTCGAATTATACTTATTTAGTTGACTGAACTGGCTCCAGCAGAATGCCATGTTTTCATGCAGAAACTAGTCGACTGTTTTTTATCTTTCAATCGTGATGCACATGAAAACTGAAAGGTTTTTCGTTAAAAACAGGGGTCTAGTCGACTATGCCGGAGACTCAGTCAACTAATTCCTCAAAGTTCTGCACATTCTGTGGTATCCAAGCCAAGCTCCTCCGATCCAAATCCAACACAAATACAATTATATATCTACGATTCAAAACATAATTACAAGAGTGTTGTTTACTAGCGATTTTAACTACTAATCCAACCCAAAATTCTATTACAACATTTTACGACTTCCCAAATCCTTATTACAAGGTTTGAATGAAAACAAAAGTATGAACAAGGTGATGATTCCCCTAGCATTGCTCGACCTCACTCCTCTCGCTTCTTCTTTCCTTTCTTCTTATCACCTGCAATGGAGTAAAACTCCACTACTCAGCTATATACTGAGTGTACAAATTCTAACATATGCATATATATATATGATAAAACATGCTTTAATCTCGTAAATCACATCAATTAGTCTCTAGGGAGAAAAACACACATTCATTCGGTAGCGGCAAGTCCAAGTTTTAAATTGCGATGCCCACGGCTAGTCCATGTCTACAACCATTGCATTCCCAAGTACTGTGGCAAGTCAAAGTCTTAAACCATGCACAGTAGCCGTCGTTACTAGATTCTCAAACTGTAGACACCCCATTTTGTCGGCTATCAGATTTAGGAAACCCATAGCTTGGTGGTTCACAATGATCGTAAAAGACTCAAAAGGACTCTTGGAAGTCAGCTCTATCTCTCAGAATGCTCAGAATGACCAAAATACCCCTGAAAGCCCGAAAACTCCCAGATTTGGTCCCGAAGTTCTGAAAACATGCTATGTCATAAGAAAAATGATAAAATGAGTTTTTAAGTAAAACCGGATAAAATCGTCAGCTCCCAGAGACCCCCGGAAGTCCCGGAAGTTCCCCGAAAGTCCCCGTGACCGGTTTGACCAAGGTTTGACCAGAGTTTGACCAAGTTTGACCAAAATCGTTCGAGTTCACCAGAATCATTAGAAAAGTATTAAAATGAGTTCTAAAAAAGAATCGAGCAAAAATGTCGGCTCTTGGGAGCTCCCGGAGGTTCCCAGAACTTCCCGGGAATCCCAGGTTTGACCAGTTTGACCAAGATTTGACTTTGGAATCGGGGCACCGAAACAATTTTCAAATATTTTTCATGGATACTAGAGGTCAATAGCTTTCCAACGGTATATCGTACATAATTCTTGGATTTAAAATGAATTTATTATAAATTTCCAAAGCCGGAAAAGGCGATCAAATCGGCTTTTATCGCGAATACCGTAAAACTTTTCAAAGTGACCTATTCCTGAACTATTGTTTATGTAAATTAGACTCCATTACCTTTCCAACGGTATATCACAACCTCAGTTTGGAGTTCGTACGCATTTTCTGTGAATTTCGGACGAAATAGGGCCTTTTCGCGAATACCGGAACCTCAGGGGTCCTAAGCAGCATTATCTGGACGAGGGAGGAGCAGTGCCGCCGCGGCACTCCCCTCCAGAATGGTATTTTTTTGTAATTTTTCTTGGGGATTCATTTTGATTAATTAAAAACCAAAATGACATAGTTTTATGAGTTCAGATGTTTGGAGCCAATGGGAATACTTTCTAAATCCCAAAACCACCCCAAGTTGGCCTATTTAAACCCCTCATTGCTCTTCATTTAGGGGGAGTCAAATGTAAGTTTAGAGAAAGTTTGGGAGAGAAAGTTGTAGAGATAAGGTGAGAATAGAGAGAAAAGAAGCTTTCTTCTTTGATTTTCAAAACAAAAGTGAGTTCTAAACTTTGTTTTTACTACATTACTCCCATTTACTTCAACATTCAATACACCCAACCACCATTTTAGTGAGCATTTAAGAGAGTGGAAGCTTCTTCCATGTCCAATGTCATTACATATGAGTGAAACACCATGCTACAAGTTCTATACATCATGAATATCATCCATTGATTGCTATCTATTTGCTTACTTGTTTATATATTGTTCATCTCTTCTCACCTCATTTCTTTTTTGATTTTCTTTATTTACTTACTAGTTCATCATCATCTAAGTGATGACATGAAGTTTGAGGTGAGTGAATCCTTATGGATAGTAGCTCTTAACCTCAAAAACATGTTTGATAGATGATGATCATAACTTCAATACCTCCAAGGTAATCTTAGAGTTATGTTCAAAATAAAAATAAGTTTCTCCAACAATCTTGGAGGTTCTTGATGATGAATTGAATGTTGGCATTTTAAGTGGTTATAATCTTTATTGAGTATTGAAAATACACTTTCAAAACCTCTATTTCAAAACCCCCCTCAATCCCTCTCATTTTGATTTCAAGAAAGAAAACCTTATTTTTCCCAAAATCTTCAAAACAGTGAGTCAAAACAGTGAGTGAGCTGAGTTCAAAGATTTCTCTAGAACTCAATACTCAACATATAGATGCAAGGCCACTTGGAAAATCTTCCTAACTCATTGGAGAACACCCATGATTTTTGGTTTGACTTGGAAGTACTTGAAAATGGTCCATTTGGACCCAAACATTCCTTCCAAACATTCTGCCTCTGCTGTCACAGCAGCTTGACTAACTTCCAATTTCTTTTTCAGAAATCTTTTCCAAAAGGGGTGGTCCCAACTTATTTTTCCCTTAAACTTCCATGTCTTAGGGAACTTTCTGTATAAAATGGGCCCCTAGATCATTCGTTTGCATTTTCTAAGATATTTCAACATTTCAGTCAACAGTACGGACTCTGTTTCTGAGTGACCTCTGTTGTTCATATGATTTCTCTCAATCTGTGATAGTTATTAAAGATTGGCTTTTTGGGTTGTATTCTAGACACAATAAGGAACATCTCCATAAAAAATCATGCATTGAAACTATTCCTAACCCCTCTTTTCCATTTTTACAAGATCATGTTACTGTTCTGTCCACTATTCACAGCAAGCACATTTTAACTTTCATTCTTTGATTTGATGCTTATATGCATTCCAAATTAGTTCATATCTTAGGAAGTAGTTCATACTACATTTGTACATATCCCATATTGATTTCATCCATCCATTCATGCACATTTTAGACTTTTAAGTCATCCTAGGAATCCATGAACACAAAGCACACTACAACCTTTACACATTCTAGATACATACATTGCATCCATGCAAAGATTTGAGGTTTTTGTAACTCCTAATCCAAGAAGGTTATAAGGAATGATCATGATCACACGTTCATGCTTCCCCCCGATCTAATCATCCTTTCTCATCCGTCACGGGGATTGAGAGATCTTCTCTTCTCAAAGAATAACATGCATCATTCTAGCTTGCTAAGCATCTTTGTTTTCTTTGATTTATTTGTTTCAAGAACAATTCATGCCCCCTTTAGATTAGGAAGTCTTGATTATTTGATACATGACTAGACGATTTTTCCTAGGTTTATTTGTGTGATTTTCACTTTACATTGTATGATATTTGACTTAGATCTTATGAATGATATCTTATCTTTTGATTTTCAATTTCAAGATTCTTATGTGATGTAATATACTATCATAGTATTAATTACCGAACCATACATAGTATAAGATGATTATTTGGATGCTAATTGAGGCCCGTCAAAAGACGGGGCGAGTTGAGGGTGTTTTAGTCGCGATAAAGGCTCCTTCCTCTCTCGTACCAAAATCCCGAGTCAAGTTCTTTGGTTATGAAGGACCGGTGCCCTTTATCCATTTGGGTGAGTCAAATTAGGTTTCTTGGTTCCTTAAAGACCAAGTGGCGACTCTGTATCTGTTTTCAATAGACCCTTTTCTCTTTCCTTGATTCAAAAATCAAACAAGTTTCGAAAACAAAACGAAGCGGTGGAATCCCGGTATTCACACAAACATCGAGAAGTTTTCTCTGGCATGAATTTGTATAAGTTCCCCCTTTGACCCACATAATCAACTCAACGTGCTCGTGTAAAAGTAGACATGCTTTTCACATTTAAGCACATGCATAATTAATGGGCCTATAATTAACACATGAATTTTACCCAGATCACAATTTCGTTGTTGAAAACCAAAACATGTATTTTCCTATATAATATAGGTTAGAATCTCATACCTCGTGCGATTTCTTCCTAATTTCAGGGGAAGTACTAGGGAACAGATCAAACGTCGGATCTCTGATTTTAAGTGATTCCTACAAGTTATACCTAGTTTTTTTTTTCAAATTTCTAGAAATTAAATTTTTGAAAAAACTTTTCCAATCGAGGCCTAAGAGGTATCAAAATGTAGATCTTACCTTGAGGAGTTCAAATATGAAGTCTGGGGAAAAACTGATGATCAGAAGTTCCTCGATCAGCATCATGAAGCTCGGAGCCAAAACTCTCCTTTTTTTTCTCTCTCTCTCTCTCTCTCTCTAAGGTATTTTTAGAAGGTTTTTATGACAAAAATATCTTGAGTTGTCTATATATAGGCATAACTCTCGGGAATTACATTTAACTCCCCACGAGTTCTCAAAATTTCTAATTATCTCCTGAAACGTCGTAAACGTCCATTTTTATCATTTTACGAGTGAAAACTAAAAAATTATAAAAGTTTTTGACTATATTTCGTTCTAAATTATGTTCGAAAAAGTAAATTCTCTGGAATTTCTAGATAACCTACCTTTTATGCAACATATCACTCACATTCTCACCACAATATTCAAAATGATCTAAAATGAGATCAAACTACCAGAAATTTATGCTACACAGGTAAAATCTCTATTCATAAAATACCAGATAGTTCAAATAATAGTTAAATCACATAATTGTCTTTTTGTCATGATAATGCCTCATGAATCACCAAGTTCCCATGTCTCCACTTGACACTCATCGTTGACCCACAGTCAACCTGATCTCAATTATTAATCAACATTAATAATCCCAACAATTTAAATATGCAATTTTAAACAATGAAATTTTCCGGGACGGGTATGACAACTCTCCCCTACAAAAAGGAAGTTTCTCCCCAAATTTATACCTCATGAATCGAATAGATGCGGATACTCATGCTTCATTTCCTCCCCACTTTCCCATATAGTCTCTTCAACCGTGTGACTATGCCATAACACTTTCACCATTGGAATCGTTTTTGTCCTCAACACTTGTTCTTTCTGATCCAGAATCTCTACCGGGTGTTCTATGTAGGTCAAGTCTTCTCAGATCTACAACGGTTCTGGTACTATAATCTTAGTCGTATCCGTCATACATCATCTCAACATAGACACATGGAAAACATTATGCACATGCTCCAATTCTGATGACAAAGCTAATCGATAAGACACTGGTTCTACTTTCTCTAGGATTTCAAAAGGTCCAACAAATCTCGGATTTAGTTTCCCACGCTTGCCAAATCAGACAATGCCTTTTGAAGGCGATACCCTCAAATACAAAAAGTCTCATACTTCGAACATCATCGGTCGACGCTTAGAGTCCGCATAGATCTTATAATGACTTTTAGCTACCTTAAGCTGTTCCTGAATCAGCTTCACTTTTTCCATAGTCAACTGTATTATCTCAGGTTCTATCAGCCTTCTTTCTCCAACTTCAGTCCAACAAAATGGCGATTGACACTTACGCCCATACCGTTAGGAAACTGCGTTCCTAGAATCCGTTGACAGTGCGTATAAGTTGGTACTGCAAAAATTTACGTGAAAGCTACAATAACCCTACAAGGGCAGAACTAGGGTTACCTTGAACTGCAAAAATGGATTATTGTAGTAGACGAATCAAGAACACGGGCTCGATAACAGCTCACGATCTTCTACCGTATTCCTCTACTGCTAGAATATCGAACTCAGTGTGGGTTCTATCGAAATCTTTTTAGTTTTCTGCTCCCCCTTTTTACGCTATCTTTTCTATTTTGAGTTATAATACTCTATATGGAAAAATGCAAACTGAGAGGAGAGCCAAAGCAGCTTATATATAGGCTATGATATGGACCATAAGAAGTTAATAAGGAATAGGCTTCCTTATGGAATTAGGAAACCCCAATTCGAACTGAATCATATTCCTATTTTCATAAATTATAATTCATACCACTAAAGAATTATAATTGCACTCCTACCCTTATCTCAAAAATATATTTCGAGCTCTATGTTATTAAATGCTTATTATCTCTCCACATTAAGATTACAGATATCCATTAATTAAATATAATTACTGACAATCATATTTAATTAATCTCTTAAAATTCCTTGAGATTCTCTGCTGAACTTATTTGATATGTCGGATACAAAATCCAGCTGCAGGGTTTGATATAATCAAAACTTATAAGCTTTCTCAAGGAGATATCATCAATCCCAAAAATTGAGACATGGATTCCATCATTAATTTATATCCACCACACAATCAATACTGTCACCCAATCCAATGAGATATTGACCCATTTAAGGATCTTACACTTATAGGGATCAAAGTGTAAATATCAAATGTATGTGTCTATAAATTAACTTAGGATTTAGAGCATAAGTACTCATAATAGCCATGAGGTATTAATTATCTTATAAGTCAGTATAAAGATAATTACCCCAAGCCGGTCTTGTTTAATACAAAAAGTGTACCAGCATAGTGAGTTGAAACTATACCGTTTCCTGTAGTTAAGACAAACCTACTACAACACCATGCTGCAGTCCTACTGATAGTGTGTCCAAACCCATCTAAGACTGTAAACCAAAATCTTACATTCTACATGATCCAATGGTCTGATCTTCTGTGTGTAAGCCAAACTCTACACACCAAACCACCTACTATGTAGAATGAGAGACACACATGCATAATATTAAATAAATAATACAATACAAACATTGTCCACACAGATTCTCATAAAAATGGAATAACTGATTTTATTAAATGAATAATAAATTAACTACATAAAGCATGGCTTTTAGTATACATCCCTACACATACAACACTTCATACGGTGCCATTCTGATACTTGACTGAAATCCATTGTTGTAAGCAAATTCGATTAACAGTAGGTGTTTCTCCCAGTCACTCCCAAAATCTAGGACACACAACCTCAACATATCCTCCAAGGTTTGAATCGTCCGTTCTGACTGTCTGTCGGTTTGGGGATAAAAGCAGTACTAAAACTCAACCTCATACCCATAGCTTTTTGTAAACAACCCAAAACCTTGACGTAAAACTACTATCATGATCCGATACGATCATAGTTGAAACTCCGTACAGTCTTGCAATCTCTTTCACATATAATTATGTTAACCTAGACAACTCAGTCGTCTTGATCGGTAGGAAATGAGCTAACTTTGTCAATCGGTCGACTATAACCCAAATCTTATCATTCTTGTTAGGCGATCATGGAAATCCGAAAACAAAATTCATCATTATCTGATCTCATTTCCATTCAGATACAGGTAATGGCTGTAGCAATCCTGCAGGTACTTGTCTTTCTGCCTTGACTTGTTGACACGCCGAAATTCAGAAACAAACTTAGCCACTTCCCGTTTTATACCTCTCCACCAAAACTTCTCTCGCAAGTTCTGGTACATCTTGTTACTTCCTAGATGAACTGAATATTTAGTACTGTGAGCCTCCTCTAAAAGTTGTTCTTTCAAGTCTTTTATGTTTGGTACACACAATCGGTTCTCAAGAATCAATACTCCTTGTTGCAACATAAATCCAGGTCATTTTTCTAAAGGTATCTCATCTCTCATCGTACACAAGTAGAGATCGTTAAACTGTATTGCCTTGATTTCATCTATAATGTCCAGGTGAGCTATGATCGCCATCATCAAGCCACTATTGGTCTTTGGAATCATATCTAACTCGAAACGTTCCATTTCCTTTACCAATTTTTTTGTTGAGTTAGCTCATTGGCTAGATTTCTCGTTGCCTTTCGGCTTAAAGCATTGGCTACTAAATTAGCCTTTCCCGGATGATACTCAATTGAAAGATCGTAATCCTTCATCAACTCCAATCATCTTCTCTGTCTCACATTCAAGTCTCATTGACTAAAAATATTTTAAACTCTTGTGGTCCGTGAAAATCTTACACTTCTCCCCGTATCGGTAATGTCTTAAATCTTCAAAGCATGAATTACAGCAGGCAATTCGAGGTCGTGAGTCGGATAATTAACTTTGTGTGCTTTAAACTATCTAGATGCATAAGCAATAATCACCTTGCCACCTTGCATAAGTACACATCCCAAGCCCTAATGTCACTACAACAAAAATGTGCTTTGGCGACAAACAATTTTCATCGCCAAAAGTTCATTTTTCGTCGCTAAAGGCTTTAGCGACGAAAAAATTTCGTCGCCTTTGCCTTGTCGCCAAAGGTCCCTGGTGACGAAATTTATCTTTTGTCGCCATAGCCAAAAATGGCGACGAAATAATTTCGTCGCTATTGATCACAATTTTTGTCGCCATTGATGCACATTTTGTCGCCAAAAGAGTCATTTTTTTGTTGTAATTTTGCATTAGCGATGAAAAATTTTCGTCGCCAATTATTCATATACAATGGCGACGAATTATTTTCGTCGCCAATTCATTTTCAGCATATGCAATGGCGACGAAATAATTTTGTCGCGAAATATATAAAATGGTTTGCTTGTATTAGCGACGAAAAAATTTCGTCGCCAATTCATTTTCATCATATGCAATGGCGACGAAATAATTTTGTCGCCAAATATATAAAAACGAATTCCTTGTATTAGCGACGAAAAATTTCGTCGCCAATTCATTTTCATCATATGCAATGGCGACGAAATAATTTTGTCGCCAAATATATATTCTAGTAAATAGAATTATTTGAAAATACTATAATCCTGTTCGTTCCTGTTTATCACAATATTTTTCAAAATCAAAAGAGACAATCATATAAAACATAAAAAGATTAACTTCATTAAAATGTTTCAGAGTAACTTCATTAAGCAACAAAAATTAATATCGTTAATTGTTCATGTACCCAACAAAAAACTAAAGATTAACAAAAATATTAGCACATTGTTCACTACATAACAAATTGTTAGACTGTATAACAAAAGTAACAAATGTGTCCGACTATATACCCATCCACCATATCCACATCATTGTTCACTACATAATAAATTGTCCGACTATATAACAAAAGTAATAAGATGTCACCGACAATCTACAGATCCAACATGTCCACACCCAATCTGCATGAAAGCAACGAAAATCATTAATATCTCATAAGTTATAATGAAAGATCATAAAATATGTGAAATATAAATAATTATAAGTTGACGTTTTCTCGAACATAAGCAATAAATTGTCCTAATTTATGGAATCTACCCCGGGAGTCAGTTATTCATTCTATTTCTTCCTACAAGTCTATTTAGTCGTACCCAAGGAGGGAGCGTGGGTCTGATTGTAGGCGGACAATCGATTGTTCGAGTTGCCATGTAAAACCTCGATTATAAGTGTTTTGGAGGTTTTAAGCTGTGGAATTTACCTCGGGAGTCATTTATTCATTATGTTTCTTTTTATAAGTCTATTTAGTTGTACCCAAGGTGGAAGTGTAGGTTTGGAGTAAGCTGGACAGTCAATTGTCCCAATTTCCATGTAAAACGCCGATTATAGTTACTTTTTGGTGTCTTTTTTGACGTTTAGGCTATAGATTCCACCCCGGGAGTCCATTATTCGTTTGTTTCTTCCTACAATAATATTTAGTCGTACCCGGGGTGGGAGTGTAAGTTTGGTGGCAGCCGGACAGTCGGTTGTCCGAGTTGCCATCTAAAACGCCGATTATAAGTGTTTTTCGAAACTTTTTCGACGTTTTAAGCGATGGATTCCACCCCGGTAATCCATTATTTATTCCATTTCTTTCTACATGTCTATTTAGTCACACTCGATGTAGGAGCATGGTTTTGGTGACAGACAGATAGACGGTTATCCAAGTTGCCGTGTAAAACCTCGATTATGAGTGTTTTGGAGAGTTTTTTTGACCTTTCAATCTATGGAATCCACACCTAGAGTCCGTTCATCATTTTGTTTCTTCCAATAATAAATTATTGTACGTTTGTTTCTATATTCAAATTTTCAAATCTGCTCGTACTTTATTAATATGAATTGAAGAAGTTATTTTCTGTCAAATATCACATACAAATTCACTGTTTTTTTGCTTATTAGTTCATATTTCTCTATGTTTGTATTTAGATTAAGTTCATAGTAAGTTTAATTCACTGTTTTTAGTATTCCTGTTAATTTGCTGCTTTAGTTTAACTTAGTTAAATTGTAAGTTTGCTTACTTCCTACTTAGATAGCATTAAGTTGTACTTTAAACAAGTAGTTGTTTTATCTAGTTTTATTTCTTTTATATTTCCTTGCATTGCTTTAGTTTCACAAGTTTTAATTCAGTCCGTTAATCTAGTTTACAAAAAAAAAACCCCAAAAAGAATTAATTTAGGACCTTTCCACCTTTCATAATTTACTACTTGCACGATCATCTATACTTGGGTGTAGCATTAAGAGCACACAACATTTTACTCGTGTCAGCTATCTAGATGCAAAGCCTCTCCGAAGGGGTAAAAATGAGACACACTTGTATAGTAAAGTTTGATACGAAAAATGAAAACATCGAAACGGCACTCGGAAGGGGAAAAAGGAAGTAAAAACCGTGGGCTCGGGCCAAAAAAGAAATTAGTCTGATGTGAACCTCTAATCCACCAATAAGTCTGAAATCTTGAATCTCTTATGCCTTTTTCACAGTGAATATATATCTTATGCCTCATCATGGGGCAGGGAAAAAACCTTCATAGCTCTTGAATCTCTTTTTGTTTAGTAATTTTTTTCTTTCAATATCTTAAGTATATCCCAATTGATACACGTACTTCGGAAAATAAGTTACTTCCAAAGCCATTCACACTTGAGGTTTCAAAAACCTTTAAACCCTAAAAATGCTGAATTTAAGAAAGAAAAATAGTTTATTCTATATTCTATGGCAACAACAAAGTAAAGCAATATAACAGTGCAATCTAGCTCATACAAAATCAATTGAAGGCAAAATGAAATTCAAAGTGCAAGGAGGAAAAAAAAAACCAATTATTACAATGTTTAGCTATAGCATACCAACAATTGACCTATCGAGAGCTAAGTCAATCTTACAAAATCAGTTTAAATAGAGAAACAAAGAAGGCAGTTGCAAAACTGAATAAGAAATGAATAAAGATATGGATAAATATATACATAACTTCTAGATACATGTATGTATGTGTATATGTATATATATCACAGTCGCTTAAATTGTAACAATGGTGTAATCTATTAGAATTAGTTTTATTAGCTTTAGGGTAGTTTAGTCTTTTCCTTTATATTAGGGTAATACTGTATACCTAGATATTCTATTATTATTGTCTCTTCCTTTCCATTGTATTCATTCATTCAGTTTTTGTGTTATGAGAACTCTAGCTCTCTTTTTCTCTTTCCCTTTTGTTGTTTTCTTGATTATTTAATATATTCACATGGTATCAGAGCAAGTTCGAATCTCGTCCACGATTTTTGCAGATCCAACTCTGCAATGAGTTGGTTGGGGGTTGCAGGGGGCAGCGTGCCCCTGCCGCCCCGAATTTTTTTTTTCGGATGATTCTGGTTCGTTGTTGGATTTCTCGTTGATTCGGATTCGTATTTAGATCTCGTACTGCTTCGCGCTCGTTTTTGGATCTGTCACTGATTTTGGTTAATTTGTTTTGTGTTTTTGGATCTGTCTTTGATTTTGGGTTCGCTTGTTTTGTGTTATTTAATTGCTTCGTTTTCGTAATGGCTGCTGAACGTGATGATTCGCTTCAAGCGATTAGTGTTAAACTCGATGGCAAGAATTTTGCATATTGGAATTATGTGATGAAAATTTTTCTGAAGGGGAAGAAGATGTGGGGTTATATCAATGGGGATTTTAGTAAACCTACAAATGAAAATGCCGATAAATTTGCAGAATTGCTAAATATTTGGGACAGGCCGTAGGCAAGGGGGATTATACATCTTGGACAAGCTCAATGTACCAGTGGTTGCAGCTTCTAGTGTTGACTTGTCATCCTTTCGTTTGAGTTCATCTTCGTCTAGTTTTTATGCATGGCATTCTCGCCTTGGTCATGTTTCAGCCTCTCGTTTAAAATATTTAGCTTCTACAGGAAAATTAGGAGCTTTACAAACTCATGATATTTCTGATTGTAGTGGTTGTAAACTGGCAAAATTTTCCAATTTACCATTTAATAGAAGTATTTCTTATTCTCTTACACCATTTGATTTAGTTCATTCTGATGTGTGGGGACCCTCTCCTGTTACTACAAGAGGGGGGTCTCGATATTATGTATCATTTATTGATGATTGCACTCGTTACTGTTGGGTTTATCTTATGAAACGCCGTTCAGACTTCTTTAATATTTACAATACCTTTCGTGCTTTTGTTAAAACTCAACATTCTGCTGTCATCAAATGTTTTAGATGTGATTTAGGTGGAGAGTATACCTATCATAAATTTCATGAGTTGCTTGCTTTAGATGGAACTATTCACCAGTCCTCTTGTACAGACACTCCTGAGCAAAATGGTGTTGCTGAAAGGAAACATCGGCATATTGTTGAAACTGCTCGCTCTCTTTTATTATCTGCATATGTCCCTAGTGATTTTTGGGGAGAGGCTGTCCTTACTGCTGTCAATCTAATTAATAAAATTCTGTCCTTTTACTGCTCAGGTTTGTCACCTTTTGAAAAATTGTATGGGCATGCTCCTGATTATTCTTCCTTAAAGGTGTTGGTTGTACTTGTTTTGTCCTTCGACCTCATGTAGAGCGTACCAAATTGTCACCTAAGTCTGCTATTTGTGTTTTTCTAGGTCATGGTAAGGGTCAGAAGGGATATCGTTGCTTTGACCCAGTTACTAAGAAACTATATGTCTCTCGCCATGTTGTGTTTCTCAAGCACATACCCTTCTTTTCTATTCCTGATAATCATCATGAGTTGACTAAATCTGATCTCATCCATCTTGACCCATTCTCTGATGATACCGATAGTGTGCCCTCTCAAGCCCCATGCACCACTGATATTGTCTCACCTCATGGTTCTACTTCTACTGATACTGGTACCTTGCCGCTTGATGCTACCTCCCTTCCAGAGGCCACCCAAGCACCTACTGAGACTGTGGAACCTCCTCGCTATCCTGCTCGCACTCGTAAGTCTACTCAATCACCTGATTTTGTTTATTCTTGTTATTCGGATTCTTTTGCTTCATTTTTAGCTTCAGTTCATGTTCTCTCTGAGCCTCTGTCCTATAAAGAGGTAGCTCTTGATCCTCTTTGGCAACAGGCTATGGCAGAGGAACTCTCAGCATTGTATAAGACAGACACTTGGAGTTTGGTTCCCTTACCTTCTGGTAAGAGCGTTATTGGTTCTCGTTGGGTTTATAAAATCAAAACCAAGTCAGATGGGTCTATTGAGCGGTACAAAGCAAGATTGGTTGCCAAGGGTTTTTCCCAGCAGTATGGTATGGATTACGAGGAGACTTTTGCTCCTATTGCTAAAATGACTACTGTTCGTACTCTTATTGCAGTTGCTTCTATTCGTCAGTGGCATATAACTCAGATGGATGTTAAAAATGCTTTCTTGAATGGAGACCTCCAAGAGGAGGTTTATATGGTTCCTCCTCCGGGTGTTCCTCATGGTCCTGGTGAAGTTTCAGGCTTAAAAAAGCCTTATATGGTCTTAAACAAGCCCCTCGAGCTTGGTTTGAGAAGTTTTCCACAATGATTACCTCATTTGGGTTTTCCCCGAGTGAGTATGATTCAGCTCTCTTTATTAGGTGTACCACTGCTGGTCGTATTATGCTTTCTTTGTATGTTGATGATATGATTATTACTGGTGATGATGTTGATGGGATTGCAGTGTTGAAGTCTGAATTAGCTCATTGTTTTGAAATGAAGGACTTAGGTCCACTACGTTATTTTTTGGGGATTGAAGTAGCCCGTTCTCCAAAAGATTATCTTCTTTCTCAATCTAAGTATACAGGTGACATTCTTGAGCGTGCTCGCCTCACTGATAATAAGATTGTTGATACCCCTTTGGAGCTTAATGTTCGTCTTTCCCCTTCTGATGGAGTTCCTTTGCCTGATCCTACCTTATATCGCACTATTATTGGTAGCTTGGTTTATCTTACTATTACTCGTCCAGATATTGCTCATGCTGTTCATGTTGTTAGTCAGTTTGTTACTTCCCCTACTACAGTTCATTAGGCTGTTGTTCATCGTATTTTGAGGTACTTGAGGGGCACTAGGTTTCAAAGTCTTTTACTTTCATCATCATCTTCCTTGGAGCTGCGTGCATACTTTGATGCTAATTGGACCGGTGATCCTACAGATCGCAAGTCTGTTACTGGGTTTTGTATATTTTTGGGTGATTCTCTCATTTCTTGGAAGAGCAAGAAGCAAGATGTTGTTGCTGTGTCTTCCACAGAAGCTGCGTATCGTGCTATGGCTTCGACTACCCGTGAGGTTATTTGGTTACGCCAACTACTTACAAATATGGGTGTCCCCCTTCCTCGCCCTTCACCTATGTATTGTGATAATAAGAGTGCTATTCAGATTGCTCACAATTTCGTTTTCCATGAGAGAACCAAGCATATAGAGATTGATTGTCACATTACTCGTCATCACCTTAAGCATGGAGCTATCACTTTGCCTTTTGTTTCTTCTTCCGCACATATTGCTGATTTGTTTACAAAGTCACATCCGATTCAGCGTTTTCGTTTTTTAGTTGGCAAACTCTCTGTGCTTTTAGCTGCAGCATCGTGAGTTTGAGGAGTGGTATTAGAATTAGTTTTATTAGCTTTAGTGTAGTTTAGTCTTTTCCTTTATATTAGGGTAATACTGTATACCTAGATATTCTATTATTATTGTCTCTTCTGTTCTATTGTATTCATTCATTCAGTTTTTGTGTTATGAGAAACTCTAGCTCTCTTTTTCTCTTTCCCTTTGTTGTTTTCTTGATTATTTAATATATTCACATAATCGAGGTCAATTCACACCGAGGATGAAGCCGCGGACAAGAACACAGTACTGCCGGTATCTAAATAGAAGTATACATATACATACATATGAACTCGCTACACTAATGCAGAAATCAGTCAATAAGAGGAAATGCATGAGAAAAGTGAATAGGAACACTAATTAAGAAGGGGCAAGATGAATTTTATATTTCAATCAAACTTTATATTTCCAGAAAGCTAACGCAATGAATATTTAGGGAAAAATCAGACAAAATGAGTTTCAGTTCATTTAGAATTCGAAAATAGGAGTGTTCAAACTAATAAAAAATAACAAATAAATAAAAAAAACAATGCTAAATAAATAATCAAAATGCTTTCTAGCCTTTACAGCTCACGCTATGTTTACCTATAGTAAAACAGAAGCATTTTCATTTCGTAGACAACTGTAAAGACTAAATATCAATCTTTGATTGCAATGATAATCATTTATTACTTCATCATTAAATACTGAACTAATTACATATAAGTTTCTTAAAAATTCATTTAATTGAACCCTCATTTATCAAAGCAGAGTCCTATTAGAGCAAAAGGATTGAGTATTCTGTTTTTGCAATTAAATAAAATACAAAAAAATTACTTTTTTGTGACAATACAAGGAACATAAGAAAAAAACTTAGATGGCCCATAATAGGGATTTTAACTTTCAAGCTTGCATGGCCCAAGTTATTACCTGAAAACAATCATCTAAGCTTCTCAACAAGTACGCTAAATTAATCAATCACCTTATTTTTCTTTAAAGAATCCATTCTAGGCACTTTCTCAAATACATCCTAGGAAAGTGAAATGCAAACTCTTAAATTAAATTCAGAAGAAATCACTTAATTTCTTTAAAAAGCTTATTGTAGGGATTTTATCAAACGCATAAAGGGCATTATGGCATTGTATAGAGTTGGGCAGGATCCCAATTAAGACACAAAAGAAAAAAATCACCGCTCAAATCCAATTTGGAAACAAAAGAATAACCAAGTTCAAAGCATGAAGATATAGAGTTGGAGTCTTACCTCAACCGAAACTGTATACAGGACGAACAACTAGAAGTCTCTAACCCACAATGTTGGAGATTTATCACAAGCCGAACAGCTACCATTTAAAAGATCGGAGCGCTTACCAGTTACCCCTGTAATCGAAGAGTTTCAACATGTGTAGCATCAGGAACCTCAAAATTACAGCAAATAAATTAATACAAAGATACATACAACTACATATAAATATACATGTATATATACATGTATACAAATATATATATAGAGAGAGAGAGATGGGGGGAGCGGCGGTGGGTGGTGGAGTAGTGGCGAGGCCGCATGAGAGGGGTTGGTGGAGGGCCTGGTAGATGGCGGCTGTGTGTGGCTGAGGGTGAGGGTTAGTGGCTGTGGGTGGTGTGGTGTCTCGGTCAGTAGGGTGTTGGGGCTGAGAGATAGTGTAACAACCTGCATTTCCATTTAATTTAAAATTCGTGTCCATATTTAATTTACTTATATTTGCATTGGCATATTTAAATTCAATTAGCATTGTCTGCTTTTATTTTTAATTTCAATTCTTATGTGTGAAATTTATTTCTGAATTGATCTCGTAATTGAAATTACTTTTTGGGGTCAAACTGCGATTATGTGAAATTTAGCAACACCTGTATTGAATTTCAAATCTGTATTTCAAAAACGGTGGAAATGTTCTCTTTTATTTCAAGCTGTATTTTTATGAAACCAGAAAATCACTTCCTACGTTAAAATGAATTTTCTGTATTTTTATGACGAACACCGCGTCACGAAAATACCAGTTTATGTGCTAAACTTCCACAGATTTTGGAAGTGATATAAAGTTTGACATGACACATGCTTTATTTCTATTAATGGCAAGTGATCATTGGGTTGGGCTTGTTTGGGGATGCTTTGTTTGTGTATGTGCTCCTAAGGCCATAAGTTGTTATTCCCAAACAACTCAACTTGACCCCCTACATATCTAGCTTGTCTCTTGGAGAATCTGTGGGTTATACATTTGTGTATATACGTATGAATATCAGTGTATATATAGCCTATAGTTAATTAGGAAATCAATTCATTTGTTGAGTAAACTACAAATTGCTTGGCCACCAAGTCCATATCAAATTACTCTCTATATATGTATATGCACTACACACTTTGTGAACACATTTGCTCATTCTGCACAATACAATCACAGAGAGATAAGAGAGAGAGCTTGAGAGTTAATTTCAGAGTTTTATAGAGAGAGAAAGCTCTCCACCATAGCCTACAAGCTTGTTTTGGATTTCTTATTTGTGCTTCTTTCTCAACTAAATCTGTTAATCTTCATCAAGTGAGTATTACTAACTCACTCAAAATGTAATTCATTTTTTATTTACTGTTTTGGGTAGTTGATCTTAAGAATCACCATGGATGATTGTACGATGAAGTTTCATAGCATTGATATCAAAATTTTTCAAACTTAACCAAAATCTGTTTTTAGAGATGATTATGAACGATTATACATCACATATGCTATGTTTGAAGTTTTAGAGCTTAATTTATTCATATGGCAAAGTATATTAGAAATTAAGTTTTGACACATTTTAGTTTATCATGAAATTGGAGAGTTATAGTTAGAATCATGTTAAATTAATTATAGGTTCTTAATCCTTGTTGAAAAAGGAAGAGATTCATATATAACATGATATATTTACTCACAGAATTGGAAATGGGTCAAAAAGACCCTGAAAATCTGAAACAGAGCAGTTCCTGCGGAGAAGATGAAGCCTCTGCTTCATCTCGCGCCACGATCGCGCGCGCGAGAATCGCGCGAGCGATCTTTCGCGCGAGCGGCCCGCGCGCGCGATCCTCGTTTCCACAGGCAGACAGAAGAGTTTTTGTATATATAAAGGAAAATTAGGCAGGTCGCGCGAGCGAGGGTCGCGCGATAATCCCTTCGCGCGAGCGATTCGCGCGCGCGACCTTGGCTTTCTCATGCAGACAGAAAAGGTTTATATTATAAAAGGAAATTTGGGCATATCGCGCGAGCGGCCCGCGCGAGCGATCTTTCGCGCGAGCGGCCCGCGCGCGCGAGTTCTGGCAGTTTCTGTTTTTGTTTGTTTTATGTTAAGGGACTGATTGGTTTAACTTTTAAGTACTATTAAGGCTCTGTTTGGGAAATTTAGTTAATCAGAACTCTATTTGGTTAGATTTGAATGATTAAAATATTGTATTATGACTTATCAATCCCCGTACGCGCGTTGTTCCTTTGAATTAGCATTTTTGCTTTCGTTTAAGTGCATATCATTCATAAGGGGTCAGTGGTACATGTATGTGGGTGTTAGTCAGTGTGGAAAAGAGTAAAGGTAGTGTGGAAAGAGTATGAGTTTGAGTTTGTGGTTGTGGTTGTGGTTGTGGTTGTGGTTGAGACTGGGATGAGGGTATCTTTGAAATGCGACGGTGGCAAATATGGACACTCCCTGACGCCCATGGAAGCGTTAAAGTGTGTGAAGCCGAACTCGGACATTCCCTGGCACCCATGGTAGTGCTAAAGTGTGGCCTACGGACACTCCCTGATACTCGAGTCTGGATACTGCGTGAGGGGTTGCCCCGGTATTTGCATGGCGGTTAGGGTATTCAAAGTGTGAGGCATTGGACACTCCCTGGTACCCCGGACCAAAGTGTGAGGCAAACTGGACACTCCCTGGCGCCCCGTTGCTAAAGTGTGGCTATCTTAGTGTTTCAAAGATACCAGGAGTAAGATAGTGGGTTGTTGTGGCTGTCGAGAGAAAAGAGTCGGCAAGATGAGTGTGGTGCATTGTCTCATTACACGAGTATCTGTTTTTATGAATGAACGACCTTTAACATAATCCTTGTTGTTTTATAAATGAATTCTTTCTGCGGTTTAACTATTGATTTTACAAACTGATAATGGAAAAAGGTAAATGGGTATGTTTTACATTTAAAGTCATGTTTTTAATACTCACCAGCTTCTTGAAGCTGACGACGTTGATGCGTCCTGGACATTCGTGTTCAGGCTTTTCAGGTTATAACCAGGAGGAGTCGTACGACTATGCTAATTGAGAATGGCTGCTTTTGGAATAAGAGAACTGTTCATTTATGCTTTAAGTTTGCATGTCTAAGTTTTAAACTGTTTTGTTTTATAAGGATGACTGTAACAGACACTAAGATATTGTTTTATTTTAAGGCGGTCTGTGCCTTAGTTGACCCTGTATCATAAGATGTAATAAGTTAGAAAATTTTTGTAAGCCTTGATTGCTTTACTCTGATTATTATGTTTTGTTGTTCGACGTTTGGGACGGAATCGATCCTTCAAACTGTCGCGACCTACGGGTCCATAAAGGAAATTAAACGCTTTCCTTATTTATGCTACGTCGGGGCGTGACAGATAGAGAGAGCCAGAGAACCAGTGAGGGAGACAAGAGGAAAAAAATTGGGGGATGTTAGGGCAAAAAGAGGGGGAAAGTAGTTTTGGTTTGGGGGCACAAATTGGGGGGGTGTTAGGGCAAATAGAGAGGGAAATTAGTTTTTTTGGGGGGAAATTTTTGGGAGGAAAATGGAACACATATTTGGAGATCAAATATCAACTTTTTATGACTATTCTTTTAAAAAAAAAAGTCATTTTTAAAGTAAATAAATGATTTCTTTTTTCTTTTTCTTTTTTCAAATTTGATTTGATATTGATTAGTAGAAAAAAATTTGAGTAAAGGTTGGATTTGATGTGGTGCGTACAACTCACTAAGCTAAACACGTCTTTAGCACAAAAAGACAAAAAAGTTATATTTCTTTTGGTTTTGGTTTTTTTTTTTTTTTTTTTTTTTGCAAGTACATGATATGAGTAATGCAATATTTTCTAAATTTTGAACCTCAAATTGGCTTACTAAATCCAAATGATTATCACTTGTAACATGTGGTACTATTGATCACTATTACAGTACATTCAACTAATCACTATCACAATACGTGGAACAACTAACAAAACATTTAAAAATTGAGTAACGACATATTTTCCAAATTTTGAATCTCACATAATTAGTTATCAAAGTTTTTTATCAATTAAAATACTTGACAGTTGGCATATATATATACACATATATTTTACTTAAAATAATTGTTTGGCACGTAAATTTAGGACTATGCACATTATAACATGTCATTATTCTTTCAATTTTAAATATTTTGCATTATACATATATTATGTTTTTATAATTATCATATATATATATAATATTCTTTCAATTTCAAATACTTTGCATTATACACATATTATATTTTTATAATTATCAAACCTATTAAAGAGATTTTTCACGAATTTACTATACGAGCCTTAGTCGAACTGTTTGCAAGCTTGGCTTGTTTATTATAGTCGAGCCGAGCCGAGACGAGCCTAGCTATTATCTCGTCGCCATAGACATCACATTACAACTCACTTTAGGCGACGAAATAATATTTCGTCGCCATAGGCATCACTTTTGGCGACGAAATAATATTTCATCGCCATAGGTATCACTTTTAGCGACAAAATAATAATTCATCGCCATAGACATCACATTACAAATCATTTTAGGCGACGAATTAATATTTCGTCGCCATAGGCCTCACTTTTGGCGACGAAAATAATATTTCGTCGCCATAGGCATCATTTTTGGTGACGAAATATTTTTTTTATTTCGTCGCCATAGACATCACATTACAATTCACTTTTGGCGACGAAATATTATTTCGTCGCCATAGGCATCACTTTTAGTGACGAAATAATATTTCGTCGCCATAGCCATCACATTACAAATCATTTTAGGCAACGAATTAATATTTCATCGCCATAGGCATCACTTTTGGCGATGAAAATAATATTTTGTCGCCATAGGTATCACTTTTGGCGACGAAATATTATTTTGTCGCTATAGACATCAAATCAGAACTCACTTTAGGTGACGAATTAATATTTCGTCGCCACAGGCATCACTTTTGGCGACGAAATAATATTTCGTCGCCATAGCCATCACATTACAAATCATTTTAGGTGACGAATTAATATTTCGTCGCCATAGGCATTACTTTTGGCGACGCAATAATATTTCGTCGCCATAGCCATCACATTACAAATCATTTTAGGCGATGAATTAATATTTCGTCGCCATAGGCATCACTTTTGGCAATGAAAATAATATTTTGTCGCCATAGGTATCACTTTTGGCGACGAAATAATATTTCGTCGCCATAGACATCACTTTTGGTGAAGAAATATTATTTCGTCACCAAATGCATCACTTTTGGCGATGAAAATATTAATTCATCGCGAAGGGCATCACCTTTGGTGACGAAATATTATTTTGTCGCCAAATTTATGTTTTTTCAGCCTCTTAGGCGACGAAATTTAATTTTGTCACTAAAGCTATACTTTTGGAGACAAAATTTCAATTTCGTCGCCATGTTTTGTCGCTAAAGCCCATTTTTGTTGTAGTGTGTGAAGCATCACTATAGATCACAAATCCTTCGGCTCTAGATGGTATTGTCAAGATAGGCGCTCTTGTCAACTGCGACTTCAACTCTTAATAAGTGTCTTCACATTCTTAACTTCATTCAAAGGTAATACCCTTCCTCATCAACTTTGTCATGGGCAATGAAATCTTGGATAAATTCTCGATGAAACGACGGTAGTATCTAGCCAATCCTAAGAAACATCAGATTTCTAACACTGATGTCGTTCTTTGCCAATTAGATACCGCTTCTACTTTATGAGGATCAACTGAAGCTCTATTCTTGTCAATCATGTGACCAAGGATAGTAATGCTAGGTAACCAGAATTCACACTTCTCATATTTACCAAACAACTGCTTCTCTCGTAATCTCTGAAGTATAAGTCTCAAATGATTCTTGTGCTTCTTCTCACTTGGCGAATAGATAATAATATCGTATATGAACACAATCACAAAGTCATCTAAATAATCTTTAAAGACTCAGTTCATAAGATCCATGAACGTGACTAGTGCATTTGTAACTCCAAATGGTATCACTAAAAACTCATAATGTCTGTAGCGCGCCCTAAAAGTTTTCTTCTCTACATCTTCGGCTTTTACTTTCAATTGATGATAGCCCGATCTTAAGTCAATCTTGGAAAATACTTGTGCCCCATAAAGTTGATTAAATAGATTGTCTATGATGGGCAATGGATACTTGTTCTTGACTGTCAACTTGTTTAGTTCTCTGTAGTACACACATACGCATTGAGCCATCTTTCTACTTTACAAACAACACTAGAGCTCCCCACGGTGATACGCCAGGTTGAATAAAACCTTTATCAAGTAATTCTTGTAGTTGGATTTTCAATTCTTTCAATTCCACGGGTATCGGGGGCTCATTCGACTAGGGTCTCAATTTATCAGTCGACTTATCCGGTCGATTGAACTGGCTCCAACAGCATGTCATGTTTTCGTGCAGAAACCAGTCAACAGTTTTTCATCTTTCAATCGTGATGCACATGAAAATTGAAAGGTTTTTTTGTTAAAAATAGAGGTCCAGTCGACTGTGTCGAAGACTCAATCAACTGATTCCTCAAAGTTCTGAACATTCTGTGTAATACCCTGTATTTTCAATAATTATTTATGCAGAGAGATTTCATATACTTTCCTTAAATCCTCAAAATCCAACCTTCGACCGATCGAACTGCTTTTGAGCGATCGAGAATTTCTAAAGTTCAAGTGATCGAACCTTTTTCGTGGGATCGAATCCCTACTGACATAAATTTATGACGTGGTCCCCACTTCAATCGATCAAACCCCTTTACAATCAATCAAACCTGGCTGATCTAAACGTGTAATTATCAGATTCCAGGTTTCATGTAAACACAGCCACCTATACCCCCATCCCCTCTATATAGACCTTGTGCTCGTGTGTGTGTGAGGTCTGTTGAACTTAGAGAGTTTGAAAGAAAGTAAGTGTGTGTTTTATATATATACATATATTGTACACACACACACATACATATATATAGTTTATGTGGGAGAGAGAGAGAGAGAGAGAGAGAGAGAGAGTATCAGAGAAGAAGAAGAAGAAGAAGAAGAAGAAGAAGAAGTAGAGGAAATAGAGAAAGAGGACAGAGGATCAGAGAAGAGAGAGAGAAGAGGAGGCCACCATTGAAGCTTTAAAGCTTAAGCTTTGCTAAACGTACCCTAAGTGAGTTTTTACTCACTTGGTCTCTTTATTATAATGTTTTATAAGTTCTTAGAATGATTAGATGCATTAAACACTTCCTTACGACATTTGTATATGCTATTTTTATAATCTGCTAGAGAAGACGACTCTCGAGCAATTAAACTGAGTTCAATCGATCAAAGGTTCAATCGATCGAAGATACTTCAATCGCTCGAACATTGTTTTTCCACAATCGATCAAAATGGTTTTAATCGATCGAGACATGCAGAACATGGTTTAGTCCTTTGGTTTATTATATATGAGGTTCGAATGTTCGATTCTTGATTCAGACTTCGATTATGGGATTTTGGGTGGATCATGGATAATGTGACAACACAGATAAGTGTGCTTAAGAATAATCGATTAACATAATGACGTTAGATAATATGCGGTCCACATATGAGTTTAATATCTGTTCATTTCAATCTGAGTAGTCAGGCCATATGGGAATTGTCATGTGTCGATAGTCGTACTGAGCTTAAGTAGGTTTAATAGGCTCTAGAAATGGTACGTGGATGGATGCCTGGTCATGATATGCTTTTATATGCGGTGGATGGTGTATATTCTTAACGAGCAGTGGGCAGGACCATGTAGTCCTAAGATAACCAGTGATCCATGTTATATCCTTAACGAGCGATAAATGGTTTATATCCTTAACGAGCAGTGGATGAGGGATCACTGGTATTCTGCGATAAGTTGTGGCAATAGATTTGACATGTTATTGTTCAAAGCATTGTATCCCTGACATGTAGTGGATGGTTTATATTCTAACGAGCGGGGGATGGACTAACGTGGTGTCCATGAATGTGGTGGATGGTTTATATCCTTAACGAGCAATGGAAAGAATGATGGTATGTCTATATATGTGAAACGATTGAGTCTGTTCTTTCTAGAAAGAGTATGTTGATTATCGGTCTTAGGATAACAAGACGATAAGGTTTGAGTTACGACGTTGGAATACAGATTTAGTAGAACTATATCTTAGATACTTCAATAACTTGTTATACGTTATATCATTGATACCCTGTGAGTTTTTATTTACTCAGCTCTCAGTAAGCTGACGACCATTATTTCCTGGACATTCCCCGTCTAGATTACCCTGTCCCTTTTAATACAGATACTGGAGCTTATGACGATGGCTACTACCCTGAAGGGGAATACGCAGAGGATGGCCCCACTGATGCCAGTTATGCCGAAGAAGGCTGTTATGCTGACGACTACCCTTACGCCAGCTGAAGATCTGAAGATAGTTTATCTAGTTTATGTTTAAGCTTTATATTACTGTTGAACTTTGTTAGTTAATGGGTACTTGGGCATATGTTATCTCCAGACCTGTTGTGATCATATGGACCACACTCTGATGTTTGTAATTGTTATACTATTATTATTATTCAGTTGTTTCCTATTCTTGTTGTTCTTGTAGAGTAGTACTGTGTGGTATGGATAATTAGTGACTTTCAATTATCTTTCCCTATGGACTCAAAAAAGGAAATTTATTTTTCTCTATTTTTGCTGCTTCGGGGCGTGACAAGAATTTGGTATCAGAGTCCCAAGTTATGATATTTGCATTCACTAATGGTTCTACACCATATGGTCCTAGTGTTTTAAGAATCCCTAAGATGAGATATGAGTTTGAGATAAGTCCGTTCATCTGACGCTAGATAGTTTTCTTTGCAGGTTAGCATTATGGATCTAGAGTTCCATAAGTTTGTGACTAATGCCTTTGGAGGACACGTGATCCATGGGGATACCATGGAGCCTGCTGATCCAAAGTTTTATCACGACCGTATACACCAGATAGCTAGCTGATATCTAGAGGAGGACTTGTGGAAGGCTCTCTATGTGAATGGGAAGACCCACCCTATGGAGATGCGTATGGATGTATGTCATTCAACGAGGATTGGTAAGGATATTTAGCAGGTGATTTTACGTTTGATCCAGAGTAAGTTAGAGATGGACGCTATTGAGCTTTAAGCTATTCTTGGAGGACCTATTAAGGCAGCACCAGCAGTAGCACTACCATCACCGGTACCTGAGGTACCCATTCTAGAGCCACAGGAATAGCTTGAGGAGCTAGAGTCATCAGAGGCTGAGCCGATAGTAGATATTGAACCAGAGGAGGATTCTGCTGAGGACATTGAGCCAGCTGAGGATGATAAGGAGCCAGAGGAGAACCCGGAGAAGGACCCAAAGTTAGGTGATGAGGATGTTATGGCTAGAGGGGATGACATAGTAGGAGATGAGGGTATAGAGGATGTTGCAGTCGAGCCAGAGGAGATTTTAGTACCAGAGATACCCGTTGTGTTCAATTTATAAGTAGGGCCTGTACTACATATGGCAGCTGAGTGGGTAGCAGTGATGGTTGCATAGACAATTGGAGTTCCAATACGACAGGCTACAATAGCAGAGGCTATGGCTCTAGTTGGGGATTTTGCTGAGTTGATCGTCGATGCCGCCGAGCCAGTGTTTGGCGTTGAGGATATGGATGTGGCGAGGTGATCGTTGAGGATTGGGATATAGGAGTAGTGGTTGGAGGACTTGCTGCGCCAGCAAAGGCAGATCTACCTGTGGAGATGGACATTGTACCTGAGGATGAGGCACCAACAGGATCAGACGCTGACGATTGAGTCAGGACCTGCCGGATTTGGTTTTTGTTAGTTTTTTCAAGACATATTGTCCACATGATTTTTGGGAGCTTGAGAGATAGCTATTGACCATAGCTTTGTATGGATATTTAGAGTAGTAGTAGTATTGTAAGTAGCTGACCTTAGCACTGTATTTCACTTAAGTCCCACGTGGTACATGGCACGGTTACTGTGTACTCCATGGTCTATCTTTTGATATATATATATATATATATTCAAGCAATACTTTTGATATTAATTGTACGTTTGAGTTGTGATGTGCTATTTAGTAGAACTATTAATTCTTGTGCTTCTCGCTCCATCTTGTTTTCATTTCTGCGAGAAGACTTTCAGCTAATCAGTGGGACTCTTGTAGGCGACACTCGTTATCATTATGGTAGGACCCTTGAAAAATCACCAAGCACGGATCGGAGCACCTATTCCTGAAGGAATGGACCCATCTGGAGTTTTTGAAGCATTTATCCAAAGGATGGAACATGTAGGGGATACCTACAACCATGCTATAAATCAACAACTTGTTCAACCCCCAGCAGTACCATTTCAACCACGTAAACTGGAGACAAGTTATTAGCAAATTTTTGTGGACTTTGTATAACACCCACAATTGTGTTATTGCTTTTGCATTTCATTGTCATGCATGATAATGTGATGTGGCGTGTCTTATGACACATGGTTGAGTGAGTTTTGACTCACGAGTTGATTTGGGTGTCTGTATTAGAGAACCCTTTGAAACTATTGTGATTGAGGATTTATTGTTTGTGAAGTCTCTCCGAGTATGAGACGGTCACTGTGGAACATTTTAAATGTTTATCTGAAAATAAATGTTTACCTGTGTATTGCAATATCTGTATTATTTTCTGGCCTAGAATATATTTCTGTCGTTAGATTTAGTATCCTGGTGAGGACGAATGAACACGCTATTAATTTAGTAGGCTAATTAGCAACTTTGGAAACGTCGTGTAGAAATTCGCGTTTTAGCGACCAAACGAAACTTAGTCGAAAACTTTTATAATTTTGAAGTTTCACTCGTAAAGCTATGAATAAGCTGTATAGAAAGTTTCAGAGACTAATTAGGAGTTTTGAAAACTTGTGGGGAGGTAAACGTAATTTCCAATAGTTTTGCCTATATATAGATAGAGATGAGTTGAGATATTTCACAATTCTTAACCTAAATTCCAAAAGGAGGCCAAAGGGGGGCTAGAGGGAGATTTTGTTGCTTCAAGCTTTGCGACGCCAAACGACGACCTTTCGTCAGTTTGTTTCTTCCCAGATTTCATATTCGAGCTCCTCGAGGTAAGAGCTTCGTTTTGATACCTATTAGGGTCTGTTTGGCTAAGTTTTCTGAAAAGTTGTTTTATAGAATTTTTCATAAAAGTTGATAAATGGAATTTTGATCCATAGGAATTGTACTAGACGGACTTCTGCACGTTCTTTGTGCACGGGTTTTGTTTGGATCATATTTTAAGCGCGTAAATCGGAGGTGAGTGATTCAACTATGTTTTGGAATGATTTCTTGACATGTATTCATGTTATGTTTGAATAGCATGTATTAATTCTTAGAGATATATTGTGTAGTTCATATTGGGCATTTATATTGATAAGTAGGCTCAATAGCACGGTGATATGTTTTGATTACATAGCACGGTGATATCAATCAATAGTCACATAGAAACTGTGTTGCATGATTGATAGGGTTGCATTGTGCACACATATATAATATGGTTTCTGAGTTGGTAAGTCCTGATTCTGAATATGATTTAATTTCCTAATATGAGACAATCACACTTTACCCGTGGTGATGGTTTCTTTAGCCTCAAGATTCGTGTGGCATCACATAAATCATGGAGATAATTCAAGAAAGTCCAATTAAAATGGGGAATTCCTTGAAGTTGATGTGCACGAGTAGTTGGCTGGAGTTAAAAGTCCCATGAGATATGTCACATGCTAATAAAAGGTGTTTGTGCCATATGAAAAAAATTCACAGCAAGTATGTACAAATTGGTACATGGTAATAGTGCTATGATACTCAAATTTGGACTCTAAACTTGGTTCCCAAACGCTTTGAAGATCATATTACTACATGTGTCACTCCTATAATAGTTGGGATATTCTAAACCTGAAAATATATATTATTTTCCAAGTTGAATAACAAAAAAAAAAATGTTGTCCTTCTTCAAAAAAAAAAAAAAAAAATTATTATATATATATATAGAGTTCCGCTAGACTATTATACAGATATGCGCTAAGCTGGTTTGATGGACTGCAAATTAGTTCAAGACACGTGTTGAAAAAATTTACGTGACTGAATTACTTCAAGTCCCGTCGCACGCGTAGTGTAAACATTATGTCAACGGGCCATGAAGTGGGGGCATTTGTAGACATTAAAATTTTGGTAATTTTAATAATTACTAATTGATTAATTAATAATTAATTCAGTTAATTATTAATCTTAATCCAAAACAAGAGATTAAATTTTCTCAAATGTGGGTCCCACAAAATACAAGTGGACCAATTTATTTGTGACATGTGTCATACACATCATATGAGACCATATAAATAATGGTCTCTAAAATGTTGACACGTGTCAAAATCTCAAGGAAGGACTTCAAATCAACGGCTAGGATGTATTGACTCTCAACTTAAAACTCTACCCCCTAAGCCTATAAATAGAGGTCTCCACCCATGTAGAAGGGACCTTTGAACCTTTCAACAAGTTGAGATTTCTCCATAAAAAAAATTTGAGAGCTCTCTCTTACATTCAAATCACCCAAGCCTTTCTGAAGAACAAACGTACAGTTTGTTGTTGTTCAGATTTAAGTCAAGTCTGTTTAATCCGTTCTTCAAGAAGTTGAAGGAAGATTAATCGTTCGTTTGTTCGAGATCAAGCCCCGGCCCTCGTTCAAGCTTTCTTACAAGCACTTCATCCAGCGTGAAGATTCGAAGGACAAATCTACGGTTCAAGAACAAGCTCCAGAAGCCCTTGAATCGTGAACAATCAAGGAGATCGAATCAAAGGAATTTTCTGTTCATTGTAAAAGAATTATACAGAGATTGTACTCATATTTTCTGAAATCAATAAAATCACATTTGTTTCCTCATTTTTCTCGTTATTTCTATACTTGAATTTGTTGCGTACAGTGGGTCTTACCCTTTCGCGTGGACTTATTGGCGAGGAGTCGCGGATTGGGAGTATGGACGGGCACGTGAGTCTCCGGCGACTAGTATGAAATGTAGAGATGTGAATGCGGACATGTTTATCATTCATGTACATATGTTGATTTATTCACTAAGCATTAGCTTAAACAAATCGAAATATGTGTGGTTATTCAAATAACCATTGCAGGTGTAAATGCTGGCGTGGAATCGCAGAAGTGAGCACGAGGGTTGGAAGTTTTACTTGGAAGGCAACTTGAATGTTAACTTTGTAGTTTTGGGATAATAGGAATGTTGTAATAAGAATTTGGTTGTTTTAACCCATGTTTAATTTGGTATGTTAGAATGGATTTTAAACCGTTGTAATGGTTAGTGGCAAGTTGTAATCCTGCTTTAGAAATGTTTTAATACAGCTAGGATTACTTTGGATTGAGTTTGGATTGAGTGGTTGATCCTTGGTGAAAGTTAGAAAGCTTTTAAACTTGAAATTCTGCAGATTGGGCTGCTGTCAGGGGAGCAGTCGACATGGTCCTGTGATTCAGTCGACTGAACCCCTGTGTTTGCTAGCTACTACTTCTTATTTTAGCAAAAGCAGTCGACTGGACCCCGCCTCAGTCGACTGGACCCCCTAGCCTCAGTCGACTGGAATTGCTATTAAATTCCCTGCCTTCCTCCGTCGACTGAGCAGTCGACTGAACCTCTGGTTTAAAAAATGTGTTTTGTTTTCCGCTGCGTGTGTTCTTCAAACTAAATTTTGGGAACGTTAATGAATTGGTTTAGCCTCGATGGCGTGCCACGGGCTCCGGTTCTGCTATTGTGGGACCGGGCTATGACATTTAGTGGTATCAGAGCATAAGTTTAGAGCCTTGGGAACGAGTGACGTTATATATGCTGAGTGACGTCGAGTGGAGTGTGTAATTGTGAAGATAATGGTTATCATTGTAGAAATGCTTCATGCATTAGCATTTGTTGATTGTAATGAACTGTGCACATATATCCATATTGTGGCATAGCATGCATGGTCATTATGCATTGAACTCAACAGGGGAATATTTGAAACGTTATGGCTGATCCACCAAGAGAATTGTCACCGCATTCGCGGATGGACCAAATAGTGAATATGGTGGGAAATTTCATACAAGCGATAAGTGAAAGAGAACGGATGAATGTTCAGCCTCCACTGGTACCGCGACCTCAACACACAATCGTGGAACAGTTTCATAAACGGAAACCGATGTTGTATCATGGACAGGTTGATATAGACTTGGCCGATCATTGGATGATGGACATGGAAAGACATTTTCGCCAGGTAATATGTACCGATGAAGAGAAAATTTTATGCGCATCCGATACGTTGATGGGCGAAGCCTTGGACTGGTGGAACAACATACTAGAACAAGGGAAGCCGACCACGTGGGAGGCATTTAAAGAAGAATTCAACAAACGTTTCTTTCCGCAATCTGCTTATACTCAGAAACGTCAAGAGTTTGCGAGGTTGGTTCAGGGAGATATGCCCGTAGGTGAGTATGTTTCTCGTTTCAATGCCTTGTTACGATTTGGGAAAACTACCGTTCCGACTGATAGGGATAAAGCTCGTAAGTTTGAGGAAGGGCTTAGAGAGAATATCCGTGGCTGTGTGGACATGTTGCAACACCCGACCGTTTCTCTAGTCGAGGAAGCCGCCCGTATAGCTGAGAAGAGTGTCGACCGATATCGACAAGGACAACAAGGAAAGAGACCCAATGACAATAGGGGCAAGAGCCAAGGGAATGCGAAGAAACCGTTCACGCAAGGTTCAGGATCGAATATGGGTAGTCAAGGAGGAAGTGTGTTTGTTGGAGATTCGAGACCGTTATGCCCAACATGTAACCTGCGACACAGAGGAACCTGCTATCAATTGATCACTTGCTATATTTGTAAACAATTGGGGCATGTGTCCAGGAATTGTCATTTGAACGCAAATTCGACTACACCAAACACAACCTCGAACGCCAAGAGCTATAACCCAGAAACGAGAGGAAAATGCTTTGAGTGTGGACAACCGGGACACATAGCAAAGAACTGTCCGAGTAAGAGACAACCGGGAATGAGTACCGGTGCATCGAGTGTGCCAAGCGGGTCAAGGGTAGAACCTCGTGTAGATAAAGGGAAAGGAGTCGCGCAACAACAAGGACGATACTTCCAGCTCAGGCCGGGGAATACGGATGATACCGTTGTATCAGGTATTCTTCCTATTTGTTCGTATCCTGCACGTATACTTATGGATTCTGGTTCAACGCATTCATTTGTATAACGTGATTTTGTTAAGCATTTAACTGTTAAGTCAGAACCGTTAGGATACGACTTGTGTGTATCATTGCCTAGTAGTGAACCACTAGTTACTTCTTCGATATTCAAGTCATGTGAAATCAAGATAGGTGATAAAGTCTTGAGCGTTGATTTGATTCCGTTGACGGTGAATTACTTTGATGTTATCTTGGGTATGGATTGGTTGTCAGTTAATCAAGCTAGAATCGATTGTGAACAGAAACGGGTTAGTTTCTATTCGTCAGGACGAGAAGAGTTTACTTTTTAGGGTAAGGGAGTAATCGTACTACAGTACTTGATATCGGCGATTCAAGCAAGTAAGATGTTGAAGAAGGGTTGTTCGGGTTTCTTATGTTCAATTGTCGACACGCGAGTTCTTGGGCCACTAATAGAAGACATTTCAGTAGTTCGAGAATTTCCAGATGTTTTTCCCGATGAGTTACCCGACGTATTGATTGAAAGAGAGCTTGAGTTCATAATAGAAGTAGTACCAGGGTCACAACCGATATCTAAAGCGCCGTACCGAATGGCACCGATAGAGTTGAAAGAATTAAAAGTTCAGTTAGAAGAACTGTTGGAGAAGGGTTTTATCCGACCGAGTGTTTCGCCGTGGGGAGCTCCAGTCATGTTTGTGAAGAAGAAAGATGGAACAATGCGCATGTGCATCGACTACCGAGAGTTGAATAAGTTGACCGTCAAGAACAAGTATCCGTTGCCGCGAATAGATTACTTGTTTGATCAGTTACAAGGGGCTCAGGTATTTTCAAAGATTGACTTGAGATCTGGTTACCATCAGTTGAAAGTCAAAGAGGAAGATGTTGAAAAGACAGCTTTCAGGACTCGATATGGTCACTTTGAATTTTTGGTTATGCCATTTGGAGTGACTAATGCACCAGCTGCTTTCATGGACTTGATGAACCGTGTCTTCAAAGATTATTTAGATGAGTTCTTTATCGTGTTCATAGATGACATCCTAATCTACTCCAAAAGCGTTGAGAATCACGAGCATCATTTGCGATTAGCTTTACAACGATTGCGTGAAAAGAGATTATTCGGCAAATTGAAGAAGTGTGAGTTTTGGTTGACCGAGATAGCTTTTCTTGGACATATAGTGTCGGCAAAGGGAATTTCTGTAGACCCTCAGAAGATAGAAGCAGTTACTAACTGGGTGAGACCAACGAATGTAACAGACATCAGAAGTTTCCTAGGATTAGCTGGGTATTATCGGAGATTTGTAAAAGACTTTTTGCGTATAGCAATGCCGATGACACAGTTAATGAGGAAAGATATTGCTTTTGTTTGGAGTCCAGAATGTGAAGAAAGTTTCCAAGAGTTGAAGGGTCGACTAGTGAAAGCACCAATTTTAGCCGTTCCATCAGGGACTGAAGGATTTATTATTTACAGTGATGCTTAATATAGAGGTTTAGGTTGCGTTCTTATGCAAGGTGATAAAGTCATTGCATATGCGTCGAGACAACTTAGACCGCACGAGAAGAATTATCCAACACATGATCTAGAATTGGCCGCCGTGATTTTTGCATTGAAGATTTGGCGTCATTATCTATACGGAGAGAAATGTGAGATCTATACGGATCACAAGAGTTTTAAGTACCTGTTTACACAACGAGATTTGAACATGAGGCAAAGGAGATGGTTAGAGTTGATGAAGGACTATGACTTGTCAATTCAGTATCATCCGGGCAAGGCGAATGTCGTCGCCGATGCTCTTAGTCGCAAAGTACCAACCAACACTGCATCAGATTTGACTTCTCAGAAAGAACTGATACGAGATATGGAGAACTTAGAACTTGAAGTGATACCGAGGATTAAAAGTGGCTTGATGTCGACGATGGTGGCACAACCACTCTTGATTCACGAGATCGTAGAGAAACAACTTCAAGACGTGGCTTTGAAGAAGATTTGTGATGAGATTCCAATGGGCAAACAACCGGGATTCACGTTTGAGAACAATGTGTTGAGATTGAGGGGTAGAATTTGTGTACCTAGTGAGAAAGAGTTGAAACGAAACATCCTAGAGGAAGCACACAACACAAAGTATACCGTTCACCCGGGAAGCACCAAGATGTATAGAGACTTGAGACATGTTTATTGGTGGCCAGGAATGAAGAGAGAAATAGCACGTTACGTTTCCTGTTGTACTAGTTGTCAACAAGTAAAGGCCGAACGCCAAGTACCCTCAGGATTGTTACAACCGTTACCGATAGCCAAGTGGAAATGGGAGCACATAACAATGGATTTTGTTAGTGGGTTTTCGAGATCGAAGAGATCGAACACTATTATTTGGGTGATTGTTGATCGTTTGACGAAGTCGTCACACTTTCTACCGCTTCGAACAACTAAGCCAATGACGTTAGCTAAGTTGTATATTTGCGAAATTGTTAGACTACATGGTATCCCAGTTTCTATCGTTTCGGATAGGGATAGTAGTTTTACGTCAAAGTTTTGGAGAGCCATGCAAGAAGCAATGGGTACCAAATTACATTTTAGTACAGCTTTTCATCCTCAGACCGATGGTCAATCAGAGAGGGTAATCCAGATTTTGGAAGACATGCTTCGTTTATGTGTACTTGATTTTCAAGGTGATTGGGAAGACCACCTACCGTTAATTGAGTTCGCGTATAACAACAGTTTTCAGTCGAGTATTGGGATGGCTCCTTATGAAGCTTTATATGGTCGTGTATGTCGTTCACCGATTAATTGGACGGAAGTCGGAGAAAGAAAGATTGAAGGACCGAAAATTGTACAAGAGACGACGGATAAGATAAAGGTAATTAGACAACGGTTGCTGACAGCTCAGAGTAGGTATAAGAGTTATGCCGATAAGCGTAGACGACCGTTGGAATTTGACGTGAGAGACTTAGTGTATTTGAAGGTGTCACCTTCAAAGGGAATAACCAGATTTGGTAGATACGGGAAACTCAATCCGAGATATGTAGGACCTTTTGAAATCATTGGAAAGGTTGGACCCGTAGCTTATCATTTGACCTTTCCGAGCGAGTATGCTCAAGTTCATAACGTGTTTCATGTATCGTTGTTACGCAAACACTTAGCGGAGGATAGAGATCAGGTGGTGACTCCGACGTCGAATGAGATTCAGAGTGATTTAACGTATGTCGCGTATCCGGTAGAGATCTTGGATCGGAAGGATCAAGTCTTACGAAATAAAGTAATATCAAAAGTGAAAGTGTTATGGCGTAGCCAAACTACGGAAGAGATGACGTGGGAGATAGAAGATGAGATGCGTACTCAGTATCTGCACCTTTTCGAGACATGAGGTATAAGTTTGGGAACAAACTTCTTTTAAGGGGGAGAGTATTATAACACCCACAATTGTGTTATTGCTTTTGCATTTCATTGTCATGCATGATAATGTGATGTGGCGTGTCTTATGACACATGGTTGAGTGAGTTTTGACTCACGAGTTGATTTGGGTGTCTGTATTAGAGAACCCTTTGAAACTATTGTGATTGAGGATTTATTGTTTGTGAAGTCTCTCCGAGTATGAGACGGTCACTGTGGAACATTTTAAATGTTTATCTGAAAATAAATGTTTACCTGTGTATTGCAATATCTGTATTATTTTCTGGCCTAGAATATATTTCTGTCGTTAGATTTAGTATCCTGGTGAGGACGAATGAACACGCTATTAATTTGGTAGGCTAATTAGCAACTTCGGAAACGTCGTGTAGAAATTCGCGTTTTAGCGACCAAACGAAACTTAGTCGAAAACTTTTATAATTTTGAAGTTTCACTCGTAAAGCTATGAATAAGCTGTATAGAAAGTTTCAGAGACTAATTAGGAGTTTTGAAAACTCGTGGGGAGGTAAACGTAATTTCCAATAGTTTTGCCTATATATAGATAGAGATGAGTTGAGATATTTCACAATTCTTAACCTAAATTCCAAAAGGAGGCCAAAGGGGGGCTAGAGGGAGATTTTGTTGCTTCAAGCTTTGCGACGCCAAACGACGACCTTTCGTCAGTTTGTTTCTTCCCAGATTTCATATTCGAGCTCCTCGAGGTAAGAGCTTCATTTTGATACCTATTAGGGCCTGTTTGGCTAAGTTTTCTGAAAAGTTGTTTTATAGAATTTTTCATAAAAGTTGATAAATGGAATTTTGATCCATAGGAATTGTACTAGACGGACTTCTGCACGTTCTTTGTGCACGGGTTTTGTTTGGATCATATTTTAAGCGCGTAAATCGGAGGTGAGTGATTCAACTATGTTTTGGAATGATTTCTTGACATGTATTCATGTTATGTTTGAATAGCATGTATTAATTCTTAGAGATATATTGTGTAGTTCATATTGGGCATTTATATTGATAAGTAGGCTCAATAGCACGGTGATATGTTTTGATTACATAGCACGGTGATATCAATCAATAGTCACATAGAAACTGTGTTGCATGATTGATAGGGTTGCATTGTGCACACATATATAATATGGTTTCTGAGTTGGTAAGTCCTGATTCTGAATATGATTTAATTTCCTAATATGAGACAATCACACTTTACCCGTGGTGATGGTTTCTTTAGCCTCAAGATTCGTGTGGCATCACATAAATCATGGAGATAATTCAAGAAAGTCCAATTAAAATGGGGAATTCCTTGAAGTTGATGTGCACGAGTAGTTGGCTGGAGTTAAAAGTCCCATGAGATATGTCACATGCTAATAAAAGGTGTTTGTGCCATATGAAAAAAATTCACAGCAAGTATGTACAAATTGGTACATGGTAATAGTGCTATGATACTCAAATTTGGACTCTAAACTTGGTTCCCAAACGCTTTGAAGATCATATTACTACATGTGTCACTCCTATAATAGTTGGGATATTCTAAACCTGAAAATATATATTATTTTCCAAGTTGAATAACAAAAAAAAAAATGTTGTCCTTCTTCAAAAAAAAAAAAAAAAAATTATTATATATATATATATAGAGTTCCGCTAGACTATTATACAGATATGCGCTAAGCTGGTTTGATGGACTGCAAATTAGTTCAAGACACGTGTTGAAAAAATTTACGTGACTGAATTACTTCAAGTCCCGTCGCACGCGTAGTGTAAACATTATGTCAACGGGCCATGAAGTGGGGGCATTTGTAGACATTAAAATTTTGGTAATTTTAATAATTACTAATTGATTAATTAATAATTAATTCAGTTAATTATTAATCTTAATCCAAAACAAGAGATTAAATTTTCTCAAATGTGGGTCCCACAAAATACAAGTGGACCAATTTATTTGTGACATGTGTCATACACATCATATGAGACCATATAAATAATGGTCTCTAAAATGTTGACACGTGTCAAAATCTCAAGGAAGGACTTCAAATCAACGGCTAGGATGTATTGACTCTCAACTTAAAACTCTACCCCCTAAGCCTATAAATAGAGGTCTCCACCCATGTAGAAGGGACCTTTGAACCTTTCAACAAGTTGAGATTTCTCCATAAAAAAAATTTGAGAGCTCTCTCTTACATTCAAATCACCCAAGCCTTTCTGAAGAACAAACGTACAGTTTGTTGTTGTTCAGATTTAAGTCAAGTCTGTTTAATCCGTTCTTCAAGAAGTTGAAGGAAGATTAATCGTTCGTTTGTTCGAGATCAAGCCCCGGCCCTCGTTCAAGCTTTCTTACAAGCACTTCATCCAGCGTGAAGATTCGAAGGACAAATCTACGGTTCAAGAACAAGCTCCAGAAGCCCTTGAATCGTGAACAATCAAGGAGATCGAATCAAAGGAATTTTCTGTTCATTGTAAAAGAATTATACAGAGATTGTACTCATATTTTCTGAAATCAATAAAATCACATTTGTTTCCTCATTTTTCTCGTTATTTCTATACTTGAATTTGTTGCGTACAGTGGGTCTTACCCTTTCGCGTGGACTTATTGGCGAGGAGTCGCGGATTGGGAGTATGGACGGGCACGTGAGTCTCCGGCGACTAGTATGAAATGTAGAGATGTGAATGCGGACATGTTTATCATTCATGTACATATGTTGATTTATTCACTAAGCATTAGCTTAAACAAATCGAAATATGTGTGGTTATTCAAATAACCATTGCAGGTGTAAATGCTGGCGTGGAATCGCAGAAGTGAGCACGAGGGTTGGAAGTTTTACTTGGAAGGCAACTTGAATGTTAACTTTGTAGTTTTGGGATAATAGGAATGTTGTAATAAGAATTTGGTTGTTTTAACCCATGTTTAATTTGGTATGTTAGAATGGATTTTAAACCGTTGTAATGGTTAGTGGCAAGTTGTAATCCTGCTTTAGAAATGTTTTAATACAGCTAGGATTACTTTGGATTGAGTTTGGATTGAGTGGTTGATCCTTGGTGAAAGTTAGAAAGCTTTTAAACTTGAAATTCTGCAGATTGGGCTGCTGTCAGGGGAGCAGTCGACATGGTCCTGTGATTCAGTCGACTGAACCCCTGTGTTTGCTAGCTACTACTTCTTATTTTAGCAAAAGCAGTCGACTGGACCCCGCCTCAGTCGACTGGACCCCCTAGCCTCAGTCGACTGGAATTGCTATTAAATTCCCTGCCTTCCTCCGTCGACTGAGCAGTCGACTGAACCTCTGGTTTAAAAAATGTGTTTTGTTTTCCGCTGCGTGTGTTCTTCAAACTAAATTTTGGGAACGTTAATGAATTGGTTTAGCCTCGATGGCGTGCCACGGGCTCCGGTTCTGCTATTGTGGGACCGGGCTATGACATTTAGTGGTATCAGAGCATAAGTTTAGAGCCTTGGGAACGAGTGACGTTATATATGCTGAGTGACGTCGAGTGGAGTGTGTAATTGTGAAGATAATGGTTATCATTGTAGAAATGCTTCATGCATTAGCATTTGTTGATTGTAATGAACTGTGCACATATATCCATATTGTGGCATAGCATGCATGGTCATTATGCATTGAACTCAACAGGGGAATATTTGAAACGTTATGGCTGATCCACCAAGAGAATTGTCACCGCATTCGCGGATGGACCAAATAGTGAATATGGTGGGAAATTTCATACAAGCGGTAAGTGAAAGAGAACGGATGAATGTTCAGCCTCCACTGGTACCGCGACCTCAACACACAATCGTGGAACAGTTTCATAAACGGAAACCGATGTTGTATCATGGAAAGGTTGATATAGACTTGGCCGATCATTGGATGATGGACATGGAAAGACATTTTCGCTAGGTAATATGTACCGATGAAGAGAAAATTTTATGCGCATCCGATACGTTGATGGGCGAAGCCTTGGACTGGTGGAACAACATACTAGAACAAGGGAAGCCGACCACGTGGGAGACATTTAAAGAAGAATTCAACAAACGTTTCTTTCCGCAATCTGCTTATACTCAGAAACGTCAAGAGTTTGCGAGGTTGGTTCAGGGAGATATGACCGTAGGTGAGTATGTTTCTCGTTTCAATGCCTTGTTACGATTTGGGAAAACTACCGTTCCGACTGATAGGGATAAAGCTCGTAAGTTTGAGGAAGGGCTTAGAGAGAATATCCTTTGCTGTGTGGACATATTGCAACACCCGACCGTTTCTCTAGTCGAGGAAGCCGCCCGTATAGCTGAGAAGAGTGTCGACCGATATCGACAAGGACAACAAGGAAAGAGACCCAATGACAATAGGGGCAAGAGCCAAGGGAATGCGAAGAAACCGTTCACGCAAGGTTCAGGATCGAATATGGGTAGTCAAGGAGGAAGTGTGTTTGTTGGAGATTCGAGACCGTTATGCCCAACATGTAACCTGCGACACAGAGGAACCTGCTATCAATTGATCACTTGCTATATTTGTAAACAATTGGGGCATGTGTCCAGGAATTGTCCTTTGAACGCAAATTCGACTACACCAAACACAACCTCGAACGCCAAGAGCTATAACCCAGAAACGAGAGGAAAATGCTTTGAGTGTGGACAACCGGGACACATAGCAAAGAACTGTCCGAGTAAGAGACAACCGGGAATGAGTACCGGTGCATCGAGTGTGCCAAGCGGGTCAAGGGTAGAACCTCGTGTAGATAAAGGGAAAGGAGTCGCGCAACAACAAGGACGATACTTCCAGCTCAGGCCGGGGAATACGGATGATACCGTTGTATCAGGTATTCTTCCTATTTGTTCGTATCCTGCACGTATACTTATGGATTCTGGTTCAACGCATTTATTTGTATAACGTGATTTTGTTAAGCATTTAACTGTTAAGTCAGAACCGTTAGGATACGACTTGTGTGTATCATTGCCTAGTAGTGAACCACTAGTTACTTCTTCGATATTCAAGTCATGTGAAATCAAGATAGGTGATAAAGTCTTGAGCGTTGATTTGATTCCGTTGACGGTGAACTACTTTGATGTTATCTTGGGTATGGATTGGTTGTCAGTTAATCAAGCTAGAATCGATTGTGAACAGAAACGGGTTAGTTTCTATTCGTCAGGATGAGAAGAGTTTACTTTTTAGGGTAAGGGAGTAATCGTACTGCAGTACTTGATATCGGCGATTCAAGCAAGTAAGATGTTGAAGAAGGGTTGTTCGGGTTTCTTATGTTCAATTGTCGACACGCGAGTTCTTGGGCCACTAATAGAAGACATTTCAGTAGTTCGAGAATTTCCAGATGTTTTTCCCGATGAGTTACCCGACGTATTGATTGAAAGAGAGCTTGAGTTCACAATAGAAGTAGTACCAGGGTCACAACCGATATCTAAAGCGCCGTACCGAATGGCACCGATAGAGTTGAAAGAATTAAAAGTTCAGTTAGAAGAACTGTTGGAGAAGGGTTTTATCCGACCGAGTGTTTCGCCGTGGGGAGCTCCAGTCATGTTTGTGAAGAAGAAAGATGGAACAATGCGCATGTGCATCGACTACCGAGAGTTGAATAAGTTGACCGTCAAGAACAAGTATCCGTTGCCGCGAATAGATGACTTGTTTGATCAGTTATAAGGGGCTCAGGTATTTTCAAAGATTGACTTGAGATCTGGTTACCATCAGTTGAAAGTCAAAGAGGAAGATGTTGAAAAGACAGCTTTCAGGACTCGATATGGTCACTTTGAGTTTTTGGTTATGCCATTTGGAGTGACTAATGCACCAGCTGCTTTCATGGACTTGATGAACCGTGTCTTCAAAGATTATTTAGATGAGTTCGTTATCGTGTTCATAGATGACATCCTAATCTACTCCAAAAGCGTTGAGAATCACGAGCATCATTTGCGATTAGCTTTACAACGATTGCGTGAAAAGAGATTATTCGGCAAATTGAAGAAGTGTGAGTTTTGGTTGACCGAGATAGCTTTTCTTGGACATATAGTGTCGGCAAAGGGAATTTCTGTAGACCCTCAGAAGATAGAAGCAGTTACTAACTGGGTGAGACCAACGAATGTAACAGACATCAGAAGTTTCCTAGGATTAGCTGGGTATTATCGGAGATTTGTAAAAGACTTTTTGCGTATAGCAATGCCGATGACACAGTTAATGAGGAAAGATATTGCTTTTGTTTGGAGTCCAGAATGTGAAGAAAGTTTCCAAGAGTTGAAGGGTCGACTAGTGAAAGCACCAATTTTAGCCGTTCCATCAGGGACTGAAGGATTTATTATTTACAGTGATGCTTAATATAGAGGTTTAGGTTGCGTTCTTATGCAAGGTGATAAAGTCATTGCATATGCGTCGAGACAACTTAGACCGCACGAGAAGAATTATCCAACACATGATCTAGAATTGGCCGCCGTGATTTTTGCATTGAAGATTTGGCGTCATTATCTATACGGAGAGAAATGTGAGATCTATACGGATCACAAGAGTTTTAAGTACCTGTTTACACAACGAGATTTGAACATGAGGCAAAGGAGATGGTTAGAGTTGATGAAGGACTATGACTTGTCAATTCAGTATCATCCGGGCAAGGCGAATGTCGTCGCCGATGCTCTTAGTCGCAAAGTACCAACCAACACTGCATCAGATTTGACTTCTCAGAAAGAACTGATACGAGATATGGAGAACTTAGAACTTGAAGTGATACCGAGGATTAAAAGTGGCTTGATGTCGACGATGGTGGCACAACCACTCTTGATTCACGAGATCGTAGAGAAACAACTTCAAGACGTGGCTTTGAAGAAGATTTGTGATGAGATTCCAATGGGCAAACAACCGGGATTCACGTTTGAGAACAATGTGTTGAGATTGAGGGGTAGAATTTGTGTACCTAGTGAGAAAGAGTTGAAACGAAACATCCTAGAGGAAGCACACAACACAAAGTATACCGTTCACCCGGGAAGCACCAAGATGTATAGAGACTTGAGACATGTTTATTGGTGGCCAGGAATGAAGAGAGAAATAGCACGTTACGTTTCCTGTTGTACTAGTTGTCAACAAGTAAAGGCTGAACGCCAAGTACCCTCAGGATTGTTACAACCGTTACCGATAGCCAAGTGGAAATGGGAGCACATAACAATGGATTTTGTTAGTGGGTTTCCGAGATCGAAGAGATCGAACACTATTATTTGGGTGATTGTTGATCGTTTGACGAAGTCGTCACACTTTCTACCGCTTCGAACAACTAAGCCAATGACGTTAGCTAAGTTGTATATTTGCGAAATTGTTAGACTACATGGTATCCCAGTTTCTATCGTTTCGGATAGGGATAGTAGTTTTACGTCAAAGTTTTGGAGAGCCATGCAAGAAGCAATGGGTACCAAATTACATTTTAGTACAGCTTTTCATCCTCAGACCGATGGTCAATCAGAGAGGGTAATCCAGATTTTGGAAGACATGCTTCGTTTATGTGTACTTGATTTTCAAGGTGATTGGGAAGACCACCTACCGTTAATTGAGTTCGCGTATAACAACAGTTTTCAGTCGAGTATTGGGATGGCTCCTTATGAAGCTTTATATGGTCGTGTATGTCGTTCACCGATTAATTGGACGGAAGTCGGAGAAAGAAAGATTGAAGGACCGAAAATTGTACAAGAGACGACGGATAAGATAAAGGTAATTAGACAACGGTTGCTGACAGCTCAGAGTAGGTATAAGAGTTATGCCGATAAGCGTAGACGACCGTTGGAATTTGACGTGAGAGACTTAGTGTATTTGAAGGTGTCACCTTCAAAGGGAATAACCAGATTTGGTAGATACGGGAAACTCAATCCGAGATATGTAGGACCTTTTGAAATCATTGGAAAGGTTGGACCCGTAGCTTATCATTTGACCTTTCCGAGCGAGTATGCTCAAGTTCATAACGTGTTTCATGTATCGTTGTTACGCAAACACTTAGCGGAGGATAGAGATCAGGTGGTGACTCCGACGTCGAATGAGATTCAGAGTGATTTAACGTATGTCGCGTATCCGGTAGAGATCTTGGATCGGAAGGATCAAGTCTTACGAAATAAAGTAATATCAAAAGTGAAAGTGTTATGGCGTAGCCAAACTACGGAAGAGATGACGTGGGAGATAGAAGATGAGATGCGTACTCAGTATCTGCACCTTTTCGAGACATGAGGTATAAGTTTGGGGACAAACTTCTTTTAAGGGGGAGAGTATTATAACACCCACAATTGTGTTATTGCTTTTGCATTTCATTGTCATGCATGATAATGTGATGTGGCGTGTCTTATGACACATGGTTGAGTGAGTTTTGACTCACGAGTTGATTTGGGTGTCTGTATTAGAGAACCCTTTGAAACTATTGTGATTGAGGATTTATTGTTTGTGAAGTCTCTCCGAGTATGAGACGGTCACTGTGGAACATTTTAAATGTTTATCTGAAAATAAATGTTTACCTGTGTATTGCAATATTTGTATTATTTTCTGGCCTAGAATATATTTCTGTCGTTAGATTTAGTATCCTGGTGAGGACGAATGAACACGCTATTAATTTGGTAGGCTAATTAGCAACTTCGGAAACGTCGTGTAGAAATTCGCGTTTTAGCGACCAAACGAAACTTAGTCGAAAACTTTTATAATTTTGAAGTTTCACTCGTAAAGCTATGAATAAGCTGTATAGAAAGTTTCAGAGACTAATTAGGAGTTTTGAAAACTCGTGGGGAGGTAAACGTAATTTCCAATAGTTTTGCCTATATATAGATAGAGATGAGTTGAGATATTTCACAATTCTTAACCTAAATTCCAAAAGGAGGCCAAAGGGGGGCTAGAGGGAGATTTTGTTGCTTCAAGCTTTGCGACGCCAAACGACGACCTTTCGTCAGTTTGTTTCTTCCCAGATTTCATATTCGAGCTCCTCGAGGTAAGAGCTTCATTTTGATACCTATTAGGGCCTGTTTGGCTAAGTTTTCTGAAAAGTTGTTTTATAGAATTTTTCATAAAAGTTGATAAATGGAATTTTGATCCATAGGAATTGTACTAGACGGACTTCTGCACGTTCTTTGTGTACGGGTTTTGTTTGGATCATATTTTAAGCGCGTAAATCGGAGGTGAGTGATTCAACTATGTTTTGGAATGATTTCTTGACATGTATTCATGTTATGTTTGAATAGCATGTATTAATTCTTAGAGATATATTGTGTAGTTCATATTGGGCATTTATATTGATAAGTAGGCTCAATAGCACGGTGATATGTTTTGATTACCGCGAGCATGGTGATATGTACTTGAGCATGTTAAGTTGCTTATGTGGGGCAGAAGGAGCACGTGATCACCGTGCCATTTTATGGAGCCGATATAGGCATTAAGGTCGCACGATTGAAGAGAAGAATCGTGGGTCTTACCCTTTCGCGTGGACTTATTGGCGAGGAGTCGCGGATTGGGAGTATGGACGGGCACGTGAGTCTCCGGCGACTAGTATGAAATGTAGAGATGTGAATGCGAACATGTTTATCATTCATGTACATATGTTGATTTATTCACTAAGCATTAGCTTAAACAAATCGAAATATGTGTGGTTATTCAAATAACCATTGCAGGTGTAAATGCTGGCGAGGAATCGCAGAAGTGAGCACGAGGGTTGGAAGTTTTACTTGGAAGGCAACTTGAATGTTAACTTTGTAGTTTTGGGATAATAGGAATGTTGTAATAAGAATTTGGTTGTTTTAACCCATGTTTAATTTGGTATGTTAGAATGGATTTTAAACCATTGTAATGGTTAGTGGCATGTTGTAATCCTGCTTTAGAAATGTTTTAATACAGCTAGGATTACTTTGGATTGAGTTTGGATTGAGTGGTTGATCCTTGGTGAAAGTTAGAAAGCTTTTAAACTTGAAATTCTGCAGATTGGGCTGCTGTCAGGGGAGCAGTCGACTGGTCCTGTGATTCAGTCGACTGAACCCCTGTGTTTGCTAGCTACTACTTCTTATTTTAGCAAAAGCAGTCGACTGGACCCCGCCTCAGTCGACTGGACCCCCTAGCCTCAGTCGACTGGAATTGCTATTAAATTCCCTGCCTTCCTCCGTCGACTGAGCAGTCGACTGAACCTCTGGTTTTAAAAATGTGTTTTGTTTTCCGCTGCGTGTGTTCTTCAAACTAAATTTTGGGAACGTTAATGAATTGGTTTAGCCTTGGTGGCGTGCCACGGGCTCCGGTTCCGCTATTGTGGGACCGGGCTATGACACTTTGCCTCGAGAAGTTTGATGGACTAACAAAACTGTGGAAGGCCGAGCAATGAGTCAGAGAGATGGAGTTAATCTTTGAAGCGTTAGAATGTAGAGAAAGAGAAGCGTCAACTTACTACATTCCAACTCACCAACAATGCCGCAGATTGGTGGAAAGCTGAGTGAGCCACTACTGGGATAAATGCAGCGAGAGCAATGCCTTGGGAAATGTTCAAAAGCAGATTTTTGGAGAAGTACTTCCCCGTAGATGAGAGAGATCAACAGGAAAGAAACTTTCTCAATTTGGTCCAAGGACGATGGACTGTGCGAGAATGCACAACACAGTTCGAGTGTCTGTCTCGATTTGCCCAACATATGATAGATACTCTACAGAAGAAGGTGAAGAGATTTCACCAAGGATTGAAGCCCCACCCTAGACATATGATGGTTGGTCATCTGAATCAGTCATTTGAGAGAATTGTTAGATTCGCTGCAGGATTGGAAAAGGACTCTTATCTAGCACAGTGACCACAGATGAATCGACCTCAGTCATCGAGGAGTTTCCAACAAAAGAGGAATTTCCAGAACCAACCACTGAGGAATACCCAAGGGTGGAGACCTCAGGGAAATTTTCAAGGGAACAAGAGAACCTGGGAGGGAACCAAAAAGCTACAACAGGGCTATACTCGACCCCAGCAGTATCAACAGTGGGATCAAAACCTCAAGCACTGATAACAGCCCTGCCAAGCAATAGTGGAGGATGTTTTAATTATGGAAAGCTAGGGCATATTGCCAAGTTCTGCACAACTTCCAAGATTAACCACCAGATGGATGCTAATTGCCAAAATTGTAACAAGCCAGGGCACTTGAGCAGAGATTGTCGTGCACCACAATGAGGATACTATGGGGCACCAGTTCAAGGGATTCAAGGATTCTCTGATCAGATAAGGATGAATGCTATATTCCTAGCAAAAGCAGACTTTAATGCTGATGGATAACAACATTTAGAAGGTACGCTTGTACTCTTTCATAGTCCAATTACAACTTTATTCGATACTGGAGCTGCACATTCATTTATTGCTATTAAGATTGTGCGTCAATTGGGTTTAACAAATATTATCTGGGTTGGGATACCCACATTGGACCCGGGGTCCAACGGGCCTTGCTTGGTTGCTAAGAAAGCCCATAAGGAGTCCTATTCAAACCCTATTAGGAGAGTGCTTATATATAGAAATTGTATATGTTACAACTAAGAGAGATGATCACAAAAATTATATACACACAACTATCTGTCTTTCCCTCTTGGCACTCTCTCTCCTCCCTCTCGGTTATCTCTCTCTCAAGATTTCTCTCTCTCTCTAGCTTAATCACTAAGGAAGCTTCAAATTTAGCATGTGAAGATCAAGGGGATTGCTCTAGTAGCCGTTCTCGTGACCGTAGCGAAGTATAAGACGTACACAGAGGCTAGTATTCTTGTATTGGAAGAACAAGGTTGAGGGCTTGTAACAATCAATGATCTATGATCCGTTGGGTTCATTTTCGCTAGGTATGTCCTAAACTCGACCCTATGCATGCATGTGTGTGAGTTAATCTATAACCCTAATAATAATTGTCTATCTGATATTATAGCCCATACCCACCCTAATATTTCAATCAAACTTTATCAATTTAGTGTTCTAATTTCAAATTATAATTAAATCCACCTAGTATTTGACACTATACTATTTTGTGATATTCTAGCTCAAGACCATCCTAATTTAAAGTTTAGGGAAAATTGGTGACATTGAATGGGATTATGGACAACTTAAAATACACATTGGTGATAAGTCTTCCCAATGTCCATAAACAAAAATACCCTCATCTTCTTCCTTTAACCCCAACCAAACCCTAGCTAGATACACTCATTTTCATCCTCTAACCCCAGCCAAATCTAAGCCACCATTACCACCACCCACGCCACCTCTGACCACCACCCCTGCCAACTCCTGCTACCACCACCCTCGCCATCTCCAGGGAACACTACCTTAGCCCCCCCCCCCCCCCCCCAATCTCTCTCTCTCTCTCTCTCTCTCTCTCTCTCTAAATATGATGAAGGGGGACTACAGTGTAGAGGATCTTCTTCTCATCTACTCCGTAGTGGCCATTCATCGTAGTTGGCACCTCACCGGAAAGCCGTTGTGTTAGGCGCTGTCGGCTGGATTGGTCAGCCACATACACTCCTCATGAAGTTGAACCCTCTCGTCTAGAAGATCGCCCTCTAAAACCACTACTGCAATGTAGATGAAGACTTGTCGGCCACCACCTCCACTCTCTTCTTTCTCTATCTAAAATAGCTACTGCAATTAATCTAAACTCTAACATCTTAAACCTCTTGACCTCCAGCCACCACCTTCTCTATCACTTAGGATATGATATCTTAAGAGAAATTTCACTTAGGATGTGATATTGTTCATGTTGCTTGTTAGATTGGGTCACTCAGAACCACTACACCATATGGCCTCATTACTAATAGATATTTTCGTTTGAAATAATCTTTCTAACGGATCTATCGGCCGTTAGTAAATTAGCGTTAGTAATATTACTAACATTTACTAGTGGATATATCTGTTAGTAAAATTTATTTTTTAACGGATATATCCGTTAGTAAATCAAAGGATTTATAACGGATATAACAGCTAGAAAGCTATTTACTAACGGATTTTTACAACTAATTTTAAAAGATTTATACTGAACACTAACAGTTTGCCTACAATTTTTAACGGATATATCCATTAGTAATTTTCAAATTTTTTTTTTTATAAAAATACTAACAGATTTACTAACGGATATCCGTTAGAAATATGTATAAATCTAAAAAAAAAAATTATTTATTTTGTACGCTTTCCAATTTTTTTGTTTTCTTTTTGCACCTAATTAATTTACAAGCATATTAATATGTATCAAAATAAAAAATAACAAGATTAATCTGTATCCAACACAACAAAAATAATCTAAAGTAATTATAGCATTCTTCCATGTCTAACCAACAAGATCTCACTATACCGACAAGCAATCTAAAATTTTAAGAGTTCATCCATCGAAACCTAAACTGACTAACAAAACATGTCTGAAATTTAAAGACTTATGTCTTAACCATTTTATGTAACGACTAAGGTCGAAATTTGTGACAACATTTAGCCGAGGGTACTCAATCGCCGCCACATCATATGTGATAGCTGCCTTTTCTTAGGTAGTTGCAAAAAAAAATTAATGAGATTAGTTAGGGTAATTTGGTAATAAAAGAAATAATTGGGAAGTAATTTGATAATACAAGCAATAGTGAACTTCACAATGAATGGGTACATTGATATTTGGTGAGACTAAATGCTTATGCTTAGAACTAAATTATTTGTGCTTCATTAGACCCAACTTCAATATTTTTTTAAATAATGTTGTGCGTCCAAATTTTGAGTACCAAATTGGTTCCCAAATGCTTTATCAGATAATACCACATGTTGTGATAGTGATTGACAATACCACATGGTACAACTGACAACACATTTTGGATCCAATTTGGATTTAATAGTTGGGAAGCATAGCAATATTATTTTTCTAATAAATCAAAAAGAATAATATTATACTTCCCAAAATTGGTACCCAAATAGCTTAATATTTTTACCACATATTGTATCTGTGGCCGATGGCACTACATGCCACTGCATGTGATACAATTGACATTACATTTGGAAACACATTTGAGATTTAAATTTATACTCAACTATGGAACATGCAGTGACACAAGAATCTAAATTGAGAGGAAATGACATAAGGTATACAGGATACCCAAAAGTTTCTACATCTACAATGACACAAAAATCTAAAGTCCACCTTACCAAGCCTTAAATTTTGGTTGGTGTGGGGCTGATTTGGGCTGCTATTCATAAACTGTGTCAATATGCGACATGAAACATATGATTGGGTATTGAAAGCATCTACATTCACCTGGCTAGATGATATTTTACAGCAACCACTAAGCCTAAAAATCATAGTAATATGTGATATTTAAAAGCAAGCTTGAATATTCATATGAAACCGAATACAGAATAGTAAAGCATGACTTTTAAAATGATTTATCTAAGTTATCTCTCAACTTTAATATGCAGTTGACAATAGAGCACAAAATCTTCTAAATTTTGATTTAAAGCCATACCTACGAGCTAACTTCCTGCTTAGCCGCATTGTCGACCTCAGAAGATGATTTCTCAAGCTTCGCTACAATTTCGTCCTGATTATTCAAGGAAAAAAATAAAAGGGAAAAATAGAATCATATTAATGAGCAAAAGTTAAAAGAAATAGCAACATATGTTTAGAACATTAAAACAAGATAACAATAAAGGATAGAGTTAAAACAAGATAACATGTCACGCCCCACAGTAGCAAAAATAGAGAAAATAAATTCCTTTTTGGACCCGTAGGCCATGACAGTTGAAAGTCACCACATTGTCCACAACCAAAGTCAAACCATCAGAGTAATGGATTAAACCACCCATTGAGATGTCTAAGTTTAATCGTATGTAAAGTCCGATACTAACTATTACAAACCATAAGTATCGCAGAAGTATAAATAAAGTATTACGGCAACATACGCCGATAATAAACGTAACTATTTCAGAAGTCTCTAAACATTAACACGAGCTAACTACGACACAGCTTCCAGCCTTCAGCTTGCGTAGTAGTCAGCATCGGCATAGCCTCCATCATCGTAGGCTCCTTCCTCGTAGTACCTGTCCATGTATGCATCACCTGCATACTCAAAGCCCTGGCCAGCTGGACGTGGAATATCCAGTGGCATAAAACGCCATCAGCTACGAAAGCCGAGTGAATCCAAATACTAACAGAGTATCTACAGATATGTAGCATATAACAACAACATCAATAAAAAGGATCATCTCATCGTTCGTATGCATGTATGCACCAATCCAAGATATAATACGGACGTCATCCCCTTTCCCATCTAGCACGTAGCCCAACGATTCATGACTCATTTATCCTCGACACATAGTCTTACACATAACATAGACTCTTGGGTCCACATTAATCAGACACGTAGTCCCATACCTATGGTCTGTTCACCCTTGACACGCAGTCCTAACGTTTCGGCCAACCCGCCCTGACATGGTTACTACGACACATAGCCCTTATATGATACAGCACACAGCCCTGACATTCCACAGCACGCAGCTCCGTCATTCAACAGCATGCAGCAATTATCATCGCACACAGCTCATACTACCGCACACAGCTCATATCACCGCACACAGCTCATACTTCAACACACAGCTCATATCATTACCGCACACAGCTCATATCATCGCACACAGCTTATACTACCGCACACAGCTCCATACTATCGCACACAGCTCATACTATCACACACAGCTCATACTACCGCACACAGCTCCATACTATCGCACACAGCTCCACTATAGCACACAGCTCATACTACCGCACACAGCTCATATCATTACCGCACACAGCTTATATCACCGCACACTGCTCATACTACCGCACACAGCTCCATACTATCGCATACAGCTCATACTATCGCATACAGCTCATATTACTGCACACAGATCCATACTATTGCACACAGCTCCACTATAGCACACAGTTCATACTACTAGTACGGCACATAGCCCTGACATGCTACTATGGAACGCAGCCCTAAGATACCCCGGCACTCCAGCCCCGACATATTATTCTCGACACGTAGTCTCGCTATATTAACCTCGACACAAAGCCCCACATCACATAACCTTCGAAATCTGACACAAAGTCCAACTCTATCATATATCGATTTGACACAAAACCCGGTCCTATCCCAGCACCTGGGATTCCACACTCAATATCATACTCTTAGCGACCGCATTCACGCGCACCCATAAATAGTATCGACCTCTGCGGTCGACAGACCCACTAAGGCTTCTCAATCTCGTTATTATCTCATATATATCAAAAGGATATAAAAATACAAGGAAAATACAGGGTATTACACATAACAACATTCAAACCAAAACTAGAATGAAATATTAGACATCGTGTATGATTCTAGTAAAAATAGGGCACAGGGGTATTTTGGTCATTTTTCAGTTTATAAGTCTGGATCCGAAAATATAAAAGTTACGTGAGATCAAATAAATAAGTATTCATATTGTAAGTTAAGAGTTTTCGATCCCCGTTAAGAAAATATCTTGATTTCAGTCGATTTAAGTGAAAATATATCACATGGGTATTTTGGTCATTTTCCAGTTTTGTACATCCACAACCGAATTTATAAAAGTTCCGTGAGATTAAATAAATAAGTATTCATGTTGGAAGTTAAGAGTTTTCGATCCTCATTAAGAATCCATCTCGATTCCAGTCGTATTTGAAAATACCAGTTTATCGTATTTATGCCGTATTTAAAAAACCAGAATTCCGTATTTATACTATACCATAATACTGTATTTATACCGTATTATACTATATTAGAATACCCTATTTATACCGTATTATACTATATCAGAATACCATATTTATACGCATAAAAATCTAAATACGTAATATAATACGTATAAGCATCGCATAATTAATATAAATCATAATCATAATCATAATCATAATCATGTGTTCATAACAAAGTGTAATATAAATAACTGAGTGAGTTGGAGACTCACCTAAATTCACAGAATAATAATGCCGAGAAAACCCGAAGAATCTTCGAATATAAAATTCAGGCTTCAAATAGTGTTCTTGGTGTTCTTGGTGTACTAGGTGTGTTCTTGGTGTTCTTGGTGTACTAGGTGTGTTCTTGGTGTACTAGGTGTATTTTTGGTGTACTAGGTGTGTTCTTGGTGTTCTTGGTGTTCTAGGTGTGTTCTTGGTGTTGTAGGTGTGTTCTAGGTGTGTTCTTGGTGTTCCTGGTGTGTTCTTGGTGTTCTTGGTATTTGTGTGTGTGAGATGAAGATATGTAAGCATTAGGACAAGTTCTCAACCTCATAAGTCTAAGGATAAATGTAATGGAATGGTCCCATATATATAGGAACCAAGGAGGGACCTCACCTTGCAATTACCAAGAGTTAAAGGTTCAAAGGATAATTATTTCCTTAGGGCCATGTTTGGTTGGATGTGTAATAAAATCATAACTGGTCCAAATATACCAGATATTCACAAATCTGCTAAATTTCTGTTTCTAAAAATTCTAAAAATTTATAATCGAGTTCTATAAATACTGAATATTATAATAACAACATAAAAACACTATTCATCTTAGGAAATAAATATTTGAAAATAGCGGGTATTACATAACAACAAAGGATAGAGCTCATAGAAGTTTCTTGTACTCTCCATACCATTTTTAGACCCTGACTTCTCGTGTGAACTTGTGTTGCCTGCACGTATGTGCATTGCACGTGTGATGTACGGTGCTGCTTTGCATATGGGCTGCTATACATGATGTGCTGTGCTGTGCTGTTGTGGACATGTTGTGCACGTGGGCTGGTGTGCACGTGTGCTGAGACCGAGCTGTACAAGTGTGCTGTGTGTTGTGCTGTGCTGTGCGCGTGTGTGCATTCCATGAAGACAATCTATTGTGCACATGGGTTGCCGTAGGAGTTCAATTCTAGCCAAGAATGTGGGCTGCCGTGTGTGCATTCTAATTGCTCTTGTTGTGCGCATGGGCTACCTTGAGAGTTTTAACTACCTATAGTCCGATGAACAATACAATTAATAATGCCAAATTTGTCATTCGACATTAGTCTCAAAACGTGTTGCCCAATCAGGCACTAAGATAATTTCATACTTATCCTTTTTTCTTTTCTTTTCTTTTCTTTTTCTCTGCATAAAAAAGAGATCAAAAAGTTTCTCCAAATCTTACTCATATACCTTTGGGATACCAAAGGTATATGAAAAATAACAACTTTGCTTCACCATACAATGGTAACCATCAAGAGGGTGAGGCAAGCAACAACCTAATTATTCCAATTGCAGAAATCTAAAGACATGAAAATGGACCTGCATTTATACACATATGAAAAATATACAACTTACCATGACATAAAAGTATCCTCAACTTATAGCAATGTAGCTACTTAACGAAGACTCCTAACTGTAACTTGACACATTAACACAATTTAAATGAAAGGAAGCACCATTAACAGAAGCAATGTGGAAGGCATTGTTTGGTTGGGGTTTATAAAGTACCTATATCAGAGCTGCAACTCTAACAAATGGGGTTTATTAGTAGTGATTTCAGCATAAATTCTCATCAGCTATGGAAATTAAGACTTGTTGAAACGTATCGCCTGATCTTTGAAATCCAAGTCAATATGTTTTTCTCTCTGATATGTTTACGTATCATTTTATTTAAATTTTGTTTTTATTATTATAAACATCATTAGAGGGATAATTCCTGCCACTATATATATTTTTTGAATAATTTTTTGCTTTTCAAATTTGATCAAATTTGGTTGTCAAATGCTTCACTCGTTTGTATCACATGATGTGCGAGTGATTGGTAATACCGCATATTCTACAACCGATAAAATATCTAAGAACCAAATTTAAGATTCAAATTTGGGTAGCACTACATTACAAATTTTTTTTTTTTTGGTTTTTTTTTGCTAGAAGAATTAATAAAGGAAAAGATGGACCGATGTGCATGTTAATCACTACACCATATGACCTCATTACTAACAGATTATTTAAACAAGGTACAACAATGCCGATTAGATTGGATGCCTTTTAGAAGTTTATTGAGGAAGGATTGAATCGAGGAAGGACATCCAGTGTTGTTAATTGAAATTTGATAATTGATATTGTCTAATTCTAGATGTGAGAGAAAGACAGAGAGAAAAAGAAAAGGGAGAGAGGGAAGAAGAACGTAGAGAGAGAACACTTACATACATTACTGGCTCGACGGCGACGGAAACAGTGAGATTGACGGTGACGGTCGCCAGTGTAAAATAACATGTGTATCATTATTGTAATAAAAATCAATAAAAATGTCGACCACTATTTTCTCGTTAAATTAGTAAGAACGCACGTGTGCGTGTTCTTTGTTTGATGCACTTAAAAATTTGTGGGCTGTTGACCTTATCAATTTCCTTCTCATACTACAACATTCATTGGAATATACTAATATTTTAGCCATGCATGAGAAAGTGTCAAAACTAATGTTAACAACCAGGCTATTCATACTCTGAGCAAAAAAAAAAGAAAAAGAAAAAAAAAAAACCAGGCTATTCATACATCACAGCAGTTAAGTTTAGGGGAAAAGAATAATTAAAAAATGACTAAAAAACGAAGAAGTTATTCAGTGAGTTCGTCACATTATGTCAATATGTTGATGTAGTGTGATTAATTGATCCAGACTATATGTGTCAACTACCCATCTTATGTCATGATTTCCCTGAAAGTAAGGAATATATATATATATATGGTCTAGATCAACTGGTCACACCACATTAACATATTAATGTAGTGTGACGGATTCACTGAATAATTTCTCACAAATAACGCCTCTTCGGATGATGTGTCTTTTCTTGTCTAGTCAACATAAATCATTGTACATGGAGCGTTTACATTTGTTCCCACAGAAGCCAACTTTTATTTACTAGTTTAGGCAAAAATAAAAATAAAAAAAAATTAAAACGTTTATTTAATAACATGACCACCCAAGACTAGATCAAAAATGCCTAATTAACGTGTAAGGGTCTCAAAAAAAAAAAAAAAAAAAAGTGTAAAGGTCTCCAATAGCATCACAAATTCCAACGAATGTGGGGTTAAATCCTTTGACTCTCCTCAAAAAGTCCCTTAATACTTTTAAATGTTTTATATTCTTCTTTTTATATTGAGAACTAAATATTAAAGTTAGGAAAATTCTAGGATAGATCCTAATGGCTTAAGATGTATCATACGTACTAGTAGTTTAGGGACTAAAATGTTGCTAAATTTTAAGGAGTAATGCTATGTCTTTTAAATTTTGTATTCCAAATAATTTCCAAACACATGTAGTAATGAGAGTATTTGATTGAAAGATGTTGGAGTAATCACATTATCATTAAAGTGATTCACTATTACATGTGTTTGGAGAACCATCCAAGACACAAAATTTGGGATGTATAGCATTACTGATCAATTCCGAAATGTTGATAACTATGTCCCAAAACATTGTAACTTCGAAAACAACTTGTTTTTAAAAAAGTTAATTATTTTTTCAAAATTACAACATTCTAAAACTTGAATATAATATTTTGAGACATAAATTGCACAATTTATGTATATCCTCGTAGTGTGACCGTCATTTTGTGTGATTTTCATTGTAATTTTAGCATTTTGTGAGTCTCACCTAAATCTTATATTTGAAGATATCACAATGATTGTCACATGATATGACAGTCATATAAAATAATTTCTCCCATAATTGTTTAAGAACATGCATGGGCGTTGATCAATTCAGTTTATGCTCGTGTGCTTAATATTTAATTTAGGGAAATTAATGAAATGCTTTCATCAACTTTTCGAAATAGACACTTACTAGCATAACTTTTCATATACTTTACGTAACAAGATCTAAAGGCAATTATATATAGTCTAACATATAAAAACAAAATTTTGTCGAGCAAGAACTGTAGTATTGTTTGGACAATTGACAATTTCAAATTTAACTTGCATTACAAGGCTTTTGTGTTTGGCTGAATTTTCCAATCCTTTTCATGGATAAGAACCAAAAAAAAAAATTTGTTTTGTGTATAGCCGACATGTATGAAAGAGATATTGCAAGGAAGTTTCTCTCATGGCTTTAGCTCTATAAATAGATTACCATTTAGCAGCAAATTGAAACATAAATTTCAAGCTTTTGATACATACACTGATCTCTAATCGTTTTCTTTTTATATCGGTTCGTGAAGATATTGCAAATAAACCATTTTATATTTTGATACGTTCTTAAATTGATTTCTGGGAATTTTGAGCTACGTACGGATTGTTCGATATTAGTTTGCGATGGAAAGAAAATCATCGGTGCTTCAAATCCAACCCCCAGCCTATGGGAAACTAATCACCATTCTAAGCATCGATGGAGGTGGCATAAGAGGGATCATTCCAGCCACTATTCTTTCTTTTCTTGAATCTCAACTTCAGGTATTATACTTTGTTTTCTTCTTCTTCTCGATCTCCTCGGCGTAGTTGCATGCACATATTTTCGTACACATATTTACAAAGAGATATATCGACTTCGCTACACATATTTATATATACACGTATATATTTGTACAGATACTCAAAACTAGAGTTACGTCTATGCAACTAGAGTTTCATACATAAATTTACAAAAAGATATATCGACTTCACTGCACACACACACACACATATATATATATATGTATATATTTATATATATATATATACGTATATATCTGTACAAATATACTTTGTTTATATATATGTATATGTATATATTTATATATATATATGTATATATTTATATATATATATATACGTATTATACTTTGTTTTCTTCTTCTTCTTCTCGATTTCCCCGGCTTAGTTGCATGCACATATGCACATATTTTCGTACATATATTTACAAAGAGATATATATCGACTTCGCTACACATATTTTTATATATATATATACACGTATGTATTTGTACAGATACTCAAAACTAGAGTTACGTCTACGCAACTAGAGTTTCATACATACAATATTTACAAAGAGATATATCGACTTCGCTACACACACATATATATGTATGTATATATTTGTATATATATACACGTATATATCTGTACAAATGTATCGACTTCGCTACGCAACTATTGTTACTTTGACCATGTTCAAAGATATATATAGAAGAGAAGGCTAGATACCCCCATTACAAGTAAAAAAAAAAAACCAAATAACCCTAAAAAATCTGCGATAATCATGTTTTCGTACTTAATTGTATTTAGTACTATTAGATTCCATACTTCTTTCTTTACATATATATATATATGTCTTGAACGAAAATTCTCTTTAAAGAGGGCGTCCTCTCTTTATTAAAGAGATGACCTCTGTTTGAGCCGTCAAATTGTGTTTAAAAATTATGAAATGACAAAACTGCCATTAATAAAAACACGATCTGACGGCCCAAACAGAGGTCCTCTCTTTAATAAAGAGAGGGCGCTCTCTTTAGAGCCTGACTGATATCTTGAATATGTATCATAAAAGATAAATCATGATCTATCGTTACACCGACTTAAATGGTTAGGCATTGAATTACTATTGTATATATTAAGTCATTGTATCATTAGCACTTTCTAGTTTTTGCATGTTGTTAGTTATAAGTATGTCTTTCTATGTAAATAGGAATTGGATGGTGAGGATGCTAGACTTGCAGATTACTTTGATGTAATTTCTGGAACGAGCACTGGAGGACTAGTAACTGCCATGTTAACTGCTCCTAATGAAAAAAAGCGTCCTCTCTATGCTGCCAAAGATATTAGGCCTTTTTATCTACAGCACTGCCCTAAGATTTTCCCTCAGAAGAGGTACGTTGAGTACATTTCTATATTGCCTGCTTCTTCCTTTTCTTTTTTTTTTTTTTTTTTTTTTTCCTGTAAATTTTTAATGAAAGTTAGTAATTGAGAATCAATATATACTTTGTGTTGATATATTTTGCAGGGGTATTTTTGGATCAGTTGGAAAAATATTAAAGTCATTAACAGGACCAAAGTATGATGGAAAGTACCTACACAAGCTTGTAAAGAAAGAACTTGGAGAAATACACTTGCGTGACACTTTGACCAATATTGTTATTCCTAGTTTCGATATTAAGAATTTGGAGCCTACCATTTTCTCCTCTTATGAGGTATCCTCTATCTCTCTCCAGATATTTATATATCTACATGGCATATAGTTATATTAATACATACATACCAACATGTTTAGTCATGTTGGTCCAAATTGGCTGGTCACTCTATTTTGACCATCTCTAATTTGGACAACACTTGAAATTAGTCCAACATTCTTTAGGTTATATATATACCAGCATGTTTCAATTCGTCTATATATGGATCAATCACCGTCCGAAATTCTAACCAAATGCTAATGTAGTGCAGGCTAAACATTTCTCATGCGCCGACGCTCGACTATCTGACATTTGCATCAGCACTTCCGCAGCTCCAACTTATCTTCCAGCACATCACTTCAAGACCGAAGATAAAGAAGGAAACGTTCATGAATTCAATCTTATTGATGGTGGTGTCGCTGCAAATAATCCGGTATATATCACTACTAAAAACACTGTCTAACCCTTATTTTTTTTTGATTATATATATGTACATACACACATTTAATATTTCTAGAGATGTTAAGATATCATCAGAACCATTAATGGATTTTCATGTCCTGAGTTTTTTTTTTTTTTCTTTCCCTTTCAGACTTTAGTTGCCTTAAGCCAAGTAACCAAACAAGTCTTTGAAGAAAATCCGGATTTCCGTCGAATTACGCCAAAGGACTATGGTAGATTTCTAGTGATCTCGGTGGGCACGGGCTCATCAAAGACAGAACAAAAATACAATGCAAAAATTGCATCCAACTGGGGTAACTTGGGTTGGTTAATTCATGGGGATTCCACTCCATTAATTGATGTATTTTCAGAAGCAAGTGCAGATATGGTTGATTTTCATATTTCTGTGATTTTTCAAGCCCTCCATTCAGAAGAGAACTATCTCCGAGTTCAAGTAAGCTTAATTAATTACGACAATTTTGTTCTTTGTGGGAAAAAAAATTGATTAATCTGTAATTATTGATTAATTACTCAATGAAATATCAGGACGATACATTGACGGGAACCGAGGCTTCGGTTGATGTGTCTACAAAAGAAAATTTAGAAAAGCTTGTGGATATTGGAGAAAAGTTACTGAAGAAACCAGTTTCAAGGGTAAACTTAGAGACAGGCCTCTCTACGCCAATTGAAAATGGTGGCACAAACGAGGAAGCTCTGAAAAAGTATATAATTAATCAATGAATGTTTTTTAATATTATTTTATTCCATATTATGAAAATCCGATCATTCTAAATACTAGTGATTTCACTAATCTATTCTTGCTCGTGTTTACAGGTTTGCAAAGTTACTCTCAGAAGAAAAAAGACTTCGAGTGTTAAATTCACCACACACACCCAAAAGCAAAGGCTCCAAGTAATACAATCAGTCACTTGTTGCTCTCTCACCCTGCATCTTAGGTCCATCCATATGTCAAAGAACATATATACACTAACACTGTTTTTTTTTTTGAAGCACACCAAAATGGTTGTAATTCTTTCATTTATTTATTATTTGGACAGCAAAGATTGTATTAACCATTCTTTTATTTTTATCAAGGCCATTAATTTGATTTATTCATATATTCTTTTCATATCTCTGTGAGATATGTTGTATGTATTCATCCCTTGTTTGTACTTTAAAAGGTTTGTAATTCATTGATTATACTTGAGCAAATAAAATAAATTTTCTCAATTTTGTAAACATTTAATACTTTTCTTACTTTCATTTAGTTATTCACCATTTTCCCTGATAAAGGAACCAGGGGCATAGCTACATGAGAACAATCCTGGTTCCTTTATCAGGGAAAAGGGTGAATAACTAAATGAAAGTACTACCTCAACTTTTAAAGTTTTGAATTTTTTTTTTTTGTAAATGTGATATTTTAGTTCCAATATAGTCTAGTTTAGTGTATACCCTAATAATAATTGTCTATGTGATATTAGAGCCCAAACCCACCCTATAAAACCCCATCTCCATTGAACGAGACATCTTTAAGGCAGCCATTGTATAGGAATCTGGTTAACCATTTGGACCCGTATTACTTTCCACAAGATTTGATTAATGTAAAGCCCCTTTCAAATCCCAAGCAGTCATTGACTCAAATTGAAAGCGGTCACAATGAGACAGAACGGTAACATAATCAGAAATAACCACACACACACCCAGCCGAGTCACACCGAAAAAACTCACACCTATGAAGTATAACACCACAAACAAAAAGAGGAGGGAAAGCACCCAATTTAGAGAAGACTCTCGCCAATACGCACACACTTGAAAAGAAACCACACACACACGCACCCCGTGTTTAGTCAAACACACACTATATATATACAATATGCAAGCATTAAATTAAGGGCCCATTGCATACAAAAAAAACCAGCCTCCAAAGATAGCAAAATAAAGGAAGCGAGACTCAAATCTCCTGAATGGCACTATAAAAAAGTTTCAAAGGGAGTTGATCTCGAGACTCCAGATTTGGCCAAGAAATCCGCAAGCGAGTTGGCATTCCGCGGAATCTGCGTCAAAAACACTTCTTTCTCCCTCGGTATTCGCTGCCACAAATCGTCACATTCGCCAAATAGGACTCTATATATATTTCCAAGGTCGGGTTTCATGTTTGAGAACCCATGATATTACCACCTTTGAATCACTTTCTATGTATAGGTTAGTTTCATCCATCAAGCCAGATTTCATAAATAATTGCAGGCCCTCCTTGATAGCAATCAACTCCACAAGATTAGATTCAAAAATGGCAATGAACTTTGAGGATAGAGCAAAGATCCTCCCTCCCGAGTCTCGTAGTACACAACCAATCACTGAAGGGCCCGACTTTCCTTTAGCTACACCGTCCACATTTAATTTGGACCACCCCATTGCTGGGGGACCCAACTGGTTGGAGGCATAATTTTCTTGATTTTGGACATCAGTTAGTTGAATGTGTTGGGCCATTACTGAGATAGGATATTTGCATTCAGGAATCTTTACTTTAAACCACCAAATGGCCCTTAGATTGATGAGTTCACAAATGTTATCCATATCTATAGGTTTTAATTTTGGTGGCATTATGAGGTGTATAGTTGTAGATTACTCTACAACTGTCAACACTTGTATGACCAATGTATATGACTACTGTTGATATTTAATGAAAGGAAACTCTTGCTGTTCAAAAAAAAAAAAAAATTCAATCAAACTTTATTATGTCATTCTCATTTCAGCCAATTTATTGTTCTAATTTCAAATTATAATTAAATCCACATAATATTTGATACCATATAGTCGTTGTGATATTTTAGCCCAAAACCATCCTAATTTAAAGTTTACTATGTCTATTCTTATTTCAGCCCAACTCAATCAAGTGTTCCAAACCCAATCTGACACCATACCATATGTTTATTTATTTATTTTTTATAGGTGACACCAACGTTAACCTTGTTGATTCAAATAGTTTGTATATATCTCTCTTTATATATTTATCTCATTGTCGTTTCTTATCTCATTGATAGACTAAAAAAATTTCAGTAGCGCTGCCCCCAAACGTTGGTACCCACTGAATAAGATTTCTGGTTACGCCCCTGAAGGGAACCATAAATCCCAGAAAATAGCTGTTGACAGGTCTGCTATATGATTTAACCTAAACCATGATTTAGGTTCCTTGGACTGGGGATTTATCTTAATTTGTTCTTTTCTTGTAGATCTAGGGTTGTCCTTTCTGTATGGGTAAGTCTAGTGTGAGAAGGTTCTCATATGAGAAGGGATTTTAACCGTTGGATGAGCATCTGGCCATAAGATTCTCAAGAATCTGGAAATGCATTTATTGTCAGATGCTCATCCAATGGTTAAAACCCGTCTTTTCATATGAGAAGCTGCTCACTATAGACTTGCCCTTCTGTATAATGTGCTAAAAATTGCTCATGCTCACAGCACTACCGAACAAATAGTTTTCTAAACCAAAATTAATCTCATACCTTGTTTTTTTTTTTTTTTTTTTGAAGAGTATCATATGAAATTGAAGTTCTACAAACTTCAGACAAGTTATAATATTCCAAGGAAACAAAGATAACTAAGAGCTATTTCCTAACTTAAGGGCTCAAATAAAAGGACTACAAGAAGAGTAAGAGATTCACACTTTTCTGACTTATCCATGTTTTGTAAGCAACCAAACAAACTTGAAACCTTGTTCACTAAAAAGCTCAGCCTATTGACACACCTTAATGATTCAAAGAGTCACGACTCATTCCTCTATGGGAGGAAATAGAACACGTGACACGCCACAAAAGCTCATCCAATCAATTAAAAGATTATAGCAGCGGAAAAGAACTTAAAACAACATTGAGTATACAACTCTTTTGAAAACAATACCCTTCGAATTGTAAAATCCGTATGAATTTAAAAACGTAATTATATATTGAAACGAATGAATTTATGTTGAAAGGGGTCCCAAAGGCATCCTAAAAACCAATTAAAACATTTAAATTATTTCCGGAAGGGGTAGAAATAGGAAACATGTAGGGGGGTATTTCGACCGGTCGAATGGTCCCCTTCATTCGACCGGTCGAATGACCCTCGGGCATAAGTCCTTTAAGGCAGAGGGTACTTTGATCGGTCGATCTGACCCCTTTCGACCTAAAGAATGACCCTCTGACAGACTCTTGCCTAGAAGTCATCCAACCTTCACTCTTTTGCAACTCTTGAAAACATACTTGCATTAATCCAAACTTCACAAGTTATACAAAGATTTCAAGAACCTCATTGAGCCATATCAATCCATGAAAAGAAACGATAACGGTATAAGCTAAGGCTTATTTGGCTCAATTCACAAAAGTATTAACAACATTCATTCAAAACATGAAGTTGACTAGGTAAGTATTCCAAACATGAATCCATAAGAAATAGTGCTTACTACCTATTACAATATTACATCACCATTCCATGATTCCCAAGTTAATCCAAAACATAGTTTAGTTCCACAAAACACAGATTATACATTAGAATGGAAAAGTAAAAGTATTTACAAGGACTATCCTGTCGTCCCATCGACCTCACTCGTCTAGCTTCTTCTTTCCTTTCTTTTTTGTCACCTACAATGGAGTAAAGCTCCACTGCTCAGCTATATGCCGAGTGCACAATTTCTAACATATTCATATATGATCAATCATGCTTCAACTCATAATTCACATCAAATAGTCTATAGGGAGAAAACACGCATTCATCCGGCAACGGCAAGTCCAAGTCGTAAATCGCGATGCCAATGGCTAGTCCACGCCTACAACCATCGCAACTCAAGTGCCCTAGAAAGTCCAAGCCTTAAACCATGCATAGTAGTCATCGTTACTAAATTCTCAAACATCGAGAAGCTTACCCCGACAAGAATTTGTATAAAACTCCCATTTGACCCACATACCCATATGTAGGTAATGGTGGACAACTCACATAGTTTGACCAACACATGTCACCAAGGACTCCACGTATATGCAGTGTTGCCACCACTTAATGGGCCCCACCTACTATGGACCAGCCTAATACTATGCATGGTTCCCGACTGTACGCAGCGTTCCCGGGTCATTTCCCAGCCACTAGAGGACTGCTTTGCTGGGCCAGCAGGGCTTCGATCTGTTGCTGGATTTGACGCTGGCCCTCCAAGAGTTGCGCGAGGGTCACAGTGATCTGCTCAGATGTCATGATTGCCGTAGCCAGCGCCGAGGCCGGCGGAATACCCCGGTTGGCTTGCTGTGCAGTCTTCTCACCCTTCTTCGGAGGCATGGCTATCAGCCAAGAGATTTGTTGATGAGGAACTTGTCATTTCCCACAGACGGCGCCAAGCTGATGATGCCAAAAATTGGTAAGAGTAAAGTAGAGTAGATTAAGGAGAAAGAGAAAGTCTATTTTTTGTATGTGGTTCGGCCCTGTTAATGAGGGAACCTACATCCACGGCTGTGTTTGAGCACGTTCACTATACTATAAAAGAGCCGGGGGCCTGTGGTGAACCAACAAGTCTGGAGCTACCGTAGGCCGGCCGGGCATGTTGATGAATGCTATAGAGGTGCTGTGTAGACTGAAAAGTCGGCCCCTTCAATGGGGGGTGAGAGGTCTCTTTTATAGATGCAAGAAACCTACTCGTACAAAGAAAATAAAACATAATCCAATTGATATAGATTGACATTAATTGTAGGGGTTTCCTAATTGGATTAGGAAATAGTTTGCACTTTCTATTAGTCTTCTAGCTTGAGTAGGAAACTGCTCGGAATGCTTGGGATCATGCTTGTGGGTCCGGATGAGCTGTTCCTGTGGTGGGATGTGCCTGTGCGGTCTTCCCGGCCTATTGGCCGGGTCGAGGATGAACCGCTCGGGAGGCATCAGGTGGACCAAACCACTCGGGATGATGCTTGTCAATAGTTGCAGAATAGACCCGCTCGGGCATGGGCTGATTTTAGGTGTATCAATTACTAATAATATATAAAAGGGTATACAATTCTCTCTGAGGAACCTGACATTGACATAATAAAGGGACTTAATTACCTTGTACTTTTAATAGTTGACACTCATCTTCCTGGTTGGAGAAGAAAATTTAACAATTCTGGCGGTACATGTTATTGGGTGTTCTTGGGCCTCTCGCAATTTCAAAAGCTAGCTTATGAGGTGAGGCTTTCCTTCGCACTTATAAACCAACCATTTGCCCTTTCCACAATCAATGTGAGAAACCTAACTTAATCTCCCCTACACATAGCTCCTTTGATCGGCAAACCCTCGACCAGTCTCTCCCTTATGGCTATTGGGCAGAGATGTTGTATACTAGGCTCTGATACCAGTGTTGGGTAGTCTTGGGCCTCTCTCAATCCCAAAAGTTAGGTCATGACGTGGAACAAATGTTGGGTATCACTGTGATACCGTGTAGAATTGTATCCCTTCTCATAAATTTTAAATTTTTCTGAGTTGGAGGATTTTTTTGCCGAGTTTGATGGTAGGGGGCCAAATGATTGAATTTATACAAACTTTCTATTGGTTTGTGATACCATGTAGGATTTTATAACTGTTGTAATGAATATTTTTTCCGTGAGGTGAGGCTTTCCTTCACACTTATAAACTGACTATATGCTTCTTCCACAACTGATGTGGGAAACACCAATACATGCGAAAGTTCAATTCACTAGAGAAAGAAAAAAAAATTATGAAAAAATTAATAAATTTGATCGTAATTTATACCCTCAAGTCATATGAGAAAAAAAGTAATTTTAAGGAATTTGATTGATTTATTTATTTTATACGTTCTTGCTTTCGAAAGATAAAATAGTCATTCACAGAACGCATTAATTGAAATTTAACACTCAACTGACAGTTGGGTAATGTACGTGTTAGTGAATTTGCACTAAATATTAAAAAAAAGTACAATTAATAAAATAGAAATTACAACTGAGGAATACACAAAACAAATCAGGTCGAGGCACAGATATCTCGCTCTCTTTAAGGATATTCAAGCCCTCTACGGTTGGCAACGCCTTAGAACCGGTGTACTGGACATTCTCTCTGACTTGTCCCCTCCAGGATACAACTGCCCGACTGTTTTGTCGTTTGGCTCTGATCAACTCTGCACAAGAGATTGAGCCCAAAGCTCCACCAAATAAAACACCCTTCTTTGGCCTTAAATACTCTTTCCCTTTCTCTCTCTCTATGAATATTGAATTCTTGTTTCTTCTTCTTTTTTTTTTTGGTGTAATTTCTTGGTGTCCGAAAGGACCTATTTATAGGCAATGTATATCTTCTTAGGATTGGAAGTGAGTTAATGCAACTAAAAAAAAACGTAGATTTTACGTAGCATAACATTAGTTTAACATTGAACTTCTTTTAACATTTATAAAGGTAATATTAATCTCCTTCTAACATTTATTGTTGAGAAGGTCAATGATATCCCAATAATTATAGGATATATTAGGGAACAAGATTTGTATTGGAATAGATTAGATAGCAGATTTGTATTGCCTTTACTGTAAAGGATTTGTATTTCCTTTTGTATTTTAGCTTCCTGGAATAGCTTAGCACTGATATGGGAAACCTCTTGTATAAAGTTTAATTCTTTGATTCAATGAAATTAACTTTCAAGGAAAATTATTTCCTTCATTTTTTACATGGTATCAGAGCAGAGTTGAAATTTCTAGCTCTCTGCCTTTTACTTTTGCCTAAATTTTCTTTTATCACCATTTCCATCATCATGGTAACAGATCCACCTACGGATGGGGACAAGCACGATGCCGCCAATCCCTTTTTTCTTCACCATTCAGATCATCCCGGAATGGTGCTTGTTTCTAAGCCCCTCAATGGAGATAATTATTCGACCTGGTGTCGCGCTATGACCATCTCTTTAAACGCCAAATCGAAGTTAGGTTTTATAGATAGGACCATCACAGTGCCGTCTGCCAAGACCAAACCAGACGACTATGCATCATGGAAAAGATGCAATGATATGATCCTATCTTGGATCCTCAATTCACTCACATCGGATCTTGCTGATAGCGTCATATATTCAACCACCGCTCAAGAGGTATGGGAAGACCTTCGGGATCATTTTTCTCAAAGCAATGCCCCTCGTATTTTCCAAATTGAGAGGGACATCGCTTGTCTCGCTCAAGATCAAATGAGTGTTGCTACCTACTACACAAAGCTGAAAGGTTTATGGGATGAACTGGTAATGATACTGTTTGTTCTTGTGGGGCTGACCATAAGAGACGCAAATTGATGCAATTTCTCATGGGACTCAATGTGTAACAACCTGCATTTCATTAATTAATTCCAATTTGAATTTTCATGATTAATCTGTATTTGCATTTTCATATTTAAATCAATATGTATTGTCTGTTGTTATTAATTTCGATTATCATATTTGTAATTTTATTTCTTATCTAAAGTCTTAATTAAAACTCTTTGGGGGCAAACTGCAATTTCTGTAAAATTTGGTAATGCTTGTGTTGGATTCCAAAACTGTATTTCAAAACGGTGAAAATATTTACTTTGGACTCAATCAGTATTTTTATAAAACCGAAAAATCATTTCCTACATTAAATGAATTTTCTGTATTTTTGTTACAGACGCCGCGCCACGAAAATACCAATTTATGTTTAAAACTGTCTGCGCCGCGTTAAACTTGCACAGACTTTGGATTGGACGTAAAGATGGAAGTGACTTGTGCCTTACTTTCCATTTATGGAAACTAATGATTAGTTAGTGCCTTGTTTGACTATGCTTATTCGGTGTGTGTAGTGTTAAGGCCATAATCTACTTTTCCCAAACAACTAGCAATTTGCCCCCTACTAGTCTACTTGACTCTTGAATGATCTGTGAAGTTAATTGTAGTGTATCTATGTATACACATTGATTAGGTGCTGAGTTTTGGTTTGATTCTAACCAAACTAATATTGTAGAGTGATGAAGGCTTTACTTGGCCTCCAAGTCCATATCAATTTACTCTCTATATATGTATATACACTACCCACACTTTGTGAACACATCTGCACATTCTCACAAATCACACTGAGAGAAAAGAGGGAACACAGAGAGTTAATACAGAATATTATAGAGAGAGAAGCACATCACCATAGCTTTCAAGCTTGCAATTGGATTCTTATTTAGCTTTCTTTCTCAACAATTCCTTCAATCTCTTATTACCAGTGAGTATTATTAACTCACTCCCAATGTAATACATGTCTTGAGTTTGTTTTTATAGCTTAATCTGAAAATCACCATGGTTGATTTTACGTTGAAGTTCCATAGCTTGGAAATCATGAATTTCTAAACTTAACCAAAATCCATTTTTAGAGATGATTATGAAAGATTATACATCATATATACTATGTTTGAAGTTTTAGAGCCTAATTCATTCACATGAGAAAGTATACAAGAAAATTTGTTTTGTGATCTTTTAGTTTTTCATAAAATTCTTGAGTTATAGATTGATTCATGTAAAATTGGTTATAGATTCTTAATCCTCACTGAAAAACAAAGATTTTCATATATTACATGCCTCATTTACTTCCGGATTCAGAAATGGGTCAAAAGACCCCTGAAACTGAAAACAGGGCATTCTCCACGAAGAAGATGAAGTCTCTGCTTCATCTCGCGCCACGATCGCGCGAGTGGCCCGCGCGAGCGACCCATCGCTCGAGCGAGCTTCGTGTTTTCAGGCAGATAGAAAAGCTTTATATAGAAAATGAAAAATAGCCAGGTCGCGCGAGGGACCTTTCGTGCGAGCGACCCGCACGCGCGATCTTCCTGTACTCTGGCAGAAAGGAAAGTTTTAATAAAGAAAAATGAAAATTGGGTAGGTTGCGCGAGCGGCCCGCTCGAGCAACCATTCGCGCGAGCGGCCCGCGCGCGCGACTTTTGGCAGTTTCTAGTTTTTGTGTGTTTTCGTATAAGGGACTATTTGGATTAATTTTAAACCACTGTTAAGGTTCTGTTTGGGAATTTTATTAAAACAGAATACCATTGGTTATGTTGGAAAGATTGAAACGATGTATTATGACTTATCGATCCCCCTGCATACGTTGTTCCTTTAATTCGGCGAATTCCTTTATATTTAAATTCATGACATACATGTGGAGTCAGTGGTACATGCATGTGGGTGTCAGTCAGTGTGGAAAAGAGTAATGGTCAGTGTGGGAAGAGTATGAGATTGAGATTAAGATTGTGTGGTGGACACTCCCTGGTTATGGTGTACCAAAGTGTGACGTGTTGAGATCGCGGTGAGAGTATCTTTGTAATACGACGGTGGCAAAAATTGGACACTCTCTGGCGCCCATGGTAGCGTTAAAGTGTGTAACGCCGAACTCGGACATTCCCTGGCACCCATGGTAGTGCTAAAGTGTGGCCTACGGACACTCCCTGATACCCGAGTCTGGATACTGCGCGAGGGTTCCTCCGGTATTTGCATGGCGGTTTAGGTATTCAAAGTGTGAGGCATTAGACACTCCCTGGTACCCCGGACCAAAGTGTGAGGCAAACTGGACATTCCCTGGCACCCCGTTGCTAAAGTGTGGCTATCTTAGTGTTTCAAAGATACTGGAGTGAGATAGTGGGTTGTTGTGTTTTGTCGAGAGAAAAGAGTCGGTAAGATGAGTGTGGTACATTGTCTCATACACGATCATTTGTTTTAAATGAATGAACGACTTTTAAATATATTCCCTGTTACTTTTATAATTGAAATCTTCCTATGGTTAAACTGTTATTTTAACAAAACTGGAAAAATGGAAAAAGGTAAGTGGGTATGTGTTACATTTAAAGTTATGTTTTTAATACTTATCAGCTTCTTGAAGCTGACGACGTTGATGCGTCCTGGACATTCGTGTTCAGGCTTTTCAGGTTATGATCAAGCTGATCAGTACGACTATGCAAATTGAGAACAACTGCTGGAAACAGAATTTGCTTTCATGTGTTTTTAAGTTAAACTGATTTTGTTTATAAGGATGACTGTAATAGATGATAAATTATTATTTTGTGTTAAGGCGGTCTGTGCCTTAGTTGACCCCGTATCGTAAGATGTAATAAGTTAGTAAAACTTTTGTAAGCCTTGATTGTTCTGCTCTGATTATTATATATTGTTTATTGTTGTTCGACGCTTGGGACAGAATCAATCCTTCAAACTGTCGCGACCTACGGGTCCATGAAGGAAATTAAACGCTTTCCTTATTTATGCTACGTCGGGGCGTGACAGGATTTAGTGGTATCAGAGCCAGGTTATTATTTATCTCAGAATGAGTTTAGCCAGGTTAGGGTTTACCAGTTTAGACCCGATTTCATATTCCATTAAGTATTACACACCCGATGTTACGACAGGGAGGATAGACTCGGAACCCAAACGCCTAAGATTATCTCTTTCCTGATTTAAGTAAGTACCTTTTTCAGGTATAGATCCAGCTCAGCCCCTTTTTATACCTGATGCTTTTGGAGGGCATTGGGTTACGGTAGGAGCGATAGTGCCAGCTTCTGCGATACTTTATTTCACCACCATTGGGCAGCGTACAGCTGTTACTGTCGAGTTAGACCTCTGGCACTAGATTCATGTATTAGGACTGGTCGACTTGCCTCGTGTCCGCCTTGAGATTCTGTACTTTATCGAGATCCAGCGCTTAGTGCTTGTAGAGATGATTCGCTTGGTTAACAGCGATGCCTTCTATCTACCCCTTGAGGTTCAGGTTGTGCAGGCTCATCTTGCACAGCTAGAGATGCCTCCACCAGTCGTCCCCGCTGTTGAGGATGATGGTGACGATGACGTTGTGCTTGCTCCTATTATCGAGGACGCAGAGGAGGATGGCTTGGGTTGGGACGACTTCGCAGTTGACCTTGAAGAGGCACTTGCACTCGAGCCAGCCTTGCCTGAGGCAACTGCCCCTGGATCTGCTTCATTGTTGATCTCTTATAGCTGTAATTTTGGGGTAGGCCCCTCCCATGTTCAGCGACTTCATCAGGCCGACTCGCTTGACCTTTTGATGGCTACTTATGGCGATGACTGACCGTTTAGATATCGCCTTGTATATATTGACTACTTTTGACTATTAGCTCTATCTCTTTTTGCAAACTATAATTACATGCATTAGAGTGTAGGGCAATGACCCCATTTTTGTATCATTAACTCTTGCATGCGTCCTAACTCACATAGATAGGGTAGGCATTGACCTGATCATACATGCTTTTTTTTTGTATCAACTTGACAAGAAGTTATATATAAGATATACTCTTTTGAATATTGTCGTCATTTAAATTACTTCATAGCACTGTTGCATACATGTTTCTCATTCTACTATCACTATCATGCATAGAATGGCTGAAGGACTAAGGAGGAACAGGAATTTGATTGAGGGGGCACCCGAGGCTGCCGATCCTACGAGAATGTTCGAAGCATTTGTCAGACGTTTGGAGAGAATCAGTAATGCAAATGACAACCGACGAGACCGCGAAACTGGAGACAAACTGCTGGAGAGATTCCGTGCGCTCAGACCTGAGCAGTTTGCGGGTACTGCGGAACCCTGGAAAGCAGAACAGTGGTTAAGACAGATGGACCGCATGTTCGAAGTTGTCCAGTGCAACGAGATGGACAAGAGGAGGTTGGCTACATTTCAATTGACCGATGCTGCCGCAGATTAGTGGGATTCAGTCATAGCTACTATCGGAAATGGAGCCGCTATAGGAATGACGTGGACTGCATTCAAAGGAAGATTCCTGGAAAAGTACTTCCCGGCTACGGAGAGGCACAGAAGAGAGAAGGAATTCATGGATCTGATGAATAGAGTGTTCAAGCCTTATTTGGATCAGTTTGTCATCGTCTTCATTGATGGTATTTTGATCTATTCTAAGTCAGGAGAAGAACACGAGCAACATTTACGGATTACGATGTAGACGCTCAAGGACCACCACTTGTATGCCAAATTCAGTAAGTGTGAGTTCTGGTTACAAGAAGTGAAGTTTTTGGGACACAAGGTGTCATCTCAAGGAATTTCTGTGGATTCGTCCAAGACAGATGCTGTGTCCAACTGGGTTAGGCCGAGCAACCCTACAGAAGTTCGGAGTTTTCTTGGACTCGCAGGCTATTATCGGAGATTTGTTGAAGGATTCTCCAAGATAGCAGCACCTTTGACTGGGTTGACGAAGAAGAATTTGAAGTTCGAGTGGATAGAACAGCATGAGCGAGCCTTTCTAGAGTTGAAAGAGAGACTCACTACCGCACCAGTACTGGCTATACCCAAGCCTGATGAGAAGTTCACTATCTTTAGTGATGCGTCATATCAAGGGTTAGGGTGTATACTTATGCAAGATGGTAGAGTTATCGCTTACGGATCCAGACAGCTGAAGCCGAATGAGTTGAACTATCCTATTCATGATTTGGAGTTGGCGGCAGTAGTATTTGCACTCAAGATTTGGAGACACTATCTCTACGGTGAGAAGTTTGATTTATTCTCCGATCACAAGAGCCTAAAATATTTGTTCACACAGAAAGAGTTGAACATGAGGCAGCGCAGATGGATGAAGCTGATCAAAGATTATGACTTCACGTTAGAATACCACCCCGGTAAAGCTAATGTGGTCGCTGATGCTTTGAGTCGACAGACTCGTGAGACGATCGCCTCCTTAATGGTTAAAGAATGGCGAGCATTGGAGACTTTGGCGGAGTTAGATATACAGAGTGCTGAAGAAGGAGAAGGATAACTTTTCGGATGTCTTATCCTACAGCCTGTTCTTATCAACCGCATTATTGGAGCTCAGAAAGAAGATGAGAAATTTCGAGCATGGTTTGCGAAGATGTCAGAAAAAGACCCAACCGAATGGAAAGTGGGGATTGATGGAGGATATCGGTGCAAAATTAGATTATGTGTGCCAGATGTTGGAGAGCTTAGGAAGGATATTCTGGAAGAAGCACATAAATCAAGATATACAGTTCACCCAGGAGGGACGAAGATGTATAAAGATTTGAAGAGAAATTTCTGGTGGGAAGGCATGAAGAAGGATGTGGCCGAATTTGTATCCAAGTGTTTGACGTGTCAGCAAGTCAAGGCCGAACATCAGAGACCGTTAGGATTGTTGCAACCGCTACCTATTCCAGGTTGGAAGTGGGAGAATATAACCATGGATTTCGTGGTGGGATTGCCTCGATCACAACAAAATCATGATGTTATTTGGGTAATTGTGGATCGATTAACGAAGTCTGCTCATTTTATCGCTTACAGTACGACATATCCGGTGGAAAAGATGAGCCGGATGTACATACAACAAGTTGTGCGACTTCACGGTGCACCTGTGTCGATTGTGTCAGACCGTGACGCGCGTTTTACCTCTGGATTTTGGGAAAGTCTGCAAGAAGCTATGGGAACCTCGCTCAAGATGAGTACGGCTTTTCACCCTCAGACAGACGGACAGACTGAACGTGTTAATCAGATAATGGAGGATATGCTTAGGGCTTGTGTTATCAATTTTGAAGAATCTTGGGAGACACACTTGCCGTTGGTTGAATTTGCCTATAACAACAATTATCACACGAGTATCGGGATGGCTCCGTTCGAAGCATTGTACGGACGACCATGCCGTTCTCCTTTGTGTTGGGCAGAGGTTGGTGACACGGAGTTGTTGGGACCAGATTTGGTTAGAGAAACCAACGAGAAGATTTCTTTGGTCAAGGAAAGAATGAGGACCGCTCAGAGCCGGTATAAGAGTTATGCTGATCGACGCCGGAAAGATTTGGAATTTAGTATTGGAGATCACGTACTCCTTAAGGTTTCACCAACCCGAGGAGTAGTACGCTTTGGTCTCAAGAGAGGGAAACTAGCTCCGAGATTCATCGGACCGTTCGAGATTTTGGAGCGTGTCGGGAAAGTGGCTTATCGACTCGCACTACCTCCAAAGATGTCTGGGGTTCATAATGTATTCCATGTGAGTATGCTGAGGAAGTACATACGAGACCCCTCGCATGTGGTCAGTTATGATGATATTGAGACGAGTCATAACGTTTCTTACAAGGAGAGGCCCGTGAAGATTTTAGATCAGAGTATTAAGAAGCTGAGGAATAAGAACATTCCGTTGGTGAAAGTTCAGTGGAATCACCATGACGAGAACGAAGCCTCGTGGGAAGTCGAAACTGATATGAGGAAAAAGTACTCGGAGTTATTTCATGACTAGTTAGTCTTGATTTCGGGGACGAAATCCTGTTTAAGGGAGGAAGGATGTAACAACCTGCATTTCATTAATTAATTCCAATTTGAATTTCCATGATTAATTTGTATTTGCATTTTCATATTTAAATCAATATGTATTGTCTGTTGTTATTAATTTTGATTATCATATTTGTAATTTTATTTCTTATCTAAAGTCTTAATTAAAACTCTTTGGGGGCAAACTGCAATTTCTGTAAAATTTGGTAATGCTTGTGTTGGATTCCAAAACTGTATTTCAAAACGGTGAAAATATTTACTTTGGACTCAATCAGTATTTTTATAAAATCGAAAAATCATTTCCTACATTAAAATGAATTTTTTGTATTTTTGTTACAGACGCCACGCCACGAAAATACCAATTTATGTTTAAAACTGTCTGCGCCGCGTTAAACTTGCACAGACTTTTGATTGGACGTAAAGATGGAAGTGACTTGTGCCTTACTTTCCATTTATGGAAACTAATGATTAGTTAGTGCCTTGTTTGACTATGCTTATTCGGTGTGTGTAGTGTTAAGGCCATAATCTACTTTTCCCAAACAACTAGCAATTTGCCCCCTACTAGTCTACTTGACTCTTGAATGATCTGTGAAGTTAATTGTAGTGTATCTATGTATACACATTGATTAGGTGCTGAGTTTTGGTTTGATTCTAACCAAACTAATATTGTAGAGTGATGAAGGCTTTACTTGGCCTCCAAGTCCATATCAATTTACTCTCTATATATGTATATACACTACCCACACTTTGTGAACACATCTGCACATTCTCACAAATCACACTGAGAGAAAAGAGGGAACACAGAGAGTTAATACAGAATATTATAGAGAGAGAAGCACATCACCATAGCTTTCAAGCTTGCAATTGGATTCTTATTTAGCTTTCTTTCTCAACAATTCCTTCAATCTCTTATTACCAGTGAGTATTATTAACTCACTCCCAATGTAATACATGTCTTGAGTTTGTTTTTATAGCTTAATCTGAAAATCACCATGGTTGATTTTACGTTGAAGTTCCATAGCTTGGAAATCATGAATTTCTAAACTTAACCAAAATCCATTTTTAGAGATGATTATGAAAGATTATACATCATATATACTATGTTTGAAGTTTTAGAGCCTAATTCATTCACATGAGAAAGTATACAAGAAAATTTGTTTTGTGATCTTTTAGTTTTTCATAAAATTCTTGAGTTATAGATTGATTCATGTAAAATTGGTTATAGATTCTTAATCCTCACTGAAAAACAAAGATTTTCATATATTACATGCCTCATTTACTTCCGGATTCAGAAATGGGTCAAAAGACCCCTGAAACTGAAAACATGGCATTCTCCACGAAGAAGATGAAGTCTCTGCTTCATCTCGCGCCACGATCGCGCGAGCGACCCATGTGTTTTCAGGCAGACAGAAAAGCTTTATATAGAAAATGAAAAATAGCCAGGTCGCGCGAGCGACCTGCGCGCGCGATCTTCCTGTACTCTGGCAGAAAGGAAAGTTTTAATAAAGAAAAATGAAATTTGGGCAGGTCGCGCGAGCGGCCCGCTCGAGCGACCTTTCGCGCGAGCGACCCGCGCGCGCGACTTCTGGCAGTTTCTAGTTTTTGTATGTTTTCGTATAAGGGACTGTTTGGATTAATTTTAAAGCACTGTTAAGGTTCTGTTTGGGAATTTTATTAAAACAGAATACCATTGGTTATGTTGGAAAGATTAAAACGATGTATTATGACTTATCGATCCCACTGCATACGTTGTTCCTTTAATTCGGCGAATTCCTTTATGTTTAAATTCATGACATACATGTGGAGTCAGTGGTACATGCATGTGGGTGTCAGTCAGTGTGGAAAAGAGTAATGGTTAGTGTGGGAAGAGTATGAGATTGAGATTGAGATTGAGATTGTGTGGTGGACACTCCCTGGTTATGGTGTACCAAAGTGTGACGTGTTGAGATCGAGGTGAGAGTATCTTTGTAATACGACGGTGGCAAAAATTGGACACTCCCTGGCGCCCATGGTAGCGTTAAAGTGTGTAACGCCGAACTCGGACATTCCCTGGCACCCATGGTAGTGCTAAAGTGTGGCCTACGAACACTCCCTGATACCCGAGTCTGGATACTGCGTGAGGGTTCCTCCGGTATTTGCATGGCGGTTTAGGTATTCAAAGTGTGAGGCATTGGACACTCCCTGGTACCCCCGACCAAAGTGTGAGGCAAACTGGACATTCCCTGGCACCCCGTTGCTAAAGTGTGGCTATCTTAGTGTTTCAAAGATACTGGAGTGAGATAGTGGGTTGTTGTGTTTTATCGAGAGAAAAGTGTCGGTAAGATGAGTGTGGTACATTGTCTCATACACGATCATTTGTTTTAAATGAATGAACGACTTTTAAATATATTCCCTGTTACTTTTATAATTGAAATCTTCCTATGGTTAAACTGTTATTTTAACAAAACTGGAAAAATGGAAAAAAGGTAAGTGGGTATGTGTTACATTTAAAGTTATGTTTTTAATACTCACCAGCTTCTTGAAGCTGCCGACGTTGATGCGTCCTGGACATTCGTGTTCAGGCTTTTCAGGTTATGATCAAGCTGATCAGTATGACTATGCAAATTGAGAACAACTGCTGGAAACAGAATTTGCTTTCATGTGTTTTTAAGTTAAACTGATTTTGTTTATAAGGATGACTGTAATAGATGATAAGTTATTGTTTTGTGTTAAGGCGGTCTGTGCCTTAGTTGACCCCGTATCGTAAGATGTAATAAGTTAGTAAAACTTTTGTAAGCCTTGATTGCTCTGCTCTGATTATTATTGTTTATTGTTGTTCGACGTTTGGAACGGAATCGATCCTTCAAACTGTCGCGACCTACGGGTCCATAAAGGAAATTAAACGCTTTCCTTATTTATGCTACGTCGGGGCGTGACACAATGAGTCCTATAGTGCAATCTGAGGCCAGATACTATTGATGAATCCGCTGCCTGATGTTACGAAGGCTTACTCTTCTATTACACAATAAGAGAAGCAGCGAAGCCTGGGCGCTGCACGAGAGACAACAGAAAACGCAGCCATGACTGTTCAAAGAGACGAACCAGCAGCCATGGTTGTCCGACAAGGACAAGGTTCTTCTTCTTCTCGTTCCAACTCGTCTAATCGAAAACCATTACATTGCTCTTACTGTGATCAAGACCATCATGTGCGAGAGACATGTTGGAAATTGAATGGGTATCCACCAGGACACCCAAAACATAAATCCAACAGGTTCAATCAAGGAGGCAACCATTCTAAGCACAACAATAATCAGTCTTCGGCCAATAATGTCAAGGAGGGTCCAACGATGCAGGAGATGCAATCAGTGATGAATGGGCTTTCTGATTTGCAATTCCAGCAAATATTGTCTATCATGAATGGTAAAGGAACACCACAATCCGCCAACCCTAAGGCTAATGCTGCTAGCATTACTTCAGGTTTGTCACAAGAACCGTTGCGCCTCCATCGATTAATTATCGATAGTGGTGCAACTGATCACATTACTTCATCTCCCAATCTACTTGTCAATAATGGTAAGAACACCTTTTTACCACCAGTAATTTTGCCAAGTGGAGAGCAAGCTCCAATTACATCTACTGGGACTTTACCATTGAATTCAATTATCTCTTTGAAAAATGTACTTGGTGTACCATCTTTTAAGGTGGATTTGATGTCTGTAAGTCGTGTCACAAGGGGTCTCAATTGTTCCGTAACTTTTTTTCCTCATTGGTGTATTTTACAGGACTTGACGACGAGGACGACGATTGGTTTGGGTAAACAACGAGACAGACTTTATTACTTGGTTGCGTTGGCATCGGAGAAATCAAAACCTCAAATCCAACCCTCAGCAGCAGTTGCTTCATCTTGTACCCAAGCCATCTCCTCCACCGACTTATGGCATCGTCGATTGGGGCATTTATCTTCCTCTAGATTAGATTTTATGGCAAAAAATGTGTTGAATTTCAATTTTAAGGCAAATAATCCTTGTGATGTTTGTGCCTTTGCAAAACAAAGTAGACTTCCATTTTTTGTTAGCTCAATTTCATATGTTAGACCTTTTGAATTAATTCATTGTGATATTTGGGGTCCTTACAGAATTGCTTCTCTTTCTGGTGCGAAATATTTTTTAATCATTGTAGATGACTATTCTAGATTTATATGGGTGTTTTTTATGCAACACAAGAGTGAAACACAACATTTCCTTGCCAATTTTTTTTCTTTTGCCCGAACACAATTTAATGCCTCTATAGCTAATCTTCGAGTTGATAATGGAAGGGAATTCTCTTCTATGATGATTTTTTTTCAAAAAAATGGCACAACCTTTCAATATTCTTGCGTTGACACGCCTCAACAAAACGGAGTAGTAGAACGCAAACATCGCCATATCCTTGAGTCAGCTCGAGCCCTTCGCTTTCAAGCCAATCTCCCTTTGCGGTTTTGGGCAGAATGTGTCCTCACTGCCGTCCATCTCATTAATCGTTTGCCCACACCACTCCTTTCTCGGCAAACTCCTTTTGAACGGCTATATGGCAAGGTCCCTTCTTATTCTCATCTTAGGGTTTTCGGGTGTCTTGCATATGCTACTGATGTGCATATTCCTCATAAATTTGCTCCTCGTGCCAAGCGTTGTGTTTTTCTTGGATACCCGGTCGGTCAGAAAGCTTACAAGCTCTATGATCTTACCACCCTTAAAGTCTTTACTAGTCGTGACGTGTTTTTTCATGAACATTTTTTTCCTTTTATTTCCACTCCACCCAAACCCACTTCTTCAAATTCAGCACCTGTTCTTCCTAATTCTGTGCTTGACCCTTTCCCTTCGGAATCCTTTTCAACCATCTAGCCCACACCACCACTAGAACCGGTCCAGTCCACACTAAACCCGATTCAGCCTGCAGTTCCTCCTTCTGGATCTGCAGAACCACTTTCTCCTTTGGGTTCGGTTCAGTCCATTCCCGTTGGTCCGATTCAGCCCTCTCTAGATAGTCCTCCTCCCGCACCAGCATTACGTCGCTCTCAGTGTCCCCATGTTCCTCCTCCGGCTCTACATGATTATGTTTGCCACCAAGTGACGTCTCCCAAACCATTGCTGCCTTCGTCGTCTGGTCCACAAAAAGGTACGCGGTATCCTCTTTGTAACTTTCTCTCTTATCATCGTTGCTCCCCACAACATCGTTCTTTTGTTGCTACTATTAATTAGGATGTTGAACCTTCATCTTACACCGAAGCAGCTTCTCATACCCTCTGGCAAGCAGCGATGCAATCTGAATTGGCAGCTTTAGAGGCTAATAACACTTGGTTTCTCACTTTTCTTCCTCCTGGCAAACAACCAATTTGTTGTCGTTGGGTTTATAAAATCAAACGTCACTCGGATGGCACCATTGAACATTACAAAGCTCGCTTGGTGGCGAAAGGTTACACACAGCTAGAGGGTATCGATTATCATGACTCTTTTTCTCCCACTGCTAAAATGATTACTGTTCGTTGTTTACTGGCTCTCGCAGCTGCTCAGAATTGGTCTCTTTCCCAGTTTGATGTCAATAATGCTTTCCTTCATGGTGATCTCCACGAAGAAATTTATATGTCTCTTCCTCCTGGTCTTCCGCGACAGGGGGAGAACCTGGTGTGTCGCCTCAATAAATCGTTATATGGTTTAAAGCAAGCTTCCCGTCAATGGTTTGCCAAGTTTTCTACAGCAATCCAAGCTGCCGGATTTGTTCAATCCAAAGTGGATTACTCATTGTTCACATGTCGAAAAGGCAAAACCTTTACAGCTTTGTTGATATATGTTGATGATATTCTCATTACGGGTAATGATCTCACTGCTATATCTACTCTCAAGCAATTTCTGCATAGCCGTTTTCGGATTAAAGATTTGGGTGATTTGAAGTATTTTTTAGGCATTGAAGTCTCTCGATCAAAGAAAGGTATTTCCATCTCACAACGGAAATACACTTTGGAAATTCTAAAAGATGGTGGATTTTTGGGTGCTAAACCTGTGAACTTTCCCATGGAACAAAACATAAAGCTCTCGGATGAAGGTGAATTGCTTAGAGATCCGTCTCAATATAGGCGTCTTGTGGGACGACTAATTTATTTGACCATTACCCGGCCAGATATCACTTATTCGGTACATGTGTTAAGCAGATTCATGCATGCACCACGCAAACCACATATGGAAGCTGCCTTACGTGTGTTGCGTTTTTTGAAAAGTAGCCCAGGACAGGGTTTATTTTTCCCTTCTCAGAATGATTTATCTTTGCGAGCTTTTTCTGATTCGGACTGGGCTGGTTGCCCAATGTCTCGTAAATCCACTACGGGTTATTGCATTTTTTTGGGATCTTCTCTTGTTTCTTGGCGGACGAAGAGACAGAAAACCGTGTCTCTCTCCTCAGTGGAAGCCGAATATAGAGCCATGACTAACACATGCTGTGAATTATCTTGGTTACGCTCATTATTGAAAGATTTACGAACATTGCATCCGAAACCGGCATTGTTATATTGTGATAATAAAGCAGCCTTGCACATAGCAGCTAATCCTGTTTTTCACGAAAGAACCAGACACATAGAGATGGATTGCCACTTTATTCGGGACAAAATACAAGAAGGTTCGGTTGTAACCAAGTATGTTGCTTCAACAGATCAGCTTGCGGATGTGTTTACTAAGCCATATATTGGGAAAGGAAGCTTTCTCTACCATGGTACGCAAGTTGGGAGTTCTTGACATTCACTCTCCAACTTGAGGGGGAGTGTTGAGAAGGTCAATGGTATCCCAATATTTATAGGATATATTAGGGAACAAGATTTGTATTGGAATAGATTAGATCGCAGATTTGTATTGCCTTTACTGTAAAGGATTTGTATTTCCTTTTGTATTTTAGCTTCCTAGAATAGCTTAGCACTGATATAGGAAACCTCTTGTATAAAGTTTAATTCTTTGATTCAATGAAATTAACTTTGAAGGAAAATTATTTCCTTTCATTTTTTACATTTATTGAAGTAATGTTAATTCTCCTTTTAACATTTAATGAAGTAATTTATTAAATATTAAAATATTACAACAGTATGTAATTAAGGTCAGTGGTACAAACAAATTAAACTTAAGATGGTTGACGGAATTTCTGAACATCCAATGAAGATCACATAAAATTTAAACTTAAGATGGTTGACGGAATTTTTGAAATTACAATGAAGATCAATTTATTTGGGAAAATACTTTTGCTCACCTAAAAAATGGTTCACCAATGCTCACCCAAGCATCCCATTGGCCAATGCAGTGGAAGTTAGGATTAAACATTATTTAATATTTAATCCTGAATCCCACTGCATTGGCCAATGAGATACTTAGATCAGCATTGGTAAACTATTTTTTTAGTGAGCAAAAATGCTCTCTTTATTTGGTAGATACCTCAAAGAGCGTCACTGTAATTTAGCCTTGATACACAACTTTCTTTATGACATGAAATTTTAATTTATTTTTGAACAGTAGAAGTTTCATTAAGTTGTCGAAAAGGCCAAAGAAATACATACAAGAACTCCCAACTCACAAAGCATATGAAATCAATATCTAAGAACAAACTTAAATATGGTATAAGAAATATGATATAAACAATTTTCAGACTAATCATTGTTTGCGAGATTCTTACATATATATGCATGTTGATTAATCCTGTCTGATTGGGCCTGCGCACAGGCTCCTACTGTCCAGTCCAAACTACTGTCCAAGGGGCTATGCATGGTTTAGTCACAAAGAGTGTGCCTCGTCCACGTGTGGTGCTATGATTTGTTAGGTTAATTCTGATCATATCAAAATTGTACACAAGGAAGATACAAACATTGGACCAATGAACCATTTTCCTTGTGGTCAGATGGCAAGGCCTCTGGGTATAACATCCAGAGGTTTCAAGTTTGAATCTCAAGGGGGTGACCACAGGTGATTCACCCGGATGCCCTGGCCTCGTGGAATTAGTCGAGATGCGCGCAAACTGGCCCGGACACCCACAGTTATAAAAAAAAAAAAAAAAAAACATTGGACCAATGTGAACTTGGACGCGAACGTGTCAAAATGTAGAAAACCATTTTCTCATGTAACTTGGATGCGAACGTGTCAAAATGTAGAATACCATTTTCTCATGTTAATATCATCAAGAGCACACGTGCATGCACACACATATACATACACATATATTTAGAGGACAAGCCGCAATTAGCACCAGGTCTTTGTTCCAAGATATAGGCTCAAGCTAATTAAATTCAGTCAAGCACAAAAGCTTATATTGTACGTGGTGCTTTCACCTTTGTTCACTATTATTTTATTTATTTCTTTATCATTATTTTTTTTACGGTAGCCAATATTTACGGTCAGTTTTGCAACAATTTTTAGAATTATAAGTAATTGTAGAATTCCAAAAATTAGAATATAATTCTCTAGCAAATCAGATTCTGCAATTTAGTTGAAAAAAGGGGTAAGGCAGTCGAAGATATTTGCGGTTACACAAAAATGACTGTAGACAATTTTAAGCCAAAAATAATTTTTTTTATTTTTTTTAGAATTGAACCACAAAAACAAAAGTTGCGACCAAACAAGCTCTTACTCAATCGCAAGACCAACCAATACTAGAGTTGATAGAGTAGGTACTATGGGTCGAAACACTTAGCACTAGCAATGGAGTAACAACAACGGTCACAAAGGAGGGACAACAAACACCATAAGGATGTACCACAATATATTGCTCAATAATACTTGGAGCACCAAAGGTCACAAAAAACTTTCACAAAATGAGTGGAAAGTCTACTTGGCATAATAGGTGGAAGTCTACTTGTGGTTAGTTGTTGGTGGACCCTATTATGCCAAGTAGACTTTCCACTCATTTTGTAGAAGTTCTTTGTGGCCTTTTGTGCCCCAAACATTATTGTATATTGCTTGAATACCAATCAAGTCCTAGTAAGTTTTTGAGCACAGACAAATCTTACAAACATAATCCACAAATATTACAATGTATTTATCTTTCTTTTAATAGGGATCACTGTATACCCAAAGACTTACTCATCAAGACTAGAGATGTAACCAATTAACGTGTGGAGATTGTCAACCCCATCACAACTTCAAAGAAATGTGGGATTTGAAGACCTTATTTTTATTTTTATTTTTTTTCACTTTTCTCGTAAAAATAATCCGACAATTAACTTACATAAACACTTATAATTCAACCACTACGCATTTGATAACAATTATAATTTGAATTGTGAGCTCCACAAAGTAAGTAAAAAAAAATCCGACAATTAACTTACATAAACACTTATAATTCAACCACTACGCATTTGATAACCATTATAATTTGAATTGTGAGCTCCACAAAGTAAGGATTATCTGCAGCATCAACCGATGTTTGTCAACACTTCAATTCTTTCCCTTAAGTAAAAAAAAAAATGAAAAAAAAAAGGAGACAAAACTCAAGTTGTTGTCAAACGCTCATTGGTGATGTTGAGTTGGCAGCACCTAAAGTGATGCCGACAATCCTTATGTGAGCTCCAAGTGAGAAGAAACCATGAGCAATAGTAAAAGAGTACGTTTCCTAAATCTGTATCCGAAATTAACACAGGTGACAGTGGACCTGATTGATTTTCATTAGAGGTTTTTGACGTGATCCCACCATTATTAAAAGTGATCCCATTCCATATGTGCTCACATTTGAAAGTACAAATTTTAAAAAATATAACATTACTAATAATATATAAAAGGGTATACAATTCTCTCTGAGGAACCTGACATTGACCTAATAAAGGGACTTAATTACCTTGTACTTTTAATAGTGGACACTCATCTTCCTGGTTGGAGAAGAAAATTTAACAATTCTGGCGGTACATGCTATTGGGTCTTGCAATTTCAAAAGCTAGTTTATGAGATGAGGCTTTCCCTTGCACTTATAAATCAATGATTTGTCCTTTCCACAATCAATGTGAGAAACCTCAACTTAATCTCCCCCACACATAGCTCCTTTGATCGGCAAACCCTCGACCAGTCTGTCCCTTATGGCTGTTGGGGCAGAGATGTTGTATACTAGGCTCTGATACTAGTGTTGGGTAGTCTTGGGCCTCTCTCAATCCCAAAAGTTAGGTCATGATGTGGAGCAAATGTTGGGAATCACTGTGATACCGTGTAGAATTGTATCCCTTTTCACAAATTTTAAATTTTTCTGAGTTGGAGGATTTTTTTGCCGAGTTTGATGGTAGGGGGCCAAATGATCGAATTTATACAAACTTTCTATTAGTTTGTAATATCATGTAGGATTTTATAACTGTTGTAATGAATATTTTTCTCATGAGGTGAGGCTTTCTCTCACACTTATAAGCTGACCATATGCCTCTTCCACAACTGATGTGGGAAACACCAATACATGCGAAAGTTCATTTCACTCGAGAAAGAAAAAAAATTATGAAAAAATTAATAAATTTGATCGTAATTTATACCCTCGAGTCATATGAGAAAAAAGTAATTTTAAGGAATTTGATTGATTTATTTATTTTAGAAATATAAGGTTTAGTCCCTCATAATGGGTCAAAAGAAAAATTAGTCTATTTGACTTTTTATTTTTGAAATCAGTACTCTTACCATAAGGATAATTAGAAATTGATCCTTTTCCCTCTTTTTGAATATTTTTTTCAGACTTATATGCCCTTGCTATATATTAATTTCTGAAATTTATATTTCAATACCTGTTCTTGTGCTTAAATAGGACCATCCCCATTCAATTTTCTTTGAATGCAGCCATTAATTCTAACACCATTTTAGGGTTTCAAAATCAAAATTTCTCAAAATATCTACACTTTCCCTTACCATCCTCATCAATATCCCAAAACACAAAAATACAGAGAAATTTCTCACATCAACTAAAGAGGAACGCAAAGCAATCGTCGTCGGAAACAACCTTCTCACTGTCTCTGTGAAGACCACCCTTTACAATTCGAAGACAGAGGGTTCTAGAGAGAGAAAAAGAGAGAAAGGATGTCAGGAATTGGTCCGATCACGCAAGAATGGGAGCCAGTGGTGATCTGCAAGAAGGCGCCGACGTCCGCTGCCCACAAGGACGAGAAAGCCGTCAACGCCGCTCGCCGCGCTGGCGCCGAGATCGGAACCATAAAAAAATATCTGTTCATCTCACTTGTTAGTGTCAAATATAGATCTAACTTGTTTCAGGTTCTAAAAATATTCACACATTTGATAATTTTTTCATCTGGATTTGGAGAGACATCTAGTGCAATCGATATCAATCCTCATTTAGTATTTATGGATATTATTCTTTCTTACTCTGTTCGGATATGTTTCATTAGTTGAATATGGATCTGCCTTTATCTATGGATTCATCCCTGGTTTTTTCCTCACTTCATCATGTCTTCTATGAAATTAGTCAGATGGTTGAAGTAACCGAATCGGACACTAGACACTCGGATATGTATGAACTAGCATTCTTATGTGGAGCCATGGATACTTTTGTTTATTTAATATGTGACTTTAATTCTGAAGTTTGCCTGCTCTGTTTCTTTGTTCTCCAATTGTTTGACTAATATAGTACTATGTATACTTTTGTGTGTGTGTGTTGTTGTTTTTACTAAAAAAAACTGCTATGTATACTTCCATGGTAAAAGACCCAACCCCACTTCTGTTGTTTTTTCTATATATGTTTTGTTACCGTAAATATGTATATATTCTGAATCTCTCCCCTTTGTGAAGATATATGTGTATATATTTCGTATATATATATATATATATATGGTGGTCTATTGTTTTGTATCATTGATCTCACAAAGTGTGAATTTTTACTTTTGAATTTTTGAAAGGTGAGTAATTTGTTTTAATTTGGTTAGAAAAAAAGTTAGTAATTTCTCACTGTAATATAAAAAAAAAAAAGGTGAGCAATTTGTTTTATTTGGTGAGAAATTTCTCACCAAATCCATGTATATTGTTGCTGCATTTTAGTGTTTAGATAGTTTTAGTGTGAATTTTCGACAGTGTGAGAAATTTCTCACAAAGTGTGGATTTTTACTTTTGAGTTTTGATGGTGAGTAATTTGTATTATTAATGAGAAATTTATGGTTTACTAACCATAATGAGAAATTTCTCACTTATGGTTAGTGTTGCATTTTAAAGTGAGTTGCATTTTAAAGTGAGAAATTTCTCATTATGGTTAGAAGTGAGACTTTCTCATGATAATATACAGATTTTCGTACCTTGTTATTGAGAAGTTTCTCACTTATGTTATTTTAAAGTGAGGAATTTCTCACTTTTCATTCTCAATTGTATAATTTTTTTCCTGTTAATTCTTTATTTCTTTCTATATATATATATATAAAATAAATTTGGGTTTTGAATTTCAAACCCATGATTTATGGGAGTATTTCTCTCTCTATATATATAGCTATATATATATATAACAAAACTTGGGTTTGAATTTCAAAACATTAATTTAAGGGAGTAGGGGTATTTTGGTCCTCAAAATAGGTGAGGGACTAATTGTTAAGTTGACATATGAAATGGATCAATTTCTAGAAACGGCTACAATAAAGGACTGAAATCTAAAGAACCCTATTTATTTTATACGTTCTTGCCTTCGAAAGGTAAAATAGTCATACACAGGACGCATTAATTAAAATTTAACACTCAACTGACAGTTGGGTAATGTATGTGTTAGTGAGTTGTATTAAATATTAAAAAAGTACAATTAATAAAATGAAAATTACAACTGAGGAATACACAAAACAAATCAGGCCGAGGCACGGATATCTGGCCCTCTTTAAGGAGATTCAAGCCCTCTACGGTTGGCAACGCCTTAGAACCGGTGCAGTGGACATTCTCTCTGACTTGTCCCCTCCAGTATACAACTGTCCGACTATTTTGTCGTTTGGCTCTGATCAACTCTGCGCAAGAGATTGAGCCCAAAGCTCCACCAAATAAAACACCCTTCTTTGGCCTTAAATACTCTTTCCCTTTCTCTCTCTCTATGAATATTGAATTCTTGTTTCTTTTTTTTTTTTGGTTTTTTTTTTTGTTTTTTTTGGTGTAATTTATTGGTGTCCGAAAGGACCTATTTATACGCAGTGTATATCTTCTTAGGATTGGAAGTGAGTTAATGCAACTAAGAAAACGTGGATTTTACGTAGCATAACATTAGTTTAACATTGAACTTCTTTTAACATTTATTGAGGTAATGTTAATCTCCTTCTAACATTTACTGAAGTAATGTTAATTAATTCTCCTTTTAACATTTAATGAAGTAATGTTAATTCTCCTTTTAACATTTAATGAAGTAATTTATTAAATATTAAAATGTTACAACATTCCCCCACTCATTTTAATATTTAAATTTTAACACGTTAGAGAATTTTCAGCCAAGGAGGAATAATTATGCATAACGAAGGTGTGCTCTGCATTGAACCTTCACTTAGTGAAACAATAATCTCTACTCCAGAGCCAGAGTGGTCTTTGACTGCTTCAGGGAAATAAATTAAGTATTACGGCTCACACATAATCATCCAAGTGTTGACATATATGAGCTTTCATAGCTAGCACATTACGGCCTTGTGCTGATCCTAGTTTCATGAATGTATATGAGAATAAGCCCAATTCTCATAGAGAGCGGCCTCACTCTCACGTTCACATAGGTGAAATCTGTCTACGGTGCTCCTGTAATTCTGACACCCTACTCATAAGAGCTACATATACTCATTAAGAGTTTATAACAACTCAACCTCCATACATTACAGGATAAATACACTCACATCATAGGGATAGATCCTCCAAATAAAAAATAAAAATAAACTTTTTTATTTTTTTATTTTAAAAATAGTGCATTTCTTCCGACCACCATATGATTCGTTTTTCCCATTGAACCCAGATCTCAGGATCTGATCTGGTCACCGGGTTGGGTATCCTCATACGTGGCTCTTGAATTTATGGACTTTAACCCCATCCCCCTCGATGTGTTCCAGACCCTTTCTCTTGCTAAGGCCTTAGTTAATGGATCTGCAAGATTATCAGTAGATTTAATATAATCCACATTAATGATGCCACTACTCAAATATGATCTCACAGTACTGTGTTTTCTCTTTATAGGTCTGGATTTACCGTTGTAATAACGGCTTCTCACTCTACTAATCGCAGCAGTGCTATCACAATGAATTAATATAGGTGGGACATGTTTTTCCCAAAGTGGAATTTTAAATAACAAGTCCCTTAACCAGTTTGCTTCCTCACTTGCTGAAGCTAAAGGTATCAGTTCAGCTTCCATAGTAGAATTAGCAATCATGGTTTGTTTCTTAGATTTCCAACATATAGCACCACTACCCAAAGTAAAAATATAACCAGTGGTAGAGATAGAGTCACCTGACAAAGTATTCCAATCGGCATCACTATAACCTTCAAGAACAGCAAGATACTTTTTATACAACAAGCCATAATTTTTGGTACCAACTAAATATTTCATCACACGTTGCATGGCTAGCCAATGATCCATACCTGGCTTGCTAGTAAATCTGCTAAGTACCCCCCACTGCATAGGCGATGTCAGGTCTAGTACAGTTTAGTTGCACAACGCAAACTGCCAATCATGCTAGCATATTCCTTTTGATTAATAATTTCCTTTTCACTTTTGACAGGAAATAAGTGAACACTAGAATCAAAAGGAGTAGTCACATGCTTGCAATTTACAAAGTTAAACTTTGTCAATATTTTCTCAATTTACCACGACTGGTCAAGTAAAATACCATCACATGTTTTTTGTAATTTTTATTCCCAAAATGAAATTAGCCTCACCAAAATCTTTCATATCAAAATGGCTACTAAGCATATTTTTTGTCTCATTAATAATATGCAAATTAGAGTCAAAGATTAACATATCATCAACATAGAGGCTAATAATAACATGTGAATTTTCAAAAGATTTAGTGTAGATACATTTATCACACTCATTTGATTTGAAACCATTCTCAATCATACATGAATCAAAATTTTCATGCCACTGTTTAGGTGCCTGCTTTAAGCCATATAGCGATTTAGTAAGTTTGCACAGTTTTTTTTCTTGCCCAGGTTCAATGAACCCCTCAGGTTGGTCCATGTAAATTTCCTCATCTAGGTCCCCATTTAAAAATGCAGATTTTACATCCATTTGATGATTTTGTAAATCATATATCGCAGCAACTGCAATGAGCAGTCTAATGGATGTCACTTTAGTAACCAGAGAAAATGTATCAAAGAAGTCAAGGTCTTCCTTTTGTTTAAAACCTTTTGCAACAAGTCTAGTCTTGTACTTATCTCTAGTTCCATTTGGTTTAAACTTTTTTCTAAGGACCCATTTACAGCCAATAGTTTTACAGCCTGGTGGTAAATCTACTAGTTTCCATGTTCTATTAGAAACTAGCGAGTCAATTTCATCATTTACATCCTCTTTCCAGAAAATAGCGTCATTTGAAGATAATGCTTCTGTCAAAGAGATAGGATTTTCATCAATATTGAAAACATGATAGTCAGGGCCATAATCTTTTTCAATTCTTCTTCCTTTACTTCGGCTAGGTTCAAAATCAGAAGTTTCTTGGTTTTGTAAAAGAGTAGTAGAAGAATTAGGTTCTAAAGACACTTCTTCTTGACCCCCACTAGTTCTCAATTTAAAGGGAAATTTTTCTTCATGAAAAATAGCATCCCCTGATTCAAATGTTACATTGTTTTCAAATGTTACATTGTTTTCAATATCTAAAAATCTGTAGGATGTACTATTTAAGTCATAACCGAGAAAAACACAAGTGGCAGCTCTTACACCCAGTTTAGGTCTTTTGGGGTCAGGTAGCCTCACATAGGCAAGACCGCACCAAACTCTAAAATATCCTAAATTTGGCTTATGCCCTTTCCATAGCTCAAATGGGGTTAATTTAGTCTTTTTGTGTGGCACATGATTTAGGACATAACAAGCAGTTAACACTGCTTCCCCCAAAGATTTGAGGGTGCACCTGAATCTATCAACATGGCATTAGTAATTTCAATAAATGTTCTATTTTTCCTTTCAGCCACACCATTAGAGGCAGATGAGTATGGAGGTGTGGTTTCATGGATAATTCTTAATGATTGAACAAAAGAGTTGAACCCAGTGGATTCATAATCACGACCTCTGTCACTTCTAATTCTTTTAATCTTTTTACTGAATTGATTTTCCACTTCAAGAAGGAATTCTTTGAACTTATCAAAAGCATCACTTTTATTTTTCAGTATATATATATATATATATATATATATGCATATCTGGAAAAATCATCAATAAAAGTGATAATATATTTATTTCCCCCACGAGCAAGTCAGTGGTCCTTTCTACACTTTATGAGGTCGTTTAGTAATTTTGGCTTTACTACATGTTTCACATTTTTCAAAACTTTTGTTCAGCTTTGGAATTAATCCTAATTGACTCATTGTGCCCACATATCTACTATTGACGTGACACTGACCAGAATGCCAAAAATTCACACAAGAGAGCATGTAAACAGAACTAGTAGATGCTTTATTAATTTCAATGTTTAACTTAAACATACCGTCACAAGCATTACCCTTGCCCACAAATATTCCTTTTTTAGAAATGACATATTGGTCAGATTCCATTGTTTGTTTGAAGCCAGCTTTATTGAGAAGAAAACTTGACATTAAGTTCTTTCTCATGGAAGGTGTATAAAGTACATCTTTTAAAGTCAGCACCTTTCCAGATGTGAAGTTCAACTCGACCTCACCACTCCCAAGTACTTGAGTGGTATGAGAATCACCAAGCATAACAGTCTTAGGTGCCTCATAGGGAGTGTATGCCTTGAACCAATTTTTATTATAGCAAACATGCCTATTGGCACCAGAGTCTGCCCATCATCCTTCTGTGCTTTGCACCATGTTAATGTCTGTAATCATTGCCACAAATGGCTCTTCGGTAACGTTAGCCTGAGGTGGTGCCTCACGTTTCCGAAATTTGCAAAATCGAGCAATATGCCCACTCTTGCTACAGACAAAACATACATTCGAATTTGTATTTACTGAAGGATGTCCTTGGTTCCAATTCTTTTTATTTGTTTTTCCCTAATTATATTGTGGTCTATTACTATTTTTCCAAATCTTCCCTCGTGGCTTAAAATATGCATTTCCAGAATTATTTTTGGGCAAGTTGTTAGTTGATACAAAGTTTACCTTTGTGGTATTACCACCACCCTCTTGTGTCACAAGTGCATCTTGGCCTCTTGCCTCCTCCTCCACGCGGATGCGTGTGATTAAGGTCTCCAGGGACATCTCCTTTTGCTTGTGCCATAGGGTCTTTTGGAACTCTCTCCATGATGGTGGTAGCTTGTCAATTAGTCCTAGGACGATTAGGTTGTCCCAAACTTGACGCCCTCAGATCGAACTTCATGTGCGATCATTTGCAAGTCTTGTACTTATTCGACTATGGATTTCCCTTCCACCATTTGGTAGCGATAAAAGCGACTAGCAGCATACTTTTTTGCACCAGCTTGCTCAGTGTCATACTTCATCTGCAAGGCCTTTATATTTTCTTTGCAGAGGAGTAAGTATTTGCATAATAATCATAGAATTGATCCGCAAGACAGTTAAGAAGATAATATCGACAGTTATACTCATCTTTCTCATATTTCTCAATTTTCTCTTGTTGCTCGATGAGTTCTTCATCGGGCAACCCCTCAGTATCTACTTTGTTTGGGTTCTTTTCCGTGAGAACATAGGCGACTTTCAGAAGGTTGAGGTAGAACAACACCTTTCCTTGCCATCTCTTGAAGTGGGCTCCCTTGAAACGAAAGGGCTTGTTGAGATCTCCAACATTTTCGTTCGACTTCTCAGTTATAGGCTCCATATTGAATCTCCTTAAAATTGTTAGTGAATTTGCACTAAATATTTAAAAAGTACAATTAATAAAATGGAAATTACAAATGAGGAATACACAAAAAAAATCAGGCCGAGGCACGGATATCTCGCTCTCTTTAAGGAGATTCAAGCCCTCTATGGTTGGCAACGCCTTAGAACCGGTGCAGTAGACATTCTCTTTGACTTGTCTCCTCCAAGATACAACTGCCCGAGTGTTTGTCGTTTGGCTCTGATAAACTCTGCACGTACAAGAGATTGAGCCCAAATCTCCACCAAATAAAACACCCTTCTTTGGCCTTAAATACTCTTTCCCTTTCTCTCTCTCTATGAATATTGAATTCTTGTTTCTTCTTTTTTTTTTTTTGTTTCTTGTTTTTTTTTTTTTTTTTTTTTTTGGTGTAATTTCTTGGTGTCCGAAAGGACCTATTTATAGGCAGTGTATATCTTCTTAGGATTGGAAGTGAGTTAATGCAACTTAAAAAAAACGTAGATTTTACGTAGCATAACATTAGTTTAACATTGAATTCTTTTACCATTTATTGAGGTAATATTAATCTCTTTCTAACATTTACTGAAGTAATGTTAATTCTCCTTTTAACATATAATGAAGTAATTTATTAAATATTAAAATGTTACAACAGTATGTAATTAAGGTCAGTGGTACAAACAAATTAAACTTTAGATGGTTGATGGAATTTCTGAACATGCAATGAAGATCACATAAAAATTAAACTTAAGATGGTTGACAGAATTTTTGAAATTACAATGAAGATCACATAACTCACATAGGCAAGAGTTATGTGCGGTATGGACTAGTCGGGTGAGGGGTACGGGGGGCGTAGCCCCCTGTGGTACGGTATGGGTATTTTGGGGATTTTGCCATGTACCTATAGGAGATATATATGATGTAACCCTAATTCGTTTTGATATAGTGGAAATTTTAGGCTCTCCGGTGTGGACGTAGGCACATTGCCGAACCACGTGATAATTCTTTGTGTCTCTTTAATCTTTCTGTTTTTCATATATTGTTTGCGTGTGATTGTTTCGATCCAACAAATATTTAATCCTGAATCCCACTGCATTGGCCAATGCGATGCTTGGGTGAGCATTAGTGAACTATTTTTTTTATGAGCAAAAATGCTCTCTTTATTTGGTAGATACCTCAAAGAGCGTCACTGTAATTTAGCCTTGATACACAACTATCTTTATGACATGAAATTTTAATTTATTTTTGAACAGTAGAAGTTTCATTAAGTTGTCGAAAAGGCCAAAGGAATACAAACAAGAACTCCCAACTCACAAAGCATATGAAATCAATATCTAAGAACAAACTTAAATATGGTATAAGAAATATGATATAAACAATTTTCAGACTAATCATTGTTTGCGAGATTCTTACATATATATGCATGTTGATTATCGCTTTTATCCCAAATTGTTATGTCCATTTTTTTTTAACTTCTGATTGTTTAGAAACACATGCATGCATTTTATTTAATTGCTCATCATAATATTTTCGTGGAATGACATTTCATGTCGTCCAAGTCTAAAAGTCAATGTAGGAAATGAATCCAAAACTCTGATCAAGTTTTCATAATTGACTTAGGAAAATTTAAGGAAAGAGCATAATCCATCAGGATCATCACACTTGGCATGATATGAGAGTGAGACAATTTGTTAAAAATTAGAAAATGACTAGTACCAAACAAGCCCGAAGTTATTTACATGCGATCATCACCTCACGTTATCTCTAAAATATCATAACTTGTCATGCCTATTTAAAATAGGAATTCAATTCACACACATCAACACAATAGTATGGTGACAATCTCAGTGAATAATTTATCCAAACAAGGACAAATTTTCACCAAAATGGATGCATATAGTTAATTAGATATTCATACATTTTTTTTCTCCTGAATATTCTCTGTGCCAAAATAAGAGTCCCTCAACTATTTAAGGACCATTTTTTCTTCTTGTTAAATTTTTAACTTTTCATAATTATCCTTTCTTTTAAGTTCAATTTTTCAGTGTCACAAAGTTTTATGAGTAATGCTATGCTTTTTAAATTATAATTTTAAATTCACATCTCAAATGATGTGACAATGGATTCACTGAATTTTGATTGGATAATGTTAAAGTGATCCCATCATTATTGAAAGTGATCCCACTGTCACATCGATGTTACATCATTTAGGATTTAAATTTAATATTAAAATTTAAATATCATAGCATTACTCAAGTTTTATATAATAAAGAGTAAATTTGAAATTACGTGATTCAAAGATAATTGTTGATAAACTTGTGACGTCCCAAAAATGGAATAAAGGAATAAAGAGAGAGATGACTGATGACATAATGACATTAAAGCCCTATGTCTAAAGTTGCATACATATGTATAAAAACCAAAATTTCTCACGCAACTACTGTTTGGACCATTGACAGTTCAAACTTATTACTCGGATTTTATGCATGGTTTACGCCATGCATGACTAATAAGGCTTGTTTGGCTGGAGTTTCTAATCATTTTCATGATAAGTATGTAAATTGTTTTGTGTATTGCCAACATGAAAGGCATTTCAATGAAGTTTCTCTCATGCAAAGCCGAGCCCTATAAATAGATGATCATCTACCAACAAATATAAAAAAACAAAAATCCAAAACTTCAACTATCTCCCATATCGCCTCTCTCTCTCTCTCTCTCTCTCTCTCTCTCTCTCTCTCTCAAAGAGACTCTTTGGTAAATTCTATATTAGTTTGTGATGGATAGAAAATCATCTGTGCTTCAAATTCAGTCCCCAAGTTACGGGAAATTAATCACCATTCTAAGCATTGATGGAGGTGGTATAAGAGGGATCATTCCAGCCACTATTCTTTCTTATCTTGAATCTCAACTTCAGGTATATATATATATATATATACTTTTCTTTCTTTCTTTCTTTTTTCTTATGGACTTTTGCTATCCTATTACACGAAGATGATAGTATATATATCATTCCATCCAATTTGAAGCGGATATAATTTTGTCAAGATGAGAGTGCTAAAATAACTTTACATAGATCAAAGACACTTACAAATAGTGAGATATGCTAACTACGCAAACCTAATTTCTCTCTACACTCATATTTATGCAATAAAAAATAAGGACTATATCCTATATATCCTACTACTATAAATATGGGTGTACAGAGATATTTGGTAGGTGTATTTAGTACCTCACAAAGTAATTTATCTTATGTCATTTTTAAAATTACTTTAGTGATTCCATTTTAAATAGGTGATAATTGATAAATTAAAACTTTTTTGTCCGCTTGACAATGTGTTTCATATGTATTATACATATTCTATATTTTTATATTTATTTATATACATATATGTCTTCTACAATTAATTTTTTTTTTCCCCCTCCAAAAAAAGATATCAATTCACAGTAGAAAGTTGAAGACTCGTGGAAAAACTGAAATAATCTTTAATTCCCTCAGCAACACCAACTGCTAAACATCTTTGTAAAGAATTTTTAGGAAAAAACTCATTTAGAAAAATCTCTTATTTTCAAAGTTACAGGAAAAAAAAAAAAAACTCATTAAATTGTTGTAAATATAATTTTAGGAACTGGATGGCGAGGATGCAAGACTTGCAGATTATTTCGATGTGATTACAGGAACGAGCACCGGTGGACTCGTGACTGCCATGTTAACTGCCCCAAATGAGGAAAAGCGTCCCCTTTATGCTGCCAAAGATATCAGGCCATTTTACTTAGAGCACTGCCCTAAGATTTTCCCTCAGAAGAGGTAAACTAAAGAATACATTATACATGCTTTAGTGTGTTTTTTTTTTTCCTAAAGAAAGTTTGTACTGAGCCGGGGCAGATGAGCCCCCTAAAGTTTTGAAAATTTTGGATCATACCCTAAAAAAAATACTTATATACACTGAAGCCCTCCCTAAAATTGTAGAAAACCCCTATTTTATGAGTTTATGTGTTAATTTTTATAGTATTACGTTATACATTGAAAAAAAAATTTGTAATTCTAAGCGCACCATACTTTAAAAAAAAAAATGTGTATATTAGTTTTGATTGCAATATACCTATTGCAACAATAATTGCAATCCAATCTATCCTATACCCACGAGTCAAGTTATAGATTAATTTCATATAAAGAGCTAGCAGCTGAATGAATAATGATGCAAATTGAATCCAACCCTATCTTAAGGATTGGGTGCAACAAGTTTTCTCTTCCATTATTAACTTAACCTAATCCAAGTTGATTCCGTATCATGATTTCAAGCTTTACAACATATTCTACTCGAGAAGTTTGTATAAATAGACCTCAAAAAAATTTGTTCGTGTGAACTCGGTGGTATAACTTCTTGCTTTCACTCCTATCAAACCCCCTACTTTATTTCCTGTATCAGCCCGAATACTAAGTACTGATAAATTGTGATGAATGGCAGGGGCATTGGATCCATTCGAAAACTATTAAAGTCATTAAGAGGACCAAAGTATGATGGAAAATACCTTCACAAGCTTATAAGGAAAGAACTTGGAGAAACACGTTTGTGTGACACATTGACTAATGTTATTATTCCTAGTTTTGATATTAAGAATTTGGAGCCTACCATCTTCTCCACTTGTGAGGTACTCTCTGATCTCTATGTATATACACACATGCATTGTGAAGTGAAATAGAAGTTCTGTTTAATTTCTTGATGAAAAATGCTACCAAAATCAAAATTGTGAGCGAAATATTTTGTCGCCAAAAAAAAAACAATTTCATTAGTGAATGTATTTATTAACGAAATAAGTTCATCGCACTTTTATCAATTAAATCCTCGTCAAGTCTTTCAACGATCGAAATTTGATTTTCCTTTCGTTAGAAGACGTTAACATTTTTGCAGTTAAAAGTTTTGATTCCAATTCCCAATTTTATTGTAGTGTCCAAATTGGTTGGTCACTATGTAAACCCTATCTATTTTGAAAAAAACTTGGATAGAATTCTTTAGGTATATACAGTCCATTCCATCATATGATTAGTTCATCTATACTTACATATCATGTGTATCAATTAGCTTCCAGAATAAAATTGTGCGTACATAAGGAACTGTACGTAAGTCTTTTCTGTGTAATTAAGTATAAGCTTTTAACAAGTTAATTTCTAATGCTATGCAGGCTAAACTGTTCTCCTGCCCCAATGCTCGACTATCTGACATTTGCATCAGCACCTCCGCCGCTCCAACTTATCTTCCTGCCCATCACTTCACGGATGAAGATAAAGAAGGCAATGTTCATGAATTCAATCTTATTGATGGTGGTATTGCTGCAAATAATCCGGTATATATTTACTCATAAAAAAAATTGATGTCTAAGATTGTTTAATTTTTAATTAATTATATGTACACATAGTTCATGGAAAACTCTGTGGTGCGCACATGGCTATTTGCGGGTACCTACACGCATGAGAGAGAGAGAGAGAGAGAGAGAGAGAGAGAGAGAGAGAGAGAGAGATGTAAAGTTGTTTAGGCATCCACGTGTCACTTTGATGAGAAAAATTATAACTTCGGGAGACAAATTTTAACTTGTGACCAAAATTTGAAACCACTATGAGCAGAAACTGTAACCTATATATGACAAAAAATTATAAACCCTACCAAAAAAAAAAAAAAATGTAGCAAAGGTGGTTATTGTAACAGTCTTGACAAAAAATTGTGACCACTATGACGAAACATTGTAATCCCACTATGAGGAAAAAATTAGAATTAACAAAATCACAATACAAAACCACCTCGATATATATTACATCCAAAAACTAAGTCTCTCTCTCAGAGTAGAAGTTCCCATACTTCACATATCCCATTATGTCAGATTGAAAATATTAGACTCTTAGATCTGGAGGTTTTTTATTTATTTAATTTAATTTAAAATTAATTTATTGTGTGTGTGTGTGTGTGTGTGTGTTTCAGGCTTTAGTGGCATTAAGCCAAGTAACCAAACAGATCTTCGAAGAAAATCCAGATATCAGCCGAGTTAAGCCACTGGACTATGGTAGATTTCTAGTAATCTCGGTAGGCACAGGCTCATCAAAGACAGAACAAAAATATGATGCTAAAGTTGCATCCAAATGGGGAAATTTGGGTTGGTTAATTCATGGAGATTCCACTCCAATAATTGATGTATTTTCGGAAGCGAGTGCAGATATGGTTGATTTTCACATTTCTGTCATTTTTCGAGCCCTCAAATCAGAAGAGAACTATCTTCGAATTCAAGTAAGCTTAATTAGAATATTTTTAGTTCTTTGATTAAAAATATAAATCATTGAAGTTAAATACTAACATTTTTTCATTTAATTATTGATTACTCGATAAAAAATAGGAAGACACATTAACAGGAACCGATGCTTCTGTTGATGTCTCTACAAAAGAGAATTTGGACAAGCTTGTGGATATCGGAGAGAAGCTATTGAAGAAACCAGTTTCAAGAGTAAATTTAGAGACAGGTCTCTCTACACCTATTGAGAATGCGGGCACAAATGAGGAAGCTCTGAAAAAGTATAAAATCCATGATTTTTTATTTTTATTTTTTTTATATTTTTTTTCCGATAATAAAAATTTAGTTATATATATTATTGACCCCAATCTTTGCTTGATGGTCTTTACAGGTTTGCAAAGTTACTCTCAAACGAAAAAAAACTTCGTGCGATAAATACACTACATAGTCCCAAAGGCGAAGGCTCGAAGTAATATGATTAATTATTGATTGCTCCCAGATCATGCATCTTAGGCTCATGTGTCAAAAATATACACAAAGAAGGATTATCTTGTAATTGTACCTCAAGGGTTGTAATTCGTTCATATGTTATATTTATTCTTTTTTAATTGTAATTTGATTTAATCATATTCTTTTCATGTCTCTCTGAGATATGTTGTATGTATTTAGCCCATAGTTGTACTCGAGTGTTGTAATTCGTTCAAATGTTATATTTATCCTTTTTTTAATTGCAATTTGATTTAATCATATTCTTTTCATGTCTCTCTAAGATATGTTGTATGTATTTAGCCCACAGTTGTTTCTTTTTCTTTTTTTCTTTTTTGGTACGAAAGAAAAACAATAAACAGGAAACTAGCTCCCACGCAGGGAGCTAGTGCCACACAAGTCCGCCATTAAAGGCATACAAAGTTCCCTAATCGAGCTCTGTAACACAAAAAGAGGGTCGTCCAAATGGTCGGCCCCAAAATTAGCAAGGGATCCACACATCTATTTCCTTCCCTAAAAACATGTGTTATACAACCTTTACACAACTTAATTAAGCATTTGCATTCTTCTACCTTTAGAGTATCTATCATCTTGTTTAAGGATTAATTGGCAAGCATTGAGGGAGTCTGTCTCCATTGCAACATTCTCCATTCCTTCTCGAACAGCTAATTCAAGTCCTTCTTTGATACTGTGAAGTTCGGCATAGAGGCTTGTACAGTTCCCAAGATATCTGTAGTAGCCTGCTCTCCATCTTCCTTGGGCATCTTTAACGAGCCCTCCAAATCCGCCTTGGCCGGGTTCCCTCTGCTGCTCGCATCTGTATTGAGATTGAGGGTACCTACATTACGAGGATGCCAACGGATAAGATTTCCTTGAACAGTAATATTTTGTACGTAATCTCTCTGGAAAGCTTTCAAAATATCCAATCCAAGATCTTTAGCCATTTTAGCAATGTGTCTGTCATGATTACTTTTCCCTCTGAACACCAAATAATTTCTTTCTTTCCACAAGTGCCAACTACCTGCAATGAAGAGAATATCATTAGGCGGATTAAAAAAACGCATTCATATTAGTGTCATTCATTCTCTCATTAATCCAATTGGAACTGGAGATAGAAAAATTTAAATTATCAATAGTTGCGGGCAAAATCAAAGTCCAAAGGTTGTGAGCTTTTGGGCAGTCCCTCAAAATATGAATAGTATCCTCTTTCCAAAAGAAGCACCTCGAACATGAGGAGTCAGGAGAAACGTTTCTAATTTTAAGAAGATTCATTGAGGGAAGTCTATCTTGAATACATTTCCAAATGAAGAATTTTAAACGACTGGGGACTTTCCATTTCCACAGATCCCTCCAAATATTGCTACAAGGCATCTCAAAGATACCACTCAAAATTTTATACGCACTAGAAGGACTGAATTTACCATTACTCGAAGGAGCCCATGAAGGGAAATGTTCCACTTGATTGAATTTAGGTAGCGGAATTTTGAGAATCTGACTTCTTTACTCATTAGAAAGCCATTGTTGGATGGCATCAATCTGCCAAGTCCCATGGCCAAAAATAATGTCCTTAACTCTGAGGTCGGTGGCTTCAGGATGAGGCTGTAATTGGGACAAAGTAGAGTTGCCACACCACCAATCATGCCATAATTTGATTTTGTTCCCAGTTCCAACAATCCATTTGGTACCAGTACTAAGGCAATCCTTGGTGCTCAGGAACCCTTTCCATGTGTTAGAGCTTCTTCTCTCGGCCTTCCACTCCGAAAGAGGGTTGCCATTAAGATGCTTGCTAACAACAACTTTAGTCCAAAGGTGGTCTTTGGAGTTAAGGATATTCCACCCGAGATTACTCAGCATAGCTAAGTTATTCTCGTGACTATTCCTTAGCCCAAGACCTCCTTGATTTTCTTATGGCAAACTTTATCCCAACCAACCAAATGAATTTTCCTCTTCCCTTCCTGATCCCCCCAAAAAAAATTTCTATTGCTGCGATCCATTTGATTATAAATAAAAATAGGAATCAAAGTAGTGTGCATACGATGGTTAGGAATAGCCTCAAGAGTAGATTTAATCAGAGTAGCCCTACCAGCCATGGACAACATATGACACTTCCAGTTGGAAAGATTCTTTTGGATCTTAATGATCGATTTGGTAAAAAGAGCCTTAGACATTCTATACCATGAATAAGGGGCACTCCGAGATATCTGCCCAGGTCCATATTCCTACCATTCCCACTCTTTCTAGTAATAGCATTGATGACATTACCTCTAGTGTTACTAGAGAAGAAAAATGCAAGATTTCGCTATACTAATTTTTTGACCAGACATGACACAGAAATCATTAAGAGTTTCCATAATAGTATCAAATTTTTTTTTCAGTTGCTTCAGCAAACAAGATAATATCATCGGTGAAGAATAAGTGAGAGATTTGAGGTCCCCTTAGGGAGGCTTTGAGGCCTCTCCATCTCTTAGACATCACCTTTTTCTCAATCATGGTAGCCAAAATCTCCATACAGAAAACAAAAAGGTAAGGAGATATAGGGTCTCCTTGTCTTAGCCCTCTTTTTGGATAAACAAGATTTGCAGTTCTATAGTAGAAATGCATTGCATAATCAAATGAATCCATTGGTAAGTAAAATTAAAGGCAGCGAGAGTCTTATTTAAAAAATCCCAATTAACTTTGTAGGCTTTATCAAAATCAATTTTGAGGATTGTACCACCTTTCTTACTTTTCTGCCCTTTGAGAGAATACAGAATTTCCTAGGTAATAATAGCATTGTCTTTTGTGTTTTTCCCAGGGATAAAACTGCTCTAGTTGGAGCAAATCAGCCTATTTAAAAGGGGTCTCAATCTTTTAGTCAGAATTTTGGTGATGATTTTATAGGAAACATTACAAAGACTTATATGTCTGAAATTGGAAATCGATTCAGGATTATTAACTTTGGGAATCAGAGCAACAAAGGTTTTATTCACTAAAGGAGGAAGCACTCTACTTTGAAACACATTTTTAATGAAGTTAACGATCGAAGGAGAAACAATATGCCAAAATTGTTGGTAAAACCCAGCATTAAAACCATCAAGACCAGGAGCCTTAGAAGAGCCAAGATCAAACCTGGCCTTCTTAATTTCCAGCTTCGAAATAGGAAGAGGGAAAATCACACTCCTAGATTGACCGGACTGATTAGGGACAAAAAGACTAAAAAAGAACTCTCTAACAAGATCTTTAAGGCAATCCACATTATCAACCCACTTACCATTGCTATCTTTGAGAGTCAAAATTTTGTTATATTTCTTCCTGATAATAGTAGAGAGGTGGAAATATGAAGTATTTGAATCACCTGAAGCCAGCCACTTCACCCTAGATTTTTGATGCATAGGATTTCTTCTTGTTTCGAAATATTCTGGAAATCATTTTGCAAATTTTTCTCAAGGATAAAAAGGTTGTGGGAATAACAAAGACTCAAATCCCTGTGGACTCCAGTAATTCTAACTAGCAAATGTCTTTTGCATCGGAATATATTTCCAATTTTAGTACGGTTCTATTGAATAGCTTTATTTTTAAACTCGGTATTAGCCTCTGTAAGATTGTTATGGTTCTCCATCAAACTCCCTCCACTTTTGGAATGGAAATCAAGATGATCAAACCACATATTCTCAATACGAAACAGTCTGCTAGAGTGAGATGGGGAGAGATAATACCATACGTATGTATCAGGATAGCATTATGACCGGAATAGACTCTGGGAAGCACCTGGACAATCGCTTTTGGAAATTGGTGTCTCCAGCTAGCATTGGCTACAGCCGTATCCAAATGTTCCATGACATTAGCCATACCCTTTCTAGCTCTGGAGTCGCAGCCAGTACAACCTCTGTGTTCACAAATATTAGCATAGTCATTAAAATCACCAGTTGCAAGCAAAGGGTTATATTGGGGGTGGGCGACATCCTCAAGATTTTTCCAAATGAGGTCCCTATTCTGGGGATTTGGGCTACCATAAATACCTGAGAAAATCCAGTCATCATAGTCCTTATGGGAGATAAGAACATGGATAACCTAGGATTCTTTTTGAAGAGTAGACACTGTAATAGTTTCAAGGTTCTAAAGGACCCAAATACCTCCTAAACGGCCATTCAGATTGTAAACGAAATTAATCAGAGGGGCAATGGGGACCTTAGTCTCCGTAAGGACCACAATATCTAGAAAATGAGAGTTATACAGATCACGCATGTTACTATGGAAATCTTTGTTACCCGCTCTGCGACAGTTTCAAACTAGGATCTTCATGGAAAACAAATTGGGGAGATTTGGAGTAGAGGAGAAAAGATCACGTTCTCTTTCCATGTTGAGGCGGATTTGATCCTCGAATTTCGACGTTGATTGGGCCCACACGTACACTATACATTCGGGCTTCTACTTCTTCTTGGTTCCTTTGGACAATCAGTCTTACAGTCTCTATTAGCCAATGCACGTTCATTTTCCATGCGGCTTGGATGTCTTGAATTTTTTTTTCAGTTGGATCGTTTCTATCTTGTCGAAGGGTGTTGGATCTATGGCTACTGGCTTTGCTTTGAAGAAAGGGAGTAAAAAAAGAGAGAGGAATATCATATTCCGTATAGTGGGGGTCGGGGTGAATGGTAGTGAAAGGGTTAGAGGTAGCTATATATTTGAGGTTTTAAAGAAGGTGGGTTAGAGGGGGCCTTCTCGATAAGGATTATTAAAGTTGTGTTTTGGTTATCAAGATGGACCAGCACATCAAGGATAACTGGCCGGGTTAGAAGATTTAGGGTTAGAGGATGAGGGGCGATTGGGATTAATTCCTTCTAGTTTGGCTAAACTTGGATCAAGTGCCACCTGTTTACCCTTGTCAACAACACCACCTACAAGGTTTAGGTCCCATTTCTTGCCTCTGGGATGCATGGGCTGGACCCAAGGGATTTGGGCCTTTAGACATGTTGATTGGGGATTTGGATCACCCTATATTTTCTTAATAAAATTGGGCTTCCTCGTTTTCCTGTTTTGAACCATCATCCACGGCCTATACTCATTTGCTTGGCTAGACCCAATAAATTGAGCATTATCACTCTTACTGGTTTTGTCGGTAACAGTAATCTGTACTTTCTCCGGTTGAACTTCCAACACTGCGGGAGAATTTTTCGAGGGCAAAGCTTAGTTCTGTGTCCAACACATCCACAAGTGAAACACATAGAGTGAATACATCATATTCTACCTTGATCGGGAGAGAACAAATCCTATTTATACGCCTTAACGAGCATTTGTTAGTATCTTTTTATCCTGTTTTTGTATATTTTTACTTCGTTTTCTATTTTCTGACAGGTTTTGGAAGAATCAAGCATATCAGGCTAAACAGGGTGAAAAAGCAGAAGAAAAGAAGCTGAAAAAGCCAAGTCGCGCGCGCGAGCCGCGGGAGCGAAAATCCGAGAATCGCTCGCGCGATCCGCTCGCGCGAGAACCCAGAAATCGCTCGAGCGATCCGCGCGCGCGAGGAGCCAAATGTCGCGCTCGCGCGATATATGTAAAAAATCAAAGTTGCGTATTTCAGTATACTGAAGACTCCTGTGTAAATGAGACATCCTAACTGCGTCCAGATTGTAAAATATATCAGTTTCAGTTCGTCTCGAGTTAGAAAAGCTTCCAAAAACTTGTTATAATTCTATATATACCCTATTTTACTACAATTAAAGGGTTACACATCATTAGACAAGATTAGATACATAATATACAACCACACTTTCAGCCATTGAAGGGAGGGAAGCAAGGAGAAGAAGAAGAAGACCAAGGATTTCCATGGCCTCCTCCATCAACTACTTGCCATCTACCGCTTCTATGGATAGCTAGATCTTAGATCTAGGGTTTCAATGAAGCCCTAGTCGAGTAATAGGGAGTATTTTATGAGTTTATTTTAGTTTTATTATGTATGGATGACAGTCACATGTTTCGAGGATTTTTATAAATAAATCGTACTTCTATTGATTAAATCATTTCTTTCAAAGTTTATTCTTGTCTTAGATCTATTTTGACTGTGATGTGCTCAACGATCTATTCTTGCTGTGCTTGTTTAGATTGTTTACATGTGATGGTGCTTTATTGATTTGTGCTATCAAGTATCCGAATAGTCCATGCCTAGATTAGACGGATTATACCACAACCCTAGTTTAGTGTGGGATAATTCGTGCTAACCGAAGATAGATTATGTTGGTGCTTGAACCATGATTATCTTCTTGTCGGAGGAATTGGGCTTGTAGCTACAATTCCCCATTATCATCCAACGTAATAAGCTAAAGTAATTCATAAATATTCCTATTATGAAGCTAGTGGTGGATTTGCAATCCTAGGTTCCCTTAAACATTATTTAAAACAACTTTTAATTGCTTTCATAGTTTAGATTTATTTTTATTGTTATTAGTTTAATTAAAATCAAATCAAAATCCGTTTTCATAATTAACTAAAGTTAGGTTTTAAAATTAAGTCGCTGTAGTTAACCAATCCCTGTAGGTTCGACCTTTACTTTCACACTACAAATCTTTAGAAAAGTAAAGCATAAATAAAAGCATACTTTTTACATCTTGATATTGACAACATCAATTTTTGGCGCCGTTGCCGGGGATTGCAAATTACTACCTTTAGTTTTAAAATCTTAGTTTAATTAATTCGTAAATATTATATTAGGTTTTCTTTTATTTATTTTTTTATTTTTTATTTTTTTATTTTTTTTTCATTTTTGCTTTGAGTTACTAACTTTTTTATTTTATTTTGTAGTTTCTCGAGTCGTCAAAATTCTAACGTTTCCAAGTGGATTAGCTAATCACACCAAAGGAGCTTACGTGAAAAAATATAAATAAAACCAAGTAAATTGCTTCTTGTGAAACTCGCTTTAAACCACTGTAAGTCAGGGCGCTGTGACGCACTATTTGCATTAGTTTAGGGTTAATTGCACTGCATTAGCTAGGAAACCCGGGGCGCTGGGCTTGACGCGGTCACTGCATTACAGGATAATTTACATGCATCACAATAGTTGAGTGCTTGTTATCTTAGTTGCGTGATTGCTATTTGTTTTTTTTATTTGCGTCAGTTTTTGTTTTTAGTTTGTTTTCTTTTTAAGTTTATGTTTGGTACGCGTTCAAATAAACCTGAATTACATTTTATCGATTTTGAACTTGAACGTACTTTAAGAGTTAGTAAGTCCGCAACCCAAGCTTCTAGAGCTAGGTTGCAAGACGACGTAATCAACGCCGATTCCGTCGTCGTTGTTTGAGGCCGAAATTCAAAGTACCCTTAAACGGTTAAAGAGAACTCGAACTTTTAAAACCGAACCGATTAAAATGGCTGACGGAAATAATGGAAATAATTTAAATAATCCTAATATACCGCCACCTCCTCCGCTTAAAGATTATTTTATTCCTACGACTTACACGCCACAAACATGTATCGACTTACCGGAGGCGACGGCATCTCACTTTGAGATAAAGTCGTCTACCATCTCGCTACTTCCATCATTCCATGGCCGTATAAATGAAGACCCTTATCAGCACTTAGGAGATTTCCAAGATATATGTTCTACTTTAAAAATCCAAAATTTCACTGATGATGAATTAAAATTGTGGCTCTTTCCATTCTCTTTAAAAGATAAAGCTAAATATTGGCTCCAATCTTTGGAGCCAAACACTATAAAAACATGGGAAGCATTACATATTGCATTTTTACAAAAGTTTTTCCCAATCACAAGAACTAATCAGATAAGAAAATCGATAACAAATTTTGTGATGCAAGATGGGGAAACACTTTATGACACTTGGGAGAAATTTAAAGAACTATTACGCTCTTGCCTACATCATCAGGTTCCTAAGTGGCAGTTGGTACAGGTTTTCTACGAGGGACTTATTCCCTCTGTCCGTAACACCGTCGATGCTGTTTGTGCGGGTACCTTCCTACACAAAAGCGCCGACGAGGCATGGAAAATCTTTGAAACATTAAGCGAGAATTCGATGCATCAGACTGTGTCAGTACATTCCGAGGGATATCATTCACAACCTAAGAGAGAGGTAAAGTTCGAGTCAAGTCATTCAATTGAAATAAAAGAACTATCTAAAAAACTTGACCGACTTTTAACAATGAACCAAACGACAGCCCCACTCGCTTATGAAATTTGTGCATTATGTTCTGATCCGTCACATTCTATCCTAGCATGTCCATCGGCGAGTCAATTTCCGGAATTCGTGAAGCAACACATTAATTCTATTCAACAATACCCACGAAATAATTATAATTTGACTACTAATAATCCGGATGCGCCATGGAGAAACCATCCTAATTTCTCATGGAAAAATAATAATAATAATAATAATGAGATGAGTAATTTCCCTAATGCTTATAGACCTCAACATTGTCAATACCAACAACCTCCTCCTCCGCCTCCACATAATAATGCATTTGAGGAAAAGGTGTTGGCCTCACTTGAAAGTTTTGGTCCGGTGATCCAGTTAGTACATTCCCACACCCAGTCCATTGCAAAACTGGAGTCCCAAGTGGGACAAATAGTTAACACGCTAAATCGTTTAACCGAGAGTAAGTTTCCAAGTCAACCTATTCCGAACCCTAAGGGACAATACGAGGTGGGTGGTACGAGTGAGCAAGTGAACGCTGTGTCAACTAGGACGACTACTCGAGAGGAAGAAGTTGTTGAGATTTCGAGGGAGGTTATGAGGGATGAAAATGTTAATTCGAATAAAGAGAGGGGTGAGGACGTGAATCAGAGTAGAAAAGAAAAAGAACTAGTCCCAACCAACTATGTTCCAAAGCTACCTTTTCCACCAAATGTTGAGGGACCGTCACATTTGTCTAAGAAAGGGTCAAAAGCTGAAGATATACTCGAGGTGTTTAAACAAGTAAAAATTAATATTCCATTCCTCGACGCTATAAAACAAATTCCCGCTTACGCTAAATGTCTAAAAGATCTTTGCACTCAAAAACGTAAATTGCGTAGTCATACTCCGAAAAAGGTCTTTCTCACGGAAAAAGTAAGTTCCATTTTCCAACATGCTACTCCGAAGTATAAAGATCCAGGTACGCCTACGATTTCATGTGTCATAGGTGACACTATCATCCATAGGGCTCTCCTTGACTTAGGTGCGAGTGTTAATCTCTTACCTTACCACGTCTACAAACAACTAGGATTAGGTGAACTTAAACCTACGGCCGCTACCATACAATTAGCGGATCGTTCTATTAAAATACCTAGAGGAATCGTCGAGGACGTATTGGTTAAAGTTGATAAATGCTATTATCCTGTCGACTTCATGGTCCTTGACACCGAAATCTCCCTGATGCCCTAAAGGGTACAAACTCCGATTTACGACCTCCTTGAATCTTGAGCTAGAACGGTCTAGCTAAAGACGTAAAAGATAGCGCTTCTTGGGAGGCAACCCAAGCTTGATTTCGTCTGTTTCTTTGATTTTTGTATGTTTTTGAGTCGTTTTGGTTTGTTTGTGAGTTTCTGGATAGGTTTGGGGGTTGGAATAAAGTTATTTTTAATTTATATACATAAAATAAGTAAACCAAGAGAAAACACCAATCTCGCGCGCGCGAATCGCTCGCGCGGCCTGCGGGAGCCAGATTGTACCTTAGTGAAATTTTTATTACTTTTTGTTTTTGAGCCCTCGAGTTCTCCTCACGCCTAATCTCGCGGGCGCGAGGTAGTTCGCGGGCGCGAGGGGGTCCCGCTGGAGCGTGATTAAAAAAAAAAAAGAATTCGCGCGCGCGACGGCCGCTCGCGCGGACCGCTTGCGCGATCCCCCATTTTCCTGATTTGTTTTCTTTTGTTTTCTCCCCACCTGTCACATAGTTTTTACTTTTCTGTTTTTGTTTCTTAGGTACTTTTAGATCGAGTCTTTGATTGTTTTCATAATTCTGGTTATGTTTTATTTTCTTTTATAGTATGTTTTATTTTCTTTTAGTTTATTTTCTTGTTGATTTTCGTAGTTTTGTTAAGTCTTGTAGTTGATTTTGTTTAGTTTAGTGTAGTTTAGTTTTCTATATTAGATATTTCTATTAGCTTTTCTTTTGTTCAGTTTCTATTGTCGAGTATTAACAGGTGCGATTGAACTTTATTGCCATATTCCGTTGTGTTCACCTGTTCTATGCTTGTCGAGATCGAGGTAATATCGTTCCTTTCTTACCTACTTTCCTTTCTTTCGTTTTATTGTTTCATTGGGGACAATGAAAGGTTTAGGTTTGGGGGTATGCACACACATGCACATTATTACACTAAATTTTCAAACATTTTCGATACTTGTGCTTAAATAAACGATGCTGCCGACGTTCTTGCAACCTTAATTTGATACTACTTAGTATGTAACGTGATTCGTTATAGAATGGTAAACATGAGAATATGTGGTTAAATATTTGCTGAAGTCATGATGCGACGTTTTAAGATATGTATCGTTCGAATCGTAGTTTTATATCATAGATTTGCACACTAACTTATGCACTGCATGTAGTCATTTGAATACATGTCTGATGTGAACTATAATATGATTCGGATTTCTAGATAACACAAGGTAGAGACTAGACCTGGTGAGCTTTTGAGCCTGTCTTTTCTTTTTAGAGGGTTATAAATACATATTGTGTTTGTCGAATTTCATTGAAATAGCGCATCTACTTGTTGTTTAGTCTCATTATTCTTGTTTTGGTTGATAGTCAAGTTAAAATATTTGTTACCATGCTAAATAATCTTCCGTCGTAAACATTGAAGAACCATATAATCATATGACATGATTTTAGGCCCTTTTTGTTTACTGCCGACCGATAAATGATAAATTTCCTTAGTTCGCTCTTTGAGCCATTAAAATGCCATTTTCTTTCTTTAATTACCATTATCCTTGTTTTTGCTCTAATTTGGCCAACTTGGAGTTCACCCCTGAAAGATTGATCAACTTTTAGTGGTGTTAAGGCGATGTGTGATTGAAAAGAAGAAGTAAATAAGATGATGTTTGGGGAAGTTGCTTAGAACTCAATGAATAGTCATCTGACAAGCAAGAAAATAAGGAAAAGAGTGAATATATTGAAAAAAAAAACAAAAGAAAGAAAAAAAAAAGAATAAGGTTGAGAAAAAAAAAAGAAGAAAAAGAAACAGAAGGAGTTGAAAGGAATCAAAAGAAGAGAATGAAATGATGAAGTTGGTGGAAAAAAGAATGAAAGAAATCGAACATGCCTTACAATGCCATTCTGAAACTACTTGATATATCCGTTCTATCCTTTTTCATTACCTGAGCCATATTACAACCTTTGAAAAGTCCTATTTGATCTTGGGAAACATGGTTTGGATATGAAAACGATGGGAGGGGGATTAAAACATGGTAATAATTAATTTTTCTTGATTGATTGGCATCCTATCCATGAGACTATTGTTCTTTCGTGTCATGCGTCTTTTTCGAGTCATATGTGAGCATTTATCGTTTTGAAAACATATTTCCTGTACTCACATATTTTAGAAAAATTACACCTGTTTCTGAGTGTTTCATTTTAGAGTGTAATTAACATTGTGAGATTCGTAGTTGAGACATAGTTAGATGGTCATCCGAGTTATATTCCAAGTTCATGACATACGCGTGTTCATTTGACTACCATATCACACACGTGCAATTTTATGAGAAACTCTATTGATTTATACGATTCATGTGCTTGAGATTGTTTTTCATGATGTAGGTAGACGTTTAATTCCGTTTCTTCTTGTTCATTATTCTATTTCGAATCATTGTGTTATAATAAGGAGTATTGAATGTTTTGTTTTTCGTTTTTAATAAAACTTTTTAAGTTTACAAGTTAATAAAGATGGTTGTGGGTAACTTGTTGATGAGAACCCTCACGAGACTTCACTCGTCCGACTAGGGACACCTAGAGGTTTAAAAGGCTTGTTGCATATGCCAAATGCAATCGTGATCCATGCGAAAATGGAATAGTATGTTATTAGTAATTTTTATTTTAGTTTTGCTCGAGAACTAGCAAAATGTAGGTTTGGGGGTGTGATCGGGAGAGAACAAATCCTATTTATACGCCTTAACGAGCATTTGTTAGTATCTTTTTATCCTGTTTTTGTATATTTTTACTTCATTTTCTATTTTCTGATAGGTTTTGGAAGAAATCAAGCATATCAGGCTAAACAGGGTGAAAAAGCAGAAGAAAAGAAGCTGAAAAAGCCAAGTCGCGAGCGCGAGCCGCGGGCGCGAAAATTCGAGAATCGCTCGCGCGATCCGCTCGCGCGAGAACCCAGAAATCGCTCGCGCGATCCGCGAGCGCGAGGAGCCAAATGTCGCGCTCTCGCGACCCGCTCGCGCGATATATGTAAAAACCAAAGTTGCGTATTTCAGTATACTGAAGACTCTTGTGCAAACGAGACATCCTAACTGCGTCCAGATTGTAAAATATATCAGTTTCAGTTCGTCTCGAGTTAGAAAAGCTTCCAAAAACTTGTTATAATTCTATATATACCCTATTTTACTACAATTAAAGGGTTAGACATCATTAGACAAGATTAGATACATAATATACAACCACACTTTCAGCCATTGAAGGGAGGGAAGCAAGGAGAAGAAGAAGAAGACCAAGGATTTCCATGGCCTCCTCCATCAACTACTTGCCATCTACCGCTTCTATGGACAACTAGATCTTAGATCTAGGGTTTCAATGAAGCCCTAGTCGAGTAATAGGGAGTATTTTATGAGTTTATTTTAGTTTTATTATGTATGGATGACAGTCACATGTTTCGAGGATTTTTATAAATAAATCGTACTTCTATTGATTAAATCATTGCTTTCAAAGTTTATTCTTGTCTTAGATCTATTTTGACTGTGATGTGCTCAACGATCTATTCTTGCTGTGCTTGTTTAGATTGTTTACATGTGATGGTGCTTTATTGATTTGTGCTATCAAGTATCCGAATAGTCCATGCCTAGATTAGACGGATTATACCACAACCCTAGTTTAGTGTGGGATAATTCGTGCTAACCGAAGATGGATTATGTTGGTGCTTGAACCATGATTACCTTCTTGTCGGAGGAATTGGGCTTGTAGCTACTGTTGGAAAAAATAAAAAAAACAGTTTAAGTTCTAAGTTTAAACGCGCAGCGGAAAAATCAAGTTACAAAACTTAATTGGCATGCCCGGATCTACTACCCATCAACTCTATAGATGCGCACAAGAGGGGACAAGAATTATACCTTACTGTCTTGAACCCAATTCTAAAATCTCTGACTTCCAGCAGCCTCCACTAGATGGTCTTCACTCTTATGACTCCTATGGATGCTCGCAGGAAGGGCTAGGGTTGGTGGGAACCCTAATGGAGAGGATACAGAAGGTTTTGGGGCTCCAAAACAGTTTCTGCAGCTTCTGACGTTCAAAACGACGAACCTTATTTTCCAGAACGCAGCTGCCCTATTTATAGATTCCCAGAACCGACCTAGCTCTCGATCGATCGAAGTGGTTTCGATCGATCGAACCTTCGATCGATCGAACCATCTTCAATCGATCGAACCTGTCTAGACTTCCATCGATCGAGACAACTTCGATCGATCGAACCTGTCTTGACATCATCCTCATTTGCCTTTCCAAGCATCCTAGCGGAGCTAAGAGTGGGACCTCCTAGGCTCTTTATTGTTGGCTCAGATCAGTTGATTAACTCCCATGACCAAACTCTTTGATCAGCAAATTAATCGACTGATCAGTTAACGTTTACTCCACTATAAAACGATAACTGAACTCCAACGCAAAAGAACATATCCGAAGCAATAACTAGACTTGTATGTTGTACTAATGTCCTTCTACCGTCAGCATTCGCAATCATATTCAGGTAGTCGGATAAACAGTTACTGTCAACCTGAATCATGATTACTTCTTATAATCCTTGAGTCCCATTCACCTCTCATGATTACCAAATATGTTGATAACTATTTTCAACAAGACTGCAGTACTCAGTAATCGACTTGGTGACATTCTCAAGGGAATGCTTACTCTGAAACAGAGGGTAGATTCTGTCTTGACAATATATGTTCACAACCCTATAAATATGACATAACCAAGATACCCAGGTGTTGATCTTCTATAGACCTCACTGATTGGTAAGTCAAAGCAGTCATATCCACAGTCTGTGTTTATAATCGTCTCAAGATTGAGAACACGTACCTTACACAAGTTATGAGTTCCTATCGACTGATTGACAGCCTTGAGCGTCAATAGGAAACTCAGGTCCGTCAATGCACTATAAGCACTAGCATATTAACTAAGAGTTACACTCTAGTGATTTGAGATTGATCACTCCATCCAATGGTAGTTAATCATGCTACAGTGTACACCTGATGAGATATCCAATCTCATCATCCACTGTGACAAGCTTTAAGTATCAAAGAATAGTAATTCGTTTCTCATTATATGTATCTCATACACACACGAAATACTTACTATGATACTTATGGATTAAACAATCATCTCATGAAAGAAGCATACATCATAAAATGTAAAGCTGATATCCATATATTAAAAAGCTAATGTCTAATACATATAGTAATGGTTTGAGGGCACAAACCCAACAAACTCCCACTCATAGCCATACAGGATTACATCTGAGACCTAGACTATCTAGATGACGATCAAAGACCTTCTGTGGCAAGGCCTTTGTAAACGGATCAGCAAGATTGTCAGCGGTGGCAATCTTGGTGACAGTCACATCTCCACGTTGAACAATATCTCGGATAAGATGATATTTCCGCTCTACGTGCTTTCCCTTTCCGTGGTTCCTTGGCTCCTTGGACTGAGCCACTGCCCCACTATTATCACAATAAAGCGTAATAGGCGACAGCGACGCTGGTACCACCTCGAGTTCCATGAGGAATTTCTTGAGCCAAACAGCTTCCTTTGCGGCTTCACAAGCAGCCACATACTCAGCTTCTGTAGTTGAGTCTGCAATGCATTTCTGCTTAATGCTCCTCCAACTGACAGCACCACCTCCCAAGGTAAAGAGATGACCGGACGTCGACTTCCTCGAATCTTTATCTGACATAAAATCCGAGTCAGTGTATCCTACTGGTATTAACTTACTACCACCGTACATAAGCAAGTAATCTTTAGTCCTTCTCAAGTACTTAAGAATGTGCTTGACGGCTGTCCAGTGCTCTGGACCTGGATTCGACTGATATCTGCTAACCATGCCAACGGCAAAGCAAATATCTGGTCTAGTGCATAACATCGCATACATAATACTTCCCACTGCTGAAGCATAGGGAACTCCTTTCATGCGATTCCTCTCCTCCTGTGTCTTTGGACACTGGTCCTTGGAGAATGCTAAACCATGCCTGAAAGGTAACAAACCTTTTTTCGAATTATCCATTGAAAACCTAGTTAGCACCTTATCGATATAACCAGCTTGAGACAATCCCATTATCTTTCGCTTGCGATCTCGAAAGAGCTTTATCCCTAGAATATAGCTCGCCTCTCCTAGATCCTTCATATCAAAAGTACTAGCAAGCCAAACCTTGACTGTTGACAGCGCCGCTACATCATTTCCAATGAGTAGAATGTCGTCAACGTAAAGCACAAGAAAGGCCACCACTTTTCCTTCACTTTTCTTGTATACACAAGGTTCATCCAGATTCTGCATGAAACCAAACGACTTGACCGCTTGGTCAAATCGGATGTTCCAACTTCTGGATGCTTGCTTAAGCCCATAAATGGACTTTTGCAACTTGCATACCAAGTTACCTTTCCGACCAGCTATGAATCCTTCTGGTTGTTGCATATAGATGTCCTCCTCAAGATTGCCATTCAAGAATGCAGTCTTGACGTCCATCTGCCAGATCTCATAATCTAGGCATGCAGCAATGGATAAGAGTATTCTGATGGACTTCAGCATGGCTACCACCGAGAAGGTTTCCTCATAGTCAATGCCCTCCCTCTGAGTATAACCTTTCGCTACAAGCCTAGCCTTAAAGGTCTCAACCTTTCCATTAGATCCTCTTTTTCTCTTATAGACCCACTTACAGCCAATGGGTTTAATATTGGATGGAAGTTCTACAAGATCCCAGACCTGATTGGAATCCATAGATTCCAATTCAGCCTTCATAGCTTTAACCCAATGAGCTGAATCAACATCAGCCATTGCCTCTTCGTATGTGGCAGGATCAGATTCAGATTCTATGGAGACAGCTTCAAAAACTTCTCCTAAGAACATGTATCTATCAGGCTGGCGGATCATCCTCCCACTACGACGAGGTACCGGTGCGGAAATAGGTGAAGAAGTGGTGTTTTCTTGATTTACATCATTATTAACTACGGGTTGGACTGAGGGCTCTCCTTCTATCTCTCTAAGATCTATCCTTCCCTAAGGCTTATGGTTCATGATATAGTCATCCTCCAAGAAAACAGCATTCGTACTAACAAACACTTTCTGCTCTCTTGGATCATAAAAATACCACCCATAAGTACCCTTTGGATACCCTACGAAGTAACATACTTCCGATCTAGAATCCAACTTGCTCATCTTTCCTTTCAGCACATGTGCTGGACAGCCCCATATCCGAAGATGTTGCAAAGAAGGCTTGCGCCCAATCCACATCTCTCGTGGTGTCCTGGGAACAGATTTGCTTGGTACTAGATTTAGTATGTACGCAGCGGTTTCCAAAGCATAACCCCAAAGGAATAATGGCAACTCCGAGTAACTCACCATCGACCTAGTCATGTCTAAAAGAGTCCGATTCCTTCTCTTCACTACACCGTTCTGCTGAGGCGTACCAGGTGCAGTCAACTGTGACAGAATCCCATTCTGTACGAGGTGATCAATAAACTCATTAGAGAGGTACTCGCCACCTCGATCAGATCGAATGGCCTTGATATGTGTGCTCAATTGCTTCTCCACTTCAGCCCTAAACTCTTTGAACTTTTCAAAGGCCTCAGACTTGTGCTGCATTAGGTACACATATCCATACCTGGAGTGGTCATCAGTAAATGTTATGAAATACTCATAACCACCCCTTGCTCTAATATTTATTGGTCCACACACATCAGTATGAACTAATTCCAATAATGCATTGGTTCTATTTCCTTTTGTAGGAAAGGGCCTTTTGGTCATCTTACCCTCTAAACAAGACTCGCAGACTTCCATTGGTTCTAGAACCAAATCGCCTAAGATCCCTTCTTTGACTAGTCTGCCAATCCTATTTAGATTGATATGGCCAAGCCTCATATGCCAAAGCCTTGTTGGATTAGTGGAAGGTCTCTTTCTTTTAGATGGTACAGTAACCACTGAGTTATTAAGTTCCATGCAAGAGTCTTTAGAAATATTGGGAGTAATCACATACAAACCATTTGATTTAACACCAGAATATATAAAAGAACTATTTCTTTTAATCACAACTTCAGTTCCAAAATGAAAAGAATAACCATTATTCGATAAATTAGAAACTAAAATTAAATTACGTCTCATTGAAGGGACGTAAAGTACATCTGATAAAATCAAAATTTTGTTGTCTAGAAATTCTAAAACTACGACTCCTATAGCAACCGCAGAAACGGTTGCGCTAGAACCTAGAGTAAGTACGATTTCCCCATCACTGCACCTCCTGGTTGATCTGAACCCCTGCAATGAATTACAGATGTGGTTAGTCGCACCAAATCAATGCACCAAGTGTTTGAAGTATCCGTTATAAAACTCACTTCAATCACATGTGATTCAATCATACCTTGAACTCTTGTAGCTAAGAATTCTGGACAGTTCCTCTTCCAGTGGCCCTTCTCACCGCATTGGAAACACTTTCCTTTGCCTTGGCCACCCACCTTCCCTTTGCCCTTACCTTTTCCCTTAGATTTTGCAATCTTAAGGACTGGTCCAACACTTGAACCACCAGTACCAGCCTTCTTCTTCCCTTTCTTTCCTTTCGGTGTAGATCGGGAAGAGGAAGGGCTTTTCTCAACGTTCAAAACGTTGACCCCAGGTTTGATCACCCCTTCCACTGCCAAAAGAGAACTCATCAATTCGCTCATTGAAAAATTCATTTGATTCATATTATAGTTAAGTTTAAATTGAGCGAATGAAGGCGACAGCGAATTGAGGATCATATCAACTTGGGTCTGTGCATCGATGTTGGCACCTAGGGTCTCCAGCTCGTTTAAATAACCAATCATTTTTAAAACATGTTCCTTGACTGGAGTCCCTTCCGACATCTTTGCACTCATTATCTTTTGCATGGCTACCTACCTGGCAGGCCTGCCATGCTCCCCAAACATCTTTTTCAGGGATGTGATAATGTCACTGGCAGAATCATTCGATTGGAATTGGTGTTGCAACACACCAGCCATTGAGGCCAGAATATAGCAACGACCCATTCCATTCGACTTCTTCCATTTGTCGAACTCGCGTCTGGCAGCTGTCGAAGCATTTTCCGCGGGTTCTTCAGGGCTTGGGGTGGTGAGGACATATATGTGATCCTCCGCAGTTAACACGATGTCAAGGTTACGTTTCCATTCAGTGTAGTTGTTTCCAGTTAACTTGTTTTGAGTGAGTATGGTGGCAAGTGGACTAAATGCAGATCCAGACATTATGATTTTACTGTAAAAATCAAAACAAAATAAATATGGATATCAGAATTTGACAGTTTGAAATAAAAGAATCCTTTTAAAACTCTTATTTTAAAACAAAGTCACCGGAATATCGAAACGAAAGAATAAAGCCTCCGTGTGGTGGTCAATGTTCGATCTTTTAATTTATCATAACTTATCCGCTATGCAACTCTTGCAAAACAAGTTATGACTTCCGAACCTATTTGATCTCTAAGTTTATGAATAATGCCCCGTGTGGGATCCCTTATCCATAGCTTAGCTAGCATGTACCATTAACTAGGATCCAATCACAACCGTCTAAAGTAGCGCCTCCGTGTGGTGGTCACCCTCTAACACGTTTGATTGATCCTATCAAAAGAAGTTCACATCTAGTAACCAATGAGTAATGCACCCTCCGTATGGAATGATCACCCCTGACGAGGTGACACAGAATGCACCACTCATCTTACAGTGAACCGTTAATGGAAGATCGTGGGTGTAATTAATAAGACCCTCTCCCACTAGTTTTAGTAAAAAGGATTTTGCTTTTTGAGAAAATCTATTTCTACACACTTCCCATAAACATCTAATGTTTACTAATGTGTTGAAAACGGTTTTTGAATTTTATTTTAGAAAACTTGTTTTGCGTGCATGCAACAATGTATTATACGCCAATCACAAACCAAGCACATAAAACAAAAAAACTAAAATAAAATATAGGCATTCAAATAATGCCTCTATCTCCCATGGCTCTATCTCTATAGAACCTCCTTTTGGTTTGATCGCCTCTAGCTCCATCTTCATGGATAACGGCTCCTTGCTCCATTTTCATGGATTTTCTAATTCTATTACATTTGTCCTATGCTTCTTTCGAAGTTTACAATTTATCTAGAAATAGAAATAACAACAAAATAAGAGGCTAGGAAAACTGGTGCGACTTTTCTTTTCGTAGGATTGAAGTCGCAGCGCCCTTTACATATGCCTTAAAACCAAACCAAACTTAAATTACAACATGCACCAATCTTAAACAATTTAAATACAAATATTCAAATGATTTGGTGCCATGGGAGATAGCGACTAATCTAGCTGCAAAAGGGTTAGTCGTACACGCATCCATACATACACAACAAATATATGTAACTGTTGAAACACTTAATTAATTCACACAGTATATAAACTATTTACATACTGAATTAGAACTTAAAACAGCATCTTACTTCTCTGTCACAGTTCGATCGATCGAAGACCGTTCGATCGCTCGAACCTTCGATCGATTGAACATTGTTCAATCGCTTGAACATTCTGTTTCACAGAATGATTTGAAAATTTTACAGAATATTTTAAAATTAAAGTTTTTAATTTCAAAACACTTTAAAATTGTGAAACAGAGAACCTGACAAAGAATCTATCTCGATCGATCGAACTTCATTCGATCGATCGAATACCAGAAAGTTTCGATCGATCGAAGACTGTTCGATCGCTTGAGTACAGAGCGTTCGATCGATCGAGACTACTTCGATCGATCGAACCCACCTTGCATCCAATGCAATCACAGATTTGTATACTGCTGCGATAACACTGCAGAAACAGATCTGTGACGATGCAGTTTCGAAAATAGTTCTAAAATCAACATGCAAATCAAAATAGTGTTCCAAAAAACGCATCTATAGATCCAAACGAGCGTGGCTCTGATACCAATTGCTGGAAAAACCGGTTTAAAATTAAAAAAAAAACAGTTTAAGTTCTAAGTTTAAACGCGCAGCGAAAAAATCAAGTTATAAAACTTAATTGGCATGCCCGGATCTACTACCCATCAACTCTATAGATGCGCACAAGAGGGGACAAGAATTATACCTTACTGTCTTGAACCCAATTCTGAAATCTCTGACTTCCAGCAGCCTCCACTAGATGGTCTTCACTCTTATGACTCCTATGGATGCTCGCAGGAAGGGCTAGGGTTGGTGGGAACCCTAATGGAGAGGATACAGAAGGTTTTGGGGCTCCAAAACAGTTTCTGCAGCTTCTGACGTTCAAAACGACGAACCTTATTTTCCAAAACGCAGCTGCCCTATTTATAGATTCCCAGAACCGACCTAGCTCTCGATCGATCGAAGTGGTTTCGATCGATCGAACCTTCGATCGATCGAACCTTCGATCGATCGAACCATCTTCAATCGATCGAACCTGTCTAGACTTCAATCGATCGAGACAACTTCGATCGATCGAACCTGTCTTGACATCATCCTCATTTGCCTTTCCAAGCATCCTAGCGGAGCTAAGAGTGGGACCTCCTAGGCTCTTTATTGTTGGCTCAGATCAGTTGATTAACTCCCATGACCAAACTCTTTGATCAGCAAATTAATCGACTGATCAGTTAACGTTTACTCCACTATAAAACGATAACTGAACTCCAACGCAAAAGAACATATCCGAAGCGATAACTAGACTTGTATGTTGTACTAATGTCCCTCTACCGTCAGCATTCGCAATCATATTCAGGTAGTCGGATAAACAGTTACTGTCAACCTGAATCATGATTACTTCTTATAATCCTTGAGTCCCATTCACCTCTCATGATTACCAAACATGTTGACAACTATTTTCAACAAGACTGCAGTACTCAGTAATCGACTTGGTGACATTCTCAAGGGAATGCTTACTCTGAAACAGAGGGTAGATTCTGTCTTGACAATATATGTTCACAACCCTATAAATATGACATACCCAAGATACCCAGGTGTTGATCTTCTATAGACCTCACTGATTGGTAAGTCAAAGCAGTCATATCCACAGTCTGTGTTCATAATCGTCTCAAGATTGAGAACACGTACCTTACACAAGTTATGAGTTCCTATCGACTGATTGACAGCCTTGAGCGTCAATAGGAAACTCAGGTCCGTCAATGCACTATAAGCACTAGCATATTAACTAAGAGTTACACTCTAGTGATTTGAGATTGATCACTCCATCCAATGGTAGTTAATCATGCTACAGTGTACACCTGATGAGATATCCAGTCTCATCATCCACTGTGACAAGCTTTAAGTATCAAAGAATAGTAATTCGTTTCTCATTATATGTATCTCATACACACACGAAATACTTACTATGATACTTATGGATTAAACAATCATCTCATGAAAGAAGCATACATCATAAAATGTAAAGCTGATATCCATATATTAAAAAAAGCTAATGTCTAATACATATAGTAATGGTTTGAGGGCACAAACCCAACAGCTACAATTTCCCATTATCATCCAACGTAATAAGCTAAAGTAATTCATAAATATTCCTATTATGAAGCTAGTGGTGGATTTGCAATCCTAGGTTCCCTTAAACATTATTTAAAACAACTTTTAATTGCTTTCATAGTTTAGATTTATTTTTATTGTTATTAGTTTAATTAAAATCAAATTAAAATCCGTTTTCATAATTAACTAAAGTTAGGTTTTAAAATTAAGTCGCTGTAGTTAACCAATCCCTGTGGGTTCGACCTTTACTTTCACACTACAAATCTTTAGAAAAGTAAAGCATAAATAAAAGCATACTTTTTACATCTTGATATTGACAACATCATACCTTATAAATGGTATCCCCTATCATGAATCCTGGAATAAGGGGTTTACGCAGATCAATCTCAATGCAAATTCGAGAAAATTTACCCCTTGTTGTAGATGTAGTATTATAGTCGATTTTAAAAGGCTTACCTAGAGCTTTCCTGATTTGAATCAAGGCATTTTCTTCAAAATATTCAATTGGGAGTTTAGGGAGTCTCACCCACATTGCCATTTGAACTACGTCAACATCCGAGGGGTTAAAATCATGTTTCCATTTTCTGACAGTCAAGTAATGGTTTGGGATAATCCAAGGACCTCCTGAGTAGACTCTCCAATAATCCGCCACCATATCAAATTTCAACAGATAGAATCCTGCTTCAAGATCAACCATTTCAAAATCCCCATGTAGATTCCATAGTCTCCTAATTTTATCTTTTAGGGTTTAATGAATCTACCCAGCAGGCTAATTATAAGGCTATCCTTCCATGGAGCTCTAATTTTTTCCAGGTAGGAATTTGGGATGGACATAGTTGTTTACAAGGGGTTTACCTTAGCAGTTTCTTGGGGAGTAAAAATGATCTCATCCTCTTCAAACAGGTTGTCATAATCACAATCAAAATGAACATCTATATTTTTGAAACCATTCAGAGCCTCTGAGTAAGATTTGACTCTCTTTTCCCCAATAGGCTCCCATGTATCATCATTGTTTAGGGTCCTTTCTATTTTCTTGCATGATATCATCTTCGCTACCCTCAGGGTTGTGAACGTTCTTGCTTTTCTTCAGCATCTATTAATTCGGAACTTAATTTGAAAGCCATATTTAGACCTGGACGTTTTAGGGATGCCGCTAATAACCAACGAATGGCAAGTGGGACCTGGAATTCCTTGGATCTTCAAAAGGAAAACTTTGTATGTTTCAGTACGGGTACTAATATGGACCGCGAATCACTCAAACGGGGATTCTGTGCTCACAGATGTTCATTTGTACATGTATTATATATATCACAAGACTTTTTTATGATAAGAGAAAAACATTTCCTATCGGATCCATTAAGAATAGAGTGAATGAGAAAGATAACGATTTTTGAACCGCTAACGAAAGAAAAAAAAAAGAAGAGAATTCTTGATCTCTCTCAATATCTCTCTCAATTCAAAAATCCATGATTTGAATTAATGTCCTTTCATTGATTCCTCCTAAATTGCATTGATTTATCCTAAAGATTTTATTTCAATTGGAATTTGGCTATTCACCATGTACGAGGATCCCCGCTAAGCATCTATGGCTGAATGGTTAAAGCACCGAACTCACAATTGGCGAATTCGTAGGTTCAATTCCTACTGGATGCATGCCAATGGGACCCTCCAATAAGTCGTACTTCTTTAGAGATGATCCAATTCTTCTAAAGAAAGATCCAGATTCAGATCATTATGATAAGGAATTATAGGTTGAGGTTGATCGATGTAAAGAAGGAGATGAGTAGAGGGTTTTTCTTGTGAATCGCCTTTTTCTCCAGAGCTAGACATTTTTGTTTTTTTATAACCCAACATCTGAAAACCTGAGGTTTGTAACTCATTGATTATACTTGAATAAATGAAAAAAAGAATGGAGGCCATAAGTTATCTACCCCTTCACCAATGCAGGGGACCATAATTTCCCTTTGACAATCATTTTTGGAGTGCTAAGATACTATGAAATGTTGAAAATTGGGCAAAATTTCTCATAGTTGAGATACTGCCTGAGTGAGACCCGCGCGAACAGGAATGGGATTTCTGGGTAGGTTAACAACTTTCTTAAGTAGATAAGGTAAGTGATGCAGCACAGGTGGCTTTGGCATTCTATGAGAAGCTGGATCAGAGAAAAGAGACCCTTTTGACCCTTTTCCACCAAAACAGCCATAACATTCGCTACGGGTGTTAGAATCGCAATTATTATACCAATCTAATTCAGAGACCGTCGGCACACTAAACACTAAGTGGTTTAGGTCTAGTTTAGGGTCCAAAAAAATGCTATTTGAATCAGTTTCAGGCCACTTTTATGTTGTTTCGGCCCTTTTGGATATTTTCGTCTTTTTATTTAGCTTTGCATTTTAGGGTTTGGTCAAACTATATATTGTCAAGTTGTTTTATTTCTTAACAGATTTTTTATAATAAAACACAGCATTGAGTTTCTCTCAATTTTTCCCAATTGTTCTTGGCATTCGTGAGAATTAACAAGACGATAGAGCCTTGATTTGTGGTATCATCGTTCGTTAATCAACAGGTGTCAAGAAGGTTGCATCCCACGCGTTTTTCCCTCGCAATTTCAATGCTCCGCTGCATTAGTAAGTTTTGGATAAGTTCTATGGATGAATTATTTTTATAATTATTTAGAACTACTTGCTGGGATAGATTTTCTTGGTGAAGAGGTATTTCCATGTGGGTAAATATTTTTCTACGAGAATTATTCAATGTATATTCTTTATATATATAGGATAATATGATGTATAGAATTAAAGAGAGAAAAAACTCATCAAAGAGTATATATAAACATTATGTGTGTGGTGAGACATTGATTGAGGGTTATAGTTTGTAATCTTCAAAGATTAATAAAGTTGTTCTTCATTGGGTGGTGGATTACCCCGAATTGGGTGAACCACATGGGAAATCTTGTGCGTGCTGTCTTTTTTTTGTTTTCTTTATTTCGTGTAATTGTTATTTGATTGTTTTCGTGGGCTTGGGCACAACGAGTGGTATCAAAGCTAACCTGGTTGAGGATCCATGACTTCAGATAGTGATGTTGGTGGAGCATGAATAACGATAGAAAAATTTCATGGAAAGAAGAATTTCAGCATGTGGCGCGCAAGTACGGATGAGAGATGTATTGGCAACAAAACAATGAAGAATCGTTGAACGAGAAGGAGGACATACCAGCAGGAATGACAGACAAGAATTGGGATGGATGAACTCAAAAGCGGTAAGCACCATCCGATTGAGTTTGGCCGATGATGTGGTGTATGATGTGATGGGAGAATCCTTGGCAAGTGATTTATGGAAGAAGCTGGAGGATTTATACATGGGAAAGAACTTCACCAACTGCCTCATGTTTGTTGGAAAAAATAATAGAGGGTTAAAGGAGAAATTAGATAGACTTCTAGGCACGTGATTGCTATCCTTTGGATGAATTTCTCCCCCTCTGATTATAATCATGAGTGCAATAGGGTATATGAGAAATGCCATGAGGATACAAAGAAGCCTTCTAATTTGTTGCTGAAATTTGAAGATGCACAATTTAAAACATCCCAAGAACACTTTTTATATAGTTTTGATGATGTGAGAATAATTGGAACTTTCAAGAAAGACAGCAGTCCTTAATGCTGATAAAAAAAAATTAATCTCCGAATGAGGAACTTTGCCTTCTTTATAATTAGCCAAGCGGTCTTGCTTTAACACGTAATGGTGCTTGGCACCATTGACACGTTTTTGCTTTGACATCTCCTAATTTGAATAGATAAATATCTATTCATGTAAAAACCAAAAGGTGCTATGTAATTTAGCCACCATTTTCTGTACGAATAGTACCTGTACAATTGACACCAAATTGTGCTAACACTTGTACATCCAAATGGTGTTATCAAAAGACACATGTACACTTTTAAGAATCCTTTCATTTTGAAAATATCCAACAATGTTGAAGCAGGATTTTTATTCCTTTAAGAGAAAGAAAGGGGTAGACCTACAATCCTATATTGGTGAGTTTAATAAATCACTATGTGATTTATCCAATCATTACTTCCCACGGTCTATAACCATACCACACAAAACGATTAGCATCGCCTCATTTGGTATCAATGAAACGAAAAGTTTTTGTTCTCCAAGTGCAAAGTGATTAAAATATAATTTCATTGCATGGAGCCTACCTATCTTCCAACTTGCGCTATATTTGTATGTACGCTTCAGTCCCTTCCCGTTGATCGAGCTTTGAAACAGGCGCATACGCATCACCAGGACATCCCCTCTCAGTTCAAGCCACAGGTAATAGTGACTCGCCACCATGAAAGTTGGTGTTAGGCTAGAGGATGAGGACAAAGCTATTATTTTGTTGACTTTAGTAAAATCTACCCATAAGCATATTTTCAGCACTTTGCTTTATGGGAGAGATATAGTCACTTTGGAGCAGGTGAAGAAGGCTTTGTACTCTAGTGAGAAATCGGAGATGGAAGATGTGAAATCTTCGGATGAGTCATAAGCATTGATTAGTCACGGGAAGGAAAAACCATATGGAAGGAAGAATGAAGGCTATGGCGGAGGTGGAGGAATGAGGAAGTTATTGAAAGACGTGGACTGTTCCTATTGTGGAGAAAAATGTCAGATATCTCGGTTTTGTCCACAAAGGAATAAGGATGAAGAAGAACGCGATGGTGCTAAGAAAAATAGGGTAGCTCCAACAACAAAGGATGAAGATTAGTTTTCAGAATGGATGCTTAATTCAGCCTATTCCTCGCAAATGTGTTCGAATATTGATTGGTTTCCCACTTATGCTTTGTCAATTGACTCAATTGTACTCCAGTGGCATATGGTACCACTGATCACTGTCATAGCATATGATGCAATAGTTGAGTAATTGGGAACTAAATTGGGATTTAAATTTTGGAAGCACAACATTCTTCTTATTACACACAGTGATATATAAGAGTAATGCAATACTTCCTAAATTTGAATCCCAAAAACAATTTCGAAATTCTTTAATTAAAAGTTGTATAAAATATTGTGGTAGTACTGGATGGTAGTATAAGAGTTATGCCACTCAATGCCGAAAGGATTTGAAATTCAGTGTCAGAGATCACATACTTCTTAAGGTTTCACCGACCCAAGGAGTGGTGCGTTTTGGTTTCAAGAGATGGAAGTTAGCCCCACATTTAATCGGACCGTTTGAGATTTTGGATTATGTCGGGAACGTGGCTTATTGACTCGCACTGCCACCAAAGATGTATGGCGTTCACAATGTATTTCACGTTAGTATGCTGAGAAAATACATACGATATCCCTCACATGTGGCTTGTTTTCATGATATTGAGAGGAGTCATAATGTTACCTATAAGGAGAGGCCCATGAAAATTATAGATCAGAATATCAAGAAGTTGAGGAATAAAGACATTCCGTTGATGAAGGTTCAGTGGAATCATCATAATGAGAATAAAGCCTCGTGGGAAGTTAAAGCTGATATGATGAAGAAGTATCCGAAGTTATTTTATGACTAGTTAGTCCAGATTTCGGGGACGAAATTCTATTTAAGGGGGGAAGGATGTAACAACCTGGATTTTACTTTAATTTGTTAATGTAATTTCGATATTAGAAATTCTATTACTTACTTTGATTCAATAAAATTTTTTTATTTGGGGTCAAACGATAATTTTTATAAATTGAGGAATGCCTGTGTTGGATTTGAAAACTGTAGTTTCAAGACCGTAAAATATTTGCTTTCAATTCAAAATGCATTTTTATACAACCGAAAATTATTTCCTATGTTAATATTATTTTATGTATGTTTATAGTGATCACCGCGCTGCGAAAATACCAGTTTATAAACGAAAACTGTCCATGCCACGACGAACCCCCACAGATTGTGAGATTCTCCGTCAAATCCAATTTGACATTTGCTTTTCACACATTTAATATACCTAATGATTGCTTATACCTTGTTTGGGAGTGCTAATTTTGTGTGTGTTAAACTAGTGCCTTAAGCTAAATTTCCCAAACAACTTCATTTGACCCCTAGTACTCTATATGACTCCTACACCAATTCACACATATTATAATGTATATGAGCTGTGTAAATTATGTATTATTAGTTATTTGAAAAGCAAATTTAATTTGTTGAGTATAGAGGATGGTTCTTGGGATCCAAGATTGTTCATTTTTATTTTCTATATTAGTCACACACTGTCACGACCCATCCCACTACGCGTGGAAATAGGACACGTGGCACGCCATCAAGGCTCATCCAAACATCATATAACTATACGCAGCAGGAACTTTAAAACAACCCCGGGTATTTAAAACTTAGGGAACATTACCCTCTGAGTTTGTAAAATCCACTGAAATCAGAGTTATAAAAAGTTTTGGCCATTTGAATCCTTTCAAAAGAAAGCTGTTTTTGAAAACAGGGGACCAGTCGACTGATCGAGGGTCCGGTCGACTGGTGATCTCCAACCAAGAGGTTTCAAAATACAACAGCCCATCCAGTCGACTGTGTCGGGGACCCAGTCGACTGGTGCCTAAAATTTTCAGTCGACTGAATACGTCCAGTCGACTGGTACCCTAACCAGCAGAATGCCCTGGCCTGAGGACCCGTCCAGTCGACTGTTTTCTCAAACCAGTCGACTGAACCTCAGACGAAAACCAACAGAAACCAATACAACACAGTGATCCAGTCGACTGGATCAAGAACCAGTCGACTGATCCCTAACAGCAAAGCTTAAACTGCAGCTTTTCCCTACAGAGTTCTTCAAATCCCAAACCAACATAAATCTACTCTATTCCATCATTCAAAACATAATTACAGACATCAAATTACCAGATTTCCATACTACAGTACTAATCCAAGGATCCCTTACAACATATTACAATGCTCAATTCTTTACACAAGTTTTAGAATTTAAAACAAAAACATATACAATGTGATTCCCCCGGCGTTACTCAACGGCCTCACTCCTCACGCTTCTTCTTGTCTTTCTTCTTACCTGTAATGGAGTACATCTCCACTGCTCAGCTATATGCTGAGCGTACAATTCTAAATGTATGCTTATATGACAGTTCATGGTTTAAGCATCTAAAACACATAAAAATAGTCTCTAGGGTGAGTGGTACGCATTCATCCGGTAGCGGCAAGTCCAAGCCTTAAACCGCGATGTCAATGGCAAGTCCAAGCCTACAACCATTACATCCCACAAGTGCCATGGCAAGTCCAAGCCTACAACCATGCACAGTAGCCGTCGCTACTAAAATTCTCAAACAACGAGAAGCTTACTCTGGCATGAATTTGCACCACACTCCCCTTTGACCCAAGTAGACACATAACATGCTCACATAAACAGTTATACATGCTTTTATCATAATTTCACGTGCATAATTAACGGGCCTAACTAACACATGAATTTCGCCCGGATCCAAGAATATCAAAAGTGATGTCTAAAACATGAAAATCCATATATTTCATAGATCTAGAATTCATACCTCGTGCGAATCTCTTCAAACTTTGAAGGATCGTCTAGGGGACTAAATAATCGCCGGATTTCAAATTATACGCGATTCCCACGAGTTTTACCTGATTTTTCCCAAAAGTCTAAAATTACTATTTTTACAAAAGTTGGCCAAACACGACCTAAGTAGTATCAAAACGCAGGTCTTACCTCCACGAGTTCAAATCTGAAATCTGGAGAAAATCTGACAGACGAACGGTCGTCGATCGGCGTCGCAAAGCCCGTGGCCACCAAATATCCTTTCTCTCTCCTCTCTCTAGATATTTGTGAGTGTTTGGATGAGAATGAAATCTCATCTCAACCTATATATAGGCAACTTTCGGGAAATTACGTTTACCTCCCCACAAGTTTCTCAAACTTCTAATTAACCCACGAAACTTCGCACACGTCCATTTTATAACTTTACAAGTGAAAACTATAAGTTTCAAAAGTTTCCAACTAAGTTTTGTTTGGGTCCAAAATAACGTTTGAAAACTAAATTCTGTGGAATCTCTACACAACCTACCTTTTTAGTTAACGTGACACTCACGTTCTCACCACAGTTCTCAAAATGATATAACAATATCAAAGATTACAACAATTTACCAAACACAGGTAAAATTACTATTCACAAAATACCAGATAAAGCCAAATAACATTTAAGTCACATAAATGTCATTTAATCATGCTAATGAAATGTGAACTGCCATGTTCCTGTGTCCTCATTGACACCTTACCGTTGACTCACAGTCAATCTCATCACCATTATCAATTAACATTGATAGACTCTCAATTTACAATTATGTATGATAAAACTATAAATTTTTGGAACGGGTGTGACACACACTCCCTCTCATAATCTGGAGAATTTTTACAAACTAAAATTCATAGAGAAAAGAGAGAGTTCAGAGAGAATTTACAGAAATTTTAGAGAGCGAGAGAGAGCTTCAACTCTATAGACAGAAGCTTCATTGAGTTTCTTACGTCTTGATCTCTTTCTCAACAAACTCTATTCTCTTATATCAGTGAGTATTTTAAACTCACTTTGAATGTAAATTATACCTTAGTTACTGTTTGTATTGGTTTAATTTGGATTTGCCATTGTTGGTTTTCATGGAAGCTTGAAACTTGAAAAATGGTGATTTTCCAAACTTAACCAAAATGGTTCTGATAGATAATAATGAAAGATTACAGTTCGTAGATATTATGTTTAAAGTCATAGAGCCTAATTCATTCATATCGCGACGTATATTAAGAAAGAAATTTTATCATATCTCGGTTTAGCGTAAAATCCGAGAGCTATGGTTTGAATTAGTTTAATTCGATTGTGTATTCACGATCCTTGTAGAAAAATGAAGAGAAGCATATATTACAAGTCAGGTTTACATTTGGATTTCAAAATGGGTAAAAATCAGCCTTAAAAATTGAAATAGAGGAGAAAACTGGTGAAGAAGACGACTAGGACCGGTCGCGATACTAGACCAGGATCGGTCGCAACCATAACGGGTCCAAAAACATGACCAGGACCAGTTGCGACCATGATCGGTCCCGCTAAAGGACCATGACCGGTCCCGCCCATCTGTGACACAATGATTTATCTCTTTAAACTAGTAACTGTAGGAAAATATTGCTGGCTGCGTAAAGTTGTACTTACTGCTATAAGCTATTGTACCTTACTATTTTATTAGAAAATCAATTTCTATAAATCAGGTTAAAGTAAATATGGATTTATTTATATTGATCTGTATAAATCATTTTGATACTGCGAAGAGAGAATATAAACGAGACAAGTTTTAAAACTACTTTGATATATTTATAAGGAATTGTTTTGAAAGAAGTTTTTAAGGCATCATTTATTTCAGAATCTATTTTGAAAAGATTAAGTTAAAAAGACTTGATCCTCTGGTATAGGTTCTTTTGGTGTACTTTCTAGTAATTATGTATTGCCTGCATAAGTCTTCTGACATACATGTTAGGGTCAAGTTGACAATCATGGTATGTGTTAGTGAGTTGAGAAGAGTCGAGAGAATGTGATGTGTGAATTGCGACCCCATTTATCCTAAGTCGATTCGGATACGGAAGGTTAATTGGAAAGGATTGAGCCCAGGTCGATTCGGCTACGACATGCCAATCAGCAATGTGTGATAGCCTTGATTATCCTAGGTCGATTCGGATACAACAAGTTAATTAACAGGGACTGAGCCCAGGTCGACTCTTATACGGCAGGCCAGTTTGATGGTGTCCAAGCTGAATCAGATACGATAGACCAATCAGGTTATTGTAACCTTGAATGTTTAGGTACATCCAGGCCGATTCGGATATGGTAGACATATCGAGATACATTCTAAACCTAACGGCCGTGAGATAGTGGTTCAAGGGAACCGTTTGTGTTGAGTTTCGTAGTCGAGGTAAAAGAGTCAGCGAAATGAGTGGGCTGCATTGTTTCATTCACGGCCATATGTTATATTAATTGAATTTCATTATGTTGTCCTGTTGTTTCTGCTTAAACATGAACTCTTGTATTTCTAATATGTTGAATAATAAACTTGTGAATTGGAAATGGTAAGAAAGTACGTTTTACATTACAAGCATATGTTTTTAATACTCACCAGCTTCTTGAAGCTAACGGCATTGATTCGCCCTACACATTTATTTCTAGGCTTTTCAGGTTATGATCAAGGTGGACAGTATGACTATGCTAATTGAGAACAACTACCTGAGAAGAGAAATGATTTAAGTTCTGCTTTGTTTACTTAAACTGAACTTGTAATAAGGATTAATGTAATAGATATTATTATGTTTTTGTAAGGCGGATTGTGCCTTAAGATCACTACATGATGTAATGATTGTTATGTTTGAAAAAGTTGTATAAGTCTTGATTGCTCTTACTCTTATTTAAGCTATTATACGGTTCGACGTTTGGGACGGAATCGATCCTTCAAACTGTCACAACCTACAGGTCCATAAAGTAAATTAAATACTTTCCCTATTTATGTTACGTCGGGGTGTGACATATTTTGTTGTAGTGGATCTTTGATGAACGAACAAGAGATAGGAACTATCAGAGATTGGCCGGGCCAGCTAATAAGGATGTTGTGTGCGTGTGCTGCGTTAAAAATGAATCCTCTCCCCTCTAAGGGGGCGAGGGGTCTCTTATATACATGCAAGAGACCTCCTCATACATGGAAACGACATAGATTAGGCAATGCAATCTGATTAAGTTTGATTGACACAAATCATGCGAGTTCCCTAATGAGATTAGGAAACTATTCTACATACACCTTTAGTCTTCTAGCTGGCATAGAAAACTATCTAGAAGGTTCCAGATCGCGTCTCGGGGCCTGGCTAAGCTGTGCCCATGAGGAGGTGCGCTTGGGCAACATTCCCGACTCGAAGGTCAGGACCTTTGGAACCTAATATACCAGTCGAGAAACGTTGGCTTCTTCCCTGAAAATGGCTTGATCACTCCCTCGATGGCCTGATGCTCTTTGATGTGGCCGAGGAACTTTGCTCTCATTAGTCGAATATTTTTGTATGTATCAATATTCATGATATGCCCAAATAGGTTCTAATGGTATACATTTTAGGCTAATTCAGTTCATAAGTTGCTTTGTCACTCTATCTAATTTGTTTTTATACCTAATAATTAGTCTTTATACCTAATATCCTTCTAGTGTCATATGAACAACTCTTCTGTGTAGTTTCTAGAAGCGGATGCAAACATTTAAAGTAAAGGGGCTTGATAGGACAGAACCAGGATGTTGCACTGGGACTGAATATACTGAGATTCGAGATCAGTGCCCCCGAGCCGATATATATATATATATATATATTTAATTATCTATTTATACTTGTTTAGAATTTTCTATAAAGTTTTGAATGATTTTAAATCAATTATGTTAAGCTAAAGTGAGAAGAAAATGTATTGGACAAAATATTTAGGATAAGTTGGATAGCATTTGCATTAATATTTGTTCAACTACTTTTTTATTTGTATTCTATGACTTGGTTCGTGGTTTAGAATGGATTGAATTATACTTTGTTGCTTTTCAAAAATTTATTAAAAAAAATTCTAATTCCCACAACAATACCAAGTAGGCTCATAGTTGCAAATTCCACTTTTCCTTTGCCTTCCATTGATGTAAACCATCATCATTTAGTTATTATTTAGGTTAGTTTGCCCCACTCTTGGTCACTACATGAGGTACAATTGATAAAATATGTTTGAAAGTTATAATCCTTAATTTGATTTTTTTTTATTTTATTATTGTTATTATGTTTTTTTTTGTCTTGCGAACTTTATCTTGAAATAAATGTAGGACTTACACATCATCTGAAATGATAAACTTCATACACAACTCTCACACAACCTTTTGTGCACAATGCACCTGTGTCACTGTGAGATCTACTGATATCACAGGATGACACAGGAGAGATAGACATATTTTTGTGGATTGTGCACAAATTTAAAGATTGTGTGTAAAGTATTACTCCATCTAAAAACGGTCGACAATAGAACATGTATTCCTCAATGAGTAGATAAACAATGCATATTCCTTTGCTCAAAATAATTCATTTGAAACATTGGTTGAAGGTTTGCAATAAAATGATTTCCCAAACTTGATTCTAGCCATGTATATGAGTCTAGTCGCTCAACAAGTCCTCGTGAACATGTTCGATAAAGGCTCGGCTTGACTCGCAAAATTAACAAGGAAAGTTCAAGCCTAGATTGTAGATTTGCTTAATAATCTAGCTGAGCTCAAACACATATGATCTCGGTTCAATATAGCTCGTGAACATGATTCAAGAAGGCTCGCTAGTAGCCTTGTGAAAAAACTCATGAATAGGCTAGCTTGATAAACTGTTTGTATGTAGATATATAAATATATATTTGTTATGAAAGTATATACTTTTAGATGGCTGGTGAAAAAGTTCGTGATTAAACTTAAATTTTAAACTAATTTAATAAACAAATCAAGCTCAGACTTGTGTTACAAGCTCGTGTAACAAAAGGCAAAGTTTGAATGTACATGAGCCAGCTCGAATGTATACACCCCTACTAGTTTCTGACTAATACTAAATAGTCTAAATATACTCTCTGCCCTAAGATCATTACGTTATTGTAGAACAGAGTGGACCCAGCCCAAGTGGGTTTAACCACACAAGCCCCTGAACCGAACCGGATCGACTTGAACTTGGGACATTACATAGGACGTGGCCATTAATTGGGTGACGAAATAATAAAAAAAGTTTCTTTAATTAACTTGAATTCCATACAAGTAGTCAACAACAAAAATAAAATAAAAAATAAAAAATTAATAAAAAAAAACAGGGACAATTAGAATGTATTTGATAATCTAATTAAGTGTTAAAAATAAAAATTTTCAGCACTTATTTATTTTAGCACGTTTGATAATGTACAACTTAATTAAAAAAACAGCCAAAAATTTGTTAAAAACTTTAAGTCAAAAAATTCTACTGACAATATTTATTGAATGCAATCTATTTGAGTACTTGAATAAATGTTTTCAGTATTGTAAATTCAATCGCTTAAAACTTTCAGTACTTAAAATTCAACACTTAATTTTCAGTACATAATTTTCAGTTTTATCAAACAGACTCTTAGTGAAAAAGATATTATGATAAGATTTTTTAGAGTTAAGGACAATTAAAATTCTTAATTAGGGAAAAGTCTTTCATACAAAAATATTAAGTAAAATTTCACTGAAACCGTACACGAATATTAAATGAAATTTCACTTGACTTGATATTTGAGAGACTTTTTAAACAAATTAAAAATCAAATTGGACTGTAAACTCTTGACAGTTACTTCTAGAGATTTTCGTCTAAATTTTCTTGAAAAAAAAAACTTATAAAAGTGTTTGACTATTTATCCTTCAAATGATACTTGTGTAATTTTGTGTGTTGAGCACAAGTTGCCAGCAATTTGTTTGCATTGTTGCGTATGTCCATCACTTCACTTCTTTTTCTATTTACGGCCCGTTTGGTTCATAGATTTTTTTAGGTGGATTCTGATTACTAGGAATCATAATACCAGTAATCACTTTACCAGGAATCTGAATCCCTGTAGAATGTTTGGTTCACCAAATAGAATTCTAGTTGGATTTAGAATCCAGTGTTTGTTTGGGTCAAGGAAAATGAAATGGAAATGTTATTAAATACCTAAGCTACATTTGAAGGGTAAAATAATGTATGAGTTAAAATCAAATTGTCAACTCTCTAAAAATGGAGGGTGATTAAAAAAAATAAAGGTATAAATCTAAAAATCAATGACATAAAAAATGAGATAAATAGAGTAATTAAGACATGAACATGAGTCTAAACTATTACATGTAGTTAAAATATATTTGAATAATAACAAAAGATATATTATATTTTTAAGCATAAAATATATATAGGTTTAACGTACAAATCACAATATGCCAAATATGTAGTTATTGTAATATCATATAGACTTTTCAATCATTAATATTTAGCAACCAAAATTTAAATTCGGTCACTAAACTAGCATAAAATATAATGTTTTAAGGGATAAGAATGTAAACTTCTATGTGATTTTTAGAAGTCCCATTAAATGTGGTCCACTAGCCTTCTATGTTAATTGGACTCCACTAACTATTTAGCCAATAGAAGATTGTCCCAATTAATATATATATATATATATATATATATGTATGTGTATATATATATATATAAAAGATATACGTTATTAATTATTGAGAGAACCAATGATTGAATGGTTCATCTTTCAACAGTTATTAAATAAGAGACTTTTCATATTTCAAGAAAGTAATTATGAAAGTCATTACGTATTCCAAGACCGTCTTCATGACAGTCATTAATAGGCCCTCTTCTCTCCTCTATAAAAGGTACACTCTACCCCTTGAAAGTTAACCTCAATCAATTACAGAAATAAAGGTGTGCATAATTGAGAGACAGAGAGAAGAAGAAAAGCCTAGAGTAAAGTACAATCTAAGGGGTTCCAATTCCTTCTCTACCAATTTCAATGGCGAACAATGATATGTAAATTTATATTTGATTTCTTAAGGCGTGCTATATTCAAGATCTTAGTAGTTAAAATTATTTTCCGCATGATAGTTTTTATCAATTAAATTCTTACAGTTGGTATCAGAGCCATGTTTTGAATATACACATCTTAGACTAAATTAATCAGATCAGTTCATATACATATATATATCTGTTCATATAATCGAATTTATGATCATATATATATATGTATATATGTTCATATATATGTCATGAATCAATACATGTTGGATTAAAATTCCATTACAGTACTTACTTTCGGACTGTACATACATATATATGTTATTGTGTATTGCTACGAATTGTCCTTCAATTTAATTTTGGATTCATTTTTAGTCCAAATGAAATTGTCTTGGAAAAAGTCCACTAATTGCCAAGATATATGCACGTGGCCTTGTGGATTCCAGAGACATTTTTCTATATGGATGATCTGTACAAGAATTATATCAATTCTATTATGGGTATTGATTCCTATTGTAGTTGACTTGACATTCTAGTACTCAAAATTATACTGTATGTATAGTTAATTGTGTTTGGTATTAGATACTGAATGTTCAAACTCAGTTTACTAGTATGTTGTGATATTATACAAAATTGAATGGTTAAATTTTGTGATTAAATTGTATAGTTAAATTAAATTTTAATTTATTTGTTTTAACTATGAAATTGGAGTTATTGCTGAATCTTTGTCATTGAAAAGTTTTAATCACATAAAATAAAATTTATTTTTATTATGGAAGTGATTAAGTAAATAAATGACAACTTAGCAATTAAATAAATAACTCTAATAAAAGTGATAGAACAATTTTAGAGTTATTGCTTAAAGTAATCATTGAACAGAAAATTCAGTTACATAAAAGAAAATTTTGAAATAATTATTATTTTCATTAAAATTAGTAATTGAATTTATAAATGATGACTTTAGCAATTAAATAAATAACTCTAATAAAAGGTTAGAGAATATTATTGGTTAGTTTTATTTTCATATGGTTCACTAACTTAGTAGTTGCCAAAGTGACCTAGGTTAGTGAGCCTTATGAATATAAAACTACGTTAAAGATTAGTCAATAAGGGTGACATAAAAGACAATAATATTCTCAATGGCAGTCATAGTTGGGAGATTAGGACTAGCCCAAACGAGAGTCACTTTCAACTAACTATGAACTGGATAGGGTAATGTAATTTGTGTTACTGAGTAGTTTAGAATTGGATACCCAAAGGTAACATGACTAACTATTATGTAACATAAATTACATTAGACCTATATAGGTGATAATATTTTGCACCTATAGAGTGGACACTAGATATGATATGGTTTCGCCCAAAGGAGAAACTGTAGCGATGTCAATAGTTCATCTATTTAGAATTTATAATTCTATATTAAAGATAGACTCAAGGCCTTAACGTGAGCATTGTCCTATTTCAGTGACTGTTCCCACTTCGTTGCACTCTCATGCATCTAGCATTCCAACTCTTAATGGATCAAATTTTTCGGAATGGTATGAACAAGTCCAATACACACTAGGTGTGTTAGATCTTGACATGGCACTTTTGGTTGACAAACCTGAGAAAGTTACTGCCGACAGTACTGCAGTACAGGTTGACATTATAAAAGCCTGGGAGAGATCGAACAGACTTAGTCTTATGTTTATGAGGATGACCATAGCTAATAACATTAAGACCTCTCTTCCTCAAACTAATAGCGCATTGGACCTCTTGACTGCTATTAAAGAACGTTTTAAATCAGCAGATAAGTCACTAGCAGGCACACTTATGGCAGAATTAACTACTGTCAAATATGATGGTAATAGAGGAGTTCAGGAACATATCCTTTGTATGACTGACAAAGCTGCAAAATTAGGAGCACTAAGAATGCAAGTGGATGAATCCTTCTTAGTACAGTTTATTCTCAACTCACTCCCTTCTCAGTTCGGCCCATTCAAAATTCATTATAATACTCATAAAGACAAATGGAATTTGAATGAGCTGACTAGTATGTGTATTCAAGAGGAAGTGAGATTAAGGCAAGAAGGACCCCACTTTGTACTAGTTGTGACTCAAGAAGCTAAAAAGAAAGGAAAGTTTGTGAAAGGAAAGAGAATTCCACCAAAGAAAGGTGATGGAACTGGGAAAAGTAGCCAGGGCCATGGAAAGTTTATTGTCACGCGTTATTTTTGTGGCAAGAAAGGACATGTGAAGAAGGATTGCAGCAAGCGTAAGGCTTGGTTCAAAAAGAGAGGTACCAATCTTTCTTTTGTATGTAATGAATCAAATCTTGCTGAAGTTCCTTCTAATACTTGGTGGATTGACTCTGGGGCCTCAACTCACATAACAAATTCAATGCAGGGATTCCTTACCACTCGGAACCCGAAGGAAAGTGAACGATTCATCTATATGGGGAACCGTCTCAAAGCAGAAGTGGTATTTGTTGGAACCTACCGCTTAATCTTGGAGACGGGTCATCAGATGGATCTTATGGACACTTTTTATGTACCTTCGATTTCTAGGAATTCGGTTTCTCTATCCAGATTAGATGTTGCTGGATATTCTGTTTTATTTGGTTGTGCTAAACTCAGTTTAATGTTTAACTCTATTATGGTTGGTTCTGGTATTTTATATGATGGTTTATATAAAATTTCCTTGAATCATGAGTTTGCACAATCTTTAATAGCACTGCATTCGAATGTTGGTTCAAAACGAGGTTTATTAATGAAAACTCTTCAATCTTGTGGCATAAAAGACTGGGGCATATTTCCAGGGATAGAATTAAGAGATTGGTGAAGACTGGGTTTTTGGATAACCTAGACTTTACTGATTTTCAAGTGTGTGTGGAATGCATTAAGGGAAAGCAAACCAAACACACTAAGAAAGGTGCCACAAGAAGTACTAAGCTTCTTGAGATAATTCATACAGATATTTGTGGACCACTCTCCATTCCATGTTTTGCTGGAAAAAGATATTTTATCACCTTTATAGATGATTTTTTTCACTATGGTTATGTATACCTAATACATGAAAAGTCTCAGGCCGTTGACATCCTTGAGGTGTTCATTACTGAGGTCGAGAGGCAGTTAGATAGAAAGGTTAAAATAGTGAGATCTGATCGAGGTGGTGAGTTCTATGGTAGATATGATAAGACAGGTCAAAATCCTGGCCCATTTGCCAAATTTCTTAAAAAGCATGGCATTTGTGCTCAATACTCAATGCCAGGTATGCCACGGCAGAATGGAGTTGCTGAAAGGCGTAATCGTACACTTTTGGATATGGTTAGGAGTATGATGAGTTTTTCAACTGTACCTGATTCATTGTGGGGTGAAGCATTAAAAACTGCAATGTATATCTTAAATAGGGTTCCTAGTAAGGCTGTCCCAACAACTCTTTTCGAGTTGTGGACTGGTAGGAAGCCTAGTTTGAGACATTTACATGTTTGGGGTTGTCCAGCAGAAGCAAGGATCTTCAACCCACATGAGAAAAAGTTAGACTCAAGGACCATATTTGGATATTTCATTGGTTATCCAGATAAGTCCAAAGGGTACAAATTTTATTGTCCAAACCATAGTACGAGAATTGTGGAAACCGGTAATGCCATATTCTTAGAAAATGGCGAAGTTAGTGGGAGTGATGAATCAAGAAAGGTTAATCTTGAGAGTGCATATCCCACCACCCTTTCCTCCTCGAGAAATTGTTGTTCCTCAAGCTATTCAACCAGTTGAGGGAAATGAACAACATCATGGAAATGATTCACCACTTCATGAGGATGTTGCCATTGAAAATAATGTAGTACCACCACAACCGGCAGTTCTGAGGAAATCTCAGAGGGAAAGAAAACCTGCCATTTCAGATGATTATGTGGTGTATCTACAAGAATCTGATTTTGATATTGGGATTAATAAGGATCCGGTTTCATTTTCACAAGCCATGGAAAGTGATAATTCTAGTAAATGGATCGATGCTATGAATGAAGAGTTGAAATCGATGGACCAGAATGGTGTCTGGGATCTTGTTGAATTGCCTAATAATTGTAAGAAAGTCCGCTGTAAATGGGTCTTTAAGACCAAGCGCGACGCTAAAGGCAATATCGAGAGATATAAGGCCAGACTTGTGGCTAAAGGTTTCACTCAGAAAGAAGGCATTGATTATAGAGAGACATTCTCTCCAGTATCTAAGAAGGACTCATTTAGAATTATCATGGCACTTGTAGCTCATTATGATCTAGAGTTACATCAGATGGATGTGAAAATCGCTTTTTTAAATGGAAATTTGGATAAGGATATCTACATGGAACAACCTGAAGGGTTCATAAGGAAAGGAAAAGAACATTTGGCTTGCAAATTAAAGAAATCCATTTACAGTCTTAAACAAGCTTCCAGGCAATGGTATATAAGGTTTAATGATACCATTACTGATTTTGGATTTAAGGAAAACACTGTTGATCAGTGTATTTATCTAAAGATCAGTGGGAGTAAGTTTATCTTTTTGGTCTTATATTTTGTTAGCCAGTAGTGATCTTGGTTTGTTACACGAAACCAAGGAGTATCTTTCTAAGTGCTTTAAGATGGTTGATATGGGTGAGGCATCCTATGTCATTGGCATAGAGATCTTTAGGGATCGATCTCTAGGGATCGATCTCTAGGGATCGATCTCGAGGATTGCTAGGACTGTCTCAGAAAGGTTACATCAATCGAGTCTTGGAAAGATTTAATATGCAGCTATGTTCAGTCAGTGATGCACCAATCATGAAAGGTGACAAGTTAAATAAAAGTCAGTGCCCTAGGAATGACTTAGAAAAGGAACAAATGAAGAAAGTTCTATATGCATCAGCTGTGTGAAGCTTAATGTATGCTCAGACTTGTACCAGACCGGATATTAGCTTTGCAGTTGGAATGTTAGGTAGATATCAAAGTAATCCAGGAATGGAACACTGGAAAGTAGCAAAGAAGGTTATGAGATATCTTCAAGGGACAAAGGATTATATGCTCACATATAGGAGATCAGATCAGTTAGAAGTGATCGGATACTCAGACTTGGATTTTGGTGGTTGCTTAGATAGCAAAAAGTTCACATCGGGCTTTGTGTTTCTGCTAAGAGGTGGAGCAATCTCGTGGAAAAGTGTGAAGCAGTCCATTATTGCTTCATCCACGATGGAGGCCGAGTTTGTGGCATGTTTTGAGGCTACGAGTCATGCTTTATGGTTGCGGAATTTTATTTCAGGACTTGGTGTTGTTGACTCTATTGCCAAGCCGCTGAAAATTTATTATGACAATACCGCAGCAGTTTTCTTCTCTAAGAATGGAAAGTATTCTAGTGGTTCCAAGCACATGGAACTTAAGTACTTGGTTGTTAGAGAAAGAGTCCAGAAACAGCAAGTGTCAATTGAAAATTTAAGCACTACTCTTATGATTGCTGATCCATTGACTAAGGGATTACCTCCAAAGACATATAAGGAACATGTTGTAAGGATGGGTCTTTTGAGTAATCAGTGATGTAAATGATGGATATTTCAGTTATAGTGTAATTGACACTTATGCGCAATTAAAGTTTGTTCCTGTTATTTCCTGTTTTCAATTATGTGTGCACAATTTATGTTTTATTGTTTGATAAACAAGAAATGTCTTAACAAGACACATTACATGGGTATTACAGAATAATAGACTAAGGTTAGTACAGATTATTAATGGCGTGGTGCATGGAAGGGAATATGACACAAATGTTGTACAACTGCTATGACTCACATTAATAGTCTATGCTAATCTTAGTATGACAGTAACTAAAAGTTTGGGCGTATTGGCTAATTATAGAAATCTGTGATCACATTAAAGTTTTATATGTGGAATCCAACTAAGTCAAGTATCATAATCGGTCTAGTGGACCAAGTGGGAGAATGTAAACTTCTATGTGACTTTTAGAAGTCCCATTAAATGTGGCCCACTAGCCTTCTATGTTAGTTGGACTCCACTAACTATTTTGCCAATAGAAGATTGTCCCAATTAATATATATATATATGTATGTGTATACATATATAAAAGATATACGTTATTAATTGTTGAGAGAACCAATGATTGAATGGTTCATCTTTCATCAGTTATTAAATAAGAGACTTTTCATATTTCAATAAAGTAATTATGAAAGTCATTACGTATTTCAAGACCGTCTTCATGACATTCATTAATAGACCCTCTTCTCTCCTCTATAAAAGGTACACTCCACCCCTTGAAAGTTAACCTCAATCAATTACAGAAATAAGGGTGTGCATAATTGAGAGACAGAGAGAAGAAGAAAAGCCTAGAGTAAAGTACAATCTAAGGGGTTCTAATTCCTTCTCTACCAATTTCAATGGCAAATAATGGTATGTAAATTTATATTTGATTTCTTAAGGTGTGCTATATTCAAGATCTTAGCAGTTAAAATTATTTTCCGCATAATAGTTTTTATCAATTAAATTCTTACAAAGAAATTATCATAAACAATCTCATCTATCAATCTCTCCATTTTAGAAAATAATAATTATTATAATCATAAATTTCTTCTGATCACATTATTTGTTTGTTTAATAGTCTAATAAAGGTTAGGTTAGGTATTATGAAAATAGCAAATCAAAACCCTAGTAATCCTTAATAATACCACCTCCAAGCTAGGATTTAGAATCCACCATATTTTCCACCTTTGGGTGGATTCTAAATCCAGTAGGACCCACAATTCATTAAATATTTCATGAACCAAACAAACATATATTTTAAGATTACTAGTAATCTTTAGGTGGAATCAAAATACACCCTAAAAATCCATGAAACAAACAGGCCGTTGTAGGACTTCAAAGGTCGTACTCCATTCAAATTGGAATGGATAACCATTTCTTCAATCTGCCACTTCTTTATCATTCACGTGTCCCAGCGGTTATTGCTTGAATTGAATCTCTCAACCTTTAGCAACTGCTTGTACCTCTAAGTCTTACATGGTTACACCGCACTGCTCCACATGTTAACTCTTTAGTCATCCTTATTATACAAGCTTGATGAACCTGCTCTCCATGTGTCAATACACTGCATGTATCCCACACGTCCACATATTGATTGGCTAGAAATTATTTGGCACAAACAAAAAGAAAAAAAAAAAAAAAAACCCTTGTCTTGAATTGGTCTCGTGGCCGCCTATGCGTGTCTCTGCATAAGACATGTATTTTTATATGTATTACTTTTTTTTTGGTGCAAATTTTATATGTATTACTAGTGGGGCAACATGTGCCCGTGAAATATACGAATTTTTCTTTTAAAAATAGACCACCACCTATTATTAAAAAATTTAATTAGTTAAATTTATTTGTGGAGTGTATGTTCAAATCTTTACTCATTTAATTAGGAATAATGCTATGATTCCCAAGTATTTATCGCAAAAGTGATTCCCAAATAATATGAAAGTGAGGCCAGGTCTAATACAGTGGAACTAATTGAATTTTGATTGGAAGTTATTTATCTACTACCACAACATTTGTGATACAAATTTGAGAAACATAGCATTACTCTTTAATCAGTAAACCAAAGATTTGTAAAATTGTAGGAAACCATCACTACACCAGAAGGGCACATTTCTAACGGTAAATTACCGTTAGTAAAATTATTGCTAACGGACTACTACCGTTAGTAGTACCCCGTGGCTAATATTTCTAACGGATTTTCTAACAATAAATGTCCGTTAGAAAAATTATTTTTACTAACGGTAAATTACCATTAGTAATATGTTTCCTAATGGCTATTTTTTGTTAGTAATTTATTATTCCTAACGGAAATAGTCCGTTAGCAATATTTATTCTAACTGTTTAATTTTTAACAGTTTTGTATGCAAAATACTAATGGATTTTTGTAACGGACATTGTCCGTTAGTAATATCATTACTAACGGTTTCTAATATGAAAATTTTCTAACACTTTCGAGACAATTACTAATGGATATGAACCGTTAGTAATTTTGTTTTCTAACACGTGTAAGAATACTAACGGAAAATTTCCGTTAGTAATTATTTTAAATATGAAAAACATAAATTCTAAAATATGCTCCCCAATTTTAGTTGCACTTAATTTACATCACAACCATATCGTATTTACTATAAACATATAACAAGCTCAAATCCAAACCGTAATAAATACAAGCTTAATCTATATTAAATACAAGAAATATAATCTATAATCAGCTTAGTTATCCTTAAATATAAACTGTTTCTACATCCAAACCAAAACTAACAAACCATGTTCGAATTTGAAAGAGTAAATCCATCCAAAACCTAAATTAAATATCAACAATATTTTTTTACAGCATTGGGTCTCGCAACATAAACTCAACAAAAAAATTGTATAAAAAATGAAGCTTTTAATCATGTGACTTTCTTGATTCCCAAATCTCTAGCACAGATTAAAATAAGCTTATGCTTCTCAACTCCCACCAGCTCGCTAAGTATTGGTACTCTTCCTTGGCCAAATCCAAAATTGGTGAAGTTTCTTCTCCCTGTAATATTGGTCATGTCTCTTCTCCTACATGCATAGATAACATTAGAAGCTAATAAACCACATACTCTGCAGTATCTCAAAATTTTATTAGAGTGCATGAGCAACAAACTTCCAAGGTGTCAATTTATAAAATCTAGGTTAGGTAAAGTATAGCAATGCTCTCCACATGACAGAACCTTCTCTTCTTTTTCCTTTGCGAAACAAGATTTTTTGTACACTAGCTAGAATTGATCATGAAAAACTGTGGCTAGAAACTTAATAACAACCCAATTAATAGAATATCACGTCAACTCAGATTGATCTATAACTGATATCCTAGGTATGACAAAACAAATCACAGAAAGGAAGTGAGAAAAAAATCATGACAACCTGGTATTTTTACCAATATTGATTACTCCACTAGTTTTGATACCATGAAATCATAATCCCTCCACTGATCAATATGATTATGAAATGTGAGTAACCTTCCTCCCTTTCTTCGTTGGTAACAATAATATTTTGAAAATTTCAACTTTTAGTGCTAATTAAACACATATAAAAACACAAGGAAACTAGTTTTCCTTCTTGTTTTCATTTCTATTTTCTTTACCCTCAATGACTCTCCAAACTAAACAGAGCCTAAAAGAGAAATAACAATAATCATCATGAAAAGGTTAGGCAGAACTAGGAAGCATAAGAAAAACTTCAATTACTAGCCATTATGTCTTTTCCTTTTTGGTATTTTCCTTTACCTCTCGTGTAAAGTACTTTTAATCAGATCAATATAACATTTTTCCCCTTTTTGTGTTTCAACTCCAATTATTACCCAATGGGGCATCTTGACTAAGACATAGGAGCAAAGAGAGCGTATTGATTAACCATCCCAAATTCAAGTGTAACCAAATAGTCCAAACGTACTCCGCCAAGGGGGACTAGATGTCAATGCAATATTAGGCTTTCTAGTTTCTACACTATTGTACTTAATCAAATCGATATTCTTGGAGAAGAAATTCGAGTAAGAGATAATTAACACCAGATAACATTAGCAAACTTGGGATAAAGCTGCCAAGAATTGATTTTGTAGTGAGCTTTGGTCATGTTCAATTTATTAGTATTAGAATTTGCTAGGCAGAAACAAGGATATATATATATATATATATACGGAAAGGAAGGGTTTGGAAATACTTTGGATTTATAAAGTGACTGATTTAAAATTGCAGAGAATAGCTTGCTGGAATTTCTAGATAACTAACTATGTCATTTAGGCATTAACACTAAAAAAAATATGGAAAGGACAAGAGTTAAGGTTAATTACAACTAGGTACACAAGATTTTTGGAGATGAAATAGGGTCAAATCATTCCCGCCAATTATTTGTATACTACATCCACAAAATTCAAATCACTATTGATAATAAATGGTGAAAGTAAGTTGTAACTGGCACCAGACTTGTATTCAGCCACTGCTGGACTCATACCACGCACTACTAACAAAATGAAAGGGTGCTAAAGGTTTAAGCTGAAAACTTGTGTATATATATAAACTTTGAAAAAGACTGGAGCAATTGTGTCAGTTTCTATAATTTTAATGCCTTAGCTATATAGCGCACTAAACATGCTGATAAAGTAAAAGTATATTCACACATGAAATAATCCATGTGATGACATCCAAAGTCCTCAAAGTCTTCACAATATATAAAGACAACCATCCATATAAGTTAGCTCGTGAGTTTACAACTTAATCAACATAAAAAACTATATTTAACTGTGATTTTTTCAAGTGAGCTCGTGAGTTTTAAATGATCTGCAATAAATGGAAAGCAATAAATGAAGAAAGATTTACCTATAAGAGGATTTTAATTTGTTATAGCAGTTTAGTAAATATAATCAGCAGGGGATTAAATACCCTTTTTGGTTTATCTTCTTCTTACTCATTGTTTTTGCTCTCTTTGCTCTTCCTGAAGTCTGTACATTAAAACAAAAACCAAATTATATTACTTGATTACTTTTTTACCCAGTTAGCAACTTTCAGAGACTGGTGAAGAAGAGTTCTAAAAAAAGGGGGAAAAAGTTACCAGAAGCAATTGCAATTAAACAATGAAAAGCCATTTATGTAATCTGTAATACCCCGTATTTAATTATAATTAATACCAGTTTAGAGATTTATTCTGTATTAATTATACCTGTGTGTGTGTATCATTGCGTGAGCTCAACACACACAAGCTTGTCTCACTAGAACTTGGGGACCAAGATTCCCTATTGCTATATAAGTGTACACTACCCCCCAATAACTCTCACCACTCTCTGATTGTCTCAACAATCTCTACTGTCTCTCAACTCTCCACTGTTTCTATCTCTCACGCAGAGACTCATACACACCCACATATATTTATTTAGACACACTGATTAATTCATACATGGTTATGTAGATAGATACATAGTTAATTAAGGAGATTCAATCATAGCTTGGCTTATCTCTTTGGGAATTCTCTACTATTCTCAATAAATTCATTTGGGTAAGCTTCTGTAAATTTATGATCTTAATTTCAGTTTATATTTAAACTGTTAGTGTAGAGATGTGCATACATATATATATATATATATATATATCTCATGTATATTGTTAAGGGTACAAAAATAGCGAACAGAAAAACAGTCACAGAATCTTGATTTCTTTATATCAAATGAAAGGTCTCGATCCCACGAGGCTCCATTTCAAATTTCAAAAGCTAATTCGCAACGGTTGCGACGAATGGTCAAAGTAAAGTTTTGTCACCATTCGGTTTTTCGATAAAATCAAGAACTGTGGTTTGATTCATAAAAATCCGATTCCATATTTGGAATCTACGCGGAAAAAGGAAGAGATTCATATATTGGAAGTACTATTTTACTTACGTTTTCAAAATGGGTTAAAACCAGTGTTGGATTTCAAAACAGGGGAAGAAAAGAAAGAAGAAGACGAAACTGTGACATCTCGCGCGCGCGACCCGCGCGAGCGAGAGGTCGCGCGAGCGGCCCGCGCGAGCGAGGGGTCGCTGGAACGGCCCGCGCGCGCGACCAGGCTATTTTGAAAATTGTTTTTAAAATAAACACGTGACCCTTCTGAACACACTCCGCGCGAGCGAACCGCGCGAGCGAGGCCTCGCGCCAGCGGTCCGCGCGAGCGAGGTCCCGCGCGCGCGACCTCGGGCAGTTTAGTGAAAACTTCTGTTTTGTTGTACTTATGTCTGTTATGAGCTAAGGGGCCTTGTACCCTATGCTTTAAGAGTTGTACTTTACTTTAATAGTAGTTGTACTTATGCTTTGAGGTGTTGTACCTCACTAATATACGCGCATTATTGTATATTGAGATTTGTAACAGATTGAGCAGTTCCGGTTTCGATTCTGATTAAGTATTCAGTCTATCCTCGGTGAACGGTAGTTCCGTATGACCCTCAATAAAGTTGTATAACATGTTAATAGTGTACTTACATGTTTACTTGAGCTGCTATGCCTTAAGTGATTATTTGAGTTGCTATGTCTTATGTGTTTACCTGGATAATTTCAGCATGTCTATTGTGTTGATTTGAATTGATAGAATGCCTTGATAATCTGTCTTATGAAATATTGAATATGTCTGGATGCTTAGAGCTCGCATATGTCATATCATTTCATAAGCATAAGCATGAACACGAAAATCACGAAAATGATTTTGGGATGAAAGACCTTAGAGGCTTTCAATTTTTGAAAAGGGAAGACCTTAGAGGCTTCCAGGTTTTAAAAAGGGAAGACCTTAGAGGCTTCCATGCATAAAACCCTCTAGGAGGGATTTTGTTTTGAAAAGTTAGAAATCCCGGATTTGTGGGTAGGCATGTGAGATGGGTACCACTAGGAACTCGAATTGCGAGATGTGCTGCAAGAAACCCTCGTAACGGTAAAGGCTAGGCCTCCGTGTAATTCGTAAGGCCCAAAGTCCCGCACGTTTGAGGCTAGGCCTACGTGGACGGGAAGCCCATGGTCCGGGTAATGATAATGACGATTGAGGGTGAGTGTTTGAAAAGGCATGAAAATGGTTTTCATGCATTGACATTGGCATTCATTGCACTCATGCATGATATATAACAGATGTTATTGTGCGGTTATATGACTATACGAGCCTTTTGGCTTATGAACTATTAAACCTTTCTTTCAGGTGATATAGATAAGGGCAAGGCCCCGAGACTTGGCAATGCTTCCGCTATAGTTTGAAGACCCCGTGTGTGGGGATTATCATTTATTAATGTAATGAAATTTGGTCTCAAAGAACCTATTATGTTTAAATTGGACAAATGTCAGTCCACCCGCTTTTAAATAAAGAGATAGTTTAACTCTGATTTTCCGCTGCTTATATTGAAAACGTTTTGTTTCAAGAAAAGAATATTTCAAATGAAAACCAGATTTCTGATTTATAAATGTTTTCCAATGATGAACGTTTAATATAGGTAACCCTCGGAGTCTTGGACTCGGGGAGTTACCGATTGGTGTCAAAGCCTATTGTTATTATTGTTATTATTGTTAGTGTTGTACTTCCGCCGGTTGACACCCCGTCGCCGGGAATCGTGGCGGGGCGGGGCGTCACAGAATGGTATCAGAGCGTAACTGGGTCGAATACTTTGGATGCCGGGTTATGTGCTCGCATGTTTAATTTTGTTGATATGTTAGACATAATTAGTTGATAAAAGACGTATGAATTGATATGTGTTAACTTGAGATGTTAACTACTTACTTGACATATATGTGTATTGTCGATTACACTTCGTGATTAGATCATGTTGTGTGATTCGTTTACTCGATTCGAACTTGTTATAGCTATGCCGCCGCGTCGTGAGAATCCCAGTATTGAACTAGAGGCTGACGAGCAGATATCGGCTGCGTCGGTACCAGTTAGAGGCCGAGGTCGAGGTCGTGCTCGAGGACGTGGTCCAGGGAGGGGCCGTGGTCAAGGTCAAGGCCGTGGTCGAGGTCGTGGTCGTGGTCGTGGTCGAGGTCACGCGCATGATGTTGCATTTGAGTCTGAAGCTTCCACAGGACCGGTTGACATTCCTGATGGACCGCAAGGGTTACAGAATGTTGCCGATGTAATTGCAAGGGCAGTTAGAGATGCTATGCCGCCTCCTCCCCCTCGTGCTCTGAGAGGTGAGACAAATCCCGCTAGAGCTCGGGAGCGGCTGATTACCAAAGATTTCGATGCTAGGAAGCCGCCACAATTCTCTGGTAGCTCTGACCCGATGGCTGCAGAGGATTGGCTTCAGCACATCACAAAGATATTCGAATTCATTGATCTTCATGAGGATGCTCTCCGCATCAAGTTGGCTACATACTTATTTTCTGGGGAAGCTACCCATTGGTGGGATTGCACCGTGAGTGTTCATCCACTTGTTGGCATGACTTGGAAGTCATTTAAGAGTCTTTTCCTCGATACCTACTTCCCAGAAGTACAGAGGGACGCAAAAAGGGCTGAGTTCTTTACCCTTCAGCAGGGGGATATGTCAGTGACAGAATATGCTACTATGTTTTCCACCTTGGCTCGTTTTGCTCAAGAGCAGTTGGTCAGTGATCATTTCAAGGCTACACGTTTTGCCTCTGGTCTTCGACCCTACATTCGAAAAAGTCTGGCTAGCACGCCTATCACCACTTATGCTGACACTTTGACAAGGGCGTTGGGTGTTGAAAGTGTAGATTTGGATCTGAAAAGGGCCAGGGAGATCATTACTCCAGCCAAGAGCACTGGTCTGTCTAAGAAAGCTAAGATAGAGACTAGGTCTCAATTTCAGTCCCAACCTCCTCAACAGCAACAACAACAACAACAACGATCATATTCACAACAGAGATCTTCTTATCGAAGTTCTCAACAATCAGGGTTACAGCGAGGTGTGAATGCCGCTGGGGAGAAAGTTTGTCTCTGATGTGGTGATCCAAATCATTTCATCAAGTTTTGTCCTCAACCCCCACCCAAGAAATCTCAGTCGATTGGTTCAACACCGTATTATCCACCATCTCAGGCAGTATCCACTCAGAGCGTGAAACCCTACCAGAACAGAGGTAATCAAGGTAATTATCAGAGGACAGAAAACCGTGGTAGTTTTCAGCCACAACAACACCAAGAACCCAAAGGAAGGAATTTTGCTTTGCCTACGTCATCTGCTTACCATGTTTCTGGAAATGCCGGACGGTCTGTGATCCGAGGTATCGTCCCATTGTTTAACTCTTGGGCATCTATATTGTTTGACACTGGTGCATCACACTCATTCATCTCATCAGCATTCGCATCAGTATTAGGGTTAGAGATAGAATGCTTAGAGTATGTCTTATCTGTTGATACTCCAGTTGGAGGTGTTATTCATTTGAATCATGTTTGCCGTAGCTGTATGCTTTTGATAGCGGACCAGCAATTGAGTGTCGATTTGATTGTTATGCCGAATCTAGGATTCGATGTCATCTTTGGAATGGACTGGTTAGTCGAGTATCGGGCTTTAATAGATTGTTTTAAGCGTCGGGTTACTCTTTTCACTCCTGAGGGAGACAGTTGTAGATTCGAGGGCGATCAGTTGGATTTGCCACTACCCTCGTTGTTTTCCCGGAGTAGTTTATATTCTTCTCTTGGAACTCTGGCTAGTTTATTGGCCATGGAGAGGGGCACTCCTCTTGTGGAATTGCCACCCATTGTTTGTGAATTTCCTGACGTCTTTCCAGAAGACTTAATAGAATTGCCACCTGTTCGTGCTATCGATTTTGCAATCGATCTTGTGCCAGGCACTTCGCCTATTTCTATTCCGCCATATCGTATGGCACCAGCAGAATTGAAGGAGTTGAAAATTCAGTTGGAAGATCTCCAGAGTAAGGGTTTTATTCGCCCGAGTGTATCCCCGTGGGGAGCTCCTGTTCTCTTTGTTAAGAAGAAGGATGGAACGTTGAGATTGTGTATCGATTATCGAAAACTCAATCATGTGACGATCAAGAATAAGTATCCACTTCCTAGAATCGATGATTTGTTTGATCAACTCAAAGGTTCCACTTGTTTCTCCAAGATTGATCTGAGGTCGGGTTATCATCAACTCCGTATTCGAGAGTCAGACATCTCGAAGACAGCTTTTAGGTCCCGATACGGGCATTTTGAGTTTATGGTTATGCCATTCGGATTGACCAATGCTCCAGCAGCATTTATGGATCTTATGCAGCGAGTATTTCACGATTATTTGGACAAGTTTGTGATTGTATTTATTGATGATATTCTTATCTATTCTTCCTCTAAGGAACTTCATGAGGAACACTTGAGGATTGTCCTACAAGTATTGCGTACTCACCGACTGTTCGGTAAATTATCTAAATGTGATTTTTGGTTGACAGAAGTGAAATTTTTGGGACACGTTGTCTCGAGAGATGGAGTGTCAGTTGATTCATCAAAGATTGAATCTGTTATGGATTGGCAGCCACCTAAGAACGTATTTGAGGTACGTAGTTTCTTGGGTTTAGCAGGCTATTACCGTCGCTTTGTAAAGGACTTTTCTCGTATTGCTTCACCTTTGACTAAGCTTACGCGTAAAGGGGTGAAATTCTTTTGGACTGAGGAGTGTGAGAAAGCTTTTCAGCTTTTGAAGACTCGATTGACTTCTGCACCGGTTTTGATTATTCCGGAGCGTGGTGTGGACTACGCAGTTTATTGTGATGCTTCACTTCTTGGTTTGGGGTGTGTGCTTATGCAAGAAGGCAAAGTTGTTGCCTATGGTTCTCGCCAATTGAAGCCTCATGAGCAGAATTATCCAACTCATGATTTAGAGCTTGCTGCCGTTGTGTTTGCCTTAAAGTCATGGCGTCATTACTTATATGGAGAACGATTTGATGTCTTTTCAGACCACAACAGCTTGAAGTATATCTTTACTCAACGCGATTTGAATCTTCGACAACGTCGATGGATGGAGTACTTAGAGGATTATGACTTCGAACTACAGTATCATCCAGGGAAGGCAAATGTAGTGGCCGATGCGCTGAGTCGCAAGTCACGAGGTTCATTGGCTAGTCTGGCCATTCAGGAATGGAATATGCTCGAACAGATTGGGGAGTTTGAGGTTGAGCTCAACGATTCTGAGAATCGCGCTTCATTGTATTCTGTTATGGCTCAACCGTCGATCATTCAACAAGTAAAAGATGAGCAACAGTCTGATCAGGTAGCATCTACCTTTCGTATGCGAATTCTTCGAGGTGATGTTATAGAAGGTTGGACTTTTGACTCCGAGCGTGGGTTGAAGTTCAAAGACCGTTTGTTTGTGCCGTTGGCAGTTCGTGAACAAGTGATGAAGGAATTCCATCATTCACGATTAGCGGTGCATCCGGGAGGTAACAAGATGTACCATAGTCTACGACGTCAGTTTTGGTGGAAGGGTATGAAGCGCGATGTCGCTAAGTTTGTATCTCGATGTTTGACTTGTCAACAAGTGAAAGCCGAACATCAGAGACCTGCAGGGTTATTGCAACCATTACCAGTTTCAGAGTGGAAGTGGGAGCACGTGACAATGGATTTTGTAACAGCACTCCCTAGGTCACCGCGTGGTCATGATGCCGTTTGGGTCATTGTGGATCGTTTGACAAAGTCTGCACATTTTCTGGGAATGCGTTTGACGGATTCAGTTGATGTCCTTAGTCGCTTGTATATTCGAGAAATCATTCGATTGCATGGAGTCCCTGTTTCGATTGTGTCGAATCGAGATCCGCGATTTACTTCTTTGTTTTGGGAAGGTCTCCAGAAAGCTTTGGGGACAGAATTGAGATTGAGTACGGCTTTTCATCCTCAGACGGATGGTCAGTCGGAACGTACTATACAGACATTGGAAGATATGTTACGAGCTTGTGTTATGGACTTCAAAGGTAGTTGGGAAGGCCACCTACCATTGATCGAGTTTACGTATAACAATAGTTATCAAGCGAGTATTCAGATGGCACCGTTTGAGGCCCTTTATGGACGACCGTGTCGTTCTCCCGTGTGTTGGACAGAAGTTGGAGAAGCGTCTCTGTTGGGACCAGATCTAGTAAGGGAAACTACTGAAAATATAAAATTGATTCGTGCGAGGATACTTACGGCTCAGAGCCGACAGAAAAGTTATGCTGATAAGAAGAGGAGACCGTTGTCCTTTGAAGTTGGAGATCATGTGTTTCTCAAAGTTTCACCTCGTCGTGGTGTGCTTCGTTTTGGACAGGATAAGAAGCTTTCACCTCGTTTCATTGGACCTTTCCAGATTTTAGAGCGTGTAGGTGAAGTTGCCTATCGGTTGGTTCTGCCTCCACAGTTGGCAAAAGTTCATAATGTATTTCATATCTCGATGCTTCGGAAGTATGAACCTGATCCGTCTCATGTGTTAGATTGGACTAGTTTACCGTTGGAGCAAGATGCGTCTTACGAGGAACAACCCGTACAGATTCTGGAAGCTAAGGAGCATGTACTTCGTGGTAGAACTATTCGTTTGGTTAGAGTACTGTGGCGTCACCATGGTACTGAGGAGACTACTTGGGAGAATGAGAAAGAGATGCGTGATCGATATCCGCAATTATTTACTTCTTGAGTTATTTGTTTTCTGTGCTAATGATTATCTATGTGGGAATTTCGCGGACGAAATTTCTTTTAAGGTGGGTAGGATGTAATACCCCGTATTTAATTTTAATTAATACCAGTTTAGACATTTATTCTGTATTAATTATACCTGTGTGTGTGTATCATTGCGTGAGCTCAACACACACAAGCTTGTCTCACTAGAACTTGGGGACCAAGATTCCCTATTGCTATATAAGTGTACACTACCCCCCAATAACTCTCACCACTCTCTGATTGTCTCAACAATCTCTACTGTCTCTCAACTCTCCACTATTTCTATCTCTCACGCAGAGACTCATACACACCCACATATATTTATTTAGACACACTGATTAATTCATACATGGTTATGTAGATAGATACATAGTTAATTAAGGAGATTCAATCATAGCTTGGCTTATCTCTTTGGGAATTCTCTACTATTCTCAATAAATTCATTTGGGTAAGCTTCTGTAAATTTATGATCTTAATTTCAGTTTATATTTAAACTGTTAGTGTAGAGATGTGCATACATATATATATATATATATCTCATGTATATTGTTAAGGGTACAAAAATAGCGAACAGAAAAACAGTCACAGAATCTTGATTTCTTTATATCAAATGAAAGGTCTCGATCCCACGAGGCTCCATTTCAAATTTCAAAAGCTAATTCGCAACGGTTGCGACGAATGGTCAAAGTAAAGTTTTGTCACCATTCGGTTTTTCGATAAAATCAAGAACTGTGGTTTGATTCATAAAAATCCGATTCCATATTTGGAATCTACGCGGAAAAAGGAAGAGATTCATATATTGGAAGTACTATTTTACTTACGTTTTCAAAATGGGTTAAAACCAGTGTTGGATTTCAAAACAGGGGAAGAAAAGAAAGAAGAAGACGAAACTGTGACATCTCGCGCGCGCGACCCGCGCGAGCGAGAGGTCGCGCGAGCGGCCCGCGCGAGCGAGGGGTCGCGGGAACGGCCCGCGCGCGCGACCAGGCTATTTTGAAAATTGTTTTTAAAATAAACACGTGACCCTTCTGAACACACTCCGCGCGAGCGAACCGCGCGAGCGAGGCCTCGCGCCAGCGGTCCGCGCGAGCGAGGTCCCGCGCGCGCGACCTCGGGCAGTTTAGTGAAAACTTCTGTTTTGTTGTACTTATATCTGTTATGAGCTAAGGGGCCTTGTACCCTATGCTTTAAGAGTTGTACTTTACTTTAATAGTAGTTGTACTTATGCTTTGAGGTGTTGTACCTCACTAATATACGCGCATTATTGTATATTGAGATTTGTAACAGATTGAGCAGTTCCGGTTTCGATTCTGATTAAGTATTCAGTCTATCCTCGGTGAACGGTAGTTCCGTATGACCCTCAATAAAGTTGTATAACATGTTAATAGTGTACTTACATGTTTACTTGAGCTGCTATGCCTTAAGTGATTATTTGAGTTGCTATGTCTTATGTGTTTACCTGGATAATTTCAGCATGTCTATTGTGTTGATTTAAATTGATAGAATGCCTTGATAATCTGTCTTATGAAATATTGAATATGTCTGGATGCTTAGAGCTCGCATATGTCATATCATTTCATAAGCATAAGCATGAACACGAAAATCACGAAAATGATTTTGGGATGAAAGACCTTAGAGGCTTTCAATTTTTGAAAAGGGAAGACCTTAGAGGCTTCCAGGTTTTAAAAAGGGAAGACCTTAGAGGCTTCCATGCATAAAACCCTCTAGGAGGGATTTTGTTTTGAAAAGTTAGAAATCCCGGATTTGTGGGTAGGCATGTGAGATGGGTACCACTAGGAACTCGAATTGCGAGATGTGCTGTAAGAAACCCTCGTAACGGTAAAGGCTAGGCCTCCGTGTAATTCGTAAGGCCCAAAGTCCCGCACGTTTGAGGCTAGGCCTACGTGGACGGGAAGCCCATGGTCCGGGTAATGATAATGACGATTGAGGGTGAGTGTTTGAAAAGGCATGAAAATGGTTTTCATGCATTGACATTGGCATTCATTGCACTCATGCATGATATATAACAGATGTTATTGTGCGGTTATATGACTATACGAGCCTTTTGGCTTATGAACTATTAAACCTTTCTTTCAGGTGATATAGATAAGGGCAAGGCCCCGAGACTTGGCAATGCTTCCGCTATAGTTTGAAGACCCCGTGTGTGGGGATTATCATTTATTAATGTAATGAAATTTGGTCTCAAAGAACCTATTATGTTTAAATTGGACAAATGTCAGTCCACCCGCTTTTAAATAAAGAGATAGTTTAACTCTGATTTTCCGCTGCTTATATTGAAAACGTTTTGTTTCAAGAAAAGAATATTTCAAATGAAAACCAGATTTCTGATTTATAAATGTTTTCCAATGATGAACGTTTAATATAGGTAACCCTCGGAGTCTTGGACTCGGGGAGTTACCGATTGGTGTCAAAGCCTATTGTTATTATTGTTATTATTGTTAGTGTTGTACTTCCGCCGGTTGACACCCCGTCGCAGGGAATCGTGGCGGGGCGGGGCGTCACATAATCTATTCCACCAAAAGAAATTTCCCATTTCAACACTAAAGTTTTGATCAAAAACTTAAGTTAAGCTTACCTTTGTCAAGAGAATGGAGAGTGCTACATTTCCCTTTGGTATGTAAGTCGCTAAATTTGATGTGTGTCCTCTAGGATAGCACGAAACCAAAATAAGACCAGCTGCAAAAGGAGTTGAAAGTTTAATTAAACAAACAATTTTATCCGATTCCTTTGTTTTGTTTTCAAGGAAAATAGGAAGGAAAAGAGAACATAGTAGAAAATGAAACAATATTTTTGAATTTTATAACTGTTTTGCAATTTGCTGAAGCTAATAATCCTACTTGGCAGAAAATTGAATGACTCAAAAGAGTGAGGTACGCACCTTAATCACAAAATATGGGGTGGAATCCTGATTTTGAGGTAGAAACTAAAAAATGTGCATAAGTCAAAGAAAATAAACACTTGAAAGAATAGTAACCTATTGACGTCCAAAAAAAATAAAATAAATGAAGATAACTAGTTAGTTGACAAAGAAATGAAGATGTTTACCTTGCAAAGTTGTTTATAAAGAGATAAGTGCATGTCAAGATGCTTAAGTTCTTCGCGGTATATAGCTTGGCAAGTGTTAAAATCTTCAACTACGAAAGCTAAAAGATCTCTGTTTTTGGATGTTCAAAATTCGGAAGAACCAAAAACGAACGTTGAAAGTATAAATTATATATAATCGCGTATAGACAAGTATAAAAGAAATGAAAAATACATTACCTATAAGATGTTTTAAGAACTTGAGTGCTTCTTTTTACGTCCAAATTGTATTGCTCTATGGTGATTCTGCTCTCTAGTCATTCCAAAGTGGAGTGACGAAATTGTAGAGTAAATTCCACCTAAAATCGGCTAATATGATCTTTCTTATGATAAGAACGAAATTAAAAGGGCAGGCTATATAAAAATCTTCAAATTTAGCATATATATATATATATGTTTCTAGACAAATTCACCTCTGTATTAATTTTCTCCTCAAAAATTGAAAGATAGGTTTCCCAATTAAAGCCAAAGGTAAATCATATGAACACCAATTTTCAGCTTTCGAAAATGAAACAACCTAACTAAGCCAAATAATTGCATTTTCTCAGCTAATTAGAATCTTGGATGTTTTTCTTTGGTTTCCAACGATTGCAAATCAGAAACCCCCAAAATTTTGTTTCTACTCATCTAACATAAATTTCTTAGCAACCAAACAATGTCTCAATAGAAAAATAACATACAGTAGAATAAAAAGTGCAATATAGTTCTATATGTGTGTAGATCAGATTGTTCATCTCAATCATGAAGATTTTAATAACAAAATTTGCCACTCCTGTTCTAATCAACTGTCATAATAAGCCCCATTGAAAAGAGTTAAAGATTTTCACCTGTAACACTTTGAGATGATAACTTCTTCCAAGTAGAGGATCATAGTTTATCCTCTGCATAAGGTAAAACCCCAAGAAAAACCAGCATGTCAGAAATCAAACAAAAAAAACTTTTGGAACCCTAATGAGAGAGAGAGAGAGAGAGAGAGAGAGAGAGAGAGAGAGAGAAATATCCTCACCGGTAAGTATTAGATCGGTGGTGGTTCTCAGTAGAAAAACCCTAAGCAAGACAGAGAGAGAGAGTGTGAGTATATATCCTCACCAAGAACAAATCTAAGGTCGAGAGAAAGAGAGTGAGTATCTATCCTAAACCCAAAAACAAATCTGTGTGTGTGTGTGAGAGAGAGAGAGAGAGAGAGAGAGAGAGAGAGAGAGTGAGTGAGATCTCACCGGCGGTGAGTATTAGCGGTGGGAGAGGGAGAGGATGGCGGTGGTTCTCCGCGGCGGCGGTGGAGGCGGTGATTCTCAGCTGTGGTTCTTAGCGGCGGCAGTGGAGGCGGTGGATCCCAGCGGTTCTTCATCTTCTCCTTTCCCTCTCTCGTCTTTTTCTATTTTTCAATTTGAAACCCACGGACGTCTTATCTTTCTTTTTCATTTCTTTTTCCTTTTTTCTTTTTTCTATATTAACTTTTAATTTCGGTCCAAATTAAAAACGGACTTTTGCCGTTAGTATTTAGTTTTTAAACCGTTAAAAAATTCTAAATACCTATAATTGAAAATTACTAATGGAATTAAAACATTTCTAACCGAAATTTACCGTTACAAATTTGTAACGGTAAAGTTCCGTTAGAAAGGTTAAAGAGTGTCCGTTAGAAAATTGCTCTTTTGGTGTAGTGCATTGGCACTTACCTGTAAACATGAATCATAATCCTGCCACATATATAAGATTGTGGGAAGCATGGCATTACTCAAATTATATTTACATTGGCATAATAGGCCAAAATTTTGTAAAATTGTAGGAAACTAGTGGCACTTACATACAAACATGAATCATAACCCTGCCACATAAGATTTGGGAACCATAGCATTACTCAAATTATATTTGTACTGACATGTGTGTACAATAAAATCCAAATAACTATTATGATACAAAGTATTACTACAACAAATATGATTTTTTGTGACGAGCACTTTTTGTGCCGCGCAAACGCGTCACAAAAGATTATTATTTGTGACGCGTATTTAGCATTTGTGACGCACTTGTAGATGTCACAAAAAAATTAGGTTGACCAATTATTGGACTTTATTTGTGACGCACCAGATGCGTCACAAATAAAATCCCTACTATTTGTGACACATCTGGTGTGCCACAAATATAGTCCCTACTATTTGTGACGCATTATGTGCGCCACAAATAAAATCCCTACTATTTGTGACGCATCTGGTGCGACACAAATAAAATCTCTGCTTTTGTGACGCATCTGGTGCGCTACAAATAAAATCCACCATTACACCCTTACTATAAAATCACTGCTATTTGTGACACACCAGATGCGTCACAAATAAAATTCACAATTAAATCCCTATTATTTGTGGCACATATAGTGCGCCACCAATAAATTCTATACAATTTCTGATCCATCTAGTGCACCACAAATAAAACACTTGCTTAGTCTGACGCATATGGAGCGCCAGAAATAAAATCTCTATCTCTACTTGGTTGATATATATGGACCTAACAATTAAAACTCATATTTGCCATTGGCTGCAGGTCGATCTCTAAAAATAGAGTGAAATGAAGTGTTGCCTTTGCGGTTTCTATTTCTCTCATCGTCTATGTTTAGGTCCTATTGATTCTCATCTCAAAAGGAAAACTCTTCTCTGACTTTCACGGTTTCGACGACGTCAAGAACTGTTTATAATTATAGTTCATATAAAAGTTGCTCAACAACTGTTTACAATTAATGTTTGAAATAAGTAATCAAAGCCTTAGATGAAATATATCTAAATATATATATATATATGTATATATGTTATATATGAAGTATATGTACATATATATACAATGGTTTTAAAAATCGAATCGAACCGGACGGTCAAACCATCAGAATCGAGAATTGGACTATAAAACGAGTCGGGATGAGCCGGAAACCGTTCACAATTCCAAAACCGTGTTGATTTTGCAAAACCATCCAACTAGGGATGGCAACGGATCGGAGTTGGTATGGAGTCCCCCTATACCAAATCCTACTCCATTTATTTTCCTCCTACTCCGACTCCGCCCCGTCCCGTTTAAGTAAAATACCAACTCCTACTCCACTCCTACTCCGTTTATTATCGGGTACTCCTATTATACTCCTACTCCGTTTGCTAATCACCATTCCAAAATTAAATGCTTTTTTATAATATAAACCCCACTTATATTTTGACTTGATTTCCCAAAAATCACTCATGTAAATGATTCTAAATTTGTTAATCACAATTTACAAATTAAATATTAATACTGAAGACAAAGAGATGTATATATATGCACTGATTTTTTTGTAAATAATTGTAACCATGAGGGTAGTTTAGTAACTTAATGATTTAATCGGAGCGGGGCGGGTTTTAAATGGTAGTATTTCATGGATACCAACTCCACCCCGACTCCTATAGGATTTTTGTTTTTCCATACCAAATCCACTCCTACTACTACTATAACTCCTCCAAACCCATTCCATTAGGAGCGGATCGGGGCAGAGGACCAGCGGGGGGGAAATTGCCATCCCTACATCCAACCGGAACGGTTCAACCTGGAGTTTGTAAAAGTGTCGATACATTGGAAGTTTAAGTTTTGGCGTTCTATACAGTGTTGTTATATTTTTATTTTCAACGTGGGTATTGTAAGTTTTCAATTAAAAAAGTAATGCGATGCTTTCCAAATTTGAATACCAAATTAGGTTTTCAAATATTATTAGATGTACCACATGAAATGGCATTGACACCAATTATCACTTACACAATATGTGATTCAAATTTAAATAATTTGAAAAATAAATTTGGGATTCAAATTTAAGAAACGAAACATAATTGATTAATAAAATGGACACTGTATACTATAATTGTTAAAGTGTGAAAATAAAATTTAAAATTTTCTATAAGTTTTAATTAATGTCATTATTAAATTAATAATGTATGTTTTGCTTAATTATGACGTCACAGTTTAATTCCGGTTCGGGAGATGGTTGAACCGACGACCCGGTCATTTTTAAGCAAATACATATAGAGAGAGAAGAAGAGGATAGAGAGAGAGAGTATGAAATACGTATAAATTTTTAATATATTTTTGACAGGTTAATCGGCCAGCTGGACCCGCCCAGTTCCAACCTGAAATTGGTGGGTTGAATCCATTTATTAATCACCTGTCCAAATCCAACCCAACCCTATATTTTGCCATGTAGACTTAACACTCTTTAAATGACGAGTAATGGTATGCTTTTCAAATTCGTATCCCAAAAGTGCTTCCCAAATAATGTGAGAGTGGGGTGGAGTCTAATAAAATGGGACCAATTAAATTTTGATTGAAAGTTGTTTACATGGCTTCATTGCAACATCATTTAGGAAGCACTTTGGGATAAAAAATTGAAAAGTACAACATTACTCCTAAAAGACTAGTGTAACTAACTCGCAAAATTTTTTTTAATACAATTAAATAAGCATTACTCCTATAAGCATTACTCCATCGTTGTTGTGTTTTAAAAATAAAAAATAATAAATAATAAAAATGAGATAAAATTATAGGTTTATAGCCCTAAAAATAAACAATCCATTCGTTTAGGGCCAGTTTAATAAAACTGAAAATTAAGTACTGAAAATTAAGTGTTGAATTTTAAGTTTTGAAAATTTTAAAGTGATTGAATTTGCAATACTGAAAACAGTATTTCAAGTACTTAAATACACTGCAATCACTGATTATTTTCAGTAGAATTTTTTCACTTAATGTTTTCAGTGATTTTTTTATCTGTTTCTTAAAATAAGTGATACATTATCATACGCACTGAAAAGAAATACTCCATCCGCCCCATTTTGTGAGTCCATCTTTGGAAACTCAACTTATTAAGGGGATAAGAAAAATCTACACCTACTTTTCACAATTGCCCCTAATCATTACAACAACTTTTTTAGTTTTGTCTTGGTGTAGATTTCAATGAAGGATAGTTTTGGAAAATAAGTAAAAATTATATACCAAATTAGGAAAGTGGACACTAATTTTGGGACATCCCAAAATGGAATATAGGACTCACAAAATGGGACGGTGGGAGTAGGAGATAAACCTTTTCATTTTCAACACTTAATTGAGTTATCAAACACACCTTCGCGTTTCAAAAAAAAAAAACTAAACTAAAATAAAAAAAAATGAGATAAAGTTGTAGGCCTATAACCCCAAAATAAAAAATGAGATAAAATTGTAGGCTTATAGCCCCAAAATAAATAAATGAGATAAAGATGTAGACTTTCCCCCAAATTTCCCAAAAGCTCACGGCTCATTTTCCCCAAATTTCCCAAAGGCTCCAGGACATTTACCCCAAATTTCCCAAAAGCTCCAGCACATTTTCCCACCAAAATTCCACCAGGAACGTACCCACACAGCTCCAGCACCTCATTGCCTCCTCTGCCGCCTCCAGCACCTCCTCCGTCGCCTCATCTATTGGGTCACGACCTCCGCCGCCTCTAGCACCTCACTGCCTCCTCCATCTCTCTCTGGGTAAATATCTCTCATCACTTTCTCTCTCTCTCTCTCTCACACACACACACACACACACACTGTTCTATCACACACCCTCACCCACACTGCTCTCTCATACACACACGACTCTGTCACTCTGTCTATATATATATGTGTGTGTGTGTGTGTGTGTTTATATATATACAAATGTTATTTTTTTCTGAGTTAAATCGAATTAGCTATTGTGTATGCTTACAATGTGCTTAATAAAATGCTTGTGAGGATTTGGGGTATGATTCTATGGGTGTTCATGGGCTGGGCAGGGGAGATCTAGAACTTCACAGTGGGGGGTAAGGCTTAGGCTTAAAAAAAAAATCTCCAAACCAAACAACAATGAAATCCCCCACCCCCACCACCACCACCAATTTTTAAAACATGCCCAAACATATCCAAACACGCAATAAATTATTTGTAATATTACATTCTCTTATAAGCTAAAATATACTACTAGTATTAATTTAGTAGACAGTATTCTTTTCAGTCCAGCAAGTACACACTAACCATATTTTTTATATATAAAACCTCACTTTCATGATATTGCCTAAGGAGTCATGAGTTATTGACACAAGTACTCTTCATTTAATCTTTGGTTCTTTAACCTCAGTTTCAGCTCAACAATGGCTGTGAAAGTTATCCTCTTTTTGTTTTGCCTATTTGTTTGTAGTCACCACAAGGGTAATTTTGATAAACCCAACACACATGCACTAACCCAACACACATGCACGCACACACACACACACACACATATATATATATATATATATATATTTGTTTTATTAGTTTCTTTCCCAAATTAATTTTTCTTAACTTTTTTTGCTTACTTCATAAATTAACTATTTTGTTTTAATTTTATAGGTGTCATCCGAGGTAGAAGAAATTGAAGTTTGAAACTATATTTGTGTCTCATTGACAAGCTAAGTGCCCCATTTGTGAGGACACACAGCAAACATTAATCTAATTAGGCTAGACTACATTATGGACCTGACCCTTCATAGACGGACATTTACTATTGTTCTTTTGGGATAATGGGTCGAATCTATAATTATTAAGTTTAGTGGTCTGTTTTGGAATGCATGAAACAAGATCATGTTCACTCGTACTCTCATTTTATAAAAGGATTATGAAAACCAGTACTCCCTCCATCCCATTTTTTGATTCCATCTTTGGGAACTCAACTTATAAGGAGACAGAGAATCCCCGAAGCCACCCCCCAACAGGCGTTTCATCGGAAGAATGGCAATTGTGTTGCACCCGATTCGAGAGCGAGGAGTTTAAAGTGATATACTTGTTAATCTTTTTTTATTATCTTATAACATTTTCATTAGAATGTGTGCCCAATGGACTAATGATTGTTTATTATTGTAGGCACTTAGTGTGCAAAATTCAGCATCTAGGGCACAGCTCACAGTCAGCCACTTATGTGGATCAAAGTCCTTTGCTCAATATCACCATGAGTTGGTATGTGTAAAGTTTAATATGTATGATTCCTTTCATGGTTTAATTTTTTTATTTTTCACTTTACATTTTTTGAATGGTGCAGAACGAATCCCAGTTGCAAGCCCAATCTCAAGGTCAATCCCAATCCGAATCCGAATCCGAATCCGAATCCCAAGTATCAGATTCGTAAGGTCCATTTAGTGTTATAAAATTCTACAAAAAAACACATTACAATGACAAAACTTATCAATGGACTTGTTCTGAAGCGAAAAATAATTATGTAAGTTTCTTTTTATAAGTTACATGCTCGTAGTTTAAATTTGTACATGGTTGTCTTAAAACGAATTAAGCTTTTCATTTCGAGGATGAAATGGAAAGGATAAGAACAGAGCCATCCCCAGAGGGATCCAACCCACCCACAAATCAGGACATTTTTACGCGTGTATTGGGAAGGAGGTCTGGATATTTTCGGGGACTCGGCCATGGGGTGGTGCCAATCTCAACAAGATCCGATTATCACGTGACATGTGAGGCGAGGGAGTGGGAAAAAAATGAAATGCTAGAGCAGGCACTACGAGAGGCGACAGAGACGAGAGCAGCACTAGAGGTGTTGCTACGGGAACAACAACAACAAAATGCACAAATTCGTGCCTTGATCGAATCATTGGGAAGGCAGGGGGGATCATCTACTTGACATGGTAAGTTACGCAACAAAGACAACTATTTCATTACGTATTACAAAGTTTCATTACATATTTCATTACAGAATACTTAGGCTTGAATAAGCTTGGTTCTTGGGGTTTGAGGGTATGAAATCGTAAACCGCCGATCCGATGGACGTGAAACTTAACCAGTACTACAAACATGCCTAAAGAAAGTTGTGGAAACAAACAGAATGCAAAAAGGACTTCTTGTTATTAATAACGCGTAAAAAACTAATTTTGACATACTTAGGCTTGAAAATGCTTGGTTTTTGGGGTTTGGGGGGGTCAAATCGTAAACCGCCGATCTGATAGATGTGAAACTTAACTAGCAATGCAAACACACCTAAAGAAAGTTTTCAGAACAAACAGAATGCAAAACGGACTTCCGGTTATCAAATAACGCGTAAAAAACTAGTTTTGACATACTTAGGCTTGAAAATACTTGGTTTATGGGGTTTGGGGGGGTCAAATCGTTAACCGCCGATCCGATGGATGTGAAACTTAACCAACACTACAAACATGCCTAAATAAAGTTTTTGGAACAAACGGAATGCAAAATGGACTTCTAATTATCAAATAACACGTAAAAAACTAGTTTCGACATACTTAGGCTTGAAAATGCTTGTTTCTTAGGGTTTGAGGGGGTCAAATCCTAAACTGCCGATCCGATGGATGTGAAACTTAACCAGCACTACAAACACGCCTAAAGAAAGTTTTCAAAACAAATAGAATGCAAAACGGACTTCCAGTTATCAAATAACGCGTTAAAAACTAGTTTTGACATACTTAGGATTGAAAATGCTTGTTTCTTGGGGTTTGAGGGGGTCAAATCGTAAACCACCGATCCAATGGATGTGAAACTTAACTATAAAAGCAAACACACCTAAAGAAAGTTGTCAGAACAAACAGAAGGCAAAACGGACTTCCGATTATCAAATAACGCGTAAAAAAACTAGTTTTGACATACTTAGGCTTGAAATGCTTGGTTTATGGGGTTTGAGGGGGTCAAATCGTAAATCGCCGATCCGATATACGTGAAACTTAACCAGAACCACTAACACGCCTAAAGAAAGTTTTTAGAACAAACGGAATGCAAAACAGACTTTCGGTTATCAAATAACGTGTAAAAAACTAATTTTGACATACTTAGGCTTGAAAATGCTTGGTTTTTGGGGTTTGGGGGGGTCAAATCATAAATCGCCGATCCGATGGACGTGAAACTTAACTAGCAATCCAAACACGCCTAAAGAAAGTTGTTGGAACAAACAGAATGCAAAACGGACATCCGGTTATCAAATAACGCGTAAAAAAACTAATTTTGACATACTTAGGCTTGAAAATGCTTGGTTTATGGGGTTTGGGGGGGTCAAATTGTAAACCGCTGATCCGATGGATGTGAAACTTAACCAGCACAACAAACACGCCTAAAGAAAGTTGATGGAACAAACAGAATGCAAAACGGACTTCCGGTTATCAAATAACGCGTAAAAAACTAGTTTTGACATACTTAGACTTGAAATGCTTGGTTCTTGGGGTTTGAGGGGGTCAAATCGTAAACGGCCAATCCGATTGACGTGAAACTTAACTAGGAATGCAAACATAACTAAAGAAAGTTTTTGGAACAAACGGAATGCAAAACGGACTTCCGGTTATCAAATAACGTGTAAAAAACTAGTTTTGACATACTTAGGCTTGAAAATGCTTGGTTTATGGGGTTTGGGGGGGTCAAATCGTAAGCCGCCGATCCGATGGACGTGAAGCTTTACTACCACTACCAACACACCTAAATAAAGTTTTCGGAATAAACGGAATGCAAAACAAACTTCCGGTTATCAAATAACGCGTAAAAAACTAGTTTTGACATACTTAGGCTTCAAAATGCTTGGTTCTTGGGGTTTGAGGGGGTCAAATCGTAAACCGCCGATCCGATGGACGTGAAACATAACCAGCAATGTAAACACACCTAAAGAAAGTTTTCGGAACGAACAGAATATAAAACGGACTTCTGGTTATCAAATTACTCGTAAAAAACTAGTTTTGACATACTTAGGCTTGAAAATGCTTGGTTTATGGGGTTTGGGGGGGTCAAATCGTAAACCGCCGATCCGATGGATGTGAAACTTAACTAGCACTACAAACACACCTAAAGAAAGTTGTCGAAACAAATTGAATGCAAAACAGACTTCTGGTTATCAAATAACGCTTAAAAAACTAGTTTTGACATACTTAGGCTTGAAAATGCTTGGTTTTTGGGGTTTGGGGGGTCAAATCGTAAACTGCCGATCCGATGGACGTGAAACTTAAGCAGCACGAAAAACACGCCTAAAGAAAGTTATGGGAATAAACGGAATGCAAAACAGACTTCCGGTTATCAAATAACGCGTGAAAAGCAAGTTTTGACATACTTAGGCTTGAAAAATCTTAGTTCTTGGGATTTGGGGGGTGAAACCTTAAACCGCTGATCTGATAGACGTGAAACTTAACTAGCAACACAAACACGGCTAATTAAAGTTGTCGGAACAAACGAAATGTAAAACGGACTTCCGATTATCAAATAACGCATCACAAGTTATATTTGTTCATTTGCCTAGTTAGATTTCAAAATAAATATGTTTTTTTAGTTTTTCACTTTGTATTTTTCTTGGATTGGCTAAAATGTAATTTTTTTTTTCACATTTCAGGTTTGGAGTTACATTTTATGGTGGAAGATGTTGGATGTGTTTAGTTATCCCAAATGTTGGATGCTTTGAATTTTAGTGTTGTATTGGAAAACACTTAAGTTTTTATTTGTATGAATTAGCATTTTGGTTGTTGGACTTGATCTTTAAATTTTCATTTGTATGAATTAGTATTTTGGATGTTTATTTCTTGTGCATGCGTTTCGTAGTTGTGTTTTTGAAATATTGAAATTATCGCAGGTATGTAGCGCAGGTATATAGCATGTAAAAATTACCTAATTAGGAAAAAATAAAAATATATATGTATATATAATTTCCCTATAACATTTGTGACGCATTATAATGCGTAATGCGTCACAAATACTATACAAAATTCTGATAGTGTAATTGTGACGCATGCACAAATAGTATTTTTAAAATGGAAATTATTATTTATGACGCATATGTATGCGTCACAAATAATATTCTTAAAATGGAAATTATTATTTGTGATGCATATAGAGGCGCCACAATTAATATTCTTAAAATGGAAATTTTTTTTGGTGACGCATATACAGGCATCACAATTAATATTCTTAAAATGGAAATTATTATTTGTGACGCCTACTATGCGTCACAAATAATCACTCTTTGTGATGCGTATAGTGCGTCACAAATAATACTCTTATTTGTGGCGCGTGTATTTGGTATTCATGGCAGTTTACTTGTGATGCTGTATTTTATTATTTGTGACGCAATATGGCGTCACAAATAATATTGTTATTTGTGACGCAATATGGCGTCACAAATAATATTGTTATTTGTGACGCGTTGACTGCGTCACAAATAATAAAATACGGCATCACAAATAAAATTATTTGTGACGCGTTGACTACGTCACAAATAAATTATTTGTGACTAGGGATTTTGTGACCCCAATTAACGCGTCACAAATATGTATTTGTGACGCGTTAATTGGGGTCACAAAATCCCTAGTCACAAATATTTGTGACGCGTTTTGATTATCTGTGACGCACTTTGCGCGCCACAAAAAGTCAAATCTGTTGTAACCAAAAGAGCAGAGTATAAGCATATAACTAGGGGTGTATTTCGGCCGGAACTAATTGGAAGACCCTCATTCGGAAAAAAAATTCCAAAATTTTTTAAAATTATATGTGCTTTGATTTTTTTCGGAATTTCATTTTCATTTTTGATTTCGAAATTTCGGAATTTTCGGAATGAAATTCTTCGGAAATTTTTGGAATCTTTTTTGGACTTTTCGGAATTGGAATTGAAAATTTTTATAAGTTTTAGAATTTTTATAATACAAATACTATTGAAGGGTAAGTCATACTTTTATAGAGAGTCCCCTACTTTCTAGCTCCTTTCTCTTCTTATTTGAAGTGGGACAAACAAGTCCACATTCTTTCAAAATTTCGAAAAATATTCGAATTTTTTCGGAAATTTTGGAATTGTCAAAACAATTCCGATTCCATACGTTCCGATTTTTTTTCTTCAGAATTTTTGGAATTCGAAATCGGTCAAAATCGGAATTTCCATTCCAAATAACACCCTTACATATAATCATGCATTTTTGTGCGCTTGTGTGTAATCAATGTATTAAATTAACCATTTTAAAACACTTGATAAAGACAAGGGTATATTTGGCACTCCATAAAATTCGAGCTACTTGGGAAGCAAGCACGTCAATTTGAGAACGAAAGTTGATTGAACTTGAAATATTGAGAGTTAGGGTAGATTTGGCACTTCATAAAAATTAATTTATATATAAATATTATGTAAGTAGCTATTTTTGTTGACTTTTTTTGAAGTCAATTGTAATTAGTAAAACACTTGATAAAAACAAGAGTATATTTGGTACTCCATAAAATTCGAGTTGCTTGGAAAGCAAGCATGTCAATTTCAATTACTCCGTTCTCGTAAGATAGTATCTCATAAGACTATCTTCAATGCTAAATGGTATATATTTTGTGCTAATGTTATTTTATAGTATTGTTACAGTATCAAATGCTATAATTTGGAATTTTTACTCCAATGCTAAATGATATACCATATGCTATTTTTTTTTTTTTGGCACAACTACCATTCTCTAATTACCATTCCCATCTACTAGTCTCTTCTCATCTATCATTCTTTCTGGCTATTTTTAATTTGTGTTAGATACCTACAAAATTTTTTTTGCAAGTTCGCATGATTGTGCCCCAACGAGATTGAATAGAACCTTGTGTTCGAGCATTTTGATCATTGGTATTGTCAATATAATTTTGGAATATTCGATTTCAAAAAATATTTTGTGATTGTGAGACCAACAATTGGATCTTTATGCTCAACCAAGTATGACAAATTGCTACATCTTGGCCCGTCGTAAATGACTGCCCCCGCCTTGTTGATTGTTGAGTGTCTTCCATTTTCTTGTAAAAAATTAGTGTATAATGTTTTTGACCGAAAATAAATTGAGCACAATCGAAATTGGGTGTAAAAATGAGAAAATTTATAAACAAGTTAAGATTTATAGTTGTTGAAATCAAACAAACTCACTGTTTAAAAAAATAAATAAATTTATGACTTTTGGGGGATGTTGAACCCACCAACAACTCTTTTTTTCAAAAACAAATTATGGCCATTGGGGGTTCAACAGCAACAAGCCAACAACTCATTTTTTTCAAAATAAAATATGACCGTAGGGATTTGGCAAATTTGGGAGCTGCCATTTCACCTGTTATAATTGAAATATTGTTTAGCAATGCTATTTTTTGACAGCTATTTTGACAATACATTGGAGCTCAACTATGCCAAAACACCTACCAATTATAGGATAACAGCTCCTTTGATAGGGGTGTTGGAGATGGCCTAAGATAGGAGTAATTATTCAATGAGCCCGTCACACCACGTCGATATGCTGACATGTTGTGATCATTTAATCTTAACCGCCCACTTGCCCACTCATTCTAGGGGATCATGACAAGTGGTTATCATATTTGAAATTTGAAATTTTACTAACCAATTGTCATGATCTCCTTAAAAATAAGGAGCAAATGAGTGGTTAAGATTTTAATAATTACACCATATCAATATGCTGACGTGACTGACGGGCTCACTAAATAACTTCTCGATAGGAGATACATATCAATCACTTTATTGGTATTTGTGTGTTGATTAATTTTGAAGCACATTTTATGTATATTCGCCGCAGTCCGTAGTTCAAAAGGTGAGGTTAACGGAGATTGCAGTCATCTATGAAAACTTTCATACAAGCAATATATACATATACAGTCAGGATATATATATATATATATATATCTATATAAATATTTAGTATATAATAATAGCCAAACGTTGGAGTACCTCTAAATGAATATATACTTATTATTTATGATGAGAACGTGCTCTTATCAGCTATCATAGCTTAAAAAAGGGGAAAAAAAAAAAGAAGCCAAAGACAAGTCAAATTCAAATGTTTAATTTATTCAAACAATAAGATAGTATCTGGATAAAATAGAGAAGCAAAGATTTGTGTGTTTTTCTGACTATCACCCAAAATTTTTTTTTTTTTTTTTTTTCAAGATTGAGGCATTATATTTTTCAAAAAATTCGAAGTTTTTGGTGCAAGAAAAAGATAATTTCCGGAGAAAACGGAGGAGCAAAGATTTGATTTTTTTGGTGCTATACCACATCAAAACGTAATTTTCGAAAATTTTACAATTAAGGGATTTTAATTTTCTGGAAATTGGAAGTTTTTGGCGCGCAAAAAAGAAAAAATATTGGAAAAATGGAGGAGCAAAGATTTGATTTTTTTTTTTAATGCCTACCACAACGAAATTCTGTTTTCCAATATTTTCAAAATCAAGGATGCGAATTTTCGAAGCAGAATAGCATAAAAAATAAGACAGTGAGAGATATATCCCTTCTCAACTAAAAATTTAATGAAAAATACCTTTAATATCTACATTTAATCAAAAGTCCCTGATCTTTGTCAAAAGGACAAAACTGACATGCACCCAAACATTTCCCACATTTTCCCCACTCTCACCCAATTTTCAAGCGCCATGCTTTGCAGTCACTCATACGGTATGAGAATTGTACCATATGATATTCTAAATTCAAAAAATATTTTCCAACTTTAAATCTCCATAACTTTTGATATACAACTCTATTTTTCTCAAATTTTATACCGTTGAAATTGTGTCGACGAGAGCTACAAAACTAATACCATTGTTGATATGTTTTGAGCAATTTTTTTTTTCCAATTTGAAAAAGTTTTGAAAAAAATAGAGTTTTGTGAAATTTCACAAATGTAGAAAACTATTTTTTTCAAAACTTTTTCAAATTGGAAAAAAAAAATTTGCTCAAAACATATCAACAATGTTACTAGTTTTGTATCTCTCGTCGACACGATTCTAATGGTATAAAATTTGTAAAAAAATGGAATTATAGATCAAAAGTTATGATGGGTTAAAGTTTTGAAATATTTTTCGAAATGAGAAATATTATATTACAGCCACTCACACGGTGTTAGTAACTGTGATGTTTGGGCTGCTGCTAGGCCACGCACGCGTAGGCTTGTTCAGCAAAATTGCTGACTTCATTGACAGGGACTTTGGAACAAATTGCCAAAAGTACGGCCACTTTATACTTTTTGACACTTTAACTAAAGATTGAAGTCTAATTTTCCCTAAAATACTGTATAACTTTTACTGCTTTAATTTTGGATTGATTATTGACAGCGTCAACTTCCAAATTTCATATTTGCCTTTTATGCACTTCTTTCCAACCAGTCTCCAGTGAAATGTAGTGAAAATTTACTGGAAAAAAATATTTTAAATTGGAGAAAGCTCTATTGGCTTTTTGAATTTTACCGAGAGCCAGATTCTCATCTTGCCTACCTATTTGCATCAAATGTTTCTTTAATTGCTTTTAACAATCTTTCCTCTTTTTTATTGGGAATCCAATTTTCGGTAAGCGAAAATTAAGGACAAATTTAAGATCACTTTAAAACTTGTATAAACATATATCCAATTTTGATGATGTGGTATCCCTGTTGCATTCAATATTTACTCGTCTTGAAGATACACTTGGCCTTTATTTTGCAAATATAGAGAATGACGAAGAAGAAGGAAAGCATAACCAGATGAAAGATTATTTTTCTAGTGTTTTTATCAATGCTTAAGTAATATTAAAAACTTAAAATTTTCAAAAAATCTTACAAGTTAAAATTTCTAAATTATTTTACCTTATTTTTCTTTCCTTCCTATTTTTGTTGGTATGTTCCTTAATAACTAGATAGATTAAAATGTTTTCTTTTTCTATTACCTCACGAAAGTTCATATCGAAACAGAGCTACAAAAACTGCAACCGGAAATTGGAGAAATTTTTTCATTTCCATGAATTCAGTAAAATTTTAGCATCGTCATATCAAGTTATCAACTCTTGCATTTGATATACCATCATGGAACTGCATCATTGTTGCTTAGTAACATATTTGTTTTCTGTTGACTTCTTTGACTTGGCACAATATACACTACAAACTTCTAAGGCTTAGTTTGACCCTCACGTGGTTTTTTAAAAGGAGTTTATGAAATTTATTATTAAGGCTTAGTTTGGCCCCCATGTGGCTTTTTGAAAGGAGCTTATGAAATTTACTACTAAGTTGTTTGATAATTTTGTACAAGTGACACACTACTCTTCAAAAATATATCATGAAACCAAAAAGCCACCTTGAGCTTTTAAAAGCTCCATTCTAGAGCTTTTAAAAGCTCCCCCAAAAAAGCCCTAAGTTCAATTTTTACAAAGCGCATAAACTAGTTACCAAATGAATTAACATGAAATTGTGCTTTAAAAAAGGAGAAGCACCAAAAGGGGGGCCAAACTAAGCCTAAGTTATTTGATAATTTTATACAAGTGACACACTACTCTTCAAAAAGACGTCATGAAACCAAAAAGCAACCTTGACCTTGAGCTTTTAAAACCTCCATTCTAGAGCTTTTAAAAGCTCTCTCCAAAAAAGCCCTAAGTTCAATTTTTGCAAAACTCATAAACTAGTTACCAAATTAATTAACATGAAGCACTACGTGGGGGCCAAACTAAGCCTAAGATCATTTCAGTCTTTGCTTGTCTGTTTCTTATTATGGACAAAGGACTCAAATTTCTCATCCATGGAATTTTAGTAGGGAGGAACTTAATATACAAATATGTATATATATGTGTGTGCATGGATATGTGTGTGCATGGGTAATGTTATATTTTGTATGAATCCCAAGTCTTTCTTGAAGGATAAAGTCTGTTCCTTAACCTCTAGCCTCCAAAACTTCCATGTCAAATGGGTCAAGTTGAGTTTATCCATAAATGGTCAAAATTTGGAAAGGATATATATGTATATATATATATAATAAGAAAAATAATATCAAGGATTTAGCACATTTTTTTTCATGTTATTCACACAACAGACATTATTGAATGATCGAAGATTTTCGTTCATAAGTTCATTTATTTAAATTTTTTTTTTTCCGTTTAATAATGAGAGCCTATTGGCATGATCACTATATATTCCCCTTTGTTTAGTAATTTGAATCCCAATTAACTTAATTTTTAAATGTTTTAAGAGTTGTACTACATACTATTACAATAATTGGTAATATCATATATATATATCACTGCATGTGGTACAAATAGTAAAATATTTAAAAATCAATTTTAGAATTAAAATTTGAGAACCATAGAGTTATTCTTGTTTTAGACATAAAATTGACATGGCCAATTGAGAAAAACAATTAATTATAAACGTTTCTTAAATGAGAAAGATAAAGTAAAGTTCCGTAGAAATATTTGGAATTGTTTGTTTGTGATTAGTACATGTGCGGTTTTCCGGTCAAGAAAAGGAAAAAAAAAAGTACATGCGCAGTCCAAGTTGACAAGTCATGGGCCAACAATATCTCATAACAGAATGAATCTAAAAAGACTTTGCTGAAGAGGTGTTCTTATAATTATTTATAATTATCAACGATATTAACTATTAATTCAGATTTAGGCACCGTTTCACAAAATTGAATATTTAAATGCTAAAGAGTTTAAGGAATTGAATTTGCAATTCTAAAAATAACGTTTCAAATACCGAAATAGACTCCATTTAGTGAATTTTTTCTGTAGAATTTTTTAATTTAATATTTTCACAAAGTTTTTGGCTACTTTTTTTAGTGAAGTGGTGCTTTATCAAACGCACTGAAAAAAGAATAAGTATCGAAATTTTTTCATTTTCAGCAGTTTATTAGGTTATCAAACACATCGCAGAACATGCAAATTAATAAACTCGACCAATTAGATTTAATTAATGCCATGTTTGGCCATTATTGATTGCTTCACGAACAATTCATATATACCTACCTACAAGTCAAATCTGTATGAACTTTAACTGTGTTTCTCACATTTAGTGTGCAGGACTCTTGGGAACCATATCATTTTTTTGGTGCCAAAAATGGTAAACTTCTAAGAAGACTCTGCCCTTTGAAAAGTGGAGTATTTTATTCTTCACTTGAGTCTTTGAATGATATTCCTTGGTCCAAATTAAGCCAAAGAAAGACAAACGTGCGTGAGTTTCTTAGCATGGATATACATTTCATGATGACATAATCGAATCAATGCATGTAATTAAAATGATGAGAATTTAAAAAACCTATAAATACCCACCCACATCCATTCAAGTAATGTACTCAAAAAAGTGTCACAACTTCAAATTACTCTAGTTTAAGGCAATTGAAAGCTTCAATTTTCTTTGTTCATCACAACTTCAATCTCTCTCTCTCTCTCTCTCTCTCTCTCTCTCTCTCTCTCTCTCACACACACACACACACACACACAGACATGGAAGGACCAATTTCTGGCCACCAGCCAGCATCATTTGGAAACATGATCACTGTGCTCAGCATAGATGGAGGTGGAATTAGAGGGATAATCCCTGGAACAATGCTCAAATTTCTGGAATCTGAGCTTCAGGTAGAGTATTCTGGTTTGAGTAATATGTTATGCTTCTCAAATTTAGTTCCTAACAGTTATATAGTGGTCGGTGGCGCCACATGTACACCACTTCATCCGGTACAAATAATATATAAAGCATTTAGAAATCAAATTTAAGAATCAAATATGGAAATCATATATAAGTTTATTCTTTTGGTTTTGGTGTCCATATAAAGCACTTCCTCTGTAGATATATGATGCCCCCAAAATAGTTCTTAATTAATACTCAATCTGTTTATACTGTTTGTTTAAACCATATATGGAGATAACAAATGGCTCTTGTAACATGAATATTCTATAGAACTCCAATTCATGTAATGATGGTTCTGTTTGGCTTGCGGAGTTAATTATGGAAAAGGAGAGAAAATCTAGTTTTATTATGTTTTCCTAATGTTTTTTACGGTTACCACTACACTAAATGATAAAAAAAAAAAAAACAGTAATAATATTGAAAATTAAAAATTTTCAAGCCATAATATAAAATCAAGAAATTAATAAGGGAAATTAAAAATTCTAAATTTAGTTTTCAGTATTTTCCTCATTAATTAATCCGACATAGAAGATTGTTTCCTTGCCATTTTCTTCTTTTTTTTCTTCACTAAATCCATGAACCAAACATAGCCTAAGGAGTCGTTTGGGAAAGCGTAAATAGAAATTTGTTTAGTCCCAAACGAATTATCTATATGTTTTTAATTAACCAATGTCAAGTTTGTAAATAGAGTAAAGATTGGGACATACCCAAAGACACAACTTTTGGGACACAACCCAAAAGATGTGTCTATATCTCTTTTGTGATGTCACTGGAACAGTTACACAGGAGAGAGATAGACACAGTTCTTAGATTGTGTCCCAAAAGTTGTGTCTTGGGTGTGTCCCAAGTATTACCCTTGTAAATAACATGCATCAAGAAGACTCCATTGCAGTAAAATAACAGTTACCAAACACTTAAAATCTTAACCAGATGGACTACATAACTTGTTCTCAGTCTTTCTAAATGCCCCCTTGATAATCTTGCAAAGTTCTAAATGTGCCAAACGAGTCACTCGCAATTTAATTAATCTTGTATCTTATAATCTACATGGTTTGATAATGGTGCAGAAATTGGATGGCGAGGAAGCAAGAATTGCAGACTATTTTGATGTGATTACAGGGACAAGCACAGGAGGCCTTGTGACTGCGATGTTAACTGCACCAAATAAGAAGAATCGACCCTTGTTTGCAGCCAAAGAAATCAATGAGTTCTACCTTGAAAATTGCCCAAAAATCTTCCCACAAAAGAATAAGTAAGATTAACTATATCAAAATTTACAGAAACCATACTATGATTTTCAACACATATATTAGTGGGACCAAAATTTATTCCAATGGTACAATTTCAGTTTTATCAAAAATTGCTTTAGGTAGTCTTACTCGCACAGGTGTTGAAAATTAAATTTGAGATATTAAATAGGAATTATGTCATTACTCAATCCAAAGTAGTGATTGTGATATATACATATACATATATATATATATATATATTTTGTATTGTTGCTAACATGTTTGTAATTTTTATTCAACAGCATTATATTTCCTCAAATTGCGAAGTTAATCAAAGCCATATCAGGACCAAAGTATGATGGAAAGTATCTCCACTCCCTAGTTAAGGAAAAACTAGGAGACACTCGATTGCACCAAACATTGACTAATATTGTTATTCCAACTTTTGACATCAAGACACTCCAACCAACCATCTTTACCAGTTACGAGGTATTTTTTTTTTTATTTTTTTTATTTTTTAATTTTTAACTCTTTGGTCTTAGTTGGTTATGAATTTAGAGAGAACAAGTGATAAACAAGAACAAAAGTTTTAAGAAATTATTACTGGATTATTTTTCATTCTCCTTTTCCTTTCAATTTCATTTCCCCCCCTAAATCTGCAATGCAAACAGAGCCTCAACCTTTGGTTGGTTTATGGAGTTAGCACGGTAAAAGAAAGAGAAAGAGAAAAATGTAAAGGAGTTCTCTGTTGTTTTCATTTTCCTAGTTGCTCTCCATATTAACCAAAAAAAGAACATATTTTTCTTTGCAAATTCCTTATTTTTCGGCGAAAGGTAAGATTTTATAACCGAAAGAGGAAAGACACTATGCTTCAAATTGTTACAAATCAAATCATAAAAAAAAAAAAAAAAAAAAAAAAAAAACAAGTTTCTTTTCATCACCTAAACCCAATTGAGAGGAACCAATTATAGTTGAATTGAACATGGATGATTAATGTTTTTTTTTTTTTTTTTTTTTTTGCTTTTACATGGTTTAGGTGGACATTAAGCCAAGCATGGATGCTTTACTCTCAGATATATGTGTTGGAACCTCAGCAGCACCAACTTATCTTCCAGCCCATCGCTTTGAAAACAAAGACTCTGCTGGAAAAGTCAAAGAGTTCAACCTAATTGATGGTGGTGTTGCCGCCAACAATCCGGTATATATATACTCATATGTGCACACACATACAAATATATATAAACATACATACATGCATATGGGAGACATGTGTCTTTGGTAAACAATCGCCTGTGACTCCCTTTGTGAGGAGTACACCAGAAGTAATTATGTGGCAATTTTGTTGAGTTCCTTATAGGGAATTTTTTCTATACATATATATATATGTGTGTGTATATTAACAGTAACAGCTTGTTTGGGATTGCTATTTGAAATACTAATAAAAAAAAATATATTGATAGATTTTCTGAAGGCGATTTTTTCCGTAGAGATGTTCTAAAAAGCGGTTTAATGTTTGGTATTGCTATTGAAATAAGAGGCTTTTAGGAGAATAGTGTTGAATAATCTATCTTAAAGAGCATAGTTGTTTACGTAAAATGACCAAAACGGACAGTGTAATCAACAATTATCGGACGATCGTGGTCTTTTAAAAAAAATTAAGGGCTTTTTTGAAAAAGCATTCTTGAAAGGTTAAGTTCAACTTTTTTGAAAAAGCAGTATTATGATTCCTTAAAACATTCTTTTTCTTCTTCTTCGTCTTCTTTCTTTTTTTTTTTTTTTTTCCAGCTTCAATGTGAAGTTTATTTTTAAAAAAGTTATAAAATGTTGGTTGTCAAACAGAGTCAGATTTTTCAATAAATAAATAATCATCTCAAATGATTTGTTACCAAACGGACACTGGAACCTCATCTTATAATACTCACCGTTCAATTTGATTTTATCTTCCCCTATTCTAACAACAATTTTTTTTTTTTATAATTTAATGTTGCAGACCTTGGTTGCAATTAGCCATATAACCAAGCAGATTATGAGAAGAGACCCTGAATTTTTTCCAATTAAGCAAATGGACTATGGCAAAGTATTGGTTATCTCATTAGGAACTGGCTCATCAAAAGCTGAACAAAAATATGATGCAGATGCTGCAGCCAAGTGGGGTGTGTTGGGGTGGTTAACCAGTGGTGGTTCAACCCCATTGATTGATGTGTTTTCTCAAGCAAGTGGTGATTTGGTGGACTTTCACCTTTCTGTGGTTTTTCAAGCCCTTCAGTGTGAAAAGAATTACCTTCGAATTCAGGTGTGTGTCCTTTTTCTATCTTGTACACGCTAATGAAATCTTGCACGGCTAAATTAATGAAATATTTAAGGTACGTCATTGTTGGAACTTGTAAAGAAAAAATAAACAGTTCAGTTTTGTTCTCATTTTTATCTTGTGTTTACTAAAAACATGAATTATGTTACAAAGCTATTTAGTAAGGCAAAGAATTGGCTTCATAGTTCATAAGTGAATCGGTTCTATAAATTCAAATGTATGGTGAGTACCATGTTCTTGGATAGGAGTTAGTACTCAGTCTAACAACTCTCTTAAAACTGAATTTTTTTTTTGTCAAACCATCATGACCTTGTATAAGAACCAGCTGATTAAAAGTTAGACTTAGACTGAACATTGTTAATTTGTAAACTTTCCTGAACAGAACCTTAATTTAACAAATAGCTAGTTTTAATAGTATTTATTGATCTGAAACAGATCGACTTCTATGTAATTAATAGATAAAAATAAAAAAGAATAACAAAAAAATTAACATCTACAAACACTTCAATACGTAGAGCAAGTTATTGTGTGAACCATAAAGCCAATTTACTGGATGGAAATATTTACTTGGGGAAAGCATTATTGTCAAAACACTTTTCATGCTTTGGAAAATGAAGACATACTTTTGTGGAAATAACAGTTTCTTGGAAATTTTAGTGGTGTTTTTGATTTTTCGAAAAATGCAATTACTTAATTTTGAGTTAAACATTTGATAGTTTTGGAGGTTCTTAAAAACATAGTAATTTTTTTTCCTAATATTTGAAATTGCAGGATGATACACTGGAAGGTACAATAACTTCAGTTGATGTAGCTACAAAGGAAAATCTGGAGGATCTAGTAAAAGTTGGAGAAGAATTACTAAAGAAACCACTTTCAAGGGTTAATTTGGATACAGGCCTTGTTGAGCCTGCTATTAATGATCATGAGACTAATGAAGATGCTCTAAGAAGGTATCAATTGACCTTTACAAATTAGTGAAACTTTGTCAAAAAGTCCCTCAGATTGTATTAATTTGAGTTTAAAGGTTAATTTGAGTTTAAAGGACAACCAACGGCTTTTATTTTTAGTCAAAAGTTTTTTGATTAGTGAAACAGTGAAACTTAATAAAATCAATACTTTTGTTACAAAACTGTACAGAATTAGTTATGTGAGATTTAAAATTTTCACATAACTAATTATGTAAATTTTTTGTTCCCTTTTACTAAAATTTAAAAAGGGGTCGGAGCAAACACACACAACCAAAACAAAAAAAAAAAAAAATTCTATCTTGTAGAAGTTTTGACTAAGTTAAATTCTAGCTTGACAATATTTTTTAAAAAAAAAATTTTGTAACAAAATTTTGATCTTGCAGGTTTGCAAAGATGCTTTCTCAAGAGAAACATATTCGCGTAGCTGAGAAACATAGTCGCGAAGCTGAATCTAAATCAGATTGATGCTTTGGAGATTTCAATTGATATCAGTCTAGGACAATTATTGTTTGAGTGTGAAATGTAAATATTTGTTCTTAGTATTTCTGAATAAAGCCTAAGGGGTTACATTTTCTCAATTCATTGATTTGTTGTATTCATTAAAGATTGTATTTTTTAGATATTATATGAACTTTGTTTGATGATGGAAGAATTTCTCTCAACATTTGGGCTATTTTAAAATCCTAAAATGAGGTTAATTAATCGAGAAAGCAGTCATGGTTTACATTTTTAGTGTAATTAACTAAAATTAGATTTTTTTTTTTGTGATAAATGTATCGATTAAATGTGCATATAAACAATTAATAGAATGAAGCTTTTATGGCCTGTTTGGTTGTTCCTTCAAATTGAATAGTTCCATTCAAATTTTGTATAGAAGTTAAAAGCAAAATTCATCACCATGAATGAATCTATTTACAAATATGGGAGATTTCATCATATGTCTTCTTATGAGGCAATTTGTTCATTTTTCTAGAATGCCAAAATTTATGATTGCAAGCATAATTTTTGAGACGAGCATCCATTTTTTAAATGAAATCATTCATGCTTTTCATCTTTTTATATAAAATTGTCTACGAAAACATCAATAAAATTATTTCATTCTAGGACAACCAAACAGGCCCTTAAGACATGGTCAGAGTATCTTATGGAGAATTCCTTGATGTTGCAGATTCAAAAGTTTATTAAATGAGTGCATGTTTTTTAAGCGGTAAGTTGTTTTTTGTTCGAAGGATGTAAAATATTTTACATGTTTATTAGTGCAGCCAAACACCAAAAAAATACTAAAATAATTTTTCAGAAACCAATTAATCAAAACAAACTGAGTCTAAATGCACCTTTGGGGATATATATTGGAAGTGAAAGTGTAAAAACAATGTGCGAATGATAATTGAAAAATCTGCTAAAAAAATGGCTATGTGGGTCTCATCCTCTGCAATTGAAAAAGAAAAAAGAAAAAAGAGAAACTAGATTAGCATTTTATGATAAACTTTAGCTTAGGGAACCATTCAGATAGAAAATTACCATAACGGTGTGTTTGGGTGGTGTCCCTTCAATTGAATTTCCATACCTATATTTTACATAAATTCTTTTTGATAGAAAGTTACCATCTAAGATAGACCACTTGAAGTTGAAGGAAACAGCCCAAAAAAAAAAAAAATTGAAGGAAAAAATCATACTTAAGATAATGAAATTGTTCATCTGAAGAAACTTGGTAATGAACACAAAACAAAAACGATGAGAAACTTTTTAATTTTACAAAGTCTAGTCCATCCATGAAAATTGAAGGTTTTTTTTTTCGGAAAACAATGAAAGTTGATCGAAGTTGAGGAAATGAAATTTAAAAATGAGAGTAAATTACACTTGCACCCTCGTATTTTGCTCTCTATCTCTCTCATGATGGGGTCTACTGATACTGTGGGATTCATTGATATTATAGGGTCCACAGAAGAGAGAGATATATAGACATATTTTAATATTTATGAATTGTGTTTGTGGTTTTTATTTGTGCCTAAAGCATTGTTGATTCAAATATCCAAAAAGCTACCCATTTTAACAAAGCCTGAAAAAGTAAGAGAAAATAAAATGAAATCACTTTAAGGTGCAATAACTAGCTAGCTAACATAAAACATCACCAGTCCGTCCCAAATTAAGAGCCTTTATTTCTATTTTTGGATGCCCCATAACAAGAGTTCTCTTTAATAACTAAATATACTTTACCTACACAATTTTTAAGCAGAACATTTTTACTCACCCATTACTTACCCAGGCATTTGCTTGACATGTGTTTCATTCCATAGCCCTTTTATTATTATCAACATAATTACTGAAATGTGACACATGTCACCCAGTGAAGGCCTGTGTCAAAATTGAGTGAGCAAAAATACTCCCATTTCCAAGTTACCTACAATAAACTCTTGCACTTTTTCTTTCTTGTGCTAGAATTTTCAAATTCAAAAGAGCAATAATGGACAGTTGAAAATTTTCTCCACAATAAATCAAGTAATGCTATGCTTCCCAAATTTGCATCCCAACACGTGACAATGAGCCCACTTAATTTTTGGGGTAAAATGCATTTTACACCCTCAAACTATACCATGTTTTGCACCTTAAACAAAATTGTGGCATTTTGGTCATTCAACTAACATTTTCTGGCAGTTTGCCTCCTTCGTCACTTTAAACCGTTAGAAGTGATGAGAAATTCGTTTTATTTGCACCCTCTGTACTTGGCCCATTTTTCACTTTGCACTATGCATCTCAATCGCACATATATCACTAATATCCCCTATACTTTGGACTAAAGTGAAACCTTTAGTAAATTGGTTAGATTTAACGAGTAAAAGCCTACATAAGCCATGTTTGCAACAACTTTCATTTTCTTAATACTTATGAAACTTTACCCTAAAAAAAAAAAAAATTACTTATGAAACTCCAAAAGCTAAAATTAAATATTTAGCAAAATAGCCACTGCAATTGCAATTAGCCAAAAGCTACCTATGACAACTTTTACTAATCGCAAAATTTTGTGATTTATTTACATAAGAAAAAGAAGCTGTCAAACAGTCAACAAGGGGTACTGTTGAGCTCTTTCATAGATTTCTGTTTTTTATTGAACTCTGTTACTTATTGAAGTGTGCTGTATTTCTTGATCAGGATTATTTCATGTCCAATAAAACTTCCTTTTGATTGACCAAAAAATTAAATAGGAGACAAAGTTAAAAAGGTTTAACTATAGGGGTGTAAATGTAATTAAATATTTTAATAAATAAAAGTGACGGGGGAGGCAAACTGTCACAAATAGCTAGTTGAAGGACCAAAATGCCACAAAATTTTATTTAGGGACCAAAGTGCAAAATATGACATAATTTGAGGATATAAAATGCATTTTACCATGATTTTTATTAGGGATGTTGAAGTGACCCTGACCCACATTTATCATAGGTGAACTCACAGCCACATGTTGGGAAGTACATTCGTAATACAAAATTTGAAAGCATAACATTACAGCGATAAAAAAGATTCCCTAAAAATGTGGATTTGGATAACACTCCAGAAGAATATTAGGTAACACTGAATTTTTTTTTTTAATTACATTAGGTAACACTGATTAGTCATTAGATAAAGTGACAAAGCAAATTATGGACCGAACTAACCTTAGTTATAACATTAGGACTTGTTTAGGCATATCATGAATATGAATGGCCCCATCCACAATTTTATAAAGCATTTTAAAGTAAAAATCCATCATTCTTGATGAGATCAACACATTGAACCTAAAGTTTTGCTTCATTCATTCTGAATTTTGAATTCCATGGTTGCCATGTATGTACCTTTGCCTAATACTTTTCCAATCAGTCTCAACTACCAAACAAACATCTCAAACTACATGAAGTGAAATTTTACTACTAAAAAGTTTTTTTTTTTTTTTTGGGAGGGGGGGTGGGGGGTTGGGGAAGCTCTGACGGTTCTTGTAAGCTGATCACAAATTGTGTTGGAGCAAGGATATACTATTTCAACATTGGTAGTGTTTGCTGTCTTATCTCTGGGTATAAGTACCCAAAGTATAATATCATTCAAGGGTTGATGCAGTTATCATTGGTATGACTAGCTGATCAAGGGGCTTTTGTTAATGTTCCATGTTTTGAATTTTTATTTTTGATCGTGTAAAGGTACTCGTAGCTGCTTTGGGTTGCTTGATTTCTGGGGCGTTTTCTATAATTGTTTTTTTGGTTTCCTTGGTTATTGTATCATCTTAGGCCTGTTTGGATTTTTAATAAAAATTTGTTGCTGATAAAAAAATACTCCATCCGTTCCATAATAAGTGTCCATTTCTATTATGCACATTGTTTACGAAAGTTGTATTATATATATATATATTAGTTTTTTTGGTTCATTAAATAGTCACTTTCCAATTTTACTCTTAGATGTGATAGGTGTTTAACTTTTTATTTGTTTTGAGACCACAAATAAATATTACTTTGTCTTTATTATAAGGGTGGCTTTGGAAAGTAAGTAAAAGTTAGATGCCAATTTAGGAAAATGCACACTTATTGTGGAACATCCAAAAAAAAAATATGGACACTTATTATGGACGGAGGGAGTATATATATATTTGATGAGATGAAGAACTATAAGACCTAACAGTCAACCAAGACTAGAATTCTCATCTTACCTCCCTATTTTGCATGATGTGTTTGTTAATTGACTTTGATGATCTTTCTTCCTTTATAGTAATCCAATTTTCGGTAAGCACAAGTTAAGTAAATGGATTATTTAAGATAACCTTGAAACTTATATAAACACAAATCCAAAACAAATAAGAACCGTACACACGTGCGTCTCCAATTTATATTTAGCGTCTCTTTGATTTACAGATTTAGAGAATAAGAAAGAAAGCAAAACGAGATCAATATATATTTTTCTAGTGTGTGTTTTTTTTTTTTTTTTTTTTAATCAATGATTAAGTAACACTAGAAACCTAAAACTTTCAAAATATGATAGATACTCTATAAATTAAATTTTCTAAATTATTTATCATCTAACTTAATTTGTTTTCCTTCGTATTTTTGTCTGTACGTTCCTTAATGACCAGACGTATTTAAATGTTTTCTTTTCTATTTTTTAACTAAATCCATTGAACTAACTCTTGCATTTGATCATATACGTTCATGGAACTAAATCAGTGATTCATATTAATTTCCTTTTAACTTCTTTGACTTGGCGCTAGGGGCTGCCATGGGTCGGGTGAGTCGGGTGTGACCCTCCACCTGGCCATCCATTCGAATTCCATCGGATGATGAGTATAGCATTCATCATTCATTTGTAAAATCGGGTGAAACTGATCCGTCGGTTTCAGGTAGAGTCGGGTTGGTTTTGGGTAAAACTCGACAGAGAGCATACAATATGCAGAAACACTTTATATAACATATTTGTACAACATGTCTTCCACTTTTTTTGTAAACTTTTACAACAACATGCAATAACATACTAGCTATTTTATTATAATCCGGCATCAAGCAACCAAACAAATTACAATAACATCATCAAGTTCATGAAAGACTTGATAAAAAAAAACAAAAAAAAAAAAAAAACAAAAAGTAAAATAATAATAGTAATACTGGAAATCTGGAGTAAGTCTTAAAAAAGAGTATGGGAACATTGATAAGAGGAAGGGAATAGAGAAGATTCAATTTCAGATGGGAACATTGATAACAGAAATAGATTGATTAAGAAAGAGGCTAATATCACCTGGGATATGGGAAAAGCTATTGGGTTCTTATTTAAAGGTGAGGAGCAGGCAATGGTAAAGAAATTCATTGATCTTGAAACTAGAGATTGGAGTATAAAAAGGGGGGACGATCGACTTTAAGTCGATTGTTCTGGGCTAGGGTATTTTGATATTTGTTATGTATTTCAAAATCGTTTCTTGGAATGTGAGGGGGTTAGGAAGGGCGGAGAAAAAGGTAGCGGTAAGGCGATTAGTAAAGGCCCATAAACCAGGGATTCTCTTCATCCAAGAATCCAAATTGGAAAAGGTCGGGGTGAGCGAACGTAGGCAAATAGGCGGGAATTTATTTGACTGTATCGAGGTAGCGGGTGCAATTGGAGCTTCGGGTGGTTTGATATGCCTGTGGAAAGAGGACTTTTTTCGAGTTACTGAATCAAGGGTGGGAAGAAGGTTTGTTCTCTTAAAAGGTCAACTGGTGGAAGCTAAACTTGATTGTGTAGTCTGTAACATTTACGCGCCTAACTCTGATAGGGAAAGGAAAGAATTTTGGGATGAACTGAAGGATGTAAAGTCTCAACATAATGGGCCGTGGATTCTTGCTGGAGACTTTAATGTTGTAAAAGAAGCAAGTGAAAGAAGAGGGGAAAGTTTCAATGAAAGGGCTAGTGCTGAATTTCGCGATTTTATTCAATCATGTTCATTCATTGATGTGAACTTATCCGGTAGAAAGTTTACATGGGTTAAATCCAGGGTTGCGCAATGTATGAGTCGATTGGATCGATATCTGGTATCGGCCGATTGGATTCAAAAATTCCAACCGTTTCGTTTGATGGGATTGCCTCGTGGCTTATCTGACCACAATCCAATTGTTTTGAGCATTGATAAGATTGATTGGGGCCCTACTCCGTTCAGGATTTTTGACTACTGGTTAGATGATAGGGCCGTTAATGAGATGGTGGATGGGGTGATCAAACAATCCTCAACTAGCGGGAATCCTGCTCTTCAGTTATTAAAAAAATTAAAAGGGGTGAAGTGCATTCTCAAGGAGAGCCATAAGGCAGCAACCCTCACGGATGGGATACGCGACATTGAAAAAAAGTTGAATGATTTTGATCTCAAGTCAGAAATGGGACAATTGGATGCAAATGAGCGTGTTGAAAGTGGCAAGTTATTATGTGAACTATGGAAATATTATCGTTTTCAGGAAGCATCTTGGCGCTAGAAATCAAGGGTGAGATGGCTAAAGGAGGGCGATAGAAACACGGGATTTTTTCATGCTATGGTAAAAAATCGAAGAGGTCGCAATTCGCTGTTGTCACTTCGTCATGGTGGGAATGTAGTTTCTGACCCTGTTTTGGTAAAGCAAATTTTTTTGATCATTTTCGAAACTTATTCTCAAGTAATTCCGACCCTCGCCCTACTTTGCTTGGGGAAGCACTAAGAGTCTTGGAAAGGGATACTGCAGCGAATCTAGAGAGAAGCTTCTCAGAGGATGAAGTTTTTATGGCAATTTCTGGTTGTGATGGTGGAAAGGCCCCAGGCCCCGATGGCTTTAATTTTAATTTTTTCAAAAAGAAGTGGTCTTTACTCAAGGATGATATTATGAGTTTTATTCAGGATTTCCATATCAGTGGAAAATTAGCAGCGGGATTGAATGCTAGTTTCATTGCATTGATTCCAAAAACTGAAAGTCCGACGGGGCTGAGTGAGTATAGACCCATAAGTCTAGTGGGCAGTCTGTACAAAATTTTAGCAAAACTTCTAGCAAATCGATTAAAAGATGTGATGTGCTTGATCATTAGTGAAAACCAGTCTGCGTTCATTAAAGGTAGACAGATTTTGGATAGTATTCTCGTGGCATCTGAAGTAATGGATTCTATGAAGAATAATAGAGGTGGTGGTGTCTTCTTTAAAGTGGACTTCGAAAAAGCTTATGATAGTGTAGAATGGAGCTTTCTTGATACTATGATGCAAAAGATGGGTTTTGGGACGAAGTGGAGAGGATGGATACTTGAGTGTATCTCAAATGTGTCAGTGTCGGTATTGGTGAACGGATCACCAACTCCCGAATTCAGACCGAAACGGGGGCTGCGTCAAGGTGACCCGTTATCACCTTTCTTATTCAATATAGTGGCCGAGGGTCTGAGCTTGCTCGTGAGTAGAGCAATTGACCTTGGATTTTTCAGCGGCTTTGAGATTGGTGGTCGTGGGTTGAAACTATCTCATCTTCAATTTGCGGACGATACTCTGTTCTTCTGCCATGCGTGCTGTGACCATATTCGGAATATTAAGCGAATTCTTCGATGTTTTGAGGTTGCTTCGGGTCTGAAAATTAACTTTGCTAAAAGCTTTTTGGTTGGTATAAATGTTCCAGATAATGTCATCTCACAATGGGCGGAATTGATTAAGAGCAAGTGGGGACGGGCACCTTTGACTTATCTGGGGATTCCGTTAGGAATGAGATCTGGGTCTTTGAACGCCTGGAGTCCGGTGCTTTTAAAGATTGAGAAGAAGCTTGCATCGTGGAAATTTTTTTTTTTATCTTTTAGTGGAAGGGCTACACTTATAAAATCAATAATTAGAAGTATTCCTTTGTACTTTATGTCAATTTATCGGATACCTGCTGGAGTGGCGGAGAAAATTGAAGTTCTTCAGAGGCATTTTTTGTGGAGTGGATCTTGTGAAAAGAGGAAAATTCATTGGGTGGACTGGAATTCAGTTTGTTTAAGCAAGAGGAAAGGGGGTCTTGGTATTGGAAGGGTGGTTGATAAAAATCGAGGATTGCTATCCAAATGGTTTTGGAGGTTTGGTTCAGCAGATGGGTCATTATGGAAGAGAGTTCTGTGTGCAAAGTTTAACTTGTATGATTCATCATTGATGATTGATGTTAATGGGTGTTGTCGTGGTTCCCAGTTCTTTAAGGTTTGCCGTTCTTTACTTCTTGATCAAAACTCTTATTCTAGCGTGTTACGTGAAGGGTTGGGGGTGGCCATTGGAAATGGAGATCGAACCAGATTTTGGACCGAGGTGTGGATCGGTAACAGTCCATTAAAAGTACAATTTCCGAGAGTCTTTGCTTTAGCATCGAACAAAAGTGGGGTTGTCAGTGAGTTCGGTTATTGGGAAGGAAATGCATGGACTTGGAACATTGAAGTTAGGCGGCAACTTTTTGATTGGGAGTTGATTCAATGGAACTATTTTATGGATCTTATAGCCTCAAATGTGCTTTGTCGGGGAAAGAGTGACCGTCTTATATGGAAATTTGATCCCAAAGGTCGATTCACTGTTAAATCATTTGTACGGGCTATTGAAGACCGAAATGTCCCAGATTTGAGTGGTGAAATGTCCATATGGAAAGGTTTTGCTCCGCCAAGGGTACAGATGTTTTGCTGGCAGCTTCTTAAGGGTAAGATACCGGTTAAAGATTTGTTAGACCGAGTGGGCTGCCTTCAAGGGGGAGATTTAATGTGTAAACTGTGCAATATGGAAATTGAATCGCTTGACCACTTGTTTTTACTATGTGATTTTTCATGGCAACTTTGGGGAATGTGTCTTGACTGGTGGGATATTAAGTGGTGTGTTCCAGGTTCTCTGGGAAAATTGTGGGAACAATGGGTTGACTTTTGTCCTGCATATCGTTTTCGAAATATGTGGTTTTTGCTGTTTGACACTGTGGTGTGGTCAATCTGGCTATGCAGAAATGAGGTGGTCTTTGATGGTGCAACGACTGATCTTAATAAAATGCGAGATTTAATTAAGATTAGGCTGTTATGGTGGTTCAAATCTCGGAAGAATGAAATAATGGGTTCAATTTCTGACATGTTATCCAATTTTATTGAGGCTTGTGCAGAAAGTTCTAAGCGTAAAGATAGAATTCCATGCTCGTGGAGTGCTCCTCCGATGGGGTCTTTCAAGTTCAATGTTGACGGATCTGCACTGGGAAAGCCGGGTCCAGCAGGTGTTGGTGGCGTGTTGCGAGATTCGTATGGATCTGTTCGTGGGTTATTCTCGCTTAATATTGGGATCCAAGATTCGAATGGTGCTGAGATTAGAGCAATTTTGGAGGCGCTAGAAATGTTCGCTGTCTTTGATGGTGGGAGAGGTGAAAGTCTTGTAGTGGAAAGTGATTCGAAAACGGCTCTGTCCTGGTTAAATGATTCTGTAGGGGTGGCGTGGAAATATTTAACAATTCTGAATAGTATTCAAAACATCCAAAATTCTCTCGCTGAGGTCCGATTTTGTCATACGTTAAGGGAGGCCAATGCTTTTGCGGATGGCCTAGCTAAACAGGGAGTGAATCGGGTGCTTCCTTTTAAAGCCCTGTTGTAAGGGTTCTAAGTGGAATGTGAGGGGGTGGATGGGGTAGCCCAGCCAAAAGTTTTGAGTGTTGCTTCTGTGCACAAAGGTTGTGGGGTCGTTTTTCTTTGATTGTGGGATGTGATTAGAAGCTTGGCTTAAGGTAGGCAGGATGTAAGCTTCTGATTGCTTGGGTAAGTTGTTGGCTGCTCTACTATGGGTTTTGGGATGTTGTGTGCGAGGTTGGATGAGTACCGAGTTTTCTTTGTGTGGTGTGTAATTTTTTGAAGTGAAATATCAGAGGATCTCGGCTCACATTATTGGGCCAATTCTATGCTATCGTTGTCCTGATCAAGTTCGTTATTTCAGTAGTGGTCCAATTCAGACTTGAGCATAACTAACACAAGGGCTGGGTTCATGAAAAGTGATGTTCAGGCCGATCAGACTCTATAAGTCTACCACTCTTTCGGTCTGGAGTCCCGGGGCTTATCTAACATTGAGGGATGGATATCCATTTTTGATATTGGCTGGGTGGAGGCTCCTCAGTTTGTTTGATATGTTCTTTGTTATTTTCTTATTTGTCAGTAGGGGGGTTAGTCTACAGTTTGGGGGGCATTGCTACTGTCATTTTTTGTCTTGCATTCTGTGTGATTTTGAAAGTTCCAAGTGAGAGCTGGGGTTGTTGAAGGGGCCTTGTGTTTTTTTGGAGGCTGGATGTTTTATTCCCCTATTTCCCTTTTTTGGGTCTTTAATAAAATGGTTGCTGTTCAAAAAAAAAAAAAAGTCTTAAAAAAGAGTATTTATACTAGGGGATGTATATACCGAGTCGGGGGGTGCGGTCGAGTCAATTAACACTTAAAACAGACATCCAACTCAAAGTTGATTGGGTCTAATAATTGGAACCCGTGACTTTATCCACAACTTATACAAACCGACTCAAAAAACTCAAATTAATCGAATCAGGTCTGTTTCTTATTTTATATATATATATATATATATGTGTGTGTGTGTGTGTGGATAATATTATATAAAGTATGAATCGCATGTTGTCATGAAGGATAAAGTCTGTTCCTTAAACTCAGGCCACCATAACTCCCATATCAATGGATGTATAGTGGTCAAGTTGCGTTTATCTTTAAAAAAAGTCAAAATTTACAAATGATAGAATAAGAAAAATAATAAAAAAAGATTTGCACATTTTTTTTTTCATGTTGAATAATAAACAGCGCGCAGGCATTGTTGAATGATCCAAGATTTTCCTTCCTGCGGTTTTTTTAGGGCTAGTTTGTGATAAGACATTTTAAGATATAATTATACTTTACACTCTTATGATATATACCTGTGTTTTTAATTGGATATATATTCTTTTTTTCTTTGGTTCAATTGAACCTTTGAATTTTCAAAATTCATTCAACCCGACCTAAAGTCTGACATTATTGGCTTAAACTAATGAAAATTGTCACGAGAGTGGTGCATAATGCTTACCTGTCACAGGTGAGGTTAAGACAAACGAAGGAGATTATGAATGGTGCGAAAATTAACATTCAATCATATTTGATATCACATTCAATTAGACCCAAAATCGCATCATTTTCACACCATTCACAATCTCCTTCATTTGTCTTAACCTAACTTGTGACATGTAAGCATGACGCGAAATTCACATGACAATTTCCGTTAATTTAAGCCAATGGCGTTAGACTTTATGCCTAATTAAATGAATTTTTGAAGTTCATGGATTCAACTGAACAAAAAAGAAAAGAAAAGAATATGTATTGGCCAATTGAAAACACGAGTAGGGTGTAAAGTGTAAATATACATTTTTTGTAATTATTTTTCGAGCCTATAGGAATCATCATTTCCCCTTATTTTTAGGAGTAATACTCTGCTTTATAAATTTAAATCTCACAATTGATTTTCAAATACTTTAGTAGTTGTACAGTGGTCGGAGATGCCATGTGTTGCGACAGAAGCTAGCTGGTGCTATAACATATCACTGTATTTGAGAACTAAATTTGGAATTCAAATTTGAGAATCATAACATTACTCTTATTTCAGACATAAAATTCACACGGTTAATCGATAAAAACTATTACTTTAGAATCGTTTCTTAAATGGAAAAGATTTTAGTCTAGTTGATTAGAAACATTTTGAACTGTTTCGCTTTATGATTAGCGCATGTGCAGTGAGATAGCAACTATATATACTAATTGCAATTAAGGCCCAGTTTGACAAAATTAAAAATAAAGTACTAAATTTATAATACTGAAAGTTTTAAGTAATTAAATTTGCTGTTCTAAAAATAATGTTTCATATATTCAATAAATTTTTTTCAGTAAAACATTTTTACTTAATTTTTTTAGTAGATTTTTGGCCACTTTTTGAAAGATGTGGCGCATTATCAAACGCTCTAAAGAAAGTTTAAGTTCTAAAACTATTTATTTTCAGCACTTAATTGGGCTATCTAACATATGCTTAGCAAGAGGACAAATTAATGAACTCCACCAACTGGATTTTTTTTATTTATTTTTGATAAACACACCAACTAGATTTAATTAATGCCTTGTTTGGTAATTATTAATTATTTGCTTCACCAAATATTCATACCTACAAGTCGATCTTGAGGAACTTTAAGTCTTTAACTATGCTTCTCACGTTTAGTGTGTAGGATTCTTGAATCTTGGGGACCATATTATTGGTGCCAAAATGGGAACTTTCTCAGAAGACTGCCTTTTGAAAAGTGGAATATTTCATGCTTAAATTGAGTCTTTGAATGATATTCCTTGGTCCAAGTTAAAGCCAAAGAAAGACAAACGTGCATGAGTTTCTTAGCATAGATATGCATTTCATGCCATAATTGGATCATGCATGTAAAATGATGAGAATTACAAATCCTATAAATACCCATATCCATAAAGTGTTGTTCTTAAGGTTTCACAACATCAAGCTCTAGTTCAAGGCCATTAAAGCTTCAATTTTATTTGTTCATCACAACTTAAATCTCTCTCTCTCTCTCTCTCTCTCTCTCTCTCTCTCTCTCTCTCTCTCTCTCTCTCTCTCTCACACACACACACACACACACACACACACACACAGACAGACATGGAAGGACCAATTTCTGGCCACCAGCCAGCATCATTTGGAAACATGATCACTGTGCTCAGCATAGATGGAGGTGGAATTAGAGGAATTATCCCTGGAACAATGCTCAAATTTCTGGAATCTGAACTTCAGGTAGACTTTAATATTTTGGATCCTAAATTAATTAGTTCACGAATGCTTTAATTCATGTCCAAATTCAGTTGTTGTTTTGATGCTGGTCTAATCATTGTTGAAAGTTGAGAATGGAAGGTTGTGTCTTGTTTGTTAGTGGTCTTTCAGGCTTGGGCTCTTTGTTTTTATGGGCTGAGTTTTTGGTTTGCAGAATTAAGTGTTTGTGTTAACTCTTGCTCTTATCATGGGGAGTGTCATCTGTGTATGTGTTTGATTATGGTTTGGTTTATGTTCAAGCCATTGTACAATGGTGTCTCTTGCCAATATTATCAATGAAATTGATGCTGTTCAAAAAAAAAAAAAAAATAGTCTGTACTGGTATCAGATATCACTTCATGCAGTACAAATGATAAAGGATATAGGGCTCAAATTTGAGATTCAAATTTATTATTTTGCTTTTAGTGCAACTAGAGGGGTGCTACTCATTTTATGAGTGTAAGTGAGAAGTTATCCCATGAGTCCAACACATGGTGTGACAGCATATTATATACCATTGATCTTTTGAGTCCCATGGTTATTGACGGTCTATAATAGGCCGTTACACCATGGGACGGACTCATGATATAACTTCTCGTAGTTGAGGGAACTATGATACTCCGTATTTGAATTTTTTTTGAAAAGACATTTTTTTATACCCTTATAAAATAATTTGATTAGAAAACTATACAGATTTTAATGAAAGTATTAGTGTTAGGAAAATATCTTTTTGGTACCCATGGCTTTCTGTTTCTATATTAGTATATATATATATATATATTGCATTTCCCCTCTAGAAATATGATGCCCCGAAAAACAGTTCTTAATTAATTGCTATTGTAACTTGAATATTCTATAACAATAATGCTAGGAACATAACACATTTCATAATAGGGCTTTAAATGCACCTTGTGCTATGTAAGTGGTGCATTGAAAAGTGTGAAAAATTCAACAGCACAGGGTACAACACATTTAAAGCCCTGTGTAATGTGTAGTAGAATGTGTTGTGTGCCTAACATTTTTGTACGTTCTATAAAACTCCAATTTAATTCAATTCAATTCATGTCATTAAGATTCCGTTTGGCTTCCGGAGTTAATTAAGGAAGAAGTTTAAAAGGAAAGAAAATGCCATAATTTTTTTCATGCTTAATTTATATGAGAAAAAAAAATTTTCAAACCACAATATAAATTCAAGAAAATAGCAAGCGAAATTTAAAAATTTTAAATTTATTTTTCACGATATATTTTTTTTCTATTTCTCACAGTTTTCCTCATCAATCAAACATAGAAGACTGTTTCCTTACCATTTTCTTTTTCTTTTTTCCTCTCTAAATCCATGAACCAAATATTACTTATGGCTTTGTTTGAGAATGCATAAATAGAATTTGTTTCAATATATACCATATAAATTTTCTGTCATTTTTAAAAATTCAATTACATGTTGGTTGTAAAAAAAACATGCTTCAAGATTGATACTAGATTCGGTACAGAGACACTTGCATTAAATAACAATTACCAAGCCGTTAAAATCCTAGTTTTTCTAAAAACAAAAAACGGCCCCTAAATCTTTCAAAAGTTCTAAATATGCCACATTATTGTCATTGGCAATTTGATTAATCTTGCATGTATCTTATAATCTACATGGTTTGGTCATGGTGCAGAAGTTGGATGGTGAGGAAGCAAGAATTGCAGACTATTTTGATGTGATTACAGGGACAAGCACAGGAGGCCTTGTGACTGCGATGCTAACTGCACCCAATGAGAAGAACCGACCCCTATTTGCAGCCAAAGAAATCAACGAGTTCTATCTTGAAAATTGCCCTAAAATCTTCCCACAAAATAAGTAAGATTATGTATACCAAAATTACATAAATAATACTAGCAAAATATTTTAAAACATATGACAGAGAGACCAAAGTTAATTTGAGTGGTACAATTTGACTTTCGATATTGTTCAAAATTTGTTTTAGATGGTCCTGCTCAGGCATTATTTGAAGGAGTATTGCTAGATGCAGAAAAAAAAAATGCACAACTAAGTACACAATCTGCTTAAAATTGTTGGACCTCGTGCTGAAAAAGCTGTACACCTCTTTTTTTTTTGTCTTTTGTGTGTACAGACTTTTCAGCACGAGGTCCAACAATTTTAAGCAGGTTATGCATTTAATTGTGCATTTTGTTTGTGCATCTAACATTATTCTTATTTGAAGATATTAATATAAAAATCATGGCATTACTCAACTTCAAAATAGTTATTGTGATGCCATATGTAGATATATGATACATATTATAGTTGCTAATTACATGTTTGCACTTTTTTTTTCAACAGCTCTATATTAATTACTCCGAAGTTAGTCAAAGCAATATCAGGACCAAAGTATGATGGAAAGTATCTCCACTCCCTAGTTAAGGAAAAACTAGGAAACACTCTATTACACCAAACATTGACTAATGTTGTTATTCCAACATTTGATATCAAGACACTCCAACCAACCATCTTTTCCAGTTACGAGGTATTTTTTATTTTTAACTCTTAGGCCGCCTTGTCTGGATTATAAATTTAGTGAGACGCAGGGATATAACACCCAAAAAAAAAATAAAAATAAAAATTCTATTAGGATAACAATTCTATTCCTTTTCATCATCTAAACCCAATTGAAAGGAACCAATTATAGTTGAATTGAACATATATATATGAATGATTAATATTTTTGTGCTTTTCATGGTTTTAGGTTAACATTAAGCCAAGTTTGGATGCTTTACTCTCGGATATATGCATTGGAACCTCAGCAGCACCAACTTATCTTCCAGCATATCGTTTTGAAAACACAGACTCTACTGGAATAGTTAGAGAATTCAACCTTATTGATGGTGGTGTTGCTGCCAACAATCCGGTATATATTCATACACACACATAAACACACACACACTCATACACACATCCACGGGAAAGCTGGGTCTTTGGTAAATAGTCACCTAGGCCTGGTCACTGCGACTCCCTTTGTTATGAGGTACCCCTTCTCTCGAAGTTATGGGGCTATTTTGTCGAGTTCCTTACAGGGAGTTTTCTATCTCTATATGTACTATATATTAATTAACACTAACTACCCATTTGGGATTGCTATTTGAAATAAAAACAAATAAATTTATTGATAGATTTTTCTGAAGGTGGTTTTTTCCGTGAATACATTCTAAAATGCTGTTTGATGTTTAGAATTGTTGTGTTCAGAAGAGGTATTTTATAGAAGAAGTGTGTTTGACAATCTACCTAAAAAAGTATATTTTCTGTGTAAAATTGCCAAAAAGAGGGTAGTGTAACGGACAATTATGTGACAATCACGATGTTGTCAAACCGACTCAGATTTTTCAATAAATTAATAATCATTTCATAACAAACACTGAAGTTGATATCTTAAAACACCCGCACTCGTCAATTTGATCCTTTTTTTTTTACTTCCCTACATCTAACAACTTCTGTTATAATTTAATGTTGCAGACCTTGGTAGCAATTGCCCATATAACCAAGCAGATTATGAGAAGAGACCCTGAATTTTTTCCAATTAAGAAAATGGACTATGGTAAAATATTGGTTATTTCATTAGGAACTGGCTCATCAAAAGCTGAACAAAAATATGATGCAGAGGCTGCAGCCAAGTGGGGTGTGTTGGGGTGGTTAACCAGTGGTGGTTCAACCCCATTGATTGATGTGTTTTCTCAAGCAAGCGGTGATTTGGTGGACTTTCACCTTTCTGTGGTTTTTCAAGCCCTTCAGTGTGAAAAGAATTACCTTCGAATTCAGGTGTGTGTCCTTTTTCTATCTTATATAGTTGTAAATTCTTATAACATAATAAATTGGTGACTCCTGGAAAAAATGTGAAGATGCATTTTCAATAGCTTGAGATTTCAGAAATAGAGGAAAGCCGGCTATCGTAATCAATGACCATTGCATTAAAATACGATGCTCTAACCTCTGAGTTAAGTGGGCTCATGTAACAGAAATTTTACATGAAAAGGAATTCAATGAACAACTAAATTCTTAACTTGTAACTATAATTTTCATTCTTGGCTCTTCATAATTAATATGAACATAGAAAAGCTATAGTACATGCTAATAAAATCTTGTGTAATTGAATTAATGAAATATTTAAGGGCAATGTTGGAAATGTAAAGAAAATGATAAGGTTCAGTCTCATTCTCATATTTGTTTGTCACTTACTGAAAACAAGCATTATGTTGAAAGCTATTTAAAAAGCTAAGGCCAAGGATCGGTAATTGAACCAGTTCTACAAATTTAAATGTTTGGTGAGTACCAATTTATTGTTCTCAATCTAACATCTCTCTTAAAACTTAGTGTTTTCGATTTTTCAAAAAATATAAGTATTTCATTTTGAATTAAAACATTTTATTGTTATGGTGGTTCTTACAAACTTACTTATTTTTCTAACATTTGAAATTGCAGGATGATTCATTAGAAGGTACAGTAACTTCGGTTGATGTAGCTACAAAGGAAAATTTGGAGGATCTAGTAAAAGTTGGAGACAAATTACTAAAGAAACCACTTTCAAGGGTTAATGTGGATACTGGCCTTTCTGAGCCTGCTGATGGTCATGAGACTAACGAAGATGCTCTAAGAAGGTATCAATTGACCTTCACTTTTATACATATTTTTTAAGGAAATTTGTTCAAAAGTCCCTTATATTGTATTAATTTGAGTATAAAGGACAATTGATTGATTTTAATTTTAGTCAAAAGTTCCTGATTAGTAAAACTTAACGAAATCAAATACTTGTGTTGCAAATTTTCGTATAGGTAGTTATATGAGATTTAAAATTTTCACGTAAATGGTTATGTGAAGTTTTTGTATCCATTTTACTAATACTAAAAAGAGGGGTCGCCCCGAAGACAAAAAAAAAATTCTATCTTACAGAACTTTTGACAGGATTAAATTCTAGGTTGACATTCTTTTTTAAATGTTTTGTAATAAAATTTTGATCTTGCAGGTTTGCAAAACTACTTTCTCAAGAGAAACATATACGCGAAGCTCAGAAACATATTCGTGAAGCTAAATCTAAATCAGATGGACAATTTGGAGATTTCAATTGATATCAGTACAGATGGAACAATAATTTTTTTATGTAAAAAATATAGTATTTGTTCTTAGTATTTCTAAATAAAGCCCAGTAGGGTTACATTTTCTCAATTCATTGATTCATTAATTCATTGTATTCAATATACATTGTATTTTTCAATTATTATATGACCTTTTATTTGATAATGGTAGAAATTTCTCTCAAGTCTCAACATTTGTAATACCCCGTATTTATTTTCGCGTTTTGATTTAAAAAAATATACCAGTTTTGAATTTTGAGCAGTATAATTTTACCTGTGTGTGTGTATCATCGCGTGAGCTCAATACACACGATGATGTGAACTTAGTGCACAATGTGTGTGCAGTGGGTTAGTGCATATACACAGTGCGTGTGTGTGTGTATGCACTAGTGTGTGTACGCACTAGTGTGTGTACTTGTGTGTGTAGTACAAGCATATTGGTATGTTTTATATGCTTAGTGCCAAGCACTCAAAGTCTATTTATATACACCTAAAGTTCTCTCATCACACTACTACCTCAACTCTCAACAGTCTCTTCATCTCTCAGCAGCTCTCTTTCTCTCGGGTACACTATCACACACACACCCACATTAATTGTTTATACACATCACACATATAAATATGTAAGTTTTAGATATATAAAGAGAGTCATCCAAACAAGCCTTGCATATTGGAAATCTCTGTGTATCTCAGGAGTATTCGAATTGGGTAAGTTTACATTTGTATTTTTTTTTATTTCAGTTTTTTTTTGTAAACTGTTGGTGTAGATGATCATATATATATATATATTTACATGTATATTGTTAAGGGTCCAAAAATAGCGAACAGAAAAACAGTCACAGAATCTTGATTTCTTTATATCAAATGAAAGGTCTCGATCCCACGAGGCTCCATTTCGAATTTCAAAAGCTAATTCGTAACGGTTGCGACGAACGGTCAACTTAAAGTTTTGCCACCTTTCGGATTTTCGATAAAATCAAGAGCTGTGGTTTGATTCATAAAAATCTGATTCCATAATTGGAATCTACGCGGAAAAAGGAAGAGATTCATATATTGGAAGTCTAATTTTGATTCAGTTTTCAAAATGGGTAAAAACCAACCTTTGATTTCAAAAAAAAAAAATAATAATAATAATAATAATAAATAAATAAAAAAAAAATAAATAATAAAAAAAAAAGACACTGTGACATCTCGCTCGCGACCAGGCATAATTTTGAAAACTGTTTTAAATTGAACCCGTGGCCTTTCTCTATACATTCGCACGAGCGGCCCGCGCGCGCGACCTTAGACAGTTTAATAAAAACTTCTACTTTGTTGTACTTAAATCTGTTTTGAGCTAAGGGACCTTGTACCCTAATCTTTGAGAGTTGTACCTTATTTTGATAGTAGTTGTACATATGCTTAGAGGTGTTGTACCTCACTGATATACGCGCATTCTTGAATATTGAGATTTGTAACAGATTGAGCAGTTCCGGTTTCTGTTCTGATTAATTATTCAGTCCATCTTCGGTGAACGGTAGTTCCGTATGACCCTCAATAAAGTTGTATAACATGTTAATAGTGTACTTACATGTTTACTTGAACTGCTATGCCTTAAGTGATTACTTGAGTTGCTATGCCTTATGTGTTTACCTGGATAATTTCAGCATGTCTATTGTGTTGTTTTGAATTGATAGTATGCCTTAATAATCTGTCTTATGAAATATTGAATATGTCTGGATGCTTAGAACTCGCATATGTCGTATCATTTCATAAGCATGAGCATTAACACGAAAGTCACGAAAATGATTTTGGGATGAAAGACCTTAGAGGCTTTCAAAAATTTTTTTTTTAGAAAAAAAGAAGGAAGACCTTAGAGACTTCCATGCTTTAAAAAGGGAAGACCTTAGAGGCTTCCATGCATAAAACCCTCTAGGAGGGATTTTGTTTTGAAAAGTTAGAAATCCCGAATTTGTGGGTAGGCGTGTGAGATGGGTACCACTAGGAACTCGAATTTGCGGGATGTGCTGCAAGAAACCCCCGTAACGTTGAAGGTTAGGCCTCCGTGTAATTCGTAAGGCCCAAAGTCCCGCACGTTTGAGGCTAGGCCTACGTGGACGGGAAGCCCATGGTCCGGGTAATGATATTGACGATTGAGGGTGAGTGTTTAAAAGGCATGAAAAAATGGTTTTCATACATTGACATTAACATTCATTGCACTCATGCATGTTATATAACAGATGTTATTGTGTGGTTATATGACTATACGAGCCTTTGGCTTATGAACTATTAAATCTTCTTTTCAGGTGATATAGATAAGGGCAAGGCCCCGAAATTTGACAATGCTTCCGCTATAGTTTGAAGACCCCGTGTGTGGAGATTATCTTTTAATTAATGTAATAAAATTATGTTTCAAAGGATATGTTATGTTTATTTGGACAAAGATTAGCCTACCCGCTTTTAAATAAAAGGATAGCTAAACTCTGATTTTCCGCTGCTTATATTGTAAACGTTTCGTTTCAAGAAAAGAATGTTTCATATGAAAACCAGATTTAAATTTTATAAATATTTTCCAAATGATGAATTTATATTATTCTGGTAACCCTCGGAGTCTAGGACTCGGGGAGTTCCCGATTAGTTTCAAAGCCTGCTATTATTATTGTTATTGTTGTACTTCCTCCAGTTGACACCCCGTCGCCGGAAACCGTGGCGGGGCGGGGCGTCATAGAATGGTATCAGAGCGTAACCGGGTCGAATACTTTGGACGCCGGGTTATGTGCTCGCATATTTAATTTTGTTGACATGTTAGACATGTTAATTAGTAAAAGACATATGTTTTGATATGTGTTAATATGTTACTTGGTAACTTGAGATGTTAACTGTTTACTTGTTATGCTTGACATACTCATGTGCTATTGAATACACTTTGTGATTAGATCATGTTGTGTGATTCGTTTATTCGATTCGATCTTATTATAGCTATGCCGCCGCGCCGTGAGAATCCCAGTATTGAGCTCGAGGCTGATGAACAGATATCGGCTACTTCGATCCCAGTTAGAGGCCGAGGTCAAGGTCGTGCTCGAGGACGTGGTCCAGGTAGAGGCCGTGGTCAAGGTCGAGGCCGTGGTCGAGGTCGTGGCCGTGGCCGTGGTCGTGGTCAAGGTCACGCGCATGATGTTGCATTTGAGTCTGAAGCTTCCACAGGATCGGTTGATATTTTTGATGGACCGCAAGGGTTACAGAATGTTGCCGATGTAATTGCAAGAGCAGTTAGAGATGCTATGCCGCCTCCTCCCTCTCGTGCTCTGAGAGGTGAGACCAATCCCGCTAGAGCTCGGGAGCGGCTGATTACCAAAGATTTCGATGCTAGGAAGCCACCACAGTTCTCTGGTAGCTCTGACCCGATGGCTGCAGAGGATTGGCTTCAGCATATCACGAAAATATTCGAATTCATTGATCTTCATGAGGATGCTCTCCGCATCAAGTTGGCTACATACTTATTTTTTGGAGAAGCTACGCATTGGTGGGATTGCACTGTGAGTGTTCATCCACTTGTTGGCATGACTTGGAAGTCATTTAAGAGTCTTTTCCTCGATAACTACTTCCCAGAAGTACAGAGGGACGCAAAAAGGGTTGAGTTCTTTACCCTTCAGCAAGGGGATATGTCAGTGACAGAATATGCTACTATGTTTTCCACCTTGGCTCGTTTTGCACAAGAGCAGTTGATCAGTGATCATTTCAAGGCTACACGTTTTGCCTCTGGTCTTCGACCCTACATTCGGAAGAGTCTGGCTAGCACGCCTATCACCACTTATGCTGATACTTTGACAAGGGCGTTGGGTGTTGAAAGTGTAGATTTAGATCTAAAAAGGGCCAGGGAGATGGTTACTCCAGCCAAGAGCACCGGTCAGTTTAAGAAGGCCAAGGCAGAGACTAGGTCTCAATTGCAGTCCCAACCTCCACAACAACAGCAGCAACGAGCCCATTCACAACAAAGATCTTCTTATCGAAGTTCTCAACAATTGGGGTTACAGCGAGGTGTGAATGCTGCTGGGGAGAAAGTTTGTCTCCGATGTGGTGATCCAAATCATTTTATCAAGTTTTGCCCTCAACCACCACCCAAGAAATCTCAGTCGATCGGTTCAACACCATACTATCCACCATCTCAGGCAATATCCACTCAGAGCGTGAAACCCTACCAGAACAGAGGTAATCAAGGTAATTATCAGAGGACAGATAACCGTGGTGACATTCAGCCACAACAACACCAAGAACCTCAAGGAAGGAATTTTGCTCTCCCTATGTCATCTACTGGGAATGTCGGACCTTTTGTGATCCGAGGTATCGTCCCATTGTTTAACTCTTGGGCATCTATATTGTTTGACACTGGTGCATCACACTCATTCATCTCATCAGCATTCGCATCAGTATTGGGGTTAGAGATAGAATGCTTAGAGCATGTCTTATCTGTTGATACTCCAGTTGGAGGTGTTATTCATTTGAATCATGTTTGCCGTAGCTGTATGCTTTTGATAGCAGACCAGCAATTGAGTGTCGATTTGATTGTTATGCCAAATCTAGGATTCGATGTCATCTTTGGGATGGAGTGGTTGGTCGAGTATCGAGCTTTCATAGATTGTTTTAAGCGTCGGGTTACTCTTTTCACTCCTGAGGGAGACAGTTGTAGATTCGAGGGCGATCAGTTGGATTTACCGCTACCCTCGTTGTTTTCACGGAGTAGTTTATATTCTTCTCTTGGAACTATGGCTAGTTTATTGGCCATGGAGAGGGGCACTCCTCTTGTGGAATTGCCACCCATTGTTTGTGAATTTCCTGACGTCTTTCCAGAAGACTTATCCGAATTGCCACCTGTTCGTGCTATCGATTTTGCAATCGATCTTGTGCCAGGCACTTCGCCTATTTCTATTCCGCCATATCGTATGGCACCAGCAGAATTGAAGGAGTTGAAGATTCAGTTGGAAGATCTCCAGAGTAAGGGTTTTATTCGCCCGAGTGTATCCCCCTGGGGAGCTCCTGTTCTCTTTGTTAAGAAGAAGGATGGAACACTGAGATTGTGTATTGATTATCGAAAACTCAATCAGGTGACGATCAAGAATAAGTATCCACTTCCAAGAATCGATGATTTGTTTGATTAACTCAAAGGTTCCACTTGTTTCTCCAAGATTGATTTGAGATCGGGTTATCATCAACTCCGTATTCGAGAGTCAGACATCTCGAAGACAGCTTTTAGGTCCCGGTATGGACATTTTGAGTTTATGGTTATGCCATTCGGATTGACCAATGCTCCAGCAGCATTTATGGATCTTATGCAACGAGTATTTCACGATTATTTGGATAAGTTTGTGATTGTATTTATTGATGATATTCTCATCTACTCTTCCTCTAAGGAACTTCACGAAGAACACTTGAGGATTGTCCTACAAGTATTGCGTACTCACCGATTGTTCGGTAAATTATCTAAATGTGATTTTTGGTTGACAGAAGTGAAATTTTTGGGACACGTTGTCTCGAGAGATGGAGTGTCAGTTGATTCATCAAAGATTGAATCTGTTATGGATTGGCAGCCACCTAAGAATGTATTTGAGGTACGTAGTTTCTTGGGTTTAGCAGGCTATTACCGTCGCTTTGTAAAGGACTTTTCTCGTATTGCTTCACCCTTGACTAAGCTGACACGAAAAGGGGTGAAATTCATTTGGACTGAGGAGTGCGAGAAAGCTTTTCAACTTTTAAAGACTCGATTGACTTCTGCACCGATTTTGATTATTCCGGAGCGTGGTGTTGACTACGCAGTTTATTGTGATGCTTCACTTCTTGGTTTGGGGTGTGTACTTATGCAAGAAGGAAAGGTTGTTGCCTATGGTTCGCGCCAGTTGAAGCCTCATGAGCAGAATTATCCAACTCATGATTTAGAGCTTGCTACCGTTGTGTTTGCCTTAAAGTCATGGCGTCATTACTTATATGGGGAACGATTTGATGTCTTTTCAGACCACAAGAGCTTGAAGTATATCTTTACTCAACGCGATTTGAATCTTCGACAACGTCGATGGATGGAGTACTTAGAAGATTATGACTTTAAACTACAGTATCATCCAGGGAAGGCAAATGTAGTGGCTGATGCGCTGAGTCGCAAGTCACGAGGTTCATTGGCTTGTCTGGCCATTCAGGAATGGAACATGCTCGATCAGATTGGGGAGTTTGAGGTAGAGCTTGACGACTCTGATGATCGTACTTCATTATATTCTGTTATGACTCAACCGTCGATCATCCAACAAGTGAAAGATGCGCAACAATCTGATCCTGTAGCATCTACTTTTCGTATGCGAATTCTTCGAGGTGATGTTATAGAAGGTTGGACTTTTGGCTCCGAGCGTGGGTTGAAGTTCAAAGACCGTTTGTTTGTACCATTGGCAGTTCGTGAACAAGTGATGAAGGAATTCCATCATTCACGATTAGCGGTGCATCCGGGAGGTAACAAGATGTACCATAATTTGCGACGTCAGTTTTGGTGGAAGGGCATGAAGCGCGATGTCGCTAAGTTTGTATCTCGTTGTTTGACTTGTCAACAAGTGAAAGCCGAACATCAGAGACCTGCAGGGTTATTACAACCATTACCAGTTTCAGAGTGGAAGTGGGAGCACGTGACAATGGATTTTGTGACAGCACTTCCTAGGTCACCACGTGGTCATGATGCCGTTTGGGTCATTGTGGATCGTTTGACAAAGTCTGCACATTTTCTGGGAATGCGTTTGACCGATTCGGTTGATGTCCTTAGTCGCTTGTATATCCGAGAGATCATTCGGTTACATGGAGTCCCTGTTTCGATTGTGTCGGATCGAGATCCGCGGTTTACTTCATTGTTTTGGGAGGGTCTCCAAAAATCTTTGGGAACAGAATTGAGAATGAGTACAGCTTTTCATCCTCAGACGGATGGTCAGTCAGAACGTACTATACAAACCTTGGAAGATATGCTACGAGCTTGTGTTATGGACTTCAAAGGTAGTTGGGAAGACCACCTACCATTGATCGAGTTTGCATATAACAATAGTTATCAAGCAAGCATTCAGATGGCACCGTTTGAGGCCCTATATGGACGACCGTGCCGTTCTCCCGTATGTTGGACAGAAGTTGGAGAAGCGTCTCTGTTGGGACCAGATCTAGTAAGGGAAACTACTGAAAAGATAAAACTGATTCGTGCGAGGATACTTACGGCTCAGAGCCGACAGAAAAGTTATGCTGATAAGAAGAGGAGACCGTTGTCCTTTGAAGTTGGAGATCATGTGTTTCTTAAGGTTTCACCTCGTCGTGGTGTACTTCGTTTTGGACAGGACAAGAAACTTTCACCTCGTTTCATTGGACCTTTCCAGATTTTAGAACGTGTGGGTGAAGTTGCCTATCGATTGGCTTTGCCTCCGCAGTTGGCAAAAGTTCATAATGTATTTAATATCTCGATGCTTCGGAAGTATGAGCCTGATCCGTCTCATGTTTTAGATTGGACTGATTTACCATTGGAGCAAGATGCATCCTATGAGGAGCAACCCATACAGATTCTGGGAGCTAAGGAGCATGTACTTCGTGGTAGAACAATTCGTTTGGTTCGAGTACTGTGGCATCACCATGGTACTGAGGAGACTACTTGGGAGAATGAGAAGGAGATGCGCGATCGATATCCGCAATTATTTGCTTCTTGAGTTATGTTGTTTTTCTGTGTTGATTATTATCTATATGCGAATTTCGCGGACGAAATTTCTTTTAAGGTGGGTAGGATGTAATACCCCGTATTTATTTTCGCATTTTGATTTAAAAAAATATACCAGTTTTGAATTTTGAGCAGTATAATTTTACCTGTGTGTGTGTATCATCGCGTGAGCTCAACACACACGATGATGTGAACTTAGTGCACAATGTGTGTGCAGTGGGTTAGTGCATATACACAGTGCGTGTGTGTGTGTATGCACTAGTGTGTGTACTTGTGTGTGTAGTACAAGCATATTGGTATGTTTTATATGCTTGGTGCCAAGCACTCAAAGTCTATTTATATACACCTAAAGTTCTCTCATCACACTACTACCTCAACTTTCAACAGTCTCTTCATCTCTCAGCAGCTCTCTTTCTCTCGGGTACACTATCACACACACACCCACATTAATTGTTTATACACATCACACATATAAATATGTAAGTTTTAGATATATAAAGAGAGTCATCCAAACAAGCCTTGCATATTGGAAATCTCTGTGTATCTCAGGAGTATTCGAATTGGGTAAGTTTACATTTGTATTTTTTTTTATTTCAGTTTTTTTTTGTAAACTGTTGGTGTAGATGATCATATATATATATATATATTTACATGTATATTGTTAAGGGTCCAAAAATAGCGAACAGAAAAACAGTCACAGAATCTTGATTTCTTTATATCAAATGAAAGGTCTCGATCCCACGAGGCTCCATTTCGAATTTCAAAAGCTAATTCGTAACGGTTGCGACGAACGGTCAACTTAAAGTTTTGCCACCTTTCGGATTTTCGATAAAATCAAGAGCTGTGGTTTGATTCATAAAAATCTGATTCCATAATTGGAATCTACGCGGAAAAAGGAAGAGATTCATATATTGGAAGTCTAATTTTGATTCAGTTTTCAAAATGGGTAAAAACCAACCTTTGATTTCAAAAAAAAAAAATAATAATAATAATAATAATAAATAAATAAATAAAAATAAATAATAATAAAAAAAGACACTGTGACATCTCGCTCGCGACCAGGCATAATTTTGAAAACTGTTTTAAATTGAACCCGTGGCCTTTCTCTATACATTCGCACGAGCGGCCCACGCGAGCGAGGTCCCGCGCGAGCGGCCCGCGCGCGCGACCTTAGACAGTTTATACTTAAATCTGTTTTGAGCTAAGGGACCTTATACCCTAATCTTTGAGAGTTGTACCTTATTTTGATAGTAGTTGTACATATGCTTAGAGGTGTTGTACCTCACTGATATACGCGCATTCTTGAATATTGAGATTTGTAACAGATTGAGCAGTTCCGGTTTCTGTTCTGATGAATTATTCAGTCCATCTTCGGCGAACGGTAGTTCCGTATGACCCTCAATAAAGTTGTATAACATGTTAATAGTGTACTTACATGTTTACTTGAACTGCTATGCCTTAAGTGATTACTTGAGTTGCTATGCCTTATGTGTTTACCTGGATAATTTCAGCATGTCTATTGTGTTGTTTTGAATTGATAGTATGCCTTAATAATCTGTCTTATGAAATATTGAATATGTCTGGATGCTTAGAACTCGCATATGTCATATCATTTCATAAGCATGAGCATTAACACGAAAATCACGAAAATGATTTTGGGATGAAAGACCTTAGAGGCTTTCAAAATTTTTTTTTTTTTTTTAAAAAAAAGGAAGACCTTAGAGACTTCCATGCTTTAAAAAGGGAAGACCTTAGAGGCTTCCATGCATAAAACCCTCTAGGAGGGATTTTGTTTTGAAAAGTTAGAAATCCCGGATTTGTGGGTAGGCGTGTGAGATGGGTACCACTAGGAACTCGAATTTGCGGGATGTGCTGCAAGAAACCCCCGTAACGTTGAAGGCTAGGCCTCCGTGTAATTCGTAAGGCCCAAAGTCCCGCACGTTTGAGGCTAGGCCTACGTGGACGGGAAGCCCATGGTCCGGGTAATGATATTGACGATTGAGGGTGAGTGTTTAAAAGGCATGAAAAAAATGGTTTTCATACATTGACATTAACATTCATTGCACTCATGCATGTTATATAACAGATGTTATTGTGTGGTTATATGACTATACGAGCCTTTGGCTTATGAACTATTAAATCTTCTTTTCAGGTGATATAGATAAGGGCAAGGCCCCAAAATTTGACAATGCTTCCGCTATAGTTTGAAGACCCCGTGTGTGGGGATTATCTTTTAATTAATGTAATAAAATTATGTTTCAAAGGATATGTTATGTTTATTTGGACAAAGATTAGCCTACCCGCTTTTTAATAAAAGGATAGCTAAACTCTGATTTTCCGCTGCTTATATTGAAAACGTTTCGTTTCAAGAAAAGAATGTTTCATATGAAAACTAGATTTAAATTTTATAAATATTTTCCAAATGATGAATTTATATTATTCTGGTAACCCTCGGAGTCTAGGACTCGGGGAGTTCCCGATTAGTTTCAAAGCCTGCTATTATTACTGTTATTGTTGTACTTCCGCCAGTTGACACCCCGTCGCCGGGAACCGTGGCGGGGCGGGGCGTCACAACATTTGTGCTCTTTTAAACTCAAAGGATAATTAATTGAGAAAGCAGTCATGGTTTACATTTTTAGTGTAACGAAATTAGAGTTTTCATGATAGATGTATCGATTAATTGTGTACATAAACAAACGTATTAGAATGAAGCTTTTAAGACATGATCAGAGTATCTTATGGAGAATTCCTTGACGCAGCTGATTCAAAATTGTGTCTTTCTTAGTTAGATACATTGTACTAAATGTATTGAATGAATGTTTGTTTTTTTAAGCTGTAAGTTGTTTTTGTTTAAAGGATTAATATATTTTACCTACTTATTAGTGCACCCAAAACTCCATCTATACTAAAATCATTTTTCAGAAAACAAATTAAGGTCATAACAAATTGAGTGTAAATGCATCTTTGGAATATGTGTTGGAGTTAAAGTGTAAAAATAATGTGCGAATGAGAATTGGAAAATCTGCTTAAAAATTGGCAAGTTGGTCACCTGGTCTCATCCTCTGGAATGGGGAAAAAAAAAAGAAAAGAAAAAGAAACAAGAGAGTTAGTATAATAGTAACATTTTAAGATAAAGTTTGCATGGCTTTGGGAACCAATACGATATTGGTGTGTTTGGGTGTCCCTTGAATTAAAATTCCCCACCCATATTTTACATAAATTAAATTTTACGTAGAAGTTACCATCTAAGATAGATCAACTTGAAGGAATGGAAATTATCTAATAATTTATACTTAAGGTAGAGATATTGTTTATCTCAACAAACTTAGGAATGAACACAAAAGATAAACAATGAGAAATTTTTTAATTTTAACATAGACTCATCAAAAATGTCGGATTTTTACTTTAAAATCCTTTACAAAATAGTGGGTGGGGCCATTCATATTCATGGTATGCCCAAACAGGTCCTAATGGTATACGTTTTAGGCTAATTCAGTCCATAAGTTGCTTTGTCACTGTATGTAATTAGTCTTTATACCTAATATTCATCTAGAGTCTTACCAACAAGTATTCTGCGTAGTGTCCAGAAGAGGATGCAAAAATTTAAAGTAGAGGCCAGGGCTTGGTAGGGGCAGAACTAGGACGTTGTACTGGGAATCGTATATACTGGGATTTGAGATCAACTCCCCCAAGCCAATTTTTTTGATCTATTTATACTTTTTAAGAATTTTCTATAAACTTTTGAATGATTATAAATCAATTATGTTAAGCTAAAATGAGAGGATAAGTTGGATAGCATTCGCATTAATATTTGTTCAAATACTTTTTATTTGGACTCTATGACTTGGTTCATGGTTTAGGGTTGGATTGAATTATAATTAGTATTGAAAAATTAACACACAAACTCCAATGCTCCTAAAAGAGTAGGCTTTCTGAAAATTTTAAAGGGGACTTAAGTATAATATTAAGGGAATGTCAAGAATTTTCCAAAAGTTTGGGGGGCTCCATCCCTCTTTAGGTCCACCCCTCGTAGTGTACTGATGGACTCTTTTATAGTGCCAATGCATGGAAAAAATTGCTTGTAACCGTCATATAGCAAGTCCTTTATGTGATCTCTACAGTATTATAGGACTAACAAAATAATCAAATTACGGTGGAAGTTACTAGAGATAATTTCTCCAATGCAAGAGACAACTCGTAAATTCCATGTATGTATGTATATATACATATGTATATACAGACATATTTATTTATTGAGAGACAAGAGACAACTCGAAAGTCCTTAGTCATGCTAATTTGTTCTATGGTTTTGAAGGCTTTCCTTAGTGTGATGCTGGTTAAATGGACATGTTGTTGGGATATATATATATATATATATATGTATGAAAATGATATACCCGCCCAAGACCTCTCCTCTCTCTAGATTGGAACTCACCTTCTCTACTCATCTCTCTTTGCTCTCTAGGATGTGGTCCTGTATATATAGAAATGTAAACCCTATTCTTATAATAATAAGAAACTTTTTCTTCCACAAGAAACCTAATAGGAATAGAAAAGCACCAAATTGGCTGATTTGTCATTGCTATTTACCGTGACAATTCCGGGGGTGACAAAAAATATTTGTCACTGCTAATAGTAGTGACAATTTTGTTTGTCACTGCCCATTTGAGGACCCCTTGAAGGGTTAGTTTCCTTCACTTTGTCACCGCCATTAACCGTGACAATTTGTTGAGATTGTCACTGCTTGAAACTGTGACAATGTTTTGAATTTGTCACCTCCGTAAACCGTGACAAGTTTGGATGACAATTTATGTATTTGTCACTTCTTTAAATGGTGACAAATATTAGTGACAATTTATCAAATTTGTCACAGCTATACTTATGGATTTGTCACTGCTGAACTGTGACAAATTTTGAAAAAACTTTAAAAAAAAAAACCTGTTTCTTTTGGTACCTATACAATTGCAATTCAAAACAATTTAACTACAAGTAGCAAATTGCAATCAACTAAAAAGTGCACTAAATAAACACCATTTGTTGAAGTTCGGAAAAAAAAAAAACACATACACAATCTATTCAAATTTGGAAAAAGATATCTTGTACCCTCTAAACACACAACCTTGTATTGTTCTCTCTCACTGTCCACGTCTTGTTTCCAAGCATCGCCGCCATTTACTTGGGTTTGGCTCGATTTATTTTCTTCGAGCTGTTTAGCCCATTTCTTCACAGCTTCTGTTGCTGCAATTGATAGTTGTTTGGATTCACAAATGGTTTCAAACTTGCCAGTTAGTTCTTGGAGGGTTATGTTGGCCTTTTCGAGTTCTCTAAGTGCTTGGGATTTAGTAGTTTCAGAGCTTGATCTCTAAACTTGTCTAGTTCTTTGAGGGCCAAGTGTAGTTGTGTCTCTTTCTCCAAAACTCTCTACAGTAGCACAAGACTATAAGGAAAAAATAAGCTTTTTTGCAAAGAAAGACCACATTAAAAAGGCTCATGCTTTTTAAAATACTAGCTAAACTGGTATTGATAGCATGTGATTTGGTAAATGTACATGGCATTGAACCATTCATGAAATGGCCAAAATGGTTCCGAAATGTTGTGATATTAGTACCACCCAAAACAACTTCTATTGAAATATAATACAACTTTAAAACCATTTGGGAACCAAATTTGATATTCAAGTTTGCAGAACCTGAAATCATCACCCTAATCGTTCAACAAGTCCATTTTACTAACATAATTAATTAGAAAGTTTTACACCAAACAACAAAAAGGACCGAATTCATTGGCCTAGATACCTAAGTTTCAAAAAAAAAATTCCCGAGAGACAAGTCTATCTATGTGTTTGTCAATTCCATAGCATACCCATACACACCATTTTATCTTAAGAGTCATCCTACCAACATCCAGAGTTCTTACCAAAATGTAACAGTCATATCTCTATCTTATAAGTTCACAAACTCCTTTAACTTGATGTTATGCTTAACTCCAATAATTCAATAAAAACTTAGTTATTTTAACACATAGGAGACTCAAAATTAGGACATGTAGGCAAGAACAATAACTTACCTAAGAAGCAGTTTTTGATTGTTGTTCCTTTGAACTTATTGTCGCCTCATGATCATTTGTTGAGACTTTCAACAGATAGAAGTAGTGCAAGGCTGTTGGGTATCTTACCCACTCAACCACCTGTCAATAAGCAATTTAAAGCTCATATTCAAAGAACCAATGATCTTCTTTCTTACTTTCAGTGCTTAGTCTAAGTGCTTCAAGTGATTAAGTGGTCACAAGAATGCTTATTTGAGAGTGAATAGTAAAGTAGTAATTTTCGACTGACTAGTGGGTGATCACAACAATTGACTGAAGAAAACACAATGGTTGGCCGTCATCTTCACCATCTAAAGCATGGTCCATTCGAATAGCAGTAACACAGAATCAACCTTTTTTATTATTTGTAGGAATTGAACTAGAATATGACTTTTTTTTATTTGCAAAAGGACCGAATCCTGTTTTTTGTTGAATTAGACACGTTAATAGATTATTCTAGACACGTATAAATTCTTACCTAGAAGTATTAATAAATTTTTGGGAGACTAATCAGCACTTCAACTTGATTTTTGAGACTAGAAAATTTGAGATTACAATTTCTAACAGTCCTAACCCATCTATCTATCGTGTCTCACCTCCCCCTTCGTTGTTAGTTGTTACTAACAAAGACCTACCGAAGATGAAACAAATTACAGCGAATTCAAGCAGTAGGGAGTAAAAAAATTAAAAACAGACTAGCAAAATGCAGCGAATTCATCAGTTAGTGTTAGCACTTACTATGCTGCAGTTTATTTATATTCTCAACACTTGGTAACTATTTTCATGTTGGTTCTTGACCTTCTGCTTAGTTTTTCAATCAAGTCATTACCTTCAAGAATTAACTATAATGACTTGTATTGAGGTGAATATCAGAATTTGGAATGGCTACCAAGATATTCAAAGAGAAAGGAAAAGAAAAAAAAACATGCAGTTATCTCTAATTTCACTAGAAGCAGCAGCTTTTGTCCTCTCAGTTTGTATGTTGTCTGGTCACACAGTCCACACGAAGGTTACCAATTCAATGGCTCAGCCTTTTCTTTGGGCAACAAATTCCTAACATGTCTAGATTTTTCATTTTAATTTATTAATCTCGCTTCACTAAGTATTATATTTTTCATTCCTCTTTTTTACTAAGATACATATTGCCTATTACTTCATTGAAATCCTTGAACTTCCAAGTCTCTCTCTACAACTCCAACTAGCAATTAAATGTACACCAACTCAGTTCAATTAAAACAATGCACCTTTGAAATGTACTTACTGAATCTACCAATCTAACTATAAAACAAATTTAAAACTGATGTATCAAAGAAAATTTTAAAAAACAATTGTACCTTTAGAGGAATTTCAGCGAAGAAGAAACCAAGCTGGCCATAAATTTTCGTAACCGTATCGAACAAACCGAATCACATCAGAGAGAACTTCAACTTCATCAAACCGAGAGAACCTCCAAACCTGAAGGAGGTAATGAACCGAATCACATCAGAGAGAACTTCAACTTCAACTTCATTTTTGATTTTTAAAATATAAGACACTTTGAAATAGTGACTCCAAACTAGTCATGCGAATCCGAGATTAAGGGTTCGGGAGCTCAATTATGTTGGGGGAAGGTGTTAGGCACCCCTAAACATCCGTTATAAAATGGTTGCTAAATTTAGTGATTTTTATGATAATGGGGGCAAACGAAATGAAATTCCTAAGGTATTACAATGCAAGGATGATTAATACACCCAAAGCGTAGTACCAAATAGTCATGGGTTGAGCCAACAATACAAGAATGATGATGGAATAGACATCAAAACATTCAAAGCATGCATAGAATCATGGTGATCATATTTGTCGAAAAAAGTCAAATTTTGCCCATTGTCTTCTTGTTAGTGAAATCATGACTTAGATGTCTGATTAGTCCATGAAAATTTCCAAAGACACCCTTCTATAAGTTAAGAAGAGTCTCCAAAAAGTAGAACCTCATTTGCCTCCTTAAAACACGAGTTCTTTAATAAATGGCAAAGAGGTTCCAAATTCAGGGACTGAACTTCCAGAAATCATAGATAATTCTAGAAAAATCTCCCAGAGTCCCGCAAGGTACCATTGGAAAGGTAACTCACTGAACTTTATAGGAAAAATAAAATCAAAGCTATACAGTAGGTAAAAGGTCACTGGAATTGACAAAGAAGTCAGCTCTACAGTTCTAGACTTTTTACCTTACTTGGCTTATGATGAATTAATGAGTGTGTGGTGATTTAAACCACTAAACATGAAGCTTGGCCTCTGGTTTCCTTTCAAACAAGTGTTAATAAACAAAATTTACTTAGAAATGAAAGTCCAAAATCAATGGGAAAGAGGGGTTTTGAAATCACTATTCAACACTACATGAAAGGTGCATATTTCAGATTTAAAACAGTGAACACTTTCTTATGATTTTTTCAAAACAGAAGCTGAGCTCAAAACCTCACCAAATTTTGCAGAGGTGAAGTCAACACCTTAAATACAGCCTCGAAAAATTGAGAGCATCAGACCATTCGCTGGAGAAGGCAGGGGTGCAGTGATGCCACAGGCTTCATATCATTATCATAATAAAAAATCCCAATACTGTGATTATCATCCCGAACACTAGCCATTTATCAGTTTACCGCCACAAATGAGCATTATTTTACAGGAACTCAAACCACACACATCCATAGAGCTAGCTCAAAAATAAGAGATTCTTGTTTATCACTAACAAATTTCAACAAGTGTTCTACTTTTATTTTATTTTTTAATTTTTTTTCAAAAAAAAAGGAAGCAATATCGAAGACCAAGTAAATATGAAAATTCATTTTAAACTCTCAAAAGTACACAGAGATGGAAAGTTAGAGGCTGACAAAGAAGAGAAACCAAACAAGAGTAAGAAAATAATAGATAGGAATTAAATCCGGTTCAGCAACCTTGCCCTGTGTCCCAGTCATCTAGTAACAAGAAGGGAAAAAAAAAAAAGCCAAGTAGCTGCAATGGTAAATGAAGTGAGCATAAGGCATTACAATGGAAAAGGATTGACAAAGAAGAGAACCAAACAAGAGTAAGAAATTTAATGCAAGTTAGAGGCTGACAAAGACGAGAAACCAAACAAGAGTAAGAAAATATGCAGTTTGTTTGTCATGAAATTTTCTCTTTACTTAATAGTTTGTTGGCTCTACATTATAATACAGTAAGACCCCATGTTCAGTAAGAACAAGTTTTTACATCAGACAAACGGCGGAAGCACTTGTTATGAGAAGAAGAAAAAAATTAAAATACGGGCAACTCATAAAAGGCCTACCATAGGCACCAACAGGAGAAAAAAATTAAATATTGATTAATTACTCAGAAGCTAAGTATTAAGCTGCACAATGTTAAGAAAAATCCAAGTCATCAGGAGACTCAGGTAAATAGTCGATCAATATAAAGAGGTTGAAACTTGCCTGTAGGTTGAACTTTTGGCAGATAGCTATACGGCTAGGATATGAAAACCAGGGTGCGAGACAGTTCAGGCCAAAAAAGGACTCCCTAATCAGGTATAGAGCAGAGTAAGGCAAGAAGTGATTTGCAAAAGTCCTTGGACCAGATCCAAGTCTCTCAACATTGCTTCCATAAAGCACACAAGGGGCCACACTTCCGAGGAGACCTATAAAATGTCAAGACTGTGAATATGAAAGGAATTGAAAAGTATATGCATAATATAACCAAAATGACAGAAGACTTTCAAATTGAAATACCAATACCCCACAGTAATGTAGCAAAAGAGTCTAAAGAACGATAACTACAAAACCTATTCATACTTGTAAGTTACGAACTCTCCTCCAAAATAAGCTATTTGAGGATGGACCAATAATGTATATAAAGTTTTAAAACCCTCCCTCACGTGTGACCCCGTCTCGCACGTGGAGAGGCAACGAACCAAGCTCCATCATAGTGGTGACAAATATGATGAACACAAGTAACAAAGTGCAAATATAGACACCAAAGTGGGAAAGAGACAAGACTTGAACCTGAGTCCTCTCACAAACAAGGCTCTTGTTAAGTTACAAACTGCTCCAAAAGCTTAAGCTATAAGAGAATCGGCCCAAAGACGTATATCAAGGTTCAACACATACATTAAATGGATTTAGGAAATTGTGACTACAAATATAGGATTCCTCATCAAAACTAAAGCAGATTGGATTAATCATATTTGCACACAAGATAATAACATGGTTGACCAGTCCAATAATGTACAACCAGAAGTCCTAAGCAAATCTCCATCAATTCATGTTTTCAAGTTTTAACACAGTCATGTCAAAGATATCAATGTTGGCTTTCGGGTAATAATAGATTAAATTAAACGAATAGTCATATAAATTGAGGTTCTAAAAACACAGTATTCACTGATCCAGTAAATTGAAGACAATATCTAATTTTGTTACTTTTGTACAAAAGGCACTCACTTTATTCCCAAACTTGCCATTTTGGAGTATATACATACCAACCAACATACATATTGACTATCAAACTCAATCATTTAGCCAAAATAATGGAATAAATTTGTTGAAAAAGTCACAAACTTCAAGATCGCTGTTGCAGAACTCATCATGGCGGCCGAGACAAGCAAAGAGGCTCGAGTCCCACTGAGCCCTATGCATCGGCTCGCCCACCACGCTACCGAGCCCTCCTAACGGCAACCCATCAGCGGTCCACCCATAGGGAACTCCAGCAGGACCCTGAGGCGGCGCCGGAGATGGTTTCACCACCTCATTTGGAGGAGGAGCGAAGGTGAGCTAGGCGACTTTCTTCTCATCGTCTGCCTCAGTCTGCTTAGTCAAAAGGGGGCTTGATTCCTCATAATTCGCCATTAATACGAAGAATCAATGCAATAACATGTTATTGCTATGCTGAAGTTGTATTTTACTTGAAAACTATGAACGTGAAATTTGGGTATGAACATTGGAGAGTTTTAATCAAATTTTAAGGCACATAAATAAATGACATACCTAGTATTGCATACAGAATAGTATGCCAAAACTTTACACAGCCCATGTAGTACATTACTACTACCCATGATTCTCATGGGATTTGGCCATTTCTGGAAGCTAAAATCAGGAATATATTGTTCATTTCCTAATGCTATCACGAAAGAAAATGAGATTCAAAGATTCAAAGAACATGAAGATTCAAAGAATTCACTTATTAAGAACAAGCATCTTAAGCAAGCTATTTGTAACCAAAAAAACTATTAGAACGGAAGAACCAAAAATAAAAAATTACCGTGGGCAGCGGAGAGATTGGGTATACCCACCGAAGTTGTAGAGATCAGAAAGTGAGTACAAGAAAAAGGCCACCTAAAAACAGATACAGATTCATGAAAAAAAAAAGAAAGAAAGAAAAAAGTAAAAAGAAAAAGAAAAAACACAGATGAGATGTGAGATATGAGATTCATACAAACTTCTCTAGTCGTGTCCTCTGTTCCTCGTTTCCTTTCACGTTTATTTTTCCTATATCTCCATGAACCCTAAGTATTAGAACAGATCTGAGATAGCATTATAGTAAACAAAACCCTAATCCCTAATCAAGAACAAAGGACAGATCTGAGAGAAGGAAAATGAGATCTGCGAGTATCAGCGGCAGATGGAGTGAGATTGAGATTGAGAGAGAGAGAGAGAGAAAGAGAGAGAGACTAAGATCTCACCGGAGGATAGAGGGAGAGGACGGCGGTGAGTCTCATCGGCGGCGATGGAGGCGGTGAGTAGCAGCGGCGGCAGTGGGTATTAGCGGCGGTGGGTAGTAGCAGCAGTCTCGTCTCTCTTCTTCTTTCACCTTTCTTTTTTTCTAATCTGCTGAGAAGATATTCGTAAGCTTAGCACCATACCAATTCCTCCCACCAGTCATCAACAGGTGCCCGAATATCATCTCAGGCCACATTGGATTTGTTGCGGGGAGTTTCTTTTCTACAGGCATGGTGGAGGTGGGTTAGAGAGAGAGAGAGAGAGAGAGAGAGAGGGGAGGAGGAGGAGGACATTGGGGATCTAGAGAGGGAGAGGGAAAGAAGGGGTTGGGGGGAAACCAATTTTTTTTCTTTTTTTTTTCAGCGCGTGTTTTTGGGAGTTAAAAGGTTTCATTTAGACTAATTTGTCACCGCTTATGGCAGTGACAATTGTGCCATAAACATTGTCATTGCTATAGGCAGTGACAACATGTTACTTTTATCACCAATTCCAACTTGTTACTGTCGTGGACAGTGACAATTTTGTCACTGCTAAAGACAGTGACAAAGTAAGCGAAAATAAGGATGATAAATTCACTGTTTTGGTGTAGTGTCACTTGGTAACCTAACCCTAATATTAAACAAGAGATTCTGTTACTGTTCCCCGATCCTGCGAGTGGCCCGCTCGTGCAGATCCTCCCATGAGCGACATTATAGAATGTCCACATAATTTACTCATTCACATGCCTGCCCACACGAGCTTCTCCTCCTTTGGCTTATTGTCTTCGTCTTCGTCTTCTAATGAGTTTTTGTTACAAAACCCAACACATGTGAAATAGGTCAACTATTGTGCTATTGAAACCAGTGAATAAATGCCTCTTTCTCTATACTTGGTCTAAAATGTTTATTTTTCACTATCTATTTCGGCAATGTCTTTAGTATCTAAGACCTATGCATTCATTAAATTATGCGCATTCCTCTAGCAGATCCACCCCCCCCCCCCCTCCCCCCTCTCCCTCTATATTAAATGCATTTTCCATGTCCACACCAGTAGCCACGTCAGCTGCCATATCAGCAAGTAGTTAGGAGTTTGTTTAGAGATAATTAGAATTAGTTAGCTTTGTTTTTTCTATATAAAAGGTTACTTTCATTTGTTTAGTTAAGCAATTTTCATATCAATGAAGAAGTTTTCTGTTTGTTTCTATTTTCTCTCTCTTTAGATTCTGAAATGGAATCAAAGCAATTTTTACGCATTTTTTCCAGCTATTTTCTCACCCTTCCAAATAGTCTTCTGTTCTATATTTTTCAAGTTTCTTTGCTTGATTACTCTTGATCTGCGTGAATCATTCACAACAGATCTCCTTTTAATTTATGATCTTTTGTTCGTTCTTTTGAAGCTCAATTTTAATTCTATCGATCTTTTCTTTTCTTTTCTTTTTTATCGTACTTTCTATTTCTCTCTATTTATCAAATCGCAGAGATTCTTCATATTTTTCTTCTTGAATTCACCTTTTCTAATTCTCATTGGATCTGATGACTACGGAAGCGAATTTATATTCATCTACAAATCGTTCTATGAGTTGAGTTGATGATTCATGAAATCCATTTTTTTCTTCATCAAGGTGATAATCCTGGTTCAATGTTAACTTGGCTCCTTACAAATGACAACTATCACACTTGGCATAGATCAATGATCAGCTAATAATTGGATTTGTTGATGGTTCGATTCCTTAACCAACCTTGAATGATTCAATGTTTTCTTCAGGGCCCTAGATGTAAGAATATGGTTTTTTCATGGTTATTGAATTCTGTCTCCAAAGAAATTGATGGAAGCATCATTTATATCAACACTTCTAGACATGTGGGTTGATTTGAAAGAAAGATTTTCTCATCGAAATGGTCCTCGCATTTATCAGTTGAAGAAAGCTATTTCTCCTCTTACTCAAGAACAAGCTTTAGTGGATGTCTATTACACAAAGCTTAAAGCCCTACATGGTATGAGCTGTCCAATTCTGGAACTTGTACCTGGTGATCAAGAATTTGAGTATATGTTGCAGTTTCTCATGGGTCTTAATGGCTCATTTTCTCATATTAGTGGGAAGATCTTACTTCTTGATCCTATTTCTTCCATTACTAGGGTTTTCTCTTTAATTGTTCAAGATGAGGAACAACAAGGAATTGGTCATTTGTTTGATCCTATTCCTTCCATTACTAGCTATATCACTACAAAAAAATATGTCTTTTGTGACGGAAAAAATCCGTCACAAAAAGGGTGAAATTCCGTCACAAAAAGTATTTGTGACGGAATTGCACCTTTTGTGACGGATTTGTGCCCGACACAATTTAAAGGCGTCACAAAAAGTCTGTGTCGGTCAAATTCCGTCACAAAAAAGTATTTGTGACGGATTCTGTGTCGGATTTGTGTGTGACACAAAAAATAGTGTCACATATACCTATAATTTGTGACGGTTTAATTGTGTCGACCAAAACCGTCACAAATAGTATTGGTGACGGATTAGTGTGCGACACAAATAGAAGTGTCACATTTGATTTGAGGCACTTTATTTGTGTCGACCCAAAACCGTCACAAATACTATTTATGACGGTTTCGGACAAATAGTATTTGTGACGGAATAAATAGTATTTGTGACGAAATTTTAAATATTATGACCACAATTATTACCAAAACCGTCACAACTATTATTTGTGACGGAAATTTACATATTGTCACCAAAAATCATTATTTCTCCATCAAAATAAATTATGCCATACTTATTTTTAACAACAAGAACCACATAAAATTTAAAAGCATATTAATTAAAGATAAAACAAGAGACAATAAAGCATACGTTCATACATAATTGTTTCATAGCTGACATTAGTAGAAATAAAAATAAAATGATAACAGTCTAAATAAAGTCATTACATTCATAATTGATTCAATTAAAAAGGGCAAATTATACTCTAATCCATTGCCACAACCTGAAACCAAAAACGAAAGTTCAATTAAAAATATAATAATGCAACCCCCTAGCAACCTAAAGAGCAAAACAAGATCAAAAATACAAATAAAAAACTATCCAAACAAGCAACATGAACAAAAAAAAAAAAAAAAAAAAAAAGGCCGAAGATTCCTAAAAAAAATCGGCAGAGTTTCCTCTGTTTCTACAACATCCGAAAATTTTCATAAACCTGTGTAAATAAATTTATCACAATCCAAAATCAACATACAACTCTTTGGCACTTTTATGATTTAGCATACTAAATTTCAGCACAAATTTCTTCTCAAAGTTCTACGAACAACATGATGAGTCTAACGTTAGTTCATGCTATACAACAAATAATCGAAGATCACCAACCCTAATTATGAATGCACCACAACTCACAATTCTCCTTATTAATAAAAGATAATCAACCATATTGTTTCACTACATAAAAACATACACTCATACACTACAACTCATAATTATGCTCATCAACACAATTAATAATGAATAGATAAACCAATCCAACATCTATCATCCATGTATACTTTCTTGAACTGTTATCACATAACAAGAATCACAATAAACCAACTTGAGCAATGAAATATTTAATAATCTGCAGGAATGAGAGACCTCTACAAGCTTAAGATATTGATCATAAATGAGAGAAAACAAGACCACTATTCACATAGATAAGAATAAATAAGAACTTTTTGATATACTTTTTGTTTCGCTTACAAGAGGGAAATTACTAATAGTAGGAGTTGAAACAAGGTCCTCTTATCACAATTTTCATAAACCTGTGTAAATAAATTTAGCACAATCCAACACTTGGTGTACTAACAAACAAGTCACTAACTACATAGAATCTTTCACACTTGCAACTTAAAGTTTAGGTGTGAGGTCACTTTGCTAATCCAACCATGCAGTCAAAGCCTTTCCTTTTCCTATTCCTAATTTTAGATGTAAATAGGCTTGAGTTATATATCAACTCACATGGGACACAACCCAACCCGGCAAACATGTAGGGCCTAGACAAGTTTGTTAAGCCAGTCTGAAAGAGCTCCTACTTTTGGTTAATAAAAAAAATGGAGAAACGCATAGCAAAATTTCATTTCTGGGTAAAAACAAAAACAATCAAAAAGGTCAAGGGTAATAATTTACCTTTGATAACAAATTACTATATATATAGGGAACTTATCACGATTTCATAGTACTAATGTTTTACTTTGATTTTTGAAAGTTACTATTATCTCTCTTCTTTTCTCTTTTTTGTTGGGCAAAAGCAATAAAAAGAAAGCCCAATTAAAATATGACTAAAACCTATTCAAAGCAAACATGACATAAATAGTTGCCGGCCTCAAAAGCAAGATAAATAATTAAGAATTGCCATCTAATCAATGCCTTATAGATAGTGATACTCACAAGCAATGGTTCAAAATTTATACTCACAAGCAATGGTTTCACAATTTATATTCACTGAGACATCACCATGTTGATATATATAGATAGAGATATACACACACACACACACAAAATAAAAGCTCAAAGAAAGAGCACTAACATGATTTCAAGAGCAAGCTTGAAGAGATTGGCAGCGGCAGTGAAATCAAGAGTTTTGAAGGCCTGCGATGCACTTTGGCCAGGCCTATACACATACAACATAGTTAAGTCTTAAGTTATTTTATATTAGCCGGTAAAAAACATGAAGGAAAACAACAAATAACACTTTGGTATTTTGTTAGTTCAAAGACTTAGATCTATTTTAAACAAAAACTTTCAAATTATAAAAAAATAGTCAAGAAAAATGAATTGACAAACAGAACTTGGAGACACACTTCTTATTAAATAATTGCCAAGATGTATAAGCACTATCATCAAAGCATCAGGGTAAAGTTAGGAAAAAGAAAAAATAATTCAACCAATAAAGTGATATGCAAATAGACACATGGGTGCTAAGAAAGATATTGGATTTTTTTAGATAATGGATTTTTGTAGATATAGGCACATAATGTGTAGGCCTAGACATATATCATAATAGCAGTTTTAGTATTAATAAATATTCGACACACTTTCATTAATAGCCCATTTGGGATGCATTTTTCAGGAAAAGCTAACCCAAAAAAAGGTACTCACACCTTAAAGTAGATCTCATATAGTCAAGCATAAAGCCAAATAGAAGCTAAGAGAACATAGAAACATAAGAAAAATGGAAAAGGAAGATTAATGCTATGGCTGGCTTGAATTAGTACATTTACCTCTTTGAATTTTTTTTTTGGGCACTTTTTTACCATGTTTATCTGTGATGAAGGAACCAAAGGTATGTCAACTACAACCAACCTATTTGAAAACACCCAAAAATTATCATCTATCATTGGGAAGCCAGTCACTCACTTCAATTGTATAATGGCTAGATTGTCAACCTTATCATCTCATTGTTTCACTCCACATGGTTCTACCACATAAAAATACACACCATCAAATGCAACTTAAATTAAGTGTAATAGAGTAAATTCAGAAACCAATGTTGGAACAAATTATTAAAAGTCACCCCATATCTAAACTTTCAAGAACTGCAAAATCCAACAAAACATAACTTTGTTCAAAACATATCCAATGTAACTTCAAAAATACATATAAACTTCACTGCAAAATATCAGGACAAGAGTAATCAATCACTTTTAACACCATATAATCGTTTCCAGTAAGAAGCAACTATGGAGCCAATACTAAACGAAATGCCACTTTAAGACCATAGGTTTCACAAAAAAGATCTTACTCACAAACAATATCACAGCAATCTTGAAAATAGTGTTGCACTTGTCAATTTTGCCTTTTAGTGAGGTTTCTTTGGAAAAATATGTTGATACTTGAACTTGATATAGTTACTACACATTAAGAATAAAGTAAACAACATGAATAACTACAACTTTTCTCTAACACCCTGTTTGGCAACCAATGGTATCACTCATTTATAATCACCAATATCTTCCTCAAATTATTTAAATGTATTATTTTTTTCAAATTGCTGCATATGTAACAGTTTTGAAATTTTTTTTTTTTTCAAACTTCCATGTCTAAACATTCTCTGCCTATGTCTATGCAATCATAAGAATATTTTCACAAGAATGCCACAACAGCGGATCAACTCTTCTTGATAACAGGGAGCTTTCAGTCTACCACTAACAGTATCCAAAATCTATATTTGCTATAACTTTACCATCTTCTTAATTGAAATCTGCTAATTTCCCAATCATAGCTACACAACACTTGAAGGAGGAACTTAATTAAGAGATGTATATATAGGTTCTCAACTATATACGAAAAACAGAAAGAAATCCAAACCAGAAATCCAAACCAGAGTGAGACATTGAGTGACAAACCAATTGAAAATCCAGAAGAAATGATGCATACCTTAGATGAGAAACCGAGCAGAGAACGACGAGAAGAGGAACGACGAGCAGAGAATGGCGAGCAGAGATCGGCGCAGGGTGGCGTCACAGCGTCACGTCGAGCAGAGAATGGCGGTTGCAGAGAGAGAGAGAGAGAGAGAGAGAGAGAGAAATGGCGAACAGGCTGCGGCCCTGCGGGAGTGAGAGAGAGAGAGAGGGAAAATGATTTAGGGCAAAATAATAGGGCGCCCTTTTTTTCGTTTTTCTTTCTCTTTTTCTATAAGTTTGAAACAGTAGTTAAACAATATAGTTTTTAATTTCTTTTTTTTAATAGATGTTTAACTATGATATTTGTGACGGATAGGTACGTTTCCGTCACGAATAAAATATATTTGTGTCGGATACGTACGTTTCCGTCACGAATAAATTTTTTTTTGTGTCGTATAGGTACATTTCCGTCACTAATAAAACTTTATTTGTGACAGATACATTTCCGTCACAATATCCGTCACAAAAACATTATTCGTGACGGATATTTATCCGTCACAAAAACATTCGTCACAAAAGGCCTCATTTTTTGTAGTGTAGGGTTTCCTCTCTCTCTCTCTCTCTCTCTCTCTCTCTCATTGTGTATTTTGTCTCTACTTCTTTGTAAGAAAGCTAAACCCTTCTTGTTAAATGAATAAAAATATAGTCATTCTTTAATTGATACACGAATTTATTACTTTGTTAGATCTTATTTTTAGATAAATGAAATAAGAAGTAAGTGGTTATATAGGCGTGAATGATGATACGATTGAGATTGAAAATGAGAAGGATAAAGTGACAGATCTAGATGAGCCAAAAGTTGGAATGGAGTTTGATTCTTTGGATGAGCTAATAGCATTTTGTACAAGATATGCCAAAGAAAAAGGTTTCGCCGTGGCTAAAAGGTTGTCTCAAAAAGTTAAAGGGATCTTGACGCATGTGATGATTCAATGTACTCGTGCTGGCACGACAAAGATTAGATCAAGCAACTTGGGAAAATGCGCCCAAACACAAAAATCGAATGCAAAGCTAAGCTTAGGGAATTTTTTTCCCGCAATGAAAAGTGGTTTGTGAAAGCAAATGAACTTGCCCACAACCATGAAAATCTCGATATTTCAAGTGCAATAGGTTCCTAGAATCACATGTCAAAAGAAGACTTATATTGAATGACAAAGCTGGAATCAAAATGAATAAGAATTTCAATTAATTAGTGGTTGAGGCAGGGGGGCATGAGAATCTATCATTTGTAGAAAAAGATGTCAGAAATTATATCAATAAAGTAAGGAGTTTACACCTTGGGGAAGGGGATGCCAATGCAATGTACAAGTACTTTTCGAAACTACAATATGACAATTCTAATTTCTTCTACCTGTTGGATTTAGATGAAGAGGGGCGTCTTAAGAATGTATTTTGGGCAGATGCAAGGAGTAGAATAGCATTCAAAGAATTTGGTGATATTGTTACGTTTGACACAGCATACTTGGTTAACAAATACGACATGCCATTTGCGTCTTTCGTAGGAGTGAACTATCATGGGCAATCGGTATTACTAGGGTATCGGTTGATCTCAAGTGAAGACACTGTAAGGAAATTGCATTCCCAAAATCCATTGACAGCGCGTATAAGTTGGTACTGCAAAAAAATTACATGAAAACTACAATAACCCTACAAGGGCGGAACTAGGGTTACCTTAAACTGCTAAAACGAATTACTGTAGTAGACGAATCGAGAACACGGGCTCGATAACAGCTCACGATCTTCTACCGTATTCCTTTACTGCCAGAATATCGAACTGAGTGTGGGCTCCTTCGAAATCCTTTATGTTGCTGCTCTCTCTTTTTACACTCTCTTTTCTCTTCCGAGTTATAATACTCTTGATGGAAAATGCAAACTGAGGAGAGAGCCAAAGCAGCATATATATAGGCTACGATAGGGACCATAAGAAGTCAATAAGGAATAGGCTTCCTTATGGAATTAGGAAACCCTAATTCGAATTGAATCAGATTCCTATTTCCATAAATTATAATTCATACCACTAAAGAATTATAATTGCACTCCTACCCTTATCTCAAAAATATATTTCGAGCTCCATGTTATTAAATGCTTATTATCTCCCCATGTTAAGATTACAGATATCCATTAATTAAATATAATTACTGACAATCATATTTAATTAATCTCTGAAAATTTCATGAGATCCCCTGCTTAACTTATCTGATATGTCGGATACAAAATCCACCTGCAAGGTTTGACATAATCAAAACTTATAAGCTTTCTCAAGGGGATATCATCAATCCCAAAATTGAGACATGGATTCCATCATTAATTAATATCCACCACACAATTAATATTGTCACCCAATCCAATGAGATATTGATCCATTTAAGGATCTTACCTTTTTAGGGATCAAAGTGTAAATATCAAATGTACGTGTCCATAAAATAACTTAGGATTTAGAGCATAAGCACTCATAATAGTCATGAGGTATTAATTATCTTATAAGTCAGTATAAAGATAATTACCCCAAGTCGGTCCCGTTTAATACACAAAATGTACCAGTATGGTGAGTTGAAACTATACCGTTTCCCGCAGTCAAGACAAACCTACTACAACACCATGCTGCAGTCCTACCGATGGTGTGTCCAATCCATCTAAGACTGTAAACCAAAATCTTACATTCTACAAGATCCAATGGTCTGATCTTCCGTGTGCAAGCCGAACTCTACACACCAAACCACCTACTATGTAGAGTGAAAGACACCCATGTATAATATTAAATAAACAATATAATACAAATATTGCTCACCCAGATTCTCATAAAAAATGGATTAACTAATTTTATTAAATGAATAATAAATCAACTACATAAAGCATGGCTTTTAGTATATATCCCTAACAGACACGACTAGATTTACTTGGTTATTTCAATCATGGTTTCAATGTATGTTTGATTGTCCGGCCATTAATGCTATAATTACAAATCAAGATAGAGCCATACAAAAGGCCAGCAATTGAATGTGTTTTTCCTAATGCACGACACAGATAGTGCTTATAGCATATCATGAAGAAGCTGCCTGAAAAGCTGAGAGGGTACAATCAATCTGAATCAATAAATAGTAATATGCAAAATGTTGTTTATGATTCATTGACAACAGACGAATTTGAAGATGGTTAGGGCAAGTTCATTAATAAGTATGAACTAATAAAGAATGATTGGTTACTTGGGTTGTATGTGGAGAGGAATCGATGGGTTCCTGGTTTTGTGAGGGACACTTTCTGGGCAAGAATATCGACCACCTAGTGAAGTAAAGTATGCATACTTTCTTTGATGGAAACATCCATTCGAAGACCAGTTTGAAACAATTTGTGGAGCAATATAATAATTCCTTGGCTAAAAATATAGAAGATGAAAAGCAAGAAGAGTTCAATTCATACAACTCATGCTTCCCATGTACAACTCAATTAGGAATGGAAAAGCTTTTTCAAGGAGTTTACACGAGCGCAAAATTTAAAGAATTTCAGACTGAGATATTTGGAAATATTTCTTATCACTTGTCTTTAATTACGGGGGATGTTGGCTTTAATGAGTATGAAGTACATGCACGGGTTCGACTTGGAGAATCAACTTTCAGGGTAATTTTTATTGATGAGACGAAGGAAGTTAACTGTAATTACTGCTTGTTTGAGTTTAGAGGAAATACATGTAGGCATCAGCTTATGGTACTTGCAGAGAGACACATTTATGATGAAGTACCTGCCGAATACATATTAAGAAGATATAGTAAGAATGTCAAAAGGGGACACACTAAATCTGGATCAGTTATGACAATTGGTCAGACATACCTGAAGCACGTCTTTTTGATAAATTGGCCAATGCATTCTATGAGGTTTGTGATTTATTAGCAGATTATGATTCTTAATTGGTCTGATGAGGTGATGGCACAGGTACTTCAGATGAAAGGAAGGTACATAGAAAAGGCTGAAATTAGTGGAATCAAATTGCCTATTTCTACTGATGCGCATAAGATTCAAACTCACCGGGGGATGGGATATCCAAGGGGAGTACAAATATACTTGATCCGTTGGTTACTCGTAGTAAAGGGAGACCGCCAAGTAAAATGAAAGTTGGCAATATTGAGAAAGCGGTTCAGAAAAAATCAAAAACAAAAAAAAATACAATCAAGGTTACTCTTTGTTAATATATAAATTGTCCAAAGATGTACTTGTTACTCATTGTTAATATACACGACTCTTTCGCAATGTTTAATTTTTACATTGTATTTTGTAGGGATGTGACGAGCAAGGTACACAAGGAGATATGGGGTTTGGGGGAAACATTCTCAAACTACCAAGTATGGGTGTTGGAGGAAACTTTGTATTTCCTCCAAATATGGGAGTTGGAGGAAACTTTGCATTTCAGGTATAAACTTGAATTAATCTTCCATGTTATTTTCCCACTTTCCTTATTTATTTATTTATTTTATTTGCCTACTTTCCTTATAAATTTCAATTTGTTATTTGTGTAGGGTTATCAACATCAGTTTTGGAGTCTGGGCTATGATTTCACAAATATGCATCCATCACCTCTAGGCAGAGGATTAGGCCCTCAAGAGAATGATAGCAGAGAAGTTGGTGATGAGGAATGAGTTTAAATGTAGTTGACATTGTTGTTTAGTTGACATTGTTGTTTTTGGTGCAATTGTAGTTGACACTATTATTTTTGTTTTTTTTTTTTTTTTTTGAACAGCCAATTTCATTAAAGAAATCAAGGAACAAAGAGTCCAATATTTACATTACATCACATCCACTCGTATACCCAAAGTAACCCCCTAAGCCTTCTTAGCTAACCCAGGTACCCCAAATGAAAGGCCTTGTTCTTTGAAGGCTTTCATTAGCAGAACCAGGGACCAATCTCAAACAGAATTTCCCAAAAAAAAACCCCTATACTCAGCCCCAAAATCAGCAAAAAAAAAAAAAATTCACACCATGTAACAAACTCAAAAACACCAAGACCAAACATGACCTGCCACAAGGCACCAAAGTTTCTTAAAAATCAACCAACCAATGACCTGCCACTATTATTTTTGTTGATTTATGAATCTCATTGATGTTGTTATTGACTGTAGGTGTTGTTTATGTGCAAGTGTTGTTGATTATGAATTTTATTGATGTTGCTATTCACTATAGGTGTTGTTGCTTATGGTGCAAGTGTTGTTGATAATCAATTTCATTGATGTTGTTCACTATAGTTATGGTTGCAATCCGTTGGCTACAGAAACAAATATAAGAATTTATGATCCACGCATTCAGAAAAAAAATACGACAAGACGAAGTGAATTTAAATTGCCCTGAAACATTACTTAAATACATGTTCATTGTATTGTTTACAACCATATGCTTATTTAGCCACACAGTAAAGCATACAACAAGAACAACAATAAGGACCAATTTCCATCTCTTCTCTCTTGCCAAACGACTCTTTAGCTATTCTTTTTTAGCCGTAGATCCTCCGCAATTCTTTCTAACTGGTCTTTCCTTGATTACAATTCCATCAATCTCCTTAACATAAGGATGTCAACTTCATTTCCCCTTGGACCCGTAGGTGGATCAACCCATTGGAAGAAGTTACAATGCGCATTAGCCCTGTAATTTTATCAACCTAAAAAACGACAGCCCGGATTATCTTCTATTTGTGCAGTCCTTAGTGGTACTATATCGCCGCAAAAGTAGAATACTTGTCGACTTATATTGGATGAGTAGTAACTTGACCCTGCACTCTCCATATTTATTTCCTGAAAAATAAGTACAGAGTATTTAATTGATTCTCATTAAACATAGGAAAGAACAATGCACATATATAACAGGGAAAGAACAATCATGAGTAGTGACTTGACCCTACGCTCTCCATACTTTTTTTTTAAACATAAAGGGAATGTGCTATGTAAACAAGACCATGCATTACACTACAACTTGTAACGAACACCCAAAAAAAAAGCTCTTGTTAATGATAATAAAAACTAAAACTTCAAAGGAACAGGAATTTGTAATTTCCCTACATAGTATATCACCAGTAAAGATAAAAGCTTGGTTCATATAGCGATCGAGCGAAAGTTCAAAGGAAGCAAATCATGCTCCAAACTCCAGATACTCAATCCCCCATCAAATAACAATTCACAATTTAGATTTCTGTCAATTATGCTAATAGTAGTCAAGTCGTGTCGAAGGACAAAGACATCAGCTTATAAGGTAATTCATAAATGCCATTTCAATTAGATACAATGAATACATACAATAATGCAATGTAACTAAAAACCAGATACATAACCAAAGTAGGTGTAACTTGGCAGCACATGGCTTCAGTCAAAGTTACAAGTAGTAAGGCTTGAAGCAATTTCTCATTTTAAGGAGCACAAAAAAGGGTAAGAAGTTATGACTTACATAAGAAACACACTATTCCAGAATAGTTAAAAATGTCATAAGACTCATAACCTATTCAATTATTATATGAAAAGATTTAGCAGCCATCTCAAACTTCCAAATACTAGGCTAGCGTGACGTCTAACCACCACCAATTTGCCAAGAAATGTCAATATCAAACACAAATAATAAAGAGTACAAGTTCTAACAGTGACTTGCTCTGCATTATGCATGTATGAAATGCCCATAAATCTCAATTTAAGCTTAATCAGTATCCACATCTGTCACAAATACACCAAGACAAACTGTTACAAGTACAATGATAGATGTTTTGTTGCAATAATCTAACAACCAGGATAGGAAAAGAGAGTTTACCAATCATAATATATAAAATTCCAAATATATAAAATAAATAAATAAATCAGAAATTTCAGGTCGGTTAGGGGCAAATAGGGACCAAACCAACGCCGGAGCGCACGTGCGCGCGCGCGCGCACGCGAAAGAGAGAGAGAGAGAAAACAGCGATAACGAGAGAGAGAGAGTACCTGAGCGTGAACCACCGGCTAGAGAGGGACAGAAAGCCACCGCTGATTATGGAGGGAGCCGATGGACGTAGGGGAGGAGGGGGAGGAGAGGAGGCTCGGTTTTTCTCAGCTAGGGCTTGCAGAGTGCTTGATTTGGGGATTTTTACTACTCAGATTTGAGAGAGCTGAGTTTTGAGTTTGTGGGTCCCAAATATTTTTGTATAATTGTTTCTAAGTCCCTTGTGTGAGATTCGGTGTGATAATAGAAGTCATCTTAGCATTTCTATTTCCAAAAAGCTACCCATTTTTGACAAAGCCTGAAAAACTAAGCAAAAGTAAATTGAAATCACTTTAAGGTCCAATAAACTGGCTAGCTAACATAAAATGTCTCCTCTCCGTCCTAGATTTATAGTATTTCTATTTTTGGATGTCCCATTACAAGAGTTTTCTTTAGCAACTAAATATACTTTATCCAAAAAAAAAACAAAAAACAAAAAAACAAAAAGTACTTTATCTATACGATTTTTAAGGAGAGCATTTGTGCTCACCCATTTCTTACATAGGCTTCCGCTGGATAACATGTGTTCTATTCCATTCTCATTTTGCTCATTTATTATCATTAACACAATTATTGAAATGGGACACATATATGTCATCCAGTGGAGGCCTATGTGAGTAATTAGTGATCGAAAAATGCTCTCATTTCCAAGTTACCCTTCACTATAATAAACTTTCACACTTTTTCTTTGACGTGCTAGAATTTTCAAATTCAAAAAGAGTAACAATGGAAAGTTGAAAAATTCCACCACGTACAATTATTCTAGTAATGCTATGCTTTAAAATTTGCATCCCAACACGTGACAGTGAGTCTACTTAATTTTTAGGGTAAAATGCATTTTATACCCTCAAACTATACCCTCTTTTGCACTTTGGTCCTTAAATAAATTTTTGTGGAATTTTAGATTTTCAGGCGGTTTGCCCCCTTTGTCACTTTTAGCCGTAAGAAGTGATGAGGAAAGTTATTTTAATTACATATACACCCCTATTCTTTGCCCATTTTTCACTTTGCACCATGTATCTCAATCGCGCATCACTAATATCCCCTATACTTTGGACTAAAGTGAAACCGTTAGTAAATTGGTTAGATTTAACGGGTAAAAGCCTACATAAGCCATGTTTGGCAACAGCTTTCATTTTATCAATACTTATGAAACTCCAAAAGCTAAAATTAAATATTTAGCAAAATAGCCTCTGCAATTGCAATTAGTCAAAAGCTACCTTGGACAACTTTTACCAATTGCAAATTTTTGTGATTTAATTAGATAAGAAAAGAAGCTACCAAATAGTCCACAAGAGGTATTGTTGAGCTCTTTAATAGATTTCTGTCTTTTATTGAACTCTGCTACTTATTAAAGTGTGCTATATCTCCTGATTAGGATTATTTCATGTCTAATAAAACTCCCCTTTTGATTTACCAAAAATAAAACAAGGGACAAAGTTAAAAAGGTCTAATTATAGGGGTATATATGCAATTAAAATAACTTTTTTAGTTACTTTTAACAGCTAAAAGTGACAGAGGAGGCAAACTGACACAAATTGTTAGTTGTGTGACCAAAATACCACAAAAAATTATTTAGAGATCAAAGTGCAAAATAGTGTATAGTTTTTTTTTGATAAGCAACAGTTTTTATTAAATAAAGGGCACAAGGCCCAAACAGTACACCCAAAATCCAACACCCTACCAGTCAACACAAAAACCACACACACCAGTTGAAACAACAATACTACAAATGGGAGATAAACCAGCTTAGCAGCACAACCATACAACAAACAAATCAAAACAGCATACTGCATGACACCACTTGGTAGATAAAACAGCCACCACCCAAAAGTGCACCAAAGATATCAAAGTATCCAGCTAAGCTCATAACAGTAGCACCTAAATTGGAGGGAAATCTTTCTGCCACCACAAAACAGAGAAATGTAACCGCAAGAAACTGTGTAAATCAGCAACCCGGTATAGCGATAATAGATCCAAAATCACTTTCAACTTGGAGGGAAATCTTTCTGCCCCGACAAAACAGAGAATTGTAACCGCAGAAACCGTGTAAGTCATCAACCCGGTGTAGAGTTAGATCAAATCACTTTCAACTTGAGCGAGATAAACATAGAAGTTTATTTGCCGAGCTGCTCATATTAGCATGTGGAGAGTATTTCTACCTCCCCATTGCTAGATATAGTTCAGATTGTCTTCCCTTCAAATAGCAAAGTATCTGTTAGCCAAAGTCAGAGCCACCATGGAGTATCCAAGTCATAGAGGAACCTCAGCAAAATCACTCCCATCATTTAGCAAAGAAACATTGATAGGTAGCAGTCGAAGCTTATTTTTGCTGAGCATCAAATTAATTAATCAATGGCACAAGCCCAAACAAACCAGCACCTAACTTGTCAAATCAAGATCAAGATTTCTGAAACCTAAAACAGAACCTTAGTTACTGAGCAAAATAAAAGTCAGCATCCCCCCAAAAGCAGGCCCAAAATCTGCCTAAGCATCCAAAACCTCCCCATTGTATTCCCCATTTATTCAGTATTACATCTGCATCACCTTGAAAAAGCTGAGAACCGAGAAACAAATCAAAATCTTCCAACATGCATGTTCGATCCACACCGCTGCATTCCAATTATTCCAGCAAAAGCTAAATATGGCAGTAGCATTTCGAACAATTACTCCAAACAAGATCTCAAAATGAACAAGGGTTGCGTCATCAGACACTAACGAGGAGAACCCATCAATCAGACACCAATTTATCAATCCCTCAATTTAAAGGAAACAAGAAAACCACCCAGAAAAACTCACGCACCCGATCGAGACACCAAAACTCACACTCATGAATAAAGACCTCTAAAAAATTGCTTAAAACACACACCAAAGTACTCTCCGAAAGAACATCGCCCACACTATTAAGCACACATGCCCATATCAAACCGAACCTTTAGAATAGACCAAGACGAGACTCCCAGAAAGCCAAAACCAGCGCACTCAAACGCCCCAGATGGCAAACACTCCATGAAGATAAAGATCAAAGACTCAATCAAAAGATTAGACAAAAACACGAAAGAGGGAGATCTCAAAACGAACCCAAAACTGCCCACATACTCACCCACACCCCACTGTCCACACAAAAATATGACACAGCCCGAAGAGGAAAAAAAAAAAACAATGAAAAAACGGAAATGGACACCCCATATACCATGACGATCAACGATGGAAATAAAGGAAAAATGAAACCACTAGGTCTGACTCAAACAACACAAAACGCAGCCGAGATTACCACCATGCCTTAAAGAAAGATTGGGACATTACTCCTTTCTTCGCTAAGCTATCCGCAAAGTTGTTACATTCCCTAAAGACATTAACCAAAGACACATTCCCAATTTTATATAAAAACTGATCAATTTCCAAAAAAGATGCCCAAAGTTTCCACGGTCTTAATTTTTTATTCAACACCCAAGACACTGCAACTGTGGAATCAGATTCAACAACCAAATCTCTTTTCCCAATCCATCCTGCTTCGGAAAAACAAATAAGCGCAAATTTAATGGCTTCGAGTTCAGCCACATTAGAATCAAGAACACCCAACGGACCAAAGAACAAGCTAACAACCTCACCTTTCTCGTTACGAAGAACACCACCACACCCAGCTAAACCAGGTTTTCCCCAAGCCGATCCATCAACATTAAACTTTAAAAGCCCCGACTGAGGAGCTTCCCACCTAGCAGATTCTCTTGGCCTTAATTCCAAAATTCTCCTTGATCGAATAAGTTTGCGGGGATCCTCGCACCAGTCATGAAAAGAGTAAGCAAACTTCGTATCCAAAGCTTGAACCCAATGAAAAGATCTTATTTTCACCACCTCAACTAGCTCCTCAATTCGCCAAACCTTATTGTTAAAACATGATTCGTTGCGGGCCAACCAGACTGACCATAACCCAGCACAACAAACAAGTAGCCACCAACTATGCAAGACCTTTCCGAGCGAAACCCCACCCCATTGAATCACAAAATTCTCAATAGACATGTCACAGCACCACTGGATGCCCCACCAATCCCACACCTTAGTCCACACAGTCCAAACCCACTTACATTGCAAAAGTAGATGATTAATCTCTTCATCCACCTCTTTACACCATGGGCAAACAATTTCATCGAGAGAGAAAGAAAAACCTCTTTGTGAAAGAAATAATTTCGTCGGAATTCTGCCCAGAATAGCCATCCAAATAAAACATTTAACCTTTGTCGGCGCCTTATTCTTCCACAGCTGTGTAAACCACGAACATTGAATACCTCCAACCTCCTCTTCCAACCTTTTTCGACACTTATTCACAGAGAAAGACCCGTTTTCCCCACAACACCAAATCAGCCTGTCCTCATACTCAGAATACAGGGAAAAATTAGCAACCATACCAAGCAGCAAGAGCTTGTCTGACTCTTCCCATGTAAACAACCTTCTCCTAAAGTGTACTGACACTCCAATACCTGAAGCCAAAACTTCACACACCGTCGCGTCTTTATTCACTACTATAGAGAACAGTCTAGGAAAAATTTCTTTTAGTGACCTCTCTGCTGCCCACTTGTCAACCCAAAACCGAATTGACTTCCCATTACCTAGAACCCATCTGAAACAATCCACATCAATCAAATCTTTAACCTTTTCCATAGACTGTAAACTAAGGATATCTGACCAGATTTTTGAAACCTTTTTAGAGGGTAACGAGACCGGCTGCCACAAATTCTTATTATAATCGTATTTTTCACAGATAAGATTCCTCCATAATGCATTTCTTTCTACCCCAAATCTCCACCACCACTTAGCAAGTAATGCCAAATTCATGTTCCTCAACGAACCTACACCCAATCCACCTTCTTCTTTTGACTTACATACAGTTTGCCACTTTACCTTATTCAACCATCTAGCCTTTTCACCACCCCCCCAAAGGAAAGACCGTCTAATTTTGTCCAATTCTGAAATCACCCCCCTTGGAGCACTAAACACTGACATATAAAAAATAGGTAAATTTGACATTGCTGATTTAATTAATATTAATCTACCCCCAAAAGATAGCAGCTTCCTTTTCCACCCAGCAAGCCGCATTTTAAACTTATCAATAATCGGCTTCCACGTCTTCACTCTTTTTGGATTTGCCCCAAGTTGGACACCAAGATAAGAGAAAGGAAAATCCCCAAATTTACATCCAAAAGAACGAGCTGCATTCTGTAGAATAGAGTCATCCTTCCTCACCATATACAAACAGCTCTTTCCATAATTTATTCTTAAACCAGAAACGAGCTCAAAACAAATCAAGATTCTTCTCACATTCCTCAACATCTCCAACCCACCATCGCAAAAAATTATAGTATCATCCGCAAATTGAAGATGAGACACCGAAAAATCATTTCTACCTATCAACACCCCTTTTACCAAACCCAAAGCCTCAGCCTTTAAGAAAAGGGCATGTAGAACTTCCGCCACAATAATAAAGAGAAAAGGCGACAAAGGATCACCTTGACGCAAACCCCTTTCCAAACAAAATTCAGCGGATGGACTTCCATTAACCAAAACAGAAGCTCTAGCCTTGGAAATACATTCGCGAATCCACTCACACCACTTTGCCCCAAAACCCATTTTCTTCATGGTACACAACAAGAATTCCCAATCCACATAATCATAAGCTTTCTCGAAATCCAATTTTAAAACAAAGCCTGATTTCTTCTTCTTATCCAAATTGTCAATAACCTCATTAGCCATCAAAATCCCATCTGAAATCTGCTGTCCCCCAACAAAAGCACTCTGCTGCTCACTAATAACGCTGCCTAGAACACTCTTCAATCTAAAAGACAACACTTTGGCATAAATTTTATACAAAGACGAAATGAGACTAATAGGCCTAAACTCCTTTAACTCTGTCGGATTTGGAATTTTTGGGATAAGTGTAATAAATGATGAATTGATCCCCCAAGGCAATCTGCCATTAAGGAAAAAATTGCTAAACGTCTTCAACACATCAGATTTCAACAGATTCCAGGACTTTCGAATAAAATTGAAATTAAAGCCATCCGGCCCTGGAGCTTTTGAGCCATCACAGCACCAAACTGCATTCCTTATTTCAATTTCCGTAAATTCTCTTTCAAGAAAAATGCTTCTTCACAAGACAACGATTTAAGCATCAGCCCGTCCAACACAGGCATTACACGATCCCTGGATTTAAAAATCTTTGAAAAATATTTTACCACCTCAATTTTCACATATACTGGATCCGAAACCCATCTATTTCCCACTTTAAGACCTTTTAATGCATTACGCGACGCTCTCAACTTCGACATACTATGAAAGAAACGAGTATTGTTGTCCCCTTCTTTTAGCCATCTAACTCGCGATTTTTGTCTCCACAAACGTTCCTTATTTCTATATAACTTCCAAATTTCCTGGGAGACTTTACCTCTCTCAGCAATTTCTGCATCATCCAAATCTCTGTTATTGCCCAACAAATCCAACCTTTCCAAATTCTTTTCAGCTATATCAATCTTCTGCTCAATCACACCAAAGACTTCCTTATTCCATTTAACAAATCTGGACTTCAGAATTTTTAATTTCTTTCCTACTGCCAAACTCTTCCCCTGATCTGAGTTTATCTCTCCCCAGCAAGATTCAAGAAACTTTGGGAACTCGGGATGATCAAGCCAAACATCCAAGCATTTAAATGGCCGTGGACCCCAATCCACCACCTCGGCTTCTAACATAATTGGGCAATGGTCTGATAATCTCCTTTTTAAACCTTTTTGAGAAAGATCAGAGAACTTCCTCAACCATTCATCTGATATTAAAAATCTATCCAAACGACTCCTTTTCGATCCAGGCCCATACCAGGTAAATTTTCTACCCACCAAAGGAAGATCAATAAACTGCCCATTCTGAATAAAAAGATTAAAATCATCACACTCTTTTCTATTAGATAAACACCCCTTTCTTTCATCTGTACAACGAACCGAGTTAAAATCACCTGCAAAACACCAAGGCTCAGAAATAGATGATTTGAAGTTAATCAGACTACACCATAGCTCTTTCTTATCCTTCTCCAAACAAGGCGCATAAATGTTTGCAATAGCACATTCAAACCCATTATTCACCCAACAGCCCCAAATACCAATCCAATTGTTCGATGTGATTGATCCTTTTAAAGAGAATACCCCTTTTTTCCACAAAATTCCCAAACCACCTGAAAGACCCACCGATTCTGAAGTCACAAACTCAAAATCATCGTTTCCCCACAATTGACCCGCTTTTGTTTTGTCAAACTTTTGAATCTTCGTTTCCTGGAACAGCACCATATCAATATTATTCTGACGTAGAACATTTCTTACTGCTCGACACTTCTCTGGCCTTGCCAAACCCCTAACATTCCATGAAATTATCCTCATTAAGAAACACTAAAGAACACCCACAACCTGATAAATTGGACGGGGATCCCTACTAATCATCTAGTTGATCCTCCCCAAGATTATGGCTGACCAGCAGATCTGCAATCTTTGAAATGGCTTCTTCTCTATCACACTCCACATCCAGACCAAGCTGTTTCCCTACCTCCCATGCCGCCTCGGCTTCTCTTCTAATTAGTTGATTTCTACGGGCGAAATCGCCATCTGATAAAGACGCATTGACCAACACATCATTATTTATTGTCTCATTTGTCACAAACTCTTTATCTTTATTCTTTTTCCTTTTCAATTTCTTCGATTTATGCGTTTCCTTCTTCTTATTGAGCAGAACTTTTGAGCTGGAAGCCGGATTAAATTCAGCCATGGATTTCCATTTTTTGAACGAGCTTCTATGCATTGCCTCCATTACACTCTCTTGTGCCACCACTTCTTCAACCCCATCATCTTCTGAGCAAAAGACAGCATCAGTTTCAATCATATTTAGGGAAGCCGTTTCAGAAACCCTAGACTCCTCAGCACTATTTGGAAATTCAGTTTCATTCACGATATTCATACTTGTAATTGAAAATTCAACATTTTCACCTAGCTGGGCCGCTACCTTTCCTACAGAAGCAGGCTCTTCCACCAAACAAATATCCATACTTGACCCACCAATTTTAGACTTTTTATTAAAAGATCGGCCCACACAATTGAGGCCCACTGTCTTACTAGATTCCAAATTACCCTTCCCACTTTGACTTTCATCAGGAGTTGGTGAAAGATGAATTAATACGTTACCCTCTCTACCATTCAATGATTTATACTCCATCTCCTTCTTGGAACTATGCCCCTCTATCTCTACCCCCGTGCAGTCATCAACCACTCTGTCTCCCACATGCGACGTCTTTCCACCCTTTTCATTAATAACCTTCAAACTATCCACCATCCAATCCTCCTTTGCCACCTCATCATCTTCTTCACAACAGGACGAGCCTATGACCTGTCTTCCAACCTCCGGTAAAAACTTTTCAGCCTCAAACTCCGACACTTCTACCGGAGACAAAGAACCAGAGTTTAAAAAATCATTTGAGTGCGACTTCGGGAAAATTAACCCATGCTCAGAATGACTAAAATAATCATCTTCCACCTCCATAGCTCTGAAAATGCAAACCTTTCCTTCTACATTCATTTCCACCTTCTCATCAATCTTGGAAAGGTTACTCGTTGCCACCAAAACCAATCCGTGATCAAAGTGCTTAAATTTCAAAGTTTCTTCATCCGTTGATACAAATTGACCCCATAATCCAGCAATTCTTTTAAAAGATTCTAATGACCACGCTTTAATAGGTAGCCCAGTACATTTCACCCACACACACCTAGTACCAGAGTATATTTCATCTTCACATTTATCAACAATCTTAAACCATTTCAACAACTGCTTCCAATTATCATTCTCCATCTCCTTAAGGAGATCAATATCATCAAAAGTCATAAGAAAGCAATTCTTACCCAGAGATCTAACTGTAATGCCAGATAAGCCTTCTTTTGTAAAACAGTCCACAAGAAAATCCACATTAAAATGTTTAAGAGCATATCCCACCACACTATTCCGAAGACATCCAACCAGATTCCTGTTCACCACCCCTTGGACAGTAAGATGAGAATTCAAAACACCTTCCCTTTTCTCATTCTGACCCCTTGGTACACCTGAAACCACATCTCTAAAACTTCTTCCATCCACACCCCCAGTCTCAGCCCCTCTTCCCTTCCCACATACTGTCTCAGTCACTCTTAAAGGTTCTGAATTGCGAACAGAACACAGAGAAACCTTCTTTTCCTTTGATGCTACATTTTGTTCATTCGAAAACAACTTACTTTGATTCTGGAACCTAACCATATTAACTCCTAATTGCTTATCAAGAAGCCAGACCCCATTACACCTTCTGCACGCTTCTAACGCCACATCTTCTCTTTCAAATCTTACAAAACCAAACTTTTTCCCACCTCTATTTCTTTTAAAAGGAATGAAGGCATCAGAGACTCTGCCAAACTGTTCAAAAATACCTCCCAGCCAAGAAACATCCACTTTATCAGGAAGGTTGTTAACAAAGATAGAAAAAAATCTTTTCCGCCTATTATCATCCCATCTTCCTTTGGATCTTTCCGAAGTGAAAAGATTTCCTCTAAAACCGTGGTTCGAAAGATGAAATTTTCGTCTACCCTTAGCCATTGTCCACTCCTCCTCCTTTTCTTCCCTAACATTCTTACCTTTTCGTTTTTCATAGCATTCAATGTCTGACTCTGTATACATCTTACCCTCTTCATATCTAACACTTCCGTCTGGTTGTCTAGATCCTTTCCAGCTATATGGGAATCTCTGGTTGCAGTACTCTTGAATGGCGACCTCCCCGAGCTTTGCCATACCATATATCAGTGCATTAAGATTGCCCTTCTTTAATCCTTCTTACGTCCATGTAAAAATTTCTTGGTTTAAAACATTTTGTGACAAATAGTGTATAGTTTGAGAGTGTAAAATACATTTTACCATAATTTTTATTAGATGATATTTATTCTAGGTGATTTCACTACCACATGTGTTAAGGGAGTACATTCGTGATACAAAATTTGGAAGCATTAGCATTACAACAATCAAAAGAATTCCTTAAAAAGAGTTGGACTTGGGTACGACACCATAAGAATATTAGGTAACACTGAGTAGTCATTTGATAAAGTGACAAAGCAAATTATGGACCGAAATAACCTTAGTTATACCATTAGGACCTGTTTAGGCGCCATATCATGAATCTGAATGGCCCCATCCACAATTTTGTAAAGCATTTTAGAGTAAAACTCCGTAATCCTTGATGAGGTCAATACGTACGTGGAACCTAAAGTTTTGCTTCATTCATGCCTAATATTTTTCCAACCAGTCTTAACTACCAAACAAATCTCTCTAACTACATGACCTAACAGTCACCCTAAGAAGAATTTTACTATTAAAAAAAAAAAAATTTTGGGGGGGGGGGGGGGGGGTGGGGGTGTTTTCTCTTAACGGTTTTTTGAATTGATGAGAGATGAAGTACTACAAGACCTAACAGTCAACCTAAGACTAGACTTCTCATCTTACCTCCCTATTTTGCATGATGTGTTTGTTAATTGCCTTTGATGATCTTTCTTTCTTTTTAATAATCCAATTTTCGGTAAGCACAAATTAAGGGAATAATTAAGTTCACCTTGAACTTATATAACACAAATCCAAAACAAATAAGAACGGTACACGCGCGGGCGTCTGCAATTTACACTTAGCATCTCTTTGATTTGCAAATTTAGAGAATGAGTAAGAAAGCAAAACGAGATCAAAATTTATTGTTCTAGTATTTTATTTTATTTTTTATCAATGTTGAAGTAACACTAGGAACCTAAAATTAAAATTTCAAAATATGATAGAAACTCTATAAATTAAAATTTCTAAATTATTTATCATCCTACTTTGTTTTCCGTCATATTTTTGTCAGTACGACGTTCCCTAATTAACATTTTTTTTCTTTTCTATTTCTTAACTAAATCCATAAACTAACTCTTGCATTTGATTTACGTTAATTTTCTTTTAACTTCAATTATTTGACTTGGCACAATACTACAAACTTCTAAGACCATTTCAATCTTTGCTTGTCTGCTTCTTATTAACGACAAAGGACTCAAATTTGTCATCCATGGACTTTTAGTAGGGAGGAACTTCATATTCCAATATATATACAGAGATTCTCTAAAAAGGATGCCTTTTTTTTATTAAAGAGCGGACCTCTTTTTTGGCCGTGTAAAACGTGAGATTTTCTCACAAAAAAGTGAGAATTTCTCACATCTTAAATTATGTGAGAAATTCTCACCTTTTTGTGAGAAATTCTTACTTTTTGCACGGCTAAAAAAAGGTCCGCTTTTTAATTAAAAAAGGACGTCATCTTTATAGCCTGACTGAATATATATATATATATATATTTGTATGTGTGCGCGTGGATAATATTATATAAAACATGAATCGCAAGTTGTCATGAAGGATAAAGTCTGTTCGTTAAACTCTGGCCTCCATAACTCCCACATCAATGGATGGAGAGTGGTCAAGTTGAGTTTATCCTTAAAAAAGTCAAAATTTACAAACCGAAGAATAAGAAAAATAATATCAAAGATTTGCACCTTTTATTATTATTTTTTTTTCATGTTGAATAATAAAGAGCGCAGGCATTATTGAATGATCCAAGATTTTCCTTCCAACAGTTTTTTAGGGCTAGTTAGTGATAATGATATTTTATAGTTCTTGTATGGGCATAGGTTCAACAAAAAAATCACTTTAGTGAAAAGTTCATGCAATTAGTGAAAAGCTTCTACATTAATATGTGTACACTGTACTTATATTTTGAAATTTCACAAAACTACTTTTCTAAAATTTCAGAAATTCACAAAAGTGTGGGTAAGCAGGGACTTTCCACAAAACTGTAAAATTTTACGGTCATTTAGACTCTTAAATTTAGAACCAGGGACTTAACGCCAATTATCCCTTTTTTAAGGCCTAATTACACTTTACACCCTTACCTTATACTCGTGTTTTCAATTGATACACGTTCTTCTTCTTTCTTTTGTTCAATTGAATCCTTGAATTTCAAAAATTCATTTAACCCGATCCAAAGTCTGATGTTATTGGCTTAAACTAACGAAAATTATCACGGGAGTGGTGCGTAATGCTTACCTGTCACAGGTGAGGTTAAGACAAATGAAGGAGATTATGAATAGTGCAAAAATTCGCTTTCAATCAGATTTGATATTGCATTCATTTAGACTCGAAATTGCATTATTTTCACACCATTCACAATGTCCTTCATTTGTCCTAACCTAACTTGTGACATGTAAGTATAACGCGCAATTCACGTGACAATTCCGATAATTTAAGCCAATGGCGTCAGACTTTGGGTCTAATTGAATGAATTTTTGAAGTTCAAAGATTTGATTGAGCAAAAAAGAAAAGCAAAGAATATGTATTGACCAATTGAAAACACGAGTATAATATAAGGGTGTAAAGTGTAAATAGACACTTGTTTTTTAATTATTTTTAGAGCCTGTAGGCATCATCACCATTCCCGCTTCTTTTTAGGAGTAATACTCTGCTTCATAAATTTAAATCTCGCAATTGATTTTTAAATGCTTTAATCGTTGTACAGTGGTCGGTGACACCACGTGTTGCAGCAGAAGTTGGTGCTATCACATATCACTATATGTGGTACAACTTAAAAAGCATTTGAGAATCAAATTTGGTATTAAAATTCGAGAATCATAGCGTTACTCTTATTTCAGACATAAAATTCACACTCCTAATTGATAAAAAATATTGAAAAGATTTTAGTCTAGTTCATTAGAAATATTTCGAACTGTTTCACTTTGTGATTAACACATGTGCAGTCCAAATTGACAATTTGGGTCAACAATATCTCATAACAATACGAAATATACTTAAAGAACTTTGTGAAGAGGGCTCCTTACGATTATTTGTAATTATCAACTATATGTACTATATGTACTATATATTATCAACTATATGTACTATATATTAGCTATTAATTGAGATAGCAACTATATGTACTAATTGAGATTAAGGCCCGTTTTGATAAAATTAATAATTAAGTATTGAATTTTTAGTATTGCAAATTTTAAGTAATTGAATTTGCTGTTTAAAAACAATGTTTCATTCAATAAATTTTTTTCAATAAGACGCTTTTACATCTTTTTAGTAGGTTTTTGGCCACTTTTTGAAAGATGTGGTATATTATCAAACGCACTAAAAAAAGTTGAGTTCTGAAATTTTTTATTTTCAGCACTTAAAGTGGTTATCTAACATATGCTTAGCAAGGGGGCAAATTAATGAACTCCACCAATTAGATTTAATTAATGCCATGTTTGGCAATTATTAATTATTAGCTTCACCAAATATTCATACCTACAAGTCGATCTTTAGGAACTTTAAGTCTTTAACTATGCTAGCTTCTCACGTTTAGTGTGTAGGATTCTTGGGGACCATATTTTTGGTGCCAAAATGGGAACTTTCTAAGAAGACTCTGCCATTTGAAAAGTGGAATATTTCATGCTTAAAGTGAGTCTTTGAATGATATTCCTTGGTCCAAGTTAAGCCAAAGAAAGACAAACGTGCATGAGTTTCTTAGCATAGATATGCATTTCATGACATAATTGGATCATGCATGTAAAATGATGAGAATGAAAAATCCTATAAATACCCATATCCATTAAGTGTTGTACTTAAGGTTTCACAACTTCAAACTCTAGTTCAAGGCCATTAAAGCTTCAATTTTATTTGTTCATCAGAACTTAAATCAATCTCTCTCTCTCTCTCTCTCTCTCTCTCTCTCTCTCTCTCTCTCTCTCTCTCACACACACACACACACACACACACACACACACACACATGGAAGGACCAATTCTTGGCCACCAGCCAGCATCATTTGGAAACATGATCACTGTGCTCAGCATAGATGGAGGTGGAATTAGAGGAATTATCCCTGGAACAATGCTCAAATTTCTGGAATCTGAACTTCAGGTAGACTTTAATATTTTGGATCCCAAATTAATTAGTTCACGAATGCTTTAGCAGTTGTATAGTAGTCTGTGGTACCACATACCACTTCATGTGGTACAAATGATAAAGCATTTAGCTCTCAAATTTGAGATTTAAATTTTGGAATCATAACTTTATTCTTTTAGTGTTGGTGTAACTAGAGAGGTGCCACTCACTTTGTGAGTGCAAGTGAGTTGGTGCTTGGTCCTAGGGTATGCCCATTTTATCTTTTGCAGATGCTGTTTGACTTTTCTTTTTGTTGGATTAACCATTTTTCGAAAAAAATAAAAAGTAAAAAATAGAGAAATTCTCCCATGAGCCCTACACATGGTGTGACAGTCTATTGTATACCATTGATCTTTTGGGTTCCAAGTGGATTCCACGGTTATCGACGGTCTATACCAAGCCGTCACATCATGGGACGGACTCATGGGATAACTTCTCGTGGTTGAGGGAAGTTATGACCTATGAATTTTTTTGAAAGGACATTTTTTATACCCTCGTAAAATAATTTAATTAAAAAATAATAATAAATAAATAAAATAGTGTTAGAAAAATATCTTTTGATACGTACCCTTGCCTTTATGGTTCTTAATTAACTAGTGGGGTGCCACTCACTTTGTGAGTGCAAATTTTGAATTTTTTTTAAAGAAGTTTTTTTCTTTTTTTGAATCACTTTTTGGGCAGTTTTTTTCTAGAGCAGTTTTTTTTTTTTTTTTTTTTTTTTTTTTTTTTTTTTTTTTTTTTTTTTAATTCTGAACAGTTTTTTTTTGAATAATTACTTTGTTTTACCCCTACTATTGTATTTTGTTAGTACAAAATTTTATGGTATAATTGTAATTATGAGTGATAGACTTATTTTTCATGGTACCCTTGCTTCTCCCTTTCTATAATAGTATAGATATGCAATCTGTAGATATATGATGCCCCCAAAAATTGTTCTTAATTAATATGCAATCTGTTTGCTATAGTAACATGAATATTCTATAAAACTCCATTTCAATTCAATTCATTTCATTGAGGTTCCGTTTGGCTTCCGGAGTTAATTAAGGAAGACGTTGAAAAGGAAAGGAAATGATAAAAACAAATTCATGCTTAATTTATATGAGAAAATAAAAAATTTCAAACCATATAATAAACTCAAGAAAATAGCAAGCAAAATTTAAAAATTTTAAATTTATTTTTCACTATATTTCTTTTTCTTTACATTTTCTCACGGTTTTCCTCATCAATCAAACATAGAAGATTGTTTCATTACCATTTTCTTCTTCATTTTTTCTCACTAAATCCATGAACCAAATATATAGATTATGGCCTTGTTTGGGAATACATAAATATAATTTGGTTCAATACCATACGAATTTTCTATCGTTTCTAAAAATTCAATGACAAGTTAGTTTGTAAATAACATGCTTCAAGATTGATACTAGAATCAATACAGAGACCCTTTGCAGTAAAATAACAATTACCAAACACGTAAAATCTTTACCTTGTGGACCACACAACTGGTTCCTAGTCTTTCTAAAAACAACCCCTAAATCTTGCAAAGTTCTAAATATGCCACATTAGTCATTGGCGATTTGCTTAATCTTGCATGTGTCTTATAATCTACATGGTTTGATCATGGTGCAGAAGCTGGATGGTGAGGAAGCAAGAATTGCAGACTATTTTGATGTGATTACAGGAACAAGCACAGGAGGCCTTGTCACTGCGATGTTAACTGCACCCAATGAGAAGAACCGCCCCCTATTTGCAGCCAAAGAAATCAACGAGTTCTACCTTGAAAATTGCCCTAAAATCTTTCCACAAACCAAGTAAGATTATGTATACCAAACTTTACATAAATAATACTAGCTAGAATTTTAACACATATGACAATAAGACCAAAATTAACCACAGTGGTACAATTTGACTTTCTTCAAAATTTGTTTTAGGTGGTCCTGCTCACGCAATATTGCAAATCAAATTTGCAATATTAAAGTGGAATGCATGGCATTATTACTCAACTTTAAAATAGTTATTGTGATGCCACATATAGATATATGATACATATCATAGTTGCTAACATGTTTGCACTTTTTCTTCAACAGTTCTATATTAATTACTCCGAAGGTAGTAAAAGCCATATCAGGACCAAAGTATGATGGAAAGTATCTACACTCCCTAGTTAAGGAAAAACTAGGAAACACTCGATTACACCAAACATTGACTAATGTTGTTATTCCAACTTTTGACATCAAGACACTCCAACCAACCATCTTTACCAGTTACGAGGTATTTTTTTTAAAAAACTCTTTGGCGTTTTTGGATTATAAATTTAGTGAGATGAAGGGATTACAAAAAATAAAAATACTACTCCGTATAAGGATAACAACTCTATTCGTTTTCATCATCTAAACCCAATTGAAAGTAACCAATTATAGTTGAATGAACATATGGATGATTAATGTTTTTGTGCTTTTCATGGTTTTTTTAGGTGAACATTAAGCCAAGTTTGGATGCTTTACTCTCAGATATATGCATTGGAACCTCAGCAGCACCAACTTATCTTCCAGCATATCGCTTTGAAAACACAGACTCTGATGGAATAGTTAGAGAATTCAACCTTATTGATGGTGGTGTTGCTGCCAACAATCCGGTATATATTCACACACACACACAACACACACACACGTATATACATACACTGATACACACACCCATGGGAAAACTGTGTCTTTGGTAAACAGTCGCCTAGGCCTGGTCACTGTGACTCCCTTTGAAAACAGTCGAAGTTATGGGGTTATTTTGTCGTGCTCCTTAGAGGGAGTTTTCTATCTCTATATATACTATATATTAATCAACACTCACAACTCGTTTGGGATTGCTAGCTATTTGAAATAAGAAATTTTTGATTGATAGATTTTTCTGAAGTTGGTTTTTTTCGTATATGCATTCTAAAATGCAGTTGAATGTTTAGAATTGTTGTGAAAATAAGATGGTTTTTTTTTTAGGAGAAGACGTTTGACAATCTACTTAAAAGAGATTTTTTTTTAATGTAAAATTGCCAAAAAGGATAAAAAGGATAGTATAACCGACAATTATGGGACAATCACGGTCTTTTAGAAAATGAAGGGCTTTTTTGATAAATGAGAATCTCTTTTTTCAACTTTAAAATGAAGTTGATATTTAAAAAAATTATTAAAAGTTGGTTGTCAAACTGACTCAGAGTTTTCAATATATTAATAATCATTTCATAACAGACATTGAAGTTGATATCTTATAACACCCGCACTCGTCAATTTGATCCCTTTTTTTTTTACTTCCCTACATCTAACAACTTCTGTTATAATTTAATGTTGCAGACCTTGGTAGCAATTGCCCATATAACAAAGCAGATTATGAGAAGAGACCCTGAATTTTTTCCAATTAAGAAAATGGACTATGGTAAAATATTGGTTATATCATTAGGAACTGGCTCATCAAAAGCTGAACAAAAATATGATGCAGAGGCTGCAGCCAAGTGGGGTGTGTTGGGGTGGTTAACCAGTGGTGGTTCAACCCCATTGATTGATGTGTTTTCTCAAGCAAGCGGTGATTTGGTGGACTTTCACCTTTCTGTGGTTTTTCAAGCCCTTCAGTGTGAAAAGAATTACCTTCGAATTCAGGTGTGTGTCCTTTTTCTATCTTATATAGTTGGAAATTCTTATAACATAATAAATTGGTGACTCCTGGAAAAAATGTGAAGATGCATTTTCAATAGCTTGAGATTTCAGAAATAGAGGAAAGTCGGCTATCGTAATCAATGACCATTGCATTAAAATACGATGCCCTAACCTCTGAGTTAAGTGGGCTCATGTAACAGAAATTTTACATGAAAAGGAATTCAATGAACAACTAAATTCTTAACTTGTAACTATAATTTTCATTCTTGGCTCTTCATAATTAATATGAACATAGAAAAGCTATAGTACATGCTAATAAAATCTTGTGTAATTGAATTAATGAAATATTTAAGGGCAATGTTGGAAATGTAAAGAAAATGATAAGGTTCAGTCTCATTCTCATATTTGTTTGTCACTTACTGAAAACAAGCATTATGTTGAAAGCTATTTAAAAAGCTAAGGCCAAGGATCGGTAATTGAACCAGTTCTACAAATTTAAATGTTTGGTGAGTACCAATTTATTGTTCTCAATCTAACATCTCTCTTAAAACTTAGTGTTTTCGATTTTTCAAAAAATATAAGTATTTCATTTTGAATTAAAACATTTTATTGTTATGGTGGTTCTTACAAACTTACTTATTTTTCTAACATTTGAAATTGCAGGATGATTCATTAGAAGGTACAGTAACTTCGGTTGATGTAGCTACAAAGGAAAATTTGGAGGATCTAGTAAAAGTTGGAGACAAATTACTAAAGAAACCACTTTCAAGGGTTAATGTGGATACTGGCCTTTCTGAGCCTGCTGATGGTCATGAGACTAACGAAGATGCTCTAAGAAGGTATCAATTGACCTTCACTTTTATACATATTTTTTAAGGAAATTTGTTCAAAAGTCCCTTATATTGTATTAATTTGAGTATAAAGGACAATTGATTGATTTTAATTTTAGTCAAAAGTTCCTGATTAGTAAAACTTAACGAAATCAAATACTTGTGTTGCAAATTTTCGTATAGGTAGTTATATGAGATTTAAAATTTTCACGTAAATGGTTATGTGAAGTTTTTGTATCCATTTTACTAATACTAAAAAGAGGGGTCGCCCCGAAGACAAAAAAAAAATTCTATCTTACAGAACTTTTGACAGGATTAAATTCTAGGTTGACATTCTTTTTTAAATGTTTTGTAATAAAATTTTGATCTTGCAGGTTTGCAAAACTACTTTCTCAAGAGAAACATATACGTGAAGCTCAGAAACATATTCGTGAAGCTAAATCTAAATCAGATGGACAATTTGGAGATTTCAATTGATATCAGTACAGATGGAACAATAATTTTTTTATGTAAAAAATATAGTATTTGTTCTTAGTATTTCTAAATAAAGCCCAGTAGGGTTACATTTTCTCAATTCATTGATTCATTAATTCATTGTATTCAATATACATTGTATTTTTCAATTATTATATGACCTTTTATTTGATGATGGTAGAAATTTCTCTCAAGTTCTCAACATTTGTGCTATTTTAAACTCAACGGATAATTAATTGAGAAAGCAGTCATGGTTTACATTTTTAGTGTAACAAAAATTAGAGTTTTCATGATAGATGTATCGATTAAATGTGTACATAAACAAACGTATTAGAATGAAGCTTTTAAGACAAGATCAGAGTATCTTATGGAGAATTCCTTGATGCAGCAGATTCAAAATTGGGTCTTTCTTAGTTAGATACATTGTACTAAATGTATTGAATGAGTGTTTGTTTTTTTAAGCCGTAAGTTGTTTTTGTTTAAAGGATTAATATATTTTACCTACTTATTAGTGCACCCAAAACTCCATCTATACTAAAATCATTTTTCAGAAAACAAATTAAGGTCATAACAAACTGAGTGTAAATGCATCTTTGGAATATGTGTTGGAGTTTAAGTGTAAAAATAATGTGCGAATGAGAATTGGAAAATCTGCTTAAAAATTGGCAAGTTGCTCACCTGATCTCATCCTCTGGAATGGGGGGGGGGGAAGAAAAGAAAAAGAAACAAGAGAGTTAGTATAGTAGTAACATTTTAAGATAAAGTTTGCATGGCTTTGGGAACCAATACGATATTGGTGTGTTTGGGTGTCCCTTGAATTAAATTTCCCCACCCATATTTTACATAAATTAAATTTTACGTAGAAGTTACCATCTAAGATAGACCAACTTGAAGGAATGGAAATTATCTAATAATTTATACTTTAGGTAGAGATATTGTTTATCTCAACAAACTTAGGAATGAACACAAAAGATAAACAATGAGAAATTTTTTAATTTTAACATAGACTCATCAAGAATGTCGGATTTTTACTTTAAAATCCTTTACAAAATAGTGGGTGGGGCCATTCATATTCATGGTATGCCCAAGCAGGTCCTAATGGTATACGCTTTAGGCTAATTCAGTCCATAAGTTGCTTTGTCACTGTATGTAATTAGTCTTTATACCTAATATTCATCTAGAGTCTTACCAACAAGTATTCTGCATGGGAAATGTTTGGTACACACACTTTTTGACACACTTTTTGACACACTATGCTTTAAATACATGTACCTTGCGCTGTTTAAAATTTTTACCCTTTTCTGTGCACTACTTACAAAACACAAGGTGCATGCATTTAAAGCTGTGTGTCAAAAAGTGTGTCAAAAAGTGAGTGTGTGTAACACTACTCATTCTGCATAGTGTCCAGAAGAGGATGCAAAAATTTAAAGTAGAGGCCAGGGCTTGGTAGGGGCAGAACCAGGACGTTGTAGTGGGAATCGTATATACTGGGATTTGAGGTCAACGCCCCCAAGCCAATTTTTTTGATCTATTTATACTTTATAAGAATTTTCTATAAACTTTTGAATGATTATAAATCAATTATGTTAAGCTAAAGTGAGAGGATAAGTTGGATAGCATTCGCATTAAAATTTGTTCAACTACTTTTTATTTGGACTCTATGACTTGGTTCATGGTTTAAGGTGGATTGAATTATAATTAGTATTGAAAAATTAACACACAAACTCCAATGCTCCTAAAAGAGTAGGCTTTCTGAAAATTTTAAAGGGGACTTAAGTATAATTTTAAGGGAATGTCAAGAATTTTCCAAAAGTTTGGGGGGCTCCATCCCTCTTTAGGTCCACCCCTCGTAGTGTACTAATGGAGTCTTTTATAGTGCCAATGCATGGAAAAAATTGCTTGTAACCGTCATATAGCAAGTCCTTATTGCGATCTCTACAGTATTATAGGACTCACAAAATAATCAAATTACGGTGGAAGTTACTCGAGATAATTTCTCCAATGCAAGAGACTACTCGTAAATTCCATATATGTATGTATATATACATATGTATATACGGACATATTTATATATTGAGAGACAAGAGACAACTCGAAAGTCCTTAGTCATGCTAATTTGTTCTATGGTTTTGAAGGCTTTCCTTTGTGTGATGCTGGTTAAATGGACATGTTGTTGGGATATATATGTATGAAAATAATATACCCGCCCAAGACCTCTCCTCTCTCAAGATTGGAACTCACCTTCTCTAATCATCTCTCTTTGCTCTCTAGGATGTGGTCCTGTATATATAGAAATGTAAACCCTAGTCTTATAATAATAAGAAACTTTTTCTTCCACAAGAAACCTAATAGGAATAGAAAACCCTCTCACTTGGTAACCTAACCCTAATATTAAACAAGAGATTCTATTACTGTTCCCCGATCCTGCGAGTGGCTCGCTCGTGCAGATCCTCCCACGAGCGACATTATAGAATGTCCACATAATTTCCTCATTCCCATGCTTGCCCACACGAGCTTCTCCTCCTTTGGCTTCTTGTCTTCGTCTTCGTCTTCTAATGAGTTTTTGTTACAAAACCCAACACATGTGAAATAGGTCAACTATTGTGCTATTGAAACCAGTGAATAAATGCCTGTTTCTCTATACTTGGTCTAAAATGTTTATTTTTCACTATCTATTTCGGCAATGTCTTTAGTATCTAAGACCTATGCATTCATTAAATTATGCGCATTCCTCTAGCAGATCCAACCCCCCCCCCCCCCCCCCCCCCCCCCCTCTCTATATTAAATACATTTTCCATGTCCACATCAATAGCCACGTCAGCTGCCATATCAGCAAGTAGTTAGGAGTTTGTTTAGAGATAATTAGAATTAGTTAGCTTTGTTTTTTCTATATAAAAGGTTACTTTCATTTGTTTAGTTCTGCAATTTTCATATCAATGAAGAAGTTTTCTGTTTGATTCTATTTTCTCTCTCTTTAGATTTTGAAATGGAATCAAAGTAATTTTACGCATTTTTTCCAGCTATTTTCTCACCCTTCCAAACAGTCTTCTGTTCTATGTTTTTCAAGTTTCTTTACTTGATTACTCTTGATCTGCGTGAATCATTCACAACAAATCTCCTTTTAATTTATGATCTTTTGTTCGTTCTTTTGAAGCTTAATTTTAGTTCTATCGATCTTTTCTTTTCTTTTCTTTTTTATCGTACTTTCTATTTCTCTCTATTTATCAAATCGCAGAGATTCTTCATATTTTTCTTCTTGAATTCACCTTTTCTAATTTTCATTGGATCTGATGACTACGGAAGCGTATTTATCTTCATCTACAAATCGTTCTATGAGTTGAGTTGATGATTCATGAAATCCATTTTTTTCTTCATCAAGGTGATAATCCTGGTTCAATGTTAACTCGGCTCCTTACAAATGATAACTATCACACTTGGCATAGATCAATGATCAGCTAAAAATTAATTGGATTTGTTGATGGTTCGATTCCTCAACCAACCTTGAATGATTCAATGTTTTCTTCAGGGCCCTAGATGTAACAATATGGTCTTTTCATGGTTATTGAATTCTGTCTCCAAAGAAATTGATGGAAGCATCATTTATATCAACACTTCTAGACATGTGGGTTGACTTGAAAGAAAGATTTTCTCATCAAAATGGTCCTCGCATTATATGAAGAAAGCTATTTCTCCTCTTGCTCAAGAACAAGCTTTAGTGGATGTCTATTACACAAAGCTTAAAGCCCTACATGGTATGAGCTGTCCAATTCTGGAACTTGTACCTGGTGATCAAGAATTTGAGTATGTGTTACAGTTTCTCATGGGTCATAATGACTCATTTTCTCATATTAGTGGGCAGATCTTACTTCTTGATCCTATTCCTTCCATTACTAGGGTTTTCTCTTTAATTGTTCAAGATGAGGAACAACAAGGAATTGGTCATTTGTTTGATCCTATTCCTTCCATTACTAGGGTTTCCTCTCTCTCTCTCTCTCTCTCTCTCTCTCTCTCTCTCTCTCTCTCTCGTTGTCATTGTGTATTTTGTCTCTACTTCTTTGTAAGAAAGCTAAACCCTTCTTGTTAAATGAATAAAAAGATAGTCATTATTTAATTGATACACGAATTTATTACTTTGTTAGATCTTATTTTTTAGATAAATGAAATAAGAAGTAAATGGTTATATAGGCGTGAATGATGATACGATTGAGATTTAGATTGAAAATGAGAAGGATAAAGTGACAGATCTAGATGAGCCAAAAGTTGGAATGGAGTTTGATTCTTTGGATGAGCTAATGGCATTTTGTACAAGATATGCCAAAGAAAAAGGTTTCGCCGTGGCTAAAAGGTTGTCTCAAAAAGTTGAAGGGATCTTGACGCATGTGATGATTCAGTGTACTCGTTCTGGCACGGCAAAGATTAGATCAAGCAACTTGGGAAAATGCGCCCAAACACAAAAATTGAATGCAAAGCTAAGCTTAGGGAATTTTTTTTTTCCCGCAATGAAAAGTGGTTTGTGAAAGCAAATGAACTTGCCCACAACCATGAAAATCCCGATATTTCAAGTGCAATAGGTTCCTAGAATCACATGTCAAAAGAAGACTTATATTGAATGACAAAGCCGAAATCAGAATGAATAAGAATTTCAATTAATTAGTGGTTGAGGCAAGGGGGCATGAGAATCTATCATTTGTAGAAAAAGATGTTAGAAACTATATCAATAAAGTAAGGAGTTTACACCTTGGGGAAGGGGATGCCAATGCAATGTACAGGTACTTTTCGAAACTACAATATGACAATTCTAATTTCTTCTACCTGTTGGATTTAGATGAAGAGGGGCGCCTTAAGAATGTATTTTGGGCAGATGCAAGGAGTAGAATAGCATTCAAAGAATTTGGTGATGTTGTTACGTTTGACACAACATACTTGGTTAACAAATACGACATGCCATTTGCGTCTTTCGTAGGAGTGAACCATCATGGGCTATCGGTATTACTAGGGTATCGGTTGATCTCAAGTGAAGACACGACTACATTTACTTGGTTATTTCAATCATGGTTTCAATGTATGTTTGATTGTCCGGCCATTAATGCTATAATTACAAATCAAGACAGAGCCATACAAAAGGCAATTGAATGTGTTTTTCCTAATGCACGATACAGATAGTGCTTATGGTATATCATGAAGAAGCTGCCTGAAAAGCTAAAAGGGTACAATCAATCTGAATCAATAAATTGTAATATGCAAAATGTTGTTTATGATTCATTGACAACAGAGGAATTTGAAGATGGTTGGGGCAAGTTCATTAATAAGTATGAACTATTAAAGAATGATTGGTTACTTGGGTTGTATGTGGAGAGGAATCGGTGGGTTCCTGGTTTTGTGAGGGACACTTTCTGGGCAAGAATATCGACCACCTAGTGAAGTAAAGTATGCATACTTTCTTTGATGGCTACATCCATTCGAAGACCAGTTTGAAACAATTTGTGGAGCAATATAATAATTCCTTGGCTAAAAATATAGAAGATGAAAAGCAAGAAGAGTTCAATTCATACAACTCATGCTTCCCATGTACAACTCAATTAGGAATGGAAAAGCTTTTTCAAGGAGTTTACACGAGCGCAAAATTTGAATAATTTCAGACTAAGATGTTTGGAAAATTTCTTATCACATGTCTTTAATTACGGGGGATGTTGGCTTTAGTGAGTATGAAGTACACGCGCGGGTTCGACTTGGAGAATCAACTTTCAGGGTAATTTTTATTAATGAGACGAAGGAAGTTAACTGTAATTACTGGTTGTTTGAGTTTAGAGGAAATACGTGTAGGCATCAGCTTATGGTACTTGCAGAGAGACACATTTATGATGAAGTACCTGCCAGATACATATTAAGAAGATAGAGTAAGAATGTCAAAAGGGGACACACTAAATCTGGATCAGTTATGACAATTGGTCAGATATACCTGAAGCACGTCATTTTGATAAATTGGCCAATGCATTCTATGAGGTTTGTGATTTATTAGCAGATTCTGATTCTTAAATGGTCTGATGAGGTGATGGCACAGGTACTTCAGATGAAAGGAAGGTACATAGAAAAGGCTGAAATTAGTGGACTCAAATTGCCTATTTCTATTGATACACATAAGCATTCAAACTCACCGGGGGATGGGATATCTAAGGGGAGTACAAATATACTTGATCCGTTGGTTACTCGTAGTAAAGGGAACCGCCAAGTAAAATGAAAGTTGGCAATATTGAGAAAGCGGTTAAGAAAAAATCAAAAACAAAAAAGAATACAATCAAGGTTACTCTTTGTTAATATATAAATTGTCCAAATATGTACTTTTTACTCATTGTTAATATACATGACTCTTTCGCAATGTTTAATTTTTACATTGTATTTGTAGGGATGTGACGAGCAAGGTACACAAGGAGATATGGGGCTTGGGGGAAACATTCTCAAACTACCAAGTATGGGCATTGGAAGAAACTTTGTATTTCCTCCAAATATGGGAGTTGGAGGAAACTTTGCATTTCAGGTATAAACTTGAATTAATCTTTCCATGTTATTTTCCCACTTTCCTTATTTATTTATTTATTTTATTTGCCTGCTTTCCTTATTAATTTCAATTTGTTATTTGTGTAGGGTTATCAACATCATTTTTGGAGTCTGGGCTATGATTTCACAAATATGCATCCATCACCTCTAGGCAGAGGATTAGGCCCTCAAGAGAATGATAGCAGAGAAGTTGGTGATGAGGAGTGAGTTTGAATGTAGTTGACATTGTTGTTTAGTTGACATTGTTGTTGTTGGCGCAATTGTAGTTGACACTATTATTTTTGTTGATTTATGAATCTCATCGATGTTGTTATTGACTGTACGTGTTGTTTATGTGCAAGTGTTGTTGATTATGAATTTTATTGATGTTTCTATTCACTATAGGTGTTGTTGCTTATGGTGCAAGTGTTGTTGATAATCAATTTCATTGATGTTGTTCACTATAGTTATGGTTGCAATCCGTTGGCTACAGAAACAAATATAAGAATTTATGATCCACGCATTCAGAAAAAAAATACGACAAGATGAAGTGAATTTAAATTGCCCTGAAACATTACTTAAATACATTTTCATTGTATTGTTTACAACTATATGCTTATTTAGCCACACAGTAAAGCATACAACAAGAACAACAATAAGGACCAATTTCCATCTCTTCTCTCTTGCCAAATGACTCTTTAGCTATTCTTTTTTAGCCGTAGATCCTCCGCAATTCTTTCTAGCTGGTCTTTCCTCGATTACAATTCCATCAATCTCCTTAACATAAGGATGTCAACTTCATTTCCCCTTGGACCCAATGGTGGATCAACCCAATGGAAGAAGTTACAATGCGCATTAGCCCTGTAATTTTATCAACCTAAAAAACGCCAGCCCGAATTATCTTCTATTTGTGCAGTCCTTAGTGGTACTATATCGCCGCAAAAGTAGAATACTTGTCGACTTGTATTGGATGAGTAGTGACTTGACCCTGCACTCTCCATATTTATTTGGGATACTTAATATATAGTTCATTATAGCCACCTTTCTAGAAATTGGTCCCTAGTATAACACAACTTAAAAATTAGTCCCTCACTTATTTAGAAGACCAAACTGCCCCTACATATATATATATATATATATATTCCCATGAAATCAGGGTTTTAAATTCAAACCCATATCATTATATATAGAGAGAGAGAGATAGAGAGAAAGAGAGAGAAAGATGAAGACAGAGAGGAGAAAGAAGAGAGAGAGAGAGAGAGGTCGCAGCTCCCTCCACCGCCAATGGCGACCACCCACCGCCTTCCTCCTCCTCCCCTCTCATCATCTCCAGCCACCCCTCTCTGCCGCCGATCACTCTATGGACAAATTTCTCACCAATTTGTGAGAAAAAAAATCCAAAATTCTCACAGAAATTGAATCGTTTGAGGCGCAAAAATTCGACTTCACCTTTGTTCTCGAAAATGCGAGTGGAAAGCAAGGTTATGGAAAACGTCATCAACAAAATCAACCGATCACAAAACGATAGAGAATTCGATCTCTCTTTGGACAAAATCTCTCACCCATTTGTGTTCAAAAATTGAAATTTCTCACGGAAATCAAAGCGTTTGAAGCATCACAACATAACTACTGCAATGTGAGAGTTATCTTGGATGGTCTAATCTAAGAATTTCTTATCTGAAATGGTTCATGGATTTATTGTGCCGTAGATTTACACATTTTCATGAATTTGTATACATGCATATAGTGTTGATGAGGATCTTCTTATTGTATAGGTTGTGACAAATTACTCACTTGCTATGTAGATTATTTTAGTGAGAAATTTCTCACTTGTATAGACTGCAATAAATAATTCATTTGTTATGTGGATAAAGTTAGTGATAAATTTCTCACTTTTATAGATTGTAATAAATTGCTCATTTGTTGTGTAGTGAAATTAGTGAGAAATTTCTCACTTGTATAGGCAGTAAGAAATTACTTCCACATTGTATGTAGATCAAATTAGTGAAATTTTTCACTTGTATAGATTGTAATCAATAGATCATTTATTATGTAAATGAAGTTAGTGAGAAATTTTGCACAAAAAAGTGAGAAATTCCCACATCACTCTATTAAACTGAAAATCCCTTGATTTTAGAGATATTAATTCTCTTATACATGATCTCCTAAAAATAAGTTTTCCAAAACTATATATAACACAATTTTTGGAAGTTTTTTGAATATACAAAACAGTATTTACAAAAAAAAAAAAAAAAAGTGAGAAATTCTCACATTACGCTGTTAAAACTGAAATCCCTTGATTTTAGGGATATCAATTATCTTATCCATTATTTCCTAAAACAAGTGAGTGATAAATTTGTCACCATTGTAATAAATTTGGCACACTATTAAATATCAGTGACAAATTTATCACGAGCGTGTCTGTACAGTTATAACGAACTAAGCGATGATGCTAACAAATTTATCACATACGTGCCTGTACGAATTTATCACCTTTTTAATCAACTGAACAAAACGATCAGATTCACTAAATATCCAATGAAGCGATGATGCAAACAATTCTTCTACTCAAGCTATGAACATGAAAACCATAGAAAATTGACAAAAAAATAACTTCTGCATATAAACTCCTCTCTCAACATATAAACAGAGAAGTATGTGAATCATGGTTGGTTAAAATATGCAAACAGTCTTGATTTTAGGGATCATACTTTCCATATCAATAACTGCCTAAAATTCATAAAAGCTTATCTGTATTTTGAATGCATACTTATTGAGAATTTCCATCATTTAATATATATCCATAATTGCAAAAGGGCATACTCGTCCAAAAAATAATCCCCAAATTGGGGAAAAGGACTAATTTTTAAGTATCAACATAAATAAAGGATCAATTTCAGTGTTACAAAAAGTCAAAACACCAAATCTATATTGACCGAAATTTAAAGGACTAAATCGTAGGTTTCTATATTTATTTCCTGAAAAATAAGTACGGAGTATTTAATTGATTCTCATCAAACATAGGAAAGAACAATGCACATATATAACAGGGAAAGAACAATCATGAGTAGTGACTTGACCCTGCACTCTCCATACTTTTTTTTTTGAAACATAAAGTGAATATGCTATGTAAACAAGACCATGCATTACACTACAACTTGTAACGAACACCCAAAAAAAAAATTCTTGTTAATGATAATAAAAACTAAAACTTCAAAGGAACAGGAATTTGTAATTTCCCTACATATTATATCACCAGTAAAGATAAAATCTTAGTTTATATAGCGATCGAGCGAAAGTTCGAATGAAGCAAATCATGTTCAAAACTCCAGATACTCAATCCCCCATCAAATAACAATTCACAATTTAGATTTCTGTCAATTATGCTAATGGTAGTTCAGTCGTGTCGAAGGACAAAGACATCAGCTTATAAGGTAATTCATAAATGCCATTTCAATTAGATACAATGAATACATGCAATAATGCAATGTAACTAAAAACCAGATACATAACCAAAGTAGGTGTAACTTGGCAGCACATGGCTTCAGTCAAAGTTACAAGTAGTAAGGCTTGAAGCAATTTCTCATTTTAAGGAGCACAAAAAAGGGTAAGAAGTTATGACTTACATATGAAACACACTGTTCCAGAATAGTTAAAAATGTCATAAGACTCATAACCTATTCAATTATTATATGAAAAGATTTAGCATCCATCTCAAACTTCCAAATACTAGGCTAGCGTGACGTCTAACCACCACCAATCTGCCAAGAAATGTCAATATCAAACACAAATAATAAAGAGTACAAGTTCTAACAGTGACTTGCTCTGCATTATGCATGTATGAAATGCCCATAAATCTCAATTTAAGCTTAATTAGTATCTACATCTGTCACAAATACACAAAGACAAACTGTAACAAGTACAATGATAGATGTTTTGTTGTAATGATCTAACAACCAGGATAGGAAAAGAGAGTTTACCAATCATAATATATGAAAATCCAAATATATAAATAAATAAATAAATCAGAAATTTCAGGTCGGTTAGGGGCAAATAGGGACCAAACCAATGCCGGAGCGCACGTGCGCGCACGAGAGAGAGAGAGAGAGAGAGATAGAGAGAGAAAACAACGACAACAAGAGAGAGAGAGAGAGAGAGAGTATCTGAGCGTGAACCACCGGCTAGAGAGGGACAGAAAGCCACCGCTAATTATGGAGGGAGTCAATGGACATAGGGGAGGAGGGGGAGGAGAGGAGGCTCGATTTTTCTCAGCTAGGGCTTGCAGAGTGCTTAATTTGGGGATTTTTACTACTCAGATTTGAGAGAGCTGAGTTTTGAGTTTGTGGGTCCCAAATATTTTTGTATAATTGTTTCTAAGTCCCTTGTGTTAGATTCGGTGTGAAAATAGAAGTCATCTTAGCATTTCTATTTCCAAAAAGCTACCCATTTTGACAAAGCTTGAAAAACTAAGAAAAAGTAAAATGAAATCACTTTGAGGTCCAATAAACTGGCTAGCTAACATAAAACGTCTACTCTCCGTCCTAGATTTATAGTATTTCTATTTTTGGATGTCCCATTACAAGAGTTTTCTTTAGCAACTAAATATACTTTATCCAAAAAAAAAAAAACAAACAAAAAATACTTTATCTATACGATTTTTAAGAAGAGCATTTGTGCTCACCCATTTCTTACATAGGCTTCCACTGGATAACATGTGTTCTATTCCATTCTCATTTTGCTAATTTATTATCATTAACACAATTATTGAAATGGGACACATATATGTCATCCAGTGGAGGCCTATGTGAGTAATTAGTGATCGAAAAATGCTCTCATTTCCAAGTTACCCTTCACTATAATAAACTTTCACACTTTTTCTTTGATGTGCTAGAATTTTCAAATTCAAAAAGAGTAATAATGGAAAGTTGAAAAATTCCACCATGTACAATTAATCGAGTAATGCTATGCTTTAAAATTTGCATCCCAACACGTGACAGTGAGTCTACTTAATTTTTAGGGTAAAATGCATTTTATACCCTATTTTGCACTTTGGTCCTTAAATAAATTTTTGTGGAATTTTACATTTTCTGGCAGTTTGCCCCCTTTGTCACTTTTAGCCGTTAGAAGTATTGAGGAAAGTTATTTTAATTACATATACACCCCTATTCTTTGCCCATTTTTCACTTTGCTCCATGTATCTCAATCGCGCATCACTAATATCCCCTATACTTTGGACTGAAGTGAAACCGTTAGTAAATTGGTTAGATTTAACGGGTAAAAGCCTACATAAGCCATGTTTGGCAACAACTTTCATTTTATCAATACTTATGAAACTCCAAAAGCTAAAATTAAATATTTAGCAAAATAGCCTCTGCAATTGCAATTAGTCAAAAGCTACCTTGGACAACTTTTACCAATTGCAAATTTTTGTGATTTAATTACATAAGAAAAGAAGCTACCAAATAGTCCACAAGAGGTATTGTCGAGCTCTTTAATAGATTTATGTCTTTGATTGAACTCTGCTACTAATTAAAGTGTGATATATCTCCTGATTAGGATTATTTCATATCTAATAAAACTCCCCTTTTGATTTACCAAAAATAAAACAAGGGACAAAGTTAAAAAGGTCTAATTATAGGGGTATATATGCAATTAAAATAACTTTTTTAGTTACTTTTAACAGCTAAAAGTGACAGAGGAGGCAAACTGACACAAATTGTTAGTTGTGTGACCAAAATGCCACAAAATTTGTTTAGAGACCAAAGTGCAAAATAGTGTATAGTTTGAGAGTGTAAAATGCATTTTACCATATATGATTTTTATTAGATGATGTTAAAGTGACCCACATTTATTCTAGGTTATCTCACTGCCACATGTGTTAGGAGAGTACATTCGTGATACAAAATTTGGAAGCATTAGCATTACAACAATCAAAAGAATTCCTTAAAAAGAGGTGGACTTGGGTACGACGCCATAAGAATATTAGGTACAACAATTATAGGGATGCATACTAAATGACACACTAAACGACACATTGTACTTTAAATACATATACCTTGTGCTATTTGAATTTTCCACACTTTATTGTGCATCACTTACACAATACATAGTACATGCATTTAAAACTGGTGTGTCGTTTAGTGTGTCATTTGTATCCCTATCATTTTTGTACTAGTATTAGGTAACACTGAGTAGTCATTAGATAAAGTGACAAAGCAAATTATGGACCGAATTAACCTTAGCTAGACCATTAGGACCTGTTTAGGCGCCATATCATGAATATGAATGGCCCCATCCACAATTTTGTAAAGCATTTTAGAGTAAAACTCCATCATCCTTGATGAGATCAATACGTACGTGGAACCTGAAGTTTTGCTTCATTCATGCCTAATATTTTTCCAACCAGTCTTAACTACCAAACAAATCTCTCTAACTACATGACCTAACAGTCACCCTAAGAAAAAAAAAAACAGTCACCCTAAGAAGAATTTTACTATTAAAAAAAAAATTTTTTGGTGGTGGGGGGCGGAGAATCTCTTAACGGTTTTTTGAATTGATGAGATGAAGTACTCAAGACCTAACAGTCAACCTAAGACTAGACTTCTCATCTTACCTCCCTATTTTGCATGATGTGTTTGTTAATTGCCTTTGATGATCTTTGTTTCTTTTTAATAATCCAATTTTTGGTAAGCACAAATTAAGGGAATAATTAAGTTCACCTTGAACTCATATAACACAAATCCAAAACAAATAAGAACCGTACACGCGCGGGCGTCTGCAATTTACACTTAGCATCTCTTTGATTTGCAAATTTAGAGAATGAGCAAGAAAGCCAAACGATATCAAAATTTATTGTTCTAGTGTTTTTTTTATGATTTTTATTTTTTTTTATTATTTTTTATTTTTTTATCAATGTTGAAGTAACACTAGGAACCTAAAATTAAAATTTCAAAATATGATAGAAACTCTATAAATTAAAATTTCTAAATTATTTATCATCCTACTTTCTTTTCCGTCATATTTTTGTCAGTACGACGTTCCCTAATTAACATTTTTTTTTTCTTTTCTATTTCTTAACTAAATCCATAAACTAACTCTTGCATTTGATTTACGTTAATTTTCTTTGAACTTCAATTATTTGACTTGGCACAATACTACAAACTTCTAAGACCATTTCAATCTTTGCTTGTCTGCTTCTTATTATCGACAAAGGACTCAAATTTGTCATCCATGGACTTTTAGTAGGGAGGAACTTCATATACCAATATATATATATATATATATGTATATATCTGTGTGTTTGTGTGCGCGTGGATAATATTATATAAAACATGAATCGCAAGTCGTCATGAAGGATAAAGTCTGTTCGTTAAACTCTGGCCGGCCTCCATAACTCCCACATCAATGGATGGAGAGTGGTCAAGTTGAGTTTATCCTTAAAAAAAGTCAAAATTTACAAACCGAAGAATAAGAAAAACAATATCAAAGATTTGCACCTTTTATTATTATTATTATTTTTTCATGTTGAATAATAAAGAGCGCAGGCATTATTGAATGATCCAAGATTTTCCTTCCAACAGTTTTTTAGGGCTAGTTAGTGATAATGATATTTTATAGTTCTTGTATGGGCATAGGTCCAACAAAAAAATCACTTTAGTGAAAAGTTCTTGCACTTAGTGAAAAGTTTCTACATTAATATGTGTACACTGTACTTATATTTTGAAATTTCACAAAACTACTTTTCTAAAATTTCAGAAATTCACAAAAGTGTGTAAGCAGGAACTTTTCACAAACTGTAAATTTTTACGGTCATTTAGACTCTTAAATTTAGAACCAGGGACTTAACGCCAATTATCCATTTTTTAAGGCCTAATTACACTTTACACGCTTACGTTATACTCGTGTTTTCAATTGATACACGTTCTTCTTCTTTCTTTTGTTCAATTGAACCCTTGAATTTCAAAAATTCATTTAACCCTATCCAAAGTCTGATATTATTGGCTTAAACTAACGAAAATTTTCACGGGAGTGGTGTGTATTGCAGCTAATGCTTACCTGTCACAGGTGAGGTTAAGACAAACGAAGGAGATTATGAATAGTGCAAAAATTCGCATTCAATCAGATTCGATATTGCAGTCATTTAGACTCGAAATTGCAATATATGATTTTCACACCATTCACCAATGTCCTTCATTTGTCCTAACATAACTTGTGACATGTAAGCATGACCCGCAATTCACGTGACAATTCCGATAATTTTAGCCAATGGCGTCAGACTTTGGGTCTAATTGAATGAATTTTTTAAGTTCAAGAATTTGATTGAGCAAAAAAGAAAAGCAAAGAATATGTATTGACAAATTGAAAACACGAGTATAATATAAGGGTGTAAAGTGTAAATAGACACTTTTTTTTTTAATTATTTTTAGAGCCTGTAGGCATCATCACCATTCCCGCTTCTTTTTAGGAGTAATACTCTGCTTCATAAATTTAAATCTCGCAATTGATTTTTAAATGCTTTAATCGTTGTACAATGTTCGGTGATACCACGTGTTGCGGCAGAAGTTGGTGCTATCACATATCATTGTATGTGGTATAACTTGAAAAGTATTTGAGAACCAAATTTGAGATTAAAATTCGAGAATCATAGCGTTACTCTTATTTCAGACATAAAATTCACACTCCCAATTGATAAAAACTATTGAAAAGATTTTAGTCTAGTTCATTAGAAATATTTCGAACTGTTTCACTTTGTGATTAACACATGTGCAGTCCAAATTGACAATTTGGGTCAACAATATCTCATAACAATACGAATGTACTTAAAGAACTTTGTGAAGAGGGCTCCTTAATTACGATTATTTGTAATTATCAACTATATATACTATATGTACTATATACTAGCTATATTTTATCAACTATATGTACTATATATTAGCTATTAATTGAGATAGCAACTATATGTACTAATTGAGATTAAGGCCCGATTTGACAAAATTAATAATTAAGTATTGAATTTTTAGTATTGCAAATTTTAAGTAATTGAATTTGCTGTTCTAAAAACAGTGTTTCATTCAATAAATTTTTTTCAATAAGACGTTTTTGCCTAATCTTTTTAGTAGGTTTTTGGCCACTTTTTGAAAGATGTGGCACATTATCAAACGCACTGGAAAAAAATTAAATTCTGAAACTTTTTATTTTCAGCACTTAAAGTGGTTATCTAACATATGCTTAGCAAGGGGGCAAATTAATGAACTCCACCAATTAGATTTAATTAATGCCATGTTTGGCAATTATTAATTATTAGCTTCACCAAATATTCATACCTACAAGTCGATCTTTAGGAACTTTAAGTCTTTAACTATGCTAGCTTCTCACGTTTAGTGTGTAGGATTCTTGGGGACCATATTTTTGGTGCCAAAATGGGAACTTTCTAAGAAGACTCTGCCTTTTGAAAAGTGGAATATTTCATGCTTAAAGTGAGTCTTTGAATGATATTCCGTGGTCCAAGTTAAGCCAAAGAAAGACAAACGTGCATGAGTTTCTTAGCATAGATATGCATGTCATGCCATAATTGGATCACGCATGTAAAATGATGAGAATGAAAAATCCTATAAATACCCATATCCATTAAGTGTTGTACTTAAGGTTTCACAACTTCAAACTCTAGTTCAAGGCCATTAAAGCTTCAATTGTATTTGTTCATCAGAACTTAAATCAATCTCTCTCTCTCTCTCTCTCTCTCTCTCTCTCTCTCTCTCTCTCTCTCTCTCTCTCTCTCTCTCTCTCTCTCACACACACACACACACACAGAGATGGAAGGACCAATTCTTGGCCACCAGCCAGCATCATTTGGAAACATGATCACTGTGCTCAGCATAGATGGAGGTGGAATTAGAGGAATTATCCCTGGAACAATGCTCAAATTTCTGGAATCTGAACTTCAGGTAGACTTGAATATTTTGGATCCCAAATTAATTAGTTCACGAATGCTTTAGCAGTTGTATAGTAGTCTATGGTACCACATATCACTTCATGTGGTACAAATGATAAAACATTTAGCGCTCAAATTTGAGATTTAAATTTTGGTGTAACTAGAGAGGTGCCACTCACTTTGTAAGTGCAAGTAAGTTGGTGCTTGGTTCTGGGGATATGCCCATTTTATCTTTTGTAGATGCTGTTTGACTTTTCTTTTTGTTGGAATAACCATTTTTCGAAAAAAATAAAAAATAAAAAATTGAGAAATTCTCCCATGAGCCCTACATGGTGTGACAGTCTATTGTATACCATTAATCTTTTGAGTCCCAAGTGGATTCCACAGTTATCGACGGTCTATACCAGGCCGTCACATCATGGGACGGACTCATGGGATAACTTCTCGTGGTTGGAGGAAGTTATGACCTTTGAATTTTTTTGAAAGGACATTTTTTATACCCTTGTAAAATAATTTAATTAAAAAATAATAAGAACAAATAAAATAGTGTTAGAAAAATATCTTTTGATACGTACCCTTGCCTTTATAGTTCTTAATTAATATGCAATCTGTAGATCTATGATGCCCCCAAAAATATTTCTTAATTAATATGCAATCTGTTTGCTATTGTAACATGAATATTCTATAAAACTCCATTTCAATTCAATTCATTTCATTGAGGTTCCGTTGGGCTTCCGGAGTTAATTAAGGAAGAAGTTGAAAAGGAAAGGAAATAATAAAAACAAATTCATGCTTAATTTATTTGAGAAAATAAAAAATTTCAAACCATATAATAAACTCAAGAAAATAGCAAGCAAAATTTAAAATTTTTAAATTTATTTTTCACTATATTTCTTTTTCTTTACATTTTCTCACGGTTTTCCTCATCAATCAAACATAGAAGATTGTTTCATTACCATTTTCTTCTTCCTTTTTCCTCACTAAATCCATAAATCAAATATATAGATTATGGCCTTGTTTGGGAATGCATAAATATAATTTGGTTCAATACCATACGAATATTCTATCGTTTCTAAAAATTCAATGACAAGTTGGTTGTAAATAACATGCTTCAAGATTGATACTAGAATCAATACAGAGACCCTTTGCAGTAAAATAACAATTACCAAACACAGTAAAATCTTTACCTTGTGGACCACACAACTGGTTCCTAGTCTTTCTAAAAGCAACCCCTAAATCTTGCAAAGTTCTAAATATGCCACATTAGTCATTGGCGATTTGCTTAACCTTGCATGTGTCTTATAATCTACATGGTTTGATCATGGTGCAGAAGCTGGATGGTGAGGAAGCAAGAATTGCAGACTATTTTGATGTGATTACAGGAACAAGCACAGGAGGCCTTGTGACTGCGATGTTAACTGCACCCAATGAGAAGAACCGCCCCCTATTTGCAGCCAAAGAAATCAACGAGTTCTACCTTGAAAATTGCCCTAAAATCTTTCCACAAACCAAGTAAGATTATGTATACCAAACTTTACATAAATAATACTAGCTAGAATTTTAACACATATGACAATGAGACCAAAATTAACTACAGTGGTATAATTTGACTTTCTTCAAAATTTGTTTTAGGTGGTCATGCTCACGCAATATTGCAAATCAAATTTGCAATATAAAAGTAGAATGTATGGCATTATTACTCAACTTTAAAATAGCAGAAATGATTTGTGCACAGAATATTTGCACAGAATTTGTGCACAGAATTGATCCGGATCACTCATTTCGATAGTCCCCACACATTTTGGTATGGGGGCCACCGAAATGAGTGGTCTAGATCAATTCTCTGCACAAATTCTGTGCATTTTTCTGTGCTTATAGCATTACTGTTAAAATAGTTATTGTGATGCCACATATAGATATATGATACATATCATAGTTGCTAACATGTTTGCACTTTTTCTTCAACAGCTCTATATTAATTACTCCGAAGGTAGTAAAAGCCATATCAGGACCAAAGTATGATGGAAAGTATCTTCACTCCCTAGTTAAGGAAAAACTCGGAAACACTCGATTACACCAAACATTGACTAATGTTGTTATTCCAACTTTTGACATCAAGACACTCCAACCAACCATCTTTACCAGTTACGAGGTATTTTTTTTATTTTTATTTTTGTTAAACTCTAGGCCGCCTTGTCTGGATTATAAATTTAGCGAGAAAGAGGGATATATATATATATATATATTGGGTGATGCTATTTCCACTCCATCATTGAACTAAGACACTCCATGGTACTATTTTTAAAGCATGTGGTACATGCATGTCATGCATTACATACATGGTACCACATGCTCTGATAGTGGTACCATGGAGTGCATTGGTTCAACGATGGAGTGGAAATAACAATTCCCTATATATTTAACATTATAAAAATAAAACAATAATAAAAAAAAAAAAGGATAACAATTCTATTCCTTTTCATCATCTAAACCCAATTGAAAGGAACCAATTATAGTTGAATGAATATATGGATGATTGTTGTTTTTGTGCTTTTCATGGTTTTTTTAGGTGAACATTAAGCCAAGTTTAGATGCTTTACTGTCAAATATATGCATTGGAACCTCAGCAGCACCAACTTATCTTCCAGCATATCGCTTTGAAAACACAGACTCTGATGGAATAGTTAGAGAATTCAACCTTATTGATGGTGGTGTTGCTGCCAACAATCCGGTATATATTCACACACACACACAACACACAACACACACATATATACATACACTGATACACACACCCATGGGAAAACTGTGTCTTTGGTAAACAGTCACCTAGGCCTGGTCACTGTGACTCCCTTTGTGATGAGGCACCCTTCTCTCGAAGTTATGGGGGCTATTTTGTCGTGCTCCTTAGAGGGAGTTTTCTATCTCTATATATATTATATATTAATTAACACTCACAACTCGTTTGGGATTGCTATTTGAAATAAGAAAATTTTGATTGATATATTTTATTGAAGTTGGTTTTTTTCGTATATACATTCTAAAATGTAGTTGAATGTTTAGAATTGTTGTGAAAATAAGACGGTTTTTTTTTAGGAGAAGACGTTTGACAATCTACTTAAAAGAGATTTTTTTTAATGAAAAATTGCCAAAAAGGATAAAAAGGATAGTATAACCGACAATTATGGGACAATCACGGTCTTTTAGAAAATGAAGGGCTTTTTCGATAAATAAGAATCTCTTTTTTCAACTTTAAAACGAAGTTGATATTTAAAAAAATTATTAAAAGTTGGTTGTCAAACCGACTCAGATTTTTCAATATATTAATAATCATTTCATAACAGACACTGAAGTTGATATCTTATAACACTCATCAATTTGATCCCTTTTTTTTTTACTTCCCTACATCTAACAACTTCTGTTATAATTTAATGTTGCAGACCTTGGTAGCAATTGCCCATATAACCAAGCAGATTATGAGAAGAGATCCTGAATTTTTTCCAATTAAGAAAATGGACTATGGTAAAATATTGGTTATTTCATTAGGGACTGGCTCATCAAAAGCTGAACAAAAATATGATGCAGAGGCTGCAGCCAAGTGGGGTGTGTTGGGGTGGTTAACCAGTGGTGGTTCAACCCCATTGATTGACGTGTTTTCTCAAGCAAGCGGTGATTTGGTGGACTTTCACCTTTCTGTGGTTTTTCAAGCCCTTCAGTGTGAAGAGAATTACCTTCGAATTCAGGTGTGTGTCCTTTTTCTATCTTATATAGTTGGAAATTCTTATAACATAATAATTCGGTGACTCCTGAAAAAAGAAGATGCTTTTTCAATAGTTTGAGAAAAGCCGGCTATCGTAAATCAATGACCATTGCATTAAAATACATGCTCTAACCTCTGAGTTAAGCGGGCTCATGTAACAAAAATTTTACAAGAAAAGGAATTCTTAACTTGTAACTATAATTTTCATTCTTGGCTATTCATAATTAATATGAACATGGAAAAGATATAGTACATGCTAATAAAATCTTGTATAATTGAATTAATGAAATATTTAAGGGCAATGTTGGAAATGTAAAGAAAATGATATGGTTCTGTCTCATTCTCATATTTGTTTGTTACTTACTGAAAACAAGCATTATGTTAAAAAGCCGTTTAAAAAGGCCAAGGGTAGGTTATTGAACCGGTTCTACAAATTCAAATGTTTGGTGAGTACCGATTTTTTGTATAAGAGTCCGTTCTCAATCTAACATCTCTCTTAAAATTCGGTGTTTTCGATTTTTCGAAAAATACAAGTATTTCATTTTGAATTAAAACATTTTATTGTTATGGTGGTTCTTACAAACTTACTTATTTTTCTAACATTTGAAATTGCAGGATGATTCATTAGAAGGTACAGTCACTTCGGTTGATGTAGCTACAAAGGAAAATTTGGAGAATCTAGTAAAAGTTGGAGACAAATTACTAAAGAAACCACTTTCAAGGGTTAATGTGGATACTGGCCTTTTTGAGCCTGCTGATGGTCATGAGACTAACGAAGATGCTCTAAGAAGGTATCAATTGACCTTTACTTTTATACACATTTTTTAAAGAAATTTGTTCAAAAGTCCCGCATATTGTATTAATTTGATAATAAAGGACAATTGACTGCTTTTAATTTTAGTCAAAAGTTCCAAATTAGTTAGTGAAACTTAATGAAATCAAATACTTATGTTACAAATTTTCGTATAGATAGTTATACGAGATTTAAAATTTTCACATAAATGGTTATGTGATATTTTTGTATCTATTTTACTAATACTAAAAAGAGGGGTCGGAGCGAAGACCCAAAAAAAAAAAAGTAAAAAAAAAAAATCTATCTTATAGAACTTTTGATTGGATTAAATTCTATGTTGACATTCTTTTTTAAATTTTTTTGTAACAAAATTCTGATCTTGCAGGTTTGCAAAACTACTTTCTCAAGAGAAACATATACGCGAAGCTCAGAAACATATTCGCGAAGCTAAATCTAAATCAGATGGACAATTTGGAGATTTCAATTAATATCAATATAGATGGAACAATATTTTTTAAGTAAAAAATATAGTATTTGTTCTTAGTATTTCTAAATAAAGCCCAGTAGGGTTACAATTTCTCAATTCATTGATTCATTAATTCATTGTATTTTTTTTTATCACATTAATTCATTGTATCGAATATACATTGTATTTTTTAATTATTATATGACCTTTAATTTGATGATTGTAGAACTTTCTCTCAACATTTGTGCTATTTTAAACTCAATGGATAATTAATTGAGACAACAGTCATGGTTTAAATTTTAAGTGTAACAAAAATTAGAGTTTTCATGATAGACGTATCGATTAAATGTGCACATAAACAAATGTATTAGAATGAAGCTTTTAAGACGTGATCAGAGTATCTTATGGAGAATTCATTGATCAGAGTATCTTATGGAGAATTCACTAAATGTATTGAATGAATGTTTTGTTTTTTTAAGCTATAAGTTGTTTTTGTTTATAGGATTAATATATTTCACCTACTTATTAGTGCAGCCAAACTCCAACTATACTAAAATCATTAAGAAAACAAATTAAGGTCAAAACAAACTGAGTGTAAATGTATCTTTGGGATATGTGTTGGGAGTTAAAGTGTAAAAATAATGTGCGAATGAGTATTGGAAAATCTGCTTAAAAATGGTAAGTTGGTCACCTGGTCTCATCCTCTGGAATGGGGAAAAAAAAATAAAAGAAAAAGAAAAAAGAGAGTTAGTATAATAGTAACATTTTAAGATAAAGTTTGGCTTTGGGAACCAATACGATAATGGTGCGTTTGGGTGTCCCTTGAATTAAAATTCCCCACCCACATTTTACATAAATTTTTTACATAGAAGTTACCATCTATGATAGACCAACTTGAAGGAATGGAAATTATCTAAAAATTTATACTTAAGATAGCGATATTGTTTATCTCAACAAACTTAGGAATGAACACCTACAAAAGATAAACGATGAGAAAATTTTTAATTTTAACATAGACTCATCAGTCATCAAGAATAATGTTATTACTTTAAAATGCTTTACAAAATAGTGGGTGGGGCCATTCATATTCATGGTATGCACAAACAGGTCCTAATGGTATGCGTTTTAGGCTAATTCAGTCCATAAGTTGCTTTGGCTCTGTATCTAATTAGTCTTTATACCTAATATTCGTCTAGTGTACGTCTTACCAACAAGTCTTCTGCGTAGTGTCTAGAAGCAGATGCAAAAATTTAAAGTAGAGGGGCTTGACAGGAGCAGAACCAGGATGTTGTAATGGGGCAAAATATACCGGATTTGAGGTCAACACCCCTAAGCCAATTTCTATTAACTTTGAAAATTTTAAATCAATTATGTTAAGCTAAAGTGAGAAGAAAATGTATTTGACAACTTTTAGGATACGTTGGATAGCATTCGCATTAATATTTGAAAAACTACTTTTTATTTGGACTCTATGACTTGGTTCATGGTTTAGGATGGATTGAAATATAATTAGTATTGAAAAATTAACACAAAAACTCCAATGCTCATAAAAGAGTAGGCTTTCTAAAAATTTAGGGGGGCATTAAGTATAATTTTTAGGGAATGTCAAGAATTTTCCAAAAGTTTGGGGGGCTCTGTCCCTCTTTAGGTCCGCCCCCTGGTAGTGTGCTGATGGACTATCTTTTGTAGTGCCAATGCATGGAGAAATCATTGCGTGTGACCATCATATAGTAAGACTTTATTGTAATTTCTATATTATTATAGGACCCACAGAATAACAAATTACGGTGGAAGTTACTCGAGATAATTTCTCCAATGCAAGAGACTACTTGTAAATTCCATGTATGTATGTATATATACATATGTATATACGGATATATTTATATATAAAGAGACAAGAGACAACCCAGAAGTCCTTAGTCATGCTCATATGTTCTATGGTTTTGAAGGCTTTCCTTTGTGCATGTGATGCTGGTTAAATGGACATGTTGTTGGGATATGTATATATATATGTACAAAAAAAATTTACCCACCCAAGACCTCTACTCTCTCAAGATTGGATCTCAACTTCTCTACTTGTCTCTCTTTGCTCTCTAGGATGTGGTTCTATATATAGAAATATAAATTCTAATCTTATAATAATAAGAAACTTTTTCTTTCACAAGAAACCTAATAAGAATATGAAACCTTCTCACTTGGTAACCTAACCCTAATAGGAAATAAGAGATTCTGCTACTGTTCCCCGATCCTGCAAGCAACCTGCTCATGCGGATGTTGGAAATTTTGGGTTTTCCTTTTGTGGGCTCGGATCCATTTGCACATGGGTTTCCAAGTGGGTTTGGGTCCATCTGCATTTTTGGGGCCCACAAATTGGTTGAATGAGAAATTGATATATCTGTATTGCTTCTCTAAAATCCCTAGCAGTTTTTCCAAGGGTTAATACACCCTTTCCCACCGAATGGACATGCCTATCACCACCACATGTTTTTCCAAACAGCCATATCTGTTCGGAGATTACAACCTTTCCTCTCAAGTGTCGTGTCTGTTTGGGCGGACTCTTGTCTGTCTATTTATTCAGCAGATTGCATATCATTTAGAGATAGAAGAAAAATTCCCAGATATAGTTTTGTATTGAAAGAGTCATTGTTTCATGAGAGAGATTACTTAGTTTCGATTCACCGGACTTGTTGTTTGAAGTGCTGCTACAACAAGTGTAAAGATTGTTGTATGTTGGGAGACGATTGCTATCAATCGTGAGCACCATAGCGGAGCAAAATCGTCTTAAGGACATAGAACACCGTTCTAGACTCAATCTACAATTTTCTGCATTCAATCTCGGTGTCTGCAAATATCTTTGTGTATTGTAAGTTTATTGTTAATTTATTTATTTACAGTGACTTGTTTGATTTTTGTTTGGTTTTACATAATCTATATCAACAATCTTAAGCCGATTTTTACGTTTATGATTCTGTAATCCTGATAAATAGTTTATGGTCTGTGAATCTGAAATCCGAATCTGGAGTTAGTGTTTCTAAAATCTGAAATTGGAAATATGGAATTTGGTATATACTTTAATTTGTGTTTCTGTTAATATGTTGTTTCTTTGAAATCTAGACAACTATTATTTACTCTCTATTTTGATAAACTGGGTACTGTTGTTTCTATTAGATTTAGTCTGCCAATTTGATATTTAGCCTTTATGATTCGGAAATTCTAGTATGGTTAATTAATGTACTCTGTTTCGTAAATGGTGTACAATCCCATATCTATTGTACTCTGTTTTTTATAACTGCAATGTGCTTTATAGTCTGGGTATTTTATTTTACTGTTCATTCTGTTTTGTTCAGCCAAGTTTCTATCTTTAATTTATTTTAGTGCATTTGCCTAGATATCTATACATATATATTATATATATATATATTAAAATATACATGCTTTTTGACCTTTGGTATAATACTTTGTCATACATTTACCTTTGGCTGGAACTTTGTCCTTGTTGGTAGTATCAATCGTTTGTGTATTATTTATATATACATATATATTGGCTCTCTGATACATACATATATCAGTGTAGAATTTCATAAGTTCCAAAGTGTTAATTCTGTATGAGTAATTCTTTGGTGACAACTTTCATACAACTTTCATACAACCTTATAAAAAGATGTGTCTATCTCTCTCCTGTGATGTCACTGGACCCCACAATGACACAGGAGAGAGATAGACACATCTTTTAAGAGGTTGTGTGAAAGTTGTATGAAAGTTGTCACCAAAGAATTACTCATTCTGTATATATTGGACAGAAAATGGCCACTGAAAATGTCAATGCCAATGCAACTAGTAATACCAGTGCGAATAGAGTGAACCCAATCATTGCTCCCGTTCCAACCGTTGTGACTCCTGCAAGTGTCACTCATGGTGAAAAGCCAGAGAAATTCAATGGGACTGACTTTAAGAGATGGCAACAAAAAATGTTATTTTACTTGACAACCTTGAATTTGGAAAGGTTCTTGCAGGAGGATGCTCCTACAATTAATGAGGGCGAAACCGACCGTGTTACCGTGGCGGCCGTTGATGCATGGAAGCATTCGGATTTCCTATGCAAGAACTATATCCTTAATGGATTGGACAACACGTTGTATAACATATATAGTCCAATCAAAACGGCTAAGGCTTTATGGGAGTCCTTGGAGAAAAAATATAAAACGGAAGATGCTAGTATGAAGAAATTCGTAGTCGGTAGATTCTTGGATTTTAAAATGGTTGACTCCAAGACTGTTGTAAGCCAAGTGCAAGAGCTCCAATTGAATTTGCACAAAATTCATGCTGAATGTATGTCTCTTAGCGAGTCCTTCCAAGTGGCGGCTTTAATAGAGAAGTTGCCACCATCTTGGAAAGATTTTAAAAATTATCTTAAGCATAAGCGCAAGGAAATGGGACTTGAAGATTTAATTGTGAGATTAAGGATAGAAGAAGATAATCGGAATTTTGAAAAGAAAGCAGGAAATAATTCCATGGTCTCAAAAGCAAATATTATGGAACAAGGACACAAAAATAAAAATAAGAAAAGGAAGCATTTTGGTGAGGGTCCAAGTCAAGGTGCTAATGGTGCTAACAAAAAGTTCAAGGGAACTTATTGGATTTGAGGTAAGCAAGGACATCGTGCCAAGGATTGTCGCAAGCGCAAAGAACAAGGGAACTTTAAGAAAAAGCCAGCTCAAGCACATGTGACTGAAGTGGACAATTTTTTTGAGGATGTTTTCGAACTTAACCTTTTTGCGATGATATCGGAGGTCAATTTGGTGGGCAATCCGAAGGAATGGTGGATTGACACTGGTGCTACTTGTCATGTATGCTTCGAGCGGAAGATGTTCACTACATATCAAGAAAATAATTCTGGTGAACCACTCTATATGGGAAATGCTGCTACCTCCAAGGTGCAAGGTCAAGGGAAAGTAGTGTTAAAGATGCCTCTGAAAAGGAGCTCACCTTGAACAATGTGCTACATGTTCCGGATATCCAGAATAATTTGGTGTCCGGTCCTTTGTTGAGTAAGAATGGATTTCGTTTGGTTTTTGAGTCTGATAAGTTTGTCCTCACTAAGAATGGGGTGTATATTGGAAGAGGATATCTCTCCGATGGTTTATTTAAAATGAATGTAATGGCTATTGTACCCATAGTTAACAATATTAATAGTAAGACTATTTCTTCTGCTTATATGCTTGAGTCCTTTGATATGTGGCATGGTAGATTAGGACATGTTAATGTTGATACTATACGCAAATTACGTAATTTAGATATGTTGCCTAAATTCCATATTGATCCAAAGCATAAATGTGAAATTTGTGTAGAATCTAAATTAACGAGAACTCCTTTTAGTTCAATTGAAAGGAGCACAAAACCTCTAGAATTAATTCATAGTGATGTTTGTGACTTAAAAATGGTGCAAACTAGAGGTGGGAAAAAGTATTTTGTTACTTTTATTGATGATTGTACAAGGTACAGTTATGTGTATTTGCTAAGAAGCAAGGATGAGGCACTAGAAATGTTCAAACATTACACAAACGAGGTTGAAAATCAATTAAGCAAGAAGATAAAGACTTTAAGAAGTGATAGAGGTGGTGAATATGAATCACCTGTAAAGAACACGGTATAGTTCATCAAACTACTGCTCCTTATTCACCTCAATCAAACGGTATTACTGAACGCAAGAACCAAACCTAAAGGAAATGATGAATGCTTTATTGATCAGTTCAGGGGCACCTCAGAATTTGTGGGGGGAAGCGATATTGTCAGCAAATAAAATTCTGAATAAGCTGCCCCACAAGAAATTAGACAAGACTCCCTATGAATTATGGAAAGGTTGAAGACCTTCCTATAAGTATCTCAAAGTGTGCGGGTGTCTAGCAAAAGTAGCAGTTCCTGCTCCTAAAAAGGTCAAGATAGGACCAAAGACAGTTGAATGCATTTTCATTGGATATGCAAACAACAATACTGCATATCGATTCCTTGTGCATAAATCAGAGATATCTGACATTCATGTCAATACGATTATTGAGTCAATGACAGCGTCGTTCTTTGAAACGATATTCCCTTGTAAAATGGCACAAGAAAATAGGTCTCTCAAAAGGACTCATGATGCCATAGAAAGTAGTGCTCAAGAGAACATTGAAGACGAATCTAATGAGAATGAGAATGAGAATGAAAATGAAAGAGAGGTTAGAAGAAGCAAAAGGGCTAAAGTGACAAAATCATTTGGTCCGGATTTTCTCACTTATTTGTTAGAAGATGAGCCTCGCACATTTCATGAAGCAATGTCGACCCCTGAGGCACCTTTATGGAAGGAGGCTATCAATAGTGAAATTGAATCCATCATGCAAAACCATACGTGGGAATTGGTGGATCTTCCTCCCGGACATAAACCATTGGGTTGTAAATGGACATTTAAGAGGAAGATGAAAGCTAATGGATCAATTGACAAATATAAGGCGAGACTCGTAGTCAAAGGTTACAGTCAAAAGGAGGGTGTCGATTATTTTGACACATATTCATCTGTTACAAGAATAACATCCATTCGGATGCTATTAGCAATAGCATCAATTAACAATTTGGAGATACACCAAATGGATGTTAAAACTGCATTCTTGAATGGAGATTTGAATGAAGAAATCTATATGGAACAACCTGAGGGGTTTGTTTCTCCAAATCAAGAAAAGAAAGTTTGTAGACTTGTTAAATCCCTTTACGGATTAAAGCAAGCTCCTAAACAATGGCATGAGAAATTTGATGGTGTGATGCTGTCAAATGGGTTCAAAATAAATGAATGCGACAAATGTGTTTATGTTAAAAGCTCTAAAAAAGGCTACGTCATTGTATGTCTCTATGTAGATGACATGTTAATTATGGGTAGCAATAATGATATTATTAAAACTGCCGAGAAAATGTTGACCAGCAAATTCAACATGAAAGATTTAGGTATTGCCGATGTAATACTTGGGATAAAAATCACTAGAACATCTGAAGGCATCATCCTATCTCAATCTCGTTACATTGAGAAAGTTCTTGAGAAATTTAACAAGGGTGATACCAATTTATCGAAGATACCCATAGATGGAAATGAACATCTAGCAAAGAATATTGGGGAAGGAATAGGACAATTGGAATATTCCCGGATAATTGGTAGTTTAATGTATATCATGAATTGTACTCGCCCGGATATAGCTTATTCAGTTAGCAGACTGAGTAGATATACCCACAATCCAGGGGTAGACCACTGGAGGGCGATAATCAAGGTACTTAGATATTTAAAATATACTCTTGATTATGGACTGCACTACACTAGATATCCTGCTGTACTTGAAGGGTACAATGATTCTAACTGGATATCTGATTCTAAAGACTCAAAATCCACAAGTGGATATGTCTTTACATTGGGTGGTGCAGCAATATCATGGAAGTCCTCTAAACAGACTTGCATTGCAAGATCGACTATGGAGTCTGAGTTAATAGCTTTAGATAAAGCAGGAGAAGAAGCTGAATGGCTTTGACATTTCCTAGAAGATATTCCATGTTGGCCAAAGCCTGTGCCTGCTATCTGTATACATTGTGATAGTCAGTCAGCAATTGGAAGGGCACAAAACAGTATGTATAATGGTAAGTCTCGACACATTCGTCGTAGACACAATACTGTGAAACAGTTGCTCTCAAATGGAGTAATTTCTATTGACTATGTAAAGTCGAAGAATCAGTCAGCACGTAAAAAAAAACCGTCGGATCCTTATGATATGAATCCAAATATGAATACTCGTGTAAATGCTACGGCGTTCCCTTTAAGCGACGCGTTGCGCCTGCCTTCGGGTGTTTCGAAAAATGTGCAAGGGGCGCCGCATCGACGCTCGGGTGAGGTGTTAAATAAGCAAGGGTTCCCGCGCTCATCTGGGCCACCGCGGTTAAAGAAGCTAGTCCAGAACTATAGGCTTAGGTTAGCAACTTGGAATATAGGAACCTTAACAGGTAAAGCTATGGAACTAGTAGACACTATGATTAGAAGGAAGGTTAATGTAGTATATTTACAAGAAACAAAATGGGTTAGAGAGAAAGCTAAGGAGGTAGAAAAGACTGGGTATAAGATATTCTATACAGGGAAAGATAGGCATAGAAATGGTGTCGGAATCGTGGTTGACAAGAACCTCAAGGATAAAGTTGTAACAGTCACGAGGAAAGGAGACAGAATATTGCTTATCAAACTGGTAGTTGGAGTGGATACAATTAATGTGATTAGTGCATACGCGCCCCAAGTAGGATTGGATGATCATACTAAAAGACAATTCTGGGATGAGTTGGACGCCTTAATGCAAGAAATATCAGGAGGAGAGAAGATAATTGTAGGTGGAGATTTTAATGGCCATGTAGGCAAAGATAGATCTGGATATGAGAGGGTGCATGGGGGGTATGGTTTTGGAGATCAGAATGAGGCAGGGGTGAGTATTTTGGATTTCGCAATAGCATATGATCTTGTAGTAGCAAACACCTTTTTCAAAAAGAGGGAAGAACACTTGAGAACCTTTAAGAGTGGATCTAATAGAAGCCAGATCGATTTGTTCCTTGTGAGAAAGGCAGACCGCTTAGCATGTAAAGACTGTAAGGTCATCCCAGGAGAGAGTTTAACATCTCAACATAGACTTACTATTTTAGATATCCATATAAAAGGACAATGTCGTACTAGAAAAGACCCTATAAACCCGCGAACTAGGTGGTGGAACCTTAAAGGCGAGAAACTAGCAATATTCCAAGATAGAATGTATACAGAAGCACCTTGAAATTTGGAAGATGGAAGCAATACTATGTGGGATAGAATGGCAGGGTGCATCACGAGAATATCGAAGGAGGTCCTCGGAGAGTCGAAGGGAAGAGGGTTAGCTTCTAAAGATACTTGGTGGTGGAATGAAGAGGTACAAGCTGCAGTAAAAACCAAAAAAGATTGCTTTAAAAAGTGGCAAAATGATAGAAGTGAGGAACACTTCAAAAGCTATAAATGTGCAAATAAGGAGGTTAAAAGGACAGTTAGAGTTGCTAAAATGGAAGCCTATGATGCCTTCTACACCAAACTAGACACTAGAGAGGGAGAAAAATGTATTTATAAGCTTGCTAAGTCGAGAGAAAGGAAAACAAGAGACATTAATCAGGCTAAGTGTATAAAAAGCGATGACTCTAGGGTATTAGTGAACGACGAAGATATTAAGGAAAGGTGGAAGAGCTATTTTGAGAAGTTGCTGAATGAAAAGCATATGGATAACACAATGGAAGAAGAAACTGGAAGTTACGATGAAACTAGAGAATACAGATTCTATCGAAGAATAAGGAAGTTTGAGGTGGAATTTGCTTTGAAGAAGATGAAACCCAACAAGGCCTTAGGACCAGATGGGATCCCCATTGAGGTTTGGAAATGCTTGGGAGATGTGGGGGCATTTTGGCTTACAAAAATTTTTAATAGGATTTTAATGACTAGAAAAATGCCTGAGGAGTGGAGGAAGAGCATCCTAGTGCCTATATATAAGAGTAAAGGAGATGTACAACAATGCAACAACAATAGAGGTATTAAGTTGATGAGCCATACTATGAAGCTATGGGAGAGAGTGATGGAGCATCGCTTAAGAGGCGCAACATCAGTGTCAGAAAATTAGTTTGGATTTATGCCTGGGAGATCAACTATGGAAGCAATTTATTTACTTAGAAGACTAATGGAAAAGTATAGAGAGAAGAAAAAAGATCTACATATGGTTTTTATTGATTTAGAGAAAGCTTATGATAGAGTGCCTAGAGATTTAATTTGGTGGGTGCTAGAGAAGAAAGGAGTGACCAAGGGTTATATTGACGTGGTGAAGGATATGTATGATGAAGCAGTTACTACAATTAGATCACCAGTCGGAGAAACCAGCGAATTCCCAATTACCGTAGGCCTGCACCAGAGGTCGGCCTTGAGCCCTTATTTGTTCGCCCTAATTATGGATGAATTGACTAGACACATTCAAGATGAGGTCCCATGGTGTATGTTGTTCGCAGATGATATTGTCTTGGTTAATGAGACTAAAAGGGGACTCAACACTAAATTAGAAGCTTGGAGAGAAGCATTGGAGACTAAGGGGCTAAAGATAAGTAGGACGAAAACAGAATACATGGAATGTACTTATAGCAACAGTGGAAGTAGAGACAACGAAGCAGTGAAGATCGAAGATCAGGAGATCCCAAAGAGGGAACACTTTCGCTATTTAGGTTCAATGATCAGTAGAGACGGAGAGATTGGTGATGACATGACCCATAGAATTAAAGTGGGCTAGCTTAAGTGGAGGAGTGCTTCTGAAGTATTATGTGATCGGAGAATACCAGCAAAATTGAAAGGAAAATTTTATAGGACATCTATTAGGCCAGCTATGCTCTACGGGACAAAGTGTTGGGCAACAAAGAAACAACACATTAGCAAAGTGAGTGTAGCGGAGATGAGGATGCTAAGATGGATGTGTGGTAAGACTAGGAAAGATAGAATTAGAAATGAGTACATCCGAGAGACTTTAGGAGTGACACATATTGAGGATAAGTTGAGGGAGAATAGAATTAGATGGTTCGGCCATGTACAATGAAGACCTGTAGATGCACCTGTGCGAAAGAGTAATAAGATTGTAGTGCCTGGAATGGTTAGAGGGAGAGGCAGGCCTAGACTGACTTGGGAATATGTGGTGCAACAAGATATGAATATATATAATTTAAATGAGCATATAGCTCTTGATCGTGCAGAATGGAGAAAAAGGATTCATACAGCCGACCCCAATTGATTGGGACACAAGGCTTGGTTTGGTTTGGTTTGGTTTGGTTATGTAAAGTCGAAGAATAATATCGCAGATCCGCTTACTAAAGGTTTGATAAGAGAGCAAGTCAAAAACTCATCAAAGGGGAATGGGGTTAAAGCCTATGGCATAAGAGTCATCACAATGGAAACCCAACCTAACTGATTGGAGATCCCAAGATTTAGTTTCAAAGGGACAACCGAATTGTGTATGACTCAGAAGAGCACCGAGGAGCGTATACTCCTACCCAATCCTATGATGAGGCAGAGTGCTACCTGCAGCGTATTCAGGATAAGTAATACTTTTAATGATTCTTGTATCTTAGTTATCTAAGTGGGGTATAGCAGGATACTCTTAATGAGAGTCACCTATATGAGTGTGGAAAGTGGTCGTTCCTATAAGAATTTCTAAGGCTTAATTCTCTAGAGCACTCATGAAAACCAAGAGTTGTTCAGGGCCAAAATGAACACAACCATGAGAATTGAAATATGTCGGGAAGACATTGTGTGATATCTGTTGTCTTGGTTTACAACAATGGATGAATAGTTCAAGACATCACGTTCACTGATTAGCTAGTAAATCCGATGGATTATCACTATGGAAGGTTCAAAGCCACAAGCTACCTATCCTGATGCGGTGCCTTTCCTATTGAACTCTCTCAAGCGTCTGCATGAGCATTTGCATGGTGTCCAGTCAATTTCCATTCATGTGGGGGACTGTTGGAAAATTTGGGTTTTCCTTTTGTGGGCTCGGATCCATTTGCACATGGGTTTCCAAGTGGGTTTGGGTCCATCTGCATTTTTGGGGCCCACAAATTAGTTGAATGAGAAATTGATATATCTGTATTGTTTCTGTAAAATCCCTAGCAGTTTTTCCAAGGGTTAATACACCCTTTCCCACCGAATGGACATGCCTATCACCACCATATGTTTTTCCAAACAACCATATCTGTTCGGAGATTACAACCTTTCCTCTCAAGTGTCGTGTCTGTTTGGGCAGACTCTTGTCTGTCTATTTCTTCAGCAAATTGCATATGATTTAGAAATAGAAGAAAAATTCCCAGATATAGTTTTGCATTGAAAGAGTCATTGTTTGAGAGAGATTACTTAGTTTCGATTCACCGGACTTGTTTTTTGAAGTGCTGGTACAACAAGTGTAAAGATTGTTGTATCTTGGGAGACGATTGTTATCAATTGTGAGCACCATAGCGGAGCAAAATCGTCTTAAGGACATAGAACACCGTTCTAGACTCAATCTACAATTTTCTGCATTCAATCTCGGTGTCTGCAAATATCTTTGTGTATTGTAAGTTTATTGTTAATTTATTTATTTACAGTGACTTGTTTGATTTTAGTTTGGTTTTACAAAATCTACATCAACAGCGGATCCTCCCGTAAGTGACATTACAGAATGTCCACAGAATTTCTTCATTCCCATGCCCACCCGCGCGAGCTTCTCCTCCTTTGGCTTCTTGTCTTCGTTTTTGTCTTCTTTTTTGTCACAAAACCAAACACATGTGAAATAGGTCAACTATTGTGCTATTGAAACTAGTGAATAAATGCCTCTTTCTCTATACTTGGTCTGAAATGTTTATTTTTCACTATATATTTCGGCAGTGTCTTTAGAATCTGAAACCTATGCATTCATTAACTTATGAGTATTCATCTGTTAGACAATCTCCCTCCCTCTCCTCATTTTCCATGTCCACATCAGTGGCCATGTCAGATACCATACAAGCAAGTAGTTAGAAGTTTGTTTAGAGATAATTAGAATTAGTTAGCTTTGTTTTTCTAACTAAAAGTTACTTTCATTTGTTTAGTTCATCAATTTTCATATCAATGAAAAAGTTTTCTATTTGATTCTATTTTATCTCTCTCTTTAGAATCAGAAATTGAATCTAAGCAATTTTTACGCATTTTTTTCCAGCTATTTTCTCACCTTCCAAACAGTCTTCTGTTGTAACACCCGTACCTGGAAAAAGGGTTAACTATTATGTTAATATGCATTAATTTATATAATTAGTGTATAAAGTGGGTTAAGGGGAGGGTTTAGACTCGCCCGTATGAAAAGTGTTCAGAGAAGGACACCATTTAGAAAAGTCCCCAGTGAGGTGGAACAGGTACTGGAGTGGGACTCAATGAAGGGCCAAGTAATATTATTTGCATTTTAAATAATTAGATAAATTTTATATGATTAAATGGATATTTGTTAAGTTGCTTGCATATTATATTGATATATGTTACCATTTGGTATTAGTTTGGACACCCAAATAAGGGTATAAATGAGAAAGATTCATAATTAGTAGGTGCGATAGCAACTTCATATAATAATTGGGACCACGTTTGGGACCCATACGGGACTTAGACAAATACTCATTAGATAATTAGGTAGTTAATGGAATGTTTGGGGGGATTTTATAATAAGAACTTAAGAGTTCCGGGTAAACGAAAAAAGGGAAAATTTTAGATCAAGGCATCTCATGCTTATGCATGTGTAGGTGCCAAATAAGAGGGAGTCTCATTAACAGAAATTTAACAAAAACAAAGAGAGCTCGGAAAGAGACGACGAGATTCCGAGACGCCGACGTCGTTTATTCGTCCTTCCATTGCCGCCGTTCGTCCAATTCGTAAACCGAAGCCATATTCGGACTCGTGGAGGTGAGACGATCATTTCTATACCTTTAATTTACGTTTTAATTGTCGTAATTTGTGTGGCTTACACTAATCAATTACACACGGTTGCCGAATTCTTATAGGAATTACTCCGGAGAGAGAATAGAGCTAAGATTTGGTAAAATTCTGCATTTCTTGGAGTGATTTTGGGTAGACCTTGTAGAAGGTTTTTCCAACTTAAGCTTTGATGTGGTACATGTCTTGTGCTTCAATTGATAGTTAGGAAATGACAATTCTAGAAGTTATGGTTGAATTCATGCTAAATACTAGAATTTCATATTGATTTGGTATGAAATTAACATGCTTATGTGGTTATGTGCTTATATGTTAAGTGGTCAATGAATGATTGGGAGTAATGGTTCATTGTTGGAGTAATAAGGAAGGAGAAGAGGAAGAATCTGATAAATTTAGAAGTCCAAGGAATAAAAGTGACCGTGCGGCAGGCAAGGACGTGGTCTTCCGGTCCGAATGAACAATTAACCCATGAATTTTGCGATTACGTATGCTTACGTGCTTAAATTGTTGCATTATACATGTTCATGACATTCAATGCGCGTTAGTTTATTCACTAAGCATAATGCTTAAGAAAACTGCTTTCCTTTTTTTGTTGTGGTAAATAACAACCACCGTAGGTTCGGAGCAATACCCGGAGAGAAAATGACGTGCGTTGGGGAGATGGGAGAGATTTGGGGCTTGGTTAAATTAGTTCTCTTTGAACTTGTAATATATTATAAAAAGTGGTTCCTATAATGGTGGATTGGTATTTTGGTTGTAAACAAGAGGTTTAGTTCTTGTAACTTGGCTTTTGCTAGTTTGAAGTTGAACTTATATGTATAATTTCATGGTTTGGTTGGTTAAGTATAAGTTGTTGTATTGAACCGACCCGACAAGTCCGGATTGTGTCGTTAGTGTTTTGGACAAGTTTCTTTTGTATTCGAGTTGTTGGTTATCGCTTTGAGTTCATGTTCGACAGGATTTCATGGAATGTAAGGTTTTGATCAGAATTGTGTTTCAAAAACTTGATTTGATTCAAAGGGGTTGAGTTCATGGTTGGTTTGATCTAACTGTGGTTCTGTATATGTTCTACATGCTTGGTTAATGTTTAAACATGTTTAGGAGTGTTTTTGAATTGTTTTCTTGAGGTCCTATAAGGTTTGGATATATTTAGGTATGATTTGGATATGTTTTAACGGGGTTTTTAGTAACAGATTTGCATTCTGTAGAACCCAGATCGATCCGGATTAAAGGACGGATTGATCCAGCTATTGTGGGGGACATTCTGCGAGAAAAACAGCAAGATGGATAGATCTGGCCTAAAGGGCTGATTGATCCACATGCAATTTCACAGTACGTCCACTTTTACGGAAACGTGCATAACTCTTTCTAAAAAATTCAGATTCACGTGCCATTTTTTGCATTAGAACCGAGACTCAAAGACCTGTCTTTTAGTATAAAATTTTGATATACATCATTAATGACCATTTTACCCTTGGGGATATTTTGTCACCAAAAAAGTTCTTTATAGTGGGTTAATTCATGTTTCTTCCTAATTAGTGTAGTTTGGGACGTGCATAGTCTTGTTACACGTGTCCTAATCTACCAGGAGTGGGTTTGAGTGTGACAATTTTTGGTATCAAAGTAATAGGTTAGAGCATTGGGAACGAAAGACGTACGACGCGTAGTGTGCACACAACGATAGGTAGCTACATAATCATGCATACACGTTTACTAAACATGCTTTTAAAGCTGATTAGCATGCCATGTGTTTCTTAAAAGTAACGTGTACGTGTGTGTGTGTGTGTATTATAATGTGGATGCCAGGCACCATGTCTGGAGGTGAGAACCCAAATCGAATGGAAAGGGTGGAAAGGGCTATTGAAGGGTTAGCCCGAGCGGCAGAGACACGCGTGACAGAGGAAAGACCGGTTCAACCAAATCTAAATTCGAGAGAGGAAATTGTAACCATCTCAAAATTTTGTAAACAAAAGCCGACAATATTCCGTGGGAAAGCTAACCCGATGAGAGCAAGCTTTTGGATTTCTGATATAGAAAAAATCTTCAGGGTGCTACCATGTATGGAGGAACAGAAAGTTTTATTTGCCGCCAATACGTTAAAGATGAGGCGCAGTATTGGTGGTGTATAAAGTTGGGACCCAGTCAACTGATTAGTTGGGATCCATTTCTTGAGATTTTCAACGAACAATATTTTTCATAATCGTTTGGGGATCAAAAAGCTCAATAGTTTATGGAGTTGGTACAAAGGGGAAAGACAGTCCCATAGCATTCGATGCAATTTACAAGTTTGGTAAGGTTTGTCGGGGACATTGTAACGACTGAGAAAGTGAAAGCAAGAAAATTTGTGGCAGGGCTACGAAGTGGCATCCGAGAACGAGGAACAGTATTCCGACCTCAGACTTACACCAGGGCTGTTAGGGATATATATTAAAAGTCATGCTTTATGTAGTTAATTTATTGTTCATTTAATAAAATTAGTTATTCCATTTTTATGAGAATCTGTATGGGCAATGTTTGTATTGTATTGTTTATTTAATATTATGCATGTGTGTCTCTCATTCTACATAGTAGGTGGTTAGGTGTGTAGAGTTCGGCTTACACACGGAAGATCAGACCATCGAATCTTATAGAATGTAAGATTTTGGTTTACAGTTTTAGATGGAATTGGCCATACCATCGGTAGGACTGTAAAATGGTGTTGTAGTAGGTTTGTCTTGACTGTGGGAAACGGTACAGTTTCAACTCACTATACTGGTACACTTTGTGTATTAAATGGGACCGACTTGGGGTAATTATCTTTATACTGACTTATAAGATAATTAATATCTCATGGCTATTATGAGTGCTTATATTCTAAATCCTAAGTTAATTTATAGACATGTACATTTGATATTTACACTTTGATCCCTAAAAGGGTGAGATCCTTAAATGGGTCAATATCTCATTAGATTGGGTGACAATATTGATTGTGTGGTGGATACAAATTAATGATAGAATCCATGTCTCAATTTTGGGATTGATGATATCCCCTTGAGAAAGTTTATAAGTTTTGATTATGTCAAACCCTGCAGGTGGATTTTGTATCCGACATATCAGATAAGTTAAGCTGAGGATCTCAAGGAATTTTAAGAGATTAATCAAATATGATTGTCAGTAATTATATTTAATTAATGGATATCTATAATCTTAACGTGGGGAGATAATAAGCATTTAATAACATGGAGCTCGAAATACATTTTTGAAATAAGGGTAGGAGTGCAATTATAATTCTTTAGTGGTATGAATTATAATTTATGGAAATAAGAATCTGATTCAGTTCGATTTGGTGTTTCCTAATTCCATAAGGAAGCATATTTCTTATTGACTTCTTATAGTCCCTATCGTAGCCTATATATATATGCTGGTTGGGCTCTACTCTCAGTTTGTGTTTTCCATCAAGAGTATTATAACTCATAATAGAAAAGAGAGCGTAAAAGAGGGAGAGTATAAAACATAAAGGATTTTGATAGAGCGCACTCAGTTCGATATTCTAGCAGCAAAAGAATATGGTAGAAGATCGTGGTCTATTATCGAGCCCGTGTTCTCGATTCGTCTACTACAGCAATCCATTTTTGCAGTTCAAGGTAACCCTAGTTCCGCCCTTGTAGGGTTATTGTAGCTTTCAAGTAAATTTTGCAGTACCAACTTATACACGCTGTCAACGGATTCTGGGAACACAGTTTTCCTAACAAGGGCACTAGACATCGCCTCCATCGCTGAGAGAGATCTTGGGTTTACTTCAAACATGCCACCACCATTGAGTCATGGACTAAACTTTTTGGCCTCAAAAAAACTATTTTTTAATTATGTTAGTGTTGGCCCAAATGTGGAAACCTTAGAGGGGGGATGAATGAGGTTTTAGCGGAAATTAACCTTTTAAAAACAAAATTGCAAATTAAACACAATCACAAATAATTAACTAAAGAGATAAGGGAAGAGATACTTGCAAACCAATTTTTCAAGTGGTTCGGCAATCGCACTCCGCGGCCTACGTCCACCCCTCAAGAACACCTTTTAAGGATTCCTTTAATCCCGGAGCACTTACGGGTGTGCATCAAACCGTTACAAGAGCCTTCAATCTCTCCCAAAGAAGAACACCTCTTCTTTGCACACAAGGGTTACTAACCCTCAACCTTTACAAATTGAATTGAATACAAATTGATAACTCTCTCTCTAGAGTGGATAATACCATTAAAGCTCACTACAATTTTGCACTCTCAAGAAATACAAATGAAAGATTTGAGCAAATTGATAAACTCACACAACTAGGGTTCAAATGATAATATTTAAAGATCAAAGAGATGTGTGATCAATACTATGTTTTCCAATCAAAATCTCAACCCCAAATAGCTTGGGAAAACATGTATTTATAGGCCTTGGAAGATTATAGCCGTTGGTGGCAAGTTTGGTAATTAAAAGCCCCTCTAAAAACTAGCCGTTATTGCCTTTCAGGTCGATTCAGTCGACTGGACCTTGAAGCAGTCGATTGGGCCTTGAAGCAGTCGACTGAGATGTGTTTATAGAGGGTTCTGTTAGCATTCTGCTCACTTCAGTCGACTGCATCGGGCCCTAAGTCGACTGCCCCTCCCTGTTTGACAGCCAGACACATCTTCACTAAAATGGCCATATCTCCCTCTACAAAAATTGGATTTGCGATCCGTTTGATGTTTTGGAAACTAGATTCAAATACCTTTCCAAACATATAAGATTCAACATTTAATTATTTTTCAATTGGTTGGGAAATTGATTTAAAGATGACCCACTTAAAATTTATTTCCAAAACTTTAACTTTTAGAGTTTGTTTGAGCCCCTATGAGTGTGAGATCAAGATGCCTTACAATGATGGTCCTAGACTTCAAAAAAGGATGAAACATCTTCAAGTCTTCAAGTTTGATCCTTGTTGAGCTCCTTGTAATCTTGATCTACATCAATTAAATCTCATGCACACAAAATGCTAAAACATTGATACAATATTAATACATGAGATTATATATGAGCATAAAAATGACTATAATAATAACAAAGAAAGAATCAATATGAATCATGTAATTATCATAGCATATTTGACATCATCAAAACATAATTAAATATGCCTTAATATACCATAAGGCTAACAGTTAGTTTTTAGTTCTGATCCAAAATTCAAACGGTTAAAATATGTTAGTGATTATTTTATAACCATTCAAAAAATAAAGAAAACAAATGAATGAAAAATACCAACACTTTTTAAAACTTCTAACGATATTTATCCGTTACAAGCTTTGTAACGATTTTTATCAATTACAAATCACAAAACCTGCCCGTTACAAATTTGCCTACATGGTGTAGTGTTAGCAAAGCAAAAGAATGGGATCGAGTCAAATCAGCGGCCAAGGTAGTACAAAGAGGCATAGTCTGGGAGGTCCATCGACCAGTAATGGTAGTGGTTCTAGTGGGAACAAACCGAGGTGTCCAACTTTTCATAAATTCCATTAGGGACGGTGCAATAAACTTCCAAATCTTATTATGTGTAACATTTTCTGACAACCGGGACACATGGCAAAAAACTGTCCAAATCAGAATGTGGATATGAGGGGCCGATGCTTTACTTGTAATGAGTTGGGGCACCAAGTAAAGATTGTCCTACCAACCGTCAAGGAGCTTCAGGTTCTGGTTCATATTTGGCAGCTATTATACCAAGATCTACTCAACAACCTCCGAGGAGAGAGCAGCGGGAAGAGAGGTCATATTAACTCAGGCCAGGAGAGACCACTTCAGCTGATACTGTTAGTTCAGGTATGGTTCCCATATGCTCGCACTTAGCATACGTACTCATAGATTTGGGATCCACATACTCATTTGTATTACATCATTTTGCTAAGTAACTAGATAAACCATTAGAGTTTTTGGATTATGATTTATCTGTTGCGATACCATTGGGGGCTCCATTGATTACTTCAAGTGTGTTTAGAAGTGTGAGATTAACGTGAATGGTAGGGAGTTGACTATTGATTTGGTACCATTTGTAATCCAACATTTTGATGTTATATTGGGCATGAATTGGTTAGCTACAGATCACGCAGTTATTGATTGTAACAATAAAGGGGTGGTATTCTGTGTTCCAGATCAAGAAGTGTTTTATTTCCAAGGCAAGGGTATTGTAGCACCACCATACATTGTGTCAACCATTTATTGAAGAAGGTGTGTCGGGGATTTCTATGCAGTATACTTAATACTAGAAGCCCTGATTTAAAACTTGAAGATATTCCAGTAGTTAGCAAATTTTTGGATGTATTTTCGGAGGAGTTTACTAGTGTGTTGATTGATCGAGAGATATAGTTTGCTATCGATGTTATGCCGAGAACGCAACCTATTTCACGAGCAGCATATCGAACGGCACCAGTTGAGTTAAAAGAATTAAAGATTCAGTTGCAAGAGTTGCTAGACAAGGGTTTCATTCGGCCTAGTCAGTCTCCGTGGGTTGCACCGGTGTTATTTGTGAAGAAGAAGGATGGTACAATGCAGATGTGCATTGACTACCGGGAAATCAACAAGGTAACAATCAAGATCCAATATCCATTGCCACGCATCAACGACCGATTCAACCAACTTCAGGGAGCACAGGTATTCTCAAAAATTGATTTAAGATCTGGGTACCTACCATCAAATGAAAGTTAAAGCTGAGGATGTAGAGAAAACATCCTTTAGGACCCGATACAGACACTGTGAATTTCTAGTGATGCCGTTTAGGGTTACTAATGCCCCTACTGCCTTCATGGATTTAATGAATCAGGTGTTCAAATCGTATTTGGATGCGTTTGTAATTATTTTTATTGATAACATTCTTATTTATTCTAAGATTCAAAAGGAGCACGAGCGACACTTGAGATTAGTTCTGCAGCGACTTCGAGAAAACCAATTGTTTGGGAAATTAAAGAAAAACGAGTTTTGGTTGACAAGTGTCACATTCTTAGGGCATGTGATCTCTAAAGAGGGCATTTTTGTGGATCCACATAAGATCGAAGCCGTTATGAATTGGTCAAAGCCAACGAATGTGTCAGAGATTCGAAGTTTTTTGGGGTTAGCTGGATATTATAAAAGATTTGTCAATGACTTTTCTAGAATTGCAACTCCAATGACACGGTTGATGAGAAATGTTGTACCGTTTGAGTGGAACAAGGAATGTGAAGATTATTTTTTAGCATTAAAGAAGAAATTAACAACGACACTAATACTTACAATTCCGACAAGTACTAGAAATTTTAGAATTTATAGTGATGCTTCTCATCAAGGGCTAGGATGTGTTCTAACACAAGATGACAAGGTGATAACCTATGCTTCGCGACAGTTGAGACCTCACGAAAAGAACTATCCGACTCACGATCTGGAGTTAGCGGTGGTGATCTTCGCTTTGAAGATTTGGAAGCATTATTTGTACGAGGAGACATGTAAAATTTTTATCGACCACAAAAGTTTGAAGTACTTGTTCACTCAGAGAGACCTTAACATGCGACAATGGAGGTGGTTGGAACTCATGAAAGATTATGACTTGAAAATTCAGTATCCCCCTGGGAAAGCGAATGTAGTCGCTGATGCCTTGAGCCAAAAGTTGTCAAAAAAACTTAGCTTATACCTTAACAGCATAGGAGAAGCTAGTGAAAGAATTTGAACAGCTGGAAGTTAAAGTCATTCCTAGAATTGAATGTGTTTTAATGGCTGCGATTGTGGCATAATCGAGTTTTATTGATGAAATAAAGACTAATCAGCTTCTAGATCCAGATTTTAAGAAGATTGTGGATGAATTACCTGAGGATAGAAGGCCAAAGTTTAGCTTTCAATATGGTGTTCTGAGATACATCAACCGTTTATATGTGCCTAAAGTTGGAGATTTAAGAGATAAAGTTATAGAAGAAGCTCACAATACCAGGTATTTAGTACATCTGGGTAATACCAAAATGTATCGAGACTTACGGGAGATTTATCGATGGAGTGGTATGAAGCGAGAGGTAGCAGAATTTGTTGGCAAATGTATGACATGTTAAAAGGTAAAAATGGAACATCAATGACCCAGGGGAGAACTATATCCTTTAGAGATACCAGAATGGAAGAGGGAGTATATCACGATGGACTTTGTCTCAGGATTTTCAAAATCTAAAAAGTCGAATGATAGCAGATGGGTCATCGTAGACCAGTTGACTAAATCAGCCCATTTCTTACCAATTAAAACCAAGAATCCGTCAAAGCTAGTACAGATTTATATCAGAGAAATTGTAAGATTTCATGGGGCACTGGTTTCGATAGTGTCAGACCGTGGCACTCGATTTGTGCCAAAATTTTGGGAGAGTTTGCAGAATGCTATGGGGATAACTTTACATTTTAGCACTGCTTTTCATCCTCAGACCGATGGTTAGTCTGAAAGGGTAATTTAGATTTTGGAGGATATGTTGAGAGTACGTGTTATGGACTTCAAGGCCGAATGGGAAACTCAATTGCCATTAATAGAGTTTTCCCACAACAATAGTTTCCAAACCAGCATTGGAATGCGCCTTATGAGGCATCATACGGAAGAAAGTGTAGATCGCCGATTTATTGGACAGAAATTGGTGATCGAAAAATAACTTATAGGACCGGAGATAGTACAAATTATTACTGACAAAATTCGATTGATAAAACAATGGTTGTAAACAGCTCAGAGTCAAAAGTTATGCAGATACGGGTAGAAGATCGTTGGAGTTCGAGGTAGGTGACTATGTGTTTCTAATGTTATCACCTTCGAAAGGCATAGTACGTTTTGGTAAGCGAGGTAAGCTCAGTCCGAGATATGTTGGACCGTACTTGATTCTTAATCGAGTAGGACCATTAGCTTACCGCTTAGAATTGCCACAAGAGTTGACGAATGTTCATAATGTGTTCCACGTGTCGGTGCTTCGACGTTATGTATCAGATCCGAGACATGTCATTATTCCAGAGCCATTGGAGATTCGAGAGGATGACCTATGTGGAGAATCTAGTGCAAATCCTTGATAGAAAGGATCAAGTGTTAAGAACCAAGGTAATTCCGCTTGTAATGGTTCAATGGCGTAGCCATTAAATTAAAGAAGCTACTTGGGAGCGGGAGGATGAAATCCGAGCTAAGTACCCGCATCTCTTTGATTCTTGAGGTAAGAGTAAGTTTGGGGACCAAACTTCCTTTTAGGGAGGGAGAAATGTAACACCCGTACCTTGAAAAAGGGTTAGCTATTATGTTAATATGCATCAATTTATATAATTAGTATATAATATGGGTTAAGAGGAGGCTTTGGTCTCACCCATATGAAAAGTGTTCAGAGAAGGACACCATTCCGAAAAGTCTCCAGTGAAGTGGGATAGGTACTGGAGTGGGACCCAAAGAAGGGCCAAGTAATATAATTTGCATTTTAAATGATTAGATGAATTTTGTATAATTAAATGGATATTTGTTAAGTTGCTTGAATATTATATTGTTATATGTTATCATTTGGTATTAGTTTGGACACCCAAATAAGGGTATAAATGAAAAAGATTCATAATTAGTAGGTACGATAGCAACTTCATAAAATAATTGGGACCACGTTTGGGACTCATACGGAACTTAGACAAACACTCATTAGATAATTAGGTAGTTAATGGAATGTTTGGGGGATTGCATAATAAGAACTTAAGAGTTATGGGGGTGAAAACGAAAAAAAGGAAAAAATTGAGATCAAGGCACCTCATGCTTATGTATGTGTAGGTGTCAAATGAGAGGGAGTCTTATTTATAGAAATTTAACAAAATTAAAAAGAGCTCGGAGAAAGACGATGAGATTCCGAGACGCCGACGTTGTTTATTTGCCATTCCGTCACCGTGGTTCGTCCAATTCGTGAACCAAAGCCATATTCAGACTCGTGGAGGTGAGACGATCGTTTCTATACCTTTAACTTATGTTTTAATCATCGTAATTTTTGTGACTCGTGCTAATCGATGACACACAATTGTCAAATTTTGTAGGATTTACTCCAAAGAGAGAATAGAGCTAAGATTTGATAAAATTTTGCATTTCTTGGACTGATTTTGGGTAGAACTTGTAGAAGGTGAGTTTTCTAACTTAAGCTTTGATGTGGTATATGTCTTGTGCTTCAATTGATAGTTAGGAAATGACAATTCTAGAAGTTATGGTTGAATTCATGCTAAATACTAGAATTTCATGTTGATTTGGTATGAAATTAACATGTTTATGTGGTTATGTGCTTATATGTTAAATGGTCAATGAATAATTGGGAGTAATGGTTTATTGTTGGAGTAATAAGGAAGGAGAAGAGGAAGAATCCGATAAATACGAAACTCCAATGACCGTGCGACCAAGGAAGTGGTCTTACGGTCTGAATGAACCATTAACCCATGAGTTTTGCGATTATATATGCTTACGACATTCAATGCATGTTAGTTTATTCACTAAGCGTAGTGCTTAAGAAAACTGTTTTCCTTTTTGTGTTAATAACCACCGCAGGTTCGGAGCAATACCCGGAGAGGAATGATGTGCGTTGGGGAGATGGGAGAGATTTAGGGCTTGGCTATATTAGCTCTCTTTGAACTTGTAATATATTGTAAAAAGTGGTTCCTATAATGGTGGATTGGTATTTTGGTTGTAAACAAGAGGTTTAGTCCTTGCAACTTGGCTTTTGGTAGTTTGAAGTTGAACTCATATGTATAATTCCATGTTTTTGTTGGTTTGGTGTAAGTTATTGTATTAAACTGACCCGACAAGTCCGGATTGTGTCATTAGTGTTTTGGACAAGTTTATTTTGTATTCAAGTTGTTGATTATCGCTTTGAGTTCGTGTTCGACATGATTTCATGGAATGTAAGGTTTTGATGAGAATTGTATTTTAAAAACTTGATTTGACTCAAAGGGGTTGAGTTCATGGTTGGTTTGATCCAATTGTGGTAGTGTATATGTTCTACATGCTTGGTTAATATTTAAACATGTTTTAGGAGTGTGTTTGAATTGTTTTCTTGAGGTCCTATAAGGTTTGGATATGTTTAGGTATGATTTGGATATGTTTTAACGGGGTTTTTAGCAGCAGATTTGCATTTTGCAGAATCCAGATCGATCCGGGTTAAAGGGAGGATCGATCCGGCTATTTGAGGGACATTCTACGGGAAAAACAGCAAGATGGATCGATCCGGCCTAAAAGGCGGATCAATCCGCATGCAATTTCACAGCCTGTCCACTTTTACGAAAACGTGCATAACTCTTTCTTGCAAATTCAGATTCGCCCGCCATTTTTGCGTTGGAACTGGGACTCAAAGACCTATATTTTTATACATAAATTTGATATACTTTATGAATGACCATTATACCCTTAGGACTGTTTTGTGACCACAAAAGTTCTTTATAGTGGGTTAATTTATGTTTCTTCCAAATTAGTGTAGTTTGGAACGCGTATAGTATTGTTACACGTGTCCTAATCTTCTGGGGGTGGGTTGGGGTGTGACATATATTCACTGTTTTTCAAGTTTCTTTGCTGGATTACTCTTGATCTGTGTGAATTGTGTGAATCATTCACAACAGATCTCCTTTTCTGATCTTTGGTTCGTTCTTTTGAAACTCGATTTCAGTTCTATCGATCTTTTCTTTTCTTTTCTTTTCTTTTTTATCGCACTTTCCCTTTCTCCCTATTTATCATATCACAGAGATTCTTCATATTTTATTTCTTGAATTCATCTTTTATGATTCTCACTAGATCTGATGACTACGGAAGTGAATTTATCTTCATCAACAAATCGTTCTATGAGTTGTGTTGGTGATTCATGAAATCCATTTTTTCTTCATCATGGTAATAATCCTGGTTCAATGTTTGTAACTCAGCTCTTTACACGTGATAACTATCACACTTGGCATAGATCAATGATCATGGCTCTTATAGCTAAAAATTAATTGGATTTGTTGATGGTTCGATTCCTCACCCAACCTTGAATGATTCAATGTTTTTTTCAGGGTCCAAGATGTAACAATATGGTCTTTTCATGGTTATTGAATTCTGTCTCCAAAGAAATTGATGGAAGCATTATTTATATCAACACATCTAGACATGTGGATTGACTTGAAAGAAAGATTTTCTCATCGAATGGTCCTCGCATTTATCAGTTAAAGAAAGCTATTTCTTCTCTTACTCAAGAACATGCTTTAGTAGAAGCCTATTACACAAAGCTTAAAGCCCTGTGGTATGAACTGTCCAATTCTGGAACTTGTACCTGGTAATCAAGAATCTGAGTATGTGTTGTAGTTTCTCATGGGTCTTAATGACTCATTTCTGCATATTAGTGGGCAGATCCTACTTCTTGATCCTCTTCCTTCCATTTAGAGCTGTAGTCGAGCCGAGCTTTAAGAGTTGGCATCCTGCTCAAGCTTGAGCTTGGCTCGTTTATTATCGAGTCGAGCCGAGCCGAGCCGAGCTATTATCGAGCCCAGCCTCGAGCCCTTGTTGAGCGGCTCAACTTGTGTACACCCCTAGTAGCAAGTTTAAGTTGTCAATCAAAATCCACGGACCAAGCTCAATGCTTGACGGTTGGCACATATATATATATATATATATTACTTAAAACATATATATATATATATATATTTTTACTTAAAACAATTGCTTGACACGTGAATTTAGGACTATGCACATCAATTTTAAATACTTCATATTATACATATATTATGTTTTTATAATTATCATATATATATGTATATATACGAAAATTTTCTAAAGAGGGCGTCCTCTCTTTAATAAAGAGAGGACCTTTGTTTTGGCCATCGGATCATATTTTCATTAAGGGTAGTGTTGTCATTTTACAGTTTTTAAACACGATCCGACGGCCAAAACAGAAGCCCTCTCTTTAATAAAAAGAGGGCGCCCTCTTTAGAGCCTAACTGTGTATATATAATATTATTTCAATTTCAAATACTTTGCATTATACATATATCATATTTTTATAATTATCATATATATATGTAAACAAGTCCTTATCAAACCTATTGAAGAGATTTTTCACGAGCCTATTATACGAGCCTTAATCGAGCTGTTCGCGAGCCTTATCGAGTCGAACCCAAGTGTGCTTGATTTTTGCTCGTTTATTAAACGAGCCTGCTATTCAAGCTCGAGCTTGGCTCATTTATTATATGAGCCGAGCCGAGCCAAGCTCTGGGCGAGCCGAGCCACGAGCCCTTGTTGCGATCTGCTCTAAGATACATGAAGCACACAGATTATAGTTGAGAGTAGACTCCTCCCGCTCTAGCTTACATGATTAACTACCATGCTTGAGCTTGTCAACTATCACTTTGAGGTTAGTTGTCTCGGTCCTTATTTGGTATGACTCACAAGCCACCACTGATATTAAAGTAGTCAGGGTTGAGGTCTGGCATAAAAAAAGGGGGGGTTTTAGAATGTGAAGTGTAATTGTCTTTGAAAGTTAAAAACCTTGTGATCATCATTGTTATATTAAACTGGTTGTGATGTTGTTTGGGAGCCACCTTGTTTGTAAAAGCTTTTTGTTTGGCCTCTTCGGAAAGTTGCAGCAGAGAGTTGAACTGTGGAAAAAGGAACTCAGTACAAATGGATTCTTTGCTGAGCTTAAGGCTCTGTTTTTGGTTTGTGGATTTAGAAAAGGAAAACATAAGGGAGAGGAATATTGGAAGGAAAACAATTCCTTCGTATTTGTGTTCGTGTTTTCCTTTGTGCTTCAATAACTCTAAATACTCAAAATCCGTGAATCAGTGGCATATAAAAAAAGAAAAGAAAAAGAACTGCAGCAAGACAAAGTCCAAAAAACTAAAACTGCAGCAGCTCAAAAAACTGCAGAAGACTGAAATTGCAGCAGCCCAAAAAATCAGCAAAAACCCAAATTAGCACACAAAAAACTGCAGCAAGACAGTCCAAAAACTGCAGCAAGCCATCCTAAACCAAAAGGCTTCCTGAATTTGCACTAGTATTGCTTAATTTATAGACTTAAACATAGGAGTTGAAAGCTAAGGTCACTAAAAGAAAAAGCACTATGGCTTAGTAAGGCTTAAGTTGATTATTCTCTCTCTCTCTCTCTCTCTCTCTCTCTCTCTCAAAATGACAATTTAAGCAATGTATTACAATAATTTGACTACTCATAAAAAATCAGCTCAGTTAGACTCAAATGGCATTCAATTTAAGCAATGCATTACAATAATTTGACTACTCATATAAAAAATCAGCTCAGTTAGACTCAAATGCCATTCGTAACCTGAAAGAAGCTGAAAGAGAAGTAACTTAGTAAAACTTGAACGGTAAACAACGAACGCAATGGTAGTTTAAAAAAAATAACAAATGTCCACTAGGAGACCTGAGTTCTCTTTCATCTCTTCTGCAGTTCTATTACCTGCAACCAAACTGTAATTCTCACTCTCAACCTTAAAAAATGTGATGCCCCGCCCCGCCACGGTTCCCGACGACGAGGTGTCAACCGGCAGAAGTACAACAATAACAGTAATAGGCTTTGACACCATTCCGTAACTCCCCGAGTCCTAGACTCTGAGGGTTACATGAAATGTATAATCATCCTTTGGAAAGAATTTATAAAACAGAAGTCTGGTTTTCATTTGAAACATTCTTTCTTGCAAACAAAATGTTTTCAATATAAGCAGCGGAAAATCAGAGTTAAGCTATCCTTTTATTTAAAAGCGGGTGGACTAACATTTGTCCAGTTGAAGCATAACATGTTCTTTGAAACCAAATTTCATTACATTAATAAATGATAATCCCCACACACGGGGTCTTCAAACTATAGCGGAAGTATTGTCAAGTCTCGGGGCCTTGCCCTTATCTATATCACCTGAAAGAGAGGTTTAATAGTTCATAAGCCAAAAGGCTCGTATAGCCATATAACCGCACAATAACATCTGTTATATAACATGCATGAGTGCAATGAATGTCAATGTCAATGCATGAAAACCATTTTCATGCCTTTTCAAACACTAACCCTCAATCGTCATTGTCATTACCCGGACCATGGGCTTCCCGTCCACGTAGGCCTAGCCACAAACGTGCGGGACTTTGGGCCTTACGAATTATATGGAGGCCTAGCCTTTACCGTTACGGGAGTTTCTTGCAGCACATCCCGCAATTCGAGTTCCTAGTGGTACCTAGCTCACATGCCTACCCACAAATCCGGGATTTCTAACTTTTCAAAACAAAATCCCTCCTAGAGGGTTTTATGCATGGAAGCCTCTAAGGTCTTCCCTTTTTAAAACCTGAAAGCCTCTAAGGTCTTCCCTTTTAAAAAAATTGACAGCCTCTAAGGTCTTTCACCCCAAAATCATTTTCGTGATTTTCGTGTTCGTGTTCGTGTTCATGCTCATGCTTATGAAATGATATGACATATACGAGCTCTAAGCATTCAGACATATTCAGTATTTCATAAGACAGATTATTAAGGCATGCTATCAATTCAAAGCAACACAATAGACATGCTGAAATTATCCAGGTAAACACATAAGGCATAGCAACTCAAGTAATCACTTAAGGCATAGCAGCTCAAGTAAACATGTAAGTACACTATTAACATGTTATACAACTTTATTGAGGGTCATACGGAACTACCGTTCACCGAGGATAGACTGAATAATTAATCAGAATAGAAACCGGAACTGCTCAATCTGTCACAAATCTCAATATACAATAATGCGCGTATATTAGTGAGGTACAACACCTCAAAGCATGAGTACAACTACTATTAAAATAAAGTACAACTTTTAAAGCATAGGGTACAAGGCCCCTTAGCTCATAATAGACTTAAGTACAACAAAACAGAAGATTTTACTAAACTGTCCGAGGTCGCGCGCGCGGGCCGCTCGCGCGAGGCCTCGCTCGGGCAGTTCGCTCGCGCGGAGTGTGTTCAGAAGGGTCACGTGTTTATTTAAAAATAGTTTTCAAAAATAGCCTGGTCGCTCGCGCGGGCCACTCGCGCGACCCCTCGCTCGCGCGGGTCGCGCGCGCGAGATGTCACAGTTTCGTCTTCTTCTTTCTTTCTTCCCCTGTTTTGAAATTCAATACTGATTTTGACCCATTTTGAAAACATAATTAAAACAGTACTTATAATATATGAATCTCTTCCTTTTTCTGCGTAGATTTCAAATACGTAATTGATTTTTCATGAATCAAAACACAGCTCTTGATTTTATTGAAAAACCGAACGATGACAAAACTTTAATTCACCCGTTCGTCGCAACCGTTGCGAATTAGCTTTTGAAATTCGAAATGGAGCCTCGTGGGATCGAGACCTTTCAATTGATATAAAGAAATCAAATTTTTGTGACTGCTTTTCTGCCCGCTAATTTTGGACCCTTAACGATACATATATGAGATCTATATACATATCTAAATTAACAATTGTATAAACTGAAATTACAATTTACAAGTGTAAACTTACCCAATTCTATTATTTCTGAGATATACAGAAATATCAATTGACAATCCAAACTTTTGGATTAAAGTTTTCTAATTTCTCTCACTATATATATATATATATATAAAATTATATATATATATACATATCTATATCAGCAGCTCTAAAATAAACTGAAGCTAATACATGGAATTGATTTGAAACTTACCCAAAAGTCGAATTTCAGAGAGTTATAAAGAATTCCAATACTAAATTGATACCCAAGCTTTGAATGAATTGATCTCTGGAATATATGTAGCTAACTATGACTATGTATGTGGGTATGTATACAATAATGTGTGTGTGTGGCCGAGTGAGAGAGAGACAGTGAAGTCTCTTGAGAGAATTGAGAGTTATGAGAATTGTTTGAGGGTGTAATGTATATATATAACTTTGACATTCTTGGTCCCCAAGATCAGTGAAGCATAAGCTTCCAACTTACAAATGTACACATTGGTACACGCACACACTGTGCACCAACATCCTTTGGCTCCAAGTTTCACATGAGGGTTCATCCTATGCTTTGAGCTCACACCACCACGCACTTTCACAGGTAATAATTATACTGCTAAAAATTTCCAAAACTGGTATTTATTCGATTAATAAAAATTTACGAAATTAAAACACGGGGTATTACAAAAAATTTGTTTGATAAGTCAATCCTTTCTTCCAACAAAACTTAACTTTAGCAACACAAGGCCACAAAATAGCCCTAGTAGTACCAGAACAAGCACGAGTTTCGTGGATTCTTCAGCATAAAAGTGAAACTTGGTAACAGGAAACCATTCCCTAGTCTCAACCCCATAATCCTTAAGCCTAGAACCCATAACCCCTTAATAGTTGCTGCACCAAAATTCCAACAATTTCAGAATTCTCAGCAGCCAAACACCTCGAAATACAAGTCAAATTCAACCCGATCCAATCCATTGAGCTTACAAAATCTTCTTCCACATATAAGAGCCCAAGATCTACAACTTCCAATGACCCATATCCGTCAGATTGAAGTATTAGCACTAGTAGGAGATTGTTCCCCACATTAAATTGAGAATTGATTAAAAAAAGTTGATGGGACAAATATTTAAGCTGAGTTTTATTATAAATGGGCCAATATATTTCACATAAACTAATTTTTTCAAATTTGGGAGGGGCTAATTACACATGTTAGATTTAAAAAAAAAAAAAAAAACTTTTTTTCTCCATCTAATAACTTTTTTTTTTCAAAAATCAGTGGGGACTACAGCCCAGCCGAGCCCCCATGTACATCCGCCCGTGGTTCGACTCAACAAATTGAGAAAGAGAGAAAACAAGGAAGAAAGAAAGATAGACCCCTGAGAAAGAGAAGGGAACAAGAAGAACATTGCATTTGTTACAGAACTTGAGAGAGAGAGAGGGGTGGCGGGTGATAAAACTTCTAGCTTCTGCGGCTGCAAATAAGTGAAGAAATTAATCCATGATATGAACACAAAAGGAAGTGAAAGCAAGAAGTTGAAGCCCTCACCTTTTCCACTCAAGATAAAAGATCTGGAATAGGTTCATTTGTAATACCACTCCATAGCTAATTACCTGCTACCTAATGGTGCTTCAACCTCTTTTGGCAATCTGGCAGAGGAAACACGCCAAATTTTATATTACATTTGTTAAAATATGGGCTGCATACCTAAATGTAATGATAACATCCTGCAATAAAAGTTCATCAAGAAAAAAATTGAATTCCACTCTGATTAAAATTCTCTACTATATTAGGAGTTTGTGATCAGACTGACGTGCAAAATTGTTCAGCATAGCCACAGATAACTGAGCCAATCTGTTCAAGTATTCGCATCATTTCCCAAACTCCAAAATCTCAACATACAATTCAACGTTTCACACCTTTACTGTTTGTATTCTAATTTCTAAGTAATGTCTACCTATCTAATAACACACAAAAAATAGAAATGTAAAGAAAATAAACAGCCCCAAACAGAACCTTCCCCACAAACAAAGCAAATGTCAAAAGCCCACCTGTCAATAGCCCACCCACTTCATTTACTAAAATCAATCAGACTTGACTTGAGCCTTCAAATGCCACTTTCACAATATGCATTTCACTGTTTCTGTGGAGAACCAATTCTCTAGTCTAGAACAATCAGAATATGTATATTTATAATACATGTAGATAAAATATTAAAGAAGTGAAATACGATTAAGAACTGAGAAAAACTCAAAATCTTCACTAGATAGAACCATTTCTCTAGTTTCTCTATATTCTCCCTCCGAAGAAACAATGCATAAACATATGTATTCTATAATATATTTTTGAAAAAGCCACAAACATAACCTCATTTTCTGAGCATCCAAACATAAACCCATTTTGGAATTGGAAAAACATATGAATCACTCACAAACTTGTTGCTCTTCCCTTTAATATTTGTAGCACAACTAATTGGATGGTGCACTAATCTAAGACAAAGACCACAATTGTTGTCAACGGGTGCTCTCAATTTATCTAGATTTTGTTATGTAGAAGCATAAAAAACATACGATACGAAAATAATGCGACAAGTTATAACACTCAAATCAGTCATATTCGATAAAAATGATGGAAATGCAATGTTTGATTGCAAAGATGCTTGAGTAACCCAAAATAATAACATCAACATTCTAGCTCAGACCAATCGCAACATTCAAGCTCTAATTTCTCACCCCATCATCTTTCCATTTTGATGGTTTACCAAATAGAAGAAAATTAGAAATTAAGCAATAAAATTGAGAGGTGTACTCTAAAGAAAATATGTATATGTGCTGCCAGCAATACAAGGAACTCACCTGGTTTATTGAAATAACCATTCTTAAAAAATTTTGTCACTGTCATCAGCAAGCAAATGATTCAAATGAGCCAGATCTATAAAAAAAATATATAATAATAATAAAAACTACAGATATAGGGAGATTGATTTCACACAAAATGAATTGTTCTTAAATCCGCTGAGCGAAAGAAATGAAAAACACAACAAAGCATGCATGTATTACCTTGAAGATGGAACCAAATTGACTTGAAGACTTGATTCTAATAGTTACCTAGAACCTGCTTATAGCATAATTTACATATTGTTATGGCTTGAAATATACAACAATCAGCCTTGTACATACAGGGGTAAGATTATGCTACCAAAAAGCATAAAATAAAGTGAGGATAAAGGCTAAGAAGTTAGAATAAAACATCTTTATTTCTATAATAATATAAAATTTTAAACTCAGCATGCTACTACTCCAGGTGACTTTTTGATTTGGCTTTATAATTCTCTTCAATTACAACTTTAATCATTGACTTGAAGACATGCAAAATCTAGTGTATCAGTTGAAATTATAAGCAAAACTGACACTGGAGCTAATCATTCTTATTCCAATTCAAAATTCGAAGAGTGTATCAATCTCCTAAAGCATAGCACAAAAAGAGAAACAGAGCATTAGGGCCTAGCAGGGAGAATAATCAATAAATACAGCAGTAGTTTTTAACCAACATCCACACTTTTTTTTAGAAGGCGGCCAAGATCTACACTTGAATGTTCTCTGTACATGAAAACTACATTGGCATCACCCAAATTTGTTGACTCAAGCATGTTTTAACTGAAAAATAAAATAAAAATAAAAGAAAAGAAAAGAATCAAAACAGACCTTTTTTTCTTTTTCAATAGAAAACAAACACCAAATTTTGAAAATATAGTAAGCCGCCTCTCTAGCCTAACACAATAGACCATGAAATCAACTGGAAGAGATATCAGATGTATTTCAAAGCTTAAAAAAGAAACCCTAGATTGCTACTAACCGGGATGTTATCGATCTCCGAGCCCTTTTGTCTTCTTCAGAAAAAATCTGGAAGCCCTTTGTCTTCAAAAAACGTCCATTGTAGATCCTGTGAAAAGCAAATCAGAAAAGATTTTCAAAAAAGAGAAAAATAGATAGGGATTTTAGTTATAAACAAAAACTGTGTTGGTTTTGAAAATAAGGGCTGATTTGGGACTGGTCAAACAGGGTAGCAAAAGTTTCTACCTTTTGGACTATTATAGGGGTTGATTTTGGGGCAGGGAAAACACACTGATGAGAGGGTTCCGATGAAAAAGATGAGGTGGTGGTGGTGGTGGTGATGGGCTGGGTTGGTAAAGGTTTTGAAGAGGGAGAGGAGGTCGGGAGTGTGTGTACCGGATGAGGCAGAGGCGATGGTGGTCCCCCCCCGCGTCTCTCTTGTTCTCCTTTCCCTCTCCATTCTCTTCTCTTCTACTCCGTATTTCTCATTTTGATCTGTGATAGAGGCTAGAGAGTGGGAAATAGAGAGCTATATTTTTTGGGGGGAAATCTTTGGGAAAAAATTTGTTGCTGCTTATTTACAAAAGGGAATTGTTATTGCCACTCCATCGTTGAACTAAAACACTCCATGATACTATTTTTAGAGCATGTGGTATCATATATCCAATGCCTGACATACATGGTGCTACACGCTCTAAGAGTGGTACTATGGAGTGCCTTAGTTTAATAATGGAGTGGAAATATCATCACCCTTTACAAAATTGTCAGACCGCATTTTTTATTTTTTGGATTTATTTATACAAATGCCACTGAATTTTATTTTTTAAGGAAATTTTCACTTTTAATTAATAATATTAATAGATTTTTGATACTTCTAATATAAATTTACTGTTTGTAACTAGGGGTGGCCATGGGTCGGGTGAGTCGGGTTTGGGCTCAACCCGTTCATCCACCCGAACAGCATCGGGTTCTAGGCTCGTCACCCGTCATCTATCCAAGTTATCGGGTGAAACTGACTCGTCGGGCTCGAGTTTAGTCGGGTCGGGCTTGGGTTGAAACCGACAAACTTTTTCATTCCACAAATTAGAGAATTTCTCACTATTCCAATATGAAAACAAGACCCAAAATCATGATTTTACAAACTAAAATGATGCTAATTTCATCAATGAAATCAAGAAGTAGAAAAAGAGCAGTCATATAGAGGATCAAATCCACTACATTTCGGATCTACTAAAAAAATACAAATCTAAAGTAATGGACCAATGGTACTTACCTCGGCAACAAAAGGAGGTAGACGATGATCTGCACGAAGGATCGACGCATGCAAGAGGTTCATGAAATCTGGACATAGATCGGCAACATTTGATAGTGTGATGTTTCTCATAATCATCCAAACGCGACCGGATCTGAGGAATCGATGAGTTCCTGAAGGCTTGTAGTGATGAGTGTGTGTGTGTGTATCAATGTTTGAGAGAGAGAGAGAGATGCGTGTGTGTGTATCAGTGTATGAGAGAGAGAGAGAACAAAAATCTGCTAGAGAGAGAAGGGGGTCTGATGGGGGTTTTCATTCTCACAAAATCAAAGAGAAAAGAGGAGGCAGTGAATGTATTATAGGGTTTTTTTTTTTTGCTTCTTATCTACATGTCGGGTCGGGTCGTTATTGTCGGGTTTAGAGATTAAAAACCGTGACTCACCCGTGAAGTTGGCGGGTGACTTGATCTCAACCCGTGACTCACCCGTGAACTCACTCAAATTGATAAATTCCTTTCGGGTTGGTCGAGTCGGGTCGGTTTTGTCGGGTCTTGGGTGAAGTTGGCCAGCCCTATTTGTAACAGTAAAAGTCCATCAGAAATGTCAAAATCTGTCCATTAGAAAATGAGGCTTTTGGTGTAGTGGGCCAAACCTCTCGTGAAACTCTTGTGTCTTTGTGTGTGTTTGTTTCACATTCTCTTTTCTCGTTTGGATTATTTTCTTTGCTTATGATTTGAAATCGCACTTACGCACAATAGTATATATGCTAGAGCGTTGTTTCCATTTTTTCTTTTCTTATATGTGTTACTACATTTTACTTTGCAACCAAACAATGTAGTTTCATGCTTTATTTTTTCTTTTGGTTCTGCACAATATGGTGTTCTTATTGTCGAAAGAAAAATAACAAACATATATTATCAAGTGAGAGTTTTGAAATATGTCTTACAATTCTAATTCATACAAATTAGCATGTATGGACTATTTAATTAAGTGGTCTAAAAGTTTGTAAGTTTAAGTTATATCACATTCTTATATGAGTATTCTTTGCGTTAATAACTCATATATATGCTATGTCTCCATTGTCAGAATAGAGTTACATCCCCAAGTCCTCTTTTCACTCAAATTTTTCCATCAAATTTCCGTTATCGTGTTGTATAGTATGCTTATATTTTGGTGTTGCAGGTGTTCGAAAAAAGTTACAACAGTGTAATAGACAACATTTTAATTATTATTGTTGTTGCATCTAAACAAATATTTGATTATTTATTTTCAATTTTGTTTTTGGCAAATTTTCGGGCATTTGCACGAATTGTTGACTAGTTACCAACTAAGATAGACCACTTGAAGGGGGGAAAAAAATCATACTTAGGGGTGTGTTTCGGCCGGAACAGATCGGAAACACCCCTTTCGGAAAAAATTCCAAAATTTTCGGAAGTCAAAAATGCATTCCGAATTCTGTTCCGAAATTTCAAAAATTCTAAAATTATTTCCGATTCCGAAATTTCGGAATTTTTGAAATTTCATCATATTCGGAATTTTTCGGAATATTCGGAATATTTTCGGAATTTTTCAGAATATTCGGAATTCAAGCTTAATGGGATTTCACTTGAGACTTGTAGGCCTTTTATAGAAGTACATTACATCCTATTTTTTTTGTGTCTTTTCGATGTGGGATGAACACAATTTTCGGAATATTTCGGATTATTTTCGGAAAATACAATTTCCGAATGGATGAACACAATTTTCGGAATATTTCGGAATATTTCGGAATATTTTCGGAAAAGTTTCGAAAAATACAATTTCGGAATATATTCGGAAATTTTTCGGAATATTTCGGAATATTTTCGGAAAAGTTTCGGAAAATACAATTTCGGAATATTTTCAAAAAAATTTCGGAATTTTCAGAATTCTAAAAACAATTCCGATTCCGATCCGATTTTTTTCGGAATTTTCGAAATTCGGAAATTCGGAATTTGGAATGCATATTTAGTTGCCAAAATTGGAATTTTTTGAATCGGAATCTGTCACGACCCATCCCACTACGTGTGGAAATAGGACATGTGGCACGCCACCAAGGCTCATCCAAACTTCATATATCTATACGCGGCGGAAAGAACTTTAAAATAACCCTGGGTATTTAAAACTTAGGGAACATTACCCTCTGAGTTTGTAAAATCCATTAAAATCGGAGTTATAAAAAGTTTTGGCCAATGGGAAAACACGTCAAAAGGAACAGTTATGAAAACAGGGGTTCAGTCGACTGTGCCTAGGGTCCAGTCGACTACACCTAGCAGAAACCAAAACCTAAAAATCTTATCAGAGGTCCAGTCGACTGATCAGGGAACCCAGTCGACTGCACAGGCGACTGATCAAGGTCTCCAGTCGACTGTGTTAAGCAGAACCAAAATGCAACTTACTCAAAAGGGGGTCCAGTCGACTGATATGGGGACTCAGTCGACTGCTTTTCCATTAATAGAAGCAGTAGCCAAAAATCAACAATGTTCAGTCGACTGATGAAGGTTCCAGTCGACTGCTTCTCTTACTATTCACTTTCAGTGTCTCCAACACACGGGATCCAGTCGACTGATACAGGGTCCAGTCGACTGCTCCCCTGCTGGGCAGCCTGTAATGAAATATTAACAACTCATGCTTCTCTATACCAACCACAATCACAACCATAACTGATTTTCAACATTCAAAACATAACTACAGACGTTCAATTACAAGATTACCATATTACAGAGCTAAATCCAAAGATCTATTACAACGTTTTACAATATACAAATCCTTACACAAGATTTGGATTTTAAAACAAAACATATCTAATTGTGGTTCCCCCGGTATTCCTCGGTCTCACTCCTCACGTTTCTTCTTGTCTCTCTTCTTACATGCAATGGAGTACATCTCCACTGTTCAGCTATATGCTGAGCGTACAAGTTCTAACATATGCAATATATGATAAACATGCTTTAATCTCATAAATCATAGCAATAGTCTCTAGGGAGAAAAATACGCATTCATCCGGTAGCGGCAAGTCCAAGCCTTAAACCGCGATGTCAATGGCAAGTCCAAGCCTACAACCATTACATCCCACAAGTGCCATGGCAAATTCAAGCCTACAACCATGCACAGTAGCCGTCGCTACTCAAATTCTCAAATATCGAGAAGCTTACTCCGGCATGAATTTGTATAAGACTCCCCTTTGACCCACATAGACAACTCAACGTGCTCGCATAAATTTAGACATGCTTTTCACAATTTAGCGCGTGCATAATTAACGGGCCTACAATTAACACATGGATTTTGCCCGGATCACAATTTCGTCGTCGAAATATAAAACATGTAATTCTCTATATTTCATAAGTTAGGACTTCATACCTCGTGCGATTTCCCCAAAACTTTGAAGGATTGACTAGGAGGCTAATTAAACGTCGGATTTCGAATTTGAGGAAATTCCTACAAGTTTATACCTGTTTTTCCCAAAAGTCTAAAATTAAGATTTTTACAAAACTTGGCCAAACACGGCCTAAGTGGTATCAAAACGTAGATCTTACCTCCACGAGTTCAAATCTGAAATCTGGAGAAAATCTGACAGACGAACGGTCGTCGTATGTCGCCGGCAAGCTCGTGGCAACCAAATCTCCTTTCTCTCTCCTCTCTCTAGATATTTATAAAATTTGGATGAGATTGAAATCTCATCCTCATCTATATATAGACAAAAGTTCTGGAAATTACGTTTACCTCCCTGCAAGTTTCTCAAACTTCTAATTAATCCATGAAACTTCGCACACGTCCATTTTATAACTTTACGAGTGAAAATTATAAATTTCAAAAGTTTTCGACTAGGTTTCGTTTGGGTCCAAAATAACGTCCAAAAACTATATTCTGTGAAATCTCTACACAACCTACCTTTTTAATTAACGTATCTCTCACGTTCTCACCACAGTTCTTAAAATGATATACTAAAGTATCCAAATACCAGAATTATACTACACAGGTATAATTACTATTCACAGGAATACCAGATAAAGTCAAATAACATTTAAATCATATAAATGTCATTTACTATGTCTATGCAATATGAACTGCCATGTTCCCGTGTCCTCACTGACACTTTACCGTTGACTCACAGTCAACCTCAACTCAAATTATTAATAACATTAATAATTTCAAAATCTCAAATGATACATTTTCAAAATCGTAAATTTCTGGAACGGGTGTGACAGAATCGGAATTTCCGTTCCAAATAACACCCCTTTCATACTTAAGATAATGAAATTGTTCATCTCAAGAAACTTAGGAATGAACACAACATAAACGATGAGAAACTTTTCAGTTTGTACAAAGTCTAGTCCATCCATGAAAATTGAAGATGAGGAAATAAAAATTTAAAAAAGAGAGTAAATTACACTTACACCCCCGTATTTTGCACCGAATTCACTTTTCCCTGTGTTTGAAAAATGATACATGGGATCTTGAGATTTAATTTAGAGTGATTTTTTGGTGACAACTTTCATATAATTTCCTAAAATATGTGTCTATCTCTCTCCTATGTCACTGTAGGGTCCAGTGACATCACAAGAGAGAGATAGACACATCTTTTTAAAAAGTTGTATAAAAGTTGCATGAAAATTATCACCAAAAAATTACCCTTTAATTTAAGAGTCAATTCCGATCTTCCCACTCAGTTCTAACTAGTACGGAATAGTACATTTTTCCATAACTTTTGCAGTTTTCAAATATCCAAAAAGCACCCATTTTAATGAAGCCTGAAAAAGTAAGAGAAAAATAATGAAATCACTTAAAGGTCCAATAAACTGGCTAGCTAACATAAAACGTCTCCTCTCCATTCAGATTTATAGCATTTCTATTTTTGGATGTCCCATTATAAGAATTCTCTTTTAACAATTAAATATATTTTTAAGGAGAGAGCATTTGCGCTCACTCATTGATTACATAGGTTTCCGTTGGATGACATGTATTTTATTCCATTCTCATTTTGCTCATTTATTATTAGTATAAACACAGTTACTGAAATGGAATATATGTCATCCAGTAGAGGCCTATGTGAGCAATTAGTGATAAAAAAAATGCTCTCATTTCCAAGTTACCCTTTACTATATTAAACTCTCACACTCTTTCTTTGATGTGCTAGAATTTTCAAATTTAAAAAAAGCAACAATGGAAAGTTGGAAAATTCCACAATCGAGTAATGCTATGCTTTGCAATTTGCATCCCAACACGTGACAGGGAGCCCGCTTAATTTTTAGGGTAAAATGCATTTTGCATCGTCAAACTATACCATGCATGTTTCATTGTTTTGCACTTTGGTCCAAAAACAGTTTTTTGTGATATTTTGGTCCCTCAACTATCCCTTTTTGGCAGTTTGCCCCATTTGCACTTTTAGTCATTAGAAGTGATGAGGAAAGTTATTTTAATTACATATACACCCCCTGTACTTGGCTCATTTTTCACTTTGCACCATGTATCTCAATCGCGCATCACTAGTAACCCCTATACTTTGGGCTAAAGGAAATCGTTAGTAAATTGGTTAGATTTAACGGGTAAAAGCCTACATAAGCCATGTTTGGCAACAACTTTCATTTTATCAATACTTATGAAACTCCAAATGGTAAAATTAAATATTTAGCATAGTCCCTGCAATTGCAATGAGTTAAAAGCTACATTGGACAACTTTTACCAATTGCAAAATTTTGCGATTTTATTATATAAGAAAAAGAAGCTGCCAAACACTAGTCCACAAGAGGTATTGTTGAGCTCTTTGATAGATTTCTGTCTTTTATTGAACTCTGCTACTTATTACAGTGTGTTGTATCTCCTGACTAGGATTATTTCATGTCGAATAAAACTCCCTTTTGATTGACCAAAATATTAAACAGGAGACAAAGTTAAAAATGTCTAATTATAGGGGTATATATGTAATTAAAATAACTTTGTTAGTCACTTTTAACAACTAAAAGTGATGGAGGAAGCAAACTGACACAAATTGTTAGTTGAGGAACCAAAATGCCACAAAAATTTGTTTAGAAACTAAAGTGCAAAACATGGTATAGTTTGAGGGTATAAAATGCATTTTACCATAATTTTTATTAGAGGATGGTGAAGTGACCCACATTTACTCTAGGTGATCTCACTGCTACACGTGTTAAGGAGTACATTCGTGATACAAAATTTGGAAGCATTAGCATTACAACAATAAAAAAAAAAAAAAAAAAATACCTTACAAAGAGGTGGATTTGGGTAAGACGCCATCAGAATATTAGGTAACAGTGATTAGTCATTAGATAAAGTGACAAAGCAAATTATTGACCGAATTAACCTTATTTATACCATTAGGCGCCATATCATGAACATGAATGGTCCCATCCACAATTTTGTAAAGCATTTTAAAGTAAAAATCCATCCTCCTTGATGAGATCAATACGTACGTTGAACCTAAAGTTTTGCTTCATTCATGCCTAATATTTTTCCAACCAGTCTGATCAACTACAAAACAAATCTCTCTAACTAAATGAAGTGAAATTTTAATATTAAAATATATATATATATATATATATATATATTTAGGGGGAGGGGGAAGCTCTAACGGTTTTTTGGAATGAGCACTATTATATTTACACACTTTTTTATATATTTTTTTATGCACAGTTTTAAATGTATGTACTTTGTGTTGTGTGAGTAGTGCACAGAAAAAAAAAATGAAAAATACAAACAATACAAGGTACATGTATTTAAAGTATAGTATATCAAAAAGTGTGTATATCTAGCATTATTGTTTTTGAATTGATGAGATGAAGAACTACAAGACCTAACAGTCAACCTAAGACTAGACTTCTCATCTTACCTCCTTATTCTGCATGATGTGTTTGTTAATTGCCTTTGATGATCTTTCTTTCTTTCTTTCTTTTTAATAATCCGATTTTCGGTAAGCACAAATTAAGGAAATATTTAAGTTCAACTTGAAACTTATATAAACACAAATCCAAAACAAATAAGAATCGTACAAGCGTGTCTCCAATTTACACTTAGCGTCTCTTTGATCTGCAGATTTAGAAATGAGAAAGAAAACAAAACAAGATTAAAATTTATTGTTCTAGTGCTTTTTTATCAATGCTGAAGTAACACTAGAAACCTAAAATTTTCAAAATATGATAGAAACTCTATAAAATTAAAATTTTTAAATTATTTATTTTCCTTCTTTGTTTTCCTTCATATTTTTACATTTTTTTCTTTTCTATTTCTTAACTAAATCCATGAACTAACTCTTGCATTTGATATACGTTAATTTTCTTTTAACTTATTTGACTTGGCACAATACTACAAGCTTCTAAGACCATTTCAATCTTTGCTTGTCTGTTTCTTATTATGGACAAAGGACTCAAATTTGTCATCCATGGACTTTTAGTAGGGAGGAACTTCATATACAAATTAATATATATGCATATATATATATATATATATATGTGTGTGTGTGTGTGCGTGTGGATAATATTATATAAAGTATGAATCGCAAGTTGTCATGAAGGATAAAGTCTGTTCCTTAAACTCTGGCCTCCATAACTCCCACATCAATGGATGGAGAGTGGTCAAGTTACGTTTATCCTTTAAAAAGTCAAAATTTACAAAGGAAAGAATAAGAAAAATAATATCAAAGATTTGCACTTTTTTTTTCATGCTGAATAATAAACAGCGCGCAGGCATTATTGAATGATCCAAGATTTTCCTAACAGTTTTTTAGGGCTAGTTAGTGACAAGGATATTTTATAGTTCTTGTATAGGCATAGGTCTAACAAAAAAATCACTTAGTGAAAAGTCCTACACGTAGTGAAAAGTTTATGCATTGATATGTGTACGCTACACTTATATTTTGAAATTTCACAAAACTACTTTTCTGAAATTCAAAAATTCACAAAAGTGTGTGTAAGCAGGAATTTTCACAAAACTGTAAATTTTTACTGTCATTTAGACTCTTAAGTTTAGAATCAGGGACTTAACGCTAATCATCCATTTTTTTAAGACCTAATTACACTTTACACCCTTATGTTGTACCCGTATTTTTAATTGATACACAATCATCTTCTTTTTTTTTTTGTTCAATTGAACTCTTGAATTTCGAAAATTCATTCAACCTGACCTAAAGTCTGATGTTGTTGGCTTAAACTAACAAAAATTGTCGACGTAATGGTTATCTGTCACAAGTGAGGTTAAGACAAACGAAGAAGATTATGAATTGTGCAAAACTTCGCATTCAATCAGATTCGATATCGAATTCAATTAGACCCAAAATTGCATTATTTTCATGCCATTCACATGTTTGTCCTAACCTAACTTGTGACATGTAAGTATGACGCGCAATTCACATGACAATTCCGATAATTTAAGCCAATGGCGTCAGACTTGGGTCTAATTGAATAAATTTTTGAAGTTTAAGGATTTGATTGAACAAAAAAGAAAAAATATGTATTGTCCAATTGAAAACACGAGCATCAGATAAGGGTGTAAAATGTAAATAGACTCTTTTTTTTTTTTTTTAATTATTTTTAGATCCTATAGGCATCATCACCATTCCCCCTTCTTTTTAGGAGTAATACTCTGCTTCACAAATTTAAATCTCACAATTATTTTTCAAATGCTTTAATCACTATACAATGGTCGGTGATACCACGTGTTGTGGCAGAAGCTGGTGCTATCACATATTACTGCATGTGGTACAATTTGCAAATCATTTGAGAACGAAATATGGGATTCAAATTCAAGAATCATAGCGTTACTCTTATTTCAGACATAAAATTCACATGGCTAATTGATAAAAACTATTTTTTATTAACGTTTCTTAAAATGGAATAGATTTTAGTCTAGTTCATTAGAAACATTTCGAACTGTTTTACTTTGTGATTAGCACATGTTCAGCCCAAATCGACAATTTGGGTCAACAATAACTCATAGCAATACGAAATGTACTTAAAGAACTTTGTGAAGAGAGCTCCTTACAATTATTTGTAATTATCAACAATATTAGCTATTAATTGAGATAGCAACTATATGTACTAATTGAGATTAAGTCCCGGTTTGACAAAATTAATAATTAAGTATTGAATTTTTAGTATTGAAAATCTTAAGTAATTGAATTTGTTGCTCTAAAACCAATATTTCATTCAGTAGATTTATTTCAGTAAAACTTTTTTACTTGATCTTTTTAGTAGGTTTTTTACCACTTTTTGAAAGATGCAGTGCATTATCAAACGCACTGAAAAAAGTTTAAGTTCTGAAGCTTTTTATTTTCAGCACTTTAAGAGCATCTCCAGCAGTGAAATTGTATATGACCTGTTATTTTAACTAAACACCATTTTAACTATTCAATATTTAACATTCAATTATAGCAGTTCTCTTCATTTTATCTAGTCATTTTGATTTACTATATTTTCTGCGGTTGAGATTTGTGCTATTTAACTTTAATGGAAGATTTAAGGGTTGGGATTTGGAGAGAGAATATAGAGAGCCATTCCTGGCTAGATAAATTTGTCTAGTCAAAATGATAAATGTTAGAATAGCTAGCCATATGGCTAGCCTACTGGAGCACAAAAAACTACATTTGACTAGCTACTTTGTCTGAAAAGTTAAAATAGCTAGTCTGCTGGAGATGCTCTAAGTGGTTATCTTACATATGCTTAGGAAGGGGACAAATTAATGAACTCCAGCAATTAGATTTAATTAATGCCATGTTTGGCAATTATTAATTGTTAGCTTCACCAAATATTCATACCTACAAGCGATCTTTAGGAACTTTAAGTCTTTAACGATGCTTCTCACGTTTAGTGTGTAGGATTCCTGGGGACCATATTTTTGGTGCCAAAAAGGGAACTTTCTGAACACTGCCTTTTGAAAAGTGGAATATTTCATGCTTAAATTGAGTCTTTGAATGATATTCCTTGGTCCAAGTTAAGCCAAAGAAAGACAAACGTGCATGAGTTTCTTAGCATAGATTATATGCATTTCATGCCATAATTGGATCACGCATGTAAAATGATGAGAATGACAACTCCTATAAATACCCATATCCATGAAGTGTTGTACTTAAGGTTTCACAACTTCAAACTCTAGTTCAAGACCATTAAAGCTTCAATTTTATTTGTTCATCACAACTTAAATCTCTCTCTCTCTCTCTCTCTCTCTCTCTCTCTCTCTCTCTCTCTCTCTCTCTCACGCACACACACAAACACATGGAAGGACCAATTCTTGGCCACCAGCCAGCATCATTTGGAAACATGATCACTGTGCTCAGCATAGATGGAGGTGGAATTAGAGGAATTATACCTGGAACAATGCTCAAATTTCTGGAATCTGAACTTCAGGTAGACTTTAATATTTTGGATCCCAAATTAATTACTTCACGAATGTTTTAACAGTTGTATAGTAGTATGTGGTATCACATACCACATGCGGTACAAATGATAAAGCATTTAGGGCTCAAAATTTGATATTCAAATTAGGAATCATAACTTTATTCTTTTGCTTTTGGTATAACTAGAGATGTGTCATTCATTTCGTGAGTGCAAGTGAGTTAGTGCTTGGTCCTGGGGTATGCATCTTTTATCTTTTGTAGATGCTGTTTGACTTTTCTTTTTGTTTGATTAACCATTTTTTAAAAAAAAAATTAAAAAAAAAAAAAGAAGAGAAATTCTCCCATGAGCCCTACACATGATGTGACAGCCTATTATATACTATTGATTTTTTTGTATCCCATGGTTATCGACAGTCTATAATAGGCCGTCAAATCATGGGACGGACTCATGGGATAACTTCTCATAGTTGAGGGAAGTTATTATATTTGGATTTTTTTAAAGGACATTTTTTATACCCTTGTAAAATAATTTGATTAGAAAAATAAATAAATAATTAAATAAATAGTGTTAGAAAAATATCTTTTGATACCCCTGCCTTTATAGCTCTTAATTAATATGCAATCTGTAGATATATGATGCCCCCAAAAATAGTTCTTAATTCATTTCGTGAGTGCAAGTGAGTTAGTTCTTGGTCCTGGGATATGCCCCTTTTATCTTTTGTAGATGTTGTTTGACTTTTTTTTTTGTTTGATTAACCATTTTTTCGAAAAAAAATTAAAATTAAAAAAAAAGGGAGAAATTCTCCCATGAGCCCTACACATAATGTGACAGCTTATTATATACTATTGATTTTTTTGTATCCCATGGTTATCGACAGTCTATAATAGGCCGTCAAATCATGGGACGGACTCATGGGATAACTTCTCGTAGCTGAGGGAAGTTATTATATTTGGATTTTTTTAAAGGACATTTTTTATACCCTTGTAAAATAATTTAATTAGAAAAATAAATAAATAAATAGTGTTAGAAAAATATCTTTTGATACCCCTGCCTTTATAGCTCTTAATTAATATGCAATCTGTAGATATATGATGCCCCCCAAAATAGTTTTTAATTCATTTCGTGAGTGCAAGTGAGTTAGTGTTTGGTCCTGGGGTATGCCCCTTTTATCTTTTGTAGATGCTGTTTGACTTTTCTTTTTATTTGATTAATCCTTTTTTCGAAAAAAATTAAAATTAAAAAAAAAAAAAAAAAGAGAAATTCTCCCATGAGCCCTACACATGATGTGACAGCCTATTATATACTATTGATTTTTTTGTATCCCATGGTTATCGACAGTCTATAATAGGCCGTCAAATCATGGGACGGACTCATGGGATAACTTCTCGTAGCTGAGGGAAGTTATTATATTTGGATTTTTTTAAAGGACATATTTTATACCCTTGTAAAATAATTTAATTAGAAAAATAAATAAATAAATAGTGTTAGAAAAATATCTTTTGATACCCCTGCCTTTATAGCTCTTAATTAATATGCAATCTGTAGATATATGATGCCCCCCAAAATAGTTTTTAATTCATTTCGTGAGTGCAAGTGAGTTAGTGTTTGGTCCTGGGGTATGCCCCTTTTATCTTTTGTAGATGCTGTTTGACTTTTCTTTTTATTTGATTAACCATTTTTTCGAAAAAAATTAAAATTAAAAAAAAAGAAAAAAAAGAAGAGAAATTCTCCCATGAGCCCTACACATGATGTGACAGCCTATTATATACAATTGATTTTTTTGTATCCCATGGTTATCGACAGTCTATAATAGGCCGTCAAATCATGGGACGGACTCATGGGATAACTTCTCGTAGCTGAGGGAAGTTATTATATTTGGATTTTTTTAAAGGACATTTTTTATACCCTTGTAAAATAATTTGATTAGAAAAATAAATAAATAAATAGTGTTAGAAAAATATCTTTTGATACCCCTGCCTTTATAGCTCTTAATTAATATGCAATCTGTAGATATATGATGCCCCCAAAAATAGTTCTTAAATCATTTCGTGAGTGCAAGTGAGTTAGTGCTTGGTCCTGGGGTATGCCCCTTTTATCTTTTGTAGATGCTGTTTGACTTTTCTTTTTGTTTGATTAACCCTTTTTTCGAAAAAAATTAAAAAGAAAAAAAAAAAAGAGAGAGAGAAATTCTCCCATGAGCCCTACACATGATGTGACAGCCTATTATATACTATTGATTTTTTTGTATCCCATAGTTATCGACAGTCTATAATAGGACGTCAAATAATGGGACGGACTTATGGGATAATTTCTCGTAGCTGAGGGAAGTTATTATATTTGGATTTTTTTAAAGGACATTTTTTATACCCTTGTAAAATAATTTGATTAGAAAAATAAATAAATAAATAAATAGTGTTAGAAAAATATCTTTTGATACCCCTGCCTTTATAGCTCTTAATTAATATGCAATCTGTAGATATATGATGCCCCCAAAAATAGTTCTTAATTAATATGAAAGGAAGAAGTTGAAAAGGAAAGGAAATAATACAATATTTTTAATGATTAATTTATGAAAAATACTAGACCCACACAATGAATCACACATTTTTTCCACACATATCTTTAAATGCTTGTACCTTGTACTGTATAAGTGGAGCACAAAAAAGTGCAAAAAATTTAAACAGCATAAAGTACAAGCATTTAAAGATGTGTGTGAAAAAAGTGTGTGGTTCATTGTGTGGGTCTAGCATGACTCTTAATTTATATGAGAAAAAAAATTTTCAAACCATATTATAAACTCAAGAAAATAGCAAGCGAAATTTAAAAATTTTAAATTTATTTTTCACTGTATTTCTTTTTCTTTATATTTTCTCACGGTTTTCCTCATCAATCTAACATAGAAGATTGTTTCCTTACCATTTTCTTCTACTTTTTTCCTCACTAAATCCATGAACCAAATATATAGATTATGGCCTTATTTGGGAATGCGTAAATATAATTTGGTTCAATACCATACGAATTTTCTATCATTTCTAAAAATTCAATGACAAGTTGGTTGTAAATAACATGCTTCAAGATTGATACTAGATTCGATACAGAGACCCTTGCAGTAAAATAACAATTACCAAACACGTAAAATCTTAACCTTATGGACCACATAACTGGTTCTTAGTCTTTCTAAAAACAACCTCTAAATCTTGCAAAGTTCAAAATCAGCCACATTAGTCATTGGCAATTTGATTAATCTTGCATGTATCTTATAATCTACATGGTTTTGATCATGCTATAGAAGCTGGATGGTGAGGAAGCAAGAATTGCAGACTATTTTGATGTGATTACAGGAACAAGCACGGGAGGCCTAGTGACTGCGATGTTAACTGCACCCAATGAGAAGAACCGCCCCCTATTTGCAGCCAAAGAAATCAACGAGTTCTACCTTGAAAATTGCCCTAAAATCTTTCCACAAACCAAGTAAGATTATGTATATATACCAAACTTTACATAAATAGTACTAGTTAGAATTTTAACATATGACATTGAAACCAAATTAACTAGAGTGGTACAATTTGACTTTCTTCAAAATTTGTTTTAGGTGGTCCTGCTCACGCAATATTGCAAATCAAATTTAAGATATTAAAATAGAAATCATGGCATTATTACTCAACTTTAAAATAGTTATTGTGATGCCACATATAGATATATGATACATATCATAGTTGCTAACATGTTTGCACTTTTTCTTCAACAGCTCTATATTAATTACTCCGAAGGTAGTAAAAGCCATATCAGGACCAAAGTATGATGGAAAGTATCTACACTCCCTAGTTAAGGAAAAACTAGGAAACACTCGATTACACCAAACATTGACTAATGTTGTTATTCCAACTTTTGACATCAAGACACTCCAACCAACCATCTTTACCAGTTACGAGGTATTTTTTTTAAAAAACTCTTTGGCGTTTTTGGATTATAAATTTAGTGAGATGAAGGGATTACAAAAAATAAAAATACTACTCCGTATAAGGATAACAACTCTATTCGTTTTCATCATCTAAACCCAATTGAAAGTAACCAATTATAGTTGAATGAACATATGGATGATTAATGTTTTTGTGCTTTTCATGGTTTTAGGTGAACATTAAGCCAAGTTTGGATGCTTTACTCTCAGATATATGCATTGGAACCTCAGCAGCACCAACTTATCTTCCAGCATATCGCTTTGAAAACACCGACTCTGATGGAATAGTTAGAGAATTCAACCTTATTGATGGTGGTGTTGCTGCCAACAATCCGGTATATATTCACACACACACACACACATAAAATTGTTAAAGAAGTTGATTTTTATAAAATTGTTAAAAGTTGGTTGTCAAACTGACTCAGATTTTTCAATATATTAATTAATATCATTTCATAACAGACACTGAAGTTGATATCTTACAACAACTGACACCCTTCAATATGATCCCTTTTTTACTTCCCTACATCTAACAACTTCTGCTATAATTTAATGTTGCAGACCTTGGTAGCAATTGGCCATATAACCAAGCAGATCATGAGAAGAGACCCTGAATTTTTTCCAATTAAGAAAATGGACTACGGTAAAGTATTGGTTATATCATTAGGAACTGGATCATCAAAAGCTGAACAAAAATATGATGCAGAGGCTGCAGCCAAGTGGGGTGTGTTGGGCTGGTTAACCAGTGGTGGTTCAACCCCATTGATTGATGTGTTTTCTCAAGCAAGCAGTGATTTGGTGGACTTTCACCTCTCTGTGGTTTTTCAAGCCCTTCATTGTGAAGAGAATTACCTTCGAATTCAGGTGTGTGTCCTTTTTCGATCTTATATAGTTGGAAATTCTTATAACATAATAAATCGGTGACCATTGCATAACAAATGTGGTGCTCTAACCTCTGAGCTAAGCGGGCTCATGTTACAAAAATATTACATGTAAGCGAATTCACTGAACTATTGAATTCTTAGCTTGTAACTATAATTTTCATTCTTGGCTATTCATAATTAATATGAACATAGAAAAGATATAGTACATGCTAATAAAATCTTGCTCAATTGAATTAATGAAATATTTAAGGGCCGCATTGTTGGAAATGTAAAGAAAATGATAAGGTTCAGTCTCATTCTCATATTTGTTTGGTACATACTGAAAACAAGCATTATGTTAGAAAGATATTTAAAAAGGCCAACGATCGGTAATTGAACTGGTTCTACAAATTCAAATGTTTGGTGAGTACATACCAATTTCTTGTATAGAAGTCCGTGCTCAATCTAACATATATCTTTCTTAAAACTGGTTTTTTGTCAAACAATCATCACCAATTGTATAAAAAGCAAGACTTAATTGGACTAAATCAATTGTAAACTTTCCCAAACAGAATCTTAATTAGTTCAACAAATAATTAACATGTTTTAATAGCATTTATGGATCTGAAATAGACTTCTATGAAGCTAACCAAAAAAAAAATATAGAACAAGTTATTTTGCTAACCATAGAACCATTTGCTAGGTGGAAATATTTTCTTGGGAAATATTACATTCAGAAGGATTAGTTATAGATATATCCCACGTGGTTAGCTCATTTTTCAGTTTGCCTTGTACATTTTCAAATTAATGTGTCGATAATACAACTAGTGCTTTGGGGCTTTGGGGAAAGCCTTACTGTCAAAGCACTTCTCATACTTCGGAAAGTATTTCATTTGGAAAATGAAGATACGCTTTTGTGGACATAATAGTGCCTTGGAAATGTTAGAGGTGTTTTCGATTTTTCAAAAAATACAAATATTTTATATTGAATTAAACATTTTATTGGTTTTGAGCTAGGTTCTTAAATACAAATTTACTTATTTTTCTAACATTTGAAATTGCAGGATGATACATTAGAAGGAACAGTAACTTCGGTTGATGTAGCTACAAAGGAAAATTTGGAGGATCTAGTAAAAGTTGGAGACAAATTACTAAAGAAACCACTTTCAAGGGTTAACGTGGATACTGGCCTTTTTGAACCTGCTGATGGTCATGAGACTAATGAAGATGCTCTAAGAAGGTATCAATCGACCTTTACTTTTATGTGTATTTTTTAAGAAATTTGTTCAAAAGTCCCTCATGTTGTATTAATTTGAGTATAAAGGACAACCTATTGCTTTTAATTTTAGTCAAAAGTTCTTGATTAATGAAACTGAATGAAATTAATCAAATACTTATGTCACAAAATTTTCATATAGGTACTTATGTGAGATTTAAAATTTTTGCATAATTGTTATTTGGAGTTTTTGTATCCCTTTAACTAATATTAAAAAGCGGGGTGGAAGCGAAGACAAAGAAAAATAAAAGTAATAATAATAATAAAATAAATAAATAAGTCATATCTTATAGTACTTTGACTAAATTAAACTCTAGGTTGACATTCTTTTTTAATTTTTTTGTAACAAAATTCTGATCTTGCAGGTTTGCAAAACTACTTTCTCAAGAGAAACATATACGCGAAGCTCAGATTCATACTCGTGCAGCTAAATCTAAATCAGATGGATGCTTTGGAGATTCCAATTGATATCAGTACAGATTGAACAATAATTTTTTAAGTGAAAATATAGTATTTGTTCTTAGTATTTCTGAATAAAGCCCGGTAGGGTTAAATTTTTTTCAATTCATTGATTTGTTGTATTCAATAAACATTGTATTTTTTTAAACATTAATTATATCAACTTTATTTGATGATGGAAGAAATTTCTCTCAAGATTTGTTATATTTTATACTAAAAAAATTAACGAGGATAATTAGTCGGGAAAGTAATCATGGTTTACATTTTTTGTGTAACGAAAAATTAGATTTTTTGTGATAAATGTATTGATTAAATGTGCACCTAAACAAATGTATTAGAGTGAAGCTGTTAATACATGATCAAAGTATCTTATGGAGAATTCTTTGATGTAGCAGATTCAAAATTGGGTCTTTCTTAGATAGATACATTGCACTAAATGCATTGAATGAATGTATTTTTTTTAAACAATAAGGTGTTTTTGTTCAAAGAATTAAAATGTTTTACAACTTATTAGTGCAGCCAAACACCAGACTATACTAAAATCATTTTTTCAGAAAACAATCAAGGTCAAAACAAACTGAATGTAAATGCATCTTGGGATATATGTTGGAAGTGAAAGAGTAAATGCATCTATAAAGTTTAGAAATATAAGAATTGATCCGTCTCCAGCCGTTCTAATAGGGTTTAATCCAACATATGATCTTAGATTAGAAATTGATCATTGATTAGGCATATTAGTTAGGAATTAGTCATTTTGCCCAATTAATAAATTAAGGGCTGGGAGATTGCTTGATACAAGGGCTTGAGTCTTTAATTCAAGGTGAGCTAAGCATAAGTCGTCCACCGATTTGAGTTCAAATTTTAAATTAGGGACAGTCTGGGACATTCTCAGCCGTGCTCATTGTGAGTTTTAGTGATGCCTAATTTCAATTATAATTATAGTTGTCCTTTGAATTTGGATAGGCAGGGGGTTTTTATAACGATTTTGTTTCTATCTGCTGGGTTGGCTTTTTGTGGTTCCTTGTTTGAATCTCTCAAATGGAGTGTTTCAAAAACGGAACCGGGTCTGCTGGTGTTGGGGTTCCTTATGTTCTATTTGTAAATGCGATGATTTATCGCTTTTTAATCTATCTCAATGAAATCTGCCGTTCAAAAAAAATAAAATAAATTAAGGGTAAAGTAGGATTTAGTCCCTAATCCAGCTTTTTCTAGAAATAGGTTCTTTCTATATTTGAATCTAGAAATTAGTATATTTGTGTTGCTAAAGACATAAATACCCCTATATTATCCTATTTCTCTCTCTCTCTCTCTCTCTCTCTCTCTCTCTCTCTACATATATATATATATATATATCAGAGATCTTATTTTCAAAATTCAAAACCAAATATATATATATATATATATAGAGAGAGAGAGAGAGAGAGAGAGAGAGAGAATCTACAAATATATATGGAGAGAGTTTTCTGCTAGAGAGAGAAAGAGGAAGAGATAGAGCAAGAAAGACGAAAGAGAGAGGTCAGCAGCCCCTCCACCGCCGGCATCACGACATCGTTGCCCATTCTTGGTCAACGTCGTCACCACCTTCCAGTCATCTGATCTCCCATTCTTGGACTCCTTCCCTTTTTTTAATTTTTGAGGGTTTCTCATTCATTCCAAAGTGAAAATTGAAGCCAACCGATCGGTGGGAGAATACAGAGCCAGTGATGAAACTTTCGAGTTTACATACAGATGATTTGATGATAATGATGTTAATGGCTGAAATGGTGGATTCAAAAAGTGACTTGATTAGTATAGTAACAAATCATGGAAGGCAAATGCTTTGTGTTTGGGCTTAAAGGCTTGTTTGGTTCAGAATAGTTGAGATTGAGTTTGGATGAATTTTGTATTGAGTGGAAAATGCATTTTGATACTTCTTTAGCAATGTTCACTTGTGTGAAATTTCTAACAAAGTTCTCTGAAATATAATAAAGTCACATAATTAACTATTTTATGTGAAATTTTCACAAAACTTAAGGATTTGGGTTTGGGCATTATGGAATTTTTTTTGTGGAGTTTTATGACAAGCATTGAAAAATTAAACAAATAGTAGAATTTTTTTCATGCAAAAACATGATAATGGTTTTTGTATGTCAAATACTAAGAAATTTCTCACTAAATGTTGTCGTATTGTGCGGAGTTTTATGACAAACACTGAGAAATTTAACAAATAGTTGAAATTTTTCATGCAAAAAAATGATTATGATTTTTTGTAGGTCAAATGCTAAGAAATTTCTCATTAAATGCTCCCGTGTTGTGTGGAGTTTTATGATAAACACTAAGAAAATTAACAAAATAGTAGAATTTCTTCATGCAAAAAAAAATGATTATGGTTTTTTGTAGGTCAAACACTGAGAAATTTCTCATTAAATTTAGATATGTATTATAATGACCAGTCCGGATCTTAAGAGGACATTAAAAACGAACCTAACAGACGGACTGTGTAAAGAGTGAGAAATTCTCACAAAAGAGTGAGAAATTTCAAAGAGAAAAATTTCAAAGAGTGAGAATTTCTCAGTCTTTTATGAGAATTCTCAATCTTTACACAGTCTGTCTTTTAGGTTTGTTATTTAAGGTCCGCTTAAGATCCACATTGTTATAATGACAAACAAATTGGATGAATCAAGTCTACAAAACGTATTAAATAATTTGAATTTCAACCAAAGGATCATAGTGAGTAGATAAGGAGATCCCTTGAATTAAGGGAACTTCATCCCATTATTAGTTAATGACATTAACTTCAAATTTATATCTACATGTCCATATATAGATGCATGAATATATATATATATATATGTATATAATTGACAGTGTGAATAAGGAGTTTTACGACAAACACTGAGAAATTTAACAAATAGTAGAATTTTTTCATGCAAAAAAATTATTATGATTTTTTGTAGGTCAAATACTAAGACATTTCTCACTAAATGCTCCTGTGTTGTGTAGAGTTTTATGACAAACACTGAGAAAATTAACAAAATAGTAGAAATTTTTCTTGCAAAAAAATGATTATGGTTTTTTGTAGGTCAAACACTAAAAAATTTCTCACTAAATTTAGATCTGTATTATAATGACAACCAAACTGGATGAATCAAGTTTCCAAAACGTATTAAATAATTTGAATTTCAACCAAAAGATCATAGTGAGCAGATAAGGAGATCTCTTGAATTAAGGGAACATAATCCCATTATCAATTAATGACATTAACTTCAAAGCTATATCTATATGTCCATATATAGATACACGAATATACAGTCCGCATATTAAGCAGACCTTAAAAAATGGACCTACAAGACGGACTGTGTAAAGACTGAGAAATTCTCACAAAAGACTGAGAAATTCTCTCTTTGAGCAAATCGTGTTAATTATTTGAATTTCAACCAAAAGATCATGGTGAGTAGATAAGGGGATCCCTTAAATTAAGAGAACATAATCACATTATCAGTTAATGACATTAACCTCAAGTCTATATTATATCCATATATAGATACATGAATATATGTATATCTATATTATAAATTAGAACTTTGTCCTACTAGGACAAGTGACTAGGATATGACAATGACAACTTTTGCTGATTATGATGGATGACTTGGCTATGGTATTTAAAAAAAAAAAAAGGTAAAATCCCCCACTCCTCTCTCTCTCTTTTTCTCTCTCTTTCCTGCGAACAGATCTAATATGTCAAACCCACCAAAAATCCAGTGTGGTAATAGATCAAAACCCGCACCTCTCTCTCTCTCTCTCTCTCTCTCTCTCTCTCTCTCTCTCTCTCTATACCCCACCACCCATCTGCACCACTTTGCCGCCGGCAACAAACCTACCCCGATCTGCACCCCGCCCCCCTTCTCTTTCTTTCAAACCCACCACCTGCCGCTGCTGCTTTGCCAGATAATCCGGTCACTGCCTCGAGTTCATGCATCGAGCTGAAATATCAACATTATTTGGTATCCTTTTCACCAAACCATTATCTATTCTTATCTGGGTTTGAAAAATTTTAACATTTTCCTTCTCAAATCAAATCGTTAGGTTTCCTGATGAGTTTTTTTTGTACTTTTTTGACATTTGAGTTGCAATGCTTCAATTTACTATTTCAGTTGAAAGATGGTTCCTAATATCAGTGTTATGTTTCTAACATCAATGTTGATCACTTTTGACATTCCTGCCTTTAATCTGGTTATTTGGTTTGATATATTCGAGAAAAAAACATTGAGATGGAATTGTTTGATTTCAAAGTGTTCAAATCTATCGATTTGGAATTTTTTTTTCTACATCAAAAAATAGGAACAATTTTTTGGTACTGTTATTTGGATTTTTTTTACCGTAATTTTTTTGTTGAACTTTGATAACTTAATTGATCAACAAAAGTCTTGAATTGTTACTTTTTTTCTCAAGTGTTGATCATATTAGTATTCAAACTTAAGTGTTGATCACTATTTTTTAATCGACTTGATTTGGAACTGTTATTTGGGTTTTTTTTTTCCCGATTTTTTGTTGTTGAAGTTTTCTAATTGGTAAAATCTCTCTCCTATTTTGTTGTATTCCTAAAATCTCTCATAATTATATCATTTTTAATTTTATTTTAATGTCTTTGTATAACATTAGTCTTGAGGAAATTTGATTTCCTTTCCAAGATTATCCCATATTGTTCTCTTCCTTAAATCATTTTCTTTCCTTTTGATCTAGGGCCCATTCCAAAATTGTATTGATAGTCAACAACATAAAAAACAATTAGCAACTGTCACATTTTCTCTCCCTATACTTGCTCTTTCAAAAAAATCTAATATTTCAGTCAACACCTTCTATGATGCCACATTTCTTATATATATATATATATATATATACAAGGTATTAAACTTTGTTTAACATTTCTTATATAAGCTCTATTTCACGTGTATATATATATATATGGCTTCCTCAATGTAAGTTCATTTTTATTTTAAACTTTGTTTAAGAGTTAGGTATAAATTGGTCTATTCCATAACATTTGACCCCAATATTTTTTTTAATTTGTTTTTTTGTTATAAGCCAAATTTTTTTTTTCCATAGTTCCTTATTTTCTTCAATGACTTTAATCTTAGCAGCATAATTATGATAGATTACATAATTTGGTAATTGATAGGTTTTTGTCCCCAATTCGGTAATTGCTATTTCACCTAACTTTTCCCATTGCCCCAATAATTTAATACTTTCCATAATTACCTTAAATCTACATTTTTCTTCCCATAATTTAGTCCCCATGTTTAAAGATTTCCTTTCAGCCAATTTGAAAGGAAAATATTAGGGGAAATAATTTCTTCCTATAATTGTGCCTTCATATTTTTAACTTGATGAATTAATCTTACTTTGTACTATCAACCCGAGAAGTTATTACTAATTGAAAATTTTAATGTTGCTTAAGAGTGATAACTAACCATATAGTATTGTTTTTGAACAAAGAGTTCTAACTATATGTGGAAGATTGGAAATTAGTGTTCATATAGTGTTGACTCTCGACTAACTATTTGTGAGGGTGTTTGTTGTTGTGATGGAAAAAGTGACGAACAAATCTCAAGCTTTGTTTTCTCATGTGTAAACTTGATTTCGCCTTACCTTAGTTTATTTATGCTTATTTATGCTTTTTTTACTCATGCTTATCGCCAGCAAAATGGAGGAGAAAGAGCAAAAATATGCAGTCTGCAATGAGTTTAATTGGTTTTGATCGTGCTGTAATTTATGTATTTGCAGATTTGGATCATTCATCATGGGGGTGAAATAGATGGTCATGGTGTGGATCTTGCCCGGAATTTCTTTATCCACTATGTGCGGTGGAAGCAAAGAGTGTGGTAATTAGTTTGTTAAGCTGTGATTAGTCTTTTAATCCTTTTTGGTTATGTATTAATATTTATGTATGCAAACGTTTGGGTTGTTTTGATACTTAAACTGAAAGTTTGGAACACATATGGTGATCAGTTTTATCTTCTTTTTTTTTTAATCTGACATACATTGATCAAGTTTGAATGTCATTTTTTAAATTATACTATTTTATTTTTGGTGAGTATGTTATTTAATAATGACTAACCATATGTTTTATTTAATGGAACCTCAAAACCTCATGCTTATTAAAGAGATGAAAATGTGTAGATTCATTTGGGTTTTCGAAATATCTGCTAGATAAAGCTACAAACTTGGCAAATATGATCATTTTTTAATGCAAGCAAAATTTTTTTTTTTTAAGTCTATTGGAAATTGAAGTGCACAAGCTTGAGATAAGGTCTCATCTAATGCTGCAATTTGTCTCTTGCCAAAAGAGAATTTCGGGTAGCATTGAAAATGCTTTTTTGACGTTTTATAAAGATTTAATCTTATTTCTTCACACTGTTTTGTGTTAATTTGGAGTCATTTTACTAAATAGTACAAATTAGTCTTGCTTTAGGATATTATGCGGAATGTAGATCTTTTTAGTTTTTTATTCTTGAAAATTCCTTTTTCATGAGATTGTTTACTATTTTACTAGAGGAGTGTCACGCACTTTGTGAGTACAAGTGGGTGGTTGAAGGAAGTTATTTTTAAAAAACCCTTTTGAGATTATATTTTAATACCCTTGTGAAATAATTTTGAATAGAAAACTATAATGGTTATAATGTAATTATTGATGTTAGTAAAAATTCGTTTGGTACCCCTCACTTTCTCTTTCTATATTAGTGTAGATTTAGTCGCTGCATTTGGGATGGCCTTTGCGGATTGTTGGGTTGCTCAACTTAACTTATGGATGTGCATTGTATATGTATAATTAACGATTTTCTGAGTCAGTTGGTGTTTTTAGAATCTGTAGTTGGCATGACATTTTGGACCTTGACATGTTAGTTTTGGGTTGATCAATGTATAAGAAGTTTTCAAGTATATTTGAACTAGGTGCATTAGGAACTAGAAATAATTTAGTAGAGGCAGTGGTGATGATGCAAATTTAAGGGGATAATTGCAAGCATTAATCTGTGCTAATTGCCATGGTCATGGTTGGTCTTTGGGAGAGTGGCGTTGAAATGAAGTAGCAACAGTATATTTTTACACTTGGGATTTTGAAATACCATTTTGTTACTGATTTTGATATTTTTATTTAATACTCAATCTATTTCTTATTTTAACATTTTTTCTACTCTTCCTCAACCATAGGGTTTTAGTATAACCCACAAAGATGCATGTGAAAAAGAAAACAAATTGCGTACTTTGATTTTTCCTAATTTTGACTCTCTTCTTCTTTTGCTCTGTTTTTACATAAAGATAAGACATTCCAATTGGTAAACAATGTAAGAGTACCGAATTTGGAACTCAAATCGTTAACCAGTTGTATCACATGGCAAAACTTACGACCATTGCCACATGCAACATGTTGGACATCTGCCCCCACAACTAATCAACTCAACTTCTTTTTTATTCCCATAATCTCCACTTAGTTGAGGTTACCACCACTGTCACAACTTTTTTTTTTCGATAGTGCCCTCGGGCACTGGTAATATCTAGTATTTATATAACTGACCATGTGAGTAAGGGTAGTGTAGACTAGGGGTGATAACAAAAACCGAAAAACCGAAAACCGACCGAAACCGATTGTCCAAAAAACCGATTGGTCGGTTTATACAATGTATGTACAAGCTAAAACCGACCGAAAAACCGACCAAAACCGAAAAACCGACCAAAACCGAACCTATTGGTCGGTTTTGAAAACCACAAAAAACCGAAAAAACCGACCGAAACCGACCGCTAACACCCCTAGTGTAGACACTAAAAATTTATTAAATTGGAGAAATGGACCTATTTCTAATTAACATGCCTAATCAAGGATCTATTTCTAATCTAGTCCTTAAGATGGATTAACTTCTAATTAAACGGATGGAGAGGGACCAAATCTTATATTTCTAATAAATTTTTATTCTCTAAAGTACCGTTAGTCACATGGATACTGATGTAGATATATATAGATATATATATTCGTACGGTCAGGCTTTAGAGTGAACAAGGTAGAGTGAACATACCCAATGAACATTTCTTTTGCCTGAAAAAATCCGAGTGCTGCCCCGCTGACCAGTTGACCCGCGCGCACCCCATTGACCCGAGGGTTTTTTCAGGCAAAAAAAATGTTTACTGGATATGTTCACTCTAGAGCCTGGCCGTATATTTGTATATCTATATAGATATAGATATATATAGATATTGATTTATATGATATCTGAAGATAATGATATTAACTGTTAATGGGATAATGATCCCTTAATTCAAGGGATTTCTTTATTTTGCTCACCATTATCTGTTGGTTAAATTAAAATCGTTTCATATGTTTTTCAGACTAAATTGGTCATTTGTGGTAGGCATTAAAATACATATCATAATCATCTTATCGGTTGTGACTTGTGTGTATGCGTGATTGAATTGGTGGAGTTACTAGATTAAAATTTGTTCTTCATTGAAAAGGTAATGATTGAAATTTTAGTGAGAAATTCTCATCATAAAATGAGGAATTGCTCACCGAATATAATAAGAGTTGTCGTAATGTATACGCATTTGTTTCTTTTTACTAATTCGTGATTCTGGTTTGGGAGAACATGTCATATTTCTGTATCCATGGAAAATCAGATTCTTGCTCTATGTTCTTAGGATAGGGAGGTTGCAAAAACATGCGCAATGGTCGTAACCCCACCTTGAAAGTGTACGATTTAGTTATAATGTTAGAAATTCTCAAGTAGTAAATCGATGAAAAAAATACTAAATTTAATTGAGAAATTCTCAGTAGATCAATGAGAAATTTCTCCATATATTTTGATTGATACATTATAACTATCAGAACGACATTGAAAATTAGTAAAATTAATAAAAGAGTGACTAATTTCTCACTAAAATAGTGAGGAATTTTCCAACAAAACTGTGAGGGATTTCTCAACAAAACGGTGAGGAATTTCTCAACAAAATGTATTGCAGACTCAACTGTAGAAGCCGAGTTTATGGTTGCTTGTGAAGCCACAAAGGAAGCTGTTGGCTCAAAAAGTTTATCATGGAACTCGAGGTGGTACCAACATCATTGTCACCTATTACGCTATATTGCAACAATAGTGGGGCAGTGGCTCAGTCCAAGGAGCCAAGGAACCACGGAAAGGGAAAACACGTAGAAAGGAAGTATCAGCTCATTCGAGATATAGTCCAATGTGAAGATGTGGCTATCACCAAGATTACCACCGTTGACAATCTTGCAGATCTGTATACAAAGGCGTTGCCTCAGAAGGTCTTTGATCGTCATCTAGATAGTCTAGGTCTCATATATAGTTCTTATGAGTTATGAGTGCAAGTGGGACTTTGTTGGAATTGTGCTCTCAAACCATTACTATATGCATGAGACATTGGCATTTTATATATAGATATCAATTTACATTTCATTATGTATGTTTCATGAGATGATTGTTTGTAATTCTTAAGTATCATAGAGATACGAATTGTATAAGACTCGAATTGTATAAGACTATAGACTATAAGCAATTCGTGTATATACCTTAACTTGTAAGTAATTCGTGTATGTATGAGATACGATCGTACCTTAAGGCGTTACCACCACGGATGATTGCTAATGCTTATAGTGGATTGATGGACCATGAGCTTTCCTATTGACATCTAAAACAATCAACAGTCGATAGGAACTAGTTTTGTAGCTCTCGTCGACTTTTCATAAAATAACTTTAACAAAATTTTTGAAAATTATTTTATGAATTTCACACAAGACCTGAAAATTATCAATTTATTTTGCTCAAAATATATCAACAATAGTACTAGTTTTGTAGCTCTCGTCGACATGATCCTGACGGTATTAAATTTGAGAAAAATAAAATTGTATGTCAAAAGTTATGGAGGTTTAAAGTTGTAAAATATTTTTTGAATTTAGAATATCATACAGTACAGTACTCGTACCATATGAGCTGCTGCAAAAGCAATGGTGCATGAAAAGTTGGGCGGGAGTGGAGAAAATGTGGAAAATATTTGGGTGCATGTTAATTTTGTCATTTTGTCAAAGATAAAGGACTTTTAATTAAATGCAGATATTAAATACCCTTTTTGCTATTTTTTTTGTTGGCAAAGGATATATCTCTAATTGTCCCAAAAAAAATATCAAGTGATCTGTTAGTACAACTGCTCCGATACACACGTGGACGTCAGTCTCTTAATTAACAAGGCCTAACCACACTCAAAACTCTTGTCTATTGCCTTCTTCCTTCTTACCAAATTTTGACATCATCATACATTCTAATAATTTTGGTTGTATTATACGTCCAAATTTAGTGTCAGAGTGTAAGGGCCTGTTTGGGTGTCCTTGAATGTAATAATTACATTTCATCGTTTGTATAGATATTTACAAAAAAGATGGTAAGCTTCAGAGCTTGAATGGTTCCATTTAGAAAAAGAATACTCGACTCAGAAATGGTGCTTGCAATCATGGATTTTGGCATTCTAGAAAAATGTAGAAATAAGCACACTAGAAGATATATGGTGAAGTTTCCTATTTTTACAAATGGAGTTATTCACAGTGATTAATTTTGCTTCAAGTTGAATGAACTATTCAAATTCAAGTGACAAGCAAATAGACCCTAATAATTTGGTCCCAAAGTTACAAGTAGGATCCAACATGTACTATTGAAAGTCACTTTAACTTCAAAGTTATTACATATTATGCCCAAATTATAATATTGTGAGACCAAAATTACTAAAATGTATTATACAACCAAAACTAATAGAAATATCATATAGAAATTTTCCCAGATAGAAACATAAGAAGTTTAAGAACAAGAAAAACAAAAGTACCTTGTCGTCTTTTTGGATCCCAATCAATCAATCAATCAAAGAGAAAAATAGCCTATTTTCTTTGTGTTCACACTGGATAGTTTATTTTTACTTGGTTTTATTTTTATTTGCAAAACTAACACTTAAGGGCGAAACTGTATTTTAAACAAAAAATTTGGAGTAGGCGCATTTTTTTGGTGTTTATTCAATGGTCCCTACACCCTCCAAATACATGTCAAACGTTCCAACCCCAAAACCTCCACGCGCGTCACAAATGTGACAGTGAGAAGACACGTTCAAATCAAAGAGATGATATGATGTGGTGCTCACACTGTGTGAGTGGCCATACCATAGCAGTTTCTATTTTAAAAAAAAGTTTTTTGGACTTTAAAATTTTTAATCTACAACTTCATTTTTTACAAATTTTATACTGTTGGAATTGTGTCGACGAGAGCTACAAAACTAGTACCATTGTTGTTATGTTTTGAGCAAACTCTTTTTTTTTTTAACTCGATAATTTCACAAAATAATTTTCACAAATATAGTTTTGTGAAATTTGAAAAAATTTTGAAAAAAAAAAGTTTTTAAATTTTGATAATTTCATAAAATAACTTTGTCAATATTTTTGAAAATTATTTTATGAATTTCACACAAGACGTGTAAAATATCAATTTTTTTTTTTGCTCAAAACATATCAACAATGTACTAGTTTTGTAGCTCTCGTCGACACGATTCAAACGATATAAAATTTGAGAAAAATGGAATTGTATGTCAAAAGTTATGGAGGGTTAAAGTTGTAAAATATTTTTTGAATTTAAAATATCATATGGTATATTACTCGTACCGTATGAGCTGCTACAAAAGCATGGGCGCGAGAAAAGTTGAGCGGGAGTGGAAAAAATGGGAGAAATGCATGGGTGCATGTTAATTTTGTCCTATAGTCAAAGATAATGGACTTTAAATTAAATATAACTACTAAATATCTTTTTACTAATATTTTAGTTGACAAGGAATATATCTTTAACTGTCAAAAAAAAAAAAATCAATTGTTTAAATGAGTAATGCTAGATGCACAAACAAATTGCACAACGAAATGCACAACCTGTTTTAATTTGTTGGACCTCGTGTTGGAAAAGCTACACACTCCTTTTTTTTTGTCTTTTTGTGTGTATAGACTTTTCAGCACGAAATCCAATAATTTTAAACTGATTGTGCATTTCGTTGTGCATTTTTTTTTGTACATCTAACATTTCCGTTATTTAAATAGACATTATTTGAAGGGATAGTATTTTAAAACATCATCTAGGACGTACAAAGTAGGTGTAGCTGGTTCGACATAAATAGAATCTTATGCCCCAAATAATACGTTGTGTAGGACCTGGTACAGGTGGGCGTGGCAAAGTAAGGACAAAAACTATTGAAAATGCAATTTTAAAATAATTATTTACCTTACAGGAATCATAAATGAGGAATGCGTATTATGTGTGTGGCACGTTTTTCGCACCTAACATGAGGCATGATGTGATTCATGTGAATGTCTATCTTCATCTTGAGAAGCTGTTTAATGGTGTAGGATTATTGCTATGTAGCGGTTTCGGTCAGTAGAAGATTATTATATGATGAAGTGGTGTAACCTCTTTTTTTACAATGGGAAAATTGAGGGTTCAACAATACTTAGGAAGAGTCTTTGATTGCTTGCCCACTATCTGTAGTTCAGATGAATGAGTGGTCATTGTTAGGTCTTCTTATGGGCTATTGTGAGAGCTTTGCGGTTAGATTGGGTTTAGAGTTCAAGTTTTAAAAAAATAATAATATATTATTCCTATTAAAATGTTGTGCCTTATTTAGGAAAATTAATATTGAATGAATATTTGAGAAAACTCATTAGAGAGTATGGAACTCATACTCATAATTTTTTATTTTTTTATTTTTATTTTTATTTTTTTAGTTTGAGTAATAGTTAAACTCTTAAACATCACCTAATGAACTAACTAGATAAATTGGAGTAGATAAGTAGAGTTTTAAAATAGAGACAATTAGAGATATATCCTTTGCCAATTAAAAAATTAGCAAAAATGGTATTTTGTATCTGCATTTAATTAAAAGTCCCTTATCTTTGACCAAAAGACAAAACTACCTTGCACCCAAATATTTCCCACATTTCTCCCACTCCCGCCCAACTTTTCAGGCACCCATTCTTTTGCAGCAGCTCATACGGTACGAGTATTGTACCGTATGATATCCTAAATTCAAAAAATATTTTGAATCTTTAAACCTCCATAACTTTTGACATGAAATTTTATTTTTCTCAAATTTTATACCGTTGGAATCGTGTCGACGATAGCTACAAAAGTAGTACTATTGTTGATATGTTTTGAGAAAAAAATCGATATTTTACAGTCTTGTGTGAAATTAATAAAATAATTTTCAAAAATTTTGACAGTTATTTTATGAAATTATCAAAATTTTAAAACTTCTTTTTTTCAAATTTCACAAAACTTTTTTTGTGAAAATTATTTTGTGAAATTTCACAAAACTACTTTTGTGAAATTTTACAAAATAATTTTAAAAAATTTTGTGAAATTATCTAATTAAAAAAAACAATTGCTCAAAACATATCAAAAATTGTACTAGTTTTGTAACTTTCGTCGATACGATTCTAACGGTATAACTTTTGTAAAAAAATGGAGTTGTTGATTAAAAGTTATGGAGGTTTAATGTCTAAAAAACTTTTTTTCAAAATAGAAACTGTTAGAGTGTGGCCACTCGCACGATGTGAGTGCCACAGTGCCACACCATATCATCTCTTTGATATAAATTATTAATATTGCACATAGTCATTTTTTTTTTTTTTTGCTACAGTCAAAGCACCCACAGGCGCCACACACACACACGATAGTCAGCCACTGGCTGAAAGGGAGTGAAACCCTTTGTTCAGAGCCTCACGAGGGGACTCGAACTCCCCACCTCCCACAAAGGAGAGGTGGTACAAGACCACCTGGGCTAGGCCCACGGTCTGCACATAGTCATTTTAATATTGCAATTATTGGCTATAAATTATTAGCCATCATCTCCACTCTGATCGCCCCCCTAAATTTTTCCCCAAGCTCTGACTCAAATGGCCTACCCTTGGAGGATGCCACTCTTCCTCTCAATCTCTCTCTATACCTTCCTCTGTCTCACCCAACAATCTCTCTCTCTCTCCAACAACAACAACAACAACAACAACAATCCAATCACAGACGACGTCCACGACCTCCTCCCTCAGTACGGCTTCCCACAGGGTCTGATCCCAAACGCCGTCAAATCCTACACAATCTCCGCCCACGATGGCTCATTCGTCATCGAACTTGAAACTACTTGTTACGTTCAATTCGATGATCTAGTTTACTATGACAAGACTATCAAAGGCAAGTTGAGTTACGGGTCGATCACAGATGTATCGGGTATTCAAGCAAAGAAGTTGTTCGTGTGGGTCCCCGTGACTGAGATTCATGTGAATTCCAAGTCGGGTATGATTGTGTTTTACGTCGGACCCTTCTCCGAGACGTTTCCGGCCAAGCAGTTCGAAAACATTCCCAATTGTAGGAGAAAGGGGTCCCAACACTCTTCCTACCCTCAATCCATATGAGGTATTTTTTTTAACAGACGTATTTAAATCTATCTCACATCTGTAAATGTTTACGCATATTTGCATTTATATAGATCTAATAATCTATGTGTGTTTGTGTGTAAGAGTTTAGCTTTATTTAACTTAGCTGTTTTGGTCAACGAGATTTGTGGGTGTTGACTTTTGTATCATTCTTTGTTGTTCTAATACTATTAATTTTTGGTTATATATATACCAGTAATAATTAATGGGTAAGAAAAAAAAATATGCAATACTTCAATTCTTTTGCGTAAAATTGTACCGGTCATTTAAACTCACATACTATTTTTTGAAGATATAGATTTCATGAGCACATCAATATATTAACAGTTCATTGATTTTGATTTTGAAATTAAGCTGAGATGTGATTGGATTTTTTTTACAATAGATTCACTGTATTCAAACAACCACAAAGAATAGAAAAAAAATGATAGAAAATTATAACCCAAAAAATAGGTTTGTTTTTTTTTAATTAAATTATAGCATGTTCTTTTCTTCTTCTTGTTGTCTTTTTCTTTTTATTCCTTCTTTTTTTTTTCTTTAATGATTTATTCTTTTAGCTTTGATTTATTATTATTTTTTTATTTCATAGCATGTTCTTTTCTTCTTCTTTTACCACGTTGCACTGTCTATGGTACCTAAATCTTACATTAATTCCTCGTAATGTATAAAAACTTAAAACTAAATTTCCTCAATTCATATAGTAGCCTAAACCTCACTAAGATAAAAATCAAATAAAAAATGCAGAAAGAGAACTCATCTATGTAAACATGTAGATACAAATCCAAGCAAAAAAATAGAGCTTCTCAATTCAATTAGCTTGTAACACTTGAAGAAAGCGAGTAGAAAAGTCCAAAAAATAGAGGCATTTAGGAAGAAGGGAAACCATGGACGATATGAAAAAAGAGATTATCTCTATTTTTGAATAGAGAGAGATGTGATAAATATGAATAGACAGTGTGTACTGAGAGAGGGAAATTAGGGAGGGATTGGATTTAAAAGAATAGCTAGGTGAGAGAGAGAGAGAGAGAGAGAGAGAATTGATAGGATATAATACAAATTAGTTATGCATATTATCATTTTAAGTGGACTAACGATCAGACAGTTTAAAATATTCAACTCTCTCTTAATGGCTGATATTGCATGTTTATAAAATGGAAGGGCCCACACCACCCATGCTTAGGGTAATACTTGGGGCACAATCAAAGTCACAACTTTTTTTGCACAACCTCCATTTTGTGTCTATCTCTCTCCTAGTGGGCACTGACACTGTGGGATCCATCAAGAGAGAGATAGACACAAAATGAAGGTTGTGCAAAAAAGGTTGTAGCTTTGGTTGTGCCCCAAGTATTACTCCCATGCTTATTATTATTATTATTATTATTATTATTATTATTATTATTATATATGTGTGTGTCTTCTTCTAATGATTCTTTCTTGCTCATTTTTGGAAATTCAATCCGGATTAGACATGTGGAAATGCTTGCAATTATATGCTTAAAAATCTCAACTTTTTAGTTTTACTTTTGAATAATAGTTTGGTTCTTAAAGTTTTATCTACATTTGTTCTCAACACATCTAGCATTCGAACCATCAAACCCTATTTATGATAGTAATAAAAAAATTAAAATAAAAATGAAATTTTTTTTATTAGGTGGTTCTAGATGGTTCCTCTACATGTGACAGTTCAACCTGATTCGATTACATTAGGATCACATTGAAAGTAATTTTTGATAGTCCAACAACCGCCATACCTGTGGGAACTAAAGTATTCTACTTATGTTTCTATTTCATTTTCAGCTTCAAACCTCTGTTGGTGAAAATTCAAATGCGGGTTATGGAGTGAGTATACAGCAACAAATGCGTCTGTTATCGATGCAGTAGCATAGCAGTTATTATCTAATCTTGTGGTGGTCATATATGGGATTGTAATGCATATTTTGTAATTCCTACTTTAAATGCACCAAGAATATTGAGATCCAATAAAATGTCTACTACTTTGTGCGAATCAAGATAATCAGTGTGAGGTCATGGGTAAGAGTTACTAACACATTGGATTAGATCCTATTTGAGAATGCTTAAAACAGATCAGGTTCAAGCCTCAATCTCACATTTAACTGGTTTCAAATTCAAGTGACAAGTAAATAGACCCTAATAATTTGGTCCCAAAGTTTTTTTTCTTCGGAAAACGTATTTGGTCCTAAAGTTACAAGTAGGAACCAACATTTAGTATTGAAAGCCACTTTAGCTTCAAAGTTATTATATGTTATGCCCAAGTTACAACATATAAAATGTATGATACAACCAAAACTAATAACACTATCATATAAAAATTTTCTGAAGTAGAAACATAAGAAGTTTAAGAACAAGAAAAACAAAAGTACCTTTATCGTCTTTGGATCCCAACCGATCAATCAAAGAGAAAAAGTAGCCTATTTTCTTTGTGTTCACACTGGACAGTTTATTTTTACTTTATTTTATTTTTATTTGCTAAACTAACACTTAAAAGCGAAACTGTATTTTAAAACTCTACTTATCTACTCCAATTTATCTAGTTAGTTCATTAGGTGATGTTTAAAAGTTTAACTATTACTCAAAGGGGGATTTATTGAAAAGGACAATTATGGAGTATTTGTTAAGTTTAAATACAATTTAAAATTACACTTAACAAAAAGGACAAAAAGTTGACAGCTGGTGCTCGCACGGTATAAGTGCGCGCACCATAATATCTCCCATGTGCACAATTCAGTCAAACCCGTCACCCACGCGCTGTCACACACGCGCCACGCGCGCGGCTTCTTTCAGAGACTGCTCGCACCGTGCGAGCAGTGTAGCGTATGATTTTTAATTTCGAAAAATGTTTTTAAACTTTAAACATCCATAACTTTTGACTTACAATTCCATTTTTCGCAAATTTTATACCGTTAGAATCGTGAGCTACAAAACTAGTACCATTGTTGATATATTTTGAGAAAAAAAAATTTCATGTTTTTACATACATGAATAATAAGTGAAATTTCACTGAATATATCACGCCCCGACGTAGCATAAATATGGAAAGCATTTAATTTCCTTTATGGACCCGTAGGTCGTGACAGTTTGAAGGATCGATTCCGTCCCAAACGTCGAACAACAATAATCAGAGTAGGGCAATTAAAGCTTACAAATATTTTTCTAACTTATTACATATTACAGCACGGGGTCTCTAAAGGCACAAACCGCCTTAATCAAAACAATAACTTAATATATCTATTACAGTCATCGTTATTACAAAAAAGTTTATAACTTAAAACATGGAGTATAGATAACAATCTTTCTTCCAACCAGTCGTTCTCAATTAGCATAATCATAATGTTCAGCCTGATCATAACCTAAAAAACCTGAACACGAATGTCCAGGACGCATCAACGTCGTCAGCTTCAAGAAGCTGGTGAGTATTAAAAACATAACTTTGAATGTAACACATACTCATATACCATTTTCCAATTCTCATTTAATCCAACAAGTTTATATTAAAGCAAGGAGTTCATTTTAAGAAACAAGCACAATATTATTTAAAAGATATAATTCACGTATATGTGACCGTGTATGAGAACAATACACCATCTCATCTTGCCGACTCTTTTATCTCAACAAATCGCAACAACCCACTATCACACACTAGTATCTTTGAAATACTCCGATAGCCACACTTTAGCACAGGGGGGCTAGGGAATGTTCAGTTTGCCTCACACTTTGGTCCGGGGTACTAGGGAGTGTCCATTTCCTCACACTTTGACTACCTAATCCAGACTCGGGGTATCAGGGAGTGTCCGTAGGCCACACTTTAGCACTACCATGGGTGCTAGGGAATGTCCAAGTTCGGCTTCACACACTTTGACGCTACCATGGTCTTCAGGGAATGTCCAGTTTTGCCACCGTCGCATTTCAAAGACACCCTCGGCGCAATCTCAATCACAACACACTTTGGTACTCACTTACCAGGGAGTGTCCACAACACAATCTCAGCCGCACTTACTATGCCACACTGACCATTACTCTTTTCCATAATGACCAACATTCACACTCACCATGCATGTACAATTGACACCACATGTATGTCGTGAAACTTTAAAACATGAGGCAATTAACTGAATTATATAATCGACGTGCGTACGGGGATTGATAAGTCACAATTCATCGTTTTAATTGTTCAAACATATCAAATTAAGACTCTGATTTAATAAATTTCCCAAACAGTACCCAAACAGTATATAAATTTTATCTTAGAGAGTCCCTTATCACAAAACAAGCAAAACTAAAAACTGCCAGAATTCGCGCGCGCGGGCCGCTCGCGCGATATGCCCATTTTTCGTTTTCTTTATTAAAACTTTTTCATCTGCCAGAATACAGGAAGATCGCGCGCGCGGATCGCTCACGCGGTCCGCTCGCGTGATCTGCCTAATTTTTATTTTTCTTCTATAAAACTTTTCTGTCTGCCTGGGAACACAAACCTCGCGCGCGCGATCGCGCACACGAGTTTTAACAGAAACTTCATCTTCTTCGTGAAACTGTTCTGTTTCAGATTTGGAGTCTGTTTTTGACCCAGATCAAAATCGGAAGGAAATATGTCATGCAATATATGATTCTCTTTGATTTTTCACAAGGAACAAGAATTCACAACTAATTTAACATGAATCAAACCATATCTCTCTAATTTTATGAAAAATTAAAAGATGTTAAAATTTGATTTCAATTATACTTTTTCATATGAATGAATTGGGCTCTAAATCTTTAAACATAACATCTAGGGCATGTAATCTTTAATATTTATCTATAAAAACAGATTTTGGTTAAGTTTGAAAAGTTATGATTTTAAGCTATGAAACTTCAAACGTTTGATCATCAATGGTGGTTTACAAAATTAAACAAACACACAGCAAATAAACATGAAATTACATTCCTAGTGAGTTAATAATACTCACTGAGATTAAGAGATGAAGTAATTGTTGAGAAAGAAAGACCAAATTAAGAAATCCACTTGAGCTTGGCTATGGTGGATTGAAGTTTCTCTCACTAAAATTTCAGCAATTAGAACTCTCAACTCTCACTGAAACTCTCTATATTTTTCAGTTGTAAACCTTCTTAATGTGAGAGTGTAGGTGGTGTTTATATAGAAGGTGGATTTGCCCAACTTGGAGCCCAAGTTCTTTGAGATGCACTCAACAAATGAATTTTTTGTTTTCAAAATTAATATGCTCCAAGTATCTCCTAAGGAGTTGATATGTATATACGTACAATGATCAAACAAAATCTGAAGAGGCAAGTTAAGGTGTGTAGGGGGCAAGCTTAGGTTGTTTGGCAATTCCAGCTTATGGCATAACAATATACATGTATACAAATGAATTCCCAAACAATGCCCTCTTAATCATTAGTTGCCATTAATAGAAGTAAAGCACAAGTCATTTCACACTTTATGTCAATTCCAAACTCTGTGCAATTTTAACGCGGCGCGGACAGTTTTAAACATAAACTGGTATTTTTGCGGCGCGGTGGTCACCCCAAAAATACAAAAAATTCATTTTAATGTTGGAAATGATTTTCCGGTTTTATAAAAATACTGATTGAGTTAAAAGCAAACATTTCCACCATTTTGAAATACAGTTTTGAAATCTAACACAGGTGTTGTTAAATTTTATAAAATCGCAGTTTGACCCCAATAAGAATTTCAAATATGAAGTAAGGCAAGTCACAAGATTTTAACACATGAGAATTGAAATTAAAAGAAAAGTAAACAATACAATTGAATTTAAATATGAAATGCAAGTACCGATAAATAAATGAAAGTGCAGGTTATTACAGAATACATGCAAAATATTAAATGAAATTTCATGTTTTTACATACATGAATAATAAGTGAAATTTCACTTGATATGCATAAAATATTAAGTGAAATTTCACTGAATATATAAAATTTTCATGTTTTTACATACATGAATAATAAGTGAAATTTCACTTGATATACATAAAAAATTATGTGAAATTTCACTGAATACACGAAAAATATTAAAATATCTCCCCAAAAAAGCCCTAAGTTCAATTTTTGCAAAACTCATAAACTAGTTACTTAATAAATTAACATGAAATTGTGCTTTAAAAAAGGAGAAGTACCAAAATGGGGGCCAAACTAAGCCTTAATGAGGTAGCAATGGCTTTATTGCTATTCGTCTTTTTAAAAAAAAAAAAAAAAAAAAATTCTCAAAACATATAAATTTGACATACATAAATATTAAGTAAAAATTCACTGAACTCGTACATGCTTTCTTCTTGAAAAATTTGAAGTTAAACTTAATATTTGTATTTAGTGAGATTTCATTTAGTAGGTCAAATGAAAATTCACTATCCCAAAAGTCACTATAAGTAACTCTCTAGAGTTTAAGGTCTAATTTGATACTTACTTTGTTAAAAAGTCCCTCAAATGTCAATTTAAGTAAAATTTCATTTAATATTCATGTACAAGTTCAGTGAAATTTCACTTAATATTTATGTATGTCAAGTGAAATTTCACTCTTTTTTTCTTTCATATTAAACAACGCATATTTCGTTTGAAAAAAAAATCAAATTTCTCAAATCAATTATAAAACATTGTTTTTCACCCCCAAACAAATGCAAAATTCTTCTGAAATTTCACTAAAACTCTCCTTAAGAACAAAGTGAACATTCGGTTTTTCTTTTTCCTCACAACATATCAACTTAATATACGTGAATATTACGTGAAAATTCAATAACCCATACACAAATGTTATATAAAAATTCTATTAAATTTGTCTGGAAGATGGCATGTAAAAATAAAAAAATAAAAAAAAATTGCTCAAAAGGTATCAACAATGTTACTAATTTTGTAGCTCTCGTCGACACGGTTCCAACGGTATAAAATTTGTAATAAACAGAGTTGTAGATCAAAAGTTATGAAGGTTTAAAGTTTAAAAAAACATTTTTGAAATGGATATCATATGGTACAACCACTCACACGGTGTGAGTGGCAGAAAGAAGAGGTGGGCGAGGGGCATTGGAGTCATGTGGGATCTTCTATGGTGCGTGTACTTATACCGTGTGAGCACTAATTTAGATTCCTTTTGTCCTTTTTAAAAAATGGTCAAACCAATTGGAGTTTTAAACTTTTAATAGTTATTTGAGGGATTTTCTAACAATTATCTATTACTCAAACTAAAAAATAAAAATAAAAAAATTATGAGTAAAAGTTCCATACTCTCTGATGAGTTTTCTCAAATATTCATTCAATATTATTTTTCCTAAATAAGGCACAACATTTGATTAGGAACAATTTATTATTATTTTTTTAATACTTGAATTATGACTGGACATACACACATATTCTAAATCCAATCCTACCGCAAAACTCCTACAATGGCCCATAACTAGGCTCAATAGTGACCAATCATTCCAACTAAATCCAATCCTACCGCAAAGCTCCTACAATGGCCCATAACAAGGCTCAAGAGTGACCAATCATTCCCACTGAAGTACAAATAAGGAGCAGACAAGCAAAGACTCTCCCTAAATATAGTTGAACTAGGGGTGTCATTCGGACGGAACGGAACGGAACGGAATATGCTATTTCGGAAAAAATTCCAAAATTTTCGGAATCTACTTATGCTTTCCGAATTCCATTCCGAAATTTCGGAATTCTAAAAAGCATTTCCGATTCCGAATTTTCGGAATTTTTGGAAATTTTCGGAATCGGAAATTTTCGGATATTTTCGGAATTTTTCGGAATATTCGGAATTTTCCAACCACTGCCTACACAATAAAAATAATCCACACAGCTATTACAAATTTCCAACATAAAATACAACACATTTTTTTTTAAAGCAACAACTAACACTTAAAATACATTAAGTCCATAATATCAACACCTAAAAAAATATCAAACATGGTTACATAGTATATATGTATTACATATTTACATTGTATAATATAAGAACTCAGAATATTATCGGAATATTTTTGGAAATTTTATTCGGAATTCTTTCGGAATATTTTCGGAATTTTCGGATCGGAAATTCGGAATTTTCGGAATTCTAAAAGCAATTCCAATTCTGTTCCAATTTTTTTCGGAATTTTCGAAATTCGGAATTTCGGAATTCGGAATACAAATTTTGATTCCAAAATCGAAATTTTTCGGCTCGGAATCGGTCGGAATTAGAAATTCCGTTCCAAATGACACCCCTAAGTTGAACCATAAATCTTTCCATTAGAGAGAAAGAAATCACACACACTTTATCATAATCCACACCTCTGAACAACTTCTCAAGATGAAGATAGACATTCACATGAATCACATCACATGCCTCATGTTAGGTGCGAAACACGTGCTACACACATAATGCGCATTCCTCATTTATGATTCTTGTAAGGTAAATAATTATTTTAAAGAGTAATGCTAGATGCACTCTTAAATGTACAATTAAATGCACAATTAAATGCATAATTTTGTTTAAAAATATTAGACTTCGTGCTAAAAAGCTTGCACACCCTGCACACTCCCTTTTTTTTTTTATAAACTTTTCAGCACGAGGTCTAACATTTTAAAGCAAGATTATACATTTAGTTATGCATTTGAGAGTGCATCTAGTATTATCATATTTTAAAATGGCATTTTCAATAGTTTCTGTCCTTACTCTGCCACGGTCACCAGTACCAGGTCCTACACAACATATTATTTGGGGCATAAGATTTTATTTGTGTCAAACCAGCTACAATTTACTTTGTACGTCCTAAATGATGTTTTAAAAGGTAATATTTGGGACACAATTAAAGTCACAATTTTTTTTTGCACAATCTTCATTTTGTGTCTATCTCTCTCCTAGTGGGCACTGTGGGGTCACTAGCACTATAGGACCCATCAAGAGAAAGATAGACACAAAATAAAGGTTGTGCAAAAAAGATTATGAATTTGGTTGTGCCCCAAGTATTACTCTGTTTTAAAATACTATCCCTTCAAATAATGTCTATTTAAACACTTGATTTTTTTTTGGACAATTAGGATATATCCCTTATTAACTAAAAAATTAGTGAAAAGGTATTTAATATCTGCATTTAATTAAAAGTCACTTATCTTTGACTAAAAGACAAAATTAACATGCATCCAAATATTTCTCAAATTTTTCCCACTCTTGCCCAACTTTTCACGCGCCTATGCTTTTGTAGTAGCTCATACAGAACGAGAACTGTACCGTATGATATTCTAAATTCAAAAAATATTTTGTAACTTTAAACCTCCATAACTTTTAACATACAATTCCACTTTTCTCAAATTTTATACCGTTTGAATCATGTCGACGAGAGCTACAAAACGAGTACCATTGTTGATATGTTTTGAGCAAAATAAAAAAAATCGATATTTTACAAGTTTTGTGTGAAATTCATAAAATAATTTTAAAAAATTTAGACAGTTATTTTATGAAATTATGAAAATTTAAAAACTTTTTTTTTTTTTTCAAAATTTCTTCAAATTTCACAAAACTTTATTTGTGAAAATTATTTTGTCAAATTTCACAAAACTACTTTTGTGAAATTTGACAAAATAATATTTAAAAATTTTGTGAAATTATCGAATTAAAAACAGAGAAAAAAATATCAACAATGGTACTAGTTTTGTCTCTCGTCGACACGATTCCAACGGTATAAAATTTGTAAAAAATAGAGTTGTAGATTAAAAGTTATGGAGGTTTAAAGTAAAAAAAAAAAACCTTTTTTTTTTAAAATAGAAACTGTTATGGTGTGGCCACTCACACGGTGTGAGCACCACACCATATCATCTCTTTGATTTGAACATGTCTTCTCACTATCACATGTTAGTGACGCGCGTGGACCTTAGAATAAACACCAAAAAAAAATGCGGCCACTCCAAACTTTTTGTTACTCTACTAAGGATTTTGGCCTAATTTACAGTTTAAAATACAGTTTCGAATTTAAGTGTTAGTTTAGCAAATAAAAATAAAATAAAGTAAAAATAAACTGTCCAGTGTGAACACAAAGAAAATAGGCTACTTTTTCTCTTTGATTGATCGGTTGGGATCCAAAGAGGACAAGGTACTTTTGTTTTTCTTGTTCTTAAACTTCTTATGTTTCTACCTCGGAAAATTTCTATATGATATTCCTATTAGTTTTGGTTGTATTATACTACCTCCGTCCCATTTTATGTGTCCATCTTGGGGAATTCAACTATTTAAGGGGACAAAAAGAATCTATCCCTACTTTCCACAATTGCCCATAATCATTGCACTTTCTTTTTTGTTTTATTTTGGTGCATGTTGATTGAAAGGAAGGGTAGTTTGGGAAACTAAGTAAAATTTCCAAACTAATTTAGGAAAGCGGGCAACAATTTTGGGACATCCCAAAAAGAAATAATGGACACATAAAATAGGACGGAGGGAGTATATTTTAGTAATTTTGGTCTCACAATGCTATAACTTGGGCATAACATGTAATAACTTTGAAGCTAAAGTGGTTTTCAATACTACATGTTGGATTCTACGTGTAACTTTGGGACCAAATTATTAGGGTCTATTTGCTTGTCACTTGAATTTGAATAGTTTCATTCAAAGTTTATGTTGAATCTTGAAGCAAAATTTATCACTATGAATAACTCCATTTGTAAAAATGGGAAACTTCACCATATATCTTATAATGTGCTCATTTCTACTTTTTTTTTTCTTTCTAAAATGCCAAAATTCATGATTGCAAGCACCATTTCTGAGGCGAGTATTCTTTTTGTAAATGGAACCATTCAAGCTCTGAAGCTCACCATCTTTTTTGTAAAAATCTATACAAACGATAAAATGTAATTATTACATTCAAGGACACCCAAACATGCCCTTACACTCTGACACTAAATTTGGATATATATAATACAACCAAAATCATTAGAATGTATGATGATGCCAAAATTTGGTAAGAAAGGAAGAAGGAAATATAGACAAGAGATTTGAGTGTGGTTCGACCCTGTTAATTAAGAAACCGACGTCCACGTGTATATCGGAGCACTTGTACTAACAGATCACTGGTGGCGACCTTTGGTGAGCCAACAAAGTGGGCGACACTACCAAAGACTAGCCGAGTGTATGCTTGTAGAAGTATACTACTATTTTGTAAAGTGGGAATGCGATGCCCTTTTGAAGGGGGGCGAATGATCCCATTTATAGATACAAGATACCACATGTACAAGGTAAGTGGTTAGATTAGACAGTCTAATCTAATTACAACTGATTAGCATAAATTGTGGGAGTTTTCTAAGAGGATTAGGAAACTACTTCCTCTTTCCATCAATCTTCTAGCTAAGATAGAAAACTGTCTAGGACCTTCTGGATTACATCCTGCGACGTGCCTAGTCGCTTCCCATTTTGAGGTGGACCGCACAATATTCCCGAATAGTTATACATGATCGGACTCTACTAGGCGGTTTGAGATACCTTCCCCGAGATAACCGTACACTTGGCGCAGTTACTGGGTGATTTGGCATTTCCTGCTGAGGTGGTGGACACCAACTCCTATTGGATATTCTTTGCACATATCAGCTGCCCTGTCACACCCCGCTTTTTGGACAACTAAATATTAAATCCAGAGCATGTATCCGGACTAATATTCAATTGCCAAAATCTCGATAGTGACACTCTCACACTTGCTAATAGATAATTTATTGAAAATAATAGTTAATCATCATTAAATAAGGATATGTGGTGTTTCTTTTAAAAAAAAAAACTCATTATCATTCAAACTGTTTCCCTAAACAACCATTAAATTAAAAGAAAAATAAATATCCATTTTATATTCAAAATGTATTCCATTTCCCTTAAGTGACAAAAGAAGAACCAACAGTTTTCATTTACATTTGAATAAAAAAAAATACTCTTCCATTAATTCTCTAAAGTAGAGAATACTTGATTACAAGAATCGCGAATAATTCCAAAAAAAAAAAATCTTTGGTCAAAGCCACTACAAACGTCCCTTAACCCAAAAATACAATTCTGCCTCACATTTCCAAAATAATAACTAAATATAAAATAATTTAAATGCACTCTTCATCTTCAAAATAGATACCAACTCCACCAGACAATCCAATCAACTAAATCTGCACAGATACATTCGAATATGTTTCACATTGAAACGGCCCGAATGCATTATGCACTCGGGTCAGTATATAAAATACTGGTATGAGTTAACCAAAATATTAAATGAGTCTTAGGGAACAGCGGTGTCCCATAGACTCCCAAAAATACTCACAAAGAAAATTTAACCAAAACACCTTATATATTATCGTCACACAGAAAATAAGCAATGCCATCACACATAATCTCTGTCGGGTTAGAAGATTAGTTCCACACACATTTCAGGACAGAAAATTAGTTTCCTTTAATGTGGCAGTAGTGGTCCCAAACCTAACTAATGCTAACCGAATACTTACACGTCGGATATCTATGGTAAGCTAGCCCTGCATAAAAGTTAGTGGGCCCACCATCCTGTAAATCGAATAATCACAAACCAAGCGAATAATTCCGTATATAAACCGTCCACATTCTAACTTAAACATCGCGTTAATTATTCCACGCATATCAGTCTCATGAAATAATTCATTTTTATTATTTCTTAGCATTAAATTTATCTTTGCGTTCCCTAGCTTCACCACTTGGCCACTCTCCATGGTACAGCCCACACATATATCCCATGTATGCCCGGACATACTACCAACATCCACTCTGGTGCCAGTTTGGTTGGGGTATCAACTAAACCAAGTGTACACAACAAAAGGCCGATCAATATGCCTAGACGTCTATAAATTAAGCCGAGCATAAGGCTTAGGCCAGCTTGATCACGAAGCCACTAGCAAAAGGGAACACTCAGCAAGTCGAGCTACCAAAAAAAAATATATCACACAACGGGGTGTGGTGAATACTAAAGGAATTATGTTGTCATTATCGTTTATCATTCGTATTATCCCTATAATTATGAATTTCATGTTTATCACATAGTTCTGTCTCATTATAGTCCAATCACATCTCTAACTTATAGATACGTACCAATTTCTCACAATACATGGTTTTATCAATTTAGCCATAACAATAGTTCCACAATATTTTCTGATCGAATTACAAGGTCACCAATATACTATTCAGCGTATCTAGTTTACCTTTTATAAAAAAAAATTCTACAATATACAACCAATTATTTCAGGTCCAGATACCTCAACCAAACATTCAATATTAGCATACATAAAGCACATAATAAGGAATCATATTCTCCCAAACATAAAATATTCAATTAGATATTTGTTTAGTGCTACTGTAATTGTCAATTTCTGCCCAAACAGTGCAGAATCATGAAAAATATCATTAGACGAAAAGTGTGCAGAATTGCGTTTTACATGGGACTCATTAGCTGAATCTTAAAACAATCAATGTACGAATTATTTATAATTTTTCTCTGAAACAGTTCTGAGCTCGTTTAAACAAATCCGAAAAATCAACAAAATAAATCTCAAAGTTTAAACCCAATAACAATGAATATACATGTATCTACATACATCTATATATACATACTCCGACATGATTTCATGGATCATCTTCCGATTTTCTCAACATATTCTAATTAACGAAAACAAAATGAAACAAATGATTAACTCACCGATTTAGGGCTCCAAGGATTGATGATGATTAAGCAAACCAAAAGTTTGGAGTCCCTATTGTCTTTTCTTGTTCTCTTCTTCTTCTCATTATTTCTTTCTTTCTTTCTTCTTCTTCTTCTTCTCCTTCTTCTCCTTTTCTGTGTGTGTGTGTGTGTGTGTGTGTGTGTGTGTGTGTGTGTGTGTGTGTGTGTGTGTGTTTAGAAGTGTATTGGGACTAGGCCAGCTTGATCACGAAGCCACTAGCAAAAGGGAACACTCACCAAGTCGAGCTACCAAAAAAAAAACATATCACACAACGGGGTGTGGTGAATACTAAAGGAATTATGTTCTCATTATCGTTCATCATTCGTATTATCCCTATAATTGTGAATTTCATGTTTATCACATAGTTCCGTCTCATTATAGTCCAATCACGTCTCTAACTTATAGATGCATACCAATTTCTCACAATACATGGTTTTATCAATTTAGCCATAACAATAGTTCAACAATATTTTCTGATCGAATTACAAGGTCACCAATATACTATTCAACATATCTAGTTTACCTTTTATAAAAAAAATTCTACAATATACAACCAATTATTTCAGGTCCAGATACCTCAACCAAACATTCAATATTAGCATACATAAAGCATATAATAAGGAATCATATTCTCCCAAACATAAAATATTCAATTAGATATTTGTTTAGTGCTACTGCAATTGTCAATTTATGCCCAAACAGTGCAGAATCATGAAAAATATCATTAGACATAAAGTGTGCAGAATTGCATTTTACATGGGACTAATTAGCTGAATCTTAAAACAATCAACGTACGAATTATTTATAATTTTTCTCTCAAACAGATCCGAGCTCGTTTAAACAAATCCAAAAAATCAACAAAAATAAATCTCACGGTTTAAACCGAATAACAATGAATATACATGTATCTACATACATCTATATATACATACTCCAACATGATTTCATGGATCATCTTCCGATTTTCTCAACATATTCTAATTAACGAAAATTGTAACGAAAACAAAATGAAACAAATGATTAACTCACCGATTTAGGGCTCCAAGGATTGATGATGATTAAGCAAACCAAAAGTTTAGAGTCCCTATTGTCTTTTCTTGTTCTCTTCTTGTTCTCATTATTTCTTTCTTTCTTTCTTTCTTCTTCTTTTTCTCCTTCTCTCTCTCTCTCTCTCTCTCTCTCTCTCTCTCTTTCTCTCTGTGTGTGTGTGTATGTGTGTGTGTGTGTGTGTGTGTGTGTTTAGAAGTGTATTGGGACTAGGCCAGCTTGATCACGAAGCCACTAGCAAAAGGGAACACTCAGCAAGTCGAGCTACCAAAAAAAAAAACATATCACACAACGGGGTGTGGTGAATACTAATGGAATTATGTTGTCATTATCGTTTATCATTCGTATTATCCCTATAATTGTGAATTTCATGTTTATCACATAGTTCCGTCTCATTATAGTCCAATCACATCTCTAACTTATAGATGCGTACCAATTTCTCACAGTACATGGTTTTATCAATTTAGCCATAAGAATAGTTCCACAATATTTTCTGATCGGATTACAAGGTCACCAATATACTATTCAACATATCTAGTTTACCTTTTATAAAAAAAATTCTACAATATACAACCAATTATTTCAGGTCCAGATACCTCAACCAAACATTCAATATTAGCATACATAAAGCATATAATAAGGAATCATATTCTCCCAAACATAAAACATTCAATTAGATATTTGTTTAGTGCTACTGTAATTGTCAATTTATGCCCAAACAGTGCAGAATCATGACAAATATCATTAGACGAAAAGTGTGCAAAATTGCATTTCACATGGGACTAATTAGCTGAATCTTAAAACAATAAACGTACGAATTATTTAAAATTTTTCTCTCAAATAGATCCGAGCTTGTTTAAACAAATCCAAAAAATCAACAAAATAAATCTCACAGTTTAAACCCAATAACAATGAATATACATGTATCTACATACATCTATATATACATACTCCAACATGATTTCATGAATCATCTTCCGATTTTCTCAACATATTCTAATTAACGAAAATTGTAACGAAAACAAAATGAAACAAATGATTAACTCACCGATTTAGGGTTCCAAGGATTGATGATGATTAAGTAAACCAAAAGTTTAGAGTCCCTATTGTCTTCTCTTGTTCTCTTCTTCTTGTCATTCTTTCTTCCTTCTTCTTCTTCTTCTTCTACTTCTTCTCTCTCTCTCTCTCTCTCTCTCTCTCTCACTCTCTGTTTAGAAGTGTATTGGGACTAGGGATTGTTTTTCTTCTAAAGGTAGATACATATAAGTCTTAATGTTATAATTAAGGAAATTCCCGAGTTTAGGCTTGTGGGCTCTCGAAAGATGCACATATGGCCCCAAAATGCATTTTAAAATACTTAAACAACTAGCCTGAGGGTAACTATACCCCGGGCACTTAATTCTCATGTTAAATTCACTAATGAACTTACTGAAACACAACTTGAAACTAAACTCATTATTCTGCAAAAATTGTAACTCGGTCATACAAATAATTTATCATACAATTTAATTAAAGCTTGAAATCTCATGTCGTGATAATAATGAAACATTAGAAATTTGAATACAAAAACAACCGGGAAAATATTACTGGTATTATTAATAATTTAAATATGCTTACTAGCAAATTTAATTCATGGGTTCTCCAAACTTAAAATTTTTAAACACGTGTCTTACCTAGGCACACCCATATAATATTGCTAACTGAAAAAAAAAATAATTAAAACAATTATTTAAACACTTAAAAATTCTAGGGTTGTTACACACCCCCCATTTTTTAGGCTAATTTGGTGCTTTATCAGATGAGCATTGGAAATCAGCACAGACGGGTAAACCCTGCCAGAGTTATAACTCGGGGCCGGGCCGGTTCACTTTGTCAATCTGGGTCCGGACCGTTCAACTAGCTCGGGAACTTGGGGTCGGTGTTTGCCATGTGTCAAAGGGTGGTTGGTCTGGTTGGGATCTGACGAGGCTGGTGTGGACGCAACTGAACTGTTAGATTCTAACCGGACCATCATGTCATGCATTTAATGCGCACATTTTTTGAGGCATCGCTTGGATTGCCCGAGGCGCCAGCTTGCGGGCGTTTAGGCTGGAGTAGTGCAGAACCATTGGATCTGTGATGATCTGGACCGTCCGTACCACCTATGTAAGGGATACTTATTTATTTTTGCCATACCTACTATCTATAGAGAGAGTACCGAGCGGTTGAAGAGAAAAAGTGCCTGGAAAAGCTTCCCGAGCTCTGTCTTGCGCTTGATTCTTGTAAGTCTTTGCCTCCCTAGCCTTAAGATTCATTGCATTTTCTTTCCTTTCTTTTTCAACATTTTTGTACATTCCCGACTAAGGGTGGAAATAGGAACCCTTTAGATCTGCTAAGAAGTGAGACTTTTTCTTCCTTAGGTTTGGCTTCTTCCAAAGTTCAGGCGGGGTAACAGAACAGTTGTACCGGTCGGGAAGCCCAGGTGTAGTCCTATCCGAGTGTTACCTTACACTGAAGGCCTTGTTCCTCCTTCCATTTAGGCTTTTAGTCTTGCCCCCCATGTATCTCAGACTCGGAGTTCTCAATCCCTACTTAGGCCGTCAGCTGCTCCCCTTACCAGCTATAGGAGCCCCAGAAATGTGTCATTCAAGATTTAATTCATCTTCCCGGTCAGAAGATGAACAATCGCAGTTAGGGACCCTGGGTACGAGTTTAGATCCACCCTCTGCCACCTTGTTTGACCACCATAGTGAGGGTAAAATTCCCGCAGGGGAGCCTGACGAAGGACCGAGCTGGCCTTACGTTGAGATTCTGGATTTGGAGGAGTTCGACAATAGGGCATCGACCTCTGGTAGCTCCGAGGTGCTCTTCTCCTCCCTGGACACCTCTAGTAGCTTGGGCGCGTCGGACTTGGTCAGGATTAGGCAGAAGTATGGGTGCTTTGATGGCTTCTCCCTTACTGTGCCAGACAATGAGGCACACGTTTATCGGCTGGGGTTCAACACACTCTACAAGGAAGTGCTCCTTATGGGGCTTCGACTTTTCCTACATCCTCTTAATCGAGACTTGCTGATTTACTTAGGTATAGCTCCCAGGCAACTCACCCCGAACGGTTAGAGATTTCTGATGGGGGTTATATATCTTTGGCCCCAAGTCTTTAGGCATGAGCTTACCCTCCATGAGTTCTTGTGGACCTACTGGCGATCCCAACTATACAAGGAGGTCGATTTCTTCTCTTTGAGCGCTCGGAAGGGGAGAAAGATCCTAGAGAACGCCTCCAACAACAACAAGGGGTGGAAGAGGAAGTTCTTCTAAGTGTCCACTCGCGGATTCAGCGTGGAGGCCCCGGGAATCCCCTTAAGAATAGATTAGGCGGGCAACTTGAGAAGTTATAAGCTGTCTTGAGTCTGTCTTCGATTGTTACCTTTCACGGTCGTAACATCGGCTAATCTTCTTTCCTGTTTTGTAGTGGGGTCGGCTGATCCACCAAACCTCTTAGAAGATTGCCAAGATCGGATAAGAGTGCTAGCTCAAGCCCCTACGAACATATTAGACATATTATCTCAGGTAGGACAGCCTGTGATCACCTACCGCCAGGCTAACCAAGCTGCGTCGGTGTTTTCTCCCATTTGTCTTCTCTTGATGATGATTAAGTAAACCAAAAGTTTAGAGTCCCTATTGTCTTCTCTTGTTCTCTTCTTCTTGTCATTCTTTCTTCCTTCTTCTTCTTCTTCTTCTACTTCTCTCTCTCTCTCTCTCTCTCTCTCTCTCTCTCTCTCTCTCTCTCTCTCTCACTCTCTGTTTAGAAGTGTATTGGGACTAGGGATTGTTTTTCTTCTAAAGGTAGATACATATAAGTCTTAATGTTATAATTAAGGAAATTCCCGAGTTTAGGCTTGTGGGCTCTCGAAAGATGCACATATGGCCCCAAAATGCATTTTAAAATACTTAAACAACTAGCCTGAGGGTAACTATACCCCGGGCACTTAATTCTCATGTTAAATTCACTAATGAACTTACTGAAACACAACTTGAAACTAAACTCATTATTCTGCAAAAATTGTAACTCGGTCATACAAATAATTTATCATACAATTTAATTAAAGCTTGAAATCTCATGTCGTGATAATAATGAAACATTAGAAATTTGAATACAAAAACAACCGGGAAAATATTACTGGTATTATTAATAATTTAAATATGCTTACTAGCAAATTTAATTCATGGGTTCTCCAAACTTAAAATTTTTAAACACGTGTCTTACCTAGGCACACCCATATAATATTGCTAACTGAAAAAAAAAATAATTAAAACAATTATTTAAACACTTAAAAATTCTAGGGTTGTTACACACCCCCCATTTTTTAGGCTAATTTGGTGCTTTATCAGATGAGCATTGGAAATCAGCACAGACGGGTAAACCCTGCCAGAGTTATAACTCGGGGCCGGGCCGGTTCACTTTGTCAATCTGGGTCCGGACCGTTCAACTAGCTCGGGAACTTGGGGTCGGTGTTTGCCATGTGTCAAAGGGTGGTTGGTCTGGTTGGGATCTGACGAGGCTGGTGTGGACGCAACTGAACTGTTAGATTCTAACCGGACCATCATGTCATGCATTTAATGCGCACATTTTTTGAGGCATCGCTTGGATTGCCCGAGGCGCCAGCTTGCGGGCGTTTAGGCTGGAGTAGTGCAGAACCATTGGATCTGTGATGATCTGGACCGTCCGTACCACCTATGTAAGGGATACTTATTTATTTTTGCCATACCTACTATCTATAGAGAGAGTACCGAGCGGTTGAAGAGAAAAAGTGCCTGGAAAAGCTTCCCGAGCTCTGTCTTGCGCTTGATTCTTGTAAGTCTTTGCCTCCCTAGCCTTAAGATTCATTGCATTTTCTTTCCTTTCTTTTTCAACATTTTTGTACATTCCCGACTAAGGGTGGAAATAGGAACCCTTTAGATCTGCTAAGAAGTGAGACTTTTTCTTCCTTAGGTTTGGCTTCTTCCAAAGTTCAGGCGGGGTAACAGAACAGTTGTACCGGTCGGGAAGCCCAGGTGTAGTCCTATCCGAGTGTTACCTTACACTGAAGGCCTTGTTCCTCCTTCCATTTAGGCTTTTAGTCTTGCCCCCCATGTATCTCAGACTCGGAGTTCTCAATCCCTACTTAGGCTGTCAGCTGCTCCCCTTACCAGCTATAGGAGCCCCAGAAATGTGTCATTCAAGATTTAATTCATCTTCCCGGTCAGAAGATGAACAATCGCAGTTAGGGACCCTGGGTACGAGTTTAGATCCACCCTCTGCCACCTTGTTTGACCACCATAGTGAGGGTAAAATTCCCGCAGGGGAGCCTGACGAAGGACCGAGCTGGCCTTACGTTGAGATTCTGGATTTGGAGGAGTTCGACAATAGGGCATCGACCTCTGGTAGCTCCGAGGTGCTCTTCTCCTCCCTGGACACCTCTAGTAGCTTGGGCGCGTCGGACTTGGTCAGGATTAGGCAGAAGTATGGGTGCTTTGATGGCTTCTCCCTTACTGTGCCAGACAATGAGGCACACGTTTATCGGCTGGGGTTCAACACACTCTACAAGGAAGTGCTCCTTATGGGGCTTCGACTTTTCCTACATCCTCTTAATCGAGACTTGCTGATTTACTTAGGTATAGCTCCCAGGCAACTCACCCCGAACGGTTAGAGATTTCTGATGGGGGTTATATATCTTTGGCCCCAAGTCTTTAGGCATGAGCTTACCCTCCATGAGTTCTTGTGGACCTACTGGCGATCCCAACTATACAAGGAGGTCGATTTCTTCTCTTTGAGCGCTCGGAAGGGGAGAAAGATCCTAGAGAACGCCTCCAACAACAACAAGGGGTGGAAGAGGAAGTTCTTCTAAGTGTCCACTCGCGGATTCAGCGTGGAGGCCCCGGGAATCCCCTTAAGAATAGATTAGGCGGGCAACTTGAGAAGTTATAAGCTGTCTTGAGTCTGTCTTCGATTGTTACCTTTCACGGTCGTAACATCGGCTAATCTTCTTTCCTGTTTTGTAGTGGGGTCGGCTGATCCACCAAACCTCTTAGAAGATTGCCAAGATCGGATAAGAGTGCTAGCCCAAGCCCCTACGAACATATTAGACATATTATCTCAGGTAGGACAGCCTGTGATCACCTACCGCCAGGCTAACCAAGCTGCGTCGGTGTTTTCTCCCATCATCGCTGATAAGTTTTAGATTTCACAAGCTTCCCTTTCGCCACATTATTGTTTATATTTTCTTTTCACTCACCCTCTGATTCTTCATAAAGATGGCACCCAGGACTGCAACTACTTTGAAGGAGAAGGAAACGGCTTTGGCTGCCCAGGCTGGTCAGAGAAGGAAAAGGCAAGAGCCTAACCCCACTCCCATACCTCTTAGGTGACTTCAACATGGCCCCCACCGGGACCGCGTCGGGACCTCGGACCCAAGGATTGAGGTGGGGGTGCCCACTACACAACCTCTGCCAAGCATACCGTCCGGGATGCCCTTGGAGGACGTACCGGATGACACCCGGTCGAGGATCCGGTCTGCGCTGCTTCAGAGCCAGATTGATAGGTTCACGAGGCTGGATCCTAAAGCTCTGATTGGGTAGATTTACAGCATCTCCCACCTGGTAGGTATCTTTCCTCCTCCGCTCCCATTTTGCAATTCGGGATAGTTGATTGATAACTTCTTTTTTTTTTGTCTTTTTTTACTTTCAGTCTGGATGCTTGGTGGCCGAGATCGATACTTTTCTGCCCGGGATGGCTGAGAGGTTGGCCAGTGCTGAAGCTGCCCTTTTTGTGGAGAAGGCAGCCCGGGAGGCTGCCGACTTCTCCTTAACAGTGGAGAAGGAAAAGACCAAGGCTCTGGCCCTGGATCTGGGCAAAGCTCAGGCGGACTTGGCTTCCGAGCGGGAGGCCAAAAAGGCTACTGATGCGAAAGCTGCCACTGGCGCTGAAATCATTCAGCTTGAGGCAGCTAAAGCAGCCGATGAAGAGTTTGAGGCCGACTTCCTCAAGGGTTACGCCAACCTAGCAGAGAGGGCGGCAGCCAATCATCCCGACTGGGACCTCTCGGGCTACTCTTGGGCTGATTCTAACTTCTAGAAGGAGCTGGCTGCAGCTGAGGAGGGTGGAGTAGCTCCCGAGGCTGAGACCGAGGAGATGGTCATCATTGATGTCCCCTAGCTACCTTTCTCTCTCTCTTTTTATTTTTATTTTGGGAGACTGCTATAATTACCCCCAGGGCATTGTACATTTTGCTCTGAACAATCAATGAAAAGGCCCTCTGAGGCCATCCTTTGTTTTAGATGTTCCTTTCTATATACTTGTATGTCTGTGTATGCTAACAACTACCCGTGTCCGTCCGGTTATAATTCTTATTAGAATCCTGCCTTAGCAAAAGTTTAGGATTGTAACCGGCCGAGAACACTTGGTATGCTGCCTTAACAAAAGCTTAGGATTATAATCAGCTAGGAACACTTGGTCTCTTGGGGGACTTATTATGCCTTTAGAGTTCCTGAGCCATTGATGGCTAGGTGTTTTATAGGTCTGTAGGTCCTATCCAGGGTAGTGAAGGGGTTTCTTCCTGATACTATCCCGGTCGATTAACTCTAGGCACTATAGGTACTTGGGACTGTTTTGATTGCCTGTTAGTGCAAGGGTGGCTTACACTTAGCTACAAGTCCAATTAGTGCCCGGTGTGATTGCATGTTTAGTTCATTATGCCCTCATGCCCCCCCCCCCAAGATTTTGCTAAGGCGGGGATCTTGTAGAGGTAATGACCGTAGATAAACTACCTAGAACGTGGTAGTTCCGAGATCCTTTGACTTCTCTATCGTCGGCTACCTAGGGGGTTTGCCCCCATTGTGGGTATGGACCTAAGCGAAGTTGGTGCCTCGGGTGCGATCCCGAGGTCTTTTGTGCCTTGGGTTTGATCCCGAGGTCTTTTTGTGCCTTGGGTGTGATCCCAAGATCTTTTTGTGCCTCGGGTATGATCCCGAGGTCTTTTGTGCCTTGGAAGTACATGATAGGTTTTGCAAGAGAAAATTTTATTTCTAGGAGGAAAATGCAACTTGCTTTAAATAAAGTACAAGTTCCCTAACTAGTTTTTATCCTCACTACTGAAAGTATTTCCATAGGTGCTCCACGTTCCAAGGATGTGATGGTTCTTATCCTTCTAGAGTCTGCAACCAATATGTTATCGGGCGGTTAACCCGGACAACTAGGTATGGGCCTTCCCAGTTCGATCCAAGTTTTCCATGACTCGATACTTTGGTTGACTGATTGACCACTTTGAGGACGAGATCCCCGACCTGGAAACTGCAGTGCCTAACCTTGCTGTTGAAATAGCGTACCGTTCCCAAACTTTAGCAAAGGTTTCAATATCATTTTGAGTAAAAAGCTTGATTTGCCGCATGAGGTCACCTGTTACATGCTTTGGAAAGATTTTTTTCAAGAATTCCTCATGCATTGCAACTCATGTATGAATTGAGCAAGGTCTAAGAGTTAGAAGCCAAGCTTTTGCTTTATCTTTTAATGAAAAAGGGAATAGTTTCAATCTAACAATTTCTTGCGGACACGTTTGGTCTCCAAATGTCTCACACCCATATTCAAAGTCTTTTAAATGCACATACGCCCTCTCATTCTCCATCCCATGAAAGGTAGCTAAGAGTTGTATAATACCATTTCTAAAATGAAACGTCCCTTGATGTAGTGGAATAGTTATGCATGAAGGGATCGTGTTTCTATCAAGGGCTAATAATTTTCGTAATGGACGTGTATTGTCATCTATCATTTCCCCAGGATTGAAATTATGTTGACTTTCAATGTCATCATTTAGGCCTAGGTTATTCTCCCCATTATTCTCATTGTTCCTGTTAAGGCCATTAAGGTTTGTTGCTAGAAAGCCAGCCATTGGGTCAGAATGTTGAGGTGTAACTATTGGATTAATAAAAGAATCAGAGCAATCGTTAAAAAAATTTATTTGTAGAAATAAGCCTTTGTTGGAATTATATGACATAAAACACTACAAAGTAAATGTGTGATAATATGCAAAACAAATAAAAGGATAAAATAAAAATAAATTAACAAACTAGATAAAATTAAGCAAATTGCCTCTCCCCGACAACGGCACCAAAAACTTGACACGAATAAAATATTGTGCGCTCTTGTATGCAACACCCAAGTGTAGGTGATCGTGCAAGTAATATATTTTCTATTAAGCCTAGGTCGAACCCAAGAGAGAGATATGATTTAAATTGATTAATTATACCTAGTTTATTAATATTAAAAATAAAGAAAAGATGTAGCATACCATCTCTCCTGGAGCTACCCGAATATGAAATGAAGTTTGGATAATTCTCATAGGGCTATCCACCCTGTCTCACCTCACAACCCGCATCCAGATTTTTTTCACAATGTCCCCATTTATGGGATCTTCCAATGCATTTAGTGTTCATGCATGGGATTTGGCCCAACTTGTCCCCAATGCTAGTATGTATGTTTCACATGTGAATGCTTATATTTGTGAATGCAAATGATAAGCTTAAATGCGTATTCAAAGAATTTAACATATGGATTTCTATAATACATGAAGTAAATCCATAAACACTTACACATGCATTTTATCTCAAGTTTAAGAAAAATAAGCATCAACACATTCTCTAAGATTCCCCTAACATTCTTTTCACCCAAGGCTTAAAAAATTAGGCATTTTAAGCAATAAAACAACCTAAACACTTAATCTCTTCTAGGCATTTTATCAAACACCTAAACTACACATGTGCTAAAACTTTAAAAATTTTACCATTTTGGAGTTCTAGTTACAAAATTATTCGCCAAGACCACCTACATATACATATAGATACATCTATATATACCTATATATATATCAAAGAGATAGAGTAGTAGATTATATATCTACCTCTATGAAGAAAACACTTAGGATGACAAGGTCTCCAAGAGAAAAGGCTCCTAGAAGTCCAAGCACTTCATCTGGTGAAGAAAGAAGCCATTTCCAAGCTAGGTCTTCCAATACCTCACAGATGAAACTTCTTGAAAACGGACTTTGATAGCAGAATCTTGTAGCTTTCGTCGAGTAGAACAATATTGCTCAAAGGAGCAAGGCTAGATATCTCTCTAAAGCACCTAACAAGAAGAGAGAAGGAGAGAAGCCATGGGAGTTTTCTCCCAAAGCTTTAGGTAGAGAGGAGAGAAGAAGAAGAAGAAGAAGAAAAGAAAAAAAAAAGAAAATGTGAGGGAAGAGAGAGAGAGAGAGGGAGAGAGAGAGAAAGGGCTGGCTATGAGAGGGATGAGAGTGTGTGTGTGTGTGTATATATGTGTGTGTATGTGTGAGTGACTGATATGAGTGATGGTGAGGCCCTTGCCCCTCCAATAGTTAAAATGTGCACCCACAAGTGTACCCACTATTATAAGAACACACTCACACCTACTACCATTTTAAATTTAAATGTAATACCATATCTAATGATATGTGTTAGGAAAATAATTTTCAAAGTTTAAATTGGGTCCACACTTGGGCACCCAAAAGTCAAAATTACCCTCTTTTAAAATGTTGGGTTATGACAAAACATGTATATATAAGTAGTAGGTGGGCCACTTTTTATTTTCGTGCTGGGCTTTTCACTGGTTTTGATAGCTTCACGCATCGATGGGAGAATTCGCATATCTCTCTGCTCAGAACTCGGATTGATGCATGGTTTGCGGCCACGTGTCCATAACTCGTTGAACTACAACTTCTATCTCTAGAACAATTTCAAAATTCCAAGTTCTTCAATGTCAAAAATGTCATTTTCTCAGCTGCTGCTGTTATTCACCTACTTATTTCTTATTTTTCTTGCAATATTTCAACTCCATTTTTGTCCAAACATAATGTAACCTATAAAAACACATTAATACATGCGTTTTAAATGCAAACATTGTAAAATCCTATTATTCTCAAAACACGTGTAAAACTAGGGAATTTGGGGACTATAATACGTATGAATAACCATAAAAATGTGTTATGAATATGCAATATTTAGCTCTAATCACACCGCCCAACTAGCTCATTGCTTGTCCCTAGCAATGAAGTGAACTAATAAGAAGAGAGAATTATCCTATGAATCTAAATAAAAATAGAAAGTAAATAAAATGAAACCTAACTCACTTTCGCAGGAATCGTAATTGCATTTAGCGTAGCAACAAGCCTTTAAACCCCTAGGTTTCCCCTAGTGGACGAGTGTTGTTTTGTGAGGGTTTACAGTGAATCTACTCACAAAATTCCTAACCATGGATACCATATTGATCAAACTATACTCCAATGCCAAGCACACAACTATGAAACACATCATAACATCCCTAAATGCATATAACAATACAAAACACACAACACACAACTCATCTATCATCAAAATCATTAGAGTACATCTTTCCCATTAGACTTTACGTGTGTGTGTGAATGGACAACAGCAGTACTCAACATATGTTTCTTGTTTTATATAACCATAACAATCACAAAACATGCAATTTCGACTCAAATCTCACTGGGAATACACTCTCAATATGAAATCACTCCGAATCGGGTGCATGTATTTTTCCTCTCATGATACAGAGGCTATATTGAGTAAATGCAAAGGAACACAATTGCCTCGTATATCTAAATCAGAAAAACAGACATGTTTATGTGCAATCATCTCATGAATGGAACACTTCACATTAGAAGAGTGAAATACCGTGAAAAATTCTTTCATCCCCTTCACTTCAAAACCTAACTACCTAGAGTCAATAGGGCTTATAAAAAAAACAGAATGAGAATCAAGGGAATGGTGTATAGATTTAAGCATGTGACTAGGATCACCCCTACTCCTCCATTCTTCAACTCCCCAATTTATATATATGACAATCTCTTGTTTTTTTTTTTATATATATTTTCTTTCAATTTTTTTTTTACTATATCTCTTCTTCTTTCTTCCCTTTTTTTTTTAACACATTTGTCACCAAGATTACTTCCCTTCTCAGTCACATGCTTGAAAACTCTTGAGCAAGGTAAATAAGGCTTTAATACTTAGACAGGTACAAGTACAAACCGGAACGAGCAGTATTACATGGATAGCAATTTCAACTCCAACAAGGTAGAATATACAATTTAATGCATAGAAGATTGTTGCTATCACATCTGTACTCATTATTATTTTTTTAGCAACCGAAATACGAGATATAACTGTCAAGGATATAAAGTATAAATGGGATACAGCCTATATCATCCTCCAAGTGTCTAGGTTTATCCATTTGGGCAACTTGAGAATTCTAAAAATTGGTAAATCCTGAACTTTCTCTTCTAATGATCCATCAAAATGAAAGAAAAATGAGACTTATCAACGAGAACACTTCAAAAATATTCAGTAAGAATATATGTTCTTTAACCCTCTTACAATAAACGAATGGCACAAAAACTCACTAGGGTTATATAATCTCGATTGCATGTCTTTTGAATTGCTTAAGTTACTTTCAACACAACACATGTCATATATATAACTGTCCATCGTGCTTTAAATATGTAAAGTCCAACAAGCAAGATGTATTCATGACTAAGGTGATAAACAAGTTGTATGTAACATCTAATGCACACTAATATCAAATAGGAAATACTATGCGTGTGTCACAATCGTGCACAAGGAAAAAAGGAAAAATCCGTCACACATGCAATATCGATCTATTTTTAAATACTAATTTTTTATTTTTAAATTTTTTTTAAACTAAAACTTTCTTATAAAAATTTAAATTTTTTCTTAGTGTTGCTAATAACAGGGAAATGAAATGAAAGCACCAATAATTTGAGGCATGCAATAACTCACTCCCCCCAACTAAAAATTAACATTGTCCTCAATGTTCTAAACTATGCATATGGACAAGTAAAGTAAACCAAAAGAAGGAAGAATAGCACCTTGAGGCGTTAAGGTCCAAATTTAGATTACCTGCAAAATTCTATTAGCAACAAGAAATGATAGAAAACATAATCGATATTCCATAATTCATAACCACCAATGAGTGTGTCACACCCGTTCCAGAAATTTATGATTTTTAAAATGCATCATTTGAGATTTTTGAAATTATTAATGTTATTAATAATTTGAGTTGAGGTTGACTGTGAGTCAACGGTAAGGTGTCAGTGAGGACACGGGAACATGATAGTTCATATGGCATGAGCATGAGTAAATAGCATTTATATGATTTAAATGTTATTTGACTTTATCTGGTATTCCTGTGAATAGTAATTATACCTGTGTAGTATAATTCTGGTATTTGGATACCTTAGTATATCATTTTGAGAACTGTGGTGAGAACGTGAGTGATACGTTAATTAAAAAGGTAGGTGTTAGCCTTAAGGTATATTAAGGCATATTTAATTATGTTTTGATGATGTCAAATATGCTATGATAATTACATGATTCATATTGATTCATTCTTTGTTATTATCATTCATTCTTTGTTATTATCATAGTCATTTTTATGCTTATATATAATCTCATGTATTAATATTGTATCAATGTTTTAACATCTTTGTGTGCATGATATTCAATTGGTGTAGATCAAGATTACAAGGAGCTCAACAAGGATCAAGCTTGAAGACATGAAGATATTTCATCCTTGGTTGAAGTCTAGGACCATCATTGTAAGGCATCTTGATCTCACACTCTTAGGGGCTCAAACAAATGCTAAAAGTTAAAGTTTTGGAAATAAATTTTAAATGGGTCATCTTTAAAGCAATGCCCCGACCAATTGGTAAATAATTAGATGTTGAGTTTTATATGGTTGGAAAGGTATTTGAATCTAGTTTCCAAAACATCAAACGGATCGCAAATCCGATTTTTGTAGAGGGAGATATGGCCATTTTAGTGGAGATGTGTCAGGCTGTGAAACAGGGAGGGGCAGTCGACTGAAGGCCCGATGCAGTCGACCGAACTGAGCAGAATGCAAAAAGAATCCTCTGTAAACACATCTCAGTCGACTGCTTCAAGGACCAGTCGACTGCTTCATGTTCCAGTCGACTGAAGCGACCTGAAAAGGCATAACGGCTAGTTTTAAAAGGGGCTTTTAATTACCAAACTTGCCACCAACGGCTATAATCTTTCTTGGCCTATAAATACATGTTTTTCCACACCATTTTATGTTGATCAATTAATTGGAAAATATCTATTTCAATCACACAACTTGTTAATTCTTAATCATTCACAATTGAGCCCTAGTTGTGTGAGTTTATCAATTTGCTCAAATCTTTCATTTGTATTTCTTGAGAGACCAAAATTATAGTGAGCTTTACTTGTATTATCCACTCACTAAGGAGTTATAGTGTGAGCTATCATTGTATCATCTACTCTTAGAGAGAGTTTCAATTTGTGTTAAAATCATTGTAAAGGTTGAGGGTTAGTAACCCTTGTGTGCAAAGAAGAGGTGTTCTTCTTTGGGAGAGATTGAAGGCTCTTGTAACGGTTTGGTGCACACCCGTAAGTGCTCCGGGATTAAAGGAATCCTCAAGAGGTGTTCTTGAGGGGTGGACGTAGGCCGCAGGGTGCGATTGCCGAACCACTTGAAAAATTGGTTTGCAAGTTTCTTTTCCCTTATCTCTTTACATTATTGTTTGTGTTTGTGTTTAATTTGCAATTAAGTTTTTTAAAAGGTTAATTTCCGCTAAAACCTTATTCACCCCCCCTCTAAGGTTTCCATATTTGGGCCAACAGTAGGTTGTGTAGAGATTCCACAGAATATAGTTTTTGGACGTTATTTTTTTTGGACCCAAACAAAACCTAGTCGAAAACTTTTGAAATTTATAGTTTTCACTCGTAAAGTTATAAAATAGACGTGTGTGAAGTTTCATGGGTTAATTAGAAGTTTGAGAAACTTGCGGGGAGGTAAACGTAATTTCCAGAACGTTTATCTATATATAGATGAGGATGAGATTTCAATCTCATCCAAACTTTCCAAAATATCTAGAGAGAAAGGGAGATTAGAGCCAACGGGCTTTTCGATGACATACGACGACCTTCCGTCCGTCAGTTTTTCTCCAGATTCAAGATTTGAACTCGTGGAGGTAAGACCTACGTTTTGATACTACTTAGGCCGTGTTTGGCCAATTTTTGTAAAAAAATCTTAATTCTAGACTTTTGGGAAAAACAGGTATAAACTTGTAGAAATTTTCTCAAATTCAAAATCCGACGTTTATTTGACCTCGTAGTCGATTCTTCAAAGTTTGGGGGAAATCGCACGAGGTATGAAGTTCTAACTTGTGAAATATAGAGAAATACATGTCTTATATTTCGACAACGAAATTGAGATCCGGGCAAAATCCATGTGTTAATTGTAGGCCCGTTAATTATGCACGCGCTAAATTGTGAAAAGCATGTCTAAATTTACGCGAGCACGTTGAGTTGTCTATGTGGGTCAAAGGGGAGTCTCATACAAATTCATGTCGGAGTAAGCTTCTCGTTGTTTGAGAATTTGAGTAGCGACGGCTACTGTGCATGGTTGTAGGCTTGGACTTGCCATGGCGCTTGTGGGATGTAATGGTTGTAGGCTTGGACTAGCCATTGACATCGCGGTTTAAGGCTTGGACTTGCCGCTACCGGATGAATGCGTATTTTTCTCCGTAGAGACTATTGATATGATTTAAGAGATTAAAGCATGTTTATCATATATTACATATGTTAGACTTGTGCACTCAGCCTATAGCTGAGCAGTGGAGATTTACTCCATTGCAGGTAAAAAGAAAGACAAGAGAAAGCATGAGGAGTGAGGCCGTGGAATGCCAGGAAATTAATTGTTTATATTTTCGTTCTACTCCGAACTTGTAATAATAACCTTGAATTCGTAGTATGTTGTAATATAATCTGAACTTAGATTTAGTACTTGTAATCCCTGGTAAACGCTTTTGTATTTATGTTTTGAATGATAGAATAGAGTGGTTATATGTTGGTTTGAAATTGGAAGAACCTTGAGGGGGAAAGCTGTAGTTTTGGGTTTGCTGATAGGAATCAGTCGACTGGTTTTTGATCCAGTCTACTGGATCGCTGTATTGAATTGGTTACTGCTTGGTTTGTCTGAGGTTCAGTCGACTGGGTTGAGAAAACAGTCTACTGGATGGAGCCCCAGTCCATGACATTCTGCTGGAGTAGGGTACCAGTCGACTGGACTTCTTCAGTCGACTGAAAATTTTAGGCACCAGTCGACTGGGTCCCCGACACAGTCGACTGGATGGGCTGTTATGTTTGGAAACCTTGTTGTTTGAGATCACCAGTTGATCGGACCCTCGATCAGTCGACTGGTCCTCTGTTTTCAAAACTGTTTTCTTTTGAAAGGATTCAAAGGGCCAAAACTTTTTATAACTCCAATTTTTCAAGGGATTCGTCCACTCAGAGGGATATGTTCCTAAGTTTTAAAATACCCAGGGTTGTTTTAACAGTTCTTTCCGCTCCGTATCATTATATTGATGTTGGATGAGCCTTGGTGGCGTGCCACGTGCCCTATTTCCACACATAGTGGGATGGGTCGTGACAGAGTGGTTAAGCAAGATAAACATCATATATTAATAATCTAAATTTCAGAGGATCCTTTCTACAAAATAAGTAAGCAATTAGAACATTATGTAGGATCTCGGGAAATAAAATCTCCCCCAACTAATTTCAGATGTAATTTTGGATAGAATGGTGAAAACCTTTTTACTACGAAATTCTTGGGGAGCATTGACAAAAATAGGAAAAATTTGTTCAAACAGCTTAAAAGGAAAAACTAAAGAAGGGGGCCAGGGGGCCCTGGTTTTTCAATGAGAAAGGGGTCCGAATAATAATTGAACATATAAGCAATACATACCTCCTTGTTTAATGGAATAGTTTCTATTGGACTTGGTTTGAATTGTATAGGATCAGACACTGGCTTGACTTGACAAAATCTATCTATTTGGGCACCCAAGTCATCATCGTCCATATAAGTTAAGGAATCCAAAAAGACACTTGCCTCTTGGTGAAGGTGAAGGTGAAGGTGAATGTCATCTAAGTTGGGACTGAATTGGTCCAAGTCCTGTTCTTTGCTCAAAATCACATTACTATCCTCATAATTTTCTTGTTCATCAAGCTCTAAGTTTTCTAAAAAGTCAAGGATAATAGATTCTTCATCCTCGTGTTTTGGTGATATCTCTTCTTTCTGCCTCTCCTCCACGAATTCCATTATCATCAGATCCTTTACTTGCTCTATATGTTCATCAAGTCTAGTCGAATCAAGATAATCTTGGGGAATGGACTCAATGTATTGTACTTCATCTACATCATCCTCTTCATCTTCCTCTTGGTGTTGAGGGTTTGAGAAAATTCTTACATTCAAGGTCATGTCTCCGAAAACCAAAGTCATTATACCACTCCTAATATGAATTGTAGCGTCTATTGCTGCCAAAAATGGTCTACCAAAAATAACAAAAATTTGGGCAATTGGTTTAGGGACAGGTTTTGTGTCTAACACCACAAAGACTACAGGGAAAATAAATCTATCAACTCTAACAAGGATATCTTCTAAAATACTTCTAGGTATCTTAATAGACCTATCAGCTAATTGTAGTGTGATATGAGTTGGTTTGAGATCCCCTAGTTCTAACTGCTTATAAATCGAATATGGAAGTAAATTGACACTAGCTCCTAAATCAAGTAATGCATGATCTATCTTTTGGTTTCCTATGATGCATGAAATTGTTGGCATACCTGGATCTTGATATTTAGGTGGTAAGTTATGCTTTATTATTGAACTCACTTGATCAGCAAGATATGCTTTATTCTTTACACTTTGCTTGCGCTTAATAGTGTATAAATCTTTTAAATACTTAGCATAGCAGGGACATGATTTATAGCATCCAAGAGGGGCAAGTTAATTTTAACTTATTTAAAAAGTTCTAAGAATTCTTGGTTTTTAGCATCATGTCGTTTCTTTAATGTTTGTGGATAAGGGGCTAGAATAATGTATTTAGATGTTTCCTCTTCTTCTCTCTCACCATCTTGCCCCTCATTACTCTTAGGATGGGTTTGTTCATCTTCTTTAGTGTTGTCACTCTCAACTACCTCTTCCACATTATTGTCTTCAATATCTCTTTCTTCCTCAATTTTACCACTTCTTAAGGTTGTTATTGATTTAACATGCTCTTGATTCCCCAAACCAGAATTTTGGGCGCCATTTTGTGGTTGACCTCTAGGATTAGCTTGTGGTTGAGCTGGAAAAATTCATTTTTGACTATTTTCAAATTGATTACCTATCCTTTCCATAGTTGATTGTAATTTTCCCATAGCTTGAACCATTTATTGCATCATTGCATCTCTAGGGTCTTCTTGTGCCTTCTTGTGAGGGGGCATATAAACATTTGAACTCTTTTGATTATTTCCTTGATAGTTCTGTTGTTGTAGGGGTTGATATTGTTGATTACATTACTGAGGATGTAGTTGATATTGATTCTGTTGGGAGAATTGATTTTGTAGGGGTGGTGGATTATAATTATCCGATACTACAATTGCCCCCGTTCTCCAATTATTTAGATTAATATAATTCTTCAAATTATACCCACCATAAGCATTCGTAGGACCAATATAATTATTCATCGCATTAACATTGACAGGTGGTGTTTCTCGATAAACGGGTATATTAGGGCATGCATACACCTGATGTCCTACGATATTACAGTTACCACACATTTCTTCTTGATACATTACTCTAGATTGTTCTGTTATCCCTTTTACTAATGCCTCTACCTGTTTTGCCAATTGGTCATATTTAGTAGATAGTTCATCTTCAGCCTTAAGTAGGAATATACTCTTTTGTTTAGCCCTATCAGGTTCACTAGGTGAGCGCGTTACTTCTCGTGGTTCCCATTGAGGTGAATTTTCAGCAAGCCAAACAAAATATGTTTCAGCTTCATTCGCGCTTTTATACATGAATGATCCTTGACACATTATTTGCACTAAACTTTTAGAGTTAATCCCTCGAAGAAAAAACTCATAAGATGCCATTTCTCAAAATCATGGTGTGGGCAAGATAAGAGTAGATCTTTAAACCGTTCCCAAACTTTTGCAAATGTTTTATTTTCATTTTGAGTAAAAAGCTTGATTTGCCGCATGAAGTCATCTGTTAAATGTTTTGGAAAGAATTTTTTCAAAATTCCTCATGCATAGCAGCCCATGTGCCAATTGAGTCAGGTTTAAGAGTTAAAAGCCAAGCTTTTGCATTATCTTTTAATGAAAAAGGGAATAGTTTCAATCTAACAATTTCTTGCATACACGTTTGGTCTGCAAATGTTTCACAAACAGATTCAAAGTCTTTTAAATGCACATACGCCCTCTCATTCTCCATCCCATAGAAAGTAGGTAAGAGTTGTATCATACCATTTCTATAGTGAAAAGTCCCTTAATGTGGTTATGTGGTGGGATAGTTATGCACGACGGGACCGTGTTCCGATTAGGGGGTAATTAATCCCGTAATGGTCGTGTATTATCATCTATGCTCTCCCTAGGATTGAAGTTATGTTGACTTTTAGTATCATCATTTAGGCCTAGATTATTCTTCCCATTATTCTCATTGTTCCCGTTAAAGCCATTAAGGTTAGGTGGTAGAAAGCCAGCCATTGGGTCTGGATGTTGAGGTGTAACTATTGGATTAACAGAAGAATCAGATGAATCGTTAAAAATTTGTATTTGTTGAAACAAGCCTTCGTTGGAATTATATGACATGAAACACTACGAAGTAAATGTGTGATAAAATGCAAAACAAATAAAAGGATAATAAAAATAAATTAACAAACTGGATAAAATTAAGCAAATTGCCACTCCTCGATAACGGCGCCAAAAACTTGACACGAATAAAATTTTGTGCTCTTAATGCTACACTCAAGTATAGGTGATCGTTCAAGTAATATATTTTCTAGTAAGTCTAGGTCGAACCCAAGGGAGAGATTTAATTTCAATTGATTAATTACACCTAGTTTATTAATGTTAAAAATAATGAAAAGATGATTTCTTTGGAAATTGATTTTAACTACTTTACTAACAAAAGTAAGATTATTAACTAGTGGAAACTACTAAGATTATTAAATAATTAGATGTGCTATTTAAACTAATGAACTTACACTTACTAAATGAAAATACTTCTGAATTATGGCTTAATTTTGGAATTCTAGATAAGTTTAACTAAGTAAATCAACAACTAATTAAAATTGATTAAAGCAGAAAATTTAATTAAGATGCTTCTAAAGATGAGAAAAACATTAAGAAATCACAAATCCACGATAAACTTCTTAACTCCCATGCTTATGAAAAGATATGACAGTCCCAATCATCAAAAGTCATGCCTCTAAAGTATAGGTTTCATTAAAATAATAAAATACCCTTTAGCCGGCACAAAGATATAGAACTATTTCAATTAATTCCCTTTTTATGAAGTACGGGCTGATTGCTTATGAGCATGATTCATGGAGAAAACTAATATACGGTGCTTGAAAATAATTAAACTAAACTAATACCATGAAGCAAGTTCACAAACTGCTGGAAATCCAAGTTGAAAGTCATTAACGTCATGCTCGTGAACATTGATCATATTAGAAAACATGAAATCCTATGATTCTCTACTTAAACGTTCATTGATCCTTAGATTTAGGGCTGACTGTTGAAAACACGTATGGAAATTAAGTTGTTTACCGTATCATTGCTCTAACATAGTAAAATTGAATCTAACAACTATATTAATGAAAAGCATGATGCATACTATACTGATCAACTACAAAACAATCCAAAATTAATAATCCAACACAAATAAAACCTGGAAAACGAATAACTGTAGCATTGGAATTGAAACTTGAATGTAAACTTTCTTTTCCAACGACCCAAAAGGAGCTTAAACTGTAGAAAACATGAGGGAGAGAGAAAGGGACTTAACCTAACCTAAAATATAATGAAAAGCTGCTGATTTCGTTCTTAAACATGTATATATAAGTAGTAGATGGGCCAGGCTTTTTATTTTCGCACTGGGCTTTTCGCTGGTTTTGACAGCTTTGCGCATCGATGGGAGAGTTGGCATATCTCTTTGCTCAGAACTCGGATTGATGTACGGTTTGTGGCCACGCTTCCGTAAATCGTCGAACTACAACTTTTATCCCTAGAAAAATTTCAAAATTCCAAGTTCTTCAATGTCAAAAATGCCATTTTCCCAGATGTTGTTGTTATTCACCTACTTATTTCTTATTTTTCTTGTAATATTTCAACTCCATTTTTGTCCAAACATAACGTAACCTGTAAAAACACATAAATACACGCGTTTTAAATGCTAACACCATAAAATCCTATTATTCTCAAAACACGGGAATTTGGGGACTAAATACGCATGAATAACCATAAAATGTGCTATAAATATGCAATATTTGGTTCTAATTAAAAGTCAATCTCCGCCATCTCAGCAAGGAGTGCCGAATCATCCAGTGATTGCGCCCACCACGCAATCATCCTGGGCTGTCCACCCAGATTCGCCCGAATTCGATCCACAGGTCGGGTGCATGATGCGGGCTGGTCCCACGATAGGTGCAGCTCGGGCACGTCCCATGCATGACATGCTCCAGAAGGTTCCAGGCAGTTTCCTATCTCAACTAGAAGACTAATGAAAAACCTAGATAGTTTCCTAACTTAATTAGGGAACTCCCATGATTTGTGCTAGTCAATTGTAATTAGATTGTATTGCCTAATCAAGCCACTTACCTTGTATGAGTGGTCTCTTGTATCTATAAAAGAAACCACTCACCCCCTTTAAAGGGAATCGCATACTTGCTTCGCAAAAAAGCAATTGCTTTCATATGCATATACCAGGCTGGTCTCTGGTAGTGTCGCCCACTTTGTTGGCTCACCAAAGGTCGCCTCCGGTGATCTGTTAGTACAAGTGCCCCGACACAAACGTTGACATAGGTCTCTTGATTAACAGGGCTGAACCACACTCAAATCCCTCGTCTACTTCTATTTACCCTCTTACCAAATTTTGTCATCATTACTTTCTACATTTCAAATGTGCAGCTAATATAACTATTGTCAAAGCAAATCTCATGCTTTGGAAAGCCTTGCATTTGGAAAATGAAGATATACTTTTATTGAGGACATAGTAGTGTCTTGGGAATGTTAGAGGTGTTTTTGATGTTTCAAAAAATACATGTATTTCATTTTGAATTAAAACATTTTATTGTTTTGGAGGTTCTTACGAACTTAATTACTTAGTTTTCTAACATTTGAAATTGCAGGATGATTCATTAGAAGGTACAATAACTTCAGTTGAAATAGCTACAAAGGAAAATCGGGAGGATCTAGTGAAAGTTGGAGATGAGTTACTAAAGAAACCACTTTCTAGGGTTAATGTAGATATTGGCCTTGTTGAACCTGCTGATGGTCATGAGGCTAATGAAGATGCTCTAAGAAGCTACGTATCAATTGAGCTTTACTTTGATATATATATTTTTTAAGAAAATTGTTCAGTAGTCCCTTATATTGTATTAATATGAGTATATATGTCACGACCATCCCACTACGCCTGGAAATAGGACACGTGGCATGCCAACAAGACTCAACCAATTTATTTAATAACTATACACAGCGGGAAAGAACTTAAAAACATCCTTGAGTATTTAAAACTTTAGAAAACAATACCCTCTGAGTCATAAAATCCATATAAATTTGAAAACGTAATTATATTTTGAAACGAATGAATTTATGTTGAAAGGGGTCCCAAAGGTATCCTAAGAACCAATCAAAACCTTTTGAAAATTTCTAGAAGTGGTAGAAAAAGAAAGCATACAGGGGGTATTTCAACCGGTCGAATGACCCCCTTCGACCGGTCGAATGACCCTTTAGCAAATTTCACACCAAAGCTGCAGAATTTTGCTTAAGGCATCAAACAACCTTTACTTCCTTCCTCCAATCATGTGCACACTATTCTAATCTTCGCAAGCTATATTAAGCTTTCAAGAGCAATGCTAAGACATGTTAATTTACAAAAAGAAACAATGACGGAACAAGCTAAGGCTTGTTTGGATTGATTCACAAAATTACTATTACATTCATTCAACTCGAAAATAGACAAGTTAAGCGTACAAAACACGAACTTAAGAGTTCGGATAAGTTTGAACATAACTACAAGTAGTCCCTTTACATAATACCACCTTACGAAACCATTCCAAAGTCCAAAGAGAAGTTTCAAGTCCGAACTTCTCAAAATTACATTTTCATCGAAGGAATGGAAAAACAAAACATATACAAAGAGATGATCATGTTGTTCCCACGGCCTTACTCTTCACGCTTCTTTTTCCCCTTCTTCTTGTCACCTGCAATGGAGTAAAACTCCACTGCTTAACTATATGCTGAGTGCATAATTCTAAACATATGCTTATATGACAATTCATGCTTTAAAACCTTTGAAACACATCAAAATAGTCTCTAGGGTGAGTGGTACGCTTCCTTCCAGTAAATGAGACCGATGTCGAGGAAGGCACACCTCTTCCACGCACCACGTACACTGGTTGACCTTCCTCCATACCAAGTACCGTGTCCTGGTTGGGCCTTCCTCCATACTAGACACCACACAATCAATGTTACAATCCTCAAACTTCAAGGAGCTTACCCCTTGATGGAATTACACCAAACCTCCCTTTAACCCAAGTAGACATATAGCATGCTCACATAATCAGTTATACGTGCTTTTATTGCAGTTTTACGTCATAATTAACGGGCCTAATTAACATATGAATTTCATCCAAATCAAAAATATCACTCTTGATATTCAAAACATGTAAATTTTGTATAATTCATAGGCTTAGAATTCATACCTCGTGTAAACGTCCTACAATTTTGAAGGATGAACTAGGAGACCGATTAAACGTCAGATCTCTAATTTCAAGCGATTCCTACAAGTTTACACACATTTTTCCCAAAATTCCAACATTAGGATTTTTATAAAAACCTAACCAAATGAGTCCTAAGAGATGTTAAAACGAAGCTCTTACCTCGAGGAGTTCAACTACGAAATTTGGCAAAAAAATAAATGGGCAGGAGTTCGCCGATTTGCGTCTTGAAGCTCTAAGCAACTAAATCACCTCTTGGATTCAATTTTTAGGAAAGCAGTTTATGAAAATATGTAGAACTCCACTATATATAGGCATGAGTTTTAAAAATTACATTTAACTCCCCACGAGTTCTCAAAACTACTAATTATTCTCTGAAAAGTCGCATGCTACCATTTTATCTGCTCACGAGTGAAAACTATAATTTATAACAGTTTTCGACTAAGTTCCGTTTGTCACCATAATTACGTCTGAAAACTAAATTTCGTGGAATCTCTAGATAACCTACCTTTTTAAGCAACGTATCACTTATGTTCTCACCACAGTGTTCAAACGATCCAAAACTAGATCAAAGCTATCAAAAATTATACTGCATAGGTATAATTACTATTCTTGAAAATACCAGATAAGGCAAATACCATTTAAATCACATTAATGTCATTTAGCTATGCCAATGCAACATGATCTTCTGGATACCGTGTCCTCAACTGACACTCCACGTTGACTCGCAGTCAACCTCATCAGAAATTATAAATAAACATTAATAATTTCACATGTGGCCATACTGTCGTATTTAATGCATGTAATTTTTGGAACGAGTGTGACAACTCTCCCCTCCAAAAAGGAAGTTTGTCCCCAAACTTATGCCTCATATGTCGAACAGGTATGGATACTCATTCTTCATTTCTTCCTCCCTTTCCCATGTAGACTCTTCAATCGTGTGGCTACGCCATAACACCTTTACCATTGGAATAGTCTTTGTTCACTATACTTGTTCCTTTTGATCTAAAATCTCTACCAAATGCTCTATATACGTCAAGTCCTCTTGGATTTGCAATGGTTTTGGTATAATGATCTTACTCGTATCCATCATACACCGTCTCAACATCGACACATGAAATATATTATGCACAAATGACAACTCCGATGACAAGGCTAGTCGGTAAGCCACTGGTCCTACCCTCTCTAGGATCTTAAACGGTCCTACGAACCTCGGTTTAAGCTTCCATTCCTTTCCAAATTAGACTATGCCTTTTGAAGGCAATACTCGTAAGTATATAAAGTCTCCTACTTCAAACGTCATCGGTCATCGCTTCGAGTTCGCATAACTCTTATAACAACTCTGAGCTACCTTAATTCGCTCCTGGATTAACTTCACCTTTTCTGTAGTCAAATGTATTACCTCTAGCCCTATCAACCTTCTTTTTCCAACCTTGGTCCAACACACCGGTGAATGACACTTACGCCCATACAAAGCCTCATACGATGTCATTCTGATACTTGACTGAAACCCGTTGTTATAAGCAAATTCGATTAACGATAAGTGTTTCTCCCAATCACTCCCAAAGTCTAAAACATACAATCGAAGCATATCCTCTAATGTCTGAATCATGCACTCTGACTATTCATTGATTTGAGGATGAAATGCAGTATTGAACTTAACTTCGTACACATAACTTCTTGCAAACTTCCCCAAAACCTTGATGTAAAACTACTATAGCGATCCGATACAATCACTACTAGAACCCCATGTAGTCTTACAATCTCTTTCACATACAGCTCTGCTAACCTCGAAGGCTTATTTGTCTTGATTGGTAGAAAATGGGTTGAATTTTTCAATCTATCTACTATCACCCAAATCTTGTCATTCATGTTAGGCGATTGAGGAAATTCAGATACAAAATCCATTGTAATCTCATCCCATTTCTACTCTGATACTAGTAAAGGTTGTAGTAGTCCTGTAGGTACTTGTCTTTCTGCCTTGGCCTGTTGATAGGCCAAACACTCTGAAACATACTTTGCCACTTCCCGCTTCATACCTCTCCACCAAAAGTTCTCTAGTAAGTTTCGATATTACTCCCTGGATGAACTGAATATCTGGTACTATGAGCCTCCTCTAAAAGTCGCTCTTTTAGGACTTTTACATTCGGTACGCATAAACTGATTCCCAAGGATCAATACCCCTTGCTTCAACGTAAAACTGGGACGTCTTCCCGAAGGTATCTCATCTCTCATCTTGCACAAGTAGAGGTTGTTAAAATGTTCTATCTTGATTTACTCAATGATGTCTAGGTAAGCTATGATCACCATCATCAAGCCACCATTAGTCTCTAGAATCACATTTAACTCCAAACGTTCCATCTCTTTTACTAGTTCCTTTTGCTAAGTTAGCTCGTCGGCTAGGTTCCTTGTCGTCTTCCTACTTAAAGCGTCAGCTACTACGTTAGCTTTCCTCGAATGATACTTAATCAAAAGATCGTAATCCTTCATTAACTCTAACCACCTTCTCTATCACATATTCAAATCTCTTTGCGTGAATATGTACTTCAAACTCTTGTAATTGGTGAAGATCTCATACCTCTCTCCGTATAAGTAATGTCTCTAAATCTTTAAAGCATGAATTACGGCAACCAATTCTAAATTGTGAGTCAAATATTTTACCTCGTGTGTCTTCAACTATTTAGATGCATAGGCAATCACCTTGCCACCTTGCATCAGTACACATCCCAAACCCTGATGTAATGCATTACTATAGATCACAAAACCCTCAGTTCTAGATGGTATCGTCAGGATAGGTGCTCTCATCAATCCAACTTCAACTCCTAAAAACTATCTTCACATTCAAAACTCCACTCAAACGTAATGCCCTTCCTCATCAACTTTGTCATAAGTAAAGAAATCTTCGAGAAGTTCTAAATGAAATGGCGATAGTATTTGGCTAATCCCAAGAAACTTCAGATCTCAGATACGGAAGTCGGACGCTGCCAATTAGATACCACTTCTACCTTGTGAGGATCAACTGAAACACCATTCTTGTCAATCACTTGACCAAGAAAAGTAATTCTAAACAACCAGAATTCACATTTCTTAAATTTACCAAACAGTTGCTTCTCTCGCAGTCTCTGAAGTATCAACCTCAAGTGGTTCTTATGTTCTATTTCACTCAATGAATAGACAAGAATGTCGTCGATGAATACAATTACAAATTTGTCCAGATAGTCCTTGAAGACTCAATTCATCAGATCCATGAACACGGTTGGTGCATTTGTAACTCCAAATGGCATTACTAGAAACTCATAATGTCTGTAGTGTGTTTTAAAAGCCGTCTTCTCTACATCCTCAGCTTTTACTTTCAACTAATGATAGCCCAATCTCAAGTCGATCTTTGAAAACACTTGTGCCCCATGAAGTTGGTCAAATAGATCGTCAATTCTCGGTAACGAATACTTGTTCTTGATTATCAACTTGTTTAATTCTCAGTAGTCCACACACATCCACATCGAACCATTCTTCGTTACAAACAACACAGGAGCTCCCCACGGTGATATGCTAGGTCGAATGAACCCTTTATCCAGTAAATCTTGTAGTTGAACTTTCAATTACTTCAATTCTACAGGTGCCATTCTATACGGTACTGTTGATACAGGTCTTGAGTCTGGCATTATCTCAATGGTAAACTCAATCTCCCTCTCAATAAGAACATCTGGTAGGTCATCAGAAAATACATCCAGATACTCTCGTACTACGTGAATATCTTTTACATTCAGTTTGGTCGCTGAAGTATCAATCACTGAACATCGAAATCCCTGATTCCTTTTTCAACAACTTACCCACTCAGATAGCTGAAATCAAGTACAATAGCGGTGTAACCCCACTCCCTTGGAAACAAAAGTTCTCATGTACCGGTGATAACAAATTATTCTCTTTCCGTTCATAGTCTATTGTGGCTTGGTTAAGAGCTAACCAATCCATTCCTAATATTATATCAAAGTGGTTCAACACAATCGGTGTAAGATCTATGGTCATCAACTTCTCACCTAGTTGGATTTCACAGTTCTTGTATATTATAGACATCATGATCAACTTACTAAGTGGTACAGCAATAGATAATTCATATCCTAACGGTGCCGATCTAACATTCAAATGTTCAACAAAGGCATGCGATACAAATGAATGCATAGATCCTAAGTCAACAAGTATGCGTGCTAAGTATGAATATACAAGCACCATACCTGAGACTACTATCTCTGTAGCAGCTATATCCCCTGGGTTTATTTGAAATGACCTTCCTTGATGTTGCTTTATCCTCTGTCTCCCATCGTTGGACTGTCTAGGCTTTGAACTGCTAGAAGCCATAAAACTAGTATCTTGCTAAGAATGCTTTCTCGGGTCCTTCTCTTGGTGTCCAATGGTACCATAATCAATGCATTTGATCTATGAAGTTGGTATAAAACTTGCATTGTTCGTCCCTTATGTTTTGTTCAGAAAGTTTGTCATAAAGCATCGGCCAGTACATGGTTGATTACAAAGTGTACACAACGGTATATTACTTGGTGTCCTCTTAGTATTACTAAAGCTAGAACCAGAGCCTCGTATGAACGGCCTCTTGAAAGATTTGCCTTGGTTTCGGTCTCCATCCTCATAACCTAGTTTGCCTTGCTGATTCTATCTCAACCTTTCCATTCCACTTTCGACTACAAATGCTGTTTGTTGCACTGCTGCCACAATCGAATGCTCATAAGTCTCTACCCTTAAACGAATATTGTCTCTTAACACTTCCTCAAACTTCCTTGCTCTACCCTCTTCCTCTGGTACTGAACCCTTGCTAAATCTCAATAATGCATTGTACTTGGAAGTGTATTCGATTACGATCATGTCTTCTTATTTAAGGTTGTCAAACTCTCTCTTTTTCACGTTATGGGTGGTTCACTCAAAGAACCAGCAATTAAACTTTGCCTTAAAACCTTCCCAAGTAATCGGTGCCCCTTGATCAAGAACATTCACCCACCAGTTCTGGGCTTCACCCCTCAATATGTCACTTGCATTCTCAATTTTCTCCCTATCGGACATCAGAATAGACTAGAAAATCCTTTCCATATCCATGACCCAATGCTTTGCCAATGTTGTGTCGGGCGTCTCATGAAATTCCATTGGTTTTCTCCTGATAAATTATCAGACATGGATCTCATGCCCCTATTTTTAAGTGCATGTACCACGACTATCGGTGCTTGCTCCAATGGAGGTACTAGAGGCATTCGCTCCGCTATATTCCGTATCATATCTCCCATCTTTCCCATCATTTATGCCATTTGTCTCATTGCGAGTGTATGACGATAAGTCTCGGTCATCGTCACTCATGATGTTACAATCCTCTAATTCTCAATGCATAAATACTATGCATGTATGATAATATATATAACCATGTATGTGCAACAACATACATATTCATCAAACATCTCCACCATGTATGGATGCATTCTAGAATATGTGTCAAAATCACTCAACACTCCACTCGTCGTCGCACGTTCCCAAAATTTTGTTACTCTGATACCAATAAATGTCATGACCCATCCCACTATGCATGGAAATAGGACACGTGGCACGCCACCAAGGCTCAACCAATTCATTAAATAACTATATGCAGCGGGAAAGAACTTAAAAACATCCTTGAATATTTAAAACTTTAGGAAACAATACCCTCTGAGTTATAAAATCCATATAAAATTGGAAACGTAATTATATTTTGAAATGAATGAATTTATGTTGAAAGGGTCCCAAAGGTATCCTAAGAACCAATCAAAACCTTTTGAAAAGTTCTGGAAGTGGTAGAAAAAGAAAGCATACAGGGGGTATTTTGACCGGTCGAACGACCCCCTTCGACCGGTCGAATGATACTTTAGCATAATTCTCCTCTAAGCTGCAGAATTTTGCCTAAGGCATCAAACAACCTTTACTTTCTTCCTCCAATCATGTATACATTAGTCTAATCTTCGCAAGCTATATTAAGCTTTCAAGAGCAACGCTAAGACATGTTAATCTACGAAAAGAAACGATTACGGAACATGCTAAGGCTTGTTTGGATTGATTCACAAAAATACTATTACATTCATTCAATTCGGAAATAAAAAAATTAAGCATCCAAAACACGAACTTAAGAGCTCGGATAAGTTCGAACAGAATTACAAGTAGTCCCTTTACATAATACCACCTTACGAAACCATTCCAAAGTCCAAAGAGAAGTTTCAAGTTCTAACTTCTCAAAATTACATTTTTCATCAAAGGAATGGAAACACAAAACATATACAAAGAGATGATCCCGTTGTTCCTGTGGCCTCACTATTCATGCTTCTTTTTCCCTTTCTTATTGTCACTTGCAATGGAATAAAACTCCAGTGCTCAGCTATATGCTGAGTACACAATTCTAAACATATGCTTATATGACAATTCATGCTTTAAAACCTCTAAAACACATCAAAATAGTCTCTAGGGTGAGTGGTACGCTTCCATCCAGTAAATGAGACCGATGCCATGGAAGGCACACCTCTTCCACGCACCCCGTACACTAGTTGGGCCTTCCTCCATACCAGGTACCGTGTCTTGGTTGGGGCTTCCTCCATACGAGACACCACACAATCAATGTTACAATCCTCAAACTTCGAGGAGCTTACCCCCGGATGGAATTACACCAAACCTCCCTTTGACCCAAGTAGACATATAGCATGCTCACATAAATAGTTATACGTGTTTTTATCGCAGTTTTATGTGCATAATTAACGGGCCTAATTATCACATGTAATGACCCCGGAATTAGAATGTTTATTAAAGACTTATTTTTGTTAAGAAAAATACCAATTTTGGAAATTGATACTGTATAATTTTTACCTGTGTGTGTATATCATTGCGTGAGCTCAACACACACGATGACCTCTTATGTTAAACTTGGAGACCAAACAAAATTTCAGTGCACAGTGTGTGCATGTGTACAGTATGTGTATTATGTTTATGCTTGGTGCCCAAGCATATTATTCCTATAAATGTATACTACCCCCCCCCCCCCCCCCAACCCCAATACTCACAAAGTCTATCTCTCAATCTCTCAACTCTCCTCTCTCTCTCTCTCTCTCTCTCTCTCGGCTCACATATGTATATATATTTGTGTGCAGAGATAGTTATATAGATAGTACATATACATATATATATATATATTCATATGTAGATAGATGCATATTTAAGGAGTTTGAATTCAAGACTTGGATCATCAATTTACTATTGAAATTCTTTTTGGGTATGATTCCTATACCATCCATAAGTTGATTTCAATTTTATTGTGTATATAAAGATTTATATAGAAATTTATATATATCGTTAAGGGTCCAAAAATAGTGAGTAGAAAAACTGTATCAGAAATGTGATTTATTTATATCAAATGAAAGGTCTCGGTCCCACGAGGCTCTATTTCGAATTTCAAATGAAAATTCATTGCGGTCGGGACGAATGGTCGATTTAAAGTTTTGCTGTCCTTCGGTTTTTCGATTAATCCGAGAGCTAGGAAGAGATTCATATTGAAAGTCCTATTTTGGTTACGTTTTCAAAATGGGTAAAAACCAGTCTTTGATTTCAAAATAGGGGGAAAAAAAGGAAGAAGACGACTCTGTGATACCTCGCATGAGCAGCCCACGCGAGCAGTCATATATTTTAAAACTGTTTAAAATACCCATGTGGCCTTTTTGAATGAAATTCGCACGAGCTGCGCGAGCGAGCAGCCTACGCGAGAAAGGTCCCACTCGAGCGACTTGAAGCAGTTTGGTGAAAACTCCTATTTTTTTATACTTGAATAAGAACTGAGCTAATGGACCTTGTACCCTAATCTTTGAGAGTTGTACATTACTCTAATAGTAGTTGTATTTGTGCTAGAGGTGTTGTACCTCACTAATACACTTGTATTATTGTTGACGATAGTCGTAACAGTTTGAGTAGTGTCGGATTTTATTCTGAGTACTTATTCAGTCAATCCTCAGTGAACGGTAGTTCTGTATAACCCTCAATAAAGTTGTATAATTTGTTAATAGTGTACTTACATGTTTACTTGAGATGCGATGTTATAAGTGTTTACTTGAGCTGCTATGCCTAAGTGGTTACTTGAGCTGCTATGCCTTATGTGTTTACTTGGGTGATTTCAGCATGTCTATTGTGTTGCTTTAAATTAATGGCATACCTTGATAATCTGTCTTATGAAATATTGAATATGTCTGGATGATTAGAGCTTATATATGTCAAAGTATTTTGATAATATGTCTTATGAAATATTGAATATGTTTGGATGATTAGAGCTTATATATGTCAAAGCATTTCATAAGCATGAGCATCAATATGAAAAATCACAAAAAAATGGTTTTGGAATGAAAGACTTTAGAGGCTTTCGATTTTAAAATAGGAAGACCTTAGGGGCTTCCAGGTTTGAAAAGGGGAGATCTTAGAGGCTTCTGTGCATAAAAACCCTCTAGGAGGGATTTTGTTTTGAAAAGATAGAAATCCCGAATTTGTGGGTAGGCGTGTGAGATGGGTACCACTAGGAACTCGAATTGCGGGATGTGCTACAAGAAACCCCCGTAACGTGAAGCCTAGGCCTCCGTGTAATTTGTAAGGCCCAAAGTCTCGGACGTGAAGGCTAGGCCTCCGTGGACGGGAAGCCCATGGTCCGGGTAACGATATTGACGATCAAGGGTGAGTGTTTGAAAAGGCATGAAAACGATTTTCATACATGACATTGGCATTCATTGCACTTACACATGTTATATAACAAATGTTATTATGTGGTTACATAACTATACGAGCCTTTTGGCTTATGGACTATAAAATCCTCCTTTTCAGGTGACTTGAGTTAGGGCAAGGCTCGGTGTAGAGTTTACTTGTGGAGACCCCGTTTGGGAAAGAAATTTTGAGATCGTGATACTTTGTATTGATTTCAGAATATTCTTAAAAACCTTGGATTTTTATTTTAAGAGTTTCTAAAGTTTGAGAAAAATAAAATAGATCATTGTATTACTTTTCGAAATGTGAAACCAAACTAGCATTTCTATTTAAAAATTGTTTTATAAAGCCGGAGAAAGATTATGATAAATGTTTATCAGATCTGTATGTTTTGCGCTGCACTATTGTTCATTTGATGAACCGATAAAGAGTTTCTGTTTATGTCTTTTAAATTGGCAAGCAAAGCTTTTCAAAAGACTAGTTTAATGCTTTCACTATTGTTTTACACAAATCCATTAGTCTTTAAGGATTTTGTTTTCCCATCAAAGATTTCAAAAGGCTATTCTATGCTTCTGTAGTAACCCTCAGAGTCTGGGACTCAGGGCATTGTAAAATGGTATCAAAGTTTGAGGTTTCAAAGTTTAAATATTTCAGAGCTTTAGAGTTTAAATGATTTTAAAGATTAAACGTTGGTTTTTCTAAAAGAGAAAGTTTTTCAGGTAAGCTTCGCGTCTAGGACTTAGAGCATTACAAGTACGTTCAGTCCTTCAGCCTTATTTTTATTATTATTATTATTTTATTTTTAGTTAGCACCCCGTCGCTGGGACTCGTGGCGTGGCGGGGCGGGGCGCTACAACACATGAATTTCGCCCGAATCCAAAATATCACTCTCGATATTCATATCATGTAAATTCTGTATAATTCATAGGCTTAAAATTCATACCTCGTGCAAACGTCCTACAATTTTGAAGGAAGAACTAGGAGACCGATTAATTGTCGGATCTCGAATTTCAAGCGATTCCTATAAGTTTACACACATTTTACCCAAAATTCCAACATTAGGATTTTTATAAAAACCTAACCAAACAAGTCCTAAGAGATATCAAAACGAAACTCTTACCTCGAGGAGTCCAAATACGAAATTTGGTAAAAAAAATAAATGGGCAGGAGTTCGCCGATTTGCGTCTTGAAGCTCTAAGCAACTAAATCACCTCTTGGATTCAATTTTTAGGAAAGTTGTTTATGAAAATATCTAGGACTCCACTATATATAAGCACGAGTTCCGAAAATTGCATTTAACTCCCCACGAGTTCTCAAAACTACTAATTATTCTCCGAAAAGTCGCACACTACCATTTTATCTCCTCACGAGTAAAAATTATAATTTATAAAAGTTTTCGACTAAGTTCCGTTTGTTGCCGTAATTACCTCCAAAAACTAAATTTCGTGGAATCTCTAGATAACCTATCTTTTTAAGCAACGTATCACTCACGTTCACCGCAGTGTTCAAACGATCCAAAACTAGATCAAAACTATTGGAAATTATACTGCATAGGTATAATTAGTATTCATGAAAATACCAGATAAGGCAAATAACATTTAATTCACATTAATGTAATTTAGCTATGCCAATGCAACATGATCTTCTGGATACCGTATCCTCAACTGAGACTCCACGTTGACTCGCAGTCAACCTCATCAGAAATTATAAATAAACATTAATAATTTATGCTACCACACTGTCATATTAAATGCATGTAATTTCTGGAACGGGTGTGACAATATAAAGGACAGTTGACTGTTTTTAATTTTAGTCAAAAGTTCCACATTAGTGAAACTTAATGAAATCAAATAGTAATGTTATAAAATTTCGTATAGGTAGTTATATATGTGATATTTAAAATTTTCATATAACTAGTTATGGGAAGTTTTTGTAACCATGCATTTTACTAATTTAAAAAAGAGGGGTCAGAGCGAAGACAAAAAAAATGTAAAAAAAAAAAATCAATCTTATGGAACTTTTGACTAGATTAAATTCTAGGTTGACATTCTTTTAAATTTTTTTTTTTGGTAACAAAATTATGATCTTACATGTTTGCAAAACTACTTTCTCAAGAGAAACATATACGTGAAACTCAGAAACATAGTCGCGAAGCTAAATCTAAGTCAAATCGACACTTAGGAGGTTTCAATTGATATCAGTACACAGATCGAACAAATTTTTTTTAAGTGAAAAATCTAGGATTTGTTCTTAGCTTTTATGAATAAAGCCCAGTAGGGTTACATTTTCTCAATTCATTGATTCACTGTATTGAATAAACATTGAAGTTTTTTTAATTCTTATATGACCTTATTTGATGATGGATTAAATTTCTCTCAACATTTGTGATATTTTTAACTCAAAAAATGAGGATAATTAATGGAGAAAGTAGTCATAGTTCACTTTTTAGTGTAACGACAATAAAATTTTTTGTGATAAATGTGTCGATTAAATGTGCACATAAACAAATGTATTAGAATGAAGCTTTTCAGACATGGTCATAGTATCTTGTGGAGAATTCCTTGATGTAGCAGATTCAAAATTGGCTCTTTCTTAAAAGTAGCAAAGAAATTCCTGAAACAATGTTGGGAATTTCTTTGCTACTTTTGTTTATGGGGATAATGAAAGGACTGAGAGGAGACATTTATGGAGAGATATATCTTTGTCTGCTCAATCCATTGGTGACCAAGCATGGGTGGTCCTTGGAGATTTTAATGTTGTTCGTAACCAATTTGAAGTTTCAGGAGGAAATGACAATCGGGACAAATCAATGGATGAATTTGAAGATGCTCTCCAAAATACTGGTATTGATGATCTTAAATATGTTGGAATTTTTAGAACTTGGTGGAATAAGAGGTTTGGTGCTGCTAAGATTACAAGGAAGCTTGATAGAGTTCTTGTTAATCATATTTAGATGCTTAGTTTCCTAGATTCTTTTACAGAGTTTCATTCGTATGGAATCTCTGATCATACCCTTGTTAATGTGATGTGAGGTCCTCAAGTTCGAAAAAAGAAGCCTCCTTTTAGATTTTACAATTTCTAGACTACTATTGAGGGATTTCAAGCAGTTGTGAATAGCAGTTGGGACAAAGAAGTTGACGGTACGTTGCAGTTTAGATTGGTGCATAAATTGAGGAATTTAAAGTCTGATCTGAAGAATTTTATTTCTGAAAAAGTTGGGGATATGAACGCTAGGGTTTCTGATTCCAAAAAGGCTCTAGATGATGTCCAAAAAGCTTTAGATGTTTATCCAAATGATATCAATCTGCAGATAATTGAGAAGGATTGTCTTAAAAGATATATTGATGCTCTGAGATTTGAAGAGAAAGCTGCTAGACAAAAATCCAGGATTCAATGGCTCTCATCTGGGGACCAGAATACTTCTTTTTTTCCATAAATCTGTTGCAAGCAGAATTAATAGGAAGAAGATTGTCTCGCTAATCAAAGCTGATGGATCAACCACCTAAAATTTGGGACAAGTGAAGAATGAAATCGAGTCTTTTTATAAGCAGTTACTGGGGTCTCCCTCTTCTAATCTTTATCCTGGGAAAGAGGCTCTTAAAAGATATGTATCCAAGTCCCTTTCTGATGCTCAATGCTTAAGGATGTGTAGAAGTGTCACGGATGATGAGATCCAAGAAGCTATGTACGTTCTCCCTTCAGAGCAATAAAGCTCCAGGCCCTGATGGGTATAATGCTTATTTCTTTAAGAATACATGGGAGAAAGCTGGTGAATTAGTTATTAAAGCCATTCATGATTTTTTAACTCAGGTATGCTTTTAAAGGAACTAAATGCTACAATCATTACCTTAGTGCTGAAGATCCCGAATGCATAAAAAATGGGTGACTTTAGACCCATTGCATGTTCAATACTCTATATAAGTGCATTTCGAAAATTATAGCCAATAGAATTAAAGAGGTGATACCGGAGCTAATTGATAATACCCAGTCAGCTTTTGTAAAGGGTTAAAAGATTAGTGACAATATATTTCTTGCTCAAGAAATATTAAGGGATTATCACAAGCCCCATGGAAAGCCCAGATGTGCAGCGAAGGTAGACTTGATGAAAGCCTATGACAGTGTGGACTGGAAGGTAATTATTGATTTGCTAGAGCTATTAAATTTTCCATATGAGGTTAGAAGGTGGATAAGTGCTTGTATTACCTCACCCAGATTTTCGATAAATGTGAATGGTGAATTGGTGGGGTATTTCCCAGGAGCCAAAGGATTTCGACAAGGTGACCCTATGTCACCTTATCTGTTTGTTTTGGTTATGGACTTATTGAATCAGATTTTGAGAAGGGAAATTCAAGAAAACTCTTATTTCAAGTTTCATCCAAAGGCTGAGAAGAGTAAATTATTTCAATTGAGCTTTGCAGATGATCTGCTATTATTTTGCTATGTAGATTCAACATCAGTTCGAATTTTAAGTGACGCTTTGCAAATTTTTCACAGCTTTACTGGCCTCCAAGCCAATAAATCGAAAAACAACTTCTTTTTCTCTGGAATGGAGCTAGATAAAGGTACATATCTTGCTTCTATATTTGAATTTGAAATTGGTACCCTCCCTATGCGTTATTTGGGAGTGCCATTAATCACCATGAGACTTAGAGCTTCTGATTGTAAGGTTTTAATTGAGAAAATTGTTGGAAGGATCAGGAGCTGGACTACAAAGTTTTTGTCATATGCTGGAAGGGTACAACTTATTAAGTCTGTGTTGTGTAGTATCCAATTATTCTGGTCTTCTATTTTTGTCTTCTCGAAGAGTGTTCTTAAAGATATAAATCAAATTTTTAGAAGATTTTTATGGGCAGGATATGATGGCATGCATGGTTCTAAAGTAGCATGGAAATATATTTGTAGACCTACTAAGGAAGGAGGATTGGGTATAAGGGATTTGGAAATTTGGAACTCTGCCAATACTTTGAAACACATATGGAATATACTTAATGATAAGGGCAATACCTTGTGGGCTGAATGGGTTAAGAAGCATATGCTAAAAGGAAAGAACTTTTGGAATCTGAAGATTGCTCAGAATAGTACATGGGTGTGGAGGAAAATGTTAAAGAATAGAGATAAAGCTAAAGGCCGGTCTTATCAAATATAAGATTGGTAATGGGGCAGATACTTTTCTATGGCTTGATTTTTGGTTACCTATAGGTCTGATCAAAGATGTGTTTGGGGAAAGAGTTATCTATGACTCTGGCCTTCCTAGAGAAACTAAAATTAGTATGATTATTGAAGATGGAGCTTGGGCCCTTCCTCTTGCAAATTCTAGAGCTTTGCAGGAATTGAAAGAAATCATCAGGGAATATCCTCTTCAAGTTGGAACTTTAGATTCAGTCCATTGGTCCCCATCCCCAACTAAAGAATTCTCTGTATCCTCTGCTTGGGAAGTTCTTCGCCAACATCAGGCTTTTGTTCCATGGCATCGCTTAGTATGGTTTAACAGTCATGCACCAAGATACAGTTTTATTCTTTGGATGGCAATCCTCAAGAAATTGCAAACTCAGGATAGAGTTCAGAGATACTCACATTAGAATTATTCATGTGTGTTTTGCAGAGGGTGCTTGGAAACCCATGCTCACTTATTTTTCCAATGCTCTTTTTCTTAGAATATCTGGCGGTATGTACTTAGTAAATGCAATATCAACTGGGCCAATCAAGATTGGAAAGTTTTCATTGAATGGGCTGTAACTGTTTAGAAAGGCAAATGTTTAGAGAATTCAATCGCTAAGATCTGTCTATCTTCCACTGTTTATGCTATATGGCAGGAGAGGAATCATCATATATACTTTCGGTAATGAGTACAAGGATCATCCAGTTGTACTAAAGGCACTCATTAACGTGATAAAAAGCCGACTTATCTCATTGGATCATAAAAAAACTGCTAAATCAATGATGTTGTTGAAGGTTTGGGGGATTTGGGAGGTGGTTTTGTTTTTTCCTCTTTTTTTTTTGAGTTGTTATTCCATGATTTTGGAATTTTCTTTTTTTATTTTTTTTTATTTTATTTTTTTTTTTTTTTTTGATCTTTATTTAGATCTTCTCTTGGGGATGCCCCTTGTTTCATGTTTCCTCCTTTTTCTGGAATAAAACTTACCTTTTCCCGAAGAAAAAAAGAATGAATAATTATTTTTTTAAGTTGTAAGTTGTTTTTTGTTTAAAGGATTAAATTGATTAATATATTTTACCTACTTATTAGTGCAGCCAAAGTTGGTAGTGCAGCCAAACTCCAGCTATACTAAAATCATTTTTCAGAAAACAATGAAGGTGAAAACAAACTGATCAGTGTAAATGCATCTTTGGGATATGTGTTGGGAGTTAAAGTGTAAAAATAATGTGCGAATGAGAATTGGAAAATCTGCTAAAAAAGTTGACCTCATCCTCTGCAATGGGAAAAAAAAGAACAGAAAAGAAAAAGAAAAAGAAAAAAGAGAGTAAGTATATTAACATTTTAAGATAAAGTTTGGCTCAGGGAAATCACATTTGAGATGCACCTATAATTATTGTTCTTTTTAAATTTTAAAATTTTAGTATCACATATATATAAAATAATAAAATATAAATATGCGAGAGTTTAATATATTAAAGGGTTACTTAGAAATTGTGTAGGTAACGTATGTTTAATTACTTTTCGAACAGAACTCTTACAGTAGGAGTCTGGGACATCGAAAAAGGGAATAAAGGGTTCGTAATTTGGTGGGATTGAGGGATTACGTTTTGTGATATAGTTAACTATTTGGGATTTATGTCAAAACACAAATATTCTTCAAATAAAATAATAATTAAATAAGGGGAAAAAATAGAGTTTCTTACTGAATCGCGAATCGCATAATGTTATCTCAAAATGGTATGACATTGCTTGGAATATCGTACCACAATAAGTCACGTAGTTGGGTTGAGTGCGGACTAGGTCGTTCTCTTTAAGACGATTCGCGTCTCTCACGGTAGTCACCGGTGTAGGAGAATAACACGTCGCCTCCAGGATACTACAACTCAGCTCTAGGCTGCGATCATCCCTAATCTACACAATTTGGGAAAGACCGAAGCTTCTCCCAACACTTTTTTTGCCCCAAATATATAATAAATATATATATATATATATATTTATTTATATAAAGTTGCTTGAGACAAGAAAGAATCTTTATTGTTTTTCAAAGAAGAAGAAATTGAGTTATGCATCACATACATAGCTATATATATATAATAGCTAATTGATTCAGCACCAATTATGAGGCTTTCAAAGAGACATTAACCCTCTTAATTAAAAGATCAAGTAACTGAGTAACTGATAAAACTATTGCATGACTTGCTTACAAAACGTTTGGCTATGCAATGTGTTGGACTTCAAAGCAAACAAATGCTCTAAAAAGTTAGAGACCATAATGTACATAACCAGCACATGGGAATTTCAGTATACCTATAATTGTATGTTAAAAAACATTAACACCATATAGTAATGATCCTTTTATTATATTAAAATAAGTGCATAAATAAAATCTTAATTTTTATTAAAATATTCCAACAATCCCCCACTTATTTTAATAAAAATAAGAAATAATATATTAGGGCAAAGATAGAATATCATGTATCATGAAAGTGGCACTACCTTTAAACCTTCACTTAGGGGATGTTTGATAACTCTATTAAGTGTTGAAAATGAAAAGATTCAGCGCTTATTCTTTTTCAGTGCGTTTGATAACTTACCACTTAATTGAAAAAGCAGCCAAAAAATCACTGAAAACTTTAAGTGAAAAATTTCTACTGAAAATAATCATTGAATGCATTCTATTTTAGTAGTTGAAGCACTGTTTTTAGTATTACAAATTCAATCATTTAAAATTTTCAGTACTTAAAATTCAACACTTAATTTTCAGCACTTAATTTTCAGTTTTATCAAACGCACCCTTAGGCTGTGTTTGGATCGTGGATTTTGTGAGGGAAAAGAAAAGTGGAGGGAAAATGAATGAAAAGTGGAAGGAAATGAAGGAATACAAAATCCTTGTTTTTGTTTGGTTGTGTGGGAAAGCAAAAGGGAAAAGTGGGTGGATTTCATTTCCATTGGACAGCCCACCTGAAATATTTGCATTTATGATTGATTCATTACCATATTGGAGCCAAATCATAGAATCACACTCAAATAACCAAACATGCACTAAAATATACCTCTTCTAAAAGGAAAATGATAGCATTTCTGACTCAATATCTACCATACACATCCAATCCTCAATCATAGAAAGAAGAGCCATTTTTCACAGACAACCAAAGCCTACGGCGCTCAACAGGACAAGCAAGGAAAGCTCGAGCATCATTCACATCTCTACTTAGAACTTGGTACAACTTCATTTGAGATATCTCGTTCATGCCACCAACATTTGCAATCGCCTCAAATAATTGTTCTTCAGTGTAGTTGCGCACATTACCACGATCAAGTGCTGCAGCAACGGCATCTAAGCCACTCTTAATTGACATTATTTCCTCTCTAACAATGTCAACAAGGCTTGTCTTCTTCTTCTTCATCTCTTTGGCTGCTTTGGATGCGGAGTGAGGTATAAATGATGAGGTTGCTTCAGAATTTGGCTCTTCTTGTTGAGTTTCTGTTTCATTAAAATCTTCTGGTTGGTCACTGTCATCATCATTCAAAGAATTTTGTTTCCTAGCCCATTGAAGTTGTCTTTCCTTTGGACCCACTGCTCGACTTCCTATGGCTCTATCTTTTCCAAACAATTGACATAACTTGTCATAATTTCGTGTTGGAGTATGCTGAAAGTGTGATGCTCTGGGCTTTGCCTATCATGTACAACACCGTAATCACCAAGTTATAGAATGTTGATTGAATATTTTGTAAACGAATTTGGCTGATGAGGCACTTAAAGTCACAGTCTTCATCGTTTACAATTCTTTTTACTTGATATCCCCTTTTCACCTATTCACAATAACAAGTATTATACTAGAATTAAATTACTCCATCTCAGTACTACAACTTCATGTGTATGACCAGATCACATTCAAATTAACACTTACATGTCCACCGAGCTGCTGTAATGGGCAGAAAACAGATGGTTATGTACTTGCTAGATGTCACCAAAGAAAAGGCAGTGCCAAAACTATTTGAGGGTACAAGTGGTGATAAACTTGTGCATGCTCTGATCAACAGTGGGCTTTATGTTGGTCAGATCCATACTTACTAATATGTGTATTAGTCTGATATCATGAACAGATATAAACAAAAGCTTACTTCTTAAAACTAGATGGTTATTCATAAATATGGCATTTATACAAAAAAAAAAAAAAAAAGCTTACTAGTTTGAGTAGAATATGAATTTGCTGATGAAAAAAAAAAAAAAAAAAAAAACACACACACACACACACAAAATGAAGGCCCTATCACTGCCTAACCCACTTAGAAGCTCCAAATTAATCCAAAAATAGAAATATGCTATGGTAGGGATGTTTATACCTTCAGGTAATCTTTCCATGCACCAGCTGAAGCTTCAATCATTTGTGTTGATTGATTGTAGCCAAATCCACTACCAAAACATAGAATGTCTTTAGCCAAACCTAGGTTCTTTTTCATGGTCTTCACACGGTTCTTCACGTGGGTGGAATCACAAGTTACGCCGAATCTCCCACTAACATTCTTAGATACCGCTCTATAAGCAGTTCCAGTAAAAGTCCCTCCAATTTTCTGGCCCTTAAGCATTTGCTCCAAAAGTGAATCAACAAGGAGATCATCCATTTCATTACTCCATTTCAAGTTCTTCTTATCAGGTAAAGTTGTGTCCTCTTGGACTTCTTCCACCTAAATTTCATATGAATGATGTTAGAAAAAACCAATAAACTAATTAGAAGATTACATGAGGTAAAAGAAAAGGCAAATTACAAAATCATGTCATTAATAATTTGTCCAAACATTATATAAAATGTAACAGAAAAGAAAACAAAGTACAAAATCAAGTCATTGATAATGTCCAAACACTACATAAAGTGAAACAGAAAACAAATTACAAAATCAAGTCATTGATGACCCATATTATAATCTCTCCAAATATCACCAGCTATTTGTTCTCTCAATATTTCTCCAACCCTACACTCTTCAGCCAAACTTGAAACAACCACATTAGTTGACACTTCTTCAGTCGTAAGCTCTTGATCAACCTCTGATATAATGTGTATCTCTCTTGAGCAATAAGCAATCAACTAGATATTAGCAACATTTCGACGGAAAAAGAAACTAATCTTTTAAAAGTTTTGAGTCACTAGTGATCACCTTGAGGAACAATCAATTTGTCCATCTCTCTTGTTAAAGCATTGTCTAAAATTCTAGAGTCTGAAGCAGATCCTTCCCAACCAGGAAGGACATATGTGAACTGTAGATCAAAAGAGCAAGCAGCCAAAACATTTTGAGTTGGATAACATTTTCGTCCTCGATACCTTTGTACATCATTTTTTGACACCCTCACACGAAAATGTGAGCCATCAATCGCGCCTATGCAATCCTATAAGACATTTATCAATATTTTTGAAACATAAAGGGTATGGTAACCTAAATACGATTTAATATTTAGCCGATTTAATTACCTTGAAATAAGGCCAGTACTTGGGGTTGTTTCTAATCTCTGACGGGCATTGGTTTCCATTTTGTTGCCTTAAAAATAATTCATCCAATGAAATAATGGCCTTAAGAACTTGGTGAAGATGTCGACTCACAGTCTCAGTTGATCGTCGAAAAAAGAACTTAACCGCACGGTTCCTCATGTTGTGGCCAATAATGTGAAGAAATTTTGCAACTTGTTCTTCTACTTTACTTTTAGCACTGTCTCTAAGATGGCCCGTTCCTTTTAGCATGCTAACTAGAGTAGCAAATGCATATTTACTCATACGTAGTTGATTGCGACAATCTTTATCATCCATTGTCGTAAGTCTTTTCATTAAACCATGTCGTTCATAATCTCCATCTAAATTTGAGTACCTCACATGGTTCGAGCGACAAAGTATTGAGACAAGGCAAGCAACATACGTTGTATATAACACAGTACAAGTAGCAGCCCATTTTCTTTGTTTTTCCCGCTCAAGTTGTCTATTTATCTACAAAATTTTCGATAGCAATTCATAAAATAAAGTTATAAAACTGAAACTAAGCATTAAAGATAAAGTGTTTAGCTCTCCGGACTACATTTTTTTGCATAATCACAAGCAATCCAACCACAAAAAAAAAAAAAAAAAAAAAAAAAAAAAAGGTAGGTCATCTATATTCCAAGATAGAAAATGTTAGGTGCAAGGCTACATTTTTTTTGTGGGATTAAGTGAGGGATTGGAGGAACTGGACTAATATGCACTATTAGTAGTTCATTTTAAATCAAGAATTTTTCTGTTTAGCTATGCCATATTTTGTGAGACTAATTATCTATTTTAATTCGAATAATCTGATATATATATATATATATATAAATTATTTTATTCCAAAGGGGTTGCGGTACTAATGGTCCCTCGTAATAGTAAAGTAGAAGAGTAACAAGCTAATCCTGTTGGCGAACGAAACGTGGTCGGAGGGTGGTAGTAAAAGCAGATCCTTCCCAATCTGCTCATTACACTTGATTTACGCAAAACAAACAACTCACTGCCAAGCCCAAGTACCATCAGCAACAATCTTTGGGAATGAATCTGCTATGCTATTTTATTAAACAATTAAATCTAGTTGGAAAATCACAATAGAGTGTAATTTTGCTCACTCCAAAATTGTTCACTCCTTGCTCACCCAACTCTTCCATTGGTAAGAGCCATGACTTTTTACCAATTGGAGTGTTGGGTGAGCAAAAATGTATTCCAATACAAAAATTAAAAGCCCTACACAAATAATTATTTTAACAGTTAATTATGAGCAATGCGGCCAAATTAAGATTCTAGGCATATTAAACTTTACAAGTTGGATTGACTATTATGAGACGTATTACTACAATTATTGCCTTCATGCTTGATGAATGTGTTATAAAAGCAATGCATCCATTGGATATACATAACATAACTAGGAAACTTCAGCATTAATGTATACAACTTTTAGCAGACAAATCATTGTAATAAGACATCAGCCAAAACAAAAATATTGATTAAGATTTGTAACCATAAAGCAAAAGTCACCTCTAATTATAGTTGTTCATGACCATCACAAGTGATTCACAACCAAGATATGCAAAAGACTCCACATCACACCAGACAGAACAATTGGCATCATAATTGTCCCAGCAAACAATGACCCAGATGTTATTGATTTTAATTCCAAGGTCATGACAGAACAATTCTACAAACAGCATGAATATATCAACGTTATATATACATATATTTGTATTGTATCTTCTTATATATTTATATGTTATGTCTCTGGAACTCATTCAAAAACATCGGATACACACACACATATATATATATATATATATATATATATGAAAAGTGATAGAAAAATCAATGGTGAAAACCCAATTCAATTTCACGCGCACACACATATATACACACACTGTCACACCCCGATTTTTGGACAACCAAATATTTAATCCAGAGCATGTATCCAGACTAATATTCAATTTCCAAAACCCCGAGAGTGACACCCTCACACAAGCTAAATGATAATTTATTGAAAACAGTATTTAATACTCCTTACATAAGGACATGTGATCTTGTGTTTAAAAAAAAACTCTTTATTATTAAATATGTATTCCCAAACATCCATTAATATTTCATTGTAAAAGAAATAAAGTTCCATTATAAATATTAAATCACTTTTCAATTTTAAAAAAAAATCATTTTCATAAATAAAATGTCCACATACAGAGTTCAGCGGGAATAAAAATAAATAAGAATAAAACCTATACATTCATTGGTCAGAGTAACTACAACGTTCCCAATACCCAATTTACCATATTTATTACAATTATACATACTGGCCCACAATGCCAGAAAATAAAATACAATCAAGTACAACAAAAATAAGTACAATTCCAATAATAAACAACACAACGACCATCTCTTCACCCAAACAGAAGCTCCAACGAAAATCTCCAAAAAAACTAAATCTGCACAAATACATTCGACTAAGTTTCATATAGAAACGCCCCCGAATGCATAACACACTCGGGTCAGTCACATGACTGGTATGAGTTAAACAAAACAACAAGTCTTAGGGATCCAACTTGAACCCGTAGACAACAAATTACACTACAATACTCTTGGGTCAAGACAGGTAGTTCCACACACATATCTGGACAATAGAGTAGTTTCCATTTATGTGGTGGCAAGTAGTTTCTTGCCCAAAATCTAAAGTTACTACGAGTTTCATACTTACCCATTACTTATGGTGAGCCAAACCTTTAAAACGTTAGTGGGCCCACCATCCTGCAAATTGAATGATCATAAACCAAGCAAACAATTCCGTATACAAACCGTCCACATTCTAACTCAAACGTCGCATTCATTTTTCCACGCTTATCAGTCTTATGAAATAATCCATGTTCATTACTTATTAACTTTAAAATTATCTTTGCATTCCCTAGCTTCACCACTTGGCCACCCACCATGGTACACCCACACATATATCCCATGTGTGCCCGGACATACTACCAACATCCACTCTGGTGCTAGTTTGGTTGGGGTATCAACCAAACCAGGTATACACACAGAAGGCCAGTCAATATGCCTAGACGTCTAACAAATAAGCCGAGCATAAGGCTTAGGCCAACTTGATCACGAAGCCACTGGCAAAAAGGTACACTCAGCAAGTCGAGCTACCAAAAACAAAATATATCACACAACGGGGAGCGGTGAACACTAAGGAATTATGTTGCAATTATTGTTTATCGTTCGTATTATCCCAATAATTGTGAATTTCACGTTTATCACATAGTTCCGTCTCATCATAGTCTAATCACATCTCTAACTTTTAGATGCATTCTGATTTCTTACAATAAAAGGGTTTTATCAATTAACCCATAATAATCTTCCCTCAATAATTTCCAATCAAATTACAAGATCCCCAAATATACTATTCAACATATCTAATTTACTCATTTTTATCAAAATGACCACAAAATAAGATCAGTTATTTCAGGTACAATAATCTCAACCCAACATTCAATATTAGCCTACATAAAGCACATAATAAGAAATCATATTCTCCAATTTACACGTTAAACTATATTAAAAACTGCTACTGTAATCTTAAATTTCTGCCCAAACGGTGCAGAATTAGGAAAAACTTAAAACACGAAAAGTGTGCAGAATCACATTTTACATAAGACAGGCGGACAGAATGTTCAAATTCAAAGCCACGATTTTCTAATAATTTTCTGAAGTTTCTGCGACTGTGTGAATTACACATAAAACGAATTCCACCTATATTTTCTAACAAACATAAATATTTCACCTTTTGATCAAACTAACGATTCACCTAACCCTTTCGAATACCCTAATGTCATGATCGCAAAGTCACACGAAGGGAAAGAATGTATCTAAATTACTTCAACAATAGCAACGTGTATCGATCCATTACAAAGATTTAACCCTAACAATTAAATTTAACATGCACTAATTTACTCCCATACACATACATATATATACATATGTGTATATATATATACTCGGATACACAAAGTTTAACTCACCTAGTTCAATCCAAAATTGACAACCACGAATGCTCCGCGATTCCCCACGTGCCCACGAACCCGAGATCATTCTCCTTTCTTCTTCTTCTCCCTCTCTCTCTCTCTCTCTCTCTCTCTCACACACACACACACACACACACACACACATATACACACACAACACACGTATGTTCTCTCTTCTACTCTCTTTTCTTATCTTCCCTTTTAGTTTTAATATGGGGGCTAGGGTTTATTATAAGTATATATGTACACTACACACACAACACATGTTAATAAAACACACACAAATATATAAATCCCGTTTTTCTTCTTGTGGGCTCACAAAAGAGACCTATATGAGCCCAGAATGCAGTACAAAGTGTTAAAATGAGTAGCCCAATGGGTACCCATGACCCCGGTACTAAGTTTTAATGTTAATTACATTATTTAACACATTCGCGGGCTTGTAAACACTATATAACAAAAATACATATCAACCCTTCACTTTATTTTTTAACAAATATAAATTAATAAAATATAACTTCCAAACTAAACGTGCTCACTCATGATTTAATTTATATGTCCACCAAACACTAAAAATTTTCCAAACACATGTCTTACATAGGCACACTCATATAATATTGCTAACTGAAAATAATAATTAAAATAATTATTTACATAGAAATTTTAGGGTTGTTACACACACACAAAATCATAATTGATAGAGATTCAGAGATGAAATTGAGATTCAGTACCTCATCAGGCGTTTTAGACACTAGATCTTCAAACGAACCACCAATTGAGGGCCAAGCACTAGGGTTTGAAGATGTAGATCGCCAATCAGATCTGATCGAGGAAGACCGTTGTTCGAAATTCATTGGTGATGCTCGTTGTCGAGAGTGTTTCCTGGAAATTGGTCGTCGATCGCTGCTTGTTGAAGGTCGCTTGTTGGAGGCCATAGCTGAAAGCTGGAGACGATAGTTAGAGCCCGACTTTTTTTTCCCTCGGGTTTTCCTCCCGTGTTTCCATTATATTAGTGTGGATTTCTTAATATTCAACTTCCCCCCTACAAATCTCTCATATTTTACTTTTCCCCCTATGAATCCACAGTAACCAAACAAGGGAAAATAAATCCTTCACCAAATCTTTTCTTTTCCCTCACAAAATCCACGATCCAAACACAGCCTTAGTGTTTCAGTGTTTCCGTATTAGAGTAAGAGTGGCTTAGGCTTTAAACAATGACTACTTGAGGATACGTAGAAGCACATCACACACATGACACTCTAGGTGTTCTCTAAGCTTCATAAGTCAGCACATTATTCGGCCTTGTGCTTAATCCCAGTTTTCATGAATGCTCTAGAGATTAGCCCAATCTCATAGGAAGCGGCCCTACTTCCACATTCACATAGGTGAGTCTATCAAGGATGCTCCTGTAACTAAGACATCCCACCCATAAGGGATATAGAACTCATTAAGATATAAATCTCAACCTCCCATGAACGTTAGAGGATCACATGCACTTACATCATAGGGATGTACAATATATCATTAAGACTTTAAGAGTGCATATCCACTTTCAAATCACTCTATGATTCGTTTGGCCCTTTAAACCTAGTTCTTGGGATTGCTAGTCCCTAGGTTGGGTATCCTTATAGGTAATTTATTATAATTTTGGACTTAAGTCTCATCCCCCTCGATGTACATCAAACCTTTGCCTCTAGCTAGAGCTTTTTATAACTCAATTTATTTCACACGTGTGTATAACACGTAACAAATGTTTGGATTCCAGCACCATGCCTTAATGGAGGTGCTACCACATAGATAATTCTTTACACCCGTAGGTACATTTAATCGCCAACATGTTTCAAGTATATGCCAAATGGTGGGTGTAATAATAATTGTATACTTTCTCAAGACTCCACCATTAAACAAAATAATGCCCAATGTCTTTTATATATATATATATATATATAGTGAACACCAAAAGTTCAACTTAAACCACTTTACCATCAAGGTAAGTGCACTTGAATTTTAGACATCCAAGTAATTTTTTCATTACACAAAATAGCATAGTATCATTTTTTTCTTCATGCAAAGCATGACCCATGCACCATTTTAAAATCGAGAAAACATGTGATGTCATACCCAAAACTTATGTTCCTCTACTTCAACACACTTTAATAAGACCGATACAAAATTGTATGATCCATCAAAAAGATGATAAGCCACTTAAGATTTTTAGAGCCCCCAGTATTTGAAAAATCTTTCCGAATGAAATGTCAAAGCACATATATTTTTTTAATCATATCACCATCATATAAAAGTTGAAGCAACTCACAATTTAGGACCAATTAAAAAGGATATCCTCCACACCAAAAACATTTAGAAAGAAGTCAATCTAAAATCCAAGTCTCATCCATTTTCAGAATTTCTTCAATTATATCAAATAAAAATTTCTGATTCAAAGTTTAAATTCCCAAAACAAGAAAGACAATTTTTCACACTACCGTTCATCTATAGAAGATCCAAAACCACACCCATTCACAATCTCAAATATTGAAATAATCTAAGATTCTTAAAACCATTGCACGCTAAAATAATTATTTATCCAATACAATTTTGCATTGTGGTAACCGAGGTTGATGTTCATCTAATGAAAAGAAATCAAACTTGTGAACTAGTTTTCCAAAAAACATGGACTCTTCACTTCTCTCAAAAACTCATAGTCTCAAAATTTCTCAGAATAGAACAACTGTTGATTGATAAATCAATTTGTTCAATTGACAATATTATAAGGTATTTAACTCTAGTATTAGCAACTGAAAGTCAAAATTATGAGACATCATGCTTTGTGATTAATATCATAACCACGGTGAGCAAACCGTTATACTAAACAAGTGTAAAAATAAAATTTGTAATTGGTGATTTAGTATCACAACCATGACTGATTTCACATGGCCAATGTGTCATATGGACATAACATAAGATCACTAGTACGCATTAAGCATACTAGGGTGTTCAAGTAAGTTGAGAAAGATGTAACAAACATTGCCTTCGTACCAACTTTGAACAATCATACTTACATTGTCATTTAAATTACAAAATACATAACATGGAATAGTATGTTGCACACAAGCACACGCATTATACACTTTTGACAGAAAATGGGCTATGAGGTATGGGTCACCCAGAGCCTTCTAACATGTAGTATAAAATAATATTTATTTTTATTATTTTTTTTAAAAAAGAAGACTAATCAAATCAAATTTTCTCAACTCCTATAAACTAGAAGCCATCTAATTGTAACTCCTCATGGGCATTTTTAAACAAACTAATGTCAATGCTATATTTCGGCAAAACCATACAGTATACAAATAAATAGGCACTAACAAATTGAATACGAATCAATATGCTTAACATATATTTTCTTAACAAAAAATACTTGAAACTTCTTGTCATTCCAAACAAACTCATGTGTTTAAAAAGCAAGAAATCAGTATTTGAATGCCCACTGCACTTAAGAATTCTCTCCTCTTCTTCTTCTATTTTTTTCCATAGAAAAATGCTACAACAAATTTTTATAGAGCAATTTTTTAACAAGCCAATTTGATTCCTATGAGAAAGCAAAATTTTACTAAACAAACAAATTTTGACCCCCCACTATTTCGTGAGATTACAATGGCCAACGAAATCTTCATAATCTCAACTTTCACATCACATATTGAAAAAATTATCAAATTCAATTGGTGACAATTGACAAAATAACAAAAATGGATAGTCTTAAAATTGTTGGGAATTTATCTCAAAACACAAATATTCTTCAAATAAAATAATAATTAAATAACGGGAAAAAATAGAGTTTCTTACCGAATCGCGAATCGCATAATGTTATCTCAAAATGGTATGACATTGCTTGGAATATCGTACCACAAAAAGTCACGTAGTTGGGTTAAGAGCGGACTAGGTCGCTCTCTTTAAGACGATTCGCGCCTCTTACGGTAGTCACAGGTGTAGGAGAATAACACGTCGCCTCCAGGATACTACAACCTAGCTCTAGGTTGCGATCATTCCCAATCTACACAATTTGGGGAAGACCGAAACTTCTCCCAATACCCTTTTTGCCCCAAATGTATAATAAATATATATATATATTATATATATATATATATATTGTAGACGTATATATATATATATTAATTTATATAAAGTTGCTTGAGACAAGAATGAATCTTTATTGTTTTTCAAAGAAGAAGAAATTGAGTCATGCATCACATACATAGCTATATATATATATATATATATATATATAAAATAGCTAATTGATTCAGCACCAATTATGAGGCTTTCAAAGAGACATTAACCCTCTTAATTAAAAGATCAAGTAACTGAGTAACTGATAAAGCTATTGCATGACTTGCTTACAAAACGTTTGGCTGTGCAATGCGTTGGACTTCAAAGCAAACAAATGCTCTAAAACGTTAGAGACCATAATGTGCATAACTAGCACATGGGAATTTTAGTATACCTATAATTGTATGTTAAAAAGCATTAACACCATATAGTAATGATCCTTTTATTATATTAAAATAAGTGCATAAACAAAATCTTAATTTTTATTAAAATATTCCAACATAGCCGGCCCATAAATGTACGTATTTGACCTTAACGTACTTTCATTTCATTATCTTACTCTCTTTATTTTTTCCAGGCCATATATGTTTGGATGACACTATGACAGTAATTTGGGTTGTTATCTCATTCCTAGTCAAACCACTCCTAAATTGGTAGCTTTTTGTACATTTCAAAAGTGCAAAAAATTTGATGAAAAATGTACTTTTCATGCATCTTTTGGACCGAAGAGCAGACTGAATTGATTCTTCATCCAAGTCTCAGGATCTTATGTGTTACCTTTTAAAACAAAGAGACCAAAGTGAAGCTTACGAGGGTGCAAAGTGAAATTTGGTCTGTCTTTTTTTAAGTTTCATTCCTAAACTTTAATAAAATTGAATCACAGACATTGGACCCAATTTATAGGGGTGTAAAGTATAATTTACACTTTACAAAACTAAGATACACTACAACAAAATAGACCTTTAAAAACATAAAAAAGAAAAAAGAAAAAGAAAAAAGTGTTGCAACAGATCACAAAATGTGCCACTAGTTGCGATACCAACACTTACTTAAGTGTCATAATAGGTGCTGTCGTTAAGCCTTGTTGAAACGCTTACCCAAGTATTGGTAAAACTGTCGGTAAATGTTACTTTGTAACGACAGATAATAGGTCGCTAAATGTTACTTTTAAAGTGACATAATTTGTGAGTAATGACAAAACGAAAGTGTCATTAGAACTGTCACTATAAGCTACTTTTACTAACACACACATACACACACACACACACACACACACACATATATATATATATATATGCATTTGTGTCGCTAGAAATTGCATTAATTTTTTTTCCTAATAGTTTACTAAGTTTTGAACTTAGAACCTCATCGAATGTGTAGCAGTTTTGAACCCACTTGACCAAATAGCCAACTTTCAATTACAAGTACGAAATTTATTTATTTATATATAATAAATTCATGTACTATTAACATAAATTTAAAGTATTAAACATCATTAGTAATATATTTTATATTACTAATATATTCACTTATTTTTATATTATATATTACCATAGTTATTATTATCGAATGCATTTATTTAATTTATTATTTAAGTAATTAATTTTTATTAAATTTAATAATATGGAGCACTAACAAAATAACTATGTATCCAATATTAATAGAATATTAATACAGTCCAGGGGGCATAATTTTTTTTTTTGAACATTTAAAATCACCCTTACACTAGTTATGAGCCCGTGCCATTGCACGGGGTATTTATAAACAGAAATTCAAAGGTTAAATGATAATTATGTGAAGTACAAAAAAGGATAATATATGTGTACTGGTTAATAGAACCAAATAAAACTGATTGACAGGAACATGAACAAATCTAATTGCAGTTGTTTATTATAAGCCATAGTTTGCCAATTCTTCTTTTTGCCTGCAATTGGAGAAAAACTTACATTTAGAAACATAGAAAAGAAATTACATATATTTAAGTACTTGTAATTTAATTTAGATATCTTTTTTATTCACCTTGAATTCACGTTGCTCATTTATTACAGCTCCTCGGTCCCAACTATTTGTAGATTCCTGTAAAACATATCAATATATAATTATGTAATGATGTTGGTTATTCATGCATTATTTAAAAAAAAAATAGTCTTACCTGAATTCGTGAATTAAATATTTGAACGATTTTTCGATTGCAGTGCCTATAAAACTATCAACGACAACGATTTAATTTGTTGATATAATAGTTAAAATATAAAATAAATATATACTTACACACACACACACACATATTGTCACTATCGTTCCAGAAATTTATGATTTTGAAAATGCATCATTTGAGATTTTTGAAATTATTAATGTTATTAATAATTTGAGTTGAGGTTGACTGTGGGTCAACGGTAAGGTGTCAGTGAGGACACGGGAACATGGTAGTTCATATGGCATGAGCATGAGTAAATGGCATTTATATGATTTAAATGTTATTTGACTTATATGGTATTTTGTGAATAGTGAATTATACCTGTGTAGTATAATTTTTGGTATTTTCGGTATTGTTTGTTAAAATTTTGAGAACTGTGGTGAGAATGTGAGTGATACGTTAATTAAAAAGGCAGGTTGGGTAGAGATTCCACAGAATATAGTTTTCGGACGCTATTTTGGACCCAAACGAAACCTAGTCGAAAACTTTTGAAATTTATAATTTTCACTTGTAAAGTTATAAAATGGACGTGTGCGAAGTTTCATGGGTTAGTTAGAAGTTTGAGAAACTTGCGGGGAGGTAAACGTAATTTCCAGAAAGTTTGTCTATGTATAGAAGTGGATGAGATTTCATTCTCATCCAAACTTCCAAAAATATCTAGAGAGAGAGGAGAGAGAAAGGAGATTGAGCCAACGGGCTTTGCGACGCTGATCGATGACCTTTCGTCCGTCAGATTTTCTCCAGATTTCATATTTGAACTCGTGGAGGTAAGAGCTACGTTTTGATCCTACTTAGGCCGTGTTTGGCCAATTTTTGTAAAAATCTTAATCCTAGACTTTTGGGGAAAATCAGGTAAAACTCGTAGGAATCGCGTATAATTTGAAATCCGACGTTTATTTAGCTCCCTAGACGATCCTTCAAAGTTTGAAGAGAATCGCACGAGGTATGAATTCTAGATCTATGAAATATATGGATTTTCATGTTTTGAACGTCAACTTTGATATTCTTGGATCCGGGCAAAATTTATGTATTAATTAGGCCCGTTAATTATGCACGTGAAATTATGTGAAAAGCACGTATAACTGTTTATGTGAGCATGTTATGTGTCTACTTGGGTCAAAGGGGAGTTTGGTGCAAATTCATCCGGGGTAAGCTCCTCGAACCTTGAGGATTGTGATTTGATTGTGATTGAAATGGAATTGGAATTGTGGTTGTGTCTGGATTGGAGGTGGGCCCAACCAATACACGGTACCTAGTATGGAGGAAGGCCCAACCAGTGTACGAGATGCGTGGGAGAGGTGGGCCTCCTACGGCATCGACCGGATGAATGCGTACCACTCACCCTAGAGACTATTTCTATGTGTTTTAGATGCTTAAATCATGAACTTTCATATAAGCATACATTTAGAATTGTACGCTCAGCATATAGCTGAGCAGTGGAGATGTACTCCATTGCAGGTAAGAGTAAAGACAAGAAGAATCGTGAGTAGTGAGGCCGATGAACGCCGGGGAAATCACTTTTGTATATGTTTTTGTTTTAAATTCTAAACTTGTGTAAGGATTGGTAAATTATGATACGTTGTAATAAATCTTTGGATTAGTTCCGTAGTATGGTAATTCTGTATTTGAACGCCTATAGTTATGTTTTAAATGTTGTAATTCAGTTATGGTTGTAATTGTTGGTGGTATTGTAACACCCGTACCTGGAAAAGGGGTTAATTAACATGTTAATATGCATTAATTTACGTAATTAGTGTATAAAATGGGTTAAGGAGAGGCTTGGACTCGCCCATGGAAAAGTCCCCAGTGAGGAGGGACAGGTTTGGAAGTGGGACCCAGTGAAGGGCTCGGATAAAATATGAAATAAATTACATTTAAATAATTAGATGCATTTTATATGACTATTTGGAATATGTTTAGTTGTTTCAATATCAAATTGTTAATATGTTAGCTTTTGATAACTACTATTAACCCAATAAGGGCATTTTTGCAAAAAGGTGCATAATTAGTAGGTACGATAGTAACTTCACAAACTATGTGGGACCCACGTTGGGACCCATGCGAAACTTAGACAAACACCCATTTAAATAATTTGGTAGTTAATGGAATGTTTTGGGGATTTCATAATAAGAAGTTAAAAACTATCGGGGGTGTAAATGCAAAAGGGCAAAAATGTGTTGACAACACATTGCATGTATATGCAAGTGTGTCAAGAGAGTAACAACTCTCAGATTTAAAACAGAAATTAGGAGAGAAAAGAGAGGCGCCGAGAGAGAAGGAGGAAGAATACGTCTCCGACGTCGTCAAATCGCCGTACCGTTGCCATTCGTCGTCCAATTCGCGAACCGAAGCCGTATTCGGACTCGTGGAGGTGAGACAGTCATTTCTATACCATTCTTTTACGTTGTAATCGTCTTAATTTTGTGACCCTTGCTAATCGATGAGATACGGTTGCCAAATACATGTAGGAAATTACACTGGAGTGAGATTTGAGCTGGGTTTTGGCAAAATTCAGCATTTATAGGTTTAATTTTGGGAAGAATCTGGATTAGGTGAGTTTTCTAACTAAAGCCTTGATGTGGTTCATGTTATGTGCTTCAATTGTTAGTTAAGAGATAAGAATTCTGGATTTAGAAATTAAATTCATGTTAAAGTTAGAATTACATGTTGATTTGGTGAAGAAATATTTATAATTATGTGACTATGTGCTTATGTGTTAAGTGGTCAATGAATGATTGGGAATAATGGTTCATTATGGTGAAATAAGGGAGGAGAAGAGGAAGAATCCGTTATAAAGAACGGAAGTCCAAGGAATAGAAGTGGCCGCGGGACCAAGGGAATGGTCTTCTGGTCGGAGTGAACCATTAGCCCATGAATTCTGCAATTACACATGTTTATGTGCTTAAATTGTCGCATTATACATGTTCATGACATCATCAGCATGTTAGTTAATTCACTAAGCAAATTGCTTAAGAAAACCATTTTCTTATTTCTGTTGTGGTACATAACAACCACCGCAGGTTCGGAGCAAGGTACGGAAAGGAGGTGAATCGAACTTGGGAATGGGGCAAGACTTGGGATTTGTAGTACATGTTTAATCTTGTAGTATGATGTAAATTATGGTTTTGGACTTGTGATACTTAGGTTGTAATGCTTATAGTCGTGGAAGTTGAAGTTAAAACTTAGAAGAACTTATGTAATTCCTTTTGTTAAAACTATGGTTATTGTGTGTTAGTTGAGTTGGACTATTCCGGCAAGTCCGGGTGTATGTCGCAACCATTTTGGACAAGTTTTGCTTGTAACTAAGTTATATGTAAAGTTTTTGAACTCTATTTCGGTAAGAACTCTATATTCATACAAGTTGAACTAATGTTTAGACCTTGATATCTTATTTGATTTAAATGAGAATGGGTACAAGTTTAAAGTGGTTGAAAGTATCCTAATGTGCATTAGGATCATGTTCAAGAAGTTTCATAAGCTTTCACAAATGTTTGGATGAGTTTTAGTTCCAAAACTTCTTATGGACAGGTTGAAAGTTGCTGCTGCAGAAATGGTTCTGCAGAGGGGCTTTCGACCGGTTGAAGGGACCCGTTCGACCGGTCGAAAAACCCACTGCTAGCCTTTTAATTCTAAGTGTTTCCATGTTTTGTTTTAACTTTTAAAAGGCCAAGAGGATGCCTTTGGGGTCCCATTGACCTATAAAAACTTCACTTTCAATTATAAAGGTTGGTAAGTATTTTTCGCGGAATTTCCTAATGGGCACAAGTTATACTAGTGGTATGTGGCTCAAGCTTGTTTAATAAAGCTTCAAACTCCTCCTCAAAGTGTTTTCATGTATATGCTAGTTCTTGGCAAGAACATGAGTTAGTTACTTGCTTGAATTCAGTTGGAATGAATTGAAATCTTCCAACGGTTGCGTGATTTGATGAGTTTTCGATGCTTTTGTGCACTTTTCGGTAGTTCTAAGTTGGTTGGGAAGTAGCCCCAAGTGACTTGTGTGTTTGGGGACTTCTTAGAATGTTAAATGGGGGAAAATATGGTTCAGAGGGTATCTGGACCGGTCGAATTGACCCGCTCGACCGGTCGAATGCCCCTCTGCACAAGACAGTGATTTCAAAGGTATTTTTCGTCGCCTTTTACGGAAACGGGCATAACACTTTGTAGAAAATTCGAATTCATGCGCCGTTTTTTGCATTGGAACCGGGGCTCAAAGAGATATCTTTTGATGTAAAATTTTGTCATATTTTATTAATGACCATTTTGCCCTTGGGCTATTTTATCTCAGCATAGTAGTTTTAAGCTACTTCAAATCATGTTTTTCCTTCATAACTAACATGGTTCTTGCTTATTAGTGTGTTTTGGGTGCGTATAGTCTTGTTACACATGTCCTAATCCATGGGGGCGGGTTGGGGGTGTGACAGTTTTTGGTATCAGAGCAATAGTTTAGAGCCTTTGGGACGAAAGACGTACGACGCGTAGTGTGCACACAACAACACATAGTTGCATAAACATGCATACACGTTTACTTAGCATGTTTTAATGTTGATTAACATGACATGTGTTTATTTAAAGTAACGTGTATGTGTGTGTAATAATGTGGGTGCCAGGCATTATGTCTGGAAGTGACACCTCAAACCGAATGGAACGAGTTGAAAGAGCAATTTAGGGATTGGTTCGAGTGGCTGAAACTCATGTGGTCGAGGAAAGACCGGTACAACCGAATCCAAATCCGAGGGAGGAAATTGTTACCATCTCAAAATTTCATAAACAGAAGCCAACAATATTCCGTGGGGAAGTCGACCCAATGAAGGCAAACTTTTGGATTTCTGATATGGAGAAGATCTTCAGAGTATTACCGTGTACGGAAGAGCAGAAAGTTCTATTTGCCGTTGACACGTTAAAAGATGAGGCACAATATTGGTGGCGAACTAAGCTGGGTCCGAATCAACCGACTACATGGGATCACTTTCTAGAGATATTTAATGAACAATACTTTCCAGAATCATTTGGGAATCAAAAGGCTCAAGAGTTTATGGAGTTGGTGCAAGGGGGAAAGTCAGTTCGCGAATGTTCGACACAATTTACGAGTTTGGGAAGGTTTGCGGGGGATATAATAACCAGTGAAAAAGTGAAAGCAAGGAAATTTGTGGCGGGCCTTCGAAGTGATATTCGGGGACGAGTGACCGTGTTCCGACCAGAGACGTTTGCAAAGGCATTAGATATTGCCTCTATAGCTGAAAGAGACCTCGGGTATGCTTCAAACATGCCACCACCATCAAGTCAACAAAGTAAACGATCGGGATCAAGGTAGTGCAAAGAGGCAGGGTTTTGGAGGGTCATCAGCGAGTAGTGGCAGTGGTTCCAGTGGAAATAAGCCGAGGTGTCAAACTTGTCAGAAGTTTTATTGGGGACGATGTAATCAACTCCCAAATGCGAACACGTGTAATCTATGCCGACAACCGGGGCATATAGCAAGAAATTGTCCGAACCAAAACTTGGATATGAGAGGTCGATGTTTTATCTGTAAGGAGTTAGGACACCAAGCTAGAGATTGTTCTAACAAGCGTCAAGGAACTTCAGGCTCAGGTTCTTTCGCAGCTAGTGCCATCACACCAAGGTCTACTCAGCAACCCCCGAGGAGGGAACAACGGCAGGCGCGATCATTTCAGCTCAGGCCGGGAGAGAATGCTTCTGCCGATACTGTTGTCTCAGGTATGGTTCCCATTTGCTCACACTTAGCAAATGTACTTGTCGATTCAGGATCCACACATTCGTTCGTATCACACCACTTTGCTAAACATTTAGATAAACCACTAGAATTCCTAGATTATGATTTATCTATTGCGATACCATTGGGAGCTCCGTTTGTTAGTTCAGGGGTGTTTAGAGGATGTGGAATAGATATTAATGGTAAGGGATTATCCGTCGATTTGGTGCCGTTAGTGATTCAACACTTCGATGTTATATTGGGGATGGATTGGTTAGCGGCTAACCATGCGAATATAGATTGTAACAATAAAGGGATAGTCTTTCGTATTCCAAATCAAGAGGTATTTTATTTCCAAGGCAGGGGTGTCGTGTCACCACCGTATATCGTGTCAGCTATTGAAGCTTATCGTTTGTTAAAGAAGGGTTGTCATGGGTTCTTGTGTAGTATTCTTGATACCAGGGGTGATGGTCCTAAACTTGAAGATATTCCGATAGTTAGAGAATTTCCGGATGTATTCCCAGAGGAGTTGCCTAGTGTGTTGATTGAGCGAGAAATTGAGTTTGGTATTGATATTATGCCAGGGACACAACCTATTTCACGAGCACCATATCGAATGGCACCAGTTGAGTTGAAAGAGTTAAAGATTCAATTGCAAGAGTTATTAGACAAGGGTTTTATTCAGCCTAGTGTGTCTCCGTGGGGTGCACCTGTGTTATTTGTGAAGAAAAAGGATGGGACAATGCGGATGTGTATTGACTACCGAGAAATCAACAAAGTAACGATCAAGAATAAGTATCCATTGCCGCGTATTGATGACTTATTTGATCAGCTTCTAGGGGCTCAGGTGTTTTCAAAGGTTGACTTGAGATCTGGATATCACCAATTGAAAGTTGAAGTAGAAGATGTAGAAAAGACAGCCTTTAGGACCCGATACGAACACTATGAATTCCTGGTGATGCCGTTTGGGGTTACTAATGCGCCAGCTGCCTTTATGGACTTAATGAATCGTGTTTTTAAATCTTATTTAGATGAGTTCGTGATAGTATTTATTGATGACATCCTTATTTATTCCAAGAGTCCGGAAGAGCATGAACAACACCTGAGGTTGGTTTTACAACGACTTCGGGAAAAACAATTATTTGGAAAGTTAAAGAAAAGTGAGTTTTGGTTGACAAGTGTCGCGTTCTTAGGACACGTGATCTCTAAGGAAGGTATCTCAGTAGACCCGCAGAAGATTGAAGCCGTTATGAATTGGTCAAAACCGACAAATGTGTCAGAGATTCGAAGCTTTTTGGGGTTAGCTGGATATTATAGAAGATTTGTTAAAGACTTTTCTAGAATTGCAACTCCGATGACAAGGCTGATGAGGAAGGATGTACCGTTTGAGTGGAATAAGGAGTGTGAGGATTGTTTTATAACGTTAAAGAAGAAGTTGACAATGGCACCGATACTTACAATTCCAAAAAGTACTGGGAAATTCAGAATTTATAGTGATGCTTGTCACCAGGGGTTGGGATGTGTTTTGACACAAGATGACAAGGTGATAGCATATGCTTCGCGACAGTTGAGATCTCACGAGAAGAACTACCCGACCCATGATTTGGAATTAGCAGCGGTAATCTTTGCCTTAAAGATTTGGAGGCATTACCTATACGGGGAGACTTGTGAAATCTTCACCGATCATAAAAGTCTGAAATATCTATTTACTCAGAGGGACCTAAATATGAGACAAAGAAGGTGGTTGGAGCTTATGAAAGATTATGACTTGAAGATTCAATATCACCCGGGGAAGGCCAATGTAGTTGCCGATGCCTTGAATCGAAAGTCATCAGAAAACTTAGCCTATACTTTGACTGGACAAGAAAAGTTGGTGAAAGAATTTGAACAATTGAACCTTGAAGTAATTCTTAGAGTTAAGGGTGGTTTAATGGCTGCAATCGTGGCACAGCCGAGTCTTATTGGTGAAATTAAATCTAATCAACTTTTAGACCCAGAATTCAAGAAAATTGTGGATGAGTTGCCTAAGGGTAGAAGGCTAGAGTTTAGCTTTCAAGACGGTGTTCAGAAATACATCAATCGATTATGTGTTCCTAAGGTTGGAAATTTGAGAGATAGAGTTATGGAAGAAGCTCATAATAGCATATATTCAGTACATCCGGGTAGCACCAAAATGTACAGAGACCTACGGGAGATTTATTGGTGGAGTGGTATGAAGCGAGAAGTAGCAGAATTTGTTTCTAAATGTATGACTTGCCAAAAGGTAAAAATGGAACATCAACGACCCGGGGGAGAACTACATCCGTTAGAGATACCAGAATGGAAGTGGGAGCATATCACGATGGACTTTGTCTCGGGATTTCCAAGATCTCAAAAGTCGAATGATAGCATTTGGGTCATTGTAGATCGGTTAACTAAATCAGTCCATTTCTTACCAATTAAGACCAAGAATCCATCAAAGCTAGCAGAGATTTATATCAGAGAAATTATTAGACTTCACGGGGCACCAGTGTCAATAGTGTCGGACCGTGACACTCGATTCGTGTTGAGATTTTGGGAGAGCTTACAAAGGGCTATGGGGACAACTTTACATTTCAGTACTGCGTTTCATCCCCAGATTGATGGCCAATCCGAGAGAGTGATTCAGATTTTGGAGGATATGTTAAGAGTATGTGTAATGGATTTCAAGGCTGATTGGGAGACCCACCTGCCTTTAATTGAATTCTCTTACAATAACAGTTTTCAAACTAGTATTGGAATGGCATCTTATGAAGCATTATATGGGAGAAAGTGTAGATCACCAGTTTGTTGGACAGAAGTTGGTGAGAAACAACTTTTGGGGCCAGAGATAGTACAAATCACTACCGACAAGATTAGATTGATTAAACAACGGTTGCAAACAGCTCAGAGTCGTTATAAAAGTTATGCAGATACGGGTAGAAGACCGTTGGAGTTTGAGGTAGGTGAGTATATTTTCCTGAAAGTGTCGCCTTCAAAAGGCATAGCACAATTTGGTAAGCGAGGTAAACTGAGTCCAAGATATGTTGGACCTTCCTTGATTATTGATCGGGTGGGACCATTAGCTTATCGGTTAGAATTACCACAAGAATTGGCGAATGTTCATAATGTGTTCCACATGTCGATGCTTCGACGTTATACATCGGATCCAGGACATGTCATTATTCCAGAGCCATTGGAGATTCGAGAGTATATGACCTATGTGGAGCATCCAGTGCAAATCCTTGATAGAAAGGATCAAGTGTTAAGAACCAAGGTAATTCCGCTTGTAATGGTTCAATGGCGTAGCCATTCAATTGAAGAAGCTACTTGGGAGTGGGAGGATGAAATCCGAGCTAAGTACCTGCACTTATTCGACACTTGAGGTAAGAATAAGTTTAGGGACCAAATTTCTTTTTAGGGAGGGAGAAATGTAACACCCGTACCCGGAAAAGGGGTTAATTAACATGTTAATATGCATTAATTTACGTAATTAGTGTATAAAATGGGTTAAGGAGAGGCTTGGACTCGCCCATGGAAAAGTCCCCAGTGAGGAGGGACAGGTTTGGAAGTGGGACCCAGTGAAGGGCCCGGATAAAATATGAAATAAATTGCATTTAAATAATTAGATGCATTTTGTATGACTATTTGGAATATGTTTAGTTGTTTCAATATCAAATTGTTAATATGTTAGCTTTTGATATCTACTATTAACCCAATAAGGGCATTTTTGCAAAAAGGTGCATAATTAGTAGGTACGATAGTAACTTCACAAACTATGTGGGACCCACGTTTGGACCCATGCGAAACTTAGACAAACACCCATTTAAATAATTTGGTAGTTAATGGAATGTTTGGGGGATTTCATAATAAGAAGTTAAAAACTATCGGGGGTGTAAATGCAAAAGGGTAAAAATGTGTTGACAACACATTGCATGTATATGCAAGTGTGTCAAGAGAGTAACAACTCTCAGATTTAAAACAGAAATTAGGAGAGAAAAGAGAGGCGCCGAGAGAGAAGGAGGAAGAATACGTCTTCGACGCGTCAAATCGCCGTACCGTTGCCATTCGTCGTCCAATTCGCGAACCGAAGCCGTATTTGGACTCGTGGAGGTGAGACGGTCATTTCTATACCATTCTTTTACATTGTAATCGTCTTAATTTTGTGACCCTTGCTAATCGATGAGATACGGTTGCCGAATACATGTAGGAAATTACACCGGAGTAAGATTTGAGCTGGGTTTTGGCAAAATTCAGCATCTATAGGTTTAATTTTGGGAAGAATCTGGATTATGTGAGCTTTCTAACTAAAGCCTTGATGTGGTTCATGTTATGTGCTTCAATTGTTAGTTAAGAGATAAGAATTCTGGATTTAGAAATTAAATTCATGTTAAAGTTAGAATTACATGTTGATTTGGTGAAGAAATATTTATAATTATGTGACTATGTGCTTATGTGTTAAGTGGTCAATGAATGATTGGGAATAATGGTTCATCATGGTGAAATAAGGGAGGAGAAGAGGAAGAATCCGTTTTAAAGAACGGAAGTCCAAGGAATAGAAGTGGCTGCGGGACCAAGGGAATGGTCTTCTGGTCGGAGTGAACCATTAGCCCATGAATTCTGCAATTACATATGTTTATGTGCTTAAATTGTCGCATTATACATGTTCATGACATCATCAGTATGTTAGTTAATTCACTAAGCAAATTGCTTAAGAAAACCATTTTTCTATTTCTGTTGTGGTACATAACAACCACCGCAGGTTCGGAGCAAGGTATGGAAAGGAGGTGAATCGAACTTGGGAATGGGGCAAGACTTGGGATTTGTAGTACATGTTTAATCTTGTAGTATGATGTAAATTATGGTTTTGGACTTGTGATACTTAGGTTGTAATGCTTATAGTCGTGGGAGTTGAAGTTAAAACTTAGAAGAACTTATGTAATTCCTTTTGTTAAAACTATGGTTATTGTGTGTTAGTTGAGTTGGACTATTCCGGCAAGTCCGGGTGTATGTCGCAACCATTTTGGACAAGTTTTGCTTGTAACTAAGTTATATGTAAAGTTTTTGAACTCTATTTCGGTAAGAACTCTATATTCATACAAGTTGAACTAATGTTTAGGCCTTGATGTCTTATTTGATTTAAATGAGAATGAGTACAAGTTTAAAGTGGTTGAAAGTATCCTAATGTGCATTAGGATCATGTTCAAGAAGTTTCATAAGCTTTCACAGATGTTTGGATGAGTTTTAGTTCCAAAACTTCTTATGGACAGGTTGAAAGTTGCTGCTGCAGAAATGGTTCTGCAGATGGGCTTTCGACCGGTCGAAGGGACCCGTTCGACCGGTCGAAAAACCCACTGCTAGCCCTTTAATTCTAAGTGTTTCCATGTTTTTTTTTAACTTTTAAAAGGCCAAGAGGATGCCTTTGGGGTCCTATTGACCTATAAAAACTTCACTTTCAATTATAAAGGTTGGTAAGTATTTTTCGCGGAATTTCCTAATGGGCACAAGTTATACTAGTGGTATGTGGCTCAAGCTTGTTTAATAAAGCTTCAAACTCCTCCTCAAAGTGTTTTCATGTATATGCTAGTTCTTGGCAAGAACATGAGTTAGTTAATTGCTTGAATTCAGTTGGAATGAATTGAAATCTTCCAACGGTTGCGTGATTTGATGAGTTTTCGATGTTTTTGTGCACTTTTCGGTAGTTCTAAGTTGGTTGGGAAGTAGTCCCAACTGACTTGTGTGTTTGGGGATTTCTTAGAATGTTAAATGGGGGAAAATATGGTTCAGAGGGTATCTGGACCGGTCGAATTGACCCGCGCGACCGGTCGAATGCCCCTCTGCACAAGACAGTGATTTCAAAGGTATTTTTCGTCGCCTTTTACGGAAACGGGCATAACTCTTTGTAGAAAATTCGAATTCATGCGCCGTTTTTTTGCATTGGAACCGGGGCTCAAAGAGCTATCTTTTGATGTAAAATTTTGTCATATTTTATTAATGACCATTTTGCCCTTGGGCTATTTTATCTCAGCATAGTAGTTTTAAGCTACTTCAAATCATGTTTTTCCTTCATAACTAACATGGTTCTTGCTTATTAGTGTATTTTGGGTACGTATAGTCTTGTTACACGTGTCCTAATCCATGGGGGCGGGTTGGGGGTGTGACAGGTATGGAGTGGCATGAGTCGTTAAATTTCATCACAGGGCTGCCCAGCAGGGGAGCAGTCGACTGGACCTTGCATCAGTCGACTGGATCACTGTAATGAATTGGTTACTACTTTGTTTCGTCTGAGATTCAGTCGACTGGGTTGAGAAAACAGTCGACTGGACCGGGGCCTTAGGCCATGACATTCTGCTGGATTAGGGTACCAGTCGACTGGACATTTTCAGTCGACTGATTATTTTAGGCACCAGTCGACTGGGTCCCCGACACAGTCGACTGGATGGGCTGTTATAATTTGAAACCTTTCTGTTTGAGATCACCAGTCGACCGGATCCTCGATCAGTCGACTGGACCTCTGTTTTCAAAACTGTTTTCTTTTGATCGGATTCAATTGGCCAAAACTTTTTATAACTCTGATTCTATTGGATTTTTCAACTCAGAGGGTAATGTTTCCTAAAGTTTTAAAATACCCAGGGTTGTTTTAAAGTTCTTTCCGCTGCGTATCGTTAGATGATGTTTGGATGAGCCTTGGTTGCGTGCCACGTGTCCTATTTCCACGCGTAGTGGGATGGGTCATGACATTTAGTGGTATCAGAGCTAGAGGCAACAAAACTTGGGGGAAACGTTTCGACGATGAGAGGAGTGTTGAGTGAATTGTCACATGTTCTAAATTGCATCCATCCATATTAGAGATGTTTGATGCTATGTATGTTGTTTTACATACATGATATTGTTATTGTTGTACATGCATAGTGTTTATGCATTAAGAACTACAGGATTGTAATCATGAGTGACGAAGAGCGAGAACTATCGCCACACACTCGACGTATAAATGAAATGGCAGAGATGATGGGGAATATGGGGGAAATGATACGGAATATAGCGGAGCGACTGCCTCCCACACCTCACATCGAAGTGGAACCAATAACTGTAGTGCATGCACCCAAAAATAGGGGTATGAGATCTATATCCGAACAGTTTGCTCGAAAGAAACCAATGGAATTTCATGGGACACCTGATACAACATTGGCAGAACATTGGGTCATGGACATGGAACGAATTTTTCGATCTATTCCGATGTCAGATAGGGAGAAGATTGAGAATGCAAGTGACGTATTAAGGGGTGAAGCTCAGAACTGGTGGGTAAACGTTTTAGATCAAGGGGCACCGATTACTTGGGAAGGGTTCAAGGCAGAATTCAATCGCCGGTTCTTTCCGCGAGCCGCCTACATTGCAAAGAAGAGAGAATTTGATAACTTGAAGCAGGGCGATATGCCTGTAACCGAATATACTTCCAAGTATAACGCATTGTTGAGATTTGGAAAGGGTTCAGTGCCCGAAGAGGAAGATAGGGCAAGAAAATTTGAAGAGGGTTTAAGGGATAATATCTGGTTGAGAGTAGAGACCTATGAGCATTTGACTGTTGCAGCAGTACAGCAGACGGCGCTTGTAGCCAAAAGTGGAATAGAGAGATCGAGACAAAATCACCAAGGAAAGCGAAGTCATGAGGGTGGTGACCGAAGTCAGGGGGGATCTGTTAAGAAGTCATTTTCACGAGGCTCTAGTTCTGGTTTTAATGATTCCAGGAGAGTACCAAGTAACATACCGTTGTGTCCGCTTTGTAACCGACCACGCACCGGTCGATGTTTTCTGACCAACTTTCAGAATAGGTCTACAGGGGGAAACAGTGTGAGTTCTGTGACCTACCCGCAACTCAAGTGCTTTGATTGTGGTACCTTAGGACACCGAGCGAAGGATTGCCCAAAGAAGCGTTCTCAACAAGGGGCAAATTCTATGGCTTCTAGTGGTTCGAAGCCTAAGCAGTCTAGTGACGGAGGACAAAGGACGGAACAACGTCAGGGAAGATCATTCCAGATGAACCCTGGAGACGTGGCTGCTACTAATACAGTGGTCTCAGGTATGGTGCTTGTATGTTCGCACTTAGCACGCATACTCGTTGATTCGGGATCTACGCATTCGTTTGTATCTTATAACTTTGTTGAACATTTGAATGTTAAGTCCGCGCCACTAGGATATGATTTATCCATTGCCGTGCCGCTTAGTAAACTAGTAGTGATATCTACTATATATAAGAACTGTTAGATCAAACTAGGCGAGAAATTAATGATTGTAGACCTTATACTGATTGTGGTAAACCATTTTGATGTGATATTGGGGATGGATTGGTTAGCCCTTAACCAAGCCACCATAGACTGTAAACGGAAGGAGGTTAATTTTCGATCAGCGGTGTATGGGAACTTTTGCTTTCAAGGGAGTGGAGTTACACCGCCGCCGTACATGATTTCAGCTATCCGAGCGGGAAAGTTATTAAAAAAGGGATGTCAGGGATTTCTATGTTCAGTGATTGATGTCTCGGCGACCGAATTAAAAGTAGAAGACATTCCGATAGTGCGTGAATATCCCGATGTATTTCCTGATGACCTACCAGATGTTCTTATTGAGAGAGAGGTCGAGTTCACTATTGAGGTTATACCAGACTCAAGACCCGTATCAAAGGCACCGTATAGAATGGCACCTGTAGAATTGAAAGATATGAAAATCCAATTACAAGAGCTACTTGACAAGGGTTTCATCCGACCAAGTGTATCGCCGTGGGGAGCTCCAGTATTGTTCGTAAAGAAGAAAGATGGCTCCATGCGTATGTGTGTTGATTACCGGGAACTGAACAAGTTAACGATTAAGAACAAGTACCCGTTACCCAGAATTGATGACTTATTTGATCAACTTCGTGGGGCACAAGTATTCTCCAAGATAGACCTGAGATCGGGTTACCATCAGTTGAAAGTGAAGGCCGAAGATGTTGAGAAAATAGCTTTCAAAACACGCTACGGACATTATGAGTTCTTAGTCATGCCGTTTGGGGTTACGAATGCACCAACCGCGTTCATGGATCTTATGAATCGAGTATTCAAGGATTATTTGGATGACTTTGTGATTGTATTCATTGACGATATCCTTATCTATTCACCGAGTGAGATAGAACACGAGAACCACTTGAGGTTGATACTTCAGAGATTGCAAGAGAAACAAATATTTGGTAAATTCAAGAAATGTGAATTTTTGGTTACCTAGTATTACTTCTCTTGGTCACGTGATTGACAAGAATGGAGTATCAGTTGATTCTCACAAAGTAAAAGTTGTATCTAATTGGCAGAGGCCGACATCCATATCTGAAATTCAAAGTTTCTTGGGATTAGCGGGATACTACCGCCGTTTTATTGAACATTTCTCGAAGATTTCATTGCCAATGATAAAGTTAATGAGAAAAGGTGTTATTTTTTAATGGAGTCAGGAATGTGAAGACAGTTTTCAGGAATTGAAGTTGAGGTTGACAAGGGCGCCTATTTTGATAATACCATCTGGAACCGAAGGATTTTTAATCTATAGTGATGCTTCACACAAAGGGTTGGGATGCGTGTTGATGCAAGGGGGTAAAGTGATTGCTTATGCTTCTAGACAGTTGAAGACACATGAGATTAATTATCCGACTCATGATCTGGAATTAGCTGCGGTAATTCATGCTTTGAAGATTTGGAGACACTATTTGTACGGGGAAAAGTGTGAGATATTCACTGATCACAAGAGTTTGAAATACATTTTCACCCAACGAGATTTGAATATGAGACAGCGAAGATGGTTGGAGTTGATGAAGTATTATGATCTTTCGATTGAGTACCATCCGGGAAAGGCGAATGTAGTAGCCGATACATTAAGCCGGAAGACGCCGAGGAATTTAGCCGACGAGCTAACACAACAAAAAGAGTTGATAAAAGAGATGGAACGCTTAGAATTGGATGTGATTCCAGAGACTAGTGGTGGTTTAATGATGGCGATCATGGCACACCCAGATATTATTGATGAGATCAAGGAAGAACAATTTAATGATGTCTATTTGTGCAAAATGAAGGACGAGATACCTTTGGGAAAATGACCGGGATTTATCTTACAACAAGGGGCGCTGATGCTTGTGAACCGATTATGCGTACCGAATGTGAAAGATTTGAAAGAACGACTTTTGAAGGAAGCACATAGTACTAAATATTCAGTACACCCGGGAAGTAATAAGATGTACAGAAACCTGAGGGAAAACTTTTGGTAGAAGGGTATGAAGCGTGAAGTCGCTAAGTTTGTATCTGAATGTTCGGCATGTCAACAGGTTAAAGCAGAGAGACAAGTACCCGCGGGATTATTACAACGTTTACCTGTGTCAGAATGGAAATGGGACGAGATTACAATGGACTTTGTTTCAGGATTTCCACGATCATGTAATAAGAATGATAAGATTTGGGTTATAGTTGACCGATTAACCAAGTCAGCTCATTTTTTACCAATCAAGACGACTAAGCCTTCGAGGTTAGCAGAGTTGTATGTGAAAGAGATTGTAAGACTACATGGAGTTCCAGCAGTGATTGTATCAGATCGGGATAGTAGCTTTACGTCAAGGTTTTGGGGAAGTTTACAAAAAGCTATGGGTACGAAATTGACTTTCAGTACTGCATTTCATCCTCAGACCGACGGATAGTCAGAGCGTATGATTCAGACCTTGGAAGATATGTTGAGATTGTGTGTATTAGACTTTGGGAGTGATTGGGAGCACCACTTGCCATTAATTGAATTTGCGTACAACAACGGATTTCAATCAAGTATTGGTATGGCACTATATGAAGCTTTGTATGGCCATAAGTGTCGATCACCGGTTTGTTGGACCGAGGTGGGAGAAAGAAAGTTGTTAGGACTTGAGTTAATACAGGTGACTACTGAGAAGTTGAAATTGATTCAGGAACGTCTTAAGGTAGCTCAGAGTCGATATAAGAGCTATGCGGACTCTAAACGACGACCGATGAATTTTGAAGTGGGAAATTTTGTATACTTGCGAGTATCGCCTTCGAAAGGCATTGTACGATTTGGAAAGAGGGGAAAGCTCAATCCAAGATTTATAGGACCTTTTGAGATCCTAGAGAGAGTAGGTCCGGTGGCTTATCGATTGGCCTTGTCATCAGAGTTGGAACATGTGCATAACATATTTCACGTATCGATGTTGAGATGGTGTATGACTGATACGAGTAAGACCATTGTACCTGAACCGCTACAAATTCAGGGAGACTTGACTTATGTGGACCAACCGGTCGAGATTCTAGATCGAAAGGAACAAGTCTTGAGAACCAAGACGATTCCGATGGTAAAAGTATTGTGGCGTAGTCATACGGTGGAAGAGGCTACGTGGGAAAGTGAGGAAGACATGAAGAATGAGTATCCGTACTTATTCGACGCATGAGGTAAAGTTTGGGGACAAACTTCCTTTTTGGAGGGGACAGTTGTCACACCCGTTCCAGAAATTTATGATTTTGAAAATGCATCATTTGAGATTTTTGAAATTATTAATGTTATTAATAATTTGAGTTGAGGTTGACTGTGGGTCAACGGTAAGGTGTCAGTGAGGACACGGGAACATTGTAGTTCATATGGCATGAGCATGAGTAAATGACATTTATATGATTTAAATGTTATTTGACTTATATGGTATTTTGTGAATAGTGAATTATACCTGTGTAGTATAATTTTTGGTATTTTCGTTTTGTTTGTTAAAATTTTGAGAACTGTGGTGAGAACGTGAGTGATACGTTAATTAAAAAGGTAGGTTGGGTAGAGATTCCACAGAATATAGTTTTCGGACGTTATTTTGGACCCAAACGAAACCTAGTCGAAAACTTTTGAAATTTATAATTTTCACTCGTAAAGTTATAAAATGGACTTGTGCGAAATTTCATGGGTTAATTAGAAGTTTGAGAAACTTGCGGGGAGGTAAATGTAATTTCCAGAAAGTTTGTCTATATATAGAAGTGGATGAGATTTCATTCTCATCCAAACTTCCAAAAATATCTAGAGAGAGAGGAGAGAGAAAGGGAGATTGAGCCAACGGGCTTTGCGACGCCGATCGACGACCTTTCGTCCGTCAGATTTTTTCCAGATTTCATATTTGAACTCGTGGAGGTAAGAGCTACATTTTGATCCTACTTAGGTCGTGTTTGGCCAATTTTTGTAAAAATCTTAATCCTAGACTTTTGGGGAAAATCAGGTAAAACTCGTAGGAATCGCGTATAATTTGAAATCTGACGTTTACTTAGCTCCCTAGACGATCCTTCAAAGTTTGAAGAGAATCGCACGAGGTATGAATTCTAGATCTATGAAATATATGGATTTTCATGTTTTGAACGTCAACTTTGATATTCTTGGATCCGGGCAAAATTTATGTATTAATTAGGCCCGTTAATTATGCAAATGAAATTATGTGAAAAGCACGTATAACTGTTTATGTGAGCATGTTATGTGTCTACTTGGGTCAAAGGGGAGTTTGGTGCAAATTCATCCAGGGTAAGCTCCTCGAACCTTGAGGATTGTGATTTGATTGTGATTGAAATGGATTTGGAATTGTGGTTGTGTCTGGATTAGAGGTGGGCCCAACCAGTACACGGTACCTGGTATGGAGGAAGGCCCAACCAGTGTACGAGATGTGTGGGAGATGTGGGCCTCCTACGGCATCGACCGGATGAATGCGTACCACTCACCCTAGAGACTATTTCTATGTGTTTTAGATGCTTAAATCATGAACTGTCATATAAGCATACATTTAGAATTGTACGCTCAGCATATAGCTGAGCAGTGGAGATGTACTCCATTGCAGGTAAGAGGAAAGACAAGAAGAATCGTGAGGAGTGAGGCCGATGAACGCCGGGGAAATCACCTTTGTATATGTTTTTGTTTTAAATTCTAAACTTGTGTAAGGATTGGTAAATTATGATACGTTGTAATAAATCTTTGGATTAGTTCCGTAGTATGGTAATTCTGTATTTGAACGCCTGTAGTTATGCTTTAAATGTTGTAATTCAGTTATGGTTGTAATTGTTGTTGGTATGGAGTGGCATGAGTTGTTAAATTTCATCACAGGGCTGCCCAGCAGGGGAGCAGTCGACTGGACCTTGCATCAGTCGACTGGATCACTGTGATGAATTGGTTACTGCTTTGTTTCGTCTGAGATTCAATCGACTGGATGGGGCCTCAGGCCAATGCATTCTGCTGGATTAGGGTACCAGTCGACTGGACATTTTCAGTCGACTGATTATTTTAGGCACCAGTCGACTGGGTCACCGACACAGTCGACTGGATGGGCTGTTATAATTTGAAACCTTTCTGTTTGAGATCACCAGTCGACCGGATCCTCGATCAGTCGACTGGACCTCTGTTTTCAAAACTGTTTTCTTTTGATCGGATTCAATTGGCCAAAACTTTTTATAACTCTGATTCTATTGGATTTTTCAACTCAGAGGGTAATGTTTCATAAAGTTTTAAAATACCCAGGGTTGTTTTAAACTTCTTTCCGCTGCGTATCGTTAGATGATGTTTGGATGAGCCTTGGTGGCGTGCCACGTGTCCTATTTCCACGCGTAGTAGGATGGGTCGTGACACATATATATATACACATTTGTGTGTATAAATATATATGTCCGTTGTTTTTACCAAAGAAATCATACTATATGTATCTTTTTCTTGCTTATACGATCATTTTTTTTGGCCCAAAAGTCATAAATTCAATCCAACAAAATAATATAGTAAAAAAAAATGTTAGAATTGTAGACATAGTTAATCCTTACTGACCCTGTAGACTACACACAAAAGTAGATTCTTTTCATTCTGGAAGTGCTTAAGTTTTCAAAATCGTTTTGCAAATACTTCTGTATCGGCCTACTACAATTGAAAAATAGGTCATAAGATTAATATTTTGTTATAAATGTATTAACAAAAGAAAAAATACAAAAAATTATAAATAAAATAATTATAAAAAACAAAATCTTCTTATAACTTACTGTTCATCACATTTTTTCTTCCATTCCTTCAGAATTAACTTTCCCAGTACGGTTCCGTTCATTTTTACAGATGCCCCCAATTATTATCAATGACACGCAGTTGTAGATTTGTTCTTTTTGTATCCATCTTATAACTTGCCTACACTTTACTTGAATGACAATATAATAAATAATAACCAAATGAATAAGAATGAAAACACATTAAGAAACTATGTTGATTAAGAGAACCTGCGGAAGGAAATCAACTCGTGTCTCTATTCCAAGTCTTGACTTTTTGTCAATTGAGAGGCTGCAAAACAGACAATATCAAGACTAATAGTCAGAAAGTTAAAAATATATCATATGGATGAAAAAGTTGTTGTTAACAACACCACCTCAAATCAATATTATGCAATGGAGGAAAGTGTGTTACAACAAATAAAGAGTTATTCAACAAATATCAGAGCATGAAGACCAAACATGCATTCCTGGTGATTAAAAAAATGCAGAACAATGGTGTCGTAAGGTTGTAGACCAATGTTGTTATGTGTACCAACAATGAAGTTGATTGATTGCAAAATAGAATGGATGAACAATTTGAGACTATGAATTGTGAACTTGAGGTGAAATTATAGTTTACATTGCTATAGTAGGATGGTTGCAGAAATCAGGGGCGGACCCAGGATTTTTGGTCAAGGGGGCCTAAATTATATGGGGGTTCAAAGGCAGCGCCCCTGAGGTGAAGTTTTTTAGGTCTACTTATACACCATTATGTGTAAAACTGTAAAATTGGTTTAACACCCCTAGTTTGAGGTAAATCGTGTAATTTTAGGGGGCCTATTATTTCTAAAACTTGTAATATATTACACATAAATCTAGAATTTTCAAAAAATCCAGGGAGGCCTGTGTCAAGAACCGATAAAATAATGTAAATCTATAATTTTTAAAAGTTCAGGAGGGGCCTATGTGAAGTTTAGGAGGGTCTATCTGTAAAATTTGTAAAATATTACATGTAATTATGTAATTTTCAAAAGTTCAGGGGGGCCTGTGCCACCCCTGACATACACTTCGGTTCGCCCATGGCAGAAATATTATTTTGGTATATTTATAACTCTTTATGTTGATTAATTATATATAAATGTATTTGGTTTTTTTTTTCGTAGATATTTTGTGATGATGCATATATACTATAATAGCTTGGCAAAAAATCATGGTAGGTGTTTAGAATCTATATAGATAATACTTTCTCTAATTATAAGCATTATGATATCGCCTAATTTTTGTTACTAAAATTCTGTGAATTGCCTTTACAATTTGGATTGTATAAAAATGTAAAAAATTATTTGTGAGTATAAGTAGAAACTCACAAAAAAAAAATATGACACGTGGATAAGTTAAGGCTTTCTAATTTTAAATGGATCAGAACTTATTAATAAAATTTTAAAAATTTGTCTAGAATATATATATATATATATATATATATATTAGATATTCGATCAGATATGAGATCGTGCAAATATAAAGGATATTCAAGAAACAAAAACACGGTGAAGGTTTAAGTGATAATTGTACGGATAAATTACAAATAGTGTGGAGAAGAAAATATTTGCAAATTAATAAATAGAATTCTACTTCAATGAATTATGTATTGATTTTAATCAGCAGAGGCATTTACTATGGATTACATATGTAGCATTTAGTTTAGGAGTAAAACTTAATCCCAAAGATGATGGATGAAGGGGTTAAAAATTTCTGAATCATTCGAATAACTTGTTTGTACATATTGGTCTAATTGATACAATATGGGATTAAGAAAATGAAATAAGTCAATTCATATTTCATGAAACTTAAATGTTAACAAAAGACAAACAAACATTCTTTATTTGAATCAAGTCCTCCACAAACAGTTGGATGCAAAATTCGCGAACTTCAACTTATTCAAACTAATAAAAACATTAAAGTTCATTATTATAATCCATAAACATAATTATAAAGCAACCAATCAAAGCAGAAAACTTAAATTGTTCCATCTATTATGTGTTCTTGATACTCTTCTTGAATGAATAAAACATCATCCTACACACACAAATAGACATAGTTACTATATGACAGTAGAATGCGTTTAAAAAAAACTACATGACAGTAGAATAAAGTAAAGCTAAAATTAACGTATATGAAATAGATCTTACTATCTTGTGCAAATTCTTTTTCCTGGTGATTCCTCAACGAAAAGCTCATCTTGAGCGATATTGTCTTCAACTGCATTCATTTTGATTTCTTCACGTGCTCTTCTTGACGATTTATCACTTGATGGTGTTCCGAGATTTGCTGTGAACTCTTCAACTGAATCAATCTGTGACTCTTTTGGAGGCATTGTTGATTTTTCATACATCTTTTGGACTGAAGAGTAGACTGAATTGATTCTTAAACCAAGTCTCAGGATCTTATGTGTTACCTTTTAAAACAAAGAGACCAAAGTGTGTTAGGATTGTGCCTAAAATTCCATTAGTGGAATGATTTCCTAATTATGATTGGATTCCATATTTGGTGGTTTCCTTATCAAATAAGAATTCCTTTGATGGTGGAAGTTCCTAGTTTATATAGGAATGTGTGTAAGAGTATTCCTTGTTGTATAAGATTTACCATAGGGGTAAATCCTACTACAACTAGGATTAGGACTATACAATCTCTATAAATATAGGGCTTACTCAAGGGATTGATAAGGTTTGTTGGAAATCTTCTACATACACAAGAGAGGGCTGCAAACTAGTGAGGGAGAGATTAGTTTCTAGCAATTGTGTGTGTCATATAACTTGGTTGGAGAGTTATACACGTGAGGTCTTGAGTGCTTGTAATCTTCATATTAATCATAGTGATCGCCTTTGCACGTGGACGTAGGCATTATTGGGCCGAACCACTTTTAAATCTTGTTGTGTTGGTTTGCTTGATTTTCTTTCGTGGTTGTGTCGTTCTTGTTCTGTTTATCTCCATCTTTGTGGGTATGGTTTTCTTGTTGTGATTGTGGGCCCATTCCCAACAAGTGGTATCAGAGCTCGGTTGAGAATCCATGGCAGTTGGAGATAGTTCGCTTGGGGATATGCGAATGGCAATAGAAAAGTTCGATGGCAAGAATAATTTCAGCGTGTGGCAAGTGCGTATGAAGGACGCCTTGGTGCAACAAGGTATAGAGGATGCATTGTGCGGTGAAGATAACAAGCCGGAAGGGATGACCGACAAGATGTGGAAGAGGATTAACTCTAAAGCCGTTAGCACCATGCGGCTTAGTTTGGTGGACGATGCGGTGTACGACGTCATGGAAGAGACCTCCACAAAAGCTTTGTGGGAAAAGCTTGAGGATCTCTATTTGGGGAAGAACTTCACCAACCGTCTTATGTTGAAGCAAGAGTTGTACTCCTTTAGGCGGAAAGAAGGAGTTGATCTTCAAGCCCATATAGGTGAGTTTAACAAGTTATTGTGCGAGTTATCCAACGTTGGCTTCAAACTAGATGACGAGGACAAAGCTATCATTCTCCTTACGTCGGTAAAATCTACCCATAATCAATTATTCAATACATTGTTGTATGGGAGAGATACCATAACGGTGGAACAGGTGAAGAAAGCTTTATTCTCTAGCGAGAAGATGGATAACAAAGAGGAAAAGCTGGAAGATGCACAAGCACTTGTTACACAAGGGAGGCCAAGGCAAGGGAAGAAGAACTCTAGTGGAGGCGGTAGTGGAGGAGCACGACATAGAACTCCTATGAAGGATAATGAGTGTTACTATTGTGGAGAGAAGGGTCACTTTATGCGAGATTGCCCAGCAAAGAAAGATAATAGTGGTACCGCTACAAACGTGTTGGAACATTCGGATGAAGATGTCGTAGAAGTCATGACAATTACAGAGGAGGAGAAGAAAACCACGGATTGGGTTCTTGATTCAGCTTGTTTTGCTCACTTGTGTTCGCACATGGATCGGAGTAATGGATCTGAGCATTTTGAAGATAGCGAAAATGGTGAGACTGAAGATTGGAAAGTTGTGGAAAGAAAGAGGAGGAGGACTCCGAAGGATATTGAGCATGTGGTTGATAAGAAAGCATTTTCTGTCTTTGTGAATAATATCCCGGATAGAGTTGATACATTATGGATTAAAGGAATATTTGAAAAATGTGGAAAGGTGATTGATGTCTATATCCCTTCGAAAAGGAATAAAGGTGGAAGGAGGTTTGGATTTGTAAGGTTCGAAGATGAAAAGGCGGCAATCTCTGCAGTTAGAACTTATAACAGGGTGTGGTTTATCAATCATCGGTTGGGGGTCAATCCAGTAAGATTCCAGAAATAGTTCAACCCGAAGAATGTTCATAAAGTGGAAACCAAGAAACAGAGTGGGGAAAGGCAAATGAGAGAACAAAATAAAGATGGACATCAAGGAGCTGGAAAGAACAATCATGCAGGGATTCGCAGCAAGGGGCGAACATATGCCCAAGCTGTGAGAAATGAGTTTAATGATGAAGAAAAGGTGGATAAAGAAGATCGTAGAGCAGCATTATCACCACGCACTTGTTTGGGTGTTTGTAACAAAAGTTTTAAAGAGGAACTGTGTAGAAGTGTGGTTGCTTACTCCAAACAAATTTGTGATGATTTAGCAATTAAAGAATGGTTCCTCAGAGAAAACGTGTTTGATATTGATGTTAGAAGTTTGGGAGAGAGATGCTTTCTACTCACTTTTTCTGACAATCAATTCTTACAAGCATTAGAGGAGGATGGATGGGAATGGCTTATGAATTGGTTTGTGAAAGTGGAGAGATGGTCTGAGGAGCTTTCTATAATCACCAGCTGCAAGTGGCTAAGATGTTCAGGGGTTCCGATGAAAGGATGGTCTGTTGAAACTTTTGAGAACATTGCAGATATGTGGGGGGAGTTACTGGCCATGGATGTCGAAACAAAAAATTTTAAGAACCTTAAGGAGGGTTTCATTTTGATTACAACTGAAGCAAGACTCAAAATTAATGAGGTAATTGATTTAAAGGTGGGAGAGGATCACTTTGAAATTTGTGTGGAGGAAATTGATGAACAGAAATTTCATCTCAGGCCAGTTTCTGGCGGTGTGGAGAAAGAGGAGGGGCCAGAAGTATTCCAGAAAAGGTGTTCTCTAGACAGCGGCTCTGAAAATCATTTTCGGCCGTCGTCGACGGTGCCGGTGGAAGGAGATGATGATGACGTAAGGAAATGGGATTGTAATAATGGTAAGGCGGCTGTGATTAATGCAATGGAAGGTGGAAAGTGCATCTCGGATGAAGCAATAACTGACAAATTGTATTGTAAATCGCATACATTTATGGAGAAAGAAGATTCTGTGGGTTTCCAATGTAAATCGATGAGCTGCTCTGGACGTATACAGTTGTCGCGAGAAAGTGGAGGATTAGGTGGAAGAGCAGATGGGGAGATCGAACTTAAAAAGTGTTTGGGCTTGGAAGGGGAGCCCATTTTAGAGAAAGGGAAAGGCTTAATAGCATGGGCTGGTCATTGGGAAAGTGAGGGTGAAAGAAATGATATTTGTGTCGGGCCTACTGAAGTAGTTGGAAAAGTATGGGGAAACCCACTTGAGAATGTGGATGAGCTATCTATATGCGAAGTGGGAATTAGGGATAAATCGGTGAGTGGGGGTCAGGTTGGGGAAAATTTCAGCCAGACTTATCTAGAAGCTATGGGGACTGTTATTCGCCCTAGTTCTCCCAATATTGAAAATCTTTCATCAAATGGAGAGGAAAAGTCATTAGATGAGGAGATGGTGGAGGAATCACTCATGTCCTTCTCTGCAAAATCAGGAGGAGTGAAGGATTTGAAGGATGCTGTTGGAAAGTGGAAACTCACTAAGGAAGTCATGAACGCTGTTAATCGTCCAGCTCGGAGGTTTAGAGTAAAGCACAGTAGTAAAGTGAAGAAGAAATTAAAAGGTATGCCAAAGCCAAAGAAGAAATCAAGGATTGTGAATGAGTCTCTATCTGATGGAGACTTTATGAGAAGGAATTTAGTCGTGTTAAATGAAGCACAATCGGTCTGGAGGATGGGTCAAATTATTGGCCTCAAAGCAGCAGGTTATGAGAAGGAGGTTGTAGATAATTTAATTGAAATTGAACAAGTCCACGAGAAGCGTAAGGGACAGAATAGGGTGGAGGCCGAGATTTAAGGGTCTTCAAGGAGAGGGGTATTTTTGGGAGTTGTAATTTGTTTGGTTTATGAAGATCTTGTCATGGAATGTAAGGGGTCTTGCTAGGCCAGAGAAGCAATTGGCTGTGCAAAGAGTATGTAAACAGCAAAGAGCTGAGATGGTCCTTATTCAAGAATCAAAACTTGTGGAGTTTGATAGAACGAAAGCTAGGAATATTTGGGGCTCTGACGACTTTGAATTCCTTGCGGTTCCGTCGGTGGGCCTATCAGGGGGTCTAGTGGTAATCTGGAGTAAATCTTGTTTCAAGTTAGAAGGAAATAGTATGGCGAATAGATGGATTTGTCTTTGGGGAAGATGGTTAGCAGATGATTTCAATTGTGTGATTCTTAACATATATGCTCCATGTGGAGACAGAGAAAGGAGAGAATTGTGGAAGGAAATTCTTGATGTAAAAAATGTTGTTAAAGGGGCATGGTGCTGTGGTGGAGACTTTAATGCTGTGAGAAAAGATGAAGAAAGGCTTGGTTGCGCCTCTTCTGGGTCTAGCCAGGATGACTTTAATAATTTTATTGAAGTAGGAGAACTCATTGATATTTCTTTGTGTGGGAGGAAGTATACGTGGCATGGAACAGGGGGTAAGAGGAGTAAACTTGATCGGTTTCTGGTTTCTGCAGAATGGCTGGCCAGATTTCACAGCTTATCTCAGCATGGATTGAAGAGAACCATATCAGATCATTGTCCGGTGATTCTGAAATCAGAAGTGATCAATTGGGGTCCCAAGCCTTTTCGATTTATGGATTGTTGGTTGCTTGAACCTTCTTTCTTGAAAGATGTGGAAGCAAGATGGACAGCGTTGAAGGAGGAAAACTTAGGAAACAATAATGTTATTGGTTTGTTTCGCAGACTTAAAATTTTTCTAAAAGAGTGGAATTTTTCAAAATTTTGCAATATTGATTGCAAGATTGATGAATGGGAACAAAGATTAGAAGCATTGGATAAGAAAGGAGATCAACAGCTCTTGGCTAAAGATGACCAAGAGGATTTGCTCTTATGTAAAAGGAAATTATGGGATCTGTTCAGAGCGAAAGAATCCTTGTGGAGACAAAAGTCGAGGGTTTCTTGGTTGAAAGAAGGAGATCGGAATACAAAATTTTTTCATCATTCTGCCCGTATTAGGGCGTCAAAGAATTTTCTCCGTGGCCTTTTCATTGACGGGGTATGGGTCTATAATCCAAGTCGGATAAGGAAAGAAGTAGTTAGATACTTCAAAGGAGTCTTCTCATCAAAGGTATGGTCGAAACCTGTGTTATCAAGTCTGGAAGTTAAACAAGTTTCGCAAGTGGATGCTTTAAATCTGGAGCTGCCTTTTGAGATGGAAGAAGTTAGAGCTGCGATTTGGAGCTGTGGTGGATCCAAAGCCCCGGGGCCGGATGGATTCAACTTTAATTTTATTAAGAAGATGTGGCCGATGTGTTGTATGGAGATTTTGGAGATGGTGAAAGACTTTTTTGAGTCAGGAAAGTTGCCGAGTGGAGCTAACTCATCTTTTATTGCGCTTATCCCAAAAGTGGAGGATCCGGTGAACTTAAAAGATTATAGACCTATCAGCTTGGTGGGATCGTTCTACAAAATTATTTCAAAGATTTTAGCCAACAGATTAAAAAAAGTTTTGGGGAAGGTAATAAGTGATAACCAAAGTGCTTTTATCGGGGGGAGACAGATTATTGATGGGGTTATGCTTGCTAATGAGGTAATTGATAACCTTAAAAAAAGCAATAAGGAAGGTATTATTCTGAAGCTTGATTTTGAAAAGGCCTATGATTGTGTGGATTGGGCCTTCTTAAATCATGTTATGGAGTTAATGGGTTTCGGCCTTAAATGGAGGTCTTGGATCATGGAATGTATTTCAACGGCTCGCGTTTCAGTCTTGGTGAATGGTTGTCCAACCGAAGAGTTCTCTATGTCAAGAGGTCTTCGTCAAGGAGACCCCTTGTCCCCTTTTTTATTTCTGATTGTTTCTGAAGCTTTGCACTTATTAATTGATAAAGCAGAAAGATGTGGTCTGGTGGAAGGGGTAGAGATTGGCAGAAATGGCTTAAAATTATCACACCTTCAATTTGCAGATGATACAATCATATTTGCCGCGGCTAAAGAGGAAATCCTTGTGAATTTTAGGAGATTGTTGAGATGTTTTGAGTTAGTGTCGGGATTAAGAATTAATTTCAATAAAAGCTGTGTGTACTCAATTGAGGAAAGTGGAATGGGTGCTAGTTTGTGTGCGAGCCTATTTGCTTGCAAGTTTGGTAAAATTCCTTTTTTGTATTTGGGATTGCCGGTGGGAGCAAATCAAAGAAGGCAAAATACATGGGATCCTATTATTAAGAAGTTTAAGTCCCGCCTGTCCTCATGGAAACAGAAAATGCTTTCCTTTGGAGGGAGATTAACTCTGGTAAAATCTGCCCTATCAAATCTACCGGTTTATTATATGTCTTTATTTCGAGCTCCAAAGTGCGTGATATTGGAATTGGAAAGAATTAGAAGACAATTCTTGTGGGGTGGGGGGGACGGTGGGAGAAAGCTTTGCAAAGTGGGGTGGAATGTTGTGTGTAGATCAAAAAAATCAGGAGGATTGGGGGTTGGCTTGATGCAGGATCTTAATAATGCTCTCTTGGGCAAATGGTGGTGGAGGTTTAGCGTGGAAAAAGATGCTCTGTGGAGAAGAGTTGCATGCGAAAGATATGGCTGGAATACTGAAGAATGGGTGCCAAAGTCGGTAAGATGTCGAAAAATGTCGATGGTTTGGAGGGATGTTATACAGTTAAAAGACTCTACAGAAATGGGAAAATTGGTTGGGACTGCCGGGTGTAGATGGTGTTTAGGTGATGGCTCCATAATTAAATTCTGGTTGGATTCATGGTTTGGTGATTCCCCGTTGAAAAATGTGTATCCGAGATTATTCTTGCTTGCAGTTCATAAAGATACTTGTGTGAAAACAGTGCTTAGGGAGGCGAATCTTAATATTTGTTTCAGAAGGAGACTGTTTCAATGGGAGGAGGATCAGTTAAGGTTATTGGAAGCCTCGTTGCAGGGGATTGTGTTAGTGGAAGGAAGAGTAGATAAAATTGTATGGTCGGCAAGCAAGAATGGGGATTTTTCTGTTAAGGAGTGTCGTTTAAGGATTGAAAAATCGAAGGGATTCGGATGTGCCACATGGGCAGGGGCATTATGGAAAATTATCGCTCCACAAAAAGCAATATGTTTTTTATGGCTTGCAATTCTTAATAGGATTCCTTCTAAATCCTTTTTGGTCCAAAGAGGAGTCGGTCTAAGTGTATCAGATCGTCTATGCCCATGGTGTGTTTCGATCGAAGAAGATGGTAGCCATCTACTATTGCAATGTAATTGGGTGTGGGACCTTTGGGGGCAGATTTTTAGATGGTGGAATATTGAGTGGGTTTTAGCAGGTAACATCAAAGACTGGTTTCAACATTGGAAAGGGGTTCCTTTTAAGGGTGAACATATGCAATGGTGGGAAGCTGTTGGCTGTGCTGCGGTATGGACTATATGGTTAGCAAGAAATGAAGCCGTGTTTAGGAATAAAGTATGGATGGTAGAAGGTATTTTTGAGTTAATTAAAATTAGATCCTTCCATTGGATCAAGGCAATGGATGCAAAATTTGGGTATTCCTTTGAAGACTGGTGTGATGATCCAAGGAAGCTCAAGCGATGGGGTGTCATTGGGGCTGTGCGTCGAAGAAATTTTGCGTTGTGGACTGCTCCCCCAGCTGGGTGTCTTAAATTTAATGTAGATGGTTCTTCATGGGGAAAACCAGGCCTAGCGGGATGTGGTGGGGTATTGAGGGATGAGATGGAAAAAGTAATTGGATTGTTTTATGGCCCTTTGGGAATTATGGAGTCAAATGAGGCAGAAGTTGAAGCTATTAGATATGCATTGAGGTTTTTTTCAAAAACTGAATGGAAGGGTTCAAAGGAGTTAATCATAGAATCTGACTCAAAGGTGGCTGTTTCATGGGTAAATGGTAACGGAGGGCGCCCATGGAAGCTTTGGAAAGTGTTCAATGAGATTGATCAATGCATTAACACGATTATTCAAGTTTCTTTTGTGAATGTGTTTCGTGAAGTCAATAATTTTGCTGATTCTCTCGCAAAATTGGGGGTCCAAAGAAATTCTTTTTTTGAAGCTTGGTGGTGATGTCCTGCTCTAATGGACAGAGTTCTGAAGGAGTTTGTATTTGATTGATCATATTGAGATGATTAACTCTAATTTGGTGCTGTTCTGGATTCGGTAAAATTTGGTTTGTTGGGGTCTATTTGGTTTTTGGCTCTTTGTCTGGTTTGTGTCGTAGAGGTGTATGGTTGTGTTTTTGGTGCGGGGTCCTTTCTTGCCTCTGTTCCACTTGTGTTGTTTGTGTTGTGGCCTCTCCAGGTCTTGTTTGGGTTTTGGGTTGCTGTGTTCTAGCCATTTGCTTTGTTAGCTTTGGGCTGTCTTTGTTTGTCTTTGCTAATTCGTTGATTGAATCTTTGTTTCATTGTCTTGGTTCAGACACCCTTTTCTGATTTCCTATTTGGTGGCTTCGTTGCTCGCCGTGTTTATTCTCTGTGTGTTTGTATGTATTTGGGCTGTAGTCACTGATTCTTGTCAGCATTCATGATGTTATCTGGTTTTGTCTTGCATGGTCAGTTTTACCGATATTTGGGTTGGGGTGTGTATGGGGGCTGGGGTGCTATTTTCTTCATTATCATGTTTAAGGGGTGGCTTCATTGTAAAGGGTGCTTTTGCTCTGCTCGCTTTTTTGGCTTGTGAATTATGGTTTATCGCTGGAGGAAATTTGGAATTCAGAGTTTTTTGACCAAGCACTTTCAGTTCTTTCTTCATGAGTATTATGAAAGGTCAAGGTGCTGTTTCATGATGCTGCCTCCATAAGATCTTTTATGGGGGTCTCTGTATGGTTGGTGTTGCCTTAATTGTTGAGTTTTCCTTTTCTGATACACGGGAGTTCTCAGAGTCTGTGTTACTTCTTTGTGGTTCTGTGCTCCCAACGGTTACTGGATAAGCAACAAATTTGAGCAGAGATTGCGTGGAATGTTTTGGGCTGAGTTTGTTTTTTGGCCAAAAGAGGTGCAGATTTCATTTTACTGGTACATTTACCTGGGATGCCTTGAATGTATACTAATGGATGGGTGATGGTCTAGTTAGTGCCAAGTATTGTCTGGGGCTACCTACTTGGGTTGCTGTGTGTACTGCATAATTTAGTTTGTTATAGGGAGGGTTGTGTTATCAAAAATTTTGAATTTATTTGTGCGGCATTACTTTTAGAGACCACCATGAATTTCTAGTTTGGTAGGTCTTTGCAGGTGGTCAAGAGCCCATGCATTCTTGTTCTCTTCTCATCACTTTAGAATGTGGTTTCATTTTTGGAGGCTTTATTCTTGGGCTCTCTTGTGCTGCAAATTTCTGATTGGTCAAGGGTGTCTCTGGTGCAAGGGTAATGGGCTTCTCGCCGGATTGGGCATTGTATGGTGATGTTGATAAGTTGCTCCAGATATGGTCTGCACAAAAGGGGGCAAAATTTTGAAGATTGTGGGTTACTTTTTAGGGGCTATGTTAGTGCTTTTCTTTTCCTTTTTTGGGGTGTTTTTGGAGTTGGAGGTTAATTTTTGAGGGTGTGTTTGTCATAGGTTTTTTTGGGGTTGATATCTGGTGTACTAGTGTGGCCTTGTGCCATTGTTTTGCTTAGCAAAAAAAAATTGAAGTGCTTTTGCAGCTTGGCAGAGAAAAGGGAGGAAAGTGTCCAACAGGCGGGTCATCTTCTAGGTGAAACTGAAGAGATTCTGAAAATCCTTCAACAGCATGTACTCCCTAAACTAAATCAGGATCAAGCAGCATATATTGTTGAGTGGCGTCTCATAATCAAGCAAGATCATATCCTAGGTTCCATTTCTGCATCCAATAGAGAGAATGATTCGGATGATGTTGGTGAGATTCGTATAGCTATTGAGCAAGAGGCCTCCTAAAAATCTCAGCACATTGCAATATAATAATATGGTACTGGAAGTGTGTTTGCTGCTGAATTGAAGTTTTATACCTTGGCTTGATGTTTTATGAAGTGGAGGGTTAATTGCCCAGCTAATTTTAAGGTGTCTAGTTTGGCTTATTGCTATGCTGTGCAGGTAGTTAGGATGTATTTTAGTTTTCTTTTGTTCTCTATGGGGATGCTTTCTGCAGAAGTTGATTTTATAGTTGGGGATGGTTGTAGTCTACATCATTGCAGATTGGGTAAGGCTGGCTGTCAATTAGGGTGTTCTGTACAGTTCTTGGTGTACTGCTTTGGCCTTGTGCCAATTGATTAATAAAGTTCATTTGCTTAGCAAAAAAAAAATGTAGATTGGTTCTCGTCCTACAAACTGATGGAGGGAAAAGTCTATATGGCGAACAACACCATTGGAGAAATCAAGGGTGTTGGAACCGTTCGAATCAAGACTTCAAATGGGTTGACAAGGCTTTTGACAGGTGTACTTCATGTTCCGGGTTTGAAGAGAAACATAATTTCCTTGGGAATGTTGGATTCCAAAGGATGCTCGTTTGTCGCGAAGAGAGGCTTCATGAAGGTGAAGCGGGATTCTCGTATAATTTTCTTGGGAAAGAAGGTTGGAAATTTGTACGTTTTGTTGGGAAGTACAGATTTTGGAGATATCATGAAGAATAAGAGGGTATGGAAGCTAGTGGGAAAATCTATTGAGGGAATAGATGATGATGCTCCAACAACTTCGATGATGACAACTTCTACTCAAGGTGAAGACGACCACAATAGCAAAGTGGAGCTCGTGCGTTTCGTATTTGACGACGTTGGCGATCTCAAGTTCATGGGGGATGTGAACTTGAGTAATGGTGTAGCTGAATAGCTTGGGGGATGGCAAAGGTCAGCACTATCGATGTGGAAGTTGAAGATTACAAGATGAAGACTCTGAGGACTGATGGGAAGGAATTTGAGGCAAGGTGAAGATTGTTAGGATTGTGCCTAAAATTCCATTAGTGGAATGATTTCCTAATTATGATTGGATTCCTTATTTGGTGGTTTCCTTATCAAATAAGGATTCATTTGATGGTGGAAATTCCTAGTTTATATAGGAATGTGTGTAAGAGTATTCCTTGTTGTATAAGATTTACCATAGGGGTAAATCCTACTACAACTAGGATTAGGACTATACAATCTCTATAAATATAGGGCTTACTCAAGGGATTGATAAGGTTGGTTGGAAATCTTCTACATACACAAGAGAGGGCTGCAAACTAGTGAGGGAGAGATTAGTTTCTAGCAATTGTGTGTGTCATATAACTTGGTTAGAGAGTTATACACGTGAGGTCTTGAGTGCTTGTAATCTTCATATTAATCGTAGTGATCGCCTTTGCACGTGGAAGTAGGCATTATTGGGTCGAACCACTTTTAATTCTTGTTGTGTTGGTTTGCTTGATTTTCTTTCATGGTTGTGTCGTTCTTGTTCTGTTTATCTCCATCTTTGTGGGTATGGTTTTTTTGTTGTGATTGTGGGCCCATTCCCAACAAAGTGAAACTTACGAAGGTGCAAAGTTGTATAAAACCAATTTTGTGAAGTTGTGTTCTCTCTGCATGGCGCAATCAAATCCATGAGTCTATTCTGGAAAATTATATTTTAACCCTGTGCAAAGAGGAGAGAAAGTTGATGAATCTAAGAAGATGAAACACATAGTACATTTCAATGGCAAAAATGTTAATCACGCAACACCTTCTACAATATATTCTATAACATGGCTTTAAAAGTGTTGTACTTGTGATGTTTAAATTTTTCACATTTTTTTATGCACCATTTACACAGCACAAAGTACATGCAATTAAAACTCTATTGTGGAATGTGTTGTGTGCCTAACATTTTTGTTTTCAACGAATCAAATACATTTTCAAATGAAACTAATATTTAAGGGTAATGCTATGTGTTCAAAAAATGTGCACATAAGGATCTGGACTATTCATTTTGATGGGATTTATGCATGCATACATGAGATCCACTGAAATGAATGACCCAAATCTTTATGTGCACACTTTATTTATACCAATCATTACTCAATATTTAATGTTAGATTTGATAAAGAGACTTCCTCGCTTCATGCAAAATTAGTGTCGGCTGCCTAGCTTTAAAACTAATGCTGAAACATATAGATGATGCATAACAAATATATATATATATATATATATATATATATTGAAAGAAGTTTTTCGCATAATTATCCTAGGTGACGGTTATACCACGTCATTACACTAATATAGTGTACTCTCTAATCATATACAGACAAATTATTATTAATGATTAATTACACTTTGCACCCCTTATGAAGTTTGGATAGTTTTACACTTTGCACCTTAACGGTTTAAATTTGACACTTTGGTTCCTAATGTTTCATAAATGTGGCAAATAAGTTAAAATAGCCCTTTAAAAGTAAAAATTTTATCACAAAAAGTCCTAGAAAGATTAAAGTACAACTCATCCCAAACTTTAGAAACCAAAGTGTCAAATTTAAAACTTTAAGGCACAAAGTGCAAAGTGTAAAACCACCGTACAAAGTGCAATTAACCCTATTTATTAAATCAGTGATTTCCTGAAAATTTATGTATATGAAATGTGGAACTACCTGCTACATTTATCCAAAAACTAGAAACTACGTTGGTGATGGCAATTGGAGCGTGCTTTTGATGTGGTACACTGGTCACACTGAATAAGTTCTAAAGACGTGCCAATTGAAAGAAAGAAAGAAAAAAAAATAATAATAATAATAATTAATGGTGACCGTCAATTACTACTTTTTGCGATTGCCATCACAAAGCACGTTAAAAAAAAAAAAAAACAAATTCTTGTGATTGATTTTTGGGAGTTGAAACAACGTTTGAGACCACAAAGGTGATTCCAAATAGGCTCGTAATCTGTCTTTGTGGTGGTTGTAATTATTTCCCAAGTCCAAAAAATAAAACAAAATATCTTGAAATCCAACGAAAACAATTTTCTACTCTATCTTTGATTTGATTGATTGGAAAAATCAATGATTTAATATTAATTAGTTGTAGCTTTGTCAAACACATGTTTTTTTAATTGGCCTAATTACACTTTATACCCTTATGCTATACTTGTGTTTTCAATTGGATGCATACACTTTTTTTTTTATTCATCGAACCCCTGAACTACAAAATTCTGTTCAATTATATCCAAATTCTGACACTGCTGGCTTAAACTAACAAAAATTATCACATGAGTCTGTCACATGTTAGGTTAAGACAAACGAATGAGATTGTGAATGGTGCGAAAAATCGCATTCAATTAGAGCCGAAATCAGATTCAATTCGATCAAAAATCACATTCAACTAGATCCAAAAGCGCATTCAATCATACCCAAAATCGCATCATTTTTTAGTCATTCACAAATCTCCGTCGTTTGTCTTAACCTAACATGAGACAAGTAAGAATTACGCACAAATCAAGTGATAATTTCCGTTAATTTTAACAAACAGTGTCTGAGTTTGGATTTGATTGAATGAAGTTTTGAACTTCAAGGGTTCAATTGAAACAAAACAAAATATATATATATATATATATATACATCATCTATATCTATACTAAAGGAAGCTAAAGTGCCTATGGGTGCATGCCAATTTCTGAAAATGATTTCTATTTCTCTGTTTGTTCTGTCCTTTACGGTAATTGTATAGTTAGTGGGATAAGGTGTAAGTGGGATAAGATAATCAAATGACCACTCTATCCTTGATATAAAAGGTGCCTCACATTAGGGTTCACAATCACAATCCAAAAATAATCCCACGAAGCTGCGATCAAGAAGATAAGACAAAGTAGAGAGGGAGAGGGGACCAGATCGACGAAGAGAGAGAGAGAGAGAGAGAGAGAGAGAGAGAAAGAGAGAAGACCCAGATTGTAGATGAAGAGAGGCGATCGAAGCTAGACAAAGGCGATTTCGAAGATGAAGAGAGAAGATTGAAGACGAAAAAGACCAAATTGAGAGATTTAGTTCTGTTCAATAACTCAATCTTAGAAAGACCTAGATCGAAGGTTCTGGTATGAGAGAGAGAGAAGACCCAGATTGTAGATGAAGAGAGGCGATCGAAGCTAGACGAAGGCGATTTCGAAGATGAAGAGAGAAGATTGAAGACGAAAAAGACCAAATTGAGAGATTTAGTTCTGTTCAATAACTCAATCTTAGAAAGACCTAGATCGAAGGTTCTGTTATGATTTTTTTATTAGATTTTTTGCAAAGCATGTTATTCTTTCCAGATCTATACATGTTTTGTATTTTGTATTGTTTGATTTTTTTTTCTTTTGTCAAACCCTCGTGGAGAGGTACATGATTGTGGAACACACAAGGGCGGAGCCAGGATTTACATCTTGAGGCAGCGCCCCTGAAGCAAAATTTTTGTGTCTATTTATAATTCCGTGATGCTTGTAGTTTATCACTATTTTTTATTTTTTTTTTATATTAAGCGCTAATTTGTAAAATTTACGATAATGATAATACAATTTGGGTTGGGTTTAATGGTATAATTTTTTTTTGTTTTATGTTAAGTGCTAATTTGTAAAATTTACGATGATAATAAAATAATTTGGGTTGGGTTCAATAGTACATGAGAAGGAATTTAGCAATATGGTAAAATAACTTGGGTTGGGATCAAACAGTAATTGTAGAAAAAGATTAGTGGTCTAAATATTTAGAATGTGTTAGATTACAATTAAGCCAATGCAACATATTATATATTTTATTTCAATTTTTGGGTGATTTGATTACAATTAGGCCAATATACACTAGATACAAAATTCTTATTTTGAGTCAGGCCAATATTTTTTGGGGGTTATATAATAATCATATCAATTTTGGGGGGACAATCTAAATAAAAATTTTAAAACTGTATATACTAAAGTGTAATTTTGAAAAATTTTGGCAAACAAATTAGACCTACGAGTATAGTATAAGGGTATAAAGTGTAATTAGATCTTTTTGATTTATTAGTGGCTCTGAATTGCCAATTTACAGAAACCACCTATAAGAAACTTTAATATGTCTTATGTCAAACGATATATAAATCAGTGACCTGCAAATCATGGCTGCTTTCGTAAAGAAACTTAAAATATAAGTAGTCCCTTCAATAATTAAGTTTTTATTCAAATAGCTCAAACAATACATAATACAAACTTAAGTTACATTGTATTCCTACACCTACACTGATGCAGGATTTATTCAGGTCAATCTATCAAAATTGCAATACATATTTATATATATATATATATATATATATGTATTATGTGTGTTCTAAAATTGCCGGGCCATTTTTGGGTGTTGTCCATGTGGTGATCTTGCATTGCGAATCCTCTTCTCCTTGTAAAGTAATTCGGCCATTCTACAAAGATTTAAGGGGGGAAAAAAAAAACAAAGAGAGATACAAACATCAGTATAAAAACATCAATTGCAATGCCTGGTCTTTTGGAAGGGACTTAGAGAGGCTAGGCCCCACATCATATTAAAAAATAAAATAGAAAAATTTTATGAGAGTGTGTTAATAATTTGCACCTTACGAGAGCTTCTTCATTAGTACCCTTATTAGCAGGCTCAAATAAACCGTCCCCTAAGTTCACCTTTGAAGCAGGTTTTTTCAGCAATTCCTCCCCAACTTTCACAAGATTTTCTAAGTTTTCCTTTGTTGCAATGTCTGTTGAAGACACTGTCCCACATAATGTGTCATCCTGCGATTTTTTTTTTTCAAGTGAAAATTGTCATAAGAAAGCTTGCAAAGATTAATTTAAATTTAAAATTAACCAAAAAAAAAGAAAGAAAGAAATCATAGAATTTATGCCTGAATTCGAAGGTAATTTTCTTCAGAGCAAAGGGCCTGAAAAACTGTAGAAAGATGAAAGTCAACCATATCACCACTTCCTTGAGTGAATACATCAATTAATGGGGTGGACCCACCACCAGTCAACCATCCAACAATGCCCCATTCAGCTGCTTCATCGGCGCTGTATCTTTCTTCAATTTTTGCTGAACCAGTTCCTAGAGATATAACTATGAATCTATTATATTCTGTTGCCTTCATTGGAAGAAAATCAGTACTCCCACTATTGATCTCTTTTGTCACTTCACCCATTGCAACAAGAGTCTAATAACCAAAAAATGATTAATCAATTAGAAGAGATTTACACACACATACATACAAAGATTCTCTAAAGAGGGCTACCTCTCTTTAATAAAGAGATGACCTCTATTTTGGCCGTCAGATTGTGTTTAAAAACTGTGAAATGACAAAACTGTCATTAATGAAAATACGATCCGACGGCCAAAACAGAGGTCCTCTTTTTAATAAAGAGTGGACGCCTCTTTAGAGCCTGACTGCACATACATATATACTTATATATATATATATAATTTGATCTTGGGATAATTATACTGACCTCTCCTAAGATACAGATCAAAATACCAGTACTTATTGTGTGATGCAAAATTTCACAGTCATCCCCTATCAGATATTGAACCTTAACAATTTCCAGAGTACACATGTAAAACCGTCCTTTCTTTCACATATTAGAAAAATTAATACATATTAAATAGAAAGTTTCTTGACTTTAGTCGGCTAAATTGCTCATTTAAAAAAAGATGGAAAAAACTGTTACTCAACTATAAAATTCAAAGAGAGGTGTATAATTTTATATACTACAAGGGATGTCACTGAATTTTGACTTTATCTCAGGGGAGGTAAGTGTAATTATCCCTTCGATTTATTGTTGTTAAAATTTTACGTCAAAATGGTTTGATATATACGTACTGGATTATTAGCTGCTATAACGCCATCAATGAGATTGAATTCTCTCACTTTCCCTGAATTTTCTTTGGTCTCAAAGTAATAGGCAGGGAGATATGTAGGGGCAGCCGAAGTTCCAATGCATATATCTGAGAGTAAGGCATCCATGCTTGGTTTTTTTCTTCACCTATACCATCAAATAAAATTTCAAGTATGATATATATATATATATATATAAAATTGTGAGTGTGGTGTGTGTGCAGGTGCGGATTTACATACAAGAGGGGTGGGCTTCCAAAGTTTTGAAAAATTGAACATTTTTGCAGTTAAGTCCCCTAAAAATTATAAAAGCTCTCCCTGACATTATAACATTATCATACTAATCCCCCTCTCTCTTAAGTTATTGTGTTATATATATAATATATATGAATAGGTCCATAATATACAAAAAAAAAAAAAAAAAGTATAAACATATCCAAAATATGCATAAATTAGTCCAAAATAAGTATAAAAAGGTCCCAAAAAAAGTTTATGTACACCAAACTCCACTGAATTAATTTTCTAGATCCAACCGTGTCTGTGTGATTTGCAACATGTGATAATAACAAGGAGCCTACAAACCTCATAGCTGGAAAAGATGGTTGGCTGGAGTTGCTTGATGTCAAAAGTAGGGATCACAACATTAGTCAGTGTTTGGTGCAACAATGTGTTTCCCAATTTTTCCTTGAGAATATCGTGGAGATACTTGCCATCATATTTGGGTCCAGATAGTGCCTTCACTAGTTTTGTAGCATGACCAATTGCTGAAATTCTGCCAATATAAAAACAGGTTTTTAAGATTAAACACTTGTACACGAGAACATGATATATCAATATAAGAGCAACTCCAATTATAGTAATCAAATTTGGATATCTAAAATACTATTTGATTACTTGAATAGTATTTTACATACCAAATAAATCTCATGCATTTCAACCATAGTACCCAAAACTAGTAGCCATTTTATTGTTTAATATATTTTGATGTATCTCAACCATAGATACACTAAAAATATTATTTTAATCACAAACCAATGGCTAGAATATTTCCACCAAATATAGATCCCCTGACTTTCTTTCTCCAAAGACTATAACTTTGGAGACTCAAACCATGAGTTTCCATAATGGATCCCCTTTTGGATCCCTCATTAGAGTGCAATTTTTGGGAGAGGAAGGAATCCATCTTGACATCTTTTGATTTTGAATACCCATTTGGATCTCCCATTAACGTTGCTCTAATATATTAAAGTAAATCAAAAACTACTTTCAAAACAAATTCTTTATCAAATCAACATAATTTTGTTTTTACAAAAATTAATTAGCTAAGAAATGAGAATGTGACAGAGCCTGCAACGATCTGAACCACATTGTACATACTTGTCTGTGTTGGGCTCATACAACTTTGTCCTTCATGCCTGTACTTAGAGCTCGCTTTAAGAGTTGGCATCGTGTTTAAACTTGAGCTTAGCTCATTTATTATCGAGCTGAGCCGAGCCAAGCCTAGCTGTTATTGAGCCGAGTCTCGAGCCCTTGTCGAGCGGCTCAACTCGTGTACACCCCTTGTAGCAAGTTTAAGTTGCCAACCAAAACTCAATGCTTGACAATTGACATATATATATACCTAAAATAATTGCTTGGCACGTGAATTTAGGACTATGCATATAATAATATGCCAATGTTATTTTAATTTTAAAAACTTTGCATTATACATATATTATATTTTTATAATTATCATATATATATAATTAAATAAGTCATTATCAAACCTATTAAAGAGATTTTTCGTGAGCCTACCATACGAGCCTTAATCGAACTGTTCGCACGCCTTACCGAGCCGAGCCCATGTGTGCTCAACCTTGGCTTGTTTATTAAACGAGCTTTGTGTTAAATCTCAAGCTTGGCTCGTTTATTTAACGAGTCGAGCCGAGCTATTATCAAGCTGAACCACAAGTCCTTATTGAGCAGCTCAGCTCGTATACACCCCTACCTTTACTACACCTAAAAGGGTCTTGTAGAAAGGTTTCTTTCCGTACTTATGAGCACCGTTACTTTTCCCTAGGTGAAGTGGGAAGTACGTACATGGACTTGCTTGGCTCACCAATTATTGGTTGCCTATATATAAATAGGTCGCAAATCGAACTCATCACACCCCAAACGTAACGCTAACATCAATAATCCTAGATTATCACAGACCTGATCCCATCTCATGAATTCCTAATTAGCAAGCCCTTTAATTTTTAGGAAAACTATTTGCATCAACGTAATTACCTTTCTTGAGGGAAGATTTTAGGACAGTGATCAAGATAGAAGTCCTTGATGTCCTTGGCAGCAAACAGAGGGCGGTTCTTTTCATTTGGTGCAGTTAGCATGGCAGTCACAATACCTCCGGTGCTGGTTCCTGCAATTACATCAAAATAGTCTGCAATTCTGGCATCCTCACCATCCAATTTCTGCATTAGACCATAACACTTCTGAGGTCAGATTTTTGAAGAAATAGATTGTTGAGGTGTGAAGCTTTAATTAGGCTCTTTTTGTTTTATGGATTTAGTGAGGGAATAGTAGTGAGGGAATAGTAAAGGAAGTGCTTTCCTTCATTCGGTTAGCAAGGAAAATAGTGGGAAAAAAAAACAGAAGAATAAGAAAAAAAAAATTAAAAAAAAAAAAAAAAGTTTTAACTTTTGTGAGTCATTGACCACCATTTTTTTTAAGTAACAATAATTTTTTTTTCAAAAAATTTGAATTTAAACACAAAGTATGTTGCATATGCAATACGCAAGGAAAAATATAACTAGGTTCCATCAATGAATTCGCAAACCAAACAATTAATTAAGCCTTGGTGTTTTGCACATGCAGACTTCCATGTCAAAGTGATAATGAAAGTTTACATACATAAATAAAAGCACAAACATTGTTTTAGACAAAAAAAAGCGCTTTCTTTTTTTTTACAAAGTAATTATCTTAGTGCCCTCGTTATAAAGTTACGGCTATACCCTCATTTTAATGTAGTGGCATGAATTTTTTAGTCTTTTCAAATTTAAACACATTACTACAATTCATAGACTAGTGAATTATATAGATTTGATCTACCTGAAGCTGAGACTCTAGAAAACTAAGGATTATCCCAGGGATAATCCCTCTAATTCCACCTCCATCTATGCTCAGCACAGCGATGACATTTCCGTATGTGGGAGGTTGCACCAAAGTTGCTCCTTCCATGAGAGAGAGAGAGAGAGAGAGAGAGAGAGAGAGAGAGAGAGGGAGAGAGAGAGAGAGAGAGAGAGAGAGAGAGAAAGAGAGAGAGAGAGAGAGGTATTGAACTATAGAGATGAAGAATTTGGGACCTTGTGTAATCTTTTAAAGGGTTAACGTAATTATAGGTTTTTTCTTCTTTATGATGAGAGAGAGAGAGGGGTATTGAACTATAGAGATGAAGAATTTGAGACCTTGTTTAATCTTTTAATGGGTTAAGGTATTTATAGGCTTTTTCTTCTGCATGAAAAATCCACTGTTGAATTTTTCGAGTAAAGACATGTCTCCCTCTTTCCAATTTACTTGGCTAGAATGAGTAGTTTGTTAAGGGATGTATAGGTTTGACCGAGTATACATAACAAAATACACTTTTTTGGTTATGACATAAAGAGCTTTAATCATGTCGGTAAAAATTACATGCATCTACTTACTACAAGAAACGGTTTTCTATAAATCAAATCTTTGATGGTTCGTATTTGTAAAATGGGTAATGTTAAGGGTGATCAAGAGATACTCACAAAAATCAAGGATCCTTGTGGTCCAATGGTATCACCTCTCCTCAGGGGCAGAATCAGGAATTTGTCTTTGGGGGTGCCGAGTTACTACGTAAACTATTTAGCAATGACACAGGGGTTCGGGGGCAGCGCCCCCGAGGCGTTTTTTTTTTTTCCCTTATCAGTAAGACTACAAATTTACTATATGATGTTATTTTGTACTGTTTGAGAGTTGTTAGGAGGTTTGAGTTTACATAATGAGTAGTCAAATTGTACAAAGTAATGCTATTCTATCCAAATCTTGTATCCCAAATGATTCTCAAACACATGGGTTGAAGTTTAGAGTTGAAAGAATGTAATAAAATGATTTAAGGTGACTAAAGGAGTAGCATATTTTTTTTGTTTGGGTGTGCCAGACACAACAAAATATGAGTAGTAGTAGATTTTTTTGTTTGAGGGTGCCAACAAACAACAAAATATGAGGAATAACACACATACATGTATATTAGTAAAGACAATTTACCACATATGAGGGGTGCAATGGCACCCTCCATACTACACACAGTTCCGCCACTGCCTCTCCTTCCCTAGTGGGAGGGGAGGGGTTAGAATCTCACCAATGGGTGAGTGGGAGGGATTTACTTCCTCCCTTCTTTGTAGAACTGCCCCTTGTGCGCCTGTCGGTCCGATTTCTTGGGTTCCTACTGCTTGGATTGGGTGTGTGCGTGTGTGTGGCGTGTGTCATCCAGGTAAGTACATCAAAAAAAAAAAAAAAAGATACTCACAAAAGGATGTTGCATTTCATGTGGCACTTATGTGGTAGTAGGACCCATCACACTTAACTCAACTCATGAAATGCACTTATGTGACAGTAGGATCCACCACACTTAACTCAACCCATAGAATACAAAACCACATCCTTTTATAACCATCTCTTTGTGACCCTATTATTTCCCAAGCATTTACCTTTGTAAAATACACAAACCTTGTCATATTGAACCTTAACGGCTCTAGTGGTGGATATGCCAAAAGGTCGCCCCACACTCAGAAATAAAAATATGATTTATTGATTAAAAACTGGGATATTATGAAAAAATAAAATTAATTTATTGTTTTATGATATGTCCTTAATAAATTGAGAAGGAAAATAAAACTTTTTTTGAAGGAAAAAAATTTTTCCCCATCATTTTTACCTTTGACAAGGGTCAGTAGTCATTAACCTAAAAAAATTAAAAAAAACAATTACTAGTAAATTAACAAAATGGAGGTTGGTGTTGGTGATATTCAAATACAAATCTCAATGGGGGCAGGCTGGAGACAAGATGGGGCGCTCTAAAGCCACATTTTTAAAATACTATCTTTTCTTTTTTAAAATTACTATAAGCTTGTTATTTAAAGTATATTTTTTGTTTGTGATGCAAAATTACTAGTTAATTTTTTTTAGGTAATCACTAGTTAAAATTTTAATGTCATGGTTTGCTAACATTTAGTTTTGTGATGAGTGATGACATATTTTTAAATTAGGTGTTGCACTTTTATTTAAACTTTGATGAGTTTATATATATATATATATATATATGAGTAATGTTGTTCTTCTCAAATTATAATCTCAAATTTATGTCCCAAATGATGTGGTAGTGATGTGACAGTGAGATCACCTTCAATAATGATAGAAGCACTTCAACATCATCCAATCAAAATTCAATGGGCCTACTGTCACATCAAAAGTCTATAGTTATATATATATATATATAAATATGCATATATAAATTTTTTTTTTTTGGCTGAAGACTTCTACTATATATCTTCTGGCCTAAATCAAAGACTTTTGGGCCCAATGGTTAAATCGACCGTGTAAAAGATGACCTATATTCAATGTTATCGTCGTATTGTGTGGCATTTACTGTGATCTCTTTATAACTATAAAACTTACGTGAAACTCATAGAATACTCAAATCATAGTAGAAATCACTCAAGTGTCACAGTCATGCTAGATTATGGTTGTTTTTCGGCTGGAACGGATTGTAATACCCTCTTTCGGAACAAATTTCAAAAATTTCGGAAATTAAATAGGTGTCCTGATTTCCGTTCTGATTTTTATGGAATTTTATATTCTTTTCCAATTTCGGAATTTCAAAATTTTTGGAAATTTTCGAAATTGGAATTAAAATTTTTCATAATTTTTGAAATTTTCGGAATACAAATACTATTGAAAGGGTGCTGAGAGTCCCCTACTCTCTCCTTTCTTTTCTTATCTGATGTGGGATAAACAAGTCCACATTTTACCAAATTTTAAAAAAATATTTGGATTTTTTTTTCCAAAAAACATATTTTAGAAATATTTTTGGAAATTTTGGAATTTTTGAAATTCTCAAAACAATTCCGCTTCCGATACGGTTTTTTTCAAAATTTTCAAAATTTTAAAATTTTATTTTTGGTATCAAAATTAATAATTTTCAAATTAAAATCAAAATTTCTATTCCAAATGACACACTTACCAACCATACGTCAGATATTTTCTCAAAAATAAGTCCTGTGACCTGTCTATATTCTTTTGAGTAGTAGTCACACGCGTGTAGAGAGTCGATGAAGGGCTTTGATTGATTTCAGGCACGTGCCAAGAATCTGCAAAATATCTTGTTGACCTGAACAGTCTTTTCTTATATGACTATTTCAAAACTGAAAAGTCCAAACCTTGTTAAAATTACTACAAGCTTGTTATTTAAAGTAAGGTATATTACATTTCGTACCTTATAGTTTTGCTATAATGTCATTTTAGTTCCTGCAGTTTTAATTTAGTCAATTTAGTCCTTATAGTTTCAGCTTAGATTCAATGTAGTTCATTCATCAATTTTTCTTACGATTTTTGACAGTTTTAAGTTCAATATAGGTCTGTAAAGTTTAATTTTTCTTAGTAAATTTGTCATTATGCCCCTAATAATACCTCACTTGTGCATCACATGACATGACCTATTTTTGTCAAAAATTTTATGAAATTTTTACTAATTGACTGCATTGAACCTAAACTGAAACTATAAGGATCAAATTGACAAAATTAAAACTATAAGGACTAAAATGATATTATATCCAAACTACAGGAGTATAAAGTATAATTTACCCTTTAAAGTATACTAGGTAGACATGACACACACGTGCCAATTAATTAAGATTAGAATAGTATTATAGTTATCAAATTTGAATTTAGTTCTTAAACGATTTGATAGGTTTACAACTTAAAACAACTTTCAATCTCTATTAAAAAAAATATAACAATAATAATTGATATGACCAGAAATATTTCGTAGCAGTCCAACCGCCACGTGGTCAGCCAATAGCCCGGGTAATCCGGATTGGGAGCGTAGAGCCCACACTTCCGAGGTGTCCAGCTGTTACCTTCCGGGATACTCGGCAGCTCGGATACGAGGCATGGTGAGTCCCCAGGAGACGCGGCATGGATCACGCTTCCCACCGTTTCCTTACACGGCTGTGACTCTATCAGGGAAGAATCCGTGGTTTCCTAAACCACTTAGGAAACTCTCCTAACATTGTACAAATTTATTGTGATTAGATTAGGCTTCCTAATCTGATAAACTTACCATGTAAGGGTGGACTCTTACATCTATAAAAGAGCCCACCTATCCTCCCTAGAGGGATCCGAAAATAAATTCTCTAAGCATTCAAGCACATATTAGAGAACTCACCACGATACACGCATATACCCGGTCGGTATTACTGGGAGTGCTGCCCATCTTGTCAGCTCACCAGGCCCGCTGGTGATCTGCTAGTGAGAAGCGCACCGACGCACCCGTGGACGTAGGTCACCTCATTAACGGGGCCGAACCACATACAAATCTTTTGTGGCTTTATTTTCTGTCCATATTATTCATACCATTTTTCGGCATCATCAGTTTGGCGCCGTCTGTAGGAAACTCGACACCGTTTTCTCATCAACTAAAATCTTTGACTGATCAACATGCCGCCAAGGAAGGGCAAGAAAACCGCCGATTCAACCGGTCAGGAGGACCTACAGATCGAGCCACGGGCTACCTCCATGACCACTGAACAGGTCACAGCGGCGCTGGAACAACTCTTGAAGGGCCAGCTCCGGACACAACAGCAGATAGAAGAGCTTATGGCCCAGCACGAAAAAGTGGTCGGGGACCACGAGAAAGGCCTTTCGTCGGGGAAGCGGCCTGACAAGAGCGTTCCTAGCCGAGAGCCCGCTCGGACGCACGGAAAAACCCGATCCGCACCAGTGTCCCAACCGGATCGAGAACGCCAGGCAGAAGGAGAACGTAGCCAGGCTACCAAGCGCTCGCAGAGAGGACCTCGATACATTCCTCGCCGAGCGCGCCGAGCGGAGGATGCCAAAATCGTCATTGACCGGTGGTGAGCCGCAAGGGGAGAAGCGTCCGGGCGGAAAGCCCGGGCATCGGTCAATGATCCGCCCGTCCTGAGCCAAGGGGACCTTAGGCACAGGCTATCCCGAACTCATAACCGAGTGCTATCCCCGAGGTCGATGCGCTTTGAGGATGAGGCCTCATCGTCCGACCCCACCTATCACTCGGGCACAGAAAGGAGGACCGAGCGCACTGACGTAAAAGCCCAGGTCGAGGAGCTGCAGCAACAGATTGAGAGGTTGAACCGCAAGTCCGGTCATGACCTCACGAATACAGAAACAGAGTCGCCCTACACCACCCGGGTGACACAGTTTCCCATACCGCGGAAATTCAAACCCCCGCACCTTAGCTCGTACGACGGCACGGGGAGTCCGGTGGACCACATCCGCACCTATAAGGCGCAGATGGCACTGGTCACTTCGACAGACGAGCTACTGTGCCTGGCTTTCCCCAGCACCCTAAAGGGATCAGCCGCACAGTGGTTCCATGCTTTGAAGCCCCGGACGGTTGACAACTTCAAAACCCTCGGCAAACTCTTCATTAGCCAGTTTGTCGGGATGCTAGACCGATCACAGTCGGACACCCAGCTGCTAGCTGTCAAGCAGCAAAAGCGGGAATCGTTAAGGGAGTATGTGGATCGCTTCAACCAGCAGAGGTTTCTGATCCGCAACCTCAACGAGACGGCCGCAATCATGGCCTTCTGTTCGGGAGTTCAACACACTAAGGTGGCCACGTCTTTTCATTGTAACCGACCGGCAACCCTGGTGGAACTCTCGGAAAGAGTTGGAAAAAGTATATAGATACCGAGGAGTTTCTGAAGGTGAAACGCGCTAGCCAGGCGGGAGATGAATCCCCGAAAGCCAAGCGTAAGCGCGAGGGATCCGAGAAGGGTCCGGGAAAGAAGCAGAAGCAAGATCAGAGGGATGCTAGGGGCCAGCCCCCAATGGCTTTTACACCTCTTTCCCGACCTATACATGAGGTGATGGCCGCCGCAAAAGCACAGAGGCTGCTTCTGCAGCCTACTAAACTCAGAGCCCCTCCCGGTAAGAGAAATCGGGAGAAGTTTTGCCGTTACCACAGGGATCACGGCCACGAAACGGAGGATTGCTTCAAATTGAAGATAGAAATCGAGAAGCTGATCGAGCAGGAACATCTTGCCGAGTTTGTCACAACGGACAGACGGCCCCGACAGGATGCCCAAGCTCCCGGTCAGCCCCCTCCACCGCTCGGCCACATCAACGTGATCTTCGGAGGAACGTCTGGCGGAGGTGATTCTCAGTCGGCGCGGAAGAGGCATGCCCGAGCATCCCGAGCGGATGTATGGCAGGTCCAATCCACCGGTTCCTCGCCAACTGACGTTCTGACTTTCTCGTCCGACGTTGTACAGGGCCTCCACTGTCCCCTTGACGACCCGTTGGTAGTGACGCTTTCTATAGCTAACTATATGGTCCAGAGGGTACTGGTCGACACAGGCAGCTCGTCTGACATAATGTTTACGGCGGCATTCGACCAACTCGGGATCGCCCGGGATCGGCTCCGGCCGGTTGCAACTCCCCTGGTCGGATTCAACAGCTCCAGCACTCAACCGCTTGGTACGATTGAGCTCCCAGTTCTCATGGGGACCTACCCGCAGCAGGTCTCCGCGCTGACTAATTTTGTGATAGTGGATGCCCCATCAGCCTACAACGTCATCCTCGGAAGGCCGACCCTCAATAGGGCCCGAGCAGTTGTCTCCACATACAGCTTAACCGTGAAATTTCCAACTCCCTGGGGACCCGGATGTTTGCGGGGAGACCAGACCACAACTCGAAGTTGTTACGTTAGCTCGTTGCACCGGGGGGCAATCACCGAAACACTGAACGTCCAAGAAATGGACCCCCGGGACCAGAGGGACGTGATAGGACCTATGGAGGAGTTGGAGCAAGTGGTGCTGGATCCAGAACGTCCAGGTCGCACGGTCAACATAGGCGCACTGCTGGGGCCCGCCTTGAAGGAAAAGTTGACCCAGTTCCTGAGGCAAAATCAGGACGTTTTTGCTTGGAGTCATGGGGACATGCCCGGGATTGATCCCCGGGTGATGTCCCATCGCCTCAACGTCAGCCCAGACTACCGCCCCGTGAAGCAGAAACGGAGGGGCATGGCCCCCGAGAGACAAACGGCAGTGAGTGAGGAGGTCGAGAAGCTCCTAAAGGCGAACTCCATCCGGGAGGTCTACTATCCCGATTGGTTGGCTAATGTTGTCCTGGTCAAAAAGAGCAATGGGAAATGGAGAATGTGCGTAGACTTCACCGACCTCAACAAGGCCTGCCCCAAGGACTGCTATCCGCTGCCCAGGATAGACCTCCTCGTCGACTCGACAGCGGGCCACTCACTCCTCTCATTCATGGACGCCTACTCAGGGTATAATCAGATCAGCATGTACCCCGGGGACGAAGAGAAGACAGCGTTCATCACCGACCAGGGCACGTACTGTTACAGAGTCATGCCCTTCGGCCTAAAGAATGTCGGCGCTACTTATCAGCGCCTGGTCAACTTTATGTTCAAGGACCTCATCGAAAAGTCCATGGAGGTATACGTGGACGATCTCCTGGTCAAGAGCCGGGACGAGCCCGACCACCTTGGGCATCTGGCTGGGGCCTTCAACATTTTGAGAAAGTTCAAGATGAGGTTGAACCCGGCCAAATGCACCTTTGGTGTCTCGTCCGGCAAGTTCCTCGGTCATCTAGTCAGCAGACGGGGAATAGAAGTAAACCCCGATAAAATCAAAGCTATCATCAACATGCGGTCACCCAAATCAACAAAGGAAGTACAAAGCCTAGCCGGACGGGTGACCGCACTGAATAGATTCGTGTCCCGAGCTACCGATCGGTGCCTGCCGTTCTTCAAAATCCTCCGCAAAGCTTTTCAGTGGTCCGAAGAATGCGAGGAGGCATTCCAGGAACTCAAGAAATACCTGGCCTCACCTCCTCTACTATCAATACCCGTACCCGGAGAAGAATTGTTCCTGTACTTGGCAGTGTCACCGTCGGCGGTCAGCTCGGCACTTATCCGGGAAGAGCACGGGATACAGTTCCCAGTGTATTACACCAGTCGGGCATTGCAAGGTGCGGAAAGCCGATACTCCCGTATCGAGAAGTTGGCCTTCGCCCTCATCACCTCAGCCCGAAGGCTCCGCCCGTACTTCCAGGCCCATGGCATTGTAGTGTTGACCGATCACCCCCTCCGCAAAATTCTCTCTCGGCCAGACACATCCGGGAGGCTCGTCAAGTGGGTATTGGAATTGGAAGAGTTTGAAGTAACTTACCGACCTCGGACGGCCATCAAGGGACAAGCCGTCGTTGATTTCCTGGTCGAGTTCACATATCCAGAAGACCCGGTCGAAGAGCCCGAGTGATTACGTCAAAATCAAGTTCTTTTGTTAACCCTATTAAAAACGTAGTACGGTGGAAATAGGGTGTCGAGTCCACAGGGATTGGAGTGCAACAATACTTGGTGGGCGCTTAATAACCAATTATAATGCGAAGGGCAATTAACAAACTAAGAAATAAAAATGAGTATTTTCGACTATGGGTTTGATTCAATTGTTTTTAGATTAATTATAATGACTATTTCGAAGGTGGAAAGTACTTTGGACTAAGCTAAGTGTAAGTAAATGTTTGGGGATTTTGTAAATGGAGAAATTGAGGTTGGGGAGCATTCCCCCACCTTGGATCAATCAACACATGACTTTCACACTTGAAGCACATTCTAAAGTAGAAAATTCCATTGTAGCATACCATCAAACATGTGGTGGTCAACCAACATGCTAGATGGATGTTACAATGCAACACATGGGTGTATGGTTAGAGTGTAGAGATTTAATCACTTCAAATGCTTGACATTAGAAGTGAGGTCTCAAAACATCAAACCATACCCCCATGAACTCTAGATATGCTACAAAGTGTGAGAGTCCTACAATACTATACCCATAGATCCAATGGTGGGTTTATGATCCCCAACCTTGAAGGTCTAGCTACTCATATTCACAATGATAACAATATTCAAGAGAGGGAAAGAGAAATTATACCAACTAGATGAAATCACCATTAATGCCATAAGAAATCCAAAACTTGCTCCAATAACTTCTTCAATCATTCAATACATATACCCTCTCTTCTCTCTCTAACAATAAATGGAAGTGAATGTTGGTGGATGGGGAGTAATGAGGGAGAGAGATGAGAGGATTAGAGAGAGAGAGAGAGCTTCTACCCTAAGAACAAACCACTAAAAATAAGCTAAAACATAACATAACCTAAAAGAAAGTCATCATTAACTATATATATCCCCAAAGCAAAATGACACAAGTGTAATAAAGGAGGAAACATCATCAGAGACCGCGGATCGATCCAAGGCAAAAAGACCAGATCGATCCGCTTCTTTACTTCGCCGTCAGAATCTTCAGCGAAACACGCGGATCGATCCGCGTTTAAAATCCGGATCGATCCGCCTTCGGATTTCTGGGCAGAGAGTTCTATAAAACTCGCGGATCGATCCAAGTGAAAGGGGCGGATCGATCCGCTCGGGCATCTTTTAACTCCTTCCTTTATTCCTCACACACAAGACTTCCAACAATACCTCATTTACCTATAAGAAAAAGGGGTATTATTAGTAAAGAGAGAACATCAAGAAGAACAACAAATGTACAAATTCACCCATTAAATCTCCCGGTTTAAGTGGTAATTCGTGTCCAATACAATAACGATCATGTAGTCAAGAATGCAATATTGGGCACGAATCACACCCCCCAACTAGCATGTTGCTAGTCTCTTAGCAACAAAGCTAAAAACAAGAGATTCAAGAATAACCTTGTACGATAATTTATTTAAAATGGAAGATAAACCGTTTTCGTGGGGAACACGATTGCATTTAGCGAATGCAACAAGCCGTTAAACCTCTAGGTTACCCGTAGAGGCGGAGTGTTGTCTCCGGAGGGTTCTTGGAATGATACCCACAAACATTTTATTTTCTCATGATATTTGCCCACTATCTAACGCCGATACTCACATAGTCCCAAGAATTTTCAACAGATTTTAGCACATGACATGCAAATCCAAAAAGTTCACAAACTATCAAGGTTATTAGATAAAATTCATTGAGCTCAATCTTGGATGAGTGTGTGGTGTGAAGTGCATAACTACAACTATCAAGAAAATGGAAATGCTTTCATAATCCGAATTTTGTTCAAACGCGCTTCAACTCAATTCTCACGGGTATTACACTCTAAAAATGAATCACTCAGAATGGGTAATACACTCGGGGCATGCGGGCAAAAAGAGTAATGTAAATAGACATCAAAGCCACGCACATGCCAACGATGAAAAACGTAAGCGTGAAAAACGAGTAAAAGTTAATCTCATGAAAGGTACCATTCATTAAAGGATGTGGAATAACTCTAAACACTTGTCATGATCGTCTCAAACTCCAAATCACACAACTTGAGAATCAATTAGGACCTTGAGGGGATTGTAAGGTGAGAGAGTGATATGAGGTGAAGGAAAGTGGGAAATGAAATGAGATGTTTGAGTACACACTTGGGATTTATTGGGATGCATGGATACCAATGACAACAAGAGATGAATCATCCAAAGACATTTCTATGAAGCTCAAAAAGAGAAGCACAATTGACTATGATTTTTTTTTTTAGAACTTTTTTTTTTTTTTTTATATAACAAAATGATTCAATCTCTTTTACAACTTTACAAACACGATCCCATGCAAAGACATCCCTATGGTGTAATTCAAACGCGGATATGGAAGATGTATGGCTAAGTGAAGGAAGGGTACATGTGGTTGAGGTTAGAAATGGTAAAAGGAAGGACCTAAAATCATTTTCTCGACCAATGTGATTCTTAGTTCTCCACTACAATGACAGGCAAGCAAGAGTTTTGCATTCCACACAAAAAGATTCCTCTAATGAACAATCAAAGCAAGAAGATGAGATTATCTACGACTTATGTATGTTTTCCAAAAAGAGCGAATTGAAGTATGTAACACTCACAAATGGAGAAAAGGATCAAAAGCTCACAAAGGCATCGTCTCCACATATGTTTCGAACAATTTCCGAATGACAATTGCATTAAACACCCTCCTAACACAAGTAGTCATGCAACGTGCTTGATAAACCAAGATTTTAAACTTCATACAATTTACTATGACCAAGATAGTAATGGAGCTAATAGGATTACAAAATGTCATATACTAAAATCAGAAGAAAATTCTCAAGAAACATGTCATTGATCGGCATTAGCACGGGACAACTATACTAAGATCATTGGAAACACGATTTTGTTTTTTTTTTTTTGCACTTGCAATGGAGAGCAAGCTCTCACACCCCCCAACTAGGACCAAACATTGTCCTCAATGAAACAAGAAAGTATAAGGGAAAGAACAATATTACCGGACTCCAACGAAAGCATGCGGTAAAACTGTGCCTGCAATGGTAGAATACACAAAGAAAAGAAGAAAAAGAAAAACGAAGTTGACATGGCACAAGAGTAAAGAAGTACGCAATAAGCCATAGAGTCAACAACACAATAGTTCAAAGCATCCACAAAGTACAAATAAAGAAAAATAGTAAAAACATCCACACCATCACCAAATATCCAACAATATCCCCAAAAGAAACAGACACCACAATAAACACACCCACAATTGTCAACCCTAGAAACCAACAAATTCTAAACTCACTAAAAAGAAATAATGCTAAACCACTACAATTAGAACCATGGAGTTAGAATTTGAGGCAAATCCGGCTAATCATCCATGTCGTCGCCACCACCGCCTTGGCCACCCGATCCACCGTAAGCACCCGAACCTCCAGCGCCACCATAACCACCTGAACCACCGTAAGGATTCTGGAAGTAGTAGGGGACGTCTGCGCCAGGAAAATGCATCTGGAAGAAATCGCTCTGGAAGCGCATCATCACGCCTATGTCCCGCTGATACTCCCCGCGGAAATCCTGAACCTCTCCTCGTAATCCCATCAAGTCCCGGCCTTGCTTCTGCTGCTCCTCCCCCAAACTGTCAAGGCGCTGGTACACCTCAGACATGTCATAAGCGGGGCCGGCCTCCTCCTCCCAAGCACCACTAGGACCCTCTTCAGCCCTCGCCCTCTTAGAATGCGAATGAATTTGAGCATCACTCTTAGAGATGGTAGTAGAGTTGATTGGCGAAGGCGCATGCTTCAAAAGGTCAGAGTCTAAGGCGTTGCACCCATGGTGAGAGCAAAGGCGGGTGATGAGTGTAGGAAAGGGCAGGCTACCTGAGGTGGTCGTGTCGAGAGAAGAGACAATCATCTGATTAATCACTATAGTAGCAAAGTCGACCGGTATAGAGTTATCACACACCGCGTACAACAAGGCACCATAATCCCTCCGAATAGTCTTATGCTTGGTGGGTGTCACTGCCCCCGTCAAAATGAGGTTAACCAGGCGATAAAATTTGGTAAAAGAGGAGGGAGCTAACTGGTCAGAGATCCATTGTGTGGGCTGGCCGACAAAGCGAGTGGCCATGTCATGGGCGGAGGGACCCTGTTGTGGGTCAGTAATCATCTGTGTGTGATTTTGAACATGCGGGACGCCTAATAACACAACCAAAGATGCGGTGGTTACGGGGATGGAAACGCCCCGCACATAGGCCTCAAAAGAGTGAGCCCCAGTGGTGACAATACTGGCATAAAACATCCTAACCCATGTCTCATTGTACCCCCCGGAATACTCAAGTTGGGAAAGCCAGCGGCGTCTCTGAAAAATGGCCTCAACTTCAAACGGGAAGTCGGCAAAAACCACGCGGCGCTCGGGCAAAATAGGTTTTTTCTTCAAGAAATAAGTTTCATACCAAGTCTTCTCGGTCCACGCCCTAAAGCCCTCAAATCCCCGATTTGCCGGGGTAAGTTGGGTTCGGTTGTACTTAAGAGCAGACACCATTGTCCCTGTACAAAAGAAGAAGAGCACCCACGACAAGTAAGAAAATGATCTATAGAACGCGTATGGGGAATGCTCTACTAGAATGTAAGCAAAAGAGGAGTCGATGTGTTTAACCTACCTAAATGCACAAGAAAGAGCAATCTTAGTCTAGCAAAAACATAAGCCAAATGCACGAGTTGAGAAATCATGATAATCAAATGCCAAGACTAAGGGAAGTAATCATACAAGAATTTTGTCAAACACCTAGTGTGCACTATGAAAATGTGTGGGCAATTTATGAGATGTGAAGTGTAACCCCCCCAAAATCATCACGGAATGAAGAACAAACAAGCCAACATACTAAGTGCTTTCAACCATTAATCATGCAAGCAAAAGTGTAAGAGATCATAGTCCTAAGGGTTGATGTGTAAAAGAGTGAATACATGAAGAAATCACACAACCAATTGAACAAAAACATGTTCTCACACAAATTAATGGAAAGGAAAACAAAGAGCAAAGTTTACCTTGTGTGGATCTTGGAAGAAGAAGCTTGAAAAGATGATTTTAGAAGAGGTGGAATTTTTGGGGGAAATGGGGCTCAAGAGAAATGAGAGAAGGTACAACCAATTGAGCCCTCAAAGGGTTTTTTAAAAATAGTTTTTCGGCCTCGCAGATTGATCAGCGTGAAGAGGCCGGATCGATCCGCCCCCACGAGACGGTGTCAGTATGACTCTGAAAAGTGGCGGATCGATCCGCGTGAAGAAGCCGGATCGATCCGCATCGCGAAATCTGGGTAGAGACTTTGGAAAAACGGGCGGATCGATCCACGTGAAAAGTGCGGATCGATCCGCAACTCACATTTTCTGGCAGAGACTTTGGAAAAACGGGCGGATCGATCCACGTGAAAAGTGCGGATCGATCCGCAACTCACATTTTCTGGCAGAGACTTTGGAAAAACAGGCGGATCGATCCATGTGAAAATGGCGGATCGATCCGCATCTCAAATTTCTGGCAGAGAGTTGGCCAAAATGTGCGGATCGATCCATGTGAAAATGGCGGATCGATCCGCCTAGTACCTAGCAGACATGAAGCCTTAAGTATGGATGTGGAAATAGATAAAAAGCACAAGTGGATGCAAAGAACTTTGATAAGAACAAAAATTATGCCAAGCATTAATCATTGGGCATACAAAAAGAGAGTATAACTCACGAGAGCTTACTCTACCCCAACTGTGGGGTCTTCCAAAGGGATTGATACCAACTCGGTGTCAAATCCCTCGAGAAAAGGTTTGAGCCGCTGCCCATTGACCTTAGAGATGGTCCCATCTTTGGGATCTAGGATTTCCACGGCTCTATGAGGATAAACTTTATGTACCATGTAAGGGCCAATCCAACGGGATTGCAACTTACCCAGAAAAATGTGTAGCCGTGAATCGTACAAAAGCACCTTGGTATTAACAACGAATTGTTTTCGAACAATCCGCTTGTCGTGAAACGCTTTAACACGTGCCTTGTACACTTTAGAACTCTCGTAGAGTTCACTCCGAATTTCTTCCAACTCATTGAGTTGAAGCTTTCTCTTCTCACCACTCTCATCAAAATCAAAATTGAGCTTCTTGATTGCCCAATAAGCTCGATGTTCCAGTTCGACCGACAAATGGCAAGCCTTCCTGTAGACCAACCGATAGGGGGACATTCCTAAATTCGTCTTATAGGTCGTCCTATACGCCCAAAGCGCATCGGTTAGCCTAGAGGACCAATCATTTTTTGACGGGTCGATCGTCTTTTCGAGGATTCCTTTAATTTCCCTATTGGCCAATTCGGCTTGACCGTTTGTTTGAGGATGGTAAGTGGTAGAGACTTTATGGGTTACGCCATATTGCTCCATCAAGCGAGCAAAAGGGGAATTAAAAAAGTGTACCCCTTGATCACTAATCATGGCTTTCGGAGTGCCAAACCGGGACAAAATATGCTCTTTGAGAAATTTCAAAACCACTTTATGGTCATTGGTCCGAGATGGTATGGCCTCAACCCATTTGGAGACGTAATCGACCGCCACCAAGATGTATTCAAAATTATTGGATTTAGGGAAGGGTCTCGTGATATCTATTCCCCAACAATCAAAAACTTCTATGGTAAGAATGGGGTTTAGAGGCATGGAGTTCCTCTTGGTGATTTTTCCGAGGAGTTGGCACTGAGGACATGCCTTGCAATAGGCATGTGCATCCTTGAATATTGTGGGCCAATACAAGCCATTGTGGAGCACTTTGAAAGCGGTCTTTTGTGAAGAGAAATGTCCTCCATATGCTTGGTCGTGGCAAAACGACAACACGCTCGGTATTTCATCGTTCGGCACACACCGCCTGATTATTTGATCGGCACAATATTTGAAGACATAAGGGTCATCATAAAAGAACGATCATGCCATCAACATAAGTCTCTCACGGTCTTGAGTGGACCATTCTTGAGGCAATTGACCCATAACAAGGAAATTTACTACATCCGCATACCACGGAAGAGTGGAGACTTTAAGCAATTGCTCATCCGGAAAACATTCTTGAATGGGTATGGGGTCTATATGATTGTGATCAAATGTCAAACGTGACAAATGATCTGCGACAACGTTCTCCACCCCTTTTTTATCCTTGATGGAGAGGTCAAACTCTTGGAGAAGTAGGATCCAACGAATAAGGCGCACTTTAGCATCTTTCTTGGAGAATAGATACTTAAGAGCGGCATGATCGGTGAAACAAGTGATCGGTGATCCTACCACATATGACCGAAACTTCTCGAGTGCAAAAACTATCGCTAGCAACTCTTTCTCCGTCGTGGAGTAGTTGATTTGGGCATCATCTAAGGTCCGGCTAGCGTAGTAAATGACGTGGGGCTTTTTGTCTCTACGTTGCCCTAACACGGCCCCTACCGCATAGTCGCATCGCACATGAGCACGAATGGAAGGTTCCAATCGGGGACTTGCATTATGGGTGCGGTGGTAAGCGATTCCTTAAGTTTATCGAATGCCTCTTGGCACTCGGGGGACCATTCAAAAACGACATCTTTCGCAAGGAGTTGGCACATGGGCCGCAAGATAGCGCTAAAATCCTTGATAAAACGCCGGTAAAAACCTGCGTGACCTAAGAATGACCTAACATCCTTAAGGGTTTTTGGGGATGGAAGGTTGGAGATGACATCAATCTTAGCCTTGTCAACTTACATCCCCTCACTTGAGACAATGTGGCCTAGGACGATGCCGTGTGTCACCATGAAGTGACACTTCTCCCAGTTAAGCACAAGATTCTTTTCTATGCACCTTTTTAGGACTTTCTCAAGGTTCTCGAGGCACTTGTCGAAAGAATCTCCAAAAACACTAAAATCATCCATGAAGACCTCAAGGAACTTCTCCACCATGTCACTAAAAATGCTAAGCATGCACCGTTGAAAGGTCGCGGGTGCATTGCATAGCCCAAAAGGCATTCTCCTATAGGCAAACATGCCATAGGGACATGTGAAGGTAGTCTTTTCTTGATCCTCGGGGGCTATCTCAATTTGATTTTATCCTAAATACCCGTCAAGGAAACAATAAAATTTATGCCCGGCCACTCTTTCAAGGACTTGATCTAGGAAGGGTAGCGGAAAATGGTCCTTTCGTGTGACCGTATTCAACTTCCTATAGTCGATGCAAACCCTCCATCCCGTGGTAGTCCTCGTAGGCACTAACTCCCCTTTCTCATTTTCCACTACCGTGATCCCCGACTTTTTGGGAACCAATTGGGTCGGGCTCACCCATTCGCTATCGAAAATGGGATATATGATCCCATTATCCAACAACTTCATGACTTCGGTCATCACCACCTCTTTCATTTTGGGATTGAGCCTCATTTGCATCTGACGCGAAGGCTTGGTTTCATCCTCTAGATAAATCTTGTGGGTGCAAATCTTCGGAGAGATGCCCCTCAAGTCTGCTACACACCACCCTATAGCACTTTTGTGCTCTTTCAAAACCGTCATCAATTTCCCTTCTTGACAAGGGTCAAGTTGGGAAGAAACCACCACCAGAAAGCTCCCGTCTTCTCCCAAAAAAACATACTTGAGCTCGTTTGGTAAAACTTTAAGCTCGAGCTTTGGCGTAACGACATTAGAAGGAAGAGGAAAACTATCCCTCAGGGGTAATCTCTCGAAGTTAGAGGTCCACTTGGCCTCCTCGACGGTTCCTACAACACCTCCCACATCCTCACTCTCTCTCTCTTCATCACTCAACTCATTCTCTCTTTCGAATTCAAGAGGACACCCAACGATGGTAGTATCACTAACTAAACATTTCTCAACATGGTCAATGCGAGTTATATTATCATTAAGCACATAAGTATGATCAAGAGAAGAAGTGATGCAAGAATCATTAATATCAGGATCACTAGAAAAACTGAAAAAATCTTGCACCAACGAATCAATGAGAGAGATTTCATAAATCCCATCACCATCCTCCTCTTCGAGGTCGGGTTGCTTAAAGAGTGAGAAGATATTCACATCCACCGTCATGTTTCCGAATGTCAACCGCATAAGGCCATTCCTACAATTAATCAATGCATTCACGGTAGCGAGGAATGGGCGACCTAAGATGATAGGAATTTGCGATTGCTCGTTCACGACCGGTTGTGTATCAAGTACAATAAAATCCACCGGATAGTAGAAGTTACCAACTTGAACAATAACATCCTCTATTATACCTCGTGGCATCTTGACTGAGCGGTCGGCCATTTGTAAAGTGACACGAGTCTCTTTAAGTTCGCCGAGGCCTAATTGGATGTACACCGAATAAGGAAGTAGATTGACACTAGCTCCCAAATCAAGGAGTGCTCTGTCGATTTGGTGTTGTCCAATCACACATGCTATAGTAGGACAACCGGGGTCCTTATATTTTGGAGGAACTTCGTTAAGAATAATGGAGCTCGCATATGCGGCCATATAAGTACTCTTCTTAACATTGAGTTTCCTTTTGACAGTGCAAAGATCTTTAAGAAATTTTGCATAGGCCGGGACTTGTTTAATGGCTTCCAAAAGAGGGATATTGATTTCCACTTTGTTGAACAATTCCAAAAATTCATGATTCTTATTATTCTCGGCTTTATTCTTAAGCCTTTGAGGAAATGGGGGAGCGGGATTCAATAACTCTTGGTCCATGAAGTCGGGGGCCTTTGACAAGTCCCCCTCCAAGTCTTCAACATTAGGGGGGAATGAGTCCCCCTCATTGAGTTCGGCCTCTCCCCTACCCGGGTCATAGCTAACTTGTGGTCCTTGGGGAGGCTTTTGGACCTTATTGTCCACAATTTTTCCACTTCAAAGAGTGGTGACTCCTTTTAGATGTTCGATATTGGAATTTGAGGCTCCATTAGTCCCTTGACCTTTCGGATTTTGAAATGGTTGCGCCGAAAGCTTTCCTTTGTCAACAACTTGTTGATTTTGGAGTAATTGAGCCAATTGAGATTGCAACGCTTGCATGCTTTGAGCGTGCAATGATTGCATCGCTTGGATAGATTGCTCAAGTTGGCTCATTCTTTGGGACAAGCCCCCATGATTAGGATCTTTGAAACACTTCTTGTAAGGGGGCACATAAGGGGTTGCATGTTGATGCGCCCCTTGATTTTGGGTGAAATGTGGCCCTTGGGATTGAGGGTTTGGTGGACCAAAGTTCGGAGGGGTATAAGGTGGTGGAGGCGGTTGATGAGGATAGTATGGTTGTGGGGGAGCATTTGGTACTACCGTTGCCCCTTTATTGTTGTGGTAATTGTGCCCCGGAGCGCTCCACCTTCCGGGAGGATTGTAGGCATCATTTTGGGAAGGATTGAATCTAGGCCTAATGTTCATCCCAAGTGCACATGCTTGCTCTAAAGCTTGTGCTTGGAGGATAGGAAGGACGGGGCACTCATTGGTTGAGTGCTCCAGATCATAGCATAAGTAGCAATGCAAAGGATTGATCGATGCGAAGATCGGGAGAGGATTGGGTCCAATGGTGCCCTTTTGAGATTCCAAAGCCTCTACTTTTCTAGTGAGTTCGGAAATGGAACCCGCTTCATTTGACACTTGACAGAGGTTGTGATTCAAAGGAGCTACAGTGACCGGTAGTGTGCGGTCATGAGGGTTAGATGTACCCCACCCACGCGAAGTTTCATAGACATATTCTAAATGGGCTTCGGCTTGCTCGGCTTCTAGAGTTAAGAAACTCCCGGAGCACATGGTTTCGATCAATTATTTTGTATTGGGTTATAACCCCCCATAACAAATGGAAATTTGACGGAATTTGTCAAAACCATGGTGCGGGCATTTCCTAAGGAGATCCTTGAATCTCAACCAACACTCAGCAAAGGTCTCGTGCTCTCCCTGGGAGAAATTTTGAATTTGTTTGACCAAAGCTTGTGTTTTGTGCATGGGGAAAAACTCCTTATAGAATTGTTTTTGGAGTTCCGGCCATGAGCCTATGGAATTCGAGGGTAGGGTCACTAACCAATCTTTCGCCCTATCCTTGAGGGAAAATGTGAACAATTTGAGCCTTATGAGCTCGGGTGTGCATCTTTGTTGTTCAAACGTCCCACATATGTCCTCATACTCCCTAATACGCTTGTAGGGGTCCGTGTTCTCTCGCCCATGAAAATTGGGTAAGAGATTGATCATTCCTGGTTTAAATCAAAACACCCCCGCATTGTACGGGAATGTTATGCAAGATGGGGAAGACACGGTTTTGGGTTGAAGGTAATCCCCGATCGTTCTCCCAAAGGTTTGATCCATTTGCGGAGGTGGAGGGGGGTAATGATGTTGAAAAGGAGGTGGTTGATGCGGCGGGTACCTGGGTGGAGGAGCGGGGTTATGTTGACCCCATTGCTCCCGATGGAATCGATCCATGGGAGTTTCGCCCTCTGTGGCAAACGTAGCATGATCCGAAAATGCATCAACTACCGGCTCTCGGTGGCTAGTACTGTGCGAATTTTGAGTGAATGATGGTGAGGATGTGGTCGGAGGTTGCCAAAACGACCCACTACTACTACTACTACTACTAGAACTAGCATTAGAATTAACTGCAAAGGGGTTAGTCATACCTGCGTTGCTCGGATTTGACATTGTGAGAAGCTGTCGAATTTCACTTAAAGGCTAATCCTTCAAAGACACTTAACAAGAAAGCAACGAAGATTAGAAGCAAAAGCACTATAATTAGAAACTAAGCGACCTAAGGTTGTTACCAATGCCAATCCCCGGCAACGGCGCCATTTTGATTACGTCAAAATCAAGTTCTTTTGTTAACCCTTTTAAAAATGTAGTACGGTGGAAATAGGGTGTCGAGTCCACAGGGATTGGAGTGCAACAATACTTGGTGGGCGCTTAATAACCAATTATAATGCGAAGGGCAATTAACAAACTAAGAAATAAAAATGAGTCTTTTCGACTATGGGTTTGATTCAATTGTTTTTAGATTAACTATAATGACTATTTCGAAGGTGGAAAGTACTTTGGACTAAGCTAAGTGTAAGTAAATGTTTGGGGATTTTGTAAATGGAGAAATTGAGGTTGGGGAGCATTCCCCCACCTTGGATCAATCAACACATGACTTTCACACTTGAAGCACATTCTAGAGTAGAAAATTCCATTGTAGCATACCATCAAACATGTGGTGGTCAACCAACATGCTAGATGGATGTTACAATGCAACACATGGGTGTATGGTTAGAGTGTAGAGATTTAATCACTTCAAATGCTTGACATTAGAAGTGAGGTCTCAAAACATCAAACCATACCCCCATGAACTCTAGATATGCTACAAAGTGTGAGAGTCCTACAATACTATACCCATAGATCCAATGGTGAGTTTATGATCCCCAATCTTGAAGGTCTAGCTACTCATATTCACAATGATAACAATATTCAAGAGAGGGAAAGAGAAATTATACCAACTAGATGAAATCACCATTAATGCCATAAGAAATCCAAAACTTGCTCCAATAACTTCTTCAATCATTCAATACATATACCCTCTCTTCTCTCTCTAACAATAAATGGAAGTGAATGTTGGTGGATGGGGAGTAATGAGGGAGAGAGATGAGAGGATTAGAGAGAGAGAGAGAGCTTCTACCCTAAGAACAAACCACTAAAAATAAGCTAAAACATAACATAACCTAAAAGAAAGTCATCATTAACTATATATACCCCCAAAGCAAAATGGCACAAGTGTAATAAAGGAGGAAACATCATCAGAGGCCGCGGATCGATCCAAGGCAAAAAGACCGGATCGATCCGCTTCTTTACTTTGCCGTCAGAATCTTCAGCGAAACACGCGGATCGATCCGCGTTTAAAATCCGGATCAATCCGCCTTCGGATTTCTGGACAGAGAGTTCTATAAAACTCGCGGATCGATCCAAGTGAAAGGGGCAGATCGATCTGCTCGGGCATCTTTTAACTCCTTCCTTTATTCCTCACACACAAGGCTTCCAACAATGCCTCATTTACCTATAAGAAAAAGGGGTATTATTAGTAAAGAGAGAACATCAAGAAGAACAACAAACGCACAAATTCACCCATTAAATCTCCCGATTTAAGTGGTAATTCGTTTCCAATACAATAACGATCATGTAGTCAAGAATGCAATATTGGGCACGAATCACCGAGCCTCCGGCCTTACCACCCGGACTGCATTCCGGCATCCCAACTTGGGTGCTACATGTCGATGGCTCTTCCAACCAGCAAGGCAGTGGGGCCGGGATCATCCTGACTACCCCCGATGGCATCCAGCTTGAATATGCTCTGAGGTTTGGGTTTCGTGCCTCCAACAACGAGGCCGAGTATGAAGCCCTCTTAGTCGGGTTGCAGTTAGCCATATCAATGAGTGCGCAACAAGTCCAGGGCTATAGCGACTCCCAGCTCGTGGTCAATCAGGTGAACCAAGAATACGAAGCACGGGAAGACAGCATGATAGCCTACTTGGCCCTTGTTCGGACGATTTCCAATCAACTCCGAGGATTCTCCATCACTCGGATACCTAGAGAAGAAAACATCTGAGCTGATCGGCTTGCTCGCCTCGCCTCGTCATCTGAGTCAGACTTGCTTGGGATAAGGATACAATTCCTACCCGAGCCAAGTGTGATATATTCAGAGGGCATGGAGGTTGATCTGGTCACTCTGGGACCCAGTTGGATGGATCCAATCATGGCATTTTTGACAACAGGAAGGCTGCCGGACGACAAAGAGGAAGCAAGGCGGGTCAAGTACCGAGCGGCACGATACCATGTCCTTGACGGTGTCCTCTACAAGAGAGGGCTCACTGTCCCGTACCTCCACTGCGTTTACCCTACGCAAGTTCAAGCGATACTGTTCGAAATTCATGAAGGTGTGTACGGGAACCACGTAGGAGGTCGGACACTCTCCAGAAAGGCCCTCTTACAAGGCTACTATTGGCCGACCATGGCCCGAGATTCACAAGAGTATGTCCGAAGGTGTGACAAGTGCCAGCGATACTCTCCCATGATCAACAGACCGGGAGAACCCCAAACGCCGGTCCACAGTCCCTGGCCATTCGCCCAATGGGGAATTGACATCGTCGGTCCATTACCGATAGGTAAAGGGCAGGTTAAGTTTGCTGTGATAGTTGTTGACTACTTCACCAAATGGGCGGAGGTCGAGCCCTTTGGCAATGATAACCGAGCGAAAAATGGAACACTTTGTGGAAAGAAATATCCTCAGCAGGTTTGGTATCCCACGAGTCCTGATCAGTGACAATGGAAGACAATTTGACACCCCCACCTTCAGACAGTTCTGCTCGGGCTATGGGATCCTAAATCATTACTCTTCTCCCGAGCATCCACAAGCTAATGGTCAGGCCGAGGTGACCAACCGCACAATCTTGCAGTCGATTAAGACAAGGCTTAAAAGCGCCAAAGGCCTGTGGGCTGAGGAACTACCAGCCCTCCTGTGGGTCTACCGCACCACACGCTGGGCAGCTACGGGCGAAACCCCATTTTCCTTAACTTATGGGTTTGAGGCGGTAGTCCCCACAGAGCTCGGCCTGCCCTCGTACCGGGTGGCTACCTTCAATGACCCAGACAATGGAGAAGCCCTCAGGACAGAACTAGACCTGGTGAAGGAGAAGAGAGACCAGGCCTATCTCAGGGTGGCAGCTTACAAGCAAAGGGTCTCGCGGTATTATAATAGCAAGGTGAAGCATCGTAGCTTTCAAGTCGGGGACCTCGTCCTTAAGGCAGTGAACCAGTCTACCCGAGTTCCAAGCCATGGGAAGTTGGGAGTAAACTGGGAAGGACCGTAAAAAGTGACTCGGGTCAACCGCCCGGGAACCTACTGGCTACAGAGCATGGACGGGCACGACCTCAGTCATCCCTGGAACGTGCAACACCTCCGCAAGTATTATCAGTAGCATCTGGCTACGGGAATCTAGTACTGTAGGACAAGTTCTTTTCGTGTAGCCCTGGTTGGGCAACTATTGCAAATTGTTATTTTTCAAATAAAATTGATAAAGTTTGTTTCGAGAATTCACCGGTCAATACACCGTGCAAAGCATGAAAGAACTCGGGCCTAACCCCGAGGCAAAAAAGACCTCGGGCTCCGAACCCAGGCACTAAAAAGACCTCGGGCTCCAAACCCAGGCACAAAAAAGACTTCGGGCTCCGAACTGAGGCACTAAAAAGACCTCGGGCTCCGAACCCAGGCACTAAAAAGACCTCAGGCTCCAAACCCAGGCGTTAAAGGACCTTGCAACCACCCATGTTCCAGGTCAGTTTCCTATGGTCAGTCCCCAGCACGCCCCCGCCTTAACAGGAATCTCGGGGGCAAGAGGGTTCTACACCTAAATAGGAAATTAACTAAAGCTTTGCCTAGGTCCAGCCGACGATGGAGCCGAACCCGTAGGTGGCCAACGATGGCAAGCTTCAAATGCTCCTGCAACCACCCATGTTCCAGGTCGATTTCCTACGGCCATTTAGTCCCGTACTCCCGCACTCCCGCCTTAGCAAAATGCTTGGGGGGCAGGGGACAAAGGGAAATACTAAGGCCAAAACAGGGAATTACATCGTTCAACTAGGTGTTCTGTGGGTTACGGTCCTAAAGCATTTGCTAAGGCAGATGTTAGGTCGGCCAAAACCCTACGGATACTAGCAAGTATAAGGCAAAGTGCAGAAAAACAGTTAATGAAAGGGAAAATCCAACCCCAGGAGCCTTTTCATTAATTAAAACAAATGTACAAAGCCTGGGGGGCAGTTATAGTGGCCTCCCCGAAAAATAAAAACTACAAGCAATGAAAAAAAAAACAGCCAGAAGGAGGGACCGGGGATTCAGTCTTCCACATTGACCACATTCTCGGTCTCCCCGGTCTGTTCCCTTGGTACGGCAAGTCCTTCGTCCCCCAATCCCCCGCCCGGGGCGAGTTCTGTGGCCTCAGCAATGGCCGCAGGGTCTTCACCAATCGTAGGAGCTTCACCAGCTGTGGGATCTTCACCGACATCCCAGTAATCCGAGTCAATCCCCTCGTAGACCGAAAGAACCCATTCGGGGTGATCCCGGGCTACCCGCCGCTTCAGATCGTCATAACCTTGGAAGAAACCGTCATCAAACGCGCCTTCCAAGGCCCCTGCAGCAGGTGTCTCAGCCGCCGCCTTCGCCCGGGCTTCAGCTGCCGCAGTCAAAGCCCGGGAAACCTCCAATTCGGCCAAAGCCGCTGCCAGGTCCGCCTGAGCCGTACCCAAACTCAGGGCCAATGACTTCATCTTGCTCGTCTCGACGGCCAAGGCAGTTTTTGCTACTTGCAGTTCTTTCCGCTCCTTTGAAAGGACGGCTTCAGCAGCGCTGACCTTCTCGGCCAGAGAGGACAGGACGGACTCGGATCCCGCGGCCATACAGCCAACCTACGGCAAGAGGATGAAAATCAGTTAGGCAAGTAAAAAGGGGGGCAGGCCAATAATTAAAGAGAGACAGAACACTTACCAGATGGGATATACTATACAGCCACCCTTGGAAGCCCTGGGGAGATAGCCCAGCGCATGCTTCTACCTGGCTTGGGACAAGGACGGACTTCAGCCTCTCTCGGACCTCATCAGGCTCATCAGGCCCGCCCAGGGGCAGACCTGACGGAATATCAGCCCTGGGCACGGGCTCGTCAGCAGCCGGCCTATGGGGAGCCGATGTCCCTACAGGGTCGGGACGGTTAGTCGTCCCGTGGCGAATACGCCTGAGCGGGCGCTCACCGCCCAGGGCCTCGGTGGCCGGTCTCTTCCCTTGGGTGATCGCCACCCGAGCGGTAGTAGCGGTGGCGGCAGCAGCCTGTCTCTCCCGTAACTGATCCAAATTGCGTTTGGGAGCCATTTCTGCAAAAACCAAGTTCGCACGGTCAAAAGTGTAAGAGGCAAAAAGACAAGTACATAGTTAACGCATAAGGTAACCAGGAAACTCACCGGAAATGATGGGTGTAAAGCTGGGGGCTGGAACAGGCTCCGCAGGGGAATAAGTTTCGACAAAGTCCCCTATTCGGGACAACACGTTCTAAACACTGGTGGGCAACTCTGCTAGGTTCTGGATCCTAGCCTGGCACGACTCAGGGATCTTGGGGGGTTTAGTTGAGCCCGCTGTGGACAGAAGAATGAAATCAGTCAGTAATCCACCGTGTTCCTAAAGACCAAAACAGCAGACGAGGTCGGAAGGGCGGTCTTACCCCTCAACTCCTCAGCCCAGGACGTCCTCAGCTGGATCCCCGGAGCCATGTCGCAGAGGCGAAGGGTAGACACCTGGAAGAATTTGCCCTTCCACCCTTTGTTGTTGCTAGGGCAATTGTCGATAATTTTCCTACCCGGACGGGCAAAAAATGAGAAGAACCCCACTTCCCGGTGCACAGGGAATGGTCGGTGGGCCCAAAGAAATTCCTGGAGGGTAAGTTCATACCCGAACACTTGAGGCCACAGTGATATACACCCCATCAGGAACCTCCACCCATTGGGGGCCAACTGCCCGGGAGCAATATCGAGATAGATCAGGATATCCCGGGCAACAGGGTGAAGGGGTAGCCAGAGGCCCGCCATCATAGCGTCCTCGAACAGGGTGACAAACCCCGACTGATAGAGGTACGTGCCGCCGAGATTTACGGCTAGGGCGCAACCATCAGGAAGAGAATATCGCTCCCTGATCTGGGGAAGGTCTTGGGAGTGCAAAACAGAAGAAGTGGACTCACAAGCGAAAGCTACACGATCAGTCTCTCCGGGTAACTCGTCGCCCAAACCCCTCGAGACGGAGGCAACAGGGGCCTCCTGGGTAGACTCACTGTCGGACAGACGAATGGGAATCCTGGCCCTACTTTGATGATCGGACAGGGACTCATGACGCCGGTCCCGACTGGCACCGGGGGATCCTGATCGATATTGTTCACTCTCCGACCTTGACGCAGAGTTGAAGCCGGAGTGTTCCATCTCTGGCACTCCGACGGAAGGGAACGGACACAAACTACGACCTGCGAATGGATCGGAAACCCCAAACCTGATATACAGGGGGCAGAATCACTAACCTGAATGGTAACGAGTAGACACTCCTCAGCACCAGGTAACACTCTCTTAAAATAGCGCAAGAAACACCCGCTCGGTTCAGATGAATTAGAGTTCCACCTGACTCAAAAAATGCACAGAATCTGAGGAAGAAGAAATCCCACTCCCGCTCGAACCTCACAAGATTCGTTCTCTCCAGCCTCACTCCGAAATGAAAAAGGAATGGGAAAAAAGGGAAGAAAAGCAGAAAATAGAAGATCAGGAAGGGATGCGAGAGGTGAGGCAAGTGCTCCTAATATAAAGACCCTAATATAAAGACCCTGAACGGCCAAGATCAGAACGGATCCAGCGATCCAGGAGATTTCCCGCCCAAATCGTCGCTTCGATCACGTGAAGAGTCGCCTCAAAAGGCGTGCGCATTAATTGCGTGACGAGACGGTTCAGTTAGCCAGCAAATGGTTCGGTTACGCCCATGTCACCATTTTTAGGTTCCAACTTGACTAACGATTGGTTGGTATAGAGCGGCAGTGATCCGAACCCGAGTTGCTGCAACCCGGGCACATTCATACTCCAGTCGGGTATTAGCTGCCCAGCGTAGCACAGAGTTAATAAACAATTAAAGGAGCATAGTGTGAGAAAGAGTTGGCCTCGAGGACCTTTTTATTGTTATGAAAGGTAAACTGTACAGAGATCGGGGGCAGTTGTAATAGCCTTCCCAAAAAAAAAAAAAAGAGAGAAAAGAAAGAGGGGGGCCTTCAAGTTTCTTTGCCCTTCAGAGCATTGACCTCTTCCTCCAGGGCCGTCACCCTCGCCACCAGCCCCTGCACAGCGAGCTCGAGGGCGTGAATATCCACCTCCTGCAAAGCAGAGCCCGTCTCCAAGCAGTTGGCTTGCTTCTCCACCTCCTGAAGACGACCCTCCAGGTTACCCAGGGAGAGCTCGGTCAAAGAGCTGGGTATGTGAAGGCCGGTCGAATGCTCCACCCGACTTTTCTTTGGTGGAGGTGGCGATTCTTCCTCGACTGCTTTCTCCTTTCCCTTCCTGGACGGGCCCGGTGGTGGGCTTGCCTCCTCGGATGAGGTAGAATCATTGCTGGTGGACAGAGTAACCGGCCCCTCGGGTGGGCCGGCCTGGCCAGTAGCACGCGGGCCGATAGCCATGGATTGTGTATAGCGCCGTGACCCCGAAGCCGCAGCGGCATGAGCAGCAGAGGAGGGTCCGGCGCCCGCACCATCCGCAGGACCCCCGACCAAATCAGAGAACGACAGGCCGGCCTCGATAGCCCGGTCAATCGCCTCCGTGTCATTAGCAGCAGGGGCGACGCCGCGGAAGGCAGCAAAAGCTTGTTTGCAGAGGTCGGGATCAAAAGCTGCCGGAGGGTAGAGAACGGAGTCCTCCAGCCAGTTGCCAGAGACCACGACCCAAGGGTACCGCCGCCAGTTTTTGTTCGGGAAGTCCAAACCTTGGACAAGGTCCCTCCCCCTCGGTCCTGGGGCGGAAGTAAGGACCTCCGTGGTCGATGCCCAGGATGTAACACCTGACGACGTCGACGGGATGAAGGAACAACCTAAGCCGCTCGTTCAATACTAATATCCCCCAAAGGAGGCGGGTGACATTTGGGCGGCACGCGGGGAGCGGAATGCACAACCCCTGAAGCAGGTCACAGAAGGAGACCGGGAGGGGGAAGCGTAGTCCCACAATAAGCAGCAAGTAGCTGCTAATGAGGACGAAAGGGAAGGCTACTTCCTCCCCCTCAACATACGGACGGACCACAACATCGTCCGGAATTTGACAGTCCTCTCGGAAGGCTCTAAGCCCTTCATCAGACGACAGATCAATATGAGAAGCCATTCGATGGAGATGAAAGCTTGAAGAATAAGAATAGCAGAGAAGAAGGAGCTCGGAGTATTTTGCTCGGGCGGTTCAGTTGATAATTTGCAGTGAGAAGCAGATTGAACAAAGTGCTCCTTATATAGGCGTCATGAACGGCTGGGATCAGACTTGATCGGATGGCTCATATGCTCTCCCGCCGAAACTGTCGCTTCGGGCACGTGGGGCGTTGTCTCAAAAAATGTGAGCATTGAATGCACGACGTGACTGTTCGGTTGCCACCTGGACGATTCGGTTACTTCCAAACTGGCAGTTTTGGGTCTGAACCAGACCAGTAACCAGCGGACACGTGGCGTCGGGAAACCCGGTCCTGGAGGGTCACTGCTCGGTCGCTATACCGACGGATCATTCTAAGCCGACCCCGGGCCGATGGAGGTCCCGGTCTTTTCCCGGTCGGTACCTGGAAGACATTCTTAATTTTCAAATTTCATCCGACAAGGTGTCAGTTCAACTTTGAAAATGGGGGGCAGCTGATATGATCAGAAATATTCCGTAGCAGTCCAACCGCCACGTGGTCAGCCAATAGCCCGGGTAATCCGGATTGGGAGCGTAGAGCCCACACTTCCGAGGTGTCCAGCTGTTACTGTCCGGGATACTCGGCAGCTCGGATACGAGGCATGGTGAGTCCCCAGGAGACGTGGCATGGATCACGCTTCCCACCGTTTCCTTACACGGCTGTGACTCTATCAGGAAAGAATCCGTGGTTTCCTAAACCACTTAGGAAACTCTCCTAACATTGTACAAATTTATTGTGATTAGATTAGGCTTCCTAATCTGATAAACTTACCATGTAAGGGTGGACTCTTACATCTATAAAAGAGCCCACCTATCCTCCCTAGAGGGATCCGAAAATAAATTCTCTAAGCATTCAAGCACATATTAGAGAACTCACCACGATACACGCATATACCCGGCCGGTATTACTGGGAGTGCTGCCCATCTTGTCAACTCACCAGGCCCGCTGGTGATCTACTAGTGAGAAGCGCACCGACGCACCCGTGGACGTAGGTCACCTCATTAACGGGGCCGAACCACATACAAATCTTTTGTGGCTTTATTTTCTGTCCAAATTATTCATACCATTTTTCGGCATCATCAATAATTTTCAATCAAAATTCAATGGTCTCCATAGTTGTTAAATATAATGCACTTTTCAAAATACATGGAAAGTTGAAATTCCAATTTGAGATCCATAGCATTAGTCATAAAATATATCCCAAATTTAATTCACAACACATGTGACAGCTTAGTTACATTTAGTAAAAGTTGGACCATCTAAATTTTTCATTGGAGGTTATTGTAGATAGGATATTTTAATACGCTTATTCTTAATATGGGGTGCATACTGTTTTGGCTGTCATATTTCATTATTTTAAACGATTAAAACACGATCTGACGGCCAAAACAGAGGTCCTTCCTTTATTTAAGGGAGGGTGCTCTCTTTAGAGACTCCCTGATATATATATATATATATATATATAAAAACTATTCGCAATATGAAATATTTAATTCTATTTGCTTTTAATTTATATATACTAGAAATTACCAGTACTCGAGGGTACTACAAATTTTTTTTTTTTTTTTTGGGGTAATTAAGCAAGTTTTGCTACCATGGATTGATCTACTACTACAATCCAAATGCAAGAATCCAATAAAAATAATTCAAGATTTATTTTTGAACCAGTTGGAAAGAAAGTTATCATGCGACATAAAAGATGAAAGTCTCATATCTCCACAATAGACCTAGAACTTAGGTCTAGTGCTTTTGCCTAGAATTTCACATATGACTATTATTAAAATGTGAGGTGTGACTCAGAGGATGTAGTTACTTTTAAATGATCACCTTAATTGGTATTTTCTTTACATTGTGAAGAGTCCATATTTCCCATTTCATTTTTTTAAAAACTACATATTTTCCATTGTTTTTACATAAAAAGAAAAAAAGAAAAAGTCCAATATATGAAAATTAAGAGAGTCAACAAAAACTGAATATAGTCCTAAACCCAAGCAAAAACTGAACAAAGTTCTAAACCAAAACAAAAAAGTTAACAAAGTCCTAAACGAAAGCAATTTCCTAAATATGGGTTCAATTTTTCCTAAATTCCTAAATTAGTTCTTACATATGGTCTGCATCAATTTGTGTACTTATTTCCATGAGATTTGTTATGTGAAGGGACTTCTTCATGAAAATAAAAGAACTTTTTTTAATAAATAGAATATTAGTGAAAACTCCCTCATTTTAAGTTGGACAAATTATATAACACCCGCATTTGTGTTATTGCATTTCATTGCATTTGTCATGCATGATGATGTGAGGGGTTGTGCATTTTGGCACGTGTTTGAGTGAGTTTTGACTCACGAGTTGATTTGGGTGTCTGTATTAGAGAACCCTTTGAAACTGTTGTGATTGAGGATTTATTGTTTGTGAAGTCTCTCCGAGTATGAGACGGTCACTGTGGAACACTTTAAATGTTTATCTGAAAATAAATGTTTACCTGTGTATTTCAATATCTGTATTATTTTCTGTTGTAGAATTTATTTCTGTTGTTAGATTTAGTATCCTGGTGAGAACGAATGAACACGCTATTAATTTGGTAGGCTAATTAGCAACTTCGGAAACGTCATATAGAAATTCACGTTTTAGCAACCAAACGAAACTTAGTCGAAAACTTTTATAATTTTGAAGTTTTACTTATAAAGCTATGAATAAGCTGTATAGAAAGTTTCAGAGACTAATTAGGAGTTTTGAAAACTCGTGGGGAGGTAAACGTAATTCCCCGAGAATGTTGCCTATATATAGATAGAGATGAACTTAGATTTTTCTAAGTCTTAACCTAATTCCATAAAGAGGAGGCCAAAAGGGGGCTAGAGGGAGATTTAGGAGCTTAGAGCTTTGCGACGCCAAACGACGACCTTCCGTCAGTCTGGTTTCTCCCAGATTTCATATTCGAGCTCCTCGAGGTAAGAGCTTCGTGTTGATATATGTTAGGGCCTGTTTGGCTAAGTTTTCCGAAAAGTTATTTTCTAGAATTTTTCATAAAAGTTGATAATTGGAATTCTGATCCATAGGAATTTTACTAGACGGACTTCTGCACGTTCCTTGTGCACGAGTTTTCTTCAGATCGTATTATAGGAGCGTTATTCGGAGGTGAGTGATTCAACTATGTTTTGGAATGATTTCTTGACATGTATTCATGTTTTGTATGAATAGCATGTATTAATTCTTAGAGATATATTGTGTAGTTCATATTGAGCAATTATATTGATAAGTAGGCTCAATAGCACGGTGATATGTTTTGATTACCGCGAGTATGGTGATATGTATTTGAGCATGTTAAGTTGCTTATGTGGGTCAGAAGGAGCACGTGGTCACCGTGCCATTTTGTGGAGCCGATAGAGTGGCATTAAGGTCGCACGATTGTTTGTAGAATCGTGGGTCTTACCATTTCGCGTGGACTTATTGGCGAGGAGTCGCGGATTGGGAATATGGACGGGCACGTGAGTCTCCGGCGACTAGTATGAAATGTAGAGATGTGAATGCGGACATGTTTATCATTCATGTGCATATGTTGATTTATTCACTAAGCTTTAGCTTAAACAAATCGAAATATGTGTGGTTATTCAAATAACCATTTCAGGTATTAATGCTGGCGAGGAATCGCAGAAGTGAGCACGTGGGTTGGGAGTTCTTTTAGAAGGCAACTCGAATGCAAATCTTGTAGTTTTGGAATAATAGAAATGTTGTAATAAGATTTTGGTTGTTTTAAACCATGTTTAACTTGGTATGTTAGAATGGATTTTAAACTGTTGTAATGGTTAGTAACATGTTGTAATTATGTTTGATAATGTTTTAATACAGCTAGAAGTACTTTAGACTGAGTTTGGTTTGAGTTTGTTTCGAGTGGTTGATCCTTGGGGAAAGTTAGAAAGCTTTTAAACTTGAACTTCTGCAGATTGGGCTGCTGCCAGGGGAGCAGTCGACTGAGCAGTCGACTGAACCCCTGTGTCTGTTAGCTACTGCTTCTTATTTTAACAAAAGCAGTCGACTGGACCCCTCAGCAGTCGACTGAACCCCTGAGCAGTCGACTGGACCCCCAGTATCAGTCGACTGGAATTGACATTTAAATCCCTGCCTAACTCCGTCGACTGAGCAGTCGACTGAACCTCTGGTTTTAAAATGTGTTTTGTTTTCCGCTGCGTGTGTTCTTCAAACCTAATTTTTGGGAACGTTAATGAATTGGTTTAGCCTCGGTGGCGTGCCACGGGCTCCGGTTCCGCTATTGTGGGACCGGGCTGTGACAAATTAAAACTCCACCCCTTTTTTGTTTTGCTCAAAACTCCATTATTAGTGCAACTTAACCTTATTAACTCCTTTGACCCATTTATACTGCAAAAAAAATTATGTTTTGGTAAGGTGAACATAGAAAAAAACTCTTTTCCTAAAATTTTCCGAAATTCCGAATATTCGAAATCGGAAATGAAAATTAGATTTCCGAAAATTCGGAATAGGAATCGGAACATACATTTCATTTCTGAAATTTTTGGAATTTTTTTCGAAAGTGGTAATTCCGATCCGTTCCGGCCGAATAACACCACTACTCGTGAAAAATGTAACTATATATATCACGTACATATTATATGGGAATAATATATGGGTGTCATATAAGGTGAGAGAGAGAGAGATAAAAAGCATTAAATAAATAGAATTTTCCAGTACTTTTTCGATAAATGATCAAACATTATTTTAGAGTAAGACACTTGTAGCAAGACAGTCTTCTTTTTTTTATTAATTTTTTTTTTTTTTAACATTTGTAGTATTTGTCACCACATTGGAGCGATATTTTTGGACACTATGCTATATTTTGACATTTGCAAAATTATGCATCATCCATGGCACCCCTATTAGAGCAACTGCAATGTTGCAAAATAGTCGAAGTTAGTGTCAGAAGTTAAGCTTAATGGTTGCAAAGGCACTCCAATGGACACGTTAAAGTCCGACGTGGCAATGTCAGAGGTTAAGCTTTTTGTTAACTGTGGCCATTCTCTTAGCGAGCCACGGTGGCATTAAATGATGTTATGCCTGCTGTATGCCATGATGAAAAGTTACTATACCCATTTTAGTTTTACCAGATGTCACCTAATAGCTTGGTTTATATTCCTTCATTGGAGAAGCAGAAAAATCATTACTTTTAGCATATACTAACTTGTAGCTTTTTTGTCCAGATGGACTGTTAACTAACACAAACATCTAAGCATCATTGGAGATGCTCTTAGCGTGTTATTTTAAGGTGCTACACTATAATTTAATATTTCTTTTAAAATGTCTCATTGAAACACGTGTACTAAAATATAATATTTTAATACTGTATCATAATTTTGATATCTCCAAAATAACACCTAGCGTTGGAAATGCTCTTTACTGGGCTATGGGCTTGATGAGATGGGTCAACAAAATACGAATTCAAGTCACAGAAGTAAACACGTGGCCTCGGCTTAACCACAAAATAAGTTTGATATCTGCCTAAAATTCTAGGCCCAATCCCAAAATTTAGTTGTTGAATTCAGGAACTATCCTTGGAGGAAGAGTCTTAAGAGAGGGATTGAGGGAAAGAATCCAAAATTAAGTTGTTGAATTCAGGAACTATCCCGGGAAGAAGAGTCCAAGAGAGAGGGATAGAGGGGAAGAATCCAAAGTTGGGACATACGAAATGTCTATACGCAAAGCGCGAAAAAAAAAAAAAAAAAAAAAAAAAAACACTAAAACTGCCCCATCAATTGCATAATGGCGCGCATAACGAGACAACTGCCTCTTTTGTATGTTTTATATATATATATAGTACTAAGCGGATCTCGAGAAACGGACTATTTTTAGTGACGAAAATATAAATTCATTGTTTTAGTGACGAAAGTTTTAGTCGCTAAAAGAGGTTCGTGCATTACAGTCCGCATTTGATCCTCGACGTATATTAAGGGTACTTGTGTCATTTCACTAGCTTGACCTAGATTAAATGACGATTCATCAGCCACAACAGAAGTCATCATTTTATTAAAATAAAAGATCCCTCATTATTCTGTATATATATATATATATATATAGGATGGAGGTAAATCTACTCATATTTTTGCTATGCACACCCATTCCATTTTGCATTTATGCATTTTTTTGAAGAATTTGTATTGTTTTAGGGTGATGCTATTGCCACTCCATCATTGAACCAAGGCACTCCATGGTACCACTCTTAAACCATGTGGTACCATGTATGTCATGCATTGTATATATGGTATCTTATGCTCTGAGAATGGTACCAAAGAGTGTCTTAGTTCAAAGAAGGAGTGACAATAACAATGCCCTTGTTTTATTGTTTAAAAAACATTAAACAATGAAATATGGATGTACATAGCAACAACATGGGTGTACTTAGCCCTACCCCATATATATAATATGTATGTTAGTAGATTAGTATATATTTTGTTTGTGATGCAAAATTACTAGTTAATTTTTTTATTTTATTTAGGTAATCACTAGTTAAAATTTTAATGTCATGCTTTGCTAACATTTTTTGTGATGAGTGGTGACATTTTTAGATTAGGTGTTGGAACTTTTATTTGAAAGTGGATGAGGTTTTTTTTTTTTTTTTTTTATGAGCAATGCTATGCTTTTCAAATTTTAATTTCAAATTTACATCCTAAATGATGTGGCAGTACTGATGTGGCAGTACTGATCACATTCAATAATGATAGGACTACTTCAACATCGATCATCCAATCAAAATTCAGTGGGCCCACTATCACATCATTTAAAATATGAATTTGAAATTAAGATTTAGGAACACATCATTACTCTTTTTTTATTCTTACAGAGTTGTGTAGAGTAAGAGATTTCCATTGTTATATACATGGGCCCTATATATCATCAGAGAACACATTTGCTCACCCTGGGTGACGCTCACCCAGGCATCCCATTGGCCAATGCAGTGGGATCAGGGTTACTTTATTCCAGGGTCCCACTGTATTGGCCAATGGGATGCCTGGGTGAGCGTCACCCAGGGTGAGCAAAAATGCTCTCATATCATCAGGCCTAAAGCAAAGACTTTTAGGGTCCAATGGTTAAACTGACCGTGTAAATGATGACAGATTATTCTATGTCGCCGATACCGTCATATTGTGTGATATTCACTGTAATCTTTTTATAACTCTAGAGCGTATATGAAACTCATAGAATACTTAAATCATATTAGAAGTCACACCAGTATCACAGTCACACGATGTACATAGTTTCTCAAAACGTGTAGAGAGTCGTTGATTTGATGAAGGGGACTGTGATTGATTTCAGGTACATGCCAAGAATCTGCAAAATTTCTTGTTGACCTTAACAATCTTTTTCTTGTAAGGGCAGAGCCAAAAGTATCAAAGTTCAACAACACATGACTATGTAAGGACTATGTCAAAACTCAAAAAGTCCCAACCTGTCAATTTTCGAAATAAATACCTTGAATGCCATAACTATTATGTGATGATAATCTGAGACTAAGTTTTACATAATCAAAAGTTCAACACCACATGACTATGTGACTATGTCAAAACTCAGAAGTCCAAACCTGTCAATTTGCGAAATAAAGACCTTGAATGCCATAACTATTATGAGATGATAATCTGCGACAAGTTTTACAGAATCTAGGTTCAACAATAAGCTCTTTGATTTGTATTACTATATCGTGCTTATTATATACTTCTCAAGTAAGGGAATATGTATGGTTTATTTGACATAAGATAAGGGTGAAAGTTTGCAACTTTGGTTCACAATGCTTGGCATGATTTGGCTTATATAAAGCACCACAGAATTATTACTAGAAATTTGGGCCGAATACTGCTATGCTTCTCAAATTTTAAATCTTAAATGCTTCTCAAAGAGTAATGCTATGTATGTGATTGTGGGCCCATTAAATTTTGATTGGGGATGATAAAGTGATCTTCCTGTCATATGTATTTAGAAAGCATACCATTCTAGAAAAAATAGACTCTTCGGAAAGACACCCACACCCGCACTAGGTGTATACTAATTAAAGATAGCCGCATTCGTGCTTCTAGATACCATTACTCATTTGGGCTTTTAAGTATTTTGGGCTATAGTGGCAGGGCCTTTTTTTAAAATTACTGGGCCAATATTAGCGGAGGTGTGCCCAACACTTGCCACCCAGTGAAAGTTAATGGCCACGTGGACGTCTTGTCTTGTTTTGTAGTTGAGTTGCTACAAGTAATTTTGGTACAAGCATTTGAAGCTTATTAACTGGCCATTTCTTACTTAGGCTAGCAAACTTGAGGTGTTACACTAATTGATAATTTTTTTAGTCTATATATCCGGGGTGCTAATCTAATTTCTTTCACTAATCATATCATTTCTCAGATACATAAAATAGACAATATATGTTCATGATAATATATATAGGGAGATGATCAAAAGTGAACTGGGTTGAGTAAACTTACTCAGTGAAACTAAGTGAACTGGATTTTAAGCCTAAAAGAACTCGTAGGTCATCAGGGGACCATGTCCGGTCAATTGTATCCCCACCAGCAGAATGCCATGTTATAAACCACAATCCAGTCGACCGGAATAGCACTCCAGTCGACTAATTTGCAATAACAAAGCTCTTTTTGCAGCAGCACAAGTTATAGTCAAAAATTAAAAACAAACACACTCAACCCCTGGTAAATGTAATCGAACCCAACATAACCAACATGGTAATACCTCTATATACAACTAACAACCAACTAACAACTCTTACATGATCCAAGCTACCAAATTTACATAAATTCCCAACAACTTAACATATTCTTGAACCATATACAAAACAAAAGTTTATCGTTAACCAGAATCCCCCAAAGTACAATCTGAACTAACATATTAGAAGTTCTAGTTTCAATATACAACATTAGTAGCAATTACCCTTGTCATTCCCAAAACTCCCACGTTGTCTCACCATTGCCATTTCATTCATTTCTTCGATTTGTTATTTTTATCACCTACAATGGTTATTCAATAGGCACTACACTATATAAGTTATATGCTTGTGAATGCCAATAATTATAAACATGAATAACAAACATGCTCAATCTCATCTTTTACACGTCTCTATGGTCTCCGGGAATGCAAGTACTGACCACCTTTTCACACTAATCCGTGACTACTCCATTAGTCGCGTGACTAGTCTAGGCCCACAACTCTTTCTTTCAGATGTGCGACCTCATGGCCAATTTGGCATCTGATCTCACTTCGATGGCAAGTACAAGTTCCCCTTCGACCCACATTAATAACTCAACATGCTCAAATAGTCATTACACCGTGCAATTTCACAATTTATACATGAGTTATCAAAATTACTCTAAATATATGAATTTAAGTTAACGATTCATGCTTAGCATCACAAAGATAGTCTCAAACATCTAATTAATCACTCACCTCTTGGATTTCGCTCCTAAACGCAGAATGAAGACCCTATAGTGATTCCCATGTGTAACTCTTACACAAAAATTACAAATTATAAGCTAAGCTCTCAAATTGTGTCGTAGAAAAATTGTCACAGAATATAACAAAATTGTTACTAACACATTAGACTCACCTCCAGGAGTCCAAATATGTAACCTGTTTTAAAATTGAACGTCAAACGGCACATCGTTTGTCGTCGAATTTTTCGTCGAAGTTTCGTACGAATTTTCTGTAAATCCTAATTGAGGAAGAAGATGATGACTAAGGTGATGGTGTGAGTCATATGGACAAGTGTCCATCAACATGTAAGTCAAGTTTAAGTTTCTAAAGTAACCTCCACCAACTTTCATAAGTTTTGCGATTATACCCCTACCAGTTAATGAAACTTATTAAAAATTATCCCAAATTTAAATGGATATTTGTCTATGTCATGTATGAGTCCCATAAGTTGTCCCACATAATATTATGAAGTTGCTAATTAACTAACTAATTATACAACATGTCCAATTCGCTCTCACAAAGGTATCCCTAACGAATCACAAAGTGATCTCTTACAATTAATGTACTATTAAAACATCATAATATAATATTCATATATGCCTTAATAAACATTTAAGCACATAAGATTTGTTTTCCATATCTGTCCCATCACATGGGAGCCTATCATAACTGTCACAAACTAGGACTGTCACTTGGCCTATCTCTGTGTTTCAAACTGGACACCCCTAATCATCTTAGTGAGTTAAAACTCACTTAACACATATAACTACGTCATCAATATAATGTTAATGATGCACGCTAATTGCAATTAAATACTGCCCGCGAGAGCGAGTGTTACATATCCCCCAAATCTGCGAACCCCCTTCCCTCCCGTCACCCCCATCATTTCTGGTCGGAGCTCCCTGTCACCGTCGCTGGAGCATAGGTAAAACCCCTTCTTCGTCTTCTTCTTCTTCTCTAACTCTCTCTTCTAATTAATTATAAAGGTATTATGTTTAATTATACAAGAGTTTTAACTCGATTTCATAGATATTAAGCCTTATTATAGATTCAATCTGTCTGCAATCATATGAATGCAATAAAAATTGGACCCAAAAAAAAAAGGGTAAGTCTATTGTAAGAATCTTCTCATATGAGAAGACATGTTTTAACCATTGGATGAGAATATAACCATAAGATTCCTAAGAATCTGGAAATGCATTTATTGCTAGATTCTCATCCAACGATTAAAACCCGTCTTCTCATATGAGAAGCTGCTCACTATAAACTTGTCAAAAAAAATGTAAGACAAAAGCCAGCCCATAATTAATTACTCTTATATGGTTTACTACGAGCACTTTCATTTCACAAAACAATTATTTTTGTTCTCAAAATCCGAAATTCATCACTTACTTTTTAATTTTCAGCTAACCCAAACGGGTTCATAGAGGTCAAAACTTACAAGCTAATGGCTATAGAGCCCGTTTAGGTTAAATGAAATATTAAGTGATGAAATTTTAAGTGCTGAAATATTAAGTTGTTAAGTGTTTGGGTTAGCTGAAATATTCATCACTTAAAAAAGAAGAGTGTTTGGCAAACAAGTTGAAAAAAAGTGATTATTTCTATAAAATAACAAAAAGGACAACATGTAAATATAATTCAACTCTTATGTTTTCAGGCATTTTTGTCTTTTTAACAAATTAAAAGTGCAATTAAGTGATTGTTTGAAAAAGGCCTAATTGCACTTTACCCCCTCGTACTAGACACGTGTTTTCAACTGGGTACATGAACTATTTTTTATTTTTTTTTGCAATTGGCCCCTTAAACTTTCAACCCCTTTTCAATCCCATACATTCGCTAACGCCGTTAGTTTAAAACTAATGGAGAGGACAGGAGAGGCGAGAGAGGGAGAAGAAGAGGAATAAATGAGGAGAGGAGAGGTTGACCCTTAACCCTCTTGTGGTTCGGTTATATGTTGTATTTACTTTTAATATACTTGTTTGGTATGGTATATTTTTCTATTAGGTTACAAATGACATGCTCGAGTAGCCAAATCATGATCAACGAAAATTGACTGATTAAATCATATTGATGGAAAGTTTGACAAATATGCGTCTTACATAGACTTCTTGGGATGTGTCATCCATCCACTTTTTTTTTCACTAAATCGTGGCAAGTACCACAATTCAGTTCTGGTAGGTTCATCTCGTGCCTGGAACACGCTGTTGGTAAATGTATTATTGTATATGTTAGGTCTCTAGTCATCACAAGATCCGTGGAAAATAAAACTTCAATAAGCGTACCTTATCATGGTTGATCCTAGAAAAGCCTTTTGTCCTAGCAATGTGACCGATCTTCAGTTTTTCACGATTCTTTTAATTTCTCTCAATAACTTTCTGCATTCAATTGTTAAAAAAAAAAAAAAAAAATGTGAGAGAGCAAAATTACATACAATTCCCCTATCAAAAGGAACCTAAAGTCATAGCTTACTTGTTAAAGAGAGTGCTCAAACACAAAAATGTAGCTATTGATGATCAGTGAAAAAAAAGATGTGGTTGTAATCTAAAAAAAATAAAAATATGCATACCCAACTTTCCCAACTAGTTTAGAACAAGTAAAAAAATACAAATGTTAGCAGCTCTTAATTTTAACATCAGCAAGTAGCAACGATCTCAATCGCCCATTTTCTCATATGTCCGTCTTACAAGAAATTTGACATTTACAATGTCAAAGACAGAAAAGTCCGAGAATGCATAGATTGAAAATTCTAATTTCTAAAAGCCAAATTAATGATAATGAGCAAGCTTATAAGTTGTTGAATCGCAACACACTCCCTAATCTCGACAAAAAAGACTAAATTCTAATCTAGAATAAGTGGTGACTCAAACAAGCAAGTTTGATGACACTTCGACTAATGCAATTACTCCTATCTTTCAGTTGTAGCTCACCAATACCAACTTGGCTGCAACTTGAAACTACACATATAAAACATCCCCTTATAATTAGGAATTGGAACAAGGCTTATTGGATTTGAGTACTATCACAGATATCTACTGATCAAAGTAGATAGAAAGTAAAAGACATATGAAGGGTTTCAAATGCCTATTCAGCAGCAATCTTTTCTTTACAAAATTGGAACTTTGCTCTCCAACGATGAATCTTTGTACACATTAATTTGTCGTCCAATATTAATTTTATTCAAGTAAAAGATCTAAATTTAGTCAATGCATGTAGGAAGACTACGAACAATAGAAAATGACTAGCCTCACCAAGCCTTTATGAGCTATAGATACCAGAGTGAGTGGTTCGCTGAAGAGTCGCTAAAGAGAAAGAACTAAATCGTTCAGAGAAAGAGAGGTTGTGGTGCTATCGTGCTGCATAGGGAGCTCGGAAATTCCCCAATGGTTAATTCGAAGAAGCTGGAAAAGTGAGAGCCAATAAAGTGGTGTGTGTGTGTGTGTGTGTGTGTGTGAGAGAGAGAGAGAGAGAGAGAGAGAGAGAGGGAGGGGGGAGGGGGGTGATAAAATGCTAACATTCTAACAATAATGGTCAACTTCCACGAAATAAAATAAAACCACTATGGATCCCTGTCACTTTAATATAAACTAATACGTAACTCAAAACAATTATCACCTATGATCTAATTCATTTCCCAACAGCACCCATAATGTTCCAAAAACATATATCCCCGCCACTTAAAGAAATTAACCAAAGCCCCTCTTTATATCTAAGGATTCTAAGCTAATAGTTCGTTCTCAAAACTCAAATAAATTATGTTGTTGAAGTTAAATTATAAAAATATTCACAAATAACCAACTTATATAGCATTCCAACAAAGTTCCATCCACCCATTTCCTTTTTCTTTTCTTTTTTTCTTGCCTGCAAACAAGGAAGCTCGGTTAGTTCCTCTCTTGGATCTTGTTGACATAAACTACTGCATATATTAGGCATTTGTTGACTCCATTATAATATCCAATAGAAATGCCTATCAAAAAGCATACTTTGATGCAATGACATGCTAAACTTATTAAAAGTAACAACCCATTGTCAAGAGGAAAATTTAGTGCACTTTTTCATCGCTAAGCATTCTATGATTGCTATGATTGGGAAGGAAAACACAAATTCTAGATATAGTCAAGAGTCGAATCAGTCTTTTACATAAGCTAGTAACATGCAGGCCTGATAGTAAGCGACTTACTACCGTCCTGAGTAAAATCCTCAAATACCGCAATACATATATAGGTTGTTCATGTACACTACAAATTATATTTTCTGCAAAAGAGTCTTCCTATTTTATTTCTCCCAAAATTCTAATTTATAGAGGCCAAGTGCTATGAAAGCTATCATCATTTAATGTGCAAAAACTAAACTGTGCAGAAACTGAAATGTGCAAAAACTGAAATTAATATCAGCCTTCTTTGTAGGTGAAATGTGCAGAAACTGAAACACGTTTTTTTATACACAGTTTGATTGGGCCTTCTGGACCTTCTTTGGTGTATTTTTCTTTTAATGTACTCGGTTAATGTACTTGTTTGGTATGGTATATTTTTCTATTAAGTTACAAATGACATGCTCGAGTGTTATATGAATTGCTAACATAGCGAACTCAAACTAACGTTCTATTTTGAAATGTTAGGCAATTCGAAATTATGTCATCAAGGGTAGGTAATTCAAAAGCTAATCTATCACAACCATCTGCTTCAAATGGTGAAGCTCCAATCGCAAAATTGAATGTCATAGTTCAACCAGATGGGTCTGTTGTGGGTAAAAACTCTAAGTCATGGAATACTCGTACCGGAGATTTTGTGAGAGCTTATATCCCTGTTCACATCTCGAATTTCAGACGAGTTCCAAAAAACTTCAAAGACGATGTTCGGAAAGCTTTGATGGTAAATGTTTGTTTTTAGGATATTTAATCAATTATGTTATCTGAATTTCAAATCTCTAAGAAGTTTAATATGATTTTTGTTATGCATAATTATCATAGGGTGAATTTAACTTATTGTTCCTGAAGAATAGGCTCGCCCGTTGATTGAGAAGTCATGGTCCCAAAAATTTAGGTCACACAAATATGCCTTAAGGACCTGTTTGAGGAAGATTGTCGAGCCAAATTAACGGTGTTGATCCAGATATATGGAAAAAGTTCTTAGAAAATGAAAGTGGCCCAAAAAAGCAACAGTTGAATGCAAAAAATGCTAAAAATCGTTCGAAGTTAGAGTTTTCTCACACTCTTGGGCGCCGAACCTACGCCCAAAAACAATTCTTACTGGTATGTAGTATTTCTTAAACTTATTATATCAAATTCTTATTACCTTACTAATGAAATTTCAATGTGTAGGAAAAAGATGAGCCTGGAAAACTAGTTGGACATGTTGACATGTGGTTGGTGGGATACCAACATAGTAATGGAACCGTATTGGAGAGTGCGAAGAGTAAATATGTGAGTACAAAATACTGATTGTATGTTGCCATGAAGTTTAAATACAAATTTTAATGCATTGTCAACTTTTTGGATATTTAAATACTACAGGATGAAGTAAAGGCTATAGTTGATGCAAATAAGAGAACAAGATCAAAAGGTTGTAGTGACATTTTTGTAGACATTGACAATGATGAGTTATCCGAGATATTTGGAAAGGAAAAAAAGGGTCGAGTGTATGGCATAGGGTCCTACATCTCTAAAAATCAACTAATTCATGCAGAGGTGGCAAAGGCACTACGTGAACAATCTGTGAAGGCAAATGCAGAAACTACCTCGTTCAAAGATGAGCTCTCTCAAGTTAATACACGACTAGATGATGTCACCAATCTAATACAGGCTATGTATAATAAAGTGGCAAATGGTAAGGAAAGTTCTCCACCAGTGTTAACTCCACGGAGTGAGCTTGGATCCACTTTAACCAATCGTCCTAATCTAGCACAAAACTTGGACAACATTTTCGCCAACTTGGATAAAGACAAGCCAACTGAAACTGAGAATGCACCTAATATTGTATCTCAACCACCATCTAAGTCCACTTACCCTGAGAATGTCCCAGTCATCATTTGTGATAAGTTTGGTAAAGATTTAGCTAAAGGATATATTGTGTCAGATGCTACAGCTGGATTATGTCACGGTAAACGTGTTTGCAATAGCGAGAAGAAGTTTATGTTGAGAATGTTCTCGACCCTGAAGCTCGTTTATGGGATACTCCTCAGGATGGCCATGAGACTTTAGCAGGTATGTTGGTGGCGGATTCCTGATTTGGCTCGAGTGTTGGTTGAAGAATGCTTGATTTTGGTCATCCTAATTCTCTAACTCTTTTTGAACTCAAGATACGATCGACTAGTTAGTTTAGCAAGTCTAGTATTATGTATCTTTTGTTCGTTATGGATATTATGCTTCTTATGGTTGTTTATGTATATCCGATTTTTATGCCTTGTATGAGTTATGACTTATATATTTGGTTATCTAAGTATATTTCAGCTCATGTGGGTTTCTATTTTTGGTTGGTTTCTTGAATATTTGCAACAACATTTTTGGTTGGTTCTTGCCACAGGTTAAAGCATATATTGTGATTTTTTTTTTTATTTTTTATTTCAGTATTATTTTTAACGGTTTTAACCGTTACTAATCCAAACATTAGTAATGGTTATAACCATTGCAAATTCTATTACTAATGATCAAAAGTGGAATCACAAAAGCGTTACTATTATATTTAGTAACAGTCATAAAGTGTTACTAATATTTAGATTTGTAACGGTTAAAACCATTACAATACCCATTACTAACGCTCAAAACTAGTGTCGAATAACCGTTACAATTATATTTAGTAATGGATTTAACCATTACAATAAATAACTTAGTAACGGTGTATAACCGCTACTAAATCTGTTAGTAATATTCCCCACAGGCAATTTACAATGGAAAAAAACCGTTACTAATATTTATACTAACTGTAAAAGACTGTTACAAATGGGTCCAAATGATATAGTGCCCCAATATTTGTTCAATTTTCTTCAGAAGGGCCCCAAAAAATACTGAGTGGGGACCAAAATAAATTCACACTTAACATATTACTCTAATTGTAATAGAGTCAACACAAATATTTGAAAAAATAAATGCATATGCACCATTGTAATCTAGTCCACCTTAAGTATTTCACCCAATCCTTCTTTTCTCACGCGCGTTCTTGTGTAGCTCAACCTATTAATTTTCGCTAGTCCAAACTTTATGAATTGTATTTAGTGATAAGCTCATATTAATAACAAAAAAAGTGATAATATGAACACCTATGGAATTAGCAAGGGGACACGGAATGCAGTAAGAATTATAATCACTAAACCTCTGAATTCTTAAAATTGGCCAAAAGAAAACTCACAAATCAACAATATAAGTTCTACTTGCAAAAATGCATGATTTGGTCCAAAAACATTTCTACGAGGGCACTGCCCCAAACCCCCGTTGTTCAAAGAGACCCGTCTTTCAATGTCCGCCTAAGGCACCCAATTTATCGAGCAGGCCCTATTTGCATATGTAGTTTTCCGGAGTCACTTGTGAAATCGAAGCTAGTTTCAAGCTCCACTTCGCGGTGAACCACTGTGCCATTAAACACAATTTTCGACCTCAAGAAATGATGTTCGTAGGATTTTCAAAGAACTTTTAGGAAGATTTTATCTTCTTCAAGAAACTTTTGATTTGGCAATCTATCGATTGAAATTTCACGAGTTTTGTAATTCTTAAGATCATTAGAAAATTAAGATCTTGAAGTATTTCCAATTTACCCAATTCTGGTAATTTTTGGGTTTTTCCTTTTCTAATCATTAGGATTCTGCGGTGTTTAATTAATTAAATTGTACATTGTCTTTGAGTAACAACTTTTGATGAATGAACAACAATTCTCTTTTAGATTCTTCCTTTTCTACTCTCTGGTATTATTAGCAAATCCAAGAGTTAGTAATTGAGACTTTTTTTTTGGGTAAAAAGTTGGTTGAGACTTTGGTCCTGGTATAATTGAGACTTTGATCCTGTCATAGTTGAGACTTTATTTAATCCTGCTATTGTTGTGACAATCATTAATAGATTTAAGGAAAGACAGTGAATTTTAAGTTCACACGGTTTAGCTTGCATTGCATCACTGTGACAGTTCATTCTTTAAGAAATTAGTAAACATAACTTAAACTAGCCCTTCTTAATTATTTTTATTTGATCGGTGTGTTGTATTTGGTATAGAAATAACGATGTTTACACCCTAATTTGGATTTTCCAAGGCACATGACGATCACGTGGCTTGATGACGTCATTATAGGAACAGGTAAGCAGATGAACAGCTGATAAGGCCAATGATGGAGGAAAGAATGATGTCAGAGATAGTTGCTCGCAAGGTCAATACATCCAATACGTGAATATCGGTGTTAAAATTGAGTAGGGTGACGCCAGGATATAAACGACACCTCGGCGTCAACGACTATGACCGTTGTTGCAAAGCAGGAAATGACAGCTATGGCATCGGTAAAGACACCTCAGCCTCGGTAAGAAAGGCCGAAGACCATCAAGATGGTTCTGTAAGACCCAGGAGTAGTGATCAACGGAGTAGAGAAGTGAAGAGCGTAAGATCGGGTTTGGATAATGACTCAGGATTCAGAGGGCGGCTAGTTGAAAATATCAGTCATACAAGACCGATGACCAACCAATGAAGGTCCTAAAGTGATAGGACTAGAAGCGGTATAAAAGGAGATGTGATATCAGACTTGGGAAATAATGGGTAGGTAATCTATAAAACATCGGTCAAATGAGACCGATGGGCATTGTTAGACTTTCTACAGAGAATAAGACCAAGATCCGTTAACCAACATGAATCAAGCCACTCAGAGAAAGATGCTATCGGTTAACTGGAATATGCTCACAAAGTAGTTAGGCAGTTAAACATGGGTGAGAACGTGTGCTTTAGGAGATGCTGAGGTGGAAGGAAAACAGTTACATGGAAGAAACATGGCAAAAGTGGGATCGTCACACAGATCATAGGAGATCATGGGACAAAGTGGAAGCAGTAACCTGTACACGCCCAAAAATCAGGGGCCACTTAACCCTACTAATCCCACTAACCTGAACGGTTATACACTCAAGTCTATATATAGAGCAGGGTGGGCAACATTTAAAGGGGCTAACACACACGCCACTTTTGCGCTAGCAGACTTTAGTTTCTCCTCATAACAATATTGTTTTTGTTCTTTAGTGATTTGTGAGTTCTCTCTACGAGTGTTTGTTATTGTTCTTTGAATGTTTGTAATCACTGCTTATTCAATCAATGAAGACGATGATGATTGTGGAGGTATTCTGAATCTCAGTTTGATTTGCCCTTTTTTTTTATTTGTTATTTGTAATTACTTACTTGTATCAGAGTAGAGTAAAAACCCACATTCTTGTTAAATTGAGTATTTTAACAAGTCGTCCAAATTAGAAGTTGGATTAGGTTATCACAGCCCCTTTGAGTCAACGCGGACTCTGGCACGCCCGAAGCACACAACACTAGAAATTATTATAAACAAACGCTTTTAATGGTAATATCCAGTAGAGGTAGAAATAGAAATAGAAACACGATAAAATGAAAAATATTATTATTTTATGAATAAAAATTGAGTAGCATGGAAACCTATGAACTTCACACTTTTTATTTTAATATAAAAACTAGAAAAAATTGAAGGCAGCTAAGAAGATGAAACAAATATTACATTTTTTCTTTTTCTATTTTTTTGGTTACAAAATAGAAATACATGTAATTTATTCCCACAATTCCGCCGGAGAGCATTGGACCCAACATCTATGGTGTCACCTATCTATTTTTAAATATGTAATGCCAACACTTACAGAGAAAGGATTTATTTTGAAGAACAAAAAAAAAAAAAAAAATAAATTTATTCTTGTCCTTTGCCGGTTGCAAACCCTTTATGACATGTCCTTATTTTGTACGTGTCTCTAGACAAATTTAAAAAACTTTTTTTTTGTTCTTCAAAATAAATCCTTTATTATTTGAACATCGAATCTTTAAATTGGAAAGGTTATGGATCTTTGTCTTTACTTTTGTCTCAAGTTGAATAAAGTTACTATAATTCGTCTCCGCCTAACATTTTGCACAAATTTTATGAACAAAAAAACCTTTGTTTTCATATTTGTCACTTTCTGAATCATTTTTAGAAACATTCTTTCTGAATCTACTTCTGAAATAAAATACTCCCTACGTCCTACTTTATATGGTTATTTTTTCTTTTTTAGCCGTCTCAAAATAGGTAATCACTTTGACTATTAATAGAATATTTTTCATTCATTTTCCAACAATGTCATTCTTAAATTTGAAACTTAGAGTAGTTGGTAAAGAGAAATAAATTTGTAAAAGGCCAGATTTGGAAGAATACAGAAAATTTAATGCCAGACAATGCATTAAATGATGTTTGCTTAAAAAGTTGGGTATACGAAGATAGTCATATAAATTGGGACAGAGGGAGTAAGTTTCTTGGAAGTTGAAGTCGAAAAAATGGATTAATTCTTTGTATGTGAGTCGACGTAATAACTTAGATGATTCATTTGAAAATTAATGGCTCGCATGGTAACGTCGTGATTTTTGTTTTCATTTTTTAAAATTGATCACAGTCAACTCCCAATAAAAAAAATGGAAACAAAAACTGTCTTGGGGAAACTGCTAAATTAACTCACCCACCCAATTTCTCTCCAAACTCCCCTTGTGCATTGATGAGGGTAGTACATGCAGCATCTATTGATGTACATATGGATGTTTTAAAAAAAAAAAAATTGAGGGTGTGTGTATTGACTCCCCCTTCTTCGTGGCTTCTGTTTTAAATGTCCATGCTGGTTTGGTTAAAAAAAACTCAAAATGTGAATACAATTCAGTGATAGAGAATTTATTCAAATAATTCAAAAAAAATATAAATTTGTTCCAATCAATCTACAAATTGTATCGCAAGGAAAATCATGAACATGAGAAGTTCTAAACACATCAATTGAATTTCGCGCCCTTTCCATGTGGTGATCTTATAGTGCGAGTCCTCCTCTCTCTGGAAAGCAGTTCGGCCAATCTACAAAATTTTGTAAAAAAAAAAAAAAAAAACCATACAAACATCAGCATATACAGAGAACGATAATTAAATTATATATGAGATACGTACTATAAGATTAAAAATGAGAGTTTAATAACTGTTTAATACCTTATTAGAGCCTCCTCATTAGTACCCCTATTACAAGGCTCACATATACCAGTCCCTAAATTCACCCTTGAAACAGGCTTTCTAAGCAAATCCTCGCCAACTTTCACTAGATTTTCCAGGTTTTCCTTTGTTGCAATGTCCACTGAGGACAATGTCTCACATAGTGTATCATCCTGCATTTTAATATTGTTAAGAACAAAGTTTTAAATTGGAATGAAATGAATCCAAAAAAAAAAAGGTTGACCAACAATAGAAACAAAAGGAGGGCCTATATATATATATATATATATATAATTAATTGTCTAACAAAATGACATATATATCTAGATAATTGTTTGGTAATTGTGTTTTAGTCATTGTCTAGGAATTAAGTTTAAAACTCATTATTAAGTTTAAAACTCATTATTATGGGAATAATGGTAAATTAATTAATTATCTTCAAAGTAATGTTTTGTATATGAGTAATATTTGGGGCACAAACAAGTTTCACAAATACACACTCTATCTCTCTCCTGAGTGGCACTGTGGGGTTCGAATAATTTCAGTAGACCCCACAGTGCCACCCAGGAGAGAGACACAGTGTGTTTGTAAGTGTCTGTAAAATTTGTTTGTACCCCCAACATTGTTGTTTGTATATTAATACTGAGGCCAACATTGATATAAAAGCGCACATGCATCTCCAAAAATCAACAAACTTACACACAAAATTTAAATTTGGACTTGGAAATGTTACAAAGAATTCAATAAATGTATATATACCTGAATTCGAAGGTAATTGTCTTCAGAGTGAAGGGCTTGAAAAACTGTTGAAATATGAAAATCAACCATATCACCACTTGATTGAGTAAAAGCATCAATTAATGGAGTGGAACCACCACTAGTCAACCATCCCAAAACTCCCCACTCAGCTGCTTCATTGGCATTGTGTCTTTTTTCAATTTTGGCTGAACCAGTTCCCAGAGATAGAACTATGTATCTATCATACTCTGTTGGCTTCATAGGAACAAAGTCTGGACTACCTCGGCTTATCTCTTTCGTCACTTCACTAATCGCAACCAGAGTCTACGTACGAGAACAAATAAATATTTATAATCAATTTAATTTGTTAAGAAAAATTTCTTATTAATTTCGAGATTCCAAACGGACTTGTAAAGGTCTTCAATGTAACAAAAGGGTTGATATATACCGGATTATTAGCTGCCACAGCACCATCAATGAGATTGAACTCTCTCACTCTTCCAAACAAGTCTTTGGTCTCAAAGTAATGGGCAGGGAGGAATGTTGGGGCAGCAGAAGTTCCTATGCATATATCTGAGAGTAACCCATCCAGACTAGGATTTTTCTTCACCTATACAATGATAAAGAATTTCAACTCTATATGATATAAATATATGTGTGTGTGTGTACATATATATTGCTACATTTTTTAACAACATGGAATTGAGGCTTTGGAATTTAGAATTTAATCAGAATTGTTAGGGTACAAACCTCGTAGCTGGAAAAGATGGTTGGCTGGAGTTGCTTGATGTCAAAAGTTGTGATCACAACATTAGTCACTGTTTGGTGCAACCTTGTGGTTCCCATTTTCTCATTAAGAATATTGTGGAGATACTTGCCATCATATTTGGGTCCTGATAGTGCCTTGACTACTTTTGTGGCATGCCCAATTGGAGAACTGTATAGTCAAAATCAAAACATATTTTTAAGTTTTATTAAATTTTATATTTATATGTATATTTTATAAAATATGTTATACCATTACATTTATATGCTGTTTAGACAATCTAAGATTTTTTTTGTGTGGTTTAGAAAAGAACCAATTTTGTGACTTAAAAATAAACCAATACAACACTGTTTTTTTTTTTTTTTTTTTGTAAGAATTAGATAAAATTAAATTTTGGTCTGAATATGTTGCATGTTATTTTAGATTCGTAAACAGACGTTAAGTAACGTGTCGAAGACAAGTTATGGGATCAATGTTCGTACCTTTCTTGAGGGAAGATTTTAGGGCAGTGTTCAAGATAGAACTCTTTAATGTCATTGGCAGCAAACACGGGGCGGTTCTTTTCATTTGGTGTAGTTAGCATACCGGTCACAATGCCTCCGGTGCTAGTCCCTGCTATTACATCAAAATAGTCTGCAATTCTTGCATCCTCACCGTCCAATTTCTGCATTAGACAAAAACCATCATTAGATCGTAGTACTTGAAGAAATGAATAATAATAATAATTCACGGGTAATGCTATGTTTCTTAAATTTGATTTCCAAATACTTATACAATTAATTATAATAAATGTTGTGACAGTGATTGATGATATAACTACTAAAGCACTTATAAACTAAATTTAGAATTTAAATTTGTGAAGCATGGCATTAGTTCCTAATAATTCACTAGAAAAGCAAGATTCATGTATATACGGGGGGTGTGTGTGTAGCCATATAATATATATGGGGCTAATGAATTTTACTTTTATCTACCTGAAGCTCACACTCTAGAAAATTAAGGATAATCCCAGGGATAATCCCTCTAATTCCACCTCCATCAATGCTTAGAATAGTGATAACATTTCCATAGGTTGGAGATTGCAAGGCCAATTTTTCTTCAACAATGAGAGTTTCAAGAGAAGGCATTGCTCTGCAAAAGAGAGAGAGAGAGAGAGAGAGAGAGAGAGAGAGATGTGTTGTGGGAGAAAATGGAGGATATTGAACAAGAGAAATGAAAACTATGAAATCTAGCTTGTGTAGTCTATTTAATATTGGAGAGTTTATTTATAGAGTCTCCTCTGCCTCAAGAATTAGATGTACGGTAATGAAATTATTGTTTCTACTTGACTAGTCACCAAAAGACAAGACCTAATAGTTTATTAATTTAATTGACGATGGCGATGGCTATCAGGCTATGGCGATGCATAATTTGGACTTGGTACACATGTCCAATAGAAGAGTTGAAGAAGTCAATATATGGTACAGTAATCACATCTCTCTGGTTGAGTCAAGTAAGTTTTTTTTGTTGTATTATCAAAAAGGTTTAGTGTTTGAGTCATGGGAAGCATGGTCACTGTATGGGGAATTGATCACTCGGCGACTCCAGAGTCTCGAGAGTTAGTCGAGGTGCATACAAGCTAACCCGGACACCTCCGATTATCAAATATATGTATATATATATATATATAGTTCAGCAATTGTTGTACTCGGACCATCAAAATTTCACAAGTTTTTAGGTAATGTGATTTTTTACTGAATTTTTTTCGGTGAGTGGTGTTTCATAAACAAATTAAGTAGTGTTAGAAAATAAAAGTGTCATCATAATTATTTTCAATTGCTAACTAAAAATGATACCCAATAGCTTACTGAAAACCTTTTTAGTTTAAAAAGGTTTTAAATATTATTGGAAAAAAAAATCGAAGTGTGCGATATGTTCGGTCTTCATCTAAAATAATCACTTACTTCATGATATTACATCCTTAATGTATACTTTTTAACCCTTAAAACTCAATATTAATTTTTAGTTTTATCAAACGGGGCCTTCAACTCTCGGATCTACAAATAATGGGATTCTTCTTGCACATAATGTAGGTGAGTCCCGTCACTTAAAAAACTTCACTCTTATTAACTGCAGAGTATCAAGTAGAATTGAAATGCCACATGGTATTCTCATGCATTGATTGGCTTTGCTGATTCATCAAAGAAAAAGAAATGGGACCAAAAAACAAGAAGGAAACTAAGTTCCTTCGAATTTTTCTCCATGCTTAAATAATATTAATTAAAAGTAGAAAAAAAAATCAAAATATTATTGTAACCTAAGAAATAGAAGAGAAACCAGCTCGGTTAGCCGAGTTGGCCAGGACTCATACTCCCCAATGGGGAGGTTGTGGGTTCGAGTCTCCTTAGCAGGAGGTGATCAAGGTAGATAATTTCTTTAAAGTGGGGTCTAACCTCGCCTTATGTGTGCGTGTGTTACTAACATCTAGGCTACTAACACCGTCTATGTCACAGAGTCGGTTAGAGTTCTGAGACACTGCTAAAAAAAAAAAAAGAAATAAAAGAGAAACATGAGCATAAAATCCTTTGTATTTTTCTCATTATTATTCATGATAACCAAACAAGAGAAAACATTTTACTTTGTGTTTTCATTTTTTTACTTCAATTAAAAAACCAGACGAAACCTCAATGCAAACATTCCTAAGTCCCAACTACTACTACAAGAAATGGTTTAATAAAAATAAACTATATTTTTTTTTGATGAGGAGAATAAATAAACTATTTTCAATGGACTAATTAATAGCTTTAAAATTATGTGAAATACTAGTCTCAGGTACTGAGTTCGTCGTTGTTGACTACAGCGGTTGGACTGTGTCACTGTGAGTCTGTGGTAGACAATGGGTAGATGCCAAGAATGTGCAAAAACGGAAATTTATTACTGATCTCATAATTGCACAAAAATAAAAATAAATAAAAATTGACCTCATTTGACTTTTATTGCCTGAGACAGTGACCGGCATGACTACGTCAAAAGCTCAAGCCCAGGAAACCAAATGCGACCTTTTATTTTCAAACATTGAATTGGGTGTGACCATTGGCTGGGCCTGGGTCGGGCTAATTCGGCCCAACCCAGTCTTGAACTAAAAAATTATTATCTTTAAGCTCAGTTTTAGGAAACAACAATAATAGAGATACACACTAAACGACACACTGTGCTTTAAATGCATGTACTCTGTGTTGTTTGAATTTTTTATATTTTTCTGTGCATCACTTACACAGCACAAGGTACATGCATTAAAGGCTGATGTGTCGTTTAATGTGTCTTTTGGTATGTATCCCTATCATCTTTGTTTAGGAAATATTGATGGGAGTTATTGAATACAGCCACCAAATTTCTCTACACATACTCTTTCTCAATGAAGTAGATCGGTGTAGAGAAATTGAATGGGTGTATTTAGCAGTTTCCAATATTCACACGTCTAAGACCATCTCCAAAGGAGATGTCAAAACTCCCACATCAAATGACTCATTTGATACACAAAAACACATTTGCTACATGAATAAAATTTCTGCACTCCAAAGGACACACCAAATGGTGATTATTTTAATGTATATATACTTTTTGCTTGTTTTTATAATCAAACTTCTTTTTATCACTTTTATGCCCTGCATTTATAGTTATTTGCGATTTTTTAAAAATTAAATTTTATTTTATCAACGGTTGTAGGCACTATTTCTCTCACTCTCTATGTATTAAATTAATGTTAAAAACTAAAGACACCCACTACCCAAACCGTCCGAACCCCCAATTCAATTTACATTTGTAAAACCCCCCATCTCTCTCCCTCTCTCTCTCTCTCTAAAATCACATCCAATTAATGTATATCAACTATGTTCTCTCTCTCTTTAAGACCCACCTCCCAAACCCCCAATTGATTTATACAAATTATCAAGCAAAAGACTGATTTTATTGGACAGTGGTGGAATCGGTGGTAGAAGGGTGGTTCGGTGGTGGAATCACTGGGTGGTTCAGTGGTGGAATCGGTGGTGGAAGAGTGGAAGGGTGGTTCGGTGGTGGAAGGGTGGAAAGATGGTTCAGTGGTGGGGCTAGAAAGGTGGTTCGGTGGTGGAATCATTAGGTGGTTCAGTGGTGGGGCTGGAAATGGTGGATTCTTTGATTAATTAGGGGGTTTTTGTGAAATTAATTTGTAAAGAGTGGATTTGGATTTGAGAATTGATTGCATGAGATTCATTTTTCAATCTGAAAGTATTATTTTGCTGCAATCATCAACCGTAGAAACTTTTCCTTGGATGAGTGGGTCAGTAAAATTGCTGCAGTTGTTTGCCTGCTTAGTTGGAGCTGGAAATGTTGACATGACAGGTCAAATTGGGTTGCTGCGAAGGGAATCTGCGACTGTTGGAGATGGTCTAAGGATGAACTAGGGATGGCAACGGGGCGGGTATGGGACGGGGCCCCCATACCCCGCCCCGCTTCAGTAAACCCTCCCCCTGTCCCCGCCCCGCCCCGCATAGTGCTCTCCCCTCCCCCGCCCCCGCCCCGCCCCCGGGGTCCCCGACCTCGCCCCGCCCCGATTATGTTTTTTTTTTTTTTTTGGTACACAAATTAAAAAAGTAATTTTTTTAATGCATTTTTTTCTCTAATAGTGCAGTTTTTTTTTAACTTACCTAATTAGTTCCCTAACAGTGCAGTTTTTTTTTTTAAAATGGTAATACACATAACTATTGAGGGGTAAAAATATAAATACAAACATATTCGGGGCGGGGGCGGGTTTTTTGACCCTACCCCGACCCCGACCCGACCCCGACCCGGGTTTTGAAAATCTCTCCCATACCCGCCCCTAACCCTATTAAGCCCCTCCCATACCCTACCTATTAGGGGCGGGGCGGGGCGGAGAACCCGGAAAACCCACCCCATTGCCATCCCTAGGATGAACTAGTCTAATCTATCTATCTATCTATATATAAAGGCTGAGGCAAAACAAACCTCTACAGCTTGCCACCTCAGCCTTCTACTCTACTCTGCTGTTCAAAATCCAACGTGGCAAAATTTAAAAAAAAAAAAAAACATCGTTCTTTCTCCTTCCAGCCCTAACTCTACGCCGCTTCACCTTCACAGTGGATCATTGACCGTCGCTCCATCACCGTCGTCTCTTCTTTTCCCCATAAACATGGAGCTTAAATACCCTCTATCCCCTATCTCATCCTCTATCTACATTCATCTATGTGTTCCCCCATGGCTCCATCTACGCATAAACTCCCAGCTGATCCACTCTCACTCGATAAGAATCTCCTCATTTTTCTTTCAAAATTTCACCCATAGATTTTAAAGTCCATTGATTGCTTACTTTTGCTTTAAGTTTTCTGCCCTGTCTTTTGAATTCCTAGATGTCAGGAAAATCCCCAAAACAAGTGGAGTTTGGACATAACTAAACAAAGGGAAAGAGAAAAGTATGAAAACTGAGCATAACTTCATATGGTTAACTTTCGAATCTGTACATTATGATCGTTACAGATCGAGAAAAAAAAATTCACAAACAAACATTACATGTTAGATAAACCCACGATTCCTCAAAACCCATCTGAGATCATTCAATTGTTTCTGAGAAATTCACCAGAAATAGCAAAATTCCGATCAATTTGAAGGGTATGGAAATGGGTAATCTAATCAATCATATTACAGGTCTTTTGTTTCTCGGGAAAATAGACAATTAAAGGGGTTAGAAAGAGGATTGGTGATGAGATGCTTGGTTATAATTTTGAGAAAGAGAGAATTTTCCTCAACTGGTCAGATTGCTCACACTTCTTTAGTCTGTTTTTTCATTCCATTTGTCCCCTCCTTTATTGTTGAAATTATAAATTAATCCATTTTGTAGAATCAATAAGGTGAAGTGCACTGTTAGAATGACTGGAAGTGTGTCTCTGTGAGGTATTCTCCACTAATTCTCTTTTCCCCCTTGCTTATGCCTACTATGTGTTTGACTATTTGCCTAAGTGGCTTCCATAATTTGCAACATTGTTAGCCTGCTAAACTAGCAAATATATATATATATATATATAAATCCAACTTGACAGCTTCATATAACGATGAAAGTCAAAAAGGGAAAAGGTGAAACTGAGAAGGGACACTCATTGGGCTACAAGGATGGATTTTCAATATGCCTACTAGGTGTTTGATCAAATGCTTATACACTAAGTAGAGGGTGATTTTGACTCTGTCTTAGAGCAGTGATGTAGGTTCTCTTAATGGGGCTGAAGAGCTCTTTATTTTGTTTTTGTTTTTTTTTTATGATGATATCGTTATACAGAAATTACAAGACAGCAAAAAGGAGCTGCATTATTAGTACTTTTCTCTAGAAGCAGAGAATGTGGCCACCAGCAAAGTCCATGCCTTATCAGTTCTTTGCCATGTAAATTTAGGTGGCACTCTCATAAAAAAAAAAACTATGTTTTCCTTGGGTGTGTGTGTCATTCTTTTCCATTTGATACGAGGATTAATAGGCTCTTCAGATTATGGATTGTCACTTTATTTGGAAGATAAATGTTGCATGCAATCGGTGAAGCAACCTAGGTTCTAATGCCATCATATATATTGCCCAATTCTTTATCACCAAATTCAAGGAAAAAGTTAAGGATAGAAGATAAGAATAAAGAAAACATAAAAAACTGAGAAATGTTAGTTTCCATAGTTTTTGTGAAGGATATTTATACGACATGGTGTGACAACATTGTTTTGACAAGAAAAAAAAAACTTCGAGAAAAGGAAAAAATCTACTGAGTTAGAATGTTGATTTTTTGTTCGCTGATCCTTTTCTCATACAAACAGCCCCCAATCAGCCCCTTATTAGTCCCCAAATTAGCCCCTGAACAGCCCAAGCATGAATTCCTATAGCCTCAAATTTAATAGCAATAGACTATCAAACTTTGAACCCTTAGTTAGCTGTTCATAATTTTAAGCCGTTTGAAGTTGAGTTAGTCCCGGCTCACAGTATTAAGGAGATTAGTGCTTGTATGACTTCATGGAAATGACAAGGTTCATTTGGTAATTTTCTATTCTCTAATGGACTTACTTTTTAAATTGTTGCATAATTTATCTTAAATGGCATCCCTACTATCTATCCTAACACATGCATAATGCAAATGGACAATTCGATTGAATTATTAGCTAATGCATTGTTGAGTTTTTTTTAGAAACATTAGACAAGGAGTCAGTATTACACTTTCATTTGCATTTTCTCTTTTTGGAGAACGGCTTTCATTTGCAAATAGGTTCATTATTAGCTCATTAAAGTACTGCCATATGAGAGATTGAACTTGATTTGAAAATGGAATGGGGCAGTGTTCTATATAATAAATAAATAAATAAAAGGGCAGCCCAGTGCACGAGGCTCCCGCCATTGTGGGGTCTGGGGAGGGTGAGATGTACGCAGCCTTACCCCTGCAAGCAGAGAGGCTATTTCCAGTATATAATTAATAAATATATATATATATATATATATATATTTGTCACGACTCATCCCACTACGCGTGGAAATAGGACACGTGGCACGCCACCAAGGCTCATCCAAACATCCTCTAACGATACGCAGCGGAAAGAACTTTAAAACAACCCTGAGTATTTTAAAACTTTAGGGAACATTACCCTTTGAATTGAAATTTCCTTGAAATCAGTTATAAAAAGTTTTGGCCAAGTGGAAACACATTCAAAAGAATCAGTTTTGAAAACAGAGGTTCAGTCGACTGTGCCTAGGGTCCAGTCGACTGTACTTAGCAGAAATCAAAACCTAAAATTCTCAACAGAGGTCCAGTCGACTGATCAGGGAATCTCAGTCGACTGTGTTAGGCAGAAACAAAATGCAACACTTCCAAAAGGAAAGCCAGTCGACTGATCTGGGGACCAAGTCGACCGCACTGGTTACAATTTGGATCAGTTGCTAAAATCTATAGTGAATCAGTCGACTGATCAAGGGTCCAGTCGACTGTTTCCATTACTATTCACTTTCAGTGTCTCAAACACACGAGATTGAGTCGACTGACATAGGGTCCAGTCGATTGCTCCCCTGCTGGGCAGCCCTGTTGTGAAAATTAACAACTCATGCTTCTCCACACTAACAACAATCACAACCATAACTCAAATACAACATTTAAACATAACCACAGACGTTCAATTACAAGATTTCAATACTACGAAACTAATTCATAGTTCTATTACAACATATTATTACAATTCCCAATCCTTACACAAGTTTTAGGATTTAAAACAAAAACATATACAAAGGTGATTTCCCCGGCGTTCATCGGCCTCACTCATCACGCTACTTCTTGTCTTTCTTCTTACCTGCAATGGAGTACATCTCCACTGCTCAGCTATATACTGAGCGTACAATTCTAAATGTATGCTTATATGACAGTTCATGGTTTAAGTATCTAAAACACATAGCAATAGTCTCTAGGGTGAGTGGTACGCATACATCCGGTCGATGCCGTAGGAGGCCCACCTCTCCCACGCATCTCGTACACTGGTTGGGCCTTCCTCCACACCAGGTACCGTGTACTAGTTGGGCCCACCTCCAATCCAGACACAACCACAATTCTAATTCCATTTCATTCACAATCATAATCCTCAAGGTTCGAGGGGCTTACCCCGGATGAATTTGCACCAAACTCCCCTTTGACCCAAGTAGACACATAACATGCTCACATAAACAGTTATACATGCTTTTCATGTAATTTCACGTGCATAATTAACGGGCCTAATTAATACATGAATTTCGCCCGGATCCAAGGATATCAAAGTTGATGTTCAAAACATGAAAATCCATATATTTCATAGATCTAGAATTCATACCTCGTGAGATTCTCTTCAAACTTTGAAGGATCGTCTAGGGGGCTAATCAAACGTCGGATTTCAAATTTGGGATGATTCCTACAAGTTTTACTAGATTTTCCCAAAAGTCTAGAATTAAGATTTTTACAAAAATTGGCCAAACACGGCTTAAGTGGTATCAAAATGAAGATCTTACCTTCACGAGTTCAAATCTTGAATTTGGTGAAAAACTAACAGACGAAAGGTCGCCGATCGTCGTCGCAAAGCCCGTGGCAACAAATCCCCTTCTCTCTCCTCTCTCTAGATATTTTAGAAGGATTTGGATGAGAATGAATCTCATCCACCACTATTTATAGAAAAACTTTTTGGGAATTGCGTTTACCTCCCCACGAGTTCCTCAAACTTTCTCATTAGCTCTCGAAACTTCGCACACGCCCATTTTATAACTTTACAAGTGAAAATGATAAATTTCAGAAGTTTCCGACTAAGTCTCGTTTGGTCCAAAATAACGTCCAACTACTAAATTATGTGAAATCTCTGCACCACCTACCTTTTTATTTAACGTGTCACTCACGTTCTCACCACAGTTCTCAAAATTATATATAACAATATTAAGATTACTAGAAACTATACTACACAGGTATAATTCACTATTCACGAAATACCAGATATATCAAATAACATTTAAATCATATAAATGTCATTTAATTGTGCCAATGCAACATGAAAGGCCATGTTCCCGTGTCCTCACTAACACCTTACTGTTGACTCACAGTCAACCTCAACTCAATCCAATTATCAAATAACATTGATAACTCACAAAAGTCAATATACATGATAAAACAATGATTTTCTGGAACAGGTGTGACTACTCTCCCCTCCAAAAAGGAAGTTTGTCCCCAAACTTAAACCATCTTCTCAAGTCACCAAGACTTCACGCAAGTACTTCCAACATTTGCTACATACACAATCCACTTCACTGAGATGCCACAATCTCATGAGGAAAATAACTCCTCAGGCTCTTAAGGAAAATAAATCCTCAGAGTCCCTGCCTCAATCTGATAGAAGATTCAAACAGAATCCTAGCAATACCCCGAAGCATCTCGATAATTGAGAACATCGATACCTGAGTAGAACATACTTCATAGTCTACCCTGACATTCAATCCCATCGCGATATCACAACGTTAACTCCCATATATCTTCATTTTACTTGTCACATTTCATATTCAAAACTCAAAAGTTTCATCACCTTACTCAAACCCAATACAACCGTTCATCTCTCATTCACCTATCTTGCTTTTTGACTAAAAGTCGTTGACAACACGTCTTAGCTGGTGCACAATCATACACGATTCTTCATCTCGAAGTGAACCAAAATCAAGCACTAACATATACGTACACCTCGTCGATAAGCCAACGCTTCAATCAACTGTTTCGCACTATAGATTCGATCCCTCATCCCGTTAACCACAAGATACTTGTAGAACAATAATGTGTTTTTCTAACGACTTTCCATTTCTTATCGAGTTACACTCTTTCTTCCCCAGAACGCCATATCACAATAACATCAGTTCAATGAATAGCACTTAGTCGGTAGTGCGTCGCACTAATATCCTCTCTATTTTTCATAATACTTATCATTTCGTTTCAATTTAACCCATCCTGTACCATACTTTCAATCACACGTGCCTCATCATATACCATTCAAATTTCGAGCTTACATACGTCCCAAAGCACTCACAATGAGGTCAAACATATTCATCATTTAGCTCTCCAAAGTATGCACCCGAACTACTGCCGATTGAAATAGAAGATCACACCTAACAGTTTTGATTTAGAACTTTCATCCAAGTCAAACACATTTCTTCCATGTTGTTCTTTTAAAACAAATTGATTTAAAATTACGCATAATACTTCATCTCCTTCTCAACACAATTACTCCCAATATCCATCGTAACGAATAGCATTGTTAATCAAAATTTGACTTAGCCAATCATGCACGTAACACAAAGTGTATCATAACATATCCTCTTGTTCAGAACATATCCTGTTTCTATCCCAAACCGTTGATCATTCACAATCCATCATGTTTACCTAGTGTACTCACACTCTGAGCCAATCACTTTTCTTTCGAAGATCTCAACTACAATGTAGTCCATTCTCATATCAGTCCAGGTAAATCCACTGCCATTTATGTAGTTTAGAACTCTATACATCTCTGGTGTTTCACTTTCATCTTTGCAGAAGTCCATATCGTTCACACTTCTGTATCTCAACTCTCACTGAGTTCTTGACAACTGTTCACACCGAGCGTATAGTCGTATAACATCTCAAGGAACCATACCTTATTCCGACATTCAATGTTTCATAACCGTAGTTGAATCTGACTCAATTTCCAATTTAACTTTCTAGTCCTTTATTTATGCTATCTGGGTCTCCAATCCATTATTCCTGAATAACCTATTGCTCACAGCATTAATGTAATCCCCACATACAATCTGAGGATAAGCCGGTAATTAAATCGTCCCACAAAATACTATAGCCTCACTGCGTTCAATAAATTCCATATCGACTTCCAATTTACATACCTTTCACGACAATACCCCAAGGAAAAATTCTCACTCCGGTCACCAATGGCAACTGATTCCTAACTGTCATCTTTCACGTTCTTCACACTTTATGGATCTCATCAAGTTCTTGATTGATCAAGCCTCAAATCATTCATTACCTCAGGTTACCCTAATACTTAAATCAAAGTCGAGCTCCCTTTGGAACAATACTCAAATCAACTCGGTTAGTGACACTACCTCCAGCTTACTACGTCCAAGTGTACAACACTTCACTAACCCCTTACTTTTACATTTTCACGTTTATAATCTGCTCATATAGAGCCCATTCATTTAACAAACACTGTTGTCTCTCAAGCACTAAGCATACCATATCCTTCCACGATACTCGTCTTCCAAGGTCTACTTGATACTTAATCATAAGTATTTAAAACAAATTTTCTTACTCAACGAAAGTTTTATTTTAAAACATTTTAAACACTTTAAAATTTTCTTAGGGTGGAATTCGACATTCTCAAAACTCTCCAACCTTATTGGAATCCAGGACACTGAGATCGTATTTCATTATATCCACCATTGTCCTCCAACCATTTTCCATTTCAACTATCATATCCGATAATGTACTCAACGTAATACCATGTCTTCCTCCCATTCTTACCGGTTCTTTTCACTTACTCATTGAAGCTTCGTCTTTCCAATTTATATTCACTCCTCTCAAACTATATTGATTTACCCAAAGTCTAGTACGCAAAGTCTAAGCATGTCTTCCAATGTCTGAATCGTCCGTTCTGACTGTCCGTCGATCTGAGGATAAAATGCAGTACCGAACTCAGTTTAGTACCCATGGCTTCCTGTAGACTTCCCAAAACATCGATGTAAAACAACTATCACGATCCGATATAATCACTGTTGGAACTCCGTGTAGTCGTACAACCCCTTTCACATACAATTCCGCCAACCTTGAAGGTTTAGTCGTATTGATCGGTAGATAATGCGCTGATTTTGTCAATCTATCAACCATAACCCAAATCTTATCATTCTGATTAAACGATCGTGGAAATCCCGAAATAAAATCCATCGCGATCCCATCCCACTTCACTTTGACACTGGTAATGGTTGTAATAGCCCCGCTGGTACTTGTCTCTCTGCCTTCACTTGCTAACATGCTAAACACTCAGACACAACTTGGCAACTTCTCGCTTCATACCTCTCCACCAAAAGTTTTCTTGTAAATTCCGGTACATCTTGTCACTCCCCGGATGAATTGAATATTTAGTACGGTGAGCTTCCTCTAAACGTCACTCCTGGATTAGCTTTAACCTTACCGTAGTCAACTGTATCATCTTCGGTCTTAACAACTTTCTTTTCCCAACCTCGATCCCACAAATCGGCGACTGACACTTATGCCCATACAACGTTTCATACCTGTGCCATTTTCGATACTTGACTGAAACCCGTTACTTCTACTAACCGTAGTTTCAAACCGTCAAAGCGTACTCTATCATTTCCATTTTTAATCCTTCATCCTAGGTTAATCCTTAAATACCACTTCCCACTTCCCACTTATACAATCAATCTGATAGTTTTTCTTACTAACCTTTATATTACATCTGAATCCACCATGATACCACGAACATTTGAAACTAGGTTCAGTTGAGAGTAACTCGTTAAGATATTTCTCAATTCCCAATACATACCACAAGATAGGTTGAGAGATTCCTCAACCGTCCAACACATACCATAAGATAGGTTGAGAGATTCCTCAACCATCCAATCATCCCATATACCGCACAATAAGTTGAAAGATTCTTCAACTACCCAATACACACCGTATAAGATAAAACCATAAGATAATCCATACGATTACACCGGAGGTTAACACCGTAAGATAAGGTGAGAGATTCTTCACCGACCCCATACGCTAGCAATACATATTGCTGGACTATCTTTCTATCATAAACCTTCTCTTATGTCACAATGATTAACCAAGGTCTGGAACAAAACTCTTATCAATCAATCTCAATCCCAAAACTTCACTACGAACAATTTCCTTCATTTTCTATGTGGACTATGCAAAAATCTCCTCTGACATTCACTATTCAAACTCCGCTCTCTGTTAGATCCCTCAAAGGACACTCGTTACTATCGTTGAAAACATCCACCGATTCGACCAAAATCATTTCATTCCATTTAGGAATTCAATGGTCCACCACTACTAGGATATCATCTCTCCCTCGTATCACCACGCAAAGCCTATGATAACACTCCCGGTAAGTCTTATCTCATCACGCAACTCTACATCCGTATGATTCAACCGATTCCCGAATGCATAAATACTATGCATGTATGACAATAACATAATCATGTATGTATAACAACATACCATATGCATCAAACATCTCTACAATATGTGGATGCAATCTAGAACATGTGACAATTCACTCAACATTCCACTCGTCGTCGAACGTTCCCAAAGTTTTGTTACCTATAGCTTTGATACCAATAAATGTCACGACCCATCCCACTACGCGTGGAAATAGGACACGTGGCACGCCACCAAGGCTCATCCAAACATCCTCTAACGATATGCAGCGAAAAGAACTTTAAAACAACCCTGAGTATTTTAAAACTTTAGCGAACATTACCCTTTGAATTGAAATTTCCTTGAAATCAGAGTTATAAAAAGTTTTGGCCAAGTGGAAACACATTCAAAAGAATCAGTTTTGAAAACAGAGGTTCAGTCGACTGTGCCTAGGGTCCAGTCAACTGTACTTAGCAGAAATCAAAACCTAAAATTCTCAACAGAGGTCCAGTCGACTAATCAAGGAATCCCAGTCGACTGTGTTAGGCAGAAACAAAATGCAACACTTCCAAAAGGAAATCCAATCGACTGATCTGGGGACCCAGTCGACCGCACTGGTTACTATTTGGATCAGTAGCTAAAATCTACAATGACTCAGTCGACTGATCAAGGGTCCAGTCGACTGTTTCCATTACTATTCACTTTTAGTGTCTCAAACACACAAGATTCAGTCGACTGACATAGGGTCCAGTCGACTGCTCCCCTACTGGGCAGTCCTATTGTGAAAATTAACAACTTATGCTTCTCCACACTAACAACAATCACAACCATGACTCAAATACAACATTTAAACATAACCACAGACGTTCAATTACAAGATTTCAATACTACGAAACTAATTCATAGTTCTATTACAACATATTATTACAATTCCCAATCCTTACACAAGTTTTAGGATTTAAAACAAAAACATATACAAAGGTGATTTCCCCGGCGTTCATCGGCCTCATTCATCACGCTACTTCTTGTCTTTCTTCTTACCTGTAATGGAGTACATCTCCACTCCTCAGCTATATACTGAGCATACAATTCTAAATGTATGCTTATATGACAGTTCATGGTTTAAGCATCTAAAACACATAGCAATAGTCTCTAGGGTGAGTGGTATGCATTCATCCGGTCGATGCCGTAGGAGGCGCACCTCTCCCACGCATCTCGTACACTGGTTGGGCCTTCCTCCATACCAGGTACCGTGTACTGGTTGGGCCCACCTCCAATCCAGACATAACTATAATTCCAATTCCATTTCAATCACAATCATAATCCTCAAGGTTCGAGGAGCTTACCCCGGATGAATTTGCACCAAACTCCCCTTTGACCCAAGTAGACACATAACATGCTCACATAAACAGTTATACGTGTTTTTCATGTAATTTCACGTGCATAATTAACGGGCCTAATTAATACATGAATTTTGCCCGGATCCAAGGATATCAAAGTTGATGTTCAAAACATGAAAATCCATATATTTCATAGATCTAGAATTCATACCTCGTGAGATTCTCTTCAAACTTTGAAGGATCGTCTAGGGGGCTAATCAAACGTTGGATTTCAAATTTGGGATGATTCCTACAAGTTTTACTGGGTTTTCCCCAAAAGTCTAGAATTAAGATTTTTACAAAAATTGGCCAAACACGGCCTAAGTGGTATCAAAATGAAGATCTTACCTTCACGAGTTCAAATCTTGAATTTGGTTAAAATCTGACAGACGAAAGGTCGCCGATCGTCATCGCAAAGCCCGTGGCAACAAATCCCCTTCTCTCTCCTCTCTCTAGATATTTTAGAAGGATTTGGATGAGAATGAATCTCATCCACCACTATTTATAGAAAAACTTTTTGGGAATTGCGTTTACCTCCCCACGAATTCCTCAAACTTCTCATTAGCTCTCGAAACTTCGCACACGTCCATTTTATAACTTTACAAGTGAAAATGATAAATTTCAGAAGTTTCCGACTAAGTCTCATTTGGTCCAAAATAACGTCCAACTACTAAATTATGTGAAATCTCTACACCACCTACCTTTTTATTTAACGTGTCACTCACGTTCTCACCACAGTTCTCAAAATGATATATAACAATATTAAGATTACTAGAAACTATACTACACAGGTATAATTCACTATTCACGAAATACCAGATATATCAAATAACATTTAAATCATATAAATGTTATTTAATCGTGCCAATGCAACATGAAAGGCCATGTTCCCGTGTCCTCACTGACACCTTACTGTTGACTCACAATCAACCTCAACTCAATCCAATTATCAAATAACATTGATAACTCACAAAAGTCAATATACATGATAAAATAATGATTTTCTGGAACGGGTGCGACAATATTGTAGAAGATTAGTTGAATTTTTGGCTCTTTTGTTTTGATGACAGTGGTATATTCTAAACCAAGTTGTAGTGATTTATGCCACTACCAAACTGAAGTTTGCCTTTGACATTTGTTCGCTAACGAAACCTGGAATATACATACATAATATATACACATATATGTTAACATCTAGCCCAGTAAAAAAAAATGCTTATAGTCCAATTTTCCAACAATTTAACATAGATGCTTAACCTATCATTAGTTAACATCCTTAGCTGATTAACCTTTTCTCCCCCCTTTCTTATAACTGCTTCATCTTTTACAAACTTTGAATTTAACTACTAGGATGAAGTGATTTTTACCCTTCACTAATTATGCACCTTGTAGATGAGCGAAATATGCCAACTTTATTATATTGTTGGGCATACTGCGCGTATATGCCCATCATTAAACATAAGATGTGATGTTCCCAACTGTCTTGGTGTTATGATCCTTCATAATCATTCGTTATGATCCGATTGAATTCGTTTCTGTGTGAGGTATGCGGCTTAAATGGGCATATGCCTTGCGACTGCCCATCGTCAAGGCCTTTCCCCATGGTAGACAACCGCAATGATGCACCGTTGTCTGATATGGAAATGCACGAGGAGTCTATCCAATATTTGTTTGACGAAAGTGAATGGTCACATGGAGAATTCACTTTAGATTTTGTCGTAGGCCATATATTCTGTGATTGGTGTGGCGAAGAATTAGAAGATCTGTAGGAGAAGCAAGGCTTGGATGTGTTGGCTAGATCGCAGAGGAAGGAGAAGAAAATAATAAAAAAAGAAGTGCTTTTTTTTTTTTTTTTTTTTTGAACGGCAAGTCAATTTCATTAAAATAGCCAATAGGCCAGGAGAGATACAACACCCCAACCAAGAAATACAATGCTCCAAACTATATTTCCAAAGGTATCCAATCAAAGCCCCTAATAAGGACTAGGAAAAGCACATTTTATAAGCAAAGATTGCCCCAGAAAGCAGTAACTTTTCCCATCTTTAAACCAATAATTGATCTCCACCATTTAGCTTACAAATCCATATCTAGCAGCTAATGAAGGATTGTAATGGATATGGCATCTACTGGCTTTGCAGTCAAGAGACGCCTCAGTGCTTCACAAGCCCTTGACATTTCAGAGAACCTAAGATAATACTAACTAATAATAAGCTTTAGGAGCCGAGACGACGGTCATTTTTCAATCATGCCTCCCAAAATATGTTCAACCAGTTGTCATTGTCAATCTGCCAAATTGTATCCCCAACCATCAATCTGGATCAAGACTATGTGAGGATGGAAACCAACAGAACCATCAGGACAAAGTCTATAATGATCCATCCACACAGACTTGACTTCACAACAAAATTCCTATGGCTTATCCAATAATCCATTAAGAACTGACAGACTGACAGTACTCTATAATCAGAAGCAACACTTCATATTAGTTCCTGCGGCACCCCAAAAAGAGCACGAAGGCCTGATCGGTCAACTTCAACACAGCAATCCATAATACAGAAGTAATGCATCAAAAATCAACTCGATGGTTTGTGCTAATAAACAAATACTCCCCAGCTGAGAGTCCAAACGAAACATCTTTACGGATATCCAAAGGCAGCAACAATCTTGACTGTTTTAGCATCAATATTCCCAATCACAGTAGTGCTCCTTGAACAGTATCAATCCCTCGACTAAAGAAATAAGCAAGAGCCCCCAAATTGGGCCAACACTTGAGCGAGACGATTACTACTTCCATGTAGCATTCATCAAACCTTGCACATAACTTTAAGGACTTCACAATGTAGAATGTTGTGGCAAAGAGTCTGTGTTCACGAATTGCGGGGTAGATTTCCCCCTGCCCCTTTCAAGTCAAAGTGTCAGCAAAATCACAAGTAACAATTCAGCAAACACATGAACCAAAACCTCCCCGAACCAACAGCATTCCCAGGCAGCCACAAAGCTTCCCCTCCTTATACCGATTCCAATAGCTCCTGTCAATCATCTCACTAATGGAGCCCCGATCCTCACGTTCACCTATAAAAATGCTTTCAAAGCTCACTGCCACGAGACGAAACTATGGAGGTAAGAAACATCATCACTCCTAGAACCACCATTTTTCCTTTGTTTCCTTCAGAAAATTAGCCCACCATTAACAGCTCAAAATCATAAGTTCAAACGTGCAGACTATAAATTTGTTGCTACTGTCCTCTCATTCCAGACCCCCTCCCATTGCTCATTGCACATAGCCAACTTAACTCATTTCAGCCACTTCTCAATGATTAAGACTAAGTGGTTAGAATTCAAACATCTCCAGTGTTCTTCGACTTAGATACATTTTCCTTTACCTACCCTTATTATTGCATTCATTGGCACTTTGACCTCCCAAGACAGGTTCTTTTATTCCTATGTAGAGCTTGATCAGTAACTATTGTTGTTGACCCTTTGCCAGAATCAGCAGCGTATGAACACAGAAATAGGTCACAACGCTCGAGCTTACAACTCTGTCGTAACACCCATCAGCAGACCTCTCAACTTGCCAACCTTAATAGCTTCCATGTCATTGACTAGCACTTTGAATCCTGACCAGCAGAGTTGGAAAGGATATCCCACATACACCCAGCCTTGATAACCGATAGTAATTACACCGACTGATCAGACATAACACCGCAATCTTATGCCAACAACATCCCAAAATCCCAGCATTACCAAACCAGCAGCCCAAGAAAACTTCACTTAGCAGCAGCCATATTGACAATAGTAGTAGCAAAAATTTGTCAGCATAGCACAATTTTGACAGCGCATTGAAAGGCCCCAAATTGGAAATCATTCCCATGGTGATGAGTCATTCCAACCCATCACCAGAACAATAGATTTCTTTTACAAATAACCACTCCGCTTGCACACAAAAAAACACCCCTTAAACAGGGACCAAAAGAAAACCCGACGCTATTATGGAAATTTCACTCGATCTCACACCCAGTTGACATCCTCAAACTGAATTTGAGCACAAATGTCCATAGCAGCCCCAGCCCATTTTGCCAGAATTATACCCTTCTTGGCATCCATTTAAAATTGTGTTAAAAATGCAACTTAAAAACACATGGCAATCTGAACACTCCATCTACACATCCAACAAAAGCACCTAACATAAAGACAAACACACGCAACACGAAATTACCCAACACGAAGCGAGCACACACACCAAACACACACCAAGTAGAGTGTTAAGCACTCCCACATCACAGAATAGACAACCCGAAAGAAAAAAACACACACCAAATTAACCCCTCCCACCCCCACACACACATCCTTTTACCCATCATATGTACACATAATACTCCTGAAACTCCGAATCAGAAGAAAGCCCGAAAATCCGCACTTCGCGATACCCCCTGCTTTGCCAAATTATCCGCCAATTCATTCGCCTCCCTGAAAATTTTTACAACTGACACACCACCAGTAATTCGTAACATATTGTGGATTTGATTCAGGGTATTTGAATATCTCCAACATGAGGTATCCTCACCATTCACCCAAGAAACACAGTTATAAGAATCACTTTCAATTACCAAGTGAGAACCACGAATTTCATTTTGAGAAGTATACATAACCAGTGCTTCAAGAACAGCACGTAACTCTGCATAGTTCGAATCTGCAATTCCAATGTTAATAGAAAACATACCCTTTACCTTAGCATTACTGTCTCTCAAAACGCCACCAACCCCTGCAGGCCCTGGTTTGCCAAACGCTGATCCGTCCACATTAAACTTTAAAACTCCAATCGTAGGAGCAATCCAATTAATATTTCTGGGAATTCTACGGCTGCTTGAAGCTTCACAAGCTGACTTAAAATTGTATAACAAATCATTAATCGACATTCTCGCTTCCTTCTCCTTAATATTGATCCACCAAAGAACCCTGGCCTTAATAATGTCCAATAAACCTGAAGAATCAAAATTTGCCCCTTCAAACACCACTTTATTCCTAGCCAACCAAATTGACCAAACAATTGCAAAGAAACAAATAGTCCATGCTTTCTTGAGACTACTAGTAGGGCATAGCCCTTGCCACTGGCACCACCAATCAGCAATGCATCTTGGCATACAAAAATTGATTCCCCACCAACTAAGACAATTTTGCCATATCCATTTAGACCATTTACAATGGATAAACAAGTGATTGACGTCCTCAATATCCTCCCTACATAATCCACAATCCAACTCACCCCCAAGATTCAAACCCAATCTGCTCAAGGCACATTTAACTGGAATGCGCTCTTTCAGCAATTTCCAACAGAAAACTTCAACATTCGGTGGTACTAGCCCTTTCCACACAGCCCCTTCGACTTTCAGTGCAGCAAATCGAATATTCTCCAAAGCATAACCAAAAGATTTAACTGAGAATAATCCTTTCGAGTCATATTTCCAAATCACGCGGTCTGATCTGAACTCATTAAGGATCATTGGTCCAATTGTCCCCAAAAAATCATTCCACTGATTAACTTCCCACCCAAACAGACCTCTGCGCAAATCAACTCTCCAAACCCATATATTGTTTTCCCAAAATCCATACTCAGAAACAAACCCTCCCTTGTTGACCGCCAACGCATATATACGCGAGAAACACTCCTTCAAACTCCTGTCCTTAGCCCAAATATCTGACCAAAAGCGCACCTTCATTCCATTTCCAAGAAAAAAACCAAGCCCCGTTCGAATAACTAAAGCAACATCATTAATATCGTGAGCCACAGAGAACCATCCTTTTAAGCAAGGAGAAAGAGAGTTCCTACTATTAATCCGTAAGAACACCTCTTGAGCACATACCCCATATTTAGCACAAATAACTCTTTTCCACAAAGCATCTTCCTCGCAGCCAAATTTCCAAAACCATTTCGCAAGCAATGCATAATTTTTATCAACAACTCTCCCGATACCCAGCCCACCTTTTTTTTTACTTAAACAGATTGTACCCCAGTCCACCAAATGCATTTTCCTTTTATCCCTAAGACCACTCCATAGGAATCAACGTTGTATAGCTTCAATTTTAGCTGCTACTCCACATGGAATTTTAAACATGGACATAAAGTAAAGCGGCAAGCTCTTGAGTACAGATTTTATCAATGTTACCCTCCCTGCCATAGACAGCAAACTATTCTTCCAGTTTGCCAACTTCTTCTCAATTTTCAGGACCATTGGATTCCAAGCCGCAAGAGATGACATTCTGGTACCCAACGGGATACCCAGATAATTCAGCGGTAGTCGACCTTTCTTGCATTTTATCAACACAGCCCATTCCTCCAGATTGGCTTCACTGACATTAATCCCCACTAATGTACTTTTTGTGAAATTAATCTTCAACCCGGATGCTACCTCGAAACATCTCAACAGCCTCTTAATATTTAAAATTTGGATACAATCCGCACGACAGAAAAACATAGTATCATCGGCAAATTGAAGGTGAGTAATCGAAAGATTTCCCCCACCTATCTTATACCCCTCACATAAACCCCGAGAACATGCTCGGTGTACCATAGCAGCTAGGCCTTCAACAGCAACATTAAACAGAAATGGAGACAGTGGATCCCCCTGCCTTAAACCTCTGAATACCCTAAACTCGTCCGTTGGAGACCCATTGACCAGCACCGAAATGGAAACATTCGATATACACTCATGGATCCATTTTCGCCATCTAGCCCCAAAACCCATCAATTCAAGTGTTCGATCAAGAAATCCCCAATCGATACTATCATAAGCTTTTTCAAAATCCACTTTAAAGACCACTCCCCATTCACTATTTTTCTTCATCGAATCAATCATTTCAAGAGCAATGAGTAAATTGTCCGTTATTTGCCTACCTTTCATGAACGCCGACTGATTTTCACTTATCAAATTTCCCATCACCTTCTTTAACCGATTGGCTAGGATTTTTGCAGTAATTTTATATAAGCCACCCACCAGACTAATTGGTCGATAATCCGTGATTTCCTTTGGATTAGATACTTTGGGGATCAATGATATAAATGAGACATTAAAACCCCGCCCAAATTCACAAGATTCATGAAAATCCCTAATGAACCGCATAAAATCATCTTTTATTGCCTTCCAATTCTTCTGAAAAAAATTCATGTTGAATCCATCCGGGCCAGGTGCTTTCCCCCCCTCACATTCATTAACTGCTTTTAGAATTTCCTCCTCAGTAAATTCACTCTCCAACATACATGATTGATCCCTGGAGATCGGCGAACAATCAATTGATCTTAGGAAAGGTCTATTACCAAAGTTGTTCTCGAAATGCTTCTTGAAGTGCTGAAAGATCGCAGATTTAACCTCCGATGGTTTAGACCATACTACCCCGTCAACCAATATTTTCGCCACACAATTGGTTCTCATACGATTGTTCGCAATTGCGTGGAAAAAGCTAGTATTTCTATCCCCCTCACGAAGCCATTTAACCCGTGCTTTTTGCCTCCACATAGATTCCTCCATCTTGTACGCCTTCCACAGATCCAGCCATAATTTTCCTTTCTCTTTTCTCTCAGTCAGTTCCAATTGACGACTTTGTGCTGCCAAATCCAATTCATTTAACCGCCCCTCTATTCGAGAGATATCCCCCTGGGGATTATTATCAAACTCCAGCCCCTTCCATTCTTTCACATAGTTCTTCACTCTTTTCAGTTTCGCTTTTAGAATATACTCCCCTCTACCTTCAATATCATTACTTTTCAACAGCTCTTCAATTTTTAAGTTTAGCTGACGGTTCCCCGCCCAATTATCAAACCACCGAAATGGAGTAGGACCCCAATCACACTCTTCTACTCCCAAAATTATTGGGTTGTGATCCGATAAGCCCCTAGGTAAACTCCACTGCTTCAGCCTTGGAAATCTTTGTGTCCAACCAACCGAAACTAAAAAACGATCCAGTCGACCCCAACATTGATGTTCTCTGTTATTGGACCACGTGAACGCCCGTCCTGCAAGATTGAGATCAACCAGCGAACAATTTTGGATAAAGTTAACGAACTCCAAACTTGCTTGAGCGTTGAAATCACCCCCTCTTCTTTCACATTCGTCCAAGACCACGTTAAAATCACCCACAAAACACCATGGAATATACGAATCCCCTTTCAAAACCGTAAGTTCTTCCCAAAACGATCTACGCTCAATATCAGAATTAGGGGCATAAATATTACATACTACACATTCCATATTATTCTCAACCAACGTACCTTTTAGTAGAATAAATCGAGAGCCCTTAATGACCTCTTGTAGATGGAAGAAATCATTAGTCCAAAGACAAAGAAGACCGCCTGAAGCCCCAATCGATCCAACACTTTCAATTTGATCAAAACGCCTTCCACTTAGCTGTCTTAATAATATATCCCTTGTTGTTTCCAATTTGGATTCCTGGATACATAACATGCCAGGCCTAGATTTCGATACCATTCTTTTCACTGCAGACCTCTTTTCCCTTCTCCCCAAACCCCTAACATTCCATGATATAATTTTAAAAGACATCAATAGTTCCGAACCCCCCACAATCAACATCCAACCTGGTCTACTGGGCTCTCTTGAATTTTCTCCTATCATTCCTTTCAAGTTCAGCCAGTTTGTCAATGATTTCCACTTCATCGCCGTTAAACTCAAGATCCACCGATTTGCCGAACTCCTACATCTTTTTTGCTTCAGCTAAATCTTTCACAGCTAGCTCACCTGAATTTCCATTTGGTACCATATCCCGATCAGTTGAGTCCAAAAGATCCAATTCCAATAAGTCGGCTGCATCAGAATCGATCTCGCGCTCCAGTCTCTCCTTGCTCTTCGATTTCCCTTTAGAACTCGACTTCTTTGATCTTCCGTACAGGAATTTCATTGATCCATGAGCAACCGTATCCATCCTCAAGTTTGGCCTCTTCACATGTCGGTTTGTTTGAGACACTGCTGCACTTTTCACCTTGGGGTATTTTCCTTCACAAAACATCCACTCAGGGATGATTTCTTCATCTTCTGTATACCCCTCTCTTAGCTCTCTATCCCCCTCCTGCGAATTGGGTCTATCAACCATTTTTCCAGACCTGACCTTCCAGCTTGATTCTGGGCTTACTTCCTTACTGGGTTGATCAACAGGCCCATATTGCATCAAAGCCCTACCACTATTATTATTATTAGAGCATTCAGCTTCTTGTCCAGCCCGATCCAAATACTTCCCAAAGTCAACCTGCAAATGGATTATGTGTTTGGTTGCAAGAGAAGTCGATGATTTAGTTCTGTTTTTGGGGATTTGCCGTTCGAATGGGAAATATAGGAATTTTTTCTCAGGGAAAGGTCAATGTCATGGGCTGCCATTGTGCCTAAAATGGCTATTTAATACTTGTATCTGTTAAGTTTGTTGATTAGGGATTTATGGGTTCTGGATTTATGAGAATTTGATATGTATTGGCTAATGAATTGTGAGTATTTAAATCTATAATTTAAACTTTGGCTTGGTATTTGAATTCATGGGATTTTCGGGCAGATTCCATTACTATGCTAAGCAATCATTTCATTCATGTTGTAAAATATAACTCAAGAACATACTACAGCTTCTTTCTTTTCCCTTCCTAACACAAGTTTTAATAGTTGCTATTTTAGATTGAAAAGGCATGTGGAAGCCTGTGTTTTTGATGGAAGGAAATTAAGAAAAAGTGAGTTTCATGTATTATTGGAATGCTTATATTTGCAAGTGTATAATTTAGCAGTTGTGTTGTAATGAGTGGGGATTTAGGGTTTCTGTAATCTTTTGCTAATCATGAGTCAATGTAATGGTTTGAAATTATTATCTATGACCTCTGTTATAGTAGGCTAAATACTTCAGGGTTTGACAATGCATTCATATTTGCCAACTTCAATGTATCGATGGGAGGGTGTTGACGATTTGCCGTAGTTGAGAGCCTGCAGCTGTGCTTTTATTGCAGTTCAAACTTAGGAACCTAGAGCTGGCTACAGTTCAAACTTAGGAACGTGGAGCTGGGTTTGCTGTGTACCAGGACATGGTATTTCTTTGTAGTTCAAGATATTTTAAACATTATGTAGCAGCAAATTTGAAAGGATTAATGAGTACTTTGTTATTGTTTTTCGCGTAGTATCTATATATGTAGCAGCAAATTTGAAAGGATTAATGAGTACTTTGTTTTTGTTTTTCGCGTAGTATCTATATATTTACAATATTTTATAAACACATGCATATATATATACATATGTATAAAATGTTGCAATAACGTCCTGTTTGAATGGAAAGATTGGCATGCTAACTAGGTGATAAAGATTTTGAGTTTGAGTTTTGGGTTTTGCAGGAAAATTTTATCTTCATTTGCCAAATTTACAGCATGTTTTAAAATTGTTCACAAAAAAAGCCCGTGCATAGCACGGGTTATCGGCTAGTTACTTCTTTAATTATGAATGTTACTTTTGATGCACAATTATATGAAAACTAAGATAAATATCGTTTTCTTGAAAAATTAAGTGGTATTTGCGCGTTCAAGTAACTTTAAATCAAGATGTAAGATGATTAAGATTTATGATGATAACTATAATGTAATGTATTGACTATTATTCACTATTTTTATGATGAAAATTACAATATAAAATTTTTATATTATGAAAAAATTTAGGTTAGGCTTCACGAGCCTAAGGCTATCTTTATTTTATTCTTATGTCTTAAAACATAGCCTTGCCCGAAATCCTACAGAAATATACTCTTTTTTTTTTCCAAGTCCTATGTTTCTTCAATAATTAGTTTTACTTTACTTTAACCCCTGTAGTTTTAAAGTAGATGCTTGACCCTTTGTGATTTTGAATTAAAGTGAAACTACTAAGATTTCTCTCAAAATAGCTTCACATGAGAGTTAAATGTTAAAATTAGTCCAATATATGAAAGTTAAGTATCAAAATTAACCCCACATGGCAATCAACCCCAAAATTAGTCCCACATAGGCAGTCAACTCCAAAATTAGCCCCACAAAGGGGTTCAGTGTTAAAATTAGACCCACATAGGTGAGTTAAATGACAGAATTATCCCCATATTGGGGATTAATCACAAAATTAACCTCGCAAAATGGGGTTAAGTGTTAATATTTTTGGTCAACTTTAGAATTTTCATTAGCTTTTGGGAAAATCTTAACAATTTCACTTTAATTCAATACCACAGGGGTTGTGTTCACTTTTGAACCACGGAAGCTTAAGTGAAACTGAACCTAACTATAGGGAGGTAAAATATAATTAACCCTAATTATTATTATAAATTTATAATATGTGAGCAATTGTATAGAATCAATATTCAACCGCAATTCCTTGACAAAGAAATTCACGGAATGTTCCCTTCGCATAAGTTGAATGTTTCTTTTTACATGAAGTGAATGTATCCTTAGAGCATCTTCAATGGTGTATTGGCTTATAGGATAAAACAAACTTAAATTGCTATACCAAAGAACGAATTCACACAATTGTGTAAAGCTAACCGACATTGTTTCAGCCGGCTTAGGGGTAGCCAGCTAAGTGTTTGCTGTTTGACCCAATTTTTTAGTTTTATTTTTTTAATCTTTTCTTTGCATAAACAGACAAACAAAAAAAATAATAATAATGGAAACACTCACCAGCCGGCAATCTATTAGCTATCTAGTCTTGGCCGGCAGAGTGTTGTGCAGTTGGAGCATTGCCGTCTAAGTGCTGGCCGGCTACTCCGTAGGGTAAGAAATTTAACTGAGTTGTAAACTTAAGTTCCTATACCATACAACTACCTAAGTTTTCCTACCCATCACACTGTTGTGAGTGTTTTTGTCTCAAAGCTAACTTAACTTACCCTACCCAACACACCATTGAAGATGCTCTTTTTACTTCATTCTGAAAAGTTCTTTTACAAAGTTTGAATGTGTAGCCAACTTTACTTCACAAGGCTTGGGATGATTTAGCAAGAACTTCATTAATCTCACTTCAGGAAAATATGACATTAGTGAATGTGGGATAGAGAAAGAGGAAGGAATCAGGATGAAGTGTGATTGGAAGAAGAGACAAAAGGACTGCTATGGCAGCTTCAGCAAAAATGGATGCACAAGAGAATGTGTTTGGCGGCTAATGATTTTTACCTGATTGAATTGACAGAATTATCCTCACAAAATTACCCAACCCAAAAATTGAGGGTAAAATCGTATTTTAATAATGTATAGATACTTGCTATGTGTCAAGTCATACATGAATGCCGCAGTCATAAACCTAGATGGATGATCCATAAAAAAAACTACTACTCATTTGAAAAAGATGGGAACTTTATTCTTCAATTTCTTCCAATATCTCAACACTTACATATAAAATTCCAGGATACATATCTATAGATATGTATATATGTGCGCATGTATGTGTGTATGAGGATATTCTTTATATAATTATGTTATCATTTTAAATGGGAGACAATTAACAATGAGTAATGCTCATACGATAATACCTCAAAGAAAAAATTGCGTAAAAGTTTGATCAGAAGAAATATTATATAAATAATTTCCAAATTGTTGCTAACAAAATCTTTATTTATATAGGTTATTTATATAGGTAACAATATAGAATTGACACCCTGTTGACATATGTTCATGGGAATTTTATGAAAGGTTTGGCATGTCACAAAATTATTGCTTCCCGATTCCAAAGTTGTAAGTGTGACAACAAATCATAACAAGAGTAAATTAAATTAGTTTAACTTTTTTTTTCTCTTTATTGATGACAAAATAACTGTTATGTTTAGAATCCCAATCTTCTTACTGAAAAAGAAAAAAGACCAAAAAAATAAACAAACAAACAGAGTGCATTGATTATTTCAAAAATCAAAGATTTGGAACCTATAACTCATCCATGCCTTTGTATGCTTCCTTTTGGGAATTCACCAATCTCAGATCGAACTAAACTTAAACTAATCCATCGACTTGCATGTTTCTAAGTTCTTTTTTTTTTTAATACATATGAACGGGCGCTGAATTGGCTTGTACTAGTCATGTATTCTAATTAGGGGTGGCAATTTTTGACACAACAACCCGTTTTACATAGGGGTGGCAATTTTCGACACGACACTGCAACCCGACACGAAAATAAACGGGTTTGGGTGACCCGTATAAGGGCACGGGTCATAAACGAGTTGACCCGTTTGACACGATTAATAAACGGGTTGAAGCGGGTCAACCCGTTTGACCCGATTAAGTATTTAAGTGCAGTTGGGGTTTTTTTTTTTTTTTTAGTTTTACAAATAATTTTTAATAATCTGGAAGTCTAAAATAAAAGTAATATAAAAAATAATTTTAAAAAATAAATTTTTTTTTAATTATTTTTTTTTTAGAGAAAAAAAATATTTAAAATATATATAGATATATATAAACTAAAATTGTTTTTTTTTTGCTAAAAAAAAAAAGAGTAGTTACCAACTTACCAAACAAGTAAATTTATATATAATAATTAATAACTAATGTAATAAAAAAATAATAATTAATAACTAATAAGGGACGAAGGAAGCTGGAGCCTGGAAGCATTCATGCATCAGCATTGCATAAAAAATAAAAATAAAAAATAATTAAAAAATATAAAAGAAAGAAAAAAAAAAAAGGGAGGAAGCCCGCTAGGATTGCTGGATTGATTCTTGATGGATGGCAAGTGAAGAAATTTTTTTATACTGTTAGTAAAAATAATATTTCTTCTTATTCAGTTTGTGTGGATGTGCTTGGGTGTTAAGTTTATAATACTTAGATATTGTTATATTTGTAGTATTTTGGTATTTAAGATGTACGTGTTAATAATTGATACATTTGATGGAAGACTTGTTTGTGTTCTTAGTAGGGCTGTAAGCTTATTTCAAATTGCCGAACCGAGCTAACCGATTGGGTTTCTTAAATTACTTACAACTAAAAAATTGATATGATTGCCAAAATTGGCAAAATAGATCGAACCTACCACTTCGGTTGGTTTTCAAAACATGAAAAAAAAATCGAAAATAAAAAAATTCGATTCGATCCGATCCGAGTCGAATTGAACCGAACCGATGACACTCTAAACGGGTTAGACGGGTTAAACGGGTGACCCATATATGACCCGGCACGATTATAACCCCACACGATTATGACATGTTAAGAATGACACGATTATAACCCGACACGACAATGACCCGACACGATAATGACCCGACACGATTATGACCCGACACGACCCGATTGCCACCCCTAGTTTTACAGAGACAATCCGAACACGACACGACACGATTAATTTAAAATAGTTTGTATTATAGGTGAATATCACTCAAAACTAAAAATTAAACCCAAAGCACACAACCCGATTAATGACACGATTATGACATGAGAACCCGAATTGCCACCCCTAATTCTGGTCTCTTTGCCATTTCTTTTTTTTAAAAAAAAATACAAAACAATAAAATAAATAAATAATAATGATCTTCTCCTTATTGTAAAAAGAATTGGACATTATTACAATGCACACACATTCTGATAGGAATGATGGAGCCTAATTCCAAGAGCAAGGGGATAGTTTCGGTGGAGTTTCTATTCGCAAAAGGAAAAAGAAGTCTGAGCACGGCATTGCTGCTCGAACGGGCTCCACCCGAGCGGGCAAGGAGCGTGATTGGGGGCGAGTTTTTCCATAAATTCTCGGGAATGTTGCCCTCCAGGTGATCTGCCCGAGCGGGATCGAGATCTGGCAGCGGACTTTCTATTTCCTAATTGGTTTAGGAAGCTATTTTGTTAGAAAACTATGTATGTGCTATAAATACTCTTTCTTAAGGTTATAAACAGTGATTGCAACTCTCATTGAAACCCTAAAGCATAAAACAACACTGCAACGGTGTGGACGTAGGCATAATTGGCCGAATCACGTAGAGATCTGGTGTTCTTGTATAATCACTCTTTATTTTTCTTTTTCGTTCTTGCATCGATTTCTTACAAATCCTGTGGGGGAGATTAGACGTGATTTCCCCAACAACTTGTATCAAAGCATTAGGTTCAGGTGAGAGTGATGACAAAAGAAGGAAAAGTGAAGATCGACAAATTCGATGGTACAAAAGTCAGATTTTGGTTGATGCGGATAGAGGATTATCTTTATCAAAAGAAACTCTATGCTCCTCTTTCATGACAGAAACCAGAAGGGATGAAAGATGAGAATTGAGCGTTGTTAGACCGACAAGCCCTAGGTGTGATCCGATTAACGTTGGCTCCCAACGTTGCCTTGAATATTGTAAAGGAGAAAGCGACAAAGAGTCTCATGACCGCTTTGTCCAACATGTATGAAAAACTCTTTACTTCTAATAAAGTATATTTAATGCGACGTCTTTTTACCTTACGTATGGGAGAAGGTGTATCTATAGCACATCACCTTAATGAATTCAATATTGTAACCACACAATTGAGTTCGGTTGGTATTGAATTCGATGATGAGATCAGGGCTCTGCTTTTATTATCATCTTTGCCAAATAGTTGGAATGAGACTGTCACAGCTGTCAGCAGTGCTCCGGGATCAATATGTTGAAGTATGGTGATGTTCATGACTTGTCCCTTAGCGAATAAATTCGAAGAAGAAAGTCGGGTGAGTCATCTGGGTCGGCATTGAATATGGATAATAGAGGGAGAGCACCAGGGAGGAATGCGCACCGGAGAAGGTCAAAATCAAGAAGGGGGAGTTCTAAAAGAAAAGTAAAGGTCGTCGATGCAAAATGTTGGGACTGTGGAAAGAATGGTCATTTTAGTAGAGACTGTCGCACGAAGATGGGTGATAAGGGGAAAGAGAAGAATATGGAATAGGATTCTGCAAATGTAGTGACGAGTGACATTGAAGATGCTCTTATTTTGTCTCTTGATACTCAGTCAGAATCTTGGGTTATAGATTCGGGAACCTTTTTTCTCTACATCAAACATAGAAGTCATGAAGGACTATGTTCGGGGTGATTTCGGGAAGGTTTATCTTGGAGATGATAAACCTTGCAATATTATTGGTAAGGGTATGGTGACAATGAAGGTTCCCAATGGAGCGACGTGAAAATTGAATAATGTAAGGCATGTGCCATGCTTGAAGAGGAATTTGATTTCTGTGAGCCAACTTGCTAGTGTGGGTTGCTTTACGACATTTTCCAATCATGATTGAAAGGTTACCAAGGGAGCTATGGTGTTGGGTCGTGGTATATAGGAAGGCACTTTATATGTGATTGCTGGGAATAGAGATGTCATATTGGCTACTGAGTCAAGCAACGAGTCCAATCTGTGGTACTACAGACTTGGACACATGAGCAAGAAGGGGATAAAAGTTCTACAGTCAAAGGGAAAGCTTGAAGGCCTAAAATCAGTGGAGATTGACTTCTGTGAAGATTGTGTCTTCAAGAAACAGAGGAATGTGAGTTTTTCAAAAAACTGGGAGAAGTTTGCAGACGGAGAATCTAGAGCTTATTCATACCGATGTATAGGGACCATCTACAGTTTCATCACTTGGAGGCTCGAGATACTATGTGACTTTCATTGACGATTCTTCCAGGAAGGTATGGGTTTATTTTTTGAAGAGTAAATCAGATGTCTTTTGCACTTTTAAGAAGTGGAAAGCCTTAGGTTAAATTCTTTAGTTCTGACAATGGATGGGAGTATAAAGACAAGGAGTTCATTAAGTTTTGTTCAAACAATAGAATTGGGATGGAGAAGACTATTCTAAGGAGCCTACAGCAAAATGGCGTAACCGAATGCATGAACAGAACCTTGAATGAACGGGCCAAAAGTATGAGGATACATTATGGCTTGCCCAAAATGTTTTGGGCAGACGCAGTTAGCACAGCTGAACACCTTATCAATCGTGGACCATCAATTCCTTTGGATAGGAGGCTAAGAAGAGGTATGGAGCGGGAAAGAGGTAAATCTGTAATACCCTATATTTTCATATGTATATTAATATAATGGAATTTCATTTACGTATGTACTACCCTGAATTTCTGGAGAGTATTGATAAATAAACTTCGTTTCCTTATACTTATATAAACTTTTCTTTTCATTGATGAAATTTGGATGCCAATCAATTGACTTTGTTCCCAATCGATTGACACTTTTTGGATACCAATCGATTGCCTTATTCCCAATCGATTGCCATTATACCGACTAAAAGTTATGACGTGGCAACATCTCAATCGATTGCCATGTATACCAATCGATTGCCTTTAAATTTATGTTACCAATCGATTAACATCTATACCAATCGATTGGCATAAGCTGAGACAAGTTTTCTTCTTTCTTTGAGCTTTGAACGTGTGGCACTCTTGTTTCTCTATATATATATATATATGTCTTTATTTATGGCCTTGGGTCCGTTTTGTCAGCCTTGAAAGAGAGAGAGAGAGAGAGAGAGAAAGAGAGATATATTCATATATCTATATCTATTTCTACATATATATACACCCACACATACACACACACTCTCTTGGCAAGAGAAGAAGAAGAAGAAGAAGAAGAAGAAGAAGAAGAGAAGAAAAAGGAGAGACAGAGAGAGAGCTGGACAGAGAAGAAAGAGAGAGGGAGCTTGAGTTTCAAAGCTCACACAAGCCAAACACACCCTTGGTGAGTCCCAACTCACTTGGTCCTTTTATATTGATGTTTTTTGCAAGTTATTATGAAGATTAAATGTGTTGAATGCATAATTTTGACGTTTATATATGTTGTTTTTGGAATCTGCTAGTGAAGACGAAGTTCTAATCGATTGACATAAATCTCAATCGATTGCCATCAATCTAGACTCAATCGATTGGATCGAATTCCAATCGATTGACAACCCAATCGATTGCCATTATTAGCAATCGATTGACATTATTTCAGACCCAATCGATTACCACGATTCTCAATCGATTGTTATAACTTTTATCCCAATCGATTGGACCTTATACCAATCGATTGGTATGGGCAGAACATGGATTCCTTTGCCTATTTATTTTATAAGAGGCTCGATTGTTCGATTCTCATTTTAGACTTCCGTTATGTGATTCTGGGTTGATCAGGGGATAATGTAACAACACAGATAAATATAATTAAGAATAATGGGTTAATAAAATGACGTGAGATATTATGCGGTTCATGTATGAGTTTGATATCCATTTTCTTTTAATCCGAGTAGTCAGGCCACATTGGGAATTGTCATGTGTCAACATTAGAACGTAACTTAAGTAGGTTTGGTAAGTTCTGGGAATGGTACGTGGATGGACGTTTGGTCATGATATGCTCTTAAAAGCGGTGAGCTGTGCATATGCTCTTAAAAGCGATGAGCTGGACCAAGTAGTCCTAAGATAGACCGGATAATCTATGATATGCTCTTAAAAGCGGTGAGCTGTGTAATATGCTCTTAAAAGTGGTGAGCTGGGATATCTAGTAGATGACGCTGAGTCGTGGCAATAGATGATATGACTTGTTCGAAACGGTGTGTCCCTGAAATGCGGTGAACAGGATACATTGTTCTTAAAAGCTGGAGACAGACTGACGTGGAGACCATGACATACGGTGAGCAGGATATATTGCTCTTAAAAGCAATGGACTAAATAAGGGTGTATCCCTAGAGTTAAATGATTGAGTCTGTTCCATTCAGTCAGGATATGTTAATATCTATCTTCGAGTAACAAGATAATAAGGGTTGGTTTACGATGTTGAATAAAGGAACAAGATATTATTATTATTATTATAATAAGATGTTAACTCGTGTTTTCATAATCTTGTTATTGCTTCAGATAATTGGTACTTTGTTAGTTTTTACTCACTCAGCTCTCAGTAAGCTGACGGCCTTTATTGCCTGGACTTTTCCCGTCCAGACTATCATGTACCTTGTTTTACAAGTGACAAAGTGTACACTGATAGTTCCTATCCAGGAGGAGAATACACCGAGGGTGGCCCCACTGATGATGGTTATACCAGGGAGGACTATAACGCTGATGTTTACGCCAGTTGAAGACTTAGAGATAGTTTATGTTATTTCTGTTTAGTTGTTTTGTTATATTTGGTACTTGGGCATATGTTGCTTTCAAACCTTATATATTTTCCGCTGTAGCTGTACTTGTGCAATAACTCTGATATTGGTAATATAATAGATTTCCTTTATATTACTGTAGGTTGTTCTTTCTGTTATCTAGAACTGCGTGGTGTGGAAAGTTAGCAAAATTCACCAGTCATTCCCTATGGACCCATAAAGGAAATTTATTTTTCTCTATTTATGTTATTCCGGGGCGTGATAGGATTTTTGGTATTAGAGCCAAGTTTGTTATACTTTTGTTCACTACCTATTCCACACCATCTGGTCCTAGTATGTTAAGATTTTCTTCGAGATAAGATATGAGTTTAAGATAAGTTCGTCTTTCTGATGATGGATAGTCTCTTCGCAGGATAGCATGGATCCAGAGTTTCATCAGTTTGTTACCGATGCTTATGTAGGACACGTGATCCATGGGAATACCATGGAGCCAGCTGACCCAGAGTTTTATCGTGAGCGAGTATGCCAGATAGCTAGTCAATATTTAGAAGAAGACATGTGGAGGGCGCTTTATGTGACCAAGGGGATTCACCCGACACAGATGCATATGGATGCTTACCATTCAGCGAAAGTTGGTAGAGACATTTGTCAGGAGATATTACGGTTAGTTCAGAGCAAGCCAAAGATGGATAAGATTGACCTGAAAGCCATTTTAGCCGTTCCACCGGAGCCTGTAGCTGTACCAGTACCGACAACCCCACCATCACCGGTACTCGACGTACCAGTTCCGGAGCCTGAGCCAATTCAGGATGAGGAGGATCTAGAGCCAGAGGACGAGCATCCCGACGAGAATATTGACGAGGATGGAGAGGAGGAGCCGATAGACGACGAGGACCCAGTGGAGGATGAGCATGTGGTCGACACGGATGATGATGAGCCGGAGGATGATCCAGAGGAGCCAGATTTTAAACCAAAGGATCCAGCACAAGACCCAGAGGCCGTGGAGGCAGACATAGAGGTGGAAGCCGACGTAGTGGTTGAGGACGTGGATGATGAGGAGATCGTTGTACCAGAGGCACCTGTTATGCTTCAGATACCGGCGGACCTATTATGCATATGGCAGCCATGGCCGATATGGCAGTAGGATGGATAGCCGGGATGGTAGCCCAGCCAACAGGTTTTACTATGGGAGAGGCTGCAATAGCAGGAGCTCTTGATATAGCTGATGGATTCGCCACAGTAGCAATCGAGGTCACCAACCAGGCAATAGCAGACGCAATGGAGGACACTGATGCAGAGGTAATAGAGGATTGGGATATTGGAGTGGTAGTCGGAGATCTTGTCGCACCAGTTCAGGATGATCCACTCGAGGAGATGGATATCGATTTGGAGGATGAGGCGCCACCAGCAGGATCAGATGCTGACAACCTTTGAGTCAGGGTCTGCAGGGGGTTTATGTTTTGTTAGATTATATCAGGACATGTTGTCCACCATATTTTTTTGGGAGCTGGAGAGATAGCTATTTGACCATAGCTTTGTATAGTATGATCAATAGTAGTTGTAATGGTTGACCTTAGTACTGTTTTCACTTTGACCCACATGGTACACAGTTGACTAATGTGTACTATGTGGTACATCTTTTGATTTATATGAGCAGTACTTTGTTATTATTCGTGTGGTTGCTTTGATGTGTTGTTCTTAAAACTGTTCTTTCTTGTTGCTTCTTGCCCTATCTCGTTTCATTTCTGCAAGAAGTCTTTTAGCTAACCGGTGTGTCTTCTATAGGCAATACTCGTTATCATCATGGTAGGACCCTTGAGAAATCACCAAGCGCGTATTGGAGCACCTATTCCGAAAGGAATGGACCCGTCCAGAATTTTTGAAGCATTTATGTAGAGAATAGAGCGTGTAGGCGATACCTACAACCAGGGCCAGCCCTATCTTTATGAATTGTAGGTATGGGCCTAAAGCCCCCAATTGTGAACATAATTTTAGGGCCCCCAAACTCCTAACACTATACTATATTGCCCATACACAAACCCCCTATTAGGCCCCTATTTGGGCCAAATGGCCCATATTATTATTAATAACCTTCAACCCAGCCGGCCAGCCCCTCTCTTTTCTTTCAAAAAAAAAAAAACTCATTACAAATGAGTCATATTGTCCAGCAGAGTAGAACTGTAGAACTGTGGAAGATGCTGTTATTACAGACTTCTTTCTTCAGTGATTCGACCACCAGGTTCCCCCCCCCCCCCCCCCCAACTCTCTCTCTCTCTCTCTCTATATATATATATGTAGTTACCGAATGTGGGTTCTTTGATTTGCTGCATAATATAGTTTGTGAACTAATCTGACTCTCCATTGGTGGTGTTAAGTTTGCTTTTTTTTTTTTGGCTGATTATCTTTGTTAGTAAATTTTGATTTTGTTTCCATTTTATTATTATAATAATCATGGGTTTTTGTGGGATTGTTTGATGGGGTTGATTAGTTGAACTTAATGATTATATGATGTGTTCTCTCTGTGTGTAAGTGTAACCATGTCACAAGAGAGATTGAATGGATTAGCCATGCTATCTATTGAAAAAGATATGATCGAAAAGCTTGATTATACAAGCTTAATTAGTAATATTGTGGCTAAATATGCGAGAAGGATAATGTTTCAGTGATATTAAATATTTAGATTAAGATATTTTTTGCCCTGTGAAGTGAATTATTCTTAGTTAAGTGTATATGTAAGTTTGTGTATATATATATATATATATTACTTTATACTTGTTTAATATCTTATGGTAATTGATTCATAGTATTATGTAGAGGGGCCCCTTTTGGTTATTCGCCTAAAGCCCCCAAAAACTCAGGACCGGCCCTGCCTACAACAATGCTACCAATCAATGACATGTCCAACAGTTGTACCGTTCCAACAGAGGCAAATAGGAGACAAGTTACTGGCAAATTTCTGTGGGTTACGTTCCAAAAAATTTGATGGACTGACGGAACCATGGAAAGCCGAGCAATGGGTAAGGGAATGGAGTTGATCTTTGAAACATTAGAGTGCAGCGAGCAAAAGAAGCGTCACCTTGCTATGTTCCAGCTCATTTATGTCGCCGCAAATTGGTGGGAAGCTGAGTGAGCCACTATAGGAATAAACGCTACAAGAACAATGCCTTGGAAACATTCAAGGGAAGATTTCTAGAGATGTATTTTCTGGAAGATGAAAAAGATCAACAGGAGAAAAATTTCCTGAGCTTAGTTCAAGGAGATTAGATGGTAAGAGAATATACCACACAGTTTGAGCGACTGTCTCGATTCGCCCAACATATGATCGATACATCGCAGAAGAAGGTGAAAAGATTTCACTAAGGACTGATCCCCATCTTCACCATATGATGATTGGTCACTTGAACCAGAGTTTTGAAGGATTGGTCAGACTTGCTATAAGTCTAGAGAAGGATGCATATCTAATATAGGGACCACAGATGAGTCAACCACAGCCATCAAGGAACTTTCAATAGAGAAATTTCCAAGCATAGCCACCGAGAAATACCCAAGGTTGGAGATCTCAGGGAAATTTTCAAAGCAACAAGAGAACCTGGGAATGAGCCAGGAAACCCGAGCAAAGTTATCTTTGACCCCAGTCGTATCAACAGCGAGGATTATAACCTCAAGCGCTGCTGACAGCCCCGCCGTACAACAGTAGAGGGTGTTTTAACTGTGGAAAGCCAGGACATATTATAAGGAACTGCAATGTCCATAGATCTAATCGTAGGCCAGATATTGTCTGTCGCAACTGTAATAAACCAGGGCACATGAGTAGGGATTGTCATGCACCACGAGGAGAATACTATGGGGCACCAATTCAAGGAATTCAAGGACCCCTAGATCAGACATGGATGAATGCAATAATCCTAGGAGAAGTAGGTTTTAATGCCGATGAACAATAGCATTTGGAAGGTACACTTGTACTCTTTCATAGTCCAGTTAAAGCTCTATTTGATACTGGAGCTGCACGTTCTTTTATTGCTGTAAAGATTGTACGTCAGTTGGGTTTAGAAACCCAAATACTTGAGCCAGCACTAAATGATGTGTCACCTTTGGGAGTGACTGTTAAGCTGGGTAAAGTATGTAAGGATTGCCCATTGACTTTGGGAGATAGAAATATTCTAGTTGACTTGGTAGTTCTATCGATGTCAAAGTTTGACAGTATCCTAGGGATGGATTAGTTGACTAACTATAATGCCATTTTGGACTGCCCTACTAGAACGATTGTATTCCCGATACAAGGACGACCGACAATCAGATTTTAGTGTCAGCCGACGAGCAATATGTCCTGAACAAGTGGGTTAGCTGTAATCGGGAGCATGAATATAGAATTCAAGATGGATCAGATTCCTACTGTACAAGACTTTCAGGATGTATTCCAGGATATCAAGGGACTTCCACCGAAAAGGAAAATAGACTTGTGTGGAACTAGTACCTGGAACGTTGCTGATATCTAAGACTCCGTATAGGATGGCACCAACTGAGATGTTGGAACTAAAGAAGCAAGTCCAAGAACTTGAAGATTTAGGATTTGTTTGTCTAAGTACGTCACCTTGGGGAGCACCAGTTATATTTGTAAAGAAGAAGGAATGGACACTTCGACTCTGTATGGACTACAGGGAGTTAAACAAAGTTACGATCAAGAATAGATATCCACTTCCTCGGATAGAAGTTCTATTCAACCAGTTGCAAGGATCAAGGATTTTTTCTAAGATTGATCTACGATCTGGATATCATCAATTTTTAGTTCGACCAGAGGATGTATCGAAGACCGCGTTCAGGACGAGGTACGGGCATTATAAGTTTCTAGTTATGCCTTTTGGATTGACGAACGCACCAGCGGTAAGTATTCAGAGCATATCTGGATAAATTCATTATAGTGTTCATCAATGATATTCTAATCTAATCTAGGATGAAAGAAGACCACAAAGACCACATGAAGATTGCTTTACAGACACTTTGAGATAATAAGTTGTATGCAAAGTTCAACAAGTGTGAATTTTGGCTACGTGAAGTCAAATTCTTGGGACATGTTATATCTCAAGATGGTATTTCAGTGGACTCATCTAAGATCGATACAGTCTTAAGCTGGAATAGACCAACCAATGCGACAGAGGTTAGAAGTTTCCTCTGTCTAGCAGGATATTACAGAAGATTTGTGGAAGGATTCTCCAAGTTAGCATGACCTTTGACGAATTTGACAAGAAAGGAATTTAAGTATGAATGGATAGACAAGCATAAGGGAGCATTCCAGGAGTTAAAAGAAAGATTGACTTCTACACCAGTACTTGCAATACCTAAGAGTGGAGAAAGGTATGTGATCTATAGTGATGCATCACACCAAGGACTTGGGTATGTACTGATGCAAGATGGGAATGTTATTGCATATGGATTAAGACAGTTGAAGGTGTATGAGAAGAATTATACGACGCATGATCTGGAATTAGCAGCAATAGTATTTGCATTAAAGATTTAGAGACACTATCTCTATGGAGAGAAGTTTGATCTGTTTTCTTATCATAAGAGTTTGAAGTATTTGTTCTCTCAGAAGGAGTTGAACATGCGACAACAAAGATGGATGGAGTTATTCAAGGACTATGACTTTTCGTTATAATACCATCCAGGTAAAGAGAATGTTGTGGCAGATGCTTTGAGTTGTAAACCTAGACTAGTAATCACTGCATTACTAATTCGAGAATGGAGAGCATTAGAAGTGTTAGCTGAATTCAAGCTTCAGCTAGTAGAACCAATGGAAAGACTACATTTTGGATGTCTTATGGTACAACCGACGTTGATCAGTCGTATCATAGCAGCTCAACAGACAACAGAAGATTTAAAGTTATGGTTCGCAAAGATGTCAGCTAAGGAGCCAGAGAGCTAGAGTATCAGTACAGACGAAGCCTTACGATGTAAAGGTAGACTCTGTGTACTTGACGAAGAAAATCTCCGAAAAGAAATATTAGATGAAGCGCATAAGTCAAGAATGACTATTCATCCGGGAGGTACGAAGATGTATAAAGATCTGAAGAGAAATTTCTAGTGGGAAGGAATGAAGAGAGAAATAGCTGAGTATGTATCTCAATGTCTTACTTGTAAGCAAGTAAAGGAAGAACATCAGAAGCCACCTGGACTTCTTCAGCCGTTACCGATTCCTCAATGGAAATGGGAACACATCACCATGGATTTCGTGGTAGGATTGTCGAAGTCACAACAGAACCATGATGCTATTTGGGTAATCGTGGATCGACTTACAAAGACGGCACATTTTATTACCCATATTATGACATATTCAGTGGAATGTTTGAGCCAGATGTATCTGCAACACGTAGTACAGTTACACAAAGTACCTGCTTCTATTGTGTCAGATCGAGATTTGCGTTTTATAGCAAAATTTTGGAAGAGTCTCCAAACAGTGATGGGAACAATGCTAAACTTGAGTTCAGCTTTTCATCCGTAGACCAATGGTCAGGCTGAACGAGTTAATCAAGTAATGGAGGACATGTTACGCGCTTGTGTCATTGATTTTGAGAATTCTTGGGAGACATACTTACCTTTAATTAAGTTCGCCTATAATAATGTTTATCATTCGAGCATAGGAATGGCGCCATTCGAAGCTTTGTACGAAAGACCTTGCTGATCGCCGCTGTGTTGGATCGAAGTCGGAGTTACTCAACTTCTCGGACCAAAAATGGTACGAGAGATTCGTGAGAAGATTCAGATTGTACGTGAAAAGTAAAGACAGCTCAGACCCGATATAAGAGTTATGCTGATAGCAACGCAAAGACTTAGAGTTTGTCGTTGGAGATCATGTGCTACTCAAGGTTTCACCTGTTCGAGGCATCGTCAGATTTGGTAAAAAAAAAGGAGGCAAGTTATCACCGCGATTCATCGGACCATTCGAGATTCTAGAGCGTGTTGGGAAAGTTGTTTATCACCTTGCGTTGCCGTCAAAGATGTCAGGAGTGCACAACGTTTTCCACATCAGTATGCTGAGGAAGTGTGCTCACAACCTAGCACACGAAATCAACTTCGAGGACATTGAAGTCAACGACATTGTTATGTTCAACGAAGGACCAGTTCGTGTTTTGGACCGTGGAGTCAAGAAGCTCATGAACAAAGAGATTACGTTGGTGAAGATTTAGTGGAAGCATCATGATGCACGAGAAGCTTCATGGGAGCTAGAGTCAGAGATGCATGAGAAGTTTTCATTTTTATTTTAGATTTTGTTTGTTTCTAATTTCGAGGACGAAATCTTTTATTGAGTGGTGGATGATGTAATATCCTGAATTTCTGGAGAGTATTGATAAATAAACTTCGTTTCCTTATATTTATATAAACTTTTCTTTTTATTGATGAAATTTGGATACCAATCGACTAACTTTGTTCCCAATCAATTGACACTTTTTGGATACCAATCGATTGCCTTATTCCCAATCGATTGCCATTATACCTACAAAAGTTATAATGTGGCAACATCTCAATCGATTGCCATATATACCAATCAAGTGCCTTTAAATATCTGTTACCAATCGATTGACATCTTTACCAATCGATTGGCATAAGCTGAGACAAGTTTTCTTCTTTCTTTGAGCTTTGAATGTGTGGCACTCTTGTTTCTCTATATATATATATATATATGTCTTCATTTATGGCCTTGAGCCAATTTTATCAGCCTTGAAAGAGGGAGAGAGACACATATCTTGTGTGTTATACATATATTCATATATCTATATCTATTTCTATAGATATACACCCACACACACACACTCTCTTGGCAAGAGAAGAAGAAGAAGAAGAAGAAGAAGAAGAAGAAGAAGAAAAAGAAGAGAAGAAAAAGGAGAGACAGAGAGAGAGCTGGACAGAGAAGAAAGAGAGAGGGAGCTTGAGTTTCAAAGCTCACACAAGCCAAACACACCCTTGGTGAGTCCCAACTCACTTGGTCCCTTTATATTGATGTTTTTGCAAGTTATTATGAAGATTAGATGTGTTGAATGCATAATTTTGACGTTTATATATGCTATTTTTGGAATCTGCTGGTGAAGACGAAGTTCCAATCGATTGACATAAATCTCAATCGATTGCCATCAATCTAGACCCAATCGATTGTATAAAATTCCAATCGATTGACAACCTAATCGATTGCCATTATTAGCAATCGATTAACATTATTTCAGACCCAATCGATTACTATGATTCTCAATCGATTGTTATAACTTTTATCCCAATCGATTGGACCCTATACCAATCGATTGGTATGGACAGAACATGGATTCCTTTGCCTATTTATTTTATAAGAGGTTCGATTGTTCGATTCTCGTTTCGGACTTCCGTTATGTGATTCTGGGTTGATTAGGAGATAATGTAACAACACAGATAAATATGATTAAGAATAATGGGTTAATAAAATGACGTGAGATATTATGCGATTCATGTATGAGTTCGATATCCATTTTCTTTTAATCCGAGTAGTCAGGCCATACTGGGAATTGTCATTTGTCGACATTAGAACATAACTTAAATAGGTTTGGTAAGTTCTTGGAATGGTACGTGGACGGACGTTTGGTCATGATATGCTCTTAAAAGCGGTGAGTTGTGCATATACTTTTAAAAGCGGTGAGCTGGACCAAGTAGTCCTAAGATAGACTGGATAATCTACGATATGCTCTTAAAAGCGGTGAGTTGTGTAATATGCTCTTAAAATTGGTGAGCTGGGATGTCTGGTAGATGACGCTGAGTCGTGGCAATAGATGATATGCCTTGTTCGAAACGGTGTGTCCCTGAAATGCGGTGAACATGATACATTGTTCTTAAAAGCTAGGGACGGACTGACGTGGAGTCCATGATATGTGGTGAGTAGGATATATTGCTCTAAAAAGCGATGGACGGAATAAGGGTGTATCCCTAGAGTTAAACTATTGAGTCTGTTCTATTCAGTCAGGATATGTTAATATCGATCTTCGAGTAACAAGACGATAAGGGTTGGTTTATGATGTTGAATAAAGGAATAAGATATTATTAGTATTATAATAAGATGTTAACTTGTGTTTTCATAAGCTTTTTATTGCTTCATATAATTGGTACTTTGTTAGTTTTTACTCACTCAGCTCTCAGTAAGCTAACGGCCTTTATTGCATGGACTTTTCCCGTCCATACTATCCTGTACCTTGTTTTATAGGTGATGAAGTCTACAACAATAGTTCCTATCCAGGAGGAGAATACACTGAGGGTGGCCCCACTAATGATGGTTATACCAGGGAGGACTATAATGTTGATGTTTACGCCAACTGAAGACCTGGAGATAGTTTATGTTATTTCTGTTTAGTTATTTTGTTATATTTGGTACTTGGGCATATGTTGCTTTCAAACCTTATATATTTTTCGAAGTAGCTGTACTTTTGTAATAAATCTGATGTTGGTAATATAATATGTTTCCTTTATATTACTGTGGGTTGTTCTTTCTGTTATCTAGAACTGCGTGGTATGGAAAGTTAGTGACATTCACCAGTCATTCCCTATAGACCCATAAAGGAAATTTATTTTTCTCTATTTATGTTGTTCCTGGACGTGACAACGTATGACTTAATCTTATAACTTTATCTTACCTATAGTGAATTTTGGGTCCCAATCGATTGGTCTTTACACCAATCAATTGCCACCTTTTGTATACCAATCAATTGTCATTATTTCCAATCAATTGCCATCCTACCGACCTGAATTTATGGCGTGGCTATATACCAATTGATTGCCCTTATTTCCAATCAATGTCCATAAAATATCTGTACCCAATCGATTATTTCCATCTTTCCCAATCGATTTCCATCTGCAGATCTTTGTTTTCAACTTTGCTTCGTTTTGACGCATGGCATTCATTTCTCTTATATATATATATATATGTCTTCATTTCGTCCATTTGAAGGTTGTTTGATAGCCTTGAGGTTAAGAGAGAGTGAGTATATATAAATACTTATACACACACATACATATATACATACATACATACATACATACAAACACCTATACATACACTATCAAGGCAAGACAGAAGAAGAAGAAGAAGAAGAAGAAGAATGAGAAGAATAGAAAGAAAGATAGAGAGGAGAGACAGAGGCAGAGGAGGAGAGAGAAAAGAGAGAAAAAAAAAACCTTGAGGTTTTTAACTTATGCGCAACCAAATGCACTATTAGGTGAGTCTAACTCACTTGGTTACCTTTATTTGATGTTTTTATAAGTTTTGGTGGAGGTTAGACGTAGTTAACACATCTTAAGGACGTTATATATACTGTACTATTTTATCACTGGAGAAGACAAAGTCCCAATCGATTGGCTTTTATACCAATCGATTGCTATCAGTTCAATCGATTGCCATTGGTAGTTTCCCAATCGATTGCCAAAGTTTGTCCCAATCGATTGGACCTTTGTCCCAATCGATTGGCAGTTGCAGATTATGGAGGAACTATATGGGTTTGATTGTTTCGGAATCATTTCCCGTTTCCATTATGTGACTATGGGATAGTAAGGGATAATGTGATACTGTACTGGAATAATACACACATTGAATAATGAACTAATGCATTAAATAGCAGAACCATGTGTATGATAAGATTAAAATATTATTAACTGGATTAAGAAGCCGACGTTCATGGTAGTGGGTCTATCGACCTCAGAGGTCGATGATATTTATATTTGTACGCGGGAATGCGGTCGCATAGATGAGCTAGGACTACTTGTCAAGCTGAAACACCGTAATATATCAAAGGGCGTATTGGCTATAATATATCAAAGGGTGTGTTGGCCGTAATGTATCAAAGCACGTATTGGCCGTAATGTATCAAAGGGCGTGTTGGTTGTAATATATCAGGGCGATTTGGCCATAAATATGGGACTACGTGCCTGATTTATTTATAAGAGAATTTGGACTCATGTCAGGTATGTTAAGTTGTGAGGTATTGGGCTACGTGCCGAGATAGCAAAGGATTGTTCGATAAACGTGTTGAGTAAGGTGAGGTGAAAGGCTACTTGCGAAAAACCCAAGAGTCCATGTTATGCTTGGGATTAGTTGGGACGATGTCCATTGATATATATATATATATTGAGTTGGTGCATACATGAATACGTACGACGATATGATTGTTAATGATGTTTTATATAATGCATATCCATAGATGCTCTGTTAGTCTTTGCATCCACTCGGCTTCCGTAGCTGACAACGTTTTATGCCACTGGATATTCAACGTCCAACTACCCATGGTAATGAGTATGCATGAGATGAGTACATTTTTAGGGGCTATAAGGGAGAAGCCTACTATGATGAAGGCTATGCTAGAGACAACTACTACGCGAGCTGAAGACCTGGAGATTCGCTATAGTTTATGTTTATATTTTAGAGACTCTATAATTATTAAGTTTATAAATGACATATGTTGTCGTAATACTTTATTTATGCTTTCGCAATACTTATGGTTTGTAATAACTAGTCATCTCTGGTTTTATATATCGAACTTAGAATTTCTAAGATGTGGTTTGATTCATTGCTCTGATGATTAAACTTGGGTTATGAATAATGTGGTGACTTTCAACCGTCACGGCCTACGGGTCCAAAAAGGAATTTATTTTCTCTATTTTTGCTACTGGGGGCACGACAAAATCTTTCTTACTTGCATGTGTTTTGTCGTATTTTATATGTGCATATTGATTCTGAAGCAAGGAGCAAGCTGGACCCTAAATCGAGGAATTGTACTTTCATTGGTTATGGCACAGATAAGTTCGGGTATCGGTTTTGGGATGACCAAAATCGGAAAATCATTAAAATCAAGGATGTTGTATTCAATAAGAATGTGATGTACAAGAATAGGAGAGACAATCAGCATGGAAGCTCAAGTTGAGAAGACTGGGTATGTTGACCTGGAGGAGCCCTCAGAAATTGAAGATTTTAGGGATGAGATCACACCAGCAAACACAATTCTGCGACAAGAGCCGATCATACTGAATTCTACGGTAAGGTGGTCTTCCAGAGTCTCTAGATCTACATAGAGTATACTCCATCTTTGTATTAGTTGTTATTAACAGGTAGTGGTGAACCAGAAAGTTATGAAGAAGCACTACGAGTGGATGATTTGGTAAAGTGGGAGTTAGCCATGAAAGATGAGATGGACTCACTCATGTCAAATGAGACATGGGAACTTACCGAGTTACCAAAGGGGAAGAAAACACTTCATAACAAATTGGTTTATAGGTTAAAGGAAGAGCACGATGGTAGCAAGTGCTACAAGGCGAGATTGGTGGTAAAGGGGTTTCAGCAAAATAAAGTATTGACTATACTAAGATTTTCTCTCCAATTGTGAAGCTAACCACATTCAGGGTGGTTTTGAGCATAGTGGCGGTGGAGTACTTACATCTAGAACAGCTAGATGTAAAGATGGTTTTTCTCCATGGTGATTTAGATGAAAATCTACATGAAGCAACTGCTAGGGTTTGAAGCATCGGCTAGAGATGAAATGGTTTGCAAGCTCGTGAAAAGCTTGTACGGTTTAAAGCAAGCACCTCGGTAGTGGTACAAGAAGTTCGACAGTTTTATGGGTACAAGTGGCTTCACAAGGTGTCAGGTAGATCACTGTTGTTATGTGAAGAGGTCTGGAAGTGATTTCATCATTTTAATTTGCTCTTGTATGTTGATGATATGTTGTTAGCAGGATCAAATAATCAAGATATAAACAATTTGAAGAGTCAACTATCCAAACACTTTGCGATAAAAGATATGGGTCAAGCTAAACAAATTCTAGGGAAGAGGATTAGCAGGGACAAAGAAGCGGGTACGATGAAACTGTCACAAAAAAGTACGTGAAGAGGGTGCTTAGCAGGTTTAGCATGGGAGATGCAAAACTAGTGTCTTCTCCTTTGGCTAGTCACTTTAGGCTACCAAAGGAGCAATGCCCAGAAACCGATGAAGAACGAAAGTATATGGAAAGAGTTCCATAGGCTTCAACAATTGGGAGCCTCATGTTTTCCATGGTATGTACACGTCAAAACATTGAACATACAGTGGGAGTTGTAAGTAGATACATGAGTAATCTGGGTAAGAAGCATAAGGAGGCATTGAAGTGGGTTCTCGAGTATTTGAGGGGCACTTCGGAGATGGCTCTTTGTTTCAAAGGAGAAAATATGGTACTACAAGGCTATGTAGATACGGATTTGGCACGTGATATGGATAATAAAAAAAGTACAACGGGGTATATTTATACTTTGGGTGGTACGGCTATCACTTGGGGTGCCTCAATTACAGAAGATCATAGATCTCTCCACTACTGAAGCAGAGTATGTTGCCATGACAGAGGCAAGCGATGAGATAATTTGGATACAAGGGTTCTTGAAAGAATTGGGAAAGGAACGTGGAAATAGTGTTTTGCACTTTGACAATCAAAATGCTATTCATCTAGCGAAGAATCCAGTTTTCCATTCGAGAACAAAGCGTATTCAATTGATATATCACTTTATATGGTCCCTCTTGGATGATGGAGTGCCATTTCTTGAGATAATTAGTGGGAGTCAGCATTCAGCAGACATGTTGACAAACCATTAACAAACTGAAGTTGTGTGGAACTTCAGTTGGTCTTCAAGCATAGGACTTGAAGACACGTTGTAGAGGGTGTGATTGTTGCTTTGAGAAGGTTTGTGTTTTTATGAGTTACAACAGTGTGATTAGTCTCCAGGTGGGAGATTGATAGGAATGGTAGAGCCTAATTCCAAGAGCTAGGGGATAGTTTCGGTGGAGCTTCTATTCACAAAAGGTGAAGGAAGTTTGAGCATGGCATTGCCGCTCGGGTGGGCTCCACCCAAACGGGCAAGGGGCAAGATTGGGGGCGAGTTTTTTTATAAACTCTCGAGAATGTCGCCCGCCAGGTGATTCGCTCGAGCGGGCTGCTTGAGCGGGATCGGGATCTGGTAGTGGATTATCTATTTCCTAATTGGTTTAGGAAGCTATTTCGTTAGGAAACTATGTATAGGCTATAAATACTCTTTCCTAAGGATGTAAACAGTGATTGCAACTCTCTGTGTAACCCTAAAGCATAATACAATTATGCAACGGTGTGGACGTATTAGGGGTGTGTTTCGGCCGGAACGGATCGGAAACACCCCTTTCTGAAAAAATTCCAAAATTTTTGGAAGCCAAAAATGCATTCTGAATTCCGTTCTGAAATTTCAGAAATTCCAAAATTATTTCCGATTCCGAAATTTCGGAAATTTCGGAATTTTCAGAATTTTCAGAATTTCATCAGATTCGGAATTTTTCAGAATATTCGGAATATTTTTGAAATTTTTCGAAATATTCAGAATTCAAGCTTAATGGGATTTCGCTTGAGACTTGTAGGCCTTTTATAGAAGTACATTACATCCCATTTTTTTTTGTGTCTTTTCGATGTGGGATGAACACAATTTTCGGAATATTTCGGAATATATTCGGAAAAGTTTCGAAAAATACACTTTCGGAATATATTCGGAAATTTTTTGGAATATTTTCGGAAAAGTTTCGGAAAATACAATTTCAGAATATTTTCAGAAAATTTTTGAAATTTTCGGAATTCTAAAAACAATTTCGATTCCGATCCGATTTTTTTTTTGAAAATTTCGGAATTTGGAAATTCAGAATGCATTTTTAGTTGCCAAAATCGGAATTTTTCGGATCGGAATCGGTCAGAATCGGAATTTCCGTTCCAAATGACACCCCTAGGACGTATGCATAATTGGCTGAACCATCTAGAAATCTGGTGTTCTTGTGTGATTGTTCGTTATTTTTCTTTTCGTTCTTGCATTAATTTCTTACAGGTCCTATAGAGAGATTAGACGTGATTTCCCCAACACATTTAGAGAGAGAGAGAGCCCTTGAAGCTTTTGTAAGTTAGGAATATACGTAGCCATGTACAACTCACTATGTACTGTCCCATGCCATCGAAGCTGCCATATAAATAGCACAAGCACTAATTAGTCCAATTATTTCATTTGACATCTCTATTTATTTATAAAAGCATACCTTTTCTTTTCTTTTTCCTTTTTTTTTTTGGCTGAACCATTTGAAGCATACAATTCTTTTCTTTTCTTTTTTTTTTCTCCCTTGCTCCCTTGCTGCTCACATTTTCCTTGTAATTTCCTACTTTTTCTCTTTCTTTTGTAGGATATCGAGGACAAATTTGCTCACCCAATTTTCGCTTATACATTGCTGAGAGAATTTTTTCATCCAATTTTGTTCATACTTAATTTACTCATGACCTATAGGTATCATCTTTATATGTGCCCATTTCATCCCCATTTTACCCACTGCTTTATCAACGCTGGATTGGACCCTGAATGGGAAACATGTGTCAAGATAGTGGCCATGGGTGAATTCTTTCTGCTTTGCAACCCATCTAACATAACGGTGATACCACATCATATTGAACATAACGGTGATAACCACATCACATTTATAACGCACTAATACATTTAAAAGTTGTGCTTATGTAGAAAAACGATTTATCTGAATATATGGGGACAGATGGACAAATAAAAATACATTATTTACAAATAATACCATGTCATCAAAATATCCGTTATGCTCAATATTTTTTCCATCAAAATGTTACACCCACATCAAATTTCATACTAAATTCCACACCCAATACATCTTTGACCATTGAATCCTCTGAGTCCCGTGTAGGACCTATGTAGGGCCCACATAAGGCTCACTGGAATCAAGAGTCAGAATTGTTGGGTGTGAAATTTGGTGTGGGTAAGTAATAGACACCAAACTAATGACACGTCAATAGTCCTAAATCCTAACTATTGTCTATAGTGAGCCCAATACAAAAAGGCCAGCATTGTGTGGCCATAAATGAAACAAGCAATGGACAATTAATTTATGCCTTTCGGTCATGTTTGGATGCTTTAAGAAGGAGTTAGTCCATTTTAATTGGACACTATACGGGAAAGGTAGTAGCCCAAATTTGAAACTATTTAGTAGGGAAAATGCTAGACCCACACAATTTTTCACATTCTATGCTTTAAATGCATGTACCTTGTATTGTTTGAATTTTTCACACTTTTTTGTGCACCACTTGCACAGCACAGGGTAACAGGACCAAAACAATTAAATTAAACAAAGAGAAATTATTATTACTTACTTAGAAACCAGAATTACAGAGGAGTTGAGGATTATAAGAGAGAGGGAAGATGAAATAGATAAAGAGAGAGGGAAAGAAGGAAGATGCCTTACTATAGGTTGGAGGTCATCTTAAATAGGAAAAATTCCATCAGTTCTAAAGATAGGTCACTATGCAATAACAGTAAAAAGAAATAAAGACAAAACATGTGTCCCAAAGTAGTGGAGTTGGTCCTTTTGCCTTTATTCTGTTGGTCTGTGGGAGGTGACGTCATTGCATACGTCTCCTTGGTGGTGACGTCATTGCATGCGTCTCCTTGGTTATGACATCATTGCTTACATCATTTTTTCCTTTCCACTAATGTCTTTTCCACTAGTGGTGGGTTCCTTTGGGTCTTGTCTTGCCTGGGCTGCCTAATGTTCAATGATGGCATCAAAGAAACTTCTACTAATGGAGCCTGGCTGCTGGAAGATGAGGATGTTCCCATATCTTCCTCATGAGGGTCTTAAGCTTCACCGGCTAGACAACCAAAAGTATTTGGTTGTGTAGTTTGAACTGGTTGTGTAGTTTGAACTGGTTGTGAAGTTTGTTGAAAGGCCAGTTGGGAAGCCATGACCACTGTCTGAGCTGTTTGGGAAGCCATAAATTGTTCTTTGAGGGCTTCCATGACTTTAACATTTTGCTCTACCTGGTCCCATTTTCTCCCACCAGTGAAAAAACCAGTGTGGAACACTTTTGTATTCATATTTTTTTTTACTAATTCATCATTAATAACAAAAAAGACAGGTGTGCTTTCTGACTAGGTTTTGGTAATAAAAAGCACAATGCCATGCTTTTATATAATCCCAATAGTTAAAAGAATTGCCATTAACTTTAAAAGTTTTTGCTTGTGAAGGGTTTAATCCCCATTCATTTGCATGGAGAACCTTAACCACATAGCATTTAGAATGAGTAATGGCACTCTTAACATCTTTTGGGTTAAGATAAAAATGCTCAATATGGACAGATCCTGTCTCAGTTAGCATTGCCTTATAAGCATATCTGGGTTTAGCTTCATGGGTCATGAAGTTATGATTTCCCAAATATCTTTCTTTAAGTCCCCAAGCCCCAAGTTCAAGGCCAAGGTTTTCTTTTTCAAGAATCAAAATGATTTCCAAAAAAAGTCTTTGTTCGAAAGTGGCTTCTTGAATTAGGACATCCTTAGTGGATGGCTTAGCCTTTGGTGGCTGAGAATCCTTAGTAGATTGAGAACCCTTTGTGGGTTGTTGTTGCTGGCCTTTACCTTTGTTGGGACGCCTTTGAGGAAACTGAAATCCTCCCTTATTAGGAGGTTACATCCTATTTTTCTTGCAAAAATTGCTAGTTAGAAAATCAGGTAAAGAATTTTGACTTCATTTAATGTAATCAATTTGGAAATCAAAAGCAGATAAATCAGCCTGCCATCTAGCAAAAATTTGTTTAGAAACAAGATTTTTAGTATCTTGTTTAAGAATATGTTTGGCAGAACTGCAATCTATTCTTAATAACAATGCTTGGTTTTAAAGATCATCCTGGAATTTGGTGATACATTTAACTATAGAAAGCATTTCTTTTTTAATAGTGGAATAGTTCTTAGTTGAACCTTTCCAAACTCCTAAGGTAAACCTAAGGAGTTCTTCATGATTGGTTATGGGGTTTTTCTGTTTAACAATTCCTCCATAACCAATGTCCAGACTCTAGAAGTAAAACAAACAAGTTGTTCAAAGTTATTAACTCTTTGTTTTAAAATTCCACCATATCCAATTTCTGAAGCATTCGTCTCAACAATTTTAAAAGCTTTAGGAAGAGGTAAGCATAAGCATGGTAGGACTTTGGCTTTAGCTTTAATCCTCTTAACCGCTTCAGTATGCTTAGAAGTCCATGCTGGAGGAATCTTTTTTAACCTTTCATATAAGACTGCTGAATCTTTATCAAGATCCTTGTAACATTTAGCAATATAATTCAAACTTCCCAAAAACCTTTACAACTGAGTTTTGTCTTTTTGTTTTATCGGGAAATTTGTCTGAAAAAGCAATAACTCTATCAATTGGAATTATAATCTGAAAAAAAAAAAAAAAAAAAAAAAAAAAAAAAAAACATCTTTGTCCCAAGAGTTATCCCAAACTCCCTTATCCCACCTAATATCAACTCCCCCATGGGATGGAGTTATCCCAAGCATTAGGAATTTCACTTCAAACATGAGTTTGAAAATCCTTTTCAATATTTTTTATTTTGAAAATAATATTGGGCATTTTGAGTTGTTGCTCAATATGCATGAGTCTAGCTTCTTCTTGAAGATAATTTAAATGTTTTTCTTTAGATTTTATTAGTGAATTTAATTCATTCACTATTCTAGTCTCTAGTTCTTTTAAAAAAAGTAAAAACCAAATTATTACCATTATAGCTACAATAAATGCCTGTTTGATCAATTTTATCAAGGGGCATTAAAAGATTTAAGAAAGGAGTACCCAAAATTACTTCTTGTTGTAAATTTTTAACAAGTAAAAAAGTTGAGGGTATACTGGTCCCTTCATTGCAAATGAGTACTTTAGACAATTTTATTGTATAGCCATTCGGCTACCACGGGCTGAAGTTAAAGATTGCATAATTTTCTCAAAATACTTAGTAGTAACTATGTCTTCTTGAATACACTTTAAATCTGCACCACAATCAACTAGTGCTACAACATCTAAAATGGTATAATCGTTTTGGATAACCAAATTGATTTTTTTTATACCAATTTTGATATGTTATTTTATTAAGGTGGTGTAGATACTGATCATCAACCTTTTCTTCCTCATGAATATCCTGAGAAGCTTCTTGCTCACTCATGGAGGAATGCTGTTGAACAGCAACAATTTGCTCTCCCATGCTATGAAGAGAATTTTGAAGGTCTTTAACCTCTGTCTTCATCAAATTAACTTCATATTTAAGATCTTGAATGGTAATTGGTTTTTCAACCTTTTCCATCCTTTTAAAAACATCCTGAAGACTATACTGAGGCATTTTATACCTATTAGTTTTAATAGTTTTAGGAGTTTTAGTGTTGTGATTAACACATAATTGGATTACTTTAACCTTCAATTCCAGATCAATAATTTTATCAATTTATATTTATTATATCGATTTGTTCTGCTGTGAGAACATTTAATGAAAGACCATTCATGGTGGCAATGGTTTTCCAATAATCAGCTTCCTGATAATTATTTGAACATGAAGGAATCTCCTAAACTTCTTGAGAGGAGATATCTTCAGGGTCATCAATATCTTCTTGAAATTATTCATCAGAGTTTTCAGGGGAAGTATTTAGCATTATTTTACACAGCTGGGTTTTAAGACCTTTATCTATGTTTGATTACGCTAATTTCTTTTTTGTAGTACATTTGCTTGCCAAATGTCCTACTTTACCACATTTCCAACATACACGGGTTTTCCGTGTAATGAATGATTTTTCAGACCTTTTCTTAGTATACCTTCTTTTTTGGAGGTGGCTTGGTTTGGAAGTATTTTGTTTCTTACCCTTAGTTAGGTAGCTCTTTTTCCCTTTTCTATAATTTTTCCTTTTTGACGAGGGAAATTAAAGCAAAAGGCATATCATATCCAAATTGGTTACAGAATTCTCCCAATTCATGTTTATAGGTGAGATTTTGCTCCTTCATTTGGTATTGCAATTTTGTGTCATTACAAATACCTAATCCAACTTGGGTACAAACACTTATGATCTGCCCATTCCGTCATGCTGATCTTTCAGCTTTTGTCGGACCTTCTCTGCAAATATATGTGGAAGTCCATCAATAAAACTGGTTTTCCAGTGTTCACTATTTGCATCAATTCATTGCACTTCTTTACATAAATAAACATCTTTATACCATCTAAAATGGGTAAGAGAGGGACGCCTTAAATTTTGCAAACGTTCCCAATTTCTTTCAGATCTTTGGGGTGCAGTTCCAATAAAATGTTGGATTATAGTGTGCACCAAAGTAATAATAGTATCTTGGCCTAGAGTATTTGTGGTCTGTTCCAATTTAATAGCTGCTATGATTTCTGTCCTTTAGGTATGAGTGAGAACATTGTCCCACCAACCTTTAAGACTTCCTGAGAATATTCTCCGAAAAAAAAAGACTTCCTAAGAAACCACTCGTAAGTAAAATAGCAGTATCAGAATCTGTATTTCCATAATTCTTACAAACCGATGAATACATAAGCATCTGAATAGTTTTGTACATTTGATATTCAGAAAGACCATCAATGTTTCATTCATAAAAAGAACTACCACTATACGAGGCTTGGTTTTGGAAGAAATTTCTTCAAAAAGCAAGTCTTGTGGTGTGGGTCTAGGATAATAAGTTTTCATTCCACTTGGCTCATATTCCAATTTATGAATTTGAGCTGTATTAAAATTATTTTCTGCAGAAGAAATCATTAACTGAAAATCTTCTATATTGTTCTCTTCTTCAGAAATCTCTTCTTCTGAATTGGGGGGTTTTTCTTTTATAAGACATTTAAAGAAACATCTTTTTCTTTTAAAGATATATTTTGAAGCTTTTTGACTAAGAGCTCCACAAATTCATCTTCTTCCTTTTGTCCCTGAGTTTTAAACTTAGTGACTGTCAAAGGAAGCTGTATATTTGCTGATTCTATGAAAGTAGATGGTTTATCTTTATCTTCCTTTTTTGTAGGTATAGAATTGTTTGCTAGTAGTTATGCGCGGGCGTGCCAGAACCAAAAGTGGTTCGGTGTGTGCAAACTAATTTCCTATATGCTTGAGTCAGTGATACTCAAGGCTTTTAGATCTGACTTCTAAACTAAACAATTGTGTGCGGCGAGTAGGAAAGTACCCTCACCAGAAATCCCTTGGCAGTACTGAAGCGCACAAGCCAAATAGTGTATGAGTTTACCAAGTAAACAATCACAAACGATTAATAAAATACAGATTTTATTAAGTGTTTGGAAAATACAACCAAAGAACAGATTCAGAACAGACTGATTGTTCGTAAGAATGAAAACAGCGTAAGAATGAAAACAGTAGAAGAAATTAACAAAGAAAAAGGGTAGACCTATTTGCTATGCGTGCAGAAAAAACATAAAAGGTTGGATGCTTTTGAATGCTGTGTTGAATGCTGTTTTCGAGAGTGACGCGGAGTGTCTTCAATGGTTGGCCTGCCTGTATATTTATAGCGGCCACAGTTTAATTCCTACTAGGAAAGGATTCCTTAACTTGCGCCTTAAGCTATTCACTGATTGGTTAATTGAAGAAATCCTTCCCTATCCAGAACTTACGTGAATTGATCCCTTTAATTTAGGGATCAGACGCTCCAACCCAGCTGGCAACTGACTCCTTTCCCAGACGGACTCTTATTTCCAAAAAACTCTCAGAGATGATGTCATCATGCCAGCTGTGGACATCAATGCCCTGTCCATCATCAATCGACCTCTCCCTGTTGGACGAATCGGGCTCATGACTCTTTCCATGTCCGATCATATTTCTTCAACTTCTTATGATCAATCGGACAAACTCTTCCTTTTCATAATGTCCGATCAGTTATAACGCTGTTTTACTTTTCCATCGGGCTCTCAACATGATGAGTTATGTTCTCATAGCCCGATGATGCTTACACTTGCCACACGCTCCCATCGGGCTTACCTCTTCTCCCAACAGTTGTTCCTCCCATCGGGCTTACCTCTTGAGTCCGATGAGTCATCACTACTTGTCCCAGCGTCTTCTTCGCCCAACTTCAACTCCACTCGGGCTCAAAAATCATTGACGGTTTTTGGGTGCAAACAATTGCCCCCCAAAAGGTCATATCAAACGTCCCGCCCTGATTGATGTGACGTTTTGAATTTCAAATATGCTACGCGTCAAATACGCAGCCAACGTCAGGTTATGGAGAATCCCACCAGTCACCCTACAATTAATGCGCCATGATTACGGCGTCATGATATTTAAATATCATCCAACGTCCGAAACTCATCACACATTCATATTTTCCCCTCTCTAGAATTCAAGCAAACACAGAGCTTCTCACTCTATCTTCATCTTTTCCGGCGACCTTTCTTCCTTCCATTGTCATGGCTCCCAAAACCGCTCCGGCCACCTCCAAAGGAAAAAAATCCTTCGCAGACGCTCCACCGCCACAAAATCGTTGTAGGGAGGTTAGGGCTTTAGCTAAAGCGCACGCCGCTGACATATCCACCGAATATCTCACCCCCTACAGCTCCTCCGACGGTTCTCCCGTCGCTCCAGGCTCTGGGCCACCCTCCGGCGACTTTCCTTCCTTTCTTTCCTCCGGTAAGAAACGAGACATTCCTACAAGTCCCTGCTCATTGGGCCAAGGTCCAGACGGCGAATCAACCCATTCGGGGATGGCCGACCCCCGCCGCTGACTGGGACAAATGGGTGACTAGGGTTTCGGCCTCTAAGGCCGCCGTCTGGAAGCAAACGGGCATCTACGACGGAATCATGCTCAGCCGGTCTCGCATTGAGATAGACCGGCCTCTCCTCCTTTCTGCTCTACTCTTCTGGTCCTCGTCTTGCAACGGCTTTCTTTTCCGTTGCGGACCAATGGCTCCTACTGTCAAAGATATTAGTTATCTGCTCGGCCTCCGTCCCCACGGACAAGAGATCATTCCAGGGCTTAATGTTGGACCAGCCAGCTTTGCCTATCCACAACAGGATATTGTCAGGGACGGGGCCGTTTCTCATAGGCCAATCACGGCCTTTGGAGGTTTCCTTGCGGCCTGCATAGGGGCAGATGATACGGCGGTGTCCGATGCAGAGCACACTGCCTTCCTCATCTACTGGCTCAACAAGTATCTCTTCTGCTCAGCCAGCCAGGCCATCACTAAAGAATACACAACCGTAGCCCTGGCCCTTGCATCGGGGCAGCCACTGGCCATGGCTACGCTGGTTTGGGCACATTTAGTTCGAGGCACAACAGACTTCGTTCATTCGGGCTTCAGTGCTGGTGGGAGCCCTATGTGGATACTACAACTGTGGCTTCATTCTTACTTCCCTGAATTCCAACCCACAATTACTCCCTTGGCCGACGTGCCTATCTCTGCCGTTCAATTTATGAACGTATCTCCTTCTGTACATTCCTTTGAAGAGTGTTTTTCCTTCTTTTACCAGGGTTGCTCCCCTCGGGACATCAATCTCTTCACCCCATTCTTTTCTCTTCAATTCTCTTCTTTTCTCCAACTCTCCAATAACCCTTCAAACTGGGGTCCGGGCACCCAGTCAACCTATAATGAAATTTTTTCTAGCTACTTGGTAGCTAGAGACATTATTTTTAGCCCAAGCATCCCGTCGGCCAACAATAAATGCGGGGCCGAGTACTACTTTGCTCCTTTATATGCCCGCCAATTCGGGCTTACTCAACTAGTGCCCGTTCCTCCTGGTATCACTGTCAACGTTGATTGGGTTGAACGGGGCCTTATCGTTAACGACGGGCAGGTGAAGAAGATAGCAGAGAGGTCTGCCCGGCTCAAAGCCGCGTTCAATTTTACACCCTTCTCTGCCCGGCCAGTAGTATCAGAAGAGTTCACCCAATGGTGGGGTGAACGGGCTAGACACATATTTCCACGCACCGCTGCTGAGGTCCTGGCTCCCTTCACTGCAACATCGGCCACTGTGGCCGATGTCCCTATACCAGCAGCAGCTCCAGCCCGGCGCAAACAAGTCGCCAAGAGACTGGCTCGTAAACAAACTCCGGGCAAAGGTCCGCCTCAAAAGAAGCAAAAAACACCGGCCTCTGTTCAGGTTTGCTCTTCCCCTTTTGATTTGAGCCCGAATTCCTGTTATTCCATATTAATCCTTTTGTTCTATCTTTGCAGCTTGCTGATGAAGATTCGGGAGAGGATCCACTTCCAAACCTTGCTCAGACTCTTCCCCCAACTCTCCCTACATCACCGGCCTCTGCAGCGGCTTATCTAGAGCGAGTGGCCGTTAGGGTGATGCCACTTCACATCGTGCCTCCTCTAGATCCTTCAAGAGGAGACGGAGACGAAGACCTTGCTCATGTCGGCCAAGTCCCTGAGCAGGTTGTTCTTTCTTCGAGTACTGAGGGTGAGGCCGGTGCTAAACCTGCCACCGAGGCCACTGGGGAGGAAGTAAATCAAGCGATCCCTTCTGCACACGAAACCCCAACCGGACAAGAGGAGCCTACCACCGCCGTCAGCTTTCCTGCTCATATAGTACCAGGACCGGTGGTGGCCGAGGTCAGTCCTCCGGAAGCGTCTGCCGTGGAGGCCGGTGATGATAATTCGGGCTCTGTCCCTGAAACAGAAGCCCCACAGACGACAATGGCCCCAATGAGTCCGGTCGCAGGAACCGGCCTCCCTTCTTCTTCCCAAACATCTTCTCAACCAAGCGAGGCCGATGTTCGCGAAACAATCTCGGCCTCGCTTCGTCCTCATACCCAGGTACTGCTGTGTTACTTTGCGTTAATTCATACGTTTCTAAAAACAATACCTGACTGTATTTTCTTGAATAGGCCGATCCTTCAGACCCAGTGCCCGTTATTCCTTTCAATGACTTTTTCTTGGGCCTGGACCTGGGAGCTTTTGACCTCGGCCCCCTTGAGCCCGAAGCGGTTTTACCTTCCGTCCTTCAACAAGCCAAGGACCTGCTCTTCGGGCTTGCTGACCAAGAACTTTCCAATCTTCCTGCTGCGGCTGACGTTGACACCGCTTTGAACACCCTCATGGCCGATCCTTCTCTTTCAGACGGGCAGCTATCATTACTCGTGGAGATCAAAGAAAGACTTCCTAGCGTCCGTCTTATGGATAGAACGGCCTTGAAGATTCAAGCAGATGCAGAACTTCATTTAGGCTCCCGTCAGAAAGCATTGAAGTTCTTGGAAGGGGCCAGAACCAAGTTCGAAGCGGGAAAGGCCTCCCGTGCTCAAGTTCTAGCCAGGGGTACTTGGCTGCGGGACCGTATTGCTGTATTAAAAGCTCAACTTGCCCAATGTGAGGCCGAGGTTGTTACCAACAACGCCTCCATTGAAAAAATTGACGAAGCCCTTTCTTTGTTAGGCGGGGACGCTCAGAAGTGCAGTGATCAGTTACAAGCCAGCGTCCCCATATCCCGGGCTTGGGCCCAGAAGCTAGAAAGGGCCAAGAAGGACCGGTCTGGGGCCGTCAAGACCTGGGAAGACCTGAAGGCTAAGCTTAGGAATTTTGAGTCGGCCTAGAGGCCGACTCCTCTTTTGTACTTATTTTTTATTCGCATATATTTGTAAGTAAGCTGTGCTCAGCCTATCAATACAAACCACATTTTCGTTACTCGGGCTCAGGGTCGTAGTTAATGATTTGGTCGTATTCTAACCCTGGATTTGGTTTATAGTTCAAATCAATAGTTTCCCACAGAGTAGGGTAATAAGACTTCAAGTACTGACCGTTTATTAATCTAGGATGAATACCACCATCCATATCCCGCAGTCTGTAAGCACCACCATTCTTGACCTGATGTATAATGAACGGACCCTCCCAGTTGACCGACCATTTACCGTACCGACTATCCTTGTCCCCGATAGGTAAAACGGCCTTCCATACCAAGTCTTCTGTACTAAAAGACTTTGCTTTTACCCTCTTGTTATAAGCTCGGGCGGCCCGCTGCTTTTGCACTTTTAACGAGTCCAAAGCCATGAGCCTCGTTTCATCAAGTCCCTCCAACTCAGCTATCATAGCCTCTGTGTACTCTGCGGGCTCAAGCTGGTTCTGTAAAGCTCTCCTGGCCGATCGGACGGTAACCTCCATTGGTAACATAGCGTCGTGCCCGTAAGTCAACATGAATGGTGTGACCCCGGTACTGGACCTCTTAGATGTCCGATAGGCCCAGAGAGCCTCGGACAACAACTTGTCCCACTCTCTAGGGTTCTCATCGATCATCTTCTCAATGATCCCCTTAAGGATCTTATTGGTTGACTCAGCCTGACCGTTAGCTTGAGCATAGTACGGGGTAGAATTGAGAATCTTAATCCCTCTGCTCTCCGCAAAAGCGGTCGTTTCAGCTCCTGTGAACACAGATCCTTGGTCGGCCGTTATGGTTTCTGGGAGGCCGAATCGATGTATAATGTGCTCTTCAATGAATTTTATCACGGTGGTCTGGGTCACCGTTTTACATGGTATGGCCTCGGCCCACTTAGTGAAGTAATCCGTCGCCACTATAATGAAACAGTGTTGGCCTGATGATGGTGGCAAGACTTTGCCAATCAGATCCATAGCCCATCCTCTAAACGGCCATGGGAGCTCTTTAGCCGGTACATGCTGGATTGGGCCATGCTTCTGACACGCTTGGCATCCCTTTGCATAGCTGATACAATCCTTCAACATGCCTGGCCAATAATAGTTATACCTTATCAGTAACCATTTCATTTTTGTACCGGCCTGATGAGCCCCACAGATCCCTTCATGTACTTCGGCCATCACCTGCATGGCCTGTTTTTTGCCTAAACACCTCAAAATCACGTCGTCACCGATGGGCTTTTTGAACAATTCTCCATCGAGTATCACAAATCGGACCGCGAACAGTCTAACTTTTCGGTCTACCCTGACATTTGGGTGATTCAGGTATTCGATGATAGGCCTTCTCCAATCGTCGTCCTCCATCAAGACCGAATTAGTAGTAGCATACCAACCTCTCTTTGCAACGGAAGGCAGTGATCGGACATGAACCGTGATAACTTGGTCTTCCAAAGCCTTTGTAGGAGACGAGGCCGATCCTGTCTTTGCCAGCTTATCGGCCTCAGTATTCGTAGACCTAGGGATATAACTCACGCTAATATCATCAAACTCGTCCATGAGTTGCGTGGCGACAGAGTGAAACGGGCATAATTCCCAACTTTTTATCTAGAATTCTCCTGATATCTGCCCGATCACCAGACCTGAGTCTCCCTTTATGTGTACGGACGATGCCCCCAACTCAAGGAGTATCTCTAGTCCGATAATTAATGCCTCGTATTCGGCCTGGTTATTTGTGCACTTGAAATCGAGCCGAAATGACATTTTTGTCTTCTTATACTTGGGTGATACAATGACCACACCTGCCCCAGCACCTTCTGCGCTTTTGGACCCATCAAAGATCAATGTCCATGGGACCAAGGAAGTGTTAAACACTTTAGGCACTACTTCTCCCAGATCAGTTGGGTCTGGGTGATCAGCCAAGAAATTGGCTATGGCCTGGCCTTTAACCGATTGCTGTGATCGGTATTGGATGGCAAATTCCATCAGGGCCAAGGTCCATTTTCCAATTCGGCCTCTCATGATTGGCCTTGACAACATATATTTTATCACATCGGTTTGACATATAATATAAGTAGAAACGGGCAACATATACGTTCTTAACTTCTGTGATGAAAAATACAATGCCAAACATAATTTCTCAATCGGCGCATAGCGCTGCTCGATTGGAGTTAATATTCTACTTAAGTAATAAACGGCTTGCTCATTTCCTTGCTCATTATCCTGAGCTAACATACTTCCTATAGAGCATTCAGAAGCCGATATATACAATTTAAGGTACCTACCCTTCTTGGGTGGCATTAAAACTGGAAAAGTTGACAAATATTGCTTAATTCCCTCAAAGGCCTGTTGATGGCTGTCCTCCCACTTGAACTCTTCGTCGGTCTTGATCTTCAATAATGGGGTCCATACTTGGGTCTTTCCTGCACAGTTGGAGATGAATCTTCTCAGGAAATTAATCTGCCCGAGTAGCCTTTGAAGCTCTTTCTTATTGGCTGGTGGCTTTGCTGCCTGTATTGCTCGAGCCTTGTTCTTGTCAACCTCTATCCCTCTTTGATGCACCAGGAATCCTAAGAAGTTCCCTGCTGAAACGCCGAAAGCACATTTGAGAGGGTTCATTTTTAGTTTGTGAGCCCGCATTCTTTCAAATGCTTTTTCTAAGTCTCTCAAATGATCGGCGTTGTCACTTGATTTTACCACGACGTCATCAATGTAAACCTCCATGAAATGCCCGATCATATCATGGAAGATTGAATTCATCGCCCTCTGATATGTGGCTCCGGCGTTCTTTAGTCCGAAAGGCATGACAACCCATTCAAAGGTTCCAATTGCCCCCGGGCACCGGAAAGCTGTCTTCGGGACATCCTGCTCAGCGATATAAATCTGGTTGTACCCTGAGTGCCCGTCCATGAAGGACAAAATTTTATGTTTGGCGGCCGAATCAATCAATTGATCGGCCATGGGCATAGGGTACTCGTCTTTTGGGGTAGCTAGGTTTAGATTTCTGAAATCAATACAAACTCTCAGCTTACCATTTTTCTTTACCACTGGGACTACATTTGATACCCATTCCACGTACCTGGCTGTCCGAATGAAGCCAGCCCCCAAAAGCCTCTCAATTTCTTCTTTCACCTTCATCGTGACTTCAGGTGACATGCGCCGTGGGAGCTGTTTGAAAGGCCTAAAGCCCGGCTTAATTGGCAATCGGTGCTCTACCAATTCTCGGGATAGTCCGGGCATTTCGTCGTAATCCCAAGCAAAACAATCCTTGTATCTGTGCAAGAGAGCAATGATATCGGCCTGGAACTGTGGTTCAAGCACCTGACTCACATATGTGGGTTTGTGCTCTCCTTCATTGCCCAGGTTGATCTCCAATAGTGGATCCTGCACGTCGGCCTTCAAGTCATCAAGCTTGGCTGTGGCCATTTCGAGTTCATCCATTTGAATCTCCTCTTCGATTGGTGTTTCTTCTTCATAGATACAATCGGCCAGATTAATCATTCCGTCTACAGGGCCGATCTCTAATCCCCTATCGGCCAGATATGCACACCATCTGGCCATGCTGGCCTTAAGGGCCAGCTGTCTTCTAACTTCAATTGGCTGTAGATCCATCAAAGTCTTCTTGTTCATTAATTTCTATCGGCCTTACCTCTTCTGTCCGACTTAGATTGTGATAACCAAGCTTTAAGTTTGGTAGAATTTCTTTACGGAATGTGGCTGCATTTGGTCTACCAAGTTTGCCACATCCTAGTAATTTGATAGGTCCGATATCATCTTCATATAATACTGCATCGGCCGTCTGCACCCGGGCTACGAATGGCTTCGTATCAGCCCCAACCACTTCCACTTCGTCATCTCTCCAAAAGATCAACAATTGATGGAGAGTGGAAGGGATGCAGTAATTGGGATGGATCCAATCACGGCCAAGCAACGTGTTGTAGGCGGCCGATGTCTCCACAATGAAAAAGGCTGTCATGGCCGTTTGGGTTCCCACCCTCAGCTCCAGAGGCAAGATGCCCTTTGTCTTAGATGGTGTGCCCGTGAAGCTCTGAACATTCATCTCGGTCGGAATCAGTTCCGACTCAGATTTTTGAAGGATCCTCAGCATGATTTGGGGCATGATGTTGATTGTAGATCCCCCATCAATCAATATTCTATTCACGGGGATTCCCTCAATGTGACCCTTTACGTACAACGGCTTCAGGTGCTGAGACATTTGATAGGTAGGTTTTTCGAAAACCACCTTGACTGGCCCCGCCGGTTTCAGCCCCTCCTCAGTTTGGATCCCTTTCGGCCTCAAGATGGTTATCTTAGGCCGATCGGTTTGTATATCGGTAGTGTCCACGTTCTTGCTCGTAGCCTCTACCACCTTGGGTCTGACGGTCTCACCACCACTCCAACATACACTTTCTATTACTGCCGACTCCTTGGTCCGGCCTTCTATTACGTCACCTTCAATGGCCGTTGGCTGATCCGGTTTGGCCATAAATGACATGGGCAAAGTAAACACCATGTTTGAGGATAGATTTTTCGGGATTGTCCCGAATTGAATCGGTGAATCATCCTCATCTTCATAATCATCAGCCTCCTCCATTGGATGGGCCGATGGCTCACACTTTTCTTGTTCAAACAGTTTCTTCAAGCGCTCTGTGGCATGCATCGCCCCTTTACCCGCTTTCTTGTCGAAAACGGGCTCATCTTCTTCCATGGCAGTTATCTGTTTGTCGGCCTTGCGCTGAAGAGACTCTTGAGGAATCTGGACACGGCCTTGCGAGCGCTGCCGTTCCCTCTCGGCCTGTCTCAGCCTCTGGTACCTCCTCTTCTGAGACTTGCTGTATTGAGGCATCGCTGGAAATTTTGGATGCTCAGCTCTATACCATCTCCCATCACTCACTCTTGGTGGGAGTATCATTCGGGAGCGAATGTCCGAGGCTGCAACCCTTTGTGATGCACTCATCGTGGGTCGTGATCCATATTCCCTTCCTTCCCTATGACTCGAGCTAGGCATACTGCTTGCTGGCGGCGGCTTTGGCTTCCACTCGGGCTTTGGGCGTCCCTGTTTGGGCAAGGAAAGCCTCTCATGCACGGATCTTCTCGGGCTGTACTCTCGTCGTTCCTCAACCCTAGGCCTCTTGCTTGGGCTAGAGGCCCCTTTCTTAATATCGGCCTTGCACCTCGGACACAGGCCTTGTTCAATCAGCTCTAGTTGGTGTCGTAAATCCGTAATCAAGCTCTCTGTAGTTGACCGGGCTCCATCAGCCTTTAGTTCTGCTTCCTTGCATTCCTGGTATGTCCTCTGAAGCTCGTGAATAGTCACCTTCGGCCTATCAGTTCCTGAAACGGCAATTTGTTTTCCTTCCCTTTGCTTTGGGGCTTCCTCGCTGTCGGTCAAGTCTATCTTGACCCTTGGCCGTGTCAGCTTAGTCAAATCGGGCACTACCATATTGGTTCCAGTGATCTGTGGGAACGGATTCGCATCAACTCCCATAGCTTTGTCCGAAAATTTGAACACTCCTTTCTCCACGTTCTCCTGTATCACATTACGAAAAACAACGCAGTTGTTAGTTGAGTGTTTCCAGGAATTATGCCACTTACAATATTCCTTATTTTTTATGTCATCGGCCTTGGGTATCCGATGACCTTCACCTAGCCTGATCACTTTTTCAGCCAAGAGGGCGTCAAAAATCTGATCGGCCATTGTTATGTCGAATGTGTAATTTTTTCCTGCCTCGAACGTCATTTTTTTAGCAGCAGCGTTATTATTGACCGGTTTGTTCAAGGCATTACACACAATAGGCCGCTTAGAGATTAGTTCGGCCATGTCGATTTCTGCCTCGAGGTCACATTCTGCTAGATGGACCTCGTAATTGGGATCTTTGTAATACGTTCCCTTAGAAGAATTCTTCTTTTCCTGTTCATCAAGCAGGATACGCTCGTAACGGGCGGCCCTTGAAGCCAGCTCGAATAAATCACGGAAATCGGTCCCTTCGAACTTTTTGCGAAGCTCGAAAGACATTCCGCCCATAGCCATCTTTGCGTATTCTTCCTCGGGCAATATTGTCTTACATCTGTACTTAGCCTTCCTGAATCGGGCTATATATGTTTCGACGGTCTCTCCTACTAGTTGGAGCATCCTAGACAGATCTGCCAACGAGATCTCGGGCTCAGTCCTATAAAACTGCCCATGAAACAATTCCTCCATTGCTGGCCAATTTCGTACTGAATTGGCCGGGAGATTGACATACCACAAAAATGCTATGCCCGTGAGCGAATTTGGGAACAACCTTAATTTTAAAGGGTCACTATTGCCTGCATGGCCGCATTGCACAATGAACCGACCTATGTGCTCTACCGTGGTATGCTCACTTTTCCCAGAAAATAGAGTAAAGTTCGGAACTTTATACCCTGGTGGGAAATTAACTTGGTCAATTTCAGGCGGGTAAGGCCGTCGGTACGTCGGCCTCTCCATCCTTCTCATGAACGGGCCATACTCTTCATGTATGGCCGCCACCAACTCCTCCCTGTTAATAGGCTGCGCAGCAGGTCGGGCACCACCCGCAGGGGGTGGTAGTTGCTGTGGGTTGTTATTGGCCTGACGAAGCCAAAAATCATTATCATTCCTTTGCCCCCCAGCAGTGTTACCTGGGGGCACTTGTTGGTCGATTACCTCTGGGTTACGGCCTATTGTTGTAATTACCTCAGGCTGAGCCCCTGTTCCCGGGGTTAGTAGAGGTGGCAACTGTTGATTATTGTTGATCTGGTGGGTCCAAAACCCCCCATTGTTTCTTTGCCCCCCAGCAGCGCGAACTAGAGGTGGAGTCCGGTCGAACTGGGTTTCAACACGGCCTCCTGTCTGGACAAAACTTGGTGTCGCCGATCCACTGGGATCGGTGACCACCACGCCACTGGCCATTTCGTTATGTAATTCGGGCTTCTTGCCCGAGATGTTACCCTCCCTTAGGTTTGGACAGACATAGAGTGGGTCTTTTGGTCTGTCGGACTCAAGCGGCGTGCCAGAGCCCGATCCCGAGCCTGAGCCTGATCCCAAGGCCTTTTGTTTGTTATTGGCCTCAAGAACGGCGCAAAGCTGTTGTATCTGAGTAGCCAGGGCGTCCAGCTTCACGTGGGTAACCCTAGTCTCCATGACCAACTCAGACTGTTCCCGGCGTATATCGGCCGTTTGCCTGACCACATTATTGAGACGTGCCATTGACCCTATCAAGGTGTTATAGTCCTGCCTCAAAGGATCAACGGTGGCTCTCACGGTTTCCGAGATTGCTTCGATAGTAACGCCACCGTCATCCGGAGAATGACCAGTGCTTTCCTCCGTAGGTGTATCAACGGCCGACTCTTCTTGGCCGTTTTTTCTAATCTGCTTATCCCTCTTTGGCGGCATGACTTGACACTATGGGTCCCACCGGGCGTGCCAAAATGTTTGCTAGTAGTTATGCGCGGGCGTGCCAGAACCAAAAGTGGTTCGGTGTGTGCAAACTAATTTCCTATATGCTTGAGTCAGTGATACTCAAGGCTTTTAGATCTGACTTCTAAACTAAACAATTGTGTGCGGCGAGTAGGAAAGTACCCTCACCAGAAATCCCTTGGCAGTACTGAAGCGCACAAGCCAAATAGTGTATGAGTTTACCAAGTAAACAATCACAAACGATTAATAAAATACAGATTTTATTAAGTGTTTGGAAAATACAACCAAAGAACAGATTCAGAACAGACTGATTGTTCGTAAGAATGAAAACAGCGTAAGAATGAAAACAGTAGAAGAAATTAACAAAGAAAAAGGGTAGACCTATTTGCTATGCGTGCAGAAAAAACATAAAAGGTTGGATGCTTTTGAATGCTGTGTTGAATGCTGTTTTCGAGAGTGACGCGGAGTGTCTTCAATGGTTGGCCTGCCTGTATATTTATAGCGGCCACAGTTTAATTCCTACTAGGAAAGGATTCCTTAACTTGCGCCTTAAGCTATTCACTGATTGGTTAATTGAAGAAATCCTTCCCTATCCAGAACTTACGTGAATTGATCCCTTTAATTTAGGGATCAGACGCTCCAACCCAGCTGGCAACTGACTCCTTTCCCAGACGGACTCTTATTTCCAAAAAACTCTCAGAGATGACGTCATCATGCCAGCTGTGGACATCAATGCCCTGTCCATCATCAATCGACCTCTCCCTGTTGGACGAATCGGGCTCATGACTCTTTCCATGTCCGATCATATTTCTTCAACTTCTTATGATCAATCGGACAAACTCTTCCTTTTCATAATGTCCGATCAGTTATAACGCTGCTTTACTTTTCCATCGGGCTCTCAACATGATGAGTTATGTTCTCATAGCCCGATGATGCTTACACTTGCCACACGCTCCCATCGGGCTTACCTCTTCTCCCAACAGTTGTTCCTCCCATCGGGCTTACCTCTTGAGTCCGATGAGTCATCACTACTTGTCCCAGCGTCTTCTTCGCCCAACTTCAACTCCACTCGGGCTCAAAAATCATTGACGGTTTTTGGGTGCAAACAAGAATCCAATTTGTCTTCTATACGATTTAATTGCTTTTCCATAGAATGAATTGAAACATTTGTCCAATTATTCTGGTGGGTTATATGCCTGAGTTCCACATTATCTTTTGGGAAAGCTCTCATATAAGCTATTACTTCTAATGTTTTATCATTGGAATCAAAATCAATATGCATAGGAGGAAGATGTAAACTGTTAACAATTTTTTTTATCCCCATGTATTCTCCATTTGGGTACCTCAAGTACTCTTATGTACTTCTGAGTAGAATACCACCCTTCAAACCAATCAACAAACCAAATCATAGTTTATTTTTTAGATAGATCTTTATAATAGTAACCCTTGATCAGATATAACTCATATTTAGTAAAACTTTTAAAATACTCTTGTCTGAAAGTTTTATATTTTTCAGACATGGATTCATGACTAATAGCATGTCTTAAAAATGAATCCAGACTAAAATCCATTTAAGCATAAAAAGAGTTATTTTCAAATTGAGGATAAGAGACAGTAGATAGTACATGCATTTAAAGCTGGGTGTGGAAAAGTGCATGAAAAAGTGTGTTAGTGTAGTAGTGCTCTTTAGTTAAAGTGGATTAATAGTCCCGCACCAGATTAGCAAGCAAAACATTAGACTATTATTCCATTTTGATTAAAATAGTCCAATCCCCCTTAGTCCTATGAAACAAATGTGGCCTTAGGATAACTGTTACTCCCTCTCAGTACCTTTTCAGTTTGCCTAAACCATATGAGCAATGCTATGCTTACCAAATTTAAATCCCAAATCATAATATCAAATGATGTTGTACTAATCAAAATTCAATGGGCCTACTGACCATTGTGGGGTCACTTCAACATCCTTCAATTAAAATTCAGTGGACTCACTGGCACATCATTTGGGATTGAGATTTGGAATTTGAATTTAGAAAGCATAGCTGTCACACCCTAACCCGCCCTCGCGGGCTAGGACACGTGTAACAAAGCCAAGGACCAAACAATCATTTTTTTTAACGCTCCAAAAATTACATTTTGACTGAATTACCAGAGTAAAAATATCATTTTATCAAATAAAATAACCAAAAGAAATAAAATACAGTTTTAAAACCATTGAATGGTACTTGAGCAGAGTTTCCCCTATTACAGCACCACTCACCCTGTTTTCAAAATATAAATATTTTAACTCCTGTTGCACTTATTTATTTAAATATTCTAAACATACTAAAGGCCCAACTAAATATATAAATGTTACAAACTCAGTCTAGTATTTATTTCTAAACATATTTAAAATCATAAACTTTAAGTTTATTACAACCTTATTCAAATCCTTACATATAAACATATAAGCAAGCTAGACCCAGCCCCGTAGTTTCAATCATTTCTCACTATAGTATTCATCTGAACCTGCGTGGTCATTAACCACAAAAAAAATCGAATAAGCTTTCGCTTAGTGAGTACGTGGTGCTAATCATGCAATTGGAATATTCAATGATTCATAACACCAATTAAACATTCACAACAATAAATGGTCGCCGGCGTGTCAAGTAATCAACCACCATCGTTCTGGACCCTTGATTCTGGGCCATTCTCACTTTTTCCGTCGCATATAGCGAAATCACTCTCATTCACTCATGACCGTAGTCAATTCACTGGTGGTCGTCACCACCGTCCCCTTTTCTCTGAGGACTTCATCATCATCCCCCTTTTCTCTGAGGAATGGGCGTCCCTTATATACGGGCTAAATAATGGTGATTATCAATTGACACCCTTTGACCCAAATAAGCACATAAGCAACTCAACATGTCAACATGGCAATTTCAGCATTTTTGAACATATTAAATAATAATTAATTACATGCTTTTCTACTTAATCACAATTAAATAATTTAAACATTCACTAATAAATAAATAACATTAAATATCCAATTTTAGGATTAGGACACTCACCTCACAAATAGGTCCAAAATAAGCGTAGAATCACCAAATTCCTTCGCAAAACTAGCTTCTAATGATTCCAATGATAATCCTATACAATTTTGGTAAACTAAATTTTACCAACTCATTTGGGTCACGAAAAATCTATCAATTAAACTGAAAATAAATTATACCAAAAGGTTGGACTTACCCCCACGAGTCCAAATATGACTTCACATCACGATTTGGGCAACGTACGGCGGAGTTATGACATTGAGAAGGTCGAAACCCTCACTTTTTCTCTTCTCTTTCTCGTGGCTCTCTGTGTTCTCTCACTCTCTGTTTCTTCTCTTCTTTTTTTTTTGTTTAGTTATGATTAACTAAACATATAATATATATATATATATATATCTAATATATGTATAAGCCGCCGCGGCCTTACTCATTCACGGTTTGGTTGTTTAGATTTTTTTTTTTTTTTTTTAACAAAACTATGATGAGACACCATATGAGGTGTCAACCTCATGGCCTTTAAGCCAACTTTGACTTATTCTGGTTTTCACCCCCCAACATTATTATTAACTATCTAAATATTTAAGTGAGTCTATATTTATATCATGTATGGGCTCCAAACGTGGTCCCAAATATTATATGAAGGCACTAATTAACCTACTAATTATACCACTTGTTCAATTACGCTCTCACAAGGGTATCCAAACTGGTCTCATAAATAAACATGAACAATAATACAATATTAAAACACTCAACATTTTATCCATTAAATAATCATATGGCACCAACATGTATTATAATGCACACATTTACATTTACATGTCTACTATTTATTCACATAAATACAACTAAATGCAATTTATATTATCCAAACCTCTCTTGGGTCACACTTCCATATCTGTCCCACCTCTAGTGGAACTTTCAACTGTACCCTTTATCAAGCACTTTTCACATGGGGTAACTAGAACTTACCCAAATCATCACATGCAATTATTTATATTAATTAATGCATGTAAAATAAATATTACTACCTTTTTCGGGTACGGGTATTACATCTCTCCTTCCCTTTTAGAAAATTTGTCCCCAAACTTTTCTCACCTTACGAATCAAATAGCTTCTCAATCCTGTACTGGTTCATATGCAAAAACAATATCATAAAATATAATATACCCACTAGTGTAGCCACAATCGCAACCGACTGGTACCCACTCTTTTCAATATTTCCAATAGCCGTACTGAAATTTCAATCTCACTTGGTTCGTCAAACTATACCATTTTTCTGAGACAAAACTTCAAGAAGTATTTGTCTCCCCACAGTAGTCATTTCTCAATCATTCTAGAATAAAACCCACTTGCATTTATTATATTTCTCCATCAGATATCAGCGGATTATAAAATATCTCGCAAAAAGTTCAGTTCTACTTCCATTGCTTCTTGCAAGATTCCATAACTTCTTCTTAATCGACTACTTCCTTCTGGGATGACAAGTGCTAGTATCCGCATAATTGCATAATTCTTCTCTCCTATAGGTTGTTTAATCCCAACAAATCTACAGTTTCAATCAATAATCACAATCTGATTGGATTAACCTGTCGACAAATCATTTATATGACAACACCTAATTCTTGTTGACTTTGGCAATGCCGTCATGGAATTTAATACGATAAACATTTAATTTCAGATTGTCAATAATATCAATCAGAATATTCTCATGGACCTTCATTGTTTCTGCTCTTATACCACATATCACAAAGAATGCTTTACATTTCTCATTTGGAAGTAGCTTTCTCAGTATCTTGGTTAAAACTTTTACCTAATAGTATTTAAATGTCAAATCAATCTTCATGAAGACTTGTGCCCGTGTAACTAATTACTAAGTCATCATAACAATGAAATACAATTAGTAGTGTCGCAGACCCAATTACTAACGTATTCGATACTAAAATCTCATTATATACCTCAATATTTCTTCTGAACTCATTCCCTTGAGCTATCTTCACGCAAAGACATATTTGACCTTGAGATTCTGATACATTTTACTATAGAGCAGAGTTTAATCACTTTCCTTGCAATGCTTTATCACAAATTTCTAAAACAGAAACTCAAATCAATCTTCAAGTCAATTTTCGCTCATTTGTTATAGCAGTGCTGGTTGATCTCAATTTTTTTTTTTATTAGCATTCCCCCCACTTTTCGGAACAAATTTAGTTTATAATAAATTCTAACTCTTGACTCAAATCCTTTCTGAATAGTCAGCGTGCCCACTAAACCCCTGTTGATCTCTAATTCGAGCACTAACGATCATTTGTCTTCACCTGATTAATATAAAATTCCAGACTGCAGCTATCCCGAGTTCCAACTGTTCTCCGTACCATGTATTCAATTGTCGTTGTTTAACTAAATATTCGAAGGCATGACAATTAATATAAACTTCGGGCTTGTGAGAACATTACTGCCAAATGCTCAATATACAAAGAATACCATGAATTTTCAATCTTGTATCAGATAATTCATTTTATGAAATTTCAATCATATGCAGCATAAATTACTGTTGTATCAATCATATACCCCAATCTCAACACAAACCTTTGCAATAATAATATCAATATCATTATAGATCGAATTTCTTTGATCATTAAGAACTTCACTGTAATCGATATAAGTTTCACATGTGTTCTTGCACAGAAGAAAAATCTTTAACAAATTTTCAATAATACCCAGTCAATCCCGTAACTTCAAATTCATGTTAACTTCATAAGTCCCGATTGATTACTTCCCAAAGACACCCACAAAATCTATATCCCTTTAAATCACATATTCTAGAAACACAACTCATCCACCAGATGTTCAACATAAGATAAAGCTTCACAATTCTCAAACTATTTAGATTGTAGAACTTGTCTTTCGATTTACACTGTCTAAGCCCTAATATATAAAATCGATACTCATTTGTCCCCTCCTTGTAGCACTTACAATCAATAAGCAACTGATTTTGTTGTGATAAAACTTGAATACGATCCAACACTCCTCAATATCAAATTTTCTCCTGTTACCCAAGTATACAATACTCCCAATCAATAAGCAACACCATCATATGTTCGAGAAATACAATACTCACCAGTTATTGTAGCTCAATACCCACTTATATCCAGAACATTTCTTTAAAATGAAGTGCTACATTGCCCTTTCATACTCACCTTGTAACCAAGAATATCCCAACTCAGTTCCCAAGAAATAATTTGATACTTCTTACAACCCATCAGCCAAAATCATGTATTTGCAACAAACACTATTTAGAATAATATGTATAATATCACAAGTTACTTTTAGACCCTTTTTCTTACAAAGGTCATTTGGAATCCATTTAAAAATTTAATATTCCAATTTAAAATCAAAGTAAAAAAAGTAATGTATTCATCGAGCTTCCTAGCCTAATAGCATTCATTTAAAATCTCTCTCCATAGAATAAAAACATTTACACAACTTTCATATAATCAAAATATTTTCCATTAATAATTCATTTAAACAATAATTGAAATACCTACATTTGATTAAAACTCCTTTCACTAGTTTCCCCCTTCTATTCAAATTGGGTCAAATTCAACCACTTCCGTTTATCAAAATATTTTTAAACACTTCCTGATTCACAATAAATCAGTTTTTTTTCCACAAAAGATAATTTCAAAACATTTTCTACTCATTTAAACATGTATAAACTCACTTAACGTGACATACAAAGAATTCCAAAGTCTAAAACTTTTCAGTGATATACTAGGATACTTGACAATTGCTACAGTGCAGTGCAACAGTCAGATCTCGATTGCTCACATATAAAGTACAAAGAAATAATAAAAGTACTATTACCTGATACACATGGTAGTTGAACAGAGCTTGGGGTGGTTTGGATATCAAAGAGATACTGCTTATTAACTTGTAAACCCATTTCAAATTCAAACGTCTGATAGAAGATTCTGATACCCCGTATAGCCAATCAACCCAATTAATTATTCGTACAACACATCTACTTAGTCTTGATCCCAATCAACCATATTCTTAAGCAGAAAATAATAATTTATAACCGTAGTGATACCCAGTCGTTAGGAACACAATAGGAAAGTCCATTACTCTTAGTTAACCCCAAATCTATTATTCATACTGACACGTTGGAGAACCAATCATTATTCGATAATAAGAGAAGCTTCCAAGATATAGAAATAAATAAATTTATGTTGAGAGATTCCTCAACAAGCCGATATAACCCAAATAGAGTTGAGAGATTCCTCAACAACCCAATATAACCCAAATAGAGTTGAGAGATTCCTCAACAAGCCCTGATAACGCAAGCGACTGGTAAATCCCCAAATATTTTATCACCTTGACCAACTCAATATTTCACCCTCAATCCCAAGAAAATATATATAAGGAGCTCAATAAATATCCCCAAAGATCATTACCGAATAAAATGGGGAAATAAGAGATAACGATAATACCATATCTGCTCATGAGGCCCATATAAATCATACGAAATCCAGATTTCCCCAAACTATAATATTTGAATACTAGAAGACCCACCGTAAATAAAGAAATCCAGATGCCCAATTTCTTGGCAGAAAGTAAAAAATAATCTTCACAAATAATAATAATATTTGGAAAGAAATTCATACCCGCATTCATAACCCCATACTCAATAACCATTTATCAAGTCAATACCCTTGATAAACTTGATAAAATGATACCCGCCAAATCATTTCAAGATGACCAACTTAACCCTTGATTTCTGAACCCAAATTCCACAAATATTCCCAAACTTGGATTTTCTTACTAAATTCTCAATCAATCTTTCCAACTCAATCAATTCAACATATGGAAAAATATTCCCCTTTATACTCCATTTTTCCACAATGAAGTTTCCAACCATCTCGCCACATATTACAATATGTAGAATGCATGTAGCATGATATGCATGTTCAACAATATTTAAATCACGTGCAGTAAACATGCATGCCTCTACATGCAGCTACGTATCATGATTATCAGTTTACATGCTTTGATTTATTTATTTATTTTTATTTTTTTAGGCGTCGTATTCGTCTCTCGTCCCTAAAGGCTCTAACCTATCGCTCTAATACCAAAATTTGTCACACCCTAACCCGCCCTCGCGAGCTAGGACACGTGTAACAAAGCCAAGGATCAAACAATCATTTTTTTTAACGTTCCAAAAATTACATTTTGACTGAATTACCAGGGTAAAAATATCATTTTATCAAATAAAATAACCAAAAGAAATAAAATACAGCTTTAAAACCACTGAATGGTACTTGAGCAGAGTTTCCCTTATTACAGCACCGCTCACCCTGTTTTCAAAACGTAAATATTTTAACTCCTGCTGCACTTATTTATTTAAATATTCTAAACATACTAAAGGCCCAACTAAATATATAAATGTTACAAACTCAATCTAGCATTTATTTCTAAACATATTTAAAATCATAAACTTTAAGTTTATTACAACCTTATTCAAATCCTTACATATAAACATATAAGCAAGCTAGACCCAGCCCCGTAGTTTCGATCATTTCTCACTGTGGTATTCATCTGAACCTGCGCGGTCATTAACCACAAAAAAAAAATCGAATAAGCTTTCGCTTAGTGAGTACGTGGTGCTAATCATGCAATTGGAATATTCAATGATTCATAACACCAATTAAACATTCACAACAATAAATGGTCGCCGGCGTGTCAAGTAATCAACCACCATCGTTCTGGACCCTTGATTCCGGGCCATTCTCACTTTTTCCGTCGCATATAGCGAAATCACTCTCATTTACTCGTGACCGTAGTCAATTCGCTGGTGGTCGTCACCACCGTCCCCTTTTCTCTGAGGACTTCATCATCATCCCCCTTTTCTCTGACGAATGAGCATCCCTTATATACAGGCTAAATAATGGTGATTATCAATTGACACCCTTTGACCCAAATAAGCACATAAGCAACTCAACATGGCAATTTCAGCATTTTTGAACATATTAAATAATAATTTATTACATGCTTTTCTACTTAATCACAATTAAGCATTTTAAACATTCACGAATAAATAAATAACATTAAATATCCAATTTTGGGATTAGGACACTCACCTCACAAATAGGTCCAAAATAAGCGTAAAATCCTCAAATTCCTTCGCAAAACTAGCTTCTAATGATTCCAATGATATTCCTATACAATTTTGGTAAACTAAATGTTACCAACTCATTTGGGTCACGAAAAATCTATCAATTAATGTCACGCCTCAGAGTAGCCAAAAATAGGAAAAATTTAAAATTTCCTTTCTGGTACCGTAGGGAATGACGAGTTACATAAAACTGACCTGTCCGTGCAACGTACTAACAAAAAATATATATATATATATATATATCAGAGTAAGAAATTTGCAAAAGCATCTAATGGTATTCATGGGGGAACTTAGAGTGTTTTGTTACTTAAGCTATTACAGTAGTTCCAAATGAAAACCACAAAAGATAAGTTTGGGCGATCTACGCCACTTAAATTATTACATCAACCAAAAGATAGTTAAAACATAAGAGAAGTCTTAATGCGGAAGTAGGTCAGGGTCCTCCTTCTAACTGGCAAACCCATAACCTTCGTTATCAAGCTCTTTCTGATAGTCTACCTCAGGATCACCTTCCTGATAGTTCCCGTTCTAAGGATAGTGATATGCATCTTCATTGTTACCTTGATGGTTCTTCTCATTATAACCTAGACGTAAAATGTCCAGGGCAGGGAAGGAGCCGTTAGCTTTTGAAGCTAAGTGAAATCGTCTTAACCGATCACTCCTAATACAATTAAGGATATACAAGTATAACAATATCTTGAACCAACATTAAATAGGCATATGACATGGTAGTATGATGACACAACGCATTATCGATATATTCAACTTTAACTCAACCATGGACACCACAACCGACTCATGTGACTTGTTACATTGCCAGTGTAACGCCGTTAGCTCAGAGTAGAATGATTACGTTGCTATCGTCGCCTAGCAGGGCCCTATAGCAAATTTCGGTTTTAAAAGAGTGTAATCATTAGACTCTTAGGTCCTCGTGCCCTTGCCGAGAGAATAGAATAGTTACAGCGCTATCGTCGCCTAGCAGGGCCCTATAGCATTTGAATGGTAACTATTGTATTCTGATGGATACATTGCTATCGTCGCCTAGCAGGGCCCTATAGCGTATCAATCATCAATTCATCCATAACTTCAATGATTTCAATGGAAACTCTGGCTATCGTCGCCTAGCAGGGCCCTATAGCAGTTTCATCGTTGTTCCCATTTACATGACTGTACCACTCAGACCACCGCGGTCCATCCAATGTATATATTGACATGATTGGGTTAGTCCCCGTGACTAACCATGCAGACGTCAATGTTGACATCAACACTCGACCATGTTCATATGAATGTTCATGTGACTATAGAAACAGAATCATGATAAACAAGAATGTCAACAAATATTAACTAAGCATGGAGTATAGTTAACTAACATGCGCTCATCATATAAACAGTAAATCTGAACGTACATATATACAATACTCATCAGTCATGTCCACACAGGACACACTGGATAATCACATAATACACATAGAGTAAATCTATAATATACCAAGTGAGTTAGGACGACTTACCTCGATGCGGGTGCGTAACAGTAAGCGTAGCGGTTCCTACAAAGTATAAAATTACATGGAACATTGATTAATAAGCTTACTAAAATCAGGGGCATAATGGTAATTGTGCCGGGTGAGTTCCTAAACCTCAACATGATGGTCAAGACATCATTCTGAGTCCAACGCCATTGACTAGACTCAAATCGGAGTCCGTCGCATAAAAGGCTGAGTTTTCTATACCAGTTTGGGCCCTAAAGATAAGCTGTATTTTTGACCGTGTCGAAAGGTCACCAAACCTTAAGGGAATATTCTAGACATTATTCTCAGACTCTAGGAACTGACAGCGTATTTTTCTGAGCTACGGTTTATTTATTACGAATTTCTGAAGTTTAAATCGTCTAATAATAGACTGCGGGGTCCCATAATTATAAAATATGATTTAGGGAGATATTTGGTCCTTATAAATATTTAATTAAATACTAGACCTTAAATTAGGCTAGTAGTATTTATCTCATAATTTTCGGGGCTCGTTTGGCATTTTAAATAATTAAAATACAACTAAATTGGGCGTTTAATAATAATTAATTATTATTAGAAATATTAAAGCTAGGATTTTATAAATAATCATTTATAATATAGAGGTACTAGGCCTTAGGAAAATTTAATATAATTTTTCCATACTTGAAAAGGGGTCATTAGGTATTTATTACCTAATTATTTTAATTTAAAAATATTTACTTATTATTTATTTAAACCAATAAATAATAAATATATCATATAATAATAATAATTCATATTTTCATAATATAAGAATATTATAAAAATAATATTACAATTTATTAAAATATAATATATAGTATTATTGAAACCATTTTTAGATTTTTAAAATAATTTAAAAATCATTTATAATTATTTATATTTATTAATGCAAAATATATTATAAATAATATATTTATACACTAATCTTGGTTAATATATATTAATTATTACTAAAACAGTTTATTAAAATACTAATTAGGATTAATAGAGTACTTAATAATATAAAACAAGTTAATACAATCTTAATTAGGATTAACAGAATAATTAGACATTAATAAATCTAAAACAAATCATAAATCTACTAATCTAGATTAACAAATTAATTAACTATGAATTATTGCTAATTTTGGATCATTAATGTGCTAACCCGGATTAACAGAATAATTAAGGATATAAAATGAATTAATTATAATTAAAGTAAAAACCCGCGGGTCAACCCATAACCGAACCCGTATCCATTGGACTATCCGTTTAAAGACTCAGAGGAGTCCAAGGTCAAAACTTGCGGGTTCAACCTGAACTGACCCGAACCTAAACGGATCCTCTATTTATTTAACAAATGGTCCAACCCGTATACCCAAAACCCAGACCCACTTTAACTCTCATTCCAACCCAGCCCGGTGACCCATACCTGATTCAACCAAATCTGGTTGGATCCGAAATGAAACGACGCCGTTTCATTTAATGACTTTCGGGTCATTTTAAATGAACCCGACCCGCTTTATTTAATATGATACAACCCGAATTAAAAATGGGTCTGTACACCTGCTGAAGCTCAGGGTACCACCAATTTATGCGCTAGGGTTCCGGTCTTCTTCTCCGGTGTCTAGCCGCCGCCGGCGACGCCCGATATGGCCGGAAAATCTTCCAACGGCCATATCTTGGCCATTTCTCCATGAAAATTGCTCTACCCAACGCCATAACGACCGGTTTGGTGTCCTCTATCACATACTAGGAGCTTAAAACTTAGTTCATTCATTTAGGGCTCCTACTAAGGCATTATTCTTTTCGAGTTTTTAGGGAATAATGGCTTCCATGCCCTACCTAATGTGTACCAAACAAGATACTGAACTAAAGGGGGCCTATTGGGAGTCTAAGGGTCTGATTAGTCTAATTTTTAAGGGGTGTGGTTGAGTTTCACAAATTGAGCTCCGGTGAGGAGCTTTAATGGCTACCGGAGCTTATCAGGAGCCTTAGGCTCTGTTTGGTTCGTATGAGGAGGGTCTAGGGAGGGTGTGTGAGTGTGTATGAGTTTATAGAGTACACATAATTTAAAAATGAGGGGGAAGGGAGGTGTTACCAAGCCTCGGGTCCTCTCTCTCTCCTTGATTCTTTTCCGGCGAGCCTTCATCTCTCTCTCTCTCTCTCTCTCTCTCTCTCTCTCTCTCTCTCTCTCTCTCTTCTTCCGGCGGGTGTGTGTGTGGGTGGTGAGGGGAGGCAGAGAGTAAGGGAAGTGAGGGAGTGTGTGTGTGGTTAACTCTCTCTCTCTCTAACTCTCGATTCTCTCTCTCAACTCTCAACTTACATATATATAAACACAGCACCACATGATACATACACATATACATATGTGTACAAGTAGATTTTTACAATCTTGCTTGATGGAAATGGGGATGGATTAAGGGGAGTGATTGAGAGGCTGATTTGAATGGGAATCTTAGGTGGTCGGCGGTGGGAGTGTGGGTGTAATACCCGGCGGGTTTAAGGGGGAAATTGGTAGGGGCCCAATGTTTTTAGGGGATGTTTGGGTAATGCTATTGACCATGGGGTTTAGGGTAGTTAGGCTAGTACACACCAAATTTAGGAAAGATTCTAGTTGTACTAGCATGCCATAAACGTATGGTTAAGCCGTCGCTATAAATCACGTGCATTACAGTCTAAACAAATACAGATTTTACGAGTTTACGTGAAAACTCAGTACGGGTTGCAACTGCAGTCTAAGTTATTTTTGAATTAACTATGCACACATATTAATCAAGTTCTGGAATTACGACATTCATATACTGAAAGATACGAACAAAAATACGGGTACTGATTTTAGTAACAACGGAAATTTACGGGTATTACATCATCCACCTGCTATTAAAGATTCCGTCCTCGGAATCGGAGCTAACTATACATTAAAAAGGTAAGGAAACTTATCACGCATCTCTGATTCTGACTCCCAAGAAGCTTCACGCTCATCATGGTGTTTCCACTGAACTTTCACTAGTGGGATCTCCTTAGTCCTTAATTTCTTAGTTCCTCGTTCCATGATCTTCACCGGTCCTTTATTGAAAGTCACATTGTCGTTTACCTTGATATCCGTGAAGTTGATCTCATGAGACGGATCGTGCACGACTTTCCTCAACATGCTAACATGAAAGACGTTATGAACTCTCGACATCTTGGGTGGCAGTTCAAGTCTGTACGCAACTTTTCCCACTCGTTCCAGAATTTTGAACTGTCCAATGTATCGTGGCGACAGTTTTCCTCTCTTTTGTCCAAATCTGACAATTCCTCGTACGGGTGATACTTTCTTTGGAATACGTGATCTCCAACACTGAATTCCAAGTCCTTTCGGTGTCTATCCGCGTAGCTCTTCTGTCTGCTCTGAGCTGCTTTCATCTTTTCTCTGACTATGTTGATTTTTTCATTCGTTTCTCGAACCATCTCTGGTCCTAGAAGTTTGTCCTCTCCAACTTCTGCCCAACATAAGGGTGATCGGCACGGTCTTCCATATAGAGTTTCAAATGGTGCCATCCCTATACTCATATGGTAGCTGTTGTTATATGCGAACTCTATCAATGGTAGGTTCTCTTCCCATAAACTTTCAAAATCTATCCCACAAGCTCGAAGCATGTCTTCCATGACTTGATTGACTCTCTCGGTCTGTCCGTCGATTTGAGGGTGAAATGCTTAACTTAACTTCAACGAAGTCCCAAGTGCTGTCTATAAACTTTCCCAAAATCCTGACGTGAAACGTGAATCACGATCTGACACAATTGACACGGGTACTCTATGCAGTCGAACAACTTGTTGCATATACATTCTGCTCAATTTCTCAACTGGGTAAGTCATACTATAAGGGATAAAGTGGGCCGATTTGGTGAGTCGATCTACAATCACCCAAATGGCGTCATGATTCTGCCGTGTCCTTGGCATTCCGACAACGAAATCCATCATTATGTGCTCCCACTTCCATCCGGGAACGGGTAGTGGTTGTAACAATCCTCCTGGTTTTTGATGCTCGGCCTTAACCTACTTGCAGGTCATGCATTTGGATACATAATCTGCTACTTCTCTCTTCATTCCATCCCACCATAAGTTTCTCTTTAAGTCCTTGTACATTTTTGTTCCTCCGGGATGAATAGTCATCCTTGACTTGTGTGCTTCGTCCAATATATCTTTTCTCAGGTTGTCCTCATTGGGCACACAGAGTCGGTTGCGACACCTAAATCCTCCATATGTTCCTATATTCCACTCAGCGGGGTCCTTTGCCGATGCTTTCTCAAACCATTGACGGAGTCCTTCGTCCTTTCCTTGTGCTTCAAGAATACGACTTATGAGCGTTGGTTGTACCACGAGACATCCAAAGAGTCGTTCTTTGCTTGACTCAGTAATCTGAAAATCAAACTCTATTAGTGTCTCCAACACTTTCCATTCTCTGACCATGAGAGACGATACGATGAGTTTTCGGGGTTTCCGGCTTAGTGCGTCAGCAACCACGTTTGCTTTGCCAGGGTGGTACTGTAGCGTGAAATCGTAGTCCTTTAACAATTCCATCCAACGCCGCTACCTCATGTTCAATTCCTTTTGAGAGAACAAGTATCTCAAGCTCTTGTGATCTGAAAATAGATCGAACTTCTCTCCGTAGAGGTAGTGTCTCCAAATCTTGAGTGCAAAAATGATTGCAGCTAGTTCCAGATCGTGCGTAGGATAGTTAAGCTCATGAGGTTTCAATTGTCGTGATCCATATGCTATCACTCTTCTGTCCTGCATAAGCACACATCCAAGTCCTTGATGCGACGCATCGCTGTAAATGGTGAATTATTCACCGCTCTTTGGTATTGCAAGCACTGGCGCCGTGGTTAGCCTCTTCTTTAATTCTTGAAATGCGCGTTCAGGCTTGTCGTTTCATTCGTATTTCAAGTCCTTTTTGGTTAACCCAGTAAGAGGGGCTGCGATTTTGGAGAATCCTCCCACGAATCTCCGGTAATATCCAGCTAAACCAAGAAAACTTCTAACTTCCGTTGCTGTGGTCGGTCGATTCCAATCTAAAATAGCTTCAATCTTTGATGAATCCACCGCTATTCCTTCTTTTGAGACAACATGTCCTAAAAATTTGACTTCTTTTATCCAGAACTCGCACTTGCTGTACTTTGCATATAAGTGGTTGTCTCGTAGAGTCTGAAGTGCTATCCTCACATATCCTTCGTGTTCTGCCTCTGTCTTAGAGTAGATGAGGATATCATCTATGAACACAATGACGAACTGATCCAGGTAAGGTCTGAAAACTCGATTCATTAAATCCATGAACACTGCTGGGGCGTTGGTCAATCCAAATGGCATAACCAGGAACTCATAATGTCCATACTTGGTTCTGAAAGCCGTCTTGGGAACATCCTCAGATTGGACGAGTAATTGGTGGTATCCCGATCGCAGATCTATCTTTGAAAATGTGGTAGCTCCTTGTAGTTGATCGAATAGATCGTCAATCCTCGATAGTGGGTACCGATTCTTGATTGTGACCTTGTTCAATTCCCGGTAGTTGATACAGAGTCGAAGGGTTCCATCCTTCTTCTTGACGAACAGCACTGGTGCTCCCCATGGTGAAGTGCTTGGACGAACAAATCCGAGGTCCTGGAGTTCTTGCACCTGCGTCTTTAGTTCTTGCATCTCCATCGGGGCCATTCGGTAAGGTGACTTCGATATCGGGGAGGTTCCAGGCATTAACTCGATACAGAAATCGATGTCTCTCTTGGGTGGCAATCCTTTAACTTCTTGGAAAACACCTTCAAAATCTCGAACTACTGGAATTTGGTTACTAGGAATCTCATCACTCGTGGTTCCAATGGTAGCTAGGCAGTTGGTGAGGAAAATGTCACACGAGGGATTGCACTTGAAATCAAAGGGTTCATCATCAGGTGTTGAAAAGAGTATGGATTTGCTAGCACAATCTAACTTGGCATGGTATTTCGCAAGCCAATCGATTCCTAGGATCACATCGAATTCCTTCATCGACAAAACTATCAAATCAGCGGGGAGATTCTGATCTTTCAAGTTTAGAGGGCAGTCCTTGTATACTTTTTCCAACTTAACGCTCTTTCCTAGAGGTGACGTAGCATTCAAAGATATATCCATCGTTTGGGGTACTAAGCCTAAGCGTTGCACGATTCTAATTGCAATAAAAGAATTGGATGCGCCAGTATCGAACAAAGCTTTCACTTGACTGTTAAAGAGGGTTAGAGTACCTTCCAGATTCTCCTGCTCTTCCTCGTCAAATCATGTTTCCTCTGGAATAATAGCATTGAGGCGAGCCTGTCCTTGAGTCGACGCTCTATAGTAACCTCCTCGGGGTGCTTTACAATCTTTGGACAGATGTCCCTTCTTGTTGCAGTTGAAACAGACCACATCAGAGCGACTGTTCCTCCTCGGGGCACGACAATCCTTAGACGTATGTCCAGGAAATCCATAGTTGAAACAGACTCCAGGGTTATTACTAGTGGTTCCTGATTGTCCTTGAGGCGGAGTCAGCTTAAATGGCACAGCTGGTTTGTGGCGGAATAGGGTTGTTTGCGGCTTCTTCTCACCATTCCAGCTTCTCTTGAATCCTTGATTGCGAGCCGGGGCTTGTCTCGGTCTCTGATTAAATCTCGGAGGGGGTGGTCGGTTTACGAAACGCCTTTGTTCACGACCGGTGATCTCCTCGAAACCATGGGCCATTCCTACTAAAGCTTTGAAAGTCTGATTCAGGTGGCCATAGGTCAGCTTCTGTAGAGGTAGGGAGAGTCCCTGATGATACATTCGGTTCTTCTTTTCTGGGGTGTCGATCATGTGGTGTGCAAATCGGGAGAGACGCTCGAATTGTATTGTGTACTCTCGTACAGTTCGGTTACCTTGCATCAAGTCAATGAATTCCTTTTCCTTTTTGTTCCTTTCTGTCTGGGGAAAGTAATTTTCTAGGAACAGTTCCTTGAATGTCGTCCATGACATTCTTTGTGCAGCTCCTCTCAAGGTTGCTTTCTCGGATTCCCACCAGTCTGCTGCAGCATACGTCAATTGATATGTAGCCAGTCGGCGTTTCTCAATTTTAGAACATCCCAGTGTATCGAAGATGATATCCAATCCACGAAGCCACTATTCTGTTTCCCATGGCTCAGTCATCCCATTAAACTTGTCTGGCTGCATTGCCCGAAATCGTTCCACCGCACGATCCTCTTGTGGTCTGGGTGGAACTATGGGATTGACGTTAGCATTGTTGTTTGAGCCGTGATTATTTCCGATGTGCTCCAAGCGTTGTAAGAATGCTCCAAAGATTCCAGTGGGATCCATTTCAGCAGGAATGGGTTCCGGTGCTCCTTCGGCTGGGTTCGGAAGTCCTAAGCGTCGATTCCTCCTTGGTCGGTCTGCCATTGCGTATCCGGTTCACCTACAGAGTATTCTACTTAAGACTCGAATGCAAGATACATCTACATATCTACTAACATATTTATAAGTCCAATAAACGAACAAAACAATCATAGGGACAAGTATAGTATTAGAATATCCATTTCTCATTGTCCCACCCTATTGGCCAGTCAGGGTCGTACGTGTGCAATGTTCCCTTCTCAATGAGATCTTCATCAGCCAGGTAAATTTCTACTTCTTCATCTTCAGAGCTGCCTATTGAACTGACGGGAGTCTCTAAGGGAGTGATTTCTGCCTGTGCTTCTTCTAAGCTGATTGTCATGGGGTTGTTAGGAGTGTCAGAGGTTTCATCCACCTCTATTGGCACTAAGCGGGGTGCTACAACAATATGACTTACGGTTGGGGAAACCTTTTTCATAAGGAAGAGGCATCTCATCAACCTTCCTATCTTTTTGTAAGTCCGATGGCGGAAAGCAGCACCAAAGCAAACTAAACCTTGGGGAAAAGCTCCTTGGTAATTCTCCATACTACCTATTTGACAGAAAGACTACTTTAGTATTGGTTGTCGTTCCTAAGTACCTTAAGGTTCTTAACTTAAGGATGTCAGACAATCAGCGAGCACAACTAAACCTAGTGCTCTGATACCAAAAATCCTGTCACGCCCCGGAGTAGCCAAAAATAGGGAAAATTTAAAATTTCCTTTCTGGACCCGTAGGGAATGACGAGTTACATAAAACTGACATGTCCATGCAACGTTCTAACAAAATATATATATATATATATATCAGAGTAAGAAATTTGCAAAAGCCTCTAATGGTATTCATGGGGGAACTTAGAGTGTTTTGCTACTTAAGCTATTACAGTAGTTCCAAATGAAAAACACAAAAGATAAGTTTGGGCGATCTACGCCACTTAAATTATTACATCAACCAAAAGATAGTTAAAACATAAGAGAAGTCTTAATGCGGAAGTAGGTCAGGGTCCTCCTTCTAACTGGCAAACCCATAACCTTCGTTATCAAGCTCTTCCTGATAGTCTACCTCAGGATCACCTTCCTGATAGTTCCCGTTCTAAGGATAGTGATATGCATCTTCATTGTTACCTTGATAGTTCTCCTCATTATAACCTAGACGTAAAATGTCCAGGGCAGGGAAGGAGCCGTTAACTTTTGAAGCTAAGTGAAATCGTCTTAACCGATCCCTCCTAATACAATTAAGGATATACAAGTATAACAATATCTTGAACCAACATTAAATAGGCATATGACATGGTAGTATGATGACACAATGCATTATCGATATATTCGACTTTAACTCGACCATGGATACCACAACCGACTCATGTGACTTGTTACATTACCAGTGTAACGCCGTTAGCTCATAGTAGAATGATTATGTTGTTATCGTCGCCTAGCAGGGCCCTATAGCAAATTTCAATTTTAAAAGAGTGTAATCATTGGACTCTTAGGTCCTCGTGACCTTGCCGGGAGAATAGAATAGTTACAGCGCTATCGTCGCCTAGCAGGGCCCTATAGCATTTGAATGGTAACTATTGTATTCTGATGGATACATTGCTATCGTCGCCTAGCAGGGCCCTATAGCGTATCAATCATCAATTCATCCATAACTTCAATGATTTCAATGAAAACTCTGGCTATCGTCGCCTAGCAGGGCCCTATAGCAGTTTCATCGTTGTTCCCATTTACTTGACTGTACCACTCAGACCACCGCGGTCCATCCAATGTATATATTGACATGATTGGGTTAGTGTCACACCCCGATTTTTGGACAACCAAATATTCAATCCAGAGCCTGTATCCGGACTAATATTCAATTACCAAAAATCACGAGAGCGACACCCTCCCATATGCTAACAGAAAATTTATTGAAAACAGTATTTAATACTCCTTAAATAAGGACATGTGATCTTGTGTTTAAAGAAAAACTCTTTATTATTAAACATGTATTCCCAAACATCCATTTCATTGTAAAAGAAATAAAGTTCCATTATAAATATTATATCACTTTTAAATTTTAAAAAAAACATCATTTTCATAAATAAAATGTCCACATACAGAGTTCAGCGGAAAAAAATATAAGAATAAAATCTATACATCCATTGGTCAGAGTAACTACAACGTTCCCAATACCCAATATACCATATTTATTACAATTATACATACTGGCCCACAATGCCAGAAAATAAAATACAATCAAGTACAACAAAAATAAGTACAATTCCAATAATAAACAACACAACGACCATCTCTTCACCCAAACAGAAGCTCCAACGAAAATCTCCAAAAAAACTAAACCTGCACAAATACATTCGACTACGTTTCATATAGAAACGCCCCCGAATGTATAACACACTCGGGTCAGTCACATGACTGGTATGAGTTAAACAAAACAACAAGTCTTAGGGATCCAACTTGAACCCGTAGACAACAAATTACACTACAATACTCTTGGGTCAAGACAGGTAGTTCCACATACATATGTGGACAATAGAGTAGTTTCCAAATATGTGGTGGCAAGTAGTTTCTTGCCCAAACTCCAAAGCTACTACGAATTTCATACTTACCCATTTACTTATGGTGAGCCAAACCTGTAAAACGTTAGTGGGCCCACCATCCTGCAAATTGAATGATCATAGACCAAGCAAACAATTCCGCATACAAACCGTCCACCAAACGTCGCATTTATTATTTCACGCTAATCAGTTTTATGAAATAATCCCTTTTCATTATTTATTAACATTAGATTTATCTTTGTGTTCCCTAGGTTCACCACTTGGCCACCCTCCATGGTACAGCCCACACATATATCCCATGTGTGCCCGAACATATTACCAACACCCACTCTGGTGCTAGTTTGGTTGGGGTATCAACCAAACTAGGTATACACAACAGACGGCTGGTCAATATGCCTAGACGTCTATACAATATATAAGCCGAGCATAAGGCTTAGGCCAGCTTGATCACGAAGCCACTGGCAAAAAGGTACACTCAACAAGTCTTAAGCCAGCTTGATCACGAAGCCACTGGCAAAAGAGTGCGAGCTACCAAAAACAATAACACAACAACGGGAGCGGTGAACACTAAAGAACTATGTTTCAATTATCACTTATTGTTCGTATGATCCCAATAATTGTAAATTTCACGTCTATCACATAGTTCCGTCTTATCATCCAATCACATCTCTAACTTTTAGATGTATTCCAATTTCTTACAATAAAAGGGTTTTATCAATAACCCATAACACTCTTCCCTCAATAATTTCTAATCAAATTACAAGATCTCTAATATACTATTCAACGTATCGAATTTACTCATTTTTATCAAAATGACCACAAAATAAGATCAGTTATTTCAGGTACAAATACCTCAACCCAATATTCAATATTAGCATACATAAAGCACCTAATAAGAAATCACATTCTCCAATTTTGCACGTTGAACTATATTGAAAACTGCTACTGTAATCTTAAATTTCTGCCCAAACGGTGCAGAATCAGGAAAAACTTAAAACACGAAAAGTGTGCAGAATCATGTTTTACATAAGACGCGCAGACAGAATGTTCAAATTCAAAGCCATGATTTTCTAATAATTTCCTGAAGTTTCTGCAACTGTTAAAATAAAATAAAAACGAATTTTCTTATTATTTATTCATTATCAAAATTATTTTCCTTTGTGCATTCATCAAATTAACTATCCACATAATCTATCCTAATACACCGAGATCACATTCATAAAATCGCAAGAAGAAAAATAAATGTTTATATCAGTCCATAATAACAAATGGGGATCAACACACAGTTTAAAACAAATCACCAAATTAACAAGAACTAATAGGATTCCCTAGCGTATACATATATATATACATATGTATATATATATATATATATACCCAAAAACAAATCTTTAACTCACCTAGTTTGGATCGTCAGGTTAATGTATAACCAATTGGTATGTAATTTCGCGATCCCACACGCGATCACGAACCCAAAATTCCTCCTCTTTCTTCCTTCTTTTTCTTTTCTTCTTCTTCTTCTTCTTCTTCTTCTTCTTCTCTCTCTCTCTCTCTCTCTCTCTCTCTCTCTCTCTCTCTCTCTCTTCTGGGCGGCTGTGCAAAGAAACCAACGTTTCCCCTTTTTTTTGTGGTTTAATATATTTTAACCTAATATTATAATATATCATATAAGTGATACATATCACATATATCTATATATATATATTAATAACTAACACACACACACACAACTTACAAACTCCCTAAGCACGTTTTTTTTTTTTCATAGGATCTTGTTATAGTGTATAACACTCACACCAGGTTTTGTTTTCGTAGATTAACCACATTAATATTTCAATTAAAATCATAAAAAAAATACCAATTTACACATTAAGAACTATTTAAAAAAAAAATTCAGGGCATTACATTATTCACATAGTCTAACTCCAACTAAGTCTCACAATCGCAAATTTCACTACATTTATCCAATTGGGAATATTTTAACTCATATAAAAATTTAAACTTAAATAGAAATCACCATTTTATAAGTCCCACCCCTATAATATTTATTTAACCAAAAAAAATATTTACAGTGTAACACCCAAATTAAATAAGCTCACTAAGAAAATAATACAGTGTTTTTCAAACATTAATATTTTTAAACACATGTCTTACGTAGGTACACTCATATAACATTGCTAATTGAAATTTTAATAAAAAATATTATTTAAACACTTACAAATTTTCAGGTTGTTACAGTTAGTCCCCGTGACTAACCATGTAGACGTCAATGTTGACATCAAGACTCGACCATGTTCATATGAATGTTCATGTGACTATAAAAACAGAATCATGATAAACAAGAATGTCAACAAATATTAACTAAGCATGGAGTATAGTTAACTAACATGCGCTCATCATATAAACAGTAAATCTGAACGTACATATATATAATACTCATCAGTCATGTCCACACAGGACACACTGGATAATCACATAATACACATAGAGTAAATCTATAATATACCAAGTGAGTTAGGACGACTTACCTCGATGCGGGTGCGAAACAGTAAGCGTAACGGTTCCTACAAAGTATAAAATTACATGGAACATTGATTAATAAGCTTACTAAAATCAGGGGCATAATGGTAATTGTGTCGGGTGGGTTCCTAAATCTCAACATGATGGTCAAGACATCATTCTGAGTCCAACGCCATTGACTAGACTCAAATCGGAGTCCGTCGCATAAAAGGCTGAGTTTTCTATACCAGTTTGGGCACTAAAGATAAGCTGTATTTTTGACCGTGTCGAAAGGTCACCAAACCTTAAGGGAATATTCTAGACATTATTCTAAGACTCTAGGAACTGACCGCGTATTTTTCTGAGCTACGGTTTATTTATTACGAATTTCTGAAGTTTAAATCGTCTAATGATAGACTGCGGGGTCCCATAATTATAAAATATGATTTAGGGAGATATTTGGTTCTTATAAATATTTTATGAAATACTAGACCTTAAATTAGGCTAGTAGTATTTATCTCATAATTTTCGGGGGCTCGTTTGGTATTTTAAATAATTAAAATACAACCAAATTGGGCGTTTAATAATAATTAATTATTATTAGAAATATTAAAGCTAGGATTTTATAAATAATCATTTATAATATAGAGGTACTAGGCCTTAGGAAAATTTAATATAATTTTTCCATACTTGAAAAGGGGTCATTAGGTATTTATTACCTAATTATTTTAATTTAAAAATATTTACTTATTATTTATTTAAACCAATAAATAATAAATATATCATATAATAATAATAATTCATATTTTCATAATATAAGAATATTATAAAAATAATATTACAATTTATTAAAATATAATATATAGTATTATTGAAACCATTTTTAGATTTTTAAAATCAATTTAAAAATCATTTATAATTATTAATACAAAATATATTATAAATAATATATTTATACACTAATCTTGGTTAATATATATTAATTATTACTAAAACAGTTTATTAAAACACTAATTAGGATTAATAGAGTACTTAATAATATAAAACAAGTTAATACAATCTTAATTAGGATTAACAGAATAATTAGACATTAATAAATCTAAAACAAATCATAAATCTACTAATCTAGATTAACAAATTAATTAAATATGAATTATTGCTAATTTCGGATCATTAATGTGCTAACCCGGATTAACAGAATAATTAAGGATATAAAATGAATTAATTATAATTAAAGTAAAGACCCACGAGTCAACCCATAACCGAACCCGTATCCATTGGACTATCCGTTTAAAGACTTAGAGGAGTCCAAGGTCAAAACTCGCGGGTTCAACCTGAACCGACCCGAACCTAAACGGATCCTCTATTTATTTAACAAATGGTCCAACCCGTATACCCAAAACCCAGACCCACTTTAACTTTCATTCCAACCCGGCCCGGTGACCCATACCTGATTCAACCAAATCTGGTTGGATCCGAAATGAAACGACGCCGTTTCATTTAATGACTTTCGGGTCATTTTAAATTAACCCGACTCGTTTTATTTAATATGATATAACCCGAATTAAAACGGGTCTGTACACCTGCTGAAGCTCAGGGTACCACCAATTTATGCGCTAGGGTTCCGGTCTTCTTCTCCGGTGTCTAGCTGCCGCCGGCGACGCCCGATATGGCCGGAAAATCTTCCAACGGCCATATCTTGGCCATTTCACCATGAAAATTGCTCTACCCAACGCCATAACGACCGGTTTGGTGTCCTCTATCACATACTAGGAGCTTAAAACTTAGTTCATTCGTTTAGGGCTCCTACTAAGGCATTATTCTTTTCGAGTTTTTAGGGAATAATGGCTTGCATGCCCTACCTAATGTGTACCAAACCAAATACTGTACTAAAGGGGGCCTATTGGGAGTCTAAGGGCCTGATTAGTCTAATTTTTAAGGGGTGTGGTTGAGTTTCACAAATTGAGCTCCGGTGAGGAGCTTTAATGGCTACCGGAGCTTATCGGGAGCCTTAAGCTCTGTTTGGTTCGTATGAGGAGGGTCTAGGGAGAGTGTGTGAGTGTGTATGAGTGTATAGAGTACACAGAATTTAAAAATGAGGGGGAAGGGAGGTGTTACCAAGCCTCGGGTCCTCTCTCTCTCCTTGATTCTTTTCCGGCGAGCCTTCCTCTCTCTCTCTCTCTCTCTCTCTCTCTCTTCTTCCGGCGGGTGTGTGGGTGGGTGTTGAGGGGAGGCAGAGAGTAAGGGCAGTGAGGGAGTGTATGTGTGGTTAACTCTCTCTCTCTCTCTCTAACTCTCGGTTTTCTCTCTCAACTCTTAACTTACATATATATAAACACAGCACCATATACATACACATATACATATGTGTACAAGTAGATTTTTACAATCTTGCTTGATGGAAATGGAGATGGATTGAGGGGAGTGATTGAGAGGATGATTTGAATGGGAATCTTAGGTGGCCGGCGGTAGGAGTGTGGTTGTAATACCCGGTGGGTTTAAGGGGGAAATTGGTAGGGGCCCAATGTTCCTAGGGGATGTTTGGGTAATGCTATTGACCATGGGGTTTAGGGTAGTTAGGCTAGTACACACCAAATTTAGGAAAGATTCTAGTTGTACTAGCATGCCATAAACGTATGGTTAAACCGTCGCTATAAATCACATGCATTACAGTCTAAACAAATACAGATTTTACGAGTTTATGTGAAAACTCAGTACGGGTTGCAACTGCAGTCTATGTTAATATTTGAATTAACTATGCACACGTATTAATCAAGTTCTGGAATTACGACATTCATATACTGAAAGATACGAACAAAAATACGGGTACTGATTTTATTAACAACGGAAATTTACGGGTATTACAATTAAACTGAAAATAAATTATACCAAATGGTTGGACTTACCCCCACGAGTCCAAATATGACGTCACATCACGATTTGGGCAACGTACGACAGAGTTATGACATTGAGAAGGTCGAAACCCTCACTTTTTCTCTTCTCTTTCTCTCTTCTCTTTCTCATGGCTCTCTGTGTTCTCTCACTCTCTGTTTCTTCTCTTCTTCTTCTTTTTTTTAGTTATGATTAACTAAACATATAATATATATATATATATCTAATATGTATAAGCCGCAGCCGCCCGCCTTACTCATTCACGGTTTGATTGTTTAGAAATTATTATTATTATTTTTTTTTAAACAAAACTATGATGAGACACCATATGAGGTGTCAACCTCATGCCCTTTAAGTTAACTTTGACTTATTCCGATTTTCACCCATCAACATTATTATTAATTATCTAAATATTTAAGTGAGTTTATATTTATATCACGTATGGCCCCAAACGTAGTCCCAAATATTATATGAAGACACTAATTAACCTACTAATTATACCACTTGTTCAATTACGCTCTCACAAGGGTACCCAAATTGGTCTCATAAATAAACATGAATAATAATACAATATTAAAACACTCAACATTTTATCCATTAAATAATCATATGGCACCAACATGTATTATAATGCACACATTTACATTTACATGTCTACAATTTATTCACATAAATACAACTAAATGCAATTTATATTATCCAAACCTCTCTTGGGTCACACTTTCATATCTGTCCCACCTCTAGTGAAACTTTCAACTGTGCCCTTTATCAAGCACTTTTCACATGAAGTAACTGGAACTTACTCAAATCATCACATATAATTGTTTATATTAATTAATGTATTTAAAATAAATATTACTACTTTTTTCGGGTACGGATATTACAATAGCATACTCCAATAGTAAACTACTTGACAACAAATGTAAAGTATTTTAGAGCTTTTGAGATCAAAACACCAAATATATATAGTAGATGTGTGATAGACCAATGCAAGGACTAAATATTAAATGAAACGGTATCCCACGCCACTATCTGTAACGTGGTATTACATTTTCAAATTTTGATTAGGTAGGGAAGAATTTCCCTAAAAATAAAGGGACGGATGGATAAATAGATAATTCATGCCAATTAATTTGTAATACCATATCATCAAAATAATAGCTACAATTTTTTTCCCCTATACTGCAACCATCTAAAGATTGGTTACATTAATCAATATTAAATGGACCTAATGATTCCAGATTACAGTTTTCTTTTGTCAATGGAACACTTATTGTTATGCAAGGCTTAATAAATGTTCTAACGACTTTATCAGTTTATAGTGTTTTATTTTTAGGATATTGTATCATAAAATTTGAGGGGAGTCTTGACGCAACATAAGGATAAGGTTGATGTGTGTTACAGGGTTCGAAATTCAGAATCTAAGTATCAATTGCAGAGAGTATAAAATTGTGTACAGATTCACGTGCACTCAGTTAGTCCCTTTTACTCCCTCCGTCTTTTTTTTTTTAGACCATTTTTGGGAAGCCAACTTATTAAGGGGACAAAAGAATCTACACCTACTTTTCAAAATTGCCCATAATCATTACAATAACTTTTTTAGTTTTGTCTTCGTGTAGATTTCAAGGAAGGGTAGTATTAGAAAGTAAGTAAAAATTGTATATCAATTTAGAAAAGTGGACAATAATTTTGAAACATCCCAAAATGAAATATAGGACTCTAAAAAAGGGACGGAAGGAGTATCAAGTATCAACTATGTCAAGAAATTAACACGATTTCAAAAATTAAAAGATTCAATGATATTTTCCAAATCTAAAAAAAAAAAGATTCAATGATATTTACATGAGGTAGTTTCCATAATAGCATTTTCCTTAATCATTTTAAGATAGCTAAAGACTTCTGACAAAATTTATTTACTATCTGATGTAAAAATTTTGAAAACAGAAAATAGAAGAAAAAAGAAGATGAAAAAAATAAAAATAAAAACCCATATACACAGTACAGTGTAAACAAAACAAAACATTACATTGTATTAGGACCATATATAAACTTTGCCCAAGTGAATTATAGCTGAATATTTTTTATTTTATTTTATCTACGAAGATTTAATACATATATGAGTATGGGATTCAAGAAAATCAAGAATAATTCCAGGAAAAGTCCCTCTAACTCCACCACCGTCAATGGTAAATGAACTAAACAATTTTCCACAAGCTAGAGACTGAATTTGAAAAGAGAGTAAAATTTTTTCCATTGCAAAAATACATTGACAAAGTAGAGCTTTGTAGCTCTTTTAATTATAATTTTCAAGTTAAAAGAAAATTGGAAGGTTGTTAATAAGTGTAATAAAAAGTTAGCCACTACTATATCTCTTATTTTGTTCAGTAAATAAGAAAATGAATTATGAAAAACGGAAAAAATAAATAAAATATGGTAAAAAGCTACAACTAAAGAGTTTTAAATTAATGATACTTCCGTTCCTATTCCGATTATGTCTTTAAAACTTATAACATTTAATTTTATTTAAGCATTGAGAATTCATTGTTGTAGAAAATAAGATATGGTGACAAGTAAAACTAAAAATTTAAATTTAATTCTTCCTTGTTCGATTTAAACTTTTTTAAATCTTTATCTTTTAATATTATTTAAGTATTAAAAAGTATTAGGAAAAAAATTTCTTCGCTGCATATTTTTTTTTTTTTGGTGTAATTGCAATCCAAGGGAGAGTAAATTGCTCGAGATTTCCCTTGTTTTCTCGAAAAATAAATAAAAGGGTAAATATCACTTACCTCCCTCGAGATTTGACCTAATAACACTTACCTCCCTCCACATTTTAGGTGTAATACTTACGTCCCTTATTTTGAATCGTAATAATATTTACCTCCCTTCTGTTAAGCAACCGTTAGAGTGACTAACGAACAATGGTGATGTCACTTAATAATAACATTGAAATGCCCAAAGTATCTTTCCACATTACTTACCTAATTGTCCTGTGTATATGCACAGATACACTACATATATACACACGCACATATACAGTATACACACAAACGCATAGGTTTAAACTCCAAATTTATTTATTTTCTTAGTTTTATTTTATTTTATTTTATTTTATTTTTGTATTTTTTTTTTCTTCAGATTTGAAGATATATATAGAGAGCTTGATATACAGAGCTTGAAACAAGGAGGGAGCTTGACCTAATTTTTTATATATACGATATACATACACACGCACATATATAGAGCTTGAAACGATATATACATCCATGGTAAATTTTGAAATTTGCCACCATGACCTCTGCCACAATCCAATTGAAGTTTTGAAATTAATTTTGCCCATTAAAAACACAACCACCCCACATCAAAGTGCAAACCAAATCAATTTTTGAATTTGTACATGAATGTAGACCCACATCCATTGGTAACACCAAACTTCATTAGATTCATCAATTTCAACAAATTAATTTTTGATTTACAAATTGATCCAGATGAAGTGTGATTTGCAAATTGAATCTATTTGGGTATGTGCTTTATGAATGCTTCATAGTGGTTTGCAAACCCAATTTATGAATGCTTCATGGTAGCGGCGATGACTGTGATAAGTGGGTATGTATATACCCAGATCATCTCCACCATGTTCCTCTACTCTCCCATCCCCTCTATCAGAGCTCTATTATCTGTTCTCACTCTCTCTGCAACTCTCTGTTCAACTTCCAGGACCTGTAAAGTTTCATCTGATCCAAAAATATCATAATAATCGAAGTTGAAACAGACAAAATTGTGAGGGTTATCCACCATTGATGACATTTATGATGTTCTTGAGAAGAAGTGAACAGAATTGTCAAGAAAAACCCGTGAAAAATGAAGAAAAAGCAACACAATTGAAAATTTTCTCGCTAAATTGAGTCCAATCTTGTCTCTTTTATAGCGATTCGGCGGCCAAAGAGATCTTCTTCTCTCTACTAGGCTTTCAGAGAAGCAAGAGATGGCTTGGACTTTCAGAGATTTCCATTGGGTGGTGTTGAATTGTAGAGATTGTGTTCATGGCAGAGATTAATTTCTGTTGATGGTCGACGAATCAACCGGGATTTCGACGATGTAGGTGTCTTTTGAATCTGACTTTGATTCAAAAAAGAAGGGTTGATAGAGGGGATGGGGGAGTAGAGGTTGATGGAGATGGATCTGGGTATATATATACGTATATATATATACACACACATATGTGTATATTAGTGTTTCTTTTTTTGTAGAACTTAATTAATGGAGGGTAGTTTTGGTATTTTAAATTGTTTTTAAGTGATGTCATCGTCATTTCGTTAATTTTCTAACGGCTTGTTAACGGATGAGAGGTAAGTGTTACTGAAATTCAAAAATAAGGGAGGTATGTAGCGCCCCGCCCCGCCCCGTCCCGAGTCCCAAAGGCGAGGGGGTGCTAATAATAATAAAATAAAATAATTAACATAATAACCAAGAGCGGAAGGACTGAACATACTTGTAATACTTCGAGTCCTAGACCCGAAGCTTATAAAAAAAAAATTTCTCTTTAGAAAAATAAACGTTTAAACTTTAAAATCATTTAAAGTCCAAAGCTCTGAAACATTTAAACTTTGAAACCTCAAAACTTTGATACCATTTTACAACGCCTCGAGTCCTAGACTCCGAGAAATACTGCGGAAGCATAGAATAGCCTTTCAAATCTTTGATGGGAAAACAAAATCTTTAAAGACTTACGGATCTGCGTAAAACTATAGCGGAAGCATTCAACTAGTCTTTTGAAAAGCTTTGCTTGTCAATTTAAAAGACATTAACAAAAAATCTTCATCGGTTCATTAAATGAACAACAGTGCAGCAGAAAATATATAGATTTGATAAACATTTATCAATCTCCTTCTCAAACTTTAGAATACAATTTTTAAATAGAAACTCAAACTTGGTTCCACATATCAGAAAGTAATACAATGATCTACTCTCTTTTTCTCAGAAACTCTTAAAAATAAAAACCCAAGGTTTTTATTAATACAAAGTATCATGATCTCACAATTTCTTCCCTAAACGGGATCTTCACGAGTAAACTCTACTCCGGGCTTGAAATTATGTTCATCATTTGGAAAACATTAATAAAACAGAAATCAGATTTTCATTTGAAAACTATCCTTTCTTGAAACAAATCATTTTCAAGATAAGCAACGAAAAATCAGAGTTAAGCTATCTTGCTATTTAAAAGCAGGTGGACTAACACTTGTCCAATTAAATCATAACATGCTCTTTGAACCAACATTTAAATTAAAATCCCATAAACCCGACCTCCAAACAAAGCAGAAGTTCATCAAATCTCGAGAGCCTTACCCTTATCTATATCACCTGAAAAGGAAAGGTTTGATAGTCCATAAGTCAAAAGGCTCGTATAGTCATATAACCGCACAATAACATCTGTTATATAACATGCGTGAGTGCAATGAATGCCAAAGTCATGTATGAAAATCACTTTTTGTGCATTTTCAAACACTCACCCTCAATCATCAATATCATTACCCGGACCATGGGCTTCCCGTCCACATAGGCCTAGCCTCAAACGTGCGGGACTTTGGCCCTTACGAATTACACGGAGGCCTAGCATTTACCGTTACGGGGGTTTCTTGCAGCACATCCCGCAATTCAAGTTCTTAGTGGTACCCATCTCACACACCTACCCACAAATCCGGGATTTCTATCTTTTCAAAAACAAAATCCCTCCTAGAGGGTTTTATGCATGGAAGCCTCTAAGGTCTTCCCTTTTTTAAAACCTGGAAGCCTCTAAGGTCTTCCCTTTTCAAAATTGAAAGCCTCTAAGGTCTTTCATCCCAAAATCATTTTCGTGATTTTCGTGTTCATGCTCATGCTTTTGAAATGATATGACATATACGAGCTCTAAGCATCCAGGCATATTTAACATTTCATAAATTACATATCAAAACATGCTATCGATTAAAGCAACACAATAGACATGCTGAAATCACCCAGGTAAACACGTAAGCATAGCAACTCAATTAACCATTTAAGGCATAGCAGCTCAAGTAAACATGTAAATACACTATTAACATGTTATATAACTTTATTGAGGGCTATACGGAACTACCGTTCACCGAGGATAGACTGAATAATTAATCAGAACAGAAACCGGAACTGCTCAAACTGTTACAAATCTCAATATACAATAATACACGTATATCAGTGAGGTACAACACCTCTAAGCATAAGTAAAACTACTATTAAAGTAAAGTACAACTCTTAAACCTTAGGGTACAAGGTCCCTTAGCTCAAAAGTGGTTCAAGTATAAGAAAACAGGAGCTTTCAACAAACTGCCCGAGGTCGCGCGCGCGAGCCGCTCGCGCGGAAAGTTTTCAGTAAGGCCACGTGGCCATTTAAAAACAGTTTTTCAAAAATTGCCTGGTCGCGCGCGAGATGTCACAGAGTCGTCTTCTTCCTTATTTTTTCCCTGTTTTGAAATCAAGGATTGGTTTTTACCCATTTTCAAAACGTAACCAAAACAGGACTTCCAATATATGAATCTCCTCCTTTTTACGCATAGATTTCAAATTTGAAATCAATTTTTCCAGAAATTAAACGTAGCTCTCAATTTTATCAAAAATCCGAAAGGCGACAAAACTTTAAATCGACCGTTCGTCGCAACCGCTATGAATTAGCTTCTAAAATTCGAAAGGGAGTCTCGTGGGATCGAGACCTTTCATTTGATATAAAGAAATCAAGTTTCTGTCACAGTTTTTCTGCCCGCTAATTTCAGACCCTCAACGATATAAATATACAAAGTTATATAAATATATATATATATATCAATTTCTACAAAGTCTAAAGTAAACTGAAACCAAATTAAAATTGATGTAGAAATCTTACCCAACTTTCAAATTTCAGAAAGATATAAAGAATTCCAAAACCCAAAGCTTGATTGCCAAATTTCTTGAATGTAAATATATGTATGTTTGAGTATATATGTAACTCTCTATATATATAATCTGCACATATATATATATATATATATGAGCCGAGAATGACAGAGAATAGAGGGATAGTAGAGTGTTGAGAGAGAGACTGAGAGTTGTGAGAGATTAGGAGATAGGAGGTGTGTATATATAATTACCTCAGCTTGGCCCCCACAACACACACAACACACTCCTACACACATTGCACAAGCAAATACACACGCACACATTGTCACTTAAAATTAATTGGGCTCCAAGTTATAAGGAGAGTTCATCCCATGTGGTTGAGCTCATGCTCAAACGCCCACACAGGTAAATTAATACTGTACCAAATTCAAAACTGGTATATTTTCTAATGAATTATGATTCTAATTTTCGGGGTCATTACACTCTACCCCCCTTAAAAGAATTTCGTCCGCGAAATTCAAGTAAGGTCATCTGATAACCAAGTAATCGCAATGCCGCCCACGGGATGTTTTACATTCTGTTTTACAACACGAATATGCATTTACGAGTTTTTTGAAATGTCAGGTTGTAAGAAACTTATAACACTTCATCTCCCTTGAAGCAATTTTCTCAGAAGTCTAGTATCCAATTCTCAAACAGCATTTCTCGAAATTCCAAACTAGATTCAATTCTCAAAGTCTAACATCTACCGTAATACAGGTTGAGAGATTTCTCAACCGCTTCATACATGATGTAATATGATAATACCGTAAATTGGTTGAGAGATTCCTAAACCATCCCATATTCACCGTAATAGAATACGTCTTGAGATATATCGTCAATAGGTTGAGAGATTCCTCAACCATCCATATACACCGTATTAGAATACACCGTAATATAATATGAGAGATTCCTCATCTATATACCATAAACCGTAAATGAAATCATAAAGAAATACCGCAATATCACGTCATACGATAATACCGTAAGGTATACTGTAAGATAGGTTGAGAGATTCCTCAACCGTCCAATATCCACAGAAATATACCAATCTCAAATGATTAATATCTCCAACGATGCTATCGTCGGTCCTCAATATACTCAACTCATATCCCCATGTACCCATGTCACATCACATAACCCAAGTTCGAAACTGAGATTAATGTTCCCAATGTGTGAACCACAAAATACTTACCATGACCAAGTCCAGACAAAATAGTAGATGCACTTTATGCTCCACTAACATGCTATCTCAAATTCCTGTGCTCACAACACATATAGCTGCATATTACAATGTTCCCTATACATTTCTTCTGATGACATTTCTCAAACATCGAAAGGTCGATATAATAACCTCAAAGATTCCATAGAGTGACACGATCACAAAATAATACGATCATAGAAAGATCCGCTCATTCTAGAAAAGTATGTGAACTTGCGCAGAAAGATAGTCATACCAATAAGCTCCACTGACATAACCAGTCATCAAAATCAAACGGTAAGGATCCGTAAATGCAACCGTACCCCACTCATAAAGGAGTGAATTCAACCGTTCAAAAGAATTCCCAAGCAATAGGGAGTACCAAGGGTTAACCCAAAGGAAAGACTACCCCAAAAGTCAAGAAGTTACCTCTAGCCGAACTCTTGAAACAAGGGGACATAGGAACTACACAAATGCTCTCGCTACCCATTTCACACAAGAACCCAATTCAAGTCGCACTCATGGCTATGTATAACGGCATAAACATATTCGTAGAAAGAAGTATTTCTAGCATGCTTGTAGCTTAACTAAACATGTAAGCATATAAGCATTTTAAACAACGTGGCATGTTATATCACATAGTTCCGCAGGCAAGCAAACATGCTCAATTCATCTTCTCAAATATACTTACAGTTAAAACTTTAAACAACACATCACAAGTTTTCAAGTAACAGATTAGTACATGATACTACGTTTCTCAAGTCATCGACTAATATGTCAACAAAATAATTTCTCAAATCAACATGAGCACATAACCCGGCGTTCCGAAGTATTCGACCCGGTATGCTCTGATACCATCTGTAGTGCGCCGCCCCGCCCCGTCCCGAGTCCCGAAGGCGAGGGGGTGCTAATAATAATAAAATAAAATAATTAACATAATAACCAAGAGCGGAAGGACTGAACATACTTGTAATACTTCGAGTCCTAGACCCGAAGCTTATAAAAAAAAAACTTTCTCTTTAGAAAAATAAACGTTTAAACTTTAAAATCATTTAAAGTCCAAAGCTCTGAAACATTTAAACTTTGAAACCTCAAAACTTTGATACCATTTTACAACGTCTCGAGTCCTAGACTCCGAGAGTGACTGCGGAAGCATAGAATAGCCTTTCAAATCTTTGATGGAAAAACAAAATCTTTAAAGACTCACGGATCTGCGTAAAACTATAGCGGAAGCATTCAACTAGTCTTTTGAAAAGCTTTGCCTGTCAATTTAAAAGACATTAACAGAAAATCTTCATCGGTTCATTAAATGAACAACAGTGCAGCGGAAAATATATAGATTTGATAAACATTTATCAATCTCCTTCTCAAACTTTAGAATACAATTTTTAAATAGAAACTCAAACTTGGTTCCACATATCAGAAAGTAATACAATGATCTACTCTCTTTTTCTCAGAAACTCTTAAAAATAAAAACCCAAGGTTTTTATTAATACAAAGTATCATGATCTCACAATTTCTTCCCTAAACGGGATCTTCACGAGTAAACTCTACTCCGGGCTTGAAATTATGTTCATCATTTGGAAAACATTAATAAAACAGAAATCAGATTTTCATTTGAAAACTATCCTTTCTTGAAACAAATCATTTTCAAGATAAGCAACGAAAAATCAGAGTTAAGCTATCATGCTATTTAAAAGCAGGTGGACTAACACTTGTCCAATTAAATCATAACATGCTCTTTGAACCAACATTTAAATTAAAATCCCATAAACCCGACCTCCAAACAAAGCAGAAGTTCATCAAATCTCGAGAGCCTTACCCTTATCTATATCACCTGAAAAGGAAAGGTTTGATAGTCCATAAGTCAAAAGGCTCGTATAGTCATATAACCGCACAATAACATCTGTTATATAACATGCGTGAGTGCAATGAATGCCAATGTCATGTATGAAAATCACTTTTCGTGCATTTTCAAACACTCACCCTCAATCATCAATATCATTACCCGGACCATGGGCTTCCCGTCCACGTAGGCCTAGCCTCAAACGTGTGGGACTTTGGCCTTTACGAATTACACGGAGGCCTAGCATTTACCGTTACGGGGGTTTCTTGCAGCACATCCCGCAATTCAAGTTCTTAGTGGTACCCATCTCACACGCCTACCCACAAATCCGGGATTTCTATCTTTTCAAAAACAAAATCCCTCCTAGAGGGTTTTATGCATGGAAGCCTCTAAGGTCTTCCCTTTTTTAAAACTTGGAAGCCTCTAAGGTCTTCCCTTTTCAAAATTGAAAGCCTCTAAGGTCTTTCATCCCAAAATCATTTCGTGATTTTCGTGTTCATGCTCATGCTTTTGAAATGATATGACATATGCGAGCTCTAAGCATCCAGGCATATTCAACATTTCATAAATTACATATCAAAACATTCTATCGATTAAAGCAACACAATAGACATGCTGAAATCACCCAGGTAAACACGTAAGCATAGCAACTCAATTAACCATTTAAGGCATAGCAGCTCAAGTAAACATGTAAATACACTATTAACATGTTATACAACTTTATTGAGGGCTATACGGAACTACCGTTCACCGAGGATAGACTGAATAATTAATCAGAACAGAAATCGGAACTGCTCAAACTGTTACAAATCTCAATATACAATAATGCACGTATATCAGTGAGGTACAACACCTCTAAGCATAAGTACAACTACTATTAAAGTAAGGTACAACTCTTAAAGCTTAGGATACAAGGTCCCTTAGCTCAAAACTGGTTCAAGTATAAGAAAACAGGAGCTTTCAACAAACTGCCCGAGGTCGCGCGAGCGGGCCGCTTGCGCGAGGCCTCGCTCGCGCGGAAAGTGTTCAGTAAGGCCACGTGGCCATTTAAAAACAGTTTTTCAAAAATTGCCTGGTCGCGCACGCGAACTGCTCGCGCGACCCCTCACTCGCGCGGGTCGCGCGTGCGAGATGTCACAGAGTCGTCTTCTTCCTTATTTTCCCCTGTTTTGAAATCAAGGATTGGTTTTTACCCATTTTCAAAACGTAACCAAAACAGGACTTCCAATATATGAATCTCCTCCTTTTTCCGCATAGATTTCAAATTTGAAATCAAATTTTCAAGAAATTAAACGTAGCTCTCGATCTTATCAAAAATCCGAAAGGCAACAAAACTTTAAATCGACCGTTCGTCGCAACCGCTATGAATTAGCTTCTAAAATTCGAAATGGAGTCTCGTGGGATCGAGACCTTTCATTTGATATAAAGAAATCAAGTTTCTGTCACCGTTTTTCTGCCCGCTAATTTCAGACCCTCAACGATATAAATATACGAAGTTATATATATATATATATATCAATTTCTACAAAGTCTAAAGTAAACTGAAACCAAATTAAAATTGATGTAGAAATCTTACCCAACTTTCAAATTTCAGAAAGATATAAAGAATTCCAAAACCCAAAGCTTGATTGCCAAATTTCTTGAATGTAAATATATGTATGTTTGAGTATATATATGTAACTCTCTCTATATATATGTAATACCCCGTATTTTCAATAAATATTTAATGCAGAGAGATTCTATATACTTCATTTGACCATTCAAGAAATTTCATATTCGATCGATCGAATCTAGTTCGAGCGATCGAGACCCTTCAGTTCAAGCGATCGAACCCTTTTTCGAGCGATCGAAACCCTACCGACATAAATTTAATACGTGGTCCCCACTTCAATCGATCAAACTTTTTTTCAATCGATCTAACTGACCGATCTGAGTTCGATCGATCGGGCATCCTTCGATCGATCGAGAATAGAAATATCAGAATACCAGTTTTGCGCAAATGCTGCCACCTGCACCCCATCCTCTCCTATATATACACTGCATTCGTGTATGTTATGTGTTTGCTGAACCTTGTGCTTAAGAGAGAGTTGAGAGTGTGTATGCTTGGGTATATATTATACACATACATCCATATCTATATATATATACACACACCACATATATATATACTCAGAAGAAGAAGAAGAAGAAGAAGAAGAACAAGAGGGAAGGAGACAGAGAAAGACAGAGACAAGGCAGAGGAGAAAGAGAGGCCGCCATTAAAGCTTCGGAGCTAAAGCTTACCCAAACGCGCCTTAACGACTTTTTGTGAGTTCCAAACTCACTCGGTAACTTAGTTATGATGTTTTACATATTCTGGGCGTATTAATTATAACCCAAACACCCCCTAACACATTCTGCACGTTCACTGGCAGAATCTGGGGAAGACGAAGTTCGACCGATCGAACTGAGTTCAATCGATCGAACATCACTAAGTCTCAATCGATCGAAATGACTTCAATCGATCGAGATCACCTTCACTTCAATCGATCGAGAAGACTTCAATCGATCGAACATTTTTTCTTCGAGCGATCGAGATGACCTCAATCGATCGAACCTGAGCAGAACATGAATGTTTTTCTTTCAGTTTATAATTCATAATGCGTAGTTGTTTAATTGTTATTTCGTGTTCCTATTATGCGATATTATGGATAACGGAGGTAATGGGATACGATAACGAGATTGAGATAACATGGTGAGTAACGTAGTCGGGTTCGAAACGCTAGTAATAGTACGACGCGATAACGAGTAAGTTTGAAATGATAATACTGGGTAGTATTGGATAAGTGAGAAATGAGTCAGTAAGAGAAATTGTATGTTTAAGGTTGTGTGAGTCGAGCTGATGATTCGCTCAGGTTGAATCCGATAAGTGTATGTCAAGGATTTGATCAGGATCGTGAGAATTATGGGTGCACAGTACTCGCAAGAGTTCTTAAAAGCGGTGAACAGTAAGAGTTCTTAAAAGCGGTGAACAAGAGTAGATGTGGCACGCCCATGATTTGAATTACCAGAGCTGTGTATGTATCGTACTCGCAAGCGTTCTTAAAAGCGGTGAACAGTAAGAGTTCTTAAAAGCGGTGAACAAGAGTATGGGTATATCCATGGACCAGTCGTTATATGAGAACGATGTATGGGTGCTCGCAAGAGTTCTTAAAAGCGGTATAGCGGTGAACAAGAGCACTGGTATGTTGTGCTGATATAATCAGTTCGAGATAGTCAGTTGGGTATTGTGGAATCAGTCTTAGAATGGGAGTCGATAATAATCGATTAATGATATGTCTGAATAAACGAGTAAGGGATATATTTAGTATCACTGTCATATATCGTTCATAATGGTAATTATGTCATTTCTATGAGACTGTGTTAGTTAGTGCTCACTCAGCTTTCAACAAGCTGACGGCCTTTATTGCCTGGACATTCCCCGTCCAGACTACCCTGTCCTTTACAATGCAGATGACGGAACTCATGGCGATAACGATTACCCTGAAGGGAGTTACGTAGAGAATGGCCCCACTGATGCCAGTTATGCTGACGCCTATCCGTACGCTAGCTGAAGACCTGAAGATAGATAGTAGTTATATTACTACTTTTCCTTTTACTGTTGTACTTTGTAGTTAACGGGTACTTGGGCATATGTTGTCTCCAGACCTGTTGTGATCCTGTGGACCGTACTCTGATGTTTGTAATAGATAGAACCGTGTTTATATTCCAGTTGTTTACTGTTCCTGTTTGGACTAGTACTGTGTGGTGTGGATGTTAGTGACTTTCACTTGTCATTCCCTATGGACCCATAAAGGAAATTTATTTTTCTCTATTTATGCTGCTCCGGGGCGTGACAGGGTTTTTGGTATCAGAGCACCTGGTTATATTACGATTAGGTTCTGATATTGTCGTTCACTGATGGATTCTACACCATCTGGTTCTAGTATTTAAGATTTTCTTGAGATGAGATATGAGTATAAGATAAGTTCGTCTTTCTGACGATAGATAGTTTTCCTTTGTAGGATAGCATGGATCCAGAGTTTCATCAGTTTGTTATCGATGCTTATGGAGGACACGTGATCCATGGGGATACCGTGGAGCCAGCTGACCCAGAGTTTTATCGAGAGCGTGTGTGCCAGATAGCTAGTAGACATTTGGAGGAGGACATGTGGAGAGCACTTTATGTGACAGAGAGGACTCACCCGACGCAGATGCGTATGGATGCTTACCATACTGCGAGGATTGGTAGAGACATTTGCCAGGAGATACTACGGTTAGTTCAGAGTAAGCCCGAGATGGATGAGATTGAGTTGAGAGCTATTGTAGCCGGTCCACCAGAGCCTGTAGTTGCACCAGCGCCAGCAACACCACTACCATCGCCGGTACCCGATGTACCAGTTCCGGAGCCTGAGCCGATTCAGGAGGATGAGGACCTGGAGCCTGAGGATGAGCATGCCGATGAGGACATAGACGGAGATGGAGAGGAGGAGCCGATAGACGACGAGGACCCAGTAGAGGATGAGCATGCAGACGATGCAGATGATGATGAGCCAGAGGATGACCCTGAGGAGCCAGAGTTCGAGCCAGAGGATCCAGTACCAGACCCAGAGGCTGTTGAGGCAGACATAGTAGTAGATGAGGATGCGCCCGATGAGGAGATAGTTGTGCCAGAGGCACCAGTTGTGCTTCAGATACCAGCTGGACCCATTATGCATATGGCAGCTATGGCCGATATGGCAGTAGGATGGATAGCTCAGATGGTCGCACAGCCAGCAGATTTTGTTATGGGAGAGGCAGCCATAGCAGGAGCTCTTGATATAGCAGATGGATTCGCCGCAGTAGCAGTCGATGTCGCCAACCAGGCGATAGCAGACGGTATAGAGGATGATGATGCAGAGGTGATAGAGGATTGGGATATAGGAGTTGTAGTCGGAGATCTTGTTGCACCAGTTGAGGATGACCCACTCGAGGAGATGGAGATTGATTCAGAGGATGAGGTACCACCAGCAGGATTAGACGCTGACGACTTTTGAGTCAGGACCTGCAGGGCTTAGTTCTTGATTTTATCAGGACATGTTGTCCACTAGATTTTTGGGAGCTTGAGAGATAGCTATTTGACCATAGCTTTGTATAGACAGTAGTAGTTGACCTTAGTACTGTTTTAGCCTTGTCCCACGTGGTACATGGTATGGTTACTGTGTACTCCATGGTACATCTTTTGATATCTACATATATACGAGCAGTACTTTTGATTTTGATTGTTGGTTGTTTGATGTGTTGTTTTGTAGAACTGTTAGCTCTTGTTGCTTTTCATTCTATCTTGGTTTCGTTTCTACGAGAAGACTTTCAGCTGATCAATATGTCTCTTGTAGGCAATACTCGTTATCATCATGGTAGGACCCTTGAGAAATCACCAAGCACGTAATGGAGCACCTATTCCGGAAGGGATGGATCCGACGGGAATTTTCGAAGCTTTCATGCAGAGGATGGAGCATGTGGGGGATACTTATAATCATTCCACCCACCAGAGACCTTTTGCACCCCCGCCACCAAGACAGACTGGAGATAAGTTGTTAGCAAATTTTCGTGGGTTACGTCCAGAGAAGTTCGATGGACTAACAGAACCATGGAAAGCGGAACAATGGATCAGAGAAATGGAGTTGATATTTGAAGCATTGGAATGCAGCGAACAAGAGAAGCGTCACCTTGCTACTTTTCAGCTCACTTATGCCGCCGCAGATTGGTGGAAAGCCGAGCGAGCCACTATTGGGATCGATGCTGCTAAAGCTATGCCATGGGAGACATTCAAAGGACGATTTTTGGAGAAGTATTTCCCAGAGGATGAGAGAGATCAACAGGAAAGGAACTTTCTCAATTTGGTACAAGGAGGATGGAATGTCAGGGAATATACAACACAGTTTGAGCGTCTATCCAGATTTGCTCAGCATATGATAGACACGCCACAGAAGAAGGTGAAGAGATTTCACCAAGGATTGAATCCCCATCTCAGACATATGATGGTTGGTCATCTGAATCAATCATTTGAAGAGATTGTCAGATTTGCTGTAGGATTAGAGAAGGATGCTTGTCCAGCACAACAACCACAGATGAATCGATCACAGTCATCTAGAAGTTTTCAACAGAGGAATTTCCAAAACCAACCGCAAAGGAATACCCAAGGTTGGAGACCACAGGGAAATTTTCAAGGGAATAAGAGAACCTGGGAAGGAACCAGAAAGCCACAGCAGAGCTATACTCGACCCCAACAATATCGCCAGCAAGGATCACAGCCGCAGGCACTACTGACAGCGCCGCCAAGTAATAATGGAGGATGTTTTAATTGCGGAAAGCCAGGGCACGTTGCCAGATTCTGTACAGCCCCTAGAGTTAATCGCAGAATGGATATTGTCTGTCGGAATTGCAACAAGCCAGGACATCTAAGTAAGGATTGTCGTGCACCACAAGGAGGATATTATGGAGCATCGATTCAAGGGATACAAGGACCTCCAGATCAGACAAGGATAAATGCTATCATTCCAAGAGAAGCAGGCTTTAACGCTGATGAGCAGCAACATTTGGAAGGTACGCTTGTACTCTTTCATAGTCCAGTTAAAGCTTTAGTTGATACTGGAGCCGCACGTTCATTTATTGCTGTTAAGATTGTGCGTCAATTGGGTTTAGAACCCCAGACACTTGAGTCAACACTGAATGTTGTGTCACCTTTGGGAGTGACTGTTAAGTTGAGTAAAGTGTGTAAAGATTGCCCATTAACTTTGGGAGATAGGAATCTTCCAGCAGACTTGGTAGTTCTGTCAATGTCAGGATTTGATGTTATCCTAGGGATGGATTGGTTAACTAAGTATGGTGCCAATTTGGATTGCCCTACTAAGACGATTGTATTTCCGAGACAAGGAAGGCCGACGATTAGATTTCAGTGTCAGCCGACGAGCGATATGTTTCTTACGAGTAGTTTGGCTACGATTGGGAGTACAAGTACAGAGCTCACGATGGATCAGATTCCTAGTGTGCAAGACTTTCAAGATGTATTTCAGGATATTAAAGGACTTCCACCGAAAAGAGAAATAGACTTCTGTGTGGAATTAGTACCTGGTACATTGCCTATTTCTAAGACTCCGTATAGGATGGCACCAACTGAGATGTTAGAACTGAAGAAGCAAGTTCAGGAACTTGAAGACTTAGGTTTCGTTCGCCCGAGTACGTCACCTTGGGGAGCACCAGTTCTGTTTGTAAAGAAGAAGGACGGAACACTTCGACTCTGTATAGACTACAGGGAGTTGAACAAGGTTACGATCAAGAATAGATATCCACTACCTCGGATAGATGACCTATTCGACCAGTTACAAGGATCTAGGATCTTTTCCAAGATCGATTTACGTTCCGGATATCACCAATTGTTAGTTCGACCAGAGGATGTATTGAAGACTGCATTCAGGACAAGATACGGGCATTACGAGTTTCTAGTTATGCCTTTTGGATTGACGAATGCTCCAGCGGTATTTATGGATTTAATGAATAGAGTATTCAGACCATATCTGGATCAATTCATTATAGTGTTCATCGATGATATACTAATCTACTCAAAGACGGAAGAAGATCACGAGGAGCATTTACAGATTGCCTTGCAGACACTTCGAGATAGCAAGTTGTATGCAAAATACAGCAAGTGTGAGTTTTGGCTACGGGAAGTCAAATTCTTGGGACATGTTATAACTCAGGACGGTATTTCTGTGGACTCATCTAAGATTGATGCAGTCTTAAGCTGGAATAGACCGACCAATGCGACAGAGGTCAGAAGTTTTCTTGGATTAGCAGGATATTACAGAAGATTCGTAGAAGGATTTTCCAAGGTAGCAGGACCTTTGACAAATTTAACAAGGAAGGAGACGAAGTATGAATGGACGGACAAGCAGGAGGGTGCATTTCAGGAGTTAAAAGAGAAATTGACTTCTGCACCGGTACTTGCGATACCTAAGAGTGGAGAAAGATATGTGATCTACAGTGACGCATCGCACCAGGGATTGGGTTGTGTACTGATGCAAGACGGGAATGTTATCGCATATGGATCAAGACAATTGAAGGTACACGAGAAGAATTATCCTACGCATGATCTGGAATTGGCAGCAATAGTGTTTGCATTAAAGATTTGGAGACACTATCTCTATGGAGAAAAGTTTGATCTGTTTTCCGATCATAAGAGCTTGAAATATTTGTTCTCTCAAAAGGAGTTGAACATGCGACAACGGAGATGGATGGAGTTACTCAAGGACTATGACTTTTCATTGCAATACCATCCAGGTAAAGCAAATGTCGTAGCAGATGCTTTGAGCCGTAAACCTCGATTAGTGATCGCTGCATTGCTAATTCGGGAATGGAGAGCATTGGAAGTGTTAGCTGAATTCGAACTTCAGCCAGTGGTACCAATGGAAAGACAACATTTTGGATGTCTGATGGTACAACCAACTTTGATCAGCCGTATCATAGAAGCTCAACAGACAGCAGAGGATTTGAAGTTATGGTTCACCAAGATGACAGCAAAAGAACCTGATATCTGGAGTGTTAGTACAGATGGAGCTTTAAGATATAAAGGTAGACTCTGTGTACCTGACAAAGAAAATCTCCGAAAGGACATATTGGATGAAGCTCATAAATCACGGATGACGATTCATCCAGGAAGTACAAAGATGTACAAGGATTTGAAGAGAAATTTTTGGTGGGAAGGAATGAAGCGAGAAGTGGCTGAATATGTTTCTCAGTGTCTTACTTGTAAACAAGTAAAGGCAGAACATCAGAAACCACATGGACTTCTACAGCCGTTACCAATTCCTCAATGGAAATGGGAACACATCACCATGGATTTTGTGGTAGGATTACCAAAATCGCAGCAGAATCATGACGCTATTTGGGTAATCGTGGATCGACTTACGAAGACAGCACATTTTATCGCCTACAGTATGACGTATCCAGTGGAACGATTGAGCCGAATGTATCTGCAACACATAGTACGGTTACACGGAGTACCTGTTTCTATTTTATCAGATCGAGATTCGCGCTTTACTGCAGAATTTTGGAAAAGTCTCCAGACAGCGATGGGAACAACTTTGAACTTGAGCTCAGCTTTTCATCCACAGACCGATGGACAGATGGAGAGAGTTAATCAAGTAATGGAGGACATGTTACGTGCTTGTGTTATTGATTTTGAGAATTCTTGGGAGACACACTTACCTTTGATAGAATTCGCTTACTACAACAGTTATCATTCGAGTATAGGAATGGCGCCGTTTGAAGCTTTGTACGGAAGACCTTGCCGATCACCGTTATGTTGGACTGAAGTCGGAGATACTCAACTTCTTGGGCCAAAGATGATACGAGAAACCAATGAGAAGATTCAGATTGTACGTGAGAAGATGAAGACAGCTCAGACCCGACACAAGAGTTATGCTGACAAGCGACGCAAAGATTTAGAGTTTGCCGTTGGAGATCATGTGCTACTCAAGGTTTCACCTGTACGAGGCATCGTCAGATTTGGTCAGAAGAGAGGCAAATTATCGCCACGATTCATCGGACCGTTCGAGATTCTAGAGCGTGTGGGAAAAGTTGCTTATCGCCTAGCATTGCCCCCAAAGATGTCAGGAGTGCACAACGTTTTCCACATCAGTATGCTGAGGAAATGTGTTCATAACCCAGCGCACGAGATCAACTTCGAGGATATTGAAGTCAACGACAATGTTACGTTCAACGAAGGACCAGTTCGCATTTTAGATCGTGGAGTCAAGAAGCTCAGGAATAAGGAGATTCCATTAGTCAAGATTCAGTGGAAGCATCATGATGAAGGAGAAGCTTCGTGGGAGCTAGAGTCAGAGATGCGTGAGAAGTTTCCGTTTTTGTTTTAACCTTGTATGTTTCTGATTTCGAGGACGAAATCTTTTGTTGGGTGGTGGATGATGTAATACCCCGTATTTTCAATAAATATTTAATGCAGAGAGATTCTATATACTTCATTTGACCATTCAAGAAATTTCATATTCGATCGATCGAATCTAGTTCGAGCGATCGAGACCCTTCAGTTCAAGCGATCGAACCCTTTTTCGAGCGATCGAAACCCTACCGACATAAATTTAATACGTGGTCCCCACTTCAATCGATCAAACTTTTTTTCAATCGATCTAACTGACCGATCTGAGTTCGATCGATCGGGCATCCTTCGATCGATCGAGAATAGAAATATCAGAATACCAGTTTTGCGCAAATGCTGCCACCTGCACCCCATCCTCTCCTATATATACACTGCATTCGTGTATGTTATGTGTTTGCTGAACCTTGTGCTTAAGAGAGAGTTGAGAGTGTGTATGCTTGGGTATATATTATACACATACATCCATATCTATATATATATATACACACACCACATATATATATACTCAGAAGAAGAAGAAGAAGAAGAAGAAGAACAAGAGGGAAGGAGACAGAGAGAGACAGAGACAAGGCAGAGGAGAAAGAGAGGCCGCCATTAAAGCTTCGGAGCTAAAGCTTACCCAAACGCGCCTTAACGACTTTTTGTGAGTTCCAAACTCACTCGGTAACTTAGTTATGATGTTTTACATATTCTGGGCGTATTAATTATAACCCAAACACCCCCTAACACATTCTGCACGTTCACTGGCAGAATCTGGGGAAGACGAAGTTCGACCGATCGAACTGAGTTCAATCGATCGAACATCACTAAGTCTCAATCGATCGAAATGACTTCAATCGATCGAGATCACCTTCACTTCGATCGATCGAGAAGACTTCAATCGATCGAACATTTTTTCTTCGAGCGATCGAGATGACCTCAATCGATCGAACCTGAGCAGAACATGAATGTTTTTCTTTCAGTTTATAATTCATAATGCGTAGTTGTTTAATTGTTATTTCGTGTTCCTATTATGCGATATTATGGATAACGGAGGTAATGGGATACGATAACGAGATTGAGATAACATGGTGAGTAACGTAGTCGGGTTCGAAACGCTAGTAATAGTACGACGCGATAACGAGTAAGTTTGAAATGATAATACTGGGTAGTATTGGATAAGTGAGAAATGAGTCAGTAAGAGGAATTGTATGTTTAAGGTTGTGTGAGTCGAGCTGATAATTCGCTCAGGTTGAATCCGATAAGTGTATGTCAAGGATTTGATCAGGATCGTGAGAATTATGGGTGCACAGTACTCGCAAGAGTTCTTAAAAGCGGTGAACAGTAAGAGTTCTTAAAAGCGGTGAACAAGAGTAGATGTGGCACGCCCATGATTTGAATTACCAGAGCTGTGTATGTATCGTACTCGCAAGCGTTCTTAAAAGCGGTGAACAGTAAGAGTTCTTAAAAGCGGTGAACAAGAGTATGGGTATATCCATGGACCAGTCGTTATATGAGAACGATGTATGGGTGCTCGCAAGAGTTCTTAAAAGCGGTATAGCGGTGAACAAGAGCACTGGTATGTTGTGCTGATATAATCAGTTCGAGATAGTCAGTTGGGTATTGTGGAATCAGTCTTAGAATGGGAGTCGATAATAATCGATTAATGATATGTCTGAATAAACGAGTAAGGGATATATTTAGTATCACTGTCATATATCGTTCATAATGGTAATTATGTCATTTCTATGAGACTGTGTTAGTTAGTGCTCACTCAGCTTTCAACAAGCTGACGGCCTTTATTGCCTGGACATTCCCCGTCCAGACTACTCTGTCCTTTACAATGCAGATGACGGAACTCATGGCGATAACGATTACCCTGAAGGGAGTTACGTAGAGAATGGCCCCACTGATGCCAGTTATGCTGACGCCTATCCGTACGCTAGCTGAAGACCTGAAGATAGATAGTAGTTATATTACTACTTTTCCTTTTACTGTTGTACTTTGTAGTTAACGGGTACTTGGGCATATGTTGTCTCCAGACCTGTTGTGATCCTGTGGACCGTACTCTGATGTTTGTAATAGATAGAACCGTGTTTATATTCCAGTTGTTTACTGTTCCTGTTTGGACTAGTACTGTGTGGTGTGGATGTTAGTGACTTTCACTTGTCATTCCCTATGGACCCATAAAGGAAATTTATTTTTCTCTATTTATGCTGCTCCGGGGCGTGACAATATAATCTGGACATACATATATACATACAAAGATTCTCTAAAGAGGACCACCTCTCTTTATTAAAGAGAGGACCTCTGTTTTGGCCGTTGGATTGTGTTTGAAAACTGTGAAATGACAAAACTGCCATTAATGAAAACACGATCCGACGGCCAAAACAGAGGTCCTCTCTTTAATAAAGAAAGGGCGCCCTCTTTATAGCCTGACTGTATATACATATATATATATATATATATATATGAGCCGAGAGTGACAGAGAATAGAGGGATAGTAGAGTGTTGAGAGAGAGACTGAGAGTTGTGAGAGATTAGGAGATAGGAGGTGTGTATATATAATTACCTTAGCTTGGCCCCCACAACACACACAACACACTCCTACACACACTGCACAAGCAAATACACACGCACACACTGTCACTTAAAATTAATTGGGCTCCAAGTTATAAGGAGAGTTCATCCCATGTGGTTGAGCTCATGCTCAAATGCCCACACAGGTAAATTAATACTGTACCAAATCCAAAACTGGTATATTTTCTAATGAATTATGATTCTAATTTTCGGGGTCATTACAAGGTAAGTGTTAGTTCTGAAACGTGGAGGGAGGTAAGTGTTATTAGGCCAAACCTCAGGGGAAGTAAGTGATAGTTATCCTAAATAAAAAAGTAAAACACAAAAGTAAATGAAATAAATGACAAAATGGCTGGACATGGATATTCAACTCTACTTGGAAAGTTTAAAATTGGACTAGGTTCAGTTTGTCATAGGCTCGTTTGGGAAAGTCTAAAACATGGTTTGATTTAGTCTAAGTTTAATTTTTATGTGGTTTACATAGGAGTTTGTTCCACAGTTTAATAACTTTCTTTAAACAGATTCTCTGTCAAACCAATATATACTTGGTTCGCACTAGAACGTAGAAAAAAAGTGAATTTTGACTGAATCAGGTCTTTGTTTTAGGCTTTTCCAAATAGGCGCTTACTTTTATCTGATTCATATAAGAGCCAAAGTATTGATTTTACAAAAAAAAATATTTAAAAAAATTATTAAACTGGACACGAACTGCAATACAAGAATTTTGCTCTTATCAAATGCTTAAATTTATATAACCGTTCACTCCCATAACCGATTCTCTGCTTTTTCCCACCCAACAAAGAGTACAACGAAAGTACCCTAAAAAAAAAAAATACAACGAAAGTGTGGGGCCACAGTATAAATACAATAAAGTACCGAGGTTTATTTAGAAAACGTATAACACCTTCTTGTTTCTTCTCCCAAAGGCAAAGACTACATAGATCTGAGAGCATTCTTGCTAACAAAGAAATCAGAGTTCCGTTTGGAGAGAAAGTGAGAGAAAACAATGTCCGGAATGGAGAGATTGCAGAGAATGTTCGCCGGTGCCGGAGGAGCGTTGGGCCACCCGCCGCCGGACTCTCCCACACTTGATTCTTCAGAACAAGTTTACATATCATCTCTCGCTCTTCTCAAGATGCTCAAACATGGTAATCTTCCCTGAATCCTGAAATTCCTCCTTTGAATTTTAGGTTTTGATTGACCATATGTCTTATATATATATATATATATATATGTGTGTGTGTGTGTGTGTGTGTGTGGATATACAACAATCGTGTAGACGCACAACTGTATTGAGCTAATTAGGGTTTACTGATCTGTAGTGACTTATAGGTTTTCATTGACAATAGATCTTATATGTGTATTGAGCTGAGCTAATTGGGGTTTACTGATCTGTTTTTGCTTTATTTTGGGGATTGGGATAATAGGGAGAGCTGGAGTTCCTATGGAAGTTATGGGGTTGATGCTGGGGGAATTTGTGGATGAGTACACTGTTCGTGTTGTGGATGTGTTCGCGATGCCGCAGAGTGGCACCGGAGTGAGTGTTGAAGCTGTTGATCATGTTTTCCAGACCAATATGCTTGATATGCTCAAACAAACTGGAAGGTAACAATTACGGAGTATTTGTAATACATTTCTAGAAAGATTGTTTTCTGGATTTTCAAAGTGTGATTTATCTTGGTATCAAGTAAACAGATTGCGATTTAGTTATATATCATTGGATATGGTTCATATGTCTAGGACTTGTTCTCAAATTGTTTAAAGCCACTGAAACTATGTGGGAGAGGGGGCCGAAGTTAAAATATTAAGCTCAATTGCATTTGGTGGTAATTTGTTCTCTCGGAGTCGATTTGAGTGATTCCGATGTTCATTTGTTTTGTTATGTTTATCACTAATGCAGTCCAGCTCTAGAAGTAGAGGGTGGGGATGTTTAAGTAACTTTCTGGCATTCTAGTGCATAGTTAGAAACTTAGGAGCTGTTTGGGAAGGAAAAGTAGGATTTTGCGGTTGAAAGTGAACCAATTCTAGAAATTTGATTTTTTGGTAGATGAACTTTTTTCGCACATGAGTCCATGCCCAATCTTCCTAAAACTGTTTTTTTCTCAAAACGATGTGACCTTGGTTCTCATGAAAATCATATAGAAAATGGAACTGGGATTGAACTAGATCCCGTTTTATGTAGTCGTAAACTGGCCCTAGAGTTCCTGGATTGAGATTTTGGTGGTTCTTAAGGTGTTGAGGTTAAGGTGGATTCTCTTTAGTTTGTGCTCAGGCATAGAGTGAAGCCAATGAAAATTCAATTGTAGTGATAATTTGCATTTCTCGTGTACTAGGTAGCACCGGTGCGAGTGTGGGGATTTGGGTACGGAGATGCGGGTGCGAAGGATTCGTCAAATTTTCAAACAGTAAGGGTGCAGATGGGGCAGGAGTACTTGGATAAAATATTAAGGATATCTTTTTATATAATAGTATATACAAATTATTTTATAACAATGAGCGCATTATTGTATACCCTAGATAATTGCTATTATTATTTTCTATTATTTCTCTTTTAAACCCCCAAAGTTTCAAAATTATATGAAGAACTTGTATTATTTTTTTTCAAAAGAACGCTACAAAAAAGCCCCAGCTACACTCTAAAAGAACTCAAAGAATCTGCGGCGCACTTAGTAGGGGTGCGCACTAAGTGCGGGTGCTGCAGCCTTTTCGAAGAGTCCGTGCTTTATAGCTCGTGTATCAGAATTTGGCCTAGTTGCTAGAAACCAAGCATCAACATTTTTTAATTTTAGGAATCCGATACAGGCATATAGCACAACGATCTTGTGCGATGAATAACTAAAGAAAACATAGAGGGATCTCAGTAACAAACTAGTGAATTTTGCGACTTGCGATATATGGATTCAAGGTTATTTAAGGCGCAAGGCGCACTGAGGCACAAAGGTCTCCTGGAGCCTAGGCGCGAGGCGCACTTTGAGGCGCGCGCCCGAGCGAAGCGAGGCGCAAAATACATATATGTTTTTTTATATGATACAACAGCATGGCTGCTCTTTTTTTAACATATACTAGTATTTTCTATATTATTTTTTTTTAATTTTCTAGAACTTTATGCCTAGTGCTCCACCCAAAGATTAAGCATCAGAACATTTTTTTAAAAAAATTTCTAGTATTTTCTTGTATTTTCCAACTTCTAAAATCTGTTTTAGAAATTTTATATTTATTATAATATATTTCAATTTCATTATAGCTTAAGCTAAGCTAAGCTAAGCTATGTCTAATAAAATATATTTTTGTGTTTTGTGTGAGAAAAAAGTAAGCAATTACAGCACAAGAGCACAGTACAATATAAGAGGAAAAAAAAAAGGAAAAAAAAAAATTGAAATAACCTTTCTATAAATAAGACAGTCAGACAGAGAAGAGGGGAAAAGAAGAAAGAAGGGAGTAGAAGAAGAAGAAGAAGAAGAGAATCAGCGAAACAGACGAAGAAGAAGACTGGGAACTGCGATGGTTTTCGAAAAGAAGAAGAAAGAAGAGAAGAAGACGACGAAGGAGATAGAAGAAGAAGAAAAAAAAAAAAAGCCAGACATATGCCATGTCTCACAGAGAAGAGGGGGGTAAGAAGGAAGAAGAAGAAGAAGACAGAAGAAGAAGACGAAGGGGGAAGATGAAGAAGAAGAAGAGAAAGAAAGAAAGAAAGAAAAAAAACAACTGACGCATGCGACTGGTTAGGGCTGCGATTGCGAAGAAGAAAGAGGAAGAAGAAGAAGAAGAAGAAGAAGGAAGAAGAAAGAAGAAGAAAAAACATACCTAGGCTGCGAATCTGCGATGCAATGCGACTGGTTAGGGCTGCATTTCTTCTTTCTTCTTTTTCTTCTTCTTTCTTCTTTTTTCTTCTTTTTTTTTTTCCCCCCAACGTAAATTGATCTGGGGTTAAAAATAGTGCTTGGGCCTCGAATCAATGAGGCGCGCGCCTCATGAGCCCTGCGCCTCGCGCCTAGGCACGCCTCGACTGCGCCCAGTTGCAAGCGCTGCGCCTAGCCTTAGGCGAGGCTCATGCCTTGCGCCCGCCTGCGCCTCGCGCCTAGGCGCGCCTCGGGCGCGCCTTTCACAACAGAGTATGGATTATAACTAGGAATGGATTCATATATTGTCCACCTCTTGTCACAGCCTATGGGACCTCTATTATGGATCAACCAACTCTTTTGCATCACATACCTTCATTATCATGGTGACATTCTGTGACCAATATGATGTTACCACCTTTCGTTAGGACTCTGAGCCGTTCGGTTAGATGTTGCATTTGTGATAGTATCCCAAAGAAAACAAGATAGTGGTGTGGTCACAGGTCACTCCCTAGTTACGTTGGCCTTTTTGAATTTGGAATAATTAAAATGATGTGGGATTGAATTCTATGACTTTGGAGTTTCACGATATATACATGAGCATCTATTAGTATATCGCATTCTCTTGGTATACTTACTCATCTCTCCTCAAAGTTCGTGGGTATACGTCAAGGGATAGGGAAACATAAGCTTTGTTTGTCGCTGCAGTTGAGCAATATTTTACCACATCTTATTGAGCTTCACTCATCTAATACATTATCTATATTTCACGGCTCACTTCATGACTTCATGATGTACCTAGGGTTGGGGTAGATCTCAGGATTCAGTTTGACTTTGTGACTGTTGATTGTGAGTAACGTCAATCCTTACGATTTGGGTCTTGCCATTGCCTTGGGAACATTGATTCTTCCCGACAGAGAGAGATTTTTACATTGTCTTCTTAGGCATGTAGAGTTACCGCTGTGATCGCCTTGATCCGTCTAGACAGAGTGATTTTTTCATTGTCTTCTTAGTCATATAGAGCTTAGAAGCAGGAACCTTCTAAATTAGTCACGCTCCCTCCTCAGACTCTCGATTCCGCGCTTCTTACTAAAAAGCTTGTTGGAACCTCGCTCCCCTCATATTAGAACCTCGCTCCCACCCCGCTCCCATCACAACCAAGTCTGAAAATAGCCTATAAATAGATTCAAGCTCTTATTTTGCTAAAATATTTTACCGAAAAAATATTTTTATGTCAGAACATATGGCTTAAGACTTTCAAAAACAAAATTTACAATCAACATATATTATGTCAATCTAAATTCCTCTGCAATAATTAAATATAAATATATCTATATCAACTCTTTGGACGCTTCTTAAACGCTCCCAATCTTTGAACCTCTTAAAATTTAACGCTTCCTCGCCCCCGCCCCCGCCCCCGCCCCCACCCCCGCTTCATGCATCTAAGATGTAGAGTTATCATCGTAGTCGTCTCTCTTTATTAGCCTATATGATGAGTCAATGGCAGCTCCCGAACTGATCACATGCACCGAGTAATATAAAGGTTCCCATCCCATTAGCACTAATCAAGTCATCTTTCCATTTCTTTACTTATTCTAACTTGTGTGGATTTGTGTAATTAAGGCGATATCCCACTGAAAGTTGGAGATGATGTAATACAGTAATTTTGGGATTAATTGTTTGACTTTGAAGTGAATCATCTGCTTTAGGTGTTGTTTGGAGTTTTAGTAAGTGATTGAGGTTTTTATCCTCAACCTCCACCTCAAAACCCATAAAAGCAAGATATCGTTTGCCTAAAAAAAAAAATGCACGTACAATTATATCTCCTTGTGTTTTACCGTTTACAGTCACATCTCTTCACGCTTTCTTGTTTTTCAAATAGTTGGTATGGTTACCTCTTATTTTGCCTTGTGTTGTAGGCCAGAGATGGTGGTTGGTTGGTATCATTCACACCCTGGATTTGGCTGTTGGCTATCTGGTGTGGACATCAATACTCAACAGGTTTTAGTTCTGTCTTTCTTTGTCCTGACTTTAGTGGAACCATTTTGTAAAAAGCACATCTTTGTTGCAGTTTACTTCGGGCTTTTTGTGATATATAATATATGTTTGGCCTGTTTCTTTTGTCTATTTGTATGTAAAGTCAATCTAGTAGCACTTATTCCCAACAGTGAAATTTCTTTTGCCTCGAACGAAATATTAAATTTCTTGTTTCCTTAGTTTATTTATGCGGAACTCTTCATGGGTTTTATTCTTGCGTTATCTAATTGGTCTTCTATTTGAATGATGGTACTGACTGACAATGTTGGTTGGCCATAAAGACTACTGTTAAACGTTTATCACTATGTTTGGTTTTAATTGTCTTGGTAGCATCAAAGATGGTGGGAATGTCTGCCTAGTGAATTGTGCAGTAGAGAGACAGTTCATTCAATCATGGCAGAGGCCAAAGAGGAAGTTGCCATAAGCTATGTAGCATGGATAAAAAAATGTGACACGAACACGACATGATACGGACACGCCGACACGTCCTGAAAATGCAAGATACGGACACGGCTAGGATACAACGAATAAATAAGTATATCTTTGAGTTTAATATACAATTTGCAGTTTCGTGTCCATTCTTGTTCCATAATTCTAAAATAAACCAATTGCTTATCCCCAATTTTACTATATTAAGACTAATGCCTCAAAACTTTAAAAGCATTTATATTGAGAGGCCACCATGCCATGTTCCCTCACGTGTCCAGCCATGTCGACCGTGTGTCCGACACATGCTCAAGGTGTATCCGATGTCAGAAAATTTAAGACACGTTTGTTAGCGTGTCTGACACGGACACGATATGGAGACGGCACCCAAAGTGAAGTGTCCGTGCTACATAGGCCATAAGACTCGTAACCATTTTTTTTTTTTTTTGTGGTCAAAACTCAACCATTTGACTAGTCATATTTTTTGAGTCGAAATGTGAATTTACCAGGTCAAATATTCTACAAAAAAGGAAAAAAAAAAAGTAGGAGGAGCTTATTTTTCTCGTAAATATGACGGACTCCCAGCTCAGTCTTCATCTAAAATATTGTTACTGGTATAAATATATCAAAGTTCTAAACCTTCTGAGTTCTGACTTATGATATTAAAAGGCCTGAGCAATGACTTTATTTGGGTGCATGTTTTACCTATTTGTTGGCAATTACAAATTTAGGGTTTTTATACTTTCATCCAAAATTTAGGCTTGCAAATCAGAGAAACTGTCAATATGTTCCCACACTGCACTTATGTCCACATAGAGAGCTAATTATTTGTTCCTCTCGTTGCATTTCTCACGTGCGATTATGACAGAAAAGGAATTGATAATTTATGCACGAATTTGTTGTATGTTCGTTAGTGTTTGATTAGATATATGCTAATCTGGTATGCTTGATACAAATAGTACGATGATAGGTAGTGGTGCTGTCAAAGGAAAACTTACAAACTCTTTGTATGACTCGTATTGGCTCTATTTTTATGAGGCCGTTTGGATAGCTTTTTTGGGGCCAACAATCACTTCTAAGTGATTGTTATAGAGTTGTGACCGTTTGCATTAACTTTTTCACAGCTTCTTTAAAAACCTGATTCATTTTTAGAACTGAAAAGCAGATTTTTTAAAAAGTTATTATTTTCAAAGCTAACCCAAAACGGGCTCTTAATGTGCTGGAAATTTACTTTGCACCAGCTTATATTTAAATTTTAAACCATTTGATTTCCTGACATTGGTGATCCACTGCAGAGTTTTGAAGCTCTGAATCAGCGAGCTGTGGCAGTTGTGGTGGATCCAATACAGAGTGTCAAAGGGAAGGTGGTGATCGATGCGTTCCGTTTGATCAACCCTCAAACTATGATGCTTGGCCAAGAGCCACGGCAGACAACATCTAACCTTGGACACCTCAATAAACCTTCCATTCAAGTGAGTGCCAATCAAGAAGTAGCATTAGTGCTTCATAAAAGCTGATCTTTCATATTCAATTTTATTCCTCTAATGGGTGATTTGTGTTTTAGGCATTAATCCACGGGTTGAACAGGCATTATTACTCAATAGCCATTAATTACAGAAAGAATGAACTTGAGGAGAAGATGTTGTTGAACCTTCACAAGAAGAAGTGGACTGATGGATTGACTCTTCAGAGATTTGATACTCATTCCAAAACCAATGAGCAGACTGTTCAGGTAACTAAATATTTGATTTTCAAAGTTCTACCACTTATTTTCATGGTTTGTGTTGCATTTGGTACCCCAAGTTCTACCACTTATTTTCATGGTTTTGTGTTGCATTTGGTACCCCTCTACGACAAATATGGGGACACACTTTGCTATCCAAATTGAGTGCGAGGATATTGTCCTCAGCACATTTGATGTTTCGAAATGTGGTAGTGACTCAATTATTGGTTCTTGGTATCAAAGCAAGTCTTTAGCACATTATGATTTATACAATAATGATACACAGACTTTTCTACACCACACAATCCTGGCCATTGATTCCAGTGGACCCCATGTGCTCCCGCGTGAGACCCATGTGGGATCTACATGGGGTCCACTGGAATCAATGACCAGGATTGTGTGGTGTAGAAAAGTGTGTGTGTATCATTACTCTTGTTTATATACATGTATAGGTAAAGAGTTTGGCTTAGTTATGAGTCTCTTCATCATGTAGCATGACTGACGGATCATCTTTTTTTTTTTTTTTTTACCTAATCCATTTGACTGATCCAATTGGCTAAATTAAAGAGTTTGGGCCATTTATGCGTGACCTATTGTCGGTACCACTTACCACATCATCTTTTTCTGACCTAACCCATGTGGCTGATCCAATTTTAGTTTCTAGTCAAAGAGCAAGACGTAAAGCAGTTTTACCAGATAAGTATTGTGTTATGCCTCTTGCTTAGAGGGTGTTTGGCTAGGAAGCACCGACACTTCCGAAAGGGCTTTGTACCCGTGTCCGACACGTATCGGACACCGACACGCGCCCGACACACCTCCGACACGTATTGGACGCGGAAAATACGTGTCTTGTTTCCGTTATGCAATGTTTAGAGACGGACACATCACCGACACATGACGGGACCCTTCAAGGGACATGGAGGGTAATTCTTTTTTGACCAAAAAGTTGTATTTTGTTAGTTTTTTTGTTTTAACATTTTGAAAACCAAATGGAGTTGATTTTGTCAAGTATTACATCACTTATCTCCTCGCGTTCTCCCGACATTATTCTCTCAAGACCCTCTTTGTCCGATCTCATCTATCTCTCCACCTTCTTTGACCATCTCACTCTCTTCATTTTGTTAATATTAAACAATAACGCTCGAAAAATATAAAGTGAACATTCTGTAGATAACATTTCTGAAAAGCATAAGAATGAACTTAAAATTAAACTTAATTTTTTTTTAAAAAATATACGTATCCCCGTCGTGTCGTGTCATCATTTTTTAGGATTTAACGTGTCGACGTACCGGTGTCGTATCGTGTCCGTGTTGGCGTACTCGTGTCCGTGCTTCATAGGTGTTTGGCAGCTGCTTTTGGAGTTCCTCAACTTGGCTAAAATAATGCGAGTCAATTGTAAAATTTTGCGATTGGTCAAAAGATACCTTGAACAACTTTTGGTCAAAAGCAGTTTTTTTTTTCTTTCGATTGAATCGTAGTAGTAGAAGCTGTACCAATTACCAAACACTCTCTCTCGGACCATGGATTTAATGTTCATGAAGTATCCTGAGTTCTCTCTGGTAGAAAATGCTAGTACCAAGATGTGGAAGCCCTATTTTGATAGATAGACATTTGCTTACGGTCTTTTTTTTTTTTTTTCTTGGAATGTGCAGGAGATGTTAAATCTAGCTATCAAATATAACAAAGCAGTACAGGAAGAGGACGAGTTGACACCAGAGAAACTGGCAATTGCCAATGTGGGAAGGCAAGATGCCAAGAAGCATCTCGAAGAACATGTTTCGAACTTGATGTCTTCGAACATAGTTCAGACTCTGGGCACCATGCTTGACACAGTTGTGTTCTAGAGTTTTATAACAAATCCCATTCATGATTTAGAGTAATTCAACAATTGTACCAAGGTGTGTTTGTTTTCACTTGATATTTTCCCTTTACTTTGGATAACTTGGTGAACAGAAAGTGGAAAAAGCAATGAGTGGCAAGTCTATTTCCAGTTTGAACAAAGTATGCTGCTTTTATATGGTTGCATTTGTTTAGTTTCAGTTCCTCTTCTGTCTTATGGATTCATGAATCAGTGTGGCTAGCTCTCTTGTTAATTGATTGCACTTGTAGTGAGAGTTTGCTTTGGCAGCTAGTGAGATCAGAGTGTTGTGATACTAGGGAGTTGGGATCACATATAGAAGGAACGCAAAATACTCAATGGGAACGCCAATCTTTCTATGGTTGTGGTTTATTATTTCTGCTCTGCTAGAAGAGTAGTGCTATGCTTAAATCCCCAATTTGGTTCCAAAATACTCACATGATGTGGCAGTGGTTGGTGGTACAACTATTAAACCATTTGGAACCTAATTTAGCATTAAATCTTGGGAAGCGTAATGCTACTCCTGCATAATCATGTGTGTGTGTGTGTGTGTGTGTGTGTGTGTGTGTGTGTGTGTGTGTGTGTGTGTGTGTGAGAGAGAGAGAGAGAGAGAGAGAGAGAGAGAGAGAGAGAGAGAGAGAGAGCATGTATTAGGGAAGAATGCAAAGCCTAGCAAAGAAGAGCAACAAGGGGCACATTAAGACTTTTATTACTGATTGGTGGGGGACTAAAATGATGAAGAAAGCCCAGCATCCAGCTATCATAGCAAAGTAGGCATGTCCCTATTGAAGAAAGCTGCTAACTGTCTGATCAGATCTTGAGCTTTATCACACCCCAAGTTATGTAGATGGAAAGCATGATCCTCCCCATCTGTCTCTTGGATCTCAACCACACCCATCCACCCGCTCCGACCCAACTCCTCATAGTAAACCCACCCTCTATCCCTCAACAAATCCTTCTCAGTCACACATACCAACACCCTCCTACACCCCAAACCCACCAAGCTTGGCGCACCCTCTGCCACCGGGTTAGCCCGCGGGTCATCATTATCAGGAGACGAGGGGCACACAAAAGGCCACAACTTATCCACCAATGCCTTCCTACCCGGAACCATCGCTTCCGATCCGATTGGATCTGAACCCCAGAAATATGGATGAACCAGTGCCATCCCAAGAATCTCCACACGCGGCCCGGACCCATCACTTCCGGCCACCATAGCCACGTTATGAGCTATGTTTCCGCCGGCACTATCTCCGACCAAGAACACCCGTCCAAAATCCGAATACCGGTTCAACCAGTCCTCGGGTCCATCACCATTACTGTGGGAAACAACCCATTTTAGTACAGCCCATGAGTCTTCATATGCAATCGGAAGTGGGTGTTCAGGTGGTCTTCTGTAATCCACTGAAACAGCGATAACACGAGCTTCTGAGACAAGCTTGTTGAGGTAGTTATGGTAGTTAGGAGTGGAAGGTGTTGATAAACAGAACGCGCCTCCATGGAAGTAGATGAGGAGAGGGAGTTTCTGGTTTGTGGGACCCATTTTGGGGAGGTAGAGCCGAGCAGAGACTCCGGAGTCGGGGAAGATGGTGATGTCTTTGGAAGAAACACCGGTTTCAAGGTCAGTTCCGGCGGGGAGAGAATCGGTGCCCAGGAGTCTTTCCACATGGCCGTCTTTGTATATACGGAGGAGTGGGAGTAATTCATAAGCTATTTCTGGTTTGTTTGAATCCATTTGAGAGTTTTCAGCCAAAAGAAAAAAAGAATCCATTTGAGAGTAGGGAAGAGAGGGGAGAGATATTATGGGGTGTGATTTTTTGATGTTTCTCATTCTCGCCTCAAGTTGATTGAAACATATATGGATGAGTTATGTGGTTTGCACATGACAATTGACCCATGACCATGAGGTTAGACAAATGAGACCCGCCTCCTTAGTTATTCTTTTTCCATTATTATGGACCCAGGCATCAACCACAGTTACCACACGTTGGCTCTGGTTGTTTCATGAATTTGACGAGGGAAAAAGAAAGGTAAATATGAAGAAAATTATTGTTCTTTTGCTTAGTTACGGTTAGAATATAATAGTTCAGATATATTATGTTTAGATACACTGTGTTCAGATACATATGTCTATGTTCAATATACTTATTTAATTGTATCCCTAATTATATTTTTTCCTTATTAGGTTATTTTCTCCTTTATTAGTACCCTCTCCCAGCCTATGTAAAGGCTTTATATTGTAATGGTTTGCACACATCTCAACAATACATCTTTGTATTTGTAGGCATTGAAATTTTAAAAATGCCTTAATCATAGTTGATGTAGTCAAAGCTAAATATTTTAATTTGTTTTGACTAGTCAATTAAAGAAAATGGGCAAGACCTAATTAAATAAATAGAGGATTATTGAAAAATCCCTACAAGTAACCTTCAAAAGTTTAAAACTCCAATTGGTTTGACCATTTTTTTAAAAGGATAAAAAGAATCTTATACATTACTCACACGGTATAAGTGCAAGTATCATAGAAAATCCCACGTGGCTTCAACCCTCACGCGCACCTTGCTTTCAGCCACTCACACGGTGTGAGTGGCTGTACCGTATATGATATCCATTTTGAAAATATTTTTTAAAACTTTAAACCTCCATAACTTTTGATCTACAACTCTGCTTCTTACAATTTTATACCATTGGAACCGTGTCAACGAGAGCTACAAAACTAGTACCATTGTTGATACCTTTTGAGCAAAAGAAAAAAACTTTTATTTTTACTTGCCATGTTCCAGACGAACCTAATAGAATTTTCACATAATATTCGTATATGAGTTATTGAATTTTCACATAATATTCACGTATGCCAAGTTGATATGTTATGAGAAAAAAAAAAAAAAAAACCGAATGTTCACTTTGTTCTTAAGGAGAGTTTTAGTGAAATTTCAAAAAAAAATTGCATTTGTTTGGGTTGAAAAACTATGTTTTATAATTGATTTGTGAAATTTGATTTTTTTTTTTAAACGAAATATGCATTATTTAATATGAAAGAGAAAAAAGTTGAAAAACTATGTTTTATAATTGATTTGTGAAATTTGATTTTTTTTTTAAACGAAATATGCATTATTTAATATGAAAGAGGAAAAAAAAAAGAGTGAAATTTCACTTGGCATACATGAATATTAAGTGAAATTTCACTGAACTTGTACATGAATATTAAGTGAAATTTTACTTAAATTGACATTTGAGAGACTTTTTAACAAAATAAGTATCAAATTAGACCTTAACTCTAGAGAGTTACTTCTAGCGACTTTTGGGATAGCTAGTGAATTTTCACTTGACATACTAAGTGAAATCTCACTGAATGAGTACACGAATGTTAAGTTTAACTTCAAGTTTTTCAGGAAGAAGGCATGTACGGGTTCAGTGAATTTTCACTCAATATTTATGTATGTCAAATTTATATGTTTTGAGAAGAAAAAAAAATTAAAAAAAGACGAATAGCAATAAAGACATTACTACCTCATTAAGGCATAGTTTGGCCTCCATTTTGGTGCTTCTCCTTTTTTAATGCACAATTTCATGTTAATTCATTTGGTAACTAGTTTATGAGCTTTGCAAAAATTGAACTTAGGGATTTTTTTGGGAGAGCTTTTAAAAGCTCTAGAATTGAGTGAAATTTCACTTAATATTTTATGTATATCAAGTGAAATTTCACTTATTATTTATGTATGTAAAAACATGAAATTTGTATGTTTTGAGAAGAAAAAACAAAGGAGGAATTTTAGCAAGAATTTCTACACTTGATTTGGTTGAAAATTGGTATTTTATAATTGATTGTGAAATTTGCTTCTTTTAACAAAATATGCATTGTTAAATATGCCAAAAAAAAAAAAAAAAAGAAGAAGAAGAAGAAGTGAAATTTCACTATGCATATATGAATATTTAGTGAAATTTTGCTTAACTTATACATGAACATTAAGTGAAATTTTACTTAACTTTGCATTTAAGAGACTTTTTAACAAATTAATAATCAAATTAGACTTTAAAATCTAGTTAGTTACTTCTAGTGAAATTTCACCTGACATACATGAAAGTCAGTGAAATGTCATTGAACGTGTACACAAATATCAAGTGAAAATTTAAGTTTTTCAGGAACAACTGAACAAGGCAGGTAAAATGTCATTTTTTTTTTGCTCAAAACATATCAACAATGGTACTAGTTTTGTAGCTCTCGTCGACACGGTTCTAACGGTATAAAATTTGTAAGAAACAGAGTTGTAGATCAAAAGTTATGGAGGTTTAAAGTTAAAAAAAACATTTTCAAAATAGATATCATACGGTACAGCCACTCACATGGTGTGAGTGGCTGGGTAATTGTGTGGGATTTCCTACGGTACTCGCACTTATACCGTGCGAGTGCTATCTGAGATTCCTTTTGTCATTTTTAGAAAATAGTCAAACTAATTGGAGTTTTAAACTTTTGAGAGTTGCCTTTAGGATTTTCCAATAATTCCCCCATAAATAAATTGGTCTGTTAATACTGGGCTTATCAAAATAAAGCATGGCCTAGTATTTAATCGGTTATTGATACAGTCCTATCAAATTGGACATTTGTCATTGCCTCATTGGTTTGAATAAGTTAAATATACCAGATAAGTACCTATTAGATAGGTTACTAACACATAAAGTTTCTGTCAGATAAAACTCTATCAAATAGATCTCTATCAGATAACTCTATTAGATAAAGTCACTAACAAATAGGTCTCTATCAGATCACTCTACCAAATAAAGTTTCCATCAAATAGGTCTCTATCAGATAGATCATGATCAGATAACTTTCCTATCAGATAAGATACAACTAGTGTCTATAAATATAACAGGTCCTCCTCCAAAACAGGGGTCAGAAAATTATAAGTCTAAGCAAGCTGCCTTCTCAAAAGAAGTCACGCCTACAACAACTTCAAGTTCTCAAGTTACAGATTTGTTCTGCTATACACAAAAGCTAGTGGAACGTCAAATCACTCAAGCCTTCTTGAAGAACAAGAAGCAATAAATCCTGGTGTTTCGTCAAATTCAAAGATCACAATCTAAGCCTTTCTAAGGAACAACAAGTATAAATCATGTTGTTCTTTAGATTTGAAGATTCAAATCAAGCCTGTTTAATCTGTTCTCCAACAAATAAAAGAATGATTCATCGTTCTTGTTCGAGATCAAGCAACAAGCCATCGTTCAAGCTTTTGCTACAACTTCATCTAGCTTGAAGATTTGAAGGACAAATCCGCGGTTCAAGAACAAGCTCAAAAGCCCGTGAATCGTGAACAAGGAGATCGAATCAAAGGATTTTCTTTTCATTGTAAAAGAATTATACAGAGATTTTTCTGAAATCAATAAATTCATATTTGTTCCTCAATTTCTTGTTATTTCCATACTTGAAATTTTGTTATGTACAAATTTCTGGCATGCTTGGTGGGACCTCTCTGCCTTTCATCTCTTTCTCCTATACCAAAGTCTCGTAATCTGGCTATATCAACATTCATGGCATCTAAGAAGGTTCAACTTTCCAAAGATACCAAGAATAGTAGCAAAAACGTTGTTACTGCAAATAACAATAGCTTATCCTCAGGGCCTTTTGCCCGTAGCAAAACAAAGGTTGCTACCTCCCTTACTGGTCAAGTCACTCCGGTGAAATCAGCACACGTGAAGGCTCACATGGCTATCACTACTACTTCTATGAGGGCAAAAGAGGATGATAAGTTCTAGTCCTAGAAAAATTCGTCTCTTATAGAATATGCTGATGTGAATAACTTGTCAGTGCATTCATCTCGCTCGGTCTCATATGCTGAGTCAAGCTCGAATTCATCCTCAGGGTCATCCCCAGGAAGCCTGAACAAGTTCATCTCCCCGAAGTATTCAAACTCTAGCATGTTTTCTTACACAATGGAGATGTCGACCATGATGACCAACGCAGCTTCGGTTGAGGAACAACTAGCCACAATGGCTCATGCAATTGACCAACTCAAGAAGACTGTTGAAGAAAATTACTTACAGATAGCTTCTCTGTTGAACAAGTTGGATTGTCAAAACATAGGGGAGTTAAGCCAATCTCTCAAACACCCTCCTGATTTTACACCTCCAATTGCACCTACAAGTAGTGAACATCATGTGCCAACTGCTAAACAAGTGGTAGACCAAACTGCAAATTCAACATCTATTATTGTGTTATCTGTCCAACAGCTACATGATATGATAACAAATACCATAAGAGCACAATATGGTGGCACTCCTTAAAGCAATCCCATGTACTCGAAGCCTTATACAAAAAGGATTGACGATATGAGGATGCCCATGGGGTATCAACCTCCTAAGTTCCAACAGTTCGATGGAAAAGGCAACCCTAAATAGCATGTCGCCCACTTTGTTGAAACATGCAACAACACTGGAACTGAAGGGGATCTTCTCGTCAAGCAGTTTGTCTGTATCCTTAAAGGGAATGCTTTTGACTGGTACACTGACTTGGAGTCACAATCAATCGATAGTTGGGAGCAAATGGAACGAGAATATCTAAATCATTTTTATAGCACTTGTTACGCAGTGAGCATGTTTGAATTCACCAGTGCTAGACAGTGGAAGGATAAGCCAGCTGTTGACTTTATTAACCGATGGCGATCACTTAGCCTAGATTGTAAAGACCGACTTTCAGAAGTTTCTGCCATCAAGATGTGTATGCAAGGTATGCATTGGGGCTTCCTATGCATCTTGCAAGAGTTAAAACCACGCACATTTGAGGAGTTGGCTACACGGGCACATGACATGGAAATCAGCATTGCAAAACATAGTAGCAAAAATTCTCATCTTGTTGAACTACGAAAAGACGTGAAGGAAATAAAGAAGAGTGACAAGTCTACTGAGAGTGTAACCAAAGAGTCGATGCCAGACATATTAGAGTACTTACTCGAGAAGAAGGTGATCTAACTCCCAGCGTGCAAGAGACCTAATGAGATGGGATGGACTAACGACCCAAAATATTGCAAATACCATCACATTGTTAGTCACCTGACTAAAAAATGCTTCATTCTCAAAGAGGTCATAATGAACTTGGCTAAAGAGGGCAAAATTCTTTTGGACATAGATAAAGTAGTAGTGTCAAATCATGCTGCCATCACTTCTCAGCCTCCAAACACTATGTCTGCAGGGTCTTGTCTTGAGACACCATCAACGCTGGGGTCAAGTCTTCAAAACTTTAAATTTGGCACATTTGAACCAATGGAAATGCAAATTCTACAAAAAAAAAAAGTGGCAATGATGTTCTCTCCAAAGGCAAGTGACATTCCAAATAAATGTGTGCTCCTTATCGCACGAGCTTAAATTGCATGATACCCAAAATAAAAGTTACACTCCTTAATCACACGAGCAAAAAAATGTAGTGTTATGTTACAATCCTCGACACACGAGCCTAAAATTGTATGTTACTCCTAGTCCGCATGAGTATAAATTGTGAATGGCCCAAAAAAAATGTTAGTTTGTTTTGAACTACATTGTGACTTGATCCTTTAGAAGATACGTAGGCAGCTTGGGAAAATTCCAAGTTCAGTTAACCAACTTTTAAGAAGTGGTGTTGAGGTGACCATACAACCAATCTACTCCACTAGATCGCCAACTGAGAGCTCCAAGCATTGCTACTCACATTAGCTTACGTCTCTAAATGGCCCAGATGTTGGTATTGTCCTCCAAAGCTATTGTTAAAAAAGTTAGACTAGTTGGTGGTGATGACCTCTAAAGTTGTTGTTGATGTCTAAGGAGAGTTGCAGAATTCTTTACAAATGAGTAATGACCTCCAAAGCTAGTGTTGAAGGCAGAGTTGAAAGACTTAGAGTGTACAACTAATCTGCAATGCTGCAGACTAAGGATGGTGGCAACCTCCAAAGGTAATATTTAAGCTTGAAAACAACTGCCGCTTTTCTTCACAAATGGGGATGTCAAAGTTGGTGATGATCTCCAAAGTTATTGAAGCAGAAGAGGTTGTAAATTTATCCTCAAATAAAGATTCGTATTTTGGTGAAGACTCTCCGCATTGTTGAAGTGTAATGAGTGTCAAAGTTCTTCACAAATGAAGCCTGAGATGTACGAGCGATTCCAAAGATGCTGCTAAAATTCGACTGTGGTTGCAGTGCCTTATAAATAAAGGCATAGATGGTGAAGACCACTCCCAAGCTAGTGAAATTGCATGAGAAAGGCTCCATAGTTAAATGAAAAACTCAAATACTGGTGGTATGGCTCTCAAAGTGTTGTTATTGCTTGAAAGGGCTGAAGAATGAAATAACGGTGGAAACACCAGTTGTTGCTGAAGCTTGTGAATGTTGTAGGCTTGGTAACGACGCCAAAGTTAGTATTGAAGCATGAAAAATTTTGCAAACTCAAATGTTGGTAATGACTCTGTAGTTGATGTTACAGCTTCACAATGGTTGTAGACTCAGATCTCGATCACAACTCCAAAGTTGTTGTTGAAGCATGACATTGATTACAGACTGGATTGATGGTGGAAACTCCAAAATTGTTGTTGAAGCTATCTTGATAGCCGATACCAATGTTAATGACGACTCCACAGCATAGCTAAGGATCGATAATGTTTGCAAATCTACATAGAAGTGCGGATGTTGACACTAACTTCTTAATCTTTTATAAGTGCTTGAGAATTTTCAAATGAACTTTTGAGTTAGCAAATATTGTTGCGTCAACGGGACAAAGTACTAAGGATAGAGCTGCAAAAAATAAATTAGAAAGAGAAGTAAACAATATAGTATGTTACCCGGCTTGGATTATTAATGGAGCAAGTTGTGAGTGGGTAAAGCAAATGCAAAGAAACAACCTCTTCTCCGAATTACTTGGCTGGAAATCAACGAGTGCGTGCATAAGAAGAAAAAAAATATTCTGGCAATAAATAAAGGTGAAGTTAGACTCTTCAAAAAGAAAATAATACAAAGAGAAGAGGCAAGAAGTGATGGAGGGAAAGCATATCAAGTGGTATGGTATCCAAAGTGAAAACCTACATTCAAAGATCAAAATCAATTACCAAGAAATTTTTGGACGATCACCAGTGGTCGATCTAGATATTTGAATCTATCGATAGAATGAAAGTCAAAATGCGCGAAAAGGGCAGAGTTTCTTTATACCGCTGGCGTTGATCTGTGCTTGAAGCAAATCGAGGAGGAGCTACAAGTAGTTTGACTTTGTCAAGAAATTTAACTTGCTTCTAATGTCGTCTTTAGGAGAGCCAGAACATGAATTCATAGGTTTGCAAAAAGGAAAGAAAATTTGGTTACGGATGCTACGATCAGACTGAGTAGACAGTGTGTACATATATATAATGTTAGTGATATATTTCGTGATCAAGCAATATGCCCGCCCAAGACCTCTCCTTGACTTCTTATTAATGCTTTTATGGCTTTAACGTAAAATAAATGAATAGGGGAGCACAAAATACCCTGTAGACCTAACCCAACCCAACTTGAACCAAACTGAATCGAACCGAACTATGGGAATCATTCTTTGACAGGTCGGTTTCGGGTATGCGTGGATTGATGGACCTAACCCGACCCGACCCATGTGCAGCCCTAACTGACCACTAGTGCTTTGTACGCCTATTAATGGACCTGATCTTGGCCCGAATCCGATCCAGATCTAGCACTTTTTGATGGATCTGAGCTTTTTTTTAGATTTAGATCTATATCCATATCCAGATCTCTTTAGAATGTTAGGTTGATGGATTGAATATGGTTTTGTGGTATTCGATCCGCCTAAGATCCAGATCCGAATAAGAATAAACTATGCACAAAAAACATAGATACAATACACTACATAAGATTACTATTACATATAAATTGAACAACCTATATAGTATACACTAGATTATACATATTTAATTTCAGTGGTATATTATTTTGATTTAAAGATATGATTTTTCTACATAATCAAGTGTATTGATGGGTTAAACGTTGATTGATTTTTGTGTATCCATGGAGAAAAATAATAACAACAATAGTTTCTATTGTAATACTAGAATACATATAAGCAGCTAAGTTGTCATTTTAGATCTGACGAACTGTTCCGAATATCCAAATTCGATCAAATCTGGATATGGATTAAATAAGGCAGATCCGACGAATCAATGGACCAGATCTGGATATAAGAATTGTTAACGGATCTGGATCTGATTTTTGTGGATCTGGTCCAGATCCGATCTGTTTACAGTCCTAGTGCTCTAGAACAATCTTATGGAATTCAGTCATTTTTTTTACAATAAAGCTTTGGGAACTAACATTCACTAACAAAAGAGAGCATTTTTGCTCACCCAAATATTGCTCACCCAACTCTCTCATTGGCTAATGCAGTAGGACCCATGATATTTAATTTAATTCTGGGTCCCACTGCATTGGCCAATGGGAGAGTTAGGTGAACGTTGATGAGCAAAAGTGTATTCCGAACAAAATCCACACCCATAGTGGATTGTCTAATTGGCAATAGAGGACCCACAAACTTAACCCCGTGAACTAACCCAAGGGCATCTCAGCAAATGTTTAAAACTTGTATGGGACCCACAGAAATAAAAACTCTACCTCTCTCTTTACGTTTGATAGAAATCAAAATACCCAAATTTTGATTGAGCCCTAGAATCATCATCTCCCATACCCGAAACCACCACCCGACCGAACTGGGTCATAGTGATGGGCCCGACCAGACCCCGACGGAGATGGCGAAGGTGAAGGGCGGCGACTGCTCTATATTTTTCTCTTAATACTCTTTTTATTTTCTCTCAATGTCTCAATGTTTGTCTCTATGTATATATATATATATGAATAAAGATGTTGTCTCTCTCTCTCTATATCTACATTAATGGGTCTGATTAATGGGACCTTTGATTGGTTATTGTAAATGTGATTTTTAGCTCTTTACTACATTGTATTGCAATCCATGCACAAAGATATAATCCATCCCTGTTGATTCTTGCAAAATGGAAATGGAACAAGGGATAGAGAGAGGGAGGTAATCCAAAAGTGTAATAACTCACACATAAATTGGTCACTCACAAAATAATTCTTTTGTAGCTGTAGAATTATTACCAAACATGCTCTGGGAATAATGTTGAAAATGTGTGCTTGGAATTTTGAGGTTTTTTTTCTCTCTTAAACTTTGTTGAAAGCATTTTATTTTGACTTTTGTACCATAGGTAGTTATGATGCCAAAATTTGGTGAAAAGGTAAGAAGAATGAAACGAGAGGGATTGGAGTGTGGTTCGGCCCCGTTAACTAGGAGACCTACATCCACGTGTGTTTCAGAACACTTGCAGTAACAAATCACTGGCGGCTTTCGGTGAACCAACAAAGAGGGTGGTACTACCAGTGACCGGCCGGGTATATGCGTATGAGTGTTGTGTAGCCGCTATTTTGTATAGCAAGAATGCGATCCCTTTCAATTGGGGTGAGTTGTCCCTTTTATAGGTACAAGAGACCACTCGTATAAGGCCAGTAAAACTGATTAGGAAGCACAATCTAATTATAATTGACTAACACAAATCATGGGAGTTTTCTAAGTGGATTAGGAAACAACTTGCACCTTCCATTAGTCTTCTAACTGAGATAGGAGCTGCTTGGAACGTCCCGGAGTATGTCGTGGGACATGCCCGAGCTGCGCCTATCATGGGGTGAACCCACATCGAGCACCCGACCTGTGGGTCGATCCCGGGTGGTCCTAGTTAGATAGCTCGGGATGGTTTCATGGTGAGTGCAATTGCTGGATGACTCGGCACTTCTTCTTGAGGTGGCGGAGGTTGACTTTGACCGGATATTTTAGTACATATCAGCTGCCCCCCATTTTCGAGGCTAATGTGATGTCTCATCAGATGAGGGTTGGAAATTAGTGCAATTCAGTAGACCGTTCGGGACACTACTCGAGGTATTACTCAGGGGCCAGATCCGTCGCATTGGTTAGTCGGGGGTTAGACCGAACGGTGGCCTCGGGAACTTGGGATCCATAGTTGCCACATGTCAAGGAGTGATTGGTATAATGGGGATCCAACGCGACCGATTTGAACGTAACCAGACATTTGCATCGTAACCGAACCATCATGTCACGCATTTAATGTGCACGTCTTTTGAGGCATAACTTCACATGCCCGAGGGGCCAATTGTCGGACGATTTAGGCGGGAGTTATGCAGGATTGTTGGATCTGATTTAATCTAGACCATCCGTGCTGCATATATAAGGGGTACTTGTGCATTTCTGCCATTCTTGATATTCAGAGATAGAGACTATTGAGCGGTTAAAGAGAGAAAGCTCCCGTTCTCAAGCTCCACTTCGCGCCCTTCTTCCTATAAGTCTTCGTCTCTCCCAGTCTTATAATTCTCTGCATTTTTCTATATTTCTCTTCTTTCCATTCCCGAGTGAGGCTGGAGAATAGGAATCCGCTAGGTCTTGTGGGGGAGTGGGATTTTTTCTTCCTTAGGTTCATTTTTTTCTTCAGATCAGGTAGCGCAATTAGGCAGTTGAACCGGTCAGGATACCCTGGGGTGGTTCTATCTGAGTGCTACTTTACATAGAGAGCCCTGTACCTTTTTCCCTTTAGGCTCTTAATACTGTCCCCCTTGTATCTCAAACTCGGAGTTCCCGACCCTTACCAAGGTCGTCAATTGCTCCCTCGTCCAGCTGTAGGAGCCTTGGAGATGTGCCATTCAGGGTTTGATTCGTCTTCCCGGTCGAAAGATGAATAGTCTTGATCCGGGACCCCGGACACAAGTTTAGACCCACCTTTTGTGACCACATCTGACCAACACAGTGAGGGTAGGATTCCCATTCAGGTATCGGATGACGAGGGGAGTCATGAGCCCCTAGCGGCCTCTGTGTCTTGAGGCTCAGGCAACGAGGCACCTATCCCAAGTAGTCTTGACGTAGCGTTCGCTTGCAAGTTTATTCCCACCAGTCTGCATGCTGCTGACCTACAGCGGATTAGGGATAAATATGACATTCTGAACTAGTGTTCGTTGACCGCACTCACCAGAGAGGCTCATATATTCTAGTCAGGCTTCATGACCCTTTACGAGGATGCCTTTATGGCGGGTTTCCATATCCCCCTCCATTCGGTCGCCCAGAACATTCTGATCTACCTTGGAATCGCTCCCTGGCAGTTAGCCCCGAATGGTTGGAGGTTTCTGATGGGGTCTATCTCCCTCTAGCCTCAAGTCTTTGGGTATGAACTCACCCTTCAAGAGTTCCTGTGGATCCACTGGCCGTTCCCGTTACATGGGGAGGTCGGATTCTTTTCTCTAGGAGCCCGACAGGGGAAAAAAATCATCGTTAACTGCCCGAGCAACAATAAGGGGTGGAAGAACAAATTCTTCCAACTGTTCACCCTTGGGTTCTGTGAGGAGGTCCCAGGAATTCAACTGAGGACTTCCTGGGTGGGAAAGCTGAGGAGTAAGCCCCTATTCTGCGTCTCCCTTTTTTTTTTCTCTTTGCTTTTACCGCAATCATGGAACTAACTTTTTCGTGTTCTGTTTTGCAATGGGGTCGACTTATCCACCGAGCATTCCCAAGGAGTGCTAGGATAGGATTAGGGGTTTGGAAGATCTGCCCACTAACGTCTGGAAAGTGTTGACCCGGTCAGGAGATCGAAAAGTTACCTACGAGCTGGATCAGCCCGTCGAAGCACCCGTGTTTCCCCTAATCATTCTCGGTAAGCTCTCGCCGCTCAGGTTGATCTCTGCCTCATTATTCCATAGCTTTCCCGGTCACTTATTTCCTAATTTTTTTTATCTTTTTCCTCTACAGAAATGGGTCCCAAGAGAGATCTCGAGGTGTTGAGGGCCCGACAAGCTACGACCGCCTCCCGGATGGTGGAGAGGAGGAAGAGACTGGCCGCCGAGCCCCTGGGTGGCGACCAGCTGCTTAGGCAGCTAAGGCATGGATTGATGATTCACCAGGAACCAGGGGAGACGTCGGCTCCCCGAGTGGTGGTGGTACAAGACACTGCTCCCGGGGCAGATTTACCGTTCGGGATGCCGCTGGGAGAGTCAGCGGAGATTCGTGAGAGGGTCAGGCTGGGACTTATGTCGAGCCAGGTGGAGATGTGTGCTAACATGTCTCCCCAGGCTTTCTAAGGGTGGTTGTACAACCTCTCCTACTTTGTGAGTAACTCTTATCGCCTTCTTTTGTTGTCGGCACTTTTGTTTGATGTAATAACTGACCTATTTATACTTACATTTTTGCAGGTCGGCTGCATGGTCGTCAAAGTCGAGTCCTTCCTGCCCACCTTGGCCAGGAGGGTCGCTGCTATTGAAGCTTCCCTATCAAAAGGAGAGGGCCACTCTAGAGGCCAAGGAAATAGCCCTGGCCGTAGAGAAGGACAAGGTCAAGGGCTTGGCTCTGGGCTTGGGGGCGACGCAGGCGGAGTTAGCAACCGCCTTGGCGGAACTGGAAATCGCCCGAGCAAGTCTGGCAGTGGCGAAGGCTTGGAGAAGGCTTTATCTGAGGCGGTGGCCGCTAGGTCTACTGAGGAGGCCTTCGATGATGGCTTATTTCAGGGCTACGAGGACCTGAAGAGAAGGTTGGCCCGAGACCATCCCGAGTGGGATATCTCAACTTACGAGGGGATGGATTTCGACTGCTGGGATGTGTAGCCTGCCGCCGATGAGGGTACCGCTGCTGAGGGCACACCAGCCGAGGAAGCTGCGCCAGGCAGAGAGGTTGGAGAGACTGAGGAGATAGTGGTCGTGGATGACCCATAGTCCCCGACCTATAGATATTTTGAATATCATCTTTTTTTTCTTGGGAGGCTGCTATAATTGCCCCCTAGGCATTGTACATTTTTTTAAAAATAAGTAATGAAAAGGCCCTCTAAGGTCATCTTTTACAGAAAATGTTGTCCGTGTTCTTGTACTTGCATGCCTGTGTTTATAATTGCCCATGCCCGCTCAGTCGTGAGTCATAACAAAACCCTGCCTTAGCAAAAGGTTTAAATCTGTGATCGATATGGAGCACTGGGTCTTATAGGGACCAGTAACACTTTAAATTCTGGAGCATTTGACTAGGAATCTAGGTTTCTTGGTCTTGTCAGGGATAGTGTCGAAGTTTTAATTCCTGTTACTACCCGGTAGACACTGAGTCATATAGGTACTTAGAAATGTTCAAGGGTTAATTCGTAGTCCTATTAGCGCTTGGTGTGATTTCCTGTTTTAATTCAATGTTCCTCCTACTCCCAAGCTTTTGTTAAGGCGGGCATATACGAAGGAAAGGACTGTAGGTAACCGACCTAGAACGTTGGTAGTTCCAGGGTCTTTTGTGGTTTGCTATCATCAGCCACCTAGGGGGTTGGCCCCCATCGTGGATTATGAACCTAAGCGAAACCATGCCTCGGGCATGATCTTGAGGTTTTATTGTGTCTCGGGTGTGACCCAGAGGTCTTGTTGTGCCTCAGGTGTGACCTCGAGGTCTTATGTGCCTCGGGTGTGGTCTCGAGGTGTTATGTGCCTCGGGTGTGATCCAAAGGTCTTTTGTGCCTCAGGTGTGATCCCGAGGTCTTTTTTTACTGAATACCGGTAGGGAACATGATTTGCAGTAAAAACTAAATCTTTATTTCTCTCGAGAACTATGATAATTGCTCGGTAATAGCTACAGTGCGTTAAAGAATAAGTTCCTAACCAATGCTGATTTGTGCGTATCCGTGCACTACTGAAAGTACTTACGAAGATGTTGCACGTTCCAGGGGTAAGATAGATCTAGTCTGTCCAGAGTCTATAACCAGTTAGTGCCCGACCGGTTGACCTGGGTAACCCTGTAGGGTCCTTTCCAGTTTGGCCCCAATTTCCCGTGGCTCGAGACTATGGTAGACTGGTTCACTGCCTTGAGGACTAGGTCTCCCACTTGGAAACTACGATGCTTGACTTTGCTGGTAAAATACCATGAGACCCGCTGCTTATAGGCTGCTACTCTCAGATACGCCCGGTCCCTTTTCTCTTCCACCAGGTCGAGCTCTCCTCTGAGGGCTTCCTTATTGCCCTGTTCGCTGAAATTTGCCACCTGGTATGTTGGCAGTCTAACTTCTGTGGGGACCACTACCTCAAAGCCATAGGTGAAGGAGAATGGGGCCTCCCCTATTGCCACTCAGGGAGTGGTACGATAGGCCCACAGAAGGGTTGGTAGTTCCTCCGCTTAGAGTCCCTTGGCGTTTTCAAGCCTTGTTTTAATGGATTGTAGGATCATTCGGTTTGTTACTTCAGCTTGGGTGTTCGCTTGGGGATGCTCAGGGGAGGAGTAGTGATTCGATATTCCATAACTCGAGCAGAACTACCTGGATATCGGGGTACCGAACTGCCTGCCGTTATCGCTTACCAATACCCGGGGAATGCCGAACCTGCTGAGAATTTTTTTTTTGACAAAACTTTCCATCTTTTTCTTGTTGATTGTTGCCAAGGGCTCGGCTTCTACCCACTTGGTAAAATAGTCCACAACGATGATGGTGACTTTGACCTGGCCTTTAGCCATGGGAAGGGGTCCGACTATGTCGATGCCTCACTGAGCAAATGGCTAGGGGCTGAGGATTGGGGTCTGGACCTCTACTGGGCAGTTGATCATGGGTGCATGTCTCTAACACTTGTCACACTGCTTGACGTATTCTTGGGAATCTCGAGCCATCATCGGCCAGTAATAACCTTACAGCAGGGTCTTACGGGAGAGTACCCAACCTCCAACATGGCTCCCACACACTCCTTCATGGATTTTATATAGTATTCCTTGGATCTGAGTTGGATGGATGCACCGGAGATATGGGATAGAGAACCCCCTTCTTGTAGAGGATGCCGTCTACGAGGTAGTATTGACCCGCCCGGTACCTGACCCGCGGGCTTCATCCTTCTCATTTGACAAACATCTGGTGGTGAAGAACTTCATAATAGGATCCATCCAGCTGGTCCCTGTGTCGATCGGGTCAATGTCCATGCCTTCTGAGTTAGACACACTAGGCTAGGGCAGATATTCCACCCTTATCCTGGGCAAATCCGACTCTGATGACGATGTTAGATGCGCTAATCGGTTGGCCCTTGTGTTCTCCTCTCTCGGGATCTGTCTGATTAAGAAACCTTTGAGCTGTTTGGTGAACGACCTGATCAGGCCCAGGTAGGCCACCATATGTCTTCCCAAGCTTCATACTCTTGATTGACTTGGTTGACAACCAGTTGGGAGTTACTGTATCCTTGGATTTGCTATACACCCATTGAAATAGCCAACTACAACCCAACCATCAAGGCCTCGTACTCAGCTTTGTTGTTAGAGGCCTGTAACTCGAACCTTAGTGCGTACTCTAACTGGATCTCGTCAGGTGTGGTCAGGATGATCCCTGCCCCGCTGCCTTGTTTATTGGAAGATCCGTCCATATAAAGTATCCAAGTTGGGATGTCAGGCTGTATGCCGGGCAGTAGCCCAGGTGGGTGGGCTCTTCAATTAGGTCTTCTGGATATGTGAACTCTACCAGAAAGTCCTCCACTGCCTGCTCCTTGATTGTTGCTCGGGGTCGGTAGACTACTTCAAATTCTTCCAACTCCAACGCCCACTTGATGATCCTTCCAGATGTCTCAGGACTGCTCAGGATCCGGCGAAGAGGTTGATCCATGAGGACCACGATGACATGGGCCTAAAAGTATAGGCGGAGTCTCCGAGCAGAGGTAATGAGGGCAAAGGTGAGCTTCTCAATGCAGGAGTACCAGCTTTTCGTGCCTTGGAGCGCTCGGCTAGTGTAATAAACCGGAACTGTATCCCTTGCTCCTCTTGAATAAGTGCCGAGCTTACCGCTGAAGGTGATACCGCCAAATATAAGAACAGGTCCTCCTTTGGTACGGGCATTGAGAGCAGAGGGGGCGATGTCAGGTACTTTGTAGAAACCCAAAATTTTTAAAGGGTAGTTTGGTAATTTTGAACCAGTGTGGGTCTTGAATTGGGACAGTGTATTTCAATTTGATATATGTTGGTAGCACTTTTTGGTTACATGTGGGTACACATGTGTGATGCACCATACCCACCCCCTCAACTACCCACACCTAACCCAACAACTTTTTGACTTTGGAGACAACCTAAAGCTACACTCAACCTCCCCTTTTCCCCTCATTTAGCTGGCCAACCCATCCCCCATTCTCCTTATCTTTTTATTTTCTTTTTCTTCTGGTCCAACCACATTCTCTTTTTATATCTCTCTTTCTTTCTCTTGAACATGGAAGCACTAAAGCCCTCCATTGAAGCCTTCTTTCAAGCTCACTTTTGGGGCTCTTCCTAGCACATTTGGAGCAAGCCTATTTGGAGCTAAATTGTCCCCTTATCAAGAGCTCTCATTTGGTGGTTCAATTTCCTTTTTGGAGTTCTCTAGCTCTAGTCATGGCCTAGAGGAAGAAGGGGGTTTTCTAACTAATTGTTCTTGGAAGCTCTTCACTTGGGCTTTTCTATTTTTCCTCTCTTGGACTTCCTCTTCCCTCATTGCTTCCCTTATTGGTGTGTTCTTGTGTTCTTGAACAAAGAACACAAGAGGTAGATTTCATTGACTAAGTGCACTCCTATATCTAATCTCATGGTTTGCTATGTGTATGATTAGACATAATACATGTTAATCTTGCTTAGAATTTCCTACATATTTGTCTATGTGCTTATATGCTCTTAAGTGTTTAGTTGAAATTATGTGAAATCTAAATGTCATGAGGTTACTATGTCTCAACTAGATTAAAGATATTACAAATTTCCTATTTGTCTAAGTTGTTGATTATGCTCTACATGATTTCCCTCCTAATTATTTAGTCTTGATATCATGAACTACTATGTAAAATTTTTTAACTTTAAAATCATAGGAATGACATTGTAGTAGCATAAGCATTGTCATCACATTTCATAGTCGCCAAGTCGGCTTAGCATTCATATAATTTCCCCGATTGGGGAATGACCTTTGAATCCCCATTTGGGGTTGTAATTTAATGAAATTTCGAAAGCGGGTGTGAGGTGAGGAAGGTTGTTTGTGATCCTTAAAACATTCAAAAATGCATGGTCATATTCGGTTAGCTACCAGAGATCTTGTATGCTACAATCACATTGGAGTGGCTCGCATCCGGTGTTGAGAGTGAGTGGTTATGGAATTTGGTATTGGGAAGTTGCACGGTTCGGCCTTACGGCTATTTGCATTGCCACGGGGGCAAATCATTGCACCACATATCTTAGCATGATTTTAGAAGTAGTAGTATATTTCTTCAATGCTATCTACTAAGCCGTCATGCTTAATAAAGTTATAAAGCCCTTTTTCATGTGATCTTGATAGGGATAAGGCTCATGAATAGCCCGATGCCCTAGCCTCATGTTTTTGAAATCTTCCCGCGAGAAACCTTATTCTTTTGGAACTTACATGACATGGTCTATTTGTTAAGACTTATAATATATATAATTTGAATTCATAAATGTTAGATTCGAATTATGGAACTTACAAGTCCTCTAGTCTTATGTCTTTCATCTATGCTAATTTGTAAACTATGACCTAGCTTGGGCACATGTTAGCCCTTTACACTTTAGGTAATGTCGTTAAAGTCCATGTATTGGACTCACTGTCAAGTTGTAATATGCTCGTTGTTAATATTTGAGGTTATGTATCCAGGATCTTCGAATCCCCTATGATCTATTTATGCTTTTAAACCCTTTAGACCGGTTGAAAGGCCCTCTGTCCAACTTTTAAATGTTGAACAAAACTCAAAAACTTTTAAATTCTAATTTGGTTTATATTTAAACCATGGCTACCCTTTTAGGGAAAAATAACTACTTTTGATTTCCTAAGGGCCGTTTGGCCGTAACCTTTCCAAAGCCCCTATTATTTTAAACTTTCAAAGGAAACTTCATTACTTGTTACTTTTAAACCTTTAGAGTTTCTTTATACTTCTTTACAAATTCCTTTCAAAACCAAAACTATGTTGGGTGACACTATTTGACCCGTTTGGTCCTCGTGGCTCAATCGTTGACTTATTGACTTTTCTTTGGAATTCACATAGGATTTTCCCTATGCTTTCGCCTTGTGGATTGGTCCACATTGGACTATTCTGGGCTTTACGTTGTATTGTTTGACTCATTGACCACGTCCACGTGGTTCGGTTTTTGGGGCGTTACATACTTCTTGTGTTTTGAAATGCCTCCTCGCACTGTTCTGTCCACTGAAAAGCTTTGTGGAGGATTTTGACAAATGGCAAGCACTGGTCGGTAGCTCGGGAAACGAATCTGTTAAGTGCTACCACCCACCCGGCCAAACTTTGGACTTCTTTTGTTGACCTGGGTGACCGCATGTTGACGATTACTTGGATTTTTTCGGGGTTCGCCTCAATTCCCCGTCTGCTGACTAGGTGTCAAAGAATTTCTCGGTACGAGACTCCAAATGCCCCATCCTGAACTTCCTTAAGATGCTGAAGGCCCCTGCCAATTTAGCACCGTTGTTTTGATTGTTATTGTTATTTCCACCGTCAGCCATTTTAATCGGTTCGATTTTAAAAGTTCGAGTTTTCCTTAACCGTTCACGGGTACTTTGAATTTCGGCCTCAAACAACGACGACGGAATCGGAGTTGATTCGTCGTCTTGCAACCCAGCTCTAGAAGCTTGGGTTGTGGACTTACTAGTTCTTAAGGTACGTTCAAGTTCAAGATCGAAAGATTTTAAATCTGGTTTATTTGAACGTGTACCCAACATAAACTAAAATAAACTAAAAATAAAGACTGACTCAACAAAAGAAATTAGAAACAATCACGCAAATAAGACAACAAGCAAGCACACAGTACTACTATGATGCATGTAAATTATCCTGTAATGCAATGACCGCGTCAAGCCCAGCGCCCCGGGTTTCCTAGCTAATGCAGTGCTCACTTCACAACTAACCTAATGCAAGTAATTGCGTCTCAGCGCCCTGACTTACAGTGATTGGATGCGAAGTTTAAAGCGAGCAGTTTACTTAATTTAAATTTTTTTTATTTTATTTTATTTTTATTTACGTAAGCTCCTTTGATGGAATTAGCTGCTCCACTCGGAAACGTTGGAATTTGATGACTTGATAACTTATGAAATAAAAAGAGGAGTTAGTAACTAAAAATCAAAAACGAAAAATAAAGAAAAATAAAAACTAATCTAATATTTACGAATTAACTAAACTAAGATTATAAAACTAAAGGTAGTAATGCAATCCCCGGCAACGGCGCCAAAAATTGATGTTGTCAATATCAAGATATAAAAGTATTCTTTACTTTTCTAAGGATTTGTAGTGTGGAAGTAAAGGTCGAACCCACAAAGATTGATTAACTACCGCGCTTTAATTTTAAAACCTAAATTTAGTTGATTAAGAAAAACGAGATTTTGATTTTGAATTTAATTAAACTAAGAACAATAAAATTAAATCTAAATTATGAAAGCGATTTAAAAGTGTTGTTATAAATATGTTTAAGAGAACCTAGGATTGCAAATCCACCACTAGCTTCATAATAGAAATATTTATGAATTACTTTAGCCTATTAAGTTGGAAGATAATGGAGAATTGTAGCTACAAGCCCAATTCCTCCGTCAAGAAAATAACTATGGTTCAAGTACCAACATAATCCATCTTCGGTTAGCACGAATTATCCCACACTAAACTAGGGTTGTGGTATAATCCGTCTAATCTAGGCATGGACTATTCGGATACTTGATAGCACAATTCAATTTAAGCACCATTACATGTAAACAATCTATATAAGCACAGCAAATATAGATCATTGAGCACATCACAGTCAAAATAGATCTAAGACAAGAATAAACTTTGAAAGTAATGATTTAATCAATAGAAGTACGATTTATTTATAAAAATCCTCTAAACATGTAACTGTCATCCATACATAAAAAAACTAAAATAAAAACATAAATAAAACCCTATTACTTGGCTAGGGTTTCATTGAAACCCTAGATCTAAGGTCTAAGCTGCCATGGAAGTGATGGATGGCAAGTAGTTGATGGAGGAGGCCATGGGAATCCTTGGTCTTCTTCTTCTTCTCCTTACTTCTCTCCCTTCAATGGCTGAAAGTATGGTTGTATATCGTATGTATAATATTTGCCAACCCTTTAATTGAAGTAAAATAGGGTATATATAGATTTACAACAAGTTTTTGGAAGCTTTCCTAACCCGAATTGCACTAAAACTGCTATATTTTGCAATCTGGACGTAATTAGGCAGTTTCTTTCGCGTAGGTTTCATCAGTATACTGAAATACACAAGTTCCATTTTTACACATGTCGCGTGAGCGGGCCGCGCGAGCGCGACAATTGGCACCTCGCGCGGGCGGATCGCGCGAGCGAATTCTGGATTCTCGCGCGCGCGGCTCGCGCGCGCGAACTGGCTTTTTCAGCTTCTTTTCTTCTGGTTTTTCACCCTGTTTAGCCTGATATACTTGATTTCTTCCAAAACCTGTCAGAAAATAGAAAACGAAGTAAAAATATACAAAAACAGGATAAAAAGATACTAACAAATGCTCGTTAAGGCGTATAAATAGGATTTGTTCTCTCCCGATCAACCTCCATTGTTTTCCTAATCAGGTCTTTGAACATATGATTGACCAGGTAATGATAAGTTGCCCCAGCATTCTTGAGGCTGAAGGGCATTACTTGGTAACAGTATGTCCCTTAATCGGTGATGAAAAAAGCTTTCTCTTCGTCGTCCGGGTACATGCGGATCTGATTGTACCCGGAGTATTCATCCATGAACGAGAGCAGTGAAGGGCCTGCCATTGCGTCCACTTGGAAATCTACTCGCGGTAGTGGGTAGCAATCTTTGGGATAGGCTTTGTTCAGATCATTATAGTCTACGCACATCCTCCACTTTCCATTGCTCTTTTTGACCAAAATGACATTGGCCAACCACTCGGGATAGAGAACTTCCTAGACTGATTGTGCTTTAAGAAGTTTTCTAACCTTTTTGCACACTGCTTCTTGCCTCTCGGGAGCCATGCCTCTCCTTTTTTGCTTGTTTCGGGCAGGAGTTCGGGTCCACGTTTAGCCGGTGGGACATGACCCGGGAATCAATTTCAGGCATGTCTTCATGGCTCCTAGCGAAGACATCTCAATTTTCTCTCAGGAACAGGATTAGCTTTTTTCTGAGATCCGGTTCAAGGAGAGCACCGATACTGACAGACCAATCGAGGAACCGGGATCTAGGGTCACTTGGCTGAGCTCTTCACTTCAGCCGACCCCATCCCTTGCTTCTCTCGGATCCATCTCCTGGACATTCAATGTTTCTTCAATGGCTTCTCTGCACAGGGAGCTAACGTAATAGCTCCGGGCAGTTGCTTGATCTCCTCTTAGGCTTCCTGGACCCTGGAGAGTTGGGAACTTGACAATCAGGCTGTACGTCGACACAATCGCCTTAGCTTTATTGAGCGTTGGCCTCCCAAGGATGACGTTGTATGCGGATGGAGCCTCCACAACTATGAAGTTTTCCATCACTGAGACTTGCTGTGGGTAGGTCCCCATCAAGACTGGTACCTCGATCATCCTGAGCGGTTGTGTGCTTGAGCTGTTGAACCCAACCAAAGGAGTTGCCACCGGTTGGAGCCGATCCTTGATAGCCCGAATTGATCAAAGGCTGAAGCGAACAAAATATTCGAGGAGCAGCCCGTGTCCACTAGCACCCTTTTAACCATGTAATTGGACATAGAAAGTGTCACCACAAGCAGATCATCATGGGGGCAATGCAGGTCCTTTACGTCGTCAGATAAGAACGTCAGCGCATCGGTTGGCGGGGAGTTGGCAGATTGGACCAATAAGGACTTCCGCTCGCGATGCCCGAGCATGACTCTTCCTTGCTGACTATGAGTCCCCTCTGCCCGATGTTCCTTCGAATATTACGTTGACGATACTGAGGGGCTGTGGCTTCTCGGGAGCTCGGGTATCTGGACGTGTTCATCTATCTGCAGTGACAAACTCGGCGAGATGATCCTGCTCGATGAGCTTTTCTATGGCAATCTTGAGTTTTAAGCAATCCTTGGTATCATGGTTGTGATCCCTGTGGTATCGACAAAACTTGTCTCAATTCCTCTTCTTGGGCGGGCTGTTTAGCTTCGTTGGCTTCTTAAGTAGCCTCTCAGCCACGGTTGCAACCATAACCTCCTAGATAGGCCGGGACAGTGGTATGAAAACAATCAGGGCCTGATCCCGACCTCCTTGGGACTGATCCTGCTTCGATTTCTTTTTTGAGCCTTTCTCAAAGCCTTCGTGTTTCTGCTTTGGCCTCGGGGAACTATCCTCTGCTTGGCTTGTACGTTTAGACTTCAGAAACTCCTTGGTATCAATGTATTTTCCCACCTTCTCCGAGAGTTCTACCAAAGTGGCCAGCCGGTCATGGTGGAACGACGTGGCAACCTTGGTGTACTGAACGCCCAAGCAGAAGGCTATGATTGCGACCGTTTCATTCAGGTTACAGATCTGAAGCTTTTGCTAATTGAAATCGACGTAATCCTTCAGTGATTCTCCTTTGCGCTGCTTGATGGCCAGCAATTAGGTGTCTGGATGTGATCGATCGAACATCCCTACAAATTGGCTGACAAAGAGCTTGCTGAGTGCCTTGAAATCGTCTACCGTTCGGGGATTGAGTATGTGGAACCATTGTGCGGCTGGCCCTTTGAGGATGCTGGGAAAGGACATGCAGAACAGTTCGTCGGCATTGGTAACTAACGCCATCTGAGCCTTGTAAGTCTGAATATGATCAACCGGACTCCCCGAGTCGTCATAAGAATCAAGATGTGGTTGCTTGAACTTGTGAGGAATGGGGAATCCCATGATTCGAATAGTGAAGGGTGACTCAGTTTCAGTATTGGTGTAGTCGCGACCGGGCCTGCGACTCTGCTTCTCAATCTATTTCTACAGGTCGCCGATACGGGCCTTAATGTCCTCCCGATCGTCCTCCGTTCCGTATCTATGCGGTAGGTCGGGTCGGGTCGGATGTTGAAGCCTCTTCTTCAAAGTGCGTTGCCCTTAGGGATGGGGCACAGCTCCGACTCCGGGTAATCGTGTACCTAAAATCTCCACGACTCCTGGCCAGGCATACTTGGGCTGATTCCCAGGCCATTTGCTCTTGCTCCTCCCTCCTAGCAGCGCGCCTGTTGTTGATGATCTCCCTGGCATCTCTCACCCGGTGTGGGTTGGCCCGGGCACGTTGCCGAGTCCACTCGGGACCATGGCTACGCTCACCGTTCCCGAACGGTTCCAAAGCCGGAGGAGATACTGGTGCAGTATAGGCACGTCGTCGAGTCCGCACTAGCACGCGATCGGGTGCATCGTTCCTGAGCTGATCCTCGGCTTGAGAGGGTTTGTCCTATTAGGCCAATAGTGCTTCAATCTGCTATTGAGTTTGCCGCTGGCCCTCCAAGAGTTACGCAAGAGCCGCGGTGATCTGCTCGGAGGTCATGGAGGTAGCCGGTTGCCCGGCCTGTGAGTCCACCTGGCCTGTTGGGGCAGTCATCTTCTTAACCTTCTTTGGAGGTATTACGATCAAGCAAGAGATTTGTTGATGAGAAACTTATCGTTTCCCACAGACGGCGCTGAACTGATGATGCCAAAATTTGGTAAGAGGGAAGAAGAATTAAACAAGATGGATTGGAGTGTGGTTCAGCCCCATTAACTAGGAAACCTACGTCTACATGTGTGTTAGAGCACTTGCACTAACAAATCACCGGCGGCCTTTGGTGAACCAACAAAGAGGGTGGTACTACCAGTGACCAGCCGGGTATATGTGTATGAGTGTTGTGTAGCCGTTATTCTGTATAGCAAGAATGCGATCCCCTTCAATGGGGGTGAGTGGTCTTTTTTATAGGTACAAGAGACCACTCATATAAGGCCAGTCAAACTGATTAGGAAGCACAATCTAATTATAATTGACTAACACAAATCATGGGAGTTTCCTAAGTAGATTAGGAAACAACTTGCACCTTCCATTAGTCTTCTAACTGAGATAGGAGACCGCCTAGAACCTCCCGGAGTGCGTCGTGGGACATGCCCGGGCTGTGCCTATCATGGGGTGAACCCGCATCGAGCACCCGACCTGTGGGTCGATCCCGGGCGGTCCTAGTTAGACAGCTCGGGATGGTTGCGCAGTGAGCGCAATTACTGGATGACTCGGCACTTCTCCCTGAGATGTCAGAGGTTGACTTTGATCGGATATTTCTGTACATATCAGGTAGTGAATTATTTATTATCAGCTCATTTATTAATTTCTTGTAAGATAAACAAATACTTGGTTGGGTGAAAAAAATTGTTATTGGGAAGTGATGATTTGGACCCTTCTGGAGGCATTTTTTCTAATTATTTTTGTATTTCAGCAAGATCGGCGTAGCTTCTCTTGTTTGTGAATGGTTGAGTCAAACGACTCAAACCCACAAAAGTTAAAGACTTATCACAGATTGCAAAATTGCTTGTGTCCAAAAATTCCAAATTTCCTATGGTATTGAGATTATACCAAATTGCAGATTGCCAGTATATAGAAATATTTGTGAAATCAATTGGGATAGTGTCAGAGTTGGTAGCAAGCTATAACATAATCAACATCCCATTCTCCACCAAGGTGATGTTTGTGAAATCAATTGGGATAGTGTCAGAGATGGTAGCAAGCTATAAACCATTTGGTTTTATTTGGATGGCTAAAGCTCCTATTGGCTGTGCGGTTGCAATTCAAGGAGAGAAAAGAACAATAATGCTAGGCACACACTCCAAATCACACCTCAAACCACACCCTTGCTTTAAATACATGTACCCTGTGTTGTGTAAGTGGTGCACAGAAAAGTGTGAAAAATTCAAACAGTACAGAGTACATGCATTTAAAGCATATAGTGTGGTTTGGGGTGTGATTTGGGATGTGTGCCTAGCACTTCTCGAGAAAAGAAACCCAAAATTGGAACTTCCCATTCTCTATCAAGGTGATGTTTGCAAAAATTAAACTCAAATGATAAAATGGCCTAGGCACTGAGGTCAAGGCCAAAGATCAAAACCCAAAAAAAGTTACCAAAGAATTGCAGTTAAACAAAGTACCAAAGAGAAAGAAACAATTTCCAAACGTGGATGTTGGGGCCATCATCAAGAAAGATTTACACAACAAAACATGCAACATCACTAAAATCCCAAGGCAAAGAGAAGGCATAATCTATTGAAATCTCAAAGCAAAATTATCAAAACATGGTCAACAAACAAAACATTTAAGAGCTTTTAGCATAACTTGACATAATAATTGTATGTCCAGGAAATAAAAAATATGCCAGGAAATCAATACAATGGCCTAATTAAGTTTTACGGTGTCAGTAACTCACAACCATAGCTTATGATGCCAATGAACCATGAACATAATAGATCTTGACCCCCCCAAAAAAAACATAAACAGAACTAACACAACTCAAACTGTATAGACAAATCCTAACCCGAAATGGGTTTTGGTTTGGGCTATGCCACTCCAAGATCTCTCTTACTATGTGGCTTTTCGCGTAGCTTTCCCCAAAAAACAATACATGAAAACGACAGATTTCACTCTGAGTGCACTGTAAAGTATGCCATTACAAGATTTACAAAGGAACAGAAACTGGCATACTATGTTTGTTCATATGAATAGTTCGAAACCTTTTTTGCTCTCAATTTTGAGCTTCTTCTTACTTTTCAAGAACACATGTGGAGGATCCTTGTGTCCGATTGGATACGGGGGTCAGACACAGGGAATCGGTTACTTGAAGGGAGTAGGAGAGTCCAAGTAACATAGTGGGGTGTGCCCTAGGGAAAGGAAACAAGTATTGGATTTAAAAATCCAAATTAATTGATGAAAATTTATTAGTTTAGCAAATAAACAAATAATTCAGGTTGTATGCTCAGTATCCGTATTCGACTGACTTGGTTTCTGATAAATGCAATTCTATATTCTTCACTGGGGCTTACTTGATTTAAGTTAGGGTAATTACATTTTCCCCCCTTGTGGTTTGGCTCGATGTCACTTTACCTTCTTATGATTTAAAAGTGACCACTTAACCCCCTGACTTTCGGGTAAATTAAAGTGTCACCGTTACAGAAAGTGTTAAGTTGACACTTTATCCCGAAAGCACAGGGGGTTAAAGTGTCATCGGGCCAAACCATAAGCCAGTAAAGTATCATTGGACCAAACCACAGGGGGGTAAAGTGGTTCTAATTTTAGCGGTGACACTTTACCCGAAAGCACATGGGAGTTAAGTGGTCACTTTTAAACCACAAGGGAGTAAATTGACATCAAACCAAACTAAAGGGGGGATAAAATATAAATAACCCTTTAAGTTGTAATTAAACTGTTTTGGGAATCCCTTTTCTATCAAATTTGATTTTGGTGGGAAGACTACCGTCACGACATCACGTAAAGAATATTACCCTTCTTCTACTCAATTTTGTGTATTTAGTACATAATAATAATGCTACAGGCATTGAAAATATGCACAGAATTTGTGTACTGTAAAATCAGGGTCATTCATTTCAGTGGACCACATACACGTTTGCGTGGGGACCACTGAAATGAATGGCCAAGATTTTTTGGTGCACAAATTCTGTGCACATTTTCGGTCACCTAAGCATTATTAAATTAATTTACCTCGTAAAATACAGGTATAGTGTGGCTTATTAGTTGCAACTAGTTTACTCTGGTACATATACATATACAAGCAGAAGAAATGACTTTCTAGAGAGCTTTTCTCTAGTTTTACTAGAGAGAGAATAAGGATGGTCTCTTGGTGCCCTAGTAGCCGCCGCACTCCCCCTCCCTTCCCTGATTCCTGCGGCCAGCCTCTCTCTCTCTCTCTCACCCTCTTAGTGTCATGTTTTGTCACAGTCCAAATAAGGGCTTGTTTGGCTCCTCCGCTTCCTATGTGAAGCTTTTCTCCTTCCTTTGTGAATGTTGTTTTCCTTCTCTCGCATGGCTTCTCCTTGGGTTCAAGATGGTAGATGTTATCCAGACCAATCTTGCAACAGTAGATTGGCTTTTTGGTCTTCATTAGGTTATGATTAGTGGCCTTGGAGCTCTCTTCTATAACTATGTTGCTCTCCATGGTGCAACTCTTGCTATCATGGATGCTTTTACAAGCAACTTTGGTTGCCCCCTTTGGTGAAGCTTCTTCACTTTTTTGGACTTGGTTTTGTGTCGTCTTCTGGCTTTGGGTGGTCTCTACCATCTATAGTTTTGAAGTTGTCCTGGGTTCCGGATCTCTCTACGCAGTGGTCCTTGTGGCGCAGCGGTGGATTCTTCATGCAGCTGATGATGGAGTGTTTTCTGTGGTTACTTATGCTTCCTTATCTATTGTACCTTTGATTGTTTTGCTTTTGCTTTTGCTTGTTCTTTTCTTTAATGTTGTTTGTTTGATTTTCTTTGTAAGGTTTAATTTTCATTTTGAGCAAAATATATATATATACATATACATATTATATAAACTTGGGTTTTTGTTTTTTTTACTTGTATGTATGTGGGCCTATGTGTGGAACCATTTTTTTTTTTTTTTAACATTTAGTCGTGCCGTGCACCAATATGATATGTGGTTTGTTGTTTTAAGTCTTGAAAACGAATGATCTCTGGATTGCAGATTACAGTTCTTGGGACTTCTGGACTTGCTATGTTGAACAAAGAGCTTAGTTTGGAAGGACTATAGAAGCACCCACGTTTTCATGTTTGATAAAACTAATGGTTAGTACTTCTCTGCACATTATATATATGAAAAAAAAAAAAAAAACACTTGTGTAAGCAAATGACTTTTATAAGGAATTGAAATGTTTATCCATCCATTTGTTTTTCCAATCTTTCATAAGCCACTATGTGGTGTAATTGTTAAACCGAATGGAATGTGAAATTTTATTTGATTGCTCTTTGGGGAAAGGTCGATACCAACTGTCCTAGGCAGCTAACTTCTCTTTTTTTTTTCTTGGCGAATCAAAGGTTGTTCCGACATTCCAAAATACTTATTGAGGATGTTAATTATATTCTAAGCTATAATGAGATTGTGCATGGTAGTTATACAACTTGAGAGGAAGAAGAATTTGTCCATTTGTTTTTTTTCCCTTCTTGTTATTTCTAATTATTACTATGCATTTGTTGACATATTATTCATTCTGGGTCAATTTTCTTTGTCTTTATTTATAGTTTAGTTTTCTATGGCAAGATACTTATGGAGGGTGTTAATTACAATCTAAGCTATAATGAGATTGTGCATAGTAATTATACAACTTGAGAGGAAGAAGAATTTGTCCATTTGTTTTTTTCCTTCTTGTTCTTCTTATTATTATTATGCATTTGTTGACATATTATTCATTCTGGGTCAATTTTCTTTGTCTTTATTTAAAATTTGGTTATATATGGCAAGATACTTATAGAGGGTGTTAATTACTATCTAAGCTATAATGAGATTGTGCATAATAGTTATACAACTTGAGGGGAAGAAGAATTTATCCATTTGTTTTCTTCTTATAATTATTAGGGTAAAATGGACTTACACCCCCTGTGGTTTGGCCGATTTGCACTTATCACCTTTTGCTTTAAATTTTGGCACTAATACCCCTGTGGTTCGGACTAAAGTACAATTGTTAAAATTTGCTAACAAAGCAAGCTGAAATGACCAAATTACCCCCAAGTCTTCATAACAGTGTTAAGAACAAAATTTGTTTACTTCAATTTGTTTAGGGAGAAATATTTGGTTTTGAATTGGATGAGAAAGAGTTTTTGACATTTTGTAGGATTTTCTTGGTATAGGTCATTTAACGCCCCAAATGGTCCACTAGCCCAACAACTTGACAGGTCCTGCCACATTGACTCTTAAAATACTTAAGCCCAAGTAGTTAGTAGCAGCCCCTTGGTTCAACACATATAGACTAATATTTTGTATTTATCCGATATGGGATGGGATCTCACGATCTCCCCCACTCAAAAGACGCAGTGTCCACATCGCGTTATCCCAGTTCCCCCTGGCTGGTCAATGTGGAAGCAGATCATTGGTGATCACAGAGCAGCCCTTAGCGTGCACAAGGTATACTACCTCGGGGCCTCTACCCCTCTCCGGAGCCTCTACTCCTCTGCCACACCGCCCACGACACCCTTACGGAACCAAGGTTGGCTCTAATACCATTTGCAACGCCCCAAATGGTCCACTAACCCAATAACTTGACGGGCCTACCACATTGGCCCTTAAAATGCTTAAGCCCAAGTTGTTAGTAATAGCCCACATGGTTCTACATATACCAAACTAACATTTTATATTTATCCTATGTGGGATGGGATCTCACAGGTCATGTGCTTGACCCAAAGAAAATGATTTCTGAATTTTTTTCCCCCTTTTAGTATGACTTTCATGGGCAAAAGAGTCATTTTACCCTTCAAGTTAGGGCCCCCAAGTGTAAAACCATTAATTTGGATGGAAAAAGTCACGGTTGCACTTTACTCCAAATCATGGGGGTATTAGTGTTAAAATTTAAAGCATAGGGTGTAAGAGCAAATCGGCCAAATCACAGGGGGTGTTAGTGTATTTAACCCTAATTATTATTGTTCATTGTTGACATATTATTCATTGGGTAATATTTGGGGCACAAACAAATCTCACAAACACTCAGTCTATCTCTCTCCTAGGTGGCACTGTGAGGTCCGGATAATTTCAGTAGACCCCACAGTGCCACCCAGGAAAGAGATAGATTGTGAGTGTAAGTGTTTGTGAGATTTATTTGTGCCCCTAGCATTATTGATGTTCATTCTGGGTCAATTTTCTTCGGCTTTATTTAAGTTTTGATTATATATGGCTGAGGCTCTCTTGGCTATTCTTTCCAAATAGTTAAAAGAAAATGCTACGGGCTAGTCGCTCGTTTGGTAATATTGTGGTTTTTAATTTTTATTTTTATTTCTTGAAAAAGTTAAAAATGTGTTTGGTAATTGTATTCAGTTTTTCTTTTGTTGAAAAAAAAAAAAAAACAAAAACAAAACAAAAAAAAAAAACGTGTGTAGTAATTGTTTTCATTTTTCTTCTTTTGAAATCGATAACGAAATTGGGCTAAAAAAATGAAAGGAAAAAAAATGTGTTTTCAAATTTTATTTTAAAATTTTGAAAACCGAAAACATTACCATGTTATAAGCCCAAGTGTGTGAGTTCCATTTTTTCCCGCTCTTCAAATGTTTTTACATGTAACATGTAACAAAATTAAAATAAAATGAACTTATGCCATTTTGTTGCCAAAACATTTCTTCAAATTCCATCTATTATAATTCCATTCGAACTACATATTTGTATCATAAGCTTTAATTTCTAAACGTATACAAGCCTTTCAATATCTCCATTCTTAAGCTATATGAATCACAGTACTTCAGTACGTCTTCAGTACTTGTCTACGTATATTCATGTAGACAAATTTGTATAAGTGGATCAATTATATCTCAAAACAAAAGACAATATGAAATGTCCTTAAATTTAACATACCTATATATTTTATGACGAAAAAATAATGCTTGTAAACATCAATGTAACCAAACAATCGCAATCGCGCGCAATCACAATCGTAATTTTCTGTGATTGACCAAAAACTACCTTGTAAATCTATTAGTCAAAAGCAATTTTTTTTTTCGATTGAATCATAGAAGCAGAAGTTGTGCCAAACACTCTCTTACGCCACGACCATGACTCAGACGGAGACTTGGGCAGAGGTGGAAGCAACAGAGCCTTCCTGCATAGCCCAAAAGGCCACCCTTCACAATGACAAAGCTCCTTAACAATTGAACCTCTCCAAAAATCTTGGAAATCAATTCCATTCAAGCTTGAGCATCTAGAGAAGATGCTTCTAACAGAGAGAAATGCCTCCATATTGGTACAACTAGATGAGCGAGAGAAACAACTGTCAGCAGAGAAGAACTCATCCTCTCTCTCCTCACCCTCACTGTCCTCCTCTTTTTTCTGTTGTGCCGCGTTTGGATTAATGAATAATAATTCTCCTTTTGTAGTAGAGCACACCCAGAAGAAGCTGTCCATTGTTGAGATGGTCTTGCGTTTGGATTTTGCCTCCATGGCTCGGATTCGAATCTCTGAAACTACCTCCTGAAACACCGACCGAAACCAGTAAGGCTCTGTTTGGTTTGCAGACTTTAGAGAATGAATTGGAAGGAAAGGGGAATTAAATTAAAAAAGAATACTGTACAATTTTTTCAGTGTTTTTATTTGTAGTATTTTACTCCATGGTTAAATAACATTAGAAAATAAAAAAAAATCAAACTTACAAATAGAAGAAGAAGAAGAATAAAAAATAAAAAATAAATAAAAAAGAAGAAAAAGAAAGAAGAGAAGTGATTTACAAAATTCAAAATTTGTTATTTAGATTAACTCTATTTTCGATGTCTTCCAATTTTCCTCTTTCAATATTTCTCACTGTTCTCCTTATTATCGAAACAATGAAAAGTGTTTTCTTTAGGCTCTGTTTGGTTTGGGAATTTAGAAAAGGAAAAGAAAAAGGAGAAAGAAAGGTATTTCGCTGGTGTTTTCTTAAATGCTTAAATAACATTAGAAAATAAAAATTAATTTTCAAAATGTCGAACGAACCGAAGGAAAGAGGAATTAAAAAGATTTATAAATTCATAACTTTTAGTTTTATTTTTTGCCATATTTTTTGTTTAATCCCCTCGAGCAAAATCACTTTTGTGATGAGTAAATACTTCCTGTTCGTGATCAAAATCACTTGCTGGATCATCTTCTTCTTCTTCTCCCTCAGTTAAAGAAGGTCGCCGTCCCCCGAAACTATGGCAGTTAGAGAAAGCTTCTTTCAGGGTTGAACTGAGAAATTTGCATCTCTTGGAGGAGTTGTTTGGTGGCTCTTCATGATAAAACAAGCTCATGTTGGAGAAGGTTAGGTGGGTGTGGTATTTTGTTTGATGGATAGTAGGTTTTTATGCTCATAAGTGACCATATATATACACATCTACTGATATGTATATTTAATGCAGAAAATTCTTTGATACATCCTTACACTTTTGGTTGTAAGAAACAAACAAATTCCCAAATTTCTTTAGGTGGTTTCCATCACAAGCTATAGTGGACCGACTTGATTTTTATTGGTGTATATACTTGGAAGTGGTCCCATGCCCATTTATTTAAAGTTGAATGTGGTCTGACTGCCATATCCACCTCAATAAATGGTGGGACACTGGACCACTTCTACATTCTCTAATAAAAATCATGTCGGTCCACTGTTTTATGTGTTGGGAACTACATTTAGGATACAAATTTGAAAAAATATAGCATTGCTCACCAAATGGCTTAACATCTATATCACATATTGTTGTAATGACCGATGGTACAACAGGTCACTACATGTGGTACAAGTAACAAAGTATTATGAAGAAAATATTTGAGATTCAAATTTAAAAAATATATTAATCGTCACAATTTATAATAATAATAATAATAATGTACCATTTATTGCAACTTAGGTGATATGGGTAACAACTTTTTATAATGTTATTTGGTAGTAGCAATCTGTCATTTCAAAGTAACATTTTAGGGTATACCCATTCGGCAACAACAATTGGTCCTATGGAATAATAACCAAGTCCCAATACAACCCAATGGGTTATTATATTCAAGAAGTCCCATTTAATACATGTTTGATATGATGTTCATGTTTGTATGCTTGTGACAGTGGCCTCTCAGCTTATCTAAAATCCAGGTTTTCTATATATCCTTTGGGTTAAAGCCAAAGTCAGAAGATCATATGAAAGTTTAAGGGATAAGCTAAAATGCCCTCTTGAGCCTCTCATCACCGTCTGATGGAGAATCAACGGCCATGTGCTGTTGTGAAGTCCCTTAAAAATTTGTTGGTATATTTATTTGTTACTTTTTACAATTTTTGTTATTAAGTTATGTCCTATGGCTGCCGCGCGTATTTGCAATTTTGATGTTTTCACTTTGGGATTAAGTTATTGTAAACTAGGACATGATACCAAACCAGGACTGCTACTTGGAAAATTTTGCTAAAAATTAGTATTTCTCTCAGGCAAATAAAAGGTCTTTTGGTCAAATTCTCAAAGTTTTCCCCAAATAAAATGATCTAATAGATGCTTTTTAGTTAGAGACCAATCAGATAGCCTAAACTTATGGGTTTGATAGTAAACTGATTTTGAAAGTTGGAAGTGTTAGGTAAATGTCTTTTAGGACATGAAAGTTAATCTCTTGTCCCAAAAAATCCTTAGAAAAGAGATATTTTATGTGTTTGGAGGAACCTAATTAACGAAATATACTGAAGTAATTTTACTGGAGTCTTATCATTTGGACTTTGGAGGGTACCATGTGTCAGTCTTATGTAGTATGTACCCTGCATCCAATCGAAACGTATTTATTGGACGAGACCCTCACACTGGAACCCACAAACAATGGGATACAGGTAAATCCTATATTCCCATTATCCAAAATATTTATTGTTATTGGTTACAGAGTATCACGTACAACCGTCACGTGGTACCCTCCAACAAATTGTTTGTCAAGCCATGATGTTGGGCTGGTATAGAAAGAGTTCAAATCTAAACCGGATTGTGTTTTATGTACTCCCAACTCCCAAACAGAAAAATCAACCCTCCTGCCAACCTAGGGGTGGCCATGGGCCAGGTTCGGGCCGGGCTCACACTACAAATTAAGTACAGTCATCTATGCCCAAGCCCGGCCCGGCGCGTGGCGGGCCTAATAATAGTTGCCCAAGCCCGGCCCTGCACAAGATCCCAAATCCCGAGCCCAGCCCGGCCCGGCCCATGGCCACCCAGTAGACTGATCAATCATTGAGAAACAATGGGGAAAGCTAATCAAACCATTCTGGGTCTTCACCATTTAGAGGATTTTTGAAAAATCTTCACTGTAGTTCATGTTGTTCCCTTGATTATACATGTATATACATATACATAAGTTCTTTTCACTCACATATCTTATTGTTTGCTTGCTTGTATCAGTGTATATGTATATATGTATAATATATATATATATATATAAACGGCCGGGCCTAAGCGGGCCTCATGTGTCATGCCCAACCCCAGCCCAAAAAATCAATCGGGCCTAAAAAATTAGCCAGGCCCATCCCTACGGACCAACCTCTTTGCCCAAGCCCGGTAAAATTAGGGCGGGCCGATGGCCACCCCTATGCCAACCTAAAGATGAGAGAGAGAGAGAGAGAGAGAGAGAGAGAGAGGGAAAAAAACATAAAATAGAGAGAGAGGCGAAAGAAGAGGAGGAAAAAAATTCTTCCCTCTCCCTCGAAAAATTATTCAGTGAGTCTGTCACGCCACGTCAATATGCTGACGTGGTGTGACTATTTTATCACAACCAATCACTTGCCCCCTCCTTCTGAGAAGTTAATCAGTGAGCTCGTCACGCCTCGTCAGCATGCTGACGTGGTGTGACCATTTAATCTTAACCATACACGTATCCCTTACTTTTAAAGAGATCATGACAAGTGGTTAGTGGAATTTAAAATTTGAAAGTTGATAAACACTTGTCATGACCCCCCTAGAAAGAAGGGGCAATTAAGTGGGTGGCTTAGATTAAATGGTCACACCACGTCAGCATGCTGATGTGGCATGACGGGCTCACTGAATAATTTCTCCCTCCTTCTAGGGGGATCATGACAAGTGGTTGTGATTAAATGGTCACACCACATCAGCATACTGACGTGGCGTGACGGGCTCACTGAATAACTTCCTCTCCCTCTTCCTTACCCCCTTTTTTCGAGAAGTTATTCAGTGAGCCCGTCACGTCATGTCAGTATGCTGACGTGGTGTGACCATTTAATATTAACCACCCATTTGCCCCTTACTTTTAAGGAGATCATGACAAGTGGTTAGTAAAATTTTAAATTTTAAATCTAATAGTCACTTGTCATGATCCCGCCATAAAGGAGGGGACAAGTGGGTGGTTAAGATTAATTGGTCATACCACATCAACATACTGACGTGGCGTGACGGGCTCACTGAATAATTTCTCCCTTTTTTCAATGATTTTGAGAAATCTGGTCAAACATTGGCATAAGGTTTCAGCCATTATTTTGTAAAATATCAACATTCACAATACCCCCACACTGACCAACATTTAAAACCACAGCAACCATCAAGGGACCCTAAGGAGTGATAAAGATAATGATGGGAGGAAAAATTTATGCATTACATTTAATGCAGTCCATATCTGTCTAATCTACCCATGTCAAATGGCATTTAATTTAGGATTCTAAATTTAGAGCTGGCCCGAAAGGCAAGGAACAAAGATACACCCACCTCCCCTAATAAGAATAAGGTGTTAATGATATCTGATGTCTTGTATGTGCTATGTTGGGACCATTAGTGGGTGGCAGTGTGTACAAATTAACTAAGTTGCTTAAACAAGTTATCGCGAACATGTTCCATAAAGGGTCAGAATCGCGTTTGTTTATTTTAGCTAGCCAAGGTAAGCCTGAATTTTTGACGTATTTAATAAATAAGCCAGTTTTTTTTAATGCAAAATAAACAAGCCAAATATAAATAGACACGACTCGATAACGCTCGTGAACATGTTTGGATGAGAGCCCATGAATAAACTTTGTTAAAGGTTCGTATGCTCGTTAGTTTATTTAGATATATAATAAAACTAGCTACATAGTATTATATAATAAAAATAAATAGTTTTACAGGTTTGGACGATAAATGTGAGTCAGGCCAAGCTTAATATCAAGCTTGATTTTAAGTGAAGCTCAACTTAGACAATTTTGCTTATAGTGGAGCTCAAGCTTAGTTTTCTAACCTTGATTCGAGTGCAAGTTAATTATGCTCGAGTTTGCTAGCTAACATTTCAAGTCAAATTCAAACTATCACAAATTTGACTCAGCTCTTATACGCCCTTGACGGGTGGAAAGGAATAAAGTGGAAGGAATATGTTGGGTGTGGCTCATATTGTAATGGGTTCGTAACATTAGGCCCCAGAGTCAAGGGGAGGGCCCTGTGGCCCATGGCGAAGCGGAGCGTGATAGTGGAAATTTCAGGCTCTCCGGTGTGGACGTAGGCGCATTGCCGAACCACGTGATAAATCTTTGTGTCTCTTTAATCTTTCTGTTTTTCATATATTGTTTGCGTGTGATTGTTTCGATCCAACAATTGGTATCAGAGCAGGTTAATCGTCGCAACAATGGTGAATACTTCGATCTCAAAGTTTGATGTGGAGAAGTTTGATGGAACTTCAAACTTCAGTCTTTGGCAGCGAAGGGTGAAAGATCTATTGGTGCAGCAGGGTCTGGTTAAGGCGTTGTACGGTAAATCGAAGAAGCCTAGCTGCAAATATGTCTGACGAGGATTGGGAAGATCTGGAATTGAAGGCGGTCAGTACCATTCGTCTATGTCTTGCAGATTCGGTTATGTATCACGTTCTGGATGAAGATTCTCCTGCTGGAATATGGACGAAACTGGAGAGCAGGTATATATCGAAATCTCTCACAAATAAACTATTTCTTAAGCAAAAGTTGTACGGGCTTAAGATGGCTGAGGGTTCAGATTTGGCACAACATATCAATGTTTTCAACCAGATTATCAGTGATCTCTTGAGAATTGAGGTCAAGTTTGATGACGAAGATAAAGCATTAATTCTTCTTAGTTCTCTACCTATTTCTTATGAACATCTGGTTACAACCCTTTTATGGGGAAAGGAGACTCTGGAGTTAGAGGATGTTACATCAGCCTTGTTGGCTTATAACCAACGGAAACAGAATACTGAAGGGTTTCAGGGAGAAGGGCTGGTAGCAAAGGATAATCAGGCTCGTGGAAGAAGTAAGGATAGAGGGAATCGATCTGGTAGGAATAAGTCCAGATCGAAATCAAGGGAAAAGTGGTTGAAGAATATTGAATGTTACAAGTGTCATGATAAGGGGCATATGAAGAGAGATTGTCCGGAGTTGAAGAATAATGAGAAGAAGAAGGACAACGGAAAAGGGAAAGCCACTACTTCAGCGAATGTGGTGGAGGATGGTTCGGACTGTAGCGATGGAGATATGCTTTCCGTGTTATCGGCAACTGATCGCTTCATGGATGATTGGATTCTGGATTCTGGATGTTCGTATCATATGTGTCCACATGAGGATTGGTTTGATACCTACAGGTCAGTAAATTATGGTAATGTTGTCATGGGTAATGATGCATCTTGTAAAGTCATTGGTATTGGCACCATTAAAATTAAAATGTTTGATGGTGTTGTGAGGACTTTGGGTGATGTGAGACACATTCCAGATTTAAAGAAGAATCTAATTTCTTTGGGTACCTTGGACTCCAATGGCTGTGTATTTAAATCAGAAGAGGGTGTCTTGAAGGTGATCAAAGGGGCTATGGTTTTAATGAAGGGTCAGAAGGTTGCAGGAAATATTTACAAGTTGACGGGAAGCACGATTGTAGGTGGAGCTGCAGCAACAACTTCAGCAGAATCTAGTACTGATGATACTTTATTGTGGCATATGAGACTTGGTCACATGAGTGAGCGAGGTATGCTGGAGCTTCATAAGAGAAATCTGTTGAAGGGAGTAAAATCTTGCAAACTGGATTTTTGCAAATATTGTGTACTTGGGAAACAGTGCAAGGTGCAGTTCAAGACGGCTACTCACAATAGTAAGGGTATTCTTGACTATGTTCATTCGGATGTTTGGGGGCCAGTAAGAGTTCAATCAAAGGGTGGATCTTTTTACTTCGTAATTTTCATAGATGATTACTCGAGGAAGGTCTGGGTCTACTTCATGAAGCATAAATCTGAAACTTTTGCTAAGTTCAAACTATGGAAGACAGAGGTAGAGAAACAAACAGGAAGACAGATTAAGTGCCTCAGAACGGATAATGGTACAGAGTACAAGGATTCAAAATTTTTGAAGTTCTGTGAGGAGCATGGGGTCAAGAGACATTTTACAGTTCGAAGAACACCACAACAGAATGGTGTTACAGAGAGGATGAACAGAACTATAGCAGAGAAAGCAAGGTGTTTAAGACTGAATGCTGGCCTACCCAAGAGTTTTTGGGTTGAGGCAGTGAGTATGGCGTGTTACATCATTAATAGATCACCTAGAGCAGTGCTTGATGGCAAGGTTGCAGAAGAGGTATGGACAGAGAAGGAGGTGGATTACTCTATGATGAGGGTATTCGGGTGTCCTGGTTATGTTCATATCCCGAGTGAGGAGAGGTCAAAGTTAGACCCGAAATCAAAGAAGTGCATCTTTCTTGGATACGAGAAAGGGGTAAAAGGGTATAAGCTTTGGGATCCTGAAACTCAGAAGGTGGTTATTAGCAGAGATGTAGTGTTTGATGAAAACTCAATGTTGAGAACTTCTTTAGAAGATCAGAAGCATCAGTCAGAGGAGAATAGCAACAACAAACAGGTCATAGAGGTGGAGCTTGATGTAGACAAAGAAAATACTATCCAGCCAGTAGAGGAGCATCATAGCATAGCCACAGACAGGCCCAGATGCACGACGAAACCACCAGCTAGGTATGATGATTTTGTTTCTTTTGCACTTATTACTAGTGGAGGAGAACCTTCAACTTATCAGGAGGCAATTAGTTGTCAAGAGAGGGATAAGTGGGTGGAGGCCATGGCAAAAGAAACTCAGTCACTACACAAGAATAAGACTTGGGATTTGGTGGAACTTCCTGAGGGAAAAAGGGCAATCGGGTGCAAGTGGGTCTACAAGAAAAAAGAAGCAGTATCAGAAAAGGAAGGGCAGAGGTTCAAGGCAAGATTGGTAGCAAAAGGGTACTCACAAAGGAAAGGGGTTGATTACAATGAGGTTTTCTCTCCAGTGTTTAAGCACACTTCCATCCGGTCAGTGCTTGCATTAGTAGCTAATTGTGATATGGAGTTGGAGCAGCTAGATGTGAAGACTGCTTTCCTTCATGGTGATTTGGAGGAGCACATCTTCATGGAGCAGCCAGAGGGGTTCAAGCAACCAGAATCAGAACATCTCGTTTATAGACTGAAGAAGTCTTTGTATGGGCTGAAGCAATCTCCAAGGCAGTGGTACAAGAAGTTTGATTCCTACATGATTCAGATTGGCTACAATCGTTGTGAGTATGATTGTTGTGTTTACTTTAGGGTTCTTGATGATGATTCTTTCATTTTCTTGATGATGTATGTTGATGATATGTTAATTGCTACTAAGTGTGTGAAAGAGATTGTCAAACTGAAATCATTGCTTAGTAGAGAGTTTGAAATGAAAGACCTGGGTGCAGCCAAGAAAATTCTTGGCATGGAAATTCGGAGAGACAGAAGGGCTGGAAAGTTATGGGTTTCTCAGGAAAATTACGTGAAGAAGGTGCTGGAAATGTTTAGTATGAGTGATACTAAACCAGTTCGTACACCATTGGCCAATCACTTCAGGTTATCTGCTAGTCAATGCCCGAAGACGGAAGCAGAAATTGAAGATATGTCCAAGGTACCGTATGCCAATGCTGTAGGTTGTTTGATGTATGCAATGGTTTGCACTAGACCTGATTTGGCACATCCAGTCAGCACAGTTAGCAAATATATGGCAAATCCAGGGAGAGAGCATTGGAAAGCAGTGAAGTGGATTTTCAGATATTTGCAAGGTACAGCAGATTATGGCATTATGTTTCAGAGACAGCAGGGTTCTATTTCAGTTGTGGGGTATGTAGATGCAGATTATGCAGGTGATCTGGATGACAGGAGGTCTATGACAGGTTATGTGTTTACACTAGCAGGTGGGCCTATATGTTGGAAGTCTAGTTTACAGGCTACTGTGGTTTTATCTACAACTGAATCAGAATATATGGCAGCAGCTGAGGCTGCAAAGGAAGCGCTGTGGTTAAAGGGTTTAGTCAAGGAACTTGGTGTTGATCAAGGTGGAGTTCAGTTGCATTGTGATAGTCAGAGTGCCATTTATTTGGCAAAGAACTAGGTGTATTATGCAAGAACTAAGCATATAGATGTGAGGTTCCACAAGATAAGGGAATTGGTTTCTACTGGTGATATTCTTTTGGAAAAGATTCATACGGCAGACAATGCTGCTGATATGTTGACAAAGCCCGTTACTATAGAAAGTTCAAGCATTGCTTGGACTTGATCAATGTCTCTTCTTGTTGAAGATGAGGAGTATCCCCTACCCTATATTAGTTCAAGGTGGAGCATGTAATTGTGATCTTCAAGGCGGCTTGATATTCTCCAAGGTGGAGATTGGTGGGTGTGGCTCATATTGTAATGGGTTCGTAACATTAGGTCCAAGAGTCAAGGGGAGGGCCCTGTGGCCCATGGCGGAGCGGAGCGTAGCCATCCGGAATGCTGACAAGAGTTATGTGCGGTATGGATTAGTCGGGTGGGGGGTGCGGGGGGCGTAGCCCCCCGCGGTACGGTATGGGTATTTTGGGAATTTTGCCATGTACCTATAGGAGATATATATGATGTAACCCTAAATCATTTTTGATAGTGGAAATTTCAGGCTCTCCGGTGTGGACGTAGGCGCATTGCCGAACCACGTGATAAATCTTTGTGTATCTTTAATCTTTCTGTTTTTCATATATTGTTTGCGTGTGATTGTTTCAATCCAACAGAATAAAAAGGAAGAGGGAGGAAACAAGTATCACGAGAGAACACTACACCATATGAACCAATTTCGAAAGAAAAAAGATCTACTTTTCTTATGTGGCTAAGTAAGAGATGAAAGGATAGACGAAAGTATGATTTTCCTTGAAAAACAAGAAAGTCAAAAAAGAGAGTAAGGTTTTTTCTCTGTCCCAATAACAGGAGGGATGCTTTTTTCGTCCTCGCTTTTAGTCCCCTTCTTTTCACTCTCGATCCATTCTTTCTTCCTAACAAACATAGCATAAAACTTCAACTTCCAAATTAGCCATGAACTTTGACCAAAAGAAAGGAAAGAGCAACAGGCACACATAGCCATTATATTTACAACAATTCCTTACATTTTGAATCACTAGGATAGAGGCCCGTGCAATGCACGGGTCCGTCAAAATTGGAAAATAAATTAGATGTATTTATTGTTGATGCATTTCTAATTTTGTCATTTGAAAAAAATTAAGTCAAACAATACTAAATCCTAAAAAAATAAAATCAAACAACATTAAATCCTAAATGTATTAAATATGTACTACTAACAAAATAAAGTTGTAAACGTAAAAGTTTCAATAATCCTGGATGGATGCAAATATATTTTCTTTTCTTTATTTTTTTTTTGTTTCCAAATCTTTCTTTAGTGTTTTCACTTATGTTTGTTTTAGCATTTCTCTCCTTTAATTAATTTATTTTTTTAACCACAATTTATTGTATGAACTATGTACAAAATAATACAACTACTTATAAACTTTATACAATAAAGTTGAGAGTAATGTTGTTTAAAAGTAATAACTTATTTTTAATATCATAACACGTGATATTTTGAAAAACCTTATCATCTTTTTGTCTTTTGTCTTTTGTCTTTTTTGTTTAATTATATACAAACTTCATACAATAAAATTGAAAGTGTTATTTAAAAGTAATAACTTAGTTTTAACATTATACCACATGATATTTTGAAAAAACTAATCCCCCCCCCCCCCCCCCCTATGGGAATGATATGAAATTGCATGAAATTATAAATTTCAAAACAAATTAATTAAATTTAATAAAACTATTATTATTATAGATTTATTATGAGTATGTAGGTAATTGTAAATTACAATTTGTCTTTTAAGTTTGCAAAGTATTTGATATATTTATCACGCATATGATAGAAGTGTATGTGTGTGTGTGTGAATTAGAATTATAGGAATGCGTACGTAATAAAATATGATTGTAGATGTATTAGTAATTGTAAATTATAATTTGTCTTTTCACTTTGCAAAGTATTTCTTATATATGTGTTATTATTATTATTATTATGTATTTATGATAATGAATTAAATTTATTATATCTATTATTATAATATATTTATGAGGAGTATGAAATGATATGAAATTAAATTTAAAAAGCAAACGAATGTATGTGTGTGTGAATTAAATTTATAGGTATGTGTGTGTAATAAAATATGATTTTAGATGAATTAGTAATTGTAAATTGCAATTTGTCTTTTAACTTTGTCAAGTATTTCTTATATATGTATTGTGATTATTATAATATATTTATTATGCGTATAAAACAACAATGATATGGATACACAGCAAACGTCACACTGTGCTTTAAATGCGTGTACCATGTACTGTTTGAATTTTTCACACTTTTCTGTGCATCACTTACACAGCACATGGTACATGCATTTAAAGTTGATGTGTCGTTTAGTGTGTCATTTGGTGTGTATCCCTATCATTTTTTAGTATGAAAAGATATGAAATTGTATGAAATAATAATTTTATAAAACAAATGAATTAAATTTATTAAGTGTAAATTTTATATGTGTAAAGCCTTATTTGGGAATAACCAAAACAAAAAAATAAAAACCAAAGCACAAAATCGATTTGCCAAACAAGGCACCAAAATTGTTGACTTTTGATCCAATATATGTGTGTAAAGCATTGTTTGGGAAAAACGAAAACAAAAAAAGAAAAAAAAAACAAAAATAAAGCACAAAATCGGTTTGCCAAACAAGGTAGCCGAAATTGTTGACTTTTGATCCATGAGTTTAGTGTCTTGTTTGGGAAAAAGTGGAAACAAACAAGACAAACATGGCCACAACTGATTTGCCAAACAAGCCCTATTAGTTTTTGAGTGCCTTGTTTGAGTTTAAAAAAAAACACAAACACAAACACAAATAAAGACAAAATTCGGTTTGCCAAACAAGGCATAGCATCTCAATGTATGAGTAAAGGCAAAATTACATATAAGGAGCAAACAATTTAAAGAATTCCAAATTAGGACAAAATTGAAATTGAAATCATTGTTAGGCTCTTTTATAATATATATATATATATAGTAGATAGAATTAACTAACATGAAATTCTAACTTTTTACATTGATGATCAGATTCAAATGCATTATGTGCGTATGTTAATATATATGTATGTGTGCACCAATGTAACAGGATATATGATTGGACCAACCTAATCCCCATGTTAAGGCACATGCATTATAATATTAATACTGAAATGTATTGATACTGAAAAGTATAAGTAACCATAATCAAATAGTCATGGTTAGGATTGATGCTCAACTTAGCAGCAAAGAACATAAAATATACATATATATATATATATGTATATATACGGTATTCCTTTTGAGGTCGGTCTGGTGAATCTGTTACTTAATAGGTGTTTGGCAACAAACTAAAACAAAATTATTTGGCGAACCAGATTGTGTGATTTTGTCCCAAAAAAACACGAGTTAGCAGCATAAATTTGTGATTGGAGTTATTTTGCAATTGAATCTTGGAAGCAAAAAAATGTGCCTAACAGGTTTATAAAATACGAAAATAAAAGGGGCAATTGGAAACTGGTGAGCCAAAACTTCAGTACGTTATCTTAGGCAATTTTCGTCATGTTCTGAAATGCTATTAATCCACTTTTGTGTTACATCGGTGCCACATAGACATGCTTATATATATATAGACCAATTACACTTCAAAACAAAGAAAAATGACATTAGAAATTGTATCTAGGTCACAAGTAGTGGTTACATGTTCAACCTGAGAAAGTAATGGGCTAAGATCCATTAGTAATGGGCCGGACAATTAAAAGATTTTGGATTGTGATCCATGGGTTAGATTTTCAACCTTACAAAGCAGTGGCCAACCTAGGAAATTGACAGAACCGCCAGCCCGGCCCACCCTACTTTGGCTGTGAGTCAGGCGAGTTGTGAGTTGTGCCCGGGTTTGCTCAGGAGAGAAATACTCATGATTGTCCAACCCGGGTGGGGCTAAGCTCGCGGCTTGTTGGCTTTAAATATTTAAAAAAAAAAAAAGAGTGGTTCTATCTACACACACCTCAATTACTCTCTACATCCACATTTTAATGAAACTTTCATATTCCCAATACACCCTTATACAAAATGACAGTAAAGGACAAATAACAAAATAGAACTCTAAAATGATTACTCTTTACACCCACTTCTACTACATAACAAGCGCATTATACTTTAGGCAAAGAAGAGAAGTAGAAATAACTTTTTTTCTATTTTTTTTTTTATTTAGGCAAAGAATTGATTAAAAAAAATTGGATCATTACATGTGGAATTTCTTTTCATTCACTCAAAGAAAGAAAGGTGCTCTTAGAATATGAGGTCAAGCATTAACGAAATCATAACTGGTTGCTTTACATTTGGGCATTAAAAGTGATTGAATTTAACGAAATCAAAAAGTGGTTGAATTAAGGAATCTCACAATTTGTTCGGTCACCAAAGTTGGAACATCTATTGAGTGTTCGAATTGTTGAATCGCACACTTCACTCAAGTTCAGTATTGGTTTGCCGATCTGTTATGCAACTCATTGCCAATCCTGTGCGAATAGATCCTAACCCTAACATTCTAAAGGTCGATTTTTTTTTATCAACACAATTGAATAAACCATATAAAATTGATAAAATTCATCCCAAAAACAAATAGTACATAAAAATATGATTTACATAGACAGATAGAAGGAATCACAAATTTCCGAAGAAATTGAGCAATGGCTTGAGGAAGATGAATGGAGAACATTGGGTGTAGACAGCAAAATTAAGGAATTGGATAAGTTTGTTGGTTTTAAAGTGTATGGGTATTTTGGGAATGAGGGGTGGGTAAGGAGAGTAAAGTGTTTTAATTAAAGTAAAAATGGTGGGTGTAGAGAGTAGGTGGGTGTAGTGAGAAAATAAGGTGGGTGCAGATAGAGCCACTCAAAAAAAAAAACCATAGAATAAAAAAAGTTAAATATCATTGATATCCCTTGAGGTATCACCTTATATTATATACTCCTAGGGCCGGTTCCGAGTATTTGGAGGTCCGAGACGAACTACCAAAAGAGAGGCCCCTTTACATTTACATATAAATTTTTTTAAACACATTGAAGTTCATTTTTGACAACCTTTTAAGATAAAATCATATATTTTTTTATTGCTAGCTAATAAGTGGTGCATCCAAGTAACTTTAGGATTGCCTACATACCAAAGAGAGGACTTTACCTAACCCCAAGGATCAAGCACAATGTAGTTCTCCTAAACTACCCACCCTGGCCAAAGGCCTACAAATCACACATGTTCATTTAAAGGTTCTTCATTATCATTCACATTATTGCCCAGAGCCACAAAAAGGAGGTTAAAAAGTTTGTGTTCAAAATTCAACTAGTCCCACTGTATTAGACATGGGTCCACTGCCACATTATTTGAGAAATACTTTTGAGATAAAAATTCAGAAAGCATGACATTACTCATAATAATAATAAAATAATAAAAAACAATTTTCCACAAATTTCAGTGGGTTGCGAGGCGGGGCGAGCTGGTGAATTAGTAGGTTGGAGGGGCCAGGCAAAGGAAGGGATACAGATGGCAATTTTCTCCGCCCCCTTGGTAATCCGCTCCACTCCACTCCTAATGATAAGGAGTTGGAGTCCAATAAAATCGTAAAGGAGTGGAGTTGTGTTTGCTTGTAGTTATGCGCGGGCGTGCCAGAGCCAAACGGCCTTGGTGTGTGCAAACTAATTTCCTATATGCTTGAGTGAGTGATACTCAAGGCTTTGAGACTAACTTCTAATGGGTGATTGTGTGTGATGATTAGGAAAGTACCCTCACCAAAAATCCTATGGCAGTACTGAAGCGCACAAGCCAATTAGTGCCGAGTTTACCAAGTAAACAATCACAAACGATTAATAAAATATGACGATATCTTATTGATTGTTTGAAAAATAACAAAAAAATCAAAGAACAGGATCAAAACATGCTCTGATTTTTCAAAAGAGTGAAAATAGTAAAAACAACAAAGAGGACATACCTATTTGCTATAGATGCAAAATAAAGAGAACACAAAGGTTTAAATGCTTTGAATGTTGTGTATGAATGATGTGGATGCTGTTGAGTGCTGTTTTCGAGATGACGCGAAGTCCTTTGCACGGTTGGCCTACCTTTGTATTTATAACGACCTCAAAGCGCTCCTGATATGGCAAGGACTCCTTGACTTGCGCTCCAAGCAGAATATACATTGCAGAATTCATATTAGGTCTAGGATTGTCAGACATAGAGTGTCTAGAAGAAGGAGGATAAGACAGTATATTGTCTCTTTTGTAAAAATTCTCTAGAAGAAATACTTCTACCCAAAGATAATTTACTAGTTTGAGAAGGGGAAAAAGTAAATTCAATATCACCATCTTTAGATTGAGTGATTTGATCAATAAGGGCTTGTGGATATCGCAATTTTCTTTCTTTTACCCACATCTTTTCTTTTAAAATTCTTTTAAAATTTTAAATTCAAAACAAATGAGTCGCCACTTAATTTTTCAAAGGAAAACTAAGAAATCATTTCAAAAGGGAACTGATCTTTTTGTGAAACCAAAGATTAAATTGTTAGGAAACTGTGTTCTCAGAATTCATTGACAGCGCAGCGCGTATAAGTTGGTACTGCAAAAAAAAATTACGTGAAAACTACAATAACCCTACAAGGGCGGAACTAGGGTTACCTTAAACTGCTAAAACGGATTGTTGTAGTAGACGAATCGAGAACACGGGCTCGATAACAACTCACGATCTTCTACCGTATTCCTTTGCTGCCAGAATATCGAACTGAGTGTGGGCTCATTCGAAATCCTTTCTGTTTTCTGCTATCCCTCTTTTACGCTCTCTTTTCTATTCCGAGTTATAATTCTCTATATAGAAAAATGCTAGCTGAGGAGAGAGCCAAAGCAGCATATATATAGGCTACGATAGAGACCATAAGAATTCAATAAGGAATAGGCTTCCTTATGGAATTAGGAAACCCTAATTCAAACTGAATCAGATTCTTATTTCCATAAATTATAATTCATACCACTAAAGAATTATAATTGCACTCCTACCCTTATTTCAAAAATATATTTCGAGCTCCATGTTATTAAATGCTTATTATCTCCCCATGTTAAGATTACAGATATCCATTAATTAAATATAATTACTGTCAATCATATTCAATTAATTTCTTAAAATTCTTTGAGATCCTTTGCGTAACTTATCTGATATGTCGGATACAAAATCCACCTGCAGGGTTTGACATAATCAAAACTTATAAGCTTTCTCAAGGGGATATCATCAATCCCAAAATTGAGACATGGATTCCATCATTAATTAATATCCACCACACAATTAATATTGCCACCCAATCCAATGAGATATTGACCCATTTAAGGATCTCACCCTTTTAGGGATCAAAGTGTAAATATCAAATGTACGTGTCTACAAATTAATTTAGGATTTAGAGCATAAGCACTCATAATATCCATGAGGTATTAATTATCTTATAAGTCAGTATAAAGATAATTACCCCAAGTCAGTCCCGTTTAATACACAAAGTGTACCAGCATAGTGAGTTGAAACTATACCGTTTTCCGCAGTCAAGACAAACCTACTACAACACCATGTTGCAGTCCTACCGATGGTGTGTCCAATCCCATCTAAGACTGTAAACCAAAATCTTACATTCTATAATATCTGATGGCCTGATCTTCCGTGTGTAAGCCGAACTCTACACACCCAACCACCTACTATATAAAATGAGAGACACACATGCATAATATTATATAAATAATATAATACAAATATTTCCCACACAGATTCTCATAAAAAATGGATTAACTGATTTTATTAAATGAATAATAAATCAACTACATAAAGCATGGCTTTTAGTATATATCCCTAACATAAACTAGGTCCGGGGATTATAGAATGAGAAGGGAAGGAGCCCATCGGACGAAAACACCCCTTCTCATCCTATCTCGCGATAGGCCTCTACTTAACATCCTTTTAATCGATTTATTAATTTAAATGTGACATCAACTAATACATATGTATAAATATACATTACAAAGGCATGTCTAAAGGGTGTAAGATTGCAAGTGGTAAAATATCATTCAAAAATCACATAATTCGAGTAGCAAGCAATATGATATGCAATAGGGAATAAGAGAACTTACCCGGGATCCAGCCGCGATATTAAACGTACAATGCAAACAAATGAAAGAAAATCCTAAAAAAGAGTCTCTAATCACATGTATTCACATAAGGCAATATCCTAATTCTAATGTGTCGCACATGAGATTGAAAAATCAATAAAATCAAGAAACCAAAATACACTAAAGAGGGATTCAAGAAATCATACCTTGATAGCGCTACAAAACAAATGGTTAGTCCACATGGTATACAAGATATAAAGTTGGATCTTAAATAACAATTATAAACTTCTAGCTTAAATCTATCTAATGTAATTAAATCTAAAAGCAAATAAGTCCTAATTACAAGCGTCAAGCCATATGGATGAATATCTACATGAACAAGAATAAATTATAAAATACTCAATGATTTAGATCACTTAAACTTTGAATTCAAGCTTAACTAACCATTATTGAAACATGGTTTAAACCTTAACTCATGAAAATATAATCTAAGCCATTACTTATAAGATTGATCAAAATTGTCACAGAATTATGAAAATTGCTGAGAGTAGATCAGAAATTCAAATAAATAAAAAGCATGGTTCCCATGGTTTGATCTTGGTGAATTTTGGACACAAGATGCCTCTGTGTGTCTAGTTTTTATCCCAAAAAAGAAATCAAAGTTTCAACGGTTAGATCTCCGGGAATTGGACAAAAACCAGACATCACTTAGAATTCTACAACCCTCTGTCCAGAGTTCTTGCACGATTTTATAAAAATAGTAAAAAAAATCAGAAATGCTTTGTTCTTTTTAGGGTAGCTTCCTAACACATTATCCTACTTAGAAAAAATTATTTTGGGCAACAAGTGCAAGGTTAAGGTTCTGATTTGCTTGTTTCAAAAGAGTGTTACTGTTCTGAAACTCTGGACAGATTATGGTTGTTCCACAAAACCCTTGATCAAACCACCCAAAGCGTAAAACTACCTTAAAACAAAAATTACAGTGGTAGAACTTTAAGTTATAAACACTTTCCAAGTGGTTTCATTCAGTTTCAATGGTCTGATTTCGAACTAAAAATCCTTGATCAAAAGGTGGTCATTGAATTCACTGCACCATTTGTTCAAGTTAAACTTTCGCTTGTTAATCCCAACTATTAAACCAATGAGTTGGACTTAAAACCAAACCATTTCTTCTACCATTTGATGGTCATTGAAGACTAAAGACATCGATATTTAGAGATTTCATTGAAGTATGAATGACCTTCATAAAATCTTAAGATAATGAACCTAAACCATAGGGATTAGATTAGATTCAAACCATTTCACCTACCATTTGATGGTCATTGGAGACTAAAGACACACATACATGTAGGTTTTAAATAAAGTATGAAGAACTCCTCAAACCTAAGAAAAGATTAGCTTAAGCCATAGAGATGGACTTAAACTAAACTACTTCTCCTACCATTTGATGGTCATTGGAGACTAATAACACTTGAACTCATGGGTTTTAATGAAGTATAAAGGACTTCATAAAACCTCAAAGTAATGATCTCAAACTATGGATGAAGTTTGGACTCATTAACTCAATATACTAAAAATCAACCTCAATCTCCTCATAAATCATGAGTTTATAAGGACATTGAGGGACTCTAAACACATCACTACACCATATTGACTATTTTGTAACGGGCAGGTTTTACGATATGTAACAGATATACCCGTTACTGAATTGTAACGGATATATCCGTTACAAATTTTGAAAAACCGTTACTAATAGCCATTATTTTGGTTACTTAACTTATGTAACGGTTGTATTTATATTTGTAACGGTTATGTCCATTACAATATTTTAATTTTTAAAAAAAAAGATATATATTTAACAAACTATCGGGGTCTTTCTCTTGGGGTCTCTTTGAAGAAGAGGAAGAGAGAGAAATGAGAAGGAAAGAGAAAGGGAGAAAGTCGCTTCTGCCGCCGCCACCCGCTACCGCCGTCGCCCATTGGTACGCCTTCCTCCTTCTCCTTCTCCTTCTCCTTCTTCTTCTTGAAACCCTAGATCTAAATCCCTTTTCTTCTTCTTCTTCTTCTTCTTCTTCTTCTTCTTGAAACCCTAGACCTAAATCCCTTTTCTTCTTCTTCTTCTTCTTCTTCTTCTTGAAATTGAAACCAAGTCTAACCCCCACATCCATATCTTAACCCTAGATCTAAATCCCCTTCTCTTTGTTTCATATATAATGTGTTGTACATCATGTACTTGTTTGATTCAATACATTTTCGTTGGGTTGGCTTCATTTCATTTTTCTTTCCAAACTTGCTGAGTCACATTGTATCTATTTGGCACTATTGACTGTACAAACTAATATAGTTAAGGTGAGATCTGTTAATTGGAGTTATTTATTTCATTAAAATTGCATGGAATTATTTGTTTTTGTAGGGAAGCTGAATTGGGGGCTCTCTGTTATTGACAGCTACATGTTGCTGAAAGAAGGTGGGGAGCTAAGTCCAGAAGAAATCTTTCTTGCTGGTGCTCTCGGCTGGTGTATTGAGGGCCTGGTGAGTGCCTTGGTCTTGGGATCCTTCATGTGATTTTGGTTTTGTATTGGGATGTGATTATATGGTATTACTATTTTAATCATCGAATTCCTTTGATATTCTTTTTAAAAATTAAAATTAAAAAACTGATCATGAAATTCTAAGAAGAGCAGCAAATCAGATATCATGGAGAAAAAGCTTGAGTTTGACACTTTTGAGCATTAGAAAGTATGATGTGAGTATACCAGTTGTAGCACAAGGATTCCAGCAATATTGTTGTATGTATAGATGCTTTTCCTTCATTGTCAACACATGGGAAGTCCAACTTTAGTACTAAGAAAATTTTCAGCAATAACTTAAAAAGTTTTTTTGTGACTAAATGATAATAGAGTAATGCTTTGCTTTCTAAATTTTGTACCCCAAATGTGGATCCCAACACATGTGCCAGTGGTACCACCTTCAATAATGATGGAGCACTTCAACACCCTCCAATCAAAATCAAGTGGGGTGTCTGTCACATATGTTGGAAATCACATTTAGGATACAATTTTGTGAAGCATATCATTACTCGCGGAAATAAATGACTTCTTATACTAAGATTTAGAATTCCAAGAAAGCTAAAGGATTCATCAATCTAGTATCTTATACTTTCAAGGGCATTGAGTGAACAACCTCATTAAATGAGAAAGGACTAATAGTCAATAATTAACATGGAGGTAGTTAATTTTGCACGTTAAAATATTGATGTAGAGTGACATATAAACATTTTTAATCCAATTTGTTTGAGTAATTTTCTCTTTCCATGGTTATCATACCTCTGGTGGCAAAGCATTTCCTTTACTCCTTCTATTACTGAATTTGTGAGTCACTTTCATCCTGTTTTATTTCTTCTTCTTATTTATTTTATTTTTTCCTTCCTTAAAGTAATAGAGTGGAAATAAACTGCAGATTCTGAATTTGTGAGTCACTTCCATCCTGTTTTATTTCTTCTTCTTATTTATTTATTTTTTTCCTTCCTTAAAGTAATACTACCTCCGTCCCATTTTATGTGTCCATCTTAGGGAATCCAACTATTTAAGGGGACAAAAAGAATCTACACCTACTTTCCACAATTGCCCATAATCATTGCACTTTCTTTTTTTGTTTTGTTTTAGTGTTGATTGCAAAGAAGGGTAGTTTGAAAAATTAAGTAAAATTTGTATACTAATTTAGGAAAGTGGACAACAATTTTGGGACATCCCAAAAAGGAAAGATGGACACATAAAATGGGACAGAGGAAGTATGTTGAAAAGTTTAAACTTTTGAAGTCATTTAGGCATGGAGAAAAACCAAGGGATTTTGTTTTCCCTCTGTTTTTCTTTTCTTCAATGAATCCGCAAACCAAATAAATCCTTAGCGAAATCAACCTATAGAAGAATCAGTATATCTTCTCATGTTCATTGTTTTTTAGCATTCAAATTCTTTTTCCTTGTTGGATCATGATATAACTATTATAACATAGAACACATTAATAAGTGGTGGTTGGTAGCATTAGTTGACTTGGGAAACCAGCTAGTGTTCTAAATTTCAGGGAGCAAAATAGCACTGTCTGCATTTGCTAATTTCTTTAGTTACATCAATAATTACCCAATCCACAATGGTGCATTATGTGCATTTTTTAGGCTGCAACTTAGGTGGGCTAACCTAAGCCTGGTCGTACCCCAACGCGAGTTTATAAGTGCTTGGTCAACTTTTTATTGATTTTGGAAAAAGCTTCGGATATAAATCACAAACCCAGATGGTGTATTATGTGCACTTAGGCGAGCTAAATACTCAATATATAAGTTTAAGGGATCGACTACTACACCCATTGCCAAATGGTTTTGGGTTATGCGCACGCACATATCCCAATACGACACCATTATTACTTTAGGTGAAGAGTAGAGGCTCCAATTTGGTGTTTTTTTTTCCCTATTTCACAACAATTTAGTGTACTACTCAAGTTGGAATGTACCTCAATGAGAGGATCTGTGAGCAGATATTGAATTTGATTCTTATTTTCTTTCCAGAAGTTCCTTTGATAACAAGTAGATTATACATGAATATGTAGAAAATTTAGGGAAAAAGATGTGGGAACTGTATCAGTAGCTGCATCTTGGATTTTCACTTAGACTAACTCAGGCAATCAGGTAAGTGTTGGGAGATATTTTTGTGGTTTTTTTAGGCTCTGTTTGGTTCACGATTTGGGTAAAAAAACAAGAATAGAACAATGAGAAAACGTTATTCTTTCTTTTGTTATTGAGGAAAAGACTGAAGGAAAAGAAAACTTCTTACTTTTGTATCCATTTGCCTTTTCTTTCTTTTTTTGGTTCCTTTCTTGATTTTCTATTAAATTTGAGTTTTGTTTTTAAATTGTACCAATAGTATTTATTTGCTTGAGAGAGAACACAATTGAACACAAAGCTGCCAGTAGCACTTCTTTGAACACTGGGAAGCTGGACAAAGATACTGACAAACAAAGCTGCCAGTAGCACTTCTTTGAACACTTTGCATGAACCTTATTTGATCTACTTTGAACTCCCTTGCAATCATTTACAATTGTTTTTACATTTTTTTATAGCTATGTTGAGTTATGGTGATGCAAAACAAATATGAAGGCATCTTAAACATAATTAAACAGATCTATTGTGTTTAATTAAACAGGTCAAATTTCGTGAGCTTCTCCGTTGTAGCTTGGTTCACACCGTGTGTGGGACTTGGAGGTTTGAATCTGTTCCTTTTGACTTTCTTTAGCCGAATCAGTATTTCTTATCTTCGATTTGCTAGGGAAAACAAGAATTGAGCTGAAATATAGCTTCAACTAAAAATTTGTTAGCTGAATTCGGTATATGAATTCTCAGTTTCTCATTGATTTTCCTTTAAACTTAGTTGTGAATCTGTGAATAATTCTGCAAATAAAGCCCTTTATGTTGGGATTTCTTAGTCTCATTTTTTTTCATTGCAGCAACGCTTCATTGTGGGTGATCTGATGATGTGGCTTTCTATTTCGTGAGCTTCTCTTAACCTCTATGTGATTTATTCCTACCTTTGAATATATAGCTCCTTTGTGTAGACCAAATGAAAAGAGATATTAGTTCTTTTTGGTTTGTTTGAATTAATATTGCAAATCTAAGTTTGACAAGAATTCTAGTTTTGATCTAGTTGGGAGCTATTTATTTGTGACTAAGAACTACCTTGAAGATGACACTTGTCTCTATGCTATGGCTAAGAACTACCCAATAGTCTTGGCGCTCTCATTGTTCGAAATGGTAAGCAAATTATGTTTTACGTTATGATATGATGTTAAAAAAAATACTATGGTACTGCTATATGTAGTCTCAAGTACTTACTTGATACTTTAAGTCTCCTTGTGCTTTGCAAAAAATATCAATAAATAATAATCTCATCTCAAGTTTAACAAATAGGGCCACTAGATTAAGATTTTTAACAATTGTTGATAGTTACTTTCAATTGTTTTAGAAAGGTTATGGGCTAATAATACTTTGGATTTTGCTAAGTTGGTTAACATTATAGAGAAACAGAAGAATTTCGGAATTGATCAAAACTTCAAAACCCTGTGTAAAAAAAGTTACGCAAACCTCGTTCCATCTAGGGGACCCTCGTAGATTTACAAATTCATTGAGTAACTGCTTAATTGGTATTACCATGTTATGGGACCCTTGTTTCCTTAAAATCTATTTAGTTTCTATATTTGTTCATAAGGTAGATATAACAGTAATTAGCAGATTACTCTTCCTCTGAAGCTTGAACCTTTATGTTACAAGGTACAAAAAGAACTTATCTATTTCACTTACTATGCAGTCCCCTGAACTGGATTAACAAACCAAGTTTTAGTGGACTAACTTCCAATCTTGGCAAACAATCTGCACATTGTTTTGGAAAGAGGTAAACTATGAACATTGTTAATCTTTCGTTTTTATATTCTACCGGTAGATATGACTCCTAAGAGATTCTTTTTTTTTTTATGATCGAGGGCTGAATGTATGTGGCGTGTTGGTTCCTCCCCACCAGTACACCCTTTTTCTTGTTGCTATGTCACTATGGTAATTTCCTATCTTTGGTTGTGAGAACTAACGTAATGCATAACGGAATCACGGTTAACAAATAATGCAAAAATAAAAAGACTTTTTCATCACTTAAACTTGAAAAAAAACTTAGTTTTTGAGGTTTTGAGTAGTGAAACGGAAAAGCGCTTATCCGAATGCTACGAAACCTTACTCGTACCTCAAACATACCTAAAGAAATTTGTGGGAACTAACGGTATGCATAACGGAATCACAGTTCACAAATAATGAGAAAAAATGACTTTTTCATCACTTATGCTTGAAAAACCTTAGTTTTTGAGGTTTTGAGTAGTGAAATTGTAAACCGCTTATTCGAACGCCACAAAACCTTACTCACACCTCAACCATGCCTAAAGAAACTTATGGGAACTAACGGAATGCATAACAGAATCACGGTTAACAAATAATGCAAAAAAAAAAGACTTTTTCATCACTTGAATTTGAAAAAACCTTAGTTTTTTGAGATTTTGAGTAGTGAAACGATAAAGCGTACATCCGAATTCTACAAAACCTTACTCGCACCTCAAACATGCCTAAATAAACTTGTGGAAACTAATGTCATGCATAATGGAATCATGGTTCACAAATAATGCAAAAAATGACTTTTTCATCACTTAGGCTTGAAAAAACATAGTTTTGGAGTAGTGAAATTGTAAACCGCTTATCCGACCGCCGTGAAACCTTAATTGCACCTAAAACATGCCTAAAGAAACTTGTGGGAACTATCGAAATGCATAACGGAATCATGATTAACAAATAATCCAAAAAAATGACTTTTTCATCACTTAGACTTGAAAAAAACTTAGTTTTTGAGGTTTTGAGTAGTGAAACGGTAAAGCGTGCATCCGAATGCTATGAAACCTTACTCGTACCTCAAACATGCCTAAAGAAACTTGTGGGAACTAACGGTATGCATAACGGAATCACAGTTTACAAAATAATGCGAAAAAAAATAACTTTTTCATCACTTAGGCTTGAAAAAACTTAGTTTTTCAGATTTGAGAAGTGAAACTGTAAACCGCTTATCCGAACACCACGAAACCTTACTCGTACCTTAAATATGCCTATAGAAACTTGTGGGAACTATCGAAATGCATAATGGAATCACGGTTAACAAATAATGCAAAAAAAAATGACTTTTTCATCATTTTGACTTGAAAAAAACTTAATTTTTGAGGTTTTGAGTAGTGATACGGTAAAGCGTGCATCCGAATGCCACGAAACCTTACTCGTATCTCAAACATGCCTAAAAAAACAATAGAATCAAGGTTCACAAATAATGCAAAAAAAAAATTACTTTTTCATTATTTAGGCTTGAAAAACTTAGTTTTTGAGATTTTGAGTAGTGAAACTGAGAGTGCATGTGAAGCTTAACGTAATTTATTTATATCTTGACTCATATGTGGTTTATTTGTGTTGTCAAGAGTGTGATCCATAGTTGAACTATTATTTTGAATAACAGCACATTCAAGAAGAGGCATACTGGAGATCAGAAAATTCGCACAAAAATCCATTGGTTGCGACAAAGGATGTAAGAGTGCATATGAAGCTTAACAAGTACATTTGGAGCAAGGGTATCTGTAGTGTCCCAAGGCGGGTAAGAGTTTGCATTGCTCATCAGAAGAATGATGATGAAGGTGCAAAAGAAGCTCTACAAGAGCTCAAGGGCACCAAGGTTGAAGATGATGATTGATTGGTCAATTCCTTCCAGCACCATATGTGATATTGGGAGGAATGATACATGAGAATCTTTGTTTTCTAAGTGTTGAGTATTTTGAGATTGATTAGTGTTATTAAACTTAAAACATGGTTAGGTTGGTGTCTTGAGATTTTGTTGGTTAAATATACATGTATAGACAATTTTCTTGCTCTGATTATTATGGAATAATTTTGTTGTGTTCGGTATATAGATTGAGCTTGTTATTTTTGTGTTTGGTATGAATTAATATGCTTGTTAATTAGGTGCAATTAAAAATGTGGAAGCATATAAATTAATTACATTTTTTTTTATTTGTATTTAAAATTTGTAACGGGAATACACGTTACAAAATCCGTTACTATTTTATGCATTATGGAAAATAGTAACGGATATAACCGTTACTAATACGTTACAAACCGTTAGTAATTTTTTCAAAAAATAAAAAAAATTGGATATCTATCCGTTACTAATTAGTAACAGATATATCCGTTACAAATATCCGTTACAAATTTGTAACGCCCTATTTGTAACGGGTATATCTGTTACAAATATTTTTTGTAACGGATTTTCCCGTTACAAATCGGGCCATATGGTGCATGGACTTAAGTAAGACATTGAAAGTCTTATAAATCCAAGGAGATAAACATAATCAAAAGAAAATGACCAAGACTTTACTTCAAAATTTTATTAAGCTTTAACCATTGAACTATTTTGATCCAAACTAATGACATAAAAGCTCAATCACAATATATGTGGTGTGTGATGAAATGAAGTGAGAAGAGAGGTTTTGAAAATGTGTAAAAGGTCCTAAATACCTGTATATTGTGATTGAGCTACTAAATACACTAATTAGTTTAGAGTTTTACCTCTAATGATCCTCAACTTCTTGTTTGCTTTAAGGCCTTCCAAATGGTGATTAAGCTCCTCCTTTGCTCTTTCTTCCAACAAACCTCTCTAATACTCTCTTGATTTTGGGTGAGAATCAATATAGGAATCCCAACATTCTAATGTTCCACCTTACAAACAAGGGATATACACCTTCTATTTATAGGCAATCTTTAGGGGTTATTTTGGGAAATTCGCAGCCAAAACCCTACTTTCCGCCGCCATTTTGAAGGTATAAACCGACCTACTTTCGGACAGACTGTCACAAAAATGCGGCACTCGGAGAAACGTAGCGGCACTCACTGGATGCCGGAGCGGCACTCCGCACCGGCATTCACTGACTGCCGTTCGTGCACCCTGACTGCCGTTGCACTGCAATTCAGCACTATTCAGCACCTTAATTTCATTTCATGTCATTTAAATGTAATTTATGTATTTACTTAAGACATTAAATGTAATTAAGGAAATACCCCCCATTTGGATTCAATAAAAATATATAAAAAAAATCAAAATCCTTAAAGAAAAAAAGTCAACTCTCCCTCTGAAGGCAAAATATCGATTTTCTGCACAATTCTCCTTAAAAGCCTTTCGATTTCACCATGATTCCTTTCATTTAAAAATTCTTTAAAATCATTTCTAGCATAAAGGAGACCCAATGAACAATTACCAGGACTTTTCATCTTGAAATTCGGAAATTTTATGATTGACTCCCTTTTGACCCGTTGACTTTTCACTAGGTCAACTGTTGACTTTGTTTATCGGGGTTCATGCTGAATTTTTCTCCTTTTTTCTTTTATTTTTAAATTGGAAGAGCTTTCGGAAGAGTTTGAATCACCTTTTGGAAGTCCTAAGTTAGTTCGGACATTGTCATCATCGGATCTTAGAGGTAATACTCCCCTTAATTCGACGTTTGGTCAAAATTGGGGTGTCTACAGGGCTAGAAGAACTGGTACAAGTGGTACTGCATTTGGTAAAGTCCAGTCCGTGGGGAAATTTATTTCATCCCACTTGATTAATCTGGGAATAACAATATTTGTGGTTAAACAGTTGCTATCAATAACAACTGTTTTTCCTAGTTCACTTCTTAGTGCATCATTAGGACATAAAGTATTCACTACTTTATAGTATATTCTATAAGTAATGTTAATGGTGCTAGTACTAGGTGATATGTCCAGAAATGTTCTGTAGTAGTCCAACCGCCACGTGTTCAGCCAATAGCCCGGGAAATCCGGATTGGGGGCGTGGAGCCCACACTCCCGAGATGACCAGCTGTTGCCGCCCGGGATACTCGGCAGCTGGGACACGAGGCGTGGGGAGTGCCCATGAGGCGCGACAGGGATCACATTTTCAACGTTTCCTTATACAGCCACGACTCTATCAAGAAGAATCAATAGTTTCCTAAACCACTTAGGAAACTCCCCAAATATTGTACAAATCTATTGTGCTTAGATTAGGCTTCCTAATCTAATAAAATTACCATGTAAAGTTGGACTCTTACACCTATAAAAGAGCCCAACTATCCTCCCTAGGGGGATCCGGATATCAACTCTCTGAGCATACAATCATACACCAGAGAACTCACCACCATATACGCATACACCCGGCCGGTGTTACTGGTAGTGCCGCCTACCGTTGTCGGCTCACCAGGCCTACCGGTGATCTGCTAGTGAGAAGCGCATAGACGCACCCGTGGACGTAGGTCACCTCGTTAACGGGACCGAACCACATACAAATCCTTTGTGGCTTTATTTTCTGTCTATATTACTCTTACCAATTTTTGGCATCATCAGTTTGGCGCCGTCTGTGGGAAATCGAAACAGTTTCCTCATCAACAAAAATCTTTGACTGATCGACATGCCGCCGAAGAGGGGTAAGAAAACCGCCGATTCAACCGGTCAGGAGGACCTACAGATCGAGCCACAAGCTACCTCCATGACTATTGAACAGGTCACGGCAGCGCTGGAACAACTCTTGGAGGGCCAGCTCCGAACACAACAGCAGATAGAGGCGCTCATGGCCCAACACGAAAAGGTGGTTGGGGACCACGAGAAAGCCCCTTCGTCGGAGAAGCGGCCTGAAAAGAGTGTTCCTAGCCGGAGGCCCGCCCGGACGCACGAAAAGGCCCGATCCGCTCCGGCGCCCCAACCAGATCAAGAACGTCACGCAGAGGAGGAACGTAGCCAGGCTCCTAAGCGCTCGCAGAATGGACCTCGGTACGTCCCCCGCCGAGCGCGTCGAGTGGAGGACGCCAGGATCCTCATTGAACGGCGACGAGCGGCAAGGGGAGAAGCGTCCGGACAAAAAACCCGGGAGTCGGTCGACGATCCACCCGTCTTGAGCCGGGGGGATCTTAGGCATAGACTATCCCAAACACACGGTCGAGTGCTATCTCCGAGGTCGACGCGTTTTGAGGATGAAGCCTCGTCCTCTGACCCTACCTACCACTCTGACATGGAAAGGAGGACCGGACGCACTGAAGTCAAAGCCCAGGTCGAGGAGTTGCAACAACAGATTGAAAGGCTGAACCGCAAATCCGGCCACGACCTCACAAACACAGAAATAGAGTCACCCTATACTACCCGGGTGACGCAGTTCCCAATTCTGCGGAAGTTCAAACCCCCTTATCTCAGGTTATATGACAGTAAGGGGAGTCCGGTGGACCACATCCGTACCTACAAGGCGCAGATGGCACTAGTAACTACAACGGACGAGTTGCTGTGCCTAGCGTTCCCCAGTACTCTAAAGGGATCAGCCGCACAGTGGTTCCATGCCCTGAAGCCCCGGACGGTTGACAACTTCAAAGCCCTCGGCAAACTCTTCATCAGTCAGTTTGTCGGGATACTAGACCGATCACAACCGGACACCCAACTGCTAGCCGTCAAGCAGCAAAAGGGTGAATCTTTAAGGGAATATGTGGATCGTTTCAACCAGCAGAGGCTCCTGATCCGCAACCTCAATGAGACGGCCGCAATCATGGCCTTCTGCTCGGGAGTTCAACACACCAAGGTAGCCACTTCGTTTCATCGAAACCGACCGGCAACCCTGGTGGAGCTCTCGGAAAGAGTTGGAAAGTATATCGATACCGAGGAGTTCTTGAAGGCGAAATGCGCCAGCCAGGCAGGGGATGAATCCCCAAAAGCCAAGCGCAAGCGCGAGGGATCAGAGAAGGTGAAGGAAAAAGTGGTTTAAAGTTAGAGTTTAAACGCGCAGCGGAAATAGGTTAAGCTATAAAACTTTTGGTATTCCAGGATCTACTACTTGTCAATTCCATAGATGCGTACAAGGGGTGCAAGAATTATACCTTAGTGTCTTGAACCCAATTCTGAAACTTTAACTTCCAGCAGCCTGCACTAGATGATCTTCACCCTTATGACTCCTGCGGATGCCTGCCGGAAAGACTAGGGTTGGTGGGAACCCTAATAGAGAGGATAGGAAGGTTTTGGGAAGACTATGATAGTTTCTGCAGCTTCTGCATATAAAAACGACGATCACTAACTTCCAGAAAGCAGCTGCCCTATTTATAGATTTCCAGAACCGACCTAGACTTCGATCGATCGAAGTGACTTCGATCGATCGAACCTTCGATCGATCGAAACAAGTTCGATCGATCGAACCTGCTGACTTCAAGCGATCGAACATACTTCGATCGATCGAACCTGTCTTAACAGCTTCCTCAAGTGTCTTTCCAAGCATCCTAGCGGAGCTAAGAGTGGGACCTCCTAGGCTCTTTATTGTTGGCTCAGACCAGTTTGTTAATTACCATGACCAAACTCTTTGATCATCAAACTAACTAACTGGTCAGTTAACGTTTATTCCACTATAAAACGATAACTGAACTCCAACGCAAAAGAACATATCCGAAGCGATAACTAGACTTGTATGGTGTACTAATGTCCCTCTACCGTCAGCATTCGTAATCATATTCAGGTAGTCGGATAACTGTTACTGTCAACCTGAATCATGATTACTTCTTGTATTCCTTGAGTCCCATTCACTACTCATGATTACCAAACATGTTGATAACTCTTATCAACAAGACTGCAGTACTCAGTAATCAACTTGGTGACATTCTCAAGGGAATGCTTACTCTGAATCAGAGGGTAGATTCTATCTTGACAATATATGTTCACAACCCTATGGACATGACATACCCAAGATACCCAGGTGTTGATCTTCTATAGACCTCACTGATTGGTAAGTCAAAGCAGCCATATCTATAGTCTGTGTTCATAATCATCTCAAGATTGAGAACACGTACCTTATACAAGTTATGAGTTCCTATTGACTGTTGACAGCCTTAAGCGTCAATAGGAAAGCTCAGGTCCGTCAATGCACTATAAGCACTAGCATATCAACTAAGAGCTACACTCTAGTGATTGAGATTAATCACTCCACCCAATGGTAGTTAATTATGCTACAGTGTAGACCTGATGAGGTATCCAGTCTCATCATCCACTGTGACATACTCTAAGTATCAAAGAATAGTAATTCGTATCTCACTTGTGTGTATCTCATACACACACGAATTGCTTACTATGATACTTAAGGACAAAACAATCATCTCATGAAAGAAACATACACAATGAAATGTAAAGCTGATATCCATATATTATAATGCTAATGTCTCATACATAAAGTAATGGTTTGAGGGCACAAACCCAACAAACTCCCACTTGCACTCATAACTATTCAGAACTACATCTAAGACCTAGAATATCTAGATGACGATCAAAGACCTTCTGTGGTAAGGCCTTTGTAAACGGATCAGCAAGATTGTCAGCGGTGGCAATCTTGGTGACAGTCACATCTCCACGTTGAACTATATATCGGATTAGGTGATATTTCCGCTCTACGTGCTTTCCCTTCCCGTGGTTCCTTGGCTCCTTGGACTGAGCCACTGCCCCACTATTATCGCAGTATAGCGTAATAGGTGACAGCAACGCTGGTACCACCTCGAGTTCCATAAGGAACTTCTTGAGCCAAACAGCTTCCTTTGCGGCTTCACAAGCAGCCACATACTCAGCTTCTATAGTTGAGTCTGCAATGCATTTCTGCTTAATGCTCCTCCAACTAACAGCACCACCTCCCAAGGTAAAGAGATGTCCGGATGTCGACTTTCTCGAATCTTTATCTGACATAAAGTCCGAGTCAGTGTATCCTACTGGAATTAACTCACTTGCGCCGTACATAAGCATGTAATCTTTAGTTCTTCTCAAGTACTTAAGAATGTGCTTAACGGCTGTCCAGTGCTCTGGACCAGGATTCGATTGATACCTGCTAACCATGCCAACGGCAAAGCAGATATCTGGTCTAGTGCATAACATCGCATACATGAGACTTCCCACTGCCGAGGCATAGGGAATTCCTGCCATGCGATTCCTCTCCTCTTGTGTCTTTGGACACTGGTCCTTGGAGAACGCTAAACCATGCCTGAAAGGTAACAAACCTTTCTTCGAATTATCCATTGAAAACCTAGTTAGCACTTTCTCGATATAACCAGCTTGAGATAATCCCATTATCTTTCGCTTGCGATCCCGAAAGAGCTTTATCCCAAGAATATAGCTCGCCTCTCCTAGATCCTTCATATCGAATGTACCAGCTAGCCAAACCTTGACCGTTGACAGCGCCGCTACATCATTCCCAATGAGTAGAATGTCGTCAACGTAAAGCACAAGAAAAGCCACTACTTTCCCTTCACATTTCTTGTATACACAAGGCTCATCCAGATTCTGTATGAAACCAAACGACTTGACCGCTTGGTCAAATCGGATGTTCCAACTTCTGGATGCCTGCTTAAGCCCATAAATGGACTTTTGCAACTTGTATACCAAGTTACCTTTCCGACCAGCTATGAACCCTTCTGGTTGTTGCATATAGATGTCCTCCTCAAGATTGCCATTCAAGAATGCAGTCTTGATGTCCATCTGCCAGATTTCATAATCTAGGCATGCAGCAATGGATAAGAGTATTCTGATGGACTTGAGCATGGCTACCGGCGAGAAGGTTTCCTCATAGTCAATGCCCTCCCTCTGAGTATAGCCTTTCGCCACAAGCCTTGCCTTAAAGGTCTCAACCTTTCCATCAGATCCTCTTTTCCTCTTATAGACCCACTTGCAGCCAATGGGTTTAATATTGGCTGGAAGTTCTACAAGATCCCAGACCTGATTGGAATCCATAGATTCCAATTCAGCCTTCATAGCTTTAATCCAATGAGCTGAATCAACATCAGCCATTGCCTCTTCGTAAGTGGTAGGATCAGATTCAGATTCTATGGAGACAGCTTCAAAAACTTCTCCTAGAAACATGTATCTATCAGGCTGGCTAATAATCCTCCCACTACGACGAGGTACCGGTGCGGAAATGGGTGAAGAAGTGGTATTTTCTTGATTTTCATCGTTATCAACTGCGGGTTGGACTGAGGGCTCTCCTTCTATCTCTCTAAGATCTATCCTTCCCTTAGGTTTATGGTTCATGATATAATCATCCTCCAAGAAAACAGCATTTGTACTAACAAACACTTTCTGTTCTCTTGGATCATAAAAATACCATCCATAAGTACCCTTTGGATACCCTACAAAGTAACATACTTCCGATCTAGAATCCAACTTGCTCATCTTTCCTTTAAGCACATGTGCCGGACACCCCCATATCCGGAGATGTTGCAAAGAAGGCCTGCGCCCAATCCACATCTCTCGTGGTGTCCTGGGAACAGATTTGCTTGGTACTAGATTTAGTATGTATGCAGCGGTTTCCAAAGAATAACCCCAAAGGAATAATGGCAACTCTGAATAACTCATCATCGACCTAGTCATGTCTAAAAGAGTCCGATTCCTTCTCTCCGCTACACCGTTCTGCTGAGGCGTACCAGGTGCAGTCAACTGTGACAAAATCCCATTCTGTACGAGGTGATCAATAAACTCATTAGAGAGGTACTCGCCACCTCGATCAGATCGAATGGCCTTGATATGTGTGCCCGATTGCTTCTCCACTTCAGCCCTAAACTCTTTGAACTTTTCAAAGGCTTCAGACTTGTGCTGCATTAGGTACACATATCCATACCTAGAGTGGTCATCGGTAAATGTTATGAAATACTCATAACCACCCCTTGCTCTAATATTTATTGGTCCACGCACATCAGTATGAACTAATTCCAACAATGCATTGGTCCTGTTGCCCTTTGCAGGAAAGGATCTTTTGGTCATCTTACCCTCCAAACAAGACTCGCAGACTTCCATTGGTTCGAGAACCAAATCGCCTAAGACCCCTTCTTTGACTAGTCTGCCAATCCTATTCAGATTGATATGGCCAAGCCTCATATGCCAAAGCCTTGTTGGATTAGTGGAAGGTTCCTTTCTTTTAGATGGTAAAGTTACCACTGAGTTATTAAGTTCCAAACAAGAATATTTTGAAATATTGGGAGTAATCACATACAAACCATTTGATTTAACACCAGAGCATATAAAAGAACTGCTTCTTTTAATGACAACTTCAGTTCCAAAATGAAAGGAATAACCATTATTCGTTAAATTAGAAACTGAAATTAAATTACGTCTCATTAAAGGGACGTAAAGTACATTTGATAAAATCAAAACTTTATTGTCTGAAAATTCTAAAACTACGACTCCTATAGCAATCGCAGATACGGTTGCGCTAGAACCTAGAGTAAGCACGATCTCCCCATCACTGCATTTCCTGGTTGATCTGAACCCCTGCAATGAATTACAGATATGGTTAGTCGCACCAGAATCAATGCACCAAGTGTTTGAAGTATCCGTAATAAAACTTACTTCAATCACATGTGATTCAATCATACCTTGAACTCTTGTAGCTAAGAATTCTGGACAGTTCCTCTTCCAGTGGCCCTTCTCACCGCATTGGAAACACTTTCCTTTGCCTTGGCCACCCACCTTCCCTTTGCCCTTACCTTTTCCCTTAGATTTTGCAATCTTAGGGACTGGTCCAACACTTGAACCACCAGTGCCAGCCTTCTTCTTTCCTTTCTTACCTTTCGGTGTAGATCGGGAAGAAGAAGCGCTTTTCTCAACGTTCAAAACGTTGACCCCAGGTTTGATCACCCCTTCCGCTGCCAAAAGAGAACTCATCAATTCGCTCATTGAAAAATTCATTTGATTCATATTATAGTTAAGTTTAAATTGAGCGAACGAAGGAGACAGGGAATTGAGGATCATATCAACTTGGGTCTGTGCATCGATGTTGGCTCCCAAGGTCTCCAGTTCGTTTAAATAACCAATCATTTTTAAAACATGTTCTTTGACTGGAGTACCTTCCGACATCTTTGCACTCATTATCTTCTGCATGGCTACCTGTCTGGCTGGCCTGCCATGCTCCCCAAACATTTTTTTCAGGGATGTGATAATGTCACTGGCAGAATCGTTCGATTGGAATTGGTGTTGTAACACACCAACCATTGAGGCCAGAATGTAACAACGGGCCATTCCATTCGACTTCTTCCATTTGTCGAACTCGCGTCTGGCAGCTGCCGAAGCATTTGCCGCGGGTTCTTCAGGGCTTGGGGTGGTGAGGACATATATGTGATCCTCCGCAGTTAAAACGATGTCAAGGTTACGTTTCCATTCAGTGTAGTTATTTCCAGTTAACTTGTTTTGAGTGAGTATGGTGGCAAGTGGACTAAATGCAGATCCAGACATTATGATTACTGAAAATCAAACAAACAAAATAAATATGGATATCAGAATTGACAGTTTGAAATAAAAGAATCCTTAAAACTCTTATTTAAAAACAAAGTCGCCGGAATATCGAAACGAAAGAATAAAGCCTCCGTGTGGTGGTCAATGTTCGATCTTTCGATTCATCATGACTTATCCGCTATGCAACTCTTGCAAAATAGCCATGACTCCCGAACCTATTTGATCTCTAAGTTTCTGAATAATGCCCCGTGTGGGATCCCTTATCCATAGCTTAGCTAGTGTGTACCATTAACTAGGATCCAATCACAACCGTCTCAAGTAGCGCCTCCGTGTGGTGGTCACCCTCTAACACGTCTGATTGATCCTATCCATAGGAAGTTCACATCTAGTAACCAATGAGCAGTGTACCCTCCGTATGGAATGATCACCCCTGGCGAGGTGACACAGAATACACTACTCATCTTACAATGAACCGTTAATGGAAGATCGTGGGTGTTATTTGATAAGACCCTCTCCCACTAGATTTAGTAAATTAAGGATTTTGCTTTTGAAAAATGTTTCCACACACTACCCATAAACATCCAATGTTTACTAATGTGTTGAAAACGGTTTTTGAATTTTATTTTAGAAAACTTGTTTTAAGTGCATGCAACAATGTATTATACGCCAATCACAAAACAAGCACATAAAACAAAAACTAAAATGAAATATAGGCATTCAAACAATGCCTTTATCTCCCATGGCTCTATTTCCATAGATCCACCTTCTTGGTTTGGTCGCCTCCGGCTCCATCTTCATGGAATTTCTAATTCTATTACATTGGACCTATGCTTCTTTTGAAGCTTACAATTTATCTAGAAAAAGGAAATAGCAAAAAGAAATAAAAGGCTAGGGAAACCGGTGCGACTTTCCTTTTCGTAGGATTGAAGCCGCAGCGCCCTTTACATACGCCTTAAAACCAAACTATTAATAAATTACAACATACACCAATCTCAAACAATTTAAATATAAATATTTAAACGACTTGGTGCCATGGGAGATAGCGACTAATTTTGCTGCAAAAGGGTTAGTCATACACGCATCCACACATACATAACAAATATATGTAACTATTGGAACACTTAATTGATTCACACAGTATATAAACACTTTACATACTGAATTAGAACTTAAAAAAGCATCTTACTTCTCTGTCACAGTTTGATCGATCGAAGACCGTTCGATCGCTCGAACCTTCGATCGATTGAACACTGTTCAATCGCTTGAACATTCTGTTTCACAGAATGATTTAAAAATTTTACAGAAATAATTTAAGATTAAAGTATAATTTAAAAAAAAAACTTTTACAACTGTGAACAGAACACCTGGACAGAGAATCTGTCTCGATCGATCGAACACTATTCGATCGATCGAACACCAGAAGGCTTCGATCGATCGAAACTAGTTCGATCGATTGAGAACAGAATATTCGATCGATCGAAAAAAGTTCGATCGATTGAGAACAGAATGTTCGATCGATCGAAACAAGTTCGATCGATCGAACCCACCTTGCATCCTATGCAATCACAGTTTTGTATTCTGCTGCGATAACACTGCAGAAACAGATCTGTGACGATGCAGTTTCGAAAACAGTTCTAAAATCAACATGCAAATCAAAACTAGGGTTCCAAAAACGCATCTATAGATCCAAACGAGCGTGGCTCTGATACCAATTGAAGGAAAAAGTGGTTTAAAGTTAGAGTTTAAACGCGCAGCGGAAATAAGTTAAGCTATAAAACTTTTGGTATTCCAGGATCTACTACTTGTCAATTCCATAGATGCGTACAAGGGGTGCAAAAATTATACCTTAGTGTCTTGAACCCAATTCTGAAACTTTAACTTCCAGCAGCCTGCACTAGATGATCTTCACCCTTATGACTCCTGCGGATGCCTGCCGGAAAGACTAGGGTTGGTGGGAACCCTAATAGAGAGGATAGGAAGGTTTTGGGAAGACTATGATAGTTTCTGCAGCTTCTGCGTATAAAAACGACGATCACTAACTTCCAGAAAGCAGCTGCCCTATTTATAGATTTCCAGAACCGACCTAGACTTCGATCGATCGAAGTGACTTCGATCGATCGAACCTTCGATCGATCGAAACAAGTTCGATCGATCGAACCTGCTGACTTCAATCGATCGAACATACTTCGATCGATCGAACCTGTCTTAACAGCTTCCTCAAGTGTCTTTCCAAGCATCCTAGCGGAGCTAAGAGTGGGACCTCCTAGGCTCTTTATTGTTGGCTCAGACCAGTTTGTTAATTACCATGACCAAACTCTTTGATCAGCAAACTAACTAACTGGTCAGTTAACGTTTATTCCACTATAAAACGATAACTGAACTCCAACGCAAAAGAACATATCCGAAGCGATAACTAGACTTGTATGGTGTACTAATGTCCCTCTACCGTCAGCATTCGTAATCATATTCAGGTAGTCGGATAACTGTTACTGTCAACCTGAATCATGATTACTTCTTATATTCCTTGAGTCCCATTCACTACTCATGATTACCAAACATGTTGATAACTCTTATCAACAAGACTGCAGTATTCAGTAATCAACTTGATGACATTCTCAAGGGAATGCTTACTCTGAATCAGAGGGTAGATTCTATCTTGACAATATATGTTCACAACCCTATGGACACGACATACCCAAGATACCCAGGTGTTGATCTTCTATAGACCTCACTGATTGGTAAGTCAAAGCATCCATATCTATAGTCTGTGTTCATAATCATCTCAAGATTGAGAACACGTACCTTATACAAGTTATGAGTTCCTATTGACTGTTGACAGCCGTAAGCGTCAATAGGAAAGCTCAGGTCCGTCAATGCACTATAAGCACTAGCATATCAACTAAGAGCTACACTCTAGTGATTGAGATTAATCACTCCACCCAATGGTAGTTAATTATGCTACAATGTAGACCTGATGAGGTATCCAGTCTCATCATCCACTGTGACATACTCTAAGTATCAAAGAATAGTAATTCGTATCTCACTTGTGTGTATCTCATACACACACGAATTGCTTACTATGATACTTAAGGACAAAACAATCATCTCATGAAAGAAACATACACAATGAAATGTAAAGCTGATATCCATATATTATAATGCTAATGTCTCATACATAAAGTAATGGTTTGAGGGCACAAACCCAACAGAAGGGCCTGGGAAAGAAGCCGAAACAAGATCAGAGGGATGCTAGGGGCCAGCCCCAACAGCTTTTACGCCCCTTTCCCGGCCCATACATGAAGTGATGGCCGCTGCAGAGGCACAGAGACTGCTCCCGCAGCCAGCTAAACTCAGAACCCCACCCGGTAAGAGAAACCGGGAGAAGTTTTGCCGTTATCACAGGGATCACGGCCACGAAACGGAGGATTGCTTCAAGTTGAAGATAGCAATCGAGAAACTGATCGAATAGGGGCATCTTTCCGAGTTTTTCATAGCCGACAGACGCCCCCGACAGGATGCCCGAGTTCCCGGTCAGCCCCTTCCACCACTCGGCCACATTAACGTGATCTCCGGAGGAACATCGGGCAGAGGTGACTCTCAGTCGGCAAGGAAGAGGCATGCCAGAGCATCCCGAGCGGATGTATGGCAGGTCCAATCCACCGACTCCTCCCCAGCTGACGTTCTCGTCCGACGATATGCAGGGCCTCCACTGCCCCCATGACGACCCGCTAGTAGTAACGCTTTCTATAGCTAACTCTATGGTCCAAAGGGTGCTGGTCGACACGGGCAGTTCGTCCGACATAATGTTTACAGCGGCGTTCGACCAACTCGGGATTGCCCGGGATCGGCTCCGGCCGGTAGCCACCCCCTTAGTCGGATTCAACGGCTCCAGCACTCAACCGCTCGGTACGATCGAGCTTCCAGTTCTCATGGGGACCTACCCGCAACAGGTTTCCATATTGACCAATTTCGTGATAGTGGAGGCCCCCTCGGCCTACAATGTCATCCTCGGAAGGCCGACCCTCAACAGAGCCCGAGCAGTTGTCTCCACATACAGCTTGACCGTGAAATTCCCGACTCCCCAGGGACCTGGATGCTTGCGAGGAGACCAGACCACGGCTCAAAGTTATTATGTCATCTCATTGCGCTGGGGGGCAATCATCGAAACACTGAACGTCCAAGAGATGGACCCCCGGGACCAGAGGGACGTGATCGGGCCTATGGAAGAATTGGAGCAAGTTATGCTAGATCCCGAACACCCGGGCTACACGGTCAACATAGGCGCACTGCTGGAGCCCGCCTCGAAAGAAAGGCTGGTCCAATTCTTGAGGCAAAACCAGGACGTTTTTTCTTGGAGTCATGAAGACATGCCCGGTATTGATCCCCGGGTAATGTCCCATCGACTTAACGTCAGCCCGGACTGCCGCCCAGTGAAGCAGAAGAGGAGGGGCATGGCCTCCGAGAGACAAAACGCAGTAGGCGAGGAGGTCGAGAAGCTCCTAAAAGCTAACTCCATCCGGGAGGTCCACTACCCCGATTGGCTGGCCAATGTTGTCCTGGTCAAAAAGAGCAATGGGAAATGGAGGATGTGTGTGGACTTCACCGACCTCAACAAGGCCTGCCCCAAGGACTGTTATCCGCTGCCCAGGATAGACCTCCTTGTTGACTCGATGGCAGGCCATTCACTCCTCTCGTTCATGGACGCCTACTCGGGGTATAATCAGATCAGCATGTACCCCGGGGACGAAGAGAAGACGACGTTCATCACCGACCAAGGCACGTACTGTTACAGAGTTATGCCCTTCGGCCTCAAGAATGCCGGGGCTACATACCAGCGCCTGGTCAATTTCATGTTCAGAGACCTCATCGGAAAGTCCATGGAAGTGTACGTGGACGACCTCCTGGTCAAGAGCCGGGAAGAGACCGACCACCTCGAGCACCTTACCGAGGCCTTCAACATTTTGAGAAAGTTCAGGATGATGTTGAACCCGGTCAAGTGCACCTTTGGGGTTTCGTCTGGGAAGTTCCTCGGCCATCTAGTCAGCAGACGGGGGATCGAAGCAAACCCCGAAAAAATTCAGGCTATCATCAACATGCGGTCACCCAAGTCAACAAAGGAAGTTCAAAGCCTAGCCGGACGAGTGGCCGCACTGAACAGATTCGTCTCCCGAGCCACTGACTAGTGCCTCCCGTTCTTTAAAATCCTCCGTAAAGCGTTTCAATGGTCAGAAGAGTGTGAGGAGGCATTCCAGGAACTCAAAAGGTACCTGGCCTCTCCTCCCCTGCTATCGACGCCCGTACCCGGAGAAGAATTGTTCCTGTATCTGGCAGTGTCACCATCGGCGATTAGCTCGGCACTCATTCGGGAAGAGCACGGGATACAGTTCCCCGTGTACTATACCAGCCGGGCGCTGCAGGGGGCAGAAAGCTGATACTCCCGCATCGAGAAATTGGCCTTCGCCCTCATTACCTCAGCCCGAAGGCTCCGACCGTACTTCCAGGCCCATGCCATTGTAGTACTGAACGATCAGCCTCTCCGTAAAATTCTATCTCGACCGGACACATCCGGGAGGCTCGTCAAGTGGGCTTTGGAACTGGAAGAGTTTGAGGTAACTTATCGACCCCGGACGGCAATCAAGGGACAAGCCGTCGCAGATTTTCTGGTCGAGTTTACATATCCAGAAGATCCGGTCGAGGAACCTGAGCCTCCAGCATTAGCGCCCGGATTGTAACCTGGCATCCCTACTTGGGTATTGCACGTTGATGGTTCTTCTAATCAGCAAGGCAGCGGGGCCGGGATCATCCTGACTACCCCCGACGGAATCCAGCTCGAATATGCTTTAAGGTTCGGGTTTCGTGCCTCCAACAACGAGGCCGAGTACGAAGCCCTATTGGTCGGGTTACAGTTGGCCGTTTCAATGAGTGCACAACAAGTCGAGAGCTACAGCGACTCCCAGCTCGTGGTCAATCAGGTAAACCAGGAGTATGAAGCACGGGAAGATAGCATGATAGCCTACTTAGCCCTCGTCCGGACGGTTTCCAAACAGCTCCGAGGATTCTCCATCACTCGGATACCTAGAGAAGAGAACACCAGAGCTGACCGGCTAGCTCGCCTCGCCTCGTCGTCTGAGTCAGACTTGCCCGGGATAAGGATACAATTCTTACCCGAGCCAAGTGTGATCAACTCAGAGGGCATGGAGGTTGACCCAGTCACCCTGGGACCTAGCTGGATGGATCCAATCGTGACTTTCTTGACAACGGGAAGGCTGTCGGATGAAAAAGAGGAAGCAAGGCGGGTCAGGTACCGGGCGGCACGATACCATGTTCTCGACGGTGTCCTTTATAAGAGAGGATTCACCATCCCATACCTCCGCTGTTTTCATCCTTCGCAAGTCCAAGCAATACTGTACGAAATTCATGAAGGCGTGTGCGGGAACCACGTAGGGGGTCGGGCACTCTCGAGAAAGGCCCTACTGCAAGGATACTACTGGCCAACCATGGCCCGAGATTCGCAGGATTACGTTCGAAGGTGTGACAAGTGCCAGCGGTACTCTCCCATGATAAACCAACCGGGAGAACTTCAGACCCCGGTCCATAGTCCCTGGCCATTCGCCCAATGGGGGATCGACATCGTTGGTCCCTTACCAACAGGAAAAGGGCAGGTTAAGTTTGCTGTGATAGCGGTTGACTACTTCACCAAGTGGGCGGAGGCCGAGCCCTTGGCAACGATAACCGAGCGAAAAATGGAAAACTTCGTAGAACGAAATATCCTTAGCAGGTTCGGTATTCCACGAGTCCTGATCAGCGACAATGGAAGACAATTTGATACACCCATCTTTAGACAGTTCTGCTCGGGCTATGGGATATTGAATCATTACTCTTCTCCCGAGCATCCGCAAGCTAATGGTCAGGCCGAGGTGACTAACCGCACGATCCTGCAGTCGATTAAGACGAGGCTTGAAGGTGCCAAAGGCTTATGGGCCGACGAACTCCCAGCCCTTCTGTGGGCCTACCGCACTACACCTAGGACGGCAACAGGCGAAACTCCATTTTCATTAACTTATGGTTTTGAGGCAGTAGTCCCCACAGAGCTCGGGTTGCCCACATACCGGGTGGCTACCTTCAACAACCCAGGCAATGAAGAAGCCCTCGGGACTGAGCTAGATCTGGTAGAAGAAAAAAGAGACCAGTCTTACCTCAAGGTGGCAGCATACAAGCAAAGGGTCTCGCGGTATTACAATAGTAAGGTGAAGCATCGCAGCTTTCAAGTCGGGGACCTCGTCCTTAAGGCAGTAAACCAGTCTACCCGAGTTCCAAGCCATGGGAAGTTGGGAGCAAACTGGGAAGGACCGTATATAGTGACTCGGGTCAACCGACCAGGAACCTACTGGCTACAGAGCATGGACGGGCACGATCTCAGTCATCCCTGGAACGTGCAACACCTCCGCAAGTATTACCAGTAGTGCCTGGCTACGGGCACCTAGTACTCTAGGACAAGTTCTTTCCATGTAGCCCTGGTTGGGCAACTATTACAAATTGTTTTTATTAAATAAAATTGATAAAGTTTGTTTCGAGAGTTTACACCATGCAAATAAAGACCTCGGGCCTAACCCCGAGGCAATAAAGACCTCGGGCCTAACCCCGAGGCGATAAAGACCTCGGGCCTAACCCCAAGGCGACAAAGACCTCGGGCCTAACCCCGAGGCAGAGAAGACCTCGGGCCTAACCCCGAGGCACTAAGAAGACCTCGGGCTCCGAACCCAGGCGCTAAAGGACCCTGCAACCACCCATGTTCCAGGTCGATTTCCTACGGTCAATCCCCAGCACGTCCCCGCCTTAAAAGGAATCTCGGGGGCAAGAGGGTTCTGCACCAAAACAGGAAATTAACTAAAACTTCACCTAGGTCCAGCCGGTGATGGGGCCAAACCCCTAGGTGGCCAACGATGGCAAGTTTCAAATGCTCCTGCAACCACCCATATTCCAGGTCGATTTCCTACGGCCATTTAGTTCCGAGCTCCCGCACACCCGCCTTAGCAAGATGCTTGGGGGGCAGGGGACAGAGGGAAACACTAAGGCTAAAACAGGAAATTACAATGCTCGACTAGGTGTTCTGTGGGTTACGGTCCTAAAGCATTTGCTAAGGCAAATGTTAGGTTGGCCAAAGCCATACGGATACTAGCAAAAGTTAAAACACAGTACAACAAAGTTGATGGAAGGATGACCTCAAGGGCCTTTTCATTAACTAAAACAAATGTACAAAGCTTGGGGGGGCAGTTGTAGTAGCCTCCCCGAAAAATAAAAATCTACAAGCAGTGAAAGCAAACAATAGGAAGGAGGGACCGGGGAGTGAGTTTTCCGCATCGACCACATTCTCGGTCTCCCCGGTCTGCTCCCTTGGTACGGCAGGTCCTTCTTCCCCCAAGCCCCCGTCTGGGGCGAGTTCTGTGGCCTCAGCAGTGGCCGCAAGGTCTTCACCAACCACAGGAGCTTCACCGGCTGCGGGGTCTTCTCCAAGATCCCAGTAATCCGAGTCAATCCCCTCGTAGGCCTAAAGGACCCATTCGGGGTGATCCTGGGCTACCCGCCGCTTCAGATCGTCATAGCCTTGGAAGAAGCCGTCGTCAAACGCGCCCTCCAGGGCCTCTACAGCAGGTGTCTCGGCTGCCGCCTTCGCTCGGGCTTCAGCTGCTGCGGTCAGAGCCCGGGAAACCTCCAATTCGGCCAAAGCCACTGCCAGGTCTTCCTGAGCCGCCCCCAAGCTCAAGGCCAGTGACTTCGCCTTACTTGTCTCCACGGCTAGGGCGGCTTTCGCTACTTGCAGCTCTTTCCGCTCCTTCGAAAGGGAGGCCTCAGCAGCGCTGACCTTCTCGGCCAGAGAAGACATGACGGACTCGGATCCCGCGGCCATGCAGCCAACCTACAGCAAGAGGATGAAAATCAGTTAGGCAAGTAAAAAGGGGAGCAGGCCAATGTTAAAAAAAGAAGGGGACAGAACACTTACCAGATGGGATATGCTATACAGCCACCCTCGAAAGCCTTGGGGAGACAACCCGGCACATGCCTCCACCTGGCTTGGGACAAGGACGGACTTCAACCTTTCCTGAACCTCCTCAGGCCCGCCCAGGGGCAGACCGGATGGAATATCAGCCCTGGGCACGGGCTCGTCAGCAGCCGGCCTGTGGGGAGCCGACGTCCCCACAGGGTCGTGTCGGGTGGTCGTCCAGTGGCGAATACGCCTGAGCGGGCGCTCACCGCCCAAGGCCTCGGTGGCTGGTCTCTTCCCTTGGGCGACCGCCGCCCGAGCGGTAGTATTGGCGGCGGCGGCAACCTGTCTCTCCCACAGCTGGTCTAGATTGCGCTTGGGGGCCATTTCTGAAAAAAAAAAAACGAATTCGCAAGGTCAGAAGTACAAGAAACGACAACAACAATGGCAGGACCAACCAGTGAGAGGGTCCATATGCTCACCAGGGATGATCGATAAGAAGCTAGGGGTCGGAACGGGCTCTTGGTGGGAATAGGTCTCGACAAAATTCCCCGTTCGGGACAACACATTCCAAATGCTAGTGGGCAGCCGTGCTAGCCTCAAGATCCTGGCCCGGCACGACTCAGGGATTTTGGGGGGTTTAGTTGATCCCGCTGTGGACAGAAAAAAGAGATCAGTCAGTAATCCACAGTGTTCCCAAAAGACCAAGATAGCAAATGAGTTTGGAAGGGCGGTCTTACCCCTCAACTCCCTGGCCCAGGATGTCCTCAGCTGGATCCCCGGAGCCATGTCACAGAGGCGAAGGGTAGACACCTGGAAAAATTTGCCTTTCCACCCTTTGTTATTGCTAGGGCAATCGTCAATAATTTTCCTGCCCGGATGGGCAGAAAATGAGAAAAAACCCCAATTCCCGATGCATGGGGAATGGTCGGTGGGCCCAGAGAAACTCCTGGAGGGTAAGCTCGTACCCGAACACTTGAGGCCACAACGATATACACCCCATCAGGAACCTCCACCCGTTGGGGGCCAACTGCCCGGGAGCTATGTCAAGGTAGATCAGGACATCCCGGGCTACGGGGTGAAGGGGTAGCCGAAGGCCCGCCATCATGGCGTCCTCAAACAGGGTAACAAACCCCGACTGGTAAAGGTGCGCACCGCCAAGGTTTACGGCCAAGGCACAACCATCAGGAAGAGAGTATCTCTCCCTGATCCGGAGAAGATCTTGCGAGCCCAGTACAGAAGGAATGGACTCACAAGCGAAAACCACACGACCGGTCTCCCTGGGCAACTCGTCGCTTGAACCTCTCGAGACGGAGGCAACGGGGGCCTCTTGGGTAGACTCACTGTCAGACAAACGAACGGGGATCCTGGCCCCACTTTGGTGGTCAGACTGGGACTCGGGAACCCAGGCCAGGCTGGCACCAGGAGACCCTGACCGGTATTGCTCACTCTCCGATCTCGACGCAGAGTTGAAGCCGGAGTGTTCCATCCCTGGCTCTCCAACGGGAAGGAACTGACACAAACTACGACCCGCGAATGGATCGGAAACCCCAAACCTGATATACAGGGGGCAGGGTCACTAACCTGAATGGTAATGAGTAGATGCTCCTCAGCACCAAGTAGCACTCTCTCAAAGCAGCGCAAGAAACACCCGCTCGATCAAGACGACTTAGAGTTCCACCCGACTCGAAAAACGCACAGAATCTAAGAAGGAAGAAATCCCACTCCCACTCGAACCTTACCAGATTTGTTCTCTCCAGCCTCACTCTGAAATGAAAAAGGACAGGAAAATAGGGAAGGAAAGCAGAGAATAGAGGATCAGGAAGGGATGCAGGAGCTGGGGCGAGTGCTCCTTATATAAAGACTCTGAACGGCCCAGATCAGAACAAATCCAGTGGTCCAGAAGATTTCCCGCCCAAACCGTCGCTTCGGTCACGTGGGGAGTCGCCTCAAAAGGCGCACACATTAAATGTGTGAAAAGACGGTCCCGCTAGTCTGCAAACGTTTCGGTTACGACCACGTCTCCACTTGTTAGGGTCTAACCTGACTGGCGATTAGTTGGTACAGGGTAGCAGTGGTCCAGGCCCGAGCAGTCACAACCCGGGCGCAGTCAGAAGCCGGTCGGGTATCAACCGCCCAGCGTCATATAGAATTGATAAACAGTCAAAAAGGGCATAATGAAGGAAAGAATTGGCCTCAAGGACCTTTTTATTGCTATAAAGATGAACTATACAAAAGCCGGGGGCAGTTGTAATAGCCTTCCCAGTAAAAAAAAAAGAAAAAGAACGAGGTGCCTTCAAGTTCCTTGGCGCTTCAGAGCCTTGACCTCTTCTTCCAGGGCCGCCACCTTCGCCACCAGCCCCTCTACGGTAAGCTCCAGGGCATGAACGTCCACCCCCCGCAAAGCGGAATCCATCTGCAGCTCAGCGCCCATCTTCTCCACCTCCTGCAAACGGCTCTCCATGTTCACAAGAGAGAAGTCTGACCAGGAGCGAGGCATGCGAAGACTTGCAGATGTTTCTGGCCGGCTCCTTTTCGGTTGGGGCTGAGTTTCTTCCTCAGCCTCTTTCTCCTTGCCCTTCCTGGATGGGCCTGGTGGCGGGCTTGCGTCCTCAGATGAGGAAGGATCACTGCTGGTGGACAAGGTGACCGGTTCCTCGGATAGGTTGGCCCTGCCGGAGGTACGTGCCCCGGTCGCCATGGATCGAGTGTAGCGGCGCGACCCAGAAGCCGCAGCGGCAGGGACAGCAGAGGAAGGCCCGGCGCCCGTGTCATCCGCATGTCCCCCGACCAGATCAGAGAACGACAAGCCGGCCTCAATAGCTCGGTCAATCGCCTCTGTGTCGTCAGCAGTAGGGGCCACTCCGCGGGAGGCAGCAAAAGCCTGCTTGCAGAGGTTGGAATCAAAAGTTGCAGGAGGGCAGAGAGCAGCATCCTCCAGCCAGTTGCCGGTGACCACAACCCACGGGTACCGCTGCCAGTTCTTGTTCGGAAAGTCCAAGCCGTGAACAAGGTCCCTCCCCTCGGTCTTGGGGCGGAAGTAAGGACCTCCGTTGTCGATGCCCAAGATATAGCACCTGACGACGTCGACGGAACGGAGGAACAACCCAAGTCTCTCGTTTAGCATGGATATTCCCCAGAGGAGGCGGGCAACGTTTGGGCGGCACTTGTGGAGTGGGATGCGCAACCCCTCAAGAAGATCGCAAAAGGAGACAGGGAGGGGGAAGCGTAATCCCACGATGAGCAGCAGATAGCTGCTGATGAGGACGAAAGGAAAGGCTATTTCCTCTCCTTCAATGTGTGGGCGGACTATAACGTCGTCCGGAATTTGGCAATCCTCTCGGAATGCCCTGAGTCCTTCATCTGATGTCAGGTCAATATGCGAAGCCATTTGATGGAGGTGAAAGTTTGGGAAACGAAAAAGGCAGAGGAGGAGCTCGGAGTGTTTTGCCCAGGCGACTTGGTTGATGAATTGCAGTAAGAAACAAGATTGAACAGATGCTCCTTATATAGGCAGCACGAACGGCTAGGATCCAGCTTGATCGGATGGCTCACAGGATCTCCCGCCGAAACTGTCGTTTCGGGCACGTGGGGCGTCGCCTCAGAAAGTGTGAGCATTGAATGCGCGACATGATGGTTCAGTTGCCACCTGGACGATTCGGTTACTTCTCAACCGGCTGCTTTGGGTCCGAACCAAATCAGTAACCAGCAGACACGTGGCGTCAGGGAGCCCGGTCCTACGGAATCATCGCTCGGTTGATACACCGCTGGGTCGTTCCAAGCCGGCCCCGTTCCAACCGGGGTCCCGGTCCTTTCCCGGTCGGTGATCGAAAGACATTCTTAATTTTCAAATTTCATCTAACGAGGCGTCATCTCAACTTTGAAAATGGGGGGCAGCTGATATGTCCAGAAATGTTCTGTAGTAGTCCAACCGCCACGTGTTCAGCCAATAGCCCAGGAAATCCGGATTGGGGGCGTGGAGCCCACACTCCCGAGATGACCAGCTGTTGCCGCCCGGGATACTCGGCAGCTCGGACACGAGGCGTGGGGAGTGCCCATGAGGCGCGGCAGGGATCACGTTTTCAACGTTTCCTTATACAGCCACGACTCTATCAAGAAGAATCAATAGTTTCCTAAACCACTTAGGAAACTCCCCAAATATTGTACAAATCTATTGTGCTTAGATTAGGCTTCCTAATCTAATAAAATTACCATGTAAAATTGGACTCTTGCACCTATAAAAGAGCCCAACTATCCTCCCTAGGGGGATCCGGATATCAACTCTCTGAGCATACAAGCATACACCAGAGAACTTACCACCATATACGCATACACCCGGCCGGTGTTACTGGTAGTGCCGCCTACCGTTGTCGGCTCACCAGGCCTGCCGGTGATCTGCTAGTGAGAAGCGCACAGACGCACCCGTGGACGTAGGTCACCTCGTTAACGGGACCGAACCACATACAAATCCTTTGTGGCTTTATTTTCTGTCTATATTACTCTTACCAATTTTCGGCATCATCACTAGGTAAAGAATTGTACCCTTGTGTTTGATTCTTTAAAGTAGCAACTTCAAACAAAGTGTCAGGTTATGATACACATCAAAATAAACTGGACCATGACACAAGCTGGTTTGGATAATACCCATTAGAGATGGTACAAAGTCTGTACATCTAGCATCTCTAAGATAGGCTAAAATACTGACATTTAAACCAATTAAGGTTAATGGTTTAAAGCAACTTGTATACATTCTATATGAATGTATTTGTATTTATCTAATCTTTTTTCAATATCTATGAGACTTATAAGTCTCAGAGTTTGTTCACAATCTTCAAGAACAATGTCTTGTTTTACAGTTTTAGTATGATCTTGTGATATAAAAGTGAAATACCCCTTTTTGTAAATCTGTTTTGAAGAAATGGACGGAATAGTCCATTCATTTAACTGTTGCGTTTGGTCAAATACAACTAGTTCTGTATTAACAATATTATATTTAGATCTTGAAGTTGATCCAGATCCAGGTTTGAATGTTCAATAGGCAACCTTGGTATATCCTACAAATATTATCTTAATAATAATATACTCTATAATACAGTCTTTACAGAGTACATGCTAGTCAACAAGAGTATAGCCAAAGGCATCCCTTTGGCTGAACATGCTCAATCCATGCGACTAACGGCAATCTGACCCCCTAAAGACAGAATATAATAGTATATTAAGACAAGATAATCTTTTAGGGATATACCATGGTGGAGCACCACATACACAGTACATGGTACATACATTTAAAGCAAGGATGTGGTTGGGGGTGTGGTTAGAGATGTGGGTATCATTATTGTTTTTTCTCACTCATTGCTCACCCACTAACAGTTTTCAGACACATGTACATTTTCAACTTCATTTTACCCTGTTGAAGTAAGTGACCTAAAAAATACAATTCATTTCGAATTTGAATTTGAGAAATGTTAGGCACACAACACAATCCACAACACATTTTACAACAGGACTTTAAATGCATATACCCTGTGCTGTGTAAGTAGTGCATACAAAAAGTGTAAAAAATTTAATAGCATAGAGTACAATACATTTAAAGCCCTATAGTGAAATGTTTTATAAAATGTGTTGTGTGGTTAGTGTTTTTGTTTGAATTTTGGGATGTGGTAAATACGTACAATCACGTACTTACCATGTGAGTGGAAATACGAGTAATACTAGGTGCACAATGAATTGCACAAATGTGCAACACAAGGTTGAACTTTGTACTGAAAATTTTGTACACACAAAAATACATATACAGATTTTTCAGCACAAAGTACATGTTTGTGCAATTCCTTGTGCACCTGGCATTTTTGGTGGAAATACATTCCCCTTTCCCTCCATTCCCTCGAAATTTTCAGAAGCAGTCCCACTCTCTTTCTCTCTCTCTCTCTCTCTCTCTCTCTAAGACAGAAACAGAAATGGTGGGCGGTACTGAGCTAAGTTATGAGGAGTTACGTCGGCAGAGGATGGAAGAGAACAAGAAACGAATGGAAGAGCTCCGTCTTCCTCAGCTCTCTCAAGCTCTTCTCAACAGCAACAACAACAACAACAACAACAACAACAACTACTACTCCTCCTCTCCCAAGCCCTCTCATGTTTCTTCACAGTACAATCTCTTTCTCTATTTTTCTTGGTGTAATCTAATGATGAAGAGATCACAAGTAGAGCTCAGAAGATCAAATCGCATTGCCAATAACCCTATTCCAGATTCCATTTCCAACCAATCCGTATGTTAATTTTGATCATCAAATCTCTCTCTCTCTCTCTCTCTCTCTCTCTCTCTCTCCTGTTTTTGGGTAATCAAACTGGCAGCAGTTATGCTCTTACTTATATTAAGACTCTTTAATCGTTACCTACAGGTGCGTGTTGAGATTCCGAGAATCATAATAAGGTACTTATACCCTAACCTAAATTAATCTTCGTTCGATTTAGGGATTAAAAAAAAAAGATTATACTAATAGAGATGATTGTGTAATTTTATGTGTTTATAATAGAGATGATTCAAATGAAGCTAGGGCTTATGCTGTAACAAAAGCAGAGGAATTGGAATCGAGTCTCGGTTCCGTTTATCCCACTCTTGTCAAGCCAATGCTCCAATCTTATGTCAATGCTCGTGCCTTTCGCCTGGTATCTCAATTTTGTTATACTCACATAAAACACTCTTTCACTTTTAAGCATCTTTGTAATTTGTTTGTATTATTATTATTATTATTATTATTATTACTGTATTTTATTTTATTTTTTGGCCTATGGGCAATTGTACACACATGTACACACACACATTGAGGCATGACTAGGGGTCAAATTCGGCATTACATAAACCTTCATGCAACCTCTCTCCATCGGGGGGGCTTGTTTGGGATGAATTGTAACAGACGTTATGTGTTAGGCTAACACTGGCCTATATCTTGTATTTTCCTATAGTGGTGTCTCGCAGGCAATTGCGGATCTAGAATTTTATGGCTAAAGGGGGCCGTGCACAAAGGGCTTAGAATGAACGGGGGTTTGGGGGGAGGCGAATTTTTTTTGGTCTATTTGTAATTTCCTTGCATGCAAATTATCACTTTGTTTTTACAATAAGGGTTGGTAAAGTTTACTATCATTCAAAGCTTTACAAATGACAATCATGTGAATGTGTGTGAGACTAACCGTGTGTAACAGTGTAAGTATGTATTTTGTTTGTTTGTTTTTTCCCCTTCTTATTTTCCAAAAATTACAATCGCACCCTTGCCCACCTAGCCCTACCTAGAGGCCGACTAATCCACTAGCCAATTTTCGCAGATGACTTCGGGAAGTCGCGGCCGAGCACTGCCTAGTGCCTAGGTGGCTGCATAGGCCAGTTTTCAGAACACTGGCTGGAAGCACTGCTCCACTTGAGCCAACCTACTTTAGTTTTATGGATCACATCCTCTCTAAGCTCTCTATCTTTACTGATCGTCAAACCTAAATAGCGAAAATGTTCCCTCTTTGGTATCTTTTGATTTTCGGTCTTCACTACTTCACTAGTTCTACTTGTACTGTTACTAAAGTTACATTCTATATATTTAGGGCTCATTTGGTAACGTTGTCGTTTTCTGTTTTCTGTTTTTGTTTTCGTTTTTTAAAAAACGAAAATTGAAAACACGTTTGGTAACGTTTTTGTTTTTTGTTTTTAAAAAACGTTTTCAAATTTTGGGTAAAAAATGAAAACAGCAAAAAGTCGTTTTGAGTTTCCTGTTTTTGTTTTTTAAAAAAAAAAAAAAAAATCAACAATGTTATCAAACAAGTTTTTGTTTTTTTTTTTTCAAAAAAAAAACCAAAACTGATTTTCGTTAAAAAACAAAAACTGATTTTCGTTTTTAAAAAACTGAAAACTCAAAACAGGAAACGTTACCATGCGAGCCCTTAGTTTTTGTCCTACCCTTTTGTCTCAAGCGCTTCTCTTCAAGTTTCTAGTTTAGTGTTGTGCCCTCCTTTAGTCTCATTAACCAAAACAACATCATCTGCGAACAACATAGACCATGGGACTTCTTCTTGGATGTGTCTAGTCCATTCATCCATAACTAGAGCGAATAAACAAGGACGGCCCTTGGCTTAGGCCTACGGTATTTGAGAATTCGTTTGTTTCTCTAACCAGAGATCTTATTGTAGTCCAATGTTAGAATTTATTGGGAAAAATAGTTGGCTTTAAGATCTTCTCATTTAGAGTGGCCACTTGAGCATTTTACTGCTACTAAGATGGACCAACCCATAGGAATTGTGTGCAAAGACTACAATTTAGGGTCGGTCCTGTGGGCAAACAAAGCAAGCAATCGCTTAGGGCCTCCACCCCCAAAGGGCCCCCAAATTCAATCGCAGATGTGATAAAAAAATCAATTTTACATATAATTATGAATAAGTAGACCCAAAAAAATTCGCTTTAGGGGCACTGCCCCTAAACCCCTGTATAGCCAGGGCCCATATTTTAGAGTTCGCATAGGACCTCCCAAAACTCATGATCGGCACTTCTATAATTTAGATGGTACTCAATATTCATGATCCCTTTTTTTATCTATTGTGGTATGAAGCTATGTTACCTAGACTGGGGTACGGGTGTCGGGTACAGACTCGGGTACGTCCAATTTTCAAAAATTTTACACTATTTTGAAGAGTCAGAGAGAGAAGTATCCTTGTCCGGATGCCATGTTGGGCACAGGTACTCCATGCATTATAAAGGGTACGGGTGACATAGGTATGAAGTAGCTAAAATTAACTTATTTCAAAGATATACAGGGTCATTTTACATTGTATAAGTTCGACAAACAGGGCATTCATTTTTGCAACAAGTACCTTCCAAGTAGTGATGCAACTATTACATTGATAGATGAAGATGGACAAGAGTACCCGCTAGTTTACTTGGCACGGAAAACAATACTATGTGGTGGATGGAAGGAATTTGCTTTTGATCACGTGTTGGTTGATGGTGATACACTTGTTTTTCAATTAATCCGACCAACAATTCTTACATTGTATAACTTGTGCACTTGTATTTTGTTTGTTTATTTTTTCTTCATCTTATTTTCCTAAAATTACAATCGCACCCTTGCCCGCCTAGAGGCCGACAAATTCACTGGCCAATTTTCGCAGATGATTAAGGGAAGTCGCGTCCGGGCACCGCCTACTGCCTAGTCGGCCGCCTAGGCCAATTTTTAGAACACTGGTCGAAAGCACTTCTTCACTTGAGCCAGCCTACTTTAGTTTTATGGTCACATCATCTCCAAGCTCTCTATCTTTACCAATCATCAAACTTGAATAGCGAAAATGTTCCCTCTTTGGTATCTCTTGATTTTCGATCTTCACTACTTCACTCGTTCTACTTCTGCGGTTGCTAAATTTAAATTCCATATGTTCAGTTTTTGTCCTATTTATCTTAAGCCCTTTTGTCTCAAGTGATGCTCTCTAAGTTTCCAGTTTAGTGTTGTGTCCTCCTTTAATCTCATCAACCAAAACAATATCATCTGCGAACAACATACACCATGAGACCTTATCTTGGATCAGTGTATGTCTAGTCAATTCATCTATAACTAGGGAGAATAAATTTACTCAAGCATGACCCTTGGTGTAGGCCTACAGTAATTGAGAATTCGTTTTTTTCTCCGGCTAGAGATCGATCTTATTGTAGTCCCATGTTAGAATTGACTGGAGAAAATAATTAGCTTTAAGATCTTATCATTTAGAGTGGTCACTTGACCATTTTACTTCAACTTAAATGGACCAACCCTTTGGCATTGTGTGCAAAGACTATATTTTAGATGGTACTCACGATCCCTCTTTTATCTATTGTAGTATGAAGTAGCTAAAATTAACAAACTTCAAAGATATACAGGGTCATTTTAAATTGTATAATTTCGACAAACAGGGCGTTGTTTTTTGCAACAAGTACCTTCCAAGGAGTGATGCAACTATTACATTGGTAGATGAAGATGGACAAGAGTACCCGGTAGTTTATTTGGCACGGAAAACAACGCTTCGTGGTGGATGGAAGGAATTTGCTTTTGATCACGAGTTGGTTGATGGTGATGCACTTGTTTTTCAATTAATCCAACCAACGGTTCTGAAGGTAATGTTAACAAATTTAGCACTTACCGTGTTGTGTATTTGATGTTTTTCAATGTGGATTTTGTAGGATCTCTGGTTATGGTAGAGAGAGAGAGAGAGAGAGAGAGAGAGAGAGAGAGAGAGAGAGAGAGAGAGAGAGAGAGTAACTGAAGATTCATAAGATGTGTTCCTGTATATTGCTTTCTTAACAAATCAATACAAGACTCTGTTTATATAGACAATCAGAACCCACTCTCTCTCTCTCACTTCAATTCACTCTCTCTATAACATATGTAGCTTGTAACAGCTCATCCCAACAAACTCAACACCTGTAACAAACTAGCTAGACACGTGGCCTTGTTCTAGAAGCTTATCTTTGATGACTTGAGCACCTGTTGAGAGTATAGGATCAGATGTGGATGAGACTTGTGAACTGCTATGCTTAACATCCTCCCTCAAACGAATGGTACAAGGGACCATGAGTTTGTCTCGGAACAAGGCAAAAGTAGCAGAAGAAAGGCCTTTGGTAAATACATCAGCTATTTGATCTTTAGAGGAGACAAAACGAACTTCAATATCTTTCTTAAGCACCTTTTCGCGAATGAAATGATAATCAATTTCAATATGCTTCGTGCGAGAATGAAAAACGGGATTAGAAGCTAAGGCCAGAGCTGATACATTATCACAATAAAGAGTAGGTGTTGTAAAGAGAGGGATATGAAGATCATGAAATAACATGCGCACCCAAGCAAGATCTGCAGTGGTGACTGCCATAGACCGATATTCAGCTTCGGTAGAAGAACGGGCCACTGTGTGTTGCTTTTTAGAAACCCATGTGATGGGTTGATTACCAAGTAAAATCACAAACCCTGTTGTAGACCTTCTGTCAGAAGGATCCCCGGCCCAGTCTGCATCAGAATAGGCAGATAATTGAAGAGAAGTACGAGAGTACAAAAGACCAGAGGAAGGGGTGCCCTTAAGATATCTTAAGATTCTTTTGACAGCAGCCCAATGTACAGCAGTAGGGCAATGCATATACTGGCAAACTTGGTTAACAGAAAAGGTAATATCCGGCCTTGTAAAGGTAAGATACTGAAGAGCCCCAACAGTGCTTCGATAAGTGGTTGGATCATCCAGGGGTAGGCCGTCAAGCTTGCCAAGTCTAGAGGCAGCTGCACATGGTGTTTGACATGATTTAGAATCATGCATGAATGTCTTATGAAGAAGGTCCTGAAGATACTTGGTTTGAGTAATGTGAAGACCTTGCTTGGATTTATGGATTTCAAGGCCTAAGAAATAGTGGAGAGGGCCTAAGTCCTTCATATCAAATACAAGATTGAGGTCGGCAATTAAGGACTGAATAAACCGTGGGTCATTTCCAGTCACTATGATATCATCAACATATAAGAGAAGCACTGTGTAAGAGTTGTTGATATATCTGATAAACAAAGAAGTATCTGCAGCTGATTGGACAAATTGAAATTGCATAAGGTGGGTGGTAAAAGTTTGGAACCAAGCTCTAGAGGCTTGCTTCAGCCCATAAATGGCTTTATGTAGCTTGCAAACCATATGGGGGTGAGTGGCATCAATAAAACCCTGTGGTTGTGACATATAAACTTCCTCTTGGAGATGGCCATGAAGGAAGGCATTCTTGACATCAAGTTGCCTCATGGACCAATCATAATGAGTAGCAAGTTTGAGAATCAATCTTACTGTAGTATATTTAATTACGGGACTAAATGTCTCAGTGTAGTCCAATCCTTCTTCTTGATGAAACCCTTTGGCAACTAGCCGAGCCTTGTATCTAGAGATAGACCCATCTGCATTGTGTTTGATCTTATAAACCCATTTTGAACCAATTATGTTTTTGCCTGGGGGTAAGGGAACTAATGTCCAGGTGCCTTGTTTGTGTAACGAAGAAAACTCATCAGCCATAGCTTCTCTCCATTGATAATGCTTAACAGCATCTGTGTAACAAGTTGGTTCTGAAAGAGGAGATGCAGAATGATAGCCCTTAGGCTTAACAATCCCAGATTTAGATCTAGTTTGCATATGATGGGTATTGAGAGAAAGAGAAGTAGAGTCCGGGAGAGAAGGGGGAACAGAGCAAGAAGGATCAGGAAGAGTTGGGGCAGTGGGGAAACCGGGAAAGTAGAAATTATAGAGGAAGGATCAGTGGAACTAACTTGAGATGCAGGATGAACAGTAGGAGCTGGGAAAGTTTGGGAAGGAAGAGGAGGAATAGGAAGTAGAGGAGGAAGAGGGGAACAATTAGATGAGGAACCAGAGAGTAAGGGAGCGGAATTTGATGAAGAAGAAGAGGTAGATTGAGAAGGAGATAACCACTAGGTAACATCATAAGAAGTGGAAGAAGAAATGGTCGAGCCCAAAAATGCGTGTTCATTAAAAATGACATGTCTTGAGACATGTATTTTACTTGTTTTAGGATCAAAACAAATATAACCTTTGTAGTCATTGGGGTAACCAAGAAAAATACAGGGAGTGGTTTTGGGTTGAAGTTTATTAGCATTAAAGGGTGTGAGAAGAGGATAACAGGTTGCTCCAAAAATCTTAAGCTGTGTATAATCAGGAGTTGTTCTAAACAAAACTTCAAAGGGGGATTTATTGAAGGTCACTGTGCTAGGTAACCTATTAATAAGAAATGTGGATGTAGCAAAGGCATGGTACCAAAACTGAGAAGGAAGTGATGCAGTAGAAAGTAGAGTAATGCCAGTTTCCACAATGTGTCTGTGTTTCCTCTCAGCAATGACATTTTGCTGAGAGGTTTTGGGACAAGACTTTTGATGGTGGATACCATGGGAGCTGAGAAAGACTTGGAATTCCTTCTTTTTGTATTCTCCCCCACCATCAATTCTGAGGATTTTAACTCTAGTACTAAACTGATTTTCAACAAAAGCCAGAAAATGAGTAAAAGCACTGAAAGTATCAGATTTATATTTCAAAGGATAAATCCATGTAAACCTGCTATAATCATCTACAAATGACACATAATAGTTGAATCCATGAATAGAAGAAAGTGGAGCATTTCCCCAAAGATCACTATGAATTATTTGTAAGGGAGTACAAGAAGTAGAGGTGGAAAGTGGAAATGGCAATTTGCACATCTTTCCAAACAAACAGTGCTCACATAGTGTCTTATTTGAGTTATTATCATCATATGGTATAGACAAATGAGAGAGAATCTTGCTAAGTACAGAAGATGATGGATGACCAAGCCTGTTATGCCATAGGACATTAGGAACTTGTCTTCCAAGATTTGCTGAATGGTTCATGGATGTGAAGTTGAAAGAAGGTGGAGAAACAGGAGATGAATTGTGATTGAGCTGAATAGGATAAAGACCATTGCTACTATGGCCTTGGAACAAGATCTTCCCGTAAGGATGTCCTGAATTTGTAACATGTCAGCATAAAAAACACAGCGACAATGATTATCCTTACAAAGTTTATGCACAGATAACAAGTTCGAAGACAAGGAAGGTGCACAAAGTATATCATTGAGTTGAAATGCATGAGAATGAGTATGTAAAGAGGCTTTACCAGAGTGTGAAATGGGAAGATTTTGACCATTTGCCACACAAATTTCTTCTAAACCTTGATATTCAGATGAAACCGAGAGATTGTTGAGATCATTAGTCATGTGTGATGAAGCTCCAGAGTCTGTATACCAGACATTGGGATATGAGGGCCCAGCTGTGGCCATAGCAGCAAGTTGAGAAGGTGGATTCTTTCCTTGATAACTGAAGTTCATCCTGTGATAGCAATCAATTGCTGTGTGGTTATTTCGTCCGCAGATTTGACAGGACTGTGAGGAATTATAGGATTTTGGTGAGAAGGAATTGGCTTGCTTGTTGAAGGGATTAGGAGTGAACTGGAAGGAGTTAGGATGAAATGAGGAATTACTCGAATTAGACTGAGAATTGTGTCTTCCATTAAAGGATCTACCACCTCTGCCATGAAATCTTCCTCTACCGCGACCTCGAAATGGATTGTTCCTACTATTGTGAGAATGATTATTTGCTTGAAATGGATTGCGAGATGCCATCATAGCAGTATTAACATGTTTATTTTCTTCACTGGCTTGAGTTATAGCCGATTCTTCAACTTTGAGAAGAGCGTGAAGTTCTTCTAGGGATAGAGGTTCAGATCTAGTGAGAATGGAGGTCTTAAATGCACCAAATGAAGACGGAAGGCCATTCAAAGTGTAAATCAGGATATCTTCATCCTCAATTATCACAGAAACAGCGGCTAGACTGTCACGAGCTTCTTTGATCTTTTGAATGTAAAGATCAACAGAGTCGGATCCTTTAGAAATGGTTTGAAGATTCATTTTTAACTGAAGAATGTTAGACCTTGAATTGGATGAATATCTTCTTTCCAAGGCATGCCAGATTTCCTTTGAATTCTGGTAGCCTACCACATATGAAAGTGTTGTAGTTGACAGAGTTGCATTTATGAGTGTCATGAGGGCTTGATCAAGCGTACACCAATTCAGATATTCCATGTTTTCTTGTGTAGATCCTTCCACAAATCGTTGTGGAGGAGGATTTGAACCATCAACAAATCCAAATAAGGAATGTGCTTTAAGAATTGAAGTGATTTGAAAGCGCCAAAGAACAAAATTAGTTGAATCTAGCCTTACTGTCATTAAATTGCAGATGTTGGACAGCAAATTAATCGGAGAATATGGCAATTGTGACTGCGAAGCTGCCATTGTTGGAGCTGAATCTACAGTACTTGCTGGAGAAGAAGCAGAGGCCATGAATCATGAGACGTTGGTCTCTTTGAGAAGCTCTGATACCATGTAGGATCTCTGGTTATGGTAGATAGAGAAAGAGAGAGAGAGAGAGAGAGAGAGAGAGAGAGAGAGAGAGAGAGAGAGAGAGAGAGAGAGAGAGAGAGTAACTGAAGATTCATAAGATGTGTTCCTGTATATTGCTTTCTTAACAAATCAATACAAGACTCGGTTTATATAGACAATCAGAACCCACTCTCTCTCTCTCACTTCAATTCACTCTCTCTATAACAGATGTAGCTTGTAACAGCTCATCCCAACAAACTCAACACCTGTAACAAACTAGCTAGACACGTGGCCTTGTTCTAGAAGCTTATCTTTGATGACTTGAGCACCTGTTGAGAGTATAGGATCAGATGTGGATGAGACTTGTGAACTGCTATGCTTAACAGATTTGTAGCAGAATTTCATTATCTCGCTCACGTTTTTGTGGTTTTTATGCATACTCATGACTATCCACTTTTTATGTTGAGATGATTATTTTAAGCATGTCTTCCGAATTATTTTGCATTTTATTTGTTTCCATTTCTGTCTTGTTGACTGTGAAAATATTCATTACTACAATTATATTGATGATGGGGAATCACAAGCCACTTGTTTATACTAATTTCATGGAAAATATAGTTATAACTTATACGTAAGCATCATCACTATGTGTATTAGTGCGGACCCTGCGGTGATACATATAACATGGTATCAAAACTATTGAATACTTGGGCATTCTCTTGGGCATTCTGTTCTGAGAATAAAATAGCTTAACTCATGAAGTAATGAGCATAGGGTGATTTGGGACAAGTTTATCATATTGGGCTTTATCGTTTTTCTTTCCAGGTATACATCATAAGGATGAATACTTTTGAAGAGACTAACAATCTTTAAGCGTACCCTCTAGAGTTTTGGATTTTGGGGCCCATCTGGCTTATGTAGGTAAATATATTGGACACTCTCCTCCTTCTCTTCTTACCCTTTGGCATATCCCGTCTTTTTTTCTTATAGGACACTTCATGTCAGATATGTTTGTCTGTTATAACTACTACGAGGAGATGCAAAGATTGGATAATATTTTGAAGTTTTCTGAACTTCCCTTCTCTGAACCATTTCTCAAAATGTTAACTCATTAGAAGGTTTGGAGGAAGAAGGAGATGGGGTGTGTGGTTCAAGCTTGTCGCATTGAGGGTTAGTTCGCTCTCCTGAATATGCTGGTTGCATCTCTCTTGAGAGACAACTTTTTAGAGCAAGTCTTTGGGCACAAACAAATCTCATAAACGCAATTCACAAATACCTCAATGCTTTCTCTCCTGGAGGGGTCCATTGACATTGTGGTCCACAGAGGAGAGAGATAGTCACATTGTAGTGTTTGTGGATTATGTTTGTACCTAAAAACTTACTCTATTTTTTAGGACCATTTGCAGTAACAATGTGCCAGTTGTTGCAAGTTGGTGACAATGAGTAGCAGCTTTTTACAATGTTATTTGATAGTAACAATGTGTCATTTTATAGTAACTTTTTACAGTGCATGTGGACCCACTTGATTTTTATTAGCAATAATGCTAGATCCACACAACAATCCTAACTCTTGATTCCAGTGGTCCCTATGTGGGGAACACATGGGTCCTACACGGGATTTACTAGAATCAAGGGCTATGGTTGTTTTGTGTAAATTTTTGTGTGGAATATTGTGTGGGCCTAGCATTACTCTTATTAGAGAGTGTGAGAGCAGTTCCAAGTAGGAGGAGAATGGTTCAACTCCCACTTGGAGTGTTTGTGGAAGGAGGTTATTTCCTCTTTGGTTGTCTATGGGATAAACTTATTGAGTCTCCTGAAGTGGGCCTTGGTCCTTCTAGCCCAGTTTGTGTGTGTGGGTGGCGCTTTGCCTGAAGCAAAAAAAAAAAAAAAAAAAAAAATTAACATTTTAGGATGTCAAAATTTTAGGGCACCCATTTGACAATATCAATTGTTCGTATGATATAGTAGTCAAATCCCAATGAGATAATTATTGATATATCTACGATACAAACCAAATTGGTTATTATATTCAAGAAGTCCCATTTAATACATGCTTGATATGATGTTGATGTTTATGTGCTGGTGTGATAGTGACCTCTCAGTTTATCTGAAATCCAGGCTTTCCATCCTTTGGGTTAAAGCCGAAGTGAGAAAATCATATGAAAGTTTAAGAGGTAAGCTAAAATGTCATCCTGGGTCTCTTATCACCGTCTGATGGAGAATCAACGGCCATGTGCTGTTGTGAGGTCGCTTAAAATTTGTTGGTTTATTATTTTACCTTTTTACAATTTTTGTTATTAATTAAGTTATGTCATAATATTTGCAATTTTGATGTTTCACTCTGGGCTTAAGTTATTGTAAACTAGGACATCATACCAAACCATGACTGCTACTTGGAAAATTTTGCTAAAACTGATATTTATCTCATGTAAGCTATTTAACATAAAGTGGCCATTTGGTCATATTCTTAGGTTTTTCCCATGTAAAATGATCTAATAGATACATTTTTAGTTGGAGATCAATCAAATAACTGAAACTTATGGGATGTTTTGGAAGTTTAAAGAACCGATTTTGTAATTTATAGTAAACTGGTTCTCAATGTTGCTGTGTTAGGCAAATGTATTTTATTACATAGAAGTTAATCACTAGAAAAAAAAAATAGAGAAGAGAAATTTTTAGGTGTTGGGCGGGTACTACATGGTATTCTTGTGTGGTACTCTTCAGTCAATCACAAAGTAATTTTTGAATGGGACCCTCACACTTGAACCCACATGATGGAGACAAGTGGGTCCAATCATCCAAAATAGTCGTGGTAAATTGGTAATTGGCTGGAGTAATACTAGGCACACTTTGAAATCCACACTGAATTTGACATCTTATGTTTTAAATACATGTACCTTGTGCTGTGTGAATTTTTCACACTTTTCTATGCACCACTTACATAGCACATGGTATATGCATTTAAAGTTGGGTGTCAAATTCAGTGTGGATTTCAAAGTGTGCCGAGCATTACTCAATTGGCTGTAGGAGTATCACGTAGGATTATCACTTGGTTCCCTTTAACAAGTTCTTTGTCAAACCATGATGCTGGGCGCCATAAAAGGATAGTATTGAATTCAAATCTAAACTAGATCATGTTTTATGTACTCCCAAATCGACAGTTAAATATCAAACCTCCTCCCAACCTAAAGATTAGATGAAAAAAAAAAAAAACAGAAAATAGAGAGAAGGAAGAAGGGAAGGCAGAAAAAAGTTTCTTCCCCCTTACCCCCAAGCCAGATTGCTATGATTTTTAGAAATCAGGTCAAATATTGGCATAATTGCCAACAAATTCTCTGTTTCAGCCATTATTTTGTAACAGATGACCATAGCATCAACAATACAACACTGACCAACATTAAAACCACAGCAACCATCAAGGGACCATAAGGAGTAACAAAGGGATTGATGGGAGGAAACATTTAGGCATTACATTGAATGCAGTCCATATTTGTCTAATGCACACATCTCTAATGTCCTGTATGCTATGTTGGGAGTTGGGACCTTTGGTGGTGGTAGGCTAGCGTGTATACAAGCCAAGCTGTTCAAAATAAGTCATCGCAAACATGTTTGATAAGTGGTTGAATCGTTTTTGTTCACTCTAACGAGTCTAGCTCAAGTTTGGATTTCAGACTTGTATAATAAACAAGCCAACTTCAAATATAAATGAGCACGGCTTGATAGAACTTGTGAACATGTTTGAATAAGACTTGTAAGTAGGCTTGTGCAAAAGCCTATGAATAAACTTATTAAAGGTTTATATATTGGTTAGTTTTATTTAGATATACAAAAAAAAAAAAAAAATGAACTCTATATGAGTCAGACCCGAGTGTAAAAGTTTGATAATTTTGCTTCTTGTGGAGTTCAAGCTTGGTTCTTTAAGCTTGATTTGAGTGCGAGCTGAGCTCGATTTTGCTACGTACCTAACATTTCAAGTCAAGCTCTAAGTTGTTCCAAACTTGATTCGACTCTTATACACCCTGGATGGATGGAAAGGATAAAAGTGGAAGGAATGAAAAGGAAGAGGGAGAGAACAAGTATCACAAGAGAAAGAAGATCTTCCCTATTTTATGTGGCTAAAGTAAGAATGAAAGGACAGACGAACATATGATTTGTTTCAACAGCACGAATGTCAAAAAAGAGAGAAAATTTTTCTATCCCAAAAATAAGAACCAGAGGGATATTTCCCTCCTCCCTTCCTTTTAGTCCCCTCTTCCACTCTATCAAACAAGGAATTTTCTTCTCTACACCCTTTCTCTTTCCTTCCTAACAAACATAGCATAAAACTTCAACTTCCAAATTAGCCATGAACTTTGACCAAAAGAAAGGGCAACAGGCACACAGCAATTTTATTTACAACATTCCTTACAATATGGTATCAATTAAGTAACATGACTGATTACTATGAAATTCCAACTTTTTTACGTGATGATCAGAATCAAGTGCATATGTAAATCTATGTGTATGTGTGAACCAATGTAACAGGATATGTGATTGGACCACCCTAATCCCCATGTTATGGCACATGTATTATAATATTAATACTGACAAAGGTATTGATACTGAAAAGTATAGCCTGTATAGGTAACCATAATCAAATAGTCATTGCTAGGATTGATGCTCAACTTAGGGCTCTCCAGTGCACTGGGCTTTTAAGTCTAAAAAATTCGCAGGTCAGTGGGGCGGCGGGATGGGGCGTGGGTTAGCGGGGCAACCTGCGAGTTTTTAAGGCTTAAAAGTCCACGAGCCTGACTCTCAAAACGGCTAGAAAACATTTTTTACAGACTGAGCTTAAAATATGGGTCCAAATTTCAAGAATTTTGGAGAATTTGGACCCATATAGTGTTTTGTTACCATCTCTTTGAGCCCGTTTGTCTCTGCTTATGCTTATACGATTTTGATCGTGATTGGTTATCTACTTAAAAGTGGAACTGCTTATTATGGTTTGAGTGTTTGGTTGATAGGTTGTACAACTGATTATATTATTAGAACGGCTTATGAATGTGTTTGGTTCCAAAAGAATATAACGTGGTTTTGAATGTACAAAAGTCAATTGTACCCTCATGTTATGATTTGTATGTTAGTAATAAATTTAACATTACTAACTATTACTTAACTATTAGTTTCATAAATACTTTAATTAATAATTTAAATATACTACATTTTTATGTTTATATTGAGATAATAAGATTTTATAAGTTAATTAAAAGTGTGTTATCATATAAAATCTATATTTTATATGTTTTTATTTATTTTATATATTTTTCACATATTTTATCATTTTATAATTATTTTAAATTCAGCAAAAACTAATTTATTAGAGCACCTTCCCAAAACTGTCTTGAAATGCTAAAAGTTCCTAAAAATGTGTGGTAGGTGTACCGTCTTTGTTTGTATGCTTATAATGTTGGATTATTTTTTGCGGAGTAACAAGTATTTTTGTCTTGTAGTATATGAACGCATCAATTTTTGTTTACAATAAGAGGGAAAAACTGTAATTGTAATGGGCTCATTAAACGCAATCAAGTCCTCGTTGAACGCGTTATCAATTAAGCATGCATAGAGCTGCTTTTTCTTTTCCACGTTTTTGGGCCCAAGAAAAGCAGTTCTGGGCTTGCAACAAACACATACACAACTGTGTTTTAAAGCAAAACTGTGTTTTGCAAGCCCAAAACGCATTGACAAACAGGCACTTTATCTAGAAGTTTTATTTTGGAAATTGCTATTTCGCACTCTATATATGGATGAACCAATGCACTCTTTGAAATACATTGACTACATGATATAGTATATATATATATATATATATATATGGTATTCCTTTTTTGGGTCTGTCTGATGAATTTGTTACTAAATAAGTGTTTGGCAACAAGCTAGAATAAAATGAATTGGCAAACCAATTTGTATTATTCTATCGCAAAAAATATGAGTTAACAACAGAAATTTGTGATTGTAGTTATTTTGCGATTAAATCTCATAAGCAAAAAATGTGCCAAACGGGTCTTTAAAATAAAAAAACAAAAGACGGGAGGGGGGATTGGAAACTAGTGAGCGGGTGAAGCATCATTTGTGATTTACAAGAAATGACAAAACTTCAGTACGTTACGTTAGCTAATTTTCGTCGTATTCTAAATTATTATTGGTTACTTATGTGTCACACAGGTGCTACATAAGACATGCTAATTACGCTCCAAAATAAGGTAAAATGACAAAAGCAATTGAATCCGACTCTATTCCCGATTTTGTTCAACCAGAAAAAGCAATGGGCTAAGACCCATTAGTTAGGGCCCAGACTATAAAAGATTTTGGATTGTGATCCATAAGAAATGGGTAAGATGTTCAACCTTAAAAAAGCAATGGGCTGCTTATGAAATTGACAAAACCGCAAACCCAGTCCACCCTACTTTGGCTGTGAGTCGGACCTGCGAGCCTAATGGGACATGTTAGGCTGGCTCACGAGAGAAATACTCATGATTCTACCGAACCCAATAGCTTGCCGGCAGTGGCGGAGCCACATGGAGGCGAAGGGGGACCCTGGCTCTCCCAAAATTTTTAAGAACTTTTATTTTGCCTTTAAATTTTTGGATATTATATATTTTGGCCCTTACAAATGAAATGAATATATATATATATATATATATATTCACCCCTCAAAATTTTATTTTTTATGTAATGAACTGTGTAAATGTATATATTGTACCACTAATTCTGATTTTGCCTCTAAATTTTTGGGTAATATGCATCTTGGCCCCTACAAATGAATTAATATAGTCTATGTAAATGTGTGTATTGCACTACTAATTATATGCAAATATGTAATTGTTTTGACATAGAAATCTTACCAAAACATAAGGATAAATACTAAATAGACCCAAAAAAAAAATTCCGGAGGCATTACCCTAGAACCCCTGTAAGACAAGCTCAACCCCCAAATGTACATTCCTAGCTCCGCCATTGCTTGCCGGTCTACAACAGATAGTGGACTAGCTTGCGGCTTGTCCATTTCAAATAGACAAAAGGAAAATCTTAACATGTAAAATAAACTTTTTAAAGGCCGGTCTCGTCGTTCATGCAATTTTCCTGTGGAACCCATAAAATAAAATAAAATATCCACCTATTTTTCAATGGGTTGTAGGAGGGATGAGCTGGTGAGTTGGTAGATTGGCTGGCTGGCTAGGCCGAGGGAGGGAGGACCGACCCGGATCCCAACTTGGACAGTTGCTTAAATTGGGCCTGTGTTGGGCCGGGCCAATTCTGAGAATGTAACACCTCTAAACTAAACTGGGAAAAAGCGCGGGAAAATCAACTAGGGCACAAAATTGTTAAAACAATAAATCTAAGCAGAGAAACACAACTTTCCACAACCGACCCATATTTGCAAAAAAAAAAATTTGTGAACCCCACCATTTTATTGCAAATCAGTCCCTACTGCAAGTAAACAAAACAATCCCCAAAGGCCACTCCTCTTTCACGTTAGAAAGGAGAAATTGGGAGCGCCCCGCCCTTACTTAGCTGAAGAAGAGCAGAGGCAGAGACTACAACCAGCCGCCGGCGAGGGACGACGACCACAAGCCGCTGACGGGTTAACTCTCTCTCTCTCTCTCTCATATTCTGTACGTATATATATCTACATACATATATATATATATCGACATGTATATGTATATCCAGAGATGTATATACGTATATAAATTCATTTTTCTAGGAATTTCTATGGTTTTTCTTTGATATTGCTTGATTTTTGATTGGTTTAGTAATTTGGGGGTTTATACGTATATAAATTTGTTGCATTGTTGATATTGCTTGATTTGAGATATTCTTTGATATTGCTTGAATTTTTTCTAGCTTCTTTTTCTAACTTACTAAGATTACAGATAAGAACACATTTTGCTAGACCAAATTGGTGAAGAGTGTTTTCGCATTTGGCAACTACCCATGAAGCAGCTCGTATAGGCAATCATAGTCAACTAGTTTCATCCTTTTTTTTTCAAGTAATAATATGGTTTTGATCATACTCTAAAATGTGCATTGCAGGAGTGTTCTATTGTGGAAGCCCTATGCTCACCAAACCACTTAAGAAGCTTTGTCATGAATTTAGCCTTAATTTGTTAACTCGATTCGGTCTCCACAAGGAGAAGTTCTAGTTGCAAAATTCAGAGTTCTCACAAGACCTACTGTGAATCCCTCCAACTCGGGCTACCCTTTGTAAATATCTTGCAATTTTAGTGAGTAGGATTATTGTGTAGTTTTTTAAAACAAATTCAGAAAGCAGGGTCAAGTTAGATTTAGATTTGAAAAATACATCTTGTTGTTTAGTGGCTTCTATAAGTGAAATGCCAAAGAGGAGGAAAGATGCATATATATATATATGCTTATGCCATCTTGTTGTTTAGATTTGAAAAATGCAATGCCAAAGAGGAGGAAAGATGCATATATATATATGCTTATGCACTATCTTATGTTTGTTGAATACCTACTTTGTTTGCCCTTTTGCCTTGATTTCTGGCCAAGTGATGCTACAAGCCACTAAAAATACATCTTGTTGTTAGTGGCTTCTATAAATGCAATGCCAAAGAGGAGGAAAGATATCTAGTAAGGCTCAATTGATTGAAAGATATCCAGGGATGTATATACATATATAAATTCATTTTTCTAGGGATTTCTAGGGTTTTTCTTTGATATTGCTTATTTTTTTATTGGTTTAGTAATTAAATTTGTTGCATTGTTGATATTGCTTGATTTGAGATATGCATAGTTTCGCTATGTTGTTGTCTAAACGTCTTCATTTGGAGAGATTAGTTTAAGAATTATTTGATTTTGTCCCCCTTTTTCGTCATCAAGGACACAACTTGACATGAAATATGTGTATCATTGCCATGCATTCGATGTTTTCGACGGCTCTCTTTGTTCATTAGATTCAAAAGAAAAAAGAAAACCAGAAATATGTCATTAAAAGGTATGGTTTCACATTCAAATCAAATTTGAAGCATCCAAAATTATTCAATTGGAGATACTGTGACATACAAACCCCCAGTCACTAGGGACTACAATAAACTTACACTCTGGACTGGAGGACATCCACATATACATACATGTATACAGATTTATATCAATCAGTGATATACAAAGAATTATCTTAAAGATAGTTAGCCATTTTAAGTAATTAGATAGACAAGAACATACAACATGAGCAGCAGAAACCGAAATGTGGCAGGTCAATCAGCATTCCAAGGAACGGATGCTTGCAAACACTGCACTCTATGGTTTCAGAACCAGACGCTGGAACCTAACCTGCAATCAATCCCCAAAATATAAAAACTTCTTAAGGTACTAGTCGGGGTAAAAACTCGAACTTTTTCCACCAAAAAAGCAAAAGATTTGGCCAAAACTTCAGAAATAAATAAAACTACTACTATCAGCATTTGGCAAAGTGGGTAGAGATTGCAAACCTGCAAATGGACTGTACAAGTAGGACAAGCAACCTCTTTCATCCTCGTCCCAGATGCATCTGATCTTGAACCTACAAAATTCATTTCGCTCAATATATTGCAATATCAAAGCAATATCAATCCTTCGATACACTGTGTTAGGGCTGAGCTTCTTCCAATTTGGTCTAGCAAAATGTGTTCTTATTTGTAATCTTACTCTTACCCCCCTCTCTCTTTATCTCTGGATATGTATATATACATATCGATATATGTATATGTATGTAGATATATATATGCACAGAATGAGAGAGAGAGAGAGTGTGTGTGTGTGTGTGTGTGTGTATTTTGCCGTCGAGGTTACTGTATTTCGCATAAATACATATCGATCTATATTTATGTATGTAGATATATATATATATATACGTACAGAATGAGAGAGAGAGAGAGAGAGAGAGGGGGGGGGGGGGGGGGGGGGGGGGGGGGGAGGGAGAGTGTTAACCCGTCGGCGGCTGGTGGTCGTCGTCCCTCGCCGTCGGCTGGTAGTAGTCTCTGCCTCTCTGCTCTTCTTCAGCTAAGTTAGGGCTCCCAATTTCTCCTTTGTAACGTGAAAGAGGAGGAAGGCCACATTTGGGGATTGTTTTGTTTATTTGCAATAGGGATTGATTTGCAATAAAATGGTGGGGCCCACAATTTTTTTTTTGTTGCAAATATGGGCCAATTGTGGAAAGTGTTGTGTTTCTCTATGTGTGCGTAGACTTATTGATTGTTAAAAGATAGTATGGTTTTTGCTGTGCTTTCTCTTTCTCCTCACATCTCACACCAGACGTGAATCAAAAGAGAATCAATGGAGCAAAACGATGTTGATGAAGAGTTTGGATTCTCAAGAAACTATTTTCTAGCAAAAGAGGTGGCCACTTCCGCCAAGAAATCCACTCGCAAGCTCTCCGACATTGATCTTGTTGACGAGCAGGTATACACCCCAATCCCAGACTAGATATACATATATACATATATATGTTTAATTACATATGTGTATGAATATACGTGATGTTGTTTGGTGGTTGTTGTATGGAAAATGTGATTTTCTATTTTGATCTTGTTGATGAGCAGGTAGACACCTCAATTCCTAGAGTAGATATATATACAGAAACCTTCTTATGAGGACATAAGAAGGGTTCTGGATATATACATAAGAAGGTTTCTGTATATATCTATATATATATAGGGAAATGATCTTAAGTGCACTGGGTAGAGTGCACTGGATTTTAAGCCTAATAAACTCGCGGGCTTCCCGCTGACTCGTGCCATGTCCTGCCGCCCCGCTGACCTGCAGGTTTTTTAAGGCTTAAAATTTAGTGCACTCTATCCAGTGCTTTTAAGATTCTCTCCCTATATATATAAGGGGCGGCAGGACGGGGCGCGGGTCAGTCCGCGAGTTTTTTAGGCTTAAAATCCAGTGCACCGGGTCAGTGTACTCTGCCCAGTGCACTTAAGTTCCCGTCCCTATATATACTCTACCCAGTGCGCTTAAGATTCTCTCCCTAGCCCGCGGGTTTTTTAGGCTTAAAATCTAGTGCACTTTACCCAATGCACTTAAGATCCTTTCCCTATATTTATATACCAGTCAGCTTTTTGTGCGAACGTCCGCAAGTTGCGGATTTCTCTTTCCAGCTGTTAGATCCAGTTTTCATTAATGGTATTGTAGTAATTTCACAGTATCCAGTGGTTCGAAACAGAAGTCCGCAACTTTTTAAGTTGCAGACCGCACAAGAAGGGAACTGTATTTATTGTTATGCGTATATATATCTTAACGTATGTGTATGAATATATTTATCCCAAGTCTCACTTTTTATCTGGTTCTTTGGGGAATCAAGGTTACGTTAGTTTTACATAGAATTTAAGAGAGTTATAGTCAGGAACGGAGCAAGAATTTGGCACTCACCAAAAATTTAATTTGTCTAACCGGTGTACTTATGAACCACAAACTTGTTCTTTGCTTTGCCAAACGACCTCTAAGTGATGTTGTTATATGGAAAGTGTGATTTTTTATTTTGATATATAGGAGCTAAGATTTGCAGCCTCTAACATTGAGCCCAAGCACGAGAAAGAAATTACGGCTTTGGTGAATAGTTATAAGACTTCGTACTCTAAGTGGCTTTTTGAGTTGAGGTATGAACTCAATATGTCTTCTTTTTGTTACTTCACTTCTTGTTTATTTAAGAAACTTCAGTTTTAAGGCATTGATTTTTTTTTTAAATGTCTCAGATGTGGGTTTGGTCTTTTAATGTATGGATTTGGATCTAAGAAGGCATTGATTGAAGATTTTGCTTCAAGGGCCTTAACTGAATATACTGTAGTTGTGATCAATGGCTATCTTCAGTCTATCAATCTAAAACAGGTAACTTGTTTGTGCAATTTGTTAATATTAGTGTACCTTTAAGCTTCGTCACCAAAAAAAAAAAAAAAGTGTCCTTTAAGCTGTGAATTTTCAGAAAACTCAACTCAACTCAAATAATAGTTCCTGGTCTAGGATCAGTACTTTAGGGCCTGTTTGCGAATCCTTAAAATAGGATCTGGTTGAGATCAAGTCTAAGTTTTTATCTAGTTTTTATGAGAATCAAGGTAATGCTGGTTTTGACAAAAGAACAATTTTAAGATATTTATTAGACTAGCACGGACTCCTTTGCAAGAAATAAACACTTACCATACACCTCAATTTTTAGAACCTGTTCAATTATGAACCACAATACCGGTTCTTTGCTTTCCCAAACAAACTCTTAGTTTTTGACGGAGAGCATTGTGCTATTCATTCCTATTTCTCTTTCAGTCTTCAAATACCTTGGAGTGTTCAGTAAGTTGAGAATGAAACTCTTTATGAATATGAAATTAGTCCAAGGACAAAGTGAATATGCTGCCATATTAAGTTGAGCATGCAATTCTAATTAAGCTGATACGCATGTGTGCTATTCCAACCATCACACGGTCACACCTTTTGAAAGCCAAATAATTGATAATTATTAAATTTTGTGAATGACATGTATCCCATCTAGCTCGTGCAGGGGTCTTTTCAATCGTTACTTCTTTTGGGTTAATTAATTTGCAGAATTTAATTTACTAATCTGCTTTTTAGACAGGAAGCTTTAGAGTTATCTTGGTCCAATGGGCTTATACTCATAAATGTTTCAGTGTTGAATTGCCTCACCAGTCACTTCTTCTCTCTAACATTCTATTTGTTCGTCCCAAAAGGTTTCTTAATTGAACAAGTATTTGTATTTACCTCTTTTATCTTATTATCTCCATAAACAATGTTCATTCCATAGGTTGTGATAGCCTTAGCCGAACTTTTACGGGATCAATTAAAAACCCAGCAAAAGACTTCTTCAGGGAACTTGCCTAAAGTTGAACTATTAAATTCACGATCGATGGATGATCTTCTTGCTTTTCTGGATGGACCACACACGGAGGGACATAAATGTTTTGTTTGCGTTGTCATTCATAATATTGATGGGCTTGGATTGCGAGACTCTGACACACAACAGTATCTTGCAAGACTAGCTGCTTGTTCTCATATCCGTATGGTTGCTTCTATTGACCATGTGAATGCACCTCTCTGTAAGTATTTTGTGTTGCTGTCATGATTTCTATCACCGAGAATGCATTAGTGTTGAGAGTGTTGGAGAGATTACATAAAGTTCTGAACAAGGTCACTTTGGGAACTAGGGCCTATTTAGGAATGCCTAAAACTTGACCAGTTTCGGTCTAAGTCTCACTTTTTATGTGATTTTTGTGAGGACCAAGGTTATGTTGCTTTGACAAAGAACCAGTTATAAGAGAATTACTCGTCTGGGCATGGACTCCTATTCAAGGAAATTGATACTCACCAAACAGTTGTAGAATCTGTTCATTTATGAACCATAGAACTGCTTATTTGCTTTCCCAAACTGCCTCTAGAATATCGTGTTTGGGCTAGTTTGAGTCCTAAACCCTTCTGCGATTGGAAGACAACACATAGTTTAGACTTTTATTTTTCTGTTATTTGCTTCTTTAATGTATCTTCATATTGGGAATTGAATCTGATGACACCATTGTTGAAGAATCAAGTAAATTACAAAACATATCTAGTTTATGTGGTCTAACAATACCATTGGGTTTTTGCTGCAAGTGTGGGATAAGAAGATGGTTCACACGCAGTTCAACTGGTGTTGGTATCACGTCCCAACCTTTGCACCATACAAGGTCGAAGGAACCTTCTTTCCTTTGATCCTCGCACATGGCGGTACCACCCAAAGTGTTAAGACAGCTTCAATAGTTCTACAGAGTTTGACGCCCAATGCCCAGAGCGTGTTCAAAGTGCTTGCAGAACATCAGCTGGCACATCCAGATGAAGAAGGCAAGTAACTCGCTCTACTCCAGATATACGCATATACTATAGAGATAGGGAAATGCTAACCTACTACGTATCTAAAACTATGCACGTTTCTTGGCCAAAAAAGTCCCTGCCACATGAGGACCGTAAAGTAATCTTTCAAATGAGGTCAAATAAATGACTTTAGTGTTCTCATTGCAAAATTACTTTAATGCCCTTGTATGAATGAGATGGCAAAGACTTTCCTGTCCATTTAAATTTGAACACTATGCTATCCTACTACCGTCATGCAATAAGATAGCAAGACTATGTTGCATATACATTATATTACATGTATATCGTAATCCGGATTTTGTGTTTCATGTTGCATATTTTGTTTAAATCAGGGATGCCAGTGAATAAATTGTACACAATCTGTCGAGAGCGGTTCCTGGTGAGCAGCCAGATTACGTTGAATACGCATCTAACAGAATTCAAGGATCACGAGTTGGTGAAGACCCGGAGGCATTCGGATGGTCAGGATTGCTTGTATATTCCTCTTACAACTGAAGCACTTGAAAAGCTGGTACAGGAGATCAGTTGATATAAGCATGGGCTAGCACAGCTTAAAAGGCAACCTTGAACATTAAACATTGGTTGTGATGGACAAAAAAAGCTTCAGGTGCACACTATTTAGACAAGTCTCCAGCAGATTTTCCTCTTCACCATCAAATTGGCTGATGTGATTCTAACTTATGTTTCACCGTCCAGCAAAAGGTTCTTGCTCTGACCCAGCAAATTTGTAACAAAAAATGGGGAGTGGTTGAGCAACTGTAATGGTCTCTTATTTCTTGGCATGCTTGAACCTTTAGGACTATTCCATCTGTGGAACGACAAATCTGACCTCATCTACTGCTAAATTATGTAAAAACTTTTGAGGTAGTGGTATTGTAGTGTAATTATACATGATCTTTGTTGCTTCTTTGTGTTACCACCGCTGGAAATGCTCTAATAATGTTAACAACTGTCGAGTTTAGTCACTCTGGTATCGAAATTCACGCTAACATGGTCGTCAAATGAATTTGCAAAATGGTTTAATGGCGAAGAGAGTTTTCCTTCTTGCAAACTATGGAAAAATAGATTAGGCAACCAAAATTTTAGACAAAAATTTGTAGCTATTGGATTGTCATGTAACAAAATCATCAATAGTTGCAGTTTATCATATAAAAATAGTTACTTATTTGACTATTGTCTTCTTCTTCTTTTATTTATTTATTATTATTATTATTATTATTTTGGAGATTAGCCATCATCCTTGTTTTACAAGTATTGTAATGTTACAGCTCTCTAAATTTTGGAACCCAATACTTTTTGGTACGCATAGCCCTTTCCAAGGCGTCCGGTGCATCTTCCATTTATCACATGTTCGTCCCCACCAAAATTTTCCTAGATTACTAGAGATTTCTTTGCATAATGAAGATGGTAACTTGAAACTGGCCATCGCATATGTTGGGATTGTTTGCGCCACGGATTTTATTAGTACCTCATGACCCCCTCTAGACAACAGTTTTTCCTTCCACCCACCCATTTATCTTGGTTTGAACCCGGTCTCTCAACTAGGTAAAGATTTGACGTCCTACCTATGTCACAACCCATCCCGTTACGCGTGAAAATAGGACATGTGACACGCCACTAAGACTTATCCAGTTCAATTAAAGTAAATAACAGCGAAAAATATAAGTAAAATTCATGAGATTCAGAGTTATAAAAAGTTTTGCGCATTAGAAAACACTTACAGAAATACCCCTTTTGGAAACAACAATTCGGTCGACTGGAAATGCAAGATACAGAGCCTCCAAATCTCAGCAGCCCAATCCAGTCGACTGTGTCAGGGACCCAGTCGACTGGGGTCTCAATTTCTCAGTCGACTGGTACATTCCGGTCGACTGAACCCTAACTCATCAGAATTTCCATTTTTAAAAACACTATCCAGTCGACTGACCTCTCAATCTAGTCGACTGCTTTTACCACAGAACGAAAATAACATTTCTAGCCCAATGATCCAGTCGACTATGTCGGAGACCCAGTCGATTGGTTTTACAAATTCTAGGACAGTAGTTGGTTCAAAACAGGCTTCCATCTAAACTTGTCAACTGTTTTCTCTCTGCTTGCAAAGCATTCTGCAGATTTCAAGTTTAGGTTATCCCAACACATACAGGGACAAATTACACACATCAAACCATTCCATAGTGGTTCTAGTTGGATTACAACATTACCAAAACATAATTACATGAGTTTCATTATAGTTTACAAACTACTAAACCATCCCGAATTTGACAAGTTAAAACAAAGCGTCTAATCCATATTACATCATTGGAATGGAATTACAAAAATATACACAAGAGGTGCTCCCCCGGCAATCCCACGGCCTCACTCCTCACGCTTCTTCTTTCCTTTCTTCTTATTACTTGCAATGGAGTAAAACTCCACTGCTCAGCTATATAATGAGTACACAAATTCTAACATATGCATATATGATAATTCATGCTTTAATCTCATGATTCACATCAAAATAGTCTCTAGGGATAAAAACACACATTCATCCGGTAGCTGCAAGTCCAAGTTTTAAACTGCGATGCCAATGGCTAGTCCAAGTCACAACCATCGCATCCCCAAGTGCCTTGGCAAGTCCAAGCCTTAAACCATGCACATTAGTCATCTCTACTACATTCTCAAACATCGAGAAGGTTACTCCGGCATGAAATTGTATAACTCTCCGCTTTGACCCACTTAAGCTCGCGTAAAAATTAAACATACTTTTCACAGTTAAGTGCGTGCATAATTAATGGGCCTAAGATTAACACATGAAGTTTGCCCGGATCTTAATTTCGTCGTTGAAAATCAAAACATGCATATTTCCTATATAACATAGGTTCGAATTCATAGCTCGTGCGATTTCTCTCTAACTTTGAAGGAAGTACTAGGAGATCGATTAAACGTTGGATCTCAGATTTCGAAAAATTCCTACAAGTATTAATATGTTTTTCCCAAATTTCCAAAATTAGGATTTTCGTAAAAAGTTTCCAAACGAGGCATAAGAGACATCAAAATGTAGCTCTTACCTCAAGGAGTTCAAATCTAGAATTTGGAGAAAAACTGACGATCGGAAAGTTGTCGATTTGCATCGTGAAGCTCGTAGGAAATCCCTTTTCTCTCTTTCTCCCAAGATATTTAGGTTGAAGATATTATGAAAATATCTTGAACTATTCTATATATAGGGACAACTCTCGGGAATTACGTTTACCTCCCACGAGTTCTCAAATCTTCTAATTATCCTCTGAAACGTCGCACGCGTCCAATTTATTACTTCACGAGTGAAAACTATAAATTATAAAAATTTTCGCTTAAGTTCCGTTTGGGTCCGTAATTACGTTCCAAAAACTATTCTTGTGAAATTTCTAGATAACCTACCTTTTATGCAACGTATCACACACGTTCTCACTAAAGTATTCAAAACGATCTAAGTCGAAATCAAAACTATCAGAAATTATACAAAACATGTATAATTACTATTAATCAAAATACTAGATAACTCAATTAACATTTAATGCACATAAATGTTATTTACTCATATCAATGCCTCATGAATGATCAAATCCTCGTGTCTTCACTTAACACTCCCCGTTAACCCACATTCAACCTCATCTCAATTATTAATAAACATTAATAATTACATGATTCCAAATATAGAAAATTATTGGAAAATCCCTACAAGTAACTCTTAAAAATTTAAAACTCTGGTTTGACCATTTTCTAAAAAGGACAAAATAGGCAAACTACCAAATTTGCCCCCAAAAGGAATCTCAGCAAATAAAATGGCTTGCTACGCGCGCGCGCAACATGTAGAATCATTTCTCTCTCCATCACTTAACGCGAATCACTCGTCATGCACTAGCACACGCGCGACTCACTTCTCACTGCACTCGCACGGTATGAGCACTGTACCGTAGCATATCCAATTTCAAAAAATATTTTTAAACTTTAAACCTTCATAACTTTTGATTTACAACTCCATTTTTTATATATTTTATACCGTTAGAATCGTGTCGACGAGACCTACAAAACTAGTACCATTGTTGATATGTTTTGAGCAATTTATTTTTTAATTTTTACATATATGAATAATAAGTGAAATTTTACTTGACATACATGAACATTACGTGAAGTTTCACTTAATATTTATACATGTTAAGTTGATATATCTTGAGGGAAAAAAAAACAAATAAACATTTCCTAAACTTAATATTTATGCATGCCAAGTTGATATATTTTGAGGGTAAAAAAAATACAATTTTCACATGCTTGTTCCTAGAGAAAGTTTTAGTGAAATTTCACAAGAATTTTTGCATTTGTTTGGTTAAAAAAGCTGTGTTTTTTTATAATTGACTGTGAAATTGGTTTTTTAAAGAAAATATACATTGTTTAGTATGAAGAAGAAGAAGAAGAAGAAGAAGTGAAAGTTCACTTATTAAGTGAAAAATACATGAATATTAAGTGAAAGTTCACTTTTTATTTCATGAGGGTCTCAGAATACCTTAAGCTAACCGCTATGAACACAAACTGGGTGAAATTTCGTTTAATATTTTTCATGTATTCAGTGAAATTTCACTTGATATTTTATATTTATCAAGTGAAATTTCACTTATTATTCATGTATGTAAAAACATGAAATTTTTACATACGTGAATAATAAGTGAAATTTCACTTGACATACATGAATATTAAGTGAAATTTCACTTAATATTTATACATGTCAAGTTGATATATCTTGAGGGGGAAAAAAAACAAATGAACATTTCCTAAACTTAATATTTATGCATGCCAAGTTGATATATTTTGAGGGTAAAAAAAAATACAATTTTCACATGCTTGTTCCTAGAGAGAATTTTAGTGAATTTCACAAGAATTTTTACATTTGTTTGGTTTAAAAAACCGTGTTTTTATAATTGATTGTGAAATTGATTTTTTAAAGAAAAGATACATTGTTTAGTTTGGAAAAAAAAAAAAAAAAAAAGAAGTGAATTTTCACTTATTAAGTGAAAGTTCACTTATTAACACATGAATATTAAGTGAAAATTCACTTTTTATTTCATGAGGGTCTCATAATACCTTAAGCTAACCGCCATGAACACAAACTGGGTGAAATTTTGTTTAATATTTTTTATGTATTCAGTGAAATTTCACTTGATATTTTATGTATATCAAGTGAAATTTCACTTATTATTCATGTATGTAAAAACATAATTTTTTTTTTCTCAAAACATATCAACAATGGTACTAGTTTTGTAGCTCTCGTCGACACGATTCCAACGGAATAAAATTTGCGAAAAATGGAGTTGTAGGTAAAAAGTTATGGATATTTAAAGTTTAAAAACATTTTTCGAAATTGGAAATGATATGGTACACTGCTCGCACGGTGCGAGCAATGTGTAATATCAGCAGAGCGCGTGGCCGCGCTTGGGGGCGCGTGGGGCAAGGGTAATAGTGGGTTTTTCGATTTTTTTTTTTTTTGTCCTTTTTGTCTATGATTTGTATTGTTAAGGGATTTTTTAGAAAATGGTCAAACCAATTGAAGTTTTTAACATTTAAGAGTTACTTGTAAGATTTTCCATTAATTCCCCCTTCCAAATATGCTTTATTTAAATAAATGCAATTCCAGAACGGGTGTGATAACCCAAAAAGAGGGAAGGGCTAGATACTTTGCATGTGTCACAAAATGGCTTAAAGCCTTAGACCATCTCCAACCCTGAGGCAATCCTTGCAGCAAACGCAATTTTGTTGTGCCATGTAAGATTTCGTTGCTCCAACCGACGCATCAATGGCCTAGGCAAAGTTGCTGCAGTGCTCAAATTGCAACAACATTGCTGTGATTCCTCCTTGCAGCAAATGAATATCCTCACTTATTTTATTCTTTGCAAACCAACGGTCATATTTCTCCAACAACAATCCACCTCACTCAACCACCAAATTCCATCACCAAACTCAATAACTCATAAATTGAAGAAAAAAAAAATCAGCCAAGAAAACTAAATCGGTTGAACAAAACAAATCAATTACAAAAATTACCTAAATCGAGCCAAGAAAACCCTAAACCGGCCACCACCAAGCACCATTATCCTCCATCTCCAGTTGCTGCACACCATCGTTGGCCAAATCGTCCTCCATCTCCGGTCGCTACACACCAAGCACCATCATCCTCCATCTCCAGTCACTGCACACCATCATCGGCCAATCGTCCTCCATCTCCATCCTTTGTCTCGTGAGAGAAGAGAGAAGAGAGAGATTGGGATTTGAGAGAGAGAGAGAGAGAGAGAGAGAGAGAGAAACAGGGTAGAGAGAGAGAAGAAAGGGTCTGAATGTGGGTTTTACTAGTGAGAGAGAGTAGAGTTCACAAAATAATTGGAAATGTGAAGTAGGTATATTTTATGAGTAAATTGGGAAAAGTGGAATTCACAAAATAATAAAAAATTAAAAATTGATGTATACCGTTGGGGCTCACACCAAAAATGTTGGAGGCAAATTTGCATTTCACACATCAAAGGATAGATTTGATGCAAAAATTTTGACTTCTCCCTTGGAGATGGTCTTAGACCCCCAACGCTTCCTTGATTTTTTTCCCGCTCTTCGTTAGGTGTATTTAGGCTGAAGAATACCCTCAATTTTTGTCAACATTAACCTTCTGGTCGGATGCCACCATATGTAACAAATCATAATATGTTGACATTCAATCTCCTTTGCCCTGCAGAAAAGCAATCTATAGTTTGTAAACACAAGACAATAATCCTAGGGCAATTTTGTGCCACATTGATGTCCTTAATAGCATCGTAAGTGCTATAGTTTGTAAGTGCCAACTATTTTTTGTAACATTGAGGAAAGAACCTCTGTGCAAAGAACAAAGAGATCAGGCGTAATGTGTCACCATATTATGGCCGATCCCCCTTGATGGGTAGAAGGTGGAAGGCGCGACTGTCCATTAACCACGACTGAATATGATAGAAATTAATACACTCCATTAACAAACTCATATTCTACGTTTTTCTTGTACATTGTAAGTTTGTTAATAGAGTGTATTAATTTCTAGAAGAGTAATATTTGGGGCACTAACAACTTCCACTAACACTTACTAACACACTATATTTCTCTCCTAGTGGCACTGTGGGGTCCGCTGTGGACCCCGCAGTACCACTAGGAGAGAGATAGAGTGTGTTAGTAAGTGTTAGTGAAAGTTGTTTGTGCCCCTAGCAAGACTCTTCCTAGAAAAGAGAAGCGAAACAAAACTCTCTTTCTTTGATTTTAACTTCATACAAAAAAAAAAGGAAAGTTTTTAAAACTAATTTTTTATTTTTCCTATGCTTTAAATGCATGTACTCTGTGCTGTTTAATTTTTTCACACTTTTCTGTGCACCACTTATATAGCACAGGGTACATGCATTTAAAGCAATGATGTGGTTTGAGATGTGGTTTGGATTGTGTGCCTAGCATTTCTCTTTACTCTTATATCCTTTCATTAGGAATATATGTTAGATAAATGCAAATATATTGAAACATATTGGTATTTCAGACATCATTTTATTTTGTGTGTCTGTTTCTCTAGGAATCTCTCCCATTTGAAGGGAAAAAATAACAAAAATGATACATACACACACCAAACCACCCACTAAAACACCCTCAGGCCCTTCTAAGCAATATTTTACAAATTCCTATGGGACCCACCCCACCACTAACTCAAATCCCTAACATTTGAGTTCCCTCCATTCTTCACTTCTTCCCCAAGTATCCCCACATCCCTGCAAGTGAACCCCAGCCCGCCCCTTACACAGTTCATTCTTCCTTGCCGTGGCCAGCCGTCGCCAGTGGACCAGTCTCGCCGGCGTCCAGTAAGTTCTCTCTCTCTCTCTCTCTCTCTCTCTCTCTCTATAATCGTCGTCTTCCTCATTTTTCAAACATGAGATTTGAATGCTCTCTAAGTCAGAATTATTGGTTTAAATCTGTTACTATCTTACTCATCTTTCCATCTTATTTTTGTTTTGCAATTGTGTTGGAATTTCTTTATTTATATAAACACTCTGATTTGTATTTGACAGGGTATAATAAGATTTGGGGGTGAGAAAGCTCATTCAGTGTGTACTGTTACAAAATAGATGTTAAATTATCGATATGATTGGTAAAATTAGCTTGTGGTCACAGAACATAATTGCTATCCTTGACAATATAATGAATGGGCCAACAGAAATTTTGGATCAAACTGAGATTATGTATGAGAAACAAACAGTTTGAGGTCACATTTACAAATGAATGGTGCCTTATAAACATCAAGGGCAGCCATTCTGAACATAAGCAAGACTGTACTTAGAAAAGGAATTAGCCCCAAAGATGCTTCCTACACCTGAATTTGTCATCTCCTACATTCCCACTTCTTTCAAACTCAAACTTGTAAAAAGCCTTTTTCATTGTAGTGATATCCTCATGAATGCTTACCGAACCACTTGAAACTTCTTCTTCCATTTCTCTACAATATATAATACAATCATCAATTTATACGGATTTATTTTGGAGAAAATGTTTCACTAAACTATGAGAAATTTCTCAGTAAACATTGAGGATTTCTCAGTAAACATTGAGAATTTCTCAGTAAATATGAGAACTATGAGAAATTTCTCAGTAAACATTGAGGATTTCTCAGTAAACATTGAGAATTTCTCAGTAAATATGAGAATTTTCTCATATTATATGAGAAATGTTTCACTAAACTATGAAAATTTCTCAGTAAACATTGAGGATTTCTCAGTAAACATTGAGAATTTCTCAGTAAATATGAGAATTTTCTCATAGTATATGAGAAATTTCTCAGTGAACATTGAGGATTTCTCAGTAAAGAATGAGAATTTCTGAGTAAACATTGAGAATTTCTCAGTATGTATGAGAAATTTCCTACTTGAAAAGAGTGAGAAATTCTCATTATATTATGAAAACTGTAATTGTTAATTGAATTCTCTCAGTACTTTTTACCTAAAAAACACTTTTTTTTAACACCAAACATATCCTGGTACATGACCTACCCATTGAGGGCTTTGTTTGGCTTTTGCTAAAACCAATAACATTCATTATATTGTCAAGGATAGCAATTATGTTCTGTGACCACAAGCTAATTTTACCAATCATATCGATAATTTAACATCTCTTTTGTAACAGTACACACTGAATGAACTTTCTCACCCCCAAATCTTATTATACCCTGTCAAATACAAATCAGAGTGTTTATATAAACCAAGAAATTCCAACACAATTGCAAAACAAAAATAAGCTGGAAAGATGAGAAAGATAGTAACAGATTTAAACCAATAATTCTGACTTAGAGAGCATTCAAATCTCAGTTTTGAAAAATGAGGAAGACGACGATTGTAGAGAGAGAGAGAGAGAGAGAGAGAGAGAGAGAGAGAGAGAGAGAGAGAGAGAGAACTTACTGGACGCCGACGAGACTGGTCCACCGGCGACGGCTGGCCACGGCAAGGAGGAATGAACTGTGTAAGGGGCGGGTTGAGGTTCACTCGCAGGGATTTGGGGATATTTGGGGAAGAAATGAAGAATGGAGGGAACTCAAATGTTAGGGATTTGAGTTAGTGGTGGGGTGGGTCCCACAGAAATTTGTAAAATATTGCTTAAAAGGGACTGAGGGTGTTTTAATGGGTGGTTTGGTGTGTGTGTATCATTTTTGAAAAAATAATTCAACAGTTTAGATCATTGCCACGTGGTGGTCTCGCCTAAGACAAGACTCCTATGTGGTAATATTGTCTGTCATTTGGGAGATAAAAAGAGTAATGCTAGATGCACAACAAAAATGCACAATCAAATGCACAACCAGTTTAAAATTGTTGAACATCGTGCTGAAAAAACTGTACACCCATTTTTTTTGTCTTTTTGTGTGTACAGATTTTTCAGCACGAAGTCCAACAATTTTAAGCAGGTTGTGCATTTGATTGTGCATATTTTTTGTGCATCTAGCATTTCCGAGACAAAAAACTCACACTAAACAGAAATACTAGATGCACAAAAAATATGCACTAACCAAATATTGTCTGTCATTTGGGAGACAAAAAACTCACACTAAACACATGACAGTCTATAGCAGATCAAGACTACTGCGTGATATATAATCCACGACTGTAGAATAATTTCTCGATATGTGGAGAAATAAAAGTGTACTTTTTACTCTCCACCTATCTTTTAACAAAGGGTAATACTTGGGGCACAACCTTCATACAACTTTCATACAACCTTCCTAAAAGATGAGTCTATCTCTTTCCTGTGTCACTGTGTATTACTCTTTAACAAACAAAGCCTCCATGGGTTGGGGTTGGGTGAGTGGATTGTTTAAACGAAACAAAGCCTCCCTCTGTTTCTTTTACTTCAGATCCAAAAACGAAACAATAGACGAAAAGGAACTCATTTTTGTCGTGGACTTCATTTTTAGAGAGAGCGAGAGAGACAGAGAGTATGAAGGTATTGGTGACCGGCGCGTCCGGTTACTTAGGTGGAAGACTCTGCCACGCCCTACTGACACGTGGCTACTCCGTCCGTGCTTTCGTCCGGCCGACCAGCGATCTCTCCTCCCTCCCTCCGCCCTCCGCCGGCGGCGCTTCTCTGGAGCTCGCTTACGGCGACGTCACTGACTACGAGTCCCTCGTCGCCGCCTGCTCTGGCTGCCACGTCATCTTCCACACCGCCGCACTAGTCGAGCCTTGGATTCCACAGCCTTCTAGATTCTTCTCGGCAAGCACAATCCTCTCTCTCTCTCTCTCTCTCTCTCTAGAATTAAAGTTGATTTTTAAGTTAATTGTGTCATGAATTGAATTGATTTTGATGAAATTAAGGTCAATGTTGGAGGATTGAAGAATGTTTTACGAGTTTATAAAGAATTGGGGACGATTGAGAAGATTATATACACTTCTTCGTTTTTCGCTTTGGGATCTACGGATGGATATGTTGCAGATGAAACTCAAGTATGTATACTTTATCCACACTCACATATATATATATATATATGTGTGTGTCTGTGCGTGTGTATAGATACATATGTGTAAAGGTGCATAAGAGCTCATGTATATTTGAGTTGATTTTATTAAACGAGCGTGAAAGTTGAAACTCAAGCCTGATCACTAGCTTTTTCTCGACTCTAAAACTGCATAATTTATAGTAGTATATATAGGTTAGTATACAAGTCCTTTATCTAGCCTATTCACGACCTTTTTCACGGGTGAACTAACGAGCTCGATCGAGCCGAGCTCATCTGTTTTTGAGATTGGCTCATTTATTAGACGAGCCTAAAATCTAGTTTAGGATTGAGATTGGCTTGTTTATTTACGAATCGGGTAGAGCCGAGCCTTTATCGAACATGTTCGTGAGAGCTTTTTGAGCGGCTTGGCTCGTACACAGCACTATATTTGTGTATTGTGTGTGATTGACAACTTGTTTTGATAGGTTCATTCAGGGAAGTTCTTCTGCACGGAGTACGAGAAATCGAAAGCTATTGCTGATAAGATCGCATTGGAAGCTGCATCGGAGGGGGTCCCCATAGTGGCAGTTTATCCCGGAGTTATATATGGTCCCGGCAAGGTCACATCTGGAAATATCGTTGCAAAATTGGTAAATGTTCATTTTGCTTCCGTTGAATTAACAAAAAACTTGCCATTGCTGTTAGATTGTGAAATTGATAGCAGTTGATGGTTAAGAGAAAAAAAACTATTTGGTTTTGTCTGTTTATTATATGTATGTATTTGTATGAATTGCAATTTGAGTCTGAATCTAGGAATGGGTTTAAATCAGTAGTTTTATAGTTATAAGGTTCTGAATTTAGTGGTGGACTTTCTAGATCATAGAATTAGAACATGTTTTAAGATATTTCTAACTAATACAACAGTGGAATTCTTCTAAGGAGAATTTGACATGATGTAGAAAATAGAAATCACAAGTGTTCTATACTATTTAGATTCGGTGCTTGTGCTTCTAGAAAAGTTAGATTCTGATGTGTCTGGTTGTGTAATGCTACTACGTTTTCCTCAATTTGCACAGGAAATCTATTGATTTTAAGATCCTCAATTCCACCATTTTAATGAGGAAGAACACAAAGATAGGATATAGCAAGCATATGTTTTGGATGGCTTCAATTTAGTGCATGTAATAGAAGTGTACTGTGTTTTCAAATGTACACCCCAATTGTAACTTGGGAAAGTCTAAAACAAGACCAGTCCAAATCTAAATTTTTATCTGGTTCTTATGAGATCCAAGGTCATGTTGGTTTGACAAAGAACCAATTTTAAGAGAGTTTTTAACTTTTTAGACTGGGCTCGTATGGAAGAAATTGACGGTTTGACACTCACCAAAATCTTAAATTTGTAGAGCCGATTAACTTATGAACCACATTACCAGTTCTTTGCTTTCCCGAATAGAGCCAATTGTATATGGCCCCGTTTGGTTCGCTTGGACAGTAAGCGAGAAAAGGAATCTCGTTCCTTGGAATGATTACTTTTGGGTGTTTGGTGTGTTTAATGGACCCATAATCTATTTCCAACTAGAATTAGATTCTTAGAAAAACAAGGAAACTCTTTCCTTATGTTGACGTGGTATTTAGATTTCTTTCTCTTGGAAACAACATAATCTCATATTTGAATTTAAGTCAATTAATGGTTTGAATTTAAAATCAACTAATAGTATAATTGAATGGTTATTGAAATTTTAAATTATTGTCTTGCAAATCATGCAATGATATATGGAATACAAATATGAATATGTATTTTGTAATTAATATCTTATCATGCTTTCAACTATTTTAAAATGAACTCACCATTTAAAGAAAGAAAAATATTGTTTGCAATATTATTTGTAGGTTTATCCAAATACCATAATGGAAACTAATTTGACACCATTTAAGGGTTTATTTATTTATTTTTCCTGTATCTTCATCAGATTATTGAACGTTTTAATGGAAGGTTACCCGGGTATATAGGCTATGGAAACGATAGGTATTCTTTCTGTCATGTTGACGATGTAGTGGAGGGGCACATTGCAGCTCTGAACAAAGGTCAACCTGGTGGAAGATATCTTCTTACCGGAGAAAATGCTTCATTCAAGCTTGTTTTTGATATAGCTGCTGTTATTACAGAGACAAAAAGGCCTTTGTTTAGCATCCCTTTGTTGGTGATCGAGGCTTATGGCTGGGTATCGGTTCTTTTCTCTAGAATAACAGGAAAGCTTCCCCTGATCAGTCCCCCGGTATGCTCTCTATCATACCCAAACTTTGATGTTCTTGAATTTTTATATGGAGAATCAATTGTTTAAAAGTTATGCGTGTACATGAATGATGAATTCATGATATATAATTGAATTGAAAATAAGATATAATCTATCATTGGTGATCTATCATGTGATTTCAAACCTATAATCTGAGGATTATGAGCTTTTGGTTACCAACTTACCACTTAGAATGTAACCACCTTACCAGCTCTCCGGCTTTGATACATGGACACTTCTTAATAGGTTGAAGAATCTTAATTGGACACTAGACACTCGGACATTGGTACATGATATGTGTCCTAGACTTCTGGTTCGACTTGTACTAAAAACATGTTAGCTACTTGTATGATAGTATTCTTAAGTGTCTACTTGTGTTACTTGTGTCACGTAGTTTATTCAAAATGGATGTTATGCTCGTTTTATATTCTTATTTTACTTTGTGAGACCTTTTTTCTCCTTCAGAGATGTAAGACAAACATAGACTTGCGGCTGTGCCCTATCCCTAAATTCATGAATTTGATAAGTCCGACACTTGTACCCGAGCCCATGTGACATAGCTCACAGGCACCAATATTACACAAATGCAAATTTTTTGATTTGTTACTGTTAATAGTGTGTTAATAGTGTGTATTATTGTATTTCGAGTTGTCCCACATCGCTTAGTTAGTTTATTAGTCTAGGTGTTAGATGCCTATATAATAGGCTCTTGTATTCTTCTAATTCATTTAATACATTGTGATTATACACACACATTTACATGGTATCAGAGCACTCGTTTTTGGGTTTGTTCATCTTGCCGATCCTTGATTAGGATTCGAGAGTTCATCGTCATTGCCGGATTTCCGTACGAAGTTTGAGAGTCTCTTTTTGTTTTTCATTTTCAGCCGCAGCCCACATATCGAAACCCTAACCACAATCAGCAGCAGCCGCAGCCAAAAGTGTCAAAACCCTAACCAAAACACAACAGTCGCAGCCCCCACACAGCAGCCGCAGCACCATCCCTTCAGCCCACCCTCCGGCGACCTTCGCCTGACTCCGGCGACCCTCGCTTGACTCCGGCGACCCTCCAGCAGCTCCGGCGACCCTCCATCATTTTTTTTTCAAGGTTTTTTTGGCTCCGATCTGTTTCTGTGTTACACTTTTTGGCTTCTTTGTGCTTCCATTTTGTTTCTGTCAATCTCATGGAGTCCAAAGCTCTTCCTCAACTCACAACTAGGAAGTTGAATGGATCTAATTTTCTCCAATGGTCTCGGGCTGTCAATATTGCTCTCACTGGCTTGGGATTTGATGCTCACCTTACCGAGTCTTCTCCCACCACTGATGACAAGGCCATCAAGACATGGAAACAAATAGATGCCCAAATCGTTGCCCTCCTTTGGAACTGTATGGAACCACACATTGCGGATATGTGTAGTCACTTGGGCACTTGTAAGTAGGGGTGTACAAGAAAAACCGAGACCGAAACCGACCGACCAAACCGACCAAACCGAGGCCATTCGGTCGGTTTTCAAACTTATAGTTCAAGAAGAAAACCGAACCGACCGACCGAAACACCCCAAAACCCCGACCGAACCGACCGAACCGAAGCTATTGGTCGGTTTTTTTATGTGGAAAAACCGAGAAAAACCGACCGAAAACCGACCGTGAACACCCCTACTTGTAAGGATATTTGGGATTATACACATCTCTTATTCTCTAGCGTTCTCACTCGGATGTATGATCTCTCCTCTCAGTATTTTCAGCTGCAACAAAGCGATCTCTCCGTTACGGATTATTTTGCCTCCTTCAAACGGTTAGTTGAAGAATTGAACAGCGTTATGCCTATTACTACTGATGCAAAGAAACAGTAAGAACAGCGGGAACAATTGGCCGTAATGAAGTTTCTTGCCGGCTTAAAACCTGATTTTGAGCCTGTTCGATCCCAGATTCTAGGGGGTGCCTCTCTGCCTTCTCTTGCTAAGACGTATCAGCGTGTTCTCCGGAGTACATCTCGTGATCAGGGTTGTAATTCCTCTATTACTGATCATTCCGACTTAGTTACTCAGGCTCCACCATCCACTGCTGGTCGAGGTGATGGTAATCACCGTCGTAGCCGTGGTGGTTACCGTGGTGGTAATCGTGGTGGATATAGGGGCCGTGGTCATGGTGGTCGTCCTCATTGCACCAATTGTGATAAGGACGGTCATTATAAGGAGATATGTTGGGATCTTATTGGTCGCCCTGCTCGATTTGCACATGCTGTTGTCTCCAATGATACTTCGTCATCTTCTCATGCTCTTACTGCGGGTGATTCGATTTCCATCTCTGGTGAAGAGTACTTTCAATTTCTTCAGTTCCAGGCCTCCCAGCATGCTTATGCTCCTAGTACATCTCTTACTCAGAAAGGTACCTCCACTGTTTGTCTTACTTCCCGTACTCGTCCTTGGGTAATTGACTCTGCTGCCACCGATCATCTCACAGGTATATCCACCCTTTTTTTTGTCTCTTGAATTATCCACTTCTTTACCTCCCGTTACTTTGGCAGATGGCTCTTCTATGCCCGTTGAAGGTATAGGGACTGTCCAATTATCCCTGTCTTTGTCCTTATCATCTGTCCTTTTTTATACCTCGTTAACCCTTTAACTTGATATCTGTTGGGAAGTTGACTAAAGATCTTAATGTTTGTGTTTCTTTTTTCCGTGATTCTATTCTTATTCAGGATTTGACGACTTGGAGGACGATTGGCGTGGGGCATGAATCCGAAGGTCTTTACTACTTTGATGAATTGCCTGCTTCTTCAACTCCAACAGCGTGTCCTGCCACTGTGTCTCCTCACCAGATCCACTGCCGTCTTGGTCATCCTTCCTTAACCAATTTGAAGCTACTAGTACCTAGTTTAAGTCATTTATCTACTTTAGAATGTGAGTCTTGTCAATTGGGGAAGCATCTCCGCGTCCAATTTGCTCCCCGAGTTAATAATCGTGTGTCTAGTCCATTCCAATTAGTACATTCAGATGTTTGGGGTCCACACCGTATTACATCAATTAAGGGGTATCGGTATTTGTTAGTTTTATTGATGATTGTTTCCTGAACTACGTGGCTTTATTTAATGAAAAATTGTTCTGAGTTATTTACTATATTTTCTACATTCTGTAATGAAATTAAGACTCAGTTTAATGTTCCTATTCAAATTCTTCGTAGTGACAATGCACAAGAATATTTTTCCCATCCCTTCACTACATTTATGGCACAACATGGCATGCTTCATCAATCCTCGTGTGTTTATACCCCTCAGCAAAATGGGGTTGCAGAAAGAAAAAACCTTCACTTATTAGTAGTTACCCATACATTGTTATTTGAGATGCGGGTCCCTTAGACCTCTGGGGAGATGCAGTTCTTACTGCTTGCCATTTGATTAACCATATGCCATCTTCCATCCTAAATCGCGGCACACCCCATGCCACCTTGTTTCCCACTACTCCACCTTTCCCTGTTCCTCCACGTGTGTTCGGGTGTGTCTGTTTTGTGCATCAACTCACTCCAGGTACCGACAAGTTGGATCCCCGTGCTATCAAGTGTGTTTTCTTAGGATACTCCAGAACACAGAAAGGTTATCGTTGTTATAGTCCTTCCTTACATCGCTTCTTTGTTTCTGCTGATATTACCTTTTTTGAATCCACCCCATATTACTCTATTACTGATCCTGACTTTATGGTTCCCCTGCCCCTTCCCCTTCCCCTCTCCCTACCTCCCAAAGCTGGTTTGGACCATCCTGACCTCCAGACATACACTCGCCGTCATCAGACTGTTGAGACTATTCAAGATTCAGCTACTACGCCTGTGGCCTCCGTGTCTTCAGATCCGCCTCCGTCAGACTCAGACCTTCCGATTGCTCTCCGGAAGGGTAAGCGTACTTGTACTTCTCATCCTATTGCAAATTTTGTATCTTATGATCATTTGTCTCCTACTTTCTCTTCGTTTGTTGCCTCGTTGTCAACTTTTTCTATTCCTAAGTCTACTGCAGAGGCTCTTTCCCATTCAGGATGGAAACAAGCTATGGAGGATGTGATGCTTGCTTTGAGAGAAACTGGTACTTGTGAATTAGTACCTCTTCCACCTGGGAAGTCTGTAGTTGGGTGTCGTTGGGTGTTTACTGTTAAAATGCATCCTGATGGCACTCTTGATCGGTTGAAAGCACGTCTTGTTGCCAAGGGCATTACTCAGGTTTATGGTCTTGATTATTCTGAGACATTTTCTCCGGTTGCCAAGATTGCTTCTGTTCGTCTCTTTATCTCCCTTGCTGCTACTTATCACTGGCCGTTACATCAGTTAGATGTCAAAAATGCCTTTCTCAATGGCACTCTTTTGGAGGAGGTATATATGGAGCAACCACTTGGTTTTGTTGCTCAGGGGGAGTCTAGTATGGTTTGTCAGTTGAAGAAGTCTCTATATGGTCTGAAACAGTCCCCTCATGCTTGGTTTGGAAGATTTAGTGAAGTTGTTGCCGAATTTGGTCTCCAGCGGTGTGGTGTTGATCATTGTCTTTTATAAGCATTCTTCAGCAGGTAAAATCCTACTTGTTGTTTATGTTGTTGATATTTTTATAACTGGAGATGATTCCAAGGGAATTTAGGAGTTGAAGACTTTCTTGCAAAAGCAGTTCCAAACTAAAGACTTAGGACAACTTAGATACTTTCGGGGCATTGAAGTGGCTAGATCTAGTGAAGGGATTTGTCTCTCTCAAAGAAAGTATGTTCTTGATCTCCTCTCTGAAACAGGCCTTTTAGGGTCCAAGCCCTTGGATTCTCCTATGGATCCTAATACAAAGTTGGTACAAGATCAGGGAGAGCTCATTGATGACCCAGGACAATACAGACGTTTGGTAGGAAAGCTGAATTACCTAACAGTAACTAGACCTGATATTGCATTCGCTGTGAGTGTGATTAGCCAGTTTATGGATTATTCTCGAACAATCCATTGGGATGCAGTGATACACATTTTGAGATATCTTAAAGGCACTCCAGGACGTGGTTTGTTGTACAAAGATCATGGCCACATACGGGTTGAAGGTTATACTGATGCAGATTGGGCAGGTTCTCCTGGTGATAGGAGATCCACTACTGGCTATTGTGTTATCGTTGGAGGCAACCTTGTTTCATGGAAAAGCAAGAAACAAACTGTGGTTGCTCGATCTTGCGCAGAATCAGAGTACAGAGCCATGGCTCACACTACTCGTGAGCTAGTATGGATGAAGCATTTATTAGAGGAACTTGGGTTTACTCAAACTACTCCAATGAGTTTAGTTTGTGATAATCAAGCTGCAGTTCATATCGCCTCTAATCCAGTCTTTCATGAAAGGACAAAGCACATTGAAGTCGATTGCCACTTTGTTCGAGAAAAACTTTTGGAAAATGTTATTCATACAGTGCATGTGAAGTCTGCAGATCAATTGGCTGACTTGTTCATTAAAACATTAGGAGGGATTCGAGTGAAATATATTTGTAACAAGCTTGGTGCATATGACATGTATGCTCCAGCTTGAGGGGGAGTGTTAATAGTGTGTTAATAGTGTGTATTATTGTATTTCGGGTTGTCCCACATCGCTTAGTTTGTTTATTAGTCTAGGTGTTAGACGCCTATATAATAGGCTCTTGTATTCTTCTTCTAATTCATTCCATACATTGTGATTATACACACACATTTACAGTTACTATTAGAGTTTAAGTTCTTACACCATTTTGAATATGCATCCAAACAACGTGTTTTGTGTTTGGATTATGCTGATAATTCAATGTCATACAATATCTTGCTAAAACAGGGCTTAGCTGCATGTGTGCATACTTCCTTGTTTATCGTTTTGGGTTGCTGATACATGTGCCACTCACGTTTGCACCCAAGGTAGCACAAATTCTTCTAAAGGCCGAAGAATCCTCGCTGGGGTGTGCAACCCACAGGGTGCGGCGTGGGGTGCTTTCTAATTCTTTTTCAAGGAACATGGTCTGTTAATGTAATTATAAAAATTTTGGGATCAATTTTAGAATGCTCGGAGTTGGATTACATGCCGAAAGCCTTGTGTCGCTTATGCAAACTTTAGTCACTTTACGCTTGTTATTCATTTCTGAAATTACATTACAAAACCAAGACAATGTAGTTGTCGAATGGCTAATAAATTACATCAGTTCCGCATCCTAGATTATTGGAAAATTGACGAATCCCTCCCGCATCCGCATCCGCATCCCAGCACCCGCACCGGTGCTTCCTTAGGTTGCGCCTAGTCTGCAAATGGAGGTTCACCTGTCATTTTACAGCGTTTTCTTCTCTATTTTTTCTTCCTTATTTACTACTACTACTTTCTCCATTTTCGCCCCTTATTTTTCCTCTTAAGCTATGACATCTTATGATTCATGAATGTGCTATCTTGAACAGACTGTGTATGTTCTTAGACATCAATGGGCTTACTCTTGTGAGAAGGCTAAGTTAGAGCTCAATTATAACCCTAGAAGCTTAAAAGAAGGTTTGACAGAGGTAATTCCCTGGTTGAAGAGCTTGGGCTTGATCAAATACTAGAAGGGTTCAAACGTTGTATTGTTGCTGCTGCGGCTATGGTAGATATGCTTTTATTATGCTCGAATTGGCTGAATGTAACGATAGAGTTTTTTTTTTTTTTTTTTCTGTTTGAGCCATTATTTTTCAGTTCCATATATAAACTTCTGTTAGGCTTTGTTTGGTTCATTTTGTGAGGAAAATAAAATAAAATAAAAAATAGACAAAATCTTTTCCTTTTTTTGGTTAATGAGGAAAATGATTGAGAAAAATAGAATAGGGAGAGGAAATACGTTCAGACATTCAATAATAAATTAAACATTTTGAATTACGTGGGTCATTTTTCTTCCTTTTTTTTCTTACTGTGTATTTGTACTTTGGAAATTTTTAACTTTTAAATCGAGGAAAACACAAGGGAATTAGTTTCTCTTATTGTTTTCATTTCCTCTTCTTTCTTTCAGTAAATCTACTAACCAAACAAAGCCTAAAAAGACTAAAAGTCGAAACACCGACAAGGATACCAAGTTATCAACTTTGGCAGAAACGATAAATATTTTTGTGAAATAGAGTTTGAGCCAACTAGGTGAAGCATTTACTATTATTATGGGAAGGTCTTGACAGTCTTGTACTTGTTGAAGAACACATAGTTTAGTGATGTAGAAGATGTTAAAAGGAAGAATTTTGCTGTGTGAATTTCCCTTCTTAGAAGTCAAATGATGGATGCATCAAAGCAATATGCATAAAGAGCTTTTGGGTTGGGGGATGGATTCAATGCATCGAGTTTTTGCTGAACACATTTTTTATTTTGACACCAACATTGTGCAAAAATGTTGGAACCATAGCATTACTCTTTATCTAAATATTATTATTTCACAGCATATAGGCTTAATTATAAATAATTAAAAAAAAAAAGAAAAAAGAAAAAAAACCACTCCTTTTAAGTTTTTAAAAAGAAGTAAAGTGGTCTAGAGATCCCATTTTTGTGAGAAAAATTGATGGAGGTTACACGTGTTTTAGACAGTTACACGTGTTACACACAGTTACACTGAAAAGTGAGTGGAGAGATTTGTGGTGTTTCATTTTCCTCCTGAAAAGCATGATCAGGTGTAACGCAGAGGTGACTTCAATCAAATTTGCTAACAGAATGGGACATATGGATCACATTGTTTCTATTTAAAAAACTTTAGGGATTAAATTAATACAATTAAAATTACAGAGACTATAATAAGACAATGACTAGACATCAAGGGTGTAGTTTACAATTAAGCCCAGCATGTATGATCTTTTGAGATTCAAAGTGTTCCAAGGGCATTCATAGTGGTACATGTTAAGCCAATCCACCGTCTGACTTAATTGACACGTGTACATGTCTAGTACATGTTCAAAGCTTTTGACGCTTAGGCTTAGAGCATCTCCAAAGGAGAATGCAAAATTTACACATCAAATGACTCATTTGATGCAAAAATTTATATTTGCCTCATGAATCACACACATGCTCTCCAAAGGATACACCAAATGTTGATTATTTTAATATATCTTTAGTTTTCCATCTTTTTTTATTCAAACTTTTTAATCACTTTTAATCATCCAACCACCCTCTCTCTCTCTCCCCCACATTTTTTATTCTAAAAAAATAGATTTGATGCAATAGGCAAATGTAGCAAAGTTGCTGCAATTGACAAGGGCAGCAAAGTTGCTGCTGCTGTTTGACGCTCCCTTTGGAGCTCATTTTGCTGACATGGCACAACAAATAATTTTGGTGCAATGATTTGCTGCCATTGTTGGAGATGGTCTTAGTTTGATTCCATTTTGGTGTTTTTTTTTTAAAGTATAATTTTATATTAATTTATTTGGTAACTAGTTTATGAGCTTTGTAAAAATTGAATTTATGACTCTTTTTTGGAGAGCTTTTAAAGCTCTAGAATGGAGCTTTTAAAAGCTTAAGGTTGCTTTTTGGTTTTATGATGTCTTTTTGAAGAATAGTATGTCATTTGTATAAAATTATCAAATAATTTAATAATAAATTTTATAAATTTCTTTTAAAAAGACACGTGAATGCCAAACTAGGCGTTAGGGATGGCAAAAACGGTCAGTGGCACTACTTCTATAAGTACAGTGGATGTGTAAAATATTTTGTGATGTGTCTTCTGTAAATGCACTTGAAAGCTGGCTTTTGAGGGATGTAGCCATTGAAGATTATTTTTGCCTATTAAATGTGTTTTCTTCGACACGTTGGTAAGTTAAAGAGCTATAGGGTCTCATCACTTTGAGCAATTTTAAAGGTAGTCATCAAATTTGGATATCTAAAATATTATTTGGTTATTTGAATAGTATTTTACATACCAAATAAGTCTCATGCTCTTCAATCATAGTAACCAAAATTAGTAGTCATTTTATTGTTTAATATATTTTGATATATCTCAAGCATAGATACACTAAAAATATTATTTTATTCACAAACCAATGGCTAGGATCAGCCCACCAAATATGCATCCCTCACTTTCTCTCTCCAAAGGCTATAAGTTTGGAGACCCAAACCCTGAGTTTGTATAATGGATCCCCTTTTGGATCCCCCATTGGTGTGCATTTTTTGGGATGAAGGGATCCATTTTAGCATCTTTTGGATTTGAATACCTATATGCATCCCCCATTGGAGTTGCTCTTACACATGGGTTAGCACGTCCACTGCACAACCACATTTCTTACTTTTGCAAGGGGGAATACTTAGGACAAACCCAAAAACATAACTTTTGGAAAACAACTCTTCAGAGATGTGTCTATCTCTCTCATGTGTCACTGTGGGGTCTAGTGATAACACATGAGAGATATAGACACATCTTTTACGTTATGTCCCAAAAATTGTATCTTTTGGTGTGTCTCAATCTTTACTCTTTTACAAAATCAGACACAAGCACATGCACTAACAAATCAATAGACATGTTCTTATAATGACATCACATTCAAATAATAACTTTCATGTGTCTTATAGTTCCAAGAAATCTGTTCGCTACCCTGTAACTTATTTTTTTCTCATCACGGCTGGTCTCGTGAGGTCTCAAGGTCGAATCTTGGGGCCGGCCACCCATTGAGAATATAAAACTCATTATGGAAATGCCTTGTGAGGGACTCCAAATTTACGACTAGCCCACAGGTCATTAATATGAGTAATGCTAAGTGTACACAAATATGCACGCACTTTTGCACACAAATACTTTAAATGCATGTATCTTGTGTTGTGTAAGTGATGTATTTAAAAGTGTAAAAAATTCAAACAGCACAAAGTACATACATTTAAAGTATTTGTATACAAAAGTGTATACAAAAATTATATACACCTAGCATTACTTCATAAATATACTTCGTTATGTTCATTTCATACTATTTGAAGACATAAACAGTCCACGAGTCTACAATCTACATGGACCAACTTTTACACATTGATCAATCCATTTCATACTATTTGCCACAAGTAAAGCCAAGAGCTTTTCAAATATAAAGCTTGGCCTATTAACAATTTGCAGATTTGTATCTATAAATGAAGGTTAATTGAAGGAGTAAATGCTATGCGTCCCAAATTTTGTATCCCAAATGGTTGCTAAACACATGTGGCAGTGGGAACTACTTCAACATCTTCCAATTAAAATCAAGTGGATCCAGTGCCAAATGTGTTTAGAAATACATAGTGGGACTACCTTCAATAATGATGAGACCACTTTAACACCCTCCAAGACACACAACATCAACCACAACACAAATCACAACACATGTTTTAAATACATATACCTTGTGCTTCCCAAAAAGTGTGGGCCATGTGTGAAAAATCCACATAGCACAAGGTATATGCATTTAAAGCATGATTGTGATTTATGTTGTGGTTGATGTTGTGTGCCTAGCATTATTGATCAAAATTTGCTAGATGTGTTTAGAAACCATTTAGTAGAACAAAATTTGGAAAGCATATGATAACTCCTAAAAAAAATTGTTGGAATCATTTGCTAGTTGCTACAAGGAAAGCCAATAACTTTCAATAACAAAAATGATAGGGAATTAGGGATACACACCAAACGACACACCAGTTTTAAATGCATGTACGTTGTGCTGTGCAAGTGATGCACAGAAAAGTGTGAAAAATTCAAACAACACATGGTACATACATTTAAAGCACATTATATTATTTGATGTGTCATTTGGTGTGTATCCCTATCATTGATATGTTTCAATAATCAAGCTTGGCCTAGTATAAATTTTCAAATTTTTTATTTCTAAATGAAGGATAATTAATTGAAGTAAGTGACTGGGGAAAACACTTCATTTCGAATTTGAATTTTAGCGGTTTAAATGGGGATGTGGTAAATCCGTACAATCAAATATTACCATGTGGAAATTACAGCTTCACCTTAATAGGGAGTATGTGAATACCCAATCATATTCCACCTGTGAGCTAAGTAGCTGCGCTCCAGTGACTTTATCATAACTCGTTCTAAGTGGGAGTCTAACGGTCGATTTTTTACCTTCATTTTCTCTCCCCCATTCTCCCCTTTCCGTTCCATTCCCTCGAAATTTTCAGAAACAGAGTCCCTCTCTCTCTCTCTCTCTCTCTCTCTCTCTCTCTCTCAGACAGAAATGGTGGCCGCTAAGCTAAGTTATGAGGAGTTACGTCGCCAGAGGTTGGAAGAGAACAAGAAACGAATGGAAGAACTCCATCTTCCTCTGCTCTCTCAAGCTCTCAACTACTCTCCTAAGCCCTCTCCGGTTTCCTCTCTCTCTCTCTCTCTCTCTCTGTATATATATATATATATTCAGATATACACGCACACACATACAAACATATCACTTATAGACACATTTGATACATATCAATGAACTTACTGTGGCATTTGTGCAATCTAAAAGATGAAGAGATCGACACCTCGAAAAGTTGAGGAACAATTGGTGAAGGTGAGAAGATCAAATCGCGTTGCGAATAAGCCTATTCCTGATTACAACGAATCAGTAAGTTATATTTTGCTCAATCTCAACTCTTTTGAGCCATTAGTACTCAACTTCAATAAGGGTAATCAAATGAAGCAATCCAAATGCAATTTTGGTTACTTGAATGGTGTTTTTGACGGAAAAAAAATAGTAACCAAATGACTCAATGAGTATCTGTTTGAATATTTTAATGTATATCCAACTCCAAGGTTCGTTTTTTAGGTACACCCATATTTCTTTTTCACCAAAATTTGATTTCCGATAGTCTGTGTTTTGATTACGCTATTCAACGGTCTATATTTTGGTTACAAATTTCACCAATTTTAAGAGTTTGGGTAATCAAATTGGCACTAATACTCTTACAGGAGACTTTTCTGCGTGTGAAAATTCCGAGAATCATAAGGTACTTTGCCCTCAATCTTCGTTTGATTAGGGTTTTTTTTTAAGAACATAGTTTTGTTTCTAATGAATTGTGTGATTTTGTGTTTATAGAGATTATAAGGGGCGAAGGGACTTGTCGAATCGTGTATATGCTGCAGATGAAGCTAGGACTTATGCTATAACAAAAGCAGAGGAATTGGAATCGAGTCTTGGTTCGGTATATCCAACTCTTGTGAGGCCAATGCTCCCATCACATGTCACCGGTGGGTTTTGGCTGGTAAGTCACTTGATATATATCTATAACACTAATATACACGTTTAGGATTTTCAGTCATTTGTAAAAAAATGGATCTTGGGAACATATAAACTTTTGTTAATTAACTGTTAGCTCATCGGAATGGGGCTTGTTTGGGACAAACTGTAAATCCATAACCCATTTGTGTGAGTCTGTGACTAATATTGGCGTATGTCTTATATTTTCCGATAGTGATGTCTTGCGGGTGGTTATCAATATATACAGGGTTTAAGTTTTAACCTTTACTATATGGTCCTTTAAGTTTTAACCTTTACGCATCATATGAAAAAAAAGAACTGTTGCTAAAGTCGCATGATATATATACGACTGTAACTTCTAAGCTTTTATACACATTTAGGATCTTTAGTGATTTGCAAAAATTGGATATTGGGAGTGTCAATTATTAGTGCTTTTATACCCCATCGGAATGCGGCTTGTTTGGAATGAAATTTAATTCCAGATGTCATGTGTTTGACTTAACAATGGCGAGTCTGGCATATGTCTTGTATTTTCCTATAGTGGTGTCTTGTGGGTGGTTGTTAGTAAATGGGGTTTAACTTGTATTGTATGGTCCTTTATCCTGACTTTGGAGGGTTAACACGTCATATGAAAAAAGAAAAAGCGGTAGAGCATCTCCAAGGGAACCTTCAAATTTTCACATGGCAAAAAAATTTGAAAGCTAATGTGGCAAAATGGCATAGAAAAAAATGATATCTATACATCTCTCAACTCCACCCGAAGTGTCATATTGATTATTTTATGATTTTTATATGTTAAAAACGCTAATGTTAGTGTTGAAGCCCACCCGAACTGTTGCCTTTTTTGACATATGATGCTACATGCCTTCTTAGGGTTCGATGCTTCTACAATGCCAAATATGGCCGTTGAGCATGCCACCTCACTTTTAACTCACCGGTTGGAGATGCTCTTATGAAGGAGGGTAATAATAAATTAATAATAGAAGTAGGGTCCTTTAGCCCCATACTAGGGCAAACAATAGGCTTTAAGATCTCCTCATTTAGAGTGGCCACTTGACCATTTTTACGTTACTAAGGTGGACCGACCCCATATAGGCATAGTGCAAAGACTACATTTTGGAGAGTACTCAGGATCCCACTTTTATCTATTGTGCTATGAAATAGCTAAAGTTAACATACTTTACAAGATATATAGGGCTATTTCACATTGTATATGAGTTCGATAAACAGGGAGTTCCAGTTTACTTCTGCAAGAAGTACCTTCCGAGGAGTGATGAAACTGTTACATTGGTAGATGAAGAGGGACAAGAGTACCCGGTAGTTTACTTGGCACGGAAAACAGGACTTAGTGGTGGATGGAAGGGATTTGCAGTTGATCATGAGTTGGTCGATGGTGATGCACTCGTTTTTCAAGTAATCCGACCTACAGTACTTAAGGTGATTTTAGCACATTTAGCACTTCTAAATTTGTTTATTGTTTTTTTTTTAGGATTTGTGGTAGAAGTCGATTGTAGCTCGCAAGTATATTTGGTTTTGTGTGCATACTCTAATTCTCAATTTTATGTTGAAATGATTTTAGCATGTCTTCCAGATTGTTTTGTACATAATCTGTTTCAATTTCTCTGTCCTTTTAACCATTCTTGGGCTTTCTGTTCAGATAAAAGTTTTCTTTAGCCAAGGAGAAATATATAGGATGATTTGAGACAAATATATCCTATTTTGTTTATCTTTTCTTTACAGGTGTACATTATAAGGGTGAATGGTTTTGAAGAGAGTAACAATCTTTAAGCGCTAGAGTTTGGATTTTGGGGCCCATCAGACTTATGCAGGTAAACTATATTGGACACTTTCCCAAATACTTGTGCTACTGCTATGTACATTATAAGGGTGATTTTTTTTTTCCCCCTTCCAGTTTGAATATGAAAATTGAAAGTGTTTGGTAATTGGTTCCCTTTTCATTTTATTTTTGGAAATCAACAAAGAAATTGGGAAGACAACGAAAAACCGGAAAAAAAAAGTGGTTTCCAATGTTGTTTTTCATTTTTATAAAAACAAAACAAAAACTAGTTTTCGTTTTCAGAATTTAGAAAACTGAAAAATAATGTTACCATACGGGCCCTTAGTAATAGCCTTTTCACTATGGTACATAGATACGGATAGCGCATAACCGTAGAATAGACTTTATGGAATGTAACACACTTGATCTAGCTGAGATATGTGGTCAAGGGTTTATGACTATGAGAAGAAGGTAATAGAAACTATACCAAGTTTAGGCTGAAATTTTTGGGCTAAGCTTGAAACTGGGGCACTTCAACTTGATCTCAGTCTAATATGCTGCATAAATTTTTTTCTCATTATAGAACCATCGGTACACTTTGAACTCAATCTCGGTCTAATATGCTGCATAAATTTTTTCTCATTATAGAACCATCGGTAAATGAGAGAACTTGCTTAGGCAACAATGGAAATCGTGAACTACTTACAGCTCAGGAATGTGAAAAAAAAAAAACCCTATGAGGCTTTGTTTGATTCTTGGATTTAGTGAGGTAAAAGAATGAAAAACATAGTGAGCAAGCATTTTCCTTTGGATAGTCGGTCGCCATAAGGAAACAAATAGGAAAATAGGAAAGAAAAGAGAATAAGTTTAGAAATAAATTAGATGTTTTGACTGTTGTAAGTAATCCCTTCCTTCTATTCATATATTCAATTATATTTTAGAGATTTTTAGTTTATATTGTTATTTAAGCATGAAGGGAACTTGTTTTCCTTCTTGTTTCCCTTTCCCCCGTTCTTTTCCCTCATGACGAAACCTATGAACCAAACAGAGCTTTAAGCTTCACACAGAGGTTGTACATGTAATTAAACAAGATTAGACATAGAACCATGCTTCCAGCTAGTATAATAACCACATATCCAAGCACACACTGGCACAAATAAAACTTTCCACACAGACTGATGTAAAATTAATAAGTGTTTGTTTTCATTCCATCTCTAGAGGGGGGCCTGTTTCGGGATGTTTCAATAGGACGAGGTTCAGTTCAAGTCTCACTTTATATCTGGTTTTATGAGAACCAAGATTCTGAGAGGCTGTTTGGGAGAGCAAAGAACTGCTTCTGTAGCTCAAAAGTGAATCGGTTTTATAGATTCAAGTGTTTGGTGAATGTCAATTTCATGCAATAGGAGTCCGAGCAAAGAACTGCTTCTGTAGCTCATAAGTGAACCGGTTTTATAGATTCAAGTGTTTGGTGAATGTCAATTTCATGCAATAGGAGTCCGTGCCCAGTTCAATTTAAACTTGTTCTTGTCAAACCAAAACCAGATAAAAAGTGAGATCTCGACTGAACGTGGTAGAGTTTTTTTAGAATTCTAAAAACAAACCTGGTAGAGCATGGAATACAACAATTTATCACGCATGAAACACTTGAATATGCAGAGCTAGTTCACTATTGAACCGAAAATCGGACTTTTTGTTACAGTCACTTTATTTCATCCTTGTGATTGATAATCCTATTTTCTTAGTTTAAAAATTCACACATACATTTCAGTAGCTCTTTTGCCACATTATCTTAGCATAGTACGCTCGTCTGTTGCAGGTGAAGAGTGTTGTGCTATGTTTGTTGATCATGCCATGAAATTTTTTTCAGGCTCTTATCTGTGAGTTGAAGTCCAAAGTGTACTTCTGATCCTTTGTTGTAGAGAAGTGTAAATCACTGAATTAGGCCTACTATATATATAACTGTTAACATGTATGGTTATTTATGGCCACCCGGAAGGTCCACTATTGTTTATTGGTGACTCTCTCTCTCTCTCTCTCTCTCTCTCTCTCTCTCTCCGTGTGTGCATTTTGGGCACATAAAAATCTCACAAGAAACAATCCACATAAACTTTATGTGTCTATCTCTTTCCTCTGTGGAGTAGAACCCATTATTAGCGAGATAGACACATTATAATTTAGGACAATGCTAGGGGCACTAACAAAATCCACTAACACTTACTAACACACTCTATCTCTCTCCTAGTGGTACTGCGGGGTCCACTGCGGACCCCTTGTTAGTGCCCCAAATATATCTCTATAATTTATGTGGATTGTTTTTAGAGCATCTCCAATAAACTCTTCAAATTTCTCTACTCTACAACGTTGCTGAGTCACATCAGCATCTTCTATCCACTCCTGACTCTTTAAGTGTCGGAAGCAAAACATCATTTTGACTCTTTTTTTTGTTATTGCCTTTTAGTTTTAGCTCTCTAGACTCATTTTTTTAATATTATTTTACTAAAAAAATGTAGGAGACTCAATAGACAAAATCAAATAGAAATTTTTTTTTTTCAAGTAATTTGAAAATTTTTAAAAAATGTTGACGTGGTACACTACAATCAATGAGAGTGAGTTATTTAGGTGAGACCCATGTCTTGCAACCCATAAATAATGGCAACCTATATTTTTTTTTAGTAAAGTTTTATGTATATCATCATTTTTGGATGATAAGGGTTGATTGTTTGTTATAATTTATAAAGCTTGATTGAAGGTTAAACTATTTGGGTTAGTAGTTGAAGTGCTCACACTATTATTAAAGTTGGTCCCATTGATACATGTGTTGGGAACCTTGCACAATATTAGAGTAAATTGTAGAAGGCATAACTTGGGAGGGCTAATTTGTAAATTCAATTAGAAACTTCGGATTTATACGTTAGGTAGGCGCAGGTCCTTCCCCCTCCTAGAAGTCAGACCGTTTTCAATAGAGTAATGCTATATGCACTCCTAAATGCACAACCCTGCTTAAAAATGTTGGATTTCGTGCTGAAAGCCCTGCACATCCTGCACACCCCATTTTTTGTGTACAGACTTTTCAGCATGAGGTCTAACATTTTAAAGCAGGGTTATGTATTTGGTTGTGCATTTGAGAGTGCATATAACATTACTCTTTTCAATAAGGGCGCATTAACACTTTATCAGTAGAAAGCGAAGGGCTTTTTCAATTGAATCCTGAACAAATAGGAGATCTATCAGTATGCCCTCGCTAGCCCTCACTATATAGGTCCATCCCTGGATATATATATATATATATATATATATATATATATACAGAATTTTTCTAATGAGTAATGAGAGATCCCTCATATATTTAATTTTGTTTGACCTGTCATGATTTTCTCTGTTTTTCACAAAAATTTCAGACTTGGCAAGAAGAAGCATTAGAAAGGGAATTACTTCTTGAAAGAGTCCAAAATTGGGATTTATTTTCATTGATAAAGGCTATTTTGGCGAAAAACTTTTAAAAAATTGCTTAAAGCAGGCACAAGAGTTAAGAAGAGCCAGGGGTGTAAAGTTTGACGCATCGAGTTTTGAACAAAATTATGAGTAAAATTTCAGACACACCTATTTCCACAACCTCACTTCCTACAACCTGATGTGGCAATCATGAGATGGTGTATTGGGTTAGTTGGTTGAATTAAATGGTGGGTCCCATGTCCCATGGTTGCCACATCAGGTTGTGGAGGGTGAAGTTGTGGAAATGGGTGTGCCTGAAGTTTTACTTCAAAATTATACCAAAACTCGATCTTATGGATCAGATTTTCCTGATTTTCAGAAAGTTTTCCGAAGTGTTTGAAATTGACTCTCGACCACTTAATTTTTGTGGGGCAATATTTGGGATACAAAATGTTCACAAAAGGATGTGTCATCCCTTGTGGCAGTAGGACCCACCACATAGAGGAGACGAAATTATATAGACACCCCCTCATGTATTGAATTTTTTTTACTAATACCCCATAAACTTTAAAAACTAAATAAAATGGGTAATACTTGGGACATAACCTTCATACAACTTTCATACAATCTCCCCAAAAGATGTGTCTATCTCTTTCCTATGTCACTGTGGAGTCCAGTGACATCACAGGAGAGAGAGATAGACACATCTTTTAGGGAGGTTGTACGAAAGTTGTATGAAGGTTGTGTCCCAAATATTACTCAAATAAAATTGACCTCCTTAACTATTAGTAAGTGGGGCATTTGAGAGGGTCAATTTGACAAAAAATACAATAATTAAGAGGGTCAGTTTGTTAAATTTTTAATTTATGGTATTCGTAAAAAATGGCAATACATCAGGGGATGCACCACTGCTCTGAAAAGAATGCATCTCATATTTAATCTCATGATAATCTCACAGTATATATGATATTCAAGTGTTCCTACTTTTATTATACTCACATCACTTTCATGTGTCTTGTAGTTGCAAGAAATGTGTTATCTACCCTTTATCTTATTTTATTTTTTTCTCAACACGGAGGGTCACTTGTGAACTCAAGGTCGAATCTTGGGGTCATTCCATCAATGAGAAAATGAAAACTCATTTGTGAAAATACTTTGTGAGTGTCTTCAAACTTACGACTAGCCTACGGGTCATAAATAGGCTCGGGTTGTAGGGTGGATTCCTGGTTACTAGAAAAATAAAACTTTTGCTTATTTGGACCAATTCCCTTTTTTAAATGGACAATCTTCATTCTGTTCATATCATTCTATTTGAACACATAATCGGTCCACGAGTCTACAATCAACATAGTTACATAGACCAACTTATACACATGGATTAATCTTATGAGTAATTCTTAGAACAGAACTTTCATACAACTTTCACACAACCTCTTAAAAGATGTGTCTATCTCTCATAGAGAGATAGACACATCTTTTAAGAGGTTGTGTGAAAGTTGTATGAAAGTTGTGTACCAAGAATTACCCTAATCTTATTTCAGAACAATGCAATCCACATAGACCAACTTATATACATGGATCAATCTCATTTCATACTATTTGCCATAAGTAAAGGCAAGAGCATTCAACAATCAAGCTTGGCCTACTAATAATTTGCAAATTTGTATTTATAAATGAAGGTTAATTGAAGGAGTAATGCTATGCGTTTCAAATTTTGCATCCAAATGATAGTCAAAGACTGTATATGTGGTAGTGGAACTACTTTCAATAATGGTAAGACTACTTCAACATCTTTCAATAAAAATCAACTGATATTAACAAAATTGAAGGAGTGATGCTGCACTTCTCAAATTTTGAATCCAAAATGCTTCACAAATATATGTAATAGTGAGACCACTTTCAATAATGGTGGAACTACTTCAACCTTCTTCAATTAAAATTCAGTGGATCCACCGTGGAAATTACAGCCTCACGGCACTCACCTTAATAGGAGTATAAAAATACCCAATCAGATTCCACGTGTGAGCTAAAGTACCTTCCCTCATAGGGACTATATCACAACTTTTACAAACAAAATCTACTAATAGTTTATCTCTCTTAAATGGCATAGTAAATTTCGGTTAATTTCAGTGTATCAATAGTGCCAACCAATTGAAAGATGGACTACTAGATGCACAACCAAATGCACAACTCTGTTTAAAATTGTTGGACTTCGTGTTGAAAAGTTTGTACATAGAAAAAGACAAAAAAAAAAAGGGTATGTAGCTTTTTCAACACGAGGTCCAACAATTTTAAACTGGATTGTGCATTTGATTGTACATTTTGTTGTGCATCTAACATTACTCACTAGTAAAGAGTAATGCTAGATGCACAACCAAATGCTCGTACCATTTCCGACGTACCACTACTCTTTCCGATTGGGAAATGTTTGGTACAAACTTTTTGACACACTATACTTTAAACACATGTACCTTGTGCTGTTTGAATTTTTCACACTTTTCTATGCACCACTTATACAACACAGGGTACATGCATTTAAAGCTGTGTGTCAAAAAGTGTGTATGTAGCACTGCTCTTTCCGATTTCATAAGTCGTACAAAAGTGGGATTCTAACGGTCGATATAAAATAAAATAATAATAAAAAAAAAAAAACGGTCGATATTATTTTCTCTCTCCAATCTCCCATTTGGGCCATTTCCCTTCCCTCGAAATTTTCAGAAGCAGAGTCTCTATCTCTCTCTCTCTCTCTCTCTCTCTCTCACACACACACACACACACACACACACACAGAAATGGTGGCCGCTAAGCTAAGTTATGAGGGGTTACGACGTCAGAGGTTGGAAGATAACAAGAAACGAATGGAAGAGCTCCGTCTTCCTCAGCTCTCTCAAGCTCTCAACACCTCTCGTAAGCCCTCCCAGGTTTCCATTTCTCTCTCTCTCTCTATATATATATATATATGTACAGACAAAAACACATTCAAACTATCACTTATAGATACATTTGATTTGATATTTTATCAAATGAACGTACTGGTGGCTATGTGCAATCTAAAAGATGAAGAGATCGATACCTAGAAAAGTTGAGGAACAAGTAGTGATTGTGAGAAGATCAAATTGCGTTGCGCATAAGCCAATTCCATATTACAACGAATCCGTAAGTTTATTTTGTTCAAAATCTCACTCTTTTGGGCCATTTAGTACTCACAACTCAAACAAGGATAATCAAAATGAAGTAGTAATCAAAATGCAATTTTGGTTACTTGAATGGCATTTTTGACGAACAAGGCAATAGTAGCTGATTTTCAACAAGTGAAGTTGTTTTGGCAACAGCTAGTTTGCTCTGCTTTGGAAATTCTCTCTCTCTCTCTCTCTCTCTCTCTCTCTCTCTCTCTCTCTCCCGATAGTCATTGTTTTGATTACCCTATTCACCGATCTATATTTTGGTTTACTGATTTGATTACCCTATTGGATTGTAATTTTTGAGAGTTTGGGTAATCAAACTGGCACTTATGCTCTTACTTACTAAGACCATTAATCGTTGCCTACAGGGGCGAAGGGACTTGTTGAATCTCGTATATGCTTCAGATGAAGATAGGGCTTATGCTGTAACACTAGCAGACATATTGGAATCGAGTCTTGGTTCTGCTTATCCAACTCTTGTGAAGCCAATGGTCCAATCACATGTCACTAATGGGTTTTGGCTGGTAAGTCACTTTTGTGTGTATACAAAAAGATTATGACTTTTAAGCTTATATACGCATGTTTCATTTGTAAAAATTGGATCTTGGAAGTATCATAAATTTTTGGCAATTTGCTCAGCAGAATGGGGCTTTTTTGGGGCGAACTGAAATTCCATTCCGATAGTGGTGTCTTGCGGGTGGTTATCAGTAAATGGGGTTTGACGTGTACGGTATGGTCCTTTATCCCGACTTTGGAGGGTTAACACGTCATATATAGAAAAAAAAAACAAAAAAAAACCTGTTATTAAGTCACCTCTTTTATAGAAGACTACAGCTTTTAAGCTGATATGTACATTTAGGAATTTTAGTGAGTTGTAAAATGGGATCTTGGGAGAATCATAAACTTTTGTCAATTGGCTCATCGGAATGGGGCTTGTTTGGGATGAACTGCAATTGAAGACGTAATTTGTTTGACTAACACTGGCCCATGTCTTGTATCTTCCGATAGTGGTCTATCGCGGGTGGTTGTCAATATACGGGTTTTAACATATGTATGGTCCTTTATCCTGACTTTGGAGCGTTAACACGTCATGTGAAAAAAGAGAACTGTTATTAAATCACCTGTTATAAATAAGACTATAACTTTTTAGGTTATATACACATGTAGGAGTCTCAGTCATTTTTTAAAAATTGGATCTTGGGGGTTGGGAGTGTCACAAACTTTTGTAAATTAGCTCATCAGAATGAGGCTTGTTTGGTGCAAACTGTAATTCCACTTGTCATTTGTTGACTAACATTGGCCTATGTCTTGTATGTTCCTACAGTGGTGTCTCGCGGGGTGGTTATCAGTAAACTAGGTTGAACCTGTCACGCCCCGGAGTAGCCAAAAATAGGGAAAATTTAAAATTTCCTTTCTGGACCCGTAGGGAATGACGAGTTACATAAAACTGACATGTCCGTGCAACATACTAACAAAATATATATAGATCAGAGTAAGAAATTTCAAAAGCGTCTAATGGTATTCATGGGGGAACTTAGAATGTTTTGCTACTTAGGCTATTACAGAAGTTCCAAATGAAAACCACAAAAGATAAGTTTGGGCGATTTACGCCACTTAAATATTACATCAATCAAAAGATAATTAAAACGTAATAGAAGTCTTAATGCGGAAATAGGCCAGGGTCCTCTTTTTAACTGGAAAACCCATAACCTTCGTTATCAGGCTCTTCCTGATAGTCTGCCTCAGGATCACCTTCCTGATAATTCCTATTCTGAGGATAGTGATATTCATCTTCATTGTTATCTTGATAGTTCTCCTCATCATAACCTAGACGTAAAAAGTCCAGGGCAGGGAAGGAGCCGTTAGCTTTTGAAGCTAAGTGAGAACGTCTTAACCGATCACTCCTAATACAGATAAGGATATACAAATACAACATATCTTGAAACAACATTAATGAGCATAAGACATGTAGGATGATGACAAAATGCATTATCGATATATTCGACTTTAACTCGACCGTGAACACCACAACCGACTCATGTGACTTGTTAAATTACCAGTGTAACGCCGTTAGCTCAGAGTAGAATGATTACATTGCTATCGTCACCTAACAGGGCCCTATAGCAAATTTTGGTTTTAAAAGAGTGTAATCATTGGACTCTTAGGTCCTCGTGACCTTGCCAGGAGAATAGAATAGTTACAGCGCTATCGTCGCCTAGCAGGGCCCTATAGCATTTGAAAGGTAACTATTGTATTCTGATGGATACATTGCTATCGTCGCCTAACAGGGCCCTATAGCGTATCAATCATCAATTCATGCATAACTTCAATGTTTTCAATGGAAACTCTGGCTATCGTCGCCTAGCAGGGCCCTATAGCAGTTTCATCGTTGTTCCCATTTACTTGACTGTACCACTCGGACCACTACGGTCCACTCAACATGTATAACAAAATGACTGGGTTAGTCCCCGTGACTAACCATGCAGAAGTCAATACAGACATCATGACTCGACCATGTTCATGTGAATGTTCATGTGACTATAGAAATAGAAATCATGATAACCAAGAATATCAGCGGTCATTAACTAAGCATGGAGTATAGTTAACTAACATGCGTTCATTATATAAGAAATAATCTCAACATTTACAATACTAATCTTTATCAGTATCGTCCACACAGGACGTACTGGGCATACACGTAATATACACAGAAAATTCTATAATATACCAAGTGAGTTAGGACGACTCACCTCGATGCGGGTGCGTAAAGACAAGCGTAGCGGTTCCTACAAAGCATTAAGATTACATAGAACATTGATTAATAAGTGTACTAGAATCAATGGCATAATGGTACTTGTGCCGGGTGGGTCCCTAAACCTCAACATGGTGATCTAGACATCATTCTGAGTCCAACGCCATTGACTAGGCTCAAATCGGAGTCCGTCGCATAAAATGCTGGGTTTTCTATACCAGTTTGGGCCCTAAAGATAAGCTGTATCCAGTTTGGGCCCTAAAGATAAGCTGTATTTTTGACCGTGTCAAAAGGTCACCAAACTTTAAGGGAATATTCTAGACATTATTCTAAGACTCTGGAAATTGACCGCGTATTTTTCTGAGCTTCGGTGTATTTATTATGAATTTCCGAAGTTTAAATCGTCTAATAATAGACTGCGGGACCCCATAATTATAAAATATAGTTTAGGGAGATATTTGACCCTTATAAATATTTTATTAAATACTAGGCTTTAAATTAGACTAGTAGTATTTTTCTCATAAATTTCGGGGTTCGTTTGGTATTTTAAATAATTAAAATACAACCAAACGGGTATTTTATAAGTAATTAATAATTATTGAAATATTAAAGTTAGGGTCTTGTAGATAATAATTTACAATATAGAGGTACTCGACCTTAGGAAAATTTAATATAATTTTCCTATACTTGAAAACGATCATTAGGTATTTATTACCTAATCATTTTAATTTAAAATATTTACTTATTATTTATTTAAACCAATAAATAATAAGTATATAATAAAATGGTAATTTCATATTTTCATAATATAAGAATATTATAAAAATAATATTACAATTTATTAAAATATAATTTTATAGCATTATTGAAATTATTTTAGATATTTAAAACCATTTAAAATCATTTATAATTATTTACACATATTTATTAATACCAAATATATTATAATAAATATATTTAAACACTAATCTCGATTAATATATATTAATTATTACTAAAACAGTTTATTAAAACATTAATTAAGATTAATAGAATGCTTAATAATATAAAACAAGTTAATACAACCTTAATTAGGATCATTAGAATGATTAAACATTAAAACAGGTTAATAAAACCCTAATCAAGTTTAACAGGATAATAAATAATATAAAACAGATTAATAAAATCCTAATTAGGATTTACATATTAATTAACAATATAAAAACGATTAATTATACTTAACAGAAAACTCGTGGGCTAACCCAGATCCAAACCCGTACCCACGGGTCGCCCATATATACACTAGGTATAAACCAACTTAGAAGATCCGACCCGCTACCCACGTTATAATTATAACCCGAACCCACTAACTAATTATACTAACAACCTAACCCATATCCATGACCCATGACCCGACCCATTGGGTAAACGATATAACCCGCACCCTATACGGGTCGCGTCTTCTCCGGCGAGCCAGGCTTGCCGCCGGCGAGCCCGTTTTGGCCGGAAAACTTCCAGGCCTCATATCTTGCTCATTACTCCGTGAAAATTGATGCCGTCAACGGCATTAGGACCGGTTTGGGCTCCTCTATCACATAGTGTGAGCTGGGTTTGCGGCTTATTCGTTTTAACGTCCCGCTAAGGGATTATTCTTTTTCGGGTTTCAAAGAATAATCGAATGCATGGGCTATCAAACGAACCCTAAACCGAAAACTGTTCTTATGGGGTCTACCTGAGACCATAAGGGTCTGTTTGGTGCAAAAAAAAATGGGTCTTAGTTGAGTTTAACAATTCGAGCTCCGGCGATGGCTCTTTAATGGCTATCAGAGCTTGTTTAGAGCCATAGGCTCTGCTTGGTTCGTGCACAGGGGTGTGTGAGGGTGTGTGTGATGTGTAAAATACCATAGAGACAATCATAGGGGGTGTAGGGTTTATACCTCAGTGAGTCCCCTCTCTTTCTCTCTCTGCCTCCGGTGAGCTCTCTCTCTAACTCTCAACTCTCTGCTTTCTGTGGTTCCCCTCTCACTCTCCATTCTTCTATAAATAACCACAAATGTAGATACACAGATTTTAAAATCTATAGGTGGAGATAGAGATGGATAAGATGGATTTGAAATGAGGTCTTGGGGAGTGTGAATGTGGCCGGCGGTTGAGGTGTGGGTGTGTATGGTCCGGCGGGTAGAGGAGGGGATGTTTGGGTAATGGGATTACCCAAGGGTTTAGGGTAAGTTAGGCAAGTACATTGCCTTTTAAGGCAAGATTCCAATTTTCCATTCTTAGTATAGTTTAGTCGTCGCTTGGGGGTACGTGTATTACAGTCCAATTTCGATACAGATTTTACGGGTATACGTGCAATGTCAGTCCGAGGTTCGATTTAACAGTCCGAGAAATTTATAATTAGATACGCACACGTGCATATTCGGGTTTATGGAATTAAGGACCTAAAACACTGGTGATTTAATACGAACAAAATACGGGGACCTATTTTATTAATGCAGAAATTTTGCGGGTTACATCATCCACCTGCTATTAAAGATTCCTTCCCCGGAATCAGAGCTAGCTATACATTGAAAAGGGAAGGGAATTTCTCACGCATCTCTGATTCTAACTCCCAGGAAGCTTCACGCTCATCGTGGTGTTTCCACTGGACTTTTAGTAGCGGAATTTCTTTAGTCCTCAATTTCTTAGTTCCTCGTTCCATGATCTTCACCGGTCCTTCATTGAAAGTCACATTGTCGTTTACCTCGATATCCGTGAAGTTGATCGCATGAGACGGATCATGCACGACTTTCCTCAGCATACTAATGTGAAACACATTATGCACTCCTGACATCTTGGGCGGCAGTGCAAGTCTGTAAGCAACTTTTACCACGCGTTCCAGAATTTCAAACGGTCCAATGTAACGTGGCGAAAGTTTTCCTCTCTTTTGTCCAAATTTGACAACTCTTCGCACGGGCGATACCTTTAGGAATACGTGATCTCCAACTCTGAATTCTAAGTCCTTTCGGTGCTTATCTGCATAGCTTTTCTGTCGGCTCTGAGCTGCTTTCATTTTCTCTTTGACGATATTGATCTTTTCGTTCGTCTCTCGAATCATCTCTGGTCCTAGCAGCTTGTCATCTCCAACTTCTGCCCAACATAAGGGTGATCTGCACGGTCTTCCATATAAAGCTTCAAATGGTGCCATCTCTATACTCGTATGGTAGCTGTTGTTATAAGCAAACTTTGTCAACGGTAGGTTCTCTTCCCATGAATTTTCAAAATCTATTGCACAAGCTCGAAGCATGTCTTCCATGACTTGATTGACTCTTTCTGTCTGTCCGTCGATTTGGGGGTGAAATGCTGAACTTAACTTCAATGAAGTTCCAAGTGCTGTTTATAAGCTTTCCCAAAACCCAGACGTAAAACGTGAATCACGATCTGACACAATTGACACGGGTACTCCATGTAGTCGAACAACTTGTTGTATATACATTCTGCTTAATTTCTCAACCGGGTAAGTCATACTATAGGCGATAAAGTGAGTCGATTTGGTAAGTCGATCCACAATTACCCAAATGGCGTCATGATTCTGCCGTGACCTTGGCATTCCGACAACGAAATCCATCGTTATGTGTTCCCACTTCCATCCGGGAACGGGTAGTGGTTGTAATAATCCTCCTAGTTTCTGATGTTCTGCTTTGACTTGCTTGCATGTCATGCATTTGGATACATAGTCTGCTACTTCTCTCTTCATTCCTTCCCACCAGAAGTTCCTTTTTAGATCTTTGTACATTTTTGTTCCTCCAGGATGAACTGTCATCCTTGTTTTGTGTGCCTCATCCAGTATATCCTTCCTTAGGTTGTCCTCATTAGGTACACAAAGTCGGTTGCGACATCTGAATCCTCCGTCTGCTCCTATATTCCACTCGGCGGGGTCCTTTGCCGATGCTTTTTCAAACCATTGACGAAGTCCTTCGTCCTTTCCTTGTGCTTCAAGAATACGACTTATGAGTGTTGGTTATACCACGAGACATCCAAAGAGTCGTGCTTCACTTGATTCAGAAATTTGAAAATCAAACTCTGTTAGTGTCTTCAACACTTTCCATTCTCTGATCATGAGAGAAGATACGATGAGTTTTCGGGGTTTCCGGCTCAATGTGTCAGCAACAACATTTGCTTTGCCAGGGTGGTATTGCAGCGTGAAATCATAATCTTTTAACAATTCCATCCATCTTTGCTGTCTCATGTTCAACTCCTTTTGAGAGAACAGGTATTTCAGGCTCTTGTGATCTGAAAATAGATCGAACTTCTCTCCGTAGAGGTAGTGTCTCCAAATTTTGAGTACAAAGACGATTGCAGCTAGTTCCAGATCGTGCGTAGGATAGTTAAGCTCATGAGGTTTCAATTGTCGTGATCCGTACGCTATCACTCTTCTGTCCTGCATAAGCACACATCCAAGTCCTTGATGCGACGCATCGCTGTAAATGGTGAATTGTTCACCGCTCTTCGGTATTGCAAGCACTGGCGCCGTGGTTAGTCTCTTCTTCAATTCTTTGAATGCGCATTCATGCTTGTCATTCCATTTGTACTTCAAGTCCTTTCTAGTTAATCCAGTAAGAGGGGCTGCGATTTTGGAAAATCCTTCCACGAATCTCCGATAGTATCCAGCTAGACCAAGAAAACTTCTGACTTCTATTGCGGTGGTCGGCCGATTCCAATCTAAAACAGCTTCGATCTTTGATGAATCCACCGCTAATCCTTCTTTTGAGACAACATGTCCCAGAAATTTGACTTCCTTTAGCCAGAACTCGCACTTGCTGTACTTCGCATACAAATGGTTGTCTCGTAGAGTCTGAAGTGCTATCTTCACATGTCCTTCGTGTTCTGCCTCTGTCTTAGAGTAGATGAGGATATCATCTATGAACACAATTATGAACTGATCCAGGTAAGGTCTGAAAACTCGATTCATTAAATCCATGAATACGGTCGGGGCATTGGTCAATTCGAACAGCATAACCAGGAATTCATAATGCCCATACCTGGTTCTGAAAGCCGTCTTGGGTACATCCTCGGATCGAACGAGCAATTGGTGGTATCCAGATCGCAGATCTATCTTTGAAAATGTGGTAGCTCCTTGTAGTTGATCGAATAGATCGTCAATCCTCGGTAGTGGGTACCGATTCTTGATTGTGACCTTATTCAACTCTCTGTAGTCGATACAGAGTCGAAGTGTTCCATCCTTTTTCTTGACGAATAATACCGGTGCTCCCCATGGTGAAGTGCTTGGACGAACAAATCCGATGTCCTGGAGTTCTTACACTTGCATCTTTAGTTCTTGCATCTCTATTGGGGCCATTCGGTAAGGTGTCTTCGATATTGGTGAAGTTCCAGGCATTAACTCGATACAGAAATCGATGTCTCTCTTGGGTGGCAATCCTTTAACTTCTTGGAAGACATCTTCAAAATCTCGAACTACTGGAATTTGATTAATAGAAATCTCATCACTCGTGGTTCCAAGGGTGGCTAGGCAGTTGGTGAGGAAGACGTCACACGAGGGATTGCACTTGAAATCAAATGGTTCACCATCAGGTACCGAAAAGAGTATGGATTTGCTAGCACAATCTAACTTGGCATGGTATTTCGCAAGCCAGTCGATTCCTAGGATCACGTCGAATTCCTTCATCGACAAAACTATCAAATCAGCGGGGAGATTCTGATCTTTCAAGTTTAGAGGGCAGTCCTTGCATACTTTGTCCAACTTAACACTCTTTCCTAGAGGTGACGTAGCATTCAAAGTCATATCCATTGTTTGAGGCACTAAGCCTAAGCGTTGCACGATTCTAATTGCAATAAAAGAATTAGATGCGCCAGTATCGAACAAAGCTTTCACTTGACTGTTAAAGAGGGTTAGAGTACCTTCCATATTTTCTTGCTCTTCCTCGTCAAATCCTGCCTCCTCTGGAATAATAGCATTGAGGCGAGCCTGTCCTTGAGTTGACGCTCCATAGTAACCACCTCGAGGTGCTTTGCAGTCCTTGGACAGATGTCCCTTCTTGTTGCAGTTGAAGCAGACCACATCGGAGCGACTGTTCTTCCTCGGAGCACGACAATCCTTGGACAGATGTCCGGGAAATCCACAGTTGAAACAGACTCCAGGGTTATTGGTGGTTCCTGATTGTCCTTGGGGCGGAGTTGGCTTAAACGGTACAGTCGGTTTGTTACGGAACGGGGCTGTCTGCGGCCTCTTCTCACCATTCCAGCTCCTCTTGAATCCTTGATTACGAGCTGGGGCTTGTCTCGGTCCCTGATTAAATCTCGGAGGGGGTGGTCGAGTTACGAAACGCCTTTGTTCACGACCGGTGATCTCCTCGAAGCCATGAGCCATTCCTACTAAAGCTTTGAAAGTCTGATTTAGGTGGCCATTGGTCAGCTTCTGTAGGGGTAGGGAAAGTCCCAGGTGATACTTCCGGTTCTTCTTCTCCGGGGTATCGATCATGTGGTGTGCAAATCGAGAGAGACGTTCAAATTGTACTGTGTACTCCCGTACAGTGTGGTTACCTTGCACCAAGTCAATAAATTCCTTTTCTTTCTTGTTCCTTTCTGTCTGGGGGAAGTAGTTCTCTAGGAACAGTTCTTTGAATGTCGTCCATGACATCCTTTGTACAGCTCCTCCTAGTGTTGCTTTCTCCGATTCCCACTAGTCTGCTGCAGCATACGTCAGTTGATATGTAGCCAGTCGGCGTTTCTCGATTTCAGAACATCCCAGTGTGTCGAAGATGATATCCAATCCACGAAGCCATTGTTCTGCTTCCCATGGCTCAGTCATCCCATTAAACTTGTCTGGCCGCATTGCCCGGAATCGTTCCACCGTACGATCCTCTTGTGGTCTCGGTGGAACTGTGGGATTGACGTTAGCATTGTTGGTTGGACCGTGATTATTTCCGATGTGCTCCAAACGTTGTAAGAATGCTCCAAAGATTCCAGTGGGATCCATTCCAGCATGAATGGGTTCCGGTGCTCCTTCGGCTGGGTTTGGAAGTCCTAAGTGTCGATTTCTCCTTGGTCGTTCTGCCATTGCGTACCCGATTACCTACAGAAGTATTCTACTCAAGACTCGAATGCGGATACATATAGATATCTACTAACACATATATAAATCAAATAAACAACAAAACAATCTAAGGGACAAGTATAGTACTAAAACATCCATTTCATTTCATAACAAAGCGGTGATTACAAGATTAAACTAGCCGAGAATACATGATTACAAAATGGGGGTATTACCCTATCGCATGAATTCATACAACAAGATGGGTCACTAGCCCAAGATTACTTAGATACAATTAAACTACTAGCATATAACAACAGACTAATCTAATCTAATCATCCATATCTGACTCGGATGTGATCTCTCCCATATCAGAGTCGTTAGGCCCATCTTCGTCCATAATGGGTTCACCCAAATCCCAATCTTCGATTTCAACATTGCCTTCATCTTCTGCATTATCCTCATTATCCATAGGCTCTTCTATTATAGGGTGAACCTCCATAGGTTGATGTGGTGCTTCCTGTTCAGGTTCTTCCTCGGGGTTCTCTTCTTCTGGATCATCCTCCTCGTCATCCTCTTCCTCATCCTCTACTTCTAGATATGCATCTGGTTCATCGTCGGACATCTCTGCATTAGCAGGTTCATCAGCAGATGCTTCCATAGGAGGTGCCACACCTATAGGGGCATTCTCATTAGGAGGCTCAACCAGGCGGTCTTCTGGGTAAATGGAGGGCTCCTGTAGTATCTGGTTTACTAGTGGCTGGAAAACTGAGTCCTTCATTGCTAGTCTCCTTATTTCTCCATGCATTAACTCTTGGGTATATGCAGTATGGATGGCTTCCGCTTGAAGTCGATGGGGGTCGGAGATATTATATACATGTCGCTGGACTCTAAGTCCTCCTCGGAGACGTTGGCGGGCTTTCAGTTGTACATTTTCCAGGAATCCTTCTGGGTCGGCTGGTTCAATGCCATCCGGGTAAATCATATGCCCTCTAAAGTCGTCATTGACATAGTGTCCGGATTCTCGGGACTGCGTTTTGTGCATAGGCACTCCTTGGAAAGGCGGGGGTTGTTGGAGGAGTACAGAAGGTGGTGTGGGCATTTGGTAAGCACTATCGTGCATCCTTTCATAATCTTCAGGGTTCTTAAGTAGGGCAACCATTTCGTCCTGAACCTTCTGGACGATTTCGGCTTCATAAATCGCTTCTTAGCGCAGGGTATCATAGTTATACACATTACTCTTATTCATTTCAACCCATAAGTTTCTTTTTTCTCCGTCTCTAGCTAGTTCTTGGATTTGGCGATGGTATATGTCCGGGTTTGCTGGTACTACATGGTCAGGGAAAATCAGTCGTCCTCCAAAAGGGTCTGAAATATAGTGGGGTTCCATGTTACCTGTTTCATCAGAAGAACTATCTATTTAGGGTACTAGTGCAAATTGCCTTAAGGTTTATCACTTATTCAATCGTATAAGAGGATAATATAATACGGGAAATCAGAAATTAATTAGTAGATTTTCATTAATAAAAGAATATTTACATAAGAGGAAATTTGAAATACAGCTTTTACATATATATCCGTCAAAATGTGGGATTATAATCCCATTACAGCATTAATACAAAATAAGCTGACTACGGCGTGCTAATCTTCTAGTTGTGTGAATTCCTCCGAGATGTCCATCTCTTCGGGCGGGGTGAATGACATCCATCTCTCATTGTCCCATCCTATCGGCCAGTCAGGGTCATACGTGTACAACGTTCCCTTCTCAATGAGGTCCTCATCGGCTAGGTAGATCTCTATTTCTTCGTCTTCAGAACTGCTTATCGGACTGTCAGGGGTCTCTAAGGAAGTGATTTCTGCCTGTGTCTCTTCTAAGCTGATGGTCATAGGGTCATTAGGAATATCAGAGGTTCCATCCACCTCTATTGGCACCAAGCGGGGTGCTACAACAATGTGACGCATGGTTGGGGGAACCTTCTTCATAAAGAACATACATCTCATTAATTTTCCTATTCTCTTGCAAGTCTGGTGGCGGGAAGTAGCACCAAAGCAAACTAAACCTTGGGAAAAAGTTCCTTGGAAATGCTCCATACTACCTGTTGGACAGAAAGGCTATTTTAGTATTGGTTGTTGTTTCTAAAGTACCTTAAGGTTTTTAACTTAAGGGTATCGGACAGTCAGCGAGCACAACTAAACCTAGTGCTCTGATACCAAAAATCCTGTCACGCCCCGGAGTAGCCAAAAATAGGAAAAATTTAAAATTTCCTTTCTGGACCCGTAGGGAATGACGAGTTACATAAAACTGACCTGTCCGTGCAACATACTAACAAAATATATATAGATCAGAGTAAGAAATTTCAAAAGCGTCTAATGGTATTCATGAGGGAACTTAGAATGTTTTGCTACTTAGGCTATTACAGAAGTTCCAAATGAAAACCACAAAAGATAAGTTTGGGCGATTTACGCCACTTAAATATTACATCAACCAAAAGATAATTAAAACGTAATAGAAGTCTTAATGCGGAAATAGGCCAGGGTCTTCTTTTTAACTGGCAAACCCATAACCTTCGTTATCAGGCTCTTCCTGATAGTCTGCCTCAGGATCACCTTCCTGATAATTCCTATTCTGAGGATAGTGATATTCATCTTCATTGTTATCTTGATAGTTCTCCTCATCATAACCTAGACGTAAAAAGTCCAGGGCAGGGAAGGAGCCGTTAGCTTTTGAAGCTAAGTGAGAACGTCTTAACCGATCACTCCTAATACAGATAAGGATATACAAATACAACATATCTTGAAACAACATTAATGAGCATAAGACATGTAGGATGATGACAAAATGCATTATCGATATATTCGACTTTAACTCGACCGTGAACACCACAACCGACTCATGTGACTTGTTACATTACCAGTGTAACGCCGTTAGCTCAGAGTAGAATGATTACGTTGCTATCGTCGCCTAACAGGGCCCTATAGCAAATTTTGGTTTTAAAAGAGTGTAATCATTGGACTCTTAGGTCCTCGTGACCTTGCCAGGAGAATAGAATAGTTACAGCGCTATCGTCGCCTAGCAGGGCCCTATAGAATTTGAAAGGTAACTATTGTATTCAGATGGATACATTGTTATCGTCGCCTAACAGGGCCCTATAGCGTATCAATCATCAATTCATGCATAACTTCAATGTTTTCAATGGAAACTCTGGCTATCGTCGCCTAGCAGGGCCCTATAGCAGTTTCATCGTTGTTCCCATTTACTTGACTATACCACTCGGACCACTACGGTCCACTCAACATGTATAACAAAATGACTGGGTTAGTCCCCGTGACTAACCATGCAGACGTCAATACAGACATCATGACTCGACCATGTTCATGTGAATGTTCATGTGACTATAGAAATAGAAATCATGATAACCAAGAATATCAGCGGTCATTAACTAAGCATGGAGTATAGTTAACTAACATGCGTTCATTATATAAGAAATAATCTCAACATTTACAATACTAATATTTATCAGTATCGTCCACACAGGACGTACTGGGCATACACGTAATATACACAGAAAATTCTATAATATACCAAGTGAGTTAGGACGACTCACCTCGATGCGGGTGCGTAAAGACAAGCGTAGCGGTTCCTACAAAGCATTAAGATTACATAGAACATTGATTAATAAGTGTACTAGAATCAATGGCATAATGGTACTTGTGCCGGGTGGGTCCCTAAACCTCAACATGGTGATCTAGACATCATTCTGAGTCCAACGCCATTGACTAGGCTCAAATCGGAGTCCGTCGCATAAAAGGCTGGGTTTTCTATACCAGTTTGGGCCCTAAAGATAAGCTGTATTTTTGACCATATCAAAAGGTCACCAAACTTTAAGGGAATATTCTAGACATTATTCTAAGACTCTGGAAATTGACCGCGTATTTTTCTGAGCTTCGGTGTATTTATTATGAATTTCCGAAGTTTAAATCGTCTCATAATAGACTGCGGGACCTCATAATTATAAAATATAGTTTAGGGAGATATTTGACCCTTATAAATATTTTATTAAATACTAGGCTTTAAATTAGACTAGTAGTATTTTTCTCATAAATTTCGGGGCTCGTTTGGTATTTTAAATAATTAAAATACAACCAAACGAGTATTTTATAAGTAATTAATAATTATTGAAATATTAAAGTTAGGGTTTTGTAGATAATAATTTACAATATAGAGGTACTAGACCTTAAGAAAATTTAATATAATTTTCCTATACTTGAAAACGGTCATTAGGTATTTATTACCTAATCATTTTAATTTAAAATATTTACTTATTATTTATTTAAACCAATAAATAATAAGTATATAATAAAATGGTAATTTCATATTTTCATAATATAAGAATATTATAAAAATAATATTACAATTTATTAAAATATAATTTTATAGCATTATTGAAATTATTTTAGATATTTAAAACCATTTAAAATCATTTATAATTATTTACATATATTTATTAATACCAAATATATTATAATAAATATATTTAAACACTAATCTCGATTAATATATATTAATTATTACTAAAACAGTTTATTGAAACATTAATTAAGATTAATAGAATGCTTAATAATATAAAACAAGTTAATACAACCTTAATTAGGATCATTAGAATGATTAAACATTAAAACAGGTTAATAAAACCCTAATCAAGTTTAACAGGATAATAAATAATATAAAACAGATTAATAAAATCCTAATTAGGATTTACATATTAATTAACAATATAAAAACGATTAATTATACTTAACAGAAAACTCGTGGGCTAACCCAGATCCAAACCCGTACCCACGGATCGCTCATATATACACTAGGCATAAACCAACTTAAAAGATCCGACTCGCTACCCACGTTATAATTATAACCCGAACCCGCTATCCAATTATACTAACAACCTAACCCATATCCATGACCCATGACCCGACCCATTGGGTAAACGATATAACCCGCACCCTATACGGGTCGCGTCTTCTCCGGCGAGCCAGGCTTGCCGCCGGCGAGCCCGTTTTGGCCGGAAAACTTCCAGGCCTCATATCTTGCTCATTACTCCGTGAAAATTGATGCCGTCAACGGCATTAGGACCGGTTTGGGCTCCTTTATCACATAGTGTGAGCTGGGTTTGCGGCTTATTCGTTTTAACGTCCCACTAAGGGATTATTCTTTTTCGGGTTTCAAAGAATAATTGAATGCATGGGCTATCAAACGAACCCTAAACCGAAAACTGTTCTTATGGGGTCTACCTGAGACCATAAGGGTCTGTTTGGTGCAAAAAAAATGGGTCTTAGTTGAGTTTAACAATTCGAGCTCCGGCGATGGCTCTTTAATTGCTATCAGAGCTTGTTTAGAGCCATAGGCTCTGCTTGGTTCGTGCACAGGGGTGTGTGAGGGTGTGTGTGATGTGTAAAATACCATAGAGACAATCATAGGGGGTGTAGGGTTTATACCTCAGTAAGTCCCCTCTCTTTCTCTCTCTGCCTCCGGTGAGCTCTCTCTCTAACTCTCAACTCTCTGCTTTCTGTGGTTCCCCTCTCACTCTCCATTCTTCTATAAATAACCACAAATGTAGATACACAGATTTTAAAATCTATAGGTGGAGATAGAGATGGATAAGATGGATTTGAAATGAGGTCTTGGGGAGTGTGAATGTGGCCGGCGGTTGAGGTGTGGGTGTGTATGGTCCGGCGGGTAGAGGAGGGGATGTTTGGGTAATGGGATTACCCAAGGGTTTAGGGTAAGTTAGGCAAGTACATTGCCTTTTAAGGCAAGATTCCAATTTTCCATTCTTAGTATAGTTTAGTCGTCGCTTGGGGGTACGTGTAATACAATCCAATTTCGATACAGATTTTACGGGTATACGTGCAATGTCAGTCCGAGGTTCGATTTAACAGTCCGAGAAATTTATAATTAGATACGCACACGTGCATATTCGGGTTTATGGAATTAAGGACCTAAAACACTGGTGATTTAATACGAACAAAATACGGGGACCTATTTTATTAATGCAGAAATTTTGCGGGTATTACAGAACCTATGACGTAAGGTCCTTTATCCTGATTTTGGAGGGTTAACGCATCATATTAGTAAGGAGGGTAAATTACTAGGGAAAACATTAGGCTTTAAGATCTTCTCATTTAGGGTGACCACTTGACCATTTTTTCACCACTAAGGTTGACCAAACCGTTGGCATAGTGTGTGATGACTACGTTATGGATGGTACTCACTACTCAGAATCCCTCTTTTATTTAGTGCGGTATGCAGTAGCTAAAGTTAACGTACTTACAAGACAGATATGGTCATTTTGCACTGTTATTAAGTCACCTGTTACATATAGGAGTATAAGACTATAACTTTTAAGCTTATATGCACATTTAGGATTTTTAGTCATTTGTAAAAATTTGGATCTTGGGAGTATCATTAACTTTTGTCATTAGCTCATCGGAATGGGGCTTATTTGGGACGACTGTAAATCCATATATCATTTGTTTGACTAATACGGGCGTATGTGTTGTATTTTCTAATAGTGGTGTCTTGATGGTGGTTATCACTTATCAGTAAATGGGGTTTAACCTATGGTCATATGAAAAATGAAGTGTTATTAAAGAGAGTAATAATATTGGCTGGCGATAAAGGCACATTTTTTTTTAATTAGGGCACCTAAATTTAAGTTAAAAATCAGTTATTTTTACCTTTTATTTTAATTAGTAAGTGCACCTCACTTATTCTACTATATATTATAGGCTTAATTATATTTTACACCCTCTTAGTTTGCCCTTTATGTCAATTTGGTCCTTGTAGTTTAGAAAGTGTCATTCTAGTCCCTGTAGTTTCATAAGTGTGTCATTTAGTCTCTTAAACACTTTTTGTGACTACTTTTTTATTTTTAGTGACAAAATTATTCATCACTAAGAGACTTATTGGACTTATTTGACACACTTATGAACCTACAGAGACTAAAGTGACACTTTTTAAATTACATGGATCAAACTACAAGGACAAGCACAACACACATAATTAGGTATTATATATTTTCATAAATATTATAAATTGAAAGAAATTGAAAGAATAATAATAATAATAATAAATTTGGTACTTGCAACAGTGTTACTTGCAATTATAGAGTTTTATAGCAACTGAACTGACTAGTAATCCTTCTTTTAGTGCAAAACGCTTAGCTGTTTCTGTGACTTCGTCACTTGATATCCGGATATCATAAGACCATTAGATTATACAAAAGGAAAAACGATGTGGCTGCTAAATTGCGACAAATATAAATCTGGAATAAATACGACCCATGCCAAACACACAGACACGCGAAAACATAATTTCACCATAAAGTGTAATAAATTGATAATGCAAAGAAACAATCTCGAAACCTAATATGGGCAAATTCATATTATTATATAGATTATGCTCAGGAATCATGTGACACCTATCGAGAAGAGAGAAGAATCACAATTAATGAAAACAAAAAAACTTAAGAGAGAAGAAGTCAAATTGAAGACGACACTAAATGTAGATTAGGAGTTAATAGAGAAAGAAATCAGAAGTAGTCAAGGATTTAGAAATAAATAAAGAGAGAGACACAAAGAGATAATATATAGTAAAATAAGTGAGGTGCCCTTACTAATTAAAGTAAAAAATAAAAAAACTAATTATTTTACTTAAATTTAGGTGCCCTAATTAAAAAATGAAGGTGCCTTTATCGTCAGCCAATAATATTAGGAGTAGGATCCTTTAGCCTCATTTTATAGAGTGGGCACTTGACCATTTTTTATTTTTTGCTACTAATTAGATGGACCAATCCCATAGGCATATGTGCAAAGACTACATTCTGGAGACTAATCGGGATCCATCTTTTATCTGTTAGCGGTAAAGTTGACATACTTGCAAGACATATAGGGGGTTCACTACAATACAACACACTTTTTTGTGGTGCGCATTCGCGCCACAAACACTTTCGTTCGTGCCACAAAAAGTCTTTTCCGACGCATTCAACGCGTCGCCCGTGCGTCATTTATTCCCGCGTCCCTGATAGGTATTTGTGGGGCAGTCAACGCGCCACAAATGCTATATTATTTGTGGCGCGTTTAACGCGCCACAAATAGAACCTATTTGCGTCAGAAATGGACATCTAGTATTGGGTATCTATTGCGCCACAAATAGTATAACTATTTGTGACGTATGGATTGTGCGTCACAAATAATTACTTGTTGTGGGGCGTTGACTGCGCCACAAATAGTTTTCAGAAATTTATTATTATTGTATTTGCGACGCACATTTTGCGCCATAAATAATGTCATCAAAGTTCTCACACTGGTATTTGTGACGCGATTTTTGCGCCACAAATACTATAACCAGATTATACATAATAACATTTGTGACGCAACAAGTGCGCTACAAATACTATATCAGAAATTAAAATTTTGAATTTTTTTTTTTTGCTTTTTTTTTTTCTTCCTGTATTGTATACCTGCTATATCAATATATTTTCAATCATAAACAGAAATTTTATGCTCACAAAATAATTATTCATATACAAGATCCAACAATTCATACAAAGTATGTAAATAAAGTCACTTAACAAATCCAAAATCATATCCATATGTTTAATTCAATACAAATTAAATCACAAAAGTTTAAGTGTCTCCGAATTCTATAGAAAACAAAATCATTCCAAAGACCGCCATCTTCCAATAAAACTCCACACCTGGGAAAAAAAGAAGAAGAAGTAATTTAGTATTTACAATCTACAAGTAATAAGAGATTACAAAAACCAAAAAAACAAAAAACTTATTATTCCCAAGAATTTGAAATTCTATTTCTTTGCCTAACTCTCAAACCGGGCATCCGATAAGGGTCATTCTTTAGGCGTGTGTGAGGTGTCGGTAAAGTTTCATTCTTTTCTGATTGGCGGTTTTCCGTTTTACCCGTTCAAACCCCAAAACTACGTTTTATAAAGCTTAGATGTGTGAAATTCTATTTTTTCGCCTAACTCTCAAACCGGGGATCCGATAAGGGTCCCGTTTGTTCCCACAAGTTTCTTTAGGCGTGTGTGAGGTGTCGGTAAAGTTTCGTTCTTTTTCGATTATTTTTTCTCCGTTTCACCCGTTCAAACCCCAAAACTACGTTTTATAAAGCTTAGATGTGTGAAATTCTATTTTTTCGCCTAACTCTCAAACCGGGGATCCGATAAGGGTCCCATTTGTTCCCACAAGTTTCTGTTTGTTCCCACAAGTTTTTTTAGGCGTGTGTGAGGTGTCGGTAAAGTTTCATTCTTTTCTGATTGGCGGTTCTCCGTTTCACCCGTTCAAACCCCAAAACTACGTTTTATAAAGCTTAGATGTGTGAAATTCTATTTTTTCGCCTAACTCTCAAACCGGGCATCCGATATGGGTCCCATTTGTTCCCACAAGTTTCTTTAGGCGTATGTATACAAAATTTAACTTTCAAATAGGAAGCTCTATTTTAAATGTATGCAAAATTTATTAATTCTTACCATATCAACTAGATGGTCCCCCTTGGCCTCTCAGCGACTCTACCAAAGCGCGAAGATCTGCCACTTCTGCTCTCACATCTGCGACCTCTTGTAATGTCTGGTTTGTCCTTACATTCGCTTCGCGTACCCTTTCCTCATACATTGTATGAGATGTTGGTCTAGAAGGTAACGGTCGCACCCCATGGCCGAGTCCTCTGAAATATGCAGACCTCCTTCCTAATACACGCTCCAAAATTTCTTCCTCCGTGGGTGGGATGGATCCCTCTGGGGTTAGCTCGGCCTTCATCTGCTCTATTGTTTCCTACATATGAAAGGTTAATTAGTAATTACTAAGAGCACCAACACTGAATATAACCTCTAAGTATTGCTACTTATAATCTTTATCTTACATAATTTGTTTTCGCCTCGTCACAAGACCAAAGACCGGTTTTTCCATTGTAGTGTGTTCTCCGATATAGCTCTATAACGCCCACCGGACCCTGCGAACCTGGTTCTTGCTCCTATAAAATTGAAAATTATGAAGTAGGAAGCTTTTTAAGTATGAAAGGAAGGACACATATTAAGCTAGTATTAGACTTACAAACTCATAACGGTGTTGGGCGAATGACCTAGATCCACCACAATGGCTAAGTGACTATTGTGACCTTGATATTTTATTTTGAGCGCTAAGTGCCTACAGTTTGAAACTGTGTAGTTAGTTCACACATTCTTATCAATGTAATTAAAATAAGAAAACAAATATGTATATCACTTTAAACTCCTCACTTTCATATCGCGCGCAACACACGTCCCAATCAGCATGTGACACATTAGCTGGGGGTGGCTTCTTGGATCCTCGGTATTTCTAAAATGTTTGTGGAGCTCGTATCTAAACTCCTTGAGTCGTTTCATACAGTATGACTTGAACGAGTTCGCCGTATGGGGATCGAGAAGATCAATATCGAAAGATTCCTGCAAGGGGGTTTAGAAATAAAATATAATCTCTAACAATATAGTTAAGTAAAAATAACAAAGCAACAACTCAAATATCACAAATGCTACCTGAATCCGTCTATGCCACGCACTAAGAACCTGTTCTGGGACCTCATTCCAAGTGCTCGCAGCCACTGGGGGATTCATTTTGACTATGATCCCCACCTCTGTCTTAAACATTTGACAGTACGGCCCAACTGGTTCCGTTAAACCGGGTGGGATGACAATGGATATACGTTAACCTCCATTCTTGGCGAGCTCTCTTTGGAGGGCAAGATTCTTTGACCTCCCACGTCCCTTTTTGGTTGATGTAGAAGCAGTAAACAAATTTGAAAAACAATTAGAACAATTCTTTAAATAGACCAAATAAATTGTGAAGTTATGCTAGTATGGTGAAAAACTTGATCTTACCAACACTAGATGATACTGGTGTGTCATCTAACGTCGTCTGACGAATGGGCTCACTCTGGGCAGACTGGGTGACTCGTGTATGTCGTCTACCATGCGCCATATCTACAAAAAAGAATATAAAGAGACAGAAGCGACATAAAGAGAAAATAGTCAACCAATATAAAGAGAAAACTCTCAACCAATATAAAGAGACGGAAGCGACATAAAGAGAAAACAGTAAAACCATTTATCCAAAAGAAAGAGCAAAACCGATGACCAACCAATATAAAGATAAAAATGTCAACCAATATAAAGAGAAAACTGTCAACCAACATAAAGAGACGAAAGCGACATAAAGAGAAAACAGTAAAACCATTTATCCAAAAGAAAGAGCAAAACCGATGACCAACCAATATACAGAGAAAACTGTCAACCAATATAAAGAAAAAATTAGTAAACGTTGTTCATTAACATAAAGAAAAAACACCAAAATGCATAATCTATCGTGCATATCCGAGTCTAATACACTCTCATGCCTCGATATCTGTGTCCAAATCCCCAAGCACATGTTCTTCTTCATCAGAACAATATTCCATCAATGTTTCATCTTCATCATTGGAATATTCACTATCATCATCGTCATTGATAAAAGTTGAATCTGAATGACGTAATTCTACCGGACGGATGACAGCACTAACATCAACATGCACCGGTTCGATGTCTGGCCTATTCAAAGCTACTGACACTCCTTCACTATCATCATGTACAACACCTGTTCCAGATTGGAACTCTTCTTGGAATGCCATGTCATTTGTGTCAACTTCTTCATCTATTAAAGGCACGACCGGAACGTCGTATACATTTCGTGGCTTTATGTCCTGAATGACTAGCCAATCACCTCTGTATTTTGTGTCTTTAAGATAAGACACTTGTTTTGCTTGAGATGCAAGCACATAAGGATCATTCCACTATTTGTGGCGCATAGATTGCGCCATAAATAACCACTCCACTATTTGTGGCGCACATATTGCGCCATAAATAACTACTCCATTATTTGTGGCGCATATATGCGCCACAAATACAAATATTTGACTAGTTTTGATATTTTATTTATGACCTGAAATTTAGCGTCGCAAAAAAAAAGTGGCGTCGCAAATAAGTAGTATTTGTGGCGCGTATCGTGCGCCACAAAAAGTCACGTTTGTTGTAGTGGTTCCAGTTCATTTATGCAAGAAGTACCTTCCAAGGAGTGATGAAAATGTTACATTGGTAGATGAAGAGGGACTAGAGTACCCAGTAGTTTACTTGGCACGGAAAACAGGACTTAGTGATGGATGGAAGGGATTTGCAGTTGATCACGAGCTGGTCGATGGCAATGCACTTGTTTTTCAATTAATCCGACCAACAGTACTGAAGGTAATGTTAACAAATTTAGCACTTCCTACGTGTATTTACTATTTTTCCATTGTATATATGTAGTAGAATTTCATTATATCTCTTAAGTTTTTGTGGTTTTATGCATACTCGTAATGCTCCACTTTTATGTTGAGATAAAAATTTTAAGCATCTCTTCCAAATTATTTGCGTATTATCTGTTTCCCATTTCTCTGTCTTGTTGCCTGAGAAAATATTCAATACTACGATTATATTGATGATGAGGAATCACAAGCCACCAAAATCTCCATGTTCAGAAACATGTTTATGCTAATTTCATGATGTTTATGCTAATTTCATGGAGTAGATAGTTATACGTAAGCATCATATCTATGTTTATTAGTGAGGTGATACATATAAAGTGATATCACCATTACATCGAATATTTTCTCCTTTTACCTACCCCTTCTTGGGCTTTACGTTCTTGTGAAAAGTTTGCTTTGACTAGTGAGCATAAGGTCATTTGGGACATTACATCATAGTTATTTTTATCTTTCCCTTATAGGTGTACATTATAAAGGTGAATACTTTTGAAGCCAGTATCAATCGTTAAGCATACCCTAGAGTTTTGGATTTTGGGGCCCATCAGACTAATGCAGAGGTAAACTATATCGGACACTCTCCAAATACGTGTGCTATGTTGTTCAATTCTCCTACGAATGACCAAATTAGTTTCTTGCTTTTTTCCTATGGCATATAGTTATAAACTATGTTACATGGACTCATACACAGGTGTCGGGTGTTGTATGTGTCTAAGCGTCGGACTTCCCAAATTCATGAACCCAAGGACAAGGGGACTTGGCAATATATCTCTATTTTTTGTTTAATGTCTAAGAGAAAATGGTGCTTTTATGTAATAGTAGTACTTTAACATAAACTTTGTAGTAAAAGAAATACAATTAGAGACTTCAATATACTATTGTACAAGTAGATAACATACTTTTTGGTGAGTATCAGGCTAAAAGTGTTGGACACATCCCATACCCTTATCTGAGTGTTAAATGTCCGACATTGGTTATAGATAAACCATAACAACTGAACTAGCTGGGATATGGGTGGCTATGAGAAGGTAGATAAAAACTATACCAAGTTTAGGCTGATATTTTTTGGCTAAGCTTGAGTTGGGGCACATTGAATGTCGTCATTAAAACACCATCAGTAAATGATGGAACTTGCTCAGGCAACAATGGAAATCTTGAACTAATAGTAGCTCACAAATGTGAAAAAAGCCACAACTTTAAATAAGGCTTTGTTTGGTTCTTGTATTTAGTGAGGGGAAAATAAAAGAAAAGATAGAAGAAAACATTTTCGTTTGGTTGGTTGATAAGGAAACGATGAGGAAAATATGGAAGGGAAGAGAATAAGTTGATAAATAAATTATACGTTATGATGTTGCGAGTCTTGTGACACATTTCCCTTCCATTATTTATATATTACATTTATATTTTAGAATCTTTTAGTTGTCAATGATGTTTAACCATGAAGGAAAAAATAAGGGAAAACACGAGAGAACTAGTTTTACTTGTTTCCCTTTCCTTGTTCTTTTCCCTCACGAAATCCATGAACCAAACAGAGCCTTAAGTTTCACACAGAGGTTATACATGTATTTAAACAAGGGTAAACCAGACAAAACCAGAGAATTAGAGAAATTATTGCCATACCATTAGTTGTTTTGGTTGATTTTCATCACATGTAGAAATACAAAGCAAATTTACTGCTGTTTTTGAAGTTGCACATGGCCATCACATTTCATTTGTTGTGGGGTTATTAATATTATTATATACATGGTGACAACATATAGAGTAGACATGTGGTTGGACAGACAAAGAACCATGCTTCCAGCTAGTAGCCATATAATGATCACATATCCAAGCACACATTGGCACAAAAAGACCTTACACAGACTCTTGTAAAATTAAGTGTTAGTTTTCATTCCATCCCTAGAGGGGTCTGTTTCAGGAAGTCTCAAATAGGACCAGGTTCAGTCCGAGTTCCACTTATATCTGCTTCCTGTGAAAATCAAGTTTATGAGAGCCGAGGGGTCTATTTCAAGAAGTGTCAAATAGGACCAGGTTTAGTCCAAGTCTTACTTTACATCTGGTTCCTGTGAGAACCAAGTTTATAACAGGCTCTTTGGGAAAGCAATGAACCGCAGCTGTAGTTCATAGTTCGTAAGTGAACCGGTTTTACAGATTCAAGTGTTTGATGAGTGCCAATTTCTTCCAACAGTAGTCTTTTTCCAGTTCAATAATTCTCTTTGAACTGGTTCTTGTCAAGCCCGGCCTTGAGCACATGCGATGCGACACATGCTTGGGCTTGGGGCCCACACCATACAAAAGGGCCCTGTAGACACCCCAATTTTGACCGAACTATTAAACTTAGGGGGATTTATCTCTAGAAATCAATGATGAATAATGTCCCGACGATTTTCTTCAAGTTCATCGCTTCAATTTCTGAAAAGTTTCAAGTTCCCAAACCTTGCTCCTAATATCCCTAGATTTGGCCAATCACTGACCATCTGTCTTGAGCTCACTGGATCATGGGTTACTTTCTAAAAAAAAAATAGAATAGATTGAATAATAATAATTATTATTATATTTTCTAAAAATAACATTGTTTCCTGTATTTTACTTAGATTTAAAAAAGAAAAAATATACTATTTGGTAACTCATATGATTAATTTAGATTTAAAATGAAAAATGTGTCTATACATATATATATATATATATGTATTTATAGGAAAAGGAAAATAATAAAAGAAAGTAGCCCATGTGATTTGGAGAGTTAGAGATCCCTTGGCATATTCCTTATCTAAGAAATAACCAAAAAGCCCTTTGTTGGGCACTAATCTCCCATGTGCTTTGAAGATGCTCTAGAATGTTTCTTTATTCTAGCCAACTTAAATGCCCTTCAAGTTTCTTGGAATTACATAGAAGTGCCATGGAGAATTAGAGATGCTATAGAATATTCATAACCCACCACAAATTGACCTATCTACCCTTATCTTAGCCCCTAAGATAATGAAAGTCTATAAAAAAACCTATTTCTCTCATTTTGGGGGAGACACTTGAATGGTATAGAAAAAAATATTGGGAGAGCTTTAGAGGAAAGAAATATAGAGAGAGAAACTCTACCAATTATTTTACCCAAATCCCACCAAAACTCTACCCAACCATCAAATCACCATTGAAGGAGCTTGAAGCTTGAGGAAGAAGAAGAGGAAAAGCTTGAGGAATTCAACATCTCTACAAGTTTTGAGAAGATCTAGAGGTAAAGCCTTCAAATTTATATATATATATAATAATAATTCAATCACAAGTTCATAGTTCTAGGAAATTTTACACATTTTCAAAACCTCTCTTCTTACCCCCATTTCATCACACACCACTTAGAACTTGTGATTGAATTTCATAATATTTCATTAATTTGGATCCAAAATAGAGCTTTGGATTTATGAATAAAAGAGTTTTAACTTGAAATTTTCAAATAATATTGTGATTTCCTTTATTTTGTTTGTATTCTTCTCAAGAAATCTATGAGATCTTCAATATCTCATTAGATTTCTTTGAGTTTGGTCCTCTAATTCCCTATGATCTTATGATTTATATGGGGATTAAAGTGGATTATGATCATCTCTACACATAGTTGGTTGAGTTCAAGTCTTAGTTCATGACTTGAAATCTCCTCATTAAAAATCTTGTGGGGATTCATGCTATATCCCATGGAGGTTTATGTGGATTTGTTTTCCTTTAGTCTCCAATGACCATCAAATGGTAGGAGAAATATTTTAAGTTTAAGACCATCTCTATGGCTTAGACTAACCTTTTCCTTGGGTTTTTGGAAGTTCTTCATACTTCATCCAAAACCTACATGTATGTGTGTCTTTAGCCTCCAATGACCACCAAGTGGTAGGAGTAATGATTTGAACTCAAGTTTTGGTCCATAAGTTTGAGGTCATTGTTTAGGATTTTGTGAAGTCCATTTCATACTTCATTAAAAGTCCATAAGTCTAAAGAGGTCCTTAGTCTTCAATGACCATTAAATGGTAGAAGAAATGATTTGGTTTAAGCCCAACATTATGATCTAATAGTTGAGGCCAATCAACAAAGTTGAACTAGCAAAATGAAAACAGTGGGCTCACAAACTATTTTCGATCAAAGATTTTTAGTTCGAAATCTAACCGTTGAAATCAAGTGAAACCAACGGGAAAGTGTCAATAATACATTGTTTTACCACTGTAATTTTTGTTTTGGTAAGATTTTATGCTTAGAATGGTTTGATCATGAGTTTTGTGAGACAACCACAATCTGTCCAGAATTTCAAAACAGTTTCAGAACAGCAAATCGATTTTAAAATTGATAGATCAGAGATCTAACCAAGTTTTCATGACCTCTAATAATTTTTTATAAGAACTTTAATGTGTTAGGAAGGTTCCCTAAAAAGAATGAAGTAGTTCAGATTTGTTTGCTATTTTTAAAAAATCATACAAGATCTCTGGACAGAGAGTTGTAAAATCCTGAGTGAGGTCTAGTATTTTCTGTATTCCCGGAGATATAACCGTTCAAACCTTGATTTTGTTTTTGGGTTAGAAACTAGACTCACAGAGACATAACATATCCAAAAATCATTCAGATCCAACCATTGGAAGTATTTTATTCCTATTTTTGAACATCTGGTCTGCTCTCTATAATTCAAAAAAAACTGCTACTATTTTTGTCTAATCTTATTTATTTCAACTCAAATGGTCTCTTAATGTCTTAGGACTCAAACCATGTTTTGAATAATGATAATTTAGATTAAACCCAGAGGCTTAGGGATCCAAATTAGTGAATAAATTCATATCTCATTCTTGTTCATATTCATGCATACATGGTAATATTCATAAGTAGGACTTATCTCTTGTCTTAGTTGAATCTAGTTGAACATGACTTAGGATTAATTACTCTTTGATATTATATCTTGTCTAAGGCATGTGTACTAACCTTTGTTTTGTAGCGCATTTGAGGTACAATTTCTCATCCCTTCTCTAGTTTAATTCATTTCGTTGATTTTTGAATTGATTTTTGACTCCATGTGCGACACCTTTGTAATACCCCGTATTTTCAATAAATATTTAATGCAGAGAGATTCTATATACTTCAATTGACCATTCAAGAAATTTCATCTTCGATCGATCGAAGCTAGTTCGAGCGATCGAGACCCTTCAGTTCAAGCGATCGAACCCTTTTCGAGCGATCGAAAACCCTACCGACATAAATTAAATACGTGGTCCCCACTTCAATCGATCAAACTTTTTTTTCAATCGATCTAACTGACCGATCTGAGTTCGATCGATCGAGCATCCTTCGAGCGATCGAGAATGTAAATATCAGAATTCCAGTTTCCCGCAAATGCTGCCACCTACACTCCCATTTCTTTATATATACACTGCATTCGTGTATGTTGTGTGTTTGCTGAGTTTGTGAGAGTTTGAGAGAGTTGAGAGAGTTGTGAGTTTGTGTGTGTTTATATATATATATACACAATTATACACACACATATATATATATATATATATATCCGGGAGAGAGAACAAGAAGAGAGAACAAGAAGAAGAAGAAGAAGGAGAAGAAGAAGAACAAGAAGAGGCCGAGAAAGAGAGACAGAAGAGACGAAGAGAGGAGCAGAGAGAAGTGGCCACCATTGGAGGAAGCTTGGAAGCTTTCAACCGAGCCAAACGCGCCCTTACGACTTTTGGTGAGTTCCAAACTCACTCGGTATCTTAGTCATGATGTTTTACATATTCTGGACGTATAATTATAACCCAAACACCCCTTAGCACATTCTGCACGTTCACTGGCAGAATCTGTAGAAGACGAAGTTTGACCGATCGAACTGAGTTCGAGCGATCGAACATCAGAGCCCCAATCGATCGAACTGAGTTCAATCAATCGAACATCCCTGAGTTCGAGCGATCGAAATGACTTCAATCGATCGAGATCACCTTCACTTCGATCGATCGAGAAGACTTCAATCGATCGAACAGCACTTTCTTCGAGCGATCGAGATGACCTCAATCGATCGAACCTAGCAGAACATGAATGTATTTCCTTTCAGTTTATAATTCATAATGCGTAGTTGTTTAATTGCGGTTCCATGTTCCTATTATGCGATATTATGGATTACGGAGGTAATGGGATACGATAATGAGATTGAGATAACATGGTGAGTAACGTAGTCGGGTTCGAAACGCTAGTAATAGTACGACGCGATAACGTAGTAAGTTTGAGATGATAATACTGGGTAGTATTGGATAAGTGAGAAATGAGTCAGTAAGAGGATTGTATGTTAAAGTTGTGTGTGTCGAGCTGATGATTCGCTCAGGTTAAATCCGATAAGTGTATGTCAAGGATTTGATCAGGATCGTGAGAATTATGGGTGCACAGTACTCGCAAGCGTTCTTAAAAGCGGTGAACAGTAAGAGTTCTTAAAAGCGATGAACAAGAGTAGATGTGGCACGCCCATGATTTGAATTACCAGAGCTGTGTATGTATCGTACTCGCAAGCGTTCTTAAAAGCGGTGAACAGTAAGAGTTCTTAAAAGCGGTGAACAAGAGTATGGGTATATCCATGGACCAGTCGTTATATGAGAACGATGTATGGGTGCTCGCAAGAGTTCTTAAAAGCGGTATAGCGGTGAACAAGAGCACTGATATGTTGTGCTGATATAATCAGTTCGAGATAGTCAGTTGGGTATTGTGGAATCAGTCTTAGAATGGGAGTCGATAATAATTGATTAATGATATGTCTGAAGAAAAGAATGAGGAATATATTTAGTATCACTGTCATCTATTGTTCATAACTGTAAATATGTCATTTCTATGAGACTGTGTTAGTTAGTGCTCACTCAGCTTTCAACAAGCTGATGGCCTTTATTGCCTGGACATTCCCCGTCCAGACTGTCCTGTCCTTTACACTGCAGATGACGGAACATATGGCAATAACTATTACCCTGAAGGGAGTTACGTAGAGAATGGCCCCACTGATGCCAGTTATGCTGACGCCTATCCGTACGCTAGTTGAAGACCTGAAGATAGATAGTAGTTATATTACTACTTTTCCATTTACTGTTGTACTTTGTAGTTAACGGGTACTTGGGCATATGTTGTCTCCAGACCTGTTGTGATCCTGTGGACCGTACTCTGATGTTTGTAATAGATAGAACCGTGTTTATATTTCAGTTGTTTACTGTTCCTGTTTGGACTAGTACTGTGTGGTGTGGATTATCAGTGACTTTCACTTGTCATTCCCTATGGACCCATAAAGGAAATTTATTTTTCTCTATTTATGCTACTCCGGGGCGTGACAGGGTTTTTGGTATCAGAGCACCTGGTTATATTACAGTTAGGTTCTGATATTTTCGTTCACTGATGGATTCCACACCATCTGGTTCTAGTATTTAAGATTTTTCTTGAGATGAGATATGAGTATAAGATAAGTTCGTCTTCCTGACGATAGATAGTTTTCCTTTGCAGGATAGCATGGATCCAGAGTTTCATCAGTTTGTTACCGATGCTTATGGAGGACACGTGATCCATGGGGATACCGTGGAGCCAGCTGACCCGGAGTTTTATCGTGAGCGTGTGTGCCAGATAGCTAGTAGACATTTGGAGGAGGACATGTGGAGAGCACTTTATGTGACAGAGAGGACTCACCCGACTCAGATGCGTATGGATGCTTACCATACTGCGAGGATTGGTAGAGATATTTGCCAGGAGATATTACGGTTAGTTCAGAGTAAGCCCGAGATGGATGAGATTGAGTTGAGAGCTATTGTAGCCGGTCCACCAGAGCCTGTAGTTGCACCAGTGCCAGCAACACCACCACCATCGCCGGTACCCGACGTACCAGTTCCAGAGCCTGAGCCGATTCAGGAGGATGAGGACCTGGAGCCTGAGGATGAGCATGCCGATGAGGACATAGATGGAGATGGAGAGGAGGAGCCGATAGATGACGAGGACCCAGTAGAGGATGAGCATGCAGATGATGCAGATGATGATGATCCTGAGGATGACCCCGAGGAGCCAGAGTTTGAGCCAGAGGATCCAGTACCAGACCCAGAGGCTGTTGAGGCAGACATAGTAGTAGATGAGGATGCGCCCGATGAGGAGGTAGTTGTGCCAGAGGCACCAGTTGTGCTTCAGATACCAGCTGGACCCATTATGCATATGGCAGCTATGGCCGATATGGCAGTAGGATGGATAGCTCAGATGGTCGCACAGCCAGCAGATTTTGTTATGGGAGAGGCAGCCATAGCGGGAGCTCTTGATATAGCTGATGGATTCGCCGCAGTAGCAGTCGATGTCGCAAACCAGGCGATAGCAGACGGGATAGAGGATGATGATGCAGAGATAGTAGAGGATTGGGATATAGGAGTTGTAGTCGGAGATCTTGTTGCACCAGTTGAGGATGACCCACTCGAGGAGATGGAGATTGATTCAGAGGACGAGGCACCACCAGCAGGATCAGACGCTGACGACTTTTGAGTCAGGACCTGCAGGGCTTAGTTTTTGTTTGTTTTATCAGGACATGTTGTCCACTAGATTTTTGGGAGCTTGAGAGATAGCTATTTGACCATAGCTTTGTATAGACAGTAGTAGTTGACCTTAGTACTGTTTTAGCCTTGTCCCACGTGGTACATGGTATGGTTACTGTGTACTCCATGGTACATCTTTTGATATCTATATATATACGAGCAGTACTTTTGATATTGATTGTTGGTTGATGGATGTGTTGCTTTGTAGAACTGTTAGTTCTTGTTACTTCGCGTTCTATCTTGGTTTCGTTTCTACGAGAAGACTTTCAGCTGATCAATATGTCTCTTGTAGGCAATACTCGTTATCATCATGGTAGGACCCTTGAGAAATCACCAAGCGCGTAATGGAGCACCTATTCCGGAAGGGATGGATCCGACGGGAATTTTCGAAGCTTTCATGCAGAGGATGGAGCATGTGGGGGATACTTATAATCATTCCACCCACCAGAGACCTTTTGCACCCCCGCCACCAAGACAGACTGGAGATAAGTTGTTAGCAAATTTTCGTGGGTTACGTCCAGAGAAGTTCGATGGACTAACAGAACCATGGAAAGCGGAACAATGGATAAGAGAAATGGAGTTGATATTTGAAGCATTGGAATGCAGCGAACAAGAGAAGCGTCGCCTTGCTACTTTTCAGCTCACTTATGCCGCCGCAGATTGGTGGGAAGCCGAGCGAGCCACTATTGGGATCGATGCTGCTAAAGCTATGCCATGGGAGACATTCAAAGGACGATTTTTGGAGAAGTATTTCCCAGAGGATGAAAGAGATCAACAGGAAAGGAACTTTCTCAATTTGGTACAAGGAGGATGGAATGTCAGGGAATATACAACACAGTTTGAGCGTCTATCCAGATTTGCTCAGCATATGATAGACACGCCACAGAAGAAGGTGAAGAGATTTCACCAAGGATTGAATCCCCATCTCAGACATATGATGATTGGTCATCTGAATCAATCCTTTGAAGAGATTGTCAGATTTGCTGCAGGATTAGAGAAGGATGCTTATCCAGCACAACAACCACAGATGAATCGACCTCAGTCATCTAGAAGTTTTCAACAGAGGAATTTCCATAACTTGCCACCAAGGAATACTCAAGGTTGGAGACCTCAGAGTAATTTCCAAGGGAATAAGAGAACCTGGGAAGGAACCAGAAAGCCACAACAGGGCTATACTCGACCCCAACAATATCGCCAGCAAGGATCACAGCCGCAGGCACTACTGACAGCACCGCCAAGCAATAGCGGAGGATGTTTTAATTGCGGAAAGTCAGGGCACGTTGCCAGATTCTGTACAGCCCCTAGAGTTAATCGCAGAATGGATATTGTCTGTCGGAATTGCAACAAGCCAGGGCACTTGAGCAAGGATTGTCGTGCACCACAAGGAGGATATTATGGAGCATCAATTCAAGGGATACAAGGACCTCCAGATCAGACAAGGATGAATGCTTTCATTCCAAGAGAAGCAGGCTTTAACGCTGATGAGCAACAACATTTGGAAGGTACGCTTGTACTCTTTCATAGTCCAGTTAAAGTTTTATTTGATACTGGAGCCGCACGTTCATTTATTGCTGTTAAGATTGTGCGTCAATTGGGTTTAGAACCCCAGACACTTGAGTCAACACTGAATGTTGTGTCACCTTTGGGAGTGACAGTTAAGTTGAGTAAAGTGTGTAAAGATTGCCCATTGACTTTGGGAGATAGGAATTTTCCAGCAGACTTGGTAGTTCTGTCAATGTCCGAGTTCGACATTATCCTAGGAATGGATTGGTTAACTAAGTATAGTGCTAATTTGGATTGCCCTACTAAGACGATCGTTTTTCCGAGACAAGGAAGGCCGACGATTAGATTTCAGTGTCAGCCGACGAGTGACATGTTTCTTACGAGTAGTTTGGCTACGATTGGGAGAACAAGTACAGAGCTCACGATGGATCAGATTCCTAGTGTGCAAGACTTTCAAGATGTATTTCAGGATATTAAAGGACTCCCACCGAAAAGAGAAATAGACTTCTGTGTGGAATTAGTACCTGGTACATTGCCGATTTCCAAGACTCCATATAGGATGGCACCAACTGAGATGTTGGAACTAAAGAAGCAAGTTCAAGAGCTTGAAGACTTAGGTTTCGTTCGCCCGAGTACGTCACCTTGGGGAGCACCAGTTCTGTTTGTAAAGAAGAAGGATGGAACACTTCGACTCTGTATAGACTACAGGGAGTTGAATAAGGTTACGATCAAGAATAGATATCCACTTCCTCGGATAGACGACCTATTCGACCAGTTACAAGGATCTAGGATCTTTTCCAAGATCGATTTACGTTCTGGATATCACCAACTGTTAGTTCGACCAGAGGATGTATTGAAGACTGCATTCAGGACAAGATACGGGCATTATGAGTTTCTAGTTATGCCTTTTGGATTGACGAATGCGCCAGCGGTATTTATGGACTTAATGAATAGAGTATTCAAACCATATCTGGATCAATTCATTATAGTGTTCATCGATGATATACTGATCTACTCAAAGACGGAAGAAGATCACGAGGAGCATTTACAGATTGCCTTGCAGACACTTCGAGATAGCAAGTTGTATGCAAAATTCAGCAAGTGTGAGTTTTGGCTACGGGAAGTCAAATTCTTGGGACATGTTATAACTCAGGACGGTATTTCTGTGGACTCATCTAAGATTGATGCAGTCTTAAGCTGGAATAGACCGACCAATGCGACAGAGGTCAGAAGTTTTCTTGGATTAGCAGGATATTACAGAAGATTCGTAGAAGGATTTTCCAAAATAGCAGGACCACTGACGAATTTAACAAGGAAGGAGACAAAGTATGAATGGACGGACAAGCATGAGGGTGCATTTCAGGAGTTAAAAGAGAAATTGACTTCTGCACCGGTACTTGCGATACCTAAGAGTGGAGAAAGATATGTGATCTACAGTGACGCATCGCACCAGGGATTGGGTTGTGTGCTCATGCAAGACGGAAATGTTATCGCATATGGATCAAGACAATTGAAGGTACACGAGAAGAATTATCCTACGCATGATCTGGAATTGGCAGCAATAGTGTTTGCCTTGAAGATTTGGAGACACTATCTCTATGGAGAAAAGTTTGATCTGTTTTCCGATCATAAGAGCCTGAAGTATTTGTTCTCTCAAAAGGAGTTGAACATGCGACAACGAAGATGGATGGAGTTACTCAAGGACTATGACTTTTCATTGCAATACCATCCAGGTAAAGCAAATGTCGTAGCAGATGCTTTGAGCCGTAAACCTCGACTAGTGATCGCTGCATTGCTAATTCGAGAATGGAGAGCATTGGAAGTTTTAGCCGAATTCAAGTTTCAGCCAGTGGAACCAATGGAAAGACAACATTTTGGATGTCTGATGGTACAACCAACTTTGATCAGCCGTATCATAGAAGCTCAACAGACAGCAGATGATTTGAAGTTATGGTTCACCAAGATGACAGCAAAAGAACCTGAGATCTGGAGTGTTAGTACAAACGGAGCTTTACGATGTAAAGGTAGACTCTGTGTACCCGACAAAGAAAATCTCCGGAAGGACATATTGGATGAAGCTCATAAATCACGGATGACGATTCATCCAGGAAGTACAAAGATGTACAAGGACTTGAAGAGAAATTTTTGGTGGGAAGGAATGAAGCGAGAAGTGGCTGAATATGTTTCTCAGTGTCTTACTTGTAAACAAGTAAAGGCAGAACATCAGAAACCACCTGGATTTCTACAGCCGTTACCAATTCCTCAATGGAAATGGGAACACATCACCATGGATTTTGTGGTAGGATTACCAAAATCGCAGCAGAATCATGACGCTATTTGGGTAATCGTGGATCGACTTACGAAGACGGCACATTTTATCGCCTACAGTATGACGTATCCAGTGGAACGATTGAGCCGGATGTACCTGCAACACGTAGTACGATTACACGGAGTACCTGTTTCTATTGTATCAGATCGAGATTCGCGCTTTACTGCAGAATTTTGGAAGAGTCTCCAGACAGCGATGGGAACAACATTGAACTTGAGTTCAGCTTTTCATCCACAGACCGATGGACAGACGGAGAGAGTTAATCAAGTAATGGAAGACATGTTACGTGCTTGTGTTATTGATTTTGAGAATTCTTGGGAGACACACTTACCTTTGATAGAATTCGCTTACAACAACAGTTATCATTCGAGTATAGGAATGGCGCCGTTCGAAGCTTTGTACGGAAGACCTTGCCGATCACCGTTATGTTGGACTGAAGTCGGAGATACTCAACTTCTTGGGCCAGAGATGATACGAGAGACTAGTGAGAAGATTCAGATTGTACGTGAGAAGATGAAGACAGCTCAGACCCGACACAAGAGTTATGCTGACAAGCGACGCAAAGATTTAGAGTTTACCGTTGGAGATCATGTGCTACTCAAAGTTTCGCCTGTTCGAGGCATCGTCAGATTTGGTCAGAAGAGAGGCAAATTATCGCCACGATTCATCGGACCGTTCGAGATTCTAGAGCGTGTGGGAAAAGTTGCTTATCGTCTTGCATTGCCACCGAAGATGTCAGGAGTGCACAACGTTTTCCACATCAGTATGCTGAGGAAATGTATTCATAACCCAGCGCACGAGATCAACTTTGAGGATATTGAAGTCAACGACAATGTTACGTTCAACGAAGGACCAATTCGCATTTTAGATCATGGAGTCAAGAAGCTCAGGAATAAGGAGATTCCATTAGTCAAGATTCAGTGGAAGCATCATGATGAAGGAGAAGCTTCATGGGAACTAGAGTCAGAGATGCGTGAGAAGTTTCCGTTTTTGTTTAACCTTGTATGTTTCTGATTTCGAGGACGAAATCTTTTGTTGGGTGGTGGATGATGTAATACCCCGTATTTTCAATAAATATTTAATGCAGAGAGATTCTATATACTTCAATTGACCATTCAAGAAATTTCATCTTCGATCGATCGAAGCTAGTTCGAGCGATCGAGACCCTTCAGTTCAAGCGATCGAACCCTTTTCGAGCGATCGAAAACCCTACCGACATAAATTAAATACGTGGTCCCCACTTCAATCGATCAAACTTTTTTTTCAATCGATCTAACTGACCGATCTGAGTTCGATCGATCGAGCATCCTTCGAGCGATCGAGAATGTAAATATCAGAATTCCAGTTTCCCGCAAATGCTGCCACCTACACTCCCATTTCTTTATATATACACTGCATTCGTGTATGTTGTGTGTTTGCTGAGTTTGTGAGAGTTTGAGAGAGTTGAGAGAGTTGTGAGTTTGTGTGTGTTTATATATATATACACAATTATACACACACATATATATATATATATATATATATCCGGGAGAGAGAACAAGAAGAGAGAACAAGAAGAAGAAGAAGAAGGAGAAGAAGAAGAACAAGAAGAGGCCGAGAAAGAGAGACAGAAGAGACGAAGAGAGGAGCAGAGAGAAGTGGCCACCATTGGAGGAAGCTTGGAAGCTTTCAACCGAGCCAAACGCGCCCTTACGACTTTTGGTGAGTTCCAAACTCACTCGGTATCTTAGTCATGATGTTTTACATATTCTGGACGTATAATTATAACCCAAACACCCCTTAGCACATTCTGCACGTTCACTGGCAGAATCTGTAGAAGACGAAGTTCGACCGATCGAACTGAGTTCGAGCGATCGAACATCAGAGCCCCAATCGATCGAACTGAGTTCAATCAATCGAACATCCCTGAGTTCGAGCGATCGAAATGACTTCAATCGATCGAGATCACCTTCACTTCGATCGATCGAGAAGACTTCAATCGATCGAACAACACTTTCTTCGAGCGATCGAGATGACCTCAATCGATCGAACCTAGCAGAACATGAATGTATTTCCTTTCAGTTTATAATTCATAATGCGTAGTTGTTTAATTGCGGTTCCATGTTCCTATTATGCGATATTATGGATTACGGAGGTAATGTGATACGATAATGAGATTGAGATAACATGGTGAGTAACGTAGTCGGGTTCGAAACGCTAGTAATAGTACGACGCGATAACGTAGTAAGTTTGAGATGATAATACTGGGTAGTATTGGATAAGTGAGAAATGAGTCAGTAAGAGGATTGTATGTTAAAGTTGTGTGTGTCGAGCTGATGATTCGCTCAGGTTAAATCCGATAAGTGTATGTCAAGGATTTGATCAGGATCGTGAGAATTATGGGTGCACAGTACTCGCAAGCGTTCTTAAAAGCGGTGAACAGTAAGAGTTCTTAAAAGCGGTGAACAAGAGTAGATGTGGCACGCCCATGATTTGAATTACCAGAGCTGTGTATGTATCGTACTCGCAAGCGTTCTTAAAAGCGGTGAACAGTAAGAGTTCTTAAAAGCGGTGAACAAGAGTATGGGTATATCCATGGACCAGTCGTTATATGAGAACGATGTATGGGTGCTCGCAAGAGTTCTTAAAAGCGGTATAGCGGTGAACAAGAGCACTGATATGTTGTGCTGATATAATCAGTTCGAGATAGTCAGTTGGGTATTGTGGAATCAGTCTTAGAATGGGAGTCGATAATAATTGATTAATGATATGTCTGAAGAAAAGAATGAGGAATATATTTAGTATCACTGTCATCTATTGTTCATAACTGTAAATATGTCATTTCTATGAGACTCTGTTAGTTAGTGCTCACTCAGCTTTCAACAAGCTGATGGCCTTTATTGCCTGGACATTCCCCGTCCAGACTGCCCTGTCCTTTACACTGCAGATGACGAAACATATGGCAATAACTATTACCCTGAAGGGAGTTACGTAGAGAATGGCCCCACTGATGCCAGTTATGCTGACGCCTATCCGTACGCTAGTTGAAGACCTGAAGATAGATAGTAGTTATATTACTACTTTTCCATTTACTGTTGTACTTTGTAGTTAACGGGTACTTGGGCATATGTTGTCTCCAGACCTGTTGTGATCCTGTGGACCGTACTCTGATGTTTGTAATAGATAGAACCGTGTTTATATTTCAGTTGTTTACTGTTCCTGTTTGGACTAGTACTGTGTGGTGTGGATTATCAGTGACTTTCACTTGTCATTCCCTATGGACCCATAAAGGAAATTTATTTTTCTCTATTTATGCTACTCCGGGGCGTGACAACCTTAGCCTAGGTTTTGCCTTATGTGTATATATGTGATAGAGACCTTTTCTTAGGATTTTTGTTCTCGCATGCATTGCACGTTTAATATTCGCGGCCGGATCCCGGGTATGTTTTCTAGTTCTCTATTGCATATCATGTTGCTTGCTACTTGAATTACGTGGCTTATGAATGATATTTTGCCGTTAGCAATTTTACACCATTTCCAACATGCTTGTGTTATGTATACCTATATATGTATTAATTGAGGGCATGCTTAGATTATTAATTTGATTAAAAAGGATGTTGAGTAGAGGCCTATCGCGAGATAGGATGAAAGGGGGTGTTTTAGTCCGCCGGGCTCCTTCCCCTTTCATTCCATAATCCCCGGACCCAGTTTATCTTTGGTTTCGCAAAAGATCAGTTTCCTTTTGAAATGGTTTCTTAATTTTTCCTTTAAAAATTAAGTGGCGACTCTTTTGTTTTGAATTTGAAATTTGGAAAAAGATTTTAAATAAGAAAAGCTGTGGGTAAGTCAACCTGCGATGTCCACAATCTGGCGACTCTGCTGGGGATCGAACCCAGAATCTCTGGTTTCGCAGACCAGAATTATGATTTTGGATTCACTCGAGGATTAGACTTGAAAGCATCCTTTTAATCAAATTAATTAATTTTTGTGTGCCTGTTGCATAGCACTTGCATGTCTCGCCAGTCGATTGCACGGAACTATGACCTTGGAGGCTCGGGGCAACCCGGTCGGTCAAGTCATCATGGGGCCGTGTGATCGCCCTTGATCTCGTACCATGATTTGGTATGTAAAGCATCCTATCGGGTGTGTGTCAAGGGTCCCTTATTTGACCAAAACCCGGCCTTTTGCATAGTAGCTTCTATAGAACCTTTCAAAATTAGGAAATCAATTCTTGATTAGGATTATGTGCTAGGGAGTTTTGTGTGCCCGAAAGCGATTACTTGAGATGATGACGATGCTTGCTTGATAAAAGATGTGTAACCTCTTAATCTCTTTTGAGCAATTCCTTTTCATGTCCTATGACATTTAAGAATAAGCCAAATCTTGATTATAAGATTACATCTCTTGTATCATGTTTAGCTAAGCATCATTGACCTTGTATGCATCCAAATTTATGAAAAGTGCGGTGATTATCCAAACATGTGATCCTCCTACCCAAAGAATTTTAAAAACGTTTTTGGAAGCAAATAGATTTTTGGTATCTTTATTCCAAGGCATTCAATCGCTCTTTCAAAAAATTTTTGGAGTTCACTTTTGGATTAAAATTTCAAATCAACCATATTTGAAGGAAGAACCTAAAAATTCTTGGAACCCAAAATTCTTGAAAGAGTTTGAAAAATTTTACCAACTAAAGGAATGCTTTTTTCAAAGCAAAATTTGGACCTAATCACCTTTTTGTTAAGGAATATAATCCAAAAAATCTCTGCAATTAAAGAAATCATTTTCAAATAAATTTCAAAAGCAAAGTTTCAACCCAATCATCTTTTGTTTAGAAATGTTGTTGTCTTCAAAAGGAATTTTGAAAAGATCCCATCATCTAGGGGAAATACTTGTCAAATGGATTTCAAAAATTCTAAATTTGAAAACCTTGAAAGGGTAAAGAGGATCACAATGAGAAGGAAAAATTAGCACACTCAACATGGATGAGGATTTTATGTGCTTATGTGTTTATGTGTTAGGATTAGAATTTTCTTTTGTTTGGCATATAGAATAGGCACGCACACACATGCATTGCATTCGTGTGACATATAAATCATTCATGAGCATTTCACTTGGCATAAAATTTAATAAAAATCAATAGAAGTATAAGATTCTCTTGAGAAAATCAGTCAGAATTGATTAAAGATAAGTGTTGTTGTAAGCGAAATAGCATCCGAGTCAAGCACTGTTTGGTATAGAGATTCAAACACGAGATTAGTCAGGAAGGAACAGATAATAGGAAGAGAGATGTTTATGCACATATGTTGCTAGTAAGGTGATAGTGTTTTGAAATACTGCTGCTAAAGCAAATGTGGATGCTCCTGGGGACCCAATAATTTGAAAATCGTCTGTGACACTCCAGTTGAGACCAAGTCGAGTCCAGTCTGTAGTCGTGTTATGTTAAGTTGGAGTCAAATGTCAAGTCCAGTCGAGTCTTCTGGTCAGTCTGTTATCAAGTTTGTTTGCAAGTCTTTGTCGAGTTTATCGAGTCGAGTGATGTAATCCTCTTTCTCTACTAGTTGAATAAAATCTCATTTTTCTTGATTCAGTGTGCTAAGTTGTGAATGTATGGATCATTAAGCAAAAAAAAAAAAAAAAGTCACTTTTTCAAACGATCATGGAAAATACTTTGTTAATAAATCTTTGCATTGAAAAGGATCCCAAGCGATCAAGCAAATTCTGTGCCAAATCCAAAGAGGAGTAGAGAATTGATTAGCTTTACTTTAAGAATTTAAAGATGCTCTTGCTCAATCTTGAAAAGATGAACTTGGTACTTGAAGCTTGCTCACCATCCCCTTCTCTCAAATACCAAGCCTAAAAGATGAGCCCAACCAGTCTAAAGCCATAAACTTGGTCCTTGATGGTAGCCAGACATTTTAAATGAACTTCTTATTCCAAAAAAAAAGAAGAAAAAGAAAAAATAGCTCGCTAGGATGAAAACCCGGAAGGGCGCCTAGGCAAAAGTTAGAGCACAAAAAAAAAAAAAAAAAAGAAGAAGAAGAAAGAGCTCGCTAGGATGAAAACCCGGAAGGTAGGCAAAAGTTAGAGCAAAAATAAGATGCGTGTTGATTTCAAAATCCTAATCCTGGCCAGTCAAAATCATGGAGAGAATAAGAGATAGTAAGGTAGAGAAAAAAAAAAGGGGGGAAAGAGAAAAGAAAAGGCAGGGAATAGATAAGATTGAGAATTCTTGAGCACTTCAAAGTAGATCATTAGCACATGAACTATCTCAAGGCATTGTGTTGTTCTAAACAAAGAAAAGAAATTGGAAATGAAAAGAGAGACTTATCAGCTTCAAGCTCAAACGCTAAGTGAGCCAAAGACAATGCAGGGATATCTTTGAGAAAAATGAATAAAAGGGCTGATATTACTTTGTGAATATGATAGAGTATGAATAAAACATGATGAGAGTTGTAAAGATTAACTGGCTAGTGAAAAGGTTAAAGAATCAACCGTCAAATAAAAAAGGAAGAAAATAAAAGAGAACTGAGAATAAAGGAAAAAGTAGTTCATCATGCTACACAAGGGCTACCACAACTAACATGCACTCCCTAGACCTAAAATGGCAACATGGCTCGAAAAGCCCACCAATTCTTGAAGTCTAATTCTTTCAAGACCTCCAGAGTACTTGAACTACGCTCGACCTGATTCCCACTCGGGGATACGTAGGCAACCTATCTGGTTCGGTCACCACCATCGTCATAATATGGTGTACCCTTTCAGGCCTTGGCCATATTACCTTGGACCTGATTCCTATTCGGGGATAAGTTGAATCCTTTGCGTATATGGTTATGATCTTTTAAAAACTAGGAGCAAACTTGTATTTGCCTAGGACCATATATGTATTGCCAAACTAGGGGCAAACAAAGTTTGCCAATCAGCATTGGGACATCACCCTTCAGCCCATCACATTCATGATGATTACCTCTAAATTGGGAGTAAATGAATTGCAAGCATCCTGCACCAACATGTTCTCAAGGCCCTTGGGATGAGCCTATTTGCCCTTAAGACTAGGGGGAAACTTCGTTTGCTGAAAGCCCCATTTTACCCTAGAGGCGAGCCCCAAGTCTCTTTCAAACTAGGGGCAAACTCTATTTGCCAAATGCAAGTCCTCAAGTCACCAAGTCTGTTTTGAAACGCTTTGAAATGGAGTGTCTTTTATTCTATAAGCTAAAGCACTTATTTGAAGCATACTCTAGATAGGCAAAGAATTCAATAAAGGGGAAGTTTTTGAAATTTTGATTTATTAGCAAAGTACTACCATTTGTCAGATAATGAATAAACGAAAGGTGAGATGATACATTATTCACGATGAAAGCACATTGATTCATAATGAATGTAGAATTTCTGTTAGTCATCTTGAGTAACTGGCTTTGTCAGGTCTGTCCTCCTTTGATAAGTCAATAATAGTCTCAAATGTGTGAGTTTAAGATGATGAATAAAGATTTGAAAAGTCTCCATAAGCATCCCACGAGCAATGCAAGCAGGAGTTTTAAACACTATCACAACACAATGCTAAAAGTGGAAATATGAGAATGGTCCAAGACTAGGGGCAAAGGTGACTTCCCTCTTTTTGACACAATCATTACGTTCCTTCCAAATGGTCTGCAAGTGCAAAAATTATGCTTTCAAGAGACTACTAGGGCAGCACAGACCCCGTCAGCTCCGTTCAAATTCTTTGAGTCCGTGGACTCCCCATTTTTGTAAAATCAATTCCTTTAAGTCCGAGGACTACCCACTTTTGTAAAATCAATTCTTTAAGTCCGAGGACTACCCATTTTTTTAAAAATCATTTCTTTGAGTCCGAGGACTACCCATTTTTGTAAAATCATTCCTTTAAGTCCGAGGACTACCCACTTTTGTAAAATCAATTCTTTAAGTCCGAGGACTACCCATTTTTTTTAAAAATCATTTCTTTGAGTCCGAGGACTACCCATTTTTGTAAAATCATTTCTTTGAGTCCGAGGACTACCCATTTTTGTAAAATCATTTCTTTGAGTCCGAGGACTACCTATTAAAAAAAAAACTAACTCTTTGAGTCTGTGTGACTCCATTTGTATAAAAGTAAAAGTTTGTTGGGTTTATATGACTCCGTTTGTGTAAAAAGTGAATTTGTTGAGTCCGTGTGATTTTGTTTGAATAAAAAATGAAATTTCGAGTCCGCATGACTCCATCTTTGTGAATATATGAAAATTTGAGTCTGCATGACTCTATTTATATTAAATATGAATTTTCGAGTCCGCGTGACTCCGTTTGTGTAAAATATGAATTTTTTGAGTCCATGTGACTTCGTTTGAATAAAGAAATGAAATTTCGAGTCCACATGACTCCGTCTTTGTGAATATATGAAATTTTGAGTCTGCATGACTCCGTTTATGTAAAATATGAACTTTCGAGTCCATGTCACTCCGTTTGTGTAAAATATGAATTTTTGAGTCCGTGTGACTTTGTTTGAATAATGAAATAAAATTTTGAGTCCGCGTGACTCCGACTTTGTGAAATATGAAATTTCGAGTCTGCGTGACTCCGTCTGTGTAAAATATGAATTTTTGAGTATACGTGACTCCGTCTATGTAAAATACAAATTTTGAGTCCAAATGACTCCGTGGTTATAAAATGCGAGTTTTAGAGTCCTAGTGACTCTGTTGTTGTGGAAATGCGGGTCCATGGATCCGAATGACTCTTTTGTTTTAAAATGTGAATTTATTGACTCCTTGTGTAAGAAAATTGAATTTTTGGATACACGTGACTCCCTTTGAATTTGTGAGTCTGCTTAACTCTGAATTGAATTAAATTGAGTCTAACCGATTCTCAATTTTGGAAATTGAAGTGGATTTGAGTCCATTGAACCCCCGACTTTAGATATTTGAAATAATTTAAGTCCATCCGACTCCCGATTTAGAAATTTGAAATAATTTGAGTCTGATGTACTAGACTCCGAATGTTTGAAAGTAAATGGAATGAAATTTGTTTGACTAAGAAGGGAATTTGTTGGACTCTCGATTTTAGAAAATCGAATTAAGTCTGAAGGACTCCGGATTTTTGGAATTAAACTGATTCGAGTCTGACTGACTCCAAATTTTGAATTAAATTGAGTAAAGTCTGTCTGACTCCAGGTTTTGTGAAATTGAATTTGTTTCGAATCCAACTGACTCCTGATTTTAGAATTCGAATAGAATTGAGTCTGACTGACTCCCGATTTTGGGAATTGAATTGAATTGAGTCTAATTGACTCCTGGTTTTGTGGAATTGAATTTGTTTCGAATCCAATCGACTCCTATTTTTAGAAATTTGAAATTCTTTGAGTCTAATTGACTCCCAATTTTAGAACTAAGTCTGATTGACTCCCGATTTTGTGAAATTGAATTTGCTTCGAGTCCAATTGACTCCTATTTTTAGAAATTTGAAATTTTTTGAGTCTAATTGACTCCCAATTTTAGAACTAAGTCTGATTGACTCCCGATTTTGTGAAATTGAATTTGCTTCAAGTCCAATTGACTCCTATTTTTAGTATGATTGATTCCTGATTTTAGAAAATTGAATTTATTTGAATCTGATTGACTAAATGATTTTAGAAGGTGAATTTATTTGAAATGAGTTTGATTGACTCCTGATAAGTGGAATTTGAATTCGAAATTGAGTCAAAGTGACTCTTGATTGGGCAAATTTTTTATTTGAATCTGATTGACTCTTGATTTCAGAAGAATGAATAGATTTGAGTTTGGTTGATTTTAAGAATCTAAGTTGAATTGAGTCTGATTGACTCTTGATTGTAGGAAAATTGAATAAATTGGAGTCTGATTGACTCCGGACTTTTGAAAATTGATTTGATTAAAGAGTCTAATTGACTCCTGATTTTGGAAAATTGAATAAATGGGAGTTTGGTTGAATCTAAGCTGATTTGAGTCTGATTGACTCCTGGTTTTAGAAGAATGAATTGACTAGAGTCAGAAAGACTCCAATTTTGAAAAGATGAATTGACTCGAGTCTGAAAGACTCCAATTTTTAAAAGATGAATTGACTCGAGTCTGAAAGACTCCAATTTTGGAAAACACGAATTGATTTGAGTTTGATTGACTCCCAATTTCGAAGAGATGAATTGATTCAAGTTAGATTGACTCCTAATTTTGAAAATTGAATTGAATTTGGGTTCGATTGACCCCAGGTTTTGAAAATTGAAGTGAATTTGGGTCCGATTGACCCCAGGTTTTGGAAAATTGAGTTGAATTTGGGTCCGATTGACCCCAGGTTTTTGAAAATTGAAGTGAATTTGGGTCCGATTGACCCCAGGTTTTTGAAAATTGAGTTGAATTTGGGTCCGATTGACCCCAGATTTTTGAAAGTTGAATTGAATTTGGGTCCGATTGACCCCAGGATTTTAAATTGAATTAAAATTGAGTCCGTGGACTCCAAATTTTGAAAGTTGAATTGAATTCGAGTCGGTTGATCCCAAATTTCGAAAATTGAATCTGTGGACTCCAAACCTCGAGAAGATTGAATTTGGATATGAGCCTGCTGACCTCTGAATGTGGTTTACGTCTTCGGTCCTCGCAACAGATTTGCGTTTACCCTCGTTCTGGGAATATAACATATTTATATTCTCGATCCTCGTAACATATTTGCGTTGATCCTTTGTTCGAGAATGTAACATATTTGCATTCTCGGTTCTCGCAACATATTTGCGTCAACCCTCGTTTTGAGAATATAATATATTTATATTCTCGGTCCTCGTAACATATTTGCGTTGATCCTTTGTTCGAGAATGTAACATATTTGCACTCTCGGTTCTCGCAACATATTTGCGTTAACCCTCGATCCTCGTAACATATTTGCGTTGATCCTTTGTTTGAGAATGTAACATATTTGCATTCTCGGTTCTCGCAACATATTTGCGTTAACCCTCGATCCTCGTAACATATTTGCGTTGATCCTTTGTTTGAGAATGTAACATATTTGCACTCTCGGCTCTCGCAACATATTTGCGTTAACCCTCGATCCTCGTAACATATTTGCATTCTCGATTCTCGCAACATATTTGCGTTAACCCTCGATCCTCGTAACATATTTGCATTCTCGGTTCTCGCAACAGATTTGCGTTAACCCTCGTTTTTGGAATATAAGAGATTTATATTCCCGGTTCTCGCAACAGATTTGCGACTACCCTCGTTTTGGAATATAACAGATTTATATTCTCGGTTCTCGCAACAGATTTGCGTTTACCCTCGAAATCAAACCAAAAGTATCATGACCCCTGTAAGAGATCTTCGCATCAGTTACGGAATTAGGTGATCTTCCCTGAGTAACATATCACGTGATTTGCGTCGTATGAAAACGTGTTATAGAGTGAGCATAGCATTTGTATAGCCAGGTCAATTCAAGAAAATACTATTGCATAGAATATGCATCACGACAGGATAGGTGCATTCATCCGTATGATTATTTGCGCTTGTGTGTTGTCCTTTGCCCGAACTACGTCCTGGTCTGATTCCCGAAAGGATACGTAGGCAGCTCACCATTGAGCACGACCAGCACCGACCATCTCCGCGAATGTTTTTGCAACGCATTTTATTTTTACCTAAGTTCAATAGCTCGGTCAAAGGCTTGTCTTCACACAGGCTTCGACATTCACTTGTGATACGCGTTGCTTCACAAGCTCTGCCGAAGAGGGGCAAACTGTAGACACCCCAATTTTGACCGAACTATTAAACTTAGGGGGATTTATCTCTAGAAATCAATGATGAATAATGTCCCGACGATTTTCTTCAAGTTCATCGCTTCGACTTCTGAAAAGCTTCAAGTTCCCAAACCTTGCTCCTAATATCCCTAGATTTGGCCAATCACTGACCATCTGTCTTGAGCTCACTGGATCATGGGTTACTTTCTAAAAAAAAATAGAATAGATTGAATAATAATAATTATTATTATATTTTCTAAAAATAACATTGTTTCCTGTATTTTACTTAGATTTAAAAAAGAAAAAATATACTATTTGGTAACTCATATGATTAATTTAGATTTAAAATGAAAAATGTGTCTATACATATATATATATATATGTATATATAGGAAAAGGAAAATAATAAAAGAAAGTAGCCCATGTGATTTGGAGAGTTAGAGATCCCTTTGCATATTCCTTATCTAAGAAATAACCAAAAAGCCCTTTGTTGGGCACTAATCTCCCATGTGCTTTGAAGATGCTCTAGAATGTTCCTTTATTCTAGCCAACTTAAATGCCCTTCAAGTTTCTTGGAATTACATAGAAGTGCCATGGAGAATTAGAGATGCCATAGAATATTCCTAACCCACCACAAATTGACCTATCTACCCTTATCTTAGCCCCTAAGATAATGAAAGTCTATAAAAAAAACCTATTTCTCTCATTTTGGGGGAGACACTTGAATGGTATAGAAAAAAATATTGGGAGAGCTTTAGAGGAAAGAAATATAGAGAGAGAAACTCTACCAATTATTTTACCCAAATCTCACCAAAACTCTACCCAACCATCAAATCACCATTGAAGGAGCTTGAAGCTTGAGGAAGAAGAAGAGGAAAAGCTTGAGGAATTCAACATCTCTACAAGTTTTGAGAAGATCTAGAGGTAAAGCCTTCAAATCTATATATATATAATAATAATAATTCAATCACAAGTTCATAGTTCTAGGAAATTTTACACATTTTCAAAACCTCTCTTCCTACCCCATTTCATCACACACCACTTAGAACTTGTGATTGAATTTCATAATATTTCATTAATTTGGATCCAAAATAGAGCTTTGGATTTATGAATAAAAGAGTTTTAACTTGAAATTTTCAAATAATATTGTGATTTCCTTTATTTTGTTTGTATTCTTCTCAAGAAATCTATGAGATCTTCAATATCTCATTAGATTTCTTTGAGTTTGGTCCTCTAATTCCCTATGATCTTATGATTTATATGGGGATTAAAGTGGATTATGATCATCTCTACACATAGTTGGTTGAGTTCAAGTCTTAGTTCATGACTTGAAATCTCCTCATTAAAAATCTTGTGGGGATTCATGCTATATCCCATGGAGGTTTATGTGGATTTGTTTTCCTTTAGTCTCCAATGACCATCAAATGGTAGGAGAAATATTTTAAGTTTAAGACCATCTCTATGGCTTAGACTAACCTCTTCCTTGGGTTTTTGGAAGTTCTTCATACTTCATCCAAAACCTACATGTATGTGTGTCTTTAGCCTCCAATGACCACCAAGTGGTAGGAGTAATGATTTGAACTCAAGTTTTGGTCCATAAGTTTGATGTCATTGTTTGGGATTTTGTGAAGTCCATTTCATACTTCATTAAAAGTCCATAAGTCTAAAGAGGTCCTTAGTCTTCAATGACCATTAAATGGTAGAAGAAATGATTTGGTTTAAGCCCAACATTATGATCTAATAGTTGAGGCCAATCAACAAAGTTGAACTAGCAAAATGAAAACAGTGGGCTCACAAACTGTTTTCGATCAAAGATTTTTAGTTCGAAATCTAACCGTTGAAATCAAGTGAAACCAACGGGAAAGTGTCAATAATACATTGTTTTACCACTGTAATTTTTGTTTTGGTAAGATTTTATGCTTAGAATGGTTTGATCATGAGTTTTGTGAGACAACCACAATCTGTCCAGAATTTCAAAACAGTTTCAGAACAGCAAATCGATTTTAAAATTGATAGATCAGAGATCTAACCAAGTTTTCATGACCTCTAATAAATTTTTATAAGAACTTTAATGTGTTAGGAAGGTTCCCTAAAAAGAATGAAGTAGTTCAGATTTGTTTGCTATTTTTAAAAAATCATACAAGATCTCTGGACAGAGAGTTGTAAAATCCTGAGTGAGGTCTAGTATTTTCTGTATTCCCGGAGATATAACCGTTCAAACCTTGATTTTGTTTTTGGGTTAGAAACTAGACTCACAGAGGCATTACATATCCAAAAATCATTCAGATCCAACCATTGGAAGTATTTTATTCCTATTTTTGAACATCTGGTCTGCTCTCTGTAATTCAAAAAAAACTGCTACTATTTTTGTCTAATCTTATTTATTTCAACTCAAATGGTCTCTTAATGTCTTAGGACTCAAACCATGTTTTGAATAATGATAATTTAGATTAAACCCAGAGGCTTAGGGATCCAAATTAGTGAATAAATTCATATCTCATTCTTGTTCATATTCATGCATACATGGTAATATTCATAAGTAGGACTTATCTATTGTCTTAGTTGAATCTAGTTGAACATGACTTAGGATTAATTACTCTTTGATATTATATCTTATCTAAGGCATGTGTACTAACCTTTGTTTTGTAGCGCATTTGAGGTACAATTTCTCATCCCTTCTCTAGTTTAATTCATTTCGTTGATTTTTGAATTGATTTTCGACTCCATGTGCGACACCTTAGCCTAGGTTTTGCCTTATGTGTATATATGTGATAGAGACCTTTTCTTAGGATTTTTGTTCTCGCATGCATTGCACGTTTAATATTCGCGGCCGGATCCCGGGTATGTTTTCTAGTTCTCTATTGCATATCATGTTGCTTGCTACTTGAATTACGTGGCTTATGAATGATATTTTGCCGTTAGCAATTTTACACCATTTCCAACATGCTTGTGTTATGTATACCTATATATGTATTAATTGAGGGCATGCTTAGATTATTAATTTGATTAAAAAGGATGTTGAGTAGAGGCCTATCGCGAGATAGGATGAAAGGGGGTGTTTTAGTCCGCCGGGCTCCTTCCCCTTTCATTCCATAATCCCCGGACCCAGTTTATCTTTGGTTTCGCAAAAGATCAGTTTCCTTTTGAAATGGTTTCTTAATTTTTCCTTTAAAAATTAAGTGGCGACTCTTTTGTTTTGAATTTGAAATTTGGAAAAAGATTTTAAATAAGAAAAGCTGTGGGTAAGTCAACCTGCGATGTCCACAGGCCCCCAAATTGCTCTCCAGGCCTATATTTGTATATATATGTTGTCTTTGTGCATTTTATTCTTGATACATACTACATTAATTAAACCTTTGATTTCTTAAAAATACCAACAAATAACTCACAAATCTAACTAAATTGTATAAATATACTTGCAAATATATGAAAACAGACAAAAAAAAAATTTGCTTAGGGGGGTGCTGACCCAAACTCTCATTGTGTAAAGGGCCACAGTCAACTAATCTCGCATGGATTCCCCAATATCTTAGGACCGGCCCTGATTCTTGTCAAACCAACACTACCTTGGTTCTCACAAGAATCGGATAGAAAGTGAGACCTAGACTGAACCTGGTCGAGTTTTAGACTTTCCAAAAACAAATCCTGGTTGGTCTAGCAAAGAACTAGTTTTGAAAGAGCTCCTGTACAAGAATTTGTCACTCACCAAACACTTGAATTTGTAGAACCAATTCACTACTTAACATAGTATCGGTTCTTTGCTTTCCCAAACAGCCTCTGTTACTTCTTGTTACAGTCAACTTTGCAACTTTCTTGCCTCCTTGTGATTTATAATCATGTATTCTTAATTACAAAATTCACATATACATTTCAGTAGCCATTTTGTCACAGTATCTTAGTATATAGTATACTCTTCTCTTGCAGGTGAAGAATGTTGTGCTATATTATTGATCATGCCATAAAATTTTGTTCACTCTTATGTGTAATAGTAAGTTGAAGTGTGCTTCTGATCCTTTGATGTAGAGAAGTTTAAATCACTGATTTAGGCTTACTATATATATAACTGTTGAAACTGTATGGCTATTTTGGCCCCCCAGATGGTCCACTAGTTTTTTGTGTCCGAAGCAAAATAGAGCCACTCTTCTTTTTGTAGATCCTTTTAGCTCTCCAAACTCATTTTTGGATATTATTTTATTAAAATAATGTAGGAAATTCAATAGACAAAAGCAATTATTTATTTATTTATTTATTTTATTATTATTATTTTTTTTGGGTAAAGTAAGCAATTAATTTTGAAGAGTCTCTTGTTGTTGTGATACACTGAAAAGACAATGTGAGTAAGTTGTTTGAGTGGGATCGTGGGACTCCACGTCTAGGGACCTACAAATAATGAGACTCTTATATGTAGGGAGGGCTTAAATCTCACTCAAATACTCATTTTCATTGGCTTCAAAGTACAGGCCCGGCACTGAAGCCAAGCAGCCCAAGTAAAGGCTTGGGCCCCCAATCCCAAAGGGCCCCCAAAATATATAAGTCCTATGTATGTACAAGTATAAGGTCCAATCATATTTGAAAATTGGCTCAATAAACATTCCATTACAAAATAAAAAGCCCAATCTTTTTTTTGTTCAAAGTTCAAACACAAAGCCCAATTGATCAAGTGTAAACAAAAAACAAATAACAAAAAAGAAAAAGATTTCATGATCAAACTTGATTAAAAAAAAAGTGTATCAAAATCGTATTCAGTTCAATCTTTTTTGCACTATTTAATGTCAATTGTTATCTCAAATTTTAATTTAAGGCTAATTGTTCTATCTCCTTTGGTTTCAGTTGTTGGTTTGTGCATTTGATTCTTGAATTTTTGAGTTGTGGTTGCTTTTATATTTTGGAATTGGTTTATGCTCAATGTTTTATTAATTTTGGGTCGTTACTAAGTGTGCATCTCAAGTATTTGTTCTAATGTCTAGCTTATGGAGTTTGGACCTAAGTTCAAAATTCACTACATATGCTAATGTTACATTCACTATACTTTCAATTTGTCAAAAAAAATGTGTAAAAAGGCGTAACAAAAATAAATAAATCTTCGGGGGCGCTGCCCCCGAACCCCCAATAGGGCCCCATATTTCAATCTCGTTTTGAACCCCCAAATTGTTAAGATCGGGCCTGTCAAAGTACAACATCAACGTGCTATATGGTACCCTCAATGAAAAGTGGAGATGCATTAACCGTCAATCAACACTAAAAACTTCTCCTTTTGGAGATGCATTAACCTTTTGAACAAAAAATGGCTCTTCAAAGTGACATATAGGTTGCTAGGCCGCTTATTAAGTTTGAAATTTTGTTTTAAAGAATCTATTGGAACACATCCTGAATCACAGAAAAAAATATTGAGTGTCTCGCTTATTAATCTGATGTGGTATCACAAACTAATGAAATTCATTGGTTTATTCATTTGTTCTCGTATTGGTTTATCCATCTGTCCTCTAACTTAGCAAAAATCAAATCTGTATTAGTACATTGCAGGCCACAAGCCAAAGAGGCACGATAACTGCTGGCATGTAGACCCATAACAGAATTCTGTTTTCTTGAGATGGCTGTAAAAGATATCGAAGGTATAGAAGTTTGGATATAGGACAGCTCATTTATTCGGTGGATATCACTTTGTGTGATGAATGGTCAATCACTTCAACAATACTTACCTCGTCCATAACTAGAGGTCTGTTGTGGGAATTGATAAAATAAGATGGAATCTCATTCTTGATTTTTATCTATTGTTCAAAAATCAAAAACATGATATCATGAATGACTTAGCTTAGTTGGTAAAACATCTTTCTATGCCATGGTTATACTAGGGTTTGAACCTTGCTTTCTTCTCTGGGCCTGTCACTTATGTCCTTGCACAAGACCGCTACACTAAATGATAAAGAAAAAAAAAGGAAAAAAAAAAATGCCAAAATTGATATTGGTTGACAAAGAGTGTATTTTAGGAGTTAAAGGCTGCTGCTTGGGAAGTAAAAAAACCGGTTTTGTGATTTATAAGTGAACCTGTTCTATAAATTCAAGTGCCTACTAGGTGAAAATTCTTACCCTAGGAGTCCGTACCTAGTAGGGGGGCATTCGGTGGGGTCGGATATTTTCTTTCAAATTAGGTTCGATTGGGTTTAGTTCGGTTTGAGCCGATAACAGACCGAAGTATAGTTTGATTTTTCGGTTCGGTTAACCGAAATTTAATTTCCGCTTAGTTTAACTAAAAAATTGTCAAGAATTGCCCAAACCAATTAACTAGTTATTTTTTCCCCTTTGCGTTTTCTCAATTCTCACAAGTTTCACAAGTCATATGACCATGAAAAATTGAAAAATCAACAATTCTACAAACACAATTAAAACTAGTTATATATATATATATATATATATATATATTGTTAGTAAATCAATTCAGTTTTTTTGATTCGGTTCGGTTTACGTATGCATTGCTGATAATTGAACTGAAATTTATAACATGGTTCGGATTTTAACCTATCAAAATTTATAACCAAAATAACTGAATTGAAATGGCTATTTTAGTTCGATTCGGTTAACCGAATTGTTTGTCCACCCCTAGACTACCCATTCTAATAAGTATCTTTATATTGGTTCTTTGTGAGACCAAATTGTCGAATGAACACTACCTTAGTTCTTATAGAGAACAAGATAAAAAGTGACACCTACATGTAACTTGGTCTAATTTTAGAGTTTTCCAGACAAACCCTAAGTTTAGATTAAGCACAAACTCCTATAAACAAAAATCTTCCATGTCCCAAACATTTATAGTAATATATAGAATTCACTAATGCTTGGTGATAGAGTAAGGTCTCGTTTGTTTTCCATATAGAATAAATGTGTATTGTATAAAGGTTCCGCTTAGCACCACTTTAGGTATTGTGTTCGCAGTCCAAGAAGAGATTGGCCTCGTTTGGCTCAACAGTGAACGCGTTGCAATCGCAAAAATCTGCATAGGACAAGAAGAGAATTTACTAGGGAGAAATATTCTATGTAACTGTCACATGATGTGACGGTCAGTGTAATCACTTCATTACTGTAGGATTCATGTGGGACCTACATAAATACTGAAATCACACTGTAAGTCACTCGACTGAGACGATCACACTAGATAATTTCTCCAAACCAAGGATTGCTTCTTCCCAACGCAACATCCCCCACAATTGTGTTGCAAACGCAAAAGCTAGGCCAATCGGGTAATTTGATGTTGGTGGGATGTGAATCTGTGATGAAGGACAGGCTGTTGATAGCAACACTTGCCCTGAGCTGGACCCAGCCAGTGAACCCGATCCAGCTTTCAATCCAAGAAATATAACATGCTCTCTGACCTGTGCTGCTGACCTCACCAAAACTAGGGCTGTGTTTGTCCACAGCACCACCCACCGGAGTTTGTATGATCCCAAATGCCATCTCATTTAGATTTGTGGGCCCACTTTTGCTCTACTGCATGGGTTTACTGACTTTGAAAAGAGTTATGGAATGCTTTCTAAATTTTGTATACTGGTTTCCGACACATGCGACAGTGGATTTTAGTATCTTCTGATAAAAATTAGGTGAGTCTATTATCACATGTGTTGGCTATGTTAGAAACCATATTTGAGATAAAAATTTGAAAAGCATAGCATTACTCCTTGATAAATGATTGGCGATGATGAATTTTATTTGACTACTACAAATTGGCCATGCCTATGGACATTGTCTAAAAAATAATTATATAAATTTAAATTAATCATATTTTTATCGAAATAATTTGAAAAAGTGGTACAACTTTTTTATAATTAAAGGAATTTAAAAAATGTATAGCTAAAGTACATCGACTTTTGAAGAGAAGACTCTTCGAATGAGACATTCCAAAACAGAATAAAAGACTCTTAATTTAGGACGGAGAGAGTAGTAGTTTGGTGCCAAAATAAAGTACTTGGATCCAAGAATGTTACACAATTTGCAAAATTGTTCTCAAAAGCCGAATGTTAATTTTTTTTTTTTTTTTTTCTTTTTTCAAAAGTTAGGTGATTTTCAAATTTAACTTGGGATGTACGATATATCCTAAACCGCTAAGATATATCATAAGCGTTCCATATGTCACGCGTGATAAATGCGAGTGGGAATAGAGGCCTTTTTTGAGACAACTTATCCCGATCAGTGTGATCTTCACTGTGATTTGAGGATTCTATGAGTCCCAAAAGAATTAAGAGAAAACGGTAATTGTCACACGTGTGATGGTCATATACAATAATTCTCCTAGCTAAATGGTGCCGAGGAATCCGGGTGGGATTGCCTCATACAATCATCCTCAGGTTGGAGGTCAAATCTCAAAAGCATTTAGGTGGTGAAAACTGCAGAAAATCGGCGCCCCTCGGCCCCAGTATTTGTGGACTCCGTGGGCCCACGCCCACTAGACTCACGAAACACAAGTCTACCCGACACTATTGTTACTACTAATTAATTAAAGGGTAAATTACACTAATCTCTCATGAATTATGTCGTAATTATAAGAATTTTTATTTATTTTTTATTTTTTGTAGTTTTGAAAATTACACTAACATTCATGTTAGAAACAAAGTTTCAGTACAAAAGTACCAATTTTTTTTTTTAAATATATATTTATTTAATAAGAAAAATTAACAATTTATGAAATAATAAATTTGTCCTTAAAATATATCCTTTAAATACAGAGAAAGAAAAAAAATTATGCTTGGAACTTTTTATTTTTTTTTTATGTTTTTTTTTTTTTTTTTTTTTTTGGACTATAATATGGGTGTCATTTTAAAAAAGTTTTAACCTTGACGGAAGGGAGGTGAATTAATGTCATGCAACGACAAATCTAGAGGGAAGTAAGTGTAATTTTTGAACCTATGTGGGTGTCTATGTAATTGTGACATATCTCAGAAGGTCAGTGTAATATATACCTTTAATAAATTGGATACAAAAACCCTTAACCGGCTTAACGCGTTATTTTTTTCACTTATTGCCTCCGTTTTATCAGGACTCCTTTTGACTCCTTCCAATTTTATGCTACCCAACAGTAACCCAAGCTAAGAGAATTCCATGATCAGATCATAGTTTTTTGGTGGTATCGTACGATCTAATACAGGTACAAATGTTTTAGATTTTGAGTGCAGTGTTCTGAAACCAAAATATGGGTACGATGCTTTGAGATTTGATTGTTATGTTTTGGGACTGACGTATAAGTATAAGGATGGGAGAACATTTTGGTACGTTTGGTGGTTTTGGGTGTATATACCCCAAACCACTTTGCCACTTGTCAAGTTTGGAGTGGAAGGAAAAGAAAAAGCTGGGGATGAAGTGATGGCTGTCTGACGCAGTGATGGCTGTCTGACACGCAATAAATGCGAGGGAAACCTACTATGGCCGGTTCTAAAGTAATGCTTGTTCCTTAATCAGGAACGATTGTTCCATCCCATGAAATGTTGTTCCATTTTACATGTTTGTTCTGTGGTGAAAAATAATTGTTCCATGTTACAAATAGTTGTTCTCCGTGAATTGATTTGTGTGCCAATCATGCAAGAGATTTACATTTATGTATTAAATCTTGTACAATATCATAAAATTTTATTTTTGATGTATAAGCATGAGTGATTTATTATGGGTATGTAGTTGCATAAATGATTTTAAATCGCTATCATATTAATTCCCCAACACAATTTTGTTCCAAGGACCATAAAGAGTTGTTCAAAAAACATGTTAAGCTTGTTCCAGCAATCAAGAAACTTGTTCCCTCCACAAAATTAATGTTGGAAGCTTTCAGTTCGTATACCTACTTGATGTAATACTTAATAATTACAAGATTTAAGGTAGGAAGTTGCTTTAATTACATTAAATCTCAGTCATATTAATCTCCAACACTACTTCAACTTCAGTTAAGAGAAACTTGTCCCCTCCACAAGACACAAAGTTAAGAGATTTACATTTATGTATAAAATCTTTGATAATATCAGCAATTTGACTTTTGATGTATAAGTATGAGTGATTAATTATGGGTAGGGAGTTTCTTTAATTACATTAAATCTCAGTCATATCTAATCCTCAACACAACTTTGTTCTTGAAACCATTAAGAGTTGTTCCAAAGACAAGTTATGTTTGTTCTAGCAATAGATAAACTTGTTCCCTCCATAAAATTAATGTTGCAAGCTTTCAGTTGGTATACCTACTTGGTACTTAATAATGCGATTTAAGGCAGGTAGTTGCTTTAATTACGTAAAATCTGAGTTACTGCAGGTACAACCAAAAAACATATTACATCGCATTGATCATATAACTTTCCTTGTTTGCTCATCTCATCATCAACCTGCATACATGAAATATAATCCACTTATCAAAATTCAATGACATTGCCCAGGAAAGCCGGAACAACATTTGATTTGCACGGAATAACATTTGATGCAAATGGAACAACATTTGACGATCCATGGAACAACATTTGATTTGCACGGAACAACATTTGATGCTCTGGAGCAACGTTTGACGGTCTATGCAACAACATTTGATTTGCACGGAACAACATTTGATGATCTAGAACAACATTTGACAGTCCATGGAACAACATTTGATTAAAATAGAACAACATTTTACGATCGATAGAACAACATTTGATGATGCATGAAACAACCGCAGAGAGAGGAAAGAGAGTAGAAAGCCTACTCTCTTTCTGACTGAATGTCTCGCGTCTCCATGAGACTTTTTTTTTTTTCATTTTCTCGGGGCCTGACTGAATACAATTCTCGCCCTTGATTAGGTAGGCTATTCTATTTATTCAATAATAAGCTCATTCTCAAAGTCCTACCTTTCCGAAATTCTCGACTTTCAAACTCTGGAACAACGTTTGACGGTCCATAGAACAACATTTGATTTGCTCGGAATAACATTTGATGATCTGGAACAACATTTGACGGTCCATGGAACAACATTTGATACAAATAGAACAACATTTTACGTTCGATAGAACAATATTTAACGATGCATGGAACAACATTTGCTTTGTACGGAACAACATTTGATAATATGGAACAACATTTGACGGTCCATGGTACAACATTTGATTTGCACGGAACAACATTTGACGGTCTATGGAACAACATTTGATTAAAATAGAACAACATTTGACGATTGATAGAACAACATTTGATGATGCATGGAACAACATTTGATTTGTACGGAACAACATTTGATGCTCTGAAGCAACATTTGACAATCCATGGAACAACATTTGATTTGCATGGAACAACATTTGATGATCTGGAACAACATTTGATGGTCCATGGAACAAAATTTGATTAAAATAGAACAACATTTTACGATCGATAGAACAACATTTGACGATGCATGGAACAACATTTGATTTACACGGAACAATATTTGATGCAAACGGAATAACATTTGACGATCAATGGAACAACATTTGATTTGCACGGAACAACATTTGATGATCTGGAACAACATTTGACGGTCCATGAAACAACATTTGATTAAAATAGAACAACATTTTGCGATCGATAAAACAACATTTGACGATGCATGGAACAACATTTGATTTGCACGGAACAACATTTGATTTGCACGGAACAACATTTGACGATCCATGGAACAATATTTGATTTGCTCAGAACAACATTTGATGATCTGGAACAACATTTGACGGTACATGGAACAACATTTGATTAAAATAGAACAACATTTGACGATCGATAGAACAACATTTGACGGTCAATGGAATAATATTTGATTTACGCGGAACAACATTTGATGATTTGGAACAACATTTAACGGTCTATGGAGCAACATTTGATTAAAATAGAACAACATTTTACGAACGATAGAACAACATTTGACAATGCATGGAACAACATTTGATTTGCACGGAACAACATTTGATGCTATGGAACAACATTTGACGGTGCATGGAACATTATTTGATTTGCACGGAACAACATTTGATGATCTAGAACAACATTTGATGATCCATGGAACAACATTTGATTAAAATAGAACAACATTTTACGATCGATAGAACTATTTGACAATGCATGGAACAACATTTGATTTGTACGGAACAATATTTGATGCAAACGGAACAACATTTGACGGTTCATGGAACAACATTTGATTTACACGGAACAACATTTGATGATCTGGAACAACATTTGACGGTCCATGGAACAACATTTGATTAAAATAGAACAATATTTTATGATCGATAGAACAACATTTGATTTGCACGGAATAACATTTGATTTGCACGGAACAACATTTGATGCTATGGAACAACATTTGACGGTCAATGGAACAATATTTGATTTACACGGAACAACATTTGATGATCTGGAACAACATTTGACGGTCCATGGAACAACATTTGATTAAAATAGAATAACATTTTACGATCGATAGAACAAAATTTGACGATGCATGGAAATTTTATAAAGTATAGCAAATGGTCATTAATAAAGTATAGCAAATTTTATACCAAAAGATAGGTCTTTGAGTCCCGGCTCCAACGCAAAAAATGGCGCAAGAATTCGAATTTTCTGGAGAGAGTTATGTTTGTTTCCGTAAAAGCCGTCGGGATGGAAACAGAATAGCGGATCGATCCGCCCAAAACCGGATCGATCCGGATTTAGCAGAATCTCATTTTCTACTCCCCTGGATGCCCCAGATCGATCCGCAGAGACCCGTATCGATCCGGATTCTGCAGAAGTGTTTTCCCTGCTACTAAAACCCCTGTTTTCAAGTCTAAACATACCCAAACTTAAACCAACCTTGTTGGAACTTTGGAAACACATTTCAAACACCTATTAAAACTCATCCAACATTAACCAAACATGTGAAAACACCATTAGCATCTTATAGATTATAAACTCAACCTCATTTGGACAAATCAAGCAACCAAATTCTTACTTTTGTCAAAAACTAGTATGAGCATATAGAAACTAGTTGCAAATGAATTCAATACCCTATCAAAACACTTATTTAAACCAAAATACAACTCTTTTGCAATTCAAGTTGAAAACAAGTCCCATTTTACAAGCACAACATTCTCCAACATGACTCAGAACTCAATCTCAAGTTCGTATCACACACAAGAGTCCAAGAGCTCAACACTTACACTCAATGGGAGAACACCCGACATATTAACAAGTTCCCAAACCACATTCTAAAGCATTAAAAGCAACACAACGATAAAACTAGTCGCCGGTATGTCAAGCACTTAATCACCATCGCATCGGGCCCAATATTCCGGGCCTTTTCTCACTTCAACGTCGCATATAGCGAAAACACACACTCTCACGTGACCGTAGTCAATCGTTGTAGAGGCACTTCCAGACTGTGAATCCTGCTTGGAAGGTAAAATGACCAAGAGGCCGTTCTCGGCTAAGTGCTATAGAGCAAAAGAGTCGTTAGAACTGGTTCACTCTGATTTGTGTGGTCCTATGAATCCTGTGTGTACAAGAAACATGATGAAAGTGTGGTGGTGTTCTTAGTGCTATATGTGGATGATATCTTGCTAATCGGAAACGATGTGGGTATATTATCTTCTGTGGGACTAGTCCGGGAGATTATAAATTCGGGACTCAAATACACTACTACAGTAACTAAAAAGAAGGAAAAGATAGTTGTTTTGAGGGTATCAAACTCTAAGACTAGAACTAACATGCACTTGAACTAAAGTAAGAACGGTAACTAATTAAGTTAACTAATAAAATAGCGAGTGAAAATTAACTATAGCGAGCAAGCTAGAACAATGAGTTTGATTTACTAAAGAGGTAAAGGGCTAGGGGTCATGCTACCAACCTTGGGTCACACAAGGATAAGTCTTGGGGATTTGGAAGGGGGCTTCTCAAGTGAACAAAGTTCCTTGGGGGCTAACAATCAAACATGTGGGTTGTCAACCCCACTATGAAAGATGAAAGCTTGAGAAGACTAAGGGCAAATGTTGGATTGGTAATATAGATTCAATGACCCCGATTGCATGACAATGGAAGTAAAGAAACAAACATATTACAAACCCAACATTCTTCAATCACTCAAGACGATTCAAAAAACTTTTAGACTCTCAAGAAACACAAGGATCCATAAGTGGGTTCATGACCCCTAACCTAGAAAACTAGCTACACATGGATCTAACTATGTAAACATTAATAATAATATCAAAGGAGTAGAAGGACATCACCACTAATGCAAGCAACTACTTCAAGAGAGAGAGAGAGAGAGAGAGACCAATAAAAACTTCAATAAATGCTCCAATAAGGCTAACCACACTTGAAAGTTGAAGAGTCTCTCACAATCTCACTTACAAGCCCTAAATCTAACTAGTCTACGAACAAACTAAAACAAAGAGACCTAGAGAAATACAAAGAGTTCAAGAGAGAGTATCTAAGCTGCTGTAATTTTAGGTCTCCCCCTCCAAAACGAGTTATAATGAGATATTTATACAAAAAAATCTTCAGAGTGGCAAACTTGTAAAACAAAGGATGCAGAAACAGGGTCATTCGACCAGTTGAGCGGGCCCATTCGACCCTGTCGAATGCCCCTCTGCATTGAAGCTTAAAAAGAACACATAAAGTGGACCGGTCGAATGGGGCATTTCGACCGGTCGAATGCCCCTCTGCAGTAATTCTTCACAGCTTCTCAACAGGTTTATGTACTATAGTATGAGGCAAACTGGACATTCCCTGGTACCCTTGTACTATAGTATGGTCACCTTAGTATTTCAAGATACTGGAGCGAGAGAGTTGGATGATGTGTTGTCGAGAGAAAAGAGCCGGTGAGACGAGAATAATAAGTCAAAAAGAACGACTCTATAGTATTAGTAATCAAACTTATTCCCAAAGAGATTTATCAATAATCAAATGGTCAAGGTACGTACAGAAGAATTGATGACTGGGGAATTTCTTAAAATTCAAGGAAATTGAATTACTCACCAATGAGTGTATCACAATAATTATTGATAGTAATCGGAGCCAATTTTCAAAAGACATGGATACATTCTTCAGAAAAAAATGGAAGAAAAGGCATAGATTTACTCACAGGGAGTTGAATGAGTAGAAGGGATATGATTACTTACTATGGTACTCGTCCACAATTACTACAGCAAAGTTTGTCTCTAATTCTTAGCTAGACCTTTCTTATCATCTATAGCAGGTCCTTGCTAACTCGTCACTACTCCGGCTAGATTTGTCCGAGGTGTTAGACAATCTTTATATGGTTTGCCTATGTAATACAATATTCGTACTAACTTGATTGAATTGGATATCTTACATTAATACTAATTCACGAGTTCGTCGAGGGTTCTTGAATACAGAGAAATTAGAGAGAGAGAGAGAGAGAGAGAGAGAGAGAGAGAGAGAGAGAGAGAGAGAGAGATTGGTACATATATACACCACACACATCCATACATATATATACATATACACACACATATCTATATATACAGTGAAGAAGGAGAAGATCAGAGATAGAGAGAGAAAGGAGGCAAAGATAGAGGAGGGAGAAGAGGCCATAGGAGAAACTCGGAGCTCGCGTTTTTCCAAACATGCCCTTATGATCTTTCGGTGAGTTCCAAACTCACTCGGTAGTATTAGTGTAATGTTTTGCAAGCTTTTGGATGTAAATATTGACCCTAAACACCCCCTAACACCTCTGGACGTTCACTGTCCAGAACTGCTGAAGAAGATGACTCTCGAGCGATTGAACTGAGTTCAATCGATGGAACCTTTAATCGATCGAATGGACTTCAATCGCTTGAAGCTCACTTTTCTTAATCGATTGAAAAGTTTTCAATTGATCAAACTTTAACAGAACATGGTTGTTTCCCTTTTTCTTCTCACCTGCAATGGAGTAAAGCTCCACTGCTCAGCTACATGCTGAGTTTACAATTCTAACAAATGCATATATGGCAATTCATGCTTTAATATCATCAAAACACATCAACTAGTCTCTAGGGAGAGAGATACGCATTCATCCTGTATACCGGCAAGTCCAAGCCTTAATCCGCAACGCTAATGAAAAGTCCAAGCCTAAAACTATTGCGTCCAAGTGCATTGGCAGGGCCAGTTCCCAAATCATGCACAGTAGCCGTCACTACTAAAATGATCAAATATCGAGAAGCTTACACATAGACATACTTTTCACAATTATCCACGAGCATAATTAACGGGCCTAATCTAACACATGAATTTTGCTCGAATCACAATATCACATTTGAGATTCAAAACATGGAAATTTCCTATCAACACCTTAAGCGACGCTCCTATAATTCCCAAGTTTAATCTCGACAAGTCCTTTTTATTTACCTTTTTCTTAAATCACATAAAAGCATGAATAGGTGGATAGAATCGTATTTCTGATAATAGAACAGTGATTGATCATAGAATAATTTCTAATCATTGAACAACTATTTAAGTTCATAGAACAATAGTTATTGATCATGGATCAACAATTCATGATTATGGAACAATAATTTATGATCATGAAGCAAGAATTTCTGATAATAGAACTATAATTTTTAATCACAGAACAACAATTACTGATCATGGGACAATATTTCTAATAACAGAACAACAGTTATTGATCGTGGAACAAGAATTTCTGATAATGGAACAACAATTTCTAATCATAGAACAACTGTTACCAATCATGGAACTGTTGTTTGTGATAATGGAACAATAATTACTGATCATGGAACAATAATTTCAAACAGAAGAACAATTACTGATCAGGGAACAATAATTTGTGTTCATGGAACAACAATTATTGAACATGGAACAACAATTCATAATCATAGAACAACAATTTCTAATCCTGGAACAATTCATACCATACACATTAATTAAAGTGTTCCATATTATAATATCTCTAACCCATCTTCTTCAATTCGTGCTACTGAAACAGAGACCCCAAATAAGGTCTTATTTTGGGTGTAAGAAATGAAACACTCATAACTAGATCATTTCTCATCGAAATAATGCAAATCCTATATGAAAATTAATCCTCTCAACGAGCCCTATCCATATAAATTGGTTTGGAATCCCAAGTTTTATTAAATAACACGAATTTTGGATAAAACCGCGAAGTGGGTCTATGAAAAAAATTACAAATTCGTGATGATTGCTAGAATTTTGAAAAGCTGTTCTTAGGGGGTTATGAGGGAAGTAATACAGACCTTTTGACATAAGTTTCATGAGTTTTGATGGTGGTTGAAAAATCAAGCTTCAATGGAAGCTTTAATGGCAGACGGCCATGGCCAAGCTTAAGGCTCTGTTTTATTTACCTAAATTGTCTGTGTGTTCACAAATAAATTACAGAAAGAGTAAAAATAGAAAGGGTTCAATTGACTCTCTATCTCTCTCACTCTATATTCTTGCTTGTATGTGTATAGACAAAGGGGTGAGGGTGATATTTTGTAGCAGTAGGGATAATTTGGGATGAACCAGTGATGAGAAGTCTTGTTCCTAAAATGTCTAATGCTTGATTGGGTCATGGATGAAATGAGAAATGGGAGGGAAGAGAGAGAATGAAGTTGGGAGGGAAAAGATAGAGTGAGAGAGAGAATGATTTACCCAGTAACCTGCTACCGGGAGTAAAGAGAGAGAGAGAGAGATAGAAAAGAGGGTGGTTTTGCTTTTTAAAAAGCTTTGACACATGGACAGTTTAGATGAAGCCAAATTTCATCCAATGGCTGAGATTGGTTTGGGTGTATATACACCCAAACCGCCCAAACGTACCAAACTCGGCGCCATAAGAATGATGTTTGAGATCCTGAGTAAATGTTTTGAGATATTGATGCAATATTTGGGAACTAATCCACTAAAGTTGTATTACAATGGTTTGTATGACATTTTGAGACGTGAGTATAATATTTTGGAGCATGGGTATGATGTTTGGGACCTGGATACGAAGTTGGGAGACTTAGATGCAAGGATCTAACAGCTTTCATATAAAAATGTTGATAACTTTACACGTAGGGGGTGTGAGTCGGTCAATTTTTCTCGGTTTTTCAAGTTTCAAAATTGACTGAATGTGATTGTTGGTTCGTTCAATTTTCTTTTTATTTTTTTTTATTTGGCCGATTTTTGAACTATGCATATCTATTTTTTTTTGAATGAAAATCGACCAACCTGGATAGGACCGATTGGTGCAATCGGTTTCCTTATTCCCCTATTTATACATGGCTTCGGGTCCGCTTGACAAAATTAAAAATTAAGTACTGAATTTTAAGTATTGAAAATTTTAAAGGGTGATGCTATTTCCACTTCATTATTGAACTAATGCACTCCATGGTATTACTCTTAAAGTATATGGTACCATGCATGTTATGCATTGCATATATAGTGCCGCATGCTCTGAAAGTGGTACCATGGAGTGCCTTAGTTTAATGATGGAGTGGCAATAACAATTTCCATTTTAAATCATTAGTTTTGTAATATTTAAAACAATGTTTCAAGTACTGAAATGTAATGCATTTAGTAATTATTTTCAGTAGAAAATTTTAAGTAGATTTTTAGTTAGTTTTTCAATTAAGTAGTATATTATCAAAAACACTAAAAATAAATAAGTGCTTGAAATTATTTTTTATTTAATTAGATTATCAAACACACCCTCCTATCAATTACGTATTTAGGTCGTATGATACGAGAAAACTATACTAGAATTCTCCCACCAATCTACTCTGCAATTCAAGGATTAGCCGACTAAAGTCTGGCTTTGATATTTAATTTTAGTTAGGGTCCACTTTTGATATCTACTTTTGGCGAATCCAATGCAAAGCAAAACACAAAAAAAAAAAAAAAAACGCCTTTTTTAAGCTAAAAGGCGCCAACAAGCGCACGTTAGCTTCTTGGGGCCCACTGCGCGCGTTAATTTCCGGCGTGTAATCGGCTTTTTAACTACGCCGAATTAACGAACTCTGGACATAATGTCACACAGCACATGACAAAAAAAGACGAACACCTTCATTTTCTCATAACCCTCCGCCCCCTTGCTTTCTCTCTCTAGTTTTCCTCCGCATTTTCTCTCTCTACAATTGCCCCCCTTTTTGCATTGTTTCCTCAGCATTCTCTCTCTCTCTCTCTCTCTCTCTCTCTCTCTCTCTCTCTCTCTATACATTGTCCCCTATTTTTGCATTGTGTGACTGATTGATCGAATTTATCGGACGACGACGAGTCTCTCTGTATGTTTTTCAACCATTTTCTCTCTCCTCTTTCTCTCGATTCCTGGAATTTGTTCGATTTTCTGAGAATACATCTATGTACTATGTACATTGACTTGGATCGTCCAAAACTAGTTACTATTATTTGTATTTTGTTTGAAAAATACGTTCTTTGATGAATCATCCTTGAAAATTTGGCGTTTCATATTTAGGAAAATCAATTGTGAATTTTTTTTATTTAAATTTGCTCTTTTTTTTTTTTCCCTATACGTTTCTTATTATGTTCTGAAGATCACGACTTGCCCTTTGAGTATGACGATAATTAACTAAAATGTGCTGTATGTGATAATTTGGTTTGGATATTTGTTGTCTTCAAGAGCTTTAATCTATGTGCTCTAAATTTGCTTTATTATTATTATTACTATTTTTGGTTCTCTACACGTTTCTAATGTGATAATTTGGTTGGGTATTTATTGTTTTCAAGAGCTTTATCTATATGCTCTAAATGGTGCTTCTTCTTTTTTTTTTTTTTTTCACCACACGTTTTTTGTGTTTTATTTTTATTTATTATGTTTCGAATATATTGATTATTGGGTAGTCTGAGTGCTCCCTTTTGAATATGATGTTAATTAAGTCAAATGTGCTCTATGTGATAACTTGAATAGATATTTTTGGTTTTCAAGAGGTTTGATTTATGTAAGCTTTGTTGCTTGCTTTAGGATTTTTGGATTTTGTGTTGATTAAATCAAATAACAACACACGAAGGATTAACGGGGGTAACATTCTGCGGCATTCATTAACAAGAGGATTTATTTAGATTTCAAGGGGGACGAACAATGTCCTCAAAGGCTGAACATCAGACGGTCCCTCTTTCGGTGTTGCTCAAGCGTGAGTTGGTGAATGAGAAAATTGAGAAGCCAGAGTTAGTTCATGGTCAGGCTAGCCAAAGCAAGAAAGGCGAGGATTTCACGTTTCTCAAGACAGAATGCCAACGGGAGGCCGGAGATGGGGTCACTACTTTTTCTGTTTTTGCGGTACATATTTTCTTTATTTTGTCCCTTTTTTTCTGATATGTCGTATCTGCAAAATCCTTGTGTTGCTTAATTATGTTGGATATGATTTGTTCAATGAATTGTGTGATTTCTTATTGTTGCATTACCATTAATGCATTTTGACAGATTTTTAAGTTTCCTTGTAAGATTTAACACAAATTATGCTATGATTTAAACAAAAATAATCTGATAAAAGTGATAAAACATTAGAGGGCTGCGGTCGATTAGGATTTTATTCTTATGAACATTTACTTATTGGCAAAAAATGTACTCTTATGCTGTAAGACAAGAGTAATGTTGGTCACATGATTTAAATAAGGATGGGCAACACACTTGCTTGGTGGAAGTGTAGGCATATTTGCGTTTTATCTACATTGGAATAATGTGTGGGCAGGAGCTATAGAAAAAACTTTAACGTTTAAACATGGAGTAAGGAAGCGACCTCCAAGTCTGGTCAAACTTGGGGTGGAGCGAGTCATAACTTTTGCTCCTCACACCTCATGGGATTGGTTACACTGTAGTTAACAAAAAACAGAAAACAAAAAAGCAAGATTACACTGTAGTTTCTTTTTTAGGAACTTTGCAACTTGAGTTGTGACAGGTGTTCTTTCGGTTAATTGGGCGAATTGGAGTTGGAGGGATCGGAAGTTAGCTATAGAAACCTATTCTTATTCTGCTTTTTATATGGCGATTTGGGATTATGCTTCTGTCAGTTTTCCCTTGAGGTTTTAGAAAGGCTTAAAGAGGTTTCTGGAGGTAAACTCATCCAATAGCATGTTGTTGGCCCTGGGATTTTCCTTCATTTGTAGGATGGTTTGTGATGAAGCTGGTACATTATTTGTTGGTCTCCTATGGTGCATTTGGAGCTTTTCAATCAAGTCTCTCTCTCTCTCTCTCTCTCTCTCTCTCTCTCTCTCTGCATTTTCCTTCCACTCTTAGGATGATTTGTGATGAAGTCATTTGGATTTTTTTATGATCCTATGCGTTGGGGCATCCCGACAATCATATACCTGCTACTCCGATGCTGTGCCAGAGAAGATTGCTTCCAGTGATCGGGAAATAATAAATATAAATTTTCGTGTCTTAGTCTACGGAGGACAGCGAAGTGACCAAAAGAGGAGGAAGAACCAGAGTTAGCCGAGTAGCTCGAGCAGGAGTTTATGTCAATTTGATTTCTTCAATCAAGACTCTCTCTCTCTCTCTCTCTCTCTCTCTCTCATTTTATATTTACTTGAGGATTCAGGCTGTCTTCCTTCACGGCTTCAAATTTTCAGTTTTTTCTTTTTTTGGTAGGAGTGCATGTTTCTTTGTTTTCCAGACTCGCTTTATTCATATTTTGCTTTCTTTCACTAATCCTGTTAATCAATTTAAGTAGTTGTCCTAGTATGGTTTCTTATCCAAATTTTACGAACACTTTTCTGTGTACTTTATATGAAAGCTTAAATTATAGTCCATGGTTCATCCGTTACCTGTCATCAACTTTATTTTGGAGCACTAGTAACTTCATTTGTGCCGTGCACAGTTCATTTAAATGATTCCAGAAAACAAATTGGGACTGGTGGCAGCAGTGCATCTTCGAAACTAATTGTAGTTTCCTGTCACTCATGGTTATCTTCTACGCACGTTTTTTAGTTTGTTCTTACTAAGTCTTATTATGCAGCTATTTGACGGACACAATGGCTCTACAGCTGCAGTATACTCTAAGGAGAATCTCCTAAATAATGTCTTGGCAGCAATTCCTTCAGATCTTAACACAGATGAATGGGTTGCAGCACTACCAAGGGCTTTGGTTGCGGGGTTTGTAAAGACAGATAAAGATCTTCAGGAACGAGGTATGAGTCGTTTTATGTTAATTCATACCCCCTGGCATGTGCAATATGGCACATGATGGTCGGGGTGACAGTCATGTAACTTTAGTTAGAAATAATTGTGTTCAAACAGAAATGAATTGTTAGCATCTGTTGTTATCTCCACGAGTTAAAAAGTTAAAATAGTGTTTTCACCGTCATGAGGTTTCACCCTATTAGAACATTAAGAAGTAAATGTACATTCAATTATCATGCAACCATGTTAACATCTATAATGGTATGATTATCACGCAGATACAATCACCATTTTACCATACAAGATAATAAATTAATATAATGGAGCTCACCGATCAATTAAGCTTTTCGATATATTTATTACTCCCTCTGTCCCATTTTATGTGTCCATCTTTGGGATACCAACTTTTTAAGGGAACATAATGATTGCTTGAAATAAATGCAATTGTTCGAAAACTACCCTTACTTGTTTTTTGTTCCTTTTTACTTTTTGTTGGATATTTTCAAAATCAATAAGGATAAGTTTGCAAAGTAGCTAAAAAATTGTTATAGTGGACATTAGTTTTGGGACATCCAAAAAAAGACAGATGGACACATAAATGGGATGGAGGGAGTATCTCCTTAGCTTTTCAATTTCTTCCCCGTTAATTTTTCTTGTATTTGTGAAACTTTAGGCTTGAAAACCGATTATTTATGGACACAAATAGTGTGAAGTATTCTTCAAAGACCAATAAAAAAAAGGTTGACAAGAGATATAAGAATGAAGGCATTGAAAGATAGAAGGGAGGCCTGAGGTTGTTCAAGAAAGATGCATCAGTTTAATTTTTGTAGAAGGGAGAGCAAGTTATCACTTTGTCATTATGTGTAAAAAGGTCCAATTTCTAGACTGATATGCTTAATCAAAAAAGGGTCCAGAAAACTACCACGTTGTATATATTTTTCTATGTGTTTGTTCTGCCTCTGACCAATTGCCGCATCCCCCCTCCACAGGCCAACACAAAAGAAAGAAAAACTCTAGCTTGGTAAAGCTAGATAATGTAAGCAAAACATGAGGAGACAAAATTTTTCTGGTAACCAATTTAGCAAACCTTTTAATAAGTGTTAGGTTCCGGATATTTGTGTTTTTTTTTGTACTTCATAGTGGCAAACATTCATGTTATAGTTGCATGGATGAGGATGATTAGCATGTTTCACATTTCATGAGTTAGACCAGCTTATTTGTTTAAATTCTTCTATTTTCTTTACACTTCTCTACATTAATGCATTTTGGATGGTATGAATAGTTGAAGATGAAAGTCTGTTTCAGAGGTCATTTTATATCTGAGAAATCAACATCTAGTCTTGTGTTCATTTTGGTGACTCAACACTTGTCGAATATTTTCTTATTCTGTTTGTTCTTGCTGTTTCATAATGCATTTTTCCCGCTTTATAGTTGTTACTGCACACCAAACTCTGTAGGAACACTCTCTCTCTCTCTCTCTCTCTCTCTCTCTCTGTGATGGATATGTTATATTTATTATTTTGGTTTCCCATCAGTTCAAACTTCAGGAACTACAGTCACCTTTGCGATTATTGAAGGATGGGTTGTAACTGTAGCATCTGTTGGTGATTCTCGTTGTATATTTGAATCGGCTGAAGGTGGAATTTATTATCTGTCGGCAGATCATAGGCTTGAATGCAATGAAGAAGAGTAAGTTATTATTTTTTTGCTTTTGCTGCATCACTTTGGATTTTCTCCACACGTGGAAGCTTGACTTTTAGTTATTATCAGGAGGGAACGTATTACTGCAAGTGGTGGGGAGGTTGGTCGGCTTAATACTGGTGGTGGTACTGAGGTATAACATTGTTTTGTGAAGTTTTGATCCGTAGCTGTTTCTTATAAGTTGGTTGCTTCTCTCTTTCAATTGTCTCGTTTTATCCAGCCACAAACTTATTACATACTTGAGATAAGTTTTGCTAAGGATTACAGATAAGTAAACCACTAAAGGATAAATCAATGACTATGGAAAGTGCCACACTGGATAGAACTGCTGATCGAGTGATATGAATGGCTAAAATTACATTGTTTGGAGAGATTTATTAATGTTGCGAGTTTGACGTCAAGTCATTGATAGTTGCTGATATAGATTCATGTGGAACAAACTGTTGTTGCCTTATATTACTAGTGCTTACTGGAAAAGGTAAAATACATACCAATGTGGTGTGTTTATGCTTAAATGGATGGATACCACAGATCTTTTTATGGTTCCTTGAACTAAATCAATTTGATGTATAGAGATTGTATTTTCTCCTATGTGCTTGTCTATGTATTGTCAATGTCCATGTTCATAGAAAGTTGTATATTATTGAAAGATAAATTGACTTGGAGTGTCTTACGACTGTGCCATTTCCATTGTAGATTGGTCCTTTGAGATGTTGGCCTGGTGGCTTGTGTCTGTCACGATCAATTGGAGATATGGATGTTGGCGAGTTCATTGTTCCTGTTCCTCATGTAAAGCAGATGAAGGTATATTTGTTACTCGTGTTATTACTTGCTCAGAGTTGTGTAGAGAAATATTGTTTGGTTCCACTTGTTTGCCAATTGCTGTCCACATGAACCATTCTGTCATGTTTTTGCTTCTTTATTAGTTTCCATATTTTTTTATCCAATGAAGTCCTTTTCTTTGACTTAAACATATATCTATTTTCAAATTTTTAGAAAATCGTTATAAGAGGCAAGACTTAAAGGAAGTTATTGGATTAAAATTTACTGGTTGGACTTTTTATAAGGAAACCTAGAAGAAGATAGTTTACCTTAATTAAAAGCTCTAGTTGGATCAAACACCACATACCAAATTACATTCTACTGTTTTGCGCGCTCAGCATTTTGAGAGGAGTTCTTACTGTATAGAATGAGGTGGCATGAAAGGTATGTTATTGCTGACCCCACAGCAATTTGTGGTACTCTTTCTATTTACAGGGACAGAAAGAAGAAGAAGAAGAAGAAAAATAATAAACGAGTAATTGGTGATGTGGATTTCATCATGATGTCATTGGCTGAACAAATGAAAAAAATAAAATAAAATAAGAAGTTAAATTACGTCTGAGTGGTGCAAATATTGGAAGTTTACTAGTTACAGCAGAGCTATTATCCAGAAGGAAAGTATAAGATCAGGATTGTTAACAATTAATTTCATCATAATGTCGTAATTTTTTTTTTTTTTTTTTTATTTAACTTTTTTGGTGTTGTTTCATGTTATGAAGACTGATGAGGCGGGTCTTGAAATCATACATTGCATTTGCATTTTAAAATTATTTCGAGGTATAATTTAGTCTGCAATTCTCAGTTCATGAAAGCGTTCTGGTTATACCTCTCTGAGCCTAAATTTTGTTCTCTCCAATTGTTTGAATATGAAATACTAAAATGTAATTTCTGCAGCTGTCCTCTGCTGGTGGCAGACTTATTATTTCAAGTGATGGTGTTTGGGATGCTTTATCTGCTGAAATGGCTCTTGAATGTTGTCGTGGGATGACACCAGATGCTGCAGCTTCACAAATCGTAAAAGTATGTTAACAACTTGAATGCCTCTCTCTCTCTCTCTCTCTCTCTCTCTCTCTCTCTCTCTCTCTCTCTCAAGGTAGGAGTGGTGGTGTTATATAACCATTTTTTGCTTATATAAATAGATAGTCAACCCCGGGTCTTTGCTTTGCAGGAAGCTGTACAGGTAAAAGGACTTCGAGATGATACAACATGCATTGTGATTGATATACAACCTCCAGAGAAGACACTTCCTCCATTGCCACCACCAAAGAAGCAGGGTAAAGGAGTGTTATTCAAGTCTATGTTTCGAAAAAAGTCTTCCGAGTCATCTCCTCAGATCGATAAAGAATACTGTGAATCCGATGTGGTGGAGGAATTATTTGAGGAGGGATCCGCCATGCTCTCTGAAAGGTTCGTATCGCAGAAGTCAATTCTAATGATTGTTTTGACACTTCTGCATTTGTAATCAAGGGAATATGAACAATTCATTTATCATTTTTTACTTTGGATAATGAAGAATTCCAATGTAAATCTTGTGTGATTAAGTTGATTTGTACCGTTAGGTTGGATGTCACCATTTTGGCTGGCAAAGTTTCTTCTGTGTGGAGAAAAAGTCGTGCAGGTTTAGAGATGTTTGATATTGCTGTGGGAATAAGAGATTTTTAATTTCTTTAATAGATCTTTGATATAGCAGCAAATTCGGCTTCTGATTTACGCTGTTTTATAGCTTTAAAGTAGATCTGAGTTTTGAAAAAGCTGTAAGAAGATTTTTACCAAATGGACTAAAATCTCTCAATAATCCCAAATAAGTGACTGTTGGTCTCGGATAAGTTAATCCAAATGGGCTCTCAGTATTTTTTTTATATGTTTTTGTGTGGAATGCAGGCTTGATACAAAATACCCACTGTGCAATATGTTTAAATTGTTCATGTGCGCGGTTTGTCAAGTAGAGATGAAACCCGGAGAGGGTATTTCAATACATGCTGGCTCATCAAATTCTGGAAAATTGAGGCCCTGGGATGGCCCTTTCCTCTGTACGAGTTGCCAAGAGAAGAAAGAGGCCATGGAAGGGAAGAGACCTTCTGGAGGTACGACTAACCACATTTTCATATTCCATGAAGAATCATTAAGGCTTTACTTGGTTTGTGGATTTAGAAAAGAAAAACAAATACAAGAAGGAACGCTAGTTCCCTTGTGTTTTCCTACAATACTTGAACATTAAAAATTAAGAGATTTCAAAGTATAACTCAAGAGAAAGTGGAAGTGACAGATTCAAAATTTTAAATCTATTTCTTACTAGATTTTCTTGTCCTTCCTATTTTCCTTTCCTTTCCTTTCCTTTGCTAAATCCATGAACCAAATAGACCCTAAATCATAAAACCTTCTCATATTATTTCATTTTTGGGTGTTTTTCAGATGGGTCAAGATATAGTAGTGATAGTGAATAGCCGATTTTCTCACAAATGTACCCATAATTAAAAGTGCTAACGATTGTTTCCGAGCTAATCACGAATGAGGAGGCAGAACTTTTTCGGCAGTACATAAATTCCCTTCTGTTCTTCATGAGGGTTTAGAGCATCCGGGTGGTTTCGGACAATCCACTTGGGGATAGAGCGAGTTCTCACTTGCAGTTTTTTCAATATGGAAAATAGTTAAAGTTGGATACTACTGTTTAAAATCTCTCGGTGACTTATGTGGATATACAAAGTATGTCTCTCGTGGAAGATTTGTGCATACACTTTGGAGGTAATACATCTTCCTTCCAAATTTGTTCCATTGTATACTGGACCTCCCTTTTCGTAGCTGAAGTATAACATTTGTTATATAGAAAGTTTGATGAGCATTATTAGGATACATTACATAGGAGAAACCTTTGTGAACGCTAATTCTCGTATGGAATTTGGTCATGTAACATTTATTTATTCCTCTTTTCCAAGAGGAATATAATCTTCATTTTATAGAAAATCAGTAATTTTCTTCTTCTTTCAAGTAGAGATGTCTGTACTTTCCACTAACCCTAATATCATGTTTGGTTCTTGGCCTTATTGGTGAAACACAAATGTTAGAATGTGTTTCTAGATCATATATTTCTATGGAATTGGAGGGAATTATAATCAAATTTGTAACAATCAGTTACACGTCCTATATTGGTGATCTATTATGGAGATATTCTTAGGTACCTTGAGGGTACCACGTGGCAATCCTTCGTCGTACCTTGCAACCATTGTGGGTGAATCTTTTGGGTGATGGGACCACCCACATGTGGGGCCCATCACCAAAAGGTCCATCAGCATTGGGTGCAGGGTACCACGTGAGGGTACCACGGAAGACTATCACGTGGTACCCTCAAAGCATCTAAAAAGTTTCTCCACATTTTGGGAAACACTTTTCCTGGGGATAGAAAGTACAAATTATCTATCTGGATGGCTGAAGACCACAACTGTTACACGTTTAGGCTATTTGTTATCAAGTTGTTCAATACTTACAGATTCCTCACAGACATATTGGAAGTAGCTTAAACTTCGGAGCCTCACAAGGGAACAATTTGAATATACTTTCTGAATTTGATGTCTAGGAAGTGATTCAGAAACTTGTTGGGATGCTTTGCTTTCCTTAAAATGTTCTTTGCGTGCACTAGGCTAGGTCAAAATTTACTTGAATGAATTTCATAGTAGATGCATAGAAAAAAGGCTGTGCAATACATAGAAAAAAGTCCGTTGCACAGCCGTAGTGCTAGGAGGGGTAGTGACTGGAGTTAAATGTAGCCTTTAGAATCAATGCTTTATCACTTGTCAGCGCAAGATTTTATCTCCCAAGAAATGTATTTACTTTATGGTATTATTAGGTCTTCCACCTAGTTCTACCTTCTTGTCTTCGGTGTTAGAAAAGAGTAACTATGATCCATTAATTAGCGTCCAATGTCTAGTTCCAGATGATTTGTTAGTGTGAATACATTCAGTTGCACCTAGGCCGTCTGATTCTCATAGATTTGCCAAAGATACTCCAAGCCATGCATGTGATTCTCATAGGTGTTCTGGAATCATATTTCCTATATGGGCTCTAGGTCATTCATGCGATTATTGTAGCTGCTCTGGGATCACACTTCCTCCTATGTGCTCTAGGTCATTCATGCGATTATTATAGGTGTTCTCAAGGAAGCACGGTCTCTTCTTAAAGGTCAAAGAGTCTGCACCCAATGCGCACTCGCACCCATACCAGCGTGGATTCTTCTTGGATGCGGCAGTGTTGTTTTTTATAATAATTATTATTATTATTATTTTTACAGAAGGGGACTCTTAACATAATTTTAAAAGCTTTGGACTGAATTTAAGAATGTTGGGAGTTGAATTACACGTTAAAAGGCTAGTATTGCTTATTTATACTTTTACTATTTGTGTAAATTCTATAGAATCAAGACAATGTACACGTTGTAAATTACGTAGAAGTATAAATTTTTTAATAATATCTAAAAGTACTCTTGCACCCGCACCCTTGATTTTTGAAAAATAGACGAATCATTCACACTCGCATCCACGTATCTGTATCCCCGCACTAGATGCATTTCTCATGTATGATTTGGAATCACTTTTTACCACAAGTGGTCTTTGGGAACAATAAGTATTATTCCTTCTTTATAAAAATCAGAGCAGGCAAAAGTACCTTAGAAACAAGTGTGCCACAAGCTGATCTGTTTAGTGGCCTTTTTCTTCTGTATATTCTTTTAGCAGGAATTATGGCCATATTTGTCTTTTTCAAGTTGGTCCAGCACTAAAAAGTTCTGACTGCAATGACCCTCTCATGGTTAAGCTCAAAATTGTATGCCACTCACATTTTTGCAATGAGATAGAGAGAGATTGGAATAAAAAAAAAATATGGATGATAATAAAGTTTTTGTCTCATACCATGTTTGCTTGTTAGCTCATCCCACTTTAGAGAGAGAGAGAGAGAGAGAGAGAGAGAGAGAGAGAGAGAGAGAGAGAGAGAGAGAATAAGATTTTGAGTGGTTAATGGCAAAAGTAGAACAGGAAAAAAAAAGGTTTTCCACCCAGGATCTTGCGGGATGACTATGAACTCTTTGTTTTTTTTTGCAATAGTTGCTACCATATATATATATATATATGTTAAGATTATATACATGGGAGGAATGCTTTCAATGACTAAAATATTTTGCACCTGTGATGTGTGATTATCTGCGGTCTAAAATTGTTTACACTCTTTATTACTTTCTTAAATTTAAAATTTTCTCCACTTTTTACAATTTTTGTATTTCCCTCCACATTCTCTATCTCTCAACACTATCTTTATCTCTAAAAGTTAAATATGCATCTAAATAATAGTGTATAAATTATTTTTACAAAGATATGAGTAATTTAGGTTTAAACAGTTTATTTTAGTAATGTTTAAGGGTATGGACAATTTCTAGTTTATATATATAGAGAGATGTTTTTTTTTTTGGGATACTAGGACATATCCACTCAGCGGCTCAGCTTGTCCACGACTCTGGGATCCCCGCCAATATTTAAAGGTTTACTTATTGTCATTTTTATGGAGTAGGACAGAGACAAACTCCGAACACGTGCACTGATCCCACAACACACACACTTGGTAAATCAGGGAGGTGAGTGGGTGGTAGGATTCGACTCCATGCCAAATTTTGAATACGGTTTGTCCAGTTATTTGAGATTCGTCATTCTCACCCACTCACCCCACCCACACGACCTCTAGAATTTTGAACCGTTGACTTTTTTTTTTGTAAAATCAAAAACTCTGACCAACTCCGCTAATCGAGCTGGTTAGAGAGAGATGCTATGTAAGTGTTAGTGTATGAGTGGTTACGTGGAAAAGATGAGCCAGTCGCTCAATAATGGATCTATGATTGTGATGCTGACCTTAACTAAGCGTACAAAATTCCTTTACAGTGGTAGATCATCCCATAGTCATGGACGTTCAAGGATCTACGGCAGTCAATGTGAGGCTATTACTGTGGGTTAACACTCACGTGGTATTTACAGAATTATATAATTTTCTTTGTTATCAAAACATAATTAAAAAAAAAATGGTGATGATTAAAAAAAAATAAAAAAGATATGATGCTACAAATATCACACAAATGGAGAACACTTTGATACGTTTGGTGGTTTTGGGTGTATATACCCCAAACCACTTTGCCACTTGTCAAGCTTGGAGTGGAGGGAAAAGAAAAAGCTGGGGATGAAGTGATGGCTGTCTGACACAGTGATGGCTGTCTGACACGCAATAAATGCGAGGGAAACCTACTATGGCCGGTTCTAAAGTAATGCTTATTCCTTGATCAGGAACGATTGTTCCATCCCATAAAATGTTGTTCCATTTTACATGTTTGTTCTGTGGTGAGAAATAATTGTTCCATGTTACAAATAGTTGTTCTCCGTGAATTGATTTGTGTGCCAATCATGCAAGAGATTTACATTTATGTATTAAATCTTGTACAATATCATAGAATTTTATTTTTGATGTATAAGCATGAGTGATTTATTATGGGTATGTAGTTGCATAAATTATTTTAAATCGCAATCATATTAATTCCCCAACACAACTTTGTTCCAAGGACCATAAAGAGTTGTTCAAAAAACATGTTATGCTTGTTCCAGCAATCAAGAAACTTGTTCCCTCCACAAAATTAATGTTGGAAGCTTTCAGTTCGTATACCTACTTGATGTAATACTTAATAATTACAAGATTTAAGGTAGGAAGTTGCTTTAATTACATTAAATCTCAGTCATATTAATCTCCAACACTACTTCAACTTCAGTTAAGAGAAACTTGTCCCCTCTACAAGGCACAAAGTTAAGAAATTTACATTTATGTATAAAATCTTTGACAATATCAGCAATTTGACTTTTGATGTATAAGTACGAGTGATTAATTATGGGTAGGGAGTTTCTTTAATTACATTAAATCTCAGTCATATCTAATCCTCAACACAACTTTGTTCTTGAAACCATTAAGAGTTGTTCCAAAGGCAAGTTATAATAGATAAACTTGTTCCCTCCATAAAATTAATGTTGCAAGCTTTCAGTTGGTATACCTACTTGGTACTTAATAATGAGATTTAAGGCAGGTAGTTGCTTTAATTACGTAAAATCTGAGTTACTGCAGGTACAACCAAAAAACATATTATATCGCATTGATCATGTAACTTTCCTTGCTTGCTCATCTCATCATCAACCTGCATACATGAAATATAATCCACTTATCAAAATTCAATGACATTGTCCAGGAAAGCCGGAACAACATTTGATTTGCACGGAATAACATTTGATGCAAATGGAACAACATTTGACGATCCATGGAACAACATTTGATTTGCACGGAATAACATTTGATGCTCTGGAACAACGTTTGACGGTCTATGGAACAACATTTGATTTGCACGGAACAACTTTTGATGATCTAGAACAACATTTGACAGTCCATGGAACAACATTTGATTAAAATAGAACAACATTTTACGATCGATAGAACAACATTTGATGATGCATGGAACAACATTTGATTTGCACGGAACAACATTTGATGCTCTGGAACAACGTTTGACGGTCCATGGAACAACATTTGATTTGCACGGAACAACATTTGATGATCTGGAACAACATTTGACGGTCCATGGAACAACATTTGATTCAAATAGAACAACATTTTACGTTCGATAGAACAATATTTAACGATGCATGGAACAACATTTGCTTTGTACGGAACAACATTTGATGTTATGGAACAACATTTGACGGTCCATGGTACAACATTTGACTTGCACGGAACAACATTTGACGGTCTATGGAACAACATTTGATTAAAATAGAATAACATTTGATTAAAATAGAACAACATTTGACGATGCATGGAACAACATTTGATTTGTACGGAACAATATTTGATGCTATGGAATAACATTTGACAATCCATGGAACAACATTTGATGATCTGGAACAACATTTGATGGTCCATGGAACAAAATTTGATTAAAATAGAACAACATTTGACGATGCATGAAACAACATTTGATTTACACGGAACAACATTTGATGCAAACGGAACAACATTTGACGATCAATGGAACAACATTTGATTTGCACGGAATAACATTTGATGATCTGGAACAACATTTGACGGTCCATGAAACAACATTTGATTAAAATAAAACAACATTTTGCGATCGATAAAACAACATTTGACGATGCATGGAACAACATTTGATTTGCACGGAACAACATTTGATTTGCACGGAACAACATTTGACGATCTATGGAACAATATTTGATTTGCTCAGAACAACATTTGATAATCTGGAACAACATTGACGGTACATGGAACAACATTTGATTAAAATCGAACAACATTTTACGACCAATAGAACAATATTTGACGGTCAATGGAACAATATTTGATTTGCGCGGAACAACATTTGATGATTTGGAACAACATTTAACGGTCTATGGAGCAACATTTGATTAAAATAGAACAACATTTTACGAACGATAGAACAACATTTGACGATGCATGGAACAACATTTTATTTGCACGGAACAACATTTGATGCTATGGAACAACATTTGACGGTGCATGGAACAATATTTGATTTGCACGGAACAACATTTGATGATCTAGAACAATATTTGATGATCCATGGAACAACATTTGATTAAAATAGAATAACATTTTACGATCGATAGAACAACATTTGACAACGCATGGAACAACATTTGATTTGCACGGAACAACATTTGATGCAAACGGAACAACATTTGACGGTTCATGGAACAACATTTGATTTGCACGGAACAATATTTGATGATCTGGAACAACATTTGACGGTCTATGGAACAACATTTGATTAAAATAGAACAATATTTTATGATCGATAGAACAACATTTGACGATGCATGGAACAACATTTGATTTGCACGGAACAACATTTGATGCTATGGAACAACATTTTACGGTCAATGGAACAATATTTGATTTGCACGGAACAACATTTGATGATCTGGAACAACATTTGACGGTCCATGGAACAACATTTGATTAAAATAGAACAACATTTTACGATCGATAGAACAACATTTGACGATGCATGAAAATTTTATAAAGTATAGCAAATGGTCATTAATAAAGTATAGCAAATTTTATACCAAAAGATATGTCTTTGAGTCCCGGCTCCAACGCAAAAAAATGGCGCAAGAATCCAAATTTTCTGGAGAGAGTTATGTATGTTTCCGTAAAAGCCGTCGGGATGGAAACAGAATAGCGGATCGATCCGCCCAAAACCGGATCGATCCGGATTTAGCAGAATCTCATTTTCTACTCCCCTGGATGCCCCGGATCGATCCGTAGAGACCCGTATCGATCCGGATTCTGCAGAAGTGTTTTCTCTGCTACTAAAACCCCTGTTTTCAAGTCTAAACATACCCAAACTTAAACCAACCTTGTTGGAACTTTGGAAACACATTTCAAACACCTATTAAAACTCCTCCAACATTAACCAAACATGTGAAAACACCATTAACATCTTATAGATTATAAACTCAACCTCATTTGGACAAATCAAGCAACCAAATTCTTACTTTTGTCAAAAACTAGTATGAGCATATAGAAACTAGTTGCAAATGAATTCAATACCCTATCAAAACACTTATTTAAACCAAAATACAACTCTTTTGCAATTCAAGTTGAAAACAAGTCCCATTTTACAAGCACAATATTCTCCAACATGACTCATAACTCAATCTCAAGTTCGTATCACACACAAGAGTCCAAGAGCTCAACACTTACACTCAATGGGAGAACACCCGACATATTAACAAGTTCCCAAACCACATTCTAAAGCATTAAAAGCAACACAACGATAAAACTAGTCGCCGGTATGTCAAGTACTTAATCACCATCGCATCGGGCCCAATATTCCGGGCCTTTTCTCACTTCAATGTCGCATATAGCAAAAACACACACTCTCACGTGACCATAGTCAATCGTTGTGGAGGCACTTCCAGACTGTGAATCCTGCTTGGAAGGTAAAATGACCAAGAGGCCGTTCTCGGCCAAGTGCTATAGAGCAAAAGAGTTGTTAGAACTGGTTCACTCTGATTTGTGTGGTCCTATGAATCCTGTGTGTACAAGAAACATGATAGAAGTGTGGTGGTGTTCTTAATACTATATGTGGATGATATCTTGCTAATCGGAAACGATGTGGGGGTATTATCTTCTGTGGGACTAGTCCGGGAGATTATAGATTCGGGACTCAAATACACTACTACAGTAACTAAAAAGAAGGAAAAGATAGTTGTTTTGAGGGTATCAAACTCTAAGACTAGAACTAACATGCACTTGAACTAAAGTAAGAACGGTAACTAATTAAGTTAACTAATAAAATAGCGAGTGAAAATTAACTATAGCGAGCAAGCTAGAACAATGAGTTTGATTTACTAAAGAGGTAAAGGGCTAGGGGTCATGCTACCAACCTTGGGTCACACAAGGATAAGTCTTGGGGATTTGGAGGGGGCTTCTCAAGTGAACAAAGTTCCTTGGGGGCTAACAATCAAACATGTGGGTTGTCAATCCTACAATGAAAGATGAAAGCTTGAGAAGACTAAGGGCAAATGTTGGATTGGTAATATAGATTTAATGACCCCGATTGCATGACAATGGAAGTAAAGAAACAAACATATTACAAACCCAACATTCTTCAATCACTCAAGAAGATTCAAAAAACCTTTAGACTCTCAAGAAACACAAGGATCCATAGGTGGGTTCATGACCCCTAACCTAGAAAACTAGCTACACATGGATCTAACTATGTAAACATTAATAATAATATCAAAGGAGTAGAAGGACATCACTACTAATGCAAGCAACTACTTCAAGAGAGAGAGAGAGAGAGCAATAAAAACTTCAATAAATGCTCCAATAAGGCTAACCACACTTGAAAGTTGAAGAGTCTCTCACAATCTTACTTACAAGCCCTAAATCTAACTAGTCTATGAACAAACTACAACAAAGAGACCTAGAGAAATACAAAGAGTTCAAGAGAGAGTATCTAAGCTGCTGTAATTTTAGGTCTCCCCCTCCAAAATGAGTTATAATGGGATATTTATACAAAAAAATCTTCAGAGTGGCAAACTTGTAAAACAAAGGATGCAGAAACAGGGTCATTCGACCAGTTGAGCGGGCCCATTCGACCGGTCGAATGCCCCTCTGCATTGAAGCTTAAAAAGAACACATAAAGTGGACCGGTTGAATGGGGCATTTCGACCAGTCAAATGCCCCTCTGCATTAATTCTTCACAGCTTCTCAACAGGTTTATGTACTATAGTATGAGGCAAACTGGACATTCCCTGGTACCCTTGTACTATAGTATGGTCACCTTAGTATTTCAAGATACTGGAGCGAGAGAGTTGGATGATGTGTTGTCGAGAGAAAAGAGTCGGTGAGACGAGAATAATAAGTCAAAAAGAACGACTCTATAGTATTAGTAATCAAACTTATTCCCAAAGGGATTTATCAATAATCAAATGGTCAAGGTACGTACAGAAGAATTGATGACTGGGGAATTTCTTAAAATTCAAGGAAATTGAATTACTCACAAATGAGTGTATCACAATAATTATTGATAGTAATCGGAGCCACTTTTCAAAAGACATGGATACATTCTTCAGAAAAAAATGGAAGAAAAGGCATAGATTTACTCACAGGGAGTTGAATGAGTAGAAGGGATATGATTACTTACTATGGTACTCGTCCACAATTACTACGGCAAAGTTTGTCTCTAATCCTTAGCTAGGCCTTTCTTATCATCTATAGCAGGTCCTTGCTAACTCGTCACTACTCCGGCTAGATTTGTCCGAGGTGTTAGACAATCTTTATATGGTTTGCCTATGTAATACAATATTCGTACTAACTTGATTGAATTGGCTATCTTACATTAATACTAATTCACGAGTTCGTCGAGGGTTCTTGAACACAGAGAAATTAGAGAGAGAGAGAGAGAGAGGGAGAGAGAGAGAGAGAGAGAGATTGGTACATATATACACCACACACATCCATACATATATATACATATACACACACATATCTATATATATACAGTGAAGAAGGAGAAGATCAGAGATAGAGAGAGAAAGGAGGCAGAGACAGAGGAGGGAGAAGAGGCCATTGGAGAAGCTCGGAGCTCGCGCTTTTCCAAACACGCCCTTATGATCTTTCGGTGAGTTCCAAACTCACTCGGTAGTATTAGTGTAATGTTTTGCAAGCTTTTGGACGTAAATATTGACCCTAAACACCCCCTAACACCTCTGGACGTTCACTGTCCAGAACTGCTGAAGAAGACGACTCTCGAGCGATTGAACTGAGTTCAATCGATGGAACCTTTAATCGATCGAATGGACTTCAATTCGGTTGAAGCTCACTTTTCTTAATCGATTGAAAAGTTTTTAATTGATCGAACTTTAACAGAACATGGTTGTTTCCCTTTTTCTTCTCACCTGCAATGGAGTAAAGCTCCACTGCTCAGCTACATGCTGAGTTTACAATTCTAACAAATGCATATATGGCAATTCATGCTTTAATATCATCAAAACACATCAACTAGTCTCTAGGGAGAGAGATACGCATTCATCCGGTATACCGGCAAGTCCAAGCCTTAATCCGCGACGCTAATGAAAAGTCCAAGCCTAAAACTATTGCATCCAAGTGCATTGGCAGGGCCAGTTCCCAAATCATGCACAGTAGCCGTTACTACTAAAATGATCAAATATCGAGAAGCTTACACATAGACATACTTTTCACAATTATTCACGAGCATAATTAACGGGCCTAATCTAACACAAGAATTTTGCTCGAATCACAATATCACATTTGAGATTCAAAACATGGAAATTTCCTATCAACACCTTAAGCGACGCTCCTATAATTCCCAAGTTTAATCTCGACAAGTCCTTTTTATTTACCTTTTTCTTAAATCACATAAAAGCATGAATAGGTGGATAGAATCGTATTTCTGATAATAGAACAATGATTGATCATAGAATAATTTCTAATCATTGAACAACTGTTTAAGTTCATAGAACAATAGTTATTGATCATGGATCAACAATTCATGATTATGGAACAATAATTTATGATCATGAAGCAAGAATTTCTGATAATAGAACTATAATTTTTAATCATAGAACAACAATTACTGATCATGGGACAATATTTCTAATAACAGAACAACAGTTATTGATCGTGGAACAAGAATTTCTGATAATGGAACAACAATTTCTAATCATAGAACAACTGTTACTAATCATGGAACTGTTATTTGTGATAATGGAACAATAATTACTGATCATGGAACAATAATTTCAAACAGAAGAACAATTACTGATCAGGGAACAATAATTTGTGTTCATGGAACAACAATTATTGAACATGGAACAACAATTCATATTCATAGAACAACAATTTCTAATCCTGGAACAATTCATACCATACACATTAATTAAAGTGTTCCATATTATAATATCTCTAACCCATCTTCTTCAATTCGTGCTACTGAAACAGAGACCCCAAATAAGGTCTTATTTTGGGTGTAAGAAATGAAACACTCATAACTAGATCATTTCTCAACGAAATAATGCAAATCCTATATGAAAATTAATCCTCTCAACGAGCCTTATCCATATAAATTGGTTTGGAATCCCAAGTTTTATTAAATAACACGAATTTTGGATAAAACCGCGAAGTGGGTCTATGAAAAAAATTACAAATTCGTGATGATTGCTAGAATTTTGAAAAGCTGTTCTTAGGGGGTTATGAGGGAAGTAATACAGATCTTTTGACATAAGTTTCATGAGTTTTGATGGTGGTTGAAAAATCAAGCTTCAATGGAAGCTTTAATGGCAGACGGCCATGGCCAAGCTTAAGGCTCTGTTTTATTTACCTAAATTGTCTGTGTGTTCACAAATAAATTACAGAAAGAGTAAAAATAGAAAGGGTTCAATTGACTCTCTATCTCTCTCACTCTATATTCTTGCTTGTATGTGTATAGACAAAGGGGTGAGGGTGATATTTTGTAGCAGTAGGGATAATTTGGGATGAACCAGTGATGAGAAGTCTTGTTCCTAAAATGTCTAATGCTTGATTGGGTCATGGATGAAATGAGAAATGGGAGGGAAGAGAGAGAATGAAGTTGGGAGGGAAAAGAGAGAGTGAGAGAGAGAATGATTTACCCAGTAACCTGCTACCGGGAGTAAAGAGAGAGAGAGAGAGAGAAAAGAGGGTGGTTTTGCTTTTTAAAAAGCTTTGACACATGGGCAGTTTAGATGAAGCCAAATTTCATCCAATGGCTAAGATTGGTTTGGGTGTATATACACCCAAACTGCCCAAAAGTACCAAAGTGGGCGCCCACACAAATACTGCCCACAATAAATATACCAAAAGAGAGCCGAAGATCCGTACTAATCATGGACCACATTGTACACGTGTGTGGTCGTACCATCTCACCAAACTGTAACATGTTTTGTACTTCTGTTCAAACCCACTCATTATGTGGGCAAGGCACATTCATCACCGTTGGATTTGAGATCAGATCATTTCCCTTGTGGCCCCACAACTGTGCAATGTGGATCATCCACATCATGATTACATACTACATTTCAATTTCGTGCAGAGAACATGTGATAAGAAGTATTAGGCACACATTTCAATTCACACCTCAAATTATACTATATATTTTAAATATATGTATTCTGTGCTGTTTGAATTTTTCACATTTTTGTGTTCACCATTTACACAACACAGGGTACATGTATTTAAAGCAGAGGGTGTGATTTGAGATGTGGTTTGGAGTGTGTGCCTAATATTATTGATATGTGATTGCCCCTAAATATAAAGAAAAATGCTGGAGTCACACGGTGAATTACACATTTTTTTTTACACAGTTTTAAATGCTTGTACTATGTGCTGTATAAGTGGGGGTACAAAAAGGTGTAAAAAATTCAAACAACACAAGATATAAGCATGAAAAAAGCGTGTGATTCACTGTGTGAGTCTAGTATAACTCAAATATAAATTCTTATTCTCTTACTACTTGACTGACGTTCAACGGCTGTTTGGAAATATCTAGAACTATATCAAGCCCAAGTCTTATTTTCATCAAAAAGATCATATCAGGTGGGTTTGACAAAGAACTTACTTTAAGTGTAATTTTAGATCTGACACTAACTGACAATAAAAAGATATTGACCAAATACTTCAATATGTAGAATTGGATTCACCTATGACTGATTGTGTGCTTTCCAAAAACATCCTCTTAAAGTTTGGATTGAGTAAATTAATTGGAAAAAGAAAGAAAGAAAATCTTTTTCTTTTAACTTTGGTAAGTTAGGTTGAAAGGTAAGCGAAGGTTGACGCAGTTAGTAAGGGGATGAAAAGTAAGGGGATGAAAATGAGTAATGCTATGCTTCACAAAATTGAATTCCAAATCTAGTTATTAAATGCTTTAATAGTTATATCACATATCCTGACATTGATCGGTAATACTACACACTAATGTATGTGATACATCTGGCAAAACATTTGACAATTAAATTTAGAAATCATGGCATTTTTCAAAACAAAAGTCCATTTTTTATTTTGTGGGAGATTTGAGAGAAGAAGAGATTAGAAACAATTAATGTCTTCCAGAAATGACATAAATATAAATGAAATGTCAAATTTATCAAGTACCATTAAGTAGTAGAGGGTAAAAGATTGAATTGTTTTTAAATACTTTCTTTTCAAAAAAAAAAAAAAAAAATTTAATATCAAAACTAATCAAAGAAAAAAAAAAGCATTTTTTTCCCTCTTCTCTCTTCTTCTTTTAATGAGTTTATCTTCAATTCCCAATATATCCTTCAATCCCATCTGGCTTAATACAAACTATACCCCTGAAGTATGGTATTTGTCTCATTTTAATCCCTATAGTTTCAATTGCAATTGTTTGGTCCTTAAAATTTTTAAATATAAGTAATATAGTCCAAATGTTCTATTTTGTGAGAAAATTTGACATAGTAAATTTTATCAATTTTTCTCACTGAATTGAAACATTTGGTCCAAAATTGATTCTATTTAAAAACTTCTCAGACCAAATTAATGTAATTAAAATGAGATAGGAACCAAACTTCAAAAGTGTATTTGCCATTAAACCATCCCATCTTAGATGAAAAAAAGTCCAAATACAGACTTCAAAAGTCACAGTTGAGGTCATTTTTGTAGCTTCTAGCTACAAAATCATAACAAATGTGGGGACTGAGAAGTCTTCTTCTAGACAATGAATCATTTGCACTCATATGAAGTTGATTGACATTAATTCTAAAAGTTATCTTATTAATTGTATCTTAATTTGTATATGTGGACTAGAATTGGTCTTACATTAATATCAACTCCAAAAAAAAAAAAAAGTTTGACAAGGTTAGTATCTTTCAAGTCTCACGGCTGGTTGTGATCTAACACTTCTGTCGGCAAAATTTTGGTACAAATTAACAATTAAGATTTCCGGTTGGATAATCTTAGAAGTGAGTATCTTGAGTTTACATGTATATACGAACACACACACAAATATATGTATATGTGAACATATATATATATATATATATTACACGTAAATGAGTATCTTGAGGTTCAAGGCAGATGTAAAAATTCGAAGTGGAGGCTGATAAGAGCGGAATAAGGAAGTTGCACATGGGGTGTTCGAGTTTGCGATGAGTCAGGGGCGCTACCCCAAGACGATTTTTTTTCTAGAGATGACATAAGTTAATTGTATAAAAATTAACACACAAATTTACATGCTAATAAAAGGCCAGATTCTAGAGTGAACAAGGTAGAGTCATGAACATACTCAGGGAATATTTTTTGTGCCTGAAAAAACCCACCGGTCAGTGGGGCGTGCGCGGATCAGCAAGTTAGCCCGCAGATTTTTTCAGGTAAAAAAATTAGTTTACTGGATATATTCACTCTACCCTATTCAGTCTTTTGTCTGACCGTGCTAATAAAATAGAGTTTTATTAAGTATTGATCTAAAAAAATTTAAAATTTAGAGGACTTGTGCCCCTTAGTAAATCGATCCGCTCCTGTTGAGGTTACATACAATGTAAACATATAAACACGTGTCTACATCTGTGTGTGTAAAATATATGTACAGTTTATTAATTTCTGCATATCGATGAATTCCAAAAACATTCATTTAAACTTAATTTGGTTGGTAAAATTTTGGTATGCCTTATTTTTTGTCGACCGTAATACAAGATTTAGAGTACTCTTTTAAAATTCGGACCGGACCGGCCGGTTGAACCGTGAATTATTTTGGTTTGAACCATTAACCGTAAAAATTCAGAAATCAGCCTATTTTATGAAAACTTGAAAATCGGCGGTCGAACTGGAAATCTGGAAAATTTGAATTTTTTTTTAATTTTATTTTTCCCATATTTTATATATATATATATTTAATTATTATTAATATTTATTAAATATTAATTATGACATCATGTTTCAATTCCCGTTGACCCAATGGTTGAACCCATGGCCGGCCCAAAGGGGGGGCAAAAGGGGCAACCGCCCCGGGCCACCAAAGTTCATAAAATTTTGAGGGCCTCTTGAAATTTTCATAATTACATTTTTACCTTGAGACTTTTTTGTATTTTACATTTAGGCATTCTCCAAAGCCCAATTTAGTGTCATCACCTATACATATATATATATATATATATATAGATGTAGATGTATATATAACTCAAAAGCAAAGGCCCCTAGAATTTTAAAAATTAAACGTTTAGTATAAGACTTTTTTAAGTTTTAAAAAATAGGCTCCTCTAGAATTTTGAAAGACACCATACAATGTTTAAGTTTCACAAATAGACTCATATTAGAAGTAGACCCCCCCAAAAAATCGTCAATTATGTATAAGTAAACCCTAAAAAAATTTCCCAATTATGTATAAATAGACCCCCAAAAAATCGCCTCGAGGGCACTGCTCCTGAACCCCCGTATAAGGGCCTCCTTTTTAGTAGTTCGTCCCGGGCCTCTAAATACTCGGGACCGGCCCTGGTTGAACCAGTAACCCATGACCTGATCATTTTACGGTTCGACGAACGGTCCAATTTTCAAAACATTTATTTTAGAGTAACTCAGTGCCCACAAGAATTAATTTGGAATTCTGTTTGGGTGAATGTCACTTGTATAATTTTTGGGTGGCTACGATAATCAATTTGGGAGAAAAAAAAAATACTCAAACAATTGATGAAAGTATTCACCAAAAATTACAAAAGTGATACAATCCGTAGCTTGAAATTTGAATATATATTTATATATGTATATATATACGCTAGGCTCTTAAGTGAACAAAGTCGAGTGAACATATCCGATGAACATTGTTTTTTGCCTAAAAAGAATTCGCGGGTCTGCGGGGCGCGCGGGTCAATGGACAACCCGCATGTTCTTTTAGGCAAAAAACAATGTTCACTAGATATGTTAACTTTACCATGTTCACTTAAGAGCCTGGTCGTATGTATATATTGTTGGAATATTTAATGTTTTAATAAAAATAAGCTTTTATTTTTATACTTTTTGGAGAATAGTATATCTACTATTTGGTGTTATTTTAATTTCATATGTAATATTGTTGCAAGTCATTATTTTGAAGGGTTATGAGGCTATTATTAGTGAGACTTATAAGCTTTATGCACCAATTTATTAGATTGGTTTATTAGTCCATATGTTACATATCCATGGTTTATTGGGGCTAATTAATTGGGTTAATTAAACCTTACTTATAATGAAGCTCTAATGGTCATTTTTCTAAGGCCACATAAGGAGGCTTTGAGGTCATCCTACAATATAATATATTATTGTAAGAGAAGCAGAGTCATCCTAAAATTGGGCTGACTATTCAACCCTCCAGAGCAGTTATGCAGAACTGACTGGTGTGGTCCACAACTTGGGCATTCGTTCCAGACTGGCCCCACGTGGGTGCACTCCAAGAAGGTGTGACTGCTGGCCCAGCAAGCCTCTAGATAGTTTCCTATCCCAGCTGAAGGACTAATGGAAATAGCAAGTAGTTTCCAAAACCACTTAGGAAACTCTCCTAATTTCATGTAAATCAATTGTAATCAGATTGGGTTTCTTAATCTGATAATTTACTTTGTACGAGTGACCTCTTACATCTATAAAAGAGGTCCCTCACCCTTGTCAAAGGGGTCGCATTCTTAACCTAAAAAATAGCAAATCACATCACTATTACGCATATACTTGGTCGGTTTCTGTTAGTGCCGCCCCTCTTTGTTGGTTCATCAATAGCCGCCGGTGATCTGTTAGTGAAGCGCACTGACGCACACGTGAATGTAGGTTACCTCATTAAGGGAGCTGAACCACTCACAAATTGCCTGTGCTAATCCTTCTCTCTCTAAATTATACTTACCCGGATTTTGGCATCATCAGTTTGGCGCCGTCTGTGGGAACGACTGCTTTCTCCAGAAATAAATCTTTGACTGATCAACATGCTTCCAAAGAAAGGTAAGAAGACCGCTGCTTTGACGGGTCAGGCGGAGTCGCAGTCCGGGCAGCCGGCAGCCTCCATGACCCCCGAGCAGATTACTGCGGCTCTTGGGAAACTCTTAGAAGGCTAGCAGCGAACCCAGCAATAGATCGAAACACTGCTGGCCCGACAGGAGAAGCTCCCAATGATCGAGGATCAGCCCAAGAAGAGCGTGCCTGATCAGGAGCCGATCAAACCCCGAAGGCATGCCTACACTGAGCCATTGTCCCCGTTGGTTAGGGGACGACTCAAGAATGACGAGCGGAGCCGGGCTCCCGAACAGACCTAACAACGCGCCCGAGGTCGCCCGCGTCGGGCAGTGGATGCCCGAGACATCATCAATAGCAGGCACGCTGCCAGAGGGGAAGAACAAAAGGAAACCGCCCGGAATTCGATCAGAGATCCCCCGGCCATGAGACGCCGGGATCTCAGGCACACGATTACCCGGAGCCGGAGTCGGGTTTCATCCCCAAGGGCCACGCACTTCGAGGAAGAAACCTCCGCATCTGATCCAACACACCGCGAGAATATAGAGACGAGGACCGGTCAGAAGGATGTCAAGGCACAGATTGAGGATCTATAGAAGCATCGAGTAACTAAGCCGCAAGCCGTGCCATGATCACACCAACACTGAGACCGAGTCTCCCTTTACCGTCGGGGTCACAGGGTTCCTCGTCCCGCAAAAATTCAAACTACCGCATCTTGACACCTACGACGGTTCGGGAAGCCCGGTGGACCATGTCCGGTCTTATAAAGTCCAGATGGCGCTGGTCACTACCATTGACAAACTACTATGTCTGGCCTTTCCAAGCACCCTCAAAGGGCCAGTCACATAATGTTTTCATGCTCTTAAACCCCGGACGGTCGATGACATCAAGACGATGAGCAAACTCTTCATCAGCCAGTTCGTGAGAATACAAGATCGATCACAACCGGATACCCAGCTGTTGACCGTCAAGCAACGCAAAGGGGAATCCCTAAAAGGGTATGTCGACCGTTTCAATCAGCAGCAACTTCAAATCCGCCACCTAGACAAAACGGTTGCTATTATGGCCTTCTACTAGAGAGTTTAGCACACCAAAGTCGCTACGTCGTTCCACCGAGACTGACCGACAACCCTGGTGAAACTCTCGGAGAGGGTTAGAAAGTACATCGACACTGATGTTGTCAATATCAAAATATAAAAAGTATACTTTACTTTTCTAATGATTTGCAGTAGTGAAAGCAAAGGTCGAACCCACAGAGATTGAATTACTACGACTCTTAATTTTAAAACCTAAATCTAATTAATTATAAAAATGAGATTTTGATTTTGAATTTAATTAAACTAAGAACAATAAAATAGATCTAAATTATGAAAGCGATTTAAAAGTGTTTTTGTAAATATGTTTAAAGAAACCTAGGATTGCAAATCCACCACTAGCTTCATAATAGGAATATTTATGCATTCAATTAGATTATTAAGTTGGATGATAATGGGGAATTGTAGCTACAAGCCCAATTCCTCCGTTAAGAAAATAACTATGGTTCAAGCACCAACATAATCCATCTTCGGTTTGCACGAATTATCCCATACTAAACTAGGGTTGTGGTATAATCCGTCTAATCTAGGCATGGACTATTCGGATACTTGATAGCACAATTCAATTTAAGCACCATTACATGTAAATAATCTAAACAAGCACAACAAGCATAGATCATTGAGCACATCACAGTCAAAATAGATTTAAGACAAGAATAAACTTTGAAAGTAATGATTTAATCAATAGAAGTACGATTTATTTATAAAAATCCTCTAAACATGTAACTGTCATCCATACATAATAAAACTAAAATAAAAACATAAATAAAACCTATTACTTGGATAGGGTTTCATTGAAACCCTAGATCTAGGTTTAGTTGGCCATGGAATTGATGAACGGCAAGAGGTTGATGGAGGAAGCCATGGAAATCCTTGGTCTTCTTCTTCTTCTCCTTGCTTTTTCCTCTTCAATGGCTGAAAAATAATGTATATTATGGCTGTATATTGATGTGTATAATGATTTGTATCCTTAAATTTGATTTAGAATAGGATTTATATAGAGTTTGGAATGATTTAGGAAGCTTTCCTAAGCCAAATCGCACTAAAACAGCTGTTTTTACGTTTCTGGACGTATTCACCCAATTCGGATTGCACAGGGCTCTTCAGGACCTCAAAATACGCGAATTTTACTTTTTCAATGGGTCGCTCGCGAGGGTCGCGCGTCGCTCCAGCGACCAGGGCATTTTCCAGATTTTTCTCAGATTTCTGCTGCTCTGCGCACTGATCGTCGAATTGCGATAACTTTTGACTCAGACCTCGTATTGACTCACTATTTGTGGCCACGCGTCCGTAACTCGAAGATCTACATTTTATATCTCTGAAGAAATTTCTCAAATCTGAAGTATTCATTGCCAAAAATGCAATTTTCCGAGGCTACTACTGCATTCATCTTTCACCCGAATCACCGTTTGAGCCCAGAATGACTTCCAAAGCCACTAATCATTGGATTTTTGTGCATTTTCATATTAAAGCTCCAAAACCTACAAAATATAGAATACTTATTCAAAATCACTTAATAACTACATGAAATGGGCTAACAAAGCGTATTTTCAGGACTATAAACGGCAACTATTCGTCGCCAATCACACCCCCAAACCTACTCTTTGCTAGTCCTCGAGCAAAGAAAAACATGAAACTAAATACTACTATACTTAAAAATCCTAACTCACTGTCGCAGGCAACACGATTGCATTTAGCATATGCAACAAGCCTTTTAAACCCCTAGGTGTCCCTAGTCGGACGAGTAAAGTCTCGTGAGGGTTCTCGTCAACAAGTCACCCACAACCATGTTTATTAACTTATCAATTAAAAAACTTTTATTAAAAATAAAGAACATAATATTCAATACACCTTCATCATGTAACAAAGATTTGAAATAGAATAACGAACATAAAGAAATATAATGAAACATCCACCTAAATCATGAAAAATAATTCCAAGCACATGCATCGTATAAATCAATAGAGTTTCTCATAAAAGTGCACGTGTGTGATGTTGTAGTCAAATGAACACGCGTATGTCATGAACTTGGAATATAACTCGGATAACCATCAATCTATGCTTCGACTACGAATCTCATAATGTTAATTACACTCTAAAATGAAACACTCAGAAACAGGTGTAATTTTTCTAAAATATGTGAGTAAAGGAAATATATTTTCAAAGCAAGATACCGCTCACATATAACTCGGAAAAGACGCATGACACGAAAGAACAATAGTCTCATGGATAGGATGCCAATCAATCAAGAAAAATTAATCGTTACCATATTTTAATCCCCCTCCCATCGTTTACATATCCGAACCATGTTTCCTAGGATCAAATAAGACTTTTCAAAGGTTGTAATGTGGCTCAGACAATGGAAAAAGATAGAAAGGATTCGTTAGGTAGTTTTCAGAATGGTATTGTAAGGCATGTTCGCTTTCTTTCATTCATCTCTTCTACCAACTTTCATCTTCTTATTCTCTTCTTTTCATTCCTTTCAATTTTTTCTCTTTCTGTTTCTTTTTCCTTTTTTTTTTCAACCTTATTCTTTTTTTTCTTCATTGCTTTTTTTTTTATATTCTTTTCCTCTTCGTTGCTTTTGAAACAAATATTCATTGAATACCAAGGCAACCACCCCAAACATCATCTTATCTTCTTCTTCTTCTCAATCACACATCGCCTTAACACCACTAAAAGTTGATCAATCTTTCAGGGGTGAACTCCAAGTTGGCCAAATTGGAGCAAAAACAGGATAATGGTAATTAAAGAGAAATGGCATTTTAACGGCTCAAGGGGCGAACTAAGGATATTTTATCATTTATCGGTCGGCAGTAAACAAAGAAGGGCCTAAGATCATTTCCTAGGGTTATATGATTCTTCAACATTTACGACGGAAGATTATTTAGCATGGTAACAAATATTTTAACTTGACTATCAACCAAAACAAGAATAATGAGACTAAACAACAAGTTAATGCGCTATTTCAAGTGAAATTCGACAAACACAAAATGTATTTATAACCCTCTAAAAAGAAAAGATAGGCTCAAAAGCTCACCGGGTTTAGTCTCCACCTTGTGTTATCTAGAAATCCGAATCATATTATAATTCACATCAGACATGTATTCACGTGACTACGTGCAGTGCATCGGTTTGTGTGCAAATCTATGATATAAAACTACGATTCAAATGATACATGACCTAAAACGTTTCATCATGACATTAGCAAATATTTAATCACATCTTTCCTTGTTTACCATTCTATAACAATCATAGTTACATAACAAGATGTATCGACTAGAGATTGCAAAACCGTAGGTAACATCGTTTATTTAAGCATAAGAATCGAAATTTTTTTAAATTTTTTAAAAATTAGTGCATAATAATGTGCATGTGAGTGCATAAATGTGCATGTGTGTGCATACCCCCAAACCTAAACCTTTCATTGTCCCCAATGAAACAATAAAACGAAAGAAAGGGAAGTACGTAAAGAAGGAATGATAATACCTTGATCTGACAAGCATAGAACAGGTGAACACATTGGAATATGGCAATAAAGTTCAATGTTACCTGTTACTTCTTGGTAAAAGAAAACAAACAAAAATAATAATAATAGCCAATATATAATACAACTGTTTTTTTTTTATTATGTTTCTTTTTGTTAATAATTTTTTTTTAATTAACGAAAACAGAAATAAAAACTAACTAGAATTAAAAGACTTAATGAAAGTAATAAAAAAAACAAACATAAACGAAACTATGAAAATAAAGAACAGAACAAATAAAAACACCAGACCAGGTTTGGGAAACAAAATGTAAAAGAACAACAAGAAACAGTGAAAAATTCCCAGCTCGCGCGAATCCCTCCGCAAGTTAACGCTGAGGCCTTGTTATTAATTTATTTAGAAAAATTTCTAAGTACCAGAATCGCGCGAGCGGGCCGCGCGAGCGAACCCCTCGTGCGCGCGATTCTAGGCACTAGATGTAACAGAGAACTCATATGTAAAAAGTTGGAAATATTGTGTCTAAGGGGGAATCTCGCGCGAGCGGACCGCGCGAGCGTCCTATCGCGCGAGCAGGTCGCGCGCGCGACTTTGGTCTTTTCCTATTTTTCTTTATTTTAATGTAAATAAGTGCAAAATAATTTTACGCCGACTCCCAAACCTATTCAGAAAACTCTAAAAGGACTCAAAATGACCCAAAATCATGCAAAAATCATTCAAACCAACGGATTAAAGCTTGGGTTACCTCCCAAGAAGCACTATCTTTTACGTCTTCAGCTAGACCGTTCTAACTCAAGATTTATGGAGGCCGTAAATCAGAGTTTGTACCCTTTAGGGCGTTAGGAATATTTCGGTGGAAAGCCGAAACAAGGTCGCTATTCGTTAATTCCTTTGATGACTCTCCTTTATCGTGTTCAAATCGATTCCTAACCTGTCGAGTAAATTCGTCATTAGGGTCCGTACTATTCAAATTCATCCGCTCATTTTCCACTATATTATTCTCCTCACTCACATTTATTACATTATTAGGTTCAATTGTTCGTCTCACCCCACTCTCCATCTCACATAGATAAGCATCGTCGTCCTTGGGAGGTTGATCAATAGCGTTAAAGACGTTCAATTTTAAGTTCATGTTCCCAAACGACACTTTCATTACCCCCGTTCGACAGTTGACACATGCGTTAGCCGTGACTAAGAACGGACGGCCTAAGATGACAGGAGTGTGTTTCCTAGCATCTAGTACGGGTTCAGTATCAAGAACCATGAAATCGACGGGATAATAACATTTGTCAACTTTTACTAAGACGTCTTCGATGTTTCCTCTAGGAATTTTAATAGAACGATCCGCTAATTGTATAGTAGCGGTCGTAGGCTTAAGTTCACCTAATCCTAATTGTTTGTAGACGTGGTAAGGTAAGAGATTGACACTCGCTCCTAAGTCAAGGAGAGCCCGATGAATGACAGTGTCACCTATGACATATGAAATCGTAGGTTTTCCGGGATCCTTATACTTTGGAGGAGCGTGTTGGAAAATTGAGCTTACATTTTCTGTGAGGAAGACCTTTTTCGGAGTATGACTCCGTATTTTTCATTTTTGAGTGCATAGGTCTTTTAAACATTTAGTGTAAGAGGGAATTTGCTTTATAGCATCAAGGAATGGAATATTAATTTTTACTTGTTTAAACACCTCGAGTATATCTTCCATTTTTGACCCTTTCTTAGACAAATGTGACGGTCCCTCAATATTAGGTGGAAAAGGTAACTTTGGAACATAGTTGGTTGGGATTGGTTCTTTTGTTTTCCTGACTCTATCCACGTCCTCACCATTTTCTTTATTCAAATTTATATTTTTTTTTCTCACCCTCATCCAGAATTATAACAATCTCCTCATCTCGAATTGTCATCCTAGTCGAAACGGCATTCACTTGCTCACTCGACCTCCCATTCTCGTATTGTCCCTTAGGATTTTGAATAGTTTGCGCAAGCAATTTTCCCTCGTTCCTACGACTCACCGCAGTAGCTATTTGTCCCATTTGGGATTCAAGCTTCGCAATGGATTGTGTATGAGAGTGCACTATTTGTGCTTGTGCTTGGACTTGCATTTCTATGTTTTTAAGGGAAGACAACACCTTCTCCTCGAAAAGCGTTAACCTGTGGAGGGTTAGGATTAGGAGGGGGTTGTTGGTATTGACTTTGTTGATATTGGGATCGATAAGTATTAGGAAAATTGTTTGACGTAGGATTATAGTTATTTCGTGGGAATTATTGCATAGAATTAACGTGTTGCTCAACAAATTCCGGGAATTGAGATGCAGAAGGACATGCAAAGATATTATGAGACGGTTCAGAACATAATGCACATACTTCAGAAGAGGGTGGAGTGGACCTAATTCACATCCTCATAAGTTGGTCAAGTTTTCTATTTAATTCTTGTATTTCAATTGATTGACTTGACTCAAACTTTACCTCTCGCTTAGGTCGAAGGTACCCCTCAGAACGTACCGACACAGCCTGATGCATCGAATTCTCACTCAACGTTTCAAATATTTTCCAGGCCTCGTCGGCACTTTTGTGTAGGAGGGTACCCGCACAAACGGCATCGACGGTATTCTGAATAGAGGGAATAAGTCCCTCGTAGAAAACCTGAACCAATTGCCACTTAGGAACCTGATGATGTGGGCACGAGCGTAATAATTCTTTAAATTTCTCCCAAGTGCATTACAAAATTTGTTATGGATTTCCTTATCTGATTTGTACGCATAATAGGGAAAAACTTTTGTAAAAATGCGGTGTGTAAGGCTTCCCATGTTTTAATTGTGTTTGGCTCAAGTGATTGAAGCCAATGCTTCGCTTTGTCTTTTAAAGAGAATGGAAAGAGCCGCAATTTTAACTCATCATCAGTTAGATTTTGAATTTTTAAGGTAGAGCATATATCCTGAAAATCTCCTAAGTGTTGATATGGATCTTCATTTAAACGGCCATGGAAAGAAGGAAGTAGCGAGATGGTAGAGGACTTTATCTCAAAGTGAGATGCCGTCGCCTCCGGTAATTCAATACCGGCTTGTGGCGTGTAAGTAGTAGGAATAAAATAATTTATAAGTGGAGGAGGTGGTGGTATATTAAGATTATTCATATTATCTCCATTGTTATTTTGGTTGTTATTGTTATTGTTATTTCCAATGTCTGCCATTTTAATCGGTTCTATGTTATGAAAGTGTGGTTTCTTTAATCTTGTAAGGGTGCTACGTAATTCGGACTCAAATAAAGACGTTGGTTTTGGTGTCAAATCGTCGTCTATTAAAAACCTAGCTCTAGAAGTTAAGTTTGAAGACTTATTAACTCTTAGGGTGCGTTCAAGTCAGAGTCGAAAGGTTTTAATTCCGGTTTATTTGAACGTGTACCTAACATAAACTAAAACAAAGGAAAAGAAACTAAAAAGACTAACTAAACAAAAGAAACGAATAGCAATCACGCAAATAGGCAACAAGCACACAACTTACTATGATGCATGCAAATTATCCTGTAATGCAATGACCACGTCAAAGCCCAGCGCCTTGGGTTTCCTAGCTAATGCAGTGCAATTCACCCTAAACTAATACAAATAGTGCGTTACAGCGCCCTGACTTACAGTGGTTTGAAGCGAATTCTAAAGGAAGCAATTTACTTGATTTATTTTTATTTATTTTTTTATTTTTTTCGCGTAAGCTCCTTTGACGTGCACCGCTGCTCCACTCGAAACGCTGGAATTTTGAGTACCTACGAAATTACAAAAATAAAAAGAAAAAGTTAGTGACTCAAAATAAAACAGAAAATAAGAAAAAAAATAAAAACTAACCTAATATTTACGAATTAACTAAATTAAGATTATAAAACTAAAGGTAGTAATGCAATCCCCGGCAACGGCGCCAAAAATTGATGTTGTCAATATCAAGATATAAAAAGTATACTTTACTTTTCTAAAGATTTGCAGTAGTGAAAGCAAAGGTCGAACCCACAGAGATTGAATTACTACGACTCTTAATTTTGAAACTTAAATCTAATTAATTATAAAAATGAGATTTTGATTTTGAATTTAATTAAACTAAGAACAATAAAATAGATCTAAATTATGAAAGCGATTTAAAAGTGTTTTTGTAAATATGTTTAAAGAAACCTAGGATTGCAAATCCACCACTAGCTTCATAATAGGAATATTTATGCATTCAATTAGATTATTAAGTTGGATGATAATGGGGAATTGTAGCTACAAGCCCAATTCCTCCGTCAAGAAAATAACTATGGTTCAAGCACCAATATAATCCATCTTCGGTTTGCACGAATTATCCCACACTAAACTAGGGTTGTGGTATAATCCGTCTAATCTAGGCATGGACTATTCGGATACTTGATAGCACAATTCAATTTAAGCACCATTACATGTAAATAATCTAAACAAGCATAGCAAGCATAGATCATTGAGCACATCACAGTCAAAATAGATCTAAGACAAGAATAAACTTTGAAAGTAATGATTTAATCAATAGAAGTACGATTTATTTATAAAAATCCTCTAAACATGTAACTGTCATCCATACATAATAAAACTAAAATAAAAACATAAATAAAACCTATTACTTGGATAGGGTTTCATTGAAACCCTAGATCTAGGTTTAGTTGGCCATGGAATTGATGAACGGCAAGAGGTTGATGGAGGAAGCCATGGAAATCCTTGGTCTTCTTCTTCTTCTCCTTGCTTTTTCCTCTTCAATGGATGAAAAATAATGTATATTATGGCTGTATATTGATGTGTATAATAGTGTATAATGATTTGTATCCTTAAATTTGATTTAGAATAGAATTTATATAGAGTTTGGAATGATTTAGGAAGCTGTCCTAAGCCAAATCGCACTAAAACAGCTGTTTTTACGTTTTTGGACGTATTCAACCAATTCGGATTGCACAAGGCTCTTCAGGACCTCAAAATACGCGAATTTGACTTTTTCAACGGGTCGTTCGCGCGGGTTGCGCACGCGGGTCGCTCCAGCGACCAGGGCATTTTTCAGATTTTTCTCAGATTTCCGCTGCTCTGCGCACTGATCGTAGAATTGCGATAACCTTTGACTCGGACCTCGTATTGACTCAGCGTTTGTGGCCACGCGTCCATAACTCGAAGATCTACATTTTATGTCTCTAGAGAAATTTCTCAAATCTGAAGTATTCATTGCCAAAAATGCAATTTTCCGAGGCTGCTACTGCATTCATCTTTCACCCGAATCACCGTTTGAGCCCAGAATGACTTCCAAAGCCACTAATCGTTGGATTTTTGTGCATTTTTATATTAAAGCTCCAAAACCTACAAAATATAGAATACTTATTCAAAATCACTTAATAACTACATGAAATGGGCTAACAAAGCGTATTTTCAGGACTATAAACGGCAACTATTCATCGCCGATCAGACACGAAGGAATTCCTCAAGGCCAAGCGTGCCAGCTTCGCAGGAGATGAGTCCCCGGGGTATAAGCGCAAGCGCGAGGGCTCCGAAAGGGGCCTGGGAAAGAAGCTGAAGCAGGAATAGCAGAGAGGTGGTCGGGATCAGGCCCCAATCACCTTTACTCCACTTTTTCGAGCTATCCACGAGGTCATGGTCGCTGCGGAGACTCAGAGACTGCTCCAACAACCGACAAAGTTGAGGAGCCTGCCCGAGAAGAGAAACCGAGACTAATTCTGTCAGTACCATAAAGACCATGGCCATGACACGGAGGACTGTTTCAAGATTATGAACCCCATCGAGAAGCTGATCGAACAGGGTCACCTCGCCGAGTTCGTAGCGGCAGATAGGCGAGCTCGGCAAGATGCCCGAGTGCTCGAGCCACCATAACCCCTCGGGCAAATCAACGTGATCTTTGAAGGAACTTCGGGAGGAGGGGATTCACAGTCAGCTAGGAAGAGGCATGCCCGGGCATCCCGGTTGGATGTCTGGCATATCCAATCAACCATCTCCCCACCGGCCGATGTACTGACCTTCTCGTCTAATGATGTAGAGGACCTGCACTGTCCTCACAACGATCCACTAGTGGTGACGCTCTCCATAGCAAATTGTGTGGTTAAGAGGGTGTTAGTGGACACATGCAACTCCTCTGACATTCTATTTGTTCCAGCGTTCAACCAGTTTAGAATATCAAGGGATCAGCTTTAGCCTATGGCCACTCCCCTGGTAGGTTTCAATGGATCAAGCACCCAACCGCTCGGGACAATCGAACTCCCAGTTCTCATGGGGACTTACCCCCAACAGGTCACCGTACTAGCGAACTTCGTGGTGGTAGAGGTCCCATCGGCCTACATGTCATCTTGGGGAGGCCAACGCTCAATAAGTCCAGGGCGGTTGTGTCAACATACAGCTTGGTGGTCAAGTTTCTGACCCCTAACGGTCCTGGGAGCCTACGAGGGAATCAGGCAACTGCCCAGAGATGTTACGTTAGCTCCCTACGCCGGGAAGCCATTATAGAAACATTGAGCATCCAGGAGATGGAATCGAGGGACAAAAGCGACAGAATGGGCCCCAAGAAGAACTAGAGCATGCGGTGCTGGACCCAGAATTTCCCGGTCAATTCGTCAGCATCGGGGCCAACCTACAACTAGGCCTCAAGAAGGAGTTGATTCGATTCCTCCGATAGAGTCAGGATGTCTTCACTTGGAGCCATGAAGACATGCCTGGGATTGACCCCCGGGTTATATCCCACCGTCTCAACATCGACCCGGACTCTCGACCGGTCAAGCAGAAAAAATGGGACATGGCCCCAGAGAGACAAGTAGCAGTGCGTGAAGATATTGAAAAACTCCTGAAGGCAAATTCCATCAGAGAGGTCCACTATCCCGACTGGCTGGCGATTGTCGCACTAGTAAAAAAAAATAATGGGAAGTGGAGAATGTGTGTAGATTTCACCGATTTGAACAAGGCCTGCCCCAAAGATTGCTATCCACTACCCAGGATAGACCTCGTTATAGATTCAACGGTGGGCCATTCGCTCCTTTTGTTCATGGACGCCTACTCTGGGTACAACTAGATCAGCATGTACCCCGGGGATGAGGAAAAGATCGCATTCATCACGGACCAAGGCACGTACTGTTACAAAGTGATGCCTTTCGACCTTAAAATTGCCGGGCTGACGTATCAACGTCTGGTCAACCACATGTTCAAAGATCTGATCGAAAGTTCAATGGAAGTGTATGTTGATGACCTCTTGGTCAAAAGTCGAGGCGAGTCTGACCATCTCGAGCACCTAGTCGGGGCCTTCAACAACTTAAGGAAGTTTGGGATGAGGTTGAACCCAACCAAGTGCACATTTGGCGTCTTATCTGGGAAGTTCCTAGGGCACCTATTCAGTAGATGGGGAATTGAAGCAAATCCCGAGAAGATTCAAGCCATCATCAGCATACGGTCACCGAGGTCAATAAAAGAGGTTTAGAGTTTGGCCAGACGGATAGTCGCATTAAACAAGTTCGTCTCCCGAGCTACCGACCGATGCTTGCCATTTTTCAAGATCCTTCGCATGGCTTTTCAATGGTCGAAAGAGTGCGAGGAGGCCTTCCAGGAACTCAAGAAGTACCTGGCGTAGCCCCCTCTACTCTCAACACCAGTACCGAATGAGGAATTATTCTTGTACTTGGCGGTGTCACCTTCGGCAATAAGCTCGGCCCTTATCCGCGAAGAGCACGGGATACAGTTCCCAGTGTATTATACTAGTCGAGCACTCCAAGGCACCGAAAGCAGATATTCTAGCATCGAGAAGCTGGCCTTTGCCCTCATCACTTCTGTCCGGAGACTTCGCCCCTATTTCCAGGCCCATGTCATCGTGGTTCTTATAGATCAGCTACTCCAATGAATCCTAAGTAGGCCTGAGACATCCGAGAGGCTCATTAAATGGGCATTGGAGCTAGAAGAGTTTGAGGTCATTTATCGACCCCGAACGGCTATCAAAGGACAAGCCGTGGCTGATTTTTTAGTGGAGTTTACATACCCAGAGGAGGCACTCGAAGAGCTCGACCCACCGATCCTACCGCCCAGTCTACAGCCTGACATCCTGACATGGGTACTATATGTTGACGGATCATCCAACAAACAGAGAAGTGGGGCAGGGATCATCCTTACAACACCTGATGGGATCCAGTTAGAATATACCTTGCGATTCGTGTTCAGGGCCTCTAACAATGAGGCCGAGTGCGAGGCCCTACTGGTCGGATTATAGTTGGCTACATCAATGGGTACACAACAAGTCCAGGGGTACAGTGACTCACAACTCATAGTCAATCAAGTCACCTAAGAGTATGAAACTTGGGAAGACAACATGATAGCTTACTTGGTCCTTGTCCAAACAGTCTCAAAGAAACTCAGAGGATTCTCCATCACGCAGATCCCAAGGGAGGAGAATATGAGAGCAGATCGGTTAGCCCGCCTTACCTCGTCCTCTAAGTCAGACTTACCCGGGATAAGGATATAATGCTTACCCGAGCCAAGCATGATCAACTCGGAGGGCGTGGAGGTTGAATCGGTCACTTTAGGTCCCAGCTGGATGGATCTGATCACAACTTTTCTCACAGCTAGTACTTTACTAGACCAGAAGGAAGAAGCCCGCCGGGTAAGATATTGGGCGGCGAGGTACCACCTCGTTGATGGCGTACTCTATAAAAGGGGGTTCTCTATCCTGTATCTCCACTGCGTACATCCTACGCAGGTCCAAGAAATGTTGAATGAAATCCACAAAGGTGTGCGTGGAAGCCATATAGGAGGTCGGGCACTCTCTCGAAAAGCCCTGCTACAAGGCTATTATTGGCCAACAATGGCCCGGGACTCCCAGGAATATGTCAAACGGTGCGACAAGTGCCAAAGATATTCCCCCATAATCAACCACCTGGGAGAGCCCCAGACACCAATACTCAGCCCCTGGCCGTTCGTTCAGTGGGGCATCGATATTGTTGGTCCCCTCCCGATGGGAAAAGGATAAGTCAAGTTTGCTGTCAACGCCGTGGACTATTTTACTAAGTTGGCAAAAGTTGAGCCTTTGGCGGCAATCACTGAGAAGAAGATGGAAACCTTCATCAAGAGAAATATCCTCAGCCGGTTCGACATTCCCAAGGTCCTAGTCAACGATAATGGGAGGCACTTTGATACCCCGGTCTTTAGGTAATTCTACTCGGGATATGGGATATCCAATCACTACTCTTCACCCGAGCACCCTTAAGCCAACGGCCAAGCCGAGGTGACAAATCGGACTATTCTGGATTCAATTAAGACCAGGCTCGAAAACGCTAAGGGGTTTTGGGTAGAAGAATTTCCGACCCTTCTCATTCTTAAGGCGGTGAATCAGTCTACCAAAGTCCCGAGCCACGGAAAGTTAGGGCCAAATTGGGAAGGAACATACAAGGTTACCCAAGTCAACCGGCCGGACACATACTAGTTATAGACTCTAGATAAGGGCGAGTCAGCATTGGTTAGGAAATTTGTAGCTCTACTTGAGCATTTATTACGATTTTTCAAAACGAAATAAAGATTTTCTATTTTTGCTACAAGATGTGATCCCTACCAGTGTGCTGTGCACAAAAGACCTTGGATTGATACCCGAGGCAAAAGACCTCGGCTTGACACCTGAGGCACAAAAGACCTCAGCTTTATACTCAAGGCAAACGACCTCGGCTTGACACCCAAGGCAAAAGACCTCGGTCTTAAATCTAAGGCACTGGCTTCACTTAGGTCCCCAACCAACGATGGAGGAAAATTCCCCTAGGCGGCTGATGATGGCAAGTCTTAAAAGACCTTGCAACCACCCATGTTCCAGGTCAGTTCCCTATGGTCAATCCCCTCACTAAACGCCCGCCTTAGCAAAAGTTTGGGGGGCAGGGGGATACTGGTATTTAACTCCGGACCATAATAGGCAATCACACTGGGCATTCAACAGAACACGTGGCTAGGCACGTGATGCCACCGTTAGACAGCCCCGAGTACCTACAGTGTCCAGAGAAATCGCTCGGGAAATAACAGGACCCAAAATCCTACATTGAACCGATCATGACCTATAATATAGGTCCCTAAAAGACCGAGTGATTTCTATCGGTACATTCCTAATCTTTTGCTAAGGTAGGGATTCCACAGGATGCACAACCAGTCAGGCACATGCAATCATAAATAAGCAGATTACAAATAATGTACAACAGTAAATAGTTAACGGGAAAGAATGGCCTCTAAGGACCTTTTCATTAATTGGCAAAACAGTTTGTACATTGCCTGGGGGACAATTGTAGTAGCCTCCTCCCAAAAAAAAAAAACACAAATAAAAAGAGAACGGGGCTAGGAGTCGTCCACAATAACCACCTACTCTGTCTCCCCAACTTCTCCTTCTAGGGCGGTGCCATCTCCCAGGGCAGAGCCCTCGCCCAGGGCAGCATCTTTAGTAGGACCAGCCTCAGCAGTGGGACCCTCAGTAGTAGCGGGACCTATGTCCCAATAGTCCGAGTTAATCCCTTCGTAGGACGAAATGTCTCACTCGGGATGGTCTCGAGCCAGCCTACTCTTCAAGTCCTCATAGCCTTGGAAGAAACCATCATAAAAGCCTTCCTCTGTGGACCCCGCTGCTACCGCCTCGGCCAGGGCCTTCGCCTTAGCCTCCGCCATGATGACCTGGGCGGCCTCCAAATCAGCCAAGACGATTGCTAACTCCACTTGTGCCACTCTGAGGCTTAAGGCTAGGCCCCTAAACTTGTCATTCTCCACTGCCAGGGCAGTCTCCCTAGCCTCTGAAGTTACCCGCTCAACCAATAAGGAAGCCTCAATAGTAGTGGTCCTCCCGACTATAGAAGGCAGGAAGGACTCAGCACCGGCAGCCATGCAGCCGACCTGCAATAAAATAAACCGGTCGGTTACTTGACAGAGGCAGAGTAAGAAAAAAATGTGTTTAGTTTTGAAGGACAGAAAAAAAAATGGGAAATATACTTACGAAGTGGGAGAGGCTGTACAGCCACCCCTAGAAGATTTGGGGAGACATGCTAGCGCACATCTCCACTTGACTTGGGAGAAGGCCAGCCCTGACCCTCTCCCTTATCTCTGCTGACTCCCCCAGCGGAATCCCCGACGGCACCCCCGCCTGGGGAGCAGCCTCCTCAGTAACCTCAACCTGGGAGCAGATGTCTCCCCAGGTACTTGAAGCGATCGGATCCCATGCCTAACCGCTGGAGCGGACGATCACTGCAGGGGCCTCAGCGGCGGGCCTCTTCCCCCTATCCGCCACCCGAGCAGTTACGGCGGTGGTGTGTCTGGCCCTTAATTGCTCCATGTCTCTCCGGGGGCCCATCTCTGTAAAGGAACAAGGTTGTGCAATCAGTAGCCGAGGTAAATTGCAAAAAACATAAAGCAAAAAACAATTTACCCAAGAATTTACCCGGGATGATTAGGGGAAAAACAAGAGCCTTGACGGGTTCATCCGGGTCGTAGGAGGCCTTAAAGTCTCCCGTTCAGGTTAGGACGTTCCAGATGTTGGTAGGTAAGACCGCTAGACGCCTGATCTGGGCCTGGCACTCCTCGGGGATGCTTGGCAAGTCAGCTAACCCCACTGCAAAGGAAAACATCAAGCGGTTAGCCACGACAGTACAATAAAAGATAAGAGAAGACAAAAAGGATAGTGCTCGACATGCTTACTCCTCAACTCTCCTACCCAGGAAGTCCTTAACTGGATTCCTGGGTCCGCTCACAGAGCCCAGAGGTGGACATCAGGAAGAACTTGTTCTTCCACCCCTTATTACTACTCGGATAGTTGACGATAATCTTCCTCCGCTGCCGAGCCGCCAGAGAGAAGAACCTGACCTCCCCGTGCACAGGGAATGGTTGGTGGGCCCAAAAGAACTCTTGGAGGATGATTTTGTACCCAAAAACTTGGGTCCAAAGTGAAATGGACCCCATCAGGAACCTCCACCCGTTCGAGGCTAGCTGCCCGGGAGTAATCCTGAGGTAGATTAGGACATCCCAGGCAACAGGGTGGAGTGGAATGCGAAACCCGGCCATGAGGGAGTCCTCATACAAGGTGATAAAAGCCCGAGTGATGAAGCTCAGCCTCGCCCGCCTGTATGGTCAGGGCACAACCGTCGGGAATAGCATACTGATCCCTAATCTGGCCAAGGTCTTGAGCTCGTAAAATAGAGGAAATGAATTCACTGGCGAATGCTACCTCGGGGTCTTGACCCTTTGGCATCTCATCACCAGAACCCCGCGAGATGGAGGCCACTGGGACCTCCTGGTCTGACTCATCTGACACCCGATGTCACGCCCCGACGTAGCATAAATAAGGAAAGCGTTTAATTTCCTTTATGGACCCGTAGGTCGCGACAGTTTGAAGGATCGATTCCGTCTCAAACGTCGAACAAACAAAACATAATAATCAGAGCAGAGCAAACAAGGCTTATAAAAATTTTCTAAACTTATTACATCTTATGATACGGGGTCAACTAAGGCACAGACCGCCTTGAAACAAAACAATAATTTAGTGTCTATTACAGTCATCCTTATAGAACAAGACAGTTTAAAACTTAAAACATATAATCAATAACAGTTCTCTCATTCCAAAAGCAGCCATTCTCAATTAGCATAGTCGTACGACTCCTCCTGGTTATAACCTGAAAAGCCTGGACTCGAATGTCCAGGACGCATCAACGTCGTCAGCTTCGAGAAGCTGGTGAGTATTAAAAACATAACTTTGAATGTAAAACATACTCATTTACCATTTTCCAATTCCCATTTAAATCCACAAATTATATTTAAGATAAAGAGCTTGTTTAGAAACAACCACAATATTATTCAAAAGATAAGTTCACACATATGCGACCGTGTATGAGAACGATGCACCACACTCTTCTTGCCGACTCTTTTCTCTCGACAAAACCCAACAACCCACTATCTTACTCCTGGTATCTTTGAAACACTAAGATAGCCACACTTTAGCAACGGGGCGCCAAGGAGTGTCCAGTTTGCCTCACACTTTGGTCTGGGGTACCAGGGAGTGTCCAATGCCTCACACTTTGAATACCCTAACCGCCATGCAAATACCGGGGCAACCCCTCACGCAGTATCCAGACTCGAGTATCAGGGAGTGTCCGTAGGCCACACTTTAGCACTACCATGGGTGCCAGGGAATGTCCAAGTTTGGCTTCACACACTTTAACGCTTCCATGGGCGTCAGGGAGTGTCCATATTTGCCACTGTCGCATTTCAAAGATACCCTCGCCACAATCTCATCCACAACCACAACCACAACCACAATCACAAACACAACCACAACCACAAACACAACCACAACCACGACCACAAACTCAAACTCATACTCTTTCCACACTACCATTACTCTTTTCCACACTGACTAACACCCATATGCATGTACCACTGACTCCATATGAATGACATGGACTTAAACATAAGCAAAATGCTGAATTAAATGAACAACACGCGTACAGGGATTGATAACTCGTAATTCATTTCCTTAATCAATTCAAACATAACTAATAGCATTCTGCATTAATAAAATTTCCAAACAGAACCTTAACAGTATTTAAAAAAATTGAACCAAACAGTCCCTAAATACAAAATAGACAAAAACCAGAATCTGTCAGAGATCGCGCGCGCGGATCGCTCGCGCGAAGTGTCGCTCGCGCGATAAGCCCAATTTTCATTTTATATATACTTTTCTGTCTGCCTGAAACAGCCAAGGTCGCGCGCGCGGATCGCTTGCGCGAAGGGTTCCTCGCGCGACTCTCGCTCGCGCGATCTGCCTAAATTCTATTTATATATATGAACTCTTCTGTCTGCCTGGGGAAGCAAGGATCGCGCGCGCGGATCGCTCGCGCGACGGGTCGCTTGCGCGGGCTGCTCGCGCGATCTTCGCGCGCGCGATCGTGGCGCGAGTTGAAGCTGAGGCTTCTTCTTCCCCGCAGAAACTGCTCTGTTTCAGCTTAAGGGGTCCAAATTGACCCATTTTCGAAATTGAAAGTATATAGGGCATATAATATATGATTCTCTTCGGTTTTTCACAAGGATTATGATTCCAAAATCAATTTAACACCATTTGATCCATAGCTCTCCAATTTTATGAAAAACTAAAACATGTCAAAACTAATTTTCTTACATACTTTCTCATATGAACAAATTAAGGTCTAATACTTTAAACATGGCATGTAGGATGTATAATCTTTCATATTTCATTCTAAAAACAGATTTTGGTTGAGTTTGGAAAATCTTGATTTTCAAGGCCATGGAGTTCATACGTAAGAGCTTCAAGGGTGATATACAATTATACACATACAAGCAGTAAATGAACATGAATTACATTCTAGAGTGAGTTAATAATACTCACTGTGATAAGGAGATGTGTGTATGTTGAGAAAGAATCAAGATATAAGAAATCCACTTCAAGCTCTAGCTATGGTGATTGAGTTTTCTCTCTCTAAAATAAAATTCTGAACTATGAACTCTCTGCAATTTCTCTTTTCTCTCAGTGTTTCATTCTGCTGCAATTGTGTGTGTAAGTGTAGTGTATGTATAGAGAACCAAACTTGGCCACCAAGTTCATTGTCATTCACTCAACAAAATGATTGTTTTTCAATTACTAATTTTTATCTTCAATTCTAAATGAACCACAAATATCACAGATGTGTGTGTGTGATATACATACGTATATAAAATCCCCACAGATTTTGAAGAGGCAAGTAGGTGTAGTAGGGGTCAATATGTGTGTGTTTGGGAATTTAGCTTATGGCACAACAATAACACACACAAGGTAGGTAGATCCAAACAGGGCACAAGCTAATGTTCACTTGCCATAAATGAAAATAAAGTGTATGTCACATCTAGCTTTACATCACTTCCAAAATCTGTGAAAGTTTAGCACCGCACGGATAGTTTTGAACATAAACTGGTATTTTCGGGGTGCGGTGGTCACCACAAAGATACAGAAAATTCATTTTAACTTAAGAATTGATTTTCTGGTTCTATAAAAATACTGTTTGAGTCAAAAGTAAACCTTTCCACCGTTTTGAAATACAGGTTTTGAAATCCAACACAGGTATTGATCGGGAGAGAACTAATCCTAATAATACGCCTTAATTCACATTTGTTAGTTCCTTTTTATCCTGTTTTTGTATATTTTTACTTCGTTTTCTATTTTCTGACAGATTTTGGAAGAAATCACCTAAACCAGGCTAAACAGGGTGAAAAAGCAGAAGAAAAAAAGCTGAAAAAGCCAGTTCGCGCGCGCGACCCGCGGGCGCGGAAATCCAGAAATCGCTCGCGCAATCCGCTCGCGCGAAAGTCCCAGAATCGCTCGCGCGATCCGCGCGCGCGAAGGCCAAATGTCGCGCTCGCGCAATATGTGTAAAAACCAAAGTTGCGTATTTCAGTATACTGAAGACTCCTGTGCAAACGAAACTGCTAAACGACGTCTAGACTGTAAATTACATCAGTTTCAGTTCGTTTCGGGTTAGGAAGGCTTCCAAAACTTGTTGTAAATCTATATATACCCTATTTTATTATAATTAAAGGGTTAGACATTGTTACACACCCATACATACACATTCTACAACCATACTTCCAGCCATTGAAGGGAGGGAAGCAAGGAGAAGAAGAAGAAGACCAAGGATTCCCATGGCCTCCTCCATCAACCTCTTGCCATCTATCACTTCCATGGACGGCTAGATCATAGATCTAGGGTTTCAATGAAGCCCTAGACGAGTAATAGGGTTTTATTTATGTTTTTATTTTAGTTTTATTATGTATGGATGACAGTCACATGTTTAGAGGATTTTTATAAATAAATCGTACTTCTAGTGATTAAATCATTGCTTTCAGAATTTATTCTTGTCTTAGATCTATTTTGACTGTGATGTGCTCAACGATCTATTCTTGCTGTGCTTGTTTAGATTGTTTACATGTGATGGTGCTTTATTGATTTGTGCTATCAAGTATCTGAATAGTCCATGCCTAGATTAGACGAATTATGTCACAACCCTAGTTTAGTGTGGGATAATTCGTGCTAACCGAAGATGGATTATGTTGGTGCTTGAACCATGAATATCTTCTTGTCGGAGGAATTGGGCTTGTAGCTACAATTCCCCATAATCATCCAATGTAGTAAGCTAAAGTAATTCATAAATATTCCTATTATGAAGCTAGTAGTGGATTTGCAATCCTAGGTTCCCTTAAACATTATTTAAAACAACTTCAATTGCTTTCATAGTTTAGATTTAGTTTTATTGTTATTAGTTTAATTAAAATCAAATCAAAACCCGTTTTTATAATTAATTAGATTTAGGTTTTAAGATTAAAACACGGTAGTTAATCAATCTCTGTGGGTTCGACCTTTACTTCCACACTGCAAATCTTTTGAAAAGTAAAGAATACTTTTATATCTTGATATTGACAACATCAGGTATTGCTAAATTTTATAAAATTGCAGTTTGACCCCAAAAGAATTTTAATTATGAAATAAAACCAGAAATCAGTTTTAACAATACAGATTAATCATGAAAATTCAAATTGAATTTAAACATGTCGAATGCTATTACAAGAAATTAAATGAAAATGCAGGTTATTACACCCGAATTAGGATCCTACCCTCATTATAGTGGTTCGATAGTGTAGCAGAGGGTGGGTCCAGGCTCGTGTTCGGAGTACCGGACCGTGATTGTTCTTCTTCCGATCAGGAAGCGGAATCGAAATCAGAGTGTTGCATCTCTAGGGTTCTTGGGACTAGATGGGGAAACAAATGACGTCCTAGGTAGAGGTCGGTGACTCCGAGTCTGATGTATAAGGGGGGGGGGGCAGATCCACCAACCTATAGGGTAAGGCGTACAGAGCTCTCAGGGTGAAGAAATACTCTGTCAGCACTATCACTGGGCAACCCGACTGGTAAAATCGCTCTATCAGGGAGGAAGGGTTATCTGACCTAAGGAGAAAGATGAACCTAAAGAAGAAGAAATCCCATTCTCGCACAAGCCCGAAGGGGTTCATCCTCTTCAACGCTGCCCGGGAAAGAAAAGAAAAGAAGGGAGGGAAGAAAGTAGTGAATTGAACCTGAGGAAATGAGGACTTACAAGAATTTAAGCAGAAAAGGAGCTCGGGAAGCTTGACCAGGAACTTTTTGCTCTCAAACCACTCGGTAATCTCTGTATCAGGGTAGCAGGAATGGAAAAAATGAACAAGTGACACTTATATAGAAAACACGGATGGTTCAGATCAAACCAGATCCAATGGCCAAGACGCGTTCTCGCCTAAACCGTCCGATGGCTGTCATCTCGGGCACTTGAAGCAACGCCTCAAAAGGCGCATGCATTAAATGCATGATAGGATAGTTCGGTTACAATGCAACTATTCGGTTACCTTCACACCGGTCTCGCTAGACTCTAATTAGGCCATCCAACAACTGACACATGGCAGACATCGGCCTGGGCCCGCAAAGTCACCGCTCGGTCCAGGCCCCGGTTGACCAACACAACTGGTTATTCCCTGGGTAAAGAGTCCCGACCTCGTTCCCGGACAATTTTTCAGAGCAGTACTAATTTTTAATCCTCATCCAATGAAACATCGCATTAGCCTTGAAAATGGGGGGCAGCTGATATGTACAAAAATATCAGGTCAAAGTCAAACCTCGCTACCTCAGCAAAGAGAAGCTGAGTCATCTTAAAACTGGGCTGACTACTCAACCCTCCCGAACAATTATGCAAAACCGCCCGGAGTGGTCCACAGCTCAAGCATTTGTTCCAGACTGGCCCCACGTGGGCGCACTCTAAGAAGGTGTGATTGCTTGCCCAGCAAGTCTCCATACAATTTCCTATCCCAGCTGAAGGACTAATGGAAAAAGCAAGTAGTTTCCTAAACCACTTAGGAAACTCTCCTAATTTAATGTAAATCAATTGTAATCAGAATGGGTTTCCTAATCTGATAATTTACCTTGTACGAGTGGCCTCTTGCACCTATAAAAGAGGTTCTTCACCCCCTGTCAAAGGGGTCGCATTCTTAACCTAAAAAATAGAAAATCACATCACTATTACGCATATACCCGGTCAGTTTCTAGTAGTGCCCCGTCTTTGTTGGTTCACTATTACGCATATACCCGGTCAGTTTCTAGTATTGCTCATCCCACTCTCTCTCTAAATTATACTTACTCGGATTTTGGCATCATCACATGGTATATATCATCCAATTTTTTCACAAATGAAGGTAAATATTACACACTTGAATTATCATAAAAAATATTGTTTCCTCATGATTTTATTCTTAATTTTATCTTTGGAGAATATATGGTTTCATGAGTAAATCTCTAACACATATATATATATATATGATCAGGCTCTTAAGTGAACAGGGTCGAGTAAACATATCCAGTGAATATTGTGTTTTGCTTTAAAAGAACCTACGGGTCAGTGGGGCGGCCCATGAGTTATTTTAGGCAAAAAACAATGTTCACTAATTATGTTCACTCGTCCCTGTTCACTTAAGAGCCTGACCGTATATATATACACACACATATATATATATATATATATATATAACCCATAGCTCAATCAATTTAGTGCATCTTCAATGAACATATATTCTAAATTCTGTGCTACTGCCAAGTTATGTCATCACCTCTAAAAACTCCTCTCTAACGGTGAGTAAATATTCAATATGTACAATGGTGATACCATGTCATCGGTATCACCACACTAATACACATTAGGAGGTATAAATCAGTCGGCTCAGTCGGTTTTTTCAAATTTTGGACAATTTTCGGCGGTCAATTTGGTTTTTCAACTTAAGATTTTTTTTTTGGAAATCGACCATTCGGTTTGGTTCAGTTCGATTGGTCGGTTCAGTTTTTCAATTTTGGCTTACACCCTGGCCCTAATACACATGAGTATAGTACTTGTCTGGACATATACTTTCCTTGCAATTAGAACTGACATGTGCTTGAATAATGACTTCTTGTTGGTTTGTGATACAATGTTAGTATGATAACCATTAAAACAAATATTTTCTCTTGTTGAAGGTCATGCCAAATTATGACAATGATATATACTGTGCTAAATTTGACGTTGTTATAGTTTGACAACCCTTTTGGTGCACCATTGGAGAGTTGTTTTTAAAGGGTCATGCTATAATTTGACATATTAACAAAGCAATACCTCAACTTTTTTCCATATAAGCAAAGGAATAATATTTCTTTTGGCATATACTATTGGAGGAATTATCCAGTATGACCATCAAATCATGTTATCGTGCTTACATGATGTGATCTACCAATCATATCCATCTATGTACTAAAATTGACCCACTTTATGTGATAGTGGTACTTATATCACCTAGCTACTTTGTAGTTAGTGTAGCTATACATTTGGATTATAATTTTAATCACATATGAGTAAATAAGATTGGTGCGTTGTAGTTAGAATGATATATACTATAGTCTAACAGTCAACCTGAATAACTCCTTGTACCATTAGAGCAGTAAAATATACTCTCAGAGTCTCATTTTATGTGTCTTGTAAATTTTTGTCCATCCCAAAACATTATCCACTAGTTACTTACCAAAATTACACTCGTTAATTCTGAAAACACCCAATAAAAAGTAAAAATGGGAAGAAAAAAAAAGCAAAGAAGAGTAAGTTTAGAACACGACCATTACTCTCATGCATGTGAATGCAATTATTATATTCTTTCATAAAGTTAAGACTAATAAAGGACGTATAGAATAAGAGAATGTGAGGAGTAGCAATGCTAAAATATAAGATTAGTATGAAAGAAAAAACAACATTTTTGGTAGGTTCTAATGTGATATGTGTAAGAGATATGGATGGGTATAACACGTAAGCATGTTAGTACAGGTGAAACAATAACTAAAATATGATAAAATAATACAAAAATTGTGGAATAATAGATTTATAAAATATAGCAGAATAGTGGGATCTGGAGAGACTTTGGGTCAGATGAGAACTGAAGTAGCTCCAAATGAGAGAGAGAGAAAGCAGTAAGTATTATGTATGCTAAAGTAAGGTCAGAGAGTGGTGAGTAAGTATATGGTAAGGTGAGACGAGGGGTATTATAAGACGGAGTGTCAAGTAAGCCGAAGGGTAATTTTAGGCGAAGGTGTTGCAAGCCGAAGGTGTTGGTAATGTCAAGATATGACGAAGGGTCAAGTTAGGTGACAAGCGAGGGTATTTGTAAAATATAACCACGCTAAAAGAAGAAACTACACTGATTTAGTCTACAATTCCCTTGTATATCTGCAATTTGAATTACAATGTCAGTTTTTACACAATATGATTAATCTATGATAAGTGGTATTGTTTTAGTGGTTATTTGTGCAGATTATTGTTGCTGTGTGAAGAACTGAATGAGCAAGATAAAAGGAAGTGCTTGGTTTTAATGAAGACAACTCAAAGATGAAAAGTGAACCTCGATCGATTGAAGAACATTCGATCGATCGAAGATTCGATCGATCTAAGTACGTTCAAGCGATCGAAGATTCCAGAATTCGATCGATCGAGTGATGTTCGATCGATCGAACATGGCTTTTATCAGAAATTACACGCACACAGCAGAAACACTCCTAGCTTTAGGCTTATATATAAATACTCATTATATTGACGTCCCAGAGGACGCCTACTTTACTTTTTAGCAGTTTTAGAGAAAGAGATAAAGAGTTTACATGTTTTTGTAGGTTTTGAAACTTGGATACTGCTTTGGATTGCTTTTTCTTTAGTTTAATACAAGTTCTTCTATTCCAGGTTTTGTTATCGTAGTCCATTCACATTCTTGTTGCTTAATATCGTAGTTTAATCTGTTAGTATTGGAAATATCAAAGTAGTATCTTTAAATCACTAATAGGTTTCATAGTTTTTATGTTAAAATCACAACCAAACAAGACTTTAATGAACCCTTACGTTAAAAACGAATCCAAGACACTCCAGACCATGTCTGAGTAGTCCCCAGGTTGGGAGATCACGATGAAACTATGATCTCAAGCCTCTTCCATGCAGCAGAATAATTCATGTGTTCGATCGATCGAAGTTAGTTCGATCGATCGGACCAGAGACACTGTCAATCGATCGAAGACATTTCGATCGATCGAGAGATGAAGATATTCGATCGATCGAAATCGCTTCGATCGATCGAACCCTCTAATTCTTGAGAACATTCTATACAGTATTCTTAGACTTTCTGCTTTAGAGATTTGTTATCAAACTTTCCCCAAATGCTCAGTTTGTCAAAACAGTCTCTGAACTTAAGGCCTTAAGGCATTTTTCTTCAATATCTTTTGCAAACCACCTTCAATGCTAACGCAATTGTAGGTGCGAGTCTTAACTATTGTTTTAAACCGCTTTCATGTGTTTCAAATTAACTGTGATGATATTGTCCCGGTCATGAAAGGACTATGGATTCTTTATTCTAAGAAAAATACAGAATACTGTAGAAAATGTGCTCCATTGAGCTTCAATATAATTGCATGGTAGATGGCTAAGTCGCGGTGGATTCGTGTAATCCCAACATTCCCTTATATTAAGAAAAACACATTTAAAAACATCATTTTAGTTAATTAGTTAATCATTAGTTTAATTTAATTTAGTTGCTTAAGATTTAGTAGTCATTTCGTGGAACTTCGTGTTCTACAACCCTTCATTTATTGATTTTTATTTTTCTTTTAGAGTTTAATCTAAGTATTTAGTTTAACACCTTCCCTGTGGGATCGACCTGGTCTTAACCAGATTACTACTTGCACGATCACCTATACTTGGGTGTTGCACAAGAGCGCACAACTTTTTAGTCGTGCCATTAGGCGAAAGGTCTCGTAGTACGAAGGATCTAGTTATGCTCAAGACAAGGGGAATGTTTTGTAAATTGGTGAGAGTATGAACAACAGTTAACTCTTTGTCGTAGTATAGGATTAAGCTGTGTTGGATTGGATTGGGTTGTTCGGATGTAGTAAATGAGACTACTATTTATACAAAAAGTCATGTGAGGCTGCGAAATTTTGATATGGTGGAGAGAAGCTGAGTTGGCATCCTTTGAGTAGGTCATTTGTTTTAGGTAGATGGATGGTGTAAATGCTCATATTTAATATAGGTGGAGGTATTGAATGAGATGTTGATCTATCATGGGCCTCGGGAGAAACGAGTCAAACAGAGAAGGTATTGTCCCTCGGTGGTAGAAGAAGGTTGTGGGGTTAGTCGAGGGGGATAGATATGCTATTGGTGCAGAGGTTTAAGCGAGTGAAGATACCGAGGCTCATGCCATTGGTGTGAAGGATTAAACGAGGGTGAGTGTTGAGGCGTACAGAGGGTATCAGCGAAGGAGGGAACCGAGGTTATTTTTTATTGGTGCAGTCTATTAAGCAAGGTTGAAATGACTAAACACTGATGGTCAAAGGTTTGGGCAAGTTTTGCAGTGATGGGCTTCGTCCATTGGTTGTGATATTGGTTGGGGGTTAGGTACGTGAAAGTCACATGTCTTTCTCTCTCTCTCTCTCTCTTTGGGACCAACCCTAACCTTGCCCATAGGCTTCGACTTCTGAAGTAAAGCTTCGGAGTGGTGAGGCTTCAGAGTGGACTCATCCGAAGTGGGTCTTTGGAGTGGGCTAGCGGAGGTTTCGAAAAGGTGAGGATCCGGAGTGGACTTATCCGAAGTAGGGCTTTGGAGTGGGCTCATTGAGGTCGACCTCGGGGCGAGTTTTTCAGTCATGGAAACTGAGAAACTCTTAGATTACCGGGGAAGGCGACAAGCTAATGCTTAGATTACCTCAATCTATCCTTATCTCTTTCTATTTTTCTTTCGTCTTTTAGTCTTTAGATTAAAAACTACTTAGGATCATTCCCTTCATGTCCGATAATTCTACCGAAGGAATTTACGAAAATCCATTTTATTCGTCCAACTCTTCTAGTTCAATAAATCCCGTAGTCGCACCTATTGATTCAATGGCTGATAATCAAAGTGAAAACGGTGAGAATGTCATCGTACCAATTGATGATTCACTTCGTCCTTTGTGCGATATCATGACACCCGAACACGCGTCTACGCCTTATTGTATTCTCATTCCACCCCATGCAGGCGAATTTCAATTTCGCAATGGAATGATTCAACTCCTTCCTACCTTCCATGGAATGGAAAGCGAGAAAGCGTATCTACATGCGAAAGACTTTGAGGACGTTTGTAAAACATTCTCACAGAATTGTCCTATAGACGTGACACGTCTAATGTTGTTTCCCTTCACCTTGAAGGATAAAGCAAAAGCGTGGCTACTCACTTTAAAACCAAATTCAATCTACACCTGGCATGCGATGAACACTACATTCCTAAAGAAATTCTTTCCACCTTTCATGACCACCGAGCTTAAATGACAAATAAACTCTTACAGACAAAAGAGGAATGAAACCTTTACCCAAACTTGGGAGCGTTTCAAGGATTTGCTACTCTCTTGCCCACATCACGGGTATGAGAAATGGCGAACCATAAGCTACTTTTACGAAGGGTTAAATGGTGAAACTAAAAAGTTGGTTGAAACCATGAGTTCAGGGCCATTTCTTTGTAAAAACTATGAAGAAGTTGAAGCTCACTTTGAATGGCTAGTTGAACATGCCCATGAGTGGCCCAATTTGAAAGATGTCTCACACTCACAGATCTCCTATGTAGAAGAAAAAAGTCTATACCAATTAAAAAGTGAGGATCATCTGATGAACAAGTATGAAGAACTAGTTAGGAAAGTAGAAGAATTGGGAATGAAAGGAGAGAGTTCTAGGCAGGTTTTACCTAAAGAACCATGCTGCACATGCAACATGTTAGGACACACTAATCAACCATACTTTCAAGAACAACTCCCCATAGAAATAAATGCCATGCAAGGATATAGGGGGGCAGGGAATTCCTATAATAATCACAACTCGCAAAATAATAACAACAATTTTCAGAGTAATAATAATAGATGGAATCACCCCGGGTTTGATTGGAAAAATGATACTGGCACACAAAATCAATACCAACAACAACAACCCTACAATAACAATAACCAATATCAAGGGCAATACAATAGGCAGTCCCAGCCATTTAATTAAAATAGATCAAATAACTATAACCAAGCTCAACCCCCTAATAATCAACAAGCAAATGTTTACGTGCCACCTCACAAAAAGGTGCAAGAGGAAGATCCGATCTCTAATGCGAATTTAACGCAACAGTTAATTCAAATGATGAGTAAAATGTCCGCAACATTACAGAGAATAGATGCACGACAAGAGGGGTCGAGTGGAACGTTTCCTGCTCAACCACTTCAAAACCCTAAGGGATACAACAATGGTCCCAATAATCATGAACAGGAAAAAGCCGTGACTACTCTGAAAAGCGATAAGATTATAGGGTGCAATTTACCTCTCTCTACCCCTGAAGAGTACGAAGAGGATGAAGTGGCAAATAAAATCAAACCATCTACTCAAGAAGAGGAGTTGTCTACTGATGATAAACCATTAAAATCAAATGATGATGCTCCTAAAGTAGCAGAAGAAGTTGAGAGAAGGTCCAGAAAGGAGCCTATCATTGACAAATTACCTAAATGCCCTTTCCCTGTACCTTACCCTCAAAGGCTTAAAAAACCCAAAAATGAGGCAAAGAATCAGGAGTTCTTGGAATTGTTTAAACAAGTCAAAATAAATCTTCCACTCCTTGATGCAATCAAACAAGTACTGGCCTATGCTAAGTACCTTAAAGACTTATGCACGGTCAAGAGGAGGCAAAGTGTAAAGAAACACGCATATGTCGCTTGCCAAGCAAGCGCAATCATTCAAAATGAATTGCCCCTGAAACTCAAAGACCCCGGTACCCCAACTGTTACATGCCGAATTGGGAATCAAAGGATAGACAACGCACTCCTTGATCTGGGAGCGAGTGTAAACCTGTTGCCATATTCAGTCTATAAACAACTAGGGTTGGGTGAACTCAAACCTACCCCAGTTGTGTTACAACTGGCAGATAGGTCAGTCAAATACCCTAGAGGAATACTGGAGGACATTTTAGTGCAGATAGATTCATTTGTCTTCTCGGTCAATTTTGTGATTTTAGACACTGAACCTGTGTCTAATCCATGTTCACAAATTCTGGTGATATTGGACGTCCATTCCTCAATACCATAGATTCCACAATCAAAATAAGAAGTGGTATTATGACCATCGTATTCGGGAATATGACTCTAAATGTCAAGATTTTTTCAAATCCCCGACCTGAAGAATACGAGGATGAGGAAGAAATCAATTATATTGAAATAGTCATCGAAGACGAGGCTGATTTTGTAGATTACAAAGATCCCTTGGAGGTAGTTGTGTCATAATTTGATGCTATCTATCAACCTAATGATTCTACCCCATTGGATACTGCCTCAAATCATACTTGCCTCATGATGGAGACGAAAGAGGAGGACAGAGTTGAATACATGTGGGTAACACCATATGAACCACTACCTCTAAAAACGAAATTAGGCATGCCATCTAATTTTTAGTTTCCCAATTTGGAGTTAAAGGAGCTTCCAATAGAGCTCAAATACGCCTTCCTAGGGACTGAGAAGACTTACCCGGTCATAATTTCATCTACATTAGATCCTGAACAAGAGGGTAAGTTAATCCAACTGTTAAAACAACATAAAGGAGCATTAGGATGGACTATTGCCGACCTCAAAGGCATAAGCCCGTTCGTGTGCACTCATAAAATATATATGGAGGAAGACGCTAAACCTTCACGACAAATGCAAAGGCGTCTGAATCCCAACATGCAAGAGGTAGTTAAGAAGGAAGTGTTAAAACTATTTGATGTTGAGATCATATATCCCATTTCTGATAGCCCTTGGGTTAGTCCAACCCAAGTGGTGCCCAAAAAGGCAGGGATAACAGTAATCCTAAACAAAGACGGTGAATTGGTACCAACATGTGTCCCCACTGGATGGAGGATGTGTATTGATTACCGAAAATTGAATACAGTGACCCGGAAAGACCACTTTCTCTTACCATTCATGGATCAAATGCTAGAAAGAGTGGCGGGTCATAAATATTATTGCTTCTTGGACGGGTATAGTGGCTACAATCAAATTGAAATCACTCCTGAGGATCAGGAGAAAACGACTTTCACTTGTCCATTCGGTACATTTGCCTATCGTCGTATGCCCTTCGGCTTATTTAATGCACCTGCTACCTTTCAGCGGTGCATGTTGAGCATATTCAGTGACATGACTGAACAAATAGTTGAGGTTTTCATGGATGACTTCTCAATGTTTGGCCATAGTTTCAATAACTGCCTGGAAAACCTTAAGAAAGTGTTAGCGAGATGCAAGGACAAATACCTAGTACTAAACTGGGAAAAGTGTCACTTCATGGTGACCAAGGGAATTGTCCTCGGCCACATTATTTCTGATAAAGGTATCCAAGTTGATAAAGCAAAAATCGATATAATCTCAAACCTCTCTGTCCCCTGTACAGTTAAAGATATCCATTCTTTTCTAGGACACGCGGGATTTTATCATCGCTTTATCCAAAACTTTAGTGCAATCTCCTGACCACTATGTCGACTCTTAGTCAAAGACACACCTTTCGAGTGTCAGAAAACTGTCAAAATTCTTTTGACGCACTAAAGGAACACCTTACCTCCGCAACGATAATACAGGCACCTGACTGGAGTTTGCCATTTGAACTGATGTGCGATGTTAGTGACTATGCCATTGGGGCAGTCCTGGGACAGAGGAAGGATAATAAGCCTTATGTAATATACTATGCCAGCCGAACACTTAATAAAGCTCAAATGAACTATATGACTATCGAAAAAGAGCTACTGGCAATAGTCTTCGCTCTAGATAAATTCAGGTCATATCTGATAGGGTCCCCAATCGTCTATTTATAGACCATTCGGCCCTCAAGTACTTGCTATCTAAGAAGGACGTGAAGCAAAGGCTTATCCGTTGGATACTCCTACTCTAAGAATTCGATATCACAATCAAGGATAAAAAGGGAATAGAGAATGTGGTCGCCGACCATTTGTCTCGGTTGACATTTACTGACAACACTGAACCCATACCAATTAAAGATGAATTCCCAGATGAGCAACTGATGGCTGTTTCCAGTTTGCCTTGGTATGTGGATATATTAAATTATCTTGTTATGGGAGAGACTCCAAGTCATTTGTCGAATCAAGACAAGAAACGGTTCCTTTTGTTCGCACATCATTTCTTTTTCGACGAGCCTTACTTATTCAAGTATTGTGCTAATCAGGTCATCAGACGTTGCATCCCAAATAAGGATATAACCGTGATTCTAGCCTCATGTCATTCTGAAGCCTGTGGAGGCCATTTTGCTTCGCAAAAGACCGCACTAAAAGTAATACACAACGAATTCTATTGGCCCACCGTGTTTAAGGATGCCTACTCGTTTTATAAATCGTGCCAACGCTGTCAAAAGCTAGGCACAATTTTGAAAAGGAATTCTATGCCCTTAACTCCCATTATCACAATTGAAATATTCGATTGTTGGGGCATAGACTTTATGGGCCTGTTTCCTAAATCAAACAACTGTGAATACATACTCCTAGCTGTGGAGTACGTATCAAAATGGGTGGAAGCGATACCGACGAGACGCAATGATCACAAAACAGTAATGTCCTTTCTTAAGGAAAATATTCTATCGCGTTTTGGAACACCGAGAGCATTAATAAATGACCAAGGCAAGCATTTTTGCAACAGGCCTTTGGAGTCACTTCTCAAGAAATATGGGGTCAACCATAAGATTGCTCTAGCTTACCACCCGGAAACTAACGGGCAGGCATAGTTGGCTAACCATGAAATCAAGCATATACTAAAAAAGACAGTTAGTTTCAACAGAAAAGACTGAGTATATAAACTGATAGATGCTCTATGGGCATACCACACCACTTATAAGACAAACTTGGGGATGTCCCCATACAGTTTAGTGTACGGCAAGGCGTGTCACCTTCCTATTAAAATCGAGCACAAAGCATATTGGACAACACGCTCATTGAACTTCGACATTAAAGAGGGAGGTCATCTTCGAAAACTCCAGTTGGCTGAACTGGAATAAATACGTCGAGATGCATACGAAAATGCTAAACTACACAAGGAAAGGTTAAGGCTCGTCACGATAGAACAATTTTTCGAAAATCATTCGAGCCGGGGCAGAAAGTCTTGTTGTACGACTCTCGCCTCCACCTTTTTCCAGGTAAGCTCCGATCCCGGTGGACAGGACCTTTCACTGTTAAATCTGTTTTTCCACATGGGGCCGTTGAGCTGGTAAATCCCAAGAATGATGATTGTTTCAAGGTTAACGGCCAAAGGTTAAAACTATTCTTGGAGAACTTCCTACCAGAAGCTGAGCACATCGAGTTAGATGAGCCCAGCTATTCTTCCACCTAAAACACCTAAAAGCGTGTTCACATTTTGTTGTTGTATTTTTTTCTTTACTGCATTCTTGTTTTATTTCATTTATTGCTGTCTCCTTTTTAGTGTGACTTCGATTCTAATCTGCTATCATCTATCTCTCCCTTGCAGCCTGTCCAAATATGAGGGATGATGACATCCATTCAATCGGGTCATGGGCTGACTCCGAATATCCTAATCCTCCATGGACTACCGAGGAGATTGCATTCTGTCTCTCTCCTTATCAAGGGTCCGGAGCGGATGATGTCATTGACTTAACCTAAGGATACATCCCTTATGATCCTGCACTTCTCCAAATTAATCCCTTCGAGCATATGGACTTACTTGACGAGAAAGGTGAACCTGAAGGGTATTTTGTTGGAAAATTCAATGATGCCCTTTTGGAACAATGGGAGAATGATTCAATGTGGGAACCATGGGAAGAAGAAGAGTTACAGGATGTGGTGCCTGAACGCCATAATGCTATCTTCACTTATGTTGATGACTTCCTTGTCATCGAATTGGTTCCATACATTTATGTGCACTCTAGCTATTTGCTATTCCAGCTTCAATGCCCCCTACCTGCTAGTGCACATGGTGATATCATGCCTATAGTGAGGTTAATTCCTTGTCATACTTCTTTTCCTTTTCATCTTTTTGTGTTTATTCCTTTCTGTTGGTTCGTGTTTTTGTGGTACTTAATTTCTTCATTTTTGGGTGTCTTTTATTTTTCCTTTGTCAGGATTTTCACTATGAATCATATGCAACTGCCGTTGTTCCTTTTGCATCAGCTGTTCCATGGATTTGGACCATACATAAGGTCCCCGGGTATTCCTCCGCGAGAGGAAAGTCCGTTGAGAAATGGCACTCCGTTATCTTTGTCTCCTTCCGGATCACCTCTTGCGTGTGCAATCAATTCCTCAGAAATTTCAGACTCACGCGATGATATCCTTGCTGCTTTTTGACTATTCTGGGAAAGGGAATCATCCGGTTTGGAATCCAGACTCAAAGATGTGGCGGAGAAAGAAGCAATTACGGAAGATGGAATATTCATGCTTGAAGATTAGTGCGTCACTTCAATTGTGCTCTGTCATTTGGGTTTTCTTTTATCAATTGGAGTATAAATCTAGACAAAAGTTTTATTAATTTCAGTTTTATTGTAGTTTTTCTTTTTTCTTTTTTTTGATAAGGTCGTTAGTGCCAACTTTGGAATTATAATGTTGCACCATGAATGCTATATATTAAATAATTTTATTTATAAATTTGCAACATTTTACCTTGTTGATGATGATGTCTGGCTAAAGGTCCTGTCTTTGAATTGCTTTTATGCTATTCTATATGTCTAGATCAATTTCTGTTAGTTGGGGGTACATGCTCTGTAACACCCGTACCCGAAAAATAATATTAATGCGATATCAATGTGTGTTAATTAAAGATAATTAATGCATGAGATGAATTAAGGTGGGGTTATGAACCCACATGTGAAAAGGTGTTCAAATGCGGACACAGATGAAAGTCCTGTGAAAGGCGGGACTGGTATAAATGGGGGGCCCAACGAGGGTCTAATTAAAATAATTTGCATTTTCATGTCATTATGTGCTTATATGATTACTTGTTTAAATGTTTATTGATATTATTATGTCTTATGATAGATTAAGGGGACCAATTTGGGTACCCATGTGAGGGCGTATTTGAATAAAATCGATAATTGGTAGGTTTAATAGCAACCTCATAATTTATGTGGGACCACGTTTGGGACCTACGCGGGACTTAGTTTAAATCCTTTTAGAAAAGATGGGTAATTAATGTAATTAACATGGGGGTTTCATAATAAAGCTTAAAGAAATTCAGGGGAGGTAAACATAATTAATGGAAAGTTGACACAACACATATGCATGTGTTGATATGTGTCATAACACAACACACACAGCTGGGAATTCTCAGAATTTGAGAGAACGAGAGCTTCGACGAAGACGACGGAAATTCCACGCGACGTTTCTCGCCGTTCCTTCGCCGTTCGGCGCCGGATTTTCGATCCGAGGCCGTATTTGGACTCGTGGAGGTAAGAGGATCACATGCACGTAATTTAATTTCATTTTCGGCAACGTTTTTCCGACACCTTTTCTTGAAAAATGATGTTCTTGGTACCAAATCCATGTAGGAATTACACCAGTGGAATTTGGGTTGGAAAGTAGGAAGAGACTTGGAAAATCTAAGCTTAATTGCTAGTAAATCAAGAAGGTGAGTGTTTTAACTTCTCAATTGGGTGTTTAGCTATGTTAGTGTAATAGTTGTTGTTAGTAGTTACTTGAATTCATGCTCATATATATATATGTTGATGATTGTGGGTGAAAAGCATGCCAAGTATGTGAAATTGTTATGCTTATATGTGAAGTTGTTATATGCCTATGTGGATCAAAGGGAAATCAAGTAGTGGTCACCATCTATAGGTCCCATATGTAAGGGATAGTAAGTCCTCAATGAGTAGGACGTGGTGACGACCACAATGAAATGCCGGTGATGCCTTCGGGGTCACATGAGAGTGTGTGTTGCGCTATATGCGCCAAAAGTGAGAAAGATCCGGGGTGAGAAGGACCCGGGGGTGGTGGCTGGAGTTACTTGACTTTCCCGGAGATCAATTCGTTGTTGTTTATAATGATTGTTGCATTTACATACTTTGCATTCCAATGACATGGTTAGTTCCCTCACTAAGCGAAAGCTTAAACGAAAATATATTTTCTGTTGTGGTTATTGAATAACCATCGCAGGTACGGCACGGGAAGAGGAGAGGAAATGATCCGTGCGACGGTTGGGCGTGGGGGTTACAAGTTATGTTGATATGTACATGTGTATAGAAGTTTTGGTTAATGGTAGTCTTTGTAATCCATGGGTTAAAAACATCTTGTGTTTTGAAAGTGTTAGGATCACCTTGTATTTGGAGGACTTGTATCTTGAAGGGCTGGGTTATTGCTAATTATGTCCTATGTTGATGGTGGTTTCTTTGTTAGTCACAAGTTGTATAATGTTGGAAGAAAGTCCTTTTTGATTGTAAATTTAACTTGAGTTCTCCTATGATTGAATGGTCATGAGTATAATGGGAGAAATATGGATTTTGATGTAAGTTCATGATTCTAAGGAAGAATTTGTGTGTTTGATTGTCAATCCATGCTTTAGAGATGTTGTGTTAATGTTAGAAACATTTGAAAATGCTTTGAGAATGAGTTTTAAGGGTTTCACAAAGTTTTGGGAAGTTTGGAACAAGTTTGGATATGAAAAACTGATGTTTTTAGCAGCAGGGAGGTGTTCTGCCAAGGCCGGATCGATCCGGCCTTTCCGCGGATCGATCCGCCCATTTCCGGGGACATTCTGCCTCAAAATATAGAAAATGGATCGATCCGCCCTTTTCGCGGATCGATCCGCCCCTATGAAAACTGACTGTCAGCTTTTACGGAAACAAGCATAACTCTCTCTACAAAACTCGGATTCGCGCACCGTTTTTTGCGTTGGAACCGGGACTCAAAGAGCTATCTTTCCATATAAAATTTGCTATACTTTATTAATGACCATTTTGCCCTTGGGTCTGTTTTGTGTCAATGGAGCTGTTTTATGAGGTATAATTCATGTGTTTCTTTATGAATTAAGGGTGTTTTGAACGTGTGGGCTTGTTACATGTGTCCCAACTCGCCCGAGGCGGGTTGGGGTGTGACAATTTTTGGTATCAGAGCTATAGGTTAGAGCCTTTGGGGACGAGTGACAATTACGACGCGTAATAAGCATAAAGGATTAAAAGATGTGTAGTTCATGCATTCACGTTTACTTAGCATGTTGAATGATGTTGAGCATGCATTGAAAACTATAAAAGTAACGTGTATATGAATATGTATTGTGAATGCCAGAGAGAAAATGTCTGGTGAAAGATCGACACCGCCTACGCAAATGGAAAGAATGGAAAGAGTTGTAGCCGGATTAGTACAAGTTGTTGAAACTCATACAATAGAGGGAAGACGTGAACAACCGAATCCTAATCCAAGGGAGGAGGTGACCACTATTTCACAATTTTACAAGCAGAAACCGACACTATTTCGAGAGGAGACTGATCCAATGAGAGCTGACTTTTGGTTGTCCGACATGGAAAGGATATTCCGGGTTCTTCCGTGTTCCGAGGCTCAACAGGTTCTATTTGCCGCTGATACTTTAAAAGAAGAAGCGCAATACTGGTGGCGTACAAAATTGGGACTCGAAAGGCCGAACACTTGGGAGGAGTTCGTAATACTCTTCAAGAAGCAGTACTTTCCGAAATCTTTTGAAGATTTGAAAGCTCAAGAGTTCATGGAATTGAAACAAGGGGGAATGACAGTTCGGGAGTACTCCGCCAAATTCACAAGTTTGGCACGATTTGCTGAAAATATAGTACCGAATGAAGGGGATCGAACTAGAAAATTTGTGACGGGGCTGAGGGATGAGATTCGACGCCAAGTATCAGTGCAACGGTTGGATAGAGTTGCAGAGGCATTGGATGTGGCTTCAATCGCTGAAAGGGATATGGGGTATCAACAAAGTTCGCAAGCACCAACAACTCAACAATACAAAAGGCCGAGTTCAAGTCAATATAGCGGTCAAGGGAGTTCAAAGTGACAGAGTTTTGGGGGTTCTTCGGGTGGTGGAGGTAACAAGCCACGATGTAACACATGCGGGAAATTTCATTGGGGTGTATGTAATCTACCGACAACGGTGTGTAATAATTGCCGACAAATGGGACATGTAGCAAAGAATTGTCCGGGAGTGAGGCCAAATACTTATACTCCGATGAGGCGTACCGACGATAGTGGGATGGTTTGCCATAACTGTGGGGAGCTTGGACATCGAATGCGTAATTGTCCTAAGCCAAGGCAAGGAGGTTTTAGTGCAACCGCAAGTAGTGCACCAACACCACGACCACCTCAACAACAACCACAAGGAAGGGAACAACGTCAGGGCCGTTATTTCCAGCTTAATCCAGGGGAGACTACCGTTGCTAACACAGTTGTGTCAGGTAAAGTTCTTATTTGCTCAACACCTGCTAATGTGTTAATGGATTCTGCTTCTACACACTCGTTTGTATCACACCAATTTGCTAGGAATATGAATGTACCCTTAGAACTTCTTGAATATGATTTGTCTGTTGATGTTCCGTTGGGAAGATCTTTGGTGAGTTCGGGAGTTTATAGGAATTGTGAAGTTAAAATTAATGATGAAGTGTTAACAGCGAATCTAGTACCGTTAGTAATCCAACATTTTGATGTCATATTGGGAATGGATTGGTTGTCAGTTAATCACGCGGTTATTGATTGTGAAAATAAAAGGGTAGAATTTCAGACACCGACCCATAGAATCTTCTCTTTCCAAGGGGTAGGTGTTGTGTCACCACCATATCTCGTATCCGCCATCAAAGCTTGTCGTTTATTGAGAAAAGGGTGTAAAGGTTTCCTTTGTAGTGTATTGGATACCAGAAGTACGGAACTAAAGTTGGAAGATATACCCGTAGTTAAAGAATTTTCTGATGTATTTCCAGACGATTTGCCGAGTGTGTTGATTGAGAGGGAGGTTGAATTTGGTATAGATGTAATACCGGGAACACAACCCATTTCGCGGGCACCATATAGAATGGCTCCAGTAGAGTTGAAAGAGTTGAAAACTCAGTTACAAGAGTTGTTGGATAAGGGGTTCATTCGGCCAAGTGTATCACCCTGGGGTGCACCGGTTCTTTTTGTGAAAAAGAAAGATGGGACGATGCGGATGTGTATAGATTATCGTGAGATCAACAAAGTAACTATCAAAAACAAGTACCCATTGCCGCGAATCGACGATTTATTTGACCAGTTACAAGGAGCTCAAGTGTTTTCAAAGATCGATTTGAGGTGGGGTATCATCAACTAAAGGTAAAAGCTGAGGATGTTGAGAAGATGGCCTTCAGAACTCGATACGGCCACTACGAGTTTCTTGTAATGCCATTTGGAGTAACCAATGCACCGGCTGCGTTCATGGACTTAATGAATAGGGTCTTTAAAACGTATCTTGATGAATTTGTTATTGTTTTTATTGATGATATTCTCATTTACTCACAGAGTCCGGAAGAACATGATAGACATTTGAGATTGGCGTTGCAACGTCTTCGAGAAAAGCAATTGTTTGGAAAATTGAAGAAAAGTGAGTTTTGGTTGTCAAGTGTTACTTTTCTTGGCCATGTGATTTCTAAAGAAGGTGTGTCAGTCGATCCACAGAAAATAGAAGCCGTTATGAATTGGGCGAGACCAACCAACGTGTCAGAAATTCGTAGCTTTCTGGGATTGGCTGGATATTATAGAAGGTTTGTTCAGGATTTCTCGAAGATTGCTACTCCGATGACAACATTAATGAGAAAGGATATTCCGTTTGAATGGGGGAAAGAATGTGAGGAATGTTTTCAAACATTGAAGAGTAAGTTAACTTCTGCTCCAATACTTTCGATTCCGACAAGTACCGGGGGATTTAGTATTTACAGTGACGCTTCTCATCAAGGCTTGGGATGTGTTCTTATGCAAGGGGAAAAAGTGATAGCATATGCTTCAAGGCAATTGAGGACTCATGAGAAGAATTATCCAACCCACGATTTGGAACTTGCCGCGGTAATTTTTGCTTTAAAAATTTGGCGACATTATTTATACGGGGAAACTTGTGAAATTTTCACTGACCATAAAAGCTTGAAGTACTTATTTACCCAGAGGGACTTAAACATGCGCCAACGAAGATGGTTGGAGTTAATGAAGGACTACTATCTGAAAATTCAATATCACCCAGGTAAGGCGAATGTAGTCGCCGATGCTTTGAGTCGAAAATTGCCAGAAAATTTGACATGTGTTTTGACATCACAAGAAGGGTTAGTGAAAGAGTTTGAACGTTTGGAACTGGAAGTTATTCCTAGAATTGAAGGTGGGTTAATGGCAGCAATTGTAGCACAACCTGATTTGATTGGAGAAATTAAAATGAATCAACTTCTAGACCCAACCTTAAAGAAAGTTGTAGATGAATTACCTGAGGGTAAGCGACCGGAGTTCAGTTTACATGATGGGGTATTATGGTATATTAATCGGTTATGTGTGCCTAATGTTGGCAATTTAAAGGAAAGAATTTTGGAAGAAGCTCATAGTACTCGGTATTCCGTGCATCCGGGTAGTACGAAAATGTATAGAGATTTGAGGGAGGTCTACTGGTGGAGTGGAATGAAACGTGAAGTTGCTGAGTATGTGGCCAAATGTATGACTTGTCAATTGGTAAAGCTTGAACATCAACGACCTGCGGGGGAAGTACAACCATTGGAAATACCGGAATGGAAATGGGAGCACATTACAATGGATTTTGTGTCTGGATTGCCAAGGTCTCCTAGATCTAATGATAGCATTTGGGTAATCGTTGACAGGTTGACTAAGTCAGCCCACTTCTTGCCGATTAAGACCACAGAACCGACAAAGTTAGCTGAACTTTATGTTAAAGAGATTGTAAGATTGCATGGAGCACCGGTATCTATAGTGTCAGATCGTGACACACGCTTTGTATCCAGATTTTGGGAAGGGCTACAAAGAGCAATGGGGACAGCTTTGCATTTTAGCACCGCTTTTCACCCGCAAACTGATGGACAGTCGGAACGAGTTATTCAGATTCTCGAGGATATGCTTAGAGTATGCGTTATGGATTTTAAGGCTGACTGGGAAACTCACTTGCTGTTAATTGAGTTTTCTTATAACAATAGTTTCTAGACAAGCATTGGAATGGCGCCTTTTGAGGCATTGTATGGTCGAAAGTGTAGATCGCCTGTGTGTTGGACAGAGATTGGGGAAAAGCAACTTCTAGGGCCGGAAATTGTACAAATCACCACTGATAAGGTTAAGTTGATTAAGCAACGGTTGCAAGTGGCACAAAGTCGCTACAAAAGTTATGCTGATACGGGTAGAAGACCGTTGGAGTTCGAGGTTGGTGATTATGTGTTCTTAAAGGTTTCACCTTCGAAAGGTATTACACGGTTTGGTAAGAAGGGTAAGTTAAGTCCAAGATATGTTGGACCTTTTCTGATTTTGAGTAAGGTGGGACCGGTAGCTTACAGATTGGAGTTGTCACAAGAATTGGCACATGTTCACAACGTGTTCCACGTATCTATGCTCAGACGTTACGTGTCAGATTCGAGTCATATCCTTGAACCAGAACCGTTGGAAGTCCGAGAAGATATGACATATGTTGAACATCCGGTACGGATTCTGGATAGGAAGGATCAAGTGTTAAGAACGAAGACAATTCCGTTGGTCATGGTCCTCTGGCGTAATCATAGCGTTGAAGAGGCAACTTGGGAACGAGAAGATGAGATCAGAGAAAGATATCCACACTTGTTCGATTGATGAGGTAAGAATAAGTTTGGGGACAAACTTCTTAAAAGGGAGGGAGAAATGTAACACCCGTACTCGAAAAATAATATTAATACGATATCAATGTGTGTTAATTAAAGATAATTAATGCATGAGATGAATTAAGGTGGGGTTATGAACCCACATGTGAAAAGGTGTTCAAATGCGGACACAGATGAAAGTCCTGTGAAAGGCGGGACTGGTATAAATGGGGGGCCCAACGAGGGTCTAATTAAAATAATTTGCATTTTCATGTCATTATGTGCTTATATGATTACTTGTTTAAATGTTTATTGATATTATTATGTCTTATGATAGATTAAGGGGACCAATTTGGGTACCCATGTGAGGGCGTATTTGAATAAAATCGATAATTGGTAGGTTTAATAGCAACCTCATAATTTATGTGGGACCACGTTTGGGACCTACGCGGGACTTAGTTTAAATCCTTTTAGAAAAGATGGGTAATTAATGTAATTAACATGGGGGTTTCATAATAAAGCTTAAAGAAATTCAGGGGAGGTAAACATAATTAATGGAAAGTTGACACAACACATATGCATGTGTTGATATGTGTCATAACACAACACACACAGCTGGGAATTCTCAGAATTTGAGAGAACGAGAGCTTCGACGAAGACGACGGAAATTCCACGCGACGTTTCTCGCCGTTCCTTCGCCGTTCGGCGCCGGATTTTCGATCCGAGGCCGTATTTGGACTCGTGGAGGTAAGAGGATCACATGCACGTAATTTAATTTCATTTTCGGCAACGTTTTTCCGACACCTTTTCTTGAAAAATGATGTTCTTGGTACCAAATCCATGTAGGAATTACACCAGTGGAATTTGGGTTGGAAAGTAGGAAGAGACTTGGAAAATCTAAGCTTAATTGCTAGTAAATCAAGAAGGTGAGTGTTTTAACTTCTCAATTGGGTGTTTAGCTATGTTAGTGTAATAGTTGTTGTTAGTAGTTGCTTGAATTCATGCTCATATATATATATGTTGATGATTGTGGGTGAAAAGCATGCCAAGTATGTGAAATTGTTATGCTTATATGTGAAGTTGTTATATGCCTATGTGGATCAAAGGGAAATCAAGTAGTGGTCACCATCTATAGGTCCCATATGTAAGGGATAGTAAGTCCTCAATGAGTAGGACGTGGTGACGACCACAATGAAATGCCGGTGATGCCTTCGGGGTCACATGAGAGTGTGTGTTGCGCTATATGCGCCAAAAGTGAGAAAGATCCGGGGTGAGAAGGACCCGGGGGTGGTGGCTGGAGTTACTTGACTTTCCCGGAGATCAATTCATTGTTGTTTATAATGATTGTTGCATTTACATACTTTGCATTCCAATGACATGGTTAGTTCCCTCACTAAGCGAAAGCTTAAACGAAAATATATTTTCTGTTGTGGTTATTGAATAACCATCGCAGGTACGGCACGGGAAGAGGAGAGGAAATGATCCGTGCGACGGTTGGGCGTGGGGGTTACAAGTTATGTTGATATGTACATGTGTATAGAAGTTTTGGTTAATGGTAGTCTTTGTAATCCATGGGTTAAAAACATCTTGTGTTTTGAAAGTGTTAGGATCACCTTGTATTTGGAGGACTTGTATCTTGAAGGGCTGGGTTATTGCTAATTATGTCCTATGTTGATGGTGGTTTCTTTGTTAGTCACAAGTTGTATAATGTTGGAAGAAAGTCCTTTTTGGTTGTAAATTTAACTTGAGTTCTCCTATGATTGAATGGTCATGAGTATAATGGGAGAAATATGGATTTTGATGTAAGTTCATGATTCTAAGGAAGAATTTGTGTGTTTGATTGTCAATCCATGCTTTAGAGATGTTGTGTTAATGTTAGAAACATTTGAAAATGCTTTGAGAATGAGTTTTAAGGGTTTCACAAAGTTTTGGGAAGTTTGGAACAAGTTTGGATATGAAAAACTGATGTTTTTAGCAGCAGGGAGGTGTTCTGCCAAGGCCGGATCGATCCGGCCTTTCCGCGGATCGATCCACCCATTTCCGGGGACATTCTGCCTCAAAATATAGAAAATGGATCGATCCGCCCTTTTCGCGGATCGATCCGCCCCTATGAAAACTGACTGTCAGCTTTTACGGAAACAAGCATAACTCTCTCTACAAAACTCGGATTCGCGCACCGTTTTTTTGTGTTGGAACCGGGACTCAAAGAGCTATCTTTTCATATAAAATTTGCTATACTTTATTAATGACCATTTTGCCCTTGGGTCTGTTTTGTGTCAATGGAGCTGTTTTATGAGGTATAATTCATGTGTTTCTTTATGAATTAAGGGTGTTTTGAACGTGTGGGCTTGTTACATGTGTCCCAACTCGCCCGAGGCGGGTTGGGGTGTGACATGCTCTGTCCATTTAGAAAGTTTTTGGAATTTCCAGGCTCGATCGATCGAGCTCTTTTCGATCGATCGAAGGCGTCACATCCTCAAGCGCTTCCTCTGGTCTCAATCGATCGAAGGTTCGATCGATCAAAATCTTTCGATCGATCGAGACTTGTTTTTAAACGAGGCGTCTCCCAGACGCTTCATCAGTTATCTCTCTCCCTCATCACTCTCGAGCAATTTTTGACAGAGAGACAACTCAGGGTAATTTCTTTCCCTTCCCCCCTCACACCCATCATTTAGGACCTATAGATTCCCCCTGATCCTCATCATCATCACCCTCATCTCCTCCCTGCGTATATACCCGAGGTATGGTCCCGAACCCCCTTGTTTTTCATTTTCTTCGAATTCTTGTGGGGGAGCCCCTCCATTGGTCCTTAAACCAATTCTTGTTTGTTCTTGTTCTCTATTTTATGTTTACAATCTTTTCTGTGCTTGTTTGTTGTCGTTGCTTTTTCACTGTGTTCGACCGATCGAACTGGGCTCGAGCGATCGAACCCAGTCCCTTTCGATCGATCGAACTAGGCTCAATCGATCGAACTCAGTTCTTTTTCGATCGATCGACCAAACTGCGATCGATCGAAGCTTAGCAGTGACAGTTTTTGCTTTTTTTTGTTTTGCTTTCCCATTTTCATTTGTTTGCTCTTTTCGTTTTCAATTTCAGGTCACCCATTATGAATCCCATGATAGGATATTTTTGGGAGAAATCTTTCAATTTGCTATACCAGATCCAATCCCCGACCATGGGTTCTGCCATATGTTTGACCAGTCGTGCTACACACGGTTCTTCAGTCACCATAAGGTGATGATAGAGAGACCTCTCAAAACGACCTGGCTTTCTGCTCCTTGGTTCTTAGCCCGAATCAAGGATATGCCACAATGGTACGAGATGTTGACCCAGCCCAAACAGGTCAATGTTTCTTGGGTACGAGAGGTCTGTGCAACGATGATTAAGGACCCGGCTGCACCATACACTTATCGATCTTTTATCCGTGGCCAGGAGATCATCATCAGTCCTGCCACTTTATGTGCTGCTATAGGAGTCCCTGAGGAGCTGGATAGTGATTGTCCTCACCGTGTAGGTACTCCCAAGATCCTTTTCGCCTCGATTGTTAGAGAGATTACCGGCGGTGCCATTCAGTTCTGGAATGGCTCGTCTCACATAGAGGATCGGTTCTTGACTGACGGGTACCACATGCTCCATCTCATACTCTATAATTGTATTTTTTCAACCTCTTATTGCTAGAAGCTGGCAGCTTGGTATGTGAGGGCGCTATTTTGTGTAGGGACAAGGAGACAGGTCTGCCTCCCGCGATTATATATAGAGTTCTTGGTGCAGCCCACACGCTATATCTCGGCCAAGAAGCACCTGAAAAGTGCGTGGGGCATCCATCGCATTGTGACCCAGAGCGGCCTACTCCCTCTTGCTACCGATGTCCATCAGTCTTCCTTGAGCCGATTTGGTGAGACAGTCGCTCACCGCTTTGACGCTCAGAAAAGAAAAAGGAAAGGAAAGGGCAAAGCTAAAGTCAGAGTGAAGAGGAGGCTGGGAGGGACAGATACTAAGGATGTCGCTTCTGGGATGCCAACTGAGGCTAAGGAGCATGATTCTGAGGGAGAGGTTGATCCAGTTGAGGAGGTTGCCCGTTTTGAGTTGAGATAGCGGTCTCAGACTCAGGCCTAGGGATAGTTGTCTTCTGTGTCCCTCTAAGCTCTCCACTCATTGATTATTGGGGAGAGGGAGGCGCGGATACGACTTGAGGGCAAGATAGATCAGATGACGACTTTGCTGGAGGCGATCTTGATCCAGATTAGAGTTGATCAGTCGGTTCACATAGCTCCTGCACCACGCACCAGCGATCCATCTACAGCTGCTCCAGCTACTTCCACTGCCCCGCTTACCACTTCTGTTACTCCACCCCCACAGGTTGATCTTTCTGCTCCATCTACATCAGTGGCATCACCTTCTACTGAGACACTGCTTCCACTACCTCCGATCGTGGCTGACCCATTACTATCTATACCAACTGCCACGATTGCGAGTGACCCGGCGACGGCTACTACGATTGCTGAGGGTGGAGATGTGGATGCTCCAGACATGCTGATCGAGATCTTATCCGATGTCGCTGATGATGCTTAGCTCATGTCATTTCTGTGTCTCTAGATTTTTTATTGGTTGTTTTTATTTTCTCTCCCCGTTAGTGGTTGTGCTTGTGGTTGATCTTGGATATTTTAGACTTTTTGGTTGATTTGGTTATTGTAAACTTTAGTTTTTATGGATTGTAGTATCACTGTTCTGTTATATTCATAGTTTTATCATTTCAGTGATTAGTTCTATTTTATGCGTGGATGTCTTGCTCTATCTTTTAAATTGTTATTTGATCTTTGCTGGTTGGAGTTTGTATGCCTTCGTTACAGATTGTTACGCTTACAGTTTTTGCGATACTTTATCAGGTGATATCTCTCTATCTATATTTGAAAATCCCAAATGAGGACATTGTAATTTTCAAGTTGGGTGTGGGATGTAGATAATCACCTGCACATATTTATATTTAGCAATCTGGATCACTATATTGCACGTTTCATACAATCTCAATTAGTACATCCACGGCTTGAATAGTACATCCACAGTTTAACAAAAAAAATTTAAATTTCAAATTATTAAGGAATTGTTGAATTGAATTGGTAGAATAACTTTGAATATTCACTTCTATTTAGCTGTTATCAAACAATGACACAACCATTTTATTCTCATCATTTCATGGATTAAGTTCATGCATTCTTCTAGTTTCACTAGGATAAATGCATATGTTGACCATTCGTGTATCCAAAATCCACAAGCACATGTTAATAGCTATGCAGAAAACCTAAAATAAGAGTTAATACGACTTTTGTGCTATAAGGAATAAGTAGTGGAAACTAGTCAACCTTAGTGAGCTTTTGAATCCAATCTTCAATTCTGAGGGAATTATCACATTAAATTCGAATTGGTTTTTCTTGAATAAGCATACTGAATTCGTTGAATAGTCTCCGATTCTTCATTTTGGCTGCGTATTAGAGGAGAACGTTTAGGATTTACCAACTAAACTCAATGAGCATTGAAGTGTTAAAACTAAGAAGTTGAGAAAATGAATTAAGCCATCGTTATTCGCTCTTTACCTTTCCATATACTTGTATCAACACTTCGGAATATGTGTTGTTCTCAACCCCATACCTAGTAAATACTTCCAAGTCTATCATGAAAATCCAAATCCCTAATCTTACGCTTTGACTTCAATGAACCCCATTGCACATCTAAAGTGATTAAATTGTTGAAGTGTGTGATGAGGAGGGAGTGAATGTGGGAGAGACTGCAGAAAAGAGAAAAAGAAAGGCGAAGGAGTCCATGTTTAAAAAAAAACATTTATGAGAATAAATGATGATTGGAATAGAGTGAAGTAAATTACTAAACTCAATCATGTGCTAAAGATGTGCAATTTCTTACCCCTCTCATTTCTGTCCTAATATACAAACATCCGAAAAGTCAAAGTCTTAATGATTTTTAACAACTTAGTTTAAACACGAACGTGTAAATTGAGTTATCCACGGTATTTCGCTCCTCTGGTAAGTAGTATCCCTCCTTTTGAGACTACACACTCCAAATGTTCATCCTTTATTGAGTCAAGTGTGAAAGCGTTAGTAATTAAAATTTCATTTTTATCAAAGTTTTTATACCATGTGCGCTCATTATTAACCAAGTTTCTGTGAGATGTTCATTCTTGAGTGTAAAACCATGTGAGAATTGAGTTGAAACTACAAGTTCTGAGAGTATGATAGTCGAAACAACTCTAGATAAAGTTTGATGTATAACTGCTAACTTTACAAACACATGGATACATAGATGTGATGCATATGTTATTTTTATCTTGGTAATATGAGGAGCATGTATATTTCTTTCATTGTTTGAATGAGGATAATATGTTTTGTGAAGCTAAGTTTACAGTTGGATGGGATGGAGTGTTTACAAGTTATTCTATATATTTTTGAGCATAAAATCGGAGAATTTTGTGGGTACATTCACTGTAAACCCTCACGAGACAACACTCGCCCACTAGGGGGAACCCAGTGGTTTAACGGCTTGTTGCACTCGCTAAATGCAACCGCGATTCCTGCGAAAGTGAGTTAGGTAGTTTTCCCTTTCTATTTTAGATTAGTTGCTTTATTTTATTTTGTTCAGTCGTTGTAATATTAGTTTAGTTTGTTTTATTTTTGCTTTATTGCTAGGGACTAGCAAATCGCTAGTTGGGGTTGTGACAAGCGGGAGTATTTGTAAAATATAACCGCGCTAAAAGAAGAAACTACACTGATTTAGTCTACAATTCCCTTGTATATCTGCAATTTGAATTACAATGCCAGTTTTTACACAATTTGATTAATCTATGATAAGTGGTATTATTTTAGTGGTTATTTGTGCAGATTACTGTTGCTGTATGGAGAACTGAATGAGCGAGATAAAAGGAAGTGCTTGGTTTTAATGAAGACAACTCAAAGATGAAAAGTGAACCTCGATCGATTGAAGAACATTCGATCGATCGAAGGTTCGATCGATCTAAGTACGTTCAAGCGATCGAAGATTCCAACATTCGATCGATCGAGTGATGTCCGATCGATCGAACATGGCTTTTAGCAGAAATTACACGCACGCAGCAGAAACACAATTTTTAACCCTAGCTTTAGGCTTATGTATAAATACTCGTTATATTGACGTCCCAAAGGATGCCCACTTCACTTTTTAGCAGTTTTAGAGAAAGAGATAAAGAGTTTACATGTTTTTGTAGGTTTTGAAACTTGGATACTACTTTGGATTGCTTTTTCTTTAGTTTAATACAAGTTCTTCTATTCCAGGTTTTGTTATCGTAGTCCATTCACATTCTTGTTGCTTAATATCGTAGTTTAATCTATTAGTGTTGGTAGTATCATGGTAGTATCTTTAAATCACTATTAGTTTTCATAGTTTTATGTTAAAATCACAACCAAACAAGACTTTAATGAACCCTTACATTAAAAAAAAATCCAAGACACTCCAGACCATGTCTGAGTAGTCCCCATGTTGGGAGATCATGATAAAACCGTGATCTCAAGCCTCTTCCATACAGCAGAATAATTCTTGTGTTCGATCGATTGAAGTTAGTTCGATCGATCGGACCAGAGACACTGTCAATCGATCGAAGACATTTTGATCGATCGAGAGATGAAGATATTCGATCGATCGAAAGCGCTTCGATCGATCGAACCCTCTGATTCTTAAGAACATTCTATACAGTATTCCTAGACTTTCTGCTTTAGAGATATGTTATCAAACTGTCCCCAAATGCTCAGTTTGTCAAAACAGTCTCTGAACTTAAGGCTTTAAGGCATTTTTCTTCAATATCTTTTGCAAACCACCTTCAATGCTAACACCATTGTAGGTGCGAGTCTTAACTATTATTTTAAATCGCTTTCATGTGTTTCAAATTAACGGTGATGATATAATCCTGGTCATGAAAGGACTATGGATTCTTTATTCTAAGAGAAATACAAAATACTGTAGAAAATGTGCTCCATTGAGCTTCAATATAATTGCATAGTAGATGGCTAAGTCGCGGTGGATCCGTGTAATCCCAACATTCCCTTATATTAAGAAAAACACATTTAAAAACATCATTTTAGTTAATTAGTTAATCATTAGTTTAATTTAATTTAGTTGCTTAAGATTTAGTAGTCATTTCGTGGAACTTCGTGTTCTACAACCCTTGATTTATTGATTTTTATTTTTATTTTAGAGTTTAATCTAAGTATTTAGTTTAACACCTTCCCTGTGGGATCGACCTGGATGTAACTAGATTACTACTTGCACGATCACCTACACTTGGGTGTTGCACAAGAGCGCACAACTTTTTAGTTGTGTCATTAGGCAAAATGTCTCATAGTACGAAGGATCTAGTTATGCTCAAGACAAGGGGAATGTTTTGTAAATGGGTGAGAGTAGGAACAACAGTTAACCCTTTGTCGTAGTATAGAATTAAGTTGTGTTGGATTAGATTAGGTTGTTCGGATATAGTAAATGAGATTGCTATTTATACAAAAAGTCATGAGAGGTTGCGAAGTTTTGATATGGTGGAGAGAAGCTGAGTTTGCATCCTTTGAATAGGTCATTTTTTTAGGTAGATGGACGATATGGATGGTTTAAATGCTCATATTTAAGGTAGGTGGAGGTATTGAATGAGATGTTGATCTATCATGGGCTTCGGGAGGAACGAGTCAAATGGAGAAGGTTTTGTCCCTCAGTGGTAGAAGAAGGTTGTGGGGTTAGTCGAGGGGGATAGATATGCTATTGGTGCAGAGGTTTAAGCGAGTGAAGATACCGAGGCTCATGCCATTGGTGTGAAAGAATAAACGAGGGTGAGTGTCGAGGCGTACAGATGGTTTCAGCGAAGGAAGGAACCGAGGTTATTTTTTATTGGTGCAGTCTATTAAGTAAGGTTGAAATGACTAAGCACTGATGGTCAAAGGTTTGGGCAAGTTTTGCAGTGATGGGCTTCGCCCATTAGTTGTGAGATTGGTTGGGGGTTAGGCACGTGAAAGTCACGTGTCTCTCTCTCTCTTTTTGGGACCAACCCTAACCTTGCCTATAGGCTTCGACTTCTAAAGTGAAGCTTCGGAGTGGTGAGGCTTCGGAGTGGACTCATTGGAAGTGGGTCTTCGGAGTGGGCTAGCGGAGGTTTCGGAAAAGTGAGGATCCGGAGTGGACTTATCCGAAGTAGGGCTTCGGAGTGGGCTCATTGAGGTCAACCTCGGGGCGAGTTTCTCAGTCATGGAGCTTCACAGTGGGCTCCGTAGGGTGGGTCTTATTTGTAGCCATTGTTATTGGTGAAGCCCATATTGGTACACGTGGAGTCATTGGTGACGTGTACGGGTCAAGCTGTATGAGTGGTCAACCAGTATCTACATTAGCCTCCCTGTCCGTATTCTAGGCTTGAAGCGGCTAGGATGCGGGAATAATCCTTGAGTATTTTTCTGTGATTTATTTTCTGGTAATGAATGGACATCTCGTCTTTTGCGGGTGGTACTAGTGTTCTGGTGACTTTGTTGACTGTTTGATGGACATCTAAACTTTTACAGATAGTAATGTCTTTCTGGTGAGTTTTTTTATTGCAAATTTGGTTAGTAGATTGGTCTAGTAAATATTAGTGTTACTCGATGTGCATATCCATTGTGCATCGTTCTGAGATAGCAGCTATAAAAAGGGGCTTTGGAGAATTCATACATCCAACTCTTCAACGTGCATTCTCTTTTACTCTTTTGGTGAAAGTGTAAGGCATGTTCTAGGTTCACTTTATGTTATAGAAAACTCTTTATTTGGATTTTTATCATGCGAGGCCAGAGTGTTTTGGCGATGGTGTGGGGTCAAAACTTCTTGGGACGTACACCATGACTTGTACCAAGCTTGTGCATGGAGTGGGGCTACAAGTTTTGCCTAGCATATTTCCAGGGATCTTTTCTATCAGTGCAAAAATGGCAAAGGAATGTTTTCATCAATGCACATGTCCTATTCGACTCTGTGTGTTCTATCCGGGTGTCATACTTCTTCGTGGTGCTTGAGGCGAGTGAATGATTTATACTGCCTTCCTCATATATTAAGGATGAACTTCTTAATTATGGGATAGTTGGCGGTGCAATTGTGTTTTGCTGTTAACCGCTGCGAGGCCCTCTTCGGCAGAAGTATTGGGCTACTAAGATCGAAGGTTTAGCCTTCGAGGTACTTGTTACAAGGTCTCGAATTGGATGACATTTTTAGGTGAAGCGGCGGCTCAGCTCTGTTCCCTATTTCGAATCGGGATCCAGTAGGCGCATGTGTGCGCACATTTTATTGTATGTATTAGGTCTATAACCTTATCTTTTTGTGGTATTGAGAATTCAATTTTTTGTGTTTGAGATTGTGCATTTTTGTTTCCACATTTCTCATGGTGTATCATTGTTTTGATGAGTGGTGGTATGGAGAAACCCGGAGATATTAATAATGTGGAGAAAAAGAATAGAGGGAGGGGAGCATGTTGCTCGCTTTGTCCCTTGATGTCAATATCAAAAAGGGGGATTGCACCTGCACCGCCCTTGTGAGGCTAAGAGATAGGGAGCGCGACGCTTGTCCCATCCTTAGGATTGGGAGAGGGAGAGTGTGTTACTCATGCCGCACACGTGATGGAGTGCGTATTGCTCATGCTATCTATATAGAGATATGGAGACTAGAGTCGTACTCTTTGGGGATTGGAGATTACGACCAAACGATTTGGAGATAGGGAGAATAAGGAGAGAACGCGATGTTCATGCCATGTCATTATGCATATTTTGGAGATAAGGGGAGAGTGCGATGCCCGTGCCATCATATGGAGACATGGAGATGAGGGTCGTGTCCTTCTTTGGAGATATAGGGATTAGGTAGAGAGTAGGTGTGCGTGCCGCCAATCTGGTGGAGAGCGTGATGCTTGTGCCACCTTTCTTAAATGGGGAGAGGCATGTCGCTCGTACCACCCTAGTGAGGATAGAGGGGGAGAACACGATGCTCGTACCACCTTATGAAGAGTAGAGCTTGTTCGTTATGGAGAGACGGAGAATAAATCGCAACAATACTAATAGTGATAATGGAGTTATTGAGTGTTTGTCGGCAGTGTAGACTATATGTTGGTGATTACTCATGCTATGATGTATCATTTCGATTTATCAAAGTACTTGTACTACTTTAAGAGGGCATATGGTGAGATTAGGACGTGTTTGGTTGCCACAATTTTGAAAAACCTCATGCTTTGTCCTACTTAGAGATATAGACCCAGTTTGTGCCTTGTCGTACTAATAGTGAAATAATGCAAACGCTTTCCCGAGCGATGCAAAGAATAGTTATTGAGTAAGTCTTTCGAGTAAGCTTCAGCAGGGTACTTTGAGGGTACAAAAAAGACCCTATCTGAGTGAATGTCGTTGATATGTAGCTTGGTTGCTTAGTCATTTTGAGGCTGTAAGCTGTAGCAGCATATCGCTGGCCAAAGAGCAAGTGCTGGCGGCATCATGTCATTGGTTAGAGAGTGAATTTGCTAGTGAGGGAACATATGGAACATGTTGCTAACTAGTAAGTGGTGGCAGCGTGTTGTTGGAAAGAGAACAAGTGGTGGTTGTGGCAATGTGTCTATTGCTTGTTACTGGCAAGAGAGCAACTGGTGGTAGGATTTCTTGTGGCAAGCATGTTTGTAGGGACTTCGTTTTGACGGTGGTCTTTAGGATAGTGAAGTTTGAAAATTTTGTATCTTCCCAAGAGCTCCCCCTTTTTTTCTTCTTGGCTTCTATGTTGATGTGGTAATGGTGACGGCGAGCCAAGATTTTTCAGTCCATCACATTAGTTCTACCAACAAGTGTGTTGTGACTACGTACATTATGGCGCTGGTCATTGTAAGAGGCTTACTCAGTGGAACAATCACTAATGGGAGAGAGTGAAGTTGACCAACCGTTGGGCCTTAGATTTGTATGGAGAAAAGACTTTTTGGAGAGTGAGCTGTTTGAGATTGAGCAAAAAATTGGCAGTAACTCGGATGGTCCATTTGTCTGTCTATCAATAACTGTGGACTCTTTGAGTGGTACAAAGACTGTTTAGATCAGCGGATCCCTTCTCCTCCCCCTTAAAAAGAAATAACAACTAGCAGCTTAGGTGGAGCATTTTCTTCTCCCATCGTAAAAGGAGATGAGAAATGGTAGCTAGGGTGGAGGGTTTTCCTTTTCCCACAGAAATGAAATAGAATAGTTTTAATGCACTGTATGTGGATAGTATAGAATTCCTTCTGTAATAATGTATTTGTGTGCAGGTATGTGAGTGGGTTGTGTTGGGTAATAAGTATCTCTGGTGAGGGGATGAGGGTGGTTGATTATGCTGGTAAAGCAGAGTTGTGGCAATTATCTTGAGGTTAATCTGCCTGTAATGAATTTTTTTTTGTATCTCTGTTGCGCTATATCCATATCTTGAGGTAAATTGGCTGATGGTGGTATATTTAGCAGCACTTGTACCCCATTTTTCTATAATTTTAGGGGAGGGAGGGGGGGTTGGTTTAGGCTTTTCGAGGTTCTTTTTTTTTTTTTTTGGTGTTTGGTTGTAGGGCCGAAAGAGGGAGTTGAGGGTAGGAGAGAATCAAAAGTGAAAGATCTCATAAGATCGTAGTGTGAAAGATCTCGTGGGTGTGAAGTGAAAGCTCTTGAGATTGCCTTGGGTCTGCGGATGGAGATTCAATGAGTGAAATGTGCCACAATTTCTCAAATGGAGATTTAGCGAGTGAGACTTGCTCGTGGACATGCAAATTGAGATTCAGCAGATGAAATATGCCGTGGTCCGGTGGGTAAAATATGCCACAGTTCACAGATGGAGGTTTAAGCGGGTGAAATGTGCCACTGTCCGCAAATGGAGATTCAGCGGTTGAAATATGTCACTGTCCGCTGATAGAGATTCAGCGGATTAAATGTACCGCAGTCTGCGGATGGATATGAGGAGTTTGAGATGATTCCCAGAGAGAGAGAGAGTGGAGATTCAGTGGGAGATTCGGCAGATGAAATGTGTCGCGGTCCGCGCTTGTAGAATGTTATTACATATATTTTTTTTGACTGATCTGAGAGATGGAGAAATTTTAAAGGATTTCGATAGAGAGTGGAGCTAGGAAGAGAGATGGGTGGTCCGAAGGGGGTGGGGGTGGGGTCCAGTGCCCGAGATAGAGAGAGAGAGAGAGAGAGAGAGAGAGAGAGTAAAAGGTGGTTCCGGTTGAGAGGGGAAGGGTGGGTGATGAGAGACAGAGTTTTCAAGAGTTTTTTTTTTTTTTTTTTTGGGGTGGGGGTGGGGAGAGGGAGGTCCGAAGGGGTGGGGGTTCCGAAGGGGGTGCGTCTGATACCCTTAGGGGTTTCGAAGGGTGGGGGGGGGGGGTTTCCGAAGGGTTTTTTTTTGGGTCGAGGGACCCAAGGAAAGAGTGGAGGAGAGAGAGAGAGAAGACTCGGACTGGGGTACAAGCGAGAGAGGGGGTCCGAAGGTGGGGGTAGGCCGAAGGTCAAATTAATACATATACATTTTGTGAAGGAAAGAGGTGGAGCCTTGGAGAGGGGTTCTGAAGGTGGAGTGGATATGATGCTGAAGAGGGGCAAAAGGTAGAGATTTTTTTTATCTTGGGGGGGGGGGGGGAGACCATTGTTAGTAGCCGCAATCGAGAGGGGCGAAGGTGAGTAGCTGCAAATGAGGGGACGAAGTTGAGTAGCAGTAAGTTAGGGGGCGAAGGTGACACATTTATATATATATATATATATATATTTGCGCCATGGTCAGTAGCTGCGAGCGAAGAGAGGTGAAGGTGAGTAGCCGCAAATGAGGGGGCGGAGTTGAGTAGCAGTAAGTAAAGGGGGCCAAGGTGACACATTTTTATTTATTTATTTATTATTATATATATATTTTTAGGCTATGGTTAGTAGTCACAAGCGAAGAGGGTGAAGGTGAGTGGCCGCAAATGAGGGGACGGAGATGAGTAGCACCGAGTGAGGGGTAATGGTGTGGGCGAAAGTCTCGTAGTACGAAGGATCTAGTTATGCTCAAGACAAGGGGGAATGTTTTGTAAATGGGTGAGAGTAGGAGCAACAGTTAACCCATTGCCGTAGTGTAGGATTAAGCTGTGTTGGATTGGATTGGGTTGTTCGGATGTAGTAAATGAGACTGCTATTTATATAAAAAGTCATGTGAGGCTGCGAAGTTTTGATATGGTGGAGAGAAGCTGAGTTGGCATCCTCTGAGTGGGTCATTTGTTTTAGGTAGATGGACGGTATGGATGCTTTAAATGTTCATATTTAAGGTAGGTGGAGGTATTGAATGAGATGTTGATCTGTCATGGGCTGCGGGAGAAACGAGTCAAATAGAGAAGGTATTGTCCCTCGGTGGCAAACGAAGGTTGTGGGGTTAGTCAAGGGGGAAAGATATGCTATTGGTGCAGAGGTTTAAGCGAGTGAAGATACCGAGGTTCATGCCATTGGTGTAGAGGATTAAGCGAGGGTGAGTGTCGAGGCGTACAGAGGGTTTCAGCGAAGGAGGGAACCGAGGTTATTTTCTATTGGTGCAGTCCATTAAGCAAGGTTGAAATAACTAAGCACTGATGGTAAAAGGTTTGGGCAAGTTTTGCAGTGATGGGCTTCGCCCATTGTTGTGAGATTGGTTGGGGGTCAGGCACGTGAAAGTCACGTGTCTCTCTCTCTCTTTGGGACCAACCCTAACCTTGCCCATGAGGCGCAGGCTAGGGAGATGCCTTTGGCTCTAGCCAACTAGCCATGAGCTTTCAAAATCCCACCGGACTTGACCACCCTTAGGTACTGCTTCCGGACCAAGGGTGGGTGTCCGAGAGGTGAGTGTGTGTATATTTGAAGTGTGATTCCTTTGTGGGCTACTTGAGATGGGCTTTGTTTGAATAAGGCTTCGGAATGGAGTCATCCGTAGTGGGGCTTCAGAGTGGGCTACTTTGGGCCTTCGGAGAATAAGGCTTCGGAGTGGAATCATAGGCTTCAACTTCCGAAGTGAAGCTTCAGAGTGGTGAGGCTTCAGAGTGGACTCATCCGAAGTGTGCCTTCAGAGTGGGCTAGCGGAGGTTTCAAAAAGGTGAGGATTCAGAATGAGCTTATTCGAAGTAGGGCTTCGGAGTGGGCTCATTGAGGTCGGTCTCGGGGCGACTTTTCAGTCGTGAAGCTTCACAGTGGGCTCCGTAGGGTGGGTCTTATTTGTAGCCATTGTTGTTGGTGGAGCCCATATTGGTACATGTAGAGTCGTTGGTGACGTGTACTGGCCAAGCTGTATGAGCGGTCAACTACTATCTACAACATTTAGCATTAGTGATGATGTCGTCACTTTTATACTTGACCCAATTAGTCCAATAGGGGTAAGGTGGTGTTTTTTTTTTTTTTTGATGACAATACACCAGCAGGCGCCACGCACACATACTTCAAGAGCCAGGGGGGCCACAAGCCAACTTCAAAGGGACTTCTTCCTATAAACAACCAGAGAGAAAAATCTTCCAAACCCCCACCCTCGCACAAGGGAGAAGGTGGTCATGCCACTAGACCAACAAGGTCTTTGCCAATAGGGTAAGTGCTAGTTATGTATTTTATATACATCCAGGTCCTGAGTAAACCGGTTGATTTTGGTTCGGTTTCGAATCGGTCAATTTTAGAGTATTTAATTGGTTCGATTCGATTTTTATATTAAAATAATATTTTAAAAACCGGACCACACCGATCGATTGGGTCGATTTTATTTCACCCTAGCTAACATACAGGTATGTACACACTTGTAATTTTTTTTTTAAAAATAGCTACTTATATTAGAAAGAATAAAATACTTCTTCCAAAGTAGTTGCGAGCAAAAAGAAAACAAAAACAGACCACAGTGAAATGTTATATATCAATTTATATACTGTAATATATATATATACATATGGCCAAGCTCTTAAGTGAAAAGGTAAGTGAACTTATCCATTGAATATGGCTTTTAAGTCTAAAAGAACCTGCGGGCTGTAGTGCTGATCAGCACGCCCCGCTGACCCGTGGGTTCTTTTAGGCTTAAAAGCCATATTTATTTGGTAAGTTCAATCGACATGGTTCATTTTAGAGTCTCTCCCCATATATATATATATATATATATAGAGAGAGAGAGAGAGAGAGAGAGAGAGTCTGGCTCTACTGCGCACTAACTAAGTGCACTGAGTAAATGCACTGGGTTTTTAAGCCTCGAAAAATCGCGGGCCGCCCCACTGACTCCCATCCCACCACCCCACTGACCCGCGATTTTTTAGACTTAAAAATTCAATACGCTTATCCAATGCACACTGGAACCTTACTATATGTATAATATATATATATATATACACACTCTATAATGAAAGATTCCTATGGAAATGAGTGTACGTGTGTATATTTGACTCGGTGAAAATCAGACTCCACTTCTCGACTTGTGAGATAGAAATATTTTCCAGTGGCGGAAGGGCGACCATTTTCGTAGAAGGGGCCACATTATGTTGAAATATGAGACTGATTAAAAAATGCACAAGCAGAATTTTCACTAGCTATTTACTCTTTTAATCAAGAAAGGTACAAGCGGAGGGCTTTTGCGGCATTTGGGCATTTGGAGTGATCTCACTATTATTGAAGAGTAATGTTATACTTTTTAAAATTTAAATTTCAAATGCTTTCTAAATGCATTTAGAAAGTATAATATTACTCATTATTAAATGCACTCTCACATCCATATACATTTGAAACTAAATTTAGAATACAAATTTACAAACCATAATAGTATTTTTGATTTTCTTTCACTTTTTTTCCAACTAGCATAGAACTTTGATACTGTGATATCATATTTTGAACAAAGAAAAAAAAAAAAAACCTTGAGGTATCAGATTAAAATATCAGTATAAATTATCCATTGCTGCATTTTTCAAATTGGAATCTCGAAATTTGATTCTGAATAATTTGCTAGTTGTATCACAGATAATAACATAAAAGAAAAAAAAAAAAACCTTGTGGTATCAGATTAAAATATCAGTATATATTATCCATTGCTGCATTTTTCAAATTGGAATCTCGAAATTTGATTCTGAATAATTTGCTAGTTGTATCACAGACAATAACATAAAAGAACGCTATAATTCTCAAATTTGGTTCTAAATACTTTAACAATTTTACCACATGTTGTGATAGTATGTATTTGATGATACCACATACCACTACATGTGATATAATTGTAAAGTATTTGAAAATCAAATTTGAGATAAAAATGACAAGCATAGCAGTACTCAATGGTATATGGTACCACCACTGCCTCAAACATGTGATACAACTGTTGAAACATTTGATATCAAATTTTAGATACAAATTTAAAAAATATAATATATATATATACATATATATTTTATTATAATTACAAGAGAGAGGTCGGATAGTCCACTCAATCAATGCAATAAAAAAAAGTAATTAAAAAATAATTTAACATCAAACTAATTATACTCAATTTTATAGAAATAATATTATTCATTTGAAAATGACCCACCAACGTGACCAACCTTAACACAAAAAGTTAAAATTTTATCTCATTTCGTACTCTTAAGGGCCTCATAGGCTCATAGCCACCACACCCTTTATCTCATGTATCTGGAATGAAAGAAATAATGCAAGATTGTTCTATTGTGCACAAAAGACAGTTTGCCATTTAGATTCCCCCCATCTCTTTCTCTCTCTCCACTTCCTCCTAATCTCCTTATCCCTCTCCAAATACCCAAAAAAACAACAGCAAAAGACCACAGCAAAGAAACCCAGAAACTGAAAAAACAGATCTTCTTGGTTTTTTTTTAACATTTATGGACACCCAAAATCCCCAAAAAATGATGAGAGAAAAAGTTGAAGTCAAGCCAAGTAGTGAACATGATCAAAAAGGTAAAGAAGAAGGCCAACAACAAGCAACTCATCAACAACCACCTTCATCTTCTTCCTCACCCACCCATGAATTCTCCTTCACAATCTCTATCCACCCTCCTCCGGCGACGACAAAGTCACAGCTGGTGCCGCCTTCCATCGCCGTGGACTTGTCTCCGGCCGACGATATCTTCTTCCAGGGCCACCTGCTCCCCCTCCACCTCCTCTCTCACCTACCCATCTCACCTCGCTCCTCCACAAACTCATTGGACAGTTTTACCCTCCCCATTAAAGACCTCAACCCAAAAGACCCAATCAAAAATACCCAAAACAACAATGACAACAACATTGAAACAAAGGGTAGATCAAAGTCCAAGTCTTTTTCAATTTTTGGGTTACCAAAAAGGCGAAAAGGGTGTGAAATTACGGAGCAAAAAGATCAAGAAAAGCCCAAAAGGAAGCAAAATTTTGATGTCACTCATGTCCTTAAGAGGTATGTGAAAATGGTGAGGCCTTTGTTGTCATTTAGGTGGAGGAGAGAGAGAATTGAACTCCGGCGACAACCCTATTCGTTTTCCGGCAATCTGAGCTTAAAGGGTAAGCCAGAGTTGAGAGGAAGCAGAGGAGAGTACTCTGCTCCAGCATCGATGAGGACTTCTCCGGCCAACAGTGGCCTTCTTGTGGCTGCCGGAGGTGTACCTACCTCTACAAGTGATAGTACTATGGAAGAATTACAAGCTGCAATTCAAGCTGCAATTGCTCATTGCAAGAATTCTATAGCAGTGGAAGAGAAAACCAAATGCTAACGGAGGGTGTTTGGGAAAGCAAAGAACCGTTCTGTGGTTTATGAGTGAATTGGTTCTGCAAATTCAAGTGTTTGGTGAGTGTCAATTTCTTGTGTAGCAGTTCTTGCCCACACTATTAACTGTCTTAAAATTTAGTTTTTTGAGCCAGATATAAAGTGAGACTGGTATTGATTCTGGTCCAGTTTTAGACTTTTCCAAACATGTTCAAATTCTAAGATTAGGGGGGAAATGTTATTTTATTTTATTTTTTCCTTTCTTTCTACTATAGTTCTTTTTTGTAGATGAATTTTCTTGTGTATAGATTAGTACATATGTATAGTTTTTGTGAATTGAGTTGGAAAAATGAAGATGGGTCGTGTGTAGATGAATATTGAATACTTAAAAGTTCCAGAATCGTTTATTGTGCTTCTTTTTCTTATATGGGTACAAGTTAGATAGATATTGGTGGTGACCATTTGAAAATTTGATTGCCAAACCATTGAAGCTACCAAGAAATTTCTCTTGTATTCATTGTACTTTTGTTACACAACTTGGAATAGTTTAATCTTATTCTTATATAGCTTTTGATTACATTTAGATTTTAGACCAGTGTTATTCTTTAAATATGTACATATAAATATTATGTGTATATTGGTAGTAGGCTCAGGGAAAGGCTACATTACAGGTGTAATAAAATCGATCGGATCGGACCGAATCAAAATTGATTGGTTTGACTAAAAATTGCATCAAATTGAACCGAACTAATTTCTCCATGATTAGGAATTTGAGATAGAGATGGTATTTCTTTTTCTCTGTGATTAGAGTGATTATGTCAGGTTCAAGTGGGTATTGAGAGTGGGTGTACAAGGGTATTGGGATTGGGTTATGTGAGTTAATCCAAAAAGAGTCTTGTATCAATTTTGTATTTTCAATAGTGAAAGAACAGTCCTCTCAGGTGTGAATGTAGGCAATGTTTGGCCGAATCATGTAGAAATATGTGTTTTCTTTTGTGTGCTTGTTTATTTCTGTTGGTGTGTTTTTGTGTGTTTTTTGTGAAAATTTGGTTCCGCGTGTTTAAATTCCCAACAAATGGTATGAGAGCCATGGTGATGAGATCATGGTTGGCAGAAGCGCACGACAGCAGTAGTGATATACCATGGTGATAAAGAAAAAATAGAAGAATTTTTTTTTTTAATTCGATGATGTAGCTCAATGATGGTGACTGACGTGGCCGAGGTAGGCTTGGATGGGTAGTTATCTAGTGTGATGCGCTCATGTGGTCAAAGGTGATGCAGATTTATCGGTAGGTGCAGTTTTATAAGATTTTGCATGGTTTGAAGTCATCTTCTTGGTGATAGATCAGATGATGCAGCATGTCGTGAAGATGATTTCAGTGTTATTGTGATTATAGCAGATTGCGTATGGTAGAGGGATCCTCACACTCCATTTGTACAGACACTTTTCTTGGATTGTTAGATTTCGGGTACAGTATGTACATGGTTCAGGAAACAATATTTTGATGGGTTCCAGAAGGGCTATCAATTGTCCTAGGGTGACCGGTATTGTCGCGGAGTGGAACAGTGATTTAAAATATTTTGTTGGACTGGTCTGCTATTTGGGTAGTATGACTTAGTTCCCAAATATGCGGAGGAATCTATAATATGTGTTTCCAAATGATCTCGATCTACGGGTGCAAGCTTGGAGATGGAGCTACAGGTGGAGTCATGAAAAATCACACATGGCCTGTGTTCTCGATGGAGAAAGGAGTGTGGATGGTGTGTGTCGTCTGATTGATAGAGTGAAAACTCCCAACTCTTCAATAGAAAGTTCTTATGTAAGTTAGTGCGTGGATGGTTTATTCACGCTTTAGACGATACTGAGAGGAAATCCTGCTTAGCGAGAATGAGGTATCGAGGCTCTTCTCTAGGGGAGCTTGTCACGACCCATCCCACTACGCGTGGAAATAGGACACGTGGCACGCCACCAAGGCTTATCCAATTATCATATAACTATACGCAGCGGAAAAAAATTTCTTTAAAACAACCCTGGTAGTTTAAAACTTAGGAACATTCCCCTCTGAGTTGTAAATTCCATTGAAATCAGAGTTAGAAAGAATTTTGTTCAATTGAAAGTGTTCACAAGAATCCATTTCAAAAATACAGAGGTTCAGTCGACTGCCCAGTCGACTGTACTAGGGTCCAGTCGACTGTGCCTGGCAGAAACTATAACCCTAAATCCTCAACAGAGGTCCAGTCGACTGGGTTATGCAGAACCAAATTGCATAAGTTTTTAAAAGGGGTCCAGTCGACTGATCTGAGGACGCAGTCGACTGCTTTTCCATTTTTAGAAGTAGTAGCCAAAAATCTACAATGTTCAGTCGACTGACAAAGGGTCCAGTCGACTGCTTTTCTTACTATTCACTTTCAGTGTCTCAAACCCACGAGATTCAGTCAACTGATCCTGGGTCCAGTCGACTGCTCCCCTGCTGGGCAGCCTGTAATGAAATATTAACAACACGTACTACTCCAAATCCAACACCAATACAACCACGACTGATTTTCAACATTTAAAACATAAATAAGATTACGGTACTACGGAACTAATCCATGATTCTATTACAACATATTAGAAATCCCAATTATTACACAAGTTTTAGGATTTAAAACAAAAATATATACAAAGGTGATTCCCCCGGCGTTCATCGGCCTCACTCATCATGCTTCTTCTTGTCTTTCTTCTTACCTGCAATGGAGTACATCTCCACTGCTCAGCTATATGCTGAGCGTACAAGTCTAACATATGCAATACATAACAAAACATGCTTTAATCTCATAAATCATATCAATAGTCTCTAGGGAGAAAAATACGCATTCATCCGGTAGTGGCAAGTCCAAGCCTTAAACTGCGATGTCAATGGCAAGTCCAAGCCTACAACCATTACATCCCACAAGTGCCATGGCAAGTCCAAGCCTACAACCATGCACAGTAGCCGTCGCTACTCAAATTCTCAACTATCGAGAAGCTTACTCCGGCATGAATTTGTATAAGACTCCCCTTTGACCCACATAGACAACTCAACGTACTCGCGTAAATTTAGACATGCTTTTCACAATTTAGCGCGTGCATAATTAACGGGCCTACAATTAACACATGGATTTTGCCCGGTTCTCAATTTCGTCATCGAAATATAAAACATGTATTTCTCTATATTTCACAAGTTAGAACTTCATACCTTGTGCGATTTCCCCCAAACTTTGAAGGATTGACTAGGAGGCTAATTAAACGTCGGATTTCGAATTTGAGAAAATTCCTACAAGTTTATACCTGTTTTTCCCAAAAGTCTAAAATTAAGATTTTTACAAAACTTGGCCAAACACGGCTTAAGTGGTATCAAAACGTAGATCTTACCTCCACGAGTTCAAATCTGAAATCTGGAGAAAATCTGACAGACGAACGGTCGTCGTATGTCACCGGCAAGCTCGTGGCAACCAAATCTCCTTTCTTTCTCCTCTCTCTAGATATTTATAAAAGTTGTGGATGAGAATGAAATCTCATCCACTTCTATTTATAGACAAACTTCTCAAAAATTGTGTTTACCTCCCCACGAGTTTCTCAAACTTCTAATTAATCCATGAAACTTCGCACACGTCCATTTTATAACTTTACGAGTGAAAATTATAAATTTCAAAAGTTTTCGACTAAGTCTTGTTTGGGTCCAAAAAAACGCGTCCGAAAACTAATTTCTGTGGAATCTTTACACATCCTACCTTTTTAATTAACGTATCACTCACGTTCTCACCACAGTTCTCGAAATGATATATAACAATATCACAATTACCAGAAATTATCAACACAGGCATAAAAATTACTATTCACAAAATACCAGATAAAGCCAAATAACATTTAAATCACATAAATGTCATTTACTCATGTCAATGTAATATGAGATACCATGTTCCCGTGTCCTCACTGACACTTTACAGTTGACTCACAGTCAACCTCAACTCAAATTATTAATAACATTAATAATTTCAAAATCTCAAATGATGCATTTTCAAAATCGTAAATTTCTGGAACGGGTGTGACAGAGCTAATGTATATAATTAACTCGGGGCAGTTGTACATGTATTAGCCGTGTTTTTCAAATATGGGGTGTTGAGACCGTGTTGGTCAGGGTATGTGCAATCTGGTATTGGTGATGGCCAATGGCGATATGTTTGTAGTTTAGAAAATGGTTGCAAAACGAATAAGTTTTGTGGGCACTCCAATTGAGGGGGTGCAGGTACACCGGTTAGGGGGTGCTGGTGATGTGTGACAGAATAATTATCCACATGTGATATATAGGGTGATTGTTAAGATATATATCAAACGTGAATGACTCAAGATGTGGACAGAGAAGAATTCTAAAAGCTTAGGGAGTTGAAGACTTCTAGTAAAAGGAGAATGGCTTGTGATTGGCTAGATGATGTCATGGAATAGGTCATGTAGAAGCATGACGATTTCTCTAGATAAGGTCAGCCTAACGTAGGCCTGTAAACGGATTGGATTTGGATCCGATCCGATCCGAATCTGCCAAAAAATATCCAATAATAATTTTCGAATCCGAATCTAAATTCGATTATTTTGTTAGCAAATGGATCGGATTCAGATTTGGTATATCCGATCCGAATCCGCCAGAAAATATCCGATAATAGAATTTAATTTACAGTTTTGCTCCCCTTTTTTGTGAAATTTACATAATGACCCTACATTATAAAATTCTTATGGTGCTTAACGGATATCCGATTAGGGAAGAAAAAAAAAATTGGTGCGTAACGGATATCCGATTAAAAATTTCTTTTGGTGCATAACAGATATCCAATTAATAATTAAAAAAATCTTGATTTGCTTAAGGGTTTTTTTTTAGTGTTTAACGGATATTCGTCGGACATCCTTATCCTAACAAATTTGGATTTTCGGATTTTGGTTAAAGGATTTTTTATCGGATCGGATTCGGATTTAGTTAACAGATTTCTTATCGGATCGGATTCGGATATCACAAATCCGATCTGGATCCGATCCGTTTACAGGCCTAGCCTAACAAATGTAGCAGTTGGAATTTGCTTCACTGCGAAGGAATTATACCTGTATTTATACGTGTGTCATACATAAATGAGGGTGCATCACTCGACCAGAGAGTAGTGAGAGAAAGGGTATCCCTTTTTGGGGGTATGGTGACATTAATCACTGGAGATTTTTTGTGAGGGTTGTTCACAGTGTTAGGGATGTGAGGTAGAGAAGGTATTTCTTTATCTCTGTGATTTCTCTATGTTACAGTGATTATGTCAGGTTCTTGTGGGTATTGAGAACGGGTGTACAATGATATTGGGATTGGGTTATGTGAGTTAATCCAAAAAGTATCTTGTACCAATTTTGTATTCTCAATAGTGAAAGAACAGTTCTCTCGAGTGTGGACTTAGGCAATGTTTAGCCGAACTATATAGAAATATGTGTTTTCTTTGCTGTGCTTGTTTATTTCTGTTGGTATTTTTTTGTGTGTTTCTTGGGGAAATTTGTTCCGTGTGTTTAAATTCCCAATAATTTTAACTAACAATTCTATTTTTCTATCTCGAATAGTGCTACTAGCTAATTTGCCTACCTATTTTAACTACGAAATCTATTTTTCTATTTTAGCTAGCCATCTTCTACACAAAAATCTAACACTAATTCTCTCCATTTTTGTTAACAACTTTACTCTATTATTATCATTATTATTATTATTATTATTATTATTATTATTATTATTATTTTAGTGGTTGTGTCAAACAATTGAAATTTGAAGAGAGAATGTGTAAAGGAAATAACTAGTGGAAAAGTCAGCCTGCTAGAGTTTAAAATGTTAGGGTGTGTTTGATAACCTAATTAAGTGGTGAAAATGAAAATTTTTGGCATTTATAAGTTTTCAGTGTGTTTGATAATGTCCACTTAATTGAAAAAGTAACCAAATTTCCTCTGAAAACTTTAAATGAAAAAAATTCTACTGAAGATAATTACTGAATGCAGTCTATTTCAGAACTTGAAACACTGTTGTTTTCAGTATTTTAAATTTGTCACGCCCCGGAGTAGCAGAAATTAGGAGGAAATAAAATTTTCCTTTCTGGGTCCGTAAGCCATGACAAGTTACATTAACTGATTGTCCACAGATACACTAGATAGCAATAGAGTAACTTAAGCGGAAGCGCAAACTGAATATATATACATCAAAAGGTCACTAACTATTACATCAGAGTTTGTGATTTCAAAAGATAAAATAACGAAAGAGATTAAGGCGTTGGACGACGTTTACATCTTTACATGTAAGGATAAAAGGAAATGTAAGACCATTGAAGTAAGGCGTGTGACGCCAATTTACAACTTAGTATAACTGAAAAATCTATAAAGGACATTTAAGTCTTCTGTCTTGAAGTCGCGCCTCTAACTGGGGTAACTGTAACCTTCATCGTTGTAGGCTTCCCCTTCGAAGGCTTCTTCTTCATAGGCTTTTTCCGGGTAGTCATCTCCTGTGAAGCCTAGACGTGGGAATGTCCAGGGCGTAGTATGCCGTTAGCTTTAATAAAAGCTAAGTGAGCGTCCTAACCGAACACTCCTACTATAAAATACATATCTGAAAGTACATAGCGAATAGTTATGACTGTTGAAAGAATTTTAATGAGACCGTGCATAAACTATGCATCATCGATATACTTAACTTCACTCGACTTAACACCCGAGTCACTTGACTTTGTTACATTACCAGTGTAACGCCGTTGACTTAGAGTGACTCGCCCAGTGGGTCGAGCTATGGTTACTTTACTATTATTATTTGCCTCTCCATGGCCACAGTAGTAATCTCGTTTTACAAGCTAACCAAATACTCTAAGTCCATGGGACCTTGCCTTATGAATATCGTCGCCGATTTGCGAAACAGTTACTTTACTATCGTTAGTCGTCGCGATCACAGCAGTAATCTCGCCTTACAGGCTAACCGTTTTTATTCATTTCTCGATTTGTGCTTATCAACATGGTTACTTTGCTATCGTGTTTGCCTCTCCGTGGCCATAGTAGCAATCATCGCCAGCATGCGATCCTGTAATTCCATTTGACAGTACCGACTCACTACATCTCAACTTTCGGACCTCTGTGGTCGACTACACATATTTCCAAATGCATACGGACTTGGTCTCCATGATCGTCCGACTCTATATCCGTACACGTCGACTTGACGTTACGACATCGACTCCTTCGTGAGGTGTATCATATGTTATGCATGAGGTACAAGTTAATTAAATACTGACTATCCTTGAAATTTAGTACGAGCCCTACGCTTGTAGTACTACACGTTAATGCATGAGGTTAATCAAACTGATAATTATAATAAATCAAAATAATAATAATAATAACAATAATAATATTAACGGGATAATATGTTCGGGGGACAACATATTAACATAAAGCTAAATTTGGAATAAATAAATAATAATAATAATAATAACAACATTATTAACGGAATAATAATACGGACATTAATATGTTCGGGGTACAACATATTAAAGCATGATGTTTATTTGATAATAATAATAAAAACAACAATAATAATAAAGATAATAATACTAATGATAACAATAATATTATTATTCACGGAATAATAACATGGAATATTAATCTGTTCAGGGTACGGCATGTTACATGGAGTTTAACCAGAATAATAATAAAAATAGTAATAATAGTAGTATTAGTAGTTATGATATAACACGAACATTAATTTGGTACAATATATTAAACATGAGTTTATTCGGAAGACTAAATAATTATAATAGTAATAATAATAATAGTAACAATAATAATAATAAAAATAATAATAATAATAAAACATAAATCATAATATGGACTTAGGTTAGGGGTACCACATGTTAAAGCACAATTTTTCTCTAAGCATAATAAACGGAAAATAATACTGGCATTATCTTAGTATACCGAGTGAGTTAGGAACTCACCGTAGGGTCGGGGTCGCAGTGTGGCTCGGGGGTGGGCTTTCTTTCTCCTCCTTTCCTTTCCTTCTTCTCTCACTCTTGGCTAACACTCTCTTTCTCACTCTTTCTCTATTGGTTGTAAACAATGAGAGATGGGGATGGTGTACCTATATTTATAGGGGGGAAGTTGTGGTTTAATTACTTACTATATATATATAATATAACCACACAAACATGCATAATATATATTATAATGCACACACACAGAGACCACATACATACATATATAACCTAACACACACTCAAGCATACATGACACACTACACACAAGCACACATCACTCAAACTCACAGTACACTCCACCACTCCACTGCACACACAAGACACACACATACATTGACACACACAATATCACATGCACACACTCACTCCCTCTCTATCTCTCTCAGCACACACACACACACACACACACACACACACACACATACACACACACACACACACACAATACTCATATGCACTCACACCTCACACATGTATACATTATGGTATGTAAGGAGGTGGTTAAAGGAGGTAAGGGGGGTGGAGTGTTGGGGCGGTGAAGGTGGTTGTGGGGTGTAGGGGAGGCATGTATGGTATAAGGGGGGTGGTTGGTTGCTTCCCAAAACTTGTGGGATGTGATCGATGTGATTGACGCGATGCGTCTTAAATTGCGTGTACTCTCGAAGTATGTGCAACACAGGTATATTTACGGGCTCGCATATAAATCTCAGTCCGGGTCTAAATACAGTCTGGGTCTAGAATTAACTGTGCGCCAACATAAAATTTATAAACATTATTAATAAAGTCAAATGTCACCGAGACTATAAAATATGTATTAATATAAGGTCGTGACTTTTAAAAATAGAATTTACTGGTACAATTACAGTCCGGTAAATTAAAAGTTCATTAATAAGATAAAATGAAAAATACAGGTATTATAATATCCACATCCTATAAAAGATTTCGGCCCCGAAATCTGAAATTGGTAGTTCTTAAACATATAAGGCTCTAATCGCGTATGACGGGTTCTAAGATAACGTATTAGTCAAGTGCACTAGGCTTGTCCTAATCGTGGCGGGGCATCGTCATTTACGCTTATTCTCAAAGATGCTTTGTCCTTCTTGTGGTGTCTCCACTGGGTCTTTATCTGGACGATTTCTCTGTTCCTCAGCTCTTTGGTGCGACGTTCGAGAATTTGGTTGGTCTCTCGTTGTCGATGTTTGTTGGGTTCGTGTTATTCTTGTTAACGAAGTTCTAGCTGACTCGTGTGTTATCGTCATCCATAACTCGTAGGGGTCATGAACATATCTCTTAGCGCATTGGCATGAAGAACATTATTGATTAGCGTATCCACTCAAAAAGTGTCATGATATTCTAGCATCGTTGGTGGTAACGCAAGTTGATGGGCGATTTGATCGTAGGAAGTCTAAGGCGCCGTGGTGATTACTTCCTTCCTTTGGGTCCAACAGCATGTTACCTCTAGTAGTCGATACTTCCAATAGCACTTTATCGTTGTCTTTGAACTACAATTTCATTCTTTGATCTGCGTAGTTTTTGTGTCAACTCTGGGTTGTTTGCATCCTGTCTTCGTTTCTGATCAGTTTGATGTGATGACGATTAACATAGCCTTCCGTATTGGGCCTCGAATGACGACATGACTATACTTGACTTTGTCGTAGTTAGCGAACATTGATCAGTGACAAGTGGATTTCCTCATGTTTTCATTTTTGCTACGCCACGAGTTTTCATAGTTGAGTAAACTCTTCTATGTGCTTCCGTTGTTGTTGATGATGAGTTGATGTCATAAGCTTGTAAGATATCTTTAGGTTAGTGCGTCTGGTTTGACCGCCGGTCTAAAGGTGGAATGTGATGCTCGTTGTGTACTTATAGGTAGTATCTATTGATGGGTCGTACATATACTATAACATATATATCGTGATAGTAATCATCGAAATAATGCTAGATACGTAAAAGTAGTTTCATCAATAAGTCAAATATTACATAGTCGATTACCTAAATTGTATCAACTTCTACTAACATGCATAAAACACAAAAGAAACTGGACTACTACTCCGGTAAAACATATAAGATAAACTAGATCCTGAGACATCTAGTACAAAAGTCTTCTATATTCAAGTCGTATGTGAAAAGCCTCCTCTGCATCTGTGATTTTTCATCTTGTTAAATGTTGAATTTGTCGTCTGACACAATCTCGTCCCCTATGCATTTGTGACGGATATCCTTCCCTTCTCCTTCCAAGTTCATTAGCGGAACTTGATTGATGTTCCTCAATGTCTCGCAATCCTTATGGGTGTGGCCCGTCTTGCCGCAGTGGTAGCATTGTGTAGCTTGTCTTTTATTTCCTCTTGGTGCTGGGCATTCGTCGAAGTGATGTCCGCGCTTTCTGCAGTTGAAACAACGTTGCCGTGTTTTGCGTTGGACCAATGCTATTATTGTACTGGACTTTTTCTTGTTCTTTATGTATTTTTTCAGTTTCCATTGTTCCTCTTGGCCAAATCCAACTTTATTGAGGACGATGGTATTGAGTTGGGCTTGTCCTTGCGGTAGGCTTGGCCCTAGCGGTGTAGCTGGTTATGACTTGAGTGATTTCAAAAGTGATTTTGAATAGTGTTATGGAATTGCCTGAATAACTCATTTTTGTAATCACCTACACTGGTACTGTCACCGGTCTTCCATGAGTCTTGTATTAGTCTTCCAAATACACTGGTGGGATCGACCTTCTTAGGTATAATGTTGTTGAGTCTTCCTAACTGGTTCTTGGTTGCTTGAGACGATTGAGTCATTATAGAGGTTGAGGAGATTCTTGCGTTCCTACATATGAGTTCATTTCTATAAGATTTCTATCACATCTTATGTAAGGAAATCACAACCTATTACATCTTACATGATGGTTTACAACGTAAAACTAGAATACAAGGATTGAAACAGTTGAACTGATTTATCCAAAATGAAGTTGAATCTGAAAGGCATATGAGTTCTCACAAATAAAAGTAAAATAGTAAGAATGATGTGATCCATTCAAGAATAGAATGCAAATCTAACAATGATTGAATGACTGATTACCATGGAAGTAATCCTAGCATCTCAAGATTAGTAGGTGATGAAAGTAATTGATAGCATAAGGTCTTCAATGTATGAAATAAGAGCCAAGTATTTCATAAGTGAAATAGTACAACTGAAACCTTACTGATAAATAATAAGGTAGCAAATGAGATAAAACAATAATAGGTTAAGATGTACAGAGAGTACAACGTTTTTGAGTTCATAGCATGAACAAAGATAGAGAACTCATTTAGAATTAATTCAAAGATAATAAACTCTCAAGAATTAGTTCAAAGAATTATAAGTCAAAAAGAATGACTTCACTGTACTAATAATCAACTCATTTAGAATTATTTCAAAGATAATGAACTTGCAAAATTTAGTTCATCAAAGAATAATAAGTCAAAAGAATGACTTTACAGTACTGGCAATCAAACTCATTCCCAAAGGGATTTATCAATAATCGGATGGTCAAGGTACGTACTCAAGAATTGATAAAAAATTTCCAAAAATTCAAGGAAGATGAATTACTCACCAAGGAGTGTATCAATATAATTATTGACGGTAATCGGAGCCACTTTACCAAATACATAGATACCTTCTTCAGAAGAAATGGCCATTAGAAGAGAAGGTATATAATTGTTCACAGAGAGTTGAATGAGTAGAAGGGATATGATTACTCACTATGGTACTCGGCTACCATTGCTACAGTAAAGTTTGCCATTAATTCCTTAGCTCGACCTTTCTTGTCATTTATAGTAGGTCCTTGCGGGCTTGTCATTGCTTCTAGTGGATTTGTCTAAGATAATCTATATATGGCTTGTCTACGTAATAGAATGTTTGCACTAACTTGATTGAATTGGCTATCTTACATTAGTATTAATTCATGAGTTCATATCGAAGGTTTCAATGCTCGGCGTATTCTAACACGATTACTAATTCCGGGGGTGCTACAACTTCAGCGTATCTACCCATACATATCAGGCTTAGGTGTATAGCTCTAGGGATATACTGTAAAGGTTACTACTTCTCAACTTACGATTGCTTCGAAAATCTACCTTTCCATCTTCATAAGTTTCCACGAAACTATTCCAATCGATCACCCTTATCGGTTCTTGGTTATTTATCTTCTCTTAGGGTCGACTAGGTGTACGTAATAACTATCATCCTTCTAGTCTACCTGAAAAGATATCCATGTTAACCTGCTTAACAGAAGTAATCTTAGTATCGGTTCTAGTCAGAATATCCTAACGTTTATAACTTAATGCGTAGGACAATCAGCGAGCACGTCTAAACCTAGTGCTCTGATACCAAAAATCCTGTCACGCCCCGGAGTAGCAGAAATTAGGAGGAAATAAAATTTTCCTTTCTGTGTCCGTAAGCCATGACTAGTTACATTAACTGATTGTCCACAGATACACTAGATAACAATAGAGTAGCTTAAGCAGAAGCGCAAACTGAATATATATACATCAAAAGGTCACTAACTATTACATCAGAGTTTGTGGTTTCAAAAGATAAAATAGCGAAAGAGATTAAGGCGTTGGACACCGTTTACATCTTTACATGTAAGGACAAAAGAAAATGTAAGATTGTTGAAGTAAGGCGTGTGATGCCAATTTTGCAACTTAGTATAAACTGGACAAAAATCTATAAAGGACATCTAAGTCTTCTTTCTTGAAGTCGCGCCTCTAACTGGCGTAACTGTAACCTTCATTTTTGTAGGCTTCCCCTTCGAAGGCTTCCTCTTCATAGGCTTCTTCGGGGTAGTGCTCCTTCGGGTAGTCATATCTTGTGAAGCCTAGACGTGGGAATGTCCAGGGCGTAGTATGCCGTTAGCTTTAATAAAAGCTAAGTGAGTGTCCTAATCGAACACTCCTACTACAAAATACATATCTGAAAGTACATAGCGACTCACTTGACTTTGTTACTTTACCAGTGTAACGTCGTTGGCTTAAAGTGACTCACCCAGTAGGTCGAGCTATGGTTACTTTACTATCGTTATTTGCCCCAGGACCTTGCCTTATGAATATCGTCACCGATTTGCGAAACAGTTACTTTACTATCGTTGGTCGTCGCGACCGCATCAGTAATCTCGCCTTACAGGCTAACCGTGTTTATTCATTTCTCGTTTTGTGCTTATCAACATGGTTACTTTGCTATCGTGTTTGCCTCTCTGTGGCCATAGTAGCAATCATTGCCAACATGCGATCCTGTAATTCCATTTGACAGTACCGACTCACTGTATCTCAACTTTCGGACCTTCGCGGGCGACTACACATATTTCCAAATGCATACGGACTTGGTCTCCGTGACCGTCCGACTCTATACTCGTACACGTCAACTTGACGTTACGACATCGACTCCTTCGTGAGGTATATCATATGTTATGCATGAGGTACAAGTTAATTAAATATTGACCATTCTTGAAATATAGTACGAGCTCTAGGCTTGTAGTACTACACGTTAAAGCATGAGGTTAATCAAACTGATAATTATAATAAATCGAAATAATAATAAAAATAATAACAATAATAATACTAACGGGATAATATGTTTGGGGGACAACATATTAACATAAGGCTAAACTTGGAATAAATAAATAATAATAATGATAATAATAACAATATTATTAACGGAATAATAATACGGACATTAATATGTTCGGGCTACAACATATTAAAGCATGATGTTATTTGATAATAATAATAATAAAAACAATAATAATAAAGATAATAATACTAATGATAATAATAATATTATTATTCACGGAATAATAACATGGATATTAATCTGTTCAGGGTGCGCCATGTTACATGGAGTTTAACCAAAATAATAATAAAAAAATAATAATAATAATAGTTATGATATAACACGAACAATAATTTGGTACAATATATTAAACATGAGTTTGATCGGAAGACTAAATAATAATAATAGTAAAAATAATAATAATAAGAAATCATAATATGGACTTAGGTTAGGGGTACCACATGTTAAAGCACAATTTTTCTCTAAGCATAATAAACGGAAAATAATACGGGCATTATCTTAGTATACCGAGTGAGTTAGGAACTCACCGTAGGGTCGGAGCCACAGTGTGGCTCGGAGGTGGGCTTTCTTTCTCCTCCTTTCCTTTCCTTCTTCTCTCACTCTCGGCTAACACTCTCTTTCCCACTCTTTCTCTATTGGTTGTAAACAATGAGAGATAGGGATGGTGTACCTATATTTATAGGGGGGAAGTTGTGGTTTAATTACTTACTATATATATATATATATATAATATAACCACACAAACATGCATAATATATATTATAATGCACACACACAGAGACCACATACATACATATATAACCTAACGCACACTCAAGCATACATGACACACTACACACAAGCATACATCACTCAAACTCACAGTACACATCACCACTCCACTGCACACACACGACACACACATACACTGACACACACAACATCACATGCACACACTCACTCCCTCTCTATCTCTCTTGGCACACACACACACACACAATACTCATATGCACTCACACCTGACACATGTATACATTATGGTATGTAAGGGGGTGGTTAAAGGAGACAAGGGGGTGGAGTGTTGGGATGGTGAAGGTGGTTGGGGGGTGTAGGGGAGGCATGGATAGTATAAGGGGTGGTTGTTGCTTCCCAAAACTTGTGGAATGTGACCGATGTGATTGATGCGACGCGTCTCGAATTGTGCGCACTCTCGCAGTATGTGCAACACAAGTATAATTACGGGTTCGCGTATAAATCTCAGTCCGTGTCTAAATACAATCCGGGTCTAGAATTAACTGTGCGCCAACATAAAATTTATAAACATTATTAACAAAGTCAAATGTCACTGAGAATATAAAATATGTATTAATATAAGGTCGCGACTTAAAAATGGAATTTACTGGTACAATTACAGTCCGGTAAAACCGGTAAATTAGAAGTTCATTAATAAGATAAAACGAAAAATACAAGTATTACAAAATTCAATCACTTAAATTTTTTAGTACTTAAAATTCAGAACTTAATTTTTATTACTTAATTTTTCAATTTTATCAAACATACCTATAATTTTAGCTAACTATTTTGAATAGCTACTTATTTTACTTAGCCCCTTGAATTTGCTCTTACTAAACTCTGAAGTCCAATGATTGTACATGGTATTTACAACTATCAACATAAGCATCTTCTATTCTAGGATTTTACCTACCGAGGCATCCATGCTAGGCCATCAAAATGTTTATAAAATGCCATTTATGTGTGGAACAAATTGGACTAATTCCATGCTCCTAGAACAACCAATAAGAACCTAATGTTATAAAGTAGATTTTATTCAGTTCATGCATGAGTTTTTTGACAGGTTGTACACTCAATCAAACAGCTAAGTAATTAGACAGTCCAGCTAGCTTTTCTATGCCACAATCTCCCTTGTTCTTCTACTCATCCATGACATTTTAGGTGAAACCTTACCCATGAACCTCAGCCAGGAGAAGTTATTGTATGGTCTTAGACCATAGCTAGGCCACGTGTCAATCTCGGCAGTAGGAGATTTTTATGAGGACAAAGTAATGTAGATTTTTTGTCCCCTTTTAACCATACCACTTAGCTCCATGGTAATGCTTTATTGATCGGAACCACCACGTGTCATGGTCCCAGACCATAGAATAATTTCTCATAGCATACAATGCTTAGAACACGTGGATTTAGGGCCGGTTTGGGAAACGTGATTGGAAGTCCTATCGTGATTCCTTGCCTTGTTTGACAAATTGCAGTGATATTGTAAATTGCCGAAGAAGGCCTTTGCGGTGAAATTAACCTAAATTTATCATTATAACATGGTCTCAATGTTATCTACTAATGCAAATTTTGAGATTTAAGAAATTCTATTGAAGTGTAAAGTACAATTAATTTTCTAATCTTCTTGATTAGAGAGAGGTGGCTCTTATTTTCTTTTTTCTTTTTTTGGTTCTAAATTCTCTTAAATACAAACAGAGATTAGAAAGAACCTGCTTTTAGTTCGTTTTCACTACTTTTTATTATCAATGCTAACCAAGAAGTCCCTTGAGTGCTATGAATTAATTTCGTATATGTATTAGATGTTGAGAGTTTTTACAAGTGAAAGTGTATATAGCAAACCCAATAGTGCGATGACCATTAGTACTAAAAGTCCAACTGTAGGGGGGAAAAAGAAAAGAAGAAAGAAGAAATTAAAGAAACGAATCTTAGAATCTATGGTATTTTATATACTAGAAATTTCGTGCCCCATTGGCTCTTCCCCAAAAAAAAGTTGTTTAAACCTAAATTGATCATGTTAGAGATACGAATTTGATTTAGATACATATTGGATTTAAAGAAGAAAAAAAAAATTTATTGATAGATTAGAGAGGGATATGATGTGTAGAGAGAGAGGACGGATATGTTATAAGTCGGGAGATTTTCAACCTTAAATTTGAAAAAAATGGTGAAGAGTGGACGCAATTTTGAACTCTTAGATGACAAAGAGTTTAAAATATCCTGGTCATCAAGGTCATTCCTCTTATATTATATAGATAATATAGTACATAAACACACACTATGAGTCATTGAGTGCTAAGGTTGTTTGAAAAATAACTATTGATGAGGATCATCAAGGCCATTCCTCTTATATTATATAGATAATATAGTACATAGACACACACTATGAGTCATTGAGTGCTACGGTTGTAGTTTGAAAAACAACTATTGATGAGGATGATGATGATGATATATTGCAATCGGTAGGCTATTTGACTACATAACACTATATACCACGAGTACTCTAGCTTAAGTGGTACCGCCCTCTTCTTCCCAGTGGGAAGTTGGGAGTTCGAATCCCCCGTGGGAATTCCACTACTTGCCCCCCGGAACGAATGCCCTTGCTGGGCTTTACAGTGGGCCAATATGGGGCTTGGGGTTAAGTTTGGACTGGGTGGTGTGTGTGTGTCCAGTCTGGATTAGGTAAGTAATAAAAAAAAAGACTACATAACACTATATAAACACGAACAACTGCATAGTTGGTGCAATTCCTCTTAAAAAAATTGGGACTAAAAAAAAAAATATCAATTTTAAAAAAATATATATATATTTCATACTATAACCCTTTTTTTTTTTTTTTTTTTTTTAGAGGAAACAATACCAACTCCACTCAATGAACCGTACAAAAGTGCAAGTGCTGTCCATATAAATACCACTCTTTTGATTATTATACAAATTAAATTCCACCTGTTGGAGAACCACACTCACATGAAAGTGCTGTCTATCGGTGTGTGCTTCTTTTGAACCATGTTACGTTAACGACATTAGTATAAAATGACACATTAAACAAAACAAACCTTAGTTGAGAGAAACAGGGCAGGCATGTCAATTCAAGATTAACTAAAGGAAATCAGGCTCTTACTATTGTGTGGTCCAAGAGTTAAATAATTATATGCCCAACATTACCCTCTAATGCGGATTCTAGCTCTTCATTAGACTATCAAATCATCTAAAGTTGATGAAATATCAACAGCCAAAAGAAGTAGCTGACTTCGGTCTATGCAACGAAATGAGGTGGCAGTCCGAATGAGTCTAAGCCCACAATTTGAAAAAGTATTTTTCTTAAGGAAAAATTGGTGAAAATATCATTAAGAGAGGTTTTATTGAAATTAAGGATAACTTAAAATAAACATTGGAGATAAGTCGTCTCAATGTTCATGGACCAAAATACCATCATCTTCATCCTCTAATCCTAACCAAACCCTAGCCACCATTACCACTACCTACGCATACACACCTCCGACCACCACCCCTACCGCCTCCGGCGACCACCTCCGACGACCAGTATTTACAGCGAACTTCACTAGCTCACTGAATTTATCAAAATTTTACATAAAATTGTAACTAAAATTTCAGTTAATTAGTTTAACTGAATTTTCCTTTAAATTCAAATTCAACTTGATATTGTAAGTAAAATTTCACTTAGGTTGAAACTGAATTTCACTTAAACTCAATAAGATCACTGGTCATCAACAAAATTGAGTGAAGTCTTACTTAACTCTTATAATAAGTAGAATTTCACTTAATTTCACTTAACTCTTATAATAAGTGAAATTGTACTTAAGATCTTCCCAGTCACCAAAAAATGAAAAAACCAAAAAATTTACATGGAAAACAACCAATGCAATCAATGTAACCACAATAGAGGCAGCATTCAAGAGATCAAAATTAATAACAAAACAACTGAAACCCAAAATTTTCACAAACCCAAAACTTTCACAAATCATAATTTTAAGTGAAATTTCACTTATCTTAATAGAAATTACAATTATTCACTTGGGTTTGCAATTTCAGTAAATACGATCTTTGCACTTGACAAAACATCTGAAACTTCACTTAGAATTTAAAAAAAAAAAAAAAAAATCACTTTTAAAAATCTTAAGTGAAATTTGACTTAAGATGTCTAAAACTGCTACTAACCTACCTCATAACTGGAAATCTGCATCTAACCTACCTCATAGTTGGAAATAGCCTTATATGATGGTCACCAAAGTTTATTGATTTGGTTGTGGTGGCAAAATTCGAATATCGTTCTAGTTCTAGATCTAGATCAAGTTCTTGACCGATGAAGGAGATCTAGATCTGGATCTAAATCGACGCCGGCGACGATGGCGATGCTTGGTGGTGATGATGATGATAGCTTGACAGGTTGATGGTGGCCAAGGTGGCCATGGTAAAGTGATGTTCGGTGGTTATGGCAGAGGGTGATGGCGGTAGTCGATGGTGGCAGTGGTTGATTGTGGCGGTAGAGATCGGTGATGGAGATGGATCGGTGGTGGTGGTGGTGGTGGCGGTGGAGGTGGTGCTGGCCACATCTTAGAGAGAGAGACAACGTAGATACAGATTAGAGAGAGAGAAATTGATATTTATCAAATAGGGGTAGTTTGGTCTTAGTTTTACTAGTTGTTTATGGCTTGTACTTTAGTCCAAATTGACTAAGCCTTAGGGACCTAGACCAAGTCTCCCTTTTCTTTTTTGATATTATTGCGAGTTTTTTTTTTCTTTAGAAATCTATTTCTTATATTTTGTTAAAAAGTCGTGTGTGTTTTTGAGAAGTTAATGGAGAGAGAGAGAGTTTCTCTATGGATTGCGGGGAAGTGAAACGCGAGGAAAAAATAAGAAGAGAAGAGCTAGGTGAGCCAGAGGCTTCAAAAGAGAGAGATGGTTGACTTATTTATTTTTTTTTTTTGATAAATATGATTTTGGAAACGAAAAATTGTTGATAAGTGCAAAATTAATAATGACATCGGACTTTGATTTTGGTGTAATGCAGTTGTAGCCAAACAGTGCACTAGCCTAGATCTGGATCTCCTCCAACATGTATCTTCACGAGTGACAATGGGTTGGACGCAAAGTCTTCTCTAACGATCAATTTGTTAACAAAAATGATAGGGATACACACTAAATGACACACTAGCTTTAAATGCATGTATCCTATGTTGTGTAAGTGATGCACAGAAAAATGTAAAAAATTCAAACAGCACAGAGTACATGCATTTAAAGCACAGTGTGTCATTTGATGTGTATCCCTATCATTGTTGTTGTAATTTTTTTTTTTTTTTTAAGGATATCTTTAGGAGATATCTTTACTTTATCAGTGATATAGAGTTTCTTGATATGTGAGGTATTCTTCATACTTTTGTGTCACTAAACCATAGAGTTTAATAAGGTTTTAAGGAAGGTGAGACGATTGGGCCCAGTCTGGGGCTCTTTGTGGTCGTTGGTCTTTGGGACAATCTGGTACTATCTTAGGCCTTGACTTCTTTTGGGCTTTACGGGCCTTGGTCTGGCTGTCCAGCCCATGATTTGTTTGTTTCGTTGTGTTTAAGATGCCAATTGCTTCTGGCACTCTAAAAGTGCTGTTTCCAGCCCATGATTTATCTTCGGTCACATAAAATGATAAAATGCTGTTTCCCAAATATTTAGAGAATTGCTTTTGGCACTCTAAAAGTTATTATTAGCACTCTAATCCCTAATGCTTTGTTTAGTTTGTTGATTTCGTGAGGGAGAATAAAATGGAACAGAAGACCAGAAGGAAAACTATTACACACCTATCTTTGGTATACAGTTACGAAATTTAAATATGCGTTCGTGTTATCGATATGAGTACTTATGTGATGCTATACTTGATTATGTGATCAAGTGATAATGATGGTATGATGATTGAGAGTGTTCCAAAGAGGGGGATACAAGAGTGGAAATTACATTATGGAATGTAATGTAAATTGAGAAGGAAGAGGAAGAGTTGATAAATTTTCATTATATGTTGATACATAATAACTATGCATCTCTCGCATATTTTGAAAGACATAGAATTATATGATGCTTTACATTTGACATTAACACGTTTTCATAACTAGTAGGTGAATCAGTAAAAATCGTAGTGAAAAAAAAAAGGTGAATTAGCAATTCACAAGAACTTAAGGAGTTATTTTGTAATTAGCAAGAAGTGTAGGGCAGCTTCTTTAGCATTAATTGCCATTTTTTGCAAAGAATATGAAGTTTTCAGACTGTAATTCCAGGCCATTGTGGCATAATGCTTCTACAGAATTAGCTTCACAGTGAATGGAATTATGTATATTTATGTATTCACCAGGTGGCTGACATGGCAAAAAACATTCTATAAGCGCAATTATTTTTCTAAGAGTGCTAGATTGGGAATAATTTTGAAAAGCAGTATTATTTTGGCCAAAAACTCATGGATTTGTGATTTTTGTTACAAGCAATATTTTTGGAAATCCCATGATTTCAGCAATATCCAACTGGTTTTCCAGAAATCAGGGAAATAAATAGTTGATTATTCAATCAGCAATCACACGTTCTAGACCCACACAATGAACCACACACTTTTTTCACACACTTTTTTAAATGCTTGTACCTTGTGTTGTTTGAATTTTTTTACACTTTTTTGTGCCCCACTTATACAGCACAGGGTACACGCATTTAAAGCTATGTCTGGAAAAAGTGTTTGATTCACTGTGTGGGTCTAGCATTTTTCATCAGCAATATCCATTATCCCATGATTTAAGCAATATTCATTATCCTATGATTTTGATATACAGAACATTTTGATTTTGATTTTGAATGTTTTTTCACTGAGATCCCGTCATTTTTTTTTTTCGGAGAATAAAGTTGCAAGTGGTTTTTGTTATTTCTTGTGCCATAATTGGCGAGGTGTTATTTCTGAGCATTTTTTGTTAACCGATTTCATCGTCATTTTGTTTTAGTTGGAGATTGTGGAGTTATTCCTATCGCTGAGAGCTTATGTGGAAAATGTGATAGTGTAACTTTTTCTTGGGTATACATTTTGAAATTTCACCCAATCATACATGTGAAATTTCACATCTCTACATTGTCAAACACAATAGAGGATTTTTCAATTGGCAAAACACAAATGTGGTGTTGTAAATTGAATTTTCTCAGTCAGATGTTTTTAAGATTCAACAAAAATGATACAATTGTAGAACTTTTCAGTTCATGGGATTAAATTTTTCAGAAGTTCACATTTATTCAAATACGTATGTATGTTCATGTGAAATTTCATAGAGGGGTTTCAAAGATATAACAGGTTTTTCTTCATCCATTTTTCCCATTAAGTTGCTTGTGTCAAGTGGAATTTCGAATAATTTTTTCCAGTACTTTTTTTATGAAATTGCAAGAGATTTTCATGCGAAATTTTGAAACCTATGTACGAGTATATGAAATTTCACAACATTGCCTGTGGAGAACCCAGTATCGAAATTTTCAATATCGACACATGAACCACGAAAAATACAAAAATGGAATTTTTCAAACAAGTCTCAAATGAAATTTCTAAATGTCAAGTGAACACACACACACACACACACACACACACACACACAACCAGTATATCGGCACGTGCTGTGGTTTATTATACCATGATGATTACTGCATCATTACATAGTATAACAGTTGGAACATTTGGAAACTAAATTTGGAAAGCATAACAAGAATCCATTTTAGCTGGTTGATGAGAAATAGGTGCTAAGAAGGAAATAAAAAATGTGAACTTCAAATAGTTTACATAATGTAGCCAAACACAAGAAAACATAAGAAAATATTTATCCTACAACAGAATGTTTTACATTCACAATATTTTCCAAATAAAAAAAAAAACAGAGCATGAAACATCCTAAAATATTAAGCGTTGAGACACTCTGGAATACACGTTTAATGATTTAACTTTGGACCACTTGTGTAGTAGTAGTAGTGGCATATGCAATCTTTTGAGTCGACCTAAGTTCCGCGACTAAGCTGCATTTGCATTCTTGGGACAAATCACGAACCTCAACCATAAGGTTGCAAATAGTGCAATGCTATTGTAAACTAACATCGCCATAAAAAATATGGTGAGGGGAATGAAAAACGCAAGAAGTTGATGACTAGATCCGTCATTTGCGAACTCCATATCCGAACGTATGGTCATAATGGACAGGATGAAACTAGCAATCACTACAACAACGTTAAGAAGTAATTGATAGTCAGCCTCCATCTTGCTATCCATAGCTGCTCAATGTACACAAAAACACAAAAAGTTAATAAATATTTTTTTTTAAAAAAAATAGGGCTAGAAGGCATTGTGTATGAGAGAGAGCTAGAGTATATTTATTTCTCTGTTCTACATGTCAAAAAATAAAATGTTAAGGAAAATACTGAAGCGTTCAATAACTACATATTATAATCACACAGCCGTCCTAGGGATGGCTACAGCACAGAACCACTTTCTTTGCACAAATTACTCGTAATTGTAATGCTAAGTGGGACCCACTACATGTTTATCAATATTCCCTTATGACCAAGTCTTCTTGGTGAACCTTATGACCTCTTGTCTTGGTGAACCTTCTACTTTATTTTATTTTTGGGGTAAATTACACTGTACTTGATCTAATTACACGGATCTTCCTCATATATTAAAAAATTATACAAATCTCCCTTATAAGCAGATGGACCTTACTGTAATAGTAAATTTACTATTTTACCCTCAATTTGTTTGCACTCTAATATCTATGTATGTGTGTATGTGTATACATACATACATACATACATACATACATATACAACCCTCTGCACATATATATATATATATATATATATATCTACTATCTATTACTACATAATAAGAACTCAGCCCTCAATTAAGCAAGCATGTCAAAACTTATGAACCTCCTATTTTGCCCTCCATTTGCACAGTGAGCTTCCCATATTACCCATGTTCGCTGGTTTTTTTACACTACTAAGCTGTTCTCCAACTAATGAATTGTTGGGCAAAAGTCCACGTATGGACTGTATCTTCTATACGTGTCATTCATGTGCACATCAACGTAATTCATTTTTTTGCAGACTGTCTTTGCTTCATCTCGTCTTCCCTTTTGTTGCCTTCACCTCAGCGTTTAAGATTGTGACGGACCTCCTCACTTGAAACCATCCTCCCAATTTCCCGAACCTCTTTCTCTCTGTCAAACCCTAAAGCAGCGTAAAATTCGATTCCAACTTCCAACCCAAGATTCGATTTGAATTCCAAGCCCTAACTCTAACAAACCATCTCTCCCCCTCTGCGAATCGAAGCTGATCTAACCTAAACGATCTTTTTCCCCGGGAATCACTACAACCTATGCTCTTCATCTTCATCCATATGGTCTTCAACTTCAGGCTGTAGTTCCGTCATGGATTGGCCAAGGTTCTTTTGCCTTTAAATCTGACTCTGAGGAGATCGAATTTGAATCCCAAGACAGAAAAACTGACTTCTTTTCATTTATTAAAAAAAAACCCTTTTGTTGTGCTCTCCAAATCCTGTCTTCCGGTCGCCCTATAGCGGACTTTTTTCCTGCCGGCAGAATCGCCACAAGAAAAAGGGTTGTCTTTCTTAATTCGATATCGGCTGTAAATATGTATATATATATAAATAAATTGGTGTATCTGTGTTGATTATCCACTGTAGGCTCGGCGCTATGTTAATTTTTTTTTTTTACGAAGCTTACGAAGGTTGGTGAGGAGAAAAAACAAAGCCTTGACCCTGATTTCAAAGAGGGAGGTCAGCGCAATTGATATGCTCTCTCTCTCTTTCTCTCTCTCTCCCTCTCTCTCTCTCTCTCTCTCTCTCTCTCTATATATATATATATATATATATAATTCGCTGTCTATGAATCTGGTGGATTGTTGAATTGTCCTATATTTTGGTGTGATTTACGGCTTAAAGCTTCATTTCATCACATAACACACACACACACACACACACACACACACACAAAAGAGATGACACGTATATCTAATTTTTTTTTGTGTGCCATTTTAAGTGGAAAAGAGTTGAATCTTGTACTAACTTTAATGTTATTTAAAATTTACCCCAACAAATTAAAAAAAAAAAAAATAGAAAATAATTACATGTATCAAGTCCCGAACCTTGTAAAGAGTTTTGCTATATGAGATGATTAATCTAAGAGCTTTCCAGACCTTCACTAATAGTATAGTCAAGATGGTTCTGCAGGAATTGTATGCCCACATTACTAGCCAATGACCCACAAACATGACTACAATGTGTGGAGCTTGTGGCAAACTTGTTTTAATTGCAATTGTGCATCATTGATTGGTTGTTCACTATTTCTTCTTTCTAGAATACAAGGTCTATCGAACAGCCGAATTGCTACTCTTCTCGTTTTGAATTTTTGGAAGTTGGCTAGAACTGAGTACAAGTGCTTGGATTCAAAAGACTAGCCTTATCAATCTCTCATTGGTGGTATTATTGGTCATTATTGCTGCTGCAATGGAGATACTTGGTCTTCAAAGCTCGGGATTCTTAGTGATGAGCAGCCTTGACTAGCCACAACCTTTAAGGTGGAAATTACTTTGTTTTAATATTATATGTAATCTGTCCATTAGTTTATCACAATGAAGTGAAGATGTCTACACAATTTTAAGTGACTCTTTTTGATACGTATGTAACATACAGGCTACAACATAGTGTTGCTGAATAAACCTCATAAGTAGTTGAAGGGCCTCTTTTAGTCACTTATTAGGTCTCCTTCATTCTCCCTCTTAACTACTCACTCTGTTGATTTATTTTATTTCTCAATCCATTTCGCATTTCCTTGCTAGAAGCTCAATGTTGTGCATAATTGCAAGGATGAAAGAAAAGGGACTTGAGCTTCATATTCTACGCTGTGTTTGGATGGAATAGTATGTGTATCAATAGTCATATGCTTTGGATATAGGTAATACAGAGATAAGGATTGGAGCTTGCTCGATCAATAATTTTCCCGTCAGAAACTTGATGAGGCAAAACTGGGTAGTTCGCAGCCGAAGGATGCACAAGCTCTATGCGCAAGTAACATAATTACGTACATGTATATATATGGCTATGTTTCTAATTGCTCAATATGGTTTGAGATACATATGAGATCCATTGATTTGGTGTTGGGTCTATTTTTTTTTATAAGTTTTGTGATTAATTTTTGACTAGCCTACTTCTTGCATACATACTTTTGTTGCATAGCTTGTATATGTACTTTTAGATGAGGCAAAAGATTGGCACCACAATTTGAGGTCTTGATTTTTTTTATTGGGAGTGGGATTTTCTCCCTCCAACCTCACCCCCCCCCCCTTTTATTGAGACTATTCATTTTATCATTGGTGATAAAGATGGAGGAGATCAAAGTACCATCATTTCGTCTATATGATGTGAATGAGTATAAATTGGGATCCAGAGTGATTGAAAGAATGGAACTATTTGTTTTGGATGCCTTGGAATGGATAATGTGTTGAGCCTCCTTCCATATTGAGCCTACAAGTTTCAACATAACAAGTATTCGCCTCAATAGCTGTTCAACTCATTCTTGAGCATTTTGAAAGGCAATTCCGCTATTCAATGTCAATTTGAATTTGGGCCTTTTAGATTCATCAGTTGAAATAGGATGTTTTCTTTTCATTGTTTTCCCTAGCTACATTCCATTTAAACTTTCCCATAATATTGCAATGAAAAGATTGTATTTTGATGAGGTCAGTAGACTCTAGAAGATATAGTGAGCAGCTGTTAGAAATTTAATTCCCATTCCCAAAGATCCAATTTAAATTCACTTGTTCTCCCCGACGGGCACGTGCCTTGCACGTGCACCTTCACTAGTATATATATATATATATATATGAAAATTCTCCAGAGAGATCGTCCTCTATTTATTAAAGAGAGGGCATCTGATTCGACCGTCGGATCGTGTTTGAAAACTGGATCTGACGGCCAAAATAGAGGCCCTCTTTAATAAAGAGAAGAAGCCATCTTTAGAGCCTGACTGTGCAAATATATATATACAAATACATACATGGACACACATATGTATTCACCTTGCTTCCTCTGCTAGAAGACGGCAAGATGCCCCAATATAATAACCAAGTATTAATCTCTCTCTCTCTCTCTCTCTCTCTCTCTCTCTTCTTGATGGGTACGCTGTTCTGGGAATTGATTTGGAGGATCTGAAATTTTATCTCTGACTTAGTTCGTATTTGGATACCGAGCTGAAAATTTCTTGAAATCAAAATGTATATCTATTAAATCAAACTTGATTAGTTTAGGGTTCCTATAAATTTTACATTGTGCCCAAATTTTGAAGCCTGAAATTTGAGATGATTAGGTAGTTCAGTCTATTTGCTTTGTTATTAATTTGGATTTTGGACATATTTACGTAAATACTTGATTCCATCTCTTAATGATGATGTGTTGGGCTAATTGTATTCAAGAGCGATTTATACTCTGTTTTTTTTAGAGAGGGAAGAGAACAGAGAGAGGGCGAGAGAGAAGACAATGAGCTGAGTGGTGTTGGGTGGCTGGTGATGATGGGCGGTGGTGGTGGGGAGGTCCAACAAACTTCAATTGGACTCAAAAACGGCTATTTGACACGTGTATGTATATTGCGTATATATACATATAAACGTACATTAATGTATTGTTGGTTTGAATTGAATCATGAATTTGAAAGGGCCAACAAAAAACCAAATATCTTGGCCTGCAATGGTGATGACGGGTGATTGGGTGTGGCAGGCAATGGTGGTGACTATGTAAATAGAGAAGAAGATTAAGAGAGAGAGATGACCATGCTTTTGCTCTTTTATTTTTTATTAGAATAAATAAGGGTATTTTTGGTATTAGAGAATAAAAAAATTGCTTACATCGTCAAATTCTGTTAGAGGTAAACAGTAAAACTAACGGAGGGAAAATATGTGTAACGTAAATCCAAACCTAAAGGGATATCTGTGTAATTTTTTAATATACGAGAAACACATGTGTAATTAAGTCAAACCTCAGAGGAGGTCCATGAAATTTACCCTATTTTTTTTTTACTATTTTCTTGTTGTTGATCAGCAATAAAGAAAAAGGAACCGTCAACTTTGTTTCCTAGTGAAGTATACGTCGTCGTTCATTTCATCGCTGGCTTTTGTTGAAATTATTTTATTTATTTATTTATTTATTTTTATTTAACTCTTTAAATACCCCTTATTGAACCCTCTGAACCTACTTGGGAGTGATGGTGACGTGGTTCATATCTCTTCTGAACCCCTGGAACCCTTTCATACTTTTTAAATTTGCGACACTTCCGTGACCACATTGGCTCCCTTCCATGAAGTGAAATACACGATTTTGCACTTGACTTTGTTTTCCACTTCTTGATTTTTTTGCCTTCTCAAGCACGATTCCCACTCTCTCTCTCTCTCTCTCTCTCTCTCTCTCTGTCTGTCTTGTCTGTCTCTTTCTCTCTCCTTTAAAAATATATCAAAATACACAATGATGATGCCGAAAATTGGTAGGCAAGATTTAAGCGAGAAGATAAGGTATGAAGAGATTTGTATGTGGTTCGGTCCCGTTAATAAGGTGACCTACGTCCACGGTTGCGTCTGTGCGCTTCTCACTAGCAGATCACCGGCAGGCCTGGTGAGCCGACAAGGTGGGCAGCACTCCCAGTAATACCGGCGGGGTATATGCGTGTAAGTGGTGAGCTCTCTAATACGTGCTTGTATGTGTAGAGAATTGATTTTCCGATCCCCCCTAGGGAGGATAGGTGGGCTCTTTTATAGATGTAAGAGTCCCCCCTTACATGGCCAGTTCATTAGATTAGGAAGCCTAATCTAATCACAATAGATTTGCACAATATTAGGGGAGTTTCCTAAGTGACTTAGGAAACCATTGATTCTTTCTTGATAGAGTCATGGCCGTATAAGGAAACGAAAAGAGACGCAATCTACTCCGCTCCTACCGAGGAGTCACTACGCCCCGTGTCCCGGGCTCCCGAGTATCTCGGACAGTTACAGCTAAACACCTCAAAGGCGTGGGCTCCATGCTCCCATTCCGGACTACCCGGGCTATTTGCCGACCACGTGGCGTTTGGATCTTTACTGCATATTTCTGGACGTATCAGCTGCCCCCCATTTTCAAAGTTGAGATGACGCTTGGCCAGATGAAATTTGAAAATTAAGAATGTCTTCCAGATACCGACCGGGCTCCCCAGCGCCACGTGTCCAATGGTTACTGGTCTGGTTCGGATTCAAAGCTGCCAGTTTGGAAGCAACCGAATCGTTCAGGTGGCAACCGAAACATCACGTCGCGCATTCAATGCTCACGCTTTTTGAGACGACGCCCGATCAAGTTTGATCCTAACCGTTCGCGATGCCTATATAAGGAGCACCTGTTCAATCTGCTTCTCTCTGCAAATCACCAACTGAATCACCCGAGCAAAATACTCCGATCTCCTTCTTCTCTGCTATTTTTGTTTCCCAAACTTCTCTCACATGGCCTCACACATTGATCTGTCAACTGATGAAGGGCTCAGGGCCTTTCGAGAGGACTGTCACATACCGGACGATGTTGAAGTCCGCCCGTACATTGAGGGGGAGGAAGTAGCCTTCCCTTTCGTCCTCATCAGCAACTATCTGCTGCTTATTGTGGGACTACGTTTTCCCCTCCCGGCCTCCTTCTGTGACCTGCTTGCGGGGTTGCACATCCCGCTCTGCAAGTGCCGCCCAAATGTCGCCCGCCTCCTCTGGGGAATATCAGTGCTGAATGAGCGACTCGGGCTGTTCCTCCGTTCCGCCGACGTTGCCAGGTGTTACATCCTGGGCATCGACCACGGGGGCCCTTACTTGCGCCCCAGGGCCGAGGTGAGGGACCTTGTCCAAGGTCTGGACTTCTCGAACAAAAACTGGCGGCGGTACCCTTGGGCCGTGGCCTCCGGCAACTGGCTGGAGGACGCCATTCTCTGCCCTCCTGCGATTTTCGACCCCGACCTCTGCAAACAATCTTTTGCTGTCTTCCGCGGCGCGGCCCCTACTGCTGATGAAACGGAGGCAATTGACCGAGCCATTGAGGCCAACCTGTCGTCCTCTGATTTGGTCGGGAGGTATGCGGATGCTGCAGGCGCCAGACCTTCCTCAGCGGCCCATGCCGCCGCGGCTTCTGGGTCGCGCCGCTATACTCGGTCCATGGCCTCCGGCCCGTGCGCAGTAGGTAGGACTGGACCAGCCGAGGGGCCATTTTCTCTATCCACCAGCAGTGACTCTACCTCGTCAGGGGATGCAAGCCCGCCATCGGGCCCTTCCAGGAAGGGAAAAGAGAAAGCGGTCGGGGAAGGATCTCCGACTCCAAAAAAGAGGAGTCGGAGGGAAGACTCGGCCGTCCCCCATGTGCCCCTCTCTTGGACCGACCTCTCCCTTGCTAATCTGGAGGGTCGTCTTCAGGAGGTGGAAAGGCAGACCGCTCACTTGCAGACGGGCTCTGTTATGCAGGAAGTGGACACTCACGCCCTCGAGCTCACTATACAGCAGCTGGTGGCGAGGGTGACGGCCCTGGAAGAGGAGGTCAAGGTGCTGAGAAGCAAAGGAACATGAAGGCCCCTCTTTTTTTTTTTTTTTTTTTTTACCGGGAAGGCTATTATAAATGCCCCCGATCTTTGTACAATTCACATCCCATAGCAATAAAATGGTCCTCGAGGCCACCTCTTTCTCTCACTATGCTCCTTTAACTGTTCATTAACTCTGTACTACGCTGGGCGGTTAATACCCGACCGATGTGAGAGAGTGCCCAGGTTATGGCAACTCGGGCCCGGATCACCACTGCTTTGTACCAACCAATCGTTAGTCAGGTTAGAATCTAACAATGGTGACGTGGTCGTAACCAAATGTTTGCTGGCTAACTGAATCGTCCTATCATGCAATTAATGCGCGCGCCTTTTGAGGTGACTCTTCACGTGACCGAAGCGACAATTTGGGCGGGAAAACTCCTGGACCACTAGATCCATTCTGATCTTGGCCATTCAGGTTCTTTATATAAGGAGTGTCTGCCTCCTTTCTTGCATCCCTTCCTGATCTTCTATTTCCTGCTCTCTTCTCTCTTTCCCCGTCCTTTTTCATTTCAGAGTGAGGCTGGAGAGAACGAATCTTGTGAGGTTCGAGCGGGAGTGGGATTTCTTCTTCCTTAGATTCTGTGCGTTTTTTGGGTCGGGTGGAACTTTGATTCATCTGAACCGAGCGGGTGCTTCTCGCGCTGTTTTGGGAGAGTGTTACCTGGTGCTGAGGAGTGTCTACTCGTTACCATTCAGGTTAGTGACTCTGTCCCCCCTGTATATCAGGCTTAGGGTTTTCGATCCATACGCAGGTCGTAGTTTGTGCCCATACCCCGCTGTTGGAGTACCAGAGATGGAATACTCCGACTTCAATTCTGCGTCAAGATCAGAGAGTGAACAGTATCGGTTGGGATCTCCCGGTCCTAGTCAGGACCGGCTTCCTACGTCCCTGACCGATCGCCAGAGCAAAGGCAGGATTCCCTCTCGCCTGTCTGACAATGAGTCTACCCAGGAGGCCCCCGTTGCCTCCGTCTCGAGGGGTTCGGGCGACGAGTTGCCCAGGGGAACTGATCGTATAGTTTTTGCTTACGAGTCCACTTCTTCTGTTCTGCGCTCCCAAGACCTTCTCCGGATCAGGGAGAGATATTCTCTTCCCAACGGTTGCGCCCTAGCCGTAAACCTCGGCGGCGCGCACCTCTACCAGTCGGGATTTGTCACCCTGTTCGAGGACGCTTTGATGGCGGGCCTCCGGCTACCCCTTCACCCTGTTGCCCGGGATATCCTGATCTACCTCGATATCGCTCCCGGGCAGTTGGCCCCCAATGGGTGGAGGTTCTTGATGGGGTGTATATCACTGTGGCCTCAAGTGTTTGGGTATGAACTTACCCTCCAGGAGTTTCTTTGGGCCCACCGACCATTCCCTGTGCACCGGGAAGTGGGGTTTTTCTCATTTTCTGCCAGCCCGGGTAGGAAAATTATTGACAATTGCCCCAGCAACAACAAAGGGTGGAAGGGCAAATTCTTCCAGGTGTCTACCCTTCGCCTCTGCGATATGGCTCCGGGGATCCAGCTGAGGACGTCCTGGGCTGAGGAGTTGAGGGGTAAGACCGCCATTCCAACCTCATCTGCTATTTTGGTCTTTAGGAACACGGTGGATTACTGACTGATTTCATTCTTCTGTCCACAGCGGGCTCAACCGAACCCCCCAAAATCCCTAAGTTGTGCCAGGTCAGGATCCGGAATCTAGCAGAGTTGCCTACTAGTGTCTGGAACGTGTTGTCCCGAACAGGGGACTTTGTCGAAACCTATTCCCCTGCGGAGCCTGTTCGAGCCCCCAGCTTTACATCCATCATTCCCGGTAAGTTTCCAAGTCGCCTTATATGCTAACCATGCACTTGTCTTTGCTGCTTCTTACGCTTTTGACCGTGCGTGCTTACGTTTTGCAGAAATGGCCCCCAAGTGCAATTTGGATCAGCTGCGGGAGAGACAGGCTGCTGCCGCCGCCGCTAATGCCGCTCGGGTGGCGATCGCCCAAGGGAAGAGGCCAGCCACCGAGGCCCTGGGCGGCGAGCGCCGGCTCAGGCGTATTCGCCACGGGACGACTAACCGTCCAGACCCTGTGGGGACATCGGCTCCCCATAGGCCGGCCGTTGAGGAGCCCGTGCCCAGGGATGATATTCCGTCAGGTCTACCCCTGGGTGGCCCTGACGAGGTCCGGGAGAGGCTGAGGTCCGTCCTTGTCCCAAGCCAAGTGGAAGCATGCGCCGGGCTATCTCCCCAGGGCTTCCAAGGGTGGCTATATAGTATATCCCATCTGGTAAGTGTTCTGTTTTCCTTTAAATATTGACTCGCTCCCTACTTATTTGCTTAACTGGTCTTCATCCTCTTGCCGCAGGTTGGCTGTATGGCCGCGGGATTCGAGTCCGTCATGTCTTCCCTGGCTGGGAGGGCTGCCTCCGCTGAAGCCGCCCTTTCGAAGGAGCGAAAAGAATTGCAGGTGGCAAAAGCTGCCTTGGCCGTCGAGACGAGCAAGACGAAGTCATTGGCCTTGAGTTTGGGTACGGCTCAGGCGGACTTGGCGGCGGCTTTGGCTGAATTGGAGGTTTCCCGGACCCTCACTGCGGCAGCTGAAGCCCGGGCGAAGGCAGCGGCCGAGACACCTTCCGCAGCGGCCCTGGGGGGAGCGTTCGATGATGGCTTCTTCCAAGGTTACGACGATCTGAAGCGGCGGGTAGCCCGGGATCACCCCGAATGGGTCCTTTCGGCCTATGAGGGGATTGACTCGGATTACTGGGACGTCGGTGAAGATCCCATAGCTGGTGAAGCTTCTGCGGCTGGTGAAGACCCTGCGGCCACAGAACTCGCCCCAGGCAGGGACTTGGGGGACGGAGGACCTGCCATACCAAGGGAGCAGATCGGGGAGACCGAGGATGTGGTCAATGTGGAAGACTGACTCCCCGGTCCCGACTTGTTATTTTTTATTTCATTGCTTGCAGTTTCTTTTATTTTTGGGGAGGCTACTACAATTGCCCCCAGGCTTTGTACATTTGTTTTAATAATTAATGAAAAGGCCCTTGAGGTCGAATTTTCCCTGTCATTAACTATTTTTCCTTTTTTGCACTTTGCCTTTTTGCTAGTATCCGTTCGGTTTTTGGCCGACCTAACATCTGCCTTAGCAAATGCTTTAGGACCGTAACCCACAGAACACCTAGTCGAACGATGTAATTCCCTATTTTGGCCTTAGTATTTCCCTTTGTCCCCTGCCCCCCAAGCATTTCGCTAAGGCGGGAGTGCGGGAGCACGGAATTAAATGGACGTAGGAAATCAACCTGGAACATGGGTGGTTGCAGGAGCATTTGAAGCTTGCCATCATCGGCCACCTAGGGGATTGACCCCGTCGTCGGCTGGGCCTAGGCGAAGCTTTAGTTAATTTCCTGTTTAGGTCTAGAACCCTCTTGCCCCTGAGATTCCCGTTAAGGCAGGGGTGTGCTGGAGACCGACCATAGGAAACTGACCTGGAACATGGGTGGTTGCAGGGTCCTTTAATGCCTGGGTTCGGAACCCGAGGTCCTTTCTGCCTCGGGGTGGTGCCCGAGGTCTTTTCTGCCTCGGGGTTAGGCCCGAGGTCTTTTCTGCCTCGGGGTTAGGCCCGAGGTCTTTTGTGCTTTGCTCGGTGTATTGACCGGGTGAATTCTCGAAACAAACATTATCAATTTTATTTGAAAAATAACAATCCGTAATAGTTGCCCAATCAGGGCTACACAAGAAGAACTTGCCCTACAGTACTAGATTCCCGTAGCCAGATGCTACTGATAATACTTGCGGAGGTGTTGCACGTTCTAAGGGTGACTGAGATCGTGCCCGTCCATGTTCTGTAGCCAGTAGGTTCCCGGTCGGTTGACCCGGGTCACTATATACAGTCCTTCCCAATTTGCTCCCAACTTCCCATGGCTTGGGACTCGTGTAGACTGGTTCACTACCTTAAGGACGAGGTCCCCGACTTGAAAACTACGATGCTTCACCTTGCTATTATAATACCGTGAGACCCTTTGCTTGTATGCTGCCACCCTGAGATAGGCCTGGTCTCTTTTTTCTTCTACCAGGTCTAGTTCTGTCCTGAGGGCTTCTCCATTGTCCGGGTCATTGAAGGTAGCCACCCGGTACGAAGGTAGCCCGAGCTCGGTGGGGACTACCGCCTCAAAACCATAAGTTAAGGAAAATGGGGTTTCGCCCGTAGCTGCCCGGGGTGTGGTGCGGTAGGCCCACAGGAGGGCTGGTAGTTCTTCAGCCCACATGCCTTTGGCACTTTCAAGCCTTGTCTTAATTGACTGCAAGATCGTGCGGTTGGTCACCTCGGCCTGACCATTAGCTTGTGGATGCTCGGGAGAAGAGTAATGATTTAGTATCCCATAGTCCGAGCAGAACTGTCTAAAGATGGGTGTATCAAATTGTCTTCCATTGTCGCTGACCAGGACTCGTGGGATACCGAACCTGCTGAGGATATTTCTTTCCACAAAGTGTTCCATTTTCCGCTCGGTTATCGTTGCCAGGGGCTCGGCCTCCGCCCATTTGGTGAAGTAGTCAACAACTACCACGGCAAACTTAACCTACCCTTTACCTGTCTGTAATGGACCGACTATGTCAATTCCCCATTGGGCGAATGGCCAGGGACTGTGGACCGGAGTTTGGAGCTCTCCTGGTCTGTTGAACATGGGAGAGTATCGCTGGCACTTGTCACACCTTCGGACATACTCCTGTGAATCTCGGGCCATGGTTGGCCAATAGTAGCCTTGCAAGAGGGCCTTCCTGGAGAGTGTCCGACCTCCTACATGGTTCTCGCACACACCTTCATGAATTTCGAACAGTATCGCTTGAACTTGCGTAGGGTGGACGCAGCGGAGGTATGGGATAGTGAACCCTCTCTTGTAGAGGACACCGTCAAGGATATGGTATCGTGCCGCCCGGTACTTGACCCGCCTTGCTTCCTCTTTGTCGTCCGGCAGCCTTCCTGTTGTCAAAAATGTCACGATTGGATCCATCCAACTAGGTCCCTGAGTGACCGGGTCAACCTCCATGCCCTCTGAATTGATCACACTTGGCTCGGGTAGGAATTGTATCCTTATCCCAGGCAAGTTTGACTCAGATGACGAGGCGAGGCGAGCCAGCCGGTCCGCTATGATGTTTTCTTCTCGAGGTATCCGATTGACGGAGAATCCCCTAAGCTGTTTGACAATTGCCTGGACGAGGGCCAAGTAGGCTACCATATTATCCTCCCGCGATTCGTATTCTTGGTTCACCTGATTGACCACGAGCTGGGAGTCACTGTAGCTCTGGACCTGTTGCGCACTCATCGAGATGGCCAACTGCAGTCCGACCAGGAGGGCTTCATACTCGGCCTCGTGATGAGGGCGAAGGCCAACTTCTCAATGCGGGAGTATCGGCTTTCCGCACCTTGCAATGCCCGGCTGGTATAATACACCGGGAACTGTATCCCGTGCTCTTCCCGGATAAGTGCTGAGCTAACCGCCGAAGGTGACACCGCCAGGTACAGGAACAGTTCCTCTCCGGATGCTGGTGTCGACAGTAGAGGAGGTGAGGCCAGGTATTTCTTGAGTTCCTGGAATGCCTCCTCACACTCTTCGGACCACTGAAAAGCTTTGCGGAGGACTTTAAAGAATGGCAGGCATCGATCGGTAGCTCGGGAAACAAATCTATTAAGCGCGGCCACCCGTCCGGCTAGACTTTGAACTTCTTTTGTTGATTTAGGTGACCGCATGTTGATGATAGCTTGGATTTTATCGGGGTTCGCTTCGTTTTTGCCGGACGAGACACCAAAGGTGCATTTGGCCGGGTTCAACCTCATCTTGAAGTTTCTCAAAATGCTAAAGGCCCCGGCTAGATGCTCAAGGTGGTCGGGCTCGTCCCGGCTCTTGACCAGGAGATCGTCCACGTACAGTTCCATGGACTTTCCGATGAGGTCTCTAAACATGAAATTGACCAGGCGTTGATATGTAGCCCGACGTTCTTAAGGCCGAAGGGCATGACTTTGTAACAGTACGTGCCTTGGTTGGTGATGAACGCAGTCTTCTCTTCATCCCCGGGGTACATACTGATCTGATTATACCCCGAGTAGGCGTCCATGAATGAGAGGAGTGAGTGGCCCGCTGTTGAGTCGACAAGGAGGTCTATCTTGGGCAACGGATAACAGTCCTTGGGACAGGCTTTGTTGAGGTCGGTGAAGTCTACGCACATTCTCCACTTCCCATTACTCTTTTTGACAAGGACAACATTAGCCAACCAGTCGGGATAGTAGACCTCCCGGATAGAATTTGCCTTTAGGAGCTTCTCGACCTCCTCACTCACTGCCGCTTGTCTCTCGGGGGCCATACCCCTCCGTTTTTGATTCACTACGCGGCAGTCCGGGTTGACGTTGAGACGATGGGACATCACCCGGGGATCGATCCCGGGCATGTCCTCATGACTCCAAGCAAAAACGTCCTGGTTTTGCTTCAGGAACTGGGTCAACTTTTCCTTCAAGGCAGGCTCCAGTAGTGCGCCTACGTTAACCGTGCGACCTGGGTGTTCTGGATCCAGCACAACTTGCTCCAACTCCTCCATAGGTCCTATCACATCCCGCTGGTCCCGGGGGTCCATTTCTTGGACGTTCAGTGTTTCGGTGATTGCCCCCCGGCGTAATGAGCTAACATAACAACTTTGAGCCGTGGTCTGGTCTCCTCGCAAACACCCGGGTCCCTGGGGAGTTGGGAACTTCATGGTTAAGCTGTATGTGGAGACAACTGCTCGGGCCCGGTTGAGGGTCGGCCTTCCGAGGATGACGTTGTAAGCCGAGGGGGCCTCTACTATCACAAAGTTAGTCAGCACGGAAACCTGCTGCGGGTAGGTCCCCATGAGGACTGGGAGCTCAATCGTACCGAGCGGTTGAGTGCTGGAGCCGTTGAATCCGACCAGGGGAGTAGCGACTGGCCGGAGCCGATCCCGAGCGATCCCGAGTTGGTCGAATGCCGCCGTAAACATTATGTCGGACGAACTGCCTGTATCGACCAATACCCTCTGGACCATATAGTTAGCTATAGAAAGCGACACTACTAGCGGGTCGTCATGGGGGCAGTGGAGGCCCTGTACATCGTCAGATGAGAACGTCAGAACGTCAGTCGGTGAGGAGCCAGTGGATTGGACTTGCCATACATCCGCTCGGGATGCTCGGGCATGCCTCTTCCGTGCCGACTGAGAATCACCTCCGCCAGATGTTCCTCCGGAGATCACGTTAATGTGGCCGAGCGGTGGAGGGGGCCGACCGGGAGCTTGGGCATCCTGTCGGGGCTGTCTGTCCGTTGTGACAAACTCGACGAGATGCCCCTGCTTGATCAGCTTCTCGATTGCTATCTTCAATTTGAAGTAATCCTCCGTTTCGTGGCCGTGATCCCTATGATAACGGCAAAACTTTTCCCGATTTCTCTTACCGGGTGGGGCTCTGAGTTTAGCTGGCTGCGGAAGCAACCTCTGTGCCTCTGCGGCGGCCATCACCTCATGTATAGGTCGGGAAAGGGGCGTAAAAGCCATTGGGGGCTGGCCTCTAGCATCTCTTTGATCTTGCTTCGGCTTCTTTCCCGGACCCTTCTCGAATCCCTCGCGCTTGCGCTTGGCTTTTGGGGATTCGTCTTCCGCCTGGCTGGCGCGTTTTGCCTTTAAAAACTCCTCAGTATCTATATACTTTCCAACTCTTTCTGAGAGTTCGACCAGGGTTGCCGGTCGGTTGCGATGAAAAGACGTGGCCACCTTGGTGTGTTGAACTCCTGAACAGAAGGGCATGATTGCGGCCGTCTCGTTGAGATTGCGGATCAGGAGCCTCTACTGGTTGAAACGATCCACATACTCCCTTAAAGATTCACCCTTCTGCTGCTTGACAGCTAGCAGCTGGGTGTCCGGTTACGATCGGTCTAGCATCCCGACAAACTGGCTGATGAAGAGTTTGCCGAGGGTTTTGAAGTTGTCAACCGTCCGGGGCTTCAAGGCATGGAACCACTGTGCGGCCGATCCCTTAAGGGTACTGGGGAAAGCCAAGCACAGCAGCTCGTCTATCGTAGTGACTAGTGCCATTTGCGCCTTATAGGTGCGGATGTGGTCCACCGGACTCCCCGTGCCGTCGTATGAGCTAAGGTGTGGGGGTTTGAATTTCTGCGGTATGGGAAACTGTGTCACCCGAGTGGTGTAGGGCGACTCTGTTTTTGTATTCGTGAGGTCGTGACCGGACTTGCGGTTCAGCCTCTCAATCTGCTGCTGTAACTCCTCGACCTGGGCTTTGACGTTAGTGCGCCCGGTCCTCCTTTCTGTGTCCGAGGGATAGGTGGGGTCGGACGATGAGGCCTCATCCTCGAAGAGCGTCGACCTTGGGGATGGCACTCTGCTGTGGGTTTGGGACAACCTGTGCCTAAGATCCCCTTGGCTCAGGATGGGTGGATCATCGACCGATTCCCGGGCTTTTCGTCTGGACGCTTCTGCCCTCGCCGCTCGCCGCCGGTCGATGATGATCCTGGCGTCATCCGCTCGGCGGGCTCGGCGAGGAATGTACCGAGGTCCTTTCTGCGAGCGCTTAGGAGCCTGGCTACGTTCTTCCTCTGCATGACGTTCTTGATCTGGTTGGGGCGCCGGAGCGGATCGGGCCTTTCCATGCGTCCGGGCGGGCCTTCGGCTAGGAACGCTCTTTTCAGGCCGCTTTTTCGACGAAGGGCCTTTCTCATGGTCCCCGGCCACCTTTTTGTGCTGGGCCATGAGCGCCTCTATCTGCTGTTGTGTCCGTAGCTGGCCCTCCAAGAGTTGTTCCAGCGCCGCCGTGACCTGTTCAGTGGTCATGGAGGTAGCCCGTGGCTCGATCTGTAGGTCCTCCTGACCAGTTGAATCGGCGGTTTTCTTACCCCTCTTTGGTGGCATGTTGATCAGTCAAAGATTTTAGTTGATGAGAAAACTGTATCGTGTTCCCACAGACGGCGCCAAACTGATGATGCCGAAAATTGGTAGGCAAGATTTAAGCGAGAAGATAAGGTATGAAGAGATTTGTATGTGGTTCGGTCCCGTTAATAAGGTGACCTACGTCCACGGTTGCGTCTGTGCGCTTCTCACTAGCAGATCACCGGCGGGCCTGGTGAGCCGACAAGGTGGGCAGCACTCCCAGTAATACCGGCCGGGTATATGCGTGTAAGTGGTGAGCTCTCTAATACGTGCTTGTATGTGTAGAGAATTGATTTTCCGATCCCCCCTAGGGAGGATAGGTGGGCTCTTTTATAGATGTAAGAGTCCCCCCTTACATGGCCAGTTCATTAGATTAGGAAGCCTAATCTAATCACAATAGATTTGCACAATATTAGGGGAGTTTCCTAAGTGACTTAGGAAACCATTGATTCTTTCTTGATAGAGTCATGGCCGTATAAGGAAACGAAAAGAGACGCAATCTACTCCGCTCCTACCGAGGAGTCACTACGCCCCGTGTCCCGGGCTCCCGAGTATCCCGGACAGTTACAGCTGAACACCTCAAAGGCATGGGCTCCATGCTCCCATTCCGGACTACCCGGGCTATTTGCCGACCACGTGGCGTTTGGATCTTTACTGCATATTTCTGGACGTATCACACAATTTTATTAAAAATGTTAGATATTGTGCTGAAAAGTGTGCCCATACAAAATACCCCTTTTGTGAGTACAGACTTTTCAACATAAGATCCAACATTTTTAAATAATGTTGTACATTTTAATATACTTTTCATATTGTGTGTAACATTACTCAACATTACTCCCTTTAAAATGACCCATTGTTGGTGAAACCAATTTCTTTGACTGAGAGCAACAATGCTACATAGCACCAAATTTCACACCTAATTTTACATCAGACCTTTAAGCAATTTTAAAATTTTGTTTGGGACCCACATTAAAAAAAAAACCACTCCCTCTTGCCTCTCTCACTCTCTCTCTCATTTTACAGAGCAAACTTCCCCCAACCCGACCTTGACAACTCTGGCGACGAAGACACCAGCGACGGCGGTTCACCCAAACCCACCGCGGCCTCTCTCTCTCTCTCTCTCTATATATATATATATATATGTGTGTGTGTGTAAATTTCATAAACACCCGCTATACTATAACACATTTTAACTAATCCCTGAACTATTTTACCCAATCAATTGACTGACCCCCTAGGATATGTACACTTTGACACTAACCCTTCCGTTTGTAAGGCTACTAAGGCATCCCAAAAACTAACAGAGAATCATGTGCCATCACGTGACACCAATTACATTACATTAGGACATATACTTGATTTAATTTTAATTTTCTTCCTGTTAATCAACATAAAGAAAAGGGACCTTCAACTTTGTTTCCTAGTGTTTGATAAAAAAATAAATAAATAAAAAATAACTTTGTTTCCTAGTGAAGTATTCGTCGTTCATTCCTACCCTCTCCTTAGAATACCCCTTATCAATGTTTTCATAACCGGACCGTTCATCGAATCGGAAAAATGGCCGGGTCACGGGTTTGCGGTTCAACCGTCGGGTGAACCGGAATCAAACCGTGACATCATAATTATATTTTTTATAAATATTTTTATTTAGGAGTAGTTATTATATTTCAAAAAAAAATATACATAAACAAAATTTTAATTTTATACACTTTTTTTGGTTCTTTCTTTTAATTCTAGACTTCTCTAGTTAATATTATTTATTTTACAGACACCAAACAGACCTAAGATACAATTTAAATACACCAAACAGACCATATTTTCATTTCAATGACCCTTCTTGTCCAAGGGTCCCACCATGGCAGGGGACTACCATCACAGTAACGGAGTAACCAAGGGTGAGGTTTAAAATTTTTAATCATGTGTGGTCAAGTCTCATAGTAATAAACAAAGGAAAGTACACTCTCTCTCTTACTTTTCTCTCTTGAGCAGTGTGTAAGAAAGTTTGGACCTCATTTTTTGAAAATAAGCAGTCAACAATCTAAGTTTTTCCGACCGGTCTATCCCCAAAAACCGTCATCGGTTCTCCGGTTATGCGGTTCAACCGGTCCATCCACCGATTTTGGCCGGTTTTTAGTCTAATAACGGTTACCGAGTTAACCCGGACCGGAGAGCCGACCGATCGACGGTCGAACCGGTCCAACCAGCCGGTCCGGTCCGGTTTTTAAAACACTGCCCCTTATTGAACCCTTGCTAACCTGAACCTTCTTGGGAGTGATGGGACGTGGTTCAAACTCCTCTCTTTTGAACCGCTGCTTTTTTTTTTTTTTTTTTTTTGTTTTTTTGTGTTTTTTTTCTGAGACAAATATTTGAACCGATCACTAATACACTCACACACTTTTTTACACACAATTTTAAATGCATGTATCTTGTGTTGTGTGAGTGGTGCATAAAAAAGTGTAAAAAAAAAAAAATTCAAACAGTACAAAGTACATGTATTTAAAGCATAATGTGTCAAAAAATATGTAGAAAAATGTGTATACTTAGCATTATTATTTGAACTGCTGCTTCAACGATAACCATTCATACTTTTTATTTGTTAGTGACGATTTTGCCCATGACTTTGATCTCTCTCTCTCTCCCCCTTTAAAATGACCCATTGTAAAACTTACTCAAAATGAAGAGCAATAATGCTAGACGGGACCCACACCTAAATTCACACTAAGCAATTTTAAAAGAGCAAGTCTTTGGTACAAATAAATGTCAGAAACACAATCTACAAACACTACAATATATTTAAGCAAAATTGCTAGATAAAAAACCTCCACATCATGGCTAGATAGACATAATTTATTTTTCCAAAATTTGGGAAGTACTAATTACATATACTTTTTCTGTCCTATTTTATATGACTATATTTGTAAATCTAATTTTTTAAACAAACATCATTTAATGCATTATCTGACATTAAATTTTTTTTATTCTTCTAAATCTGCCCTATTAGATAAATCTTCAGTAAAGTTATTTCACTCTACTAAGAGCATCTCCAGCAATGAAAATGTATATATCTTGTTATTTTAACCAAAACCTATTTTAGTTATTCAATAGTTAATCTTCAATTCCAACAATGCTTTTTATTTTATGTAGTTATTTTGATTTACTATATTTTTTATGGTTGAGATTTGAACTATTTAACTTTAACAGAAGATTTAAAAGTTGAGATTTAGAGAGAGAATATAAATAGTCATTCTTAGCTAGACAAACTTGTCTAGTCAAAAAGATAAATGTTAGAATAACTAGTCATGTGGCTGACCTGCTAGAGCACAATAAACTATATTAGACTAACTATTTTGTCTGAAAAGTTAAAATAACTAATCTGCTGGAGATGCTCCAAATACTCAAAATTTCAAAATAAGAAGGGCAATCTTGAGAAGTAAATGAAATATATACATTTATAATAGTGAAAATAATCACTTATTTTGAGACGGCTAAAAAAGAAAATGTAGTCACATAAAATAATAGCAGAGATTAATACAAAGAAACAATTGTCACAGAAAACTCAAGCCAACCAAGAATAGAACAAACGCACACAAACTTGATACAAAAAAAAAAAATCATGGATTCATCAATTCAAAACAAGCACAAGCAAATCTATTATAAATTTATATAGCATCGAAAGAGAGTTTATTTGGTTAAAATAACAAAGAAACCAAACAAACAATATGTTGGCTGATAGATCCAGATGGGATTCTCTTACCAGCGGCGGCTCTCTTCGAATCGGAAATAGAAATAACCACTAGACTCCCCATCTTCTTCATTCCGCCTTAGGGATGGGATTGAGTTGCTCTGCTCAACCCTTTACTTGTTTTTATTTCGAGTAAAATTTTGGGCACAACCTTCGTACAACCCAAGTTATACAACCTTATGTGGCAGCTGATGTGACATAGTGGGGGCCACAACTCAACTCTACATCCTAACCCAAGACACTAACCCAAGAAAAATCCGGTCAAATCCCCCCCCCCTCCCATTTCATCTTCTCGCTCTCTTTCCTCTCACCCCTGCTCTCTCTCTCCTCTTTCCTCACCCCTGCCCCTGCGATTTCCCTCTTCTCTCTCTTCTCGCTCGCCGAAAGCAACACTCCCTCTCTTCTCACTCTCCCGCAGACCACCCACCGTCAATAATCTCCCTGAAAAACTCACTCAAAACAGAGACTGTGAAGACGACGGGGTTGGCGACTGGGAAGACGATGGCAGCGATGTACGTTCAATAAGTTGTTCTTTCTCATTTTAACAGTAAGTTTCTAGCATTTTTGAGAATGAAGCCCCTTATTTCAACAACTTAACACTCTCAAACAGATGACATTCCACTGGTAATACACAATTTGGCACAAAAATCCAAATGAAACTTTTGATTTAGTGGGCCATAAACATCATGAAGGAAGAAAAAATAAAAAATAAAAAAATCCATAAGATGGGGACACCAGCCCATAATTATGTCTTTTCAACTTCTAATAATCTATCTACACTCTTGTTGGATAACTCAATCCTCAATTCTATTATTGGACATATTAGAACATTAACATGGATTTCTTAAGGTTGAAAGTTACCAAATAGTTAGGCAAAAAGTGATAAGCTTAAAGCATGGAAAAGGGGAGAGATAAAGATGAATTCTGTACCACAAAGAATGGAAAGTGGCCTCCACAATCTTTGTATCTAATAAATACATGAGAGATCAGATTATCTCCAAAAAAAAAAAAAGAAAAATTTGGTGGTGGCCCTGGTGGGTTATTTACTCCACTATTTGTTCAAACATACACTGAAAAAGAAAAAAAAAATTTACTCCACTATTTGTTCAACCATACATTGAAAGAAAAATTTATCTTATCCAAAAAAAGAAATATATATATATATACACACACACACACTCACTCAAAGTGGTGGCCCTGGTGGGTTATTATCAAATGTAACTATAAAAATAATTCAGGAAATGTCATATTGTAATTTGTCCTAAGAATGGTTATTGGTTTATTGGTGGCCCCCTAATATGTTGTTGATGCTTGCACTTGTAGGAATGGAAGAGGAAACTTGTAATACTAGTTCAAGTGTGGAAATCAACGATACCACGATTGCTCAAGTATGTGAGAATGAAGACGTGGTTATGGTTGGGGAGAATGTAGAAGACAAGGTTGAGGATCCTAAGGCAGATATGAGTTTTGATAGTCTGGATGAGTTAATTGGGTACTATAGACGTTATGGTAACCAAATGGGCTTTGTTGTGTCCAAGAGGATTTCCAAGAAAGACCTTGATGGGGTGCAGAGAAACTTTGGTTAACTGGTAATGAAATTTTTGGCATATTACTCTTGTTACCCCTTAAAACTTTGGTTTTATTACATAAGGTTTGGTTTTGTGTAAAGATTCCATTTCCTAGATCCTTGTAAATGTGAACTGATAATGTCATTTTTGGTGCATTAATCATGTCAATCCATTCTCTGGAACTTTGTTGTAGCTTTAAACCAATGACTTCGTTAACTTTTCAAGAGTTATTAGTGATGCTAGGGGAAGAAACTGCATAAAAATCTGCACAGATTCAGCATAAAAAAACTACACAAACTACAGCTTTTGAACTACAACTATTGAACCACAACATATTATACATTTTCGCACAACCTTTGAACCAAAATTATGAGTGTTAAATAAAAAGATATCAGATCACATATTTACTCACATCGGACTTTGATCATTTGATCTATAGCTTATAGATCATCATTAAAGCCAGTCAAGGTTCTTATACCTATATATAATTCCTATTTTTAAAACAAATAGCAAAATTAATATAAAAAAAATATCGAATAATTTTCCCATCGTCGACGAGGAATTCAGGTGAGTTCGTCTAGTAGTGGAAAGTTGAGATCCAGATCGAGGCCTTTAAACAGCTTCATTTCGTTTTGGTTAGTGTCGATAACTTAGGAAGAGTCAGAGTCGCTCTGGACCTGAACCCCACGGCTTCGCGCGTGATTGAACATCAACCATTGATTCTAATGAAAATGGATAAGGCAGTCCTGATTCATCATCTTCGATCGCAACTTTGCGTCGCTATCTTTGAGCGTCAATGGTTCTCTGAAATTTTTTTTAGACACAGAAAATATGAGAGAGAGAGAGAGAGAGAGAGAGAGAGAGAGAGAGATGGAAATGAGAGAATTAGTGGGAGCGTGATTTTAGGAGTGCATCATGGGATTAATTGCAGATGAAATATCTGCTCTTGATTGTCACGCAATTTTTGGAGAAGAGCGAATATGTCATATTAAATTTAGTGAACTTATCATTGAATTCTTTTTGTTGCTAAGCCTATTATGAACAACATGGCCCTAATAGAACTTAGTATTAGTTTACCCTACATTAAATACGACAGGAGTACATTGTCATCAAAGCATCAGCATTTGAAAATTAAATTTAACAACTACTTTTGAAAATTAAATTTAACAACTATTGAATTATTCAAATTGAACACTATTGTGCATTGCCTAGTACTTGTAAAAACCCCTCTACTTTCTTTTTTCAATCAAAATTCTTTTGATCAGCTATCAAAATTCTGCCCAGCCTTGCAAATACCTCGATTCTAATTTCTAAGTTTATGCAATGACTGCCTTTGCCATTTTTTCCCCCAAATAAAAATTTAAATAAATAAATAATGCCATCGCCATAACCTGTTAGCATTCCAAATTTATGCGATGAATCAATAACTCATGCATACACGACTATAATAATAAAATCATTCCAAACGTACAGAAAACGACATTGTAAAATATGTAAATACATTCAATAAACAAGTTCCCTCCAAATAAACACGAACATAAACTACATTGCAAAATATTATGCGCTGAACAAAACACAATGAATTCTCTAAATTTATTATAAAACTATACGAGATTGATTGGCCATCACTCGCTTTTCATCTTATGTAATTAGCTGCATTTGTAATCTTCTGAGTCGACCTAACTTGGCGACTACTCCAGGAAGCTGCATCTGCAATCCTGGGCCGACTCACAAACCTGAACCATAAGTTTGCAAATAGTGCCATGCTACTGTAAACCAACACCGCCATAAAAAATATGGTGAGAAGAATGAAAAACACAAGAAGTCGATGACTAGCAGCGTCGTTTGCCAACTCTATATCTGAACATATGGTCATAATGGACATGGTGGAACTTGCAATCACTACAATGCCATTCAGAAATAATTGATAGTCGTCCTCCATCTTGGTGTCCATAGCTGCTCAATGAACACACACACACAAGGGGAGGAAAAAGAAGAAAAAGAAGAGGAAATGAGCGCACATGATAAAAGAATAAAAGAGAAAAGAAAAATAAATAAAAGGGGCTAGAAGGCATGTGTGAGAGAGAGCTAGTGTGTATTTATTTCAAGCTACATCCTTGTCAATCTTTGTTCTACATATAAAAAAAATTGTTAATCTCATGGACAGGCATGAAACACATTAGTTTGCGAATGGACTAAGGAAATACGTGAAGCGTTCAAATAACCACATATAAATCACAAACAGACAGAAATTATTCTACATACTAAACAAAAAAAATTGTCGGGCATCAGACCATTCAATTTACTCTCACCTATTATTTTCTAACGCCAAAACTAAAGGACTGGAATGTTTATAAAAAAAAAAAAAAAAGATTTACGAGTGAACTAGCAAAAGACAAATTCAAAGTAAAGCAAGGAGAAAATCCAATATTGGCTTGGATTGCCCATTTTTAAAATTCCCAAAATGCACTTTCATGAATTTTAGTCCAGGAAATTCTATCCACACCCACCTACTTTACCCTCTATACCCACCAATCTAATTTAAGTTAAAGAAATTTACTATCTACACCCACCTTTTATCTCCAAAATAGCCCTAACCTTAAAATCTGTCACAATTTCTTAGTACTCTCTAGTCTCTACACCCACCATCATCTTCCTCTTTTCTGTTCACACTTCAAATGATAACATAATACAGTATATATAGATAAAATGGGGTTTAATCTCTAATTATGGGAGTTAAAAACTAAATTATAAACAAAATGGTCTTGATCTCAGAGAAATAGTCCGATTTGAATTTGTTTTATGATTGATTGAACCACTAATTATTGATGGCAATAGAGAGAGAAGGGTAGAGAGAGAGAGAATGTTTCATATAGAAGCAAAACATGCATATTCATGGCGGTGGGTACAATGTTACCAGAATTCGTTCAATCCTTGGCCATCCCCGTTTTGGAACGATCATTCGAGATCATGGTATGGTAGCGAACTGACCTCTTTTGGCATTCCAACTTTAAATCATATGATATTGTAGTAACTGTTAGGAAACTGCGTTCCCAGAATTCGTTGACAGTGCGTATAAGTTGGTACTGCAAAAAAAAATTACGTGAAAACTACAATAACCCTACAAGGGCGGAACTAGGGTTACCTTAAACTGCTAAAACGGATTGCTGTAGTAGACGAATCGAGAATACGGGCTCAATGACAGCTCACGATCTTCTACTGTATTCCATTGCTGCCAGAATATCGAACTGAGTGTGGGCTCTTTCGAAATCCTTTCTGTTTTCGGCTCTCCCTCTTTTACGCTCTCTTTTCTATTCCGAGTTATAATTCTCTATATAGAAAACGCAAACTGATAAGAGAGCCAAAGTAGCATATATATAGGCTACGATAGGGACCATAAGAAGTCAATAAGGAATAGGCTTCCTTATGGAATTAGAAAACCCTAATTCGAACTGAATCAGATTCCTATTTCCATAAATTATAATTCATACCACTAAAGAATTATAATTGCACTCCTACCCTTATCTCAAAAATATATTTCGAGCTCCATGTTATTAAATGCTTATTATCTCCCCATGTTAAGATTACAGATATCCATTAATTAAATATAATTACTGACAATCATATTTAATTAATTTCTTAAAATTCCTTGAGATCCTCTGCTTAACTTATCTGATATGTCGGATACAAAATCCACCTGCAGGGTTTGACATAATCAAAACTTATAAGCTTTCTCAAGGGGATATCAGCAATCCCAAAATTGAGACATGGATTCCATCATTAATTAATATCCACCACACAATTAATATTGCCACCCAATCCAATGAGATATTGACCCATTTAAGAATCTCACCCTTTTAGGGATCAAAGTGTAAATATCAAATGTACGTGTCTACAAATTAACTTAGGATTTAGAGCATAAGCACTCATAATAGCCATGAGGTATTAATTATCTTCTAAGTCAGTATAAAGATAATTACCCCAAGTCAGTCCCGTTTAATACACAAAGTGTACCAGCATAGTGAGTTGAAACTATACCGTTTTCCGTAGTCAAGACAAACCTACTACAACACCATACTGCAGTCCTACCGATGGTGTGTCCAATCCTATCTAAGACTGTAAACCAAAATCTTACATTCTATAATATCTGATGGCCTGATCTTCCGTGTGTAAGCCGAACTCTACACACCAAACCACCTACTATATAGAATGAGAGACACACATGCATAATATTAAATAAATAATATAATACAAACATTGCCCACACAGATTCTAAAAAAAAATGGATTAACTGATTTTATTAAATGAATAATAAATCAACTACATAAAGTATAGCTTTTAGTATATATCCCTAACAGTAACACCACCAAAATCTCATGATATTGTAAAGATACCACCTACACGCTTTTTCCCGACGAAGGAATCTGTCCTATTGCCAGTCCTAATACGAGACCAACGTCTTGGGGCCAACGTGGGAACCGCTCAGCTGCTTGTGGTACCAGGGCGATTTCCTATAGAACCCTTCTCACAAGGAAGTCCTCACTTTGTTAAAGTAACTGATACGTCCAAAAATATTTTGCTAAAGCCAAACTGCCACGTCAGCAGCGAAGGACCCGGACTATCCGGAATGTGCGTTTGCGGCCTTCACCCCCAAGGTCATCGACCGTTACCGCTCGGGACGTTCACACAGCCCGGGCATGAGGCGCAGCAGCTCTTTACTAGGCACGGCTCAGGTCGAGCCTCTCAGCAGTTTCCTTGCCTGGTCAGAACTCAATTGAGGAAGAGTCAACAGTTTCCTAAACCACTTAGGGAACTCTTCTAAATTTGTGTAGATTAATTGCAATCAAACTAGGATTCCCAAACCTAATTACTTACCATGTACATACGGACTCTTGCACCTATAAAAGAGACCACCTGCCTTCTTTATGGGGGATCGCATTCTTAACCTAGAGAATAGCAGTTTATACTTATTCATACGCATACACCCGGCCTGTTTTACTAGTAGTGCCGCCCAAGCTGTTGGCTCACCAGGCCTGTCGTTGATCTGCTAGTGAAGCGCTCCGACGCACCCGTCGACGTAGGTCACCTCATTAACGGGGCCGAACCACATACAATTGATTGTGTCTCGATATCTCTCTCTGGATCTCTCTTACCAATTTTCGGCATCATCAGTAAGGACTTTTATTTACAAACGTTGGCTCCAGTTGTCATTGAGGGTACTTAAGTAATTTCATAGATTAAAACAATGGATCCAAGAGTTGTAAGCATAAGTCCTCACTTTAACAAAGTGAGAGTTCCCTCATGAGAAGGGCTCTATATATATATATGAACATATATGAAAATGGTCTAAAAATCGTTTCGCATTTCAATCTACTATACTCCGTTCCATCTTAGCGATCCAAAGAAGTGTACCCCCACCGTACCACATTCCATCTATGGTGACAATCCGTGTTCCAGTTCCAGTTTCCGTTCCCATTCCCATTTAATCGATCCGCGATCTGGGTATCCTTGGGTGGAGTCAAAATAGGTAATAAAAACCTCCAAGGTCATTTATTCTTCTCCGCAGATCTGGGCATTTCTCATTTCAATCAATCTTCTTTATAAATTCCACAAATTCCGGAACTTCGTAATAAACCTCCAAGTTCATATAGATCCGGAACTTCTATAAATTCTATCATCGTTTACGTAGAACCATTATGCATACAATAAGAGTTGAACATTATATAGATGTGCATTATATATATACAAATTACCTGACTATGTAGATATTACGTATATAAACATATTCTAATATAATACGATTTCTGTAGAAAATGCTGGTGAGCTGGGGTTAAGGTGAGTGGGTACAGAGAGTAGTTTTTTGGGAATTCTTTTTTATTCCTTTGTCTATATCTATCATTTTGTATAGGGTTATAGTAGAATTGAAAAATGTTTATAAAACAGGGGTGTAAAGAACAAAGTAAGTGGGTTTACAAAGAATTACCCTTTTTACTCCACAAAACAATCTATGCACTTCCTACCAATGTAGCATGGGTACTTCATTTAGGCCCCTATACCTATCCCGGGTACATACCGGACACCGACACTCGTTGGATATGCCAGGGTACGTACCCGACACTCCAAAAAATGTGTCCGCTTATTTAATTCAACTTTTTGTAAATGATTTTTGCCTTTATTTTTTAGGATTGTTGTTTTGTGCCCTTTTTTGGGATGAATCTATTCTTTTCTTGTTTTGGACTTGTGATTTTGTCTGATTTGGTAGTGATATTGATAACAATCTTGTTATGCTTATGGTCCTTGTGAATGGTTTTGTAATAGTGAAACAATATGAATTTGTAAATGTTGATCTTTAATGATAAAGCAATCTTGTTATAATACTTATTGGTTCTTGTTATGCGACTATTTGGACTTGTTTTTTATTAGCATTATATCATGAGTAATACTTGGGACACAACCAAAAGACATAACCTTGGGACACAACCTCTATTTTGTGTCTATCTCTCTCCTAGTGGTCCTAGTGGGTACTGTGGGGTCCACTGGCACTGTGGGGCCCGTCAGGAGAGAGATAGACACAAAATGGAGGTTGTATCCCAAGGTTGTGTCTTTTGGTTGTGTCACAAGTATTACTCTTATAACATTAAAATTAAAAGTAATAATATTTTATTCGTTGTACCCTAGCCGTACCCAACATTTTTAGAATTCGTCGTACCCCCATACCCGTATCGTGTCGTACTTGTGTCCAGTATCAGTACTACATGGCTTCCCACACCCTAGTCTTGTAGGATAAAACACTAGGTATTTAAAAACATAACCACATTTAAGGTAGACATGGAACGCATTAAAAATAAATAAACAATCAAACGATGGTGTAACATAAAACAATTTTCAAATTATAGGATTGAAGATCACAATTTGAGAAGATGACCCCTATACGCTAATCCCATGGATTCACCAGATACTTGCAACTCAAAGTGCTCGATGATTTGGGGCTTCTCAAGGTACACCTTTTAAACTCGTCTAAGAACTTGCATTTTAACAATCTAATGGAGCATCTTACCCACGTATGCATTCAATATTTTGTGCTCAACAAAATATGAACTATCACAAGGAAAAAAAAAGAAAAAGAGAGAAAGAAGAGAACCATTTCTGCTACTTCTTTTGTTTGTATATTCCACAAGATAGGGGTTTTATTTTTTATTTTTCCTGTTACACTTCTACCCTAAGGACAATAAAATCAGTGGCGGATGTAAAGAGGTACGGGGGGCTCAAGCCCCCCCTAGGTTTTGAAAAAATTGTACACTTGCACTAAAAAAAAAATTTTACAATTAGCCCCCCCTGAAAAATACAATTAGCCCCCCCTAATATTATAAAATTATTATACTAAGCCCCCTTTCTCTTATATTTTTGTGCTAATTATAAAATCCCTCCTCCCTCCTATGTTTTTGGGTTAATTTTTTTAGCATTAATTTATAGAAAAATTTAGTGGAAAATCCCGTTCTACCAATGTTTGTTGTAATAGACCCACCAATTGGTACTTCCCAATGATAGACCCTATAATTGTAAATGTTGTTAGAGATTAGTCCAAATATTCCTATTTTAGAATTATTAGATGTCTTTTCTACCCTTACCTATACATACAGAACCGTATATAAGAAATATATACAGATATTAGGGAAGTATTTCAGTTACATACAATCCCATTGATTAGGGATATATTTTTGGAAATAACAAAATCCCATAATTGTAGGATTCATATTATACACATCTTGTAGTTTGATATCTCAACATTCTATGTTCATCTAATATTCATTCATCAGACAGTGAATACACAGTCTGTTTTTGCAAGTTATCGAAGAATGTATCTAAATCAGTATGATTTTCATACTATGTTCACACTAGATGTTTAGAGTTTGTAGTATAATTTGACAGTGCAAAAGTTCACACTGTATATATAATGTTTAGAGTTTGTCGTGTAATTTGACAGTGCAAAAGTGCAAAAGTTCACACTAATCTACCCCTAACCTATATATATATATATATATAATGCTGATATGTATATTTCGGTCAAACTCAATCCCATAAATCTTGCATATATTTTAGGAATTAAGTTACTAAATGACATGATTGTAGGGCTTTATACGTTAGAATCTGTTTAATATTACACATATCTTTTTAATTTTGTATTTCACCATTCTTTGGTGATCTAACAGTCATTCATCACCATCACAAAAAAAAAATGTGTTAAATTTCACACTAGAATGAATATAAGTGTTAAATTTCACACTCATATTCGAGTTATTCTACAAAAGGAACACTGTCTTATCACAAATTCATTTGCACATTCATTTTACACTGACTGCAATATTTCATTGACATCACAATTTTCATTCACATAGTATACAATTTCGCACCATAACATGTGAAACCAAGAACATGAGTGTTAAATTTTACACTAAAACCTTTTGAACTATGTCCTTTGAACTACAACATAGTATACAGTTTCACATGACAACTTTTGAAGCAAGAACAAGAGTGTTAAATTTTACACTACAACCTTTTGGACCACAACCTTTGAACCACAACATAATATACAATCGGGTTACATTGTATAGATTGAGAGAGAGCAGATTCGGTATTGCCATTGTTGTTGAAACTCAGAAAGCTTCCAAGCATCATAAGTCAAAACATCAACCGGGTTCGAAACAATCACCAAAATCGAATCGAGCGAGTACTCCACAAGTTGGGGCACAATAATCGAGAACATGGCCTTGTTCCTCTGTATCAAGTTCAGCCTGGACTCGCCGGGTTCTGCCTACTACCGGCGGTGACGATACAGAGAGCGGATCTGACGGTGATCTTGGTCGTCGAGTAGTCCACGTCGGCCATGATCTTAGTCCTCGGGAGGAACGCGGTGGTGTGTTGGAGATTGAGCATCCCGCCGCGGAGTTTATCTGGCTTGCGTCGACTAGCGTGGGGTCGTCGGAGATGTCCTGTGTGAGGATGGTCTGAGCTATGGCTTGAGCTTTCTCTCTCTAAAGAGAGAGAGAGAGAGAGAGAGAGAGAGAGAGAGAGAGAGAGACTTTGTTGATGCATATTAGAATGTGATTTCTTCTCTTTTAAGTATTTGTGATTTGAATTTTGAAAACCCCTAAAATAATTGGGGTTATTAATTGCAGTTTTGAATGGAAAATGGAAAGGGTAGTTTGGTCCGGATTTGTGGTGTGGACTTTAGACTAAAATGTTTCATAGGTTGGGCCTATTGCAAGAAACCTAGAGTAAAATGGACATTATACTAATTAACTCTAATTTATATCATCTACACAACATACATATAAATAGGTCCACAAATTTTTTTTTTCGGGGACACTGCCCCCAAACCCCCGAACAAACCCCCGAACAAACCTCTATTAAGCTCCCTGTATTAATTTTCTAAATCCGCCCCTGAAAATGGGATACACGTATAGTGTTCTCAGATGTTGACGGGACGATTACTAAAAAGTAGGCTTGTTTTTAAATTCTTCTAGATGTAAGAGCTTAATCCTACTAGTCTCTGTTATAACATGGGAAAATATTGGAAGACGTGTACACTATCACACACGCTTTCTTGTGTCTTTATACTATGGAAAATGATCTTGTAGGAAATATGGTTCAAAAATAGTTTTTGACCTGATGTTTCCAATTGATAGTACAACTACTATTTGAACAATATGTGTGAGTACAGACAACAATGTTTTCAACGTTTGAAGGGACGGGTATATAGTTCTGTTTATTTTCATCTCTACAATTAGAGACCTTTTGGGTTAGCTTCTAAAATAATTGGAGGGTTTTTATTTTTGTTTGGGAAAAGCTCTTTTTTAGCTTTAAAAAAGGAATTGAATTCTTTAAAAAGCTGCGAAAAAAGTTCCAGCTTTTTAAGCAATTACTTATAAATGATTGTTGGCCCCGAAAACGATATCCCTGGGCAATTAGTATTCTTTATGTCACTGTCCGTGCGGTTTAACTTGAGTGCAGGATCATGCTGTTCTTGTCTTTAAGAAGTTTTCTCAGGACATGTATTTGTTTCTCTTGTTTTTCGTTCATATTTACGGATCAGATGTTTTGGGAAAATTCATGCATTCGGTTGGAATAGATTGGGCACAGGCCGGTGTTGCTCATCTATTTTCAGCTATTAAGGTTTTGTCACATCTTCTCTCTGTGCTTATCCTTTTGTAGCTTTCAATCCGTGCTCATCAGCTCTAGGCAGTGTTTCATACGTGCAATTCATAATGTAGATAGGGCCTGTTTAGAATCACTTCCCAAACACACGTTTGAAATGTGCTTCTAAGAAACAAAACACATATATTACCATGTTTGGATTACTTTTAGGAAGCATTTTAGAGATCTGACTCCCCATCCAACCCCCCTCCTCCCCCCAAGGAAAAAAAAAAAGCACGTTTTGCTGAAGCAGCCCGTAATCGTACAAGACTTGCAATGCTTACTTCTCACTTCCTTTTTTTGTGTTTCTGCAGTTTGAGAGGGCAAAAGGTTTTATACAATATATATATATATATATATAAATATATCATACTCATGACTTCACACTAGCGTTGTTGTTATGTTCCATAAGCCCATTTTTGTTATGCATGTCCCAGGAAAATGGGTGTCAATCGCTTTTTCTAAGCGCGCCTGCAATTTCTCAAGCCTATCACATAAGACAGTTCGTATTTAACCTTAAGGAGGTGACTATTGGCGAGTTAATATGAATTTTTTTTTTTTCTAAATCTAATGTTGGATAATTAAAATCGAGAAAGTCTGCCCTGTTCTTCTAATGCTATCTACTATTTAAATCCTATAACAAGATAAATATATCCTTTTACAGGATGGAAAGGCTTTACCAGATGGTCCTGTTGTTATCTCCCCTGATGGACATTTTCCTTCACTGTTTTGGGGAGGTATAAATCTACAATCTATACTCGCGCGCGCGAGCGCATAGACACACACAAGGTGTCATTTTTCACTCTTTTGGTAAAATAGAGTTCTTGCATATAACTAATATGTAGTGCCCAAATAGCTTGGGGCACATCTTCAATATAGTATGTTGTTATTCTAGAGTAATGTTATGCTTCCCAAACTTTGTATCCCAAATGTGATTCCCATTACATGTGGCAGTGGGACCACTTCAAATCCTCCAATCACAATCAAGTAAGCTCACTGCTTTATGTATTGGGAACCACATTTGGGAAGCATAGCAATAGCATTACTCGTTATTCTATAGTAAAATTTCAGTAATCTATAATTTTTGTAGTTACCAGAAGAGCTCCACATGTGTTTAAAATTGCATGCTTGGAGGTAATTTTTCAACTTGGAAGGTTATAATACTGTGAAGAGGAAGCTCTTAATACCTTTTGGTCTCCAATTTTGCAGGGCATCAAGGCATATTTCCTTCCAATCGCAACCCATATGCACATTATGGGGGTCGATTGTAAATCAATGCTGATAAGTACTCAAGCTTTATCCTTATTCCGCCTTAAACCCATCCCCACCTTGTCTCTTTTGCGCATGGAACTCTTATGGTATATTTGATAGGATGGATGGATGGATGGAAAAGTGGAAGGAAGGGGACGGCGGTGTCAGGTGTCCTTAAGGAAAGAAGGGTCATCTTCCTTCCTTTTGTTTGGTTAAATAAGAAGGGAAAACGCAAGAAAATAGATACTATTCCACTGTTCCTAACAAAAGGATGGTTTTATTTGAAGGATGAAAAACTCAGAAGGTGGAGAAGTCTGTTCCCTCTACCAATCCGTCCAATTTTGGACAGATGAGAAATGATGGGACCCGAGAGATGCTTCTTAACCTCCTCTCTTTCCTTCCCTTGCCTCTTCCATTCAAATCAGGTATTTTCTCTTCTTTCTTCCCCTTCATTCCTTCCTTCCCTCCCTCCCTCCATCCATACCCATCATAGCGTTAAACTAGAGAAAAGTGGTTCTACTGTAGCCAAAAGGAAAGAAAAAAAGTTCCAACGAGAAAAGAAACATAGTAATCTGATTGAAAGTTGTTCCTCATTCAAGAAAATGAGCAACAATTGTTTCGAGTGCCTTTATTATTCCATGATTAATCTATCCAAGGATATTATCTCCTAAATATCACTCGGGCTTTGTCCGTCCTTAGTTTGGCTCCAGATTTTCTGACATTCCCTTTTCCATAGAAACTTGGGTTCGGGCTTCTCCAAATTTTTTTGGTTTTTTTTTTATGGATGGACTCATTTTCCACTCATTTTCCTTGGTTATAGGAGGATTTTAATTCATGGAATTTCTGGAAACAACCTCCTCCTGCTATCGATGGTTGAAGGTGTCAGCAAGACAGCAAGAAAAATGTTTTCAACCTTTTAGATTTGGGAAATAAGTGAATGCCAGCTTGCTCGCCCTTGAAATTCAGGTAACTTCTTATTTTTCGATGTGGTCTATAGTTTACACGATTCACTGCATCAGAAGATTTCATTAACTTGGATACGAACATTTGAGCTATGTTTTGGAAGTTTTCAAGAAAATTCTGTGTGATAGTTAAAATGCTCTTTTTCTAACGTGGAAAACATGGAATAAACCGAATCTATTCGTCCAAGCAATCCTATTCTAAGAATAGGGACACTCACAGAAGGGTCATCACAAATCCGTGTCAACGCAACATGGCACTCAGCTGGACACTCCTTGATACATGTCACTTGTCAGATACACCAAAATCTTTCTATTTTTGTTTGTTCGGACATGCATTAGATACATGACGAAAACACTTGGATACTTTTACATCAAAATGTAAATATTGTCCAAATTTTGAAAACAAAAGTAGAAGTTGAAAAGTGGATAGGGCCTCTTAGTGATGACGATAATTAAGATTCTTTAAACTCACAATTTGGAAATATGAATAGATGTGGTCTAGGGAATTATCGTATGCAATCAAATAGGGATTCCAAAATTAGAAAAAGTTGGGACCTTCTTAAATTAAAGACAATTAGGCAGCTATGGACCATACCATTTCCTTGCAAATGTGAATAAATCTAAATACATGTTTTTCATTTTGTTGTGTTCCCACTGTGTGTGTGTCCTAGCATGTTAGAATTTGTCGTGTTGCCATATAGCATTGTATCATGGCCGAGTTTCAATATCTGCACATGTGCTTCTTAGATACTATCTACTGAATTAGCAAGGTTTCTTTATTCAAGAACAATTGCGGAAGCTTTTGAAACAACCACTTTGAACCTAAACACTATAGAGTCCATTGTGATCTAAAATTTCAGCATTTGGCTGGGCCAAGGAATTTCATTGATGACAGAATTTCCACATTCGAGGTGGATGTCCTTATTGTCTCATTAAATCCTGAAGTAAAGCGATCCATGGATGATTTTCAAGTGAAGGGACATTCATTTCAGTTGTGTTCGGCTTAATTGTGACAGAGTGCTTATACATGTATATCGCAGCAACGGTTCTGAAATAAGAGAGATTGGATTTTTTGCTTGCTTGCTGGCTGACTAATTGGCAAAAGGAGAGTAGTAACTTATATTGGACATTCAGAGAAAGTGATGGATCATTTTCATCCAAGTCCTCTGTTTCAAACTGGTTCAACATAATTTTATATAGGAGACGAGTTCATTTGAGCCAATGAATACTGAAATCTTTTGTTAGTAGTTATTGTAATGATTGAAAGAAAATTATATATCATTTGTGAAAATTTAGGGAGGGATAGCAAATGGCTTTGAACATAAATGTATAATTTCTTTTGCACCAATAAATTAGGTACTTGTGATGTTGCCCTCACAATTAATGCTTCTTCTGTTTGGTCTTTTGATATTTTGACACTAGACTGAGATTTGCTTTAATTACACGGACATGTGCACTGAGGTTTGCTTTAATTCTTGTCCTTTTGAGCTCACCGAGGTTTTATTTTTCTAGCGTTATTAAACCTCTAAGGCTCTGTTTAGTTCATGGATTTAGTGATAAAACTGATGAAAACACATGTTTTGTTTGGTTAATACTTAATAATGAAATAGGGAGACAAAGCAGGGAACACAACAGGAGGAAAAAAAAAAAAAAAAAAATTGAAGGTGAAAATAATATTGCAAAATTCAAATTTTCACACTTCCTCATTTATCGACTTTCTATTATGTTTAGAAAATTTTATTTCAAATCTTATCTAAATAGGGAATAGTTTTTCAAATCTTAGGCTCTGTTTGGTTCATGAATTTAGTGAGAGAGAAGGAAAGAGTACTCTTAGATTTTATTTATCTATTTTTCCCTAATGGTATATAAGCATGATCAAATGAAAATCCAAAGAAAAGTACCAGAGTTATAGATGTTCAAACTTTTCAATATATAGTAGCAGTTCAAACAAAATTGCAAGTTGCTCAAACTTTTCAAGAGAGAGAGAGAGTTTCAAACATCTTATTTTGCATTTCAATACATTGAAAATTAGACCAAACCATGCATAAGCATAGTATTAATACATGTCTTAATTCAACGTACGCAAAAACATAGTCCTTGAACATGTGAGCTTTTTTAACATGGGACAATTCTAATACCCATCTCTTTTCGTGCAAACTCAACAAGGTTGATGATCTCGTCCTCCTCGACGTACCCATTACCATCGGTGTCCGCGGACCTCACTCCTTTCTTACCCTTCCGACCAGTCCACCACCACCCTCCGGTGGCCCGGATGGCATCCCGGAGCTCATCTCGGCTTATCCGACCATCTTTGTCACCGTCAAATTTCTTTATCCAATCCTTGAACTTCTCGATGGTCATTTCAGTAGTCTTGCCATCGCTAGGGGCGGATCGAGTTGCATAGCCACGGTTGATATCCACGATGGTCATTATTTCTAGTAATTTAGAAGTTTTCTCTTCAAGAACTCAATGATGGGTTTGTGAAGGTTTCTCAAATTTATATAACTGTGTTTCTCTTCATTTTCAAAATGAAATAGTAAATAAAATGTCGGTGGAACTCTTGCTTTCTAATGGAATAAGAATAAAATTAAAGTGGCAAAAATGTATATCTCCAATAAAGCTAACTGTAGATACGAAAAATCGTTATTAACGTATAGTGACTTTCCACTATTCGTGTGGACCATAAACCCACAAAAAATGTACTTTGAAAGAGTAAGAAGAGAAGAAAAAACTCATTAGGAGTACGCTTAGTTATGGTAAGGTCAATTGATTAATGGTTCAAGGACAACGACACTTTAGTATATTTAGGGTGTGTTTGATAACCTAATTAAGTGGTGAAAATAAAAAATTTTAGCACTTAAGTTTTTTCAGTGCGTTTGATAATGAACCACTTAGTTGAAAAAGCAGCCAAAAATTTACTGAAAATGTTCAGTGAAAATTTTCTACTGAAAATAATCACTGAATGCAATCCTTTTTAGTTATTGAAACACTGTTTTCAATATTGCAAGTACAAGTCACTTAAAATTTTCAGTACTTAAATTCAACACTTAATTTTCAGTTTTATCAAACATACCCTTACTTAATTAATTATGTAACTGGAGATAATTTTCTGACACATGTGTGTTAAGTTTATGTGTTATAATACTGCTTATGTAAATTACTTGAATTAATCAGATTAATTTCCGAACGGCCAAAATAGGCAGTTTTCGTGATGCTTAATTAAACTGGTATTTAGATTGAGTAACTCTACACTTCTCAATTTTTTATTATATATATATATATATATATATATTTTTTTTTTTCAAAAAGTGTTGCCTAATACATGTGACAGTGAGACCTTCTTCAATGGTGGGATTATTTCAACATCAACGAATCAATATTAACTGGGCTCATTGCCACGTGTTGGAGAAACACTTTTGGGAAATTTTTTTTTTGGAAAACATAGCATTACTCATTGAGATTAGGAGTAATAGTAATGCTAGAACTACACAAAATTTCACACAAAACAATTGTGACCTTTTATTCTAGTGGATCTTGTATCGACCCATGTGTTTCTTACATGGGGGTCCATTGGAATCAAGGGACATGATTGTTTTGTATTGAATTTTGTGTGAAATTTTGTATGAGTCTAGCACTATTATTAGATTAGACAATCACTGTGGTAGTGAGATTTTCTTTCCAGCATATATGTTTGCCCATAAAGTCTACAAAAACTTGCAGGTTTGTAAGAGCATCACTAAGGGGAAAAAAAAATGCAATTAATACCATGGTTAGTATCACAGCGAATAATTTATCCATTAGTCCCACCTATTTTTGGGAAAAAATCCACCCCAACTAAGCAAGTACAACTATATGTATTAATCATTATACCAAATGACGTGATATATATATTCCCGTTGTACCCAATATTTTGTTGTGCGGTTAGGTCCCAATTAATACCCTATAATTAAGATCACATCCATCATGAATATAAAAGAGATAATTCACATATGATAGTAAGAGAAAAATAGATCATCTAACACAAGAATAATAACAAAAACCAAACAGGATGCACAAAGATTTTTTCTATGTGGTTCGGCCCAACCAACATGCCTACGTCCACATGACTTCTTTTATTGATAATCATTGATTACATACCTCTTTCTCTCTCTCACACACACATATACACCAAGTTTGAACATTTATATTCTAACTCATCTTAAAATAAAGGCTTCCAATCCGCCTCTACCATCACCATGGCATCGTAGCCATACCTTCACCATCTTCATAGCATTGCATTCTTGCAGCACCCCGGTGGCCGCCTCCACAATGCTACTGCACCCAACAACGATGAGCACCCATTAGGCCACCCTCATCTTCACCATCCGCCCGGTGGGCGGAAAGCACACCGGCACTTGTTCTCTTACTTGGGTTCTCCCAAGGATCTTGACTCTCCTTTTTTCTATCTCTAGGTTTAAGATTCAGATATATCTCTATACATCATATCATTCTATATATATAGATATACACAATCCTAATCCGAGTAGAAGAATATTTACCCACATGGAAATATTTCTTCTCTAAGAAACTAATCTATACAAGTATTTCTATATAATAGGAGACTAATCATTTTTGAAAACTTACCCAAAAGGGCTATCCTAATCAACATAGGAAAGCTGCCTCTCGCCTAAATTTCCCTTTGCTGCTCCCGTTCGGGCGACATTCCAGCTCTGAGAAAATTTTCCCAATTTCCAACATATTTACTCCTCCAATAGGACATTGTATTAAGTAGACGTGTAAAAAATACCCTGCCCGAAGCCCAATCTCGAAAAACATGCATTAAGTCCGGTCAAAGTCTGAGGTAGGGGTAGCCCGGCCCTAGCATTCCTGGGTAGGGCTTGGGCCTTCCTCTTGAAGCTCGAGCCTGACTTGAGACCCGCATAGAAGTCTGACTAGAAGCTTTCCAACAATAAAAAAAATTCCCTTTTAAGAATTTAGAATGTGCAAAATTCCAAGTTGTAATATTCGAAGTTATTTCCAATATATGAATAAATGATAGTTACAAAACAAGATACAGGGAGTAATGCTACAGTTCACAAAATTGAGTTTAGTCCCTGATTATTGGGTTTATGAGACTAAATGACCTTAAAAATTTACACTTTTTGTGCAAAGTCCCTGCTCACGTATAAATTTTGTGAAAAGTCCATGTCACGTGTATGTAGCATATAAGTGGTTCAATACAACAAATTGCATTCTGGGACAAAACTACTCATGTATAATCGTTCTTCTTAATTATCAACGAATCATAAACCTTAAAAACTAAGGCGACGGAGGTGCATGGCGATGTGCGATGTCGACAATGAAATTAGTTTTGTGAAATTCATAAATTTCACAAAAGTAGTAAAGTGGTTTTGAGAAAATTTGAAGGATTTTTCTTTAAGTGCAGAGACTTTTCACCATTTTTTTTTTCCGCTTAGGACTATATAAGTACTATAAAATGTCTTTATCACTAATTAACCCACATACATGCATATATATATATATACATACACATTATATGAGTAATGCTATGCTTCTCAAATTTCTATCCCAAAAGTGATTCCCAAATGATCTGGTAGTGGGACCAGGAAAATAATTTCTAATCAAAATTAAACTGGTCCCACTGTATTAGACCTGGCCCCACTGCCACATAATTTGGAAAGCACTTTTGGGATAAAAATTTGGGAACAACATTACTCTCTCTCTCTCTCTCTCTCTCTCTCTCTCTCTCTATATATATATATATATATAAATAAAGATATTGAAGGTTTGTTTAAAAAGACAGTTAAATACAACCAAAAACTCGAAGGGGTGCTCCATAGACAGTTAAATATGTTATGCTCCGGAACAGTAAATAGAAAAAAATAAATTTCCTTTTTGGGTCCATAGGGAATGATGGGTGAATGTCACTAATTGTCCACACCACACAGTACTAGTCCAACTAATAAACAGGAATAGTAAACAAAACTGAATATACAATAACAATTCTATCCATTACAATGTCAGAGTGGTCCTTAGGATCACAATAGATTTGGAGACAACATATGCCCAAGTACCCGCTAAAATAAAGTTCAATAGGAAAAATAGTAATATAAACTAAATATAACTCCTTTATCTGTAGCTGGCATAAGGGTAGTCGTCAACGTAGTAATCTTTCCCGACATAATCGTCATTAGTAGGGTCATCTTCTGCATAATCCAACTTCGAGTAGTAGCCATTATTGTAGGCTCCATCACCTGTATTAATAGGGACAGGGTAGTCTGGACGGGGAATGTCCAGGCATAAACGCCACCAGCTAATTACTTCAGCTGAGTAAACAGAAACTCCCACAGTATCATAGGTATAACGTGCTTAGCAATTATGAATGATATAAAGTAGTGATACTAATAATATCTTTTCCTCTTTTATTCCGAACTCAACACTATCCGATTCTTACCATCTTCCAACTCTAAAACTAATTGTACTAGCCCTGACTGACTATACCGAACTGATTATATCATCATGACATACTAGTGTTCTTGTTCAACGCTTTTAAGAACTCTTACTGTTCACCACTTTTAAGACCTCTTGTGAACACTATACATCGTTCTCATATAACGACTAGTCTATGGACGTATAGGCCATTTACTCTTGTTCACTACTTTTAAGAACTCGATCTTTTTGCTCACCGCTTTTAAGAACGCTTGCGAGTACTATACACCCATAGCTCCCACGATCCTGGTCAAATCCTTGTTAGTCACTTATTGGATTCAACTTGAGCGAATCATCAGCTCGACTAAACACAACCTTGAAAGTAACTAATACCCCACTGGCTCAGTCACCAAGTTATCTACTGTGGTGTGGTTATCCAGTGTTACCCACCGTTATATCTCAAATCTCATCTCATTATCGCGTTGTATTAGTACTAACATTCTGAACCCTACTACGTTACTCACCATATTATCTCAATCTCATTATCATATCCCATTACCTCCGTAATCCATAATATCGCATAATAGAAACATGGAACATCAATTAAACAGCTAAGCGTTATGAATTATAAACTAAAGTAAACATTTAAGTTCTGCTTTGTTCGATCGATTGCAGTCATCTCAATCGCTAGAAGAAAGTGAAGTTTGATCGATTGAAGTATTCTCGATCGATTGAAGTGGAGGTGGTCTCGATTGATTGAAGTCATTTCGATCGATTGAGACTAAGTGTGTTTGATCAATTGAACCTTGCTCAATCGCTCGAAAGTCGTCTTCTCCAGATTCTAGTAGTGAACATCCAGAAGTACTAGGGCGTGTTTGGGTCCTCATTAAACATCCAAAAACTTGTAAAACATTATACTTATGCTACTGAGTGAGTTTGGAACTCACCGAATGTCGTAAGGGCGTGTTTGGTAAAGCGCAAGCTCCGAGCTTCTCCAATGGCCTTCTCTCTCTCCTCTGTCTCTGCCTCCTTTCTCTCTCTGTCTCTGATCTTCTCCTTCTTCTTCTTCTTCTTCTTCTCTGTCCGTATCTCTCTCTCTCTCTCTCTGACTGAATATATATAGATATGTGTGTATATATGTATATATAGAGTGTGTATGTGTATAAAACTATACATATCTCACTCTCTCTTGCTCCCTGGTGCAGCAAATTAATACCCACGAGCACAACACATATATATATAGAGGGGACGGGGGTGCAATGTGGCAGTCCAGTGTAGAACTGAGATGAAATATCTAGGCGCGTTCGATCGATCGAAGCTACTTCGATCGCTTGAGAGTAGGTCGGCCACTTATCGACCGATTCGATCGATTGAACAAGGGAACACGTAATAAATTCATGTCAGCAGGATTTCGATCGATTGAACAGGGTTCGATCACTTGAAGAAAGAAATTCTTGATTGCTCGAAATGACTTCGATCGATTGAAAATAAAACTTCAAATATGATCAAAGGAAGCATATAAAATCTCCTCGTATTAGTAATTACTGAAAATACAGGGTATTACAAAATATGACCAAAAGACTGTGAAATACGACTTCTACGGGGTATGTTAGCCCCCAAAAATTAAAGGAAGTTAACGACCTTTGAGGTTAAAGAAAAAAGAAAAAGATGTAGGGACCTATGGTTGAAAAGTGTTCATAATAGGGACTTATAGTCAAGTGCTCCCTTTTTTTAATTGCCATCCTAAGATAAATTTAAAAAGTCCACTTAGACCCCTACCCAAGGACATAGAGTCGGACCTGGGCAGTAAATCCCTTAAGCTTGACCCGAAAGAGAGACTTAAATCTATCGATCAAAGTCCAAGTCCGATCAATGACAGACCAGGCCATGCATTTTGACGCTCTTAATTTTAAGTTGCCAAAACGCCATTTGGACAACAAGGGCACTCCAACCACATATGATATGACAAAGTAAGCTGCCATTTTAGTAGTTTAAGTATTTTAATGCATTGCAAATTAACCTTGATGCGTTTTCAATTGACTGGTCAATCGCTAGTAGTTTACTACCCAATAGCACTTTAATTGGTGATGCTCTTGCAAAGCCATCCACTTGTAATGGTTGGGAATCGTTCAGGTGGCCTACTAATTCCTCAAAATTCTCAATTATCAATCTTTTGATTTAATTTTTTATATTTCGTGATGCCTAGCAAGTTGGGATGATACTTCCTTTTTCCCAACAACACTGGTGGAAAGCAAATTAACTAACCATTGTTTTATCTAAATTGCCAACTTGAGAAGCATTAGGTTCCTTCAGCAAAAAATAAAATCTAGCAGAGCATATATATCTCTTTTCAAGCATCTAGGAACAATTTTGTACTCTCTTTTTTGGATTTATTTACCATTTTTCCAAAGAAAAAAAAAAATACTAAGAACAACTTTATTCCAACATTTTATGCTTTATTAATTGCCTGCAAGTTGGACAAGATAAATTCTTTTATAGGTTCATTATCTTCATGTAACACGTGATAAAAATTGAATTAGTTAGTAGAGTCTTTTTTGTTCCCAGTCAGGCTATAAAGAGGGCTTCCTCTCTTTATTAAAGAGAGGACTTCTATGTTGGCCGTCGGATCGTGTTTTCATTAATGGCAGTTTTGTCATTTCACAGTTTTTAAACACAATCCAACGGTCAAAACAGAGGTCCTCTCTTTAATAAAAAGAGGTGGTCCTCTTTAGAGAATCTTTGTTTTTGTTCCTATTATTATTATTATTATTATTATTATTATTATTATTATTATAAATAATAATAATAATATTTTCGGTTAAACCTCACAAAAATATAAGATCTTTTTGCTGGTTATGGTAAATACTAGCAGTACATGTCTTCAATTTAAACCGACTGATTAGAAACACCTATATTCGATTTAAAATCAAAACTCACCGCCTTTCTTTGGCCAAATTTATCGCCCCTAGACCTCAGAATGTACAAATGGGATTTTTCCAGAGTTTTGGTTGGTTACTAACTTTTAGTGTAAGAATATATATATTTGTTTGCTTTAAATTCTCTTTAAGATCATCTAGTCTCCAACTACGGAGTATTTAGCAGGACTAGAAGAAAAAATGTTATTTGTGTCAGCTAAAAAGTGACATAAATAATTATTTATGTCGGTTTTTGGTTCAATAATAAGTGACATAAACGGGGGTAACATAAATGTTCCTCAAATCGACATAAATGTTTTTCGAAAATCCACTTGAAATAAAAGTGACAAAAATAATTTTAAGAGTTACATAAATAGCGTTTTTGCTTGTAGTGGACGTGCACTTCAATTTGGGTGTTAGCGAAACTCGTCATGCGGAAATTATTCAATTTGGGTGTTAGCAACACTCGTGATCATGCAGAAATTGTTAACAAGCCGACTTATTGAATTTTTATGAGGTAAAATTTCGTTTATTTGAGAATTTAGGAAATGGAGGTGGACACAACATGCTGTACTGTAGTCTTATCCATTAAATTGAGTTTTGATGTAGAAATTTGAACCAAGTTGTCAGCCAAAATTAACACATTTTAATGCTTGCAAATTCGGATTTGTTTCTTGTAGCGTACCTTTAATAAGGAATTGGATTTACAATCTCAATATTGTTAAGTACTTAAACACCATGTTAGATACACTTACTTATTCTGGTCTGTAGGCTGTCTTACCCAATGCCTTGGCTTGCAGGCCTTTTTTTTTATTATCGAAACTGCTTTCCACCGAAACGAAAATATGTGATTTTTTTGTAGCTTTTCTTAGAATATACTTGATTTCTTGGAAATGCTATTAATATATCGCTTTATCAGACACATAACATCCTGTTAGTTGAAGTTTTGAACATATGGATGGTATTGGACTTCTTTGTGATGAAATTCACTTAGGTTTCAGACTCAAACTTCTGAAGGCAAGCTTAGTTAGATGCTATAAATATGCAACTTTGACAGCCATCTTTCTTTTAAGTTGTTTCTGGGTGTCTGTACAATGGTATCAAGAGTCTAAATGCAGATGAATGAAACTATAATTCTGAAAGGAGATCCTATATTGCTAGTTATCTTATCTCCCCCAATCTTCATCTTGTTATAATAAAAAGCTTTGTTTTACTTGGATCCATTGTTGTAAAACTTTTTTTAGTTTTCAGTTTTCAGGTGCAAGGAATGCATTTCGATGTTGCAACTTTGAGCAAGTCAGTATTATGCATTAAAAATGAGGATGGATATTTAGACCAATTTGGCAAGGGAATCTGGTCACGATTGATCATCGTCTTTTTCTGTCATCTTAACGCCACAAAGTGTTATTAGTAAAAATCTATTGTGTATTTCACTTATGACGATGATGCTTGAGTACCCATTCAATGCACCGCGTGTATTATTTGTATTCTTGTGCAATGTAATAGTTCATTTGGATTACGTTTGTTGTGTTTAATTATTGATATACATGTTATATGTTTATTAGAAATTAATTACGCTTGTAAATTAGGTGTGGGTGTGAAATGTAAATTAGGTGCAAATAAAAATTTGGGATCATATATATAAATTAATTATTTTTTTACAACTGGCACTGGTTTTAGCAGTGCCAAAATGTGCCAGATTAATGTACCCGACATGTTACACATGGCACGTGTCAACAAGCTATCTTGAAATTCTGAAACTAATTTAAACAGTGCCAAAAAAAGGAAGCCAAATCTCTAAATTTGGTATCTTTGACCAAAATCTGGCATTGTTTTGAGTAGTGGCAAAAAAATTGGATCTCCCATATCTGGCACTGAAAAAAAACAGTGTCAGATTCAGTACAGAGTTTGATTTATTGGCTCGACTTCAGAGGGTTATTTTGTCACAAAAAAAAAAAAAAAAAAAAACAAAAACAAAAACAAGGCCAAACACGTTTGGTAACATTGTGGTTTCGAGTTTTTCAGTTTTCTGAATACATACTGAAAACGAAAATTGAAAATAGATAACTATTTTTTATTTTATTTTTCATTTTTTTGGCCCAATTTCATTGTCGTTTTCACAAAAAGAAAAAGGACAACTATTAATAAACACGTTTTCGGTTTGAGTTTTCCAAAAGAAAAAAAGAAAAACGATTATCATACAAAATTTTAATTTTCCTTCTAACAAAAAATTGAAAATTGAAAACCGAAGCCTTATGAAACGGGATTCACTAAAGTACTTTTCACCCTTATATATAAGAAAGTAGCAACTTTATAAGTACTTCATCCTAAGCAGTTAGCTACATAGCATATAAGACCTTTACTTCAAAATAAACAAGGTCTAATTAATTACACTTCAGTATACAGTAAATCCCCATTTCGAAGCATATTTCACCAACTCATTCATCTCTTCTTCACTAATATAATCATCTTCATTTGCATCTGCATGGCGGAAAGCGCGCCTCGCTCTCCACCCACTGAAATGCAATCCGAGGCTTTTGAAGGCTATCTTCAGCTCTTTCCTGCTTAGCCGACCGTCTCCGTTTGCGTCAAACCTCTTGATAAGCCCCTTTAACTGCTCTTCAGTAAGAGGAACACTTGCGCCTCTAGGGATCCACATAGGCATTTTGTGACTAATACTTGTTTCTATTCTTTGTATATGTTTTTTGGCTGATGGGTTTGAGTAACTAGGAACCAAGTTAATTAGTGTATTTTTATAGTACAAAAAGTGGTCTTTGAGATAATTCAATATCCTTTTTTGGGATTATTCCTTTCGATCCTTTGGTAGATAGGTTTTAAGAATTAGGGTTACCCCTCTCAATCAAGCACTTGCAAAAAAAATCATGAATAGTACTAAAGTTCTCAAAATTTTGTCCTAAGTTTTAAACGAAGTGTCAGTGGGATCATTATTTAATTTTTATTGAAGGCTAGTTTAAGAGACACTACTATGCTACATCATTTAAGAATCGCTTTTAGAATTAAAATTTGAGAACCATAACTTTACTCCAAGAACAATGTCCAAGAATCTTTATTACTGTCTTCTTAGTAACATATATAACCATAATTCAACAAGGATAAAGATTACAAAGTATGGTAAAACTATTATATTCGATCAAGGGCGGAGCCAAGATTTTTATTTTGAGAGGGGGGTGCATGGCTGAGGAAGAAATTCTTTTTGGGGTCTATTTATAACTACATGATAATAAGATATGATGTCAAATTGAGTTTATTTAAGAATAATATTATTTTTTGGGTTAGTATTTATACATTTTAGTATCTATTTATCAACAATGTATGGTGTCAATTTGAGTTACACTTAACTGGGGTGGACTAGACTACATTTGTACTAAAATATCACTTTTACTACAAAAAATTCCCAAATTTTGGGGGATTGCAGCCCTGCCGAGCCTGCTAGTGGCTCTGCTCTTGTATATATATAGCATGTCACCATGTATATATTTTAAGAAGGTAGTAGATAACAGCATTTTTTTGTCTAATTATAATGGATAAGAAAAATGTATGCTACCTCGTTAAAATGGAAATATTTAATTTATTATTATTTTTTATTTTCGTTATTGATAACATTCAATTTAAATGGGGCGACAAAAATAATTTTGTCCATTAAAAAATTCAGACTTTTTGATCGGTAAAGTTACAATATCTAAATTTGAATCCCAAATTTAGTTTATAGATATTGTTAGTTCTACCATATATGTAGTACTATTGACCACTTCCATGTTAAAATATTTTGAAACAAAATTTAGGATTTAAAATTGGAAAATATAGCATACTCTTTTAGGTTTGTATAGCTGCGTTAACATTTTCCTATAATACACACACACACACACACACATATATATATATATATATATATCTACAGTCTGGATCTTAAGCGGACCTTAAAAAATAGACCTAATAGATGGATTGTGTAAAAAGTGATAATTTCTCGTAAAGTTTCTCACGAAAAAGTGATAAATTTCTCACATTTTGAAATTTCTCACTTGTGAAATTTCTTACTTTTTACACATACAGTCGGTCTTTTAAGTCTGTTTTTTTAAGTCTGCACTGTATATATATAGAGTCACGCTCCAGTGCGCACTGGGTAAGTGCACTGGGTGAGCGCACTGGACTTTTAAACCTAAAAAAATCGTAGACCGCACCCTGTCCCGCTGACCTGCGGTTCTGCTTAAGCGAACTCTAAATATATATATATATATATATATATATATATATATGTATGTAAATGAGTAAAGATTGGGACATACCTAAAGACACAACTTTTGGGACACAACCCAAGAGATGTGTCTATATCTCTCATGTGATGTCACTGGACCCCACAGTGATACAGGAGAGAGATAGACACATCTCTTGAATTGTATCCCAAAAATTATATCTTTAAATGTGACCCAAATATTATCTTATATGTAAATATATACTTACGTACGTGTAATAGTTACCTTATACTTAGCACAATGGACCAGTGAGTCCAATTAGGGTGGAAGCATCTTTGAAAAAGTGCATTGAAGGTCGGTTAGATGCATTCCAACCCAAAAAAAAAGGTCGGTTTGATGCCGGTCAAAGCATATTTCAACTTTTTAGCCCTCCATAGCCAGAAAAAGCCAGAAAAAGAAACAAAGAAGAGCAAATGGCACATGATAGGATTGAATATTTTCTAACAAGACATCAGCGAAAATTTTTGGGTGTTGGCTAATTTTCAGAGTACACTCTCTTTGTCTGTATGCAGTCTAATGTTACATAGGCTTAGGTGTGCTACTATAAGAGTTTCATGTAAGGTTTCAGAAGCAATGCTCTTGAGATAATTTTTTTTGATTTATTTGTACATATTTTTTATGCGAGATAAAGTGTCGAAATAGTAGTTTGGTCGATTAGATTTAGGTCAATTTTATCTCACGAGCTACGTAATTGGGTATTACTATTCCCCTTCACTATTATAGGTAGGGATCGGCAAACAGTTCGGTTAACCGAATAAACCGAACAAATTGAACCGAATTTTCAATTTCGGTTCGGTTATTTCAGTTAAAAATTTTCAGTTCGGTTAAAATCCAAATCGAATTAAAAATTTCAGTTCGGTTTTCAGTTGCTTATAGGCAAACCGTACCAAACCGAACCGAAAAAGATAATAAAAATAAAATATAAGTATTTTTACAATTGAAAGCAAATAAAATTATGTTCTCTTTACAATATGAAAGAGAAAAGAAAATAAAACATAAAAAGTTGGGAAACATGAAAAAAATAAAAAAATTAGGTTTTTTACAACTCGGTTAACCGAATAACCAAACCGAACCGAATTTATAATTCGGTTAACCGTACCGAATCAACCGAATTAAATTTCAGTCAATTAACAGTTGATAATTCTCCAAATAAAACCGAACCGAGCCGAAATATTATGTCAAACCGAACCGAACCAACCGAATGCCCACCCCTAATTATAGGGGATAGTTAATGTCACACCCCTGGAGTAAATAGTCCTCCATATGAGAACTATATGTTAAGTTGATATTGACAATTAAGCTTACACTATTTGCCCTACCAAATAACGAACTAATAAATTAAAAATGATTACTAATCTGATTTCTTGTGCATGTAATACTTATATTAGTACGTCCTGCAAAACAAAAACTTTGGCCTTTGAGCTTTTAATTATTTTTAAATTGACTTTTTATAGATGCTTTATATTGTAAATGTTTAACATTTGGGAGGGCCATTTCTAAATTAACTTTTAAATATTTAAATTACATATATATCCCACAAATTTTCAAAATTTTGAGGGAGAATTGGCCCCCTTGGAGTTCACTTGGATCTACCCTAGTCTATATCCAGAGAATTCTATATATGTATATATATATATATAAAAGAATATATGCATATGATATGATTGTATTGTTGAGAATTTAAAATGTGGAGTCAAATTTCCCTCAATAAAAATTCCCCGCAATAAACACACAGAAACATATTAACAGTAATAAACATGCACACCAAAGAAAACACAAATTTTTACGTTATTCGGCCAAACATTGCCTATATCCACACCCGAGAGAGCCATTCCTTTACTATTGAGAATAAACAATTAGTATAAGAAAACACTTGGATTAAATCCTATAACCCAACCCCAATACCGTTGTACACCCACTCTCAATACCCAAAACCCAAGGAACCCTCACAGCTCTCTCACCCTAGACAATGCACCACATGAGGGGAGAGTACCCCCCAACTTGGTACACCAAAGGCTTCCTAAATTCCTATACAACATCCTCTTATATAGAGTTTGCAACCCATTACTTATTGAACAAGTAATACAACTTTATCACAAAGAAAACCAAATTACATAGGAATCTAATTATAATCCCTAAATTAATAGAATTATCCCACATGTGATATATATCTCAACATGGATTGCAAATGTTCAGTAAATTTCTTCAGAATACACTCCAACTTATGGTTGTGTAATATGTCTATACTTTTCACCCAATCTAGTACTCTCATGTTATCTGAGAAGTTATAGCATGAGGACTCATGATTTTTGGTCAGGAGGCCTAGCCTATACAGGAGTTCAGGGGCAGCGCCTTCGAGACGATTTTTTTTTGGGTCAACCTATACAGGCTGCCCCCGAAACGATTTTTTTGGGTCTACCTATATGTAATTATGTGTAAAACGGTATAATCATATATAGAATTGGTTTAACACCCATAATTAGGAGTAAATCATGTAATTTTAGGGGACCAATATCTAAAACATGTAAAAATATTATATGTAAATATAGAATTTTCAAAAGTACAGGGGGTCTGTGCCTAAAAAACTTATAAAATATTACATCTAAATCTAAAATATTTAGAAGTTCAGGAGAGGGGCCTGTGTGAAATTTAAGAGGATCTATTGATAAAATTTATAAATTATTACATACAATTTTATAATTTTTAAAAATTCAAATAAGACCTATGCCACCCCTAAACTACATGTGGGTCCTCCAGTGATGATCCATCCATGATTATAGGTCAAGTTGTGGTCCAATCAATAGTGGCTTGCTATGTGTGTGTGTGTGTTTTTTTTGGGCTCACTAACCGATCACTGGGGCACATGCCAGTCTCCAAACTCACATGGGCCTGTAATGTAGTCAAGTGAAGATTTGTCGTCTCCCGTTAGATATCACTTGACCACATTTGTGTAAGAGCAATCGAGAAGAATATATTTGGAAAAAAAAATTCTAATTACACCCACTAATTAATACAGCAAGTGAGAGTAGAGAGAAAAGCTTGTGGAGGTAGATAGAAATATTAAAAAGCCATATATAAAGACTGCAAAGCTACAAAACAATCCCCCAAAAAAACCAAGAATGTCGAAAAAAGAAAACAAACCCCAGGACGACAATTTTTTATTGACAAGGACCACATAGTCCTAACCCATACAATAATTTCTCGGTCTTGCCAGTGACTATGTCATTTGATGACTTCAATGTCAATGATGTCATTCACAGTGACGTCAACATGGTGATAATTTTCTTTTAATTTTGTTTTTTTGGTCGAAATCATGGTGAATATATATTTAGTACTCCATAGTTTTGCAACCATATGTTTTATCACAACAATGATAACAAGATTCCTTCACCACCAAGAGGCAAAAATCTAAGTAATATCCTATATATATACACAATATTCTTCAATATCTTCACCAAAACTTATGCACATAACAGATTATTCTCTTGATTCACCAGTTTGGCCACCTTACCAAAAGATTATCAAGCATCTTAATTGATATATAGATGAGGATGTGATGTTTGAATAATATATAGATTCCCTGGTGCATTGATGATTCGATTTTAAATAGGTTCTGGCTTTTGTTTGCGTTAAATATATTTTATACCTTTGTAGTTTGTCCCTTGTGTCACTTTGGTCTCTATAATTTAGAAAGTGTCACTTAGTCCCTGTAGTTTCGTAAGTGTGTCAAATAAGTCTAATAAGTCATTTAGTAACGAAAAATTTTGTCATTGAAAAGTAAAAAACTTGTCACAAAAAGTGTTTGAGGGACTAAAATGACACACTTATAAAACTATAGGGACTAAAATGACACATTCTAAACTACAGAGACCAAATTGACTCAAAAGACAAACTAGGAGTGTCATACCCCAAATTTTGGATAATCAAATATTTAATCCAGAACATGTATCTAGTCTAATATTCAATTTCCAAAACTCTGAGAGTGACACCCTCACATAGGCTAAAAGATAATTTATTGAAAATAATATTTAATACTCGTTGAATAAGGACATGTGATCTTGTTTAAAAAAACACTCTTGATTATTAAACTTGTATTCCCAAAACATATATTTTCATTATAAAAGAAATAATGTTCCATTCCAAACATTCTTCCCGTTTCAATTAAAAAAAAAAAACTATTTCATTAAATAAAATCTCCATATAGAGTTTAGCGAAAATAAAATAAATACTAGATATCTTTTGGTCAAGAGCCACTACACCGCTCCCGATCTCAATAATACAATCCATACGACAATATCATAAATATGGCTCACATTGCCAGAAAAAAAATAAAAAATTGAAGTATAATAATAAAATAGATACAGCTCTGACTGGAAACAACACAGTAGAAATCTTTTTACACAGACAGAAGCTCCACAGAAAATCTACTCCATTACTAAATCTGCACATACATTCGACTACGTTTCATATTGAAACGCCCCAAATAAATTACGCACCCGAATTAGTATATAAAATACATGGTATGAGTTAACCAAAAATATTAAATGAGTCTTAGGGAACAGCGATGCCCCATAGACTCCCAAAAATACTCATAAAGAGAATGTAACCAAAACACATTATACATTATCGCCGCACAGAAAAAAAAGCAACGCCATCATACAGAATCTCTATCGGGTTGGAACACACACTTTAGGACAGAAGAGTAGTTTCCTTCAATGTGGTGGCAGTGGTCCCAAACCCAACTAATACTAACCGATTACTTACCCGTCAGATATCTATGGTGAGCCAGCCCTGCATAAAAGTTAGTGGGCCCACCATCCTGTAAATGAAATGATTACAAACTAGGCGAATAATTCCATATATAACCGTCCGCATTCTAACTTAACGTCGCGTTCATTATTCCACGCTTATCAATCTTATGAAATAATTCATATTCATTATTTATTAGTCTTAAATTTATCTTTGTGTTCCCTAGGTTTACCACTTGGCCACCCTCCATGGAACAACCCACACATATATTTCATGTGTGCCCAGACATACCACCAACATCCACTCCGGTGCCAGTTTGGTTAGCGTATCAACCAAACCAGGTATACACAACAGAAGGCCGGTCAATATGCCTAGATGTTTATAAAATTAAGATGAGCATAAGACTTAGGCCAGCTTGATCACGAAGCCACTGGCAAAAGGGTATACTTAGCACGTCGAGCTACCAAAACAAACTGTTGGCCCAAAAGTGGAAACCTTAGAGGGGGGGTGAATAAGGTTTTAGCGAAAATTAACCTTTTAGAAAACTTAATTACAAATTAAACAAAATCACAAGCAATTAACTAAAAAGAGAAGGGAAGAGAAACTTGCAAACCGATTTTTCAAGTGGTTCGGCAATCGCACCCCGCGGCCTACGTCCACCCCTCAAGAACACCTCTTGAGGATTCCTTTACTCCGATCTACTTCACGGGTGTAGACCAAACCGTTTCCCGGAGCACTTACGGGTGTGCACCAAACCGTTACAAGAGCCTATGATCTCTCCCAAAGAAGAACTCCTCTTCTTTGCACACAAGGGTTACTAACCCTCAACCTTTACAATTGATTTGATACAAATTGAACTCTCTCTCTCTAGAGTAGATAATACAATTTGAAGCTCACACAATAACTCCTTAGTGAGTAGATAATACAAATAAAAGCTCACTACAATTTGCTCTCTCAAGAATTACAATTGAAATCTAGAGCAAATTGATAACTCACACAATTTGGGGCTCAAATGTGAATGTTTTTAGATCAAAGAGATGAGTGATCAATACTATATTTTCCAATCAAAATCTCAACCCTAAATAGCTTGGGAAAACATGTATTTATAGGCCTTGGAAGATTACAGCCGTTGGTGGCACATATGGTAATTAAAAGACCCTTTAAAAACTAGTCGTTATGCCTTTTCAGGTCGCTTCAGTCGACTGGAGCATGAAGCAGTCGACTGGTCCTTGAAGCAGTCGACTGGAACGTGTTTACAGAGGGTTCTGTTTGCATTCTGCTCAGTTCGGTCGACTGCATCGGGCCCTCAGTCGACTGCCCTTCCCAGTTTGACAGCCTGACACATCTCCACTAAAAAGGCCATAACTCCCTCTACAAAACTCGGATTTTCGATCCGTTTGATGTTTTGGAAACTAGATTCAAATACCTTTCCAACCATATAAAACTCAACATCTAATTATTTTCCAATTGGTTGAGGCATTGCTTTTAAAGATGACCCATTTAAAATTTGTTTCCAAAACTTTAACTTTTAGCATTTGTTTGAGCCCCTAAGAGTGTGAGATCAAGATGCCTTACATTGGATGTCCTAGACTTCAACCAAGGATGAAATATCTTCAAGTCTTCAAGCTTGATCCTTGTTGAGCTCTTTGTAATCTTGATCTACATCAATTAAATCTCATGCACACAAAGATGTTAAAACATTGATACAAAATTAATACATGAGATTATATATGAGCATGAAAATGACTATGATAATAACAAGGAATGAATCAATATGAATCATGTAATTATCAAAGCATATTTGACATCATCAAAACATAATTAAACATGCCTTAATATACCTTAAGGCTAACACAAACATATCACATAACGGGGTGTGGTGAACACTAAAGGAATTACGTTGCCAATATCATTTATCGTTCGTATTATTCCCATTTTTGTGAAATTCACGTTTATCACATAGTTCCGTCTCATCATAGTCTAATCATATCTCTATCTTTTAGATGCGTTTCAATATTTCACAATATAGGGTTTTATCAATTTACCCATAACAATCGTTCTACAATATTTTTCGATCGAATTACAAGATCATCAATATGCTATTTAACGTACCTAGTTTACTTTTTTTCAAAATTTTCACAATATAAAGCCAATTATTTCTGATACGATTACCTCTACCAAACATTCATTATTAGCACACATGAAACACATAATAATAAATCATATTCTGCATATCGTAAAATATTCAATTAGACATTTGTTCGCTGCTAGTGTAATTGTCAATTTCTGCCCAAACGGTGCAGAATAAGGGAAAACACCATTAGACGAAAAGTGTGCAGAATCACGTTTTACATCGACTATCGTGAACAGAATCTTAAAATAATCAACTTATGAATTATTTATAATTTTTCTCTCAAACAGACCCGAGCTCGTTTAAATAATTCCGAAAATCATCAAATAAATCTCAAAGTTTAAATCCACTAATAACGAACATACATATCTATACATACACCTATATATACATACTGCAACATGATTTCATGGGTCCTCTACTGTTTTATTCAACCTATTCTAATCGACGAGAAATCGTAACACAAACAAAACAAAATGAATGGAACAAATGATTAACTCACCGGTTTAGGGCAGCTTTAATGTTGATGATGATTAAGCAAACCAAATGTTTGGAGTCCTTATTGTCTTCTCTTATTGTCTTCTTCTTCTTCTCCTTCTTTCTTCCTTCTTCTCTCTCTCGTCTGTTCTCTCTCTCTCTCTCTCTCTCTCTCTCTCTCTCTCTCTATTTAGAAGTGTATTGGGGGCTAGCTAGGGGTTATTTTTCTTCTAAAGGTGCATACATATATCTCTTAATGATATAATTAAGTTAATTCCCAAATTTAAGCTTGTAGGCTCTCAAAAGACACACATATATGATGCATTTCAAAATACTTAAACAACTCGCCCAAAGGGTACCTATGCCCCAGACACTTAATTCTCATGTTAAATTCACTAATTAACTTACTTATGGGCCCCGAAACACTACCCGAAACTAAACTCGTCATTCTACAAAAATTGTAACTCAGTCATACAAACAATCTATCATACAATTTAATTAAAGCTCGAAATCTCATGTCATAATAATAATGAAACATTAGAAATTTTAACACAAAACAACCAAGAAAATATTACTGGTATTACTAACAAATTAAATATGCTTACTAACAATTTAATTCATGGGTTCTCCAAACTTAAAATTTTTAAACACGTGCCTTACTTAGGCACACCCATATAATATTGCTAACTGAAAGTAATAATTAAATTAATTATTTACACACTTAGAAATTTTAGAGTTGTTATATTTTACCCTCCTTGAAGAAATTTCATCCCAAAATTTGGGAGTGAATACATATAAAATATATACGTACATACATAATTACAAAAATCGCGATCTTTTAAAATAAATGTAATTGTTTTTTTTTAAAATAGTGGGTGTTACATTGTATATATAACTCCCAAAAGAAATCTCGTCCCGAGATTTAAAGGAAGATGAACACAAAAAGAAATAAACACCGATACAAATGAGCACACAATTTCATTCAAGCACATAGGTACTACCAAAAATATATTTATTGCATGGAAGTGTAATTTACTTAAATGCAACTATATGCTCATGTTCACCTCTTACCATGTCCCATTCTACTACTCCTCGGGATATCAATACTTACCGCTCTAGAAGATAGCTTCAAGATATTTTCCAGAACTTGCACTGAGAATGAGATTTGAGAAGATAATACTTGTCGCTGAAGATAGTGGATGCATGTACAGGTCCATAATAGTTGTTGTGGAATAAAGTATACTGTTGATCCAATATGTGCTCCAGAAAATAATAGTAATAGAATGTACGCACCAAAATATAATAGATGGTGAAATAATAGAATCCTCTTAAAGAATATCCTCTTCATAATAAGAAATCCAAACAGCTAATAATAATGGAGCTTCCGCAAAAATATCCGAGATAAACAATAACATATAAGATTAAGAATTCCAGAATAATATAGATTTCACCTCGAGTGATTAGAAAATCGTAAAAGTACTAAAGATTCACTTCACAGTAATAGAAATCCATTGAAAAAGAGCTCCATGCTTGATCCAACCTCCAACTCCCTTTACTACTCCGTCACATAAAAAATAAATGCATGCATTATTTATGCAACTAAACCGTATCATATAAGATTTTTTTTTTTAAAATTTTTTTTTTGTCTAATCTAACATGCAAGGACACATATCTAAATATACACACAAGCTGATGACTATTAACTGAAAGCAAATAAAAACCACATGGACAACAATTACCTAACACAAAGTTAAAAATATAATCAAATATAACCCAAACCTAAATATATCCGCGACCTATAGCTCTGACCCACAACTACAATACCGAGGATCCCCTAGACTTCTCCCAATCTAAGGCAACCAAAAGCTCTGATACCAAACTGTCACACCCCAAATTTTGGACAACCAAATATTTAATCCAGAGCATGTATCTAGACTAATATTCAAGTTCCAAAACCTTGAGAGTGACACCGTCACATAGGCTAAAAGATAATTTATTGAAAATAATATTTAATACTCCTTAAATAAGGACATGTGATCTTGCTTAGAAAAAAACTCTTGATTATTAAACTTGTATTCTCAAACATTTATTTTCATTATAAAAGAAATAATGTTCCATTCCAAATATTATTCTCTTTTCAATTAAAAAAAAAACTACTTCATTAAATAAAATCTCCATATAGAGTTTAGCGGAAATAAAATAAATACTATACATCCTTTGGTCAAGAGCTACTACACCGCTCCCAATCTCAATAATACAATCCATACTACAATATCATAAATATGGCTCACATTGCCAGAAAAAAAAAATCAAGTACAGTTATAAAATAAATACAACTTTGACTGGAAAAAGCACATCAGCAATCTCTTCACATAGACAGAAGCTCCACAGAAAATCTACTCCATTATTAAATATGCACATACATTCGACTACGTTTCATATTGAAACGTCCCGAATGCATTACCGGGTCAGTATATAAAATACTGGTATGAATTAACCAAAAAGATTAAATGAGTCTTAGGGAGCAGCGGTGTCCCATAGACTCCAAAAAATACTCACAAAGAGAATGTAACCAAAACACATTATACATTATCGTCACACAGAAAATCAAGCAACGTCATCACACAGAATCTCTATTGGGTTGGAACAGTAGTTCCACACACACTTTAGGACAGAAGAGCAGTTTCTTTCAATGTGGTGGCAGTGGTCCCAAACCCAACTAATACTAACCGAATACTTACCCGTCGGATATCTATGATGAGTCAGCCCTGCATAAAAGTTAGCGGGTCCACCATCCTGTAAATGGAATGATCACAAACCAGGCGAACAATTCCATATATAAACCGTCCGCATTCTAACTTAAGGTCGCGTTCATCCACGCTTATCAGTCTTATGAAATAATCCATGTTCATTATTTATTAGCCTTAAATTTATCTTTGTGTTCCCTAGGTTCACCACTTGGCCACCCTTCATGGTATAGCCCACACATATATCCCATATGTGCCCGGACTAACTACCAACATCTACTCCAGTGCTAGTTTGGTTAGGGTATAAACCAAACCAGGTATACACAATGGAAGGCTGGTCAATATGCCTAGACATCTATAAAATTAAGCCGAGCATAAGGTTTAGGCCAGCTTGATCACGAAGCCACTTGTAAAAGGGTATACTCAACAAGTCGAGCTACCAAAAAAAACATATCACACAACGGGGAGTGGTGAACACTAAAGGAATTATGTTGCCAATATCGTTTATCGTTCGTATTATTCCCATTTTTGTGAAATTCACGTTTATCACATAGTTCCGTCTCATCATAGTCCAATCATATCTCTATCTTTTAGATGCGTTCTAATTTTTTGCAGTATAGGGTTTTATCAATTTACCCATAACAATCATTCTACAATATTTTTCGATCGAATTACAAGATCATCAATATGCTATTCAACGTATCTAGTTTACTTTTTATCAAAATTTTCACAATATAAAGCCAATTATTTCTGATACGATTACCTCAACCAAACATTCAATATTAGCACACATGAAACACACAATAATAAATCATATTCTCTATATCGTAAAATATTCAATTAGACATTTGTTCGCTGCTACTGTAATTGTCAATTTTTGCCCAAACGGTACACAATCAGGGAAAACACCATTAGACAAAAAGTGTGCAGAATCGCGTTTTGCATCAACTACGACGGACAAAATCTTAAAATAATCAACTTACGAATTATTTACAATTTTTCTCTCAAACAAATCCGAGCTCGTTTAAATAAATCTGAAAATCATCAAATAAATATGAAAGTTTAAATCCACTAATAACGAACATACATATATATATATATACATACTCCAACATGATTTCATGGGTCCTCAGGGGCGGAGGTACGTGGGGCCAAGAGGGGGCACGTGCCCCCCCTCACTTTTGGACAATTAAAAATTTATCCTTAGTTTTGTGTTTATTTTTTATTGTGCCCCCCCTAAAATATAGCTCAATACAACAATATGGGGCCTAGTTTGTAATTATAATAAACATACAGGACTAAAATTCTAGAACGCAGATCTATCATATAAAAGTATGGGTTTACTTATTGTGATATTTGGTAAGAAATTGGCATCTTTATTGTTGAAATGGACTGATATTTCATATTTGATAGTATAATGTTATTGATGTATCTTTGAAATGCTTAACAGTAGTGAGTTCTCATATTTAACAGGACTAGAAGATTTTTCTTTTAAGAAATAAGTATTTTAACCCAAAAAAATTCGAGTCGGGGGCGCTGCCCCCGAACCCCCGCATAAGCTTGTGCCCCCCCTAGATTAAATTTCTGGCTCCGCCCCTGTGGGTCCTCTACTGTTGATACCAACCTATCTATACATACACCTATATATACATACTCCAACATGATTTCATGGGTCCTCTACTGTTGTATCCAACCTATTTTAATCGACAAGAAATCGTAACAAAAACAAAACGAAAAGAATGGAACAAATGATTAACTCACCGATTTAGGGCTTTAATGTTGATGATGATTAAGCAAGCCAAACGTTTGGAGTCCCTATTGTCTTCTCTTATTCTCTTCTTCTTCTCCTTCTCTCTCTCTCTCTCTCTCTCTCTCTCCCTCTCTCTCTCTCTCTCTTTGTTTAGAAGTGTATTGGGGGCTAGGGGTTATTTTCTTCTAAAGGTGCATACATATATCTCTTAATGATAAAATTAAGTTAATTCCCGAGTTTAAGCTTGTGGGCTCTCAAAAGACACACATATGGGCCCGAAATGCATTTCAAAATAAACAACTAACCCAAAGGGTACCCATGCCCCGGGCACTTAATGTTCATGTTAAATTCACTAATTAACTTACTTATGGGCCCCGAAACACTACCTAAAACTAAACTCGTCATTCTACAAAAATTGTAACTCAGTCATACAAATAATCTATCATACAATTTAATTAAGGCTCGAAATCTCATGTCATAATAATAATGAAACATTAGAAATTTTAATACAAAAACAACCAAGGAAATTTTACTGGTATTACTAACAAAGTAAATATGCTTACTAGCAATTTAATTCATGGGTTCTCCAAACTTAAAATTTTTAAACACGTGCCTTACCTAGGCATACCCATATAATATTGCTAATTGAAAATAATAATTAAATTAATTATTTACACACTTAGAAATTTTAGGGTTGTTACATTCTACCCTCCTTAAAGAAATTTTGTCCCGAAATTTGAAACAAACACCAGTAAGATTCTGTCACGACCCAAGTCTCGCTGAATAAGATATTATCCGCTTTGGGCCCAAACCCGCACGGATTTGTTCTTGGATCACTACCCAAAGGGCCTCTTACTAGGGAGACTTAGAATCGCACATATATAGCACATTATTTTCCACACCCAGGCAATGTGGGATGAACTTCACATAGTGTGTAGCCTGCCAGCACTTACTGTAGCCACAAAGGCACCTACAACAGCCCACCCACAACACTAGGGTCGTTACATTTCACCCCCCTTAGGGCCCAACGTCCTCGAAGGCAAACTTCCGGTTGGGTCTAGCTCTGATACCATTCTGTCACGACCCAAGTCTCGCTCAGTAAGATATTATCCGCTTTAGGCGCAAACTCGCACGGATTTGTTCTTGGGTCACTACCTAAAAGGCCTCTTACTAGGGAGACTTAGAACCACACATATATAGCACATTACTTTTCCGCACCCAGGCGATGTGGGACGAACTTCCCATAGTGTGTAGCCTGCCAGCACTTACTACAGCCACAAAGACACCTACAACAGCCCGCCCACAACACCAGGGTCGTTACAAGGAGCGTGTAAAACATGGTTACGCCCTATTTTTTTAGGTACATAGAAGTTTTGTATCTGGCTTAAAAATACTTAATGACTTTTTATTTATCAAACTCACATATTATTGATTTTTCAAAAGAATCAATAAAGTTGAGAGTTGGTTTGAAACTAATCTTGTTTTCAACAATCCCAAACAAATAGTATTTTTACATGGAGAGGGTAGTTTTATGCAATATGACACCAATGGAGTACACATTAATCGATTAAGTGAGCAATGATGTGTGAGATTAGATACCCTCACATCAAAATCTTGAAGGCTATATGGGTAAGATGTTTGAAAAAAAAATGCGTCTGGTTTTGCGAAAATCCTTCATAAAGCTAGTCAACGAACAAATCTTCAAAGCGTGTACAAGATTCTTTTCCAAATACAATGTTCGGTGTACAACTGGGTATTCCGCGAACTTGTATTCAAGATACAATGAAGCAATATTACTGTCTGCAAAATGCACTATTGAAGACAGTCCTAGAATTAATTACTAATATTTTTCAATCAAATCTGTATTATGTTACTGCAGTTTAACAGAATGTTGAAAACTATTAATTTTGCAAAACAAAAAAAGGGCAGAGAGAGATTGAATTCGTCACACTTGATTTGCCGAGAGAGAAGAAACTGATCACTGTTAATGTCTTGATCTCCAAAAAATTGTATTAGTGCGTGCGTGTTCCACAATTTCCTTTATACAGAGATTGAGAGATGATAATGGTACCCCAACCAGATTGTAAAATCATGTGGCATCCAATGGATTCAAAAGGTGCCTTTTAATATATTAGTTGTATATGTATATACGGTCAGGCTCTTAAGTGAATAGGGTCAAGTGAACTTACCCAGTGAACTTACTTTTAAGCCGAAAGAACCCGCGGGTAGCCCCGCTGATCCACACGCCCCGCTGACCAGCGGATTCTTTTAGGCTTAAAAGCCAGGTTCACTAGATAATTCACTCTACCCTATTCACTTTAGAACCTCTCTCTCTATATATATATATATATATGGAAACGACTTCAATATAATACCTTAGGTACTGTACAAACAATTCCCCTCACATAAACTGTGAAAACTATGTAAAATTACAATTTTGCCCAAACAATTTTCACTGTTCATGTAAGGAGAACTATTTGTACAATACCTAAGGTACTGTACACAAGTCATTTCCTATATATATATTCACAAGACAATAATGTCGAGGCACATTTTCGCCCAAAAGCAAATGGTGCTTTAGCATCATTCCTTTTCAATGTAGATAAATCATATTGTGTATTATATACACATATGTAGATAAGAAATTATGTAGTGCTTCTCATATGCATTGAATAAAATCTTCATCTCGTTACGAACTTGATGTAGACACCCCAATTTTGACCGAACTATTAAACTTAGGGGGGATTTACCTCTAGAAATCAATGATGAATAATGTCCCGACGATTTTCTTCAAGTTCATCGCTTCGACTTCGGAAAAGCTTCAAGCTCCCAAAACTTGCTCCTAATATCCCTAGATTTGGCCAATCACTGACCATCTGTCTCGAGCTCACTAGACCATGGGTTACTTTCTAAAAAAAAATAGAATAGATTAAATAATAATAATATTATAATGATATTTTCTAAAAATAACATTGTTTCTCATATTTTTAGTTTCAAAAAGAAAAAAAAAAAAAGAAAAAAGATACTATTTGGTGACTCATATGATTAATTTAGATTTAAAATGAAAAATGTGTCTATACATATATATATACATATATAAGAAAAGGAAAATAATAAAAGAAAGTATCCCATGTGATTTGGAGAGTTAGAGATTCCTTGGCATATTCCTAATCCAAAGTAAATACCCAAAAAGCCCTTTGTTGGGCACTAATCTCTCATGTGCTTTAAAGATGCTCTAGAATGTTCCTTTATTCTAGCCAACTTAAATGCCCTTCAAGTTTCTTGGAATTACATAGAAGTGCCATGGAGAGTTAGAGATGCCATGTAATATTCCTAACCCACCCCAAATTGACCTATCTACCCTTATCTTAGCCCCTAAGGTAATGAAAGTTTATAAAAAACCCATTTCTCTCATTTTGGGGGAGACACTTGAATGGTATAGAAAAAATATTGGGAGAGCTTTAGAGGAAAGAAATATAGAGAGAGAAACTCTACCAATTATTTTACCCAAATTCCACCAAAACTCTACCCAACCATCAAATCACCATTGAAGGAGCTTGAAGCTTGAGGAAGAAGAAGAGGAAAAGCTTGAGAAACTCAACATTTCTACAAGTTTTGAGAAGATCTAGAGGTAAAGCCTTCATATATATATATATATAATAATTCAATCACAAGTTCTTAGATCTAGGAACTTTTCACATTTTCAAAACCTCTCTTCTTACCCCATTTCATCACACACCACCAAGAACTTGTGATTGAATCTCATGACATCTAATTAATTTGGATCTAATTAATGTCTTGGGTTTGAGATAAATTAGTTTTGAAGAAATTTGTGTTCCTAAATAAAACTTTGATTTCCTTTATTTCTACTTCATTCATAAGGTTCATGAGATCTTCTATATCTCATTGAAACTCTTTGAATTTGATTCCTTAGTTTCCTATGATCTTATGATCCATATGGAGATTAAAATGAATCATGATTTTAATCTACACATAGTTGGTGAGATGCTAGTATCAACTCATGACTAGGATCTCTTTACTATGAATCTTATGGAATTCATACTATATTCCATGGAGATTAGAGTAGATTTGTTGTTTTTAGTCTCCAATGACCATCAAATGGTAGGAGAAGTAGTTTAGTTTAAATCCATCTCTATGGCTTAGACTAATCTCTTCCTTAGGTTTTGAGAAGTTCTTCATACTTCATCTAAAACCTCCATGTATGTGTGTCTTTAGCCTCCAATGACCACCAAGTGGTAGGAGTAATGATTTGAACTCAAGTTTTGGTCCATAAGTTTGAGTTCATTGTTTGCGATTTTGTGAAGTCCATTTCATACTTCATCAAAAATCCATGGGTCTAAAGATGTCCTTAGTCTTAAATGACCATTAAATGGTAGAAGAGATGGTTTAGTTTAAGTCCAACTTCATGATTTAATAGTTGGGGTTAACAAATAAAGTTGAACTAGCAAAATGAAAATAGTGAGTTCACAAACTGTTTTTGATCAAAGATTTTTAGTTCGAAATCTAACCATTGAAATCAAGTGAAACCAACGGGAAAGTGTCAATAACACATTGTTTTACCACAGTAATTTTTGTTTTGGTAAGACTTTATGCTTAGAATGGTTTGATCATGAGTTTTGTGAGACAACCACAATCTGTCCAGAATTTCAGAATAGTTTCAGAACAGCAAACCGATTTTAAAATTGATAGATCAGAACTCTAACCAAGTTTTCATGACCTCTAATAATTTTTTATAAGAACCTTAATGTGTTAGGAAGATTCCCTAAAAAGAATGAAGCAATTCGGATTTTATTGCTATTTGTAAAAAATCATACAAGATCTCTGGACAGAGAGTTGCAGAATCCTGAGTGAGGTCTAGTATTTTCCGTATTCCCGGAGATCTAACCGTTGAAACCTCGATTTTCTTTTTGGGTTAGAAACTAGACTCACAGAGGCATAACATATCCAAAAATCATTAAGATCCAACGGTTGAAAGTATTTTATTCCTATTTTTGAACGTCTGGTCTGCTCTCTGTAATTCATAAAAAACTGCTACCATTTTTGTCTAATCTTATTTATTCCAACTCAAATAGTCTCTTAATGGCTTAGGACTCAAACCATGTTTTGAATAATGATAATTTAGATTAAACCCAGAGGCTTAGTGATCCAAATTAGTGAATAAATTCATGTCCCATTCTTGTTCATATTCATGCATTCATTCATACATGTTAATATTCATAAGTAGGACTTATCTCTTGTTTAAGTTGTATCTAATTGAACATGACTTAGGATTAATTACTCTTTGATATTATATCTTGTCTAAGAAATCCGTACTAATCTTTGTTTTGTAGCGCATTTGAGGTACAACTTCTCCTCCCTTTTCTAGTTTAATTCTTTTCTTTGATTTTGAATTGATTTTCAACTCCATGTGCGACACCTTAGCCTAGGTTTTGCCTTATGTGTATATATGTGTTAGAGACTTTTTCTTAGATTTATTTTGTTCTTGCATGCATTGCACGTTTAATTATTCGCGGCCGGATCCCGGGTATGTTTTCTAGTTCTCTATTGCATATCATGTTGCTTGCTACTTGAATTACGTGGCTTATGAATGATATTTTACCGTTAGCAATTTTACACCATTTCAAACATGCTTGTGTAATGTATATGTACATATGTATTAATTGAGGGCATACTTAGATTATTAATTTGATTAAAAAGGATGTTGAGTAGAGGCCTATCGCGAGATAGGATGAAAGGGGGTGTTTTAGTCCGTCGGGCTCCTTCCCCTTTCATTCCATAATCCCCGGACCCAGTTTATCTTTGGTTTCGCAAAAGATCAGTTTGCTTTTAAAATGGTTTCTTAATTTTCCTTTTAAAAATTAAGTGGCGACTCAATTGTTTTTAGAAATTGATTTTGAAAAGCTGTGGGTAAAATTTGAAAACCTGCGATATCCACAATCTGGCGACTCTGCTGGGGAGCGAACCCAGAATCTCCGGTTTCGCAGACCAGAATTCTGATTTTGGGTTCACTCGAGGATTAGACTTGAAAGCATCCTTTTAATCAAATTAATTAATTTTTGTGTGCCTGTTGCATTGCACTTGCATGTCTAGCCAGTCGATTTCATGGAACTATGACCTTGGAGACTCGGGGCAACCCGGTCGGTCAAGTCATCATGGGACCGTGTGATCACCTTTGATCTCGTACCATGTTTTGGTATATGAAGCATCCTATCGAGTGTGTGTCAAGAGTCCCTTATTTGACCAAAACCCGGCCTTTGCATGATAGCTTCCATAGAACCTTTCGATCTTAGAAAATCAATTCTTGATTAGGATTTATGTGCTAGGGAGTTTTGTACGCCCGAAAGGGATTATTTGAGATGATGACGATGCTTGCTTGATAAAAGATGTGTAACCCTTTAATCACCTTTTAGCAATTCCTTCTCATGTCCCACGACATTTGGGAACTTGCTGGATCTTGATTATGTGATTACATCTCTTACATCTTGCTAAGCTAAGCATCATTGACCTTGTATGCATCCGAATTCATGAAGAGTATGACAATATTAATCCGATCATGTGATCCTCCTACCTAAAGAATTTTAAATACGTTTTTGGAAGCAAATAGATTTTTGGTATCTTTATTCCAAGGCATTCAATCGCTCTTTCAAAAAATTTTGGAGTTCACTTTTGGATTAAAATTTCAAATCAACCATATTTGAAGGAAGAACCTAAAATTCTTGAAAGAATTTGAAAAGTTTTACCAACTAAAGGAATGCTTTTTTCAAAGCAAAATTTGGACCTAATCACGTTTTTGTTAAGGAATATAATCCAAGAAATCTCTGCAATTAAAGAAATCATTTTCAAATAAATTTCAAAAGCAAAGTTTCAACCCAATCATCTTTTGTTTAGAAATGTTGTTGTCTTCAAAGGAAAGCTTCTTAAGGAATTTTGAAAAGATCCCATCATCTAGGGGAAATACTCGTCAAATGGATTTCAAAAATTCTAAATTTGAAAACCTTGAAAGGGTAAAGAGGATCACAATGAAAGGAGAAATTAGCACACTCAACATGGATGAGGATTTTATGTGCTTATGTGTTTATGTGTTAGGATTAGAATTTTCTTTTGTTTGGCATATAGAATAGGCACGCACACACATGCATTGCATTCGTGTGACATGTAAATCATTCATGAGCATTTCACTTGGCATAAAATTTAATAAAAATCAATAGAAGTATAAGATTCTCTTGAGAAAATCAGTCAAAATTGATTAAAGATAAGTGTTGTTGTAAGCGAAATAGCATCCGAGTCAAGCACTATTTGGTATAGAGATTCAAACACGAGATTAGTCAGGAAGGAACAGATAATAGGAAGAGAGATGTTTATGCACATATATTGTTAGTAAGGTGATAGTGTTTTGAAATACTGCTGTTAAAGCAAATGTGGATGCTCCTGGGGACCCAATAATTTGAAAATCGTCTATGACACTCCAGTTGAGACCAAGTCGAGTCCAGTCTGTAGTCGAGTTATGTTAAGTTGGAGTCAAATGTCAAGTCCAGTCGAGTCTTCTGGTCAGTCTGTTATCAAGTTTGTTTGCAAGTCTTTGTCGAGTTTATCGAGTCGAGTGATGTAATCCTCTTTCCCTACTAGTTGAATAAAATCTCATTTTTCTTGATTCAGTGTGCTAAGTCGTGAATGTATGGATCATTAAGCAAAAAAAAAAAAAAGTCACTTTTTCAAACGATCATGGAAAATACTTTGTTAATAAATCTTTGCATTGAAAAGGATCCCAAGCGATCGAGCAAATTCTGTGCCAAATCCAAGGAGGAGTAGAGAATTGATTAGCTTTACTTTAAGAATTTAAAGATGCTCTTGCTCAATCTTGAAAAGATGAACTTGGAACTTGAAGATTGCTCACCATCCCCTTTTCTTAAATACCAAGCCTAAAAGATGAGCCCAACCAGTCCAAAGTCATAACTTGATCCTTGATGGTAGCCAAATGTTTTAAATGAACTTCTTCTTCCAAAAAAAAAAGAGAAAAAAAAAAAAAAAAAAAAGAGAAAAGAAAGAGCTCGCTAGGATGAAAATCCAAAAGGGCGCCTAGGCAAAAGTGAGAGCATGAAAAAAAAAAGAGAAATTAAAAAAAAAAAAAAAAAAAAAAAAAAAAAAAAAAAATGAAGATGAAGGAGCTCGCTAGGATGAAAACCCGAAAGGGCGCCTAGGCAAAAGTTAGAGCAAGAATAAGATGCGTGTTGATTTCAAAATCCGAATCCTAGCCAGTCAAAATCATGAAGAGAATAAGAGATAGTGAGGTAGAGAAAAGAAAGGAAAGAGAAAAGAAAAGGCAAAGAATAAATAAGATTGAGAATTCTTGAGCACTTCAAAGTACATCATTGGTAGATGAATTATCCCAAAGCTTTGTGTTGTTCTCAACAAAGAAAATAAATTGGAAAGAGAGATTTGAAAGTATCAATTAGTATCAAAATTTTGTGAGAGGTTCATGGCTAAGTGGGCCTATAACAATGCAAAAGTATCTTTAAGAAAAATAAAGAGTGATTTGGAGGGCTGCTATTGCTTTATGAGTATGGTAGAGTATGATTTAAACACGATGTGTTATGATAGTTGTAAAGATTGACTGGCTAGTGAAAAGGTGAAAAGAATCGACCGCCATAAAAAAAAAAAAAGAAAATAAAAGAAAAAAATAAAAAATAAATAAAAGGGAGACGTAGTTCATGTTCTCATCATTTTGTTCAAAAGCTACCACAAGGAATCTGTTTTAGAAAATCTGCCCAGAAAAAAGCACTCATTGGACTCAAATGAAAACATGGCTCGAAAAGCCCATAATTCTTGAAGCCTTATTCTTTCAAGACCTCCAGAGTCGATGAACTACGTTTTTGACCTGATTCCCACTCGGGGATACGTAGGCAGCCTACCCGGTTCGGTCACCGCCCTTGCTATGATCTGGCACTTTCTTTCAGGCCTTAGCCGAACTACTTTGGGCCTGATTCCCATTCAGGGATAAGTAGGCGAACCTCCCAAGGTTCTCGGTCCATAACCATCCCTAAACCATAAGCATCACCCTTTGTGCCTTTGGTTTCCTTCCTTTAGACTAGGGGCAAACTTGCGTAAGTTTGCCTGAAGCCACATATATATTGCCAAACTAGGGGCAAACAAAGTTTGCCCATCAGCATTGGGATGTCCTACTTCAACCCACCGCATTCATGATGATTACCTCTAGGTTGGGAGTAAATGCACTGCAGGCATCCTGCACCATCATGTTCTCAAAACCCTTGGATAAGCCTATTTGCCCTTAAGACTAGGGGCAAGCTTCATTTTCTGAACACCTTATTTAATCCCAGAAGCAAGGCCTTCGAGTCCTATTCAAACTAGGGGCAAACTTCGTTTGTCAAAAATCCTTCTATGTCAGAGAAAAGTTCTCAAGTAATCGAGTTTGTTTTGAATGGATTGAAATAGAATGTCTTTTATTCTCTAAGCTAAAGCACTAATTTGAAGCACACTCTGGATAGGCAAAGAACCAGCTAACTCGAAAGGGGAGAATCTTCAAAGTTTAGATTTGTTGGTGAAGTACTACCATTGTAAGATGATGAATAAATGAAAGGTGAGATGATACATTATCCACGATGAAAGCACATTGATTCATAATAATACAAAGTTTGAGTCAGTCGTCTTGTATAAATTGTCCTCCTTCGATGAGTCAATAATGGTTTCAAATGAGTGGGTTTAAGATGATGAATAAAGATTTGAAGAGTCTCCATGAGCATCCCAAAAGCAATGCAAGCAGGATTTTTTAACACTATCATAACACAATGCTAAAGTGGAACTATGAATGGTCCAAGACTAGGGGAAAAAGGTGACTTTTCTCTTTTGATAGAATTGATATGTTTCTTCCAAAGGTCCGCAGATACAGAAAATCATTCTTTCCAATCAGTTTCGTTCAAATTCTTTGAGTCCAAGGAGACTCCCAAACTTTGCGTTAGTCCTCAATGGCGGCATTATCGGTGTTAGTCCTCAATGGCAACCTTGCGTTAGTCCTCAATGGCGGCATTATCGGTGTTAGTCCTCAATGGCAACCTTGCGTTAGTCCTCAATGGCGGCATTATCGGTGTTAGTCCTCAATGGCAACCATGCGTTAGTCCTCAATGGCAGCATCATCGGTGTTAGTCCTCAATGGCAACCTTGCATTAGTCCTCAATGGCAGCATCATTGGTATTAGTCCTCAATGGCAACCTCGCATTCGCATTAGTCCTTAATGATTTGTTGAGTCTCGTTCAAACTCCTGATTTGGAAATTCTAAATTCTTTATGAATCGAATTGACTCCAACTTGTGAATATTTGGAATTCTCTTTGAAATTCGATTTCTTTTGAGTTTGATTAACTCTGATTTTGTATATTGGAAATTCTCTTGAGTCTGATTGACTCCCGATTTTGATATCAGAAATTCGTTTGAGTCTGATTGACTCCAGATTTTAGAATCCTTGAATTGAATTGAGTTGATTCAACTCTGAATTTTGTGAAATTGAATTGAGTCTGAAATTCGAAATTGAAATGAGTCTGATTGACTCCTGATAAGTGGAATTTGAATTTGAAATTGAGTTAAAGTGACTCTTGATTGGGCAAAATTTTATATTTGAGTCTGATTGACTCCTGATTTAAAAAAAAAAAAAAAACTGAATTGAGTCTAATTGACCTTTGATTTTAGAAATTGAACTGAATTAAGAAGATGAACTAATTCGAGTCTGAATGACTCCTGATTTTGGGAATTGAATTAAATCGAGTCTGACTGACTCCTGATTTTTTTGAAAATTGAAATTCTTTGAGTCGAATTGACTCCCGTTTTTAGAGATTTAAAATTCTCCAAGTCAGGTTGACTCCTTTTTTTTTAGAAATTTGAAATTCTTTTAAGTCTGGTTGACTTATGATTTAGAATTAGAAATTCTTTTGACTCTGGATTTTTGAATTTGAAAAGAATTGAGTATGATTGATTCCTTGATTTTAAGAATCTAAGATGATTTTAAGTCTGGTTGACTCCTGATTTTAGCATAATGAATTGATTTGAGTTTGTTTGATTTTAAGAATCTAAGCTGATTTGAGTCTGATTGACTCCTGATTTTAGAAGAATGAATTGACTAGAGTCAGAAAGACTCCAATTTTGAAAAGATGAATTGACTCGAGTCTGAAAGACTCCAATTTTGGAAAGATGAATTGACTAGAGTCAGAATGACTCCAATTTTGGAAAACAAGAATTGATTTGAGTTTGATTGACTCCCAATTTCGAAGAGATGAATTGATTCAAGTTAGATTGACTCCTAATTTTGAAAATTGAATTGAATTTGGGTCCGATTGACCCCAGGTTTTGAAAATTGAATTAAATTTGGGTCCGATTGACCCCAGGTTTTGAAAATTGAAGTGAATTTGGGTCCGATTGACCCCAGGTTTTTGAAAGTTGAATTGAATTTGGGTCCGATTGACCCCAGGATTTTAAATTGAATTAAAATTGAGTCCGTGGACTCCAAGTTTTTGAAAGTTGAATTGAATTTGGGTCCGATTGACCCCAGGATTTTAAATTGAATTAAAATTGAGTCCGTGGACTCCAAATTTTGAGAAGATTGAATTTGGATATGAGCCTGCTGACCTCTGAATGTGGTTTACGTCTTCGGTCCTCGCAACAGATTTGCGTTTACCCTCATTCTGGGAATATAACATATTTATATTATAACATGTTTACCCTCATCCTTTGTTCGAGAATGTAACATATTTGCATTCTCGGTTCTCGCAACATATTTGCGTCAACCTTTGTTTGAGAATGTAACATATTTGCACTCTCGGTTCTCGCAACATATTTGCGTTAACCCTCGATCCTCGTAACATATTTGTGTTGATCCTTTGTTCGAGAATGTAACATATTTGCATTCTCGGTTCTCGCAACATATTTGCGTTAAACCCCGGTCCTCGTAACATATTTGCGTTGATCCTTTGTTCGAGAATGTAACATATTTGCATTCTCGGTTCTCGCAACATATTTGCGTTAAACCCCGATCCTCGTAACATATTTGCGTTGATCCTTTGTTCGAGAATGTAACATATCTGCATTCTCGGTTCTCGCAACATATTTGCGTCAACCCTCGTTTTGAGAATATAACATATTTATATTCTCGGTCCTCGTAACATATTTGCGTTGATCCTTTGTTCGAGAATGTAACATATTTGCATTTTCGGTTCTCGCAACATATTTGCGTTAAACCCCGGTCCTCGTAACATATTTGCGTTGATCCTTTGTTCGAGAATGTAACATATTTGCATTCTCGGTTCTCGCAACATATTTGCGTTAAACCCCGATCCTCGTAACATATTTGCGTTGATCCTTTGTTCGAGAATGTAACATATTTGCACTCTCGGTTCTCGCAACATATTTGCGTTAACCCTCGATTCTCGTAACATATTTGCGTTGATCCTTTGTTCGAGAATGTAACATATTTGCATTCTCGGTTCTCGCAACATATTTGCGTTAACCCTCGATCCTCGTAACATATTTGCGTTGATCCTTTGTTTGAGAATGTAACATATTTGCACTCTCGGCTCTCGCAATATATTTGCGTTAACCCTCGTTTTTGGAATATAAGAGATTTATATTCCCGGTTCTCGCAACAGATTTACGTTTACCCTCGTTTTGGAATATAACAGATTTATATTCTCGGTTCTCGCAACAGATTTGCGTTTATCCTCGTTTTGGAATATAACAGATTTATATTTCCGGTTCTCGTAACAGATTTGCGACTACCCTCGTTTTGGAATATAACAGATTTATATTCTCGGTTCTCGCAACAGATTTGCGTTTACCCTCGAAATCAAACCAAAAGCATCATGACCCCTGTAAGAGATCTTCGCATCAGTCACGGAATTAGGTGATCTTCCCTGACTAACATATCACGTGATTTGCGTCGTATGAAAGCGTGTTATAGAGTGAGCATGGCATTTGTATAGCCAGGTCAATTCAAGAAAATACTATTGCATAGCATGTGCATCACGACAGGATAGGTGCATTCATCCGTATGATTATTTGCGCTTGTGTGTTGTTCTTTGCCCGAACTACGTCCTGGTCTGATTCCCGAAGGGATACGTAGGCAGCTCACCATTGAGCACGACCAGCACCGACCGTCTCCGCGAATGTTTTTGCAACGCATTTTATTTTTACCTAAGTTCAATAGCCCGGTCAAAGGCTTGTCTTCACACAGGCTTCGACATTCACTTGTGATACGCGTTGCTTCACAAGCTCTGCCGAAGAGGGGCAAACTGTAGACACCCCAATTTGACCGAACTATTAAACTTAGGGGGGATTTACCTCTAGAAATCAATGATGAATAATGTCCCGACGATTTTCTTCAAGTTCATCGCTTCGATTTCGGAAAAGCTTCAAGCTCCCAAAACTTGCTCCTAATATCCCTAGATTTGGCCAATCACTGACCATCTGTCTCGAGCTCACTAGACCATGGGTTACTTTCTAAGAAAAAATAGAATAGATTAAATAATAATAATATTATAATGATATTTTCTAAAAATAACATTGTTTCTCATATTTTTAGTTTCAAAAAGAAAAAAAAAAAAAAAAAGAAAAAAGATACTATTTGGTGACTCATATGATTAGTTTAGATTTAAAATGAAAAATGTGTCTATACATATATATATATATATACATATATAAGAAAAGGAAAATAATAAAAGAAAGTATCCCATGTGATTTGGAGAGTTAGAGATTCCTTGGCATATTCCTAATCCAAAGTAAATACCCAAAAAGCCCTTTCTTGGGCACTAATCTCTCATGTGTTTTACAGATGCTCTAGAATGTTCCTTTATTCTAGCCAACTTAAATGCCCTTCAAGTTTCTTGGAATTACATAGAAGTGCCATGGAGAGTTAGAGATGCCATGGAATATTCCTAACCCACCCCAAATTGACCTATCTACCCTTATCTTAGCCCCTAAGGTAATGAAAGTCTATAAAAAACTCATTTCTCTCATTTTGGGGGAGACACTTGAATGGTATAGAAAAAATATTGGGAGAGCTTTAGAGGAAAGAAATATAGAGAGAGAAACTCTACCAATTATTTTACCCAAATCCCACCAAAACTCTACCCAACCATCAAATCACCATTGAAGGAGCTTGAAGCTTGAGGAAGAAGAAGAGGAAAAGCTTGAGAAACTCAACATTTCTACAAGTTTTGAGAAGATCTAGAGGTAAAGCCTTCATATATATATATATATATATATATAATAATTCAATCACAAGTTCTTAGATCTAGGAACTTTTCACATTTTCAAAACCTCTCTTCTTACCCCATTTCATCACACACCACCAAGAACTTGTGATTGAATCTCATGACATCTAATTAATTTGGATCTAATTAATGTCTTGGGTTTGAGATAAATTAGTTTTGAAGAAATTTGTGTTCCTAAATAAAACTTTGATTTCCTTTATTTCTACTTCATTCATAAGGTTCATGAGATCTTCTATATCTCATTGAAACTCTTTGAATTTGATTCCTTAGTTTCCTATGATCTTATGATCCATATGGAGATTAAAATGAATCATGATTTTAATCTACACATAGTTGGTGAGATGCTAGTATCAACTCATGACTAGGATCTCTTTACTATGAATCTTATGGAATTCATACTATATTCCATGGAGATTAGAGTAGATTTGTTATTTTTAGTCTCCAATGACCATCAAATGGTAGGAGAAGTAGTTTAGTTTAAATCCATCTCTATGGCTTAGACTAATCTCTTCCTTAGGTTTTGAGAAGTTCTTCATACTTCATCTAAAACCTCCATGTATGTGTGTCTTTAGCCTCCAATGACCACCAAGTGGTAGGAGTAATGATTTGAACTCAAGTTTTGGTCCATAAGTTTGAGTTCATTGTTTGAGATTTTGTGAAGTCCATTTCATACTTCATCAAAAATCCATGGGTCTAAAGATGTCCTTAGTCTTCAATGACCATTAAATGGTAGAAGAGATGGTTTCGTTTAAGTCCAACTTCACGATTTAATAGTTGGGGTTAACAAATAAAGTTGAACTAGCAAAATGAAAATAGTGAGTTCACAAACTGTTTTTGATCAAAGATTTTTAGTTCGAAATCTAACCGTTGAAATCAAGTGAAACCAACGGGAAAGTGTCAATAACACATTGTTTTACCACAGTAATTTTTGTTTTGGTAAGACTTTATGCTTAGAATGGTTTGATCATGAGTTTTGTGAGACAACCACAATCTGTCCAGAATTTCAGAATAGTTTCAGAACAGCAAACCGATTTTAAAATTGATAGATCAGAACTCTAACCAAGTTTTCATGACCTCTAATAATTTTTTATAAGAACCTTAATGTGTTAGGAAGATTCCCTAAAAAGAATGAAGCAATTCGGATTTTTTTGCTTTTTTAAAAAATCATACAAGATCTCTGGACAGAGAGTTGCAGAATCCTGAGTGAGGTCTAGTATTTTCCGTATTCCCGGAGATCTAACCGTTGAAATCTCGATTTTCTTTTTGGGTTAGAAACTAGACTCACAGAGACATAACATATCCAAAAATCATTAAGATCCAACGGTTGAAAGTATTTTATTCCTATTTTTGAACGTCTGGTCTGCTCTCTGTAATTCATAAAAAACTGCTACCATTTTTGTCTAATCTTATTTATTCCAACTCAAATAGTCTCTTAATGGCTTAGGATTCAAACCATGTTTTGAATAATGATAATTTAGATTAAACCCAGAGGCTTAGTGATCCAAATTAGTGAATAAATTCATGTCCCATTCTTGTTCATATTCATGCATTCATTCATACATGTTAATATTCATAAGTAGGACTTATCTCTTGTTTAAGTTGTATCTAATTGAACATGACTTAGGATTAATTACTCTTTGATATTATATCTTGTCTAAGAAATCCGTACTAATCTTTGTTTTGTAGCGCATTTGAGGTACAACTTCTCCTCCCTTTTCTAGTTTAATTCTTTTCTTTGATTTTGAATTGATTTTCAACTCCATGTGCGACACCTTAGCCTAGGTTTTGCCTTATGTGTATATATGTGTTAGAGACTTTTTCTTAGATTTATTTTGTTCTTGCATGCATTGCACGTTTAATTATTCGCGGCCGGATCCCGGGTATGTTTTCTAGTTCTCTATTGCATATCATGTTGCTTGCTACTTGAATTACGTGGCTTATGAATGATATTTTACCGTTAGCAATTTTACACCATTTCAAACATGCTTGTGTAATGTATATGTACATATGTATTAATTGAGGGCATACTTAGATTATTAATTTGATTAAAAAGGATGTTGAGTAGAGGCCGATCGCGAGATAGGATGAAAGGGGGTGTTTTAGTCCGTCGGGCTCCTTCCCCTTTCATTCCATAATCCCCGGACCCAGTTTATCTTTGGTTTCGCAAAAGATCAGTTTGCTTTTAAAATGGTTTCTTAATTTTCCTTTTAAAAATTAAGTGGCGACTCATTTGTTTTTAGAAATTGATTTTGAAAAGCTGTGGGTAAAATTTGAAAACCTGCGATATCCACACTTGATCATACGGTTATAAAATAAGTTTTCAATTTCAACTCCTTTTTTTCTCTTTATTTTAAAAATTCTCCAACAATCCCCGACCATTTTTAAAATAAATTTTGAAAATGCGTTTGTAAGATTTATGTGTCAATAAAGGTGTCTTACAACTTGAACCATTTACCTTGTGAAGACTCATCAAAGTTGATCAGGAGAGCTTAGAAGATAAGTCTTTAAACTGGCAATCCATATTGACCAACCAGACTTATCTCCACACAAAAATCTTTATATCAATGAATATTCATAAATGCTGACACATGATTTAGGCCTTGTGTTTGTACCTTGATTTCGTGAGTATTCTAGAGTCAAGCCCTAGAAGCATCGAAAGCGGGACCACTTCCACACTTGTATAGGTAGACCTATCAGAAGTGTCTCTCTTTTGTGACAGATTTGTGCCCGACACAAGTTAAGGGCGTCACAAAAAGTCTATGTCTGTCAAATTCCGTCACAAAAAAGTATTTGTGACGGATTTTGTGTCGAATTTGTGTGTGACACAAAAAATAGTGTCACATATACCTATAATTTGTGACAGCTTATTTGTGTTGACCCAAACCATCACAAATAGTATTTGTAACGGATTAGTATGCGACACAAATAATAGTGTCACATTTGATTTGAGGTACTTTATTTGTGTCGACCCGAAACCGTCACAAATACTATTTGTGACAGTTTTGGACAAATAGTATTTGTGGCCGAATACACAATTATTACCAAAATCGTTACAAATATTATTTGTGACAAAAATTTATATATTGTCATAAAAAATCATTATTTCTCCATCACAATAAATTATGCCATACTTATTTTTAACGACAAGAACCACATAAAATTTAAAACCATGTTAATTAAAGATAAAACAAGATACAATAAAGTATATGTTCATACATAATTGTTTCATAGTCGACATTAGTAGAAATAAAAATAAAATGATAATAATCTAAATAAAGTCTTTACACTCGTAATTGATTCTCGTCATGATCTAAATCCTCTAATCTTTCGCCACAACCTGAAACAGAAAATGGAAGTTCAATTAAAAATATAATAATGCAACCGCCTAGCAACCCTAAGAGCAAAACAAGACCAAAAATACAAACAAAAAACTATCCAAACAAGCAACACAAGAACCAAAAAAAAAACTGGCAAAGATTCCAAAAAAAAATCGGCAGAGTTTCCTCTGTTTCTATAACATCCGAAAATTTTCATAAACTTGTGTATATAAATTTATCACAACCGAAAATCAACTTACAACTCTTTGTCATTTTTATGTTCTAGCATACGAAATTTTAGCACAAACTTCTTATCTCAAAGTACTACCAATAACATGATAAGTCTAATGTTAGTTCATACTATACAACAAGCAATGAAGATCAGCAACCTAATTATGAATGCACCATAACTCACAATTCTGCTCATTAATACAAGACAATCAACCATATTGTTCCACTACATAAAAACATACACTCACACACTACAACTCACAATTATGCCAATCAACACAATTAATAATTAATAGGTAATAAACTAGAGCTATATCTCTTCTCCACGTGCCTCCATCTAATATGTTTATTTTAACAAACAAATTTATAAAAATGTGACTTTTAATAGTAGCAGCAAGTTTAATAATGAGTTTCTTGCGACATCTACGAATAAGAAAAAACATTAAATAGAGAGAAGCTTGATGTATGACATACCTTGTGACCCTTTATTTGGTCTCTATGTATAATCAACAACTTGAAGCTCACTAAATATATCCCTTTTGCTCCTTATTACCCTTGCCTTGTTGTCCCTTATTTCTAGAACCTGTTGAACAAAAGCCAAACACTTTAATCCCAATAATTTAGGCACTTTATCTAATCAACCAACAGAAATTGGAAGTTGAAGAAACCAATAAAATCAGCCACCAAATCATGTTCCTGTGTGGACACTATTGTTGGCATCTAGGAAGCAAGGATACGGGTGCGGGGAGTTCGGCAATTTTTTTTTCCAAAATCAAGGGTAAGGGTGCGGGTGCGGCAGGGTAGTTATATAAAATATTAAAAATATACTTATATATATATTACTATATATGAACCATTCAAGCACCACACACACACTTGTTTTCATAAATTTTTTTTCCCTGATAACAACAAACAAGCAATTCACACGTTTGTAGTGTGACACAAAAATGCTTTTTTCCATCCACATATTACATTGAATGTGTAGAATCCAAATGCCATAAAAAAACACTGACGCACTTGGTTATTTAAAACATATACAAGTAAATCCATATCAATGGAACGTCCACAAGAAAATAGATATAATTAAATAAATCTACCATGCAGAAAACTACTAGGAGTCTAGGACCAACAAACTAGAGCTCAGGTGGTCTTCAGAGACTTTACCAAGAGGCCTATGGTTAGGACTTAGGAGGACTAGCATTAATATATAAAAGTAAATTAGTGCTCATTTAGTAACCAATTATTTGAGATTATAATCAACGATTGAAGTATTTGAGTCCATTTGGCAGCCAACTTTTTACAGCTTTTCTAAATTCAAATAAACTTTAAGGCTGAAAAAAGAGATTAATTTAAAAGCAGAAAATTAAGCTTTTTTGAAAAAGCTGGACCAAACCACTACAAAAAATTTAGCAGAGCATGCATCGGAAGATAACTCCAAAGGATAATTCTAAGACTTTTTTGATGCATAAGTCACAACTTAAGACATGACATATATATATATATATATGTATGTATTGTACCTCAGCTACACTCAATTAAGTGGACGTATCTTAGTCAAAAACCATCAAGCATGCAATTGGAAGCAGTTGACTAATGAACTACACAAACATCAGTTTAGCCATAGAGGCTGCAACACTAGAAGTACTAATTAGGTGATTAATTCAATAAGCACACACCTATAGTTAGTCACTAAACTAACTACATACTCTAGTATTTGTAACTGATGCATACGTTACTAATTCAGGCTATGCATAAATCCTAATGAGTACAAATAATTGTAGATAAAGTGATTAAAATGGTTTTCTAAATTGTTCAACCCATAAGGTAAACAACAAGGAGATAAATCACAGAAATATAGAGATGCACTGTGCACATAACATGGTCAGCCCAAATAACAACAACAAAAAAAAAAAAACAACCTCGCCAATTAGGTATACTATACATGTACCTAAGTATCGTAGGGATGGAAAGAATACTGATACGGGGTTCCCATACTATGACAAGGAGCATTGCAGTAGTTCCTGCATTGTATGGAATAAGACAATATAGGAACTACCATCAACAACAAATTAATTCCTGAATACATCATAAACTTATATATGAGAGTACCTTTAATGGGAGAAAGTTCATTAGAAAAATAAATATCATGTTTAAGTAAAAAGCTGAAAGCTTGGGTAAGTATTTCATCAATATTTATGGTTTTTAACTGATGACATTTCCTGTGGAGGCAGGGCACATGTGAATGGATATTCCAGTCGGAGAATCACAAAGCATCAAAAAACAAAAGTATTTCAACTACGGGGGGAAAAGAAGACGAGAGTAAACATGGTATAGATTTATGGACCAAAATCAAGATCTGGCATCATATAAGTTATGTAAGATGACAAGTTAGAAAAAATTAAAGTACCATAGGCAGTAGTGGCAAAATGGTAGGCAAATTGTATGCTTTAGTTTCTGGCAGAAGATATAGTAACCCTACCAAAAGAATGAACATGTCATATCTCATCAAAACGAACATGTCATAGTTCTAGACAAAATTAACTATGAGTACTAGTCACATACTTAGCAACTAATTAATACATTTCACTCCTAATACCAAACTATGATTTTGTGGCTACAAATCACTAAGCCCAAATTTAAGCCATCAGTTATGATTAGTTGGAATTCTATTTTCATGTTATACATGCTTTGGAAAAGAGTAAGGCTATGCTTCCAAAAAAAAAAATCATTCTACAACAGACAAAGCATAGTGTACAACAGATAAAGAATTTAGGAACCAATTTGGGATTGAAAATTGGGAAAGCATAGCACTATTCTTTCGGAAAAATTGTTCTTCTCTATTAGTATTAGTAAACAACCAATATAGCGAAATCAAAACATCATACCAGAAAAGAAAGCACTTGATTCTCTATTAGTATTAGTAAAATTAGCTATCCTTTTCTCATTGGTCTCCACCTCTTCCCTCTCTATACCATTCAATTCCTAAATAAACAAATTCTTTCCTTTTAATCCCATTTCCTCAATAATCACAAAGATGAAAACACATCTTTACCTACAGATGCTGCTGTCACGTAAAGTCTCTCTCTCTCTCTCTCTTTCTCTCTCTCTCTTCAACCTCATGGCCATATCCTCCAATTCGAGTAAAACCTACTGATCCCTGACCGTACATCAAATGTTGTAACACCCGCTCTCAGAAAAAGTGGTAGTAACCTCATATGTATGTAATAATTGAGGCCATGTGTTGGGTACATTATTTAAATTGGTTTGGGACCCATTACATATTGAATTGTTAAAAGGGTGAATAACATAAGTTGTGAGGATGTAATTGTAATTAGAAAAAAGGGGGAGTTAGTGGACTTTCCTAGAACCTTTTAGAATGTTTAGGAAATGAATGGGCTGCCATTCTTTATAACCTCCACTGAGATAACTGATAAGAATCAAGAAAAGAAATAAATAAAAGGAAAAGAAAAGAAAAGAAATGGATAGACTTCTTTAGGTTTCTAGAAGCATTAGGAAAGCTAGGGATAAGAGGAAAAGCTGTTCACATACTCTCTATACCAACGAAAATGGAAGAAGAAAGAAGAAAGAGAGTGTGAGTTGGGACTTCAGCTCTTAACATCAGCGAAACCATATTACTTAAACTTGTTTAGTATGATAATGAGTTCGTTAAGCCTCGGTGGTGTTGTCATAGGCCCTAAATCTGCCCGTGCTATGTCGGGGTGTGACAAAGTACTGCCAATTAGATACAAGTCTATCTATATATTAGGTAGGGAGCAAAAGGTGAAAGAATAAGGGAGAAAAAACTTTTTTGAATTCTGATAACCAAATTCATATTTTTACAAATTTGGCTAATTGTAAAACACATTCTATACACATGTTAATGTGGATTATCTCAACCTTTATTAGAGTAGTAAAATCCATTTATTTTTGTAAGAATTTTTGGTGATCAACTTGTATGGAAGCAAAACTAAACCAAACATTTTCTCTCCATTAAAAAGAAGGGATCTAAGATTTTGACACATATGTATATGTAGATAGAGATACACACTGGTCGTATATTTTTAATAAATAAATATTCTCCATTGAGAATGGATGCCTGAAATGTTAGTACTCCCTATTCATATATATTAGATATATGTGTGTGTGTGTAAGTATAATCTGAAATATATAATTACATAAAAATCTTCACACCAATACAAAAAAATTCAGAGACTTTAGAGTAAAGCAACAAAAACAAAGAATTAATACAATGTTGTGATTAGTTGGAATTCTATTTTCATGTTATACATGCTTTGGTTAAAGGCACTTCACCAACTTCAATAGGGGTGCAACAAGTTGTTCGCATGTTTTACACACACGAACAAACAAACATGCGCACACATATAGAAATTTGGCTAGGTATGACTCGTATGTGTGTGTAAATTTTTGTGAATACATTAATCTGTTGAAAGCTACAGTGATCACAGTCTAGTTAAAGAACTTAATATTCCCTATTCAGCAACACATACCATTTTCACTCTATGAGTAGAATTTTTAAATAGAAACAAAACTACATATATTCAACAAACAATTTTAAAATTAGCAGAATCAGAACACAAATACACAAAAACAGATCTAGATAGATAGATAGATAGATAGATAGAGAGAGAGAGAGAGAGAGAGAGAGAGAGAGCTTATAAAGAAGAAGTTTTGAAATACCTAGGGCTACTGCAGAACTCGTAGTGCTTGCCTCTATTGGAGAAGACGCTAAGAGCACTTGTTTGATAGAACTTGTTTTTCTTCTTTTGATTTGTGCCTGCAACTGTAAAAATCGAGAAATTATTTTTGTGTTTGATGAAAAGATTGTAGAATTTGGGTTTTTAGCCCTAAACAAAAAATTGGGAGATTTAAGCCCTAGACATATAAGGAACTTACCAATGTAGCAAAGACCATCGAGAGAGAGAGAGAGAGAGAGAGAGAGTGTGTGTGTGAGAGAGAGAAGAAACGGCGTCACAAGAGTCATCAGAAGAGGAGCCGTCATCGTTGGAGTAGTCGAAGGAGGACGAAGGGAGTCAGAGGGAAGGAAGGGGGAGGAGGAGGGAGGGCGCCGGAGGTGGAAGAGGAGGAGGGGGATGAAAAGAGAATGAAAAGAGGAGGATGAATGAGACTATGGAGGAAGATGAATGAGAAGAGGAGAAAGATGAATGAGAGACTATAGGGCCCGATGTTTTTAGTTTTTAGGTATTTTTTTTTTAATTTTTTTGTCATTTTTTCATTACTCACCTTTCCCCCCAACTTTTCCCGCCACAAAAAAATGTTATTTGTGACGGATTAACTAAATTCGAGACCAAAAAAAAATTTATTTGTGTCGGATAGGTACATTTCTATCACAAATAAAAATTATTTGTGTCAAATATGTATGGTTCCATTCACGAATAAATCATTATTTGTGTCGGATATATTTCCGTAATAGAATCCGCCACAAAAACATTTATTGTGACAGATTTTGATCCGTCACAAAAACTTTCATCACAAAAGGCCCATTTTCTTGTAGTAACTAAAACACTTCAATGCGATTGTTGTAAGTCTGTTATGAGCTTAGTAGCTGACCCTCCACCTTATTACATTATAGGTACCAAGCACTTATCCTAGGGATGAATTTAAATTAAAGTGCTTGCAATCACGACATATGATGTACTTTACTCGTTGAACTTGAGGACTTAAAATGTCAAGTGTCGAATTGAGTTTCTATCAAGAGTGACCATGTTCGTTGGGCTTTACTCCCATCCCTACCGATGTCTTAGACACCAAATTCCTTGCAAGTCCTTTTGTGAACTGATCAGCCAAATTTTGGCAGGACCTCACATAATCCACAACTATTATACCATCTGTGAGTAACTGTCTCACATAACTGTGTCTAAGTCCACTGGACTTACTATTATACAATTTACTATATGCCCTAGAAAGTGTAGATTCACTATCATGATGGATAAATATATGAGGCATAGGTTTGGACCAAATTGGAATTTCTAAAAGTAAATTCCTTAACCATTCTAGCTCTTTACCACTTGCAGCCAATGCTACAAATTCAACTACCATGGTAGAGTTAGCTATACAAGTCTGTCTCTTGGATCCCCAAGAGACAGCTCCCTCACCAAGAGTGAATATTCATCCACTCGTTAATGAATGATCTTCCCACTCAGAAATCCAACTGGCGTATGAATATCCCTCTAAAACCGAAGGATAACCACAATTATAAGATATTCTACAACTTATGGTTCCTTTTAAATACTTTAAAATTCTATACACTGCATGCCAGTGTAGCTAACTAGGATTACTAGTGTATCTACTAAGTTTACCTACAACATAAGCTATATCCGGCCTAGTACATGTCGTGGCATACATTAAGCTACCAATAATCTAAGCATATATATTCCAATTGCAAACTGCTCTACCAGTGTTAGGAAATAATCTTATTTATGATTTAAAAGTGTCCTAACAGGTGCACAATCAAACTGATTAAACTTCTTTAAAATCTTTTCAATATAGTGTGATTGTGTGAGAATTATATTACTATTCTATCTTATCATTCTCATGCTTAAAATGACATCAACCACACCCATATCTTTCATTTCAAATTTAGATGACAAAAAACATTTAGTATCATTAGTACTATCTAAATCAGTACCAAGAATAAGCATGTCATCTACATACAAGCATATAATAACACCTATACCATTATTAAACTTTCTATAAACACATTTATCAGATTCGTGAATTTTGAAACCATTAGATACAACAACCATATCGAATTTTCATGCCATTGCTTAGGTGCTTGTTTAAACCATAAAGTGATTTATCTATCTTACATGCTTTATTTTCTTGTCCGATTACAACAAAACCTTCATGTTATTCCATTCAAATTTTACCTTCCAAGTCATCATTTAAAAAAGTAGTTTTTACATCCATTTGATAAATTTCAAAATTATGAATGAAAGGTAAGGCAATCAAAACTCTAATAGTTGAGGTTCTAGCCACATGTGCATATGTGTCAAAAATAATTTTTTCCTTCCTTTTAAGTAAAACCTTTAGCTACTAACCTTGCTTTGAATTTATCAATAGTACCATCTATTTTTATTTTCTTTTTGAAAATCCATTTGAACTTAATAGGTTTTAAACCTGGTAGAAAATCTGCCAACACCCAAGTGTTATTACCCATTATTGAATACATCTCATCACTAATAGCCTCTATCCAAAAGGCAGCATCTTGAGACTTCATTGCCTCTTTAAATGGAGGCTCCAATTCTGTAGTTAAAGAAAGAGCAATTTGTTCACAATGTGAATCTCTAGTGCTCTCGATAAGGTATACTAAAAAGTTGAGGCCAAAGGACTTCTCCTTTCTAGCTCTTTTACTTCTCCTAGGTTTATCATGTTCTTTATTCTCAATTTCCTTAGATGTGAAAATTCTCCTATTTCCATTGTATTATACAATTTAGGAATAGTACTAAATTTGTTTTCATAAAACATGGCATCTCTAGATTCAATAATAGTATTTATTTTAATAGATTTATTTGGTTCACAAACAAGAAATCTGTATGCCTTATTATGCTGTGCATATCCTAAGAAAATACATTCAAATCCCTTTTCACCTAATTTCTTCCTTTTAGGTTCAGGCAATCTAACAATAGCCCTACAACCCCAAACTTTCAAATAATTTAAATTAAGTTTCCTTTTCTTCCAAAATTCATAAGGTGTTTCTTTTAGAATTTTAGAATAAATTCTATTCAAAATATAACATGCAGTTAACATGGCTTCACCCCAAAAACCATTTCCTAAACCGGAATAAGAAAACATAACATTAACCATTTGTGTTAATGTCCTATTTTCATTTTTGTTACTCCATTTTGTTGTGGTGTGTAAGGTGCAGTGAGTTCATGTATGATACCAACATCTTCACAATATTTAGGAAAGTGATATTTACCTCCCCTGTCCGATCTAAGACATTTTATTTTAGTATCACATTGATTTTCTACATCATTTTTATAAGTAATAAATTTATCTGGAACTTCATCCTTAATATTCATAAGATAAACATGGCAATATTTAGAGAAGTCATCAATAAACGTAATAAAGTATTTTTTTATCACCTCTAGTAGGAGTACTATGCATATCACATACATCACTATGCACTAGTTGCAACAAAGAAGATGATCTTTCAATTTTTGGAAATGGAATTCTAGTTATATTTGTTTACATGCATACTTTACATTTTTCATTCATGCCATTTTCATATCTAGGAATTAAATTCAATTTAACCATGTTATCCATTTTCTTAGTATTAATATGTCCTAAGAGACTATGCCATAAAGAAAGACAATCAACCATATAAGCATAAACATTCTTTTTATTAATAATATTGAGCTTAAACATACCCTCATACTTATAACCTTTGCCTACAAAGGTACTACTCTTAGATATAATAAATTTGTCTGCCTCAAATACAAGTTTGAAACCATGCTTATTAAGCAAGCTTCAGGAACTAAGTTATTTCTCACTTTAGGGACATAGTAGACATTGGTAAGGCTAAGGACTTTTCCAAAAGTAAATTCTAGATCCACTGTCCATTTGCTTTTGACCGCTATAGTAGAGGAGTTTCCCATGTAGAGAATGGCTCCATCTTCGACATGTTCATAGGCAGAAAACATAGCTTTGTCCTTGCACACGTGCGTTGTGGCACCCGAGTTTATCCACCAAGCACCATCATCTACGAGGAGATTAACCTCGGATATTGTTGGAGTTATACCACATGTGGGATAATCCTACTAATTTAGGGATTGTGATTTGGCTAAATTCCTATTGTTGTTTGGTTTCCTTTGTGATAGAGTTATATTAGTTGTCTAATAAGTAATGGGTTGCAAACTCTATAAAAGGGGACGGTGTATAGAAATTTAGGAAGCCCTTGGTGTACCAAGTTGGGGGGTCTCCCCTCATGGGGGTACTGCATGGCCTATGATGAGAGAGTATGGTTCTTTCGGGTATTGAGAGTGGGTATACAAAGGGTGTGAGGGTTGGGTTATGGGATTTAATCGTAAGTGTCTTGTTCCAGTTGTTTTTTCTCAATAATGAAATAACTAGTCTCTCGGGTGTGGACGTAGGCAATGTTTGGCCGAACCACATAGAAATCTGCATTTTCTTTGGTATGCTTGTTTATTATTGTTGATATGTGTCGGTGTGTTTATTGGGGGAATTTGGTTTCGCATTTTAAATTCCCAATAAGTGGTATTAGAGCCAGGCTGGTCAGATCTATGGTGGGCAGAGCACATAGTTGCAGTTGAATAGTGGCACAATGAGAAGAAAACACAAAAGAAAAAAAATGGAAAATTAGTAATCCACAGGGTTGGTCGACATGACCGATGATGGATATTGTAGAGGCATCTAAGCTCTCGGGATTTAAAGGTGGATGGGAAGTTATCCAGCATTGTGCACTCATATGACCAAAGGTGTTGCGGATTCATTGGTGGGTGCAGATTTGAAAGATTCTGTACAGATTAAGGTTGTTTTTCTTTTTGATAGACCAGATAAGGCAGCAGGTCATGATCTAGGAAAAAGACGATTTCAGTGCAACTGTGATTGTAGTAGGTTGTGTATAGTGGAGTGGTCCTCATACTCTACTTATACGAGCACTTCTCTTGGACTGTTAGATTCCGGGTATGGTACGTATGTGGTCCTTAGAAAAATATTTTGATGGGTTTCGGGAGGGTTTTTGATTTTCCTTGTATGATGGTAATTATTGTGGGTGGAATAGTGATTTCAAAATATTTGGTTGGACTGGTTCACTATTAGGGTGGTGTGACTTATGTACCAATTTTGTGAAGGAATCTATAATTTGTTTGTCGGATGGTTTCAATGGGATGTAAGGTTCGGGTTGCATGTGGAGCTATGAAAATCACAAATAGCAGGTTCTCAACGAAAAAGAGGGAAGTGTGGATTGGTTATGTCGTCTGGTTGGTAGAGTTGTACTCCCAAGTCATCGGTGGAAAAATTCTTGCAAGTGGGTGAATGGTTTATACAAAGTTCAGATGATGGTGAGGTGGTAATTCCTACCGGAAAGAATGAGGTATCGAGGTTCTTCTCTGAAGGTAATGTGTATAATTAACTTGCGCAACTGCACATGTATTGGCCGCTGTTTGACGAATCGGAGGTGTTGAGACCATGTTGATTTGGGGTGTGCATGCTGGTACAGAAGACAGTCAATGGTAAATAAACAGTTGCAAAGTGTTCGACTTTATGGGTGCTCCGATTGAGGGGGTGCTGGCCAGGTGCGATAGAATGGTTGGGCAGTTTCCCCACAAGTGATAGAGGGGGTGATTGTTGGAGTTATATCACATATAGAATAATCCCATTAATTTAGGGATTGTGATTTAACTAGATTCCTATTATTATTTGGTTTTCTTTGTGATAGAGTTATATTACTTGTCCAATAAGTCTTGGGTTGCAAACTCTACAAAAGGGCACGGTGTATAGGAATTAGGAAGCCCTTTGTGTACCAAGTTAGGGGGGTCTCCCCTCATGGGGTGCATGGTCTAGGATGAGAGAGTGTGAGTTCTTTCGGGTATTGAGAGTGAGTATACAAAGGGTGTGAGGGTTGGGTTATGAGATTTAATGCAAAGTGTCTTGTACCAGTTGTTTATTCTCAATAGTGAAAGAACTTGTCTCTCGGGTGTGGACGTAGGCAATGTTTGGCCGAACCACGTAGAACTCAGTATTTTCTTTGGTGTGCTTGTTTATTACTGTTGATATGTATTTGTGTTTTCTTTGGTGTGCTTGTTTATTACTGTTTATATGTATGTGTGTGTATGTGTGTGTGTGTGTGTGTGTTTATTAGGAGAACTTGGTTTTGCGTTTTAAATTTCCAACAGATATTACCGCTACGAATTTTTCTTTTGAACTCGGTGCTCCTTGTTGCTTCTTTTTGAATAAGCAACAGTCTTTCTTGAACTCGGTGCTCCTTGTTCCTCCCTTGGTGAGCATTATAATGGGGCTATTTGTGCTCCTTTTCCTCCACTACATGGACCTTAGAAGCATTTTATCCTGCTCCTCATTACCATCTCGAATTCGAGACTCTTGCTCAATTTTGAGATGAGTCTCCAATTCCTTGAGTGATATGTCCTCCTTTTTGTGTTTAAGACTTTTCTTATAGTCTTTCCATGATGGAGGAAAGTTTTTTTCAATTATTGTATAAACTATGACATCTTCATCGATATTTAATTTATGAGAGCATTTTTGCTCACCCAAAAAATGGTTCACCAATACTCACCCAAGCATCCCATTGGCCAATGTAGTGGGACCCAGGATTAAACATCATATGTTTAATCATATGTTTGATCATATGTTTAATCCTGGGTCCCACTGCATTGGTCAATGGGATGCTTGGGTGAGCATTGGTGAACCATATTTGGGTGCGCAAAAGTATTTTCTTAATTTATTAATTTTGCAATGGTTGAGAATACGTTGAATCTCATGAAATTGACCAATGATCAACTTACTATCAACTATTTTATAATTAAGAAATTAACCAATTGAAAATTTTTTACTTATTGCGTCCTCCGCAAGATATTTTGCCTCCAATTTGTCCCAAAGTTCATTTGTAGACCACACGTTTTGGTAGAGACCGAAAAGAGAGTCAACAATAGCATTTATTATGTGGTCGCGACAAAGGTAGTCATCTGTCTCCCATTTAGCATGTTCCCTTGCTTGAACCACCATCTTGTTTTCTCGTTCTGTAAGTTTGTTCTCTTGGAGAACATACACTCTCTTCATAGTGGTGAGTAAAAAAATGCAATTTTCTTTGCCAACGAAGAAAACTACCACCATCAAAACGATCCCATTTCATGAAGCTTTCGGTTATTTGGCGAAATGACTTTGCCAAAGAAGTGTCCACCATAAGTAAATATTGTATTTAGATTGTTGAAAACAAAAATGCGTCCGGTTTGGTGAAAATCCTTCAAAAAGTTAATGAACAAATTTTCAAAGCGTATACTAGACACTTTCCTAAATACAATCTTCACTCCCACCAGATATTGTAATTGGTGTGCACCTGGGTATTCCACGAACTTGTATTCAAGATGCAATGAAGCAAAATCATTGTCTTCAAAAATGCACTATTGAACACAGTCCTAGAATTTATCACTAATATTTTCAACCAAATCTGTATTATGTTACTGTAGTTTAATAGAATGCAGAAGACTCTATTTTTGCTAAAAGAAAAAATGGAAGAGAGTGAGAGAGATTGAATTCGGCACACTTGATTTGCTGAGAGAGAAGAAACTGATCAATGTATTAGTATTGATCTCCAAAAAATTGTATTGTGCATGTTCCACAATTTCCTTTATACAGAGATTGAGAGATGCCAATGGTACCTCAATCAGATTGTGAAAACAGTGTGGCATTTAGGGGGTGAAAATCACTCAGTTTGGTTCGGTTCGATTTTTGTCAGTTTTTGGGATTTTAAAAACTGACCATTCGATCAGTTTTGGTCAATTGGGTCCGGTTTTTAGCTTGTAGGATTTTTGGGAAATTCGATCGGACTACTCAGTTCGATCAGTCGGTTCGATTCTCGGGTTTAAACTTTCACCACTCGCATCTAATGGATTCAATAGGTGCCTTTTAATATATTAGTTGTATATATATTCACAAGACAATAATGTCCATCGACCTTTTCATCCAAAAGCAAATGGTGCTTTAGCATCATTCCTTTTCAATGTGGGTAAATCATATTGTGTATACAGTATATATATGAGAAATTATCTGGTGCTTCTCGTATGCATTGAATAAAATATTCATCCCCTTATGTTCTTGATCGTACAATTATAAAACAAGTTTTCAATTTCAACTCATCTTTTGTCCTTTATTATAAAAATTCTCCAACAAAAGAGCTATTATAAAAGTTGAGATTTATTTAGCTACTTATTATTCATAGTGCTCTTAAAATTCCTCCGAGAACTAATTTTTTTTTTATCAATCCTATACAATATTAATTTTCATAAAAATCAAACAAAGTGAGATTGGGTTTGAACCTGATAATGTTTCAAGCATTATCAAGCTAATCTAGTTTACAAAAGAAAAAAAATCAAATAAAAGTGGCATTGGGTTTGGACCAGATAATTTTTCAACCATTATCAAGCTGATCGAGTTTATAAAATGTTAAAATATATAAGAGAGAAAGAGAGAGAGAGTGAGACAATACTATGAATTATGTATTGAATGGTGTGATGAAACCTTACAATGAGTAGCCTTTATATAGACCAACAGAGAATCCTAAAAGGGAAAGAAAAGTACCTATGCTAGTTGTACAACTGGTAGTACAATGTATCTAGACAGTAAGTATAGTAAGATACAATAGGTACAAGAATGTAGACAAATATTCTAATATTATTCTAACAGCCCCCCTCAAACTCAAGGTGGTAGAATGGAAACCAACTTGAGTTTGGAAACTAAATCCTGAAGACGTCCCGGTGGATGAGCTTTGGTGAATACGTCAGCAGTCTGATCGATGGAGGAGACTGAGTTAAGTCGAATGGTACCACAAGAAATATGATGACGAACAAAATGACAATCGATCTCAATATGTTTTGTACGTTCATGGAAGACATCATTGTGAGCAATTTGAATGGCACTTTGGTTGTCACAACTATGGTTTTAGCTGTTGGATGATTGACCCCCATGTCCTCAAGTAACCAGCATAGCCAGAGAAGTTCCTGAGTGGTATCAGCAAGGGCACGATATTCAGCTTCTGTACTAGATCGGGCAACAACAGTTTGATTCTTACTGCGCCAGGAGATGAGAGAGTCACCCAAGAAGAAGCAATACCCAGTGGTGGAACGACGATCAGTAGGATCTCCTACCCAGTCTGCATCTGAGTAGACACGTAGCTCAAGAGAGGAGTGGGAAGAGAAGTGGAGGCCGTGAAATAAGGTCCCTTTGATGTACCTGAGAATGCGGAGAACTGCTGCATAATGAGGAGAACGAGGAGCAGATAGAAATTGGCTTACAATATGGACAGTGTAGGAGATATCAGGTCTAGTAACTGTCAGATATACGAGACTCCCAACAAGCTGACGATATAGAGTAGGATCATCCAAGGGTATACCATCCGTAGGAGTGAGCCTAGAGTTAGGCTCGAGAGGAGTGGTACTAGTCTTGCTGTCTGTAAGTCCTGCCCGTGTAAGCAAGTCTGTGGCATACTTGGCTTGAGAGAGATAATATCCGTCGGAACTGGAATTGATCCCAAGGCCCAGAAAATGGTTAAGTTTGCCAAGATCTTTCATTTCAACATGTTGGCTGAGATGGGTTTTGAGATCCAAGATCCCAGATGTATCATCTCCTGTGATAATCATGTCATCCACATATAGGAGAAGTAGAATAATACCCCGGTCAGTTCTGCGGATGAAAAGAGCTGAATCATATGAGCTGCCTGTGAACCCAAAGCGCTCAACAATGGTGTTGAACTTTGCAAACCAAGCCCGAGGAGCTTGCTTGAGACCATATAGAGCTCGGCGGAGCTTGCAAACTTGATGAGGATGATGATGATAACCAGGAAGAGGACGCATATAAACTTCTTCAGTGAGGTCACCATTGAGGAAGGCATTTTTGACATATATTTGGAATAAGTCCCAACGGCGAACTGCAGCAACTGCAATGAGGCTTTGAACAGAGGTGAGACGGGTAACAGGGGCAAATGTTTTCTCATAATCAATCCCATACTCCTGGGTAAAGCCCTTGGCTACTAGGCGGGCTTTTTAGCGATCAATGGATCCATCTGAGTGAGTTTTGATCTTGTAAACCCACTTACATCCCATAGCATTCTTGCCACTTGGCAAGCCCATCAAATCCCATGTGTGATTTTGTTCAAGTGCCCGCAATTCATCATCCATTGCTTTATGCCAAAGAGGATTAGAATTGGCCTCATGGTAAGATTGAGGCTCATGGTGAGAGAGAATTGTAGAAAAATAGTGGTAATCCTGAAGATGAATTGGAGGAGCTTTTACTCGGTCGCTACATCTAGGAAGAGGGTCAAGGTCAGATGTAGACCCATCAGATGGAGTAGGTAGTTCAGTAGAGACTGCGGTGGATAAATCAGATGAAGTGTCTGTAAATGTGGATGTGGGTAGAGGGGCAGGCAAAGTTGCTGATTCAGAGTGAGAGCTTATATCAGGGGTGTCAGGAAATAGATCTACTAAGGGTTCAGTGAAGTATAAAGGAGTACTGGTAGGAGATAAATGAAACTGGGACATGGATGAGAACATTTTGTGTTCCCAGAAGACAACATGACGAGACACACGAAGACGTTTGGAGTAAGGGTCCCAACATCGATAGCCTTTGTGTTCAATACCATACCCCAAGAAACAACATAAGCGAGCTCAAAATTCTAGTTTTGTGCGCTCATGTGGCTGTCGTAAGACAAAGCAGGAAGAACCAAAGACTTTAAGGGTAGTATAGTTAGGAGGATGGTTATATAGACGCTCATATGGTGACTGATTTTCAGTAGTGGGAGAAGGGATACGGTTCATGGTGTAAATGGCAATGAGGGCAGCCTCTCCCCAAAATTGTTCAGGACATGAAGCAGATGTGAGAAGAGCTCGAACAGTATTAAGAATATGACGATGTTTACGCTCGGCTCTCCCATTTTGTTGGGAGGTGCTTGAACAAGAACGATGGGGAAGAGTGCCATGCTGGTGAAGAAAATTTAGAACACCTTTTTCTTTGTATTCTTGGGCATTATCAGCTCGAAACACTTTGATATTGCAAGAAAATTGAGTTTTGATCATGTTAGCAAAATCAAAGTAAATCTGGGGTAATTCAGATCGATTTTTCATTAGATATAGCCAAGTGTATTGTGAAAAATCATCGACAAAGATTACATAATATCTAGATCCTCCCATTGTGACAGTTGGAGAGGGATCGACCCCAAACATCAGAGTGAATTAAATCAAAAGGTGCAGAGGAAACAGAATCACTGTCATTAAATGGTAAAGCTGGTTGTTTGGCAAGTTGACAAGGTAAACAATCAACATTTTTGACTTTAATTGAACCTAACTGACCACTTGACACTAAGGATTTTAACCGACTTAGCGAAACATGACCTAAACGAGAGTGCCAAAGGTGAAAAGGTGAGGTGGACGATACTGATGCTGCAGCTTGAGTTGGTGAAATGAAGTGAGATGGAATATGGAGATTGTTCAGTTCAAATAATCGTCCTATTTTATGACCTGTCCCAAGAGTCTGGCCTGTTTTTGGGTCTTGTACTAGACATCCAGAATTAGAGAAAGAGACGGTAAGTCCGAATTCACACAATTGACCAACAAATATGAGATTTAAAGTGAGTTTAGGAATAAGATAAGTGTCAGGGAGAGACGTGTGAGTGGTGGAGACTTGCCCTATATGACTGACGTTCATACAGGAACCATCAGCTGTGTGTATGGATGGTGCATTGAGAGTAGAATGTTTGGTAGAGAATGTAGTGGGATCAGAGGTCATATGGTTACAGCAACCAGAGTCAAAGAACCAAGAAGATGTACCTGGGGCAATAGATAGAGCAGTAGGAGACGTGTTATCAGAATGATCCAGAACTCGTTTGATGATGTCCGCAATGAGAGAATCAAAGATGGATGAAGGGGTAGACAACTTAGAAGATGATGACCCCTTGGTAGAAATAGCAGTGGATGATGATGAACAACCTCGGGACCGATTATCCTGTGAATATCTGGTAGGATTCTCATTGCAATCATCAAGATAGTGCCCTGGTCCACGCTTGTGACAGAAAGTACACACTCTGATAGGACAATGCAATAGAGTATGTCCTAGTTTGTTACAGTATCTGCAGGAGGGATCTGTGAAAGGCTCCATGATGTGTAACATAAGTCTGAGAGTGGTAGAATTGATCTGGATGACAGTGGTCGAGTGGTGATATGACGGAGGAAGCCTGGATGAGGAAGTGGCAGCCGAGCAATGGAGGCAGCCGGTTGGTGGTGACCTGGCAGCAGTGGTGGTGACCGAGCGGCGAAGGTGGAGACAGCTGCAGAGCCCAAGTTGAGATGGCGAGGTGACCGGAAGGAGGACGTTGCACAGGGTAGATGTGGATAGTGGTAGTCGGGCAGCGGAGGTGATCGGGCTAAGGTGGCACGATTACGAACTTGAGGCAACTACAAGAAGGATTTTTGATGTAGAGGATCCACTATTGTGGCAACCACAGAGCATACTTTCCTTTCAAGAAGTTACCAGGAGGAGGAAGAGGCCACCAGGAGCTTATAGCTTTGATACCGTGTTAGAATATATAAGAGAGAAGGAGAGAGAGTGAGACAATACTATGAATTATGTATTGAATAGTTTGATGAAACTTTACAATGAGTAGCCTTTATATAGGCCAAGAGAGAATCCTAAAAGGGAAAGAAAAGTACCTAGGCTAGTAGTACAACTGGTAGTACAATGCATCTAGACAGTAAGTATAGTAAGATACAATAGGTACAAGAATGTAGACAAGTATTCTAATATTATTCTAACATAAAAGAAAAAAATATCAAATGAATGTAAGATTGGATATGAACTTTGATTATGTTTTAAACAATTCCAATGAAAGGAGAAAGAGTTAGAAATACAGGATTGGGCATTTGTTTGAGTCTGAACTTCGAACATTTGTGTTTAAAACCCCACATTTTGAAAAACAATGGTATCATTATTAGCCCAGCTTGAAATGGACCTACACATTTAATTAGTGCTGACCCATGAATGGTGTAAGTGGGTCAAGCAAGGCTTGTTATCTCATGGTGACCGGTGAGTTAAAGATTTTAGGGAGGCTTGGCCTAAGGTCCTTAAGGTTGGGCATACTTGGATTAAAAGACAGCCCATTAACAACAAACTCCACAAGGACGAAAGCCCAAGCCCATTTTTTATCTACATCCACAACATAAAAATTTCACTTTTCAAATCCATTTTACTCTTTTCATTTAACCAGAATACCCTATGTTCATGAATTAGAACAAACAAACCTAACGAACATCTCTCTTCGATTCATCATCTAAACTCTCATCTACAATCGATCTTAATCTTCATAAATCACAAGTTCATTATTCTAAATCGTAGATACCGAGTTCATCACAGAAAAACAAATATCAATCATAGATCGTGAGTTCATCATTCTCAATCGTTGATCACACTTGCATAGAGATTCAATCACTGACTCATTAACTGTCATATAATCAATCACAAAATCTGATCATTGATTTGTTATCGTTCAACAGGTGTCAAACTGATTTAACATAATCCAGTTCTTTGTGTTTCAGTATGTACCTTGCTGAAAATTATTCATTCTCTATGTTTATTCAGTGAAAATTCTGTTAGTTTTTTCATCAATTGCTTATATCTGAACTGAAACATGCGAGCAATATAAGCAAAGGTTGCTGAAATAATTAGGTTTTGGTGTTTAATTGTAATTATTTCAGCATATCTTAATTGAAGCTTTTCGTTGTCTATGTGTGTTCATTATCTTAAATCAAATACACTCAACCTTTGCTTATATTGTTCGCATGTTTACTGAAAATATAATTCACAATGTCTAGTGGTCTGGATATTGGATGTAATATATATTCAAAGAAATTTGACTTAGGATGTATGGGATAATAAGAGAAATTTTACTTAACATACAATCTGTCTGCTAATGTTGCTATTTTTTTTTTGTAGGCTGCAATGAACATTACTATCTTACTTCTATTTGAGTATGGAGAGTTTACAGCTATGTTGAAAGTTTCTAATGAATCTAAGTATACCGATTTACTTGACTTTGTCTGTTCGAGGTGGAAAAATTTGCAAGATACTCGTATTCATCTTTTTTACTCTATTCCCGGAAATTCTAAATGCATGCTTGACAGTAATGATGACTTTGTAAACTTGCTATCCCTAGCCTATTGCTTCAAAATAGATCACATAGAAGTATGTGTCTTTGAAGATAGTACAATCTCTTCGAATAGTATAGTAGTTGATGCATACCATATTGATGAGGTAGAGAGTAATAATGATCAAAGGACTGAGACTGATCTCCTAGCAAAGTATTGTCATCACAGTGAGACAGTGTTGTTGGGTAGTAATTGGTCTAAAGGGATATGTAACGTTGGTGATGTATTTGAAGGAGGTGTTACGAAATTTCGGAACGTGCTTACGAAGTATTCTATTGATGTTGGGTTCACATTCAACTACATAAAAAATGACAAAAAAAGAGTGACAACAGTTTATTCTTTAAAGGGATCAAAGGGCTGCTTATGGAGAGTTCATGCTACATTACACAGTGCCAATGGATACTTCTACATTAAAACAATGGAAAACAATCATACTTGTGGTGTTGTCCTTCGTACAGACAAGAATCCAAGAGTGACTTCCAACTTGGTTGGAAGTCTTATCCTTGATGATCTACGTGATGATCCATTGACACGACCAATTAATGTGAAGAAGCATATGAAGAAAAAATATGGGTTAGCAATTTCGTATAACACCGCATGATATAGTGTTGAAAAAGCAAAGCAAGAGATCTATGGCAATCAATCATTGTCATTCGATCAATTGCGATGGTATATCGATGAAGTAAACAAGATAAATCCTGGAAGTCATCTGCAGCTTGATTATGATCATGATAGTAAGCACTTCAAAAGAATGTTTGTTGCATTTCACGGATGCATAGAAGGTTTTAAATATTGTCGTCCAATGTTATTCCTTGACGGCACATTCTTGAAAGCAAGGTATAAGGGAAACTTGTTATGTGCAACCGGAAAAGATGACAATCAACGTGAGTAATCCTATTTACATCACCACATATTGCTTATGTTATGTTTGTCAGGTTTTCTATTTCATAAATGTAACTTGACTTAACTTATCAAAAAAAAAATAGACAGTTTTTTGATTCTGCAGCCTGATCACTATATCATTCATTTTGACATGCATTCTTAAATTTGCAAATCTTTAAAGACATGTTGTATTTCTTGTTTGTTGCAGAGTTGTTCCCTCTTGCTTATGCAGTTGTTACTTCTGAAAACGAGGACAATTGGATGTGGTTTTGCAAGCAATTTTGCAAAATTCTTGTCTTCGATCGTATGTTCACTTTATAACAGATCGATACCCTGGTTTAGTACATGCTATTGGCAGTGTGTTTCTGGAATGTAAACATGCTTTTTGTTTATGACATTTGACAATGAACTTGAAGGAGAAGCTCGGAGGAGTAAAGAAGGGATTTCGAGATAATATGGTTCAACAGCTCTTAGAGGTTGCTTACGCTCCAACTGAGACTACATTTCTGCATCACATCTCCAAACTAAGAGCTGAGAGTGGCAAAAAAGTACAGAGGTTTCTCTCTGATTTGCCGAACGAAAAGTGGACCAACGCTCACTTCAAGGGGCAGATATACGGGGAAACGTACTCTAATGCAGCTAAGTCATTCAATGCTCAAATTATGGAGGCTCGACACCTTCCAGTCATAGATATGGTAGACAAGATCAGATTACAACTAATGCAGCAAATGACAGAAAAAAGAAATAGAAGCGCAAAATGGACTGACACTTTTTGCCTCAAGTTTCAAGACTTATGGAAAAAGGCTGTGAAAGATTGCAGATCATGGTTAGTCAGCTAATCCTCTGAAACAGTTTATGAAGTTCACTCCCATCCATCGTTTCTTGTTAACCTCGAATTACGCATGTGCTCATGTTACCAATGGCAGTTGAAACGTTTCCCATGTTCATATGTTGCAACCATCCTCATTAATAGTGGCAAGGATGTAAGAGACCACGTGGAGAGTTACTTTCACATGTGGAGTTACCGAAAGAGCTATGAACATCCTATCTACCCCGTAGTCATAGCTAAAAAACCACCAGCACCACAAAGTACTGATGATGCACTTATTCTACCACCGCAAACCAAAAGACAACCCAAAAGACCAAAGAAAAGTAGGATCCCATCGAGATTTGAAGAAGGTGTTGTGAGAAAAAGAAAGTGTGGTAGGTGTGGTATTATTGGATATCACAATAAGAAAACTTGCAACGAGCCACTGTAAAGTATCAATTCTAGAAATAAAATTTAGAAATAATATCACAAATTAAACCTTGGATGATCATGCAATTGTCATTCACTGTTTAGACTTCAATGAAATAAAATGTGTTCATTTCTCTTACTTTTACTTTTAAATTGATCGTGCATGTATTGAATTTTCATTCAATATGTAAGATTTATCACTTAACACTCTTGCCCAAATCGTATTATTAGTGAGATTGCTTTAAATTAAAAATGAACCTATAATGCTTCACATTCACTATCCTAAGTTAAATTTCTCTTATGATATTGCAAACTGACTGAGATGTAACAGTTACTGATTCTTAAGCCTCATCCTTATGTGCAACTCACAAACAAACACATAAGTATTTGTAAGTGAAATACTTGGTTTGGCTATTATCTAGCATATATACTTAGAGAAAATTTCAAAATCGTAAGTAAAATTTTACTTAGGATATTGCAACTGAATTAGTTATTACATAAAATTAACAAATTGAGGTTGGAAACAATGCACAATCCTGAATTTGATGATATGTAAAATTATATCCTAAGTAAAATTTCACATAATTTTTTAGCATAGTCAACATTTTGTATCTCAATCCTAAACATTATATGACAGTCACTCAACATACTTGTGATGCCTGCATGATACAATCAACATTCCATATAATTCAAACTTTGACATAGTAACACTTGGTCAATCATTACTAGTCTAAAAAAAATCAAAATTATATCTTAAGAAAAATTTCACATAACTTATGTGAAAATACCTTTAACATTTCATATCTTAAATTAACTGGGAAAATTGAACTCTATTTTATATCACAATCATCATTGAAGATAATTCAAATTGCACATGGAAACTCACACAAAAGAAGTATAATAACAGTTACTATTCACATTCACTAATCACCACCAACAGTAACCATTCACATTCAATTTACACATTACCAAAAGAATGATTACCAAAAATACTCAGTACCAAAGTTTGCACTTTCAGATTACCAAAACAAAATCTAATCACAGATTGCCCAAACAACATCGAACCGCTGACACTTATCCCAAAACAAATTAGCCTTTTCCTACGATCAAATTAACCTAAATGACGGATATTCCTCCATTTATCTCTGCTTCTCTATATATCGATTCATACTCCAAGATCTTCCTAGAGTGTTTAGCAGCCTGTGGATTATATGTGCTCTAAACTTCATCGCATCACATTCTTTTCTGACTTCTTCTTGTTCAAATATAACCTCCATCAATGCAATCACAATTACCCCACAGTCTACCCTGCATTTTAAAGCATGTTAACCTATTAGAATTCATTGAGAAAATGTCAAAAATAATTTGGAACAAAGTCCAATGTTACTCACGTTCCGTATTGCTACTGTGGGTAATCGTCAACAACCACCACTGTTGTTTCAAAGTCTAAACCTTCAAACTCTTCTCTTCCAGCTAGTTTCCTCTTGGAGTAGTTTTTTCATAATCAATCTGCAACTGAATAATGTACATTAAAAGCACTTTGCAATTCAAAAAGATTGACAAAATGATTACATAATGCTTCTATATAGACAGTGAGATGACCATGAGTTGAAGGTCTTTGAGATAAGGATCCTTTGTTATCCTACATCTTGGCATAAATGAATTGTAGAATTCTCATTTCTTCTCATAGCGATCTAATACTCCCAAAGCCCAGTGATTTGCAATCTCACAATTCCCTTTACACAGTAGAGGAAACACTCCATATTGCACTGTATCCGCTGTTTTCGAAAGTGGTTGATCAACAAACTTATCGAGGAAAACAGAATCCTCTTTCCTTATTGCGTCCTATCACAAATAATATACAAACCATTACCATCCACTATATTATTTGCAGAGTATAGTTGTCTATACAACTAATGCTTATCAGAGTTAAGCCTTTGAATATGTACGATTTCCAACTACTAGTTGATATGCCATCTTCAACAATTTTGAGCTCCTGTCCTAGCATTAGAAGTTCAGCATAGGCATCCATTACTTGAGGTATGGAGATCACATTATGATATGATTTTGATACATTAAACAAAACAAAAAAAAGAAAGATTGTTGATTGGCCAAATTTCCTTCATACAAAAATATTAAGTTAAATTTCACTTATCATACATCAATGGTAAGTGAAATTTAACTTAAGTGCAACTCTAAGGCAAATTTTTAAGAAACACAAAAAACAGATTGCACTTTAGAAATGTACAAACTTGCTAGAAACGACTTTAAAATATAATTCAAACTAATTTTAGTTTTGATTCGTACATCGTTTGGAAGTGATTTTTCATGGATTATGTCGACGATATCTTTCAGTGTCACATAGTCAACTCCATCCTCAGGCTTGTAAACTCGTCCATTGCATGAAAAACAATGGGAATCAGAGTGATTAATTGAAAATCAAATTAAAACACAGTAAAAATAACCTCAAATAATGCAAGCACCTTCTGTCAAGCATGTATATGGAATGAAACATTTCTTGATCAACCTTATCTAGATAATGAAAGACTTTGAAATGTTTCCCACTCGATATGATGAACATGTCTCTCTGATGTGTCCCTAGAGTTGACCTAGTATCTAGATCCAAGATTATAGGCTGGAGTGTATTCTTAACATTCCCCATTACATTCTCATCTTCTGCATCATCATTCTTCTCCTTATTGTGCTTCAGTTTATTCCCATCGTCTTCATCATCCTTCTTCTCCTTATCGTACTTCAGCTTCTTCTCAATCTTATTTGAAGGATAGACAAACTCCTTCAGTCTCTTTTTCTTCCAAGAGTGCACCTTTAACCTTCTAAAGAACGAATATGATCTTTTGATACGCACTGCTCCTTTTCGTTTTAAACTTCTGATTTTTGGGGTTGATTGAGTCATGGATTGCTGATTTTCATTCCCTTTCTTCTCCATACAAATTTGCTTCAGTCTTTTTACAATTTTAATGTAATGATCATAGAACTGATATATACATATAGTGCATTTCTTAGTTGATGTACCTGATGCGGTGTCTTTTCATTGTTCACATCCTTTATGTCTTTATCAATATCTGTTCCAGATTTTTCCATGTCTTTCTTCACAATAACACCCTGCAACCACAAATGATATATTGTAAGTGAAATTATACACAACATATTCACAAAGTGAAATTATAATCATTTTATGTATACCTGAAGTGATATCATCTCCACCTCAACATCAAGCAACCTCATCTCAAGTTCAGTATTTCTCCTTTCAACATCTTTATACTAAGCTTCCAATCTCTGATATTTTTTTAATTTTGACTTTTCTAACCTATCACACATATCTAGTGCACACCTTTCATTCTTCTTTGCTCTGTCAAGACTCACCGTAAGGTTCAAAACTGCCTGATGCCTGAATTTTAGGGTCTTCAGGAGTTTTTGGTGATTCAGATCCATCACGAAACAAGTCTCCATTAGTTTGCGCCAACAAATCAGCAACTTGAGTTTCACTGGAAGGAATGACACCATTGAGGTATTTTGCCCTCTCATTTATCAATCTAATTTGTTCATCCTTTGTCACCAACTCATCCTTCAACTCTTGCATTTCTCTAAGATTCTACCGAAGTAGATATCCCATCTGTGCATTTGACCGCAACGCATCTTCAACTTTCTGGATGCACTCAATGTTTCTAGCCTTCAAATCCCCTACTTCATATTCCATGAATTCTTGCAATCCTTTGTTCTTTTTCTTCAACCTCATAATCTCAGACTTTGCATCTTCAAGTTTCTGTTTCATACTCTTGTTTTTTTCATCGCAGTCCGTTCTTTCGCCGTCATCAATATCAACTCCAAGATCACAAGTTTTTTGTGGACTCTCACTTCTTTTTACCTCTATGTTGTCCTCTGTAGTACCGAAAACTTCATTGGCACTGCCGTCCATTTTTTTTCTAATCACATGTCTCTCGTACAAAATCAGTATCAATTTTTTTGCAAGTACCATCCGAGAAGTAATCATGGTCCCTCACTCTTACCCCCCTAGGAATCTTTTCATATTTCACTCCATCATCACTGCCTAGTCTATCTTTTCAACACATATTGACTGATACGTGTTCCCCGACTTCCATCTAAATCATCACAGCTTTCAGTCGTGTTCCATTCTTTCAAGTCCTCTTTCAAGCCTTCATCTGAATACCCAGCCTCGTCATCGACTGACTCGCCTGATGAACCTTGTGAATCTTTACTCTCATTTTCTTCACTATCAGAGGAACTACTACTTTCCTTCTTCCCAGCCAACCACTAATTCCCATGCTTTCCATATAATTTTATCTCTTTCTCAATCATTTTTAACAGTTCAGATGAAACCTGCAATTAGTATTTTTAAACAGCATATCAGATGTACAAATACAAATGAATGTTCACTTATAATGCTTCATACTAAGTGAAATTTAACTTATGTTTTGTATATACTAAATGAAATTTCACTTATGATAAACATAATTGAAGACATACCTCAACTCCTCTCAGACTTGATAAATTCTTGTCCTTAACAAATTTCAACAGTCTCAGCAGGTCCCACTTCAAAACCTTGGAGCTAAATTGTCGACTGATGGATCCATTAAATTGGTGTGTTCCAAAAGCCAATACTAGAATTGAAATTTTAAACTTTTTAGTCTAATATTAAACAATAATAAAACCAAAACCAAATAAATTGCATTGTAAACAGCTAATACCTGTAATGCAAGTACACATCTGCTAACTTTCGTGCGATCCCTTGACCGTTATATTCCCGCTATCAGCTCATCCTTAATTGCTGACGCCCATGAATACATATTCATTCTCTCAATGTATGGAATGAATCCCAATTTCACACTGTTGCCAGAGGTTGCAAACAAAAGGGACAGTACTAAGTGAAGGCATAGTAACCTCAGAACATCTTCAACATCCTCTTTCGTCTTGCCATCCAATGCAACTGTACAAACATCTTGTATGTAATTTAATTTTAACCTTCTATCATCAGGAAACTTTCTCTCAACAAAAGGAGTTGTTGGTTTTCGGTTATAAATATAAGACATCCTTATCGACCCCGATTGAATCCCAAAAATCAGTCCAATGTCTGATTCATCAATCATCATTAACTTTTCACCTATCTCAAACTTTCTACGATCTCTCCTATACGCTTGTAATATAAGCAATGAAACCTCATCATGACTCTTGTCATACTCAACTTTCTTATCAATGAACTGCTTTAAAAAGTTCCAAAAAGGTGTTGTTCTCAATAGCTTTATATGCTTTTCCTCCAGATTCAAAGCTGCTATAAGATGCGAGGTACTATACAACGTTGACCTATATTGCAAATAATAATTTCCCGTATACTGCCCATTGCGCTTCCTTTCTTGCTTGATAGGTTTTTTGGAAGATGATTGAATCTTTCGCCTTCTTTTCTATGACTAATATGTGTCTGTTTGCTTTTTCTAGGAGTTAAATGTCTATTCATTTTTGCCTTTTTCTTAGGACTGCTGGGAGTTAACTGTTTATTTGCTTTTCCTGCAAAAACATATATTGTATCATGTAAGTAATAAGTGAAATTTCTCTAAATGCTAGTCTGTGAAAATCTTGTTGAATTAAAGTGTTAATCCAATAGTCAATTAAATTCTAGAAATAATGACAATCATCCCAATACTTATGTTGCAGACTACAATCTACAGGAGATTATCCACAAACAATTATAAGTGAAATTCACATTTCAATGGTAAGTGAAATTTCTCCTAATATGTAATTTGTATAGCACAAGTATAGCATCAATACTTATAAGCAGACCATCATAGGCTGGAAAATGGCAAATATCAAAGTTCTAACAGTACCAATGTGTATAGCACAAGGCATACACTAAAAATATCACATAAGTAATAAGTGAAATATCTCTAAATACTAGTCTATGAAAATCTTATTGAATTCAATCATTTAATATGTATATACCCACCTACCCTCTATTTCTTTTTAACATTCTTTTCTTCTTCCCTCTTTCTTCTCTCTAAAATCAGACCCAATTAATTGAAGGCTCTCTCTCTCTCTCACATTCCTTTCTTCTTCCCTCTTTCTTCTCTCTCTAAAACCAGACCGAATTTTTTATGACGGATCTCGTGGTAGAGGTGGTGGTGGCAAGAGTGGAGGCGAATGGGGAAAAGTTGAAGGCAGCGAAGAAGACAGAGGTGGCAGTGAAAATGGGGACGACGGAGGAGGTGGTAGTGGAGGAGGAGCTGACGACGTCAAAGGTAGATATACACACACCACCAAAGAATTAATTTCTGCTCTAATTAAACCAAAGAATGACCCATCCCCAACCCAATTTTGAAGATGGATTTTTAATGATTCTTCAAGAAAAAATCAATTACTGGCCAATTTTTGAACAACCATTATCTTGAATTTGGGTAAGAAATTGATTGATTGGGACCAAACCCAGATGCGAGAAACATATCATAACATCTCATCTTGAGCATATCCATTAGATTTGTTAACTTTTTGTTTCAATTTAATATGGATTGTAACTTTGTTGTTCAATTTGGGCTTGTTCAATTTGTTAACTTTTTGTCTCATCCCCAATTGGCAGTGGAGTGATGGAAGTGTGTGTCTCTGAATGTCGGCGAAATTGTGTGGAGGCAATATATATATATATATAGAGAGAGAGAGATACATAGAGTTTTTATGGACGGAGTGAACAGAGCATACCCATCTTGATCATCGTTACCATGATTTGGGTTTGAATTGGTTATATGAGAAGCAATAGGTGAAGAAAACCGACAATCACTATTGATTTTCATTATAATAGAGATGTCGGTTTTGGAGAGGCCATTATCTTTTCAGTGAGTGTCTCCAATCTCCATTGGAGGAAGAGAGAAGATAAGAAAGACAAGTCAAGAATTGTTTTTGACTTTTAATAAGTGAGGTGTTTTTATTGGGTACCGATATGTAAAAACCAAATTGTAAAGCATGACATGGATAAATAACTAAAACGACATCACTTTATTAAGGGTAAATTGGTAACTTAAATATCTCCATTAAGCCTATTAACTGACAAATGTTGACAGGGGAGGTAAGTGTGATTTCTCAAACGTGAAGAGTGATGAGTGTGATCGTGGTAAACCTCAGAGAAAATAAGTGATATAACTTATTTGACATTTATAGTTAAAAGAATATGTTAATACAAGGTAGGTGGAACTATCTAAGTGCACGGGCTGAAGCACATAAGGGCCAGGTGGGTCCAGCTCCTCCATAGCTTTTTAAAATTATAAAATTATATATAATATTTTGTAGATTTTAGAAATAGATATTGCTAAAATTCACACAGACCCTCCTGAACTTTTGAAAATGGTAGATTTGTATATAATATTTTATAGGTTTTAGACACAGTCCGTCAGCCCTTCTGGACTTTTGAAAATGATAGATTTACATGAAATATTTTATAGGTTTTAGAAATAGCCTCCCTTAAATTAGATGAATTAACCAAATTAGGGGTGTAAACCAATTCTACAGTTTTACACACAATTATGTATAGGTAAACCCAAAAACATTCGCCTCCGGGGCATGCCCCTGAACTCCTGTATAGTCTAGGTCCCTTGACAAAAAATCATGGGTCTGTCACTGTCTAAGTGGGGTGTCACCAAGGCGCGGAGCCATTAGTAGGCTCCCCACCCCCACCCCCACCCCAATTAAGTGTTCAAAAGTCAATTTGACAACATATCTTATTGATAAATAGACACCAAAATGTATAAATATTAACCCAAAAGATAGTATTGTTCTTAAATAAACGCATTTTGACACAATATCTGATTATATTTCAAAAAAAAATATATATATATGTATATAAATAGATCGATTCCACAGCACTCCCTGGCCCAAAAAAAAAATAATAATAATAAAACATAATACCTGGCTCTGCCCTTGGGTGTCACACAACTTCAGTATGATGACATAGTGTGATGAGTTCATTGAATAACTTCACGATTTTTAGATATACTTAAGAGTACCGCTGACATGCTAATGTGATATTTTAGGGATAATGGGAGTGGGTTAAGTTTAACTGAAATATCACGCCCTCAAATACAGTATTTGTAAATAAACCCCTCTCATTAGTTGGAGGGTACAATATTTACCATAGCAAATGATAATCTGAAATTTCATGTTGGAGTCACATTCACCATCAAACTCTTCCCGGTATAAATCTACTAGGGTAGGAGTACCAAGTATCCAAGTATCATCACAAAATGAAGATGAAGAGCATCGGCACATCCATAATAAGCGGTAAGATTGCCCGTTTTCTAATGACACTTCTTAATATTTTCTCTGATTTCTTGAAGTATTTCGCATATATGCGTTTAATTGGACATCCTTTTTAATAACGTTGTGATTTTCTTTTTTCAGTTTTAGAGATTTAAAAATGTAAACTAGATTTTGTTTTCAATTATTTCACAACTTTTTTTTTTGTTTGGTCAAATTCCATTGTCGTTTCCAAGAAAAGAAAAAGAAAATCGTCAATCAATATATCAACACGTTTTCTATTTTCGTTTTCAAAAAATAGAAACAAAAACAGAACTCAATTTCAGCTTTTGACAAGAAACCGCAACGAAACTGAAAACATAATTTATGTACTTTTAAACAACAAAGAACAAAATAATCTTACTTCCTGCGATTCTAAATCTTAAATCCCCTTGTAACTCCGTAATTTTGGGAATCCTTCAACCTAAGGCATTAAAGTGTTTAAATACTCTGAGTTGGATCTTTGCGAATGGATGCATATCTTGCTATACTAGTTGTAGTTGGATGGTCCTTTAGATGTCATATATGCAAATATATATATATATATATATGGAATTGCTAAGAGGTTTTTAGCGACGAAAAATGGGCTTTTAGTAACGAAATTTTTCGTCGCTAAAAGTTGGAACCTTTAGCAACAAAAAATTTGTTGCTAAAAACCTATTTTTCGTCGCTAGAGAGGCTGTTGTATGCTGCTAACCTACAACTATCGTGTTGTAAATTAGCAGCCTCCATATATATATATATATATACATATAGGTTTTCTTTAGGCGTTTTAGTAATAAGTCCCATGGGCGATTTAGCAATAAGTCCCTTGTGCATTTTTATATTAGAGTTAACGATAATTAAGATTATTGATTAGGTAGAGATCGTCTGTACAAAAATATTAAATGAAATTTTTAACTTGACCTAGATAAATATGATATACATATATATATATATATATACACGCACACATATACACAATTGAATATAATGTGAAATTTCATATTTGAGTGACTTTTTAACAAACTATGTACCAAATGGGGCTTAAAATCTTGACAGTTGTTTCTAGAGACTTTAGCCTAAATTTCTCTTTTTCTTTTGATAGTTCATTATTTTTTATAAAAGATGTAACCTTGGAAATCTCTGCGGCATTCAAGCACTTTGAGTTTGTAATATCTGGGAAATATATCAGGGGCCATATCTTCTAAGGGCAATGCTAGGGGCACTAACAAAATCCACTAACACTTACTAACACACTCTATCTCTCTCCTAGTGGTACTGCGGGGTCCACTGCGGACCCCATAATCCACTATGAGAGAGATAGAGTGTGTTAGTAAGTGTTAGTGGATATTGTTAGTGCCTCAAATATAACTCATCTTCTAAAATGAGTATAGAGTAATATTTGGGATACTAATAAATTCCACTAACACTTACACCCACACTCTATCTCTCTCCTAGTGGCACTGTGGAGTTCACAGTAAACCTAAAGTACCACTAGGAGAAAGATAGAGTGTGGATATAAGTATTAGTGGAATTTATTAGTGCCCCTAGCATGTTGAAGGAGTATATTTTCTTTTCATAAGTACAGTATAAAGAAGAATTTTACCTATGAGTATTCTTTATTGGTAAATTAATTGTTTGACTTTTTTTTTTTTTTTAGTGTGTTTCATGTCTCTATTAAAGGTACATGTCTCTTTTTCTTTTTCTTTTTTTTCTTTTTTTTTGGCTGAAAGGCAAATAAGTGTACATGTCTCTAGTAAGCGTAAATTAAAAATAGTGAAACGATCATTGTGCAGTGCAGTACATTTAATACGTTTTGGAAGGTTGGAAAAATGGGCAAATCCTAAGCCAAAATCGGGTTTTCTTATTATTTTCTTTAGATTTCTCTAAGCCAAAAAATTGTGTGAAAATTGTGGTTGAAATATTATTCATGTATGTATTAGTTCGAAAAGAGAAGAAAAAACTTTATCACAATGGTATGTAGTTTACAACAATTATCCTTGAAAACTCGCTCACTATGCTATCTCAACCAAAAAAAAAAAAAAAAAAAAGTCCGCATACGATATTGTTGTGCGGAAACCCTAAGGACTTTGAGATCTAAATCTGCAATAAGAGAAGGTACCAAGAACCATGAATTCAATAAGAAACAAAGATAACAATCAAACACAACGCAATAAAGAATATGAATAAGTACGCTTTCCAACAATCTCTACCTTGGTGCTTCAAAACTTCTGCCGCTATCTGTGTCAAACTCCTATCACTTTTAACGAAAGCGAGCATTAGAGCTTTGTATTTTCTTAGGCGAAACCCTTTCAAACAGGGATACCTTGGATTTCCCTTGAAGGATTTTTTTTTTTTTTTTTATAAGTCTCTAAACTTGTTGGCCAAGTAATCAACTGCACCATTAGGAAAACTAGGCGTGCAAAAGTACTTCCTACGAAATGCATATTGGAATACCATTTGAACATCCCTTGAAGATCTATCAAACGTCTGTTTCAATTTTCTGCCATCGATCCAGTTCTCTAATCATCACTCAAATGTTATGGAGTACTCCTAGAATTTGACCCACTTTAAAACATTTGTTTGGCTCAATCTCTCTGGCTTACATGTACGACTCACACAGTGCCTTATGGCATCCATATAAGTGGAGAAAGGAAAACTTAGCTATAGCTTAACGTTTGCTTAAGTTGTGGTATAGGCTCCATGTGCGTGGTAGTGGTGTAGTTAGGGGATGGCAAAGCGTGTGTTGTGCCATCTGTGATGTGGAGGTGGAATGCACAGTGTGTATCGTGTGGTGGTTAGGCGACACAGTGTGTACCGTGTGGTGAGACGGCACAAAGAGCGCTATTTGCCTGTACCTAAACTTAAGCGTACCACAATCTTAAGTTTTCTTAAGTTTAACTAACGTACCCTACTACTACAACCTACACCACTCTGGAAGGTTTAAGCTTATAAGTTTAACTAATTAGTTCAAGTGCCTGATGAACACCACCGTGGATGCTCTTATAACAATTATATCCCTCTTTTTCCTATTTTGTTTATTTTTCTTTTCTACATATGCTAACAATTATAAAAATTCCCTCTGTGGTACAGGAGCTATGGAACACATCATGGGCGATACAAGCCTCATCGCTATTCTTGTTAATGTTATTGTAGTGATTACTAGTTTCATCCTGATGGGAGTATTCGCCGATAATTATCCACACTTCAATACTCAGTGGTACCGTTTGCTCATCTTCTATCTGTCTATGCTCATATTTGGTATGAGTTTTTGGTTATTATATTTCAGGTTACTGTTGAAGATCCGTAGTCATTCCGATATCGCACACGAGCCACTGCTGGTGAAAGCATAGTCTAGTCAGTGTTGGCCATTGTTTATTTGGTTTTAGTTTGGAATTTGATATTTTAAAACATTTTGTTCAGCATTGACAATATTTTTGCGAGTACTTTAATTTTTGTTTTCTGTGGAAGGATTACATATTTATGGGTGTCAATACGATTTTACCCTCTCTGTGTTTTGATCGATTTTCCCTTTCTTTTTCTTTTTTTTTTTTTTCATGTTTACACCCAGATTGGAATTTTTTTTGGTAAAGAAATTATAAATTTGGATTTTCATTGCTTTTACAAATTGTATGGTTGTTTAGAGGTTGCTTGTATAGTGGGTAGAAAGAATGAACATAATTAGACAAAGACAAACTACTACCTACTCGACTCTTTGATAAAAAAAAAAAGTAGTGTTACATACACACATTTTTTGACACACTTTTTGATACACAACTTTAAATATATGTACCTTGTGTTATGTAAGTGGTGCACAAAAAAGTGTGAAAAATTCAAACGGTACAAAGTACATGTATTTAAAGCATAGTGTGTCAAAAAGTGTGTGTACCAAATATTTCTAAAAAAAAAATTGAGTTCATATGATTGATTTATTATTATTTTTTGCCAATATAACTTATAAAACAAACATCCCTGAATATCTTCAAACGGGAATCTATAAGGGCTTAAATATTTGAAGTTAATTGAGTAAAAAAAATGTGTTGATTTGGGAGAAAGTCGTAAAAATTTAAGGAGCAAAGTAACATTTGTAAGTTGAAAAGGGTGAATTAAAAGTTCTTGACGGGGCAAAAATGCATATAATACCAAATATATAAGCTAAAATTATAATGCACTAAATGCATTTTACCTTCTTGTAGTTAGGCCCGTTTTCACTTTATCCCACTTTGGTTCAAAAGTGGACACTTAGTCCCTTGTGGTTTTGGATTAAAGTGAAACTACTAAGATTTATCGCAAAATAGTCACAGATGGGGATTAAGTGTTAAGATTAGCCCAAAATATGATGAGAGTTTAAGTGTCAAAATTAACCAACATAGGCACTCCAAAATTAGCCCCCAAAAGAATTAAATGTTAAAAGTTAGCCCCACATAGGGGGGTTAAATGTCAGTATTATCTCCATATAGAGGATTAAACCCAAAATTAACCTCACAAATGGTTTTAATATTTTTGGTAAATTTTAGAATTTTCATCGATTTTGAGGGAAATCTTAACAGTTTCACTTTAGTTTGAAACTAGAAGGGGGTTGAGTGTCCACTTCTAAACCAACCACATGTGTAAAATATATATAAACCAATTATAAATTCTAAAAAGGGGTGGAAGGGGTTGTGTGCCACGTGTCCCCCTGGTTCGGAGGTGGCTCCGTCACTATGTTTCCAAAATGGGTAAGTCTATTGTGAGAAAATTCTCATATGAGAATTAAGACGGGTTTTAACTGTTAGATGAGCATCTGGCCATAAGATTTCCAAAGGCCAGATGCTCATTCAATGGTTAAAACCCGCCTTCTCATATAAAAAACTGCTCACTATAAATTTACTCTTACAAAATACACCTTTGTCTATGTTAACAGAAACTAGAAAAAGCAGAAGGTACATGTGATGTGAACCCATTTTTTATCATTAATTTTTCAGGGGATAAATTGCACTTTTCATCCCTGCAGTTTGAGGGTTATGACACTTTGATGCTTATAGTTTTAATTTTGGCAATTTTAATCTGACAGTTTCATTTTTGTGCGCAATTAGTCCTTTTTCAAATGACCATGAAACACATGTGATGGAGCAAGGCAAGATGGACATATCAAATTTCATTGTAATTCATGTCTTTCTAATATTTTTGGAATTTTATTGCTTTAATGTAAAAAAAAAAAAAAAAAATTCAGAATCATAGGAGAAAATGACAATATTTGGTTCCTTTATGTAAAGCTAAAATATGTTGGATACAATGGATAATAAACTTCAATTAAACAGTGACTAAACTTGATCGAAGCACGTATAAATACGCTGTCCGAAAAACAAATTTACGTCTCAAACACAGTTGTTTTGTGGACTACGACTGTCTTGTTCTTGCGGATATTACGATCTAACAATTGAAGTACAACAAATTTCAATTGTTCTGTAGAATTGTATGTATATGAATTGCTCTTTGTGACTCAATAATGGATGAAGAAAAGAAGATATAAAATCTGTGAAAAGTATATCAAAATTAACTAGCTATATTGTATATAAAGAGGTGTCTATTGGATAAGATATGTGTCTCTACACAAATAGTTGTGTCCCAACACTTATATGCTACATATATATCACTATATCTACGTTTATCTGCCATTGGAACCGATTGAAGATCAAACAAATTCGAATTTCTACATGAAAAGTTGCAACTCTTCACCAATTGGGTCAGGTCGAGCGGTCGAATGCCCCTCTGCTAGAATTTGTTTAAAACTTCTTATAGCCGTTGACCCGATCGACCGGTCGAAAACCCCGGCCTCTGCTAGAATCTTGAAACTTAATGTTCCAAGCCTTTTCCCTGAGCATTGAACCGATCCATAGCAATCCTAACAATCCCTTTGAACTTACATAAGCTCCCATTCACACCCAGAATCTAACAATCCCCCACATGTGAATGATTATGGTGAAGTAAACAAAAAAGAAATACAATAAAACTATGAGAGCAATTTACGGACTTACGATGCATTAGGAGAGTGTCCTTTGGATTTGAACTTTCCCTTAGTGAATATCTACTGGATTTACTTGGTGATGTAGTGTACATTAAGTATTGAACTGTTCAACCTTTTAGTGTAAACCAACACTAGATAACACACACCACATATCCTTATACATGTTAATTCATTCGATTGTGTTCGTTTTGGTCCTGAACATGATCCTTATTCATGAGAACTCTTAGAGAACCAAGCCTTTGCAATTCTCATAGAAGCGACCCCACTTCCATTCTCATATAGGTGATACCAATTAAGAGTACTATCATTACGCATCAATATCATTAAATGTAAGTACATAACCTCAACAAATTTTTATTACACACCTGAACAATATACATGAATGATGCCACAATGAATGTGTGTTTACAATATGAACTTTACCAACTAATTTTCCTATTGAACCTAGATCTTGGGATCTCCAGTCAATTAGGTTAGGTTTCTGCCAGGTTGTTCAAAGTATTGGCTTTAGGCCCATTCCTTTCGTCGTATATTGAACTTGATCTCTAGGCAATCCTTTCGTAAGTGGATCCATAATGTTTTCCTTTGACTTGACATAGTCAATCGTGATTACACCACTAGAGAACAACTGCTTGATTGTGTTGTGTCTTCGTCTTATATGCCTTGACTTGCCATTATACACAACATTCTTAGCCACGGAAGATATCGCATTGTAGTCACAATGCACAACTATGGCCTTAACTGGTTTCAGCCATAATGGAATATCCTCTAGGAAGTTTCGAAGCCATTCGGCTTCCTCACCCGCCTTGTCTAAGCTATGAATTCTGATTCCATTGTCAAACGTGCTATACACGTTTGCTTAGTTGATTTCCAAGAAATTGCAACTCTACCTAAAGTGAATATATATCCACTTGTGGATTTAGTCTCTTGACTATCCGAAATCCAATTCACATCGGAATCTCCCTCTACCACTGGTGGGTATCGTGTGTAGTGTAAACCATAGCTCATGGTGTGCTTTAAATATCTTAACACTCTTACAAGAGCGTCCCAATGATCTCTACCTAGACTACTAGTGTATTTAGCAAGTCTTCCCACAGAATATGCAATATCCGGATGTATACAATTCATGATGTACATCAAACTCCCGATTACTTACAAATATTCAAGTTGAGATATGCTTTTACCCATATTCTTCATCAACTTACAATTGGCATCAAACGGTGTTACAACCGACTTGCTCTCCAATTGTACAAACTTCTTTAATATTTTCTCAACATAATGTGATTGTGTGAGAAGATATCCTTCGAAAGTTTGTCTTACTTGTATACCAAGAATAACTTCGGCTTTACCCATGTCTTTCATGTCAAAGCTTGAGCTTAACATTTTCTTGGTTTCGTTGATTACTTTCTTATTCGTTCCCGTGATAAGTAAGTTATCAACATCCAAGCATATAATAATACATGAGTCTTCAAATTCCTTGGCATACACACATTTATCGCATTCATTGATTTTAAAACCATTTGCGATCATGGTGTGGTCGAATTTCTCATGCCATTGCTTTAGAGCTTGTTTCAAACCATAAAGAGACTTAACGAGTCGACACACTTTATGTTCTTGTCCCTTTACAACAAACCCTTTTGGTTGTTCCATATAGATCTCCTCATCTAGATCTCCATTGAGGAAAGCGGTCTTCACATCCATTTGATGTAACTCTAGGTTATAAACGGTAGCTATAGCGATTACCATCCTAATGAAAGTAATCCAAGTAACTGGGGAATAAGTATCAAAGAAATCAATTCCATATTTTTGTCTATAGCCTTTTGCGACTAGCCTAACTTTGTACTTATCTATGGTACCATCGACTTTGAGTTTCTTCTTAAAAATCCATTTGCAACCAATTGGTTTACTACCTAGAGGTAAGTCAACCAACTCCCACGTATGGTTTTGCATAATGGAGTCCACCTCACTATTTACCGCTTCTTGCCAATAAGGCACTTCGGGTGTACTCATAGCCTCGTTAAAGGTTTGAGGTTCACCTATGGTAACTAATGTCACAAAATCTGGTCCAAAAGAAGTAGCTTTCCTAGCTCTTTTGCTCTTTCTAGGAGCAACTTCGATTTCTTCGTCGTTCTTAGAACTTGAAGAAATCTCTTCAATACTTCTTTTAGGTGCTGAATTTTGTCTTCATTCCCTAAAAGGAAAGATGTTTTCGAAGAACTCAACATCTACCGATTCCATGAATGTGTTGACACGAATGTCTACATTCTCGGACTTAACCACAAAGAATCAATATGCAGCACTATTATTAGCAGAACTGATAAATACACAATCTACGGTCTTGGGTCCTAGTTTCGTTCATTTAGGAAGCGGAACTTGTACCTTAGCTAGACACCCCCACACTCTGAGCTTTTTATATGAGGGATTCTACCTTTCCAAATTTCATAAGGAGACTTGTTAGTCTTCTTATGTGGAATTCTATTAAGAATGACATTTGCCGTAAGAATGGCATCCCCCCATAAGTTGTGTGGCACTCCCGAGCTGTTTAACATAACATTTGCCATTGAGGGTTCGGTTCTTCCTTTCGGCTACAGTGCTTTGTTGTGGTATATACGGCGCAGTTGTTTCATGAATAATTCCATTATTAACATAATGCTCTGCTAGTGGAGTTGAATCATATTCACGACTCTATCCGATCTAACTCGTTTTATTGTTCTAGATAATTGATTTTCAATTTCAGCTCTATGGGAGCGTTTGTTTGCCGGATTGATTGGGCGGATTGGACTATTTTAGTCCAATCTGGATAATACTGTGTTTGGTTGGGCCTTTAGTAGTATTATTTAACCAAAGGTATTATATGGTGTGGTTAAAATTAGTGCCCCTTAGGAAGTATAAAACTATACCTGGGGAGGGGTGGTATTACGAAAACACGGGGATAGTTCGAGTTGGATTGTGGGACAACTTGACCATTTTACCCCCGGAATATATATACCCACTTCTTGTAGCATTTCTCATATTTCTTCAGAATTGTCTCTCAGACTTGAGAGCAAAGAGAGAGGCGACAAAGGCGATAGACGAGAAGTCGTAGCAGACGCCGACGCCGACGCCGGAGCAGGTGACGCCGACGACAAGGCAGTGACTTTCTTCCTCTCTCTCTCTCCAAAAGACGCTAGAACAACGCAGACGGCTCAGGTTCTTCTTTTTTTTTTATTTTTATTTCTTAACTTTTTCTTACTAAAATGTCAGATCTACAAAGGTTATGGGTTATCCTCCTTAGATCTACAATGTTTTTTGTTTTGCATGACAAATTTTTGAAACTTGTGAGCTTTCATAATCTAGGGTTTGCTTAAATGCTTGACAAAATCAATAGATCTATGTTCTCTTACTTAATATTGTGCTAGATCTATGTTTATCTGCATTTTTAGACTGAATTTGCAATTTTTTTTTATGACTGCGATTGTAGACAGATTTAACACAGTCCAATGCAAACCCATATATATATGATATATATATATGATGATGCCAAAAATTGGTAACAGTAAAGTAAAGCAATTTAGGAGAGAGGGAGAGAGAGTGAGAGACTATTTTTTGTATGTGGTTCGGCCCTGTTAATGAAGGTACCTACGTCCACGGGTGTGTCTGATCACGTTCACTAGCAGATAACCGGCGGGCCTGGTGAGCCAACAAAGAGGGGCGGCACTACCAGTAATACCGGCCGGGTGTATGCGTATAATGGTGAATTTTTGTAGAGGTGCTGTGTAGACTAAAGAGTTGGTCGCCCCTTCAATGGGGGGTGTGAGGTCTCTTTTATAGATGTAAGAGACCTACTCTTACATGGATAAGGAAATATAATTCCATTAGGATGTGATTGACACCAATCAAGTAAGTTTCCTAATTGTATTAGGATTGATTGACATTAATTGTGGGGGTTTCCTAATTGGATTAGGAAATGGTTTGCACTTTTCATTAGTCTTCTAGCTTGAGTAGGAAACTGCCTGTAATGATCGGGATCATGCCTGTGGGCCCGGATGGGTTGTTGATTTTGAACCGCTCGGTCATATTTTGGGCGTATCAGCTGTCCCCCATTTCCAAGATTGGCCAGATGCTATATCGGGGCAAGTTTGGAAATCAGTTTGATATTACTTGCCGCTATCTGAGTGCTTGTGGAAGCTGCCTCCGGGCTTCTAAGCCTGGTGAGTCCTCGGGAACTAACTGAGAGTTGGGACTCAGCCTAGTTCGGGACCTTTAGGTGCTCGGGAACTGACCGGGAGTTGAGACCCGGCCTAATTCGGAGTCTTTGAATGTTCGGGAAGTGACCGAGAGTTGAGACTCGGCCTACTTCGGAGTCTTTTTTTCTTGAATTAGCTCCCAGGATGGTTATCTTCTGCCCGTAAACCTTCGTCAAGGCTGTGGGTAGAAGGATTTTACCATGTTGGACAAGCCGACCTAAAGCGTATTGCTCTAGGGTCCTTTTTTTTATGTTAACTCCCCAGGATGGTTGTCTTCTGCCCGGCCAGCCTTCGTCAAGACTGTTGGAAGAAGAGCTTGACCATGTTGGTGGAGCCGACCTAAATCACGTTGCTTTAGGGTCCTTTTACTCCTCTATCGTCGGCCAACCTAAGAGATTTTAGTCACCTCTATCGTCGGTCTGGACCTAAGTGGAGTTAATGTCTCTGAGTACTGTAGGTGCTCGGGTTGTCCAAGATTTTGACTTGGTTATCCGCGAGGCCTGTAAATACCCGGTGTGATTACCTGTTTAGTTCACTACGCCGTCTTTCCCCCCAAGCTTTCGCTAAGACGAGGGTCTTACAGAGGCTATGATCTGTAGGTAACCGACCTGGAACATGGTGGTTGCAGGGTCTTTTGAAGCTTGCCATCGTCGGCCACCTAGGGGGTTTGCCCCATCGTCGGTTGGACCTAAGCGAAGCCGGTGCCTCGGGCGTGACCCCGAGGTCTTTGGTGCCTGGGTTCGGAGCCCGAGGTCTTTTTAATTCCTGAGTTCGGAGCTCGAGGTCTTTTTAGTGCCTGAGTTCGGAGCTCGAGGTCTTTTTAGTGCCTCGGGGTTAGGCTTGAGGTCTTTGTATGCCTCGGGGTTAGGCCCGAGGTCTTTTTATGCCTCGGGGTTAGGCCCGAGGTCTTTGTATGAGTTCTCTGACAATCGGTGGAGCCTCATGTGGTGATCAAGCAAGTACCAATGTAGTCGGGCTCTTCTAGACCGATGGAGACAGGGGGTCGGATCAGGATCGTCGGGCTCCTAATTTTTATGTGCTGAAGGCAAAGCCGGAACTACTTGATCCTGACCGATGTGAACTGGAGGTCTGGTCGGGACTGCTGAACCATGTCTGTTGTAAGCTGAAGATTCGGTCGGGGCTGCTTGACCCGGACTGCTGTGAACCGGTGGTCGGGTCGGCATTGCCGGACTCAGACCTCTGTGAACTGGAAGAACTGTAAGAACTCCCGGGTTGATCTCGCTTTCGCTTACTTCTAGAAGACTCGTTGCTTTCTTGCCCGGTGTATTTAGTCTTCAGAAACTCTTCAGTGTCAATATATTTTCCAACCCTCTCAGAGAGCTCAACCAAAGTTTTCGGTCGATTTCTGTGGAACGATGCGGCGCACTTGGTGTGTTGAACTCCCGAGCAGAAGGCTATGATGGCGATTGTCTCGTTCAAATTGTGGATTTGAAGCTTCTGTTGGTTGAACCGGTCGGTGAATTCCTTGAGGGACTCATTATTCCGTTGTCTGACTGTCAGTAGCTGCATGTCTGGCTTTGGCCGCTCATGCATACCGGCGAACTGGTTGATGAACTGCTTGCTGAGTTGTTTGAAACTGCAGACCGATCGGGGCTCCAAGGAGTAGAACCACTGCATGGCCGGGCCTTTCAAAGTGCCGGGGAAGGCTAGGCAGTATAGCTCATCGGAGTTGGTGGCTAGGGCCATCTGAGCCTTATAGGTCCGGACGTGGTCGACCGGGCTTTCCGAGCCGTTGTATGAATCTAGCTAAGGCTGCTTAAATTCGCACGGGATAGAGAACCTCGTGATCTGGCTGGAGAATGGTGACTCTGTCTCGGTATTGGCTTGATTCGGAACACGGTTTTGACCAAGCTTTTTGGCCACTCCGTCGATCTGCTTCTTTAAGTACTTGATTCGGGCTTCCACTCCTACCCGACTGGTATCTGAAGAACTAGTCGGGTTGGTGGAAGAGGCTTCTTCATGGCAGGGTGTTGTCCTCTGGGATCGGGCTCGGCTATGACTCCGGATAACCGTTCGCCTAGGGACAACTTGGCTCTTGACCGAGTGACCCTGGACTGATTCCCGGGCCATATGCTCCTGCCTTTCCTCTCGGGCAGCACGCCCACTGTTGATGTCTCTGGCATCCTCAACATGGGACGGGTTAGCTCGGGTCCGTTGTCTGGTCAGGATCGGTTCTCGACCGTACGCAATATTCCCAGGTCGTTTCCCGGCCACTGGAGGATTGCTTTGCTGGGCTAGCAGTGCTTCGATCTGTTGCTGGATTTGACGCTGGCCCTCCAAGAGTTGCGTAAGGGTTGCGGTGATTTGCTCAGATGTCAGGACTGCTGCAGTCGACGCCGGGGCCGAAGGAACATCCCAGTCGGACTGCTGCACAGCCTTCTTACCCTTCTTTGGTGGCATATTGATCAGTCAAGAATTTGTTGATGAGAAGAATTGTCGTTTCCTACAGACGGCGCCAAGCTGATGATGCCAAAAATTGGTAATAGTAAAGTAAAGCAATTTAGGAGAGAGGGAGAGAGAGTGAGAGACTATTTTTTGTATGTGGTTCGACCCTGTTAATGAAGGTACCTACGTCCACGGATGTGTCTGAGCACGTTTACTAGCAGATCACCGGCGGGCCTGGTGAGCCAACAAAGAGGGGCGGCACTACCAGTAATACCAGCCGGGTGTATGCGTATAATGGTGAATTTTTGTAGAGGTGCTGTGTAGACTAAAGAGTTGGTCGCCCCTTCAATGGGGGGTGAGAGGTCTCTTTTATAGATGTAAGAGACCTACTCTTACATGGATAAGGAAATATAATTCCATTAGAATGTGATTGACACCAATCAAGTAAGTTTCCTAATTGTATTAGGATTGATTGACATTAATTGTGGGGGTTTCCTAATTGGATTAGGAAATGGTTTGCACTTTCCATTAGTCTTCTAGCTTGAGTAGGAAACTGCCCGTAATGATCGGGATCATGCCTGTGGGCCCGAATGGGTTGTTGATTTTGAACCGCTCGGTCATATTTTGGGCGTATCAATATATATATAATTGTTGTGAATATATACCAACCAGGCCCCATGGAATGATTGGTAATTCACCACGAAAGAGTTGTTCAGGTGTGTAGAGTAAGAGCAGCCATTTTCATGCTTGTTTTTTTGTTGATCTTACAGACTAGAGTTGGCTTTTCTTGTCCAATACTTCTAGATGTTCCAAACCAATACATTAATGTACTTTATTTCATTAAAGTATGGCTATAAAGACTAGAGTATGGCTTTTCTTACAGACTAGAGTATGGCTTTTCATTAAAAGTATGTATTTTATTATGGATGGAAGTGATATGCTGGTTATGTCATACCACTAGAAAGAATTTCTCATAGTGTAGTGAAACATTTCTCATATAATATGAGAAAATTCTCACATTTACTGAGAAATTCTCAATATTTACTGAGAAATCCTTAATGTTTACTGAGAAATTTCTCATAGTTAATGAAACATTTCCCATATAATATGAGAAAATTCTCATATTTACTGAGAAATTCTCAATGTTTACTGAGAAATCCTCAATGTTTATTGAGAAATTTCTCATAGTTTAGTGAAACATTTCTCATATAATATGAGAAAATTCTATGTTTTATGTGGTGGTGTTAGATTTTTTGTTTTGAAGACTTTGAACTATGTTTGGTTGATGCTATAAGTATGTTTGTGTTGATGTCGGAACTTGGAAGTATTTTTGTGGTTATGTTAAAACTGTGTTTTAATTCATATGAGACTATGTTTGGTTGATGCTATAAGTATGTTTGTGTTGATGTTGAAACTTGGAAGTATGTTTGTGTTTATGTTAAAATTATGTTTTAATTCATATGAGACTATGTTTGTGTTGATGATAGAACTATTTTTTTTTTGTTCCCCTCAAAAAAGTGTAGGACATAATATAAACATGCCAATATTAGTATGAATTGTTCAAACATGTAATATAACCACCCACCATTCCCAGTCCCCCAATTTCACAAAAACCCCCAATTTCACAAAAGTGTTTTTAGGTAAAAAGTACTGGGAGAATTCAATTAACAATTACAGTTTTTCATAATATAATGAGAATTTCTCACTCTTTTCAAGTGGGAAATTTCTCATTCATACTGAGAAATTCTCAATGTTTACTCAGAAATTCTCAATCTATACTGAGAAATCCTCAGTGTTCACTGAGAAATTTCTCATATAATATGAGAAAATTCTCATATTTACTGAGAAATTCTCAATGTTTACTGAGAAATCCTCAATGTTTACTGAGAAATTTCTCATAGTTTAGTGAAACATTTCTCATATAACATGAGGAAATTCTCATATTTACTGAGAAATCCTCAATATTTACTGAGAAATCCTCAATGTTTACTGAGAAATTTCTCATAGTTTAGTGAAACATTTCTCATATAATATGAGAAAATTCTCATATTTACTGAGAAATTCTCAATATTTACTGAGAAATCCTCAATATAAAAGAAAATTCATTTTTTTAAAAAATTGCAAATAACTATAAATATATAAGAACTTCACTTTCAGCACTTTGTTTTTTTTATAATAACTATAATTGTTGTCTTTAAAGAAGAACTTCACTTTCTTAGTTAGTCATATATAAGAACTTCACTTTCAGTACTTTGTTTTTTAAAGTTTTTTTTATGCACAAGTGAGTATGTTTTTGTAGTTAAATGAAACTTTTTGTACTATTTTTGGCTTGATGAAATGACTTCTTCTTATTTTACTGCAGGTATATGAACAGAGATTGTTGAAAAGAGTATCAGCATGCCTAGATTTTTATCATTTTGGAGAAAATTTGTAATCTTTTCTATTTTGCATCGTTTTCTTTCCTTGTAATAGTATCTAGAGATTGTTGAAAATGAATACAAAAACTTGAGTATTTGGGATATCGACTCCAATGTTATGTTCTTTGATCTAGTTCGTGAAAATATGTTATGTTAGGACATATGTAGTTTTCTAGTTCGACTCCATTGTAGTTTTTTTTTTATTTCTTTTGCTCAAAAAAGTATGTGACATATGTATTTTGTAGTTAAATGTTATGAAAAAAGTGTGGGACATATGTATTGTGAAGGGGCTTTAGTATATTCATGGCAATTTTGTAATTTTTTAGCAAAAGGGGCATTTATGGAAAGTTATAGATTAATCCAGGCTTATATCATAGTCAACCAAACACAGTATTGGACTAATTGTGTTTTATCCCCAGTATAATCCGACACGATACAAACACAGTATAAAAATAATACTGCACTGTTTTTATCCTGTGGTTAGTTATCCCAGCATAACTAACTACACCTTATACTATACCCCTTTATCCTATCCGGCAACCAAACGAGGCCTATAAGTCTTAAACATATCCATTGTTTCATCTTTATAACAATATCTACTATATCATCTATAAATATAACAAAGTATTTATTTCCACCTCTTATTCTTAGACTTAGAAGTGGGTTTTGAGGACTCACTTTCAACGAGATTTGCCTTTAGTTCCAAAGTACCTTGCTGCCCCTTCTTATCTCCCTTGCGATTATCTTCCTCGATTCTCAAACAAACCACAAGATCTTCCATTGATAATTCTTTGTGCTTGTGCTTGAGATAGCTTTTGAATTCTTTCCACAAGGATGGCAACTTTTCAATTACAAATGCTACTTGAAACGGTTCACTAATAGCCATCCCCTCCTAGATGATTTGATTGATGATTACTTGAATCTCTTCCAATTGCTTGACCACTGGAATTGAGTCCACCATTTTAAAATCCAAAAATCTACCCACAATGAACTTCTTTGTACCGGCATCTTCGGTCTTGTACTTTTTCGCTAAGGATTCCCATAACTCTTTGGCAGTAGTAATAGTTGAATAGACGTTGTAGAGAACATCTTCTAGCCCATTTAGAATATAATTCCGACATAGAAAATCGGAATGATTCCATGCTTCCAATGCAGCTTGTTGTTCTGTTGACGGAATTTCAGTAGGAACCATCGGCTTCTCTTGTCGTAGGATATGCGCAAGATTAAGAGTTATGAGATAGAAGAGCATCTTCATTTGCCATCATTTGAAGTCTTCTCCCTTGAATTTCTCCGGTTTCTCGGCAGGAGTATTCTTGACAATAGTTATAGTAGAAGTAGTTTCTCCAGCCATTATTCCAACTATATCAATTTGTTTTTTAATTCTTGGATACAATGGATAATAAACTTCAATTAACAGTGACTAAACTTGATCGAAGCACATATAAATACGTTGTCCGAAAAGCAAATTTATGTCCCACACATGGTTGTTTTGTGGACTACGACGTCTTGTTCTTGAGGATACTACTGTTAGGGATATATACTAAAAGCCATGCTTTATGTAGTTGATTTATTATTCATTTATTAAAATCAGTTAATCCATTTTTTTTATGAGAATCTGTGTGGGCAATATTTGTATTATATTATTTATTTAATATTATGCATGTGTGTCTCTCATTCTATATAGTAGGTGGTTTGGTGTGTAGAGTTCGGCTTACATACGGAAGATCAGGCCATGAGATATTATAGAATATAAGATTTTGGTTTACAGTCTTAGATGGGATTGGACACACCATCGGTAGGACTGCAGCATGGTGTTGTAGTAGGTTTGTCTTGACTACGGAAAATGGTATAGTTTTAACTCACTATGCTGGTACATTTTGTGTATTAAACGGGACTGACTTGGGGTAATTATCTTTATACTGACTTATAAGATAATTAATACATCATGGCTATTATGAGTGCTTATGCTCTAAATCCTAAGTTAATTTGTAGACACGTACATTTGATATTTATACTTTGATCCCCAAAAGGGTGAGATCCTTAAATGGGTCAATATCTCATTGGATTGGGTGACAATATTAATTGTGTGGTGGATATTAATTAATGATGGAATCCATGTCTCAATTTTGGGATTGATGATATCCCCTTGAGAAAGCTTATAAGTTTTGATTATGTCAAACCCTGCAGGTGGATTTTGCATCCGACATATCAGATAAGTTAAGCAGAGGATCTCAAGGAATTTTAAGAAATTAATTAAATATGATTGTCAGTAATTATATTTAATTAATGGATATCTGTAATCTTAACATGGGGAGATAATAAGCATTTAATAACATGGAGCTCGAAATATATTTTTGAGATAAGGGTAGGAGTGCAATTATAATTCTTTAGTGGTATGAATTATAATTTATGAAAATAGAAATCTGATTCAGTTTGAATTAGGGTTTCCTAATTCCATAAGGAAGCTTATTCCTTATTGACTTCTTATGGTCCCTATCGTAGCCTATATATATGCGGCTTTGGCTCTCTCATCAGCTAGCGTTTTTCTATGTAGAGAATTATAACTCGGAATAGAAAAGAGAGTGAAAAAGAGGGAGAGCAGAAAATAGAAAGGATTTCGAAAGAGCCCACACTCAGTTCGATATTCTGGCAGCGGAGGAATACGGTAGAAGATCGTGAGCTATTATCGAGCCCGTGTTCTCGATTCGTCTACTACAGCAATCCGTTTTTGTAGTTCAAGGTAACCCTAGGTCCGCCCTTGTAGGGTTATTATAGATTTCATGAAATTTTTGCAGTACCAACTTATACACACTGTCAACGAATTCTGGGAACGCAGTTTCCTAACAACTACGATCTAACAATTGAAGTACAACAAACTTCAATTGTTCTGCAGAATTGTATGTATATGAATTACTCTCTATGACTCAAGAATGGATGAAGAAAAGAAGAGATAAAATCTGTGAAAATTATATCAAAATTAACTAACTATATTGTATATATAGAGGTGTCTATTGAGTAAGAGATGTCTCTCTACACAAAAGGTTGTGTCCCAACACATATATACTACATATATGTCACTATATCTACGTTTATTTGCCATTGGAATAGATTGAAGATAAAACAAATTCGAATTTCTACATAAAAAGTTGCAACTCTTCACCAACTGGGTCAGGTCGACCAGTCGAACGGGCCGGACGAATGCCCCTCTGCCAGAACTTGTTTAAAACTTCTTATAGTCGTTGACCCGGTTTACCGGTCGAAAACCCCTCTGCTAGAATCTTGAAACTTAATGTTCCAAACCTTTCCCTGAGCATTGAGGCGGTCCATAGCAATCCTAACGATTCCTTTGAGCTTAATTACATAAGGACCCATTCATACCCCGAATCTAACAAAATATTATTTGGCGTATTAAGTTAATTTAATCCCAATTGATTTAGATATATGGTTTGATTTGATTGGATATATATTGGGTTAATATAGTGAACCAATTGAATATGATGGTCAGTCATTATATGGCTAGAATAATAACATGGCTTTGGCTCGTATATAGTGGAGCAACATTGGGTACTTACATATAACTATAAATAATTATTATATGTAAGTATATTTGGGATAGTATGATGTGACCATATTCGATTCATTTGGGTGTTGGGTATTGGTAAGTGGTTGGAGCATATGATATGGTGTATATATGCATTATATTTTATTGTATTATATTTTAGTATATTTCATTTTTTGCCATGATTCAGCAAAATATTTTTACATTAAAGCAGTAAAATCACAAAAATTTAGAAAGACAAAGTACAGAGAAATGTGAAGTGTCCATCTTACCCTTACTCTGTCCCGACCGTTTGCAAAAGGACTTATTGTGCACAAAAATGAAACTATAGGGTTAAAATTGCCAAAATTAAAATTACAATGGCCAAAGTGTCACAACCCTCAAACTACAGGGATAAAAAGTGCAATTTAACTTCTTATTTTTTTGGAATAATTACTAAGGATTTCTTCTCATATACATGTAGATGCTTGCGGAATCAAGACTCACGGCGTAGGGAAATTTGTGGGATATGGGAGAACTACATCGATCTCCTTGTGTATTGCATGCATGATTAAAAATAAAAATGGAAGTCGATTTAAATAATTATATACTTTTCAAATTTTATATATCTTTAACATGTGTACCACACACTGTAATTATGATTAATAGTAGCACATAGCTAGCCTTCATGTGATACAAATAAAACATTCAAGAATCAAATTTGAAAACATAATATAAATAGGTAGCTTTATGCTACACTTTGGAAAGCAATCTCAGTAATAAGGCTTTGGTAGTATTTGATTTTGTAGCACTTTGTCCACTATTCTTTTAAATTATTGAGAGCTTTTTTGCTCACCCCTTTCATTCAGACCTTTAGTGATGAATATGTGTTCCATTTCAGTAATTATAGTGATAATACAAGGACAAAATGATAATAGAATTAGACACGTGTCATGCAGTATAGACCTGAGTGAGCAAAAAAAAAGTGAGCAAAATATCAGGATATATGAATTCTTTTTTGTATGCCTAAAGTTGTTTTACGAAATCTTTTGCCAAAAATCCTACTCCGTATTAGATTTTTTTTTGTATATAGGTGCAATCCATATTTTGTTTTAATGAAAGGTCCTTTAATAAAAAGTTTCACTTAATTAATTATGTATAATTAATATAGTCTTACCACTATTGTCAAAGTAATTAAACTGGCTAAGTGTACTATAAGTCTTAATTTGCCATTTTTTCCCAAAAAAAAAAAGTCTTAATTTGCCATATAATAATTTATTTTAACAATAATCACTATTACTTTGACAAAAGTAATAGCCAATTTGTAAGATAAGTATTTGATTTGATTTGATTAAACTTCAATGATCGAAAATTTTGACGAAATTTAAAAACATGTTAATTCATCTTTAAACTCACGTGATCCCAAAGCAAAAGAATTTGTTTTGCCAACTTGATGTTGTTGGAACTTCGGTGGTCTTTGGAACTCACCACCGGTCCACTGCTATCCCGAACAAGCCCTGGGATAAAAATAAAGTCTACAAAACTATTTTACCTTAGTCAATCTTTATAAATTGGATTTTGTTAACATGTGCTCTTAGAGCAGATGTTAACGTTTTAAAAGTAGATATAAACAAGGGTAAAATATGGTATCCGGTGTAGGGTTCAGTGCACATGTTAACAAAACCCTTATAAATTAGGGTAGGTCTATTGTGAGAAGTTTCTCATATGACAATGCGAGTTTTAACCGTTGGATGAGCATCTAGCAATAAATGCTTCTCCAAATTTCTGAGAATCTTATGGCTAGATGCTCATCCAACAACTAAATCCCGCCTTCTGATATAAGAATCTGCTCACTATAGTACTGCCCTATAAATTATACTTGGAGACTTTTATTATCAACTAAAAGATAATGTGAACACATGTGAAACCTTTAAATTTTAAAAACATGGTAAAAAGGAACTTACAAATTAAACTATAACATGTAAATATACCTGCAAATACGTGTAAATGGACCCAAAACAAAAAAAAAAAAAAAAAAAAAAAAAGAGGAATTACTAAAAAGGACAATTATGGACACTTGTTAAGTTTAAAGACAATTTAAAAGTACACTTAACAAAAAGGACAAAAAAGTTGACAGGTGGTGCTCGCACGGTATAAGTGTGCGTACCATAGAAGATCCCATTATAACCACCTCAACCCCCACGCACCACACGCGCACGCCCAAGCGCGCCCACTAAGGATGGCAACGGGGCGGGTATGGGATGGGGGAGCCTTCCCCGACCCCGCCCCGTCCCGAGTAACTCCTCCTCTCGACCCCGACCCTGACCCAACCCTGCCTTATACAACCCCAATCCCGCCCTGCCGCGTATAGCAAGAAACACAAATAGATTCATCTATATATTCTGAATATATACATACAACCAGTGTATATAACCCACGCACACTGTGTTAAATCAAGAGAAAGAGGCAAATATTGTGTTTTTCATACTTGAGATATAGATTGGGAAGGAAAAAGGAAAAAAAAAACCTCATCGGCCGCTAGGGTTCAGTCCATGAACTGAGAGAGCTCTGTGTGTATAGTTGGAAAAACTCATCGCCCAACCGTGAATGGGAGGGAAAGAGATCATGTGGCTGCAATGTAATCTGAGAGTGTTGATTGAGAGATCAAGAGAGAGAGAGAGAGAGAGAGAGCAAAGTTAGAGAGAAAGAGACAAAAGATCTAGAGAAAGTGATTGATTTTGGGGTTAAAACTTGGGCAATGAATCGGTGCAATAATAAAAGGAGAGAGAAAGGTAAAGTGGAAGAGGCATTTTCGAATTAGTTATAACCCAAAATCCAAATACACGTTGTCTGTAGACAGTAGATAGAATCTTCCAACAATTCATCAATAGCCTTTGGATTATTGTTGTTTGGTAAAGATCAACGGTTATCTTTAAAAATGCAAAACCCTCAACTTACTTAATCTATATAACCGGTGCGGGTTCGGGAAATTCACCTTCACCTCTGTTCCTGACCCGAACCCGAGTCGGGTTATGATGTTTTATCCCATACCCGCCCCTATCTTATTTGAACACATCACATATCCTACCTATTAGGGCCGGGGCGGGAACTCGTGAAACCAGCCCTATTGTCATTCCTAGCACCCACGCGCTCCCACGCGTAGGGCTTCCTTTGCTAGACTGCTTGCACTGTGCGAGCAGTGTATCATATCATTTCCAATTTCGAAAAATATTTTTAAACTGTAAACATCCATAACTTTTTACCTACAACTCCATTTTTTGCAAATTTTATACCGTTGGAATTGTGTCGACGAGAGCTACAAAACTAGTACCATTGTTGATATGTTTTGAGAAAAAAAAAAATTTCATATTTTACGTACATGAATAATAAGTGAAATTTCATTTGATATACATAAAATATTAAGTGAAATTTCACTAAATTCTAGAGCTTTTAATAGCTCTCCCCAGAAAAGCCCTAAGTTCAATTCTTACAAAGCTCATAAACTACTTACCAAATGAATTAACGTGAAATTGTGATTTAAAAAAAGAGAAGCACCAAAATAGGGACCAAACTAAGCCTTAATGTTCATGTAAGAGTTAAGTAAAATTTCACTAAATATTCATGTAGGCATGGTGATTTGTTTTTTTTTTTTTTTTTTTAAACAATGCATATTTTGTTAAAATAAGCAGGTTTCATAATCAATTATAAAATGCAATTTTTTAACCAAAACGAATGTAGGAATTCTTGTTATAATTCGTCTTTTTTAATTTTTTTTTTCTCAAAACATATAAATTTGGCATACATAAATATTAAGTGAAAATTCACTGAACCCATACATGCCTTCTTCTTGAAAAACTGGAAGTTAAACTTAACATTCGTGTACTCGATCAGTGAGATTTCACTTAGTATGTCAAGTGAAATTTCACTAACTATCCCAAAAGTCGCTAGAAGTAACTCTCTAGAGTTTAAGGTCTAATTTGATACTTACTTTGTTAAAAAGTCTCTCAAGTGTCAATTTAAATTTCACTTAATATTCATGTACAAGTTCAGTGAAATTTCACTTAATATTCATGTATGCCAAGTGAAATTTCACTCTTTTTTTTTCTCTTTGATAATAAACATTGCATATTTCGTTAAAAAAAAAAATTTAAATTTCACAAATCAATTATAAACATAGTTTTTCAACCCAAACAAATGCAAAATTCTTGTGAAATTTCACTAAAACTCTCCTTAAGAACAAAGTGAATATTCAGTTTTTTTTTTTGTCCTCACAACATATCAACTTGGTATACGTGAATATTACGTGAAAATTCTATAACTTATACACGAATATTATGTTAAAATTCTATTAGGTTTGTCTGGAACATGGCATGTAAAAATAAGAGTTTTTTTTTTCTAGTTTTGTAGCTCTCGTTGACACGGTTTCAACGTTATAAAATTTCTAAGAAACAGAGTTGTAGATCAAAAGTTATGAAGGTTTAAAGTTTAAAAAATCATTTTCGAAATGAATATCATATGGTACAGCCACTCACACAATGTGAGTGGCTGAAGGAATATTGCGCTCGGGCAACGTAGGATTTTTTATTATGCATGCACTTATACCGTGTGAGTACTTGTTTAGATTCTTTTTATTCTTTTTAAAAAATAGTCAAATCAATTGAAATTTTAAACTTTTGAAAATTACTTAAAGGAATTTTCCAATAATTTTTTTAAAAAAATATTCTCCGTTGTTTAGAAGGCCCCGTCTTTCAGTCAAGCTGGTATCCTAAACTATTGTGTTTATTTTCATTTTATTTTTTTCTCAACAAAAATCACATTGATATATTGATAAATTAACCCAAAATACAGTATTTGATGATACACATATGGTGATGTGGTATTAATTGTTGGCTAATCAGAGTGGATTAAATGAGTTGGACTTACGACCTTAAATACAGTATTTGTAAATAACCCATTATCATTGGTTAGAGAGTACTTATGTCATAATTTAGATATATGACCATATATACCACATGATTAATATAATCTCTCAGTTACCTCTAAGGATTTTTCATGTTTGAGTCACACTCACCATCAAACTCTTCTGGTATAAATCTAGGTTGGGGTCCCATTTATCCGAGTATCATCAGAGAATGAAGATCATGGAGAGCATTGACTCGTGCGTAGAGGTCCTAGACGGCTGGGTAGACGGTAAGATTTCCCTTTCTTCTAATGATATTGATGCTTCTTAATATTTTTACTCTGACTTCTTCAAGTATTTCGTATCTATTTAATTGGACACTTTTTTTTGGTAACGTTGTGATTTTTACTTTTCAATTTCCTAAGATTAATTTAGTCAAAAAACTGGTTTTCGGTTTTAAAGTATTTTGCAACTCTTTTGTTTTTGTTTGTTGAATTCCTTTTGCCGTTTTCATGAGAAGTAAAAAGAAAAATGTTTTGGCATTCGTTTAAAAAAAAAAAAAAAAGGTGATTATGGAACACGATTCCATCGTCCTTTAGATGTGATATATGCATATGTATGTATATAGAGTAAAAAGGTTTTTTATTTATTCAAATTTTTTTTTTTGGTCCTTTAATAGTTCATTATTTTTTGAGCTCAAAATACTGAATATATGTTTGTGTAAGGTGTTATCATAGCCTCCTTAGATTATTGAAATGCAAGTGCATGCTAATTTCATCAATTTAAGAAGGCGTACCCTTGAAAATCTCTGAAGCATTCAAAGCACTTTGAGTTCTTAATATCTGGGAAATATTTATAGGGGCCATCTTCGAAATTTATTGTATTTTCTTTTTATAATTAAAAAAGAATTTTACCTATCAGTATTTTATATCAGTAAATCAATGATTGAGTTTTTATTTTTTTTCGTTTTCTTTATTTATTTATTTTTTCTTTCACTGTGTTTCATCGTGATACAGTGCGAGAGTCGCATCGAATAATTTCTCCAATTAAGATTAGGGGTGCATAGATTGTTTTTCCATTACATGTAGTGAAGTGGAAGTTTGAAAAATGGGCAATCCTAGCCAATATATATTGGGTTTTCTCTCTATGTTACCTTAGATTCCTCTTAGCAAATTGAACATTTTTAGGTTTTGCAAGTCCCCTTATTTTATCATAGTCAAGTTTGAGATTTCTATACTGCTTATCACTATATATATATACATGACCTTTAGAATGTGTATATATATGTTTTGGAAATGATATGAGTAATGCTATGTACACCTAAAAAGTACACAAACTGATGTGGCTAGGGGTGGGCATTCGGTCGGTCGGTTCGGTTTTGGGTAAAACCGCCAACCGAACCGATGTAATCGGTTTTCTCAGTACTAGAACCGTCAACCGACCGTTATTGTCGGTTTTCGATCGGTTCGGTTTGTGTCGGTTGGCGGTCGGTTGACGGTCGGTTTGGTCGGTTGTAGAATTACTATTATAAAAAAAAAATTTACACTATTATCAAAATGAAGCACGACTGTTGGATGGTGTTGTTGACACTTTTATAGTTTTATGATCATTTTATATTATATATTATTATTATATCTATACACTTACTCAGTAGTCTAGTAGAACTGTAGAAGTAGTCTAGTAGAAGTGTAAGTATTGACTAATAATTCGGTCGGTTCGGTTTTATCGGTTTTTTAACCTTGTCAACCGTCAACCGACCGTGGAACCGAAGAAATCACATACATTCAACCGATTTCGACCGCCAACCGAATTTAAACCGACCATGTTCGGTCGGTTCGGTCGGTTTGCGGTCGGTTCTTCGGTTCGGTTCGGTTTTTGCCCACCCCTAGATGTGGCAATGACAATTTTGAAATTAAGTTTATCTGTATATTTACTTATATTTGGTAAATAAAGAGAATTTTAGGTGATACACATCAACTTGTGTACGTATTTTACCAATTGATGTGGCAGTAGTAATCTTGAAATAAAGTTTCATTATCTATGTCCTTTTTATTTACAATTACTAAAAGAAGACTTTCAAATAGCTGTATTATCGGCGACTTTTTTAGGTGAACTATTTGGATGTCTCTAGCATTATTTGTTAGTTTTAGTTCAAATTTTTGTGTCGTAGTTTCTGTTTTCCTCTCGCTTAGTTAGCTCTCTTCCCCTTGATCCATGCATGTATTATACAGTTCAACTCCATCGATAACAAAAAGACAAAAAAAAAAAAAAAAAAAAAAGCATTAATTTTCAAAAAAGTTAGCATGTATATATTGTTGCACGGAAACCCTAAAGACATTGAGATCTAAATTTGCAATAAGAGGAGGTTCCAGGATTGAACCAAGAATTCAACAAGAAACAGAGAAAACAATCAAACACAACACAATAAAGAACACAAATACGCCACCTTCCAGCAATCTCTACCTTGGCTCCAGGGGCGGACCCAGGAATTTTGTTCAGGGGGGACAGAAGTTTATACAGGGGTTCGGGGGCAGCGCCTGCGACCCGATTTTTTTTAAGCTTAAAAGAGGCAAATTACATTTTTTAAAGCTTAAAAAAGACAAACTAAAAATTTAAGGGGCAAAAATGAATAAAGTATGAAATATATAAGGTAAAAGAATTATTTTGAAAAGTTGAGGGGCGAAAATACGTGGCAAAATGAATAATATGATATATATAAGGAAAAAAAATTATTTTGGAAGTTGAGGAGGGCAAATAAAGGGCAAAAATGAATAATATATGAAATATATAGGGTAAAAGAATAATTTTGAAAAGTTGAAGGGGGGCAAATAGGGGCAAAATGAATAATGTATGAAATATATAAAATAAAAGAATTATTTTGAAAGTTGAGGGGGGCAATTAATGGATAAAAATGAATAATATTTGAAATATGTAGGGTAAAAGATTAATTTTCAAAAGTTGAGGGGGGACAATTGCCTTCCTAGGGCCTTCCTACATCCGGCCCTCTAATTAATTCCACATAATTTATTCATAGTTTCGGTTCCCCCGATCCGTCAAACTCCTAACATTTATGTTAAAAGCGCACCCAATGCTCATGCTAAGGCGGGCTTGGCCTTTGAGCTTTGCCTTTCCTTAGGCGAAGCCCTTTCAAATGAGGACACCTTGGATCTAACTGCTCAAGGTTTTTGTATTAGCCTCTAAACTTGTTGGCCAAGTAACCCTAGTCACGCAAAACTACAGCATGCACCTTTAGGAAAACTAGGTGTGCAGAAATACAAATTGTTGGGGATTTATCTCCCAAACACTAATATTTTTTTAAATAAAATAATAATTAAATGACACAAAAAATAGAGTTTCTTACCGAATCGCGAATCGCATAATGTTACCTCGAAATGGTATGACATCGCTTAGAATATCGTACCACAAAAAAGTCACATAGTTGGGTTGAGTGCGGACTAGGTCGCTCTCTTTAAGACGATTCGCGCCTCTCACGGTAATCACCGGTGTAGGAGAATAACACGTCGGCTCCAGGATACTACAACCCAGCTCTAGGCTGTGATCATCCCCAATCTACATAATTTGGAGAAGACCGAAACTTCTCCCAACACCTTTCTTTGCCCAAATATAAAATACAATATATACACAAGAAAAGAAAATGTATACTAACACTATATCATCTCATGGACTAATAGCCATATTGTGTTATATATAACTAAAACTTCCTTGACAGAAAATTCATTTAGAGGGAGAGAAAAAGGTTAACACCTCTACGGAAATACATACATGTATATATGTAGGAAGATATTGCTGGTTCAAGTCATTCATGACTTTCCCAAACCTGACATTTACTCCTTAAAACCACTACACCTTTGTAACAGTAGAAGGTTTAAATCACCTTTCACATAACCATGTTACATATGTTGGGTAGTACACATAATTAAGTTTGTAACTGTTAAAACATAAACCAAAAGATGATATACATTGGACATAAAACCAATACAGAATATATTACCGTTAGGAACCAAATATTGAATTCTATAGTTATTGACTAAAGCCGTTGGAATGCATTGAAATCAAGGTAAAGAAATCAATACAAACCAGAATAATTTATTTATTAAAATAATTCCAACACAAATACTTCCTAAGCTATCCATGTTCAAATGCCATTTGAACATTCATCAAACATGTGTCAAATACAGGTCTCAGTAATTTTCTTCAAATTCTCTAATCTTTGCCCAAATTTCATGGGGGTCAGAGGCGGACTTAGAAAATCATTTTAGGGGGACTTGATATGGGGGTTTGGACCTAATTGTGCATATTTTGTGTATATTTTAGACCTAATATGACAAATTTATAATGTTAGAGGGAGGATTTTGGACCTATTTATATATTTTTTATATGTATTTTAGACCTAATATGATCAAATTTATAATATCAGGGTGGCTCTTGAACTTATTTTTACATATATTGTGTATATTATAGACTTAATATGACAATTTTATAATGTCAGGAGGGACATTTATAATTTTTAGGAGGGATTTAACTGAAAAAAATAAAAATAATAAAATAAAATATTTAGTACAAATGTACAATTTTTCAAAATTTTGGGGTGGGCTCACCCTTGGCTGTGCATCCACCCGTGCATGGGGTACTCCGAGAATTTGACCCCCTCTCAAACATATGTTTAACTCAATCTCTCTGTCTCATATATCTTATAGTCTTAATTTGTATTTCTTTTTCTTTGTGCTCTTTTTCTGATTACAGTATCTGTTAAATTATGTGGATTAATTTCTCTCTCTCTGTGTGTACACAGATAAGTGCATTAGGATGAGCAATGAAGGCCCTATTGCAATATTTGTTCATGTTACTGTAGTGATTGCTATTTTCAACGCAATAATTATATTTGGGCAAAAATTGGAACTCAGTAAGAGTCTATGGTACCTCCCCCTCGTGATTTTATCTATGTTAACATGTGCTGCAAGTTTAATGTCACTAATATTTCGGTTAATGTTGAAGGCAGAGAGTTATTCCAAGATTCCATGTGAGCCACTACTGGTATAAGCATAGGGTTGAGAGATTTGGGAGTTTGCATGGATTTTAGTTTTAGATTTTGGTGTTTTTAAATATTTTGTTCAACATTAACAATGTTTTAATTTGTGAGTACTTTAATTTTTTCCTTGTGTGGATTAATAGAATTTATATATTTATGGGCGAAATACGATTTAACCCTCTCTGTGCTTTGACCGGTTTTCCTTTTGCTTTGTGTTTTACAAACGGTGAAAATAATACACCTTGTAAAAAGACAAAAGTACCCCTCTTGATATTCGTCGTCCTTGTCGCATTCTGTCTTCTTTTTTTTTTTTTTTGTGTAATAAAGTATCCTTAATTTGTTGACCCGTGCCCGTCCTGCCACACCTGAGATTCGTGATTTTTTTAGCCTTAAAAGTCCAGTCCGCTTACTTAGTGCTGTTTTGGCTATTTATCCTTCGAAGGATATTTATATAATTTTGTGTATGCGAGCGTGCCAGGCAAGCAAATCGCCAATGTGATAATGAAATTGTATAAGCCTAATGCGCCTCACCAAGCCAATTGTAACCGTTTGATGCCTTAACTAAAAGGACTTTAATCGTGTGAGAAGAAATAAAGTGTGATCTAAAGGAAAATGAAAAGCGATTTCGAACCGAGTCTATCTACTTCGAACAATAAGACTAAACTAAATGAAATACTAACTAAAGATCAAGCAGTAAATGAAAAGAATGTAAAGGAAATGAAAGACTACGTACACATAATCTATACTAACTAAACTAAAGTAGAGTACAACTACTCCAAATTACATTGGAGATTGAAATGCAAAAGGAAGATAGGTAAATGTTACATTGTGTATTGGTTTGTTTGTTTGGTCAATGATCCTTTACAAGGAGTACATTACATCTATTTATAGAGAAGACCTATAACTACCCATTTGAATTTGAATATTTCCCTCCAAAATGACTTCCACTCTAGCCACTAATACCATTGATCTTCAAGTAATCACCTTTGATGTACTCCTACGATGACAAGTGTCCTGCAAGTAAAACTACTAAATGGCTTCCATGACAAGCCAAATAGTTTACAATAATATTAATATTATTATTATTATATAGTAATATAATAATATAGTAAAATAATATTTTATGGTACAAACATACCCTCGCGGCTCTTTAAGAACAAAGTTCTAGAACTTAAAATAAATGACTTTAGACTAGTTTTGAAACCAACATAATCGCTTCGAGCATAAGAAAAAAAAATTAAACTTGATTCGAAGCCAATATAATATCTTTGATCACAAAATAAACGGCTTAACACTGGCTTCAAAGCCAACTGATTTTCATAACCCATACTTGTATAATTTACAACACCGATCCTATATGTCAAACCAATAGACACTGGTCAATATAAAACTTGCTTCTGATACGAACATCCATCATGGCACTTGTATTACATGATCAGCCCGCCTGTGCCATAAGCAAACTTTCACCATGGATCAATCATGACATCCATCGTATACATCCAAACTGCCATGACTTTAGGTCCCACCATGATATATGGCATGACAGATTTCAAGCAGGAACCAAACGAAATGTCACTTGTCGTCATTGGTTTGGTAGGACCGAATTGAAATTCTTGATTTCGGTCAATAGTCCTCTTTCTTTTTGCTATAAGAAACAATCGCATGGTGATAATTCATTTTTGATGAGCACCACAAAGTTACAATGGATATTGACCAATTAATGTCACAAGTGATTTAAACAATTCATTAGTTTCGACACTTTGTATAGTGATGTTGAAAAGCTCAAATTCATGAAAAAAGTTAGTTCATGATTCTCAACCATACTTGGTTGTAAAATGGACCTCCGAGTGTATTTTCACCACAATTATTTAATTGATTAACTAATAGGGATGATGATGGCATTGGTGATTTTTTTGTTTCCACCATTAAAGGATCATCTAGATCTTCATTTGATATGGTGTTTGGTTTTTGAGCTTTTATGGTTGTTTTGTTATCTTTCCTTTGGATTCTTAGGGTCTGCAGAAATTGGGGTTCTTTATGGGGGCTGGGTGTTATTGTATTGCTGAAAAAATTTTAGGAGTCTGTTTTTGTCTTTGTGTTGGTTGTATTAGGCTGGGTTGGTGTGGGCTTTGTAGCTTTTGCCAAGTCGGGTTGTGGTTTTGGTGTACTGCTTCTCCTTGGCCTTGTGTCAAAGCTTTAATAAAAATTACTTGCTTAGCAAAAAAAAAAAAAAAAATGTAGATCTTCATAATTAATTTATTTTCATTCATTGGCTCGTAATTTTAAAAAATAGTTGACACTTCCCGAGCCATTTCATACATTTTAGTTTTCAAACAAAATGCTTTATCCTTTAATTCTTCAAACAATGGAACAAAATCATTTAACCAATGTCCATCACCAAAATTTGGTGACGATGGTAGTAAAGCATACAACCATTCGAAATTGTTATCACCAAAATATAGTGATGAAGAGGGTAAAACATTCACCCGCTCAAAATTAATCTTGACACTTGAGTCCCACCGGGCATGCCAAAAATATTTTGGCTATTTATCCTTCGAAGGATATTTGTATAATTTTGTATATGCGAGCATACCAGGCAAGCCAGTTGCCAATGTGATAGTGTAATTGTATAAGACAAATGCACCTCACCAGGCCAATTTTGACCGTTCGATGCCTTAACTAAAAGGACTTTGATCGTGTGAGATGAAATAAAGTGTGATTTAAAGGAAAATGAAAAGCGATTTCGAACCGAGTCTATCTACTTCGAACAATAAGACTAAACTAAATGAACTACTAACTAAAGATCGAGCAGTAAATGAAAAGAATGTAAAGGAAATGAAAGACTACACATAATCTATACTAACTAAACTAAAGTTGAGTACAACTACTCCAAATTACATTGGAGACTGAAATGCAAAAGGAATATAGGTAAATGCTATATTGTGTATTGATTTGTTTGTTTGGTCAAGGACCCTTTACAAGGAGTATATTACATTTATTTATAGAGAAGACCTAAAACTACCCATTTGAATTTGAATATTTCATTCCTATTACATTAACTACCAATTCAAATTCATTTATACGTGTTTCTTTCAAGAGAAGTCCCTCCAAAATAACTTCTACTCTAGCCACTATTGATCGTCAAGTAACCACCTTTGATGTACTCCTACGATGACAAGTGTCCTGTAAGTAAAGCTACTAAATGGCTTCCATGACAAGCCAAATAGTTTACAATAATAATAAGGGAATTATTATTTCCACTCCATCATTGAACCAATGCACTACATGGTACCACTATCAGAGCATGTGGTACCATATATGTAATGCATGACATGCATGTACAACATGCTTTAAGAATTGTACCATAGAGTGTCTTGGTTCAATGATGGAGTGGCAATAGCATCACTCTAATAATAATTATATTATTATTATATACTAATATAGTAAAATTATATTTTATGGTACAAACAAGTGTGCACTGGAGACTCTCTCTCTATATATATATACACGAAAATTCTCCAGAGAGGGTGGCCTCTCTTTATTAAAGAGAGGGCATCTGTTTTGACCATCTAATTGTGTTTAAAAATTGGATCTGACGGCCAAACAGAGGTTCCCTCTTTAATAAAGAGAGGGAGCTCTCACTACAACAAATCTGACCTTTAGTGACGAAACTTTTACCCACGAAATAATTTTCGTCACTAATAGTATACTATCAGTGACGAAATCAACGTTCGTCAGCAAAAGTGTTTATCTTTCTCGACGAAACCAAATTTTGCGGGTAAAAGTCAAACAATTACTGACGAAAATTCATTTCGTCACTAAAGTTCGTCGCTAATAGTTGGCGGGAAATTTTTCCCGCCAAAAATTTGATGGGAAAATTTTTTGCGACGAAATGTTATCAATTGGTGACGAAATATTTTCGTCGGTAATTGTTTTACTTTTAGTGACGAAATATTTCGTCGGGAATTGTTTACTCTTTCGTGACGAAATATTTTCATCGGTAATTGTAACTATTAATGATGAAATACTTTCGTCAGTAATTGTTTTACTTTTAGTGACGAAATATTTCGTCGGGAATTGTTTAAGCTTTCGTGACGAAAAATTTTCGTAGGGAATTATTACAATTGATGATGAAATTGTTTCGTCGGTAATTGTTTTACCTTTAGTGACGAAATATTTCGTCAGGAAACCGTCTAAAGAATTGTTCTTAACTTTAAAATGCAAACCGTCGATCCGGTAACCACGAAACTTAACACGCACCCCCCACACATCTAAAGAAAGTTGCAAGAAGAAACGGAATAAGAATTGGGCTCCCACTTATCAAGATACATTACAAAATAACTTTTTCACCTCGTAGACTATGAAAAAACTAAGTTTTGGGGGTTTGGGGGGTCAAAATGCAAACCGTCGATCCGGTAATCACGAAACTTAACTCGCACTTCCCACACGTCTAAAGAAAGTTGCAGGAAGAAACGGAACGAGAATCAGACTCCCGGTTATCAAGATATACTACAAAATAACTTTTTCACCTCGTAGACTATGAAAAACTAAGTTTGGGGGGTTTGGGGGGTCAAAATGCAAACCGTCGATCCAATAACTTGAATTTTTTTTTAACTTGCAGATGAGGATTGATATGGATACATCTACACCTCATGCTAAGCGAACCTGTACTGAGCTCGCAATGGCACGCAGGAAGGGCAGCAACTACGAGTTGCACAAGTTATTTCAGAAGTACAGCTCTGTGGATGAGGCACGTGCCCATTGCCCCATTGAGTTGAGTCAGCCTGATTGGGATAAAAAATGCAACTATTTCTCGTCAGAAGCCTTTAAGGTACAATTACAAGTTTAATCTTAAGATTTGAGAACGACATTTATATTTGTTCGCTTACTTCAAATTATTTACTCTCGAAGAAACGGTCTGAGACAAATAAGAAGGACAGAGCTAGCCAGACTGTCACTCATTGTATATGATCACGATCATTTGTGGCAGCCAAAGCAAAAGAGGTAAATATTGTTTATACAAGTCTTCAAATTAATAATATTTCTTTGGGATTCTAAAAGTCATTTTTTTTCAATTGTAGGAAAAGACCCGTGGGAGGCCTCTTGGCCGTTGTGAATGGTGGAAATGCTCACGTCACACGGAAGCCAATAGTTGGTGTTGTGATCACGCTAGGGTGATACATGTAAGTTACTAGTTATATCTTATTAAAGTTGGTCAAAAGTAGTAATGACTACTCACAATGAGTGCTTATAAGTTTCCACATGCTTTGTAGGAGGAAATGGAGGAGAGGTTGAACCAGCCTGCATCTGAGGGAGGGACCCGCCCGACACAGGATGAGGTTGCTGATTGTGTGTTGGGAAAGAAGCCAGGTTATGTTAAAGGTCTTGGTCATGGGCCTAGGCCAACGTCGTGCTCATCTCAGACGGTATGTAGCGAACCCGATACAGAGGTTATTTCTTTGCGTGGTATTGTTGAGAGCCAGCAAGATATGATAAGTTAGATGGCACAAGAACAAGCGCAAATGAAACAATTGCTAGACCAACTGATGAGGCAGAATCCGCAATCATCTCCCGCTTTTACATGGTTCGTTAATTTTAAGTTTAAAAAGTTACTCTAAACTCTTTTGAAACCTTAACTCTTTCATTAAAGGACATAAAAAACAATGTTCCAAACTTAGGTTTTTTTTTTTTTGACATTGATGTTAAAATTTTTGTATTGCAGATTTACGGGCATCTCGAGGACTGAATTCAACGCCGTGTTTTGATCTTTTTAGACTGAAGTAATATTTGTATTACGTGATTGATGTTTGATTTTTCGTTTTGAATTTGTATTTTGGATTTTCAATATGCTATTTTGTTATGTTGGATTGAGTAAATGATTTTAGTGATTAATGAACATTTGATTATTTAATATGAATGCTGTGGATGTTATGAATATTTTTAGATTATTCAATTAGCAGGTGAACAAAAAAAAAATTAGACTGAAAATGCAATATATTCCCAAAAAGAGAATACTTTTTTAGTGATGAAATTTTCGTCACTGATTGTTCATATTTCGTCACTAATGGTTTACATATCATTTTTCTTCTAACATTTAGTGACGAAAATTTTCGTCACTAATAGTGAACTTTTATCTGTGAAATGATTTCGTCGGTAATAGTATACTAATTGGTGACGAATTATTATTTCGTTGATAATAATATACTATTAGTGACGAAATATTTCGTCGGTAATAGTTATCTTTTAACTACGAAACGAATTCGTAGACAAATAATCATCTTTAGTGACGAAATAATTCGTCGGTAATAGTTATTCTTTTATCGACGAATGTATTTCGTCACTAATAGTATACCTTTAGCGACGAACTAATTCGTCATTAATAGTTCTATTTCCCGATGAAAGTTCGTCACTAAAAGTAGGTGACCTTTCTTGACGAAATATATTTCGTCGGAAAATATTCTTTTTGTTGATGAAATATTTCGTCACTAAATGAAACTTTTAGTGACGAAAGTTCGTCGCTAAAAGTAGGTGATCTTTAGTGACGAAAGATGGTTTCGTCACTAAAGGGTACTTTTAGCGACGAAATATTTCGTCACTAAAGGTTACTTTTAGCGACGAAATTATGTTTCGTCACTAAAACCTTTCCCGTCGAGGAATTAGTGACGAACGTGTGACGAAATTTTTTCGTCGGTAAACACCTTTAGTGACGAAAATTGGACTTTTAGTGACGAAATATTTCGTCACTAAAAGTCATTTTTCTTGTAGTGTCTTTAGAGCCTGACTGTATATATATACATACTTATAAGCCAATTTCTTTAATGGGCTAGTTAGTGATAAAGATATTTTATGGTACAGGCATAGGTCCAGCAAAAAAATCACTTTAGTGAAAGTTCATGCACTTATACATGTACAGTACTGCACTTATATTTTAAAATTTCATAAAAACTACAAATTTTACCAAAAGAGTTTTGTGAAAGTCACTTATTTTTGTGAAATTTCATAAATTCACAAAAAGTGCATGTAAACAAAGATTTTTTACAAAATTACAAAATTTTAAAATCCTGTAGACTCTTAAATTTAGTTGCAAGGACTTGATGCTAGTTATCTTTTTCTTTAACATACCATGTATAGAATTGTACTAGCTGTGAACCCATTAATTTTAACAAAAGTACATTTTAATGCTGTGAACCTATGTTTTATCATTAATTTTATAGGATAAGCGCGAACGTTGTTGGTTAGTTGGTCATCCCTACAATCCTCTAAGTTTTAACTCCCCATTTCTTTTTGAATAATAATATACGTTACAAATTTAAATTCCCAAATTTGATCTCTAGATGATCAAATATAGAATACAAATTTGAAGATATAATATAAAGGAAAAATTGGTGAAATGGTCATTAAGATGAGCTTTATTGAGATTAATGACAACTTAAAATAGACATTGGGGATGAGTCCTCCCAATGCCCATAGACCAAAATATCCCCATCTTCATCCTCTAACCCTAGCCAAACCTTAGCCACCATTACCACCACCCACACCACCTCCGGCCACCACCTCCGGCGACCTTCGGTGACCAGCCCAGTCAATTCTGACGACCTTTCCCTCGCATCACCGGACCTCCGGCGACCTCCCTTTGCCTCCACCACCATAGCCCCCACCCTTTCTCTCTCTACAAATTGTGGGACTGAGATATATCAATCAGTATATATCGATTAGTTATAAAGAGAGAAAGAAAATTACAGTGGATGATTCATCTTCTCACTCTAGACTTTTTCTCTCTAACCTTTTTTCTCAGTATCTGGCCTCTCCGAAATCAGAAATCTTAAGAGAAATTTCTCTTATGATGAGAAATTTCTCTGAATAGTTTGACATCCTACCAAGCTTAGATCAATGGTTATTTTGCTTCTCACACAAACACCTATGAACCACCAGGTTTTACAGTAATTGAAATTTCACTTTTCTTATAATAAGTGAAATTTCACTCAAGATCTTCACTTAAAAACTAAAAAAAAATTCACTTCAAAATATAGTAAGTGAAATTTCTCTTATTGTAAATTTTCAGATTTGCAGAAATATGAAAATGACTCAAGCAGATCCAGATCCAGATCTGGTTTGATGTGGTGATGGTATTGGTGGTGGTGGCCGACTATAGTGGTGGCGATGGTGTTGGTGGCGGTGGCGATGGTGATCTAAGTTTGTTTTGGTGGTGGTGGTGGTGGTGGCCGGCGATGGTGTTAGTTGCCGTGGTGGTCGCCAGAGGTCGCCGTGGAGGTCGCCGATGATGGTCGTCTGAGGTCACTAGAGGTGGTGGATGGAGGTTAGGTAGGGGTGGTGGTAATGGTGGCAATGGGAGGATGAGGGTGAAGTAGGGTAGTTTGGCAAGATAAAAATATTGAAATGACCTTGAAGAGTGAAATGTTGATATTATGGACTAAAGCTAAAAAGGCTTGGGCTTTTGTCCTTGTGGAGGTTATTGTTAATGGGTGTCCTTTAAGCCAAAGTTGCCCAACCTTAGGGACCCTAGTCCAAGCCTCCCAAATATAAATAGGTAGCTTTATACTCCACGTTGGAAAGTAACTCAATAATAGGGCTTTTGTATTTGATTTTGTATGGCTTGTCGATCCATTATTTTTTTTTACAAAATTTCAAGATATAGGAATTGCATCTTGTATGCATGAAGTTTTTTAAGAAAATTTTTAGCCAAAAGCCCTCAGGTAGATTTTTTGCCTTTAGGTTTAACTCATTTTTTATTTTCATTAAAGGTCGATCAATAGAAAATATCACGTATCTAATTATATGAAATTTTGTAACATAACTAGTTGATTTGATTTGGTAAACTTCAATGATCATAGAATTTTGTGGAAAATTAAAACCGATTGCCCTTTAAATTCACATGATCCTATGTGAAGGATTTTTTTATATTTTTAAAATTTTTTTTTTGCCAAATTGTTATTGTTGTAACTTACTTGGGGTGGTCTATGGTTTGTGTTGTATCAAATTTTCTGGTCTTAATATTTCTTGAAGAGTTACAGGTGTTTCTGGGTTGGGTATTTGCTTATTAATTGCTGCATTTCCCTAATATTTCCACATGGTAACATCGTAGGGAAAAAAATATTTTCTAATCATCACCATTTAATTGTCTGATAGTTAAATGTGTTTTCATGTTTTTGGCATTTTAATATCCTTAACCAATTCTGTATCGGAGAAGGTCCCATCTATGTATGATATGCGACTATTGGATTGTATGACTTGTGGCGCCGCTCACATATGGTCTAGAAAACTTAAGAATAACGACTATAAACAAATTCGGGGACCTGGTCTGGGTGCAAATATTCATTGTAACAGTTATATTGTACATGGTATAACAGTATGATAAAAAAATTTATTTGAATTTATATGGTACCTATTTTTATGATAATCCTTCTCCAACTCAATAAAAAAAAACTCAATCAAAATTTAAAATCTGTGAAAGGGAATAAAATACTATATGGTATAACAATTATATTCATTATTTACTCTTGGACAGACACTACTGACACCAGATAGATTCTGTCACATTCATCAATTGTCTCTCTTTTATGGATCTACGTACCATTATTGCGGCTTTTTTGTTGTGTTTAAGTAATGCTATATATGCTTTCAAATGTGATTTTGAATTAATATAACAATGGAAGATGCTGAAGTGGTCCCACTATTATTGAAGGTCTCCTACTGTCACTTGTGCTAGGAACCACATCTTATCTTATTATATTATTATAATATGGAAGCCTCAAGTGCCACATGACATAAAGAGAGGCAATGCTAGAAAAACTTTAAAATTTTGCTCAATAAATTACTACAAACACCTCATTATTAACATCAATATCCAATACACCATTGATTACATACACACATATATGCACCTAGATATAAAAATATTACCACCAAAACTATATGATCATGGTAGGATTTTCTACCAGCGGTGATTTATCGACTTTTTTCTTTTATATTTTTTTAAAATAAAAAAAATGTCACAGCCCGGTCCTACAATAGCGGAATCGAAGCCCATGTCACGCCACCGAGACTAAACCAATTCATTAACGTTCTCAAAATTTTAGTTTGCAGAACATACGCAGTGGAAAACAAGTCATTGTGAATACCAGCAGTCCAGTCGACTGCTCGTCGTGTCCAGCCGATTGATACAGGTCCAGCAAAAAGTTTGGTTTCTGAACACAATCCAGTCGATTGTTTTCTATGCCCAGTCGACTGGGGCTTCAAATATTCAATCAACTGGTACGCTCCGATCGACTGAAGTCCAGCCTGAATACAAAATATGTGATTTGCAAACACAACCCAGTTGACTGTGTCGGGGACCCAGTCAACTGATCCTCTATAAAAAGATGCAGTGAGTTGCTGAAAAAGAGGGTCCAGTCGACTGTTCTACAAACCAGTCGATTGATTTATGGCAGCAGCACACCCTACAGAATTTCTAAGTTTAAAAGCTTTCTAAATTCAAATGGGGATTAAACACACCCACCAAAACGCGTACTAAAGTAATCCTAACTTGATTAAAACATTATGAAAAACAATTACAACATGTTACTAACTATTACAGCGTTTTAGATCCATTCTAACATACTAAGTTAAAGATAGCTAGAAACAATAAGAATTCTTATTACAACAAGTCTATTACAAAACGACGAGATCAACATATTGAGTCGCCCCCTCTAAGTGAACTCCCAAACCCACGTGCTCACTTCTGCAATTCCTCGCCGACATTAATACCTGCAATGGTTATTTGAATAACCACACATATTTCGATTTGTTTAAGCTAACGCTTAGTGAATAAAACAACATATGCACATGAATGATAAACATACTCGCATTCACATCTCTACATTTCATACTAGTTGCGGGAGACTCACGTGCACATTCCATGTTACCAATCCGCGACTCCTCGCCAATAAGTCCATGCGAAAGGGTAAGACCCACGATTCTTTTCTTCAATCATGTGACCTTAATGCCTCCTATATCGGCTCCACAAAATGGCTTAGTGACAACGTGCTCCTTTTGACCCAAATAAGCTACTCAGCATGCTCAAATACATATCACCATCCTCTCGGTAAACAAAACATTTCACCATGCTATTGGGCCTAGTTATCAATATAATTGCCCAATATGAACTACACAACATACCTCTATAACTAACACATGCTTTTCATATCAAACATGAATACATGTCAATGAATCATTCCAAAATACATAGTTGAATCACTCACCTTCGATTTACACTCTTCAAATTCGTTCCAAAGAAAACCCAAGTACAAAGAACGTGCAGAAATCCTTCTAGTACGATTCCTATCGATCAGAAATCCAATTATCAACTTTTATGAAAAATTCTAGAAAATAACTTTTCGAAAAACTTAGCCAAACAAGTCCTAACATATATCAAAACGAAGCCCTTACCTCAAGGAGTTCGAATATGAAATTTGGAAGAAAATAAACGGGCAGAAGGTCATCGTTTGGCGTCGTAAAGCTCTAAGCAATCAAATCTCCCTTTTGGCCTCCTTCTTGAATTTTAGGTTAAGACTTATAAAACTATCCAAGTCATCTCTATCTACATATAGGCAACACTTTCGAAAATTGTGTTTACTTTCCTGCGAGTTTTTAAAACTCCTAATCAGTCTCTGAAACTTCCTACACAGCTAATTCATAGCTTTATGGTGAAACCTCAAAATTATAAAAGTTTCTGACTAAGTTCCGTTTGGTTGCTAAAATGCGAATTTCTACATGACGTTTTTGAAGTTGCTAATTAGCCTACCAAATTAATAGCGTGCTAATTCGTCCTCACCAGGATGCTAAAACTAACAATAGAAATATATTCTAAACCAGAAAATAATATAGATAGTGAAATACACAAGTAAACATTTATTTTCAGATAAACATTTAAGATATTCCACAGTGACTGTCTTATACTCGGAGAGACATTACAACAATAAATCACTCAACCACTATAGGCTCAAAGGGTTCTTAAACACAGATACCCAAATCAACTCGTGATTCAACACTCACTCAAACATGTGCCAAAATGCACAACACATCACATTATCATGCATGACAATGTAATGAATGCAAGAACACGCATCCGGGTGTTATAATACTCTTCCCTTTAAAAGAAGTTTGTCCCCAAACTTGTACCTCGTGTATCGAAAAGGTGCGGATACTGAGTACGCATCTCATCTTCTATTTCCCATGTCATCTCTTCCATCGATTGGCTACACCATAACACTTTTACTTTCGATATCACCTTATTTCGCAAGACTTGATCCTTCCGATCCAAAATCTCTATCGGATATGCAACATACGTCAAATCACTCTAAATCTCATTCGGCATCGGAGTCATTACTTACTCCCTATCCTCCACTAAGTGTTTATGTAACAATGATACGTGAAATACGTTATGAACTTGAGCATACTCGCTTGACAAATTCAATCGATACGCTACGGGTCCAACTCTCCCAATAATCTCAAAAGGTCCTACATACCTCGGATTGAGTTTTCCGTGTCTCCCAAATCTAGTAATCCCCCTTGAAGGTGACACCTTTAAATACACCAAATCGCCCACATCAAATTCCAACGGTCGTCTACGCTTGTCGGCATAACTCTTATTCCTACTCTGAGCTATCAGTAACCGTTGTCGAATTACCTTTATCTTATCTGTCATTTCTTGTATAATTTTTGGCCCTTCAATCATCTTTTCTCTGACTTCCATCCAACTAATCTGTGAAAGACAGACGCGACCATATAAAGCTTCATAAGGAGCCATGCCAATACTTGTTTGAAAACTGTTATTATACGCGAATTCAATTAACGACGAATGGTCTTCCCAATCACCCTGGAAATCAAGTACACATAACCGAAGCATGTCTTCCAAGATCTGGATTACTCTTTTCGATTGACCATCAGTCTGAGGATGAAAAGCGGTACTGAAATGCAATTTGGTACCCATTGCTTCTTGCAAGGCCCTCCAAAACTTCGATGTAAAACTACTATCTCTATCTGAAATAATAGTAATTGGAATACCATGTAGTCTCACAATCTCTCAGATATACAACTTAGCTAACGTCGTCGGCTTAGTTGTTCGAAGCAGTAAGAAGTACGACGACTTCCTCAAACGATCAATAATCACACATATAATAGTATTCGATCTCTTCGACCTCGGAAACCCACTAACAAAGTCCATTGTTAAGTGTTCCCATTTTCACTCAGCTATCGATAACGGTTGTAACAATTCCGAAGGTACTTGGCGTTCAACCTTCACTTATTAACAACTCGTACAACGTGAAACATAGCGTGCTATTTCTCTCTTCATTTCGGGCCACCAATAAACATGTCTCAAGTCTCTATACATCTTGGTGCTTCCCGGATGAACGGTGTACTTCGTATTGTGTGCTTCTTCTAGGATATTCCGTTTTAACTCCTTCTCGTTGGGTACACAGATTCTACCTCTCAATCGCAAAACATTGTTCTCAAAAGTGAGACCCAATTGTTTACCCGTCGGAATCTCATCACAAATCTTCTTCAAGGCCACATCTTGAAGTTGTTTCTCCATGATCTCGTGAATCAAGAGTGGTTGTGCCACAATCGTCGACATCAAGCCATTTTTAAACCTTGGAATCACCTCAAGCTCTAAATTCTCCGTATCTTTAATCAATTCTTTCTGAAAAGTCAAATTTGCTACCACATTTGTTGGTGCTTTACAACTAAGAGCGTTGGCAACTACATTTGCCTTGCCTGGATGATACTGAATTGATAGACCATAGTCCTTCATTAACTCTAGCCACCTCATCTGCCTCATGTTCAAATCTCGTTGCATGAACAAGTAGTTCAAACTCTTATGATCCGTATAGATCTCACATTTCTCCACGTGTAGGTAATGACGCCAAATCTTCAATGCAAAAATTACGGCGGCCAATTCTAGATCATATATCGGATAGTTCTTCTCATGCGGCCTAAGTTGCCTTGACGCATACACAATGACCTTGTCACATTGCATAAGAACGGAACCTAAACCTCTATATGAAGCATCACTGTAAATGAAAAACCTTTCAGTCCCTAACGGAACGTCTAAAATTGGTGCTTTTACTAATCGACCCTTCAATTCTTGAAAACTTTCTTCACATTCTGGACTCCATACAAAAGCAACATCTTTCATCATCAATTGTGTCATCGGCATCGCTATAAGTGTAAAGTCTTTTACAAACCTCCGATAATAACCAGCTAATCGTAGGAAACTTTGGATCTCTGTCACATTCGTCGGTCTCAACCAATTGGTAACTACTTCTATCTTTTGAGGATCTACAGAAATTCTTTTTACCGACACTATATGTCCAAGAAAAATAATCTCTGTCAACCAAAACTCACACTTCTTCAATTTCCCAAACAATCTCTTCTCACTTAATCGTTATAAGGCTAATCACAAATGATGCTCGTGATCTTCAACACTTTTGGAATAAATTAGGATGTCATCTATGAATACTATAACAAACTCATCTAGGTTGTCCTTGAAGACACGATTCATCAAGTCCATGAAAGCGGCTGGTGCGTTAGTCACTCCAAATGGCATAACTAGAAATTCAAAGTGACCATATCTAGTCCTGAAAGTTGTCTTCTCAACGTCTTCTTCCTTGACTTTCAACTGATGGTAACTGGATCTCAAGTCAATCTTTGAGAATATGTGCACTCCTTGCAACTGATCAAACAAGTCATCTATTCGTGGTAATTGATATTTGTTCTTGACGGTCAACTTATTCAGCTCTCGATAGTCTATGCACATACACATTGTCCCATCCTTCTTCTTCACAAACAAGACTGGAGCTCCCCTCCCCATGGCAAAACACTAGTTCTAATGAAACCCTTCTCAAGCAGCTCTTGTAATTGTACTTTCAATTCTTTTAACTCTATTGGTGCTATTCAGTACAGTGCTTTGGATACCGGTTGTGACCCTGGTACTACTTCTATTGTGAACTCAAGTTCTCTTTCAATTAATGAGTCAGGTAACTCATCCGACAAAACATCTGGAAATTCTTGAACTACTGGAATGTCTTCTACTGGTGGTCTAAGAACTCGTGTGTCAACAATCGAACATAAGAATCCCAAGCAACCCTTCTTCAACATTTTACTCGTTTGAATCGTCGATATTATGTACGGCAGTACGATCACATCCTTACCCTGAAAAGTAAACTCTTCTTGACCTGACGGATAGAAACTAACACGTTTTTGTTCACAATCAATTCTAGCTTGATTGACCGACAACCAATCCATGCTCAAGAATTTTTTTTTTGGGTATACTACCCAAGTGGTAAGCTTCTTGGGTGTACTACCCAAGAGGTTTAGTGTTCGAGTCATGGGGGGCGTGGCCACTAGAGTATTCACCCGGCGCCTCCAGGCCTCGGGGGATTAGTCGAGGTACGCGCAAGCTGGTCCGAACACCCCCGATTACCAAAAAAAAATAAAAATCCATACTCAAGATAAACATCAAAATAGTTTACTATCAACGAAATCAAATCGACGCTCAAGACCTTATCGCCTATCTTGATCTCACACGGCTTGAATACCGAAGAAGTTACTAACGGTTCACTAATAAGCAATGATACACACAAGTCATATCCTAACGGTTCGGATTTAATAGTTAAAGGCTTGACAAAATCACGTGATACAAATGAATGTGTTGAACCAGAATCCATAAGTATACGTGCAGGATACGAACAAATAGGAAGAATACCTGATTCTACTATATCATCTGTATTTCCCGGCCTGAGTTGGAAGTATCATCCTTGTTGTTGCGCGACTCCTTTCCCTTTATCCACTCGGGGTTCTGTCCTCAATCCGCTTGGCACACTCGATGCCCTAGTACTCATTCTCTATTGTCTCTTACTCAGACAATTCTTCGCTATATGTCCCGGTTCTCCACATTCAAAATATTTCCACCTCATCTCTGGGTTGTTGCTCTTTGTGTTCGAGGCTGTGTTTGGTACGGTCGAATTCGCGTTGAAAGGATAATTTCTGGAGATGTGCCCTAGTTGCTTACATAGGTAACACGTGCTCAATTGATAGCAAGTCCCTCTGTGTCACAGATTACATGTCGGGCATAATGGTCTCGAGTCCCTCATGAACGTACTCCCTCATTGGCTTCCCACATACGATCCCGAACTTTGCGTGAATGGTTTCTTCATATTTCCTTGACTCTTGCCCCTATTGTCATTAGATCTCTTTCCTTGTTGCCCTTGCCGATATCGATTGACACTTTTCTCGGCTATACGAGCAGCTTCTTCAACGAGGGAAACGGTTGGGTGTTGCAACATGTCCACACAGCCACAGATATTCTCCTTAAGCCCTTCCTCAAACTTACGAGCCTTATCCCCATCAGTCAGAATGGTAGTTTTCCCCAAGTGCAACAAAGCATTATAATGGGATACGTACTCACCCACAGTCATGTCTTCCTGGACCAAACTTGCAAACTCTTGGTGTTTCTGAGTATAAGCAGATTATGGGAATAAATGCTTGTTGAATTCGTCTTTAATCGCTTCCCATGTAGTTGACTTCCCTTGCTCAAGCACATTGTTCCACCAATCTAATACCTCTCCCATTAACGTATCGGATGCGCACAGGATTTTCTCCTCGTCGGGTCGGATGCGCATATCCATCATCCAATGATCGGCCAAGTCTATATCCACTTGTCCATGATACAAAGTCGGTTTCCTTTTGTGGAACTGTTCTGTGATGGTGTGTTGAGGTCTTGGTACCGGTGGTGCATTGATATATCGGACTTCAACTGGTGGAACCTGAACATTCATCTGCTCTCTTTCACTTACAGCTTCTATAAAGTTTCCCACCATGTTCACTATTTGATCCATTCTCGAATGCAGTGACAACTCTCTTGTCGAATTAGCCATAACGTTTCAAGTATTCACCCTGTTGAGTTCAATGCATAATGACTATGCATGCCATGCCACAATATGGATATACATGCACAGTTCATCACAATCAACAAATGCTAACACATGAAGCATTTCTACTACGATAACAATTATACACTCCACTCGACGTCGCTCAACATATATAACGTCACTCGTTTCCAAGGCTCTAAACTTAAAGCTTTGATACCACTAAATGTCAGAGCCCGGTCCCACAATAGAGGAATCAAAGCCCGTGGCACGCCACCGAGGCTAAACCAATTCATTAACGTTCCCAAATATTTAGTTTGAAGAACACACATAGCGAAAAATAAGTCATTATGAATATCAGCAGTCCAGTCGACTGCTCCTCATGTCCAGTCGACTGATACAGGTCCAGCAAAAAGTTTAGTTTCTGAACACAATCCAGTCGACTATTTTCTATGGCCAGTCGTCTAGGGCTTCAAATATTTAGTCGACTGGTACGCTCCGGTCGACTAAAGTCCAACCTAAATACAAAATATGTGATTTGTAAACACGACCTAGTCGACTGTGTCGGGGACCCAGTCGACTAATCCTCTATAAAAAGATGTAGTGAGTTGCTGAAAAAGAGAGTCCAGTCGACTGATTTATGGCAGCAGCACACGCTGCAGAATTTTTAAGTTTAAAAGCTTTCTAAATTCAAACAGGGATTAAACACACCCACCAAAACGCATACTAAAGTAATCCTAACTTGATTAAAACATTATGAAAACACAATTACAACATGTTACTAACTATTACAATGTTTTAGATCGATTCTAACATACTAAGTTAAACATAGCTAGAAACCATAAGAATTCTTATTACAACAAGTCTATTACAAAACGACGAGATCAACATATTGAGTCGCCCTCTAAGTGAACTCCCAAACCCACGTGCTCACTTCTGCGATTCCTCGTCGGCATTAATACCTGCAATGGTTATTTGAATAACCACACATACTTCGATTTGTTTAGGCTAACGCTTAGTGAATAAAACAACATATGCACATGAATGATAAACATGCTCGCATTCACATCTTTACATTTTATACTAGTCGCGGGAGACTCATGTTTACATTCCATATTCCCAATTCGTGACTCATCGCCAATATGTCCGCGTGAAAGGGTAAGACCCACGATTCTTTTCCTCAATCGTGCAACCTTAATGCCTCCAATATCGGCTCCACAAAATGGCTTAGTGACCACGTGCTCCTTCTGGCCTAAATAAGCAACTCAACATACTCAAATACATATCACCATGCTCTCGGTAAACAAAATATTTTACCATGCTATTGGGCCTACTTATCAATATAATTGCCCAATATGAATTACACAACATATCTCTATAACTAACACATGCTTTTCATATCAAACATGAATACATGTCAAGGAATCATTCCAAAATACATACTAGAATCACTCACCTTCGATTTACACTCTTCAAATTTGTTCCAAAGAAAACCCAAGTACAAAGAACGTGCAAAAATCCGTCTAGTACGATTCATATCGATCAGAAATCCAATTATCAACTTTTATGAAAAATTTTAGAAAATTACTTTTCAAAAAACTTAGCCAAACGGGTCTTAACATATATCAAAACGAAGCCCTTACCTCAAGGAGTTCGAATATGAAATTTGGAAGAAAATAAACCGGCAGAAGGTCGTCGTTTGGCATCGCAAAGCTCTAAGCAATCAAATCTCCCTTTTGGCCTCCTTCTTGAATTTTAGGTTAAGACTTACAAAAATATCCAAGTCATCTCTATCTATATATAGGCAACACTTCCGAAAATTGTGTTTACCTCTCCATGAGTTTTCAAAACTCCTAATCAGTCTTTGAAACTTCCTACGCAGCTAATTCATAGCTTTACGAGTGAAACCTCAAAATTATAAAAGTTTCTGTCTAAGTTCCGTTTGGTTGCTAAAACGCGAATTTCTACATGACGTTTCCGAAGTCGCTAATTAGCCTACCAAATTAATAGCATGTTAATTCGTCCTCACTAAGATGCTAAAATAACAACAGAAATAAATTCTAAACCAAAAAATAATACATATAGTGAAATACACGGGTAAACAATTATTTTCAGATAAACATTTAAGATATTCCACAGTGACCGTCTCATACTCGGAGAGATGTTGCAACAATAAATCACTCAACCACTACAGTCTTAAAGGGTTCTCAAACACAGATACCCAAATCAACTCGTGAGTCAACACTCACTCAAACATGTGCCAAAATGCACAACACATCACATTATCATGCATGACAATGTAATGAATGCAATAACACGCATGCGAGTGTTATAAAAAATCATACCGATATCAAAAAATTTTGATTAAATATTTCTCCCGTGCATTGCACAGGTCAAGAGCTAGTTTGGAATATAAAATTTAAGACGTATAGCATTTATGTGTATTTTTCCTATCATTCAACTTCAGAATCCCTGTTCACCAAAAATGCAAGAAAAAACTAACGGTTTTCTCCGAGAAATTGTTGTGTTGTCATTTGTTGATTCGGATCAATAAGTTATGAGTGATGAAAAATTTAATACGGTAATTATTAACCAATGGTTACTATTTTTATTTTTATTTTTATTTTTTGCAAGAAAACTAGTGAGTGGTGATTGTGAATTCGTTGAGCATGAAACTTTTAAGAGTTTGTTTGGGTTAACTGTAAGATAGAAATTAAGTGATGATTTGCGAATTTTGAGAAGAATAAAAAATGAAGTGATTGTTTAGTAACATAAAAGTATTTGGGTTAGTTTAAGATTTCAGCACTTGAATAAACTATCTAAAAAATTAAGCCAAAAACTAGCTGAAAAAAGTAGTTTATTTTTCAAACAATAACTTTATAATTTCACTTTTAAGTTGTTAAAAGATAAAAATGCCTAAAAACAAAATAGTTGAATAATATTTACATGTTGTCCTTTTTGATCATTTTATAGAAATAGTCACTTTTTTTCAGCTTGTTTAATACACACTCTTTTTTTTTTTTTTGAAAGTGATGAATATTTCAGCTAACCCAAACACCTTGCAACTTGTATTTCATCGCTTAATATTTTAGCACTTAATATTTCAGCACTTAGAGCTAACCCAAATGGCAAACATACCCTACGTAGTATTGGACCGAGCCAGATGCCACTCATTTGTCTAGACAATATGGGCAGTAGAATGAGTAATGTTATTTTCACTTAAGATATCTTAAGTGAAATTTCCCCTTTGTTAAGCAAAAAGGCACTCTTATTCAGTCAGCACTACCGTGAGCCACCACCACCACCACCACCACCACCATCGCGAGCTACCATGATCACCTTCGTAGTAAGGTTTTTTTCCCATTTTTCGGAGACTACCTTGTAAGCCCTAGGACTTGGTAGGATACGAATATCTTAAGTGAAATTTCACGTAAGATATTTTCAGTGAAATTTTAACTTTGTTAAATAAAACAGCAATCTTCAGTAGTGATAGTGGTGGTCGTCGAGGTTATTAGTCGAGTGGTGGGAGATGATCACTCGTGGTCAGTGGATGGTGGTAAAATGTTAAAAATGTGATAAGATGTCCTTAATTACAAAAATGCTTGAATTATTGTTATTTTCACAAATTTTCCCGGTATATTACTCCGTAGGTTAGATATATCATATATGTATAGGATTAAGTAAGTACTATCTGATTTTACTTTAAAACAAAAGGAAAGAGGTAAGTAGCACGTGTATGTGTGTTTGAGTCACCCTCACCATCTAACTCTTGTGGTATAAATAGAGTTAGAAGTCGATCCCACCAATTTTTGAGTAAATTCAGAGAATCATGATGATGGAGAGTACTGACTCGACGATAGACGGTATGATAATCTTTTTCTAATGGCACTTCTTAATACGTATTTTTTCTTCATTTCCTCAAGGAGTTCTTATCTATGGGTTTAATTGGAAAAATTATTCAGTAAGCCCGTCACGCCACGTTAGCATACTGATGTGGTGTGACAATTTAATCACAACCATCTACTTGTCCCCTCCACATCAGCACCACAAGGAGATCATGACAAGTAGAAGGAGGGGACAAGTAGATGGTTGTGATTAAATGGTCACACCACGTCAGCATGCTGATGTGACGACGTGGCGTGACGGGCTCACTGAATAACTTCTCGTTTAATTGGACAACTGGTCTGATAACAATGGGGTTATCAATTTTCTAAATTTTAAAAACATAAATTAATTTTGGTTTTATAAAAAGAGAGTGAAAATTACCTTCATTTTTCTCCGTTTTTGGGCTCATTGTCCTCTTCAAAAGTATAAAACGATAATGATATATTAATAAAACGTTCCCAATTTTTATTTTCAAAATAGAAGAACAAAAATGAGATTATCAAATATGTTTTGAGATTTCACTTAAAAATAAATAAATAAATAAACTGAAAACCTCAACGTACTCAACGAAAAAGGGAAAAAAAACATCTTATTTTGGATCTTCCATCCCCTTTTATCTCTCCAATTATGGATTAAAGGGTTTGGAATTGCTCTAAGTTGGATCTTTCGAACTTTTGCGCATGGATACATCTCTTGTTATTCTAGTTGGATGGTCGTTTAGATCAATTTAAGCATAATTATGTGCATATGTGCGTTGACCACTACTCCAAATAATCATATACGTATAAGGAGGGACCCTTATATGTAGTGGATAAGTGCACTAATTCAGTGCAATCCAGTGCAATGAGCTTTAAAGCTTAAAAAAATCCGATGGCTGCCTCGGATTTTTTAGACTTAAAAATCCAGTGCACTCTAAGAGTCTCCCCCTATATATATATATATATGTATTTGTGTGTGTATGTGTATGTATTATATTCGATGTTATATATGGCTTTTAGGAGGTTTCTTCTGTTTTTTTTAGCTCAACAAGACAGATTATATTCATCATGGCAAACCTATGAAAAAAAAGGATAAACACCTTATAATCAAAACCCAAGGAATCGGATGTCCCAACAAATGACAACAGAACAGCCAAACACAGCCTAAACATAGCAAAAAAAACAACTAGTGTTCCACCAAAAATATCAGCACATTTTAGAGCTTTAACCACCTACACAAAATACAGATAGGATCCACAATCTATCAAGCAAGGACCGAAGTTTTCTGTAGTTTTCAAACCACCAACTGAAAAATTTAAGTTCTCAAAATTGATCACGTCCCAAAAGAACCGCATATGAAATCACTCCAGAAGAACCGCACCAAAATTTTGTGGAAATACTATCAAGCAAGGACCAAAGTATTCTGCAGTTTTCTATTCTTCTTACTTACACTTTCATATCTGTGATTTCGAAATTCAAATAATAATAGCCAACTTAATTTACTATCTTCAAAGGAAGAAACTTTTATGCACGTTTTAGACGGTCCGTATTATGGTACTAATCGAAAAAGGTTTAAGAACTAGTTTCTACACCTTCTAATTCCTTAAAATACATGTACTTCAACCAAAAAAATAAATTGAACTATTCAAGGTGTGATTCTTATGTATTGTCCCTAAAATAAAATTTCAACCAAAAGCAAATCTTACTAGGGACAATATCAAATAACAAAATCATTTTTTTCTTTTTTTAACCCCATTTGATAGTTCATTTTCTTTTAAAAGTGTAGGTAATGGTTGATAACTCACATAGTTTGACCATCACATGTCACCAACGACTCCACGTGTATCAATATCGCCACCAATTATGGGTTCCACCTATATGATCACCGTGGGTCCAGTCTAAGACTGTGCACGTCTACTGTCACACCCCAACCCGCCCCGGCGTATTAGGACACGTGTAATAATGCCACAAGCAAACATTTATACTAATTAGCAAAGAAAACAAGTGAATTACTAAGAAACACGTGCTTAAAAATGACATACAAGAACCTTACTGTGACAAAATAGCCCCAAGGGTAAAATGGTAATTAATAAGATATATCAAATTTTATACCAAAATATAGGTCTTTGAGTCCCGGTTCCAACGCAAAAAACGGCGCGCGAATCCGAATTTTCTAGAGAGAGTTATGCCTGTTTTCGTAAAAGCCGACGGGCTGGAAACAGAAAAACGGATCGATCCGCCCCAAAACCGGATCGATCCGGATTTAGCAGAATCTCATTTTCTGCTCCCCTGGATGCCCCGGATCGATCCGCACGAGACCCGGATCGATCCGGATTTTGCAGAAGTGATTTCTCTGCTGCAAAACCCTGATAAATCAGTTCAAACTTACCAAAACTCAAACCAAACATCTTGGAACTTTGGAAACACATTTCAAACACCTACTAAAACTCCTCCAACATTAACCAAACATGGGAAAACACCATTAACATCTTATAGATTATACACTCAACCTCATATGGACAAACCAAGCAACCAAATTCTTACTTTTGTCAAAACTAGCATGAGCATATAGAAACTAGTTAGATATGAGTTCAAAACCTTTTCAAAATACTTGTTCAAATCAACTTAAAACTCTTTAGCAACTCAAGTTGAAAACAAGTCCCATTTTACAAGCACAACATTTCCCAACATGACTCCCAACTCAATCTCAAGTTCATATCATACAATATGAGTTCAAGAGCTCAACACTTACACTCAATGGGAGAACACCCAACATGTTAACAAGTTCCCAAACCACATTCTAAAGCATTAAAAGTTGGTGCTTGACATTTTTACAACTTACAAAAGAAGTTTAAACTTAAGTACAACTTGTTTCCTCCAACAAAATCATTTACAACTACAACCTACAACATGAGTCCATTACCACCAAGTCTAACATATTTACATGCCTATAAACATATAAACAAGATGATGCTCCGCCCGGATTCCCGATCACTTCCTTTCCTCGCCACGATCCGTACCTGCGGTGGTTATTCAATAACCACATAGAAAACATTTTTTGGTTTTTAAGCTTACGCTTAGTGAATACTTTAACCATGCCATGGAGTATGAAATGTGCATATGCAATGTTAAGCAACACAACAATATAAGTAGTCGCCGGTATGTCAATAATTAATCACCATCGCATCGGACCCAATATTCCAGGCCTTTTCTCACTTCAACGTCGTATATAGCGAAAACACACACTCTCACGTGACCGTAGTCAATCGTTGTGGTCGTCACCACCGTCCCCTTTTTCTTGAGGAAAACATCGTCCCGTTACTACGGGCTAAATAATGGTGATTAACACTTGACATCCATTGACCCAATTAAGCACCTAAGCACATCAACACATCATATAGCAATTTTCATAAAATTGACATGTTAAGCACAAATTTAACACATGCTTTAGCTACAACTTCAAGAACTAAGCATTTTAATCATACTCAATATCACATAAGCACCATTTAACACCCAAGTTAGGATTAGAGTACTCACCTCACAAATTGCTTCAATTTAAAGCCTAGAACCCCAAATTCCTTGCTAATTTTTAGCTCTAATTAACTCCAATGATATTCCTACATATCAATTTCACATATATATATCGGCACGTCAAAGACGGTCGTGGAAAACATCAACGAAACTGAAAACAAAAGGTATAGAGACAATCCTCTCACCTCCACGAGTCCGAATACGGTCTCAGTTCGCAAAACGGTGTACCGACGGTGACGAAACGGCGAAGAAACGGCAGAGACGACGGAGTTTCCGTCAATGGCCGAATTTCTTCTTCTCCTGCAACTCTTTTCTTGTTTTGATACAAGAAGATGGTGAGTCATGCTCAAGAGGTGTCAACCTCTTGAGCTTCCTAGCCAACTTTTAGTTTATTTCCGTTTACACCCTCAACATTTCTTTGAACTTTATTATGAAATCCCCTAAGCAATTGTATTAACTACCCAATATCTAAGTGGGTGTTTGTCTATGTCACGCATGGGTCCCAAATGTGGTCCCACATATTTTGTGAAGTTGCTAATTAACCTACTAGTTATGAATTTGATTCCTATTTATTCTCACACGGGTACTCAAACTAGCACCATAAAAATTACAGATAACAATAAGATATTAAAGCAATTAAACAAATATTCATATAATCATATAAATGCAACTAAATGCTATTTATTTAATCCGGACCTCCTGTGGGTCCCACTTCATATTCGTCCAACTGTGCCCTTTTATTAAGCACTTAACACGTCGGGGTAACTGGTACTTACCCAAATCATCACATGCTATTAAAATACTAATTAATGCATGCTAAGCAGATATTAACTCCTTTATCCGAGTGCGGGTATTACATTTCTCCCTCCCTTTTTGAAGTTTGTCCCCAAACTTTTCTTACCTTAAAAGTCGAACAAGTGAGGATACTTTTCTCGGATCTCGTCTTCACGTTCCCAAGTCGCCTCCTCTACTGAGTGATTACGCCATAGCACCATAACAAGAGGAATGACTTTGGTTCTCAACACCTGATCTTTCCTGTCTAGGATTCGAACTGGCTGTTCAACATAAGTCAAGTCTTCTCGTATCATTAACGGTTCTGGAGTAATACAGTGACTCGAATCTGATAAACAATGTCGTAACATTGAAACATGAAATACATTATGAATGTTAGCCAACTCTTGTGGAAATTCTAACCGATATGCAACAGGACCAACTCTATCCAAAATCAAGTAAGGTCCTACAAACCTCGGATTTAACTTGCCCCGCTTTCCGAACCGTGTTATGCCCTTCGAAGGCGATACTTTCAAGAAAACATAATCAGCTACCTCGAATTCCAACGGTCTTCTTCTAGTATCTGTGTAACTTTTATATCGACTCTGAGCTACTTGTAGCCGTTGTTTAACTAACTTGATTTTGTCGGTAGTGATTTACACGATCTCGGGTCCTAAAAGTTGTTTTTCCCCAACTTCGGTCCAACACACCGGTGATCTACATTTCTGACCATACAATGCCTCATAAGGCGCCATCTCAATACTCGTTTGGAAGCTATTATTATAAGAGAATTCCACCAATGGTAAATGGGTTTCCCAATCTAACTTGAAATCCATTACACATCCTCGAAGCATATCTTCCAGAATCTGAATAACTCGTTCGGATTGACCGTCTGTTTGAGGATGAAAAGCTGTGCTAAAGTGCAAGGCTGTCCCCATTGCTTTTTGCAAACTTTTCCAAAATCTAGATACAAATCGTGTATCCCGATTTGACACAATGGATACCGGTGCCCCGTGTAATCTGATAATTTCTCTGACATAAAGTTCTGCCAACTTTGTCGGATCACGAGTTTTGATTGGCAAGAAATGGGCTGACTTCGTCAACCGGTCAACGATCACCCAAATACTATCATTAGACTTAGGAGATCGCGGCAAACCTGTTATAAAATCCATAGTGATATGCTCCCATTTCCATTCTGGTATCTCTAACGGTTGTATTTCTTCGGCGGGTCGTTGATGTTCTATTTTCACTCGTTGACAAGTTATACACTTAGCCACAAACTCGGCAACTTCCCGTTTCATACCACTCCACCAATACACTTCTCGTAAATCTCTATACATCTTGGTACTACCCGGATGCACGGAATACCTCGTGTTATGAGCTTCTTCCATAATCTTATGTTTTAACTCTTGGATATTAGGAACACATAAACGATTAATATACCTCAACACATTATTCTGAAAACTGAACTCTGGTCGTCTACCCTCAGGTAACTCTTCAACTATTTTCTTGAAATTTGGATCCACAAGCTGATTTACCTTGATTTCATCAATCAAACTCGGTTGTGCTATGATAGCCGCCATTAATCCATCTTGAATTCTAGGAATCACTTCAAGTTCTAATCGTTCAAATTCTTGTACTAACTTTGCTTGAACTGTTAAAGAATAGACCAAATTTTCTGACGACTTCCGACTCAAAGCATTGGCAACCACGTTAGCTTTACCCGGATGATACTGAATCTTCAAGTCATAATCCTTCATTAATTCAAGCCATCTTCTCTGTCTCATGTTTAGCTCCCTTTAGGTAAATAAATATGTTAAACTCTTGTGATCGGTAAATATCTCACACGTTTCCCCGTACAAGTAGTGACGCCAAATTTTTAATGCGAAGATCACCGCCGCCAATTCCAAATCGTGGGTTGGATAATTCTTCTCGTGTGTCCTCAACTGCCTTGAAGCATATGCTATCACTTTACCTTCCTGCATTAGTACACATCCTAAGCCCTGATGAGAAGCATCACTATATATACTAAAACCTCCAGTACTTGACAGAATAGCCAATATCGGTGCTGAAGTCAACTTGTCCTTCAACTTTTGGAAACATTCTTCACATTCTTTATTCCACACAAAGGCCATATCCTTTTTCATCAACTGGGTCATTGGAGTCGCTATTCTAGAAAAATCTTGAACGAACTTTCTATAGTAACCGGCTAACCCCAAGAAGCTTCGAACTTCCGAAACATTTGTCGGTCTTGACCAATTTTTAACAGCTTCTATCTTGTGTGGATCTACGGAAACACCATCCTTAGAAATCACGTGTCCAAGAGATGTAACACTTGTTAACCAGAATTCACTTTTCTTTAACTTTCCAAATAATTGCTTTTCTCTAAGTCGTTGCAAAACCAACCTTAAGTGTCGCTCGTGCTCCTCCCAACTTCTAGAATATATTAAGATGTCATCAATAAATATAATCACAAATTCGTCTAAATAAGTCTTGAACACCCAATTCATCAAATCCATAAAAGCGGCTGGTGCATTTGTGACCCCAAACGGCATAACAAGAAATTCATAGTGCCCGTACCGAGTTCTAAAAGCAGTCTTCTCAACATCTTCAGCTTTAACCTTTAACTGGTGATACCCGAATCTCAAGTCAATCTTAGAAAAGACTTGTGCCCCTTTTAATTGATCAAACAAATCATCAATACGCGGTAATGGATACTTGTTCTTTATGGTTACCTTGTTGATCTCCCGGTAATCGATGCACATTCGCATTATTCCGTCTTTCTTCTTCACAAATAGGACCGGTGCACCCCACGGCGATACACTTGGCTGAATAAACCCCTTATCAAGTAACTCTTGCAACTGAGTTTTTAACTCCTTTAACTCTACTGGAGCCATTCTATACGGTGCCCGTGAAATCGGTTGAGTTCCCGGCATCACATCTATTCCAAATTCAATTTTCCTCTCAATCAACACACTTGGAAACTCTTCTGGAAAAATATCTGGAAATTCCTTGACCACAGGTATATCTTCTAACTTTAATTCAGTACTTCTAACATCAAGTATACTACACAAAAACCCTTAAAATCCCTTTTTCAATAAACGACAAGCTTTGACAGCTGACACCAAATAAGGCGGTGATACTACACCTGTCCCTTGGAAACAGAATTCATCTTGATTTGGCAATCGAAATGTTACTCTCTTGTTCTCACAATCGATAATAGCATGATTTTCAGATAACCAGTCCATCCCCAAAATAACGTCGAAGTGTTGAATGACCAACGGTACTAAATCAACAAACAACCTTCTACCATTCACGTCAATCCCACAAGCTTTAAAGACACTCGAACTCACTAGTGGCGCTCCCGATGGAAGTGCAATAGATAAGTCAAAATCTAGTAATTCTAAGGGTTTGTCTAAATTCTTAGCAAACTGATGTGATACGAAAGAATGAGTTGATCCCGAATCTAACAACACATTGGCAGGTTGCATGCAAATAGAGAGTATACCTGAAACCACCGTGTCAGTCGCAGTGGTCTCCCCAGGCTTGAGCTGAAAATACCTTCCTTGTCGTTGTTCCCTCCCTTGGGATTGCTGCTGAGATGGTCTCTGTCTTGGTGCACTACCCACAGATGAGCTGGAACCTCCTTGTCTTCTCTTGGGACAATTACGTTCTCGATGCCCCAGATCACCACACGAATAACACCTTATGCCACTGTCATCTGTACTTTGTCTTGGAATAATACTTTGTCTTGGAGGATTAGGACAATCCCTTGCCATGTGCCCCGGTCGTCGACAAATATTACAGATGATAGGAGACATGTTGCATATTCCCCAGTGATATTTACCATAAGTCTGACACTTGGGTTTGTTACCTCCACTCCCCGATGAACTGCCAGAACTTTGTGTTTTAGAAGTACCCTGTCCTTGGAATTGACTACTTCCCGGCCTCTTGAATGTTTGACCTTGCCCTGTTGGCAACACACCTCGTTCAGCGATCAAAGCAACGTTGAGTACCTCTGAATATGTTGCTAGCCGATGTGTATCCACTTTTTCCCTGATTTCATCACGGAGTCCTTCCTCAAATCTTCTTGCCCGAGTGAACTCATTTGGAAGCAAGTCCATTGCAAATCTGGCCAAACTTGTAAATTTTGCGGCATAATCTCTAACGGTCATATTACCTTGACTGAGATGAGAAAATTCTCGGGACTTTGATTCATTGAAAGACTGAGGAATATATTGTTTTGAGAATTCTTCGATAAACCCATTCCAGGTAGTGAGCGCTCCTTGCCTTAGTATTGACGTCCACCAATTCTGTGCTTCTTCTTTCAAGGTATCGGAGGCAAACAAGACTTTCTGTTCCTCTGAACACGGCAAAACACGGAAAATTCTTTTCATATCAGTTAACCAATGGTTGGCCTTCATTGAATCAGATTCCCCTTTAAACTGCCCTGGCTTTTGCTTGTAGAATGTGACAATGGTTACCGGTTCCACCCTCTGTCCTGGATTTGACGATCCCGGTCCTTCCTCAACAACTTGAGTTTCAGCCACTCTTACCAATTTTTCCATAACTACCTCTATTCTATCCATACGAGCTGCAGACGGGGTTTTACCTCCAGACATCCTTGCCTGGCACCCACTACAAGATATATATACATGCACGTTACTTTTAAATAAATCACGGTGTATGCTAAATAACATTTAAAGCATCCTAAGTAAACGTGTATGCATGATCGTGTCACTATGTGTCATTTTATTCAATTTGCACGTCGTATTCGTCGTCTCTCGTCCCCAAAGGCTCTAACCTATTGCTCTGATACCAAAAATTGTCACACCCCAACCCGCCCCGGCGTATTAGGACACGTGTAACAATGCCACAAGCAAACATTTATACTAATTAGCAAAGAAAACAAGTGAATTACTAAGAAACACGTGCTTAAAAATGACATACAAGAACCTTACTATGACAAAATAGCCCCAAGGGTAAAATGGTAATTAATAAGATATATCAAATTTTATACCAAAAGATAGGTCTTTGAGTCCCGGTTCTAACGCAAAAAACGGCGCGCGAATCCGAATTTTCTAGAGAGAGTTATGCCTGTTTTCGTAAAAGCCGACGGGCTGGAAACAGAAAAACGGATCGATCCACCCCAAAACCGGATCGATCCGGATTTAGCAGAATCTCATTTTCTGCTCCCCTGGATGCCCCGGATCGATCCGCACGAGACCCGGATCGATCCGGATTTTGCAGAAGTGATTTCTCTGCTGCAAAACCCTGATAAATCAGTTCAAACTTACCAAAACTCAAACCAAACATCTTGGAACTTTGGAAACACATTTCAAACACCTACTAAAACTCCTCCAACATTAACCAAACATGGGAAAACACCATTAACATCTTATAGATTATACACTCAACCTCATATGGACAAACCAAGCAACCAAATTCGTACTTTTGTCAAAACTAGCATGAGCATATAGAAACTAGTTAGATATGAGTTCAAAACCTTTTCAAAATACTTGTTCAAATCAACTTAAAACTCTTTAGCAACTCAAGTTGAAAACAAGTCCCATTTTACAAGCACAACATTTCCCAACATGACTCCCAACTCAATCTCAAGTTCATATCATACAATATGAGTTCAAGATCTCAACACTTACACTCAATGGGAGAACACCCAACATGTTAACAAGTTCCCAAACCACATTCTAAAGCATTAAAAGATGGTGCTTGACATTTTTACAACTTACAAAAGAAGTTTAAACTTAAGTACAACTTGTTTCCTCCAACAAAATCATTTACAACTACAACCTACAACATGAGTCCATTACCACCAAGTCTAACATATTTACATGCCTATAAACATATAAACAAGATGATGCTCCGCCCGGATTCCCGATCACTTCCTTTCCTCTCCACGATCCGTACCTGCGGTGGTTATTCAATAACCACATAGAAAACAGTTTTTGGTTTTTAAGCTTACGCTTAGTGAATACTTTAACCATGCCATGGAGTATGAAATGTGCATATGCAATGTTAAGCAACACAACAATATAAGTAGTCGCCGGTATGTCAAATAATTAATCACCATCGCATCGGACCCAATATTCCGGGCCTTTTCTCACTTCAACGTCGCATATAGCAAAAACACACACTCTCACGTGACCGTAGTCAATCGTTGTGGTCGTCACCACCGTCCCCTTTTTCTTGAGGAAAACATCGTCCCGTTACTACGGGCTAAATAATGGTGATTAACACTTGACATCCATTGACCCAATTAAGCACATAAGCACATCAACACATCATATAGCAATTTTCATAAAATTGACATGTTAAGCACAAATTTAACACATGCTTTAGCTACAACTTCAAGAACTAAGCATTTTAATCATACTCAATATCACATAAGCACCATTTAACACCCAAGTTAGGATTAGAGTACTCACCTCACAAATTGCTCCAATTTAAAGCCTAGAACCCCAAATTCCTTGCTAATTTTTAGCTCTAATTAACTCCAATGATATTCCTACATATCAATTTCACATATATATATATCGGCAAGTCAAAGACGGTCGTGGAAAACATCAACGAAACTGAAAACAAAAGGTATAGAGACGATCCTCTCACCTCCACGAGTCCGAATACGGTCTCGGTTCGCGAAACGGTGTACCGACGGCGACGAAACGGCGAAGAAACGGCGGAGACGACGGAGTTTCCGTCAATGGCCGAATTTCTTCTTCTCCTGCAACTCTTTTCTTGTTTTGATACAAGAAGATGGTGAGTCATGCTCAAGAGGTGTCAACCTCTTGAGCTTCCTAGCCAACTTTTAGTTTATTTCCGTTTACACCCTCAACATTTCTTTGAACTTTATTATGAAATCCCCTAAGCAATTGTATTAACTACCCAATATCTAAGTGGGTGTTTGTCTATGTCACGCGTGGGTCCCAAACGTGGCCCCACATATTTTGTGAAGTTGCTAATTAACCTACTAGTTATGAATTTGATTCCTATTTATTCTCACACGGGTACTCAAACTAGCACCATAAAAATTACAGATAACAATAAGATATTAAAGCAATTAAACAAATATTCATATAATCATATAAATGCAACTAAATGCTATTTATTTAATCCGGACCTCCTGTGGGTCCCACTTCATATTCGTCCAACTATGCCCTTTTATTAAGCACTTAACACGTCGGGGTAACTGGTACTTACCCAAATCATCATATGCTATTAAAATACTAATTAATGTATGCTAAACAGATATTAACTCCTTTATCCGGGTGCGGGTATTACATCTACCCACTTCAGAATACCCAATTCGGAGTACCCACTCCGAAGGCCACTTCAGAATACCCACATCGAAGCCCACCTCAGAGTAACCACCCCGAAGCCCAATACGAATAAGGCCACCTCAAAGCAGAGCAAAGCGACGGCGTTTCACCTACTGCCATCTCCACTTGCTCCATCACCACCCATTGGGCACGTGGATATTATCTCCAACTTTAACCTTATGTGGTCAAGCCATCGACCACCAATCAAAGCTTGTCATTGCTTGGAATGACCATCCTTGCCATCGCTTTGCTTGGAATGACTATTCGCTATCAAACGCATCGCTCGCAGTTCTCACATGCCTCTCCTCGATACTCCCCACAAATACTTTACTACACACAAGCACACACTTACACATGGATTCTCCACCCTTGGTCATGAAGCAGTACTAAGGGTGGCCATGTCCGTTGGGAACTCGAGAGCTCATGGCTTGGTGGCTAGAACCAGGGGCACCTCCCTATCTGAATGCCTCACAGGCAAAGCTAGGGTTGGTCCCAAAGAGAAAGAGAGACATGTGACCATCGATCACGTGCCCTGCCCCTCTAGCCTCAAAACTAATTAGAGAGGCCCATGGCCATAAAGACCAATTATAGCCCTTGACTCTCTCACCTTGCCTAGTCGATTCAACCTCGCTGAGTGTTCTGCAAGCCAATAGCATGACCTCGAATAACCCCAATGCTTAACCTACCAATGAAAACCATCGCTACACAATTTTGAGTCGTCGCTCCAATTGACAACACATCTTGCCAAACCAATAGAAAAGCCTTGATGTTTTCCCCCGCTTAAGCCTTAGAACCAATAAGAGAACCTCGGTTCCCTCCTCACTACATCTTCTGCACCAATAGTATTTCTCCCCCTTTGTCTCCCTTTGACCAACCAATGGCATTAGTCCACCATCACATGACAATACGACAATACACCGCCTTGTCCACATCCCCATTTAATGACCCTAACCACCTCAAACAAACGAACCACTCCGAAGACGCCAACTCAACTACCTCCAGTTATACCCAGAACATCACAAACTCTGTATAAATACCCACCTCATTCAATACATCCAACAAGCTGGTTGAACCTAAATCTTAAGGAATAACCCAGTCTTAAGCTTCAACTCCAAGCACTTAAGGCATCTATCGTCTTCTAAAAAATCCCCAAGAACAAACCAATACAACTCGGTCTAACCAAGTAACACCCAAGTCTGAATCTACACTTTAGACATTTACTCCCATCCTTAGACTCTCCAAAAAGACTCTTGGTCATCACTTGGTCTCCACCAATAGCCTTTAGACCTTCCATCATACCTAAGACTCCACTAAAGACTTACCACATACTACCACCTCCATCTAAGAGCTCGTTACTTACTGCTTTCTCTCTCTCTCTCTCATTTGGGGCTAGCTTGTTTCTCATTCGAGCCATGTTCTCTCCGACTCCCATTTCTCTACTATATTTTTATACATTATTGTTCTACTACACGTTTTGCATTATTTTATCATATTTTTATCTATTGTAACACCTGTACTAACCTGTTTAAGTGTTATACCCATCCATATATCTCATACACATCACTAAAGAACTCACACATTTTGGCGACCACAGTGGGAGGTATACTCGCATGCAGGTTAGGGAATACAAAACACTAATTTTTAGGTATTGCTCAATGTCGTCTTAATTTGTGCGAGCCAAGGGGGTCCACGTCCACTAGTTCTATCCCTCCTTTCTCAGAGCCAAAAAAAAGTATGTGTTGACAATAGAGAAGACCAACCATCGACAACCTAACAGTACCTTAAAAAAGTAGGACCCACCCTCTACCATCGCTAGTTGCCCCCAACCCATCGTTACAGAAAAAGGAACCATCGACAGCACCATCAACAACACCATCGACAGCGCCATCAACACACTAGCGACAGCATCATCGACAGCGCCATCGACAGCGCTATCAACAACTCACAAGCGATAGTGCCATCGACAACACCAGCGACAGTGCCACAGTGACAACGCCATCAGCAACACAGCATCGACAGCACCATAGTGACAGCGCCATCAACAGCATCATCGACAGCGCCACAGTGACAGCGCCATCAACAACTCACAAGCGACGGGCGCTTGTAAACACCCCATTTTGTCGGCTATTAGATTTAGGAGACCTATAGCTGGGTGGTTCACAATGATCTAAAAAGACTCAAAAGGACTCCTGGAAGTTATTCTATTTCTCAAAATGCTCAGAATGACCAAAATGCTCCTGAAAGCCGGAAAACTCCCAGATTTGGACCAAAAGTTTTGGAAACATGCTATGTCATAAGAAAAGTAAGAAAATGAGTTTTTAAGTAAAATCAGATGAAATCGTCAGCTCTTAAAGACCCCCAAAAGTCCTGGAAGTTCCCGGAAAGACCCCATTAACTGGTTTGACCTAAGTTTGACTGGTTTGACCAGTGTTTGACCAAAATCGTCCGAATTCGTCGAAAAATTCTAAGATCATTCTGGATCATGTGAAAAGTACTAAAACGAGTTTTAAAAGAAAATCGGACGAAAACGTCAGCTCCTGGGAGCTCCCAGAGGTTCCCAGAACTTTCTAAAAATCCCAAGTTTGACCGATTTGACCTAAAAGTTGAAATAAAACTGGAGCACCATAACAATTTTCAAATATTTTTCATGAATACTAGAGGTTAATAGCTTTCCAACGGTATATCGCACATAATTTTTGGATTTTAAACGGATTTATTATGAGTTTCCAAAGGTGAAAAAGATGAGCAAATTGGATTTTATCGCGAATACCGTAAAACTTTTCAAAGTGACCTGACTCCAAAACATTTTATATATAAAGTAGACTCCGTTACCTTTCCAACGGTATATCACAAGCTTAGTCTGGAGTTCATACGCATTTTCTGTGAATTTCGGACAAAATAGGGCCTTTCCGCGAATACCGGAATCTCTGGGGGCCTAAATACAATTTTCTGGGCATTTGAGGATCAGTGTCACGGCAACACTCAACCCTCGCAGAGTCCATTTTTTTAGTTTATTTGGGGGTCCAATTTGATTAATTAAAAACCAAAACGATGTAGTTTTATGTTCACAGATGTTTGGGACCAATGGGAGCACTTTCTAAATCCCAAAACCTCTCCAAATTGGCCTATATTAACCCCCATTTGCTCTTCATTTTAGGGGGGCCAAGTGCAAAACTTGAGAAAGTTTTAGAGAGAAAGAGAGATAGAGATAGGTTTAGAAGAGAGAAAGGGAGCTTCTCCCACTGATTTTCTATAGAAAGTGAGTTCTAAACTCAAGTTCTTCCATCATCCTTCTATATACTTCATCATCAATACACCCAACCACCATTTCTCTAAGTATTCATGGGTTAGGGAGCTACTTCCATGTCCAAATGTCAATATCTATGAGTGAAACACCAAGCTACAAGTCCAAAATCACATTGATTATCATCTATTGATTGTTATTTACTTGCTTGTTCATATTATGTTCATCTCTTCTTAATCTCATTTCTTTTCTTTTTTCTTTATTTACTTACTTGCTCTTCATCATCTAAATGATGACATGAAGTTTGAGGTGAGTGAATCCTTATGGATAGTTGCTCTTGACCTCAAAAACATGTTTAATAGATGATGATTATAACTTCAATACCTCCAAGGTATCCTTGAAGTTATGTTCAAAATAAAAATGAATCTCTCCAATAATATTGGGGGTTCTTGATGATGAGTTTGATGTTGATATTCCAAGAGGTCATAATCTCTATTTGATGTTGAAAATATACTTTCAAAACCCCTCTCAAACCCTCTCATTTTGATCTCAAGAAAGTAAACTCAAGTTTTTCCCAAAATCTTTAAAACAGTGAGTCAAAACAGTGAATGATCTGAGCCCAAAGATTTCTCTAGAACTCAATACTCAATGTATGGATGCAAGACCACTTGGAAAGTCTTCTAACTCATTAGGGAACACCCATGATTTTTTGTTTGACTTGGAGATATATGGAAGGATCCCATTTTGGCCCAAACATTCTCTCCAGATATTCTGCCTTTGCCTTCATAGCAGTTTGGTTGACTTTCAACTTGCTTTGCAGAAAACTTTTCCAAAAGGAGTGGTGTCAACCCATTTTTCCCTTTAACTTCAGTGTCTTAGGGAACTTTCTGTATAAAATGATCCCCTAGATTTTTTGTTTTCATTTTCTAAGATTTTTTAACATTTTAGGCGACAGCAAGAACTCCGTTTCTGAGTAACCTCTATTGCTCATATGATTTCTCTCAATCTGTAATAGTTATTAAAGATTGGCTTTTTTGGCTTGTGTTCTAGATACAATAAGGAAGATCTCCATAAAAAATTATGCATTGAAAACATTCCTAGCCCCTCTTTTCAATTTCAAAAGATCATGTTACTATTCTGTCCACTATTCACAACAAGCACACTTTTACTTCCATCCTTTGATTTGATGCTTACATGCACTCCAAATTAGCTCATGTCTTAGGAAGTAGTTCATACTACATTTGTACATATTCTATGATGATTTTATTCATGCATTCATGCATATCTTAGATTTCTAAGCCACTTTAGAAAGTCCATGTACACAAACACACTACAACCTTTGCACATTCTAGGATCATACATTGCCTTCATGCAAGATTTGGGGTTTTTGTAACTCTTAATCTAGGAATGATCATGATCACACGTTCATGCTTCCCCTTGATCTAATCCTCCTTTCTCATCCGTCCCGGGGATTGAGAGATCTTCTTTTCTCAAAGATTAACATACATTATTCTAGCTTGCTAAGCATCCTTCTTTTCTTTGATTTATTTGTTTCAAGAACAATTCATGTCCCCTTAGATTAGGAAAACTTGATTACTTGATATATGATTAGACGATTTTCCTAGGTTTATTCGTGTGATCTTTCACTTTTGCATTGCATGATATTTGGCTAAGATCTTATGAACGATATCTTATCTTTTGATCTTCCATTTCAAAATTCTTGTGTGATGTAATATACTATCATAGTATTAATTTTCGAACCATACATAGTATAAGATGATTATTTAGATGCTAATTGAGGCCCGTCAAAAGACGGGGCGAGTTGAGGGTGTTTTAGTCGCGACAAAGGCTCCTTCCTCTCTCGTACCAAAATCCCGAGCCAAGTTCTTTGGTTATGAAGGTTCGGTGCCCTTTATCCATTTGGGTGAGTCGAAATTAGGTTTCTTGGTTCCTTAAATACCAAGTGGCGACTCTGTATCTGTTTTCAACAGACCTTCCTTTTCTTTCTTTGATCCAAATCAATTTCAAAACAAAACCAAACAGAGTGGATGAGGGATTCCGCGTGTCCACAATCTGGCGAAAACTCTGCTCCTAGAAATTCTCGTTTCCCAAAAACTCTACTAGAAACCTCTGCTCCCCGAAAACTCTGCCAAAATCCACCAGATTTCCCAGAAATCCCTTTTTCCTAGAAACCCTACCAAGATCTCCCAGATTTCCCTGAAAATACTTGTCCGAATTACCCAGATATTCCCGCTTCTCCTAGAAGTCCTATTCAAACTCCCTAGGTATCTTTGTTTTACCTAAAATTCCAAAAAATCCATATTTCTCCGGAACCTCTACCCAAGCTTCCCAGAAATTCCAATTTCTAAGAAACTCACCCAAATATACCTGTTTTCACAGAAACTATGTCTAATCAGCCTAGATTTTCCAAAAATCCATGTTTCTCCCAGAAACCTTGAAATCCCTGCTTTTTCCATAAGCTTCTCCCATAAACTCTGATTTCCCAGCCTTTTCCCAAAACTCTGTCCAACTCGCCCGAATATACTTGTTTTTTCCAGAAACTCTAAATTCCAAGAAATCCTTGTTTCTCCCATCTCCCGAGTATCCCACAAATTCCGTATTTCTTCCAGAAAATTCTAATTCTCTCCTGTTGGTGATCATACTAGAAAGAAAGGTTAGCACACTCTGTATGACTATGACCTTACTTGTTTAGCTGTTATATGTTTGAAGTAGGGGGGTCATATAGATTAGGGCTTACATATGCATGCTTGTCTCATATACATACACAATTCGTGTCAGTCTACATGCACGCACATCTCGTCAGTCTCACATGTGTCAGTCTCTACACATCAAATACATACACGTCATCATCTTTACTTGTATCAATCATTATATAGGGGTCATATACATACTGCGAACGTCATCGGTTCACATCGATGAATTCTTCAAAATCTTGATCATCTCTCCCCTAGGAGTCCATAAGAAGTATTTTGCGCCTCTACTAATTTGGGCTTTTACTTCTATTTGCAGAAAAAAAAAAAAAAAAAAAAAAAAGTAGCCCCGGCGGGTAAGCGTACTTCTATACCTCCCAGAATTTACTATCTTAATCGAGGGCTAGACCATCATCGATCCACCAATGACCCACAAAGCTCTAGAAGAGAAAGTGAACAAGCTATAAACCACTATTGAGTAGCTGAATTTAAGGGTGAGTCGATTTGAGAAGATGGCGCAGAGCATTGGTAAAGAGCTATCTGAAATAGGAACCAGAATAGAGGATGCCATCAGAGAAGAAAAGTTCAAGAATGATGAACCCCAACACCAGTCCAAGAGGCCTAAATACTCCCGAAACTCCCCAGATGTCAATACCCTGTGCAGCCAACCCATGATATACCCTCCTCAGCCATACCAATCCTCCAACCAAACCACTAGTTGCCCTTACCAGAAAAAGCAACCACGTACCTTTGCCATGCTAGAAATCTCCCTCTCCTCAGCCCTAGAGCGCCTGCTCAAAAAGGGGCACCTCCAACTCCTTCAGCCTCGTGCCGATTTCCCACCACCTAACTATGACATGTCCAAGCAATGTGCCTATCACCAAGGCCCAGGCCACGACACCGACCGTTGCATGCGCCTCCGCCACGATATCCAGGACCTCACATCTTTGAGCCACCACCCATCCAATCCCATGTTACCCAAAACATCAGCTTCGTCGAACGTAAAGCTCCTGGCTTATTTGTTGAAGCGATCCCTTTTGCTGAGGACCATGAATGTTGAACCTGTGCAAGTGAAGTGGTGGTGTTTGGGACTTTTACTGGCAAAGCAAATGAGGATGATCTTTCGAGAAAGAAAAAAAAAAAGAATAAGCGAGTCACCGTGACACTCTATTTGAGACCAGGTCAAGTTTAGTCGAGTCTGTTCTATGTTTTGAGTCTATTTCAAGAGTAGTCTTGTGGTCGAGTCCATCTATTTTTTAAGTTCGGTTGAGTTTGTACCAAGAAATGCAATCCTTCTCCTTTAAGGTCAAAGTCAATTTCACGCTGACACCGATGAAGAGTTGAGAATTGAATAGTCTTACTTTAAGAATTTAAAGATGTTCTAGCCTTAATCTTGAAAAGACATATTGGGAACTGACTTAGGACTTGCCCAACACATTTTTTACCAGTTCAAAGCCTTGGGCCCAACCCAATCGATAGCCATGCAAATCTGAGCGGACTTAGTCCTTGACGGTAGCTAAACATTTCAATGAGTTTCATCTCCACTTTTTAAAAAAAAAAAGAAGAAGAAAACAAAAAAAAAAAAAAAAGCTCGCTAGGTTGAAAACCCGAAAGGGCACCTAGGCAAAAGTTAGAGCTGAAAAAGGTGTTGATTTCCAAGATTTGACCTTAGCCAGTCAAAATTATGGAGAAAATGAAAGGAAGAAAATTTTGGTGATACAGAGAATTGTACACTTCAAGGTACATCATGAGAACATACATGGATGACATTTCAAAAGGCTCGGAACGACCACAAATAAATTCTGAGAACTGACATGCACATTCTGGAATTCTAAAATTGTGATCAAAAGATCTCACAAGAATCAACTACATGAAAAGTAAAATTCACTAACTAGGCGAAAGTAAAAAGGATCAATCCTCAAAAAGAAAAGGAAAGAAAAGAAAAGAAAAGAAAAGAAAGGGAGATCGAAACTAAATCCTCTTATTCAAGACTACCACAAGTGACCCAAGTTTGAACTATTTTAATGATTGGTTCGAAAAACCCTCAGACCCCCATGTCTTTTAAAACCATTGCCTTGAACTACACTTGACCTGATTCCTACTTAAGGATACGTAGGCAACCGAATCAACTGCATCAGTTCGGTCGACAGCATCATAATCAAACCAATTTCTTTCAAGACCTTGCCCTGAACTATGCTCGATCTGATTCCCACTCGGGGATACGTAGGCAACCGCATCGATTCGGTCGACACCATCATAATCAACCCCTTTTCTTTCAAGACTTTGGCCCGAACTACATTGGACCTGATCCCCGTTCGGGGGTACGTAGGCAGACTTTCAAAAAGAAAAGAAGGATGGCTCGCTAGGTCGAAAATCCGAAAGGACGCCTAGGCAAAAATTAGAGCTAAATTCAAGGTGAGCAATAACAAAAGAGAGAAAAGAGCTCGCTAGGTCACCTCACTGGTGCCTAGGCAAAAGTTATGAGCATTTGAGAGATTAAAGTCACGGTCCTTGCCTCAAGCCAGAAAATCACCTTCCATACTAGGGGCAAACTTCGGCCACCCGCCTCGTTTGCCTGAATTTTACTATCTACCCTTCATACAAGGGGCAAACTACGGTCACCTACCTCGTTTGCCCAAAACCTTCAAATAACCATCTTCCAAACTAGGGGCAAACTTCGGTCACCTATCTCGTTTACCTATGAACTAGGGGCAAACTCTGTTTGCCTAACACGATCCCTTCACACAAAAGGGTGAGTTTTCAAATCACCAAGTTGTTTTGAAAATTTTAAAATAGAGCATCTTTTATTCTAAAAGCTAAGGCGCTAATCCAAAGCACATCTCGGGAGAAGTAAAGAATTGATTAGATCAATAGGGAAGAACTTTCAAAATGAGATTTTCATCAAAATTATGCAGAGTGAACACAGAAGAGAAATGGTACATCATTTATGATGAAAGCACATCAAGTTTTGGCAAGTCGAGCTTGTTTCATTTTGGTGTCAAATGTGTCCCCCTCGCGCGTCGGTGACTGTCAATTTCTGAGTCTGTCATAGTCTTTTTCAGAAAAAGAGTCTCTCGTAGTCTCAAATGTATAAGTCAATAGTGAAGACTAATGAATTTTTCAAATCAAGTTATAAAGAGCATTCCAATGACAATACAAGTAGAAATACCAAACATCATTACTACACCAGTCAAGGCGTCAGCATGAGAAGTGTCCAAACTTGGGGCAAAATGCGAATTTCATCCCTTTCCAAACCTCCGAAAGTTAACCATCATCTCTGTGCAGCATAAGTCCATGAGTGAGCGTTGTTCACCCTCCTCCTTCAATATTAAAACCTTAACTACCGCAAACCATCTCTGTATCCCTCATCACAAATATAATGATACCTTTACTCCCATTCAATAGGCGTATTTCCTTCTTCCTAGTAGAGTGCATTATCCATTCCTTCCCAGTGGCCTATTTCAGTCAAGATTGACAAGGTTTTATCCCCAGAAAAAGAATCAGCTCCCAAAGGCCTTAGCTGGCTCTTTTGGATTGAGCGTTACAAAATTTGATCAACCGTGAGAGATTCAGAGAAGGGTCCTGGTTCTGGGTCAGCAAGATTTGATCAACCACGAGAGATTCAGAGATGGATCCTGGTTCTAGGTCAAGAATTGAAAAGAGATTCTCAGAGAGTCCATCAGCTCCCGAAGGCCTTAGCAGGTTCTTTTGGATTGAGCATTACAAGATTTGATCAACCACGAGAGATTCAGAAATGGATCCTGGTTCAAGGTCAAGAATTAAAGAGAGATTCTTAGAGAGTCCATCAGCTTCCGAAGGCCTTAGCCGGTTCTTTTGGATTGAGCATTACGAGATTTGATCAACCATGAGAGATTCAGAGATGGAATCATGGTTCTATGTCAAGAATTGAAGAGAGATTCTCAGAGAGTCCAAAAAAGAATTAGCTCCTGAAGGCCTTAGCTGGCTCTTTTGGATTGAGCGTTACAAAATTTGATCAAACGCGAGAGATTCAGAGATGGATCCCAGTTCTGGGTCAGAAGATTTGATCAACTATGAGAGATTTGGATTTGAATCCTGGTTCCCGGTCAAGAGAAGTAGTTGAAGGGAGATCCTAGAAAGAGTCGCTTCATCCCTAGCTGATTCAGTTTAATCCCCAGCAGGCATATTGATTCGTACATCATCAGTTCAATCCATGACAGTCACAGTAGTTCACTGTCGACTCGTCATCTCGATTCATACATCGTCAGTTCAATCCATGACACTCACAGTAGTTCACTGTCGACTCGTCATCTCGATTCGTACATTGTCAGTTCAATCCATGACAGTCACAATAGTTCACTGTCAACTCGTCATCTCGGTTCGTACATCGTCAGTTCAATCCATGACAGTCACAGTAGTCCACTGTTGACTCGTCATCTCGATTCGTACATCGTCAGTTTAATCCATGACAGTCACAGTAGTTCACTGTCGACTTGTCATCTCGATTTGTACATCGTCAATTCAATCTATGACAGTCACAGTAGTTCAATGTCGACTCGTCATCTCGATTCGTACATCGTCAGTTCAATCCATGACAGTCACAGTAGTTCACTGTCGACTCGTCATCTCGATTCGTACATCGTCAGTTCAATCCATGACAGTCACAGTAGTTCACTGTCGACTCGTCATCTCGATTTGTACAACGTCAGTTCAATCCATGACAGTCACAGTAGTTCACTATCGAATGGTCATCTAGATTCGTACATCGTCAGTTCAATCCATGATAGTTACAAAAGTTCACTGTCGACTTGTCACCTCAATTAGTACACCGTCAGTTCTTCTGATCACGGTTAGTCCAACCATTGGTCCAACCCATGAAAGTCACAGTAGTTCACTGCCTACTCGTCATCTCGATTCGTGAATCGTCAATTCATTAATCATCATTAGTTTACCATCACTCTCATTCAAATATGTTGTGTTCATCGTTCTCATTCAAATCTTGGGCTTCAATGTCCATTAATGGCACTTCCGTGTCCGTCGCTTGACATCTCAGGCTTTCATGTCCATCACTTAACGTCTTAGGGCTTCGTCTCCTAATTTCCAGGGCTTCCAAGCTCGTCGGTTATTTGTCAAGCTTCTTCTCTGATTAACGTCCTCTGAGACCCCACATTCAATTACATTTGTTTGTGAAGCACACTTCCCAAAATTCAGAAGTTTGCTCCAAGACCCAGGGTTTTCAAACCTTGGTGTCCCTATTTGGGTCAATAACTGCATCACAGTTAGAAACACTAGCACGACATAAGTCCACTCAGAGTGGCACACACCCCACAACACCAGCTCATGCTATGATCTAAACACTAAACATGATAGGACTCAGAACACAATTCATATCACATCCATGCATTGCATATCACTCTTATAGCATAGCATCCGCCTGATTATTGTGTATGTGTATGTGTGATTTATTCTTTTGTGCCCCGAACTACGTCCTGGTCTGATTCCCCTTGGAATACATAGGCAGCTCACGCAGAGCGCTACCAGCACTAGCCTCAGCATCATTGCATCTTTTACAAGGCCTTTATCCTAAATTTATAGCCTCCAAAAAACATGTCTCTTTAAAGCATTGGCACTCGCTTACGACATGCGTTGCCTCGCAAGTTCATGCCAAAGAGGGGCAAACTGTAGACACCTTATTTTGTCGGCTATCAGATCTAGGAGACCCATAGCTTGGTGGTTCACTATGATCTAAAAAGACTCAAAAGGACTCTTGGAAGTTAGTTCTATTTCTCAAAATGCTCAGAATGACCAAAATGCCCCTGAAAGCCCGAAAACTCCCAGATTTGGACAAAAAGTTCTAGAAACATGTCATGTCATAAGAAAAGTAAGAAAATCAGTTTTTAAGTAAAATCAGATGAAATCGTCAGCTCCCAGAGATCCTCGGAAGTCCTGAAAGTTTTCGGAAAGTCCCCGTTGACCGGTTTGACCTAGGTTTGATCGATTTGACCAGGGTTTAACCAAAATCGTCCGAATTCATCAAAAAATTCTAAGATCATTCTGGATCATGTGAAAAGTACTAAAATTAGTTTTAAAAGAAAATCGGACGAAAACGTCAGCTCCTGGGAGCTCCCAGAGGTTCCCAGAATTTTATGAAGATCCCAAGTTTGACCGATTTGACCTAAAAGTTGACTTCAAAACTGGAGCACCATAAGAATTTTCAAACATTTTTTATAGATACTAGAGGTCAATAGCTTTCCAACGGTATATCGCACATAATTTCTGGATTTAAAATGGATTTATTATGAGTTTTCGAAGGTAAAAAAGGCGAGCAAATTGGCTTTTATCGCGAATAGCGTAAAGCTTTTCAAAGTGACCTGACTCCAAAACATTTTATATATAAAGTAGACTCCAATACCTTTCCAACGATATATCACAAGCTCAGTTCGGAGTTCATACGCATTTTTTGTGGATTTCGGACGAAATAGGGTCTTTTCGCGAATACCAGAACCTCTAGGGCCCTAAATACAATTTTCTGGGCATCTGAGGAGCAGTGTGTAGACACCCCAATTTTGACCAAACGTCAAATCCAGGGATTGGTTACCTCTCAAAGACCGATGATGACAATGATCGGTGACATCCGAAGATCTTCCAGAAAATTCAAAATGATTCTTCAAGGCAAATTTCAAAATTAAAATAGAAAATATAAAAAGGAGAAGGAAGAGAGAGAGAGTTTGGGTATTCGGGAGAAACCCGAATAATAAAGAACGCGTGAGAAACCCAGTCTGGGAACCGGATTTTAAGAAAAAATAAGAATAATAAAGAGTTCTTTTGAGAGAAATAGGAAGACAAAATAAATAAAAATCTTGGAAAAGGAGAAAATACAAAAAAAGAGAGTAGTATATTCAAAATATACCATGCACATGGTTGATACCATGCACATGGGGGATATTAATACAAATATATATATATATAGAATAGAAAAATTGTGTTTACACCAACATATTTTTGAAAAATCAAAAAGAGGGACAAAATTCAGTTAGCCCCGGCACGCGGAAAACGCGGCGGCACTCACTGAGTGCCGCGCCGGCACTTAGTGTTTGCCGCCCGGCATTCAGGGAGTGCCGCCCGGCATTCAGTGAGTGCCGCCGGCACCCGTCGAGTGCCGCCGGCTGTAACAGACTGCTTTTCTCACATGTTCTAGAAGAAATCTTTGCACATGGGTTTCCACCCCGAATTTACCCATTTATCCCTGGATTGAGGGTCTATATAAACAAACCTTCTCTTCCATTTTTGAGATACTTGGGATATACTTGAATCAACACATATACTTGAATTTAGAGAGAGAGAGAGATACAAAATCATATAGAGAAAAGAAGAAATTCTTGAAGAAGCTTGAAGAATTTGAAGAATTTTGAAGAAAACCTTGAAGTCTTGGAAGATCTTCACAAGAAGTTGAAGAATCCCTTGAGGTTTTAGAGGTAACCTCTCAATCATTTGATAGAATTAGGCCATTCAATCACAAGTTCATAGTTCTAGGAACTTTACACATTTTCAAAACCTCTCTTCTTACCTCATTTCATCACACACCACTTAGAACTTGTGATTGAATCTCATATTACTTCATTGATTTGGGTCTAATTGATGCCTTGGGTTTAAAATAAAATCAATTTTGAAGAATTTGTGTTCTTGGTTTCTCAAAGCAAATTTTGATTTCTTATTTCTACCATTTCTTGTAAGGTTCATGAGATCTTCCATATCTCATTGAACCTCTTTGAGTTTGATTATTCAACTTCTAAGATCTCATGATCTACATGGAGGTTAGAATGAATCATAATCTATATATAATTAGTGAGATTCAAGTCTTAATCCATGACTTGAACCTCTTCATGGAGAAATCTTATGGAATCCTTACCATATTCCAATAAGGTTTCATTAGATTTTAACTTCACTTAAGACTTCAATGACCATCAAATGGTAGGAGTAATCTTAATTTCTCTAAGTAATCTTTGATTTTCCTTGCTTCTATTTCACTAAAAAGGCTCATGAGATCTTCCATATCTCATTGAACCTCTTAGAGTTTGATTCTTCAACTTCTAAGATCTCATGATCTACATGGAGGTTAGAATGAATAATAATTTTAATCTATATATAGTTAGAGAGATTCAAGTTTCAATCCATAACTTGAACCTCTTCATTAAGGAATCTTATGGAATCCTTACTATATTCCAATGAGGTTTTGAGTAGATGTAACTATATTTAGACTCCAATGACCATCAAATGGTAGGAGTAATTTTTTTTTGAACTCAAGTTTTGGTCCATAGGTTTAGGTTCTTTATTTGAGGATTTTGTGAAGTTCATTTCAATACTTCATCAAGATCCATAAGTGTGGTGTGCCTCATAGTCTTCAATGACCATCAAATGGTAGAAGAAGTAGTTTGGTTTGAGCCCCAACTTCATGTTCTAATAGTTGAGGCCAATCAATAAACTTGAACTAGCAAAATGAAACAGTGGGTTCATAAACTGTTTTTGATCAAGGATTTTTAGTTTGAAATCCGACCGTTGGAATCGAATGAAACCAACGGGAAAATGTTCATAACACATTGCTTTACCACTGTGATTTTTGTTTTAGTAAGATCTTGTGATTAGAAGGGTTTGATCATGGTTTTTGTGAGCTAAATACAATCTGTCCAGAGTTTTAAAATACTTTCAGAATAGTAAGTCCGTTTTGAAATTAATAAATCAGAACCCTAATTAAGTTTTTGGGGTCTCAAATAATTTTTTATAAGTACTTTAATGTGTTAGGAAGGTACCCTAAAAAGATCTAAGTGATTCTCATTTTTTTACTATTTTTAGAAAATCATACAAAATCTCTGGACAGAGAGTTCCAAAATCCTGAGTGAGGTCTAGTATTTTCCATATTCCCGGAGATCTAACCGTTGAAACCTTGATTTTCTTTTTGGGTTAGAAACTAGACTCACAGAGGCATAACATATCCAAAAATCATTAAGATCTAACAGTTGAAAGTATTTTATTCCTATTTTTGAATGTCTGGTCTGCTCTCTGTAAATCACAAAAAAACTGCTACTGTTTTTGTCTAATCTTATTTATTTTAACTCAAATGGTGTCCTAATGTCTTGAGACCCAAACCATGTTTTGAATAATGATAATTTAGATTAAATCCAGAGGCTTAGTGATCCAAATTGATGAATAAATTCATGTCTCATCCTTGTTCATATTCATGCATTCATTCATACATATTCATTTTCATAAGTAGGACTTATCTCTTGTCTAAATTGTATCCAATTGAACATGACTTAGGATTAATTACTCTTTGATATTATATCTTGTCTAAGGCATGTGTACTAACCTTTGTTTTATAGCGCATTTGAGGTACAACTTCTTATCCCTTCTCTAGTTTGATTCATTTCATTGATTTATATTGATTTTTCGACTCCATGTGCGACACCTTAGCTTAGGTTTTGCCTTATGTGAATATATGAATTAGAGACCTTTCTTAGGTTTATTTTATTCTTGCATGCATTACACGTTTAATATTTGCGGCCGGATCCCGGGTACGTTTTCTAGTTCTCTATTGCATATCATGATGTTTGCTAGTTGAATTATGTGACTTATGAATGATATTTTGTCGTTAGCAATTTTACACCATTTCCAACATGCTTGTGTGATGTATATGTATATATGTATTAATTGAGGGCATGCTTAGATTAATAATTTGATTAAAAAGGATGTTGAGTAGATGCCTATCGTGAGATAGGATGAAAGGGGGTGTTTTAGTCCGCCGGGCTCCTTCCCCTTTCATTCCATAATCCCCGGACCCAGTTTATCTTTGGTTTCGCAAAAGATCAGTTTCCTTTTAAATGGTTTCTTAATTTTCCTTTTAAAAATTAAGTGGCGACTCTTTGAATTTGAAAAGTGTTTTAAAAAGTGGGTAAAATTTGAAATCACCTGCGATATCCACAATCTGGCGACTCTGCTGGGGATCGAACCCAGAATCTCTGGTTTCGCAGACCAGAATTTCTGATTTTGGGTTCACTCGAGGATTAGACTTGAAAGCATCCTTTTAATCAAATTAATTAATTTTTGTGTGCCCGTTGCATTGCACTTGCATGTCTCGCCAGTCGATTGCACGGAACTATGACCTTGGAGGCTCGGGGCAACCCGGTCGGTCAAGCCATCATGGGGCCGTGTGATCACCCTTGATCTTGTACCATGTTTTGGTATATGAAGCATCCTATCGGGTGTGTGTCAAGGGTCCCTTATTTGACCAAAACCCGGCCTTTGCATAGTAGTTTCCATAGAACCTTTCAAAATTAGGAATTCAATTCTTGATTAAGGATATGTGCTAGGGAGATTTGTATGCCCGGAAGGGATTACTTGAGATGATGACGATACTTGCTTGATAAAAGATGTGTAACCCTTTAATCACCTTTTAGCAATTCCTTCTCATGTCCCACGACATTTGGGAACATGCCGAATCTTGATTATAAGATTACACCTCTTGTATCATGTTTAGCTAAGCATCATTGACCTTGTATGCATCCGAATTCATGAAAAGTGCGATGATTATCTAATCGTGTGATACTCCTACCCAAGAATCCAAAGTTCATTGTTTATGAAAATTTTTGAATCCAAAAAGACATGTTTTGAAAAATCACCCTCTCAAAGAAAAAAGATCCAAGGTTCATTTTCTTTAAATCAAATAAAACCCAATCATCTCTTATTAAGAAAAAACTTTCATGTCCCCACTTTCAAAGAGGAAATCCAAAAAAAAAATCTTGGGAATCGTTTTGATAAATGCTTTTCAAATGAATTTCAAAGCAAAGTTTCAAACCAACAAATTGGTTAAAGAATGTTTTACATCCCTCTTTTCAAAAAACTCTCAAGAAAGCTTTCACATAAGAAATACTTTCCAAATAAATTTCAAAGTTCTAATACTTAAAAGGGGTAATGAGGATCACAATGAAAGGAGAAATCAGCGCACTTGACATGGATGAGGATTTTATGTGCTTATATGCTTATATGTTAGAAATAGGATTTTCTTTTCTATTAGCATATAGAATAGGCACACACACACACACACATGCATCACATATGTGTGACATATGAGCCATTCATAAAGATTTTTTTTACCAAGCTTTTTTTTCAAAAAAAATAAAGTTGTTTGAAAATTGATTAAAAAAAAAAAATAAAATGGTTGTAGGCAAGATAGCATTGAACGCCAGGACAGTTTGGTTCAGGGATTCGAGTGCAAGGTTAGTACGAAGAGAGCCAGAGACAGAAGGAGAAATGGACCAGGACCAGCATGCTGCAGAGATAGCACAGTTGAAAGAGAGAATGGACCAAATGATGGCCATGATGGAGGCACTGACTCGCCAAAGGACAGTAAATGACCCACCGATAGCCGACCCGCCTCCGCATCAGGAAGATGAATGGTTTGAGGAACCGGAACCACCTAGAGCTGATGTACCCAGGGCAGAGAGAGAGAAAATTGAGAAAGCTGAGAAAGAGCGTATCGAGATGAAGGAGAAGGTGGAAAAGCTGGAGAAGGTTGTTCGCAAGTCCAGTGGGGTTGATAGCTACCTGCTAGAGCTAGAGGGTTTATTTGATGGAGCTCAAGAGAAACTTCCAGTTGGTTTCAAGATGCCTGAGATAGATAAGTTTGATGGTTCTGGCAACCCTAGAAACCACGTGAGGATGTGCATTGGGGCCTTTCAACCAAGTGGTCTGAATCCTGCCATGATGGCCATGCTGTTTCAACAAACTTTGACTGGGGCAGCCTTATCCTGGTATTTCACATTAGAGCCAAGCAAGAGTCGCATATGGGAGGAAGTGGTGAAAGCCTTTGTCACCCAATATGAATACAATCAAGAGCTTGATGTAACCGTGAGAGATTTGGAGACGACTACCCAGGAACATAAAGAATCATTTGCTGAGTTTCTGTCTCGCTGGAGGGGAAAGGCCGCAAAGATGACCCAAAGGCCGTCTGAAAAGGAACAGATCCGAATCATAGTAAAGAACCTGCAAAGTGTTTATCAAGAGAAACTCATGTACCAGTGCATCCATACCTTTGCAGAATTATTTGAAATTGGAACCAAGATCGAGGACGCAATCAAGGATGGAAGGATTAAGAAGGAGGAATCTCAGGGGAACCGCTCTAGAAGACCATTTTATGGAGGGAACACGGGAAACCAGGTAGCGACTGATGTCAATGTTTTGAGCAAGGAGAGTGCACCGAGATCGAGATTGGGGGGACAACCTCGTCAGTTCACTGATTTAGGGATTTCATTGACCACTACTCTCAAGCGATTGATGGAAAAGGGATATCTAAAACCGCTGGATCCAAAGCCAATGCCTGATCCACTTCCACCGGGTTTCAATACAAGCCTCTATTGTGAGTTTCACCAAGCCCATGGCCATACGACTGACCGATGTATGAGGTTAAGGCATGAAGTACAAGATTTGATTGATAATAAGACCATTTCCGCTCCGCCTACCAATCGGCCGCATGTGACCCGAAACCCGCTCCCCAATCATCATGCTGTACCACCACCACGAAACATCAATCTCTTAGATGTTGGGGAGGAAGTCTTCGATCCGTCTGTATTAATTATACCAGTAGGACAGGCTACCAAATCTTATGAATTCCCAAAAGATCAGAGGATATGCCTTATAGTAGTAGAGGATGAGGATTGGCTGATAGGAGGAGAAGAAGAACAAGCATTTGAGGAAGATATGGACAATGAAATCATCCAAATCAATTGGTGGGATCCAAACAATCCTACTGATAACTCCGTCTGGGAGGAGGAGGTGTGCAGCGACATGGAAGGTCTGTGGTCTGAAGGAGAAGAAGAGGGAAATGCTGAGGAAGTGGTCAATCATGCTGAGGAAAATGGTTCGGAAAAAGGGAAAGGGAAGGATCTTGAAGAAGGAAGGCAGGTGTTGCATGCACATTCCATCAAGGAAGGAGGAGATTTCCCCTATTGCGGCTTTCCGGAGCCATGGGTGAACTGCGAAGATAAATACTTGGAGCAAGGGTTTGAGATCTCTTTCTATGAAGATCCGTACCTACAAGCGCCCATAGAACCCATGTCTGTCCAAGATTGGATTCGTGCACTGGATGGCCTGGCCATGAGGGATCTCTTTCATGAAGAAGGCAGTAAGACCGAGGAGAGCGGTCCAAAGAAGATCATGGAAATGAAGATTGGGAAAGAACAGATGGGAGAAGTGTTGGAGGAAGAGATCAAGGAAAATAAGGGAAAGGAAGAAAAGTCAGGAAAAGAAGGAGAGATAGAATCAGGGAATTTGCCAAGAGGTCCTTGAGTCTAGTGATAGGATTCCCCTACCCCGGAAGTCTGTAATGGCCAGTATGAGCCAAATCTTTTAATTTTCTGTTATCAATGAAAGTGACTGATTCTGCTTACTTGATTGCGCTTAATGGTTATAATAACTGTAAAAAAAAAAAAGAAAAAAGAAAAAAAAAGGAGGAGCAAATGAACCGGCATGCAAAATCATTGAGGAAACCTTGGCATTTGACTAGAAAATGAAGAAGATTCTCAAAGTGATTCTTTCCATATTTCACTCAATAAAGATAAAAGCATAAAATTGATCTCGTTGCTAAAAGAATACAAGGATGCCTTGCATGGTCCTATGATGATGTGCCAGAATGAATTCAGAAATTATCCCACATCACCCCTTTATACCAAACCTAAAAGGTGAGCTCATAGTCCAAAAGCCATGAACTTGTTCCTTAATGGTAGCTAGATATCTTAAATGAACTTCTTCTTCTTAAAAAAAAAAAAGAAGAAGAAAGAAAGAAAAAAAAAAAAAAAAAAAGAAAAAGAGAGAAGAAAAAAAGAGAGCTCGCTAGGATGAAAACCCGAAAGGGCGCCTAGGCAAAAGTTAGAGCAAAATAAGATGCGTGTTGATTTCAAAATCCAAATCCTAGCCAGTCAAAATCATGAGAGATAGTGAGAAAAGAAAGGAAAGAAGAAAAAAGTAGAGAATAAATAAGATTGAGAATTCTTGAGTACTTCAAAGTACATAAATTATCCTAAGAAAAGAAATTGGAAATAAAAAGAAAGATTTGAAAGTATCAATTAAATTTTTGTGAGAGACTCAATGAATAAGTGATATGGACCTAAAACAATGCAGAAATATCTTTGAAAAAGATAAAGAGTAATTTGGAGAGATGATATTACTATGTGAGTATGATAGAGTATGAGTAAAACATGATGTATTATGAGAGTTGTAAAGATTGACTGGCTAGTGATAAGGTGAAAAGAATCAACCGCCACAAAACAAAAAAAGGGAAAGAAGAAAAGAAAAGAAAAAAAAAGAAAAAAAGAAAAAAGAAGAAGAAAAGAGGAAAAGAAAAAAATGCATAAGAAGGAGAAGTAGTTCATGTTCTCATCATCTTGTTTGAAAGCTGCCACGAGGAATCTGTTTCAGAAAATCTGCCCAGAAAGGGCACCCGTTGAACCTAAATGAAAACATGGCTCGAAAAGCCCACCAATTCTTGAAGCCTTATTCTTTCAAGACCTCCAGAGTCGATGAACTACGTTTTGACCTGATTCCCATTCGGGGATACGTAGGCAGCCTGCAAGGTTCGGTCACAATCGCATTCAGAGTCAATCATTAAACTTCTTTCAGGCCTCGACCGAACTACTATAGGACCTGATGCCCATTCAGGGATAAGTAGGCGGGTCTCCTAAGGCCCTCGGTCCAAAGAAGAAACCCAACCAATTCATGAAATTACCTTTGCTTGCCCAGAGGCCACGTCACCTCCCTTAAACCAGGGGCAAACTTCGTTTGCCCAGCACTTCCAAGTCCCCTTTCAAACTAGGGGCAAACTGTCGTTTGCCAAATAAGATATCTCTGGGTTTACTGGCTTTTCAAATAAGGATCAAGTTTGGACATCCTGAAAGTTCTTGAGGTTAAAAGTTAAAGTTTTCATGCATAAATCTGAAATTGATTTAAGATGGAAAGAAACATTGAAAAGAAGAATTCCTCATTACCTTAAAGTCAATTGTAAAGGAAGATACAATGAAAGAAAATTATGGGATAATAATTTTTCTAAAGTTGATCAGAGAAGCGCAAAGAAAAGAAAGCAGTATTGGTCACAAAGTTGAAAATGCGTGTATCTCGATTCAGTTTGAGTCTACCTTCTTGAAATCCGAAAGATATATTCCTCAGAGGAATCAGCAAGAGTTGGAAACTTCGGTAATAAGGACAGGAAGTCAGATTCTGCTCCGCCAAGAAAAGGGCGAGTAATGCTCTCAGAAAGAATAAAATCAGTAAGATATCCTCAGCAGATTGAGCTTTAAAAGCTAATCATCAGAGGTGACGAAAAGCCTTTGAAATAGTCGAAAGGAGAATCCATGAGTAGAAAAGTAGGGTTATCTGGCTCATACTTCTTCCTCTTCTTACTCGAATTACCGGAACTGCTGTCTATGGCGAGTAGTCTATTTAAAAGAAAAAGAAAAGAAATTTTTTTAAGAAGCGCATGAACATCTCTTCAGATTAAATGGCCCCAAGGCACATCTTTTTAAGCCAAACCAGCTCCGATCAAATCCTCGGTCTTGGTATAAGTCGTCTATCGCATCCTATGAGTCACCGATCAAATCCTCGGTCTTGGAATAAGTCGTCTATCGCATCCTATGAGTCACCGATCAAATCCTCGGTCTTGGTATAAGTCGTCTATCGCACCCTATGAGTCACCGATCAAATCCTCGGTCTTGGTATAAGTCGTCTATCGCATCCTATGAGTCACCGATCAAATACTCGGTCTTGGTATAAGCCGTCTATCGCATCCTATGAGTCACCGATCAAATACTCAGTCTTGGTATAAGTCGTCTATCGCATCCTATGAGTCACCGGTCAAATCCTCGGTCTTGGTATAAGTCGTCTATCGCATCCTATGAGTCACCGATCAAATCCTCGGTCTTGGTATAAGTCGTCTATCGCATCCTATGAGTCACCGATCAAATCCTCGGTCTTGGTATAAGTCGTCTATCGCATCCTATGAGTCACCGATCAAATACTCGGTCTTGGTATAAGCCGTCTATCGCATCCTATGAGTCACCGATCAAATCCTCGGTCTTGGTATAAGTCGTCTATCGCATCCTATGAGTCACCGGTCAAATCCTCGGTCTTGGTATAAGTCGTCTATCGCATCCTATCCAGATCTTTGAAATAGAAAATGAATTTTCAAGTCTGCGAGACTCTCGATTCTTTGAAATAGAAAATGAATTTTTGATCTTTGAAAAGTAGAAATGAATTTTCGAGTCTGCGCGACTCCCAATCTTTGAAAAATAGGAATACCGAGCGAATTTGGGGTCATTGAATCGGGAGCGATTCTGGCTTTTCTGCGATCATTTGGGGTCATTGAATCTGGAGCGATTCTGACTTTTCTGCGATCATTTGGGGTCATTGAATCTGGAGCGATTCTGACTTTTCTGCGATCATTGGGGTCATTGAATCGGGAGCGATTCTGGCTTTTCTGCGATCATTTGGGGTCATTGAATCTGGAGCGATTCTGACTTTTCTGCGATCATTGGGGTCATTGAATCGGGAGCGATTCTGGCTTTTCTGCTATCATTGGGGTCATTGAATCTGGAGCGATTCTGACTTTTCTGCGATCATTGGGGTCATTGAATCGGGAGCGATTCTGGCTTTTCTGCGATCATTGGGGTCATTGAATCTGGAGCGATTCTGACTTTTCTGCGATCATTGGGGTTATTGAATCGGGAGCGATTCTGGCTTTTCTGCGATCATTGGGGTCATTGAATCGGGAGCGATTCTGGCTTTTCTGCTATCATTGGGGTCATTGAATCTGGAGCGATTCTGACTTTTCTGCGATCATTGGGGTCATTGAATCGGGAGCGATTCTGGCTTTTCTGCGATCATTTGGGGTCATTGAATCTGGAGCGATTCTGACTTTTCTGCGATCATTGGGGTCATTGAATCGGGAGCGATTCTGGCTTTTCTGCGATCATTGGGGTCATTGAATCTGGAGCGATTCTGACTTTTCTGCTTTTTGGGGTCATTGAATCTGGAGCGATTCTGACTTTTCTGCTATTTGGGGTCATTGAATCTGGAGCGATTCTGACTTTTCTGCTTTTTGGGGTCATTGAATCTGGAGCGATTCTGACTTTTCTGCTTTTTGGGGTCATTGAATCTGGAGCGATTCTGACTTTTCTGCTATTCGGGGTCATTGAATCTGGAGCGATTCTGACTTTTTCTGCTATTTGGGGTCATTGAATCTGGAGCGATTCTGACTTTTCTGCTTTTTGGGGTCATTGAATCTGGAGCGATTCTGACTTTTCTGCTTTTTGGGGTCATTGAATCTGGAGCGATTCTGACTTTTCTGCTTTTTGGGGTCATTGAATCTGGAGCGATTCTGACTTTTCTGCTATTTGGGGTCATTGAATCTGGAGCGATTCTGACTTTTCTGCTTTTTGGGGTCATTGAATCTGGAGCGATTCTGACTTTTCTGCTTTTTGGGGTCATTGAATCTGGAGCGATTCTGACTTTTCTGCTTTTTGGGGTCATTGAATCTGGAGCGATTCTGACTTTTCTACTTTTTGGGGTCAAAACATCTCATTTCTTGGAAAACACCAGAGTATAAGGCACGAAGCGCATCTCAGTCGGTCAGCATTCACATAAAAAAATGATAGTCACGACCGTCCAAGATAGGACGTCATCAGCATAGAAGGATTTCAAGACAGAGGTACGTTTTGTTAACTCTAAGGAGTAGCATTGTCCTAAGTCATTGAACCTGAAAGCATAGAGTATAAATTTGCTTGAGCACGTGCATCACGATAGGATAGGTGCATTCATCTGTGTGACTACCTGCGTTTGTGTTTTGTTGTCCCTTGCTCGAACTACGTCTTGGTCTGATTCCCGATGGGATACGTAGGCAGCTCATCTTTGAGCACGACCAACATTTGGCTATTTGCACACCCGATTTTTGCAACGCACTTTTTGTTTATACCTAGATTCGACTGTTTGGTCAAAGGCTTGTCTTTCACACAGGCTTTGACATTCACTTGTAATACGCGTTGCTTCACAAGCTTTGTCAAAGAGGGGCAAACTGTAGACACCCCAATTTTGACCAAACGTCAAATCCAGGGATTGGTTACCTCTCAAAGACCGATGATGACAATGATCGGTGACATCCGAAGATCTTCCAGAAAATTCAAAATGATTCTTCAAGGCAAATTTCAAAATTAAAATAGAAAATATAAAAAGGAGAAGGAAGAGAGAGAGAGTTTGGGTATTCGGGAGAAACCCGAATAATAAAGAACGCGTGAGAAACCCAGTCTGGGAACCGGATTTTAAGAAAAAATAAGAATAATAAAGAGTTCTTTTGAGAGAAATAGGAAGACAAAATAAATAAAAATCTTGGAAAAGGAGAAAATACAAAAAAAGAGAGTAGTATATTCAAAATATACCATGCACATGGTTGATACCATGCACATGGGGGATATTAATACAAATATATATATATATAGAATAGAAAAATTGTGTTTACACCAACATATTTTTGAAAAATCAAAAAGAGGGACAAAATTCAGTTAGCCCCGGCACGCGGAAAACGCGGCGGCACTCACTGAGTGCCGCGCCGGCACTTAGTGTTTGCCGCCCGGCATTCAGGGAGTGCCGCCCGGCATTCAGTGAGTGCCGCCGGCTGTAACAGACTGCTTTTCTCACATGTTCTAGAAGAAATCTTTGCACATGGGTTTCCACCCCGAATTTACCCATTTATCCCTGGATTGAGGGTCTATATAAACAAACCTTCTCTTCCATTTTTGAGATACTTGGGATATACTTGAATCAACACATATACTTGAATTTAGAGAGAGAGAGAGATACAAAATCATATAGAGAAAAGAAGAAATTCTTGAAGAAGCTTGAAGAATTTGAAGAATTTTGAAGAAAACCTTGAAGTCTTGGAAGATCTTCACAAGAAGTTGAAGAATCCCTTGAGGTTTTAGAGGTAACCTCTCAATCATTTGATAGAATTAGGCCATTCAATCACAAGTTCATAGTTCTAGGAACTTTACACATTTTCAAAACCTCTCTTCTTACCTCATTTCATCACACACCACTTAGAACTTGTGATTGAATCTCATATTACTTCATTGATTTGGGTCTAATTGATGCCTTGGGTTTAAAATAAAATCAATTTTGAAGAATTTGTGTTCTTGGTTTCTCAAAGCAAATTTTGATTTCTTATTTCTACCATTTCTTGTAAGGTTCATGAGATCTTCCATATCTCATTGAACCTCTTTGAGTTTGATTATTCAACTTCTAAGATCTCATGATCTACATGGAGGTTAGAATGAATCATAATCTATATATAATTAGTGAGATTCAAGTCTTAATCCATGACTTGAACCTCTTCATGGAGAAATCTTATGGAATCCTTACCATATTCCAATAAGGTTTCATTAGATTTTAACTTCACTTAAGACTTCAATGACCATCAAATGGTAGGAGTAATCTTAATTTCTCTAAGTAATCTTTGATTTTCCTTGCTTCTATTTCACTAAAAAGGCTCATGAGATCTTCCATATCTCATTGAACCTCTTAGAGTTTGATTCTTCAACTTCTAAGATCTCATGATCTACATGGAGGTTAGAATGAATAATAATTTTAATCTATATATAGTTAGAGAGATTCAAGTTTCAATCCATAACTTGAACCTCTTCATTAAGGAATCTTATGGAATCCTTACTATATTCCAATGAGGTTTTAAGTAGATGTAACTATATTTAGACTCCAATGACCATCAAATGGTAGGAGTAATTTTTTTTTGAACTCAAGTTTTGGTCCATAGGTTTAGGTTCTTTATTTGAGGATTTTGTGAAGTTCATTTCAATACTTCATCAAGATCCATAAGTGTGGTGTGCCTCATAGTCTTCAATGACCATCAAATGGTAGAAGAAGTAGTTTGGTTTGAGCCCCAACTTCATGTTCTAATAGTTGAGGCCAATCAATAAACTTGAACTAGCAAAATGAAACAGTGGGTTCATAAACTGTTTTTGATCAAGGATTTTTAGTTTGAAATCCGACCGTTGGAATCGAATGAAACCAACGGGAAAATGTTCATAACACATTGCTTTACCACTGTGATTTTTGTTTTAGTAAGATCTTGTGATTAGAAGGGTTTGATCATGGTTTTTGTGAGCTAAATACAATCTGTCCAGAGTTTTAAAATACTTTCAGAATAGTAAGTCCGTTTTGAAATTAATAAATCAGAACCCTAATTAAGTTTTTGGGGTCTCAAATAATTTTTTATAAGTACTTTAATGTGTTAGGAAGGTACCCTAAAAAGATCTAAGTGATTCTCATTTTTTTACTATTTTTAGAAAATCATACAAAATCTCTGGACAGAGAGTTCCAAAATCCTGAGTGAGGTCTAGTATTTTCCATATTCCCGGAGATCTAACCGTTGAAACCTTGATTTTCTTTTTGGGTTAGAAACTAGACTCACAGAGGCATAACATATCCAAAAATCATTAAGATCTAACAGTTGAAAGTATTTTATTCCTATTTTTGAATGTCTGGTCTGCTCTCTGTAAATCACAAAAAAACTGCTACTGTTTTTGTCTAATCTTATTTATTTTAACTCAAATGGTGTCCTAATGTCTTGAGACCCAAACCATGTTTTGAATAATGATAATTTAGATTAAATCCAGAGGCTTAGTGATCCAAATTGATGAATAAATTCATGTCTCATCCTTGTTCATATTCATGCATTCATTCATACATATTCATTTTCATAAGTAGGACTTATCTCTTGTCTAAATTGTATCCAATTGAACATGACTTAGGATTAATTACTCTTTGATATTATATCTTGTCTAAGGCATGTGTACTAACCTTTGTTTTATAGCGCATTTGAGGTACAACTTCTTATCCCTTCTCTAGTTTGATTCATTTCATTGATTTATATTGATTTTTCGACTCCATGTGCGACACCTTAGCTTAGGTTTTGCCTTATGTGAATATATGAATTAGAGACCTTTCTTAGGTTTATTTTATTCTTGCATGCATTACACGTTTAATATTTGCGGCCGGATCCCGGGTACGTTTTCTAGTTCTCTATTGCATATCATGATGTTTGCTAGTTGAATTATGTGACTTATGAATGATATTTTGTCGTTAGCAATTTTACACCATTTCCAACATGCTTGTGTGATGTATATGTATATATGTATTAATTGAGGGCATGCTTAGATTAATAATTTGATTAAAAAGGATGTTGAGTAGAGGCCTATCGTGAGATAGGATGAAAGGGGGTGTTTTAGTCCGCCGGGCTCCTTCCCCTTTCATTCCATAATCCCCGGACCCAGTTTATCTTTGGTTTCGCAAAAGATCAGTTTCCTTTTAAATGGTTTCTTAATTTTCCTTTTAAAAATTAAGTGGCGACTCTTTGAATTTGAAAAGTGTTTTAAAAAGTGGGTAAAATTTGAAATCACCTGCGATATCCACACAGTGCCGTGGTGGCACTGGGCCACTGCCATGACAGCACTCAATCCTCGTAGTGTCCATTTTTGTAATTTATTTGGGGGTCCAATTTGATTAATTAAAAACCAAAACGATGTAGTTTTATGTTCACAAATGTTTGGGACCAATGGGAGGACTTTCTAAATCCCAAAACCTCCCCAAATTGGCCTATATAAACCCCATTTGCTCTTCATTTTAGGGGGGCCAAGTGCAAAATTTGAAAAAGTTTTAGAGAGAAAAAGAGATAGAGATAGGTTTAGAAGAGAGAAAGGGAGCTTCTCCCACTGATTTTGTATAGAAAGTGAGTTCTAAACTCAATTTCTTCCATCATCCTTCTACATACTTCATCATCAATACACCCAACCACCATTTCTCTAAGCATTCATGAGTTAGGGAGCTACTTGCATGTCCAAATGTCAATATCTATGAGTGAAACACCAAGCTACAAGTCCAAAATCACATTGATTATCATCTATTGATTGTTATTTACTTGCTTGTTCATATTATATTCATCTCTTCTTAATCTCATTTCTTTTTTTCCCCTTTATTTACTTACTTGTTCTTCATCATCTAAATGATGACATGAAGTTTGAGGTGAGTGAATTCTTATGGATAGTAGCTCTTGACCTCAAAAACATGTTTAATAGATGATGATTAAAACTTCAATACCTCTATGGTATCCTTGAAGTTATGTTCAAAATAAAAATGAATCTCTCTAATAATATTGGGGGTTCTTGATGATGAGTTTGATGTTGATATTCCAAAAGGTCATAATCTCTATTTGATGTTGAAAATATACTTTCAAAACCTCTATTTCAAAACCCCTCTCAAACCCTCTCATTTTGATCTCAAGAAAGAAAATTCAAGTTTTTTCCAAAATCTTTAAAACAGTGAGTCAAAACAGTGAATGATCTGAGCCCAAAGATTTCTCTAGAACTCAATACTCAATGTATGGATGCAAGACCACTTGGAAAGTTTTCCTAACTCATTAGGGAACACTCATGATTTTTGGTTTGACTTGGAGATACATGGAAGGATCCCATTTTGGCCCAAACATTCTCTCCAGATATTCTGCCTTTGCCTTCACAGCAGCTTGGTTGACTTTCAACTTGCATTGCAGAAAACTTTTCCAAATGGGGTGGTGCCAACACATTTTTCCCTTGAACTTTAGTGCCTTAGGGAACCTTTAGTATAAAATGGGCCCCTAGATCTTTTGTTTTCATTTTCTAAGATTTTTTAACATTTCAGTTGACAGTACGAACTATGTTTCTGAGTAACCTCTATTGCTCATATGATTTCTCTCAATCTGTAATAGTTATTAAAGATTGGCTTTTTGGGTTGTGTTCTAGACGCAATAAGAAAGATATCCATAAAAAAAAAACATTTCTAGCCCCTCTTTTCAATTTCAAAAAGGCCATGTCACTATTCTGTCCACTATTCACAGCAAGCACACTTTTACTTCTATCCTTTGATTTGATGCTTACATCCTTTGATTTGATGCTTACAAGCACTCCAAATTAGCTCATGTCTTAGAAAGTAGTTCATACTACATTTGTACATATTCTATGATGATTTTATTCATGCATTCATGCATATCTTAGAATTCTAAGCTACTTTAGAAAGTCCATGTACACAAACACACTACAACCTTTGCACATTCTAGGATCATACATTGCATTCATGCAAGATTTGGGGTTTTGTAACTCCTAATCTAGGAATGATCATGATCACACGTTCATGCTTCCCCTCGATCTAATCCTCCTTTCTCATCCATCCCCGGGGATTGAGAGATATTCTTTTCTCAAAGATTAACATGCATCATTCTAGCTTGCTAAGCATCCTTGTTTTCTTTGATATATTCGTTTGAAGAACATTTCATGTCCCCTTATATTAGAAAAACTTGATTACTTGATAAATGATTAGACGATTTTCCTAGGTTTATTCGTGTGATCTTTCACTTTTGCATTACATGATATTTGGCTAAGATCTTATGAACGATATCTTATCTTTTGATCTTCCATTTCAAAATTCTTGTGTGATGTAATATACTATCATAGTATTAATTGTCAAACCATACATAGTATTCCTCTCTCGTACCAAAACCCCGATCCAAGTTCTTTGGTTATGAAGGGCCGGTGCCCTTTATCCATTTGGGTGAGTCAAAATTAGGTTTCTTGGTTCTTTAAAGACCAAGTGGTGACTCTGTATCTGTTTTCAACAGACCTTCCTTTTCTTTCTTTGATCCAAATCAATTTCAAAACAAAACCAAAAAGAGTGGATGAGCGATTCCGCGTGTCCACAGCACCAGCGACTGCGACAGCACCATAGTGACAGCGCTATCAACAGCGCCATCAACAACACAGCATCGACAGTGCCACAGTGACAACACCATCGATAGCGTCATCAACAACTCATAAGCAACAGCGCCACTGACAGCACCAGTGACAGCTCCACAGTGACATCGCTATCGATTGCACCATCAACAACACAGCATCGACAGCACCACAGTGACAGCGCCATCGACAGCACCACAGTGACAACGCCATCAATAACTCACAAGCGACAACGCCATCGACAGCAGCAGTTACAGCGCTATCGACAGCGCCATCAACAACACAGCATCGACAACTCCACAGTGACAGCGCCATCAACATCTTACAAGCGACAACGGCATCGACAACACCAGTGACAACTCCACAGTGATTGCTCCACAGTGACATCGCTATCGACAACACCATCAACAACACAGCATCGACAGCACCACAGTGACAGCGCCATCGAAAACATCATCGACAGTGCCATCAACAACTCACAATCGACAACGCCATTAACAACTAACAAGTGACAGCGCCATCGACAGCACCAAGCGACAGCGCTATCGACATCGCCATCAACAACACAGCATCGACAACACCACAGTGACAGCGCCATCGACAGCATCATCGACAACGCCACAGTGACAGCGCCATCGACAGCGCCATCAACAACTCACAATTGACAATGCCATTAACAACTCACAAGCGACAGCGCCATCAACAGCACCAAGCGACAGCGCCATCAACAACACAGCATCGACAGCACCACAGTGACAGCGCCATCGACAGCATCATCGACAATGCCACAGTGACAACGCTATCGATAGCGTCATCAACAACACAGCATCGACAGCGCCATAGTGACAACACCGTCGACAGCATCATCGGCAGCGCCATAGTGACAGCGCCATCAACAGTGCCATCAACATCTCACAAGCGACAGCACCATCGACAGCACCAGCAATAGCGCCACAGTGACAGCGCCATCGACGACATAGAATCGACAGCACCACAGCGACAGCGACAGCGCCATCGACAGCACCAACGACAGCGCCATCGACAGCTCCATCAACAACGAACCAGCGACAGCACTAGCGACAGCGCCATCGACAGCATTAGCTACATCGCCATCGACAACACACCACCAACAACACCAGCGACAGTGCCATCGACGACACACCTGTGATAGCACCATCAACAACATACCCTCAACAGCGCCATCAACAACTCATAAGCGACAGCGCCATCGACAATGCCACAGTGACAGCGCCATCAACAACACAGAATAGACAGCACCACAGTGACAGCGCCATCGACAGCACCAGCGACAGCGCCACAGTGATAGCGCCATCGACAGCTCCATCAACAACAAACCAGCAACAGCCCCATCGACAGCACTAGCGACAACGCCATTGACAACACACCACCAATAGCACCATCGACAGCGCCATCGATGACACACCTGTGACAGAACCATCAACAACACATCATCAACAACACCATCAACAACACCAGTGACAACGCTATCCATAACACATTAGTGATAACACCATCAATAACACACCATCGACAGTACCATCAACAACACCAGCAACAGCACCATTAACAACAAACCAGCGATAGTGTCATCGATACCCAAAGCACCGACCCATTGCTACGAAAGAGGGGTCCATCGACAAAGACCCCAGCACCTACTCCATCGACATGCCCAGGCCCACCAAAATTGCCTAACCCTCGCTAAATGGCGTCGCCAAGACCACCGCTATCACCAACTAATGGACCCACTATCGACGCCAGCGCTAAAAAAAATGTTATTGCCGAGACCTACCACTACCCTCCTACCATCGCTACCAGCTGCCCCTCTCATTCCTATCGTTAGTCCCACCCACCACCAACGATCACACCAAACCCATCGCTAACAACTGTACAAAAAAAAAATTCAATGATAACTCCATCACCAACCCCATCCCATCGCCAAACCCCTCTCAGTCGCCTCCCATTGCGACCAATAACCAACACCAATCTAGCTCCGTCATCCCAATCCGTTGCCAAAATTTTCTCTCTCCTCATCATTACCATGACCTTTCTACTACCCAACATGTTGCTATAAAAGGGGACCCACCTACTCTTAAACTATCGACAAAAAAAGCCATTGACGCACCCATGGACCATCGATGCACCCATTGACGCATCCCATCGACAAAAAAGCCACCAACACAATCCATCTTTATCATGGCTGCCTCCTATCGCCATTGACACTACCACTCCTCCCATCGCGAAACTATACCCCTAATCGACAACACTACCCCTCTCACACGTTGCCCCACCTGCGGGTCCCACTCCTCTAATTGCAAACCCCATACCATTGACAAACCCATCTCCGACACTAAAAGGGCAGGACCCATAGCTTTTTCTCACCGCCTAAAGCTGTTGCCATCCCTATCCAATCCCTACCATCCATCCCCACCTCCCATCACCAAACACCACCCACCATGTGCCATCGCCGAGACCCCACCACCACCACCACTATCGCTAAACCCTCTATCTCCCAGCTATCGGCACCTCGCAACCCATTGCCACCCCCTATCACCGGCCCCTAGGCCTACCCATCCCTCCCCCTCTCCGGGTCTTCTCCTCCTCGACACCAAGCTGAGCCCCCTCTCGCCGTCGCCAAGACCATTGACCAAATACTCAAGCTCCCCATACAGCCGCTACTACCATCACCTTAAGCTATCGGAACTACCAACCGTCGACATCCATCTTCTCTCACCAGATTTGTCTCTGTCTCTCTTTATCTCTCTGTCTTTCTCATCCCGACGCCAATCCTTCACCTTCTCTCACTGTCGCAATCTCTCTCGATGCCACCACTTCCAACCCATCACTGCTACCACCTCCCAATCGCCGCTCTCCGATACGAACCACCACCACCTGACACTACCCAAGATACGGACAAAGTTACCACAACTCAAATTTACCAAACAACCAACCACCCTTATTCTCTTACCAGAGCTACCTATTACTGGCCAAGAGGGAATTCTATATTACCCACATATAGTACATCCATAAAATACTGCAGTACATCACAGCTAGAGCCAGGCCACCACCAATTTCTTTTCGAGAAGGAAAATGCTGCACCAATTTTTTATTGAGATGGGGAAGGAAAATGTTTCATCAACTCTTATCTCATTTCCAAGAGGGGAGAAGAAAAGTCCCATCTAAGCCACAAACTCTCGTTTCTTTTCAAATGGGGGGAGAAGGGATCCATTGATTTAAATAGTCTCACAACTAAGGAGTCTACATTCATTGATAAGCAGATTAAAGGGACTCTCCAAGTTACAAGCCACATCCAATTTTTTGCTCAATTTTATACAGCTTACTCTAAAAAAAAAAAACTTTTCTCCATATGAATTCAAGACCAAATGGTTGGTCAACTTCACTTTCTCTCGATCGTTCTTGCTCCACTGACTAGGAGCAGATCTCTTACAAAAGGTTAGCTCCACAATGTACAACTAGTCGAAACACACTTGTTGTTGGTGGAATTAATGTAAAGGACTGACAAATCCTAGCTCGTCCTCACCATCACCACATCAACATAGAAGCCAAGAAAAAATGGGGCCCTCTGAAGATAAAAAATTTTCAACTTCACTATCCCAAGACCTCGGTGAAAACAATGTCCCCACAAACATGATTGCCACACGACATGATGCCACCACTTGCTCTCTCGTCAGCAACATGCCGCCACCACTTATGGCCAGCGATATACTCCATTTGCTCTCATGCCCGTAAATTCACTCTACAACCAGTGACATGATGTCACCACCACTTACTGCCCAGTGACACACTACATTTGCTCGTTCACCAGCAAATTCACTCTCTAGCATCACTCGAAAAAAGCATTTGCATTGTTTCATAATTGGTGCTACAAGGCACAAAGCTCACCGGGTCTACATCTCTAACCAGGACAAAGCATTAGGATATTTTCAAAATTGTGGCAACCAAACACGTCCCCACTCTTACCATGTACCCTCTTTAAATACTACAAGTACATTAATAGATCGGAACAATACATCACAGCATGAGTAATCACCACTATCACTGTCAACTCCACTATCAATATCAGTATTGTTATGATTTATTCTCCGTCTCTCCATAACGATCGAGCTCCACTCTCCATAATGTGGCACGAGCATCACGCTCTCCCCCTATCTCAATTGAGTGGCACGGGTAACACCCTCTACTTTGATTTGAGATGCCTCACTAGGGTGACACAAGCAACCCGCTTCCCCCTTAGAAAAAGGTGGCACAAGCATCGCACTCTCCACTAGAGGGGCAACACGAGCAACCGCTCTCCCCCTAATCTCCATATTTCTAAAGAATAGGGCGGCACGAGCGGCACGCCCTTCCCCCCTAATCTCTATATCTCCAAAGTAAGGCACAACCCTTATCTCCATAGAGTGGCATGAGCACCGTGCTCTCCCCTAAATCTCCATAACGAGAACTCGATCTGTCACTTCATGTCCCACTACAGTCTCCTAAGGTCAAAAGTCCAAGACTGTAGTAGCCAAGTGCTTTCGTGAAAAGAGGATTCACAAAGAAGGAGAACGGAAACACAATGATGTCACCAACTCATTCCAATCAAAAACTTCCAGTATGGGAAGAGCAGTATAAATTATTTACTTACCATCACATGTCACCAATGACTCCACGTGTATCAATATTACCACCAATTATGGGTTCCACCTATATGATCACCATGGGTCCAGTCTAAGACTATGCACGTCTACCCACTTCAAAATATCCACTTCGAAGTACCCACTCCGAAGCCCACTTCAGAATACCCACATCGAAGCCCACCTCAAAGTAACCACCCCTAAGCCCAATACGAATAAGCCCACCTCAAAGAAGAGCAAAGCGACAGCGTTTCACCTACTGCCATCTCCATTGCTCCATCACTATCCATTGGGCACGTGGATATTATCTCTAACTTTAACCTCATGCAGTCAAGCCATCGATCACCAATCAAAGCTTGTCATCGCTTGGAATGACCATCCTTGCCATCGCTTCGCTTGGAATGACTATTCGCTATCAAACGCATCGCTTGCAGTTCTCACGTGCCTCTCTTTGATACTCCTCACAAATATTGTACTACATACAAGCACACACTTACACGTGCATTCTCCACCCTTGGTCATAAAGCAGTACTAAGAGTGGCCATGTCCGCTAGGAACTCGAGAGCTCATGGCTCGGTGGCTAGAACCAGGGGCACCTCCCTATCTGAACGCCTCACAGGCAAAGCTAGGGTTGGTCCCAAAGAGAAAGAGAGACACGTGACCATCGATCACGTGCCCTGCCCCTCCAGCCTTACAACCAATTAGAGAGGCCCATGGCCATAAAGACCAACTGTAGCCCTTGACTCTCTCACCTTGCCTAGTTGCTTCAACCTCGCTGAGTGTTCTGCAAGCCAATAACATGACCTCGAATAACCCCAATGCTTAACCTTCTGCACCAATGAAAACCATCGCTACACAATTTTGAGTCGTCGCTCCAAGTGACAACACATCTTGCCAAACTAATAGAAAAGCCTTCATGTTTCCCCCACTTAAGCCTTAGAACCAATAAGAGAACCTCGGTTCCCCCCTCGCTACATCTTCTCCACCAATAGTATTTATCCCCCTTTGTCTCCCTTTGACCAACCAATGGCATTAGTCCACCATCACACGACAATACGACAATACACCGCCTTGTCCACATCCCCATTTAATGACCCTAACCACCTCAAACAAATGAACCACTCCGAAGGCGCCAACTCAACTACCTCCAGTTGTACCAAGAACCTCACAAACTCTGTATAAATACCTACCTCATTCAATACATCCAACAAGCTGGTTTAACCTGAATCTTAAGGAATAACCCAGTCTTAAGCTTCAACTCCAAGCACTTAAGGCATCTATCGTCTTCTAAAAAATTCCCAAGAACAACCCTAGTCCAACTCAATCTAACCAAGCAATACCCAAGTCTGAATCTACACTTTAGACATTTACTCCCATCCTTAGACTCTCCAAAAAGACTCTTGGTCATCACTTGGTCTCCATCAACAGCCTTTAGACCTTCCATCATACCTAAGACTCCACTACAGACTTACCACATACTACCACCACCATCTAAGAGCTCGCTACTTACTGCTTTCTCTCTCTCTCTCATTTGGGGCTACCTTGGTTCTCACTCGAGCCATGTTCTCTCTGACTCCCATTTCTCTACTGTATTTTTATACACTATTGTTCTACTACACGTTCTGCATTATTTTATCATATTTTATCTATTGTTCCACCTGTAATAACTTGCTTACATGTTATACCCATCCATATATCTCATACACATCACTAAAGAACTCACACAAAAAGCATAACCATTACAGAACGATTGATGAGTTACTCTCTAGCTTGACTATACGTTGATTTAAGTTCCTTTAATAGCTTTAGAACATTGCCACTACCTTTGTCAAGCCCCTAACTATGCTCTTAAAACTGTGCCTTTGAGCTGTCTTTTCCTAGGCGAAGCCCTTTAACCCCTTACGCCCTTTTGTATGAGCCTCTAATTTTGGAGAAGTTATTCAGTGAGCCCGTCACACCACGTCAGCATGCTGATATGGTGTGACCAATTAATCCTAACCATCCACTTGCCCCTTTCCTTCTAGGGAGATCATGAGCCCGTCACGCCACGTCAACATGTTGATATGGTGTGACCAATTAATCCCAACCACCCTCTTGTCCCCTCCTTCTAGGGGGATCATGGCAAGTGGTTATCAAATTTAAATTTGAAATTTCACTAATCACTTGTCATGATCTCCCTAGAAGGAAGGGGCAAGAGGATGGTTAAGATTAATTGGTCACACCACGTCAGTATGCTGACGTGGCGTGACGGGCTCACTGAATAACATCTCCTTCCTTCTCCCCGCAAAACAAGTTAAACAACCACACCTTTAGGAAAACCGGTGGTACAAAAATATTTCTCAGAAATCCATGTTCAAATTAAATGCCATTTGAAACCCACCCTAGTCTCATATTTTCTGCTGCGGATTCAATTCTCTAATCGTCGTTCAAAAGTCATGGGGTACTCTGAGAAATTTGACCCAATTTCCAACATACTTTTATCTCAATCTCTTTCAATATGTCACACATAGTGCTCATAAATGTGCCTTTAATTACCTCCATTGTCATCAGGGATAAACTCAAGATTTTTTGTCAGGGGGCCTAGATTATACGGGGGTTTGGAGGAAGCCATCTCGAGACAAATTTTTTTGGGTCTACCTATACGTATATAATTATGTGTAAAACGGTAGAATTATATGTAGAATTGGTAAATCATGTAATTTTAGGGGGTCTATATCTAAAACTTCTAAAATATGACATGCAAGTCTAAAATTTTCAAAAGTACACGGGGCTTGTGTGAAATTTAGGAGGGGACTGTACGCAACAAATTTCAAGTATAGAAATAACGAGAAAAATGAGGAACAAATATGATTTTATTGATTTTAGAAAATATGAGTACAATCTCTGTATAATTCTTTTACAATGAAAAGAAAATTCCTTTGATTCGATCTCCTTGATTGTTCACGATTCAAGGGCTTCTGGAGCTTGTTCTTGAACCGTAGATTTGTCCTTCAAATCTTCACGCTGGATGAAGTGCTTGTAGGAAAGCTTGAATGAGGGCCGGGGCTTAATCTCGAACAAACAAACGATTAATCTTCCTTCAATTTCTTGAAGAATGGATTAAACAAACTTGACTTGAATCTGAAGAACAACAAACTGTATGTTTGTTCTTCAGAAAGACTTGGGTGATTTGAATGTAAGAGAGAGCTCTCAATTTTTGTGGAGAAATCTCAACTTATTGAAAGGCCAAAAGTCCGCTCTACATGAATGGAGACCTCTATTTATAGGCTTAGGGTGTAGAGTTTTTTTTTTTTTTTTTTGATTTGAGACTCAACACACCTGAACCGTTGATTTGAAGTCCTCCCTTGAGATTCTGACATATGTCACCACTTTAGAGACTATTATTTATATGGTTTCATATGATGTATATGACACATGTCACAAATAAATTGGTCCACTTATATTTTGTGGGTCCCATATTTGAGATAATTTAATGTCTTGATTTGGATTAAAATTAATAATTAACTGAATTAATTATTAATTAATCAATTAGTAATTATTAAAATTACTAAAATTTTAATGTCTACAAATGCCCCCACTTCATGGCACGTCGACATGTACGCTTGGTGTACCTGCACGGCGAGACTTGAAGTTTCAAAGTACTTGTATTGTGAGTCTTGTGACAACTTGTAGTTCATCGAACCAGCTTAGCACATGTGAGCTTCATAGTCGTTTAGCGAAACTTTTTTTTTTTTTTTTGTACTTAGGAACATAACATGATGAAATAATGGTATAATTCTCAAATTTTATGAGTATGACGCCACTTGTAGTGATCCATGTTACCATAATCACTGGCCATCATGTAATACGAATTTCAACACATTGGAGAAATAAACACATAAATTTTTTTTTCGCATATAGCTATACTTACCATTTTCCTCGGGATACTTTTCAATTATCTAATTGACTTGGTCTATAGGTAAACCGACCTCACCAACAAATATGTATCAATTTGGAAACTTAGATTTCCTTGCTGACATATGCCTCTTTTTTTCCAAACTTTTTCATCAACAAATTTAATTGCCTTGCACGTGAATATCTTGATCACCAAGAAATAGTTTACTCCAGTGTATATCATCATTGATTGAACCAATCCATGTATGTTCGAAAAGGCAAAATAAGGCACCTTTTTCAAGTTAGACAGGGTTTAGGAAACTTAACAATTTTTGCAACCAAACTTATATATACACATATGTATGGTGACATACAATCACAATTTGGAGGCTAGTTCCAAGAGAACTTCTGGTCAGAAATCGTAAGTCACTCTTCTTTCCCTTTTTTTTTTGTAATTATCAATTATATGCAGTAGACCTCCATAGCATATTAGATCAATACATACTGTCCCTAAATATGCAGTCAGAATATCCCATATATTAGCAATTATCCTCCATGTACTTTTGATATTGGCATAACACCACCCCGGACATGCATGTGATAAAACCCGGACTTGATGACCATCTTATATATGATTTGTATCTTTTTCCCCTTTTCTGATCATATGTACCTCTTTTTTTTTTTTTTGTTTTTTTGTTTTTTGTTTTTTTTTTGGGCTTAACGTTTTTTTCCTGTGGTGTTTGGGAACGCAAAGAACCAACTCCACTATTTTAAGTGTATGGACACTCTAATTTCTTGCATATGAACCTTTGCCCAGTCTAACAACTCTTTTAAAATAGATCTTTATGAAACTAATAACACCTTAGTTTTTATAATAACCAAATAAAAAAGTGAAATTTGAACTGAAATTGGGCCCATTTTAGATTCTCTCAAACGGACCCATTGGATTATGATGAACCAAAAAGAATTTTCGCTGCATCACATTTGGATGATTTGTATTCTCACAAACTTTCAGCTCCTATGAATTTGAAGAAATCATGTGTTTTAGGAAACTTCATGCATGATGATACGTATCACTTTTAATGTCTTTTGTTACCTTGTATTTGCAATTACCTAGGACTGAACCTCCTCAAATTAGCATTAAGTGGCACGTGATGTGGGTGCTTAATTGAAGCTTTAGCGCATAGTAATACCAAACAAGCCCTTACAACTTGAGTTCTTCTTTTTTTTTTTTTTTTGCCTATAGCACTTGAAGCAACTTTAGGAAACAAGAAATTTGTAGATTTCTTCAGCAATTTGGCACCTTTTTTTTTTTGGCGAGAATTTTTGGCTCTGAAAGTAAAGGCTGTTATTTTTAGAACCTACTGAAGCCGTACTTCATCCTCCTAATTTTAACAAAAGAGTCCAATCATTGTCTTAAATTTGCATGGTACTCTTGCCAATTTTGGAATACATGCATGCATGCGGGACAAATTATATTGTGCACTTGATCACCATATTTGTTTGAGAGCCTTACTTCATCTACTCTTTTTTTTTTCAGCTGCTTTCATTTTTGCACAAGATCTTCTAAAGAATTTGGAGCCTACCGATTCTTTAGTAAGCATCTCTTTTAACTTTTCTATTTGGTTAACTAAAAAAATGTAAATGTATGTACATATATTTTTGCAGGCATTCAAAGTAGCGCATTATCCGGCATCTTTGGAGAATAGCTTTGGACTTGCTACCCCAGAGCCATTAATCCTCATGGGCAAACACTCCATTGTGACTCCGATCTTTGGGGAACAGCTTTGGACTTGCTACCCCAGAGCCATTAATCCTCATGGGCAAACACTCCATTGTGACTCCGATCTTTGGGGAACAACTTTGGACTTGCTACCCATAGCCATTAATCCTTATGGGCAAACACTCCATTGTGACTCCGATCTTCGGGGACCGGCTTTGGACTTGCTACCCTAGAGCTATTAATCCTCATGGGCAAACACTCCATTGTGACTCCGATCTTTGGGGAACAGCTTTGGACTTGCTACCCCAGAACTATTAACCCTCATGGGCAAACACTCCATTATGACTCCGATCTTTGGGAAACAGCTTTGGACTTGCTACCCCAGAGCCATTAATCCTCATGGGCAAACACTCCATTGTGACTCTGAAGATCTATCTTACTTTACAGCGTGCAGTCTTTTATATGTCGCTTTACCTATTTTTTGCAATATATCTTTGTTTATTCAATCTCCGCAACGGCTAATGTTTTTCCCCCTTTTTTTTTAGATTGATCATGGTTTTTTTCAAGGATTTTAGCTCATCCCAAAAACATTTCATGTCCATAGTGGATAACAAGGATGATGAAGAGCAAACAGGCAGTATATTTTCTATTTTCACACCTTCAGCCAGCCCATTTTCACAGAAATGGCCAAAATTAGAGAGTTTACCCAAATTAATAGAATGGTCGGTTGTAGATTCTTCCGGATTACCAGATCGTATTTTTTTACAATTGCCCTTTCACTCAGATATCTCGCGTGCAAAGTCATTCAAAACCTTGGGTCGCCGAATAGTTTCAGGAGATGTACATTGGGGCTGTATTGTCACGCCCCGGATCCACACATGTGAACCCAAGACACGTGGCACGCCACCAAGGCCTTCCAACAACAATTTACAATGAAAAGGAGGGAAAACAAGCACGTTTACACCATTATGTTAAACAAATTAAGCCCAAGGGCAAAATGGTAATTAATAAGGTATAGAAAATTTTATACCAAAAGATAGGTTTTTGAGTCTCGGTTCCAACGCAACAAACGGTGCGCGAATCCGAGTTTTCTAGAGAGAGTTATGTCCGTTTCCGTAAAAGTCAACAGTGCAGCAAAATTGTGAGCGGATCGATCCGCTCAAAAGCCGGATCGATCCATTTAAGGATTTTGGTATCAGAATGCCCCCGAAAAAGGCCGGATCGATCCCCTCTTTAACCCGGATCGATCCGGGCTCAGCAGAGGTCATTTTTACTGTCAAAAACTCTGCTAAACATGCCCAAATCAATACCAAACCAAATCAAACTTCTTGGAAACTTACAAAAACATTTCAAAATCATTTCTAAACCATTTCAAAACATTCCCAAGAGACTCTAACATGTTCATATACAATAAACAAGATATGAAATGCAATCTCTCCCACATACTCCTCAAATCTCTCCCAAATCTCTCCCAAATACTCCCAATGCTATTATGATCAACCAAAACATGTTTTTAAACAAAATTTTCATTCAAGCATGCTCAAAACTACATTATCAAGGCATGGAAGATACCAACAACATTCTAAGCTTCAATTACCAAATTTACACAAGTTTTGGAACGATTAAACCAAAACTAACATATCTCTCCAAGTTTTAACATAAACTCAAGTTAACTATTACAACCACAAGTTTTGCACCAAAACTATAAGTTTAGCTCAAAAACAACTATATACATGATACTACAACATTTACAAGCTTCCTCGACACCACGAACCCCAAGCTCATCTTCCCGGATTCTCGCCGTCGTGCTCACCTACAATGGTTATTCAATAACCACTACAATATATAAGCTATATGCTTAGTGAGAGATATCAATCAAGCACACGGATGACATATCATGTTTATATTCAACTCAACAAGTAAATTGATCTCCGGATAAGCAAGTATTTCATCCACCACTACCCGCAAGTCCGCGACTCCCCCAATAGTCCACGGCACAAGCCAATGACCCACGCCACACACGTGCGGTCTAATGCCGTTGTCGGCAACAAGTGGTCGTCACCACGGAACAATCTCATGGTGGATTCATACAAGCTTTCCTTTGACCCACATAGACAACTAAACATGCTCACATAAACATATCACCGTGCTTTTCATATAATTATAGCTAAACATGGATAATTAGCTAAATAGGCATGTAATTTACACCCACATGAACACAAACACAAATCTCATCCAAACACAAGATTGAAACCACTCACCTCTTAGCAATTCGTTCCTAGTTGTGAAATTGAAGCCCAAATCTACTCCGGGTTAAAATCCTACATGAATTCGACCAACTACGGATTACCGCTCCGAATTGGGTCTCAAAAATTACGACGATTATACTCAATAAAATTAGTACCAAAACGTAGAACTCACCTCTACGAGTCCAAATCCGGTCTCGGAATTGAAATTGGATGTCGAACGCGCCGTCAATCGTCGTCGAGAAGCTCCGGCGGAACCGTCGTCTATTTTCCTCTCTAACCGACTCAATCTTGGAGAAGAAGAGATATGACCTCTTCTTTAATTCCCAGCTCAATATATGGTTTATCTTTTTATTATAAAACCCACCAATTTTCTGGTTATTTGCAATTACACCCCCGACTAGTTTTATGACTAACTATTTAGTCCTCCAAACTTAAGTAGGTATTTGTCTATGTTTCGCATGGGTCCCATAAGTGGTCCCACATAATTTTATGAAGTTACTAATTAGCCTACTAATTATATAACGTGTTCATTTCGTCCTCACCAAGGTATCCCAAATGACCACATAAATGGTCTCTAACAATAAACAATAAATTCTAAACAACATATAAATATTTCACATATGCCTTAATAAACATTTAAGCATATAAGGGTGATTCCACAACTTTGTCCCATCACAATGGAACTTTCTCAAATCATGTCTCAATTTGGGACTGCCACATTGGCCAACATTGGGTTCCCAATTTGGACACCCATAATCAACTAGTGAGTTAAAGCTCACTTAAACATGTGTTAATAAATACCAATTAATTATGCTAATGCATACCAAATCATAATTAACAATTAATCGCGGGAGCGGGTGTTACATCTCTCCCCTCCTTAAAAGAAGTTTGTCCCCAAACTTAAAGTACCTCAAGTTTCGAATAGGAATGGATACTTCTCACGCATCTCCTCTTCCCGTTCCCACGTAGCCTCTTCCACGGAGTGATTCCGCCACAAAACCATAACTAATGGAATAGACTTGGTTCTCAAAACTTGAACTTTTGCATCAAGAATTCTCACTGGATGTTCTATGTAAGTCAAGTCTTCTCTAATTTCCAACGGTTCTGGCGTAATGATATGACGTGCATCTGACACACAACGTCGCAACATTGATACATGAAACACATTATGAACATTTTCCATTTCTTGTGGTAGCTCTAACCGGTATGCTACTGGTCCAACTCTACCAATGATTTCAAATGGTCCAACGTATCTCGGATTCAGTTTTCCACGTTTTCCAAACCTCACAATCCCTTTGGTCGGTGACACCTTTAGGAACACATAATCACCAACTTCAAACTCTATTAGTCTCCTTTTCAAATCCGCATATCTCTTGTAACGACTTTGAGCTGTTTGCAATCGTTGTTGTATCACCTTAACTTTCTCTGTGGTCTGCTGAACTATCTCAGGTCCCAATAGTTTCTGTTCTCCTACCTCAGCCCAACAAATCGGCGAACGACATCTACGCCCATATAAAGCCTCAAAAGGTGCCATCCCAATACTGGATTGAAAACTATTATTATAAGTAAATTCAGCCAACGACAAGTGTTGTTCCCAATCACCTTTGAAATCAAGAACACATAATCTAAGCATATCTTCCAATATCTGAATTACCCGCTCTGACTGTCCATCAGTCTGCGGATGGAAAGCTGTGCTAAAATTCAACTTTGTGCCCATAGCCTCTTGTAAACCCCTCCAAAATCTTGATGTAAATCTACTATCTCTATCAGAGATAATAGACACTGGAACTCCATGAAGCCTTACAATTTCCTGAACATATAACTCTGCCAACTTCATCGGATCATTCGTCTTAATTGCGAGAAAATGCGCAGACTTGGTTAATCGGTCAACAATTACCCAAATACTATCATTTGATCTTCTGGATTTTGGTAAACCTGCTACAAAATCCATCGTGATGTTCTCCCATTTCCATTCTGGTACTGGCAATGGTTGCAATAATCCCGCTGATCTTTGATGTTCTGCTTTTACCCGTTGACATACCAAACACTTTGCCACGTATTCGGCTATTTCTCGCTTCATTCCAAACCACCAATAGTTCTCTCGTAGATCACGATACATTTTAGTACTTCCTGGATGAATGGAATATTTGGTGTTGTGCGCCTCTTCTAGAATCGTCAATTTAATCCCATTAACATCGGGTACACAAATTCGATTTCTATATTTCAATACACCATCCACGTAAGTGAAATCCGGTTGCTTACCCTCAGGTATTCCGTCACAAATTTTCCTCAAGTTTGGGTCTTGAAGCTGTTTCATTCTAATCTCATCCACAAGTATTGGTTGTGCTATAATAGCTGCCATCAAAGCTCCCTCAGTTCTTGGAATTACTTCAAGTTTCAATTGCTCCATTTCACGAATCAGCTTCTCTTGGGAAGTCAAAACATAAGCTAAATTACCGGTTGCCTTTCGACTCAATGCATCGGCCACCACGTTGGCCTTCCCTGGGTGATATTGGATCGATAAATCGTAATCTTTCATTAACTCCAACCACCGTCTCTGCCTCATATTCAAGTCTCTCTGAGTGAATATATACTTCAAGCTTTTGTGATCCGTGTAAATTTCACATCGTTCCCCGTATAGGTAATGTCTCCAAATCTTCAAGGCAAAGATTACCGCTGCCAATTCTAAGTCGTGTGTTGGGTAATTGGTTTCATGTGGTCTCAGTTGTCGTGAAGCATATGCAATTACTTTGCCATTCTGCATTAGGACACATCCTAGACCCTGATGCGAAGCATCGCTGAAAATAACAAACCCCTCAGTCCCAGACGGAATCGTCAATATCGGTGCTGTTATAAGTCTAGTCTTCAATTCCTTGAAACTTTTCTCACATTCAGAACTCCAAACAAAAGGAACATCTTTTCTCATTAGCTGAGTCATAGGCATCGCAATTCTTGAGAAATTTTCTACAAATCTTCGGTAATACCCGGCCAAACCCAAGAAACTTCTAACTTCTGACACATTTTTCGGTGGATTCCAATTGGCTACTGCTTCAATTTTCTGTGGATCCACTGAAACACCTGCTTTAGAAATCACATGTCCCAAAAATGCTATCTCCGTAAGCCAAAACTCACATTTCTTCAATTTACCAAATAATTTCTTCTCGCGAAGCCGTTGCAACACCAATCGTAAATGCTTCTCGTGATCTTCAACACTTTTAGAGTAGACTAAAATATCATCAATGAAGACAATTACAAATTCATCTAAGTATTCCTTGAATACCCGGTTCATCAAATCCATAAAAGCTGCGGGCGCGTTGGTAACTCCGAATGGCATAACCATAAACTCATAATGTCCATATCGAGTCCTGAACGCTGTCTTCTCCACATCCTCCTCTTTAACTTTTAGTTGATGATAGCCCGATCTCAAGTCGATCTTTGAGAACACTTGAGCTCCTTGAAGTTGATCGAACAAATCATCAATCCTCGGCAATGGATATTTGTTTTTAATGGTCAACTTGTTCAGTTCCCGATAATCAATACACATTCGCATGGTTCCGTCCCTCTTCTTGACAAATAAAACCGGTGCTCCCCACGGAGAAACACTAGGTCGAATGAATCCCTTGTCAAGTAACTCTTGTAACTGGTTCTTTAGCTCTTTCAGTTCCACGGGTGCCATTCTGTACGGTGTCTTTGATACCGGTTGTGATCCAGGTGCTACCTCAATAGTAAACTCAATCTCCCGCTCAATTAGCATGTTTGGTAGATCCTCAGGAAATACATCCGAAAACTCTCGTACTATCGAAATATCTTCTATTCTAGTCCCCGTGACACGTGTATCAATTATACTACATAGGAATCCCTGACAACCCTTTTTCAACAATTTCCCAGCCTGAATTACTGATATCATATATGGTGGTGCTGCTACACCAACCCCTTGGAAGGTAAACTCTTTTTGCCCTGGTAATTGAAAATTAACCCTTTTCTGTTCACAATTTATTGTAGCCTGATTTGTAGACAACCAATCCATTCCCAAGATTACGTCAAAGTAGTTGACGGTTAACGGAATTAAGTCAACAGTCAATACCCTGTCACCTACTCTGACTTCACATGCTTTGAACACTGAAGAGGTCACTAACGGTTTACTTAGAGGTAATGATACGGATAGATCATACCCTAAGGGTTCTGACATGCTATGTAAATGTTTGACAAATTCATGTGAAACAAACGAATGCGTTGACCCTGAATCTATCAAAATTCATGCTGGATGTGAACAGATATAAAGTATACCTGACACTACGGAGTCTGTAGCTGACATGTTCCCTGGTACGAGTTGAAAAGACTTCCCTTGCCTCTGTTCCACGCCTTTTCCTTTATCAGTGGGCGGTCCCGACCTTGCTCCGCTGGACGCCATAGAGCTTGCCCCTTGTTGTCGCTTCTTTGGACAATCTTTAGAAAAATGTCCCGGCTGCCCACAATCAAAGCATTTGCCCCTCATATCCGGAATTGAACTCACAGAGCTAGGCGGTCGTGTTCTGGATTGCGGACAATTCTTGGATATGTGCCCCACTTGCTTACAAATGTTGCACGTGCTTAGCAAATAACAAACTCCCCCATGTCGGCGATTACATGTAGGACACAACGGTCGAACTCCCTCAGTAAATGAACTTCCACCTTGACTACCTGAACCTGACCCAGGCCCTCTTGAAAATGGTTTCTTGAAGAAGCCTTGCCCCTTCCCTTTATCTTCTCCTTGTCGCTTTCCTTGTTGTCCCTGCTTGTACTTGTTAATATCTCGTTCGGCTATGAGAGCTGCATTCTGGACTTGGGCAACGGTTCCAAATTCATGAGTATCCACCCTACATTGGATGTTATCCCTCAACCCCTCTTCAAACTTTCGAGCTTTGTCTTCCTCGGTTGTCACTGTATCCTTTGCAAATCGCAGTAATTCACTGTACTTGGAGATGTATTCATTCACCGTCATATCGCCCTGTTGGAGATTCATGAATTCCCGACGCTTTTGTGCTTTAGCTGCTCGAGGAAAATATCGCTTGTAAAACTCTTCCACAAACTTATCCCAAGTGGTCGGCCTACCTTGATCAAGTAAACCCACCCACCAATTCTGAGCACCTTCTTTCAGAGTATTAGTGGAAAACGTAATCTTTTGCTCTTCGCTACATTCTATAGCACGGAATATTCGCTCCATATCTGATACCCAATGAATAGCTGTCATCGGATCCGGTCCCCCATCAAACGTAGTCGGTTTTCTCTTATAGAATTGCTCAATCGTAATACGGTCCACCCTTGGTTCAGGATTTGGATTTGCATGCCTTTCATTTACTGGTGGTACTCGATCACCAACGGCACCAACGAAATTAGTTACCAAATCCACCAAACGATCCATTCTTGCATCAAGGTCTCGGTTTTGGTCCATTTTTCACCAAATTCTTGCCTGCCAGTTACATATGCATGAATACTATACATGCTATGCCATATATCATATGATATAAATGATTAAGCAATCATAACATAGCATCAATAATCATGTGCATACATGTGATGCAACTATATGCTCAATATCTACGCGTTACTCTCAAGTCGTCGTCTCTCGTCCCAAAGTTTCTAAGCCTATTGCTCTGATACCACTAAATGTCACGCCCCGGATCCACACATGTGAACCCAAGACACGTGGCACGCCACCAAGGCCTTCCAACAACAATTTACAATGAAAAGGAGGGAAAACAAGCACGTTTACACCATTATGTTAAACAAATTAAGCCCAAGGGCAAAATGGTAATTAATAAGGTATAGCAAATTTTATACCAAAAGATAGGTTTTTGAGTCCCGGTTCCAACGCAACAAACGGTGCGCGAATCCGAGTTTTCTAGAGAGAGTTATGTCCGTTTCCGTAAAAGTCAACAGTGCAGCAAAATTGTGAGCGGATCGATCCGCTCAAAAGCCGGATCGATCCATTTAAGGATTTTGGTATCAGAATGCCCCCGAAAAAGGCCGGATCGATCCCCTCTTTAACCCGGATCGATCCGGGCTCAGCAGAGGTCATTTTTACTGTCAAAAACTCTGCTAAACATGCCCAAATCAATACCAAACCAAATCAAACTTCTTGGAAACTTACAAAAACATTTCAAAATCATTTCTAAACCATTTCAAAACATTCCCAAGAGACTCTAACATGTTCATATACAATAAACAAGATATGAAATGCAATCTCTCCCACATACTCCTCAAATCTCTCCCAAATCTCTCCCAAATACTCCCAATGCTATTATGATCAACCAAAACATGTTTTTAAACAAAATTTTCATTCAAGCATGCTCAAAACTACATTATCAAGGCATGGAAGATACCAACAACATTCTAAGCTTCAATTACCAAATTTACACAAGTTTTGGAACGATTAAACCAAAACTAACATATCTCTCCAAGTTTTAACATAAACTCAAGTTAACTATTACAACCACAAGTTTTGCACCAAAACTATAAGTTTAGCTCAAAAACAACTATATACATGATACTACAACATTTACAAGCTTCCTCGACACCACGAACCCCAAGCTCATCTTCCCGGATTCTCGCCGTCGTGCTCACCTACAATGGTTATTCAATAACCACTACAATATATAAGCTATATGCTTAGTGAGAGATATCAATCAAGCACACGGATGACATATCATGTTTATATTCAACTCAACAAGTAAATTGATCTCCGGATAAGCAAGTATTTCATCCACCACTACCCGCAAGTCCGCGACTCCCCCAATAGTCCACGGCACAAGCCAATGACCCACGCCACACACGTGCGGTCTAATGCCGTTGTCGGCAACAAGTGGTCGTCACCACGGAACAATCTCATGGTGGATTCATACAAGCTTTCCTTTGACCCACATAGACAACTAAACATGCTCACATAAACATATCACCGTGCTTTTCATATAATTATAGCTAAACATGGATAATTAGCTAAATAGGCATGTAATTTACACCCACATGAACACAAACACAAATCTCATCCAAACACAAGATTGAAACCACTCACCTCTTAGCAATTCGTTCCTAGTTGTGAAATTGAAGCCCAAATCTACTCCGGGTTAAAATCCTACATGAATTCGACCAACTACGGATTACCGCTCCGAATTGGGTCTCAAAAATTACGACGATTATACTCAATAAAATTAGTACCAAAACGTAGAACTCACCTCTACGAGTCCAAATCCGGTCTCGGAATTGAAATTGGATGTCGAACGCGCCGTCAATCGTCGTCGAGAAGCTCCGGCGGAACCGTCGTCTATTTTCCTCTCTAACCGACTCAATCTTGGAGAAGAAGAGATATGACCTCTTCTTTAATTCCCAGCTCAATATATGGTTTATCTTTTTATTATAAAACCCACCAATTTTCTGGTTATTTGCAATTACACCCCCGACTAGTTTTATGACTAACTATTTAGTCCTCCAAACTTAAGTAGGTATTTGTCTATGTTTCGCATGGGTCCCATAAGTGGTCCCACATAATTTTATGAAGTTACTAATTAGCCTACTAATTATATAACGTGTTCATTTCGTCCTCACCAAGGTATCCCAAATGACCACATAAATGGTCTCTAACAATAAACAATAAATTCTAAACAACATATAAATATTTCACATATGCCTTAATAAACATTTAAGCATATAAGGGTGATTCCACAACTTTGTCCCATCACAATGGAACTTTCTCAAATCATGTCTCAATTTGGGACTGCCACATTGGCCAACATTGGGTTCCCAATTTGGACACCCATAATCAACTAGTGAGTTAAAGCTCACTTAAACATGTGTTAATAAATACCAATTAATTATGCTAATGCATACCAAATCATAATTAACAATTAATCGCGGGAGCGGGTGTTACATGTATGTTGAAGCTTGAAGGTGAATTCAGATTCATCAAACGGTATTGGGAATGGACTGAGTATATTCTTAGGAATTATTCAACAATACTTCAGACAGCCCATATATACAACGCCATTTATGCCTCGCTGTATGCGTATGACCGGAATCCTGATATTATGAGAGCATTCTGTGAAGCTTGGTGTCCAGCTACTAACATACTTCACACATCTGCAGGCGAGTTGTCTATATCTCTATGGGATTTGCACCTACTAGGCGGTCTTTCTGTAGTTGGTGAGATTTATGAGGAAATCATCCCGAGTGCTTTGGAATTAACTGGGATAGACAAAAAGGCAAACACCTAATATGTTCCTAAAAGCTGCCCATTCTAGTTCTCAGCTTACCATTTCTTACGGAAAAGGAAGGGGAGGAATTCTCAAGTGTCAATCGCTAAATGGGTTGAATTTTGGTTTAGAGGAGACGAAAAATACAAATTTAATAAACCCCAAACTCGCAAGTCTAAAAGTGTCACTCGTCCTAAGTCAACTCAGAATCCTACTGGAGACCTTGATGAGCCTCGAGCTAGGACACCAAAAGAGGATTTAGTTTTCGCAGATCCTAGGATTAGTATTACTTTTCATGATAAGACATACTTAGCTGCATTTCTTTCTTGTTGGTTGTGCGTGTTCATCCTCCCAACTAACAAAGGAAACATCATTCGCCCGGGAACTTTCAAAGTTGCAAGCTTCTTGGACGGAGGTCGTACGTACAGCCTTGATGTGCCTGTGTTGGTTAGTATCTATGATGGGTTGAATAGATTATCTAAATCTTCATATCCTGGGCGGTCACATGCGCATTTGCCCTTTCATTACGTGTACGGATGGCTAGCTTTTTATTTCAGTACACACTACTTAATTCCTCACGAGACGCAAGGGGCTGTGCAAGGACCCAAAATGTCCAGATACTCAGGTGCAGGTGGCGCCAAATATTTTGATAAACGTGAGGCTCAAGAACTTATCCACAATGGTAGCCAAGCAAAATGGTGCGAAATCATGCTCAACAACAGCAATGAGACATTTATTAATGATGGAAATCTATGTCTTCCACAACAAAGCTATTTCCTTAGCCTTCGTTCGAGCTACTTGGTATTGCGTCAAGAAAGCTCTATCATCGTTGAACCTTATAGTCCCAATTGATTTAGCAGACAATTTGGGTATTGTCAAGACATACCAGGTGACTTAAAAGATGATGTTCGTTCTGCTACCTGGAGGCAAGCTCTTGAATACTGGCGCATATGCCTCGCAAAGGGTACCTTTGCCAACGTACTTTTACCTGCGCATTGTAAATACCCAAATATCCATACTACTCAAACTTACCGAGAATGGTGGTCAACCAGGCATGGTGACTACTTAAGTAATGGGTTGGAGATTTTTATTGAGAGTACAAGGTCGTCCAAATCCAAGCGAAAGGAGCATAAATCCCAAGAAAGCTCTGATTCGGAAGAGTTGCTAGATTTGGAAGATGATGGTGATGACAGTGATGGTGGTGCTAGAGCTGCTAAAAACATAAGTAAACCACCCGTTCCACTTCCTTCATTAGTTCACCAGATTTCTGAAGGCACACCAAGCATGAAAAGATCTCACCCAGACCGTCATCTTAGCATTGTGGAGGGAGAGCAAGTAGGGGACTCTCAAAAGCATGATGAGGATCCTTACAAACAGTCTGCTCCTAAAAAGAATAAATCTTCGGTGCTTCCAAGGATTGTCCTTCGCAATACTAACCTTGAAACCTTTTTTGATGGAGTTCCCAGCTCGTCGTGTGCAATCATAGGGACACATGAACAGGTAATGTCCCTTAACTCCTTTTTTTTTAACAACGTTTGTACTTGATTTCTTACCCCACACTTTTTGCCAGTTAGGAGAATGCGAACTAGTTGTCAGGAAAGACAATGAAAAGGACGACGATGAAAAGACTTTGGAGGCTAATGCTTTTAGCTGTAGCGAAAACTCGGTAGTTGGGCCATTGCACGATGACTCAGGAACCAAGACGCTTGAGAACACACCAGATATTACCTCCCAAGCTACGAAGGTAGATACATACCTTGGGGGTCATACCATTGTATCACAACCTAATGTCGTTCCTACACGTTCATGTTCTACGTATCAACCTAGCAATATCGCTTCGTCTTTTGTCAAGAGGGCGATTGAAGAGTTAGGAGCTGACTTGCTAAAATTACATAAGGAGGCCTCACTTAATCGTGTCTCTAAGGTGCATGAAGTTGCTTCATCCGTATACAAGAGCATTAGTAATCTTAATGGTGACCCATACCCCTTAAAGACCATTGTAGATTCATATGTGGGCAGTATAAATGCGTACTTAGAATTTAAAAAGCAGCTCAATGGGTGTGTATCCGCGCATGACATAGCAACCAAAAGGGTTAAGGCAACAAAGGACCTTGAATTTGTCAAGTCCAACCTCATGACAGCAAAGCAGGATCAAAGTGATTTCGTTTCTGCTTTAGCTGATGTCAAGAAGAAAAGAATCACTCTTGAGGCGACATTACATTCTCTGTTGCAGGAAGAGTCGAATATGGAAGGAGACTTGAAGGCTAAGAATGTCGCAGTGGAAACAGCTAAACATCAGGTAGAAGCAGCAGAAAAGGTTCTACATGATGTAACTTTGATTCCAATGGTAACACTGAAGATGCAGACATGCTACAAGATTTACGCAGACAGGTCGAGAGTCTTCAGTCATCACTTGATTCTTCATGTTGGATGGACAGATGTATTTAGAGAGTTTTTCGTTTTTTTTTTAGTTAGCTTTAGTAGCTTAGTAACTTTATCTAAATGACATTATTATAGCTTACTTTCAATAAGAAATGACATCCCTTTTCCTTTCTGAAATGCTTATTCACTTTGTCCATTTACAATTGCCCTTCTCATGAAGTAAGAATACTGCATTCCATGTTGTGATTGTTAACAAGTCTCATCAAATTAACCATGCATTCTATCGATAGTGATTTGCACGTGCTCTTCAATAATGTTGACTGAACTTGAATTTCAAGTTGCCTACGTACCCTAAGTAAGGGATCAAGTCATTACGTAGTTCAAAGCATTTTTTCTCAAAGACAGAATTTTTTTTTATGTGCCGTACACAGTTTATACTCGTGCGGGCCAGGAGTGCGGCGTGCTTTTATGGATAGTATCTTTTTAGGAACATCCCATTGATTGGACCTAAACGTAATCCATCTTTGTCAACGATCTTGTAGGCACCGCTGGTGTAGACTTCACGCATGACATAAGGACCGTCCCACTTTGACATAAACTTATTGCCAGTGCGATGACTAAGTATAATGGGTCTTCTAACCGCTAATACTAAGTCTCCAACTTGAAAGGACCGATGTCGTACTCTCTTGTTAAAAGCTTTAGAGAGTCGTGCTTGATAGCATTCCATTCTTTGCTGCGCTTCGAGTCTCTTTTCATCCAACGCTTCTAGTTCTTCGAGACGTAAACGTGCATTTTCTTCATTTGTTAGGCCCTCTTGTAATGCAATCCTCAACGATGGGATCTGTTGCTTTAATGGCAAAATGGCCTCAACACCGTAAACGAGTGCATATGGAGTGGCTTGTGTAGATGTTCTATGAGTTGTACGATACGCCCATAATGCCTCGCCAATCCTCTTGTGCCAATCCTTCTTTGACTTGGCTACCACTTTCTTAAACAAGTTGCACAGGGTTTTGTTGAACGCCTCTGCAAGACCATTGGCTGGAGCATTGTACATAGAGGAGTTCTGTTGTTTGAAACTGAACTTCTCGCATAACTTATCCACGAGAGAATTGTAGAAAGGTTTTCCATTGTCGGTAATGATGTATCTGGGAACACTGTACCGAAAGATGATGTTAGTCTTGATGAAATCAACGACAGTTTCCTTTTTCACTTCTCTGAGCGGGACAGCTTCAGCCCATTTTGAGAAATAGTCAGTTGCCACTAAAATGTACAAGTGACCTCTAGAAGACTTTGTTAGAGGTCTTAATACATCAAGTCCCCATGCTTCAAATGGCCAAGAAGATACAGTAGGGTGTAACGGTTCTGGAGGTTGATGGATAAAGTTTGCATAAAACTGACAAGCTTGACATCTTTTCGCATATTCCATGCAATCTTTCACCATGGTAGGCCAATAATAACCCATTCTTTTTACACAAAAGTGAAGGTTTGGTCCAGACTGATGGGCCCCACATATTCCAGAATGCACTTCCTCCATAGCTTGAGTTGCTTCAACTTCTCCAAGGCAGCGCAGAAATAGTCCTTCAAAGGAACGTCGAAACAAGGTATCTTTATAATATATGAACCGTGGAGCTTGCCATTTTATCTCAGCCTTATGACGTAAGTCTTTTGGAAGTTTTCCATGTTCCAAGTAGTCGATGAGAGGTCTCCGCCAATCGTCTGCTTTAATGGCTAAAAATGAGATCAAGTTAACCTCCTCTAACGTGCAATCGAGTAAGTGAGGTAACACCCACCGTTGGCACACAAGAATGTCGACCTTTTCATCTTCCAATAATGCATGCTAGCGTTGTAGCCAAGTTCGCCAAGGCATCTGCCAGTCGATTATCTTTTCTAGGAACATGTTCCAACACGACACTATCAAACTTTTCCAAAAGATGGGAAGCATATCAAAAGTATGGCAACAAGTCATCTTTTCTAACTTCGTAGTCTTTGAGAAGCTGGTTAACAACTAACTTTGAATCACCATAAATCTCTAAGTCAGGAATTTTCATTTCTACTGCCATTTCAAAGCCAATGATTAAAGCTTGATACTCGGCAACGTTGTTAGAGCACCTTTCACCGAGTGTAAAAGCGTATGTAAAAATTTGCCTTTGTGGTGAAACCAAGACTATGCCTGCCCCCGCTCCATCAAACCGTGATGCTCCATCGAAAAACATCATCCATAGGGGAAGTATATCAATGAATAGTACATCTTCATCAGGGAAATCTTCTGAGATTTCCCAATCAGCTGGGATTGGGTGATCAGCCAAGAAGTCGGCTATAACTTGTCCTTTAACTACCTTTCGAGGGACGTAAATAATTTCAAATTCATTGAATAAGATTGACCATCGTGCAAGTCATCCTGAAAGAACTGGTTTGGACATGACGTACTTTATAGGATCGGCTCTTGCCACTAAGTGAACTGTGTGAGCTAAAAATTAATGTCTTAACTTCTGTGATGCAAAGACCAATGCTAGACATGTCTTTTCAATAGTAGAATACTTTAGCTCTGTCACAGTCAAGCAACGACTCAAGTAATATAATGCTTTTTCCTTGCGCTCTTCATTCTCTTACGCAAGGAGATCCCCAAGTGATTCTTCCTGCGCAGCAATATAAAGTACAAGCGACTTTCCTACTATGGGAGCTCCTAACACTGGGGGATTAAGCAAGTACCTCTTTATGTTATCCAAAGCATTCTAACAAGCTTGATCCCATATGAAAGGTACGTCCTTCTTCATAAGACGACTGAAAGGTTGGCATCGTCCGACTAAATTTGAAATGAATCTGCAAATAAAAGCGAGTTGACCTTGTAAGCTTCGTAATTCATGCAAATTCTTAGGTGGTGACATTTTTTGAATAGCATCAATTTTGGCTGGATCAACTTCAATGCCACGATGTCGAACAATGTAGCCCAAGAATTTTCTTGAAGTAACACCAAAAGCACACTTAAGGGGATTCATTTTAAGTTGATATTTTCTCAACCTATTGAACACCATACGTAGATCATGAAGATGGTCCTCCCTATTCTTGCTTTTGACTACCAAGTCATCAATGTAGCACTCCACATTTTTATGGAGTACGCCATCAAAGATCTTTTGCATTGCACGTTGGTAAGTAGCCCCTGCATTCTTAAAACCAAATGGCATAACTTTGTAACAATAAATGCCTTTTGGGGTCTGAAAAGAAGTCAACTCTTCATCTATAGGGGTCATCTGTATTTGATTATAACCTGAGAAACCGTCCATGAAGGAAAGAGCTTCATGTCCTGTAGTTGCATTGACTGTCAGTTCAGTAATAGGAATAGGAAAGTCATCTTTAGGACAAGCATTGTTTAGGTCGCGAAAGTCGACACAAATGCGTGTCTGTCCATTCTTCTTTTTCACCGGGACTATACTTGAGATCCAAGTGGGGTACTTTACTTCTCGAATAAACCCCGCTTCAATCAACTTATTGATTTCTTCTTCTATTTTTGGAACAAGCTCTGGTCTAAAGAAACGTTGAGCTTGCTTGACTGGCCATGCTCCATGTTTGATTGCAAGGTTATGTACTGCAATTTTGGGGTCTAGACCTGGCATTTCTTTGTATGTCCAAGCAAACAGATCCTTATATTCAAACAACAATTCAAAGTATTTTTCCTCTTCTGAAGGCTCCAATAGCGTGCTGATTAAGATTGGTCTAGGTTCTTCTATTGTCCCTAAATTCAGCTCCTTGAGCTCGTCTACAGTAGGTTGCCCCCCGTCTTCGAGTGTTGAGGGTGCTTTATTAACATCATCCCAGATGGAGTCGTCATCGCATGCCTCTTCGAATGTAATATGATAAGATGATATATAAGCTACTTCTTCATTGTCAGCTTCTTGGTTCCTGAGGTCATCTTGGTTTGTCAACACGATAGTTCACCGTTTAGCTTTCAACACATCATACACACTTACATCTAGCTCGGTAGTGCGTTTCATGCGAGAGGGAATCAAACTCCGAGTTTCAATATCTTTCTTTCTTTCAATTTTGATCCTTTCAGGAACGTCATTGTTACGTCTCCTTGTAGGCAAGAAATTTGTTTTGGTGATTTGAGAGGAGACTAAATTCCATAATTAAGGGGTTTGATTTTCCTCCATTTGATTGGAAGTACCCAGCCTATTAAAAGCAGAAGTACGAGGCATGAGTTTCGCACGAGGGAATGAAAGATTTTCGTTTGGTACACGATCACCCAACCTCTCGAAGACGGAAGTACTTGAAGATGATGTTCCAATGCGGTCAAACGCCGAAACACGAGAAGTATGTTGCGAATTTTTTTCGTCATCAATTTCTTCTACCGTAATGTACTAGACATTTGCTTCCTTGCTTTTCCTTCTGACTGGAATACGAATAGGTTCCTCAGGAGTGAATCCTAGACCAGTTTTGGGTAGGGTAATCATGTGTCCTTGTTGCCTCAGCTTATTTTGAGTTTCAGTGAGACCATGCACCTTCTCTCCTGTAGATTAGGGGTTAAGGACTCCAAGGGGTGTAGGATTCGAGAAATCATATCCCGACTTTGCCATTAACTTATATGCTTTTGGATCAAACCCTTCAATTGTTCTTTTGTCAGGGAGTGCTCCATGTTCTGTCGTTATTCCAGATGGTTTAACAAACCCTTTTAAAGGAGTTTTCAATGAATCATCTCGTTCAACCTTGGTAAGCGGAATGGTTAAACTTTCTTTTATAAAGTGTATATCTTCTGGCTTTGCTCCTATGAGAGATTTTCTTTCTGCTTTCTCATCTTTAGAGAATTCAATGAAAGGTGACTCTCCTTCTTTGCGGTAAGACAATGGCACATACTTAAAAATTGATGATGAGGTCTTGACACTCACCGATGATTCCAGCTTTTTGAGGCAGAACAACCTTTGAAAGATCATCACTCTCGTTTGCCGTAATGTCAGTGAGAGGAACTTCTACATGTTTATCTTTTTTGTGCTCGCCATTTCCTTTTAAAGAAGTTTTTATGGAAAGAGCCTCTAATGCTGCATCAGTATCAGTATCAGTATCGATGTAAAACTTTGCATCAGCAAAGTAAGCTTCAGCCTCAGTGAATGGCTTCATATCTCCTATCACTGTCTTTACGCCACCTTTATTGAACTTCAAGCACTGATGAAGAGTCGACGGGATGATTCCGTTCCAATGGGTCCAAGGTCGGCCCAATAACATGTTATATGATGTCTTCGTATCAATCACGTGAAATAAAGTGTCTGCCTTTAATTCTCCAACTGTGAGAGCGACACGAATCATTCCAATTGCTCGTTGGCCTCCTTAGTTGAATCCTTGTATGATAAGGCGACTAGAAGATAGTTCGTCGATCGTTATACCAAGGCGTTTCATGATAAATTTTGGCATGATATTTACCGCTGATCCTCCATCAATGAGAATGCGATTAACCTTTTGTTCTCTTATGAAACCCGAAACAAAAAGTGGGGTGTTTATTAATCTTTGATGATTTAATGAAGATTTTATCATGTGTTAGGGGAATTGGGAGGCCAGAAAAATGTTCATCTATCAGCAGGGTTTGTAGGTCAGAAAATATTGATGTACTATTCCTGCAAGAAACTAAGTGTTCTGAAATCGGGTGGAGGAAAGCCAGATATCTATGGGGTAAAGATTCTTTTGAATTCATAGTGTCCCCCTCTAGGGGGCTAGTAGGTGGTTTATGTGTAATTTGGAGTAAGGATCATTTTAAAGTAGAAGGTCAGCATGTTGCGGAAAGATGGATTTGTATTTGGGGAAAGGGGAAGTTGGATAGCTCTCAACTCATCTTCCTCAATATTTATGCATCATGCAATGTTGTAGAAAAACAAGTCTTCTGGCGTGAAATTCTGAATTTTAAGCAATCCATTCAAGGGTGTTGGTGTATTGGGGGATATTTTAATTCTGTGTGAAACAATGAAGAAAGATCGGGGTGCGCAAGGAAAGGTGGTGGAATCGATGATTTTAATCAATTTATTGCTGAGGGGGAGCTATTCGATTTACCGATGATTGATAAGAAATTTACTTGGTTTGGCCTAGACTAAAAAAAAAGCAGGCTAGATAGATTTCTAGTCTCTCAAGAGTGGATCGATAAATTTAGGAATTTAATACAAAGAATTGTGAAACGTAGCCTGTCGGACCATTACGCAATTTTGTTGGAAACAGACAGGTACAGATTGGGGCCCAAGCATTGGACTCTAAATTTATTTATTCTTTTAATGAATGGTGTGAGGATCCAGCTAGGCTTAATAGAAGGGTTGAGGTGAATTTAGTTAAACATAGGAGTGCAGTTCGATGGAAAAATCCATTCACTGGAATGTTGAAAATCAATGTAGATGGATCGGCTTGGGGTAAACCGGGGTTTGGCTGGGTGTGGAGGAGTGTGTACATATATATATATATATATATATATGTACATGCAAGGGCATATCCAGGATCTCTTGGAGGGGTGGGCTAGAGAGGGATGTGTCATGTGTAACATTGTCGAATTTATGTGGGGGTTTGGGGGCAGCGCCCTCGAGGCGAATTTTTTGGAGTCTATTTATATATATTTATGGATAAATTTAATTTTATATCACATTTCATTTTAATTCCTTTGTTTCAATTTTCTATATCTATGATTTTTTTTTACATCAAATAAAAGCAGATTATTTATCTCATAAAACAAATAAGATTCTTATTTATAAGTCACTTAGTGTAAAACAACAATCTCAAAAAAAGGGACAAAGTCAAGTTTTTTGGGGGGTTTTCTTGAAATTGGGTCCTTTTTTTTTAAGATAACTTGAGCCTTTTTAGATTTTTGTTTGTCTTTTAGAGTGTTGACTACCTTATAACACTTTTTTTTTTAAATATATATTTATATATATATATATATATTTATTTATATATATATAATAAAATAATGAAATGATAGTGACTCCTACCTAGGAGTATTAGATTTGTAATGTATGTCACTATATATGTATTATCAGTTTTTTTTTTATACGAGAAATGTATATCACTTTGTAAGCCTTTGGGCTGGGCTAAAGGCAGAAGAAAAACAATTGCGCTGGGCTATATGGCTTATGGGCTGGGCTAGAGGCAAAGTTTAAACAAACTTCTTGGACATGCTGCCCTGGGCTACAGCCCAGCCCCTATACGCCCTGGTATACATGTGACTTTTGTGTGTGTGTGTATATATATATATATATATATATTTTGGCTTTGGTTCACGTGGCTATTGATTTGTGTGACTTGTGAGCAAACATGGTCCATACAACTTGAGCACACGACTTTCAACATATTCTAGGACGTAGACAGGGACTGCAGACAACAGATAGGTTCTCTGTCATAAGTCACATTCATCAAACCATTTCTCTTTGTCTGATTTCATTATTTCTTCTCTCTTTTTTAATTGATTATTATTGTTTTTTTTTTTTTTTCTCCTATCATACATCAACTTCAGAATTCCTACTCATCTTCAAAAAAAAAAAAAAAAAAAAATTATACTAATAAAACGAAAATATCCCATTTTTGTTCGCCCAGCTCACTCAGATCTCTATTGGGTGATATGTATTCTGTTTCATTCACATTTTATCTTTATATTATTAACATAATTATTAAAATAGACCACATATCACCCAATAAAATCTGAATGAACAAAAATGTGGTGAGCAAAAAAAACTCTCAATAAAAACCAACAATCAATAGTAACTAAGATTTTCTCAAGAGAAATTAAATTATTGTTTGGTCATATGGTGCTTCCGATCAATAAACTATTAGTGGATACAAGAGTTCATACAACTATTATTACACATTAGTTATTGACTAATTTTTTGGTGACATCTTTCATACAACTTTCATACAACCTCCTAAAAAGTTGTGTCTATCTCTCTCATGAGATGTCACTGGACCCCACAGTGACACAGGAAAGAGATAGACACATATTTTAAGAGGTTGTATGAAAGTTGCATGAAAATTGTTACCAAAGAATTACCCTTAGTTAGTAGGAGTGTTTTTTTTTTTTTTTTTTAGTTTTCTGCAATAAAACTGGCGATTGAATAGTGAATTTTTTGGGTACGAGACTTTTAAGTACTAGTCGGAGCCACATGTCACCTATGTAAACATTGTGATTTCAAACCAACCAATAATTCAGCCACTCTATGGGCAATCCAAAGCCAGATAAATCATGAATGACTTTATAAGGGGTACTTTTGTCATTGTGGCCCCTTAAAAAATTTAGGGAACTTTAATCAAATGCCCTAGAAGATAAACTTTTTTTGTCTTAGGATCATCCATTTCTTATTTTAGTAAAGTTTATCACCAGGAAATTTTTACACCGGGACCCGATTTGACCAATTTTTACTAATCAAGATTTTTGTGACCAAAGTTAAAAACCATTTGGAATTACACAGTAGATATAGCTCGTTGGATGTCGAGTTGGGCCTTTAGGTCTTTCCAGACTTCATTAGATAAGTCGAGTATTCAACCTCCACTACTTTCCCTTGTAACAAAAAAAGGGTTAATTAAACCTTTTACCCTCATAGTTTACACTCAATAGTACTTCACCTCCCAATGTTTCAAAGTTGATAAAGTAGACCCTGAACTTTCAACTTTGTGTCAATTTGCACATTCCACAATAAAAATTCATTAGAAACTCTAGCAAATTAAAAACGTTATTATTCGTTAAAATTCATTAGAATTCTATCAAACAATTCCATAGAATTTTGCAAGTTGAAACTTCAAGATCTAATGTGTCAATTTTTAATTTGTGGGAGACAAAATGTTATTGACTGTAAACTAGGAGGGTGCAAAGTGTCATCAATCCTAAAAATAAATAAAAATCGAGTTTGCCTTTAAACACACGGTACACACCCGTTATGTAACATTTGTTGTTTTTGGTTTTCAAATTTTGTTCTCATTTTTGTTATCTAGATTGACAAGAACTTGCTCAAAAAATGGAAACGAAAACCAAAAATCAAAACTACAATGCTAGGGTGATAACACTTTTTACAAACACACTCTATCTTTCTCATAGGTGGTACTATGTGGTCCATTGAAATGATCCGAACCCCACAGTGCCACCCAGAAGAGAGATAGAGTGTGTTTGTAAAAAAAATTTGTTACCCAAATATTACTCAAACCAAAAATAGCATGTTATACAAAACGGCCCACAATAATTCAATAGAAATTTTGGGAAAAGTCTCTCATTCTAGATTAATTATTTTTAAAAGACAACCCATTTTTTTTTTTAGATCAATACTTCATGACTAGTGAAACTTAAATGGATCAAGTCCCTACATTTTAAAAGTTATGTGAAATTTCACATAACTTTTTATGTGAAATTTCACATAACTTTTATAACGTATGGTCTTTCACTAAAATAATAATATAAAAAAATAAAAAAATATGGGTTGGACCTAATATTTAAAAAGTCTATTTTAGAGGTCTTTTGACTAAATATTCCATAATTCAACAGTTAAAAGTTGGCTTAGTTACAAAATGCACCCTTGAAGTTTGATCACTGTCTCATTTTAGTCCCTGAAGTTTTAATTGCATGAATTTGGTCCTTGGAGTTTTTAAATAGAAAAAATGCGGTCCAAATGTCCAATTTTGTGATATAATTTGACAAAATTTACATACATACTATGCACTATCACACTTTATAGGGACAAAAACGAAACACTTCTGCTTCCTTCTCGAGCTACTAAGCTCTTTTTAGAAATTGGAAGAGTTTCTCAATATACAAGTGTTAAAGATCAACGATCCAAATATGCTAATTCATACTCCATTCATGCATTTAGTACTAGGGATGAAACACTTCGGTTCGGTTTGATTTTTTTCAGTTTTTTGGCACTAAAAAACTGATTGACTATGCTCGGTTATGTCGGTTTTTTCGGTTTTTTCGGTTCGGTTCGGTTCAATTTTTGGCTTATAATATATTTGAAAAAAATAGACCAAAAAGACTCGATTTTTTCGGTTCGGTTTCTGTTTTCAATTGTTGTCGTTTGGATTCACCCCTAGTAAATGCTACTTTCTTGACTTTCTAGTTTTTTTTTTTTGCTAGAACTGTTAACTTTCTAGTTGCTCTGTTTTAGAGCAGTCTTGACTCTAATATAGTGGAGCAATCTTCCATACCACTCACTCGTATGATACAACCAAATATTTGACATATATCGATAAGAATTGTTTGTACATTTATAACAAATGTTTGTACTAATGTAAAAAATGTTGTACCCTTTTAAGAAATATTTATATGTGGTAAGAAAATGTTGCACTCTTATAAGAAATGATTGTACCAAATTAAAACCACTTGTGATTTATTCGTGGTAATAAATCTTTGTATTTATGGTAAGGGAGCTTTGTACGCATGATAAGAAAACTTTGTACTTGTGACCTTTTGTGTTTGTGGTAAAGGAGCTTTGTACCGATGATAAGAAACCTTAGTACCTATGGTAAGAAAACCTTTGTACTTATGGTATGGAACCTTTGTACCCATAGTACAAATATTTCTTACCATTGCATGTCAAGTGATTTGGTTATACCATACAACCAAACCATTTGATTGTATGGTAGCATTCTCCATGATATAGTATATATATGGAATGACAATAACTGAAAAAAGAGAAGTACCATAGTAAAAATCAAAAGCATTGTGTAGCCATGGTGTAACGACCTGGTGCATGTGTTAGGATTGTGCCTAAAATTCCATCAGTGGAATGATTTCCTAATTATGATTGGATTCCTTATTTGGTGGTTTCCTTATCAAATAAGGATTCCTTTGATTGTGGAAGTTCCTAGTTTATATAGGAATGTGTGTAAGAGTATTTCTTGTTGTATAAGACTTACCATAGGGGTAAATCCTACTACAACTAGGATTAGGACTATACAATTTCTATAAATATAGGGCTTACTCAAGGGATTGATAAGATTGGTTGGAAATCTTCTACATACACAAGAGAGGGCTGCAAACTAGTGAGGGAGAGATTAGTTTCTAGCAATTGTGTGTGTCATATAACTTGGTTGGAGAGTTATACACGTGAGGTCTTGAGTGCTTGTAATCTTCATATTAATCGTAGTGATCGCCTTTGCACGTGGACGTAGGCATTGTTGGGCCGAACCACATTTAAATCTTGTGTGTGTTGGTTTGCTTGATTTTCTTTCGTGGTTGTCTCGTTCTTGTTTCTTTTTTCTCCATAATTGTGTGTGTGGTTTTCTTGTTGTGGTTGTGGGCCCATTCCCAACAAGTGGTATCAGAGCTCGGTTGAAAATCCATGGCAGCTGGAGATAGTTCGCTCGGGGATATGCGAATGGCAATAGAAAAGTTCGATGGCAAGAAGAATTTTAGCATGTGACAAGTGCGTATGAAGGACGCCTTAGTGCAACAAGGTATAGAGGATGCATTGTGCGGTGAAGATAACAAGCCGAAAGGGATGACCGACAAGATGTGGAAGAGGATTAACTCTAAAGCTGTTAGCACCATGCGGCTTAGTTTGGTGGACGATGTGGTGTATGACGTCATGGGGGAGACCTCCGCAAAAGCTTTGTGGGAAAAGCTTGAGGATCTCTATTTGGGGAAGAACTTCACCAACTGTCTTATGTTGAAGCAAGAGTTGTACTCCTTTAGGCGGAAAGAAGGAGTTGATCTTCAAGCCCATATAGGTGAGTTTAACAAGTTATTGTGCGAGTTATCCAACGTTGGCTTCAAACTAGATGACGAGGACAAAGTTATCATTCTCCTTACGTCGATAAAATCTACCCATAATCAATTATTCAATACATTATTGTATGGGAGAGATACCATAACGGTGGAACAGGTGAAGAAAGCTCTATTCTCTAGCGAGAAGATGGATAACAAAGAGAAAAAGTTAGAAGATGCACAAGCACTTGTTACACAAAGAGAGGCCAAGGCAAGGGAAGAAGAACTCTAGTGGAGGCGGTAGTGGAGGAGCACGACATAGAACTCCTATGAAGGATAAGGAGTGTTACTATTGTGGAGAGAAGGGTCACTTTATGCGAGATTGCCCAGGAAAGAAAGATAATAGTGGTACCGCTACAAACGTGTTAGAACATTCGGATGAAGATGTCGTAGAAGTCATGACAATTACAGAGGAAGAGAAGAAAACCACGGATTCGGTTCTTGATTCAGCTTGTTTTGCTCACTTGTGTTCGCATGTAGATTGGTTCTCGTCCTACAAACCGATGGAGGGAAAAGTCTATATGGCGAACAATACAGTTGGAGAAATCAAGGGTGTTGGAACCGTTCGAATCAAGACTTCAAATGGGTTGACAAGGCTTTTGACAGATGTGCTTCATGTTCCGGGTTTGAAGAGAAACATAATTTCCTTGGGAATGTTGGATTCCAAAGGATGATCGTTTGTCGCGAAGAGAGGCTTCATGAAGGTGAAGCGGGATTCTCGTATAATTTTCTTAGGAAAGAAGGTTGGAAATTTGTACGTTTTGTTGGGAAGTACAGATTTTGGAGATATCATGAAGAATAAGAGGGTATGGAAGCCGGTGGGGAAATCTATTGAGGGAATAGATGATGAGGCTCTAACAACTTCGATGATGACAACTTCTACTCAAGGTGAAGACAACCACAATAGCAAAGTGGGAGCTCGTGCGTTTCGTATTTGACGACGTTGGCGATCTTAAGTTCATGGGGGATGTGAACTTGAGTGATGGTGTAGCTTAATAGCTTGGGGGATGGCAAAGGTGATGCACTATCGATGTGGAAGTTGAAGATTACAAGATGAAGACTCTGAGGACTGATGGGAAGGAATTTGAGGCAAGGTGAAGATTGTTAGGATTGTGCCTAAAATTCCATTAGTGGAATGATTTCCTAATTATGATTGGATTCCTTATTTGGTGGTTTCCTTATCAAATAAGGATTCCTTTGATTGTGGAAGTTCCTAGTTTATATAGGAATGTGTGTAAGAGTATTCCTTGTTGTATAAGACTTACCATACTACAACTAGAATTAGGACTATACAATCTCTATAAATATAGGGCTTACTCAAGGGATTGATAAGATTGGTTGGAAATCTTCTACATACACAAGAGAGGGCTGCAAACTAGTGAGGGAGAGATTAGTTTCTAGCAATTGTGTGTGTCATATAACTTGGTTGGAGAGTTATACACGTGAGGTCTTGAGTGCTTGTAATCTTCATATTAATCATAGCGATCGCCTTTGCACGTGGACGTAGGCATTGTTGGGCCGAACCACATTTGAATCTTGTTGTGCTGGTTTGCTTGATTTTCTTTTGTGGTTGTGTCGTTCTTGTTCTGTTTATCTCCATAATTGTGGGTGTTGTTTTCTTGTTGTGATTGCGGGCCCATTCCCAACAGCATGTGGGTGGGCTGTGCCTTTGTGACTGTAGTAAGTGCTGACAAGCTACACATTATGGGAAGTTTGTCCCACATCGCCTGAATGTAGAAAAGTAACGGGTTGTATATGTGTGGTTCCAAGTCTCTTTAGTAAGAGGCCTTTTGGGCAGTGGCCCAAGAACAAAACTGTGAGGGCTCAGACTTAAAGCAGACAATATCTTACTGAACGAGATTGGGTCGTGACACATGGTGACTCAAGTCAAAGTACTAGGAATAGCACTATACGTTTTGCTAACATTTTTTACTTGACCAAATCACAACAAATAATAGTGTTGTAGGTGCCTTTGTGGCTGTAGTAAGTCCTGACAAGCTACACATTATGGAAAATTCGTCCCACATCGCCTGAGTGTGGAAAAGAAATGGCCTATATATGTATGATTCCAAGTCTCTGTAGTAAGAGGTGGCAGTGGCCCAAGAACAAAACTGTGAGGGTTTAGACCCAAAACAAACAAAATCTTACTGAGCGAAATTGGGTCGTGACACATGGTGACTAAATCAAAGTACTAGGAATAATACTATACGAATTGCCAACATTTTTTACTTGACCAAATCACAACAAATAATAAATATTAGGAGTTACATGGGATTTATCTAACTGAAGCCAAGCTAAACTAACGAGAGGGAAAGGCCCCGTTAGGTCGTAGTGAGCCATCTCAAGACAGACCCAACATAGTCTCTGGTATATGGGCGACGACTAAGCTTCATTATATGGCAATTTAAGCTAGCACTCGTTTTAGCATATCATCTCTCTCGATTCCAAATCCATAAGAGGCGGAGTTCCAAAGTATACCGAGACTAGCTATGACAGATCCATTTAGAGATCGAGCCCCTCCAGAAGTAGAGATAGAGGCAAAGAGAGCTTTTGATTATCCAGTTCTATATCGAAAAAGAGTAGTTAATCCACCGCAACGGGTGGGTTCCCATGCTAGCTTTGTTGCGGGTTTAACTGGAACTGGATCCTAGCTAAGACATGAGGAAAATTTCCTTTCTCCCGACCGCATATGCCTCATCTGCTTATGCCCAGTCGACTGGTGATGAACTCACTATGGTTATTCAACGTTGAACTCAGAGTTTTCTACATCGTAGACGGCTAAACATAGCCTAGGTTTTGATCTGTCAAACCCAACCCCATTATTAGTAGCCAAAGTATAGGTCCGCGTGAGGTCAAAGTCAGTTGCCATCCATTCGCTCGCTGTTCAACAAAGACCATCCGACACCTGCTATCTTTTGCCCCTGATTGTCGTTCCTCTGCTGCTGCGATTGCTGTTGTTGTCGGGGGCGTTCCAATATCCTCACCCGCTTATCAGAGTGATTGTACGTAGCAGTAGGTGGGTTTTGTCAAATATTTTGACAGAATGAGACATCTAGACCATATTGCTTCTATTTTAAAACTTCAGGGACTAATTTGATGCAATTGAAATTATAGGGACTAAAATGAGACATAAACTAAACTTCAAGGCCTCATTTGTTTTGCAGGACTAAGGGTGGGATAGAGGGGAATTAGACTAATAATCCATTTTAATTGAATAGTTCGGCGCAGTCATTCTGCTCGGGACTAATTGTCCATTTTAAAAGAATAAAGGGACTGAGTTATACCATGGAGAATGTGATTTTATTAGTCCGGAGACTATCAATTAAAAGGGACTAATTGTCAAATCCCCTCGGTATCATCCAAACGTGACACGGGGTAAATTTTGTATTTAAGCATTAAATAGTTCTAAAAAGTCAAATCCCCGTCCTACATATGTTAACCGCGTAATCTAAAAGACTCATCTTTTTACTCATACGCCCACAGAAATGCATCAAAATTGCACCGAAACTTTAGTGAAAACCCCAATTTCAAAAGGGTATAATAGTCTTCTCATCGAGAAGTCATTCCTTCATCGCATATTCGCTCTCTAGTCCCGCTCTTGTGAGATCATCATCTCTTTATTAAGCGGTGACTTTAGACATCCTATGTTTAGAGAGAGAGAGAGAGGAGCTCTCTTGGCTCTCAGATTGTGCTGTGCAGCTGTGGTCATAAAACCAATTTCATTTTCACCAAAAATTCAAAATATCATCCTGAAGAAGAGCTAAAGAGAGAGGAGAGAGAAAGTTGAGAGAGAGAGAGAGGGGTTCCAACTTCCACTCACGTGTAAAACCAATTCTCCGTTAATTTATTACGTACACTTTGGCTTTACTAATTTTGGTTCTGATTTCTCAACCTTTTGATTTTTTTTCCTTTCTTTTTAGCTCTATTTATACTCTTTAAGTCCTCTCTCTCTCTCTCTCTCTCTCTGTTTTGCTAATATTCAGGGGAACATCAAAAGCAATCTCGAATTTTGACTTTTGTTTCTGGTGATTCTGGTGCGTCTCTCTCTCTCTCTCTCTCTCTCTCTCTCTCTCTGTCTCTCTCTCTCTCTCTATATATATATATCTTTTGTAATCATTCTGTGATTAGTTGATCATATTTGCTTTGAAATTTAACAGTATTGATTCAATTATAACAGTGGAATTTTGTGATGGTTGGAATTTGTAATTGTGAGTATGTGGATGTGGTTCACTTTTTGATTGCTAAGAAGAATTTGGAATTTATGGATTCCGAATATTCTTCTTTCTCTTTTGTTTTGTGTGCTTGCTGATGAAATTCAAAAAAATAAATAGAAAATTGAATTCCTACCAGTTCCATAATTCTTACCTGTTTTCTTAGATTTATTGGAGATTAGGTTCTGTTTGGTTCGTAGATTTAGTGAAGGAAAAGAAAGGAAAACACAAAGGAAAATGTGTTCCTTTGTTTGGTTATCAAGGAAAATAGTGAGGAATAAAAGAAAATTTGGTGGGACTTAAATTTAAAAAAAAAAATTTGAATTTTGTGAATCACCCTCCTCTATTTTTTCGTTGATTGCAACATTTTTTGGTAAATTGTAATTTAGTGTTATTTAAATATGGAAGAAAATACAAGGGAAATAGTTTCCTGTCTTGATTTCCTTTCTCTCAATGAATATGCAAACCAATAGTGATTTTTATTGATTAGTTATTGTGTTATGTTGGTGTCTTCCTCTTAATTAATAATTTGATGTTGGCTATTCAAACGTACAATCTAATTCAATTGATGTGGGAAAAGTTGAATACGATTTAAAAAAACTAACTAAAAGCTGCATAAAATTTTGTTTTGTAAAATTGGATTAACCTGCTTGGGCATTGGACACTCCTGAAAGAAAAAAGAAAAAAAGGAAAATTTGTAGAGAAAAGAGGATGGAAATCGATAAAATTTTGAGATGGCCTATTAATGATTATGATTTCTGTTTTTAAAATTTGAAATGGTTTTTATTTTGTGCGGAAGGAATGTTTGGCTTTAATTGTGAATGGTTTTGGAAAGTTGATTCGTTGTAGACTCGTAGTACTATTTGCATGGTTTTGACCCTGGACCTGGGATTATTACATGAAAAATGATGAATTTTTCTCAAGAACATGTATTTGGAAAGTTTTCGGTCCACACATGCTTGGAACTTATTACATTGTGCGTTGATTAAGTGACTTTGAAATTCAATAACAAAAGTAGAACATGTTATTTATGCTGCATTAAGATTTGACGAGAGCTCAGATGTTTATAAGCTTTCAGAGACGACACTTTATGTGTTGGATAACAGCTGTTGCGATTACAGAAGCTTTGATGACTTTGCACTCGACTAGGAGATGAGTCCGGACCAAATGTCCTCACATCTATATCCTAACCCAACTTGCCCAAATATGGTCTGTGTGTATTAGTCCTTTGTTGCAGTATTTAGCAAATGTATGAAGATTGACTTCACACGTGACCCTAGTAACAACAACAACAAAACGATGGTATTAGTTTTACCAGTTTCGTGTGCTTGGGCCTTTTGCTCATCCGACATAGTAAGATCTTTGGAGCAAGAAGAAGTGGTTGATTCGTTATCATCTTAAATTGGTTCAAATTCTTAGTATCACTTCATGAAATTTGATGGAGATGAGGGTTGTCATCAACTGCTGAGTCGTTGACACATTCCTGCAGTGGCGGAGCCAGGAATAAAAGTTTGGGGGGGCCGTGTACAGAGGCTTAGAATTACACGGGGGTTCGGGGCAGCGCCCCTGAGGCGAAAATTTTTGGGTCTACTCATAAACTCGCCGTTGCATGTAAAACTTAATGATGGTAAAACAATTTGGGACCAAACTGACACATGTGACAAACTACAAGGTTGTAAAATGTATTTAATCCTTCTTATTTTTAGCCTTACCAATATTTTTTTGGGGGTTATATAATAATCATACTATTTTTGGAGGGGCCAATCTAAATAAAATTTGAAAATTTTCAAAATTGTACATACAAAAAATACAATTTTGAAAAATCTTGGGGGGGCCATGGCCCCCGCCTGCCCCCCCCTGCCTCCGCCCCTGCATTCCTGCTTAAAATCCTAAGAAAATTTCCTTAGAGACGTAAATGGTATCCCAAATTGTAATGCCCTGATAACTTTCAGTTAAATACTATGGTTTCTGGCTGAAACACACTGAAAGAGAGCATTTGACCGGAATTGCGATAGATCTAATGTTTGTGTAAAAATAGCACAACACTGTCTCTAACGTTTTAGGGTGGAGATAGACAACTATGAAGCACGGGCACGGACACGCTGACGCGACAAAACCCTAAAAAAGTGCACGTCGACACTGCTAAAAAAGTGTCCGTAAAGTGTAGTGTCCGTGTGTCGGACATGACACGATCCGCGACACGTTACCTTCTTTGAAGTGTCGGTGCTTCATAGTCATGACAATTCATAGGAATTGAACAATTCATCTGTGCTGTGTAATTGGAGAAACATGAGTCCTGTCGCTGTCCACAAGTAGCTTGGGACAAGGATTTATTGGATTGAGTTGAAAGTTTTAAATCGCCGACTTCAACTGTTTTGTTTCTTCACGATGCTTTCCTTCTTCTTTCCATTTTTTGGGTGCAGTTTTACATTTGTCTTCTCTGCAAAAAGCTTATTCCCTTGCCTCCAAGCTAATTTGGTGTTCATCCTTTCGAATTTTTGGGCTAATTTGGTTTTGAAGAACTGGCGGCTTGAACTCTTAGTTGTTCCGTTTAATGATGTGCAATTATGTGTTTTTTCATCAAAAATCAACATTTATTACTTACTAATTACCTTTGCTCGTGGTTAGCAGTAATGTTATACTTATTATTATTATTATTATTTTTTTTCCTGATGATGCATGGTTGTAGCTACCCAAAGCGGTTTTTCTTAGCACTTAATTGGGATGGAGGAAGTTAAAACTTCTGAAGAAAATCTTCATCTAGAAGCGTCCTTAGCACGAAAACTAACCCCCCAAGGGAATGGTAATTCCAAGTATGAATCTCCTGAGAATCGAGATTCAAATGGAAAAGTAGAACCTCCCTCTCAGGAATTAGTGACTGATGATCCTAAATCAGCATCTATACAGGATGCTTCTCCTGTTCCAACCTCTCCTGTCACAGTTGATGAAACAGTACCTAATAATCAGCAGACAAGAATTGAAGATTCTGGACCCAAGGCTATATTACATAGTTATGATCAACGAATACTTGAAGAGGAAGCTTCATCTCCATCAATCAAGAATCCAGAGGGATTGGAACCTCAAAACGTTGATAACTCTCTGCAACAATCTCTAGAAGACGTTTTCGTTAGCAGTGCCCATGTTGGTATTGGTGTTGGTGTTGTTGGTGTAGCTATAGATTCTGCTTCGTCACCTCGAGTGAACGGCTCTGAAAATGACCATTCTAAAGATATTAAGAAGGTCGATATGAACAACGGTCTGATTGACACAGCCGCACCATTTGAATCTGTTAAAGAAGCTGTTTCCAAGTTTGGTGGAATCGTTGATTGGAAGGCCCACAAAGTCCAGACCGTGGAGGTATAGAGTTTTTCAATATCCTTCTTTTTCGACTCTATTTATTATATTTATATAAGCTGCATGTACACTTGTTACTAATCAGCATAAGAAGAGAATTATTCACTTGCATTTTTGCACGTCTCAGTTTCTTAGAAATTGCATTTTTTTTAGCAGTAGAGAGAGAGAGAGGTATAATTTTCATATTTTTTACCTGAGTTCATTTTTTGAAGTATTATGGTTGAAGTTCTCACCCTCTTGAGAAAAAAAAGGGGGGGCGGGGGGACATCTGACGTTTTAATAAGACTTTTTAGATTACTGAAGCGGCCGTTTATATTTAACTAATTTGGGACCAACAATCACATGTTTGGGATTACAAGACGTTTGGCCTAAAAAATGTTTCACACCATTTTTAAAGCTTAAAGAAAGGGCTAGATCAAAAGCAACAATTTGCGGTTTTGTCAAAAATCTCTTATTCCCATTTCCCACAGCAGGACCATATGGGCTCTAAATATGCGAATAAATTATTTTCTTTTTGTTGACTCACTTTAAAAATTTTGTATTCATTACAAAACTTTATACCTGAAGTGGAGATTACACCCTGCTCTTCCACAATACCTCTTAGTTTTCTCCTTTGGCCCATGCAGAGGCGTAAGATAATTGAAGAAGAACTTGAGAAAGCCCAAGAAGAGATACCCATATACAAGAAACTGTCCAAGGATGCTGAAGATGCAAAAATCCAAGTACTAAAGGAGCTAGACAGCACTAAGAGACTTATAGAAGAACTGAAACTCAACCTCGAGAGAGCACAAACCGAAGAGCACCAAGCAAAACAGGACTCCGAACTTGCCAAGCTCAGGGTGGAAGAGATGGAACAAGGAATAGCCGACGAATCAAGCATTGCAGCCAAGGCACAACTTGAGGTTGCCAAAGCCAGACATGTCTCTGCAGTCTCGGACTTGAAAACCGTGAAAGCCGAGTTGGAAGAGCTTCGTAAAGTCTATGTTTCGTTGGTGGATGAGAAAGAAGCCGCTGTGAAGAGAGCCGAGGAGGCTGTTTCGGAATCGAAAGAAGTCGAGAAGACAATGGAGGAACTTACTATTGAGTTGATCGCCACGAAGGAGTCCTTGGAATCCGCACATGCCACCCATCTAGAAGTGGAGGAACATAAAATCGGGGCAGCTATGGCTAGAGAGCAAGACACTCTTAATTGGGAGAAGGAACTGAAGCAAGCAGAAGAGGAGCTAGAGAAACTAAACCATCAAATTATTTCCACCAATGATCTCAAATCAAAACTTGATACTGCATCGTCATTGTTAGTTGACTTAAAAGCGGAACTCACTGTTTATATGGAGTCAAAGTTGGAGGAGGAGAATAATGAAGAACCAAAGAAGAAAACCCATATTTATATACAAGCAGCGGTTGATTCGGCTAAAAAGGAACTCGAAGAAGTGAAACTCAACATCGAGAAAGCAACTACCGAAGTAGATTACTTGAAGGTGGCCACCGTATCATTAAAGACCGAGCTAGAGAATGAAAGATCAGCACTGGCTTCTGTTATGCAGAGAGAAGGAATGGCATCGGTTGTAGTTGCATCTCTTGAAGCTGAGCTGGACAGGACCAAATCAGAGATCGCTCTTGTTCAGATGAAGGAGAGAGAATCGAGAGAGAAGATGGTTGAGCTGCCTAAACAACTTCAAGAGGCAGCTAAAGAGGCTGATAAGGCGAAGTCATTAGCTCAAACAGCTCGTGAGGAGCTGAGAAAAGTGAGGGAAGAGGCAGAACAAGCAAAGGCCGGAGCGAGTACTATAGAGAGCAGACTACTTGCAGCTCAGAAGGAGATTGAGGCTTCAAAGGCTACGGAGAAGTTGGCTTTAGCAGCTATAAACGCGCTTCAAGAAAGTGAATCAGCTCGAAGCACGAACCATGAGGATTCTCCGACCGGGGTCACACTTTCTTTGGAGGAGTACTATGAGCTCAGCAAGCGGGCCCACGAGGCAGAAGAGCACGCGAACGTAAAGGTAGCTGCTGCTATATCCCAAATTGAGGTGGCCAAGGAGTCTGAGTTAAGAAGCGTGAACAAATTGGAGGAAGTTAATAAGGAGATGGCTAAAAGAAAGGAAGAACTTGAAATAGCAATGGAAAAGGCTGAGAAGGCCAAGGAAGGGAAGTTGGGGGTAGAACAGGAATTGAGAAAGTGGAGGGCTGAGCACGAGCAACGAAGAAAAGCGGGTGAGTCTGTCCAGGTAGCGGGGAATCCCAAGGAGAAGAAAGAAACGAAAAACTTTGACCCGATTCCTGATGCCCCGTTACCTATCCGTAGGTCAAGCTCGAAGGAGAATGTGCCCGAAAGTAATAATGGAAGTGCATCTACCCCGGAAGTGAGGGTTGTGAAGAAGAAGAGATCATTTTTCCCACGGATTTTAATGTTCTTGGCCAGAAGGAAGGCACATGCCAAGTCAACGTAAATCTGTTTATACTGTTGGTATACTAGTTTTTCATGGAGACCAGAGATAGAGAACACTTTCTGACATAATTTCTCTGTTGTACATGCCCTTTTTTTTTTTTTTTTTTTTTTCCATGTACTATAAAGTGATAAGATTATAAATTTGCTCACTGAAAGGATTGGAATGAGGTAATGAGCTTGTATATTGGTGTTCCATTGAGGATGGAGATAATAAGGTGGTTCTGTAATGTACATACAAGCTTGCAACTTGGAATGTGAACTACTGTTAATTTTGAGTGAGGTTTTCACAGATTTAATCTAATGAAAGAAGCTTCCATTCTTGTATTATTGGAGTATGTTTTCTGAACTTGTTTGTTGAAAGAGAGCATTTTTGCTCACCCAGGTCTCTAGTGGGTGATGTGTCCCATTCCAGTAGTTATATTGATTATAAAATATGAATGGAATGGGACACGTCAACTGGTGGAGGCTTTGGTGAGCAATGGGTGGGCTAAAATGCTCTGGTGTTAAAATTAAAATGGTGATGTCCCTAATCCTTTGTTTGGTTCATGGATTTATTTCTAACTGTATTTCCTTATCATTCCTGTATTCCTTGCTCTTTTTCCAGGTAACCAAAAAAAATTCATTTTCCCTAATGTTTTCGTTCTTTTTTCGCACTGAAATTATGAACCAAATAGGAATTAGAATAAGATCGATGCTTGCGAAGATGTTTGGATTTCTTGGAAAAGTTTTTGTTGCTTATCAGAATATAGTACATAGTAGTCAAAACTTTCCTGAAGCCTCACTGAGTAAGAGCCTATTGTAAATTTCCATCAAGTTAGCAAATAACATGCTATAGGAACATGCCTGTGAACCCAAGAAAAATAGAAGGAAAAAAAAAAAAAAACATACGCAGTTACAAGGAAGATGCAACAAAAGATGATATTAGACTCACAAATGGCAATTCACACTGGTCCATAGCAATAAGCTTTATCAACCATTGTGGTGAAATCAACAACACTATTTATGCTTTTTTCTCCCAAACAGCATAGTCTTTCCCAGAGGTAGCAACCTGATAATTTGGTGGAATAAGATTCCCAAGATCAAGTTTTGGACCAATCTTAACAATGATTTTCTCATCAATCACTGCAACATAGAGATCAGCATCAGAAGCCACTATCTGAACTTTGCAGGTTTTAGTAATCCCATTCCTAGCCCTGATTGCAGACAATTTTGTAATTTGATCCTTCAGACCCCAGTCAAAGAAATGATCATAAAACTGGAAACACATGAGCAAATCTTTGGTTAACTTGGGAGAAAAAAAAAATTGAGAGAAGGAACAGCAAAAGTTAAACTAGCTATCGGATACAGAAGCAATGGTTAGACCAATTAATTTGTATTGCGTATCATATGAACGGGTAAGACGAAAGACATCAAGAAGGAAAAGGAAAGGGAAGGCAGGGGCGGAGCCAGGAATTTTGGCCAGGGGGGCCTAGGCTATATGGGGGTACTGTCCCCCGAAAATTTTTTTTTTTGGTCTATTCATACATAATTGACAAGTTTTTTAGGGTCTACTTGTCTATAATTGTGATTTTTGGGGAATATGCTTATAATATAAGTCTATTCGGTGACACGTAAATATTATATAGTGTCTTTCAAAATTTTAAGGGGGTCTATTTCTAAAACGCATAAAATTATCACACTAAAAGTGTAATTTATAAAATTTTAGGCGCATTTCTTTTGAGTTGTATATACCGGTATATCAATATATATGTAGTTGATAGCACTAAATTGGGCCTTGGACCCCTTTGGGGGCCTAAACATAAGTTGAGGGAGGCCTAAACATAATTTGAGGGGGGCCTAAACATAGTTGAGGGGGGACCTAAATGTAAAATACTTAAAAAATTTAGGCTAAAATTTTAATTTTCAAAATCTCAGGGGGGGCCTGGGCCCCCCTGGCCCTACACTGCCTCCGCCCATGAGGGAAGGGATAACACTTCACATATTTTGGCTTTGTTTGGTTTGCAGACTCATTGAAGAAAAAGAAAAGGGAAAAGAAAACAAGAAGGAAAACAAGTTCATTGCTTCGCTTCTGTCTCATTAAAAGTTAAAGAGTTTTCAAAATATAATTGTAGCTTAAAGAAAAAGAGATGAAAGTGACTCAAAAGCTACAATATTTTCGATTTATTGCTTCCTTTCCATCCTATTTCTGTCACTATTGTCTTTAGTAACCAAACAAAGAGAACGTTCTCCTTTATGTTTTCCCCTCTTTTCCCTCACTAAATCCATGAACCAAACATAGCCTGGGTGTTTGTTTTCACTAAGGTTTTAGTAATATTTTACGGAAATAATAATCAAAACTTACTACTGATGGAATCCCAGGATGGGTCAAAATATAAGCATATCCTAGCATAACTTTATCTGATGGAAATGGCCAAAGCTTTTGAGTAGATCCAGTATCATGATTATCAATAAAAGTCACTGCATTTCCCGGCAAAACTCCGATCATTCCGGGTGAATTTCCATGTGTGTCCTTCAATCTCCACAACTCTCCTTCAACAGCAGCTTGAAGAATCCCTTTGGTTGTGAAATCAAATGCTGTCAAAGTACCACCACCACCACCATTTTGTACCCATTGAACAAGTTGGTTCCTATGCTGGTCTTGGTTATAGTTCAATTTACCATCCTGCCCATAAGAAAGAGAACCCCAAAACTCCCCAACTGCAAAGTCTGGATTAGTGTTTCCTATATAGATCTTAGTGATACTAGGTGAGTACCCTTTCACAAAATCAAACCTCCACCCATCAAACCCAATTTCTGACTTGAGCCAATTCATCCAATCTGATAATTCTCTCTGTACCTGTTGGAAAAAACATAAAAACTTGCTTTAATGTAAAATGGAGAGCAATGAGGAGATATGAATATAACGGGAGAACAAGAGATTTTTCCGTGGTTCGGCCAAAGGTGAAAATATTCATAATAACGGTGATTTTGCTAATGCGATATATCGCAAACCAAAAAGATATTAATATTCAAGCACATGTCAGTTCTAACTTTATAGAAATGGTGTATCCTCACATGTACTATAGTTGTGTATTATTGTGGTTATATTGATAACATGGTATCACTGTTGTATTGAATACTTAGTCACGGCCAAAGGCCTATGTCTGCTGGACTCAAATGTTATAGGGGTGAAATACTTATTTATAAGCATTATATATGATCTTAAATATTACATAATATCAAAGATATAATTCTTATAATAACAGATTTGATAAGATATATTTCATATTTCTTACAAATATGATAAGATATGCATATCGTATGATAATCGTATCTCGAACATTACCCTTGTGTTGAGATGGTCAATGTCCGGGGCAGCTCCAAAGTCGTCTCCAGTGTCATCATTTCCGGTGCCATCGGAGTATTGAGTGTCGCCTTTGCATATGAATGACGGACCCCAGTCAAGACGGTCATCTGAAGTTCCTCCCTCGAAAATGCACCATATGCCTCGACTGTCTTGCTTTTCGGCACATCTGTGGTTTATTACTATGTCAGAAATGCTTTTGATGCCCTTGTCGTGGAAGGCCTTGATTAATGCTTTGAGTTCGTCCTGATTTCCGTACTTTGACGCGCTGAGATCATATAATCTTCCCGGCATATATCCTCAAAAACAAAGACAAATCAAAGTGTAAGGATCCAATATTGTATAAGTTCATTTTGTGTGTTTTTTTTTTCCCTCTTTATTTTAAGTTGTTTTGTATTTTGTTCCAAACTCAATGAACCTTCAAACACCATACTTTAGTCTGTTTATGGAGTTTTTGTAGGAAAATCACCCAATATTAAGCAATTTTATGTTCGGCGTCAAGGGGTGAGCTATATCTCCACTATGGGTCCACCTTTCTTTATAGAATACATTTTGCTCACTTATTGCTCACCCAACTCTAATGTAACGGGACTTAGGATTAAATAAGTATTAATTAATGGTAAAAGTTATAGGTCTCATTGCATTAGCCAATAGGAGAATTGGGTGAGCAATAAGTGAGCAATTTTAAAGTGGACAAAACTGCACTTTTCTTTATAACTATGACATCTGTCATATAAAATTTAACAGATTTATTAAAGGTTTCACTTTAGTTCAAATCACAGGAAGCAAACTGAAAAACCTAAGCTAACTACAAGGGTGTATTTGTAATTAATCCAAAAAAAAAAAAACCGTTAAATCTCAATTTTTGAATTGTGTCCAAAATTCAAAGCTTTTAATGTCTAGGGTAGTATGACATCATTATTATCACTAACAAAGCCTTACATCTCACTAACAAAGACTTCTAACCGATTGGAGTTTAAGATAAATGGGGTCAAAAGCAATAACCCATTTTGCTTCAACAAGAAGTCGAGGATTATCCAAAAGTAGATTATAGCAAACTGATAAAGGTTTGATCACATTTCAGAGTTGTTCATCTCACACTGTGTCTCTAAAGGCGTGATTGGCAATGGCATTCCCAAACACGCCCTTATTTTAGGGAAAGCAGAAAAACTAAGTGTGAATCAGAGTGAAAGTTAATACATACCTTGGGTTGAAACAGAGTGAGAAGGGGGTGGGAGCCAAACATGAGTGATTCCAGCACTAGCCAAGTCCGGTACTTTGTTGAGTAGCGAGTTGTACCATCCTCCTTTATTGTTGGACGATTCCCAATTAAACCCCTATCCATATTAAATCGTTTACAAATATTATAAATATATAAACAGAGGTCCTATCGAAGTTAGTGGGCAATTAACTCCATATACGTATCAATTGTATATATATAGCTTGAGCGCTTCTTGTGCGATGTCTGCAACTTATTAAGTTGTAAACTTCTATTTTCAACTACTGAATGTTGTAAAATTATTATATTACCCTTACCAAAAATAGGATCCAACGACTGAAACAAAAATTCGCAACTTATTAAATTGTGGACGTCCGCACAAGAAGCGAACTGATAGAAAGAGGTGCAAGCAAAACCTGAAATAACAGCGTGGGAGCTGCAAAACCGGGGAGGATAGAGAAAGTAAGAGAGAGAAATGAAAGAGAAGTGAGAATTTTTTTTATCATCTTTCAGTTTAGATGATGCTCAAAGCCAAAGGAAACAGATATATCAAGATGATTATATAATGCTATAGCCGTGATGATTGATTATTGAATTAATTCATTTTCACATTGCTATGTAAGGAAAGATGAAAATTTAGTACTTATCCCAATCCCATAATATACTTATGGAGAAATAATATCGTGAGAACATCTCATTTGTATGACTTCGACTGTGATTCAAGCATTTTGTGGATTTGATGTGGGTGCTAAGAGATCGTATTGGCTGTCACACGGTGCGACGATCATATGGAATAATTTCTCCTATATATCTCACTATTTTTGTTATTTAGACACACTTATGCACGTGAACAAATCATACTAAAAAAAAAAAATCATTAGAGGCATACCCAAATCTTTTCCCACCTATATATCCTAATCAAACATACTTGATATTATGTAGAGAATCTTCTACATCATATGGCCGGATTTGTAACCGGTGTATCCGTACAAAAAATAATAACGGAAAATATCCATTACTAATTTGACTTGTAACGAAATTTTTTAGAGAGAACAAAAAATTGAAATTAAAATAACCGAGTGACACATCCTAGTAATACGAGACTAGAATCTCCGTGCTTCTATAATTGTCAATCAATCATTGTAATTTTCATTTAATGCTAATTTCTCCGATAAAAAGTGTACTATGTGGGTTGTATATTCAAGAAAAAACAGTATCAATAGAATTGAGTTTTTATTTTTATTTTTTTTTTGACAATAATGACATGCAGCCTTAGTATGAACATGTGGGATGCAATATTTAAAAAAAAAAAAAAAAAACCATTATCAATAGAATTGAGTTTTTTTTACAATAATGACATGCAGCTTTAGTATGAACATGTGGTTTGTATATTCAAAAAAAAAAAAAATTATGAATAGAATTGAGGTTTTTACAATAATGACATGCTGCCTTAGTATGAACAAGGGTTAACAGTTGCACACAATTCCGCCGTCTAAGGCACGAAGCTTTCAATCACACCCCATGTCCATCTAATTGAAATTGTCGCCACTTGATTTCCTTGTGCGACCCAATGATTAAGCAAATTTGAAAAACGAGGTGAGACAACTTTCCTGTGTTCAAATGAACTCTGATTCGAAAAGTTATTCTATGACGCCGAAACACTGTATTACAAGATTGACGTGGTGTGACAAATCAATTGTTTATGACCAATCACATAGGATCACCTAACTTCTAAAAATTTAAAGATATGACAAGTAGTGAGTATATGACATGTATATTATATCTATACAAGGGTGAGGTTCCTAGGTAAACTGGGTTGAGTGAATTTATCTAGTGAATTGATTTTTAAGCCTAAAAAAACCTGCAAGTTAGCAAGACGCGCGGGTCAGCGAGGGTAGTCAGGGGTTCTTTTAGGCTTAAAAGTAAGTTCACTGGATAAGTTCACTCAACCCAGTTCAGTTAAGAGCCTCTCCCTCTATACTAATATCTAAAGATTTAACTAAAACAAAGCTTCTAAGCTATGCCAAGTGACATTTCTATATTTTCCTATTATCCACATAGAATTTCTAATTTTTCATTTTGTCCATATTGATGTTTTCATATAGAGTGACATGGCTTTTTCTCAACCTTGTATACTCTCTCCGTTCCATAATAAGTGTCTACATTTCCTTTTTTGGATGTCCCACAATAAGTGTCTACTTTCCTAAATTGGCATATGGCTTTTACTTACTTTCCAAAACTACCCTTATAATAAAGACAAAGTAGCATTTATTTGTGGCCTCAAAACAAGCAAAAAGTCAAACACCCATCACATTTAAGGGCAAAATTGAGAAGTGACCATTTAATGAACCAAAAAAACTAAAATAATACAATTTTCTTAAACAATGTGTAAAATAGAAGTGGACACTTATTATGGGACGAAGGGAGTATGTTTTAGTTATTTACTTGCCTCTGTTCTGTACTTAAGTCGGAATGAGTGACCCTTATTAGACATTGCTGTGGGCTATGAAGGGACTTAGGGTAAGATTGAGTTGGGTTGGGTTGTGGTGTGTGCGCATATTCCGTCTGAATCCATGTATTGTTGATTTTTCCTATTTTAATGTTAATAAAAGTTTACAGAATTACTATTACTTAGCAGTCCCTTGATCTTCTCAAAATTAGGTTTAATTAGAGAGTAAATTTGAGACGGATGATCCGTACACACCTTATATTACAGCAACCAATCACTAATGGACACAACATAAAATTTGACCGAAAAGGTACAGCGTCTTTTCTGGTCAGTGTGTTGACCATGTGATAAGAATAGCAAAATATGGGACCACGATTTAGGATAAAGTAAACAGTAAATCAACCCAATTCATTGAGAAGCTATTCGGTGACATCATCATTCATCATACCATGTTCATTATGTTGATGTATTGTGAAGCCTCCATCATGAAATTTTTTTTGGATACTTTCAACGTACCACGTGATATGTCACATGGTACCCCATATTCAATAAAAGCCCTTCACACAAATAATAGAATCCATCACAGAAAATTTAAATTATTCCAACAATCCTGTGTGGCGCTATCTCATTGGGTGTGAGACACCACATAAGCGCTAACTTGAGGGTACACAAAAACTTCTCCTCAATCGGGAGTGTGTAACCATTAAAATTAGAAAGTTATGAGTGTGACCATTAAATAGGAAGTTATGAGAAGTGAGGAATGATGTGCCCCTAGAAAGAAAGAGGTGGGGAATGATGTGCCCCTAGAAATAAAGAGCCATGACTTATTCTCACGCCACTTCATCTTAGTAGGCAGATGACGCTATGTTATTAGAGCGTCATATCACATTAGCATAATGATGTGGTATGAGTGGCTCGATCACTGAATAATTTCTCAAGTAATAAGTACTCGTAGTAATTACTTGTAATGACCACTATAGAAGAGGAGGCTAAATAAAACCATTTGGAGCATCACATCAAATCATTAGACAAGTATAACTACCTCATTGAATAATTTCTCCAATTGAAGAAACTGCTTTGTGCAACGCCAAATGTTCTCTTGTGTTAAAGCATGATTGGTTGCCGTAAAACACAGTAGGTACGGATCATTAATCTCTCACTACACCAAAAAGGGTAAATTGACACCCTTTCACGAATTTATTCTGGCACTGTTTCAAACAGTGCCAAAATTTGGCACGATTATAGGCCAATCTGACACTGTTTAAAACAGTGCCAAATCTGAAACTGTTTCAAACAGTGCCAGTCTAAAAATTTTAACGTTCCAAACGAATCCTAAAATATTTCCCCCCAAATGTGCGTTGACTGAACATATAGCTTATACTTTTACCCAAAAAAAAAAAAAAAAGAAAGAAAACCCCCCAAATCGTTTCCCTCCCTCTCACTCTCTCTCTTCTCTCTCAAACCCTAAAAGAGGGAGGAAAAACCCCAAACCCCCAAATCGTTTCCCTCCCTCTGATCACTCTCTCTCTTTCTCTCTTCTCTCTCAAACCCTAATAGAGGGAGAAAAAACCCCAAACCCCCAAATCGTTTCCCTCCCTCTCACTACCACGCCGCCGAATAATTCACCCCACCACCGCCGATGGGGTCTGCGCTGCCGCCGCCTGCATCTCCGAGGGCCTCTCTTTCTCTCTCTCTCTCTCAAACTCTAAGGTGATCTCTTCTCTTCTCTTGTCCTATAATAAGTGGATTCAGATGATTCACTTTTCGGTTCTTCTGATTGTTTGGTTTTTTTAATTGTTGGTTGAATTTTGAGATTTCAATATTTGTTGGTCAATTTGTTGATCAGAAATTGGAATATCACTTTAGACATATCTCTTATTAGTTGATTTCTATTTGCTTACTATTCCTATAGTTTTAGGAGACATAGCATTGATAAATAGATAGATAGATGATTTCATCAGCACAAACGTAGTTCTACTTTTTTTTTTTTTTTCAATTTTGTATTTGATCTTCTTCTTACTGTTTTAACTGTTTCTGTTCATGGTAATTGTAACATCTCTATCTGGGGCTTTATTGTCCTATAATCATTGGAATAAGATGATTTTGTTGTGTTCTGATTGTTTGATTTCCATATATGGTGAAATTTAAGATTATTAAGCTTAAGATTTGCATATTTGATCAACTTCTTGTGAGAAATTAAGTGTCACTTTAGACCAATTAATCTCTTATTAGTTCATTTGACAGTTTTGGGTGACATAGCATAGTCATAGATAGCCGATGATAACAGAGAACTGGGACAGCTTTGAATTTCCGGGACCGGCAACATATAAATTATCATGAGAGTTTTAGGCAATAACATTATAAATATGGTCAATCATGAAAGGAAATATAATTACTAATTTGAGTGTCATATCTTGGCAAGTAACTTGACATTACATGGCAAGTATTTGTGGTGGATTAATGCTTGATGAATCTCTTTTTAAATGCAATTTTAACTGAAAATGTTTGTCTGTCATGGGCCTAGTTGGATAAACTTGCAGTATTTTGAACCTAGTAACTCCGTTCCCCTGAAATTTTCTGGAACCCAAGTTGACAATGTGAGGATGCAATTCTATGAGAAGTTGAAAGAAAATATTGTTCCGAGAGGTAAAATAAAGGAAAGCTCATTTGCGTATTTGTCCACGTATTTGCTTGTTGGCTTTAACAACTGCCTATAGCACCCTTTAAACCATTGTGCCAAGCACCACTGCCTGACAAATATTGCATCTATAGAGCATTTGCAATTATTTGGAGTTGCATCTGCATATATGGTGGTGGTTGAGAATGTTCTAAAATGTTTTGATGTGGGACCAACTGGTTTTTGTCAATCAAAACAGAACTATATTGGAGATGTGCAGCGAAAAGCATGGATATTTCTACCAAAGTATGGAAAGCTAGGAGTACCACACATGAGACTGTTGGTTCGAATGTGAGAGGAACTACTTAGTGAAAAAATAATATCTGATGTTAAGTTTGAGTCTGGTCTATCCCTCCTAGCATCACCTTATATAGGTAGGACCATCAGCAGTGACCTTTAATTTCATCCTTAACATCAGTCTTCACTCGCGATTTGTCGACATTTCCTAATTTGTTCCAACTTTTTCCCCTTTTTAAGGTTGGTTTGTTTATGTTTTGTTTTTCTCACAACTCTCTTGAGCGTCCATCTGCCACGCCGATTATTGTGCTCGTTTTGTGTTTTGGAAAGAACATGTGATCACTACACTACTATTGACAAGGTGATAGAATTAAAGAAGTTCAAAAGTGAAAGTACATGGTTTTCTCCCCTAGTATTTTCTATCATTGAACAATGTTAACTAACATTTTTTTTGTCCCTGGCCTGTTGGAGAGTGAAAACTTAGTGAGATTGTACACATATAAAGCTGAAAGTATAGGAATTACTTTCTTAACTTAAAGGTAGTCAACCATCTAAACCAGTAGTATAACTTCATGCTTTTATTGGGCCTACCACTTTTACCTAGGGATTGAACCTTGGTAGTAGAAATCTCTTGTTGCCTTGGAAGCACCGACAGTGCTAAGAAGTTAACGTGCCGCGTGTGGTGTTGTGTCTGTCACATGGGCACGACATGTTCCTGGACACTCTTCTTGTGGTGTCAATGTGCAATTTTTTTAGGATTTGTTGTTTCAACATGTCTTGTCGGTGCCTCATTGCTTGTTGGTTGTTACTTTTTTGGAACTTATGGGTCTTTATCCAATGCTTTAGTGTTCATTTGTCAATGTATTGTTGGAGAATGAAAACTTCATGAGCATACCAGACATCTAAAAGCTGTTCTTAACTTGAATGATGTCCACGAGATAAACCTGTGTTATCTACTTAATGCTTTTAGTTGTAGTTGGACAAATGTTGTTATCTACGGCCTGTTTGGGAATGCTTAAATCATGATGTAGTTCAGTCCAAGTCTCACTTTCTACCTGATTTTTATGTGAACCAAGGTTATGTTGGTTTGACAAAAACCAGCTTTAAGGGAGTTATTAGACTGGGCACAGACTTCTGTGCAAAAAAAAAAATAGACACAGATGTTAAGATATACATCTTGGGAGGGATCCTCCTACAAGAGCCATAGGAATTTCAAATTTCAAAGATGTTAACACAAACACAAGAAAAGAGGATCCTTCAACAATCCTTTATTTTTATTACTTTCTCCATATTGTTATTTTGCTTCCTTTTCTCTGCGATGTTTGCTTGATAACCTTCCTTTTAAGAGATTAGGAAGGGAACCGCCAAAAAGAAAAAAAGAAAAAATAGCAAAAAACCAAAAAAAAAAAAAAAAAAACACCTACCCATCTCAAAACCAAAGTGTTAGCATAAGCACGTGGCAAAAAAATCAGCAGTACATGAATAAACCAAAACCCCCCAAATCAGCAGCACCCCAGGCAGCCAAAAGACTGGTCCTCCAAAATTAGCTAACAGCAGCTATGAGCAAAACACTAGAAGTAGCCATCCATGTTGCACTTGCACTATATGAAGAAAAACACTTGATATGTTTTTTGTTTGGCTTCACTACAACTTTTCGTAGTCGCCCCATAGCAGTTACCACCCAACGCGAGCAGTTTGCAAAAAAACAAAACCAAAACTATACCCCGAGCAGCGATCATCCCAAAAGCCCCAAAAATGAGCTTTAAGCACCACAACACTTCAAACGCAGCAGAAAAAACTCAAGCCCCCAACCAAAACTCAGTGCCCACAGACGCAAATATTCAACCTAGAAATAGCAGCGTATAGAGAAAAACAAGCAATAAAGCAGGAAAAAACATATCTCAGTAAGCAGCATCTGCCTGATGTGATTAATTGTTATTTTGGACATGGGAGTTGTGTTGGTCCCCCCCCCCCCCCCCCCCCCCCTTGAGGACGACACTGATCAAGAATGAAGCAGTTTTATGTTGGATTTCCATGGTTTTATTTCTTGTTAGGAACTTTATTTTAGATTATACGTTATTGGTTTATTTTGTTTCATGTATGCACTATACGTTGGATTGTTATGATTTTTATTTCTATTGGGGATTTATGATATATTAATAGTTTCTTGAAGTTGTGATTACAAGTATTATTTGTGATACCAGGCGCTATTGCTAGTTTATATATTGGTGTTATGATGCTGCCAAATTTTGGTCTCCTTGAAAGTAAATCTGGCACTACTCAAAACAGTGCTAGATGAAATTATTTTTTTATACTCAAGAAAATTGGCACTGTTTTAAGCAGTGCCAAAAGCGTGCCAGATTAATGTACCCGACATGTACACATGGCGAGACCAAAAGTTGCCACGTGTCAACTAGTTATCTTGAAATTCTAGCACTTTTTTAAACAGTGCTAAAAAAGGGTGCCAAATCTCTAAATCTGGTATCCTTTGACCAAATTCTGGCACTGTTTTGAACAGTGCCAAAAAAATTGGATGCCCCGTTTTTGGCACTGAAAAGAACAATGCCAGATTTGGTCAGGCTTAAAACAGTGCCAGTTTAGCGTTTTTGGTGTAGTGTCTACCAAACATACATACATCTCTCTCTCTACTTATCTTTATCTATTTTGTATTTCTAAATTTTTTTCCCGCCTTCTATCATAGTTTGTTGTAATTTCATTGACTTTAATATTTGATAATTGTAAAAATTAATTTTTCTTAATTAATTTTTGTTTTGCAGGATAAGGGATTCCATTGTCTCTAATGAGCAATACAAACTATGGAGAAAACAATTGTTTTCATTCACAGATTCAAATGTGTTGTAGTATAAAATCCTTTTTCAGGCCCTTTTTGGTTTAATTTCACTTTGCAAGAGTTGTTATGATAACCTAAATGTGTGGGATATGATCATGATCTCTAAGATTCTACTATTTCGCTCTTTAGCCGTTTAAAGTAAGAGTGCTGCTATGTTTTTCAAATATTGAATTCTAAACTGATTACCAAATGCTTTGTCAGTATTAATATGTGGTACCACCAGCAAAAGCATTTGGAAACCAATTTGGGAAGCATAACACCATTCTTAAAGTAAATTACTAAGATTTGTGGAGTGATCTGTTTGGGGTAAACCTCATATTCAAATTGTTTCTAGATCTATTGAGCTATCAGACAAACAAAATGATTGGTAGGCCGGGGTTTTGCAAAAGGCCCTCACTCATGTCTCTCTCTGATGCAAAGGTGTTTTTTTTTTTTTTTTTTTAAAAGCTTATTATAGGTTTGTACAAGTGTTTTTTTTCCCCTATGAAAAGTTAACTTTCCATTATAACTCCTATTTTTTTTTTGTTTATATAAATTCTCGTGTATTTGCACGGATTATCGACTAATATATATAAAGATCAAAGCCAAAAGTCTTCCAATATTGTGCCAAGTGGTTTTTCCTATGTTTTGCTCTTGTCCACGTGACATTTTGATACATTTGTTTTTCATTTCTTTTCGTTTCCCTCCGCTTTCTCTCTCCTAATAACTCTCTCTCCACCCACATCTATCTATTATACGTTGTTACGTGTTTTGACATGTGTGATAAATACTTTGATGATTAATACTTTATATTGAATCCAAATGACTTTTGAGTAATTAATTACCAATACTTTGAGTGGCCATGTACGACTTTTCATTTGTTGTCTGCTCTAGCACAGTTCTACTGCTCAAAATAAAAGAAATGACTTTGCTTATTGGAGATTAACAGACATCACAGAGTTAAAAAAAATGGTCATTTTTTATTCAAAGCTTCCTCTTTGGACAATCTTTGACATGATTTTTGAGTCTATCACCTACATAGTAATATATACCAATCTGACATGACCTTCAGGTCAGGAACTGTAACTTGTGATTTATATTTGGACTCTAATTTTCATTTCTAGTCACACATTTATAACATACTCTCATCAAAATTTTTTTACATATAAGTTGTAAATAAATTTACTGATTTCGTATTTGAATTCAATCACCCTATAACTATTCACTAAATATACATTTAGGAAAAGTTGTGTTCATAACTTTGTGTTCATGGTTTCTTTCAATTTTTTTTGGTTCTTCAAAAAATTTAATTGTGTGCCCTTCTACATCTACATATGGACCATATGGTAATTGTCTATAGCTTATGAGTTATACTTTAGCCCGTGCATTTGCACGGGTTATCGACTAGTTACATAAAAACTCAAATAATGTCTACTTAAAAATGGCCACATGGACCTATATTTATTAGGGCATTGCGTTGTGTCAGGATAATGACCTTATATGACGGACTCATTGTATAAGTTTTCTCTTGACTGGTCCCTCAAGACAAGTTTTTTCTCCTTTGGAGAAAAAAACACTTTATACCTAAAGTGGAGATTGCATCCTGCTCTTCCCAAAATAACTCTTAATTTTCTCCTTTGGCCCATGCAGAGGCGTAAGATAATAGAAGAAGAACTTGAGAAAGCTCAAGAATGAGAACCATATACAAGAAACTATCCAAGGCTACTGAAGATGCAAAAAATCGAAGTACTAAAGGAGCTAGATAGCACTAAGAGACTTATAAAAGAGCTGAAACTGAACCTCGAGAGAGCACAAATCGAAGAGCAGCAAGCAAAACAGGACTCCAAACTTGCCAAGCTCAGGGTCGAAGATATTGAGCAAGGAACATTTGACGAGTCAAGCATTGCAGCCAAAGCACAGTCGAGGTTGCCAAAGCCAAACATACCTCTGCAGTCTTGGACTTGAAAACCGTGAAAGCTGAGTTGGAGGAACTTTGTAAAGTCTATGATTCACTGATGGCTGAGAAAGAGACCGCTGTGAAGAAAGCTGAAGAGGCTGTTTTGGAATCCAAAGAAGTCGAGAAAACTATGGAGGAGCTTACTATTGAGATGATCGCCATGAAGGGGTCCTTGGAATCTGCACACGCCGCCCATCTGGAAGCGGAGGAACAGAAAATCAGGGCAGCTTTGGCAAGAGAGCAAGACACTCTTAATTAGGAGAATGAATTGAAGCAAGCAGAAGAGAAGCTAGAGAAACTAAACCATCAAATTATTTCCACCAATGATTTCAAATCAAAACTTGATACCGCATCGTCATTGTTAGTTGACTTAAAAGCCGAACTCGCTGTTTAAATGGAGTCAAAGTTGGAAGAGGAGACTAATGAAGAACCAAAGAAGAAAACCCATATTTATATACAAGCAGCGGTTGATTCAGCTAAAAAGAAACTTGAAGAAGTGAAACTCAACATCGAGAAAGCAACTACCGAAGTAGATTACTTGAAGGTGGCCGCCGTATCATTAAAGTCCGAGCTAGAGAGGGAAAGATCGGCACTGGCTACCATTATACAGAGAGGAGGAATGGCATCGGTTGCAGTTGCATCTCTTGAAGTTGAGCCGGACAGGACTAACTCAAAGATCGCTCTTGTTCAGATGAAGGAGAGGGAATCAAGAGGAAGACATTAGCTCAAACGGCTCGCAAGGAGCTGAGCAAAGTGAGAGAATAGGCCGAAACAAGCAAAGGCCGGAGCGAGCACTATAAAGAGCAGACTATTTGCAGGATGCAGCTCAAAAGGAGATTAAGGCTTCAAAGACTTCAGAGAATTTGGCTTTAGTAGCTATAAACAGTTCCAGATGCCCCGTTACCTATCCATCGTAGGTCAAGCTCAAAGGAGAATGTGCCCGAAAGTAATAATGGAAGTGCATCTTCCCCGGAAGTGAAGGTTGTGAAGAAGAAGAAGAAGAGATCGTTTTTTTCCACGGATTTTAATGTTCTTGGCCAAAAGGAAGGCACATGCCAAGTTAACTTAAATCTGTTTATACTGATATACTAGTTTTTCATGTAGACTAGGGATGAAGAACACTTTCTGACATAATTTGTCTGTTGTACATGTCTTTCTTTTTCTTTTCTTTTTTCATGTACTATAATAAAGTGATAAGATTATAATTTTGCTCACTGAAAGGATTGGAATGAGGTAATAAGTTTGCATATTTGGTGTTTAATTGAGGATATGTGGAGATAACAAGGTGGTTCTGTAAAGTACAGGCTTGCAACTTGGAATGTGAGGTCCTGCTAATTTTGAATTTTTGAGTGAGGGGTTCACAGGTTTAATCTAATGAAAGAATCTTCCATTCTTGTATTTTTTTTTTTTTTTGAGTAGTCTGTTTTCTGAACTTCTTTGTTGAAAGAGAGTATTTTTGCTCACTCAGGCCTCCACCGTGTGACATATGTCTCATTCTAGTAATTATTCTGATTATACAGGGGCAAAATGGGAATGGTAAGTGACACATGTCACTCAGTGGAGGCATGCGTAAGCATTAAGTGAGCAAAAATAGATGAGAAAAAATGCTCTCTTGTTGAAATTGAATTGGTGATATCCCTATGGATTTGTTAATTTGATTCATGGATTTGGTGAGCGAGAAGAAAAAGGAGAAAGAAACAAGGAAAACTAATATATTTCTCACTGTATATCCTTATCATTCCCGTTTTCCTCGCTCTTTTTCTTGGTAACCCAAAAAAAAGAAAAAAAGAAAAAAAGAAAAAAGTTTTCCCTATTATTTTCCTTCTTTTGTCTCACTGAATTCATGAACGAGACAGAGCCTAATTAGAATTTCCATCTTGCTAACAAATAACATGCTATAGATTCGCGCCTGTGAACCCAAGAAAAATAGGGGAGAAAAAAAAAGGGCAGGACAAGGAAGAGGCAGCAAATATGATAATTAGAGTCACATATAGATAGTCATTCACACTGGTCCAAAACAAGAGGCATTATCAACCATACTAGTGAACTCAAATACTACATTATTTATGCCTTTTCTCGCAAACAGCAAAGATGATAATTAGACTTACATATAATAAATTCACACAAGTGAACTCAAATTAACATACTATTTATGATGTTTTCTCCCAAACAGCAAAGTTAATACCAGCAGTAGCAACCTGATAATTTGGTGGAATAAGATTCCCAAGATCACCTCTTGGACCAATCTTAACAATGATTTTCTCATCAATCATTGCCACATAAAGATCTGCATCAGCGGCCTTGATCTGAACTTTGCTGGTTTCAGTAATCCCATTCCTAGCCCTGATTGCACACAATTTTGTAATTCCTTCCTTCTGACCCCACTCAATGAAATGATCATAAAACTGCAAAAGAATAGAAAATAAATTAAAAGTAGATTATGTGATGCAGAAGAAATATTTCCCAACAGTTACTAACTAGTTATTGCACTTTGTGTCAATGACTAAAATAAACCAAACACACTAACTACTAAGGCTCCGTTTGGCTTGTGATTTAGAGAATAAAAGGATATTGAAAGGAGAAGGAAAAAATATTTCCCTAGCGATAGTGTTTTCATCCACACATAAATGGTGGAGTATTATTATTTTAAAAGAAATTTGAACTTTAGTAGAAAATCAGGAAAGAGGAAAGAAAGTGACATATGTAGTTTACTTTTCAATCCATTTTCATTCCTATTCCCTTTTTGTTGTCTCTGTTTTGTTGCGGATTAAAAGAAGGAAAACACAAATGAAAGGAAATATCGTTTCCTTGTGTTTTATTCCATGCTTAAATATATAACATTAGATATTGAAAATCTTTAAAATATGATTGTAGCTTAAGAAAAAAAGGTTGTGACATAACTCTTAACAAAATTCAAAAAATTTTAAATTTTTTCTCGCTATATTTTATTTTTCTTCCTCCATCCAACCAAAGAAATTAAAGTGTTTTTTCTTTACTTTCCCTCACAAAATCAATGAATCAAGTAGAGCCTTAATGATTTTACATTTTTCTCGCTAAATCCATGAACCAGAAGCAATTATTTACATCAGTTCATTCTTAAAACCACATTATGGGAAGAAATAAGCTTAAAACAAGGCTCCAAACTTACAATTGATGGAATCCCAGGATGGGTCAAAATATAAGCATATCCAAGCATAACTTTGTCTTGTGGGAATGGCCAAGTCCGCTGAGACCAACTATCATGATTGTCAATAAGAGTCACAGCATTTTGCGGCAAAACTCCGATCATTCCGGGTGGATTTCCATTTGTGTCCTTCAGTCTCCACAGTTGTAATACCCTGTATTTTGTAAATATAATATATAACTAAGACATTGTATGCTTCTTTTAATACTTGTATGAGCTTGGCCTTACCCTTGGTATACTTTGGATACCAATCGATTGGCAAGTATATCAATCGATTGCTTATACCAATCGATTGAACTTTATACCAATCGATTGATTGTATCAATCGATTGACACTTATGTCAATCGATTGGAGGCAGCTGGGCAGATTCTTTTGCTCTGGCTGAGGAGAAGCCACGTGAACACTCCCTCTCTATATATACCAGCCCATTTTGGGCGTATTTCTGTTTACAGAAATCAGAGAGAGTGAGAGGGAGGGTTTTGTGTGTGTGTTTATATATATATACACTCATATATATATATATACTCATATATATACATGTATTTACACTCACACACACAGATGGACTGAGAAGAAGAAGAAGAAGACCAGAAAGAAGAAGAGAAGAAGGAGAAAGAGAAGAGAGAAGACAGAGAGCAGAGGAAGGAGAGGGAGGAGCCACCATTGAAGCTCCAAGCTTCAAACACACATTCCCAAACACGCCCTTAACGTCTAAGATGAGTTTTAAACTCACTTGGTAGCTTGATACTGATGTTAGAACATGTTTTGAAAGAAGAAATGAAAGAGAAATCATGTATTCCCGTTTATATGTTGCTGGGCAGTCTTCTCTGTGAAGAAGACGAAGTGTCAATCGATTGACACTATATCAATCGATTGACATCTTTCATGTTCCAATCGATTGACATTTTATGCAATCGATTGACATGGATTGTGATCCAATCGATTGAACCTTCTTCCAATCGATTGACACTACTTTTATGCCAATCGATTGACATCTATATCAATCGATTGGAAGTTTCAGTTTACTGTTTTACTTGTTTAGTTAATGTAATAACTGTTTAGTTGTTTATTTACTGTTCAGTATTTCCCAGCATGCTTTATTATTGTAATACAGACATGATAACGAGTTAATGCGGCGTAGGATCGTAGTAATAACAAGATTAATGGAGTATGTTTATAATGTTAGATAACGGAATAATCGTGAATCCTTTTGAGTTAACGTTCATTTCGTTCAGAGTAGTCGGGCCACATTGGGATTGTTATGTATCGGTAATAGAGTTGAACTTAAGTAGGTTTGCTAAGATTCGGGAACCTTGCGTGGGCGGGCTTTGGTCGATCATATGTTCTTAAAAGCGGTAGACAGACGAAGGTGTCTATGACTTGCGGTGAACCGGACCATTTTCCCTAAGATAGCCAGATGATCTAATCATATGTTCTTAAAAGCGGTAGACAGAAGAAGGTGTCTATGACATGCGGTGGACCGTGATCACTGGTAGACGTCGCTAAGTCGTGGCATAGAATGATGTACTGTTGTTTAAAGCGTTATATCCCTGACATGCGATGGACTGTGCATATGTTCTTAAAAGCGGGGGATGGACTAACGTGGTATCCATGACATGCGGTGAACTGTGCATATGTTCTTAAAAGCGGTGGATGAGCAATGGTGTGTTATAGAGTTGAACTACTGTCGAGTCTGTTCCCCTATCTAGACGTATTATCGGTCTTAAAATAAGTAAGACGTTAGTAATCGGATGATCGGTTTGATGTAAAGGAGTTACCCTTACAGAATTCTAACTTGTTGCGGCTTATAACTTGTAATAACTTCAATAGTCGATACCCTGTTAGTATTTAACTCACTCAGCTTTCATTTAGCTGACGGCGTTTATGCCGCTGGACATTTCTACGTTCCAGCGCACCCTGGTTATGACTATACAGGTGAAGGGCCTGCTGGAGAGGACTACTATGCCGGTGACGGAGTCCCTGTGGAGGATTTCCCTGACGGAGGTCAGACTGAAGAAGACTACTACGCCGAGGACTACCTTTATGCCAACTGAAGACTAGACTAGAATTGTAGCTAATTGTCTTTACCATTTTAGAACCCTTTTGTAGTCAGGCATATGTTGCCTTGACATTTGTACTTCCGCTGCCTTATGTTTGATTCGAGACTCTGAATTGTAATAGTTAGTAACTTCTGTTGACCTTATGTTATGTTGTGAATCAGAACCTAGACTTCATTGTTGTTACACTATTACTTCTTGTTGCTTAGTACTGCGTGGTGTGGACAATCATGTGACTTCACCCGTCGCTGCCTTTGGACCCAAAAAGGAAATTTATTTTTCTCTATTTTTGCCGTTCTGGGGCGTGACAGGATTTTTGGTATCAGAGCCAGGTTGTATACCTTTTCGCTCACAGATTGTCCCACACCATCTGGTCCTAGAACCTTGAGATTCTATAGATGGATATTAAGATTAGTTCTGACTTAAGGTAGTCCCTTTTCAGGTAGCATAGCACCGCCGCTGTTTGTTCCAGACGAGTTCGGAGGACACTATGTGTATGAGAGTAGTATTGCGCCAGCAGATCCAGAGTACTATGCCTGGAAGGTTAGGCAGAGAACTATTGCAGAGACAGAGCGAGACATGCGGATCGAGCAGCAGAGATTTGGGATCCAGGACCCAGAAGTGATACGTCAGGAGATGATCTACCGCAAGGAGACCTTCAAACGCATCGAGGAGGATTCTCTACTGATGTTACGAGACCGTTCTTCGTACCAGGTTCTACTTGCACAGGTTAGAGCAGCACCTCCACCCCCACCAGAAGAGGACATGGCTGATGCACCCCTAGCAGATGAGGATCCGGAGGGTAATGATGAGAGCGATGACGACAATGAGCCAGAGGATGCAGATTAGGAGATGGAGGATGAAGAGGACGAGGACACCGATGACGAGGAGCCGGAGTATGATCCAGAGGAGGAGGACCCCGTGGACCCAGCCGGTATGGATGTGCCAGTTGGCGTAGATATTGTGGTTGCAGAGGGTTATCCGATAGAGGAAGAGGAGGTAGCCGCAGACGATGATGCAGTAGTACCAGTCTTACCAGGAGGCGTTATAGCACAGCTAGCAGCTGAGTGGGCCGCAGAGATGGCTGCACATCCCCATGGATTCGAGATCGGAGCACCGAAGTTGGCACATGCTATGGTACAGGCTGAGGCACTTGCAGCCGCATTTGATGCAGCCCAGGCTGACATGGCCGCTGATGCAGGGGATTTGGGAGCTGTTGTGGAGCATGATGGACCCGAGCTGATCGAGGATGTTGTGATAGAGGATGAGGACATGATGGATGACGATGACATGGATGAGGATGATGTTTTGTCTGAGGTTGCCCCAGCGGACGAGGCTTCCATCTATGGATCCGATGTGGACAACTTTTGAGTCCAGTACCTTTAGGACTTAGACTTTTACGTTTGACTTTAGGACATGTTGTCCGCTTACTTTTGACGCTTACATAGACAGCTATTAACCGTAGCCTTTTTGTATAGGTAGCCACCAGTAGTGGTTTTGTGTATATCTTTCTTTCGTTTAGATCTTGTATAGGATCATGTACTACGCGGTACACAGATGATCTATCGTGTACTCCGCTGTACATCTTTTGGGTATATATATATGGCAGATCGTTTCTCTTGGTTATTTCTGTTATCATCTCATTGTTATGTTATGGTTGTGATTTTTGATTCATGTTATGCTTTCTGTTATTTAAGTATGATCATTTCCCCGAGGAGATTGTCGGCTAATCGTTAGATCCTTCATAGGTACACCTCACACGGATCACTATGGTGGGACCCACAAGGAACCAAGCACGACTGGGAGCACCCATTCCCGAGGGTATGGACCCAATTGGAGTCTTCGAAGCTTTCATGCAACGGATGGAGCACATCGGCGATACCTACAATCATGCCACCAACGACAATGGTAACAACCACTTTGTCCCTCCAAGGCAGACAGGCGATAAACTGTTGGAACGATTTCGTGGCCTGCGACCCGAAAAGTTCGACGGCATGGCAGAGTCCTGGAAAGCAGAGCAATGGATACGGGAGTTGGAGCTAATCTTTGAAGCCCTGGAGTGCAGTGAGCTTGACAAGAGACGTCTAGCCACATTTCAACTAACTTACTCCGCCGCGGACTGGTGGGAGGCCGAGAGAGCCACGATTGGGATTGACACTGCAAGGAGAATGCCTTGGGAAGCATTCAGGACTCGATTTCTCGAGAAGTATTTCCCTGAGGACGAAAGAGACCAACAAGAGAGGAATTTCCTGAGTCTAACCCAAGGAAACTGGACAGTCAGAGAGTATACTACACAATTTGAGTGACTTTCTCGTTTCGCTCCGCATATGGTAGACACCTCCGTCAAGAAGGTCAAGCGATTCCACCAATGACTCAACCCACACCTCCGGCACATGATGATAGGCCATCTGGGCCAGTCGTTTGAAGGGATTGTCCGTCTTGCTTCAAGTTTGGAAAAGGATGCTTACCCTATACAAGGACCACAAGCGAATCGACCTCCACCCAGGACCTTCCAACCAAGGAACTTCTCCGCGCAATCATCAAGGAACAGTCAAGGGTGGAAACCTCAGACCAACAACTACCAAGGAACCAAGCGCACATGGGATGGGACAAGGAAGCCCCAAGCTAATTTTCCTCGACAACAGAATCAACAGCAAGGACCACCTCAGGCACAGCCCGTCGCTCAGCGACAGAATATTGATGGATGTTTCAACTGTGGAGTGCCCGGACATATTGCAAGGTATTGCACAGCCCCCAAGACCAACCGCCGCAATGACCTCGTCTGCCGCAACTGTAACAAGCTTGGTCACATAAGCAAGGATTGTCGAGCACCACATGGAGGCTACTATGGAGCGCCTGCTCAAGGACAGCAAGGACAGCAAGGACAGGTTAGGGTGAATGCCATCATCCCTGACAATGCAGGGTATAATGCGGAGGAACAGTAAAACTTGGAAGGTACATTCATTTTATTTCACTGTCAAGTTAGAGCTTTGTTTGATACCGGTGCCGCCCGTTCTTTCATAGCTATTAAGATGGTACGTGATTTGGGATTGTTACCCCTAGCACTTGAGCCGACCCTTAATGCCGTTTCGCCCTTGGTAGTATCCGTTAAGTTAGGTAAGGTGTGCAAGGATTGTCCCTTGACACTAGAGGATAGGAATTTTCCGGCAGACTTGATAGTCTTGTCAATGTCTGAGTTCGACGTGATCCTAGGAATGGATTGGCTTACTAAGTATGGCGCTAACCTGGATTGTGTTAGTCGGACCATTGTCTTTTCGACGCCTGGTTGCCCGCAGATCAGATTTCAGTGCCAACCGTTGAGCGACATGTTTATCACGAGCTGCCTAACCACGATTAAGACTTCAAGCACGGAGCTTACTATCAACCAGATCCCCGTTATTCAAGACTTTGAAGATGTGTTCCGAAGTATCTCAGGACTTCCGCCGAAGAGAGAGATAGACTTCTGCATTGAGTTAGCACCTGGAACGTTGCCGATTTCCAAGACCCCGTATCGGATGGCGCCAACAGAAATGCTAGAATTGAAGAAGCAAGTTCAGGAACTTGAAGACTTAGGTTTTGTTCGCCCGAGTACATCACCTTGGGGAGCACCAGTTCTATTTGTGAAAAAGAAGGACGGAGAGCTACGACTCTGTATCGACTACAGGGAGCTGAATAAGGTCACGATCAAGAATAGATACCCACTTCCTCGGATAGACGACCTGTTTGATCAACTACAAGGATCAAGGATATTCTCAAAAATCGATTTGCGTTCAGGATACCATCAATTGCTAGTTCGGCCGAAAGATATACCAAAAACTGCCTTCAGGACGAGATATGGACACTACGAATTTCTAGTGATGCCTTTTGGATTGACTAATGCCCCGGCAGTATTCATGGACCTAATGAATAGAGTGTTCAGACCCTATCTGGATCAATTCATTATAGTATTCATTGACGACATTCTAATTTATTCAAGGACGGAAGAAGAACATAAGAAGCATCTGCAAATTGCTCTACAGACTCTCAGAGACAATAGTCTGTATGCGAAATTCAGCAAATGTGAATTCTGGCTTCAGGAAGTTAAATTCCTGGGACATGTGATATCACAGGATGGGATTTCTGTAGACTCATCTAAGATCGATGCAGTCTTGAGCTGGAACAGGCCAACCAATGCAACCGAAGTTAGGAGTTTCCTAGGATTGGCTGGGTATTACCGGAGATTTGTGGAAGGATTCTCTAGAATCGCAGGACCGTTGACAAGCCTGACTAGGAAGGAGACGAAGTACGAATGGGCTGATAAACATGAGGATGCATTTCGGGAATTGAAAGAGAGACTAACCTCAGCACCCGTGCTTGCGATACCTAAGAGTGGTGAACAATTCATAATCTATAGTGATGCATCACACCAAGGACTTGGTTGTGTGCTAATGCAAGAAGGGAATGTCATCGCATACGGATCAAGACAATTGAAGCCACATGAGAAAAACTATCCGACGCACGACTTAGAACTAGCCGCAATCGTGTTCGCCCTGAAGATTTGGAGACACTATTTGTATGGAGAAAAGTTCGACTTGTTCTCAGATCACAAGAGTTTAAGATACCTGTTCTCTCAGAAGGAGTTGAACATGCGACAACGGAGATGGATGGAACTACTCAAGGACTACGACTTCTCTTTGCAATACCACCCGGGTAAAGCAAATGTTGTAGCCGACGCTCTGAGCCGGAGGCCACGCCTTTTGGTTGCTTCGATTTTGATTAGAGAATGGCGAGCAATGGAGACGTTAGCCGAATTCGACCTTCGACCAGTGGAATCAGGAGAAGGACAACACCTTGGATGTCTTGTTGTACAACCGACTCTCATCAGCCGCATCTTGGAAGCTTAACAGTCGAACGAGGATTTAAAGTTATGGTTTGCCAAGATGTCCGCAAAGGAACCAGAGATATGGAGTATTAATACGGACGGAGCACTGAGATGCAAAGGTAGACTCTGTGTGCCAAATGACGATGGTCTCAGGAAGAACATTCTGGACGAAGCACACAAGTCAAGGATGACTATCCACCCAGGAGGAAATAAGATGTATAAGGACTTGAAGAGAAACTTCTGGTGGGAAGGAATGAAGCGAGAAGTGGCCGAGTATGTATCGCAATGTCTTATTTGCAAACAAGTGAAGGCGGAGCATCAGAAACCACCTGGACTTCTACAACCGCTACCGATTCCCCAATGGAAATGGGAGCACATCACCATGGATTTTGTGGTTGGATTGCCGAAGTCTCAGCAAAACCACGACGTTATTTGGGTAATAGTGGATCGACTCACCAAGTCAGCACATTTTATCGCCTACAGCATGACGCACCCTGTCGAAAGACTGAGCCGGATGTATCTACAGCAAGTAGTGCGACTGCACGGTGTACCTGTCTCAATAGTTTCAGATCGAGATTCATGCTTCACCGCAGAATTCTGGAAAAGCCTTCAGACAGCAATGGGAACTTCATTGAATTTGAGTTCGGCCTTTCATCCACAGACAGACGGTCAGACAGAACGAGTCAATCAAGTGATGGAGGATATGTTGCGAGCCTGTGTCATTGAATTCGAGAGTTCATGGGAGACGCATTTACCTTTGATCGAGTTTGCCTACAACAACAGCTACCACACGAGCATAGGGATGGCGCCGTTTGAAGCCTTGTATGGAAGACCTTGCCGATCGCCGCTATGTTGGGCCGAAGTCGGAGATACTCAACTACTTGGACCCGAGATGATTCGAGAAACCAGCGAAAAGATCCAGATTGTACGAGAAAAGATGAAGACAGCGCAATCCAGACACAAGAGCTATGCCGACAAGCGACGAAAAGATCTAGAGTTTGCAGTTGGAGATCATGTGCTACTTAAAGTCTCGCCAGTTCGAGGTATCGTCAGATTCGGACAGAAGAAAGGCAAGCTATTGCCGCGATTCATCGGACCGTTCGAGATCCTAGAACGTGTTGGAAAGGTTGCTTATCGACTTGCGTTGCCGCCAAAGATGTCAGGAGTGCACAACGTTTTCCACATCAGCATGTTGAGGAAATGTGCCCACAACCCAACGCACGAGATCAGTTTTGAAGATATCGAGGTGAACAAGAACGTGACATACAATGAAAGACCAGTGCGTATTCTAGACCGAGGAGTGAAGAAGCTCAGAAACAAGGATATTCCGCTAGTGAAGGTTCAGTGGAAGCACCACGACGAAGGAGAAGCTTCATGGGAATTGGAGTCGGAGATGCAAGAGAAGTTTCCATTTTTGTTTTAACCCAGTTTATTTCGAATTTCGGGGACGAAATCTTTTTATGAGTGGTGGATGATGTAATACCCTGTATTTTGTAAATATAATATATAACTAAGACATTGTATGCTTCTTTTAATACTTGTATGAGCTTGGCCTTACCCTTGGTATACTTTGGATACCAATCGATTGGCAAGTATATCAATCGATTGCTTATACCAATCGATTGAACTTTATACCAATCGATTGATTGTATCAATCGATTGACACTTATGTCAATCGATTGGAGGCAGCTGGGCAGATTCTTTTGCTCTGGCTGAGGAGAAGCCACGTGAACACTCCCTCTCTATATATACCAGCCCATTTTGGGCGTATTTCTGTTTACAGAAATCAGAGAGAGTGAGAGGGAGGGTTTTGTGTGTGTTTATATATATATACACTCATATATATATATACTCATATATATACATGTATTTACACTCACACACACAGATGGACTGAGAAGAAGAAGAAGAAGACCAGAAAGAAGAAGAGAAGAAGGAGAAAGAGAAGAGAGAAGACAGAGAGCAGAGGAAGGAGAGGGAGGAGCCACCATTGAAGCTCCAAGCTTCAAACACACATTCCCAAACACGCCCTTAACGTCTAAGGTGAGTTTTAAACTCACTTGGTAGCTTGATACTGATGTTAGAACATGTTTTGAAAGAAGAAATGAAAGAGAAATCATGTATTCCCGTTTATATGTTGCTGGGCAGTCTTCTCTGTGAAGAAGACGAAGTGTCAATCGATTGACACTATATCAATCGATTGACATCTTTCATGTTCCAATCGATTGACATTTTATGCAATCGATTGACATGGATTGTGATCCAATCGATTGAACCTTCTTCCAATCGATTGACACTACTTTTATACCAATCGATTGACATCTATATCAATCGATTGGAAGTTTCAGTTTACTGTTTTACTTGTTTAGTTAATGTAATAACTGTTTAGTTGTTTATTTACTGTTCAGTATTTCCCAGCATGCTTTATTATTGTAATACAGACATGATAACGAGTTAATGTGGCGTAGGATTGTAGTAATAACAAGATTAATGGAGAATGTTTATAATGTTAGATAACGGAATAATCGTGAATCCTTTTGAGTTAACGTTCATTTCATTCAGAGTAGTCGGGCCACATTGGGATTGTTATGTATCGGTAATAGAGTTGAACTTAAGTAGGTTTGCTAAGATTCGGGAACCTTGCATGGGCGGGCTTTGGTCGATCATATGTTCTTAAAAGCGGTAGACAGACGAAGGTGTCTATGACTTGCGGTGAACCGGACCATTTGCCCTAAGATAGCCAGATGATCTAATCATATGTTCTTAAAAGCGGTAGACAGACGAAGGTGTCTATGACATGCGGTGGACCGTGATCACTGGTAGACGTCGCTAAGTCGTGGCATAGAATGATGTACTGTTGTTTAAAGCGTTATATCCCTGACATGCGGTGGACTGTGCATATGTTCTTAAAAGCGGGGGATGGACTAACGTGGTATCCATGACATGCGGTGAACTGTGCATATGTTCTTAAAAGCGGTGGATGAGCAATGGTGTGTTATAGAGTTGAACTACTGTCGAGTCTGTTCCCCTATCTAGACGTATTATCGGTCTTAAAATAAGTAAGACGTTAGTAATCGGATGATCGGTTTGATGTAAAGGAGTTACCCTTACAGAATTCTAACTTGTTGCGGCTTATAACTTGTAATAACTTCAATAGTCGATACCCTGTTAGTATTTAACTCACTCAGCTTTCATTTAGCTGACGGCGTTTATGCCGCTGGACATTTCTACGTTCCAGCGCACCCTGGTTATGACTATACAGGTGAAGGGCCTGCAAGAGAGGACTACTATGCCGGTGACGGAGTCCCTGTGGAGGATTTCCCTGACGGAGGTCAGACTGAAGAAGACTACTACGCCGAGGACTACCTTTATGCCAACTGAAGACTAGACTAGAATTGTAGCTAATTGTCTTTACCATTTTAGAACCCTTTTGTAGTCAGGCATATGTTGCCTTGACATTTGTACTTCCGCTGCCTTATGTTTGATTCGAGACTCTGAATTGTAATAGTTAGTAACTTCTGTTGACCTTATGTTATGTTGTGAATCAGAACCTAGACTTCATTGTTGTTACACTATTACTTCTTGTTGCTTAGTACTGCGTGGTGTGGACAATCATGTGACTTCACCCGTCGCTGCCTTTGGACCCAAAAAGGAAATTTATTTTTCTCTATTTTTGCCGTTCCGGGGCGTGACAACAGTTCTCCTTGAACAGCAACACCAAGAACACCTTTGGTTGTGAAATCAAATGTTGTCAAAGAACCACCACCAGCATTTTGGACCCATTGGACTAGTTCGTTCCTATGCTCGTTATACTTGTTCGGATCAGAAAGATAAGTCCAAAGCTCCCCAACTGCAAAGTCTGGTTTAGTGTTTCCCATATACATCTTAGTGATACTTGGAGAGAACCCTTTCACAAAATCAATTCTCCACCCCATCAAACCCAATTTCAGACTTGAGCCAATTCATCCAATCTGATAATTCACGTTGTACCTATTAGAAATTTACATTCAATTGAAAATGGAGAGCGAATAATAAGAAATGAACATGAGGGAGAATAAGAGATTTAAGTGGTTCGGCCAAAGGAGAAAATATTTACTATAACGGTGATTTTGCTAATATGCTATAGCGCAAACCAAAAAGATGTTTCTATTTAAGCACATGTGATCTGTCTTAACTTCATAGAAAACAAGTCATGCACTATGCCCATGTGAATTATTGTGATTATCGTTGGTATCACCATTGTATTGAATACTTATTTAAGGCCAAAGGCTGCGTCCACTAGAGTCAACGGTTTCAATACTCAAATGCTATAGGGGTAATATGTATTTATGGTCATTTACATGATCTTCCACTTACATATTATCAAAGATAGTATTCAAATAATCAGTATTTGATAAGATAAACATATGGTATGATAATCTTATTGCCAACATTACCCTTGGGTTGAGATGGTCAATGTCAGGGGCATCCCAAAAGTCGTCTCCGGTGTCATCATTTCCGGTGCCATCGGAGTATTTAGTATCGCCTTTGCAGATGAGTGACTGTCCCCAGTCAAGACGGTCATCTGGTGTTCCTCCCTCGAAAATGCACCATATGCCTCGACTGTCTTGCTTCTCGGCACTTCTGTGGTTTATTACAATGTCAGCAATGCATTTGATGCCCTTGTTGTGGAAAGCCATGATTAATGTTTTGAGTTCGTTCTTATTTCCGTATTTTGACGTGTCGAGATCATATAATCTTCCCGGCTCATATCCTGAAGAACAAATTAAAAAAAGGCAAATCAAAGTGTAAGGATTGAATTTTGTACAACTTCTTTATGTGATTTTTTCCTCTTTTAAGTTGTTTTGTATTTTGTTCAAACTCAATGAACCTGGTCTATTTATGGAGCTTTTGTTTGAAAATCACCCAATATTAGGAGAAATTGTTCCATGTGACGGGTTTTAGTGTGACGGATCATCGTGGACTATTGATCTTGTGGGCCTCATATTGATCCAACAGTTCACGATGATCCGTCACACCAAAACCCGTCACATGGGATGACTTCTAACGGAATGGAGTTGAAGAGAAATAGGGTCAAAAGCAATAATCCAATTACATGTGATTTGGCAATTGTCATAATGGTTGGAGTTGAAGAGAAATAGGGTCAAAAGCAATAATCCAATTACATGTGATTGTCATAACCGGTTCACTACTTAATGACCTCATTTCACAATATTTAAGTCAAATACATTTAATACAACACAAGCACTTTAAATTTTTGAATTGTCCAAATTTGGTTGAAATTGTGAATAAATAATTATTAAATAACATTTTTTACTTACAATCTCGAGACCAAATCTTTATCCAACGGTTGTAGAGTGTTTGTACATAAAAGAAGTTTCTCGTGTCCATAATTAATTTATATATATATATTATTGTACCCAAATTACAATTTTTTTTTTTTGGGATAGTCAATCCCAATGGAAATACCACTATAGATGGTGAGAATAAGTTGCCTGTCATTGTTAGGATTTCATATCCCATGAGTATGTAATACCCAATCACAATCCCCACTACAATAATATATATCCCAGCTTGGGGTATGTTTCGGCCAGAACGGATCGGAATACCCTCTTTCGGAAAAAATTCTAAAAATTTCAGAAATTAAATAGGTGTTCCAATTTCCGTTCCATGTTTTTCGGAATTTCATTTTTCTTTCGATTTCGAAATTTCGGAATTGGAATTTTCGGATTCGGAATTGTTCGGAAAATTTCAGAATTTTTTCGGAATTAGAATTGGAAATTTTCATAATTTTTGGAATTTTCGGAATACAAATACTATTGAAAGGAAAATTCATGATTTTATAGAGAGTCACCTACTCTCTCCTTTCTCTTCTAATTTGATGTGGGACAAACAAGTCCACATTCTTCCAAATTTTCGGAAAATATTCGAAAAAAATTTCGGAAAACATATTTTCGGAATTTTTGGAATTCTCAAAATAATTCCGATTCTGTTCCGATTTTTTTTTTCTTCAGAATTTTCGGAATTTAGAATTTTGGAATTCTGAATTTAATTTATGGTGCTAAAATTGAAAATTTTGGGATAAGAATCGGTCGGAATTGAAATTTTCATTCAAAATGACACCCCAAATCCCAGCATAGGAATAGTCTAAATAGTAATATATATTATTTTTGTCATCTAATCATGTCCTTAGATAATTATTGTCACACTCCGATCCCGTATAAATAAAATAGGATTTCTCCCTGATCCTTTGGATAAAGAGGTGCTATCATTTATATTATAACTAGCCCGACCTCACTTATAATCCACAAAATTACAACCACACTATACAATGCTTGGCTTGAATTTAATCCATCTCCTCCATACTCAACTACTATCCGTGCTCCCTGAATTAAGAGCATGAAAGTACACCAATTGTAAAACACCATCATTATTGGTTCCCATGGCCAAACATGGTCTCTCTCTTTCCACCCTGCCTCCCCCTCTCCCTTGGCCGTATGGGTCATATATATACTCACATGAGTTAGGACTTAGAGAAAACAAGTCTTTTTTCCTCTATTCTTATCATCTCAATTTAATTCATCATTATCTTATATATATATATATATATATTTTCCTTGTTTATCTAACTTGGCTCCAAGTCCATTGACTCTTGTCCAAACCCTTGTCTTCCTTCACACGTGTCGTTTAGTTCAACTAGGATAAAGATAAAGGCAATTAGGGTAGTTATCCTTTCCATGGTGCATGCATAAGGATTTATCATACATTTTATTAGTACAAACATATTTAGGGAAATGCTATTGTGAGAAGCTTCTCATATGAGAAGGCGGGTTTAAACCGTTGGATGAGCATCTACCAATAGATGCTTCTCTAGATTTCTGGGAATCTTATGGCTAGATGCTCATCCAACGGTTAAAATCCGCCTTCTCATGTGAGAAGCTTCTTACAATAGCATTGCCCATATATTTAACCAACATGCCACCAAATCAGATCAAGTTTTGTGTTCCAGTTAAATGGGGTCGGTTATATAAACCCTTAAAAAAAGGGAATTGTTATTTCCACTCCATCATTGAACCAATACACTCCATGGTACCACTATCAGAGCATGTGGTACCATGTATGTAATGCATGACATGCATGTACCACATGCTTTAAGAATGGTACCATGGAGTGCCTTAGTTCAATGATGGAGTGGAAATAGCATCACCCTAAAAAAATACCAATTAATGTTACACGTGAATCTCACAAATGATGTGATTATAATCAATAATTATGTGAAAATACCGGTTATCACAATTATCCAATTAGAATTCATTAATTCAAGGTGTTCAGAGTTTTCATCACACACTGTGCCTCAAAGGGCCTATTTGGGAATGCTATTATATGCATTCCTAAAGACACCCTTCTCACGAGTAAAAGTAGAATAAAAAATCGCTGAATTTATAAGTAGTGTACCTTGGGGTGCTGATGAGTGTGAGTGAGAAGGGGGTGGGAGCCAAACATGAGTAATTCCAGCACTAGCCAAGTCCGGTATGCTCTTGATTAGGAAGTTGTACCATCCTCCTTCTTTGTTGCACGATGCCCAATTAAACCCCTATTCATATTAAATCATTTACAAATCTAATATATATATATATATTATAAAGTGGAATCAGAAGCTTGTCACGTGACAATTCTGTGATTTTTCTCAATTTTTAATCATTTTTTATTTAATTTTCTCTATCTCCTAAAACTACCTACACCTCCTTAAATCACCCTATTAGATCTTATATTTCTTATTAAAAATTGTTCATTAAAATCAAATTGACAGCTAGATAATAAGGAAACTACCAACTATTCTTTTTTCATCTCTACATGTGCAGAAATTAAAATCAATATTTGATCATTTTTTCAAAATAAAACTCATACATCTATACATATATACACATGTCGCACATTTAATTTTTTTTTTATTTCCTTTATTTGCACTCTCCATCTATCTAATCAAGTATTTTTATTTTTTTTAATTTATTTTAATAATTTCTCCCGTGCTTCAAAAGCTAGTTGTAAATATACAATCAAAACAAGGTCCTATAAGTAGCCACTAACTCGGTAAGTACTCCTCCATACATTAATTAAGCACATATTTGAAACCCCCCTCCCAAATTGTAATTGTAACGAAAAAAGATTACAAATATATATATATATATATATATATACACAATCATGGTATATAGATATCAAATATATAGATATAGGTGCAAGACAAACCTGGAATAACAGCGTGGGACCTGCAAAACTGGGGACGATAGAGAAAGTAAGAGACAGAAGTGAAAGATAAGTGAGAAAATTCATCATCATCATCTTTTTTTAGTTTAGATGCTAATATTGTTCAAGCCAAAGTGACGATTATATAATGCTACAGCTGCCCGCCATGATCATTGACTAATCAAATTGACTTCTACAGTGACCTGATTGGAACAAATTATACCCCAAGGAAAGATGGAAATTACTAACACTTATCATTAAGAGGGAAAGAAAAAGAAACACAGAGATTTCATTAGAAGGCAAACTATTAGTATCATTATGGATAACACTTAAATCTTCCTCTTTTCTTTTCTTTTTTATTTTTTATTTTTGAGTAAAATATATATGGATAACACTGCTGTATATCTTACTAGGTACTTTTCCTCCTATTTTAAAATACTATAGGTTCACTTATGGAGAAATTATCTCCTTAGTGTTTGAAGACATAGAGAAGAGACAGAAGAGATGAAGACTATGATCTGATTCTCATTTTCAGAATATACAGTTTACAAGTATATATATTTACACCAGCTATCCTCACCACTCACCACACAATTTGTTATAACAAACTCTTAAAACAAACACATCACTTGCTGATTTAAGTTTGATCAAACGGTTAATGAGTAGCCATGTCATCAATCCCTGTTTCCTTAGTGATTGGCTGAACATTGATCTGAGATAGATGACTTGGATTATTAGGATAATTGGATATGCTAACACCCTCCAGCAAACTGATGTGGGGTGAAGCACACACTAGTTTGTCTCGAAATTTCAGAAACCTTGGTGAGGTTAAGCTTTTTGTAAGAAAGTCTGCCGGTTGATCTTCTGAGCTTATGTATTGAACAACTAAGGCCTGCTGAAGAACTTTTTCTCTAATGAAGTGATAGTCAATCTCTATATGTTTCGTTCTAGCATGAAAAATTGGATTAGAAGCGAGGGCCAATGCAGAGATATTATCAGAGAAAATGCAAGGTACTTGAGGAATTCGAATGTGGAGATCTTTCAACAACATTTGAACCCAAGAAATCTCAGCTACAGCAGCAGCTAAGGCTCGATATTCAGCCTCCGTGGAAGATCTAGCCACAGTAGGCTGCTTCTTGCTAGACCAACTAATTGGTTCATTGCCCAAAAACACAAGATACCCTGTAGTTGATCTGCGATCAATAGGATCACTGGCCCAATCAGAGTCTGTGTAAGCTGAGAGATCTAAAGAATTGAATGTATATCGAATACCAAGAGAAGGAGTCCCTTTAAGATATCTGAGAATTCGTTTGACAGCGGCATAGTGAGTATCAGTTGGAGTGTGCATGTGTTGGCACACCTGATTCACTGCAAAAGTGATATCAGGTCTAGTAAATGTGAGATATTGAAGAGCCCCAACAATACTGCGATAAGGAGTTGGATCAGACAAAGGAATGCCATCAGTTTTGGACAACCTAAGAGTATTGGAACAAGGGGTTTTGCAAGGTTTGCAATTCAGCATATTGGACCTGAGGAGAATATCTTGAAGATATTTAGATTGTTGAAGAAATAGACTAGTGGGCTGTTGTGAAATTTCAATACCCAGGAAGTAGTGAAGTGGACCTAGATCTTTCATATCAAAAACAAAATTAAGATTGTGAATTAAGGATTGGAGAAAAGATGGGTCATTGCCTGTGATGATTATATCATCAACATATAGTAGAAGATATGTAAGAGAAGAACCTGAAGACCTGATGAACAAGGAAGTGTCAGCAGTAGAGGGAACAAAATGATATTGATAGAGTTGGGAAGTGAAAGTTTCAAACCAGGCACGGGGAGCTTGTTTGAGACCATAAATGGCCTTGTTTAATTTACAAACCAAAGTAGGATGCTGAGAATCAATAAAACCAGGAGGTTGTGTCATATATACTTCCTCACGTAGAACACCATGTAAAAAGGCATTCTTGACATCTAGTTGTCGAAGAACCCAACCAAAACGAGCCGCAATTTTCAAGACTGTACGAACAGTTGTTTGTTTAACAACGGGGCTGAAAGTTTCAGCATAGTCAAGACCTTCTTCTTGGTGAAACCCCTTGGCTACCAATCTAGCCTTATACCGAGAAATTGTACCATCAGCGTTATGCTTGATTTTGTATACCCATTTACAACCTACAATGTTTTTATGGGGTGGGAGAGGAACTAAAGTCCAGGTAGCTTGCTTGTGAAGGGAAGAGAATTCCTCAGCCATAGCATGTCTCCAGTGAGAAATTTTAGAGGCCTCAGTATAAGAAGAAGGTTCTGAGATGGAAGAAGAAGATAATGAGTTAGAAAGAAGGGCTTTCTTTTTGTTGATACCAGATTTAGCTCTGGTAGTCATGGGATGATTGTTGGTGGGTTGTAAAAGTGAGGACCCAGGGGAAGGCAAAGAAGAAGAAGGAGGAGAAGGCAAAGAAGAAGTAATTACTGAGGGAGGGGGAGTAGGCAGGGGAAGAACAAAAGAAGGTGTAGAACTGGAATCAGAGATAGGAGTTTGAGGTGGAGCTGAGGCGACTGAGGAAGAAGAAGCAGGAGGAGAGGAGGGAAACCATGGAGTGATAGAATATGTAGTTGGAGGTTTGTCTAAGAGTGATGCTGGAAAGGCTTCTTCATTGAAGACAACATGTCTAGAAATGTAAAATCATTTGAGCTGAGGATCAAAGAAAATGTAACCTTTATAGTCAGAGGGATAACCCAGGAAGATGCATTGAGCTGACCTTGGTTGAAGCTTATGTTTATTGTAAGATCTCAAAAGAGGATAGCAAGCACAGCCAACAACCTTAAAGGAAGTATAGTCAGGTAAGTATCCAAAAAGAAGTTGAAAGGGAGATTTTTGAGCAGTGACTGGACTGGCATACGATTGATAAGAAACGTAGCTGTGGAAAAAGCATGATATCAGAAATTCAAAGGAAGAGATGCAGTAAACAAGAGAGATAAACCAGTCTCAATAATATGCCTATGCTTCCTCTCAGCCACTCCATTTTGCTGAGAGGTGTGAGGACATGACTTTTGATGATGGATGCCACTGGAATTAAGTACAGCTTGAAGGGTTTCTTTCTTGTATTCACCACCTCCATCTGTTCTGAGAGTCTTTATTCTAGTATTAAATGTATTTTCAACAAATGCTTTGAATTTACAGAAAACAGAAAAGACTTCAGACTTTGATTTCAAAGGATAAATCCATGTAAATTTTGTACAGTCATCAATGAAAGAAACATAGTACATGAAACCATGGAATGCAGCTAAGGGAGCAGGACCCCAAAGGTCACTGTGAATGAGAGACAAAGGTCCAGAAGCAGTGCTAGTAGATAGCTTGAAGGGTAATCTACACATTTTGCCTAAAATGCAGTGTTCACAGAAAGTAGGTAGCTGCTTATTAACAAGAGAAGAGGGAACATTATTCAAAACATGATGCATGATTTTATTAGTGGGATGACCAAGCCGTTGATGCCAAAGAACATTGGAGATCTTTTGACCAAGAAAAGCTGAATTGTGAACAGGAGTATCCTTGTGAGTTGTGGTAGTAAATGAAGAAAATGTTGGAACATGAATGGGATAGAGTCCATTATGACTGTGCCCTTAAAAGAGGATCTTCCCTGAGTGGATATCCTGAATTTGAAGCTTGTTAGCATCAAAAATGCAACGACAATTATTATCAAGGCAGAGTTTATGAACAGATAACAGATTTGTGGAAATGGAAGGAACACATAGAAGTTGATGAAGTTTAAAAGCATGAGAGTTGGTTGATAGTAAACCTGAGCCATTGTGGGAAATGGACATATTTTCACCATTAGCAATGTTGATGTTGTCTTGACCTTGATACTCAGTGGACAGAGAGAGATTAGCTAGATCATGAGTAAGATGAGCTGAAGCTCCTGAGTCTGTGTACCAGACAGTAGATGCAGAAGGATCTGATCCATATGAAGCCGCCATTGCATTGTAAGAAGATGAGGGAGACTTGCTTTGATAAGAGGTATTCAAGCGGTGATAGCAATCCACAGCCGTATGATTAGGGCGATTGCAGATCTGACATGCAATTTGGGGACGAAACATTGAAGAGGAAGTAGGATTATGATTCCTGAAATTGTTTGATCCTTGAAAGTTTGGTTGAAAATTGTTCTGATTGTGAAAGTTTGATCGACCAAAGCTTTGAGATCTACCACCTCTGCCATTGTGTCGTCCTCTACCTCTTCCTCTGAATGGAGGAGATGAATTTCGAGGATTCAGAAACTGAGATCTGTACTGTGTTGTTGCCGTCATTGCAGATGTGATATGAGGATTAAGATTCTGCTTCTCAGTGTTTTGAATACACAGTTCTTCAGCTTTTAACAAAACATGCAACTCTTCTAGATTAATCGGTTGTGCTCGAGTTCTGATGGAGGTTCTAAATGCGCTATATTCGATTGGTAATCCATTGAGTGTGTATATTAACATATCCTCATCATCAATAAGAACAGCAACAGAAGCCAAGCTGTCTTTGACTTCTTTAATCTTCTGAATGTAAGTATCAATTGAATCTGAACCTTTTGTTATAGTTTGAAGATTTGTTTTCAACTGTAACACATTGGATCGAGAAGCAGAGGAATACCTTCGCTCTAAAGCTAACCAGACCTCCATAGATGTTGAATAGCCAACAATATATGACAAAGCATTAGCAGAAAGTGTAGCATTAATGAGCGTCATGAGTGCTTGATCTTGAGCTATCCAGATCTTGTAATCTGGATTTACTTGATTTGAATGAACTCCATTTTCATCTTGAACAAATTCATCAGGACACTTATGAGATCCATCAACAAATCCAAAAAGTGAATGAGCTTTTAGAATAGAAGAAAATTGAAATTTCCAGGGAATGTAATTTGTTGAATCTAATCGGATTGTGATCAGATTGCAAATGTTAGAGAGTAGATATATTGGTGAGTGTATCATGGTTGGATTTGGATTCGATTGAGCAGTATTTTCCATAGATGTAGAGTTTTGATTTATAGCCATTGATACAGGACGGTGGTCCTTCAATGAAGCTCTGATACCATGTTTGAAGACATAGAGAAGAGACAGAAGAGATGAAGACTATGATCTGATTCTCATTTTCAGAATATACAGTTTACAAGTATATATATTTACACCAGCTATCCTCACCACTCACCACACAATTTGTTATAACAAACTCTTAAAACAAACACATCACTTGCTGATTTAAGTTTGATCAAATGGTTAATGAGTAGCCATGTCATCAATCCCTGTTTCCTTAGTGATTGGCTGAACATTGATCTGAGATAGATGACTTGGATTATTAGGATAATTGGATATGCTAACACTTAGAGCGTCACATTGCTTGTATAACAAATCACACTGCAGAATAAATAAAAATAAAAATAAAATCCTTATAAATGTACCCATTTTTTTATTATTGATTTATTATTATTATTATTATTATTTTTTTTTTATATCTATATTTTCTAATCAAACAGACTTGACATTATGAGGATGTTCGTCTTTGGAGTTTGGGTGTGGGAAAAAGCAGTTTTGGCGACTAAACTCAGTTCAGAAGTGTTCGGCTACAATATTTGAGATTGGGAAACCCAATTTGGGTGCTGCTTCACCTGCGTTCTATACAAGCACCTATGGGGTTGCTTTTCATGATCCTCCTTTTTTATAATTACTCCATTTGGTGATCAAAATCACCATTTTATCATTTGCCCTTTGCTCTATTTACCTACATGCCTTGTCCAAGAATGACACCCATGCCCTCAAGTTGTTGAATAAATTCCTCCTATGTCCAAGAAAAGACAAAAGAAAAGAAGACTTCTTGTACTTTCTGCACATGTGCAGAAATTAAAAATTAGGAAAACTTAAACATCACTTTGTTTACACTCAAAATATGTATTTTTTAATAGAGTCTATTTTTGTTCACTCAAAAAATAGTTAGGTGAGTATAACCTAAGCATTCTATTGGCAATGATTTGTTTAATCCTAGGTCCCACTGCATTAGCCAATAAGATACTTAGGTTATGCTCACCCAGGGTGAACAAATGTTAACTCTTTTTCATATTTGCCTCAAATTATTTTGGATAATTGACCAAATTGCTAAAAAGTAGTAAGTGGTGGAAATATTTTCAATCATTTCTTAACCAAAATAAATTTGGTATTGACCAAATTAAAATTTGCTCCCCAAAACCCAGACCGATTAAAAAATGTTGAGTAACTTGTATTTAGTCCTAATATAGACGCCTAATTAGAAATAGGTCATTTTTTAAAACAAAACTAGAAATAGGTCTCTCACTTATAGGACCAAAATACCCTCATTTAGTTATATTTAGAAATATACACACACACATAATATTTACTCCTCATAATGAGGTTTTGAAATTCAAAACTCATATAACTATATAATATATAAATCCATATGTATATATAGAGAGAGAGAGAGAGGAAAAAGATAGAAAATGATCAGTGGCGCCACCACTACATCACCATCGGCTGCCCCTTCGACGACCACTCCCTGCCATCATCCATCCCTCCTCTATAACTACCATCTTAGGCTACCACTTCTCCACCAGCACCACGCCCCCCCCCCCCCCCCCCCCCCCCTCCTTTTTCCGCCATCGACTAACCTCGTATGGCAATCATTCTGTGGACATTTCTCACCCCTCTTTTGAAAAATTGCAATAAATTTAGGTGAGAATTTTTTTTTTTTTTTTTTTAATGGTGTTTTTGTATAAAAAGTGAAAAATTCTCACATACTCATCACGTGTTTCTCACTTTAAATGCATCTACTACCACGTAAGAATTTCACTTTAAAAGGGCACCACTGACCGTAGTGAAAAATTCTCATCTATTTTTCACTTTAAAAGGCATCACTCATCCATATTCCCCACTTATACAAAATTTTCACATTTTGAATGGACATTATGAGAAATTGCTCACAAAATAATAAATAAATTTCTCACATTTTCCTGGATATGATGAGAATTTCTCACCAATAAAAACGATTTTATCACCTTTAAAACGCGTCAAAAATGCTAGGCGCACAATACATACCACAACATTGATTTAAATGCATATACCCTGTGCTGTGTAAGTGGTGTATAGAAAAGTATGAAAAATTGAAACAACATCGGGTATAACACATTTAAAATCTAGTTGTAGAATGTATTGTATGCCTAGCATTTTTGATATTGAATATAACGGTGACATCACGTTATCAAGTCTGCGTGGTGTCAGCAACCAATTATCTTCTATTAATTGAACAACTAAGCATCAAGAGAAATTATTCAATGTAGTTGTCACACACACCAACCTTTTAATCTAGACCATATACATGCCTCCTACTTCCAATGGGACCATGACATGCAAAGTGGATGTCATAGTCCCACTAAAAATAGGGGCAGGTGTATGCGCTAGATTAAAATAACACATCACATTAATATGCTCACATAATGCGACAATTACACTAACGGCCCGTTTGGTTCACGGATTATTTTAGGTGGATTCTGATTACTAGGAATCATAATATCAGTAATCATTTTATCAGGAATTTGAATCCTTGCAAAATGTTTGGTTTACCAGTAGAATTATAGCTGGATTTAGAATCCAGTGTTTGGTTGGGTCAAAGAAAATGAAATAGAAATATTGTAAAATATCTAAGCTATCCTTGAAGGCTAAAAGAATGTATGAGTTAAAATCAAATTGTTAACCCTCTAAAAATGGAGGGTGATTAGAAAAAATAATGGTATAAATCTAAAAATCGATGACACATAAAATATGAGATAAATAGAGTAATTAAGACATGAGCATGAGTCTAAACTATTACATGTAGTTAAAATATATTTGTATAATAATAAAAGATATATTATATTTTTAAGCATAAAATATGTATAGGTCTAACTTACAAATCACAATATGCGAAATATGTAGTTATTGTAATATCATATAGACTTTTCAATCATTAACATTTGGCAACCAAAATTTGAATTCAGTCATTAAACTAACATCAAATATAATGTTTCAAGCATAAGAAATCATCATAAACAATCTAATCTACCAATCTCTCCATTTTGGAAAATAATTATAATTATAATCATAAATTTCTTATGATCACATTATTTGTTTGTTTAATAGTCTAATAAATGCTAGTTTAGGTATTATAAAAATGGTAAATCAAAACCCCAGTAATCCTTAGGAATACCACCTCCAAGCTAGGATTTAGAATTCACCCTATTTTCCACCTTTGGGTGGATTCTAAATCCAGTGGGACCCACAATTCATTAAATATTCCATGAACCAAACAACATATATTTTAAGATTACTAGTAATCTTCGGGTGGAATCAAAATCCACCCTAAAAATTTATAAACCAAACAGGCCATAAATAACTTCTCCAGATGACAACTTCTCATTTAATGGTGATAGACTTAGTACACCCATGATTTTGAATATTTTCTCACCCAATGTGACCATCTAATTGAAATTGTCGCCACTTGATTTTGCGTGTGAGACGCAATGATTTAAGCAAATTCGAGTGGGGGACAAAAACGAGGTGAGAGTCGTGAGACGAATTTGCCAATTGCGGTGTTCAAAAATTATCTCCCTCTCATTTTGTCTCATTTTAATAATTATGTTGATAGTGTAGTAGTAAAATAGGAGTGAAATGAGTCACATGTCATTCAGTGAACACCAAAATGAGCAATAGTGAACCAAAAATTAATAAGTAAAAATGTTATCCTAAAATATGAAGGAAAGTGACATCTTATCTTATTATAAAAATATGGAAGTTCAAAGTACAACGTGACACAAAGAGAGACAAGGCTTCCAAACATACACTCACTCCTCATGTCTTAACCCGAGCATTGTACCATATATGGCCAGCCCAAAGGGGGGCAAAAGGGGCAACCGCTTCGGACTACCAAAGTTCACAAAATTTTGAGAGCTCTTTTAAAATTTTCATAATTATATTTTTACTTTGAGATTTTTAGTATTTTATATTAGGGCTCCCCCAAGGCCCAATTTAGTGTCACAAACTACATATATCATGATATACATATATATATAACTCAAAAGCAGAGGCCCTAGAATTTTGAAACTCACACTTTTAGTGTAAGAATTTTTTGAGTTTTAGAAATAGGCCCTTCTAGAATTTTGAAAGGTATCATACAATGTTTTAAGTTTCACAAATAGACTCATATTATAAGTAGACCACAAAAAAATTGCCAATTATGCATAAGTAAATCCTAAAAAACTTGCCAATTATGTATAACTAGACAAAAAAAAAAATCGCATCAGGGGCACTATCCCCCCGTATAAGGGGCCTCCTTTTAATAGTTTGTCCCGGACCTCCAAATACTCGGGACCGGCCCTGGTACCATACAAGAAACATATCTTAAAGGGTAACGCTATGCTATGCTTTAGGGTTGTCCACCAAAACCGTCAACTCGCGAGACTCGACCCAAGTCGACTGATCCGACCCTTAGATCTTGATAGTTGAGAACACTGAGTATCATCGGCGCACCACCACCACCGGCGAACCACCATCAACGGCGCACCACCAGTCACCATCACCATGATCTCGTCTCTGCCTCTCTTCCTCCCCACTACATGACGCCACCAGTATACCACCACTACCACCGCTGCCAGATATTGGCATCGAAGAGTCGTAGACTCGCACGTATAACTTTTTCTCTTAAGATCTAGACTTATTCTTCGGATCTAGACTTTAGATCTATACTTTTTCCTTTGACTTTGGATCTAGACATTTTTTTTACCAGAATACTTTCAAAAAACATCTCAAAATCAATGCCCCAAATCTTAGTCGATTTTCACTCGACTCATCCCGAAACCACCCACAGCCGAGGGGTCGGTTCACAAGACATTCGTGAGTGGATGACGGGTGGAGGAGGCTAACCTGACTGACATTCGGGTGGATGATCGGGTGAGGGCTAAACTCCACTCACCCAACCTGTGGTCCCCCCTACTATGCTTTCCCAATTTAGAACTCCTTACAAATAGCTCCCAAACACATAAAAAGTGGGACTGCTATAATTCCTTAATTAATTATGGGATCACTTCAACATCCTCCAATCAAAGTTGATGTACCAACTCGAATGTACAACAAAAAAAAAATAATAATAATAAAAAATAAACAAAAATTACTACTCCTTGAGAAATTTAAAACAATTAAAATAAACTTTCAAACAAAGAAAATAGAGTAACGTTATGCATTCCAAATTTTGTATCTCTCATTCCGAATTTTGTATCTCTCAGAGTGCCGAAATTTATAGTACAATGGGGTCACATTAACTGATGATATATACTCACTAAGGGTGCGTTTGATAAAATTGAAAATTAAGTACTGAAAATTAAGTGCTGAATTTTAAGTATTGAAAATTTTAAACGCTTAAAGTTTTATTCCTTAAAACAGTGTTTCAACTATTGAAGTGGAATGCATTCAGTGATTATTTTCAGTAGAAAATTTTCACTTAAAGTTTTCAGTGGTTTTGAAGCTAATTTTTCAATTAAGTGGTATGTTATCAAACGCACTGAAAAAGAATAAGTGCTGAATCTTTTCATTTTCAGCACTTAATGGGGTTATCAAACACACCCTAAGTCTCATCGAGATATAATTATCGGTGGATGTATGATACAAATAAATTATTAACTTTTTTGTATGTATAATATACACTAATTAAGTCTCAACGAGGAGTAATCATTGTCTCATTGGTGTATTAATGGTACAAATGATTTGATTGGTTATATCCAAGAAAGTCTCTTACTAATACAATGTTCACCATTAAGTCAATAATATTTATTCAAATTAATGAATAAGATAAAACCAAAGGCAAAAATACAAATTCAAAAATATAAAAGTAGTCAAATTATATAAGTCAGAAAAATGTACAAATTTTTTTTCAAAAAATAAGTTATGAAGTTAATAATATTGACTCAATTAACCACTTTCCTTGTGGCCGAATGACAAGGCCTCTGGGTGTTATACCCAGAGGTCTCAATTTCAAATCTCAAGGGAGTGGCCACATGTGATTCACCCGGACGCCCTGACCTCGTAGGATTAGTCGAGGTGCGCGCAAGCTGGCCCGGACACCCACAGACCACGGTTACCAAAAAAATAATAATAATAAATATTGACTCAATTAACAAATCAAATAACAAATTTGTTGTCACATTTTTTGTAACAATTTTTTGTACCAAATACAATTAAAATTTGTTCCCGGTACAAAATTTGGTTACATTTTGGGTGACAAAATTTTGAATCTAAGATAACAAAGCGTTGCTCCCCAAGTATAATGACCCTACAAATTAATGTCCTTAAGTATTGCAATTAAAATAAATTGCTCAAAATAAAATTTCAATGTAATTTTTTTGATCATTTGGTGTAGTGGTTTCATGTGAAGACATATTTACAAGGATCAGGAGACAGGGCAAGATTTGAACCTTGGTATGAGCGCGGCATAAAAAACCTTTCACTAGCTAGGCTATGACATTGCTCAAATTTCAGTGTAATTACACTATACTAAAATACTTTTTAGCCAACATTTTAGCAAATTTATTGACTTATTGACCTAGTCTGGGCGGATTTAATGAGGGAGAAGGGCGGGATCAAGCCCCCCTGGATTTTGAAAAAAATTCAAATATGCCCGAAAAAAATGCATTTTAACACTTAAGCCCCCCCCCCCCCCCCCCCCCCCAATTTAAAATTTTCATATTTTACTATTTTTTAAGTTTTGAAAAATTGCAAAATTAATATAACCAAATATGATACTTTCAATTTTTGGTCTCAATTTATAGTAACAGTGTGTCATTTTGTTGTATCTTTGATGTCAATTAGTATTAACTTTCTAATGTGCCATTTGACGGTAACTTTTAGGTGTCATTTGTTAGTTACAATATTATAATGGATAGTAAAATATACCAAAGTGTTGTAATTTTGATGTATGTATCATACAATGGGATAAGGTTTCTTAAGTTTTTGTATAATTTTTATGGGCAATGCTAGGGGCACTAACAACTTCCACTAACACTTACTAACACACTCTATCTCTCTCCTAGTGGTACTGCGGGGCCCACTGCGGACCCCACATAAACATATAAAAAGTCTTAATTTAAATGCAATTTGATCCAAGCTAACTTGGATCCAAGCTAGATATGCACACACCTTACACGCATGCACACACACTTCAGCCCGACCCAAGCCCAAGTCCTTCAATGGCCCATAGCAAGGCCTAATAAGGGTCATTCATTCCGACTGAAGTACACAGCAAAAACAAATAATCCCCCTAAGAGAATTCGAACACACCACCTCCCCACTGAAAAAGTGATGCCGTGCCACTTGACCACTAGGGGTCTTAGCTACAAGAAATATATCTTAAATACAAGAAAACGCATGAAAACTCACCTACCAGGGTACCACTCACATTTTGTGCCTCTTAAAGTCACTAATATATAATTGCCCGTGTCCATAGGCACAACGCCCCAAAAAAAAAGAAAAAAATAAGAGAAGGTACGTAAATGAGCATAGTGTTTCTCAAACTAAATACCACTTTGAAAAATGTATCAATAAAGAACAAAGAACCAAGCAATGAGAAATGAATTTGAAATAATTGAGTGATTTTGAGTTTATTGGATTTGTACCATAAACTTTAATTGAAATCCAAGAATTGCTATTGTTGGGGGGGGGGGGGGGGGGGGGGGGGGGGGGGGGGGGGGGGGTTGGGGGGGGGGGGGGGGGGGGGGGGTGGGAGTGTGGTGGTTGACAATATCATCGTTTAGTGGTGTGGGTGTAGACAATATCATCATTAAGTCTTAGATAGGAGTTACGGCTATTTGGTTTCAAAGACTGCAAAACCAAACAGCTTAGACTACAAAGTAGATATGCATTCAATGTCAAGCCCCAAGGAGTAGTTAGACGGATTGCTCTTCGAAATTAGGTTTCTTAACAACCATTATTTTTAATTGCTAGTAGGTAAAAGTCCTAAATCCCACTTAACGTACAATTGTTTCGACTTCGGCAAACCCATTTTTTTTTTAGTAATGCTTATAGGCACGAACAATTCCTAGCAGATTGCAAAGATGAAACCATATAAAAAAAAAACCTCTTTAATATTACAGCTCTTCATGTCCACTCAAAAGATGAAACCATACACAAATACATATAAAAGAAAGGAAAAAAAAAAAGAGAAAGTGTTGAATATGCGAGTTTACACAATGTGTGCATCAATTCACTAAGATCTTTGAAAATGGCTTCAAATTTAAAAACCTCAATGTAGCAAAATAACTTTCAGATAAAAAAAATTGAGAATTGACCAAGCATTTTTTTTTTCCTGACACGATGTTCTTAGACGACGGTGGCGACTGTGCTTCTTTGGGAATTCAAATCAAAGTGGCTAGTAAATGTCTCAACAAATCCCCAATTGTTCAAACGGGAAAAACTTTAACATACCAACAACAATATCATTAATGAAATACAAAATATTTAATGGCAGCAATAAAGAGAAGTAAAAAGCGTATAAATTGGGTCATTCATTCTCACTAAATCTTTCCATCCAGTCACTGAAAAAAAAAATTTACAAAACTTTGAAACAAATCATTGTAGCTACACATTTAAACACAGACTTCATTTTGCAATCCACTCCCCCTTCAAGAAATAATCATAGAAGGAAATGAACGGCAACCTGTAATGACCTATTATATCAACATAATATTACCTTCACCTCTAAAGAAAATGTTAGGACTTTTTGAGAAACATTTCGTAAAATAAACATGAATTTCTCGACCATCGCATAGCATAGGTTTTCCAATAACAATAAAATTTAAAAGAAAAAAAAAACCATAGCATAGGTTCACCTATACAACCATAATTCGCATAGCAATATTGATACCCAAAATCTACATTGCCAAAAAGTCATATGCTAGGTGTTCAAAATTTCAAGGACAATCTTGTAGGCTAGAATAGAAAGATTAGTAACCAACTTAAACAGCTGAAGGATCATCTTCTTGGCATCCATGCTAACAATTCCATTTCCCACCTTTAGCTGGCCATATCAAGTTACATGAAACTGCAAGAATGAGAATTAATGACTTATATACCTCCAGGGAAAAAGAAGAATGTAAAAGAGAAAAGAGAGACTTGAGTCTATTACCTAGAATCACAAATGCATGAACAAATACTTGACACGTACAACTGACTTGATTCTAGCTAATTTATACATTACCCAATACTTGAAAACAACATAAACATATAAAAAGTCTTAATTTATTTTCCTTCAGTCTTCTCATTATACTAACTGCAGTTGAATTTCTGATTGGGTAAAAATTAGGTGGGTCTGCCATTTACACGGCATGTCATCGATATTGCAATAACATTATCTTCTATAACAAAAGGAAAAAAAAAAAAGAAAGAAAGAAAGAAAAAGAGGAAGACTATAAACATTCCAAGCACATGTTTCACAAAGCAAATAGTCACACATTCTAAATTTTCTTTGGACAATGAATATTCAAGTTATCAAAAGTATCAAAAAAAACATCAGACCACCTCAAGGACCATGAGAACGCTAAGATTTCTGTGGACCATTGTGGAGCCGTTAATCGTGTTAACAGAAGTTAAAAGAATTAATCAAATATCAAAATTGCCCTGAGCTTTAAATGCAATTTGATCCATTCAAATTGAAATTTTCAAAAGTCAATAGAACTATTACCTCTCCCTATCAATCCCAAACATCTACTAAAACAATAACACTGGTAAGATACGACAAACAATGTAAAATGCAAAATGAACATATTTTGGAGCATGTGGATGAGAAACCCATTCGTCCCAACTGTACAACCTCATTCATCAAATAAATCCAAGTGTCTATAATGTTTCGACTTAAGGCCAGCATGTTTATGGGGAAAAACATTGAGTAAAAAAGTTTTAAATTGAATCACATGCGCAAGGGACAAAAGGTTGGACAACAACTCACCCCTACAATACATAAGAAACGTAAAAGAATTGATCCATAAAGAATAAAATTAAATGACAAAATATAAGTTAGAACCATTACTCCTACAATCCCACGCATATTCTGAATATCAATGTTCTTCTTCACTTGCTTCTTAGTTCTCAGTATCAAAGCATTACCACGAATGCAAATAGATTCACACATTACAAAATTTAGATCTTTACAATCTAAATTTAAAAGCAAAAATATTAGATTTTACCTGAATAGAAGAGGGAAATGATGTGAACCCAGTGAACTATATAAAAGAAAAATGATTATTAAGATTTGAGATTAGTATGGTGAAATTAAAGGGATAGACAAATGAAAAAATGGTAAATGATTCAAAACTGAAAGTACAGGACCACAAAAGGTTGAAATACTTCAAAACCTATATTGGGTGAAACCATATAACCTAAGATCAGTACATATAAACATCAACACATAAACATCGATACACACAAATGGAAATATATTAAAAAAAAAAAAAAAGAAAAGAAAAAAGAAAAAAGAAGAAGAAGAAAAAAAAGAGAGGAGATGCTACCATTTGTTTTAGCAGATTATGGATGTGAAGTGAGTGGTGGGGAACATATTAAGAGCAAAGTCTCAATGACTGGAGAGAGAGAGAGAGAGAGAGAGTCTCATTGCAGACATGAACTAGAGAGAGTTCTTTGATTTAGGGAGGGTCTGTTGTTTAGGAAAATTCAAAACTTGATCCTAAGGCTGATTAGCTGATGATTGCTTTCCTCTGAGGCAATGTACCTTATTAAATCCATCAAATGAACTTGTAAAAAGGAAATTCTTCATGGATCAATTCTTCGTAGATTCATTTTTAAAATTTTCATTAGCTAATCTCAAACAGCCCCTTTTTCTTTTTCTACTAAAACCAACCCAAATTCTGACATCCATGTCTAACCAAAAAATAATAGTAATTAGTCCAAAATAAAAATGGCATATGAGATGAAGCTTAAATACATCTTGTTGTAATGCCCATTTTTTCTTTCAAAGAACCACTTCCACTCGTGGTTCCTTTCCTAGCATCCATTCTCTTTTTCCCCTTGCGATTCCACCCTCTGCTTCAAAAATAGAATACAACAATCAGAAAGAAAAGGAAAAAAAAAAAAACTAAAACCCATCGTGGATAATGATCAAAGAAGATAACTTTGGTCACAACAAATTCACAATCAACAAAGAAAAGAAAATAAATGATTGATCTAAGCAAAGAATTCAATTGAAAGGGGTTGTGATTAGGGTATAAAAAACTAATGAATATTTTTTCTCCTTCAACCAATTTTAGATCGATTAACAAACCTAACACCAAAAAGAAATTCAGAGACTAACATACTTACACAAATAGGTTACATAGACTCACATAGAAAAACACTGGGGGAAAAATCACTCACATAGTAGAATATATATACACACACACACAGAAAGAGAGAAAGAGATGATTAGGGCTACAATGTTGTGGTGCCGGCAGCAGTGAGGTCGCCTGCAATGGTAAGAGAAAGAAAGAGTCAGAAGAGAGGTTTGGGGAGGGGGGGGGGGGGAGTGTGAGATTTGTATGAGATATTAGAGGGGAGAGAGACATATAGAAAGAAATATTTTCGTGAGAGATTATGGAGATAGAGGAATATATGCTGAATTTTGAGTGATTTGGGGCAAGAAAATTGATATAGTATATCAACCAATAAGAATATATTAATCAAATTTATATTTTATTTTTAAAATATACCCAAAATACACAAATGAAGCCACGTGGCAGAACGGAATTCTTCCACTTTCATATATAGATATATATAGATATTAGATTAGATATTAGATATTAGATATATAGATATTAGATTAGATTAGATGTAACCCCACTCACATTTTGTGCCTCTTAAAGTCATGTAAATGCAAGAAAACCTACAAATCTCTCTCTCTCTCTCTCTCTCTCTCTCTCTCTCTCTGCCACGTACGTGACCAAATTCCCATGTGAGAAAACCTCCAGCCGTTCAAACTCTTGCATTATTTGAAAAGAAAAATAAAACACCTCTTGCAATAAATGCTGACACAACTCATTTTCCTTTTATTGTTGTGTTATTCTTCCTCTCAATTTATGTAAAAACATAATTGATGGGTAGATGAAAGAGTAGTGTATTACACTTAATCCATGCTATAGGTCTACCTCTATATTAGGAGAAGTGATTACTCTTTTTCTTCACTCTTTTCCTATTAATATATATATATATATATATATATCTGTATGCACAAAAAATTATTTTCTGCATGTTGTTTTGGGTGTTTTGCAGATTAGGATGTCATTTAAAAAGAGAGGCCTCAAGGTTTTTCTTGACAGCCCAGATGTACATTTCCTTTCTCATTTTTGGATTTTTTTCCCTTTTTTTCTTGTCATATAGTGGCGGATCCCATCTTGATCATTTAGTGTTTACACCCTAAATCATTTCATCTTTCACATTTTTTTAATATGTTAGTTGAAGTCTCAGGATAGTCTGCCCTCTTTACCTGGATAATTGAGTGCTTTCTTTTTCTTTTCGCTTCTTTTCCTTCTTTTTTTGTCCCTATCTTTAGTTACAGGATCAATAAATTTTTTTTATATACAAACAAACAGTTTTCTTTTCTCTCTCTCTCTCTCTCTCTCTCTCTCTCTCTCTCTCTCTCTCTCTCTCTCTTTTGGGTTAATAAATTTTAGGGAAAATTAAATTGAAGTCCATGCTTTGGAAGGAAATAGAGGATAAGTACAAGTGATTTGGATTTAAGGGGATAAGGAGAATCATTTTTGAATTTTATGGTCTTAAATCCATTTTTAAATTAACAATAAGGATATTAGCAAATTTGCCCCCATCACATATGCAGAAACATTGTTGTTTCTGTTTTGCCACCTCATCACGTTCTTCAAGGAAGTATTTTTTTTTTCAAACTTTAAAATGTCATAACTTTCAAATCACAACTTCATTTTGAATAAAATTTAAATGTTTGTAATCTAGAGAGAAAGATTTATCAAACAAGATCCATAGTGACTATGAAAAAATGTAATAAAAAAAATTCATGTTACTGTCGGACCACTATAATGTAATGTCACTGTCTCTTTTGCGACAGTGACATGACACTACTGTCACACCCCGTCCACTGAAAATACAATTTTTTAAAAATGCATAAATGAAATTTTGTGAATGATCAATGTTATTTGATAATTGTGAATGGGATTGACTGAAGGTCAATGGTGGGGTGTCAATCGAAGACACGGTAATAGGAAAATCGTGTGGCATCAACATGAATAAATGACGTTTATATGGCTTAAATGTTATTTGATATTTCTGGTATTTTGTGAATAGTAATTATACTTGTTTTTTATAATTTCTGGTAGTTTTGATCTAGTTTTGGATCATTTTGAATACTGTGATGAGAACGTGAGTGATACGTTGCATAAAAGGTAGGTTATCTTGAGATTCCACGAAAATAGTTTCAGAACGTGATTTTTGGACCCAAACGGAACTTTGGCAAAAACTTTTATAATTTTTAGTTTTCACTCATGAAGTAATAAAATAGACGTGTGCGACGTTTCAGGAATTAATTAGAAGTTTTGAGAACTCATGGGGAGTTAAATGTAATTCTCGAGATTTATGCTTATAAATAGTAGTTGATGAGATATTTTTCATTACTATCCACTCCAAAATATCTTGAGAGAGAGAGAGAGAGAGAAAAAAAAGGGATTTTATTGCCACGACCTTTCTGACGACATACAATGATCGTCCGTCTACCAGTTTTGGACCAAATTTCATATTTGGATTCCTCGAGGTAAGAGCTTCATTTTGATATATCTTAGGCCTCGTTTGACAAAGCTTTTCTAAAAGCTAATTTTAGAAATTTGAGAAAAACATGTGTATACTTGTAGGAATCACTTGAGATCGGAGATCGGACAATTAATCTGTCCCCTAGTAATTCTCCTGAAGTTATAGAGTTACAGCTTAAGTTATGAATTCTGAACCAATGTAATATAGACAATTTTGGATGTTTTGAATATTGAGTGTAAAATTGTGATCCGGGCAAAACTTATGCGTTAGCTTAGGCCCGTTAATTTTAGCAAGTATGTATAGAAAAACATGGTGATATGATTATGTGGGTATGCTAATGTCTATGTGGGTCAAAGGGGAGTTTGGTATAATTTCATGCCGGGGTATGCCTCTCGAAGTTGGAGAGTTTCAGTAGTGATGATTACTTGCTTGGCGTGGGAACCGGCCCAGCTAAAGCAGATGGATACAATGGTTGAGTGATCTTTGGCTAGCCATTGGCATCGCGGTTTAAGATTTAAGACTTGCCGATATACCGAATGAATGTATCTTTCTCCTTAGAGACTAAATTATGTGATTTAGATGTTTAAAACATGAATTGCCTCATATGTATTTGTTTAGAATTGTACACTCTGCATATAGCTGAGCAATGGAGACTTACTCTACTGCAGTTGATAAGAAGAAGGGGAAAAAGAAGCGTGAAGAGTGAGGCCGAGACAATGACGAAGGAACACTCTTGTTTATGTCTTGTTTCCTATTTGATCTTGTAATAATAACCTTGAATTCGTAACTTCTTATATCGGAATCTTGAGGAGGATTAGTAGTATTGTAATCCGTAGAAGAACTTTTATAATCATGTTTTGGATCATTGTTTTATAGTTGTGAATGGTTTGGATTTGGGTTGGAGAAACATAGTATGGAATTTTGCAGAATACTTAGTGTGATGATACAGATCAGTCGACTGGTTTTTGATACAGTAGACTGGATCACTGTTTTAAACTAACCACTGTTTTAATATGTTGACTAGGTTGAGATAATAGTCGACTGGACTATGTTCCGGTATAGGAGGTTCTGCTTGAATAGGGTACCAATCGACCGAACAACATCAGTCGACTGGGATTCTGAGACCACAGTCGACTGGGCTCCCGACACAGTCGACTGGATTGAGGTCTGAGATTGTAGAGTCTTTGTATCTTGCCTTTCCAGTCAACCGGATCTCGGGTCAGTCGACTGGATCATTGATTTTAAATCAGAAGGTTTCTTTAAGAATTTTCAATTGCAACAAACTTTTATAACTCTGGTTTTAATGAATCTTATTTATGTTTTCCGCTGTTATTTACTTTAATGGAACTGGTTAAGCCCTAGTGGCGTGCCACGTGTCCTATTTCGGCACGTAGCGGGACAGGTCATGACAACTATCTTTGAATCTTTTTTTTTTGTTTTGCATTTGATGATGTGTTACTACTGTCTTTAACTGGACAGTAACATATGAAAATATGCCATAATTTTGTGATTATTAGGTCAATTTACATAAATTTTATTGTGGACGACATTTATTACTATTTCTTTGTCTATACAATCTTGCTAATCTTTAATAGTATGTTACTATTTTTTGTATGGAGATAATTTTTAAAGATAGTAACATCTACTAAATGGCCCTAATTTTGTAACTTTTTGTAACAATGATGTTATTATCTTTGTAAAACGTTTAGTTTTTGAAAATATGTTACTGGATTTTCTTGAAAAGTATTATAAAGACAGTATCATCTGATGAAATGAGCATAATTTTGCAATTATTTAGTCAATTTGAAAAAATGCTACTGTCGACAGTATCATGTTACTGTCTTTACCTGGTCAGCACTTAAAAATAGTAACATATGTCACTGTTTGAAAACAATATATGGGGCAAATGTCACTATTTTTCTCTGAATTTTTTTTATTTTTTTAGTTATCATGGATCTTGTTTGATAGATCTTGTTTTGTAGATTATGAATATATAATTTTTATGAAAAAATAAATTGTAGTTTAGAAGTTATGACAATTTAAAATTTGGAAAACAAAAAATAACTAACTTCCTTAAATTGTGGGCTGAGGTGGCATATGTGTAGTGTAATTGTTGAACGTAAGTAAAGTGGGCATTTTCGTCCAATGAAAATCACAGGGACCTTTGGCACCCAAAAAAAAATGTAGGGATCTATCCCCCATTATGGTCCAACGTAGGTGATGAGGGCTGATATTTGTAAGATATTGACCCGAAAAAGAATAGAATTAGCCAACTTTTACCCCAGATCTCTAGTTTTACTTGTATTTGTACTTCAATCTATCTCTTTACATAATGATGTATTTTCGTGGTATGTTGTTGTGTTTAGTTCTATTAGATGCACGTTTTGAAGCTGGAATGAATAACAAGTTGAAAAGGGATAGCTCAAGAAACAAAGAGGACATCTTAAAGATGAAATTCAAGTCCCAATCGATTGCCATCATTTGGCAATCACTTGACATATTTTCTAAACCAATCGATTGGTTTCAGTACTCAATCGATTGGCAAGAACTGACAGTCAAACCTCTTTAATAGAGCAGAATCCTAGCAAATCAAGGTTAATACGGCGACCCCCGTTATAGAATGAACCTGGACGCCTCTAGCTCGTGGAGATCACAGTATAAATAGGTGTGACTGAGAGGAGTCAAGGGTTGGCTCATGTTTCATCTGTTTTGTAGGGTACATTAGAAGTTTTCCATTGTTTTGTGAAGTTTTGAAGTTCAATAAGCAGATTTCGTAATACAAATCAGGTTTCCGTTGTTTTATTTTATCATTCTGTAACTAGTTCAGTCATAGTTTTGCTCTAGTTTTCAGTTTTGAATTTCTATTGCAAATTTCAATTTCATGATTAAATCCATGTCTAGATTCGATTTCAACAATACATTTCAGTTCATTTTCATTTCTGCATCTTCCAATATGCTAGCTTAGAACCCGAGTTGGGAACAATGTGATGAAACATTGTTCCCCAACCACTGCCATGAATCTGTTTGAAATTCAGTGGCAATCGATTGGATACAGAAACCAATCGATTGCCATGGAATCTAAGCCAATCGATTGGTAGACATTCCATACCAATCGATTGCTTCATATGGCAATCGATTGGAATGTTTATGTCTTGGGCAGAATCTTTATAGTATTCCAGTGACTTTTATTTCAGAAACTAAATCCAAATTGATCTTTTCAAGTTCAAATTGCAAATAGATTTTGAAATATAAGCCTTTTTGGCCAATTAATTCAATGAACATGCATGATGAACACATCGAATATTTTATACTTGATTTTTTTGTTAAAGTTTATAGTTTTAATTGGTTATTTTTTCAGTTTTTCATAGTAAGTAAAGTAATTCAAGCACTAGTTATGTAAAATTCACATACTTAGTGTCCAGGTTACTTAACTTAATCCTTTTCGAAATAAGGAATACTAGAAGGATGAAGCCCCAGTTGTATGCCAATGTCGAAACATGGTAGTGGTTGGCACAATGTAAATTCACATGTTCCCAACTTAGTTATTGCTCCACCTTGTTTTATATATATATATATATATATTTAAAATCACATTACTTATTTCTGTTTAACTTATTTATTGTTCCACTTTAATTAATTTAGCCAAGCTAGTTTTGACTGTAGTATTATCGTTAAAACCTCCACTTTCAAGAAATCACCTTTTTACTTCCTTTAGGACTCAATCTAGAACATACTGTCCTTAACTCCGTTCCTTGGGATACGACTCGGTCTTACCGGTTATTACTTGAAGCGACCGTCTACACGTGGACGTACTCTTAGAAGAACACACAATCTAAGTCGTGTCAAGTTTTTGGGGCTGTTGCCGGGGACGGCAGCGAAGGCTAGAATTTTTAGATTGATCTGATCCTTCCTTATCCCATTTCTATCTTCTTCTTCTTTTCATTCTTCAGAACAAAAGCTGTGTGATTTGTGTCCTTCTATGTCTTTCGACTCCACTGAAGCTTTCATCACAAATTTGTTTGGGGATTCCATCATTAGTGCTGCAAATCCTATTTCTACTCCGTCCACGTCTAACACGGAGAATCAACAAGGAGAGGACAGGATTGACCTCATCGATGACGGTCAACGCCCTTTGCGTGAACTCTTAGCTCCCGATCGAACAGCCACACCTTTTTGCATTCGCATCCCACCACATACGGGTACATTCCATTTTCGTAATGGAATAATCCAATTGTTACCCACTTTCCACGGGATGGAAAAAGAGAAGGCGTACTTACATATTCGAGATTTCGAAGATGTTTGTGGCACTTTCACTGATCAAACATGCCCAAGTGATATAATCCGACTAAAGCTTTTTCCCTTCACTTTGAAGGACAAAGCAAAGTCATGGCTATTATCACTCAAGCCGAACTCTATTTCAACCTGGGTAGTTATTCATGAAGCCTTTCTCAAAAAGTTCTTCCCCAATCGGTTAACAATCGATATGTTGAGACAAATCAAAGTGTACAATCAAAAAGAGGGAGAAACTTTTGCTAAGGCATAGGAGCGATTCAAAGATTTGCTATTGCTATGTCTACATCATGGCTTCAAGAAGTGGCGAACAATAAGTTTCTTCTATGGCGGTCTTAGCCCGAAATCAAAAAAGTTTGTAGAAACCACGAGTGATGGTAAATTTATAAGTAAGAATGCGGACCAAGTCGAAGCTCATTTTGAATGGCTTGCTGAGCATGCACCAGAATGGGAGACTCACGTGACATGAACTCAAACAAATTTGAGTTCAAATCAAAAGAGCATTTTTCAGTTGAAAGCCGAAGATGGTTTGATGGAGAAATACGAGCAACTGGCTCGTAAGTTGGAGGCATTAGAAGCAAAGAAGAAACCTGTGATACAGTTTACTTCTGAAGAATCTTGTTCAAATTGTCTTCAAATGGGGCATACCTCTCAACATTGCCAAATGTACCCTGTTTATCAAGAACAGAATCTCTTAGATTGCATACTCGCTGAGCCTAGCCTAGCCTAGCCCGAATGATAATGCTAGGATTGAATGAGAATTTAGGAATGTATTGTTAAAAATTGGAAGTACATAATCATAGCTCTATAATTTGGGCGGGTCAACCCGATTCTAATCCGTAATTTATATGGGCTTGGATAACTTTTTAAATATATTTTGGATGGGTTTGAGCTAAAAAAATTCAAACACAAATTGAATTTGGGTTGGGCTTGGGCAAAAATATTAATAACCTGAGAAACCCAAGCCAGACCCCAATTTATACGTATAAATGTATTTAATATGTCTATAGATGATAATTGCATTATTTTTTATCCATGTATGTTACTTTTAAAACTAGGTTTGATGCTTTATAGAAGATTGTTTGTCTACATCAATTCAAGCTCAGGCTCGGGCTTGGTTGATCGGGCTAAAGTCAAACTCTCGAGCTTGGTTGGTCTGGCTCAAGTCTAGCTCGGGCTCGAGCAGACGACACTAAAACTTGGGCCGAGTCTAGACAGATCTAAATTAAGCCTAGCCCGCCCAATCGAATTGAAGCCTTACATAATCATCTTCATTAGTATAATTTATTTTAGATATGCATTCTAATGCAATTTTGCTTTTAAGTTGAAGTTAGTGTTTTGCACATGAATACTTGAGTTGGAAATTGACCCTGTCCTCAACTTCCATAGCAAGTTAATCTCATTTTACAATGTTTCTATATACATCTATATCCCTCTTTTGGTTTTTTTTTTCTTTTCTTTCTCTATACATGAAATTTATTAAAATTGCGATAAAATAGTCACTTTCGTATCAAATGGATTTTAAATAGGCAACCCTGCCAACAAAATATTAAAATCGGCTAAAGTTTTGCTAATGTGATCAAAGTTGTATTATAATATGAGAATGAATTTTAGACGGATGATCCGTCCTAATATACTTTAACGGAATCCAATAGGGGGCTACCAAGTCAGATTTGTAAGCTACTTAGGAGGAAAGGTGCGAACACAAAAGATTTCCTTATACGTGCGCTGAATTCACGCCTCAAAATCTGAATTCACCCCTCAAAACAGTCAAACATTTGTGAGAAATTTTTGCATGTGTTAAGAGTACCACATGGAAAGATGGTGTAACAACTTGTGTCCAACTAAACAGTGACATGTGTCAAAAGCCTTTAGCCCATTGGACAACACACACAATTGGTGGTGGAGAAGCATAGATGATTATTCTTTCTTCTTTTTTAACATTGCTGAAATTCTTGTCTTCATTTAATGAAGATTATGCCCCTTTCACGCGACTTTGACTGGTGGGACCTTTTTAATTTACTTTATTTATTATTTGGAATTGAGTACAATTTTTTATCGGAAAATGCTATACCCATACAGTGAATCACACACTTTTTTCACACACAGCTTTAAATGCTTGTACCATATGCTGTATAAGTGGGGCACAAAAAAGTGTAAAAAAAAATTCAAACAGCACAAGGTACAAGCATTTAAAGCTGTGGAAAAAGTGTGTGGTTCACTGTGTGGGTCTAGGATTTTCCTTATTTATCCCTCCAAATTTGTTCACTCTCTTCTCTCATTGGCTAATGCAGTGAGGCTCAAGATTAAATGAAAATTAATTAATAGTGTAAAGTACTGAACCCAACTACAATGCAATGGGAAAGGAGGATGAGCAAAATGTGATCAATTCTAGTAAATAGTGGCTCTTTTTTTTCTTTTAATTATTTATCAGGATAATAGTGGGTCTTACCATTACAGAATTGGGAATTTTTTTTTAAATTTTTTTTTACTATAATGGTTTTAATTTGGGTCATTCGGCCATAGGTCCCTATAATGAACACTTTCCAATCATAGGTTACTAAATTTTTTTTTTTTAATCCCAAAAGTGTAACACCCGTACCCGGAAAAGAAGATTAATGTGATAATAATATGTGTTAATTAAAGATAATTAATGCATGAGATAAATTAAGGTGGGGTTATGAACCCACACGTAAAAAGGTGTTCAAATGCGGACACAGATGAAAGTCCTGTGAAAGGCAAGACTGGTATAAAAGTGGGGCCCAACGAGGGTCTAATTAAAATAATTTGCATTTTGATGTCATTATGTGCTTATATGATTACTTGTTTAAATGCTTATTGATGTTATTATGTCTTATGATAGAAAAGGGGACCAATTTGGGTACCCATGTGAGGGCGTATTTGAATAAAGTTGATAACTGGTAGGTTTTATAGCAACCTCATAATTTATGTGGGACCACGTTTGGGACCCACGCGGGACTTAGATTAAATCCTTTTAGAAAAGCTGGGTAGTTAATGTAATTAGCATGAGGGTTTCATAATAAAACTTAAGGAAAGTTGGGGGAGGTAAATGAAAATAAGGGGAAATGGTGACAACACATATGCATGGTAGCATATGTGTCTCTCCATTTGTTAACACAGCTGGGAATTCTTGAGATTAGGAGAGAACGAGAGCTCGAGTCGGCGACGGAATTCTCGACGACGTTTCTTGCCGTTCCTTCGCCGTCCGGCGTCGGATTTACGATCCGAGACCACTTTTGGACTCGTAGAGGTAAGAGGATCACATGCACGTCTTTTATTTTCAGTTTCGGTAACGTTTTTACGGCAACCGTTTTTGATAAACGATGTTCTTGGTACCAAACTTATGTAGGATTATCATTAGCTAGAAATTGAGCTAAACTTGGGAAGGAATTGGGGATTCTAAGCTTAGTTGCGTATAAATCAAAGAGGTGAGTGTTCTAGTCCCAAAATTGGGTGTTTAGATATGTTGGTGTGATAATTGTTGGCTTAGAATGCTTAATCCATGTTTATATTTATATGTGTTGTTGAAATTGAGTAAAAAGCATGTCAAAGTTGTGAAATTGATATGCTTATATGCTTATATGCTAAGTTACTTAAATGCTTATGTGGATCAAAGGGAAGTCAAGTAGTGAGCACCATTTATAGGTCCCATATGTAAGGGATAGGAAGTCCTCAATGAGTAGGACGTGGTGACGACTACAATGAAATGCCGGTGACGCCTTCGGGGTCACAAGAGAGTGTGGGTTGTGCTATATGCGCCAAAAGAGTGAGAAATTCCGGGGTGAGAAGGTCGACCCGGGGGTGGTGGCTTGAGTTGCTTGACTTTCCGGAGATCAATTTATTGTTGTTTATCATGATTATTGCATTTGCATATTAAACATTCCAATAGCATGATTAGTTCTCTCACTAAGCGAAAGCTTAAACGAAAATATATTTTCTGTTGTGGTTATTGAATAACCATCGCAGGTACGGCACGGGAAGAGGAGAGGAAATGATTCGCACGACGGGTTGGGCGTGGGGTTGTAAGATGTGTTTCATGTTCATATGTATAGATGTTTTGGCTTGGTTGTAATCCTTACACTTCAAGTGTTGTAAACAACTTATGCTTTGAAAGTTCTTGTAATATGTTAACTCAAATTGAGTAGTAAGGGTCTTTTGGTATAAATTGCATTTGCAAGTCACAAATTATGTATATGGGAAAGGCAACTTGGAGTAGTAAGTAACTTTGGTTGTAAATTGAGCTTAGTTTTTCTTTGGTTGAGAAATTATGCAAGCATTGGGTTAAAATGTGGATTTTGATGGATTTTGATGTTGAGTTATGATTCATAGGTAGAATTTGAGTGTTTTGATTGTCATTTCATATATGGAAATCTTATGTCAATGTTTAGAACCACTTAGAATTGAATTTGGAGGGTTCTTGGATGTTTACACAAAGTTTGATTATGTTAGGAAAGGTTTTGGATATGAAAAACTGATGTTTTTAGCAGCAGGGAGGTGTTCTGCCAAGGCCGGATCGATCCGGCCTTCCCGCGGATCGATCCGCCCATTTCCGGTGACATTCTGCTTGATAATTGGTGAGATGGATCGATCCGCCCTTTTCGCGGATCGATCCGCCCCTATGAAAACTGACTGTCAGTTTTTACGGAAACAAGCATAACTCTCTCTACAAAACTCGGATTCGCGCACTGTTTTTTGCGTTGGAACCGGGACTCAAAGAGCTATCTTTCCATATAAAATTTGCTATACTTTATTAATGACCATTTTGCCCTTGGGTCTGTTTTGTGTCAACGGAGCTGTTAATTCATGTGGATTTAATGAATTAAGGGTGTTTTGAATGTGTGGGCTTGTTACACGTGTCCCAACTTGCCGAGGCGGGTTGGGGTGTGACAATTTTTGGTATCAAAGCTATAGGTTAGAACCTTTGGGGACGAGTGACAATTACGACGCGTAATAAGCATAAAGGATTAAAAGATGTGTAGTTCATGCATTCACGTTTACTTAGCATGTTGAATGATGTTGAGCATGCATTGAAAAGTATAAAATTAACGTGTATATGAATATGTATTGTGAATGCCAGAGAGAAAATGTCTGGTGAAAGATCGACACCGCCTACGCAAATGGAAAGAATGGAAAGAGTTGTAGCCGGATTAGTACAAGTTGTTGAAACTCATACAATAGAGGGAAGACGTGAACAACCGAATCCTAATCCGAGGGAGGAGGTGACCACTATTTCACAATTTTACAAGCAGAAACCGACACTATTTCGAGGGGAGACTGATCCAATGAGAGCTGACTTTTGGTTGTCCGACATGGAAAGGATATTCCAGGTTCTTCCGTGTTCCGAGGCTCAACAGGTTCTATTTGCCGCTGATACTTTAAAAGAAGAAGCGCAATACTGGTGGCGTACAAAATTGGGACTCGAAAGGCCGAACACTTGGGGGGAGTTCGTAATACTCTTCAAGAAGCAGTACTTTCCGAAATCTTTTGAAGATTTGAAAGCTCAAGAGTTCATGGAATTGAAACAAGGGGGAATGACAGTTCGGGAGTACTCCGCCAAATTCACAAGTTTGGCACGATTTGCTGAAAATATAGTACCGAATGAAGGGGATCGAACTAGAAAGTTTGTGACGGGGCTGAGAGATGAGATTCGACGCCAAGTATCAGTGCAACGGTTGGATAGAGTTGCAGAGGCATTGGATGTGGCTTCAATCGCTGAAAGGGATATGGGGTATCAACAAAGTTCGCAAGCACCAACAACTCAACAATACAAAAGGCCGAGTTCAAGTCAATATAGCGGTCAAGGGAGTTCAAAACGACAGAGTTTTGGGGGTTCTTCGGGTGGTGGAGGTAACAAGCCACGATGTAACACATGCGGGAAATTTCATTGGGGTGTATGCAATCTACCGACAACGGTGTGTAATAATTACCGACAAATGGGGCATGTAGCAAAGAATTGTCCGGGAGTGAGGCCAAATACTTATACTCCGATGAGGCGTACCGACGATAGTGGGATGGTTTGCCATAACTGTGGGGAGCTTGGACATCGAATGTGCAATTGTCCTAAGCCGAGGCAAGGAGGTTTTAGCGCAACCGCAAGTAGTGCACCAACACTGCGACCACCTCAACAACAACCACAAGGAAGGGAACAACGTCAGGGCCGTTATTTCCAGCTTAATCCAGGGGAGACTACCGTTGCTAACACAGTTGTGTCAGGTAAAGTTCTTATTTGCTCAACACCTGCTAATGTGTTAATGGATTCTGGTTCTACACACTCGTTTGTATCACACCAATTTGCTAGGAATATGAATGTACCCTTAGAACTTCTCGAATATGATTTGTCTGTTGATGTCCCATTGGGAAGATCTTTGGTGAGTGCGGGGGTTTATAGAAATTGTGAAGTTAAAATTAATGATGAAGTGTTAACAGTGAATCTAGTACCGTTAGTAATCCAACATTTTGATGTCATATTGGGAATGGATTGGTTGTCAATTAATCACGCGGTTATTGATTGTGAAAATAAAGGGATAGAATTTCAGACACCGACCCATAGAATCTTCTCTTTCCAAGGGGTAGGTGTTGTGTCACCACCATATCTCGTATCCGCCATCAAAGCTTGTCGTTTATTGAGAAAAGGGTGTAAAGGTTTCCTTTGTAGTGTATTGGATACCAGAAGTACAGAACTAAAGTTGGAAGATATACCCGTAGTTAAAGAATTTTCTGATGTATTTCCAGACGATTTGCCGAGTGTGTTAATTGAGAGGGAGGTTGAATTTGGTATAGATGTAATACCGGGAACACAACCCATTTCGCGGGCACCATATAGAATGGCTCCAGTAGAGTTGAAAGAGTTGAAAACTCAGTTACAAGAGTTGTTGGATAAGGGGTTCATTCGGCCAAGTGTATCACCCTGGGGTGCACCGGTTCTTTTTGTGAAAAAGAAAGATGGGACGATGCGAATGTGTATAGATTATCGTGAGATCAACAAAGTAACTATTAAAAACAAGTACCCATTGTCGCGAATCGACGATTTATTTGACCAGTTACAAGGAGCTCAAGTGTTTTCAAAGATCGATTTGAGGTCGGGGTATCATCAATTGAAGGTAAAAGCTGAGGATGTTGAGAAGACAGCCTTTAGAGCTCGGTATGGTCATTATGAATTTCTTGTAATGCCATTTGGAGTAACCAATGCGCTGGCTGCGTTCATGGATTTAATGAATCTAGTCTTTAAAACGTATTTGGATGAATTTGTTATAGTTTTTATTGATGATATTCTTATTTACTCAAAAAGTCCAGAAGAGCATGATAGGCATTTGAGATTGGTGTTACAACGACTTCGAGAAAAGAAGTTATTCGGAAAATTGAAGAAAAGTGAATTTTGGTTAACAAGTGTCATCTTCCTTGGCCATGTGATTTCCAAGGATGGCGTGTCAGTTGATCCGCAGAAAATAGAAGCTGTTATGAATTGGGCGAGACCAACCAACGTGTCAGAAATTCGTAGTTTTCTGGGATTGGCTGGGTATTATAGAAGGTTTGTTCAGGATTTCTCGAAGATTGCTACTCCGATGACAACATTAATGAGAAAGGATATTCCGTTTGAATGGGGGAAAGAATGTGAGGAATGTTTTCAAACATTGAAGAGTAAGTTAACTTCTGCTCCAGTACTTTCGATTCCGATAAGTACCGGGGGATTTAGTATTTACAGTGACGCTTCTCATCAAGGCTTGGGATGTGTTCTTATGCAAGGGGATAAAGTGATAGCATATGCTTCAAGGCAATTGAGGACTCATGAGAAGAATTATCCAATCCACGATTTGGAACTTGCCGCGGTAATTTTTGCCTTAAAGATTTGGCGACATTACTTGTATGGGGAAACTTGCGAAATCTTCACTGACCACAAGAGCTTAAAATATTTGTTTACTCAGAGGGATTTGAATATGCGACAACGAAGATGGTTGGAGTTAATGAAGGACTACGATCTGAAAATTCAATATCACCCAGGTAAGGCGAATGTAGTCGCCGATGCTTTGAGTCGAAAATCGCCAGAAAATTTGACATGTGTTTTGACAGCACAAGAAGGGTTAGTGAAAGAGTTTGAACGTTTGGAACTGGAAGTTGTTCCTAGAATTGAAGGTGGGTTAATGGCAGTAATTGTAGCATAACCCGACTTGATTGGAGAGATTAAAGTAAATCAACTTTTGGACCCAACCTTAAAGAAAGTTGTAGATGAATTACCTGAGGGTAAGCGACCGGAGTTCAGTTTACATGATGGGGTATTATGGTATATTAATCGGTTATGTGTGCCTAATGTTGGCAATTTAAAGGAAAGAATTTTGGAAGAAGCTCATAGTACTCGGTATTCCGTGCATCCGGGTAGTACGAAAATGTATAGAGATTTGAGAGAAGTCTATTGGTGGAGTGGTATGAAACGTGAAGTTGCTGAGTACGTGGCCAAATGTATGACTTGTCAATTGGTAAAGCTTGAACATCAACGACCTGCAGGGGAAGTACAACCATTGGAAATACCAGAATGGAAATGGGAGCACATTACAATGGATTTTGTGTCTGGATTGCCAAGGTCTCCTAGATCTAATGATAGCATTTGGGTAATCGTTGGCAGGTTGACTAAGTCAGCCCACTTCTTGCCGATTAAGACCACAGAACCGACAAAGTTAGCTGAACTTTATGTTAAAGAGATTGTAAGATTGCATGGGGCACCGGTATCTATAGTGTCAGATCGTGATACACGTTTTGTATCCAGATTTTGGGAAGGGCTACAAAGAGCAATGGGGACAGCTTTGCATTTTAGCACCGCTTTTCACCTGCAAACTGATGGACAGTCGGAACGAGTTATTCAGATTCTCGAGGATATGCTTAGAGTATGCGTTATGGATTTTAAGGCTGACTGGGAAACTCACTTGCCGTTAATTGAGTTTTCTTATAACAATAGTTTCCAGACAAGCATTGGAATGGCGCCTTTTGAGGCATTGTATGGTCGAAAGTGTAGATCGCCTGTGTGTTGGACAGAGATTGGGGAAAAGCAACTTTTGGGACCAGAAATTGTACAAATCACCACTGATAAGGTTAAGTTGATTAAGCAACGGTTACAAGTGGCACAAAGTCGCTACAAAAGTTATGCTGATACGGGTAGAAGACCGTTGGAGTTCGAGGTTGGTGATTATGTGTTCTTGAAAGTTTCACCTTCGAAAGGTATTACACGGTTTGGTAAGAAGGGTAAGTTAAGTCCAAGATATGTTGGATCTTTTCTGATTTTGAGTAAGGTGGGACCGGTAGCTTACAGATTGGAGTTGTCACAAGAATTGGCACATGTTCATAACGTGTTCCACGTATCTATGCTCAGACGTTACGTGTCAGATCCAAGTCATATCCTTGAACCAGAGCCGTTGGAAGTCCGAGAAGATATGACATATGTTGAACATCCGGTACGGATTCTGGATAGGAAAGATCAAGTGTTAAGAACGAAGACAATTCCGTTGGTCATGGTTCTTTGGCGTAATCATAGCATTGAAGAGGCAACTTGGGAACGAGAAGATGAGATCAAAGAAAGATATCCACACTTGTTCGACTGATGAGGTAAGAATAAGTTTGGGGACAAACTTCTTAAAAGGGAGGGAGAAATGTAACACCCGTACCCGGAAAAGAAGATTAATGTGATAATAATATGTGTTAATTAAAGATAATTAATGCATGAGATAAATTAAGGTGGGGTTATGAACCCACACGTGAAAAGGTGTTCAAATGCGGACACAGATGAAAGTCCTGTGAAAGGCAGGACTGGTATAAAAGTGGGGTCCAACGAGGGTCTAATTAAAATAATTTGCATTTTGATGTCATTATGTGCTTATATGATTACTTGTTTAAATGCTTATTGATGTTATTATGTCTTATGATAGAAAAGGGGACCAATTTGGGTACCCATGTGAGGGCGTATTTGAATAAAGTTGATAACTAGTAGGTTTTATAGCAACCTCATAATTTATGTGGGACCACGTTTGGGACCCACGCGGGACTTAGATTAAATCCTTTTAGAAAAGATGGGTAGTTAATGTAATTAGCATGAGGGTTTCATAATAAAACTTAAGGAAAGTTGGGGGAGGTAAATGAAAATAAGGGGAAATGGTGACAACACATATGCATGGTAGCATATGTGTCTCTCCATTTGTTAACACAGCTGGGAATTCTTGAGATTAGGAGAGAACGAGAGCTCGAGTCGGCGACGGAATTCTCGACGACGTTTCTTGCCGTTCCTTCGCCGTCCGGCGTCGGATTTACGATCCGAGACCACTTTTGGACTCGTGGAGGTAAGAGGATCACATGCACGTCTTTTATTTTCAGTTTCGGCAACGTTTTTACGGCAACCGTTTTTGATAAACGATGTTCTTGGTACCAAACTTATGTAGGATTATCATTAGCTAGAAATTGAGCTAAACTTGGGAAGGAATTGGGGATTCTAAGCTTAGTTGCGTATAAATCAAAGAGGTGAGTGTTCTAGTCCCAAAATTGGGTGTTTAGATATGTTGGTGTGATAATTGTTGGCTTAGAATGCTTAATCCATGTTTATATTTATATGTGTTGTTGAAATTGAGTAAAAAGCATGTCAAAGTTGTGAAATTGATATGCTTATATGCTTATATGCTAAGTTTCTTAAATGCTTATGTGGATCAAAGGGAAGTCAAGTAGTGAGCACCATTTATAGGTCCCATATGTAAGGGATAGGAAGTCCTCAATGAGTAGGACGTGGTGACGACTACAATGAAATGCCGGTGACGCCTTCGGGGTCACAAGAGAGTGTGGGTTGTGCTATATGCGCCAAAAGAGTGAGAAATTCCGGGGTGAGAAGGTCGACCCGGGGGTGGTGGCTTGAGTTGCTTGACTTTCCGGAGATCAATTTATTGTTGTTTATCATGATTGTTGCATTTGCATATTAAACATTCCAATAGCATGATTAGTTCTCTCACTAAGCGAAAGCTTAAACGAAAATATATTTTCTGTTGTGGTTATTGAATAACCATCGCAGGTACGGCACGGGAAGAGGAGAGGAAATGATTCGCACGACGGGTTGGGCGTGGGGTTGTGAGATGTGTTTCATGTTCATATGTATAGATGTTTTGGCTTGGTTGTAATCCTTACACTTCAAGTGTTGTAAACAACTTATGCTTTGAAAGTTCTTGTAATATGTTAACTCAAATTGAGTAGTAAGGGTCTTTTGGTATAAATTGCATTTACAAGTCACAAATTATGTATATGGGAAAGGCAACTTGGAGTAGTAAGTAACTTTGGTTGTAAATTGAGCTTAGTTTTTCTTTGATTGAGAAATTATGCAAGCATTGGGTTAAAATGTGGATTTTGATGGATTTTGATGTTGAGTTATGATTCATAGGAAGAATTTGAGTGTTTTGATTGTCATTTCATATATGGAAATCTTATGTCAATGTTTAGAACCACTTAGAATTGAATTTGGAGGGTTCTTGGATGTTTACACAAAGTTTGATTATGTTAGGAAAGGTTTTGGATATGAAAAACTGATGTTTTTAGCAGCAGGGAGGTGTTCTGCCAAGGCCGGATCGATCCGGCCTTCCCGCGGATCGATCCGCCCATTTCCGGGGACATTCTGCTTGATAATTGGTGAGATGGATCGATCCGCCCTTTTCGCGGATCGATCCGCCCCTATGAAAACTGACTGTCAGTTTTTACGGAAACAAGCATAACTCTCTCTACAAAACTCGGATTCGCGCACCGTTTTTTGCGTTGGAACCGGGACTCAAAGAGTTATCTTTCCATATAAAATTTGCTATACTTTATTAATGACCATTTTGCCCTTGGGTCTGTTTTGTGTCAACGGAGCTGTTTTAGTAAGTCTAATTCATGTGGATTTAATGAATTAAGGGTGTTTTGAACGTGTGGGCTTATTACACGTGTCCCAACTTGCCGAGGCGGGTTGGGGTGTGACAAAAAGTCCCTTTTTTTTTTCGGAGGGGGGGGGGGGGGGGGGGGGGGGGGGGGGAGGGGGACAAAAATGCCCCCAAAAATCACTATAGCGCGCACTATAGTAGTCCTTTTTTCTCTTCAAAATGCCATGACTTTCAATCCGCATCTCTATTTTCCAAAAAAATTATATATCCGAAATATACAAAACAAGATCTATAAAACAAAATTCACATTGACTATAAAAATACCCAAAAAAATCATATCACAAAAAATCCACATTGACTATAAAAATACCCAAAAAAAATTAAAGTTTTAAGTTACCAAAATTAAATTAAACTATGGACAATTGACATGATCTTCCCAATCGTTAACCATGGGATTTACCAAAACTTCCCACTTAGATGCATCTTCAGATCGGATTTTATATCACCATGGCACAACCTTTGGAATTGGTGCGCCTTGTTTTAGAAAGATCTTCATGAAGTGGGAATCATCATACAAAATAATAGGAATAATATGAAAATTAGCTGCTGGCCCCATTTTCAAAGGTAAATACGTGCAAGATTGTAAGGGCGAGTGAACACAAAAAATACGGTTGAACGTGCTAGCAAATAGTGGTCCCATTTCAGGGAGTTGCATCCAATACTTTTTTCCACATCCATGTTCATTAAAATAATCTAACCCTTTTTCTATCACCTTGTAGTTTTTTTCACCACCCAACTGATAAGTGCAGAGCTCCCTTAGTTCATTCAACATAGACATCCGAACATCCTTCCATCCGTCATCCTTACTCTTACCCAATAATTCAGCACAAGCTCTGAATCCACAATGACCATCAGGTGCAACATCTTCCAATTTATACACAACATGTTCTTTAATTTTTGGATTGAAGAGAGCTAAAACTTGTTCAATTAACTCCTCATCGGTTAAATCTTTCAATACTACCGGTTGCAGTTCTTTGATAGTCTTTGCATACTCAGATTGCCCCTTTGTAGCCCACAACATCAAATCCTATTAGAGAAAGACAAATCATATTACTTAAGTAATAAAATCACATGCTAATAAAAAAGGTAATAAAATCACATACCATAAAAGTTGAATGTTTAGGATCATCCGACATGGAATACGTAGGAGATGATATATGATGCGTTCTTGAAGAGGCCTAGAATAAACAATAGATTAGAAATTAACCCAAGCTATGTAACCCAATATATTTTAGGGAGCTTCGGCTATAGCCCCCTCAAATAAAACCCTTCCAAAACAATACGCATGCAATATATAAAGAGAAAATGAAAATTCATTACCTCAGAAAAATTAGAAGGGTAAGATGCACCTAAGTTTATAGGTGAAATGCTTGTACTAGCATTGTGTCTGAGTTCATAAAAAAAAAAAAAAAGAATGAAAAAAAATAAAATAAAAAAAAAGTAGAGAGAAAAGTATTAGATGTGAGAATAGCACTAATAAAAATTAAAATATGCTAAAGTGAAAAGTGATTTTAGTTATCTTATTTTTTTTTCTGACGGGCAATTGCTTTTGAAGTGCCCTGTTTCCCTGCAAATGCTACACTTGCGCTTTTTTTTAGCCTGATTTTCTATCGGGTGTTTTTGTCTTAGTGATTTTGGACGTCCCCGTGAAAGAACATAAGGAGGGTTTGCCAAAGTAAACTCCAAATCCGATAGTACTTGGTTTCTACTCTCGTGTATTGTTTTACTTCCTAGATCACCTTCATTTTCATCTCCCTCACTCTCATCATCCATTAACAAAAGCTCGTTATGTACCTTTTCTAAAACGACTCCAAGGTGTTTGTATTTTTTTTTGTGACTTGTTCCCTTCTTCAACAACTTGTAAAAATTGCATCATAAGACTGTTTGTTCTTATAGTGGAACATATTTGTGGATCTTCTTGTGTCACATCACTTGATATTTCATGTATAACCCATCGCTTGGCGTTCATTGTCCACCTTTCTAGAGTATACTGTTGGGGAAGAGAATTAACAAGAGACTTTTTTATAAAAGCAGTGAGTATATGCCTGCAAAGGATTCCAATGAACTCGAACATGTGGCATGTACAACTGGCTTTGTTCTCAAGAAAATTATGTGAAACCTCATATACTGGACCATGATTCTCGCATGACAACACTTTGTATGTCTTCGTTAGGCCATCTTCACGCTCCTTACATGCTTTATATTTCTGGCTTGAGAATAGTTCTGTTTGGAACAATTTAAATATCTTTCTCGTATAAACTTCTGCCGCATCTACTTCTATTCTATAGCATGTCTTCAAAATTGCACAAGAATTCTTTGTTTTTACATCTTTTTCTTTCTCTTTAAGATATCTGGAATTCATTGCTTTCTCATATTGAAAGACAAAGTCACTTACCAATGTACTTGAACGTACAAAATCCTTAAAAAACTTGTTCATACTCTCACTTCTTTGTGTAGTTGACATCCCAGCGCAAAATGTTGTGCGTAAATAAGCAGGAATCCATTTCTCACGCCTTGCATATAGATCTTGTAGCCAACTGCTTTCCCCTAGTTCATATCTTAAAATCAATTCATTCCATGCTATTTCAAATTCTTCAATTGTGATAGTGTCATGAATGCATTGGTGAACTTTCCTCGAAAAGAAGGGTATGTGTTATACACATGAGCCAAGTGTTCTGGAATCTTTTGTAAAATATGCCACATACACAAACGATGAGTAGTGTTAGGTAACACTTGGGTAATTGCCTTTGCCATGGCCTTGTCATCATCTGTAATGATTGTAGATGGAGCTTGTCCAAGCATGGCCTCAAGCCAAGTTTGTAATAACCATGTTTAGGACTCTGTTGTTTCATTCACTAGTAAAGCACATCCAAACATGATTGACTGGTGGTGGTGGTTGACCCCAGTAAATGGAACAAAAGGCATGCCGTAACAATTAGTCAAGTACGTAGCATCAAATGAAACAACATCTCCAAAGTGTTGATATGCCAATCTTGACCTTGCATCTGCCCAGAAACAATTCCCCATTGATCTATTTTCTTCAACTTGAATTGCATAAACGAAGCCTGGATTTTTAGCTTGACTCTTTTTAAAGTAATTGTACATTCTTTGAGCATCTCCACATTCTAAAAGTTTTCTCCTTTTGCTTCCTATGTAGTTTTGAAGATCAACTGCTACACAAGCAACATTGTAATCACCGCCAGATTCTTGACTTAGCACTGACATTATCTTTCTAGTAGGCACACCAGCCTCATTAAGCATATTAACAAGACTCTTCTGAGCTGATGTTATACCTCTATGTCCACGAAGCAAACGCGTACTTTTTGGAGAACAAAAGTCATGATTGTGCCCTATTACAAACTTGCTAACAATCCATTTTGTTTTATCTCTTTGCAAACCCATCATTGCTTTACATTCAATCCGAGTGATACTGTCCTTCTTCTGGTAACGTTGACGACGATGTCCTTCCCTTGAACAAGCATAATCCACTCCAATTAATGACTTATCTTTGCGTGATAAACGTGTATGGCTTTTCTTAATGCTGAAACCTTTTCTCAATGCATATGCCTTATAGCATGTCTCAGCATCTTCAAGTTCATCAAAAGTCATCCCTTCACATGGTTCAAAAGGACCACTATATGCACATGATTTGATCGACATAGTAGTTCTACGACACAAAATTAACAATTTTCAAAGTTAGGATAAAATGACATTAAAATACAAGTAAGTAACCTAATATCATGGACACATGAATTTGTATAAATCGATCCACAGATTTACAAATTTGAATCAATTAAATAAAAATCAATTAACTCATAAAATTGAACAATTCGCGCAACCAAACACCCTCTAATGGAATTGTAATACATTCATTATATTTAGGCTCTTTTTGAAATTAAGTGGTATATTATCAAGGGGCACATAGAGATAAGGACGACATGATAAGTTTTCTTCTTATTAAGGACAACTTGAATCTTAGTTTAATCAAAACTCCTTTAACAAAAACAAATTTTAACAAAAAGGACCAAAAAATTTGACAAAACAAATTCGTATAGTTTGTTAAAAAAATAAATTTCATAATCAATTATAAAAACACGATTTTTTACATCAAACAAATATAGAAATTCTTTTGAAATTTTACTAAAACTCACCCTATGAAGATTCGTTTTGTTTTTTTTTTTTCTTTCTCAAAATATATCAACTTGACATACATAAATATTAAGTGAAATTTCACTTGACCGTTACACGAATATTAAGTAAAATTTCCATTTTAGTTTGTCCTAAAAAAAAATGGCATGTAAAAAAAATGATTTTTTTTTTGCTCAAAATCTATCAACTATAGTACTAGTTTTGTAGGTCTCGTCGACACGATTTCAACGGTATAAAATTTACAAAAAATGGAGTGATAGATAAAAAGTTATGGAGTTTTAAAGTTTAAAAAACATTTGTGATATAAGAGTTACTATGGTGCATTGCTCGTACCGTGCAAGTGAGGGGGTGGGCGTGATGGGGCGTGAAGAGTTGAGATTCTTTTGGGGAGGAATTATTCCACTTGATTCGCGCGTGCATAGCAAACCCATTTAGTGACTGAGATTCGTTTTAAGGGCAAATTTGTAACTTCATCTTTTTTCTCCTTTTCTCTAAATGATAAATGATTTGTCCTTTAAACTTTTGAAAATTGGTTTGAGGGATTTAAAACTAATTTTTCATATTATCAAACGCACTGAAAATAAATAAGTGTTACTGTTATTTTTTTTCTTTATAACTTAATTGGGTTATCAAACACACCCTTAAATTGTTAAAACACGGTCACACATATAAACACATGGTATTACTACAACATCCTCCAGTTAAAATCTAGAATTATACATGGAAACAATTGAATTTATCATGTATATCACATATACTTGAAAAGCATTTAGGATCCAAAATTTGAAAAACATAATACTCCCTCCGTCCCATATTTAGAGTCTCTTTTGGGAATTTCAACTTATTAAGAGGACAACCTTGATTTTGGTGAGATTTTTAACTTTCCAATATTGCCCTTTTTGAAATTCAAAATTGTAGTGTCACATAAAAAAAAAAGAGGGGGAAGAGTTTGATGTAATAAAGGGCAAATTTGTAAAGTGTGTATTAAAGTATTTTGACTTTTCAAAGAGGACTCTTAAAATGGGACATCATAAAATGGCATCAAGGATTCTTAATATGGGACAGAGGGAGTATTATTCTATGAAACAATGAATTTATCATGTATATCACATATACTTGAAAAGCATTTAGGATCTAAAATTTGAAAAACATAATATTATTCTACAAATACAAAAAATATATATATATATACAGTGAGGCTCTTAAGTGAACAGGGTTGAGTGAATATACCCAGTGATCATGTTTTTTTAGCCTAAAAGAACTTGCGGGTCAACGGGCGGGCTGATCAGCGGGGCAGCCCGTGGATTCTTTTAGGCTATACCCAGTGATCATGTTTTTTTAGCCTAAAAGAACTTGCGGGTCAATGGGCGGGCTGATCAGCGGGGCAGCCCGTGGATTCTTTTAGGCTAAAAAATATGTTCACTGGGTATGTTCACTCAACCCTGTTCACTTAAGAACTTAACCGTATATATATATATATATATATTTGCCTGTTTGTACATAAAGGAAGAAAGAAAGGAGTAATACTTACAAGTTTTGAAGCATACAAATAGAAATCTTGGAATACATTATAGTGGAGAGACTCACTAGTTATTTATTTATTATTTTATAAAGTAAAGGCATTTAGTTTCTTGTCTCTAAGTAGATTTCTATTAGTACTAGAAGTAAATGTAAAAAGAGTTTAGACGAACTAAGTTACCAAATTCTTCAAGAAATAGAAAAAAAGAAAAAAGATTAGTTGTCACTTGTCACTTATCAAAACAGTAGATAAAGCAAATTAAAAAGGGTCCCACCAGTCAAAGTCACGTGAAAGGGGCATAATCTTCATTAAATGAAGACAAGAATATCAGCAATGTTAAAAAAGAGGAAAGAATAGTCATCTATGCTTCTCCACCACCAATTGTGTGTGTTATCCAATGGGCTAAAGGCTTTTGACACATGTCACTGTTTAGTTGGGCACAAGGTGGTACACCATCTTTCCATGTGATACTCTTAACACATGCAAATATTTCTCACCAATGTCCCCTATTGGATTCCGTTAAAGTATATTAGTACGAATCATCCGTCTAAAATTTATTCTCATATAATATTTACTTAGTTTAAATCTGATCAATGTAATGGATGCAAGATAAATAATTCTGATATATAAACTCAATGATAATTTCTAAGAGGTGTAAAACTAATTGCAGTCTTCTGAATTTAGAAGACTTTGCTTGTTGTACAAGGGTGATTAAGGAGAGTGAATACCGTTTATTTACTATTTTTTTTCGACATTTCTTCATTGTTTGACTTATCAATCAAACAAAAAGAAAAATTCCTATTCAACTCTTTTATTATTTTTTTATTTCCTTCATTTGAATTCATGAATAAAAGTACTATAAAACAATAAAGTAGTCCAACTCTTTTATACTCCCTTTGTCCTTTTTTTTGAGTTCTATATTTCATTTTGAGATGTTCCAAAATTAGTGTCCACTTTCCTAAATTGGCATACAATTTTTACTTACTTTCCAAAACTACCCTTCCTTGAAATCTACACCAAGACAAAACTAAAAAAGTTATTGCAATGATTAGGGACAATTGTGGAAAGTAGGTGTAGATTCTTTTTGTCTCCTTAATAAGTTGAGTTCCCAAAGTTAGACTCAAAAAAAGGGACGGAGGGAGTACATTTGTTAGCCAAAGAAATAATAAATGCTTCATTTTAAAGCGGTGCAGCCCATGATTAGAGTGGGCTAAAGCGGCTAAACAAATTGATGGAGTAAGCTTCTCTTGTAGCCCATTCAAGGTTCTAGCAAAAATTTTATAGATCAAAACGGGCGTGAAATAATGGGCAAGATAGGCCCAAGTGATAGTCCTAGCCAAGCGGCCCATGTTGACAAATTGGGCAATTTTCTTCATGCAACAAGTCATATGAGCACTACTACACTCACACACTTTTCTACACATTTTTTGACACTCAGCTTTAAATGCTTATATCCTATGTTGTGTCAGTAGTACACAGAAAAGTGCAAAAAATTCAAACAGTACAAGGTACAATAATAATAGACATTAGGAGATCTTGAGGAAAGGAGGGAAAAAAAAGACATTAAGAGTTCCCATAATAATTTTTTGAGAATAGAATTAGTAGAAAATTGTTGGAAAATCCCTACAAGTAACCTTCATAAGTTTAAAACTTCAAAAGGTTTGACCATTTTCTAAAAAGGACAAAAGAAATCTTGTCAGTGCTCACACGGTATAAGTGCACGTACTATAGAAATCCCATGTGAACATCGCCCCCTTCACACGCGCGTTCTTGGTTTTCAGCCACTCACACCGTGTGAGTGGCTGTACCATATCATATCCATTTCTAAAAAGTTTTTTTTAAACTTTAAACCCCCATAACTTTTGATCTACAACTCTGTTTCTTACAAATTTTATACCGTTGGAACCGTGTCGACGAGAGCTACAAAACTAGTACCATTGTTGATACATTTTGAGCAAAAGAAAAAAACTCTTATTTTACATACCATGTTCTAAATGAACTTAATAGAATTTTCACATAATATTCGTGTATGGGTTATTGATTTTTCACGTAATATTCACATATGCCAAGTTGATATATTGTGAGGAAAAAAAAATCGAATTTTCACTTTGTTCTTAAGGAGAGTTTTAGTGAAATTTCACAAGAATTTTGCATTTGTTTGGGTTGAAAAACTATGTTTTATAATTAATTTGTGAAATTTGATTATTTTTTTTTAAACGAAATATGCATTGTTTTATATGAAAGGGAAAAAAAAAAGTGAAATTTCACTTGGCATATTTGAATATTAAGTGAAATTTCACTGAACTTGTATATGAATATTAAGTGAAATTTTACTTAAATTGACACTTGAGCAACTTTTTAACAAAGTAGGTATTAAATTAGATCTTAAACTTTAGAGAGTTACTTCTAGCAACTTTTGGAATAGTTAGTGAATTTTCACTTGACCTACTAAGTGAAATCTCACTGAACAAGTACACAAATGTTAAGTTTAACTTCAAGTTTTTCAAGAAGAAGGCATGTACAGGTTCAGTGAATTTTCACTTAATATTTATGTATGCCAAATTTATATGTTTTGAGAAGAAAAAAAATTAAAAAAAGGCGAATAGCAATAAAGTCATTGCTACCTCATTAAGGCTTAGTTTGGCCCCCATTTTGGTGCTTCTCCTTTTTAAAACACAATTTCATGTTAATTCATTTGGTAACTAGTTTATGAGCTTTGCAAAAATGAAACTTAGAGCTTTTTTGGGGAGAGTTTTTAAAAGCTCTAGAATTGAGTGAAATTTCACTTAATATGTTATGTATATCAAGTGAAATTTCACTTAATATTTTATGTATATTAAGTGAAATTTCACTTATTATTTATGTATGTAAAAACATGAAAAAAAATTTTCTCAAAACATATCAACAATAAAGTTAAAAAAAGACAAATTTTAACAAGAATTTCTGCATTTGTTTTGGTTGAAAATTGGAGTTTTATAATTGATTATGAAATTTGCTTATTTTAACAAAATATGCATTGTTTAAAAAAAAAAAAAAACAAATCACCATGCCACCATGAATATTTAGTGAAATTTCACTTAACTCATGAACATTAGGCTTATTTTGGCCCCCATTTTGGTGCTTCTTCTTTTTTAAAGCACAATTTCATGTTAATTCATTTGGTAACTAGTTTATGAGCTTTGCAAAAATTGAACTTAGGGCTTTTTTGGGAGAGCTTTTAAAAGCTCTAGAAGTGAGTGAAATTTCACTTAATATTTTATGTATATCAAGTGAAATTTCACTTATTATTCATGTATATAAAAATATGAAATTTATTTTTATCAAAACATATCAACAATGGTACTAGTTTTGTAGCTCTCGTCGACACGATTCCAACGGTATAAAATTTGTGAAAAATGGAGTTATAGGTCAAAAGTTATGAAGGTTTAAAGTTTAAAAACATTTTTCGAAATTAGAAATACTACAGTACGCTGCTCGCACGGTGCGAGCTGCCTTTGGGAGAAGATGGGCGAGTGGGCGCGCGTGGGTGGGCGCATGGGGGCGCGTGGGGCTGAATTTATGCACGAAATTTTCTATGATGTGCGCATTTATACCGTACAAGCAATGATTTAGATTCCTTTTGTCCTTTTTAACAAATGATCAAACAAATTAGAATTTGAAACTCATGAGAGTTACTGTTAGGATTTTCTAATAATTTCCCCAAGAATTAGATTACCATTCTTACTTTTTCATAGCTCAATGTATGCCATGTGAATTGATCTTTGTTTTTTTTTTTTGCATTTAAACATTAATTCTTAGTCAAAATACTCTCAAGCGCCAAATAAATAATCATATGTTATTGCTTAGGGCCTGTTTGGTTGTCCTTGAATGAAATAATTCTATTCATGATTTCGTACACAATTTTATATAAAAAGATGAAGAGCTTGAATGGTTTCATTTAGAAAACGGATGCTCGTCTCAAAAATGAGGCTTGCAATCATAAATTTTGGCATTATAGAAAAATGAACAAATTGTCTCATAAGAAAAAATATGATGAAATCTCTCATATTTGTAAATGGATTCATTCATGGTGATGAATTTTGCCTTTACCTTCTATATAAAATTTGAATAGAACCATTCAATTTGAAGGGACAACCAAACAGGCCCTAAGATGTTTAGCTCATCTATCCTATGCTTAGTTCAAGTATTTTTCTTCCAGTCACTTGTAAAGTAACTTTTCAATTTTGTTTTAACTTGTCTTTTTCCTTTTATAGAGAGGATGGTGTCAAGGTGTTTTCATATCTTCGGGTTTTTGTTTTTGCCTAATCTTCATAATTAAAGTAGATTGCATACTCGTTGAGTGGGTTGTAGTCGAATTGGCATAGTCTCTCTTTTTTCAGTAGGAAGGCTTGCCCTTCAGTTAATTTTCAGTCGAAATGAGTGGATCTTATTGGACTTTGCTGTAGACCAATGTGAGAATTTGGGATTGGGTTGGATTGAGACTGGAATGTGTGAGTATCTAATCCCAATCCAAAGAAGTATCAAAAAAGAAAGCATCAGGGCCGTTTTAACCATAGGGTCAAAAAAGTCCTCTTACTTTAGACCCTAACAAGTGAAGTCTTGCCAAGACCTTGTGATCTAATGACATCACTCACTCTCGCCCAAGTGGGAGGTTGAGTGTTCCATTTCCTTAAGGGAGTGATTTGAGGGGTTTTTCCCCCTCCTTGGCCGATGTGCTCAAATGTGCAGTATGAACTTGTTCATAGGATTTGCATGTGTGTGTCCTTGCATGAGTGGAATTTTTTTTTTTTTTTTAAAAAGACTCATAATAGTGGAAAATTGTTTATTCTACACAATTTGTTCCAAAAAAATAAAAAGACTCAATACAAATTCAAATAGTAAAAGATTTTGTCATCGTTACACGTTAGTTTTTCACTAGATAAATTAACTATTAACTCTTTCCAAAAACCTATTATTCTCTGAGAAAAAGTCAGGTAAAAATTAGGTATCCGTAATTTACTGTAGCTGTTCTCCCCCTTTTGGTAGAAAAACTCTCTTTTTAGTGTTAGCAAAAGTTGACTATCGATGCCTACTTAGCAATTGTTTGAACAAAAAAAAAAAGGGTAAATTACACAAACTTCCCCTGAGGTTTGCCTTAATTACACGGACCACCCCTCTAGTTGCAGAAATTACACGGACCTCCCTCGAGGTTTGTAATTAGGTAACAAAATGCCCCCTTCCCTAACGGTCCGTTAGTTTTTTTATATTAGCCTCCCTTGAAAATTACAATTAGCCCCCCTAATATTTTAAATTATCATACTAAGCCCCGTTTCTCTTATATTTTTGTGTTAATTATAAAATCCCTCCTCTCTCTTATGTTTTTTGGTTAATTTTTTTTAGCATTAATTTATATTATCTACACAAAATATACACAAAATACATATTAATAGGTCCAAATTTTTTTTTCCCCGAACAAACCTCTGTCAAGCCCCCCTGTATTAATTTTCTAGATCCGCCCCTGCCCCTATGCTTCAAAAGTGGACACTTAACCCCCTGTGATTGTGGACTAAAATAGAACTGTTATGATTTCACTCAAAGAGCGTTAATCCCAAAATTAACATCAAAAAGGGGTTAAGTGTTTATATTTTTAATCAATTTTAGAATTTTCGTCAATTTTCGTCACTTTTGAAGCATAGGGGCAGGGGCGGATCTAGAAAATTAATACAGGGGGGCTTGACAGAGGTTTGTTCGGGGAAATTTTTTTTTTTTGGACCTATTTATATGTATTTTGTGTAGATGATATAAATTAATGCTAAAAAAATTAACCCAAAAACATATGATGGAGGAGGGATTTTATAATTAGCACAAAAATATAAGAGAAATGAGGCTTAGTATGACAATTTTATAATATTAGGGGGGCTAATTATAATTTTCAGGGGAGGCTAATGTAAAAAAAACTAACGGACCGTTAGAGGAGGGGGCATTTTGTTACCTAATTACAAACCTCGAGGGAGGTCTGTGTAATTTCTGCAACTAGGGGGGTGGTCCGTGTAGTTAAGGCAAACCTCAGGGGAGGTTTGTGTAATTTACCCAAAAAAAAAAAAAAAAGAAATGAGAAAAACAGATTTTGAATAAAAATTAGGGGCGTGAGGCCAAAGGTCCCTGGAATGTCCAAAAATAGGGATTAGTTCATGCGTGTTTTTTTAATGTATAGATCCTTCAATTTTCTTTGAACTAAAATTGCCCCCAAAATGCTATTAACGTAAATATTCCTTAATTTTAGCTAACAAACCAACAAAATATTTTTTTTTTTCTTATTTTTCAATCTTTAAAATGTCATAACTTTCAAACTACAAATTTGTTTTCTATCAATTGATATATCTGTGATCTACAAAATAAGATCCATAGTGCGCGCCTATAAAATTCATTAAAAAAAAATTTCCAAAATTTTGCAGCTTACAAACCGATATCAACAAATTATTATTATTATTTTTTTTATTTATAAAAACGACGCTTCCATTGCGTAGATCTCGAAAAATTAGTCCAAATAAATCAATCAAATAAAATAAAATAAAAAGTCATCCAAAACGACCACAGAATTGCAAGGTTATGTCAGTTTTAGAACATGTTACTATCTTTAAGTGCTGTCCAAGTAAAGACAGTAACATGATACTGTCGACAGTAACATTTTTTCAAATTGACGAAATTATTACAAAATAATGGCCATTTTATCAAATGTACTTCATTTACAATACTTTTCAAGTGAATACAGTAACATATTATTAAAAACTAAACATTTTTAGAAAGATAGTAACATCACTGTTGCAAAAAGTTATAAAATTAGGGTCATTTAGTAGATGTTACTGTCTTTAAAAACTATCCACTTGCCAAAAACAGTGACATATCATTAAGGATTAGTAATATGGCATTGAACAAAGAAACAGTAACATGTCGTCGACAGTAACATTTCTTCAAATTGACCTAATAATCGCAAAATTATGTTCAATTTCAAATGTCACTGCCTTTACATTACTGTCCAGTAAAGACAATAATATATCATTAAATGCAAAAAAAAAAAAAAAAAAAAAAAATAGAAAAAAAAAATTAAAAGGTTAGTATATGTCACTGTTGCAAAAGACACTGACATTACATTATAGTGGTCCGACAGTGACATGAATTATTTATTTATTTATTTTGTATCCATAATCACTATGGATCTTGTTTGATAGATCTTTCCTTGTAGATTATAAATATATAAATTTTATTCAAAATGGAGTTGTGGTTTGAAAGTTATGGTATTTTAAAGTTTGGAAAAAAAAAAAATAACTATTTTTGAATTGCATGCCGAGGTGATATTAGTTTATCAGCATGTTTAACGTGTGAAAATGAGAATAATTTATCAATAACCTTATTTTTCAGTTTAAAAATGAATTTAATGTCAAACTATTTCAAAACTCATGCCCTTATTACTTGAAAAAAAAAAAACAGGCTAGACTAATATCTTAATTCAGTCCTACACAAGGACTGATAATATATTAATTATCCCTAAAAATTACAATAATATCAACAAAGAAAAGACTCGGTTTAAAATTATGGCTTGGGCCTCATGTGATTACCCTAGCCAGCATGCTGTGAATATTATACGAAAAACGAAACTTATCTATGTCTTCGGGTAGAGTTTTTGTGGTCATCATATGGTTGTTCGAGATTCTTTCGTGTCCTATTTTAGAAAGGATAGTATTTCAATGCTATTGCGTAATTCCTGTAAGCGCTGTTTTAGCATCTTATTGATTCATATAATTAGGAAGTGCTGCCTATGCAATGCATTTGTGGACATTATTTCGGCCAGTGGAATGCTAATACGAAATCTTTAGGACCTAAGCAACAACACTGAAGTGTTTTACTTTTTCAAAATATTGATATAAAAAATAATAATGTTAGGGTGACAAATATTACTTACAAATACAGTCTATCTCTCTCTTAGGTGGCATTGTGGGATCCACTGAAATTATCCAAACCCCATAATACCACCTAAGAGAGAGATAAAATATGTTTGTAAGTATTTATAAAAAGTGTTTGTCACCCAAAAAACACTGTTTTCATGACATTACCTTTGGCTTAACAATGGCTTACTGACCCCTCAAAAGCATGGCTAAAAGCAATTGACTTGAAAACGTTATTTATTGCTAACTAAATATATTTTCTGCACTTGGTCCATGAATGTGTCATATAGACACACTTCTACATATAAACTAAGAAAATATTTTTGCTCTTCCAAAAAATAGTACATTAATGCTCATTCAAGCATTTTATTGGTCAATGTAGTGGGATCCAGGATTTAAAAATGCTCTCATAAACTAATGACATTTTAAATTGGTGAAACGTGTTAGGAAATTATATTTTCTAATGAGAGTAGGCAACATATTAACATCAATTATATTATAAGGGTTATTAATTAAATGAGTTTATATTATGTGGTATAATTGTAGGAAGCCCATGAACTTTTACTGGGTATGGGTTTAATGAGTAGATATCAAATACTGACCATGTTAGGAATAATGGAAACGCTAACATATCAGTATATAAAAACATATAGGTTATGGTCTCCAATATGTCAAATCATATGTTACTTCCTCCTCTATCCCATCAAGAGAAGAAACCCATTACAGAACTACAGAGATTTGACTAAGGAAGACACAATCGATCGGTCATCATCGTTCTTCTAAGGTTTGGTAACTGCTATCATGAATACATGTATGTATTTTATTATATATTATATCTTTGATAATCTAACATGATTTGATCCTAAGGCTGTAATTTTACTACTCTAGAGTTTTACAACTTTATAGATTAAAGATTCCAACAATTGGTATCATCACGAGACAAATGTACAAAATCATTTTCTAGGAGAGCCACGTGAGATAGAAAGAGTCCTAATATTACCAAGCTCTACCAACATCTTGGTAGTATCCATGAGAAAAGTTTCAAGGGCGTCTGAGTCTTTGCTATACCAAACAAAGAAGAGTTAAGTCTGCAGACATAAACAAATATCACAAACCACCGCAATATGTCTGTCTCTTTTTTTGGTGGAGTCCACTAATATTGTGAGATCCACTAATACTGTAAAATCTACAGAGAAAAGAAATAAATATATTATAGTATTTGTGATATTTGTTTATATCAAAGACTTACTCAACTAGGGCTGCACAAAAAACCCGTGACCCGAAGACCCAAACCAACCCGAACCGATTGGGTTGGGTTGGGTCGGGTCTGGGTTGGGTCTGGTCAGAATGTAAATATTTCGGGTCTGACATTCCGGTATACTTAACCAGACCCGAGACCCAAGATTAAATAAAACTTAACTATTTGATTAGGCCCACAAAGGCTCAAACCCTCTCCTCATCTTCAGCAAAAAAAAAAAAAACAAAAAACAAACCCTCTTCTCATTCCAGCTGCGATTCTGTGAAGAACATAATTTCTGCGATTCTGTGAAGAACAGTTGCGATTCTGCGAAACCCAGAAGCTGATAGCGAAACCTAGAAGCTGCGATTCTTCTCTCTCTTCAGTCAGGTCAGTCTCTTTCTGTTTTGTTTACCTTATCTCCGGCTTCAAAGATGCTTTGTTTGATACCTTATCTCCGGCTTCTTGTCATTGAGCATGATGCAATGACCCGGACCAACTGTTCAATAACAGTTCTGTTTGTTTATTATTGTTTTTGTCACCATATACTATTTTTTATTTTGAATTGACCTCTTCTAGTTGTGGCAGTAATTTGGTAGCGGAGAGTTTTCTTACGGATGGATTACGCTATGAGCAATTTGGTAGGAAGAGTTGTCTTACTGTTTATGACATTGTATGTCAGATCGGATTTAGGCATGTTAACAAATTTAGGACGATTCATGTTTCTGATGGCTTGACCTTTGCTCTTTCTATCCCTTTTTGAAAATCTATTTTTAACGAGTATCTTTATTATTGTTATCAATAATCTACTAGTCAAATTCCTTTGAGTTGTCATTTTTTTTTTTTTTGGAGGTTTGTAATCAGCTTCTTAAGTCCTGTGGTGATTTTGATGATTCCTTCTTGAAAAGTAGATCATAAATGCCTTTGTTCTTGAATTGTTGATCATAAATGTGCCCGTTTTTGAATTGTTGGATCAATTGGTGATTTTTGTTAACATGAATGGTTCTTGAACAAAGGCATTTATGATCTACTTTTCAAGAAGGAATCATCAAAATCACCACAGGACTTAGAAACCCATCTGCTTGACCTTTGATCCTAATTGGTGATTTTTCGGTTCTTGAATTGTTGGATCATAAATGCCTTTGTTCTTGAATTGTTGATCATAAATGCCTTCAGTAGTAGGTCATAAATGCCTTTGTTCTTGAATTGTTGATCATAAAGGGTGGAAACACTTGATGTGTTGATTTGTGTGCATGTGATTCGAATTTCGAATTGTGTGAATCTTAAATTTATGTGAGTGAGTGAGGAATCAAGCTGTATTTGTGAATTTTGGCCAACAGTCAAGTTAGGTAGTGAGATCAAGTATAGAAAATAAATTGAGCCATGGCCCAAATATGTCTAATAGTTTGTTTGTTTGGAATGTGTATTTTCTCAAAAACTCCAACTTGCTTTTGCTTTTAAAATGAAAATGGAGATTCACATTCTAATGGTGGGAATTAATTTTCACGACTCTCAACCCTCATTAATTTTCATGACCCATGTGTAAGTTATTATACATAGAAGAATAGGCATCCACTAATGTATATAATTAAATAAACAAATAAATAATATAAAAAAGTATAAAATATACATAATAATAATAATAATAATAATAATAATATAGTTAAAAAAAATTAAATTAAATAAATAAAAAAACTGAAATTAAATAAAAAAATTTATTAATTTAAAAAAAAAAAATTTGGGTTGTGACTCAGACCTGATCCGACCCGAACCAAAGTGTCTGGGTCGGATTGGATCGAGTCCAAAACTCATCGGATTGGGTCTGGGTCTCAAACATGGGAACCATTCATAATTGAGTCGATTCCGGGTCTGCAAAGACCCGACCCAACCCGACCCATGTGCAGCCCTATACTCAACAAAGAAATTTGCACTTTTATAAGATACAAAGAAATTTGCACTTTTATAGGATGCTCTCCAGCTGGAAAAATGTTAGACCCACACAATGAACCACACATTTTTTCCACACACTTCTTTAAATACTTGTACCTTGTGCTGTATAAGTGGGGCACAAAAAAGTGTAAAAAATTTAAGCAACACAAGGTACAAGCATTTAAAGAAGTGTGTAAAAAAAGTATGTGGTTCATTGTGTGGGTGTAGCATGACTCCTCCAGCTGTAGCTAGCGCACCAGCTCTTTATTCACTTGGCCAATCATACCACAACACATGACTCTTGAGTCTTGGCTGATTTTTGCCACATTGAACTGATTGAAGCCTGAAGCGATATCTTTGTATAATTACATATAGTAAGTTCATATATAAAAGGGCAAATTACACTTTAGTCCATTAAACTATGATCTATTTTCAGTTAAGTCCATAAACTTTTTTTTTTTGCAATTGGATCCGTGAACTTCAAAAATTCATTCAATCAGACCCAAATTCTGACACTGTTAGCTTAAACTATTAAAAATTGTCACGTACGTTGCGCGTGAAGCTTACCTGTCACATGTTAGGATAAGACAAACACGGGAGATTATGAATAGTGCTAAAAATCGCATTCAATTAGATTTGAAATCGCGTTTAATGAAATTCGAAAACACGTTCGACTAAATCCAAAATTGCATTCAATTATACCCAAAATCACATCATTTTTTAGCCATTCACAGTCCTCCGTGTTTTTCTTAACCTAACATGTGATAGGTAAGCATTACGCTCAACGTACGTGACAATTTCCAATAATTTATGCTAACAGTGTCAGAATTTGGGTCTGATTGAATGATTTTTTGAAGTTCAAGGACCCAATTGCAAAAAAAAAAAGTTTATGGACCCAACTGAAAACAGGTGTATAGTTTAATGGACTAAAGTGTAATTTGGCCTATATAAAACAAATATGTATTAAAAATAAGTCACCAACCACTAAACAAGACAATCTTTTTTTTTTTCCACCAATACTTTTTTTTTTTTTTAAATTATACATTGCGGGAGGGAGAATTGAACACCCACATGCAGTGGCGGATGTGGGAGGGCAAGGGGGCCATCCTTTTCAAATTGCAAAAATATTATATGTAATTCATACATATTTCATAATTAATTAAGATTGGCGGATAATTAATTAAGATTGGCGGCTCCCAAAAAATTATGTGAATCCTACATTGTCCCCCCAACATATATTGATTTGCCTCAAAATACAATTTCCATGTAATATGTTGATTCAACCCACCAAAAAAAGTTATAAAAAAATCACTATATGTAACATTTTGACTTAATTGTAATCTAGAACATCCTAAATATAAGGTACAACCACATTTTCTTTTCATTAACTAGTTTATCCTTATCCAAATTGTTTCAATATCATTTCAAGCATTATAAATTTCATAAAAAAATCACTAAATATTTCATAAATTTCAATGTAATATTTTGACTTAATTGTAATCTAGAACATCCTAAATATAAGGTACAACCACATTTTCTTTTCATTAACTAGTTTATCCTTATCCAAATTGTTTCAATATCATTTCAAGCATTATAAATTTCATTTTGTAACAAGTCCTTAATATCAAAGATAGTGATAGTCAGCAGGTAAGGGCAATACAAAATAGACCAAAAAAATTCGCCTCGAGGGATCGCCCCGAAAACCCCCAATAATTCGTAGCCTTTGTGCACAGCCCCCTAATGATAAATCCTGGATCCACCACTACTACACTTGGATGGAGGAATAGACCTTTGACCACTAGGGTTGGATGAACATTCTATACTCTCTCAGATCTATTTCATCTATTAATAGCAAAACCAGAATTTTTAAAGGAGTAGACTGGGTGGACCATTATTAATAATTGGTAAGGTAATCAGTCGTGGGCTAAGCTAAATAAGATGGGCTTTGTGAAAAATTGACTAAAATACACCCTTTTTTTTGTGTAGAAATTTAACACTGAAGTACAGCCCAGCTGAGTCTACCTCTGATTTCACCTTTGCATATACATATATATATTTATATATATGTGTGTGTGTGTGATGTGGTGAAATACATATATATGAGAAAGAATATAGGGACATAGGGTAAAACTCTAATATTGAGAACTATAATACAAAATCTTACAACTCAACTCTACTAGCCAAGTCCCAAAATATTTGGGGACAGCTAGTACTACAGAAAAGAATTAAAATAATAACAATATTATGAAGCATATCTTCTACCCCCTCATGAGTTTGGAGGAGATGGATTAGAACTTAAAATAGAGAGCAAAAATGAAAGGTAAGTGTTTGGAAGGAATGGCTTTTATGCCATTCTCTTAGGCCAATAGTGCCTCTAGGTAGTAGATTGTTTCCAAAATTTGACAGGAAGCCCATGCATAGGAACAGGGAATGGGCCATATTGAATCCCAGTTTGATGTCCCACCACTTCCCACCTGCAACCACAATCATCAAACACCAAAAAACAAAAATCCCTTTGTCAAATTTGTTTTTGAATGAATTATAGTTCCAGAATTTGAATTGACTTTTGAATGCTTGGATTATTGTATCACATGTTGTGATATTAGTCATGGTATCACGGACCACATACGTATGTGGTGTTCTTTCTACAAGTTACGATTATAACATTTGGGTTATATGTCCCAAATTTGAAAAAATAGCATTACTGTTCTTCCTAATTATAAAGTCACCCCATTCAAGTTTTTCAAAAAAAAAAATTTATGTATTTATTTATTTTTGTTACAAAGAAAACTCAGACACACATTTTGTCGATTATGAAGGTAAACTATTTGGTGCCACTCAACATTCGGAAAGTGGTTCGCCTCATGGGCATTCGAAATGGTTACCCCACGAAGAACATATCGGAAAAAAAAAAAAACTATGCTGATACTTTTGCGTGGTATTTGGATTTTGGAGTTAATAAAATCTCACTGTTGAAGGGTCCCTTTTTTATTTAGTATTAGTAATAATTCCTTAAGTTTTGCCCCCAAATTAAGGGACACTTTTGAAAATTCAAACTATCTAAGGAGGGTTACTTGGTTGGTGAAATTTTAACTTTTCAGTATTACTCTAATTTTTAGTTCAAATTTCCGGTATACTGATGAAAAGTTTAAGGCTTTATATAATAAAAAGGGTAAATTTAGAAAGTGTATAGTCAAAATAAATTAACTTTGCAACGTGGATTTTAAGAGGGGGCGTCCTAAAATTTAGAATAAAGAGATAACTAGTATAAAGTCCTAATGGGTGTATTTCTAGCCCAATAGGCCCAATCAAAAAAACTATTTAGTCAGGAGTCCAATGATATATTCTGGACGAAACTACCCCACATCCCTAACTCGCGCGCACACTCAAAAACTTCATTCCCAAAATATCAACAGGAATCTCGCCTTAACAATCCCAAAGCCCCCACGATCAGTGCTAGAATTTAGGAAATTCAAATTCAAACAACAAATATGTTTGTGTCTTGCTCTCACAATCTAAGATTTTTGAACCCACGAATGCATTCAAGCTGCTGGGAAGAAAATTTTCAATGGACCGGCAATTTTAGAACACCAAAAGTATGGGAAGAAAGGGTAAGAGAAATTCTTTCTATTTCTAAATTTGCCACTAATTTTCCAGGTTGTCGAGGCGTTCGATTGTTTCTTTTGAACTCGATTCACAATAGAACGACTCACATTATGAGTACTGCAAAACAGGGTATGCGTTCGCAGAAACCCTTTTGTGTGTTTGCACCACCCATTCTTCACACAACGAAGACATCAAAACGCTCAATCTCGATGCAATTAACTTGTATGACTGGATTGCTTGTGATCACTTGCTAAATTTTCACACTTCAAAATTGTAAGAGTTTTCAGCAAAGACGGATTTGGGTTCACACAAAGCCCTTTGGGGTTACATTTACATGCCCCGCACATTTTCGAGATGAACTTGTGGTTTGGTTAATCTGATAATGGATCTGCTTTCTATTTTCATATCTAAGTGTTGATAGACGCTTTGGGTCAGTTATGTGGTTCTTTCAATTGGGTCCCTATTCTTGAGTTTTATGGTCTGCTTTGGCTTCTTCTTTGGTATTTAGACTTCTATCTTGCTGATTTGTAAGGCTATGTTGTCACTTATGTGCTAAACTTGTAAGGGTAGTCTTCTTCTTCTTTTTTTTTTTGATGCATGGCTTTGTCCACGATGAATAAGATTTGTTTTGTTAAGCCAAAATAAACTTAGGAAAGATATTTTTTGGGTTTGTGACTGGTTTCATTTCCGATAAACATTAAATTTCACACTATTACGTACGAAATTAGGAAAAGGTGTTCTAGGTAAATACGTTAAAGGATAACGACGATTTAATAGTTGAAGTAGTGGTCAAAATGATTATTTTCTTCAAATGTTCTTGACTCATATGGTTTTGTGTATTCTCTTGATATGTGTATAGGAATGTGGTCTAGTTTTTATACTCAGGTAAAAAACGATTCAATTAAGTGCTAAATTTTACACTTAATGTAGCGTGAAATGGACTGATCTTTAGTCTGTAAATATGAATGTGTTAATGTGTTTTCACTCAGTCGAGAAGCAATCCAAATAAGTGCTTTCCAATGATATTTTTGCTTCTAGTGAAATGAGTGATAAATTTCACACTAAAATGTGAAAAATTCTTTACACTACTAGCTAGAGCAAACCCACATGAAAGATAAGTTTGTGCAATGTTAGTATTCTATGCTTACCATTAATCATATGGAAAGTCTCGGATTAGTGATAAATTTAACACTGAGATGTGAAATTTTTCACATTATCAGAGGAAATGCGTCAGCGGTTCGGTAAGGTGTTGACTTTTCTCTATTGAGGTGCTTCTAGACGATGGAGCTTTGTTTTTGGAATGGTTTAATGGTGGATTATTTTTGGATGATTGATTGCAAGTGGATGTTTTGATTGTAGGTAGGTGTTGCTTGACTCAGGATCTCTGCGATGGTGGACTTGTATGTGATTCAGCGGTGGGTTTTGCTTCTTAGCGTCTTTTTTAACAGCGGATTGATGCCTTCTTTGCAGCGCATTCGCTTTTGCGCAAATGGGGTTATTTGTCTTCTTGTTTAAATTTCAAATTGTTTAAATTTGTTGAAAGTTGGTTGGTGCATTTTGTCGAAAATAGAGGTGGTGGGCTCTTGGTTGTGGTAATTGGGTGTTTCTTAAAAATATTTTCTTGGGGTAGGTTTCTGAGGGGTGTTTTGGCATCTTGCTGGAGTGGTTATGGGTTGTTCTTGGGTGTTGTATTCATTTTTTTTAAGGTGCCTTTGGGTGCTAGTGGGTGCTTGGAGCTTCTGTAGATGAATGAGCTCTTACTGAGGTGGTGGGCTCTTTGGGTACTAGGATCGAGCCCTATGTTCTAAGGGAGTGTAAAATTTCACACTTATACTATTGATAACATACTCACTCATGTGTCTAAGCATATAACTATGGGAATTTGTGTATCAACAGTATTGGAATTTGTGTATATGAATAGCTCCTATTTGCTGTTATGTATATTTTCTTCAGTACATGTGCATAGGTCCTGTTTTGGTCCTTATGCTATAATAATCAACAAGTTCGATTCATTTTTCTAGCGCAGTGTAAAATTATGAACTTTCAATGTCACCATCTCTTTCTATATCTAAATTTAGGATATTTGAGGTTGTGTATCCAATTATTATATTGGAAATTTTGTATCTAAACAAGTATTGTTTGGTGTAAGGACTACATTTCTTATTGTACCATCACAGGTTCTGTTTTTGGTCCTTATGCTGTGATAGTCAGCAAAATTAAATTGTTCTACTCAATTGTAGTGTAGAATTGTACAATGAAACTATGGTTAGTCATTGCTACTAGAAATTCAAAAATTCAATGGGAGCAATTTATGTCAAGAGCAGTGATAAATTTTACACTGTGGTTGAGTATCATTGTACTCGGTTATAATTTTTCACTCTACTCATAAGTGTATTCATCATTATGATTTAAAAAAAAAAAAAAGAAGATATGATATTGGAAAATTTACATGCACTCACATCTGTATTCAACATTATGATTTAAAAAAAAAAAGATATGTGACAATAAGAATAAAGTTGTAAATGCCATGAAGGTTTTGCAAACACTGTGCTTAAGTTAACATGATGGAAGATAAAGTTGGTATGATACTCCTAGTTGTAAACCTATAATAATGGGATTTATTATCCATAATCGGTTACCTATGATTGTGGGATTTAATACTGAAAATCTATTAAATATATGAATAACATAACAACTCATTTAAGTGGATATACATATATATCAACTGTTATATATATATATATATATATATATCTATATACATATATTGTGGGGGTAAAAATGTCATCAAATGATTGAGATTTGGGAATTTTGGACTGATTTCAATAAACTTTATGCTATTTAGGGTCTATTAATATATTGGGATCTAGAATGGACCTTATCCAAAATTGTTCGGTAAGGAGGAATTTATGGGTAGATTTCTATAAAATTAATGCAAGTTTTGAAACTTTACCTGAATTTAGTAACTAGATGATGAGTCATTACCAGCACCTCCAGCTTGGCAAGCTCATTGCCTGGACACGCATGGACTCCACTGCCAAATGGCATAAATGTATTGGGTTTTGGCGCAACCTATATAATTAATTCAACCGAAAAGAAAAAAAAAATGCAAATTTAGAGGAGTCTTTTTTTTTTTTCCCTTCAAAATTAAGAGGAGTCTCAGCCTACACCATAGATATATAAAGCAATCCTTCAGGCTTTGTTTGATTCCTAAATTTAGCGAGACAGAGAAAAATATGTAAAAACCAGTTTTCTTTGTTTGGACAATAAAAAGAAACAATGGTCAATGAGCATAATAAGGAGGAAAAGAAAACGAGTTGAGAAATAAATTAAATATAGTATTTTTTTCTTTCTTTCTTTCCGTATTGTAAAATTACAATTTTGAAAATTTCTAATTTTTAATCTTGTGTAAGTATGAAGGAAAACATAAAAGAAAAAAATCAACCTAATTTTCCATTTTTTTTTTTTTTCTAAATTTGCAACCCAAACAGAGCCTTAGACACATACCTCAAATCTGGAAGGATCGAATTTCTGAGGATGACTAAAGAAATCTGGATTGTGATGAATATTCCTGAATAAAGGCATGACCTTCCAACCTTTAGGTATAAGATACCCTGTTCCAATTTGAAATGTCAAACTCTCTAAGATTTTTGCGTAAAAAGAAAGAAATGCATAACAGAATCAATGGGTGGTCCAATCTAGAATATTCTAATAATAAAGGTAGATAGATAGTGTCAATGAATTTTTTTTTTTTTTTTTTTTTTTTTTTTTTTTTTTTAATGTGATGTCACTTTGATCTCTATAGTTTTAATTTTGTCACTTTAGTCCTTATAGTTTTAATTTAGGTTTAATATAGTCCATTCATGAAATTATCTACTCCCTCTGCCCCTTTTTTTGAGTTCATCTTTGGGAACTCAACTTATTAAGGGGATAAAAAGAATATACACCTACTTTTCACAATTGCCCCTAATCATTACAATAGCTTTTTTAGTTTTGTCTTGATGTAGATTTCAAGGAAGGGTAGTTTTGAAAAGTAAGTAAAAATTGTATAACAATTTAGGAAAGTGGACACTAATTTTGGGATATCCCAAAATGGAATACAGGACTCAAAAAAAGGGACGGAGGGAGTACATTTTTTGACAGAAATAGGTCATATGATGCACACGTGAGGTATCATTAGGGGCATAATGTTATATTTAGTTAACCAAATTATACTACTTTACAGACTTAAATTGAACTTAAATCTGTCAAAAATTGTAAGAAAATTTGATAAATGGACAATATTGAATCTAAAATGAAACATTATATACTAAAATGATAAAACTGAAATTACAGGAACCAAAGTGAAATCACACTCAAACTATAAGGGTGCAAAATGTAATTTACCCATAAATAAATAGCCAAACACTCTAGATTGTATGCCATTGGTCTTACCCTTGTATTCTACATCAGCCACTGCCTCTCTAAAGGTAAATGATATTATGGTTGCCATTCTCAAGCTCTCTAATACAACCTGAAAATGTTTAGTCATTCATTGAAAATCACACAGTAGTACTAATAGATAATGACATTCTTTCCAAATTTGCTTCTTAAATATTTTATAGCTCACAATTGCTCCACATGCTATAGCAATGATCGATAGTATTGTTGGAAAATTGAATTTCATTTAATTAGTTTTATGGAAACTTTGGCTAAAATTTAAGGTGGGTCCCACACGTTCTTTGAGGCATGACCACATTGGAATCCGTTCTCTTCCGTGAGGAGATGAACGCTATATAGTTACATATTGAAATCCAATAAAGGATGAATGAGAAATTGTCATCCAAAGTGGCCCATGTGAAACATTGGTGTAGGAGAAAAATGTGGGAAATATTGATTGTCCCACATAGGAAAAACACCAAACAACTTAAGGGTATATTTAAGAGGGAATTCTCCTAAGGGGCATGCCCCTCTGGGGTACCCACTTTTGTTAAGGGGGGAGGACCTAGGCCTTTGTGGGATTTATCCCTCGCGACGCCGCCGACCGGCCGGGGGGGGCTTGGGCGCGGGCCGTGGGTCCTGGGCTTGGGCTTAGGCCTCATTTGAATTTCCCTCCAGTTTTTCTTAATTGGTTGTGTTGTTTTCGTACAGTTGCAATGCTCTGTTTGGATGTGTTGATTCGAACAGTCACTACACTGTTTATATATCTTTTACTGCACTGAATATCATTGTTGTTCGAGTATTATAGGAAACAGTTCGCTGGGCTCGGATTCTGTCTCAAATAATTGTTACTATATTCTGTAACAGTGAGTTTAATTCAGTTTCTATTTTCAATTACTGTTTCTTTTTTGTTACCAGTTTATATTGTTTATACAGATTGTCTATTAGGAATAACAAGTATTACATATTACTGCATTGGTACAAATTAGTATTACAAGTGGGCCTTAGCCCATGTGTTATCACTCCGTCCACCTCTCCCAAGTAGGAAGTGGAGGCTTCGAATCTCTCCGGGGGAAATGGGGATGGGATTTTCTACTACTCTAGCATTGTAAAACTAGCCATGTTCCCTAGTCTGTAGAGATCTATTAGACTATATCTTACTTGGATTATCTATGTGGGTGGGTGTGTGTGTGTGTGCGTGCATCTCCCAAATAAGTGATAAAAAAAATAAAAAAAAGAAATTAAATTAAGAATTCAAATTTTGAGTAGTCATATGCTAAAAATTCTCCTAAATCATTCCCTGCAAATAGGCAAAGAATGAGTCAATTACCTTGTAAGTAATTGGCATATTCCTTGTCTGAGTCCAAGTTAATGGACGGCTACCCACTTCATTTGATTGGTGAATTATCTTCTGTTCAGCCTGCAAACGCAGCATCAACACAGTATCACAATCAACATATATGTGTTAGGAGCTGTTTGAGAATGCTAAGAATATTTTGCGGTTAAAAACTTATAAAGGCCAATCGGCTATTGTTTTTAAGTGTTTTGGTGGATGTACAAATGTAGTCTATCGACCTATTTGGAATCATTTCTCAAATGCACATTGTGGCTCAATGACACTTGTATGACCAAAACACTTATGTTATTCTCTTCTAATATTTTAGGATACTCTTTTCGAGTTCAAAAAGTACGTTTAGGCAAAATGAGATCTAGATTGATTTGCTTTAGTCCTATATGATGCTGGAAGCAGATTAGGAATTTTTTTTTTTTTTTAAAAAAAAAAAAAAAATAAAAAAAAAAAAAAATCCCGATTTGCATTGTAACCTTGTGATAAGGGCCTCTGTCTAAACACAAAATCATTGGCAATCCAAACAGGTCTTAGTTCCAACCTAAAACCACTTTTAAAACAGGTTGTTTGCCTATCTAACATGGTATTGCTTCCATAAAACTAGATAAAAACATAAACGGAAATGCTAGATGCACAACAAAAGTGCACAACGAAATGCACAAACTGCTTAAAATTGTTGGACTTCGTACTGAAAAGTTTGTACACACAAAAAGACAAAAAAGGGAGTGTACAGCTTTTTCAGCACGAGGTCCAATAAATTAAAGCAGTTTGTGCATTTCATTGTGCACTTTTGTTGTGCATCTAACATTACTCAAACATAAATGAGACTAATATTTTTGGTATTCCCCTGTTAGACTTTAATGTAGAAATCAATTAAAAGTTCACCCAATAATTGGTAGTTTCTTCCTTATTAAAAAAGTAATGCTATGCTTCTCAATTTTTTTTTTCTTCTAAAAAGTATTTTACAATACACGTAGCAATGGGACCCTCTTCGTTAATGGTAAGATCATTTTAACATCAACCAATCAAAATTATCTGGACCCACTACTATATGTGTTGAAAAACACTTGGAAATTTTTTTGAAAAACATAGCATTTACTCTATTAAAAAATAAATAAATAATCGTAGTTTGAGGCCCTCTTCTATTTCTCTCTTTTTTTAATTATTTTTTATTTTATTTTTATATACCTGTACAAAAGTCCCATTTTTTTTTTTTTTTTTCCGAAGAAAACAAAACAAGATGCTTCTTCTGGATCATACCATTACAGCATCTAGAAGTTTCGGGTCATCATGAAGATACTTGAGAATCCATGTCATGACACTAGCTGTGGTGTCCTGAGCAGCAAAAAGTACTCCAATGATGTTATCAGCTATTTGATCTTCGCTCAAAACTTCACCCTTGTGATCTTTGGAGTCCAAGAGAGAGCCCAAAAGGTCATTTTCAAGTAATATCTTCTCCTTCCTCTCACCAATAATGTCACTTAGAATCTGACTTAGCTTCTTCCTTGCCTTTGGATGATGATTCACCAATATGAAAAAGTAAATCAATTTAAGGCCTTTTATAAGGAAAACTATATATAAAGTAATTTATGCCGTCATCTCCCGAGTTAAGGTTAAAATACAAGAATCTCCCTCGTAGTATAAAAAATTAGGATAATCTCTCTTAAAGTTTGGGGTTCAGTAGCACTTTTCTGCTTTTAGTAGTCAAATAGCTCTACTTTTTACTAATGACCAATTTTCCTTTATTAAATTTTGTATAGGCAAATTTTAAGTACAGCGGTTTTGTGCACTTAAACTATCTACCTGCTGATGTATCGTGGTTGTTTTAAAATTAATTCGAACTTTGTTTGGTAGCTGATGATTAATTTTTTGAAATCTACATCATCAGATGTATTATTTAGGTGTCTCATTTGAGTGTACTAACATTATGTATATGAAAGTATATTTAACTTTCAATTGTAGATTTTTCTTTTTGTAAGGTTGTTCCGCCCATACAGGTAAGAGTAAGTCTTCGAGTACAGACAAATCTTACAAACACAATTTATACACATCAAAATGTGTCTCTCTCTCCTCTATGAGCCACACAATGTCAGTAGACCCCACCAAAAGTTGACTTTTTAGTTATGATAAATATTATCTTGATCTAGGGGTATATATGTAATTTTGCACTCACCATATCCTTTTTGTCCCATCTCTAATGGGAGATGTTATAATAATTTTATTTTTGATAATACTTCACCCACAATTTTCACACAACTTTTTATTCATAACTCACAAAAATGTCTATCTCTCCTGTGTCACTATAGAGTCCACTGATATCACCGGATGACACAGGAGAGAGATAGATACACTTTTATAGATTGTGAACAAAAAGTTGTGTGAAAGTTATAAATAAAGTATTACACATTTTATAAATGACAGGAGAGTCATGTATTTCAATTTTCAAACTTACATAGGAGATCAGTCTCCAAAATATATGTATATATATCTATAAGTGTGTACATGAAGGGAGAGGCTCCTAGGTGCACTGGATAATTGCATTGAGTTCTTAAACCTAAAAACCCACGGATTGTTCTGTTGACCCATACCATATCCCGCCGTCCCACCAATTCACAAATTTTTAATACACTGGATAAGTGCACTTACCCAGTGCACCAAAAACCTCTCCCTATCTATGCATAACTATATACAAGTGAAGTCAAACTAGTGCTATAAATTACTTTTCTTACCAGTAAGGCCCTTTTATATAGAGTTCCTGGAATGTTTGTGGGAAAGGAATTGTACCCTTTATCTAGAATTCTATAATTCTTTTTTAGCTCCTCTCTGTGGTGAGCCTCCAATTCGCCAAATATAGAGAGTACACCAACTTCAAAAGAAAACTTAAACAGCATAAAAGGGAAACAAATATCAGAAACCATCCAATTGAACAAGATTGTTGTTAGGCATACTTAAACGGGATACTTAAATTATTCACATGTTGATGTGTCGTGGCAGTTTTGAAATTAATTTGAACTTTATTTAGTATCTGATAAATAGTTTTAGAAATCCACATCAACAGGTGGATAGGTGGATAGTTTAAGTGTCCCGTTTAAGTATACATAGCATTACTCAATTGAACAAAGATAAAGAGTCCGGAAATATAGTGAAAAACAATACAGATATAGAAATTTTAATTAGCACCCATACGGTAAAACAAGGAAAAGAAGACATTTTCTTAGGAAAGCTAATAAGATATTCATGGTTCCTAATTTAACATAAGTTTAGTGGACATCAGTCCAGACAAAATCAGAAACCTGCTAAATATGTTTTAAAATTTGGATTAGGCCGGTTCAACTAGTTGAATAATGGACTGGTCAAGGAAATAGTTTGGATTGGACGATAAACTGGAAAATTCTCAAAATCGTGCTACTTTTTAAAAATTGGAAATATCGGGAAATTTTTCTTTTTTCATTTTTTATTATTATATTTATTACGAGGGGAGCCTTGGCGCAATGGTAAGGTTGTCCCATTGTGACCTGGAGGTCAAGGGTTCGAATCTAGAAACAGCCTCTCTGCTTGCAGGTTTAAGTCTGCGTACATCTTACCCTCCTCAGACCCCGCAATGGTGGGAGCCTCGGGCACTGGGATGCCATTTTTTTATTATTATATTCATTACATAATTTTGACATCACGATTCAACACCAATTGACCGACGGTTACACGACTGACCCGTGATTTGGTCATTTTTATGATTAGATGAATGGTCTGGTTTTCAATATATTGGGTAAAACAATACAAGATTTTTCCTAGGAAATTGCTATTCCCACTCCAAAATTGCACTAATACACTCTATGGTATTATGACATGCCATACAGTCAATGCATTCCGTGAAATTAATGCATTAGTTCATCCATGGAGCTCGAATATATAGCAATTTCCTTTTCCTAAGCTGAAGAGTCTGTATAAAGAATCCTGGAAAATCTACATGGTACCGAACTTAACATAAAATTCTAGTGGAAAGAAATCCAAACAAGCAAAACTAGAACCCCTTTTGAAAACAAGCATAAGAAGACATTGTCTCAGGATGATGCACATGCCTAAGAAATCCAAGAAAATCTTCATGGTGATACCAGTTTAAGTGTTTAACATTAGTACGTACTTCAGTGGAAGTCAATCCAGAAAAGAAAATTACAGCCCATAAGGTTCTAAATTAAACAAGGAAAAGAAGACATTTTCCTAGAATGTTGAACATGTCCAAGAAATCCAAGAAAATCTTCATGGTACGTAATGTAATAACATAAATCCAGGGAAAATAAGTCCCAAACATACAAAACCAATTAGAATCCATTTGCTAAAACAAAGGAAAAAATATACTTTCCTAGAATGATGAACATGTCTTAGGAATCCAACAAAATCGTGATGGTACCAAATCTAATCTAGTGGAAATCAATCCATACAAAACAAACTAGAACCCATATGGTAAAACAAGAAAAAGAGGTCATTTTCCTAGGATGATGAAAATGTCCAAGAAATCCAAGAAAATTTTCATGATAGTACTAATTTAAGTGGAAATCAATCCAGACAAACAACATTAACTAGAACCCAGCTGGTAAAACAACATTAACTAGCTAATTAACCCAACTTAGAACTTGTACAAGTATGCCAACAAACATTTACAGTAAAATTTAAGAATCTATTTGATAAAACTAACCTTTTTCATCTCCTTGAAGGTGTTAATCACATGTCCGCCAACCCATGAACCCAAGGTGGAGACCGCAATGGATTCGATATTTGCCACCGATTTACGAATGGCCTCGGGGGACAATGAGCCCTGAACTAGTTTTCTCAGTCTAATATGATAGTCTCCTTGGTGGAAAAACAATGCTGATGGACCGATCAAATTTTCCTTACTTTTGGGGTATGTTGGCTTGAACATTTGAGCTTGAGTCACCAACACAAACCGAGCCGCCTCAGGGCTAGCCAACATGACACAAGGGCAACCAAGTATGTGGGTCTTGAAGATTTCACCATACCTGAAAACCACCAAAGTCATGCATTGTGTGAAACAAGGGAAAAAAAATATGAAATTGTAAAAGTAAGAACATATGACTTGATGGTGCGTGCGACGCTCAAGTCAGTGATATGACTGAACCATTGTAAGTCAAGCAAGAGAGAGAGAGAGAGAGAGAGAGAGAGAGAGAGAGAGAGAGAGAGAGAGAGAGAGATAACAAACCTTGTTTGTTTGGTGGCAAAGAAGACATTTGGGTCTCGAGAATAGAGTAAAAGAGTCTCTCCAATGTAAGGCCACCCCATTGAACCTGGAGGTAGCTTGGCTCTTTTATGGGGTTCTCTCTTGTTTCTAATTTTAAGGAATAGAAGTAAGAGTAGAGTTAGAAGGAATATAAGAACATATATAAGGACTCCATCCATCTCCATCTCTCTCGCTCTGTGTGTGTGTGTGTGTGTGTGTATGTGCGCGTGTGTGTATATGTCTGTGTGTGTGTGCGTGCGTGTGTGTGTGTGAGAGAGAGAGAGAGAGAGAGAGAGAGAGAGAGAGGGAGAGGGGAATGAGGAAGCTAGTGTTGAAGTACAGTGTATAGAATATTTGCTATGGTGATTTGAGAATGAAAGAATGTGCTTGTTTTTATAGAGGGAGCTGGCCGGGAAGGTGAGGACAGATAAATTAAAGGCAAAGTTATTAATTAGTCAAGATTTTGTCCCTAGTCCACCAGGTATAGGATTCTTACACATCCCACTACACTATATAGTGCATACTTTGATAAGTAAAATGTTTAGTTTCCCCATAGCTATATGTTCATATCATATTTAGTGTTTTCCAATCAACACAGCAAGATTTTACAAGGTCTAGTCAGATAAATGACTTTCCACAACATCAACATTTTGTTTTTGATCTTATCATTTTAAAATTTAATCAGTCATTTGAATATGCGAGTAATCATTTTGTGCAAATATAAATTAGATTTGTCTCCATTATAATCCTCCCACGTCTCTGGATAAATGAGACAGAGACAGTAGAACAAACAATACGTGTACAAGGGAAATGACTATAGATGATTGCATGCAAAGTTATTTAGAGCTGTTTTGGATAGTTTTTTTGGGACAACAATAATCAATAAATAATTAGTTAAATATTGTGATCATAATTTGGATTTGCTTTTTTCACGACTTTGTAACAAATCTAGTTCTTATTTAATAAAAAATGACTATTTTGAAACGTTCTTAGTACGTTGTAGTTTTTTCTTTAAATCTTGTATATTTTTTACAAAATTGTGATTTTCAAAACAAACCCAAATTGGTTCTTAAAAGAGTTTCTTGATATTGTTAAGAGAACTTGAGCAAACAACAAAACTATGTAGATGAACTTCTAGTTTTGTTCCAAATGTGCATGTTTCTTCAAATCCTATCCGTGGAAAGATTTTTCAGGTTTAAGGATGGGACTTTTGGGAAGTGAAGTTTAGTAGCAATTTGTCTCGATTAGTCCGACAATGCACATTGTTTTTTTATAGGTTCAATTGCACAGTTGGTCCGACCAATTTTTTTTTTTTTTTTTTGATAAAAATTGTGTTGTTCTTTCTTTTCTATATATTAAGTATCCCCTTTACTTTAGAGGGCAAGAAAATGAAGATGGAATAGGGCAGGAGGCAAATTGAAGATATTTATAGTCCCAAATTAAAAATTACTTATTCTATTTTAAAATATACCAATTTAACAATATAGTTTGAAACTTAATGTAGTTCATCCAAATACTTTCCAATGTCCCCTCTATTCTATATAATTCTCAAATTAAAAGAAGGAAAAATTCTGTGATACATCCTAGTGGTTTACGATGTGTGATATATATCCTGCTAATATGGTGCTAAAAATGTTGCAACTTGGTGCTACGTACAATGTCGTACCATATGAAAAAAAAAAATTTGAATTTTAAGAGTAAGATGAATTTTTCAAAAAAGTGACTTTTCAGTGTTACAACCATTGACACAAAGTTGAACCATTGTAGAACGAAAAGCAGTCAAAGTATTGTGACTTGGGTATATATTACATTCTAAACCAGTAGAATGTATCATTGAAGATTCCTAAAAGAAGTGTAATAACAAAAAGTTAACAATTTGACCACAATAACCCAAGTGTCCTTAGAATTTTATAAAAGTGTTTCTTAATTGCGAGGGTAAGAGTATACAAATGCAGAAATGCTAATATCTAAATAAAATATGTGCTTGAATTAAAGGTGTGAAATGTTATTCTGGGACTATCATATTAGGTTATCATATTGATAAGCAGCGGATGTTATTTAAAATCGATAACTACTTATCATATTTACTTAAATATGAGTACTGCATTTTTGTTCGCCTCAATTTTGCTCAACCACCATCATCAATGTTGACATATGTTCCATTTATATCTAATTCTGTAGTTGTGCTATTAAAACAAGGGTAAAATGACCACGGGCCATTTGGCTTGGTGGTGTGACATTGTCTTCTCCTAGTGGAAGTGCAAAGGTTCGACTCTTCCTAGAAGAGAGTATTTGCCCCATTATTTTTCAGTATGTTATGTGACATTTGTTGGTCTTTGTATGGGATTGAGTTAGGTGTATGTCAAAATATGGATAAAAAAAATTAAAAATAAAATAAGACACATATCATAATATAATATGACAGTGAGGGAGAAAAAATGCACTCAAAATTTAAAGGTCACATCAACTGGTATTCTCACCGAATAATTTCTAATTTTCTACATAGGCCGCAAGATGGCATACAGCTCACCCAATCTTGGAAATCTTAGGATGTGGTCCCCTTCCTCAGTTAGCCTTACACATCGATTGTGTACGGAATTTGCGGCAGACGTGGAATTCTCCCGTGGGCCCCATAATATTTAGAAATTCATCCATCTAACTGTCATACGTAGGGTAGGGGTGTCAAACGGGACAAATTGGCCCGCCCCGCTCCGTCCCAATTCGCCATTTGACGAGTCATAATTTGTCTCGTCCTGTGGACAAACCTAGTTCATGACTCAATTCATTAGATATGAGTTCAGGTCGACTTCTATTTTTGCAACCCACAACTCGTCTCGTGATCCTGCTCGTCTAACCCACCGATTCGCCACCAACTCACCTCGCCTCGAAACCGCCTAGCCACGCAGACCTACCCCGCCATGCCTCACCAACTTGTGAATAAAACATTTTTATTTGATTGTTTTCAAACAAGATATTTATTAATAAACAATTTATTTAAACTTTTAAGTGGAAAATAAATACTCCCTCCGTCCCATAATAAGTGTCCACATTTCCTTTTTTGGATGTCCCACAATAAGTGTCCACTTTCCTAAATTTGCATATAGTATTTACTTACTTTTCAAAACTACCCTTATAATAAAGACAAAGTAGCATTTATTTGTGGCCTCAAAACAAACAAAAAGTCAAACACCCATCACATCTAAGGGCAAAATTGAAAAGTGACCATTTAATGAACCAAAAAAACTAAAATAATACAACTTTCTTAAACAATGTGCAAAATAGAAGTGGACACTTATTATGGGACGGAGGGAGTATTTTTTTGAAAAAATAGTTTTCAAATATTTTTTTCAACAAACTATTTTAGATAAAGTATTTTATTAAACTATTTTTTTATTAAAAATAAAAATAAATTTTTGCAAGCAACCCGCGAGCTAACTCATGGGCTAATTCGCCAACCAACTCGCGACTTAACCTCCCCGGCCCGCCTCGCCTCGCCCCGTTGACCCACGAATTAGTGAGTTGGGGCGAGTCACTCTATATCCTTACCGAGTCAATTCGCCCCGCCCCGCGGCTCGCCAAAATTCGCCCAACTCGTTAAAGTGGCGGGGCGGGGCGAGCGGGCCGCCCCGTTTGACACCTCTAACCTAGGGGTGTGCATCCGTGGGTTTGGTCAAATTTTTTTTGGTTTTTTCATATTTAAAATTTGATCAATAGGGCTCGGTTCAGCCAATTTTTTGTCACTTTCAGTCGGTCGATTCGATTTTTTTCTGTAATGTATTTTTGAAAATTGATCGAATGGGCTCGATTTGAATAGTTCAGTCGGTCAATTTCAGTTTCAAATTTATTTTATTATTTTTTTTTGTACAGCACTAGTCATACCGTCATGTGATGGCAATTGCGATATCTATATTACTGTAGAACTCTAGTGAGATCTATATAGTATACTCAAATCACAGTAACAGTCACACATGTATAACATTCATACAAATATTTTCTCCATACTATTATTAAATATTGAAAATAAAAATTGTGAGTGCATTTGATAATCTACCACTTCACTAAAAAAAAAAAGATCCAAACATTTACTGAAAATTTCAATTAAAGACGTTATATCAAAGATGAGCGATGGATGCAGTGTTTTTCAGTACTTAAAATATTATTTTTACAATTGTAAATTCATTAACTTAAAATTTTCAATACTAAAAATTCCGTACATAATATTTAACACTTAATTTTTCAGTTTTACGGAACATAACTTGTTTATTTCCATTTTAGGAGACATGTGGGTGTGTACACATATGAGAGTATGAGAGAGAGAGAGAGAGTGTGTGTGTGCGTGTGTGTGTGTGTGTGGAAGTTTTGGGGAGGTGGAGGGGGAGCGATATCTTAGAATCAATGATGGATGAGATATATCGTGATCCTAGTGGTCCATTTCTAAAGAGATCTTCTTCTTTTAGAAAAAAAAAATGGATAAATTTCTTTCGATAACTTTTATAACTATTTTAATATGTGATTGATACACGTGTAAAAGTGTGTAAAAGTGCATGCCGAAGACAAGATATTACCTTAGGGGAAGCACTCAGCACATCCTTAAATGGGAGTTCTTGACTAGTACTGCCATGACCTGGGAATATTTTTTTGTTGTTGTTGATAGAATACTAGAGCTTTTAAAGTTTTAATAATAGAATTTTAGGCTTAAATCCCTCAACTATGAATTTATGTGATCAAAGGACACCTTACAAATAATGTTAATGGTAAGGCCCCCAAAGGTGTTTTTTATTGGGAAATATCCTTTGTCCGGTTGACCAACAAGTTTTTGTCTCTCATCCATTGCCGGCATCATCATCTTCATCACCGGCGCCGGCATAGCCAAGCCACCTATGCCACTACACCAAAAGCCAGATTTTCTAACGGATGATTTTTGACATTTCTAACGAATATTTCCGTTACAAATTTGTAATGGAAATATTCGTTAAAAATATCAAAAATCCGTTAGAATTTCCTTGGAAAGTGCAATATTATTAAAAAAAAAAATGAATTTGCAGTAAATGCATAATCAAAAAATAAAAGTTGTAAATGCATAATCAAAAAATAAAAGTACGGTGGCAATTTTGTAAATAAAACCCACCACCTAAAATTCTGAAGTTAATCCCTCCAAAGTCGTTCCTCAAAAGATAAAATTCACTCTAAAGTCCCAACCGTTGCCTCCAAAGCCCAAACTTTCATTCTCTCTCTCAGAGACTCAACCTGCTACCATTTTTCTCAAACACACAGAGAGAGAGAGAGAGAGAGAGAGAGAGAGAGAGAGAGAGAGAGAGAGAGAGAGAAAGAGAGCACCGAACCGTGGCCGAGATAGCACCGAACCTTTGCCGACGCTGACGTATCGCCGTTACCGAGTCAATGGAGGTCACAAGGTGTTGTCGCTCTCGCCGGACCCTTCTCAGGTTCTTACTTAGATCTAACCCTTACGATATGCTTTAATTTAATAATTTTCTCTGTTTGGTTTAGATCTATGTATGCTTTATTTACTCTTATTCATTCCTTTGATCTAACCCAGGGTTTTGTATGCTTTTATTGTGTGTCTATGAGTTTCTTTGTGTCTTTAGTTAATAATTTTTGTTTGGAGATTCCTTTTTTCTTTTTTTATTCAAACCCTTCCACATGTAATTTCATTTGTAGAGTTCAAACCCCCCCTTTTTATTGACTACTGTGGAAGAGTGTTAATTTTTTCTATTTTTCTTACTAATCAGATTAACAGGATCTCTGCATTTAATGGAGTCTTTAACACTACTACTCTATGGCTCATCCTATCTACAACGGTAGTACAATGATATAGAATTTAATGGAGTCAATGAGTTTTTTCTACAATTCCTGGTTTTTGTAAACTAACTTTTTTTTAGTCTCTATCCAAATGGAGAGACCTGTTTCCTTGAAGGTTTGCCACCACTACCACCAAACATTTGCAAGCAAAGGTTTGCCATGCCATGTAGTGTGAATAATGGCTTTATTGATTTTTTTTTTTAGATTTAGTGGTTTTTGTGTTTTTGCTTTTCGTCTTATAGTTTCAAGGGCGATCTTGATTCAATTTCTTTAATTTACTGCTCTATTTGATTTTGATTTTGATTTGATTTATAAGGAAAAGGCTTGAGAGGTGAATTCCAATATCACCTAGTGAGCTGGAATAACATTTGCAAACTAGCAGAGGAAGCAGGTCTAGGAGTCAGAAAATTGAAGCCTTTCAACTAAGTTTTGCTAGAGAACTAGTATATGCTTTAGCATTTATGACATCTAAGTAATATTAGTACAAGAAATATTAATGCAGATAGAGCCTTCAACAAAATTGTTGACATCCAAAGAGGAGCCATGTGGGTTGCTTACAAACACAGACAATAAGAAACTCCAATTAATAAAGTAGGCAGAAAGAAAAAAAAAAATTTAGGATCAAGCCTTTTTCATCAAACAACCCGCTTCATTGGAACATAAAAGTTAACTTTGCAGATTACTATTCGGGGGCTCTGTCCTTAGTGTTATACCTCTCTGTCCCAAGCACCAAATGCTTAGAATATTGCCATGGTTTCCAAATTTTTGTAGTGCTATGGTCCCAAATTTGATTCCCAATATTTTTATTTTTTATTTTTGTAATGCTAATGCTAATTTTTTTGGTTCTCAATGCTGATAGTAATGTTATGCTTGGCAAATTTGAGTAATGCTATGCTTCCTTTGATTCCCAATTTGGTTCACAAATGCTTAGAGTATTACTAAGCTTCCCAAATTTGAGCAATGATATGCTTCCTAAATTTCGATTCCCAAATCAGTTTCAAGTGCTTAGAATAATGCCATGCTTTGCAAATTTGGAGTAATATTATTGTAATACTCGTAATTTTCTACTATTAATGATGTAATTTTAGAATATGCATTGGTCATATTTTCTATATAAATGACTTATATTTTGAGTATGCTTGGCATTACATGAGTTTTCATACATTTCATATCATGAATCTTTTAAAAACAAAACAAACCTTTCTTGTTTTAGTAAACCCGAGCACTTAAGAGGAGCGAGCACTCGAGCTAAAATTTTGTGAAAAGATAGTTTTGCCCCTGGGGTCCTAAAATTCTATAAATACCAAGCCATTTCTGTATTTTTCATCCAAAAAAATAAAGTCATTCCAGAGAGAGTGTTTGTGAGGGAGAGTTCATATACATATATTTTGCTTTGCATGTCCATGGATTCATGATCCAATCAAGATACACTTGTATAAGCACACACACACACACACACACACACACACACACATGTATTTCAACATCCTTGAAGTTCTGGAGCTTGGTCTTGGAGGATCAAAGGTAGTTTAGAGCTTGCATGTTGGGTATTTGGAGCTCTAAGTTCAAGTTCATCATCATCATCCTCCTCTTCCTCAACATTTTTATATTAGAGCTTGGATCATCTAGTGACTACTTCAACTCACTTACAAAGTGTTTATATATATATGCAATTAATCTATAATAATGTTGCATGTGGTTGTGTAACTAGATTTAACTCTAGATTACCGTCATCTTCATCTCTTTCTCAAGTTTATGCTTAGATCATCATCTACTTGAGTTTTGATTCTTTGTGAGTATTACAACTCACTTACAATGTTGATATATACATTTATAATCTATAAAATGTGTTGCATGTGTTTGATTCTTCATGATCTAGCTTTAGATCCTCATGATCATTATGTATTTTCAAGTTTATATGAAATTTCATGATCTATTAGTCTTTGATCATCATTTTGAGTGGTATAATTCATGTCTAAGATGTAAATGAACATGTTTAATATGTTTAACATGTTGCATGTGAAGTTTAATTAAGGATCTTAAAGTTTATATATTAAATTCGTGGTTGTTTTAAAGCTGCTAAAATGCACACTGTTCTAAAACTGCTAAACCCGAGCGCTCGATCAAGCGCGAGCGCTCGAGCCTAGAGCGCTCGAGTAGTTGGAGCGCTCGAGCTTGACAGTTTTTGAATTCCTTGTTGGTTTGTATAAATGAAGCTGATAAAGTTTGCACTATAGAGTTTGTTAACTGAACCTGGAATTTGTATATGTTATAATGATTAAGTTTATCAATTCCACAGTTGTACTATTTGCTTGCTTGATAGTAGCATGCTTAAGAGATCGATTGACTTATTACTTCTATGATGATTCTTGTAGTATGTTAATATTGCTATTGAATTAGCATTATGATTAGTTCATTGAAAAATAATAGTAACGTATCGGGTTGTATCACTAATGGTATAATGAAGAACTATAAGCAAATAATGTACTTAAATTGATTAGTGTGCTGACGGACGCGTGAGAGCATGATTATGTTGCATGGTTGTGTTGAATAACCTAGTCGGTTATTCCATGATTGATTGCATTTGTCGTGTGACCTTAACTATCTGTTGTCGATTGTGTTGTGTTGGTGTTGACTTAGGGCCAATTGTGGGCTAGGCGATTGAGTTAGGGCCAATTCTGGGTCATGTGTGGCCGTATCTTGCGAATGAGGATCATGTGTGGCCATGTGGAAGTATGCAATTGTGTTAGGGCCAATTATGGGCTAGAAAAATTAAGTTTGGGCCAATTATGGGCTAGGAGATGTGTTGTGGCCAAATTAGGCTTGTTTATGATTTGTGGCCAATTTAGGCTTGTGTCGTCTATGTGTGTGACAGAAGCTAGTACCATCGGTTCAGTGTTGTTGTGGTTGTATGACACAAGCAAGTACTATCAGGTTGTGTGTTGTAGGCATGGTGGGTTCGTGCGCGTTGTTCTGCATTGTTGTTGTTGCATAGTCGAGAAGATCGTTAGGTTTCGGGGCGAGAACTTGCATGACGTCGCGATAACTTTTCACTGATAACATAAATGTTGTATATGTTCATATTGTTTGTGCGTTGTAGTATTTCACTCAACTTTTAGTTGATGGGCGTGTGGTCCCTGGACATCCGTGTCCAACTGCTGTAGTTCTAGGTACTGGAGATTATGTTCTACTGGAACATACCCTGGAGATGAGAACGTTGATCAGGATGGTTGGGGCTTTGCCAGCTAAAAAGGTCGTGCTGCTGAAGTAGTTTGGCCCCCGATAAGAAACCTTTATTACCTTTGTTATGTTGTCGTTGTTGTTATCGGCCGTTTGGCCTTAAACTTCTATTTCTTTTATTTTGGAGATTTGTAATAAGTATGTATAATGAAGTTGCAAGACACTGTTATTGCTTCCGCTGAACATAGAATCATTTCCGCTGCTATTAGTACTCTGATATATCTTTTATAGTTATTATTTTGGACAATCATGTGATCTGTAACTTGTTACGAGCCTACGGGTCTAATAAGGAAGCTTACTTCCCTTAATTATTGCAACGCCGGAGCGTGACAACTATGCTTTCCAAATATTTACTCCCGAATTTGTTCCCAAGTGCTTAGAGTAATGCTATGCTTTTCAAAATTTTACCCCCTCCGTCCCTTAACAATAGTCCATGTTTCCTTTTTGGGATGTCCCTTGTCCACTTTCCTAAATTGTTATACAAGAGTGGACTATTTTTAAGGGATGGAGGGAGTGTACTAAATTGGTTCCCATGAAATATGATTAAGTTTGGTTTCACTTTATTATTGTAACTCTATGATCTTAAATTTGCTCCTAAATGTTTAGGTAATGCTATGGTCCCAACTGGTTCGAGCTAAGTTCTTAGATATTCCTACATGATAGATATTTGTGTTTGGATTCTTTAATCAATTTATTTAATACACAACCTTCAATTCTAACAGAAAACTCTATTTTTTCTTTTTCCTACCAGTTTTGAAGGAAAGGGGTTTGTAATCCCCAAAATGGCTTCATTGTTCACACTCTCTCAGGTAAACTCTCTGATATCGTCATTGAACAAATTTCAGTCTTGACCATGGAGCATGGGCTGACCTATTTTGCTTAGATAAATGGTATAATGTTGATTTTTTTTCAAGAACTGTCTAACTGTTAAGAATGTAAACTGTCCCATCCCACTCACTAATAGTTTTTTCCCTCACTCATCTTATTAGGTTTGGAGGGACACAAGGCTTGGTTTAGTTTGAGGTTGGTATAACCAACCCCCTAGATTTTTTTTTTCTCTAAAACCACAGAGTATGCCCAGTTTTGTTGTTTTATATGCAGCCTTTGTAACCATTGATTGAACAATTTGTAACAACCTGTATTTTCATTTAATCATTTGTATTTGCATTGCCTTATTTAATTCAATTTGTATTGTCTGCTTTTAATTGTTTAGCAATTCTTTAATTGGGGTCAAAATGTACCTTTTATAAATTCAGGGAATATCTGTATTATGTTTTTACAACTGATTTTCGTAAGTTTGGATATACCTGTGTTATATTCTCACAACTAAATTTTCATAAGACTGGTAATACCTGTGATGTGATTTCAAAACTGTATTTGCAAACGATGGAAATTTTTACTTTTTACTCAAATAGTATTTTAATAAAAATAAAACCAGAAAATCATTTCTTACGTTAAAATGAATTTTTTGTATTTTTAGGTGATCACCGCACCGCAAAAAAAACTAGTTTATGTGCAAAACTGTCTGCACTGCATTTGATCTCCCACAGATTAAGATTCCCCGTCTATCAGACATGACATATGTTTTATATCCATTTAATACTTGTAATCATTGAATAGGATTTGTTTGGCAATACATTTTATGTATGAGTATATTAGTGCCAAAAGTTAGTTTTCCCAAACAATATGAGTGATTCCTAGGCAATTGGCTTGTGCCTTGTTTGGAAATGTATATCTTGTGTGTGTAAATGTGGTGCCAAAAGCCAATTTCCCAAACACCCCAATTTGACCCCTATAATCCTAAACCACCTCTTCTAACTGTGTATGATTATATACGTATGTATATATCTATGTATATAAGGTATTTAGTTAATTGGAAAACACAACCAATTAGTAGAGTGAGAAATGAACAACTTGGGCTCCAAGTTGGGAAATTACTATTTAACATACATTCCTTCACACATATCACACATTATGCTATTACAAAGAAAATCGAGAGAGTTTCAGAGAGAGTTTACTCAGAATTTTAGAGAGAGAGAGAGAGATAGAGAGAGATGACTTCTCCATAGCTTACAAGCTTCATATTGGGCTTCTTGTATTACTACTCTTTCTCAACAAACTACTTCTATTCTCTTTGTCACAGTAAGTATTTAGAACTCACTTAGAATGTATTCCATGCTTATATTACTGTTTGTATTGATAGAATTATAATCCACCATTGTTAACTTCATCTTGAAGCTTGAAGCTTGAGAACATGGATTTTTCAACCTTAATCAAAATGAGTTTTTAGAGATGATTTTGAAAGTTATACTTCGTAGAGACTATGGTTAAAATATTACAGTCTAAATCATTCGTATCGCGACACATATTAAAAACAAAGTTTTGACATCTCTTGATTTTTCGTAAAATCCAAGAGCTACATTTCGATTTGTGTTAAATTGATTGTAGATTCGTAATCCTTGCAGAAAAATGAAGAAAAACATATATTACAAGTCATGTTTAAGTCTGGAATGCAAAATGGGTCAAAAAGACCCTTAAAACTGAAAATAGGGGATTTCCAGTGAAGAAGATGAAGTATCTACGCAAACTCGCGCCCGTGATCACGCGAGCGGCCAGCGCGCGTGACCTGTGTGTTTTCTGACACTTAGAAAATTTTATAAGAAAAATAAAAAACTGAGTATATCGCCCGAGCGACCCGTCGCATGAGATGCCCGCGCGCGCGACCTGGCATTTTTGGTTTTTGTCTGTTTTCTGCTCAGGGACTGTTTGGATGAAGTTTTATGGTTTTTAAGGTACTGTTTGGGAGTTATGTTAAATCATAATCCTATTAGTTATGTTTTTTGTTATAAATGAATGATTATGGATTTGATTCTTCTCGTATATACATGGTTATCATTTCTGGTACTTTATATTTTCTATATAAAGTTTCACATACATGTGGAGTCAGTTGGCATACATGGTGAGTGTGGGTCTGTGTGAAAAATAGTAAATGGTTGAGATTGTGATTGGACACTCCCTGGTAATTGTGTACCAAAGTGTGATGGTTTGAGAACGCGGCTTAGAGTATCTTTGAAATTGTGACGGTGACAAAACTGGACACTCCCTGATGCCCAAGGTAGCGCTAAAGTGTGTGACGCTTTGGACATTCCTTGGCACCTGTGGTAGTGCTAAAGTGTGGTCTACTGGACACTTACTGGCATACGTGGTATGGCTAAAGTATGAGACATTGGACATTCCCTGGTACCCCGTACTAAAGTGTGAGGCAAACTGGACACTCCCTGATACCCTGTACTAAAGTGTTGTCACCTTAGTGTTTCAAGATACTGGAGTGAGAGAGTGGGTTGATGCGTTGTCGAGAGAAAAGAGTAGGTAAGATGAGATTGGTTAAATTGTTCCCATACATGGTCACATGTCTTATGAATTAAAGTTTATAATGTTATCCCTACTGCTTTATAATGTGAAATCATCTCTATATTGTTAACATGTTGAATAATGAAACTGTGAACTGAAAATTAGTAAGTGAGTATGCTTTACATTTGGGTACATGTTCTTAATACTCACCAGCTTCATAAAGCTGAAGCATTGATGCGCCTTGGACATTCGTGTCTACACTTTTCAGGTTATGATCATGCTGGACCATATGACTATGCGAATTGAATAACTACTGAGGAGGAAATTCGTTATCATGGTTTTATATTACGAACACTGAATTTGTAATAAGGATGACTATAATCGATAATAGATATTTTTTTTAAGGCGGATTGTGCCTTTAGTGATCACGTGCTATAATAATTATTAATTTGATAAAATTTTGTAAGCCTTGATTGCTCTACTCTGATTATATTATATTACTGTTTGACGTTTGGGGCGGAATCAATCCTTCAAACTGTCGCGACCTACGGGTTCATAAAGGAAATTAAATGCTTTCCATATTTATGCTACGTCGTGGCGTGACACAATCTGTTGTGGTCTGATACACCTTAGGAAGAAATTGAAGTGTGAGCGACATGCGTCTCAGGAAGAGGAAAAGAGAAGCGAAAAAAGAGGTATGGTTTTTATGTGATACATCCAGCAAGGTTTTCCTTTTTTGTGGATTGCTTTTAGTGTTTTCTCAAATTGTTGTTTCTTCAATTTAGGGTTATATCAAGTTGGTGGGTTTTTCAAAATAGGGGGATCTTAATATGGATTGAATTTGATTATCATATTTTAGCTATGTTCAATTACAGACAAACATTCTTTTGTTTCCCAACTTTCACATAAAACACAACTTGCAAAATTGATATTCATAGAGCCTTGTAGTTCTTCTTTCTTTTATTTCTTTCCTAGACGAAACCCCCCTGCATTCCCATACCTGCTAAGGAAAGAAAAAAAACACTAATAAGTTATTTATCCAACAAACTGTTCAGTTGTTGTATGTGGCCCACTCTCTGTTTTGTTTGCTTGAGGAAAATGAAAGAGTAGTGCTATAGTAAGAGCAATTTGACATTCATGAACTTGAGGTCCTAGGATTGTTATTGATAGTAATTTCATTATATATGGTGGCACCTTTTGTCAAATGTTATCTTTGCTATGCTCACTTCTCTTCAATTATGTGGTATGCTTGAATTTTGATTAATTGAATAATTACCGTAGTTGTATTTAAAAAATTTGTTGGAAATGAATCTTAATTGTTGAATCCTTAGCATCCATGAAAAGAACATTATAGAAAGGCTACCATGATTGTTTCACTTTTCAACTTGTCATGGAAGCTTTGGAAGAGCTAAATGATTGTTTCACTTTTCAACTTGAATCAAAACTTACTGTCAGTATTGGAAGCAGATGAAGAAACTGTTGTCCCAACTTGGTGCTATAGTTACAAGGTTATTGAATTGGATAAGGAAAGTGAGTATATTTGTTAGCAGCTGATAGAACTTTGAGCAGTTGCTTTGTTGCTTCAATGGATTCCCTATATTAAATTATTGGAGAAGTCATTTAGCAGGTGGGTCCCATATGTGGTAATTGTAATGGTTGGCTGCTTTTTGTCTTTATCGATAGTGGAATCTGTTAATCACATCTATATGTTTCTTATTCTTGCAGTTCAAGAGTATCGATGGGAAAACTATCTATGCTGCAATGATACAAAAACACTTTTCATAAAGGTTCCTGGATGAGATGTTTTGGAAGATTGACATGGCCAAGGATGTCAAAATTAATAATTTCCAATTTTCTTTCCAAGGTTTGTTTTCAAATCTAAAATTTTCGAACAGAATTCAAAACTCTTTATAAAGTTTTGGAAGTTGATTTATTCTTTCTAATTTTGGGATTTAGTAGGCCATTGTGGTGCTGATGGATTTCAAAACTCTCAACAAAATGCAATTGTACGAGTCTGCGAAGTTTAGCATTGATCAGGTATTAATGTCACAAATTTTGAGCGTACCCTACTATTTCAGCATTCTTATGTGTAGTTTTATACTTCTCTAGACCATAGAATTAAATGTTTGTTCAACAGGTTATTTGTATCCTTGAGAAAGTACGTATTGTTTGGGAACCGCTCTTACAACCTTTGACTTACAATAGAAAGGGAAAGTGTTTTCCCACATGTTTTCCTTTCTTTCCCTCACTAAATCCATGAACCAAACAAAGCCTAGGAGTGCCATTAGTTGAATACTTGACTGTTAGAAGCTAACAGAAGAAGGCCTTACACTTTCGCTTGATTATTTGATCCCCTCTCTACGTAAATTACGCAAAAGAGCAGGCAAGATATGATCTTCTTGTAATTCCTTTGTAGATCTTTTTATAACACTTGTCAAAAATGGTTTATTTCTGTTTTTTTTTTTTTTTTTTTTTGGGTCTATGTGCAGAGGCAACTCCAAAGGGAATACTTAAGCTAATGAATTCCCAAGAATTGACTGTCTTTCATGTCAAAAGTCACTTGCAGGTTTCAGGTTACATTCCCAATTTTTTATGCTATTTGAAAACTTGGTTTTTGTGTTTTGTTTTATGTTTTTGTTTTTCCAAATATCTAAATCTTTAATTTTTTGTGCTTTTAATTCATTTCTTTTCTTTTCTTCAGAAATATTGTTTTGCCAAGTACATGAAAGAATCTACAGAAGGTAAGCTTTCATCATATCTCTGCTATAAATTGAATTAATGTTTCATATATGAAAATTGTCCATGCAAATAAAACAGTATCACAGAGTTATGGTACTCGACTTGTTTCAAAAAGTGAATAAAAAATTTTAATTCTTTATGGATGCGCGGAAGCGCAAAAGAAAAAAAAAAGAGAAAAAGGAAAAAGAAAAGATCAAAAACCAAACAGAATTCAAATGATAAAGAACGAATGAACAAATAGTTCAAGATCACATAACTTACATAAGTTGTTCAGTGAAAGCCTACGTCCATTGGAGAAACAGGAACAGCCCACTAATTTAAACAGTCATTCGTGTTACATTTGATCTTGATAGCCTTTCTATATTTTGTTCATTTTTTGAACTTTCCATTGAACGTTACAATAAATTTCACACATATGTATGCAGGTACTATGTCATGTTGTTCCTTGGTGAAGTTGCGGAAAGAAGGCGTAGATGATCATGAGAAGATTAATTAAGAGTTATATGTGTGATTAGTTATCCTTTTTCAAGCAGTGAGATGAGTCCTTTCTATTTAGTTTTGTAGTCTATTTTGTAATTGATCATGGTGTATTGAATGTTGCAAATTGCAATGCAAGCCCAATGGATTATTGTTGTTGCGTTGAATATAGAGATATTGGTTAGACATGAATGAATGCTTTACTTGTTAAGATTACTTTAGATTTTTTTTTTTTTTTTTTTTGTGTTGGACATAGATTAATCTTGTTATTTTTTGTGTTTGGTATAGATTAATATTGTTGGCCCGAAATGGAAACCTTAGAGGGGGGTGAATATGGTTTTTGTGAAAAATTAACCTTTTAAAAACTTAATACAAAATTAAACACAATTGCAAACAATAAAGTAAAGAGAGAAGTTACAAATCGAGTTTTCAAGTGGTTCGACAATCCGCACACCGCGGCCTATGTCCACCCCTCAAGAACACCTCTTGAGGATTCCTTTAATCCGACCTACTTCACGGGTGTAGATCAAACCGTTATAAGAGCCTTCAATCTCTTCTAAAGAAGAACACCTCTTCTTTGCACACAAGGTTTACTAACCCTCATTCTTTACAAATGATTTGAATTACAAATTGAACTCTCTCTCTAGAGTGGATGGATACAATTATAGCTCACACAACAACTCCTTAATGAGTGGATAATACAAATGAAAGCTCACTACAATTTGCTCTCGCAAGAATTACAATTGAAATCAAGAACAAATTGATTTTTCACTCAAGCTAGGGCTCAAATATGAATGATGATTAAACAAGATGTTTAAATGATTTTCCTTCTTCTTCTTACTTGTTTAAAACCCTTAAAAACATCCCTATATATAGCTTTTGAAAGATTATAGTCGTTAGGAGTGGTTCGGTACAATTAAGGCAACTTTTGGAGAGTTAGAAAACTATCCGTTAATGCATTCTGCGCAATCCAGTCGACTGGATCGAAGGTTTGGTCGATGAAAAGTTTATACCAAAGAATAGACATTCTGTATAAAATTCAGTTGACTGAACAGTACCTTCGATCAACTGAACAGAGTCTCCAATCGACTGGAAGTGCAAAAATCCAGTTGACTGGTTTTTCCTGTTTTCGCATACTAACACCTCTTTACTAAAATGGTCATAACTCCCTCTACGAAACTCGTTTTTGCGATCCGTTTGAAGATTTGTAAACTAGATTCAAATACCTTTCCAACAATATAAAACTCAACATCTAGTTCCTTACAAATTAGATCAGGTTTGCCTTTAAATATGACCCATCTGCAAAGGGTACTTGATTTTGACTTAGCCACTTGAAAACTTTTGTGAAATGAATTTAATTGAGTGGTCTAAGTATGTTTAGGTCCTTGAAAGTATTTTAAATTATGAGAGAAAGGATTCTAAAGTCCAATTAAAGTTACTTGAGCCCCTATGAGTGACTGATCAAAATGCTTACAAGTAAATCCTAGTCTTCAATCAAGGATGAAAAATCTTCAAGTCTTCAAGCTTGATCCTTATAAAGCTCCATCACTCTTGGGCTTCACCATATGCTATCTCATGATCTGAAATAAAGTCAGAATATTTAAATGCATAAGTTAAGAGATTAGCACAATGAAAATGACTCGATAAAAGTTTAGAATAGAATAATTTCAAATATGCTATTTATCAATAGATTTGTCATCATCAAAACAAATATAAATAATGCCTTAAAGAAATTCAAGGCTAAGAATTTCCCCCTTTTGATGATGTCAGAACATGCAATAGTGTCACACCCGTTCCAGAAATGACATGTTTTAATATGACAATATAGTAACATGTGAATTATTAATGTATATTAATAAGTGAGATAAGTGGTTGACAGTGGTCAACGGAAGGTGTCGAGTAAGGACACGGTGATTCAGTAGTCATTGAAATATTCGTGTGATTAAATGACATTTATGTGGATTAAATGTTATTTAACTTTACCTGATTCCCATGAATAGTAAATTGTACCTGTGTAGTATAATTTTTGGTAGTTTTGTTGTCACTGTAGAGCATTTGGAAAACTGTGGTGAGAACGTGAGTGATATGTTATATAAAAGGTAAGTGGTGTAGAGATTTCACAGAATTTAGTTTTCGAACATAATTTTGGACCCAAACGAGACTTAGATGAAAACTTTTATAAATTTTAGTTTTCACTCGTGAAGTTATAAAATGGACGTGTACGGTGTTTCAGGGAATAATTAGGAGTTTTGAGAACTCATGGGGAGGAAAACATAATTCCCGAGAGTCGTGCCTATATATAGAAACTCATGAATTGATTTCAGTAGTTCAAATCTAATTTGGAAATCAAGAGAGGGGAGATTTTGGGATTTGGTTGCTACGAGCTTTCCGACACAAATCGACGACCTTCTAATCGTCAGTTTTTATCCAAATTCTAGATTTGAACTCCTTGAGGTAAGGGCTTCATTTTGATACTAGTTAGGACTCGTTTGGTTAAGTTTTTATAAAAGTCCTAATGTTGAAATTTTGGGAAAAACATGCCTAAACTTATAGGAATCCCTTATAATCGGAGATCCGACGTTTATGTGATCTCCTAATTCATCCTTCAAAGTTATACGAAAATCGCATGAGGTATGAATTCTAAGCCTATGAATTATAAGAAATTTCATGTTTTAATTATCGGACTTAATATTTTGGATCCAGGCAAAATTAATGTATTAAGTAGGCCCGTTAATTATGCACATGAAAATGCCAAGAAAGCACGTATATGTGATTATATGAGCATGTTATATGTCTATGTGGGTCAAAGGAGAGTTTGATACAAGTTCAGGCCGGGGTACGCCTCTCGATGTTTGAGAGTTATATTAGCGATGACTACTTGCTTGGGTTGAGAACCGGCCCTGCCAGAGCAGTTGGGTGCAATGGTTGATAGACTCTGGGTTTGCCATTGGCATCGCGGTTGATAGACTTTGGGCTTGTCGATATACCAGATGAATGCATGTCACTCTCCCTAGAGACTATTTGATGTGATTTAGATGTTTAATGCATGAATTGTCATATAAGCATATGTTTAGAATTGTGCACTCAGCATATAGCTGAGCAGTGGAGATTTACTCCATTGCAGGTGAAAGAAAGAAAGGAAAGAAGAAGCGTGAGGAGTGAGACTGCGGGAGCGACGAGAATCCTTCTTTTGTATATGTTTTTGTTACCTTCAACTTCGAAGGTTTGGAATGACTTAGGATGTTGTAATAACTTGTAAAACTACTTGATGATGCCGAAAATTGGTAAGAGAAATTCGAAGAGAGATATTAAGGCACAAGGGCTTATATGTGGTTCGGTCCCGTTAACAAGGTGACCTACGTCCACGGTTGCGTCAGTGCGCTTCACTAGCAGCTCACCGGTAGGCCTGGTAAGCCAACAATTGGGCGGCATTACCAGTAAAACCAGACGGGTGTATGCGTGTAAATGAGAATTATATGCTATTCTTTGGAGTCAGAATGCGATCCTCCTTCAATAGGGGCTGGTGCCCCTCTTTTATAGGTGTAAGAGACCACCCGTACAAGGTAAGTTTATAGATTAGGAAGCCTAGCCTATTTATAGCCTGATTTACATGAATTTAGGGATGTTTCCCAAATGGTTTAGGAAACTGCCTACTCCTTCCATCTAATCTTCTAGTTGGGATAGGAAACTGCCTGGAGGCTTGTTGACCAAGTAATCACCCCTACTGGGGAAGCACCTACTGTGGGGTCTACCTGGAAAAAAAGATCGGACTTACGACCAAACCGAGTGATTTTGTGTAACAACCCGGGTTAGCTGGGTATTCACCCCAAATTCAAGATGACTTGGCTTCTCTAGGTTGAGTTGGCGAGGCCCAACTTCAACCTGATATTTTAGTGCATATCAGCTGCCCCCCATTTTCAAAACTAATGGGATGCTCTATCGAATGAGGTTTGAAAATTACGACTGCCTCTAACAAACAAAAATGGCCCCGGGTTGCTACTCGAGTCATGACTGATCGGGTTGGTCTTCCGGGGTTAGGACCGAGCGGTGGTTATGTGGGCCCGGGACCAACTTCTACCACATATCACCTTGTCACTGGCCTGGTCAGGGTCCAGTGAGGCTGGTATGAATGTAATCGAACAGTCACGTCATAACCGGACCGTCACGTCTGGCATTAATTGGGCGCATCTTTTAAGGCGACGTTCCGCATGCCCGAGGTGACAGTTGTCGACAGGTTTAGGTGGAAAAATTTCCTGGCCATTAGATCTAACTTGATCTGGACCATCCGCGCTCCCTATATAAAGAGTACTTGTTCTTTTTTGAGATTCTTGCTGCCAATTGATAGAGATACCGAGCGGTTTGAGAGCAGAGAAAGTGTCTGGTAAAGCTTCCCGAGCTCTCCTTCTGCGATAATCCTTGTAAGTGTTCCCTTTTTAGCTTTAGTTCATCATCCTCTTCCTCTTCCCTTTTTTCTTCTTGCCTGAGCGAGGCTCGAGAGAACGAACCCTCTTAGGCTAGAATGGGAATGGGACTTTTTCTTTCTCAGGTTCTGCTCTTTCTTCAAGTCGGGAGGTACGTTAGTGTAGACACCCCATTTTGTCGGCTATCAGATTTAGGAGACCCATAGCTTGGTGGTTCACAATGATCGCAAAAGACTCAAAAGGACTCCTGGAAGTCAGCTCTATCTCTCAGAATGCTCCGATTGACCAAAATGCCCCTGAAAGCCCGAAGACTCCCAGAGTTGATCCCGAAGTTCTGAAAACATGCTATGTCGTAAGAAAAATGATAAAATGAGTTTTTAAGTAAAATCGGAAGAAATCGTCAGCTACCAGAGACCCCCGGAAGTCCCGGAAGTTCCCCGAAAGTCCCCGTTGACCAGTTTGACCAAGGTATAACCAAGGTTTGACCAGAGTTTGACCAAGTTTGACCGAAATCGTCCGAATTCACCAGAATCATTAGAAAAGTATTAAAATGAGTTTTAAAAGAGAATCGAGCGAAAACGTCGGCTCCTGGGAGCTCCCGGAGGTTCCCAGAACTTCCCGGGAATCCCAAATTTGACCAGTTTGACCAAGATTTGACTTTGGAATCGGGGCATCGAAATAATTTTTAAATATTTTTCATGGATACTAGAGGTCAATAGTTTCCAACGGTATATCGCACATAATTCCTGGATTTAAAACGAATTTATTTTGAATTTCCAAAGGCGAAAAAGGCGATCAAATCGGCTTTTATCGCGAATACCGCAAAACTTTTCAAAGTGACCTATCCCCAAACTATTTTTTATGTAAAGTATACTCCATTACTTTTCCAACGGTATATCACAACCTCAATTTGGAGTTTGTATGCATTTTCTTTGAATTTCGGACGAAATAGGGCCTTTTCACGAATACCGGAACCTCAGGGGGCCTAAACAGCATTATCAGAACGAGGGAGGAGCAGTGCCGCCGCGGCACTGGCCCAGTGCCACCGCGGCACTCTCCCCCAGAATAGTGTGTTTTTGCAATATCTTTTGGGGGGTCCATTTTGATTATTTTAAAACCAAAACGATGTAGTTTCATGATTTCAGATGTTTGGGACCAATGGGAATACTTCTAAAACCCCAAAACCACCCCAAGTTGGCCTATATAAACCCCCCATTGCTCTTCATTTTAGGGGGAGTCAAATGCAAGTTTAGAAAAAGTTTGGGAGAGAAAGTTGTAGAGATAAGGTTAGAATAGAGAGAAAAGAAGCTTTTTTCTTTGATTTTCAAAACAAAAGTGAGTTCTAAACTTTGTTTTTACTTCATTACTCCCATTTACTTCAACATTCAATACACCCAACCATCATTTTAGTGAGCATTGAAGAGAGTGGAAGCTTCTTCCATGTCCAATGTCATTACATATGAGTGAAACACGAATCTACAAGTTCAATACTTCATGAATATCATCTATTGATCATTATCTACTTGCTTGATTATTCATTGTTTATCTCTTTTCACCTCATTTCTTTTTGATTTTCTTTATTTACTTACTAGTTCATCATCATCTAAATGATGACATGAAGTTTGGGGTGAGTGAATCCTTATGGATAGTAGCTCTTGACCTCAAAAACATGTTTGATAGATGATGATTATAACTTCAATACCTCCAAGGTATCCTTGAAGTGTATTGAAGTTATGCTCAAATAAAAATGAGTCTCTCCAACAATCTTGGAGGTTCTTGATGATGAGTTGAATGTTGGCATTTTAAGTGGTCATAATCTTTATTGAGTATTGAAAATACACTTTCAAAACCTCTATTTCAAAACCCCCCTCAATCCCTCTCATTTTGATTTCAAGAAAGAAAACCTTGTTTTCCCAAAATCTTCAAAATAGTGAGTCAAAACAGTGAGTGAGCTATTTTCGAAGATTTCTCTAGAACTCAATACTCAACATATAGATGCAAGGACACTTGGAAAGTCTTTCTAACTCATTGGAGAACACCCATGATTTTTGGTTTGACTTGGAAGTACTTGAAAATGGTCCATTTGGACCCAAACATTCCTTCCAGACATTCTGCCTTTGCTGTCACAACAGCTTGACTAACTTTCCAACTTCTTTTTCAGAAATATTTTCCAAAAGGGGTGGTCCCAACTTTTTTTTCCCTTAAACTTCAATATCTTAGGGAACGTTCTGAATAAAATGGGCCTCTAGATCACTCGTTTCCATTTTCTAAGATTTTTCAACATTTAAGTCGATAGTACGGACTCTGTTTCTGAGTGACCTCTGTTGTTCATATGATTTCTCTCAATCTGTGATAGTTACTAAAGATTAGATTTTTGGGTTATGTTCTAGACACAATAAGGAAAATCTCCATAAAATATCATGCATTGAAAACATTCCTAACCCCTCTTTTCCATTTTTACAAGATCATGTTACTGTTCTGTCCACTATTCACAGCAAGCACCTTTTAACTTTCATTCTTTGATTTGATGCTTATATGCCTTCCAAATTAGTTCATATTTTAGGAAGTAGTTCATAATACATTTGTACATATCCCATGATGATTTCATTCATTCATTCATACACATTATAGACTTCTAAGTCATTCTAGGAATCCATGAACACAAAGCACACTACAACCTTGGCACATTCTAGATACATACATTGCATCCATGCAAGATTTGGGGCCTTCATGGCTCCTAATCTAAGAAGATTATAAGGAATGAACTTGATTACACGTTCATGCTTCCCCCGATCTAATCATCCTTTCTCATCCATCCCGGGGATTGAGAGGTCTTCTTTTCTCAAAGATTAACATGCATCATACTAGCTTGCTAAGCATATTTTGATTTCTTTGTTTATTTGTTTCAATAACAATTCATGTCCCCCTTTAGATTAGGAAGTCTTGATTATTTGATACATGATTAGACGATTTTTCCTAGGTTTATTTGTGTGATCTTTCACTTTGCATTGTGTGATATTTGGCTTAGATCTTATGAATGATATCTTATCTTTAGATCTTCCATTTTCAAATTTTCTTATGTGATGTAATATACTATCGTAGTATTATTTGTCGAACCAAACGTAGTATAAGATGATTATTTGGATGCTAATTGAGGCCCGTCGAAATACGAGGCGAGTTGAGGGTGTTTTAGTCGCGACAAAGGCTCCTTCCTCTCTCGTACCAAAACCCCGAGCCAAGTTCTTTGGTTATGAAGGGCCGGTGCCCTTTATCCGTTTGGGTGAGTCAAATTTGGGTTTCTTGGTTCCCTAAAGACCAAGTGGCGACTCTGTATCTATTTTCAATAGACCCTTTTCTCTTTCTTTGATCAAAATCAAACAAGTTTCAAAAGCAAACAAAACGACGGATTCCTCGTGTCCACAATCTGGCGACTCCACTGGGGATTTTTATTTTAAAACAAAATAATACAGAGGTTTGACTCATAAGAAGCATCCTTAAAATCATCTTTTTACTGTGTTTGGTTCACCGCATTGCACTCTTGCATTTTTCCCCTCCGACTGTGTCTGAAACGCGGCGCTGACATTGTTCACGTCTTGCTGTGCCAGGGCACAAGTCACAGTTGATACTGTACCTTCCAAGGTATATCAAAAAGAGTAAAAACCTCTGTACTGTCTCTCTGACGGTATATTGGAACTCTCGTCATCGGACCCTCTTTGACTAAACCCAGCCTTTGCATATAGATTTCGGTAAAACCTTTCATAGGACTGTTCATTTATCTTTTCAGATAGGACAATGTGATATAACTGCTGTATGCCCTGATGGGATTACCTGAGCGGTGTAGACGCTTATGTAGCATAGAACAGAACCTCTTTCTTATGATTCTCAAGGCAATCACTCACATGTGATTACATTGAGTTGACCTGCCTAGGCACCATGACAAGGATGTCTGCTCCATGCTCACAAAGATATACACCGCAAACCTTGTTTATCGGTCCTAAGACATAGGAGTATGAAAACCTGCTAAACAGTATGATCACTATCACCACATATTAACCTGTTTCTCCCAGAAACTCTGTCCGGATATCCCAGATATAACCATATTAACCAATTTCTCCCAGAAACTCTGTCCAGATATCCTAGATATAACCATATTAACCAGTTTCTCCCAGAAACTCTGTCCAGATGCCCCAGAAATAACCATATTAACCAGTTTCTCCTAGAAACTCTGTCCAAAATTACCCGAAGTATCCCAGAAATCCCTGTTATCCCTTGGTGGTCATACTGGAAAGTAACGTTAGCACACTCTGTATGGTTAGGACTTTATTTGTTTAACTGCTATCTGTTAGAAATAGAAGCATCATATAGATTAGGGCTTACATCCGCATGCTTGTCTCATTTGCATGCACTATTCCCTATCAATCTGTACGCACTGTCTCGAGTCGGTCCACATCACTATCTTTGTCTGTCTAAAGTCACCACTGTCAAGATCTAATCTAGTCCTCTCAAAATCTTTCAGGTCAGTATAGATTCCCAAGGTCAGCAGTCAGGGTCCTCTTCGTGGGTCAGGAGTTCGGATAATCGATTGATCAGAATCAGTCCGACAGCTTACTTCAGCATGAATAGGGAAGAGTTGGTAAACAAGGTTACTGAATTGGGAGCAACCATAAGCCAGCAGTCCGACAGCCTAGCCCAAGTTCTGAAGTTCATGGAAGAATTGAAGCAGCGGCGGCCGCAACCTTTGCCCGGGTTTCCACCACCGGAGTTTGAACCACCCCCACCTGAGAATAATGGGGAAGAAGACTGGTTTCAAGGGGTCCCACCGTTCGCGTACGAGAAAAAGCTCCAAGAGAAAATGGACAAGGTCAACAAGCTAGAAAGCGTACTGAGAAAAGTAAAGGGGTCGATGATTACATGCTAGACCTGGAAGGCGTCTTTGAGCCTGTTAAGGTGAAACTGCCAGAGAATTTCAAGATGCCTGCCATCGACCGTTTTGACGGAACTGGGAATCCGAAAAGTCATGTGAAGCTATGTATGAGTATCTTCCAATCCATGGGTTGTACCCATGAGCACATTGCGATGCTGTTCCTGCAAACTCTTGCAAAGTCTGCACTATCGTGGTTCCTAACCTTGGAAGCCTCCAAAACCCGGGCCTGGGAAGACATCATTCGAGTCTTCGTCGATCATTACTCCTACAATCAAGAGCTGGATGTCACCATCAGGGATTTGGAAACAACCGGCAAAACAACAATGAATCCTTCGCTGCATTTCTGAGCAGATGGAGGAACAAGGTAGCCCAAATGACCCACCGGCCGATTGAAAAAGAACAGGTAAGGATGCTCATCCGGAATCTGCAGCCCCTCTACCATGAGAAATTATTCTACCAGTCCATCTCCACCTTGGAGGAGTTGTTTGAAGTCAGAACCCGAATTGAAGACGCTATCAGAGAAGGAAAGATAAAAAAGGAAGAGCCCCCGAGTCAGTCCAGAAGGCCTAACTACTCCCGGAATCCCCCGGATGTCAATACCCTTAGCAGCCAACCCATGGCGTACCCTCTTAGGCCGTACCAACCCTCTAGCCAGGCAAACTCCTCTAATCGCCCCTTCCAGAAAAAGCCCCCGCGCAACTTCGCCAAGTTAGAAATCTCTCTCTCCTCAGCTTTAGACCGCCTCCTCAAAAAGGGCCATCTCCAAATACTCCAACCCCGAAACACCCCACTCCCGTCAAACTGTGATATGTCCAAACGGTGCACCTACCACCAAGCTCGGGGCCACAACACTGATGATTGCGTACGCCTTCGCCATGACATTCAAGACCTCATTGACCAGAACATCATTAAACCGCCACCAAAGCAGCCCCATGTCACCCAAAATCCTCTACCAAACCACCAAAATGTCAACCTCATTGAGTCCAACCCTGTATCCTTCAACCCTGCTACTTATATCACCCTTCCTAGGACAACCCTTGCCTTTCATTGACATCCCGGATTCTGCGGGAATTCATCTGATTGAAGGAGAGAATGACGAGTGGCAGCAACAGCTAGACGATGAGCAAGACTTGTTCTTTCTGGAAGAGCACGATCTGGGGGTGGTAGACCTCAAATGGTATGATCCCAATAATGAAAGTGATGCTTCTATCTGGGACGAGCTGGAAAAACCATTTGTGGGAACAGATTGTGATTGGTTCAAAAAGGATGGGACTGTAGAAGGGCCTACTCCTGCTGAAATTGACCATCTGACCAGGTCAGGCCGTCACTACCAGCCTCTGCAGCCTACTATTGAAACTGTCGAGAAGGGCCCGGTAAAAGACAAGGGGAAGGGTAAGATGGATGAGATCATTGAAGAAGATAACGAGTTGATAAAGCAGCTAAAAAAGACCTAAGCGCGTCTCTCGATGTGGGACATCATGGTGACATCCTATAAGAATAGGCAAGCCGTATTGAATGCCTTGGCTGGAATTGAAGTCCCTATCGACACTGCACCGGAGGATATGGTGGCTTTCTTGGGCGCATTTACCCCCGACCCAATCATTACATTTTCCGATGAGGACCTGCCATTAGAAGGATCCGCACATAATAAGGCATTGTATATCACCGTGGGATGTAAGGGACAACAGGTGCCATTCTGTCTAGTCGATACGGGCTCTACTTTAAATGTCTGTGCCCTAAGGACTGCCACCGCCTTGGGGGTCAATGTCCTTGACATCACACCATCCGTGCAATCTGTGAGGGCCTATGATAACACCAGGAGAAATGTGATGGGAACCGTTTCTCTCCAAATCCGGGTAGGATCTTTGGTGAGCACCGAAGTCTTTCAGGTCATGGACATACCTGCCTCTTTCAACTTGCTGATCGGAAGGCCCTGGTTGCATGTCAACAAAGCCGTATCGTCCACTGTGCATCAAATGATCAAGTACATCCATGAGAAGGAAGTGAAAATCATCCTCGGTAATAGTTGGGGTAATGAAGCTTTCCCAAACTACGCTCCCGTCTTTGAAATCCAAATACCTGAGTTAGAAGAGAAATTGGGGGATTCTTTATGGAAGAAGTCCACATGATCAATGATGAAGATAGGTTCCCTGAGATCCACTCTGCGGTTGTCAACATCATCCGCAAAATGAACTACTTCCCTGGAATGGGACTGGGTCGACGCCAGCAAGGGATTCGACAGTTCCCTCAGATCAAAGGACAGCAAGGTACTTTTGGGCTAGGATACAAGCCCACTGAAGAAGGCATCGAGCTAAAAAGGCCATGGAAGAAAAGGGTAAGGGGTCTCCCACCATACCGCAAGGCCTTGAATGGACAATTCATCAAAGAGGGGGATGACTTCCCTTACTTCGGGTTCCCCGAACCTTGGATCCAGCAAATCACCGGGAAAAGGCACCCCGGACTTGAAATCTTCGCTAACTACGAGAGGCCTCCATATCAAGATCCGTTCTATCCCGAAGAAATTGAGAAAACCCCGGAGGAAGACTGGTTGAAATACCTTGACACTGAAGCCATCAAGAAAATGTGGGAGGAATCCGCTCAGAAGAAGGAAGAAAAGAGGGCCAAGAGCCAAGATGATCAGATCAAGCCAACTGAGGAGGGTTTGAGCAACCAGGCTGTAGAGTCATCTGTCTATGTCTCCCTATCCCCTATTCCCCCAGAGTCTGTACTGCCAATTATCGAGTCTGTACCAGAGTCGACTGCTGTAAGCCCACCACTGTCCAATGTAATCACTTCACCTATCATGAATGAAATGAAAGACGATTCTGCTTACTCCTCTGTGTCTAATACTTGTGAATGCACAGATCCCTCCGAGGATCTCCCAATTGAACTTAAGCAACTAATTGAAAAACCACCTGCTTATGAAATAATCGAAGATACTTTATCAATTAACCTAGGTGAAACAGATAATCCCCAAATTGTGCAAATTGACTCAACTCTTAATAAAGAAGAAAAAGAAAAATTAACCCTCTTGCTAAAAGAATTCAAAGATGTTTTGGCTTGGTCTTACGAAGACATGCCTGGGGTCGATCCCGACATTGTCCAACATCATATTCCCCTCCTCCCTAATTATAAACCTGTCAAGCAGAAACTGAGGCGCATGAGGCCGGAGTGGGCACTCAAGGTTAAGGAAGAAGTGGAGAAGCAATTCAAGGCAGGATTCATCATTGTCACCGAATATCCGGAATGGATTTCCAATATCGTGCCAGTCCCGAAGAAGGATGGAAAAGTTCGTGTGTGCGTCGACTTCCGTGATCTAAACAAGGCCAGTCTCAAGGATGACTTCCCGCTTTCCCACATTGATGTTTTGGTAGATAACACCGCAGGACATGAGCTACTATCATTCATGGATGGTTTCTCAGGGTATAATCAGATTCTTATGGCGCCAGAAGATAGGGAAAAGACGACATTCACCACCCCTTGGGGGACCTACTGTTATAGAGTAATGCCTTTCGGACTCAAGAATGCTAGGGCAATCTACCAAAGAGCTGCCACCACTCTGCTGCATGACATGATTCACAAGGAAGTAGAAGTATACGTAGACGACATGATCGTGAAGTCCAAGGATAGAGAAGGACACCTAGTGGCATTGGAAAAGTTTTTTGAAAGGTTGCGTAAGTACAAGATGAGGTTGAATCCAAAGAAATGCACTTTCGGTGTGACCTCCGGTAAACTCCTGGGTTTTCTCATCACACAAAGGGGGATAGAGGTGGATCCCTCTATGATCAAGGCAATCCTGGAAATGACATCACCACGGAATGAAAAAGAAGTGAGGGGGTTTCTCGGAAGAATCCATGCCGCTTCATTTCCAAGCTCACAACTACGTGCGATCCTCTGTTCCAATTGTTGAGAAAAGGGGAGAAGTTCCAATGGGATGACCAATGCCAAGCCGCTTTCGACAAAATAAAAGCTTACCTTCAAAATCCGTCTGTCCTTTCACCACCAACGCCTTATAAGCCCTTATTCCTTTACCTATCCGTCTCCAAAAATGCCATGGGTTGCATGCTAGCCCAAGAAGGAGAAGAAAGCCACTCCGAAAAAGCCATATATTACCTCAGTAAGAGGATGACTGGGTATGAGCTCAACTACTCTACCCTCAAAAAAACATGTTGGGCCTTGGTTTGGTGCACCCGCCGATTAAGGCACTACATGCTAGCCTTCCCGGTTGTGCTCATATCCCGCATGGATCCTCTAAAATACCTCCTCGAAAAACCCGCCCTGACCGGTCGTATATCCCGTTGGTTACTTCTACTATCCAAATTCGATATCAAGTATGTTACAAGCAAATCGGTAAAAGGGAGAACCGTGGCTGAGCATCTTGCGGAACACCCCATTGACTCCGAAGAAAGTGGAGACTTTCCATTTTCGGACGAGAATATCATGGAAATCAAGGAAGAACAGTGGAAGTTGTACTTTGATGGAGCAGCCAACATGAAAGGCTACGGAGTAGGAATAATTCTAGTATCACCAAACGGGGACCACACCCCACTGGCAGTCAAGCTCAATTATAACTCCACCAACAACACTGCTGAATACGAAGCGTGCATTCTAGGGATGGAAGCGGCCATAGAATTGAGAATTCAAAAGCTAGATGTCTTCGGAGATTCGAATCTCATCGTGTCACAAGCCAGAGGGGAATGGAAGGTGAAGGAAGAGAGGTTAAAACCTTACCATGACCATCTCGATGGACTCAAGAAGCACTTTAAGAGCATAACATTCTTCTACTTGCCTAGGGAAGAAAACCAGCTAGCTGATTCATTGGCTACCTTAGCCTCTATGATCAAAATTCCTGTGGGAGTCAGGTTGATGCCTTTGGTAATTGAGCAAAGGTACGAGCCTTCGTTCAACATAATCGCCGCAATCGAAGCAGAAGAGAATGAAACACCGTGGTATCAGGATGTTTGGAACTTCATAGAAAATGGAACGTACCCCCAAGAATCTACCGAGAAAGACAAAAGGGCCATTCAAAGATTCGCAGCGCAATTCATCATTTGCGGTGGAAAACTGCTGAAGAAAGGATACAAAGGTCACAACCTGACTTGCTTGTTTGGGAAAAGCTCCAGAAGAATGATGGAGGAAATACACAAGGGGGTATGCGGCCCGCACATGAACGGCCACATGCTGGCCAAGAAAATCGTAAGACAAGGGTACTACTGGACAACATTGGAGAAAGATTGTTGCGAATACGTGAGAAAGTGTCACAAGTGCCAGATCCATGCAAACATGATGCATGTACCACCATCCCTTCTATACAGCATGACCTCACCTTGGCCATTCTCCACCTGGGGAATCGATATTATCAGTGAAATCATTTCGAAAGCTTCAAATGGAAATCGGTACATTCTGGTGGCCATAGACTACTTCACAAAATGGGTAGAAGCTGCATCCTACACCAAGTTAGGAGCCAAGGAAGTGGCCAAATTCATCAAGAGAAATCTCATCTGCCATTATGGAGTTCCCCATGAGATTATTTCGGATAACGGAAGTCATTTCAAGGCAGAAGTCAGGGATCTGTTCGAGGAATACAAAATCACTTATCACAAGTCATCACCGTACAGACCGCAAACTAATGGGGCAGTCGAGGCTGTAAACAAGAATGTTAAGGCCATACTGCAGAAATCAGTCGATACTTACAAAGACTGGCATGAAAAGCTACCGTTTGCACTTTGGGGATACAGAACCTCGATAAGGACGTCCACAGGAGCAACTCCTTACTCACTAGTGTATGGGATGGAAGCGGTACTTCCAGTCGAGATAGAACTACCACCCCTACGTGTAATGGCAGAGTGTGAAATTTCGGAATCAGATTGGTTGAGGGAAAGGTATGAAGAATTGGCCCTCATAGATGAAAAGCTCCTAGCGACAGTCGACCACGTTCGAATCTATCAAAAAAGGATAATCCGTGCTTTCAACAAAAATGTTCGTCCAAGGATGATTGTCAAGGGTGACCTTGTCCTTAAGGAATTGCGAGCTCCAATCTTTGATCCCCGTGGGAAGTTTAAACCTAAATGGGTCGGCCCTTACATCGTCAAGACTGTTCTTTCCGGAGGAGCAACTTATCTCATGGACCTCGATGGTGTCGAATTCAAAGAACCAATCAACATGGACTGCCTCAAAAAGTACTATGCTTGACTATTCAATAACCTTTTCTTTAAAGCCTTGCTCTGAACTACGCTCGACCTAATTCCCACTCGGGGATACGTAGGCAACCACATCGGTTCGGTCACCCCACTCACAAAAAAATAGCCCAATTTCTTTCAAGCTTTGGCCCGAACTACGCTCGACCTGATTCCCACTCGGGGATACGTAGGCAACCACATCGGTTTGGTCATTCCACTCACAAAAAATAGCCCAATTTCTTTCAAGCTTTGGCCCGAACTACGTTGGACCTGATCCCTGCTCAGGGGTACGTAGGCAGACTTTCAAAAAAAAAAAAAAAAAAAACAAAAACAAAAACAAAAACAAAAAAAAAAAGGATGGTTCGCTAGGTTGAAAATTTGAAAGGACGCCTAGGCAAAAGTTAGAGCTAAATCCAAGGTGAGCAATAACATAAGAGAGAAAAGAGCTCACTAGGTCACCACACTGGTGCCTAGGCAAAAAAAATAATAATTTATGAGCATTTGAGAGAATAAAGTCACGGTCCTTACCATAACCCCGAATTAACCCTCCACACTAGGGGCAAACTCGGCAACTCGCCTCGTTTGCCTGAACCTCTTCTAAACTAGGGGCAAACGTCAGTCATCTACCTCGTTTGCCTCACAACCATATATATCCCAAACTAGGGGCAAACTTCGGCCACCCGCCTCGTTTGCCTCTAATCGTCCTAGCGTGCCCAAGCAAGAACCAAAAGCAACATCTAATTGAAATCTCGATTACAAAATGTTTTTAAAGCTAAAATGCATAGAATGAGATTCCCAAAGTAACCAAGATTCACCGATAAACATACTCTGAATATTACATAAGCAGGAAAGATCAAAAAAATAAAAAGTCTTTCGAAAAACAATCACACATGTTCAAAGACACTGGGAGGAATGAGCAGAATCAATCAGGTCTAGTTATATCTTTGCGTCTTTTATTTCTTCAAAGGTCTTTAGAAATAGGCCCTTGCTCGGCTGGCCCAGCCCCTGATGAAAGTAGCAATGGTAGTGGCTCTGACTCTGGAAGCAAAGACCCTCTGAGTAAACCCTCGGGGGACCTCTTGAACTTGCCCATACTGTCTGGCCAATCGACGAGGATGATAGAAGGAGGTCTCTCTCAGTCCCATTAGCCACACCCTCTAGAAATCCCCAAGACTAGTGGTCACAGCATAAAGGCCCCAACGCCTCACGATCCAGCAGATGTCAGCCTTAGATAAGGCGCCCATCATACCCACCCAATCAGCAGAAGTAAAATGAGTATGAAGCACAGCTCTGCGAAAATAAACTGGCGGCACATTACCGGTCCATAACTGAAGACGCTCGTAGAGCCAAGCTTGTAACACCAACGGCGCCCCAGAAAGTAGAAGCATTCCTTGACTTGAAGCGCGATCCAAACCATTTAGGGTCTCGGCCAGAACCATGGCCATGGGGTTCTTACCTGCCTTCAGCCCGAGACATACATGCACTAAGTTGCTAGAAGCACCCGAGAACAAGAAGTGTGAAGTCATACATAGAATCAGAGCAGCCCACGAGTAGCATCATACACGCTGGGATTCCCAGGACTGGCATATCGAGCAATTATGGAAGCAATGTCAAGAACCTCACCTTGAATCAGCCGGTGGGAAATAGTGATGGAACAATTCAGATATTCAGCCAAGCCTCGCGTAGGACTGAGGGTATCAGCAAAAGGGAGAATCAGGTCCAAATCAGAATCATAACCAAGGATGGCACAGATTTTCTCAAACAAGGGGCATATCTCCAAGCCATTGAAATTGAAGACATGGTTCACCGGGTCCCAGTGAGCAATAGCAGTGCGCAAGAACTCAGTGTTCAGGGCCATCTGGCAAAGAGAGAATAGCTCGGTCAGGCCGTAGTTAAAGAGGTTGATCCGTTCCACACCATCCGTGATGTTTAGCCAAGCTGTGAGTTGAGCGGGATCATACAAAGCCATGTTTTCGGTCGCAGCTCTAGGAAAATTCAAAATTTCGGCAGCACCTCCCCGTTTCACGGACTATCCTACCTGCAAGGCAAAAATACTCACTATTACAAAACTGCCCATCGCAGTAACACCCAACAATCACAGTGCACATGTATCATCATCAACTAAAACAAGCACACAATCGCGCCTCCAAATCGGAAGCTATCCGGCCTAAAAGGCAAAACATCATAATAATTTGTCAAAGGTCACAAACTGTTCCACACATCATCCTACACTGTCCAAATAGTCACATCACCAGTACAACCCGATCGAAAACATAAAAAGAAAATAGAATAAAATTCCCGCTTGGGGGGGGGGGGGGCTCTGTCCTCCTCTTCTTCGTCCTCTGTCGGACCACCCGGAGTGTATGTCGGTGACGGTCTCCTCCTACCACCTCTACACCTCGGACTGGTCCTCGATGAGCCAGCTCCGCCTCCACGGTACTGCACACACAAATAAAGGCAATCAGTAGGAAAACGACAAAAAAAAAATATAAAAATAGAGTCATGTCAGAAACCTACCAAGGACGCCATCTGATTGGCAGCAAACTGCCGCATGCCATCCATCTGTCAAGGGTAAAATCCAGGGTTAGAACCTCATAACCTTAAGGAGAGCAAGAATTAAAAACATACCCGGTGGTCTTGTGTGAGGACCAAGGACCGTAGGCTAGCCGCCAAGGCGTGACCCTCCTCAACGTAACTCCAAGGAACGTCGAGGACGCCCGCTGGCTGAGTAGGGTACCCGCATGTGACTCGTGGTACCTCCATCACTTGGGGAGTGCCATCAGAGACTAGAACATTGACGGTCCAATCCCAAGGAGGGATAGGATTGGAAGCCGGAGGAGCCTGCCTCTTGTACATCTCGCGGAGCTGTAGGCACAAAACAAGTTAAGAAAAGATAAATAAAAAACATAGGCATCGAATAAAAAAACATAAAACTCACCTCTAGGAGTGGGAAGTTGGGCATCAGGAAACGACCACGGTAAGCCTCGTAACCGGTCTCAGAGAGAAAATGGTCCCAAACGTCGGTGCCAGCCAAGGCTGCCAGTAGAGCATCACCAGAAAGGTCACTAGCATCCATCGCAGGGGAATTATAAGGGACCCGATACCTGGAACCACCAACCACCTGCTGAGACACTCGCTCACCAAGGAACCACTGCCTGAACTCGGTACTCTCCATCAGAAGTCGGCAAGAAGAAAGAGGTTTGACCGCTTGTATATCCTCTGGGGCGGTATAGGCAACGCGCTCCTAAGGCGTCCAATCAACATTAGCAGCCGTCAGTCCGGTTAGGAAGTTTCTGAGCAAAATAATCTAGTGGGCCCCACTCTTCACCCCGACAACATCCCTCCGCCATCTCAAGCCTCGTGGGAATAAAGGCACAGGAGCCATGCCATCCTCGTCTTCGCCTGATTCATCTGCAGGGGAGGGAGCCAACATCTTCAGGTACTCGAAGCTCCAAAGCTGCACGGACAAAGGAAAAAATCAGAAAAGAACAGAACCTGAAAAGTCAAAATATAAAGCAAGATGCAGCACATACCTCCCAAGCTCGCCAAAATCCCCTTGTCAATTTAACATCACCTCGGGAAACCTCACCCATGTGCTTCTAAAGATGGGCTAAGGCAGCATCGCCCCAGTTGTAAGAAGGGATCTCATCGATGGTCGCTAGGCAAGAAAGAAGTCTCAAGTTCACCCGATCGTTCCGTGTCACAAAGATTGAGCAGCCGAGGACATACAGAAGATATACCCTCAAAAGCTGGGAATTGTTTAGGTTATGATTCCCTCTGCCATAAGCCCGGTAAAGCCAGCCACAAGGAAACCAGTGCCTCTCCAAATTTGGGGGAACAGCCCCAACCAACATCTCTACAGCCTCAGGGTCGATCTCATAGAAATAATCCAGAATTAGGCATTTCCCGCCTACCCTCAAATCGGTAATCATAGAGAAGTCAAAGGGCGTCATGGTCATCTCGTCGAACGGCAGGTGGAAAGTATTGGTGGTGTCCCACCACCTCTCAGCCAAAGCGTAAAAGTGTGCCAAATCATTGCTGCTCTTCGAAACCAGACGGACAAAGCCTCCGAACCCGGCGTTATCGACCATCCTCTTGACGGTGGGCGAGAGTTGAGTATACCACAAGAAAGCATGAGCGAGGCTACTGTGGCACTTCAATGCTACTTCCGGCACCTGCATGCTGGGAATATGCCCTCAAACCAGTTAGTTGGACAATGGAATATCAAAATGCATTTATGCATGTTAGTTCATGAGATGAATATTAGACTGAAATCCTTAAACAACATTACATGTGGTTCATTTGTGTATGCAATTACACATGTGAGATATGAATCATAAATCCTTGTTGTTTCAAATTAGTCACAGTGGATGATAAGTCTGGATAACTTATCAGGTATACACTGTAGCATGATTAACGTCTACGGGGTAGAATGATGAATCTCATTCATAAGAGTCTTTGACTCTTGGTTAATATGCTAGTGCACTCGGTGCATTGACGGACCTGAGCTAAACCTATTGACACCTAAACGCTGTTACCGTCAATAGGAACTCAAAACTTGTATAGGAATACATGTCCTTAATCCTGAGATAGTTATGAACGCAAGTTGTATGCTTGATTGCTTTGACTTACCAATCAGTGAGGTCTTGCAAGATCAACACCTGGGTATCTTGGGTAAATCAGGTATACAATGTTACGAACATATATTGTCAAGATGGAATTCTACCCTCTTCTATAAAACGAAGAGTAAGTATTCCCTCGAGAATGTCACTAAGAGTGATTACTGAATGCTGGCCAGCCTTGTCAACAAAGTGTTATTGTTGACATGTTTAGTAATCCAAGCGTAGTGAATGATACTTGAGGAATATAAGATGTACTATTGATTGGGTCGACAGTATCTTAACACATACATCCCAAAGATAGATACGAATACTGCCTGGTAGAGGGACATCCGTATCATATTATACAAGTCTAGCAATCACTTATGTATGTGTGATTATGTTCTTATGCACTGGAGTGCAATTATCATTTTATAGTGGCATTAATGATAATTGATTAATTATTGATTCCTTAGTCAAGAGTACTGACTAGATGGAATAATAATTAATCGGAGCCAGTAATTAAGAACCTAGGAGGTCCCACTCTTAGCTCCGCCAGAATGCTTGGAAAGGCAATTGAGGATGCTGTCAAGACTGGTTCGATCGATCGAAGTTGTTTCGATCGATTGAAGTCTAGACAGGTTCGATTGATCAAACTTGATTCGATCGATCGAAGGTTCGATCGATCGAAGTCACTTCGATCGATTGAAAGTAAGGTCGGTTCTGGGAATCTATAAATAGGGCAGCTGCGTTCTGGGAAAGAAGTTCGCCGTTTTAACGTCCCTAAGCTGCTGAAACTGTTTTAGGGTTCCCAAACCTTCTTCATCCTCTCCATTAGAGATCCCACCATCTCTAGCCTCTCTGGGAAGCGTTCGAGGAGACATAAGAGTGAAGATCACCTAGAGGTTGCTGCTGGACATTGCTAAAGGAAGCCATATTCAAAATTGGGTTCAAGACTTAAGGTATATTATTCTTGCACCCTTGTACACATCTAAGGAGTTGACGAGTAGTAGATTCAGGGATACCAAAAGGTTTTTTTAACTGGACTTTTTCCGCTGCGCGTTTAAACTTTGATTCAAACCGTTTTTACCAACAATTGGTATCAGAGCCACGCTCGTTTGGATCTTTAGATGTGTTTTTGGAACACTAGTTTTGATTTGCATGTTGATTTTAGAACTGTTTTCGAAACTGCATCATCACAGATCTGTTTCTGCAGCGTTATCATAGCAGGATACAAATCTGTGATTGCATAGGATGCAAGGCGGGTTCGATCAATCGAAGTAGTCTCGATCGATCGAACATCCTCTGTACTCGAGCGATCGAACGGGTTTCGATCGATCGAACGTTTCAGATGTTCAATCGATCGAATATAGTTCGATCGATCGAGAGAGATTCTTTATCAGGTTCTCTGTTTCACAGTGTTAAAGTTTTTTTTAAAGAAAATTAAATACTTTAATTTTAAAATATTTTGTAAATTTTTCAAATCATTGTGTGAAACAGAATGTTCGAACGATCGAACAGTGTTCAATCGATCGAAGGTTCGAGCGATCGAACGGTATTCGATCGATCGAACTGTGACAGAGAGGTATGATGTTGTTTGAATTTCTAAAACAGTATGTAAAGTGTTTATATATTGTGTGAATCAATTAGGGGTTCCAATAGTTACGTATAATTGTTATATATGTGTGGATGTGCATACGACTAACCCTTTTGCAGCAAGTTAGTCACTATCTCCCGTGGCACCAAGTTTTCTAAATTTTTTGTGTTTAAATGTTTTGAGATTGGTGTTTATTTTAATATTTGGTTTGGACCTAAGGCATATGTAAAGGGCGTTGCGACTTCAATCCTACGAAAAGGAAAGTCGCATCGGTTTCCCTAGCCTTTTTATTTATTGTTGCAATTTCTTTTTCTAGAAAAATTGTAAGCTTCGAAAGAAGCATAGGACCAATGTAATAGAATTAGGAATTCCATGAAGATGGAGCAAGGAGCTGTTGTCCATGAAGATGGAGCTGGAGGCGACCAAACCAAGAAGGAGGTTCTATGGAGATAGAGCCATGGGAGATAGAGGCATTGTTTGAATGCCTATATTTCATTTTAGTTTTTTGTTTTAAGTGCTTGGTTTGTGATTGGTGTATAACACATTGTTGCATGCACGTAAAACATGTTTTCTAAAATAAAATTCAAAAACCATTTTCAACACATTAGTAAACACTGGATGTTTATGGGTAATGTGAAGAAATTTTTTTTTTAAATTAAAAAAATTCCCATTAGTTCATTGTAAGTATGAGAAATACTCTGTGTCACTCATTTATGAGTGATCATTCCATACGGAGGGTATATCTTATTGATTACTAGATATGAACTTCTTATAAAATCTAGTGGGAGAGGGACTTAGTTTTATGACTCCCACGGTCTTCCATAAACGGTTCATTGTAAGGTGGATAGTATATTCTGTGTCACCCAGCCATGGGTGATCATTCCATACGGAGGATAGACTATTCATTGGTTACTAGATATGAACTTCCTTAGGATAGAATCAATGAGACGCGTTAGAGGGTGACCACTACACTGAGGCACTACTTGAGGCGGTTATCATTGGATTCTAGTTAATGGTGAACACTAGCTAAGCTATGGGTAAGGGATTCCACACGGAGCATTATCCAGAAACTTAGAGACCAAAAGTTCAGGAGTCATGAATTGTTTTGTAAGAGTTGCATGACATTCATGATGGGTTTCCCAATCAAGCTATGAGGTTATGATCGCCACACGGAGACTTAATTTCATAGGCTTGACATCCTGAAGACAATTAATGAGTTGGTTAAGGGAATTCCAATGTATCATATAAATTGTCATATTTATGATTTCCATAATGTAACTCTGTTATATTATTTGTATTTCAGATTCGTTATGTCTAGCCCACTTGCTATAACCATGATCCAGAATAAGCTAATTGGAAACAACTACGTTGAATGGAAACTATAACTGGATGAATTATTAACTGCTAATGGATGTAATTACGTTCTTACCGTTCCCTGTCCACCTATTCCATGTCATGACACCCCAACTGATCTTGCGGATCAATATTGGCAGTGGATAAGATTTGATGGTATAGCTCGCTCTAGCATCTTAAACTCTTTGTCTGATGTGTTGAAGCAGCAACATCAACCTTTGAACACTGCGTGTGCTATATTATTGAACCTTGAGGAGATGTTTGGGGAACTGAGCCGAACTGCAAGGCTTAGAGCCTTGGAGTTAGTCATGGACACCAGAATGTTGGAAGGAACTTCTATAAGAGAGCATGTTTTTAAAATGATTACTTATTTCAAAGTAATGGAAGTTCTGGGTTCCGACATTGATGGTGAGACTCAAGTTGACATAATCTTGCATTCGTTGCCTTCATCATTCACTGAATTTAAAAAAGTTTTTAAAATGAGTAAAACAGTTTTTTCAACAAGTGAGTTGATGAGCTCTCTTAAGGCAATGATGGATATAGTCAAAGAGGAGTTAAATGTTCAGAACATTGGAATGGCTTCATCTTCTGGAACTAAGCCTAAGGGCACATGTTTAGAGAAGGAAAAGCAAGGCTCAAGGATAGGTGAGCCTAACCCAACTATTGGGAAGAAGGCAAGACTTGGAAAGGGAAAGGCTGGTGCTATGCCGAAAGGAAAGTGTTTCCATTGTGGCGTGAGAGGGCATTGGAAAAAGAACTGTGTGGGATACTTGACTGCCAAAAGGCAAGGTATGATCTAATCACTAGTTTTTGAAGTAAGTTGAAAAACTGATACTTCAACCACTTGGGGCACTGATTCTAATTTTTTGATTATATCTGTAATTGTTGCAGAGGATTGGAAAAATAAGAATGTGCAGTGATTTGAAGATCTTGATTGCTTTTGGGATCTAATGCAAGAGTTGCTATTAGATTAGTAGTTTTATATTGTAATAAAACTTATGGAGTTATTAGATGGATTTCAGTTTTGAATTAATTTATTCTTTTGATTTTGGTACTGAAATTGTTGATTAAAAGAAAGTGTTCTTTTAATGTGATCTAATAACTTGTCAAGCAAGTATCTCACCGATTTACTCTTGTTTCTCATATATTATCCAACGTAGTATTTAAATAACTCATGGGTATTTTACCATCTAAAAGGATAGCACCTTCAACTAATTGTATAAATCCTTTGGTTTAGAGGTTAGATCACATTAAATCTAAATGGGATAAATAGGGAGTAAAGGATTGGATCTTAGACTCTTTTGGTTGCTGAGACCATTGCCTATTTGTTAATCCTATTTAGAGAGTAAACGTGATCAGATCATATTAATCTAAATAGGATAAATAGGAAGTAGAGGATTGGATCCTAGACTTTTTTTGGTTGCTAAGACCACTGCCTATTTGTCAATCCTATTTAGAGGGTAATGTGATCAGGTGATTTTTCTTTTTGAAATATCACACGACCAAGGAATTAATAGAATTAGGGCATACTCACATATGCAGGCCAATAAACATTAGAGTTGTAAAGTGGTTTTGGCTACTCCAGATACTGATATAGATTTACTTATTGCACCTTCATCCTCAATTTTGAAGAAATTCAAAAGTTTTGGAATGAAGAGTAATTGGTAAAAGAATATCGTTGCTTTTGATTTAATCAAAATGGTGAGTATCTGTCTAATGTGTTTATTGTCTATAAGAGATAAGAATGAAAATTCTTTCTCGATCGTCTACACCTAGTGTGCCTCCACGGGATGGTGTAGCAGGTAGAAGGAACTACCTTCTTTTAGATACGACTGGGTCATGAGATGAGTTATTTAGAGTTACTACTGTTCCTTGTTTTTCTCGATGGAACTACAATGTATATACTGGATCTTATTCAAAAGCAAATCTTTTCGATAGATATCCTCAAAGTTGTGAAAAGAATGCAATTTCTTTCTCATGGTAACTTTGGATAAGGATGTCTAGCACCTTGGTGTAAAGAAATGATGAGGCTTTTGAATCTAGATTAGAAGTATAATACTTTTGTAGTGTTTCCAGAGAAAACAAAAGTTGGTTGGAGACCAAATTTTGCAAAGGAAAGATAATATAAAAGAGTAAAGTTATTTACATCTTAAAGCAATCTATAAATCATCAGGAACTAAAATCTACTACCTCTTCATCCGTTCCTACATTGGTGCTTCATTGTAGTGGGAGAATTCTCAACATTGTTGAAATCCCCTGGTACAATAAAGTTTTGTGATAAGGAAGCTCTGGTATATGATTTGCATAAGTCTACGGACTAAAGCAATCATCCAGAGATAAGCACATATGTTTTGACATGTTGGTCAAAATACTTTGGATTTCTCTGAAGTGTGGATGTGGCTTAACTGGATGAAAGGATCCTTGCACTAAGGAAGTGTGGTGGTGATTATGGTTCCCCACAATGATAACACATTTATCATTACGAGATGTCAAAGTAGTATTATCAATGGTTGAGGTTAAGTTTCTTCAGTATATTTGATATTTATGATCTCGGTGAGGCGAGCAATAATCTTTGGATTATGCTCATTCAAGATCGAGAAGTTAAGGTAATGAGATTATCTCAAACTTCTATATCATAAAGTTACTGGCAAGATTCAACGTAGAACATTTCGATAAAGGTTATTCACCTTTTGAACATAACCTATTGCTCTTTCAAGACTTGTAATCTTAGGATGCAAGATGAAAGAGGTCGCATGAAAGGTGTATCATAAGCCTAGGCTGTTGATAAACCTTGTATGTGATGTTAGGTATGGGATATCTGTTAAACCGTCGAGGTTGTTCACAGATATCAGTCCAAATGGAAGTTCAGTTCACTGAACTATCATAAAGCACATATTCTCTAGGGCTTGAGATAGAACTAGTAGATATATGCTAGATGATGTTGTTTTGGACTATGTTCAAATTAGCTTTACTGGATACATGTTTGGTGACGTCTTTTTGTCTAGGGATATAGTATAACATGGAGATGTTCTACTATGGATTGTTTCAGTCGATGATCATCAGTCCCTATGCAAAACTTTACGGGTTAAGGATTTTGACAAGTCACGTAAACAATGTTGGTGTTTGTTTGTAACACAATATGGTTATGAGTGCAAGTGGGAGTTTGTTGGGAATATGCCCTCAAACCAGTTAGTTGGATAATGGAATATCAAAATGCATTTATGCATGTTAGTTCATGAGATGAATATAGACTGAAATCCTTAAACAACATTACATGTGATTCATTTGTGTATGCGATTACACATGTGAGATATGAATCACAAATCCTTGTTGTTTCAAATTAGTCACAGTGGATGATAAGTCTGGATAACTTATCAGGTATACACTGTAGCATGATTAACGTCTACGGGGTAGAATGATGAATCTCATTCATAAGAGTCTTTGACTCTTGGTTAATATGCTAGTGCACTCGGTGCATTGACGGACCTGAGTTAAACCTATTGACACCTAAACGCTGTCACCGTCAATAGGAACTCAAAACTTGTATAGGAATACATGTCCTTAATCCTGAGACAGTTATGAACGCAAGTTGTATGCTTGATTGCTTTGACTTACCAATCAGTGAGGTCTTGCAAGATCAATACATGGGTATCTTGGGTAAATCAGGTATACAATGTTACGAACATATATTGTCAAGATGGAATTCTACCCTCTTCTATAAAACGAAGAGTAAGTATTCCCTCGAGAATGTCACTAAGAGTGATTACTGAATGCTGGCCAGCCTTGTCAACAAAGTGTTATTGTTGACATGTTTAGTAATCCAAGCATAGTGAATGATACTTGAGGAATATAAGATGTACTATCTATTGGGTCGACAGTATCTTAACACATACATCCCAAAGATAGATACGAATACTGCCTGGTAGAGGGACATCCGTATCATATTATACAAGTCTAGCAATCACTTATGTATGTGTGATTATGTTCTTATGCACTGGAGTGCAATTATCATTTTATAGTGGCATTAATGATAATTGATTAATTATTGATTCCTTAGTCAAGAGTACTGACTAGATGGAATAATAATTAATCGGAGCCAGTAATTAAGAACCTAGGAGGTCCCACTCTTAGCTCCGCCAGAATGCTTGGAAAGGCAATTGAGGATGCTGTCAAGACTGGTTCGATCGATCGAAGTTGTTTCGATCGATTGAAGTCTAGACAGGTTCAATCGATCGAACTTGATTCGATCGATCGAAGGTTCGATCGATCGAACTCACTTCGATCGATTGAAAGTAAGGTCAGTTCTGGGAATCTATAAATAGGGCAGCTGCGTTCTGGGAAAGAAGTTCGTCGTTTTAACGTCCCTAAGCTGCTGAAACTGTTTTAGGGTTCCCAAACCTTCTTCATCCTCTCCATTAGAGATCCCACCATCTCTAGCCTCTCTGGCAAGCGTTCGAGGAGACATAAGAGTGAAGATCACCTAGAGGTTGCTGCTGGACATTGCTAAAGGAAGCCATATTCAGAATTGGGTTCAAGACTTAAGGTATATTATTCTTGCACCCTTGTACACATCTAAGGAGTTGACGAGTAGTAGATTCAGGGATACCAAAAGTTTTTTTTAACTGGACTTTTTCCGCTGCGCGTTTAAACTTTGATTCAAACCGTTTTTACCAACACTGCACATACCAGAGACGACAAAAGTGATGCACAAAATCACTATTCACGACCCGAGGTCCAAATTCGCAAAATCAACATTTGAGCACAAATCAAACTTCTAACGATCTCTAAGTGCACACTACGACTCACAAAACTAGCACAATACTTGGAAATAGTCCTAAAATGTCGAAGGTTTCACATACTAAGCTCGCTAGAGCCGCGACCGAAAGATGATGTTGGGGGTCCCGTAAAAGCAAGTCCGGGGTTTGCATCTCAGCTTTCATCTGTTCCTTGGCCTTCTTAGACGATCTCCTCGCTCGAAGCCATGGATCTATAAAGAAAATGGAAGTCAAAGTTAAACTTTATTCTTGAAAAATTGAGCAAACCAAAACACCAATTAAAATTCCAACTACGGGGTAGGATTACTCACCTGAGCACGCACAAGCTGCGTTTGGCGATTTTTGGCTCCAAAAACACCCCAAAATGGCCAAGAATGAGCTTCAAAAGCTCAAAAACCCGAAATATGCAAAGATGGAGTCCGGCCACCCAGTGTCGCTGCGGCACTGGCCAACTATCGCCGCAGCAGTGGCCCAGTGCTACCATATCACTGCTCTCTGCGGGCCCCGCTTCGCTCTATTTTGCTCCGTTTCGCTCCGTTTTGCTCCATTTTGACCTATTTTGGCCTTTTTCAGCCTATTTTTGGCCCCAATCAGCCCCGGTGGCCCATTCCGGTCAAGATTTGTAAGGTTTTACCCTAAGCAGGCTAAAAGTTGTCAAAACTACCTCCAGCAGGCAAAAACTGGGAAATATTGACTCCCGAGGACCCGAATCGGCTATTTCAGAACAACCGTCGTAAATTTTGATCAAACACGAGAGTTCCGAGAACGAATCTTGGATTTTGGCCAAGGCACAAAAAAAAAATAGAGAAGAGATTCCCCGAGAACCCCGCATCATCTCCCGAGGACAGAAGCAGAAGACGCTAGCTCTCGGCAGCCCCAACAGGCTCTCTTGGATTGAGTACCGACACATTTTGATCAACCGTGAGAGATTTAGAGATGGGTCCTGGTTCCTGATCAAGAAAAGAGATTTCCTGAGAACCTCGCATCATCCCCCGAGGACAGAAGCAGAAAGATGCTAGCTCCCGGAAGCCCCAACAGGCTCTCTTGGATTGAGCGCCGACACATTTTGATCAACCGTGAGAGATTCAGAGATGGGTCCTGGTTCCCGATCAAGAAAAGAGATTCCCCGAGAACCCAGCATCATCCCCCGAGGACAGAAGCAGAAAGATACCAGCTCCCGGAGGCCCCGACCGGCCCTCTTGGATTGAGCACCGCAAGATTTGATCAACCGTGAGAGATTCAGAGATGGGTCCTGGTTCCCGATCAAGAAAAGAGATTCCCCGAGAACCCTGCATCATCCCCCTGTAGACACCCCATTTTGTCGGCTATCAGATTTAGGAGACCCATAGCTTGGTGGTTCACAATAATCGAAAAAGGACTCAAAATGACTCCTGGAAGTTGGTTCTATTTCTCAAAATGCTCAGAATGACCAAAATGCCCCTGAAAGCCATAAAACTCCCAAATTTGGTCCCAAAGTTCTGGAAATATGCTATGTCGTAAGAAAAGTATTCAAAAGAGTTTTAAAAGAAAAATCGGATGAAATCATCGGCTCCCAGAGACCCCCGAAAGTCCCGGAAGTTTCCGAAAAGTCCCCATTGACCGGTTTGACCAAGGTTTGACCAGGTTTGACCAAGTTTGACCAAGTTTGACCAAAGTCGTCCAAATTCACCGGAATCATTTTTAAATCATGAGAAAAGTATTAAAAGGAGATCTAAAAGAAAATCGAGCGAAAACGTCAGCTCCTGGGAACTCCTAGAAGTTTCCAGAACTTCCTGGGAATCCCAAGTTTGACCAGTTTGACCAGAATTTGACTTTAAAACCGGGACACCGTAACATTTTTCAAACATTTTTCATGGATACTAGAGGTCAATAGCTTTCCAACGGTATATCGCACATAATTTCTGGATTTAAAACGAATTTATTATGAATTTCCAAAGGCAAAAAAGGCGATCAAATCTATTTTTATTGCAAATACCGCAAAACTTTTCAAAGTGACCTATCCCCGAAATATTTCTTATGTAAAGTAGACTCCAATACCTTTCCAACGGTATATCACAACCTCAGTTTGGAGTTCATATGCATTTTCTGTGAATTTCGGACGAAATAGGGCCTTTTCGCGAATACCGGAACCTCAGGGGGCCTAAACAGCATCATCTGGACGAAGGGAGGAGCAGTGCCGCCGCGGCACTGGCCCAGTGCCGCCGCGGCACTCCCCTCCAGAACAGTGAGTTTTTGTAATTTATTTTGGGCGTCCAATTTGATATATTAGAAATCAAAACGACGTAGTTTTGGTTCCTAGCTTATTTTGGACCAATGGGAGACCATTTTAAACTTTTTATAACTCCATTTACTACCCCTCCTTTGCCTATAAAAGAAGCCATTTACTTCCATTTTGAGGGGAGACATAGAAGCTTAGAGAGAGCTTAGGAAGAAACTCTAGAGAAATATAGAGAGAGAAAGAGAAGAAGTAGTCTTCTTCTTCTATTTTCTCCATCAAAGTGAGTTTTCTTTGAGTTTGCTATCAAAACTTCCATCATCCAAATATTTCTTTCACCACCATTCTTGAGTATTCATGAGATAGAAAGCTACTTCCATGTCCAAATGTCACCACATATGAGTGAAACACCAAGCTACAAGTCCAATATCTCAATGATTATCAACTATTGATTGCTATTTGAATGCTTGTTTACTTTGATGTTCATCTCTCTCTTAACCTCATTTCTTTTTTACTTTTCTTTGATTATTTAGTTGTTCATCATCATCTAGATGACATGTTGTTTGAGGAGAGTGAATCTTTATGGATAGTAGCTCTTGACCTCAAAGACATGTTTGATGGATGATGATTTTACCTTCAATACATTCATATGTATTCTTGAAGCCATCTTCTCAAACAAAACTATGTTTGTGCAAATAATATTGGGAGTTCTTTGATGATTCAAGGTTGGATGAGATTCTAAGTGGTCACATGGTCATCTCAAGAGTTTAATTTCATGCTTTGAACATCTATTTCAAAACCCCCAATCAAGAACTCAAACTCTATTTCAAAACTCAAATCCATTTTCTTTAAGAATGATCCAAAACAGTGATCTGTTCAGATTCAAAGATTTGTTTTGAATTAAATACATGAGTTATGATGATGAAACCACTTGGAAAATCTTCCTAAGACATCATAGTTTATCCCCAATTTTTCCCATCAATTATAGAGATGTGAAAGTATTTGTTTTGGATGTGAGAAGTTCATATTCATAATCTGCCTCTGTTCTCACAGAATGTTCACCCAAATTCTTGCATTTATTATGGATATTTTCATCACTGTACATATATCTTTTCTATTTTTTTTATAAAACTTGGGTGTCTTAGGAAACTTTTGGTGTATAATGGATCACCATAAACCTTTTCTTTGATTTATGAAAAATCATACAAAATCAGTCAACAGTGCAGCTTTTGTTTCTGAGTCATGTATACATTCTGATTTATTTCTTTTAATCTGTGATATCTATTGATGTTTGGCTTTTTGGGTTATTTGCTAGACACAATAAGGATGATCTATGATTGTGCTCACATTTTCCTAGGCACGTTTGACCTCCCATTATAATGTTATAAAGTAATGCATACAGTCTGTCCACTATTCACAGCATTTCACTTTTTGGCTTTCACACTTTGATGCAACACTCTCTTGTATCTAGATGAACCCATATCCCATGCACATATTCTTTACCACTTTTAGCATGCTATATCATATCATGTATCATCTATCCTCTCATGTATCATACTCCCATAGACTCTTGAGTTTGGTTTCCAAATAAAACCATGTTTTGCAAATACTTGGGAAGTTCTTGAAATAAGTTAGGAATTGATATTTCAAGTGGTTAGAATATTCATCCAAGTTCTGGAAGTATACTTTCAAAACCCCCATTTCAAAACCCTCCTCTTAAACTCCTCATTTTGATTCCAAGAAATAAACCTTGTTTTTCTCAAAACCCTCAAAACAGTGAGTCATTTAACTTCAATGAATTATTTTGAGTTCAATAATCAATGTATGAATGTAAGACCACTTGGAAAGTCTTCCTAACTCATTAGAGAACACCCATGATTTTTGGTTTGACTTGGAAATACTTGAAAATGGTCCATTTGGATCCAAACATTTTCTCTAGACATTCTGTTTTTTATGTCACAGCAGCTAGGTCCACCTTCAACTTGTTTTCCAGAAAACCTTTTCCAAAAGGGATGGTCCTAACTTATTTTTCCCTTAAACTTCAATGTCTTAGGGAACTTTCTGTATAACATGGGTCTCTAGATCATTCGTTTTCATTTTCTAAGATTTTTCAACATTTCAGTCGACAGTACAGACTCTGTTTCTGAGTGACCTTCATTGTTTATATGATTTCTCTCAATCTATGATAGCTATTCAAGATTAGCCTTTTGGGTTGTGTTCTAGACATAGTAAGGAAGATCTCCATAAAAAATCATGTATTGAAAACATTCCTAACCCCTCTTTTCAATTTCCAAAAGATCATGCTACTGTTCTGTCCACTATTCACAGCAAGCACATTTCAACTTTCATTCTTTAATTTGATGCCCATATGCATTCCAAATTAGCTCATGTCCTAGGAAGTAGTTCATACTACATTTGTACATATCCCATGTTGATTTCATTCATTTATTCATACACATTTTAGACTTCTAAGTCATTCTAGAAATCCATGTACCCAAAACACACTACAACCTTTGCACATTTTAGATACATACATTGCATTCATGCAAGATTTGGGATTTTTGTAACTCTTAATCTAAGAAGATTATAAGGAATGATCACGATCACACGTTCATGCTTCCCCTTGATCTAATCATCCTTTCTCATCCGTCCCGGGGATTGAGGGATCTTCTTTTCTCAAAGATTAACATGCATCATACTAGCTTGCTAAGCATATTTTGATTTCTTTGTTTATTTGTTTCAAGAACAATTCATGTCCCCCTTTAGATTAGGAAGTCTTAATTATTTGATATATGAATAGATGATTTTTCCTAGGTTTATTTGTGTGATCTTTCACTTTACATTGTATGATATTTGACTTAGATCTTATGAATGATATTTTATCTTTAGATCTTCCATTTTCAAGTTTCTTATGTAATGTAATATACTATCATAGTATTAATTGCCGAACCATACATAGTATGAGATGATTATTTGGATGCTAATTGAGGCCCGTCGAAAGACGGGGCGAGTTGAGGGTGTTTTAGCCGCGACAAAGGCTCCTTCCTCTCTCGTACCAAAACCCCGAACCAAGTACTTTGGTTATGAAGGGCCAGTGCCCTTTATCCATTTGGGTGAGTCAAATTTGGGTTTCTTGGTTCCCTAAAGACCAAGTGGCGACTCTGTATATGTTTTCAACAGACCATTTTCCTTCTTTGATCAATTTCAAACAAGTTTCAAAAACCAAACAAAAGTGGTGGAAGCCCGGTGTTCACACCCCCGAGGACAGAAGCAGAAAGATACCAGCTCCCGGAGGCCCCGACTGGCCCTCTTGGATTGAGCACCGAAAGATCTTGATGAAATCAAATTTCGATCAAGAGAAGTAGTTGAAGAGAGATCCCAGAAAGAGTCGCTTCATCCCCAGCAGATTCAGATTAATCCTCAGCAGATTCGTACACCGTCAGTTCAATCACAGTAGTCCATTGTCGACTCATCATCTCGATTCAAACATCGTCGGTTCATTAATCATCATCGCTCTCATTCAAAATATGACATGGCTTCTATCAATGGGGCTTCCATGTTTATTGCATGACATCTCAGGATTTCATGATCATCCCTTGACTTTTGTGTCCGTCTCTTAATTTTCAGGGCTTCCGTGTCCGTCGGTTATTTGCCAAAAGGCATCTTCGATTATAGTCCTCTGAAACCCCACACCCAATTGCGTTCGCTTACGAAGCACACTTCCCAAAATTCAAAAGTTTGCCCCTAGACTCAGAGCCTTCTAGAATCTTGGTGTCCCTATTCGGGTCAATAACTGCATCATAGTCAGAAGCACCAGCACGACACCAGCCCACTCGGAGTGGCACACCCTACAGCACCTTCTCATACTAGGATCATACAATAGGCATAATAGGACTCATGACACAATCCATCCATGCATCGCATATCCTCCTCATAACATAGCATATGCCTGTCTCGTTGTGCATACGTGATTTGCCTATTTGTGCCCTGAACTACGTCCTGGTCTGATTCCCCTTGGAATACGTAGGCAGCTCACGCAGAGCACGACCAGCACTAGCCTTAGCATCATTGCATCTTTTGCAATGCTTTCTATCCTAAATCTATAGCCTCCAAAAGGTCCTGTCTCTTCAGAAACTTTGGCACTCGCTTGCGACATGCGTTGCCTCGCAAGTTCCTGCCAAAGAGGGGTAAACTGTAGACACCCCATTTTTTCGGCTATCAGATTTAGGAGACCCATAGCTTGGTGGTTCACAATGATCGCAAAAGACTCAAAAGGACTCCTGGAAGTCAGCTCTATCTCTCAAAATGCTCAGATTGATCAAAATGCCCCTGAAAGCCCGAAGACTCCCAGATTTGGTCTCGAAGTTTTGAAAACATGCTATATCATAAGAAAAATGATTAAATGAGTTTTTAAGTAAAACCGGAAGAAATCGTCAGCTCCCAGAGACCCCCGGAAGTTCCCCGAAAGTCCTCGTTGACTAGTTTGACCAAGGTTTGACCAGGTTTGACCAGAGTTTGACCAAAATCGTCCGAATTCAACAGAATTATTAGAAAAGTATTAAAATGAGTTTTAAAAGAGAATCGAGCGAAAACGTCGGCTCCTGGGAGCTCCCGGAGGTTCCTAGAACTTCTCGGAAATCCTAGATTTGACTAGTTTGACCAAGATTTGACTTTGGAATCGGGGCACCGAAACAATTTTCAAATATTTTTCATGGATACTAGAGGTCAATAGCTTTCCAACGGTATATCGCACATAATTCCTGGATTTAAAACGAATTTATTTTGAATTTCCGAAGGCAAAAAAGGTGATCAAATCGGCTTTTATCGCGAATACCGCAAAGCTTTTCAAAGTGACCTATCCCCGAACTATTTTTTATGTAAATTAGACTCCATTACCTTTCCAACGGTATATCACAACCTCAATTTGGAGTTCGTATGCATTTTCTGTGAATTTCGGACGAAATAGGGCCTTTTCGCGAATACCGGAACCTCAGGGGGCCTAAACAGCATTATCATAACGAGGGAGGAGCAGTGCCGCCGCGGCACTCTCCCCCAGAACAGTGTATTTTTTTAATTTCTTTTGGGGGTCCATTTTGATTATTTTAAAACCAAAACGACGTAGTTTCATGATTTCAGATGTTTGGGACCAATGGGAATACTTCTAAAACCCCAAAACCACCCCAAGTTGGCCTATATAAACCCCCCATTGCTCTTCATTTTAGGGGGAGTCAAATTCAAGTTTAGAAAAAGTTTGGGAGAGAAAGTTGTAGAGATAAGGTTAGACTAGAGAGAAAAGAAGCTTTCTTCTTTGATTTTCAAAACAAAAGTGAGTTCTAAACTTTGTTTTTACTTCATTACTCCCATTTACTTCAACATTCAATACACCCAACTATCATTTTAGTGAGCATTTAAGAGAGTGGAAGCTTCTTCCATGTCCAATGTCATTACATATGAGTGAAACACCAATCTCCAAGTTCAATACTTCATGAATATCATATATTGATCATTATCTACTTGCGTGTTTATTCATTGTTTATCTCTTCTCACCTCATTTCTTTTTGATTTTCTTTATTTACTTACTAGTTCATCATCATCTAAATGATGACATGAAGTTTGGGGTGAGTGAATCCTTATGGATAGTAGCTCTTGACCTCAAAAACTTGTTTGATAGATGATGATCATAACTTCAATACCTCCAAGGTATTCTTGAAGTGTATTGAAGTTATGCTCAAATAAAAATGAGTCTCTCCAACAATCTTGGAGGTTCTTGATGATGAGTTGAATGTTGGAATTTTAAGTAGTCATAATCTTTATTGAGTATTGAAAATACACTTTCAAAACCTCTAAATCAAAACCCCCCTCAATCCCTCTCATTTTGATTTCAAGAAAGAAAACCTTGTTTTCCCAAAATCTTCAAAACAGTGAGTCAAACCAGTGAGTGAGCTGAGTTCGAAGATTTATCTAGAACTCAATACTCAACATATAGATGCAAGGCCACTTGGAAAGTCTTCCTAACTCATTGGAGAACACCCATGATTTTTGGTTTGACTTGGAAGTACTTGAAAATGGTCCATTTGGACCCAAACATTCCTTCCAGACATTCTGCCTCTGCTGTCACAGCAGCTTGACTAACTTCCAACTTCTTTTTCAGAAATATTTTCCAAAAGGGGTGGTCCCAACATTTTTTTCCCTTAAACTTCAATGTCTTAGGGAACTTTCTGTGTAAAATGGGCCTCTAGATCACTCGTTTTCATTTTCTAAGATTTTTCAACATTTCAGTCGACAGTACGGACTCTGTTTCTGAGTGACCTCTGTTGTTCATATGATTTCTCTTAATCTGTGATAGTTATTAAATATTGGCTTTTTGGGTTGTGTTCTAGACACAATAAGTAATATCTCCATAAAAAATCATGCATTGAAAACATTCCTAACCCCTCTTGTCCATTTTTACAAGATCATGTTACTGTTCTGTCCACTATTCACAGCAAGCACCTTGCTGTGATTTCATTCTTTGATTTGATGCTTATATGCCTTCCAAATTAGTTCATATTTTAGGAAGTAGTTCATACTAAATTTGTACATATCCCATGATGATTTCATTCATTCATTCATACACATTATATACTTCTAAGTCATTCTAGGAATCCATGAACACAAAGCACACTACAACCTTGGCACATTCTAGATACATACATTGCATCCATACAAGATTTGGGCCCTTCATGGCTCCTAATCTAAGAAGATTCTAAGGAATGAACTTGATCACATGTTCATGCTGACCCCGATCTAATCATCATTTCTCATCCATCCCGGGGATTGAGAGGTCTTCTTTTCTCAAAGATTAACATGCATCATACTAGCTTGCTAAGCATATTTTGATTTCTTTGTTTATTTGTTTCAATAACAATTCATGTCCCCCTTTAGATTAGGAAGTCTTGATTATTTGATACATGATTAGACGATTTTTCCTAGGTTTATTTGTGTGCTCTTTCACTTTGCATTGTGTGATATTTGGCTTAGATCTTATGAATGATATCTTATCTTTAGATCTTCCATTTTCAAATTTTCTTATGTGATGTAATATACTATCATAGTATTATTTGTCGAACCAAACGTAGTATAAGATGATTATTTGGATGCTAATTGAGGCCCGTCGAAAGACGGGGCGAGTTGAGGGTGTTTTAGTTGCGACAAAGGCTCCTTCGTCTCTCGTACCAAAACCCCGAGCCAAGTTCTTTGGTTATGAAGGGCTGGTGCCCTTTATCCATTTGGGTGAGTCAAATTTGGGTTTCTTGGTTCCCTAAAGACCAAGTGTCGACTCTGTATCTGTTTTCAACAGACCCTTTTCTCTTTCTTTGATCAAAATCAAACAAGTTTCAAAAGCAAACAAAACGACGGATTCCGCGTGTCCACAGTTAGATAGGGTGAACCGAGCAGGCTGTCCCCGGGTAGTTCTGATCGAGTGTCACCTTGTCTTCAAGACTATATCCTCTTTGCCTTTTAGGTTGATAACCCTACCTCCTCTGTACCTCAGACTCAGAGTTCCTGACCCATACCTAGGTCGTCTTCTACTTCCTGGTCTGGTCACCGAAACCCCAAGGATGTGTCACTCTAGCTTTGACTCATCTTCCCGGTCAGAGGATGAGCGGTCCGGGTCTGAGGCTCCAGACACAAGTCTGAGTCCTCCGTCCACGTCCCCCTCTGACCACCATAGCAAGGGCAGAATCCCAATTCGTCTATCTGACAACGAGTCGGACCAGGGAGCCCCAGTTGCTTCCGTTTCCTGAGGTTCAGGTAAAGAAATTCTAGGGGAACCCGACCCCTAGGTAGCCTTTGTCAGTGAATTCATCCCGTCCACCCTGCGTATTGAAGATCTCAGCCGCATTAGGAACAGGTATAGCCTTCCCGATTATTGTTCCCTAGCCGTGAATATCGGTGGAGCCCAAATCTACCAGCGGGGTTTAACCATCTTTTATGAGGACATCCTTATGGATGGGTTCCGCATTCCCCTCCATCCCATCGCTCAGGACGTCCTTATATACTTGGGGATTGCCCTGGGACAGCTGGCCCCAAACGGTTGGAGATTCCTAATGGGGTCCATCTCCCTTTGGCCCCAGGTTTTTGGGTATGAGCTTATCATCCAGGAGTTTCTCTGGACGCATAGACCTTTTCCCATTCATGGAGAGACTAGGTTCTTTTCCCTTGGGGCTCGGTAGGGGAGAAAGATCATAATGAACTACCTGAGCAACAAGGGTTGGAAGAACAGATTCTTTCAAGTATCCACCCTTGGACTCTATGAGCCGGCCACGGAGATCCAAATGAGGACTTCCCGGGCGGGAGAGCTAAGGGTAAGTTAGTGCAGCAACTCTTCGCTCATTTCTTTTACCTTGCTTCAAGACTAACTGCATTATATTTTTGCATTGCAGCGGGGTCAACTGGCCCACCTAGTGTTCCTAGGGAGAGCCAAGAGAGAATCAGAAGCTTGGCGGACCATCCTGTCAATATTTGGGACGTTCTAACCTGCTCGGGAGATCAAAGAGACGATTACCGACCAGAACATCCCATCGAGGCCCATGTCCTTCCCGCAATCATCCCGGGTAAGAGTTTAATTGGCAACTTAACTTCGGTTATCCTCCCTTATCCCATTGCTCTGATTACTGACTTCGTGGCTACTTTCCTTTTGTAGAAATGGCTCCAAAGAGGAATTTGGAGCAGCTGAGGGAGAGATAGGCCGCTGCTGCTACTGCTGCTGCCGCTCGGTTAGCAATGGCACAAGGAAAAAGGCCTGCTGCAGAAGCCTTGGGCAGCGAATGCCAACTAAGGCGAATCCGGCACGGGATTGCAAACCGTCCGGAACCCGCCGGGACTTCAACTCCCCGCGTGGTGGTGGCAGAGACTTCCCCACGAGCGGGAATACCGTCCGGGGCGCCGGTTGAAGAATCGATAGTGATCAGTGAGAGGGTCAAGTCTGCCCTTCTCCCCAGCCAGGTAGAGACATGTGCAAACATGTCTCTCGAGATGTTTCAAGGATGCCTATACAGTCTTTCCCATATAGTAAGTACTAGTCACTTCTGCTCCTCTTTACCACAACTTCTCCTGCGTTTCATTTGTTATCTGACCATCTTGGATTTTTTACAAGTTGGCTGCATGGCCATAGGGGCTGAGTCTTTCCTGCCCACTTTAGCCGGGAGGGCCGCTGCTACAGAAGCTGCTCTGTTTGAGGAGCAAACAACCTCGGAGGCTAGGCAGAACGCCCCGGCTTTCGAGAAGGATAAGGTGAAGGGTTTGGCCCTGAGCCTTGGTGCTGCCCAGGTGGAGTTAGCGACTGCCCTGGCAGATCTGGAGGCTTCCCAAGCCCTTACAGCGGCGGCTAAGGCTCGAGCAAAGGCCGCAGGTGAGGTAACGGCCGCCAGGGCCACGGAAGAGGCGTTTAATGTCGGCTTCTTCCAGGGCTACGAGGATCTGAAGCGGCGGGTTGCCCGGGATCACCCCGAATGGGATATCTCGTCCTACGAGGGGATTGATTCAAACTACTGGGACGTCGGTCCTGCGACTGGTGAGGAGCCTATTGCTGCTGATGGAGCTACTAAGCCTGCCCTAGGAGTGGGCTCGAGAAGTGGGGATGGAGCTGCCCCAGAAGAAGAGGCTGGGGAGACTAAAGATGTGGTCGAGGTGGACGATTAGGGTCCTCGGACCGCTTTTTTCTATATATATATATAAATTATTTTTTGGGGAGGCTACTATAACTGCCCCCCAGGTTGTACTAAGTGTGTTTTTTCTTAATTAATAAAAGGGTCCTTGAGACCAATCTTTCCATCAATTGTTTTTGCACTTTGTTTCTGCACTTACGTGCCTGTTTGTGATTGCCTGTGACCGACCGATTGGTTAATCCCGTAGGACCCTTACCGTAGCAAAAGTTAGGACCGTAATTGGCAGAGAACACTTGGTCTTTCAGGGACCTAATATAAGGGTCCCGCCCGGGTATAGTACAGGTTTGTGACTATTTGCTACCCGAGCAATTTCTCTGGGTACTGTAGGTACTTTAGGAATGTTAGAAGTGTTCCAGGATTCCAAGTCCTGTTAATATCCGGTGTGATTTCCTGTTTAGCCTACCCTGCCCCCCCCCAAGCTTTGCTAAGGCAGGCGAATAAATGGAATGACTATAGGAAACCGACCTGGAACGTGGGTGGTTGCAGGGTCCTTTAGGACTTGCCATCATCAGCCACCTAGGGGGCATTGCCCCCTTGTAGGTTGGGCCTAAGCGAAGCCTGTGCCTCGGGCTTTGGACACGAGGTCGTTTGAGTGTCTGGAGTCTGACCCCCAGGTCTTTTAAGTGCTTGGGGTCTGACCCTGAAGTCTTTTAAGTGAGCAAGCACGGAGAAGAGTTGTTTGGTGAAACAAAAAAAAACTTTAATTACTATATGAATAGATATGTTCGGGCCGAGCTACATGGTTCCTAGCCAACATTATTGTCATGCTTCACTGGAAGTACCTGCGGAGGTGTTGCACGCTCCAAAGATGAGGGAGGTCGTGCCCGTCTAGAGCTTGTAACCAATAAGTTCCCAGGCGGTGGATTCGGGTAACTAAGTATGGACCTTCCCAATTTGGCCCTAACTTTCCATGGCTCGGGACTTTTTTGGACTGGTTGACTGCCTTCAAGACCAGATCTCCTATCTGAAAACTGCGATGCTTCACCTTGCTGTTATAGTATCTGGAGGTTCTCTGCTTGTAGGCTGCCATTTAAGATACGCCCGGTCTCTTTGCTCCTCTACCAAATTAAGTTCCGTCCTTAGGGTATCTTCATTGTCTAGCTCGCTGAAATTTGCCACCTGGTAAGTAGGTAACCCAAGCTCCGTGGAGACCACCGCCTCAAACCTGTAGGGTAGGGAGAACGGTGTTTCGCTTGTTGCTGCTTGGGGTGTAGTGCGGTAGGCCCATAGAAGGGTCGGTAGTTCCTCTGCCCATAGTCCTTTGGTGCTTTCAAGCCTCATTTTGATTGACTGGAGAATTGTCCTATTGGTCACTTTGGCTTGGCCATTGGCCTGGGGATGCTCGGGGGATGAGTAGTGATTGGCTATCCCATAGCCCGATCAGAACTGCCTGAATACCGGAGTGTCGAATTGTCCACCGTTGTCGCTAACCAGAACCCGAGGGACGCCAAACCTACTGAGGATATTCCTCTCCATGAAGTTTTTCATTTTCTTCTCGGTGATTGTTGCCAAGGGCTCGGCCTCCGACTACTTGGTGAAGTAATCTACGGCAATGACAGCGAACTTGACTTATCCTTTTCCCGTTGGTAGGGGACCGACAATTTCAATGCCCCACTGAGCGAACGACCAGGGGCTAAGGATTGGCGTCTGAAGCTCTCCCGGATGGTTGATCATGGGAGAAAATCTTTGGCACGTATCACACCTCTTGATGTATTCTTGAGAGTCTTTGACCATGGTCGGCTAATAGTAACCTTGCAGCAGGGCTTTGCGTGAGAGTTTCCGGCCTCCGATGTGGTTCCCTCACACCCCTTCATGGATTTTGTATAGTATTACTTGGACCTGTGTAGGATGGACACAGTGGAGGTACGGTACAGAAAATCCCCTTTTGTAGAGGATGCCATCAATGATAAGGTACCTTCCCGCTCGGTATCTAACCCGGAGGGCTTCTTCCTTTCCGTTTGGTAACGCGTCTGTTGTAAGAAATTCGATGATTGGGTCCATCCAGCTAGGTTCTAGGGTAGCCGGTTCAACCTCCATGCATTCTGAGTTGAACACACTTGGCTCGGGTAGGTATTCTATCCTTATCCCGGGCAAGTCTGACTCAGAAGATGAAGTGAGGCGGGCTAACCGGTCGGTCCTAGTGTTTTCCTCCCTAGGTATCTGTGTGATAGAGAACTCCTGAAGTTTCTTTGAAACTGCTCGGATAAGGGCTAGATAAGCTACCATATTATGCTCTCGAGCCTCATACTCTTGGTTGACTTGATTTACCACGAGCTGAGAGTCAGTGTAACCTTAAATTTGCAGTGTGCCCATTGAGGTTGCCATTAGTAATCCGATCAGCAAGGCTTCGTATTCGGTCTCGTTATTGGAGGCTTTTGAATCCGAACTTGAGCGCATACTTGAGCTGGATCCCATCGGGCGTGGTTAAGATGACTCCTGCTCCGCTACCCTGTTTATTATAAGAACCATCCACGTAAAGTACCCAGGTCGGGATATCTGACTGTAGCCCGGGAGGTAAGGTCAGTGGGGAGGTTTCTTCAACCGGGTCTTCTTGGTATGTGAATTCAACAATGAAGTCTGTCATTGCCTGTCCCTTGATTGCTGTGCGGGGTCTGTAGACCACTTCAAATTCCTCTAACTCCAAGGCCCATTTGACAAGCCTTCCGGACGTTTCAGGCTTACTCAAGATCTTACGGAGGGGCTGATCTGTAAGGACCACAATGATGTGGCCTAGAAATACTGGCGAAGTCTCCGAGCTGAAGTGATGAGGGCGAAGGCGAGCTTTTTAATGCGAGAGTATCTACTTTCTGCTCCTTGAAGTGCCCGACTTGTGTAATAAACCAGGAATTGTATCCTGTGCTCTTCCTGAATGAGTGCTGAGCTGACCGTTGAGCGTGACACCGCTAAATATAGGAACAATTCTTCACCTGGCGTGGGCGTGGAGAGTAGAGGGGGCGATGCCAAGTACTTCTTGAAATTCTGGAATGCTTCCTCGCACTCTTCTGACCACTGAAAAGCTTTACGAAGGATCTTGAAGAATGGCAGACACCGGTCGGTAGCTCAGGACACAAATCTATTTAATGCAGCCACCCGCCCGGCCAAACTTTGTACCTCTTTGGTTGACCTGGATGACTGCATATTTATGATGGCTTGAATTTTTTTGGGGTTAACCTCAATCCACCATTTGCTGACTAGGTGCCCAAGAAACTTCCCGGACGAGACGCCAAACGTGTACTTGACCGGGTTCAACCTCATCCCGAACTTTCTCAAAATGCTGAAGGCTCAGGCTAAATGCTCAAGATGGTCAGACACGTCTCGGCTTTTAACCAGCAGATCGTCATCGTATACCTCCATGGATTTCCCGATCAAGTCCTTAAATATGTAATTGTCCAGGCGCTGATAAGTTGCCCCAGTGTTTTTAAGGCCGAAAGGCATGACCTTGTACCAGTAAGTCCCCTGATCCATGATGAACGAGGTTTTTTCTTCATCCCTGAGGTACATGCTAATCTGATTGTACCCGGAGTAGGCGTCCATGAACGAGATGAGCGAATGACCAGCTGTGGAGTCCAGAAGGAGATCTATCCTGGGCAGTGGATAGCAGTCCTTGGGATAGGCTTTGTTCAGATCCGTGAAGTCCACATACATCCTCCACTTCCCATTGCTTTTCTTGACCAGTACTATGTTTGCTAACCAGTCGGGATAGTGTACCTCTCGGATGGATTTCGCTTTGAGGAGTTTATCGACCTCCTCGCGTACTACCTTCTGTCTCTCGGGGGCCATGCCCCTTCTCTTCTACTTCACAGGCGGGGAATCTGGGTTGACATTGAGCCGGTGAGACATTACCTGGGGGTCTATCCTGGGCATGTCTTCATGACACCAAGCAAACACATCTGGACTCTAGCGCAAGAACTGAATTAGCCTCTCCCTAAGGTTGGGCTCCAAAAGGGTGCCAATAGTGACTGTTCGATTGGGGAGTTGCGGGTCTAGCACCACTTGTTCCAGATCCCTGATCGATCCCACTCTGTAATTCTGATCCCTCGGGTCCATCTCTTGGACATTCAATGTTTCTGCGATGGCCTCCCGGCGTGGAGAGCTGACATAACAATTCCGGGCTATGGCTTGATCTCCGCGCAGGCTCCCGGGCCTATGGGGGGTTGGGAATTTAACCACCAGGCTATGCGTTGATACGATCGCCCTGGTCTTATTGAGGGTTGGCCTCCTAAGGATGACATTATATGCAGATGGAGCTTCCACGACCACAAAGTTTGCCAGTACAGATGTCTGCTGAGGGTAGGCTCTCATGAGGACCGGGAGCTCGATGGTACCGAGCGGTTAAGTGTTCCTACTAGAGGAGTGGCCACTGGTCAGAGCCGATCCCTAGATATCCCTAGCTGGTCGAATGCCGAGAAAAACATGATGTCGGAGGAGCTGACCATGTCTATCAACACCCTTTTAATCACGTAGTTTTCTACGGAAAGTGTCACCACCAGTGGATCATCATGAGGGTAGTACAAGCCTAACATGTCCTCGGATGAGAACGTCAACACGTTGATTTGGAGACAGTAGGTGGATTAGACATGCTAGACATCTGATCGGGATGCCCGGGCATGCCACTTCTGGGCCGACTGTGAATCCCCTCTGCCCGAAGTGCCTCCGAAGATTACATTGATTTGCCCGAGGGGTCGCGGTTGCTCGAGAGCCCGGGTTTCTTGCCTAGGTCGTCTGTCCGCTGCCACGAATTCAGCTAGGTGGCCCTGCTCGATCAGCTTCTCAATGGCAATCTTAAGCTTAAAACAATCCTCCGTGTTATGCCCATAATCTTTATGGAAGCGACAGAACTTGTCCCGGTTCCTCTTACCGGGCTGGCTTTTCAACTTGGCGGGCTCCTGGAGTAACCTCTGGATCTTTGCGGCAGACATAACTTCATAGATTGGCCAGGATAGTGGGGTGAAGGTAATCAGGGCCTGATCTCGAACACTTCTCTGCTGATCTTGTTTGGGCTTCTTTCCCGGACCCTTCTCGGAGCCCTCCCATTTTCGTTTAGCTTTCGGGGACTCTTCTCCCGTAAAGCTAGCACGCTTGGACATTAGAAACTCCTCTGTATCAATGTACTTTCCTACTCTCTCTGAGAGTTCTACCAGGGTTGCCGGTCGGTCACGATGGAACGACGTCGCAACTTTGGTGTGTTGAACCCCTGAGCAGAAATCCATGATTATGGCCGTTTCATTCAGGTTGCAGATCTAGAGCCTTTGTTGGTTGAAACGGTCCTCAGGGACTCTCCCTTTCGCTGCTTGATGGTAAGCAGTTGGGTGTCCGGTTGTGATCGGTCGAGCATCCCCACAAACTAGCTGATGAAGAGCTTGCTCTATGTCTTAAAGTTGTCAACCGTTCGTGGTTTCAGAGCGTGAAACTACTATGCAGTTGGGCCTTTAAGGGTAATAGGGAAGGCCAGGAACAGCAATTCATCAACCGTGGTGACCAGCGCCATCTGGGCCTTATAAGTGCGGACATGATCTACTGGGTTCCCTGAACCATCATAAGAGCTAAGATGTGGCGGCTTGAATTTTCGCGTGATGCAGAACGCAATGACCCGAGCAGTGTAGGCGACTCTGTCTCTGTATTTGTGTGATCATTGTGCTGTTTGCGGCTCAGTTTTTCAATTAGCTGTTGCAAGTCCTCGATCTGGGCCTTTACACCTCACCCAGTTCTCCTTTCCATATCCGAGTGGTACGTCGGGTCTGATGATGATGCTTCCTCCTCAAAGTGCGTCATCCTCGGGGATAGAACCCGGCTCTCGCTCTGAGTAATCGTATACCTGAGATCTCCCCGACTCCGAGTCGGAGGGTCTTTGGCTAATTCCCGGGGCTTTAGCCCTGATTCCTCCATCCTGGTGGCGCATCGTCTATTGATGATATCTCTAGCATCTTCCACCCGGTGAGGATTGGTCCGAGCTTGCCACCTGGTATGCCTGGGTGCTCTGTTATGGTCACTATCTAGGGCATGTTCCCAATTCGACGGGGATACCAGCGCAGAGTGGGTATGGTTCCAGACCCGTGTTGGTTCCCGATCGGGGGCACTCTTCCTGGTCTGGTTCTCAGATTGAGGACACTTCTCCTACAAGGCCAACAACGCTTCGATTTGCTATTGGCTTTGCCGCTGACCTTCCAGAAGTTGCGCGAGCACCACCGTAATTTGCTCAGAGGTTATGGAGGCGACCTGCTGCTCGATTTGCAAGTTCTCCTGACCGGCCGGGGCAGTATTTTTCTTACCCATCTTTGGTGGCATGTTGATCAGTCAAGAAATTTGTTGGTGAAAAACTTGTCGATTTCCCACAGACAGCGCCAACTGATGATGTCAAAAATTGGTAAGAGAATTCAAAGATAGATATTGAAACACAAGGGCTTATATGTGGTTCGGTCCCGTTAATAAGGTGACCTACGTCCACGGTTGCGTCAGTGCGCTTCACTAGCAGCTGACCGGCGGGCCTGGTGAGCCAACAATTGGGCGGCACTACCAGTAAAACCAGACGGGTCTATGCGTGTGAATGAGAATTATATGCTATTCTTTGGAGTCAGAATGCGATCCCCCTTCAATAGGGACGGGTGGCCTCTTTTATAGGTGCAAGAGACCACCCGTACAAGGTAAGTTTATAGATTAGGAAGCCTAATCTATTTATAGCCTAATTTACATGAATTTAGGGATGTTTCCTAAGTGGTTTAGGAGACTGCCTGCTCCTTCCATCTAATCTTCTAGTTGGGATAGGAAACTTCCTGAAGGCTTGCTAACCAAGTAATCACCCCTACTGGGGGAGCGCCCACCGTGGGGTCCACCTGGAAAGAAAGACCGGACTTACGACCAAACCGAGCGGTTTTGTGTAACCGCCCGGGTTGGCTGGGTATTCGCCCTAAATTCAAGATGACTTGGCTTCTCTAGACTGAGTTGGCGAGGCCCGACTTCGACCTGATATTTTAGTGCATATCACTACTTGTGGTAATGTTGTAATGAATCTGAACTCATGGATTCGAGTTTGAATGTTTAACTCGTCAAACTCGTGTTTTTTGGAGGCATGTAATAAAACTCTTATGTTTTAAAGCCAAACAAGCCTTAACTTGTTCTGTTATTGTTTCTTTTCGTGGATTACTATGTATTAGTGATGTTCTTGAAAGGCTAGTATAGATTGTGAAGTTTAAAGTGAAAACATGTTTGGTAGAATGAAAGGAAGGAATGTTGTTTGATGCCTTAGGCAAAATTCTGCAGCTTTGTGCAGGATTCTGCTATAGGGTCATTCGACTGGTCGAATGGGGTCGTTCGACCGGTCGAAATGACTCCTGCCAAGATTCTTTTTCTATACCTTCTGAAAATATTTTAAATATTTTGATCGGTTTTTAGGGTACCTTTGGGATTTCTTTTAACATATATTCATCCAATTTGAACTATAATTATGTTTTCAATTTTATACAAATTTTACAACTCGGAGGGAAATGTTTCCTAAAGTTTTATACACTCAAGGTTGTTTTAAAGTTCTTTTCCGCTGCGTATAGTTATTAAATGGTTGGATGAGTCTTGGTGGCATGCCACGTGTCCTATTTTCGCACGTTAGCGGAATGGGTCGTGACAAATAGATATAGCAATTAAAGCACAATAAGAGTCATTTTCATGTTATCATTCAAAGTAGCAAAAAATACAAAGTATGAATTCAAGAATGATAACTTTCTAGAAACATTTTCCCTTTTTAAAGATCTATCATTTTTACAATTTTTGCATCTCTATCAATTTTTCCCTTTTTGACAACAACAAAAAGATTGGAGGTTTGAACTAAAAGTTACCTCTCAAGATAAGCAAACATGTCATAGAGGCAATAAGATACCAAAGCGACTAAAGTCAACATAGTAATATGTTCCCCCCTCAGCATATGCATATATGAATAAATACCAATTTTAAGATCAAAATTATGCATTATCTCCTTGGGAGGATGAATTTACTATAAACATCAAAACAAAATAATGTGATAAACCAAACATGATTAGCATGCTATCCAAATCAAAAGAGATATCAAAACAAATTAATATATCCTACTCCTACTAGGCTTAAGGTAAGAGATTTAACCATTGTCCAAGCACTTCTTAGATGCTTCATTTGCCAAGTTGGTAAGAGAGGATCCCTTCACAACCCAAATCATATTAATTTTCTTACGAAATGAACAATTGTAATTAACATGCCCCTTTTTCATGCAATAGTGACAAGTTACATGAGAGGTATTCTCATTTTGGTTTGAAGCTTTAACAAAGAAATTTTTGTGAGAATTTTGAGAATTTGAAGTAGAAGGTATGGACTTTACAAAGAAGCTTTTGTACTTCTTTTCCTTGTATGTGGGATTAAATACCAAATCGGCTTTGTCAAAACACATTTTTGTTTACTCAAAAGCATATTAAAATTTTGTTCACCTTGTGTGAATTATGTCAAAGTTTTTGTCAAATCATCCGCTTCCTTTCTCAATTCAACCTTTTTGTTTTCAATAAATTCATTTGAAGGTTGGTTGGTTGGTTGAAACAAGTTTTTCTTTTCTCAAAATATCATTTTGAATTTTTAAATCTTTCAATTTCTTTCTTAACTCCAAATTTTCTTTTTCAAGCTCATTTGAAGATTGTGCTCTTGAAATATTTTTTTCATTTTCAATCTTCAAAGATTCATTTTGGGATTTCAAAATATTTAACTCATTTGAAAGTTTGAAAAAAATTCTTTTTAAGAGTTATATATTTAGATCCCAAATTCTCTAATTCCTCGTGTAACTCCTCAAAAGCACATTGCAGCTCATTATAGTTAGGAGATTCAAAAATAGATGTAGGATTAGAGTTTACCAAATTCTCTTGTACACCTTCTTGGTTACATGAGTCGTCATCGGATGAGTCATCATCATCCCAAGTGTCCCCTTTTGCCATTTTCTCATTCTCATAATCTTCATTTGCAAATAGACATACATTACTTTCTTTTTTTTCTTGTGCAAAATCCCCTTTTTGTACTTCTTGTTGATGAGTTAGATTTTCAACATTTCCTCTTTGTTGCAACTCAAGGATTTGGTTAGTAGCATTATGAATATTCTCTAAACATAACCAAATTTCATTAGCATTAGAGCATGAACGAATTCTATTATATGTGGTATTATCTAAAGCATCATATATAATTTTCATAGCTCTAAGATTCAATAGAGCTTTATTTTGATCAATCTCAATCCATTCAATCTTTGGTTTAGAAGAAAAACCATTCTTGACAATACTCCAAAGATTGTAGTCAAGTGAAAGAAAAGAAATTTCAATTCTCCTCTTCGAATGATCATACTTATGATGAATCAATGAAGGAGGAGTGATAATTCAATAGCCTTTTTAAAAAAAAGTAGTTTTTATGGATCTTAACTCTAGATTATAAAATCTTTTGAAAATAGAAGAGTCGAGGCTCTGATACCAATTGTTGGCCTGAAATGGAAACCTTAGAGGGGGGGTGAATAAGGTTTTAGTGAAAAATTAACCTTTGAAAAACTTAATACAAAATTAAACACAATCACAAACAATAAAGTAAAGAGAGAAGGGAACAGACGCTTGCAAACCAAGTTTTCAAGTGGTTCGGCAATCCGTACACCGCGGCCTACGTCCACCCCTCAAGAATACCTCTTGAGGATTCCTTTAATCTGACCTACTTCACAGGTGCAGATCAAACCGTTACAAGAGCCTTCAATCTCTCCCAAAGAAGAACACCTCTTCTTTGCACACAAGGGTTACTAACCCTCACTCTTTACAAATTATTTGAATGACAAATTGAACTCTTTCTCTCTAGAGTGGATGGATACAATTATAGCTCACATAACAACTCTGTAATGAGTGGAATACAAATGAAAGCTCACTACAATTTGCTCTCTCAAGAATTACAATTAAAATCAAGAACAAATTGATATTTCACTCAAACTAGGGCTCAAAATGAATGTTGATTAAACAAGATGTTTGAATGATTTTCCTTCTTCTTCTTCTTCTTCTTACTTGTTTATAACCCTTAAAAACATCCCTATATATAGCTTTTGAAAGGTTATAGCCATTGGGAGTGGTTGGGTAAAATTAAGGCAACTTTGGAGAGTAAGAAAACTAGCCGTTAGTGCATTCTGTACAATCTAGTCGACTGGATTGAAGGTTCGATCGGCTGGAAAGTTTACACTAGAGAATAGACTGTCTGTGTGAAATCCACTAGACTGAACAGTACTGTAGCACCCTGTAATTTTTATTTTCTTTAATAAATGAATATTTTATTTTAATTTCTATTTATAATACTTGTTTATGGTCTACTCGTAATTTTCATAAATATATAAAATACTTTTTATGGAATTGAAAACTGTCACTATACTTTTTATACAACTAGAAATTTATTTCATACATTAATATAACTTTCTGTATTTTTATTTCAACCGGATAATACCAGTTTTTTTTAAGCTACGACTATACTGCGTAATTGGGTGTGGAAGCACATGAGCTTAGTCACACTGGATAATTTTCAGGCTTTTCTTGGAGCCCAAAACTCTCACTGTATATATATATCTCTCACAGTCTCTAAAATTCTCTCACATACTCACTGTATCTTTCTCAATCTCTCTCGATTTTCTTTCTTGCTCTCTCAAGGAACACACTCATACATAGATTATATATATACACAGTTACTTATATATATATGATATTAAGAGAGAGGCCGAAAAGAAATTCATAGACGGCAGAATTCATGGCGGAATTCTCGGTACCGAAATTGTTGATTCAAATCCCTCTGTGAGTATTATAAACTCACTCCCAATGTCTATATATGTATATTTCTGTAGATATGGAGGTGTATATATGTATATATATACATATACCATGGGAGCTTTAAAATTGGAGTTTTATAAAAGTTAATCAAAATCAATTCCGTGAATTGAAAATGAAAGATCTTAGTCCCATTAAGCTGTGGTTCAAATCCTACGTAATAACTCATCCGTATCGCGACGTATTGATATTTTAAAGTTTTGTCACTCTTACTTTAATCGAAAATTTTGGGAGATACAATCTGTATCAGTATAATCTGTTTGCATATTCTTAATCTACGTGGAAACTGAAGAAATCCATAAATTACATGATATGTTTGAAGCAGAATCTAGAAATGGGTCAATTTCAGTTTTGAAAATTGAAACAGGGGAAAAATGAAAAAGATGAACTCTCTGCACCATCTCACATGCGGGACCGCTCGCGCGAGGTTCGCTCGCGCAACCTGTTCAGATTTAGGCAGAAATGAATTTTTAACAAATTTCATAAAAAAATAGCCTGATCGCTCGCACGCCCGCTCGCGTGACAAGGTATTTTGGGCAGTGTGTTTATTTTGTATAAGGGACTGTTTGGAAAAGGTTTTGAAAGTTTTAAGAAACTGTTTTAAAAGATACATTATTTTAAAGGCTTACGTTTAAGAACAATTAAGATTGAGATTTATGTTCGTATTTTTATTCAGCTTTGTGATTAATAACTGATGTTACAATTCATGAACATTGACATGCATGATAGGCGAGGTTGAGTTAACATGCATTGTGTGCGAAAAAGCATGAAAGGAGTAAAAGAGCGGCGATGTATTGTATGACCCAGATATCGATCGGATATTATTCCTGGTATCTGAGGTGACTGTGTAGTGTGCGACTTGGATATCGATTGGATATTATTCCTGGTATCTAAGGCGACGATGTGTTGTGCGACCCAGATATCAATCGGATGTTATTCCTAGTATCTGATGCGATTGTGTAGTGTGCGACTTGGATATCAATCGGATATTATTCTTGGTATCCAAGGCGACGATGCGTTGTGCGACCTAGATATCGATCGGATATTATTCCTGGCATTTGAGGTGATTGTGTAGTGTGCGACCTGGATACTGATCGGATATTATTCTTAGTATATGAGGTAATGGTATGTTTGAATCGAGTTTGTCGAAAGAAAAGAGCCGGAAAGATGAGATAATACATTGTCATATACGATCACATATTTATTGCGTACTACATCCCCTTGTGACTTATGTTGAAGTTGGAACCTTGAATTATTACTTTTAAAGTTTAAATTATATCGTTGTTTATATGCTTATATATACATTGCGAGCATAAGTTTATTTTGCTCACCAGCTTGTATAGCTTGTATAAGCTGACGACGTTGATGCGTCCTGGAGTCCATGTCCAGATTTTCCAGGTCAGGAGCAACCAGAGTATTTCGACTATGCTACCTATTTTATATTTTCTTATGCTTTACTTTTCAGAGATGTAATAGACTCGATATTAGAATTTGATTAAGGGTGGTTTGTGCCTAAGACAATGACTGATGTAATAGTTAGTAAGTTTTAATTTTGGAGCTCTTGTTGATTAGTATCCTTTTTTTAGAAATGCTATTTAAGTTAATTGTTGTAAGGACAACTGGTCACTCTCTATAACACCCGCATTTATGTTATTGCTTTTCATTGCATTGTCATTCATGATAATGTGATGTGTTGTGCCTTATGACACCTGTGAGAGTGAGTTTTGACTCAGAAGTCGATTTGGGTGTCTGTGTTAGAGAACCCTCTGAGACGATGTGAATGAGTGTTTTGTTGTTGTGAAGTCTCTCTGAGTAGAGTGATTTTACATATGTCGCGTACCCAGCAGAGATTTTGGATTGAAAGGATCAAGTCTTATGAAATAAAGTTATATCGAAGGTTAAAGTATTGTGGCGTAGCCAATCGACGGAAGAGATGATATGGGAAATAGAATGCGTACTCAGTGTCCACACCTTTTTTAGACATGAGGTATAAGTTTGGGGACAAACTTCTTTTAAGGGAGAGAGTATTATAACACCTGCATTTGTGTCATTGCTTTTCATTACATTATCATGCATGATAATATGATGTGTGAAGACACCCCATTTTGACCGGTAAAAAAAGAAATAACTACCGTAGGGGGGCCCACCAGGCACGCAAATCAAATAAAAAGCTCCGGACCCAACCATGACGTCCGTTCAAGTCAATTTTGTGTCGAAATATGACTTCGGGCCTTCTCGACAAACAGGCCAGCTGTCGCGCCCGCCCCAAAGGTGGGGGGCGGTCCCCTCGTGGGTCGCGACCATGTGTTGTGTCTTATGACACCCATGAGAGTGAGTTTTGACTCACGAGTCGATTTGGGTGTCTGTGCTAGAGAACCCTCTGAGACGATGTGAATGAGTGTTTTGTTGTTGTAAAGTCTCTCCGAGTATGAGACGTTCATTGTGGAATATCTTAAATGTTTATATGAAAATAAATGTTTGCCTGTGTATTTCACTATCTGTATTATTTAGGAGTTTTGAATACTTGTGAAAAGGTAAACACAATTTTCGAAAGTGTTGCCTATATATAGATAGAGATGATCTTGATATTTTCAAAAAGCTTAACCTAAGTTTCAATAAAGAGGCCAAAGGGTGATTTGATTGCTTAGAAGCAGTTACCAATTGGGCGAGACCAACGAATGTGACAGACATCAGAAGTTTCCTAGGATTAGCTGGGTATTATCGGAGATTTGTAAAAGACTTTTTGCGTATAGCAATGCCGATGACGCAGTTAATGAGGAAAGATATTGCTTTTGTTTGGAGTCCAGAATGTGAAGAAAGTTTTCAAGAGTTGAAGAGCCGACTAGTGAAAGCACCAATATTAGCTGTTCCGTCAGGGACTGAAGGATTTATTATTTACAGTGATGCATCATATAGAGGTTTAGGTTGCGTTCTTATGCAAGGTGATAAAGTTACTGCGTATGCATCAAGACAACTTAGACCGCACGAGAAGAATTATCCAACACATGATCTAGAATTGGCCGCCGTGATTTTTGCACTGAAGATTTAGCGTCATTATCTATACGGGGAGAAATGTGAGATATATACGGATCACAAGAGTTTGAAGTAATTGTTTACACAACGAGATTTGAACATGAGGCAAAGGAGATGGCTAGAGTTGATGAAGGACTATGATTTGTCGATTCAGTATCATCCAAGCAAGGCGAATGTCGTCGCCGATGCTCTTAGTCGCAAAGTACCAACCAACACCGCATCAGATTTGACTTCTCAGAAAGAACTGATACGAGATATGGAGAATTTGGAGCTTGAAGTGATTCCGAGGATTGAAAGTGATTTGATGTCGACGATGGTGGCACAACCACTCTTGATTCACGAGATCACAGAGAAACAACTTCAAGATGTGGCTTTGAAGAAGATTTGTGATGAGATTCCAATGGGCAAACAATCGGGATTCACGTTTGAGAACAATGTGTTGAGATTGAGGGGTAGAATTTGTGTACCTAGTGAGAAAGAGTTGAAGCGAAACATCCTAGAGGAAGCACACAATACGAAGTGTACCGTTCATCCGGGAAGCACCAAAATGTATAGAGACTTGAGACATGTTTATTGGTGGCCGGGAATGAAGAGAGAAATAGCACGATATGTTTCGCGTTGTACTAGTTGTCAACAAGTAAAGGCCGAACGCCAAGTACCTTCGGGATTGTTACAACCGTTACCGAAAGCCGAGTGGAAATGGGAACACATAACAATGGATTTTGTTAGTGGGTTTCCGAGATCGAAAAGATCAAATACTATTATTTGGGTGATTGTTGACCGTTTGACGAAGTCGTCGCACTTCTTACCCATCTGAACAACTAAGCCAATGACGTTAGCTAAGTTGTATATTCGCGAAATTGTGAGACTACATGGTATCCCAGTTTCTATCGTTTCGGATAGGGATAGTAGTTTTACATCGAAGTTTTGGAGAGTCTTGCAAGAAGCAATGGGTACCAAATTGCACTTTAGTACAGCTTTTCATCCTCAGACCGATGGTCAATCAGAGAGAGTAATCCAGATTTTTGAAGACATGCTTCGTTTATGTGTACTTGATTTTCAAGGTGATTGGGAAGACCACCTACCGTTATTTGAGTTCGCATATAACAACAGTTTTCAGTCGAGTATTGGGATGGCTCCTTATGAAGCTTTATATGGTCGTATATGTCGTTCACCAATTAGTTGGACAGAGGTGGGAGAAAGAAAGGTTGAAGGGCCGAAAATTGTACAAGAGACGACAGATAAGATAAAGGTAATTCGACAACGGTTACTGACAGCTCAGAGTAGGTATAAGAGTTATGCCGACAAGCGCAGACGGCCGTTGGAATTCGATGTAGGAGACTTGGTGTATTTAAAGGTGTCACCTTCAAAGGGAATAACCAGATTTGGTAGATACGGGAAACTCAACCCGAGATATGTAGGACCTTTTGAAATCATTGGAAAGGTTGGACCCGTAGCTTATCGTTTGAACTTGCCGAACGAGTATGCTCAAGTTCATAACGTGTTTCATGTATCGTTGTTACGCAAACAATTAGTGGAAGATAGAGATCAAATTATGACTCCGACATCGAATGAGATTCAGAGTGATTTAACGTATGCCGCATATCCGGTAGAGATCTTAGACCGGAAGGATCAAGTATTACGAAATAAAGTAATATCGAAAGTGAAAGTGTTATGGTGTAGTCAAACTACGGAAGAGATGACGTGGGAGATAGAAGATGAGATGCGTACTCAGTATCCGCACCTTTTCGAGACATGAGGTATAAGTTTGGGGACAAACTTCTTTTAAGGGGGAGAGTATTATAACACCCACATTCGTTTTATTGCTTTTGCATTTCATTGTCATGCATGATAATGTGATGTGGCGTGTCCTATGACACATGTTTGGGTGAGTTTTGACTCACGAGTTGATTTGGGTGTCTGTATTAGAGAACCCTTTGAAACTATTGGGATTGAGAATTTGTTGTTGTGACGTCTCTCCGAGTATGAGACGGTCACTGTGGAATACCTTAAATGTTTATCTGAAAATAGATGTTTACTTGTGTATTTCAATATCTGTATTATTTTCTGTTTTAGAATATATTTCTGTTGTTAGATTTAGTATCCTGGTGAGAACGAATGAACACGCTATTAATTTGGTAGGCTAATTAGCAACTTCGGAAACGTCATATAGAAATTCACGTTTTAGCGACCAAACGAAACTTAGTCGAAAACTTTTATAATTTCGAAGTTTCACTCGTAAAGCTATGAATAAGCTGTATAGAAAGTTTCAGAGACTGATTAGGAGTTTTGAAAACTCGTGGGGAGGTAAACGTAATTTCCAAAAGAGTTGCCTATATATAGATAGAGATGAACTTAGATATTTTTCATAAGTTTAACCTAAATTCCAAAAGGAGGCCAAAAGGGGGCTAGAGGGAGATTTGATTGCTTAGAGCTTTGCGACGCCAAACGACGACCTTCCGTCAGTCTGGTTTCTCCCAGATTTCATATTTGAGTTCCTCGAGGTAAGAACTTCGTTTTGATACCTATTAGGGCCTGTTTGGCTAAGTTTTCCAAAAAGTTATTTTCTAGAATTTTTCATAAAAGTTGATAAATGGAATTCTGATCCATAGGAATTGTACTAGACGGACTTCTACACATTCTTTGTACACGGTTTTTCTTCAGATTGAATTATAGGAGCGTTATTTGGAGGTGAGTGATTCAACTATGTTTTGGAATGATTTCTTGGCATGTATTCATGTTATGTTTGAATAGCATGTATTTAATTCTTAGAGATATATTGTGTAGTTCATATTGGGCATTTATATTGATAAGTAGGCTCAATAGCACGGTAATATGTTTTGATTACCGCGAGCATGGTGATATGTATTTGAGCATGTTAAGTTGCTTATTTGGGTCAGAAGGAGCAGGTGGTCACCGTGCCATTTTGTGGAGCCGATATAGGCATTAAGGTCGCACGATTGAAGAGAAGAATCGTGGGTCTTACCCTTTCGCGTGGACTTATTGGCGAGGAGTCACGGATTGGGAGTATGGACGGGCACGTGAGTCTCCGGCGACTGGTATGAAATGTAGAGATGTGAATGCGGACATGTTTATCATTCATGTACATATGTTGATTTATTCACTAAGCTTTAGCTTAAACAAATCGAAATATGTGTGGTTATTCAAATAACCATTTCAGGTGTTAATGCTGGCGAGGAATTGGAGAAGTGAGCACGAGGGTTGGGAGTTCGCTTGGGAGGCAAATTGAATGTAAATCTTGTAGTTTTGGGATCTTAGAAATGTTGTAATAAGAATTTGGTTGTTTTAACCCATGTTTAACTTGGTATGATATAATGGATCTAGAACGTTGTATTAGACTATAACATGTTGTAATTATGTTTGGTAATGCTTTAATACATTTAAGATTACTTTGGACTGAGTTTGAATTGAGTGGTTGATCATTGGATGGAAGTTAGGAAGCTTTTAAACTTGTTTTCTGCAGATTGGGCTGCTGCCAGGGGAGCAGTCGACTGAGCAGTTGACTGAACCCATGAGCCTGTTAGCTACTGCTTCTTATTTTAACAAAAGCAGTCGACTGGACCCCTCAGCAGTCGACTGGACCCCGCATCAGTCGACTGGACCTCCAGTTTCAGTCGACTGGAATTGCTATTAAAATCCTTGCCCTCCTCCGTCGACTGAGCAGTCGACTGAACCTCTGGTTTTAAAATGTGTTTTATTTTTCCGCTGCGTGTGTTCTTCAAACCTAATTTTGGGAACGTTAATGAATTGGTTTAGCCTCGGTGGCGTGCCACGGACTCCGGTTCCGCTATTGTGGGACCGGGCTGTGACAGATTATGAGTGCTCACTCGTAGGAGGTGGGAGAAAACACATGCGTGTGTATAATGGTTGTGCATTTTTGTCCATTTTTTTGTAAGGACTTTTCTTTGAAATGTTTTCCTTATTGGACCTAATGCCAAATAAGTGTCCTAAAACGGTCTTATCGCCAATTACCCTTTTTAATAATTGTATGGTTGTTACGTGAAATCTCACTTATAATGCGTTAATGATCAAAATATAATTATCTAAAGACAAACTAATCTTTCCATAACTCTTTTAAAAAGCAAATATGTTCATACATTTTATTTTTTTGCCTTTTTTTTAAAACCATAAAAAAAAAAAAAAAAATCAAAGAATCTTTTTAAAAGGCTTACTAAGGATCAAAGTGAGATTTTAGAGTTTGAAAATGTTATAAAAAATTTAGGAAGGATCCAGATGCATATAATACTAAATACCTTTGTCCCCACCTATAATGCACTGAGATACAACGAGTTGACAAAACATTTGTAAATCCAATTTGGAATTCAAATTTAATAATCGAATCATTACTGATCATTTCCATTAAGTATCCGGCCTGTTGTTTGCTATCTCCTATGTGTATGGAGCAAAACAAAACTTAAGAAGCTCTCCAAGTATTTAATTTAATTTTTTTTTTAACATTCCCTTTTGTTGGTGGTGGCCACCCAAAATAAAATTTCCCAATTTTTGTTTCTTCGGATATTCATGTCACTTGTCATTAAATACTCCAACATTATCTTAGTATAAATCACATTTCCGAAAGTCATACTTCCATCTAGGAGACCACATAACAAAGTTTGATACGGTGTACTTGAAGCCTGAAGGTACTTTATTTATTTATTTATTTATTATTATTAATTTTTTTTTTTTTTGAGAAATATGTACTTGAAGGTACTTTCAAAACGCAATGAAACAATTTGTTCTAACAATAAGTTGGGCTAATTATTAATTATATTTTATCCCTTGTGGTTAGATCTATTTTCACTTTACCCCTGGACTTTGAAAGTGAACACTTAACATCTTATGATTTGGAGTAAAGTGAAACTGTAAAGATTTCTCTCAAAACTGATGAAAATTCTAAAATTGGCTTAAAATATTAACATGCTTAACTCCCTTTGTAAGGTTAATTTTACAACAAATCTCCAGTGGGGATAATGCTGCCATTTAGCTCAACTATTTGGGGCTAATTTTGGGATAACTGCCTATGTGGAGTTAATTTTGACACTTGAACTCTCATTTGTGGGACTAATTTTGACATAAATTCCCGTGTGGGGGCTATTTTGAGAGAAATCTTTACAGTTTTATTTTAATCCAAAACCATAAGGTGATAATTGTCCATTTTTGAAATGCAGATGGGTAAATTGAAAATAGATCTAATCATAGGGGGTGAAATAAGTTTGACGTTATCTAACTAGTCACCTATTTATTTATACATAAGTAAAAATTTTATAAGTAAAAATTGTATCACAACTTAACAACTTGTAAACTAATACAAGTGAACAATAGAATGACATATAACATGAGCACATATTTAAACAACACATTTGTTTTTTGTTTTTCAAGCGACACTCAAAAATTTTATAAATAGTATGAATCGTGTGAATCGAATTGTGAATCATCGTGAAACTGACTATTCAGACCAATCCAATGCAATCTCTAATTCATATGCATGATTCGAATCAATGCAATTAATGAAACAATCTGACGATTATTCCTTGTAATGACAACATTAAAACAAAAACCTTCCGACTCATTATTAATTGGCCGTTGTCACAACTAATATATGGGGACAATATTTCAATACTTCTTTTTAAAGGTATTGTCAAGTCTAGTTCTAAAATTTATTGTATATATCTAACACAGACAATGGCGGATATAACGGGAGAAATTACACTTTTATACATATATTTTAAAAAAAATTCAAATTTTTGTTAAACTTTGTCTCCCAAAAAATATTAGTTAGGCTAAAAAAAAAAGGATTTTAAATATAATATATTGGTCTAATTATACTTCATTCTCTAAAAAATTGAAATAAAAGAACTTATAATATGCAATATATTATCCTCATTACAAATAAAGCTAAAAATTTTTGCCTCAAGGGTAACTCTGTATAACTGTGAGTTCTTATACATAACCCCTAACCAAAATTCATGAATCCGTCACTAAACACAGATATATTTGTACACGTAAACAAATCACACTTTTGTACTGATACTACCTAAGACTTTCCCAACTTATCTTCACGTGCCTGAGGTTGAGTAAGAAAAAGTTGCAGAACAATTTTCTATGTTTCTCTATTTCAGAAATGTCCTCCACCATCAATGGAAACAATCATGCATGGGAGGAACAAAGTGTGTCTACTATATAGAATCTACCTAACACGTGTCTACCTCTATACCCTCTATTGTTCTATCTTTTTTAGTTTGCAATCACTACGTGGGCCCCAAAAAGAAGTTCTCATAATGATACTCACCTTTCATCACCGAATGTATATGGGCAGGTGTCTAATATTTACATGCTCAATTGTACTGTACGTTGATCAATTTGTACTTATGTGGGTCGTTTAGTATACAAAGAAAATTTAGATCATGTGATGGAGTCAAATCATGTGCGTGATGAGATTGGAAAATTTTGTGCTTTCAAAGAATACTATAATTAGTTTGGGTAAATATCTGGCTTTGATACATATATTTTCTTTCACGTTTCAAGAATTTTAATTATTTTAATTTTGAATTTTAGAATTAAATTACCCCCTCCCTTTAACATACTGTTGGAGAATTTTCTAGACTCTAATACTAAAATTGAAAAATAAGAGAGATAAATAATATTCATAAAATATGAAAAGAATTATATGTATTAAAGTCAAATATATGAGGTAGGTGATATTTATTCTAAAAGTTTTGGACCCTAGACACCTGCCAGTGAATAGTCCCAGTCAAACTGTGCTTGAGAATGTATAGGGTGGGGTATATATACACGTTCATTTGTATGTCCTTAGGCATAACACTATGATATATAGTCCAACCAAACCACCTATGTAACCTTCAAACTAAAGATTCAGTTTGGAAAAGTAAAAAATTCATTTTGTGATTTATAACTGAACCGTTTTTAGAAATTTAAGTATTTTGTGAATGTCAATTTTTTTGTATAGGAGTATGTGCACATTCTAACAAGTGTCTTAAAATTAGTTCTTAACCAATGTGTTTAAATAGAAGTACAAAAAAAACAAGGCTATAATTTAAAGGTCATTATAAGAAATGTTCATTCAAAATTCAAATCTGCGCACCTTTTGTAGTACATTTGGGTGGAAGACTTGAAGCATCTAGACTTTGTTAGCTCGTAACATGCTTTTTGAATTTTAAATTACTTTTTTGAAATGTATACACAGACTAATATACGCGTTTTGTGTTCTGGTGGCACATTTGAAACAAATAAAAAAAAAATGTACATTTGAATAAAAGTGACTAAATAGAACTCTAGTTGAAATCATAGACAATATGAGTTAACTGGATTCAAGGGGGATTCACCTCCACCTCCTAGTGGGTCTCACGTCAATGATTTCCAAGGATCAATGTAAGTATTAAAATCATAGGAAGGATGCTAAGAATATACTACTATATAGACTTCTTTTGATATTCATAAAATGCATCATTTGGATTTGAGCATGGTTGAGAAGATCATGCTGTAGATTTACAAAGTGAAACCATATTATAAATCTGGAGTGAATTTGATAAGAAGGGCAGTTGTACCTTGGACAAAGAAGTATGCATCCTTTAAATTACACATTTAATTATCTGCACAAAAAATATCTGATTTGTTCGGCCCCTCTTTGTGTTTTTCAATTTATCCCTTTTAAACTCATCCTTAATATATATATATTTTTTTTAATTTTCATGCAAACAAAGATCTGATTTGCTCAATTATCCAAACTATTAATCAAGCCCTTATAGATAATCTTTTTGCACATGTTAAGAGTTCTTTGTTCTATAAGTGAAAACTAGTGAAAGAAAAAAGAAAGAAGAAAGAAATTAATCATATTATATGACAAGAATATTAACTTTGTTTAAAGGGCCATAGAGAGGTTCGTTTTTCTTTATATAATTATGTTTAACTCTCTATCCAATATATGTAAAACACATTAACCATGCTGTTTTTTAAAATATATATATATGTATGTATATCGGATTAAAAAAAAAAGGGGAGCGGGGGGGGAGATGGGGTGGTTTGTGTGGTTGGGATTTGGGAACATTTTCCCCGAACTCTTTTAAATATTCATAAATGTGTGCCCCTCAAAATCAAATCCTAACTGTGCCCTTAATAACAACCCACGCATACATCTTGTTAGAATAATAACAGAGAGGGAGAGAATGAGACAATATAAGATTGAGTATTATATTGAATGGTGTATTTAATTATACATAATGCATCTTTATATAGGCTAGTAAGGGGACCTAGAGAGGGAAAGAGAGAAGTACAATATGTAGTACGACTAGAAGTACAATGTGTAGCATGACTAGTAGTACATAATGAATCTAGACATAGAGTGGAGTAAGGTGGAACAATGGATGAACTTAGATTAATATTCTTACAACCCCCCTCCCCCCAAACTCAAGGTGGAAAATGGAAACAACTTGAGTTTAGAAATTGAATCATGAAGTCGTCTTGAAGGTAGAGCCTTTGTGTTGAACAGTGGAGTGAGTCGGACGGTGTTGTTGATGGTTCGGTTGTAGAGGGTGCTTGAGGGACTAGTGGGAAGAGGTTTGGTGGCGGTCAAGAGGTGGTAGATGAAGGCCCGACAGCGTAGGAGGCCGGGTGGTGAAGGTGGTGAATTAAGGTCTAGGCGGTCGGAGGTCCGACGGAGAAAGAGTCCTAGTTGTGTAAGATCCGGTTGATCAGAGGTCCGATAGAGCCCGGATTGATGAGGTTGAGATCCGGCCAATCGGGAGGACCGATCGAGAGGCCGGGTAGATGAGGTAGAGATTTGGCTGATCGGGAGGTCTAATAGAGAGACTGGTTGATGATGGTTGAGATCTGGCTAAATGGGAGGTCAGATAAAGAGGCGGGGCGGTGAGATTCGGCCCATCGGGAGGTCCGATAAAGAGGCTGGTTGGTGAGGTAGAGATCTGGCCGATCGGGAGGTCTGATAGATAGGCCGATCTGATCAATCGGTTGGTATGATAGAGATTCGACTGATTGGGAGGTTTGATAGAGGCCGGCTGATGGAGGTAATGATGATGATGTGGTGGTTGAGTAAGACCAAACAATGGGCTAGGCTTGGTAGAATGAGTTTGGTTCAGTGGGATGGTGGTGATGAGACATTAGAAAGGGAAAGTGGGTGGCAGACATTGGGCTTGGGTAGATATTAGGTGGTGGGTTGGGCTTGGTCAGTGATGTGGGATGGACTTGATTTGGGTAGATATAAGATCTTAGGATTTGGGCATGAAAGTGGGTGGCAGATTGGTCATATTATGGATTTGTTAGTTCAATGAATTAAAGTGGCAGTTTGGTGGTGAGTGAGGAGAATTGATGGTTTCAATACTGATGACAAATTTGTGATCCTATGGGTGATGATATTGTTAGGGACATATACTAAAAGTCATGCTTTATTTAGTTGATGTATTATTCATTCAATAAAATCAGTTATTCCATTTTTATGAGAATCTATGTGGGCAATGTTTGTATTATATTATTTATTTAATATTATGTATGTGTGTCTCTCATTCTACATAGTAGGTGGTTTGGTGTGTAGAGTTCAGCTTACATACGAAAGATCAGACCATCAGATATTGTAGAATATAATACTTTGGTTTACAGTCTTACATGGGATTGGACACACCATCGGTAGGAGTGCAGCATGGTGCTGTAGTAGTTAGGTTTGTCTTGACTACGAGAAACGGTATAGTTTCAAATCACTATGCTGGTACACTTTGTGTATTAAACGGGACCGATTTGGGGTACTTATCTTTATATATACTGACTTATAAGATGTTTAATCCCTCATGGCTATTATGAGTGCTAATGCTCTAAATCCTAAGTTAATTTGTAGACACGTGCATTTGATATTTACACTTTGATCCCTAAAAGGGTGAGATTCTTAAATGGATCAATATCTCATTGGATTGGGTGACAATATTGATTATGTGGTGCATATAAATTAATGATGGAATCCATGTCTCCATTTTGGAATTGATGATATCCCCTTGAGAAAGCTTATAAGTTTTGATTATGTCAAACCCTGCAGGTAGATTTTGTATCCGACATATCAGATAAGTTAAGCAGAGGATCTCAAGGAATTTTAAGAGATTTAAATATGATTGTCAGTAATTATATTTAATTGATGAATATCTATAATCTTAACGTGGGGAGATAATAAACATTTAATAACATGGAGCTTGAAATATATTTTTGAGATAAGGGTAAGAGTGCAATTATAATTTTTAGTGGTATGAATTATAATTTATGGAAATAGAAATCTGATTCAGTTCGAATTGAGGTTTTCTAATTCCATAAGAAAGCCTATTCCTTATTGACTTATTATGGTCCCTATCGTAGCCTATATATATGATGCTTGGGCTCTTCTCTCAGTTGGCGTTTTTCCATCAAGAGTATTATAACTCGGAATAGAAAAGAGAGTGTAAAAGAGGGAGAGCAAAAAACAGAAAGGATTTCGATAGAGCCCACACTCAGTTTGATATTCTAGTAGCAGTGGAATACGGTAGAAGATCGTGAGCTGTTATCGAGCCCGTGTTCTCGATTCGTCTACTACAGCAATCCGTTTTGCAGTGTAACCCTAGTTCCGCCCTTATAGGGTTATTGTAGCTTTCACGTAAATTTTTGCAGTACCAACTTATATGCGCTGTCAACAGATTCTGGGAACGCAGTTTTCCTAACAGATATAGCTCCAGATTGTTGGTAAGGTGATGAATGGTATATGAAATGGTGGTGATGATATTGTGGGTCGGTGTTGGGATGGTACAAATTATTGGTGATGGAGTGTGTTTGGCTCGGAATGGTAATGGAATATTGAAGGGCTTGTTTGGTTGGTTTGGTTACAGCGGAGGGAGAGCGAAAGGTATGATGTTTATTTGAACGAGGTTCGGCGGATGACATGATTGTCACCTGCCTGGTGGCAGCGCAATACGATAGAGTTGTAACTAAGGGCCATGAGCTTATAGCTCTGATACCATGTTAGAATAATAACAGAGAGGGAGAGAATGAGACAATATAAGATTGAGTATTGTATTGAATGATGTATTTAATCGTACATAATCCACCTTTATATAGGCTAGTGAGGAGACCTAGAGAGGAATAGAAAGAAGTACAATGTATGGTACGACTAGTAATACAGAATGAATCTAGACATAGAGTGTAGTAAGGTGCAACAATGGATGAACCTAGATTAATATTCTACTAATATTCTAACACATCTATATCTGTCTAAGGATCCCCGGTCGCATGGCTTGGGGGTAGCACCCTAGCAACGCCTGCGTGGCGCTGGCAGGATCACATGATGATTTTTTTATAAGTTTTGAAGATGCAGAAAAAAAAAATTAATAATAATAAAATAAAAAAATCATGTGGTTTTCTACCAACGCCATGCGGGCTGTGCCCACGGGATGTGCGGTCGAGGATTTAAACAAATTATATATGCACATGCATGAATGTACTTGGAGAAAGATAGGGTGGAATCTCTAGACTTTTAGGCCACGTTTGCAGGTCGGATAAAATTTTCGAATATGTCAGAATAAGGTAGCATTGAATAGGATAGTAATACTGTCGGATAAGGTTTTATGTTGTCTTGTGTTTGGAATGTGCTGGATTAAACTATCAGATAAGCTGTTATATCCTAATCTTGTGTTTGATTGTGCCCGGATATAAGTTCCGGAAAATAACTAAATTACTGCTTTTTAACACAATGGGGTCTAAAGAAAGAAAAAAAAAATGAAAAAGAAAAAAAGAGTAGATCTAAAAATGGGGAAAAAAAAGAGTTCTGAACAAAAAAAAGAAAAAGAAAAAAGAAAAGAGATCTGAAAATGAAAAAGGGGAAAAAAAATGGATCTGAAAAAAAAATGAGAGAGGTCTAAAAAAAGAGAGAGATATCGGAAAGGAATAAAGAAGAAGAAGAAGATCTAAAAATGAAAAAGAAAAAAAAAAAAAAAAAGAGATGAAAAAAAAAAAAAAAAAAAAATCAGATCTGAAAACAACAACATATAAAAAGCAAATCGGAAAATGAAAAGAGAGGGAAAAGCATATATAAAAATGAAAAAGAAAAAAAAAATGATCAGAAAAAAAAATGAAAAGGAAAAAGAAAAAAAAAATCAAATCTAAAAAAAAAAAAAAAAAAAAAATTTTTTTTTTTGTCCTAAGAAGCTGTCCCAAACTTCTAATCTCACTTAATACCACCTCCCCTCATGAGTTAGAGTTATTCCACTCTCTGTGGGATAAAACCTAATTCAAGATTATTTTATCATGTTCAATGATGCCATCAAACGCTTGATAAAAGTTGTCCTATATTATCTCTTATCTTTATCTGACCATCAAACAAGTCTATTCCGGCTATTCACATAATCGCCCATAGATAAGCCAACAAAATCCAACCTACAGATAACATTTGGATATTTGATGTCCCACACTACCACAGTCTCCCAGGAACATCATGTCCTCACCTTAATCTGTGATGTCTAGCTACAATTATCCATTCTCTGTGTTTCTCTCTTTTTTACCCATATTTGGTAGTAAACAATGTGCATAGTTGCCTGTTTACGTACAATGCCCTAAACCTGAGGTCTACTTTAGTTGGAAGAGAAATGATTCGGAATAAATGAGCCAATAGTAAAATAAGAGCATCTTCGATAATAACAGCTAGTAAATTTTGGATAATATTATGTGTACATAAATTGTGTATATAAAGATAAATTGTGCATATAAAAATTTGAGTCATTCATTTCAATACGAGTCATGCTTGCATACATGGGAACCACCAAAGCGAATGATCCAAATCTTTATGTGCACCAATCATTACTCGTAAATTTTAGCGTCAAACTTATTTCCCTATTCTATCATTCCCTTTCACCCAACACTAGACTTTGGGTTTCTTTTCTGTAAACTTACGTCCTCTTCAACCCCCATCTAGAGAATATGCTTGGTCTAGTAACAAGTCTGGGATAGCTCTCACAATAATAATGTTAGACCCACACTCTGTGGATTAATGGAAAGTGGAGAGAGATTGTAAATTGGTGTGGATCCCAATAGATTTCACAGACTCTCTCCTCTCCCCATTAATCTACGCCCATTTATCTACGTCAAAGTGTAGATGGATGTGTGTGAGATTTGAATATGAATTTAATATTATCCATTATTTAAAGAAAAAAATTGACCATCAAGAATGTAGTCAATTCTCTCTCCTATTTATTAGCTGGATAGCAAATATTTAAAATAGCTATCCAGTTGGCTAGCATATTAGAGATGCTTTATTGAGTTTTCGCTTTTCTTTTTTTTTTTTAATATAGTTTTCGTTCTCTATTTTGGCTAAAAATTGAATTCCACTAAGTTGTGCTACAATAGTTTTGGCAATGATATAGCTTAAATAAGTTAGTCTTATATTTATGATATAAAATAGAGTAATATTTGGGTGATAAACACTTTTTACAAATACACTTTATCTTTTTTTTGGGTGGCACCGCGGGGGCCGAAGAGAGATAAGAGTATTTGTAAGTGTTTATAAAAAGTGTTTGTCACTCTAACATTGTTGTATAAAATAACAGATACTATATTGTAACATCAGTTTCTTTTGTTTTTCCTCTCTTTGATTCCATTACTAGCCAGCAAAATCGGAAAAAAAAAAATTTAATATTAGGCACACAATACCAATCACAACACAAATTTTAATCATCCTTTAAATATATGTATCTTGTGCTTTCCAAAAAACTTATGATCCCTCTGTGAAAAATTCACACAACATAAAATATATATACATATTTAAAGCATATATTATGATTTGTGTTGTCATTGATATTATGTGTCTAGTATTATTGAGAAAATAATAAATAGAGTAACATTTGGGGCACTAACAAATTCTACTAACACTTACTAACACACTCTATCTCTCTCCTAGTGGCACTGTGGGGTCTGTAGTGGCCCCCACAGTACCACTAGGAGAGAGATAGAGTGTGTTAGTAAGTGTTAGTGAGATTTGTTAGTGCCCCTAGCATTGCCCTAATAAATAATTGTCAGAAATTTTAAAGGAGGAGGAAAGTAAAAATTTATATAAAAAAAAAAAGAAATGACTTTTCTCAATTGGATACTTACTTACGGTGGATAAAGACAGTTCATCGCCATTGATTTTGACCGATCAATGAAAAGAAGAGATATATTTCTTGGTCTTCGTTGATACATGTATTCAAAACCATATCAAGATAGATACATTCCGGATTCATCACCAATCAATGAATGAGATCTTATAATTGGGACCCACCTGATGCCATATCACAAATTTTCCAGCTGGATGGGATCTGCAAAAGTGTGAATTATTTGATTGTATTGTTTATTTATTTAATTTTTTTTTTTTTGGAGGTTTGAATAAATGGGAATCTCGTCTTTTAGTTTTAAGGGCACCTCCAAACGAAATGTTAAATTTTAAAATGTCAAATAAATTTGAAAGTTTGGGAGGCAATTTGACATATTAGATCATCTCCAATGAATGTCATTTCTCATGTGGCATGCCAAGTGGTAATATTTGATTATTTTTACCCCTCCAACTGATATGCTAAAATCTTATATGCAAATGGCATCCTTGCTCATTTGTCAAAAATGGCTTACCAAAAATTGCCATGTCATTTGCACTTTTTCTATTAAAAAATTATCACAATGATTTGTGAATCTAATCACTTAATTTGTTAAATGAGTCAAAAGTATAAAAAAAAAAATTATAAAATAATAAATTTGGCATATTGGTAGTGTTTATCTTCAACCAAAATGCCAACCAAAACTGATAGCTAAAACACCATGAGTAAGGGTGTGTCTGATATGCCAATTAAATGCAAAATTGAAAACTTTCAACACTTATTCTTAAATTTAAATCTCAAATGCTTCTCAAATACATGTGATAGAAGGACCACCTTCAATAATAATGGGACAACTTCAATATTCTCCAACAAGTCTGCTGCTACATGTATTTTGGAAGCATTTGCGATTCAAAATTTAGAAAGCATAACATTACTCTTTGATAATATATCGCTCCAATGAAAAAGTAGTAAAAAAAAAAAAACCTACTGAAAACTTCCAAGTAAAAAATTTCTATTGAAAATAAAAAATCATCGAATGCAGTCTAGTTTACCACTTGAAATATTGCTTTCAATACTATAAATTCACATCCTAAAATTCTTAGGTACAAAAAAATCACCACTTAATTTTTAGCTTTATCAATCAGGACCAAAATGTCATATTCTTTACAAGAAAACCAGAACTTTAAACATTGTTTACAACACTACAAATTCAGTTGCTAAAATTTTCAATACTAAAAAAGCAGCACTTAATTTTTAGTCTTATCAAACCGGATCTAAATGTCATATGCTTTACAAGAGATTACTATACCGAGTACAAATGACTATTATCCTTTAGATAAATCAGATTTGTTTAAAAAGAGCCCTGTAAAAGATCATTTACTTACTGGGGATACAGCTGTAGTACTAACAATTTTCATTTAACTTCATCTAAATGGCTTTTGGTACAGTATAAATGTATAATCCAAATACTTTGAGAGGCTACTTCTAAAGATAAGGTAACCAGAAATAATAAATAAGATTGCAAAAATAAGAAAAGAGAAATACAAGTACAAGCCGTCGTAAGCGGCTACTTTTCCAACATCAATAAGAACGCGCTAGAACTCATGAGCAGCGTGCAATGGCGATGGCAAAAATACAAAACAATGACCCCGAGCAGAACGTGAGAGACTGAATTTGATTCTGTTAATTTCAGTCTGAAATGCTGATTGATTCGAATCGACCGTGGAGTTCACAAAGTATCACCAAACAAGGATTTGAATTTTCACGCTCTTTTTTCATAAGTTTTTTCGAGGATCGGGACTCCTGGTCCGTATATCAAACGACAACGGTCATTGAATGAACCAACAAGACGAGAGACCACCTCCTTAAAGAACATGGATGAAATCTGTCAACCAGAAACCAGCAACTAAGTTAGAATGCTTCAAACTACTATTCCAACATAATAGGAACTACACTTCAAACCACTAAACCTTCAGAACTGAAATTCTATTGAATGACCAAACAATTTTCACTGTTCATGTGAGGGAATCTGGTTTGAAGTCGTTTCCAATTTAAGTATTACTTTAGCAAATCTGAAACTTTAATGCTAACTTGGTAATGATACCAAAACATCATCATGTTCTAATTCATCATCAGGTTCTCATTGCCTTTCGACGACAGCAGAAGCACTAAAGGAGCTTGACTCCTACGGGTCAGACCTTTGGCAGATGGGTCAGTTATCCAGGTTTAAAGATGTGATTGTAGCTTAGTCATTTTCCCCAATTTCTCATTCATTGTATCAACAATTTTAGGCTCTTCTTTTTCTACTTGACAACGTATTAGGCTGCTGCAACACGTTGGAAGAAGTTACTACTCAACTGGACTATCATGCTTTTGATTTCCATCTAGACATCTAGTAGAATTTTTTTGCCGGCCTTAGTGCTGCACTTTTGAATAGTGAAATTCTTGGTTTGTATTACTTTTTGAAATTGTGGAGCCTTTGTTATTGTGCTTGGCCTGTGAGCCTTTTTATTTTTATTTTTATTTTTATTTTTATTGTGCTATGCCTTTTTATTGGACAATGAGCCTTTTCATTCTGTCAAATAAATTGCGAGTTAACAGGGTCTATTGTTGAAAAAATAGAGTAGAATTTGTCGAAAATTTTTCAATGTAGGTTTTTTTTTTTTTTTAAATAAGATACAGGTATAGAGTTAATAACATTTTTTACTGCACAATTTAGACTTAGGCAAACCTTTTTTCCGGGGTAGTGCCCTCGGGCACGGGCAATCACTAGTTCTATTATAATTCATAACCAACTAGAACGGTGAAACAAAGTAACGTGGAAGTGCATGTCTGAAATTCATGATAACTAAAATTGAGACAAAGTCAACAAATTATAATTGCCAAATGATAAACCAAGGTCCATGACAACGCAACTATGTAGATAGACATGGTTATATATAGTTATACACAAAAAGAAGTATATCTTACAAAGTTAGCAAACTACAAAGCAAAAAGTTACCTACTCGCCGTGGTACGAAAAGTTTGTAATAACACATTTTGAAGTGACTTGGAATTTTCTGAGGCTTTCCAAAATGAAGTTTACAAAGTGAATTTTGAAAAAATCTGGAGTATCCAGACAACCACTTAAATAAACGTGTGCAAGATCAGAAAATCAATCCGAGGAACTCCGAGTTACATCAGTTTCTTGAACCTCATGGTCACTGGTACAACTGAAAGAACAAAAAATTTGTCTTGAACCCAATGGCCACTGAAACAACTGAAAGAAAGAGAAATCCAACAAGAGACTCTACTGTTGGATATGTAAAGATGCTTTAACTTCACCCAAACGTAGGCATACGCACGGCATCCATGACAAACATGGAGTATGAAATCGGATAGGCAAACTGCAACAAGTAGGAACTTTGATACAAGTGGCATACTGTAAAAATAGAGTATAGAACAACCTAACGACATCCCCTTAGCAGAGGGGTAGTTTAATTCTCACTCCTACCAAGTTAACAACTGAGTAATGCCTCTTTTCAATGATTCAGAAACCTGCTTTAAGCACACTGTCCCCATGTGTTCCACAATGAACTTGTCAATTCAGTCTCCATACAAGTTAATCCAAACGTGATGTATCAAAAGGGGGGCATAATTCCATTTCTATACATACACAAGGCATTAATATATTAACATCCACAGAGTCTTACTCTCCAAATGCACTTCCAAAGGTAAACCAAACATGCAAGAACCTGAATGTCTAACATGCAGTGCAATGCAAACAACACATTGACACTCTTCTCGAATTTATACACAAACTAATAACAATGATGGTTTTCAGACTGCAAGTAATTAAACTTTGTGAAGCAAAAGTAGGATTGACTTGCCTGTGATTTTCATATAGAAAGCTAAAATTCGCAGAATTGAGCTTTTGGGGTCATTACCTGCCGATAGAGTGGTGATTGGAACTTAAAATCCACCAAGAAATAAAGGTTGCAACTTCCTGGGACAGGCCCCGGGTTGAAATTCCAAATGTTAATCAAATGGTCAAAAAGGTTACTTTCTGAAGCAGTTGTCTGAAAGCAAAAGAGAAGAAGTGAGAGTAATATATAAAAAGCAGTTCAAGTAACATGTAAAGGCTCAAAGAAATGGCATTATGATCATGTAACAGGTAAAGACTCAAAAGAAATTGCATTATGATCAAACCCAACAAAACCATGCATGTGCATACTAAATACGACGTCTGTAAAATTCAGCATAGTTGTTATAGTTCAAAAGTAAAAGGTCTTATATGACATCCTCGCATCTTCATTAATGCCCTTGCCTAGACCGTTGATGTAGCTGAGTGCAGCAAGTGTCCTCATTATGTTCACTTACTTACCTTAGTACTCCCTCGATATACACATCCAACTTCTTTTCAAGTTTTGTATATCAGCATACTGTATCCGCATCCAATATCTGTGTTCTGGTGTTCGAAAGCCTCCTACTCGTCAATTTCAAATTTTCTTGCCTTTTCTTCACATTGAATTGAACAGTACAAAATTTCAGTCTAGTCATATATTGCTATTCTTTCACTCCTCCAAAACAAATTGATTTAAGACTCAATCAGGATTCCACACACGCACACAGGTCCAAAATGCAAATGATACAGTCAACCAGACACAATGTCTAAAGTTACATGAACAGAATTATCAACGATCAAAAAGAACACAATTTCAAAACAAAATATGGCAAACAAGTGCTCAGATAATTGAAAGAAAAGTTAGTACCTTTATATATTTAGGTTTGTTAAATTCCACATGGGACAGATAACTTTCAACAAGAAATTTGAAACCAATCTCCAACTCAGCATCAAATGATCCATCTGGGTAGTGTCGAACTATCTCTGATCGCTGACACCAGGGGACAAAATCTATATATAAGTCGACAGCAGCAACCACAGCAAACAACTGCTCTGGAGAATACCTGATAACCAAAATCCAATACTAGAATGATATCCGTTTTATGGAATATGCTAGTTTACAGTGAGGTACCATCGAGATTATAAAGAAAATGTTTTAAAAAGAAAATATGAAGAGCACATATGGGGAAAGGAAATATCCCAAGTACATCAGCCAAAACAAAGTAATAAATGTCCAGAACCGACATACAGAACAAGCAAAAACATAATCATATCCCAGTAAGTGATAATATAAGACCAGATGGCTCCGAGATGTAAATAGAAGAATAATAACAATACGAGTGCACTCAAATGGAAGAGAAAGGCGTCACATTATACAGATGCTATTGTCTCACCAAAGAAAACTGTTGCATTGATTTCCCCATTTATTATAGGATATATCATGGTTAGTGTTTTTTTTTTTTTGCTAAAGATCATGGTTAATGTTCTTGTGTAAGTATTAACAGAAAATAAGATTTCTTCTCAAAAGACCAATTATAGACAAATTCAAGGACAGGCCAGAAAAGCAAAAGTCAAGTACCCAACACACCGAATGCTACAGTGATACTTCGTTACCTCATCCGTATCACGTACTAATATATGCAGATATTCGCTTATTTGTACACATGTTTTCCTTAACAGTAGTACATAATGTGCCTCTACATCGTGACATTTCATTGATTGATACTATCATATAGAGTAATGCTATGCTTCCCAAATTTCAATACCAAATTTGGTTCCCAAATGTTTTGCCAGTTGCACCACAGTGGTATGTGGTACCACCAACTACTGCAACACATGTTCTACAACTATTAAAGCATTTAGCAACCAAATTTTGAGATTTAAATCTGGAAAAATAGCATTATTCTACCATGAATAATTTCTCTAGCTAACATAAACAAAAAGAACCCATTTCGAATGCCACTGCCATTAACCCTCAAACATCTTTATAAGAACTAAGAAAGCAAAATGTTGCTGAATTGAACAAAATAACAATTCCAAATAATGCTATGCTTTTCAAATTTAAATCCCAGATGCTTTAACAGTTCTAAACACGTCACATCTACTGTATTACAACTAACAAAGCATTTGGAATTCAAAATTCGGGATTTAAATTTATGAACCATAGCCTTATTCTAACAATGCTTAAATGAACAAAGAAAAAGATCAAAACTTACCCTAAAACGCGCTTTTCCTCATAAACCTTGGCTATGGGACTTCCCTCCTCTCCATCACCACAACCAAGAAAACCCCTCTTTTGAACAGTACTTCCACCACTACCAAATCTTCCCAAACACAAATTGAGATCCCTATTTTCACCAATCAGCAGCTTATTAACAGGTGACGATGATTCGATACCTGCAAAATTGTTCAAGCATCGAATCGGAACATCGTTCCGAAAATGTTCATTGATTTTGAAAAACCTATTCAATTGAGTAATACAATTTCTGCGCCAAACCAGTCGCCTGAAGGCCTTCGACATCGCCATCAACAGACTAACAATTCGAAAACCGTAGATTCTTCACACAGAAAGCTCCCAAACCAACATTTTTCGTCAATGTGTAGACCTAATTTCCATTTATCAGCATATGTGCAATTAACCAATCGATACAGTACATATCTGTAACACATAAGCAACCACCTCAAAAAATATTAAAACTTTCAGCTTTGTGCTCTTGTGTTTTTTTGTGAATTATTAAAAAAATAATAATAAATAAACAACTAATTATATTTTGGTCAACTTTGCGGCTATTTACAAGTGAATCAACTATATTATATTTAATTACATTTAAATTCACAATATACCGGCTAATTACATGTTGATAAACTTTTCCTTCCAAAAATTATATCCAATCAACTTTATTACGGCTATTTACATTTAAGTCAACTTTTTTTTTTTTTAATGAATTCAGTCAAATTTTTTAATGCAAATTCCAAAATTAATCTACTTTGGTATTCGGTATTGTTCGCTCTCGAGATATGTATGATTCAAGTGCAAATCAATCACAACAAGTAATACTCGGATATGTACGAGGTCGATTTGCACGGGGACTAGACCGGAAGATTATACTTTCAAGACTCGAATACACTACTATCGTAACTAAAAAGAAGGAAAAGATGGTTGGTTTGAAGGTGTGTAACTTCTAAGACTAAAACTAGCATGAAGTAAAATTAAAGTAACAACAACAACAACAACAACAACAACAACAACAACAACAACTAATTACGTTAACTAATTTAAACAACGGCTAAAAATTAACCACAACGAGTGAGCTAGATTAACGAGTTTAATTTACTTAAACAGAAGAGGGCTAGGGGTCATGCTACCAACCTTGGATCACACAAGGGTAAGTTTTAGGGATTTTGAGGGTACTTCTCAAGTGAACAAAGCTCCTCGGAGGCTAACAATCAAACATGTGAGTTGTCAACCCCACTATGAAAGATAAAAGCTTTGAGGGGACTAAGGGCGAATGTTGGATTGGTAATATAGATTCAATAACCCCCATTGGATGACAATGGAGATAAAGAAACAAACATATTACAAACCCAACACTCTTCAACCACTTAAGAAGATCCAACCCCTTTAGACTTTCAAGAAGCACAAAGATCCATAGGTGGGTTCATGACCCTAACTTAGAAAACTAGCTACATATGGATTTTATTATAACAACAAGAAGGTAAGCAATTAATGAGTAGAGATACATCACCATTAATGAAAACAATTACTTCAAGAGAGAGAGAATCCAATAAATGACTTCAATTCGATCGGTTGAATGCCCCTCTGCATTGAATCTTCAAATAAGAACACATGAAATGGACCGGTCGAATAGGGCATTTTGACCGGTCGAATGCTCCTCTGCATTGAATCTTCAAAGCTTCTTAACTAGTTTGCACATTGATCACTCAAATTGCCATAACTTCTCATTCCTGAGGTGAAATTCGCGGCCACGCAATGAAGACTCACAAGGCTAGCTTTATCAAGTTGAGAACGACCTCCAAACATGAGGTTTTGGAGTCCAAAATTGAGCTTGAAATGGCTGCAAGGGAAGTGATCTTCAACCGAGGCTTTGCCTCCCAACTCGGATTGCCAAAAAGACCTACAAAATACTCACATAACCCGTGTAAAAGATGTAAACAGTAGAAATGAGGGTTATGCAAGAAATGCACTTAAATAATGTACTTAGAAGCTCCAAAAATGGTATTTTGCACAATTATAAAGTTATACTCATGCAAAATATGTGATAAATCACACCCCCCTATTAGCACATTGCTAGTCTCTAGCAATTAAGCGGAGAAAAGATAGCTCTAAGGATATTATTCAAACGCTTTATTTTAAAAATAGTAGAGATAAACCACTTTCGTGGGGAGTACGGTTGCATTGAGCCTTGCAACAAGCCGTTAAACCTCTAGGTTACCCCTAGAGGCAGAGTTTTGTCTCCGGAGGGTTCTCAGAATGATACCCACAAATAAATGCTTCCTCAAGATAGTTGCCAACATATTGAAGTGTAAAAAGCTCAACAAAATCAAGAGGTTTCCAATGGATCTTAGCAAAGTGACATGTAAGTTCCCAAAAGTCCACAAACTATGGAGATTATTAGAAAACTTCATTTATTCCAACTCTCAGACGTTCTTGGTAAAGGTTGCATGCCCACAAGCATCGACACGGTGCAATGGATTCATAATCCAAATTTCGATCAAAACTACGCTTTAACACAATTCTAACCGGTGATACCCTCAGAAATGAATCACTCGATATGGGTGATACTCTCAAGACATGTGTAGACACCCCAATTTTGACCGACCGTCGAATTTAGGAGAGTGTCACCTCCATGTCCAATGATGATAAGGACCGAAAAAATTTGAAGTATTCCAAGCTCTTCAGAAAGTTCTCCAAACGCGATAAAATTTCACAGAAAGAAGAAAATATCAGGTATTTAAGAGAATTCAGGTGTAAAACACCATTTTCGAAAAAGATCTTCAAGAATAAGTTTCTTTAAGAAAAAAGGGAAGAAAGAAAAGACCTAAAAAAGGAAGTTCTGCAGAAAAACGGCACACGGCAGATTTTCGAGGCATTCAGTGAATGCCGAGCGGCACTCACGGAGTGCCGAACGACATTCAGTGATTGCCGGCCCGGCACTTACTGAGTGCCACCGATATTTTCTGACTGCCGTTTGCTTTTAAAGTCCGTATTTTGTGGTACAAAACGTATGTGTAGGCGGATAAAAACAAAAATCTGATAAAGTAAGGTTGACGAAAATACGGCAATCAATAATTTACCGCGGCACTCACTGAGAGCCGCGCGGCAGTCACGGAATGCCGCGACGGCAGTCGCGGAGTGCCGCGGCGGCACTCACGGACTGCCGTGGATAACTTTTGAATGCCGCCCTGGGCAGCAGTCTGTCTAATTTCAAGAAGTACGTATTGTACCACCAAATGGGATGATTACACCTGTCTTTTGCTCCGAATTCACTGAAAATACCTAGGTATTATTGTCTATATAAGGAGAGGTATCTTCATTGGAAAGAGAGGGAACCAAGAGAAAAAATATTGGGGGATTTTGAGAGGAGTTTAGGAGAACTTTTGAAAGAAGAACATTTGGGTAGAAGAGAGAACATTGGGAGGAGAGTTTAAAGAAGAGCTTGGAAGACCTTCAAAAGATAGAAGTTTGAGGATAGTTGGAGGTGATACTCTACTCTTGTTAGTTTTCTTGTATGGATTTAGAGCACTTGCTCTCTTAGTTTCCTTGATTTCATTTCCTTTTTTTTGTTTATACTTTTCTCTTGAGATTCTTGGAGATCTTCAATATCTCTCTTGAAAGCTCTTGAGTTTGATCTTTTGAATCTCATGTAAGCTTATGCTTCACATGGGAGTCAAAGTTTGATCATCACTTCACTTTGTAAACAAATAGATGGATCCAAGTCCATATTCATGACTTGGATTCTCTGACTTGGAATTTCATGGGGTCTTCTCTATATCCTCTTGAAGTTCATGAGCTAGTTCTTTGATTCTTCTTCTCTTTTTCTTGTTTATGTTCTTCTTTTGAGACTCTTGGGGATCTTCCATATCTCACTTGAATCTCATGAGTTTGATCTTTTAGTCTCATGTAAGTTTATGATTCACATGAGATTTAAAGTTGATCATCATTTTAGTAAGAACAAGTAGATGAATCCAAACCCCTACCATGGTTTGGGTCCTCTAAGCTTGAGTTTTCATGGAGTCTCCTTATATTCCTTGAAAACTCATGAGTTTTAGTCATGTCTTGATCTCCAATGACCATTAAATGGTAGGAGAAGTGGTTTGGTTTAAACCCAACTTCATGGTTTAATAGTTGGGGTTAACAAATAAAAGTTGAACTTGACAAATGAAAACAGTGAGTTCACAAACTATTTTTGATCAAAGATTTTTGGTTCGAAATCTAACCGTTGGAATCAAGTGAAACCAATGGGAAAGTGTCTATAACTCAAAGTTCTACCACTAAAATTTTAGTTTTAAAGAGATTTCATGTTTAAAATGGTTTGGTCATGAGTTTTGTGAAGTAACAACAATCTGTCCAGAGTTTCAGCACAGTGACACTCTTTTGAAATAAGTAAACCAATGCTTTAATAAATTGTTTGTGACCCAAAATAATTTTTTTAAAGTAGATTAATGTGTTAGGAAGTCACCCTAGAAAGAGCAAAGCATTTCCGATCTTTTTGCTATTTTTAAAAAAATCAAACAATATCTCTGGACAGAGAGTTGTACATCTCTGAGTGATGTCTGGTGTTTGTTCTTTTCCCAGAGATCTAACCGTTGAAACTTTGATTTTCTTTTTGATTTGGAAACTAGACTCACAGAGGCATCTTGTGTCCAAAATTCACCGACATCAAACCATGGGAAGCATACCTTTTCTTTTTTTAAAGTTCTGGTCTGCTCTCTGCAATTTTCAGAATTTTATGACACATTTGACCAACTTTGTAAATAATGGCCCAAATGATTCTCCTATGACTTAGGGCTTAAACCATATCTTAATAACAATTAATTAGGCTTAAATCCAGAGGCTAAGTGATCCAAATTAGTGAATAAATCCATGTCTTATCCTTGTTCATATTCATTCATGTACATTAATGCTTATAATTAGAACTAGTAATTGGATAAAGTTGGATTTCATGCTTGCTAGATCTAAGCTAGAGAATTAGGATTGATTGTTTGATATCATATTATTATGCGAAGCATGAATGTGGACTAACCTTTGTTTTGTAGCGCTATTAAGGTATGATTTCTAGGACTCCTCTTTAGTTTATTTTAATTTCTCGATTTTATTGATTTTTCAATCTTATGCGCGACACCTTAGAATTAGGAATTGTTTTACTTGTATATATGGATTAGAGACTCTTTTCCTAGGTTTTATCTATTTGCATGCATTTGCACGTTTAATATTCACGGCCGGATCCCGGGTAAGTTCTCTAATTCCCTATTTGCATATCAAATTGCTTGCTACTTGAATTATGTGATTTTTGAATGATATTTTATTAATTGCAATTTTACACCCCTTTAGACATGCTTTTGTAATGTATATCTATACGTATGTATTAGTTGAGGGCACATTTAAATTAATAATTCGATTAAAATGATGTCGAATAGAGGCCTATCGCAAGATAGGATGAGAGAGGGTGTTTTAGTCCGACGGGCTCCTTCCTCTCTCATTCCATAATCCCCGGACCTAGTTAATCTCTGGTTTCCAAAAGATCGGTTTGCTTTTAAATGGTTTCTTAATTTTCCTTTTAAAAATTAAGTGGCGACTCATTTGTTTTGAATTTGATTTTGAGAAAGTATTTTAAAATAAAAAGCTGTGGGTAAAAGAAAGAAAACCTGCGATATCCACAATCTGGCGACTCTGCTGGGGATCGAACCTAGAATCTCTGGTTTCGCAGACCAGGCATTTTCTGATTTTGGGTTCACTTGAGGATTAGACTTGAAAAATGTCCCTTTAATCGAATTAATTAATCTTTGTGTGCCTGTTGCATTTCACTTGCATGTCCAGCCAGTCGATTGCACGGAACTATGACCTTGGAGGCTCGGGGCAACCCGGTCGGTCAAGTCATCATGGGGCTGTGTGATCACCCTTGATCTCGTACCATGATTTGGTATATGAAGCATCCTATCGGATGTGTGTCAAGGGTCCCTTATTTAACCAAAACCCAGCCTGTGCATGATAGTTTCTGTAGAACCTTTCAATCTTAGGAAATCAACTCTTGATTAGGATTATGTGCTAGGGAGTTTTGTATGCCCGGAAGGGATTACTTGAGATGATGACGATACTTGCTTGATGAAAGATGTATAATCTTTTAATCACCTTTTAGTAAATTCTCCTCATGTTCTGCGACATTTGGAGAACATGCCGAACCTTGATTATAAGATTATATTTCTTATATCATGTCTAGTTGAGCATCATTGACCTTGTATGTATCCAAATTCATGGAAAGTACGGTGATAATCCGGTCATGTGATCCCCCTACCCAAAGGTTTTTCTCAAGATTTTCGATTACCTTTTCAAAAAATCTTTTCCTCTTTTCAATTAAAAATTCCCAAATTACCCTTGTTAAGGCATATTTCACTTGATCATCTTCAAAAGAAAAATTTGAAAATCCTTGAAAATTATTTTGGTAGAAGAATGTTCTCAAAAAGCACTCTCAATGATTGTTTTCAAAGGTCTTTTTTTTAACTACCCAAACAAAAAAAAAAATGCTTTTCAAATAGATTTTGAAAATTTCGAAATGACCAACCTCTGAGAAGGTAGTGAGGATCACAATGAGAGGAGAAATCAGCGCACTTGACATGGGTGAGGATCTTATGTGCTTATGTGCTTATGTGTTAGGATTAGGATTTTCTCTTTTTTTTTTTTGACATATAGAGTAGGCACACACACACATGCATTTCATCCATGTGCCATATGTGCGGTGCATGCATTCAGTTGCATCAAACCATCGAAGCATGAACATGTTTGTCACATTAACCAATCTCATTGCATACAACCCCACAACATCTTCCTTCCAATTAAGATCAAAATAATTCCTCGAAATTCCTTGCCTCTTGAAAATCGATTTTGCATGCGGACCTTTCCATGTCATGAATCTGTAAAAAGAGTGGAATAACCAGATCCCCTAGTGAGGACACTTCTAACCTCTTGGGTTCGTCTTCTTGATTTTAGGAGAACATGGACCATCATCTTGAGATTGATTCGCCAATGGCCTTAAGAGATTTGAAAGAGAAAGTGAACAAGCTGCAAGCCACTATTGAGCAACAGAACTTAAGGGTGAATCAATTGGAGAGGGTAACTGACAAGCGGGGGTATTTGTAAAATACAACCACGCTAAAAGAGGAAAACACGCTAATTTAGTTCACAATTCCCTCATATATCTGCAGTTTGGATTACAATGCCAATTTCTACACATTATGATTAATCTATGATAAGTTGTGTGTTTTAGCTGTGATTTGTGCAGATTACTGTCTCTGTGTGAATAATTGAAGGAGCAGGATAAAAGGAAGTGCTTGGCTTTAATGAAGATAACTCAAAGCTGAAAACTGAAGTTCGAGCGATCGAATTCCTCTCAAGCAATCGAGACTTCGATCGATCTAAGATGTTTCAAGCGATCTAAGATTCCAAAAGTTCAATCGATCGAGTGTTTTTGATCGATCGAACATGCCTTTTATCAGATTTTTACGCGCACGCAGCAGAATGAACTTTTAACCCTAAGCATTATGTTTTTAGTATATATACTCGTAATGTATACGTCCATAAGGACGCCCACTATCACTTTTATCAGTTTTTAGAGAGAAAGAGAGTTTTCTTTGATTGTTTTGTAGGTTTACAAGCTTGGATATTGTTTTGGATTGCTTCTTCTCTAGTTTAATCAAAGTTTATCTCTCCAGGTTACCTTATCATTATTTATTTACGTTCTACACTTAGTTAAGAGTAGTGTGATCTGTTAAACTCGTAGTTCGAATGCTAGATAAGTCTTCACCATTCTTTGTCATAGTTTTCACAATTAAAATGCAAACAAACAAACCTTTAATGGATATTTATGTTAAAAATGACACTGAGACACTCCAGACCATGTCTGAGTAGTTCCCAGGTTGGGAGATCATGATGAAACTATGATCTCAAGCCTCTGCCATGCAGCAGTATTATTCCTGTGTTCGATCGATCGCAGTTGGTTCGATCGATCGAAGGAAGAAGATGGTCGATCGATCGAAAGCGCGTCGATCGATCGAACCCCCTTTTTCTTGAGGACATCCTATGCAGTATTCTTAGACTTTTTGCTTTACTGATTTGTTATCAAACTGTCCCCAAATGCTCAGTTTGTCAAAACAGTCTTTAAACTTTAAGCCTTAAGGCATTTTTCTTCAATACCTTTGCAAACCGCCCTCAATGCTAACACCATTGTAGGTGCGAGTCTTAACTATTGTTTTAAACCGCTTTCATGTATTTCAAACTTAACTGTGATGACATAGTCCCGGTCATGAAAGGACTATGGATTCTTTATCCTAAAAGAAAAACGGAATACTGTAGAAAATGTGCTCCATTGAGCTTCAACGTAGTTGCATGGTAGATGGCTAGGTCGCGGTGGATTCGTGTAATCCCAACATTCCCTTTAATTTAAAAGAAAAACCGCTTTCAAATCTCGTTTTAGTTAGTTAAGTAATCATTAGTTTAATTTACTTGCTTTATCTTTAGTAGTTATAAACCGTGGAACTTTGTGTTCTACACTTGTTTTAAAGTATTGAATTTTGTTTTCTTTTAGAGTCTAATCTAGGTAATTTAATTCTCATCTTTCCTCGTGGGATCGACCTGGACTTAATCCAGTTTACTACTTGTACGATTACCTACACTTGGGTATAGCACACAAGCGCACACAGAAAAATATTCGTGTCAAGTTTTTGGCGCCGTTGCCGGGGATCGGCGAAGAGTTAATACTTAGGTTACCTCAATCTCTCTTCATCTATTTCTGTTTTCTTTTACTTTTAGTTCTTTAGGTAAAACACTCTCCTTAGGAACTCTCTTCGTTCATGTCCAACAATTCCATTGAAGGAATTTTTGGAAATCCTTTCTACTTGTCTGACTCCGATAGTTCTGTAAATCCCATAGCTACTCCTACTGAATTAATGGGAGATAATCAAAGTGAACATGGTGATAACGTGGTTGTACCACTTGATGAGGCGCTACGACCTTTGTGCGATCTCATGCAACCAGAACACGCACCTACGCCCTCTTGCATTCTAATCCTACCACACGCTGGCGAATTTCAATTTCGCAATGGGATGATCCAACTTCTTCCCACCTTTCATGGGATGGAAAGTGAGAAGGCGTACTTACATGTCAAGGACTTCGAGGATGTTTGCAAAACATTCTCACAGAATTGTCCTGTGGACGTGACACGTTTAATGCTATTTCCTTTCACCTTGAAGGATAAAGCAAAGGCGTGGTTACTCACCTTAAAACCCAATTCAATCTTCACCTGGCAAGCGATGAACACTGCATTTCTAAAGAAATTCTATCCAACTCGCATGACCACTGACCTTCAATGCCAAATTAATTCCTATAAACAAAAGAGCAATGAAACCTTCACTCAAACTTGGGAACGTTTCAAAGATCTGCTTCTCTCGTGCCCACACCATGGGTTTGAGAAATGGCGAACTATCAGCTTCTTCTATCATGGGTTGAATGGTGAAACGAAAAATTTGGTGGAAACCATGAGTTCAGGCCCATTTGTTCGTAAAAACACCGAAGAGGCTGAAGCCCATTTCGATTGGTTGGCCGAATACGCTCATGAATGGTCGAATTCTGATGATGTCTCACGCTCACAGATATCCTGTGTAGAAGAGAAAAGCCTATACCAACTAAACAGTGAAGATCACCTCATGACTAAATACGAAGAACTAGCGAAGAAAGTAGAGGAGTTAGGCATGAAAGGAGGAAGTTCGAGGCAGAATTTGCCTGAAGAACCATGCGGCACATGCAATATGTTGGGACATACCACTCAATATTGTCCTAATGTGCCGTATTTTCAAGAACAACCCCCCATGGAAATGAATGCCATGCAAGGGTATAGGGGGACATGGAATTCCTATAACAACAATAATTTACAAAACAATAACAATCGATGGAATCACCATAGTTTTGATTGGAAAAATGATGCTGGGACCCAAAATCAACATCATCAACAACAACCTACAATAATAACCAATATCAAGGGCAATACAATAGGCAGTCCCAGCCGTACAATCAAAATAGACCTAATAATTACAACCAAGTGCAACCCTCTAATAATCAACAGGCTAATGTGTACGTGCCACCGCACAAAAAGGTGCAAGAGGAAGATCCTCTCTCTAACGTCAACTTAACGCAACAATTAATTCAAATGATGAGTAAATGTCTGCGACGTTAGATAGGATGGATGCACGACAAGAGGGATCAGGTGGAACATTTTCTGCCCAACCACTTCAAAACCCTAAGGGATACAACAACGGTCCCCCTAATCATGAATAAGCTAAAGCCGTAACTACTGATCTTGTCAGAATCAAGATATAAAAGTATTCTTTACTTTTCAATAGATTTGCAGTGTGGAAGTAAAGGTCGAACCCACAGAGATTGATTACTACAGCGATTTAATTTTTAAAACCTAAGTCTAGTTAATTAGGGAAAACAGATTTGATTTTGAATTTAATTAAACTAATAACAATAAAAGTAAATCTAAACTATGAAAGCAATTAAAAATGTTTTTAAATAATATTTAAAGGAACCTAGGATTGCAAATCCACCACTAGATTCATAATAGGAATATCTATGAATTACTTTAGCTGATTACGTTGGATGAGTATGGAGAATTGTAGCTACAAGCCCAATTCCTCCGACAAGAAGATAATCATGGTTCAAGCACCAACATAATCCATCTGCGGATAGCACGAATTATCTCACACTAAACTAGGGTTGTGATCTAATCCATCTATCCTAGGCATGGACTATTCGGATACTTGATAGCACGAATCAATAAAGCACCATCACATGTAAACAATCTAAACAAGCACAACAAGAATAGATCGTTGAGCACATCACAGTCAAAATAGATCTAAGACAAGAATAAACTTTGAAAGCAATGATTTAATCAATGTAAGTACGATTTATTTATAAAAATCCTCTAAACATATGACTGTCATCCATACATAATAGACTAAAACAAAAGCATAAATAAAACCCTATTACTCATCTAGGGCTTCATTGAAACCCTAGATCAATGATCTAGCCGTCCATGGAAGTAGTAGATAGCAAGAGGTTGATGGAGGAGGCCATGGAAATCCTTGGTCTTCTTCTTCTTCTCCTTGCTCCCCTCTCTTCAATGGCTGGAAGTATGGTTGTAGAATGTGTGTATAATAATTGCCAACCCTCTAATTGAGTAAATTTAGAGATTATATAGATTTACAACATGTTTTGGAAGCCTTTACAACTCGAAACGGACTGAAACGCATGCAATTTACAATCTGGACGTCGTTAAGCAGTCTCGTTTGCACAGGAGTCTTCAGTATACTGAAATACGCAACTTTGGTTTTTGGGCATATCGCGCGAGCGGTCCGCGCGAGCGCGACATTTGGCTTTCGCGCGCGCGGGTCGCGCGATCGATTCTGGGGTTCTCGCGCGAGCGATTTCTCGGATTTCGCGGGCGCGGGTCGCGCGCGCGACTTGCATTTTTCAGCTTCTTTCTTGATACTTTTCCCCCTGCTTAGCCTGGTTTAGCTGATTTCTTCCAAAACCTGTCAGAAACTAGAAAACGAAGTAAAAATATACAAAAACAGGATAAAAAGGCACTAACAAATGCGCGTTAAGGCGTATAATTAGGATTAGTTCTCTCCCGATCACACCCCCAAACCTACATTTTGCTAGTCCTCGAGCAAAACTAAAATAAAAACTACTAATAAAAATCTATTCCATTTTCGTATGGATCACGATTGCATTTAGCGTATGCAACAAGCCTTTTAAACCCCTAGGTGTCCCTAGTCGGACGAGTGAAGTCTCGTGAGGGTTCTCGTCAACAAGTTACCCACAACCATCTTTATTAACTTAAAATTTTAAAAACTTTTATTAAAACGAAAAACATAATATTCAATACTCCTTATTATATAACAAAGATTTGAAATAGAATAACGAACAAAAAGAAATAGAATCAAACGTCTACATACATCATGAAAAACAATCTCAAGCACATGCATCGTATAAATCAATAGAGTTCCTCATAAGATTGCACGTGTGTGATATGGTAATCAAATGAACACGCGCTTATCCTGAACTTGGAATATAACTCGGATAACCGTCTAACTATGTCTCGACTACGAATCTCACAATGTCAATTACACTCTAAAATGAAACACTCAGAAACAGGTGTAATTTTTCTAATATATGTGAGTAAAGGAAATATATTTTCAAAACGATAAATGCTCACATATGACTCGAAAAAGACGCATGACACGAAAGAACAGTAGTCTCATGGATAAGATGCCAACAAACAAGAAAAATTAATCATTACCATGTTTTAATCCCCTCCCATCATTTTCATATCCGAACCATGTTCCCTAGGATCAAATAGGACTTTTCAAAGGTTGTAATGTGGCTCAGGTAATGAAAAACGATAGAACGGATAGGTTAGGTAGTTTTAGAATGGCATTGTAAGGCGTGTTCGATTTCTTTCATTCATCTCTTCTACCAACTTTTCATCTTTTCTTTCTCTCCATTCCTTTTCATTCATTTTCTTTCATTTTTTTTTCAACCTTCTCCTTTTTATTTTGTTTTCTTTTTCCTTTTTCTTTTCTTGCTTCTCAAATGATTATTCATCGAATACCAAACAACTACCCCAATAGCATCTTATTTTCTTCTTCTTCCTCAACACACCGCCTTAATACTACTAAAAGTTGATCACTCTTCCAGTGGTATACTCCAAGTTGATCAAGTTGGAGCTTTTAAAAGAGGATAATGGTGAACAAAGAAAAAGAGGCATTTTAACGGCTCAAAAGGGGGAACTAAGGGAATTTTCATCATTTATCGGTCGGTAATAAACAAAGAAGGCCTAAAATCACTTCCTATGGTTATATGGTTCTTCAATATTTACGACGGAAGATTATTTAGCATGGTAACAACTATTTTAACTTGATTATCAACCAAAACAAGGATACTGAGACTAAACAACAAGTAGATGCGCTATTTTAATGAAATTCGACAAACACAATGTATTTATAACCCTCTAAATAGAAAAGATAGGCTCAAAAGCTCACCGGGCTTAGTCTCCACCATGTGTTATCTAGAAATCCGAATCATATTATAGTTCACAACCAACATGTATTCAAGTGACTACGTGCAGTGCATAGGTTTGTGTGCAAATCTATGATATAAAACTACGATTCAAACAATACATAACTTAAAACGTTACATCATAACTTCAGTAAATATTTAACCACATATTCTCATGTTTATCATTCTATAACAATTCAAAGTTATTAAACAAGAAGTATCGACTTGATTTTGCAAAAACGTCAGTAATATCGTTTATTTAAACACACTTATTAAAAATTTTTAAAGTTTTGCATAAAATAATGTGCATGTGTGTGCATACCCCCAAACCTAAACCTTTCATTGTCCCTAATGAAACAATAAATCGAAAGAAAGGAGAGTACAGAAGGAAGGAACGATAGTACCTCGATCTGGACAAGCATAGAACAGGTGAACACGAAGTAATATGGCAATAAAATTCAATGTTACCTGTTACTTCTTAATAAAAGAAAACAAACTAACAAAAGAATATTAAAAGGAAAAGAAACAGAAATATAAAATAGAAATTGAAAAACTAAACTAAATTAAACTAAACTATCAAATGGAAAAGAAATAAAACGAAAAAATATAAATATAATAAGGAAAACAATAACTAACTCGATCTACAATGGCGTAATAAACAAAAACAGAAACAAAAACATTATCAGAACAAGTACAGGGGAAAGATACAGAAAAGAAAAGAAAATATGCATAAATGGGGGAATCGCGCGAGCAGCCGTCGCGCGCGCGAATTCCAAATTATTTTATTTTATTTTATTTTATTTTATTTTTTTTTTTTCGCGCGAGCGAGGTACCTCGCGCCCGCGAAATGAGGCGCGAGGAGAACCTGAGGCTCATAATAAAGAAAACAAGGAAAAACCACTAAGGGGCCATCTCGCGCCAGCGGACCGCGCGAGCGACGTCTCGCGCGAGCGGGCCGCGCGCGCGAGTTTGGTGTTTTCCATTTTGGAACTAAAATTATGTGTATATTATTAAAATACATTAATTCTAACCCCCAAACCTATCCAGAATGTCCAAAACAGACTAAAATCACCCAAAAACAAAGAAAAACGAACGAAATAAAGCTTGGGTTGCCTCCCAAGAAGCGCTAACTTTTACGTCTTTAGCTAGACCTTTCTAGCATAAGAAGTTATGGAGGCCGTATATCGGACTGTGTACCCCTAAGGATGTCAGGTAGAGCTCGATGGTAAGCAGAAATAACATCGCTTTGAATTAAATCGATTAACGATTTATCAGTATTTTCAAATCGATTTCTTACCTTTCGAGTAGATTCCGCATTAGGGTCTACAGGATTAGGATTCATCCACTCATCATCGTCCGCTATATTATTTTCCCCACGCACATTTATTTCTTTAGTAGGCTCAATATTCCGTGTTACCTCACCTTCCGCCTCACATAGGTAATCGTCGTCTTTAGGAGGTTGATCCATAGCATTAAAAACGTTTAATTTCAAGTTCATGTTCCCAAACGACACTTTCATTACCCCCGTTCTACAATTAACACGTGCGTTAGCCGTGGCTAAGAATGGACGGCCTAGAATGACAGGAGTGTGTTTTCTCGCATCTAGCACGGGCTCAGTGTCAAGGACCATGAAATCAACAGGATAATAGCATTTATCAACCTTTACTAGTACATCCTCGACGATTCCTCTAGGTACTTTGACGGAACGATCCGCTAATTGTATTGTAGCGGCCGTAGGTTTCAGTTCACCTAATCCTAATTGTTGATAGACGTGATAAGGTATGAGATTAACACTCGCTCCTAAGTCAAGGAGAGCCCTATGAATGGTAGTGTCACCTATGACACATGAAATCGTAGGCGTACCGGGATCCTTATACTTCGGCGGAGCGTGTTGGAATATAGAGCTTACTTTTTCCGTAAGGAAGACCTTTTTAGGAGTATGACTCCGTATTTTGCGCTTTTGAGTACAAAGGTCTTTTAGACATTTAGCATAGCGGGAATTTGTTTTATAGCATCGAGGAAAGGAATATTAATTTTGACTTGTTTAAACACCTCGAGTATATCCTCAACCTTAGACCCTTTCTTAGGCGAATGTGACGGTCCCTCAACGTTTGGTGGATATGGCATTCTTGGAATATAGTTTGTTGGGGCCGGTCCTTTATCTTTTTGAATTCTACTCATTCCCTCACCCTCCTTATTCAAATTTAAGTTAATTTTCCCATCTTTCTCACTCTCATCCGGAATTACAACAACTTCCTCATCTCGAGCAGTCGTCCTAGTCGAAACAGCGTTCACGCTCTCACTCGTACTACCCACTGCGTATTGCCCCTTAGGTTGCTGAGTAGGTTGACTCGGCAACTTACTCTCAGTTAAACGGTTTAATGTATTAACAATTTGCCCTACTTGGGACTCCAGTTTTGCGATGGATTGTGTGTGAGAGTGTACTAACTGAACCACCGATCCAAAGTTTTCAAGTGAGGCCAACACCTTCTCCTCAAAGGCATTATTGCGTGGAGGTGGAGGAGGTGGTTGGTATTGACCTTGTTGGTATTGGGGTCGGTACGTATTTGGAAAATTAGTCGACCTAGGATTATAATTATTTTGTGGGAATTGTTGCATCGAATTAACGTGTTGTTCAACAAATTCCGGATATTGAGATGCAGAAGGACATGCAAAGATATTATGGGACGGTTCAGAACATAATGCACATACTTCTAAAGAGGATGGATTAGACGGTTTGTTCATTTGCATAAGTCGGTCAAGTTTTCTATTTAATTCTTGTATTTGAATTGATTGACTTGACTCAACTGTCACCTCTCGCTTAGGTTGAATGTATCCCTCAGAACGTACCGACACAGCCTGATGCATCGAATTCTCGCTTAGTGTTTCAAATATTTTCCAGGCCTCGTCGGCGCTTTTGTGTAGGAAAGTTCCCGCACAAACGGCATCGACAGTATTCCTAACAGAGGGAATAAGTCCCTCGTAGAAGACTTGAACCAATTGCCACTTGGGCACCTGATGATGTGGACACGAACGTAATAATTCTTTAAATTTTTCCCACGTGTCATAAAGTGATTCCCCATCTTGCATTACAAAATTAGTTATATCTTTTCTTATCTTATTTGTACGCATAATAGGGAAAAACTTTTGTAAAAAGGCGGTGTGTAAGGCTTCCCATGTTTTTATTGTGTTTGGCTCAAGTGATTGAAGCCAATACTTCGCTTTGTCTCTTAAGGAAAATGGGAAGAGCCGCAATTTTAATTCATCATTATTTAGGTGTTGTATTTTCAAAGTAGAGCATATACCCTGAAAATCCCCTAAGTGTTGGTAAGGGTCTTCATTTAGACGGCCATGGAAGGAAGGTAGTAGCGAGATCGTAGACGACTTTATCTCAAAGTGAGATGCCGTCGCCTCCGGTAATTCAATACCAGCTTGTGGCGTGTAAGTAGTAGGAATAAAATAATTTATAAGTGGAGGTGGTGGCGGTATATTAAGGTTATTCATATTAGCACCGTCGTTATTTTGGTTGTTATTGTTATTTCCACCGTCAGCCATTTTAATTGGTTCGATTTTAAAAGTTCGAGCTCTCCTTAACCGTTCACGGGTACTCTGAATTTCGGCCTCAAACAACGACGACGGAATCGGAGTTGATTCGTCGTCTTGCAACCTAGCTCTAGAAGCTTGGGTTGTGGACTTACCAGTTCTTAAGGTACGTTCAAGTTCAAGATCGAAAGATTTTAAATCTGGTTTATTTGAACGTGTACCCAACATAAACTAAAATAAAGAAAAAGAAACTAAAAACAACGACTGACTCAACTAAAAAAAACAAATAGCAAGCAATCACGCAACTAGGTCAACAAGCACTCAACTACTATGATGCATGCAAATTATCCTGTAATGCAATGACCGCGTCAAGCCCAGCGCCCCGGGTTTCCTAGCTAATGCAGTGCAATTAACCTTAAACTAATGCAAATAGTGCGTCACAGCGCCCTGACTTACAGCGGTTTAAGGCGAATTCCAAAGGAAGCAATTTATTTAATTTTTATTTATTTTATTTTTGCGTAAGCTCCTTTGATGTAATTAGCTGCTCCACTCGGAAACGTTGACTACAAAATAATAAAAAAAACAAGTTAGTAACTAAAAACAAAAACAGAAAATAAGAAAAATAAACACTAATCTAATATTTACGAATTAACTAAACTACGATTATAAAACTAAGAGTAGTAATGCAATCCCCGGCAACGGCGCCAAAAATTGATCTTGTCAGAATCAAGATATAAAAGTATTCTTTACTTTTCAATAGATTTGCAGTGTGGAAGTAAAGGTCGAACCCACAGAGATTGATTACTACAGCGATTTAATTTTTAAAACCTAAGTCTAGTTAATTAGGGAAAACAGATTTGATTTTGAATTTAATTAAACTAATAACAATAAAAGTAAATCTAAACTATGAAAGCAATTAAAAATGTTTTTAAATAATATTTAAAGGAACCTAGGATTGCAAATCCACCACTAGATTCATAATAGGAATATCTATGAATTACTTTAGCTGATTACGTTGGATGAGTATGGAGAATTGTAGCTACAAGCCCAATTCCTCCGACAAGAAGATAATCATGGTTCAAGCACCAACATAATCCATCTGCGGATAGCACGAATTATCTCACACTAAACTAGGGTTGTGATCTAATCCATCTATCCTAGGCATGGACTATTCGGATACTTGATAGCACGAATCAATAAAGCACCATCACATGTAAACAATCTAAACAAGCACAGCAAGAATAGATCGTTGAGCACATCACAGTCAAAATAGATCTAAGACAAGAATAAACTTTGAAAGCAATGATTTAATCAATGTAAGTACGATTTATTTATAAAAATCCTCTAAACATATGACTGTCATCCATACATAATAGACTAAAACAAAAGCATAAATAAAACCCTATTACTCATCTAGGGCTTCATTGAAATCCTAGATCAATGATCTAGCCGTCCATGGAAGTAGTAGATAGCAAGAGGTTGATGGAGGAGGCCATGGAAATCCTTGGTCTTCTTCTTCTTCTCCTTGCTCCCCTCTCTTCAATGGCTGGAAGTATGGTTGTAGAATGTGTGTATAATAATTGCCAACCCTCTAATTGAGTAAATTTAGAGTTTATATAGATTTACAACATGTTTTGGAAGCCTTTACAACTCGAAACGGACTGAAACGCATGCAATTTACAGTCTGGACGTCGTTTAGCAGTCTCGTTTGCACAGGAGTCTTCAGTATACTGAAATACGCAACTTTGGTTTTTGGGCATATCGCGCGAGCGGTCCGCGCGAGCGCGACATTTGGCTTTCGCGCGCGCGGGTCGCGCGAGCGATTCTGGGGTTCTCGCGCGAGCGGATCGCGCGAGCGATTTCTCGGATTTCGCGGGCGCGGGTCGCGCGCGCGACTTGCATTTTTCAGCTTCTTTCTTCATACTTTTCCCCCTGCTTAGCCTGGTTTAGCTGATTTCTTCCAAAACCTGTCAGAAACTAGAAAACGAAGTAAAAATATACAAAAACAGGATAAAAAGGCACTAACAAATGCGCGTTAAGGCGTATAATTAGGATTAGTTCTCTCCCGATCAACTACCCTAAGGAGCGGCAAGATTATAGGGCTAAACATGCCTCTCTCTACTCCCGAAGAGTACGAGGAGGACAAAGTGGTCAATGCAAACAAACCTTCTACTCAAGAAGATGAGCCAACTACTAGTAATGAACCTTTAGGAACAAACACTGAAGCTCCTGAAAAAGTGGAAGAAGTTGAGAGAAGGCCCGGAAAGGAGCCCGTTAATGACGAATTACCAAAATGCCCTTTCCCTGCGCCTTACCCTCAAAGGCTTAAGAAACCCAGAAATGAGACAAAGAATCAGGAGTTCATGGAATTATTTAAACAAGTAAAAATAAACCTCCCACTCCTTGATGCGATTAAACAAGTACCGGCTTATGCGAAATATCTTAAAGATTTATGCATGGTCAAGAGGAGGCAAAGTGTGAAGAAACACGCTTACGTTGCTTGCCAAGCAAGCTCAATCATCCAAAACGAATTGCCTCCAAAACTCAAAGACCCCGGTACGCCTACTGTCTCATGTCAAATTGGGAATCAAAGAATAGACAACGCACTCCTCGACCTAGGAGCAAGCGTTAACCTTCTGCCATATTCGGTCTATAAACAACTAGGGCTAGGTGAATACAAACTCACCCGAGTCGCATTACAATTGGCAGATAGGTCGGTCAAATACCCGAGAGGAGTGTTGGAAGACGTCCTTGTGCAGATAGACTCATTTGTCTTCCCGGTCGATTTTGTAATTTTAGACACCGAGCCTGTGTTTAACCCAGGTACACAAATCCCAGTGATATTTGGACGTCCATTTCTAAACACAATTGATGCCTCAATAAAAATAAGAAGTGGTACAATGACTATTGTGTTTGAAAACATAACTGCAACCATAAAAATCTTCTCCAATCCTAGACCTGAAGAATACGAAGATGAGGAAGAAGTTAATTACATTGAGACAGTCATCGAGGACGAGGCAGATGTTATTGACTACAAAGATCCTTTGGAGGTAGTTGTGTCACAATTTGACGCTATCTATCAACCTAAAGACTCTACTCCATTGGATTCTGCTTTAAATCACACGTGCCTCATGATGGAAACGAAAGAGGAGGATAGAGCTGAATGCATGTGGGTAACACCATATGAACCACTACCTCCAAAAGCAAAACTAGTGATGCCATCAAATTTTTAGTTCCCCGAATTGGAATTAAAAGAGCTTCCAAAAGAGCTCAAATACGCTTTCTTAGGGACTGAAAAGACTTACCCTGTCATAATATCATCAACTTTGAATGCTGAACAAGAGGGTAAGTTAATTTGGATGCTAAAACAACATAAGGGAGCATTGGGATGGACTATTGCCGATCTCAAAGGCATAAGCCCGTCCGTATGCACCCATAAAATTTATTTGGAGGAAGACGCTAAACCTTCACGACAAATGCAAAGGCGTTTGAATCCCAACATGCAAGAAGTAGTCAAAAAGGAAGTATTAAAACTACTCGATGTTAGGATTATATATCCTATTTCTGACAGCCCCTTGGTCAGTCCGACCCAAGTGGTGCCTAAAAAGGCAGGTATAATAGTTATTCCGAATAAAGATGGCGAATTAGTACCAACACGCGTCCCCACCGGATGGCGGATGTGTATTGATTATCGAAAGCTGCATATTGTGACCCGAAAAAACCACTTTCCCTTACCATTCATGGATCAACTGCTAAAAAGAGTGGCGTGTCATAAATATTATTGCTTCTTGGACGGTTATAGTGGGTACAACCAAATTGAAATTGCTCCTGAAGATCAGGAGAAAACAACCTTCACGTGTCCGTTCGGTACTTTCGCCTACAGACGTATGCCTTTCGGGCTATGCAATGCACCTGCTACGTTTCAGCGGTGCATGTTAAGTATCTTTAGTGATATGGTCGAGCAAATTCTCGAAGCATTTATGAACGATTTCTCTGTGTTTGGCCATAGCTTTGAAAATTGCTTAGACAATCTGGAACGTGTGTTAGCTAGATGCGAGGACAAACACCTAGTACTAAACTGGGAAAAATGTCACTTCATGGTGACTAAGGGAATTGTCCTCGGACACATCATTTCTGATAAAGGTATCCAAGTCGATAAAGCAAAAATTGATATAATCTCGAACCTACCTGTCCCTCGTACAGTCAGAGATATCCGATCTTTTCTGGGACATGCGGGATTCTATCGTCGCTTTATCCAAAATTTTAGTGCAATTTCCCGGCCACTATGTCAACTATTATCTAAAGACATGCCATTCGAATGGTCAGAAATTTGTCAAACATCTTTTGACGCACTAAAAGAACACCTTACCTCCGCACCGATAATACAGGCACCCGACTGGAGTTTGCCTTTTGAGTTAATGTGCGATGCTAGTGACTACGCCATTGGCGCAGTGCTAGGACAGAGGAAGGATAATAAGCCTTACGTAATCTACTACGCCAGTCGCACACTTAATGAAGCTCAAATGAATTATACAACTACCGAAAAGGAGCTACTGGCGATAGTTTTCGCTCTGGATAAATTTAGGTCATATCTGATAGGGCTGTTTTACAGACCACTCGGCCCTCAAGTACCTGTTATCTAAAAAGGATGCAAAACAAAGGCTGATTCATTGGATACTTCTACTCCAAGAGTTCGATATCACAATCAAAGACAAAAAGGGTGTAGAGAATGTGGTTGCGGACCATTTATCTCGGTTAACGTTTGTTGACAATACCGAACCTATACCGTTAAAGGACGAATTCCCAGATGAGCAACTAATGACTGTGTCCGCTCTACCCTGGTATGCAGATATAGTAAACTATCTGGTTACGGGAGAGACTCCTGGACATTGGTCAAATCAAGACAAGAAGCGGTTCCTCTCTTTCGCACGTCATTTCTTCTTCGATGACCCGTACTTATTTAAGTATTGTGCTGATCAGGTCATCAGACGTTGCGTTCTAAACAAGGATATAACCGTCATTTTAGCATCATGCCATTCTGAGGCATGCGGTAGCCATTTTGCATCACAAAAGACCGCACAAAAAGTTCTACATAGCGGTTTCTACTGGCCCACCTTGTTTAAAGATGCCTACGCTTTCTGCAAAACGTGCCCACGCTGTCAACAGCTTGGTACAATTTCAAAAAGGAACTCCATGCCCTTAACCCCCATTATCACGATTAAAATATTTGATTATTGGGGCATAGACTTCATGGGCCCGTTTCCTAAATCAAATAACTGCGAATATATACTCCTCGCTGTGGAATATATATCAAAGTGGGTAGAAGCGATATCAACAAGACGCAATGACCACAAAACGGTGATGTCCTTTCTTAAGGAACATATTCTATCACGTTTTGGAACCCCAAAAGCCCTAATAAGTGACCAAGGCAAGCATTTCTGCAATGGGCCTTTGGAGTCACTCCTCAGGAAATATGGGGTCAACCATAAAATCGCTCTCGCCTACCATCCACAAACAAACGGGCAAGCAGAGTTGGCTAACCGAGAAATCAAGCATATTCTCGAAAAGACGGTTAGTTTCAACAGAAAGGATTGGGCATATAAGCTGACTGATGCACTATGGGCATACCGTACTGCATACAAAACGAACCTAGGGATGTCCCCATTCAGGCTAGTATACGGGAAAGCATGTCACTTCCTTGTCGAAATCGAACACAAAGCTTATTGGGTGACACGCTCATTGAACTTTGATATTAAAGAGGGAGGGCATCTTCGAAAACTCCAATTGGCTGAATTGGAAGAAATACGTCGAGATGCATACGACAATGCTCGATTACACAAGGAAAGGTTGAAGGCTCGCCACGATAGAACTATTTGTCGTAAATCATTCGAGCCGGGGCAGAAAGTCTTGCTGTACGACTCTCGCCTCCACCTTTTCCCAGGCAAACTCCGATCTAGGTGGACAGGACCATTCATAGTCAAATTTGTCTTTCCACATGGGGCAGTCGAGCTGATAAACCCCAAGAACGATGCAGTTTTCAAGGTCAATGGCCAAAGGCTAAAACCGTTCTTGGAGAATTTCCAAACAGAGGCTGAGTTCATCCAACTGGATGAACCCAACTACTCTTGATCCCAAACATTAAGCGTTTTCTCCACGTTATTGTTGTATACCTTTACTTTTGCTGTCTTCTATTTTTATTTCTTTTTCTGCAAGTGATTTCGATTCTAATCTGCTATTTCATATTATCTCTCCCATGCAGGCTGTTCAATATGAGAGATGATGATGTCCACTCAATTGGGTCTTGGGCTGATTCAGAATATCCGAATCCCCCTTGGACTGTCGATGAGATAGCATTCTGCTTATCTCCCTATGAAGGTCCGGGGGCGGATGATGTAGTGGATCTGACCTTTGGATACATCCCTTACAATCCTGCTCTTCTCCAAATTAACCCGTTCGAGCATATGGACCTCTCTGGAGAGGAAGGAGAACCTGAAGGGTATTTCGTTGGAGAAGTGGATGATGCTCTCTTAGAGTAGTGGGAGAATGACTCCATGTGGGAACCATGGGACGAAGAAGACCTACAGGATGTGGTGCCCGAACGCCACAATGCTGTATTCACTTTTGTTGATGACTTCCTTGTCATCGAAGTGGTTCCCTACATTTATGTGCACATGAGTTATTTGCTGTTCCGGCTTCAATGCCCATTACCTTCCAGTGCGCATGGGTGTCTCATGCCAATAGTGAGGTTACTTTGTTGTCACTTGTCTTTCTCTTGTTTTCTTCATTTTAGTTTTTTTCTTCTGTTGTCTTTGCCTTTTGTTTTTATTTAATTTCTTTTCTTTTCGTTGTTTTCGTTTTGTTTTTCCCTTTGTCAGGATTGTCACTATGAATCCACCATTCCCGCCTCTTTATCTTCCACATCAACTGGTTCATGGCTTGGGCCCTACATATGGCCCCCGGGCACTCCGCCGCAAGAGGACAGTCCGTTGCACTATTGCACTCCGTTATCCTTGTCTCCAACGGGATCACCTCTTGCATGGGCTTTCAATTCCTTAGAGACTTCAGACTTGCTCGATGATGTCCTTGCTGCTTTCCGACTATTCTGGGAAAGGGAATCATCAAGTTTGGAATCCACATGCGAAGTTTTAGCGGAGAATGAAGCAATTGTGGAAGAAGAAATTTTCTTGCTCGAAGAGTAGTGATCACTTCAATTGTATTTAGTCATTGATCTTTCTATTATCAATTGAAGTATAATCCTAGACAAAAATTTTATTGGTGTTTGTTTTATTTTAGTTTTCTTTAGTTGAATAAGGTCTTAAATACCAAGTGGGGGCAATAATTTTGCAATATGGATGCTATTATAAAGTTTTATGTATATAAAAATTACAATTTTTCTATTATGAGGATGCGTTTTTGGCTTACATAACTTGGGTCAGTTGGGGGTACTTAATTTTTCCATTTTGTGCTGTCTTGGAATTTTCAATTTCGATCGATCGAACACTCCCCGATCGATCGACGATTTCATATACTCGACCGCTTGAAAAGGCCTCAATCGATCAAAGGTTCGATCGATCGAACTTTCTCGATCGCTCGAGACTTGTATTTAAACGAGGCGACCAGCGTACACTTCATCAGTTCTCTTCATCTCCCTCACTCTCAAGCGCTCAAAAGCAGAGAAGAGCACTAGGGTCGATTTTTATTCCTCCTACCACACACGTAGATTCGAGGAGCCCCTCATCCCCAAATCATCATCTTCATCACCATCACCCCCCCTGCACACATATCCCGAGGTAAGGCCATGAGCCACCCCCTCTTTCCATTTTCGTTCGAATTTCATGGGGGTGCCCCCCATTGGTCATTTGACCATTTATCTTTTAGTTTTGTACCTTGTTTCTTTGAGTTCCTTTCTTTTCCGTTCGTGTTTCTTGTCATTACTGCATCTCTGTGCTCGATCGATCGAGAGGGCTCAAGCGATCGAAGTTGTGCCTTGTTCAATCGATCGATAACAGTTCAATCGCTCGAACTCTGGCAGTGGCAGTTTTCCTAGTTTCTTTTTAGTTTCTGTTTTTATTTATCGTTTCTTTTTCTTTTCCATTTCAGGGTCCTCACAATGAACCCTGTTACAGAGTATCACAGGGAGAAGCCCTTTGACCTCGCTATTCCCGACCCGGTCCCGCACCACGGCTTCCGGAACACCCCCGACCGCCAGTGGTTCACGCGCTATTTCCAGTCCAGAAAGGTCATGCTTGAGCGACCACTTGAGACGGCATGGCTCCCTACTCCTTGGTATCTCACCCGTCTTCGAGCCATGCCATATTGGTACGATTTTCTCTCTCAAACAAAGAGAGTAAATCTTTCGTGGATCCGCGCGGCTTGTGCGACAATGATTAGAGATCCAGATGCCGCATTCACTTTACTATCATTCTTCCGCGGTCGGGAGATAGTGTTCAATCCAGCCACCGTTTCCGCTGCTCTAGGGGTCCCGGAGGTGCCTGACTGTGTATGCCCGCACCGTGCTAATACACCGGTGCTTCCACCGACCGCTGTCATCAGAGAGCTCACCGGGGGTGCGTTACCGAGCTGGGATGGTGCATCCCTTATTGCTGACTCCTACCTGACCGATAATTATCATATGCTCCACCTTGCCTTGAGCAACTGTCTTTTGGTGACCTCCTACCTGGAGAAGATTGCAGCCTGGTATGCCCATGTTTTATATGCCATAGGGACGGGGTTGCCGGTCTGTTTTCCTCGCCTGTACATTGATTTCATGAGGTACCCCACCCGCTACATTGCTGCCAAGAAGCACTTGAAAGGTGCTTGGGCTATTCACCGAGTGATCGAGTAGGCTGGCCTCGTTCCCTTACCTGATGATGCGACCTCTCAGGCTCGCAGTCGTTTGGCGAGACAGCTTCCCGCTGATCTGAAGCTCAGAAGAAGAAGCGCAAGGGTAAAGGGAAGGCAAAAGTCGGGGAGAAGAGACGGAGAGGCGATGGCACCGATACTGAGGGTGCGGCTTCAGGGACGCCGACAGAGGCTGAGGAGCTTGATTTCGATGACGAGGTTGATCCTCGGGTTGAGATTGCACAGTTTGAGTTGAGACAGCGTTCTCAGGCTCAAACTCAGGCCCAGGGAGTGTCTTCTTCATCTGTGCCTCTCCCGACTGTTCATGCGTTATTATTGGAGGAGAGAGAGGCTCGGATCAGACTTGAGGGCCGGGTGGACCGCATGATGACTTTGCTTGAGGCCATCTTGATCCAATTGGGGGTTGACCAGTCTTTACATATGCCTCCACCTCCCACTCATGCCACTGCTGCACCGACTACCACTGGTCCGTCTTCTTTTGATCCACCATCTGTTGCTGATCCTGCCGATCTTTCTGCCCCATCATCTTCTGCGGCACCACCTTCTTCGGAGTCCCCACTTCCCCCCCTCCACTCGCGACTGAGAGTGACCCGGCGACGGTTCGTACTGTTGCTGCGGGTGGAGTCGTGGTTGCACCCGATGCGCCGATTGAGATTTTGTCAAATGTCGCCTATGATGTTTAGGTTATGATTTTGGGGAGTTTGGAGAGTTTTTTTTTGTTTTTTTGTTTTTTGTTGTATCTTTCTTATTTACATCTCTCTGTTCTTCTCTCTCTTTTGTTCTGTTGGTTTATTTTTTTGGTGGTTTCTGACTGTATGTGGCTATTTGGGACTATTGGATGGTTTGGTTTGGTTGCACTTTATTATCGCTGCTCTGTCATTTTCATTGTTCTATCTTTCCAGTGATGTTCTGTTGTTATATATAGATCATATGCTTGTGATTATTCATTGTTTCTCTTTCTTTTGATCTTGGCTGCTTGGAGATTGTATGTTTCTTTACAACTTGTGCTGCTTGCGGTTATTGCTTTGCTTTCCCAGGTGATATCTCTCTATTTATTTTTGAAAATCAACATCTGAGGCCATCGCGATTTTCAGTTGGGGGTAGGATGTAGATAGAATATCACCCTGAGCATGTTATTTAGCAATCTGACTTATTTCATTATTTCTTACAATCTCAATTACAAATGCGAATAAAGGCACAAAAATTTCAAGAAATTTCCCTAAAATTGAACACAAATGCGAATAAAGGCACAAAAATTTCAAGAAATTCCCCTAAAATTTAACAGATGTTACACAAAATTTTTGAAATTTTTATTAGAAACTTCATTGGTAGAATAATTTTGAATATCCTCTTTTCTGTTAGCTGTTATCAAGCGATGATACATTCATTTTAATCTCATCCTTTTATGAATTAAATTCCCGCGTTTTTCTAGCTTCACTAATATGAATGCATATGTTGACCATTCTAGTATCCAACATCCATTTGCACGTTGTAATAGCTATGTTGAAAACCTAAATAAGAGTTAATACGACTGTTATGCTTTAAGGAATAAGTAGCGGAAACTAGTTACCTTTAGTGAGTTTTTGAACCCAATCTTCAATTCTGAGGGACTTATCACAATTAATTCGAATTGTTTTTCTTGAACACATTTTAAATTCGTTGAATAGTCTCTAATTCTTCATTTGGGCTATTTATTAGAGGAGAACGTTCAGGATTTACCAACTAAACTCAATGAACACTGAAGTGCTAAAGCTAAGAAGTTAAGAAAACGATTTAAGCCATCGTTATTCACTCCTTACTTTTTTCTTTTCCTATATATGTATCAACATCCAAGAATCTTTAACCCCACACCGATTAAATATGGCCAATATGAAAACCTGGAACCCCTCGTCTTATACTTTAACCTCTATAAACTCGATTGCACATCCAATGTGATTAAAACTGTTGAAGTATGTGACAAGAAAGGAGTAGTTGTGGGAGTGGTTACTTAAAAAAAAAAAAAAAGAGAAAAGGAAAAGAAAAGAAAGAAAGGAAAAAGAAGTGAAGAGAAATAAACATATATGAACATAGAGGATGGTTGGAATAAAGAAGAAATAAACTAGTCTCCATCACATGCTAAGGATGTGCAAATCGAGCCTCTCTTATCTATATCCTGCTAAATAAAGGCCAAAAAGTCAAAGTCTTAATGATTTTTAACGACTTAGTTTGAATATGAACGTGTAATTTGAGTTATCCACGGTATTTCGCTCCTCTAGTAAGTAGTATTCTTTTAACGAGACTATAAACTCTAAAATGTTCGTCTTTTATAGAGTCGGGTATGAAAGCATTAGTATCCAAAAAAAAATCACTCCCATCAAAGCTTTCGTACCTTGTGCGATCATTATTAAACCAGTTTCTGTGAGATGTTCATTTTTGAGTGTGATCCCATGTGAGAATTGAGTTGAAACTCCAAATTCCAAAGGTATGATAGTTTAAACAACTCTAAATTAAGTTGGATGCATAGCTGTTACCTTTACATACACAAGGATACATGGATGTAATGCATGTGTATATTTATCTGGGTGACATGAGGAACATGTGGATTTCTTTCATGGTTGGTATGAGGGTGATTTGTTTTGTAGAGCTAAATTGATAGTCGAATGAAAGGGACTGTTTAAAAGTTATTCTATATCTTCTTGAGCTTAAAATTGGAGAATTTTGTGGGTACATTCACTGCAAACCCTCACGAGACAACACTCGTCCACTAGGGGAACCTAGGGGTTTAACGGCTTGTTGCATTTGCTAAATGCAACCGCGATTCCTGCGAAAGTGAGTTAGGCAATTTCTCTTTCTATTTAGATGAGTTTGTTTTAGTTTTATTTTTGTTTATTTTAGTCGTTGTAGTAGAAGTTAGCTTGTTTTTGTTTTCGCTTCATTGCTAGGGACTAGCAAGCCGCTAGTTGGGGGTTGTGACAAGCGAGGGTATTTGTAAAATACAACCGCGCTAAAAGAAGAAAACACGCTAATTTAGTTCACAATTCCCTCATATATCTGCAGTTTGGATTACAATGCCAGTTTCTACACATTATGATTAATCTATGATAAGTTGTGTGTTTTAGCTGTGATTTGTGCAGATTACTGTCTCTGTGTGAATAATTGAAGGAGCAGGATAAAAGGAAGTGCTTGGCTTTAATGAAGATAACTCAAAGCTGAAAACTGAAGTTCGAGCGATCGAATTCCTCTCAAGCGATCGAGACTTCGATCAATCTAAGATGTTTCAAGCGATCTAAGATTCCAAAAGTTCAATCGATCGAGTGTTTTTGATCGATCGAACATGCCTTTTATCAGATTTTTACGCGCACGCAACAGAATGAACTCTTAACCCTAAGCATTATGTTTTTAGTATATATACTCGTAATGTATACGTCCATAAGGACGCCCACTATCACTTTTATCAGTTTTTAGAGAGAAAGAGAGTTTTCTTTGATTGTTTTGTAGGTTTACAAGCTTGGATATTGTTTTGGATTGCTTCTTCTCTAGTTTAATCAAAGTTTATCTCTCCAGGTTACCTTATCATTATTTATTTACGTTCTGCATTTAGTTAAGAGTAGTGTGATCTGTTAAACTCGTAGTTCGAATGCTAGATAAGTCTTCACCATTCTTTTTCATAGTTTTCACAATTAAAATGCAAACAAACAAACCTTTAATGGATATTTATGTTAAAAATGACACTGAGACACTCCAGACCATGTCTGAGTAGTTCCCAGGTTGGGAGATCATGATGAAACTATGATCTCAAGCCTCTGCCATGCAGCAGTATTATTCCTGTGTTCGATCGATCGAAGTTGGTTCGATCGATCGAAGGAAGAAGATGGTCGATCGATCGAAAGCGCGTCGATCGATCGAACCCCCTTTTTCTTGAGGACATCCTATGCAGTATTCCTAGACTTTCTGCTTTACTGATTTGTTATCAAACTGTCCCCAAATGCTCAGTTTGTCAAAATAGTCTTTAAACTTTAAGCCTTAAGGCATTTTTCTTCAATACCTTTGCAAACCGCCCTCAATGCTAACACCATTGTAGGTGCGAGTCTTAACTATTGTTTTAAACCGCTTTCATGTATTTCAAACTTAACTGTGATGACATAGTCCCGGTCATGAAAGGACTATGGATTCTTTATCCTAAAAGAAATACGGAATACTGTAGAAAATGTGCTCCATTGAGCTTCAACGTAGTTGCATGGTAGATGGCTAGGTTGCGTTGGATTCGTGTAATCCCAACATTCCCTTTAATTTAAAAGAAAAACCGCTTTCAAATCTCGTTTTAGTTAGTTAAGTAATCATTAGTTTAATTTACTTGCTTTATCTTTAGTAGTTATAAACCGTGGAACTTTGTGTTCTACACTTGTTTTAAAGTATTGAATTTTGTTTTCTTTTAGAGTCTAATCTAGGTAATTTAATTCTCATCTTTTCTCGTGGGATCGACCTGGACTTAATCCAGTTTACTACTTGCACGATTACCTACACTTGGGTATAGCACACAAGCGTACACAGAAAAATATTTGTGTCAGTTACGTTTGAGCTCTATCAGTTACTCAAAAAGCAAGTGGGTTTGAATGAGGTAGTGATGAACAAATTGGAGAAGGGAATAATGGATCACCCGGCCGAGCACCAAAATCCACATCCAAGTCCAACCAATCACCAAAGCGCATGTCCAAATCCAACCTATCCCCAAAGTCCATACCCAAACTCAACCATTCACCGAAGCCCATATCCATGCCCAATCCCAACGAACCAAAGAGTTATTCCAAGCCCACATCTCAGCCCAAAAGGCAACTCAATTTCAAAGTCGAATCTGAAATTAAGCCGAGCCGGCAGGTCAAGAATATTCACCAACCTCGGCATGACATTATCCATGGCCCTTGATCGCCTCACCAAGAGTGGTCACCTTAATCCCCTGGACCCAAGGCCACCATCAAAACCCTTACCTCGCAAATATAACCTATCCTTGTACTGCACCTATCACCAGACTCAAGGCCACAATACCGATTCTTGCTCGAGACTCCGCCATGAGATCCAGGATCTCATTGATCAAAAAATCATCACTCCTCCGCCAAATCCACAGAGTGACCTTTTGCATAACGATCTTGACTTACAAGCTCTTCAGTCTCTGACCTCTCAATCCCAGCCTTCACTAAGAACTCTCAAGGGGTTTATTGCATCCATGAGTGCTCAACAACCAACTGGCCCTGGCCCAATCAACGAATGTGGAAAAGGTATTACTTGGTATGAGTCAGATGAATACTCTCCCGCTAAAAATTGGGCCATGGATGTGGATAATATTTCTGCACACATACTATTGGGGGAAGACGGACTCGGTGGTTCAAATGATGATAGTGAAGTGATTGTGTTTGGAACTCCTGCTGCTAAAGCAAATGTGGATGCTCTTGGAAATTTAATCAATTGAAAATCGTCTGTGACACTCCAGTTGAGACCAAGTCAAGTCTAGTTTGGTAATCGAGTCATGTCAAGTAGGAGTCAAGTGTCAAGTCCAGTCGAGTCTTTGAGTCAGTCGGTTGTCGAGTTTATTCTCCAAATCTTTCTTTTTATCGAGTCAAGTGATGTAATCCTTTTCCCTACTAGTTGAATAAAATCTCATTCTGTTTGATTCAGTGTGCCAAGTCGAGAATGTATGGATCATTAAGCCAAGAAAGAAAAAAAAAGAAGAGAAAAGAAAAAAAAATCAAAAATCACTTTTCATACGATCATGGAAAATACTTGGTTAATAAATCTTTGCATTGAAAAGGATCCCCAAGTGATTAAAGCAAATTCTGTGCCAAAACCAAGGAGGAGTAGAGAATTGGTTAGCTTTACTTTGAGAATTTAAAAATGCCCTTGCTCGATCTTGAAAAGATAAAATCAGAACTTGAAGCTTGCTCACCATCCCCTTTTCTTAAATACCTAGCCTAAAAGATGGGCCCAACCAGTCCAAAACCATAAACTTGGTCCTTGATGGTAGCCAAACATTTTAAATGAACTTCTTCTTCCAAAAAAAAAAAAAAAGGAAAAGGAAAAAGAAAAAGAAAATGGAGCTCGCTAGGATGAAAACCCAAAAGGGCGCTTAGGCAAAAGTTAGAGCACAAATAAGATGCGTGTTGATTTTAAAAATCCTAATCCTAGCCAGTCAAAATCATGGGAAGGATAAGAGACGGTAAGGTAGAGAAAAAGCAGAGAAAAGAAAAGGCAGAGAATAGATAAGATTGTGAATTCTTAAGCACTTCAAAGTAGATTGCTGGCATATGAACTATCTCAAGGCTTTGTGTTGTTCTAAACAAAGAAAAGAAATTAAAAATGAAAAGTGAGACTTATCAACTTCAAGCTCAAACGCCAAGTGGGCCCAAAACAATGCAGAGATATCTTTGAAGGGCTGATATTACTTCATGAATATGATAGAGTCTGAATAAAACGTGATGAGAGTTGTAAAGATTGACTGGCTAGTGAAAAGGTTAATAAATCAACCGTCAAATGAAAAAGAAGAAAAGAAAAGAAAAGAAGAAAAAGAAAAAAAAAAGAAAAAAAGAAAAAAAAGAAAATAGAGAATAAAGGAAAAAGTAGTTCATCATGCTACACAAGGGCTACCACAAGTGATATGCACTCCCTAAACCTAAATGGCAACATGGCTCGAAAAGCCCACCAATTCTTGAAGCCTTATTCTTTCAAGATCTCCAGAGTCGCCGAACTACTTTGGACCTGATTCCCACTTGGGGATAAGTAGGCGAACTTTCCAAGGTTCTCGGTCTATAACCATTCCTAAACCAAAAGCATCACCCTTTGCACCTTTGGTTTCCTTCCTTCAGACTAGGGGCAAACTTGTGTTTGCCTGGAGCCATATAACTATTGCCAAACCAGGGGCAAACAAAGTTTGCCCATCAGCATTGGGTTTCCCGCTTTAGCCCACCATATTCATGATGATTACCTCTAGGTCGGGAGTAAATGGACTAAAGGCATCCTGTACCATCATGTTCTCAAAACCCTTGGATGAGTCTATTTGCCCTTAAGACTAGGGGTAAACTTTGTCTGCCAAAAAAAAAACCCTCTATGCCAGTGGCAAGTTCTCAAGTAATTGAGTTTGTTTTGAAAGATTGAAATAGAGTGCCTTTTATTCTATAAGCTAAAGCATTAATTTGAAGCAGATTCTAGATGGGCAAAGAATTTGCTAAATCAAAAAGGGGAAGTTTTCAAAGTTTAGATTTATCAGCAAAGCACTACCATTTGTAAGATGATGAATAAATGAAAGGTGAGATGATACATCATTCACGTTGAAAGCACGTTGATTCATAATAATACAGAATTTGAGTCAGTTGTCTTGTATAATTGGCTTTGTCAAGTCTGTTCTCCTTTGATGAGTCAATAAATGGTCTCCATTATGTGGGTTTAAGATGATGAATAAACGTTTGACAAGTCTCCATGAGCATCCCAAGAGCAATACGAGCAGAGGTTTTGAACACTATCACGACATGATGTTCAAGTGAAGATATGAGAAGAGTCCAAGACTGGGGGCAAAGGTGACTTCCCTCTTTTGACAGAATCGATGTGTTTCTTCCAAAGGTCCGCAAATGCGAAAAAAAAATCATTTTATCAGCTCCGTTCAAATTCTTTGAGTCTCGTTTAGAAAATAATTTGAATTAAGTCTGATCGACTCCTAATAAGTGGAATTCGAACTTGATTTGAGTCAAAATGACTCCGGATTTTGGTAAAATTGAACCTATTTGAGTCTGACTGACTCTTGACATGGAAAGTGAAATAAATGGAGTCTGATTGATTTCTGATTTTGAAAATCTGAGTTGAATGGAGTTTGATTAACTCCTGATTCTGAAAAGTTGAATTGATTTGAGTCTGATTGACTCTCGATTTTTTTGAATAAAATTTACGTAAATCTCCTTACAAGGTTGTTGATCTCCACTTTTGCAATGTACGTCCCTAAGTGGCTTTTGACCATGATTTTTTGCAATGTAATGAGTGGCTATTGACCAATATCTTCTCTTCTCTAAGCATAAGTCCTCAATGACAGCTTTCTGCAACCTTGCATTAGTCCTCAATGGCAGCATTATCGGTGTTAATCCTCAATGGCAACCTTGCGTTAGTCCTCAATGGCAGCATCTTTTGCATTAGTCCTCAATGGCAACCTCGCATTCGCGTTGTTCCTCAATGATTCTTTGAGTCTCATTCAAACTCCCGATTTTGAAAATTCAAATTTTTCTGAGTCAAATTGACTCTAATGTTGTAAATTGAAATTTTTTGTGTGGTCGAAGTAACTCCGATTTTGAAATTTGAAATTCTCTTTTTGAATTCGTTCGAGTCAATTCGACTCCCAAATTTTAGAAATTTGAAAATTCTTTGAGTCTAATTGGCTCCTGATCTATCCAAATATGGTTGCCCCACTTTTGGGAGTGTAACATATTTACATTCTCGGTTTTCGCAACAAATTTGTGTCAACCCTCGTTTTGAGAATATAACAAATTTATATTCTCGCTCTTCGTAACAAATTTACGTCGAACCACTGGTTGGGAGTGTAACATATTTACATTCTCGGCTTTCGCAACATATTTGCGTTAACCCTCGATCCTCGTAACATATTTGCGTTGATCCTTTGTTTGGGAGTGTAACATATTTACATTCTCAGTTCTCGCAATGTATTTGTGTTAACCCTCGATCCTCGTAACATATTTGCGTTGATCCTTTGTTTGGGAGTGTAATATATTTACATTCTCGGTTCTCGCAACGTATTTGCGTTAACCCTCAATCCTCGTAACATATTTGCGTTGATCCTTTATTTAGGAGTGTAACATATTTACATTCTTGGTTCTCGCAACGTATTTGCGTTAACCCTCGATCCTCGTAACATATTTACGTTGATCCTTTGTTTGAGAATGTAACATATTTACATTCTCGGTTCTCGCAACATATTTGCGTTAACCCTCGATCCTCGTAACATATTTGCGTTGATCCTTTGTTTGGGAGTGTAACATATTTACATTCTCGGTTCTCTGCGTTAACCCTCATTTTGGGAATATAACGAATTTGTATTCTCGATCCTCGTAACATATTTGCGTTGATCCTTTGTTTGAGAATATAACATATTTACATTCTCGGTTCTCGCAACATATTTGCATTAACCCTCGATCCTCGTAACATATTTGCGTTGATCCTTTGTTTGAGAATGTAACATATTTGCACTCTCGGTTCTAGAAACGGATTCGCGTTAACCCTTGTTTTGGGAATATAACGGATTTATATTTTCGGTTCTCGCAGCAGATTTGCGTTAACCCTCGAAAATCAATTCAAAAGCATCTTCATGACCCCCGTAACAGATCTTCGCATCAGTCACGGAATTAGGTAATCTTTCCTGACTAACGCATCACGTAAAGTGCGTCGCACGCAGGGAAAACATGATGAGCATGGCGCTTGTATGACCAGGTCAATTCGGAAAATACCATTGCATGGCACTTGCATCACGATAAGATAGGTGCATTCATCCGTATGGTTACTTGTGCTTGTGCATGTTTGGCTCCTGCCTGAACTACGCTTTGGTCTGATTACTGATGGGATACATAGGCAGCTCACCATCGAGCACGACCAACATGAACCGTTTGTGAAGCCGTTTTTGAAACGCATTTTGTTTTACCTAAATTCAACAGTCTGGTCGAAGGCTTGTCTTCACACAGGCTTTGACATTCACTTATGGGACGCGTTGCCCCACAAGCTCTGTCAAAGAGGGGCAAACTGTAGACACCCCAATTTTGACCGACCGTCGAATTTAGGAGAGTGTTACCTCCATGTCCAATGATGATAAGGACCGAAAAAATTTAAAGTATTCCAAGTTCTTCAGAAAGTTCTCCAAACGCGATAAAATTTCACAGAAAGAAGAAAATATCAGGTATTTAGGAGAATTCAGGTGTAAAACACCATTTTCGGAAAAGATCTTCAAGAATAAGTTTCTTTAAGAAAAAGGGAAGAAAGAAAAGACCTAAAAAAGGAAGTTCTGCAGAAAAACGGCACACGGTAGATTTCCGAGGCATTCAGTGAATGCCGAGCGGCACTCACGGAGTGCCGAACGGCATTCAGTGATTGCCGGCCCGGCACTTACTGAGTGCCGCCGATATTTTCTGACTGCCGTTTGCTTTTAAAGTTCGTATTTTGTGGTACAATACGTATGTGTAGGCGGATAAAAACAAAAATCTAATAAAGTAAGGTTGGCAAAAATACGGCAATCAATAATTTGCCGCGGCACTCACTGAGAGCCGCGCGGCAGTCACGGAACGCCGCGACGGCAGTCGCGGAGTGCCGCGGCGGCACTCACGGACTGCCGTGGATAACTTTTGAATGCCGCCCTGGGCAGCAGTCTGTCTAATTTCAGGAAGTACGTATTGTACCACCAAATGGGATGATTACACCTGTCTTTTGCTCCGAATTCACTGAAAATACCTAGGTATTATTGTCTATATAAGGAAAGGTATCTTCATTGGAAAGAGAGGGAACCAAGAGAAAAAATATTGGGGGATTTTGAGAGGAGTTTAGGAGAACTTTTGAAAGAAGAACATTTGGGTAGAAGAGAGAACATTGGGAGGAGAGTTTAAAGAAGAGCTTGGAAGACCTTCAAAAGATAGAAGTTTGAGGATAGTTGGAGGTGATACTCTACTCTTGTTAGTTTTCTTTTATGGATTTAGAGCACTTGCTCTCTTAGTTTCCTTGATTTCATTTCCTTTTTTTTGTTTATACTTTTCTCTTGAGATTCTTGGAGATCTTCAATATCTCTCTTGAAAGCTCTTGAGTTTGATCTTTTGAATCTCATGTAAGCTTATGCTTCACATGGGAGTCAAGGTTTGATCATCACTTCACTTTGTAAACAATTTGGAATTTCATGGGGTCTTCTCTATATCCTCTTGAAGTTCATGAGCTAGTTCTTTGATTCTTCTTCTCTTTTTCTTGTTTATGTTCTTCTTTTGAGACTCTTGGGGATCTTCCATATCTCACTTGAATCTCATGAGTTTGATCTTTTAGTCTCATGTAAGTTTATGATTCACATGAGATTTAAAGTTGATCATCATTTTAGTAAGAACAAGTAGATGAATCCAAACCCCTACCATGGTTTGGGTCCTCTAAGCTTGAGTTTTCATGGAGTCTCCTTATATTCCTTGAAAACTCATGAGTTTTAGTCATGTCTTGATCTCCAATGGCCATCAAATGGTAGGAGAAGTGATTTGGTTTAAACCCAACTTCATGGTTTAATAGTTGGGGTTAACAAATAAAAGTTGAACTTGACAAATGAAAACAGTGAGTTCACAAACTGTTTTTGATCAAAGATTTTTGGTTCAAAATCTAACCGTTGGAATCAAGTGAAACCAACGGGAAAGTGTCTATAACGCAAAGTTCTACCACTGTAATTTTAGTTTTAAAGAGATTTCATGTTTAAAATGGTTTGGTCATGAGGTTTGTGAAGTAACAACAATCTGTCCAGAGTTTCAGCACAGTGACACTCTTTTGAAATAAGTAAACCAATCCTTTAATAAATTGTTTGTGACCCAAAATAATTTTTTTAAGTAGATTAATGTGTTAGGAAGTCACCCTAGAAAGAACAAAGCATTTCTGATCTTTTTGCTATTTTTAAAAAATCAAACAATATCTCTGGACAGAGAGTTGTACATCTCTGAGTGATGTCTGGTGTTTCTCCTTTTCCTAGAGATCTAACTGTTGAAACTTTGATTTTCTTTTTGATTTGGAAACTAGACTCACAGAGGCATCTTGTGTCCAAAATTCACCGACATCAAACCATGGGAAGCATGATTTTTCTTTTTTTAAAGTTCTGGTCTGCTCTCTGCAATTTTCAGAATTTTATGACATATTTGATCAACTTTGTAAATAATGGCCCAAATGATTCTCCTATGACTTAGGGCTTAAACCATATCTTAATAACGATTAATTAGACTTAAATCCAGAGGCTAAGTGATCCAAATTAGTGAATAAATCCATGTCTTATCCTTGTTCATATTCATTCATGTACATTAATGCTTGTAATTAGAACTAGTAATTGGATAAAGTTGGATTTCATGCTTGATAGATCTAAGCTAGAGAATTAGGATTCATTGTTTGATATCATATTATTATGCGAAGCATGTGGACTAACCTTTGTTTTGTAGCGCTATTAAGGTATGATTTCTAGGACTCCTCTTTAGTTTATTTTAATTTCTCGATTTTATTGATTTTTCAATCTCATGCGCGACACCTTAGAATTAGGAATTGTTTTACTTGTATATATGGATTAGAGACTCTTTTCCTAGGTTTTATCTATTTGCATGCATTTGCACGTTTAATATTCACGGCCGGATCCCGGGTAAGTTCTCTAGTTCCCTATTTGCATATCATATTGCTTGCTACTTGAATTATGTGATTTTTGAATGATATTTTATTAATTGCAATTTTACACCCCTTTAGACATGCTTTTGTAATGTATATCTATACGTATGTATTAGTTGAGGGCACATTTAAATTAATAATTTGATTAAAAGGATGTCGAGTAGAGGCCTATCGCAAGATAGGATGAGAGAGGGTGTTTTAGTCCGACGGGCTCCTTCCTCTCTCATTCCATAATCCCCGGACCTAGTTAATCTCTGGTTTCCAAAAGATCGATTTGCTTTTAAATGGTTTCTTAATTTTTCTTTTAAAAATTAAGTGGCGACTCATTTGTTTTGAATTTGATTTTGAGAAAGTATTTTAAAATAAAAAGCTGTGGGTAAAAGAAAGAAAACCTGCGATATCCACAACATGCGGGCAAAGAGGATTGGAAAATGGAAAGCAAAGCCGCACGCATGTCAAGTGTGAAAAACGTTATTCTTTGTAAAAACGAGTAAAACAAATCTCATGAATGATACCATGCATTGGAGTTGGTGAAATAAAACTCTACTTACTTGTCAAGCTCGTCTCAAACTCTGAATCACATCCGAGAATCAATTAGGACTAGGTGAGATCAAATGGATAAGCGGTGATGTGATGTCAGAATTGGGGATGGGGAGTGTTTAGGGAATAATCTCAGACTAAAGGGTTCGCACAAGGGTTCACAATACTAGGGATGAGTCGGAAATGATTAATTTCAATGAGATACAATGGAGAAGTACTATTCTCATGGAGCTCTTATTTATTTATTTATTTTAATTTTTCTTGCTTTTTTTTTAATCTTCTTTTCTTTTCTTTTCTTGCTTCAGTACCCTCTCACACAATCATGACTCGACCCCTTTTGATTTTAAGAACACACTCTTATGCAAACACTTCCCGAGAAACATACTTTAAACACGAGGATTGGGGAAAGCATGGTGAAATGAGTTGGGATAGTGTGAAGGTGGTGGATGCAGAAGAGGTGAGAGAAAATGGTGCGTGGGGTGACCTAAAATCATTTCCTCGGGAAACTGCAATTCATTGTTCTCCACTATAATGACAAGCACGTGAGAGTTTTGAAGATCACATGACAGTCCTCTAGTGCATGATCAAAACAAGAAGATGAGATCATCTACAACTTTAATGCGCTTTTCGATAAAAGAGAAGAAGTGTATGTAACGCTCAAAATTGGAGGACGGCTCAAAATCTTACAAGGTTCAAGTCTCCACAAGTGTTTCAAATGATAATTGGATTATGATTGCATTAAACATCATCCTGTTACAAGTGATTAAGCAACGTGCACCAATAGTCCAAGATTTGAAATTCATGAAGTTCACAATAATTAGGATAGTTCTAGGACTTATGGGATTCAATGAGTGTCACATGTTAATATCACAAGAAAAATTCAAGACAAGCATCATCGCTTGGCATTTTGAATGGGCGCTATGCAACAATCATTAGAAGCGTGGACCAAGGGTCCAAATTTTGGTTTTTTTGTAATAAGAAAAAAAAAATTATAGTGTCACATGGCAAGAAACAATGAAATTTAAAGCAAAGATTAGCGATAATCACACCCCTACTAGATCCATGCATTGTCCACAATGGATGAGCATCGAAACAAACATAAAGGACAAGAGAGAGGAGAGTATGTCACCAATTGTCGGATTCCTGTAAAGCCCAAAAGAGATGATCCTGCACATGTAACCACTACCAAGCACATCAAAGGAGAAAGGAGTGCGAGAAATAAAGAAAACATGAACTTCTATTAATTAAAAACATCAAAAGTTACAGAAGTACATGAAAAAGCCTAAACGGCGTCGAAATAAAGAAGAACAAAAGAAAATAAAGAGAACACTAAGAAAAGAACTAAGCTGACGACCAACATGGCTCTAAACATCAAAAACAAGAAAATTGACAACCAGGATAAGAATCTAGCAACTACAGTGGCAAAGCCAAGTGAGCTCACTGCTAGTCGAGAAAGCGCCAAAAGGTCAGTAAGGAAAATGGGCCTCATGAGGGCAGTGTGGAGGGCCCAGCACCACCTGAGCGTGCAATAGCATCCAAAAGGGGCCTGAACTGAAGCTCCCCTCTCTCCACCTACTGAGCCACAACCATCTCCATACTCGCCTGAAGCGAGTCAAAACGAGACATGACACGGTCCTCCATCTCCATCATCTCAGTCCTAGTCTCCCTGAGCTCTCCCTGAGTCTCCAGCAAAAGGTGCTCCAGACAAGCAAAGTCAGGTGCCACCGTAAGAGCAGGGATAGGCTCCTCCACCTCAACATCCTCCTCCTGAACCTTAGGGGCATCGCCCTCAGCCCCCTGCGGTACGGCCCGTTGCCTCTTTCGGGCTTGAGCCTGAAATGCGCTCTTGGACTTGGCCAGAGACACGACTCCAAGAGGGTCCTCGACTGATATGAGGTGGTCATCTTGCTTAGGCTTCACCCCCTCGGAGAGGCATATCCTAGTGACAAGAGAGCCGTATGGGAGGGTGCTGGAGACCGTGGTCTTGGCCGAGGCATTATACATGACCTCTAGAATGAGCCTCGGCAAAGAGAACGGGTCTACAGTACCAAGAGCGGCTAGGTGGGCGGCGTAGTATTGGCCAAGGGAGGCCTTGTGCGTGGTGAGCAACAAGGTCTGGTGAACTATGATGTGGAGGTCGGCGTAGGCCCTGGTAATGGCACTGGCTGGCAACTGGACACCAGACCAATCAGACTCTTGGTTTGCGAGAGACTGGTAAACGATAGGATGTGGTGGCAAGGACGCCAAGGTGGGATAAGGAGCCATGGGGTCGCGCTCCTCAGGGACACCCATGAATCGGGCGAGGGTATGCAATTTAATCGTGAAGCTCCATCCCCGCACGAATGCAAAGAAGGCGTATGCGAAATCCAGGTCTGGAATGAGGCTGGCGTAGAAATCACGCACCATCTCCTCGTTGACATGGTGCTCGATAGCCATGTAATCACCCCAACCATGGCCCTCGTAGGCCTCCCGCACTGAATTTGGAAAGGCAATGAGGTCAATGGAGCGCTCATTGAGAACGGTTCGGGTGGCAAAGTAAGCGTCGTGCCACTCTTTAGTCTCCTTCAATTGGAAATCGCGAAAGGGGCGTGGCTTGGGGTCCAATGGGCGAGGAACGCTGGCAACCTTAGGCTTCGTCATTGAAGACCTGATAAAGAAAGACGAGCCACACCATTACAATTATGCCCAAAATGCGATGCTCGACGCGTTAAGGCTTGATAGTGAGCAGGAATGATGAACTTGGGGCCGTAAGAGAAAGAAAGAAAACACCAAGCCCTAATTGGGTGGTCACGTGCTCGTTTAGCACGTGACACCCACAAAGAATGTGATATAAAAAGCATCCAACCCCAAAATTGGTTTTGAAAAGATTTGAAAAGGTAGGGTTGAGTTTGAGAAGCCTTAATTTCACAATCAAACCAACCCAATTTGAAATCACATTGCCCCTATACCCAAGATTATAATTTAAACCAAAAATTGAAGCACATGATCCCAAATCAAACTTAGAAAACAAAAATAGAAATTAATTTGGGATGCTTACCTTGGGTGGGGAGGAGATTTGACCAATGGGGTAGGAGATTGGTTGCTTGGAGTCTTGGAATCCAAGCCCTAGTGATTAGTGGTGATGGTGGGGAAGATGGGTGGGGATGGAGGTGACGAGAGAGATGGGGCGCAGGTGGGGGTTGTAGGGTTAGGGTTTGGGAGAGGGGAAAGTGGGCTGGGGTGGTGGTGGGGATGGGATTTGGTGGTGGAGATGGGGGTGTTGATTGGTGGTGATGGTGGGGGAGATGGGTGGGGATGGAGAGAGAGGAAGAGAGAGAGAGAGAGAAGAAATGAAAAAAAAGAAAAGAAAAGGGAAAGAGAAATTTAAATAGCCCGCGTCCCATTCGACCGGTCGAACGGGAATTCGACCGGCCTAATGCCCCTCTGCTAAAAGACAAAAAGACTAAAGACCCTCTCGACCAGTCAAATTACCCCATTTGACAGGTCGAATGCCCCTCTGCTAGAATGTTGAAAAGAACCACTCCAATTGGACCGGTCGAATAGGGCACTTCGACCGGTTGAAAGCCCCTCTGCCAGAAAATCAATTAAAGAACAAAGAGGGGGCAACCAACACCTTTTTTTTTTATAAAAGGAAAGAGAGAAAGAAAAAGAAAAAGAAAACAGAAACTATCATAAAACTAAAATGGAATTAAATAAAATCATCAACCCCGCGTCGACGATGCTAAAAAGAACAACCTAAACATGAGAAGTTCGAGTCGGGCGGACCCAAACACGACCGAGGGACGCGAGGCGTGGGTATAAAAATATACCTAGAACAAGGATTGATGGCTCTACAAAAGAAGGAACTTGTCGAGCATACTCGGCACAAAATGAAGGCATCACAAACGTCTATTCGACCCCATAAATGGGATCTTCCAACGAAATTGACTCCAACGTGGAGTCAAAACCTTCAAAGAACGGCTTGAGGCTTTGGCCATTCACTTTGAACACATTACCCTCCTTTGGGTCAAGGATTTCGATAGCACCATGAGGGTAGACCTTTTTAACGATAAAAGGGTCGGTCCACCTAGATTTTAGTTTTCCCGGAAACAAGTGTAGACGAGAATCATACAAAAGCACCTTTTGTTCGGGTTCGAAGTGCTTGCACTATGCGTTTGTCATGAAACGCTTTGGTACGTGCTTTGTAGATCTTTGAACTTTCATACGCATCATTCCGGATTTCTTCAAGCTCTGAGATTTGAAGCTTTCTTTTAGCACCACCCTTATCCGTGTCAATTGAGCTTTTTTATGGCCCAAAACGCCCGGTGTTCAAGTTCAACTGGAAAGTGACACGCCTTTCTGTAAACTAAACAGTAGGGAGACATTCTGAGGTTGGTCTTATAGGCCGTCCGATAAGCCCACAGAGCGTCGGTTAGCCTCAAAGACCAATCTTTTCTAGACGGATTCACCGTTTTTCTAAGATTCCTTTGATCTCCCTATTGGCCAATTCCACTTGACCGTTAGTTTGTGGATGATAAGTGGTTGAGGTCTTATGTGTTATGCCATACTTTTCCATGAGAAGTTCAAAAGGGTTATTGCAAAAATGCACTCCTTGGTCGCTTATGATGGCCTTTGGAATTCCAAATCAAGACAAGATGTTCTCTTTAAGGAATTTCAACACGGTTTTGTGATCATTATGCTTGCTCGCAATCGCCTCAACCCACTTTGAAACATGATCAACAGCTACAAGGATGTACTCATGCCCAAATGAGATAGGAAAAGGGCCCATGAAGTCGATTCCCCAATAATCGAAGACTTCAATAACAAGTATTGGGTTCAACGACATCATGTTTTTCCTTGTGACTCTACCAAGCAATTGACATCTATGACATGCTTTGCAATAATTGTGGGCATCTTTGAAGAGAGTGGGACAATACAATCCGCTTTGGAGGATTTTGGCCGAAGTCTTTTTGGACGAGAAATGCCCACCATAAGCTTGGTCGTGGCAAAAAGAGAGCACACTTTGGATTTCATCGTTGGGAATACAACGGCGGATGATTTGGTCGGCACAATATTTGAACATGTAAGGGTCATCAAAGAAGAATGACCGTGCCATGACCTCGAATTTACGCCTTTCTTGGGGAGTCCAATGCAAAGGAACGACCCCCGTAGCTAAAAAATTTGCTAAGTCGGCATACCATGGCAAAGCGGAGATAGAGAACAAATGTTCATCGGGGAACATGTCCCTAATCGGAGTCAGGTCCTCAACCTCAACATTCACCATCAAACGAGATAGGTGATCGGCAATCACATTCTCGACGCCCTTCTTGTCCTTGATAGACAAATCGAATTCTTGGAGAAGAAGGATCCAACAAATTAAGCAGACCTTAGCATCCTTCTTATTGAGAAGGTACTTTAGAGCAGCATGATCGGTAAAGCACACGATTTGGGATCCAACCAAGTATTGGCGAAACTTATCAAGGGCGAATACTATGGCGAGTAGTTCTTTCTTGGTAGTAGAATAGTTCATTTGAGCACTATCGAGAGCCCTACTCGCGTAGTAAATGACATGTGGTTGTCTATCCTTCCATTGGCCCAAAACTGCTCCCACGGCATAATCACTAGCGTCACACATGAGCTCAAATGGGAGGGACCAATCGGGGGATTGCATTATAGGGGCGGTTATAAGCAAAGTTTTTAATTTATCCATTGCTTCTTGACACGCCTCGGTCCATTCAAAGGGAACATCTTTCCCAAGCAAATTACACATAGGGCATGAAATTACACTGAAATCTTTGATGAACCTCCTATAGAAACTGGCATAGCCGAGGAAAGATCTCACATCTTTCAAACATGTGGGAGGGGGTAAGTCGGCGATGAGCTCAACTTTGGCCTTGTCAACTTGAATTCCTTCACTCGAGACAATGTGGCCAAGAACGATCCCCTTTGTCACCATAAAGTGACATTTCTCCCAATTGAGGACGAGATTTTTCTCCTCGCACCTCTCTAGGACATTATTTAAATTTCCTAGACAGTCATCAAAAGAATCACCATATACGCTAAAGTCGTCCATGAAGACTTCTAAGCATATTTCCACCATATCGCTGAAAATACTAAGCATACACCGTTGACAAGTTGCCGGTGCATTACATAGTCCGAAAGACATTTTCCTATAGGCAAAAGTGCCATAGGGACACGTGAATGTGGTTTTCTCTTGATCTTCAGGCGCAATTTCTATTTGGTTATATCCCGAATAACAATCCAAGAAGCAATAGAATTTGTGCCTAGCCACCCTTTCTAGGATTTGATCAAGGAAGGGTAGAGGAAAGTGGTCTTTTCGGGTGACGGCATTTAATTTTCGGTAGTCAATGCATAACTGCTAACCGGTAGGGACACGAGTTGGAAGGAGTTCACCTTTCGGATTCTTGACTACCGTCACCCCGGATTTCTTTGGGACGACTTGAGTAGGACTTACCCATCGACTATCAAAAATGGGATAGATGATTCCCACGCCCAACAACTTAATAACCTTGGCCCTCTCGACCACTTTCATGTGCGGGTTAAGCCGCCTTTGCATTTGACGCGAGGGTTTGGCATCGTCTTCCAAGTAGATCTTATGAGTACAAATGGTTGGACTTATCCCCTTTAGGTCAGCGATTGTCCACCCCAAAGCACTCTAGTGATTTTTTAACAATTCAATCAAACTCCCTTCTTGATCGGTGTCAAGTAGGGACGAAATCACCATCAAGAAGGTCTTTTTATCTCCCAAGAAGACGTACTTGAGCTCTCTTAGCAATTATTTTAGCTCGAGTTTGGGAACTTCAAGACTAGATGGCAAGGGAATAGAGTCACGTGGGGGAAGTTTTTCGAATTGAGAACACCACATGACATCATCTCCTACTTCCTTGGATTCGTGGGATTCCAAGGCATCCTCTAACTCAAGCTCAAGTAGATAATACTCGAGCAAAAAACACCATCGGGGGTGGTTTCTTGAATAGAGCATGAATCAAGAGGTTCCTCCAAGCATGTGCAGTTAAAGAACTCATGTGTAAGAGTATCAATGAAATCAACCTCACAAATACCATCATCCTCAAGATCCAGTTGCTCCATGAGATTGTAAACATTAACCTCCGCGGTCATGTTACCAAAAACCAATTTCATGTTTCCATTCCTACAATGTATTTGGGCATTGATAGTGACTAGGAATGGTCGACCAAGGATGATAGGAATGGGAGAAGTCCCACCCTCAACCGGCTATGTATCCATGACAATGAAATCCGCCGGGTAGTAGAAAGCATCGACTTGGACCAACACATCCTCAACTATCCCTTTTGGTACCCTAATAGAGTGATCGGCTAATTGCAAGACAGTTCGTGTCTCCTTAAGTTCTCTGAGGCCTAATTGGAGATAAACCGAATAGGGTAGGAGGTTGACACTAGCACCTAGATCCAAGAGGGCCTTTTTAATTTTGAAATTCCCTATGACACAAGAAATGATAGGACAACCGGGATCTTTATATTTCGGAGGGATATTATCGTGGATGCAAGAGGTTGCTTGTGCCGCCATATAGGCTTGCTTTGCACATTGAACTTGCGTTTTCTTGTACAGAGATCTTTTAAGAATTTGGCAACACCGGGAACATCCTTGATCATGTCAAGAAGAGGAATGTTAATCTTGACTTCTTTTAGCATTTCAAAGATTTCAAGGGTCTTGCCCTTATTCTCCTTTGGTTTCAACCTTTGAGGGAATGGTGGGGTTGGGACATATTTGGAAATATTTGGCTCAAGAGGCAAGCTTGCCTTGGAGGTGGATGTCTCATTCTCGACAACCGGTAGGGTGGTTGTTTCAACATCATTGAGTTTTGGTCTATTTCCCTCTCTATGCTCGTCAACAAGTTGTTCTTTTGGATTTTCTGTAGGTTCTTCGGGAACCTCACGGACTTTGTTACAACAACTTTTCCACTTCTTAAAGTGGTGATGGCTTTAACATGTTCGGTGGTGGGATCATTTGACCTGGAAACTCCAACGGCCATTTGACCTTTGGGATTTTGAAGTGGTTGAGCTGGAAATAGGGGTGGCAATTTTTGACACGAAAAACTATTTTACAGAGACAACCTAAACACGACACGACATGACACGATTAATTTAAAATAGTTTGTATTGTAGATGAATAGCACTCAAAACTAAAAATTAAACCCAAAGCACACAACCCGAATAATGACACGAATATAACACGAGAACCCAAATTGCCACCCCTAGCTGGAAACTTTCCCTTCTCAATCACTTGTTGAGAGCTATCTAATTGGCTAAAGGAATTTTGCATTTCATTCATGAATTGAAGCATTTACGTAGAATTTTGATCAAGCTTTTGAGCTTGTTGATCTTGCCTTTGCATGAGCGTTTGCATTTGATCCTCAAGGGACTTCTTATGTGGAGGCACATAAGCGTTCGATGAGGATGGACAATAAGAAAAAGGCGGAGGCGGAGGCGAAGGTGGAGGTGGAAAATTATTTTGAAAGTGTTGTGGAGGTGGCATTTGTGGTGGTCCATGACTGGGCTCATTCCTCCATCCTTGATGAGGTGGATTTTGATTTTGATTTTTCCATCCCGGATTATATGATTTGCCATAAGAGGGATTGAATGGCTTTTTGTACGTTCCCATGGCATTAGCTTGCTCGTGTAAGATTTCTTTGAAAGCCGGGATGGTGGGACAAGTATTTGTCGGGTAACCTATCTTTTCGCAAATGGCACAAGTTTCTTCAACAAAAGCCACGGGTTGTGTGGCTTTTTGTGTTGCTTGTGCTGCTTCAGCCTCTTCTTTGGCTTGCTCCATTGCTTCCATTTTTCTTTGAAGTTTGGCAATGGTAGCACGCAAATCATCCTCTTAATTTAGTTCAAGGATTCCGGGAGAGGATGACTTAGGAGAAGGGGGCGATGATGGCCGGCTTTGCCTTATTGGCATTCCTATCATAGGGATTCGATGTGTCCCAAGCTTGAGTTGTGTCGGCCACATACTCAAAGTGTGCCTCTGCCTCCTTGGGGGGGGGGAGCATCATGAATTGTCCATGGCACATGGTCTCAATGAGTTGTTTGGAGGCTATTGAAGTTCGGGATGGAAAGTCGAGACCAACCTCCATTTCTTAAAATTATGACGAGGACACATATTGAGCAAGTCCTTAAACCTCTCCCAACACCTAGTGAATGATTCGAATTCCCCTTTCTTAAAACTTTGAATCATTTGTCTAAGAGTGTTTGTGCGATGCATGGGGAAGAATTTTTTTAGGAATTGGGATTGCATTTCGTGCCATGTCCCAATGGATCGAGGTTTTAAGGAGTTAAGCCATGTTTTGGCCTTATCCTTGAGAGAGAACGGGACGAGTGTGAGTCGGAGAACGTCCTCTGACCAATTTTGATCGCTAAACGTGATGCATACATCCTTAAACTCTTTTAGGTAGAGGTAGGGTTGTTCGTTATCCATTCCGTGAAAGGTAGGAAGTAACGAGATCATCCTAAGGCGGTAGTGGAATTGTCCGGCATTGTAAGGGAAAATAATGCAAAACGGGGTAGAGATTTTCTCCGGATAGAGATAGTCCTTAAGGGGACGCAGATTGTCCCCTTGATAATTTCTCTCACCCTGCTCACTCAAATTGTCGCCCATTGCGGCAGACTCGGTGGATGATTGAAAAAACGATGATTCGGAAGGCGTTGGGGATGAAGATTGTGCACGCCAATAAGAGCTTGAGCTTGAAGATTCCGGGTGTTCGACGAAGGGGATGCCCGCCAACACCGTTATGCACTAAAATATCGGAGTAGGGTATCCGGGTCCGTTAAAATGCCGGGAGGCTAGTCCCCGGCAACGGCGCCAAAAACTTGTTCGCTCTCGGGATATGTATGATTCAAGTGCAAATCAATCGCAACTAGTAATACTTGGGTAGGTACGAGGTCGATTTCCACGGGGACTAGACTGGAAGATTATACTTTCAAGACTCGAATACACTACTATTGTAACTAAAAAGAAGGAAAAGATGGTTGGTTTGAAGGTGTGTAACTTCTAAGACTAAAACTAGCATGAAGTAAAATTAAAGTAACAACAACAACTAATTACGTTAACTAATTTAAACAACGGCTAAAATTAACTACAACGAGTGAGCTAGATTAACGAGTTTAATTTACTTAAACGAAAGAGGGCTAGGGATCATACTACCAACCTTGGATCACACAAGGGTAAGTCTTAGGGATTTGGAGGGGGCTTCTCAAGTGAACAAAGCTCCTCGGAGGCTAACAATCAAACATGTGGGTTGTCAACCCTACTATGAAAGATGAAAGCTTTGAGGGGACTAAGGGCGAATGTTGGATTGGTAATATAGATTCAATAACCCCCATTGCATGACAATAGAGGTAAAGAAACAAATATATTACAAATCCAACACTCTTCAACCACTTAAGAAGATCCAACCCCTTTAGACTTTCAAGAAGCACAAAGATCCATAGGTGGGTTCATGACCTCTAACCTAGAAAACTAGCTACTCATGGATTTTATTATAACAACAACAAGGTAAGTAATAAATGAGTAGAGATACATCACCATTAATGAAAACAACTACTTCAAGAGAGAGTGAATCCAATAAATGCTCCAACAAAGTAACCAAGCTTGAAAGTTGAAGAATCTCTCACAAACTTACTTACAAGCCCTAAATCTAAACTAATCCACAAACAAATAAAGAAGAAAACCTAGAGAAATACAAGTGGGTTAAGAGAGAGAGAGAGTCTAAGCTGCTATATTATTAGGTCAAGATCCCTCAATTTGAGTTATAATGGGGTATTTATACAAAACCTTCGGAGTGGCAAACTTGTAAGACAAAGGATGATGAAACAGGGTCATTCGACAGGTCGAGCGGGCTCATTCGACTGGTCAAATGCCCCTCTGCATTGAATCTTCAAATAAGAACACATGAAATTAACCGGTCGAATGGGGCATTTCGACCGGTCGAATGCTCCTCTGCATTGAATCTTCAAAGCTTCTCAACTAGTTTGCACACTGATCACTCAAATTGCCATAACTTCTCATTCTGGCCTCCGATTGAGGTGAAATTCACGGCCATGCGAAGAAGACTCGTAGGGGTAGCTTTATCAAGTTGAGAACGACCTCCAAACATGAGGTTTTGGAGTCCAAAATTGAGCTTGAAATGGCTGCAAGGGAAGTGATCTTCAACCGAGGCTTTGTCTCCCAACTCAGATTGCTAAAAAGACCTACAAAACACTCACATAACCTGTGTAAAAGATGTAAACAGTAGAAATGAGGGTTATGCAAGCAATGCACTTAAATAATGTACTTAGAAGCTCCAAAAATGGTATTTTGCACAATTATAAAGCTATACTCATGCAAAATATGTGATAAATCAGGTACCATTTCATATGAATAATTACATTTCAATCATAAAATTGTATACAATAATTTTAACAAATATCAATAATAGGGTTAAAATTTAACATTGTTAAACATTTCTACAACATTAAAAGTCATCAACAAAATTAAAAATCATCAACTTGCCATCAATAAAATTTAAAATTTGCATTGGTTCTTTAAAATTTACAAAATGTCAATCTCTTTCATGATGTTTATAACAAATATTTATAACGAAAGTTGACACTTTTTAATTTGGTTCATGACTTTTAAATTTATAAAATAGTACATAAAAATATAATCCACAGAAAAATTTCTATACACAAATTTGAAAATCAACTTCGACTCTTGGTCTTCGGTGCAATTTCATATGAATAATTATATTTCAATCAACTTTATTGCTTGAAAAGTGTATACAATAATTAAAAAAAAAAATAAATCAACAGTAGGTTTAAAATTTAGCGTTGTCAAACTTAATTTGTACAATACTTATAAGTTTAAGAACCATACTAAAAAAAAAATTGTTGGTACACATTAGTTTTGAGGTTCCACAACATTTAGTTCTTATGCCTACACAACTTATTGGTTAATGATTATATGCTTATAGTTTTGCTATCTATGCATCATTGTATATGCAAATTTAATTGCCCAAAATCACATTTTGATAATAAGTGTTTCCTTCAAAAAGTTTCCTGCTCATGTACGCAATGTCGAACAAATCTATACTACATAAAATTAGAATCCAGAGAATAAATTTATGTAAAAATAAAACTAAAACGAAAGCTATTGTGTGCCTTGCACGTAGTAACACACTAGTGTGTATATATATATATAATTGACCTACCTCATAAGTCACAAAGACATTGATTGCAATGAGCGGAGATTGTAACGTCGAGACTTAGCTTAGGGACAGGAATACAAGACCATTGGTGATGTGTGTGAGAGTGAGCGGAGATTGTAACGTCGAGACTTAGGTTAGTGACAGGAATACAAGACCATTGGTGATGTGTGTGTGTGTGTGTGTGTGTGTGTGTGTGTGTGAGAGAGAGAGAGAGAGAGAGAGCCATTCGAGTGGGATCTGCACCCATACATGCAGGGGGTCCCACTTTTGGGTGTCGATTTCACCCAAAAAGCGCTCTCTCATAATTAGTTGAAAAGTATCACATAAGCATGTCACGTGGTACTCTCAAGGTACCCCAAAATCTTTTCATGATAGACTGATAGTCTATGGATGAGAAATTTTCTAGTACATTTGTGTTAGCACACTGGCACGCTGGAGTGGGGTATTTAAATAGGACCTAGGTCTTTACCAACAGAGATTTCGGTACTTTTAGGTATTTATAGGTGGGTTTCACCAAAATGACTCGCTTTTATTAGTTGCAGTATACCACATACACAGTAGGCTGGTGGACTAGCCACTTTCAGATTTTAAAACCATAAAAGAGACTCCCACTACCACAATGCATTTGTCGCTGCTGTAGTATCACCACCATTGGCACTAAAACTTCCCCCGCAAACTCCCGTCGCTACCACCCCTGTCATGGTCGGCACTGTAGCAACCTGTGTTTTCGCGCCCCTAATAATAAATAAGAAATGTCAATTTTTATTTATTTACTTTATATTAAATCTAGTTGTGGTATTATGTGTATGAATAAATAATAACTATGTTGTTATATGTAAATACAATGCCATTTTATTTACTACGATGTATTGTTTTTATAGTGATTCTATTTCCATAAAAGAAAATTTCTTATGTTGATTTATTATAATTATATGACATTAATTTTGTGACCGTTAGTAATTTTATATAAATTAATTATGCTTAAGACTGCGCCCCTAAGTTACCCTATAATTTGGTATTAAAACTAGTAATAAAATATTAATCACATTGACTACATTTTTTAGTCCCTAATATTTATGTTGGGTATTTTTCTAGACTACCCGGACCAATCTAACTGACCAAACCAGACTAACTAACTTAATCTAACTGGATGAATCATTTTTGCAGACTAATTGGACGCAATCAGTCACAGTAGCCGAAATCCTATCTTGATGATCATTCACTTTATAACTTGCAACTGATGGCTTCGTCTATATGATTTCTCATTGGCAACTCATTTCAAAAAGAAATTCACACACACATATTGTAAGCTTAGAATTTACTTACTGTTATATACACTTTTCAAAACACTCCCAGTAACTCTCTCTATCTCTCTCGGCATATACACATACACACACCCACTTCCATTGCTCTATCTCTCACAAGCAATCACACACATACATACCCATGTTCTGGAAATTATAAGGAGAGGAAGAAATACAGCAGAATAACATCACAGTAGCTTCAAGAAAACTCCATAGCCATTGAAGCTTATATTTTGAAAATTTCCGTCTTTCTTCGGCAAGTTGCGCCGTCCAAATTAACGCTCGGTGAGTCTCTCGAACCCACTCATAATGTAGCATTTGTCATTACACACAAGCCTGGGCTATCGAAAGTATGTATAGACGCCTATATATGTATATATAGCCATGGAGGTCCAGAATTAGCGGTACCGAAAATGTTAACGGAACCAAATTCTGTAAATTGGAAATGAAAGTATATGGTCCCATTAAGTTCCCCTATAAACAGTTTGTTAATTGGTTGAGTTCTTGACCCCCAAAAGTGGAATTTCGTTTTTGCAATAGATATAGAAATTTGGAAATTTTAAAGTAAAATTCAGAATATATAACGTAGATTTTTGGAATCCTTGCGAAAAACCGAGCAACTTTCATATAGGACTCGTCGCAATCCGATAAGTAACGAGAAAGATATAGTGACTTTAAGAATTTTTAAAATAAAAGCGTAGCCAAACATGCCCTTAACCAGAGTTGCAGAATTTTTTGGGAGAAGACGATGCATTGTTAATTAGGCTAATTTTTGTAGTATTTAAACATTTAATTCTGGTAGCTTATTAGTGAAGCGTAAACTGACAGAATGGTTTGGGGTATTATTCCCCTAACTTGAGGTTGGGAGATCAATTCTGTTGGCTGCATATTGAGTAACAGTCATTATTTTTTTATACATGTATTGACTTAGTTAAGTATTTTATTCTGGTAGTTTAGAAGTAAAATCATAAGTTGCCAAGAATGGGTTGATGGTTGCATTTTGTCTCTAAGGTCTTGGGTTCAAACCTTATAAGCTCCCTTTTCTTTTTGTTTGCAAGTTATATTTTTTTTATATGGATTAACTAAACTACAAGCCCATGTGAGAAATACAATTTATAAATATTTGTTTTAAATGTAAATAATTCATAAATTATATTTTAAATTATTATAGTATATTTTATTTCAAAAATGATAATAAAAATTTTATAAAATTTCTTAATAATGCTAAATTATATTTACTATTTATTTTATGTTAAATAAATAACAAATTAGTTAATATGTATAAAATAAGTATTAAAAATACTTATTGATCCTATTAAATTCTATATTATTGCTAACATGTTGGAGGTCATTTTATATAGTTTTGTAATATATCAAATTATAAAACAAGAACTTGATATTTTTAATAAATTAATTAGTGGTTAGTAAATTAATATTTTAATTGTTTCAAATGCCTATGATACTTCTAAAGTCTTAAAAAAAATAGAGGAAATTATATTTTGATGTATTGTTTTTATTAAAAATAATTTCAAAGCATGTACCCTATACTTTTATGTATTTATGTCATTAAGGAGAGTCTTGTGGCTATATTTATATACTATTTTTATCTTCTGAAATTTGTAATAAAAATTTTATGACTCCGAAAATTACGCCGTCAGTTTCCTAAAATCAAACTGAGATAAATTGGGTTACTTGATGATAATTACGAGTTTAAAACAACCACTGCCCTGTTAAAGAAAATAGTAAATAGAATAAGTTACACATTACATAGTCGAGTTGGCATGTATGGAAAGGGGTCGTTGGTCAGCATATATGTTGTGAGAATATCTCGGGACGAGTAACCTTAATTATCCCAGGCCGCTTGAGATACGGTAGGTTAATTAAGAAGGATTGAGCCCAGGTCACTTTTGATACGGTAGGTCAATCAGAGTCTTGTGATAGCCTTAATTATTCCAGGCCGCTTCAGATACGGTAGATTAATTAAAGCATTCCACAGGTTATTGTAACCTTGAACGTCTAGGTATGTCCAGGCCAACTTAAAGACGGCAGGCATATCAACAGACCTTCTAAACTAACGGCATTGCGCCGGATGGTTCTAGGTGGACCGAATGAGTCAAGAGATTGTAATCGAGATAAAAGAGTCAGTGAGATGAGATGGTTTCATTGTTCATGCACGGTCTTAATTATTCATTACTCAAACTGTTATTAATTATTATTATGCAATGATTGGAATAATGAATTAACCGTACTCAAAGGTACCAGACCTTTATAATAACTGTTAATGTACTTTTATATACTTTGCTTGTGTGTTCGTTATACTCACTCGGCTTTCATTAGCCGATGACTTTATTTTGTCCTGGACATCCAAATGTTCAGGAAATGATTATGCAGGGCAATATGATTATGCCAGCTAAGAGAGCCTGCAACGTTACTTTTCTAATTTAAATAAAGTTGTAATAAGGATGTGGATAATGTTTTTAATTTGAATAAGGCAGTTGTGCCTTAAGGATATTTTATTTAAGGATGATGTAATAGTATTTGAAGTTGTACTATGTCATAATATTATCTTCCCTGTTGCTTTATATACTCTGTTTTTCTGGTACATGTTAAGCTAAGTACAGGACAAGCGATCCATCAACTGTCATGACCTACGGGTCTAAAACGGAAATGAAAAAAAAAAAAATTCCTTATTTTACTACGCCGGGGCGTGACAGGAACCACCACCGCTGTCGGCGCTAAACGTGTCAATAAGGCTGAACTAGGCTAGGCCCAAGCTAGCTAGAAGCAACTTTAGGAAATTCCAAACCTGAACTCCGCTGATAGCTATCGGCACTAGACCTGTCATTCGAGCCGAACTAAGCTAAGCCCAAATTAGCTGGGAGTTCCCAAACATGAACTCTGCCCTATATACTATAACAGGCTTGTGACGACCAAGAGCCAATACTCCTGAGGTAGGATGGCCAAGATGGATGAGGTGAGGTCAGGTGTGGGGGCTTGTCTCACATCGCCTGGGGTGAAGTTCCTGGACTAGTTTATAAGGATTAATCGCCCCTCTATATGCAACAAGGCCTTTTAAAACCGTGAGGGAGCTAAACACGAAAGAACTTCACAGTTAAGCGTGCTGTTGCCAGAGCAGTACCAGGGATGGGTGACCCCCTGGGAAGTTCTTTGTGTTTAGGCCCAAAGCGGACAATATTGTTGCTAGACGGGGAGGTGGGTCGTTACAAATGGTATCAGAGCGGAAACCCAGCCGGAAGTGTGGGGCAGGTCCCACACGAGGACGTGTGGCCCTTAAGGAGGGTGGATTGTGACGACCAAGAGCCAATACTCCTGAGGTAGGATGGCCAAGATGGATGAGGTGAGGTTGGGTGTGGGGGCTTGTCTCACATCGCCTGGGGTGAAGTTCCTGGACTAGTTTATAAGGATTAATCGCCCCTCTATATGCAACAAGGCCTTTTAAAACCGTGAGGGAGCTAAACACGAAAGAACTTCACAGTTAAGCGTGCTGCTGCTAGAGCAGTACCAGGGATGGGTGATCCCCTGAGAAGTTCTTTGTGTTTAGGCCCAAAGCGGACAATATTGTTGCTAGACGGGGAGGTGGGTCGTTACAAGGCTTTGGGCTTGGACCAGTCCGAGTAAAGGCTTTACCTTCATGTTGGTTGATTCCTACTGACATAATTACAAAAGACTACGGCTAATTCAATATAACTCCTTGTTGAAGCCCAAAACCAACATGACCTCTAGCCCATGCAATTCCATTTTTAGGATATTGGAAGAAGTAAAGGAGGGACCCACTGAGACAATCGGCTTCTCTTTTTATAAACCACAAAACAAAAGAGTAAGAGATTATTAGTTGTTTTTATTTATTTATTTATTACTATTTAGATTTTACATGTAGATTTGTAAACAACGTGAGTTAATCAGTAGCTTGCCCACTCAGCTTCGAACCTGCTTTGATTACGTTCGAATTCTTTGTTCTTTTTCGAGTTAGTCTAGAGGATCACCTGTAAAGCTCTTCAGATTTTTTATTTTAATTTGTACTATAGTTACCTATGTAACACTTTACAGAGATACTTTTTATTCAAAACTAGAGATCATCTCCAAGAGAATCTCCAAATGTTATTGTTTTGTTCCTTTTTTGTGTGAATATTAGTATTAAGATTTGTTCCATAATTTGATTTCCCTCAACTATTTTAACACCAAAATTCAGATATGATTGCCATTAGACCGCTCCAAATTTTAGAAATTGGGCTACTTATCTTTGCTGTATGTATGGTCGAAAACTTGAAACTCAAATCAAATCTCGCTGATGTGAGGAGCTGAGCAATCTCAACTTTATACCATTGTAGTATTTTATTATATAACTAGATATTACTCGTGGTTAAAGTCACTATTGGGCAATTCAAATCATACATGTTTTTAATCATTGGTCAACTCCATTTGCATAAAATTTGATTTGTCCTAGGTGTATTGCTCGTGCCTGAGGGCACTACCCGACAAAAAAATAATAAAAAATCTAAGTCTAAAATGAGTAATAAAACTGGTTGTAACTTTGAAAAATTCAAATCATGCAAAATTTTACTTAAATAAGGTTCTTATGGTCAGTTTCACAAAAAATTCATAAAATTCACATCTGAGCAGAAGTAGGTAGCACCTTTCATTCAAAGAATTCACATGATTTATGACTGAATGGGTGATTCACAGAAATGGTGGAAGTAGAGAAAACCAAATGACCTGTTCAATTGACAGAACTCCATATATGCAAAAAAAAAAGAAGAAGAAGAAGAAGAAGAAGAGAAAAATAAAAAAGAATAAAGGACCAATTATTGAAGCCCACCCAATAGACATTTTCTATATTTCTATATATATTTCAAACCAAAAAATTTCCTTGCTGACATGTTCATAATAGTAATTCAATATTTTGGTCAAGCAAATAAACAAACTCCTGATTGACAGATTTATATAGTAGTTCAGGCAAAATTCTGATACATGGGATAGAGTTTTGCAATTGAATACTTGGGCACATCATGGGTTCTTGCAGCTTGCTTGCAATTGAATGCATGGCCAACAAAGAGGATAAAAAGGAAAAAAAAAAATGGCATACTAATTACTATAAGTCTGCAACTAAAAAGTAAACCCTTGTGTAGTCTCTTTCAAGTGATGTCTTAAAACAAACAACTTGCTATTGTATTTCAAAAAATATAAAAGATCTGTTCCTCTCTCTCTCTCTCTCTCTCTCTCTCTCTCTCTCTCTCTCTCTCTCTTTCAAGCTCTCCCTCTGTGTGACTCTGTGTGTGTGTGTGTGTGTGTATGTGTGTGTGTGATTGTGACTGTCTCAGTCTGAATCTCTCTCTCTCCCTCTGTGTGACTCTGTGTGTGTGTGTGTGTGATTGTGACTGTCTCAGTCTCTCTATCTTATTCCATTGTTTGTGGTTGTTGATAGGATTTTGGGATCCTAAATTCTTAATTGCTTATCGGTTTGGCTCACCTCACTGCACAATGGGAATCAACTATCTCAATCCATTACAGCTTGCTTGAATCATTGCAGCTTACATAATATTTGATATTTCCAACAGCAGCAACAGTCAAAATGAGGTTGGTACCCTAATTTCTAATCCTCCCCTTCTTTTTATTAGACTTGTCTCTTCAGCAAATGTGATTATTGGTTTTTGATTTAATAGTATTGTTGACTTGTGTTGTGATTGACTGATTGTTAATTGTTTTCATTGAATTAGTTGAAATTGTTGAATTGTTGAATTGTATACTTGAAATAGGAAGTCAGGAAGTGTTGTTTTAAATAGGTGGTTACCTAAAAATTGTTTGTGTTAGAAATAGGAAGTCAGGAAGTGTTGTTTTAAAGTTTGAAGTTATTAAACATGCATTAAGTTATTTATCTTTTGTTTTTTAACCAGTCAGACGTTCATGGATAGATTCCTAAAAAGAGGACAAGGACCACCTTCTGAAAAGGATGAAGGACCTCATTCTTCCCCAAAACAAAGACGCATAGAAATCAACTTGGCGGATCTTCCCTCAGATCCCGGGTTGAGGAGTCCCATTGTTAGTTTTCATGGATCAGAGCATGACAGAATTAGGAGATATTACCTACAAAGGGGTCCAACACAACCAGAAAAGCATGATTTCCCTTTTACTAAAAGTGGTAAACAAAATCGGTGTTTTAATCCCGCTTGGTTTCGTGACTATCCTAGTTGGTTGGAGTATAGTGTAACTAAGGATGCTGCATTTTGTCTACCTTGTTACCTGTTCAGATTAGCTCATTCAGGTACCGGTGATACTTTTAGTAGTATGGGTTTCAATAATTGGAAGAAGCCAAGTAAATTAGGAGACCACATTGGAACAAGCCCCCTTAGTGCTCATAACATTGAAGAAGGTAAGTGTACTGACTTGATGAATCAGAGTCAGCATATTGACTCAGCTTTTAATAAGCAGTCAAACCAAGCTCGATCTGACTACAAAATCCGATTGAATGCTTCAGTTGAGTGTGTTCGATTGCTTATGGAACAGGGGCTTGCATTTCGTGGGCATGCCGAAACTGAAGATTCAAGAAACCCAGGAAATTTTCTAAAAGTGTTGAGAATGCTTGCTAGAAACAGTCCAGAAATTAGAGCCGTTGTATTAGAAAATGCTTCTCAAAACCATCAATTGACAGCTCCTACCATCTAGAAAGATATAGTAAGTGCATCCGCGATGGAAACTATTAATGTCATTATGAGTGACCTTGGTGATGCACTTTTCTCTGTTTTGATTGATGAAAGTCATGACATATCAGTAAAGGAGCAAATGTCAGTTGTGATACGTTATGTGAACACAAGAGGTGATGTGATTGAGCAATTTTTAGGTGTTGAACATGTTACTGATACTAGAACTGCCACATTGAAGACTGCACTTGATAATTTGTTTTGTAGAAATGGATTAAGTATTTCTAGATTAAGGGGACAGGGTTATGATAGAGCTAGTAATATGCAAGGTGAGTATAATGGTCTTAAGGCACGCATTTTAGAAAATAATTGTAGACACCCCATTTTGTCGGCTATAAGATTTAGGAGACCCATAGCTTGGTGGTTCACAATAATAAAAAAGACTCAAAAGGACTCCTGGAATTCAGTTCTATCTCTCAGAATGCTCAGAATGACCAAAATGCCCCTGAAAGCCCAAAAGATTCCACATTTGGACCAAAAGTTCTGGAAACATGCTATGTCGTAAGAAAAAGTGATAAAATAAGTTTTTAAGTAAAATTGGATGAAATTGTCAGCTCCCAGAGAACCCCCGGAAGACCCGGAAGTTCCCGGAAAGTCCCCGTTGACCAGTTTGACCAAGGTTTGACCAGGTTTGACCAAGGTTTGACCAAGTTTGACCGAAATCGTCCAAATTTGCCAGAATTATTCTAGATCATGTGGAAAGTATTAAAATGAGTTTTAAAAGAAAATCGAGCGAAAACGTCAGCTCCTGGGAGCTCCCAGAGGTTTCCAGAACTTCCCGGGAATCCCAAGTTTGACCAGTTTGACCAAAGTTTGACTTTAGAACCGGAGCACCGTAATAATTTTCAAATATTTTTCATGGATACTAGAGGTCAATAGCTTTCCAACGGTATATCACACGTAATTTGTGGATTTAAAACAATTTTATTGAGAATTTCCGAAGGCGAAAAAGGCGATCAAATCGGCTTTTATCATAAATACCGCAAAACTTTTCAAAGTGACATATCCCCAAATTTTTTATGTAAAGTAGACTCCATTACCTTTCCAACGGTATATCATAACCTCAATTTGGAGTTCGTACGCATTTTTTGTGAATTTTGGACGAAATAGGGCCTTTTCGCAAATACGGAAACCTCTGGGGGCCTAAATGGGATTATCCAGACGATTGATGACACGACTGGAATTGTGTTCTCTGAAGAGTACGTCCAAGTGTAGACGGTCGCGTCGCGTTAAAACCGGTAAGACCGGGTCGAATCCCAAAGGACGGAAGATTAAGGCAGAAATCTCTAGATTGAATCCTAAAATAAAATAAAAGATGATTTCTTCTAAATGGGGGAGAGTTATAACAGTCCTATAGAGCACAAGAAAGAAACAAAATAAAGTAAAGCAATAACTTAAATTAATCGAATTACAAACTGTGATAAAAATCAAATATGAAAAGAGTTGGGAGCATGTGAATCCACAAAGTACCAGCCACTACCATGATTTTAACAAAACGAACAGTTGGGGTTTTATCCTTAGAGTATTCCTTATTTCGAAAATGATTAAGTTAAGCATTCTAGACACTAAGTATGTGAATCTTGCATACTTAGTGGTTTGATTACCTAGCTTATTTATGAAGGACTGAAATAAAAAGTTAATTAAAACCATGAACAATAACTAACAAATTGAGTATGAGATATTTAATGTGTTTGTTATGGGTGTTCACTGACTTAATTAATCGAAAGTACTCTTATTTCAAAATCAGATTGCAATTTGAACTAGAAAGATCGAATTGGGCTTAGTTTCTGAAACAAAAAGTTACTGGAATACAAAAAGGAGTAAACCCAAGTCATACACATACCAATCGATTGACATCATATCAATCGATTGATATGAAATGGCTTTCAATCGATTGACATTTAGTTCAATCGATTGACTTAGAATCAATGTCAATCGATTGAACTCTGTATTCAATCGATTGACATCGACTCTTTTACAGAATCATGGCAGAGGCTGGGAACAATGTTTCTTCACATTATTCCCAACCTGGATCTACTCAGACATGTTTAATCTCATGAAAACAGAAATATTTCGAAGGAAATTATAATCTAAAGGAATGGTTTAAACTTGTAACACAATAAATTTTCAAAAAAAATGAAATTCAAATTAAACCAAGGTATTTTGCAAGTACTCAAGCAACATAACAAAAAGGAAAATGGAAATAGACCTGAATTTAAACTGAATTCGAAAAGAAAAACAAATCCCTCAACTTGAGCTTTTAGTTTAATCCGAAAATAACCATGGAACTCCTACAAAACAATACAAAAATGAGCTCACCCCCTTGCCCTCTACACTCTCCTGTATATATAATGTCAGAAAAATAAGCTAGAGGCGTCCAGGTTCATTCCATAACGGCTGGTCGTCGCCTGATTGCTGAAATCTTGCGCCATTAAAACAGACTGTTTCCAGTTTAAGTCAATCGATTGACAAAGATGTCAATCGATTGATAAAGATGTCAATCGATTGACAAATAGTTCAATCGATTGGTAAGGAAAATATGTCAATCGATTGATACTATGTCAATCGATTGGTATCAAGACTTCATCAATTTGTTTCTGGAGTTATTCCTTTCAACTTGTTATTCCTTTTAACTTCAGAACCTGCACTCAAAGAGCTAAACACAACAACATACCACGAGAAATACGTCATTGTGTAAAGAAACAAATTAAACACAAGTGCAGGTAATACTAGAGAAATGAGGTTATATCCAGTCAGTTTTTACTCCTTATCGAGCTAATATTAAGCTAATATCAGCTCTCATCACGACCCCCAACTAGCGCTTTGCTAGTCTCTAGCAATGAAGCGGAATTAACACAACTTAAGACGACCAACTATTAACGTTACGGTTTTATTGAGCTAAAACAAAAGGGAAATCCTAACTCACTGTCGCAGGAATCGCGGTTGCATTTAGCGTTTGCAACAAGCCTTTGAACCCTTAGGTTTACCCTAATGGACGAGTTGTGTCTCGTGAGGGTTTTCAGAGAATCTACCCACAAAATTCAATTGTCAAATTTTCCAAACTCACCAAAGCTTCAATTTCTCTTTTATGCTAAAAATTCTGCTTAACAATGATATGAATTCCTTTACCATGCTATGGAAGTAAACAACATGTTACAAAGTAACTATTCAAGTTAAACTACATTCACAGCATTTATATATCCTTATGTGTGTGGGGAGTTAACAACTACGATAGAAATCTTTATCTCAGAATTATTTAGACTGACATGTTTAAGACTTCATAGTTTCAACTCAATTCTCACACGGTTTACGCTCAAAATAGAAATCACTCTGAAACTGGCGTAAAACTTATGCACTCATAGTATGAAGCTCAAATGAGTAAATGTAGAGGCCATCAAACATGCTTACATACTAGACACTAAAGAACGCTTATTTGAGGTGCATGAGTCTCATGGATGGAATACCAATTACAACAGGAGCGATCTACTGTGGAAAACTCATTTCATACTCGAGATTTGTTAAAATTAATCTAGAATCCTCAGGACTTGTGACAGAAATATGAGGAGAGGTAAGAGATGATGGATTGTGAAAAATGAGTTCAAGCATGTGACATAATAAAACCAACTCTACTTCACACCTTTTATTTATCAATTCTCCAATTTCTTTTTTATTGCTTTCCACTTTTCTTCTTTCTCTTTTTTTTTTTTTTTATATATATATAAATATCTGCAATCACTTCTGCTTTTTCTCCTTTTACTATTTTCACAAACCGTCACATGCTTGATTATAAAAAGGTGATTTTAGGTAGAGGCCTTAATTTGTGATAGGTAAGTGAGGTTTTAGACTTCCTCGAGAAATAAGGTGAGAAAACGATGGCCTAAATCATCTTCTAGACATTATAACTTATCTCGAGTATTTCCTGAGTTTTAAAATTAGTAAATCCTGAACGTTCTCCTGATGCATCAGCCAAATGAAACAAGAATGTGACTCTCAACGAAATAAAAGTGTATTTCAAGAATTAACACGAGTTTTGCCATTAACCCTCAGAATAAAAGAATGGCTCAAAACTCACTAGGGTTAAAAGTTTCACTATTAATCCATTAATCATGACAATCGTATTTCATTCTCATTCAAAGATTCTTTCGTGATTGTCAACTCGTGCAAAATGTTTTCAGGATATATTCGTGCTATGGATGTAAAACTAGATTAGTGACCAAGTAATATGTAATCGAAATCCATAATATAGCAAGGAAAACATGAATGCATCATTGCACAATAATTTAGCTAGGAGGAACGAGGTTTTGATAGTTAGAAATTTAACAACAGTTTTTTTTTTTTTTAATTCAAAACAAACTAAGAAAGCTAGAAACTTGGAAATTCAAATATTAAACAGGTGTGCATTTTAAATTCAAGAGAGAAAACAGGTGGATATCTATTCCCTACCCCCAACTGAAATCGACATTGTCCACAATGGAAGTATTTCAAGAAAAAGAAGATATCACCTGATTAAAGCATTTCCATACACATCAGAGAATACACCTGGTTTAATATAACAATCTCCGCACACAACCAAGATCAAGAGTAAAAGGATAATAATAAAAAATATCAAAAATAGAAACACAATCCATGAACACACAGAACTATCTATATAGTAAGATTAGCATCCAACTATAAACATCCAACCAAACCATAAAGTATCCACAATCACAGACCCAAAAATAGTCATCCAACCCAAAATATCTACAGAGACAAAATAAAGCGACAAAAGAGAGAGAAAGATATATGAAATAACAAAACACTCTCTCGCTCGCCACATCTCCCTCCTAAGGATCGGCAGTCTAGTCAACGGATGGCATGATAACTACCTCACTGCCACCCTCAGCAGCTGTCCCAGTCTGGGCGACAACCGCCGGGTCACTCACAGCTGGCGGTGAAGCAGCAGCTGGAGGTGGTGGCTGTGAAGGTGTCTCTGAGATACTGCCCTCTGGTGGAGCTGACGTAGACGCCGGAGCTGTCGTCGATGCTGGAGCTGTCGGAGGAGGTGGCATAGATGAGCGTAAGGATTGCTCGATCCCAAGCAGCATCGAAATCTACTCAATCTGACCACCTAGCTGCCCGAGTCTCCCCTGAACTCCATCACGATCCAACGACATCTGGGCAGCTATCAACATCAACTCCGCAGAGAGATCGCGAACCATCCCATGAAGCTGTAATCTCGCGGTTCGCTCCTCTACCAAGAAGTCGTAAATGGTCTGGAGAGATGGAGGGGTAGATGTGGATGCTGTAGGTGGTGTGGATGCTGTAGGTGGCTCACGCATCCTCAACTCATACTGACCCTCAGCCGCGGGCGGCGTCCCTGAGTCCTCATCCTCCTCCTCCTCAACTACAACCGTATCCTAACCCTCCGCCTCGGGCGTCCCTGGGTCCTCATCCTCTGACTCTGACGTTGTATCTCCCCTCTTCCTTTTCTTTTTCTTTTTACTACTCTCTCCAATTTTCCCTTTTCCTTTCGCCTTCTTTTTGAACTGTGACAGCGATCGCCGAGCCACAGACTCTCCAAAAACTCCCAACTTTGACTTCTGCAGAATCTCACTAGCTGGTGCCTCTAAACTAGCCACCTCACAAACCCGATGAATCGCCTATGCACCCTTCAAGTGCTGAGATTTACTGGGATGACGTGTAGGCTCAATGAAAAACTCGATGAAGAGTCGGGCGAGGCAAATAGGCAATCCTGTCCCGATAGCATACAAAACTCTAGTGTACCACCCGGCGAAGTCTAACTTATAAGTAGTGGGAAGAATGCAACTGCAGAGTGTCAGGTGCAACAGGTGGTAGTCCATCGTCAGGTCATGGTCGTCGAACACTGTGATCCCAGAATACTTCTTAACCTTCCCTCCTGAAATCTCCGTGGCCACAACATCGTAAGATGGAAATGGGCGGTCAGGATGAATAGGGTACATATGATCGGGAACCTCTGGGATACCAAGCGCCTGAGCGACTGTGGCTGGGCTGAACTCGATTGCCCGTCCCGATACACACGAGAAATATGTGTAAGGGACGTTTGGCACCTTAACCATACTAGCACATGCCGCTCGAATCCACGAAGGCCGAACTTGCTTATCCGCTGTCAGAACCGGGAGCCAATCGGGAAAAGCTCGAAGACGGGCCAAATGGAATGGAATCTTGTCGTCGCTCCATATATTCTCGAATTGCCTTTCCACCATAATTGCGCGAGTTCGGAAATATTTGGTGTACCACGTGTTTTCTTTAGCGTTTCTAAACCCGTGGGCAAGCGGTGGGTCCGGAATCTCGAGGGACGTGGATTTTTCTGGGTGAGGCCCACTATCCTTGGGCTTTGGAGCCATGGGAGCTGCAATGGAAGCATAACAGAGAGTTAAAATGAGAAAAGAGAGATTCTGCTTCTCTGTTTATGTCAATCGATTGACATAAATTGTCAATCGATTGAGGTGAGGTATCAATCGATTGAGCCCTGATGTCAATCGATTGACATCAGTGATTCAAGAGGGCTGCCCACAATAAGGTCTCACGTCCCCCTTTTCATCATTTTAGTGGTCTTAAGACCATGAGGGGCTCCCTCTTTTGATTTGGACAATGAAAAGGATGAGCAAGTGAAATGGGTTTTTTGGGGGTTACCTCAACCGGAATCGCGGCAAAGAGTTCGCCCCCAAATTAGCTGACGACAAGATTGATGATGATAAAGATGATGGTGATGACGTGAGGCCCGAATCCCTCTCCTTCTTCCTCACTCTTTGTCCATACAGGAACAGAGGCGGTGGAGATTGGTGCGGCCGAGGGCGACGGTGGAGGTTAGGCAGTGAGGATGATGATGGTGAAGATGATGATGGATGTTATGAGAGGGGTCTCCTTCTCACTCCCTAAGAGTCACCTTCTCCCTCTCTCTCTCACAGAATTTGAATTGAAAAGAGGGAGAGGGAGAAGAACAGACATTACGTCTGGTGGGATTGTCAATCGATTGACAATAGATGTCAATCGATTGAACAAAATTCAAGTCAATCGATTGAACAAATTGTCAATCGATTGGAAACCATTTATATCAATCGATTGACATTAATATCAATCGATTGAATAAGAAATTCATGGTAACCAAAAATGTTCCGCATGTGATCACCCCCAACAGTTTAAGAATGCATTTTTAAGACAGAAACAAGACTTTTGATCATTCAAACAGGAATCAGACTCATCAATCACACAAATAGGAAGAATTTATTCCAAACATCATCAATTCAAAGTTCGAAATGGATTATAATCATCCAAAGAGTACAATATCTTGGTCAAGAAACAAACAAACAAAAAGAAAAACAAGAACAAAAATTCTGTCTTATTCAACTGCTACAAGAACTATCAATTCTGCTCAGGTTCAGGGGAAGAAAAGTCTTCTCCTACAGCATAATCCACGAAGTACTCCACAACTTCTCCGTCTGAATCGATTTGAAGGTCTTCCAGAATTTCTCGAACTGCGCAAAGCAAATCCCAGGTATTCATATTGGCGATTACCGCAATAGGGGAATCTGGGCATGAACTGGAAAGTGGAGTAAAAATTGGCCTTTCTTGCTCCCTCTGTTCTGGGGTTCCTGGAGAACGGACCCCATGGTAGAGAAAATGTGGCAGGAAGTGCAATGGATTCATCCTATAGCCAATCAAAAAGACAGAATAAGAATAAAAGGAAACAAAGAAGCACACAAAGAAAAGAAAACTACTATACAACAACATCAGGTTCTCAAATTTCAAGAAGAATAATCAGGATCATCCAGGTGGATGGTCTCTGATTCTGGTTCGAACCTCTCCAAAAATGGTTTTAAACGTTGTCCATTGACTTTAAAAGCATTACCATTCTTGGGATTAACGATTTCTATTGCTCCGTGTGGAAACACTTCCTTGACAACAAATGGTCCTATCCACCTTGACCTCAGCTTCCCGGGAAAGAGATGAAGTTTTGAATCGTAAAGTAACACTTTCTGCCCCGGTTCAAACTTCTTTCTCAGTATCGATTGATCATGCTTAGCTTTTAACTTTGACTTATAAGTTCGAGCACGATCATATGCATCATTCCTGATCTCTTCCAATTCATTGAGTTGTAGTTTCCTCAATGTACCACTTTCATGGATATCAAAGTTTAGCAGTCTTGTGGCCCAATATGCCTTATGCTCCAATTCCACAGGCAAATGGCAAGCTTTTCCATATATCAGTCTGTAGGGAGACATCCCAAGGTTCATCTTGTATGCCGTTCTGTATGCCCATAGAGCATCAGTTAAACGTAACGACCAATCCTTTCTATTGATGTTAACAGTTTTCTCCAGAATGTGTTTGATCTCCCTATTGGCTAGCTCTGCCTGACCATTTGACTGTGGGTGATATGAAAGAGCAATCTTATGGTTAACCCCATATTTTTTCATCAATGCCGCAAAAGGCTTATTGCAGAAATGGGTTCCACGATCGCTAATCATGGCTTTCGGTGTTCCGAATCTTGACAAAATATTCTCTTTTAAGAATGAGATCACTGTTCTGTGATCATTTCTCCTTGTCGGAATGGCCTCAACCCACTTGGACACATATTCGACCGCCAGAAGAATATATTCGTAATGAGATGATGGCGGGAATGGTCCCATGAAATCGATGCCCCAGCAATCGAAGATTTCAATAGTAATAATCGGGGTCATTGGCATTTCATTTCTCTTTGACAAGCTTCCTAGCATTTGGCATCTAGCACATGCTCTACAAAATGCATAACAGTCTTTGAAAACTGTCGGCCAATAGAAACCACTACTAAACACTTTTTGAGCAGTTTTCTGGGCTGAGAAATGGCCACCGCAGGCCTCTGAGTGGCAAGAAGCTAAAATATGAGAGATATCTTCCTTAGGGACACATCGCCTAATTACTTGATCCGCACAGTACTTAAACAAGTACGGATCATCAAAGTAAAACCATCGGGCGATGGACAGAAACCTTTTTCTGTCAGGGGTGGACCAATGGGATGGGGTCTCCCCTGTTGCCAGGTAATTGACAATGTCAGCATACCAGGGCAAACTAGTTGCAGCAAAGAGTTGCTCATCCGGGAAAGATTCACTGATCGGAATAGATTGTGAAGAATTGTCTTCAAACGTCAATCGTGAGAGGTGATCAGCAACAACATTCTCCACCCCCTTTTTATCTTTGATAATCAAATCAAATTCTTAGAGCAGGAGAATCCAGCGTATTAATCGCTGTTTGGTATCCTTTTTGGATAGCAGATACTTCAACGCAGCATGGTCAGTAAAGCAAATGATCTGCGAGCCAATCAGATATTGCCTGAATTTCTCCAATGCAAATACAATTGCTAGCAACTCCTTTTCGGTAGTAGAGTAATTACGTTGAGCTCCATCAAGGGTTCTGCTAGCGTAGTAGATCACAGTAGGCTTTTTGTCTTTCCTTTGCCCTAAAACAGCTCCGATCGCTGTGTCACTCGCATCACACATCAGCTCGAAAGGAAGACTCCAATCCGGAGATTGCATTATCGGAGCTGTTGTTAAGTGATGTTTGAGTTTATCAAAAGATTCCTGACACTTGCTGTTCCACTCAAAAGGTTGGTCCTTAATAAGGATTTGGCAAAGTGGTCTAGATACAGCACTGAAATCCTTAATAAACCTCCGGTAGAAACCGGCGTGACCTAGAAATGATCGTATTTCTTTCACTGTAGTGGGGACAGGAAGATTGGAAATTATATCGATCTTTGCCTTGTCTACTTGTATTCCCTCAGCAGACACGATATGTCCCAAGACAATCCCCTTTGTCACCATAAAGTGACATTTCTCCCAGTTGAGGACCAAATTCTTGTCCTCGCATCTTTTCAGGACTTTCTGGAGGTTCTCCAGGCAATGATCAAAACTGCTTCCAAATACGGAGAAATCGTCCATAAAAACCTCCATGATCTTTTCCACCATATCGCTGAAGATACTCAGCATGCACCGCTGAAAAGTAGCAGGTGCGTTGCACAATCCGAATGGCATCCGGCGATATGCAAATGTTCCAAACGGACAGGTAAAAGTGGTTTTTTCTTGATCGGCAGGATCAATTTCGATTTGGTTATAACCACTATAACCATCCAAGAAGCAGTAGAATTGGTGTCCTGCTACTCTTTCGAGCATTTGATCCATAAAGGGTAATGGAAAATGATCCTTTCGAGTTACCGCATTCAACCTTCGATAGTCAATACACATGCGCCAGCTGGTGGTTACACGTGTGGGTACCAATTCTCCTTCTTTGTTTTCTACCACTGTAATGCCAGCTTTCTTTGGCACTACTTGCGTCGGACTTACCCAAGGACTATCCGAAATTGGATAAATAACCCCAACATCCAGCAACTTCAAAACTTCCTTCTTCACCACCTCTTGCATGTTTGGGTTAAGACGCCTTTGCATTTGACGACAAGGTTTGGCATCTTCCTCAAGGTAAATCCTGTGGATGCATATGGATGGACTAATTCCTCTTAAATCAGCAACGGTCCATCCTAACGCACTCCTGTGTTGCTTAAGCAACTGTATCAGTTTGCCTTCCTGTTCGTGATTTAAAACAGATGAAATTATCACAGGAAAGGTCTTCTCTTCTCCCAGGAATACGTATTTCAATTCTTTTGGGAGTTCTTTCAGTTCCAACTCTGGAAATTGCAAGTTTGACGGCACAGCCAACTTGGTCTTTGGCGGTAGCTGCTCATATTGAGCCGTCCACATTGTTCTTGCAACTTCCTCTTCAGCAACCTCCAAGATAGAACATATCTGACTCACTCTTTCATCTTGTGGAGTGTATCTTTCCAATTCATAACATGAGTTAGTCATAACAGACTCCACAGGATCAGAGTGAGCAGTTGAATCAAAGCAATCTTGAATTGCTGCTTCTGCCCAATTCACCTCTTCTTCCTCATCATCAAAATCTTCAATTTTTGGATTTGAAAAGATCTTGATATTCAATGTCATGTTTCCAAAAACAACGGTCATAACTCCACTCCTTACTTTAATCGTCGCATCAATTGTCGCGAGGAAAGGACGTCCAAAGATCACTGGAATCTGAGATTTAGCATTGTAGACTAGTTCAGTATCCAAAACAACAAAGTCAACAGGAAAGACAAAGGTGTCAATCTGGACTAAGACATCCTCCAGCACTCCTCGCGGGTATTTAATTGATCGATCTGCCAGTTGGAGAGTAATGCGAGTGGGCTTAAGTTCTCCTAACCCTAACTGTTGATAAACAGTGTAAGGTAAGAGATTAACACTCAATCCTAAATCGAGTAACGCATTGTTCACTTTCTTCTGACCGATTATACAAGAAACTGTTGGTGTGCCTGGATCCTTGTATTTAGGAGGCAAATCGTGTTTTACGATCGCACTTGCCTGGCATGCCAAGTAAGCACTCTTCTTAACACTTTGCTTCCTCTTTACAGTGCACAAGTCTTTAAGGAACTTGGCGTAGGAAGGCACTTGTTTAATTGCGTCTAGGAGTGGGAGATTGATCTTTACCTGCTTGAATAACTCCAGAAACTCCTGACTTTTCGTTTCTTGTTGAGGTTTCTTCAACCTCTGAGGATATGGTGCCGGAAAAGGACATTTGGGTGCCTCCTCGATGAGAGGTTCTTTTCCAGGTCTTCTCTTTATTTCATTATCCTCAGGAATTGTTATTTTGGGCTCAACTGTTTCGCCCTCTTTTCCTTCTTCCACCAATTCTTCTTCATTCTCTACCTCTTCTTCATCACTAACTACAGGTTGTAAGGGCAAAGAGACTTTCTCAATTTCTTTTCCACTCCTCAACACAGTTACCGCCTTGGCCTCCTCATGTGGTCCAGATCCCGAGGGTCCTGTACCCGAGTGTTGGCCTTTAGGATTTTGCTCTGGCTGTGCAGGGAACATAGTTCGTTCTCGATCCCCTTGTTGGGTAGCTAACCTCTCTACACTTGTATTGAGTTTACTCATTAGCTGCATCATCTGCTGCATCATGAGTGTATTGGGATCTTCTTGTGCCTTCTTATGAGGTGGCACATAAGTGTTTGGTGAGGGTTGGTTGTTGCCTCCCTGATTGTAGTTGGATTGAGGTGAATGATTTTGATATTGGTTCTGGTGATACCCTTGATTTTGTTGATAAGTAGAAGGAGGTTGGTAATTCTGGTGGTACCCTTGGTTTTGAGGCCGGTACTGGTTTCCTTTATTCGGCTGCCACTGTTGAGATGGGTTTGCTGCAGCAGCACTGTTTCTTTGATCGAAACCAGGATGACTCCACCTATCATTGGGGTTGAAACGACCAGGGGCATTTATAGCATGTACCTCCACTGGACTCTGTTCTTGGTAAATAGGGTATATTTGGCAATGTTGAGAGGTATGCCCCATCTGTAGACAACTAGAACATGATTCTTCAGATGCAAATTGTATTACCGGGTCCTTCTTTGCTTCCAAAATTTCCAATTTACGAGCTAGTTGCTCATATTTCTCCAATAAGCCATCTTCCGCCTTCAGCTGATAAATACTCTTTTAACTTGAACTTGAACTGGGCTGAGTTCTCGTCACTTGAGTTTCCCATTCCGGTGCGTGTTCGGCTAACCATTCGAAATGAGCCTCTGCTTGTTCGGCATTCTTGCTCATAAACTCACCGTCACTCGTAGTTTCTACGAGCTTCTTTGATTTTGGACTTAAGCCATCAAAGAAGAAGCTTATTGTTCGCCACTTCTCAAAACCATGATGCGGGCAGAGCAGTAACAAATCCTTGAAACGCTCCCATGCCTCAGCGAAAGTTTCTTCCTCTTTTTGATTATACATCTTGATCTGTCTCAAGATGTCTGTCGTTAACCGATTAGGGAAAAACTTTTTAAGAAAGGCTTCATGAATTGCTGGCCAAGTCGAAATCGAATTCGGTTTAAGTGACAATAACCATGACTTCGCTTTGTCCTTCAAGGTGAAGGGAAAAAGCTTTAGTCGGATTATATCACTTGGGCAAGTCTGATTTGTGAAAGTGTCACAAACATCTTCGAAATCTCGAATGTGCAAGTACGCCTTCTCTTTATCCATCCCGTGAAATGTGGGTAACAGTTGAATCATTCCATTACGAAAATGGAATGTGCCTGTGTGTGGAGGGATGCGGATACAAGAAGGTGTGGCTGTTCGATCAGGGGCCAAGAGTTCTCGTAAAGGTCGCTGACCGTCATCGATGAGGTCATGCCTATTCTCTCCTTGTTGGCTCTCCGTATCAGACATTGAGTTAGAAGTGGATGGGGTGAAAATGGGATTATCAGCACTATGGATTGGATCTTCAAAAAGATTTGTGATGAAGGCTTCAGTGGAATCAAAGGACATAGAAGGACACAACAATACGGCTTGTGTTCTGAAGAAATGAAAAGAAAAAGAAAGATAGAAATGGGATAAGAAAAGATTGGATCAAATCAAAATTCCTGGCCTTTGTTACCGTCCCCGGCAATGGCGCCAAAAACTTGACACGACTGGAATTGTGTTCTCTGAAGAGTACGTCCAAGTGTAGACGGTCGCGTCGCGTTAAAACCGGTAAGACCGGGTCGAATCCCAAAGGACGGAAGATTAAGGCAGAAATCTCTAGATTGAATCCTAAAATAAAATAAAAGATGATTTCTTCTAAATGGGGGAGAGTTATAACAGTCCTATAGAGCACAAGAAAGAAACAAAATAAAGTAAAGCAATAACTTAAATTAATCGAATTACAAACTGTGATAAAAATCAAATATGAAAAGAGTTGGGAGCATGTGAATCCACAAAGTACCAGCCACTACCATGATTTTAACAAAACGAACAGTTGGGGTTTTATCCTTAGAGTATTCCTTATTTCGAAAATGATTAAGTTAAGCATTCTAGACACTAAGTATGTGAATCTTGCATACTTAGTGGTTTGATTACCTAGCTTATTTATGAAGGACTGAAATAAAAAGTTAATTAAAACCATGAACAATAACTAACAAATTGAGTATGAGATATTTAATGTGTTTGTTATGGGTGTTCACTGACTTAATTAATCGAAAGTACTCTTATTTCAAAATCAGATTGCAATTTGAACTAGAAAGATCGAATTGGGCTTAGTTTCTGAAACAAAAAGTTACTGGAATACAAAAAGGAGTAAACCCAAGTCATACACATACCAATCGATTGACATCATATCAATCGATTGATATGAAATGGCTTTCAATCGATTGACATTTAGTTCAATCGATTGACTTAGAATCAATGTCAATCGATTGAACTCTGTATTCAATCGATTGACATCGACTCTTTTACAGAATCATGGCAGAGGGCTGGGAACAATGTTTCTTCACATTATTCCCAACCTGGATCTACTCAGACATGTTTAATCTCATGAAAACAGAAATATTTCGAAGGAAATTATAATCTAAAGGCATGGTTTAAACTTGCAACACAATAAATTTTCAAAAAAAATGAAATTCAAATTAAACCAAGGTATTTTGCAAGTACTCAAGCAACATAACAAAAAGGAAAATGGAAATAGACCTGAATTTAAACTGAATTCGAAAAGAAAAACAAATCCCTCAACTTGAACTTTTAGTTTAATCCGAAAATAACCATGGAACTCCTACAAAACAATACAAAAATGAGCTCACCCCCTTGCCCTCTACACTCTCCTGTATATATAATGTCAGAAAAATAAGCTAGAGGCGTCCAGGTTCATTCCATAACGGCTGGTCGTCGCCTGATTGCTGAAATCTTGCGCCATTAAAACAGACTGTTTCCAGTTTAAGTCAATCGATTGACAAAGATGTCAATCGATTGATAAAGATGTCAATCGATTGATAAAGATGTCAATCGATTGACAAATAGTTCAATCGATTGGTAAGGAAAATATGTCAATCGATTGATACTATGTCAATCGATTGGTATCAAGACTTCATCAATTTGTTTCTGGAGTTATTCCTTTCAACTTGTTATTCCTTTTAACTTCAGAACCTGCACTCAAAGAGCTAAACACAACAACATACCACGAGAAATACGTCATTGTGTAAAGAAACAAATTAAACACAAGTGCAGGTAATACTAGAGAAATGAGGTTATATCCAGTCAATTTTACTCCTTATCGAGCTAATATTAAGCTAATATCAGCTCTCATCAATTGAGGAGCAGTGCTGCCGCGGCATAGGCCCAGTGCCACCGCGGCACTCTCCTCCAGAACAACATGTTTTTGCAAATATTTTTGGGGGTCCCATTTTGATTAATTAAAAACCAAAACAACGTAGTTCTATGTTTTCAGATGTTTGGAGCCAATGGGAACACTTCTAAAACCCCAAAACCACCCCAAGTTGGCCTATATAAACCCCCCTTGGCTTCTCATTTTAGGGGTGTCAAATGTAAGCTTTGAAAAGTTTTGGAGAGAAAGTTGTAGAGATAAGGTTCGAATAGAGAGAAAAGAAGCTTTCTTCTTTGATTTTCAAAACAAAAGTGAGTTCTAAACTTTGTTTTTACTTCATTACTCCTATTTACTTCAACATTCAATACACCCAACCACCATTTTAGTGAGCATTTAAGAGAGAGGAAGCTTCTTCCATGTCCAATGTCATCATATATGAGTGAAACACCAAACTACAAGTTCAATACATCATGAATATCATCTATTGATTGCTATCTACTTGCTTATATATAATGTTCATCTCTTCTTACCTCATTTCTTTTTTTGATTTTCTTTATTTACTTACTAGTTCATCATCATCTAGATGATGACATGAAGTTTGAGGTGAGTGAATCCTTATGGATAGTAGCTCTTGACCTCAAAAACATGTTTGATAGATGATGATCATAACTTCAATACCTCCAAGGTATCCTTGAAGTTATGTTCAAATATGAAAATAAATCTCTCCAACAATCTTGGAGGTTCTTGATGATGAGTTTGATATTAACATTTTAAGTGGAAATAATCTTCATTGAGTATTGAAAATATGCTTTCAAAACCTCTATTTCAAAACCCCTCTTAAAACCCCTCATTTTGATCTCAAGAAAGAAAACTCTAGTTTTTCCCAAAATCTTCAAAACAGTGAGTCAAAACAGTGAGTGATTTGAGTTCAAAGATTTCTTTAGAGCTCACTACTCAATGTATGGATGCAAAGCCACTTGGAAAGTCTTCCTAACTCACTAGAGAACACCCATGATTTTTGGTTTGACTTAATAATTCTTGAAAATGGTCCATTTGGACCCAAACATTCATTCCAGACATTCTGCCTCTATTGTCACAGCAGCTTGGTTGACTTCCAACTTCTTTTTTAGAACATTAGGGGTGGTCCCAAATTATATTTCCCTTAAACTACAATGTCTTAGGGAACTCTCTGTATAAAATGGGCCTCTAGATCATTCGTTTTCATTTTCTAAGATATTTCAACATTTCAGTCGACAGTACGGACTTTGTTTCTGAGTGACCTCTATTGTTTATATGATTTCTCTCAATATGTGATAGTTATTAAAGATTTCCTTTTTGGGTTGTGTTCTAGACACAATAAGGAAGATCTCCATAAGAAATCATGCATTGAAAACATTCCTAACCCCTCTTTTTAATTTCTAAAAGATCATGTTACTGTTCTGTCCACTATTCACAGCAAGCACATTTTAACTTTCATTATTTGATTTGATGTTTACATGCATTTAAATTGGCTCATGTCTTAGGAAGTAGTTCATACTACATTTGTACATATCTCATGATGATTTCATTTATACATTCATTCATTCTCTAGACTTTTAAGTCACTTTAAAAAGTCCATGTACAAAAACACACTACAACCTTTGCACATTTTAGGATCATACATTGCATTCATGCAAGATTTGGGGCTTTTGCGAGTCCTAATCTAAGAAGATTATAAGGAATGATCATGATCACACATTCATGCTTCCCCTCGATCTAATCCTCCTTTCTCATCCGTCCCGGGGATTGAGAGATCTTCTTTTCTCAAAGATTAACATGCATCATACTAGCTTGCTAAGCATATTTTGATTTCTTTGATTATTTTGTTTCAAGAACAATTCATGTCCCCTTTAGATTAGGGAAACTTAATTACTTGATACATGATTAGACGATTTTTCGTAGGTTTATTTGTGTGGTTTTTCACTTTACATTGTATGATATTTGACTTAGATCTTATGAATGATATCTTATCTTTTGATTTTCCATTTCAAATTTTCTTATGGGATGTAATATACCTATCATAAATATTAATTGTCGAACTATGCATAGTATAAGATGATTATTTGGATGCTAATTGAGGCCCGTTGAAAGACGGGGCGAGTTGAGGGTGTTTTAGTTGCGACAAAGGCTCCTTCCTCTCTCGTACCAAAACCCCAAGCCAAGTTCTTTGGTTATGAAGGGCCGGTGCCCTTTATCCATTTGGGTGAGTCAAAATTAGGTTTCTTGGTTCCTTAAAGACCAAGTGGCGACTCTGTATCTGTTTTCAACAGACCATTTTCTTTCTTTGATCCAAATCAAATTTCCAACAAAAACAAAGGAAGTGGATGTGGGATTCCGCATGTCCACAATCTGGCGACTCTGCTGGGGATTTTTATTTTAAAACAAAATAATACAGAGGTTTGACTCATAAGAAGCATCCTTAAAATCATCTTTTTACTGTGTCTGGTTCATCGCATTGCACTTTTCATTTTCCCCCTTCGTCTGTGTCTGAAACGCGGCGCTGACATTGTTCAGGTCTTGCTGTGCCAGGGCACAAGTCACTGTTGATACTGTACCTTCCAAGGTATATCAAAAAGAGTAAAAACCTTCGTACTGTCTCCCTGACGGTATATTGGAACTCTCGTCAATGGACCCTCTTTGACTAAACCCAGCCTTTGCATATAGATTCCTGTAGAACCTTTCATAGGACTGTTCATTTATCTTTTCAGATAGGACAATATGATATAACTGCTGTATGTCCTGATGGGATTACCTGAGCGGTGTAGACGCTTATGTGGCATCGAACAGAACCTTTTTCTTATGATTCCCAAGGCAAATCACTCACATGTGATCACATTGAGTTGACCTACCTAGGCACCATGACAAGGATGTCTGCTCCATGCTCACAAAGATATACACCGCAAACCTTGTTTGTCGGTCCTAAGACATAGGAGTATGAAAACCTGCTAGACAATATGATCACTATCACCACACGTTAACCAGTTTCTCCCAGAAACTCTATCCAGATGTCCTAGATATAACCTATACTAACCAATTTTTCCCAGAAACTCTGTCCAGATATCCCAGATATAACCGTATTAACCAATTTTTTTTCCAGAAACTCTGTCCAGATATCCCAGATATAACCAGTTTCTCTCGGAAACTTTGTCCAGATGTCCCAGATATAACCTATACTAACCAATTTCTCCCAGAAACTCTGTCCAAATCAACCAAAAATGTCCAGTCCCTCCTAGAAGCCTGCATAGAAACCTGGAAACCCCTGTTATCCCTTGGTGATCATACTGGAAAGTAAAGTTGGCACACTCTATATGGTTAGGACCTTATCTGCTTAACTGCTACCTGTTAGAAATAAGGAGCATCATATAGATTAGGACTTACATCCGCATGCTTGTCTCATTTTCATACACCATTCCCATTAATCTGTGCGCACTGTCTCGACCATTCTTACACAAGTCAGTCCATGTTTGTTAAACATCACTGTCTTTGTCTGTCTAAAGTCATCACTGTCAAAATCTGATTTAGTCCTCTCAAAATCTGTCAGGTCAGTATAGATTCCCGGAGTCAGCAGCTAGGATCCTCGTCTTGGGTCAGAAGTTCAGATAACCGTTTAGTCAGAATCAGTCCGACAGGTTACTTCAGCATGAATCGAGAAGAGTTAGAAAACAAGGTTATTGAGTTGGGAGCAACCATAAGCCAGCAGTCCGACAGCCTAGCCCAAGTTCTAAAGTTCAGGAAGAATTGAAGCAGCAACGGCCGCAACCTCCGCCTGGGTTTCCACCACCGGGGTTCGAACCGTCCCTACATGAGAATAACGGGGAGGAAGACTGGTTTCAAGGGGTCCCACCATTTGCATATGAGAAGAAGCTCCAAGAAACAATGGATAAGGTTGACAAGTTAGAAAGTGTACTGAGGAAAAGCAAAGGGATTGATGATTACATGCTAGACCTAGAAGGCCTCTTTCAGCCTGTTAAGTTGAAACTGCCCGAGAATTTCAAGATGCCTGCCATCGACAGTTTTGATGGAATTGGGAATCTATAAAGTCATGTGAAGCTATGTATGAGTATCTTCCAGTCCATGGGTTGTACCAACGAGCACATTGCAATGTTGTTCCCGCAAACTCTTGCAAAGTCTGCACTATCATGGTTCTTAACCTTGGAAGCCTCCAAAACCCAGGCATGGGAAGACATTGTTCGAGTCTTCGTCGATCATTACTCCTACAATCAAGAGCTGGATGTCACTATCAGGGATTTGGAAACCACTCGACAGAACAACAATGAATCCTTCGCTGCGTTTCTAAGCAGGTGGAAAAATAAAGTGGTCCAAATGACCCACCGGCCGATTGAAAAGGAACAGGTAAGGATGCTCATCCGGAATCTGCAGCCGCTCTACCATGAGAAATTGTTTTACCAGTCCATCTCTACTTTCGAAGAACTGTTTGAAGTTGGAACTCGAATTGAAGATGCTATCAGGGAATGAAAGATCAAGAAGGAAGAGCCTCCGAGTCAGTCAAAAAGGCCCAACTAATCCCGCAATCCTCCGGATGTTAATGCCCTTAGCAGTCAACCTATGGCTTACCCTCCTAGGCCATACCAACCTCCCAACCAAGCTAATTCCTCCAATCGCTCTTTCCCTAGGAAGCCTCCTCGCAACTTCGCCAAACTAGAAATTCTCCTCTCTTCAGCCTTAGATCGCCTCCTAAAAAAGGGCCACCTCCAATTACTCCAGCCCCGAAATACCCTACTCCCGCCAAACTGTGACATGTCCAAGCGATGCACCTACCACCAAGCCCCTGGCCACAACACTGATGATTATGTACGCCTCCGCCATGATATCCAAGACCTCATTGACCAAAATATCATCGAGCCACCTCCAAAGCAGCCCCATGTCACTCAAAATCCTATATCGAACCACCAAAACATCAGCCTCATTGAGTCCAACCATGTATCTTTCAATCCCGCTACCTATATCACTCCTGTAGGTCAACCTTTACCCCTCATTGACATCCCAGAATCTGTGGGAATTCATTTGATTGACGGGGGGGACGACGAGTGGCCGCAACAGCTGGCTGATGAACAAGACCTATTCTTCCTGGAAGAACATGATCTAGGGGAAGTAGACCTCAAATGGTATGATCCCGACAATGAAAGCGATGCTTCTATCTGGAATGAGCCGGAGAAACCATTTGTGGGAACAGATTGCGACTAGTTCAAAGAAGATGGGATTGTAGAAGGGCCTACCCCTGCCGAAATTGATCATCTGACTAGGTCCGACCGTCATTATCAGCCTCTGCAGCCTACCACCGAGGTTATCGAAAAAATTCCGGTCAAAGACAAGGGAAAGGAAAAAATGGACGAGGTCATCGAGGAAGACAACGAGTTGATAAAGTAGTTGAAGAAAACCCAAGCATACCTCTCGATGTGGGACATCATGGTAACATCCTACAAGCATAGCCAAGCTGTGTTGAATGCCTTGGCTGGAATAGAGGTCCCCATCGACGCCGCGTCGGAGGACATGGTGGCTTTCTTGGGCGCACTTGCCCCTGACCCGATCATTACATTTTCTGATAAAGACCTGCCACCAGAAGGATCTGCATATAACAAAGCATTGTACATCACTGTTGGATGCAAGGGATAGCAGGTGCCATTTTGTCTGGTCGATATAGGCTCTGCCTTAAATGTCTGTGCCCTAAGGACTGCCACCGCCTTGGGGGTCAATGTCCTTGACATCACACCATCTGTGCAATCCGTGAGGGCCTACGATAACACCAAGAGGAATGTGATGAGAACTGTTTCTCTCTAAATCTGGGTAGGATCTTTGGTGAGCACTGAAGTCTTTCAAGTCATGAACATACCTGCCTCGTTCAACTTGTTGATCGGAAGGCCCTGGCTGCATGTCAACAAAGCCGTATCATCCACTGTGCATCAAATGATCAAGTACATTCATGAGAAGGAGGTGAAAATCATCCTCGGTAATAGTTGGAGTAATAAAGCTTTCCCGAACTACGCTCCCATCTTTGAAGTCCAAATACCTGAGCTGGAAGAAGGAGAAATCGGGGGATTCTCCATGGAAGAAGTCCACGTGATCAATGATGAAGACAAGTTCCCCGAAGTTCACTCCGTAGTTGTCAACATTGTCCGCAAAATGAACTACTTTCCTGGAATGGGATTGGGCCGACGCCAGCAAGGAATTCGAGAGTTCCCTCAGATCAAAATACAACAAGGCACTTTTGAGTTGGGGTACAAGCCCACTGAAGAAGACCTCGAGATACAGAGGCCATGGAAAAAAAGAGTGAGGAGTCTCCCGCCGTACCGCAAAACCTTGAATGGACAATTCATCAAGGAAGGGGATGATTTCCCTTACTTTGGGTTCCCGAAACCCTGGATCCATCAGGCCACTAGAAAGAGGTACCCCGGGTTGGAAATCTTTGCTGACTGTGAAAGGCCTCCCTATCAAGATCCATTCTATCCCAAAGAAGTTGTGAAAACCCCAGAGGAAGACTAGTTGAAGTACCTGGACACTGAAGCCATCGAGAAAATGTGGGAAGAGTTCGCTGAAAAGAAGGAAGAAAAGAGGGTCGAGAGCCAAGATGATCAGATCAAGCCAACTGAGGAGGGTCTGAGCAACCAGGCTGTAGAGTCATTTGTCTGTGTCTCCCTATCCCCTGTTCCCCCAGAGTCTGTACTGCCAATTATCGAGTCTGTACCAGAGTCGGCTGCTGTAAGCCCACCACTGTCCAATGTAATCACTTCACCTGTCATGAATGAAATGAAAGACGATTCTGCTTACTCCTCTGTGTCTAATGCTTGTGAATGCACAGATCCCTCCGAGGATCTCCCAATCGAACTTAAGCAACTAATTGAAAAACCACCTTCTTATGAAATAATCGAAGGTACTTTATCGGTTAACGTAGGTGAAACGAATAATCCGCAAATTGTGCAAATTGGCTCAACCCTTAATAAAAAAGAAAAAGAAAAATTGACTCTCTTGCTAAAAGAATTCAAAGATGTTTTTGCTTGGTCTTACAAGGACATGCCGGGGGTCGATCCCGACATTGTCCAACATCATATTCCTCTCCTCCCCAATTCTAAACCTGTCAAGCAGAAACTGAGGCGCATGAGGCCAGAATGGGCACTCAAGGTTAAAGAAGAAGTGGTGAAGCAATTCAAGGCAGGGTTCATCATTGTCACCGAGTATCCAGAATGGGTTGCCAATATCGTGCCGGTCCCCAAGAAAGATGGAAAAGTTCGTGTGTGTGTCGACTTCCGTGATCTAAACAAAGCCAGTCCCAAGGATGATTTCCCGCTTCCCCACATTGATGTCTTGGTAGATAACACCGCTGGACATGAGTTACTGTCATTCATGGATGGCTTTTCGGGGTACAATCAAATTCTAATGGCGCCAGATGATCGAGAAAAGATGACATTCACTATACCTTGGGGAACCTACTGTTATAGAGTAATGCCTTTCGGACTCAAGAATGCTGGGGCAACCTACCAAAGAGCTGCCACCACTCTGCTGCATGACATGATTCACAAGGAAGTAAAAATGTACGTAGATGACATGATCATGAAGTCCAGGGACAGAGAAGGACACCTGGTAGCGCTCAAAAAGTTTTTCGAAAGGCTGCGCAAATACAAGATGAGGTTGAATCCAAAGAAATGCACTTTCGGTGTGACCTCCGGTAAACTCCTGGGTTTTCTCATCACACAAAGGGGGATAGAGGTGGATCCCTCTAAGATCAAGGCAATCCTAGAAATGGCCCCACCGCGGAGTAAAAAGGAAGTGAGAGGGTTTCTTAGAAGAGTTCAGTTTATCTGCCGCTTCATTTCCAAGCTCACAACTACATGCGATCCTTTGTTCCGATTGCTGATAAAAGGAGAAAAGTTCCAATGGGATGACCAATGCCAAGCTGCTTTCAACAAAATAAAAGCCTACCTTCAAAACCCGCCTGTCCTCTCACCACCCACTCCTCATAAGCCATTATTCCTTTACTTATCTGTCTCCGAAAATGCCATGGGTTGCATTCTAGCCCAAGAAGGAGAAGAAAGCCACTCCGAAAAAGCCATATACGATCTCAGCAAGAGGATGACTGGGTATGAGCTCAACTACTCTACCCTCGAAAAAACATGTTGGGCCTTGGTATGGTGCACTCGCCGACTGAGGCACTACATGCTGGCCTTTCTAGTTGTGCTCATATCCCACATGGATCCTCTAAAATACCTCCTCGAAAAACCCGCCTTGACCGGTCGTATATCCAGTTGGTTACTTCTACTATCCGAATTCGATATCAAGTATGTTATAAGAAAATCGGTAAAAGGGAGAACCGTAGTTGAGCATCTCGCGGAGCACGCTGTTGACTCCAAAGAAAGTGGGGACTTTCCATTCCCGGACGAGAGTATCATGGAAATCAAGGAAGAGCAGTGGAAGTTGTACTTTGATGGAGCAGCCAACATGAAAGGCTACGGGGTGGGAATGATTCTAGTATCACCTAGTGGGGACCACACTCCGCTGGCAGTAAAACTCAATTATAACTCCACCAACAACACTACTGAATACAAAGCATACATTCTGGGGATGGAAGCAGCCATAGAGCTGAAAGTTCGAAAGTTGGATGTCTTCGGGGATTCAAACCTCATTATATCACAGGCTAGAGGAGAATGGAAAGTAAAAGAAGAAAGGTTGAAGCCCTATCATGATCATCTCGATCAACTCAAAAGGCAGTTCAAGAACATCACATTCTTCTACTTGCCTAGGGAAGAAAACCAGCTAGCAGATTCATTGGCTACCTTAGCCTCCATGATCAAAATTCCTGTGGGAGTTAGGATGATGCCTTTGGTAATCGAACAAAGGTATGAGCCTTCGTTCAACATAGTCGCCGCAATCGAAGAAGAATAGATGAAACACCGTGGTATCAGGATGTCTGGGATTTCATAGAAAAGGGGACGTACCCCCAAAAATCTACCGAGAAAGACAAAAGGGCAATTCGGAGATTCGCAGCGCAATTCATCATTTGCGGTGGGAAGTTGTTGAAGAAAGGGTATAATGGTCACAACCTGACTTGCTTGTCTGGAAAAAGCTCCAGAAGAATGATGGAGGAAATACACGAGGGGGTATGCGGTCCGCACATGAACGGTCACATGCTGGCCAAGAAAATTATAAGACAAGGGTACTACTGGACAACATTGGAGAAATATTGTTGCGAATACGTAAGAAGGTGTCACATGTGCCAGATCCATGCAAACATGATGCATGTACCGCCATCCCTTCTATACAGCATGACCTCACCTTGGCCATTCTCAACCTGGGGAATCGATATCATCGGTGAAATCACTTCGAAAGCCTCGAATGGAAATCGATACATTTTGGTGGCCATCGACTACTTCACAAAATGGGTAGAAGCCACATCCTACACCAAGTTGGGGGCCAAGGAAGTTGCCAAATTCATCAAGAAAAGTCTCATCTGTCGTTATGGAGTCCCCCATGAGATTATTTCGGACAACAGGAGTCATTTCAAAGTGGAAGTCAGGGATCTGTTTGAGGAATACAAAATCACTTATCACAAGTCATCACCATATAGACCACAAACTAATGGGGCGGTCGAAGCTACAAATAAGAATGTCAAGGCCATACTACAGAAATCAGCCGATACCTACAAAGACTGGCATGAAAAGCTACCCTTCGCACTTTGGGGATACAGAACATCGATAAGGACGTCCACAGGAGCAACTCCTTACTCGCTAGTATATGGAATGGAAGCAGTACTTCCAGTCGAGATAGAACTACCATCCCTACGTGTAATGGCAGAATGTGAGATTTCAGAATCAGATTGGTTGAGGGAAAGGTACGAGGAATTAGCTTTGATAGATGAAAAGCGCCTAGCGGCAGTCGACCATGTCCGAATCTATCAAAAGAGGATAGCCCGCGCTTTCAACAAAAGGGTTCGTCCAAGGAAAATTGTCAAGAGTGACCTTGTCCTTAAGGAATTGCGAGCCCCGATCTTTGATCGACGCAAAAAATTCAAACCCAAATGGGTCGGTCCTTATATGGTCAAAACTATCCTTTCCGGGGGAGCAACCTACCTCATAGACCTTGATGGCGTTGAATTCAAAGAACCAATCAACATGGATCGCCTCAAAAAGTATTATGCTTGATGATTCCCCAAAACCTCTTTTCTTTCAAGAACTTTGGCCTGAACTACGCTCGACCTGATTGCCACTCGGGGATACGTAGGTAACCACATCGGTTCGGTCGCTCCACCCACAAAAATGGCCCGATTTCTTTCAAGCTTTGGCCCGAACTACGTTGGACCTGATCCCCGTTAGGGGGTACGTAGGCAGACTTTAAAAAAAAAAAGGATGGCTCACTAGGTTGAAAATCCGAAAGGACGCCTAGGAAAAAGTTAGAGTTAAATCCAAAGTGAGCAATAATAAAAGACTAAAAAGAGCTTGCTAGGTCACCTCACTGGTGCCTAGGCAAAAGTTATGAGCATTTGAGAGAATAAAGTCGCGGTCCTTACCATAACCAGAAATCACCCTCCACACTAGGGGCAAACTTCGGCCACTCGCCTCGTTTTCTTGAACCTCTTCTAAACTAGGGGCAAACGTCGGTCATCTACCTCGTTTGCCTCACAATCATACATATCCCAAACTAGGGGCAAATTTTGGCCACCCGCCTCGTTTGCCTCTAATCGTCCTAGCATGCCCCAAGCAAGTACCAAAAGCAACATCTAATTGAAATCTCAGTTACAAAATGTTTTTAGAAAGCTAAAACGCATAAAATGAGATTCCCAAAGTAACCAAGGTTCACTGATAAACAAACTTTGAATATTACATAAGCGGGAATGATCAAAGAAATAAAAGTCTTTCAAAAAGCAATCACACATGTTCAAAGACACTTGGAGGAATGAGCAGAATCAGTCAGGTCTAGTTTTATCTTTGCGTCTTTTATTTCTTCAAAGGTCTTTAGAAGTAGGCCTTTACTCGGTCAGTCCAACCATCAATGAAAGCGGCAATAGTGGCAGTCCTGATCCTAGAAGCAAAGACCCTCTCAGTAAACCCTCGGGGAACCTCCTGAACCTGTCCCTACTGTCTGGCCAAACGGCGAGGATGATAGAAAGATGTCTCTCTCAGACCCATCAACCACACTCTCTGGTGACCCCTGAGGCTCGTGGTAATAGCATGAAGGTCCCAATGTCCCACAATCCAGCAAATGTCTACTTCAGATAAAGCACCCATCATGTTAACCCAATCAGCAAAAGTGTAGTGAGGGTGAAGCATGGCTCGACGAAAGTAAACCGGTGGTATGCAACCCGTCCACAGTTGGAGGCGTTCGTATAACCAGGCTTGTAACACCAAAGGTGCCCCAGAAAGAAGAGGAGTCCCTTGGTTGAAGGCATTATCCAAGCCATTCAAGGTTTCAGCTAGAACCATAGCCATGGGGTTCTTACCTGCCTTCAGTCCGAGACATACATGCACTAAGTCGCTAGAAGTACTCGAGAACAAGAAGTGCGAAGTCATGCACAGAATCAGAGCAGCCCCACAAGTAGCATCATACACGCTGGGATTCCCAGGGAAGCAATGTCAAGAACCTCACCTTGAATCGGCCGGCGGGAAATAGTGATGGAACAATTCAGATATTCAGCCAAGCCTCGCGTAGGACTGAGGGTATCAGCAGAAGGGAGAATCAGGTTTGAGTCAGAATCATAGCCAAGAATAGCACAGAACTCCTCAAACAGAGGGCATATCTCCAGGCCATTGAAATTGAAGACATGGTTCACCGGGTCCCAGTAGGCAATAGCAGCACGCAAGAACTCAATGTTCAGGGTCATCTGGCGAAGAGAGAATAGCTCGGTCAAGCCGTAGCTAAAGAGGTTGATCCGTTCCACACCATCCGTGATGTTTAGCCAAGCTGTGAGTTGAGCGGGATCATACAAAGCCATTTTTCTGTCGCGGCTCTAGCAAAATTCAAAATTTTGACAGCACCTCCCCGTTTCACGGACTATCCCACCTGCAAAGCAAACACATTCACTATCACAAGGCTGCTTATCGCAGTAACATCAACAATCACAAGTGCACAGATATGTGTATCGTCACACAATCATCAAATAAAAGCAAACACACAACTGCGCCTTCAAACCGGAAGCTATCCGGCCTAAAAGGAAAAACATCATAATACTCTGTCAAAAGTCACAAACCATTCCACACATCATCCTACACGTTGGCTTAAATACTGTTCAAATAGTCACATCACCAGTACAACCCAATCGAAAACATGAAAAGAAGATAAAATAAAATTCCCGCTTAGGAGGCCTTAGTCCTCCTCTTCTTCATCCTTTGTCAGACCACCTAGAGTGTATGTCGGCGATGGCCTCCTTCTACCACCTCTACACCTCAGTCCAGTCCTCGATGAACCAGCCCCGCCCCCACGGTACTGCACACATAAATAAAATGAAGGTAATCAGTAGGGAAACAACAAAAAGTACAAAAACAGAGTTGAGTCAGAAACCTACCAAGGACGCCATCTGGCTAGTGGCGAACTGCCGTATGCCATCCATCTGTCAAATGGTAAAATCCAGGGTTAGAACCTCGTAACCTTAAGAAAGCGCAAAATTAGAGACATACTCGATGCTCTCGCATGAGGACCAAGGACCGTAAGCTAGTCGCCAAGGCGTGACCCTCCTCAGCGTAACTCCAAAGAACATTGAAGACGCCCGCTGGCTGAGTAAGGTACCCTCATGTGACTCGTGGCACCTCCATCACTTGGGGAGTGCCATCAGCGCCTAGAACATTGACGGTCCAATCCTAAGGAGGGATAGGATCAGAATTCGGAGGAGCCTGTCTCCTGTACATCTCGCGAAGCTGTAGGCACAAAACAAGTTAGGAAAAAGATGAGTCAAAAACATAGGCAATGGATAGAGACAAAAACGTAAAGAAAACTCACCTCCAGGAGTGGGAAGTTGGGCATCTGAAAGCGACCACGGTAAGCCTCATAGCCGGTCTCAGAGAGAAAATGATCCCAAACGTCGGTGCCAGCTAAGGCCGCCAGCAAAGCATCACCAGAAAAGTCACTAGCATCCATCGTAGGGGGATTATGAGGGATGTGATACCTTGAACCGCCAACTACCTGCCGGAACACTCACTCGCCAAGGAACCATTGCCTGCACTCGGTACTCTCCATTAGAAGTCGGCAAGAGGAAAGAGGTTTGACCGCTTGTATCTCCTCTGGGGCGGCATGGGCGACGCGCTCCCAAGGCATCCAATCAACACTAGCAGCCGTCAGCCCGGTTAAGAAATTTCTGAGCAAAACAATCCAGTGGGCCCCACTCTTTACCCCAACAACATCCCTCTGCCATCTCAAGCCTCGTGGAAACAGAGGCACAGAAGCCATGCCATCCTCGTCTTCACCTGATTCATCTGCAGGGGAGGGAGCTAACATCTTCAGGTACTCGAAGCTCCAAAGCTGCACAGACAAAGGAGAAAATCAGAAAGAGTACAGAAATTGAAAAGCCAAAAGATAAAAGAAGATGCAGTACATACCTCCCAAGCTCGCCAGAATCCCCCTGTCGATTTAATATCGCCCCAGGAAACCTCACCCATGTGCTTGTAAAGATGGGCCAGGGCAGCACCGCCCCAGTCGTAGGAGGGGATCTCATCAATGGTCGCCAGGCAAGAAAGGAGTCTCAAGCTCACCCGGTCATTCCGTGTCGCAAAGATCGAGCAACCAAGGACATACAGAAGATACACCCTCAAAAGTTGAGAATTGTTCAGGTTATGATTCCCTCTGCCATAGGCCCGGTAAAGCCAACCACAAGAAAACCAGTGCCTCTCCAGATTAGGGGGAACAACCCCGATCAACATCTTGACAGCCTCAGGGTCGATCTCATAGAAATAATCCAGAATTGGGCGTTTTCCGCCAACCCTCAAGCCGGTAATCATAGAGAAATCAAAGGGCGTCTTTGTCATCTCACCAAATGGCAGGTGGAAAGTATTGGTGGTGTCCCACCATCTCTCAGCTAGAGCATAAAAGTGTGCCAGATCATTGCTGCTCTTTGAAATCGGACGGACAAACTGCCAAACCAGGCGTAGTCTACCATCCTCTTGACGGTAGGCGAGAGTTGAGTATACCACAGAAAAGCATGAGCAAGGCTACCGTGGCCCTTCAATGTCACTTCTGGCACCTACACATACCAAAGACAACAAAAATGATGCACAAAATCACTATTCATGACCCGAGGTCCAAATTTACAAAATCAACGTTCGAGCACAAATCGGACTTCTAATAATCTCTAGGTGCACACTATGGCTCACAAAACTAGAACAATACATGAGAATAGTCCTAAACTGTCGAAAGTTTCACATACCAAGCTCGCTAGAGCCGCGGCCGAAAGATGACGTTGGGGGTCCAGTAAAATCAAGTCCGGGGTTTGCATCTCGGATTTCATTCATTCCTTGGCCTTCTTATATGGTCTCCTCGAGCTCGAAGCCATGGATCTACAAAGAAAATGGAAGTCAAAGTTAAACTTTCTTCTTGGAAAATTGAGCAAACTAAAACACCAATCAAAATTCCAACCACGGGGAAAGATTACTCACCTGAGCGCGTACAAGCTGCGTTTTGACGGATTTTGGCTCCGAAAACACCCCAAAATGGCCAATAATGAGCTTGAAAAACTCAAAAACCTGAAATATACAAAAATGGAGTCCGGCCACCCAGTGTCGCCGCGACATTGCTCCCCGCAGGCCCTGCTTGGCTCTATTTTGCTCCATTTTGCCCCGTTTTGGCCCCTTTTTGCCTTTTTTAGCCCATTTTTTGCCCCAATCAGCCCCGGTTGCCCCGATCAGTCAAGATTTATGGGGTTTTACCCCCAACAGTCCAAAGGTTGTCAGGGCTATCTCCAGTATGCAGAAATTAAGAGAAATTGACTCCCAAAGATCCGAATCGGCTGCTGCAGGACAATCGTCACAAATTTTGATCAAGCACGAGAGTTTCGATAACGAATCCTGGATTTTGACCGATGCACCAAAGAAATAGAAAAAAAGAGATTCTTCGAGAACCCTACATCATCCCCTGAGGATAGAAACAGAAAGATACCAGCTCCCGGATGCCCCGACCGACCCTCTTGGATTGAGCGCTGAAAGACTTGATCAACCGTGAGAGATTCAGAGATGGGTCCTGGTTCCCGATCAAAGAAAAAGAGATTCTCCGAGAACCCTACATCATCCCCTGAGGATAGAAACAGAAAGATACCAGCTCCCAGAGGCCCCGACCGGCCCTCTTGGATTGAGCGCCGAAAGACTTGATCAACCGTGAGAGATTCAGAGATGGGTCCTGGTTTCCGATCAAAGAAAAAGAGACTCTCCGAGAACCCTACATCATCCCCTGAGGACAGAAACAGAAAGATACCAGCTCCCGGAGGCCCCGACCGGCCCTCTTGGATTGAGCGCCGAAAGACTTGATCAACCGTGAGAGATTCAGAGATGGGTCCTGGTTCCCGATCAAAGAAAAAGAGATTCTCCGAGAACCCTACATCATCCCCTGAGGATAGAAACAGAAAGATACCAGCTCCCGGAAGCCCTGACAGGTCCTCTTGGATTGAGTGTCGAAAGACTTGATCAATCGTGAGAGATTCAGAGATGAGTCCTGGTTCCCGATCAAAGAAAAAGAGATTCTCCGAGAACCCTACATCATCCTCTGATGACAGAAATGGAAAGATACTATCCCCAGCGGAAAGTAACAAAAGAGGAACCAACTCCCGAAAATCGGCCATCAGGAACAATCAGAATATCGCCCACGTCCAGATCGGCTCCGTGTCTCCTGATTATCATGAGTTTTATCATCTGTCCATTCTCATAGCATTTATCACAAGATCCCTCAGTCACCTTTGGTTGTCGTCTTCTAAACAACGCGCATCTGATCTATCTCACTCATTTGCAAAATGTACTTCCCAAATTCCATAAGTTTACCCCTAGACCCAGAGTCTTCTAAAACCTTGATGTCCTTATCCGAGTCATCCACCACATCGCAGTCACAAATATTAGCACAACACCAACCCAATCGGAGTGGCACACCCTACAGTACCTGCTCATACTAGGATCATAACAATAGACATAATAAGACTTATGTACACAATCATATCACATCCATGCATTGCATATCATCCTCATAGCATAGCATCCGCCTGATTATTGTGCATATGCATATGTGATTTATTCATCTGTGCCCTGAACTACGTCCTGGTCTGATTCCTCTTGGGATATGTAGGCAGCTCACACAGAGCACGACCAACATTAGACCTTAGCATCATTGCATCTTTTGCAATGATTTTTTTATCCTAAATCTATAGCCTCCAAAAGTCCTGTCTCTTCAAAGCTTTGGCACTCGCTTGCGACATGCGTTGCCCCGGAAGTTCATGCCAAAGAGGGGCAAACTATAGACACCCCATTTTGTCGGCTATCAGATTTAGGAGACCCATAGCTTGGTGGTTCACAATGATAAAAAAGACTCAAAAGGACTCCTGGAATTCAGTTCTATATCTCAGATTGCTCAGAATGACCAAAATGCCCCTGAAAGCCCAAAAGATCCCAGATTTGAACCAAAAGTTCTGAAAACATGCTACATCATAAGAAAAATGATAAAATGAGTTTTTAAATAAAATCGGATGAAATCGTCAGCTCCCAGAGACCCCTCGGAAGACCCGGAAGTTTCCGGAAAGTCCCCGTTGACCAGTTTGACCAAGGTTTGACCAAGTTTGACCGAAATCATCCAAATTCGCCAGAATTATTCTAGATCATGTAGAAAGTATTAAAATGAGTTTTAAAAGAAAATCGAGCGAAACATCAGCTCCTAAGAGCTCCCAGAGGTTTCTAAAACTTCCCGGGAATCCCAAGTTTGACCAGTTTGACCAAAGTTTGACTTTCGAACCGGAGCACCGTAACAATTTTTAAATATTTTTCATGGATACTAGAGGACAATAGCTTTCCAATGGTATATCACACGTAATGTTTGGATTTAAAACGATTTTATTGTGAATTTCCGAAAGCGAAAAAGGCGATCAAATCGGCTTTTATCACAAATACCGCAAAACGTTTCAAAGTGACATATCCCCGAACTTATTTTTATGTAAAGTAGACTCCATTACCTTTCCAACTATATATCACACCCTCAATTTGGAGTTCGTACGCATTTTTTGTGAATTTCGGACGAAATAGGGCCTTTTCGCAAATACCGGAACCTCTGGGGGCCTAAATGGGATTATCCAGACGATTGAGGAGCAGTGCCACCGCGGCACATGCCCAGTACCGCCGTGACACTCTCCTCCAGAATAGCATGTTTTTGCAAATATTTTTGGGGTCCCATTTTGATTAATTAAAAACCAAAACGACGTAGTTCTATGTTTTCAGATGTTTGGAGCCAATGGGAACACTTCTAAAACCCCAAAACCACCCCAAGTTGGCCTATATAAACCCCCCTTGGCTTCTCATTTTAGGGGTGTCAAATGTAAGCTTTGAAAAGTTTGGGAGAGAAAGTTGTAGAGATAAGGTTAGAATAGAGAGAAAAGAAGCTTTCTTCTTTGATTTTAAAACAAAAGTGAGTTCTAAACTTTGTTTTTACTTCATTACTCCTATTTACTTCAACATTCAATACACCTAACCACCATTTTAGTGAGCATTTAAGAGAGATGAAGCTTCTTCCATGTCCAATGTCATCATATATGAGTGAAGCACCAAACTACAAGTTCAATACATCATGAATATCATCTATTGATTGCTATCTACTTGCTTATATGTAATGTTCATCTCTTCTTACCTCATTTGTTTTTTTGATTTTCTTTATTTACTTACTAGTTCATCATCATCTAGACGATGACATGAAGTTTGAGGTGAGTGAATCCTTATGGATAGTAGCTCTTGACCTCAAAAACATGTTTGATAGATGATGATCATAACTTCAATACCTCCAAGGTATCAAATATGAAATTAAATCTCTCCAACAATCTTGGAGGTTCTTGATGATGAGTTTGATGTTGACATTTTAAGTGGAAATAATCTTCATTGAGTATTGAAAATATGCTTTCAAAACCTCTATTTCAAAACCCCTCTTAAAACCCCTCATTTTGATCTCAAGAAAGAAAACTCTAGTTTTTCCCAAAATCTTCAAAACAGTGAGTCAAAACAGTGAGTGATCTGAGTTCAAAGATTTCTTTAGAGCTCAATACTCAATGTATGAATGTAAGGCCACTTGGAAAGTCTTCCTAACTCACTAGAGAACACCCATGATTTTTGGTTTGACTTGAAAATACTTGAAAATGGTCCATTTGGACCCAAACATTCCTTCCAGACATTCTGCCTCTGTTGTCACAGCAGCTTGGTTGATTTCCAACTTCTTTTTTAGAAACTATTTCCAAAAGGGGTGGTCCCAACTTATTTTTCCCATAAACTTCAATGTCTTAGGGAACTCTCTGTATAAAATGGGCCTCTAGATCATTCGTTTTCATTTTCTAAGATATTTCAACATTTCAGTTGACAGTACGGACTCTGTTTCTGAGTGACCTCTATTGTTTATATGATTTCTCTCAATATGTGATAGTTATTAAAGATTGCCTTTTTGGGTTGTGTTCTAGACACAATAAGGAAGATCTCCATAAACAATCATGCATTGAAAACATTCCTAACCGCTCTTTTCAATTTCTAAAAGATCATGTTACTATTCTGTCCACTATTCACAGTAAGCACATTTTAACTTTCATTCTTTGATTTGATGCTTACATGCATTCCAAATTGGCTCATGTCTTAGGAAGTAGTTCATACTACATTTGTACATATCTCATGATGATTTCATTTATACATTCATTAATTCTCTAGACTTTTAAGTCACTTTAAAAAGTCCATGTACAAAAACACACTACAACCTTTGCACATTTTAGGATCATACATTGCATTCATGCAAGATTTGGGGCTTTTGCGAGTCCTAATCTAAGAATATTATGAGGAATGATCATGTTCACACGTTCATGCTTCCCCTCGATCTAATCCTCCTTTCTCATCCGTCCCGGGGATTGAGAGATCTTCTTTTCTCAAAGATTAACATGCATCATACTAGCTTGCTAAGCATATATATTTTGATTTCTTTGATTATTTTGTTTCAAGAACAATTCATGTCCCCTTTAGATTAGGGAAACTTAATTACTTGATACATGATTAGACGATTTTTTGTAGGTTTATTTGTGTGGTTTTTCACTTTACATTGTATGATATTTGACTTAGATCTTATGAATGATATCTTATCTTTTGATTTTCCATTTCAAATTTTCTTATGGGATGTAATATACCTATCATAAGTATTAATCGTCAAACCATGCATAGTATAAGATGATTATTTGGATGCTAATTGAGGCCCGTTGAAAGACGGGGGCGAGTTGAGGGTGTTTTAGTCGCGACAAAGGCTCCTTCCTCTCTCGTACCAAAACCCCGAGCCAAGTTCTTTGGTTATGAAGGGCCGGTGCCCTTTATCCATTTGGGTGAGTCAAAATTAGGTTTCTTGGTTCCTTAAAGACCAAGTGGCGACTCTGTATCTATTTTCAATAGACCATTTTCTTTCTTTGATCCAAATCAAATTTTTAACAAAAACAAACGAAGTGGATGAGCGATTCCGCGTGTCCACAATAATCAATGTGCTTTTTATGTTCATTGTTTTGCTCATCAATTGCAGCTAGCTCTAGTAGCTGTAGCAAAGGATCATGATGATGTTGCCTCACTTTTTGAAAATATTTCAAGAGTGTTGAATGTTGTTGGTGGTTCTTGTAAACGCCGTGATATGCTTAGGGAGATACAAGCTAAACAAATTAAGGAGGCACTTGAAGCAAAGTATTTGGTAGACACTATGCAATCATTTGATTTTGTGTTCTTTCTTCTCTTTTTAAGAAATATATTGACAATAACAAATGAGTTATCACAGGCACTCCAACGAAAAGATCAAGATATTGTGAATGCCATGAAATTAGTTGATCCAAAGGAAGGCTTCAAGCAATGAGGGATACTGGATGGACTTCTCTACTTGATGATGTTTCTTCCTTTTGTCAAAAACATGATATTGTTGTTGTTAATATGGATGATATGTTTGTGGTTAGAGGGCGGAAGAGGCGTAACGCTATGGAAACCAAGAACATACATCATTATAGAGTCGAGGTATTCTATGCGGTGCTAGATTTGCAACTACAAGAACTAAAAGCTCGCTTTAGTGAAGCAAGCACTGAGTTACTTCTTTGCATGGAATGCTTGAGTCCGTCAAATTGGGTCTATTATTTTGATAAGAAGAAATTGGTGTGGTTTGCTGAATTTTATCCAAATAACTTTTCACCATTTCAACTTCAGCTTCTTTCTGGTCAGCTTGATACTTATGTCATTGATATGCACTCTAGTATTGATTTTTTGCAACTTGATGGAATTGTTGATCTTGCTAGATTGTTGGTAGGGACTAGAAGGCATAAAGTGTATCCGTTAGTTTACTTGTTCCTAACTTTGGCCTTGGTCTTACCTGTCGCAACTGTTACTGTTGAGAGAGCTTTTTCGGCTATGAATATCGTCAAGAACCGGTTGCGGAATCAAATGGGTGATGAGTGGTTGAGTGATAGTTTGGTTATATACATAGAGAATTAGATTTTTGAGGAGGTTTCAAATGATACGATAATGGAAAACTTTCAAAAGATGAAAACTCGTAGGGGGACAATTGTGAACTTACTTACTAGGAACCATATCATGTAAATGTTTTTTGTTCTTGGCAATATTTTGGGGTGTTCATTTTTTGGATTCTAATTTGAATCACTCAAAGTGGAGAGTGTTTCAAATTGGAATCCTAGGTTTGTGGTTTTTTTTGGAAGGTTTTTTGGGTTCATTTTATGATGGAATTGTACGGTGATGCCTTCTCCTTTTGTGATTTCTTATTAATGGAATTTGCCATCCAAAAACAAAAAGGCCAGAATTTTTTGTGACCTTGCTAGACTATTGTTATCTTTCATTATTGCTTGGTTTGGATAATTTTTTTTTTTAAAGTTTGTTAGCCTAAGCCCCCCCACGATAAATTTCTAGATCCGCCCCTGGTAGAAACCGCCAATTAGGAGATAGATTTTAGGGGTAGATAATTTGGGGGGGGGGGGGGGGGGTGGTTGGGGGAAGAATAATTTGAAAAATATTAAAGGGGATTGCAAAATATAGGCGATATGTCAAATATAGAGAAAAGCAATAGGGCAAACACTATCTGCGAAATCATGGGAAGGCGGAGATAAATCAAATCAAATCTAGATGATCTTTCTATTATTGTGATTAGTACTCGGCTACTAGCAGATAAATACCCCATATTACTACCCAAATAAATTCCACAATAAGTATTATTAAGGGTAAAGGGGGATATCTATCAAAAGAGAAATCAAATCAAATGTAGATGACTTTATTAGTATTATTAGTACTCACACATTTATAATCCCTAATTACTACTCAAATCAATTCCACCCTTAATTACTTCCCTTAACAACTAAAGGTCGTTAGTAAAAAATGTATGGCATTTAAAAGGAATCCAAATAGGGGCAAAAAATTTTGGAAAAGAGAAAAATACCAAATCAATCAAAATCAGAAATTAATGAAACAATTATACACAAATGGGGGAAATAACAAATGAAACATTTATGAGAGAGAGAGAGAGATTACATGGCATTAAGTCTGGGAATAACATATGGGGGCAAAATTTTGGAAAGAAAAAAATGTTGGAAAACCTTGAAATCAGTTTGGGTGGTGCTCACTTAATGGAAGATTGGGGAAAATAACCGAAGATAAAAATAGAATTTGGCTAAAAGGGAGTATTAAATTCGGGACTTTAATTTAGATAAAAATATAATAATAATAATGTAGAGAAGATCCAACTAACACACTCTTGACGAGCATGGATTCCATGATAACATCAAAATTTTTTGTTTTTTGAAAAAAAACCTCAAACTCAAAACATGTAAATTAATGGATAACTTAGTATATAGTCCTAATATAGGCACCTAACTAGAAATTGAACCTTTTTTAAAATGAAACTAGAAATAGGTCCCTAATTTATTATGAGGACCAAAATACCCCTATATAATTATATGTAAAAATATATATACACATATATAGTATTTACTTCCCACAATCAGGGTTTTGAAATTCACTATATATATAGGGAGAGAGAGAGAGAGAGAGAGAGAGAGAAACAAAAGTTGATGGAGAGAAAGAAAGAAGATCGTCGACACTACCTTCGCAACACCACGACCACCACCTTGTTTCATAGGCGATTCATGAATATCGTCGACAAAGAAGCTTGATTCACTATCGACTATGTAATCTAAGAATTTTGGTACAAATTTCTCACAATTTTGGAACAAAGCTCATGTAGCTTCGATTCAAACATTAAAGTTTTCTGGGAAAAATAGTTATTGTTTTGATTAGGGCTTGGCTTCACACTAAAGGTTTTCGATTCCACGACGACGACTAGAAGACTGCATCACAACAATGGCTAGAACACTAACTCTAGTCTTTCGTTTAACCTTTATAATTTTTTCATTTTTTCTACATTATATTTGTTTTGTTTGTAGTTTTTTGGTGATGTGGAAAATTTCATGATCGCTAAGAGAATAATAGTGCAAAATTTGTTTGTGTGTATCTATATATTTAAATAGAAGTTTCGCAAAGAATTCGTCTTATTAAAATTTTTGTTTTTGAACAGAAGTGAGAAATTTCTCATCAAATTTGTGGTTATTTGGTGAGAACTTCTCACTTTGTTAATGAGAAGTGATAAATTTATGATAAATACTGTCTGCATGTGTGTATATATTTGAACAAAAGTAAGAAATTCCCACTAAACAACCACAATTTTCTCACCTTAAATTAAAAACTCGAAAAAAAAACCTTTGCTAATACCATTACGCATATAAATAATGCAATTGTGATTATTTTGAAAAGAAAGACATGCAAACATACTGAGAAGTTTTTCACTTAATGTCATGCCCCGGAGAAGCAAAAATAGAGAAAACAAGTTCCTTTTTGGTCCCGTAAATTCGTGACTGGTGATAACCGTATTGTTAACTATACAAACCAACAAACACCATGATAGAGAGGATGCTATTCATAGAATATATCTTATCAACATAATCAGAGGCTACAACGGAAATATAAAAGGCTTGGAAGCAACATATGCCCAAGTACCAATTATAAAAGTCTACTAAATCTATTACAACAGCTGACTTAGAGTCTGAAGCCTATAACAATAATTAATGGAAGTACAACAGATACATAAACTAATTATTACAAAGCAGCACGTCTTCGTCTTCAAGCCTGCAGCTCCAAGTCCGGCGGAACATCAGTCTTTCGTATTCAAGACCTGCAAAGCTTTAGACATTGGAATGTCCAGGGCACAAACGCCATCAGCTTTGAATACAAAGCTGAGTGAGTATATCAAACATACTCTTGACCCGTTATTGTTCAGCATCTTAAAATGCGGTTAATATCTTATCAATGACGTCACTTGCGGACATAGCAGAGGTCTTATTAAACTATGCATTAAATCAATGATAACAGGAATCATAGGGAGCATAGTAATGAAAAAAATAAGGATCATGGTATAACATCTTATCACGTATTCACCAAATCCGTGCATGTAACCCATGCAACCACCCATGTATCTACCTTTACGTCGCGACGTTGAATCCACGACTGAACATTATCTTACTAACCATTCTCATATTCATATCCATTTTCGTATCCATTCGTCGATAATAATACAATTCTATATCCATACGTCGATACCATAGCACAAATTTGTATCCATACATCGATTCCACAATACCAATCGAAATAAGCCGACTAGGCAGTAGGTCCCATGGTCCCTTGATAGGGTTACCAGTCGTCTATAAGGTACCACCTATCTATAAACAATGGAAGTGGCACATCGGACGTCTTCAACGATGTGTATATCCTCATTGGTCATCTACACAATTGAGAATACATTAGGGCACTAGCCTGACGTCTTCAACGGTACACTATATGTCTTCAACAGTGCATACGCATCACTAGACGTCTTCAACAGCGATGTACTAGGAACTCTAACCATCTCACATCCACCCGGCTCGTTAGCCATTGATCCCATGGATCCAAAGTACACATATCTCATATCTCATCATTAGTCACATATCCCATTTCTCATCATATTTTACTATCTCTTCATACCACTATCCCATGTATGCTGACCACATGTCGTGAAATTCACATGCTCTATATTCATCAGTTCTACTCTTTACTGATTATTAACATATAATTATGTTCCGTTCTACTATCCAGTTCAGCAATATTTTATGTATCAATTAAACAGTCCATCTTGTTACAATGTTGCATTATCTCTTAAATTAAAAATATCGCATATAAAAAGCATGGATAAATATTTAAGCAGCTAAACAATATGTATTATAAACAACAAGAATTAATCATGTTCTGTGAGGTTCGATCGATTGAGGTCCTCTCGATCGATTGAAGTCAAACTAAGTTTGATCGATCGAAGTTCGTTCGATCGCTTGAGAAACAGGCAATTCGATCGATTGAACCAAGGTCAATCAATCGAGAGTTGTCTTCTATCCAGAAACTGGGCAGAGACGAACAAAGGTCTCAGGGTCATTATATACACATCTAAAATACACATACAACATGCTATAATCATCCCTTGAGTGAGTTAATGAACACACCTCACTCCGGCGGTCCGGTGGCAGTGTTCCCGAGCTCCGCGACCGCGACTATGGTGGCGGCCAGCTTTTTCTCTCTCCCTCTCTCTCTCATTCTTCTCTATCTCTCTGGTCTCTCTCTGTCTTTTTTTTTTCTTCTTCTTCTGCTCCTCTTCTTGTTCTTCTTCTCTTCTTCTCTGAGAATTTATATACATATATCACATACACACACAAGTTATCTCTCTCTAACCTCTCTAAACTGCTAAACATCACCCGCACACAAAACACATGCATATATATAGGGAGGTAAAAGAGGCAGGTGGCAACGCTGGGATAAAGATCTTAACACGTTCGATCGATCAAAGTGAGTTCGATCGATTGAGAACAGGTCGGTCAAGGTTCGATCGATTGAAAGATGTTCGATCGCTCGAGAAAAGGTCCACGTCACAGACTCAGGTCGGCAGAGTTTCGATCGATTAAGATAGGCTCAATCACTTGAGAATATAAAAGTTCAAGCGATCGAGAAGACTTCGATCGATCAAGAATGAAATAAGGTCAATCGATTGGGAAGAGTTCGATCGATTGAGAATGGCTTTACACCAAAGGGCTCACACACAAGCATATAGTGCCTTATTTATAACCACGTATTCGAAAATATAGGGTATTACATTATCCACCACTTATCAAAAGATTTCATCCTCAAAATCTAAAGCAGTAGTCCTAAAATGAAAAGGAAACAATCTCGCAAGACATACTCTAAAAATGCTCAAGTTCTCATTTTTTACGTAACCGATGAGTTAAGTTCTAAACACATGATATGAAGTTATCAACGATCTATGAGTACTAGGGTGACAGCTACAAATCTCAAGATTTAGCTATCTAAAATTCGTATATCGAACTTTGGGAAAAAAGTTCTAGGTAATGCAATCTAATCATCTTACAAAAATCTGAAATGGCTAGTATCCAAACACACAAGGTTCCTTCATCAAGTCAAACTCAACGGTGTGAGGGATCTACTGATCAAATGTTCTAATTCTCATCCAAGTCGTAGCGAAGCGTTGTTGTCTACTCCAGTCTCCAAAGATGCTTCAAAGATGCTTCACACTGTACTGTACGATGTCTGTACTATAGCATAAGTTGATTGTCTCCCATCTCTGGACTCCTTGTTATGTTTGTTAGCATCCTTAGTCGGTCTTTTGTTGTACACAACATCCTTGTTAGTTCCCGTGTCATTATCATCCTTCAGTATGTGGGCTGGAAAGTGTTGTGAGTTGGGCATCGTAACTGGTGATGTAAACTTCCTCACGTCTCCAAATTCTCACGTATTATTGATATAATCATCCCTTGAGGTCGTACCATCCGTTGAATAGTCATTCTTGTTCCTCATACTAATTAAATAGGTTAGGCAGGGCTAGATACTGATTTTTGTGAGTTGCTCTATTGTATAACCTCTTGTCTAGATGAAAGCAACAGACAATCGGTGTTGAAAAGCATTCTTCTGCAGTACCCATTGGAATTTTGGAGTTGTCTCTGCGTCACTCGTATCTCTTCTCGTATACTCGCAATCTTCTCGTTCGTCTTCTCATGTCAAGGCTACATCTTAAGAAAATTGAGATTCCTCATCTGCAATCTCTGTCTAACTTACCAATCGTTGGCATAGTCTTCTATGTAGGGAGGCAATTGATGTCAGATAGGGATGCAATTGTTGTCTTATGGGGATGCAAAAGAAGTCATATGGGATGTAATTGATGTTATATCTATCTTGGATAACTACTATCATAGACGACTTTTGATCAGTGTCAAATGAGTTGTTCAGCTATCTACAATTTATAGTATAGGCTAATCCTCTTACAATCAATCAAACAAATGCCAAATTTCCTATATGTCAGGATCATATGCAATACAAAATGTCGGTGCTGAGGGTTGTACCGTCTATCGATTGTTCTTGTCTAAGTTGAGATCCATTACTTGTTCAGTGGGTCTACCCTCGGGGTACTTGTTGCGACGGAACATTGTGTTGCATCTCTAGTTCTGGACAAAACTTACGGACATGACCAACTTTACCACAGTTAAAACACTGTACTCCTCGCCTATTAGATTTCCTTAACATTCTGCATTCTTGGGAATGGTGTCTTGGTACTCCATAATTGTAGCAGATATCTCGTTCTCTGTGTTGTATTGGAGTTGTCAACGGTTTTGATTCTTTCTTGTCGTTCCTCAATCTTTTGCGCTTCTGGCAGTTGTGTATGTAACTTATCTCTATGTTTTTTTGTTGAACTTGGTTAGCTGCCAACACAATCTGATTGTCCCTTCCTCTCTGATCCGTTAGGAGAAACTGATCGGACTCTGGAAATGCTAGATCATATCTTCCCTTTACTAATCTGAGTGTCGTCTTCCAGTTTCGTCGCCATTTCTACTAGAGCTCTGAGTGTCGTCTTCCAGTTTCGTTGCCATTTCTACCAGAGCTTCGAAAGATTGGTTTAAATGTCCTATAATCATATGACATATATGTGGAACTAGTCCTTGATGATATCTTTTGATCTTCCTTCTTGGTGTATCGATCATGTGGTGCAAATCGTGATAGTCTTTCAAATTGAGTTGTATATTCTGGCACTATCAAACTACCTTGGATTAATTGTATAAATTCTATCTCCTTTTTGTTCTTCTCAGATTCTGGGAAGTACTTTTCTATAAATCGGGTCTTGAATAATTCCCAAGTTATTCTTCCTACAACTTCTTCACCTATCGTAGCTTTTATTGCGTCCCACCAATCTGCTACTGAGAACGTCAGTTGAAATACAGCCAAATGTCTTTTCTCAATGTCAATACATTCAAGTGTCTCAAATATCATTTCTACCTGGCGAATCCATTGCTCAGCTTGCCATGCTCCCGTTAATCCTATAAAGGTTTTTGGTTGAAGAGCACAAAATTCTTTTAGCAACTTGACTTTCATTTATCGTACTGGTACTTCATTTCCAATGACACGATCAGCACGATTGATAACTTGTTCCATGCGACGGATGAAAACTCTGACCACTCCTATTGGATCTATCTCGGGAGGTACTACTTCAGGTATTCCATTCAGCTAGCCTGGGTTTCCTCGAATCGTTTTAACCATAACAAGTTCTGGTAGTGTTCAGTGTCACTACCTACAAATGAAAAACTATTCAATCAGACGCATTCTATCTTACAGCTCAAGCAAGAACATGCGGTAACAAATATATAATACCACTATATAATACGATCACATCAAGCAATACGAATATAATAACATAACCATAGAGGTCAGTCTACCTACCAGGTATTCTTAAATGTATCTGTGTTCAAGGCAAAGATTACGAAACTATAGGTTCTAAGCATAACGTCAAATCTTAAGCATTCTATTTCTATTGTCAGGTTCCAGACTACGAATATTGCTCAACTAACATGCGAGACCAGTTAACTAACATGTGGCTCAAGGTAACAGGATAATCTTATCCATAACCTCGTTCTATTTCTAGGTCATACTGACTGTTACGAGATCGATCAGGAATTCGTCGGTGTCTAAAATCCAATAGCGCTCTACACTTATGATCTCTATAACCACAACTAACTCTCAATGCCTTATTCTCCGTGAACTCTGCTATCAACAGTTCTAACAATTTCTTATTGGCTCCAGCAGTTACTACCTTCCAAAGAAACATCCTCAGACGAATTCATCTAACTTCTCGTCTACGTGACAAGATAACATCTCCATCTCATCTCAGCTAATCCTCATGCTATCGGCATTAACATAGAACTCGAGTTCTAATCACAAAAAGATAAGCGATTCGCAACTAAAACCTAGGCACTAATACCAAAAATCCTGTTAGGCCCCGTAGAAACAAAAATAGAGAAAACAAGTTCCTTTTTAGTCCCGTAGGTTCATGACTGGTGAATAACCGCATTGTTAACTATACAAACCAACAAACACCACGATAGGGAAGATGCTATTCATAGAACATATCTTATTAACATAATCAGAGGCTACAACGGAAATATAAAAGGTTTGGAAGCAACATATGCCCAAGTACCAATTATAAAAGTCTACTAAATCTATTACAACAGCTGACTTAGAGTCTGAAGTCTATAACAATAATTAATGGAAGTATAACAGATATATAAACTAATTATTACAAAGCAGCACGTCTTCGTCTTCAAGCCTCTAGCTCCAAGTTCGGCGGAACATCAGTCTTCTGTCCTCAAGACCTGGAAAGCTCTAGACATTGGAATGTCCAGGGCACAAATGCCATCAGCTTTGAATACAAAGCTGAGTGAGTACATCAAACACACTCCTCACCCGTTATTGTTTAGCATCTTAAAATGCGGTTAATATCTTATTAATGACGTCACTCGCGGACATAGCAGAGGTCTCATTAAACTATAGATTTAAATCAATGATAACAGGAATCATAGGGAGCATAGTAATGAAAAAGATAAGGATCATGGTATAACATCTTATCACATATTCACCAAATCCATGCATGTAACCCATGCATCTACCTTTACGTCAGGAAGTTGAATCCACGACTGAACATCATCTTACTAACCATTCTCATATTCATATCCATTTCCGTATCCATTCGTCGATAATAATACCATTTTGGATCCATACGTCGATACCATAACACAAATTTGTATCCATACGTCGATACCACAATACCAATCAAAATAAGCCGACTAGGTAGTAGGTCCCACGATCCCTTAATTGGTAGGGTTATCGGTCGTCTACATGGTACCACCTATCTGTAAACAATGGAAGCGGCACATTGGACATCTTCAACGATGTGTATATCCTCACTGGTCATCTACACAGCTGAGAATACATTAGGGCACTAGCCAGACGTCTTCAACGGTACACTGGACGTTTTCAACAGTGCATACGCATCACTGGACGTCTTCAACAGCGAGAGGTGCACTAGGAACTCTAACCATCCCACTTCCACCCGGCTCGTCAGCTATTGATCTCATGGATCCAAAGTACACATATCTCATATCTCATCATAAGTCGCATATCCCATTTCTCATCATATTTTCTTATCTCTTCATACCACTATCCCATGCATGCTGACCATATGTCGTGAAATGCTCATGCTCTAGATACAGGACTATCACATGCTCTGTATTCATCAATTCTACTATTTATTGATTATTAACATGCAATCGTGTTCTGTTCTACTATCCAGTTCAGTAATATTTTATGTATCAATTAAACAGTCCATCTTGTTACAATGTTGCATTACCTCTTAAATTAACAATATCACATATAGAAAGCATGGATAAATATTTAAGCAACTAAATAATATGTATTATAAACAACAAGAATTAATCATATTCTGTGAGGTTCAATTGATTGAGGTCCTCTCGATCGATTGAAGTCAAACTAAGTTGGATCGATCGAAGGTCATTCGATCGCTTGAGAAATAGGCAGTTCGATTAATTGAACCAAGTTTAATCACTCGAGAGTTGTCTTCTACCCAGAAACTAGGCAGAGATGAACAAAGGTCTCAGGGTCACTATATACACGTCTAAAATACACATACAACATGCTATAATCATCCCTTGAGTGAGTTAATGAACTCACCTCACTCCAGCGGTTTAGTGGCGGTGTCCCAAGCTCCGCGACAGCGACTATGGTGGCGGCGAGCTTTCTTTCTCTCTCTCTCTCTCTATCTCTCGTTCTTCTCTGTCTCTCTTTGGTCTCTCTCTGTCTTTCTTCTTCTTCTTCTTCTTCTGCTCCTCTTCTTGTTCTTCTTCTCTTCTTCTCTAAAAATATATATATATCATACACACACACACATACAAGCTCTCTCTCTAAACTCTCTAACATCACCCACACACAAAACACATACATATATATAGGGAGGCAAGAAAGGCAGGTGGCAACGCTGGGATAAAGATCTTAACACGTTCAATCGATCGAAGTGAGTTCGATCGATTGAGAATAGGTCGGTCAAGGTTCGATCAATTGAAAGATGTTCGATCGCTCGAGAAAAGGTCCACGTCACTGAATCCGGTCGACAGTGTTTTGATCGATTGAGATAGGTTCAATCGCTTGAGAATACAAAAGTTCAAGCGATCGAGAAGACTTCGATCGATCGAGAATAAAATAAGGTCAATTGATTGGGAAGAGTTCGACCGATTAAGAATGGCTTTATACCAAGGGCTCACACATAAGCATACAATGTCTTATTTATAACCACCTATCCGAAAATACAGGGTATTACACTTAATAATGAGAAAATATTATTACACATTAAGTGAGAAATTCTCATTAAATAATAAGAAACCTATCTGTTGATTTTAGGGATATTAATCTCATTATCCATGATCTCCTAAAAATACGCTTCCCATAACTGTATATAACACGAATTTAGAAGTATTTTGAATATACATAGCTATACATACAACAAAAATAAAAATAAATAAAGAGTGAGAAATTCTCACATTACTTTGTTAAACCGAAATCCCTTGATTTTAGGGATATTAATCCCCTTATCTATGATCTCCTAAAAATTCGTTTCCCATAACTGCATATACCACAACTTTGGAAGTGTTTTGAATATACACAGCTCTGTCTCTCTCTCTCTCTATATATATATATAAATATATGAATTTCACATTATATTATGAGAATTTCTCACCTTTTTGTCAGCAAACTTCAATCTTCCACATAAAATTATCTATTATTTTTGTGATTCAAATCAATATGAAGCATACAGATCATTTTCTACTATAAATGTATTACATATAGATCATTTTACTAGAGTGAGAAAACTCTTTGATTTTAGCAAAAAATTTGAAAGTTGAGTAAAGTAAGGAAACTCCTTGATTTTAGCAATATTTATTCTCTTATTCATGATCTCCATGGATTACACTTGCCATACTCGTCATTCACATGCCTTATTTGTGTTGGTGGTACATATATACATATGTACATCTAATCATATGGCCAATTTTGAATGCTCTAATAACAAATTTCTCACTTAGTAATACAAATTTGTCACTTTTTGAATGGATATAATACAAAATTTCTCACAACTAAGTTACTTCTTCCAACAAGCTTATCACCAAATTCTCAAGTTATGAATTTTAGCATGATTTTGCACTATATTGTGAATTACATTTATGAATTTTGCACTATATTGTGAGAAATTTTCACCTTTTTATCAGCAACCTTTAATCTTCCACACAAAATTATCTATTATTTCTATGATTCGAATTAATAAAACATACAAATCATTTTCTACTATAAACTTATTACATACAGATTTTAAAAAGGCATTGTTTTGAACTACAAATCAGCATGATTTTTGGGATAAAAATCATTATCCATGATCTCCTAACAATCCGCTCCATTTATTAACTACCTTATATAACTTTGCATTTTACATATGTCATATATATGTGTATACATATACAGTTCTGTATATATGTATGACAAGGGTATAATGGTCCGGATTTATACTAACCATTTAGGAGTAGGGACTAGTTATTGATTTCTATTGCAAATTAAGGATTAATTTTATACACCAAATCAAGTCAGGATCAATTCCTATTAATGGCCATAATTAGGGACCAAATCATATATTTCTATAAATTAATTATCCTAAATCAAAACATGTAAATTATGGGGCTGTTACAATAAACCAAAAAAAAAAAAAAAAAAGAAGAGAGAATAATGTCGAGAAGTTCCGACTACTACTGATTGAACTGATCTGGGCAAGATTCTGTCATGAACCAAAATAGAAGAAGAAATGCATGGGGAGCTAGATATAAATACAAGTTAGTTTTAACCAATTTCCAGGTGGCATGTGGCGATTAGCTGATAGGTTTGTTAATAAGTTGGTGGTGGAATTAGTTGTAACAGTCAGTTTATAAGAGCAAAGGATGCTCTGTATTTGTAGCTATGGAAATTATGAATGAAATGTTACTTTCTCTCTACTTTCTATTGATTCTGTCTACCTTTCTCTCTCTTGTTCTTCGTTCTTCTTCTATTCTCATCTTCTCTCCTTCAATTCTTCTCTGAATCTCATCTTCTCACCTTCTATTCCCTTAATTCTCTCAGTCTCTCTCTTCTACATCTCTTAATTCTTTCATAAGCTTCATTGTGTGTGTGGATTAGTGAGAATTTCAGTTTTAATTAACTGAAATCCTTACAAATTCTTGCGAATGAACTGATATGTGTACGATTCTTGCGATTGATCTGATATGGGCATGATTTATGGAGTCAGTGACCGTGAACAGTGGCTGTGATCAGCGGTCGTAGTTAGTGATGGTGGAACTTGTGGAGGGAGAGGATGTGGTCTAGTGGCGAGGAGGTTCGGAGGTGTTGATGGTGTCAAGAACATACTCAGATTGTTTAAGACCAAGAAAAGAATAAAAAAAAATGCATGAATGAGATCAGATCGGTTCCCAACTCTTAGCTTTCTTCAGATGGGGAAAACAGATAAAAAAAAAGAAGAAAAGTTATCTGGTAAGGAAAAAAAATCCCAAAACCCAAAAAAAAAAATGGCATTGAAGCGGCTTGGATCCAGCCTTTGCGAAAAAAATAGAGAAAAGACACAATTATGAAAACTAAGCAAAAGAGAGATATTAGCCCAAAAAAATTGAAATCATGGACATATGAAATCATGGTAGATTTGAAAAAAGAAAAAAGAAAATAAAAGGACCAACATGCATTTAGATTCATGAAATCCTCTTTAGTCTTGATTTTAACTACATTCATGAATCTCAATGCATGTTGGTCTTCAGTAGATTGGGAAAAAAAAAAAAACTAACCAAAAAATTTAAACAGGGGTGCAGATTTGTGACTGAGAAATTTCCAGCTCTCTATTTCTCTCTCTTATTCGGAAATGAAAAAGGGGCACAGAGAGGGATGGAAAGTGGATCTTGTGCAAGAGAGAGGCCTGAGCTTCGGATGATTGGCGACAGAGTTGAGAGAGAGAGGTGTGAGATGGTGGCTATCTAGAGAAGAGATAGAGAGAGAGGGATAGATCTATTGGTGGTGGCAGTCATTGTCGATGGTGGCGGTGGCGTGGGGTAGGGGGAGGGGGCGGGGGCTGGAGGGGAAAGAGGGAGGGAGAGAGAGAGAGAGAGAGAGAGAGAGAGAGAGAGAGAGAGAGGGGTGGGGTGGGGTGTTCTGGAGAATGTAGAGAGAGGGGGCAATGAGAAAATCAGAAGAGGTAGAGAGTGGGAAAGGAAGAAAACAAAAAAAAAGCAAAAAAAAAAAAGAAAAAGAAAAAAAAAGTCTTTTTTGGAGAGGGGGTGAGTTAGCAAATTTAAGCCACCCAAATCACTGCAAGCTAAGCATTTTAGTTATCATTTTGCTTGTCCTAATCATAAGATGGATGGTCCACACTGAGCTCTTATATTATATATATAATATAACATAATATTCACTTTGAAGAGTTGAGTTTGGCTGACAGATTTGATGAACAATTGAATGCTCTCCAATTTGAGGATATTAAATAAAGATCCATTTAAATTTGGAGAGCACTTTTGCTCACCCAAATTTGGTTTACCATTGTTCATCCATGTCGTTACTGCCTGACATGTGTCTCTTACAAGGGCAAAATGGGAATGAAAGGAGACACATGTCATGACAGTAAAAGCATGGGTGAGAAATGGTGAACCAAATTTGGGTGAGCAAAAATGTTCTCTTAAATTTGAAGTTCCATCTTTCAAATTTGAAGGGCACCCCTCATTGAAGGAAGCTATTTGAAGTCAAGGTTGCCTTTTGGTTCCTGGGCAAGGATCAAGATTTTGACATAGTCATGCCAAGAAAAGACTATTTAGGTCAATAAGGAATTCCTTTTTAGCAATTTCTTGGCATCTACCCAACCCTAAAATGCTACACCCACAACGAATTCCACACTCAACACATCTTGACCCTTGATTCTAGTGAGGCCTGTAGACACCCCATTTTGTCGGCTATCAGATTTAGGAGACTCATAGCTTGGTGGCTCACAATGATCGAAAAAGACTCAAAAAGGACTCATGGAAGTTAATTCTATATCTCAAAATGCTCATAAAGTGGTACAAATGACCAAGATGCCCCTGAAAGCCCGAACACTCCCAGATTTGGACCGAAAGTTCTAGAAACATGATACGCCATAAAAAGTACTAAAAATGAGTTTTCAAGCAAAATCAGAAGAAATCGTCGGCTCCCAGAGACCCCCAGAAGTCCCGGAAAGTTCCTGTTGACCGGTTTGACCAAGTTTGACCAAGGTTTAACCAAGGTTTGACCGAAATCATCCAAATTCGCCAAAAAGTTTTAGGATAATTCTAGATCATGAGAAAAGTATTGAAATGAGTTTAAAAAGAAAATCGGACGAAAACGTCAGCTCCTGGGAGCTCCCAGAGTTTCCCAGAACTTCGTGGAGGTCCCTGGTTTGACCAGTTTGACCAAAAGTTGACTTTAAAACCGAAGCACCATATCATTTTTCAAACATTTTATGGATACTAGAGGTCAATAGCTTTCCAACGGTATATCGCACATAATTCTTGGATTTAAAATGAATTTATTATGAATTTCCGAAGGTGAAAAAGACGATCAAATTGGCTTTTATCGCGGATACCGCAAAACTTTTCAAAGTGACCTATCTCCGAACTATTTTTTTTTATGGAAAATAGACTCCATTACCTTTCCAACGGTATATCACAAGCTCAGTTTGGAGTTTGTATACATTTTTTGTGAATTTCGGACGAAATAGGACCTTTTCGCGAATACCGGAACCTCTGGGGGCCTAAAAAGAATTAACTGGACGAATGAGGAGCAGTGCCGCCGCGGCACTGGCCCACTACTGCTGTGGCATAGGCCCAGTGTTGCTGCAGCACTCTCCTCCAGAGCAGTCCATTTTTGCAATTGGGGATCCATTTTGATTAATTAAAAACCAAAATGACGTAGCGTTATGATTTCAGTTGTTTTGGACCAATGGGAGTACTTTTAAAATCCAAAAATCACCCTAAATTGGCCTATATAAACTCCCCTTAACTTCTCATTTTGGGGGGGGGGACCAATGCAAGCTTTGAAAGTTTTAGAGAGAAAGTTGTAGAGATAAGGTTAGAGTAGAGAAAAAAGAAGCTTCCTTCTTTGATTTTCAAACAAGAGAGTGAGTTCTAAACTTTGTTTTTACTTCATTACTTCTATTTACTTCACTTTCAATACACCCAACTACCATTTTAGTGAGCATTTAAGAAAGAGGAAGCTTCTTCCATGTCCAAAGTCACCATATATAAGTGAAACACTAAGCTACAAGTCCAAAATCATCATGAATATCATCTATTGATTGCTATATACTTGTTTGTTTACTTTGATGTTCATCTCCTCTTATCTCATTTCTTTTTCTTGTTTACTTACTAGCTCATCATCATCTAGATGAGGACACGAAGTTTGAGGTGAGTGAATCCTTATGGATAGTAGCTCTTGACCTCAAAAACATGTTTAATAGATGATGATTTCAACTTCAATACATTCCTATGTGTTCTTGAAGATGTTTTCAAAATAAAACAATGTCTCCAACAATCTTGGAGGTTCTAGATATGTCACGACCCATCCCACCACGCATGGAAATAGGACATGTGGCACGCCACCAAGGCTCATCCAAACATCATATAACTTATACGCAGCGGAAAGAACTTAAAAACAACCATGGGTATTTTAAAACTTAGGAAACATTGCCCTCTGAGTTGAAAATCTATTGAAATCAGAGTTATAAAAAGTTTTGTTCAATTGAAAACAGAGGTTCAGTCGACTGTGCCTAGGGTCCAGTCGACTATACTTAGCAGAAACCAAAACCTAAAATTCTCAACAGAGGTCCAGTCGACTGATCAGGGAATCCCAGTCGACTGTGTTATGCAGAACCAAAATGCAACATTTTCAAAAGGGGTCAAGTCGACTGATTGATGGTACAGTCGACTGGTTTTTCCATATATAAAAGCAGTAGCCAAAAATCAACAGTGTTCAGTCGACTGATAAAGGGTCCAGTCGACTCCTTCTCTTACTATTCACTTTCAGTGTCTCAAACACACGAGATTCAGTTGACTAACATATGGTCCAGTCGACTGCTCCCTGTGGACACGCGGAATCGGACCACTTCTCTCTTGTTTGAGATTGTTTTGAAATTGATTTGAATCAAGGAAAGAAAACGAAAGGTCTGTTGAAAACAGATACAGAGTCGCCACTTGGTCTTTAAGGAACCAAGAAACCTATTTTGACTCACCCAAGCGGATAAGGGCACCGGCCCTTCATAACCAAAGAACTTGGTTCGGGGTTTTGGTACGAGAGAGGAAGGAGCCTTTGTCGCGACTAAAACACCCTCAACTCGCCCCGTCTTTCGACGGGCCTCAATTAGCATCCAAATAATCATCTTATACTATGTATGGTTCGACAAATAATACTATGATAGTATATTACATCACATAAGGAGATTTGAAATTGGAAGATCAAAATATAAGATATCATTCATAAGATCTAGGCCAAATATCATGCAATGTAAAGTGAAAGATCACACAAATAAACCTAGGAAAGATCGTCTAATCATGTATCAAATAATCAAGACTTCCTAATCTAAAGGGGGACATGAATTGTTATTGAAACAAATAAGCAAAGAAATCAAAATATGCTTAGCAAGGCTAGAATGATGCATGTTATTCTTTGATAAAAGAAGACCTCTCAATCCCCGGGATGGATGAGAAAGGATGAATAGATCAAGGGGAAGCATGAACGAGTGATCGAATTCATTCCTTATAATCTCCTTAGATTAAGAGTTACAAAAACCCCAAATCTTGCATGAATGCAATGTATGTATCTAAAAATGTGCAAAGGTTGTAGTGTGTTTTGTGTACATGGATTTCTAGAATGGCTTAGAAGTCTAAAATAGGCAAGAATGAATGAATGAAATCAACATGGGATATATACAAATGTAGTATGAACTACTTCCTAGGATATGAACTAATTTGGAATGCATATAAGCCTCAAATCAAAGAATGAAAGTTAAAGTGTACTTGCTGTGAATAGTGGACAGAACAGTAGCATGATCTTTTGGAATTTGAAAAGAGGGGTTAGGAATGTTTTCAATGCATGATTTTTTATGGAGATGTTCCCTATTGTGTCTAGAACACAACCCAAAAAGCCAATCTTGAATAACTATCACAGATTGAGAGAAATTACACAAACAATAGAGGTCACTCAGAAACAGAGTTCGTACTGTCGTCTGAAATGTTAGAAAATCTTAGAAAATGAAAAGGAATGATCTAGAGGCCCATTTTATACAGAAAGTTTCCTAATACATTGAATTTTAAGGGAAAAATAAGTTAGGACCACCCCTTTTGGAAAAGTTTTCTGGAAAAGAGGTCGTAAGTTGACCTAGCTGCTGTGACAGCACAAAACAGAATGTTTGGAAGGAATGTTGGGACCCAAATGGACCATTTCCAAGTACTTCCAAGTCAAACCAAAAATCATGGGTGTTCTCCAATGAGTTAGGAAGACTTTCCAAGTGGCCTTGTATCCATATGTTGAGTATTGTGTTCTAGAAAAATCTTTGAACTCAACTCACTCACTGTTTTGACTCATTGTTTTGAAGATTTTGGAGAAAACAAAGTTTAGTTTCTTGAAACCAAATGAGAGGGATTGAGAGGGGTTTTGAAATAGATGTTTTGAAAACATGTTTTCAACACTCAATGAGGATCATAGCCACTTAGAATACCTACATCAAACTCATCATTTAAGAACCTCCAAGATTGTTGGAGAGATTTATTTTATTTTTGGGCATAACTTCAATACATTCCAAGAATACCTTAGAAGTATTGAGGTTATGATCATCATCTCTCAAACATGTTTTTGAGGTCAAGAGCTACTATCCATAAGGATTCACTCACCCCAAACTTCATGTCATCACTTAGATGATGATGAACTAGTAAGTAAATAAAGAAAAGAAAAAGAAATGAGATAAGGAGAGATGAACATATATATAATCAAGCAAGTAGATGATAATCAATAGATGATATTCATGAAGCATGAGACTTGTAGATTGGTGTATCACTCATATGTAATGACACTAGACATGGAAGAAGCTTCCACACTCTTGAATGCTTACTAAAATGGTGGTTGGGAGTATTGAATGTTGAAGTAAATGGAAGTAATGAAGTAAAAACAAAGTTAGAAACTCACTTTTGTTTTGAAAAATCAAAGAAGAAAGCTTCTTTTCTCTCCACTCTAACCTTATCTCTACACTTTCTCTCCCAAACTTTCTCTAAACTTGCATTTGACTCCCCCAAAATGAAGAGCAATGGAGGGTTTAAATAGGCCAATTTGGGGTGGTTTTGGGGTTTTAGAAGTACTCCCATTGGTCCCAAACAACTGTGAACATAAAACTATGTCGTTTTGGCTTTCAATTAATCAAATTGGACCCCCCCAAAAAAATTACAAAAATGGACTCTGCGAGGGATGAGTGCCGCGGCGGCACTGGGCCAATGCCGCGGCGGCAGTGGGCTAGTGCCGCGGCGGCACTGCTCCTCAGAAGCCCAGAAAATTACGTTTAGGCCCCCAGAGGTTCCGGTATTCGCGAAAAGGCCCTATTTCGTCCGAAATTCACAGAAAATGCATACGAACTCCAAATTGAGATTGTGATATACCGTTGGAAAGGTAATGGAGTCTACTTTACATAAAAAATAGTTCAGGGATGGGTCACTTTGAAAAGTTTTGCGGTATTTGCGATAAAAGCCGATTTGATCGCCTTTTTTTGTCTTCGGAAATTGATAATAAACTCGGTTTAAATCCGAAAATTGTGTGCGATATACCGTTGAAAAGCTATTGACCTCTAGTATCCATGAAAAATATTTGAAAATTGTTTTGGTGCCCCGGTTCCAAAGTCAAATTCTGGTCAAACTGGTCAAACTTGGGATTCCCGGGAAGTTCTGGAAACCTCCAGGAGTTCCCAGGAGCTGACGTTCTCGCTCGATTTTCTTTTGGAACTTGTTTTAAAGATTTTCTCATGATTTAGAATGATTCTAGTGAATTCGGACGATTTCGGTCAAACTTGGTCAATCTTGGTCAAACCTGGTCAAACCTTGGTCAAACCTTGGTTAAACCGGTCAACGGGAACTTTCCGGGAGCTTCCGGGACTTCCGGGGGTCTCTGGGAGCTGACGATTTCACCCGATTTTCTCTTAAAACTCATTTTATCGCTTTTCTTACAACGTAGCATGTTTCCAGAACTTTTGGTCCAAATCTGGGAGCTTTCGGGCTTTCAGGGGCATTTTGGTCAATCTGAGCATTCTGAGAGATAGAGCTGACTTCCAGGAGTCCTTTTGAGTCTTTTACGATCATTGTGAACCACCAAGCTATGGGTCTCCTAAATCTGATAGCCGACAAAATGGGGTGTCTACAGTTTGCCCCTCTTTGGCATGAACTTGCGAGGCAACGCATGTCGCAAGCGAGTGCCAAAGTTTTGAAGAGACAGGACTTTTTGGAGGCTATAGATTTAGGATAAAAATGTTGCAAAAGATGCAATGATGAAAAAAAAGATGCTGAGGTCAGTGCTGGTCGTGCTCTGCGTGAGCTGCCTACGTATCCCAAGGGGAATCAGACCAGGACGTAGTTCAGGGCACAAAGGAACAAATCACACATGCACAACAAGACATGCGGATGCTATGCTATGAGGATGATATGCAATGCATGGATGTGATATGAATTGTGTCATGAGTCCTATCATGCCTAGTGTTATGACCCTAGTATGAGCAGGTGCTGTGGGGTGTGCCACTCCGAGTGGGCTGGTGTTGTGTTAGTATTTGTGACTGTGATGTGGTGGATGACTCGGATAAGGACACCAAGGCTTAGGAGGCTCAGGGTCTGGGGGCAAAACTTTTGAAACTTGGGAAGTGCGTTTTGCAAACGAGTGAGGCAGATCAGTTGTGCTTTGTTTAGCAGACGACAGCCAAAGGTGACCGAGGGATTTTGTGATAAAAATGGACAGATGAGAAAGCTCATGATGATCAGTGGACACGGATCCTTGAATTGTGAATAGATAGTGCTTGCCCTGGGAATCAGGGTGATTTGACTGTGGATGATATTTTCAATCGTTGGCAGATCCTTATGATGACAAGCTGGAGAATTGGTCCGGACTTCTGTTATCTTCTGCAGGGGATGGTAGGTGACTCTCTGAGAATCTCTCTTCTTGATCGGGAACCAGGATCCATCTCTGAATCTCTCACGGTTGATCAAATCTTTCGGCGCTCAATCCAAGAGGGCCGGTCGGGGCCTCCGGGAGCTGAAGGATAACATACTCTACTAGGAAGGAGGAAATACGTCCGTTAAATGGGAGTAAAGGTATCATTCTATTTGTGACAGAGATGATTTGCGGTGGTTTGACACTGATGGAGGGTGATAATCAATAGCAACTTATGGACTTATGTTGCTAGGATGAAAGAAGATCATCAACTGCCACTCGTGGACTTATGATGCTAGGAGAAAGGAAGATCATCAACAGCCATTCGTGGACTTATGCTGCATGAATGAAGGAGGATGACCAACAGCCACTCATGGACTTATGTTGCTAGGAGAAAGGAAGATCATCAACAACCATTCGTGGACTTATGTTGCATGAAGAAAGATGAAAGATCAACAGCCACTCATGGACTTATGTTGCTAGGAGAAAGGAAGATCATCAACAGCCATTCGTGGACTTATGTTGCATGAAGAAAGATGAAAGATCAATAGCCACTCATGGACTTATGTTGCTAGGAGAAAGGAAGATCATCAACAGCCATTCGTGGACTTATGTTGCATGAATGAAGGAGGATGACCAACAGCCACTCATGGACTTATGTTGCTAGGAGAAAGGAAGATCATCAACAGCCATTCGTGGACTTATGTTGCTAGGAGGAAGGAAGATCAACAGCCACACATGGACTTATGTTGCTTGGAGGAAGGGAGATCAATAGCCACACGTGGACTTATGTTGCATGGACGAAGGAAGATCATCAACAGCCACTCATGGACTTATGTTGCATGAAGAAAGATGAAAGATCAACAGCCACTCATGGACTTATGTTGCTAGGAGAAAAGAAGATCATCAACAACCACTCATGGACTTATGTTGTATGAACGAGGAAAGATGATGAATCAACAGCCACTCATGGACTTATGTTGCTAGGAGAAATGAAGATCATCAACAGCCACTCATGGACTTATGTTGCATGAACGAAGAAAGATGATGGTCAACTTTCGACGGTTTGGAAAGGGATGAAATTTTCCCCAAGTTTGGACGCTTCTCATGCTGACGCCTTAACCGGTGCAGTAATGGTGTTTGGTACTCCTGCTTGTATTTTCATGCTCTTTATAACTTGATTCGAAAAATTCATTATTCGTCACTGTTGACTTACACATTTGAGACTACGACCGACTCTTTTCCTGAAAAAGACTATGACAGACTCAAAACTGACAGATACCGACACGCAAGGGTGACACATTTGACACCAAAATGAAACAAGCTCGACTTGCCAAAACTTGATGTGCTCTTGTCATAAATGATGTACCATTTCTCTTTTGTGTTTACTTCTCACCTTAACGTGGCATCACTTTGATGGTGAATCTTATTTTGAAAATTTCTCCCTACTGATTTAATCAATTTCTTTGCTTCTCCCAAGATGTGCTTTGAATTAGTGCCTTAGCTTATGGAATAAAAGATGCTCCATTTCCATCTATTCAAGACAATGCTTGTGACTTGAAGGCTTACCATTGGTGTATAGGGATTGGGTGGCAAACGAAGTTTGCCCCTAGTTTGAAGGCCATGGTGGGATCGGTAGGCAAACGAGGCAAATGACCGAAGTTTGCCCCTAGTTTGGAGGAAGGTTCATTTTGGGCAAACGAGGTAGGTGACTGAAGTTTGCCCCTTGTGTGAAGGGTAGATAGTAAAAGTCAGGCAAACGAGGCGGGTAGCCGAAGTTTGCCCCTAGTGTGGAAGGTGATTTTCTGGCTTGAGGCATGGACCGTGACTTTAATCTCTCAAATGCTCATAACTTTTGCCTAGGCACCAGTGAGGTGACCTATCAAGCTCTTTTCTCTCTTTTGTTATTGCTCACCTTGGATTTAACTCTAATTTTTGCCTAGGCGTCCTTTCGGATTTTGAACCTAGCGAGCCATCCTTCTTTTTTTCTTTTTTTGAAAGTCTGCCTACGTACCCCCAAGTGGGGATCAGGTCCAACGTAGTTCGGGCATGGTTGGGAAGAAGCGGGTTGATTTTTGGGTAGGTGGGGTGACCGAACCGATGCGGTTGCCTACGTATCCCCGAGTGGGAATCAGGTCGAGCGTAGTTCAAGGAAATGGTTATTTTTTTTGTGGTGGAGCGACCGAACCAATGTGGTTGCCTACGTATCCCCGAGTGGGAATCAGGTCGAGCGTAGTTCAAGGCAAGGCTTGAAATAAGGGGTTTGAGGTATGAGGGTTTTTCAAACCAATCGTCAAAGAAGTTCAAACTTGAGCCACTTGTGGTAGCTTTGAATAAAAAAGATTCAGTTTCAATCTCCATTTCTTTTCTTTTTCTTTTTCTTTTTCTTTTGTTTTGAGGATTGATCCTTTTCACTTTTGCCTACCAGTCAATTTTTGCTTTTCATGTAGTTGATTCTTGCAAGATCCTTCAATCGCAATCTCAGAATTCCAGAATGTGCATGTCAGCTCTCGGAATTTATTTGTGGTCATTCCGTGCCTTTTGAAATGTGATCTTGGCACGTTCTTAAGATGTATCTTGAAGCGTATGATTCTCTTATTTGTTTCATCAAAATTTTCTCAAATATTTTGACTGGCTAGGGTCAGATTTTGGAAATCAACACCTTTTTCAGCTCTAACTTTTGCCTGGGTGCCCTTTCGGGTTTTCAACCTAGCGAGCTTTTCTTTTTTTTTTTTTTTTTTGAAAGTGGAGATGAAACTCATTGAAATGTTTGGCTACCATCAAGGACCAAGTCCGCACAGGTTCGCATGGCTATCAATTGGGTTGGGCCCAAGGCTTTGAAATGGTAGAAATGGTGGAAAGGGTGTTGGGCAAGCCCCAAGTCAGTTCCAAGCATGTCTTTTCAAGATTGAGGCAAGAGAATCTTTAAATTCTTAAAGTAAGACTATTCAATTCCAGCTCTTCATCAGTGTCAGCATGAAATCGATTTTAACCTTTCAGGATTCTTTTTGTTTTGTCGTAGAAAAATTATTACCAGAGTAATATCCATGGTAATTTGAAAAGTGACACTTCAGTCTAGTGAATCATTCATCTATGACTAGGCACATCAGATTAGGCAAAATGAGACTTCATTCCATCAATAGAGAAGGATTACAGACTCATTAACAACTCGATGACAGACAGACTCGATCACAAGACTAAACTTGAAATAGACGAACACACAATAGACTCGACCCGGTCTCAAATGTAGTGTCTTTGTGACCCATTTATTCTTTTTATGTTTTTTTTTTAAAGAGCATCTTCATTTGGTTTTCCAGCAAGAGTCCCAAACACCGTCACTTCACCGGCACAGGTTCAACATTCATCGGCCTCAGTAGAGAGGATCATTCGAATGGATAGGTCAAGGGTTGGTCCAGACCGAGGTAGTGGATTGGATTAGGGTGCGGCACATCATCTAAGAGATCCTGAATTGAGTGACGGAGCCTCTTACAGTTGTTGGTCTCATGGCCTTGGTCTTGGTGGTAATCACAATACTTGGATTCATTGTACCCAGGAGGTGGGTGATTAGGAGGCTTACTGGGCTCCAAAGGTACAAGGTGGCCCTTTTGAACAAGCTGATTGAGAGCGGAGGATAAGCTCATGTCAAGTGGTGTGAAGACTCTTTGGTTTCCTTTCTTGTGCCTCTTACTGCAGTCATTTTGGCTTGATGATGGGCTTAAGGCATTGACATCTAGGCTCCCTTGATCTTCACCAAAGGTATGGGGTCTCTTCTCCTTTTTCAGTGACCCAGCTCCATTGATCTTGCCTTCACAGATAGCATCCTCGATTCTAGTCCCAACCTCAAACAACTCTTCAAATGTTGAGATGGATTGGTAGAATAGTTTTTCATGGTATACCGGTTGCAGGTTCTTGACCAGCATACGTACTTGCTCTTTCTCAGCAGGCCTGTGGATCATTTGGGCTACTTTATTCCTCTATCTGCTCAAGAATGCAGCGAAGGACTCATTGAAATTCTGCCTGGTAGTTTCCAGATCTCGGATGGTGACATCAAGCTCTTGGTTGTAGGAGTAATGATCAATGAAAGTTCTAGCAACATCTTCCCAAACTCGGGTCTTGGAAGTTTCAAGGGTTAGGAACCAGGATAGTGCGGCTTTCTGGAGGGTTTGAGGGAACAGCATAGCTATGTGCTCATGGGTGCAGCCCATTGACTGGAAAATGCTCATACAAAACTTTACGTGGCTCTTTGGATTTCCAGTTCCATCAAAACGGTCGATTTCAGGCATCTTGAAGTTCTCGGGTAGCCTCACCTTGTTGGGCTCAAACAACCCTTCCAGATCTAACATGTAATCGTCGACTCCCTTACTCTTCCTTAGTATGTTCTCAAGCTTGTCGACCTTGTCCATTTTCTCTTGGAGCTTTTTCTCATATACAGGCGGCGGGACCTCTTGAAACCGTTCTTCTTCCCCATTGTTCTCGGGAGGCGGTCCAAATCTAGGTGGTGGTGGTGGCATGAACCCTTGTGGTGGTGGGAACCTAGGTGGGTACTGAGGTTGCTGTTGTCGGAACTCCTCCATAAATTTCAGGACTTGAGTCAGCCGATCTGACTGTTGATTTATTAATTCAGTGACCTTGGCTTCCAAAGTTTCCTGATTCATGTTGAATTTTCTCGGGGGACTGATTCTAACCAAATGACTGCTCGAACTTCTGACCCAGGATGGGGATCTCAGTGGCTGATTTTGGGAATCTACAATGACCTATAGATTCGAGAGGAGTGTATCAGATTCTGATAGTGATGACTAAAGAGACAATGGCAGTGAGGTTAAGGAAGATGGACTGACTTATGTACAGACTGACTGAGATAGTGTACGCAGACTGATGAGAATGGTGCATGCACATGAGACAAGCATGCAGATGCAAGCCCTAATCTATATGATGCCCCTACTTCTAACAGATAGAAGTTAAACAAATAAGGTCCTAGCCATACAGAGTGTGCTAACCTTACTTTCCAGTATGATCACCAAGGGATAACAGGGATTTCCGGGATACTTTGGGAATTTCGGATAGAGTTTCTGGGAGAAACATGGGTTTGGAAGATTCGGAGAAATTTCTAGAAGTCATTTGAGTTTCTAGGAGAAATAAGGATTTCTGGTTGATTTGGACTGAGCTTCTAGGAGAAACTGGTATTTTGGGTATTTCTGAGAAATATGGATAGAGTTTCCAGGGGAAACAAGTATATCTGGGCATTTCTGGGTGATTTGGGCAGAGATGCTGGGATTTTTGGAGAATCTGGGAGATTTGGGCAGAGCTTCTGGGAAAACAGGTACTTTGGATATTTCTAGGAAATTTAGATAGAGTTTCTGGGAGATAGGACAGAGTTTCTGGGAGACACTGGTATATCTGGGAAATCAGGGAGATTTAGACAGAGTTACTGGAAAAAACTGGTCAATATGGTTATATCTAGGATATCTGGACAGAGTTTCTGGGAGGAACAGGTTATGATGGTGATCATACTGTCTAGCTAGTTTTCATACTCCTATGTCCTAGGACCAACAAACAAGGTTTGCGGTGTATATCTTTGTGAACATGGAGCAGACATCCTTGTCATGGTGCCTAGGCAGGTCAACTCAATGTGATCACATGTGAGTGATTGCCATGGGGATCATAAGAAAGAAGTTCTGCCTCATGCCACATAAGCGTCTACACCGCGCAGGTAATCCCGTCAGGGCATACAACAGTTATATCACATTGTCCTATCTGGAAAGATAAATGAATAGTCCTATGAAAGGTTCTACAGGAATCTATATGCAAAGGCTGGGTTTAGTCAAAGAGGGTCCGTTGACGAGAGTTCCAATATACCGTCAGGGAGACAGTACGGAGGTTTTTACTCTTTTTGATATACCTTGGAAGGTACAGTATCAACGGTGACTTGTGCCCTGGCACAGCAAGACCTGAACAATGTCAGCGCCGCGTTTCAGACACAGTCGGAAGGGGGAAATGCAAAAGTGCAATGCGGTGAACCAAACACAGTAAAAAGATGATTTTAAGGATGCTTCTTATGAGTCAAACCTCTGTATTATTTTGTTTTAAAAATAAAAAATCCCCAGCAGAGTCGCCAGATTGTGGACATGCGGAATCGGACCACTTCTCTCTTGTTTGAGATTGTTTTGAAATTGATTTGAATCAAGGAAAGAAAACGAAAGGTCTGTTGAAAACAGATACAGAGTCGCCACTTGGTCTTTAAGGAACCAAGAAACCTAATTTTGACTCACCCAAGCGGATAAGGGCACCGGCCCTTCATAACCAAAGAACTTGGTTCGGGGTTTTGGTACGAGAGAGGAAGGAGCCTTTGTCGCGACTAAAACACCCTCAACTCGCCCCGTCTTTCGACGGGCCTCAATTAGCATCCAAATAATCATCTTATACTATGTATGGTTCGACAAATAATACTATGATAGTATATTACATCACATAAGGAGATTTGAAATTGGAAGATCAAAATATAAGATATCATTCATAAGATCTAGGCCAAATATCATGCAATGTAAAGTGAAAGATCACACAAATAAACCTAGGAAAGATCGTCTAATCATGTATCAAATAATCAAGACTTCCTAATCTAAAGGGGGACATGAATTGTTATTGAAACAAATAAGCAAAGAAATCAAAATATGCTTAGCAAGGCTAGAATGATGCATGTTATTCTTTGATAAAAGAAGACCTCTCAATCCCCGGGATGGATGAGAAAGGATGAATAGATCAAGGGGAAGCATGAACGAGTGATCGAATTCATTCCTTATAATCTCCTTAGATTAAGAGTTACAAAAACCCCAAATCTTGCATGAATGCAATGTATGTATCTAAAAATGTGCAAAGGTTGTAGTGTGTTTTGTGTACATGGATTTCTAGAATGGCTTAGAAGTCTAAAATAGGCAAGAATGAATGAATGAAATCAACATGGGATATATACAAATGTAGTATGAACTACTTCCTAGGATATGAACTAATTTGGAATGCATATAAGCCTCAAATCAAAGAATGAAAATTAAAGTGTACTTGCTGTGAATAGTGGACAGAACAGTAGCATGATCTTTTGGAATTTGAAAAGAGGGGTTAGGAATGTTTTCAATGCATGATTTTTTATGGAGATGTTCCCTATTGTGTCTAGAACACAACCTAAAAAGACAATCTTGAATAACTATCACAGATTGAGAGAAATTACACAAACAATAGAGGTCACTCAGAAACAGAGTTCGTACTGTCGTCTGAAATGTTAGAAAATCTTAGAAAATGAAAAGGAATGATCTAGAGGCCCATTTTATACAGAAAGTTTCCTAAGACATTGAATTTTAAGGGAAAAATAAGTTAGGACCACCCCTTTTGGAAAGGTTTTCTGGAAAAGAGGTCGTAAGTTGACCTAGCTGCTGTGACAGCAAAAAACAGAATGTTTGGAAGGAATGTTGGGACCCAAATGGACCATTTCCAAGTACTTCCAAGTCAAACCAAAAATCATGGGTGTTCTCCAATGAGTTAGGAAGACTTTCCAAGTGGCCTTGTATCCATATGTTGAGTATTGTGTTCTAGAAAAATCTTTGAACTCAACTCACTCACTGTTTTGACTCATTGTTTTGAAGATTTTGGAGAAAACAAAGTTTAGTTTCTTGAAACCAAATGAGAGGGATTGAGAGGGGTTTTGAAATAGATGTTTTGAAAACATGTTTTCAACACTCAATGAGGATCATATCCACTTAGAATACCTACATCAAACTCATCATTTAAGAACCTCCAAGATTGTTGGAGAGATTTATTTTATTTTTGGGCATAACTTCAATACATTCCAAGAATACCTTGGAAGTATTGAGGTTATGATCATCATCTATCAAACATGTTTTTGAGGTCAAGAGCTACTATCCATAAGGATTCACTCACCCCAAACTTCATGTCATCACTTAGATGATGATGAACTAGTAAGTAAATAAAGAAAAGAAAAAGAAATGAGATAAGGAGAGATGAACATATATATAATCAAGCAAGTAGATGATAATCAATAGATGATATTCATGAAGCATGAGACTTGTAGATTGGTGTATCACTCATATGTAATGACACTAGACATGGAAGAAGCTTCCACACTCTTGAATGCTTACTAAAATGGTGGTTGGGAGTATTGATTGTTGAAGTAAATGGAAGTAATGAAGTAAAAACAAAGTTAGAAACTCACTTTTGTTTTGAAAAATCAAAGAAGAAAGCTTCTTTTCTCTCCACTCTAACCTTATCTCTACACTTTCTCTCCCAAACTTTCTCTAAACTTGCATTTGACTCCCCCAAAATGAAGAGCAATGGAGGGTTTAAATAGGCCAATTTGGGGTGGTTTTGGGGTTTTAGAAGTACTCCCATTGGTCCCAAACAACTGTGAACATAAAACTATGTCGTTTTGGCTTTCAATTAATCAAATTGGACCCCCAAAAAAATTACAAAAATGGACTCTGCGAGGGATGAGTGCCGCGGCGGCACTGGGCCAGTGCCGCGGCGGCACTGCTCCTCAGAAGCCCAGAAAATTACGTTTAGGCCCCCAGAGGTTCCGGTATTCGCGAAAAGGCCCTATTTCGTCCGAAATTCACAGAAAATGCATACGAACTCCAAATTGAGATTGTGATATACCGTTGGAAAGGTAATGGAGTCTACTTTACATAAAAAATAGTTCAGGGATGGGTCACTTTGAAAAGTTTTGCGGTATTTGCGATAAAAGCCGATTTGATCGCCTTTTTTTGTCTTCGGAAATTGATAATAAACTCGTTTTAAATCCGAAAATTGTGTGCGATATACCGTTGAAAAGCTATTGACCTCTAGTATCCATGAAAAATATTTGAAAATTATTTTGGTGCCCCGGTTCCAAAGTCAAATTCTGGTCAAACTGGTCAAACCTGGGATTCCCGGGAAGTTCTGGAAACCTCCAGGAGTTCCCAGGAGCTGACGTTCTCGCTCGATTTTCTTTTGGAACTTGTTTTAAAGCTTTTCTCATGATTTAGAATGATTCTAGTGAATTCGAACGATTTCGGTCAAACTTGGTCAATCTTGGTCAAACCTGGTCAAACCGGTCAACGGGGACTTTCCGGGAGCTTCCGGGACTTCCGGGGGTCTCTGGGAGCTGACGATTTCACCCGATTTTCTCTTAAAACTCATTTTATCGCTTTTCTTACAACGTAGCATGTTTCCAGAACTTTTGGTCCAAATCTGGGAGCTTTCGGGCTTTCAGGGGCATTTTGGTCAATCTGAGCATTCTGAGAGATAGAGCTGACTTCTAGGAGTCCTTTTGAGTCTTTTACGATCATTGTGAACCACCAAGCTATGGGTCTCCTAAATCTGATAGCCGACAAAATGGGGTGTCTACACTCCCCTGCTGGGCAGCCCTGTTGTGAAAATTAACAACTCATGCTTCTCTACACCAACAACAATCACAACCATAACTGAATTACAATATTTAAAACATAACTACAGACGTTCAAATACAGGATTACCATACTACGGAACTAATCCAAAGATCTATTACAACGTATTACATAACCCAATTCCTTGATACCAGTTTAGGAAATAGAAACAAAAATATAAACAAATGATTCCCCCAACGTTCTTTAACGGCCTTACTCATCACGCTTCTTCTTGTCTTTCTTCTTACCTGCAATGGAGTACATCTCCACTGCTCAGCTATATGCTGAGCGTACAAGTCTAACATATGCAATATATGACAAAACATGCTTTAATCTCGTAAATCATATCAATAGTCTCTAGGGAGAAAAATATGCATTCATCTGGTAGCGGCAAGTCCAAGCCTTAAACCGCGATGTCAATGGCAAGTCCAAGCCTACAACCATTACATCCCCACAAGTGCCATAGCAAGTCCAAGCCTATAACCATGCACAGTAGCTGTCGCTACTAAAATTCTCAAACAACGAGAAGCTTACTCCGGCATGAATTTGTATAAGACTCCCCTTTGACCCACATAGACAACTTAACGTGCTCGCGTAAATTTAGACATGCTTTTCACAATTTAGCGCGTGCATAATTAACGGGCCTACAATTAATACATGGATTTTGCCCGGATCTCAATTTCGTCGTCGAAATATAAAACATGTATTTCTCTATATTTCACAAGTTAGAACTTCATACCTCGTGCGATTTCTCCCAAACTTTGAAGGATCGACTAGGAGGTCAATTAACCGTCGGATTTTGAATTTAAGAAAATTCCTACAAGTTTATACATGTTTTTCCCAAATTCCTAGAATTAAGATTTTTACAAAAATTGGCCAAACACGGCCTAAGTAGTATCAAAACGTAGATCTTACCTCCACGAGTTTAAATATGAAATCTGGAGAAAATCTGACAGACGAAAGGTCGCCGATCGTCGTCACAAAGCCCGTGGCAACAAATCCCCTTCTCTCTCCTCTCTCTAGATATTTTTGGAAAGATTTGGATGAGAATGAATCTCATCCACCACTATTTATAGAAAAACTTTCTGGGAATTACGTTTACCTCCCCGCAAGCTTCTCAAAACTTCTCATTAACCCATGAAACTTCGCACACGTCCATTTTATGCATTTACGAGTGAAAATTATAAATTCCAAAAGTTTCCGACTAAATCTCGTTTGGGTCCAAAAGTTACGTCCGAAAACTAAGTTATGTGAAATCTCTACACAACCTACCTTGTTATTTAACGTGTCACTCACGTTCTCACCACAGTTCTCAAAATGATATAACAATATAAAAAATTACCAAAATTTCCACAACACAGATAAAATTACTATTCATAAAATACCAGATAAGTCAAATAACATTTAAATCATATAAATGTCATTTACTCGTGCCAATGAAAATCTCAATTACCAATTTCCTCGTGTCCTTACTGACACCTCACCGTTGACCCACAGTCAACCTCATCTCAATCCAATTATCAAATAACATTGATAACTCACAAAAGTCAATATACATGATAAAACAATGATTTTCTGGAACGGGTGTGACAAGATATGAGTTCAAATATTGATATTTCAAGTGGTCACAATCTCCATTTAAGTGCTGAAAATATACTTGTAAAACCTCTATTTCAAAACCCCTCTTAAATCCCTTATTTTGATTTCAAAGAATAAAATCCTAGTTCTTCCTAAAATCTTCAAAACAGTGAACAATCTGAGTTCAAAGATTTCTCTAGGACTCAATACTCAAACTATTAACATGAGATCACTTGTTAGCTCATTATAGAACACCCATGATTTTTGGTTTGACTTAAAAATACTTGGAAGTGGTCCATTTGTACCCAAACATTCTCTCCAAATATTCTGTTTTTACTGTCACAGCAGTTTGGTTAACTTTCAACTTGTCTTTCAGAACACTTTTCCAAAAAGTATGGTCCCAAATTATTTTTCCCTTGAACTTCAGTGTCTTAGGAAACTTCCTATATAATATGGGCTTCTATATCTTTTGTTTTCATTTTCTAAGATTTTTCAACATTTCAGTCAATAGTACGAACTATGTTTCTGAGTAGCCTCTATTGTTTATATGATTTCTCTCATTCTGTAATAGTTATTGAGGATTGGCTTTTTGATATGTGTTATAGACACAATAAGGATGATCTCCATAAAAAATCATGCATTGAAAATATTCCTAACCCTACTTTCCATTTTCCACAAGATCAAGTTACTGTTTTGTCCACTATTCAGAGTAAACACTTTTGCTCTCATTCTTTGATTTGATGCTTACATACACTCCAAATTTGTTCATGTCCTAAGAAGTGGTCCATACCATATTTGTACATATCCCATGATGATTTCCCTCATGCATTCATTCATCTTCTAGACTTCTAAGTCACTTTAGAAAACCCATGTACACAAACACACTACAACCTTTGCACATTTTAGGATCATACATTGCGTCCATGCAAGATTTGGGGCTTTTGTGACTCCTAATCTAAGAAGATTATAAGGAATGAACTTGATCATACGTTCATGCTCCCCCTCGATCTAATCTTCCTTTCTCATCCATCTCGGGGATTGAGAGTTCTTCTTTTCTGAAAGATTTTCATGCATCATACTAGCTTGCTAAGCTTATCTTGATTTCTTTTATTTATTTGTTTCAAGAGCAATCCATGTCCCCTCCTAGTTTAGGAAAACTTGATTACTTGATATATGATTAGACGAATTTTCCTAGGTTTGTTTGTGTGATCTTTCACCTTTGCATTGTGTCATATTTGACTTAGATCTTATGAATGATATCTTATCTTTTGATCTTCCATTTCAAAATTCTTGTGTGATGTAATATACTATGATAGTATTAATTGTCGAACCAAACTAATTGAGGCCTGTCAAGAGACGGGGCGAGTTAAGGGTGTTTTAGTCGTGACAAAGGCTCCTTCCTCTCTCGTACCAAAACCCCGAGCCAAGTTCTTTGGTTATGAAGGACCGATGCCCTTTATTCGTTTGGGTGAGTCAAATTAGGTTTCTTGGTTCCCTAAAGACCATGTGTTCTGTATTTGTTTTCAACAGACCTTTTCCTTTCATTTTCAAAACAATTTCAAAATAAACAAAGAGGTAAAATTCCGCATGTCCACAATCTGGTGACTCTACTGGGGACATTTATTTTCAAAACAAAATAATACAGAGGTTTGACTCATAAGAAGCATCCTTAAAATTATCTTTTTACTATGTCTGGTTCACCGCATTCCACTCCTGTATTTCCCCTCCGACTCTGTCTGAAACGCAGCGCTGACATTGTTCAGGTCTTGCTGTGCCAGGGCATATGTCACCGTCGATACTGTACCTTCCAAGGTATATTAAAAAGAGTAAACACTTCTGTACTGTCTCTCTGACAGTATATTGGAACTCTCGTCAGCGGACCCTCTTTGACTAAACCCAGCCTTTGCATATAGATTCCTATAGAACCTTTCATAGGACTGTTCATTTATCTTTTCAGATAGGACAATGTGATATAACTGCTGTATATCCTGACGGGATTACCTGCGCGGTATAGACACTTATGTGGCATGAGGCAGAACCTCTTTCTTATGATTCCCAAGGCAATCACTCACATGTAATCACATTGAGTTGACCTGCCTAGGCACCATGATAAGGATGTCTGCTCCATGATTACAAAGACATACACCGCAAACCTTGTTTGTCGGTCCTAAGACATAGGAGTATGAAAACTTGCTAGACAGTATGATCACCATCATCATATGTTCCTGTCATATACACCTGTTTCTCCCGGAAACTTTATCCAGATATCCCAGATATAACCTGTTTCTCCCAGAAACTCTATCTAGATATCCCAGATATAACCTGTTTTTCCTAGAAACTCTGTCTAGATATCCCAGATATAACCTGTTTCTCCCAGAAACTCTGTCCAGATATCCCAGATATAACCTGTTTCTCCTGGAAACTCTATCTAGATATCCCAAATATAACCTGTTTCTCCTAGAAGCTCTATCCAGATATCCCAGATATAACCTGTTTCTCCCAAAAATTCTGTCCAGATATCCCATATATAACCTGTTTCTACCAGAAACTCTATCCAGATATCCCAGATATAACCTGTTTCTCCCAGAAACTCTATCCAGATATCCCAGAGATAACATGTTTCTCCTAGAAGATCTATCCAGATATCCCAGAGATAATCTGTTTCTCCCAGAAACTTTGTCCAGATATCTTAGATATAACCTGTTTCTCCCAGAAACTCTGTCCAAATATCCCAGATATAACTGTTTCTCCCAGAAACTCTATCCAAATAAACCCAGAAATAATCAGATTCCCCCAGAAACTTTTGTTATCCCCTAGTGATCATGCTGGAAGGTAAGGTTAGCATACTCTATATGGCTAGGACCTTATTTGCTTAACTGCTATCTGTTAGAAGTAGGAGCACCATATAGATTAGGGCTTACATCCGCATGCTTGTCTCATTTGCATGCACTATTCCTGTCGGTCCGCACGCACTGTTTCAGTCAGTCTGTACACAAGTCAGTCCACATTTGTTAACATCACTGTCATTTGTCTGTTTAAAGTCGTCACTGTCAGAAACTAATACGATCCTCTCAAATTTGTAGGGTCACTATAAATTCTCAAAGTCAGCAGTTTCAAGGGGCCCCACCACCGGCATATGAGAAAAAGTACCAAACGAAAATGGACAAAGTCGACAATCTAGAAAGTGTACTGAGAAAGAGTAAAGGGGTTGATGATTACATGCTAGACTTGGAAGGACTTTTTGAGCCTGTTAAGCTGAAGCTGCTAGAAAACTTCAAGATGCCTGCCATTGACCGTTTTGATGAAACCGGGAATCCAAAAAGCCATGTAAAGTTGTGTATGAACATTTTTCAATCGATGGGCTGCACTCATGAGCATATTGCAATGCTGTTCCCACAAACTCTCGTAAAGTCTGCACAGTCATGGTTCCTTACCTTCGAAGCATCTAAAACTAGGCCATGGAAAGATATAGTCCAAGTCTTCATTGATCATTATTCCTACAACCAAGAACTTGATGTCACTATCAGGGATTTGGAAACAACTTGATAGAACAACAATGAATCCTTCACTGTATTTCTGAGTAGATGGAGGAATAAAGTAGCCCAAATGACCCACCGGTCGATTGAAAAGGAGCAGGTAAGGATGATAATCCAGAATCTGCAACCGCTCTACCATGATAAATTGTTTTACCAGTCCATCTCTACCTTTGAGGAACTGTTTGAAGTTGGAACTCGAATCGAAGACGCCATAAGGGAAGGAAAGATCAAAAAAGAAGAGCCTCTGAGTCAGTTAAAATGGCCCAACTACTCCCGCAACCATCCGGATGTCAATGCCCTTAGCAGTAAACCTCTGGCTTACCCTCCTAGGACGTACCAACCTTCTAACCAAGCAAACTCCCCTAGTTGCCCTTTTTCGAGGAAGCCTCCTCGCAACTTTGCCAAATTAGAAATCACCCTCTCTTTAGCCTTACATCTCCTCCTCAAAAAGGGCCACCTCCAACTACTCTAGCCTCGAAAGACCCCACTCCTGCCAAACTGCGATATGTCCAAATGGTGTACCTACCACCAAGCCCCTGGCCACAACACCAATGATTGCATGCACCTCCGCCATGATATCCAAGACCTCATTGACCTAAATATCATTGAGCCACCTCCAAAGTAGTCCCATATCACTCAAAATCCACTACCAAACCACCAAAATATTAGCCTCATTGAGTCCAACCCTATATCCTTCAACTCTGCTACCTATATCACCCCCCTAGGACAACCTTTACCCCTTATTAACATCCCGAATTCTGTGGGAATTCATCTGATTGGAGGGGAGGAGGACGAATGGCAGCAACAGCTGGCTGATAAACAAGATCTATTCTTCGTAGAAGAACGCGATCTAGGGGCAGTAGACCTCAAATGGTATGATCCCAACAATAAAAGTGATGCTTCTATCTGGAACGAGCTGGAGAAACCATTTGTGGGAACAGATTGTGACTAGTTCAAAGAAGATTAGACTGTAGAAGGGCCTACTCTTACCGAGATTGATCATCTAACTAGGTCAGGCCGTCATTATCAGCCTCCACAGCCTAACACTGAAGCGATTGAGAAAAGTCCGGTTAAGGATAAGGGGAAAGGAAAAATGGACGAGGTCATTGAAGAGGATAACGAATTGATAAAGCAGTTGAAGAAAACTCAGGCACATCTTTCGATGTGGGACATCATGGTAACATCTTACAGGTACAAGCAAGCTATGTTGAATGCCTTGACTGGAATTAAGGTCCCCATCGACGCCACACCGGAAAACATAGTGGCTTTCTTGGGCGCACTCACCCTGACCCAATCATTACCTTTTCTAATGAAGATCTGCTGCCGTAAGGGTCTACACATAACAAAGCTTTGTACATCACTATTGGATGCAAGGGGCAGTAAGTGCCATTCTGTTTGGTCGATACAGGCTCCGCCCTAAATGTTTGTGCTCTAAGGACCGCCACCACCTTGGGGGTCGACATCTAAGACATCACTCCGTCTGTGTAATTCGTAAGGGCTCATGATAATACCAAGAGAAATGTGATGGGGACCATTTCTCTCCAAATTCGAGTAGGGTCTTTGGTTTGCACTCAACTCTTTCAAGTCATGGACATACCTGCCTCATTCAATTTGCTGATCGGAAGGCCTTAGCTATATGTCAATAAAGCTGTATCATCCACTGTGCATCAAATGATCAAGTACATTCATGAGAAGGTGAAAATCATCCTCGACAACAGTGGGGATAATGAAGCCTTTCCAAACTATGCTCCCATCTTTGAAATCCAAATACTTGAACTAGAAGAAGGGGAAATCAGGGGATTCTTCATGGAAGAAGTCTACATGATCAATGATGAAGACAGGTTCCCCGAGGTCCACTCTGTAGGTGTCAACATCGTCCGCAAAATGAACTACTTCTCTGGAATAGGATTGGGCCGACATCAGCAAGGGATCCGCGAGTTCCCTAATATTAAAGGGCAACAAGGCACTTTTGGGTTGGGGTACAAGCCCAGTGAAGAAGACGTCGAGCTACAGAGGCCATGAAAGAAGAGAGTGAGGAGTCTCCCACCATACCGCAAGACCTTGAATGGGAAATTCATCAAAGAAGGGGATGATTTCCCCTATTTTGGGTTCCCTGAACCTTGGATCCATCAGGCCACTGCGAAAGGCCCCCCTATTAAGATCCGTTCTATCCAGAAAAAGCTGTCAAAATCCCAGAGGAAGATTGGTTGAAATACCTGGACACCGAAGCTATCGAGAAAATGTGGGAAGAATTTGCTGAGGAAAAGGAAGGAAAGAGGGACAAGAGCCAAGATGATCAGATTATGCCAACTAAGGAGGATCTGAGCAACCAGGCTCTAGAGTCATCTGTCTGTGTCTCCCTATCCCCTATCCCCTAGGAGTATGTACTTCCAATTATCGAGTCTGTACCAGAGTCGGCTGCTGTAAGCCCACCACTGTTGGATGTAATCACTCCACCTATCATGGATGAAATGAAAGACGATTCTGCTTACTCCTCTATGTCTAATACTTGTGAATGCATAGATACCTCTGTGGATCTCCCAATCGAACTTAAATAACTAATTGAAAAGCCACCTGCTTATGAAATAACCGAAGATACTTTATTGATTAATCTAGGTGAAATAGATAATCCGTAAACTGTGCAAATTGGCTCAACACTTAATAAAGAGGAAAAAGAAAAACTAACACTTTTGCTAAAAGAATTCATAAATGTTTTTTCTTAGTCTTACGAGGATATGCCTGGGGTCAACCCCGACATCGTCCAACATCATATTCCCCTCCTTCCTGACTCTAAACCCGTCAAGCAAAAACTTAGGCGCATGAGACCAGAATGGGAACTCAAGGTCAAAAAAGAGGTAGAAAAATAGTTCAAGGCAGGGTTCATCATTCTTACCGAGTATCCGGAATGGATCACCAACATCGTGCCAGTCCCCAAGAAGGATGGAAAAGTTCGCGTGTGCGTCGATTTCCGTGATTTAAACAGGGCAAGTCCAAAGGATGATTTCCCACTACCCCACATTGATGTTTTGGTAGATAACACTGCCGGACACGAACTATTGTCATTCATGGATGGTTTCTCAGGATACAACCAGATTCTAATGGCTCCGGAAGATCGGGAAAAGACGACATTCACCACACCATGGGGGACTTACTATTATAGGGTAATGCCTTTCGAACTCAAGAATGCTGGAGCAACCTACCAAAGAGCTGCCACCACTCTACTGCATGACATGATTTACAAGGAGGTAGAAGTGTATGTAGATGATATGATCGTAAAATCCAGAGATAGAAAGGGACACTTGGAGGCCTTAGAGAAGTTCTTCGAAAGATTGCGTAAGTACAAGATGAGGCTAAATCCTAAGATATGCACTTTCAGTGTGACCTCTGGAAAGCTCCTGGGTTTTCTCATCACACAAAGGGGGATAGAAGTGGACCCCTCCAAAATCAAAACAATTTTAGAAATGGCACCGCCGCAAAATGAGAAAGAAAAACGGGGGTTCCTCGGGAGAATCCAATTCATTAGCCGTTTCATCTCTAAGCTCATAATCACATGTGATCCCTTGTTCCGACTGCTAAAGAAAGGAGAGAAGTTCCAATGGGATGACCAATGTCAAGTAGCCTTCGACAAAATAAAAGCCTACCTACAAAAACCACCCGTCCTTTCACCGCCTACCCCTCATAAGCATTTGCTTCTTTACCTATCTGTCTCCGAGAACGCCATGGGATGCATGCTAGCTCAAGAAGGAGAAGAAAGCAACTCTGAAAAAGCCATATATTACCTTAGCAAGAGGATGACTGGGTATGAGCTCAGCTACTCTACCCTCGAAAAAACATGTTGGGCCTTGGTTTGGTGTACTCGCCAACTGAGGCACTACATGCTAGCCTTCCCGATTGTGCTCATATCCCGCATAGATCCTCTAAAGTACCTTCTCAAAAAACCTGCCCTTACCAATTGTATATCCCGTTGGTTACTTCTACTGTCTGAATTCAATATCAAGTATGTTACAAGCAAATCGGTAAAAGGAAAAACCATATCTGAACATCTTACTGAATACGCCATTGATTCTGAAGAAAATGGAGATTTTTCGTTCCTGGACAAGAATATCATGGAAATCAAAGAAGAACAGTGAAAGTTGTACTTTGATGGAGCAGCCAACATGAAGGGCTACGGAGTAGGAATGATTTTGGTGTCACCAAATGGGGACCACACCCCACTGGTAGTCAAGCTCAATTATAACTCCACCAACAACACTGCTGAATACGAGGCATGCATTCTGGGGATGGAAGCAGCCATAGAACGGAGAGTTTAGAAGTTGGATGTCTTCGGAGAATCAAATCTCATTGTGTCACAAGCCAGAGAAGAATGGAAGGTGAAAGAAGATAGGTTGAAGCCCTACCATGACCATCTCGATGGACTCAAGAAACAATTCAAGAGCATAACATTCTTTTACCTACCCAGGGAAGAGAATCAGTTAGCAGATTCATTGGCCACTCTAGCCTCCGTGATCAAAATCCCTGTAGGATTCAAAATGACGCCTTAGGTAATCGTGCAAAGATACGAACCATTGTTTAGCATAATCGCCGCAATAGAGGGAGAAGAGAATGAAACGCCATGGTACCGAGATGTTTGGGACTTCATAGAAAAGGGAACATACCCCCAAGAATCTACTGAGAAGGATAGAAGAACAATTCAAAGGTTCGCAACACAGTTCATCATTTGCGGCGGAAAATTGTTGAAGAAAGGATACAATGGTCACAATCTAACTTGCTTGTTCAAAAAGAACGCCAGAAGAATGATGGAAGAAATACACGAAGGGGTGTGCGGTCCACACATGAATGGTCACATGCTAGCTAAAAAGATCGTAAGACAAGGGTACTACTGGACGACATTGGAGAAAGATTGTTGTGAATACTTGAGAAGGTGCCACAAGTGCCAGATCCACGCAAACATGATGCATGTACTACCATCTTTGCTCTATAGTATGACCTCCCCATGGCCTTTCTCAACTTAGGGAATCGATATCATTGGTTAAATTATTCCAAAGGCCTCAAACGGAAATCGATACATTTTTGGTGGCCATCGACTACTTTACAAAGTGGGTAGAAGGTGCATCTTACACCAAGTTAGGGGCCAAGGAAGTGGCCAAGTTCATCAAGAAGAACCTCATCTATTACTATAGAGTCCCCCATGAGATCATTTTAGATAATGGTAGTCATTTCAAAGCAGAAGTCAGGGATCTATTTGAGGAATACAAAATCACCTACCATAAGTCATCACCGTATAGACCTCAAACCAATGGGGCGGTTGAAGCTGCAAACAAGAATGTCAAGGCCATATTGTAGAAATCGACCGATACCTATAAAGACTGGCACGAATAGCTACCATTCGCACTTTGGGGATACAGAACATCGATAAGGACGTCTACAGGAGTGACTCCTTACTCATTAGTATATGGGATGGAAGCAGTACTTCTGATCGAAATGGAACTATCGTCCCTGCGAGTGATGGCAGAATGTGAAATTTTAGAATCTGACTGGTTATGAGAAAGATACGAAGAATTGGCTCTCATAGATGAAAAGCGCCTAGCCGCGGTCAACCATGTCTGAATCTATCAAAAGAGGATAGCCCGTGCTTTCAACAAAAGGGTTCGTTTGAGGAAAATTGTCAAGGGTGACCTTGTTCTTAAGGAACTGCGAGCCCCGATCTTTGATCCACGTAGGAAGTTCAAACCCAAATGGGTCGGCCCTTATATCGTCAAAGTTATCCCTTCCGGAGGAGCAACCTACCTCATGGACCTCGATGGTGTCGAATTCAAAGAACCAATCAACATGGATCGCCTAAAAAAGTGCTATGCTTGACCATTCCCCAAACTTCTTTCAAGAGCTTGCTCTGAACTACGCTCGACCTGATTCCCACTCGGGGATACGTAGGCAATTGCATCGGTTCGGTCACTCCACCCATCAAAAATTAACCCACTTCTTTCCAACCATGGTCCGAACTACATTGGACCTGATCCCCAATCGGGGGAATGTAGGCAGACTTCCAAAAGAAAAGAAGGATGGCTCGCTAGGTCAAAAATCCGAAAGTGTGCCTAGGCAAAAATTAGAGCTAAACCCAAAGTGAGCAATAACAAAAGTGAGAAAAGAGCTCGTTAGGTCACCTAACTGGTGCCTAGGCAAAAACTTATGAGCATATGAGAGAGCAAAGTCACGGTCCTTACCTTGACCCAGAAATCACCCTTCACACTAGGGGCAAACTTCGGCCACCTGCCTCGTTTGCCTAAAACCCTCCTAAATTAGGGGCAAACGTCGGTCATCCTCCTTTTCCTCACAGCCAGCTATATCCTAAACTTGGGGCAAACTTCGGCTACCCGCCTCGTTCGCCTCTAAATCACCCCGGCATCCCCAAACAAGTACCAAAAGCAAATATCTAATCAAAAATCTCACTACAAATGTTTTCAGAAAGCCAAATGCATAAAATAAGGTTCTCCAAGTAACCAAGGTTCACCGATAAACAAACTTCGAATATTACATAAGCAGGGATAAATGAAAACATAAAAAGTTCTTTCAGAAAGCAATCACAAAAATCAAAGACACTTAGAGGAAGAAGCAAAATCAGTCAAGTCTAGTCTTTTTTTTTTGTGTCTTCTATTTCTTCAAAGGTCTTTAGAAATAAGCCTTTACTCGACAGGCCCAGCCACTGATGAAAGCAGCAATAGTAACAGCTCTGACTCTAGAAGCAAAGACCCTCTCAGTAAACCCCCGAGGGACCTCCTGAACTTGCCCATACTATCTGGCCAATCGACGAGGATGATAGAAAGAAGTCTCTCTTAGGCCCATCAACCACACTCTCTGGTAATCCCCGAGGCTGGTGGTCACGGCACGGAGGTCCCAACATCCCATAATCCAACAAATGTCGGCCTCAGATAAAGCACCCATCATGGCAACCCAGTCGGCCAAAGTATAGTGGGAATAAAGCACGGCCCTGTGGAAGTAAACTGGCGGCACACTACCAGTCCATAACTGAAGGCGCTCGTAGAGCCAAGCCTGTAACACCAAAGGCGCCCTAGAAAGAAGGAGAGTTCCTTGATTAGAAGCACGATCTAAACCATTCAGAGTTTCGGCCAGAACCATGGCCATGGGGTTCTTACTCAATTTCAGCCCGAGGCACAAGTGCACCAGGTCAGGGAAAGTACTCGAGAATAGAAAGTGCGAAGTTATGCATAATATCAAAGCGGCCCCGTGGGTGACATCATATACGCTGGGGTTCTCGGGACTAACATACCGGGCAATTATGGAAGCAATGTTGAGAACCTCACTATGAATCAGTCGACGAAAATAACAGTGGAACAATTCAGGTATTCAGCTAGGCCTCGCGTAGGACTGGGAGTATCAGCAGAAGGAAGAATCAGGTCAGAGTCCGGATCGAAGCCAAGGATAGCACAGAACTCCTTAAACATGGGGCATATCTCTAGGCCATTAAAATTGAAGACATGATTTACCGGGTCCCAATGGGCAATGGCAGTATGCATAAACTCAATGTTCAAAGCCATCTGGTGAAGAGAGAATAGCTCGGTCAAGCCGTAGCTGAAGAGGTTGATCTGTTCTACACCATCCATAATGTTCAGCCAAGCCGTGAGTTGAGCGAGATCATACAAGGCCATATTTTCTGTCGTGGCTCTAACAAAATTCAAAATTTTGACAGCACCTCCCCATTTCACGGACTATCCCACTTATAAGGCAAACACACTTACTATCACAAGGCTACTCATCGCAGTAACAATCATAGAATCATGGTGAACATACATATATCGTCACACGATCAGCAAATAAAACAAGCACGCAACTACGCCTTCAAACCAGAAACTATCCAGCTCGAAAGGCAAACCATCATAATACTCTGTCAAGGGTGATAAATCATCCTACACATCATCTTATCATATTGTCCATAATTCACTAGTACAACCCAATTGAAGACATGAAATGGAGACAAAACAAAAGTCCCCGCTTAGAAAGCCTCAGTCCACCTCTTCTTCATCCTTCGTCAGACCACCCGGAGTGTGCGTCGGTGATGGCCTCCTCCTGCCACCCCTGCACCTTGGACTGGTCCTCGATGAGCCGGCACCACCCCCCCCCGACACTGCACAAAAAAAAAGGCAATCAGTCAAGAAACAACGAAAGTACAAAAATAGAGTCGAGTCAGAAACTTACTATGGACGCCATCTGGCTAGTGGCAAACTGTCGCATGCCATCCATCTGTCAAAGGGTAAATTCTAGGGTTAGAACCTCATAACCTTAAGAAGCACAAAATTAGAGACATACCCGGTGGTCTCGCGCAAGGACCAAGGACCAAGGACCGTAAGCTAGCTGCCAAGGCATAGCCCTCCTTAGCGTAACTCTAGGGAATATTGAGGACGCCCGCTGGCTGAGCAGGATACCCATATGTGACTTGTGGCACCTTCATCACCTGAGGAGAACCATCGGGCACCTAGAACATTGTCGGTCCAATCCCAAGGAGGGATAGGGTCAGGAGCCGGAGGAGCCTGTCTCCTGTACACCTCGTGAAACTGTAGGCACAAGACAAGTTAAGAAGAGATGAGTCCAAAAACATAAGTGACAAATAGAGACAAAAACGTAAAAAGAAACTCACATCCAGGAGTGGGAAGTTCGTCATTAGGAAGCGGCCACGGTATGTCTCATAGCCAGTCTCAGAGCGGATATGATCTCAAACATCAGTGCCAGCCAGAGCTGCTAGCAGAACGGTACCTGAAAGGTCACCTGTGTCCATCATAGGAGGATCATGAGGAATAAAATACCTCGGGCTACCGATCGCTTGCCAGGATACTCGCTTGCCAAGGTACCATTGCCTACCCTCGGTGCTCTCTATCAAGAGGCGACAAGAAGCAAGAGGCCTAATCACCTGGATCTCCTCAGAAGCCGCATAAGAAACACCCTCCCAAGGCGTCCTGTCAACATTGGCAACCGTCAGCTCAGATAAGAAGTTCCTTAAAAGGAAAATCTGATGGGCCCCGTTTTTGACTCCGACAACGTCTCTCTGCCACCTCAAGCCCCAAGAAAAAAGGCACAGGAGCTATGCCATCCTCATCTTCAACTGACTCATCAGCAGGGGTAGGGGCCAGCATCTTCAAATACTCAAAGCTCCAGAGCTGCACAGGAAGAAAGTGAAAATCAGAAAGCAGAAACAAGAAAGGGCCAAAAGAAAATGAAAATTTACAGAACATACCTCCCAAACTCGCCAGAATCCTCCGGTAGATTTTATGCCGCCATGGGAGACCTCGCCCATGTGTTTATAAAGGTGGGCCAGGGCAGCACCGCCCCAATCATAGGAAGGAATCTTGTTAACGGTCGCCAAGCAGCTAAGGAGTCACAGGCTCACCCGGTCATTCCGTGTAGCGAAAATTGAACAGCCAAGAACGTACATCAGAAAGGGTCATAACAATTGTCGGTCATTCAGAGTGTGTCTCTCTCTTCGGTAGGCCCGATAAAGCCTGCTACAGGGGAACCAGTGTCTCTCCAGATTAGGAGGAACATCCCCAATCAGCATCTTAGGGTCAATCTCATAGGAGTAATCCAAGACTAGGCACTTCCCCCCAACCCTCAAGCCGGTAATCATTGAGAAATCAAAAGGTGTCATCGTCATCTCGCCGAACGGAAGATGGAGGGTATTAGTCGTGTCCCACCACCTTTCAGCAAGATCATATAAATGGGTCAGGTCATTGGTACTCTTTAAAACCAGACGGACGAAGCCGCCAAAGCCTGCATCATCAACCATCTGCTTGACGGTGGGCGACAATTGGGTATACCACAAAATAGCGTGGGCAAGACTACCGTGGCCCTTCAAGAACACCTTCGACACCTACACACATATAAAATAACCCAAAACATGCACAAAAGTCACTATTCATAGCCCAAATTCCAAACGTCACAAAATCAACATTTGAGCACAAATCAAACTTCTAATGATCGATCTTTAGGTGCACACTACAGCTCACAAAACTAGCACGATGCATCGGAAGTCCTGAAATACCAAAAGTTTCACATACCTGACAAGCTAGAGCCGCGGCCGAAAGGTGACGTTGAGGGTCGCGCAAAACCTACTTTGAGGTTGACTCTCAGCCTTCGTCCGTTCCTTGGCCTTCTTGGACGACCTCTTTGAGCTTGAAGCCATGGATTTGCAAAAAAAATAAAATGGGAGCTCAACTTTCTTCTTGAGATTTGGAAAAAAGTAAAAACCGAATCAAAATTCTAATTATGGGGAAAGATTACTCACCTGAGCGTGCACAAGCTGTGTTTTGACGAATTTTGGCTCCAAAAACACCCTAAAATGGCCAAAATGCTCAAAAACCCGAGATATACATCCATGGAGTCCGGCCACTCAGCGCCACCGTGGCACTGGCCAAATGCCACTGCGGCAGTGGCCCAGTGATGCCGCGGGACTGGCCAAATGCTGCCGCAACAGTGGCCCAGTGCCGCCGTGGCACTGCTCCGGCGGACCCCGTTTCGCTCTATTTCAGCCCGTTCTGACCTGTTTTGGCCCGTTTTTGGTCCCGACTAGCTCCGGTGGCCCATTTGAGCCAAGATTTTTGAGGTTTTATCCCTAGCAGATCCATTTTATTCCCAGAAAATTTAGTTAATCCTCCAAGGACAGAAACAGAAAGATATCAGCTCCCGAAGGCCCAAATCGGCTTTTCAGACTGACCATTGCAAAGATCTGATCAACCGTGAGAGATTCAGAAATGGGTCCTGGTTCCCGATCAAGAAACAGCTAAGAGAGATTCCCTGAGAGTCCTACACCATCTCCCGAGGACAAAAACAAAAAGATATCAACTCTTGAAGGCCCGAATTGACTTTTTCAGACTGATCATTGCAAAGATCTGATCAACTGTTTCAGAGATGGGTCCTGGTTCCTGATTAAGAAACAGTTAAGAGAGATTCCCTGAGAGTCCTACACTATACCCCGAGGATAGAAACATAAATATATCAACTCCCGAAGGCCCAAATCGGCTTTTCGGACTGATCATTGCAATGATCTGATCAACCGTGAGAGATTCAGAGATGGGTCCTGGTTCCTGATCAAGAAATAGCTAAGAGAGATTCCCCGAGAGTCCTACACCATCCCCCGAGGATAGAAATAGAAAGATATCAGCTCTCGAAGGCCTGAATCGTCTTTTAGGACTGATCTTTGCAAAGATCTGATCAACCGTGAGAGATTCAGAGATGGGTCCTCGTTTTCGACCAAGAAACAGTTAAGGGAGATTCTCCGAGAGCCCTACGCCATCCCCTAAGGACAAATACGGAAGGATACTAGCTCCCACTATCCCCAGCAAAAAGTAGCAAAAAGCATAACTGATTTCAAAAAATCAGTCATTCACGACTCCGTGTCCCCTTATTATCATGAACTTTCTCATATGACCATTTTCATAGCTTTCTTACCTATCGGTTATCACAGGATCCCTCGGTCGCCTTTAGTTGTCATCCTTTAAAGACCCTGCGTCTGACCCGTTTCCCTTACAAAGCACGTTTCTCAAAATTTAAGAAGTTTGCCTCGAGACCAGAGTCTTCCAAATCGATGTGTCTTTATCCAAGTCAGCCACTATATCACAATCAAAAACACTAGCACTCATTCATACTATGATCAGAATGCTAAACATGATAGGACTCAGGACACATCCATACATTGCATATCATCCTCATAACATAGCATCTGCCTGTCTTGTTATGCATGTGTGATTTGTTCCTTTGTGCCCCGAACTACGTCCTGGTCTGATTCCTCTTGGGATACGTAGGCAGCTCACGAAGAGCACGACCAACACTAGCCTCAGCATCATCCTTGCAACTTTTACAACACTTTTATCCTAAATCTATAGCCTCCAAAAAGACCTGTCTCTTCAAAGCTTTGGCACTCGCTTGCGATATGCGTTGCTTTGCAAGTTCATGCCAAAAAGGGGCAAATTGTAGACACCCCATTTTATCGGCTATCAGATTTAGGAGACCCATAGCTTGGTGGTTCACAATGATCGAAAAAGACTCAAAAAGGACTCATGGAAGTTAATTCTATATCTCAAAATGCTCATAAAGTGGTACAAATGACCAAGATGCCCCTAAAAGCCCGAACACTCCCAGATTTAGACCGAAAGTTCTGGAAACATGATACGTCATAAAAAGTACTAAAAATAAGTTTTCAAGCAAAATCAGAAGAAATCGTCGGCTCCCAGAGACCCCTAGAAGTCCCGGAAATTCCCAGAAAGTCCCCGTTGACCGGTTTGACCAAGTTTGACCAAGGTTTGACCGAAATCATCCAAATTTGCCGAAAAGTTTCAGGATCATTCTAGATCATGAGAAAAGTATTAAAATGAGTTTAAAAAGAAAATTGGGCAAAAACGTCAGCTCCTGGGAGCTCCTAGAGGTTCCCAGAACTTCTTGGAGGTCCCTGGTTTGACCAGTTTGACCAAAAGTTGACTTTAAAACCGAAGCACCGTATCATTTTTCAAACATTTCATGGATACTAGAGGTCAATAGCTTTCCAACGGTATATCGCGCATAATTCCTGGATTTAAAACGAATTTATTATGAATTTCTGAAGGTAAAAAAGACGATCAAATCGGCTTTTTTCACGGATACCACAAAACTTTTCAAAGTGACCCATCTCCGAACTATTTTTTACGGAAAATAGACTCCATTACCTTTCCAACGGTATATCACTAGCTCAGTTTGGAGTTTGTATACATTTTTTTGTGAATTTCAGACGAAATAGGGCCTTTTTGCAAATACCAGAACCTCTTGGGGCCTAAAAAGAATTAACTGGACGAATGAGGAGCAGTGCCGTCGCGATACTGGCCCACTACTACCGTGGGATAGGCCCAGTGTTGATGCGGCACTCTCCTCCAGAGCAGTCCATTTTTGCAATTTCTTTGGGGGTCCATTTTGATTAATTAAAAACCAAAATGACGTAGCTTTATGATTTCAGTTGTTTTGGACCAATGGGAGTACATTTAAAATCCCAAAACCACCCTAAATTGGCCTATATAAACTCCCCTTAACTTCTCATTTTGGGGGGTGGGGGACAAATGCAAGCTTTGAAAGTTTTAGAGAGAAAGTTGTAGAGATAAGGTTAGAGTAGAGAGAAAAGAAGCTTCCTTCTTTTATTTTCAAACAAGAGAGTGAGTTCTAAACTTTGTTTTTACTTCATTACTTCTATTTACTTCACTTTAAATACACCCAACTACCATTTTAGTGAGCATTTAAGAAAGAGAAAGCTTCTTCCATGTCCAAAGTCACCATATATGAGTGAAACACCAAGCTACAAGTCCAAAATCATCATGAATATCATCTATTGATTGCTATATACTTGTTTGTTTACTTTGATGTTCATCTCCTCTTATCTCATTTCTTTTTCTTTTTTCTTGTTTACTTACTAGCTCATCATCGTCTAGATGAGGACATGAAGTTTGAGGTGAGTGAATCCTTATGGATAGTAGCTCTTGACCTCAAAAAAATGTTTGATAGATGATAATTTCAACTTCAATACATTCCTATGTGTTCTTGAAGATGTTTTCAAAATAAAACAATGTCTCCAACAATCTTGGAGGTTCTAGATATGAGTTCAAATATTGATATTTCAAGTGGTCACAATCTCCATTTAAGTGCTGAAAATATACTTGTAAAACCTCTATTTCAAAACCCCTCTTTAATCCCTTATTTTGATTTCAAAGAATAAAATCCTAGTTCTTCCCAAAATCTTCAAAACAGTGAACAATCTGAGTTCAAAGATTTATCTAGGACTCAATACTCAAAGTATTAACATGAGACCACTTGGAAAGTCTTCTTAACTCATTAGAGAACACCCATGATTTTTGGCTTGACTTGGAAATACTTGGAAGTGGTCCATTTGGACCCAAACATTCTCTCCAAATATTCTATTTTTACTGTCACAGCAGCTTGGTTGATTTTCAACTTGTCTTTCAGAAAACTTTTCCAAAACATGTGGTCCCAAATTATTTTTTCCTTGAACTTCAGTGTCTTAGGAAACTTCTTGTATAATATGGGCTTCTAGATCGTTTTCGTTCATTTTCTAAGATTTTTCAACATTTCAGTCTACAATACAAACTCTGTTTCTGAGTAACCTCTATTGTTTACATGATTTCTCTCATTCTGTAATATTCATTGAGGATTGGATTTTTGATATGTGTTTTAGACACAATAAGGATGATCTCCATAAAAATCATGCATTGGAAATATTCCTAACCCTACTTTCCATTTTCCACAAGATCAAGTTACTGTTCTGTTCACTATTCACAGCAAACATTCTTTTACTCTCATTCTTTGATTTGATGCTTACATATACTTCAAATTTGTTCATGTCCTAAGACGTGTTCCATATCATATTTGTACATATCCCATGATAATTTCCCTCATGCATTCATTCATCTTCTAGACTTCTAAGTCACTTTAGAATACCCATGTACACAAACACACTACAACCTTTGCACATTTTAGGATCATGCATTGCATCTATGCAAGATTTGGGGCTTTTGTGACTCCTAATCTAAGAAGATTATACGGAATGAACTTGATCATACGTTCATGCTCCCCCTCGATCTAATCTTCCTTTCTCATCCATCCCGGGGATTGAGAGGTCTTCTTTTCTCAAAGATTAACATGCATTATACTAGCTTGCTAAGCATATCTTGATTTCTTTTATTTATTTGTTTCAAGAACAATCCATGTCCCCTCCTAGATTAGGAAAAAATGATATATGATTAGACGAATTTTCCTAGGTTTGTTTTTGTGATCTTTCACCTTCGAATTGTGTGATATTTGACTTAGAACTTATGAATGATATCTTATCTTTTGATCTTCCATTTCAAAATTCTTGTGTGATGTAATATACTATCATAGTATTAATTGTTGAACCAAACATAGTACAAGATGATTATTTGGATGCTAATTGAGGCCCGTCGAGAGACAGGGCGAGTTGAGGGTGTTTTAGTTGTGACAAAGGTTCCTTCCTCTCTCGTACCAAAACCCCGAGCCAAGTTCTTTGCTTATGAAGGACCGGTGCCCTTTATCCATTTGGGTGAGTCAAATTGGATTTATTGGTTCCCTAAAGACCATGTGGCGACTCTGTATTTGTTTTTAACAAACCTTTTCCTTTCCTTTTCAAAATAATTTCAAAACAAACAAAGAGGTGGAATTCTGCGTGTCCACAAGGCCCACATGGGTCCCACCAGAATCAAGGGCCAGGATGTGTTGGGTGTGAAATTCATTGTGGGTGTAGCATTACTCCTACCCAACCAATCTGAGTCCATCACAGTCCTCCCACTATAGACAAAAATGATGCACACGTGGAGATTTTTGTAAGTATACCTAAGATTATCACGTGTACTTTGATGTGGTACCCTGTGGCCAATGAGAGTGTGTTACCTAAGTGAGACCCATACTTCGAGAACCATAAATAATGGAATCCCTTATGTAGGGCATGAATCTCACTCAAATAACTTACTTACATTGATTGCAAGGTACTACGTTCAACAATATGCCACGTGGTACCATAAGTTACATATAAACTTCTCCAACACGTGAGAGTAGTAATGCGATCCCTCCCAAATTTTGTATACGTGGTTCCCAACACATGTGACAGGGGGACCATCTTTAGTGATGGTGGGACCTTATAAACATCATGTAATAAAAATCTAGTGAGCTTACTACCACATGGGTTGAAAACCACATTTGAGATATAAATTTGGAAAACATAACATTATTCATAAAATAAATACTATTAAATAAGTCTATTGTACTGTGGTAAGTTTGGTATGCTGTCATTATGGAGAGCAAGTGAGTGTAAAGACTAAACTAAGGGGTGCAGATAGAATTTCCCTTATGAATATAGATTTTTCACATTTTTGCCCTTACTTAATATAAAGCATGTCTAACCCCAACATTTTTGCCCGACTGGAATACACATACATATACACTCATATATATATATGCAGCATTTTCTTCTAAAGTAAATGTATAAAATCTGGGTCTGAATTCTGTTTTGAGCTTAGCTCTCTTACTTCTCTGTGTTTGTGGTTGAAATTCTATTTCATATATAATCTCTATTATACATCCTACATTGATCAATGGGTCTAGGAGGGACCGAAATAGGATAATGTGACTCCTATTAACCCTCAATTTTAAAGTAAATCTATCTTCATAAAAGTCAGCATTAATAGATTCAAAAAACAAAGTATTGTTAATGAAAGAAAATATACAGACGTACTAGGCCTGGTAAATGGGCGGGCTCGGGCGGGTTCGGGTAGGGTCGGGCTGAAACGGGTCGGGTTTAGCGGGCCTATATGTGCTGTCGGGCTGGGCTGGGTCGGGTATGGCTCATTAACCCGTTAATTATCGGGTAGGGTATGACCCCTATTTTTTTTTCCACTCTGGTTTTCTGCAAATGCTTGATACGCTTGTTTGGCTAATCAAAAAGTAAATAAAAAATTGCTATTGCTCTAGCCATAACAAGACACAAACCCAGAAACAACATGGGATTTTATTTTTTGAAAACAACTTTAAAAAATAAAAAATAAAAAATAAAAACATAAAAAGTGGAAATTGAAAAACTTCAAACAAAATTTCCACAAAATGAGTTGATTCCAAGTCTGAAAACTTGATTTTAGAAACCAAGGAAACAAAAAGGAAAATCATAAAAATCACATTGAGACACAAACCCATTAAATTACTGAGACTCACCATAGCTAGTAGCATCATCTTAAAAAAAAAAAACCCTAACCCTCACAATCAAAGTAGCCATATTTCTTGAATATATGCTTTTCCCTTTTCTATTTTGTAGTCCTAAGATGAGAGAGAGAGAGAGAGAGAGAAGTGAAAAGAAATAATCTTAATCTGGGTAGGTAAAGAGACTAAGAGAGAGAGAGAGAGAGAGAGAGAGAGAGAGAGAGAGAGAGAGAGGGAGAAGAGGGGCGTCAGGTCACTGGTGTAAAGGAAGAGAGAAATGACTTTTCTTTATTAGTTTATTTATTTGGTTGCTTGTTCACGGGCTATTAACTTGGGCCCGCCAAAGCCCGATTCTTTGCTCAAGTATTATAAGCAAACCTGAAATCAGCCGGCTTTAGAAATATTACTAGCCCGACTTCATATACTTTCGGGCTATTTTGGGTGGGCTCTAAGGGGCGGGCTGGATTTGCCAGACCTAATACGTACCTTTTAATATTTTTAACAAGTTAATTTTGAACTTCAAGTTGCATCAAAATCTTTATATTTACATTATGAGGATTGTTCTAAAACCCTTTCCCTCATTGCATTGTTCTAAAACCCTCGCGGGTCGTTGGATTGTAAACATGTGGCATTATCTTAGCCATCTGTTCCTCAAAGGTTGACTACAAGCATTCGAGTAATGTTATGCTTCCCAAATCTTAATCCCAAATTTACAGTGGGCCCACTAGATTTTGATCATATGATATTGAAGTTGTCCCATCATTATTGAAGGTGGTCCTACTGCCACATCATTTGGGATGTGAATTTGGATGAAGATTTAGGAAGAATAAAATTACTCCAAGCATTATAGTTTTGTAGAGGTGTCTATAACATTCTTGTGAGGATTATTGTAGAACCTTCTCCGCCTTTGTATTATAAACACATGGTGTAATCTTGGCCATCCATTCCTCAAAGGGTTGCCTATAAATGATGGTGGCCCAATTTGGCCAAGGCAGCCACCAAGAGTTGTAAGAATTTTCTGCAGAGCAATGTACTTACCATTCTCTCAAACTCACTAAGTGTCCACCTCATCCGGCTCATGAACATGTTTGATAAGACTCATTGGTAGGCTCGTGAATAAGCTCGATCAATGGTTTAGATACTGACTTGTGCACATACATTTATTATAAAACTAAGTAGTTTTATAGCATTCATGAATCAAAAGTTTTCTAAAATAGGAAACTTTTCTATCGGTTATTTTTACCGAGGCAAGTTATATGTCGACTACCAGAGGTACTGCCGGAGTGTTTAGTGAAGTTGAACCATCGAGTAGACCCAGGGGTATTGGCGGAGGAGTCTTTAGTGTCTTCAACATCAGCAGTGATTTCTTCAACAGGGGTGATGGCATCGACATTGGACTCAGCATCAAAATACTCGTCACTGTCAGCGATATCCATAACTTGATTTTCATTAACATGAGTACTGACTAAATCACCGGCAACATCGGCATTAACATGAGGACCAACGAAATTACCGGTGGCATTAGCATTACCATGAGGAACGATTGGTTCTGGAACCAGTTCCAGAATAGCTTCACGCCCTCTCTCAATAGTATTTCTCAAATACAGTATTAAAAAAACGTAACCGTAGGTTGCAAACCTCTGCAACAAATTCCATCCCTCACTTGCCTTCTCTGCCAAATGTCCTATGACAAAACTCAGAACTCCTATATCTCTTTTAGGAAGAGATACCGTGATGAAACAGAGCACGGAAACACTGCTAGACAACATTATTGGCCAAGCAAATTAATTTCATTTTATCCCAAACAAATTTCCTGATCTTAGGCACTACGACCGTCACCACCGTCATTCCAATGGAATCTAATAGTGCACCATAAGGGGTATTAGTGGAATATTTGAGACGACAAGGGCAAAAAGTTTGTTTATCACAAGGGTCAAATTGGCAAATACTCCACTAAATCAGCTTCTGTTCCATTAATTTTAATAGAATTGTTAACTGTTTCATTTTAGTCCAAAGTACAGAGGTATTCGTGACGAAATTTGATGTATAGGGAAAAGTGAAAAATGGTCGAAGTACAGAGGGTGTATCTGTAATTAACCCTAAAATTCAAAAGGCAATCTATTGCTTATTATAAAATTAGAAAATATCAATTTATTTTTTTTTAAAAAAAGTCATCGAATTATCATACCTTTTGTAGTAGCTCTTTATGACATAGGGAGCAACTCTTCAAAACTAGGGAGCAACTTAGAAAATTGGGAGCAATCTTCAAAGCGTTTTAGTGCAAGTTCACAACAATAAAAACTTAAAGTAGACAAAATAACAAAATAACTCTTCAAAAGTAGATTTTTTTTTAATTAATTTTTAACAAAAAGTTTTGTTGATGACTGTTAATTTTTTAGAATTTTTATTGATATTGTTTCAATTTTTATAATAGTGAATTAGCAATAAATCCTTCATACATGAACATTCATGGATTTAGGACAAACCAAATTCAAATTTAATGTAAGATTCCTTAACCATGATTGAATAATTTTTCTTTGACTGAAATACCATTGGAGATCTTTAATGAGATATAGATATATGATATAAAACAGCTCCATTTAATTGACCAGCCATAAATATGGTCAGTATATAATTTAAATTAACATTAAATATTCCCTATATATATAATCTTGCAAGATATACATATACAGTAAATACACATAGTTAAATAGGAGGTTTAATGCCGCAGACAAATCTCCCCATACTGCACATTGCCAATATACATTTTAGTTTTTTAAGACATGCATATACAATTTGCATTAATTCATGAAGAAAGAAGATGAAGACCCACTCACACCTTTGTTGCATCGATCTATGTAGTCCAGTCTTGTAATCTAAGAAGATGAAGACCCACCTCTCTCTCTCTCTCTCTCTCTCTCTCTCTCTCTCTCTCTCTCTCTGTCTCTCTCTTTATATATATATATATGTATATACATATATATATATATGACTCATTTTATTTTGCTGCGATGGTCCGATCTTGCAATCGAAGTAGTTTTAAGAACACCAAACTTAATGAGAGAGAGGTATTTTAGTCTCTAAAAAATTTCAGGGACTTAATTGTAAACATGTTTTAACTCAAGAACCTAAACCTATTTAATTGCAGTATCTAGGGATTTATCACAAAATCACCCTTTTTAAAAAATAGTAAACTGAAATTTATATTTCATAGTACAAAAAAATATCACTGAAATACAATTATCCATTTATCCCTAGATTAAGGGTGCGTTTGATAAAACTGAAAAATAAGTACTGAAAATTTTAAGCAATCGAATTTACCGTACTGAAAACAAATTTTTAAGTACTGAAATAGATTGCATTCAATGATTATATTTCAGTAGAAAATTTTCACTTAAAGTTTTCAGTGATTTTTTGACTGATTTTTCAATTAAGTGATACGTTATCAAATGTACTGAAGCAAAATAAGTACTGAAAATTTTAATTTTCACCACTTAATTGGGTTATCAAACATACCCAAGTCCATTTCGGACCTTTCCATTCCAAGCATAGAGGGCCCACCAAAAATCTAGTCCAACCAAGCGACTTTGGTGCATTATTTCAATATTTTGTCTTGACATATAAATCTACTAGAAATTGTCTGGATCCAATAAACTCTACCAAAAACAAAATTCATTTAAATCTAAAGTAACGATGTTTTTTCAAAAATATATTTGTAATTTAATTTGATTAAATTTTTAATACTTAGGGTAATTATTGATAAGTCTATTTTAGAAGAATTATTTTGCATCAAATCTAACAAGGAAAACATTTCAATAAAAGATCCTAGCAAAATATCTGGACAAAATTAAACTGTCCACTCATAAAAACCCTACACGCGTTCCTCATTTCCAGAGCTTCTCATTTCCAGCCACTAATAGGGTCATACATAACTAAATTTTAAGAGCTTTTTTTTTTTTTCAAAATTTAAAAATTCATAACTTTCATTCTACATATCTTTTTTTTTTTTTTTTTTTATTTTATTTTATATAAATTTAATATTTCTAGAATCTACTCGACAACATCTATAAAACAGGTACCTTTGTTAGTAAGAAATTCTTTTTAAAAAAAATTTGTGAAATTTCTCAAAAATTTTTGAGAAATTTCCCAAAAAGTTTCTAGAATTTCATAGAAAAAGGTTGTGTAATTTATTAACTTTTGTCTTGTTTTATACCATAGACCTTGTTCTTAACACATCAATTACACCCCTTGAAGTTGGGCAGCCTCCAACTCAGAACGTTCCTTCCGCAATGCAAGGCCAAGATGTTTCGTAGCAGCCAAGGATGAGTTTGATCCATTAGGGTTCTTCGGAACATTGAATACTTAGATAAAATTGGTAAAAAGAAGGTAAAAATTAGTTTTTGAGGGGGTGGTATTGCAGCTTAAGTTGTGTAGAGATGATTGTAATTTACTGTAGCTTTTGATCAGGGCAACCAATAATGTGCAGTTGGGGGACTAGGTACATTGGTCAGGATCCGTAGGAAATACGGCTCACTCAATGATTCATAGCAGCACCCTAAGAAATTAGTTTTTTATTTATTTTTTGATCTAATCTTATTTACGTATAATTGCAGACACCCCGATTTTGACCAAAACGTCAAATCCAGGGATTGGTTACCTCTAAAAGACCGATGATGACGATGACTGGTGAAATTCGAAGTTTTTTTATCCAGAGAATTCAAATTCTTCAAAGATTCTTTGAATCGAGTTTCAAAAACCAAAAATAAAAGAAAGAGAAATTGGGTATTCGGGAGAAACCCGAATGTTGAAAACATATGAAAAAGTCAGTCTGGGGATTTATCCTAAAAAAAGAGAGAGAAAATGAAAAGAAGTTTTGAAAAGAAAAGAGAAAGGGATAGAAAGAAAAGAAAAGAAAAGAAAGAAAGAAATAAAATGATATATTAGAGTATATACCATGCATATGGGTGTATTCTAATGAAGTACATTACAAATATAAGTACAATAATACATACTTTACTAAATAATTAAGTTTATGTTAATGTATATTTTGAAAATTAAAAAGGACGCAGAAATTCTATTAGCCGCGGCACGCGCCGAAGCCGGTGACACTCGCTGAGTGTCGCGCCGACATTCACTGAGTGCCGCCCGGCAATCAGTGAGAGCCGCCCGACACTCAGCGAGTGCCGCAGGCAAGTCGTCGAGTGTCGCGCGCTGTAACAAACTGCTTTTCTCACATGTTCTAGAAGAAAACTTTGCACATGGGTTTGCACCTGAATTTACCCATTTAACCTTGAAATGTTGGTCTATATAAACAGACCTTCATCTCCATTATTGGGACTTTTGAACTTTTGGGACTTGGCTTTTGAATCAAATTGAGATATACAATAGTTATACATACAAGAGAAAGAGAGAATTGAGAGGGAATAAGGAGAATTTTCTTGAACAATTTGGAGAATTGGAGAAGAATTTGAAGATTTTTTGAAGAACTTCACAAGAAATAGAAGAAATCCTTGAGGTCATAGAGGTAACCTCTCAATCCTTAGAAGAACTAGGCAAATTCAATCACAAATTCATAGTTCTAGGATATTTACATATTTTCAAAACCTCTCTTCCTACCTCATTTCATCACACACCACTTAGAATTTGTGATTGAATCTCATAATATTTCATTAATTTGGATCTAATTGATGACTTGGGTCTAAAATGAGTTTGGTTTTGAAGAATTTGTGTTCCAATTTCTCTAAGTAAACTTTGATTCTTCATTTCTATTTTCTTTTTGAGATTCATAAAACTTTATGTATTTCCTTGAGTCCTTTTTTTGAATTCAATTCCTTAGTTTCCTATGGTCTCATGATTCATATGGAGATTGAGGAAAATCATAGTCATGTATGCACATAGTTGGTGAGATTCAAGTCTCAATTCATGATTTGAATCTCCTTACTAAGAATCTTATGGAATTCATGCTATATTCCATAGAGGTTTATGTAGATTTGGGTCTTATTTAGTCTCCATGGACCATTAATTTGAGAGGAGAATAAGGTGTCATGGATCTACATTCCTCAAGGATCATATGTTTGAGAGAGGAATTATATGTAGATTTTCATAGTTTATATTCTAAGGATTGTCTTGCTATGAGATCTATGATGGAAATCCATTAAGGCTAAATCTATGAATCTCTTCATGCTTCATTATTTATTCCAATAATCATAGTCATACTTGATCCTAGTTTTCTTTAGAATCATGGATCAAGTTTGATTCGAAATATGAATGCTAATTCAACAAAGGTGCAGTGAATCCATAAACCAACTGTGATCAAAGATTTTTTATAAAATCATGGTTCATTGGAATTAGATGAGACCAATTGGAGGATGTTCATAACCCATTTAAGTACCTCTGTGATTTTTTGTTTTGATGAAATTCCATGTCTAAGATGGTTTGGTTTTATGATTTCAAAACAAGAAATTCTTTGTCCAAAATTTCAGAACAGTAAGTCCGTTTTGAAATTAATAAATCAGAACATTAAACTAACTTTCTTGGTCTCCAATAATTGTTTCTAAGTAGTTTAATGGGTTAGGAAGGTACCCTAAAAAGATCTAAGTGTTTATCATTTTTTTGCTATTTTTAGAAAATCGTACAAGATCTCTGGACATAGAGTTGCATGAGTGATGTCTAGTTTTTTTGCATATTCCCAGAGATCTAACCATTCAAACCTTGATTTTCTCTCTGGGTTAGAAACTAGACTCACAGAGGCATATCATACCCAAAAATCATTAAGATCCAACTGTTGGAAGTATGGTTTTTCTATCTTTGAAAGTCAGGTCTGCTCTCTGTAATTTATGAGAAACAGTCACTATTTTTGTCTAGTCTCATTCATTTTAAGTTAAAGGGTTTCCTAATGTCTTGGGACCCAAATCATATTTTGAATAGTGATAATTTGGCTTAAATCCAAAGGCTAAGTGATCCAAATTAGTGAATAAATTCATATCTCATTCTTGTTCATATTCATTCATTCATTCATGTAAATTAATGCTTATGATTAGAGCTAGTTCTTGGATAAAATTGGATTTAATTGAACCTAATTGAGCATAAACATGGATTCCGTATGATCGTGTTGGGATTATAGAACCCCTATATGGACACTACATTGGCTCCTAGTTGAGACTTGTATATCTATAGAGGTGCTATGGCTCCAACTAATCAAAAAGAATTCATAGTTATGTCAAATCCTTCCATGCTTGATAGATTTAAGCTAGAAGCTTAGGGTTGATTATTTGATATCTTTGATCAAGACATGTGTACTAATCTTTGTTTTGTAGCGCATTTGAGGTACAATTTCTCAACTCCTTCTCTAGTTTGATTTACTTCTTTGATTTTAATTGATTTTAAACCTCATGCGCGACATATTAGCCTAGGTTCTTGCCTTATGTGTTTATATGTGTTAGAGACATTTTCTTAGGTTTTATTTAATATATATGCATTGCACATTTCTATTTCGCAGCTGGATCTTGGGTATGTTTTCTAATTCCCTATTTGCATATCATATTGCTTGCTATTTGAATTACTTGGCTTATGAATAATATTTTGTCGTTAGCTATTTTGCACCTTTTTCAACATGCTTGTGTAATGTATTATTTATATATATATATTAGTAAAGGGCATGCTTAGATTAATAATTCGATTAAAAAGGATGATGAGTAGAGGCCTATTACGAGATAGGCTGAAAGGGGGTGTTTTAGTCCGCCGGGCTCCTTCCCCTTTCATTCCATAATCCCTGGACCCAGATTATCTTTGGTTTCGCAAAAGATCAGTTTGCTTTCAAAATGATTTCTTAATTTCCCTTTAAAAATTAAGTGGCGACTCATATTTAAATTTGAATTTGAAAAAATGTTTTAAAATTAAAAGTGGGCCCAAATGCCGGTATCCACAATAATAGATCTTGATTTTCCTTGTTGAAATATATGACTAAATTAATGATTTAGGCGGGTCGAGATTCAATTAATGGTGTAATATGTATATTTATCTAGACCATTTTATAAAAATATTATAATTAAGAGGGTATTGTTAAATTAATTGCATTTGTAGTAGGATTTGTTGGAAAAATAAAAAGGATACTGTGGATACCAGCATTTGGGCCCACTTTTAATTTTCAAACAATTTTTTTTTCAAATTCAAAGACGAGTCGCCACTTAATTTTTAAAAGGAAAATTAATAAACCATTTTGAAAGCAAACTGATCTTTTGCGATACCAAAGATAATCTGGGTCCGGGGATTATGGAATGAGAGGGGAAGAAGCCCAGCGGACTAAAACACCCCCTCTCATCCTATCACGCGATAGGCCTCTACTCAACATCCTTTTTAATCGAATTATTAATCTAAGCATGCCCTCAACTAATACATATGATGATGCCGAAAATTGGTAAGAGAGATAGAGAGAGATGTTGTAACACAAACAATTGTATGTGGTTCGGCCCCGTTAATAAGGTGACCTACATCCACGGGTGCGTCAGTGCGCTTCACTAGCAGATCACCGGCGGGCCTGGTGAGCCAACAGTCGGGCGGCACTCCCAATAATACCAGCCGGGTGTATGCGTATCAAATTAGTGTGTATAGCTATTCTCTAGATTAAGAATGCGATCCCCTTGATGGAGGTGAGTGGCCCCTTTTATAGGTGCAAGAGGCCACCCGTACAAGGCAACTAATTAGATAAGGAAGCCCCATCTAGTTACAATTTGATGAGCATAAATCATGGGAAGCTTCCTAAGTGACTTAGGAAACTATTTACTCTTTCCATTAGTCTTCTGGCTGACTTAGGAAACTGCTGTGTGGCTTGGTTATCAACTGTACATCGTGGAAATCTGCTGCGCCGCATGCCCGGGCTGTGCGGGCATCCCGAGCGATTCAGTAGAAAGACCTCAGGATCGTTGGGCCATCAGCTCCCTTTCCGGATAACCCGGGCCCTTTGCTGCTGACGTGGAGGTTTGACTGTAGCATAATATTTCTGGACGTGTCAGCTGCCCCCCATTTTCAAAGTTGATATGATGTCCCATCAGATGAAGTTTGAAAATTAAGACTGTTTTTCGAGGAACCATCCGGTACGAGGTCGGGACTCTACCCGGGGTGGCACCGGTCGTAATGGTCATTTGGGGAATGGACCGAGCAGTGGCCTATGGGCCCGAGTCATACATTTGCCGCATGTCAGCTTGTGACTGGCCTGGTCAGGATCGAACGATGCCAGCGTGGAAGTAACCAGACCGTTTACATGGTAACTGAACCATCTCGTCAGACATTTAATGAGCGCGCCTTTTGAGGCGACGCTTCGCATGCCCGAGGTGACAACTGTCATCCACTTTGGGCGGGAAAACGTATGAGCCATTGGATCTATTTTGATCTGAACCGTCCGTGGTTCCTATATTAAGGAACACTTGTTCATTTCTTCAACTCTTTGCTGAAAAGACATATATTCCTGAGCGGTTTGAGAGCGAGCAAGTTCCCAGCAAGATTCCCGAGCCCTTTTCTGCGCTAAACTTTGTAAGCCTTTCCCTTCCAGCTTCAATTCTTCACTCTTTTCCTTCTCTTCTTTTCTGAGCGAGGCTCGAGAGAGTGAACCCACTTAGGTTCTGTTCTTTCTTCAAGTCTGGAGGTTCATTAGATAGGCTGAATCGAGCGGGTGTGTCCGGGGTAGTCTTGACAGAGTGTCACCTCGCGTTAAGGGCCCTTTAGTCGTTTCCTTTTAGGTTAGTGACCTTGCCCCCTTTGTATACCAGGCTCGGGGTTCCTGACCCATACTTAGGGCATAACCTGCTCCCCCATCCTACCATAAGGGTACCAGAAATAGAACATTTCGGCTTCAGTTCTGCTTCCCGGTCAGAGGAAGAGATATACCGATCGGGAAGTCCTGACACTAGCCTAGATCCACCGTCCGCTTCCCCATCTGACCAGTAGAGTGAAGGTAGGATCCCGATTCGTCTCTCCGACGATGAGTCGGACCAGGAAACTCCCGTCGCTTCCGTTCCCCGGGGTTCAGGTGACGAGACACCAGGGGAACCCGACCCCGATGTAGCCTTCTCCAGCGAATTCATCCCATCCACCTTGCACGTTGAAGATCTTAGGTGCATTAGGGATAGGTACAGCCTTCCCAACCACTGCTTCTTGGCTGTGAACGTCGGGGGGGGGGGGGGGGGGGGGCAAATCTACTAGCAGGGTTTTACCACCCTATATGAGGACATCCTCATGGCTGGGTTTCGTATCCCCCTCCATCCGGTCGCTCGGGATGTCTTGATATACATGAGAATTACCCCAGGCCAGTTGGCCCTAAACGGTTGGAGGTTTCTCATGGGGTCCATCTCCTTATGGCCCCAAGTTTTTGGATATCCGTCCAGGAGTTTCTCTCGACACACCGACCGTTCCCCGTACATGGAGAGACCGGGTTCTTTTCTCTCGAGGCTCGCCAAGGGAGAAAGATCTTGGTCAACTGCCCGAGCAACAATAAAGGGTGGAAGAATAGGTTCTTCCAAGTGTCCCTCGGGCTCTGCGAACCGGCCCCCGGGATCCAGATGAGAACTTCCTGGGCAGGAGATATGAGGGGTAAACCCGTTCGGTTTTACTTTTTGTTGCTTTCTTCTTTATTGTACTCCAGTTTTTGAGACTAACCACCCTGTACTTTGCTTTGTAGCGGGATCAACCAATCCGCCAAGCATTCCCAATTAGTGCCAAGCTAGGATCAGGAGTTTGGCTGACCGACTGGTTAACATCTGGAATGCGTTGACTCAGACCGGCGACTTCCGAGCTACTGACGACCCGGCTCGGCCTACCGAAGCTCCGGTATTCCCCCTAATTCGTCCTGGTAAGTGCTCAGGCTCTGCCATCTCTCGTGGTACTCCTTCCCCGTCTCCTACATTGATTGTTGACCGTTCAAATTTTTTTCTTTTACAGAGATGGCTCCGAAGATAACTATAGAGCAATTGAGGGAGAGGTAGGCCGCTACTGCTACTACTGCTACTGCCGCCAGGATGGCGGTGGCACAAGGGAAAAGGCCCACTACCAAGGCCCTGGGTGGAGAGCGCCCACTGAGGCGGATCCGACACGGGGTAGCAACCCGTTCGGGGCCAGTGGGGACCTCAACGCCCCACTTTGTGGTGGTTGAAGAGATTGCCCCCCAGGCGGGGTTGCCGACAGTGGCACCGATGGCCGCCTCGACCGAGATCAGGGAGCGAGTGAAGCCTAGCTTGCTACCCATTCAAGTGGAGGCATGTGAGAACATGTCTCCTGAGGTCTTCCAGAGTTGGCTATACAGCCTCTCTCATATGGTGAGTTCTCTTGCCTTTGCTTCTTTCTCTTTAATTATTTTATCAACAGTGCCTGATTATTAACTGATCGGTTTTCTCTTCTCCAGGTTGGATGAATGGCCGCTGGGGCTGAGTCCTTCCTACCTTCTTTGGCCAGGAGGGCCACTGCTGCTGAAGCCGCTCTATCTGAGGAGCGAGCGATCTCATAGGCCAGGGAAACTGCTCTGGCCGTGGAGAAGGACAAGGTGAAAGGCTTGGCCTTGAGCCTTGGAGCTGCTCAGGCCAAGCTGGCTACAGTCCTGGCCAACTTAGAAGTCGCTCGGGCCAACGCAGCGGCGACGGAGGCATGGGAGAAGGCGCTGGTAGAAGAGACAGCGGTGGGGGCCCGGGAGGAAGCTTTTGATGATGACTTCTTCCAGGGCTACGAGGATCTGAAACGGCGGGTAGCCCGGGATCACCCCGAGTGGGACATCTTATCCTACGAGGGCATTGACTCTGACTACTGGGACGTCTGTCCCCTGCTAATGAGGGTCCTACTGCTGGTGATGAAGCTACTGCACCTGCCCCGGGCGGGGCTCTGGACCTGGAAGCGGAGCTGCTCTCGAATAGGAGGCTAGGGAGACCGAAGACGTGGTCGAGGTGGATGACTGAGGTCTCCGACCGATTTTCTTTTGTGTTGTAGTTATTTATTTTTTTATTTTTGGGGAGGCTACTACAAAAACCCCCAAGCCTTGTACAAATAGTTTTTAATTAATGAAAAAGTCCTTGAGACCAACTTTCCATAAACTGTTTACTACTTTTGTACTTGTGTGCCTATTTGTGATTGCCAGTATCCGCCCAGTTTTAACCGACCTATTTCCCTGCCTTAGTAAATGGTTTAGGACCGTAACCGATAGAACATCTGGTCTTACCGACCTATTTTAAAGGTAATCACCCGGTATAACATAGGAACTTGTCCTGTTTACCGTCTGAGATGGCCTGGTGTATTATAGGAAAATCTCAGGATGTTTATCTCTGATCACTGTAAGTACTTAGGAATGTTAGGATTCTAAGTCCTTTTAATGACTGGTGTGATTTCCTGTTTTGGCCCAGTCCCTGCCCCCCAAACATCTTGCTAAGGCGGGTGTGCGGGTGTGAGAGACCGTAGGAAATTGACCTGGAACATGGATGGTTGTAGGCTCTTTTGAGACTTGCCATCATCAGCCACCTAGGGGGTTTGCCCCCATCGCTGGTTGGGCCTAAGTGAAGCCGGTGCCTCGAGGTTAGGCCCAAGGTCTTTTATGCCTCGGGTATGTTCCGGAGGTATTGATACCTTGGTTTTGAGCCAAGGTCTTCTGCCTCGGGTGTTAGCCCGAGGTCTTTGTCCTTGGTTTTGAACCAAGATCTTTCATGCCTCGGGTAAGATCCCGAGGTCATTCCAGGTGCCTCAGGGTTAGGCCAGAGGACTTTCAATATTGCACGGGGCACTTATAGGAGTAATTTTGCAAAGTAAAATCTTTTATTTTATTCAAAAATTTATAATGAATGCTCAAATGGAGCTACAAAAATTTTATAACCAGTGCTAAACTGCTCAAGTCTCAGGGTTACTGATAGTACTTGCAGAGGTGTTGCACATTCCATGGGTGAGATAGATCATGTCCGTCCAGGCTCCGAAGCCAGTAAGTTCCCGGTCGGTTAACTCGGGTAACTATATATGGACCTTCCCAGTTGGGCCCCAACTTCCCATGGCTCAGGATTCGGGTAGACTGGTTCACTACCTTAAGGACAAGGTCCCCTACTTGAAAACTGCGATGCTTCATCTTGCTGTTGTAATATCATGAGACCCGTTCTTTATAGGCTACCACCTTTAAATAGGCTCGGTCTCTTTTTTCCTCCACCAAGTCCAATTCTGTTCTGAGTACACCTTCGTTGGCTGGCATGCTATAATTCGCCACCTGGTAAGTAGGCAACCCGAGCTCTGTAGGGACCACCGCCTCGAACCCGTATGTTAAGGTGAACGGAGTCTCACCTGTTGCCGCTCGGGGCGTAGTTTGGTAGGCCCATAGGAGGGTTGGTAGTTCATCAGCCCACAGTCATTTGGCGTCTTCAAGTCTTGTTTTGATAGACTGCAAGATCGTCCGGTTTGTCACCTCGGCTTGACCATTGGCTTGAGGGTGCTCGGGCGAGGAGTAGTGATTAAGTATCCCATAGCTCGAGCAGAATTGCCTGAATAATGGGGTATCGAATTGCCTGCCATTGTCGCTGACCAAAACCCGGGGAATACCAAACCTACTGAGGACATTCTTTTCCATGAAGCTTTCCATTTTTCGCTCGGTTATTGTTGCCAAGGGCTCGGCCTCCGCCTACTTGGTAAAGTAGTCAACGGCAATGACTGCAAACTTGACCTGTCCTTTTCCCGTCGATAAGGGTCCGACGATGTCAATGCCCCATTGGGCAAAGGGCCAGGGGCTTTGGATTGGTGTTTGAAGCTCTCCCGGTCGGTTGATCATGGGAGAGTATCTCTGACATTTGTCACATCTTTTGACATACTCCTGAGAATCCTGGGCCATTGTCGGCTAGTAATATCCTTGCAGCAAAGCCTTTCTAGAGAGTGCCTGGCCTCCGATGTGATTCCCGCACACTCCTTCATGGATATCATACAACACTGATCGGACCTGTGCGGGATGGACGTAGTAGAGGTACAGTACAGAGAATCCCCTTTTGTAGAGGATGTCGTCTATAAGATGATATCTGGCCGCCCGGTACCTGACCCGGCAGGCCTTCTCTTTCTCGTTTGGTAACACGCCCGTTGTCAGGAATGCCACGATCGGGTCCATCCAGCTGGGTCCTAAAGCGTCTGGTTCCACCTCCATGCATTCTGAGTTGATCACACTTGGCTCGGGTAGGTATTCTATCCTTATCCCGGGCAAGTCTAACTCAGAAGACGAAGCAAGGTGGGCTAACCGGTCGGCCCTGGTATTTTTCTCTCTGGGTATCTGCGTGATGGAAAGACCCTGAAGCTTCTTCAAAACTGCTCAGACAAGGGCTAGATAGGCTACCATGTTGTCTCCCCGTGCTTCATACTCCTGGTTGACTTGATTGACCATGAGCTGAGAGTCGTTATAACCTCGGACCTATTGCGCACCCATGGAAATGGCCAACTGTAGTCCGACCAATAGGGCTTCATACTCAGCCTCGTTGTTGGAGGCACGGAACCCAAACCTTAGGGCATACTCAAGCTGGATGCTGTCGGAAGTAGTCAAGATGATTCCTGCCGCACTGCCTTGCTGGTTCGAGGAACCGTCCATATACGGCACCCAGGTGGGCATGTCCGCCTGTAACCCGGGCGATAGAACCGGTGGGTCGGGCTCTTCAGCCGGATCTTCTGGATATGTGAACTCAACCAGAAAGTCTGCTACTGCTTGTCCTTTGATTATCGTCCAGGGGTGGTAGGCCACTTCAAATTCCTCTAACTCCACGACCTACTTGATGAGCCTCCCGGATGTGTCAGGCCTGCTTAAGATCCTGCGGAGAGATTGGTCAGTAAGGACCATAATGACATGGGCCTGAAAGTACGGACGGAGTCTTCGGGCGGAGGTGATGAGTGCAAATGCAAGTTTTTCGATGCGGGAGTATCTGCTCTTCGCGCCTTGAAGTGCCCGTCTGGTATAGTACACTAGGAACTGTATCCCGTGCTCTTCTCTAATGTGTGTTGAGCTGACCGCTGAGGGTGATACTGCCAGGTATAGGAACAATTTTTCCACCCAGTACAGGTGTTGAGAGTAGAGGAGGAGATGCCAAGTACTTCTTGAGTTCCTGGAACGCCTCCTCACACTCCTCTGACCATTAAAATGCCTTACGGAGTATCTTGAAGAATGGTAGGCACCAATCGGTCGCTCGGGACACGAACCTGTTCAACGCGGCAACCCGTCCAGCCAGACTCTGTACTTCTTTCACTGACTTGGGCGACCGCATGTTGATGACGGCCTGGATTTTCTCGGAGTTTACATCGATTCCCCGCCTGCTGACCAGGTGCCCAAGAACTTTCCGGATGAGACGCCAATTATGCACTTGGCCGGGTTCAACCTCATCCCGAACTTCCTCAAAATGCTGAAGGCCCCTGCCAAATGGTCCAGATGGTCATGTTCAAGGCACTTGACCAGGCATTGATAAGTTGCCCCGGCATTTTTGAGGCCGAAGGGCATGACTTTGTAGCAGTAGGTCCCCTGATCTTTGATAAACGAGGTCTTTTCTTCGTCCCCAGGGTACATGTTGATCTGATTGTACCCAGAGTAGGCGTCCATAAATGAGAGGAGCGAATGGCCAGCTGTGGAATCCACAAGGAGATCTATCATAGGCAGCGGATAGCAGTCCTTGGGGTAGGCTTTGTTCAGGTCAGTAAAGTCCACGCACATCCTCCACTTCCCGTTGCTTTTCTTGACAAGTACTACATTGGCTAGCCAGTTAGAATAGTGGACTTCTCGTACGGATTGGGCTTTGAGGAGCTTCTCGACCTCCTCACACACTGCTTTTTGTCTCTCGAGGGCCATGCCCCATCTCTTCTGCTTCACAGGTCAGGAGTCTGGGTCGACGTTGAGCCGATGAGACATTACCCGGGGATCAATCCCGGGCACATCTTCATAGCACCAAGCGAACACATCCTGACTCTGTCACAGGAATTGAATCAGCCTCTCTCTGAGGTGGGGCTCCAGCTAGGTGCCGATACTGACCATTCGGTCTGGAAGTTGTGGGTCCAACGTCACTTGTTCCAATTCTTCGATTGGGCCCACTCTATCGTTCTGGTCCCTTGGGTCCATCTCCTGAACGTTCAATGTTTCTGTGATGACTCCCCGGCAGAGGGAACTGACATAGCAACTCCTAGCGGTCACCTGATCTCCATGTAGGCTCCCGGGTCCATGAGGGGTCGGGAGCTTTATCGTCAGACTATGAGTAGAGACGACCCTGGCTTTGTTGAGTGTAGGCCTCCCAAGGATGACATTATAGACAGATGGGGCCTCCACGATCACAAAATTTGCTAGTAGGGAAGTCTGCTGAGGGTAAGTCCCCATAAGCACGGGGAGTTCCACGGTCCCGAGCGGCTGTGTGCTGGATCCATTGAAACCCACCAGGGGAGTGGCTACCGGACGAAGGCGATCCTTGGCTATCCTGAGCTGATCGAATGCTGACACCAACATGATGTCGGTCAAGCTGCCTGTGTCCACCAACACCCTTTTGACCACGTAATTGGCTATGGAGAGCATCATAACCAATGGGTCATCATGGGGGCAGTGGATGCCCTGTAAATCGTCGGAGGTGAACGTCAATACATCAGCTAACGGGGAGCCGGTGGATTGGACTTGCCAGACATCTTCCCGAGATGCCTGAGCATGCCTCTTCCATGCTGACTGTGAGTCCCCGCCGCCCGACGTTCCTCCAGAGATCACGTTGATTTGACCAAGAGGTTGTGTTTGACCGGGAGCTCGGGCTCCTTGGACAGGCCGTCCATCTATTGCGACGTATTCTGCAAGATGACCCTGCTCAATCAGTATTTCGATGGCTACTTCAACTTGAAGCAATCCTCAGTGTCATGACTGTGGTGTCTATGGAAGCGGCAAAACTTATCCCGGTTCCTTTTTTCGGGGGGGGGGGGCTCTGAGTTTTGCCGGTTGTTGACGCAACCTCTGTGCCTCGGCGGCGACCATGACTTCGTGGATTGGTCGAGATAGAGGCGTGAAATCGATCTGGGGCTGATCCCGACCTCCTTTTTGCTGGTCTTGCCTGGGCTTTTTTACCGGGTCCTTCTCAGAGCCCTCACGCCTCCGCTTGGCTTTTGGGGACTCATCTCCCACGAAGCCAGAATGTTTGGACTTGAGGAATTCTTCCATGTCTATGTACTTTTTGACCCGCCCCGAGAGCTCCACCAGGGTTGCCGGTCAGTCTCGATGGAACAACGTAGCAAACTTGGTGTGTTCAACTCCCTAGCAGAAGGCCATGATGGCTGCTGTTTTGTTCAAATTACGGATCTCGAGCCTCTGCTGATTGAAGCGGTCCACATAATCTCTTAGGGACTCACCCTTCTGCTGCTTGACAGTCAACAGCTGAGTGTCCGGTTGCGATCGGTCGAGCATCCCGATGAACTGGCTAATGAACAGCTTGATCAACGCCTTGAAGTCATGAACCATTCGGAGCTTGAGGGCGTGGAACCACTGCACGGTTGGGCCCTTGAGAGTGCTGGGGAAAGCCAGGCATAGTAACTCATCGACGGTGGTAACCAATGCCATCTGGGCCCTGTAGGTGCGAATGTGATCCATTGGGCTCCCTGTCCCGTTACAATAACTGAGATGCGGTGGCTTGAACTTCTGTGGGATGGGGAATCTGGTGATCCTGATCCGAGTAGTATAGGGTGACTCGGTCTCCGTGTTGGTATGGTTAGGACGCTGCTTGTGACTTAATTGCTCGATTTGTTTTTACAAGCCCTGGATTTGAGCATTCACGTCATCCCGCTCGGTCTTTCTTTCAATTTTTGAGCGGTAAGTCGGATCAGACGACGAGGCTTCCTCTTCGAAGCGTGTTGACCTCGGGGATAGAATCTGGCTCCAGCTCTAGGTAATCGTATACCTAAGCTCTCCACGGCTCTGGGCCGGAGGGTCTTTGGCTGATTCCCGGGGCTTTGGCCCTGATCCTTCCCCCTTGAAGGCGCGTCGCCTGTTGATGATGTCTCTGGCATCTTCCACCCGATGAGGATTGGTCCTAGCTTTCTGCCTGGGATGCCTGGGCGCTCTGCTACGGTCACCTTCCTAGGCGTGTTCCCAATCCAACGAGGATACCGACGCAGAGTGGGTATGGTTCCAAACTCTCCCGGGCTCCCGGTCGGGGGCACTTTTCCAAGTCTGGTTCTCTGATTGAGGGCGTTTCTCCTGCATGGCCAACAGTGCTTCGATTTGCTGCTGGGTTTGCTGTTGGCCTTCCAGGAGTTGCGTGAGCGCTGCTGTCATCTGCTCGGAGGTCATGGAGGCGGCCTGCTGCTCGAGCTGCAAGTTTTCGTGACCGGTCGGAGCAGTAGGTTTCTTACCCGTCTTTGGCGGCATGTTGATCAGGCAAAAATTTGTTGGTGAAAAACTTTGTCGCTTCTTACAGACGACGCCAAACTGATGATGCCAAAAATTGGTAAGAGAGATAGAGAGAGATGTTGTAACACAAACAATTGTATGTGGTTCGGCCCCGTTAATAAGGTGACCTACATCCACGGGTGCGTCAGTGCGCTTCACTAGCAGATCACCGGCGAGCCTGGTGAGCCAACAGTTGGGCGGCACTCCCAGTAATACCGGCCGGGTGTATGTGTATCAAATTAGTGTGTATAGCTATTCTCTAGGTTAAGAATGTGATCCCCTTGATGGGGGTGAGTGGCCCCTTTTATAGGTGCAAGAGGCCACCCGTACAAGGCAACTAATTAGATAAGGAAGCCCCATCTAGTTATAATTTGATGAGCATAAATCATGGGAAGTTTCCTAAATGACTTAAGAAACTATTTACTCTTTCCATTAGTCTTCTGGCTGACTTAGGAAACTGCTGTGTGGCTTGGTTATCAACTGCACATCGTGGAAATCTGCTCTGCCACATGCCCCGGCTGTGCGAGCATCCCGAGCGGTTATAGTAGAAAGACCTCGGGATCGTTGGGCCATCAGCTCCTTTCCGGATAACCCGGGCCCTTTGCTGCTAACGTGGAGGTTTGACTGTAGCATAATATTTCTAGACGTGTCAACATATATACATATACATTACCATGTTGAAAATGGTATAAGATTGCCAACGGTAAAATGTCATTCATAACCATATAAATCAAGTAGCAAGCAAGATGAAATGCAATAGGGAACAAGAATAGAAATTCTAGGAAAAAATGTCTCTAAACCACATATACACATAAGGCAAGAACCTAGGCTAATGTGTCGCACATGGAGTCGAAAATCAATAAAAATCAATAAACAAAATAAACTAGAGAAAAGGTTGAGAAAATGTACCTCAAAAGCGCTAAAAAACAAAGGGTTAGTCCACGTATTTTAAACAAAACATGGTATCAAATAATCAAATTTAGACTTCTAGCTTAAATCTATCAAGCATGGAAATAATTAACCTATTTATGGATTCCTTTTAATTAGTTGAAAACATATCACCTCTATAGATATGCAAGTCTCAACTAGGAGCCAATACAATGTCCATTTAGAGGTAGTATAATCTCAACATGATTATAAGGAACTCACAACTAGGTTCAATTAGGAACAAATCAAACTAGAATTAAATCCTAACTACAAGCATCAATATACATGGATGAATGCATGTATGTAAACACGAATGAGGACGAACTATGAACTCTTCACTAATTTGGATCACTTAGCTTCTGGATTTAGACTTAATTATCATCATTCAAAACATGATTTGAGTCCCAAAGCACTTTGGAAATCATTTAAGTTAAGATCAATGAGATTAGACAAAAAAAAGTGACTGTTTCTCATGAATTACATAAAGCAGATCAAATTTTAAAAGATAGAAAAACCATACTTCCAACCGTTGGATCTTAATGATTTTTGGAATGGGAGTCTAGTTTCTAACCCAAGAAGAAAATCGAAGATTGAAAGGATAGATATCTGGGAATAAGGAAAACACTAGACATCACTCAGGAATCTGCAACCCTCTGTCCAGAGTTTTTGTATGATTTTCTAAAAATTGTAAACAAATGAGAAACACTTAGATCTTTTTAGGGTATCTTCCTAACACATTGAAATACCTAGAAAAAAATTATTTTGGGTCAAGAAAGTTCGATTAAGGTTCTGATTTATTATCTTTAAAATGGACTTACTGTTCTGGAATTTTGGACAGAGAGTTGCTTGTTTTGAAATCACAAGACCAAACCATCTTAAACATGGAATTTCATCAAAACAAAAATCACAGAGGTACTTAAATGAGTTATGAACATCCTCCAATTGGTCTCATCCAATTCTAATGAACCATGATTTTATAAAAAATCTTTGATCACAGTTGGTTTATGGATTCACTGCACCTTTGTTGAATCGGCGTTCATATTTTGAATCAAACTTGATCCATGATTCGAGAGAGAACTAGGATCAAGTATGACCATGATTATTGGAATAAGAGATCCATAGACTTAGCCTTAACGGATCTCCATCATAGATATCATACTTGAAGATCTAGCAAGAGAATCCTAAGGTCTAACCCAATCTTATGAGCCTTAGAATATAAACTATGAAAATCTACATATAATTCCTCTCTCAATCATATGATCCTTGAGGAATATAGAGTCATGACATCCTACTCCCCTCCCAAATTAATGGTCCTTGGAGATTAAATGAGACCCAAATATACGTAAACCTCTATGGAATATAGCATGAATCCCATAAGATTCTTAGTAAGGAGATTCAAATCATGAGTTGAGACTTGAATCTCACTAACTATGTGTAGACATGACTATGGTTTTCCTTAATCTCCATATGAATCATGAGACCATAGGAAACTAAGAAATTGAATTCAAAAAGGACTCAAAGGAATACATAAGGTTTTATGAATCTCAAAAGGAAAATAGAAATGAAAAATCTTACTTGGAGAAATTGGAACACAAATTCTTCAAAACCAAACCTATTTTAAACCCAAGGCATCAATTAGATCCAAATTAATGAAATACCATGAGATCCAATCACAAATTCTATGTGGTGTGTGATGAAATGAGGTGGGAAGAGAGGTTTTAAAAATGTGTAAAAGATCCTAGGACTCTGAATTTGTGATTGAATTTACCTAATTCTACCAAGGATTGAGGAGTTATCTCTATGATCTCAAGGATTTCTTCTACCTCTTGCGAAGCTCTTCCAAAAATCTTCAAATTCTTCTCCAATTCTTCAAATTCTTCAAGAAAACTCTCTTCTCCTCTCTCAATTCTCTCTATTGTATATATATAACTATTGTATATCTCAATTTGATTCCAAAGTCAAGTGAAAAATCCCAATAATGGTGATGAAGGTCTGTTTATATAGACCAACATTACAAGGTTAAATGGGTAAATTCGGGTGAAAACCCATGTGCAAAGTTTTCTTCTAGAACATGTGAGAAAAGCAGTCTGTTACAGTGCGCGACACTCGACGACTTGCCTGCGGCACTTGCTGAGTGCCGGACGGCACTCACTGACTGCCGGGCGGCACTCAGTGAATGCCGGCGAGGCACTCAGCGAGTGCCGCCCGCTTCGCCGCATGCCGCGGCTAACAGAATTTCTATCTTCTTTGTAATTTTCAAAATATATGTTAACAAAAACTTAATTTTTGGTAAATTATATTAAAATACTTAGAGTTGTAATATATTTCATTAAGAATACATACATAGGATGTACTTTAATGTGTCATTTCTTTTTTCTTTTTTTTTTTTCTTTTCAAAAAAACCTTTTCATTTACTCCTTTTATTTTCTTTTCTCCTTTCTATTTATTATTTTCTTTAAAATTTTCTTTTATATTTTATTTCTCAGGACGAATCCCCAGACTGATTTTCTCATACGTTCTTTAATGTTCGGGTTTCTCCCGAATACCCAATTTATCTTTCTTTATTTTTGATTTTTGAAACTTGATTTAAAGAATCTTTGATGAATTTGAATTGTCTGGAGAAACTTCGAATTTCACCGGCCATCGTCATCATCGGTCTTTTAGAGGTAACTAATCCCTGGATTTGACGTTTGGTCAAAATATGGGTGTCTACAGTTTGCCCCTCTTCGGCAGAGCTTGTAAAGCAACGAATATCAAAAGTAAATGTTGAAGCCTGTGTGAAAGACAAGCCTTTGATATAAACAAAGTGTGTTGCAAAATTGGGCTCGCAAAAAGTCAATGCTGGTCGTGCTCAATGGTGAGCTGCCTACGTATCCCTCACGGGGAATCAGACCAGGATGTAGTTCGGGCAAGGGATAGCATATGAACACAAATAATCACACGGATGAATGCTCCTATCTTATCGTGATAAATATGCTCAATCATTTTCATGTCCTATGCTCCCAAACGTGATAATCCTGAGTTATGTTGTTTTTCCTATTATCAAATGTGCACCCTATACTTCAAATTCTCCTATTATGATATCGTCCTACTCTAGGAACATCATGACTGATGTATACACGCTTCACATGTGTTTTCGAGAATCATCTGATTGACTGAGATGCGTCCTGCGCCTTATATTCCATAGTCAAATCAGGGTAGCACGCTGAAAGATTGAGTCGCTTCACGCCTTATACTCCATAATCTTTCAAAAATCATTTGATCGACTGAGACGCTTCACGCCTTACACTCCATAGTCGAATCAGGTAGCATGCTGAAAGATTGAGTCGCTTCACGCCTTACACTCCATAATCTCCCAAAAATCATCTGATCGACTAAGACGCTTCACGCCTTACACTCCATAGTCGAATCAAGTAGCATGCTGAAAGATTGAGTCGCTTCACGCCTTATACTCCATAATCCTCCAAAAATCATCTCATCGACTGAGCCGTTTCATGCTTTACACTCCGTAGTCGAATCAGGTAGCACGCTGAAAGATTGAGTCGCTTCACGCCTTACACTCCATAATCCTCCAAAAATCATCTGATCGACTGAGCCGTTCCATGCCTTATACTCCATAGTCGAATCAGGTAGCACGCTCAAAGATTGAGTTGCTTCACGCCTTACACTCCATAATCCTCCAAAAATCATCTGATCGACTGAGCCGCTTCATGCCTTACACCCCATAGTCGAATTAGGTAGCATGCTGAATGATTTAGTCACTTCACACCTTACACTCTATAATCCTCCAAAAATCATCTGATCGACTGAGCCACTTCATGCCTTACACCCCATAGTCGAATCAGGTAGCATGATAAGATTAGCATAGATTTGTTACAAAAACCAAGGGTGCAAATTCTTCACGGGGCAAAGTCAATGTTGATTTGCTTTGATCCATAATTCCCAGTTTTTTTTGTAGGGGTTGTTTTTTTCAAGATTCAATTTTGAATTAATGTTCCTAGATCTGGAAGCACTCGGGTGCGTATTCGATTTTAATTTCTGAAATCGAGGACCAATAATAATCAAATCGGCATAATTTTATCATAATCTGGAGTTAATCGGACTTAAATCAAATCAATTTTCAAAATTCGGAGTCAATTGGACTCCGATCAACTTAATTTCCAAAAATCCGGAGTCAATTGGAAAAAAAAAAATAAAAATTTTCAATTTGCAAAATCAGGAGACAATTGAGCTCAAATCAAATCAATTTTCAAAGAATTGGAGCCAATCAGGCTCAAATCAAATCAATTTTCAAAAATTCGGAGTCAATCAGACTCAAATCAAATCAATTTTCAAAATTTGGAGTCAATCAGACTCCTAATCAAATCAAATTTCAAAGAATCCGAAGTCATTCAGACTCTAATTTATTCAATTTTCCAAAATCGGAGTCAATTAGACTCCTAATCAAATCAAATTCCAAAATTCGGAGTCAATTGGAATTTTTTTTTTCAATTTGTGAAATCAGGAGACAATTGAGCTCAAATCAAATCAATTTTCAAAGAATTGGAGCCAATTTGGCTTAAATCAAATCAATTTTAAAAAATTCCGAGTCATTCAGACTCTAATTTATTCAATTTTCCAAAATCGGAGTCAATCAGATTCCTAATCAAATCAAATTTAAAAAATCCGAAGTCGATTAGACTCTAATTTATTCAATTTTCCAAAATTGGAGTCAATCAGACTCCTAATCAAATCAAATTTCAAAAACCCGGAGTCAATTAATTTTTTTTTTCAATTTGCGAAATCAGGAGACAATTGAGCTCAAATCAAATCAATTTTCAAAGAATTGGAGCCAATCAGGCTTAAATCAAATCAATTTTAAAAAATTCGGAGTCATTCAGACTCTAATTTTTTCAATTTTCCAAAATCGGAGTCAATCAGACTCCTAACCAAATCAAATTCCAAAATTCGGAGTCAATTTGGAAAAAAAATTTCAATTTGTGAAATCAGGAGCCAATCAGGCCCAAATCAAATCAATTTTGAAAATTCGGAGTCAATTAGACTCTTAATCAAATCAAGTTTCAAAGAATCCAGAGTCATTCAGACTCTAATTTATTCAATTTTCCAAAATCGGAGTCAATTAGACTCTTAATCAATCAAATTTAAAAAATCCAGAGTCGATTAGACTCTAATTTACTCAATTTTCCAAAACTTGGAGTCAATTAGACTCCAAGAAAAATCCGGAGTCAATCAGACTCCTAATCGAGTTTATTTGTCGAAACTGGGTATTTTTGACAAAATTTTCCACAATCAGGGACTAGTTCCTTCTTGCAAAGGGGCTCAAGAACTTATTTTTCAAACTCTGGGGGTCCTTTCGAAATGAGGGAAAATCTTTTGGGACATGGGAGCAAAATTCGGTGGTACTCATTATAAATATGAAATTTAAGGGAAAAAAGGCCACCTGGCACACTCGGCGGCAGTCAGTGTTCTACACCGGCACTCCATCAAATGCCATGCGGCACTCACTGAGTGCCAGCGACTTTCCATCGAGTGCCGACATGACTAGCAGTGTGTATAAAACTTAATTCTCCTTCTTTCTTTTTCATTCTCTTTTTCTCCCTATTTCGGATTTTCTCTCTAGGATCTCATTCCCTTTTGATTCTCCACTCAAGAACCAATCAAAACCAAGGTATGCTTACTTTCCAACCATCAAGATTGCATCTTTGCTTGATTTATGCTTGCAGAATCATGGTTTCTTCATGTTTATTTGATTTTCTTTCAAAGGCATTTTCATATAAACATTGAATTCTACCCTTTTTCTTGTAGATTCTATAATGGCTAGTGGTTCGGGATCCTACGGACCCCCTAAGAAGAAGTATAAGTCCAACTCTGGCCACAACTCATCAGTTTTACTTGCCGACCCCGGGGCGCACCTCTCTGCACGGGCTTTCAACAGATTGGTATACTCCCGAAACCCCCTGTTTATGCTTATGATAAAATCATGTAATACAATGCAGTGTATGATAAACAATGCATGTATGAATGCCCCTATAACTTTATGCATTTGGATGTATTCAATCTTATTTGTGATACCCCCTCCCTTTTTTGAGTTGTTTTTCTTGTCATGATTGGGGTTCAATGCTTGGTATTGTGCGTTTTGCTTATCGCCCTTATTTGGATTCATTAATTTTCCATGCTTATGAATTCCATTATCCCATTTTTCCACTGCTAATGAGGGGTTGTACCGACCTCGTGAAGCACTCGAATTTCATGTAGACTATGCTTTGATGAACTTTAAAACCTATTGTTGCAGAACCAAGAGCCTTATTATTCCTCTCAATAACGAGTCACTTAGACTTAAAAGAACCTTTTCTTATTTTTCAAATCAACGGGTCACTTAGACTCGAAAGAACATTTTCTTATTTTTCAAAACAACGAGTCGCTCAGACTCAAGAACTTTTTCTTATTTTTCAAAACAACGAGTCGCTCAGACTCAAGAACTTTTTATTTTCAAATCAACGAGTCGCTTATGTTCGAAAATCATCACTCACTTTTTTTTTTCAAAGAATCGAGTTGCTTAGACTTGGAAATCATCACTCACTTTTCTTTTTCGAAGAATTGAGTCGCTTAGACTCGAAAATCAACACTTATTTTTCTTTACAAAGAATCGGATTGCTTAGATTTTAAAATTCATTTTTTTTTATTTCTTTATCTTATTTTTGTTTTTCTTCTGTCCTTTCCTTGCAGACTCTGGAATTTATCCTTAAAGGCCATGGGAGTGTGGCTCACGGCCAGAGGTGGTACGAGGAGCTTTCTAATGAGGTCAGAACCCTGGTCGACAATGCTGGATTTAGGCTCTTTGCATTACTCTTAGAGAAGAGCCCGAACGATAGGACCCATATCCATGCCTTAGCAGAGAGATGGTGGGATACAACAAATACATTCCACATGCCATTTGGGGAGATGACGATGACTGGCCTGGGCTTTGCTATGATCACAGGCATCCTGTTTGGCGGCCTTCCCGTTGCTCGCTATGACAATTTCCAGACTCGTCATGAGCAGATTATTGACCTACTCGGAGCACACCCAGGAGAGTTCATAGTGCCCGTAAAATGGTTCCTTGAAACTTTGAAGGGTCAGGCCTTTACCGACGACCAGATGGCTAGGGCCTTTATCATGTATATGCTGGGTTGCTCGCTGATGAGCACAAAGGGGGATAGGATCAACCTCGGGTACTTAGCCTCTCTTGCAGACATTGACAACATCTCTCATTATAACTGGGGAGGGGCAGGATTGGCTACTCTCTATAACCACATGAGTGAGGTCTCTAGGGGAAATTCTCCTTCCACTGGCGGGTACTAGAGAGCCTGGGAAGTAAAGCTTTATCATTAAATTTCAATCGTCATCATTTTTTTTCTTCTTTTGCAGATATGGTCTTATGAGTACCTTCGCATGAGGGCTCCCACTACCCGAGATGGCGAGGCTGCTATTATGCCGCAGGGCTTAAAATGGAGGAAGGAAGCAACGGGCCGGAAGGTTGGGGCCCATGACTTCGTTGGCTATAGGAACCTCCTCACCAATTTACGCGAGGTTCATGTGGTGTGAAATCCGTGGGAGGCGGCTCTTCCAGAGGCCAGTGAGGCGATCTAGGAGGCTGTGGGGTTCTCCAGGTTGAGAATTCTGATGGTGGGTGAGGCGTGCCGAGAGTGGTACCTTAGTGAGAGGGTGACCAGGCAAACCCTTGCAGCCCTGGCTTTTTATATGCCAAGAGCTCCCCCGGTGACTATGTGGAGTACAGAGACTTTATATCACGATGACCTGGTGGCTGCTCTAGATGGGGAGGGCATTGCAAACTTCTTGGATTGTCCAGACGGTTATCCCGCCTTCAGATTAAATTTCCTCATGCATAATTTTCCTTTCATGGATGTCACCTGGGTAAGAGACTCTTATTTCTTTTATTTCTGCTTTTCTTTTCTCTTCTTTTTTCTTTCTCTTCTTTTTTAGACATGTGACCACATTTATTAATATCCAAATTCTTATTTGCAACCTGTTCCTGGGGTTGCTGACCCTCCAGCTCTCCCACAGTGGAATTAGAATGTTCCCATGGTCTATATGGGTCTAGAGGCCATGTACCAGTTGACTCTTTACACCCATAATGTTCCGTCCATCCCTCTGTAGTACAATACCATCCCCAAAGATTACGCCGAAGAGGGTGGTTTATCATATGCACACACTGTCCAGCATTGGATTCATGGACGCGAATAGAGGGTAGGCCCTTTTTTGAAAACAAACTTTCTTATTTATTCTTATGCTGGCACTGTATCCTAACTCTTTTCCAGGCTGATGGAGCAAGGGCCAATGCTGATATCCAATTCAGAGCCATGGTATATCTTCCTGACCTCCTCTTTTTATTATTCTTTATTTTCCCTTCTTTAAAAGAATATTCATTTATTTATTTTCCAAAATTTTAAAAGAATTGAAATATGGAGATTCAAAAGAATTTTATCATACTTCTTCTGTGCAGGAAGAAGAGCTAAATGCTATGAGGAGGCAAATGCAAGGGCTCCAAATGGGTCAGGGAGGCAGTTATCCTGGAGGTGCTGGTGGTAGCGACCAAGGTGGTGGTGACGGCAGAGACGGTGGAGATGGCAGAGATGGTGGAATCGGGGGAAGTCAGACGGCTCCACGGGCACCCAGAAGAAATCCTCGTCGCCGACAAAGATGATCCTCCTCTTTTTATTACGTCCTTGCGAGGATGGGAACTCTACACTCTCTTTTTCTTTAATGGATTTACTTAGGCGGATTGGATAGTATTTATGCATGGTGGCCTGCATGCCAATTTTGAATTCTATTCATATTCATGCTTGATTACTGACTTAGCTTTAGACTTTATTCCCCTTGCTTGCCCAAAAATGTGATTGCTTTTTATTTCTTTATTGATGAATGGTGCAAGAGAAATGGTGCTTGGATGATGATTAGTGAAATTCTGTTCAATTTTTATGCAGGTTTGGGTTGATTCAAGTTATAAACTGACCCATGAACATTTTAAAACCTGGCAGTTAGAGAGGTTGACCGGTACTCACTGACTGTCACACGACACTCAGTGTCTGCCGACCGGCACTCAGTGAGTACCGCCGCTTTACATCGAGTGCCAGTTTGTGCCACTTTTTTTTTTTATATAAAGTGCCATTTGCCCATTTCAAACTTATTTGAAACTCTTAAGGCCCCTTTTTCCTCTTCTTCTATATTCACTCTCCTTCTTCATGGCTCCCATAAGTTCTGACATTCTATATCCGTGGATGGATTCTCTTGTTGGCATCGACCGACTCAACTTTGAGTCTCACAGATTGATAGACCTCTTTGCATTCTGCCATATGGCCCTAGACGAGGGCTTACTCCAAGCTGCTATCATATGTTGGGACCCCTCTTTGCATGTCTTCCGATTCGGCCATAAAGAGGTTTGTCAACTTTTTGAGGAATTTAGCGTCATCCTCCATACCAATCCTTATGCTGATTTGATTATCCTCCAGATACAAGCAAGGTACATCCAAGATCTAGCGGCTCTTCTTCATGTTTCCCGGGATATGGCCAACTCTTTTGTTCACGACCGGCACATCGATTTCGACCACCTTTCTTCTATTTATGCTCTTGTTGGTGATCCTGATGACGGAGGGTATCAGATTGTCAGATGCAATGCCCTTTCCTTGGCTATGCTCTCTCATTTCTTATTTCAGTCCTCCATCGATATCCTTATCCCTATTGTTTATGGTCTCTGAGAGATGCGGAGTGCTGTCATGCTTGTTCTAGGAGAGACCTTACTGGGTTTAGACCACGCACAGAGCACAGGATTGATGCTGCTTTCAGGGTCACTTCATGTCTTGCAGGTCTGGCTTCTCTAGCGTTTAGGCCTCTTTGCTCACCCTCCTCCTGAGAGGCTGCTTCCCTATGATCGCCTGGATGCTCATTACCCTTCTCATACTATTCATGGCTGGCTTGCTTGGTTTTGGAGCCTATGTTATGAGGATATCTACTGGGTGTGCCCCCGATGGTCTTACTGTTCTGTTACGGTACAACTTCCCGGATGCCCAAGGGTCTGGCTGTCTAGTCTGTGTATTACCACCTTCTACATCCCTGGTCGGGTGGTTCGTCAGTTTGGTTTGCTTCAGGACATCCCAGATGCTATCAATGCAGACTTTTCAAGGGGCTTTGTCTTACGCCCTTCTACCATGAGGTTATTCGCCCAGGCTTGGCATGACAAAGTGTTGGCTCCCTTTCTGAGGATCCCTGCTTCAATTGTTCCAACTGCTAAATACCTTATTGAGATTTAGATTTTGGTTGGAAAGTAGCTTCTAGACAAACAAAAAGGAAAAAAGGAAGAAACAAGATTCTAAAACTTTCGACAAATCCTGCTTGACTCTTACTGCGCTTTTATTTCGTGATGTATTTTCAATTTTCAAAAAGACTTTTTCTTGTATTTTGAAAATGTTCTAATCATGTTAAATCAAGGTTGACACTCTTCCAATCTCTTTAGGTTATGAACAATTTTCCTCTTAATGTCTCTTTTGGCTTTCATTACTTTGTCATGAGTCTTTCTTGGTTTTAATCCTTCAATTTCATGAATTCTCATTTGTTTTTGCATAATACCTATTTTTATAGCCAGTAGATCCAGAGATGGGTTCAGACTTTAGATGGGTTCATCGAATAGCAAACGAAGTTTGCCCCTGGTTTCGGGGCTTAGATGTGGTCCCGAGTAAACGCAAGTTTGCCCCTAGTTTGGCATGGTGAAACTCAAGACGTTAATTTTGTCAAGAGTTTGGGTTTTATTTGGACTCAGGGCCTTGTGAGCCCGCCTACTTATCCCCGAATGGGTATCAGGTCCATAGTAGTTCAGCCGAGGCTAGAAGGAAAGTGCTTTTTAGGTAATTTTGTGACCGAACCGTGTAGGTTGCCTACATATCCCCTAACGGGAATTAGGTCAAGCGTATTTCATCAACTCTGGAGGTTTTGAAATGATAAGGTTTCCAGCAAAACATTTCTTGAGGCGATCGAGGTTGATTGGTTGTTTAAACTCAACTCCATCTAGGTCTATAAGATAGGCAACCCCTTCGGAGAGAAGTGTATTAATGATGTATGGTATGACCCAGTTGGGTTTGAATTTTCCTTGGGAGTCATAAATAGGCGCTTTAAGTTCTTTGAGGACCAGGTCGCCTTCAGTAAGCTTCCTTGGGCGAACCTTTTTGTTGAAAGCACGAGCTATCCTTTTCTGATATCCCCGAGTGTGCTTTATAGCAGCCAATCTCTTTTCATCAAGTAACATCAATTCCTCATATCTCCCTCGCAGCCACTCAAGTTTGATTACCTCACATTCTACCAAAACTCTCAAAGATGGTATTTCGACGTCAACTGGGAGAATAGCTTCCATCCCATGGACTAATGAATACGATGTAGCCCCCCATTGAAGTTCTTATGAAAGTTCGGTATCCCCATAAAGCAAATGGTAACTTCTCATGCCAATCTCTGTATGTATCTGTCATCTTCCCCGAGATCGCCTTTACATTCTTATTTGCGGATTCTACTTCTCCATTCGTTTGGGGTCTGTATGGTGAGGATTGATGGCGGGTAATCCTATACTTCTCTAGGAGTGGGATAACTTCTCCCTGAAAATGACTACCATGGTCAGAAATAAGCTCATTTGGAACCCCGTATCTACAGACTATGTTCTTCTCGATGAAATTTACCACATCCTTGGCTTTTAATGTTGCATATGATGCTGCTTCTACCCATTTGGTGAAATAGTCTATCGCCACGATTATGTACTGGTGTCCATTTGAAGCTTTCGGGACTACTTCCCCGATGATATCAATACCCCACACAGAGAACGGCCAGGGGGTGGTAATGTTGTAAAGTTGGGATGGTGGGGTATGCATTAGGTTCGCGTGAATTTGACATTTATGGCACTTCCTAACGTACTCACAACAATCTTTATCCAGAGTTGTCCAATAGTATCCCTGCCGAATTATCTTTTTGGCCAACATGTGTCCATTCATGTGGGGTCCGCAGACTCCTTCATGTATCTCTTCCATCATCTTTCTTGCTTCCCTCCCGTATAGGCATTCTAAGTTATATCCAGTGTAGGACTTTTACCACAACTTACCCGCATAGATTACGAATTGAGCCGAAAACCTCCAAATTGCTTTCTTATCCTTCTTTGAAGCTCCCTTAGGATATTCTCCCTTCTCAATAAAAATCCAAACATCTACATACCATGGTATCTCAGCCTCTCCTCTTTCTTCGACGGTGGAGATCATTTCATACGAGGGTTGGGTTCTTTCTTCTATTGATAAAGGGATCATGGAGATTCCTACAGGGATTTGGATCATTGAGCCAGGGTCGCTAGGGAATCGACCAATTGGTTTTCCTCGCGGGGAAGGTAGTAGAATGAAATCTTTCTGAATTGCACTTTCAGGCTCTCCAAGTATTTGTGGTAAGGTCTCAATTTCTCATGCTTTATTCTCCAATTACCCCTAACTTGCTATATTATTAGATTAGAGTCCCCGAAAATATTGATCTTCTCAATTCTTAGGGCCAAGGCCGCTTCCATCCCAATTATACAGGCTTTGTATTCTGCCATGTTGTTGGTTGAATTATACTTAAGCTTTATGCCCAAAGGGGTGGGGGCCCCATTAGGTGATATGAGGATGATTCCAACCCCGTACCCTATCTGATTGGCTGCCCCATCAAAGTACATCTTCCACAGGTTCTCCTTCACCTTCATCACCCCCTCATCAGGAAACTTAAATTCTCCCCTTTCTTCGGATTCTATGGCAAGGTTGGCTAAGTATTCGGCGACGGCCCTCCCTTTGACAGATTTGGAAGTGACATATCTAATATCGAATTAGGCTAGCATCATGGTCCATCGAGAGATCCTACTGGTTAAGATGGGGTTTTAAGAGAGATATTTGAGTGGGTCGATTCGGGATATTAGGGTAGCAGGGTAGGCTAACATGTGATGCCTAAGGTGACGGGTACACAACACCAAGGCCCAATATGCTTTCTCCAACGGCGAATAGTTCAACTCATACCTGGTCATCCTCATACTTAGATAGTAGATTGCGTTCTCCGCACGCCCCTCTTCTTCTTCTTGGGCCAGCATGCACCCCATGGAATTCTCGGTTACAGATAGGTACAGCAATAAAGGCTTCCCGGGTTTGGGAGGTGATAGGACATGTGGGTTTTGAATGTAGGTTTTGATCTTTTTGAAGGCTTTTTGGCATTGGTTATCCCATTCAAATTTTTCCCCTTTTCTCAACAATTTAAATGACGAATCATAGGTCATGGTGAGTTTGGATATAAAGCGGCTGATGAACTGTATTCTTCCTAAGAATCCCCTCAACTCCTTCTCATTTTTGGGTGACGACATTTCAGTTATGGCTTGAATTTTGGTCGGATCTACCTCAATCCCCCTCTGTGTAATCAGAAACCCCAATAATTCCCCATGGTGACCCCAAAAGTACATTTCTGCGGGTTTAATCTCATTCTGAATTTTCTTAACCTCTCAAAGAATTTTCTTAAAACCTTTAACTGCCCTTTCCTCTCTTTGGACATACTATCATGTCATCCACATACACCTCCACTTCTTTATGGATCATGTCATGCAGTAGGGTGGTGGCAGCTTTTTGATAAGTTGCCCCTGCATTCTTAAGTCCAAATGGCAGAACTTTATAACAATAAGTCCCCCAGGGTGTGATAAAGGTAGTCTTTTCCTATCCTTAGGTGCCATTATATCTGATTATACCCTGAGAACCCATCCATGAAAGATAAGAGTTTATGTCCTGCCGTATTGTCTACTAACACATCAATGTGGGGTAAAGGGAAATCATCCTTAGAGCTGGCTTGTTCAAATCCCAAAAATCCACACAAACCCTAACACGACCATCCTTTTTTTGGGACTGGTACAATGTTAGCGACCCATTCTAGATACTCGGTGATAATCAAGAATCCATCTCCTAACTGCTTTTCAACTTCCTCCTTCACTTTTAGCGTCCATTCAGGCCTCATTCGCCTCAATTTTTGTTTTACAGGTTTTGAGTTTGGAAAGAGAGGAATATGATGTTGGACTATTTCTGGATCAATCCCTAGCATATCATCATAGGGCCATGCAAAGACATCTTTGAATTCATTTAATAAATTGATTAACTCTTTGCTTTCCTCGTTACTAAGCGTGGAGCCAATAGAAACATTTTGTGGATTATTTTCATTTCCCAAATTAATCGTTAAAGTGCCTTCTATGATTTTACATGCAGATTCACTTTCTTTTTCAATTAATTTTTGTAATTCATCTGGTATTTCACTACATTCATCACATGTATCACAGTTATTATTATGTGCAGTCGAGTAAACAGAATTAGTCATATTCTCATTAACTTTCTTGGGAGTAATGACAACAGACCTAGAAATTGAAAGATGCCTCATTTAGGCTAATACAGACTCTGGGTGAGGGGGATACATATCACTAGACTCAAAGACCCATTCCTTCTTGCTTTCTCCTCCCAGATCAGTGATGAAGCATTCTTCCAAATCCCCCGTTCGAGTCATTTCTCCCATTTCTTCTTCCTCTGGTTATTTTTCCTGTTCTGACTTCTCCCCTTCTGCCTTTTTCTTGCTTTCTTCTTCACCTCTGCTTTTCCCATCTTCATTCACAATTTCCTCAGAACTACACCTTTTGGCTCCTCTATATTCTTCTTCCAGTAGATTTTTCATGGCTGAGCTATCCAAAGTACAAATCCAGTCTTGAACTTTGGTGGATTTTGCAGGTACTTGCAGGTAAGGGTCCTCATAATCAGAGAAGTTGTGAGCAAAGAAAATCTCAAATCCTGGCTTCACACATTTTTCCGCTTTATTCAACCATGGCTCTGGGAAACCGCAAAATGGAAAATCCTTTCCTTCCTTGATGAAGTATCCATTGAGAGTTTTCGAGTAAGGTTCCATTGGCGCATCGGTCAATTTCTTCTTTTTCCTTTTTTATTCCCTTGTCGGTTGATATCCTATCCTGCGAGTACGAGTTTGTGAGATGATGTTCAGAAATTCTGGTAATCCTTGGTGCTTCTTACCCAGACCCATTCCCAGGAAGAATCCCATCTTTCTCATGCTTCCTGCTACCAACGGACTTGCATACTGATCAAAGTAGAGCAGCAAGAACTCTTTTGGCTTGCTATCCTCTATCACATTGATGAACTCGAATCTGCCCAAACTTGTCTCTTCTTCTTGCATCTGTACTTCCAAAACCGGGGCACTAGATGAAGCCTCAGACACATGCATCCAACTATCTTCCAGAATATCATAAACCTTATTCTTCCAAATGTACTTGACTTTCTGATGGATGGTTGACAGAATGGCACCCAAACTGTCCAGCCATGGCCTTCCCAGAAGCAGATTGAATGATGCAGGAATATCGATGATTTGGAATTCTGCCTCCTTTTCCTATATTTTAATAGAGAGATTTAGAAAAATGATCCCCATAACCGCTCGCTAAGTATGGTCATAGGCCCTTACCTTTTGCTCTGATGGTATAAATGTAGATTCATCAAGCCCCATCCTTTTAGCTGTTCAGAATGGGCATACATTCAATGTAGACCCGTTGTCAACGAGACAAGTGGGTAAAGAATTTCCTAGACACTCAACGGTAATGTGCAACGGTTTATTATGAGTCGGTGCCCCAGGAGGCAAGTCAGCTTCGGTAAATGAGATGGCGATAGTTGAGCTTTTGTTGATCATACTGACAAGATCCTCTGGGGTGATGTTGATGGAGACATCCGACTAGTTGAAAGCATCGAGGACTGTTTGTCTATGACGCTTGGAAGCAATTACTAACCCCCAAATGGTGATATTCACCTGTGTCTTCTTCATCTATCTTAAGACTCTATCTTCCTCTTCTTCCTCATTCAGTTTTCCTTTCCTCTTATCCAATTCCTGGCCTGGGTGATCTTCCTCAAGTTCGTGTGGTTTGAAATGCCTTCCTAATCGCGTTAAATTATTGACCTCTTCTTTAAACCAAAGATCATCTTGTGCTTTAATGACTTCCGGATTCTCTTCTTCTTTCTCACTTTCATACCAAAGATCCTCCTTAACGTTATTGATACCCTGACTGTCGTCCCCTTTGTACCAAATAGAGCTCTCATCTTCAGGTGCCCACCAATCTGCAGTGGGAGCCTTTTCTATCACTTTCCCTTTGTTTCTATCCACCAGTCCATCCAAAGTGCAGATGTTCAAATCTCCCAGCATCTGATAAAACTTTCCCGGACACCCCAACTTAGTGATCAATGTTGATGGGTCAAAAGGGCTTCCTTTGTTTTCCAAATAGTAAGCTCCGGGTGGCGGCACCGTATGATGATTTGGGAGCAGATTCTTGGTGACGTTTGGCGGATTGGAGGGTGGTTCAGATATTACCTTATTATCTATCAAATCTTGGATTTCATGTCTCAACCTTAAACATCAATCAGTTGAGTGTCTCTGCTCTTGATGGAACTTACAGTACAGATCAGTTTTGAAATTTGGGGGGTAGTGGGTTTGGTCTCGGCCGTGGTTCTAGTAGGTGGAGGTGTCCCTTTGCTAGTAGCCTATCCAGAGCGGTGGACAATGACACTCCCAAGTCTGAGAACCTCCTCAAAGGCTTATCCACTCCTCTCTTCGGGTAACTCCTGACTGTATTGAACTTTTTCTCTGGTTCACTTAATGCGTTCACGTCTGTAGACTTGAATGACTTCCTGAATGCCCTCCTCTTGTCCCATAATTCGGCCGCCTATACCTGTTCACCGGTTCTTCTCTTTTGATCAACCCTTTTTGTATCGCATCTTCGATCCTAGTTCCCACATCGAACACTTCAGCAAAGGTGTTGATGGATTGAAATCTCATTTTCTCTTGATAGACACGTTGGAGATTTTTCATTAGCATCTAGATTTATTCTTTCTCGGTCGACCTCTGTACCATTTTAGCTGCTTTTCCTCTCCAATGGCTCAGATATTCAGCAAAAAATTCCTTGTTCCCCTGCCGGGTAGTCTCTAGATCTCTGATAGTAACATCTAAATCTTGATTATACTTATATTGGGCCACGAATGATTTAACAACTTCTTCCCAAACTCTGGTCTTACTAGGCTCTAATGTAAGGTACCAAGATAAGGCAGCTCCAGTTAATGTCTGTTGAAACAAAACAACCATCATGGTCGTGCTCAAGCCACTTGGCTGAGAAGCCCCTATACACATTCTGATATGGCTACGGGGGTTTCCTGTCCCATCGAACTTATCAAATACAGGCATTTTGAATCCTGCAGGCAATACTTCACAAACGCCTTCATATAACCCTTCCAGCTCCAGCAAGTAAGTGTCTACTCCGTGGGCTTTTCAGACTACCCTTTCCAGTTTCTCTACTTTCTCGGTCATCAGCTTCTCTCTCTCAGCCTTTTCTTTCTCTATCCTTTCCTTTTCTGCTCTCGGCATTTTAGCTCTTTCTGGATCATTGAACCAATCATCCTCCCTAATAGGTGGAGGAGGATCGACAACTGGCAACTGTCGTGCTAGTATTTCCATCATGGTCATCATCCTAGTCATCTGACCTGCCTGTTGTTCCACTATGGCCCTCAATTCTGCTATCTCTCTTGCGTTTGCTTCTGTAGACACCCCATTTTGTCGTCTATCAAATTTAGGAGACCCATAGCTTGGTGGTTCATAATGATCGAAAAAGACTCAAAAAGGACTCTTGGAAGTTAGTTCTATCTCTCAAAATGCTCAAAATGACCAAAATACCCCTAAAAGAACAAAAACTCCCAGATTTGGATCGAAAGTTCTGGAAACATGCTACGTCGTAATAAAAGTGATAAAATGAGTTTTGAAGCAAAGTTAGATAAAATCGTCAGCTCCCAGAGGCCCCCAGAAATCCCGGAAGTTTCCGAAAAGTCCCCGTTGACCGGTTTGACCCAAGTTTGACCAGGTTTGACCAGGGTTTGACCGAAATCATCCAAATTCATCTAAAAGTTCCAAAATCATTCTAAATCATGTGAAAAGTACTAAAATGAGTTTTAATAGAAAATCGGACAAAAACATCAGCTACTGGGAACTCCCAGAGGTTCCTAGAACTTCTGGAGATCCCAAGTTTGACCGATTTAACCTGAAAGTTGACTTTGAAACCAGAGCACCGTAACATTTTTCAAATATTTATCATAGATACTAGAGGTCAATAGCTTTCCAATGTTATATTGCACATAATTTTTGGATTTAAAACGAATTTATTAAAAATTTTTGAAGATAAAAAAGACGATCAAATCGCCTTTTATCGCGAATACCGCAAAACTTTTCAAAGTGACCTGACTCCGAAAAATTTTATATATAAAGTAGACTCCAATACCTTTACAACGGTATATCACAACCTCAATTTGGAGTTCGTATGCATTTTCTGTGAATTTCGGACGAAATAGGGCCTTTTCGCGAATACCAGAACCTCTGGGGGCCTAAACGTATTTTTTTGGGCATCTGAGGAGCAGTGCCGCGGCGGCACATGGCCAGTGCCGCAGCAGCACTCAAACCTCGCAGAGTCCATTTTTATAATTTATTTGATTAATTAGAAACCAAAACGACGTAGTTTTGGTTCCCAGCTTATTTTGGACCAATGGGAGACCTTTTTTAAACTTTTTAAAACCCCATTTACCACCCCTCATTCGCCTATAAATGAAACCATTTACTTCCATTTAGAGGAGAGACATGGAAGCTTAGAGAGAGCTTAGGAAGAAACCCTAGAGAAATATAGAGAGAGAAAGAGAAGAAGTAGTCTTCTTCTTCTATTTTTCCAATCTAAGTGAGTTTCAATCTTGTTTTCTTCCATTACCTCTCTTGTACTCCACATTCAAATCCTCTCCAACCACCATTCTTGAGCATCCATGAGATAGCTATAACACGCACATTCGTGTTATTGCTTTTGCATTTCATTGTCATGCATGATAATGTGATGTGGCGTGTCCTATGACACATGTTTGGGTGAGTTTTGACTCATGAATTGATTTGGGTGTCTGTATTAGAGAACCCTTTGAAACTGTTGTGATTAAAGATTTATTGGTTGTGAAGTCTCTCCGAGTATGAGACGGTCACTGTGGAACATTTTAAATGTTTATCTGGAAATAAATGTTCACTTGTGTATTTCAATATCTGTATTATTTTCTGTTTTAGAATTTATTTCTGTTGTTAGATTTAGTATCCTGGTGAGGACGAATGAACACGCTATTAATTTGGTAGGCTAATTAGCAACTTCGGAAACGTCATATAGAAATTCGCATTTTAGCGACCAAACAAAACTTAGTCGAAAACTTTTATAATTTTGAAGTTTCACTCGTAAAGCTATGAATAAGCTGTATAGAAAGTTTCAGAGACTGATTAGGAGTTTTGGAAAACTCGTGGGGAGGTAAACGTAATTCCACGAGAATGTTGCCTATATATAGATAGAGATGAACTTAGATATTTTTCATAAGTTAACCTAAAATTCAAGAGGAGGCCAAAAAGGGGGCTAGAGGGAGATTTAGGAGTTTAGAGCTTTGCGACGCCAAACGACGACCTTCCGTCAGTCTGGGTTCTCCCAGATTTCATATTCGAGCTCCTCGAGGTAAGAGCTTCGTTTTGATACCAATTAGGGCCTGTTTGGCTAAGTTTTCCGAAAAGTTATTTTCTAGAATTTTTCATAAAAGTTGATAAATGGAATTTTGATCCATAGGAATTGTACTAGACGGATTTCTGCACGTTCTTTGTGCACGGGTTTTCTTCAGATTGAATTATAGGAGCGTTATTTGGAGGTGAGTGATTCAACTATGTTTTGGAATGATTTCTTGGCATGTATTCATGTTATGTTTGAATAGCATGTATTAATTCCTAGAGATATATTGTGTAGTTCATATTGGGCATTTATATTGATAAGTAGGCTCAATAGCACGGTGATATGTTTTAATTACCGCGAGCATGGTGATATGTATTTGAGCATGTTAAGTTGCTTATTTGGGTCAGAAGGAGCACGTGGTCACCGTGCCATTTTGTGGAGCCGATATAGGCATTAAGGTCGCACGATTGTTTGTAGAATCGTGGATCTTACCCTTTCGCGTGGACTTATTGGCGAGGAGTCGCAGATTGGGAGTATGGACAGGCACGTGAGTCTCCGGCGACTAGTATGAAATGTAGAGATGTGAATGCGGACATGTTTATCATTCATGTACATATGTTGATTTATTCACTAAGCTTTAGCTTAAACAAATCGAAATATGTGTGGTTATTCAAATAACCATTTCAGGTGTAAATGCTGGCGAGGAATCAGAGAAGTGAGTACGTGGGTTGGGAGTTCTCTTGGAAGGCAACTTGAATGAAATCTTATAGCTTTGGGATCCTAGAAATGTTGTAATAAGAATTTCTATTGTCTTAACTTACGTTTGACTTCGTATGATAGGATGAATCTTGAACGTTGTATTAGACTATAACATGTTGTAATTATGTTTGGTAATGCTTTAATACAGTTAAGATTACTTTGGACTGAGTTTGAATTGAGTGGTTGATCATTGGATGGAAGTTAGGAAGCTTTTAAACTTGTTTTCTGCAGATTGGGCTGCTGCCAGGGGAGCAGTCGACTGAGCAGTCGACTGAACCCCTGAGCCTGTTAGCTACTGCTTCTTATTTTAGCAAAAGCAGTCGACTGGACCCCTCAGCAGTCGACTGGACCCCGCATCAGTCGACTGGACCTCCAGTTTCAGTCGACTGGAATTGCTATTAAAATCCCTGCCCTCCTCCGTCGACTGAGCAGTCGACTGAACCTCTGGTTTTAAAATGTGTTTTGTTTTCCGCTGCGTGTGTTCTTCAAACCTAATTTTGGGAACGTTAATGAATTGGTTTAGCCTCGGTGGCGTGCCACGGACTCCGGTTCTGCAATTGTGGGACCGGGCTGTGACAATAGCAAGCTACTTCCATGTCCAAATGTCACCATATATGAGTGAAACACCAAGCTACAAGTCCAATATCTCAATGATTATCAACTATTGATTGCTATTTGAATGCTTGTTTACTTTGATGTTCATCTCTCTCTTAACCTCATTTCTTTTTTACTTTTATTTGATTATTTAGTTGTTCATCATCATCTAGATGACATTTTGTTTGACGAGAGTGAATCCTTATGGATAGTAGCTCTTGACCTTAAAGACATGTTTGATGGATGATGATTCAACCTTCAATACATTCATATGTATTCTTGAAGTCATATTCTCAAACAAAACTATGTTTGTGCAAGTAATATTGGGAGTTCTTTGATGATTCAAGGTTGGATGAGATTCTAAGTGGTCACATAGTCATCTCAAGTGTTTAAGTTCATGCTTTGAACATCTATTTCAAAACCCTTAATCAAGGACTCAAATTCTATTCCAAAACCCAAATCCATTTTCTTCAAGAATGATCCAAAATAGTGAGCTATTCAGATTCAAAGATTTGTTTTGAATTAAATACTTAAGTTATGAGGATGAAAACACTTGGAAAATCTTCCTAAGACATCATAGTTTGTCTCCAATTTTTCCCATTAATTATAGAGATGTGAAAGTATTATTTTCGGATTTGAGAAGTTCATATTCATAATTTGCCTCTGTTCTCACAGAATGTTTACCTGACTTCTTGCACTTATTCTGGATGTTTTCGTCATTGTACATATGTCTTTTTCTATTTTTTTTTATGAAACTTGGTTGTCTTAGGAAACCTTTGGTATATAATGGGTCATCATAAACTATTTCTTTGATTTATGAAAAATAATACAAAATCAGTCAACAGTGCAGCTTATATTTCTGAGTCATGTGTACATTCTGATTTGTTTCTTTTAATCTGTGAAGCTATTGAGGTTTGGTCTTTTTCTGTGCATTCTAGACACATTATGGATGCTCTCTGATTTTGTCACATTTTTCTAGGCATGTTTGACCTCCCATTATGATGTTATAACGTATTGCATACAGTCTGTCCACTATTCACAGCATGTCACTTTTTAACTTTCACACTTTGATGCAACACTCTCTTGTATCTAGATGAACCCATATCCCATGAACATGTTTTTTACCACTTTTAGCATGCTATATCATATCATGTATCATCTATCCTCTCATGTATCATACTCCCATAGATTCTTGAGTTTGGTTTCCAAATAAAACCATATTTTGCAAATACTTGGGAAGTTCTTGAAATGAGTTAGGAATTAATATTCCAAGTGGTTAGAATATTCATCCAAGTTCTGGAAGTATACTTTCAAAACCCCCATTTCAAAACCCCCCTCCTAAACCCCTCATTTTGATTTCAAGAAATAAACCTTGTTTTTCTCAAAACCCTCAAAATAGTGAGTCATTTAACTTCAAAGAATTATTTTGAGTTCAATACTCAATGTATGAATGTAAGACCACTTGGAAAGTCTTCCTAACTCATTAGAGAACACCCATGATTTTTGGTTTGACTTGGAGATGCATAGAAAGACCCCATGTTGGTCCAAACATTCTCTCCAGATATTCTGCCTTTGCTGTCACAGCATCTAGGCTTATTTTCAACTTATGTTACAGACAACCTTTCCAAAAGGAGTGGTCCCAACTTATTTTTACCTTAAACTTAAATGTCTTAGGGAACTTTCTGTATAATATGGGCCTCTAGATCTTTTATTTTCAGTTTCTAAGATTTTCTAACATTTCAGTCGACAGTACGGACTCTGTTTCTGAATAACCTCTATTGTTTATATGATTTCTCTCAATCTGTGATAGTTATTAAAGATTGGCTTTTTGGGTTGTGTTCTAGACACAATAAGTAAGATCTACATAAAAAAAAGCATGCATTGAAAACATTCCTAACCCCTTGTTTCAATTTCCAAAAGATCATGTTACTGTTCTATCCACTATTCACAACAAACATACTTTTACTTCCAACCTTTGATTTGATGCTTACATGTACCCCAAATTAGCTCATGTCTTATGAAATAGTTCATACTACATTTGTACATATCCCATGATGATTTCATTCATTTATTCATACACATTCTAGACTTCTAAGTCATTCTAGAAATCCATGAACACAAAGCACATTACAACCTTTACACATTCTAGGATCATACATTGCATCCATGCAAGATTTGGGGCTTTTGTGGCTCCTAATCTAAGAAGATTATGAGGGATGAATTTGATCACACGTTTATACTTTCCCTCGGTCAATTCTTCCTTTCTCATCTGTCCCAGGGATTGAGAGGTCTTCTTTTCTCAAGATTAACATGCATCATTAATATTTTGGTTTCTTTAATTATTTGTTTCAAGAACAATTCATGCCCCCTTTAGATTAGGAAAATTTGATTACGTGATATGTGATTAGACGATTTTTCCTAGGTTTGTTTGTGTGATCTTTCACTTTACATTGTGTGATATGTGGTTTAGTTCTTATGAATGATATCTTATCTTTTGATCTTCCATTTCAATATTCTTGTGGGATGTAACATACTATCATAGTATTATTTGTCGAACCAAACATAGTATAAGATGATTATTTGGATGCTAATTGAGGCCCGTCGAAAGACAGGGCGAGTTGAGGGTGTTTTAGTCGCGATAAAGGCTCCTTCCTCTCTCGTACCAAAGCCCCGAGCCAAGTTTTTCGGTTATGAAGGGCCGGTGTCCTTTATCCATTTGGGTGAGTCAAAATTAGGTTTCTTGGTTCCTTAAAGACCAAGTGGCGACTCTGTATCTGTTTTCAACAGACCTTTTCTCTCTTTTTCAAATCAATTTCAAAACTAAAAGGAAAATCAATTCCGAAATCCCGGGAAATGGAACGGGGGTGGAAGACCGAGATTTCCGCGTGTCCACTGCTTCTTGTGCCATCTCTATTCTTACTAACCTTGCAGTAGAATCTCTGTACCAGACTGTGCTTGTAGCTGATTCTATCTTTTACCTACAACTACATTTTATTCTTTTTATTTATTTTTTAAAATTTCAAAATCAAAGCAAATTGTCTCTATTTTGTTATTTTCTTGCAAATGCTTTTTAAGAAATTTTCATGAATGGCCCATATGTCATGCGGATGCAAATGCATGTGTTCGTGTGTGCCTACTCTATATGCAAAAGAAAGGAAAATTCTAATCATAACACATAAACATATAAGCACATAAAATCCTCACCCATGTCAAGTGCGCTAATTTCTCCTTTCATTGTGTGTCACACCCCGACGTAGCATAAATAAGGAAAGCGTTTAATTTCCTTTATGGACCCGTAGGTCGCGACAGTTTGAAGGATCGATTCCGTCCCAAACGTCGAACAACAAAACATAATAATCAGAGTAAAGCAATCAAGGCTTACAAAAATTATTCTAACTTAAAGAATATTACAGCACGGGTTATCTAAAGGCACAGACCGCCTTGAATTAAAACAATAGCTTAATGTCTGTTACAGTCATCCTTAAAGCGAAACAGTTTAAAACTTAAACATGTAAACTTAAAGCATATATTTAAGGAACAGTTCTCTCATTCCAAAAGCAGCTATTCTCAATTCGCATAATCGTACGACTACTCCTGGTTATAACCTGAAAAGCCTGAACACGAATGTCCAGGACGCATCAACGTCGTCAGCTTCAAGAAGCTGGTGAGTATTAAGAACATGACTTTAAATGTAAAACATACCCATTTACCTTTTTCCATTATCAATTTTGTAAAATCAATAGTTAAACCGCAGAAAGAATTCATTTATAAAACAACAAGGAATATATTAAAGGTCGTTCATTCATAAGAACAGATACTCGTGTAATGAGACAATGCACCACACTCATCTTGCCGACTCTTTTCTCTCGACAGCCACAACAACCCACTATCTTACTCCTGGTATCTTTGAAACACTAAGATAGCCACACTTTAGCAACGGGGCGCCAGGGAGTGTCCAGTTTGCCTCACACTTTGGTCCGGGGTACCAGGGAGTGTCCAATGCCTCACACTTTGAATACCCTAACCGCCATGCAAATACCGGGGCAACCCCTCACGCAGTATCCAGACTCGAGTATCAGGGAGTGTCCGTAGGCCACACTTTAGCACTACCATGGGTGCCAGGGAATGTCCGAGTTCGGCTTCACACACTTTAACGATTCCATGGGCGTCAGGGAGTGTCCATATTTGCCACCGTCGCATTTCAAAGATACCCTCTCCACAACCACAACCACAACCACCACTACAACCACAACTCAACTCAATCACAACTACAACCACAACTCAATCCACAACCACAATCACAACTACAACCTCTAACCACAACCACAAACCACGACCACAACTCAAACTCATACTCTTTCCACACAGACTGACACCCACATGCATGTACCACTGACCCCACATGAATGATATGCACATGAACCTAAGCAAACACTGAATTAAAGGAACAACACGCGTACGGGGATTGATAACTTGCAATATAATGTTTTAATCATTCAAAACATAACCAAATAGAGTTCTGATTAACTAAATATCCCAAACAGAACCTTAACAGTACTAAAAAGTGGAACCAAACAGTCCCTTAACAGAAACCAGACAAAAACAGAAACTGCCAGACCTCGCGCGCGCGGGCCGCTCGCGCGAAAGGTCGCTCACGCGGGCCGCTCGCGCGATATGCCCAAATTTCCTTTTATTATAAACTTTTCTGTCTACCTGTGGAAATCAAGGTCGCGCGCGCGGATCGCTCCTATAAAGGGATTCTCGCGCGACCCTCGCTCGCGCGATCTGCCTAAATTTCAATATATATATATAAACTCTTCTGTCTGCCTGGGAAACCAAGGATCGCGCGCGCGGTCTGCTCGGGCGGAAGATCGCTCGCGCGGGCCGCTCGCGCGATTCTCGCGCGTGCGATCGTGGCGCGAGATGAAGCTGAGGCTTCATCTTCCTCGCAGAAACTGCTCTGTTTCAGATTTTCAGGGTCTTTTTGACCCATTTTCAATTCTGTAAGTATGTATATCATGTTATATATGGATCTCTTCCTCTTTCAACGAGGATTAAGAATCTAAGATTAATTTAACATGATTCTAACTATAACTCTCCAATTTTATGAAAAACTAAAACATGTCAAAACTAATTTTCTTATATACTTTCTTATATGAACAAATTAGACTCTAAAACTTCAAACATAGCATTTATGATGTATAATCGTTCATAATCATCTCTAAAAACAGATTTTGGTTAAGTTTGGAAAATTGTGATTTTTGAAGCTCAAGCTTCCATGGACGAATTTAGTAATGGTGTTCCAACTATACATACACAATATCAGTAATTAAGCATAGAATTACATTGGGAGTGAGTTAATAATACTCACTTAGATTAAAAGCAGAGAGATTGTTTGAGAAAGAATAAGCAAATAAGAAATCAACTCCAAGCTTTGGCTATGGAGTCTTGAAGCTTCCTCTATCTCTCTAGAAAATTACAGTGCAAAGAACTCTCAACTTTTCTCTTTTCTCTCTGGTTTAGACTGCTAGAGCAAGGTGCAGATTGTGTGTGTGTGTATTGGACATATATATAGAGCTCCCAATACTTGGGCTCCAAGAAGATCCTAATACACTCAACAATTGATTTTAATATCACAATTTCTATTATGCAGAAAGAAAACACAGCACATATACATATATCAATCCCATCTGCAGATTGTTTAACTCAACAATCTCCCAAGGGTCAAGCATAGGTAAGAAGGGGGTCAAGTTGAGTTGTTTGGGAATAACAACTTATGGCCTTAGAAGTACATACACAAACAAAGCATTCCCAAACAAGCCCAACCCAATGATTAGTTGCCATAAATGGCAAGTAAAGTGTATGTCCAATCACACTTTACATCACTTCCAAAATCTGGGGAAGTTTAGCACATAAACTGGTATTTTCGTGACGCGGTGTTCGTCATAAAAATACTAAAAATTCATTTTAACTAAGGAAATGATTTTCTGGTTTTATAAAAATACTGTTTGAGTCAAAAGGAAATATTTCCACCGTCTTGAAATACAGGTTTTGAAATCCAACACAGGTATTGCTAAATTTTATAAAATTACAGTTTGACCCCAAAAGAATTTTAATATGGAATAACATAAGGGATAATAATTAGAACATGAGAAATGTATTTAAATGAAGCAGTCAATGCCAAATGAAATTTAATATGACAATGCAATTACAAATTAAATGTGAAAATGCAGGTTATTACACCCTTCCTCCCTTAAACAGGATTTCGTCCCCGAAATCAAGACTATCTAGTCCTGAAATAACTCCGGGTACTTCTTCCTCATATCAGCTTCAACTTCCCACGAGGCTTCGTTCTCGTCATGGTGATTCCACTGAACTTTCACCAACGGGATATCTTTATTTCTCAACTTCTTGATACTCTGATCCAGAATCTTCACAGGTATCTCCTTGTAAGAAACGTTATGACTCGTCTCAATATCGTCATAACTAACCACGTGCGAGGGGTCTCGTATGTACTTTCTCAACATACTCACGTGAAACACGTTGTGAACCCCAGACATTTTCGGTGGTAGCGCCAGTCGATAAGCTACTTTCCCGACACGTTCCAAAATCTCGAACGGTCCGATGAAACGCGGAGCTAACTTCCCTCTCTTGAGACCAAAACGTACCACTCCTCGGGTTGGTGAAACCTTAAGAAGTACGTGATCTCCAACACTGAATTCCAAATCTTTCCGGCGTCGATCAGCATAACTCTTATACCGGCTCTGAGCGGTTCTCATCCTTTCCTTGACCAAAGAAATCTTCACGTTGGTTTCTCTAACCAAATCTGGTCCCAACAACTCTGCATCCCCAACTTCTGCCCAACACAAAGGAGAACGACATGGTCGTCCGTACAATGCTTCGAACGGAGCCATCCCGATACTCGTGTGATAACTGTTGTTATAGGCAAATTCAACCAACGGCAAGTGTGTCTCCCAAGATTCTTCAAAATCGATCACACAAGCCCTGAGCATATCCTCCATGATCTGATTAACACGCTCAATTTGCCCATCTGTCTGAGGGTGAAAAGCAGTGCTCATCTTGAGCGAGGTTCCCATAGCTTCTTGCAAACTTTCCCAAAATCCAGAAGTAAAACGTGCGTCACGGTCTAACACTATCGACACAGGTGCACCGTGAAGTCGCACAACTTGTTGTATGTACATCCGGCTCATCTTCTCTACCGGGTAAGTCATACTGTAAGCAATGAAATGAGCTGACTTCGTCAATCGATCCACGATTACCCAAATAGCGTCATGATTCTGCTGCGACCGGGGCAATCCTACTACAAAATCCATCGTAATGTGCTCCCACTTCCAACCAGGAATAGGCAGCGGTTGCAACAATCCTGACGGTCTCTGATGTTCAGCTTTGACTTGCTGACACGTCAAACACTTGGATACAAATTCTGCTACATCCTTCTTCATACCTTCCCACCAGAAATTTCTCTTCAAATCTTTGTACATCTTTGTTCCTCCCAGGTGAACTGTATACCTTGACTTATGTGCTTCTTCCAGAATATCCTTCCTAAGCTCTCCATCACCTGGCACACATAATCTATTCCTGCAACGATACCCTCCATCGACTCCCACCTTCCATTCTGTCGGGTCTTTTTCTGACATCTTCATGAACCATGTCTGAAACTTCTCATCTTCTTTCTGAGCTCCAATAATGCGGTCGATAAGAACAGGCTGTAGGATAAGACATCCGAAAAGTTGTCCCTCTCCTTCTCCAGCACTCTGTACATCGAACTCCGCCAAAGTCTCCAAAGCTCGCCACTCTCTAACCATTAAGGAGGCGATCGTCTCACGAATCTGTCGACTCAAGGCATCGGCAACCACATTGGCTTTACCGGGGTGGTATTCTAATGTGAAGTCGTAATCTTTGATTAACTCCATCCATCTACGCTGCCTCATGTTCAACTCTTTCTGTGTGAACAAGTATTTTAGGCTCTTGTGATCAGAGAACAAATCAAACTTCTCACCGTAGAGATAGTGTCTCCAAATCTTGAGTACAAAAACTACTGCTGCCAACTCTAAATCATGAATAGGATAGTTCAACTCATTCGGCTTCAGTTGTCTGGATCCATAGGCGATCACTCTGCCACCTTGCATAAGTACACACCCTAACCCTTGATATGACGCGTCACTAAAGATAGTGAACTTTTCATCAGGCTTGGGTATTGCTAGTACCGGTGCGGTTGTGAGTCTCTCTTTCAACTCTAGAAAGGCTCGCTCATGCTTCTCTGTCCACTCGAACTTCAAATTCTTCTTCGTCAACCCTGTTAAAGGTGCTGCTATCTTTGAGAATCCCTCAACGAATTTCCTGTAATAGCCTGCAAGTCCAAGAAAACTCCGAACTTCTGTAGGGTTGCTCGATCTAACCCAATTTGATACAGCATCGGTCTTGGACGAATCCACAGAAATCCCTTGAGATGACACCTTGTGTCCCAAAAATTTCACTTCTTGCAACCAGAACTCACACTTACTGAACTTGGCATACAAGTGGTGGTCCTTAAGCGTCTGCATCTCAATCCGTAGATGTTGTTCGTGTTCTTCTCCTGACTTAGAATAGATCAAAATATCATCTATAAAGACGATGACAAACTGATCCAAATAAGGTTTGAACACTCTGTTCATCAGATCCATAAACACTGCCGTGGCATTCGTCATTCCAAACGGCATCACCAGAAATTCATAATGACCATATCGGGTCCTGAAAGCAGTCTTAGGTATGTCTTCCTTTCGTACCCTCAACTGATGATATCCCGACCTTAGGTCTATCTTGGAAAATGTCGTTGCTCCTTGTAGTTGATCAAACAAATCATCGATCCGAGGCAAGGGATACTTGTTCTTGATAGACACGCGGTTCAATTCTCTATAGTCGATACACAATCTGAGTGTCCCGTCCTTCTTCTTCACGAATAATATTGGTGCTCCCCAAGGCAATGTACTTGGACGTACAAAACCTAGGTTCTCGAGCTCTTGAACTTGTTCCTTCAATTCCAGCAGTTCTGTGGGGGCCATTCTGTAGGGAACCTTGGTGATCGGTATGGTACCCGGTATAAGTTCAATACAGAACTCTATACTTCTCTCGGGCGGCAGACCAGAAACGTCTTGAAATACTTCTTCGAAGTCCTTGACTACAGGTATAGATGAAGCTGTCACCTCTGTACTGACGACTTCGATGTTGGCTAAACATCTCGTGAGGAACATATCTCCCGAAGGGTTACATTGAAAATCAAAGGGTTGATTCTCATTGTCGGGGAATGTAATTCTCTTCCTCGCACAATCCAACTTCACTTGATTCTGAGAGAGCCAATCCATTCCTAGGATTATGTCGAACTCCTTCATCGATAGGACGATCAACCTTGCAGGGATTTCACGGTCTCCTAACCGTAAGGGACAATCCTTGCACACATGTCCTAATCTGACTGCAGCTCCTAGTGGCGAAGTAGCCTTCAAAGCTTTCTCTAAGAGATGGGGTAAGATACCCAATCTCCGAATTGTATTAACAGATATGAACGATAGAGCAGCACCCGTATCAAATAACACTTTAACATGAGAGTTAAACAGAGTTAATGTACCTTCCACTGCTTGCTGATCAGGTTGAGCTTATCCAAAATCTCCTTCTTCATACGCAGTTCCATCATATCCAGCGGCATCAGGGATAACAACATTCAAGCGAGTCTGACCCTGTTGACCATAAGTCACCTGCTTAGGAGCAGTGCAGAACCTACTGATGTGACCTGGTTCACCACAGTTGAAGCAGACTATCCCTTGCTGAGTAGCACGCCTTGGTGCCTTAAAATCACGAGCCAAATGACCAGGGTTGCCACAGTTGAAGCACTTTCCACTACTACTTCCTTCTCCTACTCGGGGTTGAGTCGGATAGGTAATAGCCTGGGTCTTCTTGCTTCCGTCAAAATTCCTCTTCTGCCCTTGGGTACGATTCATTGGTGGTCTATTCCCAAAATTACCCCTTTGAGGCGGTCGGAATTCAAATTGTTTTCGGTTCACCCGAGCATCCTCTTCCAGATCGGTAGCCAAACCAACAAGTCCTTCAAACGATTTATCCAAGTGGCCGAGAGTCAGGCGACGAATCTGCGGTGTCAGCCCCTGGTTATACTTCCGGATCTTCTTCTCTTCAGTATCAACCAGGTGTGGAGCGAACCGAGACAGTCTTTCGAACTGTGTGGTGTACTCTTGCACTGATTTGGTTCCTTGTGTCAGATCCATGAATTCCTTCTCTCTTCTGTGCCTCTCCGTAGCCGGGAAGTACTTCTCCAAAAACCTCCCCTTGAACGCAGTCCACGTCATCCCCATTGCAGCTCCATTCCCAATAGTAGCTATGACCGAATCCCACCAATCTGCAGCAGCATCGGTCAACTGAAACGTAGCCAATCTCCTCTTGTCCATCTCGTTACACTGGATAGCTTCAAACATGCGGTCCATCTGTCTTAACCACTGTTCAGCTTTCCAGGGTTCCGCGGTACCCGCAAACTGTTCGGGCCTTAGAGCACGTAATCTCTCTAGTAACTTGTCCCCAGTTTGACGGTCTCTTCGGTTCTCATTCGTATTACCGATTCTTTCCAACTGTCTGATAAATGCTTTGAACATCCCTGTAGGATCAGCAGCCTCGGGTGCTCCCTCGATCAGGTTCCTATTCCTCCTGACTCCTCCAGCCATTCTATGTATGATAGTGGTAGTAGAATGAGAAACATGCATGCAACAGTGCTATGAAGCAATTTAAATGACAACAACATTCAAAAAGGGGTATATTTTATATATATCACTTCTGTCAAGTTGATAAAAAAAGCATGTATGGTCAGATCAATGCCTACCCTATCTGTATGGGTTAGGACGCATGCAAGAGTTAATGTTACAAAAATGGGTCATCGCCCTACACTCTAATGCATGTAATTACAGCTTGCAAAAAGAGATAGAGCTACTAATCAAAAATAGTAAATATGTACAAGGCGACATCTAAACGGTCAGTCATCACCGTAGGTAGCCATCAACAGGTCAAGCGAATCGGCCTGATGAAGTCGCTGAACATGGGAGGGGCCTGCCCCAAAGTTACAGCTGTGAGACGTCATCAGTGAAGCAGGTCCAGGGACATCTGCCTCAGGCAAGGCTGGCTTAAGTGCAAGTACCTCCTCAAGGTCGACTGCAAAGTCGTCCCATCCTAATCCATCCTCCTCGGAAATAGAAGCGAGCACAATGTCAACGTCACCGTCATCCTCAACAGCGGGGACGACTGGTGGAGGTACCTCCAGCTGTGCAAGGTGGGCCTGCACAACCTGAACCTCAAGGGGAAGATAGAAGGCATCGCTATTAACCAAGCGAACCATCTCAACGAGTACTAAGCGCTGGATCTCTATGAAGTAAAGAATCTCGAGGCGAGCACGAGACAGGTCGACCAGTCCTAATATGTGAATCTGATGCCAGAGATCTAGCTCGACGGTAGCAGCTGCACGCTGCCCAACAGCAGTGAAATAAAGGGTCGCCGATGCCGGCACTATGGCTCCCACAGTAACCCAATGCCCTCCAAAAGCATCAGGTACAAACAGGGGCTGAGCTGGATCCATACCTAAAAAGGTACTACTTAAGTCAGAACATAATAATCTTAGACGTTTGGGTTCTGAGTCTATCCTCCCTGTCGTATCATCGGGTGTGTAACACTTAATGGAATGTGGAATCGGGTCTATACTGGTAAACCCTAACCTGGCTAAACTATCTTGTGATAAATCATAACCTGGCTCTGATACCACTAAATCCTGTCACGCCCCGACGTAGCATAAATAAGGAAAGCGTTTAATTTCCTTTATGGACCCGTAGGTCGCGATAGTTTGAAGGATCGATTCCGTCCCAAACGTCGAACAACAAAACATAATAATCAGAGTAAAGCAATCAAGGCTTACAAATATTATTCTAACTTAAAGAATATTACAGCACGGGTTATCTAAAGGCACAGACCGCCTTGAATTAAAACAATAGCTTAATGTCTGTTACAGTCATCCTTAAAGCAAAACAGTTTAAAACTTAAACATGTAAACTTAAAGCATATATTTAAGGAACAGTTCTCTCATTCCAAAAGCAGCTATTCTCAATTCGCATAATCGTACGACTCCTCCTGGTTATAACCTGAAAAGCCTGAACACGAATGTCCAGGACGCATCAACGTCGTCAGCTTCAAGAAGCTGGTGAGTATTAAGAACATGACTTTAAATGTAAAACATACCCATTTACCTTTTTCCATTATCAATTTTGTAAAATCAATAGTTAAACCGCAGAAAGAATTCATTTATAAAACAACAAGGAATATATTAAAGGTCGTTCATTCATAAGAACAGATACTCGTGTAATGAGACAATGCACCACACTCATCTTGCCGACTCTTTTCTCTCGACAGCCACAACAACCCACTATCTTACTCCTGGTATCTTTGAAACACTAAGATAGCCACACTTTAGCAACGGGGCGCCAGGGAGTGTCCAGTTTGCCTCACACTTTGGTCCGGGGTACCAGGGAGTGTCCAATGCCTCACACTTTGAATACCCTAACCGCCATGCAAATAGCGGGGCAACCCCTCACGCAGTATCCAGACTCGAGTATCAGGGAGTGTCCGTAGGCCACACTTTAGCACTACCATGGGTACCAGGGAATGTCCGAGTTTGGCTTCACACACTTTAACGCTTCCATGGGCGTCAGGGAGTGTCCATATTTGCCACCGTCGCATTTCAAAGATACCCTCTCCACAACCACAACCACAACCACCACTACAACCACAACTCAACTCAATCACAACTACAACCATAACTCAATCCACAACCACAATCACAACTACAACCTCTAACCACAACCACAAACCACGACCACAACTCAAACTCATACTCTTTCCACAAAAACTGACACCCACATGCATGTACCACTGACCCCACATGAATGATATGCACATGAACCTAAGCAAACACTGAATTAAAGGAACAACACGCGTACGGGGATTGATAACTTGCAATATAATGTTTTAATCATTCAAAAATAACCAAATAGAGTTCTGATTAACTAAATATCCCAAACAGAACCTTAACAGTACTAAAAAGTGGAACCAAACAGTCCCTTAACAGAAACCAGACAAAAACAGAAACTGCCAGACCTCGCGCGCGCGGGCCGCTCGCGCGAAAGGTCGCTCGCGCGGGCCGCTCGCGCGATATGCCCAAATTTCCTTTTATTATAAACTTTTCTGTCTACCTGTGGAAATCAAGGTCGCGCGCGCGGATCGCTCCTACAAAGGGATTCTCGCGCGACCCTCGCTCGCGCGATCTGCCTAAATTTCAATATATATATATAAACTCTTCTGTCTGCCTGGGAAACCAAGGATCGCGCGCGCGGTCTGCTCGGGCGGAAGATCGCTCGCGCGGGCCGCTCGCGCGATTCTCGCGCGTGCGATCGTGGCGCGAGATGAAGCTGAGGCTTCATCTTCCTCGCAGAAACTGCTCTGTTTCAGATTTTCAGGGTCTTTTTGACCCATTTTCAATTCTGTAAGTATGTATATCATGTTATATATGGATCTCTTCCTCTTTCAACGAGGATTAAGAATCTAAGATTAATTTAACATGATTCTAACTATAACTCTCCAATTTTATGAAAAACTAAAACATGTCAAAACTAATTTTCTTATATACTTTCTTATATGAACAAATTAGACTCTAAAACTTCAAACATAGCATTTATGATGTATAATCGTTCATAATCATCTCTAAAAACAGATTTTGGTTAAGTTTGGAAAATTGTGATTTTTGAAGCTCAAGCTTCCATGGACGAATTTAGTAATGGTGTTCCAACTATACATACACAATATCAGTAATTAAGCATAGAATTACATTGGGAGTGAGTTAATAATACTCACTTAGATTAAAAGCAGAGAGATTGTTTGAGAAAGAATAAGCAAATAAGAAATCAACTCCAAGCTTTGGCTATGGAGTCTTGAAGCTTCCTCTATCTCTCTAGAAAATTACAGTGCAAAGAACTCTCAACTTTTCTCTTTTCTCTCTGGTTTAGACTGCTAGAGCAAGGTGCAGATTGTGTGTGTGTGTATTGGACATATATATAGAGCTCCCAATACTTGGGCTCCAAGAAGATCCTAATACACTCAACAATTGATTTTAATATCACAATTTCTATTATGCAGAAAGAAAACACAGCACATATACATATATCAATCCCATCTGCAGATTGTTTAACTCAACAATCTCCCAAGGGTCAAGCATAGGTAAGAAGGGGGTCAAGTTGAGTTGTTTGGGAATAACAACTTATGGCCTTAGAAGTACATACACAAACAAAGCATTCCCAAACAAGCCCAACCCAATGATTAGTTGCCATAAATGGCAAGTAAAGTGTATGTCCAATCACACTTTACATCACTTCCAAAATCTGGGGAAGTTTAGCACATAAACTGGTATTTTCGTGACGCGGTGTTCGTCATAAAAATACTAAAAATTCATTTTAACTAAGGAAATGATTTTCTGGTTTTATAAAAATACTGTTTGAGTCAAAAGGAAATATTTCCACCGTCTTGAAATACAGGTTTTGAAATCCAACACAGGTATTGCTAAATTTTATAAAATTACAGTTTGACCCCAAAAGAATTTTAATATGGAATAACATAAGGGATAATAATTAGAACATGAGAAATGTATTTAAATGAAGCAGTCAATGCCAAATGAAATTTAATATGACAATGCAATTACAAATTAAATGTGAAAATGCAGGTTATTACATTGTGATCCTCATTAACCTTTCAAAGTTTGAAAATTTTAGAATTTTTGAAATTCATTTGACAAGCATTTCCCTAGATGATGGGATCTTTCGAATTCTTAAGAAGCTTTCCTTTGAAGGCAACAACATTTCTCAACTAAAGATGATTGGGTTGAAACTTTGCTTTGAAATTCATTTGAAAAACATTTCTTTAATTGGGGAGATCTCTCAAATATAATTCTCAAGAATTTTGGGATTTTTCCTTTGAAGATGATTGTGTGAAAATATGCTTTAACAAAGGTTAGTTTGGAGCTTTAATAAAAAAAAAGTGAAGAACTTTAGAGAAAGAGCTATTGAAACCTTTGGAATAAAGATGTCAAAAATCCATTTGAATTGAAAGATGGATTTAAAATTCTTTGGGTAGAAGGATCACATGATCGGATAATCACCATACTTTTTATGAATTCGGATGCATACAAGATCAATGATGCTTTGCTAACATGATATAAGAGATATAATCTTATAATCAAGATTCGGCATGTTCTCAAATGACATAGGACATGAAGAGGAATTGCTCAAAAGTGATTAAGAGGTTACACATCTTTCATCAAGCTAGCATCATCATCATCTCATATAATCCCTTTCGGGCATTCAAAACTTCCTAGCACATAACCCTAATCAAGAATTGATTTCTTAGATTGAAAGGTTCTATAGAAGCTGTTATGCATAGGCCGGGTTTTGGTCAAATAAGGGACCCTTGACACACACTCGATAGGATGCTTCATATACCAACACATGGTATGAGATCAAGGGTGATCACACAGTCCCATGATGACTTGACCGATCGGGTTGCCCCGAGCCTCCGAGGTCATAGTTCTGTGCAATCGACTGGCTAGACATGCAAGTTCAATGCAACGGGCAAACAAAAATTAATTAATTCGATTAACAGGATGCTTTCAAGTCTAATCCTCGAGTGAACCCAAAATCAAAAATTCTGGTCTGCGAAACCAGAGATTCTGGGTTTGATCCCCAGCAGAGTCGCCAGATTGTGGATACCGGCATTTGGGTCCACTTTTAATTTTAAAACAATTTCTTTTTAAATTCAAAGATGAGTCGCCACTTAATTTTTAAAAGGAAAATTAAGAAACCATTTTGAAAGCAAACTGATCTTTTGCGAAACTAAAGATAATCTGGGTCCGGGAATTATGGAATGAGAGGGGAAGGAGCCCGACGGACTAAAACACCCCCTCTCATCCTATCTCACGATAGGCCTCCACTCAACATCCTTTTTAATCGAATTATTAATCTAAGCATGCCCTCAACTAAAACATATATACATATACATTAGAAAAGCATGTTGAAAATGGTGTAAGATTGCCAACGGTAAAATATCATTCATAACCATATAAATCAAGTAGCAAGCAAGATGATATGCAATAAGGAACTAGAAAACTTACCCGGGGTCCAGCTGCGAATAGGAAATGTGCAATGCATACAAGAATAGAAATCCTAGGAAAAAATGTCTCTAAACCACATATACACATAAGACAAGAACCTAGGCTAATGTGTCGGGTATGGAGTCAAAAATCAATAAGCAAAATAAACTAGAGAAAAGGTTGAGAAAATGTACCTCAAAAGCGCTACAAAACAAAGGGTTATTCTACATATTTTAAACAAAACATGGTAAATAATCAATCTTAGACTTCTAGCTTAAATCTATCAAGCATGGAAAGAATTGACCTATTTATGGATTCCTTCTAATTAGTTGAAAACATATCACCTCTATAGATATGCAAGTCTCAACTAGGATCCAATGCAATGTCCATTTAGAGGTAGTATAATCCCAACATGATTATAAGGAACTCACAACTAGGTTCAATTAGGGACAAATCAAACTAGAATTAAATCCTAACTACAAGCATCAATATACATGGATGAATGCATGGGTGTAAACACGAATGAGGACGAACTATGAACGCTTCACTAATTTGGATCACTTAATCTCTGGATTTAGACTTAATTATCATCACTCAAAACATGATTTGAGTCCCAAAGCACTTTGGAAACCATTTTAGTGAAGATCAATGAGATTAGACAAAAACAGTGACTGTTTCTCATGAATTACAGAGAGCAGATCAGATTTTAAAAGATAGAAAAACCATACTTCCAATGGTTGGATCTTAATGATTTTTGGATATGATATCTGGGAGTCTAGTTTCTAACCCAAGAAGAAAATCGAAGATTGAACGGTTAGATCTCTGGGAATAAGGAAAACACTAGACATCACTCTGGAATCTGCAATCCTCTGTCCAGAGTTTTTGTATGATTCTCTAAAAATAGTAAACAAATGAGAAACACTTAGATCTTTTTAGGGTATCTTCCTAACACATTGAAATACCTAGAAAAAAATTATTTTGGGTCAAGAAAGTTCGATTAAGGTTCTGATTTATTAACTTTAAAACGGACTTACTGTTCTGGAATTTTGGACAGAGAGTTGCTTGTTTTGAAATCACAAGACCAAACCATCTTAAACATGAAATTTCATCAAAACAAAAATCACAGAGGTACTTAAATGAGTTATGAACATCCTCCAATTGGTCTCATCCAATTCCAATGAACCAGGATTTTATAAAAAAATCTTTGATCACAGTTGGTTTATGGATTCACTGAACCTTTGTTGAATCGGAGTTCATATTTTGAATCAAACTTGATCCATGATTCTAGAGAGAACTAGGGTCAAGTATGACCATGGTTATTGGAATAAGAGATCCATAGACTTAGCCTTAATGGATCTCCATCATAGATCTCATCTTTGAAGATCTAGCAAGAGAATCCTAAGGTCTTACCCAATCTTATGAACCTTGGAATATAAACTATGAAAATCTACATATAATTCCTCTTTCAAACATATGATCCTTGAGGAATATAGAGTCATGACATCCTACTCCTCTCCCAAATTAATGGTCCTTGGAGATTAAATGAGACCCAAATCTACGTAAACCTCATGGAATATAGCATGAATCCCATAAGATTCTTAATAAGGAGATTCAAATCATGAGTTGAGACTTGAATCTCACTAACTATGTGTAGACATGACTATGGTTTTCCTTAATCTCCATATGAATCACGAGACCATAGGAAACTAAGGAATTGAATACAAAAAGGACTCAAAGGAATACATAAGGTTTTATGAATCTCAAAAGGAAAATAGAAATGAAGAATCAAAGTTTACTTGGAGAAATTGGAACACAAATTCTTCAAAACCAAACTTATTTTAAACCAAAGGCATCAATTAGATCCAAATTAATGAAATACCATGAGATCCAATCACAAATTCTATGTGGTGTGTGATGAAATGAGGTGGGAAGAGAGGTTTTGAAAATGTGTAAGAGATCCTAGGACTATGAATTTGTGATTGAATTTGCCTAATTCTACCAAGGATTGAGAGGTTACCTCTATGACCTCAAGGATTTCTTCTATCTCTTGCGAAGCTCTTCCAAAAATTTTCAAATTCTTCTCCAATTCTTCAAATTCTACAAGAAAACTCTCTTCTCCTCTCTCAATTCTCTCTATTGTATATATATAACTCTTGTATATCTCAATTTGATTCCAAAGTCAAGTGAAAAATCCCAATAATGGAGATGAAGGTCTGTTTATATAGACCAACATTACAAGGTTAAATGGGTAAATTAGGGTGAAAACCCATGTGCAAAATTTTCTTCTAGAACATGTGAGAAAAGCAGTCTGTTACAGCCTGCGGCACTCGACAACTTGCCTGCGGCACTTGCTGAGTGTCGGGCGGCACCCAGTGAATGTCGGCGCGACACTTAGCGAATGGCTCCAGCTTCGCCACGTACCGCGGCTAACAGAATTTCTGTCTTCTTTTTCATTTTCAAAATATATGTTAACAAAAATTTAATTTTTGGTAAATTATATTAAAATACTTATAGTTGTAATATATTTCATTAAGAATACATACATAGGATGTACTTTAATGTGTCATTTCTTTTTTCTTTTCTTTTTTTTTCTTTCTCTTTTCTTTTCAAAAAACCCTTTTCATTTTCTCATTTTCTTTTCTTTTCTCCTTTCTATTTATTATTTTCTTTAAAACTTTCTTCATATTTTATTTCTCAGGACAAATCCCCAGACTGATTTTCTCATACGTTCTTTAACGTTCGGGATTCTCTCGAATACCCAATTTCTCTTTCTTTTATTTTTGATTTTTTGAAACTTGATTTAAAGAATCTTTGAAGAATTTGAATTCTCTGGAGAAACTTTGAATTTCACCGGCCATCGTCATCATCGGTCTTTTAGAGGTAACCATTCCCTGGATTTGATGTTTGGTCAAAATTAGAGTGTCTGCAGATACTAATATGAATCTGATTGAGGTGTTGTAGACACCCCATTTTGTCGGCTATCAGATTTAGGAGATCCATAGCTTGGTGGTTAACGATGATCGAAAGGACTCAAAAGGACTCCTGGAAGTTAATTCTATCTCTCAAAATGCTCAGAAAGTTGTACAAATGACCAAAATGTCCCTGAAAACCCAAACACTCCTAGATTTGGACCGAAAGTTTTGGAAACACGCTACATCATAAGAAAAGTGATAAAATGAGTTTTGAAGCAAATTAGGTAAAATCGTCAACTCCCAGAAACCCCTAGAAGTCTCGGAAGTTCCCGAAAAGTCCACGTTGACCAGTTTAACCCAAGTTTGACCAGGGTTTGACCGAAATCATCCAAACTCTTCAAAAAGTTTTGAGATCATTCTAGATCATGTGAAAAGTACTAAAATAAGTTTTAAAAGAAAATCTGACGAAAACGTCAGCTCCTGGGAGCTCTTAGAGGTTCCCAGAACTTTATGGAGATCCCAAATTTGACCGATTTGACCTAAAAGTTGACTTTAACACCAGAGCACCATGAAAATTTTTAAACATTTTTCATGGATACTAGAGGTCAATAGCTTTCCAACGGTATATCACACATGATTTCTGGATTTAAAGCGAATTCCTTATGAATTTTTGAAGGTGAAAAAGACGATCAAATCTACTTTTATCGCGAATACCGCAAAGCTTTTCGAAGTGACCTGACTCTGAACTTATTTTTTTTTAATGAAAAGTGACTCCATTACCTTTCCAACAGTATATCACAACCTCGGTTTGGAGTTCGTATCCATTTTTCGTGAATTTTGGATGAAATAGGGCCTTTTCGCTAATACCAAAACCTTTGGGGGCCTAAATAGCATTATCTGGACGTCGGAGGAGCAGTGCCGCCGTGGCACTGGCCCACTGCCGCCATGACATAGGCCCAGTGCCGCCGTGGTACTCTATCCCAGAACAGTCCATTTTTGTAATTTATTTTGGGGGTCCAATTTGATTAATTGAAAACCAAAACGACGTTGTTTCTTGTTCACAGATGTTTAGGACCAATGAGAGCACTTTCTAAATCCCAAATCCACTCCAAATTGGCCTATATAAACCCCCCTAGACTTCTCATTTTGGGGGGGTACAAATACAAGTTGAGAGAAAGTTGTAGAGAGAAAGTTGTAGAGATAAGGTTAGAATAGTGAAAGTGAGCTTCTTCCTGTTAATTTTCAATAAGAAAGTGAGTTCTTAACCTTGTTTTTATTTCATTACTCCTCTTTACTTCATATTCAATACACCCAACCACCATTTTAGTGAGTATTTATGAGATAGGAAGCTACTTCCATGTCCAAAGTCACCATATATGAGTGAAACATCAAGCTACAAGTCCAAAATCTCATTGAATATCATCTATTGATTGCTTACTTGCTTGTTTACATATTAACCTCATCTCTTCTTAACCTCATTTCTTTTTAATTTTCTTTTTTTACTTACTAGTTTCATCTTCATTCAAATGATGACATGGTGTTTGAGGTGAGTGAATCTTTATGGATAGTAGCTTTTGACCTCAAAAACATGTTAGATAGGTGATGATTCCAACTTCAATACTTCCAAAGAATTCTTGAAGTTATGCTAAAATGAAAACGAATCTCTCCAACAATCTTCGAAGTTCTTGACTTGAGTTTGATGATTGATATTCCAAAAAGTTATAATCTCCATTTGATGATGCAAATATGTTTTCTAAACCCTCTAAAACCCCCAATATTTGGATTCTAAGAAATAAATCTTGTTTTTTTTTCCTCAAAAAATCTTCAAAACAGTGAGTTATTCAGCTTCAAAATAATATTCTGAGTTCAATACGCAATGGGAGATTACAAGACCACTTGGAAAGTCTTCTTAACTCATTAGAGAACATCCATGATTTTTGGTTTGATCTAAAAACACTTGGAAGGGTTCCATTTTGGTCTAAATATTCCTTCTAGACATTCCATTTTTACTATCACTGCAGCTAGGTTGACTTTCAACTTACTTTTCAGAAAACTTTTCCAAAAGGAGTTATCCCAACTCATTTTTCCCTTGAACTTCAGTGTCGTAGGGAACGTTTTGTATAATATGGGCCTCTAGATGTTTTGTTTTCATTTTCTAAGATTTTTCAACATTTCGGCCGACAGTACGAATTCTGTTTCTGAGTAGCCTCTATTGTTATATGATTTCTCTCAATCTGTAATAGTTCTTGTAGTTTGGCTTTTTGATATGTGTTCTAGACACAATAAGGATGATCTCCATAAAAAGTCATGAGCTAAAAACATTCCTAACCCCACTTTTCCTTTTTTACAAAATCAACTCACTGTTCTATCCACTATTTATAGCAAGCATGTTTCAACTTTTATTCTTTGATTTGATGCTTACATGCACTCCAAATTAGTTCATCTCTTAGGAAGTAGTCCATACTACATTTGTACACAACCTATAATAACATCCTTCATTCATTCATGCATATATTTAGATTTCTAAATCACTTTAGCAAATCCATGAACACAAACACACTACAACCTTTGCACATTCTAGGATCATACATGGCATCCATGCAAGATTTAAAGTTTTAGTGATTCCCAATCTAAGAAGATTATAAAGAATGAATTTGATCATACGTTCGTGCTTCCCCTTCGATCTAATTATCCTTTCTCATCCTACCCGGGGATTGAGAGATCTTCATTTCTCAAAGATTAACATGCATCATACTAGTTTGCTAAGCATTTTGATTTATTTGATTATTTATTTCAAGAACAATTCATGTCATCTTTAGATTAGGAAAACATGATTACTTGATATGTGATTAGACGATTTTTCGTAGGTTTGCTTATGTGATTTTCACTTTTGTATTTTATGATACTTGGCTTAGACCTTATGAATGATATCTTATCTTTTGATCTTCCATTTCAAGATTCTTATGAAGTGTAATATACTATCATAGTTTTAATTGTCGAACCAAACATAGTATAAGATGATTATTTGGATGCTAATTGAGGCCCGTCGAAATACAGGGCGAGTTGAGGGTGTTTTAGTCGTGGCAAAGGCTCCTTCCTCTCTCGTACCAAAACCCCGAGCCAAGTTCTTTAGTTATGAAGGGCCGGTGCCCTTTATCCGTTTGGGTGAGTCAAAATTAGGTTTCTTGGTTCCTTAAAGACCAAGCGGTGACTCTGTATCTGTTCTCAACAGACCTTTTTCAAATCAAATCCAAAACAAAGAGGAAAACCGATTCCTCGTGTCGATAGGCGTGCAACAGTTTGCACTTTCCTTAAGAACGATTCCGCCCTTTGGAGTCAATGACTCTATGCACAAGGTCTCAGCGCTATGCTCTCCAGGATTTAGCAATTAGTTTCTTCCAAACGTGCACTCGAATTGGAAGAATATATGAGTTCAAATCTTATAATTGCTCCCAAACGAAGAAAAATATTTAAGAGAAGTTTTTATTTTTAAAGAACAAACTGTGAAGAAGTTTTTCATAAGAAAGAACATAAATCTACCTTCCTGGAATGAGCAAACCAGTTTTTATAGAAGAAAGTTAAAAACTTAAGCATTAAGCATGACTGTATTACTACTTTAAAAACATCCCAAAAATTGCCACTTTATAACGGTGAATTAAACACTAGTATTAAAAATAAAACATTTCTATATAAAAAACATGTACAGAAATATGATCTCCAACGGTAAAAAAAAAATCACATTAACAGTTTTATACAAAACATGTGCAGAAATATGTTCTCCAACTGTCAAAAAATGTGACCGCTCTCTTGTATGTGCAAGGGATCAAATCGGACGGCATTCGTGTACGTACCGCATGCCCGCACAAGTATCGATTTTAATGCCAAATTGGACGACCCAAATTTGAGATTTGCACCCCCCTGCGCACGCATGAGAGAGCATTTCCACTATATAAGTTGGCTAAGCTTAACAAATGAAATCATATATAAGGAGGAAATATGTCTTATATTTAATCAATGTGGGACGCAAGTCAAATCAAACTGTAAGGCTTTAGTTTTGGGTTTTTGAAATAAGAAGCCCATGGTCCAAAATAGAGAGTTTAAAATGCTTACCACAGAAAACCAATATTATGAAATAAATCCAACAATCCCCCCTCCCCCCCCCCCCCCCTATTTCAAAAATTCAAACAAAAAATAAAAAGGAGTGGAGCAAGAGAATTCAATGCATCAGAACTGGTGCCTCTAGGGCTATGAACTAGTCCCTAGGATTACAAGAAGTGATTTATAGGAATTTGGTGAAATAAAATTTTCTATGAACCAGAATCCCTTATTGTAAACCAGTCGTCTTGTACCCACATTGACTCCTCAAAATCTGAGCAACTCTAAATCGGAATGGCGCCTCTAGGCCCTGCCCCAGTCCTGAATTTTCATAAGTGCTCTAGAAAACTTTCTTAAGTTTTCATAGAAAGCGACCCCACTTTCACACTTATATAGATGAATCCATTAGGTATGCATTGCAATTAAACATACCATCCAATCAGTATGGACTATGGAATTCATTAAGAGTTTAACTCATCCTTTCTCATTGCAATTGCACTATACATCATAGGAAGGGACAATAATATAATATATTTATAGTGCATCTCAAACCAACCAATGACTTGTTATTACCCATATAAACCTATTTCTTGGGTTCTCCAATTATATAGGTTCGGTCACCATCATCGTTGATTTTTGTTATAGGCATAAGTCCCATTCCTCTCAATGTTTTATACACTAGTTTTCTCCCTAGTGTTTTTTGTTAAAGTGTCAGCCAAATTCACTTCTGACCTTACAAAATTAAGAGATATAACTTTATCATCAAACAACTCTCTCACAATATTATATCTTAGGCGTGTATGCCTACTAGGGTCTATGTCATCTAGCTTATATTTCAAGACACGCCCGGGCGATGTAAGTCGATCCTAGCAATCCAAGCAAGAGAAGGAGCCATTAAAGGACTTAATCATAGCTCGGCCTATTACAACTAAGCTATCTCAATGTAACGAAATGGATGGAACTAGTTTATTACAAATAGGAATATATGCTAAGAGGTTTCTAAACCACTCAGCCTCAGTACTAGCTTTCTCAAAAGCTACAAACTCAGATTCCATCATTGATTTAGATGTGCAAGTTTGCTTGGATGACTTCTAAGATACTGCACCTCTACTCAGTATAAAAAAATAAATCTACTTGTTGATTTCGTCTTATCTAAAATCAAAATCCAATTTACACCCTTGATTTATGAAAATACATACTTTTCTCCTCCAAAACGTTTGGCTAAAATCTGGCCTTGAAAAACCAAAATTTAAATTCTTCGAATTTCAAAGGATGCAATACATTTCAAAAAACAAATTCTTCCTTTATCTCCGAGTACACAGACATTATTATTATTGTTACTATTATTATTATTTTAAATTTAATTCTTCCCGGAGGTGACATTCAAATTGTAACTCCAAATAAAGCATTCACTCTAATGAGATTCATCAAAGTAAATGCCAATAATAGCTCTTGTAATTTTTAATAAAATTACATTGGCTTCACCAAAATCTTTATATCAAAATTAAATGACAATGTATTTTTGGTCTTTATTTTGCAATCTCTAAAATAGAACCAAAATTGATAAATCATCTGTCATATCATAACAAATACTTCACAATTGTATTTGTTGCAAATACAATTGTCACTTTCATTTTAAAACTATTTGAAAATATCGTTTGATCAATTTTCCATGCTACTGGTTGGGTTCTAGTTTTAAACCATATAAGTGTATACAAGTAGACAATTTTTTTTAATCTACAAATATAAACCCTTACGGCTTATATCCAAATAAATTTCCTCTTCTAATCAAAATTTGAACAACAATAACAGCTAGAATAAATTATGGATGTCAAAAAGGAGAATAGATATGTAACACCCGTACTCGGGAAACGGGTTAATTATCATTTTTATGTGCATTAATTAATATAATTAGTGTATAAAATGGATTAAGGGGAGGGTTGGACTCACCCGTGAAAAAAAAAGTGTTCAGTAAAGGAACACAGTTGGAAAAGTCCCCAGTGAGGTGGGACAAGTATTGGAATGGGACCCAGTGAAGGGCCGAATATTAATATTTGCATCTTATGTGATTAAATGCATTTATATGATTAAATGACTAATTGTTTAAATACTTTCATAATATATGATAATACATGTGTTAGTAACTTGTATTAGTTTGATACTCCAATAAGGGTATAACTGAAAAAGATTTATAATTGGTAGGTATGATAGCAATTTCACAAAATATATGGGGCCCACGTTGGGACCCATGTGGAACTTAGACAAACACCCATTAGATAATTGGATAGTTAATGAAATGTTTGGGGGATTTCATAATGAGAACTTAAGAGTTCCGGGGGTGTACATGAAAAATTAGAGAAATGAGACTTAGACACCTCATGCTTAATGCATGGGTGTGTGTCAAAAGGAGGAGAATCATCTCCATTTACAGGAAATTTAAGAAATTAAAATGAAGAAAGAGAGGAAGAGCTCGGGAGAAGACGGAACCGTCACCGACGACGTTTTTCACCGTACCGTCGTCGCCGTTCGCCGGATTCACGATCCGAGACCACTTTTGGACTCGTGGAGGTAAGAGGATTACATGCACGTAATTTGTTTTCATTTTTGGCAACGTTTTTCCGGCGACCGTTCTTGATAGACGACGTTTGTTGTACCAAAACTATGTAGGATTACTCTAGAACAAGAATTGGCTTTGGTTCTAGCTTGAATCATGATTTTAGGAGCATAATTGGGTATAATCTTGCTAAGGTGAGTTTTCTAACCAAAAAGTGATTGTGGTTTAAAGTGTTCAATGATTCTATTTATGTTTGAGTTATAGAAATCATGCTTAGAAGCTATGGAATTGCTAAATTGTGATTTACATGTCAATTGAATGAAAAGTTGTTGTGATTATGTGCCTACATGCTTTATGTGCCTATATGTTATGTGGTAATCAATGAACACCGGGGAAATGATTCATTGGTTGGGAGTAATAAGGGAGACGAAGAAGAAGAATCCGATAAAGACGGAAGTCCAAGGAATAGAAGTGGCCTCGGGACCAGGGAAGGTCTTCGGGTCTGAATGAATCATTGAACCGGTGATTCGGCGATTACGAGTATAATTTGTTTGTTCATTTATAGCATTGCACATGTTAAACATTCAATCATGTTTAGAATTCTCACTAAGCATAATGCTTAAGAAAACCGTTTTCTGTATCTGTTGTGGTAAATAACAACCACCGCAGGTACAGAGCAATCCCGGAGAGAAAGTGACGTGCTCGGGAGCGGGGGAAAGATTTGGGACTCATAGTTATGTTTATATCTTGTTTTAGGATGTAACTTGTTACTTAGAATCCTTGACTTGTGCATTGAAGTCTTGACTTGTGGTTGTAAAGTTGGAGAGATTTGTAACTAGTTTGGGATTCTATGTCTCATGTGTTTAATGTAAATTTGTAGAAACTTGTATAATTCTCTATGCTAATAGTTAGTTTTGGGTAAGAAGTTGGAGGATTTGGAGGTTGTCTTTGTAAATTATATATATAAATCCTTAAGTAATAACTACGGATATGTGTGAGATGGTTAAGATTGGACCTTTCCGACAAGTTTGGTTAGTGTCACAATCATTTTGGGTAAGGGTTGTTTGCAAAGCAAGAGGGTTTTGACACGAGAATTTTTCTGTGCGCTCTTGTGCAATACCCAAGTGTAGGTAGACGTGCAAGTAATATCTGGTAAGAGCATGTCGATCCCACAGGGAAGGTGTTGACCTATTGAATTAGACTAACCTCTAAAGAAAATAAAATAAAATGAATAAGATTAAGCAATGGTGCAGAACACAAAGTTCCACAGCTAAGATTACTAAAGGAAATGACTAACGATCTAACTAGCTAATTAAAACAGTACTTGAAATTAGGATGTTTAACTTTAAAAGAAAGTGTTGGGATTACACGAATCCGCAGTAATCTAGCCATCTACCATGCATTTACCTTGAAGCACAAAGGAGTATGTTACCCACAGTTTTCCGTATTCCTCTAAAGATGGAGAATCCATGGCCCTTTCATGACCGGGACCATATCATCACAGTTAAATTAAGATACATGAAAGCGGTTTAATCCAATAGTTAAGACTCGCATCCTCAATGGTGTTAGCATTGAAGATGGTTTGCAAAATGTATTGAAAGAAAATGCCTTAGGGCCTTAGTTTTAAAACTGTTTTGACAAACTGAGCATTTATTTGGGACAGAATGATAACAAATCCTAAAACAAAAGGTCCTGGAATACTGCAGGGAACATCCTCAAGAATCCGAGAGTTCGATCGATCGATGCGCTTTCGATCGATCGAAGACCTTCATCCCTCAATCGATCGAACTGACTTCGATCGATTGACTGTCTCTGGTTCGATCGATCGAACTAACTTCGATCGATCGAACACAGCGATTATCCTGCTGCATGGCAGAGGCTGGAGATCACTGTTTCATCGTGTTCTCCCAACCTGGGACTACTCAGACATCATCTGGGACGTCACAGATTGATATTTAACGTACGAAATCATTAACATCTTGTTTAGTTGCGAGTTTTTCATGGAAAATTCAAAAACTATGGTTTTACAACTATTTAGCATGTAATATCACGAGATGATCGAGTAAACTACGACTAACACGTGCAGAATATAAATGAGCAGTATATAGATAACCTGGAATGAAGAATACTTGTATTAAACTTAGAGAAATCCAGTCCACAATGTAAAAATTCAATGAAAACCTACAAAAAAAACAAACAAACTCTCTATCTCTCTCTATGAAACTGTTAAAATGTAAAAGTGGGCATCCTCTGGACGTGTACAATACACATATATATAAGAAAACCTAAGAAACTAGGGTTAAAACCCGCATCTACTGCGCACACGAATGTTACTGGAAATACCCCGTTCGATCGATCGAACCCTTAAGCCTCAAGCGCTTCAACACTCTTCAAGCGATCGAACGCTCGATCGATCGAACCGTCTTAGATCGATCGAGCTCCACATTTCAGCTTTGACTTCTTTTATTTTCTTTCCAGCATTCCATTTATTCTGATGTTCATCTGTTTAGTCCACACAGCAGTAATCTGCACCAACAACAGCTAAAACAATACAACTTGTCATAGATTAATCATATTGTATGAAAATTAGCCTTGCAATGCAAATCGCAGATAAAACGGGAAGTTGTGATAAAAACTAATACAATTCTTCCTTTTAGCGCGGTTGTATTTTACAAATACCCCCGCTTTGCACAACCCCCAACTAGCTTATTGCTAGTCCCTAGCGATAAAGCGAAAATAAAATAAAATAAAATACGAACTCCTAAACTAACACTACCACAACTAAGAAAACAAAGGAAAACTAAAACAACCTAAACTAAGATAGAAAGAAAGATCCTAACTCACTTTCACAGGAATCGCGGTTGCATTTAGCAAATGCAACAAGCCGTTAAACCCCTAGGTTCCCCCTAGTGGACGAGTGTTGTCTCGTGAGGGTTTGCAGTGAATATACCCACAAAATTCTCCAATTTTCAAGCTCAAAAAGAATTAGAATAACTTGTAGAATTCACCCTTCTATTAAATTGTTAACTAAACTCCACAATAATATAATATCCTCTATCAACCCATGAAAGAGACCCACATGCTCCCCTATATCACAAAGTAAAATATAACAAATGTATTACCATCATGCACCCGTGTGTGTGTGAAATTAACAACCATGCGTCCAACCTTATTAAGAGTTATATAGACTATTGTACTTTGGAAAACTTGCAGTTTTAGCTCAATTCTCACATTGGTCACACTCAAAAAGAACGTCTCTCAGAAACTTGCTTTACAATGATCACACATCGTATGAAAGCTTTGATAAGGATGATATTATAAGTGCTAATGCTTTCATACTCGACTCTATGAAAAACGGACATTTAAGAGTGTATAGTCTCATGAATGGAACACTACTTACTAGAGGAGCGAAATACCGTGGATAACTCAACTCACACTTCCATGTTCAAATCAATTGTTGAGAATCTTCAAGACTTTGACTTGCGGCTTTTATTTAGTAGGTAGGAGGGTTGTAGAGAAGAGTGTGCTTTTTTAGTATGTGATGGAATTTCAACTTCTCTTTTTATTCTTCATTCTTTTCTCCACCCAATCTCCCATTCATTTCGTATGCTTTTTTTTTTTTTTTTTTTTTTTTTTAACCTACATTCATCATTTTTTTCATATTTTTTTTTTTACTATATCCCACAACTACTTTCTTCCATTTCACATACTTTGATGACTCATTCCCAACAAATATATCAAACGGCTCGATGAGGTCAAGGTATAGATCAAGGGTATGAATTCTTATGATTGTATTGGAAATATTTAATTAAGGTGTGGGATCAGGGATGAAATAATTCAATGAATGTAGGTGAAAGTTATATCAGGTAAAAGAATGGGTAAACGATAGCTTAAATCATTTTCTCAACTTTCAATTTTTTAGCACTTAAGTGTTCATTGAGTTTTAATTGGTAAATCCTGAACGTTCTCCTCTAACAAACAGTCAAGACTTTTAAAGAAAACTGAGACTTAACAACGAATTCACCAAGTATATGCAGAAAAGACCATTCGACAATGTATGAGAATCCCCTCAGAAATGACGACTGGCTCAATAGCTCACCAAGGGTTATTAGCCTCCACTACTTGTTCTTTTTCGCACAATAATCATATTAACTCAACTTTCAGGTTTTCTACATAGCTGCCAATTAGTGCACAGTATTGGGTACATAATAGCTTTACAGATGCAATTCATTTCAGTGATACAGAAAAAACGCGTGGATTTAATCCATAAGAAGATGAGACTACTACAAATGTGTCATTGTCTAATTAACAAGCAGGAGAGGTTATTCAGAGTTATTCTATCAATACGATTCAATAATAAAAATTTTCAAAATTTTCAAAATTTTAATAGACTGTGTTCTCATTCAAGTTAAAAACATATCCAAGTGCAAAACCTGATCATTACGGGTGTATACCTATCTATTATCTCCTACCCCCAACTGAAAACAACAAAGTCCCCAGAAGTTGATTTTCAATAAATAAAATAGATGGGTATCACCTGTATAGGGCAAATTGATGATCTCAAGCAAGCAACCTAGCATAGAAAAGTAGAACACAATCTCCAAAACAAACAGGATCAATAGATAAGAGTAATACGATAAAAAGCATGATCCAAGCAATCTAAACCACTGTAAAATGAACATAATAAAATACAAACAGAGATACATAATGTCCATACAAAAACCAACCAATCAAATAATACAACCAAAACCACCAACATATCCAACCAACCAAAACCATACCCAATATCAGTACAAAACTGACCAAAAATACAGAAACACCACCTGTCCAACTAAAACTAATCAACACCGGACGGCGTATCATCAGCTACATCGGAAGGGATGTCGATGGGAGCAGGTGGCAACGAGGTAGTGGCAGGGGCAACAGTAGATGGATCAGCAGTAGGTGGTGGATCAGTGGTAGGTGGTGCAGACGGGGCCATCGATGGATGCGGAGTAGAATGAACAGTCGACTCAACCCCAATCTGAATCAAAATGGACTCCAGTAAAGTCTGGAGATGGTCTATCCTGCCCTCGAGTCTAATCCTGGCCTCTCTCTCCTCCAATAGTAGCTCGTGAACTGTCGGGAGAGGCACAGAGGAAGAAGACTCTCCCTGGGCCTGAGTCTGCGACTGCTGTCGCAGCTCAAACTGCCGAGCTGCAGCAACTGGATCATCCTCATCATCATCGGAATCAAGCTCCTCCACCTCAGTAGGTGTCCCTGAAGCTCCCGCCTCCGTGTGCGTCCCACCACGCCTCTTCTTCCTCCCCCTCACTCTCGCTTTCCCTTTCCCCTTTCGCTTCCTCTTCTGGGTGTCGGAGCGGCGGGCCGCTGCCTCGCTGAATCGGCGGGGAGAAGGGCGAACATCGTCTCCAGCAAGCACGGGGAACCCGGCATCAGCCATAACCCTATGAATCGCCCAAGCACCCTTCAGGTGCTTCTTGGACGAGATATAACGGGTGGGGTGGACCATAAAGTCAATATATAGGTGTGGTATACAAACTGGCTGTCCCGTCCCCACTGCATATAAGACTCGCGCATACCAAGCCGCGATCTTCTCTCGATAGGAAGTCACTAGGAGGCAGTTGCTGAGGACCAAGTGGATCATATGGTACCCATCAGTGAGAAAGTGGTCCTCGATCAAAGCATCGCCATCCCAAGACGGAACGGCGCCTCCAGTGAGCTCACGGATAATAGTGGATGGTGGGGTCACTGGTGCATCAGACCGGTGGGGGCAAACATAATCCGGTACCTCTGGTACCCCCAACGAGGCTGAAACAGTAGCTGGACTGATAATGAATGAGCGACTCCGGAAGAAGGCATGGTAGGTGAATGGTGCAACCGGGTCGCGAATCATAGTCGCACAAGCACCGCGAATCCAGGACAGATTGACACTCTTGGCCAATGAAAGGAGATGGAACCAGTGAGGCATAGAACGGATCCGCGTCAGGAACCATGGGCTCTCTGTCCAGACATACTCAATAGGGCGCTTGACCATCACCATCCTCGTCTGAAAGTGCCGCTCGTACCACAGCCTATCCTCGTCATTCCGGAACCCATGTGCGGGCACCGGATCTGGTATACTAAGGCTGAGGGGCTTAGACTTATGGTAGCCCGTCACTGGGTTCATAGCAGCAGCCCTGAAAAATAGACCACACAAGACACAGATAAGGACAGGGAGAAGAAGAAACAAAACTGCCACTGCTGGAGTTCGATCGATTGAACTGGGTTCGATCGATTGAACTGGAGTAGACTTCGATTGCTTGAACATTGTTCGATCGATCGAACATCTCCCCTTCGATCGCTCGAATTCAGTTCGAGCGATCGAACACAGCGGTGTGCAGCGATCGCAGAAACGCAAAGGAAACAAAAAGTTGTAGAAACAAAGAAGTAACAAAAGAAATCCTAAGACCAAGGGGACACCCCCTTGGGATTTTCTAACACGAACATAGAGGAAAAGAAAGACACAAACAAGTGGGGCCTACCTTGGTGTAGAGCACGCGGTGGAGCTGGAGGGGATGATGATATGACGATGAGGATGATCAGAGGGGTGATCAGGGCGTCTTATTTAGTGCAAGGAATCGACAATTTCAGAGTTGCCCTCCCTCTGTGTTCGAGCGATTGAGAGTGAAAGTGAGGGAAATGAAGAGGTGTACTGAAGACGCCTCGTTTAAAAGCTTCGTTCGATCGATCGAACTATGGTCGATCGATCGAACACAAATCCCTCAATCGATTGAACAGAAAAGACAAGCGCTTGAACATCCAGGTTTCGATCGATCGAACTGGGTTCGATCGATCGAACACAAAAATTCCTGAATTCAATTGGGGCATGAACCACATCACCCCCAACTATCAGAAACAAATCTGTACATGCAGAGAGACTGAAAAACAGTTGAAGTACAAGCATGTATGACAGAAATTCATCCTCAGAATAGAAAATTGCAATTTATATAAAAATAAAACTTTATAAGTGTATCCAAATTGCAACAGTGTTACCCCCAACTGTGTTTAAAACCTTATTTAACTAAAGAAAACTAAAAATAAAATCAAAACTAAAACCAATAACATTCTGTCAAGGATTACATTCCAGTTGATAAACAAAAGATGAAATTGAACGGAAACAACTGAAATGCAGCACTAATCTTCGAGTACAAAGATTTCCTCTTCCACAATCTCTTCATAACCCGCCGAATCTTCAGAAGTGAAGTCCAAACTCAATGATTCCCTTTCCCAGAATAATCGAAAAGCAGCAAGGACATCATCAAACAAGTCTGGCGTCTCCACAGAATTGAAAGCCCATGCAAGAGGTGACCCGGATGGAGACAAGGATAAAGGAGTGTGATTTCGCAACGGACTATCCTCTCGCGGCGGAGTGTGTGGGGGCCTTATATAGGGCCCAAGACCATGAATCAGTTGATGTGGGAGAAATACCGGAATACCATTTAGGAACATAGTGACAATCCTGGACAAAAAACAACAACTGAAAATCAAATAACAGAACACAAGAAACACGAATTAACACGAAAAGAAAAATAATGAACAGAAACAAAAGAAAGAAATGTGACAAGTTCCAACCTCACTATTGGCATAGGTTCCCAAAATGCACTGGCTGGTAATGGGCATTGGAGCCTGAATAGCAGGTAGCTCAGGTGCACGTAACGGTATGGGACCAACTCAGGAACAAGGAAATCATCCACGAACACAAAGATAGCATTATGGCGGTCTGGGACGACATCCTGGAGGTCATGATCTTCCCATGGCTCCCACATATCATCATTTTCCCATTGGGCCATGAGTGCATCATCCACCATACGTCCCATGTACAGGTCATCATTCTCCTCCACATCATCGTCATCCTGAAATCCCATATTTTCGTATGGATTGATGTCCAGGAGGGCTGGTGGATATGGAATGTACCCTTGAGCAGCATCAATAAGAGAATGAGCTTCAGGGTCTTGATGAAGCAAGGGGCAGGGTGTGAGTTCACCCTCGGTCCAGGTACCACAACGACATTCTGAATCAGCCCAAGAACAGACAGAATGAACATCATCACCTCGCATCTATGCACCTGCAACAGAGTGGTTTAAGGTATAATGGATTAGAACTAGATCACAAACACGAAATAAAGAACGAAAACCAAAAAGAAACAAAAGAGAGAGAAACTAAAATGCAAGGAAAGAAAAGAAATACAACAACAATTGGAACTTCACTTTGGATTTTTAATCATGAGAATAGCTGGGCTCATCCAGCTGGATGTGCTCAACTTCAGTGTGGAAGTTTTCCAAGAACGGTTTCAATCTTTGGCCATTGACCTTGAAACAATCATCGTTCTTTGGGTTGACAATCTCAACCGCCCCATGTGGAAAAATAGTTTTTACGATGAACGGGCCTGTCCAACGGGAACGGAGCTTTCCTGGGAAAAGGTGGAGGCGAGAGTCATACAGCAAGACTTTCTGCCCCGGCTCAAATGATTTACGAAAAATCGTACGATCATGGCGAGCCTTCAACTTTTCCTTATGTAAGTTTGCAGAGTCATACGCATCTCGTCGTATTTCCTCTAGCTCTGCAAGTTGAAGCTTGCGTAGCTGACCTCCCTCTTGAATATCAAAGTTCAATGAGCGTGTTGCCCAATAAGCTTTATGTTCAATTTCAACGGGGAGGTGGCAAGCTTTCCTGTAAACCAATCTGTACGGGGACATACCAAGATTCGTCTTATAGGCAGTACGGTATGCCCATAACGCGTCTGTCAATTTGTATGCCCAGTCTTTTCGATTGGAACTAACCGTCTTCTCGAGAATATGCTTGATTTCTCGGTTAGCCAATTCTGCTTGCCCATTAGACTGTGGATGATAGGCAAGAGCGATTTTATGATGGACTCCGTATTTCTTGAGAAGTGACTCCAAGGGCCTATTGCAAAAATGCTTGCCTTGGTCACTTAATAAAGCTTTCGGAGTACCAAAACGAGACAGAATATGCTCTCTTAGAAATGACATGACCGTTCTATGGTCATTTCGTCTCGTTGGTATCGCTTCTACCCATTTCGATACATACTCCACAGCAAGGAGTATGTATTCACAGTTATTCGACTTGGGAAATGGGCCCATAAAATCTATGCCCCAACAATCAAATATCTCAATTGTGATGATAGGGGTTAAAGGCATAGAATTCCTTTTAGAAATGGTTCCAAGCTTTTGACAGCGTTGGCATGTCTTGCAAAAGGAATAAGCATCTTTGAAGACTGTGGGCCAGTAAAAACCGCTTTGTAAGACTTTTTGTGCGGTCTTTTGTGACGCGAAGTGGCCACCGCATGCCTCAGAATGGCATGACGCTAATATTACGGTTATATCCTCATTGGGGACGCAGCGTCTGATGACCTGATCAGCACAGTACTTGAAAAGGTATGGGTCATCAAAGAAGAAGTGACGCGCGAACGAGAGGAACCGTTTCCTATCTTGGTTCGACCAATGAGTTGGTGTTTCACCCGTGACGAGGTAGTTTACAATATCAGCATACCAAGGCAGACTACTTACTGCCAGTAGCTGTTCGTCTGGGAACTCATCTTTAATGGATTGGGATTCAGTATTGTCAACAAAAGTCAACCGGGACAAATGATCCGCAACCACATTCTCTACTCCTTTCTTGTCCTTGATTGTTAGATCAAACTCTTGGAGTAAGAGTATCCAGCGAATAAGCCGTTGTTTAGCGTCTTTCTTTGACAAAAGGTACTTGAGGGCCGAATGATCTGTAAAACAGATGATTGGTGACCCTATCAGGTAAGACCTAAACTTGTCCAGAGCGAATACTACAGCCAGCAGCTCCTTTTCAGTAGTAGTGTAATTCATTTGAGCTTCATTTAAGGTTCGGCTGGCATAGTATATCACATATGGCTTATTGTCCTTTCTTTGGCCTAGGACTGCGCCAATGGCGTAATCACTAGCATCGCACATTAATTCAAAAGGCAAACTCCAGTCGGGTGCCTGTATTATAGGTGCGGAGGTGAGGAGATCTTTTAGATCCTCAAAGGACTTTTGGCAACTCTCTGACCACTCGAAAGGTGCATCTTTGACAAGAAGTTGACAAAGGGGTCGAGAAATTGCACTGAAATTTTGGATAAATCGACGATAAAAACCTGCATGCCCCAAGAATGAACGAATGTCTCTTACTGTACGGGGGACAGGTAGATTTGAGATTATGTCGATTTTAGCCTTATCCACTTGGATTCCTTCATCGGATATTATGTGGCCGAGGACTATTCCCTTGGTCACCATGAAGTGACACTTCTCCCAATTCAAGACTAGGTGTTTGTCCTCACACCTCATTAAAACCTGCTCGAGATTGCTGAGGCAATCTTCAAAGCTATGGCCAAACACTGAAAAATCATCCATGAAGACTTCAAGGATGTTTTCGGCCATGTCACTAAAGATGCTTAGCATGCACCGCTGAAAGGTAGCCGGTGCATTACATAAGCCAAACGGCATTCGTCGGTAGGCAAATGTACCAAATGGACAAGTGAATGTGGTTTTCTCCTGATCTTCAGGAGCAATTTCAATTTGATTATATCCACTATATCCATCCAAGAAGCAGTAATACTTGTGACCCGCCACACGTTCTAGCATTTGGTCCATGAATGGCAAAGGAAAATGGTCCTTTCGGGTCACAGTATTTAACTTCCTGTAGTCAATACACATCCTCCATCCAGTGGGGACGCGTGTTGGTACTAATTCACCATCTTTGTTCGGGATGACTGTTATGCCTGCTTTCTTTGGAACTACTTGGGTAGGACTGACCCAAGGACTATCAGATATCGGATATATCATCCCAACATCAAGTAGTTTAAGCACTTCCTTTTTAACTACTTCTTGCATGTTGGGATTCAGACGCCTTTGCATTTGCCTTGAGGGTTTAGCGTCTTCCTCCAGATATATCTTATGCGTGCATATGGATGGGCTTATTCCTTTGAGGTCAGCAATTGTCCATCCCATAGCATCCTTATGCTTGGTAAGCACTTCCACTAACTTACTTTCCTGTTCATGAGTTAAAGCAGATGAAATGATCACAGGATAAGTTTTTCCAGCCCCCAGGAATGCATATTTTAGCTCTTTGGGAAGCTCCTTCAATTCTAACTCCGGAAACTAGAAACTAGAGGGCATTACCAACTTGGTTTTAGGAGGCAGTTGTTCATATGACTGTATCCACATGCAATCGGCTCTATCCTCCTCTATCGTATCCATCATCAGACACGTCTGGTTCAGGTCAGCATCCAATGGGGTGGACTCTGCAGGCTGATAGATATCGCCAAATTGAGTCATCACAACTTCCGAAGGATCTTTGTAGTCGACCAAGTCAACTTCATCTTCAATGACTGTGTCTATGTAATGGATTTCTTCCTCATCATCGTATTCTTCAGGTCGGGGATTAGAAAAGATCTTGATATTCAACGTCATGTTCCCGAATACGATAGTCATGATACCAGTTCTAATCTTTATTGTGGCATCAATGGTGTTGAGGAATGGACGTCCAAAAATAACCGAGATATGTGCACCAGGATTAGACACAGGTTCTGTGTCCAATATCACGAAATCAACCGGAAAGACAAAAGAGTCTATTTGGACAAGGACATCCTCCAACACCCCTCTAGGGTACTTCACAGATCTGTCTGCCAATTGCAAAGCGACTCGGGTGGGCTTGAGTTCACCCAACCCTAGCTGTTTATAAACTGAAAATGGCAGCAGGTTCACGCTTGCTCCTAGATCGAGGAGTGCGTTATCTATCTTTTGATTCCCAATTCTGCATGAGACAGTAGGTGTACCGGGATCTTTGAGTTTTGGAGGCAACTCATTTTGAATGATCGCACTGGCTTGGCACGCGACATACGCATGTTTTTTCACGCTTTGCCTCCTCTTGACTGTGCATAGATCTTTGAGATACTTAGCATAGGCCGGCACTTGCTTGATAGCATCTAGGAGTGGAAGGTTAATTTTAACTTGCTTAAACAATTCCAGAAATTCCTGATTCTTCGTCTCATTCTTGGGTTTCTTCAACCGTTGAGGATAAGGTGCAGGAAAGGGGCATTTTGGTGGTTCCTCCTTAACAGATTCCTTTCCAGGCCTTCGCTCAACTTCTTCTCCTACTCTAGGAGCTTCAATGTTTGCCTTGATTGGTTCGTCATTAGTAGACGGCTCCTCCTTTTGAGTAGATGGTAGCCCAACTTCTTCATCCACCACTTCCTCCTCTTTGTACACTTCGGGAGTGGACAGAGGCATGCTTTTCTCTATGATTTTTCCACTTCTCAATGTAGTCACAGCTTTAGCATGTTCTTGATTGTTAGGACCATTGTTATGTCCCTTTGGATTTGGAAGTGGTTGGGCAGGGAACGTTCCTCCTGAGCCTTCTTGCCGTGCATCTATCCTTTCTAATGTGGCAGACATTCTACTCATCATCTGTATGAGTTGCTGCGTTAGATTTGCATTAGCAAGTGGCTCTTCTTCTTGTACCTTCTTGTGCGGTGGCACATAGGTATTAGTTTGTGGTGCATTGGAGGGTTGAGCTTGATTGTAATTATTGGTTCTGTTTTGATTGTATTGCTGGAACGGCTTATTGTTTTGCCCTTGATATTGATTATTGTTGTAGAGCTGCTGTTGATATTGATTTTGGGTCCCAGCATTATTTCTCCAATCAAAACCGGGGTGATTCCATCTATTGTTACTTTGAAAGTTATTGTTGGAATTCCCCGCCCCTCGAAAACCTTGCATGGCATTCATCTCTATAGGGGCTTGCTCTTGAAAATATGGCACATTAGGACAATATTGAGTTGTATGTCCCAACATGTTGCATGTGCCACATGGTTTCTCAGGCAAGACTTGCCTAGAGCTCTCTCCTTTCATGCTTAACTCCTCTACCTTCTTTGCTAGCTCTGCATACTTAGTCATGAGGTGATCTTCATTGGTTAGCTGGTATAGGCTTTTCTCCTCTACACAGGATATCTGTGAGCATGAGATATTGTCAGAATTTGACCATTCATGAGCGTATTCAGCCAACCATTCGAAATGGGCTTCGGCCTCTTCAGTGTTTTTACGCAGAAATGGTCCAGAGCTCATTGTTTCCACCAACTTCTTTGTTTCACCATTCAATCCTTGATAAAAGAAGCTGATAGTTCGCCATTTCTCAAACCCATGGTGTGGGCACGAGAGAAGCAAATCTTTGAAACGCTCCCACGCTTGGGTGAAGGTTTCATTGATCTTTTGTTTATAGGAATTGATTTGACGCTGAAGGTCTGTGGTCATGCGAGTAGGATAGAATTTCTTCAGAAACGCGGTGCTCATTGCATGCCAGGTGAAAATTGAATTAGGTTTTAGGGAGTGGAGCCACGCCTTCGCTTTATCTTTCAAAGTGAAGGGGAATAGCATTAGATGCGTCACCTCCCTAGGACAAGTTTGCGAGAATGTTTTGCAAACATCCTCGAAATCGGTGACATGTAAATACGCCTTCTCGCTTTCTATCCCATGAAAAGTGGGAAACAGTTGAATCATCCCATTGCGAAACTGAAATTCGCCATTATGCGGTGGGATTTGAATGCAAGAGGGCGTAGGTGCATGTTCTGGTTGCATGAGATCGCAAAGAGGACGGAGTGCCTCATCAATTGGTACCACAACATTGTCACCATTTTCACTCTGATGATCATCCATTGATGCAGTTGGAGTGGCTATTGGGTTGATGGAGCTATCAGAGTCAGACAAGTAGAAAGGATTTCCAAAAATTCCTTCAATAGAATTCTCGGACATGAACTAGGAGAGTCCCTAGGGTGAGAACTTACCCAAAAGAACTGAAAAGAAGAGAAAATAAAAACAGAAAGAGATGAAGAGAGACTGAGGTAATCTAAGAAATTGATCGTCGCCTTCCCCGGCAACGGCGCCAAAAACTTGACACGAGAATTTTTCTGTGCGCTCTTGTGCAATACCCAAGTGTAGGTAGACGTGCAAGTAATATCTGGTAAGACCAGGTCGATCCCACAGGGAAGGTGTTGACCTATTGAATTAGACTAACCTCTAAAGAAAATAAAATAAAATGAATAAGATTAAGCAATGGTGCAGAACACAAAGTTCCACAGCTAAGATTACTAAAGGAAATGACTAACGATCTAACTAGCTAATTAAAACAGTACTTGAAATTAGGATGTTTAACTTTAAAAGAAAGTGTTGGGATTACACGAATCCGCAGTAATCTAGCCATCTACCATGAATTTACCTTGAAGCACAAAGGAGTATGTTACCCACAGTTTTCCGTATTCCTCTAAAGATGGAGAATCCATGGCCCTTTCATGACCGGGACCATATCATCACAGTTAAATTAAGATACGTGAAAGCGGTTTAATCCAATAGTTAAGACTCGCATCCTCAATGGTGTTAGCATTGAAGATGGTTTGCAAAATGTATTGAAAGAAAATGCCATAGGGCCTTAGTTTTAAAATTGTTTTGACAAACTGAGCATTTATTTGGGACAGAATGATAACAAATCCTAAAACAAAAGGTCCTGGAATACTGCAGGGAACATCCTCAAGAATCCGAGAGTTCGATCGATCGACGCGCTTTCGATCGATCGAAGACCTTCATCCCTCAATCGATCGAACTGACTTCGATCGATTGACTGTCTCTGGTTCGATCGATCGAACTAACTTCGATCGATCGAACACAGCGATTATCCTGCTGCATGGCAGAGGCTGGAGATCACTGTTTCATCGTGTTCTCCCAACCTGGGACTACTCAGACATCGTCTGGGACATCACAGATTGATATTTAACGTACGAAATCATTAACATCTTGTTTAGTTGCGAGTTTTTCATGGAAAATTCAAAAACTATGGTTTTACAACTATTTAGCATGTAATATCACGAGATGATCGAGTAAACTACGACTAACACGTGCAGAATATAAATGAGCAGTATATAGATAACCTGGAATGAAGAATACTTGTATTAAACTTAGAGAAATCCAGTCCACAATGTAAAAATTCAATGAAAACCTACAAAAAAAACAAACAAACTCTCTATCTCTCTCTATGAAACTGTTAAAATGTAAAAGTGGGCGTCCTCTGGACGTGTACAATACACATATATATAAGAAAACCTAAGAAACTAGGGTTAAAACCCGCATCTGCTGCGCACACGAATGTTACTGGAAATACCCCGTTCGATCGATCGAACTGCTCTCGATCGATCGAACCCTTAAGCCTCAAGCGCTTCAACACTCTTCAAGCGATCGAACGCTCGATCGATCGAACCGTCTTAGATCGATCGAGCTCCACATTTCAGCTTTGACTTCTTTTATTTTCTTTCCAGCATTCCATTTATTCTGATGTTCATCTGTTTAGTCCACACAGCAGTAATCTGCACCAACAACAGCTAAAACAATACAACTTGTCATAGATTAATCATATTGTATGAAAATTAGCCTTGCAATGCAAATCGCAGATAAAACGGGAAGTTGTGATAAAAACTAATACAATTCTTCCTTTTAGCGCGGTTGTATTTTACAAATACCCCCGCTTTGCAGTAAAGTTCTTGATTCTTTGGTTCTAGTGATTTTCATTACTTATGTTAGTTTTACCAAGTATGGGGTTTCCATGACTCAATTTGTTCAAATGAAGTTTGAGTCATATCTTGATTGTGTGAAGGGATTTAAATATATTATGGTCATGTTTATAAAGTTTTTCAAGACTTTGGAATGCTTAAAAAATGATTTTGGAAGTGTCCTTGGGGATTGGTTTACTTGAGTTCATTCCTAACAAGTTCATGTTTAAGAGTTTGATTTTAAGGAAACTTGTTGGATTTAATTGAGGTTATGTTCATGAATCTATCTTTGAAGAGTTTGAATTTGTGTTTGGGAATGTTTGAGTATGTTTAAAATGGATTGGAATGGGTTCTTAAAGTTTCATGTGGTTTTGTTTGAATTTGGTGAAGTTTGGGACTTTTAAAAGAGGGAAAATCTGCTAAAAATGGGGTTCTGCAGGAATCGGATAGCAGCTGGATAGTGCAGAAATGGCATTCTGCCAATGTTTAAGAGTTTGATTTTAAGGAAACTTGTTGGATTTAATTGAGGTTATGTTCATGAATCTATCTTTGAAGAGTTTGAATTTGTGTTTGGGAATGTTTGAGTATGTTTAAAATGGATTGGAATGGGTTCTTAAAGTTTCATGTGGTTTTGTTTGAATTTGGTGAAGTTTGGGACTTTTAAAAGAGGGAAAATCTGCTAAAAATGGGGTTCTGCAGGAATCGGATAGCAGCTGGATAGTGCAGAAATGGCATTCTGCCAAATCCGGATCGATCCGGTTTTGGGGCGGATCGATCCGCATGCCATTTTGCTGCACTGTCGACTTTTACGGAAACTGACATAACTCACTCTAGAAAACTCAGATTCGTGCGCTGTTTTTTGCGTTGGAACCGGGACTCAGAGATCTATCTTTTGGTATAAAATTTGCTATACCTTATTTATTACCATTTTACCCTTGGGGGCTATTTTGTAACAATAGAGTTGTTTAATGTTGCTAAACACATGCGATTCTTAGTAATTCGTATGTTTCTTTGCAAATTAATGTAATTGAGAGCTTGTAGCATTGTTACACGTGTCCTAATCCATACGAGGCGGGTTGGGGTGTGACAAGGTATATCCAAAGATAAAACTCTTTCCTTTCCCTTAAAACCATCAGCTACAAAGTAGCTCCACAATTTTTCAATAGAACCATTGGGTTTAAAAATCTTTACTAAGGCTCGATTACGATATTTTCTAAATTCAATATAGTTACATGGGATAAAACCAAGAAGTTGAGAATTCTTACTATTCCTTAATTAATAGGAATTATAAGCTCATAACAAATAGCACCATTGTCTCAAAAGTCACATAGATTTTTATATCCAAAAAAGGAATTATAAGCTCATAACAAATAGCACCATTGACTCAAAAGTCACATAGATTTTTATATCCAAAAAATGTGTAAGCATTACTGTTAAATGCATATCCCCCCAAAAAATGCATGTTCTACTACATTACTAGCAATTTCCTTAGGTTTAAAAAACCTAACATAAGCTCAATAACCCAATATTAAAAAATAATAATTGGGTTTCCTATATTTCCAATACTCAAAAAGAGTAATTTTCGTTTTAGAGTGGGGTACTCTATTAAAAACAAAATACACATTTAGTAAAGATTTTTCCCAATTTTTTAATCATCTCAAATTGACATAAAAAAGTATAAGATATCATGAGTCAAAGTTATTGGATCACAAAGTATTCAAGTTCAAGAGAAATTTACCATACTCATAATTTCCAAAAAAAAAAAAATATTCATACAAGAGCTTTCTCATTTCTAGCACATGGTGTTTTTTTTTTGGCTAAGCAAAGAAATTTTATTGCATCATTGGCGCAAGGCAAAATGCAGAGTAGTACACTATAAAACCAAATACCACTGACTTTTGACAAACAACCCCTTAGCAAAAACCAAAAAACCATACTCCAAACCAAGTGAAAAGCAAAGAACTTGAAAGCAAAAAAAAGCCGGCCCCCTTAGCAAAATTCTAGCACATGGTGCTCCTTATTATATTATATGATATGATATATGTATACAATGTATAAATACATATACTCATTTTCACACACCAGCAGCACAAGATGTTGTGCCCCTTTTTATTTATTTATTTATTTTATTTTTATTATTACCACTTATTAACCAATGCGTATATAGTTATACAAAATTATATACAATTTTGAATGGCAGGCTTAAAGCTTTTAGTGTGCATTGAAGTCAAATGCATAAAAGTTGTTCAATACCCTAGAGGTTAAAAGACTTTGGTTGGTTTTTTTTTTCCATGGATACACGAGTTATTATGGTGTTAAGAGCTTTATCAATACACCAACAATCACATGCTTTACATAATTTTTTATTGAGCAATATCATTGCTCTTATAACTAAACATTTAGTACATATTGTGTGTAATGTAGCCAAATATGTTATCACCAAATTTTGGAATAGAAACTACTATCTTTGTAACCACTGTGATGTAAATGCTTTAAAATTTATTCAATACATATATAGCAACTTCGATTCAATTTGCAGACTGTGAGCAACCAATACAAAAGGCATGAAGACATGTGACCGATGTTAAATAAATGCTAATAAAATATTTTATTAATGCACACTCATTAAGACACTCAAGACAAAAATATGGTGCAACTCCGAATGTTCTAACTATCCTAATTTAAACCAAAAATGATAGGGATACACATCAAGCGACACATTAAACGACACACTAACTTTAAATGCATGTACCTTGTGCTGTATAAGTGATGCACAGAAAAGTGTAAAAAATTCAAACAGCACAAAGTACATGCATTTAAAGCACAGTGTATCGTTTGATGTGTCGTGTGATATGTATCCCTGTCATTGTTGAATTTAAACACAATAATTAGGACAAAAAAAAAACTCTAAGGAACTGAAGTTTCAACATTCATATCAACTTTAATATCCATGAATATGGAAAGCAAACTACATCATAATCTAAAAGACTCACCCATAAAAATATGGTGCAATCTACTTACCCTTGTATCATAGTTGACAAAATAATGGAAACAAAAATGATAGGGATACACATCAAACGACACACTAAACGACACACCATCTTTAAATACATATACCCTGTGTTGTGTAAGTGATGCACAGAAAAATATAAAAAAAATTCATATAGCACAGGATATATGCATTTAAAGTACAGTGTGTCGTTTGGTGTGTCATTTAGTGTGTATCCCTATCATTGTTGTAATGAAAAATATAATTCTACAAATGTGAATCAAAATATGAGAGCAAACTTGCACTTCCTAATAAAATAAAATAGTGAAATCACGTGGCCACATTAAATGATTTAGCCTCCAGATCCACTAAATCTGAAAATACTCTACTATACATGGGACAACTCTCAACACAGGAGAGACAACAAACACCACACGGGTGTACCGCAACAAGATCTACAACGCCTTGGTTTAAGTAGATATAAAATAGCCCCAGTGTGCCATTGCACACTTCCACCTATAGAAACCAGAGGAGTATTGAACTCTCTCATGTTTAGATGTTTTGTCTATTAACAGCAATGTATATTACTTAAATTCAATGCTAGCTCTAGAAGTTGAGATTACATACAAAACAAATTTTGAAACTTAAATTCAATGTCTAGATGTTTTGTCATGATAGGACATTGAAACTTACCAATGTATAGCAGAACTGATATCATCGCCAACTTCAGCAGAGGGCAATACAAAAATTCTCTACATAGCACGAGAAATCCCATGTTGACCCACATATACTGGATTGCAAGACTTTTCAGTGATCATAGTAGCATCCAGATTTGTTCTTAAGATTGTTGGAAAAATAGAAAGGATACTGATATGAATCTGATTGAGGCGTGCAACAGTTTGCACTGTCCTTAAGAACAATTCCGCCCTTCGGAGCCAATGACTCTATGCACAAGGTCTCAACGCTTTGCTCTCCAAGATTCAGCAATCAGTTTCTTCCAAACGTGCACTTGAATTGGAAGAATATATGAGTTCAATTCTTAGAATTGCTCCAAAACGAAGAAAAATATTTGAGAGAAGTTTTTATTTTTAAAGAACAAACTGTGAAGAAGTTTTTCATAAGAAAGAACATAAATCTACTTTCCTGGAATGAGCAAACCAGTTTTTATAGAAGAAAGTTAAAAACTTAAGCATTAAGCATGACTGTATTACTACTTTAAAAACATCCCAAAAACTGCCACTTTATAACGGTGAATTAAACACTAGTATTAAAAATAAAACAGTTTTATATAAAATCATGTGCAAAAATATGATCTCCAACGGTAAAAAAAAAAAAAAAAAAATCACATCAACAGTTTTATACAAAACATGTGTAGAAATACGTTCTCCAACTGTCAAAAAATGTGACCGCTCTCTTGTACGTGCAAGGGATCAAATCGGACGACATTCGTGTACGTACCGCATGCCTGCACAGGTATCGATTTTCAAACCAAATTGGACGACCCAAATTTGAGATTTGCACCCCTATGCGCGCGCATGAGAGAGCATTTCCACTATATAAGCCGGCTAAGCTTAACAAATGAAATCATATATAAGGAGGAAATATGTCTTATGTTTAATCAATGTGGGATGCAAGTCAAATCAAATTATAAGACTTTAGTTTTGAGTTTTTGAAATAAAAAGCCCATGACCCAAAGTAGAGAGTTTAAAATGTTACCACGCAAACCCAATTTTATGAAATAAATCTAAAAGGATCCACTATATGTGCTACCAATAATTTTCTTTTTCAAATTTAATAGATCAAATTAAAATTCTTAAAAAGTTTTGGCCGTGCATGGCCCCATTATGTTCGGCCCCTGGCTTTGATGATCAAAAGACTAAAATTTAATTTTGGTACCTCAATATTGAAGGGGTCAAATTTACAACCTAACGTTAAGTAGCAATTCGTTGTTTTTTTTTTTTCCACACAAAAAGAAAGATTGCACGGATTTCCAGTAAAATTGCATAGCAAATTACATCAAGAGATGCTTTATCAACAACCCAGCACGATAACTATCAAACCATTAGGTATATTTTTCTTTGCTTATAAAGTAGGTATACTATGTTAGCAAAAAAAAAAAAAAAAAAAGTGGGTATACTAAACTTAAGAGGGAAAGTTGTAAGTTTAATGTATAGAGATTGGGCGCTTGTAGTGGTGTAGATATCACATGGCACTGAAGAAGCCGCAGGAAAGTCACCCGGCACAGTAGAAACTGAGTGGCAACCACACGATACGTACACACTAAACCATGTGCTAATAGACGGATTAGTGTGTGCCGTAAGGTAGATTTGTTAAAAAAAATTTCCTAGAAGACTTAGTGTAAGCCGTGAGGTAGATATTTTTTTGTTTTGTGTTCAAGTCATCAAAAAGGTTTTGAGTGTGTTTGATAACCCAATTAAGTAGTGAAAATAAAAATTTTAAGCACTTAATTTTTTCAGTGCATTTAATAATGTACCACTTAATTAAAAAAAAAAGTAGCCCAAAATCCACTGAAATCGTTAAGTGAAAATTTTCTACTGAAAATAATCACTGAATGCAGTTTATTTTAGGCCCCGTTTGATAACCATTTTATTTTTTTGTTTTCATTTTTTAGTTTTTGTGTTAAAAATTTGTGTGTTCATTTTAAAAAAAGAAAATAAAAAATGCGTTTGGTAACTTTGTTTTGTTTTTTTAAAAAGAGAGAACAAAAACAAAAAAATGTGTTTGGTAAACTATATTTTTGTCTTAAAATTTTATAACTATTTAGTAAAATGACTATTTTGCCCTTAAAACTTCAAATTGACTTGACTTGGTTAAAAAATTAGAATTTAATGTCGTCAGTCTATAAGCTCATATTATTATAAAAACCATTTTAGAACCTAAAAAAAATAATAATAAAATACGTTGTAAAATGACCAAATTGCCCTTGGGGCTTACATATAAGAAGTTAACATTGTTAAAATCTTCAAATAATATGGATTGACCTACCCTAATATTTTTCAACGTTTTAGATCCAATGGTAGGGTCCATTTGACCTGAATATATTTGTAAAATGACTATTTTGCACTTCAAATTTCAAAATGCCATAACTTGTTAAGAGTAAACTAGAATTGAACGTCGTCAGAGCCTGTGAGCTCATATTTAAGATAAGAACATTTGGGACCTAAAAAGTACATATATGGTAAAATGACCAAATTGCCCTTGGAGTTTACATATACAAAGTTAACATTATTAAAGTCTTCAAATAATACAGAGTGACCTACACTAAGATTTTTTGGCGTTCTGGATCCAATGGTAGGGCCCACTTGGCCTGAATATATTTGTAAAATGACTATTTTGCCCTTAAAACTTTAAAATGACATAACTTGTTAAAATAAAATCAGAATTTAACGTCGTCAAAACCTATGAACTCATATTATTATGAAGAACATTTTGGAACCTAAAAAGTACATATATGGTAAAATGACCAAATTGCCCTTGCGGCTTACATATAAGAAGTTAACATTGTTAAAGTCGTCAAATAATACGGAGTGACCTAACCTTAGGTTTTTTAGGGTCTGGATCTAATGGTAGGGTCCATTTGGCCTGAATATATTTGTAAAATTACTATTATTCCCTTCAAACTTCAAAATACCATAACGTATTAAGACTAAACTAGAATTGAACGTCGTCAGAGCTTGTGAGCTCATATTAAGATGAACATTTGGGAACGTACAAGCATGTATATATATGGTAAAATGACCAAATTACCCTTGGGGTTTACTTGTAATAAGTTAACATTGTTAAAGTATTAAAATAATGCGGGGTGACTTACACAGTTACACTAAGGTTATTCGACATTCTAAATCCAATGGAGGGGTCTATTTGGCCTGAATACATAAGGGCAAAATGATTATTTTACTCTTAAAAATTCAAAATGCCATAACTTGTTAAGATTAAATCAAAATGCCTAAAAAGTATATAGATCATAAAATGATTAATTCTGGTTAAATCTTAACAAGTTGTGGATTTTTAAATTTATAAGGGCAAAATAGTCATTTTACAAATATACCCTGCTAATAGATTCAGAACGTAGAAAAATCTCGGGCTAGGTCACTCTGTATCATTTGAAGACTTTAACAATGTTAGCTTCTTAGATTTAAGCCCCAAGGGCAATTTGGTCATTTTACAATCTATATACTTTTTAGGTCACAAATGTTCTTCATCTTAAATATGAGCTCACAAGCTCTGACGGTGTTTAATTATAGTTTAGTCTTAACAAGTTATGGCATTTTAAAGTTTGAAGGGCAAAATAGTCATTTTAAAAATATATTCAGACCAAATGGACCTTACCATTGGATCAAGGATGTCGAAAAACATCGAGGTAAGCCATTCCGTATTATTTGACGACTTTAACAATATTAACTTCTTATATGTAAGCCCCAAGGGTAATTTGGTCATTTTACGATCTATATACTTTTTAGGTTTCAAAATATTCTTCATAATAATATGAGTTCACAGGCTTTGACGGCGTTAAATTCTGATTTTACTTTATCAAGTTATGACATTTTAAATTTTTAGGGCAAAATAGACATTTTACAAATATATTCAGGCCAAATGGACCATACCATTGGATCCAGAACGTCGAAAAATCTCAGGGTAGGCCACTCTGTATTATTTGAAGACTTTAACAATGTTAACTTCGTATATGTAAATCCCAAGGGCAATTTGGTCATTTTATCATATATGTACTTTTTAGGTTCCAAATATTCTTTATCTTAAATCTGAGCTCACAGGCTTTGACGGCGTTCAATTCTAGCTTAGTCTTAACAAGCTATGGCATTTTAAAATTTGAAGGGCAAAATCGTCATTTTACAAATATATTCAAGTCAAATGGACCCTACCATTGAATTCAGAACGTCGAAAAACTTAGGGGTAGGTCATTCCGTATTAATTGAAAATTTTAACAATGTTAACTTCTTATATGTAAGCTCCAAGGGCAATTTGGTCATTTTACAATATATATATATATATGCTTTTTAGCACTCGAAATGGTCTTAATATTAGAATGAGTTCATAGGCTCTGACGATGTTCAATTCTAGTTTAGTCTTAACTAGGTATGGCATTTTGAAGTATAAAGGGCAAAATAGTCATTTTACAAATAGATTTGGACCAAATGGACCCCGCCATTAAATCCAAAACCTCGAATAACTTTTGAGTATGTCACCTTGTGTTATTTGAAGACTTTATTTTTGTAATTTATTAAATGTAACATTTAAGGGCAATTTGGTCATTTTGCGATTATATACTTTTTTGGTCCTAACAAAAAAAATGTGTGAGTCTGACGACATTTAATTTTGGTTTAATGTTAAATAGTTATAGCTTTTAAACTTGGTAAGGGCAAAATAGTAATCTCGGATACCAAAATCGATTTTGCTTTTTTTGGAAGCTACTAATTTTTGTTTTCATTTTTGGTCCCTTTTTTGAAATTGATTTTGAAAAAAAAAAAAACAAAATTAAGTTTACCAAACGCTTTTTTTATTGCTATTTTCAAAAAAATGAAAACAAAAACAAAAAAAACCAAAATGAAATGGTTATCAAACGGATCCTTAGTTTTTGAAACACTGTTTTCAGTATTGCAAATACAAATTACGTAAAAATTTCAGTACTTAGATTCAGCACTTAATTTTCAGCACTTAATTTTCAATTTTATCAAACGCACCCTTAGTGTAAACTGTGAGGTAGATTTATTATTATTATTATTAATAATTGCATTGTTAAGAAAAAAAATCTAAACGGAAAAGCCTAAGCAGTGGGCCTGCTGGACGACACACACTAAGCCGTGGGGGTTTGAAACGGCTCACTGTGTGCCGCCTAGGGTCCCACATGGCTCACCCTTGGCCTTTTGCTTACTCACAGGTTCCACAATACTGTATGACACATACATTAAGCGAACTTAAGAAGAACACTAAATTTAGAATTTGCTAAGTTTAACTGTTGTACTTTGTTGTATCATCTACATCACTACAGATGCACATCACTTAGTTTGGCTAAGTTTATTGTACCATTTAACCGATGCTCTAACGAATCTAGTAATACAATGGCCCTTCCTAATAGAACGATGGCTCGATACTAAGCGTTTAAGTGACAAAGCTGCTACAGAGAGCCGCAAAAGAAATTGCCACAAAGCTCTACAGGTCTTTGAACAAACCCCAATAATTCTCTAAATCTGATGAAATAATGCAAGATCTAATGCAGACATTAATGCCAAATATGCATGAGAAGATCACCAGATCTAAAAAGTTCATGCAGTAATTTCAAAGAGAAGTGGTCAGATTTGATTGCAAGAAGAAGAGAACAAGGAGATCGCAAATGTTCTTCAAACCAAACAAAACATTAAAGATCTCCATAAATGATACGAAATTCTCATTAAGAGGTGTTTGTGATAAAATATTCAGCCAATGCAGGGTTGACACATAAGAGATGATGTGGCAAGTTAATTGGTGGATACTGATGGACATTGGAACTATTATAGGCAGTTGAAGCTGATTCATTTCATTCAAATATTTATTTGATGGAAGACACGTGTTGAACATCATGGATTAATTGAAGGACAGTTGTCAAGATGAGAGAATGTCACGGATAAAAGCAGTTATCAGTTTGAAAATAGGAGGGAACATTCAAATTAAGTTGCTGAGGCTTCGACATCTATAAATAGAAGGATTGTGTATTCGAAAGGGATCCTTCGATCAAACATCAACATATATCTCTCAATACATCTACTGTATTGTTATTTAGATACTTAGAATTAGGAGTAGAACACCTTCGAAGTCATCTTCAAGGTTAGATTGTAGTTTCTTTAATTTAATAAAAGTAGTTCAATTACTTTTAGTCATTTTACTGTTTTATTTAGGAGTAGATATTAATTTAGTCAGTTCGAAGTTCTTCAGTTAGTTACATCTTTACACAATTAAAGTCCTTGTTTAAGGCATCGAACGTCACCACAATCTCCCTGGTGAGGCGCGGTTTGGATAATCACACATACACATTGGCAATTTGCTTGCCTGGCACGCCCGCACACACACTTATAAATTTTCCAACCAAACATTTTTGGCACGCCCGGTGGGACACTAGTGTCAAAGGATGGCAAACAGAAACCTTCGAAGTAATAGGTCTATTGATAATGCCAACGTTGGTGTTAATATTGCTGAAATTGGTGGTTCTTCACACCAAGATCCTCAGAATAGCAATACTGGAAATCATACAACCAATGAAAACCCAGAAGTAGGAGTTGAAAATTTAAATTCGACTCAAAATAATGGGAATGTTGATTCAGAAAATCAACATGATCTGGTGAGTCAATTGACACCAATATTTGATCACTTGGGAAATATGCTTCAGAATGTTAATGTTCTGATTACTTCCCTTAACAACAGTTTACCACAATTTGCACCAACAATGGTGTCAAGTGGAAATCCTTCTATGATTCGACAGAATGAAAGAGGTCATAGACATGGCTTGTTTCAGCCAAATTCTATTAATCATATAAATGGGCCTCCGTTTAGGCCTAATTCACAAGAAAGTTTCTATATGTCTGTCCCTAATAATACATTCCCAGTATTTGAAGGGACCCAAGGAAATCATGTGAATGGTCAAGATCATGGTCATAGAACAATAAATATCGAAGAACCAAGGCCTAGAGAAAACATGATAGGTCAAAATAGGAGAATAAATAATAATCCTATGTTCGAACCAGACCTTACTGGGATAGGAATGGGTCGAAGGTATGAAAATCCTAGAAGAATGGATAATAATCCTCAACCACCACCAGTACCACCAATAAACTATCTTTTTGGCCAACCAGGTCATCAACAACCATTTAATATGGTTGATAGGAATGATATGATTAATTTAATCCATGAGGTTTGTGGACCTATGGCTCGGGGGGTACAAACTCCAGTTTATAGGAAGCCTTATCCTGATTGGGTTGATAGGATTGAATTCCCCAGGGGATTTAAATTCCCTACTTTTGCTATGTTTGCAGGGGATGGGAGTCAATCCACAGTTGAACATATAGCAAAATTCATCAGTCAGTGTGCTGATGCAGGAAATAATGAATATCTTAGACTTCGTTTGTTTCCTAGTTCATTAACAGATACTGCATTTGCTTGGTTTACTAATTTAGCCCCTAATTCGATTAATAGTTGGGCTCAGATGGAAGAATCTTTCCATACCCAGTTTTTCCAGACAGAACCAGAAGTATCAATGGCTGATTTAGCCAGATTATGTCAAAAGCCTGATGAAAAGGCAACTCAATTCATAAATAGATTTAAAAGGGCTAGAACCAAATGTAAAATCATGTTACCTGAATCTGAATTTGTTAAGTTGGCTCAAAATGGCATCGAATTTAGACTCAGAAAGAAATTCGATGCTTTGGAATTTAGAGATCTTGTTGAATTGACTGCTCGAGTCTCTAGATACGAAGCTTTATTGGAAGAAGAAAATGAAAGAAATGCTTCTTCAATAAAAACATATTATAAGGATCCTAATTATGAGATAGATGCTGCAGAAATAATAGGCAAAGAGCCTTTTACATGTAAGAGTCTTGTAAAGAAAAATGTTTCTGCTGAAGTATATAAATCAAAAGGATCTTTTAAGAAATATTCATTCGATGTTTATAGATTGTATGAAATATTTGATCACCTATTAGAAGGAAAAATTATTAAATTGTCTGATGGGACAAAATTACCTTCGAATGATGAATTAAAGGATAGGAAATATTGCAAATGGCATAGTTCTGGGACCCATTCAACTAATAATTGTACTGTTTTTCGAGACAGGATTCAAGATCTGATCAAGAAAGGGAAATTGAAATTCCCTAAAAAACAAATGGGGGTTGATGAAGATCCATTCCCAGCAGTACAGGAGGTGTCAATCAATGTTCATGACACTTCCTTCGAAGATCTGGTCGAAGAAAGAGAGAGTGCAAAGTCAGAAGACCATATGAAAAGACTCGAAGAAATAACAAGAAAAAAACCCGATGTATCGGTTTTCAACCATGAATATGCAAAGAATCTATGCATTGGTTGTGGAAAAAGATATGCTGAAATCTATGATGAAAGAGTTGGAATTAAAGCAGGTAGGAAAAACAAGCAACCTTTGTTCGAACAAAGGAAACCAAACACTTCTGGTGGACCTCCTTTCCAACCAATCATGAATGTTGGGAGAGGACAGTTTAGAGGACCAATTTATCAAGCTTCAACATATACTGGACTCATGACAGCAAGGTATGCCTCAAAACCAGTGGCTCCTTTTAAAGCTAATTTTTCAAGAAACTTTCATCTTGGTAGTCATGTTCGACCATCAAGGAACATGCAATATGTGAGACCAGGGTTCTTTCATACGCCAAAAAAACATTATGGGGAGCAGAGAGAAAGGCAGATTCAGTTTATATCATCGAAAGTGGTACCAGCACATGTGGTGCAGGCTGAGAAAAATATGAAAATATTTGAGGAATCACCAAAAGTTGGTGAAACATCACAATCAGGTGGTCTATATTGGTACCAGGAGTGCCAAATTGGTTTGTTTTGCAAGATGATAGAGTAAAAAATATGATCGAACAGCAAGGCCTTCAAAATAAAAATAGGATGATTAAACCTTCTCATGTTGAAAAGAATACATGGCATGTACTTCAACATCCCAAAGGAAAAAACCAGAACATGGTCCCTATGATAAATAGGACTCAACAGAGAAGATTGCAGAGGAAGTTTACCATGTGGAAGGAATTTTCTAATATGCAAAATAGAAACCAGGAGTTAGGAAGTGAAATGAAGAAAGATTTCAGTGATGATTCGAAGCCAATCCTAGGTTCGATCGAAATCCAAAGGGTGATACTGACACTATGTCTGAGGAAAGTATCATTAAAGCCAAAGTTTTGGAATTAGAAAAGGCAATGAGTGTTGATGATGAGGATGAAGTAATGACAATGGTGAAATCTCAGGATTTGGGAAATGCTGTAATGAAATTGGAAAATGAGGTGATTAATGATGAGAGTGTCCTAATTCAATTTGGCACATTGCCAGAACAAATGGAAGTTAACACTGCTGCATTTGTGTTGCCAAAAATTTTCGAAGCATCAGAAGATCAGCAGTTAGTTGAAGAAATGGAAGTGGAAACATCTACTGAGGATGTTTCTGAGGTAAATCTTCCTGAGTTTATTTTTTATGATTGTAATTTTGTTTATTCATTCGAAGAACCATCCGCAGAAATGACTAGACACCTTAAACCATTATACATAAAGGCTTGCTTAAATGGTGTTCTTTTAAACAAGATATTGGTTGATAATGGTGCTGCTGTCAACATTATTCCCCAGAATACTTTGAAAAAGATCAATAAACAAAATGCAAAATTGATAAAAACCCATATTATGATTTCAGGATTTACTGGTGATAAGAAAAACACCAAAGGGGTAATACCCATTGAAACCATAGTAGGTTCGAATAAATCTAAAACTGCTTTCTTTGTGGTAGATGCAAATCCTAGTTATCATGCTTTATTAGGAAGAGACTGGATTCATGCTAATAAGTGTGTTCCTTCTTCAATGCATCAGAAATTGTTGCTAGTGAAGGAAAACTGTGAAATTGAAACAGTGAAGGCTGATGTCCAGCCTTTTCATGCAAGTTCCAATTGTGTCGAAGCTCAATTGTATCAAGAGGATGTTAAGCCAATTGACTTAAAAGAGTCAGAAGATGAATCTCCAGAAGAAAATTGAGATATTTTGGCTGAAATGCCATTTGGTTCTTTGGAACCATTGGGTGATGACAAGATAATTTAATGACTCATACATCCATGGCAATGAAAGATGTAGAAGAGACCATTCGAATGGTCTTGCAAAAGCTAATGATAACAGATTTAGAGTCAAAAATTGAAAAAGATTCGACCATAAATTGGTCAGATTATGTTTTTGAAGAAGATTCACAAGAATTAAAAAATGGTGGCAAAGAAGAGTTATCCGTATTGCCAGAAAACTCAATACAGGAAGTATCACAGGATCCTCTTTTAGAAGTTAATTTAGGATCAGATCAACAAAAGAGAGTTACTTACTTAAGTTCCAAACTTGGAAAGTATGATCAATATAAATTGGTCGAATTGTTAAAAGAATTTCAAGATTGTTTCGCTTGGGATTATGATGAATTGCCAGGACTCGAAAGAAGTTTAGTAGAGCATAAATTACCTATCAAAGCTGGCTACAAACCAGTGAAACAACAACCTCGAAGGATGACTCCAGAAGTTACTTTGAAGATTAAAGAAGAGATTGAAAGATTGCTTAAGGCAGGATTCATTAAAACTGCCAGGTATGTTGAATGGCTATCGAATGTTGTTCCAGTAATGAAGAAAAATGGTAAATTAAGAGTTTGTATTGATTATAGAAACCTTAATTTAGCCACACCTAAGGATGAATATCCTATGCCAATAGTTGATTTATTAATTGATAGATCTGCTGGAAATACTATAATGTCTATGATGGATGGTCACTCAGGATATAATCAAATATCTATTGCTGAAGAAGACATTCATAAAACTGCATTTAGATGTCCAGGTAGTATAGGTACCTTCGAGTGGGTACAAATGCCTTTTGGTTTAAAAAATGCAGGGGCTACTTATCAAAGAGCCATGAATGCTATTTTCCATGACATGATTGGAACATTCTTAGAATGTTATATTGATGATATAATTGTTAAATCAAAAACATTCGATGATCATCTTGTTCACATGAAATCAACATTTGAGAGAATGAGATTTTTCAAACTTAAGTTAAATCCATTAAAATGTGCCTTTGGAGTCAGTACTGGAAATTTTCTAGGATATTTGGTACATGAAAAGGGAATTCAAGTGGATAAGAATAAGGCACAAGCAATCATTCGAAGTAAACCTCCTTCAACCAAAAAAGAATTGCAAAGATTTTTAGGACAAGTCAATTTTATTCGAAGATTTATTTCCAATACTGCTGGAAAAACTTTGATTTTTTCTTCCTTCTTGAAATTGAAGGATCATGAAGAATTGAAGTGGGAGGATAAACATCAGGTTGCCTTTCAAGCCTTGAAGGATTATTTGGTGAAGCCACCAGTGTTAATGCCTCCAAGAAAAGATAGGCCTATGAAGTTATATATCTCAGCATCAGAAGCATCGATTAGGGTTTTGTTAGCTCAGGATAATGATGATAAGAAAGAACAAGCTGTGTATTACCTTAGTAGGTTTTTAAATTCTGTTGAATGCAAATATTCCTTTATAGAAAAGTTATGTTTGTCTTTGTACTTTGCAGTTATGAAATTAAGATATTATCTTCTTCCCACTGAAGTGTATGTGATTGCTAAGTTTGATTTGATTAAGTATATGTTGACTCGACCTATTTTGAGAAATCGAATTGGTAAATGGATTCTAGCCTTGTCAGAATTTTGTTTATTTTACGTGCCACAAAAAGCAGTAAAAGGTCAGGCTTTGGCAGATTTTTTGGCTGATCATCCAAATTGCCTTGAAACAGAAGGGAATTATGAAATTGGACAAATAAATATCAGTCCATGGAAATTATGGTTCGATGGTTCAAAAACTGAATTTGCTGCAGGTATTGGTTTTGTCATTGAATCACCTGAGAAAATTAAGACCAAATATGGTTTCAAACTAGATTCAAATCAATGTACCAACAATCAAGTTGAATATGAAGCTCTTATCATGGGTCTTGAAACTTTGTTAGACCTTAAAGCTACATTTGTAGATGCGTTTGGAGAATCTCAGTTGGTCATAAACCATATGAATGGGACCTATAAATGTATGAGTAGTACATTGAAAATATATTATGACACTACAATGGGTTTATTATCTAAATTCGATAATGTGAACTTGTTGCATGTTCCTAGAAGTTTTAATGAAGAAGCTAATGATGTAGCTCAGAGGGCATCTGGATTTAAAACAAATAATGAAGATGTTGAAATGGAACAGGTGACTTATAGGAAATTATTACCAATATTGGTAAATAGATTATCTTCTGTTGGTATCCTAAGTATAGAGGTTCATGATGATTGGAGAAAACCAATCATAGAGTATCTCTCGGGGTATAATGAAAAGCCTGATCGAAGTATAAGGCTTAAATCTGTCAATTACATCTTGTATAGTGAGAAATTATTTAAAAGAGGAAGTGATGGGTTATTACTGGAATGTTTAAGTAACCTCGAAGGATTAGAAGCTATAGCTCAAATTCATGAAGGATTATGTGGAGCTCATCAATCTGGAATTAAAATGAGATGGTTACTTCGAAGACATAACATTTATTGGCCAACTATTTTGAAAGATTGTATGGAGTTTGCTAAAAGATGCCAAGAATGTCAGAAACATGGTCCTTTAAAGCATTTACCAACTGTTGATCTTCAGTGTGTGGTAAAACCTTGGCCTTTTAGAGGATGGGCCATAGATGTAATAGGAAAGATCAGTCCTCCTTCTTCGAACGGTCATGGATTCATTATTTTGGCCACAGATTATTTTACTAAATGGGTGGAAGCAGAACCTATGCAAACTGTAACCCAATCAATGGTTGTAAAGTTTTTAGAAAACATAGTATATAGATTTGGTATTCCTCAAACTTTTGTATCTGATAATGCCTCTATATTCGAAGGGGATGTGGTTGTATTTGCAAATAAGTTAGGGATTACAATGTCAAAATCAACCCCATATTATGCTCAATCAAATGGACAGGCTGAAGCCACCAACAAAGTCATAAAAGAAAATATGGCTAAAATCATAAAAAATAATCCTAGAATATGGCATGAAGTTTTGCCAGAAGTGTTATGGGCATATAGGACTTCAAAACGAACAAGTACAAGTGTATCTCCCTATGCCTTGACTTTTGGACATGAGGCAGTTTTACCTATTGAAATAAAGATTAATTCTCTTCGAGTGATGAAGCAGAATCAGCTATCTTTGAATGATTATCAAACATCTATGGCTATTGAATTAGAAAATATTGATGAAGAAAGAATCAAAGCTCTCAATAATATTTTGATACAAAAAAGAATAGCATCGAAGGCATATAATAAAAAAGTACAACCAAGAACCTTTGATGAAGGAGATTTGGTTTGGAAGACAATATTACCTATTGGATCTAAGGACCCAAAGTTTGGGAAATGGTCACCTAAATGGGAAGGACCTTTCCAAGTTAATAAGGTTTTTAATGGTGGATTTTATCATTTGAAAAGTCTGAATGGATATGTTCATTTAAGGAAAATCAATGGTAAATTTCTCAAGCAATATTATCCCACTATTTGGGAGGCAAGAAATCTAGAATAAAGCATTCGAAGCAAGAACATGTATTTCATAGAAAGGTAAATACGTACAAAAACCATCTATTGGTAAACTACAAGATATACATTGGTATAGATTATTTATACCAACTTTGTTATGAATTGGGCTTTTAATCTAAAGTTATCCCAAGACCTGGTATACAGTTTTGATTGACTAATGATGAACTTTTGCCTTGAGATTGATTCTTGAAGTCTTTAAAGGCTTCAATTCAAACTCTGTCTTCAAAACTAGAAGTTTTGCCTCAACACCTTGTTGTTTGATCTTCAGTCTTGCCAATTCAGTTTCTGCAAGCGCAAGATCCTTTTTTAGTTGATTCACTTTGGCAGATGCTTTTTCAATAGATATGTTGGTTCCTTCAAATTCTGTCAAAGTTCGATCCATCTCAAGAGTTTTCTCTGCTGTATACTCCATGTCAACTTCTAATTTTTCTCTTTCTTCGATAACTTTTTCCAACAAAAAGCAATTGAAATCAAAAGTTGACATGATGGCAGAAATTGTTTCTTTGTTTGGAACAGAAATGTTAGAACTTTCTAACATAAATTGGCATAAGACTTTCATAGCTCTTTGTACTTCCTTGTCTTCAAAAACCTCAAAAGAAACTTGACTAAAAAGCCTCAAGGTAGCAAGAGCAGCTACTGGATCTATTGAAGGTGATTTTGGTTTGCTTCGACCTGTCATTCGTTGAAAGAATTCTTGAACATTGGTTGAAGTGACATCTTCCATCTTCAGAACAAATTTCAAACTCTTTTTAAAATCTTTGACTTCTTCAGGAGTCAAGTTAGAAGGAAGAGATAGGTGAAATTCTTCAGAACTTGAGACCCCTGAGGTAGCTTGAGGTTTAAATGAAGTGGAAGTAGGAGCAGCTTTAGGATCAGAGCTTGCACTTGGCTTCGAAGAGCTAGTCCCAGTCTCAGGAACAGATTCAACCTGTTCAGCAAAAAAGTTAGGAATTTAATTCAGAGTTTATTTTTTTGAAAGGAAATCAAGATTTAAAGGATTTTTGAGAGAATTTTGAATGTCTTACCATTGGTTGATACTCAAGTGATGGAGTATGAGTGTCCAAAGAAGGAGATTTTGGAATTTCTGGGAACTTTGGACTCTGAGTTTTTGTTTCTGGAATTGTTGGTGTTGTTTTATGCTCAGGATGGGGTGCTACCTTCAAAATAGGAATTGCTAAAATAGGTGCTGTTTTTATGACCTCTGTGCCAGCAGGAGGTTCATTGGCTTTTTTGGCTTTCTTTTTCTTGTGAACAAGTGAGGAGATTGGACTGGTGTCTTTTTCTTCTTCAGAATCAGCATGTCCAGAGGCTATGGGAGAACTCTCTGGTGATAGGATTAGTTTCCTCTTTGGTTTAGGAGATGATGAAGCAGGAGTCTTTGAAGCTTTCGAGGAGGCTTGAGTGCTTGGTTTAGCTTTCGAAGCTCTGGTTATTGGTGAATAACTTTCTCCAGCTATTTTCCCTGTGTTTTGAAGTTCAAACAATCATAAGTCAAAGTTCTTTCTTTTATTTTAAAAAAAAAGGGGGGAAAGAATTTGGTAAGAATTATGATTACCTGTTTGATTCATCGAATCAATGTATCTCAAAAGATGGCATTTGTCCATCTCCACTGACATCAAATTTTCCCATCAGTTCGAGAAGGCAGGGGTGCAAGTGGTATACACTGATAAAGAAGTAAATTCCAAGTTGCTGACTTTATTCTGATAAACTGCTAATGCAGTAGTTATCACGGATTCTGGCACCTTCGAATGAGTTTTATAGGCCATGAGTATATTGGCCTGACTTCTGATTGGGAAAGGAATTGACTGAGTAAGTCCAAATTGCCTCAAAAATTGATTGGGGAGGTAAAGTTCACCCTGAGATTTGAAACTAAGGATGTTCCCAAAGAATAAGTCCCTACTAATTAGAAAACTTCCCCATGCAGCTTTTAATTCGAGAGGATTTGCTGCTCTATCCAAAATTTGACAGAGCCAATGGGGAGAAAGAGGAGTTTTGTCTTCAGAATTGTAAAGGATTTCGAATGGTTGGAATAGTTTGTTTGATCTTATTTCAGGAAGATTGAAAAAGAGAGAGAGGCATTCTTTGAAAGTCTTATCAGTACTTGGCAATAAAGTAAAAAAGATCCCATGGGCCACAGTATTAGGTAAGGGTCCTAAGTCATGAATTTCTGGGAAGTAAGCATATAACCATAATTGTAAAATCCAAAAAGGACCACCTTGAGTGAGAATGAAGGGGTCGAAGCATAAATCAGAAAAAGATCTATAGAGAGATCCTAGAACAAAAGGTGCTAAGGCTAACCTTCGACCGGCAGCCAGAGCTTTGGCAATATTGGAATATTCGAGGATAACCCTTTGAGAAGAAGTACAAAATAGATGCTTCGAAAGCCAATACAGAAGGAAGCAGTAATATTCTTTGTCAGTCACTGCTCCTGATGTTTTTCTGTGAGCAATTAAGAAGTTGGTGTATCCTAATGATTTCGAGTCAGTGTTAATTGAAGGACTATCAGACTCAGCCATATAGGGATGAACATCTTCCCCATGAGATAAAAACCCTAATAAATGACAAATATCTAGAACAGTTGGACCTATTGGACCAAATTGAAGCTGGAAGTGATTGAAAATAGGGTTCCAAAAACAGAGAGCTGCGGCTATTAAGTTAGAACTGGATTCGATGGGAAATTTCGAAAGATTGATAGCATGATAAACCCCTGTAGTGATCAAAATTTCTCTCCTATTCTCTAAAATTCTATCTACCCATTCAGGCCAATCCTTTGCAGGTTTAGGCCAGTGCCTGAATTTCCAGTCATATTTGGAATTTGGAAGTTCTCGTTGGTAAGTCAAGCGTTGTTCCCCTAATCTAGGGTAATAGACATGGAGTCTCAAATTTGGAATGCTTAGGCAAGGACCTACAGCAATTGAAGATTCTTGGTTCGGAAGAGTAATGGGAACAAGAATTTCGTGTATTAGAGAAGTCTCTTGCCCATTCGAATAGCGATCTTGCTCATCTTTTATGATCTTTTCGAAATCATCGCAAATCTTTTGAAGCTGGGTATTGTCATCAGATTTTGTCATTTTTTGGATTGCGAAGAGATAAACAGGAAAGAAAAGCAAAGTGCAAAATGAATAGGTTAGGGCAAAACAAATTGGTGAAGTCAGAAGGTTTATTTCTCTCTGTGTTTATCTATTTATAACCTTTGATGAACCCTTGGTGACGATTGGAAAGAGTTGCATTTATTGAAAAATAGTCGTTAGATTCGGTTAACCTTTTTGGACCGTTATTTCAAAGATAAAAGACATATTGGTTCAGAATGAACTAATCCATTTGAAGGAATGTGAATGTTCCATTGTTCATTACATTTAGAAGAAAGTGCAGTTACAATTCAAAGACATAATTGATAAAAGTGGGGAAACCCATAAGTAACTAAATTATGAAACATAGCCCAATAATAGGCAAAATACTCTGCCTCTAGTTCTATCTCGAAACATAGGTTTCTGGTTTCTAATGCCAGTTTGTCCTCACTTCGAAGGGTGAGGTAAGCTTCTTTAAGTTGTTCTTCATATTGGTTTAACTGAAAGTTGATCTTGAATAGAGCTTTGCGGAGACTTCGAAGTTCTTTGGCCAATGGAGTCTTGCCTCTAAGGGAAACACCAACAGCTTTGGCTTCATCTTTGAGATATGCAATTCGACTTTCGAGATCGGACTTCGAATAATGAGAAATGGTGCTTTCCTCATCAGAACTACCACAACCATAAATGTACTTCTCTTTGAATTCTAGGACTTCATCAAGAAGTGCTTTGGGGGTTTCTTTGAGCTTTTCATAGAAATCTAAAAGATAATTTAGATGATGAATACTTTCTTGATGATGAGAATACCATCTCATGTGGGAAGCCAAAGTTCGAAGGATAAAATCCATTTGAGTTCGAACAAGTGTTGAAATATTCCATTCATGACATAAGATATGAAAGCTCCATTACAAATTGATTCGAGCCCTTGAATTTTGTAAAATAGAAAATGGAAGATGAGAAAAAGCAACTAATAGCCTTTGAGCTTGAATAATCAGGCATGGGGAAGGTGATTTAATAGGTGGAGTATGCTCGAATGAAGGACCATGTCTACACAATTGGTCTAGCTTTAAAAAAGGATCACTAATGTTTTCAGTAGGATCTATTACCTGAACTTTGGTGTCAGGAAAGCCTAATATAGAATGGTCAAAGAGAAGTACCCTCTCTTCATAATCTTTTTCAAAAAGTTTGCATTTTGAAAGGAAAGCTGAGGAGTAATGTTCATTGGAAAAATTTTCATGAGATGTTCTTACATATGTATGGATAGGAGGTCTGCCTTGAGGAACTAAGACATTACCTCTTTGGAATCTCTCACCAGGAGGACTGGTTGAAGAGATTAGCCAGGCATTCAATAAATTTTGCTCTTGAGAAAGACGATTCGAAAATGGATAGTATGGTTTTATTGTCCTACTTCGAATAACACCTTCAGTTTCAGGATACTCAAAGCTTGGATGAACAACTGAAGGTACTGTGACTGGGGTTTCGAGCTTCATTCCCTTGTAATATCCTACACCTTCACCATGGGAAATATGTTGTTCCCAAGCAGGAGGAAACGTTTGATTATTGTAAATTGATTTAGAAGAGCTCGAAGATGAATGCTGTTTTGATGAAGAAACACTTGGTTTGTTTAACATTTCATGCCATTTTCCCCATTTCGAGTAAGTAAAAGGTTCGGGAGGAGTTTCAAGAGGATCCCAATTTGTTCGAAGAGGAATGTCAGGGCGTTTGGTTAACAGTATCACTTCTTCGGGAAGATCAATAGGAAAGCTATCGAATGAAGATTGAGAAGAAGACATGATCAAGAGAATGAATTTAAAGTAACATAAGGCTCAAGGATCAAGCAAATACGATGGTTTGGAATGAATTGAGGAGATGGTCGTGCAATTTAAAGAACTGCATATTATAATAACTGCCCAGTATGGTTTGACCACGATCACCATTATCTTTTTAAAACAAAAGAAAATGGCGCGGGGGTAATGTTTGTGATAAAATATTCAGCCAATGCAGGGTTGACACATAAGAGATGATGTGGCAAGTTAATTGGTGGATACTGATGGACATTGGAACCGTTATAGGCAGTTGAAGCTGATTCATTTCGTTCAAATATTTATTTGATGGAAGACACGTGTTGAACATCATGGATTAATTGAAGGACAGTTGTCAAGATGAGAGAATGTCACGGATAAAAGCAGTTATCAGTTTGAAAATAGGAGGGAACATTCAAATTAAGTTGCTGAGGCTTCGACATTTATAAATAGAAGGATTGTGTATTCGAAAGGGATCCTTCGATCAAACATCAACATATATCTCTCAATACATCTACTGTATTGTTATTTAGATACTTAGAATTAGGAGTAGAACACCTTCGAAGTCATCTTCAAGGTTAGATTGTAGTTTCTTTAATTTAATAAAAGTAGTTCAATTACTTTTAGTCATTTTACTGTTTTATTTAGGAGTAGATATTAATTTAGTCAGTTCGAAGTTCTTCAGTTAGTTACATCTTTACACAATTAAAGTCCTTGTTTAAGGCATCGAACGTCACCACAATCTCCCTGGTGAGGCGCAGTTTGGATAATCACACATACACATTGGCAATTTGCTTACCTGGCACGCCCGCACACACACTTATAAATTTTCCAACCAAACAAGAGGGACAAAACTTTCCTAAAGAGTGAGCACTTGAGCAAGCTTTTCTATAGACAGCCTTTTTCTAGAAACGAAAGTTGGAATTAAGCTAACAAGAGTTGATATATATGTAGTTTTGAGACAGCACATTTGATAAATCAATTTGCTACCGGGGTTGGTGGGAGATTATTGGCATCACATTTGCTACCTTCTTTCTTCTTTTCATTTTATTTTCTTATTTTTTTTTTTTTATTAAATTTTTTTTTTTTTCAAATTAGAAGCTAGTTTGATATGTCATTTCACCTTCGAGTTAAGAACAAATAAAATTTATTATTCGGGAAAGGTCCTCCGTACATGAATATCAAATAAAATTCCACTAGACGTACATGCATAGTTCTCTAGACCATGCTTGAATATTACCCGAGATCATCATTTTAGGGACTTTTTTTTTATCAAACTAAGATTCAAATTGGACTTTAAACTCTTAAAAGTTACTACTAGGGATTTTTGCCTAAATTTTTATTAAAATAAAACTACCTTACTTTTCATTTTTATGTGACAAAGAAATTTTAAACTTGAAAAAGCTAGAAGGGCAATATAAAATTTTGAAATAAGAAAAACCCTTCCTTAAGGAGTTGAAACTCTTTTTTAGTTTTTATTTTGTTTTTCTTTCAAATCGGAGAAAATTTTATTCAATATTTTTTTTGAACAACAACAATTTTATTAATAATCCAACAAACCCCAATGGTATAACTCCCCCAAGCAAGACTTACAAGTAAGATCTGACTTGACTCCCCAAACATTACACAAAACTGCCCAAACACAGTAAACAAATTGACAACATCAAATTTTATTCAATATTAGAAGAAGTACAATCAGCAGTCATGAATCCATGACATTCGGGAGAGAACGAGTCCACCACAACTTACAACTTCTAACATTTTTAGCAAACGTAACAAGAAAATGAGCAACACAGTTTGCCTGACAACTAACGTGCCGCATCTCTAGCTCATAAATGTTCAACTAGGAGAAACACTTTCTAATTTTCGTCAGAATGTGACAAAACTCGGCCCTATCAAATTCCAATGATTTTAACGTTTGAACTACCGCATCAGCATCCAACTCAACAATATGCTTAATAATTTGGGACACCAAAAGGGTGTCTTTTATGACATGAGTAGTGTCGCATGTATACAAGTCGAGCTACTTAAAATCCTTTGCGAATAAATGTTCGATTATGGATCGAATTGTATAATAAATAAGTCAAATTCAAGTCTAGATTTCAAGATCGTTTAAACAAATGAGCTCATGAACAAGCTCGAATAAAATCCGTCGGTAGGCTTGTGAACAAGCTCGATCAAAGATTTAGATACATTTACTATAAAACTAATTACTAGTTTTAGAGGATATATCAGCCAAGCTCATTTAAAAGGTTAGATTTTCAAACTCATAAGTAGGCTCATATCGTAAAGAGTAATTCTATGCTTTTTAAACCCAAATTCCAAAAATTTATCTCAAATGATGTGACAGTGAGACCACTAGAATTTGATTAGAATCTACTTTGGAGGATGTTGAAGTGACCCCACAGTGGTCTCAAATCAAAATCCAGTGGTGCTACTGCCATATCAATTGGGATGAATTTTTGGGATTTGAATATGGGAAGCATAGCATTACTCTATCGTTAGGGATGCAAAAAAAGCCCGGCCCAAAGGACGGCCCGAAACCCAGCCCGAAAAAATGGGCCTGAAGCCCCACCCAAGCCCGAGGTAGGGCTAGCCCGGCCCTAGGCCCTTACATTCTCGGGTAGGGCATGGGCCTATCTCTTGAAGCCCGAGCATGGCCCAAGGCCCGATCCGATCAGCCTGACCCGAAGCCTAGCCCGAAGCCTGACCCGATCAAGCCTGATTTGAAGCCCAGTTCGAGGCCTAGCCCGATCAAGCCCAAAAATATGTGACAATGAGCCTACTTTGATTGGATAATGTTAAAGTGGTCCTATCATTATTGAATGTCGACCCACTACCACATGTGTTTGGGAACCATTTAGGGAGAAAAACATAGTATTACTAGAACAATTGAAGGATATAATACAATTATACATAGGACAGTAATAAATTTAAAAAACACAACTTAGGCCCGGTCCTGCACAACTAGAGGCCCTCCAGTAGGGCCTAGAGCACAAACCCTCTAGCCCGACCCGAAAGAGAGAAGAAATCCGTGGGCCAAAGCCCAAACTTGCCCAAGCCCGATTAATGTCAGGCCGGATCGGGCCCGACGGGCCTTTTTTTACATCCCTAGCTATCGTAAACAAACTTAATAAAGGGTTTGAAAATCCGGCCAGCTTAAACAAACAGGCCAAGTATATACATTAGCTTGGCTCATCTAATAATTAAACAAATCAAACTCAAGATTAATTGTCTGACCCGCTTAATAAACAAGCTAAGTTGAATGAGGCATTAATCCAGCTCGTGTGTGTACAATGTCAGACCCGCTTAATAAACAAGCTAAGTTGAATGAGACATTAATCCAGCTCGTGTATGTACAACCAATACATGAGACACATGCACGTATAATTAGTTCAAGTGCCTATCTTTAAGTTGCTTGACTTGCAAGCGTCATATTGATTTGTTAAAACCAAAAAACTTGAGACTTTATCTAGACGATTCCAAACAATTAATCTTCTCTCTTCCAGAGAAAAATCTTTGTAGTTATATCTTATTGACCACGTCCCATGCACTCTACGTCAATATATACAAAAATTGACACTCACACACACATCTATATATATATATATATATATCACCATATACCATTTATTATATTAGTTTGGATCAAAGGTATCAAACTTTTGACACTCATGCATTCCGTGCGACTCCAAAAGAAGACACTAACTTGCAGAGCTATGGAATCTCTTTTGAAGGTTACTAGAGTAGAACAATGGTGAGCCTTTTCTTTTCTTTTTTTACTCACTCTTGACATAGACTTATGTTTAAGTACATATTGATGTGTCATTATTTTGATTCTACAGTTCAGAGAACCGAGAACGACAGTGCGAAACATCATTAAGTTCCTCGTTAATTAACAACGAGATGGATAGGTACAATATTTATGATATCCACACCCTCTTTTTCTTTTATTTTTAAATTTTTTACTAATTATATATATATATATATATATTCTATTTTTTTTCCCAACTATCTCTAATATTTGTCACAGTACAACAAGTAGATTCAGAGATTTGGGCATTGATGAGGTTTGTAGGAGAGTATCTAAGGAGAACTGGAATAGCAACGTGCCATTGGAATATTGGGATTCTGGCACAACACAGAGAAAGAAAGGAAGTAGAGTGCAGTATAAGGATGACGAAGGTTCGTAAAGAGTGTTCGTTCTTTGGAGTGATTAGGGTTTAGTCTATTTTAAAGTACTTTTTAAGTATTAGGTTCAACAAAGAAGAATTATTAATGAAAAATCTCCCTTAATATTACTATGGGCAAAAAAATCTCTATGAGTTTGAGAAATTTAACAAACTTTTCTTGTTTTTCTTGTTTCACAAGAAAAGTTTGTAAATTTAACTTTTTTGTCTAGAGTTATATTGAGGGACTTTTCGCTAAAAAAAACTCCATTTTGTACTTTAACCAATTACTTTTATTAACGGGGGATTTAACAGTAATTAACCCTTCTTGGTAATATGGGGCTATTAGTTTTGGGTAATGCTTGTGATACAAAAGGGTCACAAAGATATGTTCACAAAAGTAGGACCCGTCACACTTAACTCAACTCATGTGATAGTAGGACTCACTATACTTAACTCAACTCATGAGATATCACATCATTCTGTGAACATTTCTTTGTAATCTTTTTGTATCCCAAACACTATTCATTAGTTTTTGTTGTACGAATATTTCACAAGCTAAAATTGTTGTTTCCTCATACTATTTTGTCCATTTTATTTTTCCCAGAATTGAAGCCTTTAAGGAGTTTGGAGCAATTTTCTCCAAGCATGAGAAAATACTGGTTCCAGAGGTATCTCTTGTTCTCCAAATATGATGAAGGAATACAAATGGATGAAGAAGGATGGTTCTCAGTCACTCCGGAGTCCATTGCCAAACACCACGCACAACGTTGTGGGGGCGGAACCATAATTGACTGTTTTACCGGGGTTGGTGGGAATGCAATACAATTTGCCATGAGGTGAGTTCCATATACGTACGTTTAATTTCTGTATTTTTATTAGGCTCTGTTTGGTTCACCGATTTAGTTAGAGTGAGAAGAATATATAACACTTGAGTAAGACGTATTCTTTGTGTGATTGATATAATACAACTAGAAAGGAAAAGAAAGCCTAGTGAAAATTACATTGAAAAACTCGCATTTGAAAGAATATCTAATATTTTGACCAAAAAAAAAAAATATTAAGTTTAAAAATTATTTTGAAAACAATGGAAAAATAGTTTTCCTTTTTGTTTTAGTTTCATGTTATTTCGTTTTCTTTTTCTAAATGTTCCTCTTAGCAAACCTAACCATATTTATTTCTAGAAACATCAACTTTATTACATTTTGGAATTCAGAAATTTTGATGAAGGATCCCAAAGTTGGTTGAAGGCCTAGACGCGCGTTTTGGGATTCAGAAATTATTTATTTGAGCCAAGTGTATTGTAGACTTGGTATAATGTTTTTAACACTTGGTGTTATTTTAATTCTGTGAAGTATAGAGATCAAACTGTTGATTTATGATAATTTTGAATAGGAAGATTGAAATTTTGCTGGTAATTTGTCTTTACATTAAGCAGCTGAAAAATTCACATTTAAAAGGCTTAGCTATTAACCGTCTTTTAAAATGTGAAAAGACTTAATTTTGACATCCAATATAGATATTCTTTTTATCAGTATGTACTGATCTTCTTATATTGACTTCAATTCTGTGCCGAATTTGTATGTTATTTATTATTTCAGCTGCAAACGTGTTACTGCAATTGATGTTGACCCAAAGAGGATTGAGTATGCTAAAAATAATGCAAGAATATACGGAGTACAGGACAGAATAAAGTTCATCACAGGAGACACTTTTCTTTTGGCTCCAACATTGAGGGTACTAATTCTTAAATTTCAATTTATTCTTCTCATTAGTTATTTTAGCTTTAAATTTCAACTTAGATGTAACTCCTTTGTAGAATTACTTTACTATATATCCCTTCTTGTGAAATTCTCTTGTAATGTTGTTCTGATCATTACTTTTTATTTAATTCCAGGCGGATGTTGTATTTTTGTCTCCTCCTTGGGGAGGTCCTGATTATGCCAAAGCAAAGAAATTCGACCTCAATATGCTTAAGCCGCGAGATGGTTACTACCTCTTCAACGTCGCGAAGAGAATTTCTTCAAAAATAGTCATGTTCCTTCCAAGAAATGTTGACATGAACCAGTTGACTGAGTTGTGCCTGTCTTGCAACCCTCCATGGTCACTAGAGGTATTATTCAAACTTCAAATCTAACTGTGTTGTTATTTAATTATTTTAGAATTTATATAGACAAAATTCATATAAAAAATAACCAAGAGTACTTTAAAGTCCAATTTGAAGAATAGTTTGTTAAAGACGTCCTTGAAATTGAATAGTTGATCACTAATTAATATCTATGCATTTAATTCCATTATACTTTCACTTGGTGAAATTTTAATTTATATTCATGTACAAAGGATCTTTACCTAATCAAGAATCTAAATTATTCTAATTAACTCTAAAATAACATGATATAATAGATTTGTAATTAAATAACCCTAACTGTTTTAATTTTATTTAACCTAACTTTGTTCGTTTAGTTGTTTTTTTGGTTCATCTAACTTTATTGATTTGATTGTTTATTAAAATTATTATTTTTTGGTTATTTTGAATCTTACCTTATTGTCTTATTTTGTTGTGTTCGAAAGGTGGAGAAGAATTTTGTAAATGGGAGTTTGAAAGCTATTACTGCTTACTTCACTGCGCCTCCTTATAGAAGACAAGCCAAACAGTGGTGATGACAAAGCCAAACCATGGTGAAGACTTGTTGAGAAACTCTTTTGAAGTTTACAAGTTTCCCCCATTACTTGATAAGACCCATCCATTGGTCTCTGCATTATCTGTTGAAATCCACCTTTTGGTGAGACTTGTGTAAACCATGATTTACATAGTGGAGATTTGGAATCGGACTACGGTCCCGTGGTTTTTTCCCATTCTGGGTTTTCCACGTACAAAAAAATGTCTTCTTGTCGCATTTTTTTTTTCTTGCTTGTCATTATTTATTAGTATCATTTTTTACTGAAAAAACCATAAAAAAATCTACAAAAAACTAAAAAGAATTCTACTAAAAAACTTACCCAATGCAATCTATTTTAGCACACACTTTAATTTCATAACTGCAAATTCAATATTAATTTAAAATAATCATGTCAATACTTAATTTTCATCAGTTTTATCAAATAGGAACCTAGTCTTTTGATAAAGAAAGAAATATAGAGTTAATTTGTCTTTTTCTCAAGTAGTTCCCTATGTAAATTTTCTAGTCAAATCATTGGAATGAGATATGATTGCCTTATAAACCAGCTTAAGCCAATTGTGGACTATGGTCCCATTTCACGGGCAAGTCAGATAGAGGTTATTATATCTCAGCCGAAAAAAAAAAAAGAAAAAACAGAAGAAAAGATAGAGGCTTAGACTTGTTTGGATTATACGTCTAATTAGGGATCGATATTTACATTTCAATCTTTTTTTTTTTTTTTTTTTTGTGTAAAAGTTAAAAGTCAATCTAGTATTTTTTAAATTAAAAAATGATAATAATAAAAAATTAAAAGTCACTAAATTTTACACAACATTGAGAACAACTCTTTATAATGTTAGGGGAGGGGTGGCAAACTGTTCATAATGTAAGGAGTAACTGATAGGTGCAGAAATATCAGGTTAGAGTCAAATTGCAACGTCAACAAGAGAATGCCTCATCATCAAAAAAGGGTGCTGACTACTCATCTATCTTTCCCGAGCTATCCGCCTAAACCGCCCGGTCAGGGCCACAGCTCGGTGGTACGGCACGGTAGGGTCCTCCGATGGGCGTTGCCAGGCGCATCCCGTAGCTTGCTCCTTAAGGCTCCCACCAGTTTCCTAACTTGGCTAAAAGACTTATGGAATGAGGGAGTAGTTTCCATAACCACTTAGGAAACTCTCTTGATTCATGTAAATCAGTTGCCATTAGATTAGGCTTCCTGATCTAATTTACTTACCTTATTTGGGTGGCCTCTTGTACCTATAAAAGGGGCCCCTCACCCTCATTGAAGGGGGAATTTTCTACTCGAGAGAATATCAAGACACATGCGCATATACCCGGCCGGTGTTCTGGGAGTGCCGCCCTCTTTGTTGGCTCACCGAATGCCGCCGGTGATCTGTTAGTGAAAGCGCTTTGACGCACCCGTGGACGTAGGTCACCTAATTAACGGGACCGAACTACATACAACTTCTTGTCTCCCACTCTCTCTATCTCTCCTTAAACCGCTCTATTTCATCTTAACCAAATTTTGGCATCATCAGTAACTATTTATAACGTTGTTATTTTGAAAATTAAGCAATTCTGCATAAAATTATGCTCATAACGTTGTTGGTACAAGTTTATAACGTGCAAACATATAGTATACTGTAATATAAATCAACTTCTCAAAAGTTGATTAATTTTTTATTTGAATGATGACTTTTTAATTTTTAAATTACTGTTGATATTTTTCAATTTTGAAAAAGTAATAAATTTTTAAATTTGCCACATAAAATTGACTGAAATCTAATTATCGATCCCATCTAATTAAGGGAACGAACAGAAATATAAGAAAATCACTTTTTTTTTGGGGGGCGGGGGGTAAAAAGCAATTTGCACCCTTAATGTATACACGGTTTTGGACTTTGCACCCTGATGTTTTAATTTTTACAATTTGGCCCCTAATGTATTATTTTTTTGCAATGTGACCCCTCCGTCAGCCTTTTCGGTTAAAATGGACGAAAATAGCTCACATGTTTGTCACATTAGAGGGTTAGTTATGTCATTTTGCTCCACAAACAACTTCAGACTAAAAATCTTAATCTCTTAAAGATCAAACTAGGAAAAAAATTAGAGAATTTGGGAAAAATTTTGGGAGAGAGATTTGGGAAAATATGATGTGAGAGAAAGATTTAAAAAGACAGAGAGAGAGAGAGGGGGGGGGGGGGGGGCTCCATCATCACCATCAGACCACCACCACCATCATCGAACCACTCATCACTACCACCATCGGATCACCTCCACCATTAGACCACCATCACCTCCACGAGCAGCCTACTACCACCACCAATCACCACCATCAGACTACCATCGGGCCACCACCACCACCACCACTACCACAACCAATTGCAGAAGAGAGAGAGAGAGAGAGAGAGAGAGAGAGAGGGAGGGATGCAGATTGTGGGTCTTGAAGATTGTTGGTCTTGAGAGATTTGGAGAGAGAGAGAGAGATGCAGCCCCTTTGTGCCCGGCCACCACCATCACCATCTATTCCTCGTGGCCACCACCTCCCCCTTCCCCCCACCTTACAGTCTGCAAACCCCTTGCAGCCACACCACTCTCCACCATTACCACCACCATTGGACCCACTGCCCAGATCAAACCCGAATTGCAGAAACCCAATTCACTACACCATATTGACAATTTTGTAAGGGGCAGGTTTTACGATTTGTAACGGATATACCCGTTACTGCTTTGTAACGGATATATCTGTTACAAATTTTGAAAAACCGTTACTAATAGCCATTATTTTGGTTACTTAAATTATGTAATGGTTGTATTTATATTTGTAACGGTTATGTCTGTTACAATATTTTAATTTAATAAAAAAAGATATATATTTAACAAACTATCGGGGTCTTTCTCTTGGGCTCTCTTTGAAGAAGAGAGAGAGAAAGAGAGAGAGAGAGAGAGAGAGAAATGAGAGAGAAAGAGAAAGGGAGAAAGCCACTTCTGCCACCGCCGCCCGCTACCGCCGTCGCCCACTGGTACGCCTTCCTCCTTCTCCTTCTCCTTCTCCTTCTCCTTCTTCTTCTTCTTCTCCTTCCCCTTCTCCTTCTCCTTCTTCTTCTTGAAACCCTAGATCTAAATCGCTTTTCTTCTTCTTCTTCTTCTTCTTGAAACCCTAGACCTAAATCCCTTTTCTTCTTCTTCTTCTTCTTCTTCTTCTTCTTCTTGAAATTGAAACCAGGTCTAACCCCCACATCCATATCTTAACCCTAGATCTAAATCCCCTTCTCTTTGTTTCATATATAATGTGTTGTACATCATCTACTTGTTTGATTCAATACATTTTCATTGGGTTGGCTTCATTTCGTTTGTCTTTCCAAACTTATTGAGTCACGTTGTATCTATTTGGCATAATTGACTATACAAACTAATATAGTTAGGGTGAGATCTGTTAATTGGAGTTATTTATTTCATTAAAATTGCATGGAATTATTTGATTTTGTAGGGAAGCTGAATTGGGGGCTCTCTATTATTGACAGCTACATGTTGTTGAAAGAGGGTGGGGAACTAAGTCCAGAAGAAATCTTTCTTGCTGGTGCTCTAGGCTGGTGTATTGAGGGCCTGGTGAGTGCCTTGGTCTTGGGATCCTTCATGTGATTTTTGCTTTGTATTGGGATGTGATTATATGGTATTACAATTTTAATCATCGAATTCCTTTGATATTCTTTTTAAAAATAATAATTAAAAAACTGATCATCAAATTCTAAGCAGAGCATCAAATCAGATCTCATGGAGAAAAAGCTTGAGTTTGGCACTTTTGAGCATTAGAAAGTATGATGTGAGTATACCAGTTGTAGCACAAGGATTCCAGCAATATTGTTGTATGTATAGATGCTTTTCCTTCATTGTCAACACATGGGAAGTCCAACTTTAGTACTAAGCAAATTTTCAGCAATAACTTAAAAGTTTTTTTTTTTGTGACTAAATGATAATAGAGTAATGCTTTGCTTTCTAAATTTTGTACCCCAAATGTGGATCCCAACACATGTACCAGTGGTACCACCTTCAATAATGGTGGAGCACTTCAACACCCTCCAATCAAAATCAAGTGGGTTGTCTGTCACATATGTTGGAAACCACATTTAGGATACAATTTTGTGATGCATATCATTACTCACGGAAATAAATGACTTCTTATGCTAAGATTTAGAATTCCAAGAAAGCTAAAGGATTCATCAATCTAGTATCCTATACTTTCAAGGGCATTGAGTGAACAACCTCATTAAATGAGAAAGGACTAATAGTCAATAATTAACATGGAGGTAGTTAATTTTGCACGTTAAAATATTGATGTAGAGTGACATAAATATTTTTTAATCCAATTTGTTTGAGTAATTTTCTCTTTCCATGGTTATCATACCTCTGGTGGCAAAGCAGTTCCTTTACTCCTTCTATTACTGAATTTGTGAGTCACTTTAATCCTGTTTTATTTCTTCTTCTTATTTATTTTATTTTTCCTTCCTTAAAGTAATATAGTGGAAATAAACTACAGATTCTGACTTTGTGAGTCACTTCAATCCTGTTTTATTTCTTCTTCTTATTTATTTATTTTTTTCCTTCCTTAAAGTAATATGTTGAAAAGTTTAAACTTTTAAAGTCATTTAGGCATGGAGAAAAACCAAGGGATTTTGTTTTCCCTCTGTTTTTCTTTTCTTCAATGAATCCACACTTTTCTTCAATGAATCCGCAAACCAAACAAATCCTTAGCGAAATCAACCTATAGAAGAATCAATATATCTTCTCATGTTCATTGTTTTTGAGCATTCAAAGTCTTTTTCCTTGTTGGATCATGATATAACATAGAACACATTAATAAGTGGTGGTTGGTAGCATTAGTTGTCTTGGGAAACCAACTAGTGTTCTAAATTTCAGGGAGCAAAATATCACTGTCTGCATTTGCTAATTTCTTTAGTTATATCAATAATTACTCAATCCACAATGGTGCATTATGTGCATTTATAGGCTGCAACTTAGGTGGGCTAACCTAAGCCTGGTCATACCCCAACGCGAGTTTATAAGTGCTTGGTCAACTTTTTATTGATTTCGGAACAAGCTTCGGATATAAATCACAAACCCAGATGGTGTATTATGTGCACTTAGGCGGACTACATACTCAATATATAAGTTCAAGGGATCGACTACTACACCCATTGCCAAATGGTTTTGGGTTATGCGCACGCACATATCCCAATACGACACCATTATTACTTTAGGTGAAGAGTAGAGGCTCCAATTTGGTGTTTTTTTTTCCCTATTTCACAACAATTTAGTGTACTACTCAAGTTGGAATGTACCTCAATGAGAGGATCTGTGAGCAGATATTGAATTCGATTCTTATTTTCTTTCCAGAAGTTCCTTTGATAACAAGTAGATTATACATGAATATGTAGAAAATTTAGGGAAAAAGATGTGGGAACTGTATCAGTAGCTGCATCTTGGATTTTCACTTAGACTAACTCAGGCAATCAGGTAAGTGCTGGGAGATATTTTTGTGGTTTTTTTAGGCACTGTTTGGTTCACGATTTGGGTAAAAACAAGAATAGAACAATGAGAAAACGTTATTCTTTCTTTCGTTATTGAGGAAAAGACTGAAGGAAAAGAAAACTTCTTACCTTTGTATCCATTTGCCTTTTCTTTCTTTTTTTGGTTCCTTTCTTGATTTTCTATTATATTTGAGTTTTGTTTTTAAATTGTACCAGTAGTATTTATTTTGCTTGAGAGAGAACACTATTGAACACAAAGCTGCCAGTAGCACTTCTTTGAACACATTGCATGAACCTTATTTGATCTACTTTGAACTCCCTTGCAATCATCTACAATTGTTTTTACATTTTTTTATAGCTATGTTGAGTTATGGTGATGCAAAACAAATATGAAGGCATCTTAAACATAATTAAACAGATCTATTGTGTTTAATTAAATAGGTCAAATTTCGTGAGCTTCTCCGTTGTAGCTTCGTTCACACCGTGTGTGAGACTTGGATGTTTGAATCTGTTCCTTTTGACTTTCTTTAGCCGAATCAGTATTTCTTATCTTCGATTTGCTAGGGAAAACAAGAACTGAGCTGAAACATAGCTTCAACTAAAAATTTGTTAGCTGAATTCGGTATACGAATTCTCAGTTTCTCATTGATTTTCCTTTAAACTTAGTTATGAATCTGTGAATAATTCTGCAAATAAAACCCTTTATGTTGGGATTTCTCAGTCTCATTTTTTTTCATTGCAGCAACGCTTCATTGTGGGTGATCTGATGATGTGGCTTTCTATTTTGTGAGCTTCTCTTAACCTCTATGTGATTTATTCCTACCTTTGAATATATGGCTCCTTTGTGTAGACCAAATGAAAATAGACATTAGTTTTTTTTGGTTTGTTTGAATTAATATTGCAAATCTAAGTTTGACAAGAATTCTAGTTTTGATCCAGTTGGGAGCTATTTATTTGTGACTAAGAACTACCTTGAAGATGACACTTGTCTCTATGCTATGGCTAAGAACTACCCAATAGTCTTGGCGCTCTCATTGTTCGAAATGGTAAGCAAATTATGTTTTATGTTATGATATGATGTTAAAAAAAATACTATGGTACTCCTATATGTAGTCTCAAGTACTTACTTGATACTTTAAGTCTCCTTGTGCTTTGCAAAAAATATTAATAAATAATAATCTCATCTCAAGTTTAACAAATAGGGCCACTAGATTCAGATTTTTAACAATTGTTGATAGTTACTTTAAATTGTTTTAGAAAGATTATGAGCTAATAATACTTTGGGTTGTGCTAAGTTGGTTAACATTATAGAGAAACAGAAGACTTCCGAAATTGATCAGAACTTCAAAACCCTGTGCAAAAAAAGTTATGCAAACCTCGTTCCATCTAGGGGACCCTTGTAGATTTACAAATTCATTGAGTAACTGCTTAATTGGTATTACCATGTTATAGGACCCTTGTTTCCTTAAAATCTATTTAGTTTCTATATTTGTTTATAAGGTAGATATAACAGTAATTAGCAGATTACTCTTTCTCTGAAGCTTGAACCTTTATGTTACAAGGTACAAAAAGAACTTATCTATTTCACTCACTATGCAGTCCCCTGAACTGGATTGACAAACCAAGTTTTAGTGGACTAATTTCCAATCTTGGCAAACAATCTGCACATTGTTTTGGAAAGAGGTAAACTATGAACATTGTTAATCTTCCGTTTTTATATTCTACCGATAGATATGACTCCTACGGGATTCCTTTTTTTTTTTTATTTATTTTTTATTTTATTTTTTATGATCGAGGGCTGAATGTATGTGGCGTGTTGGTTCCTCCCCACCAGTACACCCTTTTTCTTGTTGACTATGTCACTATGGTAATTTCCTATCTTTGGTTGTGAGAACTAACAGAATGCATAATGGAATCACGGTTAACAAATAATGTAAAAAAAAAGACTTTTTCATCACTTAAACTTGAAAAAAAAACTTAGTTTTTGAGGTTTTAAGTAGTGAAGCGGTAAAGCGCTTATCCGAATGCTACGAAACTTTACTCGCACCTCAAACATACCTAAAGAAACTTGTGGGAACTCACGGTATGCATAACGGAATCACAGTTCACAAATAATGCGAAAAAATGACTTTTTCATCACTTGTGCTTGAAAAACCTTAGTTTTTGAGGTATTGAGTAGTGAAACTGTAAACCGCTTATTCGAACACCACTAAACCTTACTCGCACCTCAAACATGCCTAAAGAAACTTGTGGGAACTAACGGAATGCATAACAGAATCACGGCTAACAAATAATGCAAAAAAAAAAAAAAGACTTTTTCATCACTTAAACTTGAAAAAAACTTAGTTTTTGAGGTTTTGAGTAGTGAAACGATAAAGCATGCATCCAAATTCTACAAAACCTTACTCACATCTCAAACATGCCTAAATAAACTTGTGGGAACTAATGGCATGCATAACGGAATCATGGTTCACAAATAATGCGAAAAATGACTTTTTCATTACTAAGGCTTGAAAAAACTTAGTTTTGGAGTAGTGAAATTGTAAACCGTTTATCCGACCACCGCGAAACCTTAATTGCACCTCAAACATGCCAAAAGAAACTTGTGGGAACTATCGGAATGCATAACGGAATCACAATTAACAAATAATCCAAAAAAAATGACTTTTTCATCACTTAGACTTGAAAAAAACTTTGTTTTTGAGGTTTTGAGTAGTGAAACGGTAAAGCGTGCATCCGAATGCTACGAAACCTTACTCGCACCTCAAACATGCCTAAAGAAACTTGTGGGAACTAATGGTATACATAACGGAATCACGGTTTACAAAATAATGCAAACAAAAATGACTTTTTCATCACTTAGGCTTGAAAAAACTTAGTTTTTCAGATTTGAGAAGTGAAACTGCAAACCGCTTATCCGAACGCCACGAAACCTTACTCGTACCTCAAACATGCCTATAGAAACTTGTGGGAACTATCAGAATGCATAATGGAATCACGGTTAACAAATAATGCAAAAAAATGACTTTTTCATCACTTTGACTTGAAAAAAACTTAGTTTTTGAGGTTTTGAGTAGTGAAACGATAAAGCGTGCATCCGAATGCCACGAAACCTTACTCGTATCTCAAACATGCCTAAAGAAACGTCTGGGAACTAACGGTATGCACAACAGAATCAAGGTTCACAAATAATGCAAAAAAATGACTTTTTCATCACTTAGGCTTGAAAAACTTAGTTTTTGAGGTTTTGAGTAGTGAAACTGAGAGTGCATGTGAAGCTTAACGTAATTTATTTATATCTTGACTCATATGTGATTTATTTGTGTTGTCAAGAGTATGATCCATAGTTGAACTATTATTTTGAATAACAGCACATTCAAGAAGAAGTCTCCAAATGGCATACTGGAGATTAGAAAATTCGCACAAAAATCTATTGGTTGCGACAAAGGATGTAAGAGTGCATATGAAGCTTAACAAGTACATTTGAAGCAAGGGGATCTGTAGTGTCCCAAGGCGGGTAAGAGTTTGCATTGCTCATCAGAGGAATGATGATGAAGGTGCAAAAGAAGCTCTACAAGAGCTCAAGGGCACCAAGGTTGAAGATAATGATTGATTGGTCAATTCCTTCCAACACCATATGTGATATTGGGAGGAATGATACATGAGAATCTTTGTTTTCTAATTGTTGAGTATTATGAGATTGGTTAGTGTTATTAAACTTCAAACATGGTTAGATTGGTGTCATGAGATTTTGTTGGTTAAATATACATGCATAGACAAATTTCTTGGTATGATTATTATGGAATAATTTTGTTGTGTTCGGTATAGATTGAGCTTATTATTTTTGTGTTTGTATGAATTAATATGCTTGTTAATTAGGTGCAATTAAAAATGTGGAAGCATATAAATTAATTACCTTTTTTATTTGTATTTAAAATTTGTAACGGGAATACCCGTTACAAAATCCGTTACTATTTTATGCATTATGGAAAATAGTAACGGATATAACCGTTACTAATACGTTACAAACCGTTAGTAATTTTTTCAAAAAATAAAAAAACTTGGATATCTATCCGTTACTAAACTAATTTGTAACGGGTATAACCGTTACAAAAATTATATTAGTAACGGGTATACCCGTTACTAATTAGTAACGGATATATCCGTTACAAATTTGCAACGCCCTATTTGTAACAGGAATATCCGTTACAAAAAATATTTGTAGCGGATATACCCGTTACAAATCGGGCCATATGGTGTAGTGATTGATGGGTTTTTTTAGATTGTATCAACTGAATGTTGTTTTTGTTATTAGTTGTTGAGGTGGTATAATTACAAGTCTATTAATGTAGGTGTAAAAAAACCCATTTGACTGCAATTTGTTTGTGTGAATTTGAGGGTGAAGATAAGCTTTAATGTTCTTGAATTTTTTTTAATTTCTTTTTCTTTTTCTTTTTTTTAAAAAAACTAAGGTTTTGAAAGATGTCTTTTAAATTTTTTTTTTAATAAAAAAACTCTGAAAGATGTTATTAGATTTTAAAGAAAAAAATCGTTGACAGATGTCTTAATTTAAAAAAAAAATTAATTCAGGAAAAAAAAAGATCCTTTAAGGGACAAAATTTCTCCTTAGTTAGATCTATGTATATAGGATTAGATTTTCAATCGGAAATTGTTTGTGGTATAAAAAGACAAAAATGGCCCTCTAAGTAGGTCATGTGACAAACATGTGAGCCATTTCTGTCCATTTTAACAAAAAAGGCTAACAGAGGGGCCACATTGCAAAAAAAAAAAATACATTAGGGACCAAATTGCAAAAATTGAAATATCAGGGTACAAAGTCCAAAACCGTGTATACATTAGGGGTGCAAATTGCTTTTTACCCTTTTTTTTTTTTTGGAGGAGGGGGGGCCTATTTTTTATTTTTTTGGGTTAATTACACTTTGACCCCCCTGAAGTATGACCTATTTTTAACTCACTCCCCTCAAGTATTAAACCCAACGAGTAACCCCAGTGAGTTGACTCAGCATTACTTTTTCTTACTAAAAACTGAGATTTTACCATTTTACCCTTAGTAAGCACTTGACTAAAGACTTTTTTGGGTCAATTTTTTTAATTCCAAAAATGCCCTTTTTGAGGGTTTTGCCCCTCTATACTGATACGTCTCTGACCCCCCTCTCTCTCTCTCTCTCTCTCTCTCTCTCTCTCTCTGTATCTATTCTTATATATATTTTCCCTCCATTTTTTCTTGATTTCCTCTCCATTTTCCCGCTATAATTATCTTATTTATTCTCTATTTCCCTCCATTTTTTGCTCACTCTTCCATTGTATTGGGTTGAATACCCAAATGCTAAATATTGTGATTCCTCCATCTTTCTGAGAAGTCCATCCATAGAATCTGTCTGGACTACATCTGAGTTATAAACTTCATGTGAGTTCTATCTCTTAGTCCCTGTTTTGATTGTATAGAGCACTTATAAAATAGTTCCTTGTTTGTTTTGTTTGGTTTTTTTTTTTTGCTTTTGCAACATGGCTTTTTTTGGGGTAGTGGTAGTGGTCCCCTCCATTGTGTTGGGATGTGCATTTCCTTAAGGATTCAAGAGTTTTAAAATGTATTGGACAAATTCATATTAGAACAAAAACAAGTTTTAAACAAAGAATTAAATCACTGAGTGGTCCCTCTCCACTGAATTTGATTCATTTATAAATTTCTCTTTAAAGTCTACTGGTTTTAATTTTGTTTGTTTGCTAATTAATGTTTTGGATGTTTCATAGATAACATGGATGTAAGGTACACATTTCTTATTCAACATGGAGGATACTTTAATGTTTTCCCTTCTATGTCATATGTTGGAGGGAAAATAACAGTTTGGAGTGATGTTGACCCAGACAAAATGTCCTACTTTGAGGTAACTCACTTTGTAAAGGAGCTGGGATATTCAAGCACATGTGATATTTATCATAGGATGCCTGACCAAGATGTAGAAGATGGATTAAGATGCTTACGTGGTGATCAAGATGTTATGGATATGTTAGCTATGCACTTGGACAGTCCCACAATTACCATGTACCTTGTTGACCCAGAAATTAACATAAATGCCCCTAATCATCAAGTGGTGCATGATGAGGGTACAAGCATGACAGATGGGGGTAATATACTAGCAAGTTTGTGTCATGAAACTAGTTTAGGTTCTGATAGCGGTGATGACTTTGAATACTTTAATGATGATTTTGATGATAGTAGTGTTGAAAGTGAAGATTTTTATGGGCATGGAATGTTAGATAATGAAGTGAATGATGTAGTAAATGAGTATGTAGTGGCTAGTAATGGAGTAAATGATGAAGGAAATGAAAGACTCATGTCAAGTATGGAAGCAAATGATGAAGGAAATGAATATGAAATTTCAGGTGATGAAGTAAATGAGGCCCTTGAAAGTCCACACAACTCCTCAAATGACGAGATAGAATTCTCAGAGTTCCATGAAAGGAACATGGAAAAACCAGAGTTTATTGTAGGAATGAAGTTTGCCTCAGTGCAAGTTTTTAGGGCGGCCCTTAGAGAACATGCTATCCAAAATGGATATGATTTCATATTGATCAAGAATGAGAGCACTAGGGTAACTGCTATTTGTAAGAGTGGTTGTGGGTGGAGGATACATGCATCACCTATGCATGGTTCTGGAACTTTTCAAATCAAGAGCTATAAAGAAGATCACAAGTGTCCTAGGACTTATAAAAACTATCTGGCTAATTCAAAGTGGCTGTCAAAAAAAATCTTAGATAGGTTGAGGGATGATCCAAACTGGAAACTAAGTGCTATGAAAATGTTTGCTAGAAGGGAGTGGATGCTAGATGTTTCATTAAGCCAAGTATACAGAGCAAAGAAAAAGGCAATATCAATTATTGATGGAAACTGTGCTGAACAATACATGCATTTGTGGGACTATTGTGAAACAGTTAGAAGACAAAATCCGGGAAGTGTTGCAAAATTGAAAGTGGAAAGGCCTACAATGAATTCAGCTCCAGTTTTTCAACGTTTATTCCTTATGTTTGAAGCACAAAAGACAGGTTTCCTTTCAGGTTGTCGCCCTCTCATAGGGTTAGATGCATGTCACTTGAAGGGACCATTTGGAGGACAGCTAATGCATGCAGTAGCTAAAGATGCAAATGATCAAATGTATCCACTGGCAATTGCAGTGGTTGAAGCTGAGAATAAAAGCAGTTGGATGTGGTTCTTAGATAATCTAATTGATGTTATTGGAAGACCCGAACAGATGGGATGGGTTTTCATTTCTGATAAACAAAAAGTAATGCACAAATAATTTTTTTTTATAATATAACTTTGTTAATTTGTTATCACATTACTAATTACATTTTTTTTTACTTCATTATAGGGTTTGGTTGAGAGCTTTGCCACATTGATGCCAAATGTAGAACACAGATTTTGTGTTAGACACATGTATGCCAACATGAAAGAAAAGTTCAAGGGCAAGGACCTAAAGGATGCTATGTGGTCAGCTGCTTGTTCCTATACAATTCCTGACTTTGAGGCAAACATGAAAAAGGTGAAGCAATTGAACCCAGCAGCCCACCAGTACTGGCTTGATGTAATTCCACCCGTCTATTGGTCAATATCTGCTTTTAGTAATAGATGTAAAAGTGATATGTTAAGCAATAACATATCTGAGTCATTCAATCACTTTATTAAGGATTCAAGGGACAAGCCAATCATCACCATGGTGGAGATGATAAGAAGAAAGTTAATGATTCGATATCAGAAAAAAGAGAAATGGATGATGGAGTATACAGGCCCTATTTGTCCTAACATCCAAAAGAAATTAGAGGAAACAAAGGTTGCAGCTAGACATTGTGAAGTGACATGGGCTGGGGGACAAATATTTGAAGTAGCATGCATGTCAAAGACATACATAGTTGATTTGGATAGGTTGACTTGTTTGTGCAGGAAATGGGATTTGTCTGGGATCCCATGTTCGCATGCCGTATCTTCAATCATGTGTGCAAAAAAGAACCCCGAGGAGTATGTGCATCCATACTACAATAAGGACAACTTCCTAAGGTCTTATAGGCCAATGATCATTCCAATACCAGATCAAAGCATGTGGGTTCAGACTGAGTATGATGGTATCACTCCTCCTCCATTGCGAAGACCTCCAGGAAGACCTAAGAAAAATATAAGGAGGGGACCAGATGAGGCAAAGAATCCTTATTTGGTTCGAAGGCGTCATCAGTCCTTGAGGTGTGGAAAGTGTGGTGCCTATGGTCATAATACCCGCACATGTAAAGGTCCACTGAGAGCCAAGAAAGGAGCTGTATCTTTTAAAGGAAAAGAAAAACAGGTATTGTACTTCATCAATATTTGTTCTCTTCAATTGAGTAAATATAATGTTAATAAATGGTCATTTGTATTTGACTCTTTACAGGCTGCGTCTACCACCAGTAAAGGTAGAGGGAATAGAAAAGGCAATGCTTCAAAGGCTATAGATGGTCCAAATGGAAGGAAATATAAAGGAACAAAAGACCAAGGCACACAAGGGTTAAGTGGTGTTGATAGTGGACCTTCAGTGATGGCTGCCCAGCAAAAGAACATTGACATTTCAAATGCTAATTCATCACAAACACCATCTTTGGTACAACAACATACTAGGTTTGGGACAACCACTTTTTACGTACCTCAAAGTAGTACTCAAGCTTCATCTTATATGCCTCAAGCTTCATTTTCTGGCAATCCAAGTGCGCCTAACACTCAAGCTTCCTCATCTGAGTGGGTCTGGTTATGAACAATGAACATGTTGTTAATTAGTGCTATGGTTATTTTGGTTATTGGCATATGGGTTGGATTTGTTTTTGCGCTTTTTGTGAAAAATGAACTGCACTGGTTGTGCATAGTTAGATACCTTTTTGTATAGGGGTTTAACCATATGGGTTTGATTTGTTAACTTAACTGGCTGCTCATAGTTGGGTACCTTTTTTGTATAGGGGTTAACCATATGGTGGTGATCAAATTTTGGATGCTTTGGCAGTGTACTTTTGTAAGCTTTTGATCATCTAAATAATGCAATCCAACACTTTATGCCACTCTGTATAACTTTTGTATTATACACGTATGAATCTAAATTGACTAAAAATCTAAAAACTTTGCAAATTGGGATAAAGAAACATACATTAATCGATTTTTATAGGGAGTAAAATCATTACAAATGTCTTCACAAAAACCCCCAACTTCTCTTATATATATATATATATACACAAACTTCAACTAAGCTAAGAATAAAACACATCCAAACATATGGACCCATTTGCTACTTCACCCTCTTGGTAGATACAACTTAGGGACCCCCATTGACTTAAAGCTTTTCCAACATACAACTACCACAATCAAAGCAAACATTACAAAAACTGTTACAAATTTCTTCTCTTTGACTTTATACTTGGCAATGACTGCTTGCAACTCTCTGTTTTGTTGATTTAATTCCATGTTCTTGAGCAATAAGCTCACCCCAAATGCTCTTCCTCTTGGACAAGTTGGAGGATCTACCCAATTGAAAAAACCGCAAGAATTCGTCTGGAACAAACATGGAATTAAATCAACAAGTTGGAGGATCTACCCAATTGACTTAATATAACATGCATTGTTACAATTTATTTTCATTCTCATACATACCCGATAGTTTACGCAACTGCAAAATCGACGCCCTGGGTTATCAATGGTGTGAGAAACTCTCAATGGAGATTGCACTCCACAGTAGCAATTCCCATTCCATGTTGAGCTTGAATTTTGAGAATGTTGACTTGAATCCATCATCTGATCACCTATTCATTGATCATAAGTACTCAATCATATAAATACACTCCTATATTTATATGTATTTATAAGTGTATGTGTATGTGTGTGTGTCACGTGTTCATGTGTGTGTGTGTCTGCATGTTCGTGTGTGTGGATGTGTGTGTGTGTGTGTGTGTGTGTGTGTGTTTTGAGTGTGTACATGCCTCAACAACAAACTGTGAGGTTTGATTGTGATCAAATTTGTTACATGTAAAGAATCAATTTTGTTAAATGTAAAGAATAGAGAGAGAGAGAGAGAGAGAGAGAGAGAGAGAGAGAGAGAGAGAGAGGTATTAAATTTCAATTTTTGATCACTTAGATTCAAATTGGGTATTGAAGAATGTGAAGAAACAAAACAAAAAAAAAAACCGAGGAAAAAAAAATTACAGAACATGAACACCAATAATGATGAATATAAAACATATTACCTGAATTCAACAACCCATAAGCTATTCTTTGCATTAACTAGTCTGGATCGGTAAAATTTGTGCCCAAATTCCGAAAAAATCAAGTGGGTCTATGAAAGAAAACGAAGAAAATGACAGAGAAGTGGATATTTTCGTGGCTTTTACAGGAACATTTTTTGGGGTTCACACAGTTGAGAGCTTCTGTGGGTGAAAAGGGAAATCAATTTTACAGATTAGAGAAACCTAGAACCAGAGAAATTAGAAGAAGAGAGAGATAGTGTCTTACTGTCTTATACATAACAAAGGGGTATTTTGGTCCCAACAAATTCAACGGCTCATCAACATGGGTATTTCGGTAACTTCACTAATTCATTCCCATCACGTGCCTTTGACAGAGGGAATAAGGGCTGAAGTTTTAAGTGTCCAATAATGTAGGGGGGTATTTGTCAAGTTTGATACTTGAGGGGGTGAGTTAAAAATGGGTCATACTTCAGGGGGTGAAAGTGTAATTAACCCTATTTTTTTTTGGAGGGGAGGCCTTTTGCAGCCACACCACTCTCCACCATACCACCACCATTGGACCCATTGCCCAGACCAAACCCGAATTGCAGAAACCCAATTGATGGGTTTTGTTAGATTGTATCAACTGAATGTTGTTTTTGTTATTAGTTGTTGAGGTGGTGTAATTATAAGCCTATTGTAGGTGTAAAAAAAACCTATTTGACTGCAATTTGTTTGTGTGAATTTGAGGGTGAAGACAAGCTTTAATGTTCTTGAATTTTTTTAAATTTCTTTTTCTTTAAAAAAAAAACTAAGGTTTTGAAAGATGTCTTTTGAATTTTTTTTTTAATAAAAAACTCTGAAAGATGTTATTAGATTTTAAAGAAAAAAATCGTTGACAGATGTCATTTAATTTAAAACAAAAAAATATAATAATTCAAGAAAAAAAAAAGATCCTTGAAGGGACAAAATTTCTCCTTAGTTAGATCTATGTAGGATTAGATTTTCAATTCGAAATTGTTTGTGGTATAAAAAGACAAAAATGGCCCTCTAAGTAGGTCATGTGACAAACATGTGAGTCATTTCTGTCCATTTTAACAAAAAAGACTAACAGAGAGGCCACATTGCAAAAAAAAAAAAAATACATTAGGGACCAAATTGCAAAAATTGAAATATCAGAGTGCAAAGTCCAAAATCGTATATACATTAGGGGTGCGGTGCAAATTGCTTTTTACTTTTTTTTTTTTATGTGTGTGTGTGTGGGGGGGGGGGGGGGGTGTGGTTTGGGGGTTTGTTGGGGTGGGCAGGTCACTAAGTAAATCAATAAACAATTCAATAATAATAATTAAACAAGATGGAAACAAAAAAAAAAAAAGCATGCTAGATTAGAACAACACGTGTGGTGTGGGGGGGGGGGGGGGGGGGGGGGTTGTGGGTGGTTTGGGGGTTTGTTGGGGTGGGCAGGTCACTAAGTAAATCAATAAACAATTCAATAATAATAATTAAACAAGATGGAAACAAAAAAAAAAAAAGCATGCTAGATTAGAACAACACGTGTGAAATTAACCATTTTACCCTTCATAAAATGTATTAGTTGTTTGTGAAAAAAAGAAAGAAAGAAAGAAGATCATTTAGCAAAAGTCATTTCCTCAGTCCATTTTTGAGAAAATTAAAATTTGTGAGCCAAAAGTGAAGATTAATCCCTTATCCATTTCACTCTACTGCTCAAGTGTTCTTCCTTCTTAGTCTTCCTTCATACCAACACATGCATTAAAAGTTATTTTGCTAATCAAAAGTGTAGGAGATGTAGTACAACTCATATTTCGTTGTTGACTTATTTTGACTGTAGCCTTCATGTTCATTGTACCAACTTATTTTAGTAGGTCAGTTTTTTTTTTTTTGTTGATCAAAGAACTTTAAAGAGTAGAACAATCTGCTGAAGCAGCAGAGATTACATCAAAAGAGAGAAAAGAAAGGATCCAAAGAATCAGGAAAAAGAAGGATAGCAGCCCATCTTTACACAATAGTAGGTCAGCTTAATTACACCATAATGCTCCAAAAGGCCTTCACATCAACCAAGAGCTAGCCACACGTTTAATTTTATCATGTTGTATTGGTTTCTAGAAACAACATCTAGACAAGGTTTGCACAACAATGGTGTAAAGATGATATGGAAAACCCTCTTCGCTGTTGAATTGGGTTGTGAACATGTGGCGTAATCTTAGCCATTCATTTCTTGAAGGGTTACCTATAGGCTATAAGCATTATAGTGTTATAGACCTTTCTATTTCTAAAACCCCTCTCCCCCTTTGGATCGTAAACATATGGCGTAATGTTAGCCATTCATTCCTTAAGGCTTACCTATAAATAATGGTGGCCCAATTTGGCGATGGCACCCACCAAGAGTTATACTCCCTCCGTCCCTTTTTTTAGTGCACCTTTGGAAACTCAACTTATTAAGTGGACAAAAAGAATCTACATCTACTTTCCACAATTACTCCTAATTATTGCAAAAACTTTTTTAGTCTTGTCTTGGTGTAGATTTCAAGGAAGGGTAGTTTTGGAAAGTAAGTAAAAATTATATGTCAATTTAAGAAAGTGGACACTAATTTTGGGACATCCCAAAATGGAATGCAGAACTCAAAAAAAGGGACGGAGGGAGTAACAGAAACGCTATTATAATTTGGAGTAAACACGTGTAACCCAAATATTTCTTAAACGCATGTCACATAAAATTACAAATAATTACTAATTATTAATAATATTATTATTAGAAAATCGGTTGAACTAATTTGACCTGATCATAAATGGATAATTCACGGGTTAACTCGAACCCGGTACTATACCTGGTCCATACCCGCACCATACTTTGACCGAACCCTAACCCAACTTGATCTGGTCGGATACGACGTGAAACAACATCGTTCCAATAAATGAATCCATTGGGTTACAAATAACCCGACCCAAACCGTGACCCTAAAAGTTTAAAATATTATGACTTTCCTTCCCAAAGCTAAATAACCCTAACTGTTTTAATTTAATTAAACCATTCTTTATTCGATTAGTTGTTTTTTCATTCATCTAACTTATTGATTTGATAGTTTACTATTGTTTTAATAAAATTATTATTTTTTGGTTATTTTGAATCTTACCTTATTATCTTAATTTGTTATGTTCTAAAGGTGGAGAAGAATTTTGTAAATGGGAGTTTGAAAGCTATTACTGCTTACTTCACTGCGCCTCCTTATAGAAGACAAGCCAAACAGTGGTGAAGACAAAGCCAAACCATGGTGAAGACTTGTGTTGACAAACTCTTTGAAGTTTACAAGTTCCCCCCTTACTTGATAAGACCCATTGGTCTCTGCATTATCTGTTGAAATTCACATTTTGGTGAGACTTGTGTAAACCATGATTTATACAGAGATCTAAAATTGGACTACGGTCCGTAGTTTTTTTCCATTTTGGGTTTTCCACTTAAAAAAAAAAAGGTCTGTTGTTGTGGTTTTATTTTTTGCCTTGCTCGTCATTATTTATTAGTATGATTTTTCATTGAAAAAGCCATAAAAAAAATCTACTAAAAAGAATTCTACTAAAAAACTTGCCCAATACAATCTATTTTAGCCCACACTTTTTTCATAACTGCAAATTCAATATTAATTTAAAATTTTTAGTACTTAATTTTCATCAATTTTATCAAATAGGAACCTAGTTTTTTGATAAAGAAAGAAATATAGAGTTAATTAGTCTTTTGATCAACTAGTTCCCTATGTTAATTTTCTAGTCAAATCATCGGAGTTAGATATGATTGCCTAATAAACCAGCATAAGCCAATTGTGAACTATGGTCCCCTGTGATCACGGCAAGTCAGATAGAGGCTATTAGATTAGCCAAAAAAAAAAAAAGAATAATGCTACATCCACTCCCCCAATCACACTCCAAACCACATCTTTGTTTTAAATATAAGTACTATGTGCTATATAAGTAGTGTATAGAAAAGTGTAAAAAAATTCAAATAGCACAAGGTACATGGATTTAAAGCATAAGATGTGGCTTGGGGTGTAATTAGAGGAGTGAGTGTAGCATTGTTGAAAAAAAAAACAGAAAGAAAAGATAGAGGCTGTTAGACTTGTTTGGATTTTACATCTAATTTGGGATATTTACATTTCAATCTTTTTTTTTTTTTTTTGTGTAAAAGTTAAAAGTCAGTCTACTACTTTTTTAAAATAAAAATAATAATAGTAATAATAATTCAAAGTTTTTGTGTAAAGTTAAAAGTTATCAAATTTTACACAACGTTGAGAGCAACTATTTATAACGTTGGGGGAGGGGTGGCAAACTGTTCATGATGTGAGGAGTAACTATTTATAACGTTGTTATTTTGAGAAGCAATTTTGCACAAATTTTTTTATTTTTTTTGATAACTGTGGGTGTCCGGGCCAGCTTGCGCGCAGCTCGACTAATCCCACGATGCCAGGGCGTCTGGGTGAATCACCTGTGGCCACCCCCTTGAGATTCGAACTTGAGACCTCTAGGTATAACACCCAGAGGCCTTGCCATCCGGCCACAAGGAAAAAAATAAAATAAATAATTAAATAATTAAATAAACAAATAAAATTCTGCACAAAATTATGCTCATAACGTTGTTGGTACAAGTTTATAACGTGCAAACATAAAGTATACTGTAAGATAAATCAACTTCTCAAAAGTTGATTAATTTTTTATTTGAATTATGACTTTTTAAATTTTAAATTAGGATGTTGATATATTTCAATTTTGAAAAAGTAATAAAGTGACTTTTAAATTTGCCACATAAAATTGACTGAAATCAATTTTCGCAATTTGGCCCCTAATGAATTTTTTTTTGCAATGTGACCCCTTCGTTAGCCTTTTCGGTTAAAATGGACAAAAATGGCTCACATGTTTGTCACATTAGAGGTTACTTTTGTCATTTCACTCCACAAACAACTTCAGACTAAAAATCTTAATCTCTTAAAGATCAAACTAGGAAAAAAAAATAGAGAATTTGGGAAAAATTTTGGGAGTGAGATTTGGGAAAATATAATGTGAGAGAAAGATTAGAAAGACAAAGAGAGAGGAGAGAGGGGGGCCACCACTAGACCACCATCACCTCCACCATCAACCTACCACCACCACCCATCAATACCGTTAGACTACCATCGGGCCACCACCACCACCAATAGCAGAAAAAAGAGAGAGAGAGAGAGAGAGAGAGAGAGAGGGATGCAGATTGTGAGTCGAATAGTTCTTCTGGTGCAGTCTAAGTTGTCTCGACGTATATGCAATGACCTTGTCACCTTACATAAGAATGCAACCTAAACCTCTATATGAAGCATCACTGTAAATGATGAGTCTCGGTCAGAACAGCTAATATTGGTGCCTTCACTAGTCGACCCTTCAATTCTTGAAAACTTTCCTCGCATTCCAAACTCCATACGAAAAGTAGCATCTTTTCTCATCAACTGGGTCATCGACATTGCTATACGTGAAAAGTCTTTTACAAACCTTTGATAATAATCAGCTAATCCTAGGAAACTTCAGATCTCTGTTACATTCGTCGGTCTCAACCAATTAGTAATTGCATCTATCTTCTGAGGGTCTATAGAAATTCCTTTCGTCGACACTATATGTCTAAGAAAAGCAATCTTTGTCAACCAAAACTCATACTTTTTCAATTTCCCAAACAATCTCTTCTAGCGTAATCATTGTAAGGCTAATCGTAAATAATGCTCGTGATCTTCAACAATCTTGGAATAGATTAGGATGCCATCTATGAATACAATAACAAACTCATCTAAATAGTCTTTGAAAACACGATTCATCAAGTCCATGAAAGCAGCTGGTGCGTTAGTCACTCCGAACGGCATAACCAAAAATTTAAAGTGACCATATCTAGTCCTGAAAGTTGTCTTCTCAACGTCTTCGTCTTTGACTTTCAACTGATAGTAACCGGATCTCAAGTCAATCTTTGAAAATGCATGTGTCCCTACAAAGTGGTCTTGACACATTGCATTATAAGCTGGACCCACCTTTCATCAAATCCCATTCTCAATTGGAGCACCTTAAGGAAGGCCCATTCGACTCTATCTTAGGCTTTGTTCATGTCAAGCTTGATAGCAAGCTTACATTTCTTTTCTTTCTTTCTTCTTCTCAAGTGGTGGAGATCATCTTTGGCAATATGGATGTTGTCATGATTCAGTCTTCCTAGGATGAAAGTACTTTGGGTGTTGGAGATGAATTGATCAATATAGGGCTTCAATCTATTGACAAGCACCTTGGAAATGATTTTATTACAGAAGTTGCACTAGCTAATGTCCCGAAAATGAGAGACCTGTTCAGGGGTGTTGACCTTTGGAATGAGCACAATGTTGGTTTGATTAAGGTTTCTTGACAGTTGTCCAGATACACAAAAAATTTCAAAAGCTTTGAAGATCTCATTGCCAACAGTGAACCAATACTTAATACTTATGAAAAAGGAGACCAGAGAATCCATCAGGGCCTGGTGTTTCGTGGGTGCCCAATTGGTGAAAGTTCAAAAACTTGGCACGACTAGAAATGTGTGGTCTCTTGAAGAGTACGTCCAAGTGTAGACGGTCGCGTCGAGTTTAAAACCGGTAAGACCGAGTCGTTTTCCCAAGGGACGAAAATGGGGAAAATAAACCTAGATTGAATCCTAAATAAAATAAAAGATGATTTCTTTAAAAGTGGAGGTTCTAACGGTCCTATTGAATTCAAAATTACAAATTAAAGAAGCAGAGTTAAACAATAATTAAATTAACCAGAATTAAACAATGTGGGTTTATAAATATGGAAAATGTGTTGGGAACATGTGAGTCCACTTTGCACCAACCACTATCATGACTTAGCGTTAACGCACAACTGGGGCTTCATCCTTCTAGTATTCCTTATTTCACAAAGGGATTAAGTAAAGCAATCCTAGTTACTAAGAATGTTAATTCAACATAACTAGTAATTTGAATTCCTTTCCTTACTATGAAGAGCTGAAATAAGAACTAATTAAGACTTTGAACTATAACTAACAAATTGAGCATAAGATATTCAATATGTTCGTCGACATGTTCATTGTGCTAATTGGTCGAAGGAGCTTTTATTTCAAAATCAGTTTTCAATTTGAACTTAACAAGATCAATTTGGACTTAGTTTCTGAAGTAAAAGTTACTGGAATACTAAAAAGAATCTGTCCAAGACATTTTCATTCCAATCGATTGCTACTAATGGCAATCAATTGGTATGAAATGACTCCCAATCGATTGGCAAAGGTACCATTCGATTGGCTTAGGAATCTATGGCAATCGATTGGGTTCTGTTTCCAATCGATTGCCATTGATTTTTTTCACAGAATCATGGCAGTGGTTGGGAACAATGTTTCTTCACATTATTCCCAACCAGGATTCTAAGCTAAAATGTTCAGGACTGAATGGATATAAATAAACTGAATAATAGAATCAAACACTGACATGGATTAAACCTAGGAACTAGAATTTTTAAAATCAAACTAAAACTATAATGGATTTACAATCAAAACCAATTCTAAAGCAACAAAATAATGTGGAATAAACCTGACTTTGAAACTGAATTCAAAAATGTAAGTTCTTCACTTTAATCTTGCATCAATCAAAAACAAAATGGAAAATCCTACAAAAGAAACAAAGCACCGTGAGCCAAGCCTTGACCCCTCTCACTCTCCTCTATTTATAGTGTGATATCCATGAGCTGAAGGCGTCTAGGTTCATAGTGTAACGGTTGGTCGTCGTCTTGACTGCTGAGATCTTGCGCCATTAAAGAACTTTGACTCCAACTTTCACCAATCGATTGGTAAAAATACCAATCGATTGATAAAAAAAATTACAATCGATTGGTAAAAATACCAATCGATTGGTTATGAATGGATGTCAATTGATTGGTATGATGCCAATCGATTCGTATGATTCCAATTGATTGGTACTAAAACTTCATTTTTGACATATTCTCTTGTTTCTTGATTTATGCTTTGAACTTTTACTTCATTCCACTTCAGAACCTGCAGTCAAAGAACTAAACACAACAACATACCACGGAAAACACATCATTGTGTAAAGAGATACAAATGTCAATGGATTTGGAGACGCTTCGTTATTTTAGTTTTTTTTGCTTATCATGGAACATTAAAGACCATCATAGAAGTTTCACTTCAAATATACACAAGTGTCAATAGATTAGGAGAAGTTTTTGTATAGATGGATGGTATCATGTGACACCCTCCAGCCAATGGAAAAGGCTCTTTTGGGTGAAGAATATTTGACCAAAAAAATGGTACTCTCCATCATGTCTTTTTGTTATTTTATTTTTTTGCTGATCATTGAACATTAAAGACCATCATAGAAGTTTCACTTCAAATGTATACAAGTGTCCTCGATTAGGAGAAGTTCTTGGATAGATGGAGGGTATCACGTGATACCCTTCAACCATGTTAATGGCTCTTTTGGGTGAAGAATATTTGACCAAAAATATTAGTACCCTCCATCTACCCAAAAACTTCTCATAATCCATTAACACTTGTGTATTTTTGAAGTGAAACTTGTTGAATGACATAATGGAGATCATTGTCTTGAACGTTCCATGATAGGGAATGACTCTTTTCGGTAGGACTCACCCCCCATATACAGTTGGTCCCTCTCAAGGCGGACACTACAGAAAATGGTCTTTTTATTTAGGGGGAATGAGATTGGATATATAGACGTGTATATAATGATGAACAGATACTGGGGTTTGAGAGTAGCGCCCTCGAGGAAAATTTTGTTGGTGAATTTATTTATATTTTTAGGCTGAATTTTCTTAATATTAATTTTTAATTCCATAACAAGGGTTGATCGGTTCTTGTAATTTGTAAAGTTTGAGTGATGTTAAAATAATTTGGATTAGACTAAATTGAGAAATACTAAGGAATATTGATGGAATAAATATTTTGGGTGGGTTGATTTCTAATTAGGCCATTATACTATACGTATTTTTTTTTTGAAATAAAAAAATTGAGAGGGGATGAAGTAATAAAATTAATTGGGCCAAATATTTGAGGTGAGCTAGATTACCATCGAACTAGCATAATATGTATTGTCAAGAGTAATGCTACGCTTCCCAAATCCAAGTCCAAATCCCAAATCCACATCCTAAATTATGGTAGTGTGATCTCTGGATTTTGATTGGAGCCATTGTGGGGTCACTTCAACATCCTCCAATTTAATGTTTATACTTTTTAGTAGGTCTATCAATCATGATCAAAATTGCATAAGCATAAACACAAACAAAAGGGCTCTTAGCAAGCCCTTTTCCCATCGAGGATAAATAACTCATTACAATGGCTGTTTTGCTAACATGCTATCACAAAAATAGGCCAATTTGTTTCAATGGTTATTTTACTATCGTGCTTTCTCAAATCAATACGAGGTCACTATTCGGCACATGTCAATTCCTAATTTTAATTTATTTTTTATTTAAAACAATATATGTATCCACATAGGTCCTATACGCATGTGTATTAGTGTGGTAATGAATGTTTAAGAATTGTTAAAACATTTGATAACCTAATTTGAGACTCAAATTTGAAAAAATATATCATTATTCGTAGAAGTCTTTTTTAGTGCTCCCAAATAGGGGTGTTCAAGAAAACCGAAAATCGAAAACTGACCGAAACTAAACCTGAGCATGTGTTTGGTCTATTTTTTAAACTAGTGCACAAGCTAAAACTGACCAAAACAGCCTAAAACAAATCTACCAAAACCGAATGGTCGGTTTTATAATCACTAAAAAACCGAAAAAATCGAATGATCCCAAGTATTATTTGCACCTTGAATTAGAACTGTAAAGTGGGCTGGGTTCACCTAGCAGGGGAAAAAGCCTAAACCCAACCCAGCCCCAAAGTGGGCCGCTCTTGTTTACCGTTTCATGGCCTATTGACACAGACCGTTTAAAATCCATCAAAATTTGCAACCCAGCCCAGTCTAACCCACCGGCCCGCAACATCACGACCCATGAATTTATCAAACATATGATAACCACCTTAAAGAATTTGAACTTTTATATATAGGCTACTCAAATATGGCGTTGGGATACATGCACTTGCTGGAGAATGAGTCCATTGATTAGTATGACACTATGAACATGTAGCGACCTATTAATCTCAAAGATAATCACATATCCTTTCAGGTAATTAGAATCCAGTAATGCTACACACACATTTTTTGACACAAAGTGACATCCGGCCATTGATTGGAATAGGTCCCTCCACTAAACGCATCTCAGCCATTGACACTCTTTTCGATGGCCGAGAACTCGTCAATGGCTGAGATGCGTTCGGTGGTGGAGCCCACGCCAATCAATAGCCGGATGTCACTTTGTATTAAAAAATGTGTCAAAAAATGTACCAAACTTAGAACAAACCCATTTGGCTTTTCTTCCTAATAGCGAAAACTTATAAGATTTAAGGGTGCATTTGATTGCACTTATTTTTCATGGAAAACATTTTACTGACACTTTTCCACCAAAATGTGGTGTTTGATTGACTAAAATATCCATGGAAAACTTTTCCCCAAATCAGTCACGTGACCTCATTTTCACTCATTTTTGTGGAAAACAAATTCCTTTTTCCCCACTAAAAAAAATATTTCCATGGAAAATATTTGAAAATATTTACGGGTTCGTCTGAGTCTCTGGACTCTCTCTCTCTCTCACTGCAATGACCTTTCTCTCTAGACTGTGATCTGAAATGGCGATCTGAGCTCTCTCTCTCTCTCTCAAATCGGTACACACACACACTCTCTCTCTCATTCTGATATGTATGTTAGAGAATTATAGTCTAGGTTCATTTATATTTGTGCATTACCCTAAACTATGTCCACATACGTTGTACTCCACACTTGTACTGCACTTGTACTTTATCTTTTATACTCTTATTTATTAGCCTATATAAAGGGCTCCCCATTGTAACGAGATACAATACAATTCTAACCTATTATTCGTCTAATATGGTATCAGAGTCAAACGAGTGTGAGTGATCTAATCAGTTCTAGGCAATTCTGGTGGTGTTTCTATTGTTCTACTCATCATCATCATCATCAAATAAGCATATTGTCCAATCATTACAACCAACATAGAAGGCCAACCCAATATGATATTGGTATTATAATCGCACTGCCTTTAATCGTTTGCCCAATCTTCCGCCGCCCAGACCACAACCCCACCAATACCTAATCTAAATCCCCGCCACTTGTCACTGTTATCATTGCCAAGAGCTATCATCAAACTTACACCAACCTTATCTCTCAAATCACAATCAACTCAATCCTCTGAATCAATTCAAACCACCCCAGATCTGATCCCACACCACACCGATCTCCCATACCACACCGATCCTCACCCTAGAACCGACCCCACACCACACCGATCAACCATCCACAGAGACCACACCACACCACGCCTGATCACAAAACACCTTCATGCCGACCCCACCACCGACCAACCCTCTCCACACCGGCCTTACTACCACCACTCTAACACTGCCATTACATACTCTCTCTTTCACCCACTTTATAAACTCTAACCAATATTCTGACCCGACTCAACCCACTCCAGATCTACCCGGCCCAAATTGAATCTATTCGACTAGACCCGACCCAAACCGAATCCACCCAAATCGACCCAACTCGGCTCAAACTGAAACCACCCGACCCGGTCCAAACCAGCTCTACTTCTCTTACACTTGCTTTACACATCATGGAGCTTCTTGGAAATTCCTCTTGCAAATACTGTCACAAACCAGGACATGTTATATTGCACTGTCCCATCAGAGTGTGTACTTTCTGTCACAAGCGTGCGTCAGGCCACTATCTCGGTGACTGCACTGAAAATCCTACCAGATATTCCCAGGATTATTGGTCTCGAGATTGTTCATCATCATCTATTGCTGCTTCGGCCAAGGGGTCACCATCTTCATCCATCTTTGTTTCCCTCCTTGTGGATATCATCAAACGAGTCCTTGCTCATTCTAATAACAAGTCTCCCACTGTTCTATCTGTTGCCCCAGGTACATCTTCTTGGCTATTTGATTCTGGTTGTTGTAACCATATGACCTCTGATCCAAGCATCTTCTCTACCAAACATTCTGCTCTTAATGCACCATCCATCCACACAGCTGATGGTTCATGTATGAATGTCAGTCATATAGGACAAGTCTCCACCACTCATACATCTCTCCCTGACACTTATCTCATTCCTAAACTCACTTTAAAACTCATATCTGTTGGTCAATTGTGTGAACTTGGACTTACCGTCACTTTCTCTAGTTCTGGATGTTTGGTACTGGATCCATAAACGGGACAAACTCTTGGTACAAGTCGTAAAATTGGTCGATTATTTGAACTTAATAATCTTCACATTCCGTCACACCTTACCTCATCCATCCAGACAACTGCTCCAGTTACCTCCAGTCCATCACTTAGTCTCTGGCACTCTCGTCTTGGACATGCTTCTGTGGGGCGTCTACAAACTTTAGTGTCTAGTGGTCAGTTAGGTTCTGTTAATAAGGAACATTTTGATTGTCTTCCCTGTCAAATCTCAAAGCAATCGGCATTGCCATTTACTAAAAGTGATTCATTTTCCTCTGCTCCTTTTGATTTAGTTCATTCTGATGTTTGGGGCCCTGCACCAACTGCCACTATGGGAGGCTCCAAATATTTTTCTATTTTTATTGATGATTATTCTCGTTATACTTAGATATTTCTCATGCGTAGTCGGTCTGAATTACCTCAATTATACTCTGATTTTGCTACCATGATCAAAACTCAATTCTCATGCAATATCAAAGTTTTTCGTGCTGACAATGCGGCTGAATACACTGACTCTGAAGTCCTTAGTTTCCTTCGACAACATGGTTCTCTCCCACATCGTTCTTGCCCCGGCACCTCCCAACAAAATGGATGTGTCGAGCGCAAACATCGAGATATTCTGAACACTGTTCGCACTCTCCTTACATCTGTCTCCTGTCCTGAGCGTTTTTGGGGAGAGGCTGCTCTTACAGCTGTTTATACTAAGAATCGTGTTCCAAGTCCTGTCATTGGGAATCAGTCTCCATATGAGCGTCTCTATGGTCATTCTCCTGACTATAGCACACTCAAGGTCTTTGGTTGTGCCTGTTTTGTTCTCCTTCAACCACATGAATGCACGTAACTAGAGTCTAGATCCCGCCTATGTTGTTTTTTAGGATATGGTATTGAACATAAGGGATACAGATGTTGGGATCCTCATTCCAAACGTCTTCGAGTATCCAGACATGTTGTCTTCTGGGAACACAAGATGTTCTCTTCTATGTCCAAGTTCCACCTATTCTCTGATAGTACTCCGCTTCTCTTCACTGATCCTTCAGCAGACCTGTTCCCAGACTCTACTGATACTGTCTTACCTCCTGAAATACCACCCCCATCTCCGTCTCTGTTACCCCCTACTGATACTGTCCTACCTTCTGAAATACCACCCCCATCTCCGTCTCTGTTACCCTCTTCCACAGATATCCTGCCCGAGTTATTCACCTTGCCCTCTCCTGAGCTACCTACTCCAACTGATGGATCCGCTCCTGTACCTGATCCGCCCCTCCGGCAAAGTAATCGGGTAAAAACTCCTTCAGTTCGTCTTCGTGATTATGTTGCTTTTTCTACCATTCTTTCTCATCATGAACCTCAGTCTTATCGTGAGGCCAGTTCTAATCCTCTTTGGCAGAAAGTAATGGATGATGAATTACAGGCACTAAAACAAAATCACACGTGGGATTTGGTGAGCTTGCCACAAGGCAAAAATGCTATGGGTTGCAAGTGGGTTTACAAGATCAAAACTCACTCAGATGGATCCATTGATCGCTACAAAGCCCTCTTAGTAGCCAAGGGCTTTACTCAGGAGTATGGGATTGATTATGATGAAACATTTGCCCCAGTTGCCCGACTCACTTCTGTCCGCAGCCTTATTGCAGTAGCTGTAGTTCGCCGTTGGGACTTATTCCAAATGGATGTCAAAAATGCCTTTCTCAATGGTGAACTTACTGAAGAAGTTTATATGCGTCCCCCTCCTGGCTATCACCATCAGCCTCATCAAGTTTGCAAACTTCGCCGAGCTCTCTATGGTCTTAAGCAAGCTCCACGGGCTTGGTTTGCAAAATTCAGCACTATTGTTGAGAATTTTGGGTTCACTGCCAGCTCATATGATTCGGCTCTTTTCATTCGTCGAACAGACTGAGGCATTATTCTCCTTCTCCTCTACGTAGATGACATGATCATCACTGGGAATGATACATCTGGAATTCTGGATCTCAAAACTTATCTCAGCCAACATGTTGAAATGAAGGATCTTGGCAAGCTTAACTACTTTCTAAGCCTTGAGATCACTTCTAATTCTGATGGATACTATCTTTTTCAGGCCAAGTATGCTTCTGACCTACTTATTCAAGCAGGACTTACAGACAACAAGACATGCAGCACTCCTCTCGAGCCTAACTATAGGCTCACTCCTATGGATGGTGTACTCTTGGATGATCCTACTTTATACCGTTAGCTTGTTGGGAGTCTCGTTTATCTGACAGTTACCAGACCGGATATCTCTTATGCTGTCCATATTGTTTGCCAGTTTATGTCTGCTCCTCGTTCTCCTCATTATGGTGCAGTTCTTCACATTCTTAGGTATATCAAGGGTACATTATATCATGGTCTTCATTTCTCTGCTCACTCCTCCCTTGAGCTACGTGCCTACTCCGATGCAGACTGGGCAGGAGATCCTACTGATCGCCGTTCCACTACAGGTTATTGCTTTTTCTTGGGTAATTCTCTCATTTCTTGGCGCAGTAAGAAGTAAACTGTTGTTGCTCGATCTAGTACAGAAGCTGAATATCATGCTCTTGCTGATGCTACTCAGGAACTTCTCTGGCTACGATGGTTAATGGAAGACATGGGGGTCACTCATTCCGCTGCTACCGCTATCAGTTGTGATAATCAAAGTCCCATTCAAATTGCCCATAATGATGTTTTTCATGAACGTACAAAACATATCGAGATCGACTGCCATTTTGTACGTCATCATCTCTCTTGTGGCACCATTCGGCTTATCTCAATCTCCTCCACTGATCAGACTGCTGACATTTTTACCAAAACTCATCCGCCTGGACGTCTTGAGGATTTGGTTTCCAAACTCAAATTGGTTTCCATTCAACCACTTTGAGTTTGAGGGGGGCTGTTAGAGAATTATAGTATAGGTTCATTTATATTTGTGCATTACCCTAAACTATGTCCACATACGTTGTACTCCACACTTGTACTGCACTTGTACTTTATCTTTTGTACTCTTATTTATTAGCCTATATAAAGGGCTCCCCCATTGTAACGAGATACAATACAATTCTAACCTATTATTCGTCTAATAATGTTTATAGATATACAAATCTGTTTCTCTCTCTTTCATTATAGATATACATATATATATATAGATACAAATCTGTGTATACATATATACATATACAGATACAGAGCTGTATATTCGTACATATACATATATATAGATACAGAGTTGTACATATACATATATATGTACATATACACATATATTGATACGTATATATATACATATCCAAATCTGTATATACATATATAAATTCATTTTTCTAGGGATTTCTAGGGTTTTTCTTTTGACATTACTTAATTTTTTATTAGTTTAGTAATTTGAGGGTATATATCGATACATATACATACATATCCAGACATGTATATGCATATATATTCAACAATTTGATCTCCATTTATGTAGATTTATCATATATGAACTATGCACATCAACTGTTTGATGAAATACTATTTAAAAGTAATAAGGTATTAAATGGCCCTCTCTTTCATAAGCAACTACATGCTAAAATTGCTTACATAAATAGGCAAATTATGTATTGGACGATTCTATTCAAACTTTTATACCCCGAAAGAACAATGAGATCAGTATTAATGGAGCTTTGTCTCATCTAAGAGTGGCGAAAAATTATTTGTTTATTTATATGCTCTCTATTCTACAAATTGTCAATCTGAATGAAGTTTTGAACTGCATGGATGTAAGTTATTATTTCATACTCTGTGCTAGGAGATGGGCAGTTAGAATATCCTTGAAACTCATCTTAGCATGCAAACTCTGGATTTGTTGCTTTTATTTTTCTCAACAAATCCATGTCTATGTGGATGAGAATCATACTTCTCTCTTTTTTAGGATAGGACTTGCCTTGGCCCTTTTGCTGAAATTCCTCTATCTAGAACATTTCTTTCAAAATTTGATGAGGAAAGCATAAAAAGGATAGAAGAAAAGGTGGCCTTCATTTTCCAATTCCCTTTCGTCATCGTAAACAAGGAGTGTTCTTTTCGCGATCATTGATGGATTTTATATCTTTACCTTATTGCGTACGTATATGATTTGTTGAATCCTTCTATTACACTTTTATGCAGGCTTCTTACTGATTTGTTTTTATTTTTTTTATATTTTTTTTTCAAAATGTGGTATGTGCCTGGTTTTGGTGGATTTACTATATTGTTTGAAATATTGGGTGTCTCCTTGGAAAACTGAAGCTTGGTGGGCTTAATTTTGAAGCCCATGGAGCCTTGTTTACTTTAGCATTTTAAGTTCCTTTGGTTTTATATTTTTGTTTTTTATAATGTCTGATTCTTCCTTGGTTTAATGCAAAACACCTTTAAGTTGTACTTGTATAATGTATATATTTCAGATTCCCTTGTAAAACTTGGCCTCCCCATTTCTTTAAAGGGTAACTTAATATATAGACCTAATATATGTATCTAACTAGAAATAGGCTCCTTTTTCAAATGAATCTAGAAATAAGTCCCTATAATATTTTAAGGACAAAACTGCCCCCGTATATATATATATATATATATATGAAATCAGGGTTTCAAATTCAAATCGGGAAATTTCTCACTTTTAACACGCTTCCAACTTTTTTGTGAGAAATTCTCACATTTTACAGTCCATTTTTTAAGGTCAACTTAAAAGTCGGACCGTCTATATATTTAGATAGAGAGAGAGAGAGAAAGAGAGAGAAAATCTGCTAGAGAGAGAAAGATGAAGACAGAGAGGGAGAAAGAAGAGAGAGAGGGTCGCAACCCCTCCACCGCCACCGACGACCACCCACCACCTTCCTCCTCCTCCCCTCTCTACCTCCATTCACCTATATCAACCATGCATCACCATCTCCGGCCACCACTCTCCACCTGTGACCACTATGTGGACAAATTACTCACTAATTCGTGAGAAAAAAAAATCAAAATATCTCACTGAAATCGAATCGTTTTAGGCGCGAAAATTCGATTTCACCTTTGTTCTCGAAAATGCGAGTGAAAAGCAAGGTTTCAAATTTGCAACCTATCATCAACAAAATCAACCGATTACGAGACGAGACAGAAGACGATCACTCTGAATTGGTTCATGGATTTGATGCATTCATCGACGGTTGTGCCATAGATTTACTCACTTCCATGAATTTGTATACACAGTACGAACTATGTAAAAAGTGAAAAATTCTCACAAAAACGTGCAAATTTTCCATATTTTGAAATTTCTTTAGGTCCGATTTTTAAGGTTCGCTTAAGATCCGAACCGTTTGTATTTATACATATAGTATTGATGAGGATCTCCTTATTGTATAGGCTGTAAGAAATTCCTCACTTGTTATGTAGATGAAGTTAGTGAGAAATTTCTCACTTTTATAGGCTGCAATAAATTGCTCATTTGTTATGTAGTAAAATTAGTGAGAAATTTCTCACTTGTATAGGCTGTAAGAAATTACTTCCTCATTGTATGTAGATTAAATTAGTGAGAATTTTTTCACTTGTATAGACTGTAATCAATAGATAATGTGTTATGTAAATGAAATTAGTGAGAAATTTCTCACAAAAAAAATAAGAAATTCCCACATCACTTTGTCAAACCGAAAATCCCTTGATTATAGGGATATTAATTCCCTTATTCATGATCTCCTAAAAATACATTTCCCAAAACTGCATATAACACAATTTTGGAAGTTTTTTCAACTTACAAAATAGTATATACAAAAAAAAAAGTGAGAAATTCTCACATTACTCTGTTAAAACGAAATCCCTTGATTTTAGGGATATTAATCCCCTTATCCATGATCTCCTAAAAATTCGTTTCCCATAACTATATATACACGATTTTGGAAGTGTTTTGAATATACACAACTATCTCTCTCTCTCTCTCTCTATATATATATATGAATTTCGTACTATATTAAGAGAATTTCTCACCTTTTTCTCAACAACCTTCAATAAGGAATCTTCTTGTTTTTAGCACTTAGTATTTAGTCCTAATATAGACACTTAACTAGCAAACAAATTTGAAAGTTGAGTAAAATAAAGAAACTTCTTGGAAAACAAAATGAAAAACCATGCATACGATATGTGAAATTAAATACATTCATGTGAATTTCTCATACTGTTTACAGAAATTCTCACATTTTTCTTATCAACCTTTAAACTTCCACGCAAGATTATTTGTTATTTTTTTTATACGAAACAAATAACCATGTTTACATGCAGATTTAAAAAGGATCTTTTTTTAAACACAAATCAGCATAATTTTTGGGATACAGCACATTATCCATGATCTCCTATAAATCCTCTCCATTTATTAACTACATTATTTAGACTTTTTTGAATTTCACATGTTTGCTTATATGTGAATACATATAATCAGTTATGTATAGATATCTATATATATCACAAGGGTATAATGGTCCAGAATTGAACTAACTATTTAGGAATAGAGACTAATTATTGATTCCTATTGCAAATTAAGGATTAATTTCTGAAAACCAAATCAAGTAAGGATCAATTTCTATTAATGGCCATAATTAGGGACCAAATCTTATATTTCTATTCTTTAAATTCATATGGAAAGACAAGTCTAAAGTGAATTCAAAGATGTAGTGCCATATATTTCAGACTCTCTTGTAAAACTTGGCCTCCCCATTTCTTTAAATTCATGAAAAGGCAAGTCTAAAGTGAATTCAGAGATGTAGTGCCATATATTTCAGACTCCCTTGTAAAACTTTGCCTCCCCATTTCTTTAAATTCATGAAAAGACAAGTTAGGATGAAAATGGGTGATCTCCATAGGATTTGTCAGAGAGTTACTTGGGTTCTTTGATTCTTTAAGTTTGATGGTTAAGATTTATGTTGTTAACTGATTTTCTCTTGTTTGAATGTTGCTGATAATTAATATATGTGCACTGGATCAACAACAGGTGTTGCAATATTAGATAATTGTATAGTTTCTTTTTGTAGATTATTATTACTTGTTTTGGATAAGTTAAAGTGGTAATTTCCTATTTTAGCTAATAGATATGATTAGTTATTAATAACCTTCCCTTGTGGAGTTTTAGATAATTAGAGTGCCAAACTCTAGTTTGTTATTTTCAAGATACTGATATACTGAAGTTGCAAAGTCCCAACCTTTTTAGAACTTCAGGTGACATTCAATAGATTACTGTCAAATATTATTACAGGTGAAGGAGCTTGAAGATGGTGTTACTCTGTTAATGGAAGCTTCTGAGCATGTTGAATATTCAAACTTGTTTTGAAAAAAGCTAAGTTTAGAGAAGCTATCTGGGTATGTTATTCCACAAAATCTTACTTTATTACGTCAGTTTAGAGAAGCTATCTGGGTATGTTATTCCACCAAGTTTGAAAAAATCTAACGTCTATTTTTTGCTTGAATTAGGGAAGATAAACACCATACATTGAATTTTTGAACTTATTTTGTTTTACTTTTTCAGTTTGTGTTGTAGAGTGCCTTTTTTTTTTTTTAAATATTTTTTCTGTTACTGATGTTAGAAATTGCAAATTTCCTATATCCCTCCATCCCCTATAGGTCTTCCATGATAAACACTATGAGCATGTTGCGGTTTTTTCTTCTCTACTTTTTCTCCCCCGGGAAAACATGGTTTAGCGTTTGTTACTTAATAAGGCTACTCCTAGAAGAGAACTTAAAAGTATTTTTATGACATTTCGAGATGGCTTAATGGTTTGAGGCATCTTCTTTAGCACAAGCAAGCCAAAAGTTACCAATGAGAATTGGTTCTAAGTTACTTAATTTTTCTATAGCGTTGGTAAGTCTAGATAATCAGAATTGGTTTTAAGTTGTTTAATTTTTCTATACCATTGGTAATACGAAACATGGAGTAAATTAATAACCATGAGTCCTTTTTTTTAACTTGAAAATGGATCATTAATATTTGATTTGTTGTTTCAGTATTATATCTTATATTTTGCTGCTTAAATTTGACGAGGCCGATGCTATTATTTGGACAGGGAAGGGAGATGATGAATGCTGTAGTTTACCTCGAACTGCCACCTGAGTTGGTGAAATAGCCGCAACTAATGTCAAGAATTACTCCATCAACAATCGTCAACTTCACGTGATCAAGCCTTTATTTTTTATTTTATTTTTATATAACTTTTATCAGCACTTTTGATTTTCCATTGGGCCATAAGTTTAAATGAAGTTTGGAGCAAAACAAAATTACTAATTTTCATATTGTACTTCTATCATTTGTGAAATTGACTATTGATATGAGTAGTTGTCTCAATTGCTTGAATTTGCATCATTTTCAAAATTTTTGTTTGTGATTCATAGGTTAATTATAACACCCATAATCGTGTTAATGCATTTCATTGCATTGTCTTGCATAATAATGTGATGTGTTGTGCATTTTGGCACATGTCTGAGTGAGTTTTGACTCACGAGGCGATTTGGGTGTCTGTATTAGAGAACCCTTTGAGACGGTGTGAATGAGTGTTTTGTTGTAGTGACGTCTCTCCGAGATTGAGACGATCACTGTGGAATACCTTAAATATTTATATGGAAATAAATGTTTACTTGTGTATTTCAATATCTATATTATTTCTTGTTTAGAATTTATATCTGTTGTTAGTTTTAGCATCATGGTGAGGACGAATTAACACGCTATTAATTTGGTAGGCTAACTAGTAATTTCATAAAAATTATGTAGAAATTCGCGTTTTAGCAACCAAACGGAACTTAGTCAGAAACTTTTATAATTTTGAAGTTTCACTCGTGAAGCTATGAATTAGCTGTGTAGAAAGTTTCGGAGACTGTTTATGAGTTTTGAAAACTCGTGGGGAGGTAAACACAATTTTAGAAAATATTGCCTATATATAGAAAGCTATGACTTTCATAATTTTCATAACTTCTAACCTAAAACTCAAAAGGAGGCCAAAGGGAGATATAGTTGCTTCGAGCTTTCCGACGCCAAACGACGACCTTCTGTCAGTCTGTTTTCTCCCAGATTTCATATTCAAGCTCCTTGAGGTAAGAGCTTCGTTTTGATACCTATTAGGCCTTGTTTGGTCAAGTTTTTTGAAAAAGCCTTTTTCTAGAATTTTTCATAAAAGCTAATAATCGGACTTTTGATCCGTAGGAACTTTACTAGAAGCTTTTCTACATGTTCTTTGTGTACGGGTTTTCCTTTGATCATAGTTTAAGAGCGTTATTTGGAGGTGAGTGATTCAACTATGTTTTTGGGAATGATTTCTTGACATGTATTCATGTTTTGTATGAATAGCATGTGTTAATTTATAGATATATTGTGTAATTCATATTGGGCAATTATATTGATAAGTAGGCCCAATAGCACGGTGAAATGGTTTGTTTACCGCGAGCATGGTGTTATGTATTTGGGCATGTTGAGTTGCTTATTTGGGTCAGAAGGAGCACGTGGTCACCGAGCCATTTTGTGGAGCCGATATAGGCATTAAGGTCGCACGATTGAAGAGAAGAATCGTGGGTCTTACCCTTTCGCATGGACTTATTGGCGAGGAGTCGCGGATTGGGAGTATGGACGGGTACGTGAGTCTCCGGCGACTAGTATGAAATGTAGAGATGTGAATACGAGCATGTTTGTCATTCATATGCATATATTGTTTTATTCACTAAGCGTTAGCTTAAACAAATCGAAATATGTGTGGTTATTTAAATAACCATTGCAGGTATTAATGTCGTCGAGGAATCGGAGGAGTGATTGCGGGGTGTTGGGAGTTCACTTAGATGGCTGCTCGTCGTGCTTATCCCATAGTTTTGAAATCGAGAACGTTTGTTACCTTGCTTTCATAAAGAACTTGTAATAGAATTGAATAGTAGATTGTATTGGAATCTATAGATTAGAAGCTCTGGATGTGTTTTGAAACGTTATTATATATCGCGTATGTCTTTTCATTTGTTAGAGTTGTGAAAGAACTCATGAGCTTGGATTTAAGTACGTAAAGGAGTCGATAGTTCATGTTTATGCAAGTCTTGGTGCATGTTTGGGATTTGTGCCAAACACGTCCTTAACATGTTCAGTAAATGTTTTCCTTCAAGTGGCATGTTGATATATATGTTTAAATAACTTTCATAAAGTTTCGGAAGAATTGGAATTGGATATGGCACTTTTTGTCGCGTCAAAAGTTGGACAGAAACAAGTGGCTTTGCTGTCAAAGGACTTTCGACCGGTCGAAGGGACCTATTCGACCGGTCGAATGCCCCTCTGCTTGAAACTTCAGTAAAGGCACTTGGTCGAAGGGACTTTCGACCAGTCCAGATGCCCCCTGTTAGCTTGTTTGTTCTCCTACTTCCAAATATTTTTAAAAGTTCTAATTACAAACTTAAGCTTCTTTTGAGACCCTTTTAAGGAAAAATTTGTCGGATCAAATTTTGAAGCCTCCGGGTGACAAGTGTATTTTCGGTTGGCTCCGGTACGTACTAGAACGAGAGTTATGTTTCTTTTCCGCTGCGTATGTCCTTAAAACTAATTTTTTGGGAACATTAATGAATTGATTTAGCTTCGGTGGCGTGCCACGGGCTTCGGTTTCGCTATTGTGGGACCGGGCTGTGACATTAATTGCTTGAAAAAATGTAAGTTTTCAATGAAAAATGTTAATTTTCCATGGAAAATTATTGCAATCAAATAGGAAAAAAGCTATTTTCCATGGATAATGACTATTTTTCACTGGAAAATAATGACAATCAAATAGCAAAACTAGATTTTCCATGGAAAATGGTAGATTTTCCAGCTAGAAAATAATTGCAATCAAACAACCCTAAATTTTATTTCCACGGAAAATTTTTCCAAGTAAAATAATTCCATGGAAAAAAAATTCTTTTTAACCCATTTTCTACATTGCAATCAAACGCACCCTAAAAGTAAAAGTTAACAATTTACATTATTCTGTGACTAAGACCCAAAGATTACATTTTTAGCCTAGCTCCTCCATTATATTTTACAGCATTATACTATTATTTTTGTACAGATTCATGTGCTATAGACACCACTAATGAGACCTTGATTGAAACCACAATACTTGGGAAAAAGCTGGAAAATAAGACTAATGGGCAAATTGTTTCTTTACAGAAGTAACTCGCATGAAAATTGAAATGTGAAGAAGCAGTAGTATTTGAAAGCATCACAATTAGGGGTGTAAAAAAAAAAAAAAAAAAAAAGCCCGTCAGGACGGGCGACCTGAAAAAACGGGCCTTAAGCTCGGCCGAAGCCCGGGGTAGGGCTAGTGTCACACCCGTTCCAGAAATTTTATGATTTTGAAAATGCATCCTTTGAGATTTTGAAATTATTAATGTTATTAATAATTTGAGTTGGGATTGACTGTGAGTCAATGGTAAGGTGTCAGTGAGGACACGAGAACATGGTAGTTCGTATGGCATGAGCATGAGTAAATGGCATTTATATGATTTAAATGTTATTTGACTTATATGGTATTTTGTGAATAGTGAATTATACCTGTGTAGTATAATTTCTGGTATTTTTGGTATTGGTTGTTAACATTTTGAGAACTGTGGTGAGAACGTGAGTGATTTTTTCGTTTAATTAAAAAGTTAGGTTGTGTAGAGATTCTACAGAATATAATTTTCGGACGTTATTTTTTTTTTGGACCAAACGAAACCTAGTCGAAAACTTTTGAAAGTTATAGTTTTCACTCGTAAGGGCATAAAATGGAGATGTGCGAAGTTTCGGGAGTTAATTAGAAGTTTGAGGAACTCGTGGGGAGGTAAACGCAATTCCCGAAGAGTTTTTCTATAAATAGGTGGGGGATGAGATTTCATTCTCATCCAAAACTCACAAATATCTAGAGAGAGAAGAGAGAAAGGAGATTTGGTTGCCACGAGCTTGTCGGCGACATACGACGACCTTCCGTCCGTCAGATTTTCTCCAGATTCAAGATTTGAACTCGTGGAGGTAAGACCTACGTTTTGATACTACTTAGGCCGTGTTTGGCCAATTTTTGTAAAAATCTTAACTCTAGACTTTTCGGAAAAACAGGTATAAACTTGTAGGAATTTTCTCAAATTCGAAATCCGACGATTATTTAGCCTCCTAGACGATCCTTCAAAGTTTGGGGAAAATCGCACGAGGTTATTTGAAGTCCTAACTTATGAAATATAGAGAAATACATGTTTTATATTTCGACGACGAAATTGAGACCCGGGCGAAATCCATGTGTTAATTGTAGGCCCGTTAATTATGCACGCGTTAATTTGTGAAAAGCATGTCTAAATTTACGCGAGCATGTTGAGTTGTCTATGTGGGTCAAAGGGGAGTCTTATACAAATTCATGCCGGAGTAAGCTTCTCGATGTTTGAGAATTTTAGTAGCGATGGCTACTGTGCATGGTTGTAGGCTTGGACTTGCCATGGCACTTGTGGGGATGTAATGGTTGTAGGCTTGGACTTGCCATTGACATCGCGGTTTAAGGCTTGGACTTGCCGCTACCGGATGAATGCGTATTTTCCTCCCTAGAGACTATTGATATGATTTATGAGATTAAAGCATGTTTTGTCATATATCGCATATGTTAGACTTGTACGCTCAGCATATAGCTGAGCAGTGGAGATGTACTCCAATGCAGGTAAGAGGAAAGACAAGAAGAATCGTGAGGAGTGAGGCCAAGGAACGCCAGGGAACCACAATTGTATATGCTTTTGTTTTAATCCTAAAACTTGTGTAAGGATTGGAAATTCGTAAAATGTTGTAATAGATCTTTGGATTAGTTCCTTGGTATTGTAATCTTATAATTGAACGTCTGTAGTTATGTTTTGAATGTTGAAAATCAGTTATGGCTGTGATTGTGGTTGGTGTAGAGAAGTATGAGTTGTTAATATTTCATTTCAGGCTGCCCAGCAGGGGAGCAGTCGACTGGACCCAAGATCAGTCGACTGGATCTCATGTGTTTGAGACACTGAAAGTGAATAGTAAGAGAAGCAGTCGACTGGACCTTGCATTAGTCGACTGAGGCACTGTTGGTTTTGGCTACTGCTTTTAATAATGGCAAAACCAGTCGACTGGACCTCCAGATCAGTCGACTGGACCCCTTTTGAAAATGTTACATTTTGATTCTGCTTAGCATAGTCGACTGGGGACTTTGATCAGTTGACTGAGCAGTCGACTCGGTTCCCTGATCAGTCGACTGAACCTCTGTTTTCAAAACTGAGTATTTTGGATGTGTTTCTAATTGGCCAAAACTTTTTATAACTCTGATTCCAATGGATTTTACAAACTCAGAGGGTCATGTTCCCTAAGTTTTAAATACCCAGGGTTGTTTTAAAGTTATTTCCGCTGCGTATTGTTATATGATGTTTGGATGAGCCTTGATGGCGTGCCACGTGTCCTATTTCCGCGCGTAGCAGGATGGGTCGTGACAGCTAGCCCGGCCGTAGGCCCTAGCATCCCGAGTAGGGCCTGGGCCTCTCTTGAAGCCGAAACCCGGCCCAAGGCCCTACCTGAAGCCCGCATAAAAGTCCGGCTAGAAGCTTTCAACAATTAAAATAGTTATTTCCAACCTAAAAAAAAAAATGGTTACATATATAATAGTAGTTATGCAATTTTAGGATAAATTTAAAGCACTCATGCATTTAGGTTCTACCTTAGGGCCTAGAGTTGGGCCTGGATTGTGAACTTCTAAGCCTGATCCTAGCCCAATCCAGCCCGAAAAGAGACACGAGTCTATGGGCCAAAGCCTAAGCCCGGTCAATATTGGGTCTGGCCTAGACTGGTCAATTTGACATCCCTAATTACAAATATTAACACATATATAGTTGAAGTTTGATGTACATTATTGGACTAATTATCTAACAACTTAAACTTGTGGAATAAGTGGTAACTTTAACACCTTCTACAGAAGCATGGACATTACTCATTTGAAACAATTGAGTAGTAATGGAAATTTGGTTTCCATCCTTGGATAAGTTTCCACTTTCTAGTAAGGATGGTCTACGGTTTTCTGTATGCATAGTGTGCTTTAAATGTGATGACTCTTACTTTAAATGTGATAAATTGTGAAAAGGGTTGTACAACTAGTTGTGTCTCTAGCATTATTGTTTCTGTATATAACAACAAATGTCCTTGAATTGGGAAATTTGTTGATTAAGTATATGAGAAAGGGAAGAGGGTAAAAATGGCATTCGGTATTTAGGTATGTTAGTGCAAAATTCTGGCAGGGAGTTAAAATCTATTAAATGGTCGATTTGATTCACCATTCATCTGAATTTAATTTCAAATATGTTTTGATGCCAATAGTACTCGAAGGGCATTTCTACGTACAGCGGACTACCTTAACTATAGGCTATAGCTAGGTGTGAAAGCAACTCCAATGTCCTAGTTCAATGTATAGTTCCATTACACATTCTTTACACACATATATATATATATATTCTTCTGATATAAGCATTATAACCGTTTTTCACTAATACTAATACCTCTGGACAAAAAAAAAAGGGTTAATTATATGGACCTTTCTTCTATATTATAAAATTACACAGATCTCCTCTCTAGCAAAAAATTATTATTTTACCGTTACATTGTTTACCATACATTGTTTTCCAATTTACTAAACTATGCATACCTATCTCTACTACTGTGTATATATATGTAGATATAGATATCGATATAAATATACAAGTACATAGATAATATATGGACAACCAATGTAGCACCTGAAGAGATTCAGAAGACGAAGAAAACTCAAAAGATGATTGTCATTTATTTTTCACTAACCCACTTTACAAGAGTTATCAATTATATACACAGAGAGCCTTTTTACAGAGTTAACAAACTAACAGAATATATCAACTTGAGAAACAGAATCTGTTAGGAACTTAAGTGAACTGATGAGCTGGCAAAGGCGTGTTTGGTTGCTCTTGGTTAATAGCCCCCTGTAAGCTGATGGGTGGAGACGCCACCATCAGTTTGGTCTTGAGATGAAGAAACCGAGTCGAGGAAAGGCTCTTCGTGAAAATATCAGCTAGTTGATCAGTACTGGAGACAAAGGCAACGGTAACATCCTTTTTCACCACTTTTTCACGTACAAAATGATAGTCCAGTTCTATGTGCTTAGTGTGAGCATGAAATAAGGGATTGGAGGCAAGTGCAATAGCAGATTGATTGTCACACCATAATATAGGTATATGAGAAAAAAAACTTGTAAATCTCTCATCAACATCTGAACCCAGGTAAGTTCAGCAGTGGTGGAGGCCAAGGCCCGATACTCAGCCTCAGTGGAGCTACGAGAAACCGTAGGTTGCTTCTTGGCCCCCCAATGAATGAGATTGGTACCCAGAAAGAGGACAAAGCCAGTAATAGACCTTCTATCAACAGGATCACCTGCCCAATCAGCATCACTGTAAGCTGTTAATTGAAGATGACCAGGTTGGTATTACAAGCCTTGTGTGACTGTTCCTTTGAAGTATTGAAAAATCCTCTTAACAGCAGTAAAATGAGTGTCGGTTGGACTGTGCATGTACTAACAAACATTATTCATAGCGAAGGCTAAATTTGGTCGAGTAAACGTTAAGTATTGAAGAGCACCAACGACTCTACGAAACTTAATAGGATCAGAAAGTAAATGACCTTCATTTCTACTTAGCTTAGTAGTAGTTGCTGAAGGAGTTGAACTAGGTTTACACTCAGCCATACCAAATTTCTGAAGCAAATCTCTAGCATACTTTTCTTGACTTAAAAAAATGCTCTGAGCAGAATAATGGATCTCTAAGCCAAGAAAGTAGTGAAGGCGACCTAGATCCTTCATATCAAATTCCTATTGAAGTTAAGCTTTAAGTTGCTTAATGAACTCCGGATCAATCCCAGTTAAGATGATATCATCCACATATAATAGAAGAACTATAAGACGAGAGGAGTGTGTTCTAAAAAACAGAGAGGGGTCGGCAACTGAGGAATGAAAACCCAAGGTCTGGAGGTAGTGGTAAACCTTTCAAACCAAGCTCGGGGAGCTTGTTTCAAGCCATAGATTGATATATTGAGTTTACAAACATGTTTGGGATCGAGAATTTGGATGAGTAAATCGAGGAGGTTGAACCATGTAGACTTCTTCCTTTAAAAAGCCATGAAGAAAAGCATTTTAAACATCCAATTAGTTTAAGGACCAATTGAATTGGGCTTCTAAAGAAATGGCCAATCTAACCGTGGTATGTTTGACAACGGGACTGAATGTTTCGTCATAGTCCAAGCCAGCCTCTTGGTGGAAACCCTTAGCAACTAAACTAGCTTTATGCCTAGAAAGCGTCCCATTGGAGTTAAATTTCAGTTTATAGACCCACTTACAGCCTACAATATTTTATCGGGAGGGGGAGGGACCAAAGTCCAAGTATTTTGCTTAAGTAAGGAGCTGAATTCCTCTGCCATAGCTAATTTCCACTCAGGATATTTTGAGGCTTCAGTAAAGGAGGTAGGTTCAATAGACTGAAAAAGACATGGGCTGAGAGAGCACCTTTCCTCTTAGAGATACCAGACTTGGCTCGTGTAGTCATTGGATGAGTATTAGCAGTAGTGGAAGAAAGAGGAATGGGATCAGCGAAGGAGGGTTGAGAAGAGGAAATTAAAGGTGTAGGAGATGAAACAGAATCTGTAGAAAGGAAAGTAGAAGATGGAGAAGAGGAAAAAGGACCCAGGGAAGAAGTATTGAAAGAAGATAACCAAGGGGAAGAATTTGGGAAAAGGAAAAAAGAAGAAGAAGAAGAAGAAGAAGTGGTGAAAACATTGTGAAAGGGAAACACAAGGTCATCAAAGACAACATGTCGACTGATAAAGGTTTTCTCAGTTAATAAATCATAGCAGAAGTAGCCTTTGTGATTGAGAGTATAACCTAAAAAGAGACATTGCCGAGTTCGAGGTTGAAGCTTATTTGAATTATAAGGTCTGAGAGGTAACATGCACAACCAAAAATCCTTAAACAAGAATAATTAGGCTTGATGTTAAATAGTAACTCATAAGGAGACTTATTTGCGGTGTTTGAGCTAGGAAGTCTATTTATGAGAAAAGCAGCAGCGGAAAAAGCATGATACCAAAACTTAAGTGGCATAGAGGCATAAGACATAAGTGTAATTGATGTTTTGACAATGTGCCTATACTTCCACTCAGCTATACATTTTGCTGAGGAGTGTATGGGCAAGATTTTTTATGGTGAAACCAGAATTAGTGAGAATGGATTAAAAGAGATAACAAATTTATTCACCACCACCATCTGTCCTGATAATCTGAATAGTAGTATATAACAAATTTTCAATGTAAGCTTTATACTTAACAAAAATAGCAACAACATCAGATTTATTGAAAAGGGGAAAAATCCAATAGTACTTGGTACAATTATCTATGAAAGAGACATAGTACCTAAAACCTTAAACAAATTTGGAAGGTGCTGGCCCCCAAACATCACTACGCACTAAATGTAAAGGGTAAGGGGAAGTAGTATAAGAAATAGAAAATGGCAGCCTGGACATTTTGCCATGCAAACAAGAATCACATATGGTGTGGTCAAGAGAATGTTCTTCTTTGCAGATTTGATACTGATGAAGAACAAGTTGCAAAACTTGATTAGAGGGATTCCCCAAGTGTGAGTGCCAGAGATGGTGTGAAACCTTGTTGCCAAGATTAGCTATCAAAGGTGAGCTGAGGGAGGACAATCCATGAATGGGATACAGTCCATTATCACTGAGTCCCTGGTAAAGGACCTTCCCCGAAGAATTGTCCTGGATTCAAAAGTGATTAGCATAGAAAATGAAATGACAATTGTTATCTTTGCATAGCTGATGAACTGAAAGAAGATTAGTAGCTATAGAAGGAATTCTAAGTATTTGATTCAAGGAAAAGGGGTAGGAATTGGTATGTAGAACAACTTTACCAGTGTATGAGATAGACAATCCTTGACCATTTCCAATTGAGACGTCAGCTCCAGCATATGCTTCTATAGGAGAAAGAGAATTAAGATCTAGAGTAATATGAGCAGTGGCTCCAGAGTCAGAGATCCAGCTTTCTGTGTTCTTCATTGGTTCATGAATAGTGGTGGCCATAGCGGACAACTGAGCAGGAGGAAGTCTGCCGTGAAAGGCATAATTCATATGATTGTAACAATCAATCGCAGAATGGTTTGGCTTGTTACAAATCTGGCAAATAACAGATGGTTTCTTGAAGTAATTTGGACCTGAAGAAGCTGTAGATTGATAAGATGAGGTACGATTTGAGAAGTTTGGATTTGAGAAATTTGGGGGGAAATGATTACGTTCACTCTGAAATTGATTTGATCTTCCTCGAAAATTATTTCTGCGACCTCCAAACCTACCTAGCTAGACCACGATTAGGGGAATTTCCCCTTCCAAAGCCTTGAAAATGTTGAGGTCTGGACTGAAAATGACCATTATGATTAGTAAATGATGCCATAGCAGAGAACTGTGACTCTTGAAGAGAAACTATATGAAGAGACTCAATAGTCTGTTCTTCACTTTTCAGTAGAGAATGAAAATCATCTAGAGATAGATTCTAGACCGACTTGGTGCTTTAAATCCATTGTACTCAGGTGGTAAACCATTAAGAGTGTACAACAACATGTCTTCATCATCAATTTGAACAGAAACATTAGCCAATTTGTCTCGTTGATTTTCTGAATGTATGAGTCGATGTTATCTGATTTCTTCGTAATTGTTTGCAGATCTGACTTCAACTGAAGGATGTTTGACCTAGAGATCGAAGAATATTGTCGCTCAAGTGCAATCCAAACTTCTCTAGAAGAGGTTTTTCCAACAACATGAGAAAGTGTATTCTCAGTTAATGTCGCATTCAACAAGGTAATTAAGGCTTGATCTTGAATCAGCCATGCTTGAAAATCAGAATTAACAGTGCTAATCTCTTGACCTGTTGAATCACATACGAATTGAGATGGACACGGTTTTGATCCATCAAGAAATCCGAAAAGTGAGTTAGTTCGAAGAACCGAAGAGATCTGATATCGCCACAAAATGTAATTCGAGTTATCAAGCTTAAATGGAACCAAATTTGTGATATTTTAGAGAAGAAAAAGAGGATTAAACTGTAGAAGGTTATTCGATGAAGATGAATTAGATGAAGAAGACGAAGATGATGCCATTGTTGAACATTTGTTCACAGTGGCTCTGATACCATGAAGAGATTCAGAAGATGAAGAAAACTAAAAAAACGAATCTCATTTATTTTTCACCAACCCACTTTACAAGAGTTATCAATTATATGCACAAAGTGCCTTTTTAACAAGTTGACGAACTAACAGAATATATCAACTTGAGAAACAGAATCTGTTAGGAAGTTAAATGAACTGATGAGCTAGCAAAGGCGTGCTTGGTTGCTCTTGGTTAATGGCACCCATGTGGCAGAGTTAAGTGTGGTGGATCCTACTGTCACATGAGTGCCACATAGGATGCCACATCCTTTTGTGAGCATCTTTTTGTGACTCTTTTGTGACTCTAGCATTACTCTTTGAATTTACATATACTCCCTCTATCCCATTTTATGTATCTCTTTTTCTATTTTTGATTGTCCCAAAACTATTGTATCATATGCCTAATCCTTACGTCAAACAGTAGCTCGACTATGAAACTTAACTATCCGGAGGTTATTATTTGTCCATGTGCAGCATTATTGCTGTTTAATACATTAGCTATGTGCTCTGTGTATGTTTTTTAATTTGCGGACATTTTTCTGGTCCTCTAATTGGACGTTTCAAAAGAGTGCAGTAAATGCAATTACTGTGTGCACTGCATTAATTCTAAGAGAGGTTGTCAAGATGGATGTGATATATATACTTCGTTTACTTGTAATATGGGGTTTTGTTGTATTGTTATTCTGTTTAGGTGCTGGTGCTGCTCACCTTCCCACCAAGTCGTGGATGAGGATGAAGATGATGGTGTTTGCTAATGGCCTTTTACTAGAAGAAATGTGACAGAATGGCTGTATAATAATTAATCTTAGCACTTAATTACTACTATTTAGGTTCATGTTTGTTTGTGCTAATGTTTATGTGATTTTGATCGTGATTGGTAGAGCTGCTTAAAAGTAGAAATGTATATTCTGGCTAGGGTGTTTGCTTAATATGTTATGGAATTGATCAAACATAGAGATAAATGTACTTTTTTAATTGGCCCAACTGTTTTTTTGACTGAATGTGTTTTTTTTTTTTTTAGCTGAAACAAATCGATCAAAAAACAGTTTAGACCACCAAAACTGCTTAAAATGGATAAATAAGAAATAACAAATGAGCTCTCAGTACCTAAATATGCATAAGCTTATATACCATACTTGTTGGTGCAGATTAAATTGTTAAGGTACAATTTCATCATAATTAATAGGGACGTAAGCAAACCGACTGAACCGATCGGAGGTCAGTTTTAAAAAATTTCACAAAATGTAGAAACCAAACCGAGCTGATACTTTACACCAAACTGAATCGAAATTGACCGATTTTACTAAAAATTGGATCAAATTGAACCGTTTTCACCCCTAATAGTAGTCAACTAGACGAATGACAATTGGCATCAATAAAATGTTCCAATCCTAAATTCTCATACTTTATGGTCATAGAGTGAGAGTATCACATCATTATAAGAGTATATCCAATGGTATATCATGTTTACTTCCAAATTGTGACACGATGTTCCAAATACCCCTCTCTCTCTCTCATAAGTTACAAAAATACTACACACAACCTATTTTATCATAACCCATTTTATAATTAGGACATCTTGACCATTGATTTTGGTGGATCCCGTGCAGGACTCATGTGGGATCCTCATGAGGCCCATCAAAATCAATGACCAGAATATACAATTGTAAAATAAATTGTGAAATAGATTATGTGTGTAGCATCACTCCATAAGTTAATAGATGTTGGAAGATGAAGTTAGCAAGGAGGATGACCTTCAAAAGCTACATGACCAAAAAACAAAAAAAGATTAAGTACATTTTATACTCTTGTAATTTGCACCTTTTGTCATTTGGTTTTTGAGTTTTTTATTTTGTTAATTTCGATCCTTAATTTTTCTGATTTTGTCATTGTTGTCTATCTGTCAGGAACTATTAAAAAAACTTACAGATCTATCACGTGTGTGGCACTCTTTATTGGAAGGCAAATATGTCATTGTTGACTATTATTGGTAAGAGAGAAAAGATGAAACTCCAACAAATTGGAGAGAGAGCCAGAGTAAATATTGAATGCAAAGGGATACCAGGTCATCATTTTTAACGCATTTATCCATTTTCAAAATTTTGCTTGGGTGGCAAGGACTTTTCTAGAAATAGAAGGACAGGTGGGTAAGTAAGAGTTTTTTTATTGGTTTATGATATCATATCACTTAAATGACAGTTGCATTTATTTTCTGAGAATGAGAAATCAAATATTAATATTTACTGCAATAGTATTCTTGGGAGAAATATTTAATTTGATGGTTATACCACGTAATCTGTCACAGCCCGGTCCCACAATAGCGGAACCGAAGTCCGTGGCACGCCACCGAGGCTAAACTAATTCATTAACGTTCCCAAAATTAGGTTTGAAAAACACACGCAGCGGAAAACAAAATACAATTTAAAATCAGAGGTTCAGTCGACTGCTCAGTCGACGGGAGAAGGCAGGGAGTTTTCACAAGGTTTAATAGCAATTCCAGTCGACTGAGGCTGGGGGTCCAGTCGACTGAGGCGGGGCCCAGTCGACTGCTTTTGCTATAAAAAGAAGCAGTAGCTAACAGATACAAGGATCCAGTCGACTGAATCAGGGATCAGTCGACTGCTCCCCTGACAGCAGCACATTAAGCAGCATTTCAAGTTTTAAAAGCTTTCTAACTTTCACCAATGATCAACCATTCAATCCAAACTCAACCCAAAGTGATCCTGGCTGTATTAAAACATTTCTAAAGCAAGATTACAACATGTCACTAACTATTACAACGGTTTAAATCCATTCTAACATACCAAATTAATTATGGTTTAAAACAACCAAATTCTTATTACAACATTCCTATTATCCCAAAACTACAAGATCATCATTCAAGTTGCCTTCCAAAAGAACTCCCAACCCACATGCTCACTTCTCCGATTCCTTGCCAGCATTAACACCTGAAATGGTTATTTGAATAACCACACATATTTTGATTTGTTTAAGCTAAAGCTTAGTGAATAAAACAACATATGTACATGAATGATAAACATGTCCGCATTCACATCTCTACATTTCATACTAGTCGCCGGAGACTCACGTGCCCATCCATACTCCCAATCCGCGACTCCTCGCCAATAAGTCCACGCGAAAGGGTAAGACCCACGATTCTTCTCTTCAATCGTGCGACCTTAATGCCTATATCGGCTCCACAAAATGGCACGGTGACCACGTGCTCCTTCTGACCCACATAAGAAACTTAACATGCTCAAATACATATCACCATGCTCGCGGTAATCAAAACATATCACCGTGCTATTGAGCCTACTTATTAATACAAATGCCCAATATGAACTACACAATATATCTCTAAGAATTAATACATGCTATTCAAACATAACATGAATACATGCCAAGAAATCATTCCAAAACATAGTTGAATCACTCACCTTCGATTTACGCGCTTAAAATATGATCCAAAGAAAACCCGTGCACAAAGAACGTGCAGAAGTCCGTCTAGTACAATTCCTATGGATCAAAATTCCATTTATCAACTTTTATGAAAAATTCTAGGAAATAACTTTTCGAAAAACTTAGCCAAACAGGCCCTAATAGGTATCAAAACGAAGCTCTTACCTCGAGGAGCTCGAATATGAAATCTGGGAGAAAACTGACTGACAGAAGGTCGTCGTTTGGCGTCGCAAAGCTCTAAGCAACTAAATCTCCCTCTAGCCCCCTTTTGGCCTCCTTCTTGAGTTTTAGGTTAACACTTATGAAAATATCTCAACCATCTCTATCTATATATAGGCAAGACTATTGGGAAATTACGTTTACCTCCCCACGAGTTTTCCAAACTCCTAATCAGTCTCTGAAACTTTCTATACAGCTTATTCATAGCTTTACGAGTGAAACTTCAAAATTATAAAAGTTTGCGACTAAGTTTCGTTTGGTCGCTAAAACGCGAATTTTTACATGACGTTTCCGAAGTTGATAATTAGCCTACCAAATTAATAGCGTGTTCATTCGTTCTCACCAGGATACTAAATCTAACAACAGAAATAAATTCTAAGCCAGAAAATAATACAGATATTGCAATACACAGGTAAACATTTATTTTCAGATAAACATTTAAAGTGTTCCACAGTGACCGTCTCATACTCGGAGAGACGTCACAACAATAAATCCTCAATCACCACAGTTTCAGAGGGTTCTCTAATACATACACCCAAATCAACTCGTGAGTCAAAACTCACCCAAACATGTGTCATAAGACACGCCACATCACATTATCATGCATGACAATGTAATGCAAATGCAATAACACAAATGTGGGTGTTATAATACTCTCCCCCTTAAAAGAAGTTTGTCCCCAAACTTATACCTCATGTCTCGAAAAGGTGCGGATACTGAGTACGCATTTCATCTTCTATCTCCCACGTCATCTCTTCCGTAGTTTGGCTACGCCATAATACTTTCACTTTCGATATTACTTTATTTCGTAAGACTTGATCCTTCCGGTCTAAGATTTCTACCGGATATGCGACATACGTTAAATCACTCTAAATCTCATTCGATGTCGGAGTCATCACTTGATCTCTATCTTCCACTAATTGTTTGCGTAACAACGATACATGAAACACGTTATGAACTTGAGCATACTCGCTCGGCAAGTTCAAACGATAAGCTACGGGTCCAACTCTCCCAATAATCTCAAAAGGTCCTACATACCTCGAGTTGAGTTTCCCGTATCTACCAAATCTGGTTATTCCCTTTGAAGGTAACACCTTCAAATACACTAAGTCTCCCACATCAAATTCCAACGGTCGTCTACGCTTATCGGCATAACTCTTATACCTACTCTGAGCTGTCAGTAACCGTTGTCGAATTACCTTTATCTTATCCGTCGTCTCTTGTACAATTTGCGGCCCTTCAATCATTCTTTCTCCAACTTCCGTCCAACTAATCGGTGAACGACATACACGACCATATAAAGCTTCATAAGGAGCCATTCCAATACTCGACTGAAAACTGTTGTTATATGCGAACTCAATTAACGGTAGGTGGTCTTCCCAATCACCCTGGAAATCAAGTACACATAAACTAAGCATGTCTTCCAAAATATGGATTACTCTTTCTGATTGACCATCGGTCTGAGGATGAAAAGCTGTACTAAAGTGCAATTTGGTACCTGATCGGCGACGAATAGTTGCCGTTTATAGTCCTAAAAATACGCTTTGTTAGCCCATTTCATGTAATTATTAAGTGATTTTTAATAGGTATTCTATATTTTGTAGATTTTAGAGCTTTAACATGAAAATGCACAAAAATCCAATGATTAGTGGCTTTGGAAGTCATTCTGGGCTTAAAAGATGGTTCCGGTGAAGGAAGAATGTTGTAACAGCCTCGGAAAATTGCATTTTTGACAAGTAATAATTCAAATTTGAGAAATTTCTCCAGAGATATAAAATGTAGATCTTCGAGTTACGGACGCGTGGCCGCAAACGGTGAATCAATCTGAGGTCCGAGTCAAAAGTTATCGCAATTCTACGAAAGTGGTGCAGAGCAGCGAAAAATCTGAAAAAATTCTGGAAAATGCCCAGGTCGCTGGAGCGACCCGCGCGCGCGACCTGCTCGCACGACCCGCGCGAGCGACCCTTTGAAAAAGTCAAAGTTGTGTATTTTGAAGCCCTGAAGAGCCCTGTGCGATCCGAATTGGTTAAATACGTCCAGAAACGTAAAAACAGCAGTTTTAGCGCGATTTGACTTAGGAAAGCTTCCTAAATCCTTCCAAACTCTATACAAATCCTATTCTAAATCAACTTTAGATATACAAATCATTACACACTATTATACACATCAATATACAGCCATATTATACATTTTTTCCAGCCATTTTTGAAGGGAGAAAAAGCAAGGAGAAGAAGAAGAAGACCAAGGATTCCCATGGCCTCCTCCATCAACCTCTTGCTATTCATCAATTCTATGGACAACTAAACTCTAGATCTAGGGTTTCAATGAAACCCTAGCCAAGTAATAGGGTTTTATTTATGTTTTTATTTTAGATTTATTATGTATGGATGATGATTACATGTTTAGAGGATTTTTTATAATAAAATCGTACTTCTATTAATTAAATCATTACTTTCAAAGTTTATTCTTGTCTTAGATCTATTTTGACTGTGATGTGCTCAATGATCTATACTTGCTGTGCTTGTTTAGATTATTTATATGTAATGGTGCTTTATTGAATTGTGCTATCAAGTATCCGAATAGTCCATGCCTAGATTAGATGGATTATACCACAACCCTAGTTTAGTGTGGGATAATTCGTGCTAACCGAAGATGGATTATGTTGGTGCTTGAACCATAGTTATTTTCTTGACGGAGAAATTGGGCTTGTAGCTGCAATTCTCCATTATCATCCAACTTAATAATCTAATTGAATGCATAAATATTCCTATTATGAAGCTAGTGGTGGATTTGCAATCCTAGGTTCCTTTAAACATATTTAGAAAAATACTTTTAAATCACTTTCATAATTTAGATTTATTTTATTGTTCTTAGTTTAATTAAATTCAAAATCAAAATCTCGTTTTCATAATTAATTAGACTTAGGTTTTAAAATTAAAAGTCGTAGTAATTCAATCTCTGTGGGTTCGACCTTTACTTCCACACTACAAATCTTTAGAAAAGTAAAGTATACTTTTATATCTTGATATTGACAACATCAATTTTTGGCGCCGTTGCCTGGGATTGCAAATTACTACCTTTAGTTTTAGAATCTTAGTTTAGTTAATTCGTAAATATTTGAATAGGTACTAATTTTCTTATTTTCCGTTTTTGATTTTTAGTTACTAACTTTTCTTTTTATTTTATAGGTTATCGAGTCATCAAATTCCAACGTTTCCGAGTGGAGTAGCTAATTACATCAAAGGAGCTTACGCAAATAAAAAAAAAAAAAATCAAGTCATTTGCTTCCTTTGAAATTCACTTCAAACCACTGTAAGTCAGGGCGCTGTGACGCACTATTTGCATTAGTTTAGGAGTGATTGTTCAGGTGCATTAGCTAGGAAACCCGGGGCGCTGGGCTTGACGCGGTCATTGCATTGCAGGATAATATTCATGCATCATAGTAGTTGTGTGCCTGTTGTCTGATTTGCGTGATTATTTGCATTTATTTGAGTCAGTTTTTATTTTAGTTATTTTTCTTTTAAGTTTATGTTTGGTACGCGTTCAAGTAAACCTGAATTGCATTCTATCGATCTTGAACTTGAACGTACATTAAGAATTAACAAGTATTCAAACATAACTTCTAGAACTAGGTTAAACATAGACGACGAATTAACTCCGAAACCATCGTCGTTGTTTGAGTCCGAAATACGTAGTACTCTTAAAAACCTAAAGAAACCACGCTTTATTAACGTAGGACCTATTCCAATGGCCGACATTGGGAATAATCAGAATAATGGAAATAACGGAAATAATCCTAATATACCTCCACCTCCTCCGCTTAAAGATTACTTCATTCCTGCGACTTACACGCCACAAACATGTATCGACTTACCGGAGGCGACGGCATCTCACTTTGAGATAAAGTCGTCTACCATCTCGCTACTTCCTTCTTTCCATGGCCGTTTAAATGAAGATCCTTACCAACACTTGGGAGATTTTCAAGATATCTGCTCTACTTTGAAAATTCAAAACTTAAATGATGATGAATTAAAATTGCGGCTCTTTCCATTCTCTTTAAAAGATAAAGCAAAGTATTGGCTCCAATCTCTTGAGCCAAACACAATTAAAACTTGGGAAGCCTTACACACCGCATTTTTACAAAAGTTTTTTCCTATTATGCGTACAAATCGAATAAGAAAATCTATAACTAATTTTGTGATGCAAGATGGGGAAATACTTTATGACACTTGGGAGAAATTTAAAGAACTATTACGCTCTTGCCCACATCATCAGGTTCCTAAGTGGCAGTTGGTACAGGTTTTCTACGAGGGACTTATTCCCTCTGTCCGTAACACCGTCGATGCTGTTTGTGCGGGTACCTTCCTACACAAAAGCGCCGACGAGGCATGGAAGATTTTTGAAACGTTGAGCGAGAATTCGATGCATCAGGCTGTGTCGGTACGTTCTGAGGGATATCTTCTGCCACCCAAACGTGAGGTAAGGTTAGAGTCAAGTCATTCAATTGAATTTCAAGAATTATCTAAAAAGCTTGACCGACTAATGACAATGAACCAAACGATAGCCTCACCAGCTCATGAAGTGTGTGCATTATGTTCTGAACCTTCTCATAATATATTTGCATGTCCTTCCGCGTCTCAATTTCCAGAATTCGTAGAGCAACACCTAAACTCTATTCAACAATTCCCACGGAATAATTCTACTCCTATGCCGACTAATTTTCCTAATACGTACCGACCTCAATTTCAACAATATGGATATACACAAGCCAACTCTCTACCTCCTCCACCTCCACGCAACAATGCATTTGAGGAGAAGGTGTTGGCCTCCCTTGAAAATTTTGGGTCGGTGATTCAGTTAGTACACTCTCACACACAGTCCATCGCAAAGCTGGGGTCCCAAGTGGGACAAATAGCTAATACACTAAATCGTTTGACCGAGAGTAAGTTGCCAAGTCAACCTATTCAACATCCTAAGGGACAATGTGGGAAGGGGGGTTCGAATGAACAAGTAAATGCTGTCTCGACTAGGATGACTATTCGAGATGAGGAGATTGTTGTAATTTCGGATGAGGGTGAGAAAAATACAAATATAAATTTGAATAAAGAAATGGGTGAGGACGTGAGTAGGAAGAGAAAAGAAAATGAACCGGTCCCAACGAACTATGTTCCAAAGTTACCTTTTCCACCTAATATTGAGGGACCGACACATTTGTCTAAGAAAGGGTCAAAGGTTGAAGATATACTCGAGGTGTTTAGACAAGTACAGATTAATATTCCATTCCTCGATGCTATAAAACAAATTCCCGCTTACGCTAAATGTCTTAAAGACCTTTGCACTCAAAAGCGTAGATTGCGTAGTCATACTCCTAAAAAGGTCTTCCTCACGGAAAAAGTAAGCTCAATTTTTCAACACTCACCTCCAAAGTATAAGGATCCTGGTACGCCAACTATTTCATGTTTCATAGGTGACACTGTCATCCATAGGGCTCTCCTTGACTTAGGTGTGAGTGTTAATCTTTTACCTTATCACGTTTATAAACAACTAGGACTGGGTGAACTTAAGCCTACGGTCGCTACTATTCAGTTAGCGGATCGTTCTGTGAAAGTACCTAGAGGAATCGTCGAGGACGTCCTAGTTAAAGTTGATCAATGCTTTTATCCCGTTGATTTTATGGTCCTTGACACTGAACCTGTCCTAGATGCTAGGAAGCACACCCCTGTTATTCTTGGTCGTACATTCTTAGCCACGGCTAACGCACGTGTCAATTGTAGAACAGGGGTGATGAAAGTGTCGTTCGGGAATATAAAATTAAAATTAAATGCTTTTAATGCTGTTGATCAACCTTCCAAAGACGATGATTATCTAGGTGTGGAGGGTAGTGAGGTTAAACGGAATGTTGAACTTACTAACGTAATAAATATAAGTGCGGGGAATAATATAGAGGATGATGAGTGGATGAACCCTAATACTTCGGACCCTAATGCTGAATCTACTCGGAAGGTAAGAAATCAATTTGAACATACTAACAAACCATCAATCAAATTAATTCAAAGCGACGTGATTTCTGCTTACCACCGAGCTCTTCCTGACATCCTAAAGGGTACAAAGTCCGATTTACGGCCTCCATAAAGCCTTGAGCTAGAACGGTCTAGCTGAGGACGTAAAAGTTAGCGCTTCTTGGGAGGCAACCCAAGCCTAATTTCGTTTTTCTTATTTTTGGTCATTTTTGAGTCTGTTCGAGTCTGTTTTGGACATTCTGGACAGGTTTGGGGGTTGGAATTAATTTATTTTAATATTATATACATAATTTTAGCCAAAAAGTGGAAAAAACCATTCTCGCGCGCGCGGCCCGCTCGCGCGAGACGTCGCTCACGCGGCCCGCTGGCGCGAGAATGTGCCTTAGTGTTTTTTTCTTTGTTTTCTTTATATGAGCCCTCAGGTTCTCCTCGCGCCTGGTTTCGCGGGCGCGAGGTAGCTCGCGGTCGCGATTTCAAAAAAAAAAAAATAATAAATAAATAAATCAGAATTTGCGCGCGCGACGGCCGCTCGCGCGGACCGCTCGCGCGATACCCCATTTTTCTGATATTTTCTTTTGTTTTCTCTATCAGTCCTCCACACCTGTTCTAGTGGTTTTTACGTTTCTGTTTTTGTTTCTTAGGTACTTTTAGATCGAGTCTTTGATTGTTTTCATAATTCTAGTTATGTTTTATTTCCTTTTATAGCTTACTTTCGTGTTGTCTTCATAGTTTTGTTTCTTCTTATAGTTTTTTTAGTTTCGTTTAGCTTAGTTATAATTCTTTTAGCTGTTTTTATTATTTTGTTTGTTTAATTTTCTTTTGTTAAGAAGTAACAGGCAACATTGAACTTTCTTGACTTATTCCTTTGTGTTTACCTGTTCTGTAGTTGCTGAGATCGAGGTATTATCGTTCCTTTCTTACGTACTCTCATTTCTTTGATTTTATTGTTTCATTGGGGACAATGAAAGGTTTAGGTTTGGGGGTATACACACATTAGTTTATGCAAAAAATTTAAAATTTTTCAATAAGTGTGTTTAAATAAACGATGATTACCGACGTTTTTGCAATCTCGAATTTGATACTTTTTGTCCGAGAACTTTGATTGTTATAGAATGGTAAACAAGAGAAGGTGTGATTAAACATTTGCTGAAGTTATGATATGACGTTTTAAGTTATGTATTGTTTGAATCGTAGTTTTATATCATAAATTTGCACACAAACCTATGCACTGCACGTAGTCGCTTGAATACATGTTTGATGTGAACTATAATATGATTCGGATTTCTAGATAACACAAGGTGGAGACTAGACCCGGTGAGCTTTTGAGCCTATCTTTTCTTTTTAGAGGGTTATAAATATATTGTGTTTGTCGAATTTCACTTGAAATAGCGCATTAACTTGTTGTTTAGTCTCATTATTCTTGTCTTGGTTGATAGTCAAGTTAAAATACTTGTTACCATGCTAAATAATCTTCCGTCGTACATGTTGAAGAACCAAATGACTATAGGACATGATGTTAGGCCTTCTTTGTTTACTGCCGACCGATAAATGAAAAAATTTCCTTAGTTCGCTCTTTGAGCCATTAAAATGCCATTTCTTTCTTAAATTACCATTATCCTGTTTTTTTTGCTCCAATTTGGCCAACTTGGAGTTCACCCCTCAAAGATTGATCAACTTTTAGTGGTGTTAGGGCGATGTGTGATTGAAAAGAAAAAGACAAGATGCTATTGGGGTGGGTGCCGTGTTATTTATTGAATATTCGTTTCAACAGCAACGAGAAGGAAAAAGGAAAAGAAAAAATAAAGAAGAGGAAGGTTGGAAAAAAAAAATGAAAGAAAAGAAGAAAAATGAATGAAAAGGAAGGAAGAGAAAGAAAAGATGAATGTGGTAGAAGAGACGAATGAAATCGAACATGCCTTACAATGCCATTCTGAACCTACTTGATAAATCCTTTCTATCCTTTTTCATTGCCTGAGCCACGTTACAACCTTTGAAAAGTCCTATTTGATCCTAGGAAACATGGTTTTGATATGAAAACGATGGGAGGGAGATTAAAACATGGTAATGATTAATTTTTCTTGATTATTGGCATCTTATCCATGAGACCACTGTTCTTTCGTGTCATGCGTCTTTTTCGAGTCATATGTGAGCATTTCTCGTTTTGAAAACATATTTTCTTTACTCACATATATTAGAAAAATTACACATGTTTCTGAGTGTTTCATTTGAGAGTGTAATTAACATTGTGAGATTCGTAGTCGAGACATAGTTAAATGGTTATCCGATTTATATTCCAAATTCATGACATGCGCGTGTTCATTTGACTACCATATCACACACGTGCAATTGTATGAGAAACTCTATTGATTTATATGATGCATGAGCTTGGGATTGCTTTTCATGATGGAGATAGATGTTTGATTCCGTTTCTTCTTGTTCATTATTCTATTTCAAATCATTGTGTAATAATAAGGAGTGTTGAATATTATGTTCTTTAGTTTTAATAAAACTTTTTAAATTTACAAGTTAATAAAGATGGTTGTGGGTAACTTGTTGATGAGAACCCTCACGAGACTTCACTCGTCCGACTAGGGACACTTAGGGGTTTAAAAGGCTTGTTGCATATGCTAAATGCAATCGTGTTGCCTGCGACAGTGAGTTAGGATTGTTAAGTATAGTAGTATTTAGTTTCATATTTTTTTTTGCTCGAGGACTAGAAAAGAGTAGGTTTGGGGGTGTGATCGGCGACGAATAGTTGCCGTTTATAGTCCTAAAAATACGCTTTGTTAGCCCATTTCATGTAATTATTAAGTGATTTTTAATAGGTATTCTATATTTTGTAGATTTTGGAGCTTTAACATGAAAATGTACAAAAATCCAATGATTAGTGGCTTTGGAAGTCATTCTGGGCTTAAAAGATGGTTCCGGTGAAGGAAGAATGTTGTAACAGCCTCGGAAAATTGCATTTTTGACAAGTAATAATTCAAATTTGAGAAATTTCTCCAGAGATATAAAATGTAGATCTTCAAGTTACGGACGCGTGGCAGCAAACGGTGAGTCAATCCGAGGTCCGAGTCAAAAGTTATTGCAATTCTACGAAAGTGGTGCAGAGCAGCGAAAAATCTGAGAAAATTCTGGAAAATGCCCAGGTCGCTGGAGCGACCCGCGCGCGCGACCCGCTCGCGCGAGCGACCCTTTGAAAAAGTCAAAGTTGTGTATTTTGAAGCCCTGAAGAGCCCTGTGCGATCCGAATTGGTTAAATACGTCCAGAAACGTAAAAACAGCAGTTTTAGCGCGATTTGACTTAGGAAAGCTTCCTAAATCCTTCCAAACTCTATACAAATCCTATTCTAAATCAACTTTAGATATACAAATCATTACACACTATTATACACATCAATATACAGCCATATTATACATTTTTTCCAGCCATTTTTGAAGGGAGAAAAAGCAAGGAGAAGAAGAAGAAGACCAAGGATTCCCATGGCCTCCTCCATCAACCTCTTGCTATTCATCAATTCTATGGACAACTAAACTCTAGATCTAGGGTTTCAATGAAACCCTAGCCAAGTAATAGGGTTTTATTTATGTTTTTATTTTAGATTTATTATATATGGATGATGATTACATGTTTAGAGGATTTTTTATAATAAAATCGTACTTCTATTGATTAAATCATTACTTTCAAAGTTTATTCTTGTCTTAGATCTATTTTGACTGTGATGTGCTCAATGATCTATACTTGCTGTGCTTGTTTAGATTATTTACATGTAATGGTGCTTTATTGAATTGTGCTATCATGTATCCGAATAGTCCATGCCTAGATTAGATGGATTATACCACAACCCTAGTTTAGTGTGGGATAATTCGTGCTAACCGAAGATGGATTATGTTGGTGCTTGAACCATAGTTATTTTCTTGACGGAGGAATTGGGCTTGTAGCTACAATTCTCCATTATCATCCAACTTAATAATCTAATTGAATGCATAAATATTCCTATTATGAAGCTAGTGGTGGATTTGCAATCCTAGGTTCCTTTAAACATATTTAGAAAAATACTTTTAAATCGCTTTCATAATTTAGATTTATTTTATTGTTCTTAGTTTAATTAAATTCAAAATCAAAATCTCGTTTTCATAATTAATTAGACTTAGGTTTTAAAATTAAAAGTCGTAGTAATTCAATCTCTGTGGGTTCGACCTTTACTTCCACACTACAAATCTTTAGAAAAGTAAAGTATACTTTTATATCTTGATATTGACAACATCAGTACCCATTGCTTCTTTCAAGGCTCTCCAAAACTTCGATGTAAAACTACTACCCCTGTCCGAAATGATAGAAACTGGGATACCATATAGTCTCACAATTTCGCGAATATATAACTTAGCTAATGTCATTGGCATAGTTGTTCGGATTGGTATGAAGTGCGACGACTTCGTCAAACGGTCAACAATCACCCAGATAATAGTATTCGATCTCTTCGACCTCGGAAATCCACTAACAAAATCCATTATTATGTGTTCCCATTTCCACTCGGCTATCGGTAACGGTTGTAACAATCCTGAGGGTACTTGGCGTTCGGCCTTTACTTGTTAACAACTCGTACATCGCGAAACATAGCGTGCTATTTCTCTCTTCATTCCCGGCCACCAATAAACATGTCTCAAGTCTCTATACATCTTGGTGCTTCCCGGATGAACGGTATACTTTGTATTGTGTGCTTCCTCTAGGATGTTTCGTTTCAACTCCTTCTCGTTAGGCACACAAATTCTACCCCTCAATCTTAAAACATCATTCTCAAAAGTAAATCCCGGTTGTTTGCCCATCGGAATCTCATCATAAATCTTCTTCAAAGCCACATCTTGAAGTTGTTTCTCTGCGATCTCGTGAATCAAGAGTGGTTGTGCCACCATCGTTGACATCAAGCCACTTTCAATCCTCGGTATCACTTCAAGCTCCAAATTCTCCATATCTCGTATCAGTTCTTTCTGAGAAGTCAAATCTGATGCAGTGTTGGTTGGTACTTTGCGACTAAGAGCATCGGCGACGACATTCGCCTTGCCCGGATGATATTGAATCGACAAATCATAGTCCTTCATCAACTCTAGCCATCTCCTTTGCCTCATGTTAAAATCTCGTTGTGTAAACAAGTACTTCAAACTCTTGTGATCCGTATATATCTCACATTTCTCCCCGTATAGATAATGACGCCAAATCTTCAGTGCAAAAATCACGGCGGCCAATTCTAGATCATGTGTTGGATAATTCTTCTCGTGCGGTCTAAGTTGTCTTGATGCATACGCAGTAACTTTATCACCTTGCATAAGAACGCAACCTAAACCTCTATATGAAGCATCACTGTAAATAATAAATCCTTCAGTCCCTGACGGAACGGCTAATATTGGTGCTTTCACTAGTCGACCTTTCAACTCTTGAAAACTTTCTTCACATTCTGGACTCCAAACAAAAGCAATATCTTTCCTCATTAACTGTGTCATCGGCATTGCTATACGCGAAAAGTCTTTTACAAATCTCCGATAATACCCAGCTAATCCTAGGAAACTTCTGATGTCTGTCACATTCGTTGGTCTCGCCCAGTTGGTAACTGCTTCTATCTTCTGAGGGTCTACAGAAATTCCCTTTGCCGACACTATATGTCCAAGGAAAGCTATTTCGGTCAACCAAAACTCATACTTCTTCAATTTGCCGAATAATCTCCTTTTACGCAACCATTGTAAAGCTAATCGCAAATGATACTCGTGATCTTCTACGCTTTTGGAGTAGATTAGGATGTCATCTATGAACACGATAACGAACTCATCTAAATAATCCTTGAAAACACGGTTCATCAAGTCCATGAAAGCAGCTGGAGCACTTGTCACTCCAAATGGCATAACCAAAAATTCAAAGTGACCATATCTAGTCCTGAAAGCTGTCTTCTCAACATCTTCCTCTTTGACTTTCAACTGATGGTAACCGGATCTCAAGTCGATCTTTGAAAATACCTGAGCCCCTTGTAACTGATCAAACAAGTCATCTATTCGCGGCAACGGATACTTGTTCTTGACGGTCAACTTATTCAACTCTCGGTAGTCAATGCACATACGCATTGTTCCATCTTTCTTCTTCACAAACAAGACTGGAGCTCCCCACGGTGAAACACTCGGTCGGATAAAACCCTTTTCCAACAATTCTTCTAACTGAACTTTCAATTCTTTCAACTCTATCGGTGCCATTCGGTACGGCGCTTTAGATATCGGTTGTGACCCTGGTACTACTTCTATTGTGAACTCAAGCTCTCTTTCAATCAATATGTCGGGTACCTCATCGGGAAAAACATCTGGAAATTCTCGAGCTATTGAAATGTTTTCTATTAATGGTCCAAGAACTCACGTGTCAACAATTGAACATAAGAAACCGAACAACTCTTCTTCAACATCTTACTTGCTTGAATCGCCGATATCAAGTACGGCGGTACGATCACTCCCTTACCCTGAAAAGTAAACTTTTCTCGCCCTGACGGATAGAAACTAACCCTTTTCTGTTCACAATCGATTTTGTCTTGATTAACCGACAACCAATCCATACCCAAGATAACATCAAAGTAATTCACCGTCAACAGAATCAAATCAACGCTCAAAACTTTATCACCTATCTTGATTTCACATGACTTGAATATCGAAGAATTAACTAGCGGTTCACTACTAGGCAATGATACACACAAGTCATATCCTAGCGGTTCTGCCTTAACAGTTAAATGCTTAACAAAATCACGTGATACAAATGAATGCGTTGAACCAAAATCCATAAGTATACGTGCAGGATACGAACAAATAGGAAGAATACCTGATATGACGGTATCATCTGTATTCCCCGGCCTGAGCTGAAAGTATCGTCCTTGTTGTTGCGCGACTCCTTTCCCTTTATCCACTCGAGGTTCTACCCTTGACCCGCTTGGCACACTCGATGCACCAGTACTCGTTCCCGGTTGTCTTTTACTTGGGCAATTCTTCGCTATATGCCCCGGTTTGCTTCACTGATTTTCACTTAATGTGCTACTTAATTGCCTAAATTTGCCATAGAATATTTTTCCACGAAAGGGTCACATGACCTCTTTTTCCTCATTTTTGAGGAAAATAAATTCCTCCCAACCCCCTAAAAACTAAATTCCATGGAAAATTTTTGAGGAACTTATCGGGTCACGATCTCCATCTCTCTCAACGCTTCACTGCCATAGCCATAGCCTCAGACCTCACCTAAAATCGGTACTCTCTCTCTCTCTCTCTCTCTCTCCCCCCCCCCCCCCCCCCCCCATTTCTTCTAAGGGTGCATTTGATTGCAAGGTAGAAAATGGATTGAAAATAAATTTTTTTCATAGAATTATTTTACTTGAAATTTTTTTCCATGGAAATGAAATTTTAGAATAAAACAAATTAAAAAAAAAATAAAAAAAAATTGTCATTGAAACCTCAGCAGGCAACTGGTAAACAAATTAGTGACGCTGTTAATTCCACTACATCTAGCATTTTCTGTAAACTATATATATACACACACACATATATATATTTTTATAATTAGATTTTCCTTGACCTTACTATCTAGGATTAATTATATTTTATCCCCTGTAGTTATGTCTATTTTCACTTGACCCACTGAGGTGCAAAAGTGGACACTTAACCCTTGTAGTTTTGCACTGAAGTGAAACTGTTAAAATTTCTTCTAAAATAGTTTCACATGGAGATTAAGTGTTAAAATTAGCTTCACATAGGAGAGAGTAAGTGTCAAAAATAACATCACATAGACAATTAACCTTAAAATTAGCCTTTCTGGGGGTAAAGTGCTAAAAATTAGTCCCACATAGGTGGGTTAAATGGCAACATTATCCCTACATAGGGGGTTAACCCCAAAATTTATCTCACAAAATGGGATAAGGGTACGTTTGATAAAACCGAAAAAATAAGTACTGAAAATTAAGTGCTGAATTTTAAGTGCTAAATATATGAAGCGATTACATTTACAATACTGAAAACAGTGTTTCAAGTACTGAAATAGCATTATAGACTGCATTGAATGATTTTTTTCATATCAATAGAATTTTTTCACTTAAAGTTTTTAGTGAATTTTTTGGTTGCTTTTTTAATTAAGTGGTAAATTATCAAACGCACTGAAAAGAAATAAGTGCTGAAACTTTTCATTTTCAGCACTTCATTGGGCTATCAAATCAAACACACCCTAAGTGTTAATATTTTTGGTCAATTTTTAGAATTTTCATATATTTTGAGGGAAATATTGATTGTTTTACTTTAGTCCAAAACTACAATATGGTAAGTGTTCAATTTTGAAGCATAAGGGGTAAAGTGAAAATAGGTCTAACCCTAAAGATAAAATATATTTAACACTAGGATCAATCTACAATACACCCCCTAAAAAATGGGTGTATGTCAACCCCCAAATATGTGGCTTAAAATCTTCCACATCATCCAAAAGAATTAAAAACTATTAAAATTTGACCAATTATTCTAGTTTTTCTTCCGATAAACCACATTAAAATATAACATAGTCACATTTCTCATAATTGGGTTATAATTACAGCAATATTACTCATAACTTCGTCACAACAAAATCACATTTCTTATAATAAAGCCACATTTCTCATAACCAACTGAAATGTTTGCATGATAATGGACCACCACGTGGTCATAGACCATGCAAACCATATTTTGCCACGTGGCTCCACTTCGAGATGGCAACTTTTTTTTCTTTTTTCTTCTTTGTTTATGTTTTTTTTTTTGGTTGTAGGGTGAGCTTAATAAAACTATTTGGGAAAAATCCAAAATAAAAGGATACTTGGTCCCCACGTCATAGTATTTGGGATTCAAAAAGTGGAGAGTTTTATTTTTATTTTTATTTTTTTCATAACCAACAAGGCTATAACATAAAATTAAAAAATTAAATTAAAAAATAAAAAAATAAAAACCAAGGTTCAAACACATGGCTCCACTCGCACATGACAACTATTTTTCTTTTTCTTTTTTCTTATGTTTTTTTTTTTTTGGTTGTAGGGTGAGCTTAATAAAACTATTTGAGAAAAATCCAAAATAAAATGGTACTTGGTACCACGTCACATTATTTGGGATCCAAAAAGAGGTGAGTTATTATTATTTTTTTCATAACCAACAAGGTTATAACATAAAATATATATATATATATATAACTGGATCATATATAACTACAATAACATTACTCACAACCTGATCATAACATAACCCATTTCTCATAACCACCACTTTTTTGTGTGTAAGAGTACCAATTTACCCCTTATCCCCTTATATATATATACGTGTGTGATGTGTGCGCGCACGCGCATTAGATAAAATTATGTATCCATTAGCAAATTTTACAGATCCAGAATTATAGTATTTAGACTAATTTTATGAAAATGAAAATTTACAAATTTATAATATTTTACAGATTTAGTTTTTTAATGTTAAGCCATTAACTTTTTTGTCCAAGTAGTAGGTGAAAGACATTAGAACATTTATTTACAGTAATGCTATGCTTCCCAAATTTTATCTCAAATGATATTGAAGTAGGATCAGTGAGAAGCATAGCATTACCCATTTTTTTAATATAAATTTTTACAAAGGTTTTTGAACTGTCACAGTTTTATTATTTTATTTTTTTTGTCACAGTTTTTATTTTTTGGTCCAAGTAACCGGTTCAATGAGTTGTAGGTTTTCTTTATTTAAAACTCCAATGGATGAGATGGAAAGTTGAAAATCTAAGGACTATTATAAAGGGAATTGGCATTCACCCCTTTTGGGTGGGAGTGTATTGTAGGAAGCCCCTTGACACTAGTATCTATTATTACATGTTATTTTCCCCAATTCCTGTGTATATAACATTTCAATCTTGAGTTTGTCACCTTGCCGTCTAGCAAAAAAAGAGTTTTGTCATCTTGCCACAGAGATATGACTAATATGACTATTTGGGGGAGGTGTGTGAAAGAGATAGACAATAAATTTTGTTTAAGGAATACAATGAACTTGGGGATGAAAGGGTATGTGCCCTAAATTCGTAGGACAAGGGGAACACCCCATGCTCAATTGTAGACAAGAGGGACACCCTCGCTCAATTGTAAAAGGCCATCAATATTATTATGCTGGTTAGTGGAAAGTCTCACATAGTCACATGGGCTTTCTCATACTGGTTTGACCACCTCTTATTTTTTATTTTGTCTTTTTCCATTAAGGGACCTTGTATCTTTGTTCTATTTATGTCTCCTAGATTGGATTGTGATTTGATCGGATTGAATGGGGTTGGGGATTTAGATGGCTTAAATAGAAAGTATACGCATGTCTTATTTTTGTCTCTGTAATATCAATTGTATTAATTTAGACTATAAAAATATTTATTGTATCAATTTAGTCCAAAATTTTTTTTAGATAGAAGTAGTGTGATCCAAATTTTCAATTCTATGAGAAAAGTTGACGGAATAGGCAAAAATGAAACACCACCAATCTTCCCACCCGCTTATCAGCATAGTAATGCGTAGCAGTGGGTGAATTTCGTCAAATATTTTGACAAAAATGAGACATTTGTTGGAAATGGGCTCACAATCACAACAAGAAAATCACACCCACAAAGATAAAGATAAATAGAACAAGAACGACACAACCACAAAAGAAAAATCAAGCAAACCAACACAACAAGATTTAAATGTGGTTCGACCCATGACAATGCCTACGTCCACGTGCAAAATCGATCACCTCGATTAATATGAAGATTACAAGCACTCAAGAACTCACGTGTATAACTCTACAACCGAGTTATATAACACATACAATTTCTAGAAACTAATCTCTCCCTTACTAGCTAGTTTACAGCCCTCTCTTGTGTATGTAAATTGTTGGATTGGTCAAATCTCTTGAGTAAGCCCTATATTTATATAGATTGTAGAGTCCCAATCCTAGTTGTAGTAGGATTTACCCCTATAAGAAGTCTTGTACAACAAGGAATACTCTCACAAATATTCTTATATAAAATAGATAACTTCCACCATCAAAGGAATCCTTATTTGATAAGGAAACTACCAAATAAGGAATCAAATCATAATTAGGAAACAATTCCACTAATGGAATTTTAGGCACAATCGTAACAATCTTCACCTTGCCTCAAATTCCTTTCCATCAATACTCAGAGTCTTCCTCTTGTAATCTTCAATTTCCACATTGATAATGCATTGCCTTTGCCATCCTCCAAGCTATTCAGCTACACCATTACTCAAGTTCACATCCCCCATAAACTTGAGATCACCAACATCATCAAACATGAAACGCACGAGCTCTACTTTGCTATTGTGGTCATCTTCACCTTGAGTAAAAGTTATCATCACCGAAGTTGTTGGAGCATCGTCATCTATTCCCCCAATAGATTTCCCCATCGGCTTCCATACCCTCTTATTCTTCGTGATATCTCCAAAATCTGTACTTCCTAACAAAACGTACAAATTTCCAACCTACTTTGCCAAGAATATTATACAAGAATCCTGCTTCAACTTCATGAAGTCTCTCTTAGCAATAAACGAGCATCCTTTGGAATCCAACATTCCCAAGGAAATTACGTTTCTCTTCAAAACCTAGAACATGAAGTACGTCCGTCAAAAGCCTTATCAACCCATTTGAAGTCTTGATTCGAACGGTTCCAACACCCTTGATTTCTCCAACTATGTTGTTCGCCATATAGACTTTTCCCTCCATCGGTTTGTAGGATGAGAACCAATCTACATGCGAACATAAGTGAGCAAAACAACCTGAATCAATAACCCAATCCGCAGTTTCTTCTCCTCCTCTGTAATTGTTATGAGTTCTACGATATCTTCATCTGAATGTTCCAACAAGTTTGTAGTGGCACTTCTAGTATTCTTCTTCGCTGGGCAATCTCGCATAAAGTGACCATTCTCTCTACAATAGTAACACTCATTGTCCTTCATAGGAGTTCTATGTCGTGCTCCTCTACAACTGCCTCCACTAGAGTTCTTCTTCCCATGTTTTGCCTCTTTTGTGTAACAAGTGCTTGTGCATCTTCTGACTTTCCCTCTTTGTTATCCATCTTCTCGCTAGAGAATAGAGCTTTCTTCACCTGTTCCACCGTTATGGTATCTCTCCCATACAACAATGAATTGAATAATTGATTATGGGTTGATTTTACCGACGTAAGGAGAATGATAGCTTTATCCTCGTCATCTAGCTTGAAGCCAACATTGGATAACTCGCACAGTAACTTGTTAAACTCGCCTATATAGCCTTGAAGATCAAGTCCTTCTTTCCGCCTAAAGGAGTATAACTCTTGTTTCAACATAAGACGGTTGTTGAAGTTCTTCCTCAAATAGAGATCCTCAAGCTTTTCCCACAAAGCTTTCATGGAGGTCTCCCCCATGACATCGTATACCACATCGTCCACCAAATTAAGCCGCATGGTACTAATGGCATTAGACTTAATCCTCTTCCACATCTTGTCGGTCATCCCTTTCGGCTTGTTATCTTTACCGCATAATGCATCCTCTATACCTTGCTGTATGAAGGCGTCCTTCATATGCACTTGCCACATGCTAAAATTCTTCTTGCCATCAAACTTTCTTGTTGCCATTCGCATACCCCTAAGCGAACTATCTCCAGCTGCCATGGATTCTCAACCGATGACACCAGTTGTTGGGAATGGACCCACAATCACAACAAGAAAACCACACCCATAAAGATAGAGATAAATAGAACAAGGACAACATAACCACGAAAGAAAAATCAAACAAACCAACACAATGCCTACGTCCACATGCAAATGAGATCACCTCGATTAATATGAAGATTACAAGCACTCAAGACCTCACGTGTATAACTCTCCAACCAAGTTATATGACATACACAATTGCTAGAAACTAATCTCTCCCTCACTAGTTTGCAGCCCTCTCCAGTGTATGTAGATTGGGGGTTGGTCAAATTCCTTAAGTAAGCCCTATATTTATATAGATTGTAGAGTCTCAATCCTAGTTGGAGTAGGATTTCCCCCTATGGTAAGTCTTGTACAATAAGGAATATTCTCACAAATATTCCTATATAAAATAGTAACTTCCACCATCAAAGGAATCCTTATTTGATAAGGAAACCACCAAATAAGGAATCAAATCATAATTAGGAAACAATTCCACTAATGGAATTTTAGGCACAATCCTAACAATTTAAACCATCTTGCTTCTATTTAAAAACATCAAAAAAAATTCACCTATTTTTTTTAAGTTCTTATTAACTCTTTTATTTACTCAATGAAACATAACGAGTGAAATGAATTATGTACAAGATGAATAAACGAAATATAACCATAGAATTTATTACATAAAACGTACTATATATCCAACTGAGCCTACCCTTAATCCGCCCTTGGTAGGTAGCAGCCTTGAATTGTTTCCCAAATCACAAAGCATTTGCCTTTTATAGTTTATGCATTTAGTTTCACAACCAAGCCTCATATTATTCATGAGGTCTCAAGTCTTTCAGGAAAAAAAAATGTACTACTCACCATTTTGGTTCTATTTAGCATTATCTTTAGCTATGCCAAGGGGTTTGATTGTCTAGGTTTGAACTTTTATTGACCCTTCATTGAAATGTTATTCATTAGCCCGTGACACCACGTCATTATATTAATGTCAATCACATACGACTATGTTGCCACTAAAGTTAGGAGGTGATGACAAGTTGGGAAGACTGGAAATAGAGGTCATGACTTTTTTTTTTGAACAAGAAAGGAATTATATTCATTAACAATATTAAGGACATATCACACCTTATAAAGCATTAATTCACATCAAACAATTGCCAGATATTGTTTTTATATATATGATGCTATTATTGCTATTACATGTGTTACGTGATAATACGCAAAATAATATCCTTAGGCCTTTTATAACTAAATTTTGAGATTTTGGGGGGTCGAAACGAGTTCCGGCAATCGGAGAGGTAGAAGACCAGAACCCGGAACTCACACCTCACACATGACCAACCAGACTTGTGGGAACAAACGGCACGTAATTTCTACACACAGTTTGCAAGTTACGCGATAATACACAAAATGCAATCCTTAAGCCTTTTATAACTAAGTTTTAAGGTTTTGGGGGGTCAAAACTAGTTCCAGTACTCGGAGAGGCACGAGATCAGAACTCATACATCACACATGACCAACTAGACTTGCAGGAACAAATGACAAGCAATTACTGCACACAGTTTGCAAGTTATGCGATATTACGCAAAATAATATCCTTAAGCCTTTTATAACTAAGTTTTGAGGTTTTGGGGGGTCGAAATGAGTTTCGGCACTCAGAGAGGCACAAGACCGGATCTCACACCTCACACATGACCAACTAGACTTGCAGGATCAAACAGCGTGCAATTCCTACACACGTTTTGCATGTTACACGATAATACGCAAAATTATATCCTTAAAACTTTAATAACTAAGCTTTGAGGTTTTGGGGGGTCAAAACGAGTTTCGACACTCAGAGAGGCACAAGATCAGAACTCATACATCACACATGACCAACTAGACTTGCAGGAACAAATGACAAGCAATTACTGCACACAGTTTGCAAGTTACGCGATAATACGCGAAATAATATCCTTAAGCCTTTATAACTAAGTTTTGAGGTTTTGGGGGGTCGAAACGAGTTTCAGCACTCAGAGAGGCACGAGACCAGATCTCACACCTCATACACAACCAACTAGACTTGCGGGAACAAATGGCATGTAATTCCTACACATGGATTGCATGTTATGTGATAATACACGAAATAATATCCTTAAGCCTTTTATAACTAAGTTTTGAGGTTTTGGTGGGTCGAAACGAATTCCAGCACTCGGAAAGGCACGAAATGGAATATCACACATCACACACGACCAACTAGACTTGCAGAAACAAACGACACACAATTCCTACACATGGTTTGCAAGTTACACGATAATACGCAAAATAATATATTTAGGCCTTTTATAACTAAGTTTTGAGGTTTTGGGGGGTCGAAACAAGTTCTGTCACTCAGAGAGACATGAGACCAGAACACATCTCACACATGATCAACTAGACTTGCGGGAACAAACGACATGTAATTTTTATACACGGTTTGCATGTTACGCGATAATACGTAGAATAATATCCTTAGGCCTTTAATAACTAAGTTTTGAGATTTTAGGGGGGGTCAAAATGAGTTCTGACACTCGGAGAGGCATGAGACCAAAACTCATACCTCACACACCACAACATGACTTGCGGGAACAAACGGCACGCATTTCCTACACACGTTTTGAAAGTTATGCGATAATATGCAAAATTATATCCTTAGGTCTTTTATAGCTAAGTTTTGAGGTTTTGGGGGGTCGAAACAAGTTCCAGTACTCGGAGAGGCATGAGACGAGAACTCACAACTCACACATGACCAATTACACTTGCGAGAATAAATGGCACGCAATTGCTACACACAGTTTGCAAGTTACGCGATAATACACAAACTAATATCCTTAGGCCTTTTATGTAACAACCTGTAATTTCATTTAAATTTTAATTACAATTTCCATATTTTAATTGGTATTCCTGGTTTTATTTCATTAGCAATTCTTTAATTTTGGGTCAAACGGTAATTTTCATAAGTTGAGGAATACCCTCTATGGTTTCCCAAATGCAATTCAAGAATATCTTTATTATGATTTGACAATTGTAATTTTATAAATTCAGAAATACCTGTGTTGGATTTAAAAACTGTATTTTAAAACGATGAAAATATTTGCTTTTCACTCAAACTATATTTTTATAAAACCAGAAGATGATTTCTTACGTCAATATAATTTTTCTGTATTTTGGTGGTGAACACCGCTCCACGAAAATACCAGTTTATGTTCGAAAATTGTTCGCGTCGCGTTGGACTCCAACAGATTGGGAATCAACGTCCAATCATATGTGAAATATGCTTTTAGTTCATTTAATACTTGTAATGATTGGTTAAGCTTGTTTGGATTGTGCTTTTGAGTACGTGCATATTGTAGTGCCATAAGTTGTTTTCCCAAACACTTAAAGGGATTCCTAGACAATTTGCATACACCTTGTTTGGCAATGCACTTTCCCTGTGTGTTAATTAGTGCCTAAAGCAAGAATTTCCAAACACATTACTTGACCCCTATTAGCTCCTAGTGACCCCTAAGTGAATTGAGCTCTTTCAAAACCAAATTCACAGCAGATTGTGTAGATATATATATATATATATATGTATTTATGTAACAACCTACATTTGCATTTAATTTCAATTTGAATTTCCATGATTAATCTGTATTCGCATGGTTATATTTAAAATCAAATTGCATTGTCTGCGTTTATTTCAATTTCAATTCGCATGTGTTAAATCTGATTTCTTGTTTTAATTCATACTTAAAATTCTTGTTGGGGTCAGGCTGTAATTTTTCAAATTAGTAATACCCGTGTTGGATTTCAAAACTGTATTTTAAAACGGTGGAAACATTTTCTTTTAACTCAAGCAATATTTTTATAAAACCGGGAAATCATTTCTTACGTTAAAATGATTTTTTTGTATTTTTGTGGTGAACACCGTGTCACAAAAATACCAGTTTATATCCAAAACTGTCCGTGCCTTGTTGAACTTCCACAGATTTTGGAAGTGACGTAAAGTGAACATGACATATACTTTATTTCCATTTAAGGCAAGCAATGATTGGTTAAGGCATTGTTTGGGAATGTTTAACTTGTTTGTGTTATGTTGTGCCTAAAAGCCAAATTCCCAAACACACCTTGATCCCTATGACTCTATAATGCCTTTTCAAAAATCTGATGGTTGCATATATACATATGTATAATTGTATGATGTGTGTGTATATTATATATAAATTGAATTTGTAGAGTAATTAGGAATCAACTTGGGCTCCAAGTTGTGAACCAGCTATATAACTCATCTCACTCTTCATTACACTCACACACTTCACAATCTGCTCATGGTTAATCAGAGAGAAAAGAGAGAGCTTGAGAGTTTATCTTGTTAATTCTAGTGAGAGAAAGCTTCATTCCATAACCAAAGCTTGATCACCATAGCTATAGTTCATTGTAGTTCTTGTATTGCTTTCTTTCTCAAGAACTTCTCTACTTCTCTACACCTCAGTGAGTATTTTAAACTCACTCTAAATGTAATTCTATGCTTAGTTACTAATTGTGTATATGTATAGATGAACCACCATTGCTAATTTTGTCCATGGAAGCTTAAACTTCAAAATCATAATTTTTCAAACTCAATCAAAATCCGTTTTCTTAAATGATTATGAAAGATTACGGTATACATAGACTATGTTTAAAGTATTGAGGCCTAAATTGTTCATAGGAGAAAGTATATTAGAAATCAAATTTTAACATCTTTTAGTTTTTCATAAAATTAGAGAGATATGGTTTGATTCATGTTAAATTAGTTGTGGATTCTTACTCCTTGTGAAAAACCAAAGAGAATCATATATTGCATGATATGTATACTTACAGATTGCAAAATGGGTCAATTTAGACCCTGAAATTCTGAAACAGGGGAGTTCCAGCGAGGAAGACGAAGCCTCTGCTTCATCTCGCGCGAGCGACCCGCACGCGCGAGGTTTGTGTTCCTAGGCAGACAGAAAAGTTTCATAAAAGAAAAATGAAAATTAGGCAGATCGCGCAAGCAGACCGCGCGAGCGACCCATGCACACAATCTTCCTGTATTCTGGCAGTAGGAAAAGTTTTTATAATAAAAAGGGAAAATTGGGCATATCGCGCGAGCGACCCCTCGCGCGAGCTGCCCGCGCGCGTGACTTCTGGCAGTTTCTAGTTTATGCTTGTTTTGTGTTAAGGAACTAGTTGGGTGATATTTTATGATCTGTTAAAGCTCCGTTTGGAAAATTTACTTAATCAGAATCCTATCTGAGTATATTTGGACGATTAAAATGTTGTATTACGACTTATCAATCTCCGTATGTACATCGTTTATATAATTCAGTGATTTGCCTCATGTTTTAAAGTTTCATGACATACATGTGGAGTCAGTTGTACATGCATGGTGAGTGTGAATGTTGGTCAGTATGGAAAAGAGTAATGGTCAGTGTGGCATAGTGAGTGCGGTTGAGATTGTGTTGTGGACACTCCCTGGTAAGTGAGTGCAAAAGTGTGTTGTGATTGAGATTGCGGCGAGGGTGTCTTTGAAATGCGACGGTGGCAAAACTGGACACTCCTTGACGACCATGGTAGCGTCAAAGTGTGTGAAGCCGAACTTGGACATTCCTTCGCACCCATGGTAGTGCTAAAGTGTGGCCTACGGAAACTCCCTGATACCCGAGTATGGATACTGCGTGAGGGTACCTCTGGTATTTGCATGGCGGATTAGGTAGTCAAAGTGTGAGGCAATGGACACTCCCTAGTACCCCAGACCAAAGTGTGAGGCAAACTGGACATTCCCTGGCACCCCTGTGCTAAAGTGTGGCTATCTTAGCATTTCAAAGATACTGATGTGTGATAGTGGGTTGTTGGGTTTTTGTCGAGAGAAAAGAGTCGGTAAGATGAGATGGTGCATTGTTCTCATACACGGTCACATATACATGAATCATATCTCTTAAATAATATTGTGGTTGTTTCCTAAAATGAACTCCTTGCTTTACTGTAAACTCGTTGAATCTAATGAAAATTGGAAAATCGTAAATGAGTATGTTTTACATTCAAAGTTATGTTTTTAATACTCACCAGCTTCTTGAAGCTGACGATGTTGATACGTCTTGGACATTCGTGTTCAGGTTTTTCAGGTTATGATCAGGCTGAACATTATGATTATGCTAATTGAGAACGACTGCTTGGAAGAAAGACTGTTATCTATAATCTATGTTTTAAGTTAAACTGATTTCTGTAATAAGGATGACTGTAATAGATATTAAGTTATTGTTTTGATTTAAGGTGGTTTGTGCCTTTAGAGACCCCGTGCTGCAATATGTAATAAGTTAGAAATATATTTGTAAGCTTTGATTGCTCTACTCTGATTATGTTTTGTTGTTCGACGTTTGGGACGGAATCGATCCTTCAAATTGTCGCGACCTACGGGTCCATAAAGGAAATTAAACGCTTTCCATATTTATGCTACGTCGGGGCGTGACAATTTACATATTTGCAAATTAGGAATTTAGTAATTTAGAAATTAAATTGGTTTTGTTGAGTGTAGAGGGTTGTAGTTTTCTTAGATTCTATATAACTCCCATAAACTCTCACACAAACACACATTCTGTGAATACAAGAAAATTCAAAGAGTTTAAAGAGAGAGATACTAGAGAGTTTATTAACAGAATTTTAGAGAGAGAAAAGCTCAAGACCTCCATAGCTAAAGCTTCATTGGGTGATCTTATTTTGCTAATCTTTCTCAACATATTCTCTATATTCAATCACAGTGAGTATTACCAACGCACTCAGAATGTAATTCATACCTTGTTTACTGTTTGTATGCTTGGAATTGTATATCACCTTCGTTAATTTCTCCCATCGAAGCTTGAAGCTTGAAAACATGAATTTTTCAACCCTAATCAAAATCCGTTTTTATACATGATTATGAAAGATTATCGTACCTAGAAGCTACGGTTAAAGTACTAGAGTCTAATTCGTTCGTATCGCGACATATATAAGAAATGAAGTTTCGTCACCTCTCAGATTTTCGTAAAATTTGAGAGCTACATTTCGATTCATGTAAATTCGTTCAAATAATCGTAATCCTTGTCAAAAAAATGAAAAAAACCATATATTATAAGGCTTTGTTATATTCGGATTTCAAAATGGGTCAAAAGGAACCCTTAAGACTAAAACAGGGGAAACACAACGAAGAAGATGAAGTCTCAGCACAAAACCGCTCGCACAATCGCGCGAGCTCCCTGTGTAATTTCTGACAGTCTGGAAATTTTCAAAAAAATTAAAAAAGAGGCATATTGCGCGAGCGATCTGGCCCTTTTTGGTTTTTGTCTGTTTTCTGCTAAGGAACTGTTTAGATGAAGTTTTATGGGTTTTAAAGGTACAGCTTGGGAGATATGTTAAAATAATATCCTGTTAGTTATGTTTTTGTTATAAAAGAATGATTAGGGATTTGATTCTTCTCGTACGTACATGGTTATCGCCTCCAGTACTTTACATTTGCTGTATAAAGTTATATGACATACACGTGGAGTCAGTTTTGCATGCATGGTGAGTGTTGGTTAGTGTGGAAAGTGTAAGTGGACAAGATTGTGTATTGGACACTCCCTAGTACTTGTGTACTAAAGTGTGATGGTTTGGGAACGCGGTTTAGAGTATCTTTGAAATGCAACAGTGACAAAATTGGACACCCCCTAGCGCCCATGGTAGCGCTAAAGTGTGTGATGCCGACTTGGACATTTCCTGGCACCCGTGGTAGTGCTAAAGTGTGGCCTACTGGACACTCCCTGGCGTACGTGGTATGGCTAAAGTGTGAGACAATTGAACACTCCCTGGTACCCCGTACTAAAGTGTGAGGCAAACTGGACACTCCCTGGTACCCCCTATACTAAAGTGTGGTAACCTTAGTGTTTCAAGATACTAGAGTGAAAGAGGTGGTTGATGTGTTGTCGAGAGAAAAGAGTCAGCAAGATGAGAATGGTTGCATTGTTCCATGCACGGTCACATGTTTATTGATTGGAAATTATGACATTATAGTTACTATTTTATAATTCGAATTCATTGCTATGTTTCTAATCTGTTGAATATTGAAACTGTGAAATGAAAGTGGTAAGGAGTATGTTTTACATTACAAGTACATGTTTTTAATACTCACCAGCTTCATAAAGCTGACAGTTGATGTGCCCTGGACATTCGTGTCTAGGCTTTTCAGGTTATAATCAGGCTGGACTGTATGACTATGCTAATTGAGAATAGCTGCTCATGAAGAAGAACTATTTTAATTACTGTTTTAGTTAATGAACTAAACTTGTAATAAGGTGTGGGAAAAACCGGTTTAAATTGAAAGTTTAAACGTGCAGCGGAAAAATCAAGTTATAAAACTTTATTGGCATGCCCGGATCTACTACCCGTCAACTCCATAGAAGCGTACAAGGGGGTGCAAGATTTATACCTTAGTGTCTTGAACCCAATTCTGAACTTCAATTTCCAGCAGCCTCCACTAGATGATCTTCACCCTTATGACTCCTGCGGATGCCTGCCGGAAAGACTAGGGTTGGTGGGAACCCTAATAGAGAGGATAGAGAGGGTTTTGGGGTTCCAAAACAGTTTCTGCAGCTTCTGACGTTCAAAACGACGAACAACTTTTTCCAGAACGCAGCTGCCCTATTTATAGATTCCCAGAACCGACCTAACCTTCGATCAATCGAAGGACTTTGATCGATCGAACATTCGATCGATCGAACCTTTCTCGATCGATCGAACCTGATGCCTTCGATCGATCGAACTATCTTCAATCGATCGAACCTGTCAGGACAGTTTCCTCAAGCGTCTTTCCAAACATCCTTGCGGAGCTAAGAGTGGGACCTCCTAGGCTCTTTATTGTTGGCTCAGACCAGTTTATTAATTACCATGACCAAACTCTTTGATCAGCAAACTAACCAACTGGTCAGTTAACGTTTACTCCACTATAAAACGATAACTAAACTCCAACGCAAAAGAACATATCCGAAGCGATAACTAGACTTGTATGTTGTACTAATGTCCCTCTACCGTCAGCATTCGTAATCATATTCAGGTAGTCGGATAACTGTTACTGTCAACCTGAATCATGATTACTTCTTGTATTCCTTGAGTCCCATTCACTACTCATGATTACCAAACATGTTGATAACTCTTATCAACAAGACTGCAGTACTCAGTAATCAACTTGGTGACATTCTCAAGGGAATGCTTACTCTGAATCAGAGGGTAGATTCTATCTTGACAATATATGTTCACAACCCTATGGACATGACATACCCAAGATACCCAGGTGTTGATCTTCTATAGACCTCACTGATTGGTAAGTCAAAGCAGTCATATCCACAGTCTGTGTTCATAATCGTCTCAAGATTGAGAACACATACCTTATACAAGTTATGAGTTCCTATTGACTGTTGACAGCCTTAAGCGTCAATAGGAAAGCTCAGGTCCGTCAATGCACTATAAGCACTAGCATATCAACTAAGAGCTACACTCTAGTGATTGAGATTAATCACTCCATCCAATGGTAGTTAATTATGCTACAGTGTAGACCTGATGAGGTATCCAGTCTCATCATCCACTGTGACATATTCTAAGTATCAAAGAATAGTAATTCGTATCTCACTTGTGTGTATCTCATACACACACGAATTGCTTACTATGATACTTAAGGATAAAACAATCATCTCATGAAAGAAACATACACAATGAAATGTAAAGCTGATATCAATATATTATAATGCTAATGTCTCATACATAAAGTAATGGTTTGAGGGCACAAACCCAACAAACTCCCACTTGCACTCATAACCATTCAGAACTACATCTAAGACCTAGACTATCTAGATGACGATCAAAGACCTTCTGTGGCAAGGCCTTTGTAAACGGATCAGCAAGATTGTCAGCGGTGGCAATCTTGGTGACAGTCACATCTCCACGTTGAACAATATCTCGGATAAGATGATATTTCCGCTCTACGTGTTTTCCCTTTCCGTGGTTCCTTGGCTCCTTGGACTGAGCCACTGCCCCACTATTATCGCAGTATAGCGTAATAGGTGACAGCGACGCTGGTACCACCTCGAGTTCCATAAGGAACTTCTTGAGCCAAACAGCTTCCTTTGCGGCTTCACAAGCAGCCACATACTCAGCTTCTGTAGTTGAGTCTGCAATGCATTTCTGCTTAATGCTCCTCCAACTAACAGCACCACCTCCCAAGGTAAAGAGATGTCCGGATGTCGACTTTCTCGAATCTTTATCTGACATAAAGTCCGAGTCAGTGTATCCTACTGGAATTAACTCACTACCGCCGTACATAAACATGTAATCTTTAGTTCTTCTCAAGTACTTAAGAATGTGCTTAACGGCTGTCCAGTGCTCTGGACCAGGATTCGATTGATACCTACTAACCATGCCAACGGCAAAACAGATATCTGGTCTAGTGCATAACATCGCATACATGAGACTTCCCACTGCCGAGGCATAGGGAATTCCTGCCATGCGATTCCTCTCCTCTTGTGTCTTTGGACACTGGTCCTTGGAGAACGCTAAACCATACCTGAAAGGTAACAAACCTTTCTTCGAATTATCCATTGAAAACCTAGTTAGCACTTTCTCGATATAACTAGCTTGAGATAATCCCATTATCTTTCGCTTGCGATCCCGAAAGAGCTTTATCCCAAGAATATAGCTCGCCTCTCCTAGATCCTTCATATCGAAAGTACTAGCTAGCCAAACCTTGACCGTTGACAGCGCCGCTACATCATTCCCAATGAGTAGAATGTCGTCAACGTAAAGCACAAGAAAAACCACTACTTTCCCTTCACATTTCTTGTATACACAAGGCTCATCCAGATTCTGTATGAAACCAAACAACTTGACCGCTTGGTCAAATCGAATGTTCCAACTTCTGGATGCCTGCTTAAGCCCATAAATGGACTTTTGCAACTTGCATACCAAGTTACCTTTCCGACCAGCTATGAACCCTTCTGGTTGTTGCATATAGATGTCCTCCTCAAGATTGCCATTCAAGAATGCAGTCTTGACGTCCATCTGCCAGATTTCAAAATCTAGGCATGCAGCAATAGATAAGAGTATTCTGATGGACTTGAGCATGGCTACCGGCGAGAAGGTTTCCTCATAGTCAATGCCCTCTCTCTGAGTATAGCCTTTCGCCACAAGCCTTGCCTTAAAGGTCTCAACCTTTCCATCAGATCCTCTTTTCCTCTTATAGACCCACTTGCAGCCAATGGGTTTAATATTGGCTGGAAGTTCTACAAGATCCCAGACCTGATTGGAATCCATAGATTCCAATTCAGCCTTCATAGCTTTAATCCAATGAGCTGAATCAACATCAGTCATTGCCTCTTCGTAAGTGGTAGGATCAGATTCAGATTCTATAGAGACAGCTTCAAAAATTTCTCCTAAGAACATGTATCTATCAGGCTGGCTGATAATCCTCCCACTACGACGAGGTACCGGTACGGAAATGGGTGAAGAAGTGGTATTTTCTTGATTTTCATCGTTATCAACTGCGGGTTGGACTGAGGGCTCTCCTTCTATCTCTCTAAGATCTATCCTTCCTTTAGGTTTATGGTTCATGATATAATCATCCTCCAAGAAAACAACATTTGTACTAACAAACACTTTCTGTTCTCTTGGATCATAAAAATACCATCCATAAGTACCCTTTGGATAACCCACAAAGTAACATACTTCCGATCTAGAATCTAATTTGCTCATCTTTCCTTTTAGCACATGCGCCGGACACCCCCATATCCGGAGATGTTGCAAAGAAGGCTTGCGCCCAATCCACATCTCTCGTGGTGTCCTTGGAACAGATTTACTTGGTACTAGATTTAGTATGTAAGCAGCGGTTTCCAAAGCATAACCCCAAAGGAATAATGGCAACTCAGAATAACTCATCATCGACCTAGTCATGTCTAAAAGAGTCCGATTCCTTCTCTCCGCTACACCATTTTGCTGAGGCGTACCAGGTGCAGTCAACTGTGACAGAATCCCATTCTGTACGAGGTGATCAATAAACTCATTAGAGAGGTACTCGCCACCTCGATCAGATCGAATGGTCTTGATATGTGTGCCCAATTGCTTCTCCACTTCAGCCCTAAACTCTTTGAACTTTTCAAAAGCTTCAGACTTGTGCTGCATTAGGTACACATATCCATACCTTGAGTGGTCATCGGTAAATGTTATGAAATACTCATAACCACTCCTTGCTCTAATATTTATTGGTCCACACACATCAGTATGAACTAATTCCAACAATGCATTGGTTCTATTGCCCTTTGCAGGAAAGGGCCTTTTGGTCATCTTACCCTCTAAACAAGACTCGCAGACTTCCATTGGTTCGAGAACCAAATCGCCTAAGACCCCTTCTTTGACTAGTCTGCCAATCCTATTGAGATTGATATGGCCAAGCCTCATATGCCAAAGCCTTGTTGGATTAGTGGAAGGTTCCTTTCTTTTAGATGGTACAGTAACCACTGAGTTATTAAGTTCCATGCAAGAGTCTTTAGAAATATTGGGAGTAATCATATACAAACCATTTGATTTAACACCAGAACATATAAAAGAACTATTTCTTTTAATCACAACTTCAGTTCCAAAATGAAAAGAATAACCATTATTCGATAAATTAGAAACTGAAATTAAATTACGTCTCATTGAAGGGACGTAAAGTACATCTGATAAAATCAAAATTTTATTGTCTAGAAATTCTAAAACTACGACTCCTATAACAACCGCAGAAACAGTTGCGCTAGAACCTAGAGTAAGTACGATTTCCCCATCACTGCACCTCCTGGTTGATCTGAACCCCTGCAATGAATTACAGATATGGTTAGTCGCACCAGAATCAATGCACCAAGTGTTTGAAGTATCCGTTATAAAACTTACTTCAATCACATGTGATTCAATCATACCTTGAACTCTTGTAGCTAAGAATTCTGGACAGTTCCTCTTCCAGTGGCCTTTCTCACCGCATTGGAAACACTTTCCTTTGCCTTGGCCACCCACCTTCCTTTTGCCCTTACCTTTTCCCTTAGATTTTGCAATCTTAGGGACCGATCCAACACTTGAACCACCAGTGCCAGCCTTCTTCTTCCCTTTCTTTCCTTTCGGTACAGATCGGGAAGAGGAAGCGCTTTTCTCAACGTTCAAAACGTTGACCCCAGGTTTGATCACCCCTTCCGCTGCCAAAAGAGAACTCATCAATTCGCTCATTGAAAAATTCATTTGATTCATATTATAGTTAAGTTTAAATTGAGCGAATGAAGGCGACAGCGAATTAAGGATCATATCAACTTGGGTCTGTGCATCGATGTTGGCACCTAGGGTCTCCAGCTCGTTTAAATAACCAATCATTTTTAAAACATGTTCCTTGACTGGAGTCCCTTCCGACATCTTCGCACTCATTATCTTTTGCATGGCTACCTGTCTGGCAGGCCTGCCATGCTCCCCAAACATCTTTTTCAGGGATGTGATAATGTCACTGGCGGAATCGTTCGATTGGAATTGATGTTGCAACACACCAGCCATTGAGGCCAGAATGTAGCAACGAGCCATTCCATTCGACTTCTTCCATTTGTCAAACTCGCGTCTGGCAGCTGCCGAAGCATTTGCCGCGGGTTCTTCAAGGCTTGGGGTGGTGAGGACATATATGTGATCCTCCGCAGTTAACACGATGTCAAGGTTACGTTTCCATTCAGTGTAGTTATTTCCAGTTAACTTGTTTTGAGTGAGTATGGTGGCAAGTGGACTAAATGCAGATCCAGACATTGTGATTTACTGTAAAAATCAAAAGGCAAAATAAACATGGATATCAGATTTTGACAGTTTGAAATAAAAGAATCCTTTAAAAAAAAACTCTTATTTTAAAACAAAGTCGTCGGAATATCGAAACGAAAGAATAAAGCCTCCGTGTGGTGGTCAATGTTCGATCTTTCGATTAATCATGACTTGTCCGCTATGCAAGTCTTGCAAAACAAGTTATGACTCTCGAACCTATTTGATCTCTAAGTTTCTGAATAATGCCCCGTGTGGGATCCCTTATCCATAGCTTAGCTAGTGTATACCATTAACTAAGATCCAATCACAACCGTCTCAAGTAGCGCCTCCGTGTGGTGGTCACCCTCTAATACGTCTGATTGATCCTATCCATAGGAAGTTCACATCTAGTAACCAATGAGCAGTGTACCCTCCGTATGGAATGATCACCCCTGGCGAGGTGACACAGAATACACTACTCATCTTACAATGAACCGTTAATGGAAGATCGTGGGTGTTATTTGATAAGACCCTCTCCCACTAGATTTAGTAAATTAAGGATTTTGCTTTTGAAAAATGTTTCCACACACTACCCATAAACATCCAATGTTTACTAATGTGTTGAAAACGGTTTTTGAATTTTATTTTAGAAAACTTGTTTTAAGTGCATGCAACAATGTATTATACGCCAATCACAAAACAAGCACATAAAACAAAAAACTAAAATGAAATATAGGCATTCAAACAATGCCTCTATCTCCCATGGCTCTATTTCCATAGAACCACCTTCTTGGTTTGGTCGCCTCCGGCTCCATCTTTATGGACAACGGCTCCTTGCTCCATCTTCATGGAATTTCTAATTCTATTACATTGGACCTATGCTTCTTTTGAAGCTTACAATTTATCTAGAAAAAAGAAATAGCAAAAAAGAAATAAAAGGCTAGGGAAACCGGTGCGACTTTCCTTTTCGTAGGATTGAAGCCGCAGCGCCCTTTACATACGCCTTAAAACCAAACCATTAATAAATTACAACATGCACCAATCTCACACAATTTAAATATAAATATTTAAACGACTTGGTGCCATGGGAGATAGCGACTAATTTTGCTGCAAAAGGGTTAGTCGTACACACATCCACACATACATAACAAATATATGTAACTATTGGAACACTTAATTGATTCACACAGTATATAAACACTTTACATACTGAATAAGAACTTAAAATAGCATCTTACTTCTCTGTCACAGTTCGATCGATCGAAGACCGTTCGGTCGCTCGAACCTTCGATCGATTGAACACTGTTCAATCGCTTGAACAGTCTGTTTCACAGAAAGATTTGAAAATTTTACAGAAATATTTTAAAATTAAAGTTTTTAATTTCAAAACACTTTAAAACTGTGAAACAGAGAACCTGACAAAGTATCTATCTCGATCGATCGAACTTCGTTCGATCGATCGAATACCAGAAGGTTCGATCGATCGAAGACTGTTCGATCGATTGAGAACAGAATGTTCGATCGATCGAAACAAGTTCGATCGATCAAACCCACCTTGCATCCTATGCAATCACAGTTTTGTACTCTGCTGCGATAATACATCAGAAACAGATCTGTGACGATGCAGTTTCAAAAACAGTTCTAAAATCAACATGCAAATCAAAACTAGGGTTCCAAAAACGCATCTATAGATCCAAACGAGCGTGGCTCTGATACCAATTGTGGGAAAAACCGGTTTAAATTGAAATTTTAAACGTGCAGCGGAAAAATCAAGTTATAAAACTTTATTGGCATGCCCGGATCTACTACCCGTCAACTCCATAGAAGCGTACAAGGGGGTGCAAGATTTATACCTTAGTGTCTTGAACCCAATTCTGAACTTCAATTTCCAGCAGCCTCCACTAGATGATCTTCACCCTTATGACTCCTGCGGATGCCTGCCGGAAAGACTAGGGTTGGTGGGAACCCTAATAGAGAGGATAGAGAGGGTTTTGGGGTTCCAAAACAGTTTCTGCAGCTTCTGACGTTCAAAACGACGAACAACTTTTTCCAGAACGCAGCTGCCCTATTTATAGATTCCCAGAACCGACCTAACCTTCGATCGATCGAAGGACTTTGATCGATCGAACATTCGATCGATCGAACCTGATGCCTTCGATCGATCGAACTATCTTCAATCGATCGAACCTGTCAGGACAGTTTCCTCAAGCGTCTTTCCAAACATCCTTGCGGAGCTAAGAGTGGGACCTCCTAGGCTCTTTATTGTTGGCTCAGACCAGTTTATTAATTACCATGACCAAACTCTTTGATCAGCAAACTAACCAACTGGTCAGTTAACGTTTACTCCACTATAAAACGATAACTAAACTCCAACGCAAAAGAACATATCCGAAGCGATAACTAGACTTGTATGTTGTACTAATGTCCCTCTACCGTCAGCATTCGTAATCATATTCAGGTAGTCGGATAACTGTTACTGTCAACCTGAATCATGATTACTTCTTGTATTCCTTGAGTCCCATTCACTACTCATGATTACCAAACATGTTGATAACTCTTATCAACAAGACTGCAGTACTCAGTAATCAACTTGGTGACATTCTCAAGGGAATGCTTACTCTGAATCAGAGGGTAGATTCTATCTTGACAATATATGTTCACAACCCTATGGACATGACATACCTAAGATACCCAGGTGTTGATCTTCTATAGACCTCACTGATTGGTAAGTCAAAGCAGTCATATCCACAGTCTGTGTTCATAATCGTCTCAAGATTGAGAACACATACCTTATACAAGTTATGAGTTCCTATTGACTGTTGACAGCCTTAAGCGTCAATAGGAAAGCTCAGGTCCGTCAATGCACTATAAGCACTAGCATATCAACTAAGAGCTACACTCTAGTGATTGAGATTAATCACTCCATCCAATGGTAGTTAATTATGCTACAGTGTAGACCTGATGAGGTATCCAGTCTCATCATCCACTGTGACATATTCTAAGTATCAAAGAATAGTAATTCGTATCTCACTTGTGTGTGTATCTCATACACACACGAATTGCTTACTATGATACTTAAGGATAAAACAATCATCTCATGAAAGAAACATACACAATGAAATGTAAAGCTGATATCAATATATTATAATGCTAATGTCTCATACATAAAGTAATGGTTTGAGGGCACAAACCCAACATAAGGATGACTGTAGTAGATATTATTTTGTTTTCAGGGCAGATTGTGCCTTTAGATGACCACGTGCTAAATAATTATTAATTTGGTAAAACTTTGTAAGCCTTGATTGCTCTTAATCTGATTTAAATCTTTGTACTGTTCGACGTTTGGGACGGTATCGATCCTTCAAACTGTCGCGACCTACGGGTCCATAAAGGAAATTAAATGCTTTCCCTATTTCTGCTACGTCGGGGCGTGACATTTTATAACTAAGTTTTGATATTTTGGAGGTCAAAACGAGTTCTGGCACTCAAAGAGGCACAAGACCGGATCTTACACCTCGCACATGACCAACTACACTTTCGGGAACAAACGGCACGCATTTTCTATACACGGTTTTGCATGTTACGCGATAATACGCAAAATAATATCCTTAAGCCTTTTATAAATAAGTTTTGAGGTTTTGGGGGATCGAAACGAGTTCCGGCACTCGGAGAAACACAAGACAGAATCTCACACCTCACACACGATCAACTGGATTTACGGGAACAACCGGCACGCAATTTCTACACACGATTTGCAAGTTACATGATAATACACAAAATATTATCCTTAGTCCTTTTATAACTAAGTTTTGAGGTTTTGGAGGCTCGAACCGAGTTCCGGCACTCGGAGAGGCACGAGATTGGAACTCACACCTCACACACAACCAACTAGACTTGCAGGAACAAATGGCACTCAAATCCTACACACGTTTGCATGTTACCCGATAATACGTAAAATAATATCCTTAAGCCTTTTAAAACTAACTTTTGAGGTTTTGGGGGGTCGAAACGAGTTCCGGCACATAGAGAGGCACGAACCGGAATCTCACACCTTACACATGAGCAACTATACTTGCGGGAACAAACGGTACGCAATTCCTACACACAGTTTGCAAGTTACGTGATAATACACAAAATAATACCCTTAAGCCTTTTATAAATAAGTTTTGAGATTTTGGGGGGTCGAAACTAGTTCTGGCACTCAGAGAAACACAAGACGAAATCTCACACCTCTCACACATCTAACTAGATTTGTGGGAACAAATGGCATGCAATTTCTACACACAGTTTGCAAGTTACGCGGTAATACGCAAAATAATATCCTTAGACCTTTCATAACTAAGTTTTGAGATTTTGGAGGGTCAAAATGAGTTCTAGAACTCAGAGAGGCATGAGACTGGAACTCACACCTCTCACACGACCAACTAGACTTGCAGGAAAAAATGGCACTCAATTCCTACACACGGTTTGCATGTTACCCGATAATATGCAAAATAATATCCTTAAGCCTTTTATAAATAAGTTTTGAGGTTTTGGGGGGTCAAAATGAGTTCCGGCACTCAGATAAACATAAGATGGAATCTCACACCTCACACACGATCAACTAGATTTGCAGGAACAAACGGCACGCAATTTCTACACATGATTTGCAAGTTACGCGATAATACGCAAAATAATATCCTTACACCTTTTATAACTAAGTTTTGAGGTTTTGGAGGGTCAAAACGAGTTCTGGCACTCGGAGAGGCACGAGACTGGAACTCACACCTCACACATGACCAACTAGACTTGCGGGAACAAACGGCACTCAATTTCTACACACAGTTTGCATGTTACCCGATAATACGCAAAATAATATCCTTAAGCCTTTTATAACTAAGTTTTGATGTTTTGGGGGGTCGAAACGAGTTCTGGCACACGGAGAGGCACGAGACGTAATCTCACACCTTACACACGAGCAACTAGACTTGCAGAAACAAACGGTACACAATTCCTACACATGTTTGCAAGTTATGCGATAATTCGCAAAATAATACCCTTAAGCCTTTTCTAAATAAGTTTTGAGGTTTTGGGGGGTTGAAACTAGTTCCGGCACTTAGAGAAACACAAGATGGAATCTCACACCTCACACACAACCAACTAGATTTGCAGGAACAAATGACATGCAATTTCTACACACAGTTTGCAAGTTACGCGGTAATATGCAAAAAAATATCCTTAAACCTTTTATAACTAAGTTTTGAGGTTTTGGAGGGTCGAAACGAGTTCCTGCACTCGAAGAGCCACAAGACCGGAACTCACACCTCACACATGACCAACTAGACTTACGAGAACTAACAACACTCAATTCCTACACACGGTTTGCATATTACCAGATAATATGCAAAATAATATCCTTAAGCCTTTTATAACTTAGTTTTGAGGTTTTGGGGTGTCGAAACGAGTTCTGTCACTCGGAGAGGCACAAAAAGGAATCTCACACCTTACACACGAACAACTATACTTATGGGAACAAACAGTATGCAATTTCTACACATGGTTTGCAAGTTACGCGATAATACGCAAAATAATATTATTAGGACTTTTATAACTATGTTTTGAGGTTTTGGGGGCTTGAAATGAGTTTCGGCACTCGGAGAGGCATAAGACTGAAACTAACACCTCACACACGACCAACTAGACTTGTAGGAACAAACGGCATGCAATTTCTACACACGGTTTCCATGTTACGCGATAATACGCAAAATAATATCCTTAACCCTTTTATAACTACGTTTTGAGGTTTTGGGGTGTCAAAAAAGTTCTGGCCTTCAGAGAGGCATGAGACGGAATCTCACACCTCACACATGACCAATTAGATTTGCGGGAACAAACGGCATGTAATTCCTATACACAGTTTGCAAGTTACGCGATAATATATAAAATTATATTTGTTAGCCTTGAATTTATTTAAGGCATTATTTTTGTTTTGTTTTGATGATGACAAATCTAGTGATAATTGCATACTTTCATTGGTTCTATTTCAATCAATTATCATGTCATTTTCATTACGCTAATCTCTTGATTCATGTACTTAAATGTTCTAACTTTGTTTGAGAGCAAGAGATAGCTGTGGTGAAGTCCAAGAGTGAGGGAGCTCAACAAGGATCAAGTTTGAAGACTTGAAGATTTTTTCATCCTTGGTTGAAGACTAGGATTTATATGTAAGCATTTTGATCAATCACTCATAGGGGCTCAAGTAACTTTAATTGGACTTTAGGTTCCTTACACTCACACTTTAAAATACTTTCAAGGACCTAAACATACTTAGACCACTCATTTAAATTCATTTCACAAAAGCTTTCAAGTGGCTAAGTCAAAAGAAAGTACCTTTGCGCAGATAGGTCAACTTTAAATGCAAACCTGATCCAATTGGTAAGGAATTAGATCTTGCGTTTTATATGGTTGGAAAGATATTTGAATCTAGTTTCCGAATCTTCAAACGGATCATGAATACGAGTTTTGTAGAGGGAGTTATGGTCGTTTTAGTAAAGAGGTGTCAGTCTGCCAAAAACTGCTTAAAACCAGTCGACTGATTTTTTAAAGGTCCAGTCGACTGAATGAACTTTTCAGTCGACTGGACAGCACTGAAATTACCTCTTCACTGCTATAAACTTTCCAGTCGACTGAACCTTCAATCCAGTCGACTGGACTGCGCTGAAAGGCAATAACGGCTAGTTTTTAAAGGGGTTTTTAATTACCAAACTTGCCACCAACGGCTATAATCTTTCTTGGCCTATAAATACATGTTTTCCCACACCATTTTATCTTGATCAATCCATTGGAAAACATCTATTTAAATCACACAACTTGTTGATTTCTCATTATTCATATTTGAGCCCTAGTTGTGTGAGCTTATCAATTTGCTCTAGTATTTGATTTGTATTTCTTTGAGAGTAAATTGTAGTGAGCTTTCATTTGTATTATCTACTCACTAAGGAGTTATTGTGTGAGCTTTAATTGTATTATTCACTCTAGAGAGAGAGTTATCATTTGTACCCAAATCATTTGTAAAGAGTGAGGGTTAGTAACCCTTGATTGCAAAGAAGAGGTTTTCTTCTTTGGAAGAGATTGGAGGCTCTTGTAACGGTTTGGTCTACACCCGTGAAGTAGATCAGATTAAAGGAATCCTCAAGAGGTGTTCTTGAGGGGTGGACGTAGGCCGCGGGGTGCGATTGCCGAACCACTTGAAAACTCGGTTTGCAAGTGTCTCTTCCCTTATCTCTTTACTTTATTATTTGTGATTGTGTTTAATTTGCAATTAAGTTTTTAAAAGGTTAATTTCCGCTAAAACCTTATTCATCCCCCCTCTAAGGTTTCCACATTTGGGCCAACAATATCCGTAGGCCTTTTATAACTATGTTTTGAAGTTTTGGGAGGTCGAAACGAGTTCCGACTCTTGGAGAGGCACGAGACCAGATCTCACACCTCTCACACGACCAACAAGACTTGTGGAAACAAACGGCACGCAATTCCTACACACTGTTTGAATGTAAACAACGAAATTATTTTCAATTTTATAAATCACACATCTCAATTGATCTAAACTTTTAATAGGTGAAAAAAGCCCAAAATCAACCAAAATGCAATATATATAGCTAATTCAAAATTGATAAAACCTATGAAATATGTGAAAGTCAGAGGTGGCAGTAGTTTTTATGTTGAAAACCTACCAAATTATGTTAAAAACTTAGATATTCCACCCATTAGATATTTACCTTTAAAAAGCTTGCTTCCATTCTCTAAGTGATATTTGAGCACAAAATCTTCTATCACTGATACTTACTTCCACTGCCACATAACTCACTATTGATGTCAATTTTCCAAATTGTGAGGAATACTGAAAGTTGCAATGGTATGTAAATTACGTACATTTAAAGCATGCTAACAGATTGACAGTGCAATATAGAATTAGCAGCTAAGTTCTACCATGGGAAGAAACATTGCATTTATCAAGAATTGTCCACTTCGAGTGTTTGGAGACTAAAGTAGTAATGCTTCAGGGCATCGAACCATATGTGACCAGAAAAAATCCAATCCGTTCCCAACATAGCTCGGATAACCTGATTTCTAGGGCACAGAACGGCATAGACCTGGACAATAAGAACCAAATACAACATTGAGAATGAATCAGAGAGAGACAGAGAGAGACAGAGAGAGGTAACATTACCTACGAACGGTGGTGGGTGACGACCGTGAGCTGTTGGGTGATGGCGGGGGGATTGAGAGACTGGAAAGATTGAGAGATTAAAAGAGACGGAGGTATTGAGAGAGAGAGAGAGAGAGAGAGAGAGAGAGAGAGAGAATCAATGAGTGTGCTTTTTGGATTAGTTTTAGAGGGAATGGTTTTGGTGTGGGGGGGAATTTTTCCAACATCAAATAAGAGGGGGAGAGAGGAAGCCCAAAAGAGATACAAAGAGAGAGAGAGAGAGAGAGAGAGAGAGAGAGAGAGAGGAAACAAAAGCATTAAAGGTAAATACCCATCATCAGCTTCATTAGAAATTCCTTCATTTTCTATACGTTGAATTGCTATGCTTTTATTTTCTATTGGGAATTTATTATATATTGATTGCTATCATGTCACTATGGTTTGCAATTGTAATCAAGAATCCATTGATCAGTGACATTAAAGACTGGTAAAACTCACAAGAATTAATCTTTTTTACTCCAAAATGGATTGAAAATCACTTTACATTGGAACAAAAAGTTATAAACAATGGAAAGAAGAGGTAATTACCATCCAAAAACCAGCTTCCATCAGGAGATATATAAGCTTTAGTAATGATAAGATTAAGCAAGGACTTGTACAAACTTCCAGAAGAATTCCATGTTAGTTAGCACTTTCCTCCTGTATCATCATAAAATGGAAGATATACCAAAATGATCACAAAATAAGAAGAACAAAAATCCAAAAACGATAACTTACTAAACACAACCAGGGACTGAAAAACAAGAAATTCCTGTATGACTGTTGCATTTTTACAAGATTCATTGTCAATCACAACTCTGACAAGAAGACAAGTAGACAAATGGTATTGAGTCTCAAAACTATGGCATTGAAGTTGAAGTGGACAGAGAAGCTAAGGAACAAAAATAGGTACCTGGGTAGGTTCGTTCTTCTAATGAATTTCTCATATGCATCATCCATATCCTGTGAAGAGTCCATAGTGGTTTCTGAGGAAATAAATGTAACAGCTCCGAGAGAGAGAGAGAGAGAGAGAGAGAGAGAGAGAGAGAGAGAGAGAATAATCAAAATCAAAATCAAAATCAAAACTATGTATTATAATTAGATTTGGTAATATCATTACACTGAAAAACAAGAGTGTGAATCAAGTAATTAAGCAAATAGTGAGATGATAAGAAAATATCTGGCCAGTAGTGAAGATCTGAAACGAGGATTAGAATAACCCCCAGATACCAAGAAGGCCAATTAAGAATCCTAGACCACCTCAAAAAGGTATTTGTGCCTGTGACTGTGTGGGGGTGTGGTGGGGCTCTCTGTTTATTTGTGGGCACCATAGTCCATCAAGCCATGGCAACATATAGGCAAAACCAACACAAACACACACACACACACACACACACACACACACACACACACACACACACATACACACACACACACACACACACACACACACACTATTTAGAAAAGAAACAGAGACCCAAAATTAATCCTATAGCTAGCCATTGGACTGGCCACTATAAGATTACAGGTTCTCATTTCTTTTCCTTGACACAACATCTTTAGCAGTCAAATGTGGCACTACGTCAAAAAAGTTCTCGGCAACCAACATAAAAGTTCACACAATAAACCTTAAACAAATTTCCTTGTGCTTTCATTCTCTTAAAATTTTATGTCCTAATCAAGCAAATCCACATTATGCATGTCTTTTGGATCCCATATAGATGTCAAAATATGATTCTCTCTTATGTTCTGTCAACAAAGGATAGCTACAATGGCCATATCTAAAAGCAACTTAGCTACAAGATATGATTAGCTAAGCTAAATTCACATTAAATATACTACTACATAAGAACAATTATTAAGATCCGATACAAGTTAGAATATTTTGTTTACCCGATTCGAATATTTTGCTAGGGCTTCCAATTACAATCAAAACTCGTCGCCGTCGTCAACTTGAGAAAAACTAAACTATGAACTTGGAAGAGTTTGGGATGTTGGATGCACAAGAGGTTCATCAAAGTAACTTCATCATGTTGCAACATGCATTAATGACATGTGTACGAATATAGTTAAAGACTATTGGAAGATAAAGATAAATGAAATTTAAAAGCTACAACTTGAACTCAAGAATACAAAGAATTTTTTTAACTCGCTAGTAGGATTTAATGAGTAGCGTATTTCAAATGTGGCCATCACAATCAAACAAATAAGACCATTACTTCAGAGTAACTAATTTTCAACCATTTAAAAGTGCTAATCAAAACAGTTATCTTCAAAATTTCACATAGTCAGCTCATTAAATAGTACAGAATTCTAATTTGTAAAGAATGAAGATGATCCGTAACAAAGAACAACTACATTACTCAAATTCACAAGTAAATTTCTCACCATAAGAGAACAAGAACAGAAACATGGATTTTGGAGTAAAACTATAGAAGAACTTCCAATGAAATCCTAATAGCATTTATACAGTCATACAGGTTAGTCGAAAAAAACAGTAGAAAGAGCATCACTGTGTAGATGAAACAAAGTAATTTGACAAATGAATGAATTTAAAAAGAATGCCAATCATATATATATATATATATATTGCTAAAGATCGATGTGGCCAGTAATTCATGTACTTGTTTTCAAACTTCTTAAAATAAATTGCTTTTACATTATATTTTAAAAGGTAATGGGACATAAATTCAAAACAGACAATAATCTTTTTAACAGGCTATTTTATTACATTGCAAAAAGCAATTAGAAAACTGAATCTGGAAATAATTAGCATTTATAACTAAACAATGACAACAAGAAACATCAATTTGTTTATGAATACATTTTTGCTCACCCTCCTCTCCTATTGGCTAATGCAATTAAGTATTAAATAAGAATTAATTAATGGTGTAAAGTACAGGGCCCCACTGTATTAACCAATGAGAGAGGAGGGTGAGCACTGAGCAATTTTGGGGTGAACAAAATTGCACTCATTTGTTTACGTCTCATAGCTATTCCAAATTAAACAGAACTACTGAACAAAATTTTTGTTGTTCAGAAGGAAAACAATGATACAGGACATGCATTGGATACACAACTCACAATACATACAAGAAAAGTCAACCTTGCTTAATACTCCATTGGTTGCATATAAGGAGCTCTTTAGTAGACAACTGTGTTAAATAAACCGTGTGTCTTATTTTTGTTCCAGTGCATTATATTTTGTATGCTAGTCTAGCTAAGAAGAATTAGAACACTGTTTCCTAACAAATTTAAGAGTCTAAATGTTCAATGAACACGTATTTAAATCAAAGACTGTGGTCAGAGAATCTATCCACGAAGTTCAATTTAATTCCTGAGTACCGAGAGAAGAGTGAGGCAGGTGTTAATTCATATATGTAAGCAAAGGTAAAAAAAAAAAAACAAGGAGCAAAAATATCCTAGGCAATACATAGCAGAATAACCAATGTACTCTCTATACAAGCAATGAAACGTGTTTATAAATAGAAATTACCCATTGGTGGTACTGGAGATAGAGAGAGAGAGATAGAGAGAGGGGGAGAGAAGAGAAGAGAGGTGTATAAAGAGAAAGAAAACCTCATATGGTGGTGTTGGTGGTCGTGAGGCTGCAGATGCGGTGGCGGCGACGTTGGATTTCTTCGTGAGATACGGTGGCGAAGTGAGATACATACGGTGGCGGAGTGAGATTTGGGGGTTACAGATTTGGGGTTACGGTTTCTCAAGGGAGAGATAGGGAGAGATGGAGATCGAGAAAGAGAGAACAAGTGGAAACAGATTTGTGGGTGAGGGTTTTACAGATTTCGGTAAGAGATAGAGAGAAAAAGTAAGGGTTTTCTCATTTTGGGGGATACACGTTTATTTTCCTTAGTAATGGTTTTTTGGTTTTGTTTTTGTTTTTTTATTTGTTTAGTCAACGAAATGGGTGGGTGGTGTTTTGGAGGAAAATCATTTTGGAGTTTTGGCACGGTACATTTGTCATACTGCCACTGCTTAAAATAGTGCCAAATGAAAATGCGTGAAAAAGTGCCAGTTTAGCACTTTTGGTGTAGTGATAGGGCACAACCCATGCATTGCACGGGTAATCGACTAGTTTTGTTATAAATGGTGAAAACCATTGGATTAGATTTAACGATCAGAAACAACTTTCCTATACAAATGTTTCATCCAATTTTAAGTTTTATCAAACAAAACCCATGACTCAATATAGGCATGTAAAGTATAATTTTTCTAAGTAAATTTATTGTTATACCCCTAATGATACCTCATGTGTGCATCACATGACCAATTTAGACGTGTGGGAGGTGCGAGTTAAGTTTTGTGGCTATCGGATCGACAGTTTCCATTTTGACCCCCCAAACATCAAAAATTTAGTTTTTCAAAGTCTACAAGGTGAAAAAGTAGTTTCTTTAGTGTATCTTGATAACCGAGAGTCCGATTCCCATTCCATTTCTTCCTACAACTTTCTTTAGACGTGTGGGAGTTGTGAGTTAAGTTCCGTGGCTATCGGATAGACGATTTGGATTTTGACCCTCCAAACCCCAAAAACTTAGTTTTTTAAAGCCTACGAGGTAAATTTTTTTTTTTTTTTTGTATCTTGATAACCGGGAGTCCAATTCCTATTGTGTTTCTTCCTACAACTTTCTTTAGATGTGCGGGAGGTGCAACTTAAGTTTCGTGGCTATCGGATCACCGGTTTGTATTTTGACCCTCCAAAAACTTAGTTCTTCAAAGTTTACGAGGTGAACAAGTTATTTTTTTAGTGTATATTGATAACTGGGAGTCTGATTCCCATTCCATTTCTTCCTACAATGTTTTTTTAGACATGTGGGCGGTGCGAGTTAAGTTTCGTTGCTATCGGATCGACGGTTTTCATTTTGACCCTCCAAACCCCAAAAACTTAGTTTTTCAAAGCCTACGAGGTGAAATAATTTTTTTTTTTTTTTGTGTATCTTGATAACCTAGAATCCGATTCCCATTCTGTTTCTTCCTATACTTTCTTTAGATGTGCGGGAGGTATAAGTTAAGTATCATGACTATCGGATTGACGATTTGCATTTTGACCCCCCAAATCCCAAAAAAATTGTTTTTCAAAGTCTATGAGGTAAAAAAAAAAAAGTTGTTTTTTTAGTGTATCTTGATAACCGGGAGTCCAATTCCCATTATGTTTCTTCCTACAACTTTCTTTAGACGTGTGGGAGGTGCAAGTTAAGTTTTATGGCTATCAGATCAACGGTTTGAATTTTGACCCCCCAAACCCCAAAAACTTAGTTTTTCAAAGTCTACGAGGTGAAAAAGTTTTCTTTTAGTGCATATTGAAAACCAAGAGTCTGATTCCCATTCTGTTTCTTCCTACAACTTTCTTTAGACGCTTGGGAGGTGAAAATTAAGGTTCGTGGGTGTCGGATCGACGGTTTGAATTTTGACCCTCCAAACGCCAAAAACATAGTTTTTGAAAGCCTACGAGGTGAAATTTTTTTTTTATGTATCGTGATAACCGGGAGTCCGATTCCCATTCTGTTTCTTCACACAACTTTTTTTAGACGTGTAGAATGTGAGAATTAAGGTTTGTGGGTATCAGATCGATGGTTTGGATTTTAACCTCCCAAACCCAAAAACATAGTTTTTGAAAGCCTACGAGGTAAAAAATTTGTTTTTTTGTGTATCTTGATAACCGGGAGTCCGATTACCATTGTGTTTCTTCCTACAACTTTCTTTAGACTTATGGGAGGTACGGATTATGTTTCGTGGGTATCGGATCGATGGTTTACATTTTGACTCCCCAAACCCCAAAAACTTAATTTTTGGAAGCCTACGAGGTGAATAAGTTGTTTTTTTGTGTATCTTGATAACCAGGAGTGCAATTCTCATTCTGTTTCTTCCTACAAGTTTTTTTAGACGTGTGGGAGGTGTGAGTTAAGTTTTGTGACTATCGGGTCGACAGTTTGGATTTTGACCCCCCAAAAACTTAGTTTTTGAAAGCCTACGAGGTGAAAAAGTTGATTTTTTGTGTATTTTTATAACGGCAATCCTATTCCCATTTCGTTTCTTATTAAAAGTTTCTTTAGACATGTGGGAGGTATGAGTTATGTTTCATGGGTATCGGATCGACAGGTTTCATTTTGACTCACCAAACCCCCAAAACTTAGTTTTTGAAAACTTGCGAGGTGAAAAAGTTGTCTTTAGTGTATCTTGATAACCGGGAGTCCAATTCCCATTCCGTTTCTTCCTACAACTTTCTTTAGATTCACTGCATCACTCTAGGTGACGAATTAATATTTCGTCGCCATAGACATCACATTTGAACTCACTTTAGGTGACGAATTAATATTTCGACACCATAGGCATCACTTTAGGCGACGAAATGTTATTTCGCCGCCATAGACATCGCATTAGAACTCACTTTAGGTGACGAATTAATATTTCATCACCATATGCATCACTTTAGGTGATGAAATATATTTTTTTTGCCATAGACATCACATTAGAACTCACTTTAGGCAATTAATTCGTCGCCATAGGCATCACTTTAGGCATTCGTCGCCATAGACATCACATTATAACTCACTTTAGGCGATTAATTCGTCGCCATATGCATCACTTTAGGCGACAAAATAATATTTCATCGCCAGACATCACATTAAAACACACTTTAGGCAACGAATTAATATTTCGTTGTCATAGACATCACTTTAGGCGATGAAATAATATTTCGTCGCCATAGACATCACTTTAGATCTCACTTTAGGCGAAGAATTAATATTTCGTCGCCATAGGCTTCACTTTAGGTGACGAAATGTTATTTCGTCGCCATAGACATCATCTTATAACTCACTTTAGGCGACGAATTAATATTTCGTCGTCATAGGCATCACTTTAGGCGACGAAATATTTCGTCGCCATAGACATCACATTAGAACTCACTTTAGGTGACGAATTAGTATCTCATCGCCATAGGCATCACTTTAGGCGACGAAATATTATTACGTCGCCATAGTCATCACTTTAGAACTCACTTTAGGTGACGAATTATTATTTCATCGCCATAGGCATCACTTTTGGCGACGAAATAATATTTCGTCTCCATAGACATCACTTTTGAACTCACTTTTGACAACAAATTAATATTTAATTCGTCTCCATAGGCATTTCTTTAGGCGACGAAATATTATTTCAAAATATTTCATTGCCTAAAGTGAGTTCTATTGTGATGTCACCTAAAGTGAGTTCTAATGTGATATTTCGTCGCCATAGGCATCACATTAGGTTACGAAATATTATTTCATCGCCATAAACATCACTCTAGAACACTTTAGGCGATGAATTAATATTTCATCAACGTAGGCATCATTTTAGGCAACGAAATAATATTTCGTCACCATAGACATCACTCTAGAACTCACTTTAGGCGACGAATTAATATTTCGTCGCCATAGGCATCACTTTAGGTGACGAATCAACATTCGTCGGCATAGACATCACTCTAGGCGACGAAATTATATTTCGTACCCAAAATTAACACTTTATGCAACAAAACAAAACTTTATCGCCAAATTTATGTTTTTTTTCAGGCTCTTAGATGAAAAAATTCAATTTTGTCGTTAAAACTATACTTTTGGCAACGAAATTTATATTTCGTAGCTAAAGCGTATTTTTGTTGTACTGTCACCTCCATCGTCATCTCTGACTACCAACCTTTCTTCTTCATCTTTGATGACGTGCAACCTCGTGATTGAGATCTAGATCTAGATCTTGACCGGTGATTGAGATCTAAATCTAGATCTAGATATTGATTTGGATGTTGCCATCATAATGAACTCCGGCGACCACCAACAAGGCTACCATGTATGAGTTAAGTTGTTGAATCTAGATCTTTCACTTAAGATATGTTAAGTGAAATTTGACTTAATATTTTTGAAGTAAAAATTTTAGATTTTTCAATGAAGTTTCACTTATTTTCTTAACTGAAAATCCCATCTTCAGTGAATTTGTAAAGGTAGGAGAATTTTATCGATCAAGTTAAAGTCAAATTTCATTAAACTTCATTACAAATTAGTGAAACTTGACTTAACATATCTTAAGTCAAATTTGACTTGATATTCTTGTTTCATTCAATATTTATTCCCCCAGTAGAGGGATCGGAGGAATTCAAACTTCTAGAATAGCTCATAGAAATTACATTTGACCACCACTCTCGTGCACCACCATGAACCACCACCACCACCATCGTGAGCCACCACCACCACCATTGCAAGCCACCACCACTTTCCAAGTAAGTTCTTTTTTCACTTTTTCAGTGACTGGCCTTGTAAGCCTAGGCTTGGTAGGATGTCAAACTCTGAAATGAAATTTCTCTTAAGATGTTATTATAAGAGAAATTCCTTTCAAGTAATCTTAAGAAAAATTTCTCTTATTATCATCAAATCAGGTAAATGAAATTTCGATTCGTTTTCTTAGAGAACAGTGAGTTAAGAATGATGAATAGATGTGAGAGAGTGAATTTTTTTTTAGAGTTGTTCAAAGATATCTCTACTCCTATGATGAAACTAGGGCTTCAAGCTTGAGAAGACAAATAGAGGTGACGATTAGGGCTTCAAACTCGTCTCGTTTCCTCCAAAATTGTTGTTTATAGTCAGTTTTCAGAGATTTTGTGGTAGATTTTTATGATTTTGTTTGATTATTTCAGTCATTTTCTAAGAGGAGTCACGAATTATAGGTGGGATGATGGGTGGTGGTCGCCAGAGATGGAAGTGGTGGTCGCCAGAGGTCACCGGAGTGGCACTGGTGGTCGCCGGAGGTTGCCAGATGTAGAAGAGGTGATGGTCGGAGGTTAGGCATAGGTGGTGGTAATGGTGGCTAGGGTTTGGTAGTAAGGTTAGATGATGAAGATGAGGATATGTTTGTCCAAAAAATTTCTTAGGACCTTAGACCAAGTTGTTTATTAAGTATCCTTTAGTCCAATTTAGCTTGTCCTAATACCCTTTTCACTAACTTTCCCTAAAAAAAAAAAAAAAGAAAACATTTTTTCCAATATGAATGATCAGTACCAGTGAATAGGATAGAATGGAGCTGAGCCAAAAAAAAATTATCAAGCTCCCAAAAGAAAAATTCGACAATTAATGAGCAAACCCACTACAACAATCAGTCTGGCAATTCTTCGAGTCGCAAAACTTTGCTGCAGGCAGTAACAATCTACTAACAGTAGCACTGGAGGAAATGACACTAGCTAACAAACAGATATGATGAAAAAAAAAAAGCAAGGTTCCAAAATTGAAACATACTACAATTTAAGAGTTTCAAGTACAGAGCATTCCACAATGGTAACCATTAGCATCAACAGCGAATCCCCGGTAGTCGTATGCCAAGCAACACCCAAATCAAAGATAATTTTTAAAACATCCATTGAATTAGGAATCTGGCAGCCATTAGGAGAGAGATGACTTTTCCACTATGAATTTCACTCCCTTCCTAGTAAGTTTAGTCATAGGCATAGCTAAACGAGAAAAGTTCTCAACGAAACGACGGTAATAACCCACTAGTCCTAAGAAACTACGGACTTCAAATACATTCTTTGGCGATTTCCAATCCATGACAGCTTCAATTTTAGAAGGATCAACTGATACCCCATTACCCGAAACAACATGGCCAAGAAATTTCACTTCCGGTAACCAAAATTCACACTTAAAAAATTTTGCATACAAACGGTGCCCTCGCAAAACTTCTAATACAATTTGGAGGTGTTCCTCATGTTTCTCTCTAGATGGCGAATAGACCAGGATGTCATCAATAAACACAATCACAAACTTATCTAAGAATGGGCTAAACATGCGGTTCATCAAATCCATGAAAGCAGCGGGTGCATTCGTTAAACCGAATGGCATAACAAGAAACTCGAAATGACCATAACGTGAACGAAAAGCTGTCTTAGGAATGTCACAGTCGCGAACTCGCAATTGATGATAACCCAACCTCAAGTCAATCTTAGAAAAACAAGTTGAACCACGGAGTTGGTCAAAAAGATCATCAATTCTGGGAAGCGGATATTTATTCTTTATGGTAACATGGTTTAGCTTACGATAATCAATACACAATCGGAGTGATCCATCTTTCTTCTTTGCGAAAAGGATGGGTGCTCCCCAAGGAGAAGTACTAGGGCGAATAAAACCTTTAAGTTGTAAATCCTCTAACTGTGTCTTTAATTCTTTCAATTCAGTGGGTGCCATACGATACGGTGGAATTGAAATCGGTGATGTACCGGGAACTAGATCTATCGCAAACTCAATCTCACGGATAGGCGGCAAACCAAGTAAGTCCTCAGGAAAAACATCGGAGTATTCACTAACAATCGGAGGAAATTCAATTAAAGTTGGCTCATCATCATTGGAAAACAAACTAGCAAGGTAGTCATTATGATTCTTTCCCCTACACAAACTGTGAAGTGAACGCATCGGAAAGTCTAAGCGATCATCCTCAAAACGACCAAGGTCCCCGGAAGGTAACACAAAAGTGGCTCTTCTCTTGAAACAATCAATAAAAGCTCGGTAGGTAGTTAACCAGTCCATACCCAAAATTACATCAAAACTAAGCATGTCTATAACGATTAAATCAACAATGATGTTCTTGTTGACAAGAACAAGTTCACAACCATGACATACCCGATCCAAGGGAACTAAACCTCCAACGGGAGTATCGACTAAAAGTGTAGAAGCTAAATGGCTCACTTCTAAATCCAAGGATGATGCACAAGATGAAGATATAAATGAACATGATGCGCCGGTATCATTAAGCACAGAAGCTCTTGAACTAAACACTAATAACATACCTCGAATAACTAAAGCATCGGAGTTAGCTACGGAAGGTGCGGTGGCAACAAGGTTGAACACAGTAGAAGGTGGCTTTGAAGCTTGTTGTCCTCCTCCACGATGTCCCACATGATGGTGCTGACCCCTAGGAGTATTAGGCTTAAAGCTCTTAGCAGAAGGAGCTGACGGTGGTGATAAAAGAGGTGGCCTATAGTTCTGCTGATAAGGTCCCGGAAAAGGTGGACAAACTTGTGGTGGTCCAACTGCCTGCGATGCTGTCTGATTAAACGGACACTCTCTTATTATGTGGTTTGGGTCACCACAACTATAACAATTCCTCGAACCGAAGTTACCCTCTCCACGGGAACGGCCAGAACGATGAGAACCACGGGACTGAGATTGATGTGACTGGGATTTAGGCAGGAGCTGAGAAACTGGCTGAGCCTGAACAGGTATCGGAGAAGAATATGTAGAATATTGAGGGACATACTCTTGCTTCCGCTTCTTGAATTGGTGTCCACTTGATGAACCCGGCTGATTACCCTTTGATGGAGCACGGAATTCCTTATCTTTCTTTGAACTCAAATATTCCTCCTCGAACACAAGTGCTTTCTGAACCACTTTACTATAGGAGTCCAATTCGAATCCAACAACTTTTGCACGAAGTCCCTGACGAAGTCCAGTCTCAAAAGTCCTAGCCATAATTTTATCGTCGGTGGTGATATCGGGTGCAAAACGAGCCAAGTCCTCAAAACGAGCTTCATAATCTGTAATAGACATCTCACCCTGACGAAGATTCAGGAATTCGATTCTCTTGGCATTACGAGCAACTGGTGGAAAATACTTATCGAGGAATAGCTGGGTAAAGGTGTTCCAAGACATACCCTCCAAAGTTTGCGTAGTAAGAACTAGTTCCCACCAGATTTGGGCTCGACCCGCCAATTGAAATGTAGCAGCATCTATATGGAGATTATCTTCGATAATACCGAGATGTTCAAAGATCCAGGTAATCCTCTTTAACCAAAGCTCGGCTTGAACAGGGTCCGCTTCTTCTGAGAAAACTGGAGGATTCTTTCTACCAAATTCTCTCATAGCCGATTGTGCCCTCGACTCCCCCTGAACAACAGGCACTACAGGAGCCACGCCGGCAAGAGCTACCGGTGGTGGTGGTATATCATTCCTTGCTGCTTGGGCAGTTTGAGTGAAATCCCTCATGGCAGTGGCCATCTCACGAAAGAATTGAGCTCCATCGGGAACTCCTGGAGTAGATTCAGGTATAGAAGCTGGAGTAGATTCAGTAATATGAGCTGGAGCAGAAGCAGATGAGGAAGACTGGGCTCCTAGACCTGTGGCTCCACCTCGGCCCCTAGCACGACCTCTAGCACGGCTAGGAGGTTGGCCCCTAGCACGGCCTCTAACGCACGGTGGCATAGCTAGGTAGAAAACAACTACGAGGTAATAAGGGATTAGATTATTCTACTATACCTCTAATTCAAATATTTATCGGATCGAGATTACATTACCATGACCAATGTAAACACATAGAACATGAAAATTTAACATGTAGTCATATAGTCCCAAAGGAATTCAACATATTGGCATGCTCACTAGGCCACTCAATACTCAATGCAATCTCTAAAGAGAACAATGGAAGTACAAATAAAACTTAGACATGTAGTGAATAAAAATAAGTTGCAAGTAAGCCCAAATTAAACTCCCATAGCCCCTAGGTATTCAAACCCGGTTGGCTCTGATACCAAACTATCACGCCCTGAAAATCGAAGTGCGAGGAAAGAGAAAAGATAGAGAAATAGGGAGAAGAGAATTAAAATCCTTACACAAAATGCGAAAGTGACTTTGGAAACTCACGGGATTTCCTAAAAGGATGACTCACTAATACATAAATCCAAAATGGATTTACATGTTAATGAGTCCAACAAAGATGGACGCACTTGAAAATTTAGTTAAGGGACTATCGAGACAAGTACTAGTTTCAAGGAGAGAAGGAAAAATACAATAACTTTGAAAAAGGACATCTTTTGATAGTTGCTGAATTTTAAAACACCTGTATGTAGTTATATCTTTAAAATTTTCACATTCTGTCCGCAAGAATTCATGTAAAATATAATTCTGCACAACTTTCGTCTAATGACATTGTTTCCAATTCTGCACCATTTGGGCAGAAAACAAAAAAAAACAGTAGCAGTTTTTTTCCTTTTGATAGCATTTTGACATGTTCCCAATTATACCAAATCCTCAAGTTTAAACCTTGGTACAAGACTAAACAAGTCCTAAACAACATACGACACGTGTCTAGACCAAACGGAACTTCATGTACTCGAAATTTATTAAAAACGAGGAGTGAAAGAGATGAAGAGAGGAAGAATGGGAGAGGGAGGGATTGGGGGAGAGAGATTTTAAAACATTTCCTTTAAAAACAAAATGGACAAATCCGGCAAGGATTTCATACAAATACAATGAGTCCGGCAAGGACAAAACAAAACATAAATGAATCCGGCAAGGATTTAAATCAACACACATACATAAAACTTTAAAAGAGATTCTACGATCTCGGAAACATAATTTACATAACATAATTAAGTTTAACAAGTAGGAAAAACAAGGACTAACATTTGTCCATCAAAATTACATCAAGGCTTCCCAATGACAAAAATACGGAAGTCCAAACTCAAGAAGTTTTGTAATAAAACTAATACAACCATTTTAATTTTAGAGCACTAATCTATTACAAACTTCCCCAACTAGTTAAAATTTACAAAAGAACTATCCATATACATAACCAAGTACGAGTCTTCAAAATAGAACAAAAGATGTCAACGTCTACGCGTCGGGTCACATATGCCCTTTGCCTTTATCAAGCTCACCTGAAAAATGTTTTGTGGTTTTTATGAGAACGACGGCTCGTAGAAAACATTGTAACAAATCTATATGCTATCCATGACTAAAATGAAATGAGATGCAATGGTTCGCCACCATGGCTACAATGAAATGATTAAAGCCGCAAGGCTATGCGTGATATGCGCACACCTCTCTCATTACCGGACCATGAGCCACCCACGCATGGAGTGTAGCATACCAACTTCCGGAAGCCAACCAAATATAGCTGGAGTTTGAATGTTTCTAAGGGTCATTCTCCCTGTCTCACATCACAACCCACGTCCGAATTTCTTAAATAAAATTCCCTCGCATGGGGTTTTTCTCTTTTCAAAACAAAACGTTCATGTCGTGTTCATGTAATGCTTGCCGATTAGGCATCAATGCATATGATGTTGATAATGATTTTAAGAATGATCCACTACAATATGTTAAGAAACAATTCTAGTCCATTAGACATGATATCAAGAACTTCAATGAATGTAATTATATTTCATAGTTTAACATTCCTAACAAGAATTTCTAAACTAACGTCCTTATATGTGTTTACACATAAAGGGAGCATCCTAAGCATATCTAACACCACATAATCAAGTTTAGTAAAATCTAAACATGTAATTTACAATTTGGAATACAATTCTAAATTTACAACTTTGGGGAAAATCTAATGCATGGGTCCAATTTGTTATCCTAACATCCCTCTAATTACATTTAGCACCCCAAATTCACAACTTGCACAACTAAGGCATATAAATCATGTTTAGGCTAAATAATTCCAACATTACCACTTTGGGGAAAATTTAGTGCATGTATCCAATTTGTTCTCCTATCATCATTCTAATTACATTTAGCACTCCAAATTTACAACTTACACAATCAATGCATATAATTCATATTTATGCAAATTAACCCTAACATTACAACTTAGGGGAAAATCCTATTACATATATCTAAGTTCTCTCCTAGTCTAAATGTGAACTCAAGACATCTTAGACATGTATAACATATAAAATTTCACAATGTAAAACTACCTTATTGGAAATTTCTTCCAAAATAAATGGAAGAGCCCAAAATTTGAGAATGAACCAAGGGACTTCAAATGGCTCCAAGAAGATGAAAAGAGATGTCCTTGAGAGCTCAAGAACTCACTGCATGTAGTACTCCATCAATGGACCTCCATGGATGAAGGTGAGAAGTTTGGAGGCTCTATGTAATTTGGAAAAACTATGAAAATGGCTACCAAAATGAATTTCGTGGGTATCACTAGAAAGCTCTTGAAATTCTAAGAATGTTTTGTGAAATAGCAAAACTCACGAAAATCACTCTTTAGGGGTGTATTGAAAGCTTAAAGGAGAGGTTCCATGGAGGGTTTGGTATACCCAAATTAGATATAGAGAGAGATGGAGAAGAAGAGAGAGAAAAAAAAAATAAATAAATAAAATGAAGAAGATGAGATTGGGTGGCCGGCCACTTTAAGTGGGTACGGTCCACCATTTTTTTTTTTGTTGTCTTTGTATGGCATTTTGAATGAGTTGTAGAGATATGTAGCTTGTGTGTATGTGTGGTCTAATGTTACACACCCAATTTAAAATATGTACACATTTTAACACCAAGATAATAAATATAATAAAATAATTTATTATAATAAAATAAAATAAAATCAATAAGAAAGGAAAATAATTAAATAAATAAATAAATATAGTGACACGAGTTAAGGTAAAATTAAATACTACACCAATTTAATTAACGGTTCGCACATAAGTAATTAAAATATAATTACCCTTAATTAAAATTTCAAGTTATGACAATCTATCCCCCTTAAAAGAATTCCGTCCCGGAATTCGGAGCAAATAAGCGAAAAAGGGAGCAACGACTTGCTCAAACCTTAACTAATTAACATTAACAAATGAAAGAGACTTACTCTACTCGGGGAAAAGGTGAGGGTAACTCTTCCCAGCTTCATCCTCGTCCTCCCTAGTCGACTCGGAAATACCATGATGATTCCACTGAATTCTTACCAACGGGATAACCCTTCCTCGTAACACACGGTCTTTTTTCTCAATGATACGGATGGGTTGCTCTTCATACGACGCGTCTTCTCCAAGAAGCAACTCGATCCAATCTATGATATGTGATGGATCAGGGTAACATTGACAGAGTGGATCAGAGTTACACCTACGAAGCATTGAAACATGAAATACATTGTGAACACTCGAGAGTTGAGGCGGAAGAGCTAAACGATACGCGACTTCACCAATCCTTTCAAGGATCTCAAACGGTCCCACAAACCGTGGTGCTAATTTCCCGCTTTGTCCAAAACGTTGTAATCCACGACGCGGCGAAACCTTTAGAAACACGTGATCACCAACTTCAATTTCCAACGGCCGGCGGTAACGGTCGGCATAAGATTTTTGACGACTCTGAGCTGAAATCAACTTTTCACGAATCACTTTAATCTTTTCTGACGTCTCTCTAACCATATCGGGTCCATGAAGAATAGTGTCACCTACCTCGCCCCAACATAAAGGAGATCGACACGGGCGGCCATACAATGCCTCAAACGGTGCCATCTGAATACTAGCTTGATAACTGTTATTATACGCGAACTCGGCCAATGATAAATGTTCTTCCCAATTACCACCAAGTTCCATAATACTAGCTCTCAACATTTCCTCTAAGATTTGAATAGTAAGCTCGGACTGCCCATATGTCTGAGGATGAAACGCTATGCTAAGAAGAAGTTGAGTACCCAAAGCTTTCTGCAAACTCTGCCAAAAGTGAGATACAAACTTCGAATCACGATCCGATACAATCGAAATTGGGATACCATGAAGTCTCATAATCTTTCGGATGTAGATCATACTAAGAGTGTCTGCAGTGTCGGTTACCTTAATTGGTAAGAAGTGTGCCGATTTAGTCAAACAGTCCACAATGATCCAAATAGCATTATGCTTACGCAAGGTCCTAGGAAGTGCCGTAACAAAGTCCATAGTGATATGCTCCCACTTCTACTCGGGAATAGGGAGAGGTTGTAACAAACCTGCGGGTCTCTGATGCTCGGCCTTTACTTGTTGACAAACTGGACAACTTGCGACGAACTTGACAACTGCTCTTTTTAAGCCTCTCTACCAATACTGACGACGTAAATCATGGTACATTTTCGTACCCCCCGGATGAACGGCGAAGCGGGAATGATGAAACTCTTTCAAAACATCCTATCGACAATCTACGGGAACAAAGACTCGATTTCGAAACCTCAAACCTCTACCATCATCAAAAGTCCAACCCTTCTCCAAATCTCCATTAAGCATACGGGACTTTAAGGACATGGTCTCATCATCGGATTTCTGTAACTCCAAAATTCGATTCAAAAGTGACGGTTGAACGGTCAAAGTAAACAAAGTAGCTCGGTCAGGATTTTCTGCGCAATAAATCTCAAAATCATCAAGGTGTTCAAACATCCTCCACTCTTGGATAGGTAAATAGGCTAACGTGCCACGGGGTTTACGACTAAGGGCATCGGCCACGACATTAGCCTTACCAAATGATATTTCAAGTCAAAGTCATAATCTCCTAAATACTCCATCCAACGGCGTTGTCTCAAGTTAAGGTCTCGTTGAGTAAAAATATATTTAAGGCTTTTGTGATCGAAAAATACCTCGAATTTCTCACCATACAAGTAGTGTCTCCAACTTTTTAAAGCAAACACAACAGCGGCAAGCTCTAAATCGTGAGTAGGGTAATTTTTCTCGTGAGGTTTCAATTATCTCGAACCATAAGCTACAACTTTAACTTCTTGCATTAATACACAACCCAAACCTTCAAGTGAAGCGTCACAATAAATGGTATAGTTCAATCCACGCTCGGGAATAACAAGGATAGGTACCGAAGTCAAACGGGTTTTCAATTGTTGGAAAGCATTTTCACAAGAATCGTCCCATTTGAATTTCACTCCCTTCATAGTAAGTTTAGTCATAGGCATAGCTAAACGAGAAAAGTTCTCAACGAAGCGGCGGTAATAACCTGCTAGACCTAAGAAACTACGGACTTCAAATACATTCTTTGGCGATTTCCAATCCATGACAGCTTCAATTTTAGAAGGATCAACTGATACCCCATTATCTGAAACAACATGGCCAAGAAATTTCACTTCCGGTAACCAAAATTCACACTTAGAAAATTTTGCATACAAACGGTGCCCTCGCAAAACATCTAATACAATTCGGAGGTGTTCCTCGTGTTTCTCTCTAGATGGCGAATAGACCAGGATGCCATCAATAAACACAATCACAAACTTATCTAAGAATGGGCTAAAGATGCGGTTCATCAAATCCATGAAAGCGGCGGGTGCATTCATTAAACCAAATGGCATAACAAGAAACTCGAAATGACCATAACGTGAACGGAAAGCTGTCTTAGGAATATCACAGTCGCGAACTCGCAATTGATGATAACCCGACCTCAAGTCAATCTTAGAAAAATAAGTTGAACCACGGAGTTGGTCAAAAAGATCATCAATTCTGGGAAGAAGATATTTATTCTTTATGGTAACATGGTTTAGCTTACGATAATCAATACACAATCGGAGTGATCCATCTTTCTTCTTTGTGAAAAGGACAGGTGCTCCCCAAAGAGAAGTACTAGGGTGAATAAAACCTTTAAGTTGTAAATCCTCTAACTATGTCTTTAATTCTTTCAATTCAGTGGGTGCCATACGATACGGTAGAATTGAAATCGGTGATGTACCAGGAACTAGATCTATCGCAAACTCAATCTCACGGATAGACGGCAAACCAGGTAAGTCCTCAGGAAAAACATCGGAGTATTCACTAACAATCGGAGGAAATTAAATTAAAGTTGGCTCATCTTCATTGGAAAACAAACTAGCAAGGTAGTCATTATGATTCTTTCCCCTACACAAACTGTGAAGTGAACGCATCGGAAAGTCTAAGCGATCATCCTCAAAACGACCAAGGTCCCCGGAAGGTAACACAAAAGTGGCTCTTCTCTTGAAACAATCAATAAAAGCTCGGTAGGTAGTTAACCAGTCCATACCCAAAATTACATCAAAACTAAGCATGTCTATAACGATTAAATCAACAATGATGTTCTTGTCGACAAGAACAAGTTCACAACCATGACATACCCGATCCAAGGGAACTAAACCTCCAACGGGAGTATCGACTAAAAGTGTAGAAGCTAAATGGCTCACTTCTAAATCCAAGGATGATGCACAAGATGAAGATATAAATGAACATGATGCGCCGGTATCATTAAGCACAGAAGCTCTTGAACTGAACACTAATAACATACCTTGAATAACTAAAGCATCGGAGTTAGCTACGGAAGGTGCGGCGGCAATAAGGTTGAACACAGTAGAAGGTGGCTTTGAAGCTTGTTGTCCTCCTCCATGATGTCCCACATGATGGTGCTAACCCCTAGGAGTATTAGGCTTAAAGCTCTTAGCAGAAGGAGCTGACGGTGGTGATAAAAGAGGTGGCCTATAGTTCTGCTGATAAGGTCCCAGAAAAGGTGGACGAACTTGTGGTGGTCCAACTGCCCGCGATGCTGTCTGATTAAACGGACACTCTCTTAATATGTGGTTTGGGTCACCACAACTATAACAATTCCTCGGACCGAAGTTACCCCCTCCACGGGAACGGCCAGAACGATGAGAACCACGGGACTGAGATTGATGTGACTGGGATTTAGGCAGGAGCTGAGAAACTGGCTGAGCCTGAACAGGTATCGGAGAAAAATATGTAGAATGTTGAGGGACATACTCTTGCTTCTGCTTCTTGAATTAGTGTCCACTTGATGAACCCGGCTGATTACCCTTTGATGGAGCACGGAATTCCTTATCTTTCTTTGAACTCAAATACTCCTCCTCGAACACAAGTGCTTTCTGAACCACTTTACTATAGGAGTCCAATTCGAATCGAACAACTTTTGCACGAAGTCCCTGACGAAGTCCATTCTCAAAAGTCCTAGCCTTAATTTTATCGTCGGCGGTGATATCGGGTGCAAAACGAGCCAAGTCCCCAAAACGAGCTTCATAATCTGTAACAGACATTTCACCCTGACGAAGATTGAGGAATTCGATTCTCTTGGCATTACGAGCAACTGGTGGAAAATACTTATCGAGGAATAGTTGGGTAAATGTGTTCCAAGACATACCCTCCAAAGTTTGCGTAGTAAGAACTAGTTCCCACCAGATTTGGGCTCGACCCGCCAATTGAAATGTAGCAACATCTATACGGAGATTATCTTCGACAATACCGAGATGTTCAAAGATCCGGGTAATCCTCTTTAACCAAAGCTCGGCTTGAACAGGGTCCGTTTTTCCCGAGAAAACTGGAGGGTTCTTTCTACCAAATTCTTTCATAGCCGATTGTGCCGTCGGCTCTCCCTGAACAACAGGCACTATAGGAGCCACGCCGGCAGGAGCTACTGGTAGTGGTGGTATATCATTCCTTGCTGCTTGGGCAGCTTGAGTGAAATCCATCATGGCAGCGGCCATCTCACGAAAGAACTGAGCTCCATCGGGAACTCCTGGAGTAGATTCAGGTATAGAAGCTGGAGTAGATTCAGTAGTATGAGCTGGAGCAGAAGCAGAAGCAGATGAGGAAGACTGGGCTCCTCAACCTATAGCTCCACCTCGGCCCCTAGCACGACCTCTAGCACGGCTAGGAGGTCGGCCCCTAGCACAGCCTCTAACGCGCGGCGGCATAGCTAGGTAGAAAATAACTACGAGGAAACAAGGGATTAGATTACTCTACTGTACCTCTAATTCAAAAATTTATCGGATCGAGATTACATTACCATGACCAATGTAAACACATAGAACATGAAAATTTAACATGTAGTCATATAGTCCCGAAGGCATTCAACATATTGGCATGCTCACTAGGCCACTCAATACTCAATGCAATCTCTAAAGAGAACAATGGAAGTACAAATAAAACTTAGACATGTAGTAAATAAAAACAATTTGCAAGTAAATCCAAATTAAACTCCCATAGCCCCTAGGTATTCAAACCCGGTTGGCTCTGATACCAAACTGTCACGCCCCAAAAATCGAAGCGCGAGGAAAGAGAAAAGATAGAGAAATAGGGAGAAGAGAATTAAAATCCTTACACAAAATGCAAAAGCGACTTTGGAAACCCACGGGATTTCCTAAAAGGATGACTCACTACTACCTAAATCCAAAATGGATTTACATGTTAATGAGTCCAACAAAGATGGAAGCACTTGAAAATTTAGTTATGGGACTATCCGGACAAGTATTAGTTTCAAGGAGAGAAGGAAAAATACAATAACTTTGAATAAGGACATCTTTTGATAGTTGCTGAATTTTAAAACACTAGTATGTAGTTATATCTTTAAAATTTTCACATTCTGTTTACAATAGTGTTGGGAATATGCCCTCAAACCAGTTAGTTGGACAATGGAATATCATAATGCATTTATGCATGTTAGTTCATGAGATGAATATTAGACTGGAATCCTTAAACAACATTGTATGTGGTTCATTTGTGTATGTGATTACACATGTGAGATATGAATCACAATTCCTTGTTGTTTCAAATAAGTCACAGTGGATGATAAGTCTGGATAACTTATCAGGTATACACTGTAGCATGATTAACGTCTACGGGGTAGAATGATGAATCTCATTCATAAGAGTCTTTGACTCTTGGTTAATATGCTAGTGCACTCGGTGCATTGACGGACCTGAGTTAAACCTATTGACACCTAAACGCTGTCACCGTCAATAGGAACTCAAAACTTGTATAGGGATACATGTCCTTAATCTTGAGACAGTTATGGACGCAAGTTGTATGCTTGGTTGCTTTGACTTACCAATCAGTGAGGTCTTGCAAGATCAACACCTGGGTATCTTGGGTAAATCAAGTATGCAACGTTGGGAACATATATTGTCAAGATGGAATTCTACCCTCTTCAATAAAACGAAGAGTAAGTATTCCCTCGAGAATGTCACTAGGAGTGATTACTGAGAGCTGGCCAGCCTTGTCAACAAAGTGTTGTTGTTGACATGTTTAGTAATCCAAGAGTAGTGAATGATACTTGAGGAATATAAGATGTACTATCTATTGGGTCGACAGTATCTTAAGACATACATCCCAATGATAGATACGAATACTGCCTGGTAGAGGGACATGCGTATCATATTATACAAGTCTAGCAATCACTTATGTATGTGTGATTATGTTCTTATGCACTGGAGTGCAATTATCATTTTATAGTGGCATTAATGATAATTGATTAATTATTGATTCCTTAGTCAAGAGTACTGACTAGATGGAATAATAATTAATCGGAGCCAGTAATTAAGAACCTAGGAGGTCCCACTCTTAGCTCCGCCAGAATGCTTGGAAAGGCAAATGAGAATGCTGTCAAGACTGGTTCGATCGATCGAAGTTGTTTCGATCGATTGAAGTCTAGACAGGTTCGATCGATCGAACGAGGTTCGATCGATCGACAGTTCGATCGATCGAAGTCACTTCGATCGATCGAAAGTTAGGTCGGTTCTGGGAATCTATAAATAGGGCAGCTACGTCCAGAAATCTGAGTTCGTCGTTTTGACGTACCAGTTGCTGCAGAACCTGTTTAGAGTTCCCAAACCTTCCCTATTCTCACTATTAGGGTTCCCACCAACCCTAGCCACTCTGGGAGCATTCGAGGAGACATAAGGGTGAAGATTTCCTAGAGGTTGCTGCTGCACACACAAGGAGAAGGACAAAAATCAGAATTGGGTTCAAGACCTAAGGTATAGAATCTTCTCCATCTTGTTATGCGCATCTATAGAGTTAATAAGTAGTAGATCCAAGGCTACCAATAAAAGTTTTAAACTTTGTTTTCCGCTGCGCGTTTAGATTTAATTTTAAACCTGTTTTTCTAACAATTGGTATCAGAGCCACGCTTGTTTGGATCTATAGATGCGTTTTGGAACACTAGTTTTGATTTGCATCGTCACAGATCCGTTTCTGCAGTGTTTATGCAGCAGAATACGAATCTGTGATTGCATTGGATGCAAGGTGGGTTCGATCGATCGAAGTAGTCTCGATCGATCGAACATCATCTGTTCTCAAGCGATCGAACTAGTTTCGATCGATCGAACTTTGGTTCTGTTCGATCGATCGAATGTTGGTCGATCGATCGAGACTGCTCTTTTGTCCAGGTTTTCAGTTTACAGATTTAAAGGTTTTAAAAATATTTACTTTAAAATTTTATTTATGCTATAAGTTTTTCAAAACATTCTGTGAAACTGAAAGTTCAATCAATTGAACTATGTTCAATCGATCGAAGGTTCAATCGATCTAACTTTTTCGATCGATCGAAGTGTGACAGAGAACAGTGATGCTGTTTTGAGTTCTAATTCAGTATGTAAAGAGTTTATATACTGTGTGAATCAATTAGGGGTTCCAATGGTACATATATTTGTTATATATATGCGTGGTTGTGCGTGTGACTAACCCTTTTGCAGCAAGCTTAGTCCGCTATCTCCCATGGCACCAAGACTTTTAAATTTTGTATTTAATTGTTGGTTTGGATTTAAGGCTTATGTAAAGGGCGCTGCGACTTCAATCCTATGAAAAGGAAAGTCGCACCGGTTTCCCTAGCCTTTTATTTTATTGTTGTTATTTCTATTTCTAGATAAATTGTAAGCTTCGAGAGAAGTATAGGACCAATGTAATAGAATTAGAAAATCCATGAAGATGGAGGAGCAAGCCGTTGTCCATGAAGATGGAGTCGGAGGCAATCAAACCAAGAAGGAGGTTCTATGGAGATAGAGCCATGGGAGATAGAGGCATTGTTGAATGTTTTTATTTCATTTTAGTTTTTGTTTTATGTGCTTAGTTGTGATTGGAATTTTATATATTGTTACTACTTGCATGCACGTAAAACAGGTTTTCTAAAATGAAATTCAAAAACCTTTTTTCCAACACATTAGTAAACACTTGATGTTTATGGGCAATGTGAAGAAACATTTTTTTTTATTGAAAAATTCCTATTAGTTCATTGTAAGTATGAGAAATACTCTGTGTCACTCATTTATGAGTGATCATTCCATACGGAGGGTATTTCTTATTGATTACTAGATATGAACTTCTTATAAAAATCTAGTGGGAGAGGGACTTATTTTATAACTCCCACAGTCTTCCATAAACGGTTCATTGTAAGGTGGGTAGTATATTCTGTGTCATCCAGCCATGGGTGATCATTCCATACGGAGGATAGACTATTCATTGGTTACTAGATATGAACTTCCTTTGGATAGAATCAATGAGACGCGTTAGAGGGTGACCACTACACTGAGGCACTACTTGAGGCGGTTGTCATTGGATTCTAGTTAATGGTAAACACTAGCTGAGCTATGGGTAAGGGATTCCACACGGAGCATTATCCAGAAACTTAGAGACCAAAAGTTCAGGAGTCATGAATTGTTTTGTAAGAGTTGCATGACATTCATGATGGGTTTCCCAATCAGGCTATGAGGTTATGATCGCCACACGGAGACTTAATTTCATAGGCTTGACATCCTGAAGACAATTAATGAGTTGGTTAAGGGAATTCCAATGTATCATATAAATTGTCATATTCATGATTTTCATATTGTAATTCTGTTACATTATTTGTATTTCAGATTCATAATGTCTAGCCCACTTGCTATAACCATGATCCAGAATAAGCTAATTGGAAATAACTACGTTGAATGGAAACTGGAACTGGATGAATTGTTAACTGCTAATGGATGTAAATACGTTCTTACCATTCCCTGTCCACCTATTCCATACCATGACACCCCAACTGATCTTGCGGATCAATATTGGCAGTGGATAAAATTTGATGGTATAGCTCGCTCTAGCATCTTAGACTCTTTGTCTGATGTGTTGAAGCAGCAACATCAACCTTTGAACACTGCCCGTGCTATAATATTGAACCTCGAGGAGATGTTTGGGGATCTGAGCCGTACTGCAAGGCTTAGAGCCTTGGAGTTAGTCATGGACACCAGAATGTTGGAAGGAACTTCAATAAGAGAGCATGTTTTTAAAATGATTACTTATTTCAAAGTAATGGAAGTTCTTGGTTCCGACATTGATGGTGAGACTCAAGTTGACATAATCTTGCATTCCTTGCCTTCATCATTCACTCAATTTAAAAAGGTTTTTAAAATGAGTAAAACAGTTTTTTCAACAAGTGAGTTGATGAGCTCTCTTGAGGCAACGATGGATATAGTCAAAGAGGAGTCAAATGTTCAGAACATTGGAATGGCTTCATCTTCTGGAACTAAGCCTAAGAGCATAAGTTCAGAGAAGGAGAAGCAAGACTCAAGGATAGGTGAGCCTAAGCCAACTCTTGGGAAGAAGGCAAGACTTGGAAAGGGAAAGGCTGGTGCCGTGCCAAAAGGAAAGTGTTTCCATTGTGGCATGAGAGGGCATTGGAAAAGGAACTGTGTGGAATACTTGACTGCCAAAAGGCAAGGTACGATCCTTTCACTAGTTTTTGAAGTAAGTTGAAAAACTGATACTTCAACTACTATGGGCACTAATTCTATATTTTCTAAATTATATCTGTAATTGTTGCAGGGAATTGGAAAATAAGAATGTGCAGTGATTAGAAGATCTTGATTGCCTTTTGGGATCTGATGCAAGAGTTGCTATTAGATTAATAGTTTTATATTGTAATAAAACTTTGGAGTTATTAGATGGATTTCAGTTTTGAATTAATGAATAATATTTATTCTTTTGATTTTGGTACTGAAATTCTTGATTAAAAGAAAGCTTTCTTTTATGTGATCTAAATAACTTGTCAAGCAAGTATCTCACCAATTTACTCTTGTTTCTCATATATTATCTAATGTAGTATTTAAATGACTCATGGGTATTTTACCATCTAAAAGGATAGCACCCTCAACTAATTCTATGACTTTTTGGTTTTGAGGTTAGATCATATTTAATCTAAATAGGATAAATGGGGAGTAAAGGATAGGATCCTAAACTCTTTCGGTTGCTAAGACCATTGCCTATTTGTCAATCCTATTTAGAGAGTAAATGTGATCAGATCATATTAATCTAAATTAGGATAAATGGGGAGTAAAGGATTGGATCCTAAAACTCTTTTGGTTGTTGAAACCACTACCTGTTTGTCAATCCTATTTAGAGGCTAATATGATCAGGTGACTTTTCTTTTGAAAATCACACGACCAAGGACTTATTAGAATTAGGACATACTCATGTATGTAGGGCAATAAACATTAGAGTTGAAAAGTAGTTTCGGCTACTTTGGATACTGATATACATTTACTTATTGCATCTTCATCCTCAATTTTGAAGAAATTCAAAAGTTTTGGAATGAAGAGTAATTGGTAAAAGAATATCGTTGCCTTTTGATTTGATCAAAATGGTGAGTATCTATCTAATGTATTTATTGTCCAAAGGAGATAAGAATGAGATTCTTTCTCGACAGTCTACACCTAGTGCGCCTCCACGGGATGGTGTAGCAGGTAGAAGGAACTATCTTCTTTTAGATATGACTGGGTCATGGGATGAGTTATTTAGAGTTACTACTATTCCTTGTTTTTTTTTTTTTTCGATGGAACTACAATGTATATACTGGATCTTATTCAAAAGCAAATCTTTTCGATAGACATCCCCAAAGTTGTGAAAAGAATGCGACTTCTTTCTCATGGTAACTTTGGATAAGGATGTCTAGCACTTTGGTGTAAAGAAATGATGAGCCTTTTGAATCTAGATTAGAAGTATAATACTTTTGTAGTGTTTCCAGAGAAAACAAAAGTTGGTTGGAGACCAAATTTTGCAAAGGAAAGATAATATAAAAGAGTAAAGTAATTTATATCTTAAAGCAATCTATAAATCATCTAGAACTAAAATCTACTACCTCTTCATCCATTCCTACATTGGTACTTCATTGCAGTGGGAGAATTCTCAACATTGTTGAAATTCCCTGGAGCATTGAAGTTTTGTGATAAGGAAGCTCTGGTATGTGATTTGCATAAGTCTATGGACTAAAGCAATCATCCAGAGATAAGGACATCTGTTTTGACATATTGGTCAAAATACTTTGGATTCATCTAAAGTGTGGATGTAGCTTAAATGGATGAAAGGATCCTTGCGCAAAGGAAGTGTGGTGGTGATTATGGTTCCATATATTGATGACATCTTTATCATTGCGATATGTTAAAGTAGTATCATCAATGATTAAGGTTAAGTTTCTACAGTATACTTGATATTTATGATCTCGGTGAGGCGAGCTATAATCTTATGATTTTTGCTCATTCAAGATCAGAAAGTTAAGATAATGAGATTGTCTCAAACTTCTATATCATAAAGTTGCTGGCTAGATTCAACGTGGAACGTTTCGATAAAGGTTTTTTACCTTTGAACATAACCTATTGCTCTTTCAAGATTTGTATCTAGGGATACAAGATGAAATAGATCACATGAAAGGTATATCATAAGCCTTCGCTATTGATAAACTTTGTATGTGATGTTAGGTATGGATATCAGTTATACCGTTGAGGTTGTTCACAGATATCAGTCCAAATGAATGTTCAGTTTTCTGAACTATCATAAAGTATATATTCTCTAGGGCTTGAGAAAGAACTAGCGGATATATGCAGGGTGATGGTGTTTTGGACAATGTTCAAATTAGCTTTACTGGATACATGTCATGTGACGTCTTTTGTCTAGGGATATAGTATAACATGAAGATGTTTTACTATGGATTGTTTCAGTCGATGATCATCAGTCCCTATGCAAAACCTTACGGGTTAAGGATTTTGACAAGTCACAGAGACTATGCTAGTGTTAGTACTAACGCTATATGGTTATGAGTGCAAGTGGGAGTTTGTTGGGAATATGCCCTCAAACCAGTTAGTTGGACAATGGAATATCATAATGCATTTATGCATGTTAGTTCATGAGATGAATATTAGACTGGAATCCTTAAACAACATTGTATGTGGTTCATTTGTGTATGTGATTACACATGTGAGATATGAATCACAAATCCTTGTTGTTTCAAATAAGTCACAGTGGATGATAAGTCTGGATAACTTATCAGGTATACACTGTAGCATGATTAACGTCTACGGGGTAGAATGATGAATCTCATTCATAAGAGTCTTTGACTCTTGGTTAATATGCTAGTGCACTCGGTGCATTGACGGACCTGAGTTAAACCTATTGACACCTAAACGCTGTCACCGTCAATAGGAACTCAAAACTTGTATAGGGATACATGTCCTTAATCTTGAGACAGTTATGGACGCAAGTTGTATGCTTGGTTGCTTTGACTTACCAATCAGTGAGGTCTTGCAAGATCAACACCTGGGTATCTTGGGTAAATCAAGTATGCAACGTTGGGAACATATATTGTCAAGATGGAATTCTACCCTCTTCAATAAAACGAAGAGTAAGTATTCCCTCGAGAATGTCACTAGGAGTGATTACTGAGAGCTGGCCAGCCTTGTCAACAAAGTGTTGTTGTTGACATGTTTAGTAATCCAAGAGTAGTGAATGATACTTGAGGAATATAAGATGTACTATCTATTGGGTCGACAGTATCTTAAGACATACATCCCAATGATAGATACGAATACTGCCTGGTAGAGGGACATGCGTATCATATTATACAAGTCTAGCAATCACTTATGTATGTGTGATTATGTTCTTATGCACTGGAGTGCAATTATCATTTTATAGTGGCATTAATGATAATTGATTAATTATTGATTCCTTAGTCAAGAGTACTGACTAGATGGAATAATAATTAATCGGAGCCAGTAATTAAGAACCTAGGAGGTCCCACTCTTAGCTCCGCCAGAATGCTTGGAAAGGCAAATGAGAATGCTGTCAAGACTGGTTCGATCGATCGAAGTTGTTTCGATCGATTGAAGTCTAGACAGGTTCGATCGATCGAACGAGGTTCGATCGATCGACAGTTCGATCGATCGAAGTCACTTCGATCGATCGAAAGTTAGGTCGGTTCTGGGAATCTATAAATAGGGCAGCTACGTCCAGAAATCTGAGTTCGTCGTTTTGACGTACCAGTTGCTGCAGAACCTGTTTAGAGTTCCCAAACCTTCCCTATTCTCACTATTAGGGTTCCCACCAACCCTAGCCACTCTGGGAGCATTCGAGGAGACATAAGGGTGAAGATTTCCTAGAGGTTGCTGCTGCACACACAAGGAGAAGGACAAAAATCAGAATTGGGTTCAAGACCTAAGGTATAGAATCTTCTCCATCTTGTTATGCGCATCTATAGAGTTAATAAGTAGTAGATCCAAGGCTACCAATAAAAGTTTTAAACTTTGTTTTCCGCTGCGCGTTTAGATTTAATTTTAAACCTGTTTTTCTAACAAATAGTCCATGTAAAATTTAATTCTGCACAACTATTGTCTAATGACATTTTTTCCAATTCTGCACCATTTGGGCAGAAAACAAAAAAAACTGTAGAAGTTTTTCCTTTTGACAGCAACTTGACAGCATTTTGACATGTTCCCAATTATACCAAATCCACAAGTTTAAACCTTGGTACAAGACTAAACAAGTCCTAAACAACATACGACACGTGTCTAGACCTAACGGAACTTCATGTACTCGAAATTTATTAAAAACGAGGAGTGAAAGAGATGAAGAAAGGAAGAATGGGAGAGGGAGAGATTGGGGGAGAGAGATTTTAAAACATTTCCTTTAAAAACAAAATGGACAAATCCGGCAAGGATTTCATACAAATGCAATGAGTCTGGCAAGGACAAAACAAAACATAAACGAATCCGGCAAGGATTTAAATCAACACACATACATAAAACTTTAAAAGAGATTCTACAATCTCGGAAACATAATTTATATAACATAATTAAGTTTAACAAGTAGGAAAAACAAGGACTAACATTTGTCCATCAAAATTACATCAAGGCTTCCCAATGACAAAAATACGAAAGTCCAAACTCATGAAGGTTTGTAATAAAACTAATATAACCATTTTCATTTTAGAGCACTAATCTATTACAAACTTCCCCAACTAGTTAAAATTTACAAAAGAACTATCCATATACATAACCAAGTACGAGTCTTCAAAATAGAACAAAAGATGTCAACGTCTACGCGTCGGGTCACATATGCCCTTTGCCTTTATCAAGCTCACCTGAAAAATGTTTTGTCGTTTTTATGAGAACGACGGCTCGTAGAAAATATTGTAACAAATATATATGCTATCCATGACTAAAATGAAATGAGATGCAATGGTTCGCCACTACAGCTACAATGAAATGATTAAAGCCGCAAGGCTATGCGTGATATGCGCACACATCTCTCATTAGCGGACCATGAGCCACCCACGTACGCATGGAGTGTAGCATACCAACTTCCGGGAGGCAACCGAATATAGCTGGAGTTTGAATGTTTCTAAGGGTCATTCTTCCTGTCTCACATCACAACCCACGTCCGGATTTCTTAAATAAAATTCCCTCGCATAGGGTTTTTCTCTTTTCAAAACAAAACGTTCATGTCGTGTTCATGTAATGCTTGCCGATTAGGCCTCAATGCATATGATGTTGATAATGATTTTAAGAATGATCCACTACAATATATTAAGCAATAATTCTAGTCCATTAGACATGATATCAAGAACTTCAAAGAATGTAATTAAATTTCATAATTTAACATTCCTAACAAGAATTTCTAAACTAACGTCCTAACATGTGTTTACACATAAAGGAAGCATCCTAAGCATATCTAACACCACATAATAAAGTTTAGTAAAATCTAAACATGTAATTTACAATTTGGCATACAATTCTAAATTTACAACTTTGGGAAAAATCTAATGCATGGGTCCAATTTGTTATCCTAACATCCCTCTAATTACATTTAGCACCCCAAATTCACAACTTGCACAACTAAGGCATATAAATCATGTTTAGGCTAAATAATTCCAACATTACCAATTTGGGGAAAACTTAGTGCATGTATCCAATTTGTTCTCCTATCATCATTCTAATTACATTTAGCACCCCAAATTTACAACTTACACAATCAATGCATATAATTCATATTTATGCAAATTAACCCTAACATTACAACTTAGGGGAAAATCCTATTACATATGTCTAAGTTCTCTCCTAGTCTAAAAGTGAACTCAAGACATGTTAGACATGTATAACATATAAAATTTTACAATGTAAAACTACCTTAATGGAGATTTCTTCCAAAATAAATGCAAGAGCCCAAAAATTGAGAATGAACCAAGGGACTCCAAATGGCTCCAAGAAGATGAAAAGAGATGTCCTTGAGAGCTCAAGAACTCACTGCATGTAGTACTCCATCAAGAGACCTCCATGGATGAAGGTGAGAAGTTTGGAGGCTCTATGTAATTTAGGAAAACTATGAAAATGGCTACCAAAATGAATTTCGTGGGTATCACTAGAAAGCTCTTGAAATTCTAAGAATGTTTTGTGAAATAGCAAAACTCACGAAAATCACACTGTAGGGGTGTATTGGAAGCTTAAAGGAGAGGTTCCATGGAGGGTTTGGTATACCCACATTAGATATAGAGAGAGATGGAGAAGAAGAGAGAGAGAAAGAAAAGAAAAAAAAAACATAAAAATGAAGAAGAAGAGATGGGGTGGCCGGCCACTTTAAGTGGGTGGGGTCCACCATTTTTTTTTGTCTTTGTTTGGCATTTTGAATGAGTTGTAGAGATATGTAGCTTATGTGTGTATGTGTGGTCTAATGTTATACACCCAATTTAAAATATGTACCCATTTTAACACCAAGATAATAAATATAATAAAAAAATTATTATAATAAAATAAAATAAAATCAATAAGAAAGGAAAATAATTAAATAAATAAATTAATATAGTGACACGAGTTAAGGTAAAATTAAATACTACACCAATTTAATTAACGGTTCGCACATAAGTAATTAAAATATAATTACCCTTAATTAAAATTTCAAGTTATGACAGTTCTCATATCCAAAAATAAAAACCAAACGCTTCTTCAAGGCATTGATGGTTGTAGGATTAGAAAGGAAGAGGGAATCTCTCTCTCTCTCTCTCTCTCTCTCTCTCTCTCTCTCTCTCTCATTAATTAAATTGTTGAGTAATGCTGTGTATTACAAATTTGAATTTAAATTTGATTTTCAAATGATTTAACAATTATACCACACGTGATGATTATCAATTAGTACCATATGTCACTGAATGAGGTATAACTGAGAAAGAATCAAATTTAAATTAAGCATAACATTACTCTACACCACTCTTGGAAAATTCTGTTTATAGTGAAATCCAGTCTAGGCTTGTTTGTGGCCTTAACGATTCATTGATTCGCTCAAGCTTGAGGTTAAGGACCTTAAGGTGGCCCGTGGCCGTGGACTAACAGCTTTGGCATTTCGTGGGGTTGGTCTATCCCAATTGAGGTTTCCTAACGGACTAACAATTGTTTTATTAAATTGTACTCCATCCGTCCAATTTTTTGAGTTCACTGTTCTATTTTGGGATGCCCTAAAATTATTGTTCACTTTTCTAAATTCGTATGCATTTTTAATTACTTTCTAAAACCACTCCTCCTTGAAATCTACACTAAGACAAAGAAATATATATTGTAATAATTAGGGCAATTTTGGGAAGTAGATGTAAATTTTTTTGTCTCCTTCAAAAATTGAGTTCCACTTTGGGATAGAGGGAGTATTTGTTTTTGAAACTTTATATATATATATATATTGTGTATCAATTTAAGAAGAATCTAACGAAATGAATCTTAGAAACTTTACTAAAGTATTGTCTCAAATTAATTTATTGATCTGACATGGCAGCCACGTCAGATGGTCATATGTGACCACATAGATTATGTTCACTTGCCCAATCCTAATTGTAAAGGAACCACTGCCGTATTTGTCAGATATGAGTAATGCTATACTCATACTTACTTTACAGTCAAAAACTCACACCGCCTCATAATCATTCTTAGGCTTAGTTTGGCCCCCACGTGCTTTTTTAAAAGGAGTTTATGAAATTTATTACTAAGTTATTTGATAATTTTATACAAGTGACACACTACTCTTCAAAAAGACATCATGAAACCAAAAAGCAACCTTGAGCTTTTAAAAGCTCCATTTTAGAGCTTTTAAAAGCTCCCCTAAAAAAAAGCCCTAAGTTCAATTTTTGTAAAGCTCATAAACAAGTTACCAAATGAATTAACATGAAATTGTACTTTGAAAAAGGAGAAGCACCAAAATGGGGGCCAAACTAAGCCTTAGTAAACTCCACGGTGTTAGTTACCAAATGAATTAACATGAAATTGTACTTAAAAAAAAGGAGAAGCACCAAAATGGGGGCCAAACTAAGCCTTAGTAAACTCCACGGTGTCAGTGTGCTCCACAATGCCACTTAGAAATTATTGTGAGCAAGTGTCAGTTTTTAAGTGTGAAGTAAGTGTGCGTGTAACATTACTCATCAGATTTTAACTGATCTTCCCATATGCTTTTTACGACAATCAGCTTTCGCTCCGTCTCTTTGTTTGTACATATCAACTTAAGAAAATTAGATCACCTCGCAGTGCACCAAATTTCCCACTCATTCCATACTATGTGCTGACACGTGTAAAGAATTGAGGTCCGGCTTAAAAGCATACTCCGAATTTAACAAAACCGACCAATCCTCAAACCCAGAGTAAAGGTCTTGCACGCGACCCCTCTGACCTTATTAGGGCTGATATCGGTCGGCTTTGGTCGTTTATCATCCATAATTCTCACCGAACCGAAGAATTCGGTGATGGAAAACTCTGCACTGATTTCAAAATTCCAATTCGGTGTAAGGTGCAGCACCGACCAATGCAGCAGACAGTAGGTGCGGTCGGTGCTTCGGTTTGGGCTAATTGGTTTGGGCCAAAATTGGGCCATTGCCTATTACTAATTTACTATTGCAGAAGCCTTTTTTGAGGCATTGTCCACTGGGCTTTTACCATTTTAACTTAATACATTTCAATTGGGCCTATTTTTTAATGAATCATTTGGGCCAACCTACTATTATTGTATTAGAAATAAGAATTAGAGTAGCCCTATTGAAATTTGAACCAAAATTCAACATCAATGAAATAGAAACCTGACATTTTTTTTGTTAACTGTTAAATACCAAATATGTCAGCACAAAAATAATATGGTTCAGCCATTAATGGAATATGAAATAGGAAACTATAAAAGTATGGCTTTTGCTTCAAATAGCAATTTTATGGCTATTTTTTGAAGCAAAAGCCAAACCATGAACTTCCAAATGTATATCTCCAAGTCTCCAAAAATATACAAAATCCAAAAAACACATCATAAGATCACCCTATGGACCTAAGGAAACAGACATTACACTACCAAAAATACATGATGTCTCCAAAAAAAAAAAAGACAAAATCCATAAGGTTCAAACAAGACCATCCAAAAATAAAATTCAGCCACCGTTCCAGTTTGTATGCCGGTCCAATAGGGATTCGTTCACGCCCAACTCCACTCATACTGTCCAACCTACAAAACACAAATGTTCAAACTACAAAGGAAATATATGACTTCCTTATGGTGTCTAAACTATATAAGTATAGAGAGTTTACTTACTAATCCAAATCCTCAATAATGGCAACACTAGAATCTACTTTTGATGCACTTGCTTCCTCCACAATTTCTATAGCCAATTTGAAAATTAGCATTATTAAATAACAAGTGGGTAACCAAAAAAAAAGAAGGTAAAACATAAAGCATACACCTGTTTCAAATTTGTCAAATGCTTCAACATCTCGATTGCATCTTGAAGGCTAATAGGAGTACATGAACACCTAAGCCAATCTTGTGCACAAATCAGGGCCTCTGCCATACTAGGAGATAAAGAACTACGGAAGGAATCAAGAACACGACCTCCCGTGCTAAAAGCGAATTCACTAGCAACAATAGATACAGGAATTGCAAGAACATGTCGTGCAACTAAAGAAAGAACCCGATATTTACCCGAATTAACCTTCCACCATGCTAATACATCAAACCCATTTGCATATTCTTCACAACTCTCACCTAGGTACTTTTGCAACTCTATTTTGTTCTCTATTGAATCTACCTCTTTCAAGTGTTTCTTAAATTGGGACAACCTACTAGTTCCCTCCTTACTCTCGGACTCGCTACTTTCTTTTGATTGACTCCCCTTTTCTCCTACACCACTCTCGATCTCCCTCATAAGCTTCAAACAACCGATTCAATAAACCTTTTACTTTGGTTGTTAAGTCATTAGTTTTACCATAACAAAATTCAATATATTTCATATTCCATCGAGGATCAAGAACCAAAGCAACATATAACAAAAGATTCATATTAGCAAGACTTCTCCTATACTTTTCAAACTTTAATTTCATATTTTTAGCTATTTATTTCAAAAACAAATCCCCCTCTTTACACTCTGCCTCAATGGTGTCTTGGATTGTTATTAACTCCATTAAAAATGCATTACAAGTGATATTCTTTGATCCCGAAAAACACAAGGTTGCATCATAGAAAAGTTTCAGAAATTTTACAAACAATCTACATTCGTCCCAATCTTCATAAGTAATAGGCTCCAACCGTCACTACCGAGAGTAGTAGCATTCCTAAAGTTATGATCTTCCTCCTCCAAATGTTCAAAGGCTTTTTGGTATTTTTCAGCTCTATCCAACATCAAATAGGTATAGTTCCACCTAGTGGGTACATCTAACACGAGTTGACATTGTTATGGAATTTTCTATTTCTCCGCACAAAGCTTAAATACTTTAAGTCTTTGTGGGGAGGACCTAACATACCTCACCTCATTCCACACCCTTACAATAGAATCATCTATGTCTTTCAACCCCTCACGAACAATAAGGTTCAAGATATGAGCACATCATCTCATATGCATGAACTCATGGTGCAAAATTGTTCCCTTCCTATTCATATTCTTTCTAACAAGATAATCAACTAGGGTATTGTTTGAACTAGCATTATCAACCGTGCACGTGAGAATCCTGTCTATCCCCCAATCAAGCAAACACATCTCTATCGCCATAGCAAGTGTTGAACCTTTGTGACTTTCAACTACACAAAAATTTAGGATTCTTTTGTGTAGTTTCCAATCACTATCTATAAAGTGGGCTGTAAGACACATATAGTTCAAATTTTGTAAGGACGTCCATGTATCTGTTGTGAGGCACACTCGTTGCCCTTTGAGGGCATTTTTCAACAACTTTTTCTCTCTTACGTACACTTTGTAACAATCTTTCGCAATTGTCAACCGCCCTGGGATATTAATCCACTTTGGTTGACAAATTAACATATATTTCCGAAACCCCTCACCCTCCACAAACCTAAAGGGCAATTCATCAATTATCAACATCTCTGCCAAAGCTAACCTACATTTTTCAGGATTAAAGACAATCGGCACTAGTCCACTACAAGTGTCTCCATCCTTGTTAGGTTTAAAACTCAATGTAGTTTGTCCTTTATCCACCTTCATATAAGGATAACTCGGGCATTGGTGCTCTAAATGATGGGACAAAGAGGTTGTCCCGTTTAGTTTCGAGTCACATGCATAGCTATGATTACAATAGTTACAGGTAGCCCTACGTTTAGCAGTAGAATTTTCATTATCAACTTCTGTAAAATGATCCCATACCCATGTCCTCTTTTTACCAGTAATATTCGTCTTAGGTTTACTCACAGTGGGTGGAAGTGGTGGCTTTTTGTCTATTTTATCCTTGGCTGGAGCAGTATTCATCCCAATTGTAGAATTTTCCTCAACCATGATAGCTTTGCTTCATAATAAAAAAAACTATAATTAAAAGAAAAATACAAAATTATAAATCTTACTTTCATATGCATGAAAAAATTATGTATGAAAAAATTAATCACAAATATTACATAGAGAAAAAGAAATGGTGACAAAAAGACAGTTACAAGACTAGAAATTAGAAATCTTTTTATGTGACTGAGACAAATTTCGAAATGTATAAAAATCATATGGTATTCATCTCATATGCATGAACCACCAATAATCAACAAATAATAATAACAAAACAATTAATCACAGAAATCTATTTATGTGAACACAACAATCTTACTTTCATATGCATGAAAAAATTAAACACAAATATTTTTTCCGAAAAAAAATAATTTAATCACAAATACTACATAGAGAAAAAGAAATGGTAGACAGTTACAAGACCATAAATCATAAACCTGTTTATGTGACTGAGAAAAGTTTCGAAAAATATAAAAATCATAGGATCTTGATCTCATATGCATGAACTTGTAATGACCCGTAATTTAATAAGGGGTATTTTAGTAATTTATACATAAATTTGGACCCAATTATTTTTTTGGTATATTATTTTTTTCCCAACTTGAAAAAAAAATTAGTGTTGTATTATTGCTTACATAGATATAAATGTACCCACATGTTTAAAACTTTGTGCAATTGGACCATACCTTGGGACCCACATTTTAGCTACTTAAATTTTGACCACACACAAACAATACTTACACTCTCTCTCTCTGCACTCTTTTGGCCGGCCATCTTGGGGGAGTAAACCCATTTCTTTTACTTCATTTTTCTCTCATCTCTTTATTCTTTCACCTCTTCATCTTCTTCCCTTCTCTTCCCCTCTCAAAAATTTCTCCATGGAAGCAAATCAAGAGCTTGAAGGCCTCCATTTTCTTAGGGATTCAAGGTGCTAGAAGCTAAGGGTTTCAACTTGGTGAAGATTAGAAGCAAATAGAAGTTCTCTTTCTCTTTTTTTTCTCAAGCCCTAAGTTGGAATTGGGAGTTCTTTGGATTTCTCCAAGAACAAGGTAGATTTTCTATGTATTGATACACTTTAATTCCTAGTTCTAAGTATGATGATGCATGTGTGTTGATTGTTGGGTAAATTTCTAGGGCTATGTAGTATATCATTAACTTAGGTCCTAGATCCTATGAAACTACATGTTTATGTGTCCATGGGTGCATTTTATTTCCTCCTTCAAAGTATGAATTGCAAAACTTGTTGATGAAACCCTTGGATTAGATGAATTGCCCTAACCTAGTTCTCTTTAAATTTCTTAACTTAGAATGGAACTATGTGATTTACATGCTTAAGTTAATATCTATGTGCCTACTTGTCTACTCGCTAGTTGAAATCCATGTTAGAAGTTAAGTTGGAGACGTTAGCTTTGGTTATTGGAATTGCATGTGTAGAGATCATGAGTTACTATACAAATTCTATCATTTGTGATTCAAGGTGTGCAAAATGTGCTTAATTCTAGCTTAGTACTATTATGGAGCATAATGGGTTAATATTACATTTGAACTCATAAAATGAATTTCATTATTGTTCCTTTGATTTCTTAACAATAATGCATAAGACATTATACATTGATTAGTGGACATGACATTGCATAAGCATTGACATTGGTTGAGTGAATCAAAGGGATTCATAGCATTTGTGCCATATCGGCAAAAGCATTGCATACACATGATATGCGTTGAAAAGATCCCTCACGAAGAAGGGCATAAAATGAGATGATATGGAAATCCGGATGCGGGTTGTGATGTGAGACAGGGTGGACGTACCTAAGAACGTGCCAAACGCTAACTTATAGCCGACTAGCTATCGGAAGGTTAGTATGCTAAGTTCCCAGTGGGGGATTGCTCGCAGTCCGGTAACGAGGGGAGTGAACGATTACATGCATGGCCAAGAAGCCTTACATTTGCATCGCCTCGGTGGCAACCTCATTGCATCGCATTTCATTCTTAGTCATAGAAATTACTTTGTGTCTTTACATACATTATCTACTTAGCCGTCGCGCTAAGGGACTACGATCCCAAATCTTTTTGCAGGAAATATTGATAAGGGGAAAGACCCCAAGTCCGAGTAAAGGGTGGGATTAAAGGTATCCTCTTTTTGAAGCCTCTTGTTGGAGGACTTTGTTTTGAGAGCTAGCTCGTGGATGGGAAGGGGGACATGTAATTTATGTGATCTAGTATCATAGAATAGGATTGGATCAATAGAATTGCATGTACTAATTCATATGAACATTGAATATGAAATCTGTAATAGCTAGACTCACTTTCTTTTGGGACCGGCACGTGTTAGCCGCGTTGTTGTGTTGTGTACATATTTAAAACTTCATGTGTGTTGCAAAGAACCTCTCTTTTGTCTTAATATCTCTTGTCTTGGATGTATTCTAACTCTTTTAAAGACTTGAAGCTCTTTGACGTTTATATAGAATCTCTTTCAATGCCTTATGTATGTGTGTTGATTTTAATCCTTGCCGGATTTGTCCATTTTGCTTTTAAAGGAAATGTCTTAAAATCTCCCTCCCCCATTTTCCCTCTCTCTAATCTCGTTCCATTTCCCAAACTTTCTTTTCTTTTATTCATGTTGGAATGGTATTTCTTTTTTTAAAATGTTTCCGAATGTGAAAATACACGTGCGTGTGTGCTTAGAATACCTTCCCTCTGTCTCTCTCCCTATCTCTCCCAATGTCTCTCTCCCAATCTCTCCCTCTCCCCTTCTTTCTCTCTATTACCTCTTTTACCTCTCGTTCTCATTATGTTTCGAACGTATGAAGTCCCGGTTGGTTTACACACATGTTATACACCTTTTCAGACTTGTGTATGTATGTTTTAGATGCAAAATCCGAGGATTTAACGGAAATGGGCACGCATGCGAAATGCTGCCAAAATGCTGTCAAAACTGCTGTCAAAAAAAAAATACTGCTACTGTTATTCTTATTTTCTGTCCAAACGGTGAGGAACTGAGAAAATATCAGTCGGTAAAAGTTGTCCGGAATTACGTTTTACATGGGACATCGCGGACGGAATATCAGATTTCAAAATATATGAGTGTCGAAAATCTTTTTAAAGTTTCAGCAACATAGAAAATTAATCCTGGGACTGATTGTAGCAGTGAGCTTTTTCTGCCCAAATGGTGCGGATCTGAGAAAATATCAGTCGGGAAAAGTTGTCCGGAATTACGTTGTACATGGGACAACGCGGATGGAATATGAAATTTCTAATGGCATAATTATTTACAAACTGTTAAAAGTTCAGCTAACACAAATGACCTTTTATCATTCTTTCCTTTTGTATCTTTCTTTCCTTGCACTTCGGCGGTCGGGGCGTTACAGATTGGTATCAAAGCTAACCGGGTTCGAATACCTTGGTGCTTTGGGAGTTCATTTGGGTCTTTATATGACTTTTGCTTCGTATTTTGAGGTGTTAATTTCATTACTTAAATTCAAGGCATGTGTTGTAGTTGACTTGCTTAGATGATTGCATGCCGACATGATTATGTGCATAAATGCCAATGTGAAGTATATTAACTTATATAGGAATGTTTTGGTGAGGGTATGTTCACTCGATTTATGTTACATGCCTTCAAGATTAGATGTTCGCATGACCTTATGCCTTTGTGCTTATGTCTTTGTGTTTTCTTGTGTTTAGTGATGCCTCCTCGAGTGAGAGGTCGTGCTAGGGACCGTCCAGCAGGTCGTGCTAGAGGCCGTGCTCGAGGTCGTGTTGGCGCTGGTGGTCGTGGGGTAGAGGCTTCTTCTTCTTCCTCCGCCCCCGGCGATGCTTTTGGTGGAATTCCTGGGGGAGCTCAATTCTTTCGTGAGATGGCTGAAGCCATGCGGGAGTTCACTCAAGCTGCCCGAGCGGCCCGAAATGAAATTCCGCAACCTCCTCCCGTCGCCTCAGTGGTTCAGGAGCCTCCTCCTATTGCGGAGCCTATTGTTCCTTTAGCACCGGCGGAGCCCAGAGTTCTATCAGTGATGAGGGAGTTTGAGAAGCGTAATCCTCCCATTTTCTCGGGTGATCCTAACCCAGTCGGAGCTGAGCTTTGGCTGAAAAGGATTTTCCGCATCTTTGATCATATCGGGCTCGTAGAGGATCATCTTCGCATTGATGCCGCTACTTTTCAATTCTCTGGTAGAGCTCAGATTTGGTGGGACCTTGTTTTGACAACTAACGCTCTTGAGGGTATGACTTGGGGCACTTTTGAAAGCCTATTCCTTGGGAAGTATTTTCCGGACCATGCACGCAATGCTAAGAGGGTGGAATTCTTATCTCTTCAGCAAGGAGATATGTCTGTTGCCAATTTTGAGGCCCGCTTTGGGGACTTAGCGCGATTTGCACCTGATATTACATCCAATGATGCTACCAAGGCAAGAACATTTGAGCGCGCACTTCAACCGGGTCTTCGTGGAAAGGTTATGGGTTTCGAGCTCCCGACCTATAACCAAGTGGTACAGAAAGCAATGATCTTTGAAGAGGAGTATAATAGTTCCAAGAAGATTAGAGACGCTCGTCCTTCAACCAAAGGATCTCATATCGAATCATCTAGTGGTCCTCAGAACAAGAAGCCAAAGTATGAGGCTCCTCGACAGCAACAACAGTTCTCTTATACTACACATCATTCGTATCCAGCACCCACTGCTTCTCGACCTCAGGCTCAGCGTTCACAGGCTCGTGGTTCTCGACATTCTACATCAACCCGTGGTGGGCATCACCTAGGGCCAAGGGTATGTTTCGGTTGTGGTGATCCCAATCATTTTCTCAAGAACTGCCCTTTCAAGCAATATGTGCAATCTGCACCTTCTATTATGGGACATCACCAGCAGAGTGTTAGGCCTTCGCTTCTACCATCACCGCCTGTACCACCTACTGCTCAGAGCTCTAGACCCAGTGTTTCCAAGGGTCAACAGTACCCATTGCTAGGATCTTTCAGAGGTGGACAGCAAGCTCTCGCCACTCCACCGCAAGTGTACAATCTTGGTACTGCTACATCTTCCGACACCCCTGAAACCGTCTGTCATCCGAGGTACATTACTAGTGTTCAATTCTAGGGCATCGGTTCTCTTTGATACTGGGGCATCTCATTCATTCATATCGTCTGCATTTGCATCGGCGTTAGGGTTGGAGGTAGGCCATTTAGGTTCTACGCTCACCGTAGACACTCCCGTTGGAGGATTGGTTCCATTAGACCTTGTATGTCGAAATTGTGAGCTTATCATATCGGACCAAAATCTTAAAGTTGACTTCATTATAATTGATATGTCTAGTTTTGATGTGATACTTGGTATGGATTGGCTTAGCGCCTATCGCGCTTTCATTGACCGCTTTCGTAGGAGAGTCACCTTCCTTGCTCCGTCAGGAGAGACTTGTGTGTTTTTGGGGGATCATCCTAGCTTCCCGACTTCGCCCTTACATCTTTTGCATGGGAGGGGAGGACATAATGATTATTTGGCTAGCGTGTTGGTTGATGAGCATAGGGTGACTCATGAAGAGTTTCCTCCTGTTGTTTGTGAGTTTATTGATGTATTCCCTGAGGATTTGCCTGGCTTACCACCCATTCGCGAGATCGAATTCATAATAGACCTTATTCCGGGTACATCTCCTATTTCTATTCCGCCGTATCGAATGGCTCCTGCTGAGTTGAAAGAGTTGAAGTCTCAACTAGAAGATCTTCAGGACAAAGGATTTATTCGCCCTAGTGCTTCGCCTTGGGGAGCACCGGGTCTCTTTGCCAAAAAGAAGGATGGATCTTTGCGATTGTGTATAGACTACCGCAAGTTGAATCGAGCTACAATAAAGAATAAGTATCCACTTCCAAGGATCGATGACTTATTTGATCAACTTCGAGGATCGACGTGTTTTTCGAAGATCGACCTGAGATCGGGCTACCATCAATTAAGAATACAAGAGCAAGATATTCCCAAGACAGCCTTCCGTTCACGTTATGGTCACTTTGAGTTTCTTGTGATGCCTTTTGGTTTGACGAATGCTCCTGCCGCATTCATGGACTTGATGAATCGTATATTTTACTCTTATCTTGACAAGTTTGTTATTGTATTCATTGACGACATTCTCATATATTCGCCTTCTAGGGAGAAACACGAGGAGCATCTTCGCATCGTTTTACATACTTTGAGAGAACACCGCTTGTATGCCAAGTTTTCTAAGTGTGAATTTTGGCTACCTGAAGTAAAGTTTCTTGGGCACGTCGTGTCTAGTGATGGAGTTTCTGTGGATCCATCAAAGATTGAAGCTGTGATGGATTGGCAACCACCGAAGAATGTTTTTGAAGTTCGAAGTTTTTTGGGACTAGCGGGTTATTATCGACGTTTTGTGAAGGATTTTTCGCGCATAGCCATGCCTATGACCAAGCTTACACGTAAAGGGACGAAATTTGTATGGACCGAATCTTGCGAACAAGCTTTCCAACAATTGAAGACTCAGTTGACCTCGACGCCTATTCTAATTATACCCGGGCGAGGATTGGAATATGCTGTGTATTGTGATGCTTCGAAAGAGGGTCTTGGATGTGTTTTGATGCAAGGAGGCAAGGTTGTTGCCTATGGTTCTCGACAGTTGAAACCTCACGAGTCAAATTATCCTACGCACGATTTGGAACTTGTAGCTGTGGTCTTCGCGTTGAAGAGTTGGAGACATTATCTTTATGGTGAGCGATTTGAAGTTTTCTCTGATCACAAGAGCCTTAAGTATATCTTCACACAACGTGACTTGAATTTGAGGCAACGGCGATGGATGGAGTACTTGGAAGATTATGATTTTGATCTACAGTATCATCCCGGAAAGGCTAATGTCGTGGCCGATGCTCTTAGCAGGAAACCTCGTTCTACTTTGGCTTCTATAGCAGTTCGAGAATGGAAGATGCTGCAACAACTTAGAGACTTCGATGTTCATCTTGCAGAGGCCGACGGGCGTGCTACACTATTCGCTTTGGTTGCTCAACCAACGCTTTTAAGTCGAGTTTTGGAGGCCCAGCAGTCCGATGATGAGACCGAATCACTTCGATCACGTATCTCTAGTGGTGAAGCGATTGATGGGTGGACTTTTAGTCCTGAGCACGGTGTAAGATTTAAAGGTAGACCTTGTGTTCCTACAGCTTGTCGTGAAGAGGTCTTGAAGGAATTTCATCATTCTCGCCTAGCAGTGCATCCAGGTGGCACGAAGATGTATCAAGACTTGCGTCGTCAGTTTTGGTGGAAAGGGATGAAACGATCCATTGCAGAGTTTATATCCAGTTGTCTGACATGTCAGCAGGTAAAGGCTGAACATCAGCGACCTCCAGGTTTACTTCAGCCTCTTCCTATTCTCGAGTGGAAATGGGAGCATATCGCTATGGATTTTGTCACTGCACTCCCGAGGACTTTTCATCAGCACGATGCTATTTGGGTGATCGTTGACCGCTTAACCAAATCTGCACATTTCTTGCCCATCAAAGTGACAGATTCTATTGATGTTCTTAGCAAGTTATACGTTCGTGAGATCGTGAGGCTTCATGGTATTCCAGTCTCTATTGTTTCTGACCGCGACTCTAGGTTCATTTTTCAGTTCTGGCAGAGCCTTCAGAAGGCTTTGGGGACCCAGCTTTTGTTGAGCACAGCATTTCACCCGCAGACGGACGGACAGTCCGAGCGTACCATCCAGATTCTGGAGGACATGTTGCGAGCTTGCGTTATGGATTTTGGGGGTACTTGGGAAGACCACTTGCCGATAGTGGAATTCGCCTACAACAATAGCTATCAATCTAGTATTCAAATGGCGCCGTTTGAGGCCCTGTATGGCCGACCCTGTAGATCTCCTTTGTGTTGGACGGAGGTTGGTGAGTCATCCATCTTGGGTCCTGATTTGATTCGTGAGACGTCCGAGAAGATTGACATTATTCGGAAAAGATTGATTCCAGCGCAGAGCCGTCAGAAGTCATATGCCGATCGTCGTCGTCAGCCACTACCTCTCCGTCCCGGTGATCATGTGTTTCTTAAGGTTTCACCTAGACGTGGAGTACTTCGATTCGGGAAGAAGGGAAAACTATCACCAAGGTTCATTGGGCCATTTGAAATTCTTGATAAGATTGGTGAAGTTGCCTACCGATTAGCCCTTCCACCTCAGCTTTCAAAGGTTCATAACGTTTTTCACGTTTCGATGTTGCGGAAATATCAAGAGAATTCTTCGCACATTTTGGATTGGAAAGAGATCGAGGTAGATCAAGACGTTTCCTACGAGGAACAACCCCTTCGCATACTTGAGAGGAAGGACCGCATTCTTAGAGGCCGGATGATTCCTTTGGTTCGAGTTCAGTGGGACCATCACAACGTTGAAGAATCGACTTGGGAGACAGAGTCAGAGATGAGGTCTCGTTATCCCCATCTCTTCGCCGATTGAGGTAAGTTAATCTAAACACGGCATACGCATTGTGATTTACTGCTAAATTGAGTTGATGATCTATTGATGGTTTGTGGTTATTGTCTTGTTTGTGTTTTGAATTCCAGGACGGAATTCTTTTAAGGGGGGTAGATTGTAATGACTCGTAATTTAATAAGGGGTATTTTAGTAATTTATACATAAATTTGGACCCAATTATTTTTTTGGTATATTATTTTTTTCCCAACTTGAAAAAAAAATTAGTGTTGTATTATTGCTTACATAGATATAAATGTACCCACATGTTTAAAACTTTGTGCAATTGGACCATACCTTGGGACCCACATTTTAGCTACTTAAATTTTGACCACACACAAACAATACTTACACTCTCTCTCTCTGCACTCTTTTGGCCGGCCATCTTGGGGGAGTAAACCCATTTCTTTTACTTCATTTTTCTCTCATCTCTTTATTCTTTCACCTCTTCATCTTCTTCCCTTCTCTTCCCCTCTCAAAAATTTCTCCATGGAAGCAAATCAAGAGCTTGAAGGCCTCCATTTTCTTAGGGATTCAAGGTGCTAGAAGCTAAGGGTTTCAACTTGGTGAAGATTAGAAGCAAATAGAAGTTCTCTTTCTCTTTTTTTTCTCAAGCCCTAAGTTGGAATTGGGAGTTCTTTGGATTTCTCCAAGAACAAGGTAGATTTTCTATGTATTGATACACTTTAATTCCTAGTTCTAAGTATGATGATGCATGTGTGTTGATTGTTGGGTAAATTTCTAGGGCTATGTAGTATATCATTAACTTAGGTCCTAGATCCTATGAAACTACATGTTTATGTGTCCATGGGTGCATTTTATTTCCTCCTTCAAAGTATGAATTGCAAAACTTGTTGATGAAACCCTTGGATTAGATGAATTGCCCTAACCTAGTTCTCTTTAAATTTCTTAACTTAGAATGGAACTATGTGATTTACATGCTTAAGTTAATATCTATGTGCCTACTTGTCTACTCGCTAGTTGAAATCCATGTTAGAAGTTAAGTTGGAGACGTTAGCTTTGGTTATTGGAATTGCATGTGTAGAGATCATGAGTTACTATACAAATTCTATCATTTGTGATTCAAGGTGTGCAAAATGTGCTTAATTCTAGCTTAGTACTATTATGGAGCATAATGGGTTAATATTACATTTGAACTCATAAAATGAATTTCATTATTGTTCCTTTGATTTCTTAACAATAATGCATAAGACATTATACATTGATTAGTGGACATGACATTGCATAAGCATTGACATTGGTTGAGTGAATCAAAGGGATTCATAGCATTTGTGCCATATCGGCAAAAGCATTGCATACACATGATATGCGTTGAAAAGATCCCTCACGAAGAAGGGCATAAAATGAGATGATATGGAAATCCGGATGCGGGTTGTGATGTGAGACAGGGTGGACGTACCTAAGAACGTGCCAAACGCTAACTTATAGCCGACTAGCTATCGGAAGGTTAGTATGCTAAGTTCCCAGTGGGGGATTGCTCGCAGTCCGGTAACGAGGGGAGTGAACGATTACATGCATGGCCAAGAAGCCTTACATTTGCATCGCCTCGGTGGCAACCTCATTGCATCGCATTTCATTCTTAGTCATAGAAATTACTTTGTGTCTTTACATACATTATCTACTTAGCCGTCGCGCTAAGGGACTACGATCCCAAATCTTTTTGCAGGAAATATTGATAAGGGGAAAGACCCCAAGTCCGAGTAAAGGGTGGGATTAAAGGTATCCTCTTTTTGAAGCCTCTTGTTGGAGGACTTTGTTTTGAGAGCTAGCTCGTGGATGGGAAGGGGGACATGTAATTTATGTGATCTAGTATCATGGAATAGGATTGGATCAATAGAATTGCATGTACTAATTCATATGAACATTGAATATGAAATCTGTAATAGCTAGACTCACTTTCTTTTGGGACCGGCACGTGTTAGCCGCGTTGTTGTGTTGTGTACATATTTAAAACTTCATGTGTGTTGCAAAGAACCTCTCTTTTGTCTTAATATCTCTTGTCTTGGATGTATTCTAACTCTTTTAAAGACTTGAAGCTCTTTGACGTTAATATAGAATCTCTTTCAATGCCTTATGTATGTGTGTTGATTTTAATCCTTGCCGGATTTGTCCATTTTGCTTTTAAAGGAAATGTCTTAAAATCTCCCTCCCCCATTTTCCCTCTCTCTAATCTCGTTCCATTTCCCAAACTTTCTTTTCTTTTATTCATGTTGGAATGGTATTTCTTTTTTTAAAATGTTTCCGAATGTGAAAATACACGTGCGTGTGTGCTTAGAATACCTTCCCTCTGTCTCTCTCCCTATCTCTCCCAATGTCTCTCTCCCAATCTCTCCCTCTCCCCTTCTTTCTCTCTATTACCTCTTTTACCTCTCGTTCTCATTATGTTTCGAACGTATAAAGTCCCGGTTGGTTTACACACATGTTATACACCTTTTCAGACTTGTGTATGTATGTTTTAGATGCAAAATCCGAGGATTTAACGGAAATGGGCACGCATGCGAAATGCTGCCAAAATGGTGTCAAAACTGCTGTCAAAAAAAAAAAATGCTACTGTTATTCTTATTTTCTGTCCAAACGGTGAGGAACTGAGAAAATATCAGTCGGGAAAAGTTGTCCGGAATTACGTTTTACATGGGACATCGCGGACGGAATATCAGATTTCAAAATATATGAGTGTCGAAAATCTTTTTAAAGTTTCAGCAACATAGAAAATTAATCCTGGGACTGATTGTTGTAGTGAGCTTTTTCTGCCCAAATGGTGCGGATCTGAGAAAATATCAGTCGGGAAAAGTTGTCCGGAATTACGTTGTACATGGGACAACGCGGATGGAATATGAAATTTCTAATGGCATAATTATTTACAAACTGTTAAAAGTTCAGCTAACACAAATGACCTTTTATCATTCTTTCCTTTTGTATCTTTCTTTCCTTGCACTTCGGCGGTCGGGGCGTTACAGAACTACCAAAAATCAACAAATAATTAAAAAAATATTTACATTCAAAGTTCAAACAACAAGAAGTGCAAAATCGAACAAAGAGAGAGAGAGAGAGAGGGAGAGAGAGAGGGGGTGTAGAAGTCTCATTACCTTCGGATTGTGGTCTCGAACACAAACAAGAAGTGTTACAGAATGATCTTCGGATTGGGATTTCAAGACATTGACGGCACAAGGTTCACGATTCACGAACAAGCATCAAGCCATGGAGGATTTATGGTTTCACACAGAATTTGAGAGGAAGAAAATGGCTTAAATGACTATGAGAGAGAGAGAGAGACTGTAAGAGAGGATTAGGGCTTTGATTTTTTTTAATGTTTTGTATTGTAGGAGTGGGGTTAGGTTACAATGTAACATAACTTACATTTTGTCTTGTAAAGTAACTGTGATAGTGAGTGGGGTTAGGTTACTTTTTGTCTTAAAACTAGGAAAGAATGATGAGTGATGAGTTATTTCTTGAGAAGTTTAAAAGTTGCAATTGGCAGTCTGCACAGTGTATGTATTACAGTATATTTATATATACTCATATGATCCCCTTCACTGCTTGTATGTTACTCGCTCGGTTCGGCCGGTTCTAGAAAATGAGAAGTTAACACCGTGCGTCGAACCGAAAGTACGGTAAGGTAGAAATGCCAACCGACCACTGACTGTGGTGTCTCAAAACTGGCCAACACCGTGGACATCTGTCACGACCCATCCCACTACGCGTGGAAATAGGACACATGGCACGCCACCAAGGCTCATCCAAACAATCATATAAATATACGCAGCGGAAAGAACTTCATAACAACCCTGGATATTTAAAACTTAGGGAACATTACCCTCTGAGTTTGAAAAAAAATCCATTGAAATCAGAGTTATAAAAAGTTTTGTTCAATCAAAAGTGTTCACAAGAATCCATTTCAAAAATACAGAGGTTCAGTCGACTGCCCAATCGACTGTACTAGGGTCCAGTCGACTGTGCCTGGCAGAAACTAAAATCCTAAATCCTCAACAGAGGTCCAGTCGACTGCTTTTCTATTATTAGAAGCAGTAGCCCAAATCAACAGTGGTTCAGTCGACTGATGAAGGGGTCCAGTCGACTGCTTTTCTATTCTTCACTTACAGTGTCTCAAACATACGAGATCCAGTCGACTGACCCTGGGTCCAGTCGGCTGCTCCCCTGCTGGCAGCCCTGTGAAGAAATATACTAACACATGCTTCTCAATACCAACAACAATCCCAACCATAACTGATTTTCAACATATCAAAATGCAATTACAGATGTTCAATTACAAGATTTCCATACGGTGAAACTAATCCAGGTATCTATTACAACATACTACAATATTCAAATCCTTATACAAGTCTAGGATTTAAAACAAAAACATATACAAAGGTGATTCCCCGGCGTTCATCGGCCTCACTCATCGCGCTTCTTCTTATCCTTCTTCTTACCTGCAATGGAGTACATCTCCACTGCTCAGCTATATGCTGAGCGTACAAGTCTAACATATGCAATATATGATAAAACATGCTTTAATCTCATAAATCATACAATAGTCTCTAGGGAGAAAAATACGCATTCATCTGGTAGCGGCAAGTCCAAGCCTTAAACCGCGATACCAATTGCAAGTCCAAGTCTATCAACCATTGTATCCACAAGTGCCATGGTAAGTCCAAGTCTATCAACCATGCACAGTAGCCGTCGCTACTAAATTCTCAAACATCGAGAAGCTTACTCCGGCATGAATTTGCATAAGACTCCCCTTTGACCCACATAGACAACTTAACGTGCTCGCGTAAATTTAGACATGCTTTTCACAATTTAGCGCGTGCATAATTAACGGGCCTACAATTAACACATGGATTTCGCCCGGATCACAATTTCGTTGTCGAAATATAAAACATGTATTTCCCTATATTTCACAAGTTAGAACTTCATACCTCGTGCGATTTCCCCCAAACTTTGAAGGATCGACTAGGAGGCTAAATAAACGTCGGATTCCGAATTTGAGACAATTCCTACAAGTTTATACCTATTTTTCCCAAAAGTCTAAAATTAAGATCTTTACAAAACTTGGCCAAACACGGCCTAAGTGGTATCAAAACGTAGATCTTACCTCCACGAGTTCAAATCTGAAATCTGGAGAAAATCTGATAGACGAACGGTCGTCGATCCGCGTCGCAAAGCCCGTTGGCTCCAAATCTCCCTTCTCTCTTCTCTCTCTAGATATTTATAAAAGTTGTGGATGAGAATGAAATCTCATCCACTTCTATTTATAGGCAAACTTCTCAGAAATTGTGTTTACCTCCCCTCAAGTTTCTCAAAACTTCTCATTCACCCATGAAACTTCGCACACGTCCATTTTATAACTTTACGAGTGAAAGCTATAAATTTCAAAAGTTACCGACTAGGTTTCGTTTGGGTCCAAAATAACGTCCGAAAACTATATTCTGTGGAATCTCTACACAACCTACTTTTTCAATTAACGTATCACTCACGTTCTCACCACAGTTCTCAAAATGATATAATGATATCAAAAATTACTTGAATCCCCACAACACAGATAAAATTACTATTCAACAAACACCAGATAAAGTCAAATAACATTTAAATCATATAAATGTCATTTAGTCATGCCCATGCAATATGAACTTCCATGTTCTCGTGTCCTTACTGACACCTTACTGTTGACCACAGTCAACCACTTATCCTCAGTTATCATATATTAATGATAATTCATAAAATTCCATATCATGCATGATTAAACTATGAAATTCTGGAACGGGCATGACAACTCTCTCCTCCAAAAAGGAAGTTTGTCCCCAAACTTTATCTCATGCGTCGAATAAGTATGGCTACTCATTCCTCATGTCTTCCTCACTTTCCCATGTAGCCTCTTCCACCGTATGACTACGCCATAGCACTTTCACCATTGGAATAGTCTTGGTTCTCAAAACTTGTTCTTTGCGATCTAGAATCTCCACTAGTTGTTCCACATAAGTCAAGTCCCCCTGAATTTGCAACGGTTCAGGTACAATGATCTTATTCGCATCTGTCATACATCGTCTCAACATCGACACGTGAAATACGTTATGCACATGTTCCAACTCGGATGACAATGCCAATCGGTAAGCTACTGGACCAACCCTCTCTAGGATCTCAAAAGGTCCTATGAATCTCGGATTTAGCTTTCCCCTCTTCCCAAATCGTACAATGCCTTTCGAAGGCGATGTTCTCAAGTATACAAAATCTCCAACCTCAAAATTCATCGGTCGTCGTTTAGAGTCTGCATAACTCTTATATCGGCTCTAAGCTACCTTGAGTCGCTCTTGAATCAACTTTACCTTTTCAGTAGTCACCTGTACTATCTCCGGTCCTAACAACCTTCTTTCTCCAATCTCGGTCCAACAAATCGGTGATCGACACTTACGGTCGTACAAAGCTTCATACGGTGCCATTCCGATACTCGACTGGAATCCATTATTATAAGCAAATTCAATTAACGGCAAGTGGTGCTCCCAATCGCTCCCAAAATCTAATACACAAAGTCTCAACATATCCTCTAGCGTCTGAATCATGCGCTCTGACTGTCCATCGGTCTGAGGATGAAATGCAGTACTGAAACTCAATTTCGTACCCATAGCTTCTTGCAAACTTTCCCAAAATCTTGACGTAAAACTACTATCATGATCTGATATAATCACAGCTGGGACTCTATGTAGTCTTACAATCTCTTTCACATACAATTCCGTTAACTTGGACGGTTTAGTCGTCTTGATCGGTAGAAAATGAGCTGACTTGGTTAATCGGTCAACTATAACCCAAATCTTATCATTCTTATTGATTGATCGTGGAAATCCTGAAACAAAATCCATCGTGATCTCGTCCCATTTCCATTCCGACATTGGCAAAGGTTGTAGTAACCCCGCGGGTACTTGTCTCTCTGCCTTGACCTGTTGACATGCCGAACATTCGGATACAAACTTGGCAACTTCACGCTTCATACCCTTCCACCAAAAGTTTTCCCTCAGGTTTCTGTACGTCTTATTACTTCCCGGGTGCACTGAATATCTCGTACTATGAGCTTCTTCTAGAATTCTCTCTTTCAAGTCTTTTACATTTGGTATACATAATCGATTTCCCAGTTTCAACGTTCCTTGTTCCAATACAAAACCAGGTCGCTTCCCCAAAGGTATCTCATCCCTCATTTTGCACAAATAGACATCGTTGAATTGTTCTTTCTGAATCTCATCAATAATATCTGGGTGTGCCATGATTGCCATCATTAAGCCACCACTAACCTTTGGTATCACATCCAAGTCCAAACGTTCCATTTCCTTTACTAATTCCTTTTATTGCGTTAGCTCGTCGGCTAAGTTCCTCGGCGTCTTCCAGCTTAATGCATCGGCTACTACATTCGCCTTCCCCGGATGGTACTCAATCGAAAGATCGTAATCCTTCATCAATTCCAACCATCTTCGCTGTCTCATGTTCAAGTCCCTTTGGCTGAAAATGTATTTCAAACTCTTGGGGTCTGTGAATATCTCACACTTTTCTCCGTACAAGTAATGTCTCCAAATCTTCAAAGCATGAATTACTGCGACTAATTCAAGATCATGAGTCGGATAATTAATCTCATGTGTCTTCAACTGTCTCGAAACATATGCAATTACTTTACCACCTTGCATCAACACGCATCCCAACCCTTGATGCGACGCATCACTAAAGATCACAAACCCCTAGGTTCCGAATGGTATTGTCAAAATAGGTGCTCTCGTCAACCGTGACTTCAATTCTTGAAAACTGTCCTCGCATTCCTGACTCCATTCAAATATAACTCCCTTTCTCATCAACCTTGTCATAGGCAATGAAATCTTCGAGAAATGTTCAATAAAACGGCGGTAGTATCCCGCTAATCCCAAGAAACTTCGAATTTTCGATACGGAAGTCGGCCTTTGCCAATTTGATACAGCTTCTACTTTGTGAGGATCAACTGAAACTCCATTCTTATCAATCACGTGACCAAGAAAAGTAATGCTAGGTAACATAAATTCACATTTCTTGAATTTTCCAAATAATTATTTCTCTCGCAGTCTCTGAAGTATCAATCTCAAATGATTCTCGTATGTTATCTCACTTAGCGAATAAACAAGGATATCGTCGATGAACACTATCACAAAATCATCCAAATAGTCCTTAAAGACTCGGTTCATAAGATCCATGAACGCAGCTGGTGCATTGGTAACTCCAAATGGCATAACTAAGAACTCATAGTGCCCATAACGCGTTCTAAAAGCTGTTTTCTCAACATCTTCGGCCTTTACTTTCAACTGATGATAACCCGATCTCAGGTCTATCTTGGAGAATACTTGTACCCCACGAAGTTGATCAAATAAGTCATCAATTCTGGGTAGTGGATACTTGTTCTTGATTGTCAACTTGTTCAGTTCCCGATAATCAACACACATTCTCATCGAACCATCTTTCTTCTTTACAAACAACACTGGAGCTCCCCACGGCGATACACTTGGTCGAATGAAACCCTTGTCAAGTAACTCTTGTAGTTGAACTTTCAGTTCCTTCAATTCTACTGGTGCCATTCTATACGGTGCTTTGGATACCGGCCTTGAGTCTGGTATAATCTCAATAGTGAACTCGACCTCTCTCTCAATAAGAACATCTGGTAGCTTATCAGGAAATACATCTGAATATTCTCGCACTATCGGAATGTCTTCTACTTTTAATTCAGTCGCCGAGACATCAGTCACTGAACATAGAAATCCATGACATCCCTTTTTCAATAACTTTCCTGCTCGGATAGCTGAAATCAAGTACGGCGGCGGTGTAACCCCACTTCCTTGAAAACAAAAGTTCCCATATACCGGTGATAAAAAATTAACCTCTTTCCGTTCACAGTCTATCGTAGCTTGGTTAAGGGCTAACCAATCCATTCCCAGTATCACATCAAAATGATTCACCACAATCGGTATAAGGTCTACGGTCATAAACTTCTCACCTAATTTGATCTCACAGTTCTTATATACAGTAGATGTCATTATCGCTTTACTAAGTGGCACAGAAATAGACAATTCATATCCTAACGGTGCCGATTTAACGTTCAAATGTTCAACAAAAGCATGTGATACAAATGAATGCGTAGATCCCGAGTCAACAAGTATGCGTGCTAAGTGCGAACATACAAGCACCATACCTGAGACTACTGTCTCGAAAGCAGTCATATCTCCTGGGTTCATCTGATATGCTCTTCCTTGACGTTGTTCCGTCCTTTGTCCTCCGTCATTGGATTGTCTAGGCTTCGACCCACTGGAAGCCATAGAACTAGCTCCTTGCTGAGGATACTTCCTCGGGCAATCCCTGGCTTGGTGCCCAAATACTCCACAATCATAACACTTGCCTCTCATGTCGGGTGTTGAATTTGCACTACCCCCGCCTTGGCTCCTGTTCTGGGGTTTGGTCATGAAACATCGGCCTGAGTATGGTCGGTTGCAAAGTGAACACAACGGTATGTTACTTGGCGTCCTCCTGAATTCACTGAACTAGAACCAGAGCCTCTTTGAAATGGCCTCTTGAAAGATCCGCCTTGGTTCCTATCCCCACTCTCATTGCTTCGTTTTCCGTGCTGATTCTGCCTCGACCTTTCCATCCCACTCTCGGCCACTAGCGCCGTTTGTTGTACTGCTGCAACAGTCGAATGTTCGTAGGTTTCCACCCTTAAACGAATATTTTCCCTTAAGCCCTCTTCAAATTTCTTTGCCCTATCTTCCTCCTCTGGTATAGAACCCTTTCCAAATCTCAACAACGCATTATACTTGGAAGTATACTCCGTCACAGTCATGTCTCCTTGCTTCAAGTTATCAAATTCTCTCTTCTTTGCATTGTAGGCGACTCGTGGAAAGAACTGGCGATTGAATTCTGCCTTGAACCCTTCCCAGGTAATCGGTGTCCCTTGATCTAGTACATTTACCCACCAGTTCTGGGCTTCACCCTTCAGTACATCACTTGCATTTTCCATCTTCTCCCTATCGTTCATCGGGATAGATCGGAATATTCGTTCCATGTCCATTATCCAATGTTCTGCGAGCGTTGGATCGGGTGTCCCATGAAATTCCATCAATTTCTTGCGAGCAAACTGTTCAGATATTGATCTCATACCCTTATTTTCGGGTGCATGTACTATAGTTATTGGTTCCACTTCAATGTGAGGTATGGGAGGCAGTCGCTCTGATATATTCCGTATCATTTCCCCCATATTTCCCATCATTTCTGCCATTTCATTCATTCGTCGGGTATGGGGTGATAACTCTCGGTCATCCATGATTTCAATCCTGTAGTTCTCAATGCATAAACACTATGCATGCACAATAATAACAATATCACGTATGTAAAACAACATCCATAGGCATCAAACATCTTTAAGATGTATGAATGCAATTTAAAACATGTGACAAATTGCTCAACACTCCACTCGTCGTCGAACGTTCCCAAAGTTTTGTTACCTCTAGCTCTGATACCAATAAATGTCACGACCCATCCCACTACGCGTGGAAATAGGACACGTGGCACGCCACCAAGGCTCATCCAAACAATCATATAAATATACGCAGCGGAAAGAACTTCATAACAACCCTGGGTATTTAAAACTTAGGGAACATTACTCTCTGAGTTTGAAAAAAAATCCATTGAAATCAGAGTTATAAAAAGTTTTGTTCAATCAAAAGTGTTCACAAGAATCCATTTCAAAAATACAGAGGTTCAGTCAACTGCCCAGTCGACTGTACTAGGGTCCAGTCGACTGTGCCTGGCTGAAACTAAAACCCTAAATCCTCAACAGAGGTCCAGTCGACTGCCCAGTCGACTGCTTTTCTATTATTAGAAGCAGTAGCCCAAATCAACAGTGGTTCAGTCGACTGATGAAGGGGTCCAGTCGACTGCTTTTCTATTCTTCACTTACAGTGTCTCAAACACACGAGATCCAGTCGACTGACCCTGGGTCTAGTCGACTGCTCCCCTGCTGGCAGCCCTCTGAAGAAATATACTAACACATGCTTCTCAATACCAACAACAATCCCAACCATAACTGATTTTCAATTTATCAAAATGCAATTACAGATGTTCAATTACAAGATTTCCATACGGTGAAACTAATCCAGGTATCTATTACAACATACTACAATATTCAAATCCTTACACAAGTCTAGGATTTAAAACAAAAACATATACAAAGGTGATTCCCCGGCGTTCATCGGCCTCACTCATCGCGCTTCTTCTTATCCTTCTTCTTACCTGCAATGGAGTACATCTCCACTGCTCAGCTATATGCTGAGCATACAAGTCTAACATATGCAATATATGATAAAACATGCTTTAATCTCATAAATCATACAATAGTCTCTAGGGAGAAAAATACGCATTCATCCGGTAGCGGCAAGTCCAAGCCTTAAACCGCGATACCAATGGCAAGTCCAAGTCTATCAACCATTGTATCCACAAGTGCCATGGCAAGTCCAAGTCTATCAACCATGCACAGTAGCCGTCGCTACTAAATTCTCAAACATCGAGAAGCTTACTCCGGCATGAATTTGCATAAGACTCCCCTTTGACCCACATAGACAACTTAACGTGCTCGCGTAAATTTAGACATGCTTTTCACAATTTAGCGCGTGCATAATTAACGGGCCTATAATTAACACATGGATTTTGCCCGGATCATAATTTCATCGTTGAAATATAAAACATGTATTTCCCTATATTTCACAAGTTAGAACTTCATACCTCGTGCGATTTCCCCCAAACTTTGAAGGATCGACTAGGAGGCTAAATAAACGTCGGATTCCGAATTTGAGACAATTCCTACAAGTTTATACCTGTTTTTCCCAAAAGTCTAAAATTAAGATCTTTACAAAACTTGGCCAAACACAGCCTAAGTGGTATCAAAACTTAGATCTTACCTCCACGAGTTCAAATCTGAAATCTGGAAAAAATCTGACAGACGAACGGTCGTCGATCGGCGTCGCAAAGCCCGTCGGCTCCAAATCTCCCTTCTCTCTTCTCTCTCTAGATATTTATAAAAGTTGTGGATGAGAATGAAATCTCATCCACTTCTATTTATAGGCAAACTTCTCGAAAATTGTGTTTACCTCCCCTCAAGTTTCTCAAAACTTCTCATTCACCCATGAAACTTCGCACACGTCCATTTTATAACTTTACGAGTGAAAACTATAAATTTCAAAAGTTACCGACTAGGTTTCGTTTGGGTCCAAAATAACGTCCGAAAACTACATTCTGTGGAATCTCTACACAACCTACTTTTTCAATTAACGTATCACTCACGTTCTCACCACAGTTCTCAAAATGATATAATGATATCAAAAATTACTAGAATCCCCACAACACAGATAAAATTACTATTCAACAAACACCAGATAAAGTCAAATAACATTTAAATCATATAAATGTCATTTAGTCATGCCCATGCAATATGAACTTCCATGTTCTCGTGTCCTTACTGACACCTTACCGTTGACCACAGTCAACCACTTATCCTCAATTATCATATATTAATGATAATTCATAACATTCCATATCATGCATGATTAAACTATGAAATTCTGGAACGAGCATGACAACATCGGTCGATACCGGCTGGTCGGTTCGGCTGTGCAGTTTTTTTTATCAACGCTAGACCTTATGAGCTTGGAATGACAAGGTCCAACATGGTACAAGGTCTCAATTTTAGACCCTTTAAACAGGCCCATAAATCTAGAAATTCTTGGTTGGTCCGGGACCATGTACAATGTGCTAGTTCCGGCTGTTAAGAGGCTATCATGAGATAATTTTGTCAATTGAAAATAATATGGTCACATGTAGCTCGATACTTGTCGGGACCACCACGTAGCAATGATCCTGGACCACCCAATAACTTCTTAAATACTCGTAAACCATCTCTCTCTCTCTCTCTCTCTCTCTCTCTCTCTCTGTGAAGAGTGCTAAGTTAGTTCGTGTAGTCTGTCAATCAATATTTGAAAATTCGATTGCTCATTAAATGGATAAAACTACTGGATACCGTTGATCAACCAGAATAAAACTGTGATGTTGTGATTATGTAATAAATATTAATAACTATTTAGAATAAAAATATAAAATATAAAAAGTAAAAGTTTCCTAATTATTTGGATTCAACCACTTGTTCGACCGCTGATTTTTTTTCGATTTCTAAAAATAGAACGGTATTGAGAGTTTTTAGTTTACCAATCCAAGCCTGTTTCCTTGACCGGTAGGCGGATCAACTGGTTGAATCATCCAATCCTGTTTGAATTTTTGTATTACTATTGATTTCTAGATTTGAAATTAAAAGACATTCTATTTGTAAGGAGAGCAAAAATTAGCAACAGTTTCCCTAGCTTATGAGGATTAAGATTATGTGCATCTAAATCTTCCTAAGTTGATTCATGCCATACGCGCGAGAGCACCAATTTTCCCCAAAAATAATCCACTAACCTAACTAATTCTACTACTTAAAAATCATACCAGTGAAAAGCCATCGAATAACATCAATAAATGAAACTCTTCTTTTCGTACGATGGCCAGGATAGAAAATAGTTACGAGTATTATAAAATGTAAATTAGAAGACACGCGTCATTTGATATATTTACAAATTTTTTCCCACTTTCCCTCGATTTTCTATTTCTCTATCATTCCCTCCTCATTCCAACTTCTTACATGAATTCTTCAAAAACAATCCTCCCTCTCTCGCCTCTCCAACATCGCAAACCCTTCTATATATCTGTATCTCTCAGAATCCCAATCTCAATAGTGCTTTCTCCTCATTACACACATGTTAAAAATCTAAGCACCTCCGATCCTCATCGATCACAAATGTTTACTTGAAGTCAATATATATCTTTTGCTTAAAGATGAATATATTGCATATCCACTGTTGGTTGTTTATAAAACCCACTACAATCCACTCAAAGTCAATCTATTTCTTACCCAAATGTGTATATATGTTGGGAATGGGTCCACAATCACAATAAGAAAAAACTACACCCACAAAGATGGAAATAAATAGAACAAGAACAGATTTAAATGTGGTTCGGCCCAACAATGCCTACGTCCACGTGCAAAGGCGATCACCTCGATTAATATGAAGATTACAAGCACTCAAGACCTCAGGCGTATAACTCTCCAACCAAGTTATATGACACGCACAATTGCTAGAAACTAATCTCTCCCTCACTAGTTTGCAGCCCTCTCTTGCGTATGTAGAAGATTTCCCACCAATCTTATCAATCCCTTGAGTAAGCCTTATTTTATATAGATTGTAGAGTCCTAATCGTAGTTGTAGTAGGATTTACCCCTATGGTGAGTCTTGTACAATAAGGAATACTCTGACAAACATTCCTATATAAAATAGGTAACTTCCACCATCAAAGGAATTCTTATTTGATAAGGATACCACCAAATAAGGAATCAAATCATAATTAGGAAACAATTTCACTAATGGAATTTTAGGCACAATCCTAACAATCTTCACCTTGCCTCAAATTCTTTCCCATTAGTCCTCAGAGTCTTCCTCTTGTAATCTTCAACTTCCACATCGATAATGTATCGCCTTTGCCATCCACCAAGCTATTCAGTTACACCATTACTCAAGTTCACATCCCCCATGAACTTGAGATCACCAATGTCATCAAATACGAAACGCACGAGCTCCACTTTGATATTGTGGTCGTCTTCACCTTGAGTAGAAGTTGTCATCATCGAAGTTGTTAGAGCCTCATCATCTATTCCCTCAATAGATTTCCCCACTGGCTTCAACACCCTCTTATTCTTCGTGATATCTCCAAAATCTGTACTTCCCAACAAAACGTACAAATTTCCAACCTTCTTTCCCAAGAACATTATACGAGAAACCCGTTTCACCTTCATGAAGCCTCCATTCGCAACAAACGAGCATCCTTTGGAATCCAACATTCCCAAGGAAATTATGTTTCTCTTCAAACCTGGAACATTAAGCACGTCTGTCAAAAGACTTGTCAACCCATTTGAAGTCTTGATTCGAATGGTTCCAACACCCTTGATTTCTCCAACTGTGTTGTACGCCATATAAACTTTTCCCTCCATCGGTTTGTAAGACGAGAACCAATCTACATGTGAACACAAGTGAGCAAAACAAGCTAAATCAAGAACCCAATCTACAGTTTTCTCCTCCTCCTCTGTAATTTTCATGACTTCTACGACATCTTCATCCGACACTACACCAAAAGGGCACATTACTAATGGTAATTTACCGTTAGTAAAATTATTCGTAATGGTAATTTACCGTTAGAAATAGAGCGTGGTTAATAATTCTAACGGATTTTCTAACGGTAATTTTCTGTTAGGAAAATTATTTTTACTAACGGTAAATTACCATTAATAATATGTTTACTCACGGTAAATTACCGTTAGTAATTTATTATTCCTAACGGAAATATTCCGTTAGTAATATTTATTCTAACGGTTTATTTTCTAACACTTTTATATACAAAAATACGAACGGTAAATTACCGTTAGTAATTTCATTACTAACGGTATGTAATATGACAGTTTCTAACACTTTTGAGACAATTACTAATGGATATAAACCGTTAGTAATTTTATTACTAACGGTTTATTTTCTAACACATGTGTAAGAATACTAACGGAAATTATCCGTTAGTAATTATTTTAAATATGAAAAACATAAATGCTAAAATATGCTCCCAAATTTTATTTGCACCTAATTTCCATCACAGCCACATCACATTTACTATAAACATATATAATAAGCTCAAATCCAAACCATAATAAATACAAGCTCAATCTATATTAAATACAAAAAATATAATCCAAAATAGGCATAATTATCCTTAAATACAAACTGTTTCTAAGTCTAAACCAAAACTAACAAACCATGTCTGAAATTGAAAGAGTAAATCCATCCAAAACTAAACTAAACCGACAAATAAACCATGTCTGAAATTTAAAGTCAGAGAAAATAAGACAAACATAGTCAACAAATCTTTAACCAACACTCAAGCCAAATCACAAATTCCCCTTGGACAAAGCCAAATCAAAAATTCCCCTTGGACAAAGCCTGCCAATGTATTGTGTCCCCCTTGAGGATCCCACAAACGAGCATCGGGCTCTACCTTGCTGTGTGTAGTTGTCGCTCCAATTGAAGCTTGCATAGGTCTTGGCTTCACTATCTACATGGAATTCCAACTATATTGTTATACATCAAATACATCAAAATTAAAAGTATACAAATCATCCCCATAATCAAGTAAACTTTATGTATAAATAACCATATCACATTGATTCTTCAGCAAAAAAAAAAAAAAAAACTACATCACATTGACATAGAGAACCAGAGCTATATAAACTTTGGAGTCATATTATAAAGTGCCCAACAAAGATCTGTTGGGAGGATAAAGAGATCAAAATTATGTGTGACATTATGTAGCAAGGCAGATATAACCATTCAGTGGTCAACATTTCGCGTATTGCTATATCGTACTCTACACTTCCCCTTCCATGCAATCTCTTAGCAATTGCCTATTATTATTTGTCCTTACTGACAGTTAGCGTTGTTCATAATAGCACTAGTAAATTTCTAGCTCACGACCTTTGTATTAATGATTGTAAGATTATTGCAAATTTAACCGGTGATTTCTTATATAAAGAAACAGATCAATAACAAAATATTAAGCGAGGATAGAGGGGGGTACCACATTGAAAAGACATGATAACTATCGCAAAGTAGCTTAAACAGTCTTGAATGCAATATTTAGATAGCAAAAATTAAGATTACTAAAAAAGAAGAAGTAGAAATCCCTCACCAATTCCTGATGAAGTTTGTTACTATGTTGAATCGCATGGGCTTTTTTCATCGGTCAACTTTGAAATAAGAGCTTCGGTTCCAAACGCAACATAATACTCTAAGAAAGAACAATAGGTTCTTGTTTCAAAATTAAGAAATTACCTCAAATATGGTATTGAAACGCTCTGCCAAATTCGGAAGCTTAAGAGCAGTTACAAGCTTTATTGCAGCTTTAACTGATTTTTCAAGGCACAGAAGCTTCACAAGTTCAGTAGCCCTCACAAGCTTGTCACCTGAAATAACCATCACAGGATCATTGCAATTGACTAATTGGCTTCAACCATTCAACACAAATGAACAAGAAAAGAGACTGGTGAAACTCAAGATAAAATACAAATTCTTGAAACTAGTTTCAATTGGTCCTTTTGTCATAGATTTGATTCTTTAGCTAATAAGGCACCCAAGACTCTCTCCAAAACAAAACTAGAAATATTAGATACAGAAAGACATACCACATAGAGGGAGGGAGGACGTGATAGTTATACCAGAGGATGCGACTTCGAGACGCAGAGATCTAATGTAGTAGCCAACTCTTATGGCTGGGGTATGTAGACACCCCAATTTTGACCAAACGTCAAATCCAGGGATTGGTTACCTCTCAAAGACCGATGATGACGATGTTCGTGATATTCGAGGATTTTCCAAGAAATTCAAAATCTTCAAGAAAAAAATTTAGAAAATAATAAAGGGAGAGGATTCAGGCATTCGGGGGAAACCCGAACGACGAAGAACGTGTGAGAAACCCAGTCTGGAAATCCATTTTGTTTTAAAGAAAAGAGAATTAATAAACAAAAACAAAAAAAGAAAGAGAGAAAGAGGGAGTTTCCTTGAAAAAAGGGAGGACAAAATAAATGAAAAGATTTTTTACAAAAAAGAAATAGTATATTCAAAAATATACCATGCACATGGTTGATACCATGCACATGGGGGATCTTAATGCAAATATATACATACATAAAATAAAATAAAAAAATTTACACCAACATATTTTTTGAAAAATCAAAAAGAGGGACAAAATTCAGTTAGCCCCGGCACGCGGAAAACGCGGCGGCACTCACTGAGTGCCGCGCGACTCACTGTTTGCCGCCCAGCACTCAGCAAGTGCCGCCCGGCACTCAGTGAGTGCCGTCGGCACCCAGCGAGTGCCGCTGGCTGTAACAGACTGCATCTTCTCACATGTTCTAGAAGAAAACCTTGCACATGGGTTTCCACCCGAATTTACCCATCTATCCCTAGAATAAAGGCCTATATAAACAAAACCTCCTCTTCCATTTTGAGGACTTGAACTTGAAAATCAAGATATACATATACACAAGAATCATATAGATTTTTAGAGAGAGAGAGAAGAAGAATTTCTTGAAGAGCTTGAAGAATTTTGAAGAGAATTTGGGAAGTCTTGGAAGATCTTCACAAGAAGTTGAAGAAATACTTGAGGTCCTAGAGGTAACCTCTTAATCCTTGATAGAATTAGGACCATTCAATCACAAGTTCATAGTTCTAGGAACTTTTTCACATTTTCAAAACCTCTCTTCTTATCCCATTTCATCACACACCACCAAGAACTTGTGATTGAATCTCATGACATTTCATCAATTTGGATGTAATTAGCTTTGGGTTTAAGACAAATTCAACTTTGAAGAGTTTGTATCCTTAGTCTTCTAAGTAATCTTTGATTTTCCTTATTTATATTTCATTCAAAAGGTTCATGAGGTCTTCCATATCTCATTGAACCTCTTCGAGTTTGATTCCTTAATTTCCTATGATCTTATGATCTATATGGAGATTAGAATGAATCATAGTCTTAATTTACATATAATTAGTGAGATTCAAGTCTTAATCCATGACTTGAACCTCTTCATTAAGAAATCTTATGGAATCCTTACTATATTCCAATGAGGTTTAAGTAGATTTTAACTTCATTTAGTCTCCAATGACCATCAAATGGTAGGAAAAAAATGTGTTAGTTCAAGTCTACTCCCATGGCTTAGACTAATCTTTATTTGAGGATTTTGCGGAGTTCATTTCAATACTTCATCAAGATCCATAAGTGTAGTATGTCTCTAACTCCAATGACCATCAAATGGTAGGAGAAAAATGTGTTAGTTCAAGTCTACTCCCATGGCTCAGACTAATCTTTATTTGAGGATTTTGTGGAGTTCATTTCGATACTTCATCAAGATCCATAAGTGTAGTATGTCTCTAACTCCAATGACCATCAAGTGATAGGAGTAGTGATTTGAATCCAAACTTTTATCCATGGATTTAAGTTCATTGTTCTTTGGATCTTGTGAAATCCATGCTATACTTCATTAAAACCTATGTGCATATATGCCTTTTAGTCTTCAATGACCATCAAATGGTAGAAGAAGTAGTTTGGTTTGAGCCCCAACTTCATGTTTTAATTGTTGAGGCCAATCAACAAAGTTGAACTAACAAGACAAAAACAGTGGGTTCACAAACTGTTTTTGATCAAAGATTTTTAGTTCAAGATCTAACCGTTGAAATCAAGTGAAACCAATGGGAAAACATCAATAACACATTATTTTACCACTGTGATTTTTGTTTTAGTAAGATTTTGTGATTAGAGAGGTTTGATCATGATTTTGGTGAGCCAATCACAATCTGTCCAGAGTTCTAGAATGCTTTCAGAATAATAAGTCTGTTTTGAAATTAATAAATCAGAACCCTAATAAAGTTTTCGGGGTCTCAAATAATTTTTTATAGGTACCTTAATGTGTTAAGAAGGTACCCTAAAATGATCTAAGTGTTTCTCATTTTTTTACTATTTTTATAAAATCATACAAGATCTCTGGACAGAGAGTTGCAGAATCCTGAGTGAGGTCTAGTATTTTTCATATTCCCGGAGATCTAACCGTTGAAACCTTGATTTTCTTTTTGGGTTAGAAACTAGACTCACAGAGGCATAACATATCCAAAAATCAGTAAGATCCAACCACTGAAAGTATTTTATTTTCATTTTTGAACGTCTGGTCTGCTCTCTGTAATTTATAAAAAACTGCTACTGTTTTTGTCTAATCTTATTTATTTCAACTCAAATAGTCTCCTAATGGCTTAGGACTCAAACCATGTTTTGAATAATGATAATTTAGATTAAACCCAGAGGCTAAGTGATCCAAATTAGTGAATAAATTCATATCTTATTCTTGTTCATAATCATTCATTCATTCATATACATTGATGCTTATAGTTAGAAATAGTTCTTGGACAAAGTTGGACCTAATTGAATTTAATTGAACATGACTTAGGATTGATTCCTTTTTGATATTATATATACTATGAGGCATGTGTACTAACCTTTGTTTTGTATCGCTTTGAGGTACAATTTCTCAACCCTTCTCTAGTTTAATCTACTTCATTGATTTTAATTGATTTTTCGACCCCATGTGCGAAACCTTAGCTTAGGCTTTGCCTTATGTGAATATATGAATTAGAGACCTTTCTTAGGTTTATTTTGTTCTTGCATGCATTACACGTTTAATATTCGCGGCCGGATCCCGGGTATGTTTTCTAGTTCTCTATTGCATATCATATCGCTTGCTACTTGAATTACGTGGCTTATGAATGATATTTTACCGTTAGCAATTTTGCACCCTTTTGACATGCTTGTGATATGTATACTTATATTTATGTATTAATTGAGAGCATGCTTAGATTAATAACTTGATGTTGAGTAGAGGCCTATCGTGAGATAGGATGAAAGGGGGTGTTTTAGTCCGCCGGGCTCCTTCCCCTTTCATTCCATAATCCCCGGATCCAGTTTATCTTTGGTTTCGCAAAAGATCAGTTTCCTTTTAAATGGTTTCTTAATTTTCCTTTTAAAAATTAAGTGGCGACTCTTTGAATTTGAAAATATTTGTTTTAAAAGTGGGTAAAATTTAAAAACCTGCGATATCCACAATCTGGCGACTCTGCTGGGGATCGAACCCAGAATCTCTGGTTTCGCAGACCAGAATTTCGAATTTTGGGTTCACTCGAGGATTAGACTTGAAAGCATCCTTTTAATCGAATTAATTAATTTTTGTGTGCCCGTCGCATTGCACTTGCATGTTTCGCCAATCGATTGCATGGAACTATGACCTTGGAGGCTCGGGGCAACCCGGTCGGTCAAGTCATCATGGGACCGTGTGATCACCCTTGATCTCGTACCATGTTTTGGTATATGAAGCATCCTATCGGGTGTGTGTCAAGGGTCCCTTATTTGACCAAAACCTGACCTTTGCATAATAACTTCTATAGAACCTTTCGATCTTAGGAAATCAATTCTCGATTAGGATTTATGTGCAAGGGAGTTTTGTATGCCCGAAAGGGATTATTTGAGATGATGACGATGCTTGCTTGATGAAAGATGTTTAACCCTTTAATCACCTTTTAGCAATTCCTTCTCATGTCCCACGACATTTGGGAACATGCTGAATCTTGATTATATGATTACATCTCTTATATTTTGTTAGCTAAGCATCATTGACCTTGTATGCATCTGAATTCATGAAAAGTACGATGATCATCCAATCATGTGATACTCTTACCCAAGAATCCGAAGTTCACTTGTTTATGACAGATTTTTGATTAAATATTATCTTTTGAAAAAAAATGTGTTTTGAAAAAAATCATCCTTCCAAGAAAAGGTCCAAAGTTTCATTTTCTTTTATCAAGTAAAACCCAATCATCTTTTATTGAGAAAATTTTCACATCCCCACTTTCAAAGAAGAAATCCAAAAAATCTTGGGAATCATTTTTGGGATAAATGCTTTTCAAAATGAATTTCAAAGCAAAAATTTTAAATTCAATCATCTTTGAGGAACGTTTAACATCCTCATTTTAAAAAAAATTCCAAGAATTGTTTTCAAAAGGATCACATCACCCAAGGAATACTTTTTAAGCGAAATTCAAAGTTTTTCAAAAATATCCAACCTTCGAAAGGGTAATGAGGATCACAATGATAAGAGAAGTTGGCGCACTTGACATGGAGGAGGATTTTATGTGCTTATATGTTATATGTGCTAGGACTAGAATTTTCCTTTCTTTTGCATATAGAATAGGCACACACACACTTGCATTTCATCCGTGTGTCATGTGTGCGGTGCATGCATTTGGCCACATCAAATCATCAAAGCATGTGCATTTTGGCACTCTCATCATGTCAGTCAACGTCATTACATGCATGTAAAATACAAATTCAGAAAGTAATCCAATAGTTCCTCAAAATCCCTTGCCTCCTGAAAATAAACTCTGCATGCGGACCTTTTACCTATGTATGTTGTTGAATTTGTAGAAAGAGTGGAACAACTAGATCCCCTGGTGAGGACACTTCTAATCTTCTTGGGTTCATCTTTCTTGATTTAGAAGAGAATATGTTTTTGCACACATGCTGTTGGGGAGTGATGAACCCAAGGTTCAAATGATGATAGTGAAGTGATAGTGTTTGGAAGTACTGTTGTTGAAGCAAATATGGATGCTCCTGGGGACCCAATAATTTGAAAGTCGTCTGTGACACTCCAGTTGAGACCAAGTCGAGTCCAGTCTGTAATCGAGTCATGTCCAGTAGGAGTCAAGTGTCAAGTCCAGTCGAGTCTTTGAGTCAGTCAGTTATCGAGTTTTTTTTTTTTTTCAAGTCTTTTTATCGAGTTGAGTGATGTAATCCTCTTTCTCTACTAGTTGAACAAAATCTCATTTCGTTTGATTCAATGTGTTAAGTCGTGAATGAATGGATCATTAAGCCAAAAAAAAAAAAAAGAGAGGAAGAAAAAAAAAATTTTCTTTTTCAAATGATCATGGAAAATACTATTGTTAATAAATCTTTGCATTGAAAAGGATCCCCAAGTGATCAAAGCAAATTCTGTGCCAAAACCACGGAGGAGTAGAGAATTGATTAGCTTTACTTTAAAGATGCTTTTGCTCAATCTTGAAAAGATGAACTTGGAACTTGAAGCTTGCTCACCATCCCCTTCTCTCAAATACCAAGCCTAAAAGATGAGCCCAACCAGTCCAAAGTCATAACTTGATCCTTGATGGTAGCCAAATGTTTTAAATGAACTTCTTCTTCCAAAAAAAAAAAAAAAGAAAAAAGAAGAAAAGAAAGAGCTCGCTAGGATGAAAACCCAAAAGGGCGCCTAGGCAAAAGTGAGAGCACGAAAAAAAAAAAGAGAAATTAAAAAAAAAAAAAAAAGAGAAGAAAAAGATGAAGATGAAGGAGCTCGCTAGGATGAAAACCCGAAAGGGCGCCTAGGCAAAAGTTAGAGCAAGAATAAGATGCGTGTTGATTTCAAAATCCGAATCCTAGCCAGTCAAAATCATGAAGAGAATAAGAGATAGTGAGGTAGAGAAAAGAAAGGAAAGAGAAAAGAAAATGCAAAGAATAAATAAGATTGAGAATTCTTGAGCACTTCAAAGTACTTCATTGGTACATGAATTATCCCAAAGCTTTATGTTGTTCTCAACAAAGAAAATAAATTGGAAAGAGAGATTTGAAAGTATCAATTAGTATCAAAATGTTGTGAGAGGCTCATGGCTAAGTTAGCCTATAACAATGCAAAAGTATCTTGAAGAAAAATAATGAGTGATTTGGAGGGCTGCTATTGCTTTATGAGTATGGTAGAGTATGATTTAAACACAATGTGTTATGAGAGTTGTAAACATTGACTGGCTACTGAAAAGGTGAAAAGAATCAACCGCCATAAAAAAAAATAAAGAAAAATAAAATAAATAAAAGGGAGAAGTAGTTCATGTTCTCATCATCTTGTTCAAAAGCTACCACAAGGAATTTGTTTCAGAAAATCTGCCCAGAAAAAAAAAAAAAAAAAAAAAAAAAAAAAAAAAAAAAGGAGCGCTCGTTGGGCCTAACTGAAAACATGGCTCGAAATGCCCACAAATTCTTGAAGCCTTATTCTTTCAAGACCTCCAGAGTTGATGAACTACGTTTTTGACCTGATTCCCACTCGGGGATACGTAGGCAGCCTACCCGGTTCGGTCACCGCCCTTGCTATGATCTGGCACTTTCTTTCAGGCCTTAGCCGAACTACTTTGGGCCTGATTCCCGTTCGGGGATAAGTAGGCGAACCTCCCAAGATTCTCGGTCCATAACCATCCCTAAACCATAAGCATCACCCTTTGTGCCTTTGGTTTCCTTCCTTTAGACTAGGGGCAAACTTGCGTGAGTTTGCCTGAAGCCACATATATATTGCCAAACTAGGGGCAAACAAAGTTTGCCCATCAGCATTGGGATGTCCTACTTCAACCCACCGCATTCATGATGATTACCTCTAGGTTGGGAGTAAATGCACTGCAGGCATCCTGCACCATCATGTTCTCAAAACCCTCGGATAAGCCTATTTGCCCTTAAGACTAGGGGCAAGCTTCGTTTTCTGAACACCTTATTTAATCCCAGAAGCAAGGCCTTCGAGTCCTATTCAAACTAGGGGCAAACTTCGTTTGTCAAAAATCCCTCTATGTCAGAGAAAAGTTCTCAAGTAATCGAGTTTGTTTTGAATGGATTGAAATAGAATGTCTTTTATTCTCTAAGCTAAAGCACTAATTTGAAGCACACTCTGGATAGGCAAAGAACCAGCTAACTCGAAAGGGGAGAATCTTCAAAGTTTAGATTTGTTGGTGAAGTACTACCATTGTAAGATGATGAATAAATGAAAGGTGAGATGATACATTATCCACGATGAAAGCATATTGATTCATAATAATACAAAGTTTGAGTCAGTCGTCTTGTATAAATTGTCCTCCTTCGATGAGTCAATAATGGTCTCAAATGAGTGGGTTTAAGATGATGAATAAAGATTTGAAGAGTCTCCATGAGCATCCCAAAAGCAATGCAAGCAGGATTTTTTTAACACTATCATAACACAATGATAAAGTGGAAATATGAAGGGTCCAAGACTAGGGGAAAAAGGTGACTTCCCTCTTTTGATAGAATTGATATGTTTCTTCCAAAGGTCCGCAGATACAGAAAATCATTCTTTCCAATCAGTTTTGTTCAAACTCTTTGAGTCCAAGGAGACTCCCGAACTTTGCTTTAGTCCTCAATGGCAGCATTATCGGTGTTAGTCCTCAATGGCAACCTTGCGTTAGTCCTCAATGGAAACCTTGCGTTAGTCCTCAATGGCGGCATTATCGGTATTAGTCCTCAATGGCAACCTTGCGTTAGTCCTCAATGGCAGCATTATCGGTGTTAGTCCTCAATGGCAACCTTGCGTTAGTCCTCAATGGCGGCATTATCGGTGTTAGTCCTCAATGGCAACCTTGCGTTAGTCCTCAATGGCAGCATCATCGGTGTTAGTCCTCAATGGCAACCTTGCATTAGTCCTCAATGGCAGCATCATTGGTATTAATACTCAATGGCAACCTCGCATTCGCATTAGCCCTTAATGATTTGTTGAGTCTCGTTCAAACTCCTGATTTGGAAATTCTAAATTCTTTATGAATCGAATTGCAACTTGTGAATATTTGGAATTCTCTTTGAAATTCAATTTCTTTTGAGTTTGATTGACTCTGATTTTGTATATTGGAAATTCTCTTGAGTCTGATTGACTCCCGATTTTGATATCAGAAATTCGTTTGAGTCTGATTGACTCCAGATTTTAGAATCTTTGAATTGAATTGAGTTGATTTAACTCTGAATTTTGTGAAATTGAATTGAGTCTGAAATTCGAAATTGAAATGAGTTTGATTGACTCCTGATAAGTGGAATTTGAATTTGAAATTGAGTTAAAGTGACTCTTGATTGGGCAAAATTTTATATTTGAGTCTGATTGACTCCTGATTTAAAAAAAAAAAAAAAAAACTGAATTGAGTCTAATTGACCTTTGATTTTAGAAATTGAACTGAATTAAGAAGATGAACTAATTCGAGTCTGAATGACTCCCGATTTTGGGAATTGAATTGAATTAAGTCTAATTGACTCCTGGTTTTGTGGAATTGAATTTGTTTCGAATCCAATCGACTCCTTTTTTTTAGAAATTTGAAATTCTTTGAGTCTAATTGACTCCCAATTTTAGAACTAAGTCTGATTGACTCCCAATTTTGTGAAATTGAATTTGTTTCGAATCCAATCGACTCCTATTTTTAGAAATTTGAAATTCTTTGAGTCTAATTGACTCCCAATTTTAGAACTAAGTCTGATTTACTCCCAATCTTGTGAAATTGAATTTGCTTCGAGTCCAATTGACTCCTGTTTTTAGAAATTTAAAATTCTTTAAGTATGATTGATTCCTGATTTTAGAAAATTGAATTTATTTGAATCTGATTGACTAAATGATTTTAGAAGGTGAATTTATTTGAAATGAGTTTGATTGACTCCTGATAAGTGGAATTTGAATTCGAAATTGAGTCAAAGTGACTCTTGATTGGGCAAATTTTTTATTTGAGTCTGATTGACTCCTGATTTTAGAAGAATGAATAGATTTGAGTTTAGTTGATTCTAAGAATCTAAGTTGATTTGAGTTTGATTGACTCCTAATTTTAAAAGAATGAATTGATTTGAGAAGTTAAGATAATCTGATGGACCGTCGAATCCCAGAAATGAAATGGATACGCATTTGAGTGCTTCCAGATCTAGGAAAATTGGAAAAATAAATCTTGAAAAGGAGAGTAACTCAAAAAAGGGGAAAATAAGAGTTGAGTTTGACTTTGCATAGAAGAAAATGCATTTGCATCTCTGGTCTTCACCAAACAAATCTGTCGATCAGATGATTTTGGGAGATTATGGAGCGTAAGGCATGAAGCGGCTCAATCTTTCAGCGTGCTACCTGATTCGACTTAGTCGATCAGATGATTTTGGGAGATTATGGAGCGTAAGGCATGAAGCGGCTCAATCTTTCAGCGTGCTACCTGATTCGACTTAGTCGATCAGATGATTTTTGGGAGATTATGGAGCGTAAGGCATGAAGCGGCTCAATCTTTCAGCGTGCTACCTGACTTGGCTATGGAGTGTAAGGCGCAGGGCGCATCTCAGTCAATCAGACGATTCTCATACTCATATGAAATGTGTGTACATCAATCATGATGTTTTTTAGAATAGAACGAGATCATAATAGGAGAATTCGAAGTATAGTGCAATCCTGATGCTAGGAAGTAGCATGGTTCCGAACCATCACGTTTGAGAGCACGGGATGGTAAATTATTGAGCATATGCATCACGATAAGATAGGTGCATTCATCTGTGTGACTACTTGCGTTAGTGTATTGTTGTCCTTTGTCCGAACTACGTCCTGGTCTGATTCCCATTGGGATACGTAGGCAGCTCACCTTTGAGCACGACCAGCATTTGGCTATCCGCACACCCGATTTTGCAACGCACTTTTGTTTTTTTTACCTGGATTCGACTATTTGGTCAAAGGCTTGTCTTTCACACAGGCTTTGACATTCACTTGTGATACGCGTTGCTTCACGAGTTCTGTCAAAGAGGGGCAAACTGTAGACACCCCAATTTTGACCAAACGTCAAATCCATGGATTGGTTACCTCTCAAAGACCGATGATGACGATGTCCATGACATTCGAGGATTTTCCAAGAAATTCAAAATCTTCAAGAAAAAAATTTAGAAAATAATAAAGGGAGAGGATTCAGGCATTCGGGGGAAACCCGAACGACGAAGAACGTGTGAGAAACCCAGTCTGGAAATCCATTTTGTTTTAAAGAAAAGAGAATTAATAAACAAAAACAAAAAAAGAAAGAGAGAAAGAGGGAGTTTCCTTGAAAAAAGGGAGGACAAAATAAATGAAAAGATTTTTTACAAAAAAGAAATAGTATATTCAAAAATATACCATGCACATGGTTGATACCATGCACATGGGGGATCTTAATGCAAATATATACATACATAAAATAAAAAATTTTGTTTACACCAACATATTTTTTGAAAAATCAAAAAGAGGGACAAAATTCAGTTAGCCCCGGCACGCGGAAAACGCGGCGGCACTCACTGAGTGCCGCGCCGGCACTCACTGTTTGCCGCCCAGCACTCAGCAAGAGCCGTCCGGCACTCAGTGAGTGCCGCCGGCACCCAGCGAGTGCCGCTGGCTGTAACAGACTGCATTTTCTCACATGTTCTAGAAGAAAACCTTGCACATGGGTTTCCACCCGAATTTACCCATCTATCCCTAGAATAAAGGCCTATATAAACAAAACCTCCTCTTCCATTTTGAGGACTTGAACTTGAAAATCAAGATATACATATACACAAGAATCATATAGATTTTTACAGAGAGAGAGAAGAAGAATTTCTTAAAGAGCTTGAAGAATTTTGAAGAGAATTTGGGAAGTCTTGGAAGATCTTCACAAGAAGTTGAAGAAATACTTGAGGTCCTAGAGGTAACCTCTTAATCCTTGATAGAATTAGGACCATTCAATCACAAGTTCATAGTTCTAGGAACTTTTTCACATTTTCAAAACCTCTCTTCTTATCCCATTTCATCACACACCACCAAGAACTTGTGATTGAATCTCATGACATTTCATCAATTTGGATGTAATTAGCTTTGGGTTTAAGACAAATTCAACTTTGAAGAGTTTGTATCCTTAGTCTTCTAAGTAATCTTTGATTTTCCTTATTTATATTTCATTCAAAAGGTTCATGAGGTCTTCCATATCTCATTGAACCTCTTCAAGTTTGATTCCTTAATTTCCTATGATCTTATGATCTATATGGAGATTAGAATGAATCATAGTCTTAATTTACATATAATTAGTGAGATTCAAGTCTTAATCCATGACTTGAACCTCTTCATTAAGAAATCTTATGGAATCCTTACTATATTCCAATGAGGTTTAAGTAGATTTTAACTTCATTTAGTCTCCAATGACCATCAAATGGTAGGAAAAAAATGTGTTAGTTCAAGTCTACTCCCATGGCTTAGACTAATCTTTATTTGAGGATTTTGTGGAGTTCATTTCAATACTTCATCAAGATCCATAAGTGTAGTATGTCTCTAACTCCAATGACCATCAAATGGTAGGAGAAAAATGTGTTAGTTCAAGTCTACTCCCATGGCTCAGACTAATCTTTATTTGAGGATTTTGTGGAGTTCATTTCGATACTTCATCAAGATCCATAAGTGTAGTATGTCTCTAACTCCAATGACCATCAAGTGATAGGAGTAGTGATTTGAATCCAAACTTTTATCCATGGATTTAAGTTCATTGTTCTTTGGATCTTGTGAAATCCATGCTATACTTCATTAAAACCTATGTGCATATATGCCTTTTAGTCTTCAATGACCATCAAATGGTAGAAGAAGTAGTTTGGTTTGAGCCCCAACTTCATGTTTTAATTGTTGAGGCCAATCAACAAAGTTGAACTAACAAGACAAAAACAGTGGGTTCACAAACTGTTTTTGATCAAAGATTTTTAGTTCAAGATCTAACCGTTGAAATCAAGTGAAACCAACGGGAAAACATCAATAACACATTATTTTACCACTGTGATTTTTGTTTTAGTAAGATTTTGTGATTAGAGAGGTTTGATCATGATTTTGGTGAGCCAATCACAATCTGTCCAGAGTTCTAGAATGCTTTCAGAATAATAAGTCTGTTTTGAAATTAATAAATCAGAACCCTAATAAAGTTTTCGGGGTCTCAAATAATTTTTTATAGGTACCTTATGTGTTAGGAAGGTACCCTAAAAAGATCTAAGTGTTTCTCATTTTTTTACTATTTTTAGAAAATCATACAAGATCTCTGGACAGAGAGTTGCAGAATCCTGAGTGAGGTCTAGTATTTTTCATATTCTTGGAGATCTAACCGTTGAAACCTTGATTTTCTTTTTGGGTTAGAAACTAGACTCACAGAGGCATAACATATCCAAAAATCAGTAAGATCCAATCATTGAAAGTATTTTATTTCTATTTTTGAACGTCTGGTCTGCTCTCTGTAATTTATAAAAAACTGCTACTGTTTTTGTCTAATCTTATTTATTTCAACTCAAATAGTCTCCTAATGGCTTAGGACTCAAACCATGTTTTGAATAATGATAATTTAGATTAAACCCAGAGGCTAAGTGATCCAAATTAGTGAATAAATTCATATCTTATTCTTGTTCATAATCATTCATTCATTCATATACATTGATGCTTATAGTTAGAAATAGTTCTTGGACAAAGTTGGACCTAATTGAATTTAATTGAACATGACTTAGGATTGATTCCTTTTTGATATTATATATACTATGAGGCATGTGTACTAACCTTTGTTTTGTAGCGCTTTGAGGTACAATTTCTCAACCCTTCTCTAGTTTAATCTACTTCATTGATTTTAATTGATTTTTCGACCCCATGTGCGACACCTTAGCTTAGGCTTTGCCTTATGTGAATATATGAATTAGAGACCTTTCTTAGGTTTATTTTGTTCTTGCATGCATTACACGTTTAATATTCGCGGCCGGATCCCGGGTATGTTTTCTAGTTCTCTATTGCATATCATATCGCTTGCTACTTGAATTACGTGGCTTATGAATGATATTTTACCGTTAACAATTTTGCACCCTTTTGACATGCTTGTGATATGTATACTTATATTTATGTATTAATTGAGGGCATGCTTAGATTAATAACTTGATGTTGAGTAGAGGCCTATCGTGAGATAGGATGAAAGGGGGTGTTTTAGTCCGCCGGGCTCCTTCCCCTTTCATTCCATAATCCCCGGACCCAGTTTATCTTTGGTTTCGCAAAAGATCAGTTTCCTTTTAAATGGTTTCTTAATTTTCCTTTTAAAAATTAAGTGGCGACTCTTTGAATTTGAAAATATTTGTTTTAAAAGTGGGTAAAATTTAAAAACCTGCGATATCCACAGGGTACCTCGAGTTTATGATAGAATTCACGAAGGCATGGAAAAAATCTCTAGACTTATGTCTAACAAGATACTTTTATATCAATTTTCTGATCTAATATGGTTGGTGCACATTCCATATAATGTGACCTAGTTCTATTTCTATTTTTTTTTCATTTCATTTTCTACTGATTGGAAAGCATACTTTTCAGTAATTCTTGGAAGTGACCAGGTCAAATCAGGGAAACCTTCCCCAGATATGTAAGTGGCTAGTTTCTATTATAAGCAATTCCAAAACAACTAAAGTTGGGTAGATTTTTCTTGGACATGGACATATATTACACTGCGGAATTATTCTTCTCTTTTCTTCTTTTCCTTGCTGGTACAATTAAGTCTGAAGATGCAAATCCACACAAGCCCCTTGGAAATTCTCTCTTATGGTCTTATCAATGGAAAACGTAGTTTCCAATGCCATGGAGCTATGTAAACACTAGTCAGGTGACTCGGCGTATTTGGGCTTGATATGCCCTAGGTTTTGTACTCAAGTCTCTTTCTCAATATAGAAAATTCACTCATACGTTTAAATACCAGGGGAAGGTCATGTGCAAGGCACGTTCCCGTCGAAGAATATTTGTAATAAAAGATAATAGAAAAAAAATTAATCAGTAGAATTGAGTTCAAATGAAATGTCAAAATACTCTTCAAAAACTAGAGAAGAAAGTAAAAATTGAGGCTTAATTCGGTAAAACCTAGCTACAAAGGAGAGGTAAAATAATTTGCCTAGGGTTTGTCGGCATAGTGACTTGCAAAAATGATCGTAAAAAGTCTGCAGCAGGTTAAAAAGTTGGGGCATTCGACCTTAGGTCCTTAAAACGAACACTTTCCAACCTTAGGTCCTTGGCATATATATATATATATATATATTTAACTCCAAAAGTCCCTAACTTTTTATTTTTGGGCCAAATGAAATCATATTTCACTGTCTTTGGACAACTTTCATTGTCTTTTGACTAATCTTTACCGCCTTTTACCAAATTTCACTGCCTTCTATCAAATGTCATTGTCTTTTGATCCCATTGATATACCAACTTGACACTCCAAAAACAAATCACCCAAATGATCCCTACAAATCAGTGAGTCTTAGTCTACACGTTTGACTTTATACTTCAAAATCTGAGTTTGCTCTTACGAAGACACCTAGATCAAAATTTAATACCATATAATTTGAAATTCAAATGGAGATAGTGAATGACATTTTAGTACCTTATATTTGTATTTTAGAGTATTATTTTTAATGGTTTTAATATAAATATGGGTGGTAGTGAAAATAAATTGGGTACCCCTACCTTTCACTTTATATATTAGTATAGATTGTACTTATGATACTTTTGAGAAGTGATTCCAAATGTGGCCTAAGAAGGCCAAGCAATATAAGTGATCACCCATTGGTCTCCCATTCGCCCTGCATTCCCCGTCCCTCCCATGACAGAACGCACGCAAACATTTAAGCCAAATGAGGAAATAATGTAATAAGGTTGGAATACGAAATTGACATCATATGAAGTACTTTTTTGTAAAAAAAAAACTCTACCCTTGCAAGTTTGAGTATTTCTCTAAGTCATTTTTTTTAGCTAGGTGGCAAGTTCAAGGACTTACCACTGGTTGCATCCTCTTCTTTCCAATAGTATAGTGATACTGGTTGGGGTTTCTCATGGCATGAGCAGTAAACCAAAGAATAAACCCAGATAAAAGATCCAAGAGCGAATCCAACGTTGATGCAATAACTGCCAGAGATCTACTCTCAATAGAAGCATAAACTTTTGCCATGAAAAGCACCAAGTTAGCAGCATTTGATATGTAAACAGCTATTCTCTCACTCTTTGCAAGCTGCTTCAATTCATCCTGAAACAAACTTTGATAGATAAGAAATAGCATATGAAAAATGAAAGGTATGTCTTGATTATATAAACGTTAAATGGCCGTTTTGTTATGGAAACCAATAGTTTATGAATCTGTTCCAACTGGATTTAAGAGTAATACTGAGAATTACTAACATGTTCCCTTTTATGGTCGTTGCAATGTTTTCATGTGTTAATATAACACCTTTTGGATCACCGGTGGTACCACTAGTGTACATTATTGTACAAATGTTAAAGGGCTGAGGAAGCAAAATCTTTGATGGGTACTCCTTACCTTGATGAACAACAGAATGGAAATCAACAACAGAAAATAGTGTATAGAGTTAACAGCTTAATGCGACAATGCATATGAAGATTGAAAGTATACTCCGAAGCTGCAGGAGTATAGAGTTAACAGCTTAATGCGACAATGCATATGTATAGAGTTAACACCACTCTTCTCTCTCTAATCTCAGCTATATTTAGGGGCTGAAAAATACATCAAATCTCCAACTACCCATCACACATTTTGACAGCCACAAACAACAATAAAAACATATCAAAAACTTCTTTATTCTATTCAGGACACCCTGTTATAGCCCACTTAAATTTCACACCCTTTAACTAAATGTGTGGGGGGGAGGAGATAGAGAGATTAAGGCACCTCTTCAATGCAACAAGGCTGATGACTTTAAACATCCAATCTGTCAGCTCCAAGAAAGACACATATAGAGACATAAAAAAAAAAAAAAAAAGGATGTTAGTCACCAACAATAAACAAATCTATATCCAAACACTTGTAATACTTTATAAAAATAAATAAATAAAAATGTATCTAACCAAATATGCATAGACAAAGAGCCTTGGGTGTTTCCTTTTAATTCATTGAATTTGTGAATCACCATGTATCATTAAATATGTATCATGCTAGACATGTTTTAAGATGGTTGTGAAAAATTACCCAAAAAATTAAAGATGGTTTAAGATAGCAGCACATGGGGTTTGTCTTGTTTTCAAAGATGCTTGTCAGTGAAGATAAAGAAAAAAAAAAGGGATACATCTCCAGGTTGCAGCACATGGTCAGACAATTAGTTGCTTTTGTTCAAACCTGCAACAAACAAAGCTAAAAAAAAATTAAGACTTGAAAAACAAAGCCTTCCTAGCAAAAAAACAGAAAAGAAAAGAAAAGAGAGATTTCTATATTTTGACCTTACCTAAAGGTAGGTTAGTGATTACCCTATTATTTGTATATAGCCAATCTAAATTTAGGTATGGTACCTAGAGAAACCAGAGAAAGAAGAGGGATGAGAATATGTTCGTAATTCAAGAACTAGACAGTGAAGAGATCGAAGGGTCAGATCTGGTTTCCTTTCCAAGAATTAAGGAAGAGAGAGATACAAATTTTGGTTTCACCTTGCCACCTGCAATAATCTACACAAATATATAGTGTATAAGGTTAATGATAAAGATACAACATTAACCTCCATTTATCAGCAAAACGATGACTAAAACAGACCTAACATCTGAGGATATATTAAAAATTTTATACCTGAGGATTATAGCGTTGAACACCATTTTCTGACAGGAAATTGTCCAAATTAAAATTTTATACCTAATATGGAGGGTATTTATAATTTATAGCAACTTTGACAAATTAAAATGAACTCAAGAAAGGAACTGCACAAATAAGTGAAGTATAGTAAAGTAGAATGTGATGTGTTATTTTGCTATTAACAGAGAGAGAGAGAGAGAGAGAGAGAGAGAGAGAGAGAGTAGGAAGAAGAAGGCACGAGAAGAGGGAACACTGCAATTTACCGCAGCTTAAAAACAAACATTGTGCTCTCTTGAGACAAATTAGTGAAAGTTTGCTCCTTTTCCAGTTTTAGTAAAGTGTCTTGATGTGGAGATTTTGCCTTTAGGTCTATATTCACATAACGTGGGCGTTAGAGATAAGGAAAGATTTCACTAGAATGCCAATGCTCGTGCTAACCTAATGACATAATAAGGACACCCCGTAATTTATTTACCTGTGACATAAAACCACAATCAAAATAAACGCATTCAACTACAAAAGATAATACTAGAATATGAACCAGCAAAACAACATCACTGAAAGCAAGCAACAAGCTGAGAAATCATCTTGTTCACAGCCCAAGAGTATTGACACGCATTCCAATAACAAGATAAAAGATAGCAGAATCATACATTGCTAAAAACTGGAAGGCCATTGGAGTCCAGTGATTTTCCGTAATATAGATGAAAAGACGTATCATCTACAAAACAACCGTTAAAAATTTTCATTAACATCAGATTGACTGTAGCACAAATACTCGAGTGGCTGCCAATTGTTTTTAGATAGTGATATAGGTAGAGCAGTGCAGTGCCTCTAGACATGACAAAAATATTAATAAATAAATACTGGTTTCAAAATAACAATCAAGGAAACACCCTTTCAATTGGGTCAATAATTGAATCAGAATGATGAATTCAAAAAAAATGTGAATATGTTGTATTACTAACTTTTCTATATTTTTAATGACAGTTATTAATTTTTAAGGTGACATTCTCTGCAAAAGTATATATATATTCCACAATATGTGCTCCCAAAGTTCCCTAATAGTTGCTGAATATAGTACAACATATTTGAGCCTAACCTCTAATCACTAAAACATATTTTTGACTAAAACATGTTCAAAGAAAACATGACATAAATAGTTGCCGGCCTCAAAAGCATGATAAATAATTAAGAAATGCCATCTATAGTTCACATTACTCATGATGAGACTAATGAATTCATTACTCATTGTTCACGAACAATAAATTCACAAATAATCCGAGAAGTTAGTGTCAAAAGGAGCAAAATATAGGGTTTCATGAAAACATAGAACTATTTGGGACTATGGTGTGGACTATTCACATTTTTTTTGGGGAAACTTCAACAAAATGACAAATTTCTATTGCATAAAACCTTCATGGTATTAACTATAGTTGTAACGGTGTGCTTTTAGGGTGAGGACTAAGCAAGAAACATTATGAGGTTATGACTAAGGAAAAACTTTTTGCCAAACACGACTGTAAAAGGTGGTTCTCTCGTGTCAGTGCCTTCCACAACGGAAATTCAATCTCAGGCACGGGCTCCATGTGGAGGTGCACTTGTTTTCAATGGTTGGGCTATGGTGAGTTTGGTTGGGTTGTCTTTGGTTCAGTGCTTACCATGTAAAATTACTTTTTCAAAAGCAATTAAATGGAAGAACATAATCCAAACCATCACAATTAAAAATCAAAAGTAGAAAGAAGAAACCTAGAAAAAGCAATGCACTATCCAACATATAGCAATAATACCCAACTCAGTAAGATCTGGCAGGAGGGAAAAGGTTTAAAAACATATAGGAAAACAAAAAGAAATATTATTTTGCTCACAAAGAGAAATACGTAATGGGCAAACGACATGCAAAGCCAAAAAATCTATTGAAGTACATGAAAAAATAAATTAATTAAATTTGACAACCTTTGAACATAGAGTTTTGTTTTTCCTTTGTGGACCTAATGTTAGATCAACATATTTCAAATAGCAAAGCAACATTGTTGGTTAATAAGCAACTAATGATTAATTTATTAATCTAAGTCAATTATCTTAGGCTATTTTTCTTCTTCTTCTTCTTCTTCTTCTTCTTCTTCTTCTTCTTTCTATTGAACATCAAGTAAAAATTTCATTAAAAGAAAACCAAGATTGTAATATTACATCAAATCCTCCAGTAGCCAAGAACACCCGAGCTTTCCTATCAACATGGAAAAGCTTAAAAAAATAGAAACATCCAGAACTCTCACAGTCATATTCTCAAACATGTAGAATGTATGCACATGATCAAAATTTAAAAGCTAAATGACACACAACTGGTCATCACAGAGATCAAAATTTAACTTGGTTTTGTAAGCAGCATTTGAAGCACATATGTTTTTTTCTTAGAGAGCAAATATTTTCTTTCTTTTTTCAAAGAATCAACATCCCAAGAGATTGATCAAAGTTTTATTTCACATTTCTCTTACACTTCCAAATTAATAATCAGACAAAATTACATATGCTTACCTCTTTTTGATGTGGCCACATCCAAGTACACACATAGAAGGCAGAGCTTAACTTCCATCCTCATATATATATACACACATATATATACACCGGCTTGAGGAAAATGTCAAGAAATATGAATGAAGTTTATAAAAAGAAAAAATCTGAGTTGCAATAAGAGGCATAACTAAAATGAACTCAAAAGGTCAAGATAGAAGCTCTAAGCTCAAGGAGAAAAGGGTTTGAACGAGAAGCAAATCGGGGAGCGGGGGACAAAATAAATAGTTTAAGTTGGAAGATATACCTAGAAGAAGCTCTGATTAAAACCCTAAATCAGAGTTGAAACCTTGATTCGCGAGAAACAAATATTCCTGTCAGAAACAAATACCATGTAAATCTATCTAATCATAGAGTTGAAACAAATACCAAATCACAGAGTTGCAACCCTAAATCAGTGAGATCTAAATCCATCTCTATAAGGGCAAAAAGGAGAAAGAGAAAAGGGAGCACAATCTTACCATGTAAGTAGCGATCGATAGATGGGTGAGAAGTGGAGGAGGCGTTTCAATATTGTGGGAAGGAAAGAAGCAGTGAAATATTGGGAGAGAGGAGATGAGACGATGGATCAGTTTGTGGTGTGAGAGAGAGCTTGGGTGTGTGTGTGTTTGAGAGAGAGGGGGAGAGAGAGAGAGAGAGGGGGGTTGGTGGTGGATGGGGGTTCTGGTAATGGATGGTGGCGGGCTGGTGGTGGGTAAGACTTGAGAGAGATAGAGCTGAGAGAGTTAGAGAGAGAGAGAGAGAGCTCAAACGAGAAGCAGAGAGGTGGAGGGAGTTTTAGGAAAATGTTTAGGGGGAAAAATGTTGGGGGAAAAATTTTGGGAAAATAAATTACCACCACATTTTTAGCGTAGGGGTTTTATTTACAAAACTGCCACCGTAATTTATTTTTTTGAAAAGTTTTCATTATTACTAACCCAATTTACATATTTCTAACGGAAATTTAATGTTACAAATTTGTAACGGTAAATTACCGTTAGAAAACCAAAATCCTCTATGTTAGAAATTTGGATGAATGGTGTAGTGCGAATGTTCCAACACGTTTACAATGGCACCACTATTATCCTTCTTCGCTGGGCAATCTCACATAAAGTGACCCTTCTCTCCACAATAGTAACACTCCTTATCCTTCATAGGAGTTCTATGTCGTGCTCCTCCATTACTACCTCCACTAGAGTTCTTCTTCCCTTGCCTTGGTCTCTCTTGTGTAACAAGTGCTTGTGCATCTTCCAACTTTTCCTCTTTGTTATCCATCTTCTCGCTAGAGAATAGAGCTTTCTTCACATGTTCCACCGTTATGGTATCTCTCCCATACAACAATGTATTGAATAATTTATTATGGGTAGATTTTACCGACGTAAGGAGAATGATAGCTTTGTCCTCGTCGTCTAGTTTGAAGCCAACGTTGGATAACTCGTACAATAACTTGGTAAACTCACCTATATGGGCTTGAAGATCGACTCCTTCTTTTCGCATAAAAGAGTACAACTCTTGCTTCAACATAAGACGATTGGTGAAGTTCTTCCCCAAATAGAGATCCTCAAGCTTTTCCCACAAAGCTTTTACAAAGCTCTCCCCCATGACATCGTACACCACATCGCCTACTAAACTAAGCCGCATGGTGCTAACTGCTTTAGAGTTAATCCTCTTCCACATCTTGTCGGTCATCCCTTCCAGCTTGTTATCTTCACAGCACAATGCATCCTCTATACCTTGTTGCACCAAGGCGTCCTTCATACGCACTTGCCACATGCTGAAATTCTTCTTGCCATCGAACTTTTCTATTGTCATTCGCATATCCCCAAGCGAACTATCTCTAGCTCCATGGATTCTCAACCGAGCTCTGATACCACTTATTGGGAATGAGCCCACAATCACAGCCCACACCCACAAAGATGGAAATAAATAAAACAAGAATGGATTTAAATGTGGTTCGGCCCAACAATGCCTACGTCCGTCCACGTGCAAAGGCGATCACCTCGATTAATATGAAGATTACAATCACTTAAGACCTCACGTGTGTAACTCTCCAACTAAGTTATATGACACACACAATTGCTAGAAACTAATCTCTCCCTCACTAGTTTGCAGCTCTCTCTTGTGTATGTAGAAGATTTCCCATCAATCTTATCAATCCCTTGAGTAAGCCTTATATTTATATAGATTGTAGAGTTCTAATCCTAGTTGTAGTAGGATTTACCCCTATGGTAAGTATTGTACAACAAGGAATATTCTCACAAACATTCCTATATGAAATATGTAACTTCCACCATCAAAGGAATCTTTATTTGATAAGGAAACCACCAAATAAATAATCAAATCATAATTAGGAAACAATTTCACTAATTTTAGGCACAATCCTAACAATATGTATATATATGTATCATTTCATGCAGTCATTGGTTGCATATTTACAAATAGGAAGTATTTTATTAGGTATTTTCTAAGTGCTGTATTTTCTCCAGTGCATAACACATGCACGAGCTAGCTAGTTTCAATTCACATTAAAACTTGTAAATTAAAATTATGCTTTTTAAAATTTGTATCCTTCTTAAATACTTTTCAATTAATAATATGCGATGGTGTACCACATTTGAGATTCAAAATTTTGGAAAACATAATATTACTCGAGTTGAAATATTTAAAAGTTTCACAACATCAACCAGATTACTCATTAAATATTTATAATGATAAGAAATTGTAGTGCACTTAACATTTTCACAGATTACTCATTAAATATTAAGTGATAAGAATTTGTAGTTATATGACAATACGCAACTATATATTGGCTGATGATCATCTGTCTCAAATCTGGGTGGTAGTTCTATAGAGTAATACTTGGGACACGACCATTTACACAAATTTTTTTATACAACTCAATAAATGTGTCTATCTCTCTCCTGTGTCACTATCTGTCGCCCAATTTGTCACCGATTCAGTCAAATTGCCATATTTAGAATTCTCTTCGTTGAGAGAGAGATTCTCCGCCAAACGTGAGCTTTAACAGTATAGTATCTATTCACTTGGTTGCAATTGCTTTATAATTCCAATACACAAAGATATAAAAGATAACAAACTTAAATGATTATGAGAATCAAACGTGATGCCAATAATGATAATGAAACAGGGTCTCTCTTTACAACATCATTAGCTAGAGACATACATTTTATAATACCAATTATTAATTAGCCCTTTATTAACTAAGGGGCTATTTGAAAGGTGCAGAATTGATTTTATAGTTGAACGTACAAATGGGCTGATTCTATAAATTTAATTGTTCAATAGATACACTTTTATTTACGTAAAAGCCCGTGCTCCACCTAAAATTCATATCTAAATTTGATTCTGTATCAAACTAAAAACTATATAGAAACTGAAGTGGACCGATCCTGGTTCAGTGTGGTACATTTTGAACAGTTCCTAAGCATCTCTATAGTTACTACCACTCGACATGGCCACCGGAAAACCCATTCCGGTCACTGCTGGCCTATTAGTGACGGTGGCAGCCCGCTCCAGCGACTGCACTTGGGTCTTTAAGAACTTAACATAGTGAATTGCTTCATCCAACATGGAGGCCGTGTCCATTTTGGTCCCCCCGGGGACAAGTCTCTGTAGTATCCTAATTCTCTCACTAATCTTCTCTCTCCTGTGGCGCGCCGCCACGCTCTGCGGGTCCTTCGATATCTTCACGTTCCTCCTTTTCGGCGGCTTCACCGACTCTGGGTCCACGTGGACCGGCTGCATTGCCGCTATCCGGAATATCATCTCTCTCATCGCAGCCATAGAATTACGCTTTTGCCCCTGTGATGTAAATTGATGGTTTGTGATACTTTCGCCGGAAAAGAAAGGCGGTCCCACCGGTTTTTGTCCGGAAAATGATATAGTGGGTGGTGGGTTCATGAATGTGGGTGACCCACCAAGTGGGTTGTCAATAATCTGGTGCATCCCGCTAAAATTGGAGCTGGTACTCCCACCATTAGATAAGTATTCCATCAACGGGCTTGAAACGGTGTCGTTTTGGTTGTCCATCTGCATCATCATCATCATCATCATGTCCATCTGATCATCAGATGCAGACTTTAACAACTGATCAATATCCATGGCTTAGCTAGCTTATATATGTTTATTTATATTTAGTGAACCCTAAGAGAGAGAGAGAGAGAGAGAGAGAGAGAGAGAGAGAGAGAGAGAGAGAGTGAAGTGGTTTTAAAAGCTGAGGAACTGAGAGACAGAGGGATGGGTAAGGTAAAGAGAAGGGTGAGTAGAACTTGGAGTTTTATCAGAAAGTTGCAGTGAAAGGAAGAGAAAATTTAGGGTTAGGGAAAGAAATGGAAGGAATAAAATAGTGGATTTTGGGAACAGGCTATCAATACAGTGGGAAGCCTATATATATAACAAGCGGTTGAATACTATATGATTAATGACACATAAATATCAATGTTTTTTTTCACTTTCTTCCATTTTTATAATATATATATATATATATATATCAAGTTGGTGAGTTTTTCCTTTTTCTTCGTTCATATAACTATTTTTTATTTTTTATTATTTTAGAACAATGTCCGAGGACTTGGTTGGGAATGCATGAAACAAGATGTTTTATTATTACTTTATATTGAGTTTTTCTGTTTTCTTTCATTTTTCATTATTATTATTATTATTATTATTATTATTATTATTATTTTTGTGAAAAACAGAAACATAATAGTTTGATAAAATAAAATAAAATTTTAAAAGTGAAAGGAAAATAAAATAAGGTCCAATTTTAAGGCAAAAAAAGCATCAACCAAACAATTAAATCTATATATCATTGTTCTCATCCTGAGGTAGTGATAGAAAGATGAGTTATGTAGCCCACGATTTGAAGGGCTCAAATCTTCCTACTATTTCAAGGAATACACAAGTACGTATATTCTTTTGTTTCAAATTAAAAATTATTCATGCCATGTTTGACTGTCTAACTTTAAGAGTGCTCCATGTTGTAGATGTACTCTTTCCAAGAGGTATCATTTGTTATATGAATCTTTCTTATTTTTTATTCTGATGTGACACTAAAATTTTAAATTTAAAATAGTTTAGTAATGAAAAGTAAAAAAAAAAAAAAAAAAAAAAAGTTAGTATTAATGGCAAAGCAGAAAATGCTAATAGCAAAGCAGAAAGTGTCACTAAAAATACTTTTTGCGATACTTTCTGCTTTAGCATTAACATCACCAATAAAAAAAAAATGATCACATTGAATTACCTTTTCTCGAATAATTGAAATTTAAAAAAGAATCTTTTGATTTGGAACAAAAGAGTCTATTGAGTGGAAGTCTAACTCTGCCTTAAAATTTACTCTCTTTTAAGAAACCTACAAAGTCACAAACCCCACTCACATGACATGAGTCAGAACTCAGAAGTCTCACCAGAAGGTCCAGAACCCTTTAAATGACATTAGCAATTTGGCATAAAGACCGGACGGCAGTTTAAATCCTATCACTAGAAATTTAGTAAAAAGTCTCTCATTTTACTTACATTCATTAAGTTTAAAGGGTAACCTCTTTTTTTGGGGTCAAAAACTCCATGACTAATGAAATTAATCGGATTAAGTCCTTATGTTATGTGAAATTTCACATAACTAGTTTAAATTTTTTCCAAAAGTTATGCGAATTTCACAAAACTGTTATAACAAGAGAACTTTTCACCAAAATAAAAAAAACGGGTTGAACCTAACAGTAAAAAAGTCTATTTTAGAGAACTTTTGAATAAAATTCCCTTTGATCATTGAAAATTGCTAAGAACACCTGATTTATTTACCTATAGTGTTTACCTGATATGTCAATGGCACATTTGAAATTAAATCCAAAGTTGTATACTTTTGTTTTGTAAATAATGAAAAAGTTTAGTTATCCACACCATCCACTTTTGTTTTTTAGTTGAACTATTTAGGTGTCTCTAGCATTACTCTTGAACAATTTAGGATAAATTAATATCACCTAAGACCCTCTTGAGGTTTGCTCTAATCACACTTAGACCTCTTTACGTTTCAGTAATATCACCTAGACTCCCTGAGGTTTGAGGCGCGTATCGCCTAGACCCCCTTCCATTAATTCACCATTAAAAAAATGACAGACTGACATGAATAAATACAAAAAATATCCTTGAAAGTTTGGTCTTTGTGTGATTTTAATCCCCGCAGTTTCAGTTGGATCAATATGGTCCCTGAAATTTTTAAATTGAAACAATTTGATCCAAATGTCCCATTCTGTGAGAAATTTTGACAGAATTTATCCATTGTTATGCACAAATATGCAAATAAGCGGTTGGGAGATTGGTGGTATTCCATTTTTTTCCTTTAAAAGTGTGACAAATCATATAATTTTGTCACATTTTGTCAAATTTTTCGTCAAATTCTATCAAGTTTTCTCATAGAATGGGCAATTTGGATCAAATTGCTTCAATTTAAAACTTCAGGAATCAAATTGACCCAATTAAAACTACAGGAACTAAAATGACACAAAAATCAAACTTTCTAGGGTATTTTTTGTATTTATTTATGTCAGTCCGTTATTTTTTGAATGGTGAATTGATGGAAGGGTCTATGTGATATGCGCCTCAAACCTCAGAGGGTCTAAATAATATTACTGAAATGTGAGAGAGTCAAAGTATAATTATAACAAATCTAAGAGAAATTTAGGTGATATTTACCAACAATTTATGTACATGTGGCAATAAGTAATAACCTACGTGGTGGGTCCAGATGTATTATTGTGGGTGCAGTTTATCCTGATATGCTGCAGATACAGCCTAGAACCCCCTCTTTTTTTACGAGTATTTCAATTTATCATTGTGATATTGGCACACTCTTCGATGTGGATCAGGTTCTCTGATACAAACTGATTCCTGTGCTGGAATATATATATAGTAGGTAACGAACTTTACCAGAAGGTGAACTGGCTTACTTTCGAGTCTTTGACACCTTTTACAAGAGACTCAAGAGTTAATTACCTCGCACATGAGTAATTAATTACTACTCACTCTGTCGTATTTTATATGTTTGTTTTGGCAATCTAATTATTTAAAGGGGTAAAAAAAATATATATATATGTTTTTGTGCAGTTAGTATAGTATTATTCGCACTGTGCTACTAATCACAGTTTGTATAATAAAACTGTTTTTGCAAAAGCAGTTTTTAAAAACTGGACAATTTTATTGTGCAAATTGTGAGTAGCACAGGGCAGAAGCATTCTCCATAAAAAATAAAATAAAAAAAATAAAAATCTACACTAACTTTTAACAAATGTCCCTAATTATTACACTTTTTTTTTGTTTTGCTTTTGTCTAGATTATAAGGAATGGTAATTTGGGAAAATAACTAAAATTTGCATACTAATTTAATAAATTGGACAATAATTTTGAGACATTTCAAAAAAAAAAGGGACACATAAAATAGGACGGAATGAGTATGATTCTAGCAATAAAAAATAATAATAATAATGATAAAAATGGAATAATTAATATGAAGTAGCTCCTACTTTCTTTGATGGAAAGATTTGACTTTTCTTTTAGATATAATTAAATTTCAGTCTATTTTTTTTATAGAATTTAAAATCTATCTTTTTACTTTTTCTAAAATAAATAAATATCATTTTTTTTGTAAAATAAAAAAGGGCAATGCTAGGGGCACTAACAAAATCCACTAACACTTACTAACACACTCTATCTCTCTCTTAGTGGTACTGCGGGGTCCACTGCGTACCCCACAATGCCACTAGGAGAGAGATAGAGTGTGTTAGTAAGTGTTAGTGGATATTGTTAGTGCCCCAAATATAACTCAATAAAAAAGTCATCAAATTTTATATGACGTTGTAGAGCAACGTAACTCTTTCAAACATTGGGAGCAACTCATTTCAAAAACAGGTGCAACTCTTCAAACATTGGGAGCAAGTTTTTTCAAACCTTGGGAGCAATCATCACAACGTTTTGGTACAAATTCAAAACGTTGAAAATATAAATTGACTAAAACACAAAATAACAATACAAAAGTTATATTTTTTTAATTCTGTTGATGACTTTATAATTTTTTTTAATGATAATTGATTTTTTTTTATTTTAAAAACTAATAGAATACCTTTTAAATTTTATACAAATCGTTGATTGGAATGCAATTATCCCTTTCTTTTATTCTCTAATTCTGCACCTATATATATCATCCCTTGAAAAATTCGAAATCCACTGTAAACATCTTTTAATGGTGATACAAAATGAAACAAAAGTTCATGAATATAACACAGAAATTATTCGACTTCGTGAATTATAGCACAGAAATTATTCGAGACACATATATGTATATTGCACTACGGCTACTATGATTTGATTATTTTGTAGGCCTTAAGCGTCAAAAAATCAGAGTGAGAATAGCACGCTGCGACTACATGAGTTAATTTCAATTCTCCACCAACATAGTAGGGCCCACGTAGTGCAAATGTTCTTTTGGCTTATTGTATGTCTTCCCGATAGTCTATTAACTTATTCAACAATACCTACTAAATTTTCTTTCACCCATTTCACGTTGTTCCCATAAAGTTATTAGCCCACAATATATGTGTCATATACCGAAAAAAAAAATGTAATTTTTAGGGCACATACAGGCCGGTTATAAGTATTTGGAGGTCCGGAATAAATTATTAAAAGAGAGGCTCTTATACGGGGGTTCGGGGGTAGTGCATTCGAGACTTTTTTTTTTTTTTTTTGAAATCTACTTATAAATAATTGGTAATTTTTTTAGGATTTACTTATACATAATTGACAATTTTTTGGGGTCTACTTATAATATAAGTCTATTTGTAAAACTTAAACATTGTATGGTATCTTTGAAAATTCTAGAGGGGCTTATTTCTAAAACTCAAAAAAAAAATTCACTAAAAGTGTCATTTTCAAAATTCTGGGGACTTTACTTTTGAGTTTTATATACATGTATATAAATGTAGTTGATGACACTAAATTGGGCTTTGGGGGAGGCCTAAAATATAAAATGCTAAAAATCTCAAAATAAAAATGTAATTATAAAAATTTCATAGACGCTCTCAAAATTTTATGAACATGGGCTCTCAAAATTTTATGAACATGGGCACATAAGAATCTTACAAAAACAATCCATATAACCTATAATGTGTTTATCTCTCTCCTGATGGGATCCAATGATACTGTGGGGTCTATAATGTTTGTGTAATTATATGTGTAGCATTACTCTATTTTTTATCACCCACTTTCTCTTTCTCCACTCTCTTTACAGTTTTTTACTTGGAGTTAAACTTCTGTTAATTAACGCCGTCATTTTTTAAAGATAATTTTTTTAGACAAAATTGTCTCAGTGAGTGATCTAGTCGATATTATATATCTATCTATGGGCACAATAATAAAATTAAAATCCTGTCAACCTCTTATATCACTATGGCGGGAAGGATTACCAGTTAGACTTAGTTACATTTTTGTTGGTAATTAGTCCACTGTTTTGAAATATAATTAGTGGTCCATGTACATATTAATGTGTGTACTTAGCAGAGTATATAGTGGACCAACAATATGTAGAACACTGACTAAAGTACTTAAAAGAAAATTAACTGAAGTGTTAACGGTCTTATATGTTCTGCTAAATTGAATGTTCAAATCTCAACGGTTTGATTTGATCTGGGGACCCCTTTTCACCATATATTGAGATGATGTAGATGTTGATGGGGACATTTAGGGGGATGTTTCCAGACTCAATTTTATATTTTTTTCTAGAGACCGCCTCCAGGAAACGACAAAGTCCATTTCGGTAGAAGACAAACTGTATTTTAATGTCCACCAACAAGACATTATATTTTGGGTAAATTATACTAATAACCCCTTTGGTTACTGATAATTACATAGACACCTCTTCTTGTTTGAACAATGACATTCACACCCCCTATTACACATGACCTAGACACTTTTACTGAAAGTGGTAAATTTACCACATTGCCCCCACATGATTTATTGCAGGCAGGGTCGGGCCGGGTTGGGTCGGGCCGGGTTTTAAACTTATCAAAAATCTAAACTCAAACCCATTTATTTCGTGACGGGTTCGTGTCGTATTGTCGTGTTGTGTTAAAAATTGTCACTCCTAATTGTATGTTCATTTAAAAGTCAATTTACATAAGACTAATTACTATTGAGCCCATTTCCATATTTTAAAGCTAACTAAACAGAAAAGCTCATCACTAACCTAACAAATGTAATTTATCGAATTTCTTGATTAAACTGTCAAGAAAGTTAAGGCTTTTTCTCTTGTGTTGGATATCTATCGTTCTTTTTTTTTTTTTTTTTTTTGGTCAAAGATATCTATCGTTCAACTCATTGTACAAGTGGGCTTAAAAGTTTTTATCTTAAAAAAAAAAAAAAAAAAAAAAAAAAAAAAAAACTCTCATAATTTTGAAGCTTTATTTTTATTTTTTTTTTAATCTTTAAAAAAAAAAATTGATCTAAGTTCTGTTAAAATGGTTGTTAGACAGGTTTTTGGCGCCATACATACAGTGGAGTGAGAAATTTTGAAGCTTCAAGGGCAACCATGAAACAATATCCCACAACATTAACGCTCATAATTTTGTACTTTATTATATAAACACATTGCTTTTTATATGTATATGCATTTGCTCCTTCAACTGATTTTGTGCGCGTCCATTTTTGTTGTTTGCACTTTGCAGTGAAGTAGGCAACCATTGGTGATTCTAACGTGTCATGTGTGTCTAGTCTGTGTATTATTTTGACATTAAAGACGAGTCAAGTTTGATGGTGTATTTTTGGACATATATGGATGTGATTGTGTACTTTGGACAAGTCTAGTTTGAGGTTTGTCTTTTAATTCCTAAAAAACGTAAGCCAAGGGCAAATATGGCATTTCATGACTGAAAAATAATGACATGGGATTATGTTACTTTAACCGTAACGTCAATAGATTAATTGTTCAAATACATAAGAGGGAGTGTCTCTGAAATTGTCAGAAACCATAGGGGGTGTCAATGTAATTTAACATTAGGATTTTTATTTTATTTTATATATATGTTTACCTGAATCCGGACCGGATACACACATACCACACACGCACACACACTAGCCCCAATCCAACCCCAAAGCCCCACACTGGCCCATAACAAAGCCCAATAAGGGTCACTCATTCCAACTGAAGAATAATTGGGGGACAAGCAACTAGAATCATCTGAGGGAATTCGAACTTTAATCCTTAAGAAGGAGGAGACTATGCAAATTGGACTACAACCCGCTCGGCAACATTAGGATTTTTTTAAATTGGGAAGAATTTAGGTATACTATATCTTACGTACTTTAGCGAATGTTTTAAAGTGTCCTTAATTTAGCTATTACTTTGAAATGCCATTGATACTGTGTAAGTGTATCTATTTGACATATATGTGGTATACATCTGGATTATTAACTTTTCTTAGCTAGAATAAGGCAAAAAGTAAATGAAGAAAAATATTGAAGTATTGTCTTTTTTTTAATTTGCTCTAGTCTTACAAAATATTAACGCTGTGAACGGTAAAAAATAATAGATTGATTACCAAAGGATTACTAAGAGAGTCATAAACACAACATTTGCACTTTGAAGAGAGTAGGGCCACAACTTGAGCGGGCTAGGCTCCATTTTAAATCTGTTCGAACTTGGTCCGAGTTTTAGTAGAGTCTACTTATGCGTGAGTCTGACTTGAGCCCAACCAACCCAATCAGAACCTGGTTAGAGCTCGAATTGATGTAGATAAATAATAATATGTAGAGTATCTCTAAATCTTTTGATCTAGATTTGAAAAAAAAAATATTCATCCATCAATTTAATTTTTCAATAACAAAAATTTTCATCTATTATTTTAGCTGTGTAGATTTTTCACATAGAGCCCACACTTTTTTGGGAAGTACAAGGTACCATGCATTTAAAGTATGGTTGTGGTTTGTATTGTGATTGGTGTTGTGTGCCTAGCATTACTGTTTCAATAATATCTAAAAGTGTATTTTTGATACTATCACCCCACGGTTTAAAATAAGAATAATGCTATGCTTCCCAAATTTTGAATCCCATATGCATTCCAAATGCACGTTGCAATGAGTCCACTAGATTTTGATTAGAATATATTGAATTGGTCTCATCTAGTGAATGTGGTCTCATTGTCACTTGTATTTGGAAAATATTTTAAATATGATGCAAAATTTTAGAAGCATATCATTATTCTAAAAATAGAATAATACTTCTCTCACAACATTCACACAACTTTCTATCCACAACCACAAAAGTATGTCTATCTCTCTTGTGTCATCATATGATATCAGTGGACCGCACACTGTGACGGCATAAGAGAGAGAGAGGTACACTTTTATGAGTCGTGAATAAAAAAATTGTGTAAAAATTATGGGTAAAGTAATACTCCAAAAAAATAAGACATATATAGAATACATATTAATTACTATAACAATGTAATATATATTATATATATTTATATATAAGTATAGATTCGAATTACCTGGGTTTGTTAGTCTATATGCCCAAGCGGACCAAGCTCGACCCAAGTTCAATTCGCACCAAAAATTTTTAGCCCAAATTCATCCAAGATATCTAAAAAAGTTGTCAATGCCCAAATAAATTACAGATTAAACTCGGGTCCCAAGTTGCTGTCCTAATAGAGAGGTGGAAAACAAAGGAAAATGATAGAGATAGAGAGAGAAAATAAAAAAGAGCATGTGTTGTTTGGAGTTGTTTTGCCTGCAACCCTTTACTGCAACGCCAATCCAAAACACTAAAACTCTCCCCACCCTGATTTAAAAAATGAAAGAAACCTGTTTTTTTTTTTTTTAATAAAGAAGAAGTAGACATGAATAAATAAGGGACATGTTCTCTGCAAGATCGAAGAGATTCTATTGGATAAAAAGAATCCACAGCAGAGTGATCTTCTTGTTGGGTGGTTTTTTAATATATATATATATATATATATTTTTTTTTTTTTACTTTGCGTTATTATCACGTACGGTTACACCATCGATCTAATCTTATTCTTCTCTCCCCACATCCCACTTTTAAACACTTTGTATCTGTATATGGTTTTACATGTATATATAGATATATATTTTGCAAAGGGCGGATATATGATCTTTAATTTGTGCTGTATGCAAATGAAATGAGTGGTGGTACATAGAAGGGCTAATGCAAACCAAAATTTTTTTTTGGTCGTTTCATTTATATTTTTGGGCGGACTTTTTGATATGTCACTTTTTTCGATAATAAGAGTTGATCATTTAATATAATTTTGTAAAAGTTAACTGGTTGGACTAAATTGGGAATTGTTAATTAAGAACGGGTGTGGGACTTAAATATTAAAGTGAGCTAAATTATAATTGGACCAATATAATATGGATCAATTTATTTCTATCAAATTTGGGAGGGAGTGATTACACATTATATAAAACTTACAAATTTGTCATCTAAATTTTTTTCACTCAAAATTTTGGTTTTGGGGGTGGGATGACTACAGTTCTCCTTAAGCTACAGTCTTGGATATTTGAGGTTTGTTCCTTCAAATAGTAATGTAGCATTGAGTTCAATTTTAAATAAACAAGATAAGTCATTGTCCATTTATTAAAATGGAGTATTAAAGCAATTATGCACTAATGGTTGGAATATGTTGTCCAAAAAAAGTGCATAATTCTAGATATCATATAGGTAATGCAAATACTAAAGTAATTTTATAATGAGGGTATTAAATAATTAATTTAGATTTTTTATAAAATTACTTTAGTCCACTTATTTTTATATGAAGAGACAAGAGACTTTATTGTCCATTTAAAATCATACTTATATACTTCAATGGATCAACTTTATCCCATCTCGGTGCAATATATGGACAAGCTTAGTATCTTGTGACACAAATAGAGTAAAATAACATTATGTTCCATTTTGTGATCATTTTTAACGGACATGGTTTAATGTTTATATTTAAAATGTTGAGTAATACTTTTGATGAATTTTTCTTTTTTTAAAAAAACTAGGAATTAGAATTTCCCCAATAGATATGTTATTATATGTACATCAATTCCATTATCTCCCCCACTTTCCTCATCCTTCCTTCCTGATTGGGAACTGGAGGCAGGACTCAAATGTGAAAAAGAATCATTAAATACTCTCTCTCTCTCTCTCTCTCTCTCTCTCTGGCTCAAATGTGAAAAAGAATCATTACAATACTCTCTCTCTCTATCATTACAATATTGCAATTATATCCGGATTGGATACACACACTTCACATTCACGTATATCTCAGTACCAATTCAATTTTAAAGCTCTACATTAGTCCACAGCAAAGTCCAACAAGAATTACTCATTTCGACTAAAGAATAACTGAGGGCAAACAACTAGAATCCCCTATGAGTAGAACCATTTCCATCCTCACTAAAAAGAGAGAGGCTATCACAACTTACATTATGTATGGTTTGCTTCTTGCCCAAATTGCGCAAATGAAATAGTATTGTGCCAATTATTTGGAAGAAATATTATACGATTTTGGATCATAAGCGACGTGATAGTCCAGAGTAATTGGGTTGATTATTATGTGACCAATTACAGCTTTTTCACCCTGTTAACCAAACAACTTGACAACGTGGCAGCTTCTTGTGGATAGCTAGGACCCGGACCATGACGTGACATGGCCATAGTGTCGACCATACAATATGTTTCCATTGTTTGGGAATTGGGATAAGTAATGATAGCTGCATAACGAAATGCACAATAAATTGTACAAACGTGTAGTACAGGGTTGAACTTTGTGCTAAAAATCTTGTACACAAACGTGTAGCACTGTACATTTACACAATTCATTGTATATTTCGTTGTGCGCGTATCATTATTGAATTGGGATTGGGCTTAAAACTTTTGTACTTTCGTTCACATATAATATTCAAAAAGGAAGTAGAGTTTCGTCCACCACCAGACCCTTTTTCTGTTGCTGGTTTGGTTTCCCTTTGTTTGACAGATATGGGTTCAACACTCACGGATTGGGCCTTTCCTTTATTGGACAATATTTCTTGGGCTGTGGTTCGCTAAAATAAATAGATAACCCGTGCATGCTATTCATTGCCTTTTGTCAGATTATTAATACTAGTATTAATTTGTAGTACTTAGGCTTAGTTTGGCCCTCACGTGGCTTTTTAAAAGGAGTTTATGAAATTTATTACTAAGTTGTTTGATAATTTTATACAAGTGACACACTACTCTTCAAAAAAACATCATGAAACCAAAAAACAACCTTGGGCTTTTAAAAGCTCTAGAATGGAGCTTTTAAAAAGCTCCCCCAAAAAAGCCCTAAGTTCAATTTTTGCAATATTCATAAACTAGTTACCAAATGAATTAACATGAAATTATGCTTTAAAAAAGGAGAAGCACCACAATGGGGGCCAAACTAAGCCTTAAAGTTGGAGAACTCTTTGGTATAACTAAGGCTTAGTTTGGCCACATGTAGCTTTTTAAAAGGAGCTTATGAAATTTATTACTAAGTTGTTTGATAATTTTATACAAGTGACACACCACTATTTAAAAAGACATCATGAAATCAAAAAGTAACATCGAGCTTTTAAAAACTTCATTCTAGAGCTTTTAAAAGCTCCCCCCAAAAAAGCCCTAAGTTCAATTTTTGCAAAGCTCATAAACTAGTTACCAAATGAATTAATATAAAATTGTGCTTTAAAAATATAGAAGCACCAAAATGGGGGCCAAACTAAGCCTAAGTGGTTTAGTTGTACCTACGTCATTTGTTTCCGGAGTCATAAAAGTTTATTCTCATGTCATAAAAGCTTGTTCCCAGTAGAAAACAAAGTGGTTTTGTTAGAAACAAAGTGATTTTGATGGGAGCAAACTTATATGACTTGAGAACATAGTTTCTTATCGGGAACAAACATTTATGACCAGAGAACAAACTTTATTACCTTGGGAACAATGGACGTATATACAATCAAACCACTTGGCTATACCAAAGAGGGCCTAAAAAGTTTGAACACGCATTGTGTTTTGGACCATTGATAGATTAGAGCATCCATAATTGATACACAAAATTTAAAGAAAAAATTTGGTAAATTTAGTGTACAGTACAAACCACTAACAATTGTGTTAACATCCAAACGGTATTGAGAAGGCTGCATGAGTATCACACGGCACAAAGGTAGCACAATGTGTAGCGTATGAATGTTTTGCACTAAAAAAATACCCAAAAAAAAAAAAAAAAGAGTTTCAAACGGCACAGACTGCCGTTTGGGAGTGGCACAGCACATTGTGTGGCGTTTGGGTGTGAAACAGCATTGTATGTGCTGTTTAGGATGAAATTGGCACTCTCTGCGCCGTTTGGAACCTTGCTTTACCCATTGTGCCGTTAGGCCCCTTTCAAAGTTGCAACATTCTGCGACAAGCCACCACTTTGGGACCTCAATACAATATTTTGGGACCAAAAATCACTTAGTTGCATTATATAGCAATCACTATGGTTATATCATAGAATATTCCCTTGTCATAAGCTCTCAATCCGTCTTGTGTCCCCTGGTCCCTGGAGATGGTCTTGGGATTTCTATTTGTGCACCACATAATTCACATTCCTCTCCAGCTTGTTTGGGTCTGTGGACCATTAGTTTTCTTGGTAATTTCTTTGAAAATAGGCTACTTTACCTTAATAAAATGAAACAATGAATAATGCTAAGCTTATCAAATTTGATTCTCAAGTGCTGTCAGTTGTACTCAGGGGCAGATCTAGAAAATCAATCTAGATGAGAGCTTGATAGAGATTTTTTTTTGAACCTATTTATACATATTTTGTGTAAATGATATAAACCAGTGCTATAAAAATCATCACAAAAATATAAGTGGGGGGATTTTATACAATTAGCACAAAAACAAAAGAGAGAGAGGGCTTAATATGACAAATTTATAATGTCAGAGGGGTGCTTTTATAATTTTCAGGGGCGCTTAACTCTTACGACAAAAAAAAAAAAAAAAAAAAAAAAAAAAAACCCTGCTCCCCCTCCCCAAAACGTAGTTCCACTCCTAGTTGTACGTACAGTGGTATGTTGTACCACCGACCACTCATATATAATATATGGTACACCTATTAAAACATTTCAGAAACATATCTAAAATTCAAATTAGAGAATCATAGCTTGTACATGTTCTTGTTGGAATCTAATTTTATGCAATGTGATGTTTCACTTGCTATCAAAAAAAAAAAAAAAAAAAAATTGGGAATCGTTGTGTTATTCATATGTAGATATGGTCTTCCATTCCCTAAACTAGCAACTTAACAAGCAAGACTAGTCGCCAAGTAACTTGAAGAAATGCCTATCAAGATGGCCCAAAATAGTAAAGGGTTAAATACACTTTATTCTTTGTGATTAGATCCGTTTACACTTTACCCTCTTATAATTTAAAATGGTACATTTAACGCCTCATGGTCTCGACTAAAGTGCAAAATGGTACGCTTTCCCCCAAACTTGCTCAATTCCACGAACACACAAACTCTCTCTCTCTCTCTCTCTCTCTCTCTCTCTCTCTCTCTCATTCTCATTTGGTAGAGAAGGGTCTTATGATGGCAGCCATTAATGGCGAAGGGGTTTCGTCGTGGACTCCTCCAGATCTGAGATTGTACTCCTCGCCGACGACACTCACTCAATTCAATCGCTCCAAGGCTTTGAGTTGCTTGCTCGTTCTACGGAGGTGAGAGAGGGTTTGGTGGTTTTAGGGTTTCATTGATGTTCAGTTTGCTGCTGCTGCTGTTGTTGGAGGCTGGAATTGTCTGCTTGGTGGAGCAGCAATGTTGCTGCATTTTTCAGTTTGATGGAGGCAGATTTTCTTAAAAAAAAACGGTTGGCAATGTTGCTGCCATTGTTGGAGATGGCTTCTCTTGAAAACAGATTGAAAAAAATTAAAAATTGTAAGAACTTGGTAATAAGTCATTGGCCCATGCCCATTTCAAGACCAATTGGGACTGGAATGGATCATAACTCTCTCTCAGATTATCCTGCTCTCTCTCTCTCTCTCTCTCTCTCTCTCTCTCTCTCTCTCTATTTCTCAGATTCTGTTTCTAAGAAGTTTGACATGTTTTGTAATGTATTTATTATGTGTTGCAAGGGCATTTTGGTACTTTGCATCATTAAAATTGGAGGAAAAACTCCCACTCAACCTTCTTACGCGACTTCAAGCACTTCTCCAACAAATTCCGTCAACTTTGACGAAAACACTAACTTCTACACTTTAGTCAAAACCACAAGGGGTTAAGTGTACCATTTTAAACCATAGGGGTGAAAGTGTGAACGGATCTAACCAAGGGGTATAAAGTGTACTTAACCCAAGTGACAAGCCTCTGGTGTCTTTAGACCATTTCCAACTCGTACAGCAAAACGTCCATACAGCAAATCTAAAAATAAAATTTGTTGTACTGTCTAAACACAAGAAATTTGGAGTGTTTTAAGTATGAGGCAACAACTGAAAGTATCCTTTTATTGAAGGCTCAACTGTCAAAAATTCACACTCAACACCACCAGCCAGCCACTACCACCCACCACTCCATACCCCCATTACCGCCCCCTCTTACCACCCCCACCACCGCCATCAGACAGCACCACTCCACCAAATGAAGTGATGAGCCACCAACACAATAGTGATTTGCATTTTAAAATAAATAAATAAATGAGAGCGCCAGATCGGAACTGAAACTGATCATGTTTCAGAAAAATGTCCAAAATTTTAGGATTTGAACCAAAAAGCAATTTAATACATAACAGCACTTTTTATTCTCTATTATCCCACTGAAAGAGTTGATGTTATCAGAAAATTGCAGAGAATATTTTCTTCAGTGCCAAATAGATCTATTAGAATATAAAACCAAGAGTAACACACAGATTTAGAGAGAGAATAACGAAGAACAAAAAATTGCAGCATAAGCAATTTCTCAAATACTTGGAAAAAAAAAAAGACAGAAAGAAAGATCACCCGACATGTCCCTCATAGAAGACACAATAATTACCATAACAACAACAATGTATATAATATCAAGATGATAATAGAGTATCAATAATCCCATTACATATAGACCTCCATACCTATAAACTTAGAGGACTGACACACAGGACATACACTAAGCTTACTTTCACATTCTTTACACATGCATAGATGCTTACAAGGTAACAAAAGCATGCAAACTTTGCTGACTCGGCATACCTTACAAGTCATCAACTCCTTCATTTCCTTATCCTTGCAAAGCAAGTGGAAATCAATGGCACGGCCATTGCAGCAAGAAGCTGTGTCATCTACTTCACTATCACCACACCCTTCTTTACTATCTCCGCTCTGTGTATAGACTTGTTGAAGATTGAAATTAAGGTTGTTAATCATACTTTCATTGTATTTTGCCCGTTGTTGCCACGCACCCGCTTCCATGGCCAATTGTTCCATTCGTAATTCAAGGTCTGTGTTCTTCTTGTTAATATTTTCCACCTCTGCTTCCTTAAAGCGGAGTTTTTGGAGAACTTTGTCTTCAACGTGTGAGAGAGTTTGGAGTTGGTTTGCCTGAACCTTCTCTACGACGGCTTGCCTCAACCGATCACCCTTTACACACAAAAAGAACGGCAAAAACATAAATAGTCAAAATCCACAAACATGCTTAATTACTATTCATTCTAGATGATACTAGTCAATTGAATAAGCAAACTTTCTAGATTAAATAAATGAAACTAAGATATAAAAAAATAGAAACAGCATGGTCTTGGGGCTTGGTGCGATTAGGCATTGATATGAAATCAGATTTTGATCCTTGCCAAGAATATTTAAAATAACTAAATCTAGTGCTAAATACACCACCTTTTTTTTGCTAAATACACCACCTTTACTCACAAATTTTCCATCTTTTTACACTATAGGGTGGTGTATTTAGCAATTCCCATGACATTTCAGTAGCAACCATTGTGTTTCAAACAGTATTTAGAAGTATATATCGATATTGAATAATGACACGACTAAAGAAGCAATACCATGGACGTTGGCATGGGATGCATGGATTCCATCTTTGACTTTTGTAAATTAGCCTCACAATTTCCATCACATATCAAAAATATACTCAAATGTACAAAATGTATAGAAGTTAATTGCTCAAGTAAAATACGATGAAATCCGAATGCTTGTGTTAGAACCTTGACATAGTGACAGAGAGTAATGCCATGCTTCCAAATTTCCCAAAATTGGTTTCCCATATGCTTTGTCAGTTGTACCACATGCAGTGGTATGTGGTACCACCGATCACTACCATAGCATGAGGTACAACTGCTAATGCATTTGGTAACCAAATTTGGGATTCATATTTGGGAAGCATAGCATTACTCGGTGCATAACTGCATATAGATACCCTAAAGAAGGAACACTATACAGGTAATTATCTGAATGATGAGATACAATTGATTTTCTACAAGTACAGTAACAAACACATATATCTCTGAAAAACCAGGCGGACTCCAAAGTCCTCATTCCAAATATCTCATAAAAGGCGAACTCATTAAGTTTTGGACGGATGCCCGTGATTTCCAAAATCGACAAGTTCAGAGAAACCCACAGAAGCATTTCAACTCCATTTTTTTTTTCCAGGATACTCTTGTTTACAAAAATTAACAAGTGCAGGTCATCACATATGTGCTCTCACATAAAGAACCAGTCTCACGTCGTGAAGTTATTAAACATGCTTATGTATTAGATGTAATGTATCAACCATGAAAGAATAGTAACTGAATAAGAAATCATTTACCCAAGCATAAAATTAGAAAAACCTTTTTACTCGGTGCAACAAAAGGAGATTGAACCATTACCTATATACTACACAACCATAGTTATAAGGCTAAAAAAAAAAAAAACATCCAAAAGCTAAAATGTATGAGTTTTTTTTTCCCTTTATGTAATACTCAATCAATTGACTATTAAAAAGTGTTTATATAGCACCAGACCTGAACTTTGAGGAATCTATCGATTTCAACGCCTTGTCTCTGAAACTCTATATCAATATCCTCACTAATCAGTGGGAGGAAAGGCGAATCACCAGAGGAAGAAGCCAGACGGCCATTGTCAAGCGACAAACCTAGCCCGGTTGACACCGATTGGGGCTGCAAGAAATCAACTGATGAAATCTGGGAATTGTTCTCCAAGAAATCTTGTTCTATCAGTCTCCTTTTTTTAGGTTCCAAACCAAAATTCCATTGCAAGTCCACCTCGGCATTGCCAGGTGCAAAACCGGCCACACGAACTGCGAGAATCAGATAACCACTAAACAAAATGATGATGATTCTTGCAATTAATGTGCGATAATTTGGGGTTTTAAATATGTATACATTAATACATACATATATTTATTTATAAATTGTCAAAAACAAAAGAGATATGGGAGAATTTATGTGTATATTCTTTGATATTCGCATACAGTTACATTAACTGCAACCCTAAATATGTGTGTGTGTGTGTGTGAAGATAGAATCACCAAGATATAAAAATCACTATAAGATCCTATCGAAATTAATCCCTAAATAATTTCATATATTTCGTCATCCACAAGATCATGGCATAATTAGGAAATATTCTGCAATATATATACATATAAATATATATAAAATATTATACATATATATATATATATAGAGAGAGAGAGAGAGTACACGGAGGGATGTACGGAGGATGCTGAGACTGATCAGGGAAATTAGAGCTGTTGATGAAGGTGACCGGCGGCGAAATCTGACCGTCAATGTCATACATATTCCTGAAAACACAGGGAAAAACGAAAAGATCGAATCTTTACAAATGATTTGAAGAACATCGGAAGAAATTTTGAAAAAATTTCAAAATTAGGGTTTTAAAAAAGGACAAAACTTTGATTCTTTGTAACATTTACCTGAAGGGCTTAGATTGCTGATGTTGTTGTTGCTGTTGCTGGAGTTGTTGTAAGTGGTGCTCGGGCATAGCCATGACTGACTGTCTGTCTAGAGAGAGAGAGAGGGAGAGAGAGAGAGAGGCTCTGTACTAACCGGAGCGGCGGAGACGTGGACGATGGTGAAGATTCTTCAAATTGGTTTAGTCGGCCCGTGATAATATCAAATATTTGTAGAGGAGTCCAAAATTTTAATAAATTAACAAAACCCCACACGGTTCTAATTGAGATGGGTGGGCCGAACCCAAATTTTATACTAATGGGTCACCCAAAAGGCATTGTCTGGGCTTTCCTGGGCTGGCTCTAACTGATCCAGTTTTATGTACCATCCTTTTATTAATATTTTTTGGGTTAATATAACCTACTACCCCTGGCCCTGAGGTTTGAGTCGTTTGACCTGAGAATATTTACCCCCATAGGTTTGAAGTAGACCTGTAAACCGGTCGGATTCGGATCGGATCTAGTGCATCCAGATCCGCTAAACTATATATGGATTTGGATCTGATGGATCTGTTATAAGTCAGTCCATATCCGGATCCGCCAAAATATACTGAATCCGGATCTGGATCTGGATTCGATCCGAAATAATATATAATGTGTATATCTATACGGAGTACTATTTTTGTATATATATAATATGTATCTATAAATATATAGATACGAATGTAGGAGACACTTGGCATTGCCAATTGAGTATAAATGTCACATGCCATTACTTTAGCGTATAATATAGATACTACAACTATACATACAGAAAACCATCATGCTAATCTATTTTTAACCGTCCCTCTGCCTTTTATCTCCCATTTTTTATTTTTTATTTAAATTTAAAGATTTAGAAAACCACCCACTCTCCTATGCCATATCAACTATCAGAAATGTAACCACCAGGCACTACTAATTCATCTTCAAAAACCAACTCTCTCTCTCTCTCTCTCTCTCTCTCTCTCTCTCTCTCTCTCTCCAATTTTCTGGAACTTTTACAGTCTCAAATGCCCACTTACAATTAAACTATTGGCTTCTTTGATAAATACAAGTTTTGAATTCTGACACCAAGATGCACATGACAATTGAGTTGTGTCATTAAAGGTAAGTTTTCATGTAATTTCTCACTTTTGTCTTCACTATTTATGTTATGTTAGATTCAATGCAGTAAAATGTTAGGCTTAGTTGCTTAAATTTGTGATGATGACAACAATATTAATTGCAAACACTGTCGGAGTTCTTTTCGTCACTTCAACTGTTAATATTCATTTTCTTATAATCTCTACATTGAATCATTCATTATTAATCGTATTTTACAATAATCTTTTTGTTAACTTACACATGCACTGTTTCTTTTTTTTTTTTACAAGAACGAACTCCATGCTTGAGAGAAAAAAATAATGCCATAAAGATGTAATTAATAGTAATAATTAATCAAGTACAAAAAACAAAATTAACTCTTAATTTGGTAGGATGACAAATTATATTATCATTTTAAAAAATAATCTTGTGCATAGCACGATCCTTGAACTTAGGCTGATCTCTGTAGTGATCCCACGTGTTATTTGGTTTTGTAAAAATAGTGATGTAATTAATTGGCCTTAGTCATATCTTTCCGTATAGTGGTAGGGTCAAAAGGAAAAGTAGAATTAACTGAGTATTATCATGCCTCATCCATTCTTTATAACAATAATTTCTCTCCTTTTTGTTTAAGGAATTTTTTTATTTTTATTGTTATTTTTTATTTCAGGTCCCATTTACGAATAACTGGATATAGCTACTTCAAACTGTAAGCAATCTATTTTGTGGTGCAATAATTATAGTTTGTAAACAGTGATGTGGTTTGATTGTTGTCAATAGAATTTATTTTTTGGGTGTATGTAAGATGTACAATGAGAGACATAACAATTAAGGTCACTTTACGTAACAGATATAAATTTAGATCAATAAATTGCAAGAAGAATGCCAATGAAGTTGTGCAAGGTAAGCTTCAAAACTATTAAGTTAGACAACCTATTTTGACAAGATTCTACATTTTTGGCATACATTCTAGAGGGCTGGCCAATTACTTTTATGCAAAATAATAATAACCCCGTGCATAACACGGGCCAACACTAGTATATATAAATATATTTGTATATACATGACTAACATATTAAATATAATATAGTATGTATATGCATTATATATATACATAATTATATTATAGTATGTATATACATTAAATATACACATTATTATATTATATATAATATGTAGATATATATAAATATATTTATATATAAGTATTATTCGGATCTGGGTCTTAGGCGGACCGGATATTACAAAACCATATCTGGTCCATTTTTTTAGAATAAAATACGGATTCGGATCCGGATCTGGATATAAATCTAAAAAAAGGCCCAGATCCGTCTAACAGAGCCGGATCTGGACCGGATCCGAGTCTAGACCCGGTCCATTGACAGGCCTAGTTTGAAGAACAACAATTCCCCCCCCCCCCCCCCCCCCCCTCCCTTGAGCTGTTATTAGTCATAACAATTCGTCATTTTTGTTTATTGAATAATACTTGGTTTATCAAAATATTGGCTCTCCAGTGCATTGGGCTTTTTAGCCTAAAAAACCCGCAGGCAGCTCATTGACCCGCGCCTCGTCACGCCGCTCTGCGAGTTTCTTAGGCTTAAAAGCTCAGTGCGCTCGCCCAGTGCAATGAACAGCCTTTCCTAGTATACCTAAACTACCTTACCTAGTTTTTAGAAAACTAAAATGGCCTTGGGCACGCATAAAGACCCGTCTCTTCTTCTTTTAGTTAAAAGTTACATTAATTTGAACACTAGACAAAAAAAAAAATTGGATACGTTTCAAGAAAACGTCAAAATGTTAAACACAGATTTCACATTCGTGAAAATTTTAAAACATTTTGAAGAACTATGAAAAATGTTCAAACAAGATTTTAGAAATAGTTCCATTTAATTTCTTCATTTATTTTGATGGCTTGATTGTAATTATACCAAAGCAGGGGGAAGCGTTGTTCTTCAAATGTGAGGGGTTACTATTCTCTAGTCAAACTTTAAGGGTGGTAGGTGATATTAACCCTCAATTTTTTGGTGCAAAGAGGAATAAACATCGAAACTAGCTATTCTTGTAGGCTTGTTTGGTTCATGGATTTCCTAAGAGAAAAAGAGAGGGAAAAAGAAAACAAGATGAAAAGTTGGTTCACGTTACCTTACGGATGAGACTAGTTTTTCCATCGTGTTTTTCTTTTACATCTATTTTTTCTCACAAAATCTATGAACCAAACAAAGTCTAAGAATGTCCTCCACACATTCCTAGTCCTCGGATTGGTTAGCTCCCATATTAGCTAGAATGTTGTCTATTGCCTTCTTTTTTGTAATTTAGGAAACCATTTCTTTGCTTTCCCAAACAACCGTAAGTGACAAGAAACAGGGTAACAAAAAGTAGGAATTTTGTATTAAAACTAGTTGATCAAAATAAATAAGAGGGCACCAATAGTAAAACACCTATATCAAAAAAGCCCACTTTGGAAGGCCTAGTATTGGCCAATGCTCAATCCATATTCTCCCCCCTCAACAACAATTTTGCACTGGTCAATTCATATTTTCTCTTAATTAGGTATTTCCAATTCATGAAATCCAGGAACAAGCAGATTTAATATTCCAAGTGGATTACATCCCCATGTGAAACTTTTTGGGCCCAAATTGTAATATTAAAACCAAGAAGGTTATGCAGCCTTCTGTCACGGGCTTGGAATTTTCAAACACTTTCCCGTGCGGCAGTTCAACTTACACCTTACTATTGTAAGCTAAGTAAGCCTTGCTAACACTTAACGTAGAGATGAAGTAGAGAGGATTGGGAGAAAGAGTATTTGTATTGCTCTTCCAATGTTTTACAACACTTGGATGGTTTGACCAAATGAGGGACTCACCAATTTATAGGCTACAACAAATGTTAGAGAAGCTTCTAGGATTTTCTCTAGAACCTTCCCACCTCCTCTACAAGAATTCTCTAGATCTCTACATCTAGAACTATCTATACAAGTATCTAGATATTTACATGCTCCACTACATTCTAGAATATTCTTCCTTACTCTATAATGTACAAGGCATCTCCTAAAATACTCCAAAGGATTCTAGATGCTTCCACATAAGTCTTCAATGCTCTATAGGCTTCTAGAATCTTCCATAAGCCTCCAGAGTCTTCCATATGTTTTCAGAATGCTTGAGAAAATGCCAAGCCGTGACACTTGGCATTCCTAGTATGGGTTGGACCTAACTCAATCAAGGCTCCGTTTGGCAATAGTTTTTGGAGGTCTATAAGAAAATGAAATTGTTTGACAAATCATAATATGAGTTTTAATCGAACAAAATATGAGCCATTCGCAAGAACTTGCGATTGGCCAAAATCTAACTTGGGCAGCTTCTATCCAAAGATTCCAAACTATTTTTTCAATTAAATCGCAAAAGTGGAAGTAATGCCATACGGGCCCTAGTCCAGTGAGCTTAATGGCTTCTTTTATGTGAGATAGGTTCTAAAACTGAACTGATAATTGCTATTTTGTTCATTATTTATTCAAGTTGTTGTATTATTCTTTGCTAAAATTATATGTATGTGAGTTGCTTTTAGATTGTATGGAAGAAATAATGCCCATTCCATATATATCTCTCTGGTGGGCTAACACGTGCCATCTAAGTTATTAGTACATGTTAAAACATTTCGAATAATGCTAGATGCACAAACAAAATGCACAACTAAATACACAACTTATTTAAAATTATTGGACCTCGTGCTGAAAAAGCTGTACACCTTTTTTTTTTTGTCTTTTTGTGTATACAGACTTTTCAGCATGAGTTCCAACAATTTTAAGTAGGTTGTGCATTTAGTTGTGCATTTTGTTTGTGCATCTAGCATTATTCATGCATTCCCAATCATACACTAAAAGTTTGACAAATGATGCTCTGTTTGGAATTTATTTATTTATTGGGTAAAAAGCATTTTACACCTATAATCTTAAGAAAAAAAAAACTTTTTACCGTAATATTTTAATTTTTGAAATTGGGTCCCTAATGTATTTTTATTTGGTAATGTGGCCCCTCCATTAGCATTTTCTGTCATTTTACGCCATAAACCATTATGGGAAGATCTGATGAGAGAGAGAGAGAGAGAGAGACCATCACCACCACCACTCTCTCAAATTGTTTTCTTGCAAACTTAAATGAAAAAGAAAGAAAGAAAAGAAAAGAAAAAGGACTCCTGAAGAGCTAAGAAGAAAGAATACTATAAGTCAGAAAAATCTTGAAATTAAAGGGGACATATTGAGTTAGAACACGAACATGGGTTCCTGAGAGTTAATGAATTTCTTCCTATTGGGGTTTGCGAACACAAAGACTCTCTATGTTTCTTGAGTCAATTTTGTTGAATTCCAGTAATTGTGGAATAGATCCTTTGGGTTGGGATTTTCTTCCTCTTTCGAACCAATTGCAACCTTCGAACATGGTTTTTTTTTTTTCTTCGGATTCTTGTTTTGTTGTTGTTTGTTCAAGAATTATGGGTATAAAGAAGGTTAAGCAAGCAAAGGAGAGAGTTTGGAGAGAGAATAGAGATGTAGAGAGATTAAGAGACGAGAGAATAGATAGAGATAGACAATTCAATTCTTTGCATACCCATTTTCATTTATTGTTTGCTATATTTTGTGCTTTTGGTGTGCTAGAGCCTTGTGAGGTAGACTCAAACTTGTAAAAACAAAATTTTATAAAATTACTTTTATGAGTGAATGAGTGATACATAAGGTTTCATTATCTAACTTCTAATAGGTGATTGTGAAAGTTGAGTAGGAACGTGCTCTCACCTAAAGGCCCTTAGACAGTATTGAAGCATGCAAGTCTAGAAAGTGATGAAAGAAACATAGAGAAATTTAAATAAAAAGCTGAATTTTTATTTAATTGTAGAAAAAGAGATTACAAGAGAATGCTAAAAAAATTATTCTAAGGCTTAGTTTGGCCCCCATTTTGGTGCTTCTCCTTTTTTAAAGTATAATTTCATGTTAATTCATTTGGTAACTAGTTTATAAGCTTTGCATAAATTGAACTTTTATGTCTTTTTTGGGAGGAGCTTTTAAAAGCTCTAGAATAGAGTTTTTAAAATCTCAAGATTGCTTTTTGATTTTATGATGTTTTTTTAGAGAGTAATGTGCCACTTGTACAAAATTATCAAATAACTTAATAATGAATTTCATAAACTACTTTTAAAAAGTCACTTGGGGGGCCAAACGAAGCCTAAGAATGCTTGAGAATGCTTTTGGATGCGACTTTCAAAAGAGATGCAGGGTGCCTTGGATGCTTGTCAGCCTGCTGTATTTATAGGCCTGACTGAAGCTGATAAAGATAAGGAAGTAAAATACCATCAATAGTAATATGATAAAAATATCATATTTATCTCCTAAAATCTGATCTTGAACCTGGTCCATATCTTGGCTTTGTACATCTGACTTCCCCTCCAAGTAAAAAGATATACTTCCCAATTCTCTTGATACTATCTTCCTAAATCAGATAATATTATAATATAGCAATATTTCTATAGTATTTATCACCATATATATAGCCATATTATATCCTACAATAGTTCTCAAGGCAAAAAAAGGGGCTATTATAACCCCTGCCCGTTGATCTTAATCAAGTAGTCCACAACTCACTCACACAACTCTTTAATCTCCCATACACACACTATGTGATCTCTCACTCTCTCTTCCTCCACTAGAACAAAATGGGCATTTAATGAAAAAAATTCTCGTCACTAAAGATAACAAGATCGTCACAAAAGACAATTAGTGACGGTGTTTTGTTCGTCACTAAGTAGTCACTAAAAGACTGTTACTAATTATATTTAGTGACGAACTAAAGGAAGCGATAACTAAAAGATAGAAAAATAGGCAAGCAGTTTGTTTGTCACAAATGATGATCCTTTAATGACGGCGGAGTTGGTCACAAAATGCTAGCAACTTTTGTCACTAACATAAAGCAATTGGTCACTAATAGTCTATATTTGCCATGCTTGAGGCAAGAACAATAAGACATTTAGTGAAGAATATGTCCGCCTCTAAAAGAGCAAAATACAACAACCACTTCTTTGGTAACAAGTATTATGGTCACTAAAGCTGATGGAGGCTAAATATAAGGTGAAGAGATGTTCGTCACTAAAAGCCTATTGCACTAAAACTTATAATGACCAATTATTCATCATCACCAATTACTTTTTTCCACCTGTATGGAAAATGTATTATCATCAATCTATAGATAATAAATATATGGAACCTATTATCAATCCACAAACATAAACAATTATCAAATAAAAACCCAAATATCATTGAAAATTAAAAACATTTAACATCCTTGTCCAAAATGTAAAAACTACCATAAAACAACACTAAGATCTGAAATATCCAAACATAATTTAGTAAATTAGGAAAGGTGAGACCTATCCCCAAATGGTGGCATGTGTGACAGGATAGACTCTAAGGTTGCCTCCATTTGACTTTGCCTAGTCATCATTTCATCGATATGTGCATTCTGAGTCTCAATTTCATTCTGTTGAGCTTCTATCAGTAATCGCTGAGACTTAACCTCCTTAGCCAACTCAGCTGCTCGGTTCTCAGCATCCTTTGCCCTTTTTCTAGCCTCCTCTATTGCCTCTGAGTTGCCTCCACGCCTTGAACATGAGGTTGGTTTTGGACCATAGGCAAGACCACGAATGCATCCAGGCTTTGTACCAAGGACCTTATCACATATCTCATCTTTAGTCATTGGAGTGCCTTCTTATATACAACAAGCCTCAAGCTCAATCATCTCATTCTGTAATAACAAAATAATGTCATGTCCAATAGATTTAGAAAAGTGATTCTTGCAAGCAAAGAATATTAGTAAATGCTCTTACGTATAATGCTTCAGCAGTTGGATCAGTCTACCCCTTCTCAGCATCATAGTGACACATCTTCCAAAATGAAATCATATCAGGTTCCTCCTCAGTCACAAGGTGCCGCTGTGCCATACGGGAAAGAAATTATCACATCTGCTGATATTTTAACACTATACATTTAGAAATTTGTAACGTGCTATAAAATACTTACCGCATCATATCGAACTCAAGAAAAGGAATTTGTGCCTGTGTTGTGGAAAACTTTCAATTTTGCCCAATTTTCTTTGTTGATTTTACTCCTTTTCTGTGTTAAAAAAGGAGTAATAAAACTTTTCCACATTTGACAACTCCAATATATCACCAAAAACATAACACCTTTAGTAAGCCCACATTAAAAAAATTGAAGAAAAGACAAATGCAAATGAACTTCAAGGACATGAAACTTTAACTATATACACACAATATACAATTTAAAACTAGTAGGTTGATACAATCAACTATGAAATGAAAGATGAGTTGCAAACAATATGTTCAGAAAAAGCACTTATTATAATGGACAGTCAATGAAGAATTGACATTATTTGCCAATCAACATTAAAAATTACAACCCAATTTGCCGGCATTACCACTCCATCATTGTTGCAGGCACCACAGCCCACATCCAATAGTATAATTCTTATACGTTTCTATCAAATTCACTTGAATAAAGAGCCAATAACCACAAGCTAAATATAAGCAACACCACTAGTGGACAAAATTTGCAACTTTAATTTCCAAGCAACCATCAACACTTGCATTTAGCATACTTTTGCAACCATCAGGTATATCAACAAACTAGCTAGAGCTGACATATAACTGGTGATAAAACCCAAAATCATTAAAATTAAAACGACATCCTATGAACCTGATATTTACTTAAGCTGAAATGGCTGCAGAGATAATCCCAGTCCTCTTGACTTATATCTTTGGGAAGGTGCTGGCTTGCCTCTTCTTTAGAAGGATATTGTTGAAATACTTTATGCAACCTATGGTGGTTTTTGTTAAACCATTCCCGCATGTAGTACTCACAAGTCTCCTTCACGTGTGGCTGTGATATGTCTATGTCAAATTTATCATGGACATAAAATAGCATGAGATAGTGAATATAAAAAAATAAAGTGCTTTGAACCCAACCTTTTTTTTGTTTGTTCAAAACAAGATACTTTTATTGATTAATAAGCATATACAAAGGTATAGACCTCCCTATCCACCTTACAAAAGACAATAACTAAACTGGCCAAACACCTAAAATGTTTCGTCTTTCTTGGGAACACATGCAGATTTACTTTGCATGTCAAAGCCGTTAAAAAAAACCACAGCATATCAAAACACAAGAGAAGGTACCTTATAAAAATCCTATAAACTCAAAAGTAGGAAAACCTAATGTTAAGGCAATCTGGAAATGACCCTTTTGGTTTTAAGCCCCAGGGGATCCATACTACCTTCATCCACTAGCAAGCAATTCGAGTGTGACAATGAGAAATCCCTTAGATATAACAATTAGATATAGCAGAATAATGCAAAGATTGAAATTGAGGTTTACTTACTAGAATGTGGCGGTAACAAACATCCTTATCCTCGTTTGAAAAAGCCGAGTAGTCCAACACTTGAAGGGATAGATATTGTCTGGCAATGACCCCAATTTCTGTCGTGAAGTATTGTGAATCTGGGCCAACTGCTTGATTTTTCCCCTTTGGAATGTTGACTTTGATCTTTCCCCCTGCCCTTATAATCTTCAACAATGCAAGTCCCCTTGTCTTACCACGACCTCTCCTAGTCGTGGTTGATGCTAGTAACAAAACATAAAATATGTGGCAGTATCATGCAAATTCATAACCATATTTTTTTTTGGGTAAGCAATATTCATAACCATGTGTATCTAGAAATATCTAACGCCAATGACCAGGTACATAAGCTGAAAACTCACTTGTGCTCCCAGTGGTGGTGTTTACAACAAAAGGCTCTGAGTAGCTTGTTGTACCAGGCAATGATGGTGACACTGGTGTGGGATCAGTATGCATAATAGTTGATGGTGTAGTTAACTGTAGTTGAGGTCGACCTGGTGCCATTATGATGTGAGTTCCTACAAGTATTACAAAAAGATTAATTTATGGCTAGAATGCCATTATTTGAACATGTAAAATATCTTACCTCGTACCTCTTGACAAGCAACTACAGATAGTGAAAAATAGTACAACAACAACAATCTGAAACCAAAATTTATTAATAAGGAACTCAAATAACGCAGCAAACATAGAGGAGTTACAAAAATTTTCAAAATGAATAAAATTGAATCATGTTTCAGCATAAAAAAGAAAATAAATTAAATCACATTTCAATATCAGCATCATCATCTGTGTCTAGAACTTCTTCTTGATCATCATAGTACTCTTGCACCGTGTCATCTTTCTCATCACTACTATCATTATTAATGACAGCATCATTTCCCTCTGATAGTCTGGCCAATGCTATGTTCTTTTCAATAATTGTGGCATCGACTTGATTTGGGGCTATATCTTCTCTATGTAATTTCCCAATGTCTTCTTCATTAGGAACAGTTAAGTCAACTCCAAGCAACTCATATTGTTGGTATGCCTCATCATCATCAATACGCATTTTCTCTTCATCTTTATCTTCCCTTTATGCCTCAGGAACATCATATAAGTTCCTTGGTTGGATCTTCTTCACAACTTGCCAAGAATCCTGTAACTTAGTGTCGACAACATAAAAGACTTTCTCATCTTGAGATGCTAGCACAAAAGGGTCATCATTGTACCATTTGTGAGATGCATTCACACTTGTGAAGTGCTCATCTATATGTATTCTATTTCTTCTATTACTAATATCCCACCATTCACACTTGAATAGGAAAACCCTATTCCTTCCACAGTAGGTTAACTCAATAACATCAGTCAAAACACCATAGGAAGCTCCACACGATTGAATTTTGTCTCAACCCCATGAAGATACATTGAGCAGAATGTTAGACATTCATTATCTATATAAGCTTCTGCGATTGAACCCTCTGGGCGTGCTTTTATTGCGAACATGCTTCTTAAGAGTGGATAAGTACCTTTGGACATAAAATGGACAACGATAATCATCACCACATGTGCATATATATATATATATATATCCAAGTAGACTATCATCCTTATGGGTGCATAAAATCATAAAACTTGTTGACATACCTTTCAATTGGATACATCCATCTATATTGCACTGGTCCACCAACAATTGCTTCCTTCGGTAGGTGAATTGCTAAGTGCACCATTACATCAAAAAATGACGGGGGAAAGATTGTCTCAAACTTGCAGAGTATCACTACGATATCTTTTTCCAACTGCTCTAGCACTTCCAATTTTAGTGTCTTACAACATAACTCCTTAAAAAAGAAGCATAATTGAATTGTTGATGTACACATCCTTAGACAAGAATCCACGGATTGCAATAGGGAGTAAACGTTGTACAAGAATGTGGCAATCATGGCTTTTCAATCCAGATATCTTGCATTTTCTAACATTCACACATCTAGAAATATTAGCTGCATACCCATCTGGAAATTTCACTAATTTTAACCATTCGCAGAATCTCTTTTTCTCATATGAAGATAAGGTATAACAAGCAGGCGGCACAACAAATTTATTACCAACTGACTTTAGGTGTAGTTCTTTCCTTATACCCATTAATGCTAAATCCATGCGAGATTTCACATTGTCTTTTGTCTTCCCTTCTACACTCATCAATGTGTTCAGCACGTTATCGCATATGTTCTTCTCAATATGCATGACATCCAAATTATGTCGCAATTTTAATGTTCGCCAATATGGCAATGAGAAGAAAATGCTCTGCTTTGCCCAATTCAACTCCACATCAGTATGTATATGTTTCTTCTTATTGGGTGCCTTTCCGAACCTAACTTCTTTGGCTTATTTTAGTTGTTCTAACACATCATCCCCAGTTAGGTCCTTAGGCTGCAATCTCTTTTTATATTTTCCATCAAATTTGTAACTCTTGCACCAAGGATGATTAGTTGGCAGGTAACGTCGATGTCCCATAGAACAAATCTTCTTTCTATGTTTTAGTGATATAGAAGATGTCTCCTTATTGCAAGTTGGACATGCCTTGAACCCTTTTGTGCTCCATCTAGATAGGTTTCCATAAGCAGGAAAATCGTTTATAGTCCATAAAACTGCCGCATGTAAATTGAAACTCTGTTTGCTAAATGCATCATACGTTTATACACCATCTTCCCATAGCTCTTTTAACTCATCTATTAATGGACGCAAGTATACATCAATATCATTTCCAGGTGCTTTCGGTCCAGGAATAAGTAAGGACATAAACAAAAATGGATCTTTCATGCATTTCCATGGCGGGAAATTATATGGCACTAGCATTACAGGCCACATGCTATAAGAATTGCTCATGTTCCCAAAAGAATTGAAACCATCGCTAGCTAGACCAAGTCGAATATTACGTGGGTCCTTGGCAAACCAATCATGCTCCTTATCAAACTCCTGCCAAGCTTTTGAATCGACTGGATGCCAAAGTACATTCTTATCATTCTACCCGCTTTTCTTTAGGCCATCTCATATCTTCAGCAATCTTCCGTGACATAAAAAGCCTTTGCAACCTTGGTTTGAGGAGAAAATACCTCAGTACCTTTTGAGGAATTTTTTTACCCTTTCCTTCATGATATTTATATCTACCCTCACCACATTCTGGACACTCATTGCACTTTTCATACTCATTCCAAAACAAAACACAATCATTCTTACATGCATGTATGGGCACATAGCCAAGGCACAACTCCCTCATTATATTCTTAGCCTCGTAATAGGATCTTGGCACTGATGCACCATCAGGAAATACATCCTTCAACAATTCAAGCATCATAGTGAAAGATTTATTACTCCAGTGGTTAGTTACCTTTAAATGAAGTGCTTTGATAAGGAAAGATAGCTTTGAGTACTTTTGGCAACCTGGGCAAAGCTCATGTTGAGCATCTTTAAACAAACTAGAAAAATGATTACTAGATGTTTGAGGATTGGGGATGTTAGGTCCTTCCCCTTGTAGCATGTGTGGACTATGACTTCTAGTTAGTTCCTCTACAAAATTATTCATGTATGTTCCTATATGTATATCTTCCAACATTTCTTGCATGTCATCAATGTTATCATCTTCATCGACCGCCATAAAGTCATCATCGTCGTCATTATCATCATTGATTGGTTCGTAGGACTCCCTGTGATGTTCCCATTGAGTGTATGTTGGTTCTATTCCATGTTCAAAAATGTGGTCTTCTACCTCTTCTAAATCACAAAAGTAAACGTTGTTGCATTTCTTGCATGGACAGCGAATCCTATCCATTCCATCCATACGACTACGTGCCAAGTGCATGAATTGTTTTACTCCTTCAGTATATTCCTTCCCAAACCTATTTGTTAGAAGCATCCAACTCTTATCCATATCTATTTCCTTATCATTATTCAAAAAGATAAAATCATGTCTTTTTCTTTTTACTATATGTATGCATCAAGAAAGCCAAGGATATATGAAATCATTGAGGATTAAAAATAAATTAAAAAAAAATAGGGAAAGTAGTACGTAAGAAGTAAATAAATAAAAAGAAAGAGTTTCAACTAGTTATTTGGATAATTGAGAATATTTAAGCAGTATACACATAACTGTGTGCTGAAAAAAGTGATACATTAATTTTACAAAAAGTACATATGTTTTTGGCTACTCAACTAGTTTCCAGAGAGTTTTTGGACACTTTTTCAATTAATTGCACATTGTCAAACGCACTAACAACCAAACACACACACACACATACACACACACACACATACACACATACACAAAAAAGTGCTGAAAATTTTCACAACACTTAATTGGGTTATCAATCATGCCCGTAGTGTTAGTTTAATTCCTAGTAAGCTACAAGAAATAACTACATATGTTTAAATAATTCCAATGGGAATAGGAAATAAAATTACAAAGTATTTTTAAAAAGGTGACAAATTAATCTAATACACAATTGCAAACAGGGGCGGACCCATAGAGGGATCCAGGGGGGCGGGGGGCATGGCCCCTGCAAAAAAAAATTAAAAATTTTGAGGGTCTATATAGAATTTTGAAGATTTGAAAATATTTTACATAGTGGCCCCCCCAAATTTGTGACTTTACGTACATGTGGAGGTTCTTAACACATAGTGTCCACTTGACTTTCATTTTGTTGAAATGGTAATGTGTTAGGAATCACATTTGGGGATGAAAAAAATTTGGGAAGAATAACATTGCAGGATTAATAACAATATCCACTAGTGTGACCGTGTGACATTAAAAGTCCCTATTAATAGTGAAGGGGAAGAGCAATATTCCCTTATATAGCTCAGGAGATAAACAATGTCTAAATCTAATTTGCCACAACTACTCGTTCGACCCTCTGTCTCACTTAAAAATAAAAAATATTTATAAATGACCCAAAAAAAATTTCTCGGGGGCACCCGCATGGAACTTACACCCCCCCTAGCACAAAATCCTGGGTCCACCACTGATTTCAAACTCACTAAATTTCACTTTTGCTGATATATTGTTATACACATGCTCTAAGCATTCCAAAGTCTGTGCTTATCTGCTTCTCTATGAAATTAAAAATCACTTGTACAAAAGTATTCAGTCACTATCACTTTCCATAAAACATTGGGCATAATAGAAATTAGCTTTTAATTGTATTTTATTTGTGTAATAAATAAACTAAATTGACTATTATCTAACCAAGTTCTTCATGCCTTGATCTCGATACATGATTATAGAAGCACTATTGGATTCAGAAACAAACAAAGAAAATTTAAGGGATTTGTTTAGAGTGAACAAAGAGAATCATGAAAGATAAAGAGAGTATGGACAACAAGAAATTTAGATTGATAAGAGGGCAAACATTAAAATAATAAACATTAATTAAATACAAGATGAGTCTCTATAATGGTAATTGAAACACAGGGACATCTGGACATATATGCACATCTGCCTATATGTATAAGCACAAACACACACACGCGCACACACACACACACACACATATATATGTATATATTTAAGTTTTGAAAATTACCAATTAGCAAAAATAAATAAATAAAAATAATTAAAAAAATACGTCATAGTGGTTTAGGATCTGTCATACATATTAGTGGTTTGGATCCTAAAATGTTATAGTTAGATCCAAAAATGTTGTAACTTTGAAATCTTTGGTTTTAGTTGCAACATTTTGACACTACTTTATTATAAATTTTTTTTAACAACACTTTAATTTTCATTAAAATAAAACCCCAAAAGGGGAAAGATACATTAAGACATCACATTCAAAGAAACACCCAAGCAAGCCCAAGATGCTACGTATCCGATCGACAAACAACCCCCAATTCAAACAAAGCCAAGTTAAATACAATCCTCTATATTGAAATCCCAAATCAGAACCAAAACTCCAAAAAACAAAAGCCATCCAAGCAGGACAAGCTCCAAAAGCCATCCAGTCAAGCCACTGTGTATCTTATTAGGCAGAATAAGCAAAGAAGCCTATATATATAAGATATATATACACATAGATGCCCACACAAATCTAGAGAATGTGTCAAAACCCTATGTTTCTTTGAGGGTTTATGGGTATTGAAAAAACTAAATTGCTAAAGTTTTCAACACCCCCAAAATTAAAAAGCTAAAGATTTTGAAATAAATAGTAGAGAGAGTAAAGAGAGTACTGGTGGAGGTTGTCGATTACGGGTCGTGGTTGAGGCGGACACACCAACAATGGTGATCGAAGTCTTCAACTGAGACTTTCAATTGACTGATTTTCTTGCTGCCATGAGAATCTGCTTTTGGGGGAATGTCGATTGAGAGAGAGGCTAGGAAGTTAATCATATTTTGAGGAAGAATCGTGCGAGAGATTGCCGGATGGGTTTTGGCGGTATTTTGTTGTGAGCCAAAATCCCTCTAAAATATTTAAGGGGTAATTTGTGAGGAGGTAATACAATTAGTCATTAAAACTACCATAAAAAATCATGAAAGATTTGTAGTGGCAAAAATCGTGGGTCACAATATCGTTTTCCGCAATAACATCAGCGATGGAGTAGATTTTCTCATTAATTATTTTTTTTTTTGCCTTTTTTAGGGATGAATTTCTATCTTCCTAATTGTTTATCCCAAAAAAAAATTGGCGCTGGAGGGAATTTTTTTGCCTTATGGTTTTGTGACAGAATATTCGAGACAATTGATTATTTGTCACATAATAAGTAATTTTCCCATCATTTAGTGATGACGAATATATTCTTCACTAAAAGGTAATGATGTATAATGACAAATTATACTTTGGCACAAAAAAGTTCGTCATTAAATAGGGAATTTCTTGTAGTGCTCATTAATTACGCATCACGTCTTTTACTCTGCTCTGTCTCTCAAATTTGAATCTCTCTCTCACTCTCTCTCTCTCTACCCAATCTTGGATATTGGAACTCCCTCAAAAAAATTTGAATCTCTTAATCTCTTACTCTCTATCTCTCTAAACCCTTTTTCCCTCACTCACTCACTCTCTCTCTCTCTCTCTCTCTCTCTCTCTCTCTCTCCCTCTCTCTCGCCGAGGCTACTCTCTCCCTCTCTCGCCACTGCAGCCACCGTCATGTTAGGATTGTGCCTAAAATTCCATTAGTAGAATTATTCCCTAATCATGATTTGATTCCTTATTTCATGGTTTCCTTGTCAAATAATGATTCCTTTGATGGTGGAAGTTACCTATTTTATATAGGAATGTTTGTGAGAGTATTCCTTTTGTACAAGACTTACCATATGGGTAAATCCTTCTACAACTAGGATTGTGACTCTACAATCTATATAAATATAGGGCTTACTCAAGGGATTGATAAGATTGGTTGGAAATCTTCTACATACACAAGAGAGGGCTGCAAACTAGTGAGGGAGATTAGTTTCTAGCAATTGTGTATGTCATATAACTTGGTCGGAGAGTTATACACATGTGGTCTTGAGTACTTGTAATCTTTATATTAATCAAGGTGATCGCCTTTGCACGTGGACGTAGGCATTGTTGGGCCGAACCACATTTAAATCTTGTTGTGTTGGTTTGCTTGATTTTTCTTTCGTAGTTCTGTCGTTCTTGTTCTGTTTATCTCTATCTTTATGGGTGTGGTTTTTCTTGTTGTGATTATGGGCCCCAAGTAGTATCAGAGCACGGTTGAGAATCCATGGCAGCTGGAGATAGTTTGCTAGGGGATATGCGAATGGCATATGGCAAGTGCGTATGAAGGATGCCTTGGTGTAACAATGTATAGAGGATGCATTGTGCGGTGAAGATGACAAGCCAGACGTTGGTGATCTCAAGTTCATGGGGGATGTGAACTTGAGTAATAGTGTAGCTGAATAGCTTGAGGGATGGCTAAAGTGATGCACTATCGATGTAGAAGTTGAAGATTACAAGATGAAGACTCTGAGGACTGATGGGAAGGAATTTGAGGCAAGATGAAGATTGTTAGGATTGTGCCTAAATTTCCATTAGTAGAATTATTTCCTAATCATGATTTGATTCCTTATTTTGTGGTTTCCTTGTCAGATAAGAATTCATTTTATGCTAGAAGTTACCTATTTTATATAGGAATGTTTGTGAGAGTATTCCTTTTTGTACAAAACTTACCATAGGGGTAAATCCTACTACAACTAGGATTTGGACTCTACAATCTATATAAATATAGGGCTTACTCAAGGGTTGATAAGATTGGTTGGAAATCTTATACATACACAAGAGAGGGCTACAAACTAGTGAGGGAGATTAGTTTCTAGCAATTGTGTGTGTCATATAACTTGGTCGGAGAGTTATACACGTGAGGTCTTGAGTGCTTGTAATCTTTATATTAATCGAGGTGATCGCCTTTGCACGTGGACGTAGGCATTGTTGGGACGAACCACATTTAAATCTTGTTGTGTTGGTTTGCTTGATTTTTCTTTGGTGGTTGTGTCGTTCTTGTTCTGTTTATCTCTATCTTAGTGGGTGTGGTTTTTCTTGTTGTGATTGTGGGCCCATTCCCAACACGTCACCATCGCCACCGTAGACTACCAAAGCCCCGATTAGAGGTATGTACAATTACCCTTTTGCAATCTCTAGCGTTTTAGCACCTATCGGGTTTATGCATCCCAAATTCTTTTTTTTTTTTTTGACATTCCAATCCATCAATCCATCCAGTGGTTAGTAAGTAAACTCACTACTTCAAAGGGAGTGAGGCTAAGTATTTTGTGTAAATTTTTATTGCTGATAGTGGTTGAATCAATTGCTTTGTGATTCTTATGTTTTCAACTTTTGAAGGGGTTGAATAAATTTCTATTTTCAATTTTTTGGGCTATTACCTTAACAGAGGACTGTTTGGTTGATGGGTTTGAGAAAGGTGCACTTTTAGCTTCCGATTTGGAAAATTCATGCATTATAGCATTTGTTGCATGATTGATAGGTTTAAACAAAATGTTTTCCCCAAGCCTTGACACTGAAACCCTAACTTTTTTCACAAATTGGTCAATTTTTTAAATTAACCATCTAGGTGTTCCTGAGGTGAATATTGTATTTTATAGAAATTACATATATTGAACATTGAGTGTGCCATAAATATCAGTTTGTTGTTGTCCAAATGGTTGAAATTTTCAAATTCAATTTTTTTGTTTTGAAATTGTGAAATTTTTTTTGGTGAATCTATAATTTCAAATGATCTTCAATGTTCACTCTACTGTAGTAAATAATTTATATTTTCTGTCTTTAAGGGTCTTGGTTGCTTTTGTTGCTAAGTAGCATTAGCTAGGAGAAGATTTTGGGTCTACATTTTCTTTTTAGAATGGTATGACAAATTCTGGACTTGTAAACATTGTCCTAGATATGCGTAGCATATATTGCTTATCAGCTTGCTTCATTAAAAACAAAACCAATGTTTGTCTCATTTTTTCACGTAAAGAGTAAAGTTTTTTTCTTTTTCTTTTTTGTTTCGTTTTGTTTCATTGATTTTCGGGATTTTATATGTTTTTTAGCCTCATGTAATGACTATGCTTCTTTAGGTTCACATGCATTGTGCTCAAGAAATGAAAGGTACATTCTATGAGAAAATCAAGGAAAACAAAATAAAATAGTGATATTGAAATCTGAATAGGCTTTACTTACCACAAACTGTTAGCTTGAATAACTTCGTTTGTCACCTCCTATGGAGGATTTGAGTTCAATTAGGATAAAGTGGATCACTATTGTTGGCCCAAAAATGGAAACCTTAGAGGGGGGGTGAATAAGGTGTTAGCGGAAATTAACCTTTTAAAACAAAATTGCAAATTAAAACACAATCACAAGCAATTAAGTAAAGAGAGAAGGGAAGAGAAACTTGCAAACCGATTTTTCAAGTGGTTCGGCAATCGTACCCCGCGGCCTACGTCTGTAATAACCTACATTTTCATTGCATTTTTATATTTAAATTCAAAATTTTATTATCTGTGAGGTCACGTTTTATAACCTTATGGCCTATTTTATTGTGCATTAAAATTCTTTTGGGGTCAAACTGCAATTTATAAATTTAGTAACACCTGTGTAAATTTCAAATCTGTATTTCAAAACGGTGGAATTATTTCTTTTAAACTCAAACTGTATTTTTATAAAACCAGAAAATCAATTCTTACGTTAAACCGAATTTTCTGTATTTTTGTGACGAACACTGCGTCACAAAACTACCAGTTTACTTTCAAAACTGTCCGCGCTGTGCTAAAATTTCACAGATTTTGAATTGATATAAAGTCGGACATGACATTTACTTTAATTTTATTAATGGAAAAGTAATCTTTTGATTGTGCTTTATTTGGCAATGAGTACCTTGCATGTGTAATTGTTAAGTCTATAGCTTAATTTCCAAACACCCACAAATTGACCCCTATATACTTGGCCCTTGGATCATCCGAGAGTGGTATAACTCCACTTATATGATGAAGATTTAGTGGGTATCTACACATTATGCACAATCCTATGAATCTACTAATAGTTTAGAAATTAGTGGTTAATTATTAGGTTTGTTAAACCAAAGTGGGTTTTAAGAAATCCTAAGAAATTCTTGGGCCCCAAGTTCATACTTGTTTTATATACATACACTACACCACATACACATCATTCTGCACATTCTTTGTAATTAATGGAGGATAGTGGATAGTGAATGGGATGTTAGGCCAATGTCTCTAAGTGGAGTTTGATTATTTATACACTCAACCACACTACACATTCTGCACTTCCAGCACAGAGAGTAATTCAGAATTCACAGAGAGTTAAGAGAGTGCAGAGAGTTCTTCAATTTTAAAGAGAGAGAGAGAAGAGCTCAATCCTCCATAGCCAAAGCTTGAAATTGGAAATTCGTAATTGTATTTCTTTCTCAACAACTTCTTCAATCTACATCACGGTGAGTATTACTAACTCACTCAAAATGTAACTCATTCCTTATTTACTGATTTAGGTAGTTAATTTTAACAGTAGCAGAATTTTGTTTTCAGATTTTTGTTAGGAAAACGAAGGAAATTTAAGATTCTGCTCGTGTTGTCCCAAGCAAAACTCGATTCTGCACACTTTTCGTCTAATACAATTTTCTCAGATTCTGCACCGTTTGGGCAGAAAACGAGGATTACAGTAGCAGATTGTTAATTTTTGCATGAAAGCTTGAAGCTCAAAAATAGTAATTTTTCAAACTTAACTAAAATCAATTCCGTGAATTGGGAATGAAAGATCTTAGTCCCAATAAGTTGTGGTTCGAATACTACGGCTTAATTCATCCGTATCGCGACGTACCGTTGATTTAAAGTTTTGTCACCTCTCGGTTTTACGTGAAATCCGAGAGCTACGATTGACATTTTTCAGCACTGACGACTTTTAGTAAAACGGCCATAACTTCCTCTAGGAAACTCGAAAACGCGCACGGTTTGAAGCGTTGGAAACTAGACTCAAAGAGCTTTCTGTTGATATGTAATTCATGTATACAAATTTTAACTCATTTTTGATGGCATTACTTCAAAGTAGACCCACTTGTGTTTCTAATAGCGATAAAAGCATGTTAAAGCATTCTTTGATGAATTCACCGGTTGTTTAATATAAGATTTGATTTCTTCTCGTATATCCATGGTTATCGTTCCCAGTACTTTATATTTCTATATTAAGTCACATATCATTCATGTGGAGTCAGTGCATGGTGAGTGTTGGTAGTATGGAAAAGAGTAATGGTAGTGTGGAAAGAGTATGAGTTTGAGTTGTGGTCGTAGTTGTGGTTGTGGTCGTGGTTGTGGTTGTGATTGTGGTTGTGGTTGTGGTTGAGATTGTGGAAGAGGGTATCTTTGAAATGCGAAGGTGGCAAATATGGACACTCCCTGACGCCCATGGAAGCGTTAAAGTGTGTGACGCCGAACTTGGACACTCACTGGCACCCATGGAAGTGCTAAAGTGTGGCCTACGGACACTCCCTGATACTCGAGTCTGGATACTGTGTGAGGGGTTGCCCCGGTATTTGCATGGCGGTTAGGGTATTCAAAGTGTGAGGCAATGGACACTGCCTGGTACCCCGGACCAAAGTGTGAGGCAAACTGGACACTCCCTGGCGCCCCGTTGCTAAAGTGTGGCTATCTTAGTGTTTCAAAGATACCAGGAGTAGGATAGTGGGTTGTTGGGTTTTGTCGAGAGAAAAGAGTCGGTTAGATGAGATGGTGCATCGTTCTCATACACGGTCACATATGTGTGAATTTATCTTTTAAATAATGTTGTGGTTATTTTCTAAATGAGCTCTTTATCTTAAATATAAACTTGTGGTTTTTAAATGGAAATGGGAAAAAGGTAAATGAGTATGTTTTACATTCAAAGCTATGTTTTTAATACTCACCAGCTTCTTGAAGCTGACGGCGTTGATGCGTCCTGGACATTCGTGTTCAGGTTTTGCAGGTTATAATCAGGAAGAACTTTATGACTATGCTAATTGAGAACAACTGCTGAGAAGAGAATTTACTTTTATATGCTTTAAGTTTATGTGCTCTAAGTTATGATTAGTTTTGTAATAAGGATGACTGTAATAGACTCTAAGTTATTGTTTTGTTTTCAAGGCGGTCTGTGCCTTAGTTGACCCCGTACCATAAGATGTAATAAGTTAGAAAAATTTTATAAGCCCTGATTGCTCTACTCTGATTAATGGTTTTATGTTTGGGACGGAATCGATCCTTCAAACTGTCGCGACCTACGGGTCCATAAAGGAAATTAAACGCTTTCCATATTTATGCTACGTCGGGGCGTGACAACGTCCACCCCTCAAGAACACCTCTAGAGGATTCCTTTAATCCGATCTACTTACGGGTGTAGACCAAACCGTTCCCGGAGCACTTACGGGTGTGCACCAAACCGTTACAAGAGCCTTCAATCTCTCCCAAAGAAGAACACCTCTTCTTTGCACACAAGGGTTGCTAACCCTCAACCTTTACAGTTGATTTTGATACAAATTGAACTCTCTCTCTAGAGTGGATAATACAATTAAAACTCACTACAATTTACTCTCAAAGAAATACAAATCACAAACTAGAGCAAATTGATAAACTCACACAACTAGGGCTCAATTGTGAATGATTAAGAATCAACAAGTTGTGTGATTGAAATAGATGTTTTCCAATAGATTGATCTACATAAAATGGTGTGGGAAAACATGTATTTATAGGCCAAGAAAGATTATAGCCGTTGGTGGCAAGTTTGGTAATTAAAAGCCCCTTTAAAAACTAGCCGTTATGCCTTTTCAGGTCGCTTCAGTCGACTGGAACATGAAGCAGTCGACTAGTCCTTGAAGCAGTCAACTGAGATGTGTTTACAGAGGGTTCTGTTTGCATTCTGCTCACTTTGGTCGACTGCATCGGGCCCTCAGTCGATTGCCCCTCCCTGTTTGACAGCCTAACACATCTCCACTAAAATGGCCATAACTCCCTCTACAAAAATCGGATTTGCGATCCGTTTGATGTTTTGGAAACTAGATTCAAATACCTTTCCAACCATATAAGATTCAACATTTAATTATTTTCCAATTGATTAAGGCATTTCTTTAAAGATGACCCACTTAAAATTTATTTCCAAAACTTTAACTTTTAGTGTTTGTTTGAGCCCCTATGAGTGTGAGATCAAGATGCCTTACAATGAAAGTCCTAGACTTCAACCAAGGATGAAATATCTTCAAGTCTTCAAGCTTGATCCTTGTTGAGCTCCTTGTAATCTTGATCTACATCAATTAAATCTTATGCACACAAAGATGTTAAAACATTGATACAATATTAATACATGAGATTATATGAGCATAAAAATGACTATGATAATAACAAAGAATGAATCAATATGAATCATGTAATTATCATAGCATATTTGACATCATCAAAACATAATTAAATATGCCTTGATATACCTTAAGGCTAACAACTATGTCTTAGTACTAGCCCGTAGAAAATATATCTGCCAATGGTTGACAAATGTATTGAATGCCTTTTTAAATCCCAGCCTTTATTTCTACTTAATGAATATGTAAACCTCATATTTCCTTTGAATTCCAAGCACTAATACGGGCTGCCATATTAGAAATGTTTTAGACTCACCATCGAATTGAAAGTTAGGCACAAATGTTGTAAAATCAGTTTTGGTAGTTTAGGGAGTAAAGTGTTGTAGCCGAAGTGCTTTCGAAATTAGGAAACTCTAGCTTTTGTGTTTGAGTGAAAGACATCAATTTAAAAAAGAAAAAGAAAAGAGCATTATAGATATGTGTTTGCTTAGGCTTTGTGATCACCTAAACCACTTATGTTGTTTGTTTAGGCTATGCTTGGTTCATTGACTTAGTGAAGGAAAAAACAACAAAGCGGTTAAAAAATAAGAAAAAAGTAGACCTTTGCTTGAAAAAAGAAATATATAGTACTGTTAACGTAAATTAAGAATTTTAAAATTTGTGAGCCATTCTTATTCCTAATTCTTGATTAATGTAGGGTTATCGAGAGCTTGAACACTATTGTAGCTAACCAATCCTCCTCCATTAAAAGAAGATAAAAATTAAGTCAAAAGCATGAGAAGAATTTTAAGAGATTACAAACTGTAATTTGAGCTAAACACAACATGGGGTGTAAGGATAATGTCCACTACAGTCACTCTTAAATCACAAGCTGCCATAATTTTTACTTCCTCAACTCAAGTATTTTTTTATCTTCCACTTCACCTACTGAACACTCCATATAATATTATTGTTCTGGCTATTTCTTGAGTGTTGGACCCTCCATAAATCCCCAACCCTATGGCAAAATATTTACTTTAAGCTTTTCTAGGCACTTTAAAAAATCTTACCATTGGACTATTATATGATTGTTAATATTTTAAGGGGCGCTCAACCATAGCACCCTATTATGTAAACTCTAGTAGTTAAAACCCAAGGCCCAATATTTTAAAGTAACAAGCCCTTCCCCTACAAAAAAGACCAAAATGACCTAATTTCCTATGAGAATATGAAAATATATATACCCTATTCTTCTATAGAGAAAAAGTAATGACGAAGATAAATGATATTATACATATATATAGAGCAAAAAGGGGTGGTGATGGTGGTGGCGATGGTGGTGGTGGTGGTGGTGGCGGCGATACACACACACACATACATATACATTCACACGTACATACATATATATACACACAGACAACTGATATTATCTGTGTGTATATGTGTATATATATATATCATCTTCTTCTTCTTCATGATGGTGGTGATGGTGGTAACAATGGTGGTGGTGGTGGTGGTGGTGTTGCGATGGTGGTAGTGGTGGTGATGATGATGGTGATGTCATTGGTGATGGTGACAACGATGGTGAGGGTGATGGCATTGGTGGTGGTGGTGGTGGTGGTGCAATGGTGGTGATGTCAATGGTGATGGTGATGACGATGGTGATGGCGATAACATATAATATTATCTATTGCTCTATTATGAAATAGATAATATTATCTGTTTTGAACCAGATAACTAAGGAAAAAGAACTGCTCATCTACGAAGACGACAGAGAAGAAGAAAATGATGATGAAAATGAAGAAGAAGAATAGGAAGATGATGAAAATAGAATGTAAAAAAGCATATTTGCTGTTGAAAAACACATACCATTACTATTTTGTTGTCTGATTTGCTTTATATCAAATGAGGTCTCTATTTACCTGTTCAGGAAAATAGATAATATTATCTGCTGTGTACAACCTTTTACATAACATACAATTGTTTGATCTCTTGCACATTATTGACAGCTTTATTTGTTCTACATTATGCAATTTTTACTTTTGCAATGCTAATTATCTGTACAACTTATGTTTTCTGTAATTTGGTGACAAATTTTAGCAGATATTAATATTATCTGTTGGGCGACAGAACTCTATTGGGCAACGAAACTCTGTTGTGAAATAGATAATATTATCTGTTTTAAACTAGATAATATTATCTGTTGTGAACCAGATAACTTTATCTGATATACATTATAGATAAATATATGTGTTCTAATTAGCAACTAAAACTCTTGTACACAACAAAAAACATTATCTATTGTTCATATCGTATTCTCTGTTGTGCATTACAAATTCTATTGTCCAACAGATAATATTATCTGTTAGTAGATTTTGATAGATAAAATCCGTGAACCAAAAAAGCTTAAATTAAGGCTCAAAATGAGATGTTTTTTTTTTATAAAATTATGAGTGAACTACGTAGATCTTGAAAAAATAAATGAAAGAAATCCCAAAAGCCCAAAGATGAGAAAGTTATGGCCATTTTAAGTTGATTTTTTTTCCAAACAGATAATATTATCTGTTGAGCATGATAGATAATATTGTATATCTGTGAAATTATCAGTTTTGATAATATAATCTGTTGAGCATGATAGATAATAACATCACAATGGTGCTGTTATGAGGGTGGTGGTGGTGGTAGTAGTACTGGTGCTGAGGTGGTGGTGGTGGTGGCGGTGGTGGTGGTGCTGCGAAATTATCTATTTTCGAAAATAGATAATATTGTCAAAACAGATAATATTGTGGTGCTAGTGGTGGTCATGGTGGTGATGTGATGAAGCAGCCAAGAAGGAGGAGTGAAGAAGAAGAAGAAGAAGAAAAAAAAAAAAGGACCGAAGAAGAAAAATGATTAGGAAAAAAGAACAAAAAATGAAGGGAGTTATGAATAGGAAGAAGAATATTAACAACAAGAAGAAGATAACGATGATGAAAAAAAAGAAGAGAGTGAAGAAGAAGAAGAACGAAGAAGAAAAATGATTAGAACCAAAAATGAATAGAGTTACGAACAAGAAGAAAAAGATAACGCTAAAGAGAGTGAAGAAGAAGAGGTAAGGTTAAGAAGAAGAAGAAGAAGTTTATAACAGATAATATTATATGTTTTTGCCACTTTATAACAGATAAAATTTCATGTTTTGTCACTTTACAACAGATAATTTACTTTCTTTTGCCAGTTTATAACAAAAACAGATAATATTATCTATCCCAAACAGATAAAATTTAACAGATAATATTATTTGTCTAGATCATAATATTTGTTTTCTCTATATGAGGCTTAAAATTATCAGTTTTTTCAAAATTTAGCAACTCCAACACATAGGTCTTGACAAAATGCATGAAATCAAAAAAAAAAAAAAAATTCACCAAAAAGACCAAAAAATATTGTGGTAGTTTTGCAAACAGATAATGTTATCTATTTGACAAACAGATGTTATCTGTTTGTCAAACATGTAATATCAACTGTTTGTAGGTATATATATCATCTTCTTCAGTGGCGATGGTAGTGGTGGCGGTGCAATGGTGGTGGCGATGGTGGCAGTGGCGGTGCAATGGTGATGGCGATGGTGGTGGTGGCAGCGATATTATCTGTGTGTATATGTATATATAGATATCTATATATATCATCTTCTTCAGTGGTGATGGTGGTGGTCATGGTGTGATGGTGGTGGCGATAGGGGTGGTCTCGTTACGAAGGTGGTGGCGGTTGCGGTGTGATGGTGATGGTGGTGGTGGTGGTGATGGTGGTGGCGATGGGGGTGGTGGCGGTCTCGCAACGATGGTGCTGGTGATGGTGGTGCTGGAAATGGTGATGGTTGTGCTGGCAATGGTGATGGTGGGGATGGAGAAAATGGCAGTCACCGGCATCGGGCGATTTCATCGATGTCGGGGGCAACATAGCCATTAAAATAGATAAAAATAAATAAAAAAATAAAATACAAAAATGGGTTTTTGGTTGCAAACTTAAAATGCGCGTGGGCTTTAGATTAAACAAGAATTTGACTGGATTTTGCACATTATTGACTAATTCTAAGGGGTTTATTTCCAAATTTCCCATATTTTAATGGTTGGTTATAGCTTATAATGTTGTTTGACCGTTTGTATTGAATTGGTTGAACAAGATGAGGTGTTGAGAATCTATTAACATATCCAAAAGTTGGGACCAAGAGCCTTCATCTAGCCTATCCAAGTGGCACTCTCCTTTGGCTTCTATTTTTCCACGTGGCATTTTGTGAATTTTTCCCACTTCTTAATTTTTTTGCTTTGTTGTATAGATTTTTCCTTTTAATGGTATGAATACATGTATCTCTCTATTTTTTGAACACAGTTGATAATGTTTTACAATGACCAAAGTTTGATTTATTATGGCTCAATTTCCAATGTTCTCTCCTTCCTTAATGTGCCATGCATGTACAGTTTTTAAAAAATAAAAAATTGCAAGAGTAGTTGTTGGTACATTTATTTTCGTTTATTTTTGTTGGCAAGTAACATATTTTGGTTCATGTATTAGTAAATACATACAATAGTTCAATTGTGTTCAGTGTATGTTCATGGCAATAATTAAAAAAAAATGTATATATACTCATGTGTGTTATAAATATAATAACTGTGGCACAAAACCAGTTTGACAATAGAATGGACAAAATAGGGGCTCCTATAACTACATCCTTTTGATCTTGATCAAGTGGTCCACAACTCACTCAGACAACTCTTCCATCTCCTGTACACACACACTATATCTCTTCTCAACATTTATTAAAATCTCAGTCTTTCTCTCTTCCTTCCTTCTCTCCCTCCTCTCTCTCTCTCTCTCTCTCTCTCTCTCTCTCTCTCTCTCTCGCCAACCACCGTCGACTGGCTACCGGAGCCCCTGATTGTGTTTCTCTTCACTTATTCTCTCTCTCTATGTGTGTGCGTGCGTGTGTGTGTTTGGTTTCTAATCATTTGATTTTTCAATATGTAGATTGGGAGGTATGTTCATTTGACTAGATTTTTCAATTTGCAGATTGTGTGTGTGAGTGTGTGCGCACGTGCGCGTGAAGGCGTCATTATTTATGTATCTAAATTTTGGTAACTTAGGTTCACTCTTTCAAACTTATTTTCTTTGTTTCAAAGGGTTACCTGAATCACAGTTGTTCACATTATTTCAAGCTGTACTTTTTTTCCCTTTCTTATTTTGGGTATTTATTCTAGGTTGAGTTTTTTTTTTGTCTGTCTGTCTTTCTTTTTTCTCTGTTTATCTATTTTGCTTAAGAGTGAGTTGCAAAATTTAACAGATGTCAAATTTCCTCTTTCATAGAGTGGTCCAATTAATTTTTTGGTCCATGGGCATGGGCAAGTCCCATCATTAATTTGATTTCGTATACCAGGTTGACCTCAGTTTATACTTACAGGTTGCTATAACAAAAATGTGGTTAGGATGTTTCATAGGCACCAAATTTGAGTTCAGTTTATACTTGCAGTTTATACTACACGTTCCCAAAGTTTATAGTTGCAGGATGTTTCCTCTAAATCATAGGCAACAAATTTCGGAATGGTGAATTTTTTAAAATGTGGTGCCTATTTGGATTTATGTTTGTCCACGAAGCTAGAACTTTGGGAACATGTAGAATCGGTTTATTTTTAACTCTACATATATCTTTGTCTCTATTTGTCATATCTTTGTATTCTTTGTTTTCTCTAACTCATTTGTGTAAGCCCACACAACATTCAGTCAAGGTAGTTGCGAGAAGCCTTAGTTTGGCCCCCTATAAAGTAAAATATATGCTTACGAATATGAATAAAAAGGTTAAATGCAAGAGAGGCTTTATTAAAACATTTGGCCCAAAGGGTTTCTTTTTTTTTAATTAAGGCTCATTAGAGTTTGCATTTTTTTTTGTGCCTTCTTGATAAGTTGTTTTATTATTTTAAAAGCCTTCATGGACTTCCCCAAATGTTGTCTATTTTTTTATTTTAATTTTTTTCTCCTTTTGGGATGGTTCATTGTGCCTAAAGAATCAATGTCATTATACACCACCTTTGTTGATATATTATGAGTTGTTCATTTTATGTCAACTTAAAACATGCCTCTTCAGTGGTCCCATGCTTTTTTTTTTTGGGCAATGCTATGACATACCCAAAACACACACGCAAATACACACCCTACTCACATCACTCCGGTGGACTCCACACTGACAGTGAACCCCGCAGTCTCTTTCTCTCTTCCCATTAGTCCGCCTTAGGGTATGGACTTGGGTGTGTGGGTTTTGGGTGTGTGACGTGTGTCCCAAACATTACCCTTAATATTTAAACCACCTCTTTAATCCTCATGGGTTTGAAGATAAACCATTTTAGTTATAAAAAAATAAAGAAAATAGTTCAAACCATTTTAATTTTATTTTTAGTTTTTTTAGTTTTTTGATTTCTTAAAATCTTTATTTCTTGAAATCTCTCATTCTTAGCATTGAATCTAGGGGTGGCCATGGGTCGGGTGAGTCGGGTTTCACCCCCATCCGACCATCCATTCAAATCCCATAGGGTTGCTGGTTTATAATCCATCATACATCTGTCAAGTTAAGTGGAACCTACCCGTAGGTTTCGGGTTGGTTTTCGGGTGAAAAACCGAAAAAATGAACATATGTAATCAACAACTAGATTTAGGTATGAAAATCATTATATATATACACACAGAGGGAGAGATCTATATATATACACACACACACACAGAGATCTATATATATACACTTAGATCTATAGAAGTATATATACACACAAATCTATATATATGTACACACACATATCTATATATGTATATGTACACACATATATTGAGAGATAGAGAGGGGTTGTTGTGACTGTAAGGAAGTGATGGAATTTTGTTTAAGAGAATGACTCATTCTGAATGAGTGAGTGAGAGAATGATTCAATACATATATTGTGTTTTCTTAGTTTTCTATATGTGGTCGGGTTGGGTCGGGTGATGTCGGTTTGGATTATAAAAACCGACATCCGAACCATAAGCAATCGGGTGTAGCTCGGGAAAACCATGACTCATCCGACCATCCGCCAAAACCACTCAAATCCCTTCGGGTCGATCGGGTTGGGTCGGGTTGGTCGGGTCTCGAGTTGGGATGGCCAGCCCTAATTAAATCCTCCGGCAAAATTTACCCTCTTTTGCATTTTTCTTTTCTTTTTTTTTTTTTTCTTTTTTCCTTTTCCTTTCCTCTTCCCCTTTGTATTTCATATTTTCAGCTTCATTTTCAGGTTGATGTTCTAACATTTCAGCTTCATTTCCTAGTTCTTAGTTTTGATTTGCAGGTTTATGTTTTAACGTTTCTTTATTTTTATTTTTTTGAGTGTGTGTTTTATCCTTGGGCTTAAATTTGTAACTATTTTTTTTATTACTACTAAGACCAACTGCAATGGTGTTGTAAAATGTAATGGATTTGTTATTTTTTTTTAGTCTCAGTTCATCATTGTGGGAGCCGGTTCATGGTCATTTGCTTCTCGCGGTCATTTGTTCAAGGTTAAGTTTTCTTGAATCTCATCTTTTTTTTTATTATTATTTTGACTATTATTGGGTCATTTGCTACTGATTGGTAGTCTTTCAACTACTTGCAATCATCTTTTGCTTTCCTTCCTATTGTTGACAGCATTTTAAGGGCAAAGGCTTAAAAGTTTTAACTATGAAAGTTTTCATAGATTTGTGTATATTTTCATAGTTCTATTTCCGCTCTCTTAGAGCATTGATTTCATAAACCACGGATTTTCATACCTTTTTCTTTGTCAAGAACCCAACTTTAATCATTACACACATATTTAGCATATGCAACATTTAGACCAAAAATTCTTGGTTTTGATTGGTTGATAGATATTAACCTCAACACATAGCTCATTACTAAGTTTCACAAACATAGTTTTGTTTTTTTTTTTTTTTTCAAATACTGCGATTTGCAAAAAACAGTGGTTTGCAAAAAACAGTTAAAATTTTACACTTTTAAGGTTTTTGCAGATTTAAATGAAAATATTGCAGTCCCTCAATCTTCTTAGCCAAACATAGCCCAAAAGCTGGTTTGTTGTATAAATAATTTTTTTATGTACTTTTACTCTTATTGTCAGGTACCCTAAAAATGGACAATTAAATCATCTGCGCTCACGTAAGAATGTTTATTATTTAAATTATAATTTTATGAAATTAGTCTACACCTTAAGATATTGTGTTACTTCATTTAAGGGATAATTAGTAATTAGTGCAATTTAGTAGGCTTTTATAGTAATAGCTCCAACCCAAATAACTTCTTGGTTATTAGTCAGTGTGTAATTATCCAGACGAAAATGCCCTCCAACAGGACCAACACATATACCGTGTGTTTGTAGTGTATCATCTTGCTTGATACTATAGTTTTTTTCCCCCAAACAACCGGTTGTTGTCCCTGATTCCTGAATCCAAGATGGAAAATCGGGGTTTTTTTTTTATTTTTAATATTTTTATTTTCAAACAATAATTTGACCATCGTTTCTCATTCATTTCAAAAAAATTCAAAACCAAACTCCATTTTGAGCTAAATCGATGATCGGAGAACTGTTTCAGAAAACCTCGATACATCGACATCGCCACCACGATCACGTTGACGACGATTAAATGGGAAAAAAAGGTATGTGATTTAGGGTTCTATTTTTCGTACCATCTGTCCGAAATTTCTCATGAACATGTAATATGGATTGGAAACTAGTTCATGTTTCTCTCCTATTCCGCAATTGCTTTTGTATGTAGAAAAAAAAAGGAATGAAAAAAGTAGGCTTTCGTTACCTCATTTTTTGATCGCTGCTCCGGCTTTTTAAAGAACTTCTTAGATTTTTGGTATTTATTTTGCTTTTCGATCGATTCCCTGCATTTTGATGTTGATAAATTTCCCAATGAAGTTGTGGTTTCTTTGAACACGACACAAGAATGTCGTTACATAAATCGCAGGTAAATATACATCCAGTGTTGTTGGGAACTTTCTTACTTCACTGTGTGAAATTGTATTAGAGGATAATTCTCAATATCAATTTCCTATGAATGAACTCGATTTCATTGATTTGGGAAATTTAGTGTTATCATGTTGTGAAGAAATTTTAGTATCACTACCTAAAAATATATGAACATGCGAGATTCTATAATGTGAAATTTCAAATGACAATTTGGTTGCGAAATTTCTCATTACAAAAACAATGTTGAGATATGTGAAATTCCTCTTCCACTATCATATGTAAGATATAGGGGGATTACTCATTTTGGGGGATGTTGGAATTTCTCATTTCATTTCCAAAATGTCTGGTATGTGAAATTTCACATACACTCTCAGATATAACATACGAGAAATATCTCGTTCTAGCAAAAATCTTGTTTTTAATTGTAATCTTTGTCTAGTATAAATGATAAATTTAATATAGCCCAATGGATGATTGAGTTGCTGACTTTAGATTGCTTATCCATGAAGCTATTGCCTAGAAGAGTCACGGAAAGCTCGTGATGGTTCCACAGTTTGTCAAATGGGACTTAATAAAGTTAAACTGGCTTCTGCTGTATAGGGGTATATCAATCCTAGACTCTAGTGAGGTGAGCAATGCACTCACCCCCAGTCACTTTGAGTTTGTTCATATGAAATTTCATGGTTAGCGCTACTGATGTGCAATCTCTCATTTGACAGTGAGAAATTTCAAACTATTTGTTCAACTAATTAGATCTATAAAAACATATAAAATTTATCAATTGTTAGTTATAAATTTCAAATTCATTGTTGAATTCGTGGTTTGGTCTACTGATATGTATGTTCAATCAACTTAGATTTCATGATGCATGTGGTCAAACATAAGAAATTTCACTGTTAATATTGTGATATTTAGATTTCAAACATGTGAAATTCTGTAGGTGAAAATACAAAATTTTCCATGGTATTGGACTACGAACTTTTCTATAACTTTTCTCGTGAAATTCCAAATAATTCGTAGGTCCATGCTTTCGAGCTGGAGATGACCTTGAATGAAAGAATTGTAAATGGTCCATTTACAAATAGAGTTCAAAGTATGGGACGATTGAGCAACCAGTTGCAAAGAAGGTAAAGGGTATGTTAACCTGAAAATATGAGAATGTTCATGACGTCAGCGACAATGCTGAAAGTTAAATGGAAGAAAGTGAGGATTATGTTGTTGAAGACAGTGAATCAACAACTGATGACAGTTTAACCTCAATAGCGGGGATAGTAGCGAAGAGTCCGACGAATCAATTCACGAGGGTGATGTTTTACAACACGATGGGTCCATATTGAATCATGCTAGTGGCCAAGAGTTCGGAGAAGCTGCTCAAAAACACCAAAAACGACGCAACATAACTCATCTATTTATTTTTTAGACATACAAATTGTGAATCATATGTTTTGGATATATGTATCATATAGTTTTGACCATGTAATCATGTATCTTGATGTTTTTGGATGTACATACCTCCTCTATCGTATATTTTGGAAATACGTCATTTTTTTTAACTATATACTACCAATCTCAATGTTAACAATGTCTAAAAGTGGGTTGGTGCGGAGGGGCTACTTTTCTTGAGGGGCTACTTGCTCTCTTGAATAGGGGTTTTTTTTCCTTTTCTTTTTAGGGTCTGGTTCTGTTTTGCTTTGGTCTTTTAGGGGCTATTTTTGTTTTTTTTGTTTTTTTTTTTTTTTAGGCTTGGTTGACAGATTTGGGGGCGATGTTTTGTTTTGTTGTTCTGTCTTTTGTGTTTATGGGGTCTTCTCTTAGGGTCTGTTTGGGAGTTTTGGTGGTTGCTCCTTTCTTGCCCTTGTTGGCTTCTTTTAAATATTGCCTCTTGTTAAAAAAAAAATCGTTTAAGAGACGCCTTTCTTAGCGAAGAGATAAAGGTTTTTGTGGGAATTCAAAGTTTCTTACTAAGGGTCAGGGAGTTTTGTTTCTTAAGGTCATGGATCTGTATCTTATTTGGGGGAGATCAAGTAGTTTGGCTTCAAAGTTAGAGGTTTTTGTTGCTGGAATTTGAATGGCTGGGTGTTTTGCTGCTGCAATGGTTCTCTGGTGCTGGTTGTTTGCTTGAGATATTTTTCTGGGTTTGTTTTTTCTTGGTTTGGGCTCTGTTGCTTTTTGTTTTTTGACTATGCTGATTTGATTGGGTGCCTAGTTCTTTCTATTATTTGTTGCTGATCCAATACTTCTACTTCCTTCATTGCTAGTACAAGTGCTGATTCACTTTCTTCTTGGGATGGATTGTAGTCCTAGAGCTATCTTGGGGTGGGGTGTAAGGCTGTGGAAAGGACAGGCTGTTTTTTTTTTTTTTTTGTTGCTAATTTTGTCTTCAGGGTGTTTAGATTGAGTGGGGTAATGTTTTTAGGGGGTCTTCATGCAACTAGTTTTTTTTTTTTTGTTCTATGGGGATGGTTTCTATAATAAAAATTTTTACAAGTAAAATGTTCACATTACAGATGAATTTCCAATTGTATTAGTATTGCAATGTGATATTTCGAACATATAAATTACACAATTTATTAACAATGATATTCACAATGACGTATTATGATATAGTATAATTATGTGAAATTTTAACTTTTTCCAGTGTGAAACTTCACACAAGTAGCAAAGCACAAAAATACTCTCAAACAAAGCCTAAACTAACCCACTTTTGTTTTGCTTTTACACAACTTTTTTCAATCTAAAATTTCACATAACTTTTTTCAGTGTGAAATTTCACACAACTAGTGTGTGTGTGTGTGTGTGTGTGTGTGTGTGTGTGTGTGTGTGTGTGTGTGTGTGTGTGTAAGAGAGAGAATGAAATCACATAACGAGTTATGTGAAATTTCACACAACTAGTTATATGAAATTCTATGCAATTTCACAGATCTATTTGAATTAAAAATTCATACTTTTTTGTGTGAGATTTCACACACTGTTTAATGTGTTTAGTTTTGAGTCAAATTTGTTTGAAAACCTTTTGACATATGCAAATCAAATTTCACACAATGTTATGTGAAATTTCACACGACTGGTGATGTGAAATTTGTGAACAGAAAAAGTTATGTGAAATTTATGAACAGAATAAGTCTTGTGAAATTCACTTCAGCGCTTGAAAAATTCACATAATTGGTTATGTGAAAATTGGGGGGGAAAAAGTCATGTGAAATTCAATGCAAAATCTATGTTACAAAAATTGTGGTGTTCATTAATCCAAGTTACACAATGAACATTCATACCTTAGCTTTTCATATTTCACCCACTTTTTTCACCATTTGAAAGATCACAATATCATGGTTTACAAATGGCTAGCTATGTGAAATTTGTGAAATGGAAAAAAAAAAAAAAAAAAAAAAAAAAAAGAGAGAGAGAGAGAGTGAAATTCACCCTAGTATCTGAAATTTCACATATCTAAAATTTCACATATATAGTTATGTGAAATTTCACAAAATGTTGCAAAGATAGTTATGTAAAATTTAAAAATTTGTGAAAAGAAAAAGTAATGTGAAATTTATCCCAGCATCTGAAGTTTCAAATTTCACGTAATATTACAAAGATAGTATAAATTTCACACAACAAACAAATAGCAAAAACGATGGCTTAAACAAGCCGTAGAACAAAGGGCAAAGACATTGGTTCCATTATTTACATTCACAAAAAAAGTTATGTGAAATTTCACAAACATTTTTTCTTTAAAATTTCATTATGTGAAATTTTGCCTTAACTTTTTTTAATTTGAAATTTCATGAGAGAGAGAGAGAGAGAGAGAGAGAGAGAGAGAGAGAGAGTGGCCTCATTGTTTTTCCAGAAAAAAGTTATGTGAAATTTCACACAACTGTATTCAGTGTGAAATTTCATTCCAGAAAGATAAAGTGTAAGAGAGAGATAGTGAGTGTGTGGTCTTATTGTTTCTCTAGAAAAAGTTTGTGAAATTTCACAGTTTCTTCACGTAAAAAAAAAGGCTATAAATTTTACATAACTAGTTATGTGAAATTTGTGAAAAGAAAAAATTATTTGAACTTCACTCTAGCATCTGAAATTTCGCATATCTGGTTATGTGAAATTTGAAAATTTCACATACGTAGTTATGGAATAATGTTATACTTCCCAAATTTTATAATTTTGTGTGAATTTGTCAAATTTCACATACGAAGCTAATTATGTGAAATTTCACATGACAAAAGAATTACTTGCCCTCATCGTAAAATGTCTCAAGCATCGCCCCCCCCCCCCCCATTCTCTCTCTCTCTCTCTCTCTCTCTCTCTCTCTCTCTCTTCAAATGTAGAACTATCACACCAAATCATCTCCACTCCACCTATGATCACCATTTATCAAAACAAAATCTCCAAATTCAATTTCTGCTTGTCATCATCCCCATCTCAATGGCTCAATTTCTCTCTCTGCCACATCAAACCATATGTGGGAGAATCAATTTCTGTTTGTCATCATCCCCACCTCAATGGCTCAATTTCTCTCTCTGCCACATCAAACCATATGTGGCAGAACTCACCTTTTAATCACACCTCAAAACCAATGCCTAAATCTAACCACCAGTAATTGCCGCCACAGCATGTAAGCTCACCTCCAAGTCCAAGCTCGATTTGTCTTCTTCCATAGCACCTCTCGAACGACTTCGAAGCTCAGAGCGCGTAGATCCAAGAGATAGAGTCATGGGTGACTAGCTTCTCCAGTGATTTTTTCTTGATAGAGCTCCAATCCGACAATAGTTTGGCTCGTGAAGTTCACCGGCGAGAGAGGTCGGGGTTCATGGGCCATCATCGGCATGGTCCTCTCTCTCTCTCTCTCTCTCTCTCTCTCTCTCTCTCGACCCATTAGGTAGGTAGTAGAAACCCCTGAGGGTATTCTGGTCTTTGACTTATTCCATTTAAATTGGTGAAGGGATTTGATTGAGCAAAGTTTCATTGATGATGGAGTTTAGACTAAAATATAAAACGGGACTGACTTTAAACCCATAAAGTCCAACTTAAGGTATTTTTTACTAATATTCTATTCATTTAACTATCTTTATTAATATTTTCTCACTTTTAATATTCAGCTTGATACAGACTTGGAAACAATACGTATATCATTTAAGTTCAATTTATTGGGCATACAGATTAATTCTATACATATCTCTCAATACAAAAGTGTGTGTGTATATATATATATATAAACAGTAACAAGTTGTGTGTGCACGCATACATTTACAAGTTTCTTACAAAAGTTGTACTGAACACAAACAAGAGTTGCGACTTTTCCAACTGATGTGGAATGAACAAACTGAAAGGAGAGGTAAAATCTAGTACATTTGGATCTTATTTTTCATTTGGTAAGTAATTATTTTAGATTGTTAAAAATGATGAGTTTAGCGTCAATAGACATTTTACAGCTATGTCAAAAGGCAACGATGAATGAGAGAGAGAGAGAGAGAGAGAGAGATATTGATTTAAAAATAACAATTGGATTGTAGTTTTTGGTAAGCAATTATTTGATATTGTTGAAAAAGTTGAGTTTACTTACAATGGACTTTTTACGAAAAAAATAAAAGAAAGATTAATTTAAAAACAACAAATTGAATCTTTTTTAGAACTAACTGAAAACTCTATAAGTCTCACAGTAATATAAACAATAACATTTTAAATATATGTATATATATATATGTATATCTTTGAAATATATCGTAAGAAAAAATCTCTTATTCCCACAAAGATAAGATGTTAACGGGTAAATTTAAATTCATGTATACATGATATAAATTTTGTATATCCATTGAGTATGGATCACCTATAGCTAGGGTTGTTCAAAATCCACCCGCTCGCCCGACTCACCCGAGCCCTTTTTTTCGATTTTTAAACATAATGGGTGGAATCACGAGTCTTGAAGGTGGAAACCCAATCAATTCGGATGGAGTCACGGGTGTGGGGGTGTTCACCTGATGAAACCAACCTGACCCAACTCCTACTCCACGCACCACCACCACCACTACACACCACCCATCTCCTCCAGTCACGAGCCATCGCCAATTCCAGACCCTCTTTTGTCCACGCCTTTCTCTTCGTCGCCGGAGGTGCATCGAAAGGGGATCATGAAGGCCACGATCTCAATCGTACTTGCACACACAAACCCTTTCTCAAAATTCTGCAATCACACGTACCTCGCAGCTCATTATCTCTGGTTTCCCAATCTAATACTCCATTTCTTCCTCTTCCTCTTCTTCTTCTTCTTCTTCTTCTTCTTCTCCTCTCTCTCTCTCTCTCTACATATATATATATATGTATATATATATTATATTTTGTCATACTCTGTTTAGCGCAGAAGTTGATTCATTAGATTTACTTCAATTTGAGCTTTGATTCATTAGAGAAATTGCATTTGTTGGGTTTCAATTAATAGTTTCATGTTTTATATATATATATATAAATATATTACTGTGTGTCTATAGATGTTTGATCTATCGGGTGAAACCCGAAACCAACTTGACTCCATCCGAAACCGATGAGTTAGTTTCACCCGACCATTCGGATGGATGACGGGTGGTATGTCATGAACCCGAAGGGGTTCGGATGGATGAATGGGTGAGTCCCAAATCCGACTCACCCGGCCCATAAGCACCCCTACCTATAGCCTCAAATACAAAAAGTTAGCTTGCTTTCTTGCTTGTGGCAACAAGTGTGGTGAGAATCTCAAAAACTTATAATCCACACTATTACCGCATTCACAGTTTGCTATTTCTTGGGATTTAAGAGAAGTGAAGAAAAAAAGAAAAGAAAAGAAGTGTGCTGGTTTAACTTGAAATAATGTTCAGCAAAAAAAAAAATGAAATAATCAAAATTTATAATGGACAAATATTGTGAATACAAATGAAATTATATGTATCATATCTTTTTGTGATACAATGAATTTCTCTAGTGAGCCCAAAGTTTATATTATTGTCAAACTATAGCATTACCTATTAAAATATCACTTTAATACTGTGCCAAAGCCAATAATGTTATACTAATGTTATATATTGTTTGGCGCAATATATAACACTCCATAACTTGGCAAGTCATGATTTGGCTCTCTTTGCAAGCACTCATTATGCATATTTTACAGAATGCACCAGATACCCAATATAACATTTTGCATGACACTATAACAATACCAAATTATACATTTAATTCAAAGAAAATATCTATATAATATCAGAGGATTGTCTTTATGGCAAGAGGCATTTACACCCTTGAATCTTCATCCAAGGGTTGACAATCACTAAAGGTTTTTATCTCTCTCTCTCCAATGGCCCAAACAAATCTAGTCTAAACAAACTCATCCCAACCCAAACAAATCCAGCCCAAGTCTTTAATCTAATAGTCCTAATTGATTTAATTGTTGGACTTATTTACATATTATCTTTGAAAAATTAATGTTTGCTCTTTAAAAAAAAACAAAAAAAAATATTAAATTAAATTTTGGCTTAAGGATTGTTTGCAGTACTCAAAGTTTCCAAGTGCTGAAGGCACCCGGAATTAGTACCGAAGGTACTCAAATTATTCAATTACCGTAGCATCGGTTTTTTTTTTTTTTTTTTCGTACCATGCCAGAGCACAGGCAATTACTAGTCATTTAACATTGGATATACTTTTTAACCGATCAAAATGACTAAACTTAATTAAAAAAGCAACAAATTATTAGCGGGCAAATTTACCATTTGAAAAGATAAAAAGTACTTTCAAATCCCTTATAGGGAAAAAATATTTGATGAGATATTTATTAATTTTGGTAAGAGTAAATTGGTTTAACAATCCAATTAATAGTCAACTAACCGTTGATTACTATCAAAAGGAATAAATTGATACTCAAATCCAAATCTCAAAGGCAGTATAATTATGCAAATTATGAGAAAGATATCAGTCTTTTGATCTTACCTCGGGGGGAGGATCAATGTAAAATAATGAGAGAGTTGAAAAACAATGAAAGCAAATGTGCTTTTTTATTTTTTACTCTTATGGTGCGTTTGATAAAACTGAAAATTAAGTGCTGAATTTTAAGTATTGAAAATTTTAAGCGATTGAATTTACAGTACTAAAAACAGTTTTTCAAGTACTAAAATAGATTGCATTCAGTGTTTATTTTCAGTAGAAATTTTTCACTTAAAGTTTTCAGTAGTTTTTTGACTGTTTTTTCAATTAAGTGATACGTTATCAAACGCCTAAAACAAAATAAGTGCTGAATGTTTTCATTTTCACCACTTAATTAAATTATCAAACACACCCTTACTTTGTCATGATCCCGAGACAATGCATGTTGTGACATGGATGACAATGTTTAGTGAGTGAATATGACGTTAATCATATCTTAATCTAACTAGTCCAAGCTAATATTTTACTTGTCAGAAGCATTATATGACACTATGATTTAATGTCTCACCTAAAACTAATCAAACAAATTCTGCTAATAGTAAATTTTTTTTTTTTAAATTACATTATGCTAATAGTTAATAGATCAGATGTCCTGTAAATTGTGGAGTCAAGTCACCTAGACCCCCAAGGGTGCACTGTGTGTGTGTGAGAGAGAGACTCGATAATGCTATTATACTAAGATTAATCACCTATTACCCTTGAGTTTAACCAGAGAACAGTTACCCTTCACGTTTGAAGAACACCATTTTTTCCTATCACCTAAGAGCTTTGATAAAATTACAATATAGCCCTCAGAACAAAAGAAGAAATTAATTGGAAGCATTTACAAAATGTCTAAAGAGTCCCTCTGCTAGGTATTTACAAATTTCACGATCATGATTCTTCAAAAGTTATTTATTTATTTTTTTCTGAAATTTGTTTAAATAATTTTCATAATTCTTCAAAATTTTCTAAAATTTTCACGTTTCAACATTTTGATAATCGAAACATATATCCATATTGTTTTTAAAAATTGAGATTTTTTTTTCATGACATATGATATAAATAGTTTTCAAATTTATATAGTTTTCAATTGGAAGAGGAAGAGAATGATCTTTATGTCAGCGCCATGGTCATTCCAATCTTCTAATAATATTTGGGTAAGGGTAGTTTATATATATATTTTAATAAACCCAACAATATTGAATACATAGAATGGGAGATTTGTTATGACTAATAAAAGCCCAAAAGGAGAAGCGTTGTTCCTCAAACCTGAGCATTAAGTGTTCAACGTGGTAGTTGATATTAACCCATAATATTATTTGTATTTGTTCCAAACAATTCCTGTTTTACTACATATCTTCTATATTAAGAGTTGTACTAATCAACCGGCTGTAGCCGTGTTTGACACGGCCCATTCCCCCATTGGGGAGATTGTGGATTTGAATCTCCCTTCGGAGAGAATATAAACAAGGGAGATTTCTTTAAAGTGGGGTATGTCACCTCCCAGGACCGACCCTGAGGGGAAGCGACACACGCGGCCGCTTAGGGCCTCCCTTTAGGCAGGGCCCACTCTTAAAAATATTAACCCAAATTTATTATTTAAGTAGTCAATAAATAATATTTATAATATTTATGCTAATATATAGAGGCCCCCATTTAGAAGTTCGAGTAGAGCCCTCAAAATCTCAGGGTCGGCCCTATCACCCCTTGTGTGTATTCGTGTGTTATTAAATTTCTAACCTACTAACCCCACTCACCTCACAGAGGTTGTTTGTTTATGAGACATAGACAAAAGAAAAAAATAAAATAAAATAAAATTTATAATAATAGAGTTGTACTTTTACGCATGTCACAGGTTTTTGTCGTTATAACATAGTACACAACTTATACATCACATGACATATCTAACGTTTCTAATATCTTGTGATAATATCTTGTGATAGATGGAAAAGCCCCCACTTCATGCCAACCACATAAGAATCACATAAGAATCCCTTTGTGCTTTCACCAACCAACTAAAAATGATTTAGACAAGGAAAAAAATGTTTATTACCAGAAAAGGACTAGTAATCAGAAATTTTTTTTTTTTTAACAACAATAAAATTTATTAATATTGGAAACAGGCAAATACAAGGACCTAGTCTCCCCTCAAAAAAAATACAAGGACCTAGTCCCAAAACAAAGGCAACAAACCTCCCCAAATAGCCCATGCCAGAGGCTAACAAACCAGGAACTCCACCACATTGAAAAACAGCGGCAAGATACTATTACTAGGCGTAGCCGCGTAGAGAAACATATATCATAAACAAAGTGAAAGCATTTGGGACCATTTTAGAAACTATAGCAATAGTCTTACCATTTGGAACCAAATTGGGAATCAAAATTTGGAAACCATTGTATTAGTCTAAGCATTTGGGACCATTTTAGATTTACATAAACAAAGTGAAAAAAATAATAATAATAAGAAAAATAATGAAAGTTTGACCCAAATGAACAAATGAACACAGTAATAACATAATGAAATTTGACCCAAATGAAAGTCGGCTTTATAAAAACCGACATTAAAGTCGGTTTTTCTAAAACCGATTTTTCATTTTTTATTTATTTTATAAATTGTTTTTCTTTTTTAAAAATTAGTTTTTCAAAAAAAAATTTATTTTTTAAAGTCGGTCTTAGTAAGACCGACATTAATAAAAAGTCGGTTTTACTGAGACCGATTTTCTTAATGTCGGTTTTAGTAACACCGACTTACTCTAGAAATGTCTTTAAGTTAAAACACACACTTATTTAATAAATAAGTATTAAAAAGACAATTTTCATGGAAACGACTCCATAAGAATCCCTTTGTGCTTTCACCAACCAACTAAAAATTATTTAGACAAGGAAAAAAATGTTTATTTCCAGAAAAGGACTAGTAATCAGATTTTTTTTTTTTTTTTTGGAACAACAATAAAATTTATTAATATTGAAAACAGGCAAATACAAGGACATAGTCTCCCCTCAAAAAAAAAAATTTTATACAAGGACCTAGTCCAAAAACAAAGGCAACAAACCTCCCCAAATAGCCCATGCCAGAGGCTAACAAACCAGGAACTCCACCACATTGAAAAACAGCGGCAAGATACTATTACTAGGCGTAGAGAAACATATATCATTCATGGCACAGAATCTGTAGAAATAAATATATATATATATATATATATATATATCATGGGGCACAGTCCCATGGAATTAATGAAAAAATGCCGTCATCACTGAGAAAGAGATCCAAGTAATAAAAGGAACACACAAACACAACACCGAACTCACACATCCGAAGAAAAAAAAACTCGGTAATTAGATCAACCACACACCCTTACAAAAATTAAAAAAAGTCAGCAAAATAATTAGCTCCCCTCAGCGTGTGGATAATGATAATTCAGAATAAGAGACGCAGGCTCACCAAAACTTCGAATATTCTGTATTTCCATAGCTTTTGGTGGAACCACTATTTATTAACCCATGAGATAGCAACAATAGAGTCACTCTCAATAATAATCCCATGATATTATTCGAAGAAGAAGATCGAATTAAAACCAGTGTTTCACGGATTTTCAGGAGTTCCGCGATATTCGAGTCCAAAATACTGACAATTTTTTATACCAACCCTCTTATATGGCCATTGGAATCCCACAGAACCCTACCAATACCGGCTGGCCCAGGTTTTCCAATGGCAGAACCTGACAACATAATTAGTTAGTTTGCTGTGACACTACTATTTCAGAACTTAGGCTTAATGCTATTATAGGACTTCTAACTACATGTTTACCACCAATTTCAACCCAAGTTATAGAACCATAAGTCAATCTCTCTCTCATCAATCTTGGACCTTCTATACTCAATTTGTAGCTTTGTTTCTCATACTTTGCTTTGAAAACCAACTTTTCTGGCAAAACACCGACTTTTAACCCACTCATGGGTGTCAATTTTGCAACATAGGTTGACCCTCCATTTCCAACATTAGTCACAGTCCTTTGAAATTCTTGTACTGTTCTGACCTCGGATTGTGAGTCATTGGCATTGAAGAAAGCTATAAAAGAAGGGTAGTTGAGGTCCAATGAAGGGTTTGAACAATTATAAGAAGATTTTCTTGTGATAGCTTGAATTTGATTCTTGGTGTAATTTAATCCACATAGTAGATTAATGTAATCTTCTATTTTGATGTCATATATGAGTCCGGGGTCTAAGGCCTTGTTTGGATTTATATGGCCTGCCCCAATGGCCACAGGAGTAGCTGGTTGGTTATAGTCCCCAATGTCTTGGATGGGGTTGAGAGTGTTGTCTGTGGCATCAGCAGTGGTCATCATCGCCGATCGGATCGCCGGTGGGCCCCACTTGGGGTGGGCCGCCTTCAAGAGAGCCGCCACTCCGGCGGCATGAGGGCAGGCCATCGACGTCCCGGACAAGAGGTTGAAGCTGTTGAAAAGCTGCCTGGAGCCCACATATACCACCGGAATGTTTTCCGGCCATGAGGCTAAGATTTGTGACCCGGGAGCCATAAGGTCAGGCTTGAGCACAAAAGGGCAGCTTAGGGATGGACCTCTTGAGCTATAGCTAGTCACTTTGGGAGCCGGTTGAGTCCCGATTCGTGTTTGTTGAAACGCAATTCGCGCTTTTGGGTTACCTGTGCTCTTGATGTAGTCCAAAACTGTTTCACCATCTTCAAGACTCAGAAAAACCGACGGAAAACTGCTCTGAATGAAGGATTCTAAGTCGGAGTAGTTCGAAATAAAGATTCCTCCGGCGACTTTGGCTTGTTGTAAAATGTTAACTTGGGTACTCATAGACTCATTCTTGTCTTCACAAACAACAATCTCGTGGCTAAGTTTCTTCAATTCTTTTACATCATCACACGAGCCTTTGAAAACAATTGGGACTTCAGTTCTTGTTGAATTGCCCAGGTAGAGGGACGATCCAGCAATTGAAACTCCATTGCCAAGATATATAAGGCCATTGAAATCACGGTCGATTGTACCGGCTGCAACAGTTAGAACCCAAGGTATACCATTGTGTAATGTCCCAAGAAAAGGCCCTTCATTTCCTGCTGATGTAGAGACAAAAATACCCTTCTCCAATGCTGCAAATGAGGCTATGGCAACAGGGTCTTCATACAATGGAATGTTGTCTATGCCAAATGATAAGGACAGGACATCAACACCGTCCGAGATGGCATGATCGATCGCGGCGATAATATCAGAGTACAGTCCTTCCTCCCACTGGGCCTTGTACATTGCCACCCGTGCCCTCGGAGCTACGCCTTTTGAAGTCCCCGAGGCATAGCCGAAGTAGGAAGCTCCTTCGACGTAGCCTCCGGCGGCTGTGGTGGAGGTGTGAGTACCGTGGCCATCGGAGTCTCGGGTAGAATTCATTGAGATGGTGAGATTGGGGTATTTGGCAAGTAACCCTTTGTTGAAAAATCGAGCTCCAATGAGCTTCTTGTTGCACATTGAGGAGTTGAATTGTGTACCATTCTCGCATTCTCCTTTCCATCGTGAGGGTATTTTGGTCATTCCATAGTCGTTGAAGCTTTTACTCTCTGGCCAAACGCCCGTGTCCACCAATCCGATTATGACATCTTTTCCATAGTCTGAAGCCGGCCACGTCCCCAAGTTGGAGTTAAGGCCAAGAAATTGGGGCGAATGAGTTGTATCAACTTTAACTGGCGAGTCCCTATACGAAGAAACGTAGCCAGGTGAGTTTTTAATGGATTCAAGCTCAAAAGGAGACAGAGTTGCACTAAAACCATGGAGGGCATTACTATAGCTGTAGATAAGTTTAGACAAAGAGGTAGTGGTGGTAACTCTAACAGAGTTGTCTGTAACAGAGGCAAGTGTGGCCAAAAACCAGCTATGGTGGCTAAGGAAAGCTTTGGGCATGGAAGATAAGTCCATATGGACAATGTAAGTGTCATGCTGAGCCAAAGTGGATATGAATTGTGAGTATGTGATAGATAGTAGACATAAACACAAAGGACTAAGAGTGCCCATTGATATGAAATGAAAGGGGTGGGATATTTTTTTGAACTTACAGGGGGGTGTGGTTATATAGAGGTATAAAGTTATGGGATGCCAAATCATGCCTATTTTCATATTTAAACAACTTGGTTTCCATTGCTTTGTCCTTATCTATCTATTAACTATTTAATAAAGCCAAAGCCAAGGCCAAATGTGGCATTTTGTGATTTTTTTTTTACAAATATGAGATGGTTGAATTGTGACTCTCTTATTCCTATTAAGTTTTTAATCGAATGCAATAAATCTAACACTTTCATAATCCAAGAGTTTGAGGTGTTAGTCCATAGATCACTTCATAATAACACAACAATTAATACAACGACTACAAATTTAGAAGGACGAAATCAATTATTACCCAACTTGCTTTATTATCAAAAGTCAATAGTATTGGCTGACGAACGCAACTTGCTTCAATGTATCTAAATTATCAATAATGATACACACACTATCCCACACTCAACAATCTTGACCCTTCATTCTAGTGGATCCCATGTGCTTCTGCGTGGGACCCATATGAGATTTACACGGAGTCCACTAAAATCAAGGATGAGGATTGTTAGGTGTGAAATAGTGTGTGTATGCGTATCATTACTCCTAAATTATACTACTATATGGTATGGATGTAAAAAAAGCCCAGCCCGTCGAGCGGCCCGAAGCCTAACCCGGAAAAATGGGCCTACAACTTGGAATCGTGTCGACGAGAGCTACAGAACTAGTGCCATTGCTCATATATTTTGAGCTAAAAAAATTGAAATTTTACATGCCTTGTGTGAAAATTTCACAAAATAATTTTCAAAAATTTTGACAGTTATTTTGTGAAATTACCAAGTTTAAAAAACACTTTTTTATTTTTCAAAATTTCTTCAAATTTCACTAAAAAATTTTCGTGAAATTTTAAAAAACTACTTTTGTGAAATTTAGTTTTTTGAAATTTCACAAATTAATTTTCAAAAATTTTGAAAAAATTATTTTGTGAAATTATCAAATTTCAAAAAAAAAAAATCAAAATTTCTTCAAATTTCACAAAATAATTTTCAAAAATTTTGACAGTTATTTTGTTAAATTATCGAATTTCAAAAATCTCTTTTTTTTTTCAAAATTTCTTCAAATTTCAAAAACTTTTTTTTTTGCTCAAAACATATCAACATTGATACTAGTTTTGTAGTACTTGTCGACACAATCCTAACGATATAAAATTTGTAACAAATGGAGTTATAGATCAAAAATTATGGAGGTTTAAAATTTTAAAATATTTTTCAAAATAAAGAATGCTACAATAAAGTCACTCAGTGTGAGTGACTGGGAAGTTTGGGGCGCGCGTGGGACTTGGTCATCAAAATTGTTGTCATTACCTTGGCACTTTAATTAAGGATTATAGCCTAATTTTCCGTAAAAGTATGGCTACATATGTCAAATAATTTAATAGTGGATCATATGTCAAGAAGTATTCTAACTTTATTGGAGCACATTGGTTAAGTATAGCCAAGACAGAAAATAACCAACTACACTTGGATCCCACCATGTAAATAACGGCCGAATATTAAATACAATGGTTGGATTTATGATGTGATATCACAAGTTAATAAAATCTTTTTATTTATATATTTAACCCTCTATTTCTATAAAAAAAAACACCCTTCACATAAAAATACTTTTCAAATGATGTGAGAGGGGTGACATGATACCCTGTTGTATCCTATATTTATTGAGTAATGTTAGGTACACTTTGAAATTCACATTGAATTTGTCATCTTATGTTTTAAATACATGTACCTTGTGCTCTGTGAATTTTTCACACATTTCTGTGTGCCACTTACACAACACATGGTACATACATTTAAAGCTAAGTGTCAAATTCAGTGTGGATTTCAAAGTGTGCCTAGCATTACTCATATTTACTCGTGAATTACTCACAAAAAAAAAATGTTCTCACACACAAATAAGACACCACGTGTAAGTGTAAGTGTACGTCTTGTAATGTGATGCAGAATGCAAGTCATCTTCAATTACCATTATTGATGTGCCTAAAATGATTCAATTATAGCCACAAATTCTATCTTTTTTCTTTCTTTGGGTGACGGAATCTTGCAAGACTCACAACGAGGCAACGAGGAGTGTATAGGAGCCGAGCCGAATTTGTTCGTGAGTTTTTTTATGAGTTCAAATGAGTCAAGTTTTCATGTATTGGTGAACTTTTTCGCGAGCTTTTTTGCACGGCCTTTTAAACTATATAGTTTAATAATAAAACAATCATTTATCAAGCCTATTTATAAGATATGTCATATTTTCTCTAAAATTATATAATTTTATAATAAATATACATATAAAAATCATTATACAAGTTCTTTATCAGACCTATTAACAAGCTTTTTCACGAGCCTTAATCGATCTTGTTCACGAGTTCAAATGAGCGAGCTGAACCTAGTCTTTATCGAGCTGAGCTTCAAGCCCTTGTTAAGCGGCTCAGCTCATTTACACCCTACTCACAACCCACTAGTATCAAGTCAAAGCCCTATTCAAACTCATCTGCTCCGACAAATTTATGGGTAGAATCCTAAAACACACTACACTACGACTTTATTTGGTTCATGAATTTTGTGGAGAAAAGAAAGAAAAGCACTTTCCTTTGTTTGATACCAAGGAAAATAGTGTGAAAAATAGGAAGGAAAATAAAATATAGTGGAAAATAAATTAAAAATTTTAAATTTTGTGAGTCACTTTCATGATTCATCCTTTTTGAAAATTCTTGTATTTTAATGTTATTTAATTATGAAGAAAAAAAAAAATTTGTTTTTCCTTCCACGTAGCTGCAAGCAAAACAAGACCTAGGGTAAATATAGTGATTTATGCATATTAAATGATGATTCTCGTAGACTTTCCTAGAAAAATAACGGTCGCAATGGTAAGAAACAGGGAGTGCTATTTCCTAGTGAAGCAAAAAAAATAAATAAATAAATAAAACAAAACAAAACAAGAACCAAGATAGGCTTCAATTAGAGGTAAATGCAAAAAAATGATTCAATCAGCTCTATAAAATGGGTGGGTCCATTGGATTATTAACAGATTTAGTTAATGATAGAAACCCATGGAAAGGAATCTAGATGCTAAATAGGGAATGGAGCAGTGGAGCACCACACATTCTGTGGTCCATACCCGTAACTCTCTAGTCTAGTCTAGGTTTATGTTGTCATCAATCAATTTAATAGGGGTTCATATGTCAACAAGTATTCTAACTTGATTGGAGCACATTGGCTGAGTATAGCCAAGACAAGAGAAAAAGAGTAATTAGGCTTGGACCCACCATGTAAATTACTCACAAAAAAATGTTAGTCATAAAGGCACAAATAAAACACCACATGTGATGATTCTCGTAGACTTTCCTAGAAAAATAACGGTCGCAATGGCAAGCAACAGGCAGTGCCATTTCCTAGTGAAACCAAAAAAAAAAAAAAAACACAACAAAACAAAAAAACAAGAAACAAGAAAGGCTTCAATTAGAGGTAAATGCAAGAAATGGTAGTCCTTTTTGGAAAAAGGTTGTGTGAATTTTTATAGTGGGAAGGACAAAGGGAGTCCATTCTTGGTAATGGGTCACTTGACTTCAGTACTTCGCTGGTAGGAAAGAAAAAGGAAAATAAGTAATGGGTCCCCTTGCTACTACTGATAGAGTTGAACTTGAGCACAAGTTGCAAATACACTAATTATAAGAAAACTGAAACCGTAGTTTTATCTTTGGTTCTTCAAACCAGAAATGATAGAAACATATGAACAATCATAACTCTTATTATATCTTATCATTATTTACATAATATAAGTGAGGCCAGAGCCCCATGGAAATACTCAGAAACTCACAAGCAAGAAGTGGGCATGTGGGTTTTATTTTTTTATTACTTTTTTTTTCTTGCCTAAGATGGAAGAGGCCAATCTTTTGCACAATTGTATTACCATCTGTCTTCCCCACTCTTTGGCATCCAACCATTCTTTTTAGGGTGCATTTGGACGTCAACAGAATTGCGAGTTAGGCTACTTAAAATGAGCCCGTTTTGTATTTGCCTATTTAGCTATGTTTGGTTGTCAAAATTTTCAAATTGAAAATTTGACAAATTTCACATTAGTACAGAAAAACTCACGTAAGATAGTTTCTCCAATAACTTGAATTGCTCTAATTCAAGGTAGAGAAATCCAGTTTTGACACCTCTCGTGACAGTTTCAAGACATTCATTGTACTTTCTTCAATGTCTAGTCAAGGTGAGTCTCTCTCTCCTCTCTAGTAATCAAACATATTTATGTCGTACAAATATGTTAGCACCTATATGAATAAGGTTGTTAACCGACCAAACAGTAATAAATTTAAATAAAATCATTTAAGATTTTACAAATTAAGAATTAACTGACTTGCATTAAAAAAAAAAATTAGAAAATTCATGCGACCAAACACACCCTTATGGAATTGCCTGCCTTAAAAAATTATTATTTCAGTTTTGGTGTTTTTGCCCCCTACAGAAGCTAATGAGCTAGGAGTTTAGGGCAAAATTGAAACGTATGCTCTAATGACTTCTTCTTTCTCTTCACACTATATGAGAAATTCTAACAGAAGTTACATAAATCTCATCACCAATTTACTTTATTTATTTTTAAAGAGAAGATCACAAATACAATCCTTGTCCCCTACACTTCTCGGATCTCAACGAATGCAGAACAATTCATGCGGACTGCGGACTATAAATTAATCCCAAACCCTTAAACCCTTGGCTGAGAGTAGAGGGAAGGATAACTCCTTGTAACAAAGAAAGGACAACACTTTAGGGTACTTTTACTTGGATACTTTTTTGTCCTAGGTTAAGATACAATTGGTTCACCTGAGTGCCACATAGACACACTCGTACACGTAGACAAATCAGAATTCAAAACAGTAGGAAAAGTACCTAAATCTTTCCCACGACGATCAACAAATTAGTCTCGATAATAATTTGATACAGCAATGAAAATGCTAGCAACTTGTCCGCTTCTGCGCGGAAAGGAATATCAATTGTCTATTCCTAAACGTAAGCCAGACGCCTCTCTTTGTGTGTTTGTGTTTGTGTTTGTGTTTGTGTTTGTGTGCGTGTGTGTGCTCACTCTAGCAGAAGACGTACCATGTAGCACTACCCTTCCTCATCCTATTACCTACATTAGCTCTTAGTAACTTACTAAAAATTACTTATCAGTTTCTTTTCGGATAATACAATCATTTCAACTACGTCTCTATTTTTCTATTACTTTTCTAGCTGTGCTTTCCTTAATTTTTCGTACACATTCGATTCGAAGTCCTTATTTTTCTTGCCATTGTCTCACCCCTAATGGAACAGAGTGCTTTACCTTGAATTATTGGGGTTCCTGTAACCTTGAGCAAGTTGATAAGATGAAGACCCCCCACCAGATAATGCAGTAGAGAACCTGAGGTAAGGCAAAATGCACAAGTTCAATGTCAATGTCAGTTTCAAAAAGCACACTCATGCGACAAGTTATGACAGTGTGTATGCAAAATCAATGGAGTGATCAACTCCTGAGTTTGAACACCTTACTGAGGCTCACATAATAAAGTTATGAAAGTGGATTGTCGTTGAACACATGTCATCGACCTTTCAATTTGTTGTGTCTGAGCTGAGATGACTATTCAATTTGTTGTTTCTGAGTCTGAGATAAACTGTTCAATTTGTATTTTTCAAGTGTTTAATTTACTCTGAGATAAAAACTTGTGCTATTAACAGCCTTGAGGAAAAAGATTTTCTCACTCTTATGTTAAAATGTTTTTTCATCACAAAGGTGATGAAAGAATACAGTTGAAGTAGCTTCATCCTCTAGGCTTGATGGATCATTCTTTCAATCAGTAAAAAAAAATTAGACAGACAGTAGGGCCCTATTAAACTAGAGAAAATTACTCCCCCCCCCCCCCCCCCCCCCCCCCAAAACAAATGTAATTAATCTATATTTATCATACAGAACGGCAAGGAGGATATGTAAATAGGCAGCCAACTCATTTGGACTATCGGGCAATCATTAAGATGTTTATACAAGCAAACCAACAAAGCACTAAAATTCAGAAAGAAAATTAGTCATTAAGTTCTGACAACAGGAAAAATTGCCAAGAGAAGTCTCAAAAATTGAGATTTCTTGGAAGAGAATATAGGGGTATCATACACTCCGTTTCTCACCATCTTCCCAGCAAAACCTTCTCAATCACGATTGGATCTTACCATAGTGTCGCCTCAAATCTTGCATTGCAAGTGGATTTCAGAAATATAATGCCAAAACCCAAAGGCGGACCCAGAAACTCTAAAAGGGGTGGGGCTAACATTAAAACAAAAAAGCTAGTAACTAAAAAATTATATCTTCTTTTTGTAACAAAAATCTTCACTATCTTATTTAAGAGTGAATTTAATACGGATTTGCCGTAAAAACTTCACTTTGCAGAACCAAATGCAAATTTTCCATGTTTCCAATGCGTTAACAGTTGTGCCACATGCAGTGGTAGTGATCCGTGGTACAAAATACCGTTGCATGTGATACAACTAACAAAGCATTTGAGAACCAAAATTGCGATTCAAATTTGGGAAAAATAGCTTTAATCTGTAGGTGTTAGTTGTAAGTTGTAAAGAACTTATTACAACTTCTTTGTTATGAACCTAACCAGAATTTTTAGGAATAAAAGTAAAAGAGATGACTCCGAGCTGAGAAAAAATTAAAAATAAAAAGATGAACTCAGAAAGAAAAATATGAGAAAGGTTGTTAATCAGTGCTTCACGGTTTTACTCTACATATGTGTGTGGGATGTGGGCTGGGCTAAGGGAGTGGATTTTGGGTGAGTTTTGTGAAGGGTTGGGCTAGAAGACATGTTATCAAAAAAATTCAGAAAATTTTGCCACTACTGCCGAGTCCACCCTTGCCTAAATCTGAAGAATCCGAGACATTCGTCACTCACATGGACCACTCAAAAGAAATCAGCATCCTTCTCAACCCATGAGTTATGGCACAGGTAATCCCTTTGATCTTCTTGGTTTCTTTTTTCTGACTTTTATCTTTCCTCCACTTTCCAAGCCTTTTTTCTCTATTTTTCAGCCTCCGTAGGAACATTCATAGAGTTTGCCCCCACCTGAGTCAGTATAATAGTATATACTAGGATTGGCTGGTGGCGCTTTACACACAGATCACAGATGTGTTTGTTAGCCCATCTGTAGGGCCAATAGTCATGAACCCATGGATTCTAATTCAAATTCAAACAGAATTTGGATGGTCGTTACCTACCCGTTTGAGACCGTTGCGACCCGTGACTCCACCTACGAGCAACCGGCATGGCCACTGCGAGCGTGCGTGTGCAAGGTGTGCAAACTAAGCAGCCTCTTCAGTCCACTAACCCAGCCCCGTGCATGGAGTTGTGTCGTGGGCCAACCTAGCTGGATAAACTAACCCATGCTAGGAAGCAAATGGTTCTACGACACTAGAGCTTATAAGCTCCACTAATGCTTCCAACAGTTTCCAAATTGAATGAAAACTCTGAAATGTAACATCTCTATGTACCTACAATTTTATAGGTACTGCCTACAATCCCACATTATTGAGAGAATGAAATGAAATCACTAGAAAATTTTGAAATTTTCGAAACAGAACTTGCAAACCCGTTTTCCCATCTCACAGTCAATTCCAGTCATACGCAGTGCCTTGTAAACCTAGGTATGATTACGGCCTCTGGGTTTTCAAATTACAGGTTCCACAAAAGCCCAAGAAGTAACAGACACAATGTGGCCGCCAAGCATGATAGCCATTTAGCCTTCAAATCACCTCCAAAAAGTCATACGTGTGCACACACAGATCACACTCATTTATGCGTTCATAGACTTGAAGTGCCGCTGGATGCCCGCAAAATTACAAATTAGGCTATTTAGGATCAGTCCATTGTGTACTAGCTCATTTCGTAGTGTTAGGTTGTCAAAATTAATAAATTAAAAAAAATCACTAATTATAGAAACACAAATAAGGTAATTTCTCCAAGCATTTAAAATGCCCCATACACAGAAGCCTTCTCATGAGGACTTGCTCACTTTGTTAAAGCGAGGACTTCTGTTTATAGTCTTTGGATCCAGTTTTCACTAAGGGTACTGAAGTAACTTCACAGACTGAAAATTAAATCCAACGACTGTAAAAGAAGTCCTCACTTTATTAAAATGAGGACTCCCTCATAAGAAGGGTTCTATACATCTCCATACGCACACATTTAATCATACTAGTCATGTAACACGTGCGTTGCACGTGATTGAGCACGAAAGTTAAATACTAATAATTTGATGCATCAAATTAGTTGAACGTTCATCACAAGCTTCTACTCTTGGTTGAATACCAAGTTGAAGACCATAAATATCAAATAGTTAAGAGCAACACAAAACTAACATGCACCGAAGATAGGCCTACAAATCCAATAATTAACTACACAATGCAATACATTGTATCAAGTAATCATGCAAATAGCCCAACATTCTAAAATGAGTTAAATTTCCATGGACCTTGTTTTAAACCTTTATTATATAAAATGTTGTTATTTGTTTATTCTTGGATTTCAAAGGAACAACAGTTATATGATCAGTAATTAGTCTAGAATAATTATAGCCGTGACATGATTAGAGTGCTTTGTAATAGGATTATTTTCTCTATCTTGCTATTGATATTTATTATTTACTATGAACTCCGTTTGGAAAATTATATAATGACATTTCCTTTAAGCAACACATTATAGTGTTATAATGTATGAGATTCGTTATTCATGCTGCTTACATGCTCTATGTATTGTAGAAACCTTTTCTACGATGTGTCAGAAATTTTTAGCAAAGATGTTATAACATAAGTATTGGATTATCAAATTTAAGGATTCTGTACCATATAAGAGTTAACTTAAATTGTTAACTGCTTTTTGTTTTTTCACAAACATTCTTTAAGTCTGACATTATTCTCTTCTACTTTTTTTTTGGGTGCTAGAGACGTTCTTATATCCTACTTTTTAGTACTAAATTAATTTTATTTACTTGCTAAAAATTTGTCTTAATTTTTGAACCTCATTAGACCCCCCTTTTTTAGTCACAACACTTATTTAATTTTTCCACAGGGTTTTACGTGATGAAATTGGAATTACAAGGACAAAATTTATCAATCACTTAAATTTTGTGTATCCTAAGAATAATTTAATAAATTATAGCTTAATTTCATTCGCGGTGTAAGATTTTTAGATTAAACTAAACATTATTAAGATAGTAAGTTCCATTAAGATAGTAAGTTCAACCATAAGAACATAATTCATTGTTACTAATAAAATAAAATAAAAAGCTAAAATATTTCGAGAACTGTGATTTTGGATAAAATATTAATTCATCTAAAATTGTTAGTAAATATATTTTATGACTCTAAAACAAATTGGTATTTAATATTTTATAGTATGTTTGTTCAAAAAGTAATGTTTAACGTAGTGCACCAAAAAAGAGAAGAAGTTGTTAGTTTTAGTTTAATTAGATTCCTTAAAGCATCTCGATTGTTGTTAAGGAAGGTAGTGTAAATTTAGTCTAAGTTTGTGTAACAACATGGAGAAGGCCACAGCGGTGCAGTTAATTAAACAACATGGGATTGTCGTCTAGGGTACAAATGGTGTTGCCTTTATCGACCACCTCCCAACCGTCATTATATTTGCCGGCCACCACTGAAAGCAATTTAAACGACATTAATTTCGTTGAATCGTTGATTTCAATGACATGCGCATTCCCTATGGTGAGTCCAATTCTAATGAAAAGAGCCATTGCCGTCTGGTGTTAAAAGGTACAATTTTTTCCGTTTTGAATGGGGGCGTTGTAGCTTTTGCCTTGTGACTATAGGGTAAGAAAAATTAGTGGAATGGTAAACTTTGGTTCCCCTACCGTACAGTATCCTAATTTTCCCTACTAACTACACTGTTGGAAGCAACCCATATGCTAACATAATTAACTTCAGCAAAATAATGTTGACTCTTCATGATTTTGTATCTATTTGTGTATATCTACACACACGTCTACTATGGGAACACGTGCAATGCACATGAAAATATTCAAGAATAATACTGATAATGTACACTCAAATCCTTACTATATAACATATTCAGCTTTTTTATTAACTTCATATAATTATCATAACAAACCATCAAGTTAAAATTATGATATTGTAAAGGATTACTTGTTTTGAAAAGTTATGTTCTAGTTTTTTTTTTTCCAATTTATTCATTTGATTTTAAATCTGATTTTCGATATAGCACAAATGATGCGAGTTTCACATAAATCTTGTATAGCATTTTGTTGTGTACACAATCATTTTATATGACTTTGTCCTACTCACTAATAAACGTACGAAAATTTCGATTTTTCCTTTTCTTGAAATTCGTTTTCTTCAATTTCTTAATCCATATATTTATATTACTCAATAACTAAAAGAAATTCTAGAATTTTCTATAAGATAGAAGTATTTGTTGATGTTTGAAAAATGATAGTTATTCTAAAATTCTTTTTCTCTAACCCATTATTTTTCTTAACTTCTTTCATTGAATATTGTCATTTAAATATAATCAATATATAAAAATAAAATTAATACGATGTTCTAAATGGTAATCATAGTTGACTATTTAAATGTAGTTACAGAATCGCAACCAAAGCATATCATCACCAAAAAAAAAATCCTGATATCAAATAGTTTAAATTTTAAATGTTGTTCAAGTATTTCAATAAAGTGCTGTGATAAGTTAATTTCTTGTCTTAAATCAATATGCTAATTTCTCAACAATTTTAGTGTATTTTACCTTTCCTAATTACTTAGCATCTTAATTACGTTATCTTATTTGTAAATGATGTATTCGCACTCTTTTGGATTAATTAGGATTCAGTCAACTTTTTGTGTCAATTTGCAAGCCCGTCTCCACTTTTTTGTTAACTATATATATATATATATATATATCAATTTAAAGTGAAACAAAATTAAAAATACATCCTAAAAATTGGAAAAATATCAACTTTTGATTGTTTAATTTTTAAAATTATGAATGTGCATATAAGAATAATTAAAATTAGTTTTGTGTGAGTTGCGCCTAACATTGTGCTTAGTTGCTCCACACTTTATGCATACTTGCTCCCAACATTCTGCAATTTGCACAACACAAGAACAACTCATCATAAAATCATATGCAACTCACCAAACATGGATTTTACATTCTCTTGTAAATATACTATGTCGAATATTAGACTCTATAATATATCTATAATATAAAACATCATAAATTAGATTTTTTTTTCAATTGACAAAAAAAGTGTAAATTAACACATAAATGACAAAAAGTTGACAGAATCCAAATTAACCACATTCTTTTATGATCTATAGTGAAAGAAAACTACCATCCAGATACTCAAAAAGTTGTAGACAATTGTGTTATTATAATTGAGAGTTCTAGATAAAATTTTTCTATACTCTATTTGAAGTAAATGTAAAATAAAATTACACTTCTTGTAGGTCTATACAAATTGCTAGTAAATCACCTCACCATATATACTAATATAGATAAGAGCAGTGGTTAATTTTTTATTTTTTTTCCAATATACTTAAAATCCAGGAATAACTTGTTTCTCATACATCCTAAGAAATCTGATATTGTATCTACCAATACCATTAGTGACAACAAACACATTCTAAAATTTCTAAAATTTTGGTAAGACAAAGAGATTAGAAAAAAAAAATTTAAAGAACAGCAACAAAACCAATCACATAGTTTGACCACCACGTACATACTTGGATTTTTCTTCACCAAAGATATTAAGGAGGTTAACTAATGGAGTCTTGCAGGTTTGATACTTTAATAAAAGAAAAACTAATCAAGTCCTTAAAAGTAGTGCTTTATAATATTAGTATAAAATTCAGTCAAGTAGGATTTGATTGAAGTCGTGAAAATTATAGAACTATTCCAGTAAAGTACTACTTAATAATAAGACTCCAAGTCTTGAAGATAGTTGTTTAATGTAATAGGACTGGACAATCCAACATAGAAGTGATGCTTAAAAAAGAAAAGAAAAAAGAAAAAAAGAAATGTGGTTATAGTTAACAGATTCATTTGATTTGTACCAATTAAAAGAGCAATGGAATGCTAATAATTAAACTGTGTACGGTAAAAAAAAAAAAAAAAAGGTTAGTGGAATGTCAAGAAAATCTATTAAGTAAAAATTGGCTGATTAATGACCGGTGTGACAAAATACTTGGGAACCATTTTAAGATTCAAAATTAGAGAAGCGTAGCATTATTCTTCAACAAAAACAACAAAAAGTTGTATGACGAAAGTAGAAGTTGTTGCCAAACAGGCCTAAATCATGAAACAATCATAGCAATAAAACATGAAAACCAGTTAGATATCAAATAGAACTTAAAAACATAATATTTCAATAAACTCTATATTAAGAGTTTAAAAAACCAAACAACAAAAACAAAAACAATAACAAAAACAATAACAAAAACAAAGAAATGTACACATAATTAAGAAGAAACATGAAAAGAGAAAAAGAAAAAAGAAAACACTTTCCCCAAAATAAAATGAAAAGACTTCGAAAAATTTATCAAGAACCAATCTCTGCAAATATGAATGTTCATATTTACTTACCATTATCGGTTGACTCTTGCATCTTCTTTCTTCTTCCTTTTTCTCTGCGTATCTCTCTTTATTACATTATCGATTTATTACTCTTGGTTAGGGATCACAGTGTTTGTCCAGTAGACGATGACCCCCTTTTTTTTTTTTTTTTAAATAACCGCTAACCTCTTAGTTTTAGTTTAGGTAGACTCCTCATTATTATTACCTAGTCCTTAATTACAGTCCACCAATAAGATATAAGGAATTACAAAAAAAAAAAAAAAAAGAAGAAGTTAAAAGGAAACAATTCGAACATAGAGATATGAATGGTTAGAGTCCTAATCTACGAGAAGTTTTTGTGTACCCTCAAGGTAGCGCCTATGTGGTGCCCCACACCCAATGAGATAGCGCGACACAGGATTGTTAGGCCATTTAATTTTTTGTGGTGGATTCCATTGTTCGTATAGCGCGCTACTATTGGGTACGGAGTACCAAGTGACATGCCATGTGGTACCTTAGGGGTACCCAAAAATTTCTCTCTAATCTACATCTACTATCTAAGAAATTAAAAGTAAGAAAGAAAATTTTTTTTTAATTTTTTGTGGTAGATTCCATTATTCGTGTGGCGCGCTATTATTAGGTACGGAGTACCAAGTGACATGCCACGTGGTATCTTAGGAGTACCCAAAAATTTCTCCCTAATCTACATCTACTATCTAAGAAATTAAAAGTAAGAAAGAAAAAAAGAAATTAAATTTTTTGTGGTGAATTCCATTGTTCATGTGGCGTGCTACTATTGAGTACGGAGTACCAAGTGACATGTCACATGGTACCCAAAAATTTCTCCCTAATCTACATTTACTATCTAAGAAATTAAAAGTAAGAAAGAAGAAGAAGAAAAATAAAAAAAACCCAATATCAACCTGAATTTAGCTAAGTCCTATAAGTGTTAGTTTAGTTAGATTCCTAGTCCATATATATATATATATACTAGGTTATTGCCCGTGCCCGAGGGCACTACCCGATAGAAAAAAAAAATATTTTGTTTGTGTCTAAATGAGCAGTAAAAAACTGATTTTGACAGATTGCAAAAAATATTGTAAAAAAAAAAAAAAGACAGTCTTCTTTGTTATTTCAACATTGGACCCTGTTTTCATCACCCAAAAAAAAGAACTTCATTACTTCGACATTAGACCATGTTTTAATAAATAAATATAAAAAGGCATTAAACCCTGATATTCAAATTCTGAGTAAGTAAAAATGCTCTACTTATATACATGTACGCATATTTGAAAGAGATTTTACAAATATATAGCAGTTGTCAATGTTTTACAAAAAAAGAAAAAAGAAAAAGAAATATTAGAACCAACACGATATATCCGTTTGTGCTTGCATACACATTATAAATTCATGGAGATTACAACGTTAATGTAAAGTGAATTATTCAACTCTAGTAACCAATAAAAAAAAATCCATTACAACTCTCACTCAAACAAATCCTTACATATTAAAAGAGTAAAAAACCAAACAGAAAAATATTACACCTCTCACTAAAATCTGTCAATTAAATTTCCCACCAGCAAAAATACAACCAAAAATCAAAAGTGTACATATGTAAAGCTTAGTCAAACCAAACATGTGTGTGTTTGTAAGCAGGGGTGAGCGAGGTTAAGAGAGAGAGAGGGTGGGCGTCGAGAAAGAGACGGGTTCCTATTAGAAAAATTTTCAACCTTTTGTTTTGAAATTTAAATTCTTGAAAAATGGGTTCCCAACTTTTTCAGAAATCTGGTATTTACAATTTTACAGAGAGCCCAAAGAGAACGATTCTTGAAAAAATGGGTTTCAAATTTTCTTTTATGAAATCTGGGATTTGTTATATAGTTTATTTTGTCACTTTTTTGAATTTTTGAGAGATAGGAAGGATAGGAAAAAAAAAATATTTTAATATTGTTTTCAGGAGTGTGATGGACATGGTGAGAGACATGAAGGATAGGGAAAACACAGAGAAAAGAGAATGGCAGACATGTCAAGTATGTCACACAATAAAAATAATGCAAAGATCACACCACTTTTTATTTTATATTTTTGAGGAATACAAAGATCACGTTTGGGTCTTATATCTCAAGATCTTGAGTGATGAAGGTTAATACCTTTCATCGATCTTGCTCATAAGCAACCTGCTATCGAGTTGAATAGACATCAAAAGCCGGCACTGCAAAAGAAGAGAGAAGAGATGAGTGACAGTAGAGTGTTAGTACCAAAACTTAACATGAAGCACATTTTTTGGAATGAGACCGTGGCTAAAGGCACTATCCATTAATTTCGATACATGCGCTCGCTGTTAACTATTCACATTTTTTCATAACTTAATTCATGCATTCGTCCAATATTTTTTTTACGATTCAGAAATATCACAAAGTCAAAATTGGCCACTGATTTCAAAATAACAATTTCAAAGTCAGAGATGTACAATTTTGGAAAGGAAAACCCCAAAATTACAATTTTAGGAAGAGGTAATTAAGAGAGATACATTTACCCTAAGATTCCAAAATCATAAAATAAGAATAGTGGATATGATCAAATCCTGCAATCAATGAGATTTGCTAAATAGTAAGAAAATTGGTCACTGATTGACCACTGATTTCAAAATAACAATTTCAAAATCACGATCATTAAGTGTATTTCACTGATTGCCCTAATTGCCCTTAAATTTGGCCACCCCTCTTAGGAAAATAGGTCAGTATTTCACAAACTGTTTACAATGAATCTAAATTTGGCCAGTAGATCTTCTGCTTAAATTTGGCCATAAAGGACACTTTCCCAAAATTTACCAAGAATATTTCTATGCATCTAAAATTCATAAAAAAAAAAATCTAAAATCTATGAAAGATGCAAAACCCACATCAGACCATGAAAGATAAAACATGAGAAAATAAAAATAATAATAAAAAAAACTATGAAAGAGAAAAAAAATGGGAAAAACACTGAAATGAGGTACAAGCCAATCACAGAACTTTCTTCCTTCACACACAAAGGAGAGTAAAAACTGATTCAATGAAACTTATGAACAGCTAGATAGCCACATCATAGAAGCACATAAGCTTTTTCCCACATCAATCATAGAAACAAAAATTGATCAATGACGATTGGCAAAACCCACATCATAGAAGCCATTCGAAGCTTTTTTTCAACTATCAAAGTCCAAATGAATGTTACAAGGGATAAAAGAAGGGGAAAAAAAAGCACTAAACTAACATGCAGCAATGATTTTGATTGGGCATCCAAATCGGTGATGGTCGATTGGTGGTCGAAATCGGTGATGGATAACGGTGATGGTGATGGTGCTGGTCCAAACTCCAAGCTAATCAAGGATTAATGAGAAGGAAACCCCCAAATCACAAAAAGAAAATTAACATCAAATTGAAAATCGAAATCAATTTCAGCATGTTCTACCTTTAGCAGAAGTTTAGCATGTTTACCTTTTCCGAGTGAAGATCTAACAGATGTGCAATTTACTTTCTCCAAGTGAATATATGCAAAGGGATGGTAGTGGCCGAGGTCGGTGATGTTGGTCGGCGGTCGCCTGGTGGTGATGGTGATGGAGAGGCGGTGTGGGTTGTAGGTGAGAGAGATAGAGACCGTGGGGTTGTGGGTGTGAGAGGGGGTGGGGTGAGAGAAAGAGATGCAATGGGGGTGTGAGTGAGGTGAGACGGGTGAAAGTGTGAAAAATACCCTAGTCCTAGTCAGCATCCCAGTCACACAAATATCAGTCCTAGTCATATTTTGGGTGTCCTAGTAGGACAAAGTTCTAATTTATAATATAGATACAAATATATGTAAACCAATACCAATGTCTCTAAAAGAGTAAATCATTACAAGTATAAACATGATATCACGGAGGGAAAACAAAAGAAGGAAAGTAATAAGGTTTTTTTGTTTTTTGGAAACAATCAATATATGTACACATTAGGAATAGAAGTTGTTTTTTCTAAGTTGTTTCCTAATCTTAAACAATGTATGTATATATAACATATATATCAATGTGGACGGCCCAAAAAAAATGGTAAAAAAAAAATAGCATACTAAACTTATTAAAACTTTAACAAAAATTAGTTAAGTAAAAGTGCACCGATTGATAAAAGTGTAAAACACTTATGGCCATCGGTGCACTTATATATATATTATAGATAGATAAATGTGTGTGTGTGCATGCACTTAGTTGGATAAGGTTGCGAGTTAATTTATAAACCAACCAAACAGTATATAAATTTGGATTAAGTTATCACCAGATTTACAAATTTCAAATCAACTAATTTAAAACAGAATAACTCATAAAATCACACAGCCAATACACATTTAGATATGAACATATTTATACCGACTTAAATGCATAACAATTGTTTGCCTCTCAAATTTATTAGGCACATATTTGCGATTGTAAACATTTTGTAATCCTTCAAAAGGAAGAGAACACACACACACACACACACAAAAACCATACATCAAGATCGAATACTAAAGGGAAAAGGGGGAAACATACAAGTTCATCATTGGACATTAATATTAGATGGAGGATAGAAAGCATGTAGTAATTGCGAATTGAAAGTTAAAAGTTGAACCATATAATTAGATAGTGAATCAAAACTTACAGTGATCTAAACAAAGCAAAGTTGGCAAGGCTCACCAATTTAATGCTTCGGAGGAACCCTTAAACAACCATTTTCAGAGTTCTATTAGATTCAGTTTGCTGTCATGTGAAGAATTCATCAGCTTCTTAGAAACTGTGTTTGAATATTGGGGACAGGAATGTTTAGTTAAAATTGGATTTTAAGTGCTAAAATTTTAAGCTAAGTGCATCATTTTCTATGTAAAGCATATCTCATTCCGTAAAAAAATTTCTGTGGATTTTTTTAGAGTCAAGTGATAAGCCCTTATATCAAACAAACTAAAAAAAAAAAAGGTAAATATCACCTACCTCTTCTGAAGTTTGACCTTAATACACATATCTCCCCTTATGCTTCATGAATCTCACTTACCTCCCTTATTTTTGAATTTTAGTATCCGATTACGCCCGCCCTTAAACAAATTGTTAGAAATTTTAACAGGATCTGATACGTAAATTAAAACATAAGGGAGATAAGTGAGATTCTTGAAACACGAGGGGAGATATATGTATTAAGGCCGAACCTTGGGGGAGGTAGGTGATATTTATCCAAAAAAATAAGTGTTGAATATTTTCATTTTCAACACTTAAATGGGGTGGGGCGGCAGCTGCTTTTGTGTGTGGTCACATAAGGCCTTGTAGATATCTTTTTTGAACATATTCCCTCCGTCCCAAACTAGAGTCAATTATTCTATTTTGTCATGTCACATTTTAATAGTTGATTCGAGGTGAAAAGTGCATATTTATAGCGTAATACATGGTCCTTTATGCATCTTTTATCCCCAAAGTCCCTACAGTTAGGTGCATTCTAATAACAATGTTCTTTTTATTGTGTTAATGCTAAAATATACATTTTTGCATTGTTTTATAGGTATTAGGATGTAAATCAATGAAGTGGAGCTAAAGAAAGTGATTTTGGTGAAGAGAACAACGGAAGCAGCTGAGAAAATGACAATTTTGACAATGAAAACTTCAGATTTGGAATATTTTCCTAGAAATACAAAATATAGATCTTTGAGTTACGATCACGTGGTCGCAAACGGGAGGTCAATCCGAGGTCCAAGTGAAAAGTTATGGCCATTCTCCCATCGGTGCGCAGAGCTTTCAAAATCAGAGAGTTCAAGCCCTTGAGCAGATTCAAATCGATCGAACCTTCGATCGATCTCGATCGATCGAACTTTATTTTCATCCAAAAGTTGCGTAAACTCTGCAGGAACCCTATATATAAGTCGTTTTGACGCGAGACGAAGGGAGGACGCTCCAGAATACAGAAAACAACAGTTTAGGGTAGTTTTATGGTTAGATTAGGAGTAGATTAGGTTAGATTCTTGTTTTTCTTCTTCTTTTCCATTGGTTTAGTCAAGATTATTGAAGATTCAAGTTGGTTTCATGTTTATTACAAGTTATATTCAGATTATTCCAGGTTTTTCTTTTCCTTTTCTCTATTTGATTGTTTATTAATCTAGCTATTATGATTACTCTAGTTTGTTATTCCTGTATTAGTTTAATCATGTTTCCGTAGTTATACTTTGGGAATATGTGATGAAAATTTGATTCCCAACCTCTGCCATGCAATCTTTAGAAACCTGGGCTCGATAGATCGAAGGTATTTCGATCGATCGAACCAGAGCCATAGTCAAGCGATCGAAGACATTTCGATCGATTAAAGGATGACGCAGTCCGATCGATCGAGAGCGCTTCGATCAATCGAACATGTTAATTCTTGAGATGATTCTTTTAAGTATTCCATGACTTTTTGTTTTAGAAATCTGTCATCAAATTGTCCCAATAAGCTCAGTTTGTCACAACAGTTTTTAGAACTTAAAGCTTTAAGGCTATTTTCTTCAATGACTTTTGAAAACCACTTTGAATGCTAACACCATTTAGAGTGCAAGTAATAACCATTGTTTTAAACCGTCTTCTAAGTATTTTAAATCACTTGTGATGATATAGTCCCGGTCATGAAAGGGCTATTGATTCTTTATCTTTAGAAAAATACGGAATACTGAAAAGGGATGTACTCCATAGAGCGTTAAAGAATATGCATGGTAGATGCATGTGGTTAGGATCAATGTGGATTCTCGTGTTTCCAACACCTTTAATTTACTTGTTTAATTAATTATGTTTCTTTATGCTTTAGTTTATTATTTGCTTTAATTTAATTGATTAGGATACATTAGAACCTCCACCCGTATATTGATATTTTCTTTTCTTTAGGTTGTAACTTAGTATATATTCTTCCTATTCCTTCCCTGTGGGATCGACCTGGACTTCCAGTACTATATTACTTTGCGCGATCACCTATACTTGGGTGTTGCACAAGAGCGCACAACTATTTAGTCGTGTCAATAGTCCTCTTTGAAAAGTAAATATACTTTAACTCCACACTTTTTAAGTTTACCTTTATTATATAAAGAATCCCAGCTTTTATTGGATAAGAATTTTGAATTTAAAAGAAGGGCAAGTACAAAAATTTCGCAACAATTAAAATATGTTCTTAAGTAGTTGAAATTTTCAAAAGAGACTCTTAATTTTGAAGAGATGTAGGGTGAAATCGACAAAAGAGACTCTTAATCAAGTGATTTTGAAAGGCGAATTACCTACCCTCATTTGAGTATAAAATATGAATAAAGTCATATCGAACTCTTACTCAAACTCATATCAAGTAAAACCCATATCAAAATTTGAGTACAGTATTGGCTTAAATACAAATTACAATGAAGTTTGGTCGCCGTCTCATTTTAGTCGCTAGAGTCTCAATTACATGAATTTGGTCCCTGTAATATTCAATTAGAAACAATGTGATCCAGAGGTGTCATTCTATGAGAAAAAGAAACAACAAAAGTCACCAATTTTAGAGATCTCAATGACACTTGTTTATGTGTGATGATAATGGAACTTTTGCGACCCTAAAAAAGCATGGACTCCAATTTTTTACTCCAAGAATGGCATGTCTGGACTACATTGCTTCTTATTTAAAACTAGAAGATATAATAAATTGATACAATTGAAAATATAATGACTAAAATGAGACAAAAACAAACTTTAGGGACATGTTTTATGTTGGGGTCGGGTCGCCATGGAAGAAGAATCAACAAATAAACATAAAATCTATAAAGCTTTGGGGCGCGTTTGGAACGCTTTCTTTAAGGAGTTATTTGCCCCCACTCACAAAGAGTTTGCTACAGGGTTTCTAGCAAATCCCCTCAAGGATACAACAAAGCCTGAAAAATCTATCAGATAGCAATTCTGCAGATTTTCAGGAAAGCCTCTAAGAAATTGGTTTTAACTGACAAAGAATAATAGAGAATGTATACTTAATAATTTCCACCCACTAAAATGAATAACCCACTTGTCTTATATAGACAACTTAGTACATCTTCTAAAAGATGGCACCCCTTGGTTATGTCATTTCACTATGCATCTTTTCATAATAGGTATCATAGACACCTCTAAAAGGGTCACTACCTTTAACCAAAAGGCACCCATTGAATGGTGTCTATCAAATTTCTCTAAACAAACAGTAATAACAATTTATACACAATTTAATATTACAAACTATATTACATTATTATATATTAAAATATACAACAATCCCCCACTAGGTTGTAATATTAAAACCACTAGTCAGTTAAAGTATAAAGACATGCATACAAGAAGGTATCTTTCGATTTAAACCTTCAATTAGTATAAATATTTCAAAGTTTAACGAAGTGTATGGTGTCTAGTCGATTAAACCACATCTTCTTTATGTCAAAACCGGAAATATCACACACATGAATTTATCCAATTTCTTTTGAGACTTTCCTATCTTTTAGCACTATTATGGCCATGTGCTAATCCTGGTTTCATGAACATTTACAAGAATGAACTCAAATTCTTGCTATCAACAGCACCACTTTTATGTTCACATAGGTAAAGTTCCATCAATGTGTCCCTGCTACTGTAGACACTTGAGATAATTTTTGAACTTCATTAAGAGCATATAACTCATTCTCCTAAAACGTAGCAGTCAGCACTGATCATCTTGGAATGGACTATAAATAGTTTCTCAGTACCCAAACTATCACATAACAGTAATTTGTTATTACCCATTAAACCTTGAAATTAGTGATATTCTAAAATAAGGTTGGGTTACCATTATCGGTGACTAATAGAAAATCGAGTTTCAGTTCTATTCCACTAGATGATTTCTGTACAAAGTCAAAAGACTGCAGCCTCCTTTTCACTTCTACAACATAGGTTTCACAACCCAATTAATTAGCTAACAATAAAATTCATTATTTGATTCATTATCTTGATCAAATAACTATGTTGGCAATAAAAATTATTCCAACTACTTCACATTTTTATTTCTCCGACAAATATTTCAAAGCTTTAGCACCATAGACATTGCTAAGCCTTCTAGATCAAATTACTTAGAAGTCGCACTTTATAAAGAAATAGATGACTCAGTTGTGGCCACAACCCTATTAATTCCAATTTAATTATCAGTCATTCTATCTCTTTATTTTGAAAGTCAACAAACTTCTTCCAATCTCAAAAGATTAGCCCCTACTATAAATAGATTTTCACTATTTCTTATAAATTTCATGCTACTAAACAGGCGCAAAAATTATCCACTTGGGATAATCCATTATAGCATAAATTATTTTACAAAATCTATTTCAACAACTTAGAGGTATATTTGCTTTGTAGTTTCTTACTTAAGAATCTACGTGTATGTACACACATTACAAATTAATAACATAAGGGGTTTTCGTGCTTTTGACATTTACATACTTGTTACACTAATTAATTTTAAATCCCATTTAACATCACTACATTGTCAAATTTCTCATGTCATTATTTAGTGCTTGTTATAATCCAATTTTCAAGTAAGAATACTTTCCTCACTTTCATTGGAACAAGAAACCATATAATTGTTCAACCTATAATTTCTAACAATTTACATACTCATAAATTATCTTTACGTTTGCTAATCTTAAAACTAGTAGCTTTAAATTTCAATGTGAACTCAATTGTCCTCTTGACTAATATTCTAGGTAGCCAGACTTTATCTTGGATTATATGTTCCCCATATCTTTATATTTTTTTTAGCACAAAGAATTTCACAAAAATAAATGACAATGCACAAATTTATTTATTTATTTTTTTATACTTGCAAATATTAATTAATAAAAAATAACTATTCATATATATGAAGCAATATTTATTTTCCCCCACATTTGCAAAGTATTCGTGAAAGTATGTACATCCGAGTATTTAATATTACCCCCGCAGTTGTTAAAATTTCAAGAACACGTCATTGCACATTATCATCCCTATCATAAAAGTCACAAATCATTCATTGGCGAAAAAACAATCTACAAACAGGTTAGTTAGATACAACCAAATGCAACTTTTCAATTTTACATGATACCGGCCTTTTCAAATTAAGATAATATGAACAGGTACCCGTTCAAATGATACCCAGCTATAAAATCAAAATTAGTAATTTATGAACAGAATATTTGTTCTCACATTTGGACACTCAAATTTAGGAACAAATGATGACCGGAAAACAGAGAATATTGTAACGAACAAGTTGCATATTCCAACAAAAAGTGAAGTACAGAAGATGATATTTGTGTACACTTGCATATTGATAATATCTAACATAATCTGATAGCATGTTATACCCAAAACCAATTAGTACTATTGTTGACATCATGAACATAATGTCTCTAACAGAATTAGAAATTCAATATCTATGACGCAAATTTAATTACGAATTTCAAACAAGTTTCATAAAGTAGATTGAAACTGTTTTACGTACTCAATTTGAAATACATTGCATTGTTTTGTAATTATGACTTAAAACTACACAAGTCTTATAATTATGACTATGATCAAGTCTACCTTGTTTTATAGAATATTATAAAACCTTCAATGTAGTATTTCTATTAACTCACTGATATATATATATATATATCAATATATAGATGATGAAGTTAATAAGTATACGTAGCTTATATATAACAAAATTGTTGTAGATCTAAACATGAACTCTTCAAAACATAAGAGTTTGCCAAAACAGATTGTGAGAACTGACCATCAAAATTCCGAAGCAGTCTGTTATGTCTAAATCGTCTTCCATAAAATTAAATAACTCCTTAAAATTGTTGGGGTCGGGTCGCCATGGAAGAAGAATCAACAAATAAACATAAAATCTGTAAAGCTTTGAGGCGCGTTTGGAATGCTTTCTTTAAGGAGTTATTTGCCCCTGATGTTGTCAATATCAAGATATAAAAAATGTACTTTACTTTTTCTAAAGATTTGTAGTAGTGAAAGTAAAGGTCGAACCCACAGAGATTGAAATACTACAGTGCTTTAATTTTAAAACCTAAATTTAATTAATTATGAAAACGAGATTTTGATTTTGAATTTAATTAAACTAAGAATAATAAAATAAATCTAAATTATGAAAGCGATTTAAAAGTGTTTTTGTAAATATGTCTAAAAGAACCTAGGATTGCAAATCCACCACTAGCTTCATAATAGGAATATTTATGCATTCAATTAGATTATTAAGTTGGATGATAATGGGGAATTGTAGCTACAAGCCCAATTCCTCCGTCAAGAAAATAACTATGGTTCAAGCACCAACATAATCCATATTCGGTTAGCATGAATTATCCCACACTAAACTAGGGTTGTGACATAATCCGTCTAACCTAGGCATGGACTATTCGGATACTTGATAGCACAATTCAATAAAGCACCATTACATGTAAATAACCTATATAAGCACAGCAAACATAGATCATTGAGCATATCACAGTCAAAATAGATCTAAGACAAGAATAAACTTTGAAAGTAATGATTTTAATCAATAGAAGCACGATTTATTTATAAAAATCCTCGGAACATGTAACTGTCATCCATACATAATAAAACTAAAATAAAAACATAAAATACTCCCTATTACTCGACTAGGGTTTCATTGAAGCCCTAAATCTAGAGTCTAGTTGTCCATAGAATTGATGAACAGCAAGAGGTTGATGGAGGAGGCCATGGGAATCCTTGGTCTTCTTCTTCGTCTCCTTGCTTTCCTCCCTTCAATGGCTGAAAGTGTGTATATATTGGTTGTATATTAATTGTCCAACCCCTAAATTGAAGTAAAATAGGGTATATATAGATTTACAACATGTTTTGGGAAGCTTTCCTAACCCGAAAAGCACTAAAATTGCTGTATTTAGCTTTCCAGACGTAATTAGGCAGTTTCGTTCACGTAGGAATCATCAGTATACTGAAATACGCAAGTTCCATTTTTACACATGTCGCGCGCGCAGGCCGCGCGAGCTCGATATTGGAACCTCGCACGAGCGGTTTCTAGGATTTTCGCGCGAGCGGGTCGCGCGAGCGATATCTGGGATTTCGCGCGAGCGATATCTGGGTTTTCGCGCGAGCGAGTCGCGCGCGCGATGTGGTTTTTTTCAGCTTCTTTTTGCTTGATTTTTCACCCTGTTTAGCTTGATATACTTGATTGCTTCCAAATCCTGTCAGAAAATAGAAAACAAAGTAAAAATATACAAAAACAGGATAAAAAGGTACTAACAAACACATGTTAAGGCGTATAAATAGGATTTGTTCTCTCCCGATCAGCCTCCACTCCCAAAGAGTTTGCTACAGGGTTTCTAGCAAATCCCCTCCAGGATACAACAAAGCCTGAAAAATCTATTAGATAACAATTCTGCAGATTTTTAGGAAAGCCTCTAAGAAATTGGTTTTAACTGACAAAGAATAATAGAGAATGTATACTTGATAATTTCCATCCACTAAAATGAATAACACACTTGTCTTATATAGACAACTTAGTACATCTTCTAAAAGATGGCACTCCTTGGTTAAGTCATTTCACTATGCATATTTTCATAATAGGTATCATAGACACCTCTTAAAGATCACTACCTTTAACCAAAAGGCACCCATTGAATGGTGTCTTATCAAATTTCTCTAAACAAACAGTAATAACAATTTATACACAATTTAATATTACAAACTATATATATTATTACTAGTGAGGCAGCACGTGCTTTGCACGTGCCCGTGGAATGTACGAGTTTTTCTTTTCAAAATAAGCCACAGTCTAATATTGAAGAATTTAATTAGTGTAGTTTATTGTGCCTAAATCTTTACTCATTTATAGGAGTAATACTGTCACATCATTTGGGAAGCACTTTTGGGATAAAAATTTGCGAAGTATAGCATTACTCTTTAATTAGTAGGCCAAAGTTTTGTAAAATTGTAGGAAACCAGTGGCACTTAGATGCAAACATGAACTATAACCCTAGCACATAAGATTTGGGAAGCATAACATTACTCAAATTATATTTAGGGATAATTACACTTTACCCCCTGTGGTTTGGCTCGATGACACTTTATCTCCTTGTGGCCGTTCCTGTGGAATATTTTGTAAATTATATTATTGCAATGCTGTTAAAGGTAATAACCTATTAAAGAGTTTTTGTTGGGTGAGCATGTGGGACTCACCACTTTCCATATTTTATTTATCCGTATTTTGTCCATTGGGTGAGAAAAATGAATTTTTTTTGGGGAAGCTTGAGTTTTTTGAAAATCAATTTTCTATATTAGTCATTTAAAAATTCAAGTTTTGGGAAATTAATGGGTCACAAGAGACGTGTCCCAAACCATTTGTAAATAAAATGCTTGTGAACACATATCAATGACTTTTTCAATCATCTCAATTGAACTTGATAGAAAAGATATTACAAGTCGAAGTTACTTGGGTAAAAAAGTCAGCAGATTCACATGGATGTTGCCACACCCAATATTTTTCCATTCTCAACAAAGTCCATTGTTTGGGAGAGGTTTTCTTCATCCTTAATTATCACTGCACCAGATTGGCTGATTTGTCACTGCTCTGAACAGTGACAAAGGGCTTTTGTCTCTGCTCTATACCGTGACAGTTCCGGGGGTGACAAAAAATATTTGTCACTGCTTTTGAGTAGTGACAATTTTGTTTGTCACTGCCCATTTGAGGACCCCTAAAGGGTTAATTTCCTTCCCTTTGTCACCGCTATGTACCGTGACAAATAATTTTAAATTTGTCACTGCTCGTAGCGGTGACAATTTGTGAAAAAAATTGTCACGGTAATTAACCATGACAATATTAGTGACATTCATTTTAATTTTGTCACCTCTTCAAACAGAGACAATTAATGATTTTGTCACCTTAACCATAACAAATACTAGTGACAAATTTTCAATGTTGTCACGACTTTAACCGTGACAAATTTTGAAAGAATTTATAAAAAGTAAATTTTTTTAAAAAAAGAACCTGTTTCAATATAATTTCCTTGCAAATAATTTAAGCAATAAGTACCCAAACAAAGACATATCAGACATTCAATCCATTCAACTACTCCCCAAATAATCAAAATATATAAATTCTAAAATCTCTTTCTATCAATACATGGAAAGATAGCAAATGTCTCAAAAAAGGCATCCCAGTCAAAGGTGCAAACAAAAAAGTTTTCCATCTATTGCCAAAATAACTGGTAGCACTGCAGCTCATAAATGCTCATGAACCCGAGTGGCTCTTCTCCTACTATCTTTGAGTGGTTTTTGCTAAGAAGATAAAATGTTGCCACACGCTTCTTTGAGTGGTCAGCTGTCAAGTGGCACTGCTCTTCGTATAAATTCCACCACCTAACATGAGAAGAGATTAGGGTACCAAAAATCAATCTAAGAGGGAAGCTAAAATATAGGCATGACTGCAATGCCTATTCATATGATCCAACCATGGTTATTCTAGTCATGAAGACACTACAAGGAAAATGGCCTTTTATGTCACTTAAAAAGTGACATAAATAGGTATTTATGTCACTTTTTTTTCCGGTAAAAAGTGACATAAATGAAGGCGACATAAATGTTTTAAAAGTGACATAAATACTTTATAAAAAGTGACATAAATGTTTCATAAAACCAACACATTTGTTAATAAAAAGTGACATAAATACTTAAAAGTGACATAAATACCATTTTATTTATGTCACTTTTAACATAAAGTGACATAAAAGTAGAAAGTGACATAAATACTAAACAAAATTATAACATCAAAGTCTTAAAAGTGACATAAATACCTAAAAGTGACATAAATAGTATTTTATTTATGTCACTTTTAACCTAAAGTGACATAAAAGTGGAAAAGTGACATAAATACCAAACAAAAAATAATACATCAAAGTCTTAAAAGTGACATAAATACTTAAAAGTGACATAAATACCATTTTATTTATGTCACTTTTAATCTAAAGTGACATAAAAGTATAAAAGTGACATAAATACCAAACAAAATTATTACATAAAAGCCTTAAAAGTGACATAAATGCTGTAAAAGTGACAAATACCACCCTGTAAAAACAATATATACTATGTACCCTGTATATATATACAATACCATACATGCACCCTGTATAAAATTAAATCCAACTCAATATTTCAACTACTAAATTTCATAGATTCATCTTAATATCAACCAATTAATTGGGATGAACAAAAAAAATATACAATCAATCTGAGTCAAGTGCAAATCTAATAACATATACATATTACATGTTCATCAAAAAGTACTAACAAACCTATGAAAGCAACAAAAAAGAATTAGCCCAACAAAAAGAGTGGTTTGTTTGTTAGAACCTTCCATCAAAATGTGAAACTTTGTACCTACAAAAAAGATAAAGATTTCATTAATTAGTTGTATATAATTAAAATAATAAAAGAGTAAAACTATGTTTGGGGGATTCGAGAGATCGACCACAATGTGTTCGGGGACTTGGAATGATGAAAGAGTCATTTTTTCGCATTATTTGTGAACCGTGAATCCGTTATGCATTCCATTAGTTCCCGTAAGTTTATTTAGGCATGTTTGAGGTGTGCGTAAGGTTTCGTGGCGTTTGGTTAAGCGGTTTACCGATTCACTACTCAAAACCCCAAAAACTACGTTTTTTCAAGCCTAAGCGACTAACGAGTCATTTTTTTGCATTTTTTGTGAACCGTGAATCCGTTATGCATTCCGTTAATTCCCGCAAGTTTATTTAGGCATGTTTGAGGTGCGTGTAAGGTTTCGTGGCATTTGGTTAAGTGGTTTACCGATTCACTACTCAAAACCCCAAAAACTACGTTTTTTCTAGCCTAAGTGATTAAAGAGTCATTTTTTTCGCATTTTTTGTGAACCGTGAATCCGTTATGCATTCCGTTAGTTCCCATAAGTTTAATTAGGCATGTTTGAGGTACGAGTAAGGTTTCGTGGCGTTTGGTTATGCGGTTTACCGTTTCACTACTCAAAACCTCAAAAACTAAGCTTTTTCAAGCCTAAGTGATGAAAGAGTCATTTTTTCGCATTATTTGTGAACTGTGAATCTGTTATTCATTCCGTTAGTTTCCACAAGTTTATTTAGGCATGTTTGAGGTATGAGTAAGGTTTCGTGGCGTTCGAATACACGCTTTACCGTTTAAACCCTCAAACCCCCCAAAACTAGGTTTTTTCAAGGGTTAAGAACAACAAGCAAACAAACATTAGTAATGTTACCAACAACAAGGTTGAGGATAAATTGCACTTTACCTCAAGTGCAGAGTAATAAAATGCTTTCATTTCATCCTTATCCTTTCAACCAATCTTCACGTCAAAGATTTCGGAAAACTTGCTGCAAAAAATATTATTCTAGGTATAAATGCCAAGTGACCAATCATTTGTATAAATGAAATATAGAAATTAGATAACAGATCAGTAAATGAACTGCAAAAAGAATAACACGGTGTCCTTCCAAAAAGTTTTTTGGTCCATCTTTGGAACGACAAGGGTGGCACTTAATATACGAGCTGCAACAACAGCATCTATTATCTGCCTCAATAATACGTACAGTTTGCTCAAAGTTTATAACAAAACTCTATTTTCTATTCATTTCCCTTACTAAATCCATGAGCCAAACAGATTCTAAATGGGCTAAGACATAGATTTGGGCTTATGATTCTACATAGTATGTTGTTCCAAGCTATGGACCAGTTTAGCTTTGGACCTTAGAATTCAACCACAAAGAGTACCATTTGAAATGTTTCAAATGAAACAAGTTGCTAGTAATACTGTGCACATGAACAATAAGGGAAGAGGAAATGTTTCAGCTCGCCCTTGTTTGAACCACATCAGAAATGTTGTATCTTACCAGGGCTGGAAAAGCACCTATAGCTTGTAATACTGTGCACATGAACAATAAGGGAAGAGGAATCTGCTCAATCTGCATTAATAGATAATCTTAGTTGTGGTTAAAGTGACAGAGTCTAACTAAAAGAAGGTTACAAGTTTCCGGTGGCACATACCAATTGATTCAGGACCTTTGCAAGAACTTGCTGGGTGAATATTTGTCGTTGCTCAAAACAAGCATTGCATGCATCTGTGACCTGCTCAAAGATTAGAAAAATTAATCACGCCAGGTCGTGCAGAGTGGAAAAGAGGGGGAAATGGAAGAGATAGATATATATATGTAGAGAGAGAGAGAGAGAGAGAGAGAGAGAGAGAGAGAGAGAGAGAGCATGTGCCTTCTTCAAAGGAATTCTGTTTCTGCCAGGATCAATGCCATGTATAGCAATCAACACTTCCGCGGGAGTGAGCACTGGACCAGAATGTGATGATCCCTGTAATTGTGCTTCCTCTATTAATACAAAACTTCCAAGCTTATTCAGCAAAAAAATTCCTTGCATGCATGTTATATGAGGTGTTCCCTTGACATCAGGAAAAAAAAAGGGTATTCGCTAGTCTGATTTAGGTATGAGGTGTTGGCACATATCTTTTACCCATATGCATGTCATAGCCTAGTAACATGGGTACTTTGAGGGCAATAGAAAAGTCCGTGTAGTATGAAGTGTATCTTGCATGAAGTGTTGGGTATAAAATTCTCTGGACTGTTTTCCAGCAACCACAAAAAATTAAAACTTTGAACTTTTGACAAGGAATAATTCCTTACAAGGCTAAACTTTCATGCTATCGAAGACCTTGTACACAAAATCTACGACTTTTCAAGTAAGAGCCACATTAGTTTACTCACAAAGGGATAAAAAAAACCTCCTAGTATACTTTCAATAACGCTATTACTAGCTTAAATATTAAGAGAGCTAGGCAGCTAAGCCAACACAATTATTTGGCCACGAATAAACATATCAATGGCAGAGAATATGATTGTTTGATAATACTATAATACTTTCCCCTTTTCAGAATATAATTTCTCTACATTCTTAAATGCTTGTGTAGGTTGTGAAGAAGTTTAGTACTTTTTCTTCAATACCTAAAACAATACGTTCTTTTAGCTTGTAACTTAATACGGAGAGAGAAGAAGCTCCAGATAGATTAAAGTGCTGTTTAGGTATCACCGAGATAATCTAAGAGTCCAATTACAAGTTGTAAAAAGGTATCGAAGCTATCAACCAAGAAGAAGAAGAAAGTGAGAGATCAAGAATCTAGTTTAAACTTGCCTGATATCAATTGTAGTATCTTCAGCAGGAAGTGGTAGGGCAGTATAACCAGGCTGATAAGGCTGTACATGAGGGAGAATTTGATTTAGGCACAAATGAACCAAGTTTACCAAATTAACTAAAACATCCTTATTTGATATGTTATATGAATGATGAGAAACACGTAACACTACATATTTTGTGATGCACAGACACCGTTTTCTCTACACAGACTTACTTATTTATAGAAATCAACCAAACTCATCCCGTATAAAACCGGCTATAACTCAACACTGTAATTAACCAAAACATAGCTTTCACAATCTTTACCTACTATCTTTGCAAGGATTTGAAAACCGGACTCTACATATTAACAATCACAAAAAACTTTGAAGAGTCTAAGGGCATCACAAGAAGCAATTAAAATCTCACAGCCATAATGGGCATACTGAGCAATAATGATACCATCAAGGACTCTTTAGGTACACGCATTATAATTTATAATCCTCCCCTTTGATAAAATGTTTGACTTATTTTCACAACAAATTAACATTGGGAGGGGGAGCTCCAAAACTATTTTGCAAGCTTCAATCCAACATATCGGAACAAATTAACATTGGGAGGGGCATCACAAAAATTCCAACTTTGTAGAGTAACAGAGATTTTTGGCTATGCAATCTCATAGCCAAAGGAGGCTTCCTTATACCTTGCAACCATTGAAAATGAGGATGCATATTCAAATCGAACACCACTAGCTGAGTACAAACTGTCAGTTCATGTTGTTCCCTTTGTGGTTTATGTTTGAAGATTGGTTCAATACTATTTTCGTGAATTGCTTTTAAGTACCTACTTTTCTAATAGTATTTTTCTTTGAAATTCTTGGATTTGGCTTCATAATTGGGGCTTCAACTTGATTATTTTGATGCTCATGTGTTTATAGGTTTATAATTATTTTGAACTTCTACTAAATTTGTTTTTATATCTCAACACTTAATTTGAAACTCCTCTTCCCATCCCTACTGCTTTTGAATTTCTAAGAGGAGAATAACAATGTGAATCATTTGACTTGGTATTCAGCATGTCTCACTAATAGTTAGAAATGAAGGATATTGTACCAATTGCTTTGAGATCATTCAATACTCTTTATACTATTTTAAGATATGATTAGTTATTAACAAGGAAGTAAAGGGAGTTTACCCACGGCTAGCTTCATTTCTATTATGAAGAGGTGGCTTATCGTCCTCAATGTGGTCCGAGGCTACATTGATCATTTCTCCATCAATGGTGGCTTCCATTTCCTTTTAATCCACCCTGAACATAAAACATATTTAAGATTTGAACTAGAATATAGCACCGGATTAAGAAAGTAAAAAATGAAAAGAAAAATATGAAATGAAATGCTAGCTTTCATATAAAATCAACATTGGTTATTGGACATTAAAGACATTGGACTAATTTAGAGGCACTGGAATACGAATAAATTTAGTTTCTAAAATAAACTTGGTTAACGGAAAAAAAAAAAAACTTTGATGTGTTAAAAGAGAGAACTTTCGGTAATGTTTGGGTCTTTTGTTAATGTTTTTGGGCCCATTAGATTGTAAAACTAGGCTAACTAGCTAGGGCCATCAATCACGAACCATTCACTTTCAAGTAGTAGATAAGCCAACTGGCTGGCTGAGCCACCTTACACCTAAACAGCTGGGTAGACAGACTCCTCCAGTGCCAAATCCATGGCCTTAGCCATTGCTTCCACTGCACTCGCAAGCCTTCCACAGAGTAGTAATTATCAGTTTTGCAGAGGTTAACGCCTTGGTTAACTTTAGAAAGTGAGTTTTTATCGCTGTATAGGTTCTTAGCGCCTCAATTACACTTTTTTCCCTTTAACTACACAGGAAAGTCAGTTTTGTTTAATACTGATTCTATGTTTACTACTAAACTATAGAATCTGCTAAACTTTGTTTGTGGCATGGTGCTATGAAATGGGTTTTGGGAACCTAGAAATGGCATTTTCTCCTACTCTAGCATGTTCGAAAAGATTGTACAATTTGGAGAACAATCCCCTACAAAGGCCTCTTAGCACTGTTTATACGTATACGGTACATCATTAATCATTCCACACCACAAGACAATTGAACTTCCATCAGTCTAAAAGAAAAGCATCATTTAAAAAATCATCCAATGCGTGCACGCTATGCTGCACACGTAAAAAAGCCTAAAGGTCAGAAATTCCCTGGAAAAAACAACAATTATGAAGCAAAAACCTATTTAATTTATATTTACGTAGATTAATACCTTCTTCATTTGCTTTGTCAAAGGCAAAATTTGCAAGCGTTTCTGTGTATTTAAGATTTAAAGGTGAATCCCTGTCGCACTAACAATTCCTTTAACACCTGCAGTTTTGTGTCACTACATCATTAATTTGAATGTTTGAAAGATGAATTAAAAGCGAATTCTTTTAACCTGCATGTCTCTTGTTTTGGCAACAAATGAGTGACTAAAGTCCACAAAAACCTACACTAAATCAGATTCACAAATTACCCAACAAAGTGCTAAGTTTTATTATGTCAAGATTCATGATGCTAAGCCAACAACTAAGATATTCTTTATTTATAGATTTTCGAAAAAGCAGCAAGTTGCTATTTCAAGCTATTTTTCAGCTTTAAACTGGATTGGACTTATGAAAAAGCTGTGCAAATGTTTTTGCCTGCTGCTGCTGTGCACGTGCACGTGCTCTGCTGTGCTGCAGCTATTGTGCACCTGCACATGCTGCTGCTGCTACTGTTGTGCACGTGTGCTACCGTGCACATGTGCTATTGTGCACATGTGTTTCACTTGGGCTGCTGTGAGCGTGCGCACTTAATTGGGCTGCTGTGCACGTGTACTGTGCACGTGCTGCTGCTATGCGTGTGCTGTGCTTTGCTGTGCACGTGGGTTGTGCTAGTGCTGATGTGCACGTGGGCTGCTGTGCACGTGGCTATGCTGCTAGACGCGCGCAGCACAGCACCAGCCTAGAATGCCCAGCACAGACACAAGACCTACCCACGCCAGCCCGTTCGCGAGTGCGCACGGCACTACCAATAGCCAGTCTAGTGCTCTGTGCGGGCGCACATGCAAGCCACAGCACCAGCCTAGCGCATAGCCCTGCGCGCAGGCACATGACAAATCAGGCCATTCCCAGTCCAAGAAAAGAAATAGAAAAAGAAAAGAAAAGGGAAAAAAAAAAAAAGAAAGGAAAGGAAAAAAAAATTAGTTTTTGAACCGGGAAGTGTTTACAAAAACCTGTTGGCCCCAAAACTAATTGAAAGGAACATGAAACTTAAAACATAGATGATAATGAGTCCTTTGGATAGCAGGGAAAAAATAAATTTAAAAGAAAAAGAATGGCTCAAATTAATACAAGGTCGATGAATTTACATACTGAGCTACAGAAATCGACAAAAAAAAAAAACAAAATATTATTAACGTGAGAAGCAGGTTTAAGGGTCTTGACAACTTTGTAGCTCAAGTTCAGAAAGAAAATGCAGTTGGAGTAGATGGATAGATTGAAGTTGAAATGTTCTAATCCGTAATCCCAAATTTTTTTGGCCAAAAGTAATCAATTTTCAACATGTAAAAAAAATCCTCAAAAAAAACAAAAAAATATTAAAGTTGAAATCCCCTTCAACAAGAACAAGTTACTTTGAATGATAAAATCAGATAAATTTATGCTATAAAAAAGTTGCAGTCAATGCACCTGTCCCTCCAAGGCAGCCACACGTGAACTCATAGTACCCCAGTCAATGCCAATGACATCATCTTCTCACGATTTATGGCTGGTGCATGACTATAAAAGTGAAAAATAAATAAAATTAAACATATCATTCGAAAGCTATAAAAAGAACACAGAAATGAATAGAATTAAAATGATCAACATTAAGTGTCTCCAATCAAAAGGTACCTGATGGCTCTTGTTCTTATTGCACCTGCCCCATGTTTAAGATACAACAGATACCCCAAGTTAATACCCTCAAATGATTTGAAGCCCTACGCAAAGTACATGTGATAGAAATAGGGATAAATGGGCAAGTCACCATCTCTCAAAATTATGAAGACAATTAATACAACAATAGATAAAATACAAGATAAATTATATTGTAATATGGTAAATGAGGTAGGCTCCTCTTTTCTTTCAGCGTGGACATCGTGGGTACATAGATATACATTGTAAATGATGTAGGCTCCTCTGCCATTTTCTTCAGAATACTTCTGAGCCCGTTTAGGATCTTCATCACAACAAGAGATTTTTCTTATCGAGATTTTGTCTATAGAGATTTTTTAAAAAGCTGTCTAGCATTTGGTATAATGGGTACTAACTTGTAAAACTATACTACTCTTCATTTGGTGTAATTAGCACAAGTGTTCAAAGTTAAAATGTAACTTAAAAGAGGAAACTGAAAATATTGAAAATGCTATGACCAAATCGGGCTAAAGCTCTTCTTTTGACATATCAACCTTCAAGCTAATGATAAACATTGACCAATTCATAGGTAGATCTGCTATATGTTGTCAACATTTCATATATATGAGGACAACCTCAAAGAGCTATTAGGACAGACTAAAGAAGAAAAAAATCTCAATCCTTTAGAATCACATGTTACCTTTTTGTTTTTCCAAGTTTTTTATTTTGATAAACATTAGGTAAATCATTGAAAATACTCTTCCAAAAAAAAACAGGCTCCCAATTTTGCAGCAATGCAATGGCAAATCAAACTTTGCACTGGATCACACAAACAGCCCATAAAGTTTAGAATTTGATTTTATTCAGTTTGTTATAGAACTAGTATAAGCAACAAAATATTCTCACAGAAATGTAATAATTGAATAAAAGATTGCAATAATTACGCAAAAAATAAAAAACTCGATCACCTCGATTATCTATGAAATTGGAATGATAATGCAACCGAGTCGCCTCTAGCATCTTAGAAACCTCTTGTGCACTCTCTGAAGCCTTCAAGAAATGATCATCAATGTCATTCAAAATCTTCAACAAGTTCACACTACTAGACCCAACTTTATCATTATTCCCTCTCCTAATAATCGGTAGGACCGTATTCGAATGCATAAACTGCTTCTCATTTACATGGTGTACGTGTATTTAACCTTAGGCTATGTTTAGTTCATATATTTAAAGAGAGAGATAATGATTAAAACTTACCAGCAAAAGAAGTTCAAATTCTTCGTCGGGATCACCAACAGATTGTTGCCAAAGGTAGACCATGTGTTGTGGCTCTGTTCTCTCTTCTCTTTAATTTTCAAGGTACACTACGGTTAGAAAAGAAAATAATTACTCAACAGTCTTCATCAGTTTTTCCATAGGAGACGATGAATGAAGTTAACATAGGGCTTTTCCAATCCAGCAAACAATAGAAAATATGATGGGATTGTTTCACAATTAATTAAAATGGCATTAACTGTCAATATGTTTCAACTAACGTGACAAATTAATTCAACTTTTCATATAAAAACTTGGAATTGCAAGTGAACTTATCTTGAGGTTAATTAAGATCGACATATTGATTTGAAGGGTGAAAATATTACTTTAGTAAGAAAAATTAGACAAGAAGAACAATCCAAAAACACAATCCAAAATTAGAATAGACTATTTGTCCAATCTAGCCAAAGGCACCAAACGTGAAGTTATAAATTCAAAATGGGTCACAAAGTTAACAAGATTTCTATATGGACCTTGCTTACGGAAAAGGTCAACCAAGCAAATGAACTTCTTCCAACTACCAATAAAAAATAAAGAATAATGTCATGAGTTTAGTAAAAAGATTTCTCTTTTTGACTCTTTTAGTCATTACCATTCCATATAGGGAGCTGCTTAAAGCACTAACATACTGCTTTTTTATTTATTCATTTTCGAACAAGAAAGAGATTTACATTAATTATAAACTGTCTAAAAGAGGAAATACAATACACCCAATATTCCATAACCTACACCCCCACACAGTCCCCAAGCAAATTTTGCCAACATTTCTATGTGGGTTTCCATAGACCCAGCCGATAAAAAAAAGTTAATACACCATCACTGCAATTTCTACCACAACCATAACAAATTCCACCCATACATCTATGTGGGTTTCCATAGTCCCGGCCAATAAAGGGTTTCCATAGACCCAGCCGATAAAAAAAAGTTAATACACCATCACTGCAATTTCTACCACAACCATAACAAATTCCACCCATACATCTATGTGGGTTTCCATAGTCCCGGCCGATAAAAGAAAGTGAAAATAGACCATTTGACTGATTTTTGGGAGGAGATAGAGCAGATTGGTTACGGGGCAGCGAAAATAGTAGTAAGTGGGCACAAAATAGTATTAGTTTTTAAAAGAAGGCAACTCTAAACTAATTTTTTTTCGTCCTTAAATTGTATTCAATCATGGGGAACAAAAGATGGCCACTCATGGACTATCCCACTTATTGAAAAAAACAAAAAACATAAAACAAAAACAAAACTAAAAAAGAAATCCCACAACGCAAAGAGTGAATCCATGTTGTATAGATACCCTATTTTGATATGGGAAGATTAAATAACCCGAAGGAGTTCCTTTCTTGAGAATCTAATCAGCTTGTATGAATTTTGAAAAGGCTGTAACACTCACCTGAAAGCTTCTACTTCAGCCAAACTAAATAAGAAATATCATAACACAAACAATTAAGAAAGACTTGTCAGTTGTCAAGTGCCCCCTCAATCAAGTGCCCCCCCTTCAAAGTGTTTAATTACGTAATCGAACTTAAAGTTCTTTAAAAGTTAAAAGATAAGTATACCTAACCTAGACAATGAAAGGTTATAGCATTATTCAGGGTGGACGATGGTCCCTCAACTCAGGCCGAACAAACATATAGTCAGGTTGCGAGTATAAGTTGTATACCCCGTAATTCTTTTTTGGGAGAGCCACAAATAGAGACAACCCTTTGAGAATTCCTATGAAAGTTGTAAATAAGGAAAAGTTGGAATGGAAGTTGAAAATAGATGTTAGAACATAGCTTAGGCATTTCTAATTTTATGTTAATTTCTCCATCTAAATGAGCTCTGGAAGGGGAAAATCTGATTAGCAAGCTGAGTTCAAACAAAGTACAATCAAACAAATCTCAGATGAGATCAATGTTATTTCAACATTAGAAAATACGTTCAACCTGTTTTAAAAAAAAACAAACAAACAAATAAATCAACTACCTCATTTGTTAAATCGACAAAGACCAACTCATCTAGTTTAGAAATAGAGCAGTTTCTACTTTCACACCAAATCTTCAAACAAATATGGAATTGAATTTTTTACTATTTTTGGGGGAAAAAACTTTAGAAATAATTCTAAAGCATTGTAATAGCCGTGCTCTAGGGCACGGGTGAAAAAAATTATGTAAAAACAAAGGAAGCTATTACTAGAGTGAATATAAAATCTACTCTAGTACCTAGACTTGAAAAATTATCTAACATGAACAACTAAGCATATATAAAATTTCATTCCAAACACTCCCTTTGGTATCAAATTCATTAATAAATTAATCTAAATAAGAACAAATTTAGTGTTTCCGTCCCCTTAAGAATACAATTGCCCTTTCCATTTTAGTAGAAATGAAACCCAAAATACTAAAAATATACAATGAAATGTGATAGGCCACTAACATAATGGCGTGTGTAATCCATCTCTTGGATCAAGAACGGCTGCAAATGAGACTTCAAGTAAATCAAATAACAACCACCATATCCCTGCAGTATATAGGAGCAATGGGCTTTTTCAAAATCGAGAAATACTGGTACAGTACATAGGAGCAAAGGTAATCCATTCTCACACATTAGAAATTTGAATTTTAATACACCCCACTATAATTTGAATTCATCTCGTTTTCTCTCTGCAGACAGCCATTTTAATGCAACCCAATTCTAGAAACAACACCAAAAATCAACATTTCATCTCTACTTTCTAAGGGATGGAAAATGGATGGTTTCAACATTTACTTTGTAAGCTATATGTTCAGTTGGAAGGTCATTTCTAATGTGGGTATTCATGGAAGTGGAGGTCATTTCTTGACCCCAAAAAATGGAAGTGGGGTAAAGAAAGTGAAACAAAAACACAACAAATTGAAGCCCCTAAAATCAAATTACAAAAGTCTGGAAGCCCCAAAAAATAAATTGAAACAAAAACACGCAGAAATCAAATACTTACTAAGTAATAACATAAATGCAAAAATGGAAGAGGGAAACAATAGAGCGATTGAGGGCTTATCTGAGAGGGTATGGCTGCGGATCTGCGGAAGAGAAGCATTACCTGACATAAAACAAAACAAAGTTTAGTAATACAAAACCTAAAGACAAACCAAAACAAAGAATCCAAAACAAAAAGCACTAAACAAAGAAGCCCTTTCAATATATGTACGTTAGGTCCGACGGGGGAGCAGGTGATCAACGTCACCGTCGACGGAGGCGCAGGTCCGGCGGGTCCAGTGTGTGGTGCGGTGGAGATGCCCACTGGTGGCAGAAGGGATGAACCGGAGAGAGAGAGAGAGAGAGAGAGAGAGAGGGAAAAGAGGGTTGTGATAGCTCCTATCTCCGAAGAAGTGGTTCTTGTCAATGGAGGCCAGGTCGATCCATAGGAAACCTAAAATTAGAAGAGAGGTTTGGGAATAAAGAGAGGAATGAAGAGAGGAAGCGGGAGCGAATTTATACGCGGCAAAACTTTTTATGTCACTTTTTTTAAATGCACTATACTATTTTGATCATTTATGTCACTTTTTAATAAACCGACATAAAAATCAAAGGTTTTATTTACAAAATTGCCACCGTGTTTTTATTTATGTCGGTTTTTAAAAAGTGACATAAATACTGTATTATTTATGTCACTTTTTTAAAAAAGTGACATAAATAATAGATTATTTATGTCACTTTTTATAAAATTGACATAAATACTTTATCATTTATGTCACTTTTTTAAAAAAGTGACATAAAAACCTAAAAAGTGACATAAAAAGCTCGGATGATAAATAATTATGTCACTCGAAATAAAAGTGACATAAATGCAATTTTAAAAGTGACATAAAAAGCATTTTTTCTTGTAGTGAGAGTTTGGTACTAGAAGGCAAGAAGCAAAAAAAATCCTGATGAGGCACAATCTATAAAAATAGTTTCCACATGATTAATGTTCAGTACTTGGTTTTAAACTTGTTAACTATGCCCTACTATCTTTTTTTCCCAAAAAAGTGATTAATCCTACCCTACATATTGTGGAGTCAAACATGGGTGATAAAAAAAGGCATAATGTGCAAATATGACTATATTAGGTACAATGGGCGTAAGATCCTGTGATTTGTAGGTAATGAACATCCATGAAGTGACACACGCTAATTAATAAAGCAAAACTTTTGAACCTACCAAATGAAAGTATCATAGGAAGAAAGAATGATGGTCAAGTAATTGGTCCCTATAAATGCAATACTGTTTATTCATCTGTATGAAACATACAAAAGGGGTTTAAATAGATGGCCCTACAAATAAAAGAAAACTACTCCATACACACTTGTAGGATACATGATTAAGATGATCCAGTGTATCACCAAATGCTACCTCAACAGTATTTCTCAATCTGCAGGTTCCGTCAAATTTGATGTGCACGAATTGGGATCCAAAACTTCTAAAGACTACTACAAGCCTACTGTAAATGAAAAGACAAGCTTCTCTAGCCCAAATGAGGAGTGCAACATGATGTCACTGAAATGAAATCATCAGGTGTATTCACACAAAATTAAGCTCTAATGGGCTTCACATAAACCACTTGTGCCATAAAATTGCAAACGTGGGTATCGAATCAAGAGAAGGTTGTGCCTTTTGAATTGCAGTGTATGTCTAAGTTTGGAAGAAACTAGGCTACTACCAAGTGGTACTACCAAGTGGTAACAAATCTGTTTAGTCTTTCCTCTTCATCAAAGAAGCGATGAATTCTCTGAAAGATATTTAAAGAAAATACACAGCCAAGTGTAGCCATGCTAGATGATGTTGATAAGCTACAATTTAAGCCATGTCTGAAAAGCACGAGCATCAGAAAATCCAAGAGCCACATCACAAAGCAAGTTGATGGCATTGACCAGGGCTCTATAGAGATGATTATCAACATTCTCATCATCTGTAAGAGGAAATTCCTACCAGTGCATGAATCACGCAAATCTTTGGGTCTGAGAATAGTTGTAAAAACTTTCTTTCATCAGAAGCATCGGATAATTCTTAGTTATAAAACTCTTTAGACATGATTTTAGGTAGTGGAAAGGTTATTTTTGTTTTCACAACTAACAAGGACCTATACACAACTAAGAAAAAGGACTACAAAAAGGATCAAATAGATAAATCTGTCCCTAACCTAGTCCTTGATACCTCTCGGCGTTTCTCATTTCCAAGCCCAACTAATTGGCTTTAGGCTTCATCTAATTATATTGGAAAGTAGCTATCATACAGCTTAGATCCCTATTTTGATCCTCAAGCCCTCAAAATTGCAGTAATTCAAACATATTATTGATTGACAAGAAAGTTTCAAGGGGGGTGACCTTCTTAAAGATATTCATGTGCCTTCTTTACACCTAAAAACTGAATTAAAATTTACAGGAACAGAAACCTTAAATATATGGCATACAATTGATAGAGGTAAATTTTTTTTTGAAGAATCCATTGACTTCCAGCAACTATTTCATGGTGAACAGTTGGACACCCCTTCTAACTTTCTAAGAGTTCAATCTTTCTCATGAATCTTACCCCACCTAAAGATAAATTTCACTAACAAATTCCTATTCTATCAACAAAAAAATCAAAATTCACATGGATCTCTGCCTTGTGTAGCTGACGGATATGGTATATGTATCACACACACAGAGATATGTATGTATATACCTTGTCGGGATGAAGGTACACTTTATCTTTGAAAAGGAGAAACACACCGGCCTCATCGAGAACTCGAGTAAAAGCGGACACCTCATCTTGAGATTTGGCAACGCCTATGCTCTCACAAGCTTGAAGCAAGCATCATCCCGAACTATGAATGAACCATGCTAAGAAGAAATTGAGACTGTTAAAAATGAGTCACTAAAGAAATCAACCATTTCATATCATAATTGGAAGAAAAAAAATCCAGGTGGTGGCCATGATAACTATCTTGATTTGGGTATTAGCTTAGGCTTGTTTGGGTTTGATTTTAAGGTGAAGTATCCAAAGAAAGAAACAAAGTGAGCAAGTGGCGGAGTTGTCATTATAGATTTGAACGTTGAAGGTATTGAATAACAGCCAAAACAAAAAAGCTTTAATGTTTTGAAAGGTTGAGTACTTGTTAGTGTCAAATTTTCTAGCTCCTCTTGATACTTCATACCATGCCTCTGATTTTACCTGATTCCATTCAGAACAACCCAAAACTTACATCAGTTGTTTCCCCAAATAATCAGTACAACAACAATTTTCAATCAATTGAGTAGGATTTGCGCTACCTGACCCGATGTATGTGCTTACCTCCCACAATTTTCCACTTTTATCCATGGCTTCCAAGTGTAGAACCTGCACGTACAAGTAATAATGAACAAAAAAGAAATAAAAATGTCCCTCAAAAATACCATTCAGGTAAAAAAAAAACATAGAAACTAGCCTCCTAGTCCAATTTAGATAGCTAAGTATATTCAAATTGAAAACTTTATACCAATGTACATGTTCCACAACTTCCATACAATAGAAAAAAGAACAAGAACATGTTTACATCAACTTAATTTGTCTATCGATTACTATTAGCAAGGTCTATATATAGCATATCAGCGTCAACTTTGTCTATCGATTAAAACTGCTGGAAATCATGTCATCAATGTTAGACATAGACTACCAAAATGCCCAAGGATTTAATTGAAGTTATTTGAGAAAGCACTAAAATGGACCCTGTAAGGACTGCAATTATGTTACTTTATCACATCAAGCATGTACGACCACTTGATTGCTCATATATGTTTCCTACTAAAGGCAAGCTGATGGAATTTAATTTGTGTACCTTAAATCCTTATAGCTGAAAAGGTCAACCTAACAAATCAAACCAAAAAAAAAGTCAACCAAAGGCCATAGCATTTCACTAGCACAATCAAATGGAACCACATGGTGCTCGTGTGTGCAACAGTCAATAGAGTTTTTAAGTACCATTTACAACTTTTCACAAGTCAACATATAAGTTGAATTGTTAATTTTAATAATTTAGAAAGGCAAAAAATATATATATATATATATATATTTATACATGGAAGAGAAGGAATAGAAAAAGGAGGCAGGAGGTAAATTACCTTATCAGCCACTTCTATGTTTTCACATTTTCAAGTAGAACACCTAAAATCAAACATAGAGAAGTAATTAAAAAAAAAAAGGAACTCCAAGCAATTACACAAGGACGTTAGCTTTTATAGGTAGAAAATAAGACTTTTTTTTTGGTAATCAGGGGTGTCCGGACCAGCTTACGCGCACCTTAACTAATCCCCCGAGGCTCTGGAGTCGCTGGGTGAATTCTTCAGTGGCCACGCTCCCCATGGCTCGAACGCTAAACCTCTTGGGTATTACACCCAAAAAGCTTACCACCCGACCACAAGGAATGTGGTTTGGTAGAAAATAAGACTTGCATCCACAACTTCAAAGATCGTGAAAAATAAGGCATTAATAGGCAAAAAAAAGGGCTTACTTAAAGAAACAAATATGAAAATTCAGCTAAAAAGCACAAACCCAACAAAGAGATAGAGTGTCGTTTGAGATTTAACTCTTGAGATTTCAACATAAAAATATTAGGAATAAAATATAGGAATGGGATCGAAAATTACCTCAAAGCCTTGGGCCATGGAGCACCTCAAGACTTGTACATGGAAAGGGACAAACGATAGCTTTTAGGAAGACTAAGAAAATAAAAAGAAAAAAAACAACCAAATCAAACAAATAAATTATTGTTTTCACAAATGGAAAGCAAGAAATGAGCTGAATTGGGCTCAAGTATGTAACTGTTACTAGCTAAATTGGGCTAAATTAGTTTGTTTCTTGATTTTTTTTTTTTTGGTTAACAACTTCCTATCAACTTGTAATGAAGAGGAAATCATTTCTCAATTTGGGACTTACCTTGTGGCCATTAGAATCATTTGTTGATTTGAGACTTGCCATATGAATATCACCAAAGCTAGCCTAATAAAAACGGAGTTTGCAAACAAAGAAAAGAAAAATTAACCAAAATCATTAATCAATAACAATACTAAATGGACATTTGAAACTCAATACCCACATGGCTCTCTTCTCTTTGCCAAATCTAAGCTACATGGCTTCTCATAGAAAGAATGAAACATTGTCTAAATGTTTAAAGCCAACTTCCACATAATAAAAAAATGGTCCACAACATAAATCATAATAATAAACACCTAGCACTGTAAAAGCGGAAAAAATGGAAGATGAACACTTATTAAAAAGAGAAAAAATAGAAATCAAACCTCATGGAATGCCATGGAAAATAAATGCTGAATAGTTTTACCAAGCTTTTGATATCTTGGAAGCTACAAAAGGGAGGGGAAATCAAAGAAATGATTTAGGGTTTCAAACATCAACATACTAATGTGTGTGTGAGTGTACGTGTGGCACTGTGTGGATAGTAGATATATATATATATACATATACATATATATATAGAGAGAGAGAGGGAGGAGGGAGTACCTTCCTGGCGGAGCCGGTGGTGTTTCTGCGATGATGGAGTGGAGCCGAGAGAGATGACCCAAAATTGGGGATTTGATATCATAGCCGAGAGAGCTGGTGGTCTTTATTGTCTCGAGCTTTTTCGATTTCCTTCTCTTTTATTTTGCTATTAACCCCCCCCCCCCCCCCAAATCCTAAATTTCAAAACCAAAACCATCATATGAAACCCTAAAATTCATAAATTAGATAACAAAAGCACAAAAAAATGAAACCCTAAAGTTGATAAATCAGATAATAACTACATAGAAAATGAAGTGTAAAACAAATACACAGAGTCTGTAAATGAAACCCTAAAATTGATAAATGAGATAACAAAGGTAAACACAGATTGATCTTAATATTCACAAAGTTTTCATTTATTTAGATTATTACCCTTGAGAAGTCTGAGTTTAGATTGTCGACGATGCTCCGATCGTTAGTTATTCATGAAGCCAAGTGAGTTGTGAATCATCTTCAAGTGAGGAGAGGAGAGGTAAGATCATTGTCCAGGTGATGTGAGGTAAGATTGTCGTCATGAGGTGAGGTGAGGTTGTCGGTCCAGTCAGGTGAGGCATGAAGTCGACGCTTTGAGGGTAAGGCAAGGTAACGGGACGATGGTGTAAGGGTGAGGGATTGAGGTGGCAACCGTGAGGGTAAGGGACTTGGGCAACGGGCCAATGTCGATGCGAGAGAGAGAGAGAGAGAGAGAGAGAGAGAGAGAGAGACTTCTAGCATCTACTAACTCCGGTGGTGTGAGGTGATCGCTTAGAACGAGAGACATAGAGAGGGAATAAAAATGGGTTTGGTAAAGTAAGGAAAAATAAAGGGAGGGGAAACCAAATATAAGGGGGTCTTTTAGCGCATTTTTTGGAGTGTTAAAATATTTCATTTATGTTAGTTTTGTCACGGTTATTGACCGTGACAATTGTACTATAAATATTGTCACTGCTATTGGCGGTGACAATATGTTACATTTGTCACCAATACCGATTTGTCACTGCCATAGACAGTGACAATTTTGTCACTGCCAAAGACAGTGACAAGGTTAGCGAAACTAAGGGTGACAAATTGGCTGTTTTGGTGTAGTGATCCTGACTTGACCAATTAGGTTATTGACATTCTTGTCCTCATGATAATGAGATGATGAGATGAGACGAGACAGGAAAATAAATACTTTATTTGATTGGTTATTATTTGTTTCATCATGTACATGCTACATAGGATTATTGCTCCCTCTTTCTCTTTCTGAGAAAGAAAGAAACAAAGGGAAAGTAACAATTGTCCGTGAGATAGATAGAGAACTCAGTTTTTAGGGGCACATGTATTGCATGAGAGAGAGAGAACGGGTATAATGGGACTCACACAGGACCCGTCAAAATCAAGGGCCAAGATGTGTTGGGTGTAGAATTAAGTATGAATATAGATGTGCGTGTAGCATTTTTGACACACTACTAATAATAATTATTCACTCAATTCCAAAATAAGTGTCCTCCTTTTCTTTTTTTGATGTTACAAAATGAGTGTCCACTTTTAAAGTCAACTACAATTTTTGGAAAAGCTATTTATAATACCTTTACAATAAAGACAAATATCATTTATGAGGAAAGTGGGAAAAGAAAAATGAGTAAGCAAGTCAATGTCACATCAATGGTAAATGGAAAAGTGAAGAAAAAAAATGGAGGATAAAAAAATAAATATAATACACATTTCTTAAACAATGTGCAAATTGGTAGTGAACACTTATTTTGGAACAACGGGGTATAATTAAAAGAAATCCAAAGAGGCTGAGTAGCCTTTCTCACACAAACACAAACACAAACACACATACACATACATACATATAGGGGCAAACTTGGAAATACAAAAACTTCAACCATCTAGCTGGCAAGTTATTTGAAGTCAAAAATGACGGCCGAGTTCAAACTAATTGCCATGTCTTTTGGATGCAACACCAAGCAGTCAGCAAATGATCATGAAGCAAGCAATACATGAGAGCAGCGGAAGCAAAAAGGACAAGCAGGGGCAAAACGGAAAATACAAAAAATTCGAGCAGCTAGCTTAAACGAGGTGCTCTGTTTTTATTATATAGTAGATATATGAAAATATACAACATTTTATAATTAAGTTAAACAGTATTATTTAAATTTAGGTATGTGTAAAACTCAATTTGATATGAGTTTGAAGCATGGATTTAGGAGGAGGTTTTTAAACGAAATTTAAAATTGATATAAAAGTTTTGGTTAAGAATTGTAGATCCAATTATGAAAATTAATGTACTTGACCTCGTCACATTTCCGGCGGTATTTTGCGGGTTTGAGTATGCCGAGAATCGGGTGGAGGAGGACTGCCATGAGTGGCGACTGATGGAGGAGGGGGGAGAGTGCGGCGGCGAGCCCACCGGGCTGGAGTGGAACAACACCGTCATGGTGGTCTCGGAGACAAGTGGTGGTGGGGGCAAGGCTGGTCACCTCTGAGTCTGTCTTTGTGTGCATTTTTGTGATCTTTCAATTGCTAATCCAAAAATCAAATTAGAAAGAGAGAGAAAGTGAGAGAGAGAGAGAGAGAGAGAGAGAGAGAGAGAGAGAGAGAGGGTGTGCAAAAGGGGAGTGGATTGTTGTTGAAAATTTGAAATACAGTACTACTCAAATTGGAAGACAAAGTGAGCGAACGATTCCATAAAACCAAGTGGTTTGGTTGTTAGTTACAGCAAAACCATTTGATATGTAATTGTAAGAAATGTCTATACTACATACAAAAAGTTTTCTTATTATGGGTACAAAACTCACTTGTTACAGGCAATATTTTGAAAACAGTACTGGTCATTGAACCGGAAAAATGACCGGGTCACGGGTCACTAGTTCAACCGTTCGGTTAACCGGAATTGAACTGTGATATAATAATTATGTAATAAATATTAATAATAATATAAAATATAATAAATAAATAAATAAAAATTCGGGTTTTCGGTTCAATTGCCAGTTTTACCAGTTCAACCGCCGGGTTTCCCGATTTTTTACAAAATAGACCGGTTTTTGCATTTTTCGGTTCAAACTGGACCGTTTCTTAGACCGGTCGACGATTCAACCGGTTCGGTCCAGTTTTAAAACAGTGACTACAGGTACAAAAGGTGACAAGTACAAAATTTCATTTTTATGCATACAACACTCCCTTACTAAAATTACAAAGATTTTTTACCACGGAAAAAAAATCACAAGTGATTTTAATTTGATACAAACATTTTTTATAAGAATGCAACATTTTCTTACCCAGTACAATATTTATTAAAAAAGCACAATATTTCTTACATTGGTGTAAACATTTATTATAAAGGTACTGACAATTTTTTAGAACTACCCTCTTATATGGCCATTGGAATCCCTCAGAACCCCACCAATACCGGCTGGCCAAGGTTTTCCAATGGCATAACCGACAACATAATTAGTTAGTTTGCTATGACACTACTATTTCAGAACTTAGGCTTAATGCTATTATAGGACTTCTAACTACATGTGTACCACCAATTTCAACCCAAGTTATAGAACCATAAACCAATCTCTCTCTCATCAATCTTGGACCTTCTATACTCAGTTTGTAGCTTTGTTTCTCATACTTCGCTTTGAAAACCAACTTCTCTGGCAAAACACCGACTTTTAACCCACTCATGGGTGTCAATTTTGCAACATAGGTTGACCCTCCATCTCCAACATTAGTCACAGTCCTTTGAAATTCTTGTACTGTTTTGACCTCGGATTGTGAATCATTGGCATTGAAGAAAGCTATAAAAGAAGGGTAGTTGAGGTCCAATGAAGGGTTTAAACAATTATAAGAAGATTTTCTTGTGATGGCTTGAATTTGTTTCTTGGTGTAATTTAATCCACATAGTAGATTAATGTAATCTTCTATTTTGATGTCATATATGAGTCCGGGGTCTAAGGCCTTGTTTGGATTGATATGGCCAGCCCCAATTGCCAGAGGAGTAGCTGCTTGGTTATAGTCCCCAATGTCTTGGATGGGGTTGAGAGTGTTGTCTGTGGCATCAGAAGTGGTCATCATCGCCGATCGGATCGCCGGTGGGCCCCACTTGGGGTGGGCAGCCTTCAAGAGAGCCGCCACTCCGGCGGCATGAGGGCAGGCCATCGACGTCCCGGACAAGAGGTTGAAGCTGTTGAAAAGCAGCCTGGAGCCCACATATGACACCGGAATGTTTTCGGGCCATGAGGCTAAGATATGTGACCCAGGAGCCATAAGGTCAGGCTTGAGCACAAAAGGGCAGCTTGGGGATGGACCTCTTGAGCTATAGCTAGTCACTTTCGGAGCCGGTTGAGTCCCGATTCGAGTTTATTGAAACGCAATTCGCACTTTTGGGTTACTTGTGCTCTTGATGTATTCCAAAACTGTTTCACCAGCTTCAAGACTCAGAAAAACTGCCGGAAAAGGAGTAACCACTTGCAAGTCGGAGTAGTTCGAAATGAAGATTCCTCCGGCTACTTTTGCTTGTAGCACATTGTAAAATTGAGTATTCAGAGACTTATTCTTGTCTTTACAAACAACAATCTTGTGTCTAACTTTCTTCAGTTCTTTTACATCATCACATGAGTCTTTGAAAACAATTGGGACTTGAGTGCTTGATGAATTACCCAGGTACAGAGACGATCCGGTAATTGAAACTCCATTGCCAAGATATATAACGCCATTGAAATCGCGGTCGATTGTACCGGCTGCAACAGTTAGAACCCAAGGTATACCATTGTGTAATGTCGCAAGAAAAGGCCCTTCATTTCCTGCTGATGTAGAGACAAAAATTCCCTTCTCCAATGCTGCAAATGAGGCTATGGCAACAGGGTCTTCATACAATGAAGTGTTATCTATGCCAAATGATAAGGACAGGACATCAACACCGTCAGATATGGCATGATCGATCGCGGTGATAATATCAGACATGTACAATCCTTCCTCCCACAGGGCCTTGTACATCGCCACCCGTGCTCTCGGAGCTACGCCTTTTGAAGTCCCCGAGGCATAGCCGAAGTAGGAAGCTCCTTCGACGTAGCCTCCGGCGGCTGTGGTTGATGTATGAGTACCGTGGCCTTCGGAGTCTCGGGTAGAGTTCATTGAGATGGTGAGATTGGGGTATTTGGCAAGTAACCCTTTGTTGAAAAATCGAGCTCCAATAAGCTTCTTGTTGCACATTGAGGAGTTGAATTGTGTACCACTCTCGCATTCTCCTTTCCATCGCGAGGGTATTTGGGTCATTCCATCGTCGTCGAAGCTTTTACTCTCAGGCCAAACGCCCGTGTCCACCAATCCGATTATGACATCTTTGCCATAGTCTGAAGCCGGCCACGTCCCCAAGTTGGAGTTAAGGCCAAGAAATTGGGGCGAATGAGTTGTATCAACTTTAACCGGCGAGTCCTTATACGAAGAAACGTAGCCAGGTGAGTTTTTAATGGATTCAAGCTCAAAAGGAGACAGAGTTGCACTAAATCCATGGAGGACATTAATATAGCTGTAGATAAGTTTAGACAAAGAGGTGGTGGTGCTAACTCTAACAGAGTTGTCTGAAACAGAAGCAAGTATGGCCAAAAACCAGCTATGGTGGTCAAGGAAAGCTTTGGGCATGGAAGACAAGTCCATATGGACAATGTAAGTGTCATGTTGAGCCAAAGTAGAAATGAATTGTGCGTATGTGAGTGATAGGAGACATAAACACAAAGGACTAAGAGTGCCCATTGATAAGAAATGAAAGGGGTGGGATACTTTTTGACCTTGCTGGGTGTGTGGTTATATAGAGATATAAAGGTATATGGGAAGCCAAATCATTCCTATTTTCATATTTAAACAACTTGGATTTTCAAAATTATTCATAAACAAAGTTTGTATTAATTTCAAAACTGCTACGACACATTAGTATGTGGATAGTTTAGGTATATAAAACTGATATACTTAACATTTTCCATATATGATATGCTTGATTAATCGTGTCTCTCTTATTTTGTGCACCCACCTATTAAGTTTTTAATCGAATGCAATGAATCTAACACCGGCTTTGACTCTTCAAATCCAAGCGTTTGAGGTGTTAGTCCATAGATCACTTTCTAAATAACACAACAATTAATACAACTACTTCAAATTTAGAAGGCCTAAATAAATTTCCCAACATGCTTTATTATCAAAAGTCAAATATTATTGACTGACGTTCGCAACTATTCTATTTTAATTTGGCCAGATTAGTTGCATAAAGTTGATTATAGCATGACTAGTGATACTATATAGCAATGTTGTGGGTATCCTAGGTGGCAGTCCCACACTTAAGAATTCTTCCATTACATCTTTATTTTTCTCATCTTTTCTTTTTCTCATAAGGTAAATAAGGATAGTTTTTCTTTTTTTCTTTTTCTTTTTTCTTTTTTTGAGCCAATAAGGATAGTTAATGTTACCATTGAAGAAAAAAAGTAATCTAGAGGCAAATAAATAATGAGTAGTGCTACATATACACATTTTTTGACACACTTTTTGACACACAGTTTTAAATGCATGTACCTTGTGCTATGTAAGTGGTACATAGAAAAGTGTAAAAAAATTCAAACAGCACAAAGTACATGTGTTTAAAGCATAGTGTGTCAAAAAGTGTGTCAAAAAATGCATGTACTAAACATTTCTCATAAATAATACCTAATATTGTTTCATCCCAAAAAAAATATAGATAATTGTTGGAAAACCCCTCAATTAACTCTCAAAAGTTTTAAACTCCAATTGGTTTGACCACTTTCTAAAAAGGACAAAAGGATTCTAATCCAGTGCTCACACGGTACAAGTGCATGCACTATAGGAGATCCCACATAATCCCCTCACGCGCGTTTTTTGGTTTCAGCCACTCACACCGTGTGAGTGGCTGTACCATATATATCCATTTCGAAAATGCATTTTTAACCTTTAAACCTCCATAACTTTTGATCTACAACTCTGTTTCTTACAAATTTTATACCGTTGGAACCGTGTCGACGAGAGCTACAAAACTAGTACCTTTGTTGATACCTTTTGAGCAAAAGAAAAAAATTCTTATTTTTACATATTATGCTCAAGACGAACCTAATAAATTTTTCACATAATATTTGTGTATGGGTTATTGAATTTTCACGTTATATTCACGTATGCCAAGTTGATATGATGTGAGGAAAAAAAAACCGAATGTTCACTTTGTTCTTAAGGAGAGTTTTAGTGAATTTGTACAAGAATTTTGCATTTGTTTGGATTGAAAAACTATGTTTTATAATTGATTTGTGAAATTTGATTTTTTTTATAAAGGAAATATGCATTGTTTAATATGAAAGAGAAAAAAAAAAAAAGTAAAATTTCATTTCGCATATAAAAATATTAAGTGAAATTTCACTGAACTTGTAGATGAATATTAAGTGAAATTTTACTTAAATAGACACTTGAGGACTTTTTAACAAAGTATCAAATTATACCTTAAACTCTATAGAATTACTTCTAGCGACCTTTGTGATAGTTAGTGAATTTTCACTTAACCTACTAAGTGAAATCTCACTAAACGAGTATACGAATGTTAAGTTTAACTTCAAGTTTTTCAGGAAGAAAGTATGTACGGGTTTATTGAATTTTCACTTAATATTTATGTATGCCAAATTTATATGTTTTGAGAAAAAAAAATTAAAAAAAGACGAATAGCAATAAAGCCATTGCTACCTCATTAAGGCTTAGTTTGGCCCCATTTTGGTGCTTCTCCTTTTTTAAAGCACAATTTCATGTTAATTCATTTGGTAACTAGTTTATGAGCTTTGCAAAAATGGAACTTAGGGCTTTTTTGGGGAGAGTTTTTAAAAGCTCTAGAATTGAGTGAAATTTCACTTAATATTTTATGTATATCAAGTGAAATTTCACTTAATATTTATGTATATCAAGTGAAATTTCACTTATTATTTATGTATGTAAAAACATGAAAATCTTTTTTGACAAAACATATCAACAATAAATTTAAAAAAAGACAATTTTTAACAAGAATTCCTGCTTTTGTTTTGGTTGAAAAATTGTGTTTTATAATTGATTATGAAATTTGCTTATTTTAACAAAATATGCATTGTTTAAAAAAAACAAAAAACAAATCACCATGCCTACATGAATATTTAGTGAAATTTCACTTAACTCGTACATGAACATTAAGGCTTAGTTTGGCCCCCATTTTGGTGCTTATACTTTTTTAAAGCACAATTTCATGTTAATTAATTTGGTAACTAGTTTAAGAGCTTTGCAAAAATTGAATTTAGGGTTGTTTTAAGGAGAGCTTTTAAAGCTCTAGACTTGAGTGAAATTTCACTTAATATTTTATGTATATCAAGTGAAATTTCACTTATTATTCATGTATGTAAAAACATAAAAAAAAAAAAAATTCTCAAAACATATCAACAATGGTACTAGTTTTGTATCTCTCGTCGACACGATTCCAACGGTATAAAATTTGTAAAAAATGGAGTTGTTGGTCAAAAGTTATGGATCTTTAAAATTTTAAAAAAAATTTCGAAATTGGAATTGATAAGGTACATTGCTCACATGGTGTGAGCAGAGTGGGGTGAGAGCCGCGCGCGTGGCACACTTGACCGCGCGTGGGTCGCGCGCGTGTTGACTGAATTCATGCACGAGATTACCTATGGTGTGCGCATTTATACCGTACGAGCACTGATTTAGATTCCTTTTGTCTTTTTTAAAAAATGGTCAAACAAATTGGAGTTTGAAACTTATGAGAGTTACTTTTAGGACTTTCTAATAATTCCCCCAAAAAATATAATAAAAATACCTAGTATTGTTCATTCTGAGATTGCCGAGTATTTTGGGTTTTATGTGACATCTATCCATTTTTCCAACAAATATATACATATATATATATATATATACAAAGATTCTCTAAAGAGGGCCACCTCTCTTTATTAAAGAGAGGACCTCTATTTTGGCCGTCAGATTGTGTTTAAAAACTGTAAAATGACAAAACTGCCATTAATGAAAATATGATCCGACGGCCAAAACAGAAGTCCTCTGTTTAATAAAGAGAGGGCGCCCTCTTTAGAGCCTGACTGTATATATATATATATAAATATTTGGTAAGATTTTTTTTTGCAAAACTCGATCAAAGGTAGAGCATTCAAAAATACCTTCCATAGACTAAACCTCCTTAATTAACCAAATAGAAATATTGATAACATAGACTTGGAAAAGGTAAAATAAAATGATAAGAAAAGAAGACACCTGAGGTACTAAACCACATTTGTAATCTTAAATGGGAGCTTCGGCCATAGCCCCCTCAAATAAAACTCTTCAAAGTTAAAACACATGTTAGTTTTTTTTATCGCATTAGGCCATTTTTTACACTCAAATTGCTATAACTTTTGTTATACAAGACCATTTTTCGTAAAATTTGATGTTTTGAAATCAGCAAAATGAGATCCATCAAACGAGTTCAATATTGACTATGAAATACAGGGACAAAAAAAACTAAACATCAAACAAATATGAAAAATTGTATTTTTTCGCATACATATAATAAAAACATATTTCTTTCGTACAATTGGCACCATAGATGCATAGATCTTACAAAAATATATGAAATCAAAAAAAAAAAAAAATCACCCAAAAAATCCAAGAATTGAGAAAGTTATGGTAGTTTAAAGTTAACAGATAATATTATCTGTTAGACACACAGATATAGATAATATTATCTGTAAAACCTCAAAATCAGATTACAACTTAACTTTTTTCAGAAAATTTCGACTCCTATTGCGTAGATCTCAAAGAAATACATGAAATAAAAAAAAAATTAAAATCACCCAAAAAGTCCAAGAATTGATAAAGTTATGGTAGTTTAAAGTTAACAAATAATATTATCTGTTAGACACACAGATACAGATAATATTACTGTCAAACCTCAAAATCAGGCTATAACTTAACTTTTTTGATAAAATTTCCACACCTATTGTGTAGATCTCAAAGAAATACATGAAATAAAAAATAAAAAAAATCACCCAAAAAGCCCAAGAATTGATAAAGTTATGGTGGTTTAAAGTTGACAAATAATATTATCTGTCAACAGATAATATTATATATCTGAAAGATAAAAATGAAAAACGAAATTCCAAATTACTTTTTTTGTACAACTTTCAAGTCCATTGCGTAGATCTCGGAAAAATACATGATATAAAAAAAAACACTCAAAAAGGCCAAAAAATGAGTGAGTTATGATGATTTAAAGTTCATAGATGTTTGTGATGAAATATCCGACCAATATAAAGGTGTCACACGAGATTCGACGTGGCAGAAAAGCTGATTGAGTTGGATACAATATAGGAGCAGTTTATAACTGTCACACCCGTTCCAAAAATTTATAGTTTTAGCATGCATAATTGTAAATTGAGAGTTTATCAATGTTAATTGATGATGGTGACGAGGTTGACTGTGAGTCAACGGTAAGGTGTCAGTGAGGACACGGGAACATGGAAGTTCATATTGCATAATCATGAGTAAATGACATTTATATGATTTAAATGTTATTTGACTCTATCTGGTAATTCTGTGAATAGTAATTATACATGTGTAGTATAATTCTGATAAAACTTTGATATGATAGTATCATTTTGAGAACTGTGGTGAGAACGTGAGAGATACGTTAATTAAAAAGGTAGGTTGTGTAGAGATTCCACAGAATATAGTTTTCGGACGTTATTTGGACCCAAACAAAACTTAGTCGAAAACTTTTGAAAATTTTAGTTTTTACTCGTAAAGGCATAAAATGGATGTGCGCGAAGTTTCGAGAACTAATTAGAAGTTTGAGGAACTCGTGGGGAGGTAAGCGTAATTTCAAGAACTTTTGCCTATAAATAGATGAGGATGAGATTCATTCTCATCCAAACTTTCCATAAATATCTAGAGAGAGGGGAGAGAAAGGAGATTTTGTTACCACGGGCTTTGCGACGCCGATCGACGACCGTTCGTCCGTCAGATTTTCTCCAGATTTCAGATTTGAACTCGTGGAGCTAAGATCTACGTTTTGATACCACTTAGGCCGTGTTTGGCCAAGTTTTTGTAAAATCTTAATTTTAGACTTTTGGGAAAACAGGTATAAACTTGTAGGAATTTCCTCAAATTCGAAATCCGACGTTTATTTAGCCCCCTAGACGATCCTTCAAAGTTTGAAGAGATTCGCACGAGGTATGAAGTTCTAACTTGTGAAATATAGGGAAATACATGTTTTATATTTCGACGACGAAATTGTGATCCGGGCGAAATCCATGTGTTAATTGTAGGCCCGTTAATTATGCACGCGCTAAATTGTGAAAAGCATGTCTAAATTTCCGCGAGCACGTTAAGTTGTCTATGTGGGTCAAAGGGGAGCCTTATACAAATTCATGCCGGAGTAAGCTTCTCGATGTTTGAGAATTTAATAGCGACGGCTACTGTGCATGGTTGATAGACTTGGACTTGCCATGGCACTTGTGGATACAATGGTTGATAGACTTGGACTTGCCATTAGTATCGCGGTTTAAGGCTTGGACTTGCCGCTACCGGATGAATGCGTATTTTTCTTCCTAGAGACTATTGTATGATTTATGAGATTAAAGCATGTTTCATCATATATTGTACATGTTAGACTTGTACGCTCAGCATATAGCTGAGCAGTGGAGATGTACTCCATTGCAGGTAAGAAGAAGGATAAGAAGAAGCGCGATGAATGAGGCCGATGAACGCCGGGGATAACACTTGTATATGTTTTTGTTTTAAATCCTAAACTTGTGTAAGGTTTGGTAATATGTTGTAATAGAACCATAGATTAGTTCTATAATATGGAAATCTTGTCATTGACGTCTGTAATTATGTTTTAATGCGTTAAAATCAGTCGTGGTTGTGATTGTTATTGGTATTGAGTAGTAGTAGGACTTGTAAATTCCAGCACAGGGCTGCCAGCAGAGGAGCAGTCGACTGAACCCCCTGATCAGTCGACTGGATCTCGTGTATTTGGGATACTGTAAGTGAATATCAGAGAAGCAGTCGACTGAACCCCTTGGGCAGTCGACTGAACACTGTAGATTTTAGCTACTGCTTCCTTTGATTGAAAAGCAGTCGACTGGATCCCCAGATCAGTCGACTGGACCTCTTTGCTATATGATGTATTTTTGGTTCTGCTTAACACAGTCGACGGAGCAGTCGACTGGACCTTGGTGCAGTCGACGGGGCAGTCGACTGAGCCTCTGTTTTCAAAACTATTATCTTTGAATGTGTTTTCAATGACCAAAACTTTTTATGACTTTAGTTTCAATGTATTTTACAACACAGAGGGGAACGTTTCCTAAGTTTTAAAATACCCAGGGTTGTTTTATAGAAGTTCTTTCCGCTGCGTATTATTAGATGACGTTTGGTTGAGCCTTGGTGGCGTGCCACGTGTCCTATTTCCACGCGTAGTGGGATGGGTCGTGACATTTATTGGTATCAGAGCTAGAGGTAACAAAACTTTGGGAACGTTCTACGACGAGTGGAGTGTTGAGTGAATTTCCACATGTTTTCAATTGCATTCATGCATCTTAGAGATGTTTGATGCATATGGATGTTGTTTTACACACATACTATTGTTATTATTGTACATGCATAGTGTTTATGCATTGAGAACTACAGGATTAAAATCATGAGTGACGAAGAGCGAGAACTATCGCCACACTCTCGACGTATGAATGAGATGGCAGAAATGATGGGGAACATGGGGGAAATGATACGGAATATATCGGAGCGACTGCCTCCCACACCCCACATCGAAGTGGAACCAATAACTGTAGTACATGCACCCGAGAATAGGGGTATGAGATCAATATCTGAACAGTTTACTCGAAAGAAACCGATGGAATTTCATGGGACACCCGATACGACGTTAGCAGAACATTGGATAATGGACATGGAACGGATTTTCCGATCTATTCCGATGACAGATAGAGAGAAGATTGAGAATGCAAGTGATGTACTGAAGGGTGAAGTCCAGAACTGGTGGGTAAATGTTTTAGATCAGGGAGCACCGATTACTTGGGAAGGGTTCAAGGCGGAATTCAATCGCCGATTCTTTCCGCGAGCCGCCTACAATGCAAAGAAGAGGGAGTTTGATAACTTGAGGCAAGGAGACATGACTGTGACGGAGTATACTTCCAAGTATAATGCGTTATTGAGATTTGGTAAAGGTTCAGTGCCAGGAGAGGAAGATAGGGCAAGGAAATTTGAAGAAGGCTTAAGGGAAAATATCCGTTTGAGGGTAGAAACCTACGAACATTCGACTGTTGCAGCAGTACAGCAGACGGCACTTGTAGCCGAAAGTGGAATAGAGAGATCGAGACAAAATCACCAAGGAAAGCGAAGTCATGAGGGTGGTGACCGAAGTCAGGGTGGATCTTTTAAGAGGCCGTTTCAAAGAGGCTCTGGTTCTAGTTTCAGTGAGTTCAGGAGAACGCCAAGTAGCATACCGTTGTGTTCACTTTGCAACAGACCACACTCAGGCCGATGTTTCATGACCAAACCCCAGAACAGGAACCAAGGCGGGGCTAGTATAAATTCAACACCCGATATGAGAGGCAAGTGCTATGATTGTGGAGTATTTGGACATCAAGCTAAGGATTGCCCGAGGAAGTATCTTCAGCAAGGAGCTAGTTCTATGGCTTCCAGTGGGTCGAAGCCTAGACAGTCCAATGACGGAGGACAAAGGACGGAACAACGTCAAGGAAGAGCATATCAGATGAACCCAGGAGATGTGACTGCTTCCGAGACAGTAGTCTCAGGTATGGTGCTTGTATGTTCGCACTTAGCACGCATACTTGTTGACTCGGGATCTATGCATTCATTTGTATCACATGCTTTTGTTGAACATTTGAATGTTAAATCGGCACCGTTAGGATATGATTTGTCTATTGTTGTGCCACTTAGTAAAGCGATAATGACATCTACTGTATATAAGAACTGTGAGATCAAATTAGGTGAGAAGTTGATGACGGTAGACCTTATACCGATTGGAGTAAATCATTTTGATGTAATACTGGGAATGGATTGGTTAGCCCTTAACCAAGCTACGATAGACTGTGAACGGAAAGAGGTTAAATTTCGATCACCGGTATATGGGAACTTTTGTTTCCAAGGGAGTGGGGTTATATCGCCGCCGTATTTGATTTCAGTTATCCGAGCGGGAAAGTTATTGAAAAAGGGATGTCATGGGTTTCTATGTTCAGTGACTGATGTCTCGGCGACTGAATTAAAAGTGGAAGACATTCCGATAGTGCGAGAATATACAGATGTCTTTCCTGATGATCTACCAGATGTTCTTATTGAGAGAGAAGTGGAGTTCACTATTGAGGTTATACCAGACTCAAGGCCGGTATCCAAAGCACCGTATAGAATGGCACCAGTAGAATTGAAGGAACTGAAGGTTCAACTACAAGAGTTACTTGATAAAGGTTTCATTCGACCAAGTATTTCGCCGTGGGGAGCTCCAGTATTGTTTGTGAAGAAGAAAGATGGCTCCATGCGTATGTGTGTTGATTACCGGGAACTGAACAAATTGACAATCAAGAACAAGTATCCACTGCCGAGAATTGATGACTTATTTGATCAACTTCGGCACAAGTATTCTCCAAGATAGACCTAAGATCGGGTTATCATCAGTTGAAAGTGAAGGCCGAAGATGTTGAGAAAACAGCTTTCAAAACGCGTTATGGACACTATGAGTTCTTAGTTATGCCATTTGGAGTTACTAATGCACCAGCTGCGTTCATGGACCTTATGAATCGAGTATTCAAAGACTATTTGGATGATTTTGTGATTGTATTCATTGACGATATCCTTATCTATTCACCTAGTGAGATTGAACACGAGAACCACTTGAGGTTGATTCTCCTGAGATTACGAGAGAAACAATTGTTTGGGAAATTCAAGAAATGTGAATTTTGGTTACCTAGCATTACTTTTCTTGGTCATGTGATTGATAAGAAGGGAGTATCAGTTGATCCTCACAAAATAGAAGCTGTATTAAATTGGCAAAGACCGACTTCCGTATCTGAAATTCGAAGTTTCTTGGGATTAGCGGGATACTACCGCCGTTTTATTGAACATTTCTCGAAGATTTCATTGCCTATGACAAAATTAATGAGAAAGGGAGTTACATTTGAATGGGGTCAGGAATGTGAAGACAGTTTCCAAGAATTGAAAGCACGACTAACGAGAGCACCCATTTTGACAATACCATCCGGAACTGAGGGGTTTGTGATCTATAGTGATGCTTCACACAAAGGGTTGGGATGCGTGTTGATGCAAGGGGGTAAAGTGATTACTTATGCATCTAGACAGTTGAAGACACATGAGATTAATTATCCGACTCATGATCTGGAATTAGCTGCAGTAATTCATGCTTTGAAGATTTGGAGACATTACTTATACGGGGAAAGGTGTGAGATATTCACGGACCACAAGAGTTTGAAATATATTTTCACCCAACGGGACTTGAACATGAGACAACGAAGATGGTTGGAGTTGATGAAGGATTATGATCTTTCGATTGAGTACCATCCGGGGAAGGCGAATGTAGTAGCCGACGCATTAAGCCGGAAGACGCCGAGTAATTTAGCCGACGAGCTAACACAACAAAAAGAATTGGTAAAAGAAATGGAACGTTTAGACTTGGATGTGATACAAGGGGATTGTGATGGCTTGATGATGGCGATTGTAGCACACCCAGATATTGTTGATGAGATCAAGAAGAAACAATTTAACGATGTTTACTTGTGTAAAATGAGAGACGAGATACCTTTGGAAAAGCGATCTGGTTTGGTTTTGGAACAAGGGATTCTGAAGTTTGGAAATCGGTTATGTGTACCGAATGTGAAAAACATAAAGGAACGACTCTTAGAAGAAGCTCATAGTACTAAATATTCAGTGCACCCGGGAAGTAATAAGATGTACCGAAACTTGAGAGAAAACTTTTGGTAGAAGGGTATGAAGCGTGAAGTCGCCAAGTTTGTATCCGAATGTTCGGCATGTCAACAGGTCAAGGCAGAGAGACAAGTACCCGCGGGGTTACTACAACCTTTGCCAGTGTCGGAATGGAAATGGGATGAGATCACGATGGATTTTGTTTCAAGATTTCCACGATCAATCAATAAGAATGATAAGATTTGGGTTATAGTTGACCGATTAACAAAGTCAGCTCATTTCCTACCGATCAAGATAACTAAACCGTCCAAGTTAGCGGAATTGTATGTGAAAGAGATCGTAAGACTACATGGAGTCCCAGCTGTGATCATATCCGATCGCGATAGTAGTTTTACGTCAAGGTTTTGGGGAAGTTTGCAAGAAGCTATGGGTACGAAATTGAGTTTCAGTACTGCATTTCATCCTCAGACCGATGGGCAGTCAGAACGCATGATTCAGACGCTAGAGGATATGTTGAGACTTTGTGTATTAGATTTTGGGAACGATTGGGAACACCACTTGCCGTTAATTGAATTTGCTTATAATAATGGATTCCAGTCAAGTATCGGGATGGCACCGTATGAAGCTTTGTATGGACGTAAGTGTCGATCACCAATTTGTTGGACCGAGGTTGGAGAAAGGAAGTTGTTAGGACCTGAGTTAATACAGGTGACTACTGAGAAGGTGAAATTGATTCAAGAGCGACTCAAGGTAGCTCAGAGCCGATATAAGAGTTATGCGGATTCTAAACGACGACCGATGAATTTTGAAGTGAGAGATTTTGTATACTTGCGGGTATCGCCTTCGAAGGGCATTGTGCGATTTGGGAAGAGGGGAAAGCTTAATCCAAGATTCATAGGACCTTTTGAGATCCTAGAGAGGGTTGATCCAGTAGCTTATCGTTTGGCCTTGTCATCCGAGTTGGAACATGTGCACAATGTGTTTCACGTGTCTATGTTGAGACGTTGTATGACTGACACGAGTAAGATCATTGTACCTGAACCGTTGCAAATTCAGGGGGACTTGACTTACGTGGAACAACCAGTGGAGATTCTAGACCGCAAAGAACAAGTTTTGAGAACCAAGACTATTCCAATGGTGAAAGTACTATGGCGTAGTCATACAGTGGAAGAGGCTACATGGGAAAGTGAGGAAGACATGCGGAATGAGTATCCGTACTTGTTCGACGCTTGAGGTAAAGTTTGGGGACAAACTTCCTTTTTGGAGGGGAGAGTTGTCACACCCGTTCCAAAAATTTATAGTTTTATCATGCATAATTGTAAATTGAGAGTTTATCAATGTTAATTGATGATGGTGACGAGGTTGACTGTGAGTCAACGGTAAGGTATCAGTGAGGACACGGGAACATGGAAGTTCATATTGCATAATCATGAGTAAATGACATTTATATGATTTAAATGTTATTTGACTCTATCTGGTAATTCTGTGAATAGTAATTATACATGTGTAGTATAATTCTGATAAAACTTTGATATGATAGTATCATTTTGAGAACTGTGGTGAGAACGTGAGAGATACGTTAATTAAAAAGGTAGGTTGTGTAGAGATTCCACAGAATATAGTTTTCGGACGTTATTTGGACCCAAACGAAACTTAGTCGAAAACTTTTGAAAATTTTAGTTTTTACTCGTAAAGGCATAAAATGGATGTGCGCGAAGTTTCGAGAACTAATTAGAAGTTTGAGGAACTCGTGGGGAGGTAAGCGTAATTTCAAGAACTTTTGCCTATAAATAGATGAGGATGAGATTCATTCTCATCCAAACTTTCCATAAATATCTAGAGAGAGGAGAGAGAAAGGAGATTTTGTTACCACGGGCTTTGCGACGCCGATCGACGACCGTTCGTCCGTCAGATTTTCTCCAGATTTCAGATTTGAACTCGTGGAGGTAAGATCTACGTTTTGATACCACTTAGGCCGTGTTTGGCCAAGTTTTTGTAAAATCTTAATTTTAGACTTTTGGGAAAAACAGGTATAAACTTGGAGGAATTTCCTCAAATTCGAAATCCGACGTTTATTTAGCCCCCTAGACGATCCTTCAAAGTTTGAAGAGATTCGCACGAGGTATGAAGTTCTAACTTGTGAAATATAGGGAAATACATGTTTTATATTTCGACGACGAAATTGTGATCCGGGCGAAATCCATGTGTTAATTGTAGGCCCGTTAATTATGCACGGGCTAAATTGTGAAAAGCATGTCTAAATTTCCGCGAGCACGTTAAGTTGTCTATGTGGGTCAAAGGGGAGCCTTATACAAATTCATGCCGGAGTAAGCTTCTCGATGTTTGAGAATTTAGTAGCGACGGCTACTGTGCATGGTTGATAGACTTGGACTTGCCATGGCACTTGTGGATACAATGGTTGATAGACTTGGACTTGCCATTAGTATCGCGGTTTAAGGCTTGGACTTGCCGCTACCGGATGAATGCGTATTTTTCTTCCTAGAGACTATTGTATGATTTATGAGATTAAAGCATGTTTCATCATATATTGTACATGTTAGACTTGTACGCTCAGCATATAGCTGAGCAGTGGAGATGTACTCCATTGCAGGTAAGAAGAAGGATAAGAAGAAGCGCGATGAGTGAGGCCGATGAACGCCGGGGATAACACTTGTATATGTTTTTGTTTTAAATCCTAAACTTGTGTAAGGTTTGGTAATATGTTGTAATAGAACCATAGATTAGTTCTATAATATGGAAATCTTGTCATTGACGTCTGTAATTATGTTTTAATGCGTTAAAATCAGTCGTGGTTGTGATTGTTATTGGTATTGAGTAGTAGTAGGACTTGTAAATTCCAGCACAGGGCTGCCAGCAGAGGAGCAGTCGACTGAACCCCCTGATCAGTCGACTGGATCTCGTGTATTTGGGATACTGTAAGTGAATATCAGAGAAGCAGTCGACTGAACCCCTTGGGCAGTCGACTGAACACTGTAGATTTTAGCTACTGCTTCCTTTGATTGAAAAGCAGTCGACTGGATCCCCAGATCAGTCGACTGGACCTCTTTGCTATATGATGTATTTTTGGTTCTGCTTAACACAGTCGACGGAGCAGTCGACTGGACCTTGGTGCAGTCGACGGGGCAGTCGACTGAGCCTCTGTTTTCAAAACTATTATCTTTGAATGTGTTTTCAATGACCAAAACTTTTTATGACTTTAGTTTCAATGTATTTTACAACACAGAGGGGAACGTTTCCTAAGTTTTAAAATACCCAGGGTTGTTTTATAGAAGTTCTTTCCACTGCGTATTATTAGATGACGTTTGGTTGAGCCTTGGTGGCGTGCCACGTGTCCTATTTCCACGCGTAGTGGGATGGGTCGTGACAATAACACCCGCATTTGTGTTATTGCATTGCATTACATTACCATGCATGATAATGTGATGTGGCGTGTCTTTTGGCACATGGTTGAGTGAGTTTTGACTCACGAGTCGTTTTGGGGTGTCTGTGTTAGAGGACCCTCTGAGAATTTGTTGGTGAGTGTTTTGTTGTTGCGACGTCTCTCCGAGTGTGAGACGGTCACTGTGGAATACTTTAAATGTTTATCTGAAAATAAATGTTTACCTGTGTATTTCAATATCTGTATTATTTTCTATTTTAGAATTTATATCTGTTGTTAGTTTTAATATCCTGGTGAGAACGAATTAACACGCTATTAATTTGGTAGGCTAATTAGCAACTTAGGAAACGTCATGTAGAAATTCGCGTTTTAGCGACCAAACGAAACTTAGTCGAAAACTTTTATAATTTTGAGGTTTCATTTATAAAGCTATGAATAAGCTGTATAGAAAGTTTCAGAGACTGATTAGGAGTTTTGAAAACTCGTGGGGAGGTAAACAGAATTCCCGATAGTTTTGCCTATATATAGGAAGTGATGACTTTCAAAAATTTCACATGTTCTAACCTAAATTCCAAAAAGGGGGCCATAGGGAGATTTTGGAGCTTAGAGCTTTGCGACGCCAAACGACGACCTTCCGTCAGTTTGTATTCTCCCATATTTCATATTCGAGCTCCTCGAGATAAGAGCTTCGTTTTGATATATGTTAGGGCTTGTTTGGACAAGTTTTTTGAAAAGTTATTTTCTAGAATTTTTCATAAAAGTTGATAAATGGAATTTTGATCCATACGAATTGTACTAGACGGACTTCTGCACGTTCTTTGTACACGGATTTTCATTGGATCGAAGTTTAAGAGCGTAAATCGGAGGTGAGTGATCCAACTATGTTTTGGAATGATTTCTTGACGTGTATTCATGTTATATTTGAATAGCATGTATTAATTCATAGATATATACTGTGTAGTTCATATTGGGCATTTGCATTGATAAGTAGGCCCAATAGCACGATGAAATGTTTGATTTCTGCGAGCATGGTGATATGTATTGAGTATGTTAAGTTGCTTACGTGGGTCAGAAGGAGCACGTGGTCACCGTGCCATTTTGTGGAGCCAATATAGACATTAAGGTCGCACGATTGAAGAGAAGAATCGTGGGTCTTACCCTTTCGCGTGGACTTATTGGCGAGGAGTCGCGGATTGGGAGTATGGACGGGCACGTGAGTCTCCTACGACTAGTATGAAATATAGAGATGTGAATGCAGACATGTTTATCATTCATGTGCATATGTTGTTTTATTCACTAAGCGTTAGCTTAAACAAATCGAATATCTGTGGTTATTCAAATAACCATTTCAGGTGTTAATGATGGCGAGGAATCGGAGAAGTGAGCACGTGGGTTTAGAGTTCACTTCGAAGGCAACCTGAATGTTGATCTTGTAGTTTTGGAACAATAGGAATGTTGTAATAAAGATTTGAATGTTTTAACTTATGTTTAACTTAGTATGTTAGAATGGACCTAAAGCATGGTAATAGTTAGTAACATGTTGTAATTATACTGTGGTATTGTTTTAATACTGCTAGAATTACTTTGATGTGAGGTTGGAGTGTGTGGTTAACACTTGGTTGTTTTAAAAAGCTTTTGAAACTTGTTTTTCTGCAGATTGGGCTGTTGCCAGGGGAGCAGTCGACTGGTTCAGTGTTCAGTCAACTGGACCCTTGTGCCTGCTAGCTACTGCTTTTTAATATGGCAAAAGCAGTCGACTGGGCCCTTCCTCAGTCGACTGGACCTCAAGGTTTATGTGATTTTTTGGTTCTACATACTTTAGTCGACTGGACCCCAACCTCAGTCGACTGGAAGGGCTGTAAACAATTTTTGAAAACTCTCTGCTCTCTTCAGTCGACTGAGGTCCCGACAGTCGACTGGACCCCTAGTCTTAAAATGTGTTTTGTTTTTCCACTGCGTGTATTCTTTAAACTAAATTTCGGGAACGTTAATGAATTGGTTTAGCCTCGGTGGCGTGCCACGGGCTCCGGTTCCGCTATTGTAGGACCGGGCTGTGACATTTAGTGGTATCAGAGCATAAATTTAGAGCCTTGGGAACGAGTGACGTTATATATATGCTGAGTGACGTCGAGTGGAGTGTGTAATTGTGAAAATAATTGTTATCGTTGTAGAAATGTTTCATGTGTTAGGATTTGTTGATCGTGATGAACTGTGCACATATATCTATATTGTGGCATAGCATGCATGGTCATTATGCATTGAACTCAACAGGGGAATATTTGAAACTTTATGGCTGATCCTCCGAGAGAATTGTCACCGCATTCGCGGATGGACCAAATAGTGAATATGGTGGGAAATTTCATACAAGCAGTAAATGAAAGAGAACAGATGAACGTTCAGCCTCCACCAGTGGAAATTCGTTCTATCAATGCACCACCGGCACCGCGACCTCAACACACAATCGTGGAACAGTTTTATAAGCGGAAACCGACCTTGTATTATGGACAAGTTGACATAGACTTGGCCGATTATTGGATGATGGACATGGAAAGACATTTCCGTCAGGTAATATGTACCGATGAGGAGAAAATTTTATGCGCATCCGATACGTTGATTGGCGAAGCATTGGATTGGTGGAACAACGTACTTGAACAAGGGAAGCCGACCACGTGGGAAGCATTTAAAGAATAATTCAACAAACGTTTCTTTCCACAATCTGCTTATACTCAGAAACGCCAAGAGTTTGCAAGTCTGGTTCAAGGAGACATGACTGTGAGTGAGTATGTATCTCGTTACAATGCCTTGTTACGATTTGGGAAAACTACCGTTCCGACTGATAGGGATAAAGCTCATAAGTTTGAGGAATAACTTAGGGAGAATATCCGTGGCCGTGTGGATATGTTACAACACCCGACCGTTTCTCTCGTTGAGGAAACTGCTCGTATTGCTGAGAAAAGTGTCGACAGATATCGACAGGGACAACAAGGGAAGAGAGCAAATGACAGTCGGGGTAAGAGTCAAGGGAATGCGAAGAAACCGTTTACACAAGGTTCGGGATCGCATATGGGTGACCAAGGAGGAAGTACATTCACAAGAGATTCGAGACCGTTCTGCCCGACATGTAACCTGCGACACAGAGGAACCTGCTATCAATTGACCACTTGCTACCTTTACAAGAAATTGGGACACATATCTAGGAATTGTCCTTTGAATGCGAATGTGACTACACTAAACACTACCTCGAACACAAAGAGTTACAACCCAGAGATGAGGGGAAAATGTTTTGAATGTGGACAACCGGGACACATAGTGAAGAACTGCCCGAATAAGAGACAACCAGGAATGAGTACCGGGGCATTGAGTGTGCCAAGCGGATCAAGGGTAGAACCTCGAGTGGATAAAGGGAAATGAGTCTCGCAACAACAAGGACGATACTTCCAACTCTGGCCGGGGAATACGGATGATACCGTCGTATCAGGTATTCTTCCTATTTGTTCGTATCCTGAACGTATACTTATGGATTCTGGTTCAACGCATTCATTCGTATCACGTGATTTTGTTAAGCATTTAACTGTTAAGTCAGAACTGTTAGGATATGACTTGTGTGTATCATTGCCTAATAGTGAACCGCTAGTTACTTCTTCGATATTCAAGTCATGTGAGATCAAGATAGGTGATAAAGTCTTGAGCGTTGATTAGATTCCGTTGACGGTGAACTACTTTGATGTTATCTTGGGTATGGATTGGTTGTCGATTAATCAAGCCAGAATCGATTGTGAACAGAAACGGGTTAGTTTCTATTCGTCAGGGCGAGAAGGGTTTACTTTTCAGGGTAAGGGAGTGATCGTACCGCCGTACTTGATATCGGCGATTCAAGCAAGTAAGATGTTGAAGAAGGGTTGTTCGGATTTCTTATGTTCAATTATCGACACGCGAGTTCTTAGACCACTAATAGAAGACATTTCAGTAGTTCGAGAATTTCCAGATGTTTTTCCCGATGAGTTACCCGACGTATTGATTGAAAGAGAACTTGAGTTCACAATAGAAATAGTACCAGGGTCACAACCGATATCTAAAGCGCCGTACCAAATGGCACCGATAGAGTTGAAAGAATTGAAGGTTTAGTTACAAGAACTACTTGAGAAGGGTTTTATCCGACCGAGTGTGTCCATGGGGAGCTCCAGTCTTGTTTGTGAAGACGAAAGATGGAACAATGCGTATGTGCATCGACTACCGAGAGTTGAATAAGTTGACCGTCAAGAACAAGTATCCGTTGCCGCGAATAGGTGACTTGTTTGATCAGTTACAAGGGGCCCAGGTATTTTTGAAGATCGACTTGAGATCCAGTTACCATCAGTTGAAAGTCAAAGAGGAAGATGTTGAGAAAACAACTTTCAGGACTCGATATGGTCATTTTGAATTTTTGGTTATGCCATTTGGAGTGACTAATGCACCAGTTGGTTTCATGGACTTGATGAACCGTGTTTTCAAGGATTATTTAGACGAGTTCGTTATCGTGTTCATAGATAACATCCTAATCTACTCCAAAAGCATTGAAGATCACGAGCATCATTTGCGATTAGCTTTACAACGATTGCGTGAAAAGAGATTATTCGGCAAATTAAAGAAGTGTGAGTTTTGGTTGACCGAGATATCTTTCCTTGGACATATAGTGTCGGCAAAGGGAATTTCTGTAGACCCTCAGAAGATAGAAGCAGTTACTAACTGGGTGAGACCAACAAATGTGATAGACATCCGAAGTTTCCTAGGATTAGCTGGGTATTATCGGAGATTTATAAAAGACTTTTCGAGTATAGCAATGCCGATGACACAGTTAATGAGGAAAAATATTGCTTTTGTTTGGAGTCCAGAATGTGAAGAAAGTTTTCAAGAGTTGAAGAGCCGACTAGTGAAAGCACCAATTTTAGCCATTCCGTCAGGGACTGAAGGGTTTATTATCTACAGTGATGCTTCATATAAAGGTTTAGGTTGCGTTCTTATGCAAAGTGATAAGGTTATTGCATATGCGTCAAGACAACTTAAACCGCACGAGAAGAATTATCCAATACATGATCTAGAATTGGCCGCCGTGATTTTTGCATTGAAGATTTAGCATCATTACCTATACGGGGAGAAATGTGAGATCTATACGGATTACAAGAGTTTGAAGTGCCTGTTTACACAATGAGATTTGAACATGAGGCAAAGGAGATGGTTAGAGTTGATGAAGGACTATGACTTGTCAATTCAATATTATCCAGGCAAGGCGAATGTCGTCGCCGATGCTCTTAGTCGCAAAGTACCAGCCAACACCGCATCAGATTTGACTTCTCAGAAAGAACTGATACGAGATTTGGAGAATTTGGAGCTTGAAGTGATACCGAGGATTGAAAGTGGCTTGATGTCGACGATGGTGGCACAACCACTCTTGATTCACGAGATCGCAGAGAAACAACTTCAAGATGTGGCTTTGAAGAAGAGTTGTGATGAGATTCCAATGGGCAAACAACCGGGATTTACTTTTGAGAGTGATGTTTTGAGATTGAGGGGTAGAATTTGTGTGACTAACGAGAAGGAGTTGAAATGGAACATCCTAGAGGAAGCACACAATACGAAGTATTCCGTTCATCCGGGAAGCACCAAGATGTATAGAGATTTGAGACATGTTTATTGGTGGCCGGGAATGAAGAGAGAAATAGCACGTTATGTTTCGCGTTGTACTAGTTGTCAACAAGTAAAGGCCGAACGCCAAGTACCCTCGGGATTGTTACAACCGTTACCCATAGCTGAGTGGAAATGGGAGCACATAACAATGGATTTTGTTAGCGGATTTCCGAGGTCGAAGAGATCGAACACTATTATTTGGGTGATCTTTGATTGTTTGACGAAGTTGTCACATTTCCTACCAATCCGAACTACTAAGGCAATGACGTTAGCTAAGTTGTATATTCGCGAAATTGTGAGACTACATAGTATCCCAGTTTCTATCGTTTCGGATAGGGATAGTAGTTTTATATCGAAGTTTTGGAGAGCCTTGCAAGAAGCAATGGGTACCAAATTGCACTTTAGTACCTGTGGACACGCGAGGTTCCACCACTTGCTGCTTTTGTTTGAAATTTGAAATTGATTTGGATGGAAAAGAAAGAAAATGGTCTGTTGAAAACAGATACAGAGTCGCCACTTGGTCTTTAAGGAACCAAGAAACCTAATTTTGACTCACCCAAATGGATAAAGGGCACCGGTCCTTCATAACCAAAGAACTTGGCTCGGGGTTTTGGTACGAGAGAGAAAGGAGACTTTGTCGCGACTAAAACACCCTCAACTCGCCCCGTCCTTCGAAGGGCCTCAATTAGCATCCAAATAATCATCTTATACTATGTATGGTTCGACAATTAATACTATGATAGTATATTACATCACATAAGAAAATTTGAAATTGAAGATCTAGAGATAAGATATCATTCATAAGATCTAAGCCAAGTATCACACAATGCAAAGTGAAAGATCACACAAATAAACCTAGGAAAAATCGTCTAATCACATATCAAGTAATAAAGTTTTCCTAATCTAAGAGGACATGAATTGTTCTTCAAACAAATAAATCAAAGAAACAAGGTGTAGACACCCCATTTTGTCGGCTATCAGATTTAGGAGACCCATAGCTTGGTGGTTCACAATGATCAAAAAAGACTCAAAGGACTCCTGAAAGTTAGTTATATTTCTCAAAATGCTCAGAATGACCAAAATGCCCCTAAAAGCCCGAAAACTCCCAGATTTGGACCAAAAGTGCTGAAAACATGCTATGTCATAAGAAAAGTAAGAAAATAGGTTTTTAAGTAAAATCAGATGAAATCGTCAGCTCTCAGAGACCCCCGGAAGACCCGGAAGTTCCCGGAAAGTCCCCGTTGACCAGTTTGACCAAGTTTTGACCAGGTTTGACCAAGTTTGACCAAGTTTGACCAAGTTTGACCAAAATCGTCCAAATTCACCGGAATCATTCTAGATCATGTGGAAAGTATTAAAATGAGTTTTAAAAGAAGATCGCACGAAAACGTCAACTCCTGGGAGCTTCTAGAGGTTCCCAGAACTTCCCGGGAATTCTAGGTTTGACCAGTTTGACCAAAATTTGACTTAGAAACCGGAGCACCGTAACAATTTTCAAACATTTTTCATGGATACTAGAGGTCAATAGCTTTCCGACGGTGTATCGCACATAATTTTTGGATTTCAAATGAATCTATTATGAATTTTCGAAGGTGAAAAAGGCGATCAAATCGGCTTTTATCGCGAATACCGCAAAACTTTTTAAAGTGACCTATCTTTAAACTATTTTTTATGTAAAATAGACTCCATTACCTTTTCAACGGTATATCACAACCTTAATTTGGAGTTCGTATGCATTTTTTATGAATTTTGGACGAAATATGGCCTTTTCGCGAATACCGGATCCTCTGGGGGCCTAAACAGCATTATCTGGACGAAGGAGGAGTAGTGCCACCGCGGCATTGGCCCACTGCCGCCGAGGAGTCCATCAGCTCCCGAAGGCCCTAACCGGCTCTTTTGGATTGAGCATTACCGATTTGACCAACCACGAGAGATTCAGAGATGGATCCTGGTTCTAGGTCAAGAATTGAAGAGAGATTCTCAGAGAGTCCATCAGCTCCCGAAGGCCCTAACCGGCTCTTTTGGATTGAGCATTACAAGATTTGATCAACCACGAGAGATTCAGAGATGGATCCTGGTTCTAGGTCAAGAATTGAAGAGAGATTCTCAGAGAGTCCATCAGCTCCCGAAGGCCCTAACCAGCTCTTTTGGATTGAGCATTACAAGATTTGATCAACCGCGAGAGATTCAGAGATGGATCCTGGTTTTGGGTCTGCAAGATTTGATCAACTATGAGAGATTCGAATTTGAATCCTAGTCCCCGGTCAAGAGAAGTAGTCGCTTCATCCCCAGCCCTCAAGATTGAGGCAAATCCTTCATCATCAGCCATCTAGATTGAGGCAAATCCTTCATTGTTAGCCCTCTAGATTGAGGCAAATCCTTCATCATTAGACCTCCAGATTGAGGCAAATCCTTCATCACCAATCCTCTAGATTGAGGCAAACCCTTCATCAACAGCCCTCTAGATTGAGGCAAATCCTTCATCATCAGCCCTCTAGATTGAGGCAAATCCTTCATTATTAGTCCTCTAGATTGAGGCAAATCCTTCATCGCTAGCCCTCTAGATTGAGGTAAATCCTTCATTATCAGCCCTCTAGATTGAGGCAAATCCTTCATCATCAGCCCTCTATATTGAGGCAAATCCTTCATCGTCAGCCCTCTAGATTGAGGCAAATCCTTCATTGTCAGCCCTCTAGATCGAGGCAAATCCTTCATCGTCAGCCCTCTAGATCGAGGCAAATCCTTCATTGTTAGCCCTCTAGATTGAGGCAAATCCTTCATCGGTCATTTCGATCAACCGTGAGAGATTCGGAGACGAATCCTGGATCTAGTGCAGAAGTTAAAAGAGATTCGTGAAAAATCCCCCACTATCCCTAGCAGAAGATAATGACAATCAGAACCAACTCTCAGGATCAGCCAACAATTGAAAGCACCGCCCGCCGTCAAATTGCCCCGATTCCCAGGGCAAGCACTATCAATTCACAATTCAAGGCTCCGTGTCCATTGATTATCATGAGCTTCCTCACCTATTATGAGCCTCCTCACTCCCTTATCCAATTATCATGAGCTTCCTCACCAACTCAGCTATCGAACTTCCTCACCAAACAATTATCATGAGCTTCCTCACCAACTCAACTATCGTGAGCTTCCTCACTCCTCTGTCCAAAATCATGAGCTTCCTCACCAAACAAATATCATGAGCTTCCTCACCAACTCAACTATCGTGAGCTTCCTCACTCCTCTGTCCAAAATCATGAGCTTCCTCACCAAACAAATATCATGAGCTTCCTCACCAACTCAACTATCGTGAGCTTCCTCACTCCTTTGTCCAAAAACATGAGCTTTCTTACCAAACAAATATCATGAGCTTCCTCACCAACTCAACTATCATAAGCTTCCTCACTCCTCTGTCCAAAATCATGAGCTTCCTCACCAAATAATTATCATGAGCTTCCTCACCAACTCAGCTATCGAACTTTCTCACCATACAATTATCATGAGATTCCTCGCCAACTCAGCTATCGTGAGCTTCCTCACTCCTCTGTCCAAAATCATGAGCTTCCCTCACCACTCGATTATCGTGAGCTTCCTCACTTCTTCGTCCGAATCGTGAGCTTTCTCACTTATTATGAGCTTCATCACTCCTTCGTCTAAATTTATAAGCTTCCTCACTTGTCGAGAACTTTCTCACTCCTCTGTCCAAAATCATGAGCTTCCTCACTACTCGTTTATCGTGAGCTTCCTCACTCCTTCCTCCGAAATCGTTAGCTTTCTCACTTATCGTGAGCTTCATCACTCATTTGTCCGAAATCGTGAGTCCCCCTTACCTACATATTGATTATTGTGAGCTTCCTTGCCTGTCACTTATCGTGAGCTTTCTCACTTATCCTGAGCTTCCTCACTCCTTTGTCCAAGATCATGAGCTTCTTCACTTATTATGAGCTTTCTCACTTGTCGCTCCTGAGCTTCCTCACTCTGATTTCCTCAAACTATCAGTTATCGTGAGCTCTCTCACTTGTCGATTATCTTTAGTTATCATCCTCAAGGACCCCGCGTCTGATCCATTTTGCTTACAAAGCACACTTCCCAAATTCCAGAAGTTTGCCCCTAGACCCAGAGTCTTCTAAACCTTGATGTCCTTATCCGAGTCATCCATCACATCACAGTCGCAAACACCAGCACAACACAAGTCCACTCGGAGTGGCACACCCCATACTAGGATCATAACACTAGACATGATAGGACTCATGACACAATTCATATCACATCCATGCATTGCATATCACTCTTTTAGCATAGCATCCGCCTGATTGTTGTATATGTGCATATGTGATTTATTCCTTTGTGCCCTGAACTACGTCCTGGTCTGATTCCCCTTGGGATACGTAGGCAACTCATGCAGAGCACGACTAGCACTAGGCCTCAACATCATTGCATCTTTTGCAACGCTTTTATCCTAAATATATAGCCTCCAAAAAGACCTGTCTCTTCAAAGCTTTGGCACTTGCTTGCGACATGCGTTGCCTCGCAAGTTCATGCCAAAGAGGGGCAAACTGTAGACACCCCATTTTGTCGGCTATCAGATTTAGGAGACCCAAAGCTTGGTGGTTCACAATGATCAAAAAAGACTCAAAAGGACTCCTGGAAGTTAGTTATATTTCTCAAAATGCTCAGAATGACCAAAATGCCCCTGAAAGCCCGAAAACTCCCAGATTTGGACCAAAAGTGCTGGAAACATGCTATGTCGTAAAAAAAGTAAGAAAATAGGTTTTTAAGTAAAATTAGATGAAATCGTCAGCTCTCAGAGACCCCCGGAAGACCCGGAAGTTCCCGGAAAGTCCCCGTTGACCAGTTTGACCAAGGTTTGACCAAGTTTTGACCAGGTTTGACCAAGGTTTGACCAAGTTTGACCAAAATCATCCAAATTCACCGGAATCATTCTAGATCATGTGGAAAGTATTAAAATGAGTTTTAAAATAAGATCGCACAAAAACGTCAACTCCTGGGAGCTCCCAGAGGTTCCCAAAACTTCCAGGGAATTCCAATTTTGGCCAGTTTGACCAAAATTTGACTTTGAAACTGGAGCACCGTAACAATTTTCAAACATTTTTCATGGATACTAGAGGTCAATAGCTTTCCGACAGTATATCGGACATAATTTTTGGATTTCAAATGAATCTATTATGAATTTTCGAAGGTGGAAAACGCGATCAAATCGGCTTTTATCACGAAAACCGCAAAACTTTTCAAAGTGACCTATCTCCGAACTATTTTTTATGTAAAATAGACTCCATTACCTTTCTAATAGTATATCACAACCTTAATTTGGAGTTCGTATGCATTTTCTGTGAATTTTGGACGAAATAGGGCCTTTTTGCGAATATAGGAACCTCTAGGGGCCTAAACAGCATTATCTGGATGAAGGAGGAGCAGTGCCGCGGCGGCACTGGCCTATTTCTGCCGCAGCACAGGCCTAGTGCCGCCGCGGCACTCTCCCCCAGAACAGTCCACTTTTATAATTTATTTTGAGGGTCCAATTTGATATATTAGAAATCAAAACGACGTAGTTTTGGCTCCCAACTTATTTTGGACCAATGGGAGACCTTTTTATACTTTTTAAAACCCCATTTACCACCCCTCATTTGTCTATAAAAGAAACCATTTACTTCCATTTAGAGGAGAGACATGGAAGCTTAGAGAGAGCTTAGGAAGAAACTCTAGAGAAATATAGAGAGAGAAAGAGAAAAAGTAGTCTTCTTCTTCCATTTTTTCCAATCAAAGTGAGTTTTAATCTTATTTTCTTCCATTACCTCTCATATGCTCCACATTCAAATCATCTCCAACCACCATTCTTGAGTATCTATGAGATAGGAAGCTACTTCCATGTCCAAATGTCACCACATATGAGTGAAACACCAAGCTACAAGTCCAATATCTCAATAAATATCAACTATTGATTGCTATTTGAATGTTTGTTTAATTTGATGTTCATCTCTCTCTTAACCTCATTTCTTTTGACTTTTCTTTGGTTATTTAGTTGTTCATCATCATCTAGATGACATGTTGTTTGAGGAAAGTGAATCCTTATGGATAGTAGCTCTTGACCTCAAAGACATGTTTGATGGATGATGACTCTACCTTCAATACATTCATATGTATTCTTGAAGTCATATTCTCAAACAAAACTATGTTTGTGCAAATAATATTGGGAGTTCTTTGATGATTCAAGGTTGGATGAGGTACTAAGTGGTCACATGGTCATCTCAAGAGTTTAAGTTCATGCTTTGAACATCTATTTCAAAATCCCCAATCAAGAACTCAAACTCTAGTTCAAAACCCAAATCCATTTTCCTCAAGAATGATCCAAAACAGTGAGCTGTTCAGATTCAAAGATTTGTTTTGAATTAAATACTTGAGTTATGATGATGAAACCACTTGGAAAATCTGATAGAAAAACCGGTTTAAGTTAAAAGTTTAAACGCGCAGCGGAAAAGTCAAGTTATAAAAACTTAATGGTAGCCCATGATCTACTACTCGTTAATTCCATAGATGCGCACAAGAGGGGACAAGAGTTATACCTTAGTGTCTTGAACCCAATTCTGATTTTCTTTCTTCTTCCTTGGTGATGTAGCAGCCTCCACTAGGTTGTCTTCACCCTAATGTCTCCTGCGGATGCTTCCCGGAGAGACTAGAGATGGTGGGATATCTAATAGAGAGGAAGAAGAAGGTTTGGGGCTCTAAAACAGTTTCTGCAGCTTCTGACGTTCTAAAACGACGAACTTATTTTCCAGAACGCAGCTGCCCTATTTATAGATTTCCAGAACCGACCTAGACTTCGAGCGATCGAAGATATTTGATCGATCGAACCTTCGATCGATCGAACCATTCTCGATCGATCGAACCTGCCATGACTTCAATCGATCGAACAACTTCAATCGGTCGAACTTGTCTTGACAGCTTCCACAAGTGTCTTTCCAAGTATCCTGGCGGAGCTAAGAGTGGGACCTCCTAGGCTCTTTATTGTTGGCTCAGACCAGTTGATTAATTACCATGACCAAACTCTTTGATCAGCAAACTAACCAACTGGTCAGTTAATGTTTACTCCACTATAAAACGATAACTGAACTCCAACGCTAAAGAACATATCCGAAGTGATAACTAGACTTGTATGGTGTACTAATGTCCCTCTACCGTCAGCATTCGTAATCATATTCAGGTAGTCGGATAACAGTTACTATCAACCTGAATCATGATTACTTCTTGTATTCCTTGAGTCCCATTCACCTCTCATGATTACCAAACATGTTGGTAACTCTTATCAACAAGACTGCAGTACTCAGTAATCGACTTGGTGACATTCTCAAGGGAATGCTTACTCTGAATCAAAGGGTAGATTATATCTTGACAATATATGTTCACAACCCTATGAACATGACATACCCAAGATACCCAGGTGTTGATCTTCTATAGACCTCACTGATTGGTAAGTCAAAGCAGTCATATCCACAGTCTGTGTTCATAATCTTCTCAAGATTGAGAACACGTACCTTATACAAGTTATGAGTTCCTATTGACTGTTGACAGCCTTAAGCGTCAATAGGAAACTCAGGTCCGTCAATGCACTATAAGCACTAGCATATCAACTAAGAGCTACACTCTAGTGATTGAGATTAATCATTCCATCCAATGGTAGTTAATTATGCTACAGTGACATATTCTAAGTATCAAAGAATAGTAATTCGTATGTCACTTGTGTGTATCTCATACACACATGAATTACTTACTATGACACTTAAGGATTAACAATCATCTCATGAAAGAAACATACATAATGAAATGTAAAGCTGATATCCATATATTAAAATGTCAATGTCTCATACATAAAGTAATGGTTTGAGGGCACAAACCCAACAAACTCCCACTTGCACTTACAACCATACAGGATTACATATGAGACCTAGACTATCTAGATGACGATCAAAGACCTTCTGTGGCAAGGCCTTTGTAAACGGATCAGCAAGATTATCAGCGGTGGCAATCTTGGTGACAGTCACATCTCCACGTTGAACAATATCTCAGATAAGATGATATTTCCGCTCTACATGCTTTCCCTTTCCGTGGTTCCTTGGCTCCTTGGACTGAGCCACTGCCCCACTATTATCATAATAAACCGTAATAGGCGACAGCGACGCTGGTACCACCTCGAGTTCCATAAGGAACTTCTTGAGCGCTTCCTTTGCGGCTTCACAAGCAGCCACATACTCAGCTTCTGTAGTTAAGTCTGCAATGCATTTCTGCTTAATGCTCCTCTAACTAATAGCACCACTTCCCAAGGTAAAGAGATGACCGGACGTTGACCTCCTCGAATCTTTATCTGACATAAAGTCCGAGTCAGTATATCCTACTAGAATTAACTCACTACCACCGTACATAAGCATGTAATCTTTAGTCCTTCTCAAGTACTTAAGAATGTACTTTACGGCTGTCTAGTGCTCTGGACCCAGATTCGATTGATATCTGCTAACCATGCCAACGGCAAAGCAGATAGCTGGTCTAGTGCATAACATCGCATACATGAGACTTCCCACTGCCGAAGCATAGGGAACTCCTATCATGCGATTCCTCTCCTCCTGTGTTTTTGGACACTGGTCCTTGGAGAATGCTAGACCATGCCTGAAAGGTAACAAACCTTTCTTCGAATTATCCATAGAAAACCGAATTAGCACCTTATCAATATAACCAGCTTGAGACAATCCCATTATCTCTCGCTTGCGATCCTGAAAGGGCTTTATCCCAAGAATATAGCTCACCTCTCCTAGATCCTTCATATCGAAAGTACTAGCTAGCCAAACCTTGACCGTTGATAGTGCTGCTACATCATTTCCAATGAGTAGAATGTCGTCAACGTAAAGCACAAGAAAAGCCACCACTTTTCCTTCACATTTCTTATATACACAAGGCTCATCCGGATTCTGTATGAAACCAAACGACTTGACCGTTTGGTCAAATCGGATGTTCCAACTTCTGGATGCCTGCTTAAGCCCATAAATGGACTTTTGCAACTTGCATACCAAGTTACCTTTCCGACCAGCTATGAACCCTTCTGGTTGTTGCATATAGATGTCCTCCTCAAGATTGCCATTCAAGAATGCAGTCTTGACGTCCATCTACCAGATCTCATAATCTAGGCATGCAGCAATGGATAAGAGTATTCTGATGGACTTGAGCATGGCTACCGGCAAGAAGGTTTCCTCATAGTCAATGCCCTCCCTTTGAGTATAACCTTTTGCTACAAGCCTTGCCTTAAAATTCTCAACCTTTCCATCAGAACTTCTTTTCCTCTTGTAGACCCACTTATAGCCAATGGGTTTAATATTGGCTGGAAGTTCTACAAGATCCCAGACCTGATTTGAATCCATAGATTCTAATTCAGCCTTCATAGCTTTAATCCAATGAGCTGAATCAACATCAACCATTGCCTCCTCGTAAGTGGCAGGATCAGATTCAGATTCTATGGAGACAGCTTCAAAAACTTCTCCTAAGAACATGTATCTATCAGGCTGGCTGATAATCCTCCCACTACGACGAGGTACCGGTGCGGAAATGGGTGAAGAAATGGTATTTTCTTGATTTACATCATTATCAACTGCGGGTTGGACTGAGGGCTCTCCTTCTATCTCTCTAAGATCTATCCTTCCCTTAGGTTTATGGTTCATTATATAATCATCCTCCAAGAAAACAGCATTTGTACTAACAAACACTTTCTGTTCTCTTGGATCATAAAAATACCATCCATAAGTACCCTTTGGGTACCCTACAAAATAACATACTTCTGATCTAGAATCCAACTTGCTCATCTTTCCTTTCAGCACATGTGTCGGACACCCCCATATCCGGAGATGTTGCAAAGAGGGCTTGCGCCCAATCCACATCTCCCGTGGTGTCCTGGGAACAGATTTGCTTGGTACTAGATTTAGTATGTATGCAGCGGTTTCCAAAACATAACCCCAAAGGAATAATGGCAACTCAGAATAACTCATCATCGACCTAGTCATGTCTAAAAGAGTCCAATTCCTTCTCTCCACTACACCGTTCTGCTGAGGCATACCAGGTGCAGTCAACTGTGACAGAATCTCATTCTGTACGAGGTGATCAATAAACTCATTAGAGAGGTACTCGCCACCTCAATCAGATCGAATGGCCTTGATATGTGTGCACAATTACTTCTCCACTTCAGCCCTAAACTCTTTGAACTTTTCAAAGGCTTCAGACTTGTGCTGCATTAGGTACACATATCCATACCTTGAGTGGTCATCAATAAATGTTACGAAATACTCATAATCACCCCTTGCTCTAATATTTATTGGTCCACACACATCAGTATGAACTAATTCTAACAATGTATTGGTCCTATTGCCCTTTGCTGGAAAGGGCCTTTTGGTCATCTTACCCTCTAAACAAGACTCGCAGACTTCCATTGGTTCGAGAACCAAATCGCCTAAGACCCCTTCTTTGACTAGTCTGCCAATCCTATTTAGATTGATATGGCCAAGCCTCATATGCCAAAGTCTTGTTGGATTAGTGGAAGGTTCCTTTCTTTTAGGTGGTACAGAAACCACTGAGTTATTAAGTTCCATACAAGAGTCTTTAGAAATATTGGGAGCAATCACATACAGGCCATTTGATTTAACACCAGAACATATAAAAGAACTATTTCTTTTAATAACAACTTCAGTTCCAAAATGAAAAGAATAACCATTATTCGATAAATTAGAAACTGAAATTAAATTACGTCTCATTAAAGGGACGTAAAGTACATCCGATAAAATCAAAACTTTATTGTCTAGAAATTCTAAAACTACGACTCCTATAGCAACCGCAGATACGGTTGCGCTAGAATCTAGAATAAGTACGATTTCCCCATCACTGCACCTCCTGGTTGATCTGAACCCCTGCAATGAATTACAGATATGGTTAGTCGCCCTAGAATCAATGCACCAAGTGTTTGAAGTATCCGTAATAAAACTTACTTCAATCACATGTGATTCAATCATACCTTGAACTCTTGTAGCTAAGAATTCTAGACAGTTCCTCTTCCAGTGGCCCTTCTCACCGTATTGGAAACACTTTCCTTTACCTTGGCCACCAACCTTCCCTTTGCCCTTTCTTTTTCCCTTAGATTTTGTAATCTTAGGGACCGGTCCAACACTTGGACACCAGTGCCAGCCTTCTTCTTCCCTTTCTTTCCTTTCGGCGTAGATCGGGAAGATGAAGCACTTTTCTCAACGTTTAAAACGCTGCCCCCGAGCTTGATCACCCCTTCCGCTGCCAGTAAAGAGCTCATCAATTCGCTCATTGAAAAATCCATTTTATTCATATTATAATTTAGTTTAAATTGAGCGAATGATGGCGACAACGTATTGAGGATCATATCAACTTGGGTCTGTGCATCGATGTTGGCACCTAGGGTCTCCAGCTCGTTTAAATAACCAATCATTTTTAAAACATGTTCCTTGACTGGAGTCCCTTCCAACATCTTTGCACTCATTATCTTCTGCATAGCTACCTGTCTAGCAGGCCTGCCATGCTCCCCAAACATCTTCTTCAGGGATTCGATAATGTCACTGGCGGAATCGTTCGACTGGAATTGGTGTTGCAACACACCAGCCATTGAAGCCAGAATGTAGCAACGAGCCATTCCATTCGACTTCTTCCATTTATTGAACTCACGTCTGGCAGCTGCCGAAGCATTTGTCGCGGGTTCTTCGGGGCATGGGGTGGTGAGGACATATATGTGATCCTCCGCAGTTAACACGATGTCAAGGTTACATTTCCATTCAATGTAGTTATTTCCAGTTAACTTGTTTTGAGTGAGTATGGTGGCAAGTGGACTAAATGCAGATCCAGACATTATGATTACTGAAAATCAAACAAAATAAATATAGATATCAGAATTTGACAGTTTGAAATAAAAGAATCCTTTTTAAAAACTCTTATTTTATAACAAAGTCGCCAAAATATCGAAACAAAAGAATAAAGCCTCCGTGTGGTGGTCAATGTTCGATCTTTCGATTAATCATGACTTGTCCGCTATGCAACTCTTGCAAAAATAAGTTACGACTCCCGATCCCTTTTGATCTCTAAGTTTCTGAATAATGCCCGTGTGGGATCCCTTATCCATAGCTTAGCTAGTGTGTACCATTAACTAGGATCCAATCACAACCGTCTCAAGTAGCGCCTCCGTGCGGTGGTCACCCTCTAACACGTCTGATTGATCTTATCAAAGGAAGTTCACATCTAGTAACCAATGAGTAATGCACCCTCCGTATGGAATGATCACCCCTGGCGAGGTGACACAGAATGCACCACTCATCTTATAGTGAACTGTTAATGGAAGATCGTGGGTGTTTATTAATAAGTCCCTCTCCCACTAGATTTAGTAAATAAGGATTTTGCCTTTGAAAAATGTTTTCACACATTACCCATAAACATCCAATGTTTACTAATACGTTGAAATGGTTTTTGAATTTTATTTTAGAAAACTTGTTTTACGTGCATACAAGTAGTAACAATTTAATTAAATGCCAATCACAAACTAAGCACATAAATCAAAAAATTGAAAATAAAGACATCCAAACGATGCCTCTATCTCCATAGAACCTCCTCTTGGTTTGGTCGCCTCCAGCTCCATCTTCATGGATAACGGCTTGCTCTTCCATCTTCATGGATTTTCTAATTCTATTACATTGGTTCTATGCTTCTTTCGAAGCTTACAATTTATCTAGAAATAGAAATAACGACAGCAAAAATAAAATAATAAAAGGCTAGGGAAACCGGTGCGACTTTCCTTTTCGTAGGATTGAAGTTGCAACGCCCTTTACATATGCCTTAAAACCAAACCAAACTTAAATTACAACATGCACCAATCTCAAACAAATTAAATACAAAATATTCAAATGACTTGGTGCCATGGGAGATAGCGACTAATCTTGCTGCAAAAGGGTTAGTCGAACATACAACCACACATACATAACAAATATATATAATTATTGGAACACTTAATTGATTTACACAGTATATAAACTCTTTACATACTGAATTAAAACTTAAAATAGCATCTTACTTCTCTGTCACAGTTCGATCGATCGAAGACCATTGGATCGCTTGAACCTTCGATTGATTGAACACTGTTCAATCGCTTGAACATTCTGTTTTACTGAATGATTTGAAAAAATTTGTAGAATACTTTAAAATTAAAGTTTTTAATTTCAAAACGCTTTAAAACTGTGAAATAGAGAACCTGACAAAGAATCTGTCTCGATCAAACATATCCAATGTTCGATCGATCGAAACCTGTTCGATCGCTTGAGCACAGAGCATCTTCGATCGATCGAATCCAACATGCATCCAATGCAATCACAGATTTGTATTCTGCTGCGATAACACTATAGAAACAGATCTGTGATAATGTTGTTTCGAAAACAGTTCTAAAATCAACATGCAAATCAAAACTAGTGTTCCAAAATGCATCTATAGATCCAAACAAGCGTGGCTCTGATACTAATTGATGGAAAAACCGGTTTAAGTTAAAAGTTTAAACGCGCAGCGGAAAAGTCAAGTTATAAAAACTTAATGGTAGCCCAGGATCTACTACTCGTTAATTCCATAGATGCGCACAAGAGGGGACAAGAGTTATACCTTAGTGTCTTGAACCCAATTCTGATTTTCTTTCTTCTTCCTTGGTGATGCAACAGCCTCCACTGGGTTGTCTTCACCCTTATGTCTCCTGCGGATGCTTTCCGGAGAGACTAGAGATGGTGGGATATCTAATAGAGAGGAAGAAGAAGGTTTGGGGCTCTAAAATAGTTTCTGCAGCTTCTGACGTTCTAAAATGACGAACTTATTTTTCAGAACGCAGCTGCCCTATTTATAGATTTCCAAAACCGACCTAGACTTCGAGCGATCGAAGATATTCGATCCATCGAAGTTCGATCGATCGAACCATTCTCGATCGATCGAACCTGCCATAACTTCAATCGATCGAACAACTTCAATCGATCGAACTTGTCTTGACAGCTTCCACAAGTGTCTTTCCAAGTATCTTAGCGGAGCTAAGAGTGGGACCTCCTAGGCTCTTTATTGTTGGCTCAGACCAGTTGATTAATTACCATGACCAAACTCTTTGATCAGCAAACTAACCAACTGGTCAGTTAACGTTTACTCCACTATAAAACAATAACTGAACTCCAACGCTAAAGAACATATCTGAAGCGATAACTAGACTTGTATGGTGTACTAATGTCCCTCTACCGTCATCATTCGTAATCATATTCAGGTAGTCGGATAAGAGTTACTGTCAACCTGAATCATGATTACTTCTTGTATTCCTTGAGTCCCATTCACCTCTCATGATTACCAAACATGTTGGTTACTCTTATCAACAAGACTGCAGTACTCAGTAATCAACTTGGTGACATTCTCAAGGGAATGCTTACTCTGAATCAAAGGGTAGATTCTATCTTGACAATATATGTTCACAACCCTATGAACATGACATACCCAAGATACCCAGGTGTTGATCTTCTATAGACCTCACTGATTGGTAAGTCAAAGCAATCATATCCACAGTCTGTGTTCATAATCGTCTCAAGATTGAAAACACGTACCTTATACAAGTTATGAGTTCCTATTGACTGTTGACAGCCTTAAGCGTCAATAGGAAACTCAGGTCCGTCAATGCACTATAAGCACTAGCATAACAACTAAGAGCTACACTCTAGTGATTGAGATTAATCACTCCATCCAATGGTAGTTAATTATGCTACATTGACATATTCTAAGTATCAAAGAATAGTAATTCGTATCTCACTTATGTGTATCTCATACACACACGAATTACTTACAATGACACTTAAGGATTAACAATCATCTCATGAAAGAAACATACATAATGAAATGTAAAGATGATATCCATATATTAAAACGTCAATGTCTCATACATAAAGTAATGGTTTGAGGGCATAAACCCAACAAAATCTTCCTAAGACATCATAGTTTGTCTTCAATTTTTCCCATTAATTATAGAGATGTGAAAGTATTATTTTTCGATGTGAGAAGTTCATATTCATAATCTGCCTCTGTTCTCACAGAATGTTCACCCAACTTCTTGCACTTATTCTAGATGTTTTCGTCACTGTACGTATATCTTTTCTATTTTTTTTATGAAACTTGGGTGTCTTAGGAAACTTTTGGTATATAATGGATCATCATAAACCCTTTGTTTGATTTATGAAAAATCATACAAAATCAGTCAATAGTGCAGCTTTTATTTCTGAGTCATGTGTACATTATGATTTATTTCTTTTAATCTGTGATAGCTATTGAGGTTTGGCTTTTTGGGTTATTTTCTAGACATAATAAGGATGATCTCTGATTTTTCCCACATTTTCCTAGGCATGTTTGACCTCCCATTATGATGTTATAAAGTAATGCATACAGTCTGTCCACTATTCACAGCATGTCATTTTTTTGACTTTCACACTCTGATGCAGCACTCTCTTGTATCTAGATGAACCCATATCCCATGAACATGTTCTTTACCACTTGTATCATCTATCCTCTCATGTATCATACTCCCATAGATTCTTGAGTTTGGTTTTCAAATAAAACCATGTTTTGCAAATACTTGGGAAGTTCTTGAAATGAGTTAGGAATTGATATTCCAAGTGGTTAGAATATTCATCCAAGTTCTAGAAGTTTACTTTCAAAACCCCCATTTCAAAACCCCCCTCTTAAACCCCTCATTTTGATATCAAGAAATAAACCTTGTTTTTCTCAAAACCCTCAAAACAGTGAGTCATTTAACTTCAAGGAATTATTTTGAGTTCAATACTCAATGTATGAATGTAAGACCACTTGGAAAGTCTTCCTAACTCATTAGAGAACACCCATGATTTTTGGTTTGACTTGGAGATGCATAGAAAGACCCCATTTTGGTCCAAACATTCTCTCCAGATATTCTGCCTTTCCTGTCACAGCATCTAGACTGACTTTCAACTTATTTCACAGAACACTTTTCCAAAAGGGGTGGTCCTAACTTATATTTTCCTTTAACTTCAATGTCTTATGGAACTTTCTGTATAATGTGGGCCTCTGGATCTTTTGTTTTCATTTTCTAAGATTTTCTAACATTTCAGTCGACAATACGAACTCTGTTTCTGAGTAACCTCCATTGGTTGTATGATTTCTCTCAATCTGTGATAGTTATTAAAGATTAGTTTTTTGAGTTGTATTCTAGACACAATAAGGAAGATCTCCATAAAAAACCATGCATTGAAAACATTCCTAACCAATCGTTTCAATTTTCAAAAGATCATGTTACTGTTCTGTCCACTATTCACAGCAAGCACACTTTTACTTTCCCCCTTTGATTTGATGCTTACATGCACTCCAAATTAGCTCATGTCTTAGGACGTAGTTCATACTACATTTGTACATATCCCATGATGATTTCATTCATTCATTCATACACATTCTAGACTTCTAAGTCATTCTAGGAATCCATGAACACAAAGCACACTACAACCTTTACACATTCTAGATACATACATTGCATCCATGCAAAGATTTGGAGTTTTTGTAACTCCTAATCTAAGAAGATTATAAGGAATGATCATGATCACACGTTCATGTTTCCCCTCAATCTAATCATCCTTTCTCATCCATCCCGGGGATTGAGAGATCTTCTCTTCTCAAAGATTAGCATGCATCATTCTAGCTTGCTATGCATATTTTGATTTCTTTGTTTATTTGTTTCAATAACAATTCATGTCCCCTTTATATTAGGGAAACTTAATTACTTGATACATGATTAGACGATTTTTCCTAGGTTTATTTGCGTGATTTTTCACTTTACATTGTATGATATTTGACTTAGATCTTATGAATGATATCTTATCTTTTGATCTTACATTTCAAATTTTCTTATGTGATGTAAAATATTATCATAGTATTAATTGTCGAACCATACATAGTATAAGATGATTATTTGGATGTTAATTGAGGCCCGTCGAAAGACGGGGCGAGTTGAGGGTATTTTAGTCGCGACAAAGGCTCATTCCTCTCTCGTACCAAAACCCCGAGCCAATTTCTTTGGTTATGAAGGGTCGGTGCCCTTTATCCATTTGGGTGAGTCAAAATTAGGTTTCTTGGTTCCTTAAAGACCAAGTGGCGACTATGTATCTGTTTTCAACAGACCTTTTCTCTTTCTTTGATCCAAATCAAATTTCAACAAAAAAACAAAACAAGTGGTGGAATCCCGCGTGTCCACAATCTGGCGACTCTGCTGGGGATATTTATTTTCAAAACAAAATAATACAGAGGTTTGACTCATAAGAAGCATCCTTAAAATCATCTTTTTACTGTGTCTGGTTCACCGCATTGCACTCTTGCATTTCCCCCCCTCCGACTGTGTCTAAAACGCAGCGCTGACATTGTTCAAGTCTTGCTGTGCCAGGGCATAATTCACCGTTGACACTGTACCTTCCAAGGTATATCAAAAAGAGTAAAAACCTCGGTACTGTCTCCCTGACGGTATATTGGAACTCTCGTCAATGGACCCTCTTTGACTAAACCCAGCCTTTGCATATAGATTCCTGTAGAACCTTTCATAGGACTGTTCATTTATCTTTTCAGATAGGACAATATGATATAACTGCTGTATGCCCTGAGGGGATTACCTGAGCGGTGTAGACGCTTATGTGGCATAGAATAGAGCCTCTTTCTTATGATCCCCAAGGCAATCACTCACATGTGATCACATTGAGTTGACCTGCCTAGGCACCATGACAAGGATGTTTGCTCCATGCTCACAAAGATATACACCGCAAACCTTATTTGTCGGTCCTAAGACATAGGAGTATGAAAACCTGCTAGACAGTATGATCACTATCACCATATTAACCAGTTTCTTCCAGAAACTCTGTCCAGATATCCCAGACATAACAATATTAACCAGTTTCTCCCAGAAACTCTGTTCAGATATCCCAGATATAACCATATTAACCAGTTTCTCCCAGAAACTCTGTCCAGATATCCCAGATATAACCATATTAACCAGTTTTTCCCAGAAACTCTATCTAAATCTCCCAGATTTCCCAGATATACCAGTTACTCCTAGAAACTCTAGAAACTCTATCCAATTTTCCTATAAATACCCAAAGTACCTGTTTTCCCAGAAGCTCTGCCCAAATCTCCCAGATTCTCCAAAAATCCCAGCATCTCTGCCCAAATCACCTAGAAATGCCCGGATATACTTATTTCTCCTAGAAACTCTATCCATATTTCTCAGAAATACCCAAAATACCAGTTTCTCCTAGAAGCTCAGTCCAAATCAACCAGAAATCCCTATTTCTCCTAGAAGCTCAAATGACTTCTAGAAATTTCTCCGAATCTTCCAAATCCCTGTTTCTCCCAGAAACTCTGTCCAAAATTCCCGAAGTATCCCGGAAATCCCTGTTATCCCTTGGTGATTATACTGGAAAGTAAGGTTAGCACACTCTGTATGGCTAGGACCTTATTTGTTTAACTGCTATCTGTTAGAAGTAGGGGTATCATATCGATTAGGGCTTGCATCCGCATGCTTGTCTCATATGCATACACGATTCGTGTTAGTCTACATGCACACACATCTTGTCAGTCTCTACACATCAAGCACGTACATGTCATCATCCTCACCCATCTCAATCATTCTATAGAAGTTGTATACATACTGTAACCATCATCGGTTCACATTGATAAATTCTTTGAGACTCTGATCAGCTCTCCCCACTAGGAGTCCATAAGAAGTACTTCGTGCCTCTGTTAATTTGGGCTTTTACTTCTATTTGCAGAAAACATAGCCCTGGGTAAGGACACCTCTGTACCTTCCCAAATTCATTGTCTCAATCGTGGGCTAGCCCAGGCTATCATAATGGTCTACCAAGCTCTGGAAGGGAAAGTGGACGAACTGCAAACCATTGTTGAACAACTAAGTTTAAGGATAAGCCGATTTGAGAAAATGGTGCAGAGCATCAATAAAAGAAAGTATGGGTTACCCGACGCCGTCTATCCAAGCCTATTTCCACATTCGAATCTCTACTTGTATCCAAGCCCACACCCTAGCCTTGGTTATCCTAGACCACATCCAAATCCAAGAGCCACTCCAAGGACCCACTTGAACCCAAAGTTTAACAAAGCCCGCAACCCAAGAACCTTTACCAACCTGGGTATGCCGTTGTCCGTTATCCTTGATAACCTCATCAAAAAGGGGCACCTCCAACTTCTTCAACCTAGCGTCGATCCCCCACCACCTAACTGTAACATGTCCAAATGTTGTGCCTACCAAGAAGGCCCAGGCCACGACACCGACAGCTGCATGCGCCTTCGCCATGATAACCAAGACCTCATCGATCAGAAAATCATCGAGCCATCACCCATCCAACCCTTTGTCAACCAAAATGTCAGCTTCATCGAACCTAAAGCCCTTGGCTCATCTGTTCAAATGATCCCTTTTACTGATACCCATGAATGTTGAACCTGTGCCGGTGAAGCGATGGTGTTTGAGACTTTTGCTAGCAAAGCAAATGAGGATGCTCTTTCAAAAACAAAAAAAAAAAAAGCGAGTCATCGTGACACTCTGTTTAAGATCAAGTCAAGTCTAGTCGAGCCTGTTGTATGTAATGTCTATTTCAAGTTTAGTCTTGTGGTCGAGTCTGTCTGTCATCGAGTTGTTAATGAGTCTGTAATCCTTCTCTACTGATGGAATGAAGTCTCATTTTGCCTAATCTGATGTGCCTAGTCATAGATACATGAATCGCTGAACTGAAGTGTCACTTTTCAAATTACCATGGATATTACTGTGCTAAAAAAAATAATAAATTTTTTCTTACTCAAACAAAAAATCCTGAAAGGTCAAAGTCAATTTTGCGCCGACACTGATGAAGAGCCGAGAATTGAATAGTCTTACTTTAAAAATTTAAAGATTCTCTTGCCTCAATCTTGAAAAGACATGCTTGGAACTGACTTGGGGCTTGCCCAACACCCTTTCCACAATTTCTACCATTTCAAAGCCTTAGACCCAACCCAATTGATAGCCATGCGAACCTGTGCGAACTTGGTCTTTGTTGGTAGCCAAACATTTCAATGAGTTTCTTCCCGCTTCAAAAAAAAAAAAAGCTCGCTAGGTTGAAAACCCAAAAAGGGCACCTAGGTAAAAGTTAGAGCTAAAAAAGGTGTTGATTTCCAAGATCTGACCTTAGCCAGTCAAAATGACGGGAAAAATGAAAGGAAGAAAATTTTGGTGATACAGAGAATTGTACACTTCAAGGTACGTCATGAAAACATGCCTAGATCACATTTCAAAAGGCTCGGAACGACTACAAGTAAATTCTGAGAACTGATATGCACATTCTGGAATTCTGAAATTGTAATCAAAAGATCTCACAAGAATCAACTATGTGAAAAGAAAAATTGACTGGCTAGGCGAAAGTGAAAAGGATCAATCCTCAAAACAAAAGAAAAAGAAAAAGAAAAGAAATGGAGATGGAAACTGAATCCTCCTCTTCAAGGCTACCATAAGTAACCCAAGTTTGAACTTCTTTCACGATTGGTTTGAAAAACCCTCATACCTCAAACCGATTTCTTTCAAGCCTTGCCTTGAACTACGCTCGACCTGAGTCCCGCTTGGGGATACGTAGGCAACCACAACGGTTCGGTCACCCCACCTACCTAAAAATCAACCCGCTTCTTTCCGACCATGGCTCGAACTACGTTCGACCTGATCCCCACTTGGGGGTACATAGGCAGACTTTCAAAAAAGAAAAAGAAGGATGGCTCGCTAGGTTGAAAATCTGAAAGGATGCCTAGGCAAAAATTAGAGCAAAATCCAAAGTGAGCAATAACAAAAGAGAGAAAAGAGCTCGTTAGGTCACCTCACTGGTGCCTAGGCAAAAGTTCTGAGCATTTGAGAGATTAAAGTCACGGTCCTTGCCTCAAGCCAGAAATCACCTTCCACACTAGGGGCAAACTTTGGCTATTCGCCTCGTTTGCCTAAATTTTACTATCTACCTTTCATACAAGGGGCAAACTTCGGTCACCTACCTCGTTTGCCCAAAACCTCCAATGAACCTTCCTCCAAACTAGGGGTAAACTTCGGTCATTTACCTCGTTTGCCTACCGATCCCACTTCGTGCCCTTCAAACTAGGGACAAACTTCGTTTGCCACCCGATTCCTATACACCAATGGTAGGCCTTCAAGTCACAAACATTGTCTTGAACAGATGGAAATGGAGCATATTTTATTCTATAAGCTAAGGCACTAATTCAAAGCACATCTTGGGAGAAGCAAAGAAATTGATTAGATCAGTATAGAGGAATTTTCAAAAATAAGATTCACCATCAAAGTGATGCCACGTTAAGGTGAGAAGTAAACACAAAAGAGAAATGGTACATCATTTATTATGACAAGAGCACATTAAGTTTTGGCAAGTCGAGCTTGTTTCATTTCAGTGTCGAATGTGTCATCCTCGTGTGTCGATGTCTGTTAGTCGTCAAGTCTGTCGTAGTCTTAAATAAGTGAGTTGACAGTGATTAATAATGAATTTTCCAAATAAAGTTATAAATTTTTTTAAGAGTGTTCCAAGGACAATGCAAGCAGGAGTACCAAACACTATTACTGCACCAGTCTAGGCGTCAGCATGAGAAGCGTCCAAACTTGGGGAAAATTTCATCCCTTTCCAAATCGTCAAAAGTTAACCATCTACATTCATGCAACATAAGTCCATGAGTGGCTGTTGATGATCTTCCTTTATTTTAAGAACATAAGTCCATGAGTGGCTGTTGATCTTTCATCATTCTTCATGCAACATATGTCCATGAGTGGCTGTTGATCTTTCGTCTTTCTTCATACAATATAAGTCCATGGGTGGCTGTTGATGATCTTCCTTTCTCCTAGCAACATAATTCCATAAGTGGCTGTTGCTCATCTTCGTTCATGCAACATAAGTCCATGAGTGGCTGTTGATGATCTTATTTCATCTGTGCAACACAAGTCCATAAGTGGTTGTTGATCATCTTTCTTCATGCAACATAAGTCCATTGTTGATCACTCTCTTCTTTCAATATCAAAACCTTAACTGTCGCAGATCATCTCCGTATCCCTAATCACAAATAGAATGATACCTTTACTCCCATTTAATGGACGTATTTCATTCTTCCTAGCAGAATACATTATCCTTTAGCTCCCGAAGGCCCCAACCGGCTCTTTTGGATTGAGCATTACAGAATCTGACCAACCACGAGAGATTCAGAGATGGATCCTGGTTCTAGGTCAAGAATTGAAGATTCTCAGAGAGTCCATCAGCTCCCGAAGGCCCTAATCGGCTCTTTTGGATTGAGCATTACCGATTTGAACAACCACGAGAGATTCAGAGATGGATCCTGGTTCTAGGTCAAGAATTGAAGAGAGATTCTCAGAGAGTCCATCAGCTCTCGAAGGCCCTAACCGGCTCTTTTGGATTGACCATTACAAGATTTGATTAACCACGAGAGATTCAGAGATGGATCCTGGTTCTAGGTCAAGATTTGAAGAGAGATTCTCAGAGAGTCCATCAGCTCACGAAGGCCCTAACCAGCTCTTTTGGATTGAGCATTACAAGATTTGATCAACTGCGAGAGATTCAGAGATGGATCCTGGTTTTGGGTCAGCAAGATTTGATCAACTATGAGAGATTCGAATTTGAATCCTAGTCCCCGGTCAAGAGAAGTAGTCGCTTCATCCCCAGCCCTCAAGATTGAGGCAAATCCTTCATCATCAGCCCTCTAGATTGAGGTAAATCCTTCATCATCAGCCCTCTAGATTGAGGCAAATCCTTCATTGTTCGTCCTCTAGATTGAGGAAAATCCTTCATCATTAGCCCTCTAGATTAAGGCAAATCCTTCATTGTTAGCCCTCTAGATTGAGGCAAATCCTTCATCATTAAACCTCTAGATTGAGGCAAATCCTTCATCACCAATCCTCTAGATTGAGGCAAACCCTTCATCAACAGCCCTCTAGATTGAGGCAAATCCTTCATCATCAGCCCTCTAGATTGAGGCAAATCCTTCATTGTTAGTCCTCTAGATTGAGGCAAATCCTTCATCGCTAGCCCTCTAGATTGAGGCAAATCCTTCATCGCTAGCCCTCTAGATTGAGGCAAATCCTTCATCGCTAGCCCTCTAGATTGAGGCAAATCCTTCATTATCAACCCTCTAGATTAAGGCAAATCCTTCATCGTCAGCCCTCTAGATTGAGACAAATCCTTCATCGTCAGCCCTCTAGATCGAGGCAAATCCTTCATTGTTAGCCCTCTAGATTGAGGCAAATCCTTCATCGGTCATTTCGATCAACAGTGAGAGATTCGGAGATGAATCCTGGATCTAGTGCAGAAGTTAAAAGAGATTCGTGAAGAATCCCCCACTATCCCTAGCAGAAGATAATGACAATCAGAACCAACTCTCAGGATCAGCCAATAATTGAAAGCACTGCCCGCCGTCAAATTACCCCGATTCCCAGGGCAAGCACTATCAATTCACAATTTAAGGCTCCGTGTCCATTGATTATCATGAGCTTCCTCACCTATTATGAGCCTCCTCACTCCCTTATCCAATTATCATGAGCTTCCTCACCAACTCAGCTATCGAACTTCCTCACCAAACAATTATCATGAGCTTCCTCACCAACTCAACTATCGTGAGCTTCCTCACTCCTCTGTCCAAAATCATGAGCTTCCTCGCCAAACAAATATCATGAGCTTCCTCACCAACTCAACTATCGTGAGCTTCTTCACTCCTTTGTCCAAAAACATGAGCTTTCTTACCAAACAAATATCATGAGCTTCCTCACCAACTCAACTATCATAAGCTTCCTCACTCCTCTGTCCAAAATCATGAGCTTCCTCACCAAATAATTATCATGAGCATCCTCACCAACTTAGCTATCGAACTTTCTCACCATACAATTATCATGAGATTCCTCGCCAACTCAGCTATCGTGAGCTTCCTCACTCCTCTGTCCAAAATCATGAGTTTCCCTCACCACTTGGTTATCGTGAGCTTCCTCACTTCTTCGTCCGAAATCGTGAGCTTTCTCACTTATTATGAGCTTCCTCACTCCTTCGCCTAAATTTATAAGCTTCCTCACTTGTTGAGAGCTTTCTCACTCCTCTGTCCAAAATTATGAGCTTCCTCACTACTCGTTTATCGTGAGCTTCCTCACTCCTTCCTCCAAAACCGTTAGCTTTCTCACTTATCGTGAGCTTCATCACTCATTTGTCCAAAATCGTGAGCCCCCCTTACCTACCTATTGATTATTGTGAGCTTCCTTGCCTGTCACTTATTGTGAGCTTTCTCACTTATCGTGAGCTTCCTCACTCCTTTGTCCAAGATCATGAGCTTTTTCACTTATTATGAGCTTTCTCACTTGTCGCTCCTGAGCTTCCTCACTCTGGTTTCCTCAAACTATCAGTTATCGTGAGCTCTCTTACTTATCGGTTATCTTTATTTATCATCCTCGAGGACCCCGCGTCTGATCCATTTTTCTTACAAAGCACACTTCCCAAATTCCAGAAGTTTGCCCCTAGACCCAGAGTCTTCTAAACCTTGATGTCCTTATCCGAGTCATCCATCACATCACAGTCGCAAACACCAACACAACACAAGTCCACTCGGAGTGGCACACCCCATACTAGGATCATAACACTAGACATGATAGGACTCATGACACAATTCATATCACATCCATGCATTGCATATCACTCTTTTAGCATAGCATCCGCCTGATTGTTGTATATGTGCATATGTGATTTATTCCTTTGTGCCCTGAACTACGTCCTGGTCTGATTCCCCTTGGGATACGTAGGCAGCTCACGCAGAGCACGACCAGCACTAGGCCTCAGCATCATTGCATCTTTTGCAACGCTTTTATCCTAAATCTATAGCCTCCAAAAAGACCTGTCTCTTCAAAGCTTTGGCACTTGCTTGCGACATGCGTTGCCTCGCAAGTTCGTGCCAAAGAGGGGCAAACTGTAGACACCCCATTTTGTCGGCTATCAGATTTAGGAGACCCAAAGCTTGGTGGTTCACAATGATCAAAAAAGACTCAAAAGGACTCCTGGAAGTTAGTTATATTTCTCAAAATGCTCAGAATGACCAAAATGCCCCTGAAAGCCCGAAAACTCTCAGATTTGGACCAAAAGTGCTGGAAACATGCTATGTCGTAAGAAAAGTAAGAAAATAGGTTTTTAAGTAAAATCAGATGAAATCGTCAGCTCTCAGAGACCCCCGGAAGACCCAGAAGTTCCCGGAAAGTCCCCGTTGACCAGTTTGACCAAGGTTTGACCAGGTTTGACCAAGATTTGACTAAGTTTTGACCAGGTTTGACCAAGTTTGACCAAGTTTGACCAAAATTGTCCAAATTCACCGGAATCATTCTAGATCATATGGAAAGTATTAAAATGAGTTTTAAAATAAGATCGCACGAAAACGTCAACTCTTGTGAGATCCCAGAGGTTCCCAGAACTTCCCGGGAATTCCAAGTTTGGCCAGTTTGACCAAAATTTGACTATGAAACTGGAGCACCGTAACAATTTTCAAACATTTTTCATGGATACTAGAGGTCAATAGCTTTTCGACAGTGTATCGGACATAATTTTTGGATTTCAAATGAATCTATTATGAATTTTCGAAGGTGGAAAAGGCGATCAAATCGGCTTTTATCGCGAATACCGCAAAACTGTTCAAAGTGACCTATCTCCGAACTATTTTTTATGTAAAATAGACTCCATTACCTTTCCAATGGTATATCACAACCTTAATTTGGAGTTCGTATGCATTTTCTGTGAATTTCGGACGAAATAGGGCCTTTTCGCGAATACCGGAACCTCTAGGGACCTAAACAGCATTATCTGGACGAAGGAGGAGCAGTGCTGCGGCGGCACTGGCCCATTGCCACCGCGGCATAGGCCCAGTGCCGCCGCGGCACTCTCCCCCAGAACAGTCCACTTTTGTAATTTATTTTGAGGGTCCAATTTGATATATTAAAAATCAAAACGACGTAGTTTTGGTTCCCAGCTTATTTTGGACCAATGGGAGACCTTTTTATACTTTTTAAAACCCCATTTACCACCCCTCATTTGCCTATAAAAGAAACCATTTACTTCCATTTAGATGAGAGACATGGAAGCTTAGAGAGAGCTTACGAAGAAACTCTAGAGAAATATAGAGAGAGAAAGAGAAGAAGTAGTCTTCTTCTTCCATTTTTTCCAATCAAAGTGAGTTTTAATCTTATTTTCTTCCATTACCTCTCATATACTCCACATTCAAATCATCTCCAACCACCATTCTTGAGTATCTATGAGATAGGAAGCTACTTCCATGTCCAAATGTCACCAGATATGAGTGAAACACCAAACTACAAGTCCAATATCTCAATGAATATCAACTATTGATTGCTATTTGAATGTTTGTTTACTTTGATGTTCATTACTCTCTTAACCTCATTTCTTTTGATTTTTCTTTGATTATTTAGTTGTTCATCATCATCTAGATGACATGTTGTTTGAGGAGAGTGAATCCTTATGGATAGTAGCTCTTGACCTCAAAGACATGTTTGATGGATGATGACTCTACCTTCAATACATTCATATGCATTCTTGAAGTCATATTCTCAAACAAAACTATGTTTGTGCAAATAATATTGGGAGTTCTCTGATGATTCAAGGTTGGATGAGGTTCTAACTGGTCACATGGTCATCTCAAGAGTTTAAGTTCATGCTTTGAACATCTATTTCAAAACCCCCAATCAAGAACTCAAACTCTATTTCAAAACGCAAATCCATTTTCTTCAAGAATGATCCAAAACAGTGAGCTGTTCAGATTCAAAGATTTGTTTTGAATTAAATACTTGAGTTATGATGATGAAACCACTTGGAAAATCTTCTTAAGACATCATAGTTTGTCTCCAATTTTTCCCATTAATTATAGAGATGTGAAAGTATTATTTTTGGATGTGAGAAGTTCATATTCATAATCTGCCTCTGTTCTCACAGAATGTTCACCCAACTTCTTGCGCTTATTCTGGATGTTTTCGTCACTGTACGTATATCTTTTCTATTTGTTTATGAAACGTGGGTGTCTTAGGAAACTTTTGGTGTATAATGGGTCATCATAAACCCTTTCTTGGATTTATGCAAAATCATACAAAATCAGTCAACAGTGCAGCTTTTGTTTCTGAGTCATGTGTACATTCTGATATATTTCTTTTAATCTGTGATAGCTATTTAGGTTTGGCTTTTTAGGTTATTTTCTAGACACAATAAGGATGATCTCTGATTTTTTTCACATTTTCCTAGGCATGTTTGACCTCCCATTATGATGTTATAAAGTAATGCATACAGTTTGTCCACTATTCACAGCTGCAAAGCGGGGGTATTTGTAAAATACAACCGCGCTAAAAGAAAGAATTGTATTAGTTTTTATCACAACTTCCCGTTTTATCTGCGATTTGCATTGCAAGGCTAATTTTCATACAATATGATTAATCTATGATAAGTTGTATTGTTTTAGCTGTTGTTTGTGCAGATTACTGCTGTGTGGACTAACCAGATGAACATCAGGATAAATGGAACGCTGGAATGAAAACAAAAGAAGTCAAAGCTGAAATGTGGAGTTTGATCGATCCAAGAATGTTCGATCGATCGAGCGTTCGATCGCTTGAAGAGTGTTGAAGCGCTTGAGGCTTAAGGGTTCGATCGATCGAGTGCAGTTCGATCGATCGAACGGGGTATTTCCAGTAACATTTGCGTACGCAGCAGATGCGGGTTTTAACCCTAGTTTCTTAGGTTTTCTTATATATATGTGTATTGTACACATCCATAAGGACGCCCACTTTTACATTTTAACAGTTTTAGAGAGAGAGATAGAGAGTTTGCTTGGTTTTTTTGTAGGTTTTCATTGAATTTTTACATTGTGGACTGGATTTCTCTGAGTTAATACAAGTATCTTCTATTCCAGGTTATTTATATACTGCTCACTTAGATTCTGCACTTGGTAGTCATAGTTTAATCGCTCATCTCGTGATATTATATGCTAAATAGTTGTAAAACCATAGATTTCGTAGTTTTCATGAAAAACTTACAACCAAACAAGGTGTTAATGTTCTTTTACGTTAAATATCAATCTAGGACACTCCAGACGATGTCTGAGTAGTCCCAGGTTGGGAGAACACGATGAAACAGTGATCTCCAGCCTCTGCCATGCAGTAGAATAATCGCTGTGTTCGATCGATCGAAGTCAGTTCGATTGATCGAACCAGAGACAGTCAATCGATCGAAGTCAGTTCGATCGATTGAGGGATGAAGGTCTTCGATCGATCGAAAGCGCGTCGATCGATCGAACTCTTGGATTCTTGAGGATGTTCCCTGCAGGATTCTAGGACCTTTTGTTTTAGGATTTGTTATCATTCTGTCCCAAATAAATGCTCAGTTTGTCAAAACAGTTTTAAAACTAAGGCCCTAAGGCATTTTCTTTCAATACATTTTGCAAACCATCTTTAATGCTAACACCATTGAGGATGCGAGTCTCAACTATTGGATTAAACCGCTTTCAAGTATTTTAATTTAATTGTGATGATATGGTCCCGGTCATGAAAGGGCCATGGATTTTTTTATCTTTAGAGGAATACGGAAAACTGTGGGTAGCATACTCCTTTGTGCTTCAAGGCAACTGCATGGTAGATGGTTAAGGTTACTGCGGATTCGTGTAATCCCAACACTTTCTTTTAAAGTTAAACATCCTAATTTAGAGTACTGTTTTAATTAGTTAGTTAGATCGTTAGTCATGTTCTTTAGTAATCTTAGCTGTGGAACTTCGTGTTCCGCACCATTGCTTAATCTTATTCATTTTATTTTATTTTCTTTAGAGGTTAGTCTAATTCAATAGGTCAACACCTTCCCTGTGGGATCGACCTGGTCTTACCAGATATTACTTGCACGTCTACCTACACTTGGGTATTGCACAAGAGCGCACAGAAAAATTCTCGTGTCAAGTTTTTAGCGCCGTTGCCGGGGAAGGCGACGATCAATTCCTTAGATTACTTCAGTCTCTCTTCATCTCTTTCTATTTTTATTTTCTCTTCTTTTCAGTTCTTTTGGGTAAGTTCTCACCCTAGGGACTCTCCTAGTTCATGTCCGAGAATTCTATTAAAGGAATTTTTGGAAATCCTTTCTACTTGTCTGACTCTGATAGTTCCATCAACCCAATAGCCACTCCAACTGCATCAATGGATGATCATCAGAGTGAAAATGGTGACAATGTTGTGGTACCAATTGATGAGGCACTCCGTCCTCTTTGCGATCTCATGCAACCAGAACATGCACCTACGCCCTCTTGCATTCAAATCCCACCGCATAATGGTGAATTTCAGTTTCGCAATGGGATGATTCAACTGCTTCCCACTTTTCATGGGATGGAAAGCGAGAAGGCATATTTACATGTCACTGATTTCGAGGATGTTTGCAAAACATCCTCGCAAAATTGTCCTAGGGAGGTGACGCATTTAATGTTATTCCCCTTCACTTTGAAAGATAAAGCGAAGGCGTGGCTCCACTCCCTAAAACCTAATTCAATTTTCACCTGGCATGTGATGAGCATCGCGTTTCTAAAGAAATTCTACCCTACTCGCATGACCACAGACCTTCAGCGTCAAATCAATTCCTATAAACAAAAGAGCAATGAAACCTTCACACAAGCGTGGGAGCGTTTCAAAGATTTGCTTCTCTCGTGCCCACACCATGGGTTTGAGAAATGGCGAACTATCAGCTTCTTTTATCAGGGATTGAATGGTGAAACAAAGAAGTTGGTGGAAACAATGAGCTCTGGATCATTTCTGCATAAAAACACTGAAGAGGCTGAAGCCCACTTCGAATGGTTAGCTGAATACGCTCATGAATGGTCAAATTCTGACAATGTCTCACGCTCACAGATATCCTGTGTAGAGGAGAAAAGCCTATACTAGCTAACCAGCGAAGATCACCTCATGACTAAGTATGCAGAGCTAGCAAAGAAGGTAGAGGAGTTAAGCATGAAAGGAGAGAGCTCTAGGCAAGTCTTGCCTGAGGAACCATGTGGCACATGCAACATGTTGGGACATACAACCCAATATTGTCCTAATGTGCCATATTTTCAAGAGCAAGCCCCTATAGAGATGAATGCCATGCAAGGTTTTCGAGGGGCGGGGAATTCCAACAATAACTTTCAAAATAACAATAGATGGAATCACCCCGGTTTTGATTGGAGAAACAATGCTGGAACCCAAAATCAATATCAACAGCAGCCCTACAACAATAATCAATATCAAGGGCAAAACAATAGGCCGTTCCAGCAATACAATCAAAACAGAACCAATAATTACAATCAAGCTCAACCCTCCAATGCACCACAAACCAATACCTATGTGCCACTGCACAAGAAGGTATAAGAAGAAGAGCCACTTGCTAATGCCAATCTAACGCAGCAACTTATACAGATGATGAGTAGAATGTCTGCCACATTAGAAAGGATAGATGGATGGCAAGAAGGCTCAGGAGGAACGTTCCCTGCCCAACCACTTCAGAACCCCAAGGGACATAACAATGGTCCTAACAATCAAGAACATGCTAAAGCTGTGACTACATTGAGAAGCGGGAAAATCATAGAGAAAAGCATGCCGCTGTCCACTCCCGAAGTGTTCAAAGAGGAGGAAGTGGTGGATGAAGAAGTTGAGCTACCATCTACTCAAGAGGAGGAGCCGTCTACTAATGACGAACCAATCAAGGCAAACATTGAAGCTCCTAGAGTAGAGGAAGAAGTTGAGCGAAGGCCTAGGAAGGAGTCTGTTAAGGAGGAACCACCAAAATGCCCCTTTCCTGCACCGTATCCTCAACGGTTGAAGAAACCCAAGAATGAGACGAAGAATCAGGAGTTTCTGGAATTGTTTAAGCAAGTTAAAATTAACCTTCCACTCCTAGATGCTATCAAGCAAGTGCCGGCCTATGCTAAGTATCTCAAAGATCTATGCACGGTCAAGAGGAGGCAAAGCGTGAAGAAACATGCTTATGTCGCATGCCAAGCCAGTGCGATCATTCAAAATGAGCTGCCTCCAAAACTCAAAGATCCCGGCACACCTACTGTCTCATGTAGAATTGGGAATTAAAGGATAGACAATGCACTCCTCGATTTAGGAGCAAGCGTGAACCTGCTGCCATATTCAGTCTATAAACAGCTAGGGTTGGGTGAACTCAAACCCACCCGAGTCGCTTTGTAATTGGCAGACAGATCTGTGAAGTACCCTAGAGGGGTATTAGAGGACGTCCTGGTCCAAATAGACTCTTTTGTCTTTCCGGTTGATTTCGTGATATTAGACACAGAACCTGTGTCTAATCCTGGTGCACATATCCCGGTTATTTTTGGACGTCCATTCCTCAACACCATTGATGCCACAATCAAGATTAGAAGTGGTATCATGACTATCGTATTCAGGAACATGACATTGAATGTCAAGATCTTTTCTAATCCCCGACCTGAAGAATACGATGATGAGGAAGAAATCCATTACATAGACACGGTCATTGAAGATGAAGTTGACTTGGTCGACTATAAAGATCCTTTGGAAGTTGTGATGACTCAATTTGGTGATATCTATCAGCCTGCTGAGTCAACCCCATTGGATGCTGACCTGAACCAGATGTGTCTTATGATGTATACGATAGAGGAGGATAGAGCTGATTGCATGTGGGTAATGCCATATGAACAACTGCCTCCTAAAACCAAGTTGATAATGCCCTCTAGTTTCCAGTTTCCAGAGTTAGAATTGAAGGAGCTCCCCAAAGAGCTAAAATATGCATTCCTAGGGACTGGAAAAACTTATCCTGTGATCATTTCATCTGCTTTAACTCACGAACAGGAAAGTAAGCTAGTGGAAGTGTTGACTAAGCATAGGGATGCTATGGGATGGACAATTGCTGACCTCAAAGGCATAAGCCCATCCATATGCACACATAAGATATATCTGGAGGAAGACGCTAAACCCTCAAGGCAAATGCAAAGGCGTCTGAATCCCAACATGCAAGAAGTAGTTAAAAAGGAAGTGCTAAAACTACTTGATGTTGGGATGATATATCCGATATCTGATAGTCCTTGGGTTAGTCCTACCCAAGTCGTTCCAAAGAAAGCAAGCATAACGGTCATCCCGAACAAAGAGGGTGAATTGGTACCAACACGTGTCCCCACTGGATGGAGGATGTGTATTGACTACAGGAAGTTAAATACTGTGACTCGAAAGGACCATTTTTCTTTGCCATTCATGGATCAAATGCTAGAACGTGTGGCGGGTCACAAGTATTACTGCTTCTTGGATGGATACAGTGGATATAATCAAATTGAGATTGCTCCTGAAGATCAGGAGAAAACCACGTTCACTTGTCCATTTGGTACATTTGCCTACCGACGAATGCCGTTTGGCCTATGTAATGCACCAGCTACCTTTCAGCGGTGCATGCTGAGTATCTTTAGTGACATGGTCGAAAACATCCTTGAAGTTTTCATGGATGACTTTTCGGTATTTGGCCATAGCTTCGAAGATTGCCTCAGCAATCTCGAGCAGGTTTTAATGAGGTGTGAGGACAAACACCTAGTCTTGAATTGGGAGAAGTGTCACTTTATGGTGACCAAGGGAATAGTCCTCGGCCACATAATATCTGATGAAGGAATCCAAGTGGATAAGGCTAAAATCGACATAATCTCAAATTTACCTGTCCCCCGTCCCGTACAGTGAGAGATATCCGTTCATTCTTGGGGCATGCAGGTTTTTATCGTCGATTTATCCAGAATTTCAGTGCAATCTCTCGACCCCTTTGTCAACTTCTTGTTAAGGATGCACCGTTCGAGTGGTCAGAGAGTTGCCAAAAGTCCTTTGAGGATCTAAAAGATCTCCTCACCTCCGCACCTATAATACAGGCACCCGACTAGAATTTGCCTTTTGAATTAATGTGCGATGCTAGTGATTACGCCATTGGCGCAGTCCTAGGCCAAAGAAAGGACAATAAGCCATATGTGATATACTATGCCAGCCGAACCTTAGATGAAGCTCAAATGAATTACACTACTACTGAAAAGGAGCTGCTAGCCGTAGTGTTCGCTCTGGACAAGTTTAGGTCTTACCTGATAGGGTCACCAATCGTCTGTTTTACAGATCATTCGGCCCTCAAGTACCTTTTGTCAAAGAAAGACGCTAAATAACGGCTTATTCGCTGGATACTCTTACTCCAAGAGTTTGATTTAACAATCAAGGACAAGAAAGGAGTAGAGAATGTGGTTGCGGATCATTTGTCCCGGTTGACTTTTGTTGACAATACTGAATCCCAATCCATTAAGGACGAGTTCCCAGACGAACAGCTACTGGCAGTAAGTAGTCTGCCTTGGTATGCTGATATTGTAAACTACCTCGTTACGGGTGAAACACCAACTCATTGGTCGAACCAAGATAGGAAACGGTTCCTCTCGTTCGCGCGCCATTTCTTCTTTGATGACCCTTACTTGTTCAAGTACTGTGCTGATCAGGTCATCAGGCGCTGCGTCCCCAACGAGGATATAACCGTAATATTAGCGTCATGCCATTCGGAGGCATGCGGTGGCCACTTCGCGTCACAAAAGACCGCACAAAAAGTCTTACAAAGCGGTTTTTACTGGCCCACAGTCTTCAAAGATGCTTATTCCTTTTGCAAGACATGCCAACGCTGTCAAAAGCTTGGAACCATTTCTAAAAGGAATTCTATGCCTTTAACCCCTATCATCACAATTGAGATATTTGATTGTTGGGGCATAGATTTTATGGGCCCATTTCCCAAGTCTAACAACTGTGAATACATACTCCTTGCTGTGGAGTATGTATCGAAATGGGTAGAAGCGATACCAACGAGATGAAATGACCATAGAACGGTCATGTCATTTCTAAGAGAGCATATTCTGTCTCGTTTTGGTACTCCGAAAGCTTTATTAAGTGACCAAGGCAAGCATTTTTGCAATAGGCCCTTGGAGTCACTTCTCAAGAAATACGGGGTCCATCATAAAATCGCTCTTGCCTATCATCCACAGTCAAATGGGCAAGCAGAATTGGCTAACCGAGAAATCAAGCATATTCTCGAGAAGACGGTTAGTTCCAATCGAAAAGACTGGGCATATAAATTGACTGACGCGTTATGGGCATACCGTACTGCCTATAAGACGAATCTTGGTATGTCCCCGTATAGACTGGTTTACGGGAAAGCTTGCCATCTTCCTGTTGAAATTGAACATAAAGCTTACTGGGCAACGCGCTCATTGAACTTTGATATTCAAGAGGGAGGTCAGCTACGCAAGCTCCAACTTGCAGAGCTAGAGGAAATACGACGAGATGCGTATGACTCTGCAAAGTTGCATAAGGAAAAGTTGAAGGCTCGCCATGATCGTACGATTTTTCGTAAATCATTTGAGCCGGGGCAGAAAGTCTTGCTGTATGACTCTCGCCTCCACCTTTTCCCAGGAAAACTCCGTTCCCGTTGCACAGGCCCGTTCATCGTAAAAACTGTTTTTCCACATGGGGCGGTTGAGATTGTCAATCCAAAGAACGATGAGTATTTCAAGGTCAATGGCCAAAGATTGAAACCGTTCTTGGAGAACTTCCACTCTGAAGTTGAGCACATCCAGCTGGATGAGCCCAGCTATTCTCACGCTTAAAAATCCAAAGTGGAGTTCCAAATTGTTGTTGTATTTTCTTTTCTTTCCCTGTATTTTAGTTCTCTCTTTTGCTTTTAATTTCTTGTTGTTCTTTCGTGTTTGTGATCTAGTTCTAATCCATTATACTTAAACCACTCTGTTGCAGGTACATAGATGCGAGGGGATGACGTTCATTCTGTCAGTTCTTGGGCTGATTCAGAATGTCGTTGTGGCATCTGGATTGAGGGTGAACTCATACCCTGCCCTTTGCTTCATCAAGATCCTGAAGCTCATTCTCTTATTGATGCTACTCAAGGGTACATTCCATATCCACCAGCCCTCCTGGACATCAATCCATACGAAAATATGAGATTTCAGGATGACGAGGGTGTGGATGAAGAAGACGACCTGTACATGGGACGTATGGTGGATGATGCACTCATGGCCCAGTGGGAAAATGATGATATGTGGGAGCCATGGGAAGATCATGAACTCCAGGATGTCGTCCCAGACCGCCACAATGCCGTCTTTGTTTTCGTGGACGATTTCCTTGTTCCTGAGTTGGTCCCATACCGCTACGTGCACCTGAGCTACCTGCTATTTAGGCTCCAATGCCCATTACCAGCTAGTGCATTTTGGGAACCTATGCCAATAGTGAGGTTGGAACTTGTCACATTTCTTTGTATTTTTGTTTCTATTCATTGTTTTTCTTTTCGTGTTAATTCGTGTTTCTTGTGTTCTGTTATTTTATTTTCAGTTGTTGTTTTTTTTGTCCAGGATTGTCACTATGTTCCTAAATGGTATTCCAGTATTTCTCCCACATCAACTGATTCATGGTCTTGGGCCCTATATAAGGCCCCCACACACTCCGCCGCGAGAGGACAGTCCGTTGCGCAATTACACTCCTTTATCCTTGTTTCCGTCCGGATCACCTCTTGCATGGGCTTTCAATTCTTTGGAGATACCAGACGTGTTTGATGATGTCCTTGCCGCTTTTCGATTGTTCTGGCAAAGGGAATCATCGAGTTTGGACTTCACTTCTGAAGATTCGGCGGGTTATGAAGAGATTGTGGAAGAGGAAATCTTTATACTCGACGATTAGTGCTGCATCTCAGTTGTTTCCGTTCAATTTCATCTTTTGTTTATCAACTGGAATGTAATCCTTGACAAAATGTTTTTGGTTTTGGTTTTTAGTTTTATTTTGTTTGGTTTTCTTTAGTCAAATAAGGTTCTAAATACCATGTGGGAGGAATTTGGTTGCAATGTGGATGTTTTTATAAATATTTGATTGATATAAAAGTGCAATTTTCAATTCTGAGGATAAATTTCTGTCCTACATGCCTGTAATTCAACTGATTTTCAGTCTCTCTGCATGTCCAGATTTGTTTTGATAGTTGGGGGTGATGAGGTTCATACCCCCATTTGAATTCTAAAATTTTTGTGTTCGATCGATCGAACTCATTTCGATCGATCGAAACCTGGAGGTTCAAGCGCTTGTATTTTGTGTTCAATCGATTGAAGGATTTGTTTTCGATCGATCGACCATAGTTCGATCGATCGAACGACGCTTTTAAACGAGGCGTCTTCAGAACACCTCTTCATTTCCCTCACTTGTACTCTCAATCGCTCGAACACAGAGGGAGGGCAACTCGGAAATTGTCGATTCCTTGCACTAAATAAGACGCCCTGATCACCCTTCTGATCATCCTCATCGTCATATCATCATCCCCTCCAGCTCCACTGCGTGCTCTACACCAAGGTAGGCCCCACTTGTTTGTGTCTTTCTTTTCCTTTATGTTCGTGTTAGAAAATCCCAAGGGGGTGTCCCCTTGGTTCTAGGATCTCCTTTTGTTAGCTCATTGTTTGTGTAACTGTTGTTTCCTTTTCGTTTCTGCGATCGCTGCACACCGCTGTGTTCGATCGCTCGAACTGAATTCGAGCGATCGAAGGGGAGATGTTTGATCGATCGAACAATGTTCAAGCGATCGAAGTCTACTCCAGTTCAATCGATCGAATCCAGTTCAATCGATCGAACTCCAGCAGTGGCAGTTTTGTTTCTTCTTATCCCCTGTCCTTATCTGTGTCTTGTGTGGACTTCTTTTTTTTTTTTCAGGGCTGCCAGATGAATCCAGTGACGGGCTACCATAAGTCTAAGCCCCTCAGCCGTATTATACCAGATCCGGTACTCGCACACGGGTTCCGGAATGACGAGGACAGGCTATGGTACGAGGGATATTTTCAGACACGGATGGTGATGGTCGAGCGCCCTATTGAGCACATTTGGACGGAGAGCCCATGGTTCCTTACACGGATCCGCTCTATGCCGCACTGGTTCCATCTCCTTTCATTGGCCAAGAGTGTCAATCTGTCCTGGATTCGAGGTGCGTGTGCGACTATGATCAGCGACCCGGTTGCACCATTCACATACCATGCCTTCTTCCGGAGTCGCCTGTTCATCATCAGTCCCGCCACTGTTTCAGCCGCGTTGGGGGTACCAGAGGTACCAGATTATGTTTGCCCCCACCGGCCTGATGCACCAGTGACCCCACCATCCACTATTATTCGTGAGCTCACTGGAGGCGCCGTTCCATCTTGGGATGGCGATGCTTTGATCGAGGACCACTTTCTCACTGATGGCTACCATATGATCCACTTGGTCCTCAGCAACTGCCTCCTAGTGACTTCCTATCGAGAGAAGATCGCGGCTTGGTATGCGCGAGTCTTATATGCAGTGGGGACGGGACAGCCAGTTTGTATACCACGCCTATATATTGACTTTATGGTCCACCCCACCCGTTATATCTCGTCCAAGAAGCACCTGAAGGGTGCTTGGGCGATTCATAGGGTTATGGCTGATGACGGGTTCCTCGTGCTTGTTGGAGACGATGTTCGCCCTTCTCCCCGCAGATTTAGCGAGACGGCTGCTCGCCGCTCCGACGCCCAGAAGAGAAAGCGAAAGGGGAAAGGGAAAGTGAAGGTGAGGGGGAAGAAGAAGAGGCGTGGTGGGACGGACACGGAGGCGGGAGCTTCAGGGACACCTACTGAGGTGGAGGAGCTTGATTCGGATGATGATGAGGATGATCCAGTTGCTGCGGTTCGGCAGTTTGAGCTGCGACAGCGGTCGCAGACTCAGGGCCAGGGAGAGTCTTCTTCCTCTGTGCCTCTCCCGATAGTTCACGAGCTACTATTGGAGGAGAGAGAGGCCAGGATTAGACTCGAGGGCAGGATAGACCATCTCCAGACTTTACTGGAGTCCATTTTGATTCAGATTGGGGTTGAGTCGACTGTTCATTCTACTCCGCATCCATCGATGGCCCCGTCTGCACCACCTACCACTGATCCACCATCTGCTGCTGCCCCGGATTCTGCTGCAGCCGATCCATCTACTGCTACCCCTGCTACTACATCGTTGCCGCCTGCTCCTATCGACATCCCTTCCGATGTAGCTGATGATACGCCATCTGGTGTCGATTAGTTTTAGTTGGGGAGGTGGTGTTTCTGTATTTTTGGGTCAGTTTTTGTACTAATATTGGGTATGGTTTTGGTTGGATGGTTTTGTATGGACATTATGTATCACTGCTTGTATTTTATTCAGTTCATATTACAGTGGTTTAGTTTGTTTGGATCATGGTTTTATTGTGTTACTCTTATCTATTGATCCTGTTTGTTTTAGAGATTGTGTTCTGTTTTTTCTATGCTAGGTTGCTTTGCTTGTGATCATCCATTTGCTCTATCCAGGTGATACCCATCTATTTTATTTGTTGAAAATCAACTTCTGGGGACTTTGTTGTTTTCAGTTGGGGGTAGGAGACAATAGATAGGTATACACCCATAATAATCAGGTTTTGCACTTAGATATGTTTTAAATTTAATGAGAACACAGTCTGTTAAAATTTTGAAAATTTTTGAATCATATTGTTAGAATAACTCTGAATAACCTCTCCTGCTTGTTAATTAGACAATGACACATTTGTAGTATTCTCATCTTTTTATGGATTAAATTCACGCGTTTTTCTGTATCACTAAAATGAATTACATTTGTGAAGCTATTATGTACCCAATACTTTTGCGCACTAATTGGCAGCCATGTAGAAAACCTAAAAATTGAGTTAATATGAATATTGTGCGAAAAGAACAAGTAGTGGAGGCTAATAACCCTTTGTGAGCTATTGAGCCAGTCGTTATTTCTGAGGGGATTCTCATACATTGTCGAATGGTTTTTTCTTGCATATACTTGTGAATTCGTTGTTAAGTCTCAGTTTTCTTTTAAAGTTTTGACTGCTTGTTAGAGGAGAACGTTCAGGATTTACCAATTAAACTCAATGAACGCTTAAGTGCTAAAAATTGAAAGTTGAGAAAATGATTCAAGCCATCGTTTACCCATTCTTTTACCTAATATAGTTTCACCTACATTCATTGAATTATTTCATCCCTGATCCCACGCCAATTAAATATTTCCAATATAATCACAAAAATCCAAATCCTTGATCTATACCTTGACCTCATCGAGCCGTTTGATATATTTGTTGGGAATGAGTCATCAAAGTATGTGAAATGGAAGAAAGTAGTTGTGGGATATATATCTAAAAAAAAAATGAATGATAAATGCAGGTTAAAATATATATATATATATATATATATATGAAATGAATGGGAGATTGGGTGGAGAAAGGAATGAAGAATAAAAAGAGAAGTTGAAATTCCATCACATACTAAAAAGCACACTCTTCTCTACAACACACCCTCCTACCTACTAAATAAAAGCCGCAAGTCAAAGTCTTGAAGATTCTCAACAATTGATTTGAACATGGAAGTGTGAGTTGAGTTATCTACGGTATTTCGCTCCTCTAGTAAGTAGTGTTCCATTCCTGAGACTATACACTTTTAAAAGTCCGTTTTTCATAGAGTCGAGTATGAAGGCATTAGCACTTATAATCTCATCCTTATCAAAGCTTTCATACGATGTGTGATCATTGTAAAGCAAGTTTCTGAGAGACGTTCTTTTTTAGTGTGACCAATGTGAGAATTGAGCTAAAGCTGCAAGTTTTCCAAAGAACAATAGTCTATATAACTCTTAATAAGGTTGGAAGCATGGTTGTTAATTTCACACACACACGGGTGCATGATGGTAATATATTTGTTATATTTTACTTGGTGATATAGGGGAGCATGTGGGTCTCTTTCATGGGTTGATAGAGGATAGTATATTATTGTGGAGCTTAGTTAACAATTGAATGGAAGGGGGAATTCTACAAGTTATTCTAAATCTTTTTGAGCTTAAAATTGGAGAATTTTGTGGGTATATTCACTGCAAACCCTCACGAGACAACACTCGTCCACTAGGGGAAACCTAGGGGTTTAACGGCTTGTTGCATTCGCTAAATGCAACCGCGATTCCTGCGAAAGTGAGTTTGGATCTTTCTTTCTATCTTAGTTTAGGTTGTTTTTAGTTTTCCTTTGTTTTCATTAGTTGTGGTAGTATTAGTTTAGGAGTTTTTATTTTATTTTATTTTCGCTTTATCGCTAGGGACTAGCAATAAGCTAGTTGGGGGTTGTGCAAAGCGGGGGTATTTGTAAAATACAACCGCGCTAAAAGAAAGAATTGTATTAGTTTTTATCACAACTTCCCGTTTTATCTGCGACTTGCATTGCAAGGCTAATTTTCATACAATATGATTAATCTATGATAAGTTGTATTGTTTTAGCTGTTGTTTGTGCAGATTACTGCTGTGTGGACTAACCAGATGAACATTAGGATAAATGGAACGCTGGAATGAAAACAAAAGAAGTCAAAGCTGAAATGTGGAGTTCGATCGATCCAAGACGGTTCGATCGATCGAGCGTTCGATCGCTTGAAGAGTGTTGAAGCGCTTGAGGCTTAAGGGTTCGATCGATCGAGTGCAGTTCGATCGATCGAACGGGGTATTTCCAGTAACATTTGCGTACGCAGCAGATGCGGGTTTTAACCCTAGTTTCTTAGGTTTTCTTATATATATGTGTATTGTACACGTCCATAAGGACGCCCACTTTTACATTTTAACAGTTTTAGAGAGAGAGATAGAGAGTTTGCTTGGTTTTTTGTAGGTTTTCATTGAATTTTTATGTTGTGGACTGGATTTCTCTGAGTTAATACAAGTATCTTCTATTCCAGGTTATCTATATACTGCTCACTTAGATTCTGCACTTGGTAGTCATAGTTTAATCGCTCATCTCGTGATATTATATGCTAAATAGTTGTAAAACCATAGATTTCGTAGTTTTCATGAAAAACTTACAACCAAACAAGGTGTTAATGTTCTTTTACGTTAAATATCAATCTAGGACACTCCAGACGATGTCTGAGTAGTCCCAGGTTGGGAGAACACGATGAAACAGTGATCTCCAGCCTCTGCCATGCAGCAGAATAATCGCTGTGTTCGATCGATCGAAGTCAGTTCGATCGATCGAACCAGAGACAGTCAATCGATCGAAGTCAGTTCGATCGATTGAGGGATGAAGGTCTTCGATCGATCGAAAGCGCGTCAATCGATCGAACTCTCGGATTCTTGAGGATGTTCCCTGCAGGATTCCAGGACCTTTTGTTTTAGGATTTGTTATCATTCTGTCCCAAATAAATGCTCAGTTTGTCAAAACAGTTTTAAAACTAAGGCCCTAAGGCATTTTCTTTCAATACATTTTGCAAACCATCTTTAATGCTAACACCATTGAGGATGCGAGTCTCAACTATTGGATTAAACCGCTTTCAAGTATTTTAATTTAATTGTGATGATATGGTCCCGGTCATGAAAGGGCCATGGATTTTTTTATCTTTAGAGGAATACGGAAAACTGTGGGTAGCATACTCCTTTGTGCTTCAAGGCAACTGCATGGTAGATGGTTAAGGTTACTGCGGATTCGTGTAATCCCAACACTTTCTTTTAAAGTTAAACATCCTAATTTAGAGTACTGTTTTAATTAGTTAGTTAGATCGTTAGTCATGTTCTTTAGTAATCTTAGCTGTGGAACTTCGTGTTCCGCACCATTGCTTAATCTTATTCATTTTATTTTATTTTCTTTAGAGGTTAGTCTAATTCAATAGGTCAACACCTTCCCTGTGGGATCGACCTGGTCTTACCAGATATTACTTGCACGTCTACCTACACTTGGGTATTGCACAAGAGCGCACAGAAAAATTCTCGTGTCAACAGCATGTCATTTTTTTTACTTTCACACTTTGATGCAACACTCTCTTGTATCTAGATGAACCTATATCCCATGAACATGTTCTTTACCACTTGTATCATCTATCCTCTCATGTATCATACTCCCATAGATTCTTGAGTTTGGTTTCCAAACAAAACCATGTTTTGCAAATACTTGGGAAGTTCTTGAAATGAGTTAGGAATTGATATTCCAAGTGGTTAGAATATTCATCCAAGTTCTGGAAGTTTACTTTTAAAACCCCCATTTCAAAACCCCCTCTTAAACCCCTCATTTTGATTTCAAGAAATAAACCTTGTTTTTCTCAAAACCCTCAAAACAGTGAGTCATTTAACTTCAAGGAATTATTTTGAGTTCAATACTCAATGTATGAATGTAAGACCACTTGGAAAGTCTTCCTAACTCATTAGAGAACACCCATGATTTTTGGTTTGACTTGGAGATGCATAGAAAGACCCCATTTTGATCCAAACATTCGCTCCAGATATTCTGCCTTTGCTGTCACAGCATCTGGGCTGACATTCAACTTATTTCACAGAAAACGTTTCCAAAAGGGGTGGTCCTAACTTATTGTTTCCTTTAACTTCAATGTCTTATGGAACTTTCTGTATAATGTGGGCCTCTGGATCTATTGTTTTCATTTTCTAAGATTTTCTAACATTTCAGTCGACAGTACGAACTCTGTTTCTGAGTAACCTCCATTGGTTATATGATTTCTCTCAATCTGTGATAGTTATTAAAGATTGGCTTTTTGGGTTGTATTCTAGACACAATAAGGAAGATCTCCATAAAACACCATGCATTGAAAACATTCCTAACCCATTGTTTCAATTTTCAAAAGATCATGTTACTATTCCGTCCACTATTCACAGCAAGCACACTTTTACTTTCCCCCTTTGATTTGATGCTTACATGCACTCCAAATTAGCTCATGTCTTAGGAAGTAGTTCATACTACATTTGTACATATTCTATGATGATTTTATTCATGCATTCATGCATATCTTAGATTTCTAAGCCACTTTAGAAAGTCCATGTACAACCTTTACACATTCTAGACTTCTAAGTCATTCTAGGAATCCATGAACACAAAGCACACTACAACCTTTACACATTCTAGATACATACATTGCATCCATGCAAATATTTGGGGTTTTTGTAACTCCTAATCTAAGAAGATTATAAGGAATGATCATGATCACACGTTCATGCTTCCCCTCGATCAAATCATCCTTTCTCATCCATCCCGGGGATTGAGAGATCTTCTCTTCTCAAAGATTAGCATGCATCATTCTAGCTTGCTAAGCATATTTTGATTTCTTTGTTTATTTGTTTCAATAACAATTCATGTCCCCTTTAGATTAGGGAAACTTAATTACTTGATACATGATTAGACGATTTTTCCTAGGTTTATTTGCGTGATTTTTCACTTTACATTGTATGATATTTGACTTAGATCTTATGAATGATATCTTATCTTTTGATCTTCCATTTCAAATTTTCTTATGTGATGTAATATATTATCATAGTATTAATTGTCAAACCATACATAGTATAAGATGATTATTTGGATGCTAATTGAGGCCCGTCGAAAGACGGGGCGAGTTGAGGGTGTTTTAGTCGCGACAAAGGCTCCTTCCTCTCTCGTACCAAAACCCCGAGCCAATTTCTTTGGTTATGAAGGGCCGGTGCCCTTTATCCATTTGGGTGAGTCAAAATTAGGTTTCTTGGTTCCTTAAAGACCAAGTGGCGACTCTGTATCTATTTTCAACAGACCTTTTCTCTTTCTTTGATCCAAATCAAATTTCAACAAAAAAAGAAAGCAAGTGGTGGAATCCCGCGTGTCCACACAAGGATGCTTAGCAAACTAGAATGATGCATGTTAATCTTTGAGAAGAGAAGATCTCTCAATCCCCGGGACGGATGAAAAAGGTTGATTAGATCGAGGGGAATCATGAACGTGTGATCAAATTCGTTCCTTATAATCTTCTTAGATTAGGAGTCATAAAAGCCCCAAATCTTTGCATGGATGCAATGTATGTATCTAGAATGTCTACTTGACTTCTTTTTTTTTTCTTTATGCTGTTGTAGTGTGATTTGTGTTCATGGATTCCTTGAATGACTTAGAAGTCTAGAATGTATATGAATGAATGAAGGAAATCATCATGGAATATGTACAAATATAGTATGAACTACTTCCTAAGACATGAACTAATTTGGAGTGCATGTAAGCATCAAATCAAAGGGGGAAAGTAAAAGTGTGCTTGCTGTGAATAGTGGACAGAACAGTAACATAATCTTTTGAAAATTGAAAAGAGGGGTTAGGAATGTTTTCAATGCATACTTTTTTATGGAGATCTTCCTTATTGTGTTTAGAACACAACTCAAAAAGCCAATATCTAATAACTATCACATATTGAGAGAAATCATATAAACAATGGAGGTCACTCAGAAACAGAGTCCGTACTGTCGACTGAAATGTCAAAAAATCTTAGAAAATGAATAAAAATGATCTAGAGGCCCATTTTATACAGAAAGTTCCCTTAGACATTTACGTTTAAGGGAAAAATAAGTTAGGACCACCCCGTTTGGAAAAGGTTTCTGAAAAAGAAGTTAGAATTCAACCAAGCTACTGTGATAACAGAGGCAGAATGTCTGGAAGGAATGTTTGAGTTCAAATTGACCATTTTCAAGTATTTTCAAGTCAAACCAAAAATCATGGGTGTTCTCTAATGAGTTAGGAAGACTTTCCAAGTGGCCTTGCATCCATACATTGAGTATTGAGTTCTAGAGAAATCTTTGAACTCAGATCACTCACTGTTTTGACTCACTATTTTGAAGATTTTTGGGGAAAACAAAATTTTCTTTCTTGAGATCAAAATGAGAGGGATTGAGGGGGGTTTTGAAATAGAGGTTTTGAAAATGTATTTTCAATACTCAATAAAGATTATAGCCACTTAAAATGCCAACATCAAACTCATCATCAAGAGCCTCCAAGATTGTTGGAAAGATTTATTTTTTCATTTGAACATAACTTTAAAGATACCTTGGAGGTATTTAAGTTATGATCATCATCTATCAAACATGTTTTTGAGGTCAAGAGCTACTATCCATAAGGATTCACTCACCTCAAACTTCATGTCATCATCTAGATGATGATGAACTAGTAAGTAAATAAAGAAAAATTAAAAAGAAATGAGGTGAGAAGAGAATAACATTGTATAAACAAGCAAGTAGATAATAATCAATAGATGATATTCATGATGTGTTGAACTTGTAGTTTGGTGTTTCACTCATATATGATGACATTGGACATGGAAAAAGCTTCCTCTCTCTTAAATGCTCACTAAAATGGTGGTTGGGTGTATTGAATGTTGAAGTAAATAGGAGTAATGAAGTAAAAACAAAGTTTAGAACTCACTTTTGTTTTTAAAATCAAAGAAGAAAGCTTCTTTTCTCTCTATTCTAACCTTATCTCTACAACTTTCTCTCTCAAACTTTTCAAAGCTTACATTTGACACCCCCAAAATGAGAAGTCAAGGGGGTTTATATAGGCCAACTTGGGGTGGTTTTGGGGTTTTAGAAGTATTCACATTGCCTCCAAACATCTAAAAACATAGAACTACGTCGTTTTGGTTTTTAATTAATCAAAATGGAACTCCAAAAATATTTGCAAAACTACACTGTTCTGAAGGGGAGTGCCGCAGCGGCAGTGGGCCAGTGCCGCGGTGGCACTACTCCTCAATCGTCTGGATAATCCCATTTAGGCCCCCAGAGGTTCCGGTATTCGCGAAAAGGCCCTATTTCGTCCGAAATTCACAGAAAATGCGTACGAACTCCAAATTGGGGTTGCGATATACCGTTGGAAAGGTGATGGAGTCTACTTTACATAAAAAATAGTTTGGGGATAGGTCACTTTGAAAAGGTTTGCGGTATTTTCGATAAAAGCCGATTTGATCGCTTTTTTCGCCTTTGAAAATTCTTAGTAAACTCGTTTTAAATCCGAAAATTATGTGCGATATACCATTGGAAAGCTATCGACCTCTAGTATCCATGAAAAATATTTGAAAATTTTTATGGTGCTCCGGTTTTAAAGTCAAATTTTGATCAAACTGATCAAACCTGGGATTCCCGGGAAGTTCTGGAAACTTCTGGGAGCTCCCAGGAGCTGACGTTTTTGCTCGATTTTCTTTTAAAACTTAATTTAATACTTTGCACATAATCTAGAATGATCCCGGTAAATTTGGATGATTTTGGTCAAACCTGGTCAAACCTTGGTCAAACCGGTCAACGGGGACTTTCCGGGAACTTCCGGGGGTCTCTGGGAGCTGACGATTTCATTCGATTTTACTTAAAAACTCATTTTATCATTTTTCTTATGACGTAGCATGTTTCCAGAACTTTTGGTCCAAATCTGAGAGCTTTTGGGCTTTCAGGGGCATTTTGGCCATTCTGAGCATTTTGAGAAATAGAACCAACTACCAAGAGTGCTTTTAAGTCTTTTTCTATCATTGTGAACCACCAAGCTATGGGTCTCCTAAATCTGATAGCCGACAAAAATGGGGTGTCTACAGTTTGCCCCTCTTTGGCATGAACTTGCAAGGCAACGCATGTCGCAAGCGAGTGCCAAAGCTTCGAAGAGACAGGAATTTTTGGAGGCTATAGATTTAGGATAAAAAGCGTTGCAAAGGATGCACTGATGCTGAGGCTAGTACTGGTCGCGCTCTGCGTGAGCTACCTACGTATCCCAAGGGGAATCAGACTAGGACGTAGTTTAAGGCACAAAGGAATAAATCACATACGCATAGACACAACAATCAGGCGGATGCTATGCTATGAGGATGATATGCAATGTATGGATGTGATATGATTATGTACATGAGTCCTATTATGTCTATTGTTATGATCCTTGTATAAGCAGGTGCTGTAGGGCGTGCCACTCCGAGTGGGCTGGTGTTGTGCTAATATTTGCGACTGCGATGTGGTGGATGACTCGGATAAGGACATCAAGGTTTAGAAGACTCTGGGTCTAGGGGTAAACTTCTGGAATTTGGGAAGTGAGTTTTGCAAACGAGTGAGATAGATCAGATGCGCGTTGTTTAGAAGACGACAGCCAGAGGTGACTGAGGGATCTTGTGATAAATGCTATGAAAATGGACAGATGAGAAAACTCATGATAATCAGGAGACACGGAGCTGTGGAAGGACGATGCTTTTGTTTTCAAAATTTGGATGCGGGCGAGGTTCTGATTGTTCCTAATGGCCGATTTTCGGGAGTCGATTCTTCTTTTGTTACTTTCTGCTGGGGATAGTATCTTTCCGTTTCTGTCCTCGGGGGATGACATAGGGTTCTCAGAGAATCTCTCTTTTCTTGATCGGGAACCAGGACCCATCTCTGAATCTCTCACGGTTAATCAAATCTTTTGGTGCTCAATCCAAGAGGGCCGGTCGGGGCCTCCGGGAGCTGGTATCTTTCTGTTTCTATCCTCAGGGGATGATGTAGGGTTCTAGAGAATATCTTTTTCTTTGATCGAGAACCAGGACCCATTTCTGAATCTCTCACGGTTGACCAATTCTTTCGGCGCTCAATCCAAGAGGGCCGGCGGGGCCTCCGGGAGCTGGTATCTTTCGGTTTCCGTCCTTAGGGGATGATGTAGGGTTCTCGAAGAATCTCTCTTTTTTATTTCTTTGGTGCATCGGTCAAAAATCAGGATTCGTTATCGAAACTCTCGTGCTTGATCAAAATTTGTGACGGTCGTCCTAGAGCAACCGATTCGGATCTTCGGGAGTCGATTTCTCTTAATTTTTGCCTACTGGAGGTACCCCTGACAACTTTTGGACTATTGGGGGTAAAATCCCATAAATCTTGATTGATCAGGGCCAGTAATGCTGAACGGGGCCAAAAATGGGCTGAAAAAGGCCAAAACGGGCCAAAACGGGACGAAACGGAGCAAAACAGAGTGAAGCGGGGCACGCGGGGAGCAGTGCCGCGACGGTAGTTGGCCAGTGCCGCGGCGGCACTGGGTGGCTAGACTCCATTTATGTATAACTCGGTTTTTTGAGCTTTCCAAGCTCATTCTTGGCCATTTTGGGGTGTTTTTGGAGTCAAAATCCGTCAAAATGCAGCTTGTGCACGCTCAGGTGAGTAATCTTTCCCCGTGGTTGGAATTTTGATTGGTTTTTTGGTTTGCTCTAATTTTCAAGAAGAAAGTTTAACTTGGACTTCCATTTTCTTTGTAGATCCATGGCTTCGAGCTCGAGGAGACCGTCTAAGAAGGCCAAGGAACGGATGAAAGCCGAGATGCAAACCCCGGACTTGATTCTACGGGACCCCCCACATCATCTTTCGGCCGCGGCTCTAGCGAACTTGGTATGTGAAACTTTCGACAGTTTAGGACTATTTACATGTATTGTGCTAGTTTTGTGAGCCGTAGTATGCACCTAGAGATTGTTAGAGGTTTGATTTGTGCTCAAATGTTGATTTTGTGAACTTGGACCTCGGGTCGTGAATAGTGATTTTGTGCACCATTTTTGTTGTCTTTGGTATGTACAGGTGCCAGAAGTGACATTAAAGGGCCATGGTAGCCTCGCTCATGCTTTTCTGTGGTACACTCAACTCTCGCCGACCGTCAAGAGGATGGTAGATGATGCCGGGTTTGGCGACTTTGTCCGCCTGGTTTCAAAAAGCAGCAATGATCTGGCACACTTTTATGCTCTGGTTGAGAGATGGTGGGACACCACCAATACTTTCCACCTGTCGTTTGGTGAGATGACAATGACGCCCTTTGATTTCTCTATGATTACCGGCTTGAGGGTTGGCGGGAAACGCCTGATTCTGGATTATTTCTATGAGATCGACCCTGAGGCTGTCGAGATATTGATCGGGACTGTTCCCCCTAATCTGGAGAGGCACTGGATTCCTTGTGGCTGGCTTTACTGGGACTATGGCAGAGGGAATCATAACCTGAACAATTCTCAGCTTTTGAGGGTGTATCTTCTGTATGTCCTTGGTTACTCGATCTTTGAGACACGGAATGACCGGGTGAGCTTGAGACTCCTTTCTTTCCTGGCGACCATTGATGAGATCCCCTCCTACGACTAGGGCGGTGCTGTCCTGGCCCATCTTTACAAGCACATGGGTGAGGTTTCCCAGGGTGATATCAAATCGACAGGGGGATTTTGGCGGGCTTGGGAGGTATGTACTGCATCTTCTTTTATCTTTTGGCTTTTCGATTTCTGTACTCTTTCTTATTTTCTCCTTTATCTGTGCAGCTTTGGAGCTTTGAGTACCTGAAGATGTTAGCTCCTTCCCCTGCGGATGAATCAGGTGAAGACGAGGATGGCATGGCTCCTGTGCCTCTGTTCCCACGAGGCCTGAGATGGCGGAGGGATGTTGTTGGGGTAAAGAACGGGGCCAATCGGATTGTTTTGCTCAGAAACTTCTTAATCGGGCTGACGGCTGCTAGTGTTGATTGGACGCCGTAGGAGCGCGTCACTTATGCTGCCCCAGAGGAGATACAAGCGGTCAAACCTCTTTCTTCTTGCCGACTTCTAATGGAAAGTACCGAGTGCAGGCAATGGTTCCTTGGCGAGCGAGTGTCCTGGCAGGTGGTTGGTGGTTCAAGGTATTGCGTCCCTCATAATCCCCCTGCGATGGATGCTAGTGACCTTTCTGGTGATGCTTTGCTGGCAGCCTTAGCTGGCACCGACGTTTGGGATCATTTTCTCTCCGAGACCGGCTAGGAGGCTTACCGTGGTCGCTTCCTGATGCCCAACTTCCCACTCCTGGAGGTGAATTTCCTTTACGTTTTTGTCTCTATCCATTGCCTATGTTTTTGACTCATCTTTTTCCTAACTTATTTTGTGCCTACAGCTTCGCGAGATGTACAGGAGACAGGCTCTTCCGGCTTCCGATCCTATCCCTCATTAGGATTGGACTGTCAATGTTCTAGGCGCTGATGGCACTCCCCAAGTGATGGAGGTGCCACGAGTCACATGCGGGTACCCTACTCACCTAGCAGGCGTCCTCAACGTTCCTTGGAGTTATGCTGAGGAGGGTCACGCCTTGGCAGCTAGCTTACGGTCATTAGTCCTCACACGAGACCATCGGGTATGTCTCTAATTTTGCGCTTTCTTAAGGTTACGAGGTTATAATCCTGGATTTTACCCTTTGACAGATGGATGGCATGCGGCAATTCGCCACTAGCCAGATGGCGTCCTTGGTAGGTTTTTGACTCGACTCTATTTTTGTACTTTTTGTTGTTTCCCTACTGATTGTCTTTATTTTATTTGTGTGTGCAGTACCATGGGGGCGGGGCTGGTTCATCGAGGACTAGACCGAGGTGCAGAGGTGGTAGGAGGAGGCCGTCGCCGATATACACTCTGGGTGGTCCGACAGAGGATGAAGAAGAGGAGGACTGAGGCCTCCTGAACGGGAGTTTTGTTTTTCTTTTCATGTTTTTGATTGGGTTGTACTGGTGATGTGACTATTTGGACAGTGTAGGATGATGTGTGGAACAGTTTGTGACCTTTGACAGAGTATTATAATGTTTTGCCTTTTAGGCTGGATAGCTTCACGTTTGAAGGCGCAGTTGTGTGCTTGTTTTAGTTAATGATCATGTGATGATTCATGTGCATTGTGATTGTTGGGTATTACTGCGATGGGCAGTTTTGTGATAGTGAGTATTTTTGCCTTGCAGGTGGGATAGTCTGTGAAACGGGGAGGTGCTGTCGAAATTTCGAATTTTACTAGAGCCGTGACCGAAAATATGGCTTTGTATGATCCTGCTCAACTCACAACTTGGCTGAACATCACGGATGGTGTGGAACGGATCAACCTCTTTAGCTACGGCTTGACCGAGCTATTCTCTCTTCGCTAGATGACCCTGAACACTGAGTTCTTGCGTGCTGCTATTGCCCACTGGGACCCGGTGAACCATGTCTTCAATTTTAATGGCCTGGAGATATGCCCCCTGTTTGAGGAGTTTTGTGCTATCCTTGGCTATGATTCTGACTCTGACTTGATTCTCCCTTCTGCTGATACCCTTAGTCCTACGCGAGGCTTGGCTGAATATCTGAATTGTTCCATTACTATTTCCTGCCGGCTGATTCAAGGTGAGGTTCTTGACATTGCTTCCATCATTGCCAGGTATGCCAGTCCAGGGAATCCTAGCGTATATGATGCTACCCGCGGGACCGCTCTGATACTGTGCATAACTTTGCATTTTCTATTCTCGAGCGCTTCTGTTGACTTGGTGCACGTGTGCCTTGGGCTGAAACTTAGCAGGAACCCTATGGCCATGGTCCTGGCTGAAACCCTGAATGGTTTGGATCGCGCTTCTAATAAGGGAACACTTCTACTTTCTGGGGCGCCTTTGGTGTTACAGGCTTGGCTCTACGAGCGTCTTCAGTTATGGACAGGTAATGTGCCGCCAGATTATTTTGCAAAGCAATGCTTCACCCTCATTATACTTTTACCGATTGGGTGGGCATGATGGGTGCTTTATCTGAGGCTGACATTTGCTAGATCGTGAGGCTTGGTGTTACAGGCTTGGCTCTACGAGCGTCTTCAGCTATGGACAGGTAATGTGCCGCCAGATTATTTTGCAAAGCAATGCTTCACCCTCATTATACTTTTACCGATTGGGTGGGCATGATGGGTGCTTTATCTGAGGCTGACATTTGCTAGATCGTGAGGCGTTGGGGCTTTTATGCTGTGACCACTAGTCTTGGGGATTTCTAGAGAGTGTGGCTGATGGGACTGAGAGAGACCTCCTTCTATCATCCTCGTCGATTGGCCAGACAGTATGGGCAAGTTCAAGAGGTCCCCCGGGGATTTACTGAGAGGGTCTTTGCTTCCAGAGTCAGAGCCACTACAATCGTTGCTTTCATCAGGGGTTGGGCCAGTCGAGCAAGGGCCTATTTCTAGGGACTTTTGAAGAAATAAAAGACACCAAATAAAACTAGACTTGACTGATTCTGCTTCTTTACTCCAAGGGTCTTTGATATTTGTGATTGCTTTCTGAAAGAACTTTTTGTGTTTTCATTTATCCCTACTTATGTAATATTCGAAGTTTGTTTATCGGTGAACCTTGGTTACTTGGAGAACTTTGTTTTATGTATTTGGTTTTCTGAAAACACTTGTAATATGATTTCGATTAGACGTTTGCTTTTGGTACTTATTCGGGCATGCTTGGAAGATTAGAGGTAAACGAGGCGGGTGGCCGAAGTTTGCCCCTAGTTTGGGATATGTATGGTTGTGAGGCAAATGAGGTAGATGACCGATGTTTGCCCCTAGTTTAGAAGAGGTTCATGCAAATGAGGCGAGTGGCCGAAGTTTGCCCCTAGTGTGGAGAGTGATTTCTGGGTTATGGTAAGGACTGCGACTTTATTTTTCTCACACGCTCATAATTTTGCCCATGAACCAGTTAGGTGACCTAGCGAGCTCTTTTCTCTCTTTTGTTATTGCTCACCTCGGATTTAGCTCTAACTTTTGCCTATGCGTCCTTTCGGATTTTCAACCTAGCGAGCCATCCCTTTTTTTTTTTTTTTGAAAGTCTGCCTACGTACCCCCGAGCGGGGATCAGGTCCAACGTAGTTCGGGCCAAAGTTTAAAAAAAAAAGGGTTGATTATGATGGTGTCGACCGAACCGATGCGGTTGCCTACGTATCCCCGAGTGGGAATCAGGTCGAGCGTAGTTCAGGCCAAAGTTTGAAAGAAAATGATTTTGGGGAATGGTCAAGCATAGTACTTTTTGAAGAGATCCATGTTGATTGGTTCTTTGAATTCGACACCGTCGAGGTCCATGAGATAAGTTGCTCCTCCAGAAAGAATGGTCTTGACGATATAAGGGCCGACCCATTTAGGTTTAAACTTTCCACGGGGATCGAAGATCGGAGCTCGCAATTCCTTAAGGACAAGGTCGCCCTTGACTATCTTCCTCGGACGAACCCTTTTGTTGAAAGTGCAGGCTATCCTCTTTTGATAGATTCGGACATGGTCGACTGCCGCTAGGCGCTTTTCATCTATGAGAGCCAATTCTTCGTATCTTTCTCTCAACCAATCTGATTTTGAAATTTCACATTCTGCCATCACGCGCAGGGACGGTAGTTCTATCTCGACTGGAAGTACCGCTTCCATCCCATACACTAGTGAGTAAGGAGTTGCTCCTGTGGACGTCCTTATTGATGTTCTGTATCCCCAAAGTGCGAATGGTAGCTTTTCATGCCAGTCTTTGTAGGTATCGACTGATTTCTGCAGTATGGCCTTGACATTCTTATTTGCAGCTTCGACTGCCCCATTAGTCTGTGGTCTGTATAGTGATGACTTGTGATAAGTGATTTTGTATTCCTCGAACAGATCCCTGACTTCCACTTTGAAATGACTCCCGTTATCTGAAATAATCTCATTGGGGACTCCATAACAGTAGATGAGATTTCTCTTGATGAATTTGGCCACTTCCTTGGCCCCCAACTTGGTGTAGGATGTGGCTTCTACCCATTTTGTGAAGTAGTCTATGGCCACCAAAATGTACCGATTTCCATTTGAGGCTTTTGGAACGACTTCACTGATGATATCGATTCCCCAGGTTGAGAATGGCCAAGGTGAGGTCATGCTGTATAGAAGGGATGGTGGTACATGCATCATGTTTGCATAGATCTGACACTTGTGACACCTTCTTACGTATTCGCAACAATCTTTCTCCAATGTTGTCCAGTAGTACCCTTGTCTTATAATTTTCTTGGCCAGCATGCGACCGTTCATGTGCGGGCCGCATACCCCCTCGTGTATTTCCTCCATCATTCTTCTGGAGCTTTTTTCAAATAAGCAAGTCAGGTTGTGACCGTTGTACCCTTTCTTCAGCAACTTCCCACCGCAAATGATGAATTGCGCTGCGAATCTTCGAATTGCCCTTTTGTCTTTCTCAGTAGATTCTTGGGGGTACGTCCCCTTTTCTATAAAATCCCAGACATCCTGATACCACAGTGTTTCATTCTCTTCTTCTTTGATTGCGGCGACTATGTTGAACGAAGGCTTGTACTTTTGTTCAATTACCTACTTTTGTTCAATTACCAAAGGCATCATCCTGACTCCCGCAGGAATTTTGATCATGGAGGCTAAGGTAGCCAATGAATCTGCTAGCTGGTTCTCTTCCCTGGGCAAGTAGAGGAATGTGATGTTCTCGAACTGCCTCTTGAGTTGGTCTAGATGATCATGATAGGGCTTTAACCTTTCTTCTTTTACTTTCCATTCTCCTCTGGCTTGTGATATGATGAGGTTTGAATCCCCGAAGACATCCAACTTCCGAACTTTCAACTCTATGGCTGCTTCCATTCCCAGAATGCATGCTTCGTATTCAGCAGTGTTGTTGGTGGAGTTATAATTGAGTTTGACTGCCAGCGGAGTGTGGTCTCCATTTGGTGATACTAGAATCATTCCTACTCCGTATCCTTTCATGTTGGCTGCTCCATCAAAGTACAACTTCCACTGTTCTTCCTTGATTTCCATGATATTCTCGTTCGGGAATGAAAAGTCCCCACTTTCTTCGGAGTCAACAGCATGTTCTGCGAGATGCTCAACTACGGTTCTTTCTTTTATCGATTTGCTTGTAACATACTTGATATCGAATTCGGATAGTAGGAGTAACCATCGGGATATACGACCGGTCAGGGCGGGTTTTTTGAGAAGGTATTTTAGAGGATCCATGCGGGATATGAGCATAACCGGGAAGGCCAGCATGTAGTGCCTCAGTCGGCGAGTGCATCAAACCAAGGCCCAACATGTTTTTTCGAGGGTAGAGTAGTTGAGCTCATACCCAGTCATCCTCTTGCTGAGGTAGTATATGGCTTTTTCGGAGTGGCTTTCTTCTCCTTCTTGGGCTAGCATGCAACACATGGAATTTTCGGAGACAGATAGGTAAAGGAATAAGGGCTTATGAGGAGTAGGTGGTGAGAGGACAAGCGGATTTTGAAGGTAGGCTTTTATTTTGTCGAAAGCGGCTTGGCATTGGTCATCCCATTGGAACTTTTCCCCTTTTCTTAGCAATCGGAACAAAGGATCGCATGTAGTTGTGAGCTTGGAAATGAAGCGGCTGATAAATTGGATTCTTCTGAGGAACCCCTCACTTCTTTTTCATTCCGTGGTGGTGTCATTTCTAGGATTGCCTTGATCTTAGAGGGATCTACCTCTATCCCCCTTTGTGTGATGAGAAAACCTAGGAGTTTACCGGAGGTCACACCGAAAGTGCATTTCTTTGGATTCAACCTCATCTTGTATTTGCGCAACCTTTCAAAAAACTTTTCCAGTGCTACCAGGTGTCCTTCTCTGTCCCTGGACTTCACGATCATGTCATCTACGTACACTTCTACTTCCTTGTGAATTATGTCATGCAGCAGAGTGGTGGCAGCTCTTTGGTAAGTTGCCCCAGCATTCTTGAGTCCGAAAGGCATTACTCTATAACAGTAGGTTCCCCAAGGTGTAGTGAATGTCGTCTTTTCTCGATCTTCTGGCGCCATTAGAATCTGATTGTACCCCGAAAAGCCATCCATCAATGACAGTAACTCATGTCCAGCGGTGTTATCTACCAAGACATCAATGTGGGGAAGCGGGAAGTCATCCTTGGGACTGGCTTTGTTTAGATCACGGAAGTCGACGCACACACGAACTTTTCCATCTTTCTTTGGGACTGGCATGATATTGGCAACCCATTCCGGATACTCGGTGACAATGATGAACCCTGCCTTGAATTGCTTCTCCACTTCCTCTTTAACCTTGAGTGCCCATTCTGGCCTCATGCGCCTCAGTTTCTGCTTGACTGGTTTAGAATTAGGGAGGAGAGGAATATGATGTTGGACAATGTCGGGATCGACCCCAGGCATGTCCTCGTAAGACCAAGCAAAAACATCTTTGAATTCTTTTAGCAAGAGAGTTAATTCTTCTTTTTCTTTTTTATTAAGAGTTGAGCCAATTTGCACAACTTACGAATTATCCGTTTCACCTAGGTTAACCGATAAAGTATCTTTGATTATTTCGTAAGCAGGTGGTTTTTCAATTAGTTGTTTAAGTTCGATTGGGAGATCCTCGGAGGGATCTGTGCATTCACAAGTATTAGACACAGAGGAGTAAGCAGAATCGTCTTTCATTTTATTTATGACAGGTGAAGTGATTACATTGGACAGTGGTGGGCTTACAGCAGCCGACTCTGGTACAGACTCGATAATTAGCAGTACAGACTCTGGGGGAACAGGGGACAGGGAGACACAGACAGATGACTCTACAGCCTGGTTGCTCAGACCCTCCTCAGTTGGCTTGATCTGATCATCTTGGCTCTTGGCCCTCTTTTCTTCCTTCTTCTCAGCGAAGTCCTCCCACATTTTCTCGATGGCTTCAGTGTCCAAGTACTGCAACCATTCTTCCTCCAGGGTTTTCACAACTTCTTCGGGATAGAACGAATCTTGATAGGGGGCCTTTCACAGTCAGCAAAGATTTCCAACCCGAGGTGCCTCTTTCCAGTGGCCTGATGGATCTAGGCTCCGGGAGCCCAAAGTAGGGAAAATCATCCCCTTCTTTGATGAATTGTCCATTCAAGGTTTTGTAGTATGGTGGGAGACCCTTTACCCTTTTCTTCCAGGGCCTCTGTAGCTCGACGTCTTCTTCAGTGGACTTGTACCCCAACCCAAAAGTGCCTTGTTGCCCTTTGATTTGAGGGAACTCACAAATCCCTTGCTGGCGTCGACCCAATCCCATTCCGGGGAAGTATTTCATTTTGCGGACAATGTTGACAACTACGGAGTGAACCTCGGGGAACTTGTCTTCATCATTAATCATGTGGACTTCTTCCATGGAGAATCCCCTGATTTCCCCTTCTTCTAGCTCAGGTATTTGGACTTCGAAGATGGGAGCGTAGTTCGGGAAAGCTTCATTACCCCAACTATTGCCAAGGATGATTTTCACCTCCTTCTCATGAATGTACTTGATCATTTGATGCACCGTAGATGATACAGCTTTGTTGACATGCAGCCAAGGCCTTCCGATCAACAAGTTGAACGAGACGGGTATGTCCATGACTTGAAAGATTTCAGTGCTTACCAAAGATCCTACCCGAATTTGTAGAGACACAGTTCCCATCACATTCCTCTTGGTGTTATCGTAGGCCCTCACGGATTGCACAGATGGTGTGATGTCAAGGACATCGACCCCCAAGGCGGTGGCAGTCCTTAAGGCACAAACATTTAAGGCAGAACCTGTATCGACCAGACAAAACGGCACCTGCTGTCCCTTACATCCGACAGTGATGTACAATGCTTTGTTATGTGCAGATCCTTCTGGTGGCAGGTCTTCATCAAAAAATGTAATGATCGGGTCAGGGGTAAGTGCGCCCAAGAAAGCCACCATGTCCTCCGGTGCGGCGTCGATGGGGACCTCTATTCCAGCCAAGGCATTCAACACAGCTTGCCTATGCTTATAGGATGTTACCATGATGTCCCACATCGAGAGATGTGCTTGGGTCTTCTTCAACTGCTTTATCAACTCGTTGTCTTCCTCGATGACCTCATCCATTTTTTCCTTTCCCTTGTCTTTGACAGTACTTTTTTCGGTTGCTTCAGTGGTAGGCTACAGAGACTGATAATGACGGCCATACCTAGTCAAGTGATCAATCTCGGCGGGGGTAGGCCCTTCTACAGTCCCATCTTCTTTGAACCAGTCACAATCTGTTCCCACAAATGGCTTTTTAGGCTCGCTCCAAATAGAAGCATCGCTCTCGTTGTTGGGATCGTACCATTTGAGGTCCACTACCCCTAGATCATGTTCTTCCAGGAAGAATAGGTCTTGTTCATCAACCAGCTGTTGCTGCCACTCGTCATTTTCTCCTTCAATCAGATGAATTCCCACAGAGTCCGGGATGTCAATGAGGGGTAAGAGTTGTCCTAGGGGGCGATATGGGTAGCAGGGTTGAAGGATACAGGGTTGGACTCGATGAGGCTGACATTTTGGTGGTTTGGTAAAGGATTTTGAGTGATGTGGGGCTGCTTCGGAGGCGACTCAATGATATTCTGGTCAATGAGGTCTTGGATATCATGGCGGAGGCGCATGCAATCATCGGTGTTGTGGCCAGGGGCTTGGTGGTAGGTACATCATTTGGACATATCGCAGTTAGGCGGGGGCGGGGTATTTCGAGGCTGGAGTAGTTGGATATGGCCCTTTTTGAGGAGGCGGTCTAAGGCTGAGGAGAGAGAGATTTCTAACTTGGCGAAGTTACGAGGGGGCTTTTTCTGGAAAGGGCGATTGGAGGAATTTGCCTGGTTGGAGGATTGGTATGGCCTAGGAGGGTACGCCATGGGTTAGCTGCTAAGGGCATTGACATCCGGGGGATTCCGGGAGTAGTTGGGCCTTCTTGACTGACTCGGAGACTCTTCCTTTTTGATCTTCCCTTCCCTGATAGCGTCTGATCTTGTCAGAATCAAGATATAAAAGTATTCTTTACTTTTCAAAAGATTTGCAGTGTGGAAGTAAAGGTCGAACCCACAGAGATTGATTACTACAGCGACTTAATTTTAAAACCTAAGTCTAGTTAATTAGGAAAAACGGATTTTGATCTGGATTTAATTAAACTAATAACAATAAAAATAAATCTAAACTATGAAAGCGATTAAAAGTGTTTTAAATAATATTTAAGGGAACCTAGGATTTCAAATCCACCACTAGCTTCATAATAGGAATATTTATGAATTACTTTAGCTTATTACATTGGATGAATATGGGGAAGTGTAGCTACAAGCCCAATTCCTCCGACAAGAAGATAATCATGGTTCAAGCACCAACATAATCCATCTGCGGATAGCACGAATTATCTCACACTAAACTAGGGTTGTGATCTAATCCGTCTAACCTAGGCATGGACTATTCGGATACTTGATAGCACGAATCAATAGAGCACCATCACATGTAAACAATCTAAACAAGCACAGCAAGAATAGATCGTTGAGCACATCACAGTCAAAATAGATCTAAGACAAGAATAAATTCTGAAAGCAATGATTTAATCAATAGTAGTTCGATTTATTTATAAAAATCCTCTAAACATGTGACTATCATCCATACATAATTCAACTAAAATAAAAGCATAAATAAAACCCTATTACTCATCTAGGGCTTCATTGAAACCCTAGATCGATGATCTAAGCTGCCATAGGAGTAGAGATCGGCAAGAGGTTGATGGAGGAGGCCATGGGAATCCTTGGTCTTCTTCTTCTTCTCCTTGCTTCTCCCTCTTCAAGGGCTGGAAGTATGTATATATGGCTGTATATGAATGTGTATAATAGTTGCCAACCCCATAATTGAGTAAAAATAGAGTTTATATAGAGTTTGTACAAGCTTTGGAAGGCTTCCTAACCCGAAACGAACTGAAACGCATGTATTTTACAGTCTAGACGTCGTTTAGCAGTTTCGTTTCCACAGGAGTCTTCAGTATACTGAAATACGCAACTTTGGTTTTTGGGCATATCGCGCGAGCGGGTCGCGCGAGCGCGACTTTTGGTACCTCGCGCGCGCGGATCGCGCGAGCGATTTATTGGGGGTCTCGCGCGAGCAGATCGCGCGCGCGACTTCTGGATTCTCGCGGGCGCGGACCGCGCGCGCGATATGGATTTTTTAGCTTCTTTCTTGATACTATTTTACCCTGTTTAGCCTGGTTTAGTTGATTTCTTCCAAAACCTGTCAGAAACTAGAAAACGAAGTAAAAATATACAAAAACAGGATAAAAAGGCACTAACAAATGCACGTTAAAGTGTATAATTAGGATTAGTTCTCTCCCGATCAGCGTCTTCAATTCAAGTTCCAACTTCAAACAGCTCCTCAAAGGTGGAGATGGACTGGTAGAACAATTTCTCATGGTAGAGTGGCTGTAGATTTCGGATTAGCATTCTCACTTGTTCCTTCTCAATCGGCCGGTGGGTCATTTGGGCTACCTTGTTCCTCCATCTGCTTAGAAATGCAGCGAAGGATTCATTATTGTTCTGCCGGGTTGTTTCCAAATCCCTGATAGTGACATCCAGCTCTTGATTGTAGGAGTAATGATCGACGAAGACTCGAATGATGTCTTCCCGTGCTCGGGTTTTGGAGGCTTCTAAGGTTAGGAACCATGATAGTGCAGACTTTGCAAGAGTTTGCGGGAACAACATTGCAATGTACTCGTGGGTACAACCCATGGACTGGAAGATACTCATACATAGCTTCACATGACTTTTCAGATTTCCAGTTCCATCAAAACAGTCGATGGCCGGCATCTTGAAGTTCTCTGGCAGCTTCAGCTTAACAGGCTCAAAGAGGCCTTCCAGGTCTAGCATGTAATCGTCAACCCCTTTGATTTTCCTTAGTACACTTTCTAACTTGTCAACCTTATCCATTTTCTCTTGGAGCTTCTTCTCATATGCAAATGGTGGGACTCCTTGAAGCCAGTCTTCCTCTCCATTATTCTCATGTGGGGGCGGTTCAAACCCCGGTGGTGGAAACCCAGGCGGAGGTTGCGGCCGCTGCTGCTTCAATTCTTCCATGAACTTCAGAACTTGGGCTAGGCTGTCCGACTGCTGGCTTATGGTCGCTCCCAACTCTGTAACCTTGTTTTCTAACTCTTCTCGATTCATGCTGAAGTAAGCTGTTGGACTGGTTCTGACCAAACGATTATCTGAACTCCTGACCCACGACGAGGATCCCGGCTGCTGACTTTGGGAATCTATACTAACCTGACAGATTTTGAGAGGACTAGATCAGATTTTGACAGTGATGACTTTAGACAGACATAGATAGTGATGTTTAACAAACATGGACTGACTTGTGTAAGAATGGTCGAGACAGTGCGCGCATATTAATGGGAACGGTGTATGCAAATGAGACAAGCATGCGGATGTAAGTCCTAATCTATATGATGCTCCTTATTTCTAACAGGTAGCAGTTAAGCAGATAAGGTCCTAACCATATAGAGTGTGCCAACTTTACTTTCCAGTATGATCACCAAGGGATAACAGGGGTTTCCAAGTTTTTATGCAGGCTTCTAGGAGAGACTGGACATTTTTTGGTTGATTTGGACAGAGTTTCTAGAAGAAATTAGTTAGTATAGGTTATATCTGGGACATCTGGACAGAACTTCTGGGAGAAATTGGTTAATACGGTTATATCTGGGATATCTGGACAGAGTTTCTGGGAGAAACTGGTTATATCTGGGATATTTGGACAGAGTTTCTGGGAGAAATTGGTTATATCTGAGATATCTGGACAGAGTTTCTGGGAGAAACTGGTTATATCTAGGATATCTGGACAGAGTTTCTGGGAGAAACTGGTTATATCTGGGATATCTGGACAGAGTTTCTGGGAAAAATTGGTTAATACGGTTATATCTGGGAGAAACTGGTTATATCTGGGATATCTGGACAGAATTTCAAGGAGAAACTGGTTAACGTGTGGTGATAGTGATCATACTGTCTAGCAGGTTTTCATACTCCTATGTCTTAGGACCGACAAACAAGGTTTGCGGTGTATATCTTTGTGAGCATGGAGCAGACATCCTTGTCATGGTGCCTAGGCAGGTCAACTCAATGTGATCACATGTGAGTGATTGCCTTGGGGGTCATGAGAAAGAGGTTCTGTTCTATGCCACATAAGCGTCTACACCGCTCAGGTAATCCCATCAGGGCATACATCAGTTATATCACATTGTCCTATCTGAAAAGATAAATGAACAGTCCTATGAAAGGTTCTACAGGAATCTATATGCAAAGGCTGGGTTTAGTCAAAGAGGTCCGTTGACGAGAGTTCCAATATACCATCAGGGAGACAGTACGGAGGTTTTTACTCTTTTTGATATACCTTGGAAGGTACAGTATGAACGGTGACTTATGCCCTGGCACAGCAAGACCTGAACAATGTCAGCGCCGCATTTCAAACACAGTCGAAAGGGGGAAAATGCAAATTAAGTGCAATGCGGTGAACCAGACACAGTAAAAAGATGATTTTAAGGATGCTTCTTATGAGTCAAACCTCTGTATTATTTTGTTTTGAAAATAAAAACTTTCCCCAGCAGAGTCGCCAGATTGTGGACACGGGGGATTCCACCACTTGCTGCTTTTGTTTGAAATTTGAAATTGATTTGGAAGGAAAAGAAAGAAAATGGTCTATTGAAAACAGATACAGAGTCGCCACTTGGTCTTTAAGGAACCAAGAAACCTAATTTTGACTCACCCAAATGGATAAAGGGCACCGGCCCTTCATAACCAAAGAACTTGGCTCGGGGTTTTGGTACGAGAGAGGAACGAGCCTTTGTCGTGACTTAAACACCCTCAACTCGCCCTGTCCTTCGACGGGCCTCAATTAGCATCCAAATAATCATCTTATACTATGTATGGTTCGACAATTAGTACTATGATAGTATATTACATCACATAAGAAAATTTGAAATGAAAGATCTAAAGATAAGATATCATTCATAAGATCTAAGCCAAGTATCACACAATGCAAACTGAAAGATCACAAAAATAAACCTAGGAAAAATCGTCTAATCACATATCAAGTAATAAAGTTTTCCTAATTTAAGGGGACATGAATTGTTCTTGAAACAAATAAATCAAAGAAACAAGGATGCTTAGCAAACTAGAATGATACATGTTAATCTTTGAGAAGAGAAGATCTCTCAATCCCCGGGACGGATGAGAAAGGATGATTAGATCGAGGGGAAGCATGAACGTGTGATCAAATTCGTTCCTTATAATCTTCTTAGATTAGGAGTCACAAAAGCCCCAAATCTTTGCATGGATGCAATGTATGTATCTAGAATGTGCTAAGGTTGTAGTGTGCTTTGTGTTCATGGATTCCTAGAATGACTTAGAAGTCTAGAATGTGTATGAATGAATGAAGGAAATCATCATGGAATATGTACAAATATAGTATGAACTACTTCCTAAGACATGAATTAATTTGGAGTTCATGTAAGCATCAAATCAAAGGGGAAAAGTAAAAGTGTGCTTGCTGTGAATAGTGGACAGAACAGTAACATAATCTTTTGAAACTTGAAAAGAGGGGTTAGGAATGTTTTCAATGCATAATTTTTTATTGAGATCTTCCTTATTGTGTTTAGAACACAACCCAAAAACTCAATCTCTAATAACTATCACAGATTGAGAGAAATCATATAAACAATGGAGGTCACTCAGAAACAGAGTCCGTACTGTCGACTGAAATGTCAAAAAATCTTAGAAAATGAATAAAAATGATCTAGAGGCCCATTTTAAACAGAAGGTTCCCTTAGACATTGAAGTTTAAGGGAAAAATAAGTTAGGACCACCCCTTTTGGAAAAGGTTTCTAAAAAAGAAGTTAGAAGTCAACCAAGATGCTGTGACAGCAGAGGCAGAATGTCTGGAAGGAATGTTTGAGTTCAAATAGACCATTTTCAAGTATTTTCAAGTCAAACCAAAAATCATGGGTGTTCTCTAATGAGTTAGGAAGAATTTCCAAGTGGCCTTGTATCCATACATTGAGTATTGAGTTCTAGAGAAATCTTTGAACTTAGATCACTCACTGTTTTGACTCACTGTTTTGAAGATTTTTGGGGAAAACAAAGTTTTCTTTCTTGAGATCAAAATGAGAGGGATTGAGGGGGGTTTTGTAATAGAGGTTTTGAAAATGTATTTTCAATACTCAATAAAGATTATAGCCACTGAAAATGCCAACATCAAACTCATCATCAAGAGACTCCAAGATTGTTGGAAAGATTTATTTTTTCATTTGAACATAACTTCAAAGATACCTTGGAGGTATTGAAGTTATGATCATCATCTATCAAACATGTTTTTGAGGTCAAGAGCTACTATCCATAAGGATTCACTCACCTCAAACTTCATGTCATCATCTAGATGATGATGAACTAGTAAGTAAATAAAGAAAAATTAAAAAGAAATGAGGTGAGAAGAGAATAACATTGTATAAACAAGCAAGTAGATAATAATCAATAGATAATATTCATGATGTATTGAACTTATAGTTTGGTGTTTCACTAATATGATGACATTGGACATGGAAGAAGCTTCCTCTCTCTTAAATGCTCACTAAAATGGTGGTTGGGTGTATTGAATGTTGAAGTAAATAGGAGTAATGAAGTAAAAACAAAGTTTAGAACGCACTTTTGTTTTGAAAATCAAAGAAGAAAGCTTCTTTTCTCTCTATTCTAACCTTATCTCTACAACTTTCTCTCTCAAACTTTTCAAAGCTTACATTTGACACCCCCAAAATGAGAAGTCAAGGGGGGTTTATATAGGCCAACTTGGGGGTGATTTTGGGGTTTTAGAAGTATTCCCATTGGCTCCAAACATTTGAAAACATAGAACTACGTCGTTTTGGTTTTTAATTAATCAAAATGGAACTCCAAAAATATTTGCAAAAACACACTATTCTGGAGGGGAGTGCCGCGGCGGCAGTGCTCCTCAATCGTCTGGATAATCCCATTTAGGCCTTAGAGGTTCCGGTATTCGCGAAAAGGCCCTATTTTGTCCGAAATTCACAGAAAATGCGTACGAACTCCAAATTGAGGTTGTGATGTACCGTTGGAAAGGTGATGGAGTCTAATTTACATAAAAATTAGTTCGGAGACAGGTCACTTTGAAAAGATTTGCGGTATTTGCGATAAAAGCCGATTTGATCGCTTTTTTCGCCTTCGGAAATTCTTAGTAAACTCATTTTAAATCCAAAAATTATGTACGATATACTGTTGGAAAGCTATCGACCTCTAGTATCCATGAAAAATACTTGAAAATTTTTATGGTGCTCCGGTTCTAGAGTCAAATTTTGGTCAAACTGGTCAAACCTGAGATTCTCGGGAAGTTCTAGAAACTTCTGGGAGCTCCCAAGAGCTGACGTTTTCGCTCGATTTTCTTTTAAAACTTATTTTAATACTTTCCACATGATCTAGAATGATCCCAGTAAATTTGGATGATTTTGGTCAACCTTGGTCAAACCTTGGTCAAACCGGTCAACGGGGACTTTCTGGGAACTTCCGGGGGTCTCTGGGAGCTGACGATTTCATTCGATTTTACTTAAAAACTCATTTTATCATTTTTCTTACGACGTAGCATGTTTCCAGAACTTTTGGTCCAAATCTGGGTGCTTTTGGGCTTTCAGGGGCATTTTGGTCAATCTGAGCATTCTGAGAAATAGAACCAACTACCAGGAGTCCTTTTAAGTCTTTTTCGATCATTGTGAACCACCAAGCTATGGGTCTCCTAAATCTGATAGCCGACAAAATGGGGTGTCTACAGTACCGTTTTTCATCCTCAGACCAATGGCCAATCAGAGAGGGCAATCCAGATTTTGGAAGACATGCTTCGGTTATGTGTACTTGATTTCCAGGGTGATTGGGAAGACCACCTACCGTTAATTGAGTTCGCATATAACAACAGTTTTCAGTCGAGTATTGGAATGGCTCCTTATGAAGCTTTTATATGGTCGTGTATGTCATTCACCGATTCGTTGGACAGAGGTGGGAGAAAGAATGATTGAAGGGCCGAAAATTGTATAAGAAACGACGGACAAGATAAAGGTAATTAGACAACGATTACTGACAGCCCAGAGTAGGTATAAGAGTTATGCCAACAAGAACAGACGGCCGTTGGAATTCGATGTAGAAGACTTAGTATTTTTGAAGGTGTCACCTTCAAAGGGAATAACCAGATTTGGTAGATACGGGAAACTCAACCCGAGGTATGTAGGACCTTTTGAGATTATTGGGAGAGTTGGACCCATAGCTTATCTTTTGAAATTGCCGAGTGAGTATGCTCAAGTGCATAATGTGTTTCACGTGTCATTGTTATGTAAACACTTAGTGGAGGATAGAGATCAAGTTATCACTCCGATATCGAATGAGATTCAGAGTGATTTGAAATATGTTGCGTATCCGGCAGAGATCTTGGATCGGAAGGATCAAGTCTTACGGAACAAAGTAATATCGAAAGTGAAAGTGTTATGGCGTAGCCAAACTACGGAAGAGATGACGTGGGAAATAGAAGATGAGATGCGTACTCAGTATCCGCACCTTTTTGAGACATGAGGTACAAGTTTGGGGACAAACTTCTTTTAAAGGGGAGAGTATTATAACACCCACATTTGTGTTATTGCATTGCATTACATTGCCATGCATGATAATCTGATGTGGCGTGTCTTTTGGCACATGGTTGAGTGAGTTTTGACTCACGAATCGTTTTGGGGTGTCTATGTTAGAGGACCCTCTGAGAATTTGTTGGTGAGTGTTTTGTTGTTGCGACGTCTCTCCGAGTGTGAGACGGTCACTATGGAATACTTTAAATGTTTATCTGAAAATAAATATTTACCTATGTATTTCAATATCTGTATTATTTTTTATTTTAGAATTTATATCTGTTTTTAGTTTTAGTATCCTGGTGAGAACGAATTAACACGCTATTAATTTGGTAGGCTAATTAGCAACTTCAGAAATGTCATGTCGAAATTCGCGTTTTAGCGACCAAACGAAACTTAGTCGAAAACATTTATAATTTTGAGGTTTCACTTATAAAGCTATGAATAAGCTGTATAGAAAGTTTCAGAGACTGATTAGGAGTTTTGAAAACTCGTGGGGAGGTAAACGTAATTCTCAAAAGTTTTGCCTATATATAGGAAGTGATGACTTTCATAAATTTCACAAGTTCTAACCTAAATTCTAAAAAGGGGGCCATAGGGAGATTTTGGAGCTTAGAGCTTTGCGACGCCAAACGACGACCTTCCGTCAGTTTATTTTCTCCCATATTTTATATTCGAGCTCCTCGAGGTAAGAGCGTCATTTTGATATATGTTAGGGCTTGTTTGGCCAAGTTTTTCGAAAAGCTATTTTCTAGAATTTTTCATAAAAGTTGATAAATGGAATTTTGATCCATAGACTTCTGCACGTTCTTTGTACACGGGTTTTCGTTGGATCGAAGTTTAAGAGCATAAATCGGAGGTGAGTGATCCAACTATGTTTTGGAATGATTTCTTGACGTGTATTCATGTTATGTTTGAATAGCATGTATTAATTCATAGATATATACTGTGTAGTTCATATTGGGCATTTGTATTGATAACTAGGCCCAATAGCACGATGAAATGTTTGATTTCAGCGAGCATGGTGACATGTATTGAGTATGTTAAGTTGCTTATGTGGGTCAGAAGGAGCACGTGGTCACCGTGCCATTTTGTGGAGCCGATATAGGCATTAAGGTCGCACGATTGAAGAGAAGAATCGTGGGTCTTACCCTTTCGCGTGGACTTATTGGCGAGGAGTCGCGGATTGGGAGTATGGACGAGCACGTGAGTCTCCCGCGACTAGTATGAAATGTAGAGATGTGAATGCGGACATGTTTATCATTCATGTGCATATGTTGTTTTATTCACTAAGTGTTAGCTTAAACAAATCAAATATCAGTGGTTATTCAAATAACCATTTCAGGTGTTAATGCTGGCGAGGAATCGAAGAAGTGAGCACGTGGGTTTAGAGTTCGCTTCGAAGGCAACCTGAATGTTGATCTTGTAGTTTTGGAACAATAGGAATGTTGTAATAAAGATTTGAATGTTTTAACTTATGTTTAACTTAGTATGTTAGAATGGACCTAAAGCATGGTAATAGTTAGTAACATGTTGTAATTATACTTTGGTAATGTTTTAATACAGCTAGGATTACTTTGATGTGAGGTTGGAGTATGTGGTTAACACTTGGTTGTTTTAAAAAGCTTTTGAAACTTGATTTTCTGCAGATTGGGTTGCTGCCAGGGGTGCAGTCGACTGGACCCTTGTGCCTGCTAGCTACTGCTTTTTAATATGGCAAAAGCAGTCGACCGGGCCCTTCCTCAGTCGACTGGACCTCTGAAGGTTTATGTGATTTTTTGGTTCTGTTTACTTCAATTGACTGGACCCCAGCCTCAGTCGACTGGAAGGGCTGTAAACAATTTTTGAAAACTCTCTGCTCTCTTCAGTCGACTGAGGTCCTGACCCAGTCGACTGGACCCCTAGTTTTAAAATGTGTTCTGTTTTTCCACTGCGTGTGTTCTTCAAACTAAATTTCGGGAACGTTAATGAATTGGTTTAGCCTCGGTGGCGTGCCACGGGCTCCGGTTCCGCTATTGTGGGACCGGGCTGTGACACAGTTATAACAGTTTTGCGAGTTCATTTTGTTCAGAATAATTAGCTGTCGAGGGACACGTGTCAATCGTTGGAATAACTGAAAGGGCAGGTGTCAATGTGAGGATGTGCCATGTATAAGAGCAGTTCTCAATTTGAAAATAAGAGGGAACATTCAAACAAGATTACTGAGAAGCCTCGATGTCTATAAATAGAAGGAGTTTATGTTCGAAAGAAGATCCTTCGATCAACATCAACATATACCTTTCAATACATTTATTGTATTTTTATCTAGACACTTAAATTTAGAAGTAGAATACCTTCAAAGTCATCTTCAAGGTTAGATTGTAGTCTGTTTTAGTTTAATAAAGTAGTCTGTTACTTTATTATTCTATTTACTGTTTTTATTTAGGAGTAGTTATCTTGTAGCAAGTTCAAAGTGCTTCAATTGGTTACATCTTTACACGATAAAAGTCCTTGTTAAGGCATCGAACGTCACCACAATCACCCTGGTGAGGCACAGTTTGGATCACACACATTGGCAACTTGCTTGCCTGGCACGCTTGCACACATATATAATTTTCCAACCAAACATTTTTGGCATGCCCGGTGGGACTCTAGTGTCAAAAGATGGAAAACAGAAACCTTCGAAGCAATAGGTCTGTTGATAACGCCAATGTTGGTACAAATATTGTTGAAATTGGTGGTTCTCTACACCAAGATCCTCAAAGCAACAATATTGGGAATCATGTGACCAATGAAAACCCAGAAATAGGAGTTGAAAATTTAAATCCAATTCCAAATAATGGGAATGTTGGTTCAGAAAATCAACATGACTTGATGAATCAAATGACACCAATATTCGATCATTTGGGAAATATGATCCAGAGTGTTAATGTTCTGATCACTTCCCTTAACAATAATATACCACAATTTACACCAGTAATGGTGCCAAGTGGAAATCCTTCTATGATTCGACAGAATGAAAGAGGTCATACCCATGGCTTGTTTTAGCCAAATCCTATGACTCATGCAATTGGGCCATCTTTTAGGCCTAACTCACAAGAAAGCTTCTATATGTCTGTCCCTAATAATACTCCTCCAGTATTCGAAAGGATGCAAGGGAACCATGTGGGTGATCAAGATTATATTTATTGATCAGTAAATATCGAAGAACCTAGGCCTGGAGAAAACATAATAGGCCAGAATAGGAGAATAAACAACAATCCTATATTCGAACCAGACCCTACTGGAATAGGAGTGGGTCAAAGGAATGAAAATCCTAGGAGTCTGGATAATAATAATCTCCAACCACCTCCAATACCACCATTGAACCCTCCTTTGGGTCAACCAGGTCATCAACAACCACTTAATATGGTTGATAGAAATGACATGATTAATTTAATCGATGAGGTTTGTGGACCCATGGCTCGGGGGGTACAAACTCCAGTTTACAGGAAGCCTTATCCTGACTGGATTGATAGGATTGAATTCCCTAGGGGATTTAAATTCCCCACCTTTGCTATGTTTGCTGGAGATGGGAGTCAATCCACAGTTGAACATGTAGCAAAATTCATCAGTCAGTGTGCTGATGCAGGAAATAATAAATATCTTAGGCTTCGTTTGTTTCCTAGTTCATTAACAGACACTGCATTCACTTGGTTTATTAATTTAGCCCCTAATTCAATCCATAATTGGACACAGATGGAAGAATCCTTCCATACTCAGTTTTTTCAGACAGAACCAGAGGTGTCATTGGCTGACTTGGCCAGACTATGTCAAAAACCTGATGAGAAGGCCAGTCAATTCATAAATAGGTTTAAAAGGGCTAGAACAAAGTGTAAAATCATTTTACCCGAGCCTGAATTTGTTAAGTTGGATCAAAATGGTCTCGAATTTAGGCTTCGAAAGAAATTCGATGCTTTAGAATTTAGAGATCTTGTTGAGTTAACTACTCGAGTCTCTAGATATGAAGTCTTATTGGAAGAAGAAAATGAAAGGAACGTTTCTTCAATAAAAACATATTATAAAGATCCTAATTATGAGATAGATGCTGCAGAAATAATAGGAAAAGAGTCATTCACATGTAAAAGTCTTGTGAAGAAAAATGTTTCTGCTGAAGTGTACAAATCTAAAGGATCATTCAAAAAATATTCATTCGATATCTACAAATTGGATGAAATATTTGATCATCTGATAGAAGGGAAAATCATCAAATTGTCTGATGGGACAAAATTACCTTCTGATACGCCCAAAATTGGCTCTATCTTATGACCGAGTGGTTCAAATCAGCAGCTAGTCCATGCCCCGGGCAAATCATGCACAACTCCTCAGAAGCATCAGCCCGAGCGGTTCATTCACGACCCGGCCAGCAGGTCGAAAAAACCGCACATACACATCCCACTGCGGGAACAGCTCATCCGGGCCCACAGGCGTGATCCCGAGCATTACGGGCAATTTCCTACTCAAGCTAGAAGACTAATGGAAAGTGCACACTATTTCCTAATCCAATTAGGAAATCCCCATAATTAATGCCAATCTATATCAATAGGATTATATTTCCTTCTCCATGTATGAGTAGGTCTCTTACATCTATAAAAGAGACCTCTCACCCCCCATTGAAGGGGCCGCCAACTTCTCAGTCTACACAGCACCTCTATAAAATTCACCATTATACGCATACACCCGGCCGGTATTACTGGTAGTGCCGCCCCTCTTTGTTGGCTCACCAGGCCCGCCAGTGATCTGCTAGTGAACGTGCTCAGACACACCCGTGGAAGTAGGTACCTTCATTAACAGGGCCGAACCACATACAAAAAATAGTCTTTCACACTCTCTCTCTCTCCTTAAATTGCTCTACTTGACTCTAACCAAATTTTGACATCATCAGTTTGGCGCCGTATGTGGGAAACGACAAATCTTCTCATCAACAAATCTCTTAACTGATCATCATGCCACCGAAGAAGGGCAAGAAGACTGATCAGCAGTCCGACCGGGATGTTGCTTCGGCCCCGGCACCGGCTGCGGCAGTCATGACATCTGAGCAAATCACCGCAACCCTCACATAACTCCTGGAGGGCCAGCGTCAAATCCAACAACAGATTGAAGCCCTGCTAGTCCAGCAAAGCAATCCTCTAGTGGTAAGGAAACGACCCGGGAACGTTGCGTACGGTCGGGAACCGATCTTGACCAGACAACGTGCCCGAGCCAACCCATCCCGTGTTGAGGATGCCAGAGACATCATCAGTGGGCGTGCTGTCCGAGAGGAAAGGCAGGAGCATATGGCCCGGGAATCGGTCCAGGGCCACTCGGTCAAGAGCCGAGTTTTCCTTAGGTGAACGGTTACCCGGAGTCATAGCCGAGCCCGATCCCAAAGAACAGCACCCCGCCATGAAGAAGCATCTTCCACCAACCCGACTAGTTCCTTAGATAACGGTCGGGAAGGAGTGGAAGCCCGAATCAAGGACTTGCAGAAGCAGATCGACGGAGGGGCCAAAAAGCTTGGTCAAAACCGTATTCTGAATCAAGCCAATACCGAGACAGAGTCTCCATTCTCCAGCCAGATCGCGAGGTTTTCCATCCCGCGCAAATTTAAGCAGCCTCGGCTAGATTCATACAACGGCTCGGAAAGCCCGGTCGACCACGTCCGGACCTACAAGGTTCAGATGGCCCTAGCCACCAACTCTGATAAATTACACTGCCTAGCCTTCCCCAGCACTTTGAAAGACCCGTCCATGCAGTGGTTCTACTCCTTGGAGCCCCGATCGGTCTGCAGTTTCAAACAACTCAGCAAGCAGTTCATCAACCAGTTCGCCGGTATGCATGAGCGGCCAAAGCCAGACATGCAGTTACTGACAGTCAGACAACAGAATAATGAGTCCCTCAAGGAGTTCACCGACCGATTTAACCAACAGAAGCTTCACATCCGCAATCTGAACGAGACAATCGCCATCATAGCCTTCTGTTCGGGAGTTCAACACACCAAGTGAGCCGCGTCGTTCCACAGAAACCGACCGATAACCTTGGTCGAACTCGCAGAGAGGGTTGGAAAATACATCGACATTGACGAATTTCTAAAGATCAAAGACCCCGGGCAAAAAAGCAACAAGTCTTCCAGAAGTAAGCAAAAGCGAGATCAACCCGGGAGTTCAGACAGTTCTTTCAGTTCACAGCAGTCTGAGTCCGGCAGCCCTAACCCGACCTCCAGTTCACATCGGTCAGGATCAAGCAGTTCCGACTTTTGCCTCCAGCACAGAGAAATCTGAAGCCCGACGATCCTGATCCGACCTCTTGTCTCCATCGGTCTAGATGAGCCCGACTATAGTGGTACTTGCCTGATCACCGCGTGAGGCTCCACCGATTGTCAGAGCTCATACAAAGTCCTCGGGCCTAATCCCGAGGCATACAAAGACCTCGGGCCTAACCCCGAGGCACCCAGGCACTCAAAAGACCTCGGGCTCCGAACCCAGGCACTCAAAAGACCTCAGGCTCCGAACCCAGGCACTAAAGACCTCGGGGTCACGCCCGAGGCACCGGCTTTGCTTAGGTCCAACCGACGATGGGGGCAAACCCCCTAGGTGGCTGATGATGGCAAGCTTCAAAAGACCCTGCAACCACCATGTTCCAGGTCGGTTACCTACAATCATAGCCTCTGTAAGACCCTCGTCTTAGCGAGAGCTTGGGGGGCAAGATGGCGCAGTGAACTAAACAGGTAATCACACCGGGTATGTACAGGCCTCGCGGATAACCAAGTCAAAATCTTGGACAACCCGAGCACCTACAGTTTTCAGAGGCATTAACTCCACTTAGGTCCAAACCGACGATAGAGGTGACTAAAATCTCTTAGGTTGGCCGACGATAAAGGAACAAAAGGACCCTAAAGCAACGTGATTTAGGTTGGCTCCACCAATATGGTCAGGCTCTTCTCCCAACAGTCTTGACGAAGGCTGGCCGGGCGAAAGACAACCATCCTGGGGAGTTAACATAAAAAAGGACCCTAGAGCAATACGCTTTAGGTCGGCTTTCCAATATGGTAAAATCCTTCTACCCACAGCCTTGACGAAGGTTCATGGGCAGAAGATAACCATCCTGGAGGCTCACTCAAGCAAAAATACTCCGAAGTAGGCCGAGTCTCAACTCTCGGTAACTTTCCGAGCATTCAAAGACTCCGAATTAGGCCGGGTCTCAACTCCCCATCAATTTTCGAGCACTTAAAGGTCCCAAGCTAGGCTGGGTCTCAACTCTCAGCCAGTTCCCAAGGACTCACCAGGCTCAGAAGCCCCGAGGCAGCTTCCACAATCACTCAGACAATGGCAAGTAACAATAAACTGATTTCCAAACTTACCCCGATATAGCATCTGGCCAATCTTGGAAATGGGGGGCAGATGATACGCCCAAAATTGGCTCTATCTTATGACCGAGCAGTTCAAATCAGCAGCTAGTCCATGCCCCGAGCAAATCATGCACAACTCCTCAGAAGCATCAGCCCGAGCGGTTCATTCAAGACCCGGCCAGTAGGTCAAAAAAACTGCACATACACAACCCGCCGTGGGAACAGCTCATCCGGGCCCACAGGCGTGATCCCGAGCATTACGAGCAGTTTCCTACTCAAGTTAGAAGACTAATGGAAAGTGCACACTATTTCCTAATCTAATTAGGAAATCCCCATAATTAATGTCAATCTATATCAATAGGATTATATTTCCTTATCCATGTATGAGTAGGTCTCTTACATCTATAAAATAGACCTCTCACCCCCCATTGAAGGGGCCGCCAACTTCTCAGTCTACATAGCACCTCTATAAAATTCACCATTATACGCATACACCCGGCCAGTATTACTGGTAGTGCCGCCCCTCTTTGTTGGCTCACCAGGCCCACCGGTGATCTGTTAGTGAACGTGCTCAGACACACCCGTGAACGTAGGTACCTTCATTAACAGAGCCGAACCACATACAAAAAATAGTCTTTCACTCTCTCTCTCCTTAAATTGCTCTACTTGACTCTAACCAAATTTTGACATCATCACCTTCTAATGATGAATTAAAAGGTAAAAAATATTACAAGTGGCATAATTCTTGGACTCATTTAACTAATAATTGTACTATTTTTCTAGACATGATTCAAGATATGATCAAGAAAGGGAAATTGAAATTCTCTAAAAAACATATGGGGGTTGATGAAGATCCATTCCCAGCAGTACAAAAGGTGTCAATCAATGTCCATGACATTTCCTTCGAAGCTCTGGTCAAAGAAAGAGAAAATGCAAAGTCAGAGGACCAGATGAAAAGACTCGAAGAAATAACAAGGAAAAACCTTGAGTTATCAGTTTTCAACCATGAATATGCAAAGAATTTATGCATTGGTTGCGGGAAAAGATATGCTGAAATCTATGATGAAAGGGTTGGGGCCAAAACAGGCAGGAAAAACAAACAGCCCTTGTTCGGACAAAAGAGGGTGAGTACTTCCTGTGAACCTCCATTTCAACCAATCATGAATGTTGGGAGAGGGCAGTTTAGAGGGCCAATTTATCAAGCCTCAACATACACTGGACTTATGACAGCAAGGTATGCTCCAAGGCCAATGGCTCCTTTTAAAGCCAATTTTTCAAGGAATTTTCATGTTGGTAATTATGTTCGACCATCAAGGAACATGCAATATGTAAGGCAAGGTTTCCCTCATGCACCAAAGAAACATTATGGGGTGTAGAGAGAAAGACAAACTCATTTCATGCCATCAAAATTGGTACTAGCACATGTGGTACAAGCTGAGATAGACATGGAAACATTGAATAAAGCACCTAAAGTTGGTGAGACATCACAATCATGTGAATCTGCATTGGTATCAAGAGTGCCAAACTGGTTTGTCTTTCCAGATGATAGAGTCAAAAGCATGATGGAACAATAAGGTTCTTAGAACAAGAATAGGATGATCAAACCTCCTCATTTGAAAAGAATACATGGCATGTGCTTCAACATCCCAAGGAAAAAAACCAAAATATAGTTCCTATGATAAATAAGACTCAACAAAGGATACTTCAGAGGAAGTTTACTATGTGGAAAGAATTTTCCAATATGCAGGCTCGATGTCAAGAATTAAGAAATGAAATCAAAAGAGATTCCAGTGATGTTTCGAGGCCTAATCCCAGGTTCGATCGAAATACGAAAATTGATAGTGATACTATGTCTGAGGAAAGTATCATTAAAACCAAAGTATTAGAATTAGAAAAGGCAATGAGCATCGATGATGGGGATGAAGCAATGACAGTGGTAGAATCTCAAGTTTTGGGAAATATTGAAATGAAACTCGAAGGTCAAACTACCAAGAGTGAAAATATACTTATCCAGTTTGGCACATTTCTATAACAAATGGAAGTTAACACTGCCACATTCATGTTACCAAAAATCTTTGAAGCAATAGAAGATCAACAAATAGATGAAGAAATAGAAATGAAAGCATCTACTGAGGATGTCTCTGGGGTAACTCTTCCTGAGTTCATTTTTAGTGATTATAATTTTGTTTATTCATTCGAAGAACCATCAACAGAAATGACTAAGCATCTTAAACCATTATATATAAAGGCTTGTTTAAATGGGGTTCTTTTAAACAAAGTATTAGTTGATAATGGTGCTGCTATCAATATTATTCCTCAAAATACTTTGAAAAAGATTAATAAACAAAATGCAAAGTTGATACAGACTCACATTATGATATCAGGCTTTACTGGTGATAAGAAAAACACCAAAGGGGTAATACCTATTGAAACTATAGTAGGTTTGAACAGATCCAAAACTGCTTTGTTTGTGGTAGATGCTAGTCCTAGTTATCATGCCTTATTAGGAAGAGATTGGATTCATGCTAACAAATGTGTCCCTTCTTCAATGCATCAGAAACTGTTGCTTGTGAAGGAAAACTGTGAAGTCGAAACAATAAAGGCTGATACTCAGCCTTTTCATACAAGTTCTAACTGTGTCGAAGCTCAATTGTATCAAGAGAATGTTAAACCAATTTATCTTAAAGAATCAGAAGACGAATCCCCAGAAAAAAAATTGGGATATTTTGGCTGATATGCCGTTTGGTTCTTTGGAACCATTAGGTGATGACAAAATGGTTTAATGACTCATATGCCTATAGAAATGGGAGATATAGAAGAGACCATTCAACTGGTCTTACAAAAACTAATGATGGCAAATTTAGAGTCAAGAATTGAGAAAGATTCGACCATAAACTGGTCAGACTATATCTTCGAAGAAGATTCACAAGAATTAAAGGATGTTGGTAAAGAAGAATTATCTGTATTGCCAGAAAATTCGATACAAGAAGTGTCACAGGATCCTCTATTGGAAATCAATTTAGGATCAGATCAACAAAAGAGAGTTACTTATTTATGTGTTAAACTTGGAAAGTGTGACCAGTATAAATTGGTCGAATTATTGAAAGAATTTCGAGACTGCTTTGCTTGGGATTATGATGAATTGTTGGGACTCGAAAGAAGCTTGGTAGAACATAGACTGCCTATCAAAGCTGGTTACAAACCAGTAAAGCAGCAACCTCGAAGGATGAGTCCAGAGGTCATTATGAAGATTAAAGAAGAAATCGAAAGGTTACTCAAGGCGGGATTCATTAGAACTGCCAGGTATGTTGAATGGCTTTCGAATGTTGTTCCAGTTATGAAGAAAAATGGTAAATTAAGAATCTGTATTAATTATAGAAATCTTAATTTAGCCACACCTAAAGATGAATATCCTATGCCAGTAGTTGATTTATTAATTGATAGATCTGCTGAAAGTACCATAATGTCTATGATGGATGGTCATTCATGATATAATCAAATATGTATTGCCGAGGAAGATATTCATAAGACTGCATTTAGATGTCCAGGCAGTATAGGTACCTTCGAATGGGTACAAATGCCCTTTGGTTTGAAAAATGAAGGGGCTACTTATCAGAGAACTATGAATGTTATTTTCCATGACATGATTGGAACATTTTTAGAATGTTATATAGATGATATAATTGTTAAATCTAAAACATTCGATGATCATATCATACATATGAAGTCAACATTCGAAAGAATGAGATTTTCAAACTTAAATTAAATCCATTAAAATGTGCCTTGGGGTTAATACTGGAAATTTTCTAGGATATTTGGTGCATGAAAAGGGAATTCAAGGGGATAAGAATAAGGCACAAGTAATTATTCGAAGTAAACCCCCCTCGACCAAAAAAGAATTGCAAAGATTCTTAGGACAAGTTAATTTTATTAGAAGATTCATTTCCAATACTGCTGGGAGAACTTTGATTTTTTCTCATTTGTTGAAATTGAAGGACCATGAAGAATTGAAGTGGGAAGATAAACATCAGACTGCCTTTCAAGCCTTGAAGGATTATTTGGTAAAGCCACCAGTGTTAGTGCCTCCAAGGAAAGATAGGCCTATGAAGTTATATATCTCAGCAGCAGAAGCATCAATTGGGGTCTTATTAGCCCAGGATAATGATGATAAAAAAAGAGCAAGCTGTGTATTACCTTAGTAGGTTTTTAAATCCTGTTGAATGCAAATATTCCTTTATGGAAAAACTATGTTTGTCTTTGTACTTTATAGTTATGAAATTAAGATATTATCTTCTTCCTACTGAAGTCTATGTGATTGCTTTGTTTGATTTAATCAAATATATGTTGACTCGACCTATTCTGAGAAATTGAATTGGTAAATGGATTTTGGCCTTGTCAGAATTTTGTTTTATGTACCACAAAAGGCAGTGAAAGGCCAAGCCTTAGCAGATTTTTTGGCTAATCATCCAAACTGCCTCAAAACAGAAGAAAATTATGAAATTGGACATATAATCATTAGTCCATGGAAATTATGGTTTGATGGTTCAAAAACTGAATTTGCTGCAGGCATTGATTTTATTATTGAATCACCTGAGAAGATTAAAACCAAATATGGCTATAAACTTGATTCGAATCAATGTACCAATAATCAAGTTGAGTATGAAGCCCTAATAATGGGTCTTGAGACCTTGTTAAATCTTAAAGCTACATTTGTAGATGTATTTGGAGATTCCCAGTTGGTTATAAATCATATGAATGGGATATACAAATGTATGAGCAGTACATTGAAAATATATTATGATACTACAATGGACTTATTATCCAGATTCGATAATGTGAACCTGCTGCATGTTCCTAGGAGTTTTAATGAGGAAGCCATTGACGTGGCTCAGAAGGCATCTGGATTTAGAACAAATGTTGAAGATATCGAGATGGAGCAAGTTACTTATAGAAAATTATTGCCAATATTGGCGGATAGATTACCTTCTATTGATATTTCAAATGTAGAAATTCATGATGATTGGAGAAAGCCAATCATAGATTATCTCTCAGGATTTAATAAAAAGCATGATCGAAGTATAAGGTTGAAATCTGTCAATTACATTATGTACAGTGGAAAATTGTTCAAAAGAGGAAGTGATGGATTATTGCTGGAATGTTTGAGCAACCTCGAAGGAATAGAAGCTATAGCTCAGATGCATAAGGGATTATGTGGAGCTCATCAATCTGGAGTTAAGATGAGATGGTTACTTCGAAGGAATAACATTTATTGGCCAACCATCTTAAAAGATTGTATTGAATTTGCCAAAAGGTGTCAAGAGTGTCAGAAACATGGTCCTTTGAAGCATTTACCCACTGTTGATCTTCAATATGTGATAAAACCTTGGCCTTTTAGAGGTTAGGCTATGGATGTGATAGGAAAAATTAGTCCCGTTTCTTCGAAAAGTCATGGATTCATTATTCTAACCACAAATTATTTCACTAAATGGCAGAACCTATGCAGACTGTGACTCAGACAATGGTTATCAAATTTTTAGAAAGTATAGTTTACAGATTTGGTATTCCTCAAACCATTGTCTCTGATAATGCCTCTATATTCAAAGGAGATGTGGTTGCTTTTGCAAACAAATTGGGAATCACAATGTCAAAATATTATGCTCAATCTAATGGACAGGCTGAAGCCACCAACAAGGTCATAAAGGAAAATATGGCTAAAGTCATAAAAAATAATCCAAGGATATGGCATGAGATTTTGCCAGAAGTTTTATGGGCATATAGGACTTTGAAGCAAACAAGTACAGGGGTGTCTCCTTATGCTTTAACTTTTGGTCATGAGGCAGTTCTGCCAATTGAGATAAAGGTTAATTCTCTTCGAGTTATGAAGCAGAATCAATTATCTTTGGATGATTATCAAACATCAATGGCTATTGAATTGGAAGACATTGATGAAGAGAGAATCAACGCTCTCAATAATATCCTGATACAGAAAAGAATAGTAGCAAAGGGGTATAATAAGAAAGTGCAACCAAGGACCTTTGATGAAGGAGATTTGGTTTGGAAAAAAATGTTGCCTATTGGATCTAAAGATCCAAAATATGGGAAATGGTCCCCTAAGTGGGAAGGTCCATTCCAAATACACAAGGTTTTTAAAGGTGGATTTTACCATTTAAAAATTTTGAATGGTTTTGTCCATGTTAGGAAAATCAATGGTAGGTTTCTTAAACAGTATTATCCCAATATTTGGGAAACAAAAAATCTAGAATGAAAAATGCAGCATTCAAAACAATAGCATGTATTTCACATTTAAAGTTAAAACACAAAAACCAGATGTTGGTACATTATAGAGTTTTATTGGTACAATCTTTCATACCAGTTTACTTATAAATTGGGCCTTCAACCTAAAATTGTCCCAAGACCTAGTGTACAGTTTTGACTGACTAAGGATGAATTTTTGCCTTGAAATTGATTCCTAGTTCTTCAAAGGCTTCGATTCAATTTCTGTCTTCAAAACCAGCAGCTTTGCTTCAGCATTTTCTTGCTTCACCTTCAGCTTGGCCAATTCAGCTTCTGCAAGCTTGAGCTTCTTTTTGAGTTTGTCCACTTTGCTAGAAAGCTTTTCAATTGCAGTGTTGTTTTCACCGAATTCTGCTAATGTTTGGTCCATCTCGAGAGTTTTTCCGTTGTATACTCCATGTCAACTTCTAGTTTCTTCCTCTCTTCGATGACCTTTTCTAGTAGAAAGCAGTCAAAATCAAAGGTTGACATAACTGCAGAAATAGTTTCCTTGTCAGGAATAGAGATGGCAGAACTATCTAGCATGAATTGGCATAGAATTTTCATGGCCCGTTGTACTTCCTTGTCTTCGAAAACTTCAAAAGGGACTTGACTGAAGAGTCTCAATGTGGCAAGTGCAACCACTGGGTCTATTGAGGGTTCTTTTGGTTTGCTTCGACCTGTCATCTGTTGGAAAAATTCTTGGACATTGGTTGAAGTAGTATCTCCCATCTTCAAAAACATGCTTTAAACTATCTTTGAAATATTCTGTTTCTTCAGGAGTCAGATTGGGAGAAAGGGATATATGAAATCCCCAGAACTTAAAGTACCAGGAATAGTTTGTGGGTCAGTTGAAGTAGATGCTAAAGCAGCTTTAGGGTCATGACTTGTGCTGATCTTTGAAGGACCAACTTCAGTCTCAGGAACAGATTCAATCTGGTCAACAAAAGACAAACATTTTATTAAAATGTGTCCATGAGGAAAAAACCCAATACCAGAGAAGTTTGAATAACTTACTATTGGTTGATACTCAAGTAGTAAGGGTTGAGTACTTAATAAGGGAGATTTTTGGACTTCTGGAACATCATAACTCTGAGATGATGGTTCTGGAGTAGTTTGTGATAATTCAGGTTCGGGTTCCACCTTCGAAAGATGAACTGCTGGAATAGGAACTTCTTTGATGAGCTTTGAACCAGCAAATGGTTCAAATGTTGCCTTGGCCTTCTTTTTTTGAATTAAGGTTGGGATTGGACTAGTATCTTCCTCTTCTTCAGATTTGACATTTTCTGATGTAGGAGGAGAGCTTTCTGCTGGAAGGATCAATTTCCTTTTTGGCCTCAAAGATGGTGGAGCAGGAATTGGGATTTTAGGGGTCTTTGAGGAGATTCGAATGCTTGGTTTAGCCTTCGAAGCTTTGGTTGTTGGAAATGAACTTTCTCCAATTGACTTCCCTGTATTGCAAAATTCAAACAACAATAAGTCAGGTTTCTATTCATCACTTAAGAAGAGAAGGATTGAATTGGGAATTTATTTACCTGTTTGTTTCGAATCAATGTGCCTCAAAAGCTGGCATTTGTCCATCTCCACTGACATTAAGTTTTTCCACCAATTCGAGAAGGCAGGGGTACAATTTGTATAAACTGGCAGAGAAGTAAACTCCAAATTGCTAACCTTGTTTTGATAAACTGCCAAGGCCACAGTTATCACTGCTTCTGGTACCTTTGAGTTTGTCTTGTAAGCCATAAGTATATTGGCTTGGCTCCTGATTGAGAAAGGGATTGTTTGAGTGAGCCCAATTGTCTCGAAAACTGGTTAGGAAGATAGAGTTCACCATGAGATTTGATACTGAGGGCATTCCCAAAGAACAGATCCCTACTAATCAGGAAACTTCCCCATGCAGCTTTTAGTTCGACTGCACTTGCTGCTCTGTCCAATATCTGACAAAGCCAGTGGGGAGAAAGAGGAGTTCTGTCTTCAGAATTATAAAGGACAGAAAATGGTTGAAACAAATTATTTGGTCTTATTGCAGGAATATTAAAAAAGAAGGAGAGGGACTCTTTGAAAGTTTTTTCAACATTTGGCAGTCAGGAAAAGAAGATCCCATAAGACACAAGTTTGGATAAAGGCCCTAGGTTGTGAATTTCTAGGAAATAAGCATATAACCATAATTGTAAAACCCAGAAAGGACCACCTTGAGTAGGAAGAAAAGGGTCGAAACACAAATTAGAAAAAGATCTATAGAGAGATCATAGAACAAATGGGGCCAGAGCTAGTCTTCGACCAGCAGCCAGAGCCCTGGCAATATTGGAGAATTCGAGGACAACCCTTTGAGAAGAAGTGTAGAACAGATGCTTCGAAAGCCAGTATAGAGGAAGCAATAATATTCCTTATCTGTCACACCCCCTGATGATTTTCTGTGAGTAGTCAGGAAATTGGTGTATCCTAGTGACTTGGAATCAGTGTTAATAGGGGGACTATCAGATTCGACCATATAAGGATGAGCATCTTCTCCATGAGATGAAAACCCTAATAAGTGACAAATGTCCAAGACAGTTGGACCTATTTGACCAAATCGAAAATGAAAATGGTTGAAAACAGGATTCCAAAAGCATAGAGCTCCAGCTAATAGGTTAGGACTAACTTCGATAGGAAATTTGGAGAGGTTAACGGCATGATAAATCCTCGTGGTGATCAGAGCCTCTCTTTTGTTCTCTAAAATCCTATCTACCCATTCTGGCCAATCCTTCGCAGGTTTGGGCTAGTGTCGAAACTTTAATTCAAACTTAGGAATAGGAATCTCTTGCTGGTAAGTCAAATGTTGTTGTCCTAACCTAGGATAGTAGACATGGAGTTTAAGACTGGGAGTGCTCAGACAAGGACCTACAGCAATAGAGGATTCTTGGTTGGGAAAAGTTATGGGAACAAGAATCTCATGGATCAGCGAAGTCACTTGCCCTTTCGAATAGCGTTCTTGTTCATCTCTAATGATTTTTTCAAAATCATCACAGATTTTCTGAAGTTGAGTATTGTCACCAGATTTTGCCATTTTTGGAAACGAGGTGATTAGATTCTAATGAGAATGATAGCAAAGAAAACAGAGCGCAAAGGAAATTGTTCAACAAAAAAAAAAGAGCGCAAAGGAAATAGATAGAAGGCTAAAAGAATTTGCAGAAGTCAGAAGGTTTGTTCTTCTTTTACTTAACTATTTATAGCCTTTGGTGACGTTTGGAAGGAAGTACACTTATTAAAAAATAGCCGTTAGACTCGGTTACTTATTTTGGCCGTTATATCAAGTGAAAAGACATATTGGTTCAGAATGAACTAGTTTAGTTTGATTAATAGACGCATGAATTTCTCATTATTCATTACATTAAAAGAAAGATGCAGATACAATTCACAGACATAATTGATAAAAGTGTGGAAACCCATAAGTCACTAGATTGTGAAACATAGCCAGTAATAAGCAAAATACTCTGCTTCTAATTCTATTTCAAGGCATAGGTTCCTGGTTTGTAAAGCCAATTTATCTTCGCTTCGAAGAGTGAGGTAAGCCTCCTTGAGTTGTTTTTCATACTGTTTTAGCCAAGAATTGATCTTAGATAAGGCTTTGCGAAGACCTTGAAGTTCCTTGGCTAATGGAGTTTTACCTCGAAGAGATATGCCAACAGCTTTGGCTTCTTCTTTAAGATATGCAATTCGACCTTCGAGGTCAGATTTTGAGTAATGGGAAACATTGCTTTCTTCATCAGAACTTCTACAACCATAGATGTATTTTTCCTTGAATTCTGAAACTTCATCAAGAAGTGCATTGGGCACTTCCTTAAAACTCTCGTAAAGATCCATTAGGTAGTTCAAATGATGGACACTTTCTTGGTGATGAGAATACCATCTTAGATGAGAAGCTAAGGTTCGAAGGGTGAAATCCATTTGGGTTCGAACAAGTGTTGAAATATTCCATTCATGGCATAAGATGTGGCAACTCCATTCAAAATTAATTCGAGCCCTTGAATCTTGCAAAATGGATAAAGGGAGATGTGAAAAAGCAACTAGAAGCCTTTGAGCTTGGATGATCAAGCATGGGGAAGGTGACAGAATGGGTGGAGTATGTTTGAAAATGGGACCATTCCTGCACAATTGGTCTAATTTCAAAAAAGGGTCACTAATGTCCTTTGTGGGATCCACCACTTGAACTTTGGTGTCTGGGAAACCTAGTACAGAATGATCAAAAAGGAGTACTCTTTCTTTATAATCTTTCTCGAAAAGTTTGCATTTTGAGAGGAAAGCTGAGGAGTAGTGCTCATTGGAAAAATTTTCATGAGATGCCCTTACATATGTATGGATGGGGGGTCTACCTTGGGGAATTAAGATATTACCTCTTTGAAGCCTTTCACCAGGAGGACTGGTCGAAGAGATCAACCAGGCATTCAACAGATTCTGTTCTTGAGAAAGTCGGTTCGAAAATGGATAGTATGGTTTTATAAGCCTACTTCGAATGATCCCTTCAGCTTCAGAATATTCAAAGTTTGGGTGAATAACTGAAGGTACTGTGAGTGGGGTTTCGAGCTTCATGCCTTTGTGGTATCCTACCCCTTCACCATGGGAAATAGGTTGTTCCCAAGCAGGAGGAAAAGTTTGATTATTATAGATTGATTTTAAAGAGCTCGAAGTTGAACTTTGTCCTGATGAAGAGGCACTTGGTCGGTTTAGCATAGTATGTCATTTTTCCCACTTCGAATAGGTAAAGGGTTCAGGAGGAATCTCAGGGGGATCCCAATTAGTTCAGTGAGGAATTTCGGGACGTTTTGTTGATAGCATCACTTCTTTGGGAAGGTCTAAAGGGAAACAATCACTGACATTGAACGAAGATGGAAAAGAAGACATGATTAACGAAGTAAATTCGAAGTGACAAGCAGAGTTGGGGAGTCAAGGATTAAAGCAAATATAGCGGCTTATGTGAAAATAGGTGAAGATTGGGAGCTTTTAACCACAACAAGAAGGTTACGTAAAAGGTTTCAACTGCCTAACATGATCCAGCCACGATCATCATTATCTTTTTTTAATCAAAAGGAAAATGGCGCGGGGGGTAATGTTTGTGATGAAATATCCAACCAATATAAAGGTACCACGTGAGATTCGACGTGGCAGAAAAGCTGAATGAGTTGGATTCAATACAGGAGCAGTTATAACAGTTTTGCGGGTTCATTTTGTTCAGAATAATTAAATGACGAGGGACACATGTCAATCGTTGTGGAATAACTAAAAGGGCAGGTGTCAATGTGAGGATGTACCATGTGTAAGAGCAGTTCTCAGTTTGAAAAAAAGAGGGAATATTCAAACAAGATTACTGAGAAGCCTCGATGTCTATAAATAGAAGGAGTTTGTGTTCGAAAGAAGATCCTTCGATCAACATCAACATATACCTTTCAATACATTTATTGTATTTTTATCTAGACACTTAAATTTAGAAGTAGAATACCTTCGAAGTCATCTTCAAGGTTAGATTGTAGTCTGTTTTAGTTTAATAAAGTAGTCTATTGCTTTATTGTTCTATTTACTGTTTTTATTTAGGAGTAGTTATCTTGTAGTAAGTTCAAAGTGCTTCAATTGGTTACGTCTTTACACAATAAAAGTCCTTGTTAAGGCATCGAACGTCACCACAATCACCCTGGTGAGGCGCAGTTGGGATCACACACATTGGCAACTTGTTTGCCTGGTACGCTCGCACACATATATAATTTTACAACCAAACAATAGATAATGTAATATTATCTGTGAATGGAGGGGCTGTTCACCGAATATGAAAAGTAGCGAGGGATTTTTTATGAAATTGCAAAAAACGTGAATTTTTAGCTAAAATGCTGAATTTTAAGAGGCCTATGACCTAATATCCCTTCTTAAATTGGGTGGGGGGAAGCGGAATCTATATGGAAAAAATTGAGAAAAAAGCACACTCAAGCTAATTGAAAAGTATGAAAAAAATATATTAAATTAAAAGCAAGACCAACCTGAAGTGAACATACACTCCGCATCCACACAAATTCTCCGACTCCCTAAAATAGAAAACACTACCATCAGCCATGCATATAAATTAGCCTTTTAGGATTTAAACATGCTTTTTATAGAATTTTTTTTGTAGCACAGGCTATGAAATACGGACTCTTTGAAAAGGCCGTTGCACCTGCACGTACTCGGTATTCCATGGATTCTTTGAGTTCTTTTGGAGTGTGCTTGGGGTTTTTTTTTTGTTTTTTGGTAGCGTTCTTTTGAAAGAAAAAAAAACACAAGTTAGTCATACAATTTTGAAAACGGTGGGGGTTTAAAAGAGAAATAATAAAAAATAAAAACAGAAATTATCTAAGGTATACACTAATGCACTAATAGTTATAAAATAATTTGTATATACTATTATGTAAAAATATATTTTTAATATTTGATTCAAGTACTCTCGTCGCACCCGTATCCTTACTTTTTAAAAAATTAGCGAATCCCTCGCACCCGCACCCGCACCCGCATCCCCGTACCCAAATCTCCACACCCGTTCCGAAGCAACCTAGAGCATGGGTCAACACTGTAAAATTTTATGTAAAATTTGTAATCGATTTACTTTAATTTATTGATATTTTTCTATGTAACAATACCGGTGCAAAACACGAGTCAACGCTAGTGTTATCTATTTGGGGACCCTCATCGTTTTTGATTTATGCCCATGTTCTTGAGGCCTTAGGCTGCCTACAAGTTTGAACCATCATTTTCTGTCACACTCTGGTTACTTATTAATTTAACCTTACCATAAGCCTATGTTACATACTATCCACCTAATTCAATCAGCTCTATAAAATGGGTGAGGGCATTGGATCATTAACAAATTTAATCAATCAGAGGAACCCATGGAATCTAGGTGCTAAATAGGGAATGGAGCGCCATACATTCTGTGGTCCATACTTGAGATCACGGGTGGCAATTTTTGACCCGACACAAAAATAAACAAGTTTGGGTGATTCAAGGGCATGGGTCATAAACGAGTCGACCCATTTGACACGATTAATAAACGGGTTGGAGGGAGTCAACCCGTTTGACCCGATTAAGTATTTAAGTGTAATTGGGGTTTTTTTTTTTTTTTTAGTTCTAAAATTAATTTTTAATAATATGAAAGTCTAAAATACAAATAATATAAATAAGAATAAAAAAATATATATTTATTTAAAAAATTATTTATTTAATATATATATAAACTAAAATTATTTTTTTTTTGCTCACAAAAAAAAAGTAGCTACCAACTTACCAAACAAATAAATTTATATATAATAATTAATAATTAATGTAATAAAAAAATAATAATTAATACTCCCTCCGTCTCATTTTATGTGTCCCCCTTTCTATTTTGGTATGTCCTAAAATTATTGTCAATTTTCTTAAATTAGTATATAAATTTTACTTAGTTTCCCAAATTACCCTTCCTTACAATCAATACCAAAACAAAACAAAAAAGAAAGTGCAATGATTATGGGCAATTGTGGAAAGTAGGTGTAGATTCTTTTTGTCCCCTTAAATAGTTGAATTCCCAAAAAGGGACACATAAAATGGGACGGAGGGAGTAACTAATAAGAGAGAGAGGAAGCTGGAGCTTGAAAGCATTCATGCATCAAGCATTGCATAAAAAAAATAATAAATATAAAAATTAAATTTAATTAAAAAAAAAAAAGCAGCCCGCCAAGATTGCTGGATTGCGAGGGAGACAAATTAGTCAATTAGAAAAATACAACTGTTAATCTTGATTCTTGATGGATGGCAAGTGAAGAAATTTCTTTATATAGTTAGTAAAAATAATATTTCTTCTTATTCATTTTGTTTGGATGTCCTTGGGTGTTAAGTTTATAATAGTTGGATATTGCTATATTTGTAGTATTTTGATATTTAAGATGTACGTATTAATAATTGATACATTTAATAGAAGACTTGTTTATTTTCTTAGTAGGACTGTAAGCTTTTTTCGAATAATTAAACCGATCTAACCGGTCAATTTTCTTAAAATTGCCTACAAATAAAAAAGATCCGATCGTTCAAATTGGCAAAATCGACCAAAATGTGAAAAAATCGACCGAACCGACCACTTCAGTTTGTTTTCAAAACATGAAAAAAAATCGGAAAAAAAAATTCGATTCAATCCGATGAACCGAATTTAACTGAACCGAATCAAACCGAACTGATGACACCCTACACGGGTTAGACGGGTGACCCGTGTATAACCCGTCACGATTATGACGCGTTAAGAATGATACGATTATGACCCGACACGATAATAACCCGACACTACCCGATTGCCACCCCTACTCCATACCCGTAACTCTCTAGGATTACGTAGTCAATTTGGAATCTTGGATCAATCAATTTAATAGTGGTTCATATGTCAACAACTGACAACAAGTATTCTAACTTGTAGTCAATTTGGAATCTTGGATCAATCAATTTAATAGTGGTTCATATGTTAACAATTATTCTAACTTGATTGGAGCACAATGATTCAGTATAGCCATGACAAAAAAAAAAAAAAAAACTATCTAGACTTGGGACTATGGGTGGCAATCGGGTCGTGTCGGGTCCTAATCGTATCGGATCATTATCGTGTAGGGTCATTATCGTGTCGGGTTATAATCGTGTCATTCTTAACGTGTCGTAATCGTGTCGGGTCATACACGGGTCACCCGTTTAACCCGTGTAGAGTGTCATCAGCTCGGTTCGAATTTTTATTTTTGATTTTTTTCATGTTTTAAAAACCAACCAATTAAAGTGGTTGGTTCGTTCGATTTTTTTTGCCTTTTGGTCTATTTTGCCAATTTGGGCGATCGGGTCGGTTTTTGAGTTGTAGGTAATTTTAAGGAAACCAACCGGTTAGCTTGCTCGGTCATTCGAAAAAAGCTTACAGCCCTACTAAGAACACAAATAAGTCTTCCATCAAATTTATCAATTATTATTAACATATACATCTTAAATACCAAAAATACTACAAATATAACAATTTCCAACTATTATAAACTTAACACCCAATCACATCCAAAAAAATGAATAAGAAAAAAATATTATTTTTACTAACTGTATAAAGAAATTTCTTCACTTGTCATCCATCAATAATCAAGATTAACAGTTATATTTGTCTAATTGACTAATTTATCTCCCTTCCAATCCAGCAATCCTGGTGGGCTTTCTCCCTCCTTTTTTTTTATTTATTTTTTATTTTTTATGCAATGTTTGATGCATGAATGTTTCCAGGCTCCACCTTCCTCCCTCCCTTGTTAGTTATTAATTTTTATTTTTTTATTACACTAGTTATTAATTATTACATATAAATTTACTTGTTTGGTAAGTTAGTAACTACTCTTTTTTTTGTGAGCAAAAAAAAAAATTTATTTTATATATATATTTTTTAAAATTATATTTTTTTAATTCTTATTTATATTATTTGCATTTTAGACTTCCAGATTATTAAAAAAAAAAATTACAACTAAAAAAAAATGTTCCAAATGCATTTAAATACTTAATCGGGTCAAACGGATTAGACGGGTTGACCCGCTTTAATCCGTTTATTAATTGTGTCAAACGGGTCTACTCATTTATGATCCGTACGCTTATACGGGTCACCCAAACCCGTTTATTTTTGTGTTAGGTCGAAAATTACCACCCCTACTTCAGACACACCACAAGAAAAACGTTCTCACGAATGTACAAATAAGACACCACATGTAATAGTCTTGTAAATGTGAGATGCAAAATGCAAGTCATCTGAAATTACAGTAATTGATGTGCCTAAATGATTCAATTATGGCCACAAATTCTTTCATTTTTCTTCGGGTGACAGGGAATCTTGCAAGACTCACAAGTTAACCCACCACTATCAAGTCAAGCCCACCAGAATGAGTCAAGCCCTATTCAAACTCGGCTGCTCCAACAAGTTTATGGGTAGAATTCTTGCATATATTACACTAGGACTTTGTTCGGTTTATGAATTTTGTGGAAAAAAAAGAAGGAAAACGTTTTCCTTTGTTTGATACCAAGGAAAATTGTGAGAAAAATAGGAAGGAAAATAAAATATAGTGGAAAATAAACTAAAAATTTTGGATTTTGTGAGTCACTTTCATCCCTTTTAAAAATGGAGCATTTACCAAAAAGGACCTCAGTACACCATTTATTAAACTAAAGTACAAATTAGAAAGTGACTTAACAAAAAGAACAAAAAGTTGACAGTTGGTGCTCGCACGGTATAAGTGTGCGCACTATAGAATCTCCAATCAACAACCACCATCACCCCACGCGAGCGCGTCTTCTCCAAAGGCTGCTCGCACCATGCGAGCAGTGTATCGTATTATTTCTAATTTTGAAAAATGTTTTTAAACTTTAAACATTCATAACTTTTGACCTATAACTCCATTTTTCGCAAATTTTATACTGTTGGAATCGTGTCGACGAGAGCTACAAAACTAGTACCATTGTTGATATGTTTTGAGAAAAAAAAATTTCATGTTTTTATATACATGAATAATAAGTGAAATTTCACTTGATATACTTAAAATATTAAGTGAAATTTCACTCAATTTTAGAGCTTTAAAAAGCTCTCCCAAAAAAGCCCTAAATTTAATTTTTGCAAAGCCCATAAACTAGTTACCAAATGAATTAACATGAAATTGTGCTTTAAAAAAGAAGAAGCACCAAAATGGGGGCCAAACTAAGCCTTAATGTTCATGTACGAGTTAAGTGAAATTTCACTAAATATTCATGTAGGCATGGTGATTTGTTTTTTTTTTTTTTTAAACAATGCATATTTTGTTAAAATAAGCAAATTTCATAATCAATTATAAAACACAATTTTTCAACCAAAACAAATGCAGGAATTCTTGTTAAAATTTGTCTTTTTTTAATTTTATTGTTGATATGTTTTTGAGAAAATAGATTTTCATGTTTTTACATACATAAATAATAAGTGAAATTTCACTTGATATACATAAAATATTAAGTGAAATTTCACTCAATTCTAGAGCTTTTAAAAACTCTCCCCAAAAAAGGCCTAAGTTCCATTTTTGCTAAGCTCATAAACTAGTTACCAAATGAATTAACATGAAATTGTGCTTTAAAAAAGGAGAAGCACCAAAATGGGGCCAAACTAATCCTTAATGAGGTAGCAATGACTTTATTGCTATTCGTCTTTTTTTAATTTTTTTCTCAAAACATATAAATTTGACATACATAAATATTAAGTGACAATTCACTGAACCCGTACATGTCTTTTTCCTGAAAAACTTGAAGTTAAACTTAATATTCGTGTAGTCGTTCAGTGAAATTTCACTTAGTTTTCTTGTTTGGCAAGTGAAACTTCACTAACTAACTATCCCAAAAGTCACTAGAAGCAACTCTCTAGAGTTTAAAGTTCAATTTGATACTTAATTTGTTAAAAAGTCCCTCAAATGTCGATTTAAGTGAAATTTTACTTAATTTTCATGCACGAGTTTAGTGAAATTTCACTTAATATTCAAGTATGCTAAGTGAAATTTCACTCTCTTTTTTTCACACTACAATGCATATTTCGTTTTAAAAAAATCAAATTTCACAAATCAATTATAAAACATAGTTTTTCAACCCAAACAAATGCAAAATTCTTGTGAAATTTTACTAAAACTCTCATTAAGAACAAAGTGAACATTCGGTTTTTTTTTTTTCCTCACAACATATTAACTTGGCATACGTGAATATTACGTTAAAATTCAATAACCCATACATGAATATTATTTGAAAATTCTATTAGATTCGTCTGAAACATGATATGTAAAAATAAGTGTTTTTTTTCTTTTGTTCAAAAGGTATCAACAATGGTACTAGTTCTATAACTCTCGTCGACACGGTTCCAACGATATAAAATTTGTAAGAAGCAGAGTTGTAGATCAATAGTTATGGAGGTTTAAAGTTTAAAAATGCATTTTCAAAATGAATATCATATGGTACAGCCACTCACACGGTGTGAGTGGGATCTTCTATGGTACGTGCATTTATACCGTGTGAGCAATGGCTTAGATTTATTTTGTCCTTTTTAAAAAATGGTCAAAACAATTGAAATTTAAAACTTATAAGGGTTACTTAAGAGATTTTTCAATAATTATTTATTTGAAAATTCCTATCTTTTAATATTATTTAAGTATGCAAAAATATACAAAGAGAATTTGTTTTCCGGCCATGTATATGTAAATATAATGATTTATGCATTCGACTTGCCCACATAGTATATGATGATTCTCGTAGACTTTCCTAGAAAAATAACGGTTGCAATGGCAAGCAACAGGCAGTGCTATTTCCAAGTGAAACAAAATTTAAAAAAAAAAAAAAAAGGGGGCTTCAATTAGAGGTAAATGCATGAAATGGAAGGCCTTTTTGGAAAAAGGTTGTGCGAATTTTTATAATGGGAAGGACAAAGGGAGTCCATTCTTGTTAGTGGATGGGGTCACTTCAGTTCTTTGCTGGTAGGAAAGAAAGAGGAAAAAAAGTAATGGGTCCCCATGCTACTACTGATACAGTTGCTCTTGTTGCACAAACTGTAAAATAGAACAATATTATCAATAACAGTAGTTTTTGACGTTTTTTTTTGGGATGAGTCGTGGACTTAGTCGCTCTCTTTAAGACGTTTCGCGGCTCTGCCCAAGTTGTGCAAGTATTTCGGATGAAGGTCACGACGTCCCCACGATAAAGCAGTCCAGAAATCACTTCTGTCTCAAAAATCCTTGCACCGAGGAAGATCGAAAAACTCACACCCTTTCAGAAACAGTTGCTCAAAAATCAACTAGAAGACTGATCTCTATATATTATAAATCAAAGATATATGTATATATATATATATATCAATGTGGAGAAATAGATTTTCTGAACAATTTTCTTCTCTGTATTTTTTTCAATCGTTCCTCTCTGCTTGTATCTCTCTATATATAAAACTAAAAGAAGTCTTCTTGTTATATATATATATATATATATATATATGTGTAAACGATTTATAGCTTAAAACCAGGAGAGCGTTCCATCAAAAAGTAGGAAAGTTTAAACAAATCCGCAATCGTGTATACGTGTGAGAGAATGGCTCACTAACCAAGTCAATTCAAACTCATAAAGACTGATACTCATTGTTTTGTATATCTCTTTGATAAATATAGTGTAGGCCACTCTCATTATCACAAAATGAGACCTCAATTAGTCAATCACGTGGGACAAAGTTAGAGGCTACATATATATATAGGTCATTTTTATTATTATTTATTAAATACACATGTTCCAACAATCCCCACTTGTATTTTAAAAATAATTTAAGATCATCGAGCAACGTATCATAAGACTGTGCATAAGTAAAGATGTTTTTCAACTTGAACATTTACGTAGTGATAGTGCTTCCGATTATACTAGAGTAACCGTAGTTTTGAACTCTATCTCAGACAACACCACACACACTGTCCTACTAGGGTGAAGTTCAAAAACCAGCACTTTACGGCCGTGTGCTTATATCCCAGTATAGCGAATGATCTAGAGAATTTGCCCAAAATTTCATAGGAAGCGGCCTCACTTCCACATTCGCCTAGGTGAGTCCAACAAAGATACTCCTGTAGCTAGGTATCCCACTCCAAATGGAGTTTAGATCTCATTAAGAGTTATAAATAACTCAACCTTCTGTCCTTCAGGATGTCATGCTTCGTAGGGATATGGACTTGGAGTATTACCCCCATATATAGATATTAGCATGATTCCACTCATATCTCTTCATGACTTGTTACTACCCTTAGAACCTATTTCTTGGGATCTTCAGTCTATAGGTTGTGTTACTATCACAAGTGACTCAACTATCTAAGGGCTTTAGTCCCATCCCTTTCGAGGTTTTACACATCTTCTCTCCTGCTAGTCCTTTCGTCAAAGGATTAACCAAGTTCTCCTCAGACCGTACATAATCCACTCTTACAGCTCTAGAAGAGAGAAACTCTCTAATAGTGTTGTGCTTGCGACGTATTTGTCGCTTCTTGCCGTTATAGTAACGGTTCTCAACTTTTGCAATAGTCGCGGTACTATCACAGTGGATTAGGACAGCTGGTATCGGTCTCTCCCATAAAGGGGTATCTGATAGCAGATTTCTCAGCCAACCTGCCTCCTCACTAGCTATAGCTAGTGCTATCATCTCTGACTCCATAGTGGACTGAGCCAAAATAGTCTGTTTCTTAGACTTCCATGAAACTGCGCCTCCAGCAATACAAAAAATGTATCCACTACTGGCCTTGGAGTCATCTGATAGGGTTTTCTAATCAGCATCGCTATATCCTTTAAGGATAGCGGGAAACTTCTGATAGTGCAATTTTAGGTTCATCGTCCTTTTTAGGTAACGCATGACCCTTTCAATAGCATGCCAATGCTCCATACTAGGTCTACTAGTAAACCTACATAGTACTCCAACAGCATAAGTTATATCCGGCCTAGTGCAATCAGTAGCATAACGGAGGCTACCAATGATGCTCGCATACTCAGTTTGTTTAACACTGTTACCAGTGTTCTTGAACAATTTTACACTAGGGTCATATGGAGTACATGTTGGTTTACAGTTAAAGTAATTGTATTTCTTTAGAATATTCTCAATGTAATGAGATTGATCTAAAGAAAGTCCATTTTCTGACCTAGTAATATTAATTAATTCCAAGAATTACACTAGCTTCTCCTAAATCTTTCATAATAAAGTTGGCACATAAGAAAGATTTAACTTCATTAATGACATGAATATTTGATCCAAAAATAAGTAAGTCATCCACATATAAGCAAATAATAGTGCAAGTATTGTTTTCAAATTTGTAATAAATACACTTGTCACTTTCATTTATTTTAAAATCATTTGAGATGACTAAACTATCAAATTTATCATGCCATTGTTTAGGAGCTTGTTTCAAACCATAAAGAGATTTATCCAATTTGCAAACTTTATTTTCTTGACCAAAAATAATAAAACCTTCAGGTTGGTCCATATAAATTTCTTCTTCTAATTCACCATTTAAAAAAGTTATTTTAACATCCATTTGGTGTACTACTAAATCATGAATAGCAGCTAAAGCAAATAGTACACGAATAGAAGTAATTCTAGTGACAGGTGAGTAAGTATCAAAGAAATCAATATTTTCTCTTTGTCTGTAACCTTTAGCTACAAGACGTGCCTTATATTTATCTATCGTGCCATCGGGTTTCAATTTCTTTTTAAGAATTCATTTGCAACCTATTGCCTTACAACCAGGTAGAAGATCTACTAAGTGCCAAGTCTTATTTGATTCCAATGATTCCATTTCATCATTTATAGCTTCTTGCCATAAACCAGCATCTATAGAAGTCAAGGCTTCTTGGAGGATGTTAGGATCCTCCTCTAAGTTGTAGGTATAAAAGTTGGTTCCAAAATCTTTCGTGATTTGGGCTCTCTTACTTTTTTTAGGTTCAAGTTCATATTCATTTGATTCTACTAATCTAGGTATATCATATGATGTTGAACCCCCACTATTTTTAAATTTAAAAGGAAATTTATTTTCGAAAAAATCAACATCACTAGATTCAATTATAACATGATTCTTTAAGTCATAAAATCTATAAGCCTTACTATTAATAGCATAACCAATAAAAACACATTCATAAGCTCTACTAGCTAATTTGGACCTTTTTGGGTCTGGAATTCTAACATACGCCAAACAACCCCATGTTCTAAAATAATCCACATTAGATTTTCTTCTTTTCCAAAATTCATAAGGGGAAATATTAGTTTTAGAGTTAGGAACTCTATTTAATACATGACAAACAGTTAATAATATTTCCCCCCACCAATGCGAAGCTGCCCCTGAATTTAATAAATAGCAATTACTAATTCAGTAAAAGTCCTATTTTTTCTTTCAGCTTTTCCATTCATTTCAGGGGAATAAGGGGCAGTTTTCTCATGAATGATTCCATGAATTTTGTATAAAGCAATAAATTCATCAGAATCATATTCTTGACCTCTGTCACTACGAAATCTTTTAATTTTCCTATTAAAATGATTTTCAATCTCATTTAGGAAAATTTTGAACATGTCAATAGCTTCACTTTTATTTTTCATAAGATAAACAAATGAATAATTTGAACTATCATCAATAAAAGTAATAAATTACCTTTTTCCATTTCTAGTTAAAATTCCTTCATATTCACAAATATCTGAATGAATTAACTCAAGAGGTTCAGATTCCCTAGTGACAGATTTATGTGGTGTTTTAGTGATTTTTGCTTGGCTACAAAATTCACATTTGTCAAATTCATTTAAAGACAATTGTGGAATATATCCTAGACTACTCATATTTTTCACTAGCCTTTTATTCACATGACATAATCTTGCATGCCAAATATTAAAAGAACACATGTAAGCAGAAGAAGAAACTTTATTAAAATCAACATTTAATTTAAACATGCCCTCAATTGCATAACCCTTTCCAACAAACACTCCACTCTTAGTTAAAGTAAAAAGATCAGCCCCAATAGTTTGAGTAAAGCCAACCTTGTTCAGAAGATAGCCCGAAACAAGATTTTTCCTCATTTTCTGGAGTGTGCAAGACATCCTTCAAAACGACAGTCTTTCCAGAAGTAAACTTCAATTCAACCTCCCCAATGCCAGCAACAGTAGTGGTGTAGGAATCACCCAACAACACTTTCTTGTCCTTAGCTTCAGAATAGGATTTGAACATGTCTCGGTCATAGCAAACATGGCGAGAGGCGCCAGTGTCTACCCACCACCCCTCGGATCTGTCACGCCCCGATGTAGCATAAATAAGGAAAACGTTTAATTTCCTTTATGGACCCGTAAGTCGCGACAGTTTGAAGGATCGATTCCGTCCCAAACGTTGAACAACAAAAACATAATAATCAGAGCAGAGCAATCAAGGCTTACAAATATTTTTCTAACTTATTACATATTACAGCACGGGGTCAACTAAGGCACAAGCCGCCTTAAAACAAAATACAAACTAATGTCTATTACAGTCATCCTTATTACAGAATTCAGTTTAACTTAAAACATATAACAGTAAACTCTTCATCAGATAGTTGTTCTCAGTTTGCATAGTCATAGGAACCGGCATAATCATAACCTAAAAAGCCTGAACACGAATATCCAGGACGCATCAACGTCGTCAGCTTCAAGAAGCTGGTGAGTATTAAAAACATAACTTTGAATGTAACACATACTCATTTACCATTTTTCAAATCTCATTAAGTCCACAAGTTTATATTAAGATAAAGAGTTCGTTTTAGAAAACAACCACAATCTTATTTAAAAGATAAATTCACATATATGTGACCGTGTATGAGAACAATGCATCATCTCATCTTACCGACTCTTTTCTCTCGACAAAGCCCAACAACCCACCATCACACACTGGTATCTTTGAAATACTCTGATAGCCACACTTTAGCACATGGGTGCCAGGGAATGTCCAGTTTGCCTCACACTTTGGTCCGGGGTACCAGGGTGTCACGCCCCGGAGCAGCATAAATAGAGAAAAATAAATTTCCTTTATGGGTCCATAAGGAATGACAGGTGAAAGTCACTAATAATCCACACCACGCAGTACTAGTCCAAAAAAACAACAGTAATCAACTGAAAATAGCACAAAGTGCTAACTATTACAAACTATCAGAGTATGGTCCACAGGATCACAACAGGTCTGAAGACAACAAATGCCCAAGTACCCATTAACAAAAGTTTAACAGAACAACTGAAATTAAATCTAATTATAACATCTTCAGTCTTCAACTGGCATAAGGATAATCCTTCCTGGCGTAACCATCATCGGTGGGGCCCTCCTCTGGGTAATATTCATCAGTGTACTGGTCCTTACCTGCAGAATAAGGGGCAGGATATTCTGGACGGGGAATGTCCAGGCAATAAAAAGGCCGTCAGCTTACTGAGAGCTGAGTGAGCATAAACTAACGAGGTACCAGTTATCTGAAGTAAACACAAGATGATGAAAACACGGTTTAACATCTTATAAAAAAAAATAACATTATCTTGTTCCTCTATTCATTCTTGTAAACCGACCCTTATCGTCTTGTTACTCAAATACCGAACTCAACAGACTCTGATATCATGAACAGACTCAATCGTTTAACTCTAGGGATACACCCTTATTCTGTCCATCGCTTTTAAGAGCATATGAACAGCTCACCGCATGTCATGGACTCCACGTCAGTCTGTCCCCAGCTTTTAAGAACAATGGTCCTGTTCACCGCATTTCAGGGATATAACGTTTCGAACAAGGCATATCAATCTATTGCCACGACTCAACGTCATCTACTAGTGATCCCAGCTCACCGCTTTTAAGAACAATGGTCCTGTTCGCCGCTTTTAAGAGCATATCACAGATCATCCAGTCTATCTTAAGACTATTTGGTCCAGCTCACCGCTTTTAAGAGCATATGCACAGCTCACCACTTTTAAGAGCATATCATGACCGAACGTCCATCCACGTACCATTCCCAGAACTTACCAAACCTACTTACGTTCCATTCTACATCGACACATGACAAACTCCCAATGTGGCCTGACTACTCGGATTAAAAGAAACGGATATCGAACTCATATCAGGAACAACACGTCAACCCACGTCTTCATATTACTTTTTATTCATTATCCATAAATCTTTGGTGTCACATTACTCCTGTCTACCCCATAATCGCATAATGGAATAATCCCGAATCAGAAATCGAACAACTAAACCTCTTATATAATAAACGGGCAAAAGAATCCATGTACTGATCATGTCAATCGATTGGAACAAAAGTTCAATCGATTGGAACAAAAGTTATGTCAATCGATTGAGAAATATGTCAATCGATTGGAATAATGTCAATCGATTGGAATCCTATTCAATCGATTGGGATGCAACTGATGTCAATCGATTGAGATTTATGTCAATCGATTGGAACTACGTCTTCTCCAGCAGATTGTAAAAACAGCATATATAAACGTGCACTACATGCATTTAACTCATCTAAACATCGTAATAACTTGCATAAACATCACATAAAGAGACCAAGTGAGTTAGAACTCACCTAGGGTGCGTTTGGGTGTGTTTAAAGCTTGAAACCAACTTCTCTCTCTCTCTTTCTTCCTTCTCTGTCCAGCCTTCTCTCTCTCTGTCTCTTCCTTTCTTCTTTCTTCTTCTTTCTGTCTTCTTTCTTCTTCTTCTCCCAGCTGCCGAAGGAGTGAGTGTGTGTGAGGGTGTGTATATATGTATAGATATAGATATATGTATATGTATAACTCAAGAGTATGCCTCTCCCTCTCTCAAGGTCTGAAAAACAGCCCCAAGGCCACTAAATGAAACATATATATAGACATAAGGGAGTGCCACGCGTTTAAAGCTGAAGGAAAGAAGAAAACATTTCTCAGCTTATGTCAATCGATTGAGACACCAGTCAATCGATTGGCAACAGATATTTGTAGTCAATCGATTGGAAACAATGTCAATCGATTGAGATGAATAGCAATCGATTGGAAAGTTTGACACGTCATCACTTTTAGTCGGTAGAATGTAAATCGATTGGGATAACTTATCAATCGATTGGTATCAAAAAGTGTCAATCGATTGGGAATATGTCAATCGATTGGTATCAAAATTCACCAAAAGGAAGAGAAAGTTTATACGAATATAGAAATGAAATACCGGGTCTTATTAAAATACCAAAATACAGGGGTAATACCTATTGAAACTATAGTAGGTTTGAACAGATCCAAAACTGCTTTGTTTGTGGTAGATGCTAGTCCTAGTTATCATGCCTTATTAGGAAGAGATTGGATTCATGCTAACAAATGTGTCCCTTCTTCAATGCATCAGAAACTGTTGCTTGTGAAGGAAAACTGTGAAGTCGAAACAATAAAGGCTGATACTCAAATCTGCCCCTTTTCTGACCAAATCTGACGATTCCTCGAACAGGTGAAACCTTGAGTAATACGTGATCTCCAACGACAAACTCCAAGTCTTTGCGTCGCTTGTCAGCATAACTCTTGTATCTGGTCTGAGCTGTCTTCATCTTCTCACGTACAACTTGAATCTTCTCACTGGTTTCTCGTACCATCTCTGGCCCAAGAAGTTGACTATCTCCGACTTCGGTCCAACATAGCGGCGATCGGCAAGGTCTTCCATACAAAGCTTCGAATGGCGCCATATCTATGCTCGAATGATAACTATTATTATAGGCGAACTCAATCAAAGGTAAGTGTATCTCCCAAGAATTCTCAAAATCAATGACACAAGCTCGTAACATATCTTCCATCACTTGATTAACTCGTTCCGTCTGTCCATCTGTCTGTGGATGAAAAGCTGAACTCAAGTTCAATGTCGTTCCCATCGCTGTCTGGAGACTCTTCCAAAATTCTGCAGTAAAGCGCGAATCTCTGTCTGACACAATAGATACAGGCACTCCATGTAATCGTACAACGTGTTGTAGATACATTCGGCTCAAACGTTCTACTGAGTATGTCATGCTATAGGCAATAAAATGTGCCGTCTTAGTAAGTCGATCCACGATTACCCATATAGCATCGTGATTCTGCTGTGACTTCGGCAATCCTACCACAAAATCCATGGTTATGTGTTCCCATTTCCATTGAGGAATAGGTAACGGCTGTAACAATCCAGGTGGTCTCTGATGTTCTGCCTTTACTTGTTTACAAGTAAGACACTGAGAAACATACTCTGCCACATCTCTCTTCATTCCTTCCCACCAAAAATTTCTCTTCAAGTCTTTGTACATCTTCGTACTTCCGGGATGAATAGTCATTCGTGACTTATGTGCTTCATCCAATATTTCCTTCCGGAGATTTCCTTCATTAGGTACACAGAGTCTACCTTTACATCGTAAGGCTCCGTCGGTACTAATACTCCAGACTTCTGGTTCCTTGGCTGACATCTTGGCGAACCATAACTTCAAATCTTCTGTTGTCTGCTGAGCCTCTTTGATACGACTGATCAAAGTTGGTTGTACCATAAGACATCCAAAATGTTGTCCTTTCATTGGCTCCACTGGCTGAAGATCAAATTCAGCAATTTCTTCCAATGCTCTCCATTCTCTAATTAGTAATGCAGCGATCACTAATCGAGGTTTACGGCTCAAAGCATCTGCTACTACGTTTGCTTTGCCGGGATGGTATTGCAAAGAAAAGTCATAGTCTTTGAGTAACTCCATCCATCTCCGCTGTCGCATATTCAACTCCTTTTGAGAGAACAAATACTTCAGACTCTTATGATCGGAAAATAAGTCAAACTTTTCTCCATAGAGATAGTGTCTCCAAATTTTCAATGCAAACACTATTGCTGCTAATTCCAGATCATGCGTCGGATAATTCTTCTCATGTACCTTCAATTGTCTTGATCCATATGCGATAACATTTCCATCTTGCATAAGCACACATCCAAGTCCTTGGTACGATGCATCACTGTAGATCACGTACTTTTCTCCACTCTTAGGTAATGCGAGTACTGGTGCAGAAGTCAATCTTTCTTTTAACTCCTGAAATGCACCCTCATGCTTGTCTGTCCATTCATACTTCGTCTCCTTGTTAAATTCGTCAATGGTCCTGCTATCTTGGAAAATCCTTCTACAAATCTTCTGTAATATCCTGCTAAACCGAGAAAACTTCTGACTTCGGTTGCATTCGTCGGTCTGTTCCAGCTTAAGACTGCATCAATCTTAGATGAGTCTACCGAAATACCTTCCTGGGATATAACGTGTCCCAAGAATTTGACTTCCTGTAGCCAAAACTCACACTTGCTGAACTTTGCATACAACTTACTATCTCGAAGTGTTTGCAAGGCAACCTGTAAATGCTCCTTGTGATCCTCTTCTGTCTTTGAGTAGATCAGTATATCATCAATGAACACAATAATGAACTTATCCAGATATAGTCTGAATACTCTATTCATCAAGTCCATAAATACTGCTGGCGCATTCGTCAATCCAAAAGGCATAACTAAAAACTCGTAATGCCCGTATCTTGTCCTGAATGCAGTCTTTGATACATCCTCTGATCGAACTAACAGCTGGTGATATCCAGAACGCAGATCGATTTTGGAAAAGATCCTAGATCCTTGTAACTGGTCGAATAGATCATCTATTCGAGGTAACGGATATCTATTCTTAATCGTAACCTTGTTCAACTCCCTGTAGTCTATACAGAGTCGAAGTGTTCCGTCCTTCTTCTTTACAAACAGAACTGGTGCTCCCCAAGGCGACGTACTCGGTCGAACAAATCCTAGATCTTCGAGTTCTTGAACTTGCTTCTTCAATTCCAACATCTCGGTTGGTGCCATCCTATATGGAGTCTTAGAAATAGGCAATGTACCAGGTACTAATTCCATACAGAAGTCTATTTCTCTTTTCGGTGGAAGTCCTTTAATATCCTGAAATACATCCTGAAAGTCTCGTGCAATAGGAATTTGATCCATCGTAAGCTCCGTACTTGTACTAATGATCGTAGCCAAACTACTCGTAAGAAACAGGTCGCTTGTCGGTTGACAATGAAATCTGATCGTCGGCTTTCCTTGTATTGGAAATACAATCGTCCTAGTAGGGCAATCCAAATTGGCACTGTACTTAGTTAACCAATCCATCCCTAGGATAACATCAAATTCTGACATCGACAGAACTACCAAGTCTGCGGAAAGATTCCTATCTCCCAAAGTCAAAGGGCAATCTCTACACACTTTACTCAACTTAACTGTCACTCCCAATGGTGACACAGCATTCAGTGTTGACTCAAGTGTCTGGGGTTCTAAACCCAACTGACGCACAATCTTAACAGCAATAAAAGAACGTGCGGCTCCAGTATCAAATAAAGCTTTAACTGGACTATGAAAGAGTACAAGTGTACCTTCCAAATGTTGCTGCTCATCAGCATTAAAGCCTGCTCCTTCCGGAATAATAGCGTTCATCCTCGTCTGATCAGGAGGTCCTTGAATTCCTTGCACTGGTGCCCCGTAGTATCCTCCTCGTGGCGCACGACAATCCTTGCTCACGTGCCCTGGTTTGTTGCAGTTGCGACAGACGATATCTGGCCTGCGATTAGATCTATGGGCTGTGCAGTTCCTTGCAATATGTCCTGGCTTTCCACAGTTAAAACATCCTCCACTATTGCTGGGTGGGGCTGTTAGTAATGCCTGTGGCTGTGACCCCTGCTGGCGATATTGTTGAGGTCGATTATAACTCTGCTGTGGTTTCCTGGTTCCTTCCCAGATTCTCTTGTTTCCTTGAAAATTTTCCTGAGGTCTCCATCCTTGGGTATTTCTCGGTGGTCGATTATGGAAATTCCTCTGTTGAAACCCTCGTGACGACTGAGGTCGATTTGTCTGTGATTGCTGTACTGGATTAGCATCCTTTTCTAATCCTGTAGCAAATCTAACAATTTCCTCATACGACTGGTTCAGATGACCAACCATCATATGTCTAAGGTGGGGGTTCAGTCCTTGGTGAAATCTCTTAACCTTCTTTTGCGGCGTGTCTATCATGTGCTGAGCAAATCTGGATAAACGCTCGAACTGTGTTGTGTATTCTCGTACATTCCATCCTCCTTGGATCAAATTGAGAAAGTTCCTTTCCTGTTGATCTCTCTCATCTTCTGGAAAATACTTATCCAAAAATCTGCCTTTGAATGTCTCCCACGACATAGCTCTAGCGGCATCGATCCCAACAGTGGCTTGCTCAGCTTCCCACCAATCTGCGGCGGCATAGGTGAGTTGAAACGTAGCAAGGCGACGTTTCTCTTGTTCATTGCATTCCAATGCTCCAAATATTAACTCCATCTCTCTTATCCATTGCTCTGCCTTCCATGGTTCTGTTAGTCCATCAAACTTTTCGGGACGTAGCCCACGAAAATTTGCTAACAGCTTATCTCCAGTCTGTCTTGGTGGCGGGGGTACAAAAGGTCTCTGGTGGGTGGAGTGATTATAAGTATCCCCCACATGCTCCATCCTCTGCATAAATGCTTCAAAAATTCCCGTCGGATCCATCCCTTCCGGTATAGGTGCTCCATTACGTGCTTGGTGATTTCTCAAGGGTCCTACCATGATGATAACGAGTATCGCCTACAAACGACATATTGATCAGCTGAAAGTCTTCACGTAGAAACGAACTCAAGATAGAACAAGAACAGTAAAACTAACCATTCTACTAAACAACACATCACAACGCAATAACCAAAAATATAACAAAAGTACTGCTCGTATATATATATATATCAAAAGATGTACCGTATAGTACACACTAGTCAAACCGTGTACCATATGGGACAAGAGTTACAACAACTAAAGTCAGCTAATACTATACAAAGCTATGGTCAATAGCTATCTCTCAAGCTCCCAAAAATCTAGTGGACAACATGTCCTAATATAAACTAACAAAATCTACACCCTGCCGATCCTGACTCAAAAGTCGTCAGCATCTGATCCTGCTGGTGGTGCCTCATCCTCTGGGTCTATATCCATCTCCTCGAGTGGATCATCCTCAACTGGTGCGACAAGATCTCCAACTACTACCCCTATATCCCAATCCTCTATCATCTCTGCATCATCGTCCTCCATTACGTCTACTATCGCCTGGTTAGCGACATCAACAGCTACTGCAGCAAAACCGTCAGCTATGTCAAGAGCTCCTGCTATAGCCACCTCTCCCATAACAAAATCTGCTGGCTGTGCTATCATCTGAGCTATCCATCCTACTGCCATATCGGCCATGGCTGCCATATGCATAATCGGTCCGGCTGGTATCTGAAGCACAACTGGTACCTCTGGCACAACTATCTCCTCGGGGTCATCCTCCTCATCTACTACTACGTCTGCCTCAATAGCCTCTGGGTCTGGTACGGGATCCTCCGGCTCAAACTCTGGCTCCTCGGGGTCATCCTCAGGTTCATCATCACCTGCATGCTCATCCTCTACTGGGTCCTCGTCATCTATCGGCTCCTCCTCTCCATCTCCGTCCATGTCCTCATCGGGATGCTCATCCTCAGGCTCTAGATCCTCCTCATCCTCAATCGGCTCAGGCTCTGGCTCTGGGACAGGTACTGGTGATGGTGGAGCTGCTGCTGCTGCTGCTGGTGCAACTACGGGCTCTGGCGGACCGGCTACAATAGCTCTCAACTCAATCTCATCCATCTCTGGCTTACTCAAAACTAGTCGCAACATCTCCTGGCAAATGTCTCTGCCAACTCTCGCTAAGTGGTAAGCATCCATGCGCATCTGGGTCGGGTGAGTACTCCTGGTCACATAAAGCGCTCTCCACATGTCCTCCTCTAAATGTCGACTAGCTATCTGGCACACACGCTCATGATAAAACTCTGGGTCAGCTGGCTCCACGGTATCTCCATGGATAATATGTCCTCCATAAGCATCGGTAACAAACAGGTGAAACTCTGGATCCATGCTATCCTGCAAAGGAAACTATCTATCGTCAGGAAGACGAACTTATCTTATACTCATATCTCATCTCAAAGAATCTTAATACACTAGGGCCAGATGGTGTGGAATGATCGGTGAACGACAGTATCACTCCCCTAGAGTACCAAACTCAGGCTCTGATACCAAAAACCCTGTCACGCCCCGGAGCAGCATAAATAGAGAAAAATAAATTTCCTTTATGGGTCCATAAGGAATGACAGGTGAAAGTCACTAATAATCCACACCACGCAGTACTAGTCCAAAAAAACAACAGTAATCAACTGAAAATAGCACAAAGTGCTAACTATTACAAACTATCAGAGTATGGTCCACAGGATCACAACAGGTCTGAAGACAACAAATGCCCAAGTACCCATTAACAAAAGTTTAACAGAACAACTGAAATTAAATCTAATTATAACATCTTCAGTCTTCAACTGGCATAAGGATAATCCTTCCTGGCGTAACCATCATCGGTGGGGCCCTCCTCTGGGTAATATTCATCAGTGTACTGGTCCTTACCTGCAGAATAAGGGGCAGGATATTCTGGACGGGGAATGTCCAGGCAATAAAAAGGCCGTCAGCTTACTGAGAGCTGAGTGAGCATAAACTAACGAGGTACCAGTTATCTGAAGTAAACACAAGATGATGAAAACACGGTTTAACATCTTATAAAAAAAAATAACATTATCTTGTTCCTCTATTCATTCTTGTAAACCGACCCTTATCGTCTTGTTACTCAAATACCGAACTCAACAGACTCTGATATCATGAACAGACTCAATCGTTTAACTCTAGGGATACACCCTTATTCTGTCCATCGCTTTTAAGAGCATATGAACAGCTCACCGCATGTCATGGACTCCACGTCAGTCTGTCCCCAGCTTTTAAGAACAATGGTCCTGTTCACCGCATTTCAGGGATATAACGTTTCGAACAAGGCATATCAATCTATTGCCACGACTCAACGTCATCTACTAGTGATCCCAGCTCACCGCTTTTAAGAACAATGGTCCTGTTCGCCGCTTTTAAGAGCATATCACAGATCATCCAGTCTATCTTAAGACTATTTGGTCCAGCTCACCGCTTTTAAGAGCATATGCACAGCTCACCGCTTTTAAGAGCATATCATGACCGAACGTCCATCCACGTACCATTCCCAGAACTTACCAAACCTACTTACGTTCCATTCTACATCGACACATGACAAACTCCCAATGTGGCCTGACTACTCGGATTAAAAGAAACGGATATCGAACTCATATCAGGAACAACACGTCAACCCACGTCTTCATATTACTTTTTATTCATTATCCATAAATCTTTGGTGTCACATTACTCCTGTCTACCCCATAATCGCATAATGGAATAATCCCGAATCAGAAATCGAACAACTAAACCTCTTATATAATAAACGGGCAAAAGAATCCATGTACTGATCATGTCAATCGATTGGAACAAAAGTTCAATCGATTGGAACAAAAGTTATGTCAATCGATTGAGAAATATGTCAATCGATTGGAATAATGTCAATCGATTGGAATCCTATTCAATCGATTGGGATGCAACTGATGTCAATCGATTGAGATTTATGTCAATCGATTGGAACTACGTCTTCTCCAGCAGATTGTAAAAACAGCATATATAAACGTGCACTACATGCATTTAACTCATCTAAACATCGTAATAACTTGCATAAACATCACATAAAGAGACCAAGTGAGTTAGAACTCACCTAGGGTGCGTTTGGGTGTGTTTAAAGCTTGAAACCAACTTCTCTCTCTCTCTTTCTTCCTTCTCTGTCCAGCCTTCTCTCTCTCTGTCTCTTCCTTTCTTCTTTCTTCTTCTTTCTGTCTTCTTTCTTCTTCTTCTCCCAGCTGCCGAAGGAGTGAGTGTGTGTGAGGGTGTGTATATATGTATAGATATAGATATATGTATATGTATAACTCAAGAGTATGCCTCTCCCTCTCTCAAGGTCTGAAAAACAGCCCCAAGGCCACTAAATGAAACATATATATAGACATAAGGGAGTGCCACGCGTTTAAAGCTGAAGGAAAGAAGAAAACATTTCTCAGCTTATGTCAATCGATTGAGACACCAGTCAATCGATTGGCAACAGATATTTGTAGTCAATCGATTGGAAACAATGTCAATCGATTGAGATGAATAGCAATCGATTGGAAAGTTTGACACGTCATCACTTTTAGTCGGTAGAATGTAAATCGATTGGGATAACTTATCAATCGATTGGTATCAAAAAGTGTCAATCGATTGGGAATATGTCAATCGATTGGTATCAAAATTCACCAAAAGGAAGAGAAAGTTTATACGAATATAGAAATGAAATACCGGGTCTTATTAAAATACCAAAATACAGGGGTAATACCTATTGAAACTATAGTAGGTTTGAACAGATCCAAAACTGCTTTGTTTGTGGTAGATGCTAGTCCTAGTTATCATGCCTTATTAGGAAGAGATTGGATTCATGCTAACAAATGTGTCCCTTCTTCAATGCATCAGAAACTGTTGCTTGTGAAGGAAAACTGTGAAGTCGAAACAATAAAGGCTGATACTCAGCCTTTTCATACAAGTTCTAACTGTGTCGAAGCTCAATTGTATCAAGAGAATGTTAAACCAATTTATCTTAAAGAATCAGAAGACGAATCCCCAGAAAAAAAATTGGGATATTTTGGCTGATATGCCGTTTGGTTCTTTGGAACCATTAGGTGATGACAAAATGGTTTAATGACTCATATGCCTATAGAAATGGGAGATATAGAAGAGACCATTCAACTGGTCTTACAAAAACTAATGATGGCAAATTTAGAGTCAAGAATTGAGAAAGATTCGACCATAAACTGGTCAGACTATATCTTCGAAGAAGATTCACAAGAATTAAAGGATGTTGGTAAAGAAGAATTATCTGTATTGCCAGAAAATTCGATACAAGAAGTGTCACAGGATCCTCTATTGGAAATCAATTTAGGATCAGATCAACAAAAGAGAGTTACTTATTTATGTGTTAAACTTGGAAAGTGTGACCAGTATAAATTGGTCGAATTATTGAAAGAATTTCGAGACTGCTTTGCTTGGGATTATGATGAATTGTTGGGACTCGAAAGAAGCTTGGTAGAACATAGACTGCCTATCAAAGCTGGTTACAAACCAGTAAAGCAGCAACCTCGAAGGATGAGTCCAGAGGTCATTATGAAGATTAAAGAAGAAATCGAAAGGTTACTCAAGGCGGGATTCATTAGAACTGCCAGGTATGTTGAATGGCTTTCGAATGTTGTTCCAGTTATGAAGAAAAATGGTAAATTAAGAATCTGTATTAATTATAGAAATCTTAATTTAGCCACACCTAAAGATGAATATCCTATGCCAGTAGTTGATTTATTAATTGATAGATCTGCTGAAAGTACCATAATGTCTATGATGGATGGTCATTCATGATATAATCAAATATGTATTGCCGAGGAAGATATTCATAAGACTGCATTTAGATGTCCAGGCAGTATAGGTACCTTCGAATGGGTACAAATGCCCTTTGGTTTGAAAAATGAAGGGGCTACTTATCAGAGAACTATGAATGTTATTTTCCATGACATGATTGGAACATTTTTAGAATGTTATATAGATGATATAATTGTTAAATCTAAAACATTCGATGATCATATCATACATATGAAGTCAACATTCGAAAGAATGAGATTTTCAAACTTAAATTAAATCCATTAAAATGTGCCTTGGGGTTAATACTGGAAATTTTCTAGGATATTTGGTGCATGAAAAGGGAATTCAAGGGGATAAGAATAAGGCACAAGTAATTATTCGAAGTAAACCCCCCTCGACCAAAAAAGAATTGCAAAGATTCTTAGGACAAGTTAATTTTATTAGAAGATTCATTTCCAATACTGCTGGGAGAACTTTGATTTTTTCTCATTTGTTGAAATTGAAGGACCATGAAGAATTGAAGTGGGAAGATAAACATCAGACTGCCTTTCAAGCCTTGAAGGATTATTTGGTAAAGCCACCAGTGTTAGTGCCTCCAAGGAAAGATAGGCCTATGAAGTTATATATCTCAGCAGCAGAAGCATCAATTGGGGTCTTATTAGCCCAGGATAATGATGATAAAAAAAGAGCAAGCTGTGTATTACCTTAGTAGGTTTTTAAATCCTGTTGAATGCAAATATTCCTTTATGGAAAAACTATGTTTGTCTTTGTACTTTATAGTTATGAAATTAAGATATTATCTTCTTCCTACTGAAGTCTATGTGATTGCTTTGTTTGATTTAATCAAATATATGTTGACTCGACCTATTCTGAGAAATTGAATTGGTAAATGGATTTTGGCCTTGTCAGAATTTTGTTTTATGTACCACAAAAGGCAGTGAAAGGCCAAGCCTTAGCAGATTTTTTGGCTAATCATCCAAACTGCCTCAAAACAGAAGAAAATTATGAAATTGGACATATAATCATTAGTCCATGGAAATTATGGTTTGATGGTTCAAAAACTGAATTTGCTGCAGGCATTGATTTTATTATTGAATCACCTGAGAAGATTAAAACCAAATATGGCTATAAACTTGATTCGAATCAATGTACCAATAATCAAGTTGAGTATGAAGCCCTAATAATGGGTCTTGAGACCTTGTTAAATCTTAAAGCTACATTTGTAGATGTATTTGGAGATTCCCAGTTGGTTATAAATCATATGAATGGGATATACAAATGTATGAGCAGTACATTGAAAATATATTATGATACTACAATGGACTTATTATCCAGATTCGATAATGTGAACCTGCTGCATGTTCCTAGGAGTTTTAATGAGGAAGCCATTGACGTGGCTCAGAAGGCATCTGGATTTAGAACAAATGTTGAAGATATCGAGATGGAGCAAGTTACTTATAGAAAATTATTGCCAATATTGGCGGATAGATTACCTTCTATTGATATTTCAAATGTAGAAATTCATGATGATTGGAGAAAGCCAATCATAGATTATCTCTCAGGATTTAATAAAAAGCATGATCGAAGTATAAGGTTGAAATCTGTCAATTACATTATGTACAGTGGAAAATTGTTCAAAAGAGGAAGTGATGGATTATTGCTGGAATGTTTGAGCAACCTCGAAGGAATAGAAGCTATAGCTCAGATGCATAAGGGATTATGTGGAGCTCATCAATCTGGAGTTAAGATGAGATGGTTACTTCGAAGGCATAACATTTATTGGCCAACCATCTTAAAAGATTGTATTGAATTTGCCAAAAGGTGTCAAGAGTGTCAGAAACATGGTCCTTTGAAGCATTTACCCACTGTTGATCTTCAATATGTGATAAAACCTTGGCCTTTTAGAGGTTAGGCTATGGATGTGATAGGAAAAATTAGTCCCGTTTCTTCGAAAAGTCATGGATTCATTATTCTAACCACAAATTATTTCACTAAATGGCAGAACCTATGCAGACTGTGACTCAGACAATGGTTATCAAATTTTTAGAAAGTATAGTTTACAGATTTGGTATTCCTCAAACCATTGTCTCTGATAATGCCTCTATATTCAAAGGAGATGTGGTTGCTTTTGCAAACAAATTGGGAATCACAATGTCAAAATATTATGCTCAATCTAATGGACAGGCTGAAGCCACCAACAAGGTCATAAAGGAAAATATGGCTAAAGTCATAAAAAATAATCCAAGGATATGGCATGAGATTTTGCCAGAAGTTTTATGGGCATATAGGACTTTGAAGCAAACAAGTACAGGGGTGTCTCCTTATGCTTTAACTTTTGGTCATGAGGCAGTTCTGCCAATTGAGATAAAGGTTAATTCTCTTCGAGTTATGAAGCAGAATCAATTATCTTTGGATGATTATCAAACATCAATGGCTATTGAATTGGAAGACATTGATGAAGAGAGAATCAACGCTCTCAATAATATCCTGATACAGAAAAGAATAGTAGCAAAGGGGTATAATAAGAAAGTGCAACCAAGGACCTTTGATGAAGGAGATTTGGTTTGGAAAAAAATGTTGCCTATTGGATCTAAAGATCCAAAATATGGGAAATGGTCCCCTAAGTGGGAAGGTCCATTCCAAATACACAAGGTTTTTAAAGGTGGATTTTACCATTTAAAAATTTTGAATGGTTTTGTCCATGTTAGGAAAATCAATGGTAGGTTTCTTAAACAGTATTATCCCAATATTTGGGAAACAAAAAATCTAGAATGAAAAATGCAGCATTCAAAACAATAGCATGTATTTCACATTTAAAGTTAAAACACAAAAACCAGATGTTGGTACATTATAGAGTTTTATTGGTACAATCTTTCATACCAGTTTACTTATAAATTGGGCCTTCAACCTAAAATTGTCCCAAGACCTAGTGTACAGTTTTGACTGACTAAGGATGAATTTTTGCCTTGAAATTGATTCCTAGTTCTTCAAAGGCTTCGATTCAATTTCTGTCTTCAAAACCAGCAGCTTTGCTTCAGCATTTTCTTGCTTCACCTTCAGCTTGGCCAATTCAGCTTCTGCAAGCTTGAGCTTCTTTTTGAGTTTGTCCACTTTGCTAGAAAGCTTTTCAATTGCAGTGTTGTTTTCACCGAATTCTGCTAATGTTTGGTCCATCTCGAGAGTTTTTCCGTTGTATACTCCATGTCAACTTCTAGTTTCTTCCTCTCTTCGATGACCTTTTCTAGTAGAAAGCAGTCAAAATCAAAGGTTGACATAACTGCAGAAATAGTTTCCTTGTCAGGAATAGAGATGGCAGAACTATCTAGCATGAATTGGCATAGAATTTTCATGGCCCGTTGTACTTCCTTGTCTTCGAAAACTTCAAAAGGGACTTGACTGAAGAGTCTCAATGTGGCAAGTGCAACCACTGGGTCTATTGAGGGTTCTTTTGGTTTGCTTCGACCTGTCATCTGTTGGAAAAATTCTTGGACATTGGTTGAAGTAGTATCTCCCATCTTCAAAAACATGCTTTAAACTATCTTTGAAATATTCTGTTTCTTCAGGAGTCAGATTGGGAGAAAGGGATATATGAAATCCCCAGAACTTAAAGTACCAGGAATAGTTTGTGGGTCAGTTGAAGTAGATGCTAAAGCAGCTTTAGGGTCATGACTTGTGCTGATCTTTGAAGGACCAACTTCAGTCTCAGGAACAGATTCAATCTGGTCAACAAAAGACAAACATTTTATTAAAATGTGTCCATGAGGAAAAAACCCAATACCAGAGAAGTTTGAATAACTTACTATTGGTTGATACTCAAGTAGTAAGGGTTGAGTACTTAATAAGGGAGATTTTTGGACTTCTGGAACATCATAACTCTGAGATGATGGTTCTGGAGTAGTTTGTGATAATTCAGGTTCGGGTTCCACCTTCGAAAGATGAACTGCTGGAATAGGAACTTCTTTGATGAGCTTTGAACCAGCAAATGGTTCAAATGTTGCCTTGGCCTTCTTTTTTTGAATTAAGGTTGGGATTGGACTAGTATCTTCCTCTTCTTCAGATTTGACATTTTCTGATGTAGGAGGAGAGCTTTCTGCTGGAAGGATCAATTTCCTTTTTGGCCTCAAAGATGGTGGAGCAGGAATTGGGATTTTAGGGGTCTTTGAGGAGATTCGAATGCTTGGTTTAGCCTTCGAAGCTTTGGTTGTTGGAAATGAACTTTCTCCAATTGACTTCCCTGTATTGCAAAATTCAAACAACAATAAGTCAGGTTTCTATTCATCACTTAAGAAGAGAAGGATTGAATTGGGAATTTATTTACCTGTTTGTTTCGAATCAATGTGCCTCAAAAGCTGGCATTTGTCCATCTCCACTGACATTAAGTTTTTCCACCAATTCGAGAAGGCAGGGGTACAATTTGTATAAACTGGCAGAGAAGTAAACTCCAAATTGCTAACCTTGTTTTGATAAACTGCCAAGGCCACAGTTATCACTGCTTCTGGTACCTTTGAGTTTGTCTTGTAAGCCATAAGTATATTGGCTTGGCTCCTGATTGAGAAAGGGATTGTTTGAGTGAGCCCAATTGTCTCGAAAACTGGTTAGGAAGATAGAGTTCACCATGAGATTTGATACTGAGGGCATTCCCAAAGAACAGATCCCTACTAATCAGGAAACTTCCCCATGCAGCTTTTAGTTCGACTGCACTTGCTGCTCTGTCCAATATCTGACAAAGCCAGTGGGGAGAAAGAGGAGTTCTGTCTTCAGAATTATAAAGGACAGAAAATGGTTGAAACAAATTATTTGGTCTTATTGCAGGAATATTAAAAAAGAAGGAGAGGGACTCTTTGAAAGTTTTTTCAACATTTGGCAGTCAGGAAAAGAAGATCCCATAAGACACAAGTTTGGATAAAGGCCCTAGGTTGTGAATTTCTAGGAAATAAGCATATAACCATAATTGTAAAACCCAGAAAGGACCACCTTGAGTAGGAAGAAAAGGGTCGAAACACAAATTAGAAAAAGATCTATAGAGAGATCATAGAACAAATGGGGCCAGAGCTAGTCTTCGACCAGCAGCCAGAGCCCTGGCAATATTGGAGAATTCGAGGACAACCCTTTGAGAAGAAGTGTAGAACAGATGCTTCGAAAGCCAGTATAGAGGAAGCAATAATATTCCTTATCTGTCACACCCCCTGATGATTTTCTGTGAGTAGTCAGGAAATTGGTGTATCCTAGTGACTTGGAATCAGTGTTAATAGGGGGACTATCAGATTCGACCATATAAGGATGAGCATCTTCTCCATGAGATGAAAACCCTAATAAGTGACAAATGTCCAAGACAGTTGGACCTATTTGACCAAATCGAAAATGAAAATGGTTGAAAACAGGATTCCAAAAGCATAGAGCTCCAGCTAATAGGTTAGGACTAACTTCGATAGGAAATTTGGAGAGGTTAACGGCATGATAAATCCTCGTGGTGATCAGAGCCTCTCTTTTGTTCTCTAAAATCCTATCTACCCATTCTGGCCAATCCTTCGCAGGTTTGGGCTAGTGTCGAAACTTTAATTCAAACTTAGGAATAGGAATCTCTTGCTGGTAAGTCAAATGTTGTTGTCCTAACCTAGGATAGTAGACATGGAGTTTAAGACTGGGAGTGCTCAGACAAGGACCTACAGCAATAGAGGATTCTTGGTTGGGAAAAGTTATGGGAACAAGAATCTCATGGATCAGCGAAGTCACTTGCCCTTTCGAATAGCGTTCTTGTTCATCTCTAATGATTTTTTCAAAATCATCACAGATTTTCTGAAGTTGAGTATTGTCACCAGATTTTGCCATTTTTGGAAACGAGGTGATTAGATTCTAATGAGAATGATAGCAAAGAAAACAGAGCGCAAAGGAAATTGTTCAACAAAAAAAAAAGAGCGCAAAGGAAATAGATAGAAGGCTAAAAGAATTTGCAGAAGTCAGAAGGTTTGTTCTTCTTTTACTTAACTATTTATAGCCTTTGGTGACGTTTGGAAGGAAGTACACTTATTAAAAAATAGCCGTTAGACTCGGTTACTTATTTTGGCCGTTATATCAAGTGAAAAGACATATTGGTTCAGAATGAACTAGTTTAGTTTGATTAATAGACGCATGAATTTCTCATTATTCATTACATTAAAAGAAAGATGCAGATACAATTCACAGACATAATTGATAAAAGTGTGGAAACCCATAAGTCACTAGATTGTGAAACATAGCCAGTAATAAGCAAAATACTCTGCTTCTAATTCTATTTCAAGGCATAGGTTCCTGGTTTGTAAAGCCAATTTATCTTCGCTTCGAAGAGTGAGGTAAGCCTCCTTGAGTTGTTTTTCATACTGTTTTAGCCAAGAATTGATCTTAGATAAGGCTTTGCGAAGACCTTGAAGTTCCTTGGCTAATGGAGTTTTACCTCGAAGAGATATGCCAACAGCTTTGGCTTCTTCTTTAAGATATGCAATTCGACCTTCGAGGTCAGATTTTGAGTAATGGGAAACATTGCTTTCTTCATCAGAACTTCTACAACCATAGATGTATTTTTCCTTGAATTCTGAAACTTCATCAAGAAGTGCATTGGGCACTTCCTTAAAACTCTCGTAAAGATCCATTAGGTAGTTCAAATGATGGACACTTTCTTGGTGATGAGAATACCATCTTAGATGAGAAGCTAAGGTTCGAAGGGTGAAATCCATTTGGGTTCGAACAAGTGTTGAAATATTCCATTCATGGCATAAGATGTGGCAACTCCATTCAAAATTAATTCGAGCCCTTGAATCTTGCAAAATGGATAAAGGGAGATGTGAAAAAGCAACTAGAAGCCTTTGAGCTTGGATGATCAAGCATGGGGAAGGTGACAGAATGGGTGGAGTATGTTTGAAAATGGGACCATTCCTGCACAATTGGTCTAATTTCAAAAAAGGGTCACTAATGTCCTTTGTGGGATCCACCACTTGAACTTTGGTGTCTGGGAAACCTAGTACAGAATGATCAAAAAGGAGTACTCTTTCTTTATAATCTTTCTCGAAAAGTTTGCATTTTGAGAGGAAAGCTGAGGAGTAGTGCTCATTGGAAAAATTTTCATGAGATGCCCTTACATATGTATGGATGGGGGGTCTACCTTGGGGAATTAAGATATTACCTCTTTGAAGCCTTTCACCAGGAGGACTGGTCGAAGAGATCAACCAGGCATTCAACAGATTCTGTTCTTGAGAAAGTCGGTTCGAAAATGGATAGTATGGTTTTATAAGCCTACTTCGAATGATCCCTTCAGCTTCAGAATATTCAAAGTTTGGGTGAATAACTGAAGGTACTGTGAGTGGGGTTTCGAGCTTCATGCCTTTGTGGTATCCTACCCCTTCACCATGGGAAATAGGTTGTTCCCAAGCAGGAGGAAAAGTTTGATTATTATAGATTGATTTTAAAGAGCTCGAAGTTGAACTTTGTCCTGATGAAGAGGCACTTGGTCGGTTTAGCATAGTATGTCATTTTTCCCACTTCGAATAGGTAAAGGGTTCAGGAGGAATCTCAGGGGGATCCCAATTAGTTCAGTGAGGAATTTCGGGACGTTTTGTTGATAGCATCACTTCTTTGGGAAGGTCTAAAGGGAAACAATCACTGACATTGAACGAAGATGGAAAAGAAGACATGATTAACGAAGTAAATTCGAAGTGACAAGCAGAGTTGGGGAGTCAAGGATTAAAGCAAATATAGCGGCTTATGTGAAAATAGGTGAAGATTGGGAGCTTTTAACCACAACAAGAAGGTTACGTAAAAGGTTTCAACTGCCTAACATGATCCAGCCACGATCATCATTATCTTTTTTTAATCAAAAGGAAAATGGCGCGGGGGGTAATGTTTGTGATGAAATATCCAACCAATATAAAGGTACCACGTGAGATTCGACGTGGCAGAAAAGCTGAATGAGTTGGATTCAATACAGGAGCAGTTATAACAGTTTTGCGGGTTCATTTTGTTCAGAATAATTAAATGACGAGGGACACATGTCAATCGTTGTGGAATAACTAAAAGGGCAGGTGTCAATGTGAGGATGTACCATGTGTAAGAGCAGTTCTCAGTTTGAAAAAAAGAGGGAATATTCAAACAAGATTACTGAGAAGCCTCGATGTCTATAAATAGAAGGAGTTTGTGTTCGAAAGAAGATCCTTCGATCAACATCAACATATACCTTTCAATACATTTATTGTATTTTTATCTAGACACTTAAATTTAGAAGTAGAATACCTTCGAAGTCATCTTCAAGGTTAGATTGTAGTCTGTTTTAGTTTAATAAAGTAGTCTATTGCTTTATTGTTCTATTTACTGTTTTTATTTAGGAGTAGTTATCTTGTAGTAAGTTCAAAGTGCTTCAATTGGTTACGTCTTTACACAATAAAAGTCCTTGTTAAGGCATCGAACGTCACCACAATCACCCTGGTGAGGCGCAGTTGGGATCACACACATTGGCAACTTGTTTGCCTGGTACGCTCGCACACATATATAATTTTACAACCAAACAATAGATAATGTAATATTATCTGTGAATGGAGGGGCTGTTCACCGAATATGAAAAGTAGCGAGGGATTTTTTATGAAATTGCAAAAAACGTGAATTTTTAGCTAAAATGCTGAATTTTAAGAGGCCTATGACCTAATATCCCTTCTTAAATTGGGTGGGGGGAAGCGGAATCTATATGGAAAAAATTGAGAAAAAAGCACACTCAAGCTAATTGAAAAGTATGAAAAAAATATATTAAATTAAAAGCAAGACCAACCTGAAGTGAACATACACTCCGCATCCACACAAATTCTCCGACTCCCTAAAATAGAAAACACTACCATCAGCCATGCATATAAATTAGCCTTTTAGGATTTAAACATGCTTTTTATAGAATTTTTTTTGTAGCACAGGCTATGAAATACGGACTCTTTGAAAAGGCCGTTGCACCTGCACGTACTCGGTATTCCATGGATTCTTTGAGTTCTTTTGGAGTGTGCTTGGGGTTTTTTTTTTGTTTTTTGGTAGCGTTCTTTTGAAAGAAAAAAAAACACAAGTTAGTCATACAATTTTGAAAACGGTGGGGGTTTAAAAGAGAAATAATAAAAAATAAAAACAGAAATTATCTAAGGTATACACTAATGCACTAATAGTTATAAAATAATTTGTATATACTATTATGTAAAAATATATTTTTAATATTTGATTCAAGTACTCTCGTCGCACCCGTATCCTTACTTTTTAAAAAATTAGCGAATCCCTCGCACCCGCACCCGCACCCGCATCCCCGTACCCAAATCTCCACACCCGTTCCGAAGCAACCTAGAGCATGGGTCAACACTGTAAAATTTTATGTAAAATTTGTAATCGATTTACTTTAATTTATTGATATTTTTCTATGTAACAATACCGGTGCAAAACACGAGTCAACGCTAGTGTTATCTATTTGGGGACCCTCATCGTTTTTGATTTATGCCCATGTTCTTGAGGCCTTAGGCTGCCTACAAGTTTGAACCATCATTTTCTGTCACACTCTGGTTACTTATTAATTTAACCTTACCATAAGCCTATGTTACATACTATCCACCTAATTCAATCAGCTCTATAAAATGGGTGAGGGCATTGGATCATTAACAAATTTAATCAATCAGAGGAACCCATGGAATCTAGGTGCTAAATAGGGAATGGAGCGCCATACATTCTGTGGTCCATACTTGAGATCACGGGTGGCAATTTTTGACCCGACACAAAAATAAACAAGTTTGGGTGATTCAAGGGCATGGGTCATAAACGAGTCGACCCATTTGACACGATTAATAAACGGGTTGGAGGGAGTCAACCCGTTTGACCCGATTAAGTATTTAAGTGTAATTGGGGTTTTTTTTTTTTTTTTAGTTCTAAAATTAATTTTTAATAATATGAAAGTCTAAAATACAAATAATATAAATAAGAATAAAAAAATATATATTTATTTAAAAAATTATTTATTTAATATATATATAAACTAAAATTATTTTTTTTTTGCTCACAAAAAAAAAGTAGCTACCAACTTACCAAACAAATAAATTTATATATAATAATTAATAATTAATGTAATAAAAAAATAATAATTAATACTCCCTCCGTCTCATTTTATGTGTCCCCCTTTCTATTTTGGTATGTCCTAAAATTATTGTCAATTTTCTTAAATTAGTATATAAATTTTACTTAGTTTCCCAAATTACCCTTCCTTACAATCAATACCAAAACAAAACAAAAAAGAAAGTGCAATGATTATGGGCAATTGTGGAAAGTAGGTGTAGATTCTTTTTGTCCCCTTAAATAGTTGAATTCCCAAAAAGGGACACATAAAATGGGACGGAGGGAGTAACTAATAAGAGAGAGAGGAAGCTGGAGCTTGAAAGCATTCATGCATCAAGCATTGCATAAAAAAAATAATAAATATAAAAATTAAATTTAATTAAAAAAAAAAAAGCAGCCCGCCAAGATTGCTGGATTGCGAGGGAGACAAATTAGTCAATTAGAAAAATACAACTGTTAATCTTGATTCTTGATGGATGGCAAGTGAAGAAATTTCTTTATATAGTTAGTAAAAATAATATTTCTTCTTATTCATTTTGTTTGGATGTCCTTGGGTGTTAAGTTTATAATAGTTGGATATTGCTATATTTGTAGTATTTTGATATTTAAGATGTACGTATTAATAATTGATACATTTAATAGAAGACTTGTTTATTTTCTTAGTAGGACTGTAAGCTTTTTTCGAATAATTAAACCGATCTAACCGGTCAATTTTCTTAAAATTGCCTACAAATAAAAAAGATCCGATCGTTCAAATTGGCAAAATCGACCAAAATGTGAAAAAATCGACCGAACCGACCACTTCAGTTTGTTTTCAAAACATGAAAAAAAATCGGAAAAAAAAATTCGATTCAATCCGATGAACCGAATTTAACTGAACCGAATCAAACCGAACTGATGACACCCTACACGGGTTAGACGGGTGACCCGTGTATAACCCGTCACGATTATGACGCGTTAAGAATGATACGATTATGACCCGACACGATAATAACCCGACACTACCCGATTGCCACCCCTACTCCATACCCGTAACTCTCTAGGATTACGTAGTCAATTTGGAATCTTGGATCAATCAATTTAATAGTGGTTCATATGTCAACAACTGACAACAAGTATTCTAACTTGTAGTCAATTTGGAATCTTGGATCAATCAATTTAATAGTGGTTCATATGTTAACAATTATTCTAACTTGATTGGAGCACAATGATTCAGTATAGCCATGACAAAAAAAAAAAAAAAAACTATCTAGACTTGGGACTATGGGTGGCAATCGGGTCGTGTCGGGTCCTAATCGTATCGGATCATTATCGTGTAGGGTCATTATCGTGTCGGGTTATAATCGTGTCATTCTTAACGTGTCGTAATCGTGTCGGGTCATACACGGGTCACCCGTTTAACCCGTGTAGAGTGTCATCAGCTCGGTTCGAATTTTTATTTTTGATTTTTTTCATGTTTTAAAAACCAACCAATTAAAGTGGTTGGTTCGTTCGATTTTTTTTGCCTTTTGGTCTATTTTGCCAATTTGGGCGATCGGGTCGGTTTTTGAGTTGTAGGTAATTTTAAGGAAACCAACCGGTTAGCTTGCTCGGTCATTCGAAAAAAGCTTACAGCCCTACTAAGAACACAAATAAGTCTTCCATCAAATTTATCAATTATTATTAACATATACATCTTAAATACCAAAAATACTACAAATATAACAATTTCCAACTATTATAAACTTAACACCCAATCACATCCAAAAAAATGAATAAGAAAAAAATATTATTTTTACTAACTGTATAAAGAAATTTCTTCACTTGTCATCCATCAATAATCAAGATTAACAGTTATATTTGTCTAATTGACTAATTTATCTCCCTTCCAATCCAGCAATCCTGGTGGGCTTTCTCCCTCCTTTTTTTTTATTTATTTTTTATTTTTTATGCAATGTTTGATGCATGAATGTTTCCAGGCTCCACCTTCCTCCCTCCCTTGTTAGTTATTAATTTTTATTTTTTTATTACACTAGTTATTAATTATTACATATAAATTTACTTGTTTGGTAAGTTAGTAACTACTCTTTTTTTTGTGAGCAAAAAAAAAAATTTATTTTATATATATATTTTTTAAAATTATATTTTTTTAATTCTTATTTATATTATTTGCATTTTAGACTTCCAGATTATTAAAAAAAAAAATTACAACTAAAAAAAAATGTTCCAAATGCATTTAAATACTTAATCGGGTCAAACGGATTAGACGGGTTGACCCGCTTTAATCCGTTTATTAATTGTGTCAAACGGGTCTACTCATTTATGATCCGTACGCTTATACGGGTCACCCAAACCCGTTTATTTTTGTGTTAGGTCGAAAATTACCACCCCTACTTCAGACACACCACAAGAAAAACGTTCTCACGAATGTACAAATAAGACACCACATGTAATAGTCTTGTAAATGTGAGATGCAAAATGCAAGTCATCTGAAATTACAGTAATTGATGTGCCTAAATGATTCAATTATGGCCACAAATTCTTTCATTTTTCTTCGGGTGACAGGGAATCTTGCAAGACTCACAAGTTAACCCACCACTATCAAGTCAAGCCCACCAGAATGAGTCAAGCCCTATTCAAACTCGGCTGCTCCAACAAGTTTATGGGTAGAATTCTTGCATATATTACACTAGGACTTTGTTCGGTTTATGAATTTTGTGGAAAAAAAAGAAGGAAAACGTTTTCCTTTGTTTGATACCAAGGAAAATTGTGAGAAAAATAGGAAGGAAAATAAAATATAGTGGAAAATAAACTAAAAATTTTGGATTTTGTGAGTCACTTTCATCCCTTTTAAAAATGGAGCATTTACCAAAAAGGACCTCAGTACACCATTTATTAAACTAAAGTACAAATTAGAAAGTGACTTAACAAAAAGAACAAAAAGTTGACAGTTGGTGCTCGCACGGTATAAGTGTGCGCACTATAGAATCTCCAATCAACAACCACCATCACCCCACGCGAGCGCGTCTTCTCCAAAGGCTGCTCGCACCATGCGAGCAGTGTATCGTATTATTTCTAATTTTGAAAAATGTTTTTAAACTTTAAACATTCATAACTTTTGACCTATAACTCCATTTTTCGCAAATTTTATACTGTTGGAATCGTGTCGACGAGAGCTACAAAACTAGTACCATTGTTGATATGTTTTGAGAAAAAAAATTTTCATGTTTTTATATACATGAATAATAAGTGAAATTTCACTTGATATACTTAAAATATTAAGTGAAATTTCACTCAATTTTAGAGCTTTAAAAAGCTCTCCCAAAAAAGCCCTAAATTTAATTTTTGCAAAGCCCATAAACTAGTTACCAAATGAATTAACATGAAATTGTGCTTTAAAAAAGAAGAAGCACCAAAATGGGGGCCAAACTAAGCCTTAATGTTCATGTACGAGTTAAGTGAAATTTCACTAAATATTCATGTAGGCATGGTGATTTGTTTTTTTTTTTTTTTAAACAATGCATATTTTGTTAAAATAAGCAAATTTCATAATCAATTATAAAACACAATTTTTCAACCAAAACAAATGCAGGAATTCTTGTTAAAATTTGTCTTTTTTTAATTTTATTGTTGATATGTTTTTGAGAAAATAGATTTTCATGTTTTTACATACATAAATAATAAGTGAAATTTCACTTGATATACATAAAATATTAAGTGAAATTTCACTCAATTCTAGAGCTTTTAAAAACTCTCCCCAAAAAAGGCCTAAGTTCCATTTTTGCTAAGCTCATAAACTAGTTACCAAATGAATTAACATGAAATTGTGCTTTAAAAAAGGAGAAGCACCAAAATGGGGCCAAACTAATCCTTAATGAGGTAGCAATGACTTTATTGCTATTCGTCTTTTTTTAATTTTTTTCTCAAAACATATAAATTTGACATACATAAATATTAAGTGACAATTCACTGAACCCGTACATGTCTTTTTCCTGAAAAACTTGAAGTTAAACTTAATATTCGTGTAGTCGTTCAGTGAAATTTCACTTAGTTTTCTTGTTTGGCAAGTGAAACTTCACTAACTAACTATCCCAAAAGTCACTAGAAGCAACTCTCTAGAGTTTAAAGTTCAATTTGATACTTAATTTGTTAAAAAGTCCCTCAAATGTCGATTTAAGTGAAATTTTACTTAATTTTCATGCACGAGTTTAGTGAAATTTCACTTAATATTCAAGTATGCTAAGTGAAATTTCACTCTCTTTTTTTCACACTACAATGCATATTTCGTTTTAAAAAAATCAAATTTCACAAATCAATTATAAAACATAGTTTTTCAACCCAAACAAATGCAAAATTCTTGTGAAATTTTACTAAAACTCTCATTAAGAACAAAGTGAACATTCGGTTTTTTTTTTTTCCTCACAACATATTAACTTGGCATACGTGAATATTACGTTAAAATTCAATAACCCATACATGAATATTATTTGAAAATTCTATTAGATTCGTCTGAAACATGATATGTAAAAATAAGTGTTTTTTTTCTTTTGTTCAAAAGGTATCAACAATGGTACTAGTTCTATAACTCTCGTCGACACGGTTCCAACGATATAAAATTTGTAAGAAGCAGAGTTGTAGATCAATAGTTATGGAGGTTTAAAGTTTAAAAATGCATTTTCAAAATGAATATCATATGGTACAGCCACTCACACGGTGTGAGTGGGATCTTCTATGGTACGTGCATTTATACCGTGTGAGCAATGGCTTAGATTTATTTTGTCCTTTTTAAAAAATGGTCAAAACAATTGAAATTTAAAACTTATAAGGGTTACTTAAGAGATTTTTCAATAATTATTTATTTGAAAATTCCTATCTTTTAATATTATTTAAGTATGCAAAAATATACAAAGAGAATTTGTTTTCCGGCCATGTATATGTAAATATAATGATTTATGCATTCGACTTGCCCACATAGTATATGATGATTCTCGTAGACTTTCCTAGAAAAATAACGGTTGCAATGGCAAGCAACAGGCAGTGCTATTTCCAAGTGAAACAAAATTTAAAAAAAAAAAAAAAAGGGGGCTTCAATTAGAGGTAAATGCATGAAATGGAAGGCCTTTTTGGAAAAAGGTTGTGCGAATTTTTATAATGGGAAGGACAAAGGGAGTCCATTCTTGTTAGTGGATGGGGTCACTTCAGTTCTTTGCTGGTAGGAAAGAAAGAGGAAAAAAAGTAATGGGTCCCCATGCTACTACTGATACAGTTGCTCTTGTTGCACAAACTGTAAAATAGAACAATATTATCAATAACAGTAGTTTTTGACGTTTTTTTTTGGGATGAGTCGTGGACTTAGTCGCTCTCTTTAAGACGTTTCGCGGCTCTGCCCAAGTTGTGCAAGTATTTCGGATGAAGGTCACGACGTCCCCACGATAAAGCAGTCCAGAAATCACTTCTGTCTCAAAAATCCTTGCACCGAGGAAGATCGAAAAACTCACACCCTTTCAGAAACAGTTGCTCAAAAATCAACTAGAAGACTGATCTCTATATATTATAAATCAAAGATATATGTATATATATATATATATCAATGTGGAGAAATAGATTTTCTGAACAATTTTCTTCTCTGTATTTTTTTCAATCGTTCCTCTCTGCTTGTATCTCTCTATATATAAAACTAAAAGAAGTCTTCTTGTTATATATATATATATATATATATGTGTAAACGATTTATAGCTTAAAACCAGGAGAGCGTTCCATCAAAAAGTAGGAAAGTTTAAACAAATCCGCAATCGTGTATACGTGTGAGAGAATGGCTCACTAACCAAGTCAATTCAAACTCATAAAGACTGATACTCATTGTTTTGTATATCTCTTTGATAAATATAGTGTAGGCCACTCTCATTATCACAAAATGAGACCTCAATTAGTCAATCACGTGGGACAAAGTTAGAGGCTACATATATATATAGGTCATTTTTATTATTATTTATTAAATACACATGTTCCAACAATCCCCACTTGTATTTTAAAAATAATTTAAGATCATCGAGCAACGTATCATAAGACTGTGCATAAGTAAAGATGTTTTTCAACTTGAACATTTACGTAGTGATAGTGCTTCCGATTATACTAGAGTAACCGTAGTTTTGAACTCTATCTCAGACAACACCACACACACTGTCCTACTAGGGTGAAGTTCAAAAACCAGCACTTTACGGCCGTGTGCTTATATCCCAGTATAGCGAATGATCTAGAGAATTTGCCCAAAATTTCATAGGAAGCGGCCTCACTTCCACATTCGCCTAGGTGAGTCCAACAAAGATACTCCTGTAGCTAGGTATCCCACTCCAAATGGAGTTTAGATCTCATTAAGAGTTATAAATAACTCAACCTTCTGTCCTTCAGGATGTCATGCTTCGTAGGGATATGGACTTGGAGTATTACCCCCATATATAGATATTAGCATGATTCCACTCATATCTCTTCATGACTTGTTACTACCCTTAGAACCTATTTCTTGGGATCTTCAGTCTATAGGTTGTGTTACTATCACAAGTGACTCAACTATCTAAGGGCTTTAGTCCCATCCCTTTCGAGGTTTTACACATCTTCTCTCCTGCTAGTCCTTTCGTCAAAGGATTAACCAAGTTCTCCTCAGACCGTACATAATCCACTCTTACAGCTCTAGAAGAGAGAAACTCTCTAATAGTGTTGTGCTTGCGACGTATTTGTCGCTTCTTGCCGTTATAGTAACGGTTCTCAACTTTTGCAATAGTCGCGGTACTATCACAGTGGATTAGGACAGCTGGTATCGGTCTCTCCCATAAAGGGGTATCTGATAGCAGATTTCTCAGCCAACCTGCCTCCTCACTAGCTATAGCTAGTGCTATCATCTCTGACTCCATAGTGGACTGAGCCAAAATAGTCTGTTTCTTAGACTTCCATGAAACTGCGCCTCCAGCAATACAAAAAATGTATCCACTACTGGCCTTGGAGTCATCTGATAGGGTTTTCTAATCAGCATCGCTATATCCTTTAAGGATAGCGGGAAACTTCTGATAGTGCAATTTTAGGTTCATCGTCCTTTTTAGGTAACGCATGACCCTTTCAATAGCATGCCAATGCTCCATACTAGGTCTACTAGTAAACCTACATAGTACTCCAACAGCATAAGTTATATCCGGCCTAGTGCAATCAGTAGCATAACGGAGGCTACCAATGATGCTCGCATACTCAGTTTGTTTAACACTGTTACCAGTGTTCTTGAACAATTTTACACTAGGGTCATATGGAGTACATGTTGGTTTACAGTTAAAGTAATTGTATTTCTTTAGAATATTCTCAATGTAATGAGATTGATCTAAAGAAAGTCCATTTTCTGACCTAGTAATATTAATTAATTCCAAGAATTACACTAGCTTCTCCTAAATCTTTCATAATAAAGTTGGCACATAAGAAAGATTTAACTTCATTAATGACATGAATATTTGATCCAAAAATAAGTAAGTCATCCACATATAAGCAAATAATAGTGCAAGTATTGTTTTCAAATTTGTAATAAATACACTTGTCACTTTCATTTATTTTAAAATCATTTGAGATGACTAAACTATCAAATTTATCATGCCATTGTTTAGGAGCTTGTTTCAAACCATAAAGAGATTTATCCAATTTGCAAACTTTATTTTCTTGACCAAAAATAATAAAACCTTCAGGTTGGTCCATATAAATTTCTTCTTCTAATTCACCATTTAAAAAAGTTATTTTAACATCCATTTGGTGTACTACTAAATCATGAATAGCAGCTAAAGCAAATAGTACACGAATAGAAGTAATTCTAGTGACAGGTGAGTAAGTATCAAAGAAATCAATATTTTCTCTTTGTCTGTAACCTTTAGCTACAAGACGTGCCTTATATTTATCTATCGTGCCATCGGGTTTCAATTTCTTTTTAAGAATTCATTTGCAACCTATTGCCTTACAACCAGGTAGAAGATCTACTAAGTGCCAAGTCTTATTTGATTCCAATGATTCCATTTCATCATTTATAGCTTCTTGCCATAAACCAGCATCTATAGAAGTCAAGGCTTCTTGGAGGATGTTAGGATCCTCCTCTAAGTTGTAGGTATAAAAGTTGGTTCCAAAATCTTTCGTGATTTGGGCTCTCTTACTTTTTTTAGGTTCAAGTTCATATTCATTTGATTCTACTAATCTAGGTATATCATATGATGTTGAACCCCCACTATTTTTAAATTTAAAAGGAAATTTATTTTCGAAAAAATCAACATCACTAGATTCAATTATAACATGATTCTTTAAGTCATAAAATCTATAAGCCTTACTATTAATAGCATAACCAATAAAAACACATTCATAAGCTCTACTAGCTAATTTGGACCTTTTTGGGTCTGGAATTCTAACATACGCCAAACAACCCCATGTTCTAAAATAATCCACATTAGATTTTCTTCTTTTCCAAAATTCATAAGGGGAAATATTAGTTTTAGAGTTAGGAACTCTATTTAATACATGACAAACAGTTAATAATATTTCCCCCCACCAATGCGAAGCTGCCCCTGAATTTAATAAATAGCAATTACTAATTCAGTAAAAGTCCTATTTTTTCTTTCAGCTTTTCCATTCATTTCAGGGGAATAAGGGGCAGTTTTCTCATGAATGATTCCATGAATTTTGTATAAAGCAATAAATTCATCAGAATCATATTCTTGACCTCTGTCACTACGAAATCTTTTAATTTTCCTATTAAAATGATTTTCAATCTCATTTAGGAAAATTTTGAACATGTCAATAGCTTCACTTTTATTTTTCATAAGATAAACAAATGAATAATTTGAACTATCATCAATAAAAGTAATAAATTACCTTTTTCCATTTCTAGTTAAAATTCCTTCATATTCACAAATATCTGAATGAATTAACTCAAGAGGTTCAGATTCCCTAGTGACAGATTTATGTGGTGTTTTAGTGATTTTTGCTTGGCTACAAAATTCACATTTGTCAAATTCATTTAAAGACAATTGTGGAATATATCCTAGACTACTCATATTTTTCACTAGCCTTTTATTCACATGACATAATCTTGCATGCCAAATATTAAAAGAACACATGTAAGCAGAAGAAGAAACTTTATTAAAATCAACATTTAATTTAAACATGCCCTCAATTGCATAACCCTTTCCAACAAACACTCCACTCTTAGTTAAAGTAAAAAGATCAGCCCCAATAGTTTGAGTAAAGCCAACCTTGTTCAGAAGATAGCCCGAAACAAGATTTTTCCTCATTTTCTGGAGTGTGCAAGACATCCTTCAAAACGACAGTCTTTCCAGAAGTAAACTTCAATTCAACCTCCCCAATGCCAGCAACAGTAGTGGTGTAGGAATCACCCAACAACACTTTCTTGTCCTTAGCTTCAGAATAGGATTTGAACATGTCTCGGTCATAGCAAACATGGCGAGAGGCGCCAGTGTCTACCCACCACCCCTCGGATCTGTCACGCCCCGATGTAGCATAAATAAGGAAAACGTTTAATTTCCTTTATGGACCCGTAAGTCGCGACAGTTTGAAGGATCGATTCCGTCCCAAACGTTGAACAACAAAAACATAATAATCAGAGCAGAGCAATCAAGGCTTACAAATATTTTTCTAACTTATTACATATTACAGCACGGGGTCAACTAAGGCACAAGCCGCCTTAAAACAAAATACAAACTAATGTCTATTACAGTCATCCTTATTACAGAATTCAGTTTAACTTAAAACATATAACAGTAAACTCTTCATCAGATAGTTGTTCTCAGTTTGCATAGTCATAGGAACCGGCATAATCATAACCTAAAAAGCCTGAACACGAATATCCAGGACGCATCAACGTCGTCAGCTTCAAGAAGCTGGTGAGTATTAAAAACATAACTTTGAATGTAACACATACTCATTTACCATTTTTCAAATCTCATTAAGTCCACAAGTTTATATTAAGATAAAGAGTTCGTTTTAGAAAACAACCACAATCTTATTTAAAAGATAAATTCACATATATGTGACCGTGTATGAGAACAATGCATCATCTCATCTTACCGACTCTTTTCTCTCGACAAAGCCCAACAACCCACCATCACACACTGGTATCTTTGAAATACTCTGATAGCCACACTTTAGCACATGGGTGCCAGGGAATGTCCAGTTTGCCTCACACTTTGGTCCGGGGTACCAGGGTGTCACGCCCCGGAGCAGCATAAATAGAGAAAAATAAATTTCCTTTATGGGTCCATAAGGAATGACAGGTGAAAGTCACTAATAATCCACACCACGCAGTACTAGTCCAAAAAAACAACAGTAATCAACTGAAAATAGCACAAAGTGCTAACTATTACAAACTATCAGAGTATGGTCCACAGGATCACAACAGGTCTGAAGACAACAAATGCCCAAGTACCCATTAACAAAAGTTTAACAGAACAACTGAAATTAAATCTAATTATAACATCTTCAGTCTTCAACTGGCATAAGGATAATCCTTCCTGGCGTAACCATCATCGGTGGGGCCCTCCTCTGGGTAATATTCATCAGTGTACTGGTCCTTACCTGCAGAATAAGGGGCAGGATATTCTGGACGGGGAATGTCCAGGCAATAAAAAGGCCGTCAGCTTACTGAGAGCTGAGTGAGCATAAACTAACGAGGTACCAGTTATCTGAAGTAAACACAAGATGATGAAAACACGGTTTAACATCTTATAAAAAAAAATAACATTATCTTGTTCCTCTATTCATTCTTGTAAACCGACCCTTATCGTCTTGTTACTCAAATACCGAACTCAACAGACTCTGATATCATGAACAGACTCAATCGTTTAACTCTAGGGATACACCCTTATTCTGTCCATCGCTTTTAAGAGCATATGAACAGCTCACCGCATGTCATGGACTCCACGTCAGTCTGTCCCCAGCTTTTAAGAACAATGGTCCTGTTCACCGCATTTCAGGGATATAACGTTTCGAACAAGGCATATCAATCTATTGCCACGACTCAACGTCATCTACTAGTGATCCCAGCTCACCGCTTTTAAGAACAATGGTCCTGTTCGCCGCTTTTAAGAGCATATCACAGATCATCCAGTCTATCTTAAGACTATTTGGTCCAGCTCACCGCTTTTAAGAGCATATGCACAGCTCACCACTTTTAAGAGCATATCATGACCGAACGTCCATCCACGTACCATTCCCAGAACTTACCAAACCTACTTACGTTCCATTCTACATCGACACATGACAAACTCCCAATGTGGCCTGACTACTCGGATTAAAAGAAACGGATATCGAACTCATATCAGGAACAACACGTCAACCCACGTCTTCATATTACTTTTTATTCATTATCCATAAATCTTTGGTGTCACATTACTCCTGTCTACCCCATAATCGCATAATGGAATAATCCCGAATCAGAAATCGAACAACTAAACCTCTTATATAATAAACGGGCAAAAGAATCCATGTACTGATCATGTCAATCGATTGGAACAAAAGTTCAATCGATTGGAACAAAAGTTATGTCAATCGATTGAGAAATATGTCAATCGATTGGAATAATGTCAATCGATTGGAATCCTATTCAATCGATTGGGATGCAACTGATGTCAATCGATTGAGATTTATGTCAATCGATTGGAACTACGTCTTCTCCAGCAGATTGTAAAAACAGCATATATAAACGTGCACTACATGCATTTAACTCATCTAAACATCGTAATAACTTGCATAAACATCACATAAAGAGACCAAGTGAGTTAGAACTCACCTAGGGTGCGTTTGGGTGTGTTTAAAGCTTGAAACCAACTTCTCTCTCTCTCTTTCTTCCTTCTCTGTCCAGCCTTCTCTCTCTCTGTCTCTTCCTTTCTTCTTTCTTCTTCTTTCTGTCTTCTTTCTTCTTCTTCTCCCAGCTGCCGAAGGAGTGAGTGTGTGTGAGGGTGTGTATATATGTATAGATATAGATATATGTATATGTATAACTCAAGAGTATGCCTCTCCCTCTCTCAAGGTCTGAAAAACAGCCCCAAGGCCACTAAATGAAACATATATATAGACATAAGGGAGTGCCACGCGTTTAAAGCTGAAGGAAAGAAGAAAACATTTCTCAGCTTATGTCAATCGATTGAGACACCAGTCAATCGATTGGCAACAGATATTTGTAGTCAATCGATTGGAAACAATGTCAATCGATTGAGATGAATAGCAATCGATTGGAAAGTTTGACACGTCATCACTTTTAGTCGGTAGAATGTAAATCGATTGGGATAACTTATCAATCGATTGGTATCAAAAAGTGTCAATCGATTGGGAATATGTCAATCGATTGGTATCAAAATTCACCAAAAGGAAGAGAAAGTTTATACGAATATAGAAATGAAATACCGGGTCTTATTAAAATACCAAAATACAGGGTATTACATCATCCACCACTCAACAAAAGATTTCGTCCTCGAAATCAAAAGCAACAAGGTCTAAAACAAAAACGAAAACTTCTCGCGCATCTCTGACTCTAGTTCCCACGAAGCTTCTCCTTCATCATGATGCTTCCACTGAATCTTGACTAACGGAATCTCTTTGTTCCTGAGTTTCTTGATTCCTCGATCTAGAATACGAACAGGTCCTTCATTGAACGTAACGTCGCTGTTGACTTCGATATCCTCAAAGTTGATCTCGTGCGCTGGGTTGTGAACACACTTCCTCAACATACTGATGTGAAAAACGTTGTGCACTCCTGACATCTTTGGTGGCAACGCAAGGCGATAAGCAACTTTTCCAACACGCTCCAGAATCTCGAATGGTCCGATGAAACGTGGCGATAACTTGCCCCTTTTCTGACCAAATCTGACGATTCCTCGAACAGGTGAAACCTTGAGTAATACGTGATCTCCAACGACAAACTCCAAGTCTTTGCGTCGCTTGTCAGCATAACTCTTGTATCTGGTCTGAGCTGTCTTCATCTTCTCACGTACAACTTGAATCTTCTCACTGGTTTCTCGTACCATCTCTGGCCCAAGAAGTTGACTATCTCCGACTTCGGTCCAACATAGCGGCGATCGGCAAGGTCTTCCATACAAAGCTTCGAATGGCGCCATATCTATGCTCGAATGATAACTATTATTATAGGCGAACTCAATCAAAGGTAAGTGTATCTCCCAAGAATTCTCAAAATCAATGACACAAGCTCGTAACATATCTTCCATCACTTGATTAACTCGTTCCGTCTGTCCATCTGTCTGTGGATGAAAAGCTGAACTCAAGTTCAATGTCGTTCCCATCGCTGTCTGGAGACTCTTCCAAAATTCTGCAGTAAAGCGCGAATCTCTGTCTGACACAATAGATACAGGCACTCCATGTAATCGTACAACGTGTTGTAGATACATTCGGCTCAAACGTTCTACTGAGTATGTCATGCTATAGGCAATAAAATGTGCCGTCTTAGTAAGTCGATCCACGATTACCCATATAGCATCGTGATTCTGCTGTGACTTCGGCAATCCTACCACAAAATCCATGGTTATGTGTTCCCATTTCCATTGAGGAATAGGTAACGGCTGTAACAATCCAGGTGGTCTCTGATGTTCTGCCTTTACTTGTTTACAAGTAAGACACTGAGAAACATACTCTGCCACATCTCTCTTCATTCCTTCCCACCAAAAATTTCTCTTCAAGTCTTTGTACATCTTCGTACTTCCGGGATGAATAGTCATTCGTGACTTATGTGCTTCATCCAATATTTCCTTCCGGAGATTTCCTTCATTAGGTACACAGAGTCTACCTTTACATCGTAAGGCTCCGTCGGTACTAATACTCCAGACTTCTGGTTCCTTGGCTGACATCTTGGCGAACCATAACTTCAAATCTTCTGTTGTCTGCTGAGCCTCTTTGATACGACTGATCAAAGTTGGTTGTACCATAAGACATCCAAAATGTTGTCCTTTCATTGGCTCCACTGGCTGAAGATCAAATTCAGCAATTTCTTCCAATGCTCTCCATTCTCTAATTAGTAATGCAGCGATCACTAATCGAGGTTTACGGCTCAAAGCATCTGCTACTACGTTTGCTTTGCCGGGATGGTATTGCAAAGAAAAGTCATAGTCTTTGAGTAACTCCATCCATCTCCGCTGTCGCATATTCAACTCCTTTTGAGAGAACAAATACTTCAGACTCTTATGATCGGAAAATAAGTCAAACTTTTCTCCATAGAGATAGTGTCTCCAAATTTTCAATGCAAACACTATTGCTGCTAATTCCAGATCATGCGTCGGATAATTCTTCTCATGTACCTTCAATTGTCTTGATCCATATGCGATAACATTTCCATCTTGCATAAGCACACATCCAAGTCCTTGGTACGATGCATCACTGTAGATCACGTACTTTTCTCCACTCTTAGGTAATGCGAGTACTGGTGCAGAAGTCAATCTTTCTTTTAACTCCTGAAATGCACCCTCATGCTTGTCTGTCCATTCATACTTCGTCTCCTTGTTAAATTCGTCAATGGTCCTGCTATCTTGGAAAATCCTTCTACAAATCTTCTGTAATATCCTGCTAAACCGAGAAAACTTCTGACTTCGGTTGCATTCGTCGGTCTGTTCCAGCTTAAGACTGCATCAATCTTAGATGAGTCTACCGAAATACCTTCCTGGGATATAACGTGTCCCAAGAATTTGACTTCCTGTAGCCAAAACTCACACTTGCTGAACTTTGCATACAACTTACTATCTCGAAGTGTTTGCAAGGCAACCTGTAAATGCTCCTTGTGATCCTCTTCTGTCTTTGAGTAGATCAGTATATCATCAATGAACACAATAATGAACTTATCCAGATATAGTCTGAATACTCTATTCATCAAGTCCATAAATACTGCTGGCGCATTCGTCAATCCAAAAGGCATAACTAAAAACTCGTAATGCCCGTATCTTGTCCTGAATGCAGTCTTTGATACATCCTCTGATCGAACTAACAGCTGGTGATATCCAGAACGCAGATCGATTTTGGAAAAGATCCTAGATCCTTGTAACTGGTCGAATAGATCATCTATTCGAGGTAACGGATATCTATTCTTAATCGTAACCTTGTTCAACTCCCTGTAGTCTATACAGAGTCGAAGTGTTCCGTCCTTCTTCTTTACAAACAGAACTGGTGCTCCCCAAGGCGACGTACTCGGTCGAACAAATCCTAGATCTTCGAGTTCTTGAACTTGCTTCTTCAATTCCAACATCTCGGTTGGTGCCATCCTATATGGAGTCTTAGAAATAGGCAATGTACCAGGTACTAATTCCATACAGAAGTCTATTTCTCTTTTCGGTGGAAGTCCTTTAATATCCTGAAATACATCCTGAAAGTCTCGTGCAATAGGAATTTGATCCATCGTAAGCTCCGTACTTGTACTAATGATCGTAGCCAAACTACTCGTAAGAAACAGGTCGCTTGTCGGTTGACAATGAAATCTGATCGTCGGCTTTCCTTGTATTGGAAATACAATCGTCCTAGTAGGGCAATCCAAATTGGCACTGTACTTAGTTAACCAATCCATCCCTAGGATAACATCAAATTCTGACATCGACAGAACTACCAAGTCTGCGGAAAGATTCCTATCTCCCAAAGTCAAAGGGCAATCTCTACACACTTTACTCAACTTAACTGTCACTCCCAATGGTGACACAGCATTCAGTGTTGACTCAAGTGTCTGGGGTTCTAAACCCAACTGACGCACAATCTTAACAGCAATAAAAGAACGTGCGGCTCCAGTATCAAATAAAGCTTTAACTGGACTATGAAAGAGTACAAGTGTACCTTCCAAATGTTGCTGCTCATCAGCATTAAAGCCTGCTCCTTCCGGAATAATAGCGTTCATCCTCGTCTGATCAGGAGGTCCTTGAATTCCTTGCACTGGTGCCCCGTAGTATCCTCCTCGTGGCGCACGACAATCCTTGCTCACGTGCCCTGGTTTGTTGCAGTTGCGACAGACGATATCTGGCCTGCGATTAGATCTATGGGCTGTGCAGTTCCTTGCAATATGTCCTGGCTTTCCACAGTTAAAACATCCTCCACTATTGCTGGGTGGGGCTGTTAGTAATGCCTGTGGCTGTGACCCCTGCTGGCGATATTGTTGAGGTCGATTATAACTCTGCTGTGGTTTCCTGGTTCCTTCCCAGATTCTCTTGTTTCCTTGAAAATTTTCCTGAGGTCTCCATCCTTGGGTATTTCTCGGTGGTCGATTATGGAAATTCCTCTGTTGAAACCCTCGTGACGACTGAGGTCGATTTGTCTGTGATTGCTGTACTGGATTAGCATCCTTTTCTAATCCTGTAGCAAATCTAACAATTTCCTCATACGACTGGTTCAGATGACCAACCATCATATGTCTAAGGTGGGGGTTCAGTCCTTGGTGAAATCTCTTAACCTTCTTTTGCGGCGTGTCTATCATGTGCTGAGCAAATCTGGATAAACGCTCGAACTGTGTTGTGTATTCTCGTACATTCCATCCTCCTTGGATCAAATTGAGAAAGTTCCTTTCCTGTTGATCTCTCTCATCTTCTGGAAAATACTTATCCAAAAATCTGCCTTTGAATGTCTCCCACGACATAGCTCTAGCGGCATCGATCCCAACAGTGGCTTGCTCAGCTTCCCACCAATCTGCGGCGGCATAGGTGAGTTGAAACGTAGCAAGGCGACGTTTCTCTTGTTCATTGCATTCCAATGCTCCAAATATTAACTCCATCTCTCTTATCCATTGCTCTGCCTTCCATGGTTCTGTTAGTCCATCAAACTTTTCGGGACGTAGCCCACGAAAATTTGCTAACAGCTTATCTCCAGTCTGTCTTGGTGGCGGGGGTACAAAAGGTCTCTGGTGGGTGGAGTGATTATAAGTATCCCCCACATGCTCCATCCTCTGCATAAATGCTTCAAAAATTCCCGTCGGATCCATCCCTTCCGGTATAGGTGCTCCATTACGTGCTTGGTGATTTCTCAAGGGTCCTACCATGATGATAACGAGTATCGCCTACAAACGACATATTGATCAGCTGAAAGTCTTCACGTAGAAACGAACTCAAGATAGAACAAGAACAGTAAAACTAACCATTCTACTAAACAACACATCACAACGCAATAACCAAAAATATAACAAAAGTACTGCTCGTATATATATATATATCAAAAGATGTACCGTATAGTACACACTAGTCAAACCGTGTACCATATGGGACAAGAGTTACAACAACTAAAGTCAGCTAATACTATACAAAGCTATGGTCAATAGCTATCTCTCAAGCTCCCAAAAATCTAGTGGACAACATGTCCTAATATAAACTAACAAAATCTACACCCTGCCGATCCTGACTCAAAAGTCGTCAGCATCTGATCCTGCTGGTGGTGCCTCATCCTCTGGGTCTATATCCATCTCCTCGAGTGGATCATCCTCAACTGGTGCGACAAGATCTCCAACTACTACCCCTATATCCCAATCCTCTATCATCTCTGCATCATCGTCCTCCATTACGTCTACTATCGCCTGGTTAGCGACATCAACAGCTACTGCAGCAAAACCGTCAGCTATGTCAAGAGCTCCTGCTATAGCCACCTCTCCCATAACAAAATCTGCTGGCTGTGCTATCATCTGAGCTATCCATCCTACTGCCATATCGGCCATGGCTGCCATATGCATAATCGGTCCGGCTGGTATCTGAAGCACAACTGGTACCTCTGGCACAACTATCTCCTCGGGGTCATCCTCCTCATCTACTACTACGTCTGCCTCAATAGCCTCTGGGTCTGGTACGGGATCCTCCGGCTCAAACTCTGGCTCCTCGGGGTCATCCTCAGGTTCATCATCACCTGCATGCTCATCCTCTACTGGGTCCTCGTCATCTATCGGCTCCTCCTCTCCATCTCCGTCCATGTCCTCATCGGGATGCTCATCCTCAGGCTCTAGATCCTCCTCATCCTCAATCGGCTCAGGCTCTGGCTCTGGGACAGGTACTGGTGATGGTGGAGCTGCTGCTGCTGCTGCTGGTGCAACTACGGGCTCTGGCGGACCGGCTACAATAGCTCTCAACTCAATCTCATCCATCTCTGGCTTACTCAAAACTAGTCGCAACATCTCCTGGCAAATGTCTCTGCCAACTCTCGCTAAGTGGTAAGCATCCATGCGCATCTGGGTCGGGTGAGTACTCCTGGTCACATAAAGCGCTCTCCACATGTCCTCCTCTAAATGTCGACTAGCTATCTGGCACACACGCTCATGATAAAACTCTGGGTCAGCTGGCTCCACGGTATCTCCATGGATAATATGTCCTCCATAAGCATCGGTAACAAACAGGTGAAACTCTGGATCCATGCTATCCTGCAAAGGAAACTATCTATCGTCAGGAAGACGAACTTATCTTATACTCATATCTCATCTCAAAGAATCTTAATACACTAGGACCAGATGGTGTGGAATGATCGGTGAACGACAGTATCACTCCCCTAGAGTACCAAACTCAGGCTCTGATACCAAAAACCCTGTCACGCCCCGGAGCAGCATAAATAGAGAAAAATAAATTTCCTTTATGGGTCCATAAGGAATGACAGGTGAAAGTCACTAATAATCCACACCACGCAGTACTAGTCCAAAAAAACAACAGTAATCAACTGAAAATAGCACAAAGTGCTAACTATTACAAACTATCAGAGTATGGTCCACAGGATCACAACAGGTCTGAAGACAACAAATGCCCAAGTACCCATTAACAAAAGTTTAACAGAACAACTGAAATTAAATCTAATTATAACATCTTCAGTCTTCAACTGGCATAAGGATAATCCTTCCTGGCGTAACCATCATCGGTGGGGCCCTCCTCTGGGTAATATTCATCAGTGTACTGGTCCTTACCTGCAGAATAAGGGGCAGGATATTCTGGACGGGGAATGTCCAGGCAATAAAAAGGCCGTCAGCTTACTGAGAGCTGAGTGAGCATAAACTAACGAGGTACCAGTTATCTGAAGTAAACACAAGATGATGAAAACACGGTTTAACATCTTATAAAAAAAAATAACATTATCTTGTTCCTCTATTCATTCTTGTAAACCGACCCTTATCGTCTTGTTACTCAAATACCGAACTCAACAGACTCTGATATCATGAACAGACTCAATCGTTTAACTCTAGGGATACACCCTTATTCTGTCCATCGCTTTTAAGAGCATATGAACAGCTCACCGCATGTCATGGACTCCACGTCAGTCTGTCCCCAGCTTTTAAGAACAATGGTCCTGTTCACCGCATTTCAGGGATATAACGTTTCGAACAAGGCATATCAATCTATTGCCACGACTCAACGTCATCTACTAGTGATCCCAGCTCACCGCTTTTAAGAACAATGGTCCTGTTCGCCGCTTTTAAGAGCATATCACAGATCATCCAGTCTATCTTAAGACTATTTGGTCCAGCTCACCGCTTTTAAGAGCATATGCACAGCTCACCGCTTTTAAGAGCATATCATGACCGAACGTCCATCCACGTACCATTCCCAGAACTTACCAAACCTACTTACGTTCCATTCTACATCGACACATGACAAACTCCCAATGTGGCCTGACTACTCGGATTAAAAGAAACGGATATCGAACTCATATCAGGAACAACACGTCAACCCACGTCTTCATATTACTTTTTATTCATTATCCATAAATCTTTGGTGTCACATTACTCCTGTCTACCCCATAATCGCATAATGGAATAATCCCGAATCAGAAATCGAACAACTAAACCTCTTATATAATAAACGGGCAAAAGAATCCATGTACTGATCATGTCAATCGATTGGAACAAAAGTTCAATCGATTGGAACAAAAGTTATGTCAATCGATTGAGAAATATGTCAATCGATTGGAATAATGTCAATCGATTGGAATCCTATTCAATCGATTGGGATGCAACTGATGTCAATCGATTGAGATTTATGTCAATCGATTGGAACTACGTCTTCTCCAGCAGATTGTAAAAACAGCATATATAAACGTGCACTACATGCATTTAACTCATCTAAACATCGTAATAACTTGCATAAACATCACATAAAGAGACCAAGTGAGTTAGAACTCACCTAGGGTGCGTTTGGGTGTGTTTAAAGCTTGAAACCAACTTCTCTCTCTCTCTTTCTTCCTTCTCTGTCCAGCCTTCTCTCTCTCTGTCTCTTCCTTTCTTCTTTCTTCTTCTTTCTGTCTTCTTTCTTCTTCTTCTCCCAGCTGCCGAAGGAGTGAGTGTGTGTGAGGGTGTGTATATATGTATAGATATAGATATATGTATATGTATAACTCAAGAGTATGCCTCTCCCTCTCTCAAGGTCTGAAAAACAGCCCCAAGGCCACTAAATGAAACATATATATAGACATAAGGGAGTGCCACGCGTTTAAAGCTGAAGGAAAGAAGAAAACATTTCTCAGCTTATGTCAATCGATTGAGACACCAGTCAATCGATTGGCAACAGATATTTGTAGTCAATCGATTGGAAACAATGTCAATCGATTGAGATGAATAGCAATCGATTGGAAAGTTTGACACGTCATCACTTTTAGTCGGTAGAATGTAAATCGATTGGGATAACTTATCAATCGATTGGTATCAAAAAGTGTCAATCGATTGGGAATATGTCAATCGATTGGTATCAAAATTCACCAAAAGGAAGAGAAAGTTTATACGAATATAGAAATGAAATACCGGGTCTTATTAAAATACCAAAATACAGGGGTAATACCTATTGAAACTATAGTAGGTTTGAACAGATCCAAAACTGCTTTGTTTGTGGTAGATGCTAGTCCTAGTTATCATGCCTTATTAGGAAGAGATTGGATTCATGCTAACAAATGTGTCCCTTCTTCAATGCATCAGAAACTGTTGCTTGTGAAGGAAAACTGTGAAGTCGAAACAATAAAGGCTGATACTCAGCCTTTTCATACAAGTTCTAACTGTGTCGAAGCTCAATTGTATCAAGAGAATGTTAAACCAATTTATCTTAAAGAATCAGAAGACGAATCCCCAGAAAAAAAATTGGGATATTTTGGCTGATATGCCGTTTGGTTCTTTGGAACCATTAGGTGATGACAAAATGGTTTAATGACTCATATGCCTATAGAAATGGGAGATATAGAAGAGACCATTCAACTGGTCTTACAAAAACTAATGATGGCAAATTTAGAGTCAAGAATTGAGAAAGATTCGACCATAAACTGGTCAGACTATATCTTCGAAGAAGATTCACAAGAATTAAAGGATGTTGGTAAAGAAGAATTATCTGTATTGCCAGAAAATTCGATACAAGAAGTGTCACAGGATCCTCTATTGGAAATCAATTTAGGATCAGATCAACAAAAGAGAGTTACTTATTTATGTGTTAAACTTGGAAAGTGTGACCAGTATAAATTGGTCGAATTATTGAAAGAATTTCGAGACTGCTTTGCTTGGGATTATGATGAATTGTTGGGACTCGAAAGAAGCTTGGTAGAACATAGACTGCCTATCAAAGCTGGTTACAAACCAGTAAAGCAGCAACCTCGAAGGATGAGTCCAGAGGTCATTATGAAGATTAAAGAAGAAATCGAAAGGTTACTCAAGGCGGGATTCATTAGAACTGCCAGGTATGTTGAATGGCTTTCGAATGTTGTTCCAGTTATGAAGAAAAATGGTAAATTAAGAATCTGTATTAATTATAGAAATCTTAATTTAGCCACACCTAAAGATGAATATCCTATGCCAGTAGTTGATTTATTAATTGATAGATCTGCTGAAAGTACCATAATGTCTATGATGGATGGTCATTCATGATATAATCAAATATGTATTGCCGAGGAAGATATTCATAAGACTGCATTTAGATGTCCAGGCAGTATAGGTACCTTCGAATGGGTACAAATGCCCTTTGGTTTGAAAAATGAAGGGGCTACTTATCAGAGAACTATGAATGTTATTTTCCATGACATGATTGGAACATTTTTAGAATGTTATATAGATGATATAATTGTTAAATCTAAAACATTCGATGATCATATCATACATATGAAGTCAACATTCGAAAGAATGAGATTTTCAAACTTAAATTAAATCCATTAAAATGTGCCTTGGGGTTAATACTGGAAATTTTCTAGGATATTTGGTGCATGAAAAGGGAATTCAAGGGGATAAGAATAAGGCACAAGTAATTATTCGAAGTAAACCCCCCTCGACCAAAAAAGAATTGCAAAGATTCTTAGGACAAGTTAATTTTATTAGAAGATTCATTTCCAATACTGCTGGGAGAACTTTGATTTTTTCTCATTTGTTGAAATTGAAGGACCATGAAGAATTGAAGTGGGAAGATAAACATCAGACTGCCTTTCAAGCCTTGAAGGATTATTTGGTAAAGCCACCAGTGTTAGTGCCTCCAAGGAAAGATAGGCCTATGAAGTTATATATCTCAGCAGCAGAAGCATCAATTGGGGTCTTATTAGCCCAGGATAATGATGATAAAAAAAGAGCAAGCTGTGTATTACCTTAGTAGGTTTTTAAATCCTGTTGAATGCAAATATTCCTTTATGGAAAAACTATGTTTGTCTTTGTACTTTATAGTTATGAAATTAAGATATTATCTTCTTCCTACTGAAGTCTATGTGATTGCTTTGTTTGATTTAATCAAATATATGTTGACTCGACCTATTCTGAGAAATTGAATTGGTAAATGGATTTTGGCCTTGTCAGAATTTTGTTTTATGTACCACAAAAGGCAGTGAAAGGCCAAGCCTTAGCAGATTTTTTGGCTAATCATCCAAACTGCCTCAAAACAGAAGAAAATTATGAAATTGGACATATAATCATTAGTCCATGGAAATTATGGTTTGATGGTTCAAAAACTGAATTTGCTGCAGGCATTGATTTTATTATTGAATCACCTGAGAAGATTAAAACCAAATATGGCTATAAACTTGATTCGAATCAATGTACCAATAATCAAGTTGAGTATGAAGCCCTAATAATGGGTCTTGAGACCTTGTTAAATCTTAAAGCTACATTTGTAGATGTATTTGGAGATTCCCAGTTGGTTATAAATCATATGAATGGGATATACAAATGTATGAGCAGTACATTGAAAATATATTATGATACTACAATGGACTTATTATCCAGATTCGATAATGTGAACCTGCTGCATGTTCCTAGGAGTTTTAATGAGGAAGCCATTGACGTGGCTCAGAAGGCATCTGGATTTAGAACAAATGTTGAAGATATCGAGATGGAGCAAGTTACTTATAGAAAATTATTGCCAATATTGGCGGATAGATTACCTTCTATTGATATTTCAAATGTAGAAATTCATGATGATTGGAGAAAGCCAATCATAGATTATCTCTCAGGATTTAATAAAAAGCATGATCGAAGTATAAGGTTGAAATCTGTCAATTACATTATGTACAGTGGAAAATTGTTCAAAAGAGGAAGTGATGGATTATTGCTGGAATGTTTGAGCAACCTCGAAGGAATAGAAGCTATAGCTCAGATGCATAAGGGATTATGTGGAGCTCATCAATCTGGAGTTAAGATGAGATGGTTACTTCGAAGGCATAACATTTATTGGCCAACCATCTTAAAAGATTGTATTGAATTTGCCAAAAGGTGTCAAGAGTGTCAGAAACATGGTCCTTTGAAGCATTTACCCACTGTTGATCTTCAATATGTGATAAAACCTTGGCCTTTTAGAGGTTAGGCTATGGATGTGATAGGAAAAATTAGTCCCGTTTCTTCGAAAAGTCATGGATTCATTATTCTAACCACAAATTATTTCACTAAATGGCAGAACCTATGCAGACTGTGACTCAGACAATGGTTATCAAATTTTTAGAAAGTATAGTTTACAGATTTGGTATTCCTCAAACCATTGTCTCTGATAATGCCTCTATATTCAAAGGAGATGTGGTTGCTTTTGCAAACAAATTGGGAATCACAATGTCAAAATATTATGCTCAATCTAATGGACAGGCTGAAGCCACCAACAAGGTCATAAAGGAAAATATGGCTAAAGTCATAAAAAATAATCCAAGGATATGGCATGAGATTTTGCCAGAAGTTTTATGGGCATATAGGACTTTGAAGCAAACAAGTACAGGGGTGTCTCCTTATGCTTTAACTTTTGGTCATGAGGCAGTTCTGCCAATTGAGATAAAGGTTAATTCTCTTCGAGTTATGAAGCAGAATCAATTATCTTTGGATGATTATCAAACATCAATGGCTATTGAATTGGAAGACATTGATGAAGAGAGAATCAACGCTCTCAATAATATCCTGATACAGAAAAGAATAGTAGCAAAGGGGTATAATAAGAAAGTGCAACCAAGGACCTTTGATGAAGGAGATTTGGTTTGGAAAAAAATGTTGCCTATTGGATCTAAAGATCCAAAATATGGGAAATGGTCCCCTAAGTGGGAAGGTCCATTCCAAATACACAAGGTTTTTAAAGGTGGATTTTACCATTTAAAAATTTTGAATGGTTTTGTCCATGTTAGGAAAATCAATGGTAGGTTTCTTAAACAGTATTATCCCAATATTTGGGAAACAAAAAATCTAGAATGAAAAATGCAGCATTCAAAACAATAGCATGTATTTCACATTTAAAGTTAAAACACAAAAACCAGATGTTGGTACATTATAGAGTTTTATTGGTACAATCTTTCATACCAGTTTACTTATAAATTGGGCCTTCAACCTAAAATTGTCCCAAGACCTAGTGTACAGTTTTGACTGACTAAGGATGAATTTTTGCCTTGAAATTGATTCCTAGTTCTTCAAAGGCTTCGATTCAATTTCTGTCTTCAAAACCAGCAGCTTTGCTTCAGCATTTTCTTGCTTCACCTTCAGCTTGGCCAATTCAGCTTCTGCAAGCTTGAGCTTCTTTTTGAGTTTGTCCACTTTGCTAGAAAGCTTTTCAATTGCAGTGTTGTTTTCACCGAATTCTGCTAATGTTTGGTCCATCTCGAGAGTTTTTCCGTTGTATACTCCATGTCAACTTCTAGTTTCTTCCTCTCTTCGATGACCTTTTCTAGTAGAAAGCAGTCAAAATCAAAGGTTGACATAACTGCAGAAATAGTTTCCTTGTCAGGAATAGAGATGGCAGAACTATCTAGCATGAATTGGCATAGAATTTTCATGGCCCGTTGTACTTCCTTGTCTTCGAAAACTTCAAAAGGGACTTGACTGAAGAGTCTCAATGTGGCAAGTGCAACCACTGGGTCTATTGAGGGTTCTTTTGGTTTGCTTCGACCTGTCATCTGTTGGAAAAATTCTTGGACATTGGTTGAAGTAGTATCTCCCATCTTCAAAAACATGCTTTAAACTATCTTTGAAATATTCTGTTTCTTCAGGAGTCAGATTGGGAGAAAGGGATATATGAAATCCCCAGAACTTAAAGTACCAGGAATAGTTTGTGGGTCAGTTGAAGTAGATGCTAAAGCAGCTTTAGGGTCATGACTTGTGCTGATCTTTGAAGGACCAACTTCAGTCTCAGGAACAGATTCAATCTGGTCAACAAAAGACAAACATTTTATTAAAATGTGTCCATGAGGAAAAAACCCAATACCAGAGAAGTTTGAATAACTTACTATTGGTTGATACTCAAGTAGTAAGGGTTGAGTACTTAATAAGGGAGATTTTTGGACTTCTGGAACATCATAACTCTGAGATGATGGTTCTGGAGTAGTTTGTGATAATTCAGGTTCGGGTTCCACCTTCGAAAGATGAACTGCTGGAATAGGAACTTCTTTGATGAGCTTTGAACCAGCAAATGGTTCAAATGTTGCCTTGGCCTTCTTTTTTTGAATTAAGGTTGGGATTGGACTAGTATCTTCCTCTTCTTCAGATTTGACATTTTCTGATGTAGGAGGAGAGCTTTCTGCTGGAAGGATCAATTTCCTTTTTGGCCTCAAAGATGGTGGAGCAGGAATTGGGATTTTAGGGGTCTTTGAGGAGATTCGAATGCTTGGTTTAGCCTTCGAAGCTTTGGTTGTTGGAAATGAACTTTCTCCAATTGACTTCCCTGTATTGCAAAATTCAAACAACAATAAGTCAGGTTTCTATTCATCACTTAAGAAGAGAAGGATTGAATTGGGAATTTATTTACCTGTTTGTTTCGAATCAATGTGCCTCAAAAGCTGGCATTTGTCCATCTCCACTGACATTAAGTTTTTCCACCAATTCGAGAAGGCAGGGGTACAATTTGTATAAACTGGCAGAGAAGTAAACTCCAAATTGCTAACCTTGTTTTGATAAACTGCCAAGGCCACAGTTATCACTGCTTCTGGTACCTTTGAGTTTGTCTTGTAAGCCATAAGTATATTGGCTTGGCTCCTGATTGAGAAAGGGATTGTTTGAGTGAGCCCAATTGTCTCGAAAACTGGTTAGGAAGATAGAGTTCACCATGAGATTTGATACTGAGGGCATTCCCAAAGAACAGATCCCTACTAATCAGGAAACTTCCCCATGCAGCTTTTAGTTCGACTGCACTTGCTGCTCTGTCCAATATCTGACAAAGCCAGTGGGGAGAAAGAGGAGTTCTGTCTTCAGAATTATAAAGGACAGAAAATGGTTGAAACAAATTATTTGGTCTTATTGCAGGAATATTAAAAAAGAAGGAGAGGGACTCTTTGAAAGTTTTTTCAACATTTGGCAGTCAGGAAAAGAAGATCCCATAAGACACAAGTTTGGATAAAGGCCCTAGGTTGTGAATTTCTAGGAAATAAGCATATAACCATAATTGTAAAACCCAGAAAGGACCACCTTGAGTAGGAAGAAAAGGGTCGAAACACAAATTAGAAAAAGATCTATAGAGAGATCATAGAACAAATGGGGCCAGAGCTAGTCTTCGACCAGCAGCCAGAGCCCTGGCAATATTGGAGAATTCGAGGACAACCCTTTGAGAAGAAGTGTAGAACAGATGCTTCGAAAGCCAGTATAGAGGAAGCAATAATATTCCTTATCTGTCACACCCCCTGATGATTTTCTGTGAGTAGTCAGGAAATTGGTGTATCCTAGTGACTTGGAATCAGTGTTAATAGGGGGACTATCAGATTCGACCATATAAGGATGAGCATCTTCTCCATGAGATGAAAACCCTAATAAGTGACAAATGTCCAAGACAGTTGGACCTATTTGACCAAATCGAAAATGAAAATGGTTGAAAACAGGATTCCAAAAGCATAGAGCTCCAGCTAATAGGTTAGGACTAACTTCGATAGGAAATTTGGAGAGGTTAACGGCATGATAAATCCTCGTGGTGATCAGAGCCTCTCTTTTGTTCTCTAAAATCCTATCTACCCATTCTGGCCAATCCTTCGCAGGTTTGGGCTAGTGTCGAAACTTTAATTCAAACTTAGGAATAGGAATCTCTTGCTGGTAAGTCAAATGTTGTTGTCCTAACCTAGGATAGTAGACATGGAGTTTAAGACTGGGAGTGCTCAGACAAGGACCTACAGCAATAGAGGATTCTTGGTTGGGAAAAGTTATGGGAACAAGAATCTCATGGATCAGCGAAGTCACTTGCCCTTTCGAATAGCGTTCTTGTTCATCTCTAATGATTTTTTCAAAATCATCACAGATTTTCTGAAGTTGAGTATTGTCACCAGATTTTGCCATTTTTGGAAACGAGGTGATTAGATTCTAATGAGAATGATAGCAAAGAAAACAGAGCGCAAAGGAAATTGTTCAACAAAAAAAAAAGAGCGCAAAGGAAATAGATAGAAGGCTAAAAGAATTTGCAGAAGTCAGAAGGTTTGTTCTTCTTTTACTTAACTATTTATAGCCTTTGGTGACGTTTGGAAGGAAGTACACTTATTAAAAAATAGCCGTTAGACTCGGTTACTTATTTTGGCCGTTATATCAAGTGAAAAGACATATTGGTTCAGAATGAACTAGTTTAGTTTGATTAATAGACGCATGAATTTCTCATTATTCATTACATTAAAAGAAAGATGCAGATACAATTCACAGACATAATTGATAAAAGTGTGGAAACCCATAAGTCACTAGATTGTGAAACATAGCCAGTAATAAGCAAAATACTCTGCTTCTAATTCTATTTCAAGGCATAGGTTCCTGGTTTGTAAAGCCAATTTATCTTCGCTTCGAAGAGTGAGGTAAGCCTCCTTGAGTTGTTTTTCATACTGTTTTAGCCAAGAATTGATCTTAGATAAGGCTTTGCGAAGACCTTGAAGTTCCTTGGCTAATGGAGTTTTACCTCGAAGAGATATGCCAACAGCTTTGGCTTCTTCTTTAAGATATGCAATTCGACCTTCGAGGTCAGATTTTGAGTAATGGGAAACATTGCTTTCTTCATCAGAACTTCTACAACCATAGATGTATTTTTCCTTGAATTCTGAAACTTCATCAAGAAGTGCATTGGGCACTTCCTTAAAACTCTCGTAAAGATCCATTAGGTAGTTCAAATGATGGACACTTTCTTGGTGATGAGAATACCATCTTAGATGAGAAGCTAAGGTTCGAAGGGTGAAATCCATTTGGGTTCGAACAAGTGTTGAAATATTCCATTCATGGCATAAGATGTGGCAACTCCATTCAAAATTAATTCGAGCCCTTGAATCTTGCAAAATGGATAAAGGGAGATGTGAAAAAGCAACTAGAAGCCTTTGAGCTTGGATGATCAAGCATGGGGAAGGTGACAGAATGGGTGGAGTATGTTTGAAAATGGGACCATTCCTGCACAATTGGTCTAATTTCAAAAAAGGGTCACTAATGTCCTTTGTGGGATCCACCACTTGAACTTTGGTGTCTGGGAAACCTAGTACAGAATGATCAAAAAGGAGTACTCTTTCTTTATAATCTTTCTCGAAAAGTTTGCATTTTGAGAGGAAAGCTGAGGAGTAGTGCTCATTGGAAAAATTTTCATGAGATGCCCTTACATATGTATGGATGGGGGGTCTACCTTGGGGAATTAAGATATTACCTCTTTGAAGCCTTTCACCAGGAGGACTGGTCGAAGAGATCAACCAGGCATTCAACAGATTCTGTTCTTGAGAAAGTCGGTTCGAAAATGGATAGTATGGTTTTATAAGCCTACTTCGAATGATCCCTTCAGCTTCAGAATATTCAAAGTTTGGGTGAATAACTGAAGGTACTGTGAGTGGGGTTTCGAGCTTCATGCCTTTGTGGTATCCTACCCCTTCACCATGGGAAATAGGTTGTTCCCAAGCAGGAGGAAAAGTTTGATTATTATAGATTGATTTTAAAGAGCTCGAAGTTGAACTTTGTCCTGATGAAGAGGCACTTGGTCGGTTTAGCATAGTATGTCATTTTTCCCACTTCGAATAGGTAAAGGGTTCAGGAGGAATCTCAGGGGGATCCCAATTAGTTCAGTGAGGAATTTCGGGACGTTTTGTTGATAGCATCACTTCTTTGGGAAGGTCTAAAGGGAAACAATCACTGACATTGAACGAAGATGGAAAAGAAGACATGATTAACGAAGTAAATTCGAAGTGACAAGCAGAGTTGGGGAGTCAAGGATTAAAGCAAATATAGCGGCTTATGTGAAAATAGGTGAAGATTGGGAGCTTTTAACCACAACAAGAAGGTTACGTAAAAGGTTTCAACTGCCTAACATGATCCAGCCACGATCATCATTATCTTTTTTTAATCAAAAGGAAAATGGCGCGGGGGGTAATGTTTGTGATGAAATATCCAACCAATATAAAGGTACCACGTGAGATTCGACGTGGCAGAAAAGCTGAATGAGTTGGATTCAATACAGGAGCAGTTATAACAGTTTTGCGGGTTCATTTTGTTCAGAATAATTAAATGACGAGGGACACATGTCAATCGTTGTGGAATAACTAAAAGGGCAGGTGTCAATGTGAGGATGTACCATGTGTAAGAGCAGTTCTCAGTTTGAAAAAAAGAGGGAATATTCAAACAAGATTACTGAGAAGCCTCGATGTCTATAAATAGAAGGAGTTTGTGTTCGAAAGAAGATCCTTCGATCAACATCAACATATACCTTTCAATACATTTATTGTATTTTTATCTAGACACTTAAATTTAGAAGTAGAATACCTTCGAAGTCATCTTCAAGGTTAGATTGTAGTCTGTTTTAGTTTAATAAAGTAGTCTATTGCTTTATTGTTCTATTTACTGTTTTTATTTAGGAGTAGTTATCTTGTAGTAAGTTCAAAGTGCTTCAATTGGTTACGTCTTTACACAATAAAAGTCCTTGTTAAGGCATCGAACGTCACCACAATCACCCTGGTGAGGCGCAGTTGGGATCACACACATTGGCAACTTGTTTGCCTGGTACGCTCGCACACATATATAATTTTACAACCAAACAATAGATAATGTAATATTATCTGTGAATGGAGGGGCTGTTCACCGAATATGAAAAGTAGCGAGGGATTTTTTATGAAATTGCAAAAAACGTGAATTTTTAGCTAAAATGCTGAATTTTAAGAGGCCTATGACCTAATATCCCTTCTTAAATTGGGTGGGGGGAAGCGGAATCTATATGGAAAAAATTGAGAAAAAAGCACACTCAAGCTAATTGAAAAGTATGAAAAAAATATATTAAATTAAAAGCAAGACCAACCTGAAGTGAACATACACTCCGCATCCACACAAATTCTCCGACTCCCTAAAATAGAAAACACTACCATCAGCCATGCATATAAATTAGCCTTTTAGGATTTAAACATGCTTTTTATAGAATTTTTTTTGTAGCACAGGCTATGAAATACGGACTCTTTGAAAAGGCCGTTGCACCTGCACGTACTCGGTATTCCATGGATTCTTTGAGTTCTTTTGGAGTGTGCTTGGGGTTTTTTTTTTGTTTTTTGGTAGCGTTCTTTTGAAAGAAAAAAAAACACAAGTTAGTCATACAATTTTGAAAACGGTGGGGGTTTAAAAGAGAAATAATAAAAAATAAAAACAGAAATTATCTAAGGTATACACTAATGCACTAATAGTTATAAAATAATTTGTATATACTATTATGTAAAAATATATTTTTAATATTTGATTCAAGTACTCTCGTCGCACCCGTATCCTTACTTTTTAAAAAATTAGCGAATCCCTCGCACCCGCACCCGCACCCGCATCCCCGTACCCAAATCTCCACACCCGTTCCGAAGCAACCTAGAGCATGGGTCAACACTGTAAAATTTTATGTAAAATTTGTAATCGATTTACTTTAATTTATTGATATTTTTCTATGTAACAATACCGGTGCAAAACACGAGTCAACGCTAGTGTTATCTATTTGGGGACCCTCATCGTTTTTGATTTATGCCCATGTTCTTGAGGCCTTAGGCTGCCTACAAGTTTGAACCATCATTTTCTGTCACACTCTGGTTACTTATTAATTTAACCTTACCATAAGCCTATGTTACATACTATCCACCTAATTCAATCAGCTCTATAAAATGGGTGAGGGCATTGGATCATTAACAAATTTAATCAATCAGAGGAACCCATGGAATCTAGGTGCTAAATAGGGAATGGAGCGCCATACATTCTGTGGTCCATACTTGAGATCACGGGTGGCAATTTTTGACCCGACACAAAAATAAACAAGTTTGGGTGATTCAAGGGCATGGGTCATAAACGAGTCGACCCATTTGACACGATTAATAAACGGGTTGGAGGGAGTCAACCCGTTTGACCCGATTAAGTATTTAAGTGTAATTGGGGTTTTTTTTTTTTTTTTAGTTCTAAAATTAATTTTTAATAATATGAAAGTCTAAAATACAAATAATATAAATAAGAATAAAAAAATATATATTTATTTAAAAAATTATTTATTTAATATATATATAAACTAAAATTATTTTTTTTTTGCTCACAAAAAAAAAGTAGCTACCAACTTACCAAACAAATAAATTTATATATAATAATTAATAATTAATGTAATAAAAAAATAATAATTAATACTCCCTCCGTCTCATTTTATGTGTCCCCCTTTCTATTTTGGTATGTCCTAAAATTATTGTCAATTTTCTTAAATTAGTATATAAATTTTACTTAGTTTCCCAAATTACCCTTCCTTACAATCAATACCAAAACAAAACAAAAAAGAAAGTGCAATGATTATGGGCAATTGTGGAAAGTAGGTGTAGATTCTTTTTGTCCCCTTAAATAGTTGAATTCCCAAAAAGGGACACATAAAATGGGACGGAAGGAGTAACTAATAAGAGAGAGAGGAAGCTGGAGCTTGAAAGCATTCATGCATCAAGCATTGCATAAAAAAAATAATAAATATAAAAATTAAATTTAATTAAAAAAAAAAAAGCAGCCCGCCAAGATTGCTGGATTGCGAGGGAGACAAATTAGTCAATTAGAAAAATACAACTGTTAATCTTGATTCTTGATGGATGGCAAGTGAAGAAATTTCTTTATATAGTTAGTAAAAATAATATTTCTTCTTATTCATTTTGTTTGGATGTCCTTGGGTGTTAAGTTTATAATAGTTGGATATTGCTATATTTGTAGTATTTTGATATTTAAGATGTACGTATTAATAATTGATACATTTAATAGAAGACTTGTTTATTTTCTTAGTAGGACTGTAAGCTTTTTTCGAATAATTAAACCGATCTAACCGGTCAATTTTCTTAAAATTGCCTACAAATAAAAAAGATCCGATCGTTCAAATTGGCAAAATCGACCAAAATGTGAAAAAATCGACCGAACCGACCACTTCAGTTTGTTTTCAAAACATGAAAAAAAATCGGAAAAAAAAATTCGATTCAATCCGATGAACCGAATTTAACTGAACCGAATCAAACCGAACTGATGACACCCTACACGGGTTAGACGGGTGACCCGTGTATAACCCGTCACGATTATGACGCGTTAAGAATGATACGATTATGACCCGACACGATAATAACCCGACACTACCCGATTGCCACCCCTACTCCATACCCGTAACTCTCTAGGATTACGTAGTCAATTTGGAATCTTGGATCAATCAATTTAATAGTGGTTCATATGTCAACAACTGACAACAAGTATTCTAACTTGTAGTCAATTTGGAATCTTGGATCAATCAATTTAATAGTGGTTCATATGTTAACAATTATTCTAACTTGATTGGAGCACAATGATTCAGTATAGCCATGACAAAAAAAAAAAAAAAAACTATCTAGACTTGGGACTATGGGTGGCAATCGGGTCGTGTCGGGTCCTAATCGTATCGGATCATTATCGTGTAGGGTCATTATCGTGTCGGGTTATAATCGTGTCATTCTTAACGTGTCGTAATCGTGTCGGGTCATACACGGGTCACCCGTTTAACCCGTGTAGAGTGTCATCAGCTCGGTTCGAATTTTTATTTTTGATTTTTTTCATGTTTTAAAAACCAACCAATTAAAGTGGTTGGTTCGTTCGATTTTTTTTGCCTTTTGGTCTATTTTGCCAATTTGGGCGATCGGGTCGGTTTTTGAGTTGTAGGTAATTTTAAGGAAACCAACCGGTTAGCTTGCTCGGTCATTCGAAAAAAGCTTACAGCCCTACTAAGAACACAAATAAGTCTTCCATCAAATTTATCAATTATTATTAACATATACATCTTAAATACCAAAAATACTACAAATATAACAATTTCCAACTATTATAAACTTAACACCCAATCACATCCAAAAAAATGAATAAGAAAAAAATATTATTTTTACTAACTGTATAAAGAAATTTCTTCACTTGTCATCCATCAATAATCAAGATTAACAGTTATATTTGTCTAATTGACTAATTTATCTCCCTTCCAATCCAGCAATCCTGGTGGGCTTTCTCCCTCCTTTTTTTTTATTTATTTTTTATTTTTTATGCAATGTTTGATGCATGAATGTTTCCAGGCTCCACCTTCCTCCCTCCCTTGTTAGTTATTAATTTTTATTTTTTTATTACACTAGTTATTAATTATTACATATAAATTTACTTGTTTGGTAAGTTAGTAACTACTCTTTTTTTTGTGAGCAAAAAAAAAAATTTATTTTATATATATATTTTTTAAAATTATATTTTTTTAATTCTTATTTATATTATTTGCATTTTAGACTTCCAGATTATTAAAAAAAAAAATTACAACTAAAAAAAAATGTTCCAAATGCATTTAAATACTTAATCGGGTCAAACGGATTAGATGGGTTGACCCGCTTTAATCCGTTTATTAATTGTGTCAAACGGGTCTACTCATTTATGATCCGTACGCTTATACGGGTCACCCAAACCCGTTTATTTTTGTGTTAGGTCGAAAATTACCACCCCTACTTCAGACACACCACAAGAAAAACGTTCTCACGAATGTACAAATAAGACACCACATGTAATAGTCTTGTAAATGTGAGATGCAAAATGCAAGTCATCTGAAATTACAGTAATTGATGTGCCTAAATGATTCAATTATGGCCACAAATTCTTTCATTTTTCTTCGGGTGACAGGGAATCTTGCAAGACTCACAAGTTAACCCACCACTATCAAGTCAAGCCCACCAGAATGAGTCAAGCCCTATTCAAACTCGGCTGCTCCAACAAGTTTATGGGTAGAATTCTTGCATATATTACACTAGGACTTTGTTCGGTTTATGAATTTTGTGGAAAAAAAAGAAGGAAAACGTTTTCCTTTGTTTGATACCAAGGAAAATTGTGAGAAAAATAGGAAGGAAAATAAAATATAGTGGAAAATAAACTAAAAATTTTGGATTTTGTGAGTCACTTTCATCCCTTTTAAAAATGGAGCATTTACCAAAAAGGACCTCAGTACACCATTTATTAAACTAAAGTACAAATTAGAAAGTGACTTAACAAAAAGAACAAAAAGTTGACAGTTGGTGCTCGCACGGTATAAGTGTGCGCACTATAGAATCTCCAATCAACAACCACCATCACCCCACGCGAGCGCGTCTTCTCCAAAGGCTGCTCGCACCATGCGAGCAGTGTATCGTATTATTTCTAATTTTGAAAAATGTTTTTAAACTTTAAACATTCATAACTTTTGACCTATAACTCCATTTTTCGCAAATTTTATACTGTTGGAATCGTGTCGACGAGAGCTACAAAACTAGTACCATTGTTGATATGTTTTGAGAAAAAAAAATTTCATGTTTTTATATACATGAATAATAAGTGAAATTTCACTTGATATACTTAAAATATTAAGTGAAATTTCACTCAATTTTAGAGCTTTAAAAAGCTCTCCCAAAAAAGCCCTAAATTTAATTTTTGCAAAGCCCATAAACTAGTTACCAAATGAATTAACATGAAATTGTGCTTTAAAAAAGAAGAAGCACCAAAATGGGGGCCAAACTAAGCCTTAATGTTCATGTACGAGTTAAGTGAAATTTCACTAAATATTCATGTAGGCATGGTGATTTGTTTTTTTTTTTTTTTAAACAATGCATATTTTGTTAAAATAAGCAAATTTCATAATCAATTATAAAACACAATTTTTCAACCAAAACAAATGCAGGAATTCTTGTTAAAATTTGTCTTTTTTTAATTTTATTGTTGATATGTTTTTGAGAAAATAGATTTTCATGTTTTTACATACATAAATAATAAGTGAAATTTCACTTGATATACATAAAATATTAAGTGAAATTTCACTCAATTCTAGAGCTTTTAAAAACTCTCCCCAAAAAAGGCCTAAGTTCCATTTTTGCTAAGCTCATAAACTAGTTACCAAATGAATTAACATGAAATTGTGCTTTAAAAAAGGAGAAGCACCAAAATGGGGCCAAACTAATCCTTAATGAGGTAGCAATGACTTTATTGCTATTCGTCTTTTTTTAATTTTTTTCTCAAAACATATAAATTTGACATACATAAATATTAAGTGACAATTCACTGAACCCGTACATGTCTTTTTCCTGAAAAACTTGAAGTTAAACTTAATATTCGTGTAGTCGTTCAGTGAAATTTCACTTAGTTTTCTTGTTTGGCAAGTGAAACTTCACTAACTAACTATCCCAAAAGTCACTAGAAGCAACTCTCTAGAGTTTAAAGTTCAATTTGATACTTAATTTGTTAAAAAGTCCCTCAAATGTCGATTTAAGTGAAATTTTACTTAATTTTCATGCACGAGTTTAGTGAAATTTCACTTAATATTCAAGTATGCTAAGTGAAATTTCACTCTCTTTTTTTCACACTACAATGCATATTTCGTTTTAAAAAAATCAAATTTCACAAATCAATTATAAAACATAGTTTTTCAACCCAAACAAATGCAAAATTCTTGTGAAATTTTACTAAAACTCTCATTAAGAACAAAGTGAACATTCGGTTTTTTTTTTTTCCTCACAACATATTAACTTGGCATACGTGAATATTACGTTAAAATTCAATAACCCATACATGAATATTATTTGAAAATTCTATTAGATTCGTCTGAAACATGATATGTAAAAATAAGTGTTTTTTTTCTTTTGTTCAAAAGGTATCAACAATGGTACTAGTTCTATAACTCTCGTCGACACGGTTCCAACGATATAAAATTTGTAAGAAGCAGAGTTGTAGATCAATAGTTATGGAGGTTTAAAGTTTAAAAATGCATTTTCAAAATGAATATCATATGGTACAGCCACTCACACGGTGTGAGTGGGATCTTCTATGGTACGTGCATTTATACCGTGTGAGCAATGGCTTAGATTTATTTTGTCCTTTTTAAAAAATGGTCAAAACAATTGAAATTTAAAACTTATAAGGGTTACTTAAGAGATTTTTCAATAATTATTTATTTGAAAATTCCTATCTTTTAATATTATTTAAGTATGCAAAAATATACAAAGAGAATTTGTTTTCCGGCCATGTATATGTAAATATAATGATTTATGCATTCGACTTGCCCACATAGTATATGATGATTCTCGTAGACTTTCCTAGAAAAATAACGGTTGCAATGGCAAGCAACAGGCAGTGCTATTTCCAAGTGAAACAAAATTTAAAAAAAAAAAAAAAAAAGGGGGCTTCAATTAGAGGTAAATGCATGAAATGGAAGGCCTTTTTGGAAAAAGGTTGTGCGAATTTTTATAATGGGAAGGACAAAGGGAGTCCATTCTTGTTAGTGGATGGGGTCACTTCAGTTCTTTGCTGGTAGGAAAGAAAGAGGAAAAAAAGTAATGGGTCCCCATGCTACTACTGATACAGTTGCTCTTGTCGCACAAACTGTAAAATAGAACAATATTATCAATAACAGTAGTTTTTGACGTTTTTTTTGGGATGAGTCGTGGGCTTAGTCGCTCTCTTTAAGACGTTTCGCGGCTCTGCCCAAGTTGTGCAAGTATTTCGGATGAAGGTCACGACGTCCCCACGATAAAGCAGTCCAGAAATCACTTCTGTCTAAGATCGAAAAACTCACACCCTTTCAGAAACAGTTGCTCAAAAATCAACTAGAAGACTGATCTCTATATATTATAAATCAAAGATATATGTATATATATATATATATATCAATGTGGAGAAATAGATTTTCTGAACAATTTTCTTCTCTGTATTTTTTTCAATCGTTCCTCTCTGCTTGTATCTCTCTATATATAAAACTAAAAGAAGTCTTCTTGTTATATATATATATATATATATATATATATGTGTAAACGATTTATAGCTTAAAACCAGGAGAGCGTTCCATCAAAAAGTAGGAAAGTTTAAACAAATCCGCAATCGTGTATACGTGTGAGAGAATGGCTCACTAACCAAGTCAATTCAAACTCATAAAGACTGATACTCATTGTTTTGTATATCTCTTTGATAAATATAGTGTAGGCCACTCTCATTATCACAAAATGAGACCTCAATTAGTCAATCACGTGGGACAAAGTTAGAGGCTACATATATATATATATAGGTCATTTTTATTATTATTTATTAAATACACATGTTCCAACAATCCCCACTTGTATTTTAAAAATAATTTAAGATCATCGAGCAACGTATCATAAGACTGTGCATAAGTAAAGATGTTTTTCAACTTGAACATTTACGTAGTGATAGTGCTTCCGATTATACTAGAGTAACCGTAGTTTTGAACTCTATCTCAGACAACACCACACACACTGTCCTACTAGGGTGAATTTCAAAAACCAGCACTTTACGGCCGTGTGCTTATATCCCAGTATAGCGAATGATCTAGAGAATTTGCCCAAAATTTCATAGGAAGCGGCCTCACTTCCACATTCGCCTAGGTGAGTCCAACAAAGATACTCCTGTAGCTAGGTATCCCACTCCAAATGGAGTTTAGATCTCATTAAGAGTTATAAATAACTCAACCTTCTGTCCTTCAGGATGTCATGCTTCGTAGGGATATGGACTTGGAGTATTACCCCCATATATAGATATTAGCATGATTCCACTCATATCTCTTCATGACTTGTTACTACCCTTAGAACCTATTTCTTGGGATCTTCAGTCTATAGGTTGTGTTACTATCACAAGTGACTCAACTATCTAAGGGCTTTAGTCCCATCCCTTTCGAGGTTTTACACATCTTCTCTCCTGCTAGTCCTTTCGTCAAAGGATTAACCAAGTTCTCCTCAGACCGTACATAATCCACTCTTACAGCTCTAGAAGAGAGAAACTCTCTAATAGTGTTGTGCTTGCGACGTATTTGTCGCTTCTTGCCGTTATAGTAACGGTTCTCAACTTTTGCAATAGTCGCGGTACTATCACAGTGGATTAGGACAGCTGGTATCGGTCTCTCCCATAAAGGGGTATCTGATAGCAGATTTCTCAGCCAACCTGCCTCCTCACTAGCTATAGCTAGTGCTATCATCTCTGACTCCATAGTGGACTGAGCCAAAATAGTCTGTTTCTTAGACTTCCATGAAACTGCGCCTCCAGCAATACAAAAAATGTATCCACTACTGGCCTTGGAGTCATCTGATAGGGTTTTCTAATCAGCATCGCTATATCCTTTAAGGATAGCGGGAAACTTCTGATAGTGCAATTTTAGGTTCATCGTCCTTTTTAGGTAACGCATGACCCTTTCAATAGCATGCCAATGCTCCATACTAGGTCTACTAGTAAACCTACATAGTACTCCAACAGCATAAGTTATATCCGGCCTAGTGCAATCAGTAGCATAACGGAGGCTACCAATGATGCTCGCATACTCAGTTTGTTTAACACTGTTACCAGTGTTCTTGAACAATTTTACACTAGGGTCATATGGAGTACATGTTGGTTTACAGTTAAAGTAATTGTATTTCTTTAGAATATTCTCAATGTAATGAGATTGATCTAAAGAAAGTCCATTTTCTGACCTAGTAATATTAATTAATTCCAAGAATTACACTAGCTTCTCCTAAATCTTTCATAATAAAGTTGGCACATAAGAAAGATTTAACTTCATTAATGACATGAATATTTGATCCAAAAATAAGTAAGTCATCCACATATAAGCAAATAATAGTGCAAGTATTGTTTTCAAATTTGTAATAAATACACTTGTCACTTTCATTTATTTTAAAATCATTTGAGATGACTAAACTATCAAATTTATCATGCCATTGTTTAGGAGCTTGTTTCAAACCATAAAGAGATTTATCCAATTTGCAAACTTTATTTTCTTGACCAAAAATAATAAAACCTTCAGGTTGGTCCATATAAATTTCTTCTTCTAATTCACCATTTAAAAAAGTTATTTTAACATCCATTTGGTGTACTACTAAATCATGAATAGCAGCTAAAGCAAATAGTACACGAATAGAAGTAATTCTAGTGACAGGTGAGTAAGTATCAAAGAAATCAATATTTTCTCTTTGTCTGTAACCTTTAGCTACAAGACGTGCCTTATATTTATCTATCGTGCCATCGGGTTTCAATTTCTTTTTAAGAATTCATTTGCAACCTATTGCCTTACAACCAGGTAGAAGATCTACTAAGTGCCAAGTCTTATTTGATTCCAATGATTCCATTTCATCATTTATAGCTTCTTGCCATAAACCAGCATCTATAGAAGTCAAGGCTTCTTGGAGGATGTTAGGATCCTCCTCTAAGTTGTAGGTATAAAAGTTGGTTCCAAAATCTTTCGTGATTTGGGCTCTCTTACTTTTTTTAGGTTCAAGTTCATATTCATTTGATTCTACTAATCTAGGTATATCATATGATGTTGAACCCCCACTATTTTTAAATTTAAAAGGAAATTTATTTTCGAAAAAATCAACATCACTAGATTCAATTATAACATGATTCTTTAAGTCATAAAATCTATAAGCCTTACTATTAATAGCATAACCAATAAAAACACATTCATAAGCTCTACTAGCTAATTTGGACCTTTTTGGGTCTGGAATTCTAACATACGCCAAACAACCCCATGTTCTAAAATAATCCACATTAGATTTTCTTCTTTTCCAAAATTCATAAGGGGAAATATTAGTTTTAGAGTTAGGAACTCTATTTAATACATGACAAACAGTTAATAATATTTCCCCCCACCAATGCGAAGCTGCCCCTGAATTTAATAAATAGCAATTACTAATTCAGTAAAAGTCCTATTTTTTCTTTCAGCTTTTCCATTCATTTCAGGGGAATAAGGGGCAGTTTTCTCATGAATGATTCCATGAATTTTGTATAAAGCAATAAATTCATCAGAATCATATTCTTGACCTCTGTCACTACGAAATCTTTTAATTTTCCTATTAAAATGATTTTCAATCTCATTTAGGAAAATTTTGAACATGTCAATAGCTTCACTTTTATTTTTCATAAGATAAACAAATGAATAATTTGAACTATCATCAATAAAAGTAATAAATTACCTTTTTCCATTTCTAGTTAAAATTCCTTCATATTCACAAATATCTGAATGAATTAACTCAAGAGGTTCAGATTCCCTAGTGACAGATTTATGTGGTGTTTTAGTGATTTTTGCTTGGCTACAAAATTCACATTTGTCAAATTCATTTAAAGACAATTGTGGAATATATCCTAGACTACTCATATTTTTCACTAGCCTTTTATTCACATGACATAATCTTGCATGCCAAATATTAAAAGAACACATGTAAGCAGAAGAAGAAACTTTATTAAAATCAACATTTAATTTAAACATGCCCTCAATTGCATAACCCTTTCCAACAAACACTCCACTCTTAGTTAAAGTAAAAAGATCAGCCCCAATAGTTTGAGTAAAGCCAACCTTGTTCAGAAGATAGCCCGAAACAAGATTTTTCCTCATTTTCTGGAGTGTGCAAGACATCCTTCAAAACGACAGTCTTTCCAGAAGTAAACTTCAATTCAACCTCCCCAATGCCAGCAACAGTAGTGGTGTAGGAATCACCCAACAACACTTTCTTGTCCTTAGCTTCAGAATAGGATTTGAACATGTCTCGGTCATAGCAAACATGGCGAGAGGCGCCAGTGTCTACCCACCACCCCTCGGATCTGTCACGCCCCGATGTAGCATAAATAAGGAAAACGTTTAATTTCCTTTATGGACCCGTAAGTCGCGACAGTTTGAAGGATCGATTCCGTCCCAAACGTTGAACAACAAAAACATAATAATCAGAGCAGAGCAATCAAGGCTTACAAATATTTTTCTAACTTATTACATATTACAGCACGGGGTCAACTAAGGCACAAGCCGCCTTAAAACAAAATACAAACTAATGTCTATTACAGTCATCCTTATTACAGAATTCAGTTTAACTTAAAACATATAACAGTAAACTCTTCATCAGATAGTTGTTCTCAGTTTGCATAGTCATAGGAACCGGCATAGTCATAACCTAAAAAGCCTGAACACGAATATCCAGGACGCATCAACGTCGTCAGCTTCAAGAAGCTGGTGAGTATTAAAAACATAACTTTGAATGTAACACATACTCATTTACCATTTTTCAAATCTCATTAAGTCCACAAGTTTATATTAAGATAAAGAGTTCGTTTTAGAAAACAACCACAATCTTATTTAAAAGATAAATTCACATATATGTGACCGTGTATGAGAACAATGCATCATCTCATCTTACCGACTCTTTTCTCTCGACAAAGCCCAACAACCCACCATCACACACTGGTATCTTTGAAATACTCTGATAGCCACACTTTAGCACATGGGTGCCAGGGAATGTCCAGTTTGCCTCACACTTTGGTCCGGGGTACCAGGGTGTCACGCCCCGGAGCAGCATAAATAGAGAAAAATAAATTTCCTTTATGGGTCCATAAGGAATGACAGGTGAAAGTCACTAATAATCCACACCACGCAGTACTAGTCCAAAAAAACAACAGTAATCAACTGAAAATAGCACAAAGTGCTAACTATTACAAACTATCAGAGTATGGTCCACAGGATCACAACAGGTCTGAAGACAACAAATGCCCAAGTACCCATTAACAAAAGTTTAACAGAACAACTGAAATTAAATCTAATTATAACATCTTCAGTCTTCAACTGGCATAAGGATAATCCTTCCTGGCGTAACCATCATCGGTGGGGCCCTCCTCTGGGTAATATTCATCAGTGTACTGGTCCTTACCTGCAGAATAAGGGGCAGGATATTCTGGACGGGGAATGTCCAGGCAATAAAAAGGCCGTCAGCTTACTGAGAGCTGAGTGAGCATAAACTAACGAGGTACCAGTTATCTGAAGTAAACACAAGATGATGAAAACACGGTTTAACATCTTATAAAAAAAATAACATTATCTTGTTCCTCTATTCATTCTTGTAAACCGACCCTTATCGTCTTGTTACTCAAATACCGAACTCAACAGACTCTGATATCATGAACAGACTCAATCGTTTAACTCTAGGGATACACCCTTATTCTGTCCATCGCTTTTAAGAGCATATGAACAGCTCACCGCATGTCATGGACTCCACGTCAGTCTGTCCCCAGCTTTTAAGAACAATGGTCCTGTTCACCGCATTTCAGGGATATAACGTTTCGAACAAGGCATATCAATCTATTGCCACGACTCAACGTCATCTACTAGTGATCCCAGCTCACCGCTTTTAAGAACAATGGTCCTGTTCACCGCTTTTAAGAGCATATCACAGATCATCCAGTCTATCTTAAGACTATTTGGTCCAGCTCACCGCTTTTAAGAGCATATGCACAGCTCACCGCTTTTAAGAGCATATCATGACCGAACGTCCATCCACGTACCATTCCCAGAACTTACCAAACCTACTTACGTTCCATTCTACATCGACACATGACAAACTCCCAATGTGGCCTGACTACTCGGATTAAAAGAAACGGATATCGAACTCATATCAGGAACAACACGTCAACCCACGTCTTCATATTACTTTTTATTCATTATCCATAAATCTTTGGTGTCACATTACTCCTGTCTACCCCATAATCGCATAATGGAATAATCCCGAATCAGAAATCGAACAACTAAACCTCTTATATAATAAACGGGCAAAAGAATCCATGTACTGATCATGTCAATCGATTGGAACAAAAGTTCAATCGATTGGAACAAAAGTTATGTCAATCGATTGAGAAATATGTCAATCGATTGGAATAATGTCAATCGATTGGAATCCTATTCAATCGATTGGGATGCAACTGATGTCAATCGATTGAGATTTATGTCAATCGATTGGAACTACGTCTTCTCCAGCAGATTGTAAAAACAGCATATATAAACGTGCACTACATGCATTTAACTCATCTAAACATCGTAATAACTTGCATAAACATCACATAAAGAGACCAAGTGAGTTAGAACTCACCTAGGGTGCGTTTGGGTGTGTTTAAAGCTTGAAACCAACTTCTCTCTCTCTCTTTCTTCCTTCTCTGTCCAGCCTTCTCTCTCTCTGTCTCTTCCTTTCTTCTTTCTTCTTCTTTCTGTCTTCTTTCTTCTTCTTCTCCCAGCTGCCGAAGGAGTGAGTGTGTGTGAGGGTGTGTATATATGTATAGATATAGATATATGTATATGTATAACTCAAGAGTATGCCTCTCCCTCTCTCAAGGTCTGAAAAACAGCCCCAAGGCCACTAAATGAAACATATATATAGACATAAGGGAGTGCCACGCGTTTAAAGCTGAAGGAAAGAAGAAAACATTTCTCAGCTTATGTCAATCGATTGAGACACCAGTCAATCGATTGGCAACAGATATTTGTAGTCAATCGATTGGAAACAATGTCAATCGATTGAGATGAATAGCAATCGATTGGAAAGTTTGACACGTCATCACTTTTAGTCGGTAGAATGTAAATCGATTGGGATAACTTATCAATCGATTGGTATCAAAAAGTGTCAATCGATTGGGAATATGTCAATCGATTGGTATCAAAATTCACCAAAAGGAAGAGAAAGTTTATACGAATATAGAAATGAAATACCGGGTCTTATTAAAATACCAAAATACAGGGTATTACATCATCCACCACTCAACAAAAGATTTCGTCCTCGAAATCAAAAGCAACAAGGTCTAAAACAAAAACGAAAACTTCTCGCGCATCTCTGACTCTAGTTCCCACGAAGCTTCTCCTTCATCATGATGCTTCCACTGAATCTTGACTAACGGAATCTCTTTGTTCCTGAGTTTCTTGATTCCTCGATCTAGAATACGAACAGGTCCTTCATTGAACGTAACGTCGCTGTTGACTTCGATATCCTCAAAGTTGATCTCGTGCGCTGGGTTGTGAACACACTTCCTCAACATACTGATGTGAAAAACGTTGTGCACTCCTGACATCTTTGGTGGCAACGCAAGGCGATAAGCAACTTTTCCAACACGCTCCAGAATCTCGAATGGTCCGATGAAACGTGGCGATAACTTGCCCCTTTTCTGACCAAATCTGACGATTCCTCGAACAGGTGAAACCTTGAGTAATACGTGATCTCCAACGACAAACTCCAAGTCTTTGCGTCGCTTGTCAGCATAACTCTTGTATCTGGTCTGAGCTGTCTTCATCTTCTCACGTACAACTTGAATCTTCTCACTGGTTTCTCGTACCATCTCTGGCCCAAGAAGTTGACTATCTCCGACTTCGGTCCAACATAGCGGCGATCGGCAAGGTCTTCCATACAAAGCTTCGAATGGCGCCATATCTATGCTCGAATGATAACTATTATTATAGGCGAACTCAATCAAAGGTAAGTGTATCTCCCAAGAATTCTCAAAATCAATGACACAAGCTCGTAACATATCTTCCATCACTTGATTAACTCGTTCCGTCTGTCCATCTGTCTGTGGATGAAAAGCTGAACTCAAGTTCAATGTCGTTCCCATCGCTGTCTGGAGACTCTTCCAAAATTCTGCAGTAAAGCGCGAATCTCTGTCTGACACAATAGATACAGGCACTCCATGTAATCGTACAACGTGTTGTAGATACATTCGGCTCAAACGTTCTACTGAGTATGTCATGCTATAGGCAATAAAATGTGCCGTCTTAGTAAGTCGATCCACGATTACCCATATAGCATCGTGATTCTGCTGTGACTTCGGCAATCCTACCACAAAATCCATGGTTATGTGTTCCCATTTCCATTGAGGAATAGGTAACGGCTGTAACAATCCAGGTGGTCTCTGATGTTCTGCCTTTACTTGTTTACAAGTAAGACACTGAGAAACATACTCTGCCACATCTCTCTTCATTCCTTCCCACCAAAAATTTCTCTTCAAGTCTTTGTACATCTTCGTACTTCCGGGATGAATAGTCATTCGTGACTTATGTGCTTCATCCAATATTTCCTTCCGGAGATTTCCTTCATTAGGTACACAGAGTCTACCTTTACATCGTAAGGCTCCGTCGGTACTAATACTCCAGACTTCTGGTTCCTTGGCTGACATCTTGGCGAACCATAACTTCAAATCTTCTGTTGTCTGCTGAGCCTCTTTGATACGACTGATCAAAGTTGGTTGTACCATAAGACATCCAAAATGTTGTCCTTTCATTGGCTCCACTGGCTGAAGATCAAATTCAGCAATTTCTTCCAATGCTCTCCATTCTCTAATTAGTAATGCAGCGATCACTAATCGAGGTTTACGGCTCAAAGCATCTGCTACTACGTTTGCTTTGCCGGGATGGTATTGCAAAGAAAAGTCATAGTCTTTGAGTAACTCCATCCATCTCCGCTGTCGCATATTCAACTCCTTTTGAGAGAACAAATACTTCAGACTCTTATGATCGGAAAATAAGTCAAACTTTTCTCCATAGAGATAGTGTCTCCAAATTTTCAATGCAAACACTATTGCTGCTAATTCCAGATCATGCGTCGGATAATTCTTCTCATGTACCTTCAATTGTCTTGATCCATATGCGATAACATTTCCATCTTGCATAAGCACACATCCAAGTCCTTGGTACGATGCATCACTGTAGATCACGTACTTTTCTCCACTCTTAGGTAATGCGAGTACTGGTGCAGAAGTCAATCTTTCTTTTAACTCCTGAAATGCACCCTCATGCTTGTCTGTCCATTCATACTTCGTCTCCTTCCTTGTTAAATTCGTCAATGGTCCTGCTATCTTGGAAAATCCTTCTACAAATCTTCTGTAATATCCTGCTAAACCGAGAAAACTTCTGACTTCGGTTGCATTCGTCGGTCTGTTCCAGCTTAAGACTGCATCAATCTTAGATGAGTCTACCGAAATACCTTCCTGGGATATAACGTGTCCCAAGAATTTGACTTCCTGTAGCCAAAACTCACACTTGCTGAACTTTGCATACAACTTACTATCTCGAAGTGTTTGCAAGGCAACCTGTAAATGCTCCTTGTGATCCTCTTCTGTCTTTGAGTAGATCAGTATATCATCAATGAACACAATAATGAACTTATCCAGATATAGTCTGAATACTCTATTCATCAAGTCCATAAATACTGCTGGCGCATTCGTCAATCCAAAAGGCATAACTAAAAACTCGTAATGCCCGTATCTTGTCCTGAATGCAGTCTTTGATACATCCTCTGATCGAACTAACAGCTGGTGATATCCAGAACGCAGATCGATTTTGGAAAAGATCCTAGATCCTTGTAACTGGTCGAATAGATCATCTATTCGAGGTAACGGATATCTATTCTTAATCGTAACCTTGTTCAACTCCCTGTAGTCTATACAGAGTCGAAGTGTTCCGTCCTTCTTCTTTACAAACAGAACTGGTGCTCCCCAAGGCGACGTACTCGGTCGAACAAATCCTAGATCTTCGAGTTCTTGAACTTGCTTCTTCAATTCCAACATCTCGGTTGGTGCCATCCTATATGGAGTCTTAGAAATAGGCAATGTACCAGGTACTAATTCCATACAGAAGTCTATTTCTCTTTTCGGTGGAAGTCCTTTAATATCCTGAAATACATCCTGAAAGTCTCGTGCAATAGGAATTTGATCCATCGTAAGCTCCGTACTTGTACTAATGATCGTAGCCAAACTACTCGTAAGAAACAGGTCGCTTGTCGGTTGACAATGAAATCTGATCGTCGGCTTTCCTTGTATTGGAAATACAATCGTCCTAGTAGGGCAATCCAAATTGGCACTGTACTTAGTTAACCAATCCATCCCTAGGATAACATCAAATTCTGACATCGACAGAACTACCAAGTCTGCGGAAAGATTCCTATCTCCCAAAGTCAAAGGGCAATCTCTACACACTTTACTCAACTTAACTGTCACTCCCAATGGTGACACAGCATTCAGTGTTGACTCAAGTGTCTGGGGTTCTAAACCCAACTGACGCACAATCTTAACAGCAATAAAAGAACGTGCGGCTCCAGTATCAAATAAAGCTTTAACTGGACTATGAAAGAGTACAAGTGTACCTTCCAAATGTTGCTGCTCATCAGCATTAAAGCCTGCTCCTTCCGGAATAATAGCGTTCATCCTCGTCTGATCAGGAGGTCCTTGAATTCCTTGCACTGGTGCCCCGTAGTATCCTCCTCGTGGCGCACGACAATCCTTGCTCACGTGCCCTGGTTTGTTGCAGTTGCGACAGACGATATCTGGCCTGCGATTAGATCTATGGGCTGTGCAGTTCCTTGCAATATGTCCTGGCTTTCCACAGTTAAAACATCCTCCACTATTGCTGGGTGGGGCTGTTAGTAATGCCTGTGGCTGTGACCCCTGCTGGCGATATTGTTGAGGTCGATTATAACTCTGCTGTGGTTTCCTGGTTCCTTCCCAGATTCTCTTGTTTCCTTGAAAATTTTCCTGAGGTCTCCATCCTTGGGTATTTCTCGGTGGTCGATTATGGAAATTCCTCTGTTGAAACCCTCGTGACGACTGAGGTCGATTTGTCTGTGATTGCTGTACTGGATTAGCATCCTTTTCTAATCCTGTAGCAAATCTAACAATTTCCTCATACGACTGGTTCAGATGACCAACCATCATATGTCTAAGGTGGGGGTTCAGTCCTTGGTGAAATCTCTTAACCTTCTTTTGCGGCGTGTCTATCATGTGCTGAGCAAATCTGGATAAACGCTCGAACTGTGTTGTGTATTCTCGTACATTCCATCCTCCTTGGATCAAATTGAGAAAGTTCCTTTCCTGTTGATCTCTCTCATCTTCTGGAAAATACTTATCCAAAAATCTGCCTTTGAATGTCTCCCACGACATAGCTCTAGCGGCATCGATCCCAACAGTGGCTTGCTCAGCTTCCCACCAATCTGCGGCGGCATAGGTGAGTTGAAACGTAGCAAGGCGACGTTTCTCTTGTTCATTGCATTCCAATGCTCCAAATATTAACTCCATCTCTCTTATCCATTGCTCTGCCTTCCATGGTTCTGTTAGTCCATCAAACTTTTCGGGACGTAGCCCACGAAAATTTGCTAACAGCTTATCTCCAGTCTGTCTTGGTGGCGGGGGTACAAAAGGTCTCTGGTGGGTGGAGTGATTATAAGTATCCCCCACATGCTCCATCCTCTGCATAAATGCTTCAAAAATTCCCGTCGGATCCATCCCTTCCGGTATAGGTGCTCCATTACGTGCTTGGTGATTTCTCAAGGGTCCTACCATGATGATAACGAGTATCGCCTACAAACGACATATTGATCAGCTGAAAGTCTTCACGTAGAAACGAACTCAAGATAGAACAAGAACAGTAAAACTAACCATTCTACTAAACAACACATCACAACGCAATAACCAAAAATATAACAAAAGTACTGCTCGTATATATATATATATATCAAAAGATGTACCGTATAGTACACACTAGTCAAACCGTGTACCATATGGGACAAGAGTTACAACAACTAAAGTCAGCTAATACTATACAAAGCTATGGTCAATAGCTATCTCTCAAGCTCCCAAAAATCTAGTGGACAACATGTCCTAATATAAACTAACAAAATCTACACCCTGCCGATCCTGACTCAAAAGTCGTCAGCATCTGATCCTGCTGGTGGTGCCTCATCCTCTGGGTCTATATCCATCTCCTCGAGTGGATCATCCTCAACTGGTGCGACAAGATCTCCAACTACTACCCCTATATCCCAATCCTCTATCATCTCTGCATCATCGTCCTCCATTACGTCTACTATCGCCTGGTTAGCGACATCAACAGCTACTGCAGCAAAACCGTCAGCTATGTCAAGAGCTCCTGCTATAGCCACCTCTCCCATAACAAAATCTGCTGGCTGTGCTATCATCTGAGCTATCCATCCTACTGCCATATCGGCCATGGCTGCCATATGCATAATCGGTCCGGCTGGTATCTGAAGCACAACTGGTACCTCTGGCACAACTATCTCCTCGGGGTCATCCTCCTCATCTACTACTACGTCTGCCTCAATAGCCTCTGGGTCTGGTACGGGATCCTCCGGCTCAAACTCTGGCTCCTCGGGGTCATCCTCAGGTTCATCATCACCTGCATGCTCATCCTCTACTGGGTCCTCGTCATCTATCGGCTCCTCCTCTCCATCTCCGTCCATGTCCTCATCGGGATGCTCATCCTCAGGCTCTAGATCCTCCTCATCCTCAATCGGCTCAGGCTCTGGCTCTGGGACAGGTACTGGTGATGGTGGAGCTGCTGCTGCTGCTGCTGGTGCAACTACGGGCTCTGGCGGACCGGCTACAATAGCTCTCAACTCAATCTCATCCATCTCTGGCTTACTCAAAACTAGTCGCAACATCTCCTGGCAAATGTCTCTGCCAACTCTCGCTAAGTGGTAAGCATCCATGCGCATCTGGGTCGGGTGAGTACTCCTGGTCACATAAAGCGCTCTCCACATGTCCTCCTCTAAATGTCGACTAGCTATCTGGCACACACGCTCATGATAAAACTCTGGGTCAGCTGGCTCCACGGTATCTCCATGGATAATATGTCCTCCATAAGCATCGGTAACAAACAGGTGAAACTCCGGATCCATGCTATCCTGCAAAGGAAACTATCTATCGTCAGGAAGACGAACTTATCTTATACTCATATCTCATCTCAAAGAATCTTAATACACTAGGACCAGATGGTGTGGAATGATCGGTGAACGACAGTATCACTCCCCTAGAGTACCAAACTCAGGCTCTGATACCAAAAACCCTGTCACGCCCCGGAGCAGCATAAATAGAGAAAAATAAATTTCCTTTATGGGTCCATAAGGAATGACAGGTGAAAGTCACTAATAATCCACACCACGCAGTACTAGTCCAAAAAAACAACAGTAATCAACTGAAAATAGCACAAAGTGCTAACTATTACAAACTATCAGAGTATGGTCCACAGGATCACAACAGGTCTGAAGACAACAAATGCCCAAGTACCCATTAACAAAAGTTTAACAGAACAACTGAAATTAAATCTAATTATAACATCTTCAGTCTTCAACTGGCATAAGGATAATCCTTCCTGGCGTAACCATCATCGGTGGGGCCCTCCTCTGGGTAATATTCATCAGTGTACTGGTCCTTACCTGCAGAATAAGGGGCAGGATATTCTGGACGGGGAATGTCCAGGCAATAAAAAGGCCGTCAGCTTACTGAGAGCTGAGTGAGCATAAACTAACGAGGTACCAGTTATCTGAAGTAAACACAAGATGATGAAAACACGGTTTAACATCTTATAAAAAAAAATAACATTATCTTGTTCCTCTATTCATTCTTGTAAACCGACCCTTATCGTCTTGTTACTCAAATACCGAACTCAACAGACTCTGATATCATGAACAGACTCAATCGTTTAACTCTAGGGATACACCCTTATTCTGTCCATCGCTTTTAAGAGCATATGAACAGCTCACCGCATGTCATGGACTCCACGTCAGTCTGTCCCCAGCTTTTAAGAACAATGGTCCTGTTCACCGCATTTCAGGGATATAACGTTTCGAACAAGGCATATCAATCTATTGCCACGACTCAACGTCATCTACTAGTGATCCCAGCTCACCGCTTTTAAGAACAATGGTCCTGTTCGCCGCTTTTAAGAGCATATCACAGATCATCCAGTCTATCTTAAGACTATTTGGTCCAGCTCACCGCTTTTAAGAGCATATGCACAGCTCACCGCTTTTAAGAGCATATCATGACCGAACGTCCATCCACGTACCATTCCCAGAACTTACCAAACCTACTTACGTTCCATTCTACATCGACACATGACAAACTCCCAATGTGGCCTGACTACTCGGATTAAAAGAAACGGATATCGAACTCATATCAGGAACAACACGTCAACCCACGTCTTCATATTACTTTTTATTCATTATCCATAAATCTTTGGTGTCACATTACTCCTGTCTACCCCATAATCGCATAATGGAATAATCCCGAATCAGAAATCGAACAACTAAACCTCTTATATAATAAACGGGCAAAAGAATCCATGTACTGATCATGTCAATCGATTGGAACAAAAGTTCAATCGATTGGAACAAAAGTTATGTCAATCGATTGAGAAATATGTCAATCGATTGGAATAATGTCAATCGATTGGAATCCTATTCAATCGATTGGGATGCAACTGATGTCAATCGATTGAGATTTATGTCAATCGATTGGAACTACGTCTTCTCCAGCAGATTGTAAAAACAGCATATATAAACGTGCACTACATGCATTTAACTCATCTAAACATCGTAATAACTTGCATAAACATCACATAAAGAGACCAAGTGAGTTAGAACTCACCTAGGGTGCGTTTGGGTGTGTTTAAAGCTTGAAACCAACTTCTCTCTCTCTCTTTCTTCCTTCTCTGTCCAGCCTTCTCTCTCTCTGTCTCTTCCTTTCTTCTTTCTTCTTCTTTCTGTCTTCTTTCTTCTTCTTCTCCCAGCTGCCGAAGGAGTGAGTGTGTGTGAGGGTGTGTATATATGTATAGATATAGATATATGTATATGTATAACTCAAGAGTATGCCTCTCCCTCTCTTATTAAAATACCAATAGATTTTCTGAACAATTTTCTTCTCTGTATTTTTTTCAATCGTTCCTCTCTGCTTGTATCTCTCTATATATAAAACTAAAAGAAGTCTTCTTGTTATATATATATATATATATATATGTGTGTGTAAACGATTTATAGCTTAAAACCAGGAGAGCGTTCCATCAAAAAGTAGGAAAGTTTAAACAAATCCGCAATCGTGTATACGTGTGAGAGAATGGCTCACTAACCAAGTCAATTCAAACTCATAAAGACTGATACTCATTGTTTTGTATATCTCTTTGATAAATATAGTGTAGGCCACTCTCATTATCACAAAATGAGACCTCAATTAGTCAATCACGTGGGACAAAGTTAGAGGCTACATATATATATATAGGTCATTTTTATTATTATTTATTAAATACACATGTTCCAACAATCCCCACTTGTATTTTAAAAATAATTTAAGATCATCGAGCAACGTATCATAAGACTGTGCATAAGTAAAGATGTTTTTCAACTTGAACATTTACGTAGTGATAGTGCTTCCGATTATACTAGAGTAACCGTAGTTTTGAACTCTATCTCAGACAACACCACACACACTGTCCTACTAGGGTGAAGTTCAAAAACCAGCACTTTACGGCCGTGTGCTTATATCCCAGTATAGCGAATGATCTAGAGAATTTGCCCAAAATTTCATAGGAAGCGGCCTCACTTCCACATTCGCCTAGGTGAGTCCAACAAAGATACTCCTGTAGCTAGGTATCCCACTCCAAATGGAGTTTAGATCTCATTAAGAGTTATAAATAACTCAACCTTCTGTCCTTCAGGATGTCATGCTTCGTAGGGATATGGACTTGGAGTATTACCCCCATATATAGATATTAGCATGATTCCACTCATATCTCTTCATGACTTGTTACTACCCTTAGAACCTATTTCTTGGGATCTTCAGTCTATAGGTTGTGTTACTATCACAAGTGACTCAACTATCTAAGGGCTTTAGTCCCATCCCTTTCGAGGTTTTACACATCTTCTCTCCTGCTAGTCCTTTCGTCAAAGGATTAACCAAGTTCTCCTCAGACCGTACATAATCCACTCTTACAGCTCTAGAAGAGAGAAACTCTCTAATAGTGTTGTGCTTGCGACGTATTTGTCGCTTCTTGCCGTTATAGTAACGGTTCTCAACTTTTGCAATAGTCGCGGTACTATCACAGTGGATTAGAACAGCTGGTATCGGTCTCTCCCATAAAGGGGTATCTGATAGCAGATTTCTCAGCCAACCTGCCTCCTCACTAGCTATAGCTAGTGCTATCATCTCTGACTCCATAGTGGACTGAGCCAAAATAGTCTGTTTCTTAGACTTCCATGAAACTGCGCCTCCAGCAATACAAAAAATGTATCCACTACTGGCCTTGGAGTCATCTGATAGGGTTTTCTAATCAGCATCGCTATATCCTTTAAGGATAGCGGGAAACTTCTGATAGTGCAATTTTAGGTTCATCGTCCTTTTTAGGTAACGCATGACCCTTTCAATAGCATGCCAATGCTCCATACTAGGTCTACTAGTAAACCTACATAGTACTCCAACAGCATAAGTTATATCCGGCCTAGTGCAATCAGTAGCATAACGGAGGCTACCAATGATGCTCGCATACTCAGTTTGTTTAACACTGTTACCAGTGTTCTTGAACAATTTTACACTAGGGTCATATGGAGTACATGTTGGTTTACAGTTAAAGTAATTGTATTTCTTTAGAATATTCTCAATGTAATGAGATTGATCTAAAGAAAGTCCATTTTCTGACCTAGTAATATTAATTAATTCCAAGAATTACACTAGCTTCTCCTAAATCTTTCATAATAAAGTTGGCACATAAGAAAGATTTAACTTCATTAATGACATGAATATTTGATCCAAAAATAAGTAAGTCATCCACATATAAGCAAATAATAGTGCAAGTATTGTTTTCAAATTTGTAATAAATACACTTGTCACTTTCATTTATTTTAAAATCATTTGAGATGACTAAACTATCAAATTTATCATACCATTGTTTAGGAGCTTGTTTCAAACCATAAAGAGATTTATCCAATTTGCAAACTTTATTTTCTTGACCAAAAATAATAAAACCTTCAGGTTGGTCCATATAAATTTCTTCTTCTAATTCACCATTTAAAAAAGTTATTTTAACATCCATTTGGTGTACTACTAAATCATGAATAGCAGCTAAAGCAAATAGTACACGAATAGAAGTAATTCTAGTGACAGGTGAGTAAGTATCAAAGAAATCAATATTTTCTCTTTGTCTGTAACCTTTAGCTACAAGACGTGCCTTATATTTATCTATCGTGCCATCGGGTTTCAATTTCTTTTTAAGAATTCATTTGCAACCTATTGCCTTACAACCAGGTAGAAGATCTACTAAGTGCCAAGTCTTATTTGATTCCAATGATTCCATTTCATCATTTATAGCTTCTTGCCATAAACCAGCATCTATAGAAGTCAAGGCTTCTTGGAGGATGTTAGGATCCTCCTCTAAGTTGTAGGTATAAAAGTTGGTTCCAAAATCTTTCGTGATTTGGGCTCTCTTACTTTTTTTAGGTTCAAGTTCATATTCATTTGATTCTACTAATCTAGGTATATCATATGATGTTGAACCCCCACTATTTTTAAATTTAAAAGGAAATTTATTTTCGAAAAAATCAACATCACTAGATTCAATTATAACATGATTCTTTAAGTCATAAAATCTATAAGCCTTACTATTAATAGCATAACCAATAAAAACACATTCATAAGCTCTACTAGCTAATTTGGACCTTTTTGGGTCTGGAATTCTAACATACGCCAAACAACCCCATGTTCTAAAATAATCCACATTAGATTTTCTTCTTTTCCAAAATTCATAAGGGGAAATATTAGTTTTAGAGTTAGGAACTCTATTTAATACATGACAAACAGTTAATAATATTTCCCCCCACCAATGCGAAGCTGCCCCTGAATTTAATAAATAGCAATTACTAATTCAGTAAAAGTCCTATTTTTTCTTTCAGCTTTTCCATTCATTTCAGGGGAATAAGGGGCAGTTTTCTCATGAATGATTCCATGAATTTTGTATAAAGCAATAAATTCATCAGAATCATATTCTTGACCTCTGTCACTACGAAATCTTTTAATTTTCCTATTAAAATGATTTTCAATCTCATTTAGGAAAATTTTGAACATGTCAATAGCTTCACTTTTATTTTTCATAAGATAAACAAATGAATAATTTGAACTATCATCAATAAAAGTAATAAATTACCTTTTTCCATTTCTAGTTAAAATTCCTTCATATTCACAAATATCTGAATGAATTAACTCAAGAGGTTCAGATTCCCTAGTGACAGATTTATGTGGTGTTTTAGTGATTTTTGCTTGGCTACAAAATTCACATTTGTCAAATTCATTTAAAGACAATTGTGGAATATATCCTAGACTACTCATATTTTTCACTAGCCTTTTATTCACATGACATAATCTTGCATGCCAAATATTAAAAGAACACATGTAAGCAGAAGAAGAAACTTTATTAAAATCAACATTTAATTTAAACATGCCCTCAATTGCATAACCCTTTCCAACAAACACTCCACTCTTAGTTAAAGTAAAAAGATCAGCCCCAATAGTTTGAGTAAAGCCAACCTTGTTCAGAAGATAGCCCGAAACAAGATTTTTCCTCATTTTCTGGAGTGTGCAAGACATCCTTCAAAACGACAGTCTTTCCAGAAGTAAACTTCAATTCAACCTCCCCAATGCCAGCAACAGTAGTGGTGTAGGAATCACCCAACAACACTTTCTTGTCCTTAGCTTCAGAATAGGATTTGAACATGTCTCGGTCATAGCAAACATGGCGAGAGGCGCCAGTGTCTACCCACCACCCCTCGGATCTGTCACGCCCCGATGTAGCATAAATAAGGAAAACGTTTAATTTCCTTTATGGACCCGTAAGTCGCGACAGTTTGAAGGATCGATTCCGTCCCAAACGTTGAACAACAAAAACATAATAATCAGAGCAGAGCAATCAAGGCTTACAAATATTTTTCTAACTTATTACATATTACAGCACGGGGTCAACTAAGGCACAAGCCGCCTTAAAACAAAATACAAACTAATGTCTATTACAGTCATCCTTATTACAGAATTCAGTTTAACTTAAAACATATAACAGTAAACTCTTCATCAGATAGTTGTTCTCAGTTTGCATAGTCATAGGAACCGGCATAGTCATAACCTAAAAAGCCTGAACACGAATATCCAGGACGCATCAACGTCGTCAGCTTCAAGAAGCTGGTGAGTATTAAAAACATAACTTTGAATGTAACACATACTCATTTACCATTTTTCAAATCTCATTAAGTCCACAAGTTTATATTAAGATAAAGAGTTCGTTTTAGAAAACAACCACAATCTTATTTAAAAGATAAATTCACATATATGTGACCGTGTATGAGAACAATGCATCATCTCATCTTACCGACTCTTTTCTCTCGACAAAGCCCAACAACCCACCATCACACACTGGTATCTTTGAAATACTCTGATAGCCACACTTTAGCACATGGGTGCCAGGGAATGTCCAGTTTGCCTCACACTTTGGTCCGGGGTACCAGGGAGTGTCCATTGCCTCACATTTTGACTACCTAATCCGCCATGCAAATACCGGAGGAACCCTCACGCAATATCCAGACTTGGGTATCAGGGAGTGTCCGTAGGCCACACTTTAGCACTTCCATGGGTGCCAGGGAATGTCCAAGTTCGGCGTCACACACTTTGACGCTACCATGGTCGTCAGGGAATGTCCAGTTTTGCCACCATCGCATTTCAAAGACACCCTCGCCGCAATCTCAGTCACAACACACTTTGGTACTCACTTACCAGGGAGTGTCCACAACACAATCTCAACCGCACTCACTATACCACACTGTCCATTACTCTTTTCCATACTGACCAACATTCACACTCACCATGCATGTACAACTGACTCCACATGTATGTCATGAAACTTTTAAAACATGAGGCAAATCACTGAATTATATAAACAACGAGCGTACGGGGATTGATAAGTCACAATACAACGTTTTAATCGTTCAAACATAACCAATTGAGATTCTGATTTAGTGAATTTCCAAACAGAGCTTAACAGTTCATAAAATACCTCCTAAACAGTTCCTTAACAGAAAACAAGCAATAACTAGAAACTGCCAGAAGTCGCGCGCGCGGGCCGCTCGCGCGAGGGGTCGCTCGCGCAAATCGCTCGCGCGGTCAGCTCGCGCGATCTGCCTAATTTTCATTTTTCTAATTAAAATCTTTTCTGTCTACCTGAAATTGCACAGCTCGCGTGCGCGGGTCGCTCGCGCGAAAGGTCACTCGCGCGGGCCGCTCACGCGATCTGCCTAATTTTCATTTTTTTAATTAAAATCTTTTCTGTCTGCCTGAAATTGCACAGCTCGCGCGCGAGGGGTCGCTCACGCGACCCTCGCTAGCGCGATCGCGCGCGCGAGATGAAGCAGAGGCTTCGTCTTCCTCGCTGGTTTTCCCCTGTTTTAAGTTTAAGGGTCCATTTTGACCCATTTTGCAAACCCGAAGAATATAGGACATATAATATATGGATCTCTTTGTTTTTCAACAAGGATTAAGAATATGTAATCAATTTGACATAATTCCAACCATAGCTCTCCAATTTTATGAAAAATTAAAAGTTGCCAAAACTTTATTTCTTATATACTTTCTCCTATAAATAAATTAGGCCTCAAAACTTTAAACATAGTCTATATATACCATAATCTTTCATTATTATCCATGAAAACAGATTTTGGTTGAAGTTTAAAAATCTTGATTTCAAGCTATGGAGGTACAAACGTGAAATCAACCATGGTGATTTATAAAATTAACAAATACACAGCAAATAAACATGAAATTACGTTCCAAGTGAGTTAGTAATATTCACAGTGATAAGTGTAGAAGAAATTGTTTGAGAAAAAAGAGCAATATAAGAAATCCAAACTCAAGCTTGGCTATGGAGATTGAGTTCTCCCTCTCTATAATTTCTGTATTAGTGAACTCTCTGCACTCTCTCTTTTCTCTCAGTGTTTCTTCAGAATGTGCAAGAGAGTGTTGTGTGAGTGTAGCATATATAGGAGATAAAGTTGATGAACTTGGAGGCCAAGTAATATCTAGTTCACTCAACAAAATGGTATTCTCTAAAATGCATAATACTCAGCACATACGTAGATATACAATTCGTATACACACTTCTACAGATGTTGAAGGGGTAATATAGGCTAGTAGGGGTCAAAGCAAGGGTTTGGGAATTTAGCTTATGGCACAACAATTATACACACACAAGTTAAACATTCCCAAACACTGCCTTAACCAATGATTAGTTTCCATTAATAGAAATAAAGTACAAGTCATTTCATGCTTTATGTCATTTCCAAAAGCTGTGCAAGTTTAACACGGCGCAGACAGTTTTGGACATGAACTGGTATTTTTGAGGCGCGGTGTTCACCACAAAAATACAGAAAATTCATTTTAACGTAAGCAATGATTTTCCGGTTTTATAAAAATACTGATTGAGTCAAAAGAAAACATTTCCACCGTTTTGAAATACAGTTTTGAATTCTAACACAGGTGTTGCTAAATTTTATAAAATCGCAGTTTTGACCCAATAAAATTTTAATAGAAATTAAGTCAAGAATTTAGATTTAACATGTGAAAATTGAAACTAAATTAAAAGCAGTCAATGTATATTAACCATGACAATGCAGAATTACAGATTAATTATGGAAATGTCAGATTAAAATTAGATGCTCATGCAGGTTGTTACAGGATCCACCAAAAATATTGACCTCGAAAATCATAGCAACGAGCTACTCTTCGGCAAGATTTGCTTGGGGAGCAACTCGTCGTTGATTCCAACAGTTTCGAGCCATATGACCTGGCTTACCACAATTGTAGCAAACAAACAGTCCAGCTTCATTTATTCCTGAGGGGGGTATGTTCCTATTCTGATTTGGCTTCGGATTCTAATTCTTGTTGTTGTTGCGGTTCTTGTTCTGATTCCGATTTTGAAACTACATGGTTTTCGCAGGTGGTTTCAGAACAACAGAGGTTTTGTTTTTAGAAAAATTTTGAGGTTTCTTGTTGTTGGAAACAACAAGAACCTGTTCTTTTAAATCTTGTTTTCTTGCCTCCTACTCAATACGAAGGCGAGTAATCAAACTTTCCAATGAAAATTCTTTGGTTTTGTGTCTCAAAATATTTTTGAAATCTTTCCAACTTGGGGGAAGCATGTCAATAATGACAGAAACTTGAAACTGATCATTTAAATCCATGCCCTCAGAAATTATCTCATGAGCAATTTGTTGCAGCTCATGGGATTAAGCTTCAACAGATTTGTCATCCGTCATTTGATATTTCAAATAACGGCTGACTGCAAATTTCTTTGCTCCAGCTTCTTCAGTGTCATATTTTTTCTGAAGGGCATCCCAAACTTTTTTTGCAGAATCACAGTTTGCATAATAGTCATAAAGACTATCAGAGAGTCCATTCAAAATATAATTTTTGCAAAGAAAATCATTTTCATTCCAAATGTCAGACTCTCTGATTTGAGCAACAGTGGGATTTTCAGAAACAGTGGGATTTTCAGAAAGACAAAAAGATTGCAATTTTTTCGTAGTTAAGAAAAACATCATTTTCATCCTCCACCGTTTAAAGTAAAGGCCCTCAAATTTGAAAGATTTGTTGAGGTCATGGGTAACAGAGAGCATTGAAGATTCCATGGCAGATGTAAAAGCGTCTTAAAACTGTTGTTGCACAAACTGTAAAATAGAACAATATTACCAATAACAGTAGCCTTTGACGTTTTTCTTGGAATGAGTCGCGGACTTAGTCGCTCTCTTTAAGACGCTTCGCGGCTCTGTCCAAGTTGTGCAAGCAGTTCGGATGAAGGCCACGACGTCCCCAGAATAAAGCAGCCCAGAAATCGCCTCTGTCTCGAAAATCCTTGCACCGAGGAAGATCGGAAAACTCACACCCTTTCAGAAACAGTTGCTCAAAAATCAACTAGAAGACTGATCTCTATATATTATAAATCAAAGATATATGTATATATATATATATATCAATGTGGAGAAATAGATTTTCTGAATAATTTTCGTCTCTGTATTTTTTTCAATCGTTCCTCTCTGCTTGTATCTCTCTATATATAAAACTAAAAGAAGTCTTCTTGTTATATATATCTGTGTAAACGATTTTTGGCTTAAAATCTGGAGAGCGTTCCATAAAAAAAGTAGGGAAGTTTAAACAAATCCGCAATCGTGTATACGTGTGAGAGAATGGCTCGCTGACCAAGTAAATTCAAACTCATAAAGACTGATACTCATTGTTTTGTACTCCTTCCGTCCCATAATAAGTGTCCACTTCTATTTTGCACACTGTTTAAGAAAGTTGTATTATTTTAGTTTTTTGGTTCATTAAATGGTCACTTTCCAATTTTGCCCATAGATGTGATGAGTGTTTGAATTTTTGCTTGTTTTGAGGCCACAAATAAATGCTACTTTGTCTTTATTATAAGGGTAGTTTTGGAAAGTAAGTAAAAGCTATATGCCAATTTAGAAAAGTGGACACTTATTGTGGGACATCCAAGAAAAAAAATGTGAACACTTATTATGGGACGGAGGGAGTATATCTCTTTGATAAATATAGTGTGGGCCACTCTCATTATCACAAAATGAGACCTCAATTAGTCAATCACGTGGTACAAAGTTAGAGGCTACATATATATATATATCAACAATGCTACACACACACCCATTTGCACAACCATTTGCACAACACTGTTTAAAAATGTTGGACTTTGTGCAGAAAAGCCTGTACACACAAAATGGTGTGCAGTGTGTGTGCAGGCTTTTCAGCACAAAGTCCAACATTTTTAAGCAGTGTTGTGCAAATGGTTGTGCAAATGGGTGTGTGTGTAGCATTATTCTATATATATATATAGGTCCTTTTTATTATTATTTATTAAATACACGTGTTCCAACAGTTGCACTTGAGCACAAGTAGCACACACACTAATTATAAGAAAACTGAAACCGTAGTTTTATATTTGGTTCTTCAAACCAGAAATGATAGAAACATATGAACAATGTTTAACTCTTATTATATCTTACCATTATTTACATAATATAAGTGAGGCCAGAGCCCCATGGAAATACTTAGAGACTCACAAGCAAGAGGTGGGCATGTGGGTTTTTTTTGTTTTTTTGGTCTTGCCTAAGATGCAAGAGGCCAATCTTTTGCACAATTGAATTACCATCTATGTCTTCCCCGCTCTTTGGCAGCTAACCATTCTTTTTAGGGTGCATTTGGACGTCAACAGAATTGCGAGTTAGGCTACTTAAAATGAGCCCTTTTGTATTTGCCTATTTAGCGATGTTTGTTTGTCAAAATTTTCAAATTGAAAATTTGACAAATTTCACATTATTATAGAAAAACTCATGTAAGTTTCTCCAATAACTTGAATTGCTCTAATTCAAGGTAGAGAAATCCAGTTTTGACACCTCTCGTGACAGTTTCACGACATTCATTGTACTTTCTTCATTGCCGAGTCACGGTGAGTCTCTCTCTCCTCTCTATAATCAAACATATTTATGTCGTACATATATGTAGACACCTATATGGATAAGGTTGTTAACCGACCAAACAGTAATAAATTTAAATAAAATCATTTAAGATTTTACAAATTAAGAATTAACCGACTTGCTTTAAAATAAATAAATAATGAAATAAAATAAAATTTAGACAATTCATGCGACCAAACACACCCTTATGGAATTGCCTGCCTTAAAAAATTATTAGTTCTCTTTTGGTGTTTTTGCTCCTTACAGAAGCTAAATGAGCTAGGAGTTTGGGCCAAATTGAAACGTATGGTCTAATGACTTCTTCTTTCTATTCTCACTAGATGAGAAATTGTAACAGAAGTTACATAAATCTCATCACCAATTTACTTTATTTATTTTTTAAAGAGAAGATCACAAATACAGTTCTTGTCCCCTACACTTCTCGGATGTCAACGAATGCAGAACAGTTCATGCGGACTGCGGACTATAAATCAATCCCAAACCCTTAAAACCCTTGGCTGAGAGTAGAGGGAAGGATAACTCCTTGTAACAAAGAAAGGACAACACTATAGGGTACTTTTACTTGGATACTTTTTTGTCCTAGTTTAAGATAGAATTCACCTGAGTGCCACATAGACACACTCGTACACGTAGACAAATCACAATTCAAAATAGTAGGAAAAATACCTAAATCTTTCCCACGTCGAAAAAGGCTTACCCAACAAATTCGTCTCGATAATAATTTGATACAGCAAGTAAAATGCCAGCAACTTGTCCGCTTCTGTGCGGAAAGGATTATCAATTGTCTCCTCCTAAACTTAAGCCAGACACCTCTCTTTGTGTGCTTGTGTTTGTGTGCGTGTGTGTGCTCACTCTAGCAGAAGACGTACCATGTAGCACTACCCTTCCTCATCCTATTACCTACTTCATTAGCTCTTAGTAACTTACTAAAAATTAATTATCAGTTTCTTTTCGGATAATACAATCATTCTAGCTGTGCTTTCCTTAATTTTTCGTACACATTCGATTGGAAGTCCTTATTTTTCTTGCCGTTGTCTCACCCCTAATGGAACAGAGTGCTTAACCTTGAACTATTGGGGTTCCTGTAACCTTGAGCAAGTTGATAAGATGAAGACCCCCCACCAGATAATGCAGTAGAGAACCTGAGGTAAGGCAAAATGCACTAGTTCAATGTCAATGTCAGTTTCAAAAAGCACACTCATGCGACAAGTTATGACAGTGTGTATGCAAAATCAATGGAGTGATCAACTCCTGAGTTTGAACACCTTACTGAGGCCTCACATAATAAAGTTATGAAAGTGGATTGTCGTTGAACACATGTCATCGACCTTTCAATTTGTTGTGTCTGAGCTGAGATGACTATTCAATTTGTTGTTTCTGAGTCAAGAGATAAACTGTTCAATTTGTATTTTTCAAGTGTTTAATTTACTCTGAGATAAACACTTGTAATATTAACAGCCTTGAGGAAAAAGATTTTCTCACTCTTATGTTAAAATGTTTTTTCATCACAAAGGTGATGAAAGAATACAGCTGAAGTAGGCTTGATGGATCATTCTTTCAATCAGTAAAAAAAAATATTAGACAGACAGTAGGGAACTATTAAACTAGAGAAAATTACCCCCCCAAAAAATCTAATTAATCAATTTTTATCATACTGAACGGCAAGGAGGATATGTAAATAGGCAGCCAACTCATTTGGACTATCAGGCTCATTAAGATGTTTATACAAGCAAACCAACAAAGCACTAAAATTCAGAAAGAAAATTAGTCATTAAGTTCTTACAACAGGAAAAATTGCCACGAGAAGTCGCAAAAATGGAGATTTCTTGGAAGAGATTATAGGGGTATCATACACTCAGTTTCTCACCATCTTCCCAGCAAAACCTTCTCAGAAATATATTGCCAAAACCCAAAGGTTGACCAAGAAACTCTAAAAGGGGTGGGCTAACATTGAAACAAAAAAGCTAGTAACTAAAAAATTATATCTTCTTTTTGTAACAAAAATCTTCACTATCTTATTTAAGAGTGAAAATTTAATACGGATTTGCCGTAAAAACTTCACTTTGCAGAACCAAATGCAAATTTTCCATGTTTCCAAATGCTTTAACAGTTGTGCCACATGCAGTGGTAGTGATCCGTGGTACAAAATACAATTGCATGTGATACAACTAACAAAGCATTTGAGAACCAAAATTGGGATTCAAATTTGGGAATAATAGCTTTAATCTGTAGGTGTTAGTTGTAATTTGTAAAGAACTTATTACAACTTCTTTGTAATAAACCTAAAATCACCAGAATTTTTAGGAATAAAAGCCAAAGAGATGAACCCGAGCTGAGAAAAAATTAAAAATATAAAGATGAACTCAGAAAGAAAAATATGAGAAAGGTTGTTAATCAGTGCTTCACGGTTTTACTCTAAGTCTACATATGCGTGTGGGATGTGGGCTGGCCTAAGGGAGTGGATTGTGGGTGAGCTTTGTGAAGGGGTTGGGCTAGAAGACATGTTATCAAAAAAAATTCAGAAAATTTTGCCACTACTGCTGAGTCCGCCCTTGCCTAAATCTGAAGAATCCGAGACATTCGTCATTCACATGGACCACTCAAAAGAAATCAGCATCCTTCTCAACCCATGAGTTATGACACAGGTAATCCCTTTGATCTTCTTGGTTTCTTCTTTCCGTCTTTTATCTTTCCTCCACTTTCCAAGCCACTTTTTCTCTATTTTTCAGCCGAACGTTCATAGAGTTTGGCCCCACCTGAGTCAGTATAATAGTATGTACTAGGATTGGCCGGTGGCGCTTTACACACAGATCACAGATGTGTTTGTTAGCCCATCTGTAGGGCCAATAGTCATGACCCATGGATTCTAATTCAAATTCGAACAGAATTTGGATGGTCGTTACCTACCCGTTTGAGACCGTTGCGACCCGTGACTCCACCTACGAGCAACCGGCATGGCCACTGCGAGCGTGCGTGTGCAAGGTGTGCAAACTAAGCAGCCTCTTCAGTCTACTAACCCAGCCCCATGCATGGACTTGTGCTTGACACTATCGTGGGCCGACCTAGCTGGATAAACTAACCCGTGCTAGGAAGCAAATGGTTCTAGGACACTAGAGCTTATAAGCTCCACTAATGCTTCCAACAGTTTCCAACTTGAATGAAAACTCTGAAATGTAACATCTCTATGTACCTACAATTTTATAGGCACTGCCTACAATCCCACATTATCGAGAGAATGAAATGAAATCACTATAAAACTTTGAAATTTTCGAAACAGAAATTGCAAACCCGTTTTCCCATCTCACAGTCAATTCCAGTCATACACAGTGCCTTGTAACCCTAGGTGTGATTAAGGCCTCTGGGTTTTCAAATTACAGGTTCCACAAAAGCCCAAGAAGTAACAGATACAATGTGGCCGCCAAGCATGATAGCCATTTAGCCTTCGAATCACCTCCAAAAAGTCATATGCGTGCACACACAGATCACACTCATTTATGCGTTCATAGACTTGAGGTGCTGTGGATGTCCGCAAAATTACAAATTAGGCTATTTAGGATCAGTCCATTGTGTATTAGCTCATTTCGTAGTGTTAGATCGTCAAAATTAATAAATTCAAAAATTTTAAAATTTTCACTAATTATAGAAACTCAAATAAGGTAATTTCTCCAAGCATTTAAAATGCCCAATTCAAGACGGAGAAATTCACTCTCAAACACCTCTTCAACACATCAAGTCATCGTAGTCGCTCTCTCCTCTCTCTCTAGTATTCATCTATATATATATATATATATATATATTGCATCTACATACACACACATATAATCATATAAATGTGTGTGTGTGTGTGTGCGCCCGCGCGCGCGTGCATGCACTTAGTTGGATAAGGTTGCGAATTCGGCTATTTATAAACCAACCATACAGTAGATAAATTTGGATTAAGTAAACTCCAGATTTACAAATTTCAAATCTACTAATTTAAAACAGAATAACTCATAAAATCACATAGCCAATACACATGTAGATATGAACATATTTATACCGACTTAAATGGATAACAACTGTTTGCCTCTCAAATTTATTAGGCACATATTTGCGATTGTAAACATTTTGTAATCCTTCATAAGGAAGAGAGAGACCCAAAAAAAAAACTTTCATCAACCATACAAGTTAATGAACAAATCATAACAACAATACTAAAGGGAAAAGGGGGAAACATACAAGTTCATCATTGGCCAATATTAGATGGAGGATAGAAAGCATGCAGTAATTGCGAATTGAAAGTTAAAAGTTGAACCATATAATTAGATAGTGAATCAAAACTTACAGTTATCTAAACAATGCAAAGTTCGCAAGGCTTACCAATTTAATGCTTCGGAGGAACCCTTAAAGAACCATTTTCAGAGTTCTATTTTATTCAGTTTGCTATCATATGAAGAATTTACCAGCTTCTTTGAAACTGTGTTTGAAGATTGGGGACAGGAATGTTAGATAAAATTGGATCTTTAAGTGCTGAAAATTTTAAGCTAAGTCCATTTATGTAAAGCATATCTCATTCTGTAAATTTTTTTCAGTGGATTTTTTGGCTGCTTTTTTAGTGTCAAGTGATAAGCCCTTATATCAAACACACTAAAAAAATAGGGTAAATATCACCTACCTCCCCTGAGGTTTGGCCTTAATACACATATCTCCCCTCGGCCCACACGTTTCATGAATCTCACTTACCTCCCTTATTTTTAAATTTTAGTACCTGATTCCCCCCTCCCTTAAACAAATTGTTAGAAATTTTAACAGAATCTGATACAAAAATTGAAATATAAGGGAGGTAAGTGAGATTCCTGAAACGTGAGGGGAAGTATGTGTATTAAGGCTGAACCTTAGGGGAGGTAGGTGAGTGCTGAATATTTTTGTTTTCAACACTAAATTTGATTATCAAACATAACCGAGGTTCAATTCTTCTTGGGGGGGGGGGGGGGGGGGGGTAAGGGTCTTGGTTGTCACGTGACTCCCTTAGCTTTTAAAAATTTAATTTTTACCTAAAGTATTTACTATTGTACTTTATACCTCTCCTTTTCTTTTCTTTTTTTGAGCAATTTCACTTTGTTCCGTACATTTTATTAATTTTCATCAAAATAAAGGTCTTATTTACTTAATTAGCCTTAACTATTTAAGGCCTTGTAGATTTCTTTTTTGAACATATTCCCTCCGTCCCAAACTAGAGTCATTTATTTTATTTTGTTATGTCACATTTTAATAGTCCACTTTGAACAGAAGGGCAATTCTGATACTGGAATTTTGAATTTAAAAGGACAATTCTTAAAAGTATAAAAATTTCACAACAATAGTACCCTTAAATAGTTAAAATTTTCAAAAGAGACTCTTAATTTTGAAGAGATGTAGGGTGAAATCGGCAAAAGAGACTCAATCCACTGATTTTGAAAGTCGAATTACCTACCCTCATTTGAGTATAAAATCTGAATAAAGTCACCTTGAACTCTTAGTCAAACTCATATCAAGTCGAATTTAATTAAAAATAAAAAAAATAAAAAAATAAAAACAATCTTCAATTCTTACTCAAATCCATATCAAAATTTGAGTACAGTATTAGTTTAAATTCAAAGTAAACCGATGAAGTTTGGTCCCCTGTCTCATTTTAGTTCCTATAGTCTCAATTGCAACAATTTAGTCGCTATAATATTAAATTAGAAGCAATGTAATCTAGAGGGGTCATTCTATGAGAAAAATAATAATAACAATAAAGTCACCAATTTTAGAGATCTCAATGACACTTGTTTATGCGTGATGATAATGGAACTTTTGCGACCTCAAAAGGCATGAACTCCAATTTTTTACTTCTCTGGACCACATTGCTTCTTATTTAAAATTAGAGGATTGAAACTTCAGTGAGTGACTGAAATGAGACAAAAACAAAGTTTAGGGACATATTTTATAATTAAATGAACAGTATTATTTCAATTTAGGTCTGAGTAAAATTCAATTTAATATGAGTTTGAGACAAGGATTTAGCAGGAGGTTTTTGAACAAAATTTAAATTTGATATAAAAGTTATGGTTAAGAAATTGGAGATCCAATTAGGAAAAAATTAATGTAAACTGACCTCGTCACATTTCCGGCGGTGTTTTGCGGGTTTGAGTATGCCGGAGAACCCTAGTGGAGGAGGACTGCCGTGAGTGGCGGCCGACGGAGGAGGAGTGAGAGTGCGGCGGCGAGCTCACCGGGCTGGAGTGGAACAACGCCGTGGTGGTCTTGGAGACGAAGGGGGCCAGTCACCTCTGAGTCTGTCTTTGTGTGCATTTTTGTGATCTCTCAATTGCTAATCCAGAAATCAAATTAGAGACTCTCTCTCTCTCTCTCTCTCTCTCTCTCTCTCTTGGATTGCCTTCTATTTCTTTCTCTCAAGAAGTGCAGAAGGGAAGTGAATTGTTGAAAATTTGAAATACAGTACTACTCAAATTGGAAGACAAAGTGGGCGGATGATTCCATACAATCACTTGACATGCAATTGTAAGAGCATTTGCAGTGCGCAAGTGTGTACATTAAACTTAGTGGAACTTAGCATTGTGCACTTGCAATGGTGTAGGGTATACAATAAATTTAAGGATTAAAACTTAGTGGAACTTAAAACTAAAATTCGGCTAAGTTTAGCTATCGTATAGGAGTTACGGCATAGTGTGCGCGAGATACCATGCGGCACTCATAAAGCCATCTATCATTTGAAAACATTCCACGCGGCACACATTGTGTCGTGACTAACTCAAATGGCACACAAGGCAGAGTGTGTGCCCTGGTTTTTTTTTTTTTTTTTTTCCTTTCTTTTTGGTTTGTTTTGGGTGTAAATTATGTAAATTACCTCGTTTATGTCAAATGGCATTGTGAGTGCCGTTTGGTCACTGCATTGAAAGTGTTCCCTTTTTGTACATTAAATTTAAGTTAATTTTCCCTTAAGTTTATACACAAATAGGTACAAAGGTTTATTATCATAGGTATTAAGGTTCCTTATCATGAGTACAAAACTCCCTTATCACATGTACAAAAGGACAAGGCTCCATTATCATAAGTACAAAGATTATTCTCAAAACCACCAGTGGTTTTGATTTAGTACAAATATTTTTTATAAGAGTACAACATTTGTTTCCTTAGTACAAGCATTTCTTATAAGACTGCAACGTTTTTTTACCAGGTACAAACATTTCTTAAAATGATACAACATTTCTTACCTTAGTTTTATCTCGAGATATGTACGTGAAGTTGTGTCTAATAGTTAGACACTTGTGGAATCTCACTTGAGACATTGACTTTCATAGTGAAAGATATTGGTCAATCACATGTGTACTATATTATTTAGAGCATTCAAGTTTTGAGCATGTGTTCATATGTGTACTCTCATATTGAGAGCATTCAATCTGGAGCATGTGAGAGTAATTCCATAGTGGAAAATTCTTTGTCATGTCGAAGACATGTGGCCTTTTGAGGCATTAATATTGGTTTTGTGCATACGGTTGCGCACAAAGTATTGGAGGACCGATTGTGGTTTGGCACATTCTGGGATGGTTTCAAGTGTCATTGTAGCATACCACATTTGTCATATCCGCAATTCATATTAATGAATATTGTTGGCATTTGTAACTATGGAGGGGTGTTGTGTTGTTTGATAGCATAATGCTTTCATGATTCGGTGTTGAAATTTTCATTAAGTATGATGCGTTAATTAAGGTTATTCATTTAGCTATGAGTATAATATGGTCATATTAAGTATTTCACCCGTGAGTCAAAATTTGTTTTAAAACCAAAATATTTTATTTTTATAAACGTTCGCCCATGTGGGAGAATGTGAGATTTTGGGCTCACTTACTTTTATTTTGTTGCCTCAATGCATTTCAGGGAGAACCAGCTAGCTTTGTAAAAGCGGGTTGAAAAACATAGCTTAAATGGATATGCGGAGAGCACCTTAATTATATGGAATATGGACTTTTATGACCCGATTAGTAAAACCTGTTTTGGGTTTTATGGGCCTGTGATGGAAAGGCCCAATTGAGTTTCTATATAAATAAGGGTTAGGTCTCCTCTCCTCTCTCAATATACACGTTATTTTTCTATCAAGATAACAATGATAAAGGAAAAGAGCAAGGGAGGAAGCCCTCGCCCGAATCTTTCATCGTCATCTTCCTATACTTTCGTGATGGCAAATCCAAATATGTAAATCAATTTTGTGTTCTATGTTTCTAATATGGATTGTTTCTAACATGCACAACCTCTTGTGCACAACTCAAATAAATGTGTGTATCTTTCTCCTGTGATGTCATTGGACCTTACAGTGACACAACACAAAGATAGACATTTTTTTTAAGTTGTGCACAAAAAATTGTGTCCATAGAATTGTCCTATTTGAAAAAGAGTCATACTTGAAGGAGTGTTGGTGTAATTTATCCTATATTTTAAAAAGTATCTTCGAGTCCTTGAAAAACGTTTTGATTGAAGCAGGTCAAAAAATAATTTTTTTCATAGGTGATGTAGGAAGCAGAATTGGATGTTAATGAATTCTCATAATTTCAATGGTGCGTTCGTGTTATCCCTTTTGCTTCGGCTTCTGCCAAAATGTTAATGCCAAATGCAATTTTGACAGGCTTTGGAGTTCAGTAGAACGTGTATAACTTTTATCATATTTGGTTTTAATTTACGTGGCATTAACATCACACTCAATAATATGGAATCACATAAATTTTTATTGAAAATTATTTTAGGTATCTTACCGTCACATTAGGTGGAATACAACTTTGAAAGCCATGTTTTTTATTATTTAAAGTTGTATGCAAATGTAATGTGGTAGTAGTGGAGTCACTTTGGACCACCTAAATTTCCTACAGAACAGGCACATAACTCCCTAAAAGTTGTCACTCTCCTGAGTCTCCTTGTTGCTTCTTTTAGTTACTGTGTGTTAATTAAGTACCATCGAATGTATTTTTGTTTATCTTAAAATTGTTCATCTAACTTTTTTATCGGACAATGTAGTGGGATTCAAGATTAAATGAGAATTAATTAATAGTGTAAAATCCTAGATCTCACTGCATTGGGCAATGAGAGAGTTGGATGAGCAATGAGTGAGCAAAAATGCTCTCAGTACTATCACGTTTCTCAGGATCGGCCCCAAGGGCGGGGGGGAGTGGTTGCGGACTTGCGGCAGAAGGGCAACCGCCCTAGGCCACCAAAGTTTATTAAATTTTGAGGGCCCCTATAAAATTTTTACAATTAAATTTTTATCTTGAGATTTTTTAGTATTTTACATTTAGACTCTCTCAATTATGTTTAGTCCCCATCCCCCACATCCCCCAAGGCTCAATTTAGTGTCATCAACTATATATATATATTGATATACATAATATATGTATATAAAACTCAAAATCAAAGGCCCCTAAAATTTCGAAAAGTATACTTTTAGTCTAAGAATTTTTTGAGTTTTAGAAATAAGCTCTCCTAGAATTTTGAAAGACATCATACAATATTTAAGTTTCACAAATAGACTTATATTATAAGCAGACTCCCAAAAAATCATCAATATGTATAAATAGACCCTAAAAAAATTATCAATTATTTATAAATAGTCTTCAAAAAATTGCCTCGAAAGTATAGAATTCTCCTTTTAAGTAATTAGTCACAGACCTCCACATACTCAAAGCCTGCCCCTGGTCCTTTCTCATTACACATACTAGGCCCTAGGGTGTCGTTTCTAGTTTGATTTTATTGTGACTCAGCAGCACACTCATCTTTAAGAATCATAGGAGTATTAGACAGATGCCATGGCATAGTGTTCCTCAAATAATGTGAGTAAAGTGAAATATTAAGAGTCTGTTTGATGTCGTTTCTGGTTTGATTTTTATATGATTTTACTGTGACTTAGCAGCACACACATCTTTAAGAATCATATTACACATATGCCATTGCGTAGTGTACCTCAAATAATATAAGTAAAGTGAAATATTAATAGTCTGTTTGGAAAGTTTAAAATTGAATCGGGTTTAGGCTGTTTAGCCCAGTTTATTTAGTATTTGTGAGAGTTAAGATAGTTTTGATTTGATAAAGAATCAATTTTTAGAGACGTATTAGATTAGACATAGACTCTTATGTAAAAAATTGACACTCACCAAATACTTAAATTTGTAGATTCATTCACGTGTGAACTAAAGAACCAGTTCTTTACTTTTCCGATCAACCTCTAAGAAAAAAAAAAAAGGGTGACAAAGCATCAATTGATATTTTAAAAATGTTTGATAAAAAATAAATAAAAAATTAGTACAAATAAATTAAGAGGGCGGCAATGGTCAAACACCTATATCAGAAAAGTCCCACTTTGGAAGGCCTAATACTGGCTACTGCTCAATCCATATTCTCTCTTTAACAACAGTTTTGGGCCCAAATTGTAATGTTAAAAGTTTAAAACCAAGAAGGTTATGTAGCCTTAGTATGAATTAGGCCTGATTCTAGTAAGACTCAAGTAAAATGTTACCTTGTTCTTTAGCCAAGAAAGAGAGAGAGAGAGAGAGAGAGAGAGAGAGAGAGAGAAGTAACATGTAGAAAGAAGTAACATGTAAATTGTTTGGCAAACCAGATTACGAGATTCAATCGGAAAAATATATGAGTTAATCACAAGACCTTGCAATTAGCCAAAAGCTACACTGGGGTGTCAAAAGACTCAAAACTATTTTTTCGATTGAATCGCAGAAGTAGAAATTGTGCCAAGGACCCAACTGAACTCATGATTGCTAGTTTGCCCATAATTGATTCAAGTTACTGGATTATTCTTTTGCTAAAATTACAGATATGTTTATTGGGTAATACTTGGGACACAATCTTCATACAACTTTCATACAACCTCCCCAAAAGATGTGTCTATCTCTTTCATGTGTCACTGTGGGGTCCAGTGACATCACAGGAGAGAGATAGACACATCTTTTGGGGAGGTTGTATGAAAGTTGTATGAAGGTTGTGTCTCAAATATTACTCATGTTTATTAGATACTTTTAGATTGTATGAAAGAAATAAGGCCCAATCCATAATGTCTCTAACATGTGCTATCCAAGTGAGTCCTGCTTTTAAGCATTCCCAATGAGGCCCTAAAAGTTGACAAATAATGCTGAGTTTGGAATTTATTTATTTTTTAATTTTTCCTCAGGAGTGAAATAAGCTTAGAGTAAAACCAATCAAAATCAAAGATATAGTATGTATTTTCATATGTTAGGATGCTCAAAAGCTTACCAAAAAGTTTTGAAAGATGGTCAAACTTGACTCCATCATTATGCCCATGTTATGTAATAGAAAAGAGTTCAAAATGGTGTATTAAATTTGTAAGTGAGGTGATCTAGTGAGAATAAAAAATAAAAAAATAAAAAAACCCTGAATGGTTACATTATGAGATGGGAAATTTAGTTCTACATTCATGTGTTACTTTGATTTGAAAGGAGTAAAAGTTGTTTGAATTATAAAATCTTGTAGTGAAATGAAGCACATATATATATATATATATATAAACAATTAGGCGAGCTAAAGATAAGTAAGCATTGAAATTATGGAAGTGTGTATAGTGATTAGGGAAACCCAATCTATTTAAGACAGTCAAATAAACTGCGAATATTACATATTAGAATTGCTCGATAGTACCTTTAAGCGCAAGTTATACCTCATTCATATATAACCTCGACTGTTAAAACATCAGTAAAGGTTTAACTCAAGATGTCTGAATTTATGACTCGGTCCATACTCGCCTTTACAGCATGAGAGCATTTTTGCTCATCTATTTTTGGTCCATTATTGCTAACTCAGGCCTTCACTGAATGACATGTATCCTATCTAGTAATTATGTTGATAGTATATGAGAAAAATAGGAATGAAATGGGACATGATGACTGTGTCACCCAATAAAACCTGAGTAAACAATAGTGAACCAAAAATAATTGAGAAAAAATGCTCTCTTACAACATGGGACACTTGTGTCGGGTGAGATAATATGTCTTATAAAACCTTAAAACTAATGTATTAAAAATAAAAATAAAATAGAACCAATCTTGACCTCTCAATTCCCGGGAAATTTTTGAAGTGCATGCCCACATCCACATGGACCCATGGTAACAGTTGATGGGACTCACACATTTTGGACGCACAAATTGAGAGACTTATGCATGTAGTTCCAAGGCGGATCTAGGAGCAAGAGGGGCACTTGCGTCTCATCACCTTTTCAAATTTGTTTTTATACCCTATGAATTTAATATTATATGTATTTATGGCCCTCCTGAAAATTTTTATTTATCCCTTAAAAACTCATAAATTTCATTTTTAATCCTTAATTTTTTGTAATTATTACCCAAAGAAACATCTTTTTTTATGCAAGTAGTCTCAATCATTTCAGGTCATATAGGTATCCCTTTTGAACATACTAAGACTTCGCTATTTATAAGCAAAATTAGTTTAAAAAATAAAATAAACGTATATGAGTAGAATTATTTTTTGAAATAGTTATAGAGAAATTAATTTATCTTTGAATAATCATAGTTTTACCCTCTACAACGCACAATTTCTAAACCTCGGAAACCCAAATTTATAGTGTTTCTACAAAAATAATCAGTTCAGAGTGTGTGCCCCAAAATCAAATCTTGACTCCGCCCCTATGTATGTTCCACCTATAATACACTCACCGAGTCACTCTCGTTGACTTCAGGATATGTGGTACTACATAAAGCATGCCAATATCTTCCAAGCTACCCAAATTTTTTTTTCTCATTTCCGTCCAAAAAGTCATGGTGATGAGCAGATATCATTAGATCATCCAGTTGACTGACTCAGAGATATGGAACTTTTTTTTTTTTAGCTTCAATCTTTTGCTAGTTTTGTTTGCTTGCTTGTTTGGAAGTTTGGACTTTGAGACGTGAGGGCATGGGTTGTCCAATTTACTCCGTAAAAGATAGAATTGAAAATTTTGAATCTTTGTGGAAAGCGTGCATATATTTCTACAGTTTAATTGGGCCACATGAGGATGATCAGTAGTATATGCGGTTTGTTTTGGCCACTCTCTAATTCTTACCTCCATAATTATAGACGAAAGATTTAAGAAGTAGGGACACTTCTAAAAAAGTAATGTGTCGCATCTCGAGTGGTGTCTGACACATAGACACGACATTTCGTGGAATTTTTTTTTGCAGTATTGATGTGCAATTTTTTAAGATTTATCGTATCCGTGACAGCATTCCCTTGTCTCTGAAGTGTATCCTAAGATTTGATGATACATAATAACCACAGAATAATGTTAGAGTAAAAAGTCACCTAAATAAGACATCAAATAATGTGGATAATAATTGGGAATATTAAAAATCAGTCAACTTTTGTTTGACATTTTAAAGGACAGTCAATTACTTTTTTTAAATGAAAAGAAAATCAAGTAAAATTAAAATTTTAAAAACACATAAACTTTTTGATTTTTTTTTTAAAAAAAAATTATATTTACCTCCCCATCTTCTTCCTCACCATCACATCCACCAGCTGCCACCACCATGGCTACACTACCAGCCACCACCACACCACCACCACAACCTCTCTCTCTCTCTCTCTCTATATATATATATATATATGAGTATATATACATATATATATATATATATCTAATATATGCTACCACCACCCCAACTTCTCTCTCTCTTCTCTCTCTCCTCACCACCACCACAGGCTTGCTCCCTCATCCACCCCTGCCTTGCAGAAAAGAAGGAAAAAAAAAAATAGGTTACAGGTTGGAGCAATTGTCGAATGGCAGGAGCAACTCACCAAACGTATCGGGAGCAACTCACCAAACATAAGGAGCAACTCACCAAACGAAAAGAATAACGTTACTCCTTACGTTTGATGAGTTGCTCCCGATACATTTGGCTAGTTGCTCTATCTGTTTGATCAATTGCTACAAAAACCTACACCTTTTTTTTTCTTTTGTAGTGGCAATGGTAGATGAGCAAGGTGGCCCGTGATAGTCGTGGCTATGAGAAGAGAGAGAGAAGAGATCAAACAGAAAGAAGAGATAGTGAGGTTGGGGTAGGGGTGGTGGTGGTGGTGGTGGTGGAGCAAGGTGTAGATTTTTGGAGCAATTGTCCAAACAGAAGGAACAACTCATAAAACGTATCGGGAGCAACTCACCAAACATAAGGAGCAAAATTACTCTTTCTGTTTGGTGAGTTGCTCCTAACGTTTCTCAATAAGTTTGGTGAGTTGCTCTTGTTGTTTGGACAGTTGCTCCAACCTGTAACCTTTTTTTTTCCTTTCTTTTCTGTAGTGGCAGTGGTGGATGAGGGAGGAGGCCCGTGGTGGTGGTGGCGAGAAGAGAGAGAAGAGATAGAGAGAGGTTGGAGTGGTGGTGACCATATATTAGATATATATATATATATATATGTATATACATGAGTATATATATATAGAGAGAGAGAGGGGTTGTGGTGGTGGTGGTGAGTGGTAGTGGTAGTGGTAGTGGATATGGTGTGATGTGGTGGCTAGCCATGGTAGTGGTGGCTGGTGGAGGTGATGGTGATGAAGAAGATGGGGGTAAATGCAATTTTTTTATTTTAAAAATCAAAAGTTCATGTGTTTTTAAATTTTTAGTTTTAACTTGATCGATTTCCTTTTCATTTAGAAAAAGTAGCTAACCATCCTTTAAAATTTCAAATAAACTTAACTGATTTTTAATAATCCCATAAATAAAACTCTTCATTAATTACAAAATAAAAGAACATAATGATCTAATTTCAAAATTGTCATTAACACACCAACAAATGAACAATTTAGGTATACAAATATAATATACTTCGTATTTTCCAAAACGATAATTTGGACGATATATGAGTCTACGAACTAGAGCTCAATGGTTTGAGTAACTCGGGTTATTTTTACTTATAAGTTGTGTAAACCTACATATGTAAAAATGCTTTATAGAACCGGGAGTTTATTCATTCGAGGTGTATGTCACCTTATCATTACAAAAGAAAAGAAGGGAAGACTTGATCTACGACGGTTTAGATGTGCTTTGGCTTTTGCGTTGAAAACACAGAAACAAGTAGAAGCACCAAATGTTCACCAAGCGCGACCTTTTGCACCACTAGGTGGTAAATGCAACCTCCTACGTACATACGTGATGTCAAACACCTTAATACAAATCAGAAGAGCTGATATGGGAAATGTTACCAAACCTATTGAGGACAATTGCGCGCTTGGCCTGTTCTCGACCGAAATGACCCATCGGATGACCGATGGCAGGAGAAAAAGAGACTCCTAACACATTGATCTCTGGGAACTCAAGTATCGAGATAGAAAGTAGAAAACCGAAATTCGATGATAAAATGTGCTTTACTAAGAAATCACTTCACAACCCAATCCTCATCGATCACAATGTCGCCACATAAAGTTAGAATAGAAATATACGATTTGGTCCCTAATTATGGCCATTAATAGAAATTGATCCTAACTTGATTTGGTGTATAGAAATTAATCCTTAATTTGCAATAGAAATCAATGATTAGTCCCTATTCCTAAATGGTTAGTATAAATCTGGACCATTATACCCTTGTCATACATATATACATAACTGTATATATACATATATATATATGACACATGTGAAATTCAAATAAAGTTAAATAAGATAGTTAATAAATGGAGCGGATTGTTAGGAGATCATGGATAATGATTTTTATCTCAAAGATTATGCTGATTTGTGGTTCAAAACAATGCCTTTTTAAATATGTATGTAATATGCTTTATAGTAGAAAATGATTTGTATGCTTTATTAATTCGAATCATAGAAATAACAAATAATTTTGTGTGGAAGATTAAAGGTTGTTGATAAAAAGGTGAGAAATTCTCACAATGTAGTGCGAAATTCATAACTGTAATTCACAATATAGTGCGAAATCATGCTGAAATAATAATCTGAGAATTTGGTGATAAGCTTGTTGAAAGAAGTGACTTAGTTGTGAGAAATTTCGTATTATATCCAATCAAAAAATGAGAAATTTGTATTACTAAGTGAGAAATTTGTTATTAGAGCATTCGAAATAGGCCATATGATTAGATGTACATATGTATATATGTACCACTAGCACCGATACGTTTCATGGATAAGAGTATAAATATTGCTAAAATCAAGGGATTTCGGTTTAACAGAGTAATGTGAGAATTTCTCACTCTTTTTTTTTTTGGTATATACAGCTGTGTATATTCAAAATACTTCCAAATTCGTGTTACATACAATTATGGAAAGCGTATTTTTAGGAGATCATGGATAATGAGATTAATGTCCTTAAAATCAGTGGATATTTTTCTTATTATTTAGTGAGAATTTCTCACTTAATGTGTAATAATTTTTTCTCATTATTAAGTGAAAAACTTCTCAGTATGTTTTCATATCTTTCTTTTGAAAATAATCATGGTTGTGTTATGTATATGCGTAATGGTATTAGCAAATATTTTTTTCGAGTTTTTAATTTAAGGTGAGAAATTTGTGGTTATTTAGTGAGAATTTCTCACTTTTGTTCAAATATATACACACATGCAGACAATATTTAACAGAAATTTATCACTTCTCATTAACAAAGTGAGAAGTTCTCACCAAATAACCACAAATTTGATGAGAAATTTCTCACTTCTCTTTGAAAACAAAAATTTTTATAAGACGAATTCTTTGCGAAACTTCTATTCAAATATATATACACACAAACAAATTTCTCACTATTATTCTGTTAGCGATCATGAAATTTTCCACATCACCAAAAAACTACAAATAAAACAAATATAATGTAGAAAAAATGAAAAGATTATAGAGGTTAAATGAAAGACTCGAGCTAGTGTTTTGGCCATTGCTGTCATGCAGTCTTTTAGTCATCGTCGTCGAATCGAAAACCTTTAGTGTGAAGCCAAGCCCTAATCAAAACATTAACCATTTTTCTCAGAAAACTTCAATATTTGAATTGAAGCTACGTGAGATTTGTTCCAAATTTATGAGAAATTTGTACCAAAATTCATAAATTATGTAGTCGATAGTGAATCGAGCTTCTGTGTCGACGATCTTCATGAATCGCCTATAAAGGAAGGTGATGGACGTGGTGTTGCGGATGTAGTGTCGACGATCTTCTTTCTTTCTCTTCTAGTTAGGTGTCTATATTAGGACTATATACTAAGTTACCCAAGTTAGAATACGTGCAATCACTCGCAAACCACCTTATTGTTTCAGCCTGACGTCCATAAGATATTAAGAGTCGAACCCAAACGCCCCGAGTTTAAAACCTTTCCATGGACTACCTAACTCTTTTTCCATTGGACCACATATTCTAGTCGAATAATGTATATAGCGGTTTGCTAATAGATTGCTTTTCAAGTAATTTAACCATTGAAAAGATATTTACCTAAAAAAAAATGCTGAATATTTATGATGTAGCAAGCACAGCGGATGCTACTATTCGGTGTGAGATCAAAATTTATAAGATTTTGATCCATGTTCAGTCATTTGGGCATAACTTGCATTTGGATATACGTTTTCAGGAGCCACCATTCACATCAAAGCTGATTTCAAGCTCTACATAATGAATATTGCTACGCCATATTTGAATGCAATTTTTGAGCCTAAAAATCGCCACTTGAAGGATTTTTCAGTCACTTTTGGGAAGTTTTTACCATTTTAGAAAACTTATGTTTTGGCAATTACTCTTTCAATAAAATTTATTGGATCAGGGCAAGTTGTGTATCCTTACTATCTTTTGGAGATTGTGATTTTGAAATTTTCTCAATTTATCATTTTTTGATAATCGTTTGAGTTCTCTTTTTCTAGCCGCATTAGGTTTCTAGGAGTTTTTAACTACGTTGTTGTTTGCACATAAAAACCGCCAAAGGTTTTCTAGCCCGATTGATATGAGGATATGGTCCTAGAGACAGCCGGGCATGGGCATTTCAGAGGCCGGTTGGTCTATGATGACATCGGGCTTAGGGGAAGCGTCACCAGAAGTTTAGAGAAGGCAACCCGGATGTTCCATGGGATGGAGCCCGATAGGCAGCATCAGACCCGCATTGGTCTATCGGGCATCAATGGTGGAAGTAATGGAGCAAGGACACACGTTGGAGACCGATTGAGTACTGGGAATGGAGGACTTCATCGGGCATTCGTCAGAATGGGAGCCCGATGGGGGTTAGGGAACATGAATGTATTGACGATCGGGCACCATACATACGGAAAGTGATAAAGGTGGGTAGGATGAGTCCGATCGGACATGAGCACCTGGAAAGATGGGATCGGTCATAAAGACATGACAAGACGTTACATGAGTCCGATGAGTCTTCAGTCAGAGTCATGAGGCCGATGGGAGTGGAGGTAAGGCGGTTCTGGTGACAGCTGCCATTTGTGACGTCATCCTAGATTTGGGGAAACCCGAGTCCGTTTGGGAAAGAATCTTATCACTAACAGCTGGATTTAGACGAGATGATCCCTGAGATGGTGGGATTGTTTCAAATCAAGATAATGATAAGGCAAGGGTAAAAGATAAGGAAGGCTCCTGCTGATTAACCAATCAATTACATAGCTTAAGGCGCAAGCTAAGGAGTCCTTTCCTAATCAGAATTCAATCATGGCCGCTATAAATATGGAGGCAGGCCAAGCTGCAAGGGCACTCCGCGTCACTCTCGAAAACAGCATTCAACAAAGCATTCAACAGCATTCAAAAGCATTCAAACTTTTATGTTCTTCCTGCATTCATAGCAAATAGGTCTACCCTCTTTTGTTATTTTTCTTTTACTGTTTTCATTCTCACGAACGATCAGAGCCTATTCTGAATCTGTTCTTTGGTTGTATTTTCCAAACAATTAATAAAATCTGTATTTTATTAATCGTTTGTGATTGGTTACTTGGTAATCTCATACACTATTTGGCTTGTGCGCTTCAGTACTGCCAAGGGATTTCTGGTGAGGGTACTTTCCTACTCGCCGCACACAATTGTTTAGTTTAGAAGTCAGATCTGAAAGCCTTGAGTATCACTGACTCAAGCATATAGGAAATTAGTTTGCACACACTGAACCACTTTTGGTTCTGGCACGCCCCTGCATAACTACTAGCAAACATTTTGGCACGTCCGGTGGGACCCATAGTGTCAGGTCATGCCGCCAAAGAGGGATAAGCAGATCGGCAAAAACGGCCAAGACGAGTCTGCCGTTGATCCACCTATGGAGGAAAGCACTGGTCATTCTCCGGACGACGGTGGCGTTACTATCGAAGCAATCTCGGAAACCATGAGAGCCACCGTTGATCCCTTGAGGCAGGACTATAATACCTTGATAGGGTCAATGGCAGATCTCAACACCGGGAACAGTCTGAGTTGGTCATGGAGACTAGGGTTACCCACGTGAAGCTGGACGCCCTGGCTACTCAGATACAACATCTTTGCGCTGTTCTTGAGGCCAATAACAACCAAAAGGCCTCGGGATCAGGCTCAGGCTCGGGATCGGGCTCTGGCACGCCGCTTGAGTCCGACAAACCAAAAGACCCACTCTATGTCTGTCCAAACCTAAGGGAGGGTAACATCTCGGGCAAGAAGCCCGAATTACATAACGAAACGGCCAGTGGCGTGGTGGTCACCGATCCCAGTGGATCGGCGACGCCAAGCTTTGTCCAGACAGGAGGCCGTGTTGAAACCCAGTTCGACCGTACACCACCTCTAGTTCGCGCTGCTGGGGGGCAAAGAAACAATGGCGGGTTTTGGACCCACCAGATCAATAATAATCAACAGTTGCCACCTCCACTAATAACCCCGGTAACAGGGGCTCAGTCTGAAGTAATTGCAACGATGGGCCGTAACCCAGAGGTAAACGGCCAACAAATGCCCCTAGGTAACGCTGCTGAGGGGCAAAAGAATAATGATGATTTTTGGCTTCATCAGGCCAATAACAACCAACAGCAACCACCACCCCCTTTGGTGAATGCCCGACCCGCTGCGCAGCCTATTAACAGGGAGGAGTTGGTGGCGGCCATACACGAAGAGTATGGCCCGTTCATGAGAAGGATGGAGAGGCCGACATACCGACGGCCTTACCCGCCTGAAATTGACCAAGTGAATTTCCCACCAGGGTATAAAGTTTCGAACTTTACCCTATTTTCTGGGGAAAGTGAGCATACCACGGTAGAGCACATAGGCCGATTCATTGTGCAGTGCGGCCATGCAGGCAATAGCGACCCTTTAAAACTAAGGTTGTTCCCAAACTCGCTCACGGGCATAGCGTTTTTGTGGTATGTCAATCTCCCGGCCAATTCAGTACGAAACTGGCCAGCAATGGAGGAATTGTTTCATGGGCAGTTTTATAGGACTGAGCCCGAGATATCGTTGGCAGATCTATCTAGGATGCTCTAACTAGTGGGAGAGACCGTTGAAACATATATAGCCCGATTCAGGAAGGCTAAGTACAGATGTAAGACAATATTGCCCGAGGAAGAATACGCAAATATGGCTATGGGCGGAATGTCTTTCGAGCTTCGCAAAAAGTTCGAAGGGACTGATTTCCGTGACTTATTCGAGCTGGCTTCAAGGGCCGCCCGTTACGAGCGTATCCTACTTGATGAACAGGAAAAGAAGAATTCTTCTAAGGGAACATATTACAAAGATCCCAACTACGAGGTCCATCTAGCAGATTGTGACCTTGAGGCAGAAATCGACATGGCCGAACTAATCTCTAAGCGGCCTATTGTGTGTAATGCCTTGAACAAACCTGTCAATAATAACGCCGCTGCTAAAAAAATGACGTTCGAGGCAGGAAAAAATTACACATTTGACATAACAATGGCCGATCAGATTTTTGACGCCCTTTTGGCTGAAAAAGTGATTAGGCTAGGTGAAGGTCATCGGATCCCCAAGGCCGATGACATAAAAAATAAGGAATATTGTAAGTGGCATAATTCCTGGAAACACTCCACTAATAACTGCGTTGTTTTTCGTAATGTGATACAGGAAAACGTGGAGAAAGGAGTGTTCAAATTTTCGGACAAAGCTATGGGAGTTGATGCGAATCCGTTCCCACAGATCACTGGAACCAATATGGTAGTGCCCGATTTGACTAAGCTGACACGGCCAAGGGTCAAGATAGACTTGACCGATAGCGAGAAGGTCCCAAAGCAAAGGGAAGGGAAGCAAATTGCCGTTTCGGGAACTGATAGGCCGAAAGTGACTATTCACGAGCTTCAGAGGACATACCAGGAACGCAAGGAAGCAGAACAAAAGGCTGAGGTCGAGGTAGCCCGATCAACCACGGATAATTTGATCGCAGATTTACGACACCAACTAGAGCTGATAGAACAAGGCCTGTGTCCGAGGTGCAAGGCCGATATCAAGAAAGGGGCCTCCAGCCCAAGCAAGAGGCCTAGAGTTGAGGAACGACGAGAGTACAGCCCGAGAAGATCCGTGCATGAGAGGCTTTCCTTGCCCAAATCGGGACGCGTACAGCCCGAGTGGAAGCCGAAGCCGCCGCCAACAAGCGGTATGCCTAGCTCGAGTCATATGGAAGGAAGGCAATATCGATCACGACCCACAATGAGTGCCTCACAAAGGGTTGCAGCATCGGACATTCGCTCCCGAATGATACTCCCACCAAGAGTGAGTGATGGGAGATGGTATAGAGCTGAGCATCCAAAATTTCCAGTGATGCCTCAATACAGCAAGTCTCAGAAGAGGAGGTATCAGAGGCTGAGACAGGCCGAGAGGGAACGGCAGCAGTCGAAGGGTCACGTCCAGGATCCTCCAAGGTCCCCTCAGCATAAGGCCGACAAACAGATAACGGCCATGGAAGAAGATGAGCCCGTTTTTGACAAAAAAGCGGGCAAAGGGGCGATGCATGCCACAGAGCGTTTAAAGAAACTTTTTGAACAAGAAAAGTGTGAGCCATCGGCCCATCCAATGGAGGAGGCCGATGATTATGAAGATGAGGATGATACACTAATTCAATTCGGAACAATCCCGAAAAGTCTATCCTCAAACATGGTGTTTACTCTTCCCATGTCATTCATGGCCAAACCGGATCAGCCAACGGCCATAGCAGGTGACGTAATAGAAGGCCAGACCAAGGAGTCGGCGGTAATAGAAAATTTATATTGGGGTGGTGGAGAAACCGTCAGACCCAAGGTGGTAGAGGCTACGAGCAAGAACGTGGATGCTACCGATATACAAACCGATCGGCCTAAGATAACCATCTTGAGGCCGAAAGGGATCCAAACTGAAGAAGGGTTGAAACCAGCGGGACCAGTCAAGGTGGTTTTCGAAAAACCTACCTATCAAATGTCTCAGCACCTGAAGCCGTTGTACGTAAAGGGTCACATTGAGGGGATCCCCGTGAATAGAATATTGATCAATGGGGGATCTACAATCAACATCATGCCCCAAATAATGCTGAGGATTCTTCAAAAATCTGAGTCGGAACTGATTCCGACCGAGATGAATGTTCAGAGCTTCACGGGCACACCATCTAAGACAAAAGGCATCTTGCCTCTTGAGCTGACTGTTGGAACCCAAACGGCCATGACAGCCTTTTTCATCGTTGAGACATCGGCCGCGTACAACGCGTTGCTTGGCCGTGATTGGATCCATCCCAATTACTGCATCCCTTCCACTCTCCATCAATTGTTGATCTTTTGGAGAGATGACGAAGTGGAAGTGGTTGGGGCCGATACGAAGCCATTCGTTGCCCGGGTGCAGACAGCCGATGCAGTATTATACGAAGATGATATCGGACCTGTCAAGTTACTAGGATGCGGCAAACTGGGCAGACCAAATGCAGCCACATTCCGTAAAGAAATTCTACCAAACTTAAAGCTTGGCTATCACAATCTCAGTCGGACAGAAGAATCAAGGCCGATAGAAATTAATGAACAAGAAGACTTCGATGGATCCACGACCAATTGAAGTTAAAAGACAGCTGGCCCTTAAGGCCAGCATGGCCAGATGGTGCGCATATCTGGCCGATAGGAGATTAGAGATCGGCCCTGTAGACGGAATGATTAATCTGGCCGATTGTATCTATGAAGAAGAAACGCCAATAGAGGAAGAGATTCAGATGGATGAACTCGAAACGGCCACAGCCAAGCTTGATGACTTGAAGGCCGACGTGCAGGATCCATTATTGGAGATCAACCTGGGCAATGAAGGAGAGCACAAACCCACATATGTGAGTCAGGTGCTTGAACCGCGGTTCCAGGCCGAGATCATTGCTCTCTTGCACAAATACAAGGATTGCTTTGCTTGGGATTACGATGAGATGCTCGGACTATCCAGAGAATTGGTGGAGCACCGATTGCCAATTAAGCCGGGTTTTAGGCCGTTCAAACAGCTCCCACGGCGCATGTCGCCGGAAGTGACGATGAAGGTGAAAGAAGAAATTGAGAGACTTTTGGGAGCTGGCTTCATTCGGACAGCCAGGTACGTGGAATGGGTATCAAATGTAGTCCCGGTGGTAAAGAAAAATGGTAAGCTGAGAGTCTGTATTGATTTCAGAAATCTAAACCTGGCTACCCCAAAAGACGAGTACCCTATGCCCATGGCCGATCAATTGATTGATTCGGCCGCCAAACATAAAATTTTGTCCTTTATGGACGGGCACTCAGGGTACAACCAGATTTACATCGCTGAGCAGGACGTCCCGAAGACAGCTTTCAGGTGCCCGGGGGCAATTGGAACCTTTGAATGGGTTGTCATGCCTTTCGGACTAAAGAACGCTGGAGCCACATATCAGAGGGCGATGAATTCAATCTTCCATGATATGATCGGGCATTTCATGGAGGTTTACATTGATGATGTGGTGGTAAAATCGGGCGACAACGTCGATCACTTGAGAGACTTAGAAAAGGCATTTGAAAGAATGCGGGCTCACAAACTAAAAATGAACCCTCTCAAATGTGCCTTCGGCGTCTCGGCAGGGAACTTCTTAGGATTCCTGGTGCATCAAAGAGGGATAGAGGTGGACAAGAACAAGGCTCGGGCAATACAGGCAGCAAAGCCACCAGCCAATAAGAAAGAGCTTCAAAGGCTGCTTGGGCAGATTAATTTCCTGAGAAGATTCATATCCAACTGTGCAGGAAAGACCCAAGTATGGACCCCACTATTGAAGATCAAGACCGACGAAGAATTCAAGTGGGAAGATAGCCATCAACAGGCCTTTGAGGGAATTAAGCAATATTTGTCAACTTCCCCAGTTTTAATGCCACCCAAGAAGGGTAGGTACCTTAAATTGTATATATCGGCTTCTGACTGCTCTATAGGAAGTATGTTAGCTCAGGATAATGAGCAAGGAAATGAGCAAGCCGTTTATTACTTAAGCAGAATATTAACTCCAATCGAGCAGCGTTATGCGCCGATTGAGAAATTATGTTTGGCATTGTATTTTTCATCACAGAAGTTAAGAACGTATATGTTGCCCGTTTCTACTTATATTATATGTCAAACCGATGTGATAAAATATATGTTGTCAAGACCAATCATGAGAGGCCGAATTGGAAAATGGACCTTGGCCCTGATGGAATTTGCCATCCAATACCGATCACAGCAATCGGTTAAAGGCCAGGCTATAGCCAATTTCTTGGCTGATCACCCAGATCCAACTGATCTGGGAGAGTTTCTACCAGCACCTAAAGTACTAAACACTTCCTTGGTCCCATGGACATTGATCTTTGATGGGTCCAAAAGCGCAGAGGGTGCTGGGGCAGGTGTGGTCATTGTATCACCCAAGTATAAGAAGACAAAAATGTCATTTCGGCTCGATTTCAAGTGCACAAACAACCAGGCCGAATACGAAGCATTAATTATCGGACTAGAGATACTCCTTGAGTTGGGGGCATCGTCCGTACACATAAAGGGAGACTCAGGGCTGGTGATTGGGCAGATATCAGGAGAGTTCCAGATAAAAAGTTGGGAATTATGCCCGTTTCACTCTGTCGCCACGCAGCTTATGGACGAGTTTGATGATATTAGCGTGAGTTATATCCCTAGGTCTACGAATACCGAGGCCGATAAGCTGGCTAAGACAGGATCGGCCTCGTCTTCTACAAAGGCTTTGGAAGACCAAGTTATCACGGTTCATGTCCGACTGTTACCTTCAGTGGCAAAGAGAGGTTGGTATACTAGCGCTAATTCGGTTTTAATGGAGGACGACGACTGGAGAAGGCCTATCATCGAGTACCTGAATCACCCAAATGTCAGGGTAGACCGGAAAGTTAGATTGTTCGCGGTCCGGTTTGTGATACTTGATGGAGAATTGTTTAAAAAGCCCATCGGTGACGACGTGATTTTGAGATGTTTAGGCAAGAAACAGGCCATGCAGGTGATGGCCAAAGTGCATGAAGGGATCTGTGGGGCTCATCAGGCCGGTACAAAAATGAAATGGTTGCTGAGAAGGTATAACTATTATTGGCCAGGCATGCTGAAGGATTGTATCAGCTATGCAAAGGGATGCCAAGCATGTCAGAAGCATGGCCCGATCCAGCATGTACCGGCTAAGGAGCTCCAACCAATAATAAAACCATGGCCGTTCAGAGGATGGGCTATGGATCTAATTGGCAAAGTCTTGCCACCATCATCAGGCCAACACTGTTTCATTATAGTGGCGACGGATTACTTCACTAAGTGGGCCGAGGCCATACAATGTAAAACGGTGACCCAGGCCACCGTGATAAAATTCATTGAAGAACACATCATACATCGATTCGGCCTGCCAGAAACCATAACGGCCGACCAAGGGTCTGTGTTCACAGGGGCCGAGACAACCGCTTTTGCGGAGAGCAGAGGGATTAAAATTCTCAATTCTACCCCATACTATGCTCAAGCTAACGGTCAGGCCGAGTCAACCAACAAGATCCTTAAGGGGATCGTTGAGAAGATGATTGATGAGAACCCTAGGGAATGGGACAAGTTGTTGTCTGAGGCATTATGGGCCTATCGGACATCTAAGAGGTCCAGCACCGGAGTAACACCATTCATGTTAACTTACGGGCACGACGCTATGTTACCAATGGAAGTCACCGTCCGATCGGCCAGGAGAGCTTTACAGAACCAGCTTGAGCCCGCAGAATACACAGAGGCTATGATAGTTGAGTTGGAAGGACTTGATGAAACGAGGCTCATGGCCTTAGACTCGTTAAAAGTGCAAAAGCAGCGGGCAGCCCGAGCTTATAACAAGAGGGTAAAAGCGAAGTCTTTTAGTACAGAAGACTTGGTATGGAAGGCCGTTTTACCTATCGGGGACAAGGATAATCGGTACGGTAAATGGTCGGTCAACTGGGAGTGTCCGTTCATTATACATCAAGTCAAGAATGGTGGTGCTTACAGACTGTGGGATATGGATGGAGGTATTCATCCTAGATTAATAAACGGTCAATATTTGAAGTCTTATTACCCTACTCTGTGGGAAACTATTGATTTGAACTATAAACCAAATCCAGGGTTAGAATACGACCAACTCATTAACTACGACCCTGAGCCCGAGTAACAAAAATGTTGTTTGTATTGATAAGGCTGAGCACAGCTTACTTACAAATATATATGAATAAAAAAAAATAAGTACAAAAGAGGAGTCGGCCTCTAGGCCGACCCAAAATTCCTAAGCTTAGCCTTCAAGTCTTCCCAGGTCTTGACGGCTCCAGACCGGTCCCTCTTGGCCCTCTCTAGCTTTTGGGCCCAAGCCCGAGATATGGGGACGCTGGTTTGTAGTTGATCGCTGCACTTCTGGGCGTCGCCACCCAGTAAAGATAATGCCTCATCAATTTTCCCAATGGAGGCGTTGTTGGTAACAACCTTGGCCTCACATTGGGCGAGTTGAGTTTTCAGTACAGCAATTCAGTTCTGCAGCCAAGTACCCCTGGCTAGAACCTGAGCACGGGAGGCCTTTCCCGCTTCAAACTTGGCTCTGGCCCCTTCCAAGAACTTCAATGCTTTCTGACGGGAGCCTAAATGAAGTTCTGCATCCGCTTGAATCTTCGAGGCCGTTCTATCCATAAGACGGACGCTAGGAAGTCTTTCTTTGATCTCTACGAGTAATGATAGCTGCCCGTCTGAAAGAGAAGGATCGGCCATGAGGGTGTTCAAAGCGGTGTCAACGTCAGCCGCAGCAGGAAGATTGGAAAGTTCTTGGTCAGCGAGCCCGAAGAGCAGGTCCTTGGCTTGTTGAAGGATGGAAGGTGAGACTGCTTCGGGCTCGAGGGGGCCAAGGTCAAAAGCTCCTAGGTCCAGGACCGAGAAAAAATCGTTGAAAGGGATGATGGGCACTGGACCTGTGGGGTCGACCTGTTCAATAGAAATACGGTCAGAAATGGTCTTTGAAAAATGATACAAGTTCAAGAAAGAAGGTACTTTGCGATATGGTGTGATACCTGGGTCTGAGGACTAAGGGAGGCCGAGAGCGCTTTGCGGATATCGGCCTCACTAGGCTGAGAGGATCCTGGTTGAGAAGAAGAAGGGTGGCCGGTTTCCACCTCGGGGGTCATAGAAGCCGCCGTTGCCTGCAGGATTTCAGTTTCTGAGACTGAGCCCGAGACATCACCGGCCTCGATGGCGGAAGGCTCAGGAGGACTGACCTCGGCCACTACTGGTTCTATTATTGTGGGAACAGGAGATCCGATGGCCGGGGTAGTTTCTTCTTGTCCGGAGGAAGCTTCAATATCAACAGGGACGGCTTGGTCTACCTCGTCCGCAGCAGCTTCGACGGTAACTCCAGCATCGGCCAAGTCCTCAGTACTGGAAGAGAGGACGACTTGCTCCGGAGCTTGGATGGAGGCATCAAGGTCCTCGTTAGAGGAGGCGCGATGTGAAGTGGCATCACCCGTACGGCCACTCGCTCTAGATAAGCCGTTGTGGAGGCCAGTGATGTAGGGAGAGTTGGAGGAAGAGTCTGAGCGGGATTTGGAAGTGGATCCTCTCCCGAGTCTTCGTCAGCAAGCTGTTAAGATAGAACAGAATGATTAATACTGAATGAAAGGAGTTCGGGCTTAATCAACAAAGCAAAGGGAAGAGCAAACCTGAACAGAGGCCGGTGTTGTTTTTTGTTTCTTTTGAGATGGACCCCTGCCCGGAGTTGGTTTGCGAGCCGGTCTCTTGGCGACTTGTTTGCGCCTGATTGGAACGGCTGTTGGAACTGGAGCGTCGGCCTCAATGGCCGGAGAAGAAGTAAAGGCCGTAAGGGCTGCAGCCACGGGGCGTGAAAATATATGACGTGCCCGTTCACCCCACCACTGGGTGAACTCGTCTGACACTATGGGCCGGGCAGAGAAGGGGGTGAAGTTAAATACAGCCTTCAGCCGGTCGGACCTCTCTTTTATTTTCTTCACTTGCCCATCATTAACAATAAGGCCGCGTTCAACCCAGTCAACGTTGACCATGGTGCCAGGGGGGACGGGCACGAGTTGTGTAAGCCCGAATTGGCGGGCATATAAAGGAGCGAAGTTGTCACGCCCCGACGTAGCATAAATAAGGAAAGCGTTTAATTTCCTTTATGGACCCGTCGGTCGCGACAGTTTGAAGGATCGATTCCGTCCCAAACGTCGAACAACAAAACATAATAATCAGAGTAAAGCAAATCAAAGCTTACAAATATTATTCTAACTTAAAGAATATTACAGCACGGGTTATCTAAAGGCACAGACCGCCTTGAATTAAAACAATAGCTTAATGTCTGTTACAGTCATCCTTATAAAACAAAACAGTTCATAACTTAAAACATAATAATAAACAGTTTCTTCATTCCAGAAGCGGCCATTCTCAATTAGCATAGTCGTATGATTCCTCCTGGTTATAACTTGAAAAGCCTGAACACGAATGTCCAGGACGCATCAACGTCGTCAGCTTCAAGAAGCTGGTGAGTATTAAAAACATGACTTTAAATGTAAAACATACCCATTTACCTTTTTCCATTATCAGTTTTGTAAAATCAATAGTTAAACCGCAGAAAGAATTCATTTATAAAACAACAAGGAATATATTAAAGGTCGATCATTCATAAGAACAGATACTCATGTAATGAGACAATGCACCACACTCATCTTGCCGACTCTTTTCTCTCGACAGCCACAACAACCCACTATCTTACTCCTGGTATTTTTGAAACACTCAGATAGCCACACTTTAGCAATGGGGCGCCAGGGAGTGTCCAGTTTGCCTCACACTTTGGTCCGGGGTACCAGGGAGTGTCCAATGCCTCACACTTTGAATACCCTAACCGCCATGCAAATATCGGGGCAACCCCTCACGCAGTATCCAGACTCGAGTATCAGGGAGTGTCCGTAGGCCACACTTTAGCACTACCATGGGTACCAGGGAATGTCCGAGTTCGGCTTCACACACTTTAATGCTTCCATGGGCGTTAGGGAGTGTCCATATTTGCCACCGTCGCATTTCAAAGATACCCTCTCCACAACCACAACCACAACCACAACTCAACTCAATCACAACTACAACCACAACTCAATCCACAACCACAATCACAACTACAACCTCTAACCACAACCACAAACCACGACCACAAACTCAAACGCATACTCTTTCTACACAGGCTGACACCCACATGCATGTACCACTAACCCCACATGAATAATATGCACATGAACCTAAGCAAAACACTGAATTAAAGGAACAACACGCGTACGGGGATTGATAACTTGCAATATAATGTTTTAATCATTCAAAACATAACCAAATAGAGTTCTGATTAACTAAATATCCCAAACAGAACCTTGACAGTACTAAAAAGTTGAACCAAACAGTCCCTTAGCAGAAAACAGACAAAAACAGAAACTGCCAGACCTCGCGCGCGAGGGCCGCTCGCGCGAAAGGTCGCTCGCGCGGGGCGCTCGCGCGATATGCCCAAATTTCCTTTTATTATAAACTTTTCTATCTGCCTGTGGAAATCAAGGTCGCGCGCGCGGATCGCTCACGCGAAAGGGTTCTCGCGCGACCAGCCAAATTTTCACTTTATATATATATATACTTTTATGTCTGCCTGGGAAAGCAAGGATCGCGCGCGCGGGCCGCTCGCGCGAAAGATCGCTCGCGCGGGCCGCTCGCGCGATTCTCGTGCGCGCGATCGTGGCGCGAGATGAAGCTGAGGCTTCATTTTCTCCGCAGAAACTGCTCTGTTTCAGAAAACAGGGTCTAGAATTGACCCATTTCAAATCTGTAAGTATGTTTATCATGTTATATATGGATCTCTTTGTTTTTAAACAAGGATTAAGAATCTAAGATTAGTTTAACATGATTCTAACTATAATTCTCCAATTTCATGAAAAACTAAAATATGTTAAAACTTAATTTCTATTATACTTTGTGGTATGAACAAATTAGGCTCTATAACTTCAAACATGGCATGTAGGATGTATAATCTTCCATATTCATCTCTAAAAACGAATTTTGATTGAGTTTAGAAATTCATGGTTTTCATGCTATGAACTTCATACGTAAAATCATCAATGGAGGTTAACAAAATTAACCCAATACACAGCAAATAAGTATGAGATTACATTCTTAGTGAGTTAGAAATACTCACTGTGATTAATGGAGCAGAGAATTGTTGAGAAAGAAAACCAAATGAAGAAATTCAAACCCAAGCTTTGGCTATGGGGATTAAGAGCTCTCTCTATAAAATTCTGTATAACTCTCTGTGTAACTCTCTCTACTCTCTGTGTTTAGTGTTTGTGAAGAGCAGAATGAAAGGTGTGTGTGTGTGATGAAGAGCTTTGTTATATAGAGCTTAAGAACTTGGGCTCCAAGTTGTGAGTTGTGAAACTCACTCAACCAACTAAATTGATTAACCATTCTAATTCCTAAGCAATTGCAGATTAAGAGGGTTAATCTAAACTGAATTATACATACGTATGTACACACATTAGCTGCAGGAGGTTTGAAAGGGTGCTATAGGTTAGTAGGGGCCAAGATGAAGTGTTTGGGAAAATAAGCTTTTGGCACAAGATCATCACACTCACACAAGGCATTGCCAAACAAGGCCTAAGCAATGATGAGTTTCCATTAATAGAAATAAAGTACAAGTCATGTCATACTTTACGTCATGTCCAAAAACTGTGCAAGTTTAGCACAACGCGGACAGTTTTGGACATAAACTGGTATTTTCGGGGCGCGGTGGTCACCCCAAAAATACGGGAATTTCATTTTAACTTAAGAATTGGTTTTCTTGTTTTATAAAAATACTGATTGAGTCAATAGAAGTTATTTTCACCGTTTTTGAAATACAGATTTTGAAATCCATACAGGTATTGCTAACTTTGTAAAATTGCAGTTTGGCCCCCAATAAAATTTAAATGTGAATTAGATAAGAAATTAATATTCCAAACATGTGACTGAAATTAAAATAAAAGCAGACAATGCTAATTGAATTTAAATATGTCAATGCAAATACAATAAAATTAAATAAAAATGCAGGTTATTACAGAAGTAGTACTCGGCCCCGCATTTATTGTTGGCCGATGGGATGCTTGGGCTAAAAATAATGTCTCTAGCTACTAAGTAGCTAGAAAAGATTTCATTATAAGTAGACTGGGTGCCCGAACCCCAGTTGGAAGGGTTATTGGAAAGCTGAAGAAAAGAAGAAAATTGAAGAGAAAAGAATGGGGTAAAGAGATTGACATCCCGAGGGGAGCAACCCTGGTAAAAGAAAGTAAAACACTCTTCGAAAGTGTGTGAAGAGGGAGCTACGTTCATAAATTGAACGGCGGAGATAGGCACATCGGCCAATTGGCTGATGGTGGGTTGGAATTCGGGAAAGTAGGAATAAAGCCACAATTGGAGTATCCACATCGGGCTCCCACCAGCACTGAAGCCCGAATGGACAAAATCCGTTATACCTCTGACCAGGTGCGCCCAGACCAGCGTAGCCATGGCCAACGGCCGTCCCGATGCAAGAGCCAAGGCCAAGGTTGTGTATTCTTTAGTGATGGCTTGGCTGGCTGAGCAGAAGAGGTATTTATTGAGCCAGTAGATGATGAAGGCAGTATGTTCTGCGTCGGACACCTCCGTATCGTCTGCCCCAATGCAAGCAGAAAGAAAGCCTCCAAAGGCTGTAATCGGCCTATGAAAAACGGCCCCGTCCCGTACAACTTCTTGTTGAGGATAGGCAAAGCTGGCCGCCCCAACGTCAAGCCCGGGGATCATCTCTGGGCCATGGGGATGGAGGCCGAGCAAGTAGCTGATGTCTTTGACGGTGGGAGCCATTGGTCCGCAACGGAAAAGGAAGCCATTGCTAGATGAGGACCAGAAGAGTAAAGCAGAGAGAAGAAGAGGTCGGTCTATCTCTATTCTTGACCGACTTAGTAATATGGCGTCGTGAATGCCCGTTTGCTTCCAGACAGCGGCCTTAGAGGCCGAAACCCTAGTCACCCACTTGTCCCAGTCAGTGGCAGGGGACGGCCATCCTCAAATTGGCTGGTTAGCAGTCTGGACCTTGCCCCAGTGTGCAGGGACTTGTAGGAATTCTTCGTTTCCTACGGGAGAGAAGAAAGGGAGAAAAGCCGCCGGAGGGTGGCCGAGAAACGCCGCGCCTAAGCCTGGTGCGACGGGAGAACCATCGGAAGAACTATAGGGGGTGAGGTATTCTGTGGATATGTCAGCAGCGTGAGCTTTGGCCAAAGCCCTAACCTCCCTGCATCGGTTCTGTGGTGGAGGAGCATCAACGAAGGTTTTCTTGCCTTTAGTGGTGGCCGGAGCAGTCTTAGGAGCCATCTATGGGGGAAATGGGTCGTCGGAGAAGATGGAGGTTTTAGAGAGAGAAGCTCCGTGTTATGCTTAAGGAATAGAAAGAGAGAATGCCAATAGGTTGTGCCGTTGTGGGGAGTTTCGAAGGATGGGTGATATTTAAATATCACGATGCCATCATGGCGCATTAAATGTAGAGTGACTGGTGGGATTCTCCATAATCTGACAAGTTGTTGCGTGCTCGACGCGTGGCCAGTTTAAAATTTAAAAAGTCACATCAATCAAGGCGGGACGTTTGATATGACCTTTTGGGGGGCAATTGTTTGCACCTAAAAACCGCCAAAGGTTTTCTAGCCCGATTGATATGAGGATATGGTCCTAGAGACAGCCGGGCATGGGCATTTCAGAGGCCGGTTGGTCTATGATGACATCGGGCTTAGGGGAAGCGTCACCAGAAGTTTAGAGAAGGCAACCCGGATGTTCCATGGGATGGAGCCCGATAGGCAGCATCAGACCCGCATTGGTCTATCGGGCATCAATGGTGGAAGTAATGGAGCAAGGACACACGTTGGAGACCGATTGAGTACTGGGAATGGAGGACTTCATCGGGCATTCGTCAGAATGGGAGCCCGATGGGGGTTAGGGAACATGAATGTATTGACGATCGGGCACCATACATACGGAAAGTGATAAAGGTGGGTAGGATGAGTCCGATCGGACATGAGCACCTGAAAAGATGGGATCGGTCATAAAGACATGACAAGACGTTACATGAGTCCGATGAGTCTTCAGTCAGAGTCATGAGGCCGATGGGAGTGGAGGTAAGGCGGTTCTGGTGACAGCTGCCATTTGTGACGTCATCCTAGATTTGGGGAAACCCGAGTCCGTTTGGGAAAGAATCTTATCACTAACAGCTGGATTTAGACGAGATGATCCCTGAGATGGTGGGATTGTTTCAAATCAAGATAATGATAAGGCAAGGGTAAAAGATAAGGAAGGCTCCTGCTGATTAACCAATCAATTACATAGCTTAAGGCGCAAGCTAAGGAGTCCTTTCCTAATCAGAATTCAATCATGGCCGCTATAAATATGGAGGCAGGCCAAGCTGCAAGGGCACTCCGCGTCACTCTCGAAAACAGCATTCAACAAAGCATTCAACAGCATTCAAAAGCATTCAAACTTTTATGTTCTTCCTGCATTCATAACAAATAGGTCTACCCTCTTTTGTTATTTTTCTTTTACTGTTTTCATTCTCACGAACGATCAGAGCCTGTTCTGAATCTGTTCTTTGGTTGTATTTTCCAAACAATTAATAAAATCTGTATTTTATTAATCGTTTGTGATTGGTTACTTGGTAATCTCATACACTATTTGGCTTGTGCGCTTCAGTACTGCCAAGGGATTTCTGGTGAGGGTACTTTCCTACTCGCCGCACACAATTGTTTAGTTTAGAAGTCAGATCTGAAAGCTTTGAGTATCACTGACTCAAGCATATAGGAAATTAGTTTGCACACACTGAACCACTTTTGGTTCTGGCACGCCCGCGCATAACTACTAGCAAACAGTTGCAAACTATTTTTGAGCACCAGCTCTGAATTATTGAATAGCAATTCACGTAGAGTGTCTCTTTTTTTGGCTCGATCTCTCCATATTTTTAGGAATCAAAGAGTTGGCAAAGCCTTTGTTCCTGATATTTTTGTGAGTTGTGACAATCTAGGTTTAAAGAAGTCCGTGAATTTCTATATTATATATCAATATATGTGGCGTCAATTTTTCATAAACTAAAATTTTTATGAGCAATAATGCATAAGAGCTTTTCTTTTCTTTTTTTCTTTTTTTTTTTTTTTTTTTTTTTTTTGTCTTTTTTCTTTTTCAAAATCAAATTAAGGGATATGATGCATATTGTGAGTTCCATAGGGAAATTAACAAATATGGTGGTCAAGTCAAGATACCCTCGTGATTATGGGACACAGTACTTTCTGAGACTTCTCCCCAAAGGAGAAGTCTTCGGTGGTACTGTTAGAAATATTCTGTGCAAACTGTATTTCTCACAGTTTGCATAGTATTTGCACAATTTTTTTTAAATTGTGAGAGGCACAGTTTGCACAACATATTTCTAACAGCACCAAAGACTTCTCCCCTCCCAAAATTCCAGGATCAGAAAGGCAAAATTCCAATGCCAATAAACAAAATTCAAATGAATTTTAAAGTCAACTGAGATCTTGTTTAATCCATATGAATATTATTTTTCTGGCTATGCATGGTTTTATGGAGCTAGAATCCAATATATGCAATCACAGATCATAGTAAAGAGTATATATATATATATATATATATACTAGTTGAAAAATATGAATAGATGAGTTTCTATGTAATCTTCAGAAATAGTTTAGAATATCCATAGAGTAATAAATTTATAAATGGCCAACCAGGATTTTGATGCTTGACACTGCAAGAAACTGAATTTGGTTACAACGTCCTCAAGATTAGGGCTTAGTTTGGCTCTCATGTGGCTTTTTAAAAGTAGCTTATGAAATTTATTATTGAGTTGTTTGATAATTTTATACAAGTGACACATTACTCTTAAAAAAATATCATGAAATAAAAAAGCAACATTGAACTTTTAACCATTCTAGAGCTTTTAAAGCCCCCTGCAAACTCATAAACTAGTTACTTATCAATTGAAGTAATATGAGGTGAAGCAACCAAAATGGGGGAAACGAAGCCTAAGTAATGATATATAGGATAGGTTCAACGGTTTGGTCATGAAAAAAGGAGTTAATTAAAAGAACCAAAGAAAGAAAACAGTAATGTTTGGGGCACACCCTTACACACTTAAAAAGTATTCACACTTTGATGTGGACTAATGAGAATAAAGATAGAGATTGCGGAGTCCACTGTCAGTCTCTTCTCATTGATCCACCACAAGGTATGAATGCATTTTGAGTGTGGATGGATGTGTATCTCTAACATTGTTGGAAAGAAAATTATTCAAACACATGCATTTGGCATAGAGATAAATGGACTAAATTATATCTCCCTCTCTCACTATATATGTATATATATATATACAGTCAGGCTCTAAAGAGGGCGCCCTTTTTTTATTAAAGAGATGACCTCTGTTTTGACCGTCGAATCGTGTTTAAAAACTGTAAAATGACAACACTGCTATTAATGAAAATACAATCTGATGGCTAAAACAGAGGCCCTCTCTTTAATAAAGAGAGAACGTCCTCTTTAGAGAATTTATATATATATATATATATATATATATAAGCCTATATATGAGCACACATACGTATACAAGTTTCTTATTAAAGTTGTAATGTGCACAAGAAGTTCCGACTTTTCCTACTGATGTGAAATAACAAACTGAAAGGAGAACGAAAATAAAAGTCCATTTGGATCTTAGTGCTGTTGGTAATCAATTGTTTGAGATTATAAAAAAGTTGAGGGTTTGTGTGCCCATTTTTAACTGCTTTACCAAATTACAAACAAATTTTTCAAACACAATTTATAAGCATTACAATGTGTCTCTCTCTTTCTTGGTGGGGTTCACTGACGCTGTAGGGTCCACTGACACTGTGGAGTCCACAGAGGAGAGAGAGATACATTGTAGTGTTTGTGAGATTTGTTTGTGCCCAAAAACTTATTCTTTTCAAATATCATTTTTTTGCAAAAAGTTGAAAAATAATAAAATTTTAAAAAAAAAGTTGCCGAGAGAGTTGTAGCCCAATTGACATAGTCACTCTCTTTCCAGTGAGGAAGGAGAGGGTTCGAATCCACATAGGGGATTCTAGTTGCTTGCCTCCAGTTATTCTTCAGTCGGAATGAGTGGACTAGCTAGTGTGGGATTTTGAGGTTAGGTTGGGGCTAGGGGGTGTATGTGTATCCAATTCGAATCAAAGTAAGTATAAAAAATAAAAATAAAATAAAATAATGTTGAAGCTTTATTGAAAAAAAAAAAGGGGGTCTAATTTTCACAGTAAAACCGGTAATCATGCTTTTGAAAAAATCTCTTTAAAAAAAAAAAAAAAAGAGCACTACTATATCCACACATTTTTTTACATACAACTTTAAATACATGTACCCTGTGCTGTGTAAGTGGTACACAGAAAAGTGTGAAAAATTCAAACAACACAAGGTACATGCATTTAAAGTATAGTGTATCAAAAAGTGTATCAAAAAGTGTGTATATCTAGCATTATTGAAAAAAAATCATAATAAAGAATCACTTATTCCTGCAGAGACCCTAAACAAGCTCTTAGACTTTACGAAGACGGATTAATCATTGTATTATTGAATGTATACATTGTGTCACTATTGAAATAAAATCAAATGGGTAGTATTTGTATTTATATATATACATGACAAAATTCTGTATTTCTATTGAGTATGGATAACCTATAAGCTATAACTTCAAATACAAAAAGTTAGCTAGGTGTTTCTTGCTTGTGGCAACAAGATAGGTGAGAACCTCACAAAACTTGTAATCCACACTATTACCCAGAACGCCCATTCACAGTTGGCTATTTCTAGGGGTTTAAGGCAAGTGTAGTGGGGCACAAAAAAAAAAAAACCAATTGTGTTGGTTTACCTTGAAATAATAATCTTAAAAAAGAAATTGAAATAATGGCATTGGACGAATAATGTGCGGAATAATGTGAGGAGCAATGCTAGGTGCACAACAAATTGCACAATTAATTGTATAAACGTGCAGTATATATAAGGTTGGACTTTGTGTTGAAAAGTCTGCATACTCAAAATGGTGTGTGCAGGCTTTTCAGCACAAGGTCCAACCTTGTGTTGCATGTTTGTGCAATTGGTTGTACAATTTGTTGTGCACCTAGCATTTTTGTAATGTGAATACAAATATGCGTATTTATGTGTATCATATATTTTGTTGACACAAACGGATTTTTTGTGTGCCAAAGTTCATCCTATTGCCAAATTATAGAATGGTCTTTCAAAAATGGATAACTCTTGGGGCACATAAGAATCTCACATAAACAAGATACATAAATCACAATGTGTCTATCTCTCACTTGATGGGATCCACTGACACTGTGGGGTCCACAGTATCTGTGGGATCCACAGAGGAGAGAGATAGACACATAAAATTTATGTATCTTGTTTATGTGAGATTCTTATGTGCCCCAAAAGTTATCCTTCAAAAATATTACTTTAATTGTGTTGCAAAGATAATGTCAAGTTATAGTAATGTTATATATTTCATGGCACAAGATATAACACTCTATAATTTGGCATGCGTTAGAGTGGTGTTTTTAAAAGTCGTGATATAATTTGGCACTCCCAACATCAACATGGCAAGCGATTTATAAAAAAAAATTAAACAAAACAAAAACAAAACACATCCACATTTTTATTTTTATTTTTGCTGAGAAAAGAAGCTTCATTAAGCATAAACGACCAACAACACAACACTAACCGACTTGATGATCTTCTTCAAGAACAAAAGAAGGAATGTCATCAAGTGGGATGTGCCCACAAAAATTACAATTCATAGTCCATTGGTCTAAATTGTGAGCTGCTCTATTAGCAGATCTAAACACTTTTGAAACTTTCCAAAAAACAAAAGAACTAGCGAACAACTTTATACTATTAAAAATAGGAGATTCAAGGATCCAATCAGGACAGGAATTCCAGTCACTCAAAGGCATGTAAACAAGTAGCGAATCACCTTCGAAAATGACATTGAGGCTGTTTGTCATTGCTTATTTGCCCATTTTAAGCAGTTCTGATGTCCCAAACTGCTTATTGATCTGTTTGTTTTAGCAAAAATATAAGCAGATTTGATTCAAAAAGCAGTTTGACAATAAGCAGGTGGGGGGGTGCTTTTCAAGATTATCTCTATGATTAATCAATTCACAGCATATTAACCAAACACCCAAACCATAATAAGCAGTTCTACTTTTAAGCAGTTCTACCAATCACGATCAAGATCGCATAAGCATAAGCACAGACAAACAGGCTCATTATTGTGTCCGATAGAAGCAGCTTCTGAGATCGAACAGTAAGCAGCATGTGCTTCGGCAAGACTGGGTTCAAGAGCATCCTTTTTCCATACTTAGGCTTAGTTTGGCCCCCATGTGGCTTTTTAAAAGGAGCTTATGAAACTTACTACTAAGTTGTTTGATAATTTTGTACAAGTGACACACTACTCTTCAAAAATATATCATGAAACCAAAAAGCCACCTTGAGCTTTTAAAAGCTCCATTCTAGAGCTTTTAAAAGCTCCCCCAAAAAAGTCCTAAGTTCAATTTTTACAAAGCGCATAAACTAGTTACCAAATGAATTAACATGAAATTGTGCTTTAAAAAAAGAGAAGCACCAAAAGGGGGGCCAAACTAAGCCTTAGTCATGAACAACTTTCCCCTGATCATCTCTGAAATGGCAGCAAGAGCTGAGGAGTGATCTGGAATGGCCATATCAAAATTACCTTTTATCCATTATGAAGAAGAAGGGATCCAACGTTGACCATGGGCTTTCGAAATAGTGTTGGCTGTTCTTTGGGCAAGACCGGATTCATTTACATCAACATGTAAATGAATCAACTTTCTCTTTATAAACAAAAGAATATGTATTTTTTCTTCCTTTCCAGAAGAGTAATGCTATGGTTCCTAAATTTTTATCTTAAAAGTGCTTCACAAATAATGTGGTAATGTGACCAGGTAAACAATGTCTAATCAAAATTCAACTGGTCTCACTTTATTAGACCTAGCTCACAACCACATCATTTGAGATAAAAATTTAAGAATTACAACATTACTCTTTCCAAAATGCACCAAATATGCTCAAATATAGCATTATGACATTGTAGCAATACCAAAATATAAATTTAACACAAAAAAAAAAAAAAAATGTTATTTAACATTGGAGATACTTTTACGCTGATAAAAATGACTCAAATTATTGCATTTTGTTTGTTGTCTACCTACTATTCTTTGCCTCTTCAAATTGGGTTCTTGACTACATATATATTTAGAGTAAATAACACTAACACCCCCTGAAGTAAGATCAAAATATAGAGACTTTTCTCATGATTTGGACAATCACACTGACCTCCCCTGTTACAGATGAAAATCTAACAAAAATATAACTTCAAATATATATATATATATATGCAAACCACGAGGGAGATCCTCCATTTTGACCTTACATTGAGGGAGGTCAACATAATTTACTAAAAAAAATCAATGGATATTTGGACTATAAAAAGAAAGAAGAATTATATATAATATAACACTGAAAGAGTTGAAAAACAATGAAATCAAATGCGCTTTTTTATTTTTCTCTTACTTTAACCTGATCATGCATGTTGTGACATGAATGACCATAAATAGTGAGTGAGCATGACCTTAATCATATCTTATTCTAACTAGTCCAAGCTAATATTATTGTTATCTATCTGAAGTATAATATGACAATATGATTTCGTGTCTCACCTAAAACTAATCAAACAAATTCTGCTAATAGTTTTTTTTTTTTATATAAATAATTTCTGCTAATAGTTAATAGATCAGATGACCTGTAAATTGTGGAGTCACCTAGACCAAGGGTCTGTACTATCTGTGTGTGTGTGTGTGTGTGTGTGTGTGTGTGTGTGTGTGTGTGTGAGAGAGAGAGAGAGAGAGAGAGAGAGAGAGAGAGAGAGAGAGAGAGAGAGAGAGAGAGATAGAGAGAGGGAGTGTGTATTAATAAGACTCATAAGAGTTGTATGCATGTCACAGGTTTTGTCGTTATAACCTTTCTATTATCTTGTGATAGATGAAAAAGCCAACTTCATACCAACCACATAAACATAATACACTATCCATTGAGCTGGGAATCTCTTTCACCAACCAACAAAAAATATTGATCAGACAAGGAAAAAAAAAATGTTTATTTCAACAAATGGACTAATAATCACATTTTAATGCAGATAATTAGTTAGTTTGCTGTAACACAATTTCTGAACTTAGGTTTACTGCCATTATAGGACTGCTAACTACATGTGTACCACCAATTTCAACCCAACTTATAGAACCATGAACCAATCTCTCTCTCATCAATCTTGGACCTTCTATACTCAATTTGTAGCTTTGTTTCTCATACTTTGCTTTGAAAACCAACTTGTCAGGCACAACACTGACATTTAACCCATTCATGGGTGTCAACTTTGCAACATAAGTTGACCCTCCCTGTCTAATATTAGTCACTGTCCTTTGAAATTCTTGTACTGATATGACCTCGGATTGTGAGTTATTGGCATTGAAGAAAGCTATAAAAGAAGGGTAGTTGAGGTCTAACGAAGGGTTTGAGCAATTATAAGAAGATGTTCTTGTGATGGCCTGAATTTGATTCTTGGTGTAGTTTAATCCACAAAGAAGATTAATATAATCTTCTATTTTAATGTTATATATTAGCCCGGGGTCTAAGGCCTTGTTTGGATTTACATGGCCTGCCCCGATGGCTAGAGGAGTGGCTGGTTGGTTATAGTCCCCAATGTCTTGGATGGGGTTGAGAGTGTTGTCTGTGGCATCAGAAGTGGTCATCATTGCCGACCGGATTGTTGATGGGCCCCACTTGGGGTGGGCAGCCTTCAAGAGCGCCGCTACTCCGGCGGTGTGAGGGCAGGACATCGACGTCCCGGACAAGAGATTGAAGCTGTTGAAAAGCTGCCCGGAGCCCAGATTGGTCACTGGAATTTTTTCGGGCCATGAGGCTAAGATTAGTGACCCGGGAGCCATAAGGTCAGGCTTGAGCACAAAAGGGCAGCTTGGGGATGGACCTCTGGAGCTATAGCTAGTCACTTTCGGAGCTGGTTGAATCCCGATTCGTGTTTGTTGAAATTCAATTTGCGCTTTTGGGTTACCCGTGCTCTTGATATAGTCCAAAACTGTTTCACCATCTTCAAGACTCAGAAAAACAGCAGGAAAGCTGCTCTGAATGAAGAATTCTAATTCGGAGTAGTTTGAAATAAAGATTCCTCCGGCGACTTTGGCTTCTTGTAAATTGTAAACTTGGGTACTCATAGACTCATTCTTGTCTTCACAAACAACAATCGTGTGGCTAAGATTCTTCAGTCCTTCTACATCATCACATGAGTCTTTGAAAACAATTGGGACTTGAGTTCTTGTTGAATTACCCGGGTAGAGAGACGATCCGGTGATTGAAACTCCATTGCCAAGATTTATAACGCCATTGAAATCCCGGTCGATTGTACCAGCTGCAACAGTTAGAACCCAAGGTATACCATTGTGTAATGTCGCAAGAAATGGCCCTTCATTTCCTGCTGATGTAGAGACAAAAATACCCTTCTCCAACGCTGCAAATGAGGCTATGGCAACAGGGTCTTCATATAATGGAGTGTTGTCTATGCCAAATGATAAGGACAAGACATCAACACCGTCGGAGATGGCCTGATCGATCGCAGCGATAATATCAGACATGGATGTCCCTTCCTCCCAGAGGGCCTTGTACATTGCCACCCGTGCTCTTGGAGCTACGCCTTTTGAAGTTCCCGAGGCATAGCCAAAGTAGGAAGCTCCTTCGACGTAGCCCCCGGCGGCTGTGGTGGAGGTGTGAGTTCCGTGGCCATCGGAGTCTCGGGTAGAGTTCATTGAGATGGTGAGATTGGGGTATTTGGCAAGTAACCCTTTGTTGAAAAATCGAGCTCCAATGAGCTTCTTGTTGCACATTGAGGAGTTGAATTGTGTACCATTCTCGCATTCTCCTTTCCATCGTGAGGGTATTTCGGTCATTCCATAGTCGTTGAAGCTTTTACTCTCGGGCCAAACGCCCGTGTCCACCAATCCGATTATGATATCTTTGCCGTAGTCTGAAGCCGGCCACGTGCCCGAATTGGAGTTAAGGCCAAGGAATTGGGGCGAATGAGTCGTATCAACTTTAACCGGAGAGTCTCTATACGAAGAAACATAGCCCGGAGAGTTTTTAATGGCTTCAAGCTCAGAAGGAGATAGAGTTGCACTAAAACCATGGAGGGCATTACTATAACTATAGATGAGTTTAGACAAAGAGGTGCTGGCAGTAACTCTATTAGAGTTGTCTAAAACAGAGGAAAGGGTGGCCAAAAACCAGCTATGGTGGCTAAGGAAGGCCTTGGGCATTGAAGATAAGTCCATGTGGACAATGTAAGTGTCGTGTTGAGCCAAAGTGGATGTGAATTGTGAGTATGTGATAGATAGGAGACACAAACACAAGGGAATAAGAGTACCCATTGATAGAAATGAAATGGGTGGGGTATTTTTTGAACTTCTTGGGTGTGTGGTTATATAGAGGTATAGAGGTATGGGAAGCCAAATCATTCCAATTTTCATATTTACACAACTTGGTTTCCATTGCTTTGTCCATATGTCATCTAATTGGGGACCCTCCTCTTTCTATGATTTAAGCCCATGTTCTCGAGGACTTAGGCTTAGGCTGCCTATGACTTTGAAGCATCATCTTTCTGTCACACCAAGGTAAATTAGTAATTAACCTTACCATCAGCCTATGTTAGACACTGGATGGGGATCCTCAGCCGCACCGCCCACGCGGGGCTGATGGGGTTATACGATTTTTTAATTTTAATTTATACATTTTTAAAAATTACAAAAAAAATCATCGTGTGATCCTGCCAGCACCACACAGGTGCTGCCCCCAAGCCTTGCGGCTGGGGTCCTTGGGCGTTAAACACTACCTAAAATTGGTGGGGCCATCAGATCATTAAGAAATTTAATCAATCTTAGAAACCCCCATCATGGAATATAGGTCACTAAGTAGGCAATGGATCACCGTACATTTTGCGGTTCCTTACCGTGAACTCTTTAGGTTTAGGTTGACAATTTGTATCAATCAAGTTAATAGTGGTTACTATGTCAACAAATATTATAACTTGATTGGAGCACATTGGTTGAGTCTAGCCAAGACAGAGAAAAAGACTAATTATGATTGGAACCCACTATGTATTGTTATGTGTAATAGTCTTGTAATGTGTTGCAAAATGCAAGTCATTTTCAATCATCATTATTGATGGTCTAGAATGAATACATATAGCTACAGATCTAGGAAGACTGAGACTTCTAAGGAGGTAACATGCCGTGTGTGTATCGTGTCTGACGCACGGACACTTTTCCTGCAATGTCAAGATGCAATTTTTAAAGATTTTGTCGTGTTAGTGTGTCCATGTTTCATAGCTACACATCCTTTCTTTCTTTTGTTTTGTTTTGTTTTTTTTTTTTTTTTCTCAAAATTATATTGTGTGATGGGAATCTCGCAAGATCCGCAACCCACTAGTATCAAGTCAAGCTCACCAGAAGTTAAGCCGTATTCCAACTCGGCTACTCCAACAAGTTTATGGCTAGAATTCTTTCCTTTTGCTGCATTTCGCTCAAGGGTTTCATACACTACACTAAGACTTTGTTTGGTTCATGAATTTTGTGAGAGAAAAGAAAGGAAAACACTTTCCTTTGATTGTAACCAAGGAAAATAGTGAGAAAAATAAGACGGAAAAGAAACTACAGTGGAAATAAATTAAATTTTTTGGATTTTGTGAGTTACTTCTCATCCTTCTGAAAGTTTCCAACTATTATTACTCCGTATTATTTAAGCATGAAGAAACCACAATAGAATTTGTTTTTCTTGTTGTTTACCTTTCCCTTTACATTTTCTTTCATGAATTCACAAACCAAACAAAGCATGAGGGAAATGTAGTGAATATGCATTCGACGTGGCCTCATAGCATTTGATTCTCGTAAACTTTCCTAGAAAAATAATGGTCACAATAGTAGACAATCGGCAGTGCTATTACCTGGTGGAGCAGAACAAAAGCAACAAGGCTATTAGAGGTAAGTGCAAGAATTGGAAGGCCTTTTGGGGAAAAAAAAAAAATAGTCGTGTGAATTGTGAAATTGGTAAAGACAAAAGTAGTCCATTCTTGGTAATGGGTCACTCCATTCCTTTGCTGGTACGAAAGAAAGAGGAAAGAAGTAATGGGCCCCCTGTTACTACCGATATAGTTGAATTTGAGCACAAGTAGGAACATTCTTATAATAAAAACACTGAAACCATAGTTTTATCCTTCCTTTTTTAATCCAGAAATGATAGAAACATATGAACAATCATAACTCTTACCATATCTTACCATTATTTAAATATTGAGTGACCCATGGAAATAGTGTTTGGTCGTCAAAATTAACAAATTTCACTGTATCGTAGAAAAACTCGCATAAGATAATTTCTCTGAAAACTTGAAATAAAGAAAAATCCCATCTTGACACCTCTCGTCCACACTTTCGAGACATTCATTGTGCTTTCTTCATTGTCGAGTCAAGGTGAATATGTATGTCCTCTCTCTAGTAATCTAGGAAGCACGGGTGCGTAGCGGTCCGACACCCAGTGCGGGTGCGGGTGCCTTTCCGAAGAGCATGTGCTTCCTAACTAGTAATCATATATTTATTGCTATACATATATCCATAAATAGTATACATGCACACTCGTATTGGATAAGGTTGCTAACTAACCAAACATTAAATATATTTAAACTAAGTGATTTACGAATTTACAAAGTAAGAATCAACTAATATAAATTCAAAAAAAACAGACCAAATGCAGTGCAATTGCCTTCTAAGAGAAGTATTAGTAGTCATTTGGTGTTTTTGTCCCCTACATTTGCCAAATAAACTCGGAGCTTAGGGAAAAGTTGAAATGTATGCTCTAATGACTTTTTCTCTCTCTCACACTAGCTGATATAACGCTAACAGAAGTTACATAAATGTCATCAACAATCTTCTTTATCCACTTTCCAAAAAGAGAAGATCACAAATACAATTCTTGTCCCTACACTTGTCAGATCTCCCCGCATGCATAATAATTCGTGCAACCCCTTGAAAACTGTAGGCTGAGAGTAGAAGGAAGGATAACTCCATGTAACAAAGAAAAGGACAGCACTTCAACTCAGAACTTTTCCTTGGATACTTTTCGTCCTATTTTAAAATATTATTTGTCCACTTGTGTGCCACATAGACACACTGGTGCATGAGGACCAATCACACTTCAACACGTAGAAAATGTTCCACAAAGAAAAAGGCTAAAACAACAAATGAGTCTCAAGCATTATTTGTAGCATTTGAGCTCACTGTGACTGAGCCTATGTACTTGTCATTATTGTAGATGGAGACAGTTAAGAGAAATCGGTTTGATACTTTGATACAGCATGGAAAATGCTAGCAACCTGTCAACTTTCTTCTTTTGTGAATAGATTTGCAATCACTACATAGCAATAGGGTGAAGAACGTATCTACATTCTAACAATAACAAGAAGATGTTTCTACGCAGACGGATTATCAATTCTCCTAAAATTGAGCCAGACGATTTACCTAATCTCTCTCTCTCTCTCTCTCTCTCTCTCTCTCTCTCTCTCTCTCTCTCTCTCTCTCTCTCTCTCTCTCTCTCTCTCTCTCTCTCTCTCTCTCTGTGTGTGTGTGTGTGTGTGTGTGTGTGTGTGTGTGTGTGTGCGCGCGCGCGCTCACTCTAGCAAGCCGTAGCATGTAGCACTACCCTTCTTCATCCTATAACCTGCTTCATTAGCTCTTAGTAGCTTACTAAAATTGTTTTCGGATAATAAAACCATTTCAACTACGTCCCTATTGTTCTATTACTGATAGCATTTTCTAGCTGTGCTTTCCTTAACTTTCCTACGCATTCGATTCGAAGTCCTTATTTTTCTTGCCATTGTCTCACCCTTAATAGAACATAGTGCTTTACCTTGAATTATTGGGGTTCCTCTAATCTTTGAGCAAGTCGATAAGATTTGCAGACCCTCCACGTACCCTCCACGTACCAGATAATGTAGTAGCGAACCTGCAGCAAGGCAAAATGTACAAGTTCTATGTCAATTTCAATTTCAAAAGGCACAATTACACACCCTACCAATATTCGACAAGTTATGAAAGTGTATATGCAAAATTACTGGAGTGATCAACTCGTGAGTCTGAAAACCTTAACCAAGCTTCACATAACTAATTATCGACAGGAAAAAAAGGGGGTAATAAACTATTCAATTTGTAGTTTCTGAGTCTGAGATAAACTCTTCGATTTGTAGTTTCAAGTGTTTACTTTACTCTGAGATAAACACTTGCTAGAAAGATATTTACTTATTCTTACGTTCAAAAGAGTTTTCATCGCACAGGTGATGAACGATGAATGAACACAGTTGAAGTAGCTTCATCCTCTAGGCTTGATGGGTTATTATTTCAAAGTAGGGTCTATTAAACAAGAGAAAATAGGAAAAAGTAATTAATCTTCTTTTATCATATAGAAGAACAGTAAGGATGATATAGGTAAATAGGCAGCCAACTTGTTTGGACTATGGCGCTATCGTTAAGATACTTTTACAAGCAAACCCATAAAGCACCAAAATTCAAAACAAAATTAGTCATTAAGTTTTTACAACAGGAATTGCCAAGAGAAGTCTCAAGAAAGGGAGATTTCTTGGAAATATATTACTATCGTACACTCAACTTCTCACCATCTTCCAGCAGAACCTTCTCACTCATGACTGAATCTTCCCCTAGTGTCGCCTCAAATCTTGCATTAACGCTAGTTGTTGCTACTGGATTTCTGCAATTCCTAGCCAAAACCTGGGACCACTCAATAGAAATCAGCATCCTTTTCAACCCATGAGTTATGGTACCAGTAACCCCTCTGATCTTCATCGTCTTCTGATATTCTCGGTTTCGTCTTCCCTTATTTTTTCTTTCCTCCAATTTTAAGGCCACTTTTTCTCTTTTTTTTTTGGCCTCCATAGCAGAGTTTTATTGAGGTTGCCCCCGGCTGAGTCAGTCTATATTAGGATTGGCTGGTGGGCCGGTGGCAATTCACACACAGATGTGTTTGTTAATCCAAGTGTCTGTTGGCCAATAGTCGCGATCCATGGGTTCTGATTCAAATTCAAACAAAACTTGGAGCAACTGGTTTGAGACCGTTGCGTTCCGTGACTCAACCTGAGAAACAATGAACGAATTCCACTTTCACTTTAAGGAGACATGCTATAAAAATAGCCCAATTTATGAAACTCCTTATTGGATGGGAATCAAGAAAATTCAAAATTCAAAATACTCGAAAAAGAAGATAAATACCTCTTTTGGTTTGAAAAACCTCTCGTGACTCTTGTTTTCGGCAACTCCGTGCATTGACTTGCACTTGACACCATCGTGGGCGACCTAGCTGGATAACCAAATCATATGCTAGGAACCAAATGCTTCTTGGACAGTAGAGCTTATTACCTCCACTAATGCTTCCAACAGTTTCCAAATCGAATGAAAACTCTGAAATCTAACATCTAACATCTCTTCATAGCTACACATACCTACATTTTACTTATATTTTGAATCCTGCATAACAACTTCCAATTGTATAGGTATTATCTATAATCCCACATACCGAATGTTTAAACAATCCTCCCTGAACTTCCACATAAGAATGAAAGGAAATCACCAAAAAAACTTGAAATTTTCAAAAAAGAATTTGCAAACCCGTTTTCCCATCTCACAATCAATTCCAGTCATACGCAGTGCACTATAGCCTAAGGCTCTGTTTGGTTCATGGATTTCTTGAGGGAAAAGAAAAGGGAAAGGAAAACAAGAAGGGAAACTAATTCCTTCATGCTTTCCCTTGTGTTTTTCTTCAAGCTAAATAGCATTAAAATAAAGAATTTCTATTATATAATTGTAATATGAATGAAGGAAGAGAAATGATTCACAACATTCAAAAAATGTTAAATTTATTTATCACCTTTTCAATTTTTCTCATTGTTTTCCTTACTAACCAAAAAAAAGGATAAGGTTTTCTCCCAAGTTGAGTTTTCGTTTTCCTCACTAAATCCAAGAACCAAAAAAGCCTAATTTTGATTTAAGGCATATGGGTTTTCAAATTACAGGTTCAACAGAAGCCCAAGAAATAACAGACTCATTGCTCCCATCAAGCATGATAGCCTTCAAATGGCCTCCAAAAACTGATATTCGCGCGTGCACACAAATCACACTCCTTTTATAGTGTTCATAGACGTAAATTGTAATGCATATCAATTGTAAGTCTCACACATAACACATCCAACAAACATATTTAGATATCAAAATATTTATACTGCCGTAAATGCATTGCAATTGTTTGCCTCTCAAATTTGAGTAATGCTATGCTTTCCAAATTTTGTATCCAAATGTGCTCCCAATAAACACATGAAGCAATGGGACCACGGATCATTTCCACATCCTCCAATAAAAATAGATAGGTCTACAGCCACATGTGTTGGGAACCATATTTAGATAGAAATTTGAAAAACATAAAATTACTCCTCAAATTTACAGGCAAAAATTCGAAATTTATGCTTTGAATTCAATTCCACTCGTACAGAGATTTGTAAACATTTTGTAATCCTTCAAAGGGATAGACAGACCCATGAAAAAAAAAACATTCACAAAAAATACAAGTTAATGAACAAATAAAACTAACAGTAATCTAAACATAGAAAAGTTGGCAATGCCCACCGTTATTAATGCTTCGGATGAACCCTAAAACAACCATTTTCAATGTCAATCATATGAAGAATCCACCAGCTTCTTTGAGACAGTGTTTGAAAATTGGGGATAGGAAGTTCAACCGAGGAGAGAGAGAGAGAGAGAGAGAGAGAGAGAGAGAGAGTGAAAATTGGGGATAGGAAGTTCAACCGAGGGCGAGAGAGAGGAAGGGGCACCTGATCAATTTTTCAAAATTTATATTTATAAGTACTTGTGCTCTGTTGATGTTTTGAAATTTTGAATGTATCCCTTCTAAATCAGAAATCTCATTTTAGCCCTTAAATTTTTTTTAAAAAAAAATTCTTCAAAATACGAGTAAATTGTTTATTTATTTAATTAACCAATAGTTATTGAAAGCCTTAAAAATATCCATTTTGAACATATTATGTGAGGATATTTTGTGTTTTATAAGCGAAACTAGTAAAAAAAAATGAAAGAAAGAAATTAAATACATCAACACAATTTTTTGAAAAATTGTATCGAGAGATTAATTTGTTTTTGAATAATTATGTTTTAACCCTTAATTCACGGAACAATCATGTACACATCTTTTAAAACCCTGAAACACAAAATTATAGTATTTTTATTAAAAGAATTCGAATAGTTGGCATTGGGTCAAACCCCATGTAAGGTAATGGGATCAAATCCTAGCTCCGCCCTACAGGTAAGTGTGTGCCCTATTGAGATCAAATCCTAGCTCCATCCTAAAAGTAAGAGAATTTTTTAATTGTTTTGAAACTAAATAAAAAAGAAAAAAATAATTAAAAGTCCATCAAACTAACACTTTCCAATCATATGTACAATCCATAAGTTTATAATCCAAGAAGGACGCAATCATTGAACTTTTATAGTCTTTAGTCCAAATTCAAGTTAATCAATTCATTATTCACATAATTACCCCCATTACATATCAACTCATTTTCTCATCTCTCACTCTCTTCTTTTTCTCTCTTTAAAGAAAATGGCCAGAGAAGAGGTCGTCGGAGGCCAAGCGGTCGCCGCCAAATACGAGAACACGGTTGCCGCCACCGTCAGACAACCACCGTGTGTGTGAGTGTGTGTGGTGATGGTCGTGATCATATATATCTATATATATATAACACCCGTAATTATGTTATTGCATTTCATTTCATTGTCATACATGATAATGTGATGTGTTATGCATTTTGGCACGTGTGTGTGAGCTTGACTCACGTGTCCATTGGGTGTCTGTGTTAGAGAACCCTCTAAGACGGTGTGAATTGGATGTTTTGTTGTTGTGACGTCTCTCCGAGATTGACACGGTCATTGTGGAATACTTTAAATGTTTATCTGAAAATAAATGTTGACATGTGTATTTCACTATCTGTATTATTTTCTGGTTTAGAATATATTTCTACTGTTGATTTTAGTATCCTGGTGAGGACGAATTAACACGCTATTAATTTGTTAGGCTAATTAGCAACTTCGAAAAAATAATGTAAAAACTTGCGTTTTAGCAACCAAACGGAACTTAGTCGAAAACTTTTATAATTTTGAGGTTTTACTTGTAAAGCTATGAATTAGCTATGTATGAAGTTTCAGAGACTGATTAGGAGTTTTGAAAACTCGTGGGGAGGTAAGCACAATTTTTAAAAGTTTTGCTTCTACGTAGATAGAGATCACTTTCATAAATTTTATAAGTTTTAACCTAAAACTCAAAAGGAGGCCAAAATGGAAATTTTTATTGCTTAAAGCTTCTCGACGCCAAACGACGCCCGTTCGTCCGCTGATTTTTCACCAAATTTCGTATTCGAACTCCTCGAGGTAAGGTCGTCGTTTGATACCTATTAGGCCATGTTTGGCTAAGTTTTCCGAAAAGTTTCTTTCTAGAATTTTTCATAAAAGTTGATAATTGGATTTCTTATCCATAGGAATTGTATTAGAAGGATTTCTGCATGTTATTTGTGCACGGGATTTCTTTGGATTGAATTATAGGAGAGTTATTTGGAGGTGAGTGATTCAACTATGTATTTTGGAATCATTTCTTGACATGTATTCATGTTATGAAAAGCATGTGTTAGTTATAGAGATATGTTGTGTAGTACATATTGGACAATTATATTGATAAGTATGTTAGGAAACTGCGTTCCCAGAATCCATTGACAGCGCGTATAAGTTGGTACTGCAAAAACAAAAATTACGTGAAAACTACAATAACCCTACAAGGGCGGAACTAGGGTTACCTTAAACTGCTAAAACGGATTGTTGTAGTTGACGAATCGAGAACACGGGCTCGATAACAACTCACAATCTTCTACCGTATTCCTTTGCTGCCAGAATATCGAACTGAGTGTGGGCTCCTTTGAAATCTTTTATGTTTCTGCTCTCTTTTTACGCTCTCTTTTCTATTCCGTGTTATAATACTCTTGATGGAAAAACGCAAACTGAGGAGAGAGCCAAAGCAGCATATATATAGGCTACGATAGGGACCATAAGAAGTCAATAAGGAATAGGCTTCCTTATGGAATTAGGAAATCATAATTCGAATTGAATCAGATTCCTATTTCCATAAATTATCATTCATACCACTAAAGAATAATAATTGCACTCTTACCCTTATCTCAAAAATATATTTCGAGCTCCATGTTATTAAATGCTTATTATCTCCCCATGTTAAGATTACAGATATCCATTAATTAAATATTATTACTGACAATCATATTTAATTAATCTCTTAAAATTCCTTGAGATCTTCTGCTTAACTTATCTGATATGTCGGATACAAAATCCACCTGCAGGGTTTGACATAATCAAAACTTATAAGCTTTCTCAAAGGGATATCATCAATCCCAAATTTGAGACATGGATTCCATCATTAATTAATATCCACCACACAATTAATATTGTCACTCAATCCAATGAGATATTGACCCATTTAAGGATCTCACCCTTTTAGGGATCAAAGTGTAAATATCAAATGTACGTGTCCATAAAATAACTTAGGATTTAGAGCATAAGCACTCATAATAGTAATGAGGTATTAATTATCTTATAAGTCAGTATAAAGATAATTACCCCAAGTCGGTCCCGTTTAATACACAAAATGTACCAGCATGGTGAGTTGAAACTCTTCCGTTTCCCGCAGTCAAGACAAACCTACTACAATACCATGCTGCAGTCCTACCGATGGTGTGTCCAATCCATCTAAGACTGTAAACCAAAATCTTACATTCTACAAGATCCGATGGTCTGATCTTCCCTGTGCAAGACGAACTCTACACACCAAACCACCTACTGTGTAGAGTGAAAGACACACATGCATAATATTAAATAAACAATATAATATAAATATTGCCCACACAGATTCTCATAAAAAATGGATTAACTGATTTTATTAAATGAATAATAAATCAACTACATAAAGCATGGCTTTTAGTATATATCCCTAACAAAGTAGGCCTATTAGCACGGTGAAATGTTTTGTTTACCGCAAGCATGGTGATATGTATTTGAACATGTTGAGTTGCTTATTTGGGTCAAAGGAGCACGTGGTTACTGAGCCATTTTGTGGAGCTGATATAGGCGTTAAGGTCGCACGATTGAAGAGAAGAATCGTGGGTCTTACCCTTTCGCTTGGACTTATTGGCGAGGAGTCGCTGATTGGGAGTATGGGATGTACACATGAGGCTCCGGATACTAGTATAAAATGTAGAGAAGTGAATGTGAGAATGTTTATCATTCATGAGCATATGTTGTTTTATTTACTAAGCGTTAGCTTAAACAAATCGAAGTATATGTGTGTCACGCCCCGGAACAGCATAAATAGAGAAAAATAAATTTTCTTTATGGGTCCATAGGGAATGACAGGTGAATGTCACTAATTTTCACACCACACAGTTCTAGACAACAGAAACACAACCCACAGTAATATAAAGAAACTTGTTATATTACCAACATCAGAGTTATTACAACAGAAAAGCTACAGCGGAAGTATATAAGGTTTGAAAGCAACATATGCCCAAGTACCAAATATAGCTGATCGGGAGAGAACAAATCCCAATGATACACCTTAATTAACATTTGTTAGCCGTTTTTATCCTGTTTTTGTGTAGTTTTACTTTATTTTCTATTTTCTGTCAGGCTTTAGAAGAAAACAAGGATTTTCGGTTAAATGGAGTGAAAAAGCAGGAAGAAAGAAGCTAAAAAAGCCACCTTGCGCAAGCGTCCCGCTCGCGCGAAATCCAGAAATCGCTCGAGCGATCCGCGCGCGCGACCTCCCAATTACGCGCTCGCGCGATCCGTACAAAAACTGAAGTTGCATATTTTGCTATACTGAAGAGCCTGTGCGAACGAAACTGCTGAATGACGTCCAGATTATATATTACAACTGTTTTAGACGGATTGGGTTTAGGAAAGCTTCCAAAAACTTTTCAAAACTCTATATATACTTTGTTGTAATAATTTTTAAAGAGACATCCTTAGACACATTCATTCATTGAAGGCTTTGGAAGGCAAGAGGGAGGAGAAGAGCAAGCTTGAAGGTCTCTCATGGCTACCATCAACTCAATCTTCATGCTTTCAACCACCATGTGCAACTAAACTCCTAATCTAGGGTTTCAATGAAACCCTAGCTATGTAAAGGGGAAATTCTATGCTTTTCAATTTTTGGATTTTATGTATTGGATAGTGATTGTATGTTGGTGGATTATTTATATATAATAAATTTTTAATGTTAATAATCAAGAGTTTTTTGGATATATTCTTGTCTTAGATTTTTCTTTATGCTTATTGAACTCAATAGTCCTTGATTTCTGTGATTGATAGGAGTATTTACATACAATAGTGCTTATGTGGTTGTGATGTTTACATCTTTTATAATTCATGCTTAAGAAAGATGAGTTATGCTACACCCTAGTTACAAGTAGATAATTCATATGAACCATAGATGGATTATGCTTAGATTAAACTAACAATATCTTCTTGACGATGCTATTGGGCTTGTAGCTACGATAGATCATAATTGTCCAAACATAGAACTTAGAATAGAAAGTCTAGACCCCCGATGCATAGTTAGTGGTGGATTTGTAATCCTAGATCTCATCTACGCATATTTAAACCAATTTTCAATTTAGCATAGTAGTTTACTTAGATTAAATTTTAGAAGTTATTTTTATAATTCCATAGTTTAATTTCATAGTGAAAATCAAATCAATCAAACTTCCGATTTTCTTATAACTAAATAGATTAGATTTTATTAATTAAAGGATAAAAATTAGCAATCTCTGTGGGTTCGATCTTTACTTTCACTACTACAAATTTTTAGAAAAGCAAAGTACACTTTTTATATCTTGATTCTGACAAGATCAATAGCAAAACAACAAAACAGAAACAATAAACTAAGAACTATCTCTAGATCTTCAGCTGGCATAAACATCAGCATTGTAGTCCTCCCTGGCATAGCCATCATCAGTGGGGCCACCCTCAGTGTATTCTCCTTCCGGATAGGAACTATCGTCGTAGACTCCGTCACCTGTAAAATGAGATACAGAATAGTCTGGACAGGTAAAGTCCAGGCAATAAAGGCCGTCAGCTTAATGAGAGTTGAGTGAGCATAAACTAACAAGGTACCAGTTATCTGAAGTAAAACACAAGCTTATGAAAACACGAGTTAGCATCTTATTGTAATAACAACTTGTTCCTTTTATTCAACCTCGTAAACCAACCCTTATCGTCTTGTTACTCAAACATCGATATTAACATATTCTGATTGAACGAACAGACTCAATCGTTTAACTCTAGAGATACAACCTCATTCCTTCCACTGCTTTTAAGAGCATATGCACAGCTCACCGCATGTCATGGAATCCACATCAGTGTTTTCTCAGCTTTTAAGAACAATGTATCATGTTCACCGCATTTCAGGGACACAACATTTCGAACAAGGCATATCATCTATTGCCACGACTCAGCGTCATCTACCAGACATCCCAGCTCACTGCTTTTAAGAGCATATCATAGATTATCCGGTCTATCTTAGGACTACTTGGTCCAGCTCACCGCTTTTAAGAGCATATCATGACCAAACGTCCGTCCACGTACCATTCCCAGAACTTACCAAACCTGCTTATACTCTGTACTAACAACGACACGTGACATTTTCCCAATGTGGCCTAACTACTCGGATTAAAAGAAACGGATACCGAACTCATACAAGAATCAATAGACTACCCATGTTTATTACTTTTATCCATTCTGTATAAATATACTTAACTTTGTTGTCACATTATCCCTGTCTGACCCAAAATTGCATAACGGAAGTCCAAATCGAAAATCAAACAACCAAACCCTTAATGTAATAAACAGGCAAAGGAATCCATGTTCTGCCCATACCAATTGATTGGTATAAGGTCCAATCGATTAGGATAAAAACTATGGCAATCGATTGAGAATTATGGCAATCGATTGGGGTCTGAAACAATGTCAACCGATTGCTAACATTGGCAATCGATTAGGATGTCAATCGATTCGAATTATATCCAATCGATTGGGTCCAGACTGATGGCAATCGATTGGTGATTATGCCAATCGATTGGCACTTCGTCTTCACCAGTAGATTGTAAAAACAGCATATGTAAACGTCAACACCATGCATATTACACCTCTAAGCTTCATAATGACTTGTAAAAACTTTAAATATAGGGACCAAGTGAGTTAGGAACTCACCAAGGGTACGTTTGGCTTGTGTGTTCTTGAAAAACCAAATCTCTCTCTCTTCTCCTCTCTGCCCAGCTCTCTCTCTCTCTATCTTTCCTTCTTCTTTCTTTCTTTCTTCTTGTTCTTCTCTCCTTCTTCTCTTCTTCTCAGCTGCTAAGGGCAGTGAGTGTGTGTGTGTGTGTGTGAGTGTATAGATATAGATATATGGATATATGTATGTATATATATGATATACAAACTCTCTCTCTCTCTCTCAAGGCTGATAAAACTGGCCCAAGGCCATAAATGATCTCATATATATAGAGTTGAGAGAGTGCCACACGTTCAAAGCTAAAGAAAAGAAGAAAACTTGTCTCAGCTTATGCCAATCGATTGGTATAAATGGAAATCGATTAATAACAGATATTTGAAGGCAATCGATTGGGAAAATGGCAATCGATTGGGAAATTACCACGTCATTACTTTTAGTCGGTAGAATGGCAATCGATTGGGAATATGTCAATCGATTGGTATCAAAAAGTGGCAATCGATTGGGAATTAAGGCAATTGATTGGTAACCAAATTTCACCAAAAGAAAGAAAAGTTTATACAAGTATACAGAATGAAGTTTTCTATATTAATACTCTCAAGAAATTCAGGGTATTACATCATCTACCACTCAACAAAAGATTTCGTCCTCGAAATCAAATGCAAATGAGGCTAAAACAAAAACGGAAATTTCTCTCGCATCTTTAACTCTAGCTCCCACGAAGCTTCTCCTTTATCATGATGCTTCCACTGAACCATGACTAGCAGAATCTCCTTGTTTCTGAGCTCTTGATTCCTCGATCCAAAACATGAACTGGTCCTTCGTTGAACGTAACATTATCGTTGACTTAATATGTCCTCAAAGTTGATCTCATGTGATGGGTTATGAGCACACTTCCTCAGCATACTGATGTGGAATACATTGTGAACTCCTGACATCTTCGGCGGCAATGCAAGGCGATAAGCAACTTTCCCAACACGCTCTAGAATCTCGAATGGTCCGATGAATCGCGATGACAACTTGCCTCTTTTCTGACCAAATCTGACGATGCCTAGAACAGGTGAAACCTTGAGTAGCACGTGATCTCCCACGACAAACTCCAAGTCTTTTCGTCACTTGTCAGCATAACTCTTGTTTCGGGTCTGAGCTGTCTTCTTCTTCTCACGTACAATCTGGATCTTACTGGTTTCTCGTATCATATCTGGTCCAAGAAGTTGAGTATCTCCGACTTCAATCCAATAAAGCGGCGATCAGCAAGGTCTTCCGTACAAAGCTTCAAATGGCACCATTCCTATGCTCAAATGATAATTATTGTCATTGGCGAACTTAATCAAAGGTAAGTGCGTCTCCCAAGAATTCTCAAAATCAATGACACAAGCATGTAACATGTCCTCCATTACTTGATTAACTCGTCCAGTCTACCCATCGGTCTGTGGATGAAAAGCTGAACTCAAGTTTAGCGTCGTTCCCATCGCTATTTGGAGACTCTTCCAAAATTCTGCAGTAAAACGCGAATCTCGATTTGACACTATAGAAACAGGTACTCCGTGTAACCGTACTACATGTTGCAGATACATCTAGCTCAAACGTTCCACTGAATATGTCATACTGTAGGCAAAAAAATGTGCCGTCTTTGTAAGTCGATCCACAATTACCCAAATATCATCATGGTTCTGATGTGACTTCAGCAATCCTACCACGAAATCCATGGTGATGTGTTCTCATTTTCATTGAGGAATTAGCAACGGCTGTAGAAGTCCAGATGGTTTCTGATGTTCTACCTTCACTTGCTTACAAGTAAGACATTGAGATACATACTCGGCTATTTCTCTCTTCATTCCTTCCCACCAGAAATTACTCTTCAGATCCTTGTACATCTTCGTACCTCTCGGATGAATCGTCATCTGTGACTTATGAGCTTCATCCAATATTTCTTTCCGGAAATTTTCTTCGTCAGGTACACAGAGTCTACCTTTACATCATAAGGCTCCGTCTGTACGGATACTCCAGATCTCTGGCTCCTTAGCTGACATCTTTGCGAACCATAACTTTAAATCTTCTATTGTCTGTTGAGCTTCTATGATACTACTGATCAAAGTTAGTTGTACCATAAGGCATCCAAAATGTTGTCTTTCCATTGGTTCCACTAGCTGAAGCTCGAATTCAGCTAACACTTCTAATGCTCTCCATTCTTGAATTAGCAATGCAGCAATTACTAATCTAGGTTTACGGCTCAAAGCATCCGCTACGACATTCGCTTTACCTGGATTGTATTGTAACAAAAAGTCATAGTCCTTGAGTAACTCTATCCATCTTCGTTGTCGCATGTTCAACTCCTTCTGAGAGAACAAATACTTCAAACTCTTATGATCAAAAAACAGATCAAACTTCTCTCCATAGAGATAGTGTCTCTAGATCTTTAACGCAAATACTATTGCTACTAATTCCAGATCATGCGTCGGATAATTCTTCTCATGTACTTTCAACTGTCTTGATCCATATGCAATGACATTCTCATCTTGCATTAGTACACACCCAAGTCCTTGGTGCGATGCATCACTATAGCTCATATACCTTTCTCCACTCTTAGGTATTGCAAGTACTGGTGCATAAGTCAATCTTTCCTTTAACTCCTGGAATGTACCCTCATGTTTGTCTGTCCATTCGTACTTTATTTCTTTCCTCGTCAAATTCGTCAAAGGTCCTGCTAACTTGGCAAATCCTTCTACAAATCTTCTGTAATATCCTGCTAGACCGAGGAAACTTCTAACTTCTGTAGCATTGGTTGGTCTATTCCAGCTTAGGACTGCATCGATCTTAGATGAGTCCACTGAAATACCGTCCTGAGATATGACATGTCCCAATAATTTAACTTCCTATAGCCAAAATTCACACTTGCTGAACTTTGCATACAACTTATTATCTCGAAGTGTCTGTAATGCAATCTGCAAGTGTTCCTTGTGATCTTCTTCCGTCTTTGAGTAGATTAGTATGTCGTCGATGAACACAATAATGAATTTGTCCAGATATGGTCTGAATACTCTATTCATTAAGTCCATTAATATTGTTGGCGCATTCGTTAACCCGAAAGGCATAACTAGAAACTCATAATGCCTGTATCTCGTCCTGAACGCAGTCTTTGATACATCCTCTGATCGATCTAATAACTGGTGATATCCCGAATGTAAATCGATCTTAGAAAAAATTCTTGATCCTTGCACTTGGTCGAATAGGTCGTCTATCCGAGGTAGTGGATATCTGTTCTTGATTGTGACCTTGTTCAACTCTCTGTAGTCTATAAAAAGTCGAAGTGTCCCTTCCTTCTTCTTTACAAATAGAACTGGTGCTCCCCAAGGTGATGTACTTGGATGAACAAATCCTAGATCTTCAAGTTCTTGGACTTGCTACTTCAGTTCCAACATCTCAGTTGGTGCCATCCTATACGGAGTCTTAGATATTGGCAATGTTCCAAGTATTAGTTCCACACAAAAGTCTATCTCTCTTTTTGGTGGAAGTCCTTTAATATCTTGAAATACATCCTGAAAGTCTTATACAGTAGGAATCTGATCTATCTTGAGTTCCATACTCGTACTTTCGATTGTAGCTAACCCACTTGTTAAGAACATATCGCTTATCGGCTGATACTGAAATCTGATCGTCGGACATCCTGATATCGGAAACACAATTGTCCTAGTAGGGCAATACAGGTTGGCATTGTACTTAGTCAATCAATTCATCCCTAGGATAACGTCAAACTCTGACATCGATAGAACTACCAAGTCAGTTGGAAGATTTCTACCTCCCAAAGTCAATGGCCAATCCTTACATACTTTATCCAACTTAACAGTCACTCCTAAAGGTAACACAACATTTAGTGCTGGCTCAAGTATATGTGGTTCTAAACCCAACTGACGTACAATCCTTACAGCAATAAAAGAACGTGCAGCTCCAGTATCAAATAAAACTTTAACTGGACTATGAAAGAGTACAAGCGTACCATCCAAATACTGTTATTCATCGGCATTATATCCTGCTTTCCCTGGGATTATAGCATTCATCCTCGTCTGATCTGGGGGTCCTTGAATTCCTTGAATTGCTGCCCCGTAGTATCCTCCTCATGATGCACGATAATCTGTGCTCACATGTCCTAGCTCATTGCAGTTGCGACTGAAAATATCTAGCCTGCGATTAGATCTATGGACAGTGCAGTTCCTTACAATATGTCCTGGCTTTCCACAGTTAAAACATCCTCCACTGTTGTTTGGCAGGGCTGTTAATAATTCCTGAGGTTGTGATCCTCGATGTTGATATTGCTGGGGTCGATTATAACCTTGCTGAGGTTTCCTGGCTCCTTCCCAGGTTCTCTTGTTACTTTGGAAATTCCCCTGCAGTCTCCTACTTTCGGTATTCCTCAGTGGTTGTGTCTGAAAATTTCATTGTTGGAAGTTCCTTGATGGTTGTGGTCGATTCGTCTGTGGTTGCTGTACTGGATATGCATCCTTCTTTAGGCTAACAGCAAGTCTGACCAGTCCTTCAAAACTCTGGTTCAGGTGACCAATTATCATATGGCGAAGGTGGGGATTTAATCCCTGGTGAAATCTTTTCACCTTCTTCTGCGGTGTGTCAATCATATCCTGGGCAAATCGAGATAGTCGCTCAAACTGTGTGGTATATTTGCTTACCGTCCAATCTTCTTGAACTAAGCTCAGGAAATTCTTCTCCTGTTGATCCTTTTCATCTTTCGGAAAATACTTCTCCAAAAATCTTCCCGTGAAGGTCTCCCAAGGCATTGGTCTTGTAGCGTTTATTCCTATAGTGGCTCGTTCAGCTTCCCACCAATCTGTGGCAGCGTAGGTGAGCTGGAATGTAGCAAGGCGACGCTTCTCTTGCTCGCTGCACTCCAATGCTTCAAAGATCAACTCCATTTCTCTTATCCATTGAGAATCATGGATAAGAGAATCATGGCAATCAATTTCTCTTATCGATTGGGATAAAAACTATGGAAATCGATTGAGAATCATGGCAATCAATTTGGGTCTGAAACAATGTCAATTGATTGCTAACACTGGCAATCGACTGGTATGTCAATCGATTGGAATTATATCCAATCGATTGGGTCCAGACTGATGGCAATCGATTGGTAATTATGCCAATCGATTGGCACTTCGTCTTCACCAGCAGATTGTAAAAACATCATATATATAAACGTCAACACCATGCATATTACACCTCTAAGCTTCATATTGACTTGTAAAAACTTCAAATATAGGGACCAAGTGAGTTAGGAACTCACCAAGGGCGCGTTTGGCTTATATGTTCTTGAAAAACCAAATCTCTCTCTCTCTCTTCTCCTCTCTACCCAGCTCTCTCTCTCTATCTCTCCTTCTTATGTCTTTCTTTCTTCTTGGTCTTCTCTCCTTCTTCTCTTCCTCCCAACTGCCAAGGGCAGTGAGTGTGTGTGTGAGTGTATAGATATAGATATATGGATATATGTGTGTATATATATGATATACAAAGTCTCTCCCTCTCTCTTAAGGCTGACAAAACTGGCCCAAGGCCATAAATGATCTCATATATATAGAGTTGAGAGAGTGCCACACGTTCAAAGCTAAAGAAAAGAAGAAAACTTGTCTTAGCTTATGCCAATCGATTGGTATAAATGGAAATCGATTGGTAACAAATATTTGAAGGCAATCGATTGAGAAATTGCCACGTCATTACTTTTAGTCGGTAGAATGGAAATCGATTGGGAATATGTCAATCGATTGGTATCAAAAAGTGGCAATCGATTGGGAATTAAGGCAATCGATTGGTAACCAAATTTCACCAAAAGAAAGAAAATGTTTATACAAGTATACAGAACGAAGTTTTATATATTATTACTCTCCAGAAATTCAGGGTATTATAGTGTGGTTATTCAAATAACCATTTCAGGTGTTAATGCAGCCGAGGAATCGCAGAAGTGAGCATGTAGGTTTGGGAGTTCACTTAGAAGGCAACTTAATATGTCGATCTCGTCATTTTGTAATAGACTTGTTGTAATAAGAATTTGTATGACTTTTGGTTATGTTTAACCTAGTATCTTAGAACGGATTAACGATGTTGTAATAGACACTAATTGTTCGTAATTATGTTTCAGAAATGTTTTAATCCAGTTATGATTGGTTCAGCATGAGTTTGGTGTATGTGTGTTTAGTCCTTGGGTGATTTTGAAATGCTTTTAAACTTAGAAATTTTACAAAATGTGCTATTGCCATAAACCAGTCGACAAGTTGAGAAAACAGTCGACTGGAGCCTCTTTTCTAGCAACTCATGGCATTCTTTTATACAGGATCAATCGACTGGGTCCCCGACACAGTTGACTGGATCATGTTTTCAATTAAGATATTTTGCCCAGGCTGGACTTCAGTCGACCGAACTGTACCAGTCGACTGAATATTTGAAGCCCCAGTCGACTGGACCTAGAAAACAGTCGACTGGGTAATGTTTGAAAAATCAAGTTTCTGTTGGACCAGTATTAGTCGATTGGGTATGAGGTGCTGTCGACTGGACTGCTAATTTTCAAAATGATTTGTTTTGTTCCGCTGCGTCTATTCTTAAAACAAATTTTTGGGAACGTTAATGAATTGGTTTAGCCTCAGTGGCGTGCCACGTGCTTCGGTTCTGCTATTGTGGAACCGCGCTATGACAATATGTGTGTGTGTGTGCGCGCGCGCGCGCTTGTGTTTATGGCGATTGTGCTGTGTGTTCGCGTGTGTGTGTGGTGGTGGTGATGAAATATATATATATACACATATACATTTCTGTTTGTGTGTGTGTGTGTGTGTGTATGTGTGTGGCAGTGGTGCTCTGTGTGTGTGTGGCGGTGGTGAGATACTATTCATGGAATCAAAGGATGTGGCCCCTTAATAGGGTGTAAATCGGTCGGTCCTCTTCTTTCTTCTTTCTTCTTTCTTCTTCTTCTTTTTCTTTTTCTTTTCTTTGTGTGTGTGTGTGTGTGTGTGTGTGTGTGTGTGTGTATTTGTTTGTGTTTTTTAAAATCGACCAGTAGGGGTGTAAATCGATCGGTCGGTTTTTAGAGGTTTGGTCGATTTTGCGGTCAGTTTTAGCTTCTACATACATTTAGAAACCGGCCATTCAATTTTTGATTTGATCGATTTGTGATTTGCGATTTTTTCTTAAACGCCTTGATGACCACATGCTCCGTTCTTTGGTTGACTTGATAATGGGCAACATGTTTCTCATCATCATATATGTTCATGTAAAAACAGTTAAATACGATCAAAAGACAATTAAAAATGGCCTAAATATTGTTAAATATAAACTAAAGACAGTTAAATACGGTCTAAGGACACTTAAATATGACCAAAGATAGTAAAATACGATTTTTAAGGGCTATTTTGGCCACAAAAAAAAAAATCAGACCTTTGGGGTTAAAAAAAATGGAAAATACTTTTACTTACCTCAAAAATGGTTCACCAATGCTCACCCAAGCATCCCATTGGTCAATGTAGTGGGGTCGAGGATTAAATTGACCAATCCTGGGTCCCACTGCATTGACCAATGGGATGCTTAATTGGGTGAGCATTAATGAATCATTTTTGTGGTGAGTAAAAATGCTCTAAAAAAAGGTACAAGATCTATGCTTGAAAAGTGTTCATTATAGAGACCTATGACCGAATGCGCCATAAAAAATATAAATAAAAAATAAAAAAGAAAATAAATTCAGCCAACCTCATATATTAGGCTAAGGGTATTTCTCTCACATTTTCTAAAAGGTTGTTACTGAATAAAACAATCAAATTACTCTCCATACAATTGTAAAAACACTCTCTCTCAGAAAACCCTAGCATCTCTCTCTCTCTCTAAAAACACTCCTTTAGCCAGCCCCTTCTTTAAGGGCTTTCCCACTTGGTCCCTCTCGTTTGTTAGTGTCCCTCTATAGGAGAGTTTTGTTCCTTATTTTTTATAAGTGATTCTTCCCTCTCTATGAGGGTTTTTTTTGTGTGTTTTTCTTTGTTTTGTTTTGTTTTGTTTTGTTTGGTACAGTTTCCACTCTCAATCTCATTGTTCTGCAATTGGATCCAGCTACTCTTTTTCCTAGATACAACTTGTCCTTTTCAGATATGGTGATTTAATCATACAGATCCGACATTGTCTTCATAAGATCTGGCGTTCTTTTGTCAGATATAGCATTTTGGTGGGATCTTGTCGCATTTCGGCGAGTTTTTGGGTGATCTCTATTATGAGTCTCTTTGGCAGCTTCCTCTCTCAGCTAGCTCAGTCTCGAGCTAGGCAATTTTATTTGGGATTGGAGAGTTTACAGTGCGGCTAAAAAAATTTGTGTTTCTTAATTTCATGTATTGTTTTATTTATGTATGCTTGTGCTGATTCCTTTTGGTCTCTGCTATCACCCAACCAAAAAAAAATGCTCTAAATACCTACATGTATATAGTCTAATAGGAGATGTAGCATGCGTTTCTACTCACTGCATAAGTGTAGTGAGAAATTGAATGAATGTATCAAGCAATTCTCGTCGATATGGTACAATTAATGAAAGTAAATATTTTCCTTTTAAATAATAAATAATTTAAAACTCGACAAATTTTAATATATATATATATATATATATATACGGTCATCAACTGAACTTACCCAATGAATATAATTTTAACTCTAAAAGAACCCGCGGGCTGCCTCACTGATCCACGCGCTGACCCGCGGGTTCTTTTAGGCTTAAAAGCCAAGTTCACTAAGTAGTTTAATCGACCATGTTCACTTTAGATTCTCTCCGTGTATATCTACATATGTATATATATATATATATATATTCTCTAAGGCTTTGTTTTGGTCTTGGATTTAGTGAGGGAAAGGAAAGGAAAACATAGAGAAAGTGAATCATATGTTTGGTTAATAAGAAAAACGATATAAAAAAAAGAGAAAAAAATAAATAAAAATAACTTGAGAAATGAATTGAACATTATGGATGTTGGTAAGTCATTTCCCTTCCTTTGTTCATATAGTACAATAATATTTCACAAATTATAGTCTATTATGTTATTTGTACATAACAGAAAACACTAGAGAAAACACGAGATAATAGTAATCCTTCTTGTTTTTCTGTCTATTTTTTTTTTACCTCACGAAATCCATGAACCAAACAAGGTCTAAGGATTAGTCAAATATATTTAGTGTTTTTTTTTTTTTTTTGGGATTTAGTGTTTTAATAAGAGTGAAGTGAAGGGTTGAACTGACACCACTAACATAATTCCTCGAAAATTTCATCTCTATTTCAAATATAGTCCTCCCCCGACCTTATTTTTGGGCTCTAAAGAATACAACGTGAGTTGCTGGGGAATTTTGACCTAACGAAGAGTAAGGAGACACTATTGCTATGTTTGGGAGAGAAAAAAAAAAGAAGAGAAAGTCATAAATGAGAAATGATGATAGTTTCTGTCTTCTTATTTGAGAGTTTAAGAGTGAAGAGAAATCTATTTTCTTTCATCTTATTTGCGAGTTGAGAAGAAAAGAAATATATATATATATATATATAGTATATAAAGTTACAATTCTACCCATTAAGAGCTTCAAGTAATGAACCCTCTAATAACTAAGAGTAATACTCAATAACTTATTTTCTTTCTTTTAAAACCAATCAATGAGAGGCGACATATAGATATTCTGATGAGAAGAGAGATGAATAGTTTTTTTTTTCACAAAAGTTAACCTACATTGAGTACTTGTGGTATCTCTATCATATAGATGTAATAAAAAAAAATTTACGAAGCTAAACTAATGGGTATTAAGTGTATTAAAAAATATTCATTAATCCCCACTTTCTCTTCTCTCATTTTCTTTCCAATTTGGAGATAAATAAATTAAAAGGAAGTGGAGATTAGTTTTCTCTCACTTCCTCTCCTATTAAAACTCCCAAACAAGAGAAAGCTTGAGAAATAGGGTACTTTCTCTCATTTTCTCTCGTTTTTAAAACTCCCAAACGTAGTGTATGTTTGTTGCCCTAATCATGCGAGCTAAACCACTCTCTCCTCCCCAACTTGAAAGAATCTTAAAACACTTTCCCTCCTCCCCCAACTTGAAAGAAGCTTATAGTCCGTTTGATTTGCCACAAACAAGGGAAAAAAAAAATTAAATTACAATTCCTGTGTTTTATTTGACTTAAAACTATAATTGAATTCATTTCTAATTCTACCCAATTCTTGTTTTAAGGAGTTTACAAATCCGGCCAAAAGTGATCGGATTTATCAAGAATTCATTTCAATCCTATTCTATTTGAAAATCAAACCAAACAGGTGATTAACAGCAGGAATAAAACTCAAAATCAGATTAAAAAAACCTATTTATAAAGCCTTCAACAACCAACAGCTGAAGTTTAACATTAGATCATCATCAATGACTGCTATACTTAGCTGGACTCCAACAGTTAAAACCCGCATTCTCATGTAAGAAGCTTCTCCCAATAGCATTACCCTATATTAATATAGGCATCAAATCCCTGCTCTGTCCTCTGAACAATCAGCAATGACAATAAATACAAGTACTTAATAAACATAAACCTTGTAGAGAATAGGGCAAGGAAACAAAAAACAGAGAAATACTCCCAATAGGGAAATTGAATTCTTAAGAATAATTGAAAGTTGAATTAGTTCAAATTTTGACTTTCTTTGAGCATCTGCAATCCCCGCTCAGAGATTACAATAAAATTAAATAAAAAAAAGAGAAGTCCTTCCATGAAATTTTTAGGTGCCCCACACGAAAGGTGGGTTGAAGAACACCATCAACCAAACTAAGAAAATAACAAATTCTTCAACCCACCAATTTTATCATATCCAGGAACTCAGAAGCTTGAAAACTTGGGCCTTCTCTCAGGTAACTAGGGCTGTTGTTTTACAAATAGGGCACAAATTCTTGTGTGTAAGCCATTGTTTGACACATTCGCTGTGGAAGTCATGCCCGCACTCCAACATTCCAAGATCTTCTCCGTCGCTATACTCCTCCTGCCAATAGATATAAACAACATTCATGAAATGGTAAAAATTATCGTTGTTTAGAACTATTTTGTATGACAACAGGGACAGAGAGAAAGAAAGGAGGGGAGGGAAGAGAGGAGGGAAGTGGAGAAAGTCCCTTGTTCGGTTGAGTAGAACCGGGGAAGGGAGGGAAGAGGCATCCCTCCTGGCTTCCGTCCAAAAGTGGAGGGACTGGGAGAGGGAAGAAGGTCCACTCTTCTTTTTTTCTTTTCTTTTTCTTTTTCTTTCTTTCTTTCTTTTTTTTTTCTTTTTTTTTTTTTATTTTTTTTATTTTACTTTTTTGTCCTAGACAAAAAATAATTCTTTTGTTATGGAAGGGTGAAGTAGTTATCATTCTTTTGACTTTATTTAACCGAACAAAGGAGGAAAGTCCCCTCCCCCTAGGACACCTCTTCCCTTCCTTTCGCTTCTCCATCCCTCTTACCAAACATAGATCAAGTGAAATACAATTATATAGCACAGAACTTCAATAACACAAAAAACAAAACAAAACAAAACAAAAGATCTGTACCTGACATATACAGCAAGGTTCAAACTCCTGCGGAGCTCCTACGGCAATAGATAAATGCTTACGCTGCTTGAGACGATTCATAATGGTTTCTTCACTCAACCCAGTGCTCACATAACCAATACGATCTTCCAGAGCCAAAAGCTCCTGGGAATCCACCAAATTTTAAATCAAGATAAGAATTTAAGAAGCAAGCAATGGAAATCAGAGAGGCCTCGAGATCTTTTTCAATTTTTTTACCTCATAGGACATGTTATCAACGTCAAGGCGCATATCCCTATGACGATCATGACGATCGTGAAGATCGGCCATCCCAAAAATGACGGACTGATCAAGAATCATCACATCCTAACAAAAGAGCAGTAGCACCAAGTGAATGTCAAATAGATAGCCAAATCAGAAAATAAATAGTTGCAAAAGATTGCAGAGGCATTCCCAGAAAATTGTTGTGAAGGTTTTTGGACCTCCTCATTTTCATCCTCTTCATGTCCTATTCTTGCAAAGGTCTAGAAACAATGAGATCCTTAATTTTTTTTCAGCTCAAGTGGAATGTCTTAGTTTCTTTTCTTTAATTAAAAAGAGAACGTAAAACTCCGTGTAGGAATCAAAGCCAAGTTTTTTAGCAAAACCATTGTGGGCAGACTAGTGTGGGATCTAGAAAGGAGTGGTTGAGTTATGAGTTATTTTGTTACTGTTTTATAAAATAAAGTATTGACTTCTCAGCAAAGTTATAGCCACAGTTTTAAACAAATCACCAACAGATTAAAACAGGAGAGAGAAAAAATGTACATGGCAATCATAAACTGTTCCAATTATACACTTTGCTGATATTGATAAACACCCACGTTAAAATCTAACCTCAAATCGCAGGCCCTCACCCCGACGCATGAGATCCAACACACTGCGAATCTGGTACATAGAGGATGGAAATCATTAGTTGCAGTTGAATGGTTGTTTGCCAAAACCAATAACATTGAACACAAACTCAAAAAGTATACTATATGAGATTGTTTGATGCGCAATTTGCATACCATAACTAGCTGGCCAAAAAGTAAGGATACACTTGCACCAAAAACACATTTCAGGGTTCAGAAGATGATAATCTACTAAGTTAGGGTATTGAAATCATAAACTATGTTACCCAGACTCAGGTATGGGTGTCGGGTGCGGGTGTGTATCTAGGTGTCGGACCTCTAAATCCAAATCTTAGGATCCGAGGACATGTGTCTAAACATTGGATACGGGTATGCTAACACCTTCTGAACGTATAATCATACTATGTTTCTTAATATCAATAGTTAGAAACCTCATCGCCCACATTTTGAGCTTCTTCTTACCTTATCAACATCACCTCTGGAGGATCCAAGTGTCCGAATTGGGTACGGGGGTCAACACGGGGATCAGGTACTTGGGGATAGTAGGAGAGTCCAGGTAACATAGATCATCAAGCAAAATGCTCACCTTCACACCCAATTTCAGTTTCTTTTTAATTTTCAATGAAATCCAGACACACGCAAGTTATTTCTCAAACTAGTAAATGGTGACCGCAAGTTCCATGTAAGATATTTCTTAAATCAGCGACTGCAATGTTTTTATACTGTCTTCTACATTAGAAAACATTCAAGTTACACACTGGAACAGTCTCTTTTTTCATCAGATAAGCAAAAACACTGGATCAGCCTCTTGATGTGTGTACAACTGACATTTTTAAATCACCAACTAAAAAGAAGGAGAAGAAGGAAGTAATACAGATAATAATAATAGTAATAACAAAAATATTTACAATAAGACAATAGTGGAAACTAAAAAATAAAGCAAGTCAAGGTTATTTAAGCCGCAAGGTGCACTGAGGCGCAAAGGTTTCCTGGAGCCTAGGAGCGAGGAGGCGCACTCTGAGGCGCGCACCCGAGCGAAGCGAGGTGCAAAAATACATATATTGTTTTTATATGATATAGCCCTTTTTTAACATGTACTAGTATTTTTTATATAATTTTTTTAATTTTCTAGTATTTTATGCCTAGTGCTCCACCCAAAGATTAAGACATTAAGACATTTTTTTTTTTAATTTTCTAGTATTTTCAAGTATTTTTTTTTTATTTTTCTAGTATTTTCAAGTATTTTTTTTAATTTTCTTGTATTTTTTGCCTTATATATAGATATATATTTTATTATATTGTCTCACTACATATTATATATACTAGTATTTTATACATGAATTTTTTTTTTTAATTTTCTAGTAGTATTTTCTACCTAGTATATATATTATATTGTCTCACTATATATTATATGTTATATTATCTTATACTCTAGTCATATATGATTAATGACTTATCTACAATATTATTATTATATTACAAGTTCATAACAGTTGGCCTGCAGCCTGCACTTCAAAAAAAAAAAAAAAAGGAAGCCAAAGGGCCAAAAGAGGGGTTTTAAAAACCCACCGACTGAAGAAAAGGAAAGAAAAAAAAAACGCAAAAAGAAAAAACTCTCAGTATCAGAGAAGAAGACGACGACGAGAACAGAAGAAGAAGAAGAAGAAGAAGAAGAAGAAGAAGAAGAAGAAGAGAAAAGAGAAGAAGAAGACAGACTGGTTCGAAGAAGAAGGAGAAGAGCAGAGGAAAAGAAAAACAAGACTGGTTCGACTGGAAAGAAGAACATACCTGGTTCTAGGGCTGCGAAATCTGTAGGCCTTCTATTTCTTCTCTTTCTTTTTCTTTTTTTGGTTCCATATTTCGAAGAACGATGGCTTGAGCCTTGATTAACCTGGGCGTGAGCCTCATGCGCCTGCACCTTGCCAAAAAGCCCTAAAAGGCGCGCCTACAGTGCGCCTACTGGAAGGGGCTGCGCCTAGCCTTAGGCGAGGATCAAGTGCTTCACCCGCCTGCGCCTAGCGCCTAGGCGCGCCTTTCACAACAGAGAAGCATGTCCCAGCCCCACAACACAGAGAGAGAAGTTTGGGGAAGTATTTGAATGCGGAGAGTCCCACAACACAGAGAGACAAGGTTGGGGAAGTATCTGAAAGCGGGGCAGACCCCAATGGTTCACACAACTTGCTTAATTTCAACACTAACCATTGAATTGAACACATGGCTCAACATAGTACATATCCACATCTCAAAAAATAAGAAAATTCAAACTTAAAAAAGATAAGAGAAGGATTTGCAACAATGTGAGCAACCCCACGATGTTAACTTTAAGGGGAAATAAACTCCACCGTCATGTATCATAGAGGGTAGGGCTGCAGGTGATGAAGCCAGTCGGGAACAAGTCAGGCCGAGTTCAAGCTCAATTTTCAAGTATGCTTACTAACGGCCTGCCAGCACTAAGCTCAATCGCGAATAAGAAAGAATTTGCACAATCAACTCCCTCCCCCCTCCCGCTCTCTCTCTCTCTCTCTCTCTCAGAATGAAGGACGGACACGAACACACAGGTATGACAAAATCCTTAAAAAATTGCACATCAACAATTCAGGAGAAGTGTCCGTACGTAAGACACGACGCAACGCGTTGCCTTATTAGAAGTGTCGGTACTCTCTCTCTCTCTCTCTCTCTCTCTCTCTCTCTCTCTCTCTCTAACATGTAAAATGTTCACATGTGATGCAGGTCATTAACATGTAAAGTTTGAAAATCCCATCAGTTACCAACTCTTAAACCCAATCATTTATATAAAATGCATTAATGACCATAAAAACCATGATTAGTGTTGGGTGTGGCTCATATTCTATCTAGGTCCATTACGCTAGGCCCAGGGTCAAGTGGGAGGGCCCATGGGCCTATGACAGAGCGGATATATAGAAGTACCGGGGAAGGAGATATATAAGTTGTAACCCTAGTTCATATTTCATGGTGGAAAGTTCTGGTTCCTTAGTGTGGACGTAGGCACAACGTCGAACCACATTAAATCTCTGTTACTCTTAATTATTGTGTGTGTTCAGATACAACAATTAGCTTTGGTTAGGTTGACTTTTCTGGCCCCTTGACTGGGGGTCCAGTTTGAGCTGAGTTCAAATTGTGTTTTTCAACTGGGACCTGTTAAGTGCCAAAAACACACAGTCCAAGCCAGCTCAAGTGTCCAATAAGCTCAAGTTGGGCGGGCTCCATCTTGCACATGCTGCAGCTCAATTATTTTTGCTTTCTCAAACCATAGCATGGACATCAGTTTAGAAACAAATAAGTAACAGATCTAGCAGTAAAGCTCTCATATATTAAAAAAATCTCCATTTCAAGACATGATGAAGACGTATATGGCAGAGAATAATTACAGGTTTTTTTAATTACCTTTAGGAAAAATCAATCATACAAGTAGAGATTGTCAATTTGTCATCAGTAGACATATCTAACATTACAACTACAAGTACAAGTAAAATGAAAAAGGAATAACGAGACAACTATGATCCTGGACTAATCGTCTGATAATTGTTCCTTCCCCCCCCCCCCCCCCCCCCCCCCCAAATGAAAAAGAAAAAGAGCAGAAAAAGAATATATATATACACACACATATGTATATAAGCAAACAACAAAAGAATCAAAGAAACAAAATAAAAGCAAAGTGATTCTATGAGCTTCTTCAAGATGGTGAAAACATATATAGTATTAAGTTTCAGATTCAACAGAATAAAATCATAGCCTAAAGTAGTGAAATCCGAACAAACCTCAGAAACAAGCCTGCTTCTTCCTTCACTTCCAACGGCTAAAGTTCGTAAAGAAGGTGGTCCAAAAGCACCATCAGGTTGTCTCTCCAGTAACATTGCAGACCTTGAAAGTGCCATTTCATGGGAAGAAGTAGAAGAACCTGCATGCAGAGGGGAATTGTTGCTGCTCTGGCCTGCAGACTCGGAACCAGCAGAAGCCATCAACGATCGGCGTACGAATTCCGATAATCTCCGAGGATATCGTGTAGGATTGCGATGAGGGACCAAATTATGAGCAGATGGTGGTCGGACACCTGAACTTGAGCCGGTCCGAGCTACAGGGGTAACACTCCCGGCAACACTTGTATTCCCACCAGTTAAACCCCAGGTAGTTGGATTTTGAACCGTGGTTCTCGATTCAGTAGGGGGTACAAAAATAGAACGTTCTGAAGGCATGCTAGTTGAGTTAGATTCCTCACGTGGAGGAACATGAGCAAGAGCAGACTGCCTTTGAGGATTTGTGTTGTCTGATGTTTGTGCCGACCGCAACTCCAAAGAGTTATTAAGGGGAAGAAGTCTAGATGAGTGATGTGGGTGCCCCATAAAATTTGAATTGCCAACCACACTCCCTGTTGAAAAGACATTGTTTGACACAGGAGTTTCTGGATGCGAGGGGTTTATTCTCACACGAAAATTTCTTCTAGAACTTTCTGAACTTCCTGCGACATTTAAAGCAAGAGGGGTTTGAGAAGGCGCTCCTCCAACACCCAGTCCAAGTCTTGGGTTCATAGGTTGCGGAGGATAAAATCTATGATGGTTTTCGGGTGGTGGAGATATAGTTAAGTTGCTGCGAGCATTATGTCGAGCAGGAACAGCATGCCATGCACTAGTTTCTGCGTGCTGAAAGTAGCTTGAACTTCCACTTATAGAAGACTGTCCAACATGTCCCTCAAGAGCTTTCCTTTTACACGCTATGCGGCGCCCTTCCAAAGAACAACCGGGCCTGTCATGATTTTCTTCCATTAAATATCCACCACTCCCTGACGGCGTCCCAAACTGAGCAGAAGAACTACTCATAGATGAAATCCGTCCATTGTAAATATTAGGAGATTCGGTGACTTGAACGTCATCAACACCATGTTCTAAAAATTCTGGATTTATGTTAAGATCCTGAAGAATAGCATTAGAACTAGAACTTTGCTGAAACAAAGGCCCATTAGCAATCTGGTTACTATTAAGGCTTGCATTAACATTGTTCAGTGAAAGAACATTAGATGATTCATATCCCAAGTCAGGACCAGGTCCAGTATAAGCACTCATAGAAGAAGGCCACCCACGTTCTGTTTTCTGTTCACTATAACTGACCAGGTTTTGTGGGCCACTAGAACTGGGCTCACCCAAATTCCACCAACTTAAATTCTGACTGTCTTGACTGGTAGGGTTCAGAAATGCAATATTAGGGTCACTAGGTGGTAACACATAGTCCGATAGCCGATTATGTGCAGAATTTCGCATATTATTCAAGCAAATCTCCTGATCTAGACCTGCATTACTTGATGTAGATCCATTATCAAAGCTTATGGTCTCAGGCAAGGAATCTATAGCACTCCTCTGCCCTTGCATCAGGGCTATGATAAAGTTTCTTACAAATCAGATGATGTTCCGACAATTGTAAAAACAACCCAAATATCACGAACAGGACCTATTTGCAGATCTGAAACTGATAAGACACAGAAAAGAATGATGTAAGGTGCTGTAAATCATGAACGAATGTAACAACCCAATGTAAAATATGAACATTATTCAGATGCATGCAAAAATGAATCAATATGTATAAGTAATTATTCTCGTATAGTGTCGAAAAACAGGGTGAAATTTCTCAAATGGAAAAAAAAAAAAAAAAAAATCATACAACTATGCCTTTTGTTAAATGAGATGTGAATTGATTCAGCCCAAGTTCTCCAAAAAGTTAACCTTGTTAGCACAACAATTTTAACAATCTCATTGTAAACATCCTAGTGCTATCAGTGAGACTTAGGCTCAAAACAAACTCATTAGTCATTACCATCTGCTTCTACTGACAAGATTTTCTCTTTCGAAATGAAAATTTTCTTCCTTAGATGTTATTAGGATTATAAGCTTCAAAAGGTTGTATAGAGACACACCATAACAAAATTTATAGGAGATACAGAAGGACCAACTAGAACGCAAGAAGTTCATAACATCAAAATCTATACACCATAGTGAAAGAGAAAAGGAAACTCTTCACCACCCAAGCAATGGCACCCTAATGTACATATATATATATATATATTTGCATAATCATTTTCATATATAATAATCCAAGTAATAAAAATGGTAGAGGATGAAATGAGCAACAATTTTTGTAAATTCGCCCAACATTTGATACCTCTCGCGGAGCTATGAGGCATATACAATAGCCAAATCAGCTGTATCGCAAATGCACAAGTTCTCAAGCATCAATCATTATATGTGTGTGTGTATATATATATATGCATAGTCATATTCATATATGAGAACCCAAGTAATAAAAATACGGGATGATGAAATGAGGAATAATTTTTACAAAATCGGGGAACATTTGGCAACTCTCGAGGAGCTATGAGGCAAATTCAATACCCAATCAGCTGTATACCAAACAATCAGAGGATTTAACAGCAAAGACTAGAACATGTAGAATACATAACAAACTACAACACAAAAATTATAGGGGGTTAAAGCGAGAGAAAATTTTCAAACAAAACAAATAAACAACAAATTTCTCAGATGAATCTAACAAAATCCATAAAAAGTACCAAAAAAAAAAAAAAAAAATTGTCAATCGGTGAATTAGAGAGACGTACCGGCACATGGATCTACGATCAAGACCTGAAAATCGAACAAAAACAGCGTTAGGTGTTCTCAGAAACGATCATTAGATCAAAACCTATTCTCTCTCCTTTCCGCCTCCTCGTTTTTCTCTCTCTAGAAAAAGATGAGAGAGAGAATGAGAGACGACAACAACTCACTGATAGAGAGAACTTAAGAGGATGAGAAGAAAATGTGAGAGACAGTAATCTCTAGAGAGAGAGTGTGTGTGTGTGAGAGATAGAGAGAGAGAGAGTTAAAAAGTCATATAAGCACCGTACAGTTTAGAAACAAGCAAAGGTGTCCTTTTGGGCCGCTTACCAAATGGCTCTCCCTGTTCTCCCGTCTTTCTCTCTCTAAAATTAAATCCCATCTTCCAATGCGCGCCGAACCCCACTCCCCACTCTCTTTGTCTATGCACGTATACATTAATACATCTATAGACTATATCTATATATCAGTCAGGCTCTAAAGAGGGCGTCCTCTCTTTATTAAAGAGAGGACTTCTGTTTTGACCGTCGGATTATGTTTTCATTAATGGCAGTTTTGTCATTTCACAGTTTTTAAACACAATCTAACGGTCAAAACAGAGGTCCTCTCTTTAATAAAGAGAGGTGGCCCTCTTTAGAGAATCTTTGTCTATATATATATATATAAATATAAATATCTCTCTCTTTTTAATTCTATTCTATCGCTGGTCTCGTATTCTCTTCTGGTAATTTTCTACCCGAGCGAATCGTTGAACTAAGACATTTTATGGTACTATTCTTAAAGCATGTGGAACCATATATGTAATGCATGATATATGGTACCACATGCTCTAAGAGTGGTATTATAGAGTGCCTTAATTCAATAATGGAGTGAAAATAACATCACCCATGGACTTTCATTTACAATTTGTATCATCTTAATCATGATATTTCATTCCACGTGGCACGTGTTGATTGGATTTACATACAAGACTAGATTTTTCATGCCAAATTTATCCTTGTGTCTGTCCAATATTGACCGTCTATTTTTTTTATAGACTTGTTTCCTATCATATGGTTGGAAAATAATCAAAATATCAAGGATTCAAGGTTGCCTGATTATTTTATATCTATTTAAGCATTTAGTAAGTAGTCCAATACTTTCTAAATATGTATCCAAACGGATTCATAATACTTGTATTAGTGGACTCGACTGATTTTTTTTTTTTTGAAGAATGTTAAAGTGTTATTGAATGAATTTTCAGCTATAAAATTTAGAAAGCATAACGTTACTCTTATTTTATATCCTTCTGGTTGGACTAGGGGTGTGTTTTGGCCGGAACTAGGGGTGTCATTTGGAACGGAAATTCCGATTCCGACCGATTCCGATCCGAAAAATTCCGATTTTGGCAACTAAATATGCATTCCGAATTCCGATTTTCCGAATTCCGAAAATTCCGAAAAAAATCGGATCGGAATCGGAATTATTTTTAGAATTCCGAAAATTCCGAAAAATTTCCGAAAATATTCCGAAATTGCATTTTCCGAAACTTTTCCGAAAATATTCCGAAAAATTCCGAAAAATTTCCGAACATATTCCGAAATTGTAATTTCCGAAACTTTTCCGAAAATATTCCGAAATATTCCGAAAATTATGTTCATCCCACATCGAAAAAACATAAAAGAGGGGGTGTGATGTACTTCTATAAAAGGCCTACAAGTCTCAAGTGAAATCCCATTAAGCTTGAATTCCGAATATTCCGAAAAATTCCGAAAATATTCCGAATATTCCGAAAAATTCCGAATCTGATGAAATTCCGAAAAATTCCGAAAATTCCGAAAATTCCGAAATTTCGGAATCGGAACTAATTTTGGAATTTCCGAAATTTCGGAACGGAATTCGGAATGCATTTTTGGCTTCCGAAAATTTCGGAATTTTTTCCGAAAGGGGTGTTTCCGATCCGTTCCGGCCGAAACACACCCCTAGCCGGAACAGATCGGAAACACCCCTTTCGAAAAAAAAAAATTTGAAATTTTCAGAAGCCAAAAATGCATTCCGAATTTGGTTCCGAAATTTCGGAAATTCCAAAATTATTTCCGATTCCAAAATTTCGGATTTTTATCAAATTCGGAATATTATGGGAATATTTTCGGAATTTTTTGGAATATTCAAAATTCAAGCTCAAACTTAATGGGATTTCACTTGAGACTTATAGGCCTTTTATAGAAACACATCACATCTCCTCTTTTTTGTTTTTTCGATGTGGGATGAACACTCCTAGCAAAGTTGAAATTTCAAAATTTTTTGGAATATTTTCGGAAAAATTTCGGAAAAGACAATTTCGGAATATTTCAGAATATTTTCAGAAAAGTTTCAGAAAATACAATTTCAGAATATTTTCGGAATTCTAAAAACAATTCCGATTCCGATCCGATTTTTTTTCGGAATTTTCAGAATTCGGAATCCATATTTAGTTGTCAAATCAAAATTTTTCGAACCGGATGCGGTCAAAATCGGAATTTCCGTTCCAAATGACACCCCTAAGTTGGACTACTAGCAATAGAGGGAAAAATTATGAGCCACTGAGAGTTCCACTGTAATTTGTATATTCAGTAAATTTCACATATGGATTTTATGGTTATGAGCGATCACAACATGTGAAGGTCACATTGAATAATTTTATTTTTATTTATTTATCATACATGGAATAATTTTTCTAGGAGGGGATGATTATGTACTTCCAAGCACTGCTTACGCATATAGTTAACATAGTATGTTTTATAATTAAACTGTAATTATAAATGTGATTAATAAAGAGGTGTGAATGCATGGAATTGGTAGACCTTAAATAAAGCTAAATGAAAGTATATAAAGTGTTATTGAAGATATTCCCAGTCACAAAATTTGAAAAGCATAACAGTACTCTCATTTATATATTTTGGTTGGACTACTAGCAATAGAGGGAGAAATTATGAGTCCCTGTGATTTCCACTATAATTTGTATATTCTGTTGACGTCATCTTACGGTAATGAGAGATTACAACATGTGAAGATCACGTGGAATAATTCTTCTTTTCTTTTTTTTTTTTTTTTATCATACATGGAATAATTTTTCTAGGAGGGGATGATTATTGTACTTCTAAGCACGTGCTTACGTATATAGTTAACGTAGTATGATTTATAATTAAACTGTAGACCCTTCAAATAGGTGTGAATGCACGGAATTGGTAGGACCCTAAATAAAGCTAAATGAAAGTATATAAAGGTCCAACTTCCTTTTAATTCAAATAGACCCTTCACACATCTCATTCGTGGCCCTCTTATTCTTGTTGGAGTCTTTGGTCCTATTTATGCCTTTTTATCCTCTGCTTTCAAAGGTGGTTGCTTTTCTATCTTTGTTTTTTTTAGTATAAACAAATTAGGCCACAAAAACAAGCACCCATTCTTTCCATATGGGTTACTTGGATAACAATAGTATAATTAACAAAAATGGGCAATGATTATATGGACCATTTGGAAATTTTCCACGTTTCAGAGGTCAGCTTTGAGATATATAGAGTTAATTACAGATACATTCCATGTGGTTAGTGTATTTTTTAGTTAATTTCTATAGTTTCAAACTTGTCACAAAACCGCGCAATGTGGTGTAATAGTAGACACTTCTAGGTCCCTTCTCGGCTACTGGATCACTCCAGTGCTTCGGGTACTACAGACCATTTGCCATCCATTGCAACAGAGCCGTTTCATGAGGGAGGGGGGCTAAGTGCAATTCTTTGAATCAAAAGTTGAATAAATCGATTATTTTTTAGATAATAACGTGAAGCACTAATAAATGTGTTAAATTTGACAGAACAAAGCCTGCATGGAGAGTGTATCTTAAAAACAAGCTAACCATAGGCGGTACTTGAAAAATATGCTAACAATTAGGGGTGTATTTGTAGTTAAACTCAAGAATGAAACATGCAGACTTCTGTCATTATAAAATTTAACAGATAATACTAACGGTTGTAAATTAGTCCAAACTACAAGATTTAATGACATGTTTGAAACTACAAGGGTCAAACTGAAAAACACGCTAATCATCCAAACAAAAAAAATTAAATACTTCAATTGAATAATGATAATATAAAATAAAGTACAGCAGGTGTGGAAACTTTTATGATTCAAACAAGGCAATAAATTGGAGTTAGTAAAGTTGGGTAATCAAAAGAATCCCCTGGGCAAAAATATGCGTCTTTAAAAGTAGGCAGTGCAGTGATTCAATAGTCTTCATTAGCGCAGTGATGTTCATATATATATATATATATATATATCTATACCCTGGTACATAAGAGCCTTAACATTTGACGTGCCAGTTTTACTGTTCATACTTTCCCGAATTGAATTACCATTTTCACCTTCTACCTTCCACCTTCTACAGCCTTACTCTGAGGTTAATTTGGTAACTCCACACTTCAGTTTGGGCCTCACACAGGCTGTATGCTGGCCGAATGGCGCCTCGATACCCCACAACGCATCAAATTACTCCACGTCCACCTCTGCATTCTCTATCTCGCCCTTTTCCTTCTTTAGTTTTCTTCTCCCTTTTCTGCACTCTCCTTCTCTGCCTCTGTGACAGACTCACAAATACCCCAGATTGAACTCCTCTGCAGTGAAGAACTATCCTCTCAACTAATTGATTTAGATTAAAAAACAAAAACAGGGGTAACTCTATTTCTTCTAGCAGTGAAGAACTGTGCTCTGAAATAATTGAGTCAATTCTAAAAAACCACGGAACAAGTTTAGGGGGTAATTCTGTGCTCTCAAATAATTGATTCAATTCTAAAAAACACACAAGAAGCTTAGGGGGTAATTCTATTTCTTCTACAAAATTGTGTTTGTGGTTTTTATAAAACATAATTCCCTCCCCTCACAGTGAAGAACTGTCTTCTCAACTAATTGATTCAGATTGTAAAAAACCAGGGAAGAAGTTTAGGGGGTAACTCTATTTCTTGTACAAACTTGTGTTTATGCCTTCTAAAAAACAAATACAGGAGTAACTCTATTTCTTGTAGCACTCAAGAACTGTGTTCTGAAATAATTGATTCAATTCTAAAAAACACGACAGAGGTTTAGAGGGTAATTCTATTTCTTATACAAATTTGTGTTTGTGCTTTTTAAAATACAAAATTCCCTCCACTCAATAAGGAAGATCTCAAATTTTTCTACACAGGGAAGAAGTTTAGGGGGTAACTCTATTTGTTCTACAAAATTGTGTTTGTGGTTTTTAAAAAACACAATTTTACTACAATTTTGTATTTCGTACATTCTAAATTTTGTGTGCTTGTTAGGTGGCTTCCTCATTTCTAGGGTTGGGGACAAAATATAATTGTTCAAAGACAATTGGTAGGTTCCAAATGGATATGTCTAAGGACTTAAATACTTCAGCATAGAGCAAACAAGATGTTCATTTGGTATATGGGTTCTTACTTTTAAGGCTATGCAGTTAGAAACAAGCGTGACAGATTCCATGCGTTCCTAATTATTTTGATTGCTTATGGTGTTTTGGGGATTAAAAAACTGGAGTTTTTTCTTCAAAACCCATTGACACATGACAAGTTGATAATGGATTTGTAGAGTATCCAACATCATTTATATGGCCTGATTTATGCTTTGTGACACAAAGCAATTTACCCCCCTTCGAGAAATAGATGCACTTTTAGTAGTGTTTAGCTTTTAGATTGTCTTAGTAGGCTGGTCTTCCTTATTCATTTTCAAATGTTATGTGTGCCTGGCTAATACTCTAAATGCAACCTTCGGTGATATCACATACTCTACATTTCTTTATACGAATGTGTTCTGCAATGCGCACCTTACCTTTTTGTTTGCTTTCGTTAGATAAGTTGACTGCTTCAGATCACTAAAATCGTCTAATAGCTATGAAAGGCAAGCAATGTATTTCTAGTGATAGGATTCGATTGCTCTCTGAGAATCCAGGTAACTTTTGACAAATATCGGTGCTTACCTCTTCCTTACCCGTATTTTAATAACACTTTCGTTGTCCAACACAACTTATATTCTATTAAGCTAAATTGTTTACAACTACCAGGAGTTCATAGTCAGCATGAAGCTAGAATTGAACATGTCGATGGAAGGACTTCAAAGCGTCGTTTAGTTGTTTATGGCCACCAAACATGTCTAGGAGGAGCAAATATGTACATCCCTGTAAACGTTGATAATTCAGCACTAGAATCAGTAATATGCCTTTCATTATATAGGTAGTCTTTTCTACAGATTTCCATCAATATGTATGGCATTCAACAAGCACATGGCTTTTACATTAAAGAAAAGGGGGGGAAAAATTCCTTAGTTATAGCTTTGTTTAGATGCTTAGTAGTTGGGGATGTATGCTCATTATTGCATTAATCAATTAGGGAATTAAAGTGCCCGTATAGATGTAGTTGAACATGCTGCTTCTAGGACGTTAAGGCATCATTTGCAGCAAACGGATGTTAATGTGGTGGATTCAACCACAATACATGCATTTCAAATGAAGGTAAACTGCTAACAAATTACTGATGTGACTTCCACTATATGGCAAGAGCTGCTTTCAAAGTTCTTAAAACACTCTTCGTGCCGTTAAACAAATATATGGCTTCTACCGAAAAATGAAAGATTCTCATTAGTTTTGTTTAAACTTGCATGTGCTTCTAAATGCAATAGCTTCCTCCTCCCACGTTCAGCTCTTTGAGACACATGAGCCGCAGAACACTCTATTTCCTATACTTGGTGCATCTCCACCCAATCCAAATATAATTTCGGCAATTAACGACATTCCATTAACACCCTTTCACCTGCCCTACGCACCTCTATGTTTGCATTGTGGAGCGAAGAGGTTCTATCGTGAACTTAAGGGCTTTTGTTGTTCTGATGGAGAAGTTTCATTGGTTGTGCATGAACCACCTACCAAACTTTGGACTCTTTTCACTTCCAATTCCCCTGATGCAGTTTCATTTAGATCGTGTATTCGCATCTACAACAACACATTTGCCTTTACTTCATTTGGTGTGAAGTATGACAAAGACTTGTGCAAGCGTAACAAAGGAATTTATACTTTCAGAGCTCAAGGTCAAGTGTATCACTATATCAATGGCTTGGTACCACTTGAGGGCCACCCTTCTTGTTTGTAACTTTACTTCTATGACACCGAACATGAAATTGAAAATAGAATGCGTCTTTCTGAAAGATTGCAACCTAAAATACTTGTTTTGATGGATATCCTTTCCCATAACCCTTTTGCAAGATTTTTCCGTTCTCTACCTAACATGCCCAGGTTTGATGAATGCCGAATAATTATACGAGATAATGCAGGCTTGGATCAACGTGTGTTTAATGCCCCGGCGTGCTCGGAGATAGCAGCAATTTGGGTTGAATCAAGCTGTGATACTCCACGAGAAAGAGATATTGTAGTTTATAGCCACCCCGATTTTACTCATTGTGTCAAGTATTACTTTGGATGTTATGACCCTCTTCAATACCCATTGTTGTTCCCTCTAGGAGAGTCGGGATGGCATGAGGGTATCAGTCGTCAAATTAGAGGCCATATTCATCAATCGCGTCATGAAAGCAATACAAATATCCATGCCTTTGACAATGCTGAACAATTTCTTGCAAGCGAAATGTCAGGTTAGTTGCTTTTCTAATAAAACTAATCCATGCTTACATTAGGATTTTCTACTCATACCTAATACATTGATTGATCCATCATTCCCTTTGTGCAGCAATGAAGAAAGGACAGAAAAAACGCTCTTCGATATCCTGTCGAGAATACTACTGTTACAAACTTCAAATTAGGAGCGACAATCATGCTATTATTCTGCACTCTGGTAGATTATTTCAACAGTATATTGTCGACATGTACATCAAACTTGAAACGTCAAGACTTGACTATTTTTGGTTGAATCAACAGAGCATACGATCATATCTGTATTATGGGATAATGGATTCCATTGCATTTGTCGAGATCCAAGGTGGGAATGTTGGGCACAAACTTGTGCTACCTGCAACTTTCATAGGAGGCCCCCGTGATATGCGTAGGAGGTATATTGATGCAATGTCTCTTGTGCAGCGTTTTGGCAAGCCCGATATCTTCTTAATAATGACTTGCAACCCATCTTGGCCAGAAATTACTTCCGAGTTGTTGCATATCGAAGAGGCCCAAAATCTCCCCGACTTAGTCACGCGAATTTTTAGATCCAAATTAGAAGAATTGAAACATGACCTTTTCAAACGCCACGTGTTAGGATATGTTGCGGGATATGTTTACGTAGTAGAGTTTCAAAAAAGAGGCCTTTCCCACGTTCATTTCTTGCTGATTATGAAGGCATGCTCAAGGATCAATTCACCAGATATATTTGATAGGTTCGTATCAGCCGAGATACCAAAAGAGGCCTCCAATGCAAACCTAAGGTGTGCAGTATCGAAACACATGATGCATGGACCATGCGGATCACTTAACCCATCAAATGTCTATATGAAAAAAAGTGGCAAATGCAGAAACCATTTCCCAAAGGATTTCTGCCTAAAAACTAACCAAACGAATGACTCTTATCCGGTATACATGAGGCGCGACAACAAGAAAAGTTTAAAGGTACGCAACCACTATCTTGACAACCGTTGGGTGGTTCCGTATAATCCGTACTTGCTTGCTAAGTTTGACTGCCACTTAAATGTCGAAATATGCTCCACAATAAAGGCTGTCAAATATTTATATAAATACATTTATAAAGGCCATGATCAAGTCTCGTTTAGAGTTCAACTTTAACAGAACGACAATAGCCTTGATGAAATTGCGCTTTACCAATCAGGTAGATGGGTCTCTCCCCCGGAGGCAGCTTGGAGAATTTATAGGTTTTTGCTTAACGAGATTAGCCCAATTGTGGTGGCACTTCATGTACACCTTGAAGATGAACAATCTGTCACTTTTAGCCAAAACTCCAATCTGAAGAATGTTGTTCAAAATCCTTGTGCTAAGAAAACCATGCTAACTAAATACTTTTACATGAACAAAACCAACCCGGAAGCACGACAACTTTACTACAGCTAGTTCCCCGAATGGTTTGTTTGGAATCAAAGACACAAAATTTGGACTGTTCGTAAAAGAGGATTTGCTATTGGTAGAATGGTTACTGTTAGTCCAGGTGAGGGCGAGAGGTATTTTTTAAGAGTTCTTCTAAATACTATACGTGGTGCAACGTGCTATGCTGATCTGAGATTTTTTAATGGTAAGCAATACAAAACATTTCGAGACGCGACCCTTGCACGTGGCCTTTTAGAGGCTGATAAGAGTCTACAGTTGTGTCTATCCGAAGCATCGACATACCAAATGCCTTCCTCCATGCGTAGGCTTTTTGCTACAATACTTGTCTACTGCAATCCTGTAACTGCTGGTTCATTGTGGATGGAATTTGAGCACCATATGTTGGAAGACTTTTTCGCTTTGCCTCGTATGACTCGTTTACTTGCGCAATTGAAAGCAATTGGTGACATTGGACACCAACTACAATCGATGGGTAAAAATATTAAAGACTACAATTTTCCAATTCAAAATTTGATATTGACGATATAACTACCTGCATTTCATTTAATTAATCTGTATTTGCATTGTCATATTTAAAATCAAATTTCATTGTCTGCTTTTATTTTAATTATAATTCTTGTGTGTAGAATGTATTTCTTGCTTTATTTTCATATTTGAAATTCTTATTGGGGCCAAACTGCGATTTTATAAAATTTAGCAACACCTGTGTTAGATTTCAAATCTGTATTTTGAAACGGTGAAAATAATTTCTTTTGACTCAAACAGTATTTTTATAAAACCGGAAAAGTACTTCCTACGTTAAAATGAATTTTCTGTATTTTTGTGGTGAACACCACGCCGCGAAAATACCAGTTTATGTTCAAAACTGTTCGCGCTGTGCTAAACTTCCACTGATTTTGGAAGTGATGTAAAGCAAGATTTGACATTTGCTTTATTTCTAATTATGGAAACTAATCATTGGTTAAGGCATTGTTTGGGAACGCTTTGTGTGTGTGTGTATTCCTAAGGCCATAAGCTAATTTCCCAAACACTCCTAGCTCTTGCCCCCTATACTTCTATGTTGGCTCTTGGGCAACTTTGGAGCTCTTATGATCTGAGCATTGTGTATATACGTGTGTGTATACCTATATATTATGTGTTTAATAAAGTGTAAATTAAAATTGATTTTGTTGAGTATAAGAGAAATTACTTGGCCACCAAATTCATCCATTTTACTCTCTATATATGCACACATACACTCTCATTCTGCACATACATTACACAGAGAGAAAACAGTGAGAATTGAGAGAGATACACAGAGAATTTCAGAAATTTTGTAGAGAGAAGAGCTTCTAATCCTCCATAGCCAAAGCTTGAATTGGAGATTCTTAATTCTTGTTCTTGTATTTCTTTCTCAACAATCACTACTTCTTTTTGATATCTGTGAGTATTTTAAACTCACTCTAAATGTAATTCTATGCTTAGTTACTGATTGTGTATATGTATAGATGAACCACCATTGCTAATTTTGTCCATGGAAGCTTGAACTTCAAAATCATAATTTTTCAAACTCAATCAAAATCTATTTTCTTAGATGATTATGAAAAATTACGGTATATATAGACTATGTTTAAAGTATTGAGGCCTAATTTGTTCATAGGAGAAAGTATATTAGAAATTAAATTTTATCATCTTTTAGTTTTTCACAAAATTAGAGAGATATGGTTTGATTCATGTTAAAATAGTTGTGGATTCTTATTCCTTCTGAAAAACTAAAGAGAATCATATATTATAAGGCCTAGTAACTTACAGAATTGAAAATGGGTCAAAAAGACCCTGAATTTCTGAAATAGGGCATTCTCCACGAAGAAGATGAAGCCTCTGCTGAAACTCGCGTGCGCGATCGCGCGAGTGGACCGCGCGCGCGAGCCACGTGGTTTCAGGCAGACATAAAAGTTTTTATGAAGAAAATGAAAAATAGGCCGGTCGCGCGAGCGGCCAGCGCCCGCAACTTCTGGCAGTTTCTAGTTTTGCTTGTTTTGTGATAAGGGGCTGTTTGGGGATAAAATTTATATACTGTTTGAGTACTGTTTGGGAAATTTATTAAATCAGAATCTTCATTGGTTATGTTTGAACGATTAAATGTATTGTGACTTATCAATCCCCGTACGCTCGTCGTTTGTATAAATCAGTAAATTGCCTCATGTTTTAAAGTTTCATAACATACATGTGGAGTTAGTTGTACATGCATGGTGAGTGTGAATGTTGGTCAGTATAGAAAAGAGTAATGGTCAGTGCGGCATAGTGAGTGCGGTTGAGATTGTGATGTGGACACTCCCTGGTAAGTGAGTACCAAAGTGTGTTGTGATTGAGATTGCGGCGAGGGTGTCTTTAAAATGCGACGGTGGCAAAACTGGACACTCCCTGTCAACCATGGTAGTGTCAAAGTGTGTGAAGCCGAACTTGGACATTCCCTGGCACCCATGGAAGTGCTAAAGTATGGCCTACGGACACTCCCTGATACCCGAGTCTGGATACTGCATGAGGGTTCCTCCGGTATTTGCATGGCGGTTTAGCTAGTCAAAGTGTGAGGCAATGGACACTCCCTGGTACCTCGGACCAAAGTGTGAGGCAAACTGGACATTCCCTGGCACCCTTGTGCTAAAGTGTGGCTATCTTAGCGTTTCAAAGATACCGGTGTGTGATGGTGGATTGTTGGGTTTTGTCGAGAGAAAAGAGTCGGTAAGATGAGATGGTGCATTGTTTTCATACACGGTCACATATATGTGAATTACATCTTTCAAATAATATTGTGTTTGTTTCCTTAAAATGACCTCTTTGCTTTAATATAAACTTGTTGAATTAAATGAGAAATCGAAAGAGGTAAATGAGTATGTTTTACATTCAAAGTCATGTTTTTAATACTCACCAGCTTCTTGAAGCTGACAGCGTTGATGCGCCCTGGACATTCGTGTTCAGGCTTTTCAGGTTATGACTAAGCGGGGCCTTATGACTATGCAAACTGAGAACGGCTGCTTTTGGAAGATGAAACTGTTATTAATGTTCCATGCTTTAGTTTTAACTGTTTTGTAATAAGGATAACTGTAATAGATATTAAGTTATTGTTTTGTTTTAAGGCGATTTGTGCCTTTAGAGACCCCTTACTGTAATATGTAATAAGTTAGAAAAATATTTGTAAGCTTTGATTGCTCTACTCTGATTATATGTTTTTGTTGTTCGACGTTTGGGACGGAATCGATCCTTCAAACTGTCGCGACCTACGGGTCCATAAAGGAAATTAAAAGCTTTCCATATTTATGCTACGTCGGGTCTTAACAGGATTTAGTGGTATCAGAGCCAGGTTATCATTTATCTCAAGATAGTTTAGCCAGGTTAGGGTTTACCAGTTTAGATCGATTCCACGATCTGTTAGCTTAAGCTTTACACCCGATGTTACCACAGGGAGGATAGACTCAGAACCCAGACACCTAAGATTATCTCTGTCCTGATTTAAGTTAGTATCTTTTTCAGGTATGGATCCAGCTCAGCCCTTTTTTGTACCAGATAGGTTTGGAGGACATTTGGTGACTCCCGGGGCAGTAGTCCCAGATTTTCTCGATTTATATCACGCCGCCATTGAGCAGCTGGCCACGACGACTATAGTATCAGATCTGTGGCACCAGGTTCACGTGGTAGGGATAGTTGATTTGACACGTATTCGCCTTGAGATACGCTACTTCGCGTGAGGCTCAGCGTTTAGTCCTAGTTGAGATTATGAGGCTAGTTGATAGTGTTGTCCTCTATTTCCCCTTTGAGATCCAGGTTGTGCATGCTTATCTCGCACAGCTAGAGATGCCTCCGCCAGTGGTTCCCCTCGCCGAGGACGATGCTGAGGCTGTTCATTTGGTGCTAGTAGGTGGAGAGGGTGTAGAGGACGGCATAGGTTTAGATGACCTCGCTGCTGAGCTCGAGGAGGAGCTAGCACTTGAGCTAGTTCCGCCTGAGGAGGTACCAGTTGAGGCAGATACCCCAGCGCCTGCTTCCTCGTCGACCTCTCAGAGATCTGATTTTGATTTGGTGGGCCTGTTCCTTGTTCAGCAATTTCGCCCCATCGACTCGCTAGATCTCCTGATAGCTGCTTACGGAGACGACTGATTTCTAGATATGACTTTGTACATATTAACTACTTTTGACTATTAGCTCTACCTCTTTTTGCAAACTGTAATTACATGCATTAGAGTATAGGGCAATCGCCCCATTTTTGGCATTAACTCTTGCATGGACATATGCATCCTAACCCATATAGATAGGGTAGGCATTGACTTGATCATATACGCTTTTTGTATCAACTTGACAAGAAGTTATACATAAAATATACTCTTTTGAACGTTGTCGTCATTTAAATTGCTTCATAGTATTGCTTCGTGCATTTTTCTCATTCTACTATCACTATCATGCATAGAATGGCTGGAGGACTAAGTAGGAACAGGAATTTGATTGAGGGAGCACCTGAGGCTGCCGATCCTACGGGGATGTTCGAAGCTTTTGTCAGAGAAAGAATCAGTAATACGAATGGCAACCGACGAGGCCATCAGACTGGAGATAAACTGTTGGAGAGATTCCGTGCACTAAGGCCCGAGCAGTTTGTGGTTACCGCGGAGCCCTGGAAAGCAGAACAATGGTTAAGACAGATGGACCGCATGTTCGAAGCCGTCCAGTGCAATGAGATGGACAAGAGAAGATTAGCTACCTTTCAATTGACTGATGTCGCCGCAGACTGGTGGGATTCGGTCATAGCTACTATCGGTAATGGAGTTGCAATGGGAATGACGTGGACTGCATTCAAGGGGAGATTTTTGGAGAAGTATTTCCCGGCTACAGAATGGCACCGAAGAGAGAAGGAGTTCATGGACCTGACCCAAGGAACCAAGTCAGTGCAAGAGTACACCACACAGTTCGAGAGATTGTCTCGGTTCGTCCCTCATATGGTAGATACTGAGGAAAAGAGGATCCGTAAGTACAATCAAGGGATGACACCGCAAATTCGCCGCCTGACTCTCGGTCACCTAAATAAGTCGTTTGAGGGATTGGTTGGCTTGGCTACTGATCTAGAAGAAGACGCTCGAGTGAACCGTAAGCAATTCGACTTTCGGCCGCCTCAAAGGGTTAATTTTGGGAATAGGCCACCAATGAATCATACCCAAGGGCAGAAGATGAATTTTGACGGAAGCAAGAGGACTCAAGCTATCACCTATCCGACTCAGCCCCGGGTAGGAGAAGGAAGCAACACTGGGAAATGTTTCAACTGTAGCAACCCCGGTCATCTGGCTCGAGATTACAAGGCACCAAGGCGTGCTGCCCAGCAAGGCATAGTCTGCTACAACTGTGGTGAACCAGGTCACATCAGCAAGTTCTGTACTATCCCTAAGCAAGTGACTTATGGTCAGCAAGGTCAGACTCGCGTGAATGCTGTTATTCCTGATGCTGCTGGATATGACGGAACTATTTATGAAGAAGGAGATTATGGAGAAACTCAACCAGATCAACAGGCAGTGGAAGGCACATTGACTCTGTTTAACTCCCAAGTTAAAGTTTTATTTGATACGGGTACTGCTCTTTCGTTCATATCTGTTAATACAATTCAGAGATTGGGTATCTTACCTCATCGTTTGGAGAAAGCTTTGAGGGCTACTTCATAATTAGGAGTCGCAGTCAGATTAGGACACGTGTGCAAGGATTGTCCTTTACAACTAGGAGACCGTGAAATCCCTGCAAGGTTGATTGTCCTATCGATGAAGGAGTTTGACATAATCCTAGGAATGGATTGGCTTTCTCAGAATCAAGTGAAGTTGGATTGTGCGAGGAAGAGAATTACATTCTGCGATAATGAGAATCAACCCTTTGATTTTCAATGTAACCCTTCGAGAGATATGTTCCTCACTAGATGTTTGGCAAACATCGAAGTCGTCAGTACAGAAGCGACAACATTGTCTATACCTGTAGTCAAGGATTTCAAAGAAGTATTTCAAGACATTTCTGGTTTGCCGCCCGAAAGAAGTATAGAGTTCTGTATTGAGCTTATATCGGGTACCGTACCGATCACGAAGGTTCCCTACAGAATGGCCCCCACAGAACTGTTGGAATTGAAAGAACAAGTTCAAGAGCTCGAGAACCTAGGTTTTGTACGTCCAAGTACATCACCTTGGGGAGCACTGGTATTATTTGTGAAGAAGAAGGATGGGACGCTCAGGTTATGTATCGACTACAGAGAACTGAACCACGTGACTATCAAGAACATGTATCCCTTACCTCGGATCGATGATTTGTTTGATCAACTACAAGGAGCTACGACATTTTCCAAGATAGACCTAAGGTCGGGATATCATCAGTTAAGGGTACGGAATGAAGACATACCTAAGACTGCTTTCAGAACCCGATATGGTCATTATGAATTTCTGGTGATGCCGTTTGGAATGACGAATGCCCCGGCAGTATTTATGGATCTGATGAATAGAGTGTTCAAGCCTTATTTAGATCAGTTTGTTATTGTCTTCATTGATGATATTTTGATCTATTCTAAGTCGGGAGAAGAACATGAACAACATCTACGGATTGCGATGCAGACGCTCAAGGACCACCACTTGTATGCCAAGTTCAGTAAGTGTGAGTTCTGGTTGCAAGAAGTAAAATTTTTGGGACACAAGGTGTCATCTCAAGGAATTTCTGTGGATTCGTCCAAGACCGATGCTGTGTCAAACTGGGTTAGGCCGAGCAACCCTACGGAGGTTAGAAGTTTTCTTGGACTCGCAGGCTATTACAGAAGATTTGTTGAAGGGTTTTCAAAAATAACTGCACCATTAACTGGGTTGACGAAGAAGAATTTAAAATTCGAGTGGACAGAAGCATGAGCATGCCTTTCTAGAGTTGAAAGAGAAACTTACTACCGCACCGGTACTAGCTATACCCAAGCCTGATGAAAAGTTCACTATCTTTAGTGACGCATCATATCAAGGATTAGGGTGTGTACTTATGCAAGATGGTAGAGTTATCACTTATGGATCCAGACAACTGAAGCCGAATGAGTTAAACTATCCCATTCATGATCTGGAGTTGGCGGCAGTAGTTTTTGCACTCAAGATTTGGAGACACTATCTCTACGGTGAGAAGTTTGATTTATTCTCCGATCACAAGAGTCTGAAATATTTGTTCACACAGAAAGAGTTGAACATGAGACAACGCAGATGGATGGAGCTGATCAAAGATTACGACTTCACGTTAGAGTACCACCCTGGTAAAGCTAATGTGGTTGCTGATGCTTTAAGTCGACAGACTCGGGAGACGATCGCCTCCTTAATGGTTAGAGAATGGCGAGCACTGGAGACGTTGGCGGAGTTTGATGTACAGAGTGCTGAGGAAGGAGGAGGACAACTTTTCGGATGTCTTATCCTACAGCCTGTTCTTATCGACCGCATTATTGGAGCTCAGAAAGAAGATGAGACGTTTCAGACATGGTTCGTGAAGATGTCGGAGAAAGACCCGACAGAATGGAAGGTAGGAAGTGACGGAGGGTATCGATGCAGAGGCAGATTATGTGTACCAGATTGTGGGGATTTGAGAAATGACATTCTGGAAGAAGCACATAAATCAAGGTATACAGTTCACCCAAGAGGAACGAAAATGTACAAGGATTTGAAGAGAAACTTCTGGTGGGAAGGTATGAAGAAGGATGTGGCCGAATTTGTATCCAAGTGTTTGACGTGTCAACAAGTCAAGGCTGAACATCAGAGACCGTCAGGATTGTTACAACCACTACCTATTCCTGGTTGGAAGTGGGAGCACATTATGATGGATTTTGTAGTAGGATTGCCTCGATCGCAGCAGAATTATGATGCCATTTGGGTAATCGTGGATCGATTGACAAAATCAGCTCATTTCATTGCTTATAGTATGACATACCCGGTGGAAAAGATGAGTCGGATGTACATACAACAAGTTGTGCGACTTCACGGTGCACCTGTGTCAATTGTGTCAGACCGTGACGCGCGCTTTACTTCTGGATTTTGGGAAAGTCTGCAAGAAACCATGGGAACCTCGCTCAAGATGAGTACTGCTTTTCACCTGCAGACGGGTGGGCAAACTGAACGTGTTAATCAGATCATGGAGGATATGCTTAGGGCTTGTGTTATTGATTTCAAAGAATCTTGGGAGACGCACTTGCCGTTGGTTGAATTTGCCTATAACAACAGTTATCACACGAGTATCGGGATGGCTCCGTTCGAAGCATTGTATGGACGACCATGTCGTTCTCCATTGTATTGGGCGGAGGTTGGAGACACAGAATTGTTGGGACCAGATTTGGTTAGAGAAACCAACGAAAAGATTTCCTTGGTCAAGAAAAGGATGAGAACCGCTCAAAGCAGATATAAGAGTTATGTCGATCGACGCCGAAAAGATTTGGAGTTTAGCGTCGGAGATCACGTGCTTCTTAAGGTTTCACCAACCCGAGGAGTAGTACGCTTCGGTCTCAAGAGAGGAAAATTAGCTCCGCGTTTCATTGGACCATTCGAGATTTTGGATCGTGTTGGGAAAGTGGCTTATCGACTCGCGCTACCACCGAAAATGTCTGGGGTTCACAATGTATTTCATGTGAGTATGCTAAGAAAGTACATACGAGACCCCTCGCATGTGGTCAGTTATGATGATATTGGGACGAGTCATAACGTTTCTTACAAGGAGAGGCCCGTGAAGATTCTGGATCAGAGTATCAAGAAGTTGAGGAACAAGACATTCCGTTGGTGAAGGTTCAGTGGAATCACCATGACGAGAACGAAGGCTCGTGGGAAGTTGAAGCTGATATGAGGAAGAAGTACCCGGAGTTATTTCACGACTAGTTAGTCTTGATTTCGGGGACGAAATCCTGTTTAAGGGAGGAAGGATGTAACAACCTGCATCTCATTTAATTAATCTGTATTTGCATTGTCATATTTAAAATCAAATTTCATTGTCTGCTTTTATTTTAATTACAATTCTTGTGTGTAGAATGTATTTCTTGCTTTATTTCATATTTGAAATTCTTATTGGGGCCAAACTGCGATTTTATAAAATTTAGCAACACCTGTGTTAGATTTCAAATCTGTATTTTGAAACGGTGAAAATAATTTCTTTTGACTCAAATAGTATTTTTATAAAACCGGAAAAGTACTTCCTACGTTAAAATGAATTTTCTATATTTTGTGGTGAACACCGCGCCGCGAAAATACCACTTTATGTTCAAAATTGTCCGCGCTGTGCTAAACTTCCACTGATTTTGGAAGTGATGTAAAGCAAGATTTGACATTTGCTTTATTTCTAATTATGGAAACTAATCATTGGTTAAGACATTGTTTGGGAACGCTTTGTGTGTGTGTGTATTCCTAAGGACATAAGCTAATTTCCCAAACACTCCTAGCTCTTGCCCCCTATACTTCTATGTTTGCTCTTGGGCAACTTTGGAGCTCTTATGATCTGAGCATTGTGTATATACGTGTGTGTATACCTATATATTATGTGTTTAATAAATTGTAAATTAAAATTGATTTTGTTGAGTATAAGAGAAATTACTTGGCCACCAAGTTCATCCATTTTACTCTCTATATATGCACACATACACTCTCATTCTGCACATACATTACACAGAGAGAAAACAGTGAGAATTGAGAGAGATACACAGAGAATTCCAGAAATTTTGTAGAGAGAAGGGCTTCTAATCCTCCATAGCCAAAGCTTGAATTGGAGATTCTTAATTCTTGTTCTTGTATTTCTTTCTCAACAATCACTACTTCTCTTTGATATCTGTGAGTATTTTAAACTCACTCTAAATGTAATTCTATGCTTAGTTACTGATTGTGTATATGTATAGATGAACCACCATTGCTAATTTTGTCCATGGAAGCTTGAACTTCAAAATCATAATTTTTCAAACTCAATCAAAATCTGTTTTCTTAGATGATTATGAAAGATTACGGTATATATAGACTATGTTTAAAGTATTGAGGCCTAATTTGTTCATAGGAGAAAGTATATTAGAAATCAAATTTTATCATCTTTTAGTTTTTCATAAAATTAGAGAGATATGGTTTGATTCATGTTAAAATAGTTGTGGATTCTTATTCCTTCTGAAAAACTAAAGAGAATCATATATTATAAGGCCTAGTAACTTACAGAATTGAAAATGGGTCAAAAAGACCCTGAATTTCTGAAATAGGGCATTCTCCACGAAGAAGATGAAGCCTCTGCTGAAACTCGCGTGCGCGATCACGCGAGCGACCCGCGCGCGCGAGCCACGTGGTTTCAGGTAGACAGAAAAGTTTTTATAAAGAAATTAAAAAATAAGCAGGTCGCGCGAGCGGCCCGCGCGAGCGACCCCTCGCGCGAGCGGCCTGCGCGCGCGACTTCTGGCAGTCTCTAGTTTTGCTTGGTTTATGATAAGGGGCTGTTTGGGGATAAAATTTATATACTGTTTGAGTACTGTTTGGGAAATTTTTTAAATCAGAATCTTAGTTGGTTATGTTTGAACGATTAAAACGTTGTATTGTGACTTATCAATCACCGTACGCTCGCCGTTTGTATAAATCAGTAAATTGCCTCATGTTTTAAAGTTTCATAACATACATGTGGAGTCAGTTGTACATGCATGGTGAGTGTGAATGATGGTCAGTATGGAAAAGAGTAATGGTCAGTGTGGCAGAGTGAGTGCGGTTGAGATTGTGATGTGGACACTCCCTGGTAAGTGAGTACCAAAGTGTGTTGTGATTGAGATTGCGGCGAGGGTGTCTTTGAAATGCGACGGTGGCAAAACTGGACACTCCCTGACGACCATGGTAGCGTCAAAGTGTGTGAAGCGAAACTTGGACATTCCCTGGCACCCATGGAAGAGCTAAAGTGTGGCCTACGGACACTCCCTGATACCTGAGTCTGGATACTGCATGAGGGTTCCTCCGGTATTTGCATGGCGGTTTAGCTAGTCAAAGTGTGAGGCAATGGACACTCCCTGGTACCTCGGACCAAAGTGTGAGGCAAACTGGACATTCCCTGGCACCCTTGTGCTAAAGTGTGGCTATCTTAGCATTTCAAAGATACCGGTGTGTGATGGTGGGTTGTTGGGTTTTGTCGAGAGAAAAGAGTCGGTAAGATGAGATGGTGTATTGTTTTCATACACGGTCACATATATGTGAATTACATCTTTCAAATAATATTGTGTTTGTTTCCCTAAAATGACCTCTTTGCTTTAATATAAACTTGTTGAATTAAATGAGAAATCGAAAGAGGTAAATGAGTATGTTTTACATTCAAAGTCATGTTTTTAATACTCACCAGCTTCTTGAAGCTGACGGCGTTGATGCGTCCTGGACATTCGTGTTCAGGCTTTTCAGGTTATGACTACGCGGGGCCTTATGACTATGCAAACTGAGAACGGCTGCTTTTGGAAGACGAAACTGTTATTAATGTTCCATGCTTTAGTTATAAACTGTTTTGTAATAAGGATAACTGTAATAGATATTAAGTTATTGTTTTGTTTTAAGGCGGTTTGTGCCTTTAGAAACCCCTTGCTGTAATATGTAATAAGTTAGAAAAATATTTGTAAGCTTTGATTGCTCTACTCTGATTATATGTTTTTGTTGTTCGACGTTTGGGACGGAATCGATCTTTCAAACTGTCGCGACCTACGGGTCCATAAAGGAAATTAAAAGCTTTCCATATTTATGCTACGTTGGGGGGTGACAGACGACCAAATGAATGTAGACAAAGAAATAGAGGACGAGCTAAAAATTGTTACTCCACAACAGGATTTGCAAAGCATCCAAATGTTAAATGGAAGCCAAAAGTTAGCATATGATTCTGTATTAGATCATGCTATCAATGAAAGAGCAGCAGCGTTTTTCGTAGACGGGCCTGGTGGCACTGGTAAAACTTTTTTGTACCGCGCTCTTTTAGCAAGACTTAGGAGCAATGGATATATTGCCCTTGCAATAGCAAGTTCGGGTGTTGCAGCATCTATATTACTTGGAGGCCGAACTGCTCATTCTAGATTTAAAATACCTTTGAATGCTGATGAAACTGTTGGCTGCAGTGTTAATAAACAAAGCGGTCTTGCTAGGTTGCTCAGGGTTGCAAAACTTATTGTTTGGGATGAGGCACCAATGGTAAAGAGACAGGCCATAGAGGCGCTTGATCGTATGTTGCAAGATGGTTGCAATTCCACATCTTTATTTGGTGGCAAGGTGATTGTTTTTGGTGGAGATTTCAGACAAATCTTACCAGTAGTTCCAAAGACCACTATTGAGCACACAATAGAGGCCAGCCTTCTCAAGTCACCCTTATGGCCTAAATTGATCAAATTGAAGTTGACAGATAACATGCGTGCTCAAAGTGATCCCCAATTTTCTGATTTTCTGCTCCGCATTGGGGATGACCGAGAACCAAAGGTCAATGAGGACAAAATTAAGCTCCCAGCTTCAATGATTATAAAACAAGAGGAAAATGATTGCTTGATGCGTCTTCTAAATGAAACATTCCCTAACATTAACAAAGCTGGAGATACCCTATGGACAGTGGAGAACCGTGCAATTTTAGCAACAAGAAATGACATCGTCGATGAAATAAATGCACTTTTGATTGATAAATTTGAGGGTGATGAAGTGTTCTATCACAGCTTTGATTCTGAAATTGATACTTCTCAGCATGCTTTCCATGAGGATTTTTGCAACACCCTTACGCCAAGTGGGTTTCCACCACATTTGCTCCATTTGAAGTTAAATTGTCCTATCCTATTGCTTCGTAACTTGGATCCTTCAAGAGGCATGTGTAACGGAACCCGGCTAATATGCAAGGCTTTTGGGAAAAATGTCATTCATGCTGAGATTGCCTCTGGTAATTACAAGGGAAACCAGATACTTTTGCCACTTATACCCTTGCTTCCTGTGGAGATAGAGAATGGTCCTTTTAATTTCAAGAGAACACAATTTCCGGTTCAACTTTGTTATGCAATGACTATAAACAAGGCTCAAGGGCAAACTTTAGATTTCATTGGTGTATACCTACCACGCCCTGTTTTCTCACACAGCCAAGTATATGTCGCGCTTTCCAGAGCTCGTGAATCTGCATGTGTAAGAATACTTATCGTGTCGTCCTTGGTCCAACCTACTGAATATGTTTGGACGAGGAATGTTGTTTACGCTGAGGTTCTTGCTTTGGAAAACAAGTAAATCTTCTGCTAGGTTTTCTTTGAGGCAGAATTCCTTTATGCTATATTTTGGGAGCCGGCAATGCCTCTGAAGTCTGAACTTTTACTGCTTTTTTAAAACGCCTTGGCGAGAATTAACGCTGGTATATAGAGTTATTTATCCTATTTAGAATATTACTTAATACTTTGCTGTTTCTGTATACTTACATACTAATGTACACCATCTGTTTGCTTCTGATTTTCAGTAGAAAACATGTATTACACTCTGCTACAATTGTCATTGGAGTAACAACCAGATCTCTTTGACCCCAAAAATACCAAACAGTACGAGGTACTATGCCTATCCAAGACTTCTTACTGATTTCTAATTTGGTTAAAAGCTTATGATATTATTGTGCAGCTAACCAACTGTTGCAATGATGAGTATAAAATTGATAGTATATAAAACAAGAGTGATATTCTTTATGTTTTTCCACCTAAATACCTGATTAATAATCATGGGACTTCAATAAAAGCAAATTCCATCTTCCCACAGATATTGACTAAATCAAATATTTGTTGTTATATACTTATATTGATTTCATTAGTTAATTTTAGTTCTCAAACTACACGCTTCGAGAAAGGAGGACAAATCATGTGATTCTCTCTCTTTCTCTCTCTCTCTCTCTCTCTCTCTCTCTCTCTCTCCCCTCACAATTCTTCTAAAGCATTCGTTCATCCTATGCGACTTATAGTTTTCTACTTTTGCATATGGAACAATTTGCTCCAGACAGAAGCAATAGAAGTAACACATAATAGTAAAATAGAATGAAAAAGAAAAGCAGCAGTGTTCATACCATTTTCATTGGTGTTCCTTAGCATATATCTTCAAAAGATTGTACAAATTTTACGCTATGTTCAGCCTTTATGCTATACAAAATACCATTTTGTTAATTATTTAACGAAAACACATCGGATCCCCTTATACAAAGCTGTAAACAAAATGACCCAAGTATAATTCAATTAACTTTGAGAAAAAGGAAAAATATACAAATACATCAGCCAATTAAATTAAAACTAACAATTTCATTATGCAAAACCTCTACAGGCACTGTATTTTATATCACATTATGTCAATATTATTTGTGAAGTCCTACAAAATTTCATGTATGTATTTTTGTATTCTTAACAGGCATGAACTCTGACCAACTGTTTGGAGCACCATTCCACTGCTGATAAGGCTTATTGGGCTGCTACAGGTACAAAAGGTCTACTATTACTTTTTTTCTTCTTTCACCATTTTGGACCATTTTGCCTTTCTACCAGTTATGGGATGGGATGAAAGACAGGCAGCAGGATTTTGCCTTTCTAGCAGTTATCAGACATTTTTTGGCACATTTTTACCTTATGTATTTGGCCTTTAGTCACCGACTGGATGACCTACAGAGCTGTAGTTTTGGATTGAGATCATATTTAATTTGTGGTTAGATGCTAAAAGGTAAAAAAAATAGCTGTAAGGGTAAATTGGGAAAGTCACCAACTAAGTCACTTTGAGTTTTCAAATGGACTCTCAAAATGAGACAACCTCAACATCAAAATGAGTCACTTTGAGTTACTTAGAATTCATATATCTATACTTTATGACAAAAGCTGCTATTCAAATTTCCGGCTGTGTTTATTTCCACGTATATTGGACTGGTTAAACTATATCTGCACGTTTATGAGTTTTTTTTTTTTGGTAAATTATTTTATTTTATTTGCTTTATTTCTCAGCCTCAACATCTTATTCAACAGTTTTTTTTTTTTTTTTTTGGTTTTTTTCCCCCCTTGTGTTATTTAGGTGTTTTCAAATTAAATTGCTTTTGGCTATATAAGAAGACTCCATGCCTTTTACAGTTGTGTATTTACAACTGTAAAATATATTAGAACGCAATTATGTTCTACAGATTCGTAACTTCAAACGTTTGTATAATATATAGGGAAAAACAGAAAATATATTACAACGCTTTTGACCGAGTGTTTAGGTGATTGAATCTCCTTTCTATTCCAGACAACTTCTACGAGATTCAAATTTAGTTTAAATGCATGAAGGAACTTCTCTCCGCACGACTACATCATATAACAACAAGAAATTATTTCAAATACCAAAGTTAGTCAACTGTCCAAAAGTGAAAATTAAGAATCACTTCCCTTTATAATAAAACAAGAGGTAGAATTGCAGTTTCTTTTCCAAAAAAATGGGTGCTTACTAATGTAGTCAGTGGACATAGCTGTTGCAGAGGGACATAGGGGCTCATTGGTTTCAAAGTCTGTTATGTTTGTTTGGGCACATCAATTTCAAAGTCTGTTTGGAATTCACTAAGAACCATCAAGGTATTTAGAAATCATTTTGTTTTTAGTTGTTTGTTTCTGCTTCGTTCTAAAGAGAGTATTTATGATGTGAACTTTGAAGTGTGCTTCCATTTCGATCATCTTGGGAAGTCACAAACTCACCATGCCTACATCACAGCTTAAAAAAAGGACTTTCCATGGTGCAATCACCATGCTAATCAAAGAATAATTTCCAATATTTTAAAATTTCATTGGTGTGCTTGTTGGTCCATTGTGCTTTGAGATCCAGTTAATTAATTATTTGCTGCTTTGTTTTCCTTATTGTCTAATAGTTATTCAACTTTGAATTGTAGATTGTTGTTGGTTTGAGCATTCACTTTGAAGGACCTTCAAGATCCTACAAAATTTGGTAAAACCATGTGGTGAATTCATTTGAATAAAATGATTTCCCATTTGAATAAATTTTGATGTACATATTTATTCGTAATTTTGGACATCAAATTTAACTTGTGAACTATTTCTCTTAATAGAGACTTCGGATGTTCGATACTCAATTGTCGACCATGTACACATTTTCACTGATTGTGCAGACCAGGTACAATGTGGATATTTGAGTCAATGACACCTTTTTTTTTTTTTTTTTTTTTTTTTTGTGATTCCCTTTAAATTACTATTGTGGATTCACTTGAAAGATAGGAACTTATCTGTACATCCTATAAATTTTGCAGTAAGAAGTTATCACCATGCCAGCCATGACTTTGTTGGATAGACACATAGGATGGGATAAAAGAGAGTAAGTCGGTTGGGAGGAGCGAGGAGGCTTTTCACTCGAGCCAGTAGTACAGTAGTACTATTTTCCCTTCAAAAATGAGTCACTGACACCTTTTTTTCACCTCCCCTTTTTCCGTTTTCCTTTTTTGGTTTTGTATCAGTTCGAAGCAATTCCACAAAATTTAGTGCTCCATCAGCTTGTCTGTTTTGTTCCTTGTTCCGAACTTCAAATTCTGCTCAACTATCTTTTGGTTAAGCTTATTCTATTGCATTTTTGTTTTGCTGTTTATAATTATGGATCAGTACTTTCAATAATTGCCAATATTTTTCACAAAATGCACAGTTAGATGCACCAAGGACCGGTTCAGTGTGTGCCTTGCATGCGCACTCCCTCTAGCCTTAGTATAAGAGCCATAAATGACCACCATTCTCATCACAAACAAGCCTCAATGACTCCAATCACCAACCATTGTGACTGAACTCTTAATATAATGAAATATCAATAAAGATAAACAAGAAGCAGAACGTTGTGAGCAGAAAATATGCTGAAAAAACCACAAAAAAAAAAAAAAAAAAAAAAAAAAAAAAAAAAAAAAAACCACCCCTGTTAGACACGGGAAAAAATACATTTAAAAAAAAAGATATATATATATATATTAATAATAATAATCCTTGTGATGAAGAAAGTATTAGTACCTATTGCATACACATACAAATAGCTCATTACATCAAATTGAGTGAACGCACAGACCCATCAGTAGCCTTGTTGTAGCACAAAATAATGAAAAGAAAATTAACAAACAAATGTTGAACTCAGATGGATATACATTTTCTGTTGATCCAAAAAAAAAACCCCTATGCTTTGGTAAATAATTTTTTTTTTTATTTTCTTCACAATCAGAGTTTGACCAATTGTCTTAAAATTGTTAACTTAGGATTCATATATCTATACTTCATGACAAAAGCTCGTTTATGGGTCCATTTGTTGCTTTTGAATTCACTATTTTGTTTCATTTGTTGTCTACGCAAATGAAGGACTCCAAATTTCAGTTTTCTTTTCCTCTTCAAATTACCAACTTTTAATCATATCTAATTCAGTTGATCTATCTTGTTGTACACATTCCATGCTTTTTTTCCCCCTTTTTAATTGGTGCAGGAGGTTAGTTTCAGACTGATAATTTACTCAACACTGCAACGTTGTTATCCGTATAGTACGGTCAACTTTCAATTTTTATTTTCATTTCCTTTCTCCAAGTTTGGAGGATATATCTGACTTCCGAGGACAAATATTTGAATGGAGATGGATTCTTTGTACTCTTAGCCCACGTTTGGATGACAGAGGGAGGATTGGACAATTAGTCTCATTTAATTGATAGTCCCGAGCAAAGTGGTTTTGCCAAATACTGGACTATTCAATTAAATAAGACTATTAATCCAATCCCCCACTATCTCCTCCTTAATCCTGCGAAACAAATAATGCCTTAATTTCCTTATGTGTTCCTATTACTGCCACTTGATCTTTTTACTATTTTTATGACAACTAAATCACTTGATCTTATTAGCAAACATACAATGAAATTCAATCCAGAAAATGACGATTAGTTTTGAGCAATTAATAATTTCGCCCGTTGTTGGTTTTCAATAAGTTTAAAATCATAGAATACTTAGAAATTTACAAACAAACAAAAAAAAAACAAAACCTAACACGCTCATGTACGTCGAATAAATCTATACTATATAAAATTAAACTTCATAGAATAAATTTACATGAAAATAGATTCGAAAAAGGGAGCTACCGCGTGCCTCACACGCGGTGGCCACCTAGTACATATATACACACACATAAAATTTTTCATTTACACAAAAGTATCCATCACAAGTAGGGGTAAAAACGGTTCAATTCAGTCCAACTGAACACAAAATTGGGGTACACACACAAGTTCAATTCGGTTCAATTTTTGCATTAAAAATTTTAAAAACCGACCGGATTGAACCAAACCGATCAGTTCGATCGGCTTGCTTACACCTTTGCCATGCCATATCTCAACTCTTATCTTTTCAAATGATACATCTTAATCAAATGCAGGTGCAACATAAACAGTTAGAACAGAATAAAGCTATAATTCACAAATTTGAATTTCAATTGATTTGCTGGTTGTATCCCACGCATCCCATGCAGTGGTATGTGGTATCGACTATTGTCACAACATATACTACAACTATTAAAGCATTTGAAAGCCAAATTCGGGAAGCATTTCATAACTTGCAAGAATAAACTACCAACATTATCACAAATTTAGTCCCTTGCTGACTTTATGATCTGATTTAGGATTGGTGTTTTAACATACATGATACACCTAACAAATTTCTTTTCTTTAGCTAAATTTTTTCCATTCACTCAACAAAAGAGACCAAAAGTCGGCTTCAAGAGCAAATGAAGCCACTGCCTATCTAGGCATTTTCCCTAATAAAAAAGATGAGAAATTTCTAACAAATATCAAGAGCAAATACTACAATCAGAAACACAAATTACAACTTACCCAAACAATTAACATGAAATGTGAAGTAGTATGTGAACAATTCCAAGAAACTCATTGATATATTCCCCAAGTTCCGAGAGACATTCACCGTTAAAAAATAATAAAAATAAAATATATAAATAAATTCCTCATTTCAAAAATAACAACCCAGAAATTTCTTAGCAAACCAAGGAACAAAAAGAAATCAAATCTTCTCACCACTTCCACAATTTCAAAGTTACCTACTTTATAAGCATGATTTGCATAGAGCAAGTCATTTCTTAGGGAACTATGCAGTGTGAAACTGAAATACAAGGTCAGAATCTAAACCCCGGTCCAGTTCAAGACTTGGGAAATTTGAAAATTTGTAATACAACTAAAAAAAATGACAATTAGACACAGCATATAAGTAGCAACTGTAACCATGATACTGCCAACCAAGTCCCTTGTGGCCGAGTGGTAAGCTTCTTGGTGTACTACCCAAGAGGTTTAGTGTTTGAGTCATGGGGGGCGTGGCCACTGGAGTATTCACCCAGCGCCTCCAGGTAGGGGTGTCAAACGGGGCGAATTGCCCCGCCCCGCCCCGCCCCGATTCGCCATTTGGCGAGTCGCAACTCGTCTCGCCCCGTGGTTGAACCCAGCTCGTGACTCAATTCATTGGGTATGGGTCCGGGTCGACTTCCATTTTTGCAACCCACAACTCGCCCCGTGACCCAGCTCGTCTAACCCACCGACTCGCCACCAACTCACCTCGCCTCGTAACCCGCCTCGCCTCGCAGACCCACCCCGCCCCGCCTCACCAACCCGTGAATAAAATATTTTTATTTAATTATTTTCAAATAAACTATTTATTAATAAACAATTTTATTAAACTTTTAAGTAGAAAATAATTTTTTTTTTAAAAAAAAAAGTTTCCAAATACTTTTTTCAACAAACTATTTTTAAATAAAGTATTTTATTAAACTATTTTTTAGAAATTTTTTTTATTAAAATTAAAAATAAGTTTTTGCAAGCAACTCGCGGGCTAATTCGCCAACCAACCCGCGAGTTAGCCGCCCTGCCTCGCCTCGCCCCGTTGACCCACGAATTAGTGGGTTGGGGCGAATCACTCTATATCCCTTACCGAGTCAATTCGCCCCGCCCCGTTTATTTCACCGACCCGCCCCGTGACTCGCTAAAATTCGCCCAACTCGTTAAGGTGGCGGGGCGGGCCGCCCCGTTTGACACCTCTACCTCCAGGCCTCGGGAGATTAGTCGAGGTGCACGCAAGCTGGCCCGGACACCCCCGATTACCAAAAAAAAAAAACCATGATACTGCCAACGACCCCCAGGATAGGCAAATACAAAATAGCCAAAGAGTGTGTCCATCAAAGTGTAACCTAGTGGAACAAAGCGAGGCCTAGGACGAACCACAAACTCAGACATCTTGGTTTGAATCCTCTCCTTGGCACACCCTTGACTTAATTGATACTGGTTATGGGCGGTTGCCTGGTATCTGGGTTTACCTTGCAAGGTCGCGGGTCCTTTGGCCCTGCCTAGGAGGGGTTCGTCATTACTCATTAGCAACAAAAGTAAAATATATATATATATATATATATATAAAAGAGAAGAAGTAAGAAGAAGCCATATAGCTAACGAATATGCCTTAAACTTGAAAGCTTACAAGTCCCATCCTATATTAGAAGTGTGTAAATTTATCTTGCTTGCCCAGCGTTTATATCAAAGATAGTTGTAGTCTAGACCTCTACACGGTGAGAAGGTTTTTCAAATACGAACTTAGGCCACCTTAGAAAAACAAGAAGAAATACAATAGGTGTGAGTCGTGTGACGTATCATGCCAAATCATCCTATACCCAACCCACCATCGATATGACGATGATGATTGATGACTAAATATCAAGAACATCATCTTTCTACATTCTACGACCGAATTAGCAATGATAAGCACTTCCAAAAATTCCTGCAGCATGCATTACAGCAGAAGAAATACTTAAATAATAAGTTATGGTTTCAAAACTCCCTGCCACAAGGAAATTTCAGGAAGCAAAAGAGTAGCAGGGAAAGGGTAGAAAAGTCCTGCTAACAAGCCGATGAAGAATCTAGATAAGTGAAAGGAAAATAAAACTTCTCCTATTTACATCGAGAACTTAACCATTGGGAGAATGGCAAACATACGATTAAGCCAAGTGTTGCAGCTGATACCAACTGATTTGTCCTTTTTTCATCATCCCACATTTTAAACACCTCCTCTTTTCCACCGGAGTAAAATGCCTGTCACGAGGCACAAGAACAAATATACTCATGAAAACCAAAAGAGAAACCACTAAATGCAACCTTGGTTGAAATTGAAAATTTTAATAAAATACATATATAACAACTACCTTCATATGCAAAGCAAAGCTGCCACGACATCTTTGTTAACATAAAATTTGACGGGTATGATTCTTCATTTTATGTTTCATGGTTTTTGAGTTTGTGAACCCTTTCTCAAATTTTCCAGCAATAAAATTTACATCATTGTGTATCTTGGTACGATAATTTCACTTCGCATCAAGTTAAGTCGATGCCCGAAAGAGGGCATTGAAGATCGTCCAACTCTATAAAACCTTCTTCTAGAATTGCCATTAATTGCTGAGCAGTCAAATCATCGGCCAACCCGTCACCAGTGTTGATAAGCCCCACAGATGAAAACTGCACAAGTCCACCATGCCATTAAAATAATTGCAGCAAAAATGGAAGACATCAAATTTTAGTAATCCTTTTTCTACGATAATCCGCATAAAATGAATGATTGGTGATTAACTTTACCTTATGCATGGATCACACCACCAAAAAAAGACTTCACTAGAAGTCCAAAACAAACAAATGCAACCATTACATAAATAAATTACAATCATTATTTGCCGAAGTATAACATAAGAAACTCGTAAATAACTATATGTATAGCTTGGGTTATAAACATAGAACAAAGAACCCAGTGCTCTTACATCTAAATACATAACGGGTTGACAAGGCATGCAGGTAGCATCATTTTGAACCAAAAAACAAATAAAATGTTCGAGAGAAAATACCCGCCCAGCAGGCTGTATGCTTGGGGGAAGCTGAGAACCGGCAACACCGAAAGCCTCAGCCGTAATCTGATTATCTAGCTCATTAACCAAAACCATTGGATACGTCAACACATTGTTCTTCTTCTCAGCAGAGTTCTCATCATGCCCTATAGCATTACCAGTGCCAGATGTACTGGTCCCACCATGCTGAACACCAATATGACGTATTGTTCCAACACTTTCTTCACCACAAGAACTCAGAACATGGTCAGATATATTTTTTCCACAGCGAGATTTGACAAACACGCGGCAGACAACAAAAGAAGCCTGCAAATAGGCAAGGTTCAATAAATCGTATGCACCACTTGAAATTCAACCAAAACTCGCAAGCCAGAGGCCACTGCTTCTTGTGTTTTTCCAAAATTCTAAATAAATAGAAGAATAGTACCATGGGACCCCACTAAACACCCAACCATGGCCTTCCATATTAGGGAAAAGATAATAAATAAAGTTAATACGATAATGAAGAACATTATTAAGAGATTCCTTTGGATTCAATATTGATTGAGGGGCTCCAACTACATGGATTACTCGTATGGTTTATCTTAGGTTATTAGGACGTATTTGGGTTTTTCGTCCATTTAATTTTCGACAGGTACATGAAATTTCTAGATTCTGAACTACTGACTTCAGAGTTCTGTTGTTTTTAGAATATTGATTTCCCCTCTAATCTACCTGCAAAGGGGGGTAAGAACGAGGTCAACGCCATAGAATTTTTGGGCAAAAGCCACGGAATAAAGCATGGATTATTCTGACTTAAAATCAAGAATGAGAGGAACTGATCAAAAAAACTCGTGATCTTTAGACGAAGCTCAACAACACCCACCAACTTCTAGAGCAAAATTCTTCGTTAATTCAATTTTCGAGAAAAATAAATTTGTAGTTAATCTCGCCTTCCCAGATACATTATAGAACCGAAACACTGCCACGGTTGTAGATTTGAACATAATGCAGGGTCAGATGCATGTGCATAAGCATTAGATTGTACAAAGATATCCAATGAAGTTATGGGTTGCCATAAATTTTGTCCATGCAATCAAATTGCTCTTTCATTATAATACGTCATCCATTACCATAATATTAGTTTTTTGCTTACATGAATTTTTATTACACTTAATTGAAACTTCAAACACTTCATTAGTAGTCATTATAGAATGGACCAAATAACAAACATTATGTGCTTGTGGATTCAAATCAAACTACACTCGGATTTTAGAAAATATTTCATGCAATACCCAATGAAATCCAAGCTTCCAATTAATCACAAACCAATATTGTCAAACCAAAACCAAAAATTTGCATTAATCTCTATACCAAAACAAAACAATGACAAAAGGAAAATCGAATGCGCTAGTATGTACTATGTATATACGTTATGATGATCAATCAACGCATTGTTGATTCATATCAAACTACACTCAAATTTGAGAAAATCTTCATTCAATACCCAATAACATCCAAGTTTGGGAAAGCAAAAAACTAATTCTGTGGTTCATAAGTGAACTGGTTCTACAAGTTTGGGTACTTGGTGAGTGGCCATTTGTTGTATAGTATCCGTACCCAGTCTAATAACTCTCTTAAAACCTGGTTACTATTTGTTAAAATAATATTACCTTGGTTCTCACACAAGCAGATAAAAAGTGACACACTGGACTGAAACTGGTCCAATTTTGGAATTTCCCAAACAGACCCTTAATCTCTATAGCAAAACCAAACAATGACAGAATATAATTGAATGCGATAGCATACATATATATATATATATATATACGGATATACCTTATGATGATCAATCAATGCATACTCATACATAACCCAATCAGTCCTCACAGCAGTTTTTGTAGAATTCCCCAAATGAAACACAAAACAACTCCTCGTCCCCACCACAACCTTCCCTGCACCGCCACCCACCACATCCCTGTCCCTCCCCTTCCTCTTCCAAAACCCACCACCGGCATTCCTCCGCCGCCGCCGCCGCTCCTTCAAAACCCTAGCCGCATAACAGTACCAGTGTCTTCTCCGACCACCCGACCCGAACCGGAAACAAGCGGTTTCCGGTAAATCAAATGGGTCGTGACTGTACAAATCGATTTCACTAATTACGTCGAACCCAAATCGGTGATCGACGTTGTTTTTGTGGGTGAGGTAGTAGCAGACGAGTTGTTCCTCGGAGGGGTAGAATCGGCAACCGGGTGGGAGTGCGAACGACATCGGGTTACGATTTTTGTGATTCTTCCATGAGAGAGAGAGAGAGAGAGACAGAGTGACACTTATATATGTATACAGCACACCGGGCCCCCAGAACCAGAAGTGTGTCCACGAAGTTTTCCATAAATTCCCCAATTTTAATCCCATAGTTATAAAAAAAAAAATTTACTTTAAAAGTGACTGGGAATATCATATATCACTACATGTTATACAATTGCTAGTGCACTCAATTAAAAAAAAAAGTATTAATTCTCAAATTTTAATTCCAAATTTGGGCATAAAATATTTTGACAATTGTACTACTTCTTGTCATAACAGTTGTATCATATACTGTAAAAGTGATTAAGAGTACCACATATCACTGCATATTTATACAATTGTTAAAGCACTTAAATATCCTGCAAGTGCTAATGCAAAGTTTGCTCTGCGAATAGAAATGTGGAAGGAAGGAAAAAAATGTGGATATTTCATCCTACTTGTTTGGTTAAATTTCAAGAAGAAAAATGAGAAGGAATGAAGGAAGGAAATATTTTGTATTTTCTTCTCTTTCTCTCCCATTTCTCTCAAAACCACATACCTTTGCCGCCATATTGCATCATTATTATCAGGCATGGAAATTTGACCCGAGGTCGCGGGCGGTCCGGACTGCCCGGCCCGGTCGTACCTCGGCCTAGGTCTATCCAAACCCATAGACCCTTGGTCGGTTTATGGGCTCTTCCATTCAAAGCTCAGCCTAATAACTGGAGCCAAAATAGTCCGAGGCAGCCAACAATTCCCCCACACCCCAACTAAACAAGCCCGCCAAGGCACTAGATACACATTTAAATTTATGTTATTTTTCATTGAAATTACTATTCAAAGCACTTGATTAATTTATATTACTTTCGAAATGACTCAATACAATTTATATTACTGTACAGTCTAGAATCACTTAACTCAATTAATAATTAAACTTTAAATGATTTAATTAATTAATAAAAATCACTCAATTCAATTAACCTTATATAATTCAATAAGTGTTTTTATTTCATTTGGTAACAAAACTAACAAGTAAAAATTATATATCTATATAATACGTAAGGAATGGGTTTGTCTCCAATCGAGGCAAAGACAAAGAAGGGTCGGGATTTACCAGCCATCAAAGGCAAGCAACGGTCAGGATTTCACTTGATTTCAAAATTAATAAAAGAAATTTACAAAACCTCACAGACTCTCCTCTTTCTCTCTCACATTTCACACACCCATCTCCCTCTCTCTTTCTCTCTCTCTAAACCTCACAGACTCTCTACACCCTTGCTGCCTCTCAATCTCTCTCTCTCTCTCTCTCTCTCTCCCCCCCCCCCCCCCCCCCCCCCCCCTCTCTCTCTCGCCACCACCAAACCGCTGCCACCACCAAACCGGAAAACCCCCCACTCTCTCTTTCTCGGTTTTGTTCTTCCAGGTTTCGTTGATCTCACACGCCCATGGGTTTTTTGTTGTGTTTTTTTTTTTCCTTCCTCAGGTAATCACTTTGGTTCTCAAGATTTTCTTCCTCAACCCTCTCTCCCCATCTCTGATTTTTATTATTATTTTGTGTTCTTAGTTCTTCCGAAAACCCCTTTTTTTGAAAATTAGATTTTCACAAAAGGTGTGCCTATGAGATAGGAGTCTTTGATTTATTGTAGGTGTGTAATTAGATTTTTTCCTTATTCTTCATGTTATAGAGCTTAGTTGGCAAATGAATTTTCTAGGTTTGAGTTTGGCCTCATTCATGTTACTTTCTTCTGATAGTTGGGTTGATTTTGGGCCATAGTGAATTTTATTTGCAGGTTACTTTCTTCTACCTTCCAGCACCACCACCAGGTTATTTGCAGGTTCTTTTCATAGTGAATTTTATTTACTATAGGGTGTCCTTAGTTAATTTGAGGTGCAAGTTATTTTTTTCCTAATTACATTATTATGTTCCATCTGCTAAATTAAAGAAAAAGACTTGCTTATGATGTAATTACTCTATTATAGGTTTTGTTTTGGCCAACATTTGTTAGATCATGTATATGACACATGTACTGATACATGCTGCAATTACTTTTGTTAGATCATGTATATGACACATTACTTTTGAAGCCTAAGGCCTGAGAGTTAGATCATGTACTGATACATGCTACAATTACTTTTTGTCGAACATTTGTTGAATTGCTACTCTATAGTTAGTGGTGGTGTCATTGTGAACTAAGAAATTATATACCTTTGAACAAGCAGGTATTCTACATCGTGTCATTTAATAGGCGAGAAACTGGGTCATGAACAAGCAGGTATTCTAACTTTGTGCTTTTTTTTTTCTTTACATTCAAGTGCTATTTAATTTACATTTTTTTATACACTATCAGCTTTGTATTGATTTCTAGCAATTGTTTTTTTCCCTCCTCCAGTTACAAATACTACATGAAACTATAGAATTAGTTTTCCTCGCCCTAATTAGTTTTCCTCCCCCTAATTAGTTTTTTCTCTGTTGGACTATATGAAACTGTAAAAAGAAAAATGAACTATTCTACTTTATGTATCTGTTTGTTCTTTTCTTTTTCTTCAATGTACATAGCCCCTCTCTTTTTTTCCTTTTGATTTTTCGTCGCCCTAATTAGTTTTCTCTCAATTTTACCTGTTCTTTGAAAGCATCATGTGTATACACTAGGTTAATTTACCCTCATATCTTTTCTTTCGAATTTGTGTAATCGAAAATAAATTCTTCATTTATAAGTTTTTTCCTTTGTTTTTTTTTGTGCCGTGCCCGTGTTTTTTTGATATCATTTTGATTGTTTTTTTTGGCCATAATGCGTGTCCATTATTAAAAGCAATGCAGTATTCTTTCTTTCACCTATTTTGTAATTAATTCTTCAGTTTTATTTTTCTCTTTTTTTCTTCACCTGAACATTTTTCTTCACCTGAACATATTTTCTGTTCACTCTGCAACTTAGCTCTTTCTCATAGTAATTGGGTTTCTATGCAGCAATTTAAAAGAAACATTTGGGATGCAAAATTTGGGAAGCTTAGCATTATTAATTTCTGATTATTTACAGAAGTTATTTCAAGAATCATTTTAGTCAATTATGATTTTGTTTCTACTTAAGGCACAATCGACTGGACGGAGTCAGTCTACTGAAAATTTTGGGCCCCCAGTCAACTGGACCCGAGTCACAGTCGAGTGGATGGGCTGTTGATTTTTGAAACCTCACTACTTTTTATCTTTAGTCGATCGGACCCCCGATCCAGTCGCTTGGACCGCTGTTTTCAAAACTGAATTGTTTCTCCAGGTCTTTCTAATGGACAAAATGTTTTATAACTCTAATTTTCAATGGATTTGACTTATGTTTTTCCGCTGCTGTTTTAATCTAAAGGAGCTGGATAAGCCTTGATAGCGTGCCATGTGTCCTATTTCCACGCGTAGTGGGGTGGGTCGTGACATTTAGTGGTATCGGAGCTATAGGTAACAAAACCTTGGGAACGTGCGACGACAAGTGGAGTGTTTAGTGAATTGACACATGTTATAGATCGCATCCATACATATTGTAGAGATGTTTGATGCATATAGTATGATGTTATACATACATGATTATGTTATTATCATACATGTATAGTATTTATGCATTCATGTAATGGGTGGAATCATGCGAATGTAGAGTTATGTGATGGGATAAGGCTTACTGGGTGTTATCATAGACCGTATATAGGGACACAGGAGAGAGATGATATCCTGGTAGTGGTGAATCATTGAATTTCTAAATGAAAATGAAATGATTTTTGAATCAAATTTGTGAATGTTGTAAATGATGGTCATGAGTCCTCTTTGAGGGTGTCAACCGAGAACGAGTTCCGAATAGTGAACTATCGAAGAGATTTCATTGGGGGTTCACACAGAAGGATAAAGTGATTGCTCATAGTTGAGTTTTGGGATTAGAATTGATTGATAAGAGTTTCGTCTCAGACATGGGCTAAACGTCGTGACGTGAGAGAATAGAGATGGACAGTTGGAGTTTATGACAGAAAGATAGTCCAGCAATATATATTGCTCGTATATGGGGTAGGTGAGGATTCTCTCACCTTTTCTTACGGTGTTACCCTATGATGTTAACCTACGGTGTGATTGTACGGGGTTATTTTATGATTTTCTCTTACAGTGTATGTAGGTAGTTGAAGAATCTTTTAACTAATTTTACGGTATTGAGATGATTGGATGGTTGAAGAATCTCTCAACCTATCTTACAGTATGTATTGGATGGTTGAGGAATCTCTTAACCTATCTTACCTTGTGTATTAGGGGTTGAAGAACATCTCCACGGATTATGAGTATCATGGCTGCTGAGGAATCTCTCAATTGAACCTGGCTTCGAGTGGTCGTAGTACCATAGCGGATTTAGATATGTGAGTAGGATTAGTAGTGGATGCTACCGGTGGAAAGTATAAGTGGAAAGGTTGAATTTAAGGATTAACCTAAGATGAGGGGTAAGAACGGGAATGATAGAGTATGCTTTGACAGTTTAAAACTATAGTTGATAGAAGTTCAATTGATGACATACTTCGGGAGTGATTGCTTAGACTTGATGATTATGTGCGTATGAATGTAACGATGAGGACGATATAGGTCGGAGGAGAAACCTCAAAATTCCTTGATGGAGAATAAGTGAATGGAAATGAATAAGAATAGGAAATTCCTTGGTGTTTTGAAGTGGGGTGTCAAAAGAAGTAGAATAAAGGACATAAGAATATAGGACTTGAGGTGAAAGATAAGTGTGGGTTATTGAACGTGATAAGAGATTTGGACAAATCAAATAGATGTCGGATATCATGAGGATAAGGAGATCTTGGTAGGGAATCCTATAGAGAAGGTCTTTGTTGTTAGGGATATATACTAAAAGCCATGCTTTATGTAGTTGATTTATTATTCATTTAATAAAATCAGGTAATCCATTTTTTATGAGAATCTGTGTGGGTAATGTTTGTATTATATTATGTATTTAATGTGTGTCTCTCATTCTATATAGTAGGTGGTTTGGTGTGTAGAGTTTGGCTTACACACGGAAGATCAGGCCATCAGATATTATAGAATGTAAGATTTTGGTTTACAGTATTAGATGGGATTGGACACACCATCGGTAGGACTGCAGTATAGTGTTGTAGTAGGTTTGTCTTGACTGCGGGAAACGGTATAGTTTCAACTCACCATGCTGGTACATTTTGTGTATTAAATAGGACCGACTGGGGGTAATTATCTTTATACTGACTTATAAGATAATTAATACCTCATGGCTATTATGAGTGCTTATGCTCTAAATCCTAATTTAATTTATAGACACGTACATTTGATATTTATACTTTGATCCCTAAAAGGGTGAGATCCTTAAATGGGTCAATATCTCATTGGATTGGGTGGCAATATTAATTGTGTGGTGAATATTAATTAATGATGGAATCCATGTCTCAATTTTGGGATTGATGATATCCCCTTGAGAAAGCTTATAAGTTTTAATTATGTCAAACCCTGCAGGTGGATTTTGTATCCGACATATCAGATAAGTTAAGCAGAGGATCTCAAGGAATTTTAAGAAATTAATTAAATATGATTGTCAGCAATTATATTTAATTAATGGATATCTGTAATCTTAACATGGGGAGATAATAAGCATTTAATAACATGGAGCTCGAAATATATTTTTGAGATAAAGGTAGGAGTGCAATTATAATTCTTTAGTGGTATGAATTATAATTTATGGAAATAGGAATCTGATTCAGTTCGAATTAGGGTTTCCTAATTCCATAAGGAAGCCTATTCCTTATTGACTTCTTATGGTCCCTATCGTAGCCTATATATATGCTGCCTTGGCTCTTCTCTCAGGTTGCATGATTTCATATTCTAAGCTTCCCTTGACCTCCTAGCTTTCTTCTAGAAGGGTTTCCACCAAACCCTAGTCTCTATGAGCATTCAAGAGACATAGGAGTGTAGATCGCTAGCGTCGGACAACGCTCACTAAAAGAGCTTCGGACTGCTCAATACTGATCGAAAGTTGCTGAATGTTTTACACAACGTTCCTGACGTCGAGACGGAGCTACTGTTAAAAATTCAAGTAAATCAGAGATCGTTTGATCCTCCTAACGAACACATCTTTGTCGGATCAATGTGATCAGGATTGAATCGTCACAGCAATCAAAGAGAGTGTTATAACTGCGAATAAAAAATAGAACGTAAAGAGGGAAGAGCAGAAAACTAAAAGGATTTCGAAAGAGCCCACACTCAGTTCGATATTCTGGCAGCAAAGGAATACGGTAGAAGATCGTGAACTGTTATCGAGCCCGTGTTCTCGATTCGTCTACTACAGCAATCCAATTTTGCAGTTCAAGGTAACCCTAGTTCCGCCCTTGTAGGGTTATTATAGATTTCATGAAATTTTTTGCAGTACCAACTTATACCCACTGTCAACGGATTCTGGGAACGCAGTTTCCTAACATTTGTTACAGTGAGTTGAAGTGCGGATAACCATGAACCTTGATTGGTTCGATGATTTTTTGATGTTTTTGAACACATGTTGGTGGTTCCAAAGTGGTTAGGAAGTACCCCCAAATGCCTTGTAAGTTTGGAGGCTTTTAAGGATGTTAAGTAGGGGAAAATATGGTCCAGGGGGTGCTTGGACTGGTTAAAAGGGGCAGTTTGATCAGTCGAACACCCCTCTGATCCAAACAGTGATTTCGAAAATATTTTTCGTCGAGTTTTATGGAAACAGGCATAACTCTTTGTAGGAAATTCGGATTCGCGCACCATTTTTTATGTTGGAACCGGAACTTAAAGAGCTATCTTTTGATGTAAAATTTATCCACATTTTCTAAATCCATATTTTCTAAATGACCATTTTTCCCTTGGGCTATTTTGTCACAAAAATGTTATTTTATGATGCTTAATCCATGCTTTCTTTGCCAATTAGTGTATTTCAACTAAAATGGAAATCTTTTAATGCTTTTAAAACATGGTTGATTGTTTGAAGTGAGTTGTCGTGAACAGGAAGTTAGAGCATGATAGTTATTACGATACTAAACAAGAGCGGTTGTAGAAATGGCTAAGTAAAGTGACTTTGGGGTAAGTCAAGTGAGAGAAATGTAAGTTGGAAAGATGAGGCTTCGACAAGTAAGTGAACATGAACGGTACAAGTGGGATGAAGACTTGGTAGTACATCGAGTACATTATCAGATATGATAGAAGGAATGTAAAACGGTCAGAGGATAATGGTAAATGTAGTAGAATGCTATCTCGGTTGTCCTGAATTCCAACGAGGTTGGAGAGTTTTGAGAATGTTGGGTTTTACCCCAAGTAAATTTTAAAATGTTTTAAAACATAACTTTTGTTTGAATAATCAGGAACTTAATGAGATCTGTAAATTATGAAGCACTGGAAAGACAACAGTTATGAATCGGTTGACATTGGTAGCCGGAGTGAGAATATGACCTTGGGTATTGTCACGAAAAGTATGTGAATTGGAAGCCGATATGGAATTTATCAAACATAGTGAGACTGCGGTACTTGATTGAGAAAATTGAATTACTGAGTTGTCTTTAGATGGTTATGGGAATAACATGAATACTTGAGCAACAGGTTTTTTGAGAACAATGAATTTGAGATCAAAATAGCAAAGATAAAGGATTAGAGAATCTGAATTGGAGTTAAGTCAGGTTGACTAGAGTTATGAAATATTGAATCGTTAAATAAGGTATGAAGCCTTAAGATGTTATACAAGGAGTATATGTTCAGTGTAAAGGGCTGTCAGAAACTCAGTAAGAGTTGAGATACATGAGTACGCTTGGTATGGGCTTGTATAAAGGTAAAAGTGAAACACCAGAGATTTATGGAGTCGTATAACTACGTAAATGGTAATGAATCTACTTTGACTGATAGTCTAAAGGGTGGTAAATGAGTAAGGTATGAGATGAGAATGGATTACCTTACAGTTAAGATCTTCGGGAGAAAAGTGATTGACTTAGGGGTGTGTACACTATGTGAATAGAGTGGATTATGAATGGTCAAGGGTTTGAGACATGAACGAAGTATGTTATGAACATGGAAGTACGTTTGATAAGTTCTGTGGTACGTGTCTGATTGCCTAATTTAATATTGATTTAACAATGTTATTCGCTGTGAGTTGAGTTGAGAAAGAGATGAAGTGTTGTATAAAATTTCAAAATGTTGGTTTCAAAAACATGAATGGAAAATGTATTCGACTTTGTTAAAAGTTTTAAATTGAAAGTATAAAGTGAAATCTTCTATATTAATCGACGGTAGTTTGAGTACGGAATTGGAGAAATAAATGACAAGTGTGTTAACTATTTGAGACGTCAGGTGGGCTTGAAGAAGTAGAATGATATGAAATTGTCAGTTAGGAATCTGGATAGTATCTTACGAGGCATGTATGATTGGAAGTATAATACGAGGTTGGATTAAACTAAAATAGAATTTGATAAGGAATGGGAGTCATTTGGAAATGTGTTATCATTCTACAGCTATTTCCCGATTAGCAGGATAAGGGGATTGAATATATGGTATATGGAAAAGTTGGTTGAAGCATTGGCTTATGATAGTACTCAGTGTTGGTTCACTTCGAGATGAAGAATTGTATATGGTTATCAACCGGTTGAGACATGTGGTCAATGACTTTTAGTCGAAAGAAAAATAGGTGAATGGGAAATGAGTTACTTCCTTCATTTTGGTGATTAGGATATAACCTTTGGGTTTCGAAAAGCATATGTGATAAGTACGATGAAAGGATATGTGAGTGGACGTTGTGACATTGTGATGTGATTTAGTGTCAGATTTGACTATTGAGTAAGTGCTACTCAGGTATTAATGTTCCTATTTAGTGGGATGCTTCGGAGAATTGCTAGAATTTGGTTGAATCTTCTATCGGATTGAGGCGGGGGCTCTGAGGATTTATTTTCCTTAAGAGCCTGATGATTTATTTTCCTCGTGATATTGTGACTTCTCAGTAAAGTGATTGGTTTGTGTATGAGGCAAATGTTTGAAGTACTTGTGTGAAGTCTTGGTGACTTGAGAATATGGTTTAAGTTTAGGGACAAACTTCCTTTTTGGAGGGGAGAATTGTCGCACTCGTTCCAAAATTTCATGGTTTTAGTGCATAACTTGAGAATTTGTGAAATTATTAGATGAAGTTGACGTGGTCAACAATGGTATGTTAGTTGAGGACACGGTAATCAATAATGTCATAATGCATTGACATGAAGAAATAACAATTATTTGATTTAAATGTTATTTGACTTTATCTGAGTTTTCATGAATAGTAATTGTACATGCGTAGTATAATTTCTTGTAGTTTTGATCCTATTATTGATAGCATTTTGAGAACTGTGGTGACAACTTGAGTGTCCCGTTAAATAAAAGGTAGGTTGTGTAGAGATTCCACATAATTTAGTTTTTGGATGTAATTTTGGACCCAAACGAGACTTAGTCGAAAACTTTTGTAATCTATAATTTTCACTCGTAAAGGCATAAAATGGACGGGGGCGAAGTTTTAGGAATTAATTCAAAGTTTTGGAAACTCGTGGGGAAGTAGACGTCATTTCCAAGTCTCGTGCCTATATATAGATAAACATGAGATTTCTTTTTTGTCTCAACTTCACAAATATCTAGAGAGTGGAGAGAGAAAGGAGACTAGTTGCTATGACCTTTCCGACGACAAACGGAGATCGTCCGTCTGTCAGTTTTAAACCAAATTTGAGATTTGAACTTGTGGAGGTAAGATCTTCGTTTTGATACTACTTAGGCCATGTTTGGCTAATTTTTCCTAAAAAGCTAATTTCTAGGAATTTGGGAAAAACATGTGTAAACTTGTAGGAATCATCTAAAATTCAAAATCCGACGATTAATTGGCCCCCTAGTCGATCCTTCAAAGTTTGAAGAGAATCACACGAGGTATGAAATTCTAACTTGTGAAATATAGATAAATACATGTTTTATATTTTGACGACGAAATTGAGATCCGGGCAAAATTCATGTGTTAATTGTAGGCCCGTTAATTATGCACACGCTAAATTGTGAAAAGCATGTCTAAATTTACGCGAGCACGTTAAGTTGTCTATGTGGGTCAAAGGGGGGTCTTATACAAATTCATGCCGGAGTAAGCTTCTTGACGTTTGAGAATTTTAGTTGCGACGGCTATTGTGCATGGTTTATGGCTTGGACTTGCCAGGGCACTTGGGGATGTAATGGTTATAGGCTTGTATTAGCCATTGACTTCGCGGTTTAAGGCTTGGACTTGCCGCTATTGGATGAAGGCGTATTTTTCTCCCTAGCGACTATTTAAGTGATTTATGAGACTAAAGCATGTGTTATCATATATTACATATGCTAGAACTTGTGCACTCAGCATATAGATGAGCAGTGGAGATTTACTCCATTGCAGGTAAGAAGAAAGACAAGAAGAAGCGTGAGGAGTGAGGTCGAGAATCGCGGGGAAAATTACACTTATTTATTTTTTTGTCTCTTTTCCTAAACTTGTATTAAGGATTTGGGAATTGTAAAATACGTTGTAATAGAACCTTGGGAGTTAGTTGGTGGTACTGTATTTTGTATTCGAATACCTGTAATGATGTTTTAAATCGCTAATATTTAGTTGTGATTGTGTTTGTGTTGGTGTTGGTTTTGGAAAGCTTGAGTTGTGTAATTTTTACAACAGGGCTGCCCAGTAGGGGACCAGTCGACTGGACTCTATATCAGTCGACTGGATACTGCGTTGTCTTAGACACTGAAAGTGAATAGTGTTGCATCAGTTGACTGGACCGCTTTTCAATCGACTGGACTACTGTACATTTTTGGCTACTACTGTTATAAGTGGCAAAACCAGTCGACTGGGCCACGTTTCAGTCGACTGGAGAATTGGAGAAAAAGAATGATTTTGTTTCTGCTTAAGGCACAGTGGACTGAAAATTTTGGGCCCCAGTCGATTGGACCCGAGTCCAGTCGACTGGATGGGCTTTTGATTTTTGAAACCTCACTGCTTTTGGTCTTCAGTCGACCGAACCCCCGATCCAGTCGACTGAACCTCTGTTTTCAAAATGAATTGTTTCTCCAGGTCTTTCCAATGGACAAAATGTTTTATAACTCTGATTTTAAATGGATTTGACTTATATTTTTCTACTACTATTTTACTCTAAAGGAACTGGATAAGCCTTGATTGCGTGCCACGTGTCCTATTTTCACGCGTAGTGGGATGGGTTGTGACACATATATACAATCTCAAGGATTGAAGGGGCAATATACAATCTCAAGGATTGAACGCGTAGTGGGATGTGTTGTGACACATATATACAATCTCAAGGATTGAAGGGGCAATATAGACTAGTAGGGGTCAATTGATGTTGTTTGGGAAAACCACCTAAGGCTTTAAATTAGTATACAACAGTTAAGCATAGCCAAACAAAGGTCTAACAAGTTGCCTAAGAATCACTTATCTCGTTTGACAAAAATAGCTTATGACACTAGGAATGCACATACCCAAATGCAATACCCAAACAAGGCCTATCCAATGATTATTTGCCATAAATGGAAATAAAGCAAGTATCACATCTTGCTTCGCGTCACTTCCAAAATCTATGGACGTTCTACACGGCACGGACAGTTTTGAACATAAACTGGTATTTTCGCGGCACGGTGATCACCATAAAAATACAGAAAATTCATTTTAACGTAAGAGATATCTTTCTGGTTTTATAAAAATACAGTTTGAGTCCAAAGAAATTATTTTCACCGTTTTTGAAATACAATTTTGAAATCCAACCCAGGTATTACTAAATTTATGAAAATGCAGTTTGACCCCAAAAGAATTTTAATTGCAATTAAAACAAGAATTAAGATTTAACACATGTGAATTGTAAATTAAAACTACACCGGGAATACAGATTAAATATGAAAATGCGCATATAAAATAAAATGAAAATGCAGGTTGTTACAAACATTGATCCCACTGACATTGAAGAAAAGAGATTTATAGGCTATGTTTTTTTTTTTTAATAATGAAATTGCTATTCGCACTCTATGGATTACTAAATACACTCCATAGAGTGTATATTGTGCATGATACCACTGCCACATGCTTTGGGAGTGATGTCATAGAGTGCATTTAATATATATATATATATATATATTTTTGGAGTGCAAATAACATTAATTTCTCTTTTTAATTTGAGAATGATCTTTTAGTAAGTTGATCCCACTAAAATAAGGGCAAAATAAGATAAGGGATGCCAAATTATTTTCAAAGGTTTAGACAGTCTCAGTATCTTTCACAGCTCAATTAGCACGTTTAACCAATATATTGGGCTATTTGGATTTGACGGGATAAGCAACACGACGATCATGCAATGCTAAAGAGAATTATCAAAAAGTGTTCTTTAATTATTATAGTATTTTCTTTTTTTTTGATAAAGTAATGGTACTAAATTACTCACGTTTATTTTCTTTTATATGAAATTTCAAAATTTTTTGTTATGGTGTTTTGGGTATGGACTGACACTGAGAAAATTTACTGGCTAGATACGCCAGTACTGAGATTCATTATATTAAATGTTTACTTCATCTTTTATGCATTTATTTTCCTCTCAAATGGCGTATTCCGGTATACAAATCCAATATATTTTCATTGCTTATAGTGTTAATTATATTTTGCTTCCTTGTGGTTAGGCTCATTTGCACTTTATCCATGTGTTTTAAAAGTGGACACCTAATCCCTGTAGTTTCGACTAATGTAGAACTGTTAAGATTTTTGGTGTAACCTCTTATGTAGGGATAATACTGTCATTTTACCTACCTAAGTTGAGCTATTTTTAACACTTAATCCCTCGTGGGACTAAATTTGGAGTTAAATATGTATATGAGGTTAATTTTGACACTTAAACTCTTCTGTGTGAGACTAATTTTAACACTTAATCCCCATGTAGGGCTAATTTGAGAGAATTCCTACTAATTTTACTTTAGTCCAAAATTACAGAAAAATTAAGTGTCCACTTTTAAGCACATAAGGTAAGTGAAAATGGACATTCTCCGCTCAAAACGGTTATACGTACTAACAATACCTTAACCAAAAAACAACTCTAAGCTTTCCCTTTGATGTCGTTGCTGCATGGTGAGAATTCTCGCATTTTTCTCTTCTCCTCTTTGTTTCTTGGAGTCGCTCTTTTGTTGTTAAACATTTGTTACATTAAAAATTATAATTTTTTGAAATATAATAGTAATAATTTCTTTTGTATTTTCATTTCTTTTCTCTCACAAAATTTATAAACTAAGCAGAGCATTTTAAGTCCATTAAAATTTTAAATGGTGACTTGCTGTAACGGGATGGTAATAAATTTCCATTACAACATACTCGTTTGCTGCAAAGTTCTTAAAACACATGCCTAATGATCAGAACACATCACAATTTTGTATTGGACAACTCAGTCTTGCAGGGGCGGTCCTGAGTATTTGGAGGCTCGGGACGAACTATTAAACGGGAGGCCCTTATATGGGGGTTCAGGGGCAGCGTACCCGAGGTAATTTTTTTTGGGTCTACTTATACATAATTGACAAATGTTTTAGGGTTTCCTTATACATAATTGGCGATTTTTTTGGGATCTACTTATAATATAAGTCTATTTGTGAAACTTAAACATTGTATGATATCTTTTAAAATTCTAGAGGGGCCTATTTCTAAAACTCAAAAAATTCTTACACTAAAAATGTAATTTTTAAAATTCTAGAGCATTTACTTTTGAATTTTATATACATGTATATCAATATATATAGTTGATGACACTAAATTGGGCCTTGGTAGAGGCTTAAATATAAAATACTAAAAATCTTAAGATAAAAATATAATTTTAAATTTTTATAAGAACCCTCAAAATTTGTGAACTTAAGTGACCCGGGACGGTTGCCCTTTAGACCCCTTTGGGCCAGCCATGCAGTCTTGTGTCTTCTGCTAGTAAGTAGTTGTGAAGCCTTAAAGTCATATATGTTTTTTTTTTTTTTTTTTTGTTTTTTAAGATGTACTTTACTCAATGAGCTGACAGAAAGATTAATCCCAAGCAATTGCCTTAAAAGTGTCTTTGGAATAAAACAACAAAATACAAGAAAAAGTAAATTTCACATAAACCCTGGTACCGATTAAACTACTCAACCCACATTTGTCTTGACATTGCAAAATCAAACCATTCGACTAATTTGCCAATCAGTGGCTCTAATTTAATTAAAACAAGTGGTATATACCCGTGCAATGCATAGGATCTAACATTTTAAAAATAATTTGTAAAATTATTATATTAATTCTATAACAATTGTGAATGTGTTACATAAACTACTAATGAACTGCTTATAGAAGGAAAAAAAAATGGTATATCACACCTTAAAATTGGAGCACTACAAAAATTTGAAGGACAAAATTTTCAAATCATGAAAATGCCCAAAAAACCAAAGATTGAAATTGGTCAAATTGATTGGAATATAAAAATGTCTAATCTACTTAATCCATACCATATCCTACTAATAAGTTAAAAAATAAAAAAATGGTTCTACCATAGATTTTTACTCTATCTGTATCATATCTTATCTAATAAAATACACATCTTATAAGCATATTGATGGAGAATTAATGTGTGATAAAATTATGTATATAATAGAAGAGAATATGTCGTGAGTAAAAATTAAGTGAAAATGTTAATGAAGATTCTACTGGTTTCAAATTTATCAAGATTCAAATCAACACCTATGAGTTTTGAAGCTCCTAGTAGCATCACTCTTTATGTGTAAAACACACTCAAATATAGTTCATATATAACACAAATGTGAAAAGTAAATACAAATTTGTTCCACTTATACTGTTATAGAGAAATAGTCAACTCAAATATAGATATTTTAGTGGAGATAGATAGTAGAAATATACAGTTTATCTGCACAACCTCTCGATGTGAACCGCCATGAAAGAATATTCATTTTGCTTTATACATTAATTAATTAGGCAATCTATTTCTTTTATTTTTTTTTCCCTTCTTTTTAATCTCCCACTTTCATAATATACCATTAATCCGAAAGTTACATACAAACTTGTGGATCAACATTCCAAGAAGATAGTTAGTATGATATTATTTGAATTTAAATTAAATATGTTTGGTACAATTAAAACGATCTGTGATGTGTGTGTGTTTGTATATCTAATCTCCATATCTAATTAATCTAAATAAATTTCAAAATTCAAATCTAAAGTTAGTAAATATGTTTTATGTTATATGTAGAGCATTTAGAATTTCTATAAATTGTATTGATCTCTAAATTATACACAATGACTTATAGGCGCTTAGGTGGCAAAATGGAAAGTTTTGGCTTTCATACACTCCCTCCGTCCCAAATTGCTGGGCACTCTTTCTATTTTGGGCTGTCCCAAAATGCTTGTCCATTTTAAAAAGTCAACACACCAAATTTTTTTATCTTTCCTATTTTGCCATTTCTTTTTTCACAATTCCCACAAATCTTAGTTTATAGGGAAACTAAATTAAGGGTAAAGTTGAAAACTAAGAATATTTAAACATGAAAACAGTGTAATAAATAATGTTCCCTTAAAAAGTTGGGTTCTCCAAAAGTGCCCAGCAATTTGGGACGGAGGGAGTATATATATTAGATTAGAACATTTTTCATCGTAACTTAGCAGAATTTATCTTTTTCTTGTGATCTTAATTATACTAGACTTGTAGTTACATACTTTTTCTTATAAGGGAAACTTTAAAAAATGATCACCATTTTTACGCATTACAAATTTGAGTTATCTAACTGCATTTTTTTAGTCTGTATATCTTAATCAATATTCATAATCAAAACTTAACTCTAAAAAAAAGAAGAAGATAAAATAGAAAATTAACCTATTCCCCAACTATTCAATACGTTGCTATAATCTTCTTCGTATTTTCTAGTAGTATATTCTTTCATCTCTGCAATAAGAAATATACTGGTTAAAAATAAATCATATAAAGTGCTACGTGAAAATTTTGTGTCACGCCCCGACGTAGCATAAATAAGAAAATCGTTTAATTTCCTTTATGGACCCGTAGGTCGCGACAGTTTGAAGGATCGATTCCTTCCCAAACGTCGAACAAACAAAACATAATAATCAGAGCAGAGAAATCAATGCTTATAAAAATTTTCTAACTTATTACATATTACAGCACGGGGTCATCTAAAGGCACAAACCGCCTTGAAACAAAACAATAACTTAGTGTCTATTACAGTCATCCTTAAAACAAAACAGTTTAAAACTTAAACATAAAACTTAAAGCATATAATTAATAAACAGTTTCTCTCATTCCAAAAGCAGACATTCTCAATTAGCATAGTCGTACGATTCCTCCTGGTTATAACCTGAAAAGCCTGGACACGAATGTCCAGGACGCATCAACGTCGTCAGCTTCGAGAAGCTGGTGAGTATTAAAAACATAACTTTAAATGTAAAACATACTCATTTACCGTTTTCCAATTCTCATTTAAATTCACAAGTTTATATTTTAGATAAAGAGCTTGTTTAGAAAACAACCACAACATTATTTAAAAGATAAATTCACACATATGTGACCGTGTATGAGAACGATGCACCATCTCATATGACAGACTCTTTTCTCTCTACAAAACCCAACAACCCACTATCTTACTCCTGGTATCTTTGAAACACTAAGATAGCCACACTTTACCAACGGGGCGCCAGGGAGTGTCCAGTTTGCCTCACACTTTGGTCCGGGGTACCAGGGAGTGTCCAATGCCTCACACTTTGAATACCCTAACCGCCATGCAAATACCGGGGCAACCCCTCACGCAGTATCCAGACTCGAGTATCAGGGAGTGTCCGTAGGCCACACTTTAGCACTACCATGGGTGCCAGGGAATGTCCAAGTTCGGCTTCACACACTTTAACGCTTCCATGGGCGTCAGGGAGTGTCCATATTTGCCACCGTCGCATTTCAAAGATACCTTCGCCACAATCTCAACCACAGCCACAACCACAGCCACAACCACAACCACAACCATAACTACAACCACAACCACAAACTACAACCACAACCACAAACTACAACCACAAACTCAAACTCGTACTCTTTCCACACTACCATTACTCTTTCCACACCGACTGACACCCACATGCATGTACCACTGACCCCACATGAATGATATACACTTAAACATAAGCAAAATGCGGAATTAAACGGATAACACGCGTACGGGGATTAATACTTGTAATTCCTTTCCTTAATCAAATCAAACGTAACTAATAGCATTCTGTATTAATAAACTTTCCAAACAGAACCTTAACAGTACTTAAAAATTGAACCAAACAGTCCCTAAATACAAAACAAACAAAAACCAGAATCTTCCAGAGGTCGCGCGCGCGGATCGCTCGCGCGAAGGGTCGCTCGCGCGGTCCGCTCGCGCGATAAGTCCAATTTCCATTTTATATATACTTTCCTGTCTACCTGAAAAAGCCAAGGTCGCGCGCACGGATCGCTCGCGCGAAGGGTTCCTCGCGCGACCCTCGCTCGCGCGATCTGCCTAAATTTCATTTTATATAAATAAACTTTTCTATCTGCCTGGAGACGCATGCCTCGCGCGCGCGGGTCGCTCGCGCGAGGGGTCGCTCGCGCGGGCCGCTCGCGCGATTCTCGCGCGCGCGATCGTGGCGCGAGATGAAGCTGAGGCTTCTTCTTCTCCGCAGAAACTGCTCTGTTTCAGCTTAAGGGGTCCAAATTGACCCATTTTCGAAATTGAAAGTATATGGGGCATATAGTATATGATTCTCTTCGGTTTTTCACAAGGATTAAGAATCCAAAGTCAATTTAACACCATTTGATCCATAGCTCTCCAATTTTATGAAAAACTAAAACATGTCAAAACTAATTTTCTTACATACTTTCTTATGTGAACAAATTAAGGCCTAATACTTGAAACATGGCATGTAGGATGTATAATCTTTCATATTTCATTTTAAAAACGGATTTTGGTTGAGTTTGGAAAATCTTGATTTTTCAAGCTATGAACTTCAACGTACAAACATCAATGGTGATTCTGCAAATTAACTACCCAAATCAGAAAATAAGGAATGGATTACATTATGAGTGAGTTAGTAATACTCACTGTGAATAAGAGTGTAGAGATAAGTGTTGAGAAAGAGAGACCAAGCAAAAAATCCACTACAAGCTTAGCTATGGAGATTAGAAGCTCTTCTCTCTACAAAATTTAATGAAATGAAGTTCTCTAAACTCTCTGTATTCTCTCAGTGTATGTGAAGTGCAGAAAAAGAATGTGTGTGTGTAATGAGAGGGAATGAAGTGTATATATATATAGAACCCAATAGAGAGAACTTGGGCTCCAAGAACAACCCTCTTCACTCAACAAAATAATTGTGATTGTTAATATCATAAATATCAATTATACACAGCACATATGTATATACGTATACACATATACACAGATTCAAAGCTGCAATTGTCTCCCAAATTGTTTGAAAGGTCATGTAGAGTACTAGGGGGCAACAAGCAAGTGTTTGGGAAATCAAGCTTATGGCCTAACAATCACACACACACTACAAGCACAACCAAACAAAGCACATCCAATGATGAGTTGCCATAAATGGAAATAAAGCAAATGTCCAATCAGTCACTTCCAAAATCTGTGGAAGTTTAGCACAGCGCGGACAGTTTTGGACATAAACTGGTATTTTCGGGGCGCGGTGGTCACCACAAAAATACAGGAAATTCATTTTAACTTAAGAATTGATTTCCTGGTTTCATAAAAATACTGATTGAGTCAAAAGGAAATATTTCCACCGTTTTAAAATACAGTTTTGAAATCCACACAGGTATTGCTAACTTTATAAAAATTGCAGTTTAACCCCAACATGAATTTTAATATGAAATAACACAAGGGATAATAATTAGAACATGAGAAATGTAATTAAATGAAGCAGTCAATATCAAATGAAATTAAATATGACAATGCAATTGCCAATTAAATATGAAAATGTAATTTAGAATTAAATGGAAATGCAGGTTATTACACCCTTCCTCCCTTAAACAGGATTTCGTCCCCGAAATCGAGACTAACTAGTCCTGAAACAACTCCGGGTACTTCTTCCTCATATCAGCTTCAACTTCCCATGAGGCTTCGTTCTCGTCATGGTGATTCCACTGAACCTTCACCAACGGGATATCCTTATTTCTCAGCTTCTTGATACTCCGATCCAGAATCTTCACAGGTCTCTCCTTGTAAGATTCGTTATGACTCGTCTCAATATCGTCATAACTAACCACGTGCGAGGGGTCTCGTATGTACCTCCTCAGCATACTCACATGGAACACGTTGTGAACCCCAGACATCTTCGGTGGTAGCGCGAGTCGATAAGCCACTTTCCCGACACGTTCCAAAATCTCAAACGGTCCGATGAAACGCGGGGCTAACTTCCATCTCTTGAGGCCGAAGCGTACTACTCCTCGGGTTGGTGAAACTTTAAGGAGCACGTGACTTCCAGCACTGAACTCCAAATCCTTCCGACGTCGATCGGCATAACTCTTATACCTGCTTTGAGCGATTCTCATCCTTTCCTTGACCAAGGAAATCTTCTCGTTGGTTTCTCTAACCATTTCGGGTCCCAACAACTCTGTATCCCCAACTTCTGCCCAACACAAAGGGGGACGACATGGTCGTCCGTATAATGCTTCGAACGGAGCCATACCGATACTCGTATGATAGCTGTTGTTATAGGCAAATTCAACCAACGGCAAGTGTGTCTCCCAAGATTCTTCAAAATCGATCACACAAGCCCTAAGCATATCTTCCATGATCTGATTAACACGCTCAGTTTGCCCATCTGTCTGAGGGTGAAAAGCAGTACTCATCTTGAGCGAGGTTCCCAGAGCTTCTTGCAGACTTTCCCAAAATCCAGAGGTAAAACGTGCGTCACGGTCTGACACAATTGACACCGGTGCACCGTGAAGTCGCACAACTTGTTGTATGTACATCCGGTTCATCTTTTCTACCGGGTATGTCATACTGTAAGCAATGAAATAAGCTGACTTTGTCAAACGATCCACGATTACCCAAATAGCGTCATGATTCTGTTGCGATCGAGGCAATCCTACTACAAAATCCATTGTAATGTGCTCCCACTTCCAACCAGGGATAGGTAGCGGTTGCAACAATCCCGACGGTCTCTGATGTTCAGCTTTGACTTGCTGACATGTCAAACACTTGGATACAAATTCGGCCACGTCTTTCTTCATACCTGCCCACCAGAAATTTCTCTTCAAATCTTTGTACATCTTAGTTCCTCCCGGGTGAACTGTATACCTTGATTTATGTGCTTCTTCCAGGATATCCTTCCTTAACTCTCCATCACCTGGCACACATAATCTATTTCTACACCGATATCCTCCATCGACTCCCACTTTCCATTCTGTCGGGTCTTTCTCTGACATCTTCACGAACCAGGTTTGAAACTTCTCATCTTCTTTGTGAGCTCCAAAAATGCGATCGATAAGAATAGGCTGTAGGGTAAGACATCCGAACAATTGTCCTTCTCCTTCTTCAGCACTCTGTACATCGAACTCCGCCAAGATCTCCAACGCTCGCCACTCTCTCACCATTAATGTGGCGATCGTCTCACGAGTCTGTCGACTCAGGGCATCAGCAACCACATTTGCTTTACCCGGGTGGTATTCTGATGTGAAGTCGTAATCTTTGATCAGCTCCATCCATCTGCGTTGCCTCATGTTCAACTCTTTCTGTGTGAACAAATATTTCAAACTCTTGTGATCGGAGAACAAATCAAACTTCTCACCGTAGAGATAATGTCTCCAAATCTTGAGTGCAAATACTACTGCCGCCAACTCCAAATCATGAATAGGATAGTTCAACTCATTCAGCTTCAGCTGTCTGGATCCATAGGCAATAACTCTGCCATCTTGCATAAGTACACACCCTAACCCTTGATATGATGCGTCACTAAAGATAGTGAACTTTTCATCAGGCTTGGGTATTGCTAGTACCGGCGCGGTAGTGAGTCTCTCTTTCAACTCTAGAAAGGCGCGCTCATGCTTCTCTGTCCACTCGAACTTCAGATTCTTCTTCGTCAACCCAGTCAATGGTGCAGCTATTTTAGAAAATCCCTCAACGAATCTTCTGTAATAGCCTGCGAGTCTAAGAAAACTCTGAACTTCTGTAGGGTTTCTCGGTCTAACCCAGTTGGACACAGCATCGGTCTTGGACGAATCTACAAAAATTCCTTGAGATGACACCTTGTGTCCCAAAAATTTCACTTCTTGTAACCAGAACTCACACTTACTGAACTTGGCATACAACTGATGGTCCTTGAGCGTCTGCATCGCAATCCGTAGATGTTGCTCGTGTTCTTCTCTTGACTTAGAATAGATCAAAATGTCATCTATAAAGACGATGACAAACTGATCCAAATAAGGCTTGAACACTCTATTCATCAGATCCATAAACACTGCCGGGGCGTTCGTCATTCCAAACGGCATCACCAGAAATTCATAATGACCATATCGGGTTCTGAAAGCAGTCTTAGGTATATCTTCCTTTCGTACCCTCAACTGATGATATCCCGACCTTAGGTCTATCTTGGAAAATGTCGTAGCTCATTGTAGTTGATCAAACAAATCGTCAATCCGAGGCAAGGGATACTTGTTCTTGACAGTCACTCGGTTCAATTCTCTGTAGTCGATACATAATCGTAGCGTTCCGTCCTTCTTCTTCACAAACAACACCGGTGCTCCCCAAGGCGATGTACTTGGACGTACAAAACCTAGGTTCTCGAGCTCTTGAACTTGTTCCTTCAATTCTAATAGTTCGGTGGGGCCATTTTGTAGGGAACCTTGGTGATCGGTACAGTACCCGGTATAAGCTCAATATAGAACTCTATACTTCTCTCGGGCGGCAAACTAGAAACATCTTGAAATACTTCTTCGAAGTCCTTGACTACAGGTATAGATGAAGCTGTCACCTCTGTACTGACGACTTCGATGTTAGCTAAACATCTCGTGAGGAACATATCTCCCAAAGGGTTACATTGAAAATCAAAGGGTTGATTCTCATTGTCGGGGAATGTAATTCTCTTCCTCGCACAATCCAACTTCACTTGATTATGAGAGAGCCAATCCATTCCTAGGATTATGTCGAACTCCTTCATCGATAGGACGATCAATCTCGCAGGGATTTCATGGTCTCCTAACCGTAGAGGACAATCCTTGCACACGTTTCCTAAACTGACTGCGGCTCCTAATGGCGAAGTAGCCTTCAAAGCTTTCTCTAAGCGATGAGGTAAGATACCCAATCTCTGAATTGTATTAACAGATATGAACGAAAGAGTAGCACCCGTATCAAATAACACTTTAATATGGGAGTTAAACAGAGTTAATGTACCTTCCACTGCTTGCTGATCAGGTTGAACTTCTCCATAATCTCCTTCTTCGTACACAGTTCCATCATATCCAGCGGCATCAGGGATAACAACATTCAAGCGAGTCTGACCCTGTTGACCATAAGTCACCTGCTTAGGAGCAGTGCAGAACCTACTGATGTGACCTGGTTCACCACAGTTAAAGCAGACTATCCCTTGCTGAGCAACACGCCTTGGTGCCTTGCAATCTCGAGCCAGATGACCAGGGTTGCCACAGTTGAAGCACTTTCCACTACTACTTCCTTCTCCTACTCGGGGTTGAGTTGGATAGGTAATAGCCTGGGTCTTCTTGCTTCCGTCAAAATTCCTCTTCTGCCCTTGGGTACGGTTCATTGGTGGTCTATTCCCAAAATTACCCCTCTGAGGCGGTCGAAAATCAAATTGCTTACGGTTCACTCGAGCATCCTCTTCCAGGTCGGTAGCCAAACCAACAAGTCCTTCAAACGATTTATCTAGGTGGCCGAGAGTTAAGCGACGAATCTGCGGTGTCAGCCCTTGATTGTATTTACGGATCTTCTTTTCATCAGTATCAACCAGGTGTGGAGCGAACCGAGACAGTCTCTCGAACTGTGTGGTGTACTCTTGCACCGACTTGGTTCCTTGCGTCAGATCCATGAATTCCTTCTCTCTTCTGTGCCTCTCCGTAGCCGGGAAATACTTTTCCAGAAATCTCCCCTTGAACGCAGTCCATGTCATTCCCATTGCAGCTCCATTCCCGATAGTAGCTATGACCGAATCCCACCAATCTGCAGCAGCATCGGTCAATTGAAACGTAGCCAATCTCCTCTTGTCCATCTCGTTGCACTGGACAGCTTCGAACATGCGGTCCATCTGTCTTAACCACTGTTCCGCTTTCCAGGGTTCCGCAGTACCCGCAAACTGCTCGGGCCTTAGTGCACGGAATCTGTCTAGCAATTTGTCTCCAGTTTGACGGTCTCGTCGGTTGTCATTCGTATTACCGATTCTTTCCAACCGTCTGATAAATGGTTCGAACATCCCCGTATGATCGGCAGCCTCGGGTGCTCCCTCGATCAAGTTTCTGTTCCTCCTTAGTCCTCCAGCCATTCTATGCATGATAGTGATAGTAGAATGAGGAACATGCATGCAACAGTACTATGAAGCAATTCAAATGACGACAATATCCAAAAGGGTATATTATATATAACTTCTTGTCAAGTTGATACAAAAGCATGTATGGTCAGATCAATGCCTACCCTATCTGTATGGGTTAGGATGCATGCAAGAGTTAATGTTACAAAAATGGGTCATTGCCCTACACTCTAATGTATGTAATTACAGCTGCAAAAAGAGATAGAGTTAACAGTCAAAAGTAGTTAATATTAACAAGGCGATATCTAAACGGTCAGTCATCGCCGTAGGTAGCCATCAACAGGTCAAGCGAGTCGGCCTAATGAAGTCGCTGAACATGGGAGGGGCCTGCCCCAAAGTTACAGCTATGAGAGGTCATCAGTGAAGCAGGTCCAGGAACATCTGCCTCAGGCAAGGCTGGCTCAAGTGCAAGTGCCTCCTCAAGGTCGACTGCAAAGTCGTCCCATCCTAAGCCATCCTCCTCGGCGTCCTCGGAAATAGGAGCGAACACAACGTCAACGTCACCGTCATCCTCAACAGCGGGGACGACCGGTGGAGGTACCTCTAGCTGTTCAAGGTGGGCCTGCACAACCTGAACCTCAAGGGAAAAATAGAAGGCATCGCTATTAACCAAGCGAACCATCTCAACGAGTACTAAGCGCTGGATCTCTATGAAGTAAAGGATCTCGAGGCGAGCACGAGACAGGTCGACCAGTCCTAATATGTGAATCTGATGCCAGAGGTCCAACTCGACGGTAGCAGCTGCACGCTGCCCAACAGCAGTGAAATAAAGGGTCGTCGAAGCCGGCACTATTGCTCCCACAGTAACCCAATGCCCTCCAAAAGCATCAGGTACAAACAGGGGCTGAGCTGGATCCATACCTGAAAAGGTGCTACTTAAGTCAGAACAAAATAATCTTAGGCGTTTGGGTTCTGAGTCTATCCTCCCTGTCGTATCATCGGGTGTGTAACACTTAATGGAATGTGGAATCGGGTCTATACTGGTAAACCCTAACCTGGCTAAACTATCTTGAGATAAATCATAACCTGGCTCTGATACCACTAAATCCTGTCACGCCCCGACGTAGCATAAATAAGGAAAGCGTTTAATTTCCTTTATGGACCCGTAGGTCGCGACAGTTTGAAGGATCGATTCCGTCCCAAACGTCGAACAAACAAAACATAATAATCAGAGCAGAGAAATCAAGGCTTATAAAAATTTTCTAACTTATTACATATTACAGCACGGGATCATCTAAAGGCACAGACCGCCTTGAAACAAAACAATAACTTAGTGTCTATTACAGTCATCCTTAAAACAAAACAGTTTAAAACTTAAACACAAAACTTAAAGCATATAATTAATAAACAGTTTCTATCATTCCAAAAGCAGCCATTCTCAATTAGCATAGTCGTACGATTCTTCCTGGTTATAACCTGAAAAGCCTGGACACGAATGTCCAGGACGCATCAACGTCGTCAGCTTCGAGAAGCTGGTGAGTATTAAAAACATAACTTTAAATGTAAAACATACTCATTTACCGTTTTCCAATTCTCATTTAAATTCACAAGTTTATATTTTAGATAAAGAGCTTGTTTAGAAAACAACCACAACATTATTTAAAAGATAAATTCACACATATGTGACCGTGTATGAGAACGATGCACCATCTCATATGACCGACTCTTTTCTCTCGACAAAACCCAACAACCCACTATCTTACTCCTGGTATCTTTGAAACACTAAGATAGCCACACTTTACCAACGGGGCGCCAGGGAGTGTCCAGTTTGCCTCACACTTTGGTCCGGGGTACCAGGGAGTGTCCAATGCCTCACACTTTGAATACCCTAACCGCCATGCAAATACCGGGGCAACCCCTCACGCAGTATCCAGACTCGAGTATCAGGGAGTGTCCGTAGGCCACACTTTAGCACTACCACGGGTGCCAGGGAATGTCCAAGTTCGGCTTCACACACTTTAATGCTTCCATGGGCGTCAGGGAGTGTCCATATTTGCCACCGTCGCATTTCAAAGATACCCTCGCCACAATCTCAACCACAGCCACAACCACAGCCACAACCACAACCACAACTACAACCACAACCACAAACTACAACCACAACCACAAACTACAACCACAAACTCAAACTCGTACTCTTTCCACACTACCATTACTCTTTCCACACCGACTGACACCCACATGCATGTACCACTGACCCCACATGAATGATATACACTTAAACATAAGCAAAATGCGGAATTAAACGGATAACACGCGTACGGGGATTAATACTTGTAATTCCTTTCCTTAATCAAATCAAACGTAACTAATAGCATTCTGTATTAATAAACTTTCCAAACAGAACCTTAACAGTACTTAAAAATTGAACCAAACAGTCCCTAAATACAAAACAGACAAAAACCAGAATCTGCCAGAGGTCGCGCGCGCGGATCGCTCGCGCGAAGGGTCGCTCGCGCGGTCCGCTCGCGCGATAAGTCCAATTTCCATTTTATATATACTTTCCTGTCTACCTGAAAAAGCCAAGGTCGCGCGCGCGGATCGCTCGGGCGAAGGGTTCCTCGCGCGATCTGCCTAAATTTTATTTTATATAAATAAACTTTTCTATCTGCCTGGAGACGCATGCCTCGCGCGCGCGGGTCGCTCGCGCGAGGGGTCGCTCACGCGATTCTCGCGCGCGCGATCGTGGCGCGAGATGAAGCTGAGGCTTCTTCTTCTCCGCAGAAACTGCTCTGTTTCAGTTTAAGGGGTCCAAATTGACCCATTTTCGAAATTGGAAGTATATGGGGCATATAGTATATGATTCTCTTCGGTTTTTCACAAGGATTAAGAATCCAAAGTCAATTTAACACCATTTGATCCATAGCTCTCCAATTTTATGAAAAACTAAAACATGTCAAAACTAATTTTCTTACATACTTTCTTATGTGAACAAATTAAGGCCTAATACTTGAAACATGGCATGTAGGATGTATAATCTTTCATATTTCATTCTAAAAACGGATTTTGGTTGAGTTTGGAAAATCTTGATTTTTCAAGCTATAAACTTCAACGTACAAACATCAATGGTGATTCTGCAAATTAACTACCCAAATCAGAAAATAAGGAATGGATTACATTATGAGTGAGTTAGTAATACTCACTGTGAATAAGAGTGTAGAGATAAGTGTTGAGAAAGAGAGACCAAGCAAAAAATCCACTACAAGCTTAGCTATGGAGATTAGAAGCTCTTCTCTCTACAAAATTTAATGAAATGAAGTTCTCTAAACTCTCTGTATTCTCTCAGTGTATGTGAAGTGCAGAAAAAGAATGTGTGTGTGTAATGAGAGGGAATGAAGTGTATATATATATAGAACCCAATAGAGAGAACTTGGGCTCCAAGAACAACCCTCTTCACTCAACAAAACAATTGTGATTGTTAATATCATAAATATCAATTATACACAGCACATATGTATATACGTATACACATATACACAGATTCAAAGCTGCAATTGTCTCCCAAATTGTTTGAAAGGTCATGTAGAGTACTAGGGGGCAACAAGCAAGTGTTTGGGAAATCAAGCTTATGGCCTAACAATCACACACACACTACAAGCACAACCAAACAAAGCACATCCAATGATGAGTTGCCATAAATGGAAATAAAGCAAATGTCCAATCAGTCACTTCCAAAATCTGTGGAAGTTTAGCACAGCGCGGACAGTTTTGGACATAAACTGGTATTTTCGGGGCGCGGTGGTCACCACAAAAATACAGGAAATTCATTTTAACTTAAGAATTGATTTCCTGGTTTCATAAAAATACTGATTGAGTCAAAAGGAAATATTTCCACCGTTTTAAAATACAGTTTTGAAATCCACACAGGTATTGCTAACTTTATAAAAATTGCAGTTTAACCCCAACATGAATTTTAATATGAAATAACACAAGGGATAATAATTAGAACATGAGAAATGTAATTAAATGAAGCAGTCAATACCAAATGAAATTAAATATGACAATGCAATTGCCAATTAAATATGAAAATGTAATTTAGAATTAAATGGAAATGCAGGTTATTACATTTTGAGAGATAGATAGATAGATAGATAGATAGGAGAGAAAGTGAATGTGGTAGTGCTCAACCAAAAAAAAAAAAAAAGATTCCAATGTCGAAGTAACACATGAAGGAGAATCGTATAATAAAAAGAGTCCAACGTTGAAGTAACACGTGAACGAAAATCATATAATAGATATATATATGTATATAGGGTGCAAACGGTTCAGTTCGGTTCAGTTAGTGTAAATTTTCGGTTCGATTCATTTCTTTAAAATGCATGAAGTGTTTAAAAACTAGTTCAGTCAGTCCGGTCGATTTTGTTACACTCCTATATGTATATACATATATAAATAGGTATAGCTAGATAGATGGTTGGAGATGAGTTCTTCAAAACACTTGTGAAACTTCCAATCACAATGCTAAAATTAAGAAGTTTGTCTATGAGACTATCTACACCTTGTTTATGACTTTCCATTTGACTTGATATGTAACCACCGTCCATGAGTTACTGACTTTGATATGTATTCCATTATAGATGGAAGACTAAGTCTAAAGTTGCTGAAAGTATTTATATGTTGGATTATTAGATGAGTTATCCAAAATTGAAATTGAAATTGAAATTCAAATTAGTTATAAATTAGTCATATAACTATAAATAATCAAATTAGATGCAATTTTCTTTAAAAAAATAAAATTCTAAATTATAAGAGAGTGCCACATGACGGAAGTAAAAGCTTTCGCTTTCATATATACTAGCATTGGAACCCGCGCTATGCGCGGATTTGTATGTCATACCATTCATGAAATATTGGTAATGAATATTAATGGCATACTGGACCCTTTTTGAGATACATAATAAAATGGATACAAACACGAAGAAAAAAAAATTAAAATAGAAAAGAAAATATATAAATAAATAAATAAAACAATTTAACGCCGCATTGGACTGGCTTTTTTGTTTTTCATGCCAAAGATAGTCCGAACACGTGGCCGATTGTTAAACACATATATGTACTTGATCATGTACTGTGTGTAACAGAGAGAACTCTGCAATACCCCTTGATGTACCCATTTTGGATTAGAATGTGTTCAAATTAAAGTAGTTACATATATATGTTACGAAGACAACGTGAAAAATACGCCACACTCTATTTTGGCTATCGTATAGGTGTTGGTTGTGTACGCGACACCGACTCTCTGTGAACACGTGTCGGAGATTTTAAATACCTCTGGATTGTTTATTCTTCTCTTTTTCTATTCTTTTAAAATAAACATAAAAGAAAATTTAGGATTAAAAAAGATAAAAGAAAATATATGCTGAGACCAAATCATTTGACAAATATGCAAGTAACGTAGTAGGTAAAGTATGAGTGTTGATAAATGATGATTAATGAAGATGTTTTTGAATTTTATTTATCGACTTTGTTATTATACTAATGATGTCATAATATTGTTGTAATTTATGTGTTTTTATACCAATTTTTTTTTGGGTAATCGGGGGTGTCCGGGCCAGTTTGCACGCACCTCGACTAACCCCCGAGGTCTTGGAGTCAACGGATGAATTCCCCAATGTGGCGCTCCCTATGACTCGAGCACTAAACCTCTTGGGTAGTACACCCAAGAAGCTTACCACTCGGCCACAAGGGATGTGGTTACCAACTTTGATTAGACATGATAAAATATATATATTTTTAAAAAAATTCTCCATCATATTTTTTTGACAAATATCATGTCCATGAATTCGTGTCACATCGTACCCGTATTGCATGTCCGCTTCGGTGGGAAACGACTTAGGTGCTGTGAGCTCAGTACTGTGCGTGCTGTGCACACACAGTTTGCACAGTAAAACTGCCCAGTTTTAAAAAACTGCTTTTACAAAAGCAGTTTTACTGTGTAAACTGTGTCTTGCACAACACGCACAACACTGAGCTCACAGGACCGAAGTCGTTTCCGCTTTGGTGCTTCTTATGTCAACATAATACCATATATTTCGAATCTAACATAATATCGTATGTTTAGAATATTCAAACAACAATCACATAATTTATTTAGCAGACCACTCTGTGCGACTATATTTACCAAATATTGGAATGCACTATGGATGTGCTTTCCAAGGACATCCCAAGCAAATAGGTTATAGACAACCTTTGCATTTCCGGCCTCGAGATATATATCAGATCTCCAGAGAGGAGATGACCAACCAAAAAATCTTCTCCAAGTACAATTCACTTGTTGTAGAATAAGAAAGGTTGTTTCTTGAATAGACATTCCCCTTTAATATCCCCATACACATAATTAAAATGACAGTATTAATGCTTACAAAATTCAAAATTCTTAATTCATAAAATTAATACTGCCATTTAATCCACTTATGTGTAAAAGTTATTCAGTGAGCCCGTCATGCCACATCAGCATGCTAACGTGGTGTGACCAATTAATCGTAACCATCTATTTTTCCCTTCTTTTTAAGGAGATCATGATAAGTGGTTAGTGAAATTTCAAATGTTAAATTTGATAACCACTTGTCATGATCCCCCTAGAAGGAGGGGGCAAGTGGTTGGTTGTGATTAATTGGTCACACCACATCAGCATGCTAACATGGTGTGACGGGCTCACTAATAATTTCTCACTTATGTGAGGCTAATTTGAACTCTTAGCTCCTTTGGGAAGCTATTTTAGGATTAATTGCCTATTTGAGATTAATTTTGACACATAACTCTCCTATGTGGGGCTAATTTTAATACTTAATCCCCATCTGGGGTTATTTTGAGAGAAATCTTAGTAGTTTCACTTTAGTCCAAAACCACAAAGGGGGTTGAGTGTCCCACTTTTGAACTACAGTGGAGTAAAGTGAAAATGAGCCTAACCACAGGAGAGTAAAATGTAATTAACCCTTTATGTTAACACCATTCTTTTTTCTTTCAATCTCTTACTTCTTTCTTATTAACTAAGCAAAGATAAATATTTCTTTAATATTTTGTTGCGCTTTCCCTTAAAAATCAGTTAACCAAACACATATAAACAACATAGGTGGTTTGAGGTGATCACATAGAACTAAACAAACATATATTTGTAATGTCTTTTAAGTATATATATATATATATTAATGTCTTGCACTCGAACACAAAGACGGAGTATGTAATTTTTAGATGCAATTTTTTTGCCCGTAGATGCAATTTTTTCAGTTTAAGAGATAAATATATGGATGTAACTTTTGTCTTTCACTCTTTTCCCATAACCAAACAGAGAAGGATTTACTAATACGAATTGATGCTGACACAATCAAAATCATCCAAGAGACTTTGCCCCCAGGAAAAAAAAAACCAAGGGAAAAAGATAAGTTGCTACACCTGGACCCATAAAAGTTCCAAAGCTAGAGTAACCCATCAAAACCTATCACCAAAAGAAGCAAAACCTTGAAATGCTCTAGAAAATTACAAGTAAAATCAAGACACATAACACCATAACAACTTCCAGGGCAGTCCTAGAAAAATTTCTCAAAACAGGGTAGACTCTCTCCTTACTCTCTCTCACCTAAAATTATTTTAACAGTTTATGTCATGGTAATTGACAACAATTGACGGATTTGGCTCAAATCTTAACACATCTATTGATTCTATGTGGTTCAAACCCCCATGAACGGCCTTTGACTTACTTTGCCCCCAACTTAACATTATATATCAATCTAGATTATAGTTATATTTCTATACGTATACACATGAAATATAGGTATATATACGTGGGCAATTTTAAGAATTAATTTATGAAATTTATGCATAAGTAAAGTGGGGGTTTGCCTAGTTTGAAGCCAGGGATAGGCAAAAGTGGTTGTAGCCAGAATTTTTGACCTCCTAAGGAGGCTAGGGATTCGAAAAACCCCCATAGGCCGTGTAAGATAGTTGGAGGGATGGACTTCTAGATGTACTTTAAAAAAATGTCCAGCCTGGTGTGAGTTTAGATCCTACCGCTACCTTGTCTCCTCAGGTGCGTGTGTTGTGGGGTCGGTGCACGTGTCCGGGGTTTGCCCCTTGTTCTACTCCGATAAAAATGACAATAAGTATCGATCCCGAAATCACGGAGGACATGCGGGGAATTTGTCCTCATATTCCAAAAAAAAAAACGTTGGTGTATATTTTGAGCAAACCCGCCCGCGATCTTGACAAAAAAGTAAGGGTTTGGAAGAGTGAAGAATATCTCCATTGCCTATTATGACCAGTATGAGACAATAGAATATATCCATTGAGATATTCTAATTGAGTCTCAAAAGAAAAGCTAATATTTTATTCCATTACGAATGATACACTGGTTCACCAAACTATAAATAAGTTTTAAAGGAAAAAATGCAGGGCTTTACTCTGAAACCACCTAAAGTCCTACAATCTTTCTACATACGAACACAAAAAAATTCAGGAAATGGGGCGGGGCAAATGAAACATAATTCGAAGATAATTCCTAATTTCCTTGTTAGCAAGGCATGAAACATATTCTTTATAATTTTTGCCAAAAATTATACTCTTCTAAATTAAACAATAAAAATAAAAATTAGAGAATTCAGAGAGAAACATAAGGTTATTTATTTACTGTCGGGCGCAAGAAGAGGCGATGAGAACCTAGGTCGACATCATGTCTGTTGAGACCACTTCATATCCACAATTTAATTCTTACTTAATCTTCAAAAACTCACACTTTGTCGAGTACTAAAACTCGGATTAAATTCACAACCGCGAAAACACGGATCTCGCTGTGCCGACAACCATGGAGATATTCTAATTGAGAGTGAAATTGGGGAAATAATCTTTGGGGTTGCCGTCGACAACTTGTCGGCAATGCTCCTCTAAGGAGAGTTGTCCATTTTTACCGAAGCTATTTGAGAATTTGTATCAAAAGAATAAACTGCTTCAGAGTCAAATTGGGGACAGAGATCGGTTGATAGAGAAGTCTGATCTTGATATATTAGGGCATTGCATGAGAGAGAGAGAGAGAGAGGTAGTTATGGCTTTGAATGGGGAAGATAAATGGCCGAGGGGCCTTGAATGGAGTGAGAGAGTTACTTGGAGAGATTAATGGCTGGGTAACTAATCGATCAGGAAAAACAAATAGAGAGACTGCGTACCGCTTATAGAGAGAATCAAACTCAGATTTTAGTAGATGAAAAAGGAGAGAGAGAGAGACGGAACTGGGGAATGGAGGGGTTGTTGTAACGTTAATGGGAGAACAATCTATTTGTATTGGTCAGTTACAGCCTTTTCTAGTCTAGGAATAACAAATCCAAATCAATACTTCCACCTCCTTCAGATCACGGATAAAGCATTATCATCCTCCCTTCAAACTTGTTTGCACACCCACTCCGAATCGCCACCGGCCTTCCCAATCCGAATTCGTTCCCATACATACATGTGTGAATCGCGGTGAGCTACCAAACAAGATGTGTGACACCGGTACCCGGAGAACGGGTTAATTATTGTGTTAAAATGCATTAATTAGTATAATTAGTGTATAAATGGATTGAGGGGAGGCTTGGACTCACCCATGTAAAAAGTGTTCAGAGAGGGACACTAGTTGGAAAAGTCCCCAGTGAGGCGGGACAGGTATTGAAATGGAACCCATCGAAGGGTAAATTAGTAATTTGCATTTTAAATAATTAAATGCATTTTATGTGATTACATGAATATTTGCTTATATGCTTTCATATTATATGTTAATGTATGTGTAGCATTTGGAACTAGTTTGGACACCCAAATAAGGGTATAAATGAAAAAGATTTAAAATTAGTAGGTGCGATAGCAATTTCACAAAATATGTGGGACCCACGTTGGGACCCATACGGAACTTAGACAAACACTCATTAAATAATTGGGTAGTTAATGGAATGTTTGGGGGAGTTCATAATAAGAACTTAAGAAAATTCGGGGGTGTAAGTGAAAAATGGGTAAAGTTGAGGTTAAAACACCTCATGCTTGTGCATGTATAGGTGTAGGAGAGAGGGAGACTCTCATTTCTGCATAAATTAAAAGAAAAGAAAAGAGAAATCATCGAGAGAGAAGACGGACCGTCGCCGACGTCGAAATCTTGCCGTTCCGTCGCCGCCGTTCGTCGGATTTACGATCCGAGACCACTTTCGGACTCGTGGAGGTGAGACGATCATTTCTATACCCTTAATTTCTGTTTAAATTGCTAGATTTTAGTAGCTCGTACTTAACGGTGAGACGTCATCTACCGAATTCTTGTAGGATTCTTGTTGGGGTAGAAATTGAGATTCAATTGGTGAAATTCAGCACTTCTCTAGCTTAATCTTGGGTAAAATCTGTGTATAAGGTGAGTTTTCTAGCCTAAAGAATGGTTGTGTTTAACTATGTTCAAGGCATCAATGATGTAGAGATGTAGAGAATGATCTTATTGTGTTGATTATTCATGTTTAGAAAGCATGTAGTTACTAAATTGTGAATTTCATGTTAGCTTTATGAAGATTATATGTGCCTACATGTTTATGTGCTTATATGTTTATGTGGTATTCAATGAGCACCGGGAAAATGATTCATTAGTTGGGAGTAATAAGGGTGGTGAAGAGGAAGAATCCGAGAAATACGGAAGTCCAAGGAATAGAAGTGGCCACGGGACCAAGGGAGGTCCCGGGTCTGAATGAATCATTGAACTGGTGACTCGGCGATTACAAAAATATGATTTATGTGTTTATTGTTGCGTTGCACATGTTTAAACATTCAGCCATGTTTAGAATTCTCACTAAGCGTAATGCTTAAGAAAATCGTTTTCTGTTTCTGTTGTGGTAAATAACAACCACCGCAGGTACGGAGCAATATTCGGAGAGGAAATAGCGTGCTCGGGAGTGGGGAAGAGATGTGGGGCTTGTAATTAAGTTTATAACTTGTAATATAATGTAACTTGTGGATTAGTATCCTTGACTTGTGGATTTAAGACTTGACTCGTGGTTGTATCCATGGAGTTAGTTTTGGAGTCCCATGACTCATATGGTGAATGTAAATTTGTAGAAACTTGTGTTATTCTCTATGTTGATAGTTTGAGTAAGAATGTGGAGGATTTGAAGTTTTCCTTGTAAATTCTACGTATGTCCTTAAGGTTCAACTATGACTATGGGTGAGATGGTTTTGGAAATGCTATTTGGAAAGTTTTATGCTTATGGTTGTTCATAGAAAGAGTTAAGATTTGATTCACTTGTTCAATTCAAATGAGGATACATTCATGGATTGAATGCTTGGAATTAGTTTTGATATGATTTCTTAATGTTCTATGGGGTTGGTTGTAGCTTTAAGTTCATTTCCAACAAGGTCTTATGAGATACAAATTCTTGACAAAAGTTGAACTTCAAAGCTTATTTTGATTCAAAAAGAGTTGAATTCATGAATGATTCTGATCAAATTTTGGTTGTGGACATGTGATACATGCTTGGGTAATGCTTAAACATGTTTATGAATGTGTTTGAAATGTTTTCTTAATGTCCCAAGAAGTTTGGTTTGGTTTGGGTATGAGTTGGATAGGTTTTGACAGTGTTTTTAAAAGTAAAAACAAGTTCTGGGAAGCCCGGATCGATCCGGGTTAATGAAGGGATCGATCCGGCCTTTTTCGGGGACATTCTGCTAGCAAAATGAGAAGATGGATCGATCCGCCCTTTTCGCGGATCGATCCGCATGCAATTTCACAGCACGTCCGCTTTTACGGAAACACGCATAACTCTTTCTAGAAAATTCGGATTCGCGCGCCGTTTTTTTGCGTTGGAACCGGGACTCGTAAATCTATCTTTTGGTATAAAATTTGATATACTTTATTAATGACCATTTTACCCTTGGGTCTGTTTTTGGCACAACAAGCTCTTTTTTGACCATTTTACTCGTAAATCATGTTTTTCCTTAATAACTAACAAGGTTTAATGTTTATTAGTGTATTTTGGGTGCGTATATTCTTGTTACACGTGTCCTAATCCACCGGGGCGGGTTGGGGTGTGACAAGATGCTACAAGGATGAAAGACTAGTATCATTTGGCTAACAAAAAAAAAAGAGACTCTAGCCATGACTTGAGCTACTTGCGCACTGCTTTGTCAGTGAGGTTAGTCACGGCTTGGTTGATCAGTTGCCATGCCGCCCACCCAAGATTGTGCTCGAGCAGTTCACCAGCAGTGGCTGTACCTGTTGTAAGTATGATACATGAGTCTTTTGAAGAGACACTATCTCTTTAAAGAGTTAATTAACCACACTCAGAACAAGTTTGTTGTTAGTTTCTAACACTTCTCGTCTAGCATACAACAAAGTCACCCATATATGTTGACTATTTTATATATAACTTAAGAGGTGGTTTGGGAAAACTTAGAAACCATCCTACAATATTTGTTATTCACTACTGAAACGATTATATTATTTAAGTGTTTGGTAAGTGAGTTTTATTGTAAAGGAAACTATGCTGATTTAAAATTCATTTGTAACTAAAACTGGTTCATTGTCAAACCGACATGATGTCAGTTTTTCCAAAACCAGAAAGAAAATAAACACATGTCTGAACTTGATTCTATTTCATACATTAATTCCCAAATTTGGTAGTAAATTTCTATGGAATTTTGTACATGATTGATAAGAAAATAGAAGAGAGATCGATCGAATTCGCATTACATAAGAGAGATTTAAGTCGTTGCAACCTTTAATTTTAGAGAATTCCTTTGTAATTTTAGAGAATTGTAGAAAATATTTAAAAGATCATCATAAACACTTGACCATGTCTAGTCTTCTTTCCCATTTTCTTATAAATAGGATCATAAGATTTTTTTTGGTTGCAAATTTGTACATTTGACAGACAAATCTGCATTAATTTATATTAAAATCAAGAAATTCTATACGCTTGTTATTTCATGATTAAGAATTCTATACCCTTATTGTTTCTTGATAAGTAATTGTTGTTCTAATATTGTTCCACAATATTATTGTCACTCATTGTTACAAAAACTATAAAAATGAGATTTTTTAAGTGGTGGACAACTCATTGGAACTGTCCAGATCGTATTGTAGCGTTTCGTAAAATGATAGTTTTTCAGTGATGTGACTAAACTTTTAACTTTCTAAGTGATTGAGAGATGTCGACAACTCACTAGAACTGTCCGTGAAATAACAACTCTGAGATTTTTAAGTGATGGGACAACTCACTGGAACTGTCCATCATATCTTATTCATAGTACTGTCCCTTCTATGAAATCCTTAGTGATAGTAGGTGTAGTCATTTTCAGTTTCAAGCAACAACACAATTCATATTCTATAAAAAGTAATAGGAGTTGCAAGCAACAGCACAATTCATACTCTATACTGTGTACTCAAATCTCCCTAGGATGAGAAGAGGTAGAGGTGGAGGGAAAAGTGGAGGAAGGGGAAGAAGGGCTAGTAATGCCCCTTCAATTACCGATGTATGGCATATATATTGCTCTTACACAGATCCTAAAGGGCAAACTTGGTATGGCAAAAGACGTCTTTTTGTCAACACCCCAATACCTTATAATTTCTCTTTCCCAATGTTGGCCACATAATCATTAGTGACGCTCACACTCGACTACCAAACAATGCAACCCTTATTAGAGATGATCTACGATGGACAAAATTGTTTAGTATAAGGTGTGAATGCAAAGTATATTGTCATTGGCATGGGTTGCCAGTACCAATTTCTCGCGCTGCTGATTTGATGCAAAATCCAAATAGGGATGATGATCGAGTCATATGTTTGTTGAAGCAAGAGATTCGACAGATGAAACGATGATTGCATCATTTTCGTCCAATCGAAGATGCAAAAAAGTATTACGACCCACCAATCTTTGCCATACAAGATATTGAAGATGATCCATGTTACGCTGATGTATATCCCAATCTACCGAATTATAGTGAAGATGATGTTGATGGGGATTTTCAACGTTTTCTTCCTGAGTGTCTAATCTGAGATGATGGATAGCCTTTCTGTTTCTATGAATACTATAGCGATCTATCTGGTTTGGACATCCTTTCTGAATGATGTTATGAATTCCATGATTAAGAAATATTGCTTCTTTAATGTTCCATGATTAAGAAACTATGTAGCCTTTGTTGTTTCTTGATTAAAAAATATGTTTCCTTAATGTTTCATAATTAATAAATTTTGTACCCTTGTTGTTTCTTGATTAAGGAATTATGTACCCTGATTGTTTCATAATTAAGAAATTATGTACCTTTGTTGTTTCTTTGTTAAGGAATTTTGTACCCTTATTGTTTCATAATTAATAAATTTTGTACCCTTATTGTTTCTTGATTAACAAATTCTATACACTTGTATATCATGATTAACAAATTTTGTACCCTTGTTGTTTCTTGATTAATAATAAGTAATTGTTGTTCTAATATTGTTCCACAATATTATTGTTACTTATTGTTACAAAAATTATAAAAGTGAGATTTTTTAAGTCATGGGACAACTCATTGGAACTGTCCAGATTCTACTGTAGTGTTTCATAAAATGACAGCTTTTTCAGTGATCTGACTAAACTTTCAACTTTCTAAGTGATTGAGAGATGTCGACAACTCACTAGATCTGTCTGTGAAATAACAACTCAGAGATTTTTTAAAGGATGGGACAACGCACTGGAACTGTCCATCATATCTTATTCATAGTACTGTCCCTTCTATGAAATCCTTAGTGATAGTAGGTATAGTCATTTTCAGTTTCAAGCAACAACATAATTCATATTCTATAAAAAGTAATAGGAATTGCAAGCAACAACACAATTTGTTGAAAAAGTGTATTTTTAAAATTTGGAGGGAAAGGTTGAGGGAAAAACTTTGAAATTTAGTTTTGAGTTTTGTCTTATTCACAAACTAACCCAAATGATATTTTGCTTGTCCCACATAGGAAAATTAGAGGAAGTGGGAAGGACATATATAAGTGGAGGTTGGAGTAATGGTTGGGCCCCTTGGGGGTACCAAGTTTTGTGAAGGGGGAGGACCTAGGCCCAATTGGGTTTACCACAAAACACACACACGCGCGCCGCCGCCACCGCCGCCCCGCCCCGCTCCGCTCCGGGCCGAGCTTGGGTGTGGTACTACTCCTATATATCTTTTTATACAAAATTTATTTGGAAAATATTTTTTTTTAATTATAAAGAGTTTATTTTCAGTTGGAGACCAAGTCTCCCAAAACAACTCCTCCACGTTTTTTTCTCCAGATTTTTTCTCCAACGTTCCCAGAGTTCTCTCCACGTTCTGCAACGTTAGCTTTCCCAACGTTCAGAATATATTCTATATATATGTACACAAACTGCTCTCATAAAAAAAAAACACAGACAGTTTTACAGAGAGAAAAAGAGTTACAGAAATTATTTTACACAGTTTCTATCTACAGTTTCTGAGCAACAATTTTTGAAAGGGTGTGGGTTTTTCGATCTTCCTCCGTGCAAGGATTTTCGAGACAGAGGCGATTTCTGGGCTGCTTTATCCTGGGGACGTCGTGGCCTTCATCCGAACTGCTTACACAACTTGGGCAGAGCCGCGAAGCGTCTTAAAGAGAGCGACTAAGTCCACGACTCATCCCAAGAAAAACGTCAAAGGCTACTGATATTGGTATAATTGTTCCTTTTAGTTTCTGCAGCAACAATTTTAAGACGATTTTACATCTGTCATGGAATCTTCAATGCTCTCTGTTACCCATGACCTCAACAAACCCTTCAAATTTGAGGGCCTTCACTTTAAACGGTGGAGGATGAAAATGATGTTTTTCTTAACTACAAAAAAATTGCAATCTGTTTGTCTTTCTGAAAAATCCACTGTTTCTGAAAATCCCACTGTTGCTCAAATCAGAGAGTCTGACATATGGAATGAAAATGATTTTCTTTGCACAAACTATATTTTGAATGGACTCTCTGACAGTCTTTATGACTATTATGCAAACTGTGATTCTGCAAAAAAAGTTTGGGATGCCCTTCAGAAAAAATATGACACTGAAGAAGCTGGAGCAAAGAAATTTGCAGTCAGCCGTTATTTGAAATACCAAATGACGGATGACAAATCTGTTGAAGCTCAATCCCATGAGCTGCAACAAATTGCTCACGAGATAATTTCTGAGGGCATGTATTTAAATGATCAGTTTCAAGTTGCTGTCATTATTGACAAGCTTCCCCCAAGTTGGAAAGATTTCAAAAATATTTTGAGACACAAAACCAAAGAATTTTCATTGGAAAGTTTGATAACTCGCCTTCGAATTGAGGAGGAGGCAAGAAAACAAGATTTGAAAGAACAGGTTCTTGTTGTTTCCAACAACAAGAAACCTCAAAATTTTTCTAAAAACAAAGCCTCTGTTGTTCTGAAACCACCTGCAAAAACCATGAAGTTTCAAAACCGGAATCAGAACAAGAACCGCAACAACAACAAGAATCAGAATTCGAAGCCAAATCAGCATAGGAACATACCCCCCTCAGGAATAAATGAAGCTGGACTGTTTGTTTGCTACAATTGTGGTAAACCAGGTCATATGGCTCGAAACTGTAGGAATCAACGACGAGTTGCTCCCCAAGCAAAACTTGCCAAAGAGCAGCTCGTTGCTATGATTTCCGAGGTCAATATTGTTGGTGGATCCGAGGGGTGGTGGGTAGACACTGGCGCCTCTCGCCATGTTTGCTATGACCGTGAAATGTTCAAATCCTATTCTGAAGCTAAGGACAAGAAAGTGCTGTTGGGTGATTCCCACACCACTACTGTTGCTGGTATTGGGGAGGTTGAATTGAAGTTTACTTCTGGAAAGACTGTCATTTTGAAGGATGTCTTGCACACTCCAGAAATGAGGAAAAATCTTGTTTCAGGCTATCTTCTCAACAAGGCTGGATTTACTCAAACTATTGGGGATGATCTTTTTACTTTGACTAAGAGTGGAGTGTTTGTTGGAAAGGGTTATGCAACTGAGGGCATGTTTAAATTAAATGTTGATTTTAATAAAGTTTCTTCTTCTGCTTACATGTTGTGTTCTTTTAATATTTGGCATGCTAGATTATGTCATGTGAATAAAAGGCTTGTGAAAAATATGAGTAGTTTAGGATATATTCCACAATTGTCCTTAAATGAATTTGAAAAATGTGAATTTTGTAGCCAAGCTAAAATCACTAAAACACCACATAAATCTGTCACTAGGGAATCTGAACCTCTTGAATTGATTCATTCAGACATTTGTGAATATGAAGGAATTTTAACTAGAAATGGAAAAAGGTATTTTATTACTTTTATTGATGATAGTTCAAATTATTCATTTGTTTATCTTATGAAAAATAAAAGTGAAGCTATTGACATGTTCAAAATTTTCCTAAATGAGATTGAAAATCAATTTAATAGGAAAATTAAAAGATTTCGTAGTGACAGAGGTCATGAATATGATTCTGATGAATTTATTGCTTTATATAAAATTAATAGAATCATTCATGAAAAAACTGCCCCTTACTCCCCTGAAATGAATGGAAAAGCTGAAAGAAAAAATATAACTTTTACTGAATTAGTAGTTGCTATTTTATTAAATTCAGGGGCAGCTTCTCATTGGTGGGGGGAAATATTATTAACTGTTTGTCATGTATTAAATAGAGTTCCTAACTCTAAAACTAATATTTTCCCTTATGAAATTTGGAAAAGGAGAAAACCAAATGTGGATTATTTTAGAACATGGGGTTGTTTGGCATATGTTAGAATTCCAGACCCTAAAAGGTCCAAATTAGCTAGTAGAGCTTATGAATGTGTTTTTATTGGTTATGCTATTACTAGTAAGGCTTACAGATTTTATGATTTAAAGAATCATGTTATAATTGAATCTAGTGATGTGGATTTTTTCGAAAATAAATTTCCTTTTAAATTTAAAAATAGTGGGGGTTCAACATCATATGATATGCCTAGATTAGTAGAACCAAATGAATATGAACTAGAACCTAGAAAAAGTAAGAGAGCCCGAATCGCGAAAGATTTTGGGACCAAATTTTATACTTACAACTTAGAGGAGGATCCTAACACCCTCCAAGAAGCTTTGACTTCTATAGATGCTGATTTATGGCAAGAAGCTATAAATGATGAAATGGAATCATTGGAATCAAATAAAACTTGGCACTTAGTACATCTTCCACCTGGTTGTAAGACAATAGGTTGCAAATGGATTCTTAAAAAGAAATTGAAACCCGATGGCACGATAGATAAATATAAGGCACGTCTTGTAGCTAAGGGTTATAGACAAAGAGAAAATATTGATTTCTTTGATACTTATTCACCTGTCACTAGAATTACTTCTATTCGTGTACTATTTGCTTTAGCTGCTATTCATGACTTAGTAGTACACCAAATGGATGTTAAAACAGCTTTTTTAAATGGTGAATTAGAAGAAGAGATTTATATGGACCAACCTGAAGGTTTTATTATTTTTGGTCAAGAAAATAAAGTTTGCAAATTAGATAAATCTGTTTATGGTTTGAAATAAGCTCCTAAACAATGGCATGATAAATTTGATAGTTTAGTCATCTCAAATGGTTTTAAAATAAATGAAAGTGACAAATGTGTTTATTACAAATTTGAAAACAACACTTGCACTATTATTTGCTTATATGTGGATGACTTACTTATTTTTGGATCAAATATTTATGTCATTAATGAAGTTAAATCTTTCTTATGTGCCAACTTTAATATGAAAGTTTTAAGAGAAGCTAGTGTAATTCTTGGAATTAATATTACTAGGTCCGAAAAGGGACTTTCTTTAGATCAATCTCATTATATTGAGAAAATTCTAAAGAAATACAATTACTTTAACTGTAAACCAGCATGTACTCCATATGACCCTAGTGTAAAATTGTTCAAGAACACTGGTGACAGTGTTAAACAAACTGAGTATGCGAGCATCATTGGTAGCCTCCGTTATGCTACTGATTGCACTAGGCCAGATATAGCTTATGCTGTTGGAGTACTATGTAGGTTTACTAGTAGACCTAGTATGGAGCATTGGCATGCTATTGAAAGGGTCACGCGTTACCTAAAAAGGACGATGAACCTAAAATTACACTATCAGAAGTTTCCCGCTGTCCTTGAAGGATATAGCGATGCTGATTGGAATACCCTATCAGATGACTCCAAGGCCACTAGTGGATACATTTTTTGTATTGCTGGAGGCGCAGTTTCATGGAAGTCTAAGAAACAGACTATATTGGCTCAGTCCACTATGGAGTCAGAGATGATAGCACGAGCTACAGCTAGTAAGGAGGCAGGTTGGCTGAGAAATCTGCTATCAGATACCCCTTTATGGGTGTAATAACCTGCATTTCCATTTATTCCTAAATTACATTTTCGTATTTAATTGTCAATTACATTGTATATTTAATTTCACTGGGTATTGACTGCCTCATTTAAATTACATTCTCATATTCTAAATTTTATTTAGTGAATTATTGCAAGCTAAGAATGTTGTTGGGGTTAAATTGTAATTTTTATAAAATTAGTAATACCTGTGTGGATTTCAAAGTCTGTATTTCAAAACGGTGAAAATAACTTATTTTGACTCAATCAGTATTTTTATGAAACCAGGAAATCAACTCCTCAGCTAAAATGAATTTTCTGTATTTTTGTGGTGACCACCGCGCCCCGAAAATACCAGTTTATGTCCAAAACTGTCCGCGCCATGCTAAACTTCCACAGATTTTGGAAGTGACTGATTTGGACATTTACTTTATTGCCATTTATGGCAAGTGATCATTGGCTTAGGCCTTGTTTGGCAATGCTTTATATGTGTGTGTATTGTTAGGCCATAAGTCAAGTTTCCCAAACACCTTAATTTGCCCCCTACATACCTATATGACCCCTAATCAGATTGAGACTTCATCCTATTACTTCTTCAGATTGTGTATGTATTTCGTAGGTGTGTATATTCTGGGTAATTAGTTAATTTGATAAAACAAATCAATTGTTGAGTGTACATCAAAGAACTTGGAGTCCAAGTTCTCCAACTTGCTATTCTATTTATACATCACATTACACACTTCTCAACCACATGATTGATCAAGCACAGAGAGTTTTTAGAGATAGTTCATAGAAGGGAAAATTCAGACCAATATAGAGAGAAGAGCTTCAATTCTCCATAGCTTACAAGCTTGCATTTGGAATTTCTTTATTGGGTTTCTTTCTCAAACAATTACTTCCATCTCTAATCTCAGTGAGTATTCTAAACTCACTACCAATGTAATTTCATGCTTAAGTACTGATTGTATATGTATATTGAAAATCACCATTGATGAATTTTGGTATGAACTTCAAAGCTTGAAAACATGGATTTCCAAAACTTAACCAAAATTAGTTTTGTGAATGAAATATGATAGATTATAGTGTGTAGAGTATATGGTTGTAAAATTAGAGCTTAATTCGTTCGTAGGAGAAAGTATATTAAGAATTAGTTTTTGACATGTTTTAGTTTTTCATTAAAATTCAAGAGAGATGATTTGATTCTTGTAAAATTAACCTTGGAATCTTAATCCTCATTTAAAAACAAAGAAAATCATATAAGATAAGGCTTGGTTGATCACATAATTGAAATGGGTCAAAAAGACCCCTGTTTTGCTGAAACAGAGAAGTCTGGGGGAAGAAGACGAAGCCTCAGCTTCATCTCGCGCCACAATCGCGCACGCGAGAATCGCGCGAGCAACCCGCGCGAGCGACCCCTCGCGCGAGCGACCCGCGCGCGCGAGGTAGGCTTCCCCAGGCAGACGTAAGAGTTTATATATATATATAAGTGAAAATTGGCTGGTCGCGCGAGCGAGAGTCGCGCGAGAACCCCTTCGCGCGAGCGATCCGCGCGCGCGACCCTGCTTTCCTCAGGCAGACAGAAAAGGTTATTAATAAAGGAAAAATGGGCTTATCGCGCGAGCGGCCCGCGCGAGCGACCCTTCGCGCGAGCGGCCCGCGCGCGCGAGGTAGTGCAGTTTCTGTTTTTGTCTGTTTTTCTGTTAAGGGACTGTTTGGATGAAATTTATATACTGTTAAGGCTCTGTTTGGGAATTTAGTTGATCAGAACTCTATTTGGTTATGTTTAAGTGATTTAAACATTGTAGTATGACTCATTAATTCCCGTACGCGTGTTGTTCCTTAATTCAGCATTTTTGTTTAAGTGCATACCATTCATGTGGGTCAGTAGTACATGCATAAGGGTGTCAGTCTGTGTGGAAAAGAGTAATGGTAGTGTGGAAAGGGTACGAGATTGTGTTTGTGGTCGTGGTTGTGGTTGAGTATGAGTTTGTGATTGTGGTCGTGGTTGTGGTTGTGGATGTGGTTGCGATTGTGGAAGAGGGTATCTTTGAAATGCGACGGTGGCAAATAAGGACACTCCCTGACGCTCATGGAAGCGTTAAAGTGTGTGAAGCCGAACTCGGACACTCCCTGGCACCCATGGTAGTGCTAAAGTGTGGCCTACGGACACTCCCTGATAACTCAAGTCTGGATACTGTGTGAGGGGTTGCCCCGGTATTTGCATGGTGGTTAGGGTATTCAAAGTGTGAGGCATTGGACACTCCCTGGTACCCCGGACCAAAGTGTGAGGCAAACTGGACACTCCCTGGCACCCCGTTGCTAAAGTGTGGCTATCTGAGTGTTTCAAAGATACCAGGAGTAGGATAGTGGGTTGTTGTGGATGTCGAGAGAAAAGAGTCGGCGAGATGAGTGTGGTGCATTGTCTCATTTCACGAGTATCTGTATTTATGAATGAACAACTTTTATTATATTCCTTGTTGTTTTATAAAGTGATTTCTTTCTGTAAATTAATAATGGAAAAAGGTAAATGGGTATGATTTACATTCAAAGTCATGTTTTTAATACTCACCAGCTTCTTGAAGCTGACGACGTTGATGCGTCCTGGACATTCGTGTTCAGGCTTTTCAGGTTACAATCAGGAGGAATCATACGACTATGCTAATTGAGAATGGCTGCATCAGGAATAAAGAAACTGTTTATTTTATGCATTAAGTTTATTTGTTGGAGTTTTAAACTGTTTTGTTTTAAGGATGACTGTAACAGACTCTAAGTTATTATTTTATTTTCAAGGCGGTCTGTGCCTTAGTTGACCCCGGTTTATAAGATGTAATAAGATAGAAAATTTTTGTAAGCCTTGATTGCTTTACTCTGATTATTACGTTTTGTTGTTTGACGTTTGGGACGGAATCGATCCTTCAAACTGTCGCGACCTACGGGTCCATAAAGGAAATTAAACGCTTTCCTTATTTATGCTACGTCGGGGCGTGACAATGGGAGAGACCGATACCAGCTGTCCTAATCCACTGTGATAGTACCGCGGCTATTGCAAAAATTGAGAACCGTTACTATAACGGCAAGAAGCGACAAATACGTCGCAAACACAGCACTATTAGAGAGTTTCTCTCTTCTAGAGCTGTAAGAGTGGATTATGTACGGTCTGAGGAGAACTTGGCTGATCCTTTGACGAAAGGACTAGCACGAGAGAAGGTTTGTAAAACCTCGAAAGGGATGGGACTAAAGCCCTTAGATAACTGAGTCACTTGTGATAGTAACCCACCCTATAGACTGGAGATCCCAAGAAATAGGTTCAAAGGGTAATAACAAGTCATGAAGTGATATGAGTAGAATCATGCTAATATATATATATGGGGGTAACACTCCAAGTCCATCCCTACGAAGCATGACATCCTGAAGGACAGAAGGTTGAGTTATTTATAACTCTTAATGAGATCTAAACTCCATTTGGAGTGGGATACCTAGCTACAGGAGTATCCTTGTTGGACTCACCTAGGCGAATGTGGAAGTGAGGCCGCTTCCTATGAAATTTTGGGCAAATTCTCTAGATCATTCGCTATACTGGGATATAAGCACACGGCCGTAAAGTGCTGGTTTTTGAACTTCACCCTAGTAGGACTGTGTGTGTGGTGTTGTCTGAGATAGAGTTCAAAACTACGGTTACTCTAGTATAATCGGAAGCACTATCACTACGTAAAGGTTCAAGTTGAAAAACACATTTACTTATGCACAGTCTTATGATACGTTGCTCAATGATCTTAAATCAATTTTTAAAATACAAGTGGGGGATTGTTGAAAAATTGTATTTTTAAAATTTGGAGGGAAAGGCTGAGAGAAAAACTTTAAAATTTGGTTTTGAGTTTTGTCTTATTCATAAACTAACCCAAATGATATTTTGCTTGTCCCACATAGGAAAATTAGAGGAAGTGGGAAGGACATATATAAGTGGAGGTTGGAGTAAGGGTTGGGCCCCTTGGGGGTACCAAGTTTTGTGAAGGGGGAGGACCTAGGCCCAATTGGGTTTACCACAAAACACACGCTCGCGCTGCCGCCGCCGCCACCCCGCTCCGCTCCGTTCCGTTCCGGGCCGGGCTTGGGCTTGGGTTTGGGTGTGGGTGTGGGTGTGGGTGTGGATGTGGTACTACTCCTATATATCTTTTTATACAAAATTTATTTGGAAAATAAATTTTTTAAATTATAAAGAGTTTATTTTCAGTTGGAGACCAAGTCTCCCAAAACAACTCATTCACGTTTTTTTCTCCAACGTTCCCAGAGTTCTCTCCACGTTCTGCAACGTTAGCTTTCCCAACGTTCAGAATTTCCCAACGTTCAGAATATATTCTATATATATGTACACAAACTGCTCTCATAAAAAAAAAACACAGACAGTTTTACAGAGAGAAAAAGAGTTACAGAAATTATTTTACATAGTTTCTATTTACAGTTTCTGAGCAACAATTTTTGAAAGGGTGTGGGTTTTTCGATCTTCCTCCGTACAAGGATTTTCGAGACAGAGGCGATTTCTGGGCTGCTTTATCCTGGGGACGTCGTGGCCTTCATCCGAACTGCTTGCACAACTTGGGCAGAGCCGCGAAGCGTCTTAAAGAGAGCGACTAAGTCCGCGACTCATCCCAAGAAAAACGTCAAAGGCTACTGATATTGGTAAAATTGTTCCTTTTAGTTTCTGCAGCAACAAAATTCATACTCTATACTGTGTACTCAAATCTCCCTACGATGAGAAGAGGTAGAGGTGGAGGGAGAAATGGAGGAAAGGGAAGAAGGGCTAGTAATGCTCCTTCAATTACCGATGTATGTCATATATATTGCTTTTACACAAATCCTAAAGGGCAAACTTGGTATGGCAAAAGACGTTCTTTTGTCGACACCCCAATACCTTATAATTTCTCTTTCTCCAATGTTGGCTAGATAATCTTTGGTGACGCTCACACTCGACTACAAAACAGTGCAGTTCTTCCTGAGTGTCTAATCAGAGATGATGGACAGCCTTTTTGTTGCTATGAGTACTATGGCGATCTATCTAGTTTGGACATCCTTTCTGAATGATGCTATGAATTCCATGATTAAGAAATATTGTTTCCTTAATGTTCCATGATTAAGAAACTATGTACCCTTGTTTCTTGATTAAGAAATTCTGTACCCTTATTGTTTCATAATTAAGAAATTTTGTACCCTTGTTGTTTCTTGATTAAGGAATTCTGTACCCTTATTGTTTCATAATCAATAAATTCTATACCCTTGTTGTTTCTTCATTAAGTAATTCTGTACCCTTAATGTTCCATGATTAAAAATATTGTACCCTAGTTGTATCATGATTAAGAAATAATATACCGTAACTATTTCATGATTAATAAATTATGTACCCTACTTGTTCCCTGATGAAGAAATTTCGTTTTCATTCTTGTCCCTTACTGTTTTCATATTTATAATTCACTAATCTTCTTCACTTTTTTTTTTGGGTACTAATATAGTAAGAACACTCTTATTCCTAAAAATGTTTGTAGATACATTGGACAAATATTGTTCCATTATTGTTCCATGATTAAGATATTATGTAAGCTTTTTGTAACCTAGTTGTTTCATGATTAACATATAAATGTTTGTAAGAAAATACATTTCATAATGTATTTCAATGGTGTAACTTATTTATTTTTACTTAACTAATTTTTTTTATACTAATAAAGAACACTAACACTCTTATTCACTAATATTAATTTTTTTTTCACAAATTAAGTAAGACAACTCTTATTTATTTATACTTCACTAATATTTATTTTTGTCACAAATAAAGTAAGAAATACTCGTATTTCTACAAATCTTACAATAAAAATAATTAAATACAAAGTAAGAACATACAAATGTTTACCTCTTTTTTTTTTGTTTTTATAACAACCTATTGTCTTCTCTCTTGTGCTCCAAAAAAATCTTCACATCTTTTTTTTTTTAAACAACAAACTATTGTCCTCTCTCTTGTGCTCCAAAAAAAACCTTCAACCTTCACATCTATTTATTTTTTCAACAGGCCACTGTCTTCTCTCTTGGGCTCCAAAAATAAATATTCTTTCTCCAAGAAATGGCTACAGTTAAATTGGTTTGGACAAGTAAAATTTTTCAAAATAATTCTAGGATTATAGTAGTTGGTGTGTTATCCTAGGATTTGTGTGGTTGATGTGTTGTTATGTAATAACAACCTTAAATTCTACAAAGGAATATTGGTATGGTACCACATTGGTTACATTAGGTACAAGTGTGTGCAAGTGTCACTTAAATTTTACAAAGGAACACTGGTATGGTACCACATTGGTTACATTAGGTACAATTATGTCCAAAAATTGTCCTCAGGAACAACTTTTCCTTATACAGAAACAAGTCTTATTAATACAGGAACAAGTGTTATTACACAGGAACAACAGGCTGCACCAGTCAATAGCGTATTTAATGCGCCCAACTGTCCTTCTTCTTAGCTGTACAAAGTCAACTTTTACCTTTATGAATTAATCCTAGCCATTAGATAAGCTTTATGAATTAATCCCAACCCTTGGTTGGAATGTATGGTACAACCCATACCACCCACTATTGTTGGGATGTATCACAGCCATTTCCTAATGTTTATTAAGTGGTAAAATTTTACTTACCAAATACAACATTTTGCACAAAGCAAAGAGTAGAGGCCAAGCAGAGTCTTTGCTTCTGCAAGCGTTGTATTTAATATGAATAAAATATAAAAATAGCACCAAAAATGAAAAGAAAAAAATGGATTGCAAACTAAGGTCATGACTAAAAGAAGAGAGAAACTTGTGAAGAATATTGAACAGAGTGTGCTCCATGCCTGGATGAAGCCAACAACACAAAATCGTACACACCTTAAGATTTTGTTAACACATTTGACTCATCAACTAGACAACAAAGTTGCATATCTTCTAGTGTAACATTTCAACACACAAAAATGTTTTTCTTTTTTTTATTTATTTAATTTATTTTTTTTTCAAAACTGAGAATAGAAATCACCTACACATTTGGATGTGTAATGCATCACTTGCTCTAAACATTCACATTGTTTTTGACCAAAAAATCACTGGGGCAAATGTTTAAAACACATTTTGTTGGGTGTGGATTATATCATAGTGGGTCCGTTATACTAATTTTACCATGGATCAAGTGGGAGTGTCCTGTGCATATATAGTGAAAACTTCTGCCGCTTTGTGCCTTCAACTTTATGTTATTCTTGATTATTGTTTACGTGTGTATTTATTTTGTTCCAACACATTCGCATCACATATGCACACAGTTTCATTTAAGCTAAAGATAAGAATGGTTAAAAAAACTACAACATGCATGTATGTGCGACTTGAATTTGGATTGAGTTTTCTTGATTAGTTGTACATTGATGAAGAGGAGACCCTTTTGGTTGTAATGCACTGAGAGCTCAAGGAGGTCCCATGGAGCAAAGTAAATGGGCTGTTTGGATTCTTCCTTTTCATATTGATGTTTTATAAAGCGCTCTGAAATTATCTTTGTAATACCACACCTAAGCAAAATAAACATTCTAATTAAGAAATTTTCTCACCACGTCCTTCAAGCAGGGGTGGAGCCAGGACTTGACTTGACTTCAGGGAGGCACATATTGGTTGGATATTCGAAGGCACCAAATGTTATTAGTAGAAATACGATGTCTTACAGTTGCAAAAATCAAAGCATTCAACCGTGCACATAGTATCTCAATTCATTCAATACATGACCTCCATGAACTCCTCATCAGATTCAAGTGCACTCATAGTCTCCGGTGAAAGGCTCACTTCCAAATCCATACTTCCACCTCCTTCAGATCCCGGGTAGAGGTTTACCTTCCCATCCAACTTGTTTGCATACCCACTCCGAACTGCCACCGCCCTTCCCAATCCGAACTCGTTCCCATATACATTGAATCGCGGTGAGCTTCCAAACATGATACTACAAGGATCAACGAATTGGCCCACTTGGTATATAATTGGAGAATCTAGCCACAACTCGAGCCACTCGCGCACTGCTTTGTCAGTGTGGTTAGCCACGACTTGGTTTACTAGCCATGCTGCCCACCCAAGATTGTGCTCAAGAAGTTCACCAGCAGTGGTGGTAGCTGTTATAAGTAAAAGAAATATGAAATTTGAGCCATTTGATATATGTGAGAGAAATTCTCTCTTTAAAATGTTAATTGACCGCACCCAAACAAGCTAGTTGAACGTTTCTAACAATTCTCGTCTAGCGTACAACAAAGTTACAAGTATATGTTGACAATTTTATAGATTAAGAAGTTGTTTGCTAAGACTTAAAAATCGTTTATGCAGTTTTTTGTACTAATAAACAATTGAAACGATATTCTATTATTTAAGTATTTGGAAGGTGCCATTTTGTTGTAAATGAAACTCTGGCGATCTAAAATCACTCTAAACTAAAACCAGAAAGAAAAGAAAGGTAGGCCTGAACCTGAACTCATTTCATACAGTCCCAAATTAATGTCATTAAATTTCCTATGAAAGTTTGTAGGTGACTTGTAAGAAAATAAAAGAGGGATCGAATTCGTTTGCAACCTTTGTAGTTTTAGAGAATCGTAGAAAACATTAATTTAAAGATCATAATAAACACTTGACCATGTCCAATCTCCCTTATCATTTTCTTACAGACAGGATTATAGTTTTTTTTTTCCTTCACATTTGACAGACACAAAACTGCTTTAATTAAAATCTAGAACAAATTTAATAATACCTTTCACACTCTGAACATAATTCCCAACATAGTCTTCAGACAAAGGTGGATCCAACCTTGACCTGTTATTTATAGACGTCTTACAACTGGTTTCCTGGCCAATTGGTAGGCGTCGCACCCGTGTCACACACCTCCAAACAAGCGCATACAAGGCCTGCAACGATGAGATCTTGTTTGTTTCACACTCTGCATTGGCCCTTGCTTTAAGTTTTTTCACGGATTCGGATGTAAAATGAAACATTCTCTCCCTCATTTCGGGTGCTTCATATCTACTTATGAATTGATCATGGTTAGTGTAAGGGAGGTTAATGATCAGACCATGACCCCCAGGAAACCAACGATTGTGAATAGGCGGACGTGAAATGGTAAAACTGGATCCCTTTTTTGTGTTATAAATGTCCGACCAGACTTCAAAGAAATGCCAGAATGAGGTTCCATCAATCAACATGTGGTTTATGGAACATCCAATGAAGATCCCATCAATAAGTTCCGTCACTTGTACGGATAACAGGGGCATTGTGTGGCCGTCGTGATTAACCGCCCCATTGTGATGGAAGAATGATTTGACAACTTGTGGCACGTAGATTGGAGAAAGAATGTCCGACACAGTCGAGTCTAGAGTCGCATATATAAATTTGGCTCCGGGGCTGTTTTGGCAATCGATAAATATAGAGTAGGTGGGAGGGTTTTCTTGTTTGAGTGTGGCAAGGCGGCCTGAAAAGGGATAGAAATGAACAAGGGCTAGAGAGAGAGAATGCTTGAGTCTTTCTAGGAAAGATTGGATTGAGTTTTCTTGATTGCACATTGATGGAGGCTTGATGAAGAGGAGACCCTTTTGGTTGTAATTTGCTGAGAGCATAAGGAGGTCCCATGGTGCAAAGTAAATGAGCTGTTTGGACTCTTCCAATTCATCTAGAGGTTTGATAAAGCACTCTGAAATGTGTTGTACTGTTGGAGTACTCATTTCAAAATTCATTGCTCTTCACTCAAATGTCTTGATTCGGGTACTGGCTATGGTATGTTTGGCCTTGATTTATAGATGAAGATTCCCCAAAAAAAAAAAAAAAAAGTATATAAGTTGGTAAGCAAGTTGGAATTGTCATATATAGAATTGAATCTAAGAGAAATAAACTGGTTTAAAAATAGTTTAATAATAAATATTAAAACAAGTTCTTAAAACATATGTAAGAAAGTTTAACTATATATATATATATTGTGAAATAATAGACAATTAACAATATGAATAGAATGGTAATAGCAATAAAAATACAATAAGTAATTAACAATGAACAATGCTAATAAGAATAAGAAAAAGCAACAATTAACAAAATTAAATAAATAGGCTTTCATATATTTACATTAAAACCAGCCTAAGTTTTAGATTTATTTACAAGTCTTTCAATTTTTGTTTAATTTATGAATGAATAAAAAGAAAATAATTTGTTTATTTTGCCCCCACCTATGTGTTTGTCTTTTTCTAAAATATCCACACTATGCCCCCAACTAATCATTTGTTGGGAGCACAGTGATCCAACCAATCCACATAGAACTGGGCAAAGGTTTCATGGTTTTTCTTTTCTCATTCAGAAGAAGATACCAAACAAACATGCCCTAGAGATATCAGATATATAAACCCCAACACCCATGTCCCCAAGATACAAAAATATATATATATATATATGTGAATATAGAAGACTCACACAACTATGCCACTGTTCAAGACTCTCTTCAATCGCTACGCCGTGAAGTTCAATCCCTTCTAAGAGGACTGACTCACCGTCGACACCTCCCAGCATTTTGGCATGTCCAGCCCTAGCTCTCTATTTTGCTTCGCTGTTGTGATTCTTCAATTTCATAAAAGATAAAACACTGTAAATTCTAATGGAGTAGTACACTCTCAAGAGTTGACTTCGAACAAACGCATTTTTAGTTCATTGAGGGTGTTTGGCACGAGGATAGTTTTGCGATTGCGATAGCTTAGTGATTGCTTTTGTGATAATAGATTATGGTTATTGTGGTGTTTGGATTAAGACTGTAAAGTATTGTAAAGTATTTATGATGATATACTAGATTATGTAAGTATTTGGTTACATAAATGTAAAAATGATTTTAATGTCCAAAAGACAATTGTATCCTTATATTATAAGACTATTATATTATTATTGTGTACATAATAAAGTTTAGTCATTGATACGCATTATTAATTATTATTAAATAATTATTTAGTTACTTAATCAAATAAGTAAATATATTAATTTGTTAAAAAATTATCAAAAAAAGTTAGATTTTAGCAATAAAGTTTGTTCTTATTAAAAACCTGTTGTATTTTGTGTTATGCAATGTGTTGTGTCTGTTGCATTACTCTTCCTTAATGGGTCAGTGTGTTGTCAGACTGTATTAAAAAATTAAAGCATTGGAAAAGTCTTTTAGGTGGTAGGGGGGGGGGGGGGGGGTGTAATTCATTGGAAAAATCATGGGCAAGTCATTTCACAAGGATTGACTTTATGCTTTGACTGCCTTTGGAATTAAAGCTGGGTTACCCCAGCTTGGCCAGATTGCTATTAAATCGGGCCCAAATCGTCACAGGCCCGCGATTGTGATACAACAAAAACTCCCAAACGGTCCACGTTTGGCTTTTGGCCCCAAAAACTATTGAAAAGCAAACAAAACGCTGGGCCAAACAGGTTCATTGTCCAACTTGGCGTGGTTTGAGACCCTCTTGCTAGTTTGTCTCCCTGGTTTATCTAGTATGTGTGTTGTGGAATCGGTGCACACTGATAAAAATGATAATAGGTACTGATCTTGAAGTTGTAGAGGACACGCTTGAGAATTTGTACTCGTATCTGAAAAAAATATATTAAAGGGGTTAAATACATTTTACCCCTCTGTGGTTACGCGCATTTCCACTTTCCCCCCTATGATTATAAAGTTGACACTTACTCCCATGCGATTTTGGATTAAAGTGAAACTAATAACAATTATCTCAAAAATAGTCCCACAACCACGTTTATTTCAGGGGATTGGGGGCAGGATTAGGAAGGATTGGATTAATAGTCCATTTTAATTAAATCATCCGATATTTGGGTGCGCTTAAAAGGAAGGGACGTAATAATAATCATTTTTAACTAAACGGTCCCCCCCATATAGGGGACTATCTAATTCGGGGTGGGGGGGGGGGGGGGGTGTGATATAAATTGTTCCAGGACTAACTATTAAAATGGAGTAATTGTCCAGTCCTGAGCTTAGCAGCCAAACATGGGTTTAAAATTAGCCCAAAATAGGAGAGTTTAAGTGTCAGAATTTATCCCACATAGACAGTTAACTCCAAAGTTAACCCTACAAAAGGGTTAAGTGTTAAAAATTAGCCTCACATAGTGACATAGGTAGGTTAAATGACAGCATTATCCCCCTCAAAGGGGATTAACCCCAAAATTAACATAAAAGGGGGATATTTTGGCCAATTTTAGATTTTTCGTCAGTTTTGAGGAAAATATTAGAAGTTTCACTTTAGTGCGAAAACCACAAGGAGTTAAGTGTCAACTTTTGAAACACATGGGGGTTAAAGTGAAAATGGGCATAACCACAAGGGGTGCAATGTAATTAAACCTAAATAAAACCAAATGGAAAGACTTGTAAATAATTTTAGAACTTTTGTTGGTTTCAATGTAAATAGGAGCTCGTTTATTCCTTAAACAGTAAGAGCATCTGTGGCAGTAAAATTGCTATTTTAGCTATCCACTATTTAATTTTCAATTCTAGCAGTACAACTCTTTATTTTATCTAGTCATCTTAATACTTTGTTTTATTTTTTATGATCGAGATTTGTGCTAATTGAATAATAAAATATTTAAATGTTGAGATTTGGAGGGAGAAAATAGAGAGTCATTCTTGGCTAGATATATTTGTCTAGTTAAAATGTTAAAATGTTAAAATGACAAGCCATGTAGTTAGCTGCTGGAGCATATAAAATTATCTCTGATTAGCTATTTTGTCTTCAAAAATGAAATAGATAGTAGATCGATCTGCTGGAGATGCTCCCTAGTTTTTTTTTTTTTTTTTTTTTTTTTTTTTTTTTTTTTGAAAAAAATGGTTAAAACAAAAAACAAACGAAAAATTGTACATGACTACAAGGGACATATCTCATGATATTACAATAAGCGCAAAACCATAAAGTGAGCAGTGAGGATGAAAAATATCAACAAGCCTAGATGTAGGTGTCTCAAAAGAGTAATAATTCACACACAATTTTTTGTTCACAACTTTAAAAAATGTCTCTCTCGCGTGTGTCACTCCTGTGTCACTGTGAAATTCATTGACATTATAAGAGAGAGATAGACACATTTTTATATTGTGAACAAAAAAATATATAAAAATTATGTGTGAAGTAATATTCGACTCAAAATAAATCAGCCAAAACAAAGCATCCACCTTACACCTTGAAAAAAAAAAACACAAAAAAACAAAAGCAGCATGCTCCATTTAGAAAATTCTTAACATGTGAGACATTGAAACTTCATCATCCACGTGTCAAATGAGGTAGCTAAGCCATGTGCTAAAGAGTTGTCATCCACAATCTTGAAAGAAGTGTTCACTAATGCTTTGCAAAATTGAAGTACAAAACCACTGTAAGCAATTATCCATCACGTGAAGAGGACAGAACATAGCAAAGCAAATGCACACCTGACACCACCACTCTCACACGCGCACTGTGCAACACACCTCACCATCAAGTCAACATCCATTTCTATGTTTATATACAAAAAGTACAGATTTAACACAACCACCGCCCGTACGCCAATTTGTGAATAAATATGGATCATGTTTGGGTGGCAGAGCGCTCTTAGACCATCAGCTAAATCTTTTCTATGTTTTTCTATACAATAAATATGATTTAGCTCCCCCAAAGTCATTGAACTTCAATACAGGCTGTACCAAATTTTAGAATCTGCAGACACAAGCACATGATTGAGTACTGTCAAACACAATATGAGGTATCCGAAAGAAGGCAATATGTAGTATATAATATAGCAATCAAATCTCTTGTAGTCTAGTGGTAGGTGGATCAAGACATGGGATTTTAATTTTGAATTTGAGACTTCACATGAGTTGTGTAAACAAGTTGAAGGGATAGATTTCAAGATAAACAATGTTCAACTTAGTGTGGGTTCAGATCCTATCGTTAGCTTGCCTCCTTGATTTACTTAGTGCGTGTGTTGTAGGGTCGGTGCACGTGCTCGGGATTTGCCCTCTGTTCTACTCCGATAAAACGACAATAGGTACTGATTCCGAAGTTGCGGAAGACAAACTGGGAGATTTGTTCTCGTATCCGAAAATATATATACATATATATAATATAGTAGGAATGCTTTGATGATTGAAAAATTCTATGATACATCCTAGTCGTTTTGAGTGTCAACTTATGTCTCAAAAGTATAACTAGGTAGTAATATGCGGTAACTTTGAAAATCACTCTAATTTTAAAAGCAAAGTAATTTTTAAAGTTACCACACTCTGGCATTTAATTACACATTTGAGAAATCAGTTATACACAAAAATTTTTGTATGATACAATCAAAACTACTAGTATGTAGCATAGAATTGTCTTGATAATTATGATATTTTGGATGCTTGAAGTGTGTTATTATATGAGAGTTCATAATTATTCCTACTATCACAAATAATTAACTCTAAATTATTCAAAAATTTGAAACTCTGAATAGTTTTAACACGTTATGCATTCCTCTCCTCTCTCATTGGAGTCATTCCCCTTCTTTCAAAATTCTATTTCTCCCAAAATTAAATAAATAGAAAGACCAATGAATCTGCATGCCTTATGAGAGGAGGATTACCCAGATTTTATAAGAAGCACATGCAGGTGCTCTATTCGAGTGACGTGGGATATCCAACATACTAATTACCAGCAGCGACAAAGGCAAGTCCATCAAGGGGGTCGAGCCCAACCTCCAGGGGCGGACATACTAAGGGTAAAAGCCCCCCCTGAATTTTTGGATAATTATAGATATACCTTGAATGGAAAGAAATTTTGTAGCTAAGACCCCCTCAAAATTCCTCAAGCCCCCCAGTTTTATTTAGAATTTCTTGAAAAGCCCCCACTGATGTGTCTTTTGGGTTCCCAACATCATTTATTTTCAATTCTTAAATTCGTAGGGGCTACTTTTTGAGCATTCTTTTACGTTTTTTTTTTTTTTGGTCTCTTTCAATAAAGTGTGTTGGGGTTTGAACTTGGACGTGTTGTACCCAGCTGTATTTCTTTTGGTTATGATTTGGGGTAATGTGTACAGTATTGTTTTGTATTGGAGTAATAGTAAACACATTTTTTTACACTTTTCTACACCACACAATCATGGCCATTGATATCAGTGGATCTCATGTGCTTCTCACATGGATCCATGTGGGATCTACATGGGAGTCACTGGAATCAATGACCTGGTGTAAAAAAGTGTGTATCATTATTGTTTGTATTATAGTGGTAGAGTTTCCCTCCTTTTGATGTGACTTTTAAGTGAAGTTCAGGGCCTCTCATCTCAAGTCTCATCTGCGAGACTGAGACCTTCTCGTTCCTCTTTGAACACTTTTGGTCCCCTCTTTCTCCATAGTATTTTTGCTCATCCCAAAATTTACTCACTTATTGCTCGTCTAAGCACTCTATTGGGTGGGTATGTAGGGCCCATCACTATTTTATGGGCAAAATAAGAATAAATAAAAGATGAAGAGTGATGGGTCTTACATACTCATTTAACGGAGTTCTTGGGTGAGCAACGGGTGAGTGAATTTGGGGTGAGTAAAAATACTCTTCTCTCTCTATCTCTCTCTCTTTGCATCATGTGACCTCGACCAACAAGGGGGCGACCCAACGACACTTACAAGGAGGTGACACGTCACTGTGGTTGCGCCAACGAGTTATTAGGTTTTGATTTAGGTTTTTTGAGTCAAATTTGTTATTTAAATTCTGATTTGTGATTTGGAGTTGAGATTTTGTGTAAAATAGTTATTGGTCGAATGTTAATTTTAGTGATTGCATTTTAGTTCTATATATATATATAATTTTTTTCTTTTTTTTTTCCTTTTTTTTTTTTTTTTTTTTTTTTTGGTTTTGAAAAAAAAAATTTAGCTTAAAATGCCAAGCTCCCCAACCTAGAATTTCTAGATTCGCCCCTGCCAACCTCATACAAGATAGAAGAATAAATAGGCCTAACTCACCTTCAAAAGATGTCTTATGAGATGACGATTATCTTATAAGAAGCACATGTGGAGGCTCTACCCAGGTGATATGGGGATATCCAAAAAAATATATCCAAATTTTAACATTATATGGATTTTTTATGAATACATTTTTGCTCACTCCAAAATTGGTCACCTTTGCTCACCCTCCTCTCCCATTAGCTAATGCAGTGGGACTCAAGATTAAATAAGAATTAATTAATGGTGTAAAGTGCTGGGTCTCACTGCATTAGCCAATAAAAAGATGGGTGAATAATTTTGAGGTGAGTAAAAACTGCACTTATTATTTATATACAAGGATGAATACTTTAGGTATAACATACTTTTTTTTTTCATAGTGCACATAGGTATGTGTTTGTGATGAAAATATCCAGCCAATATAAGGGTGCCACGTGGGTTTCGACGTGGCAGGATAGTTGATTGAGTTAGATATAACGCAGGAGCAGTTATGAACATTTTCGCTGATTCATTCTGTTCAAAATGATTAACTTCTAAGGGACACGTGTTGATCATTGTGGAGTAACTGAAAGAACAGGTGTCAATTCAAGGATATGCCACGTGCAGGAGCAATTACCAGTTTGAAAAAGAGAGGGAACATTCAAACAAGACTAATATGAAGCCTCGATACTTATAAATAGAAGGATTTTGTGTTCGAGAGGGAATCCTTGATCAACATCAATATATATCTTTCAATATATTTACTTTATTTCTATCTAAGTACTTAAATTTAGAAGTAGAATACCTTCGAAGTCATCTTCAAGGTTAGATTGTAATCTATTTTAACTTAATAAAGTAGTCTGTTACTTTATTGTTTTATTTACTGTTCTTATTTAGGAGTAGTTGTCCTTTAGTTAGTTTGAAGTGCTTCAATTGGTTACATCTTTATACGTTTGAAGTCCTTGTTAAGGCATCGATTGTCACCACAATCTGTCTGGTGAGGCGCAGTTTGGATATCAATCAAATCACACACATTGGCAATTTACTTGCCTGGCACAGTTGCGAATATATAAATTTTCCAACCAAACATTTTTGGCATGCCCGGTGGGACCCTAGTGTCAAAAGATGGCAAACAGAAATCTTCGAAGCAATAGATCTGTTGATAACGCTAATGTTGGTTTTAATATTGCTGAAACTGGTGGTTCTCCACACCAAGATCCTCAAAGCAGCAATACTGGGAATCATGTGAACAATGAAAACCCAGAAGTAGGAGTTGAGAATTTGAATCCAATTCCAAATAATGGGAAGGTTGGTTCAGAATATCTACATAACTTGGTGAATCAATTGACACCAATATTCGACCATTTGGGAAACATGATCCGGAATGTTAATGTTCTGATCACTTTCCTTAACAACAACATACCACAGTTTGCACCAGCAATGGTGCCAAGTGGAAATCCTTCTGTGATTCGACAGAATGAAAGGGGTTATACCCATGGCTTATTTCAGCCAAATCCTATGATTCATGCAAATGGGCCTCCTTTTAGGCCTAATTCACAAGAAAACTTCTATATGTCTATCCCTAATAATACTCCTCCGATATTCGAAGGGATACAAGGGAATCATATAGGACATGGTCAAGATCATGTCTATAGATCAGTGAATATCGAAGAACCTAGGCCTAGAGAAAACATAATAAGCCAAAATAGGAGAATAAATAACAATCCTATATTCTAACCAGACCCTACTGGAATAGGAGTGGGTCAAAGGAATGAAAATCCCAGGAGGGTGGATAATATTCCCCAACCACCACCAATACCACCAATGAATCATCCTTTGGGTCAACCAGGTCATCAACAACCACTTAATATGGTCGATAGAAATGACATGGTTAATTTAATACATGAAATTTGTGGACCCATGGCTCGGGGGGGGGGGGGGGGTACAAACTCCAGTGTACAGGAAACCTTATCCTGACTGGATTGATAGGATTGAATTCCCTAGGGGATTTAAGTTCCCCACCTTTACTATGTTTGCTGGAGATGGGAGTCAATCTACAATTGAACATGTAGCAAAATTCATCAATCAGTGTGCTGATGCAGGAAACAATGAATATCTTAGGCTTTGCTTATTTCCTAGTTCATCGACATATACAGCATTCACTTGGTTCATCAATTTGGCCCCTAATTCGATCCATAATTGGACACAAATGGAAGAATCCTTCCATACTCAGATTTTTTAGACAGAACCAGAGGTGTCTATTGCTGATTTGGCCAGACTCTGTCAAAAACTTGATGAAAAGGCTACTCAATTCATTAATAGATTTAAGAGGGCTAGAACAAAATGTAAAATCATTCTGCCAGAGCCTGAATTTGTAAAATTGGCTCAAAATGGTCTCGAATTTAGACTTAGAAAGAAATTTGATGCTTCAGAATTCAGAGATCTTGTTAAATTAACTGCTCAAGTCTCTAGATATGAGGCCCTGTTAGAAGAAGAAAACGAAAGGAATGCTTCTTCATTAAAAACATATTACAAAGATCCTAATTATGAGATAGATGCTGCAAAAATAATAGAAAAAGAACCTTTCACATGCAAAAGTCTTGTGAAGAAAAATGTTTCTGCTGAAGTATATAAATCTAAAGGATCATTCAAAAAATATTCATTCGATGCCTATAAATTGGATGAAATATTTGATCATCTGTTAGAAGAAAAAATCATCAAGTTGTCTAATGGGAAAAAATAATCTTCCAATGATGAATTAAAAGGTAAAAAATACTGCAAGTGACATAATTCTTGGACTCATCGAGACAGGATTCAAGATCTGATCAAGAAAGGGAAGTTGAAGTTCCCTGAAAAACAGATGGGGGTTGACGAAGATCCATTCCCAGCAATGCAAGAAGTGTCCATTAATGTCCATGACATTTCCCTCGAAACTCTAGTCAAGGAAAGGAAAATTCCAAATTTAGAGGGCTATAAGAAAAGGCTCGAAGAAATAGCAAAGAAAAGTCCTGAATTGTCTGTGTTCAACTAGGAATTTGCGAAGAACTTATGCATTGGTTGTGGGAAAAGATATGCTGAAATTTATGATGAAAGGGTTGGGATTAAAACAGGTAGGAAAAACAAACAACCCTCGTTTGAACAAAAGAAGGTGAGTACTTTGTATGAACCTCCATTTCAGCCAATGATGAATGTTGGAAGAGGGCAATTTAAAGGTCCAATTTACCAAGTCTCGACATACACTGGACCAACGACATCAAGATATGCTCCGAGACCAATGGCTCCTTTTAAAGCCAATTTTTTGAGGAATTTTTATGCTAGTAATTATGTTCGACCACCAAGGAACATGCAGTATGTAAGGCCAAGTCTATCCCATATACCAAAGAAACATCATATGGTACAGAAAGAAAGACAAACCCAATTTATGCCATCAAAATTGGTACCAGCACATGTGGTACAAGCCGAGATGGACATGGTAACATTGAATAAATCACCAAAAGTTGGTGAGACATCACAATCAAATGAACCTGCATTGGTACTAGGGGTGCCAAATTGGTTTGTCTTGCAAGATGATAGAGTCAAAAATATGATGGAACGACAAGGTTCTCAAAATAAAAACAGGATGATCAAATCTCCTCATGTTGAGAAGAATACATGGCATGTGCTTCAACATCCTTAGGAAAAGAACCAAAATATGGTTCCTGTGATAAATAGGACCCAACAAAGGAGACTTCAGAGGAAGTTTACTATGTGGAAGGAATTTTTCAACATGCAAACTCGAAGTCAAGAATTAGGAAATGAGATCGAGAGGGATTCTAGTGACATTTCGAGGCCTAATCCTAGGTTCGATCGAAATATGAAAACTGATAATGATACTATGTCTGAGAAAAGTATCATTAAAGCCAAAGTTTTATAATTAGAAAAGGCCATAAACATTGATGAAGGGGATGAAGCAATAACAGTGGTAGAATCTCAAGTTTTGGGAAACACTGAGATGAAACTTGATGATGAAACTGTCAAGAATGAGAATATACACATCCAGTTTGGCACATTTCCAGAGCAAATGGAAGTTAACACTGCCACATCCATATTACCAAAGATCTTCGAAGCAGCAGAAGATCAACAAATAGATGAAGAAATGGAAATGGAAGTATCTACTGAAGATGTCTCTGAGGTAAATCTTCCTGAGTTCATTTTTAGTGATTGTAATTTTGTTTATTCATTCGAAAAATCATCAACAGAAATGACTAAGCACCTTAAACCATTATGTATAAAGGCTTGTTTAAATGGGGTTCTTTTGAACAAAGTATTGGTTGATAATGGTGCTGCTATCAACATTATTCCCCAGAACACTTTGAAAAAGATTAATAAATAAGATTCAAAGTTGATATAGACCCACATATGATATCAGGCTTTGCTGATGATAAGAAAAACACCAAAAGGGGTAATGCGTATTGAAACTATAGTAGGTTCGAACAAATCCAAAATTGCTTTCTTTGTGGTAGATGCTAGTCCTAGTTATCATGCCTTATTAATTAGGAAGAGATTGGATTCATGCTAATCGATGTGTTCCTTCTTCAATGCATCAGAAACTGTTGCTTGTAAAGGAAAATTGTGAGATTGAAACAGTAAAGGCTGATACTCAACCTTTCCATCCAAGTTCTGATTGCGTCGAAGCGCAATTATATCAGGAGAATGTTAAACCAATTGACCTTAATTAAAGAGTCGAAGGACGAGTCCCCAGAAGAGAATTGGGATATCTTGGCTGATATGCCATTTTGTTCTTTGGAACCATTAGATGATGATAAGGTGGTTCAACGATTCACACACCTATAGAAATAGAAGATATAGAAGAGACCATTCGACTGGTCTTACAAAAGTTAATGATGGTAAATTTAGAGTCAAGAATTGAAAAAGATTCGACCATAAATTGGTCAGATTACGTCTTTTGAAGAAGATTCACAAGAGTTAAAGGATGTTGGCAGGGAAGAATTATCTGTACTGCCAGAGGATTCGATACAAGAAGTGTCACATGATTTTCTATTGGAAATCAATTTAGGATCATATCAACAAAAGAGAGTTACCTATTTAAGTTCTAAACTTGGAAAGGTGACCAGTATAAATTGGTCGAGTTATTGAAAGAATTTTGAGATTGCTTTGCTTGGGATTATGATGAATTGCCAGGACTCGAAAGAAGCTTAGTAGAGCATAAATTGTCTATCAAAGCTGGTTATAAACTAGTAAAGCAGCAATCTCGAAGAATGACTCCAGAAGTCACTATAAAGGTTAAAGAAGAAATCGAAAGGTTGCTCAAGGCAGGCTTCATTAGAACTGCCAGGTATGTTGAATGGCTTTTGATTGTTGTTCTAGTTATGAAGAAAAATGGTAAATTAAGAGTCTGCATTGATTATAGAAATCTTAATTTGGCCACACCTAAGGATGAGTACCCTATGCCAATAGTTGATTTATCAATTGATAGATCTGCTGGAAACACTATAATGTCTATGATGGATGGTCACTCAGGATATAATCAAATATGTATTACTGAGGAAGACATTCATAAAACTGCATTTAGATGTCCAGGGAGTATAGGTACCTTCGAGTGGGTACAAATGCCTTTTTGGTTTAAAAAATGCAGGAGCTACTTATCAGAGAGCTATGAATGCTATTTTTCGTGATATGATTGGAAAATTTTTATGATGTTGTATAGATGACATGATTTTTAAATCTAAAACATTCGATGATCACCTCATACGTATGCAGTCAGCATTTGAAAGAATGAGATTTTTCAAACTCAAATTAAATCCATTAAAATGTGCCTTTGGGGTTAGTACTGGAAACTTTCTAGGATATTTGGTGCATGAAAAGGGGATTCAAGTGGATAAGAATAAAGCTCAAGAAATTATTTAAAGTAAACCCCCCTCGAACAAAAAGGAATTGCAAAGATTCCTGGGCCAGGTTAATTTTATTCGAAGGTTCATTTCCAATACTGCTGGAAAAACTTTGATTTTTTCTCCTTTGTTGAAATTAAAGGATCATGAAGAGTTAAAGTGGGAAAATAAACATCAGACTACCTTTCAAGCCTTGAAGGATTATTTGGTGAAGTCACCAGTGTTAATGCCTCCAAGAAAAGATAGGCCTATGAAGTTATATATCCCAGCAGCAGAAGCATCAATTGGGGTCTTATTAGCCCAGGATAATGATGATAAGAAAGAACAAGATGTGTATTACCTTAGTAGGTTTTTAAATCCTGTTGAATGCAAATATTCCTTCATGGAAAAACTATGTTTATCTATGTATTTTGCAGCAATGAAATTAAGATATTATCTTCTTCCTACTGAAGTCTATGTGATTGCTAAGTTTGATCTAATCAAATATATGTTAACTCGACCTATTATGAGGAATCGAATTGGTAAATGGATTTTGGTTTTGTCAGAATTTTGTTTACTTTATGTACCACAAAAGGCAGTGAAAGGGCAAGCCTTAGCAGATTTTTTGGCTGACCATCCAAACTGCCTCAAAATAGAGGAAAATTATGAAATTGGACATATAATCATTAGTTCATGGAAATTATGGTTTGATGGTTGAAAAACTGAATTTGCTGCAGGCATTGGATTCATTATTGAATCACCTGAGAAGATTAAAACCAAATATGACTATAAACTTGATTCGAATCAGTGTACCAATAATCAAGTTGAGTATGTAGCTCTAATAATGGGTCTCGAAACCCTGTTAGATCTTAAAGCTACATTTGTAGATGTATTTGGGGATTCTCAGTTGGTTATAAACCATATGAATGGGATATACAAATGTATGAGCAGTACATTGAAAATATACTATGATACTACAATGGATTTATTATCCAAATTTGATAATGTGAACCTTTTGCATGTTCTTAGAAGTTTTAATGAAGAAGCCAATGACGTGGCTCAAAAGGCATCTGCATTTAGAACAAACGTTGAAGATATCGAGATGGAACAAGTTACTTATAGGAAATTATTACCAATATTGGTGGATAGATTACCTTTTGTTGAGAAGTTCATGATGATTGGAGAAAGCCAATCATAAATTATCTCTCAGGATTAAATGAAAAGCCTAATCGAAGTATAAGGTTGAAATCTGTCAATTACATTATGTACAGTGGGAAATTGTTCAAAAGAGGAAGTGATGGATTACTGCTGGAATGCTTAAGTAATTTCGAAAGAATAGAGACTATAACTCAAATTCATGAAGGATTATGTGGAGCTCATCAATCTGGGGTTAAGATAAGATGATTACTTCGAAGGCATAACATTTATTGGCAAGCTATCTTAAAAGATTGTCTTGAATTTGCCAAAAGATGTCAAGAATGTCAGAAACATGGTCCTTTGAAGCATTTACCCACTGTTGATCTTCAATATGTGGTAAAACCTTGGCCTTTTAGAGGCTGGGCCATGGATGTGATAGGAAAAATCATTCCTCTTTCTTCGAAAGGTCATGGATTCATTATTGTAGCCACGGATTATTTCACTAAATGGGTAGAAGCTAAACCCATGCAGACTGTGATTCAGGCAACAGTCATCAAATTTCTAGAAAATATAGTTTACAGATTTGGTATTCCTCAAACCATTGTATCTGACAATGTATTCGAAGGAGACGTGGTTGCTTTTGCAAATAAATTGGGGATCACAATGTCAAAATCAACCTCATATTATGTTCAATCTAATGGTCAGGCTGAAGACACCAACAAGGTCATAAAGGAAAATATGGTTAAAGTCATAAAAAATAATCCAAGGATATGGCATGAGATTTTGCCAGAAGTTTTATGGGCATATAGGACTTCGAAGCGAACAAATACATGGGTGTCTTCTTATGCTTTAACTTTTGGTCATGAGGCAGTTTTGCCAATTGAGATAAAGGTTAATTCTCTTAGAATTATGAAGCAGAATCAATTATCCTTGGATGACTATCAAGCATCAATGGCTATTGAATTGGAAGACATTGATGGAGAGAGAATCAGAGCTCTCAATAATATCCTAATACAGAAGAGAAAACAGAGCGCAAAGGAAATAGATAGAAGAATAGAAGAGTTTGCAGAAGTTAGAAGGGTTGTTCCTCTTTTTTCTTCACTATTTATAGCCTTTGGTGACGTTTGGGGAAGAGGCGCATTTATTAGAAAATAGCCGTTGGAATTGGTTACTTAGCTTAGCCGTTATACCGAGTGAAAAGACACGCTGGTTCAGAATGAACTAATTCAGTTTGATCAATGTATGCATGAATTTCTCATAATTCATTGCATTAAAGGAAAAATACAATTACAATTCAATGACATTATTGATAAAAGTGTGGAAACCCATAAGTCACGAGATTGTGAAACATAGCCCAATAATAAGCAAAATATTCTACTTCTAGTTCTATCTCGATGCATAGGTTCCTGGTTTGCAATGCCAATTTATCTTCACTTCGAAGGGTGATATAAGCTTCCTTGAGTTCTTCATATTGGTTTAACCGAGAGTTGATCCTTGATAAGGGTTTGCGAAGACCTCGAAGTTCCTTGGCTAATGGACTTTTCCCTCGAAGAGATATGCCAGCAGCTTTGGCTTCATCCTTGGGATATGCAATTCGACCTTCGAGGTCAGGCTTCGAGTAATGGGAAACATTGCTTTCTTCATCAGAGCTTCCACAACCATAGATGTATTTTTCTTTGAATTCTGAAACTTCATCAAGAAGTGCATTGGGAACTTCCTTAAGACTTTCATAAAGATCCATTAGGTAATTCAAATGATGAACACTTTCTTGGTGATGAGAATACCATCTTATATGGAAGCTAAGGTTCGAAGGGTGAAATCCATATGGGTTCGAACAAGTGTTGAAATACTCCATCCATGGCATAGGATGTGACAACTCCATTCAAAGTTAATTCGAGCCCTTGAATCTTGCAAAATGGAGAATGGGAGGTGTGAGAAGGCAGCTAGAAGCCTTTGAGCTTGGATGATCAAGCATGGAGAGGGTGACCGAATGGGAGGAGTGTGTTCGAATATGGGACCATTCCTACATAGTTAGTCTAGCTCTAAGAAAGGATCACTAATGTCCTCAGTAGGGTCCACCACTTGAACTTTGGTATCTGGAAAACCTAGTACAAAATGATAAAAAAGAAGCACTCTTTCTCGAAAAGTTTGCATTTGGAGAGAAAAGCCGAGGAGTAGTGCTCATTGGAAATTTTTTCATGAGATGCCCTTACACATGTATGGATGGGGGGTCTGCCTTGAGGAATTAAAATGTTACCTCTTTGAAGCATTTCACCAGGAGGACTAGTTGAAGAGATCAACCAGACATTCAACAGGTTTTGTTCTCGAGAAAGTCGGTTCGAAAACGGATAGTATGGTTTTATTATCCTGCTTCGAATGATCCCTTCAGCTTCAGGATATTCAAAGTTTGGGTGAATAACTGAAGGTGCTGTGTTTGGTGTTTCAAGCTTCATGCCATTGTAGTATCCTACCCCTTCACCATAGGAAATGGGTTGTTCCCAAGCAGGAGGAAAGGTTTGATTATTGTAGATTGATTTCAAAGAGCTCGATGAACTTTGTCCTGATGAAGAAGCACTTGGCCAGTTTAACATGTTATGCTATTTTTCCCACTTCGAGTAAGTGAAGGGTTCAAGAGGAATCTCAGGGGGATCCCAATTGGTTCGGTGAGGAATTTTAGGACGTTTGGTTGACAACATCACTTCTTCGATGGTATCGAATGAAGATTGAGAAGAAGACATGGTTAACAGAGTAGATTCGAAGTGACAAGCAAAGTTGAGGATTCAAGGATTAAGCAAATACAACGGCTTATGTGAAGATAAATGAAGGCTTGGATCTTCAATTTAACCACGACGAGAAGGTTACATGAAAGTTTCAACTACCCAGCATGATCTAGCCACGATCACCATTATCTTTTTCGAATCAAAAGGAAAATGGCGCAGGGGGTAATGTTTGTGATGAAAATATCCAGCCAATGTGAGGGTGCCACGTGGGATTCGACGTGATAGGACAGTTGATTGAGTTGGATATAACTCAGGAGCAGTTATGAACAGTTTCGCTGATTCATTCTGTTCAAAATGATTAACTGCCAAGGGACACATGTTGATCATTGTGGAGTAATTGAAAGAGCAGGTGTCAATTCAAGGATATGCCACGTGCAGGAGCAGTTACCAGTTTGAAAAAGAGAGGGAACATTCAAATAAGACTAATATGAAGCCTCGATGCTTATAAATAGAAGGATTTTGTGTTCGAGAAGGGATCCTTCTGTCACAGACCGGTCCCATAATAGCGGAACCGAAGCCCGTGGCACGCCATCGAGGCTAAACCAACTCATCAACGTTCCCAAAAATTAGTTTGAAGAACACACGCAGCGGAATAAAACAAGTCATTTTGAAAACCATCCGTCGAGTCGACTGATCCTCGGATCCAGTCAACTGATCCTGGTCCAGCAGAAAGTTGGATTTTAAAACACCATCTAGTCGACTGCTTTCTGCATCCAGTCGACTGGGGCTTCAAAGTTTCAGTCGACTGGTAAAGTCCGGTCGACTGAAGTCCAGCCTGGCCAAAAATATCAGTTTTGAAAACCATGATCCAGTCGACTGTGTATCCAGTCGACTGTGTCGGGGACCCAGTCGACTGATCCTCCATGAAATGATGTAGAGAGTTGTTGAAAAGGAGGCTCCAGTCGACTGTTCAACAAACCAGTCGACTGATCCCCTGGAAGCAGCACTTCTGCAGCATTTTCAAGTTTAAAAGCTTTTGAATTCAAACGGGGATCAAACACACACTTCCAAAAGTACTCCAAAGCAATCCTAACTGTATTAACATATTACCGAAGCACAGTTACAGCATGTTACTAACTATTACAACATTTTAGATTCGTTCTAACATACCAAGTTAAACATAACTAAAAACCATAAGAGTTCTTATTACAACATTCCTATTGTCCCAAAACTACAAGAATAATGTTCAAGTTGCCTTCTAAAAGAACTCTCAATCCACGTGCTCACTTCTGCGATTGCTCGCCAGCATTTTTACCTACAATGGTTATTTGAATAACCACACATATTCGATTTTTTTAAGCTAATGCTTAGTGAATAAATCAACATATGTACATGAATGATAAACATGTTCGCATTCACATCTCTACATTTCATACTAGTCGCCAGAGACTTACGTGCCCGTCCATACTCCCAATCTGCGACTCCTCGCCAATAAGTGCACGCGAAAGGGTAAGACCCACGATTCTTCTCTTTAATCGTGCGACCTTAATGCCTATATCGGCTCCACAAAATGGCACGGTGACCACGTGCTCCTTCTGACCCAAATAAGCAACTTAACATGCTCAAATACATATCACCATGCTCGCGGTAATCAAAGCATTTCATCGTGCTATTGGGCCTACTCATCAATATAAATGCCCAATATGAACTACACAAGATATCTCTAAGTATTAATACATGCTATTCAAACATAACATGAATACATATCAAGAAACCATTCCAAAAACATAGTTGAATCACTCACCTCTGATTAACGCTCCTATAATTCAATCTGAAGAAAACCCATGTACAAAGAACGTGTAGAAGTCTGTCTAGTACAATTCCTATCGATCAGAATTTCAATTATTAACTTTTATGAAAAATTCTAGAAAATAAATTTTCGAAAAACTTGGCCAAACAAGCCCTAACATATATCAAAACGAAGCTCTTACCTCGAGGAGCTCGAATATGAAATATGGGAGAAAGAAGACTGACGGAAGGTCATTGTTTGGCGTCGAGAAGCTCTAAGCTCCTAATCTCCCTTATGGCCTCCTTTGAAACTTACGAAGAAAGCTTTGTAAAAATATCTCATCCATCTCTATCTATATATAGACAAAATCTTTGAAAATTACGTTTACCTCCCTACTAGTTTTTAAAACTCATAATCAGTCTCTGAAACTTTCTATACAGCTTATTCATAGCTTTACATGTGAAACCTTAAAATTATAAAAGTTTTCGATTAAGTTTCGTTTGGTCGCTAAAATGCGAATTTCTACATGGCGTTTCTGAAGTTGCTAATTAGCCTACCAAATTAATAGCGTGTTCATTCGTCCTCACCAGGATACTAAATCTAACAACAGAAATATATTCTAAGCCAGAAAATAATACAGATATTGAAATACACAGGTAAACATTTATTTCCAGATAAATAATTAAAATGTTCCTCAGTGACCGTCTCATACTCGGAGAGACTTCACAACCACAAAACACTCACTAACAAATTCTCAGAGGGTCCTCTATCACAGACACCCCAAAATGACTCGTGAGTCAAAACTCACTCAACCATGTGCCAAAAGACACGCCACATCACATCATCATGCATGGCAATGTAATGCAATCAATAACACAAATGCAGGTGTTATAATACTCTCCCCCTTAAAAGAAGTTTGTCCCCAAACTTGTACCTCATGTCTCAAAAAGGTGCGGATACTGAGTACGCATCTCATCTTCTATTTCCCACGTCATCTCTTCCGTAGTTTGGCTACGCCATAATACTTTCACTTTCGATATTACTTTATTCCGTAAGACTTGATCCTTCCGATCCAAGATCTCTACTGGATACGCATCATATTTCAAATCACTCTTAATCTCATTCGATATCGGAGTCATAAGTTGATCTCTATCCTCCACTAAGTGTTTACGTAACAATGACACGTGAAACACGTTATGCACTTGAGCATACTCACTCGGCAATTTCAAACGATAAGCTATGGGTCCAACTCTCCCAATAATCTCAAAAGGTCCTACATACCTCGGGTTGAGTTTCCCATATCTACCAAATCTGGTTATTCCCTTTGAAGGTGACACCTTCAAAAACACCAAGTCTCCTACATCGAATTCCAACAGCCGTCTGCGCTTGTCGGCATAACTCTTATACCTACTCTAGGCTGTCAGTAACCGTTGTCGAATTACCTTTATCTATCCGTCGTTTCTTGTACAATTTTTGGCCCTTCAATCATTCTTTCTCCCACCTCTGTCCAACTAATCAGTGAACGATATACACGACCATATAAAGCTTCATAAGGAGCCATTCCAATACTCGACTGAAAATTGTTGTTATATGCGAACTTAATTAACGGCAGGTGGTCTTCCCAATCACCCTGGAAATCAAGTACACATAACCAAAGCATGTCTTCCAAAATCTGGATTACTCTCTCTGATTGGCCATCGGTCTGAGAATGAAAAGCGGTACTAAAGTGCAATTTGGTACCCATTGCTTCTTGCAAGGCTCTCCAAAACTTTTATGTAAAACTACTATCCCTATTTGAAATGATAGAAACTAGGATACCATGTAGTCTCACAATTTCGCGAATATACAACTTAGCTAACGTCATTGGCTTAGTTATTCGGATTGGTAGGAAATGCAACGACTTCGTCAAACGATCAACGATCACCCAAATAATAGTGTTCGATCTCTTCAATCTCGGAAACCCACTAACAAAATCCATTGTTATGTGCTCCCATTTCCACTCGGCTATCGGTAACGGTTGTAACAATCCCGAGGGTACTTGGTATTCGGCCTTTACTTGTTGACAACTAGTACAACGCGAAACATAACGTGCTATTTCTCTCTTCATTCCCGGCCACCAATAAACATGTCTCAAATCTCTATACATCTTGGTGCTTCCCAGATGAACGGTATACTTCGTATTGTGTGCTTCTTCTAGGATGTTCCGTTTTAACTCCTTCTCGTTAGGCACACAAATTCTACCCCTCAATCTCAAAACATCATTCTCAAAAGTGAATCCTGGTTGTTTGCCCATTGGAATCTCATCACAAATCTTCTTCAAAGCCACATCTTGAAGTTGTTTCTCTGCGATCTCGTGAATCAAGAGTGGTTGTGCCACCATCGTCGACATCAAGCCACCTTCAATCCTCGGTATCACTTCATGCTCCAAATTCTCCATATCCCGTATCAGTTCTTTCTGAGAAGTCAAATCTGATGCGGTGTTGGTTGGTACTTTGTGACTAAGAGCATCGGCGACAACATTCGCCTTACCCGGATGATACTGAATTGACAAGTCATAGTCCTTCATCAACTCTAACCATCTCCTTTGCCTCATGTTCAAATCTCGTTGTGTAAACAAGTACTTCAAACTCTTATGATTCATGTATATCTCACATTTATCCCCATATAGATAATGATGCCAAATCTTTAATGCAAAAATCACGGTGGCCAATTCTAGATCATGTGTTGGATAATTCTTCTCGTGCGATTTAAGTTGTCTTGACGCATATGCAATAACCTTATCACTTTGCATAAGAACGCAGCCTAAATCTCTATATAAAGCATCACTGTAGATAATAAACCCTTCAGTCCCTGACGGAACGGCTAAAATTGGTGCTTTCACTAGTCGACTCTTCAACTCTTGAAAACTTTCTTCACATTCTGGACTCTAAACAAAAACAATATCTTTCCTCATTAACTGTGTCATCGGCATTGCTATACGTAAAAAGTCTTTTACAAATCTTCGATAATACCCAGCTAATCCTAGGAAACTTCGGATGTCTGTCACATTCGTTGGTCTCACCCAGTTAGTAACTGCTTCTATCTTCTGAGGGTCTACAGAAATTCCCTTTGCTGACACTATATGTCCAAGGAAAGCTATTTCGGTCAACCAAAACTCACACTTCTTCAATTTGCCGAATAATCTCTTTTCACGCAATCATTGTAAAGCTAATCGCAAACGATGCTCGTGATCCTCAACATTTTTGGAGTAGATTAGGATGTCATCTATGAACACGATAACGAACTCATCTAAATAATCCTTGAAAACACGGTTCATCAAGTCCATGAAAGCAGCTGGTGCATTAGTCACTCCAAATGGCATAACCAAAAATTCGAAATGACCATATCGAGTCCTGAAAGCTGTCTTCTTAACATCTTCCTCTTTGACTTTCAACTGATGGTAACCGGATCTCAAGCCGATCTTCGAAAATACCTGAACCCCTTGTAATTGATCAAACAAGTCATCTATTCATGGCAACTGATACTTGTTCTTGACGGTCAACTTATTCAACTCTCGGTAGTCAATGCACATACGCATTGTTCAATCTTTCTTCTTCACAAACAAGACTGGAGCTCCCCACGGCGAAACACTCGGTCGGATAAAATCCTTCTCAAGTAGTTCTTGTAACTGAACCTTCAATTCTTTCAACTCTATCGGTGCCATTCGGTACGGCGCATTAGATATCGGTTGTGACCCTGGTACTACTTCTATGGTGAACTCAAGTTCTCTTTCAATCAATACGTCGGGTAACTTATCGAGAAAAACATCTGAAAATTCTTGAACTACTGAAATGTCTTCTATTAGTGGTCCAAGAACTCGCGTGTCGACAATTGAACATCAGAAACCCGAACAACCCTTCTTCAACATCTTACTTGCTTGAATCGCCGATATCAAGTACGGCGGTACGATCACTCCCTTACCCTGAAAAGTAAACTCTTCTCGCCCTGACGGATAGAAACTAACCCGTTTCTGTTCACAATCAATTCTGGCTTGATTAACCGACAACCAATCCATACCCAAGATAACATCAAAGTAGTTCACCGTCAACGGAATCAAGTCAAGGCTCAAGACTTTATCACCTATCTTGATCTCACATGACTTGAATATCGAAGAAGTAACTAGCGGTTCACTACTAGGCAATGATACATACAAGTCATATCCTAACGATTCTGACTTAACAGTTAAATGCTTAACAAAATCACGTGATACGAATGAATGCGTTGAACCAGAATCCATAAGTATACGTGCAGGATACAAACAAATAGGAAGAATACCTGATACGACGGTATCATCCGTATTCCCCGGCCTAAGCTGGAAGTATCGTCCTTGTTGTTGTGCGACTCCTTTCCCTTTATCCACTCGAGGTTCTACCCTTGATCCGCTTGGCACACTCGATGCCCCGGTACTCATTCCCGGTTGACTCTTACTCGGGGCAGTTCTTCACTATGTGTCCCGGTTGTCCACATTCAAAACATTTTTCCCTCATCTCTGGGTTGTAACTCTTTGTATTCGAGGTAGTGTTCGGTGTAGTCACATTTGTATTCAAAGGACAATTCCTAGATACGTGTTCCAATTTCCTGCAAAGGTAGCAAGTTGTCAATTGATAGCAGGTTCCTCTGTGTCGCAGGTTACATGTCGGGCAGAACGGTCTCGAATCTCCCGTGAATGTACTTCCTCCTTGGTCACCCATATGCGATCCCGAACCTTGCGTAAACGATTTCTTCGCATTCCCTTGACTCTTACCCCGACTGTCATTTGCTCTCTTCCCTTGTTGCCCCTGTCGATATCTGTCGACACTTTTCTCAGCAATACGAGCAGCTTCCTCAACGAGAGAAACGGTCGGGTGTTGTAACATATCCACACGGCCACAGATATTCTCCCTAAGTCCTTCCTCAAACTTACGAGCTTTATCCCTATCAGTCGGAACAGTAGTTTTCCCAAATCGTAACAAGGGCATTGTAACGGGATACATACTCACTCACAGTCATGTCTCCCTGAACCAGACTTGCAAACTCTTGGCGTTTCTGAGTATAAGCAGATTGCGGAAAGAAACGTTTGTTGAATTCTTCTTTAAATGTTGCCCACGTGGTTGGCTTCCCTTGTTCAAGTACGTTGTTCCACCAATCCAATGCTTCGCCCATCAACGTATCGGATGCGCATAAAATTTTCTCCTCATCGATACATATTACCTGACGAAAATGTCTTTTCATGTCCATCATCCAATGATCGGCCAAGTCTATGTCAACTTGTCCATAATACAAGGTCGGTTTCCGCTTATGAAACTGTTCCACGATTGTGTGTTGAGGTTGCGGTGCCGGTGGTGCATTGATATAACGAATTTCCACTGGTGGAGGCTGGACGTTCATCTGTTCTCTTTCACTTACCGCTTGTATAAAATTTCCCACCATATTCACTATTTGGTCCATCCGTAATTGCGGTGACAATTCTCTCAGCGGATCAGCCATAATGTTTCAAATATTCCCCTGTTGAGTTCAATGCATAATGACCATGCATGCTATGCCACAATATAGATATATGTGCACAGTCCATCACGATCAACAAATGCTAACACATGAAGCATTTCTACAATGATAATAATTATCTTCACAATTACACACTCCACTCGACGTCACTCAGCATATATATAACGTCATTCGTTCCCAAGGCTCTAAACCTATGCTCTGATACCACTAAATGTCACAGCTCGGTCTCACAATAGCGAAACCGAAGCCCGTGGCACGCCACCGAGGCTAAACCAATTCATTAACGTTCCCAAAAATTAGTTTGAAGAACACACGCAGCGGAATAAAACAAGTCATTTTGAAAACCATCCGTCTAGTCGACTGATCCTTGGATCCAGTCAACTGATCCTGGTTCAGCAGAAAGTTGGGTTTTAAAACACCATCCAGTCGACTGCTTTCTACATCCAGTCGACTGGGGCTTCAAAGTTTCAGTCGACTGGTAAAGTCCGATAGACTGAAGTCCAGCCTGGCCAAAAATATCAGTTTTGAAAACCATGATCCAGTCAACTGTGTCGGGGACCCAGTCGACTGATCCTCCATAAAACGATGCAGAGAGTTGCTGAAAAGGAGGTTCCAGTCGACTGTTCAACAAACCAGTCGACTGATCCTCTGGAAGCAGCACATTCTGCAGCATTTTCAAGTTTAAAAGCTTTTGAATTCAAACGGGGATCAAACACACACTTCCAAAAGTACTCCAAAGCAATCCTAACTGTATTAACATATTACCGATGCACAGTTACAACATGTTACTAACTATTACAACATTTTAGATTCGTTCTAACATACCAAGTTAAACATAACTAAAAACCATAAGAGTTCTTATTACAACATTCCTATTGTCCCAAAACTACAAGATTAACGTTCAAGTTGCCTTCTAAAAGAACTCCCAACCCACGTGCTCACTTCTGCGATTCATCGCCAGCATTTATACCTGCAATGGTTATTTGAATAACCACACATATTCGATTTTTTTAAGCTAATGCTTAGTGAATAAATCAACATATGTACATGAATGATAAACATGTTCGCATTCACATCTCTACATTTCATACTAGTCGCTGGAGACTCACGTGCCCATCCATACTCCCAATCCACGACTCCTCGCCAATAAGTCCACGCGACAGGGTAAGACCCACGATTCTTCTCTTCAATCGTGCGACCTTAATGCCTATATCGGCTCCACAAAATAGCACGGTGACCACGTGCTCCTTCTGACCCAAATAAGCAACTTAACATGCTCAAATACATATCACCATGCTCGCGGTAATCAAAGCATTTCATCGTGCTATTGGGCCTACTTATCAATATAAATGCCAAATATGAACTACACAAGATATCTCTATGTATTAATACATGCTATTCAAACATAACATGAATACATATCAAGAAACTATTCCAAAAACATAGTTGAATCACTCACCTCCGATTAACGCTCCTATAATTCAATCTGAAGAAAACCCGTGTACAAAAAACGTATAGAAGTCCGTCTAGTACAATTCCTATCGATAAGAATTTCAATTATTAACTTTTATGAAAAATTTTAGAAAATAACTTTTCAGAAAACTTGGCCAAACAAGCCCTAACATATATCAAAACGAAGCTCTTACCTCGAGGAGCTCGAATATGAAATATGGGAGAAAACAGACTGACGGAAGGTCGTCATTTGGCATCGAGAAGCTCTAAGCTACTAATCTCCCTTATGGCCTCCTTTGAAACTTATGAAGAAAGCTTTGTAAAAATATCTCATCCATCTCTATCTATATATAGGCAAAACCTTTGAAAATTACGTTTACCTCCCCACTAGTTTTCAAAACTCCTAATCAGTCTCTGAAACTTTCTATACAGCTTATTCTTAGCTTTACAAGTGAAACCTTAAAATTATAAAAGTTTTCGATCAAGTTTCGTTTGATCGCTAAAACGCGAATTTCTACATGACGTTTCCGAAGTTGCTAATTAGCCTACCAAATTAATAGCTTGTTCATTCGTCCTCACCAGGATACTAAATCTAACAACAGAAATATATTCTAAGCCAGAAAATAATACAGATATTGAAATACACAGGTAAACATTTATTTCCAGATAAACAATTAAAATGTTCCTCAGTGACCGTCTCATACTCGGAGAGACTTCACAACCACAAAACACTCACTAACAAATTCTCAGAGGGTCCTCTATCACAGACACCCCAAAATGACTCGTGAGGCAATACTCACTCAACCATGTGCCAAAAGACACGCCACATCACATCATCATGCATGCCAATGTAATGCAATGCAATAACACAAATGCAGGTGTTATACCTTCGATCAACATCAACATATATCTTTCAATACATTTACTGTATTTCTATCTAGGCACTTAAATTTAGAAGTAGAATACATTCGAAGTCATCTTCAAGGTTAGATTGTAGTCTGTTTTAAGTTAATAAAGTAGTCTGTTACTTTATTATTTTATTTACTGTTCTTATTTAGGAGTAGTTGTCCTTTAGTTAGTTCGAAGTGCTTCAATTGGTTACATTTTTACACGTTTAAAGTCCTTGTTAAGGCATCGAATGTCACCACAATCTGTCTGGTGAGGCGCAGTTTGGATATCAATCAAATCACACACATTGGCAATTTACTTGCCTGGCACGCTCGCACATATATAAATTTTCCAACCAAACAGTATGGTGCAAGTTATAGTTCTTTCAATACATCCATACACTTTTTTTTTAGTGAGAATAATATTTCATTAAAAGCAGATTTCAAAAGGAACCACTACAAGCATACAGGGAAAGAAACAACATGAACAGTAAGCAAAATAAACTTTTAAGTCGTACTATAAATCTCCCCCAATCCCTGATGAAATTGTCTGCGGCGTAGCTCAAGACTGAGCCGGCTGAGGGAGAAAGCTGCCAACCTGATCCACAACAGAGATCGCCTGAAATCTCACCATGACTACGAAAAGACCCTACCAAAACGGTAGATCTAAGAAAAAAAATACCAGATCTGATGGAGACAGCGCTGGAACTGAATGAGTAAGTCACAAGATCCGAAAGGACAACGATATATGCATCTACAAAGAAGAGTAGCCGGATCTAACTGTAGCATGAGGAAATGAAAGAGATCTAGAGTGGAAACCCAAACGAAACAAAATAAAACAAAACAAAACAAAAATAAAACTAAAAAACCCTCAAAGAAAGGGATCCAAACCCTCACAAAGAGGGACAAAACCCTCTTAAAGCGGGACAAACACTCTCCTGAAAGAGGGACATCTGACAAAGCAAGAGAGCTAGGGGCTCTCCTATAGAGCGATATCCATGAGAGAGGCCCTGGAAGAGACGTTGACGGATAATACATCCATACACTTTTGTTTGTATTATGTAATTAGTTTCTAGGACCTAATTTGTAGCACTAATGTGCCATCCATAGTAATTAAGCATCAATGAGTGGTAACCTTTTGCATTGGATAATAACTTTCTAGGATGCTATTGATAGTGGTAATTAATAATATTTTATAGTAACTAAGTGATAATGAAATGTAACGGATGGTGCATGTATGACACTACAAATTGCTTGGTTGTATTTAAGAAGGTTCCTTCTTTGATGCAAAAGGTCATGATACATCATAGTGGTAAAGGATGAATCATATATTTTAGTAGGTTTGGAACTAAATGTCCTACTTGAGTTTTGGTCCCGTCTTTGCAGAAAATGCCATGATACATCATAGTTAGGCGTGTATCATACAATCTAGTAGTTTTGGAATTAAAATATTTTACTTGAGTGATTAAATATTGTACAATTTAGAAAATTAAAATTCCATGATAATCCTATTAGTTTTGGATGTATCAATTTTGGTCCCAAAATATTGCAATTTGCTTCGAACATGTTTTAAACTTTTCAAAGTTTTTCTTTTTCTTTTTTTTTTTTGATAATAGAAAGTTTTCAAAGTTACAACATGTTTAGACATATATACTTGTAACATTTTGAAACCTAATTACTAAAATTAGGTACTAAATTAAGATGTATGATACAACCAAAATTACAAGGATGTATCAAAAGCAAGGTGAGTACTTTTTCAAAAGATATGTGATTTTTTGAAAGATACAAAATTTAGCACTAAATTATGAAGTACTAACATTTTCAAGTAATAAAAATATAACAAATTGCAAGTTGCTATACCTAATATTATTTCCAATCTTATACCTCAGTCCTAGGGTCGGGCCTGTATTGTAAACTCTTAAGCCCAACTCGAACCCGATCCGGCCCAAAGAAAAACATGAGCCCGTGGGGGCAAAACCTAAACCCACCCAAGCCTGATCAATGTCAGGCCGGGCCGAGCGAAAATCTCTCTCTTTCTCAATTTGGCTAACCAAAGTGTCTCTTTCCATAATAGAGAACAATTTGAAAAACCCATTCAAAAAGCATGTTCATTCTCTAAAATAACTATAAAAAAAAAGAGCTATGACCGAGAACATGATTGGAGATGCTCTTAAAACATATACCTACAATGTGACATGCCAAACGATTTGTCTTCAAATAGGCATGCCAGTCTTCTGGTATTCTCTTGGTAAGGGAGACTAAACTGTAAACCAGTGGTCCCTTGGGAAATATCCTGTGATTGCGCTAAAAATTGCAAAAAAAAATTGCATTTGTAATTGCGCAAAACTTGCAAATTGATTCAGCTTTGGAGTCTTGTCGAGTAAATATTCAATACAACAGTGATACCAAGTCATGAATAACACCACACTAATTCATATTTGTATAGTGTTTGTGTAGAAAAAATATTTTCTTAAAATTAAGATTGACATGTGCTTAAATAATGAACTTTTATTGGTTTGTAATACCACATATAAGCAAAATAAACATTCTAATTAATGACATTTTCTCACCACTTCCTCCAGGCTGGGGTGGAGCTAGGAATTGACTTTAGGGAGGCACATATTGGATGGATATTCGAAGGCACCAAATGCTATTAGTAGGAATGCTATGTCCTCCAATTGCAAAAATCAAAGCATTAAACTTTGCACATTAGTGTATCAATTCATTCTATAGAAAATCAAACGCACACATGCATACGAGTCAGGTTTAGATATCTTACCTATTGGAATAACCCAACGGATCGTTGTTCGGCCTTGTTACGAGCCCGACAATGAAACCCACAAACGGCTGCTCCTACTGTCATTCCGTGTACTCTCTTGTACTCTGTGTTAGTCGTAGAAGGCACTACTAGAGTGGTCTTCAATGTATTCACGTGCTAAATCCCAAGGCACTATGGTGATGGCCTCGAGAGAGAAAACGTAAGAGAGAGGGGAGAGGAAAGGAGGTGGCCGGCTTTTGGGTGTATTGTGTAACCTAGATGTTGTGTGTGCAATATACATATATATAGGCACACACCCATGAAAACCCTAGGTCTCCAAAGTCCGAAGCCCATTGGACCTGGTCCAACGTATGTGGGTGCACCAACCAGCCACAATTTTCTTACACATTCAATACATGGCCTCCATGAACTCCTCATCAGATTCAAGTGCACTTATAGCCTCCGGTGAAAGGCTCACCTCCAAATCCATACTTCCACCTCCTTCAGATCCCGGATAGAGGTTTACCTTCCCATCCAACTTGTTTGCATACCCACTCCGAACCGCCACTGCCCTTCCCAATCCAAACTCGTTCCCATATATATTGAATCGCAGTGAGCTTCCAAACAGGATGCTATAAGGATCAACGAATTGGCCCAAATGGTATATAACTGGAGAATCTAGCCACAACTTGAGCCACTCGCGCACTGCTTTGTCAGTGTGGTTAACCACGACTTGGTTCACTAGCCATGCTGCGCACCCAAGATTGTGTTTGAGAAGTTCACCAGCAGTGGTTGTAACTGTTATACGTAAAAGAAATATGAAATTTGAGCCATTTGATATATGTGAGAAACTCTCTCTTTAAAATGTGAATTGACCGCACTCAAATAGGCTTGTTGAAAGTTTCTAACAATTCTCATCTAGCGTACAACAAAGTCACAAGTATATGTTGACAATTTTACAGATTAAGACGTTGTTTGGGAAGACTTAAAAATTGTTCTGCAGTTTTTTGTAATAAACTAGTGAAATGATATTATATTATTTAAGTATTTGGTAAGTGCCGTTTTGTTGTAATGAAACTCTGGCGATCTAAAATCACTCTAAACTAAAGCACGATCATTGTCAAATCAACATGAAGTTGGTTAAAACCAAAAAGAAAATAAAGGTAGTCCTGAGCCTTAACTCATTTCATACATTCCCAAATTAATGTCATTAAATTTCCCACGAAATTTTGTACGTGACTTATAAGAAAATAGAAAGAGAGATTGAATTTGATTGCAACCTTTGCAGTTTTAAGAATCGTAGAAAACATTAATTTAAAGATCATAATAAACACTTGACTATGTCCAATCTCCCTAATCTTTTTCTTATAACAGGATTATAGTGTTTTTTATTTACCACATTTGACATACACAAAAATGCTTTAATTAATATTGAAATCTAGAACAAATTTAATAATACCTTTCACAGACTGAACATAATTCCCAACGTAGTCTTCAGACAAAGGTGGATCCAACCTTGACCTGTTATTTATAGACGTCTTACAACTGGTTTCCTGGCCAATTGGTAGGCGCTGCACCCACGTCACACACCTCCAAACAAGCGCATACAAGGCCTGCAGCGATGAGATCTTGTTTGTTTCACACTCTGCATTGGCCTTTGCTTTTAGTTTTTTCACGGATTCAGATGTAAAATGAAACATTCTCTCCCTCAATTCGGGTGCTTCATATCTACTTATGAACTGATCATGGTTAGAGTAGGGGAGGTTAATGATCGAACCATGACCCTCAGGAAACCAACGATTGTGAATAGGCGGACGTGAAATGGTAAAATTGGATCCCTTTTTTGTGTTATAAATGTCCGACCAGACTTCAAAGAAATGCCAGAATGAGGTTCCATCAATCAACATGTGGTTTATGGAACATCCTATGAAGATCCCATCAATAAGTTCCGTCACTTATACGGATAACAAGGGCATCGTGTGGCCGTCGTGATTAACCTCCCTGTTGTGATCGAAGAACGATTTGACAACCCGTGGCATGTATATTGGAGAAAGAATGTCCGATACAGTTGAGTCCGGGGCTGTTTTGGTAATTGATAAATACAGAGTAGATGGGAGGATTTTCTTGTTTGAGTGTGGCAAGGCGGCCTAAAAAGGGATAGAAATGAACAAGGGCTAGGGAGAGAGAATGCTTGAGTCTTTCTAGGAAAGATTGGATTGAGTTTTCTTTACAGAGCTTTATTGAGCTTACAGACATGATTAGGAGCAGATTGATCAATGAATCCTTGTGGTTGAAGCATATAAACTTCTTCCTCAAGAGTGCCATGGAGAAATGCATTGGATACATCTAGTTGCTTAACTGGCCAATTAAAGTGAAGACTCAATGTCAACACAAGTCTAATTGTTGGTTGTTTGACTACAGGGCTGAAGGTTTCAAAGTAATCCAATCCCTCTGTCTGATGAAACCCTTTGGCAACCAATCTAGCTTTATATCTTCCAAGACTCCCATCAGCATTTTGCTTAACCTTAAAAACCCATTTACAACCTATTACTGGTTTGTCAGCAGGAAGAGGAACTAAAGTCCAAGTTCTTTGAGCTATTAAAGCATTGTATTCCTCTGACATAGCTGTTCTCCAAATAGCAGATTTGTAAGCAGTAAGAAAATTAGGGGGTTCAGTGGATAATTCAGTAGACGCAGTGGCTATATTAGCTGAGGGTATGAAAGACAATTTGGGTTTGAAGATCCCAGCTTTGGATCTAGTGGTCATTGGGTGATTATTAAGTGTGGAAGAAGAAGTAGAAGGAAGATCACAAGTAGTGGAAGGAAGATCACAAGTAGTAGACACATGAGATGGGTCAGAAGGGACCTGAGTAGATGATCCAGAAGAGACAGTAGATGAGGCTGAGTTAAGAACAAGATTATCAGAAAATAGTTGAAGAGTAGAAGAAGAAGATGAGGAGGGAAGAGTAGAGAAAGAAGGAGGAGAACTGAAAGGAAATTCAGTCTCAATGAATTGAACATGTCTTGAAGTAAAAACCTGCCCAGTAGCAATGTCAAGGCACCTATATCCCTTAGAATCAGAAGAGTATCCCAGAAAAGCACAACACCTAGACTTAGGAGCCAATTTGGAAGACCTATAAGGTAACAACCAAGGAAAGCAGGAACAACCAAAGACTCTGAACATGGTGAAATTAGGAGGAATATGAAACAAAATTTCATAAGGAGTTTTTGAATTCAGATTAAGAGATGGTAATCTATTGATGAGAAAGGTAGAAGTTAAGATTGCATCAACCCAATATTTCAAAGGCATAGAAGAGTGAGAAAGAAGTGCCAGTGTAGTCTCAATTAAGTGTCTATGCTTTCTTTCACTCACTCCATTTTGTTGAGGAGTGTGTGGACATGTTTTTTGATGAACAATTCCATGTTTAAAAAGAAAGGAAGTCATAAGAGAATTCATATACTCTCCTCCATTATCTGATCTTAACACTTTGATCTTGGAGTTGAATTGATTTTTAACCAAAGCTTTGAAGTTAACAAAAGTGTTAAAGACCTCTGACTTATGGTGAAGAGGGTATAACCAAGTGAACTTGGAGTAGTCATCAATGAAAATGACATAAAACCTAAAGCCAGAAACTGAGGGAGTGGAGGAAGGGCCCCAAACATCTGTGTGAACAAGTTGAAGGGGAAATTGAGAAGATGTGGTGGACTTAGGAAATGGGAGTTTATGACTTTTTGATTTTAAGCAAGGATGACAAGGAGTAAGAGAAGAGACAGATAATGGAACTTGATAATGGGAAGCCAAGAGACTCATTATTTTGGATGAAGGATGACCTAATCGAAGATGCCATTGATGAGTGGTAGACTGTACTGAAACAAGAGCAGTTTGAGATGTAGGAGTAACAGATTGGGAAAATGAGTGATGAGAAAAAGGGTATAAGCCTTGATGGGAAGGACCCTGAAAGAGAATTTGATTTGTGAGTTTATCTTGAACCACAAAACCATCACTATCAAAGATAAACCTACAATTGTTGTCCTTGGCAAGCTGATAAACAGACAGGAGATTATGGCTAACATTAGGGACATGAAGAATTTGGGAGAGAGTTAAGGACCTAGTTGGTGTGGGAAGGATCCCAGCACCAGTATTCTTGATTTTAATGACATCACCATTTCCAACAGCAACAGAATGAGGACCTGTGTAAGTTTTAAAAGACTTAAGATGACCTAGATTTTTGGTTAAATGACTTGTTGCTCCAGTATCCAAGAACCATTCAGATTCAGAAGAAGTGGGTTGAAAGGTTTCTTTAGCAAGAAAGGCTTTAGGAGTAGAATTTTGGGTCTGCTCTGGAGAGAAAGAATTTGCCATAGTTGAGTGATCTAAGTACCAATTTTCCTGAGGAAAAGGTGGAGGAGAAGCAAGAGGGAAAGAAGAGGATTGAGGTTGATGAAACAATGGTGTGGGTGGAGTAGGTAACAGAGGAACATAAGTGATATCCTCATTCTGAACAACAAGATTTGCCTGAGGTTGAGTGTTATGAGGTTGAAAAGAATGATTGAATCTGTGGTAACATTCAGAGGCAGTATGATTACCTTTACCACAGATTTGACAGAAAACTTTAGGAAGATGAGAATTATATGAGTTTTGTCTGCCATAGCCACTGTTTCTACCTCCTCCACCTCTAAAACTACCCCTATTTCTTCCTCCTCTGTTAAAATTGAACCCCCCTCTGTGACTAAAATTCTGATTATGTGATGATTTAGATGAATTGCTATTGATGGAAATAGCAGACAAGGCAGTACTCAACTGATTTGGGTTATTCATCTCTCTATTCATATGGGTTTCTTCAGATCTTAACATTGCATGAAGATCACTGAGAGATAACATCTGAGTGTTTGTTCTAAGAGAAGTTTTTAAGGAGGAATACTCACTAGAGAGGCCATTAATGGTATATAGTATCAAATCCTCATCATTAACAGGAGATCCAGCAGCTGCTAACCTATCAACACAACTCTTGATTGTATCGAGATAAGAATCCATTGATCCTTCTTTTGTTGCATTTAAAAGCTTGAGTTTAATCTCATGAATGTGAGATCTAGAACAAGAAATGTATCTCTTAGACAGATGCAACCAGATTTGATGTGCATGTTCAAAACCAATGACTTGTGGTAGTATAGAAGGAGAAATTGTAGCATTAAGACAACTAACAAGCTGTCTATCGATGTTTATCCATTCATTGAAAGCTGGATTAGGAATTACCTGACCTGATTCATCTAAGATTTCTGTAGAAGGTTTTGGAATCGAGCCTTCAACGAAACCAAGAAGCTGATTAGCTCTTAGGGCACTGCGCAGTTGTAATTGCCAAATCATGAAGTTATCGTGATCCAATTTGATTGTAACAAGAGAATTGAGGTTTGAGACAAAGAAAATTAGATTGGTAGGAAGATTTAGAGATGATAGAATCGCCATAGCAGATCAGAAATGAACCAGTAACAGAGATGAGAAAAAAAAAATGAAGAAGGCGATGAAGAAGAAGAACCGAGAGCTCTGATACCATGAAGAATTATTGAGAGAAAAGTAAAATTGATTCTCATTAACTGAATGAAAGCATTTACAGTTTATATGCTATATATAGAGAGATACAAGAGTAATTGGAAATAATAAACTCTCTCTAATAGAAACAGAATTCTAACAGAATGTTGTAACAGAATTGTAATTGGGAAATCACTGACTCAATATCAGCACATGTCTATATTATACTTAACATATTGTACATTGATGGAGGCTTGATGAAAAGGAGACCCTTTTGGTTGTAATGTCCCCAGAGCTCAAGGAGGTCCCATGGTGCAAAGTAAATGGGCTGGTTGGATTCTTCCAATTCATATTGAGGTTTGATAAAGCACTCTGAAATGTGTTGTACTGTTGGAGTACTCATTTCACAATTCATTGCTCTTCACTCGACTGTCTTGATTTGGGTACTGGCTATGGTTTGTTTGGCTTTGATATAAAGATGAAGAATTCGAAAAAACAGAAGGGAAAAAAAAAAAGTACATAAGTTGGTGAGCAATTTATGGAATTGCCGTATATAGAATTGCATCTAAGAGAAATTAACTGGTTTTAAAATAGTTTAATAATAAGCATTAAAAAAAAAGCTCTTCAAACATATGTAAGAAAGGTTAAAAGAGTTTTTTTTTTTTTTTTTTGGGTGAAAAAATAGACAATTAACAATATGAATAGAAAGGTAATACCAATAAGAATTAAATAAGTAATTAACAACGAACAATGCTAATAGGAATAAAAAAAAGCAACAATTGACAAAATTAAATAAATACGGTTTTCTATATTTACATTAAAACCAGCGTAAGTTTTAGGTTTATTTACAAGTATTTCAGTTTTTAAGAGAATATTAAATAATCATTTGTGTTTGTCATTTTCTAAAATATCCATACTATGCTCCCAATTAATCATTTGTTTATTGGGACCACAATTATCCAACTGATCCACATAGCTAGAACTGGGCAAATGTTCCATGGTTTTTCTTTTGTCATTCAAACGAAGAAGATACCAAACAAACATTCCCTAGAGATATCAGATATATAAACCCCAACACCCAAGTCCCCAAGATACAAATATATATATATATATAACCAGTCAGGGTCTAAAGTGGGCGTCCTCTTTTTATTAAAGAGAGGACCTCTGTTTTGATCGTCGGATCGTGTTTTCATTAATGGCAGTTTTATCATTTCACAGTTTTTAAACACAATCCGACGACCAAAACACCTTCATAACACCTTCATATTACTGATACTTTTAACATATGACACATTTTCCATTAGTATTATCATGTTATGCGGTGCAAGGCTTGCAAGCTAGATATCCAATCCCTTTTGAGTTGTTGCTTGTCATATATTCAGATTTTGTGATATTGACATCTTTTTCTTCTTCTTCTTCTTCTTCTTTTTTTTTTTTTTCCGCTTCATTTTGTTTAATCTCTAAGGTTAATGGTTCACTTGCAAGTCAGGTTATAAAATACTCTCTGCTCATGCAAGCCAGGTACTACATAATGTAGAGGTCAAAAAAAACATTACTTCAAATCACACCATGTTAGTTGAACCATTTTTCCATTCTGAAATAACTACGTTTTAAGCTTATATGGTGCATTTAAAACATTTATACTTGGACCGCTCTTTTGGACAAGAAAATATTAGTGATATCCCAATCCTGGTGAATGAATGTATTCTCTTTTTTGTAATCGTTGTAAAAGTTTCATAGTTGAATGATGTGAAATTCACTGCTGCACATGTTTTGAACTTTCACATCATATTGCTTGTGCCAGCACATTTTTTTGTTTTGAATTTTTGCACGCAATCTCTTCTTGATGCATATGTATATTGCACATAATAGACGCACAATTATGCAGATGTCATTTCTGACACTACCACAGCTACTGGTTTAAAGTTTCCTTTCAATGCTTTGTTATTATATATACATTCACACTACACAATCATAGGTCGTTTGATTGTGTAGTAGTAAATACACACATAGAGAGAGACACTCATACACACAACATGACATTGTTTCATGCGAGTTGAGAAGCCATATATTCCCATCACGTTGTTTTATATCCGACAATTATCAATGGGAATCTTGTTGTATCGGATTGTTATATCCGATAATTCTTTAGGCATTTGTATGAAAATATGGTTTTGATTTAGTTGAAAAATTGAATCTCTGTTATTGTTTATAAAATTCCAATTTTATAAAAATGAGACATGAGAGACTAAAGATGTTCCCTCCATGCTATTTATCCGAATTACCTCTATTTTGTATTTAGGCTACATTGTTTTCTTGGAAAACGTGTTCTTGAAAGTATTTCCCACTTTGCCCTGGCTACTTCATGGCATTTATTCTATATGACAGCATATAAATTATTGCCCTTTCCAATTGTTGAAAGAAAAGGATTTATATAAGTTCTTGAAAATCAGTACTAAACATACTTCGGTTAAGATGAGTATTGTGAAGGTTGTTTCTGAATGTTGGAAAGTGTAAATAGTAATCCTTGTTATTATAGTTGATGTGTTGCCACTGTCATCCATCTCCCTTTTTTTTTAGAGCTATTTGTGAGATTTCTTTTCCAAATTCATTGTCAAGTTTTGGTCCATACAACATCTACTTGTTATCTTAGTGAACTTCTAAATTTTTAACTAGGGGTGCTAAGAAATTCCCAAGCTTTTTTCCCTATACATCACTTCATTTTCAGCTTGATTGTTTTGAAGTTGGCTGTCTGAGTCTTTCCTGTCTTGTTTATTGCAGGAGAATTTGAGAGTGGCAGTTTTGGTTTCCAAATTAGCATTAGTGTTTTTCCAAGGTGAAGTCTTTATGGTCTAATTGGATGTTCTTCAGTGAAATAAATTGCATTTGTTGCCCTCAATAGTGTTTTAGTTTAGGAGATCATCTCTTAACCCCAAAAAAAAAAAGTTTAGGAGATCATGATCTTGAATGACTCATTTAAGAAACTTGTGCTGAGTTTCATAATGATGTTTGAAACCATACTTTTTGTCGTTCCAAGAAAACAAAGAACCATATCATAAGTGATATGATAATACTACCTTTTTCCCTAAATATTTTATGCCATCGTTATATGCACCGGATTAATTACACTCGGAGCTTTTTTCCCCCCTTTTTGTTATCCACGGGCTCTTTAAAATTAGGGTGAAATACATTTTACCTCCTTGTGGTTAGGTTCAATATCACTTTACCCCCTTGTGATTTTGGACTAAAGTGAAACTACAAAGATTTTTCTCAAAATAGCCCCACATGGGGACTTAGTGTTAAAATTAGCCCCACATAGGAGAGTTTGAGTGTCAAAATTAACTCCACATAGGCAGTTAACCCCAAAATGAGCCCCCTAAGGGAATTAAGTGTTAAAATTTAGCCATCCATAGGGGTTAATTGTCAGCTTTATTTCCACATAGAGGATTAATCTCAACATTAACCTCACAAAGGGGGTTAAGTGTTTAATATTTTTGGTTAGTTTTAGAATTTTCATCAGTTTTGAGGAAAATCTTAACAGTTTCACTTTAGTTCGAAATCACAAGGAGGTTAAGTGTCCACTTTTGAAGCACGAGGGGTAATGTGAAAATGAGCCTAACCATGGGGATAAAATGTATTTAACCGTTAAAATTATCAGATGGGGAAGAATTTAGAGGACCTTAAGTTAGAGAAAAATGGGTTTTACTCTTATATTGGCCACATGGGAAATGAATTACATGAGTTTGACACGTACTTCAGTACTTGTATGTATTGGCTATTAGTCATCATTCTTACTTGTATATGTTTTGTTCTTATTTCATTAGGATCAAAACACTTTGTCCAACAATAAAAGAAAATAAATCAACGTGATAATTTTTTTGACTTAAAACTTTTTGTATATGGGTAATATAATTTTTTAAAATATTCTATAGAATTTCAGTCTTGAATTTTTCATCTTGAAAAAGTAATAATTCTGCCTTTATATTTTCAATTTTTTCTCTTTCTTTTTTCTGTCTAGGGGTGCTACTAGGGGTGTGTTTCGGCCGGATCGGATCGGAAATAGGGGTTTCGGAAAAAATTCCGAAATTTTCGAAAATTATTTCGGCGTTCCGATTCCGATTCCGAAAATTCGGAATTTTCATTTTCCGTTCCGATTCCGAAATTTCGGAAATTTCGGAATCGGATCATTTTCGGAAAATTCCGGAATTTTTTCGGAATTTTTCGGAATCGGATATTTTCGGAAAAATTTCGGAAATTTTCGGAATTTTCCGATACAAGCTTAGTGCTTGGACTAATGTGGATCAAGTTGGGACTTATTTATAGACTCACATTCCTTACTCTTTTTCATGGCTAACCGATGTGGGACAAGTAGTGTAAGATAATTTCGGAATTTTTCGGAATTTTTTCGGAATTTTTCGGAATTTTTTCGGAAAATTTTCGGAATATATTTTTCGGAATATTTTCGGCATATTTTCGGAATTTTCGGAATTTTCGGAATTCTGAAAAAAATTCCGATTCCGATCCGAAATTTTTCGGAAATTTCGGAATTCGGAATTTCAGAATTCGGAATGTATTTGTACTTGCCAAAATCGGAAATTTTCGGATCGGAATCGGTCGGAATCGGAATTTCCGTTCCAAAACACACCCCTAGGTGCTACTCATCCTAATATTGTGAATTATTTGGAAATATTTCCATTTTTCTTGTACGTAAGTTGGTTTCAACTAAAGTTGGTTTTTCCTTAGTGTTGACCTGACTACTCTAGCGTAAATTGGTTTGGAGACATAATTTTGGGCAAAATGGTTGTTTTTACACATAGGGCATTGGCATAGTTAGTATATGCATGGTTTTGAAAACCGGGCCGGACCGGCCAGTTCGACTGATTGGACCATTGACCGGTCAGTTTTTTGGTCCGGTTTGACTCGGTAACGGTTAGTGGCACCAAAACCACCCAAAACCGGTGAGAACCGTTCGGGAATCGTTCAAATCCGTTCAGAACCGTTCAAAAACCGTTTTTGACCAAAACCGTTGAAAACCCCTTTTTGCCTAAAAAAGTTTGTTTTTTTTTTTTTTTTTTTTTAAATTTTTAAAATTTTAAATTTTATTTCCCCTACATTTATACTTATGATAGGATAGTGTGAAAATAAAATTTGAGTTTTTGTATATTTTTTGTTTATATTTACTTATTAAAACTTATGCATAAATATAAATAATTCAATATTACATAATTATGACATCACGGGTTGATTACGGTTCACCCGACGGTTGAACCTCTAACCCGTGACCCGGTCAATTTTCCGGTTCGACGAACGGTCCGGTTTTCAAAACACCGAGTATATGTAAGAATCTCTGCAGAAGTTTGCTGAACAAGAATTGGCAAGCCTGAGGAAAGACTTTGACCATGAGTTTAGGTACACATGAATCACAAATACTTCTTTTCCTGAAGCAGAACTCTAGGAGTATTTGTATATGTGTAATAGCGTTAATTATAGTAGCATTCCTTTATCACACTCTTGTTCTTATAGATTTTCACATTTGTGGAAAAGAACCGGATGATATGTTATCACCTTGATATTCTGTAGTTTTTGCTGATTATCCATCATTGTGCTTTGTGTTGTCAGGTTCTCTTTGGAAGGACTCATCTTTTAAGTGTTAAGGTAAGAAAGAAAATGAATTATTGTGCATGCCTTTTTGACAGGTTCTCTTTGAATAAACCAGTACGGGATTTGTTTTATGTCTTTCACCATTTATGCTATTCGTGTTTTAAGTTCCAGTAGAGCACCTACAAGAGGGTTTGCAAACCCATTAACCACCAAATTTATTAACTCTCGCCTAAAATTCACACTCAAATAGAGTAATCAAATGAGTTTGCAAATTCAGAAAGAGTGGTTGCATTTTTAAAACTAGAAGCTTACGAGGGGAGAGAGGGTAACCAAAATTTGGAGGAAATAATATAGCCATTAGATTCTGAAATGAAAATGCATCTATAATTGTAGTTCACCAAACACCAGTATATTTTAAAGATTAATTATATGATTTTTTATTGTTGGATTGCTTTTGTAAAATGACCATTTGGGTAATCAAAACACTATTCAAGTAACCAAAGTATAATTTTGAGTATGCAAATGCAAATTCATTTTTGGAGATGTTTTGAATAAATCTTGGGGAAATATGATACTGGAGATGAAAAAAATATGTGTGTGGAAGCTTTTAAAGAGTGAATATGTAAAATGTGTTTATGTGGTTCCACATCGGTTAGTGTGTAAACAGTCTAGGTTAGGCTTAAGCATATATAAAAGCTCATTGAATTCATTTTTAAAGTATGTTGAATATACAGAGACTATATTCCCATCATATTTTCATCTTTAAAGAAGCTTAGAATCCTAGGATAAATGGGTCTTTGGATTTGCAATTTGTAAATATCAATTAGAATAAGACTAAATTTCTGAAAATAATACTGACTTCTCATGGTTTGGAAAGAAAAAGATAATAATAATAATAAAAAGGTCTATTTGGAAATAGTGCAGTGTTCCTCAACTTGGAATCAGAGCGATATGAGGGAAGAAAGGCCCTAATGTACATTCAACATTTTTAACATCAGTTAGCATCACAATCGAAGATCATAGCTGAATCAACACTCGAGGTTGGCAAAACATAAGTGCTGGAAGAAGTTATATTATGGAACTCTTACATGTAGAGGTTATCAATTGTGCATCTTTGTCTAAAAGTAAGTTACATATTTGTTTGTTTCTACATTGTGGTGATTGCTTATTGCTTTCTTTCTTTGGTAGCTCCCAGTCCCAGGGAATGTGTGTATGGTTTGTAGATGAATCTTACTTTTTGACTTATGAACAGATTATTATGGTCATCTTATAGTTTTTTGTTACTTCTTGTTTTCAGGTTTTATGATAATGTATATCTTGCGGAGTTTCCTTGACTTGCGGCAACATGCTACCTCTTTAGACTGTCCATGCTTCCAAACCATTGGAAGGATAAAGCTCATTGTTGGCCTTTTGTGAATGTCAATTCTCATTTTTGATAATTTGCATGCATAAATTGTAAAGTCCATCATCCTGCTCTTTGTGAATGATGATTTGCATGCATAAATTGTGAAGTCCATCATTCTTCTCTCTTCTCGTTGAAAGGATGTGGGAAAATGCATCGACACATGCAACGCACGTGTTGTACCTAGTATATAAAAATATAAATGTGAATATAGAAGACTCACACAACTATGCCACTGTTCAATATTCTCTTCAATGGCTACGCCGTGAGGTTCAAACCCTTATAAGAGGACTGACTCACCGTCGACACCTCCCAGAATTTTGGCATGTCCAGCCCTAGTTCTCTATTTTTGCTTCCCCATTGTGAGTCTTCAATTTCACAAAGGATAAGAAAAACACTGTAAATTCTAATGGAGTAGTAAACACTAAAGGGTGGGCAATATAGACAATCAATAATGCTTCAGGCACAAATATCTATAAACAACTCGCACAACCGGAGTGGGAAGTCTACATAGCATGTGAGACCCACTAACAATTAACCACATAATATATACAATGAATCATACACCTTTTTTACGCATAATTTTAAATATTTGTACCTTGTGTTGTTTGAATTTTTTTCACTTTTTTGTGCCTCACTTATACAGCATATATTGTACATACATTTAAAGCTGTGTGTAGAAAAAATGTATGATTCACTGTGTGGATCTAATAATGCTCAAATAGATTTAATCTAACCATCCCCTCTCTTCGTTCAGTCAATCGCTGAAAAATCTACATGGCATGTGGGATCCACCAACAATTAACCACAAAATAGACCTAACGTAATCATCCCCTCTCTCCTTTCAGTCAATCAGTTGTGGGAGTTGTTTTTAGATGTTTGTGCCTGAAGCATTATTGATAGACAATTGACTTTCAACAATTGCATTTTTAGTTCATTGTCCAATTTGGTGTTGGTTGAGAATATCCTAGTGCTAGCTTACCTCCCTGATATACTTGGTATGTGTATTGTGAAGTCGGTGCACTCCGATAAAAATGAAAATAAGTACTGATCTCGAAGTCGCGGAGGACAAAAATTGAGAGAAGTGGAGAGAAGAGCAAAAGGTTAATACGTGAGAATATGTGAGAATATGTGATGGAATTAAGGTTAGATAAGCTAACTTAATGTCAGAGCAAAAGGTTAAATATCTTTTAACGCTAGCGACACATCTTGAGGACAGAAGACTGATGTTTTGCCGGATTTAGAATTGAAGGCTTAAAGACAAAGACGTGCTACTTTGTAATAGTTAGTTTATATATTTGTTGTATTTCTGTTAATATTATTATATGCTTCAGACTATAAACTAGCTGTTGTAAAGTAGACTGCGACCTGTGAGTTTTTGCTGTAGTCTCTGATTATGTTAATAATATATGTTCTATGAATAGCATCCTCCGTATCATTGTGTTTGTTGGTTTGAGTAGATGATAATGCGGTTATTCACCAGTCACGGGCCTACGGGACAAAAAATGAATTTATTTTCTCTATTTTTACTTCTCCGGGACGTGACATGCTGAGGCCAATGCAGTTGTCCGAGCTATCTCAAAGGCTGTGACTTGGGATTCAAAAACATTATCTTTGAAAGGGATTCCCTTAATGTCTGCACTCCCCTCTCTAATTGGAGCTCTACTCCTTATTGGGCTTTTGAAGACCTCATTTTTTAAGGAAGAAACATGCTCTCTTCCTCTTTAGGTTTTTGGACTTTTGCTAAGATTCATCGAATTGTAAATGTTGCAACTCACAATCTCGTCCAATGGATTATGCGTTGTAATTTTTTTGAGCCATTCACGGTTTATGAATTTCATCTTTGTGCCTTAGAGGAAATCCTTCAAGGGGGTTAGGGCTTTTTGTTGCTTTCTGTTCAGTTTTTAATGAATTTAGTTTTCTGAGGGAAAAAAAAAACAAAACAAAACAACGATTCAAAGAAGGGAATCTTATTCCATGCATCCGTACATTTTAGTGGTATGATACAATCAATTTATAGAGCCCAGTTTGAGGTACGTACCGGTGTGCTATATATTGTAATTAGTTGACAATAAGTAGTAAACTTTTTAACATGCTACGTGGTGATAAAATTGTCATTTGATGACAACTTTATGAGTTGCTATTTGGTACTCCTTCTGTCCAATTTTATGTGTCATTTTTAGGGAATTCAATAATTTAAGGGGATAAAAAGTATCTACGCATACTTTCTAGAATTGCCCATAATCACACTTTCTTTTTTTGTTTTGTTTTGGTGTTAATTACAAGGAATGATAGTTTGGGAAACTAAGTAAAATTTGTATGCTAATTTAAAAAAGTGGACAATAATTTTGAGACATCCCAAAAAGAAAATGGAGACACATAAAATAATACAGAGAGAGTAATTAACAAATGGTCAGATTGTATAATTATGTAGTTCCAATAAAATGTAACAATTGGTGTAACTGCTATAAAAAAAATTAAATAAATACAATTGGTGTAACTAACCAGCTCGGCAAATCGAGTTGGCTAGAGTTTTTGGCCTCCCAAAGGGTTCGATACCTCCAAAGGTCGTGTGAGTGGGTTGGAAGGATGAATCTCAAGTAGCTGGATGAACCGTATCTAGAGTTTGGTGTGGTCGATTCTACCGCACCACTCACGTCTCTGATTTACATGGTGCGTGAGTTGTGGGATCGATGCACGTGTCCGGGGTTTGCCTCTCTACCCAACTCTCTAAAAATGACAATAGGTAAGTCATCTGACATACTAGCGGGGATTCCGAAATCATGGAATACATACTGAGGGGATTTGTCCTCGTATATAAAAAAAAAAAAAGAAAAGTATTGGTACAAGTAATAATTGCTTGGTGGTATAGAAAGAAGGTCCCTGCGGAAAAATTCTATGATACATTCTAGTGGTTTAAGATGTATCACATCTCCTAGTAGTTATGGAGCTTAATGTTTACTTGAGTGCAAAAATATTGTACTTCCTTCGTCCCATTTTATGTGTCCATATTTCCTTTTCGGGATGTCCCCAAATTGTTGTCCACTTTCCTAAATTAGTATGTAAAGTTTATTTAGTTTCCCAAACTACCATTCCTTACAATCAATACCAAAACAAAACAAAAAAAAGAAAGTGCAATTAATATGGGCAATTGGAAAGTAGGTGTAGATTCTTTTTGTCCTCTTAAATATTTGGATTCCCAAAAATGGACACAGAAAATGGGACGGAGAGAGTATCATTTAGAAATACTGATTTTCAAAAGCAGGGCAAGTTTTTCAAAAGTTATGTAATTTTTTCAAATGTAAAAATTTGGCACTAATACACCATATTTTTGCACTAATTAGTTCTGCCAAAATACTGTAACTTGGGATGTATGATAAATCCTAAGCTACTAAGTTGTAAAGTTCCCAGTGTTATGACTTAAGTTGTCAATTGTTTGGTTGTCATCAAGGAATTTTTCATTGCAGGTAAATACAACTATCCAGTATCTCTCACACCCACACTACATATGTCGTGAGAAGAATTACATGTAACATTTAATATTGTGCGGGTGGGTGTAAAGAAAAATCTATTGGATGTGTTAGAAACTTATTAACAATCCAATTAAGGTTTGATGCATTGCAGAATAGCGAAAGACGAGATGGATGCAACCTTCTTGGACCTGTTGATTATCGCAATAATAACTGGAATAAGGATATAATCTCGTTGATTCACCAAAAATACCGAGAATAGGCTTCATTCGTCTTGTTGATTTCTCAAAATACGAAGAAACAATTGGAAATAAAAGAGATGCTCTCTTTATATAATTGAGTTAATTAGTATAATGTCCATCTTACTCTAAGTTTCTTTCAATAGGTTCAACCCATGAAACATTTTACTATGAAATCCATTCTACAAATTTGGACCAAACTACCCTTATCATTTCCCATTCAACACTGCAATAAATAACCCCAAGATTTTAGAGTTTTCAAAATTCAAAACTCAAATACCCAAATAAGAATGAATCACATTCTATATCCATTTACTCTCTCTCTCTCTCTCTCTCTCTCTCTCTTTCTCTCTCTCTCTGTCTCACACACACACATACACACCGGTCGTGACTCTCTCTTGGCCACCACCACTTCTAACGTCCGCGTCCCTCTGTAAAGAATCATCCTTAAGATTGACGACATCGGGACCCACAAGGCGGATGTGTGGGAGAGCGTTGACGCCGAACTGGGCGAACGTGGATTGCGATTCTTTGAACTCGATGTCGCAGAAGAAGAGTTTGGATTTGGAAGATGGGTTTTGTTTGTTGTTGGATATGAAAGTGGATGCGAGGAGAGAGAATTCGGATCGGAGGTCTTTGAGGCGGAGTTCGGACTTGTCGTGGAGTTGGGTGGCGTCCAAGAAGATGAGGAGAGAGAAAGTGCGGGGGGACTTGTTGGAGGTGATGAAGCGGCTGATGAGGTGGTCGTTGAGGTGGATGAGGCCGCCGGATTGGGATTGAGATTGGAGGGTTTTGAGGTCGGAGATTAGATTGGAATTGGAGTCGGCGGAAGTGGTGGGAGTAAAGAGAGTGATGAGAGAGAAGAGGGTTATGGAGATGAGGAATAGAAGGGTTGAAGACGATCTGGGTGTTGTTGCAGAGATCGCCATTTTGGAGGATGGGATGGGGTCTATGTCTGTGATTTGGATTGTGAAACTAGCGAGCAAAGGCTTTTGATTTGGGAGATTTTGACTTGGAGAAGACCTGTTTGCTCCTTAGAATTGTATGTTCCAATTTTTTACCCAATTTCAAAGGTTGTGGAGTGAAATTGTATACGATATTGTGGTTCAAAAGGTTGTAGCGTAAAATTTAACACTCATATTCTTGCTTTAAAGGTTGTGATATGAAATTGTATACTATGTTGTATTTCAAAGGTTGTGGTTCAAAAGGTTATAGTGTAAAATTTAACACTTATGGTTTTCGTTCACATGATGTGGTGCGAAATTGTATACAAGCCCTACAATCATAGCATTTAGTAACTTCCCAAAATATATGCAAGATTTATGGGATTTAGTTTGGTAACTTCCCAAAATATATGCAAGGGGCCTCAACCTTGGTGATGTTCGAAGAAAAACATCTGCGGAAAGAACACACAGTGTTGTTACAGAAAACACCGTTCTAGTATTTGTTCAATGCTTTTATCGAAGACCGAGTCAAATTCATGAAAAAATATGATGAGATACTGAACGGGACACTTATGAACCAGTTGCAATGCAAAATTTCACACTAATGAACCAGTTGCAAAGCAAAAACGAACCAGTTACAGTGTAAAAATTCACACTAATGAACCAATTGCAGTGTAAAATTTCATACTAATGAACTAGTTGCAATGTAATACTCGCATAAATGTATGGTGCATAGTAACAACTTCATATGTTATGTGATCAATGATTATTGGTAGAACATACAAAAGTGGGATACCCACATAAAAATGGCGTTAGAAATATTCAAAAGACTCATAATGTACAAGGCTAAAGTTGTGGGATTTATTTCCATATATTTGATATACAAATCATTGGAATCATTAAAGCAAATTTATTTTCATATATATATATATGCATGTGCATATGTATGGGGGTAAAAAGGTCACTGAAACTATCTATAACTGGGGATTGTGGACTAATCTCTAAAAACATTTACAATTATAGGGTCTATCATTAGAAAGTACCAATTGGTGGGTATATTATAACAAACATTGGTAGAATGTGATTTTCCACTAAATTTTTCTATATAATTTTATTCATTCACCAAAAACTTCCAATAAAAAGGTTACACCAACTTATTTGTAATACTAATAAACTTACTCCATAAGAAAAGAGAAATAAGGAAACTAAACAATAGGAAATCAAATTGCAATCAACTAGAAAATAAAATAAAATTATAACTAAAAAGGAAAATAACAAATTTTAACCAAATTGCAAAAATTCAAATTGGAAACAAAATCCATGATGCATATGAAAGGTCCCTTCGGAATCTGTTTCAAAACTTTTTTACTTTAACACAGAAAAAGTAAGCAACGTATCAAAAATTTTAAGAAGAAAATCCTGTTGAAAAAATATACTGCGTGCAACCTGCTTTTCCATCGAAAATAATCATCTTGTCGACTATAACGAGCTTAGCCACTTCAAAAGTTCAGTAATTAATTTTCAGCACTTAATTTCTATTTTTATCGAATAGGACATTAGTGTCTCTAATTTTTATTTTTAAGAAGTGGCATCCATGAACTCCTCATCACATTCGAGTGCACTCATATTCTCCGGTAAAAGGCACACCTCCAAATCCATGCTTCCACCTCCTTCGGATCCTGGATAAAGTGATACCTTCCCATCAAACTTGTTTGCATATCCGCTCCGAATAGCCACTGCTCTTCCCAACCCGAATTCGTTTCCGTACATGTCGAATCGGGGTGAGCTACCCATCATGATGCTACACGGATCAAAGAATTGTCCGAGTTGGTATATAAATGGAGACTCTAGCCACGCCCCGAGCCACTCGCGAATCGCTTTGTTATTGTGGTTAGTCACGGCTTGGTGTAATTGCCATGCTGCCCATCCAAGATTGTGTTCCAGCAGCTCACCAGCAGTGGCTATACCTGTTGTGCCAGTAGAACAAAATAAGCGAAAAAACAGGAAATTAGTTTTTATTGTTATTTTTCTAAAACCGTCAATTGAAAATGTCTTTGGTAATCGTTTTCCTTTTTTTCAAAAGAAAAGTAAATGACAATGAAATCGAACTAGAAAACGAAACAAAAACAAAAAAAACAAAATGTGGTTTACAATTTTTAGTTTTCAGTATTAAAAAATAAAAACTAGTTTTTGTTTTCATAATTCAGAAACCTGAAAAAGGAAGCCATTACACACGGGTCTTAATTAGCTATCTTGACGGGTGAGAGAGACATTGTCTTCAAGTTTTAATTGAGTTCACTCGAAAGAGTTGTTGGGCTCAACCAATTCAAGTCAATTTAAACTTTGAAGTATGTCACCAAATCCGCTAATAATTATGAAGATTTTTCCTTATTAAGGGCTCTTTGGGAAGCACATATTGGTTTATGCGGTTCACCAGTGTTCAATTTGTTCGGTAGGTGTCCAGGATAATGATAAAAATTGAGTGGGACTAAACATATTCTTGTTTCTGACATTAAAAAAAAAAAAAAAAAAAATTAAATACCTTAAATCTCCTATGAAATTTGGTATATGACTGAAAAATAAAATAGAAGAGATGGACTATGGTGTATTTATAGAAAATTTAAAAATTATGTAAATTCATCTTGTAACTATATTTATCCACATCTGACCAGATTTTCTCTCATTTCTTATCATTAACATAATAAAACTAAGTGTTAATTACACTTTACCCTTGTGATTTGGCTTGATGTCACTTTAGCCTCTTGTGGTTTAAAAGTGACCACTTAACCCCCTTATGTTTTCGGGTAAAGTGTCACTGCTAAAATTAGTGACCACTTTACCTCTATGGTTTTGTCCGATGACACTTTAACCCTCAGTGCTTTCGAGGTAAAGTGTCAATTTAACACTAATTTTAGTGGTGACACTTTACCTGAAAGCACAGAGGGGTTAAATGGTTATTTTTAAACCACATGGGAGGTAAAGTGATATCGAGCCAAACCACATGGAGTAAAGTGTAATTAACCCTAAAACTAACTACTGTCATGGTAATTACACAAGAAAAGTTTATGAAACTTTACATGTAATGAATGACAACCATATTATAATTATGATAAGAGTAATGCTAGACCCGAACAAAATTTCACACAAAAATTCACACAAAATAATTTTGGTCCTTAATATCGTTTGATCCTGTGTAGGACCCATATGTTCTCTGCATGAGGCACACTAGAATCAAGGATCAGGATTATTTTGTGTGAGTCTAGCATTTTTGTTATGATAAACATAGCAATTACCTCTCACGGTCTGAATGCAGTTCCCAAAGTAATGTTCGGACAACGGTGGATCTAATCTTGACCTGTTATTAATAGCCATCCTGCAACTGGTTTTTTGGTCAGGTGGGAAACGTCGCAGACGTGTCACACACCTCCAAACAAGCCCAGACAATGCCTGCAACGAAGAAATCTTATTTGTACCACACTCAAAATTGGCCTTAGCTTTGATTTTTTTCAGAGACTCCGATGAAAAATGAAACATTCTTTCCCTCATTTTGGGAGCTTCATGTCTACTTGTGAATTGATCATGGTGTGTGAAAGGAAGGTTAATAATCGGCCCATAACCCTCAGGAAACCAATGTTTGTGAATAGGTGGGGCCGTAACGGTAAAATTGAATCCCTCCGTGTTGCAAATATTGGACCAAGCATTGAAGAAACGCCAGAATGAGGTTCCATCAACCGCCATGTGATTTATGGAACATCCAATGAATATCCCATCAATAAGTTCCGTCACCTGCACGGTTAACAATGACATCGTGTGGCCGTCATGATTGATTGCTCTGTCGTGATCAAACAACGATTGGACAACTTGGGGCACGTAAATCGGTGAAATAACGTCCGATACGGTCATGTCGAGAGTTGCATACATAAATCTGGCTCCGGGGCTGTTTGGGCAATCTATATAAACAGAGTAGGTGGGTGGATTTTCTTGTTGGAGTGTGGCAAGGCGGCCAGAAAGAGGATAGAAGTGAATAAGGGCCAGAGAGAGAGAGTGTTTGAGTCTCTCTAGGAGAGATTGGATTGGGTTTTCTTGATTGTACATTGATTGAGGCTTGGTGAAGAGGAGACCCTTTTGGATGTGATGAACTGAGAGCATTGCAAGGTCCCATGGTGCCAAGTGTATGGGCTGTTTGGATTCCTCCAATTCATGTTGAGGTTTGATAAAGCACTCTGAAATGTGTTGGACTGTTGGAGCGATCATTTCACAATTCACTGCTCTTCAATCTCAACTATCTTGCTTTGGGTATGGCTCAATGAGCTCAGATTTGTTTGGCCTCTTGATTTTAAGATGCAGAATATATACAAAGAAAACTTGGTGAGCAAGTTGAAATTGTCAAAAGTTAGTGAGCAAGTTGTGGAATTGTCAAATATAATCGAATCTAAGAGAAATTGACTAGCAATTTTAAGAGTAAAGATTGTGACACATTCAAAGATAATTTTTTGGGACACAACTTAAGAACTCAAGAGATATGTCTATTGTATCACTACAAAAATTGTGTTTTTGGATGTGTCTCAAGTATTACCCTAATTTTAATAAAAAAATAAAAGACTCGAAGAAAGTGGACCTGCTTATGAATGTATCTTAATGTCTGTTTGGAAATACACAACATTTGACCATGTCCAGTCTCACTACTATTAGTTTATGGTTAGGAGTAATTATAGATTTAGCACAGACTCCCACTCAAACAAAAGAGTCTTACCAAGCACTTGAAAACTATACAATCGATTCTGCACCTTACCAAACAGTCGTTCGTTGTCCCCAAAGCAGGGGCAGATGCATAAATACGTTGGAGTGGCTCGGCAAGGAAAAAAAAATTGGAAGTGGCACTTGAGGGGCCAAGTTTATAGGGTTTTGGGGGCAAGCACCCTCTAGGGAGATTTTGTTGGTCTCTTTTATATACATTTTTCGTGTAGAATTTTCTTGTAATTAAGTGTCAAATGATATTAAATCAATTTGGGTTAAGTTAAGTCATGGGTGGTGGCAGGAATTTTTTTTATGCCCCTGAATTTTTTTTTTCTGGGGTCTATTTATATTAAGTGTCAAATGATATTAAGTCACGGTGTCAAATAATGTATAACACGCCCCTCCCCAGCCCTCCTTTGCCTCCGCCACTGGGTTAAGTTAAGTAGTGAGAAGAAAATGTATTTGACCAAATTCATGATGAGTTTGATTACAATTGCGTTAATATTAATTCAGTTGTATTTTATTTAGAATCTATGACTTGGCTCCTAATTTTAGATGTGGTTGATTGTTATCTGCATATTATAATATAATCTAGTATACATTTTTTTCAAAGTCCGGTGAATTTGAAATTACAAACTCTATTAAAAAAAATTAACATAAAAACTCAAATATTTATAAAATAGGGATCTTTTCAGAAAATTTAGGAAAGGCTTAATTATACATTTTTATTGTTTTAGAGTATATCACCCTCTTTGACTAACACTTACCCAACAACCACGCCCGCCATTGCGTGGAAATGATGAAAAAAAGTTTGGTGGTTGAGTAGGTAAGCATTGACTTGTGAGAAGAGGTAGCTAGTCAAGGAATTTGCTGGCTGAGAGTTATACAATATTTATAAGTTGAGTTTCTACGCCCATAATCTTTTTCATAATATTTTTTTATAATAATATAATATAATTCTTAATTTTGGTGCATTGCATGAGAGTCCCACATGAATTTCACATTGGATCCACTGAGGGTCAAAAGATATGCTGGTTGTAAAAAAGGTTATGAGTGTAATATTTTTGTTATAAGTTATACCAAAATATTTTTCCATGATTTTCTGTACTACAGTATATTACAAACTCTAACTACGAAGGCTATAATTTGTTACTAATCTGATAGTAGACTGGATCATCATTATCTTTTATTTGTTAAGTATATATAATGTATATTGTATATTTTGTTCAAAGGATGCATAGATTTCGTTATTTAAATTTATAAAAAACTTTTCTTAATTTTGTAAAATCATTTCGCCCCTTATACTTAGTGTAGTGATTAGGGGTGTGTTTTGGCCGAAACGGATCGGAACACCCTTTTTCGAAAAGATTTTTGAAAATTATAGGTGTTCTGATTTCCATTTCAATTTTTGTGGAATTTCATTTTTCTTTTTGATTTCGGAATTTTCGAAAATTTTCAGAATCGGAATTCTTCGGAAAATTTTGGATTTTTTTTGGAATTTTCAAAATTGAAATCGGAATTTTCATAATTTTGGAATTTTTAGAATACAAATACTTTTCAAATGGTAAGTCATACTTTTATAGAGAGTCCCCTACTCTCTCATTTATTTTCTTATTTGATGTGGGACAAACAAGTCAATATTCTTCCAAATTTTTAAAAAATATTCGAATTTTTTCAAAAAAAATTTCGGAAAATTTTCAAAAAACATGTTTTCGGAATTCTCAAAACAATTCAGATTATAATTCCGATCCGATATTTTTTTTGGAATTTTCAAAATTCGAGATTTCATTTTTAGTGCCAAAATCAGAATTTTTCAGATCAAAATCAAAATTTTTGTTCCAAATAACACTCCTAGTAGTGATACATATCGCCTGATATTGAACCGCATTGCCATGATCCATTTATCTAGAAAGCCTACAAACCATCCTAAATACTAATTTAGAAGTTCATTTCAATTCATATGATTTTCTTGTTTTCAATAGTTTGGTATTATTTGTTGTCAACTTCCCAAGAGGAAGGAAATTATTATTTTCCTACAATTTAAAACCGAGGCAAATTACAGGGCTGTATACATGGCATAATTTAATCATGAGAGAGAGAGAGGGAGTGCATTTAACTACAAGACCTACTACATTGATATTATTCTGCAGGAAGAAAAAGAGAGAAAAATGAAAACAAGATGAAAAATTAATCCAGTGTTAAGAACTTAAGCTGTCAATTGTTTAGTAGGTAGTAGGTGTTGGATGTATTGGAAAAGAATCTTCAATAAAACGACCAAACGTAAGATCGAAGCACGTTGTCCGAAAAATAAGTTTACGTCTCCATACTCCATTATTTTGTGAACTACGACGCCTTGTTCTAGGCCATACTACGATCTAACAATTGAAGTACAACTCAACTTCAATTGTTCTGCAGAATTATATGTATGTGAATTGCTCTCAATTGACTCTAGAATAGATGAAGAAGGGAAGATAAAAATCTGTGAAAAGTATATCAAAACTAAATAACTATATTGTATATATAGAGGTACCTATTGGGTAAGAGATGTCTCTCTCTATACAAATGGTTGTGTCCCAACACCTATACACTACATATATAACAGTATATGCACATTTACCAGCCATTAGAACAAATGAAGTTCAAAAAAATTCAAATTTCTACATAAAAAGTTGCAACTCTTCACAAACTGGGTTCGGTCAACCGGTCGAACAGGGCCGGCCGACTGGTCGAATGCTCCTTTGCCAGAATTTGTTTAAAACTTCTTATAACCGTTGACCCGATCGACCGGTCGAAAACCCCTCTGCTAGAATCTTGAAACTTAATGTTCCAAGCATTTTCTGAACATTGAGCCGGTCCATAGCGATCCTAACAATCCTCTTGAGCGTACATAAGCTCCCATTCACACTCCGAATCTCACAATCTCCCACATGTGAATGATTATGGCTATCTAAACAAAAACGAAATACAATAAAACTACAAGAGCAATATACGGATTTGTGATGCATTAGGAGAGTATCTTTTGGACTTAAACTTTTCCCTTATTGAATATCTACTGGATTTACACGATGAAGCAGTGTACATTAAGTATTGGAGTGTTCTACATTTTAGTGTAAACGAACATTAGATAACACACACCAACTATCCTTATACACATTAATTCATTCGGTTGTGTTCATTTGGGTCCTGAGCATGACTCTTATTCATGAGAACTCTTAGAAAACCAAGCCTTTGAAGTTCTTATAGAAGCGACCCCATTTCCATTCTCATATAGGTGCTACCAATTTAGAATACTAACATTTACTCACCAATCACTAAATGTAAACATAAACTCAAAAAAAATTATTGCACACTGGAATAATATACATAAATGAAGCCATATTAAATGTGTGTTTACAACATGAACTTCCCCAACTAGTTTGCTTTGAACCTAGATCTTGGGATCTCCAGTTAGCTAGGTTAGGTTTCTGTCAAGTTGTTCAAAGCATTGGCTTTAGGCCCATTCCTTTCATCGTATATTGAACTTGATCTATAGGCAATCCTTTCACAAGAGGATCCGTAATGTTTTCCTATAACTTGACATAGTCAATCGTGATTACACCACTAGAGAGCAACTGCTTGATTGTGTTATGTCTTCGTTTTATATGCCTTAACTTGCCATTATAGATGGCATTTTTAGCTTTAAAAGATGTCGCATTGCAGTCACAATGCACAACTACGTTATCGGTTTTGGCCATAATGGAATATCTTCTAGGAAGTTCCGAAGACATTCTGCTTCCTTACCCACCTTGTCTAAGGCTATGAACTCCGATTCCATCGTCAAATGTGCTATACACGTCTGCTTAGTTGATTTCTAAGAAATATATATATCCACTTGTGGACTTAGTCTCTTGACTATCCAAAATCCAATTCGCATCAAAATATCCCTTCACCACGGGTGGGTATCGTGTGTAGTGCAAACTATAGCTCATGGTATGCTTTAGATATCTTAACACTCTTACAAGAGCATCCCAATTATCTCTACCCAGATTGCTAGTGTATCTAGCAAGCCTTCCCACCGAATATGTAATATCCGGACGTGTACAATTCATGATATACATTAAAACTCCCTATTACTTGTGAATATTCAAGTTGTGACATGCTTTCACCTATATTCTTCTTCAACTTACAATTGACATTAAACGGTGTTACAACTGATTTGCTATCCAATTGTCCAAGCTTCTTTAATATTTTCTCAACATAATGTGATTGTGTGAGAATAAATCCTTCGGAAGTTTGTCTTACTTGTATACCAAAAAGAACATCATCTTTACCTATGTCCTACTTGTCAAAGCTTGAGCTTAACATTTTCTTGGTTTCATTAATTACTTTCTTATTCTTTCCCGTAATAAGTATGTCATCAAAATACAACCATACAATAACACATGAGTCTTCAAACTCCTTGACATACACACACTTATCACATTCATTCATTTTGAAACTATTTATGATCATGGTATGGTCGAGTTTCTTATGCCATTACTTTGGAGTTTATTTCAAACCATAAAGAGACTTAACGAGTCGACACACTTTATGTTCTTGTCCCTTTATAACAAACCCTTTCGGTTGTTCTATATAGATCTCCTGATCTAGATCTCTATTGAGGAACGCGGTCTTCATATCCATTTGATGTAATTCTAGGTTATAGACAGTTGCTGATTACCATCCTAATGGAAGTAATCGTAGTAACCGGAGAATAAATATCAAAGAAATCTATTCCCTCCTTTTGTCTATAGCCTTTTTCAACTAGCATAGCTTTGTACTTATCTATGGTACCATTGACTTTGAGTTTCTTCTTAAAAATCCATTTGCAACCAATTGGTTTACTACTCGGAGGTAAGTCAACCAACTCCCATGTATGGTTTTGCATAACTGAGTCCACCTCACTATTTACAGCTTCTTGCCAATAAGGTGCTTCGGGTGTACTCATAGCCTCGTTAAAGGTTTGAGGTTCACCTATGGTAACTAGTGTCACAAAATTTGGTCCAAAAGAAGTAGCTTCCTTAGCTCTTTTGTTCTTTCTAGGAGCAACTTCGATTTCTTCGTCGTTTTTAGAACTTGAAGAAATCTCTTCAACACTCCTTTTAGGTGCTGAATTTTGTCTTCCTTCCCTAAAAGGAAAGATGTTTTGGAAGAACTCAACATCTACCGATTCCATGAATGTGTTGACACAAATGTTTACATTCTCGAACTTGACTACAAGGAATTGATATGCAGCACTATTATTAGCATAATCGATAAATACATAATCTACGGTCCTTCTAGTTTCATTCATTTAGGGAGTGGAACTTGTACCTTAGCTAGACACCTCCACACTTTGAGCTTTGTATACGAGAATAATCTTTCCAAACTTCAAAAGGAGACTTGATAGTATTCTTATGTGGAATTCTATTAAGAATGACAGTTGCCGTAAGAATGGCATCCCCCCACAAGTTGTTTCATGAATAATCCCATAATTAGCACAATACTTGGCTAGTGGAGTTGAATCATGTTCACCTCCTCTATCCGATCTAACTCGTTTTATTATTCTAGATAATTGATTTTTAATTTCAGCTCTATATGTCTTAGACATATCCATTGTTTCATCTTTAGAACTAAGTAAGTAAACATATCCATTGTTTCAGCTCTAAATGTAACAAAGTATTTCTTTTCACATCTTGTTGGAGTTAGTTTTAAATCACATAAGTCGGTATGAATTAAGTCTAGTAACTCACTCGTTCTATCTATAGATTTCAATGACTTTCTAGCAAATTTTGATTCTACACATGTTTCACATCTATATGATTTGTCAATTTCAAATATAGGCAACAATCCGAGATTAATCATTTTTATGCATGTATTTGAAATTCACAAGTCCTAATCTAGAATGCCACAATGAACATAACTCACAATATAAGAAGAAGCTATAGCATTCTCATTCATAATAATTTTAGAAGTACAATAGATCTTGAAGAGCCCTTCATTGAGGTAACCCTTTCCTACATACATTTCTCCTTTAATTAATACAAACTTATCGGATTCGAAGACAAGGTTGAATCCTTTTTTACTAAGCATAGGACCCGAAACCAAATTCTTACGAATTTCGGGAACATGCAATACATCTAAAAGAGTCATTTCCTTTCCGAAAGTGAACTTTATAACTACATTGCATTTTCCTTCAATGGTCGCAGCCATGGCATTTCCCATATAAAGCTAGCTTCTTAATACCATCCGACTTTGTGTCGGTAAAAAACACGCTTCTATCCCCCACAAATGTGCTTGGTAGCCCCGGTATTCATCCACCAACCTTTTGAGTCGGTTACAACACAAGACTCCATGATTACCGCCGCAAGATCGCCGATGTCCATCATCTTAGCTTGGTTAGGCTTCTTGCTCCCGTTTGGTCCTTTCTTATGATGACATTCACTAACACGATGTTTGGGTATTCCACACAGCCAACAATTCCCTTTTATCTTCTTGGGATTTTGGTCCTTTGACCCATTGTATGTAGATTTCCTTTTCCTCCCATATTCTTAGACTTAGATGTGGGTTTTGAGGTCTCACCTTCAACGAGATTAGCTTTTAGTTCCGTAGTACCTTGCTGCCCCTTCTTGTCTCCCTTATGATTATCTTCTTCAATTCTCAAACGGACACCAAATCCTCCATCGAAAGTTCCTTACGCTTGTGCTTGAGATAGCTTTTGAATTTTTTCCACAAAGGCAGCAACTTTTGAATTATGAATGCCACTTTAAACGGTTCACTAATTGCCATCCCCTCTAAGATGATTGATTGATGATCACTTGAATCTCTTTCAATTGCTTGACCACTGGATTTGAGTCCACCATTTTAAAATCTAAAAATCTACCTACTATGAACTTTTTTATACCAGCATCCTCGGTCCTGTATTTTTTCTCCAAGGATTCCCATAATTCTGTGGCGGTAGTGATAGTCGAATATACGTTGTAGAGAACATCTTCCAGCCCATCTAGGATGTAATTACGACATAAAAAATCGGAATGGTTCCATGCTTCCAATGCGGCTTGTTGTTCCTTTGACGGATTTTCGGTAGGAACCACCGACTTCTCTTATCGTAGGATGTGAGCAAGGTTGAGGGTTGTGAGATAGAAGAGTATCTTCATTTGTCATCGTTTAAAGTCTTCTCCCTTGAACTTTTTGGGCTTCTTTGTCACGCCCCTACGTAGCATAAATATGGAAAGTGTTTAATTTCCTTTATGGACCCGTAGGTCGGGACAGTTTGAAGGATCGATTCCGTCCCAAACGTCGAACAACATAGAACCATAATCAGAGTAGAGCAATCAAAGCTTACAAATATTTTTCTAAATTATTACATATTACAGTACGGGGTTTACTAAGGCACAAGCCGCCTTTAATCAAAACAATAACTATCGTCTATTACAGTCATCCTTATTACAAAACAGTTTGTAACTTCAAACATATAAAAGTAAATTCTCTTTCCAGCAGGGATTCTCAGTTTGCATAGGCATACAGTCCAGCAATATTATAACTTGAAAAGCCTGAACACGAATGTCCAGGGCGCATCAACGCCGTTAGCTTCAAGAAGCTGGTGAGTATTAAAAACATAACTTTGAATATAACACATACTCATTTACCATTTTTCAATTCTCATTAAATTCAACAAGTTTATATTAAAGCAAGGAGTTCATTTTAGGAAACAAGCACAATATTATTTAGAAGACATGATTCACATATATGTGACCATGTATGAGAACAATGCACCATCTCATCTAACTGACTCTTTTCTCTCGACAAAACCCAACAACCCACTATCACACACCAGTATCTTTGAAACACTCCGATAGCCACACTTTAGCACAGGGGTGCCAGGGAATGTCCAGTTTGCCTCACACTTTGGTCCGGGGTACCAGGGAGTGTCCAATGCCTCACACTTTAATACCTAATCCACCATGCAAATACCGGAGGAACCCTCACGCAGTATCCAGACTCGGGTATCAGGGAGTGTCCGTAGGCCACACTTTAGCACTACCATGGGTGCCAGTGAATGTCCAAGCTTGGCTTCACACACTTTGACGCTACCATGGTCGTCAGGGAGTGTCCAGTTTTGCCACCGTCGCATTTCAAAGACACTCTCACCGCAATCACAATCACAACACACTTTGGTACTCACTTACCAGGGAATGTCCACAACACAATCTCAATCGCACTCACTATGCCACGCTGACCATTACTCTTTTTCCATACTGACCAACATTCACACTCACCATGCATGTACAACTGACTCCACATGTATGTCATGAAACTTTAAAACATGAGGCAAATACTGAAATATATAAATAACGTGCGCACGGGGATTGATAGGTCATAATACCACGTTCTAATCGTCCAAACATAACCAAATAGGATTCTGTTTAAGTAAATTTTCCAAACGGAGCTTTAACATTTCATAAAATATCACCCAAACAGTTCCTTAACACAAGACAAGCAAAAACTAGAAACTGCCAGAAGTCGCGGGCGCAGGCCGCTTGCTTGAAGGTCGCTCGCGCGATATGCCCATTTTTCGTTTTATTTTAAAAACCTTTTCTTTCTGCCAGAAAACACACAGCTCGCACGCGCTGGCCGCTCACGCGAGGGGTCGCTCGCACGGTCCGCTCGTACGACCCTTGCTCGCGCGATCGCGCTCGCGAGTTTAGGCTGTGTCTTCGTCTTCTTCGTGGAGAATGCCCTGTTTCAGAAATTCAGGATTTTTTTGACCCATTTTCAATTCTGTGACAATATATATCATACCATATATGAACCTCTTTGATTTTTCGCAAAGAATATGAATCCACAATCAATTTTACACGAATCAATCTATAACTCTTAAATTTTAAGAAAAATCAAAAGACCTCAAAACTTAATTTCTAATATACTTTTTCATATGAACACATTAAGCTTTAATACTTTAACAATAGTCTATATATACTATAATATTTCATTATTATCTATAAAAACATATTTTGGTTGAGTTTGAAAGATCATGATTTTTCAAGCTATGAACATCAACGTAAATCTATCAATGGTGATTCACACATCAAGCTATCCATACAGTAATTGAACATGAAATTACATCCAAAGTGAGTTTAGAATACTCACTGTGATTGTGATTGAAGTAATTGTAGAGAAAGAGATAAGATATAGAAATTCCACCACAAGCTTGGCTATGGTGATTGAGTTCTCTCTCTCTCTATAATTCTGTAGAACTCTATCAAGTTCTCTGTTTTCTCCAGATTTGTGTGAGTAATGAGAAGGAGTGTATATATAAATAGAACTCACAATCTTGGGCTCCAAGTTGTGTATTGTAAACTTCACTCTACTAAATCAATTAGTTCCTCAATTTCAAATTAAACAGTCAATTATACAGATCACACAAGCTGAAATATATATTCGTATATACACTGATGTATATGTACCTCACAGATCATTCAAGAGCCAACTCTAGACTCCTAGGGGGCATATGAAAGATGTTTGGGTAAATTAGTTGTAGTCACAATTAATCACACATTTATAAAGTGTTGACAAACAAGGCATAAGCAACTAGCTAAGAAGCACTTATCATATTTGGAAAAACAACTTATGGCACAAGAATTTGCACATACTCAAATGCATCAACCAAACAAGCCTAGGTGATCATTGCTAGCATTTATGAGATTAAAGCAAGTGTCACTTCATGATTAGTGGAGATTCCCAAACTGTGGGAGTTCCACGCGACGCGGACAGTTTTGAACATAAACTGGTATTTTCGTGGTGCGGTGTTCGTCACAAAAATACAGAAAATTCATTTTAACGTAAGAAATGGTTTTCTGGTTTTATAAAAATACAGTTTGAATTAAAAGAAAACATTTCCACCGTTTTTGAAATACAGTTTTAAAATTCAACCCGGGTATGACTAATTTTATAAAAATTACAGTTCGACCACAAAAAGAATTTCGAATATGAAATAAAGCAAGTAATAAATTCTAAACATAAGAATTGTAATTAGATAAATGCAGATAATATAATTTGATTTTAAATATAACAATGCAAATACAGATTAATTATGCAAATGTCAATTTAAGATTAAATGAAAATGCAGGTTGTTACATTCTTGGCATGAGTATTCTTCACAATAATTGTAGTAGAAGTAGATTCTTTGGCCATTATTCCAAATTTAAACTTGTTTTTCAATTGTTTGATGTAATGGAAAAGAATCTTCAATAAAGCAGCGACTAAACTTAAGATTGAAGCACGTATGAATACGTTGTCTGAAAAATAAGTTTACGTCCCACACCCCGTTGTTTTGTGGACTACGTACGACGCCTTGTTCTTGAGGATGCTACGATCTAATAATTGAAGTACAACTCAACTTCAATTATTCTGCAGAATTGTATGTATATGTGTTGCTCTCAATTGACTCTAGAATAAATGAAGAAGATAAGATAAAAATTTGTGAAAAGTATATCAAAACTAACTAACTATATTATATATGTAGAGGTGTCTATTGGGCAAGAGATATCTCTCTACACAAATGGTTGTGTCCCAACACCTATACACTACATATATAATAGTATATACACGTTTATCAGCCATTAAAACAGATGAAGTTCAAACAAATTTGAATTTTCACATGAAAAGTTACAACTCTTCACAAACTGAGTCCGATCAACCGGTCGAACAGGGCCGGTTGACCGGTTGAATGCCCTCTGCCAGAATTTGTGTAAAACTTCTTATAGTTGTTGACCCAGTCGACTGGTCAAAGGGACCCGGTTGACCGGTTGAAAACCCCTCTGCTAGAATTTTAAAACTTAATGTTTCAAGCCTTTCTTTGTGCTTTGAGCCGGTGTATAATAATCCTAACGAAACCCTTGAGTTACATAAGCTTCCAATCACACTTCGAATCTAACAATAGGTCCACACGGTCAAACAACTTCTTTAGCCTTTGAACTGGGTGAGTTGGAATTGGCTTGGGAGAGGAACCTAGTCAAGGAAAAGTTGGTGGGTGTGAGGTACAACACTTACCAATAAAAAAAGGTACAACACTTACCAAAGTATTTTCCTTGATTTTCTGTACTACTAGGTGGAATCTGGGCACAAGCATATTGGAAAATTATAATAAATAAAAATAATATAGGTTTCAAATTTGGTTTACATTCTTTGTCACTTATAACAATTTTTGATTAAAAAAATCACAAAGCCATTTTTTTACAAATTTAATCGCAATTAATCTTTTTTTTTTTTTTTCAAATTGTGTAATGACTTAACTAAAATAACAACGTACTCTATCTCTTCATTGAATGAACTTTTACAATTTGACAACCGTCATACTTTTTGCCATTTTTTCCCCCTTTGATTGTCTATTATTGTGTGTCGAGTAATACTATGGTTTTCAAATTTTGTATGTCAAATGTGGTTTCTAACACATGTGGTAATGAGAGAACCTTTAAAAATGGTGCAATCAATTCAACATACTCTAATTAAAATTCAGTAAATCCATTGTCACATATTTGAGAATCACAAAGTATGCTCTTTTAATAATTATTTCCAAATTGCTTCTTTCTCTTTAATTTAAAAAATTTGCTTCTCTTAGAGATAATTTCCTTATACTTTTTTTTAATTTTTATTTTATTTTATTTTTTTTATTTGTGCACATCACCAAACTCCAGCAGCAATACACCTTTTTACATGACCAAGACATATTAAACAAATTCGAAAATGTCCAATTAGGCAAAATAAAATTTTCCTTTCAATAATTATTTGTAAATTGATTCCTTCTTCTTAATTTTAAAAATTATCTTCTCTTAGGGATAATTTCCTTATTCATAATTTAAACACTTTTATTTACCTATATGTAAGTTTTAATGACCTATATGTAATTCTGAATGCATATCATGAAGAAATTTGAAAATATTAATGCACATCATGAAGAAATTTGAAACCAGCTGCAATATTTATTGACCTATATGTGTAAAATTACTAAACAGGACAAATCAAAGTGAAAACTTACCAAATTGCCCAAATTGATGTCAAATTGCACGCATATCATGGTATTCACTCTTTTATGCATGTTAATAGAAATTGTAATCTTATGCTTCTCAGATTTTTCATACCAAATGTTTCCCTAATAAATATGGCAGTGGATCCACTGAATTTTGATTGGAAGATGGTGAAGTAACCCCATCATGATTGAATATGTGTATTTGGGAAACATTTGGATGAAAAACTTGGGAAGCATCCTATACAAATTCAAACTGCTTATTTAGGATATGACTATGTACTAATATAATAGACTATATGATCATTATCTTTTAGGGTCAATTGCACTTTTCACAGATAAAGTTTGGGTGGTTTGACACTTTAGACCTAAAAGTTATGTGACATTTTGGTCCCTAAAATTTTGGACGAGTCGCAATTTGGTCACTCGAAGACTTTTGGCAATGAAATTTTCACTTTTAATAATGAAATTATTCATCACTAACGGTCTAATTGGACTTATTTGCTGTAGAGCCTGCAGTTATGAAATTTTTGGAACCAAAATACCACAATTGAAACTTTAAAGTCTAAAGTGCCTGACCAAAACTTCAAGGGTGAAAAGTGCAATATACCATATCTTTTATTCGTTTAGTATATTTGTATATTTTGTTCAAAGGATGCTTAGATTTGGTTATTTTAATTCATAAAAAAATTTCTTAATTTGGTAACGCTGCCTTTCGCCTGATACTGAACCAAATTGCTTCGATGGATTTATCTGCAAAGCCTACAAATTCTATGACGACTTTGAACCATACTAAATAGTTTAATGTATTTCCTTGTTTTTAGTAGTTTGGTATTATTTGGTTTCAACTTTCACAAGAGGAAGCAAATTGTTATTTTTCTAAGATTAAAAAATGAAGCAAATTGCAGAGCTGTATGTATACAGGGCATTGATCTGATCATGAGAGAGAGAGAGAGAGAGAGAGAGAGAGAGAGAGAGAACTTCCTAATGAAAATAGACAAAGAAATTGACTCAATGCCACACAAATTTGAACTGTTTGATCAATGTTTTGGCCTGAAATTCTATCCAATTTTTCAAACTTTTGGGGATTTTATTTGATGCTCTACATGAGAAACATTTTTGGGCCATGACTGACCAGAAAAGTCCAAAGGGGCCAAAGTGAAATGAAATTTGTCCAAGCTATCAAAGCGGACTGCCGCGGATAATCTCTCAATCCAACACCGTACTAAACTAACCATATAATGAAAAAAGTTTTTCTCTATATTTTTTCTTTCTTTTTCTTCATTAAATCGAATAACCAAATATAGTAAGGAAATAACAACTTATCTAACAATTTTATCTAGTACATTCCAAATATATGATAACATAATAGCTTATCTAATATGATTACTATCCTATCCGATACTGCTTTATCCTGCCCTATTCGATAGTTTTATCCGGCCTACCAAATAAGACTTCATTTGATTGGAATTAGCAATGCTAACAAAATCCACTAATTTGACTTGACCCCACCAATTAAACAACTTAATCCAATTTTTGGCTTGAAATGAAATTGAACTTCTCACATTAGTATCTCAAATTTGATCAAATTTTATGGCCTCTATGAAAACTCCTCATCAGATTCAAGTGCAATAATAGTCTCTGGAGCAAGGAACAGGGGTGGATTTAGAAATCCGAAGTGTGTGTGTGTGTGTGTGTGTGTGTGTGGGTGTGGGTGTGGGGGTGGGGGTGGGGCTTGGTTATACAAACTTAATTTTTTTTTTTCACAAAAAAAAATCCCCGAATGCTATCAAAATCAATACAGTTACACAAAAACTTAAATATTCATTAATAAAGTTCATAATAAAAACATTTACAATAGACTCCTGCGAGTTTTCATATTTTGAAAGTTTTCCATAATGCTATCATTTGTAACCCCCTCAAAAATCTCATTCTCTATGTATAGAACTAAACTGTCACTCAACCACTCATCACCCATTCAATTTCGTAGCCGATTCTTGATGATATTCATAACTGAGAAAGCTCTCTCAACTGTAGCAGTTGCTACCGGTAAGATCAATGCCAAAGTTAGGAGCAAGAAAACTAAAGGGTATACTTTGTGCCTTCCAGTCTCAACCAACAATCTAGCAAGATTACCAATTCCTTCGAGTCTTGAAAATTCACTACTAGAGCGCATATCAGCGATATAAGTATCAAGCTGACCAAAAAGAAGCTGAAATGGCAAAAAATCATTTGGATAAAATTCAGCAAAGCGCACCAATTTCATCTTATCAAAACTATTGAACAAATTACATGGGCTCAAGCATGCCATGCAAAGAAGCAACTCCGTACTCGCTACATTGAAGCGGGCACGCAATTCTGCCAGTTGCTTATCTAGCACTGCGTAGAAAACCTCAACACGATAATGATGTAAGTTATCGATTTCTAGTGCATTACGCCTTCTCCGCCCTCGAACCACAAACATATGATCCATATCAATCACAACAATAACATTTTTTTCACAAAAGAGGAAACATCATCAAGCAAAGAAGTCCATCCATTATTCCTCATATCTTAAAGCCTTGTTTTAGATACTTTGACTAAATTCATGGCATTCACAATATCTTGATCTTTTCTTTGGAGTGCCTGTGATAACTCATTTGTTATTGCCAAAATATTCTTCATTAGGAGAAGAATGAACACAAACTCAATTGACTGCATGATATCTAACAAATTCTTTGCTTCAACTATCTGTCCCAATTATTTCAAGCACTTCAGTAACTGCTTCAAACATAGTAGACAAGCTTACCAAAGTATGGTAATGTGAGCTCCAACGTGTATCACCAGCACGTCTAAGACTTGTTTATTGGTTTAATCCTTGTCCACTTTGAAGGTCTCCAAGATCAAGTGCCTCGGCGATTTGTGCTGCTTGTTTTGCCCTAAGCATATCTCGACGTTTACATGAACCTCCAACAACACTCAATACTCTTGATATAGTTTGAAAAAGTGAGGCAACATCATCGTGGTCCTTCGCTACAACTACAAGAGCTACCTGCAATTGATGAGCAAAACAATGGACATAAAAAGGCACTTGGATTCTCATTCAATATGAGTGATTTTAGGCCATTGTACTCACCCCGCATATTACTAGCTCCATCATAACCTTGCCCCCGTAATCTAGAAATACTCAATCCATGTCTAGAAAAAAACATTGTCGAGTGATTTCTTTAGTGTGGAAGGACTAATATCACTAACATGTTCAACACCCAAAAATCGTTCAATTACATTACCTCTACTATCCACATAACGTATAACAACATCCATTTGTTCCTTTACTGATATATCACGTGATTCATCAATCAAAATAGAGAAACGTGAATCACCAAGATCACTAATAATCATCCTAATAGTTTGCATTGCAGCTGCACTCACAATATCTTTCTGAATACTAGGAGCTATCAATTGATTGCTTTTTGGGGCCTTTTCTAATGCAATGGCTCTAATTACGGGACAATTTCTAGCAAGCAACCTCAAAACTTTACGAAAATTTCTGGGGTTTTTTTTAATCTTCAGTTTGAATGTGCCCACGAAATGAAAGTCCTTGCTCTGAAAGAAAATGTATACACTCAATTGAAGCATTCAATATGGTTTTGTAGTCAAATCGAGCGTGATCTGATTGCTTATTAAAAGCAAACTCAATATGTTGCTTCTGGTTCATCAAGTCATCACACTTGCCTTTTGCAATATTATGAGCACTTAGTGGACCTTTTCTAACATGTTCTCCTAACTTCTCGAACCTTTTCCAATTATTAAAACCCATACTGCTAAAGACATCATTAATGGAATTACTTTGTCTAAAGAGATAACAAGGCAGACAAAATGCGGCATCCTTAGACACACTATACTCCAACCGAGTAGAATTTAGATCGTACCAAGCCGGATTAAAACGCCGATTTTGTTTCCCACTTTTAGTAAGAACATAATCATGATTACGTGGTCGTGTCGGACCTTTTTGTAGGTAATGCCTCCTAACCTTGTCTTGCTCTGTAGGAGGAAATGTATTAATAGGATGCCTTTGCCCGGGATCTTCAGGAAGTTCTGCCAAATTGATTTCTACACGGCTTTGTTTTGGGGAAGAAGTAGATCCATCATTGCTTGTTTTGGGAGGAGGTGGTCCTCCTTCTCTTTTTAAGAATTTATCCATGAATGTCTGACTGGTCAAATGAAAAAAGTTTTTAAAACTCCATACTAATCAATTAATCCTAAATTAGTAATTTACTACTTGCATTCTTGTAACACAATAAATTTAGACAACAACCAATTAACCAAACCTCACCAGTAAAATAAGATATAAAAATTTAAAGAAGAGGAAGTAAGAAAAAAAAAATCACAGTCACAGATTGTCAGATTCACAGCACAATGAGTCTACAATGTAACAACATTTTCGTTTATGCAAAATATATTTAAAAAATTAATACAAAAATTACTGACCTCATTTTGGTGACAACTCAAGAGAGTCTCATCTTCTCATTGTCTCAAATGAAAGGTTCTGATTCACAAATTCAAAGATTCTTCTTAATGAGAGCCCTTAGTCTGAAACAACAAAATTAAAAATCTAAATCACAAACCATGAAATCAAAGAATAATTTAAATAAATACCAATCCAACTACATAACAATGTACAATCACAACCTAAATGACAAAAACCTAAACAATAATCTGAAAAAGAGGAAAAACCTGTTGCGATTCATTCTTGTGTAGAGGGGGAGAAGAAAGAAGTCAAAGAACCATTCTTGCGCCGAGACAGAGCCGCAGAAGGGCCCAATGGCTGGTCACCGGTTGCAGGCGGAGGGGGTCGCCGGTTGTCGGTTGGAGGCGGAGGGGGACGAGAACCAAACTAGTGAGGGTTTGTTTGTAGCTTGTGTTGTTGATCGATATGAGAGAGAGAGAGAGAGAGAGAGAGAGAGAGAGAGAGAGAGAGAGAGAGAGAGAGATTTGAGAGACGTATATTTCTCAGTCTAAGTAAATGCCCTAATTTTGTTTTGAAATATTTATAGGTGGGCTTCAATTTGAAGTTACAGATTTTAAGGGGCCTGGGGGGCTTTCAGAATTTTTATGGGGGGGCTTTCAGAAATTTTTAAGAGAAAATTCGATGGGTTTTAAACTACTTGGGGTGGGCTTGAGCCCACCTGCTAATACACACACATCCGCCCCTGGCAAGGCACACCTCCAAATCCATACTTCCCCCTCCTTCACGACTAGGATGCACCGAAACCCGCCCGTCAAACTTATTTCCATAACCACTCCGAATTGCCACAGTTTTTATCGAAAAGTGCTTCAGTGTAGTTAGCACAGTGCAGTTCGCACTGTGCTACTCACAGTTGAACAGTAACATTGCTTTTGCAAAAGCAGTTTTTAAAAAATTGGACAATTTTACTATTCACATATGAATAGCATAGTGCGAACTACACCAAAATATTTTCCATTTTTCTTATCTCGAATTCATTCCTAAACATATCTTCCTAAAAAAAAATTCGTTCCTAAACATATCAAATCGTGGTGAGCTACCCATCATCATGCTATATGGATTTGAGAACCGCCCCCTTCGGTGTATAAATGGAGACTTGACCCACTCCTCAACCCATCCGTGGGCCACCTTGTCGCTTTGGCTAGCCACGGCTCGGTTCAAAACCCAAGCGGCCCACCCAAGACTCTGCCTGAGAAGCTCACCAACATTAGCAAATTCACGGCTCGGTTCAAAACCCAAGTTGCCCACCCAAGACTCTGCCCGAGAAGCTCACCAACATAAGCAAATCCATACACCCTTTGAAGTGAATTCTGAAACAGTCCTCTGACAAGGGCAGGGCCAGTCCTGAGTATTTGGAGGCCCTGGACGAACTATCAAAGGGAGGCCCTTATACGAGGTTGCCCCCGAGACATTTTTTTTGGGGTCTACTTATGCATAATTGACAATTTTTTTAGGATTTACTTATACATAATTGACGATTTTTTTGAGGTCTACTTATAATATGAGTCTACTTGTGAAACTTAAACATTGTATGGTGTCTTTCAAAATTCTAGAGGGGTCTATTTCTAAAACTCCAAAAATTCTTACACTAAAAGTTTAATTTTAAAAATTCTAGGAGCCTTTGTTTTTGAATTTTATATACATCTATATCAATATATATGTAGTTGATGACACTAAATTGGACATTGGGAGAGACTTAAATTAAATGCTAAAAAATCTCAAGGTAAATATGAAAATTTCATAAAAGCCCTCAATATTTTTTACTTGGTAGCTCGGAACAATTGTCCCTTTTGCCCCCTTTGGGCCAGCCATGGACAAGGGTGCGTCCAATCTTGATCTGTTGTTTACTTTTTGATCCTATGGTACGCGACGAAACCAGTATCACACGTACACCTCCATAAAAGCGCGAACATGGCTTGTAAGGAGAATATTTTGGTACTTTCACACTCTGAATTTGCCCTTTTCTTTCAGATTTGCTATGGAAATAGATTTGAAATGGAAAATTCTTTCCCTCAATCCAGGTCCCAGTTCTTGTCTACTAATGAACTGATCATAGCAAGTAGAGGGAAGATCAACGACTGGATTATAACCATCACGAAACCGACGGTTGTGATTGGGCAAGCGCGAAATAGTATCATGTGTGCTTAAGCTTGGTTCGTTTATTAAACGAATTTTTGTATTCAAGCTCAAATTTGACTTGACTTGTTTATAATACAAGGCGAGTCGAGTCGAGTCGAAATGTTATTGAGCTGAACCGAGCCGAGCCTAGCTGAGCCGCGAACCTTTGTTGAACGGCTCAACTGATGTACACCCTTAGTTGCATATATAAATTTGGCCCTGGGACTGTTTCGGCAATCGATAAATACAGAGAAGGAAGGCGGTTTTTTTTTTTTTTAGAGTTGAGAGGCGGCCTGAAAGTGGATAGTAATGAACAAGAGCTAGCTAGAGAGAGAGAGAGAGCTTGAGCTTTTCTAGGAGAGTTTGATGGTCCCTTTTGGATGTAATGCACTGAGAGCATTGGGGTCCCATAAGTCAATGGGCTTTTTGGAGTCTTCAACTTCATGTTTTTGTTTGGTAAAGCACTCTGAATCGTTACTATTGTGGAAATTTGGAGGGGAATTTCTTTATGACTATTTTTACTACAGTAGATTACTGCAAGAAATAATTATTTTGTATATATATAACTCACACTTTGTTGGTTAAGAAAAATAGTATGTACTTTTCGAATATTGTAATGTTCTGAAATATGAAAAGCCCATGTGTACAAGTTCATCTAAATCACATGTGATAAAACTCACACAATGTTGGTTAAGGAACATAGTAGATTTATTTCGTACTGTTCTGAAAAGTCAAAAAGTAACTAGTCCACTTGTACAATTTTGACTAAATACACATAATTGGATCATATGAAACAACACCAAATTTACCTAAGGAGGAATTATTCTGAAGTAGCATATGGAAATTCAATTAATACAAAAAGAAAATTCACCTCTATTAATTGGCTTTAAAGTTGAAAAACACCTTAATAATCACTAAAATATTATATATTTATCAAAATAATTTCTGGCAAAAAAAGAAAATAAATGACTCACATATTCCCGAGAGCATGGATTCAACAACAATGGGAGTAACTCTAAACTTGAGTTCAGCTGTTTACCCGTAGATCGACGGTCATACGAAATAAGTCAACCAAGTGATGGAAGACATGCTACGTGCTTGCGTTATAGATTTAGAAAGTTCTTGGGAGACGCTCCTGTCACTGATCGAGTTCGCTTACAATATAACTACTACACGAGCATAGGAATGGTGCTGTTTGAAGCTTTATACGAAAGACCTTGCCGATCGCTGCTATGTTGGGCCAAAGTCAAAGATACTCAACTTCTTGGGCCAAAAATGGTGCGAGAAACTTGCAAGAAGATTTAATTTATACATGAGAAGATGAAGATAGCTCAGACCTGACACACGAGCTATGCTGACAAGCGACGCAAAGACTTAGAGTTCACAGTTGGAGATCACGTGCTGCTTAAGGTCTCACATGTACAAGGCATTGTCAGATTTGGAAACAAGAGAGGCAAGCTATCGTCGCAATTCATCGGACCATTCGAGATTCTAGAACATATTGGAAAAGTTGCCTATCAACTCATGTTTCCACCAAAGATGTCAGGAGTACGCAATATTTTCCACATCAGCATGCTGAGGAAATATACCCACAACCCAGAACACGAGATCAACTTCAAAGACATTGAACTCAATGACAACGTTATGTTCAACGAATGACTAGTAAGGATTCTAGATCAAGGAATCAAGAAGCTCAGAAACAAAGAGATTCCGTTGATGAAGATCCAGTGGAAGCATCATGATGAAGGAGAAGATTTATGGGAGCTAGAGTTAGAGATGCCGGAGAAGTTTCCATTTTTGTTTTAACTCTACTACTTTCAATTTTGAGGACGAAAATTTTTAATAAGTGGTGGATGATGTAATACCCTGCATTTTGGAGTGTATAAATAACATATAAGATTCTGTCTGAATACCTTGCCCATACTTGAAGTTTCACTTTTAAGTGATCAAAGTCTTTTCAAGCGATCGAAGTCTATTATGCGATATTATGGATTAAGGGATAACGGGGTACGATAATGAGAGTATATGTTGAGTAACGTATTTCAGTTTGGAACATTTGCAAAGGTTGAGTTGAGCTGATAATTCGCTCATGTTAAATCTGATAAGTGGATAACAGGGATTTAACTTGGATTATAATGTTTGGATTGTGCCCGCAAACCCGGTCTTTATGTATTTGACATTTTATATGGTTATCATATTTACATTTCTTTATGTATGTGTCATGAGATGATTAATGTAGTCCATAAGATTAAACCCATTGGCTAATAGATACATATTCTTAGGAGAAGTTCCTAGAATCTGAATCTGATCCTGCCATGTACGAAGATGCAATGGCTAATCTTGATTCAGCTCATTGGGTTAAACCTATGTAGGCTAAATTGGAATCTATGGATTCCAATCAGGTTTGGGATCTTGTAGAACTTCCTGCCAATATTAAACCAATTAGTTGAAAGTGGCTCTACAAGAGGAAAAGAGGATCGATCTGATGGAAAGTTGAGACCTTTAAGGAATGGCTTGTGGCGAAAGGTTATACTCAAAGAGAGAGCATTAACTATGAGAAAACCTTCTCACCGGTAGACATGCTCAAGTCCATTAGAATACTCTTATCCATTGCGGTATGCCTCGATTATGAGATCTGACAGATGGATGTCTAGACTACATTCTTAAATGGCAATCTTGAGGATGACATCTATATGTAGCAACCAGAAGGGTTCATAGCTGGCAGAAAAGGTGACTTGGTATACAAGCAATAAAAGTCCATTTATGGGCTCAAGCAGGCATCTAGGAGTTGGAACATTTGATTTGACCAAGTGGTAAAGTCGTTTGGTTTCATATAGAATTTGGATGAACCTTGTGTATATAAGAAATGTGAAGGTATGCTGGTAGCTTTTCTTGTACTTTATGTTGATGACATTCTACTCATTAGGAATGATGTAGGGGTATTTTCATCAATCAAGATTTAACTAGCTAGTAATTTCAATATGAAGGATCTAGGAGAGGCAAACTACATCCTTGGGATAAAGCTCTTTTGAGATCGCAAGCAAAAGATAATAGGATTATCTCAAGCTGGTTATATCGAAAAGGTTCTAACTAGGTTTTTCATGGATAATTTGAAGAAAGGTTTGTTACCTTTCAGGCACGGTTTAGCGTTCTCCAAGGACCAGAGTCCTGAGATACAAGAGGAGAGGAATCGCATGGTAGGAATTCCCTATGCCTCGGTAGTGTAAAGTCTCATATATGCGATGTTGTACACTAAACCAGATATCTGCTTTGCTATTGGCATGGTTAGCAGGTATTAGTTGAATCCTGGTCCAGAGCACTAGATAGCCGTTAAGCACGTTCTTAAGTGCTTGAGAAGGACTAAAGATTATATGCTTATGTACGACGGGGATGAGTTGATCCGGTAGGATACACTGACTCATAATTTATGCTAGATAAAGATTCGAGGAAGTTGATATCCAGACATCTCTTTTCCCTCAGAGGTGGTGCTGTTAGTTGGAAGCATTAAGTAGAAATGTATAACAGACTCAATTACAAAAGCTAAGTATGTGGCTACTTGTGAAGCTGTAAAGAAAGCTGTTCGGCTCAAGAAGTTCCTCATGGAACTCGAGGTGGTGCCAGTGTTATTGTCAATTATTATGCTATATTGCAATAATAGTGGGGCAATGGCTCAGTCCAAGGAGACAAGGAACCAAGAAAAGGGAAAAAAACGCAAAAAGGAAGTATCATCTCATTCCAGATATAGTCCAGCGTAGAGATGTGACTGTCATCAAGATTGCCACTGCTGACAATCTTGCGGATTCGTTTACAAAGGCTTTGCCACAGAAAGTCTTTGATTGTCATCTAGATTGTTTAAGTCTTGGATGTAGTGGATTATGAGTGCAAGTGGGAGTTTGTTGGGATTGTGCCCTTAAACCCGGTCTTTATGCATTTGACATTTGGCATTTTATATGGATATCAAATTTACATTTCTTGATATATGTGTCATGAGATGATTATTGTAGTCCATAAGTATCATAGTAGGTAATTCATGTATGTATGAGATACATACAAGAGAGATATGAATTACAATTCTTTGATATTTAGAAGGGTAAATTGCAAATTACACCCCTGTAGTTTGAGTGTTGTGATAGTTCGCTCCTTGTGATTTCAATTTTGGCAATATATACCCTACAGTTTGAAAATTGTGCAAAATTCACCCAATTACAAAATAAGCAAGGGCACAATGGGAATATCACAATATTTCCTGCCCGAAATGACCCCTTGTGTAGGGGAGAACCCAGGAGTATAATTCAGTGGGAGCAGAAGCTTATACAAGGATTCTAGGGCAGTGCCCCGACCTGATTATTTATTTATTTAAGGGTAGAAATAGTATAATTCTATGTGGTTTTTTTTTTTTTTGGTACAACTACTCTATCCCATAAATAACTTATAATCTTTTAAACAATTTGATACACTTAAAACTTATAATGTGATAATATTTTATAGTCTTTCAAACCATCTGATAATATCTTATAATCTTGTAAACAATCTGATACATTTCAGGCTGGACACACACTGCCATACAAATATCGAAGCGAAATTGGTAAATATAAATAACTAATTAAGCTTACAATACAAATTGTTTGTGAAAGAATTATGGGATAGATTAGTTTGTACCAAAAAAATACATAGAATTATACTATTTTTACAAAAAAGCAAAAAAAAAAAAAAAAAGAAAAACAAAACAAAAACAAAAACAAAAAACAAAAATCGGGAAGGGGTGCTCCCTCCGAACCTCCCTATAAGCTCCTATTCCCATTGAACTACACTCCTAGGTCTACCCCCCGCACATGGGGTCATTTTTGGCTGGAAATCATGTGACATTCCCATTGTGCCCTTTCTTGTTTATTTATTTATTTATTTTTTGTAATTAGGTGGGTTTTGCACAATTTTCAAACTATAGGGTGTAAATTACCAAAATTGAAACCATAAGGACCAAACTGTCATAACCCTCAAACTATAGGGGTGTAATTTGTAATTTACCCCACTTAGAACTTGTCACAGTGGATGACGAGACTAGATATCTCATCAGGTATACACTATAGCATTATTAACTACCATTGGATGTAGTGATGAGTCTCAATCACTGGAGTGTGACTCTTAGTTAATATGCTATTGCTTATAGTGCATTGACAGACCATGAGATTCCTATCGACATATAAAATTGTCAATAGTCGAAAGGAACTCATAACTTGTGTAAGATACGTGTTCTCAATGTTGAGATAATTATGAACATAGACTATGGATGTGGTTGTTTTGACTTACCAATCAGTGAGGTCTTGCAAGATCAACACCTGGGTATCTTGGGTATGTCATATTCATAGGGTTGTGAGCATATATTGTCAAGATAGAATCTATCCTCTGATAAAGAGTAAGCATTCCCTTGAGAATGTCACCGAGTTTATTACTGAGAACTGCAGTCTTGTTGATAAGTAGTTATTAATATGTTTGGTAATCATGAGAGGTGAATAGGACTCAAGGAATGGAAGATGTAATCATCATTTAGGTCGACAGTAACAGTTATTTGATGGTAGAGGGACATTAGTACACAATACAAGTCTAGCTATCACTTCAAATTTGTTCTTTTGCATTGGAGTGCAGTTTTCGTTTTATAGTGGAGTTAACGTTAACTGATTAGTTGGTTAATTCGCTGATCAAAGAGTTTGATCATGAGAATTAACAACTGGTCTGAGCCAACAATAAAGAGCTAGGAGGTCCCACTCTTAGCTCCGCAAGAATGCTTGATTGAAAGAGTTTTAATGGATTGAAGGTTCGATTGAACGAACTTGTTTTGATCTATTGAACTCTGGTTCAGTTCGATCGATTGAAGGGTTAAAGTCGGTTTGGAAATCTATAAATAGGTTAGCTATGTACAGAATTAATGGATTGTCATTTTATTCATACAAAGCTGCTGAAACTATTTTAGGGTTTCCCAACCTTCTATGCTTAAAGTCGGTTTGGAAATCTATAAATAGGTCATCTTTGTACAGAATTAAGGGATCGTCGTTTTATTCACACAAAGCAGCTGAAACTATTTTAGGGTTTCCCAACCTTCAATATCCTCTCTATTTGGGTTCCCACCAACCCTAGCCATTCCGGGAGCGTTCATAGGAGGCATAAGGGTGGAGATCATCTAGAGTAGGCTGCTGGAAGTTGAAGAATTCAAAATTTGGTTCAAGACCACGAGGTATAATTCTTGTCCCTCTCTTGTACACATCTATAAAATTGATAAGTACTAGATCTGGGCATACCAATAAGTTTTTTGAAACTTATTTTTTTGCTTGCATGATTTAAAGTTTTTTGAAATCTAAATCCATCAATTGGTATCAGAGCCTCGCTTGTTTGGATCTATAGATGCATTTTAAAATACTAGTCTTGATTTGCATGATAGTTTTAGGACTGTTTTTGAAACTACATCATCACAGATTTGTTTTGTAGTATTTTCACAACAGAAAACAAATCTGTGATTGCATTGGATGCATGGCAGTTTTGATAAATTGAAAGTGTTTCGATTGATCAAAACCGTCTGTGTTCGATCGATTGAAAGTGTTGCGGTCGATCGAAACAATGCTGGGTTCAAGCGATTGAACTAGTTTCGATCGATCGAAATCGATCGAACTTTATTTTGTTCGATCGATTGATCTTTGTTCGATCGATTGAAACTGTTTCTCTGTTTAGGTGCTTTTCACAGTTTAAATTTTTGAAAATTTATTTATTTTAATTTTTTTATAACATTCTAAATAATTTTAAATCAATATGTGAAATCTTAAGTTCAATCGATTGAACTTGGTTCAATCAATCGAATGTTAGATCGAATATCGAATCAACTTCGATCGATCGAAGGTGACTGAGAACCAGAGATGCTTATTTTTATGTTCTAATTTTCCCATAAAGAGTTTATGGAATATGCGAATCAATTAGAGGTTTCAATAGTCATATATTCTCTTATATATGTGTGGTAGTTGGTGCAACTAACTTTTTGCAGCAAAGACAAGTTCGCTGTCTCCCATGGCACCAAAAATCAAGTTTTAAGTTTTGTATTTAATGTTTGTGATTAGTGATTAATTAATATTGGTTTGGTTTTTAAAGGCATATGTAAAGGGCGCCACGATTCCATTCCTGCAAATAGGAGAGTCACACCGATTTTCCTAGCCTATTTATTTATTCATTATTTGTTGCTGTTTCATTTTCTCAAAAAATTATAAGCTTCAAAAGAAGCATAGGATTTTTGTAATAGAATAGGCATTCTATGAAAATGGAGCAGCAAGCCAGAGGTGACCAAGCGAAGAAGATGGATCCATGAAGCTAAAGACGTGGGAGATAGAGGTATTATTGAATGTTTTTATTTCATTTTAGTTTTTTGTTTTCATATGCTTGTTGTGATTGTCATTTTAAATATTATTACTACACGCATGTAAAAAAAACAAGTTTTCTAAAATAAAATTCAAAAACTATTTTCATCACATTAGTAAACATTGGATGTTTATGTGTAATGTGTAATGTGAAGAGACAATTTTTTCCAAAAGCAAAATCTGTAATTATAAAATCTAGTGAGAGAGGGACTTATTATTATAACTCCTACGATCTTCCACTAATGGTTCACTGTAAGATGAGTAGTGGATTCTGTGTCACCTCGCCAGGGGTGATCATTCTATATGGAGGGTACATTACTCACTGGTTACTAGATATGAACTTCCTATGGATATGATCAATCAGACGTGTTAGAGGGTGACCACCACACGGAGGTATTACTTGAGGCAATTGTGATAGGATCCTAGTTAATGGTGCACACTACCTAAGCTATGAATAAGGGATCTCGCACGGGGCATTGTTCAAAAACATAGAGATCAAATTGGTTCAGGAGTCATGACATGTTTTGCAAGAGTTGTATAGCAAACAAGTCATGATTGATCAAAAGATCGAACAATGACCACCACACGGAGGCTTTGTTCTTTCGTTTCGATATTCTGGCAACTTTGTCATTTAATAAGAGTTTTAAGGATTCTTTTATTTCATGCTGTCTAATTTTGATATCCATATTTATTTTGTCTATTATTCTTTTCAGAATTAATCATGTCTGGAACTGCATTTAGTCCACTTGCCACCATACTCACACAGAATAAACTAATTGGAAACAATTTTACTGAATGGAAATGTAATTTGGACATCGTTTTAACTGCGGAGGATCACATATATATCCTCACTACCCCCATGCCCTAACGAACCTGCGATAAATGCTTTGACAGCTGCCAGACGCGAGTTTGATAAATAGAAGAAGTCAAATGGAATGGCTCGTTGCTACATTCTGGCCTCTATGGCTGGTGTGTTGCAACACCAGTTCCAATCGAACGATTCTGCTAGTACTATCATGACCTCCCTAACAGAAATGTTTGGGAGAACATGGCTGACTTGCTAGGTAGATTGCCATGCAAAAGATCATGAGTGCGAAAATATTGGAAGAAACTCCAGTTAGAGAGCACGTTTTAAAAATGATTGGTAATTTAAATGAACTGGAGACTCTGGGTGCCAACATTGACGCACACACCCAAGTTGATATGATCCTCAACTCGCTGCCTAATCATTCGCTCAATCTAAACTAAACTACAATATGAACTTTTCAATGAACGAATTGATGAACTCTCTTCAGTTAGCGGAAAGGGTGATAAAACCTGGGGGCAACATTTTGAACATTGAAAAAGGAAGCTTTTCTTCCTGATCTACACCGAAAGGCAAGAAAGGAAAGAAGAAGGCTAGCACTAGGGGTTCAACTGTTGGACCAGTTCCAAAGATTGCAAAATCTAGGGAAAAATGCAAAGGCAAGGGGACAGGAGGTGGTCAAGGCAAAGGAAAGTGTTTTCAATACGGGGACAAAGGCCACTGGAATAGAAATTGTTCAAAATTCTTAGCTATAACAGATCAAGGTATGATCGAATCATATGTGATTGAAGTAAGTTTTATAACGGATACTTCGAACACTTGGTGCATTGATTCTGGTGTGATTAACCATATCTGTAATTCGTTGTTGGGGTTCAGATCAACAAGGAGGAGTAGTGATGGTGAGATCGTGCTGACTATAGGTTCTAGTGCAACCGTTTTTGTGGTTGCTATAGGAGTAGTAGTTTTAGAATTTCCAGACAATAAGACTTTAGTTTTATCAGATATACTTTATGTCCCTTTAATAAGACGTAATTTAATTTCAGATTAAGAACTTTCAAATAAAAATTATTCTTTCTCTTTTGGAACTGAAGTTGTGATCAAAAGAAATGGTTCTTTGTGTGTTCTGGTATTAAGTTGAATGGTTTGTATGTTATTACTCCAATTATTTCTAAAGATTCTAATATGGAACTTAATAACTCAATGGTAATTATACCATCTAAAAGAAAGGAACCTTCCACTAATCCAACAAGGTTTTGGTACATGAGACTTGGCCATATCAATCTAAATAGGATAAACAGACTAGTCAAAGTAGGGATCTTAGGCGATTTGGTTCTTGAACTAATGGAAGTCTGTGAATCATGTTTAAAGGGTAAAATGATCAAATGGCCCTTTCCTGGAAAGGACAATAGGACCAATTCATTGATGGAATTAGTTCATACTAATGTGCATGGTCTAATAAATATTAGAGCTAGGAGTGGTTATGAGTATTTCATTACATTTACTGATGACCACTCTAGGTATGGATACATATACCTAATGCAGCACAACTCTGAAGCATTCGAAAAGTTTAAACAGTTTAAGGCTGAAGTGGAGAAATAATTAGATACATATATTAAGGTCATTCGATCCGATCGAGGTGGCGAATACCTCTCTAATGAATTATTGATCACCTCATACAGAATGGGATTATGTCACAGTTGACTACACCTGGTAAGCCTTAGCAAAACAATGTAGCAGAGAGAAGGAACCGGGCTCTTTTAAACATGACTAGATCGATGATGAGTTATTCCGAGTTGCCATCATTTCTTTGGGGTTATGATTTGGAAACCGTTATGCATATACTAAATCTAGTTCCAAGAAAATCTTTTCCTAAGACACCGCGGGAGATGTGGATTGGATGCAAGCCCTCTTTGCAACAGATATGAGGGTGTCCAACATATGTGCTGAAGGAAAGATGAGCAAATTGGAATCATGATCGGAAGTATGTTACTTCGTAGGGTATCCAAAGGGTACTTATGGATGGTATTTTTATGATCCAAGAGAACATAAAGTGTTTGTTAGTACAAATGTTATTTTCTTAGGGAATGATTATATCATGAGCCTTAAACCTAAATAAAGGATAGATCTGAGAGAGATAGATGGAAAGCCCTTTAATCCTCTAATAGTTGAAAATGATGTAAGACAAGAAAATACCACATCTTCACTCATTTCTGCCCCGATATCTCATCATAGTGGGAGAATTATCTGCTAGCCTGATAGATACATGTTCTTAGGAGAAGATTTTGATGCTTTCTCCATAGAATTTGAATATGATCCACCACATACGAAGAGGCAATGACTAATATTGATTCAGCTCATTGGCTTAAAGCTATGAAGGCTGAATTGGAATCTATGGATTCCAATCAGGTTTAGGATATTATAGAACTTTCTGCCAATATTAAACCCATTGGTTGTAATTGGGTCTACAAGAGAAAAAGAGGATCTGATGGAAAGGTTGAGACCTTTAAGGCAAGGCTTGTGGCAAAAGGTTATACTTAAAGAAAGGGCATTGACTACGAGGAAACCTTTTTACCGGTAGCTATGCTCAAGTCCATCAGAATACTCTTTTCCATGGCGGCATGCCTAGATTATGAGATCTGGTAGATGGACGTCAAGATTGAATTCTCGAATGGAAATCTTGAGAAGGACATCTATATGTAGCAACCAGAAGGGTTCATAGTTGGCAGAAAAGGTCACTTGGTATGCAAGCTGCAAAAGTCCATTTATGGGCTCAAGCAGGCATTTAGAAGTTGGAACATTCAATTTGGCCAGGCGGTCAAGTCGTTTAGTTTCATATAGAATCTGGATGAACCTTATGTATACAAGAAATGGGAAGGTAAGGTAGTAGCTTTTCTTGTACTTTATATTGATGACATTCTACTCATTGGGAATGATATAGGGGCACTGCCATCAATTAAGGTTTAGCTAGTTAGTATTTTCGATATAAAGGATCTTGGATAGGCGAGCTATATCTTGGGGATAAAGCTCTTTTGAGATCGCAAGCGAAAAATAATGAGATTATCTCAAGATGGTTAATCGAAAATGTACTAACTAGGTTTTCCATAGATAATTTGAAGAAAGTTTATTACCTTTTAGGCATGGTTTAGCGTTCTCCATAAACCAGAGTCCTAAGGTACAAGAGGAGAGGAATCGCATGGCAGGAATTCCCTATGCCTCGGCAGTGAGAAGTCAATGTATGTATTTTTATGCACTAGACCAAATATCTGCTTTGTTATTCACATGGTTAGCAGGTATCATACGAATCCTGATCCAGAGCACTGGACATCCGTTAAGCACATTCTTAAGTACTTAATAAGTGCTAAAGATTATATGCTTATGTATGGCGGGGATGAGTTGATCCCAGTAGGATACACTGACTCGGACATTATGTCAGATAAGAATTCGAGGAAGTCGACATCCGGACATCTCTTTTCCCTCGGAGGTGGTGCTGTTAGGTGGATGAACATTAAGCAAAAATGCATTGCAGATCAACTACAGAAGTTGAGTATGTGGCTTCTTGTGAAGCTGCAGAGAAAGCTGTTTGGCTCAAGAAGTTCCTCATGGAACTCGAGGTGGTATCTGTGTCATTGTCACCTATTACGCTATATTGCGATAATAGTGGGGCAGTGGCTCAGTCCAAGGAGACAAGGAACCACAGAAAGGGAAAGCACGTACAAAGGAAGTATTATCTCATTCGAGATATAGTCTAGCGTGGAGATGTGACTGTCACCAAGATTGCCGCTACTGACAATCTTGCGGATCTGTTTACAAAGGCTTTTCCACAGAAAGTCTTTGATCGTCATCTAGATTGTTTAGGGCTTAGATGTAGTGGATTATGAGTATAAGTGGGAGTTTGCTGGGATTGTGCCCTCAAACTCAGTCTTTATGTATTCGATATTTGTCATTTTATATGGATATCATATTTATATTTCTTTATTACTACAAGGAAAAAGGCTGTTTATGTCACTTTTAAAATAGTTATTATTTCGTTCATATTTTGAGTGACATAAATATTTTTTGTCCAAGCCTTTTATGTCATTTTTTAAAACTATTTATGCTGTCTTTTTATAAATTGACATAAATGTGATAGTTTTTATGTCACTTTTCCATACATAAGAGCATTTTCTATGCCATTTTTCCAAAAAAAAAATGACATAAATAATGACATTATTTATGTCGGTTGTTTCAAAACTAACATAAATAAAAAGGCGGTGGCAATTTTGTAAATAAAACAAAGTTTGAAAACCCTAAGATCATGGCCTCTTCGGCTCTTCCTCTCATCATCTTCTCTCTCTCTCTCTCTCTCTCTCTCTCTCTCTCTCTCTCTCTCTCTCTCTGTCTTCATCTTCTATCGCTGCCATCACCATCTCCTCCACCGAAATCTACTTGAATCCTTTCTGCTTATCTCAATCTAGCCCCTATGCAATTCGTACAGTACATTTCGAATTTTCAACACCTCACTCAAACTTTTATCAAACAAAACTTCAGATTGAGCTACGAATCAACCAGTCATCTCAACCCTCAATTGCTATAAACGCATAAATTTTTTATTTGTCTCTCATTTAGTTTTCCCATTCTTTTACAATTTATCTATCATCTTTCTCGAATTCAATCTCTGTTCCCTTATAGTCGATTGAATTCTTGAATTTTCATTGAATTTGGGGGATTTTTCTACTAAATTTTGTTTATCATTTACATCGATCAGACAGTGAGTTAGTTTGTTTGTAAAATGATTATATACACATATTGATTGTTACGAAGATGATGGTTGAAGATCTTGGTATCGAGGCCAAAAAGGCGGTGGTTCGTGAGGTCGCAAAGCTGTTGCCCCTTCCTGAGCTTTTGTCGTGCATTTCATCAATCAAAGCGGACTACATTATGTGTCAACAGGTGCAAATTTAACAACTTTCTTGTTAATTCTATGATTTCAGATAGTTTTTGAGTTAGAATAGTGTTCAAAATTATACCCAAATTCATGTTGATTGCATAATTTCATGGGAGTGTGATTGTTATGTTGAAGAAATTAATTTAGGTTATTGTCGTTTGAAATCACTTTCAATCGATTGAGAAGGTCATCATTTCCAGAATCTGGGCAGTGACGCACTGAAATTCTGGTTGGCCTTTGGTGTTCATTTTCTTCACATTAAAACTCATAAAAACACTAAACCTAATCTATTGAGTGAGTTTAGAACTCACCAAAGTAAAGGGGGTGTTTGGAATGGGCTTTGGAGCTTGGCCTCCAATGGAACTTCTCTCTCTCTCTCTCGCTCTCTCTCTCTCCTCTGTTTGTCTCTGTCTCTTCTCTTCTCTTCTTCTCCTTTTGTTGTTGTGCTTTTTCTCCTCTTAGTTTCTCACCATTTTGTTCTCTCTCTCTCTCTCTCTCTCTCTCTTTTGTTTATTATTCTTTTTTCCTTTAAGTGGGTGGGTAGGGGTGTAAAATAGGGCAAATCAGCCCAGACTAGCTTGCCAGCTGGAGGTTACAATTTGTCCCAACTCACAATCAAGCACAACTCGTGGCTCAACCCACCGGAATCGGTGTTGGGTAGATTTCTCCTTAATTTTGTAGCCAATGACTAGCCCTACGACCAAGCTTGCCTACCTTGCAACTCCCTCCACCAACTCGCCTCGTCTCATGGACCCATCCTGCCAACCCACAAATCCATCCCAACTTACACTACAACAAATTATTCAATTAGTGACGAACTTTTTAGTGACAAAGTGATTTTTGTTGCTATAAATGCATTTTTAGTGAAGATGATCAACATGGTCCCTACTTCAAGGAAAAGGGTTAAATTTGTGACCAATTAATTATGATCACTAATAAATAGTCACAAAAGCTACTAGTAAAAATTTCCCCACCGGAGGGAACTTTTTTTAGAGTGACAATAGTCACCAAATGTAAAAGTTCGTCACTAAAAAGCAAAAGATTTTAAGCAATAGTGATGGATTTATAAAGTCATCACTAATTGTACTCCATAACTTTTTTGTGACGAGCTCTAATGGTCACTAAAGAAATATGAATAATTTTTTAAACCAAATTTAGTGACCGCATTCATATTTTCTCACTAAACATCACCAAACATTTTTAATTGAAGAGATAAGCACCAATTAACTAATGTATTTTTTCAAATTGTGTAGTCCGTTTCCACTTAATTTTCACCTTTGATAACCTCTCATACTCAGAATTCCTAATTAATCTTGCATTCTAAGACTCCTTAATAGTGCAGTATAAACTTTTCAAAATATTAATCGGCAATTAAAGTTCGGCAGAGCATATTATATCTTAAATGCAAATAGAATTCCATTGCAAAAGCATACTAAAAGGACTAAAATATGCGACCAAAAATTTATCTATAATTGTATATAAAATGAGTATAGTTCGTTCAGCGTTGAGCTGGGTCTTAAACCCCTCCATTTCACAGGGTCAAGTGTTTAACTCGCCCCTATCCCCTTATTAGTAAGAAAAAATTGAATTAGCTTTTTTAGTTAAATGTGATGATGCCGAAAATTGGTAAGAAAGATCTAGACAATAATAAGAGCAAGAAAGAGTTTGTATGTGGTTCGATCCCGTTAACGAGGTGACCTACGTCCACGGTTGCGTCTGTGCGCTTCTGACTAGCAGATCACCGGCGGGCCTGGTGAGCCAACAAGGGTGGGCGGCACTACCAGTAATACCGGCCGGGTATATGCGTGCAGATGGTGAGTTCTATAGTAAATGCTTGTGTGCTCAGAGAAGTGATTTTCGGATCCCCCTAAAGAGGGTAGGTGGGCTCTTTTATAGATGCAAGAGTCCACCTTTACATGGTAAGTGCATTGATATGGTATGTCAATCAATTACAATGGATTTACACGAATTAAGGAAAGTCATCCAAATGGTTTAGGAATCTACAAATTCTTCCCTAATAAAGTCCTGGCCACACAAGGAAACTGCTTGGAAAGTCCGGCCCGAGCTACACCTCATGGAAAGTCGTCGTGCCTCATGCCTGGGCCGTTCGATCATCCCGAGCGGTAATGTCCGACAACCCCTGACCCCTGTGGGCCCCAAGCTTTTGTCCCAGATAGTCCGGGTCTCTCTGCTGACGTGGCGGTTGGTCTTTAACAGGATATTTCTGGATGTATCAGCTGCCCCCTATTTTCAAAACTGACTGGATGCATCATTGAGTGAGGATTTGAAAATCAGTATTGTCTTGAAAATCGTCCGGATATCGTCCGGGGGTGCGGCTCGAGATGGGGTCTACACTTCTGGTCGCTCGATGGATTTACCGACCGGTTCAGGCGAGAGCTCGGATGTGAGTATTGCCACGTGTCAGGGAGCAATTGGCCTGGTCAAGGTCCAACAGAATCAGTTCGGATGTAACCAAACAGTCGCGTGGTAACCGGATCGTCATGTCACGCATTTAATGCGCATGCTGTTTTAGGCAACCTTTCACATGCCCGAGTTGACACCTGTCGACGACTCTTGGCAGGAGAGCGTCTGGGCCGTCGGATCAGTTTCCATCCGAGCCGTTCATGACTTCTATATAAGATGTACGGGCTCATTCAAAATATCCCCACTGTTTGAGATTGAGTATACCGTGCGGTTCCCGAGAACACAGCTTTCCCCAAGCTCATTTCGTCTACTTTCTTTCAATCCAAGCTTCCCTCCAATGGCTTCTCGTGTTAATTTGAACTTCGGCGAAGGGCTCGAAGCTTTCTGGAGGGACTACCAAATCCCTGACGACGTCGGGGTCCGCCCTTACGTCGAAGGGGAGGAGGTGGCCTTCTCCTCAGTCATCATTAGCAGTTATCTGCTGGTAATTGTGGGGCTACGCTTCCCTTTTTTCGCCTCCTTCTACGACCTGTTATAGGGATTACGCTTTTCGCTGTCCATGTATTGCCCGAATGTCGCCCGCCTTCTCTGGGGTATATCGGTGCTAAACCAACAACTTGGGTTGCTCCTTCGCTCGGTGGACGTCACCAGGTGTTACATTTTGGCCATCGACCGCGGGGGTCCTTACTTACGCCCCGGGGCCGAGGAAAGAGACTTAATCCGGGGCTTGGACTTCCCGAACAAGAACTGGCGGCAATATCCTCGGGTCGTTGTCTCCGACAACTGGCTGGTGGACCCCTCTCTCTGCCCCCCTGCGAACTTCAACCCCGAACTTTGCAAGATGTCTTTCGTCGCTTTCCGCGACGTTGCTTCCTCCGTGGCTGATATGGAGGCGATCAACCGAGCGGTAGAAGCCGGCTTCAGTTTTTCCGATTCGATTGAGGAACCTGCTGGTGAGGCTGGTGGCAAAGCTCCCCTTGCAGCTCCTGTAGTGGCTGCTTCCGGATCGCGCCGTTATACTCGGTCTATGGCATCCGGTCCGCGCACCATGCGAGAGGCTGCCACATCTGAAGGACCCATCGCTCTGACCACCAGCTCTAGTTCGTTCTCGTCCGAGGACACTGTTCCACCACCGGGCCTGACCAGGAAGGGCAAAGGAAAAGTGGTTGAGGAAGAGTCTCCGCCCCCACTGAAAAGGAATCGGCCGGAAGTGCACACCGGTCTTCATATGCCTAGCTCCTGGATGAGGCTCTCCCTCGGCAATCTGGAAAGTCATCTGCCGGAGGTGGAAAAGCAAAACGCTCTCCTGCAGACGGACTCGGTCATGCGGGATGTGGATTTTCATGCACTGGAGCTCACCGTCAAAGAGCTGGTGGCCAAGGTAGCCGCCCTAGAGGAGGAGATTCAGGCTCTGAAGGGCAAGGATGCTTGAAGATTTTTTTTTTGTCGGGGAGGCTACTACATCTGCCCCCCGTTGTACAAAATATTACAATCAATAAGAAGGTCCTCTGAGTCCAACTTTTTCCTTCAACTGTGTCGTTTGTGATTGCCAATGCCCGACCCGCGATGGCTTGCTTCTCCGAGTCGGTCCGATACTTCGTCTGATGCAGATTTCAAAATTAAGACCGCCTCTGACGAACCGTTCGATAATAGGTCGGAACCCTAGCCGGATGGTACTAGTCGAGATCAACAGTCGGGGTATGGGCCGAATGGTGACCGGGTAATCCCGGACCCTTGTTATGCCACGCGTCATCCGATCATTGGTCTCATCAAGATCCAACGGGACCAGCTTGAGAGTAACCGAACCATCTCTATGGTAACCGAAACGTCTTTGTCGTGCATTTAATGCACGCGCCTTTTGAGGCAGCATTTCATGTGCCCGAGGTGACATCTGTCTACCATTTTGGGCGGGAAAACGCATAGGCCGTTGGATTTGCTTTGATCCGGGCCGTCCCTGGTTTCTATATAAAGGACTTCTGCCCATTTCTTCAACTCTTTACTACAGAGTTTAGACTACTGAACGCCCTAAGAGCGAGAGTAATCCCGAGCAAGAGCCCAGAGCCCCTTTTCTGCGCCCAACTTTGTAAGTTCCTCTTTTTCTTCTTTCTCTGTCCCCTTCTTTCCTCTTTTCTGAGCGAGACTGGAGAGAGCAAACCTCCTTAAGTTAGAACAAGAGTGGGACTTTTTCTTTCTCAGGTTCTGTTTCTTCTTCCGAGCAAGGGGTACTTTAAGGTTGTTAGAGCGATCGAGTGTCTCCGGAGTAGTCTTGAGAGAGTGCCATTTGGTATTAAGGACTCTTTATTCTTTGCCCTTTAGGCTAGCGGTCCTTCCCCCTCTATACGTCCGGCTCGGAGTCCCTGACCCGTACTCAGGCCGTGTCCTTCTTCTCCCCCCTCCCGCGGGAATACGAGAGATGGAACATTCCGATTTTAACTTAGCTTCCTGGTCAGAGAGTGAGATGTTCCGGTCGGGCTCGCCCGATACTAGCTTAGACCCACCTTCAGGTTCTCCCTCTGATCACCATAGTGAGGGCCGGATCCCAGCCCGAATATCCAGCGACGAATCTGACCAGGAGGCCCCCGTTGCCTCGATATCACGGGGTTCTGGTGATGAGGCACCCAGGGAGTCTGCTCTCGAGGTAGCATTCGCCTGCGAGCTTATCCCCTCGGCCTTGCATGCCGGGGAGTTTGATCAGATCAGGGATAGGTACACCATTCCTGATAACAGTTCTTTGTCCATCCACCTCGGCGGGGCTCATATTTACCATAAGGGTTTTGTGACCTTATACGAGGATGTCTTCGTGGCCGGCCTTCGTGTCCCCCTCCATCCGGTCGCTCGGGACGTTTTGATCATCTGTGGATATCGCAGGTTTTCTTTACCCACAGCTTTTCAAAATCAATTTCTAAAACAAATGAGTCGCCACTTAATTTTTTTTAAAAGGAAAATTAAGAAACCATTTTGAAAGGAAACTGATCGTTTGCGAAACCAAAGATTAACTAGGTCCGGGGATTATGGAATGAGAGAGGAAGGAGCCCATCGGACTAAAACACCCTCTCTCATCCTATCTTGCGATAGGCCTCTACTCAACATCCTTTTAATCAAATTTATTAATCTAAGCATGCCCTCAACTAATATGTATATACATATACATCACAAAAGCATGTCCAAAGGGTGTAAAATTGCAATTGACAAAATACCATTCAAAAGCCACGTAATTCAGGTAACAAGCGATATGATATGCAATAGAGAACAAGTGAACTTACCCGAGATCCAGCAGTGATAATAAACGTGCAATGCATGCGAATAAAAGAAAATCCTAAAAAGAGTCTCTAATCATATATATACACATAAGGCAAAACCTAATTCTAAGGTGTCGCGCATTGAGTCGAAAAATCAATAAAAACAAGAAATTAAGATGAACTAAAGAGGAGTTCTAGAAATCGTACCTTAATAGCGTTACAAAACAAAGGGTTAGTCCACATGATATGCAAAACAAAATGACAATCCTAAATTTCTAGCTTACATCTATCTAATATAATTAAATCCAAAGCAAATAAGTCTTAATTACAAATGTCGAATCATATAGATGAATATGTACATGGACAAAGATAAACTATGAAATACTCTTAAACCTTGAATTCAAGCTCAACTAATCATTATTAAAGCATGGTTTAAGCCCTAGATCATAGAAAAGTCATTTAGACCCTTATTTACAAAGTAAGTCAAATGTGTCATAAAACTCTGAAAATTGCAGAGAGCAGATCAGAAATTAAAAGAAATAAAAAGCATATCTCCCATGGTTTGATCTCGATGATTTTTGGACTCAATATGCCTCTGTGAGTCTAGTTTTCAAATCAAAAAGAAAATCGAAGTTCCAACGGTCGGATCTCCGGGAATATGAAAAATACCAGACATCACTCAGCACTTTACAACCTTCTGTCCAGAATTCTTGCACGATTTATTAAAAATAGCAAAAAAATCCGAATTGCTTTGTTCTTTTTAGGGTGACTTCCTAACACATTAATCTTCATAGAAAAAATTATTTGGAGTCACAAACACTTTATTGGAACTCTGATTTAATTGTTTCAAAAGAGTGTCACTATTCTGAAACTATTCTGAAATTCTGGACAGATTGCATTTGTGTCACAAAACTCATGATCAAACCATGCTAAACATGAAACCACCTTAAAACAAAAATTACAGTGGTAGAATATCGTGTTATTGACACTTTCCCGTTGGTTTCATTTGATTTCAACGGTTAGATTTCGAACTAAAAATCTTTGATCAAAAACAGTTTGAGGATTCACTGTTTTTATTTTGCTAGTTCAACTTTTATTTGGTAACTCCAACTATTAAACCATGAAGTTGAGTTGAACCAAACCACTTCTCCTACCATTTAATGGCCATTAGAGACTATAAACCTTTATTCTTCATGGATTTCAAATGAAATATGGATAGACTTCATGAAATCTACAAGATAAGGAATCTAAACCATGGAGATGAGTTTAGACTCAAAACTACCTTCTCCTACCATTTGATGGTCATTGGAGAAGGAGACATGACTATGACTCATGAGTCCTTAAAGGAATATAGAAGAGATTCCTCAAGACATCAAGTTTAGAAGATCCAAATCATGAGTATGGACTTGGATCCTCTTATGAAATGGTGATCAAACTTTGACTCCTATGTGAAGCACAAGCCTACATGGGATTCAAAAGATCATGCTCAAGAGATCAAAAGAGATATTGAAGATCTCCAAGACCTTCAAGAGAAGAATATAAACAAGGAAAATGGAAGAAAGTAATATGGAAACAAAAGAAACTCCTAAGTTTACTTGATAAACAAAGAAAATAGTGCAAGATTTTAGGATTAGAGATTTCAAGAGAAGAAAGAAAAAGCCAATAATCTATGGTTAGAGGATCACCTCCAAATTATCCTCAAAGTTTTCTTTTCTTTGAAGATCTTCCAAGCTCTTCTCTCTAATTCTCTAAACACTCTCTTTTCTCTCTAAAAAATGTTGGTGTAATGGAAGTATATGTGCTCTCTCTCCCAATATATTTCTTGGTGTTCTTCTTGGTCTCCCTCTTTTAGGAAGATCCCTTCTCTTTTATAAGCAAAATTAACAGGTATTTTTGGTGAATTTCAGAGCAAAAACAGGTGTAATTCCCTCATTAGTTGGTACAATGTGTCCTTTCTGAAATTATGCAGACTGCTGTTCAGCGCGGCAGTCCAGATACTGACGCGGCAGTCCGTGACTGCCGCTGCGGCATTCATCAAATGCCGTTGCGGCACTTCATGACTGCCGCGCGGCATTCACCAAATGCCGCGGCAATTAATGGATTGCCGCATTTTTGTCAGTCTTACTTTATCAGTTTTTTGTTCTTACTCGCATGCGCATACGTATTGCTCTGCAAAATACAGACTTTAAAAGCAGACGGCAGTCAGAAACCTGTGGCGGCACTTGGTGAGTGCCGGCACGGCACTCTGTGACTGCCGTGCGACAGTCAGCGACTGCCGCGGAATCCCGCCGTGTGCCGGTTTTGGCTAAAATTCCCCTTTTAGGTCTTTTATCTTTTTGAAACAAATTATTTTTGAATATCTTTTCCAAAAGTTGTGTTTTATATCTGAATTCTCCTAAATACCTGGTATTTCCCTCTTTCTGTGAAATTTTATCGCGTTTTGGAGAATTTTCTGAAGAGCTTGGAATACTTCGAATTTTTCGGTCATTGTCATCATTGGACGTGGAGGTGACGCTCTCCTAAATTCGACGGCCGGTCAAAATTGGGGTGTCTACAGTTTGCCCCTCTTTGACAGAGCTTGTGGAGCAACGCGTCCCATAAGTGAATGTCAAAGCCTGTGTGAAGACAAGCCTTTGACCTGACTGTCGAATTTAGGCAAAAACAAAATGCGTTGCAAAAATGGGCGTGCAGCGGAATCCTAATTGGTCGTGCTCCATGACGAGCTGCCTACGTATCTCTGTCAGGAATCAGACCAAAGCGTAGTTCAGGCATGGGTTGGACATTCACAGACGCAAATAGTCACACGGATGGATGCACCTATCCTGTCGTGATGCACGTGCCATGCAATGGCGTTTTCTAAATTGACCTGATTATGTAAATGTCATGCTTATCACATTTTCCTATGTACGACGCACATTTCGTGGCGTGTTAGTCAGGGAAGTTTATCTATGTGAGAATCTACCACAGGAGTCACGAGAGTGCTTTTTGATTTGATCACGAGGGTTGACGCAAGTCCGTTGCGAAAACCGGGAATATAAGTCCGTTATATTCTCAGAACGAGGGTTGACGCAAGTCCGTTGCGAAAACCGGGAATATAAGTCCGTTATATTCTCAGAACGAGGGTTGACGCAAGTCTGTTGTGAAAATCGGGAATATTAGTCCGTTATATTCTCAGAACGAGGGTTGACGCAAGTCCGTTGCGAAAACCGGGAATATAAGTCCGTTATATTCTCAGAACGAGGGTTGACGCAAGTCCGTTGCGAAAACCGGGAATATAAGTCCGTTATATTCTCAGAACGAGGGTTGACGCAAGTCCGTTGCGAAAACCGGGAATATAAGTCCGTTATATTCTCAGAACGAGGGTTGACGCAAGTCCGTTGCGAAAACCGGGAATATAAGTCCGTTATATTCTCAGAACGAGGGTTGACGCAAGTCCGTTGCGAAAACCGGGAATATAAGTCCGTTATATTCTCAGAACGAGGGTTGACGCAAGTCCGTTGCGAAAACCGGGAATATTAGTCCGTTATATTCTCAGAACGAGGGTTGACGCAAGTCTGTTGCGAAAACCGGGAATATAAGTCCGTTATATTCTCAGAACGAGGGTTGACGCAAGTTTGTCACGCGGATAGGGGATATAAATCTGTTATATCCTCCAGATTTCAAATTTTCAAGCTATGGGAGCCCACGGGCTCAAAATCTACTGTACATTTTCAAAAACCGGGGCCCGCGGGTTAGGATTTTATTTTAATTTTCATAAATCGGGAGCCCACGGGCTCAAACATCTCCAATTTTCAAAAATGAGGGCCCACGGGCTCAAATATTTTTGAATTCCAAAATTTGTAGTTAAAGTGTACCTAAGAAATGACCCTGAGGGCCAAAAGCGCAATGAGGGCAATTTTTGGGGCCTTAAATTCAATTTTCGGGACTTGATTTGAATTTTCGGGGGGGAAATAAATATCTTTGAACCGCCTTAATCGCGGCACACGCGGTTTTCCGCAGCAGTCCGTGACTGCCGCGCGGCACTCAAGGAGTGCCGTTGCGGCACTCGGCGAGTGCCGCGCGGCAGTTGACTGACTGTCGCGCACGGAAAAATGAGTGCCGCGTTTGAGCGGCAGTGGTTAAAACCGCCGGGATTCAAACATTTCATTCATTCTCTCAACTCTCTTCATCTCGGAATCTCTCTGGAGAAATTTTTCTCTCATCCTTTCTTCGCTTCTATATTGATCTACGGCGTCCACAGGTTAGTTCTGCTAGATCAGATCTTGATTAATCTCGTTTATTTCCTTGTTTTTCAAAAATTTTCATGAATCTAACGCTCGAATTCTCTCTTTTCTTTGACAGATTATGGCGAGTGGTTCAGGACGCAAGAAGAGGGCCAGGTATACTGCTACGCATCACCCAGACGCCACGCTTCTACTGAGGGATCCTGATGAGCATCTGTCGGCCCGCGCGTTCAAGCTCGAGGTAAACACTTTTTCTCTTTCTTTTTCGATTCTTTTCTTTTTTGAAATTCATGAATTGCTCGCTTATTTAGTTTGGTCGTCCCTTGACCTTATCTTGTTATTATTATTATTAAAGTTCATGAACACAAACCTGCTTTATTCGAAATTTCACATTTCCTCATAAATACAATCACTGCGGTTACGAACTCCCGGGTGTTTCACCTGTATCTGTGCATATTTAATTTTCACTATTCTTTTCTTCCTCAAAGGATTTCTGGGCGCGACTTATGTTAATCATGATCTTGCACATGCCCCTAATGCATAGCGACAATTTGATTTTCGGGCGCCATTGCTGCTTTTTTAATTTTAATTTTCGGCTTAGACATCTTTTGAATCCGAATTTCTTTTGAAACTCCACGGAAGTGAACCATCTCTTCTTTTCCTTGTCTAAAAATCTCTTCAGTATTGTAAATGCTTTCACCTCACTTCTTTTTTTCTTTTATTGTGTGAACGGCTGCTGAACTTAGTTTGAATGCAAACGAGTAGCATGCTTGTGAATTTTCCTACGAGTATTTCCAAATTTTTCCCTTTCCTCTTTTTCTTCTTTTTTCTTTTTTTTTCTTTTTTCTTTTTTCTTTATTAAATGCAAACAAGTGCCTTGATATTCCTTTATTTATTATTTATTTACTGTTGTTGCTCTCTTCTTTATCCATTCCCTAACAACAAAATTTTCTATTCTTTTCTTGCAGTTGCAGCCGAAGGTGCTGAAGGGGCATGGCAGCCTCGCCCACGGCCACGAGTGGTACACAGAGCTGAGCCCGACTGTGAGGGCTTTGGTGGATGCCGCAGGGTTTGGAGACTTCGTCAAGCTTTTGACGAAGAGCTCCAACGACCTTCAGCAGATACATGCGCTGGCGGAGCGGTGGTGGGATACTACGAGTACCTTCCACTTCGATTTTGGGGAGATGACGATGACCCCCCTAGACTTCAGCATGATCACGGGGATTCCATTCGGAGGAGAGCCCCTGCGGCACCTTACAGACCAGGAGTGGGATCAGATGGAGCCCTTGCTAGGGGTGGTCCCGGAGGAGGCCTTGGTCACTGCTCGATGGTTCATGGATACTTTCCGGGGGAAACCCGGCTTTACAGACGAGCAGATGGCCCGCGGTTTCTTGATGTATGTGCTGGGGTGCTCCTTGTTGAGCACCAAGGGGGACCGGATTTCCGCTTCCTTGGTAGCGTCGTTGGAGCGCCTGGACCAGGTTGTCGAGTACGACTGGGTTGGTACAGGGTTGGCCATCCTGTATAGGCATATGAGCGTCATTTCCCGGGACAGGTCGGCTGGTACTGGCGGGTATTGGAGAGCGTGGGAGGTATACTTTTTCCTATATTGCTCATTATCATATTGCTTTCTTCTTCCTTTTTTTTCTCTCTTTTTTTTTTTTTAAAATGTGAGACTAATCTCCTTTCTTCTCTCTTTGTATCACAGATTTGGTCCCACGAGTATCTTCGCATGATGTCCCCTCAGACACGCGATGCCGACGCCCTTATCATCCCCCAGGGGCTGAAATGGGCGAAGGACAGGGTCGGGAGGAAGACCGGGGCTCATGATTTTGTTTCGTTCAGGAACTTCCTGACGAACCTGAGGGAGGGGCACGTGCACTGGCAGCCGTGGCTCAGGGTCTTGCCTGAGGCTAGGCCGGGGATTCGAGAGTCGGCCGGGTATGACCCGACGAGACGACTTCTCGATGGTGGATCAGAGGGCATGGCGTGATATTTGGGAGAGAGAGTGACCCGGCAGTCATTAGCGGCTCCCGGGTTCTTTGTGCCATTCCCTCCTCCTATCTCTATAAGGGCCACAGACACACTTCAGGGCGATGATCTCACGGCTGCTCGAGCCGGCTTCGGTATTCACGGCTTTTTGGACGACCCGTCAGGTTATGCGGTTTTCCGTGCCACCAAGCTGATGCCGAACTTCCCTTTGATGGAAGTGACTCGGGTGAGTAAACGATTCCTTTATTATTTCTATGAATTTTCTTTTTATTCTTTACCCATGCTTTATTTCTTTTGCTTGCAGCCTGTTCCTGCCGCGGTTCGAGCTCCTGCCCTGCCCGAGTGGGACTGGACTATGTCGACCGTCTCATTCGGAGAGCCCCACTCGACGACGATTCCTCGACTATCACATGGTGCTCCCACCATACCTCTACATTATGACGTCGTCCCGCGTGCTTATGCGGAGGAGGGCCTAGCGTATGCCCACAGCGTGTGACAGTGGGTTCTCGGGCGAGAGTGGATGGTAAGAAATTTATCCCCACTCCTGCTTTTGATTGGGATCGTATCTCTTTTTCACTGATTTTTTATTCCTGGTTCTTGTTTTCAGGCTGAGGGGGCTCGGGCGACTACTGCGACCCAGCTGAGGGCTCAGGTATGATCTTTTTTAGTATTTTATCCGTTATTTCGACGCTGCCTGGACTTAATCTTCTCTTTTCCTCTTTCTTCTTTTTCTTTCAGGCGGAGGATATTAGAGTCCTGTCCCAGCAGGTGGGGCAGCTCCAGCATCGGCTTCAGCAGTTCGGCATCTCTCTCAGCGATGCCCCCGGAGGTAGCGGTGCTGGGCATGGCGGAGGCGTCGGAGAGGGCACTAGCGGTGGCAGAGGCCGAGGCAATGGGCGTGGAGAGAGTGGTAGAGGCAGCGGGACTGAGTCAGAGGAGGAGCCTCTTAGGCGCACGACCCGTCAGACTCGCGGCCGGGGTCGGGGTTGGAGCTGATCCTGCTTTTTGTTTTCTTTTGAGAGGATTTTTTTTATTTTGGTGGATGATTGTATATATATACACATATGCTTTATTTTTGATGGTTGCTTCCTTATAGTTGGTAGGATAGATGCTTTGCACATTTATGTTTTTTTGCTTACTCACCGTATGTGGGACCATGGCTTGGTCCCGACTTTATTTTGAATGCTCTTGCTTCTTTTATCTTTTGAAAATAAATGAAATGAATGAATGAATGAATGAATGAATGTATTTGTACGTGCTGCATGATGCGCACGTTTTTTTATTGCTTCTCAATTAGTTTTCTGTTTGCAGGTGGGCTGATCGTGTTACAAACACATTCTGGCCAATGAAAAACTCAGAACGGCACTCGGTTAAGCCTTCGCGGCACTCAGTGAGAGCCGCTACGGCAGTCTGTAAATGCCGCAACGGCATTCGCTGACTGCCGCGCGGCACTTCATCGAATGCCGCTGCACTTTATCGAGTGCCGCGGGTAGGTAGACAGCCTTATTCTTCTATTTATATCCCTTCATTCTCAAAGTTCCGCAAAACACATCTCATTTCTCCTCATTTCCCCTTCAAATGGCCCCCATCAGTTCTCAAATCCTCTTCCCATGGATGGATACTCTCTCTGGCATTGACAAGCTCAATTTTGAGTGCTTCAGACTAAACGATCTCTTCTCTTTCCAACAAATGAATCTAAATGAGGGTCTACTTCGGGCTGCCATTCACTGTTGGGATCCCACTTTCAACGTCTTCCGCTTTGGTTCTCAGGAGATCTGCCCCTTGTTTGAGGAGTTTAGCGCCATTCTCCATACTGATTCTTCTGCTGAATTGATGGTTCCTCAGATTCAGGCCGGGTACGTCCGGGACTTAGCCACCCTTCTCCACACGTCTCGGAATGCAGCGGGCTCTTTTATTTGTGACAGGCATATTGATTTTGAGCGCCTTGCCTCTGTTTATGCTCCCATAGGGGACCCCTACGACGGCGAGTACCAGATCATTCGACGTAGTGCCTTGTCGATTGCCATGCTCTCTTACTTCCTCTTTCGGTCATCCTCGGACATTCTCATACCCATCGCCTGCGGTTTGCGGGAGATGAAGAGTGCCATTATGCTAGTCCTGGGTGAAACTCTGATTGGATTGGGCCATGCTCATGCTACTGGGGTCATGTTATCTGCCGGGGCACCTTTCGTTCTGCAAGTTTGGCTCATGGAGCGTCTAGATCTCTTCATACATGCTTCCCATCTCCGTGGGTCACTTCCTTATGATCGCGTGGAGATTCATAGCTTGTTTCAGTCTGCCGATGCGTGGCTGGGTTGGCTGCAGGGCCTTTCTTCTAGTGACATTTGCTGGGTTTGTCTGTCGTGGACCTGTCGCTCTGTTGCTGTACGCCTCCCAGGGCGACCTGGCATCTGGCTGCCGGGTTTGCATGCTACGACTTTCTACATTCCTGACCGAGTCGTCCGTCAGTTCGGACTTTTGCAAGATATCACTGAATCTGTGACTGCTGATTTCACCAGGGAGTTCCCTTTGCGTCCTTCTATCGCGAAGGCTTTCATGGAGGCTTGGCCCAATAGAATGGCTACTCCATTCCCAAGGATTCCTGCTCCGACTGTGCCGACTGCTGAGTATCTTCTAGAGATCCAAACCTTGGCTGCGAAGCGAGCTTGACAGACACATGCATAATAAAGTAGACGAAACAGGGAAAATGCCTGACATTTTACGAAACTCTTCTGACAGACCCTGCCTACCCTCTGTTTGCGCTTTTGAATGTGATTTTTCTTATTTTTCCTTTTCAAGAAGTGTTGTCATGCTAAATCTAAAGTGTCCACCCTTTCGATTAATCTTTTATTAAGAATTATCCTTTTATTGTCTTAACTTGGCTCTTTACTTTGCTTCTTTGCTTTAAACTTTAATCCTTCTACGAATTCTCATTTGCCCTTTTTATAGTACTTATCTTGACAGCCAGACGATCCAAGGGAGGGTTTTGTATCTGGGTTCTTCGGTTTAGCAAACGAAGTTTGCCCCTGGTTTATGGCTTTGAAGCGGCTCTGGGCAAACGCTAGTTGCCCCTAGTTTAGCACCGTTTTTTTTTTGTTTTGAAATGACCGAACCAAGTTGGTTGCCTACGTATCCCCTAGCGGGAATCAGGTCAAGCGTAGTTCATCAAGGTAGGAGGCTTCGAAAGAAATGGTTTCAAGCAAAGTATTTCTTGAGGGGATCGAGGTTAATTGGCTGTTTAAATTCAACCCCGTCCAGGTCCATGAGATAGGCCGCCCCTCCAGAAAGGAGGGTTTTAATGATGTACGGCCCGACCCAGTTGGGTTTGAACTTTCCTCTGGGGTCATAAACAGGCACCTTCAGTTCTTTGAGGACAAGGTCACCCTCAGCAAGCTTCCTTGGGCGGACCTTTTTGTTGAAAGCACGAGCTATTCTCTTTTGGTACCCCCGAGTATGGTTTATCGCGGTCAGCCTCTTTTCATCGAGCAGCATCAATTCCTCATACCTTCCCTGTATCCATTCTGATTCTGTCACTTCACATTCTGCTAAGACTCTGAGAGAGGGTATTTCCACCTCGACTGGAAGGACTGCTTCCATTCCGTAGACCAATGAGTATGGCGTAGCACCCGTTGAAGTCCTTACTGACGTCCGATACCCCCATAAAGCAAATGGCAGCTTCTCATGCCAATCCTTATATGTATCTGTCGTCTTCCCCAAGATTGCTTTAACATTCTTATTCGCTGCCTCTACTGCTCCATTCGTCTGGGGCCTATACGGGGATGACTGATGGCGAGTGTTCTTATACTTTTCTAAGAGCGGGATGACTTCCCCCTGGAAATGACTGCCATGATCGGAGATAAACTCGTTCGGGACTCCATATCTGCAGATTATGTTCTTCTCAATGAAACTCACCACATCTTTGGCTTTCAAAGTCACATATGAGGCCGCTTCTACCCATTTTGTAAAATAATCGATTGCCACGATTATATACCGGTGCCCATTGGAAGCCTTTGGAACTATCTCACCGATGATATCAATCCCCCATACGGAAAATGGCCAAGGGGTGGTCATGCTATAGAGTTGCGACGGTGGGGTGTGCATCAGATTTGCATGAATCTGACACTTGTGACACCTTCTAACATATTCACAACAGTCTCTGTCCAAGGTCGTCCAATAGTACCCTTGTCGGATGATCTTCTTCGCCAGCATGTGCCCGTTCATGTGGGGCCCGCATACTCCCTCATGTATTTCCTCCATCATTCTCTTAGCTTCCCTTCCATATAAACACTCCAAATTATACCCGGTGTAGGACTTCTTCCATAGTTTATCCGCGTAGATCACAAATTGAGCAGCAAATCGTCGTATCGCCTTCTTGTCCTTTTCTGAGGCTCCTTCGGGGTATTCTCCTTCTTTAATGAACTTCCACACGTCCACATACCAAGGCGCTTCATCTTCTCTCTCTATGGCTGCGATCATTTCGAATGACGGTTGATTCCTTACTTCTATGGACAGTGGGATCATGGCAATCTTGGAAGGGATTTGGATCATCGAGGCTAAGGTAGCCAAAGAGTCAGCTAGTTGATTTTCTTCACGAGGGAGGTAGTAAAAGGAAATCTTTCGGAATTACGCTTTCAGGCTTTCTAGGTAGTCATGGTAAGGTCTCAATTTCTCATGCTTTACCCTCCAATCTCCTCGGACCTGGGATATGATCAAGTTGGAATCTCCGAAGACATCAATTCGTCCGACTTTCAAAGCCAAGGCCGCTTCCATCCCAATTATGCATGCTTCGTACTCCGCGGTATTGTTGGTTGAGTTATACTTGAGTTTGACGGCTAATGGGGTGGGGACCCCGTCTGGTGCTACGAGAATGATTCCAACTCCGTAACCCATTTGGTTGGCTGCTCCATCGAAGTACATCTTCCACAAATCCTCCTTAACCTCCATTATTCCTTCATCTGGGAACTTGAAGTCTCCCTTGTCCTCAGATTCTACAGCGAGGTCGGCTAAAAACTCGGCGACAGCCCTTCCTTTTACGGACTTGGCAGTGACGTATCTGATGTCGAACTCAGCCAGCATCATGGTCCAATGGGAAATCCTACTGGTCAAGATGGGTTTTTCGAACAGGTATTTTAATGGGTCCATTCGGGATATCAGGATTACAGGGAAGGCTAGCATGTAGTGGCGGAGGTGACGGGTACACCAAACCAAGGCCCAACAGGCCTTCTCCAAGGGCGAATACTTTAACTCATATCCTACCATTCTCTTGCTTAAGTAGTAAATGGCCTTCTCCACGCGCCCCTCTTCTCCTTCTTGGGCCAGCATACATCCCATCGAATCTTCGGATACAGAGAGATAAAGTAACAAAGGTCTCCCGGGCGAAGGTGGTGACAAGACAGGTGGGTTCTGGAGGTAGGTTTTGATTTTGTCGAAGGCTTGTTGACACGGGGTGTCCCAATTGAATCTCTCTCCCTTTCTGAGTAGCTTGAACAGCGGGTCGCAGGTCATTGTGAGCTTTGAGATGAAACGACTTATAAATTGTATTCTACCCAGGAACCCTCTCAGTTCTTTCTCATTTTTCGGTGGGTTCATCTCGGTTAAGGCCTTTATTTTGGTAGGGTCCACTTCTATTCCCCTTTGGGTAATGAGAAACCCTAGCAGTTTACCAGTAGTGACTCCGAACGTGCATTTCTGCGGGTTCAGCCTCATCTTGAACTCCCTCAATCTCCCAAAGAACTTCCTCAAAGCCTCTAGGTGCCCTCCCCTCTCCTTGGATTTCACAATCATATCGTCCACATACACCTCCACCTCTTTGTGGATCATGTCGTGCAGTAAAGTGGTGGCAGCCCTTTGGTAGGTTGCGCCTGCATTCTTGAGCCCGAATGGCATGACCCTATAGCAATATGTCCCCCACGGAGTGATGAACGTGGTTTTCTCTCTATCCTCGGGAGCCATGAGGATTTGATTGTACCCGGAGAACCCATCCATGAAAGATAGAAGTTCATGTCCCGCAGTGTTATCAACCAACACGTCGATGTGGGGTAATGGGAAATCGTCTTTAGGGCTTGCTTTGTTCAAATCCCGAAAATCCACGCAAACCCTAACACGACCATCCTTCTTTGGGACAGGCACAATGTTGGCAATCCACTCGGGATACTCGGTGACCATCAAGAATCCAGCTCTTAATTGCTTTTCAACCTCCTCTTTTACTTTGAGTGCCCATTCCGGCCTCATTCGCCTCAATTTTTGTTTTATGGGTTTTGAATTGGGAAAGAGGGGGATGTGGTGTTGGACTATTTTTGGATCGATACCTGGCATATCATTGTAAGACCATGCAAAAACATCTTTGAATTCATTTAATAGACTGATTAGTTCTTTACTTTCTTTATTGCTAAGTGTAGAGCCAATGAAGACATTTTGAGGATTGTTCTCATTTCCAAGATTAATTGTCAGGGTGTCCTCAATGATTTTACATGCAGATTCTTTTTCTTTTTCAATTAGTTTTTGCAGTTCAATAGGTACTTCATGATCATCACATTCATCATATTCATTAAGCGCGTTCGAGTAGGCAAAATCAGTCATGCTTTCATTGATTTTCTTTGGAGTGATTACAACAGACATAGAAATTGAAAGACGCCTCATTTGGGCCATTACAGACTCTGGGTGTGGGGGGAACCTATCACTAGACTCAAAAACCCACTCCTTCTTGTGCTCTCCTCCTAGGCCAGTAATAAAGCACTCTTCCGGACCTCCTGTCTTGGTGATTTTCTCCATCTCTTCTTCCTCAGCCTTCCCTTCCTCACTTTCTTCACTCTCGGCAGCTTCCTCCACTATGCCCTCGACGTATTCACCTTTGGTCTTTCCGGGATCCTCCTTCACGACCTCTGCGTTCCCTTCGCCTAGCAGATCTTTCATGGCAGAACCGTCTAGCGTACCAATCCAGTCCTTGGCAGCAACAGACTTTTCAGGCATTTGCAAAAATGGGTCTTTGTACCCAGAAAATTCATGGGAGAAGAAGATCTCGAACCCCGGCTTCATGCATTTGTCTTTTTGGTCCATCCATGGTTCTGGGAAACCACAGAAGGGGAAATCCTCTCCTTCCTTCACGAAGTATCCATTGAGAGTCTTTAAGTAAGGGTCCAGTGGCGCATCGAAAGCCTTCTTCTTTGCCCTTAGTTCCTTCTTTGTTGGCTGATACCCTAGACCGTGAGTGTGAGTCTGAGCAGGGATTCTTGGAGCCTCTGGCAGGCCCTGAAGATTCTTCCCCAGTCCCAATCCTGGAAAGAAGCCCATTTTCTCCATGATTCCGGCGACGACTGGACTAGCATACTGATCGAAATGGGGCGATAGGGACTCTCCCGACTTTCCTTCTTCTATCACGCTGATGAACTCGAATCCTCCCATCTTCGCTTCTTCTTCTTGCAGCTGTAATTCTAGGACCCGTGCACTTGACGACGCTTCAGATGGACGAACCCAACTGTCTCCGAGGATATCACAGACTTTGTTTTCCCAGACATACTTAACCTTTTGATGGATCGTCGATGGTATAGCGCCCAAACTGTCCAACCAAGGCCTTCCCAGCAGCAGATTGAAAGAAGCGGGGATATCGATGATTTGGAACTCAGCTTCTTTGTCCATCGGCCCGATAGCGAGATTAAGAAAGATAATGCCCATGACTGCTCTTTGGGTGTTGTCATATGCTCGGACTTTCTGTTGAGACGGCACAAAGGAAGATTCATCTAGGCCCATTCGCTTGGCTGTGCGGAAGGGACATACATTAAGAGCAGACCCGTTGTCAACGAGACAAGCGGGCACGGTGTTCCCCAAACATTCAACGGTGATATACAGTGGTTTGTTGAGCGTGGGTCCTCCCGGAGGTAAGTCATTTGATGAAAAGGTGATAGCTGAAGTCGGAATCCTGCCGATCAATCCTATGAGGTCTTCCGGGGTGGTGTCGATAGACACATCAGCCTGATTCAGAGCGTCTAGGACTGCCTGTCTATGGCGTTTGGAGGCAATCAGCAACCCCCAGACAGTGATGTTAGCCTGAGTCTTCTTCATTTACTTTAGGACCCGATCCTCTTCTTCTTCCTCGTTCATTTTTCCTTTTCCTTTCTCCAGCTCTCTCCCTGGGTGATCTTCCTCTAATTCATGCGGCTTGAAGTGCCTACCAGATCGAGTCAAGTGGTCGATCTCTTCTTTTGCCCAAATGTTGTCGGTTTCTGAAACGGTCTTTGAGCCTTCTTTTGCCTCTTCGTCGCTTTGATACCATAGATCATCCTCCCCTACCCGGCCTATGTTCCGATCATTGCTTTCTTGGACCCACCAATCTGACTGTCTTGTCACTTCGTTTTCCCATATCCCTGGCTGGCTTCCAAGCATGCAGATCCCCGAATTTTCTGGCAACTAATAGAACTTCTTTGGTTCTCCGACCTTTGTGATTAGCTTGGATGGATCGAATGCCGCTTCTTCTACCCCTAAGAAATAAAGACCCCGCGGCGGTGGTACAGCACGATGGTTCGGCAGAGGATTCTTGGTGACATTGGGGGCTTTGACAGGTGGCTCGGATATCACTTTGTTGTCAATGAGGTCCTGGATTTCGTGCCTTAATCTCATGCACCGATCTGTCGAGTGGCCCTTTTGTTGATGATACTTGCAGTAGAGATCTCCCTTGAAATGTGGTGGGAGTGGACTCGGCGAGGGTCGAGGTTCTAGCTGACGGAGATGCCCTTTTGCCAATAGCCTATCGAGGGCGGTTGATAATGATACTCCCAAGTCTGAAAACTTTCTCAGTGGCTTATCATCCCCTCCTCTTGGATGGTTTCTGGTGATATCGAATTTTTTCTCCGGCTCGCTAAGTGTATTGACATCGGTGGGGCCAGAGTGACCCCCCGAGTGCCCTCCATTTGATCCATAACTGGGCCTTCGATATCGGTTCTGCGGCTCCTCCTTCTTGATTGTTCCTTCTTGAATCGCATCCTCGATTCTCGTCCCTACATCGAATACCTCGGCAAAGGTGTTGATTGACTGAAATCTCATCTTTTCTTGATAAACTGGTTACAGATTTTTCATCAGCATTCGGATCTGGTCTTTCTCAGGCGGCCTTTGTACCATTTTTGCTACCTTTCCTCTCCATCGACTCAAATACTCGGCGAATGATTCTTTGTTTCCCTGCCTGGTCGTTTCCAAATCTCGGACAGTAACATCCAAATCCTGATTGTACTCGTATTGTGCCACAAATGCCTTAATCACTTCTTCCCATACTCTGGTTTTGCTTGGCTCAAGTGTAAGGTACCATGACAGAGCAGCTCCTGTTAAGGTTTGTTGAAATAGAACGGCCATCATGGTAGTGCTTAGACCGCTAGGCTGAAAAGCTCTTATGCACATCCGGATATGACTGCGAGGATTTCCGGTGCCATCAAACTTGTCAAAAACTGGCATTTTGAACCCGACAGGCAATGTTTCGCGGACTCCGTCATACAATCCTTCCAGTTCCATCAGATAGGTATCCACTCCCTGAGCCTTGCGCATTACCCTTTCCAACTTTTCTATCTTCTCGGTCAACAGTTTCTCCTTCTCATCTTTCTCTCTGTCCCTATTGGCTCTTAGTGCATCGTTCCAATGTGCCTCTTGATCGTCAAACCAATCTCAGTCTCCTCCTCCCAAAGGCGGGTCTATAATGGGTGGAATTACATGTGGCGGCGGTCGGCGATTCAGCTCCTCTATCATTCCCATCATGCGGTTCATGTTCTCGGCCTGTCTCCTCATTTGTTCCGCTTGCTGTTCGACTAGTACCCTTAATCCGGTCATCTCTTCGTTGTTCCTTTCTTCGGCCATGTTAGCGTATCCTCTCCTTACAAGTCTTGCCGTAGGATCCCTGAACCACGCTTGATTGGCTATCTTTGCTCCTACAGCAGATTTTAAGTTTTATTATTATTTTATTAGAATACCTTTTTACCTTTATTTTAGCAAAACTTTTATTTTGTATGTCATGCGGATGCAATGCATGTGTGTGTGTGTGTGCCTACTCTATATGCCAAAGGAAAAGAAAATCCTAGTCCTAACACATAAGCACATAAGCACATAAAACCCTTACCCATGTCAAGTACGATGATTTCTCCATTCATTGTGACCCTCTTTACCCTTCGATGTCTGAAAATTTTAGGGTTTTTGAAATTCATTTGAAAGAAAGCATTTCTGATGAAATCTTTAGAAAACAATTTTCAAGAATTTTGGATCACGCCTTTCAAAAAGTGATTGGGTTGAAACTCCTATTTTGAAAAGTGTCTTAGCTGATGAATAACCCTGGTTTGGCTCTGAAGTTTTAATCAAAAATGAGCTGCCAATTTTTTGGAAAAGCGATTGAAAACTTTGGAATAAAGACGGCAAAATCTGTTTGCTTTTAAAGATGGATTTAAAACTCTTTGGGCAGAAGGATCACATGATTGGATTATCACCGTACTTTTCATGAATTTGGATACATACAAGGTCAAATGATGCTTAGCTAGACATGGTATAAGAAGTATAATCTTATAATCAGGGTTCGGCACGTTCTCCAAATGTCGCAGAACATGAGGAGAATTTTGCTAAAAGGTGATTAAAAGATTATACGTTTTTTATCAAGCAAGCATCGTCATCATCCCAAATAATCCCTTCCGGGCATACCAAACTTCCTAGCACATAAACCTAATCAAGAGCTGATTTCCTAAATTTGAAAGGTTCTATAGAAACTATTATGCACAGGCCGGGTTTTGGTCAAACAAGGGACCCTTGACACACACCCGATAGGATGCTTCATATACCAAATCATGGTACGAGATCAAGGGTGATCACACAGTCCCATGATGACTTGACCGACCGGGTTGCCCCGAGCCTCCAAGGTCATAGTTCCGTGCAATCGACTGGCTGGACATGCAAGTGAAATGCAGCAGTGTCACGCCCCGACGTAGCATAATACAGGAAAGCATTTAATTTCCTTTATGGACTCGTAGGTCGTGACAAGTGAGTATGACCAATTGTCCCTGCAACGAATAACTTAACAACATTTCTAGAGCAAAGGATACTAACAAAACATAACTTCCACAATTAAAACTTACTAACTATTACAGCAGTCATAAACTTAGGCACAAAACGCCTTATTCAAATGTCTAAAGCTAGTTTATTACAAACCCAAATTAAAAGACATAGGAAATATAAAGCAGCCTCCTGGAAAGTTCCCTGCCTCTAACTAGCGTAGTCGAAGTACCCTGGCTGCTCCTGCCCCTGAAAATCTGGACATACAGTCCAGGACGCATCAACGCCGTCAGCTTATGAAAGCTGGTGAGTAAAATAAACAAGTTCTCGCAATGTATATATATATATAAGCAAAATAAACAACGGTACCATTTAACTTTATCAGTAATATATTCAAGGTTCCAATTCCAACATAATTCACGGGGGAATATAGTAAGAATTAAAATACGAAATTGTACATGAATTGTGAAACATCTTATTTTACAAATTCTTTCCTTTAGAACAATCCAATTAAATCAACACATCATTTCAGCTACCAGAAGTAATAAGTATTCAGTCATCCAATTCATACGCTACACTATCGCCTCCAATACCAGGAATACTATCCGATCGGTATTGAAGTCACACACCACACTACTGTCTCAGATACCAGGAATACTATCCGATCGATATCTAGACCAAACACAACCAACCATCGCTCCGGATATCAGGAATACTATCCGATCAACATCCGAAAACGCGCGCCTTAGATACCAGGAATACTATCCGATCGATATCTAAGTCGTACACAATACTATTACCATTGCTTCGGATATCAGGAATACTATCCGATCAATATCCGAAACACGCGCCTTAGATACCAGGAATACTATCCGATCGATATCTAAGTCGTACACAACACTGTCGCCTCCAATACCAGGAATACTATCCAATCGATATTGAGGTCGCACACCAAAACGCCACCCTTTTTTTCTTTTCACGCTTTCTCACACACATGCATGTCGACACAACCTTGACCCAAATATGTATGTCAATGTTCATAGTTTTGCAGTATCGGTTAATAATCTCAAAGCTGAATATACGTTCAACATAAATCTCGATCTTAATCGTTCTTACAAGTCCAAAGTCTAACTGTGAGCCTTTAAAATAGTGTATTTGTCAAACAGTTCTTTAAAATTTCCCAAAACATTTTCCAAACAGTCCCTTAACAAAAATCACACAAACTGTCAAAACTGCCACCTCGCGCGAGCGGATCGCGCGAGCGAGAGGGAGGGGGTGTCGCGCGAGCGGGTCGCGCGCGAGAGGGGGGAGACCAGATCGCGCGAGCGGATCGCGCGCGCGAAAGGGCAGAACAGATCGCGCGAGTGGATCGCGCGCGCGAGGGGGGGGGGGGAAAGGTCCGCGCGAGCGGGCCGCGCAAGCGAGCCTCGCGCGAGCGGGTCGCGCGCGCGAGTTCTTGCAGAACGTCGTCTTCTTCGTCTTCTCTCCTGTTTTCAATTTCTGGACTGAAATTATCCAGTTTCAGATTCTGTTCGTACCAAGACAAGTGATATATGGTTCTCCTCGGTTTTCCGCGTAGATTAAGAATACGCGATCAATTTTAACTAATACGGATTGTATCGATTAATTTCTGCGATTAAAGTTAGAGTGACAAAACTTAAAATCAACAATACGTCGCGATACGGGTAAATTACTGCGTAGGATTCGAACCACAGCTTATCGGGATCAATATCTTCCATTCCCAATTTACAGAATCAATTTTGGTTACGATTTCTAAAGCTTCAATTTTCAAGCTCTCATGGTGTATTGATATATATACACATATACACACATATATACACTGAAATATACACATATAGACATTGAGAGTGAGTTTAAATTACTCACCAAGGTGATTACACAGATAAATTTGAGACCGATAATAACCGTCGTCGATTCCGTCGTTTAGAAATTACTCCTCCGTTCTTGATTTTGGTAGCCCAATATATATGTATATATATATGTGTGTCTATGTATATGATATACAATCTGTGTAAGTGTGTGTTCTTTGAGAGATTGAGAGAATTGAGAGAGAAATTGAGATACTGAGAGAGAGTTGTGAGGGAGAGAAGGCAACGTATATACATATATACTGTGCTCAAAATTGGGCACCAAGCAATTCCCAGGAATTGCACGGTGTGGTTGAGCTTACGTGCTCCCATACCCAAGACGCGGCATAGACGCAGATTAAAACATAAACTGGTATTTTACAGTTGAAATAAAAATACAGAAAATTATATTAACGTAGGGATAAATTCCCAGTTGTACAAAAAGTATAGATACTATTTTTAAAACCATAGAAAAATATTTTGGAAATTACAGTTTGACCCCAGATGATATTATTATAAACAGAAATAAAATCAAATGCTCATGGAAATGAAATGCAGTATTTATTTATTAATGATAATAAAATACAGGGCGTTACAAGCAGTCACACAAAGATTGATTAATTTGATTAAAAAGATGCTTTCAAGTCTAATCCTCGAGTGAACCCAAAATCAGAAATTCTGGTCTGCGAAACCAGAGATTCTGGGTTCGATCCCCAGCAGAGTCGCCAGATTGTGGATATCGCAGGTTTTCTTTACCCACAGCTTTTCAAAATCAATTTCTAAAACAAATGAGTCGCCACTTAATTTTTTGTAAAAGGAAAATTAAGAAACCATTTTGAAAGGAAACTGATCGTTTGCGAAACCAAAGATTAACTAGGTCCGGGGATTATGGAATGAGAGAGGAAGGAGCCCATCGGACTAAAACACCCTCTCTCATCCTATCTTGCGATAGGCCTCTACTCAACATCCTTTTAATCAAATTTATTAATCTAAGCATGCCCTCAACTAATACGTATATACATATACATCAAAAAAGCATGTCCAAAGGGTATAAAATTGCAATTGACAAAATACCATTCAAAAGCCACGTAATTCAGGTAACAAGCGATATGATATGCAATAGAGAACAAGTGAACTTACCCGAGATCCAGCAGCGATAATAAACGTGCAATGCATGCGAATAAAAGAAAATCCTAAAAAGAGTCTCTAATCATATATATACACATAAGGCAAAACCTAATTCTAAGGTGTCGCGCATTGAGTCGAAAAATCAATAAAAACAAGAAATTAAGATGAACTAAAGAGGAGTTCTAGAAATCGTACCTTAATAGCGCTACAAAACAAAGGGTTAGTCCACATGATATGCAAAACAAAATGACAATCCTAAATTTCTAGCTTACATCTATCTAATATAATTAAATCCAAAGCAAATAAGTCTTAATTACAAATGTCGAATCATATAGATGAATATGTACATGGACAAAGATAAACTATGAAATACTCTTAAACCTTGAATTCAAGCTCAACTAATCATTATTAAAGCATGGTTTAAGCCCTAGATCATAGAAAAGTCATTTAGACCCTTATTTACAAAGTAAGTCAAATGTGTCATAAAACTCTGAAAATTGCAGAGAGCAGACCAGAACTTAAAAGAAATAAAAAGCGTATCTCCCATGGTTTGATCTCGATGATTTTTGGACTCAATATGCCTCTGTGAGTCTAGTTTCCAAATCAAAAAGAAAATCGAAGTTCCAACGGTCGGATCTCCGGGAATATGAAAAATACCAGACATCACTCAGCACTTTACAACCTTCTGTCCAGAATTCTTGCACGATTTATTAAAAATAGCAAAAAAATCTGAATTGCTTTGTTCTTTTTAGGGTGACTTCCTAACACATTAATCTTCATATAAAAAATTATTTGGAGTCACAAACACTTTATTGGAACTCTGATTTAATTGTTTCAAAAGAGTGTCACTATTCTGAAACTATTCTGAAATTCTGGACAGATTGCATTTGTGTCACAAAACTCATGATCAAACCATGCTAAACATGAAACCACCTTAAAACAAAAATTACAGTGGTAGAATATCGTGTTATTGACACTTTCCCGTTGGTTTCATTTGATTTCAACGGTTAGATTTCGAACTAAAAATCTTTGATCAAAAACAGTTTGAGGATTCACTGTTTTTATTTTGCTAGTTCAACTTTTATTTGGTAACTCCAGCTATTAAACCATGAAGTTGAGTTGAACCAAACCACTTCTCCTACCATTTGATGGCCATTAGAGACTATAAACCTTTATTCTTCATGGATTTCAAATGAAATATGGATAGACTTCATGAAATCTACAAGATAAGGAATCTAAACCATGGAGATGAGTTTAGACTCAAAACTACCTTCTCCTACCATTTGATGGTCATTGGAGAAGGAGACATGACTATGACTCATGAGTCCTTAAAGGAATATAGAAGAGATTCCTCAAGACATCAAGTTTAGAAGATCCAAATCATGAGTATGGACTTGGATCCTCTTATGAAATGGTGATCAAACTTTGACTCCTATGTGAAGCACAAGCCTACATGGGATTCAAAAGATCATGCTCAAGAGATCAAAAGAGATATTGAAGATCTCCAAGACCTTCAAGAGAAGAATATAAACAAGGAAAATGGAAGAAAGTAATATGGAAACAAAAGAAACTCCTAAGTTTACTTGATAAACAAAGAAAATAGTGCAAGATTTTAGGATTAGAGATTTCAAGAGAAGAAAGAAAAAGCCAATAATCTATGGTTAGAGGATCACCTCCAAATTATCCTCAAAGTTTTCTTTTCTTTGAAGATCTTCCAAGCTCTTCTCTCTAATTCTCTAAACACTCTCTTTTCTCTCTAAAAAATGTTGGTGTAATGGAAGTATATGTGCTCTCTCTCCCAATATATTTCTTGGTGTTCTTCTTGGTCTCCCTCTTTTAGGAAGATCCCTTCTCTTTTATAAGCAAAATTAACAGGTATTTTTGGTGAATTTCAGAGCAAAAACAGGTGTAATTCCCTCATTAGTTGGTACAATGTGTCCTTTCTGAAATTATGCAGACTGCTGTTCAGCGCGGCAGTCCAGATACTGACGCGGCAGTCCGTGACTGCCGCTGCGGCATTCATCAAATGCCGTTGCGGCACTTCATGACTGCCGCGCGGCATTCACCAAATGCCGCGGCAATTAATGGATTGCCGCATTTTTGTCAGTCTTACTTTATCAGTTTTTTGTTCTTACTCGCATGCGCATACGTATTGCTCTGCAAAATACAGACTTTAAAAGCAGACGGCAATCAGAAACCTGTGACGGCACTTGGTGAGTGTCGGCACGGCACTCTGTGACTGCCGTGCGGCAGTCAGCGACTGCCACGGAATCCCGCCGTGTGCCGGTTTTGGCTAAAATTCCCCTTTTAGGTCTTTTCTCTTTTTGAAATAAATTATTTTTGAATATCTTTTCCAAAAGTTGTGTTTTATATCTGAATTCTCCTAAATACCTGGTATTTCCCTCTTTCTGTGAAATTTTATCGCGTTTTGGAGAATTTTCTGAAGAGCTTGGAATACTTCGAATTTTTCGGTCATTGTCATCATTGGACGTGGAGGTGACGCTCTCCTAAATTCGACTGCCGGTCAAAATTGGGGTGTCTACATCATCCTAGGGATAGCTCCCGGGCAATTAGCCCTGAACGGGTGGAGGTATCTTATGGGGTCCATCTCACTGTGGCCCCAACTCTTCGGGTACGAACTCACTCTTCAAGAGTTCTTCTGGATCCACTGACCGTTCCCAGTTCACGGGGAGGCCGGATTCTTTTCCCTAGGGGCTCGGCAGGGGAAGAAGATTATCGTCAACTGCCTGAGCAACAACAAAGGGTGGAAGAAAAAGTTCTTCCAAGTATCCACCCCTGGGTTTTGTGAGCCAGCCCCTGGGAGTCGACTGAGGACCTCATGGGCAGAGGAGTTGAGGGGTAAGCCCGTCCCCTATCTTCTCTAGCCTCTTTTCAGGCTTTGTTGTATGGTTCCGAACTGATCGTCTTGGCTTGCTTTGCAGCAGGGGTCGTTGATCTCCCAAGTATCCCGGAGGACTGTGAGGAGAGAATCAGGGGTTTGATTGAGCGGCCTGTCAACGTCTGGGACGTGTTGACCCGCACAGGAGACCAGAAAGGCGACTGTCGACCCCGTCATCCTGCCATAGCACCAATTTTCCCAAACATCCCAGGTATGAATTTTATCCCTTGCCTTAACTTCGGCTGCCTTTTGCCACCTTGTCATCCCGGTTGCTGAAATCATGGCTGTTTTCCTTTTACAGAGATGGCCCCCAGGAGAGATCCCGAGTGGTTGAGGGCTCTGCAGGCTGCTGCTACCAAGCGGATGGCGGCGACGGGAAAGAGGCCAGCCGCTGAGGCCTCGGGCAGCGTGCACCCATTCAGGCGACTCAGACATGGTCCATCGGCGGCCCAGGCTCCCAGGGAGACAGCAACCCCCCAGGTGGTGGTAGTGGGGGAAACATTTGATGCTCGAGCCGAGACTCCCGCCGGGACCCCCCTGGATGAATCTAGGGAGACCCGGGAGAGGGTCAGACCGTGCCTACTCCCCAGTCAGGTGGAGAGGTGTGCCGGCATGTCTCCCCAAGTTTTTCAGGCTTGGCTATACAACATCTCTCATCTGGTAAGCAACTTTTCTGCATTTCTCGCATTCTTCTGCTTTGTTGGTAATATTGACCGACCATTTTCCTTTTTACTTTGGTTGCAGGTCGGCTGCATGGCTGCCAGAGCGGAATCCTTCATGCCGGCCCTTGCCGGGAGGGCCACCGCTGCCGAGACCGCCCTGGCCGAGAAAGAAGTTGCCCTGGAGACCAAAGAGAGGGCCTTGACCATGGAGAAAAATAGGGTCAAGGGCCTGGCTTCGAGCCTCGGGGCAGCCCAGGAAGAACTGGCGGTGGCTCTAGCGGAGCTGGAGGCCGAGCAGGCTTGCCGCGCGACAGCGAAAGCTCGGGAGAGGGCACTGCTAGAGGCGGCAGCGACCGGTCCCCCGAGGAAAACTTTTGATGACGGCTTCTTCCTCGGGTACGAAGACTTGAAGAGGAGGCTGGCCCGGGACCACCCGGAGTTGGACACCACTCCCTACCAGGGGGTGGATTCCGAATACTGGGACATGGTACCCGAGGCCACTGAGGATGCTGCTGCCAAGGCCCATGGGGCCGCTGTCGTGGCTGAGGATGCCATTGCCCCGACTAGCCAAGAGGGAGATGTTGCACCGGAGGGGCAGGCCGGGGGAGAAGTCAATGAGAACTTGGACATTGTTGATGTAGACGACTCCTAGGCTCCCGTCCTAAGGACTCTTCTTCTTGTTTGTTATTTTTTATTGTAGTTTCTTTTTTTGGGGAGGCTACTACAACTGCCCCCCAGGCTTTGTACAATTTTTATTAATGAAAAGGCCCTTAAGGTCAAACTTTCCATCAACTATGTTCTTTCTCTATATCCTGCCTGTTTGCTGATATCCGTTTGGTTTTTGGCCGACCTAACACCTGCCTTAGCAAATGTTTTAGGACCGTAACCAACAGAACACCTAGTCTTACTGACCTGGCTAAAGGGTTGTTGCCCGGAGTGCTGTAGGGACAGCATCTACTTAGCATCCAGGAACACCCGGTGTATTATAGGAATACCCTGTATTACCGTCTGGGTTATCCCGGCGTGTCATAGGTTATCCTCTTTTACAATCTGGGATATGTCTCTGATCACTGAAGTGCTTAGGTAGATTTCCCAAGCTCTTGTAGCGACCAGTGTGATTCCCTATTTTGGCCTAATATTCCCCTGCTCCCCAAGCATTTGCTAAGGCGGGAGTACGGGAGTGAGTGGCCGTAGGAAACCGACCTGGAACATGGGTGGTTGCAGGGGCATTTGAAGCTCGCCATCGTCGGCCATCTAGGGGTTTAGCCCCGTCGTCGGCTGGGCCTAAGCGAAGATTTAAGTATTTTCCTATTTAGGTCTAGCCTCCCCGTGCCCCCGGGCATCCTGTAAAGGCGAGGGCGTGTTGGGGAGCGGCCATAGGAAACTGACCTGGAACATGGGTGGTTGCAGGGTTCTTTTGCGCCTGGGTTCGGGGCCCGAGGTCTTTTTCTGCCTTGGGGTTAGGCCCGAGGTCTTTTTCTGCCTTGGGGTTAGGCCCAAGGTCTTTGCTACCTCGGGGTTAGGCCCGAGGTCTTTTTCTGCCTTGGGGTTAGGCCCAAGGTCTTTGCTGCCTCGGGGTTAGGCCCGAGGTCTTTTTTTCTTGCATTGCACGGGGTACTGACAGGAATAAATTTTCCAAAGTAAACTACTCAATTTTATTTGAAAAATAATAATAATTCATAATGGTCGCCCAATCAGAGCTACAATGAAGAAATTTCCCTATAGTACTAAATTCCCGTGGTTAGATGCTACAGATAGTACTTGCGGAGGTGTTGCACGTTCCAAGGATGAGTGAGATCATGCCCGTCCATGCTCTGTAGCCAGTAGGTTCCCGATCGGTTGACCCGGGTTACTCTATATGGGCCTTCCCAGTTTGCTCCCAGCTTCCCGTGGCTTGGGACTCGGGTAGACTGGTTCACTGCCTTGAGGACGAGGTCTCCCACTTAAAAACTTTGGTGCTTTACCTTGCTATTGTAATATCGCGAGACCCTTTGCTTGTAGGCCACCACCTTTAGATAGGCCTGGTCTCATTTTTCTTCCACTAGGTCCAGTTCCGTTCTGAGGTCTTCTTCGTTGTCCTGATCGCTGAAGTTGGCCACCTGGTATGTTGGCAGCCCGAGCTCTGTAGGGACCACTGCCTCAAAACCATAGGTTAAGGAGAATGGGGTCTCGCATGTAGCCGCTCAGTGTGTAGTGCGGTAAGCCCACAGGAGGGTTGGTAACTCTTCAGCCCACAGCCCTTTGGCACCTTCAAGTCTCGTCTTGATTGATTGTAAGATTGTCCGGTTGGTTACCTCGGCTTGACCGTTGGCTTGTGGGTGCTCGGGGGAAGAGTAATGATTAAGTATCCCGTATCCCGAGCAGAACTGTCTGTAGATGGGTGTGTCAAATTTTCTGCCATTATCGCTGATCAGGACTCGGGGAATACCGAACCGGCTGAGGATATTTCTTTCCACAAAGCTCTCCATTTTCTGCTCAGTGATCGTTGCCAAGGGTTCGGCCTCCGTCCATTTGGTGAAGTAGTCAACAGCTATCACGGCAAACTTGACTTGACCTTTCCCTGTCGGTAAAGGACCAACAATGTCAATTCCCCACTGGGCAAACAACCAAGGGCTGTGGATCGGTGTCTGGAGTTCTCTCGGTCGGTTGATCATGGGAGAGTACTTCTGGCACTTGTCACACCTTCGAACATACTCCTGTGAATCTCGGGCCATTCTTGGCCAATAGTACCCCTGTAGTAGGGCCTTTCTGGAGAGGGCCAGACCTCCGATGTGGTTCCCGCACACACCTTCATGAATTTCAAACAGTATTGCCGGCACTTGTGCAGGGTGAACGCAGCGGAGGTACGGAATAGTGATTCCCTTCTTGTAGAGGATGCCATCGAGAAGGCGATATCGCGCTGCCAGATACTTGACCTGGTGTGCCTCATCTTTGTCGTCTGGCAGCCTCCCTGCTATTAAGAATGTGACGAGCGGGTCCATCCAGCTAGGTCCCAGAGTGACCGGATCGACCTCCATGCCCCCTGAGTTGATCACACTAGGCTCGGGTAGGAATTGTATCCTTATCCCGGGCAAGTCTAACTCAGAAGACGAAGCGAGGCGAGCTAACCGGTCGGCTCTGGTGTTTTCTTCTCTGGGTATCTGAGTGATGGAGAATCCTCGGAGCTGTTTGGAAATCGTTCGGAGAAGGGCCAAGTAGGCGACCATGTTGTCCTCCCTCGCCTCGTACTCTTGGTTAACCTGATTAACCACGAGCTGGGAGTCATTGTAGCCCTGAACCTGTTGCGCACTCATCGAGATGACTAACTGTAATCAGACCAAGAGGGCTTCGTATTCGGCTTCATCGTTGGAGGCCTGGAACCCAAACCTTAGTGCATATTCGAGCTGGATACCGTCAGGGGTAGTCAGAATGATTCCTGCCCCACTACCTTGCTTATTGGAGGAGCCATCCACATGCAGTACCCAGGTCGGGATGTCGGAGTGTAGTCCGGGCGGTAAGGACGGAGGCTCAGACTCTTCGACCGGGTCCTTGGGATATGTAAACTCGACTAAAAAATCTGCTACTGCTTGTCCCTTGATGGCTGTCCGGGGTTGATAGATCACGTTAAACTCTTTCAATTCCAATGCCCATTTGACGAGCCTCCCGGAAGTGTCCGGTCGACTGAGGATTCTGCGGAGAGGTTGATCGGTCAGGACTACAATGGCATGGGCCTGGAAGTATGGGCGGAGCCTTCGAGCCGAGGTAATAAGGGCGAATGCCAGTTTTTCGATACGGGAGTATCTGCTCTCCACGCCCTGTAACGCCCGGCTAGTGTAGTACACTGGGAACTGTATCCCGTGCTCTTCCCGAATAAGTGTTGAGCTAACCGCCGATGGTGATACTGCCAAGTACAGAAATAATTCTTCCCCGGGTACGGGTGTCGAGAGTAGAGGAGGGGATGCTAGATACTTCTTGAGTTCCTGGAATGCCTCTTCACACTCTTCTGACCACTGGAACGCTTTGCGGAGGATTTTAAAGAATGGCAAGCACCGGTCGGTAGCTCGGGATACAAATCTATTCAGTGCGGCCACCCGTCCGGCTAGGCTTGGAACTTTTTTCGTTGATTTGGGCGACCGCATATTGATGATAGCTTTGATCTTTTCGGGGTTTGCTTCGATTCCTCGTCTGCTAACTAGATGGCCAAGGAATTTCCCAGATGAGACACCAAAGGTGCATTTAGCTGGGTTCAACCTCGTCTTGAACTTTCTTAAAATGCTGAAGGCCCCGGCCAGATGCTCAAGGTGGTCGGGCTCATCCCGGCTCTTGACCAGAAGATCGTCCACGTATACCTCCATAGACTTCCCAATGAGGTCTTTGAATATATAGTTGACTAGGCGTTGGTAGGTAGCCCCGGCATTCTTGAGGCCGAATGGCATGACCTTGTAATAGTACGTGCCCTGGTCAGTGATGAACGCAGTCTTCTCTTCATCCCCGGTGTACATGCTGATCTGGTTGTACCCCGAGCAAGCGTCCATGAATGATAGGAGCGAATAGCCTGCCGTTGAATCTACAAGGAGGTCTATCCTTGGCAGCGGATAGCAGTCCTTGGGGCAGGCCTTGTTGAGGTCGGTGAAATCCACGCACATTTTCCACTTCCCGTTGCTCTTCTTGACGAGAACAACGTTAGCCAGCCAATCGGGATAGTGGACCTCTCGGATGGACTTCGCCTTCAGTAGCTTCTCAACCTCTTCGCCCACTGCCTTTTGCCTTTCGGGGGCCATGCCCCTTATCTTCTGCTTGATTGGGCGGCACTCCGAGCTGACATTAAGACGATGAGACATTACCCGGGGGTCAATCCCGGGCATATCCTCATGGCTCCAAGCAAAAACATATTGATTTTGCCGCAGAAATTGAGTCAATTTTTCCTTCAAAGCGGGCTCCAGTAGGGCACCTATGCTGATTGTATGGTCCGGGTACTCAGGATCCAGCATTATTTGCTCCAGTTCTTCCATCGGTCCTATCAAGTCGCTCTTGTCCCGGGGGTCCATCTCTTGGACGTTCAATATTTCTGTGATTGCCTCCCGGCGCATTGTACTAACATAACAACTCCGAGCGATAACTTGGTCTCCTCGCAAGCATCCAGGTCCCTGGGGAGTTGGGAACTTCACTGTTAAGCTATAGGTGGAGACAACCGCTTTGGCCCTATTGAGAGTCGGCCTACCGAGGATGACATTGTAGACCGACGGGGCTTCTACTATCACAAAGTTGGTTAGCACAGAAACCTGCTGTGGGTAGGCCCCCATGAGAACTGGGAGCTCGATTGTACCGAGCGGTTGTGTGCTGGAGCCGTTAAAGCCAACTAGGGGAGTGGCGACCGGCCGGAGCCGATCCCTGGAGATCCCAAGTTGATCGAATACCGTCGTAAACATAATGTCGGACGAGCTTCCGGTGTCCACTAGCACCCTCTGGACCATATAGTTGGCTATTGAAAGTGTCACTACTAGCGGGTCATTATGGGGGCAGTGGATGCCCTGCAAGTCGTCGGACGTGAACGTTAGAACATCGGTTAGGGAGGAGCCGGTGGATTGGAGCTGCCAGACATCCGTTCGGGATGCCCGGGCATGCCTCTTCCGTGCCGACTGTGAATCGCTTCCGCCTGACGTTCCTCCAAAGATCACGTGGATGAGGCCAAGTGGTGGTGGTGGCTGATCGGGAGCTCGGGTGTCCTACTGAAGTCGTCTGTCAGCTATGACGAACTCAACAAGGTGCCCCTGCTCGATCAGCTTCTCTATGGCTATCTTCAATTTGAAGCAATCCTCCGTTTTATGGCCGTGATCCCTATGGTAGCGGCAAAACTTATCCCGGTTTCTCTTACCGGGCGGGGCTCTGAGTTTAGCCAGCTGCAGAAGCAGCCTCTGCGCCTCTGCGGCGGCCATAGCTTCATGTATAGGTTGGGAAAGGGGTGTGAAAGTAGTTGGGGGCTAACCCCTTGTATCTCTCTGATCTTGCTTCGGCTTCTTCCCCGAGCCCTTCTCGATTCGCGTTTGCGTTTGGCCTTTGGGGATTCGTCTCCCGCTTAGCCAGTGCGCTTCGCCTTCAAGAACTCCTCGGTGTCTATGTATTTTCTGACTCTCTCTGAGAGCTCCACTAGAGTGGCCGGTCGGTCACGATGGAACGACGTGGCAACCTTGGTGTGTTGAACTCCCAAACAGAAGGCCATAATTGCGGCCATTTCATTGAGATTGCAGATCTAGAGCCTCTGCTGGTTGAAACGGTCCATATACTCTCTCAAGGACTCCCCTTTGCGCTGCTTAACGATCAAGAGCTGGGTGTCCAGTTGCGACCGGTCAAGCATCCCGACAAACTGGCTGATGAATAGCTTGCCGAAGGCTTGGAAGTTGTCAACCGTCCGAGGCTTCAAAGCGTGGAACCACTGTGCGACTGGCCCCTTGAGAGTACTTGGGAAGGCCAGGCACAGCAGCTCGTCTATCGTCGTGACCAGCACCATCTGCGCCTTGTATGTGCGGATGTGGTCCACCGGACTCCCTGTACCATCATATGAGCTGAGGTGAGGGGGTTTAAACTTTCGCGGAATAGGAAACTGCATCACCCGAGCGGTATAGGGCGACACTATCTCTGTGTTGGTAAGGTCGTGACCGGACTTGCGGTTCAGCCTCTCGATCTGCTGCTGCAGCTCCTCGACCTGGGCTTTGACGTCACTCCGCCCTGTTCTTCTATTTTTGTCTGAGCGGTAGGTCGGGTTGGATGACGAGGCCTCCTCCTTAAAGCGTGTCGACCTCGGGGATAGAACTCGGCTCTGGGTCCGGGAAAGTCTGTGCCTAAGATCCCCCCGACTCAAGGCCGGAGGGTCATCGGCCGATTTTTGGGCTCTCCGTCCGGACTCCTCCCCTCTGGCCGCGCGCCGTCAATCGATGATAGTCCTGGCGTCTTCCACTCAGGGAGGATCGGGCCGAGGTCGTCTTTGCGAGCGCCTGGTGGCCTGGCTGCGCTCTCCGTCCACAGGATGCTCCCGGTTTGGTGGGAACACCGGGGCGGAACGGGCTTGCCTGCATGCCCGAACGGGCCTTCGGACGGGGACACTCTTTCAGGTTGGCTCTCTGACGCGGGGCGCTTCTTGTGCTGGGCCATAAGCGCCTCTATCTGCTCCTGCGTTCAGCGCTGGCCTTCCAAGAGTTGCCCCAGTGCTGCCGTGATTTGTTCAGTGGTCATGGATGCAGCCCGCTGCTCAATCTGCAGGTTCTCCTGACCAGTTGAATTAGCGGCTTTCTTACCCCCCTTTGGCAACATGTTGATCAGTCGAAGATTTTTATTGATGAGATGACTATGACGTTCCCACAGACGGCGCCAAACTGATGATGCCAAAAATTGGTAAGAAAGATCTAGACAATAATAAGAGCAAGAAAGAGTTTGTATGTGGTTCGGTCCCGTTAACGAGGTGACCTACGTCCACGGTTGCGTCTGTGCGCTTCTCACTAGCAGATCACCGGCAGGCCTGGTGAGCCAACAAGGGTGGGCGGCACTACCAGTAATACCGGCCGGGTATATGCGTGCAGATGGTGAGTTCTCTAGTAAATGCTTGTGTGCTCAGATAAGTGATTTTCGGATCCCCCTAGAGAGGGTAGGTGGGTTCTTTTATAGATTCAAGAGTCCACCCTTACATGGTAAGTGCATTGATATGGTATGTCAATCAATTACAATGGATTTACACAAATTAAGGAAAGTCATCCAAATGGTGTAGGAATCTACAAATTCTTCCCTAATAGAGTCCTGGCCACACAATGAAACTGCCTGGAAAGTCTGGCCCGAGCTACACCTCCTGGAAAGTCGCCGTGCCTCGTGCCCGGGCCGTTCGATCATCCCGAGCGGTAATGTCCGACAACCCCTGACCCCTGTGGGCCCCAAGCTTTTGTCCTAGATAGTCCGGGTCTCTCTGCTGACGTGGCGGTTGGTCTTTAACAGGATATTTCTGGACGTATCAAAATGTATCCACTAACTCAAATATTCACTAATTCAAATATGTAAATTATAAGTTGAATTAATTGTTAAGAAGACCGTTTTTCTACAAAAATACATTGTTTTGAACTTTACGTGTTGTTTTACCACTAGAACTACTGTTGTGGTTCAAAGAATTTACCATGCATTCTATATAACTCTTCGTTCATATGTTACTCATTCAATCCCAAATTAAGAGTCCCACTTTGGGAACTCAATGTTTTAAGGGGACAAAAAAATCTACACCGATTTTTTGCAATTGTCCTTAATCATTACAACAACATTTGTGGTTGTCTTGGTGTAGATTTTAAGGAGGGTAGCTTTGAAAAAGTAAGTAAAATTATCAATAATGTTGGGAAAACCCAAAAAGGAAAGATGGACTCTTAATTAGGACGGAGGAATTACTTTTGTGTGTGTGTGTGTATGTGGGGGGGGGGGGGGGGGGTGTTTTAAATAGGAGGTTGTTTGGTTAGAACTCATTCTCTGGTTAAAAAAGAAGAAGCCAATTCAACATAATTTGATTATATTGCAGTCCGCTTTTGCATGGAAAATGACCAAAGAATTAGTCTATTATCAAACTAATACAATGCTGATTTAATATATTTAAAATGTATAAAAGTGTGATTTGGTGTTTGCACTGGTCCTATTATAATCGTTTGAAGTTGTTATTGGTGGTCCCACTGGCGAATGTGGTGGAAACCAAATTTGCGATACAATTTTTTTTTTTAATTTTTATTTTGATAACATGATACAAATTTGTGAACCATAGCACTAGTTACTCTAAATAAGAAGAGTAAATACTATGCTTCCCAAATCTAAATCTCAAAAACCCATCTCAAATGATATGGCAGTGAGCCCACTGAATTTTGATTGGAGGATGTTGAAATAACCCCACAATGATCTCCAATCAATATCCAGTGATTCCACTGTCACATCAGTTGGGATGGGTTTTGGGGATTTGAATTTGGGAAGCAGCATAGCATTACTCAAATACAAAACTCACACTAAAATTTTAAGAATATATACATACATATATATAGAGAGTATGCTATGATTCCCAAATCCTAATCCCAAATTCTCATCCAAATGTTGTGCTAGTGGACTCACTAAATTTTGATTGGATAATGTTTAAGTGGCTCCATCATTATTAAATGTGGTCCTGCTGCCACATCATTTGAGATGTGTTTTTGGGATTAGAATTTGGGAAGCATAGCATTACTCATATTTATACATACTTTTCAAATTGGACAAAATTTTTTATGAATAATTATATAGTTCCCAACTAATGTGACAGTAGTTATAGACTTGTAGTACCACAGACCAGCGCATGTGGTACAACTACCATAACATTGGAAATACATCAAATTTATGATACACAAGTTTAATCGATTTTTGGACCGCAAACATCATGTTGTATTGAATAATAAGCTCAGTGCAATTTTTTTCAAGACATTTTCCCCAATTTTTTACTCCCGCCATCCAACAGTCCCGTGCACCATGGGCAATTGGCACGATCTCCAGATTTCTTCTACCACAATCCTTATCTCTCTATCACATTTTCCCTTTGATCGTATACAAAATACCGGTTGCTCTAGGTTTCGTTTGTGCTTCAATTGTCGGTTTATGCAACTTAATCCACATCCATGTATGGTTTCTCTCTTTATCTCTGTAAAACCTATTTACATGTGCTGGTATGTGTTGGTATATGGTTGTAATAGTCTTTCTCTCTCTCCCTCTGTATGTATATATATATATATCTTTGTATCATCATAGTTGTGTATATCTGTTGAGTGAGAAAAATTATAGTTTATGGTGGAATAAGATGTGAAAAGAAATAATTACTACCAGCCCCCTTAATCTACAATTGTGTATAAACATCTTTACACCTACCAATTAGCAATAATATATACGAGCACATCAACAATTTCAATGTTACATAAACCCTATTTTTTTTTAAATGTGTGGTAGTGACTGCTTTTATGTATTTGGGCAAGCTTTATTGTCCAGTCAATTGAACATAAAATAGTGGCATTAGGGTATCCAGGAAACCAAAGAAAAAAAAAGACTTCAGCAAGATTTGATTGGATGCAAAAAAACTTTTGGGCCTTGATTACTTTATTCTCTATTTTTTATTCTCATTTTCTGGATTTTCTTTTAGAATTTAGAAGAAGAACGTGATTTGATATTACTTTCACATTGATTTGGTATTTATTATCAAAAGTTGGAAGTCGATTTGGTTTCCAATTAAAAAAATGGAGGACAAAATTGAAACAATTGAAATATTAGACCAAATTGACAAAAGGGTTAAACTATAGGGGTATGAAATGGGGCAAACGGAATGAGCAACAAAAGCAATGAGTGAAATAATCTCCTAGTTGAATAACATTATTATGCATTTTCTGTAATCAAACAGAATTCTTAGAAGAACTAACTTCAAAGTCAAATGTAACATATTTCATAGTGCAAGAGGTTTGGGAGAAGATGTTTGAAGTCCTAAAGGTTTGATATTAATTGTTATTTTCCATCCAGTAAAGAAAGATTGTCTGTTGTTCAAGGACTTGTTCTTTCTTACGCTTTAAGAGGACCTCAAATCTGTCAGTAACAGGCTAACAGCCCCAAATCAACAAATAGGCAAATTAAAACACATTACTAAGTTGTTATTAGTTCCCATCAATTGCATCATATTGCCTAAACAATAATAAAAAAATAAATGAATAAATAAATAAATAATAAACTGCAAATTTTTTTAATTTGTCCACATAATTCACTAGAGAAGCATTAAAATTTATGTAATATTAAAAGGCATTTAAGGAGTCAAAAGCACTTGTTTAAAAGATAGCATACCAAATCTCATCCTTTTACATCATTTTTATGATATTGATTGATGTATTTATTCAATTATTTGTTCACAAGTCTTCATAAATGTATTTTTCATTTATAGAGTATTAGATTCACATGTACCACCGTAAACAATGTAAGTGCAAAGTTGAAACCACCCCTTTGTATTTGAAGGACGTATAAGATCATGTTTTGGAAGTGTTGAAAATAGATCTAGGTTGAAACCAAGTTTAAATTTACTAATATGTTGGCCTGAAAACAAATTTAGAGACAGACTATTGTGTACTTAAAAGACAATTACAAAACATATAACTATTAAAAATCGGTTCTAATGTGGCAAAGAGGGGGAAAAAGTAAGAAAAATATATCAACAAACCATGCAAGTTTAAAGCTTCAGGTCCCAAATTTTCCCAAAAAGCACAAAACCATATAAGCAAGTGCAGTACAACCATTTAGTTACTTGAAAGTATAAATTATGAGGAGGATGTGAACCTCCATCTAATGTTCTCTGTGAATAGTCTACATGTCCGACACCATAACTCAAAAAACCATAAACCCGGCCACTTGTAAGAAATTAGCAATCAGGTCGATTCTTTCAAAGGAAAGATTGTTATTTTGGTATTGAATTCTTTCTACGATTTTGTTTATTGGATTATAAGTGGAATCAATTACGTCACATTATGTTTTATATGTTGTTTATGTGTTTGGCGGCATTTCTCGAAAGAGTAGAATAGAGGATGGAGTTAGAGCAATACACATACAAACATCATATGGTTATACACTTAAGTGTTATTTTTGAGTTTAGAATGGACAAATTAACATTTAAATGGGGGGCACAAATGCATAAAGTATAAATCCCATATGGTAAAAAGATAATTTTGGAAACTTCAATTGTTTGCCTTTTATCTTGTTTAAGGAAAGGTGATGTATTTCGATATGGGCAGAGAGATGGATAAGAGTTGGATGCAACATGGAGATGGAGATAGGTTTGGAAAAGAATATAGTGATGGAGTAAAACAGTTCATGAGTATGGCATGTCGTCATACGAATTGAACAAATAGAATTAGATGTCTATGTAGAAAATGCAACAACGTTTACATTATTACTCTAGAAGAGGTGAAAGACCACTTGTTTGAACATGGAATAGTCACAAGTTACACTAAGTGGGTTCATCATGGTGAGCCCTATGATCCGATAATTGAGGATGACGGCGACAATGATTTTCTGGTAGACAATGAAGAGGAGTATGGTGTTGACATTCAAGAGCTTCAAGAAGATGCACATGCTGGTACGTATGTGGAAAATTTTGTAGGGGAGTCATCTACGAGTCAAGGTCCATATGTACAAAAAGAGGAAGGGTCTAGAAATGGATTTGGTGTATTATTGAGGGATGCTCAACATGAACTTTATCCGGGTTTCCAAAAGTACTCAAAGTTGTTTTTTCTTATGAAAGCACTTCATTTAAAGGTAATTAATCGCTGGAGTAATAAATCTTTCAACATGATGCTTGAGTTTTTTTTAAGGATGTACTCCCTGTTGGTCAGACGGTGCCAAGATCCTATTACGAGGCTAAGAACATAATGCGGGACTTGGGCCCTAGTTACATACCGACACATGCATGTAAGAATGATTGTGCACTCTTTTGGAAGGAGTATGAAAATAGAAATGAATGTCCAGAATGTGGTGAGCCTAGATATAAATATCAAGAGGCAGGAGTAAGAAAATTCCTCAAAAGGCGTTAAGGTATTTTCCTCTAAAACCAAGGTTACAAAGGTTGTTTATGTCAAGAAAGATTGCTGAAGATATGACATGGCATAAAGATAAGCGAGTAGAAGAAAATAATGTGCTTCGACATCCAGCTAATTCCAAAGCTTGGTAGGAATTTAACAGTGATCATGATTGGTTCGCTAAGGACCCACACAATGTTCGACTTGGTCTACCAAGCGATGGTTTTAATCCCTTTGGAAACATGAGCAACTCATATAGCATGTGGCTTGTAATGCTTATGCCATATAACTTGCCACCATGGAAATGTATGAAAGATCCCTTTTTGTTTATGTCATTGCTTATTCCAGGACCAAAAGCACCTAGAAATGACAGATGTTTACTTGCGTCCTTTGATAGATGAGTTGAAAGAGTTATGGGATGATGGTGTAGAGACATATGATGCCTTGAAAAAACAAAACTTCCATTTGCACGCCACTCTGTTGTAGACTATAAATGATTTTTCGGCTTATAGAATCTTATCTAGATGGAGTACTAAATGTTTCATGGCATGTCCGACTTGTAACAAGGAGAAGTCTTCTCTCTCAATTAAAAAGGGAAGAAAGATTTTTTATATAGGACATCGTCGTTTCTTGCTAACTGATCATCCTTGGCATAATAGTTATAAGTTCGATGACAAGCGTGAGAAGAGGTTATAACCAAAGAACTTATCTGGGGATGATGTGTTAGAACAAATTAAATAGCTCGAAGGAGACACATTTGGAAAGGCTCCTAATAAGAAGAAAAGAACCCGCGATGAAATGGAGTTGAATTGGACCAAGCAAAGTATTTTCTTTACATTGCCGTATTGGCGAAAATAGAAATTGTGACATAATTTGGATGTTATGCTCATAGAAAAGAATGTATGTGATAATGTGTTAAATACATTGATGAATGTGGATGGGAAGACTAAAGACAATGTGAAGGCCCGCTTGGATTTGGAACTGATGGGTATAAGGAAGGAATTACACTTAAGGCCAATTGGTGATAAGTTTATAATGCCATCAACATGATATACCTTATTAGCTGATGAAAAAAAGAACATTTGTGAATGGTTAAAATTGGTGAAGTTACCAGATGGATATGCATCACACATAGCTCGATGTATGAATGTGAAAGAGAGCAAGATATTGGGTTTGAAGAGTCATGATTGCCATGTTCTTTTACAACGTCTGCTCCCAGTTGCTCTACGTGGATATTTGCGCAAGGATGTGTGTACAACATTAATTCAGTTGAGCTATTTTTTCAAGGAATTATCTTCTAAGACTTTGAAATTGGAAGTGCTCGAGAGGTTGGAAAAAGTCATTGTTGTGATATTATGCAAGCTTGAGACAATATTCCCACTGTCATTTTTTGATGTTATGGTCCACTTAGCAATTCACTTAGCAAAGGAAGCAATCCTTGGTGGACCAATGCAATACCGATGGATGTATTCAATTGAAAGGTATATTATAATATGGTTTTACTTGCCAAGCAATTGTCTCCAAATTATATTGTGTGCGTTTTTACATAATCATCTAACCGCTGCAATTTATGTCAATAGGTTCTTATGCACTCTTAAAAAAATTGTTCGTAATAAAGCACGTCCAGAGGGCTCAATCATCGAAGCTTATATCGATAATGAATGTTTGACATTCTATTCTATGTACCTTCGCGGGGTTGAGACAAAATTCAATCGAGAGGAGCGAAACTATGATGGAGGTCAAGGTAAATAATTTGGAGGCCTATTAGTTTTTGCACAGAATGTACGACCATTAGGAGCTGCAAAAGATGTTGAGCTAGATCTAGTAGATCACATAAAGGCTCAATGATATGTCCTAAACAATTGTGAAGAGGTCGGACCATATCTAAGGTAAACGTACAAATTTTTGTTAGAGTTAAAGTATTATATAGTAGTTTTGCTCTTCTATCATGAGTAAAATGATTGTATATGTAGTGAGCACATGGAAGAGATCACCAGACAAAACGCAAGGCAAGTTTCATTTATGGTTTGAGAAACATGTAAGTATTTAAATATGGTAACTTGCATATAAGAATTTAAATGCAATAAAATATTTGACTTTTTCTATCCAAACATTTTTTTTCAATAGATGAAACGATTACGTGAGCATAATTCACCAGAGGCAACTGATAACTTGTGGTCATTAGCGTGCGGTCCTAATAGGCGAGTCACACAATATACTGGTTGCATCATTAATGGCATCAGGTTCCACACCAAAGAACGAGAACAACATCGTAAAACTCAAAATAGTGGAGTTGTAGTTAAGGGGGAACACCAATCAAAAGAAACTGACTTCTACGGCGTTCTGACCGATGTTATTGAGTTAAAATATTGTGGTGGAAATCGAGTTTTTCTCTTCAAGTGCGATTGGTGGGATTTTGCTAATAGAAGGAGTGGCATACATATAGATGACTATTTTACCAGTGTGAATGTCTCTCGTAAATGGTACAAGGAAGACCCTTTTGTTCTTGCTTCTCAAGCCGGGCAAGTCTTTTATGTGAATGACACTAAATTAGGAGACACATGGAAATTTGTGCAGAGGATCCAACCGAGGAGCTTATTTGATGTTTTCGAGGCACAAAGTGAAGATAAAGATGAAGAAATGCCTATTGATAATGACGAGGCATACCAACAATCTGAGTCACTTAGGATTAGCATCACTGTTCCTGATGATCGAGACATAGGGCCATTACATAGAGATGATGTAGCCCCAGCCCATGTTGATGCCTCTATTATAGAAAAGAATATGTTAATGGCCATTTCGCTAGAAGATAATGCTTTTATCGATAATGATTGTAGTGATGAAAAAGATGATAGAATGGTTGAGTACTATGAGGATCAAGAAGATGTTTTGGTAATGGATGATGATACGGACATTGAATCATAGAGTAATCTTGTTTAGGTCGTATAAATTTTACAACTTTTAGCATGAATATGTTTTAAGATATGACTAAAGATTGTTAATTAATGATACGTGTTTTTTGTATTAGTTTCTTTTCATAGTTTTTCCCTTATCTATAGCAGCTTAGTGTTATAAAAAAAATAATGTGGTAAGGTGACTTTCTTATATTCAACTACATTCTAGCTATGTTGTACTTTCTGATGTAATTGTGTCTATGTATGTACTGTTTATAATTATGCAGGATTTCTCCTCATATGGTGCCAGGTCGACCTAGAAGGAATTCAGTTGCACCTCATCAAGCTGCAATGCAATCTAATCCACAAATTTTACCATCATTACCTGACGCAGTAGGCTCAACTGAGTCCCCTGTTATCGACACCACCAGTAGTAACACTTGGAACTTTTCAACTTTTCTAATTTATCATTCTCATCCATATATTCCTATTCTAAAATTAAAGGTAATGTACTTGTTAACAATATTTGTTTATTTCTTTTGTTAATATTAACATCAACTGCGACACGAAAAGGTCGCGGTAAGACACGAGGACTTGCTTTGTTGAAGATGATAAGAGCAAAAGGGAAGATAAAAGTGAACATCCCAGAAGGGAAAAATCGAGCAGTTGGCCCAGGATCGCAGTTCTTTACAACAGAGATTGTGGTTCTTTCTCGACAATATTTACTAATGATGCCAAAAATTGGTAAGAGTGAAGTAGAGCAATTTTAAGAGAGAGAGACTATTTTTTGTATGTGGTTCGGCCCTGTTAATGAAGGTACCTACGTCCACGGGTGTGTCTTAGCACGTTCACTAACAGATCACCGGCGGGCCTGGTGAACCAACAAAGAGGGGCGACACTACCAGTAATACCGGCCGGGTGTATGCGTATAATGGTGAATTTAATAGAGGTACCGTGTAGACTACAAAATTGGCGGCCCCTTCAATGGGGGTGAGAGATCTCTTTTATAGATGTAAGAGACCTACTCATACATGGAAAAGGAAATATAATCCTATTGATATAGATTGGCATTAATTATGGGGATTTCCTAATTGGATTAGGAAATAGTGTGCACTTTCCATTAGTCTTCTAGCTTGAGTAGGAAACTGCCCGTAATGCTCAGGATCATGCCTGTGGGCCCGGATGAGCTGTTCCCGCGGCAGGATGTGCATGTGCGGTTTTCCCGACCTGCTGGCCGGGTCGTGAATGAACCGCTCGGGATGATGAGTAGACTGAACTGCTCGGGCTGATGCTTCTAAGGAGTTGTGCATGATTGGACTGGCTGCTGATTTGAACCGCTCGGTCATAGGATAGAGCCAATTTTGGGCGTATCAGCTGCCCCCCATTTCCAAGATTGGCCAGATGCTATATCGGGGCAAGTTTGGAAATCAGTTTGACGTTACTTACCATTGTCTGAGTGCTTGTGGAAGCTGCCTCGGGGCTTCTGAGCCTGCTGAGTCCTCAGGAACTGGCTGAGAGTTGAGACCCAGCCTAGCTCGGGACTTTTAGGTGCCCCGGAACTGACCAGGAGTTGAGACCCGGCCTAATTCGGAGTCTTTGAGTGCTCGGGAAGTGACCGAGAGTTGAGACTCGGCCTACTTCGGAGTCTTTTTTGCTTGAGTTAGCTCCCAGGATGGTTATCTTCTGCCCGTAAACCTTCGTCAAGGCTGTGGGTAGAAGGATTTTACCATGTTGGAAAAGCCGACCTAAAGCGTATTGCTCTAAGGTCTTTTTTTTTAATGTTAACTCCCCAGGATGGTTGTCTTCCGCCTGGCCAGCCTTCGTCAAGACTGTTGGGAGAAGAGCTTGACCATGTTGGTGGAGCCGACCTAAATCACGTTGCTTTAGGGTCCTTTTGCTCCTCTATCATCGGCCAACCTAAGAGATTTTAGTCACCTCTATCGTCGGCCTTGACCTAAGTGGAGTTAATGACTCTGAGTACTGTAGGTGCTCGGGTTGTCCAAGATTTTGGCTTGGTTATCCGCGAGGCCTGTAGATACCCGGTGTGATTACCTGTTTAGTTTACTACGCCATCTTGCCCCCCAAGCTTTCGCTAAGACGAGGGTCTTACAGAGGCTATGAACTGTAGGTAACCGACCTGGAACATGGTGGTTGCAGGGTCTTTTGAAGCTTGCCATCATCAGCCACCTAGGGGGTTTGCCCCCATCGTCGGTTGGACCTAAGCGAATCTGGTGCCTTGGGCGTGACCCCAAGGTCTTTAGTGCCTGGGTTCGGAGTCCGAGGTCTTTTGAGTGCCTGGGTTCGGAGCCCGAGGTCTTTTTAGTGCCTGGGTTCGGAGCTCGAGGTCTTTTGAGTGCCTGGGTTCGGAGACCGAGGTCTTTTTAGTGCTTGAGTTCGGAACTCGAGGTCTTCTTCGTGCCTGGAGGTTAGGCCCGAGGTCTTTGTATGCCTCGGGGTTAGGCCCGAGGTCTTTGTATAAGTTCTCTGACAATCGGTAGAGCCTCATGTGGTGATTAGGCAAGTACCACTGTAGTCGGGCTCTTCTAGACCGATGGAGATAGGAGGTCGGATCAGGATCGTCAGGCTCCAGATTTCTCTGTGCTGGAGGCAAAGTCAGAACTGCTTGATTCTGGCCAATGTGAAATGGTGGTCGGGTCGGGGCTGCCGGACTCTAACCGCTATGAACTGGAGGTCTGGTCGGTGCTGCCTGACCCGGACTGCTGTGAACTGAAAGAACTGTCTGAACTCCCGGGCTGATCTCGCTTTCGCTTACTTCTGGAAGACTTGTTGCTTTCTTGCCCGAGGTCTTTAATCTTTAGAAATTCTTCAGTGTCGATGTATTTTCCAACCCTCTCTGCGAGTTCGACCAAGGTTACCGGTCAGTTTCTGTGGAATGACGCGGCGCACTTGGTGTGTTGAACTCCCGAGCAGAATGCTATGATGGTGATTGTCTCGTTCAAATTGCGGATTTGAAGCTTCTGTTGGTTGAACCGGTCAGTGAACTTCTTGAGGGACTCATTATTCCGTTGTCTGACCATCAATAACTGCATGTCTGGCTTTGGCCGCTCATGCATACCGGCGAACTGGTTGATGAACTGCTTGCTGAGTTGTTTGAAATTGCAGACCGATCGGGGTTCCAAGGAGTAGAACCACTGCATGGGCGGGCCTTTCAAAGTGCTGGGGAAGGCTAGGCAGTGTAGTTCATCGGAGTTGGTGGCTAGGGCCATCTGAGCCTTATTAGTCCGGACGTGGTCTACCGGGCTTCCCGAGCCGTTATAGGGAGCTAGGCGAGGCTGCTTAAATTTGTGCGAGATGGCAAACCCCGTGATCTGGCTGGAGAACGGTGACTCTGTCTCGGTATTGGCCTGATTCTGAGCGCGGGTTTGACCAAGCTTCTTGGCCACTTCGTCGATCTGCTTCTGCAAGTCTTTAATTCGAGCTTCCACTCCTTCCCGACTGGTATCTGAGGAACTAGTCGGGTTGGTGGAAGATGCTTCTTCATGGAGGGGTGCTATCCTCTGGGATCGGGCTCGGCTATGACTCTGGGTAACTATATCCCCAGGGAAGACTCGGCTCTTGACCGAGTGACCCTGGACTGATTCCCGGGCCATATGCTCCCGCCTTTCCTCTCGGGCAGCACGCCCACTGTTGATGTCTCTGGCATCCTCAACACGGGATGAGTCGGCTCGGGCACGTTGTCTGGTCCAGATTAGTTCCCAACCATACGCAACGTTCCCGGCCCCTGGAGGACGGCTTTGTTGGGCTAGCAAGGCTTCGATCTGTCGCTGGATTTGACGCTGGCCCTCCAAGAGTTGTGTGAGGGTCGCGGTGATCTGCTCAGATGTCATGGCTGCCGCAGCAGGTGCCGGGGTAGAAGGAACATCCCGGTCGGACTGCTGATCAACCTTCTTACCCTTCTTCGGTGGCATGACGATCAGTCAAACGATTTGTTGATGAGAAGACTTGTCGTTTCCCACAGACGGCGCCAAACTGATGATGCCAAAAATTGGTAAGAGTAAAGTAGAGCAATTTTAAGAGAGAGAGACTATTTTTTGTATGTGGTTCGGCCCTGTTAATGAAGGTACCCACGTCCACGGGTGTGTCTTAGCACGTTCACTAGCAGATCACCGGCGGGCCTGGTGAACCAACAAAGAGGGGCGGCACTACCAGTAATACCGGCCGGGTGTATGCGTATAATGGTGAATTTAATAGAGGTGCCGTGTAGACTACAGAATTGGCGGCCCCTTCAATGGGGTTGAGAGGTCTCTTTTATAGATGTAAGAGACCTACTCATACATGGATAAAGAAATATAATCCTATTAATATAGATTGGCATTAATTATGGGGATTTCCTAATTGGATTAGGAAATAGTGTGCACTTTCCATTACTATTTCCTAATTAGTGTGCACTTTCCGAGTAGGAAATAGTAATGCTCGGGATCATGCCTGTGGGCCCGGATGAGCTGTTCCCGTGGCGGGATGTGAATGTGCGGTTTTCCCGACCTGCTGGCCGGGTTGTGAATGAACCGCTCGGGATGATGAGTAGACTGAACTGCTCGGGCTGATGCTTCTGAGGAGTTGTGCATGATTGGACTGGCTGCTGATTTGAACCGCTCGGTCATAGGATAGAGCCAATTTTGGGCCTATCATTTACCAATTCAAGTGTCAAGTTACTCTGCTTTCAAGGACAAGGACAAGGATGCTTGTTATCGGTGCATTCTGGTAAGTAAAGCAAAATTTTAATTGTACATTATATTGCGTGGTTTTAAATTTCTGCAAGGGTAACAACTCATATTTGCTTCCTTTAAAAACCAATTTATTCTTTATTCAAAATAGTCATTTTTAGGGTAAATTACCAAAATTGCCCCTGATCTATACCTGTGTATTAAAAATCCAGTCGTTATTTTCTCTTTATTTGGTGATGCTTCAAATAAAAAGTGTATTTTGTTTGTTGTATATTCAGATTTTTTTATTGCATTTGAATATCATATATTTCAGTCCACACCAACAGTTCCTAAATATTATCATAGAAGTACTTGTTTCAATTACAACATTACTACTTTCATTGCCTAGTAGTGTTAGAATTTTTTTTCTTCAAGAACTAAGTTGTGTTCTAGGGGATAACAGATTGTTTTTAGATTCTGACTTTTCATTATTTGTTTTTGTGACATACCGAATTGCTTTCATAGACTCATATGTTAAAATTTATGTCTAGAACAAATTTGACATAGATATAACAAAGCCACATGTGAAGAATACTTGTGAGTTCTACTTGAGGGATTATTTTAATAAACATCATCACAAGCTACATAAGTTATTTCAAACATATCCTTCTAGCGAAGTTGCATGCCAGCACCCCTCCAAGGACATATGTCAAAATGATTGGGATTATCTTTGCACTCATTTTAGCTCGGGAGACTACCAGGTTTGAAGCACATTTTTTCTTCTGGTTTTGTTAAGTTTTTATTATAATTGGTAAGCCATAAGCTATAACCATTAGAAGAGGAAGAAGCTGTTGTCTAAAAAAAAGAAGAGAAAAAATAGAGAGTCGAAGCTCAAAGAGATGAAATCATGAAGAATGTCTTGATATTATCTTGTTGTGCTTGTGTTGAAACTAAAAGATAAACTGCTAGTTGCTTTGATCTTTTCATTTGCAAATGCTGCATGGCGCTTGCTATGTATTCTATGGTTGTTTCACTGATATATTATTATTGAATTGTGTGCCCTATTTTGGTATCATTTTGGGACTGTTTTGTGATCTTTATTGCTTGATTGTGTGAGCTACTCTTGTGTCTTTCCATACCCAACAATAACCATATTACTTGTAAGTGCTAGTTGTTTCCTTTCCAATTGTTGGTTTGAAACTCTTTACTATGGTGCTTGTGTTAGCTGCACATAAAAGTTTTGCTTCTATATGTTGGCGTTGATGCTAGGAAATGTTGTTCATTATGTGTTGATGTATGGTAGGGGATCTATTAGAGACTTGTAGTTAAAATGTTTTCTAGTTTAGACTCTTGTTTAAACTAAATCAATGTGTTACAACATCATTTCTTATAAGATTATTAACAATTGTGATGAAAAGATATTGAAAATTGCATTATGTTTTCATCAAACAAAAAATAGATCAACAAGGAGAATCGGGCAAAACTGAAGGTTTCCCACATCATGGGCACAAAATCATTCGTTAGTGCTCGTTATGATGAGGTAAGAATTATTTTCTTACTTAGTGGTAATTGTATCTACAAATTTCATACATCTAACCTTTTATTTTGACATAGAGAAATCATGAGACTGAGGAGGAACCTAATCGGATTGCGTTTTGGAAGATGACTCACCAAAGTAACAAGAAAGGATGGTGTGATCCAACTGCAAAGGCAATATATGTAGGACCGATGTTGGAGAAACAAAGTTACTAGGACCTGAGCTATTACAGGTGACTACTGAGAAGGTAAAGTTGATTCAGGAGCGACTTAAGGTAGCTCAGAGCCGTTATAAGAGTTATGCTGACTCTAAGCGATGGCCTATGGTATTTAAAGTGGGAGATTTTGTCTACTTGCGAGTATTGCCTTCGAAATGCATTGTACGAATCGGAAAGAGAGGAAAGCTTAACCCGAGATTTATAGGACCTTTTGAGATCCTAGAGAGAATAGGACCAGTGGCTTACTGATTGGCTTGTCATCAGAGTTGGAACATGTGCATAATGTATTCCACATATCGATGTTGAGACGATGTATGTCAGATACGAGCAAGATCATGATAACAGGACCGCTACAAATTCAAGAAGATTTGAGTTACATAGAACATCTAGTAGAGATAATAAACCAGAAAGAGTAAGTCTTGAGAACTAAGACAATTCCGATGGTGAAAGTACTATGGCGTAGTCACACGGTTAAAGAGGCTATATGGGAAAGTGAGGCAGAAATGAAGAATGAGTATCCGCACCTGTTCAATGTATGAGGTATGAGTTTGGGGAAAAACTTCCTTTTTGGATGGGAGAGTTGTCACACGCGTACCAAAATTTTATAAGTTTTATCATGCATAATCGAATCTGTGAGTTTATCAATGTTAATTGATAACGGTGTTGAGGTTGACTGTGAGTCAACGGTAAGGTGTCAGTGAGGACATAGGATCATGGGAGTTCATTTTGCATTGGCATGGTTAAATGGCATTTATGTGATTTGAATGTTATTTGACTTTTCTGGTATTTTATGAATAGTAAATTATACCTGTGTAGTATAATTTCTAGTAATCCTGATCCTGTTAGATATCATTTCGAGAACTGTGGTGAGAACGTGAACGACACATTATATAAAATGTAGGTTGTGTAGAGATTTCCACAGATTTTAGTTTTCGGACGTGATTTTTGGACCCAAACGAGACTTATTCGAAAACTTTTGTAATTTATAATTTTCACTCGTAAAGGCATAAAATGGATGTGTGCGATGTTTCATAGATTAATGAGAAGTTTTGGAAGCTCGGTAGGAGGTAAACGCGATTCCCGAAGAGTTTGTCTATAAATAATTGAGGGTGAGTTTGCATTATTTGCAAAACTCATATAATATCTTGAAAGAGGAAAGAGAAAAGGACTTTTGATCATACGAGCTTTGTGACGACGATCGGCGACCTTTCGTTTGTCAGATTTTTCCCAAATTCGAGATTTGAACTCGTGGAGGTAAGACTTACGTTTTGATAGTCATTGGGCCATGTTTGACAAACTTTTGTAAAAATCTAATTTCTAGACATTTGGGAAAAACCCAGTAAAACTTGTAGGAATCACCTCAAATCCGAGATCCGACGATTAATCGGCCCTCTAGACGATCCTTCAAAGTTTGGAGGAAATCGCATGAGTTATGAAGTCCTAACTTATGAAATATAGGAATATACATGTTTTAGATTTCGACGACGAAATTGAGATCCGGGCAAATTTATGTGTTAATCTTAGGCCCATTAATTATGCACGCGGTTAAATGTGAAAAGCATGTCTACTTTTACGCGAGCACGTTGAGTTGTCTATATGGGTCAAAGGGGAGATTTATGCAATTTCATGCCGGAGTAAGCTTCTCGATGTTTGAGAATTTAGTAGCGACGCCTACTGTGCATGATTGATAGACTTGGACTTGCCATGGCACTTGGGGATGCAATGGTTGATAGACTTGAACTTACTATTGGCATCGCGGTTTAAGACTTGGACTTGCCGCTACCAGATGAATGCGTATTCTTCTCCCTAGAGACTATTTGTTATGAATTGTGAGATTAAGACATGTTTATCATTTATTGCATATGTTAGAACTCGTGTACTCAGCATATAGCTGAGCAGTGGAGATTTCTTCCATTACAGGTAAGAAGAAAGAGAAGAAGAAATGTGAAGAGTGAGGCCGTTGAGGAATGCCGGGGGAATCACTTGTTTATACTTTTGTTTTAATCCTAAACTTGTATAAGGATTTGGAATTTGTAAAATATGTTGTAATAGAACCTTGTAACTAGTTTCGTAGTACTGTACTTTTATATTCATATACCTACAATGATGTTTTAAAATGTTGAAATTCGGTTATGGTTGTAGTTGTTTTAGTTTGGAGAAGCATGGGTTGTGATAGCACACAACAGGGCTGCCCAGCAGAGGATCAGTCGACTGGATCCTGTGTTGATTTAAACACTGAAAGTGAATAGTAGAAAAGCAGTCGACTGAGTCCCCGACACAGTCGACTGGATGCCTGACGAAAATATGAATTTTGATTCTGCTAGAGACACAGTCGATTGGTAAAAGTCAGTCGATTGAAAATTTTAAGCCTCAGTCGACTGGACTCTAGTCACAGTCGACTAGACTGGCTATGGATTCTTTGAAAAACCTTACTGCTTGATGTTCAGTCGACTGGACCTCTGTTTTTTTTAAAACTGGATCGTTTCTCTAAGTTTCCTATGGACAAAACGTTTTATAACTCTGATTTTAATGGTTTTCACTTATTATTTTTCGCTGTTATTTTTTTTTACTTTAAAGGAGCTGGATAAACTTTGATGGCATGTCACGTGTCCTATTTCCATGTGTAGTGGGATGGGTCGTGACATTTGTGACGAGTAAGCTTCGCGACTAATTGTGATTACTTTTAATGATCGCTTCTCGACTTGGTCACTAAATAGAATTAGCAACGGATTTTTAGTGACTAGCCAATGACCAAGTCTTTTTCGTCACAAATTTCTTTTAGTGATGGTTTATTTATTTTTAGTGACGGGTTTTTTTGGTCATTAAAGGCCTCTTTTGTTGTGTTAATCAATCCCACTAGTAGTTTTGAGATTGTTTTAAGTATATATATAAAGGGTAATTAATCCCAACTTAATCAATCCTAATTAAGTGTATAAATAAAGTTTCGAAAGTGTGTAAGTATACATTTTTGTTTAGAAGAAGTGTTCAAATTAAATTAAAACTTTGAAGAACGTGTATGAAATTATAAGATTGAATTTTATGAAGTTTAAATTATTAAAAAAAAAAAAAAAAAGTTTAAAGTTCCAATTCGTGAATCAACCCAATTCTCGATCCCTAGTTGCCCACCCCGCCTCATGTATGCCCACGAACTAGTGGACTGGGTTGTATGCCCACGAACTAGTGGACTGGGTTGAATCAGCGTGCTGTGCTCGTCTATCTTATGGGCCTGATCACTCATCTCATGCCAGAATTCGCCTGACTACCTGGTTAGGCGAGTTGCCCCAGGCGGGGTCCATTTTATAGCCCTATTTGAATTGTTGGAATTTGTTTTCTTTTGATAATCTGACAAATTTTAAAATGGAGGCCAGCAACCCAGTCATGCCATGTTACATTATAACTTTTTTTCTTCATTCAGGTAAAAATCTTTTGATCTTTGGGTCTCCTTTGGGAGAAATTGTCTGTGATTCTATCACACCCGTGTGACTTCTACTCCAATTTGAGAATTATATAGATTTTTACTACAATAATGATGAAACCACAATAATCGTCGCACGGTATGACAGTCATATAAAATAATTTCTCCTCCTCGTCTCTTCACCACCCAAACCATCAACAACATAATTTGAGCACCTAGGTCACAGATCCAACTATCCAAGTGATTAGAATGTGTAGTTGATTTACATTGTGTGACAGTACTAGTGAACTTCAAATAACTACGATGATCCTTTTAATGATAGCGAAGATGTTAAAAGTAGTCGAGCGGGTTGTAACTCAATTGGTACCCAGTAGGGGGGGAGGGGGGACATGTCGATCCCCATAAAATATTCCAGTTGCTTGTCCCTCAAATTATTTTTCAGTTGGAATGAGTGGCCCTTGTTGGACTTTGGGGTTGGGTTGGGTTGGGGCTGAGGTGGGTGTGTGTGGGATGTGTGTATCCAGTTTAGATCCAGGTAAGTATTATAAAAAAAAAAAAAAGTTAAAAAACAAAAACAAACAAACTATTTTAAAAGAACACCGGAAAAAGTCAGATAAGTGAAATAATCTTATTAAAAAAAATAATGGGACATAACTTTACATTTAATTTTCAAGCTGTCACCGACACTTCAATCGGTTAATAAAATTGAGAACTTAATACAATAAATTAAGCATTTTCTTTTTTTTTTTTTTTTTCCTCTGAATTTATATGTCCACACCTTTCTTACAACCAGTTTAGAAACCGCGCGCGCTTGTGGTCCCAAACGAGATAGCAATCGAAAAGCAATCTTTAGTTGTTTGGATTGGCTTCTTTTGCAATGTTAATGGTTAAAAATAACAGATGGAGAAGCAGTTCAATGGTAACTTCTGCCAATCGCTACTTTTGCATTGCAATTAAAGAACTAGACAATTGCATAAACATTGCCAAACAACCCTTACATTTGGACAGATAAGTAAGCGATACTATGAGCCCAACATTTTTGACATTAAACACCTATATCTCACATTCCTATTTCGGGAAGACAGCTTTTAAACTTTAGTCACATTCAGTCCCAAAAAGTTAGCTCATCCATGTGGGTATATCTCAGTCTACTACTAGAGAGAATTTTAGTCAAATAATAGAATGTGATATTGGTTGTTCTCCACCGTATATAGAGAACTCCACGTTGAGTTGTACAATTTCGAATTCCATTTTATCTCTCTTTGATTCCCTTCAAAATGCAAGTTTTTACTCATATGTGGCCCCTCAAAACCACTTTGTTTTAAAAAAAAATGAATAGCACTATGATTCTGGAATTTGTGTTCCATAATTGGTTTTGAATGGTATGCCAGTAGAGCATATTCAATTGCAATGAGACATTTTGAATCTTTGTTTTTGGTGGTCCTATATATATCAGTGCAATTTGATTGGGAATCAATTTTTTTTTTTTTTTTATAAATTTTTTTCATTACTTACCTGGATGACACACACCACACACAGGCACACACATAATCCAATTAGTAGGAATCCAAGAGATCAGCCCGACAAGAGCACATGGGACGTTCTACAAGGAAAGGAGGGTATAAACCCCTCCCACACCCCCTTGGGGATATTCGAACACATCCCCCTCCCACTTGAGGGAGAAGAGGTGATACCATTGGGTCACTAAGGTTGGGAATCAAATTTAGAAACCACACGTAATATTATTTAGTGAAATTTGATACGTTTCTTTAAGAAGTTATGACTTTTTTTTATTTATTTATTTATTTTTTTTTACAGTGCATAAAACATGATCACATTCAGTTCCATTCCCACTTTTCTCTTGTTTTGGTTTTTTTATTTTTATTTTTAATTAAATGAAAATCAGGGTTGATACAGAACATTTTTTACAATACTTTTAAGTTAGGCATAGACTCACATTTAACTAAGGCTTAGTTTGGCCCGTACGTGGCTTTTTGAAAGTAAGCTTATAAAATACGGCCCTAAAAAAATAGTTTATGAAATTTATTATTCAGTTGTTTGATTATTGTGTACAAAGTGACACATTACTAAAAAAAATATAACATTAAACCAAAAAGCAACCATGAGCTTTTAAAATCTCAATTCTAGAGTTTTTAAAAGCTCTACCAAAAAACTCTTAAGTTTAATTTTCGCAAAGCTCATAAACTAGTTACCAAATAAATTAACATGAAATTGTGTTTTAAAAAAGGAGAAGCACCAAAAGGGTGGCCAAACTAAGCCTATGAGTAATGCTATGCTTTCCAAAAAAATTTCCCAAAAAATGCTTCCCTACACATGTGGCTGTGGGACCCTGTTCAATACATAATGGTGGAACCACTTCAATATCAATCAATCAAAATCTATTGGGTCTACTGTCACATGTGCTAGAAAACACTTTTGAAAAAAAAAAAAATGGAAAGCATAGCATTACTCCTTAACTAAAATGCACCTACACATACACTTAATTAAATCATTAATTAGTACCAGTTCTTTTATAATCTACAAAATCAGTTATTGTAGAACCCAAACACCTTCTAATTCTTAATTAGCGTTAGTACATGTGTACATGTGCCTATTAGTTTGAGTGATATGGCCATGCTTGATTTTATTTCTCCATTTTAGAGGTAATAATATTCTATACCATCTAATCTGAAATAAATTGCTAACTGCATGTAAATATGTAAAATTTTATTTAAGTGATTCTGTTACTTTGAAAGTGATGGCACTAAGCTTGTCAAGTTTAAAATATATGGAGGTGGGCATAGGGAGGAGTGTGATAGGTGCTTGGACTTCAGTGTCCTTGGCTTCACCACTTTTAACCTAAAAGGCTTTGTATTTCACCAAGACCCTTTAGTCAAAAGGACCACCCACCACACCTGTGAAAGGATAAAGAGTAGTAACACCATCTTCCAATAGAGTGACACAATTGATAAAAGCACTTTGGTTCAAGAGGGGAAGGGTACAAAGATACAACTTGTCTTTCTTCTTTTCCCAAACAAAAGAAAAGAAGAAAGAAAAGCACATCAAAGCAATTCAAATATATATACTACTAACATTAATTTTGTACCAAAAGTGAGAGATTAGAGAATTTTTCAATCTCTGCCTTCTGGGTGTAGTGGGAATAGCTCCAGAGTCTTGTCTCCTTCCTCTTTATAGTACCTCTTGTTTTCTAATTCAATGCTATCAAATCCCCAGCTCCTGCATTTTCTCTTGTATGGACTATCTTCTTCTCTCTCCCCTTCTCCCTACAAAAATATTTGTACTCAAAAAATGTTAAAACATTATATAAAATAAATACAATTTTTAAGACGTAGGAACCCTCTAAGGTCTAGATATGCATGATGATAAACTCCCAGATACTGGCAACTACCCATGAGCGAATTCCATCGCAAGCCACCAGTGTCAGGTAAAATAGGACCCACATAAATTAAGAATTGAATTCAAAATGTTTCGGTTTAAATTCCGTCCCACGTACGTTTAAAAAAAAAAAAAGGAGGTGGGGGGGGTTGTTATAACCTTGAGTAGCATAAGGAGTCTATATTGGTATGAGACATACCCTTGAGTCCAATGTAATTATACTTGGTGTAGTTGTGGCTGCTGGGGAGGTTCTTGGATAATGGCTGAGGCCAAGGCTATTCCGCTTCTGCTTTTGCCTCTCTCGCGCCTTGTGGTTCTGGAACCAATAAAAAACATTCTTCCCTTCGATCTTTCCATACTTGCCGAGTTGGGCAGTGATTTGCTCTATTTGTTGCGCGTTGGGAGTGCGCATTCCTCCTCTATACAGCATCTCCAAAATCCCTATTTGTTCTTGCGTTGGATTCCACCTTGTCCCGCCAAGATTTGTCTCCACCTGCCCAAAATTTTGGAAATTCGACCACTAGTGTCACATATATGGATCTTCAAGGGGTGTGTGTGTGTGTGTTTTTTTTTTTGCGCGTGTATACGGTCCCTATTTACTAATTTTGAAGACTATTTAGAACAAATTTATATAGTTCATTAGTGAATCAGTTCTACAAATTGATGAGTTGGGTGAGTGTCAAATTTTTTTTTTTATTATATAAGAGTCCGTGCCAAGTCTAATAATCCGTTTGCAACTATTTCTTTTGTCAATTCAAAATAACAATGTTCTCACAAGAACCAAATAGAAAGTGAGACTTCAAATGAACTTGGTCTTGTTAATTATTTAGACATTCCCAAATGAAACTCACCACAAGTTGCAAACAAAACTAGCTGAAGAGTATTGCTGTCATATTTAAAATGACACTTAGTAACTTACAAAGCAAATATGCATGGGCTAGAAATATATACATGTAGATATATATATATATATACATATGTAAATATGTTATTTAGTATCACCTGGGCTGATTCTTTCTTCTCATCGGAGCATTGAAGCTTTCTGGGGCCACTTTCAGGTCTAATGAAGCTCTTGAGATCAAAAGAGGAAGAGACAGTTTCACTGTTGGCTAGCTTGGGAGCAAGAGGGCGCAAACGCTTGCAGCCAAGAGAGAGAAAGCTGGGTTCATGATCCCAGAGTCCACGTGTGAACTGGTGCACCTTCATGCTTTCCACCATGAGTGTAAGATTTGATGATAGAGATAGTGGCAATTATATAGAAAGAGATATAAAGGAAAAAAAGAAATAAATAAAGGAAAGGAAAGTGGGAAATGAGGTGGTTGCCTAGAAGAACCAAGACCAAATGATGAGGTGAGGTTGACTTGAGAATTTCCATATTAAAAAGACAAAGAAGAGTGATATAAATGTAGAGAGAGAAAGGTTATTAATGTAGTAGAGAGAGAGAGATGTGTATGAATTTTGGAGATGAACGTGTGGTTAGGGGAAATTATTGTATGGTTCTCGATCACCATCTCCTTTGGTCGAGGCGGGTATTTTGAATATGACAATAGGAGGCATGTGGAGTCGTGGACCGAAAAATCATCAGTTATGTGGCATCAAATTTTTTTTTTTTTTTTTTTTTTTTTGCTTAAGCTGCCTAATTCAGTGCTACATATGGTGTTACGAACCACACAATAGGACACATGTGACCAGAGCAGACCCAAAAATTGGTAAAAATTGTCACTTTACTTTAGCCTGCAGGTGGTGCTCCGAACCACACAATAACAGAGCACCATTTTGCGTACTAAAATTCCCGACTATTGGGCGACAAAACTTACTTTGGACAAGCTTTATTCACATTGTCAATATTGTGTGGTTCAGACCACCACCTCAGTCTAGTAAGGTGGAGCATATATATGTTACAGTAACACACAACAATTACTAGATAGTGTGTGTGTTGGGCAGTCTAATCAAATTGTTATGTTTTATTTTTCTTGCTTTCATGATAAAGGTGTGTATGCTTTTCGGTGGCCTCTTTGGCTCTCATGCTATACAACTTTATTTTCCATAAAGTTGAGGAGGGAAGAGAATGAAAAAAGATTCCTCCAATCCCAAAACTTGAAAATGCGAAACTCTTTACCTTTTGAAGATACGGATATGGGTTTTGTGAAGAGGGGAATTGAATGCCGTCTTTAATTGGTAGAGAGGATGTTGAAAAAAAAATTTCTTAAAATATATTCCCAATAAACAAACATCACCAAATCTATCTGATAGCCATATCTTAAATTCTCAAATCCCTTTTTTTCTTTGGGACCTGTAGTCCCAATTTCCCAAATAGTATAAAACCACTACCTCACTTTTCATCCCATTTTTGTATGCCTAAATCCCCAATATATATATATATATAGAGAGAGAGCTATACATGCAAATATGTATGTGGGAAAAGAGAACCATTATCTGTTGCCCACAATATGACAAGTTTGAAAACCAAAGTGGTTTTTTATTTAATTTTTTTTACGAGTCTTGTTGTAAAGCATGCCCATTCCCACAAATCATTGGTTATACCGTGTGCATGAGACATACACAAAAACTAATTAATTCAAAAAGGGTCATAAATTATTGCGAACATCAAGGACGTACGTGTTAGTCATTAATTGTTCGGTAGTTACCGGAAAATTTGTCAAAAAATGAAAAATATAAGTAATTTTAAATAGAAATGAAAAAAAAAACGATCATATATGTAAAAGAAAGAGTATATTTTATTACTCATCCAAACTTTTTAACTTATAAACCATATCACTTGGTTGATTAATGTTAATAGATGTTAGGCAAAGCATCTAATACACTTAAAAAATTATTTAGCTTGAACCCATCGTTTAACAAATGTACATGAACTTAAAATGACTTTTATATTCCTTATACGATGAATAATTATATTCCTTAAAAGTGAAAAAAATGAGAAGATATAAAATATCAGAGAGAGGTCAATTTTGCATTTTTCTTTGGATGTTATTTTTTGTGTTCCCACAATTATGCATGCTGGCATGATTCTTTTAGGATTTATTCTACACATATACTATGAGTTAGTTTGAGAGTACACATAGTACTGGACCAGGTTCAATCCCACGTTTATTAAATTCGGTTCTTATAATGACCACAATCATGAATTGGTTCGATAAACAACTAGTTTTAGGAATGATTTAACTTCAGAACAGACTAGCATGCATCCACATAAAAAGAAGGCTTCCACCACTACAACAAAATTGTGTTTTAGCAACGAAATATGGCGAGGAAATATAAATTTCCTTGCCAAAAGTATAGTATTGGCGAGAAAATAATATTTCTTTGCCAAAAAGCAGATAGGCACACACTTTTGGCAACGAAAGTCTTATTTCCTTACCTAAAGGGTCAATATTGGCGACGAAATATAATTTCCTTGTCAAAAGTTAAGTTTATAGTGACGAAAATGAATTTTCCTCGCCATTAGTATTGAATTTGGCAACGAAATTTAATTTTCCTTGCCTAAAGTCAATTCTAAAAAATATTATTTCCACTTTCATTTAGCGACGAAATACAGTTCCTTGCCAAAACCTACTTTTGGCAAGGAAAATCTTGGTTCCTCACAAGGAATTTTTTTCCTTGCAAAAACTATTTTTTGTTGTAGTACACCATGTAAACTAAACTATAGATCTCAAAGGAGACACAGAAGATTATAGAACTCTATCATATTTCTCAGAGACTTCTCTTCTTAACAAAATATACAGAGATTAACTATCTTTATATATACAACACACTCAACTCAACTCTCTTGCAATTAGTTACAATCGAATACAATTTAGCAGAATTCAGAATCTATCTGTTACAATCAGCCTAACTAACTCCAGAGGACGTGTTTGGCTGAGAGTCTTTAGAATCCAAGTCTTCCACAGATACCCTGTTCGTGAAGATGTTAAATTTGTTAACATCTTCCACAGATACCCTGTTTGTCGCAAAAAGACAGAAATTTAGTTGAAGTTAGTCCCTTGGTAAGAAAATCAGCTATTAAGTTGGTCAAGAGAGCTGGCAAATTTAAAAGGTAGGTCCTTGCAAACAACTCTTTCACGAACAAAATGATTTTCGATCTCAATATGTTTAGTGCGAGCGTGAAAGACAGGATTGGAGGCCAATGCCAGAGCTGAAATATTATCACAATAAATGGTCAGAATTTACGAAATTGGAATATGTAAGTCACACAATAGCATACGAATCCAGGTTAATTCTGCAGCTGTAGTGGCCATAGCACGATTTTCAGCCTCTGTAGATGACCTTGCTACAGTATGTTGTTTCTTGGAGCTCCAGCTTATGGGATCTGAACCAAGTAAGACAAGACACCCAATGGTGGATATTCTATCATGAGGATCCCCAGCCCAATCAGCGTCTGTAAATACTGACAAAGTTAAGGAATTCCGAGAGTAGAACATTCCAAATGAGGAAGAACCATTCAAATATCGTAGAATTCTTTTCACAGCAGCATAATGTATGTCTGTAGGACAATGCATGAATTAACAGACATGGTCAGCAACAAAAGTGATATCAGGCCTTGTAAAGGTTAAGTATTGATCAAGACTATCCACAATACTCCTATATTGAGTGGGATCAGGAAGAGGTGAGCCATCAGTTTTAGACAGCTTGACAAAGACTATAGAAGGTGTTTTACAAGGTCTAGATTCGTGTATTTGGGCTTTGAGAAGAAGATCTTTGAGATACTTGGTTTGAGTGATAGAAATTCCAGAGGAAGTGTAATGAATTTCAAGACCCAGAAAATAACTCAAGGGACCTAGGTCCAATTCATTTCAAACTTATTACTGAGTTGATGAATGAACTGAGAGATAAAGGATGAGTCATTACCAGTAAGAATAATATCATCAACATATAAAAGAAGAACAGTAGAAGTGGATCCAATAATACGAGTAAACAAAGAAGTGTTTGCTTGAGATTGAGTAAAACCATACTGGAGTGACTGAGTGGTGAATGTTTCGAACCAAGCTCTAGGAGCTTGTTTTTAATACGTACCCTGAATTTTTGGGGAGTATATATAAATATAACTTCATTCTATAAAATTTCCTTTCTTTTTGGTGAAATTATTACCAATCGATTACCTTAAATTCCCAATCGATTGCCACTTTTCAGATACCAATCGATTGACATGTTCCCAATCGATTGTCATTCTACCGACTAAAAGTAATGACGTGGCAACATACCAATCGATTGTCATTCTTTCTAATTGATTGCCTTCAAATATATGTTACCAATCGATTGCCATCATTACCAATCGATTGGCATAAGCTGAGGCAAGTTTTCTTCTTTTCTTTAGCTTTGAACGTTTGGCACTCTAATTCTCTATATATATGAACTCAGTTTGTGCCTTGGGTCTGTTTTGACCAGTTGAGATTTAGAGAGAGAGTTGATATATATATATCTTATATATATACACACAAACCCTCATATATCTATATCTATATCTACATAGATACACACACACACTGCCTTGGAAGAGGAAGAGAAGAACAAGAAGAAGAAGGGGAAGAAGAGACAGAGAGAGAGCTGGGCAGAGAGGAGAATAGAAGGAGAGAGAGAGAGAGAGAGAGAGAGAGAGAGAGAGAGAGAGAGAGAGACACTTTGGTGTTTTCAAAGAACACAAGACAAACAAGTCCTTGGTGAGTCCTAACTCACTTAGTCCCTATATATGAAGTTTATACAAGTTGTTATGGAGATTTGATGTGTAGACTGCATAGTTTTTATGTTTAGATATGCTGTTTTACCAATCTGCTAGTGAAGAGGAAGTGCCAATCGATTGGCATAATTACCAATCGATTGCCATCAATTTGGACCCAATCGATTGGATTGGATTCCAATCAATTGCCATCCCAATCGATTGCCATGGTTAGTAATCGATTGCCATCCCAATCGATTGCCATTGTTAGCAATCGATTGACATTATTTTTATCCCAATCGATTGGACCTTATACCAATCGATTGGCATTGGCAGAACATGGGCTCCTTTGCCTATTTATTATATTAGGGGTTCGATTGTTTGATTCCCGATTCGGACTTTCGTTATACGATTTGGGGTTGATCAGGGACAATGTGACAAGATAAAGTATTATTAAGAATAATGGATCAACGTGACGATGTGGGTGACATGTTGCTTTCCGGTATAAGTTTGATATATGTTTCTTTTAATCAGAATGGTCAGGCCACATTGGGAATTGTCATGTGTCGTTATTAGAACGTGACTCAGGTAGGTTTGGTAAGTTCTGGGAATGGTACGTGGACAGACGTTTGGTCATGATATGCTCTTAAAGGCGGTGAGCTGTACCTACGCTCTTAAAAGCGGTGAGCTGGACCAAGTAGTCCTAAGATAGACTGGATAATTTGTGATATACTCTTAAAAGCAGTGAGTTATTTAATATGCTCTTAAAAGCGATGAGCTAGGATGTCTGGTAGATGACGCTGAGTCATGGCAATAGATGATATGCCTTGTTCGAAACATTGTGTGTCCCTGAAATGCGGTGAACAGGATACATTGTTCTTAAAAACTGGGGATGAACTAACATGGAGTCTATGACGTGTGGTGAGCTATGTAATATGCTCTTAAAAGTGGTGGACGGAATGAGGGTGTATCCCTTAAGTTTAACAATTGAGTCTGTTCTTTTTGGAGAGTATGTTGAATTCGGTCTTTGAGTAACAAGACGATAAGGGTTGGTTAACGATGTTAAATAAGGAAGAAGATATTGTTATAATAAGATTTTTAACTAGAGTTTTCATAAGCTTGTGTTTACTTCAGATAATTGGTATCTTGTTAGTTTATACTCACCCAGCTCTCAGTAAGCTTACGGCCTTTATTGCCTGGACTTTCCCCCTATCCAGGAGGAGAATACACCAAGGGTGGCCCCACTGATGATGGCTATGCCAGTGAGGGTTACGATGCTGATGTTTATGCCAGCTGAAGATTTAGAGATAGTTATTAGTTTATGTTTTCTGATTAGTTGTTTTGTTATATTTGGTACTTCGGCATATGTTGCTTCCAAACCTTATATATTTCTGTTGTAGCTGTACTTTTGTAATAACTCTGATGTTGGTAATATAATAGGTTTCCTTTATATTACTATGGGTCGTTCTTTCTATTTTCTAGAACTGCGTGGTATGGAAGGTTAGTGACATTCACCAGTCATTCCCTATAGACCGATAAAGGAAATTTATTTTTCTCTATTTAGGCTGTTCCAGGGCGTGACATTGTTTCAGCCCATAGATAGTTTATAAAGCTTACAGACCAGAGAGGAGTTAACATTATCAATAAACCCAAGGGGTTGTGTCATATACACCTCTTCTTGAAGAGTTCCATGCAAAAGGGTATTTTTGACATCTAATTGCCTTAAAGACCATCCAAAATGGGCAGCCAGTTTAAGAACCAGTCTAACAGTAGAATATTTAACCACAGGGCTAAAGGTTTTTGAGTAATCTACCCTTCTTCTTGGTGAAAACCCTTAGCAACAAGCCTAGCTTTATATCAGGAAATGCTGCCATCAGCATTGTGTTCAACTTGTACACCCATTTAGAACCTACTAGGTTTTTTCTAGGGAAAAGATTCCTTGTTTGTGCAAGGAAGAAAATTCTTCTGCCATAGCAGTTCTCCATTGAGGACTCTTGGAAGCATTACTGTATGAGGTAGGTTCTATAGGGGATGAGTGAGCAGTGAAAGCCTTCTTTTTGGAGATCCTTAATTTGGCTCTAGTTTGCATTGTGTGAACATTAGAAATAGAAGATGAATGAGGTTGAGAGATAACAGGAAGGTTGGACTCAATAGGGACAGTAGAACGAGAAGGAGGAATAGATAAGGTGATGGAACAGGACACTGAATGTTCAGATGAGAAGGATGGCTGATCAGAAGGAGTAGGTGCAGTATGATGATAGATAGGAAGGGAACTGGAAAGAATGGGTAGTAATGGAGGGTAAGTAGAAGGACTGACAGCACTAGAAGGTGAACCAGGTAAAAAGGTATTAGATGAAGTAGGATCAGAAGAGTGAGACACCCATTCGGACAAGTCATATACTGGAGAGGAAGGTAGTGGTGTTGTTGCAGGAAAAGAACTTTCATCAAAATGCACATGTCTAGAAATGTACACTTTATTGGTGGTCTAATCTAGACAAAGAGAGCCCTTCTAATCAGATGGGTAGCCTAAAAAGATGCACCTAGTAGTTCTAGGCTCCATTTTGTGCTTATTATAAGGCCTTAATAATGGATAACATGCACAACCAAAAATCTTAAAAAAGGAATAAGCAGGTATATGACCATAAAGAATTTCAAAAGGAGATTTATTGTTGGTGTTAACACTTGGCATACAATTAATAAAAAAAAATGGCAGTAGAAAAGCTATTAAACCAAAATGGAGAAGGTAAAAAAGTAGTAGAGATAAGAGTTAGTCCTGTTTCAACTATATGCCTATGTTTTCTTTCAGCCACTCCATTTTGTGGAGAGGTGTGAGGACAAGATCTTTGATGTTGAATCCCAAACCTAGAAAGAAAATGAAGAAATTCCTTTTTTTTTTATACTTACCACCTCCATCAGTTCTGAGTACTTTTATTTTAGGAGTAAAAGCATTCTCAACAAGAGATTTAAAATGGCAGAAAATGGAAAATGCCTCTGACTTATATTTGAGAGGATAGATCCATGTAAACCTACTAAAGTCATCAATAAAAGATATAAAGTACAAAAAACCATGTGATGACTTATATGGAGCAGCTTCCCAAATGTCACTATATATGTATTATTTCAAGAGGAGAACTAGTAACAGAAGTAGAATTTGAAAATGGAAGTTTACACATTTTTCCATATAGACAATGTTCACACAAAGAAGATGAGTCAGATGAATTTCTTACAAAAGAAATGGATGTTGTTGATAGAATCTGGTGTAGAACTTTATTGGAAGAGTGTCCAAGCCTGTTATGCCAAAGAGTATTATTTACTTTGTGACCTAACTGTGCAGTATGCTGAGTATAAGAGGTGATGCTGGGAATGGTATGCACAAAGGAAGATGAATGAAGTTGAGAAGATTTGATGGGGTACAGTCCATTATGGCAAGGCCCTCTGTAGAGTGCCTTGCCTGTCTTGAGATCCTGAATTTCAAGCATTTCATAATCAAACACACTTCTACAGTTATTATCAACAAAAAGTTTGTGAACAGATAGCAAATTAGAACTAAGAAAGGGAACACAAAGAAGACTCTTAAGATCAAACGAATGAGAGTGAGTATGTATAAAACTAGTTCCAGTGTGCGATATATGCAAACCTTGGCCATTTGCAATGGCTATGTCATCTGAACCAGTGTATTCATTAGAAATGTTCAGATTAGTCAGATCATTGGTCATATGTGATGTAGCTTCAGAATCTGTGAACCATAAGCTTGGACTGTTCTGATCTGAGCCATATGAAGCATTCATAGCAACTAGTTGAGAAGGACTCCTGCCTTGATATGCATAGTTCATGCGATGGTAACAATCCACAACAATGTGATTTGATCTTCCACAAATTTGACATGTTTGCTGAGAAGAACTATTTGCTCTTGAATTTGAGGAAACAAATTTTTATTGAAATTTGGAATAACTTGATTATGAAATCTTCCAGAATTTTTCCATCATCCTCCTCTTCCTCTAAAATTTTTTCGCCCTCTTCCTCTATAGTTCTTCTGATTGGGGGAATTGTTGAACTGATTAGAATTTTGTTTCTGCAGAAATTGATTTCTAGATTGATTTGCACTCGTAGCAGTTTGTATATGTGATTCTTGCTTGTTCATTGTATCCATAGCTATTTTTTCAGCTTGAAGGAGAACATGAAATTTTTCGAGGGACAAACCCTGAGTTCTGATGCAGATTGATGTTCGAAAGGCACTGTATTCATTAGGAAGACCATTGAGAGTGTAAATCAACGTGTCTTCATCATCAACAATTACTGATATTGAGGCAAGACTGTCTTTCAATTCCATGATCTTTTGTATACATGAATCAATATTGTCTGATCATTTGGAGATTGTTTGAAGCTTGGTCTTTAATTGAAGAATATTAGATCTCGATTGAGTTGAAAACCTTATTTCTAAAGCATTTCAGACGTCTTTGGAGTTCTTGTATCCGACAATATGAGCCAACGCAGAAGGAGATAGAGTTGCGTTGATTAGAGTCATTAGGGCTTGATTTTGAGCAATCCAATTTATGAATTCTAGATTGGACTCATTTGTTACCATATCTCTTTCATTTTTGATAAACTCTTCAGGACAAGCAATAGAACCATCAACAAATCCATAAAGTGAATGACCCTTCAAAATAGCTTTGAACTGAAATTTCCATGGAGCGTAATTTGACGAATCAAGCATGATTGTAATCAGGTTGCAAATATTGGATAATAGGTAGATCGGTGAATGGATGAGCGAAGCTGATGAAGTTTCGGACGCCATTGTTGTAGACAGTGGTCTTGTATAGCTCTGATACCATGTAAACTAAACTATAGATCTCAAAGGAGACACAGAAGACTATAGAACTCTACCATATTTCTTAGAGACTTCTCTTCTTAACAAAATATACAGAGACTAACTATCTTTATATATACAACACACTCAACTCAACTCTCTTGCAATTAGTTACAACCGAATACAATTCAACAGAATTTAGAATCTATCTGTTACAATCAGCCTAACTAACTCCAGAGGACGTGTTTGGCGGAGAGTCTTTAGAATCCAAGTCTTCCACAGATACTCTGTTAACATACCAAACACTTGACTTTATAGAATCGATTCATTTGTGAACTAAAGAACTGGTTGTATGCCTTTCCAAATACCCCTATAGTAATGATACACTTTTTAAATTTGAATGACAAATTTGGTTTTCAAATAGATAAATAACTTAATAGTGGTACCACATATTATAGCAATGATACATAGTATCACATATCATTGTATGTAATACAACTGACAAAATATTTAAGAACCAAATTTAAAATTTATATTTTAAAAGCATAGCATAGTATTACTCTATCTCCCTAAGTCTATTAGATAAACTTACGTGGGGTTCACCAGAAATGGGAAATTTCGATCATTCTAAGAACTCTACTGTCCAGAAGTCATTCGAGGTGATAATGATACCAATTCTTGACATTCCCAGATTGTGATCCAATGGTTTGGCTACAACTCACAACTAAACAAATTAGTACAACCGATTACAGCAACACACCATCAATCACGACAACGGTGTCTCTGCCTAGTTACACAAGGCTTCATCATTCTGCACCTAACCTATGTTTATTGTCTAAATTATGATGTACATATAATATCTTAGGTGACTTGGTACGTACAAAACAATTTCATGCATACAAAGTAATAATTGTCTGACTGGACAGATTATATATATATATATATATACTTTTCTCTATGTAATTTTTAGATTAGTGTTAATGTCAAAGCAGAAAGTGCTAATGTCAAAACAGAAAGTATCGCTAAAAGTTTTAGTAACAGTTACCTAAGTGTCGCTAAAACTTTTAACGGCACTTTTTGCTTTGACATTAGCACTTTCTGCTTTGGCATTAACATCACCCAATTTTTATCATGTTTTAAGATAGTACCATAGGTCATGTTTGTGTTTTATATATTGTACAAACAAACTTATATAATAGGAATTGATCATATTTTAAAATAGTAAAATTAAAAATTATATATGTATATGTATATATATTCCTTTGAGCAAGTACGTAAACCTTTTTTTTTTATTGAAATATCGATCGTACTATTGATCAATCAATTTAAAATATCATTGGTTAAGGGACAAGTGAACAAAAGGGGTAATGAATTCAAGTGTTTTGGTTTGTTTTTGCTTTTTGTTTTTGATTCCGTCATTATTGAATTAAGGTGTTAATGAATTTGAATTAATTTAACTGCATGTGATTGGAATATTTAGGTGATTATGGTTTTACAATAATGAAAAAATCACAATGACCGTATATATTAGACACTTTGATAATTACATGGAGTTTTAGCATGTGTTTGGAATTTTATCATGGATCATAGCATGACCTAAACTGGTAATTCGCAGAGGACAATACTAAAATATTTTTCATCCTATTGTAAGCTGATATCGTCCACTTCTATACCATATATGAGTCATATAGATACACATGTATACGTGTCTCTGTCACACTACAAACAATGGAAAAATATAAAGGAAAAACTAGGTACCTAATTTGTTCCATTTGAAAGGAAAAAACTAGGTACCTAATCTTTTCCATTTGCAGAAGAGCAAGGATACTATGCAAGTCCTATAAGAAGCAATACAGAACATATATACCCAATCACTATATAGGCACCACCACATCAGCATGCAAAGTTTGGCATATATATTAGTGGAAATGTGTATCAACACCATTTAATGTTTCGTGATGTGTGTTTTAAGTTGAGGGTTGGGTGTATACGAGTCAAGACGCATAACAAGAACCTCTAACAAATTTTTTTAATAAGGGCTTGACTCATATTTTTTTATTTATTAACGAACGAAACTTAATGACATTCACATCCATTTAATAAATAAGTCAAACTTAAATATACATGAGCAACTCGACTCCATTGAAATCGTGAAAATGTTCGAATCAAACTTGCAACTAGATTTGTGAAAATGTTTGTGAACAAACTTAACAATATACTGACATATTTTTGTAGATATGTAGTAAAGCTACGTTGTTTTTAGATGTTAGCACTTTTCTAGCCTACATAGTCATTTGAATTTTGAATATACAATAAAACTATGTCGATGTAGTTTATTACCATTTATACTAATCAAATCAAGCTTAATATCAAACTTGAGCTTGATTTTTTCAACTTTTGTTGACATGACATATTTATCTAGCACTATTCTAGGGATTTGATTATATTTGTGAAATATTATAGATTTCTTCATTGTATCTTTCTTTAATTAGTGTGTATTGTGTTCTATAGATTGATGCCTTCTTGAGAGAAGAATACATGCACATCAATTCTCTCTTTTCTTTTATTTTTTGATATGGTATTAGAGCGTGTTAATTTGAACTAAAGTTTAAGTGCTTCACTTTTCCGGCGGATGACCTTATGCCGTCTGTCCAGCCTTTTGGGATTTTCTTATATCTTATAGCTAAAATTACTTTCATCTTAGATGTTTTAGAAAAATAATCTTCTCTTTAATCCATTTACATCATGTTGATTGTAAAGCCTTCTTTGAGGACTTCGATGGAAAGCCCAAGCTCCTTGAGATTAGGATACATGCACATCAATATCTCTTTTTTCTTTTATTTTCTGACAAACGTAATCAAGTCAAGCTCGAGCCAAACTCAAGCTTGATAATTTTGCTTGAAGCCAAACTAGAACTTGATACTTGCATGACAATTGAAGTCAAGCACAAACAATCCCAAACTCGAGTTGAGGGCGGTTTGGACAAACTTTGCTTCTGTGGTTTAGTTATAAAAAAGCTACTTTTCACCAAAATTGTTCAATATTGTTTTTGGCCATTCACAAATTTGTGTAAGTTCCTTATCTTTTTTTTTTTTTTTTTTTGGTTAGTGGTGACAACACAGAATCTCATTTGCCACTCTTTGCTCAACACCCTCTTGACTCATCTCGTATACGCTTCTAATTGTAGATCACTCCGACAGTCTTTCACGGTCCAAATTTTATCATAATTTTTTGAATAATGATACCAACACCGTTTTATCAATGTCGGACAGAGTACAAACTCGATGCACGTGCATCCACCATACAATACATGCATCAAGTATCAATAAGTCAGAAAAACAAATGCGTTGTAAAATTTGAACTCACACTAAATTTTAAGTAAGATTCATGAAGCCACTTGAGATCCATCTTTCTAACCCACTTAATCGAACCGGAAGTTGTGGGTAGCAATTTCACCAGTTGCAAAGGGTTAGAAAAAAATCTTGAATTGGTGAAAGTTTTCTTTTGTCGGTCAAAGGAAAAGAAATAAAAAAGGAGACTGAGGAGTTGTGTGGCATGATACGAGTGGAGCCCACACAGTGGAGGAATCGGTGGGAATCATCATTAGCAGAAGACAATGTTATCATTTCCACGTGTCTTCATTCCATCACCATTGACGACTATGATTGAATTACAAAACTTAACAAAAAGTTAAATTGAAATCATTAGAAGAAATTTACCTACACGAGCAACACATAACACAGCCGTACATTTTATGATTTTAATCGGGCATAAAGAAAGTGCTTTTGTGGTTCTCTTTTCTTTTACAAATCATTATACTTTGCATATTAATGGACATATGCAATATAACTAAAAGATTTCCTATAATTTAGAAGTTTATGTTTGAGTAATATATATTTTGCAAATGACAGATTGAGTGCTTTAAGTATTATTCATTAATAATATAAATACCAAAATAAAACTTTTGTCTAATGAAGTACTAAAATATGTTTGGAAAAATTAGTGAAAAATCTCTACAACTAACCATTAAGAGGTTAAACTCCATTTTGGTTCTTATTTTGTTAAAAAAAAGTCCATCAATTTAAATCTTACATGCTGTTAAATTGTTAGAGATAAATCTCATATTTTTTCTTACCAAAATACCCAACAATAAAAATAGAGACCCAAATGTACTCTCTCTATCTCTGTCTCGATCCTCAGCACCACAACTACCTCCCTCCGACCTCTGTAATAGCCACCGGCGACCATGAACACCACCTCCACCATCACTGTGAGTTCCATATCCAATTATCTCCGACGAGCTCGAACATGATCTGGTTCGATCCGGCCATCTCTGATATGCTCGAACAGAATCCATTCATCTTGGACAAGCTCGAACCAGATCCGGTAATCTCCAAGTTAGTTGCAGATTTTACAAATATTAAGTGAATTATTCACTTAATATTTTCGAAATGGCAATTTTAAGTTTTTAAGTGAAGTTCCACTTATTTGTGTCATGACCCATCCCGCTACCGGTGGAAATAGAACATGTGGCACGCCACCAAGGCTCATCCAATTCATTCAAAAGATAACTAGCAGTGGAAATAAGATAATTAGAAACTCCAATTTTAGAGTTATAAAAAGTTATCCCCTCTTAAAACACTTATAGAAAATTCCATTTTTGAAAATAGCAATCCAGTCGACTGCAACAGGGGCTCAGTCAACTGCTTTAGAACTACAGAGAGTATAACAGCCCAACCATCCAATCCAATCGACTGCTCTTCCTATCCGGTCAATTGTGGTGTCCTATTTTCAGTTGACTGGGACTCATCCAGTGGATTGGTTGAGGTTCAGCAGAATGTCTTGTTTTTTAATCACGTTTTATCCAACTGGTTTATCAACCCAGTCGATTGCACCTCTAAAATTCGTAATGAATTTTCATTACAACAGTAGGCCCAGACGACTGTGGTCCTGACCCAGTCGACTGTTTTCCCCCAAAGCTGCACCTTCTGTAGAATTAATGTCTAAGGTCATCCAACTCTTTTAAGGTTTAAAATCCACAAACCAAACGCATTCCGAAATAGTCAATCTTAACAGTATTACAACCTTACTAAAACACAATTGCAAGAGTCTAACCAAGTTTTGATATTTATTAATACAACATTTCTAAGCCATACCAAAGGTTCCAAGTTAAGTACATAGTTCTAGCTATTCGAAATTCATTACGACAACATTGACTTTTGAAAACAAAATCATATACAATAGGTGATCCCCAGTATCCCTATTGGCCTCACTCTTCCTGTCTTTTCGTTCCTTTCCTCTTATTACCTGCAATGGAGGAAGTCTCTACTGCTCAGCCATATGCTGAGTGCACAATTCTAAACAAAAACATATGAGGAAATTCATGCTTTAAACATCTAAATAATGTCAACTAGTCTCTAAGGATAGAGATACGCATTCATCCGGTATATCGGTAATCTTAAATCTTAAACCGAGATGCCAATGGCTACCAAGGTCACTCAACCATTCCATCAAACTGCTCTGGCTGGGTCGGTTCCGAAACCAAGCAAGTAGTCATCACTACAATAACTCTCAAATATCGAGAGGCGTGCCCTGGCATGAACTTGTACTAAACTCCCCTTTGACCCATAGAGCCAATTAGCTCTCATATAGTCATACAAACCTGCTATTCATATGTACTCGCTAAATTTAACAAGCCTAAGTTAATACATAAGTTTTTCCCGGATCAAAATTTCATACACAATATCTAAAATATCCAAAATTCCTTATATGTCATAAGTCAAGAATTCATACCTTATGCACGGTCTTAAGATTTCAAGAGAAGTACTAGGAGACTGAATCTGCGCTGAATCTCCGAATTTAAACGATTCCTACAAGTATATACACGTTTTTTTCCAAATTTCTAGAATTAGAAATTTTGTAAAACTAAGCCAATCAAGGCCCAAGGACTATCAAAATGAAGCTCTTACCTCGAGGAGTTCGAATATGAAATTTGGAAAAAAATTGATGAACGAACGAATGTCGATTTATGTCATGAAGCTCTAAACAACTAAATCTCCCTTTTCTCTCTTTTGGTTTAGGTTAGAAAAAGTTATAGAAATGAAATATCTTGCCACTTTCTATATATAGGTAACACTCTCGAAAATTGTGTTTACCTTCCCATGATTTCTCAAAACCTCTAATTATACCCCGAAATATCTTACACGTCTAATTCAACGCTTCACAAGTGAAAACTATAAATTATAGAAGTTTTCGTCTAAGTTCCATTTGGGTCCGTAATTACATTCCGAAAACTAATTTCGTGGAATAGTAACCTACCTTCTATGCAACGTATTACATTGGTTAACTCTAATTTGTTCTAATTGATCTTTATCAAGATCAAAACTATTAAAAATTACACTACATAGGTATATTTATTATTCACATATACTAGATATTTCAAATAACATTTAATCCACATAAATGTCATTTAATCATGTCATGTTCCTCATGAATTACCAAATTTCTGTATCCTTGATTGACACACACCCTTGACCTACAATTAACTCCATCACAATTATTAATCAACATTAATAATCCTCAACATTCCAATCATGCATTTAAAATGATTGGTTTTTCCTAAGACGGGTGTGACAACTCTTTCCTCCAAAAAGAAAGTTTGTCCCCCAAACTTATACCTCATGCGTCGAAAAGATACGGATACTCATTTCTCATACCTTCTTCAATCTCCCACGTAGCCTCCTAAATGGTGTGACTACGCCACAACACCTTTGCCATTGGAATCATCTTTGTCTGCAACACTTGCTCTTTCCGATCCAGGATCTCTATCGGATGTTCTACATAAGTCAAGTCTTCCTAGTTTTGTAGTGGTTTCGGTATGATGATCTTGCTCGTGTCCATTATACACCATTTCAATATAGACACGTGAAATACGTTGTGCATAAATGCTAAATCTGATGAGAAGGCCATTCAGTACGCCACTGATCCTATCCTCTGTAGGATCTCAAACGATCCTACGAATCTTAGTTTAAGCTTTTCCCATGTCCCAAATCGGATAATGCCTTTTGAAGGCGATACTTTCAAGTATACAAAGTCTCCCACTTTGAATGTCATCGGTCGTCGCTTAGAGTCCTCATAACTCGTATAACGACTCTGAACTACCTTAAGTTACTCCTGAATTAAATTCACATTCTCAGTAGTCAACTGTATTATCTCGGTCCTATCAATCTTCTTTCTCTGACTTCGGTCCAACAAACCGGTGAAAGACATTTACGTCCATATAAAGCTTCATATGGTGCTATTCCTATACTCGACTGAAATATGTTATTGTAAGCAAACTCGATTAATGGTAAGCATTTATCCCAATCGCTTCCAAACTCTAGACCACAAAGTATAAGCATATCCTCTAGCGTCTGAATCATGCGCTCTGACTGTCCGTCGGTCTGAGGATGAAAAGTAGTACAGAAACTCATCTTGGTATCCATAGCCTTTTGCAAACTTCCCCAAAACCTCAATGTAAAACTACTATAGCGATCCGATATAATCACGGTTGGAACCCAGTGTAGTCTTATAATTTCTTTCACATACAACTCCACTAGTCTAGATGGTTTAGGCATCTTGATTAGTAGGAAATGAGCTAACTTTGTCAGTCGGTCAACTATGACCCAAATCTTGTCGTTCTAGTTAGGCGATCATGGAAATCCAAAAACAAAATCCATCGTGATCTCATCTCATTTCTACTTTACACATGTTGTGGTTGTAGTAGTTCTGCAGGTACTTGTCTCTTTACCTTGACTTGCTGACACACCGAACATTCAGAAACAAACTTAGCAACTTCTCACTTCATACCTCTCCACCAAAAGTTTTCTTGCAAGTTTCGGTACATCTTGTTACTTCCTGGATGAACTGAATATTTAGTACTATGTGCTTTCTCAAGGATCTTCTCTTTCAAGTCTTTCAAATTCGGCACAATCGACTCCCATGCATCAATACTCCTTGCTCCAAGGTAAAACCGAGTCATTTCCCTGAAGGCGTCTTGTCTCTCATTTTACACTAGTAGTAGTCGTTGTACTATTCTACCTTAATCTCATCAAGGATGTTTGGGTGAGCTATGATTGCCATCATCAAACCACCATTCATTTTTGGAATGACATCTAACTCCAAACGCTCCATCTCCCTGACTTTCTTTTTGTTTCGTTAGCTTGCTAACGAAGTTTCATGTTGTCTTTCGGCTAACGCGTCAGCAACTACATTAGCCTTTCCCAGATAATACTCAATCGAAAGATCATAATCCTTTCATCAACTCTAGCTATCTCCTCTATCTCATGTTCAAATCTCATTGCGTGAATAAGCATTTCAGACTCTTGTGGTTCATAAATATCTCGCATCTCTCCTTGTACAAGTAATGTTTCGAAATTTTCAAAGCATAAATTATCGCGACCAATTCAAGGTCGTGAGTTGGATAATTTATCTCATGTGTCTTCAATTGTCTAGACACGTAGGCAATCACCTTATCTCCTTGCATAAGTAGACACCCCAAGCATTGATGCGAAGCATCACTACAAATCACAAATCCTTCGGTTCGAGATGGTATCATCAAGATAGGTGCTCTTGTCAATCGCGACTTCAACTCTTGGAAACTGTCTTCACATTTGAACGTCATTCGAATGTAGAACCATTCCTCATCAACTTTGTCATAGGCAATGAAATCTTGGAGAAATTTTCAATGAATCAGCGGTAGTATCCGGCTAATCCTAAGAAACTTTGAATTTCGGATATGGATGTCGGCATTTGCCAATTAGATACAGTTTTTGCCTTTTAAGGATCAACTGAAACGCCATTCTTGTCAATCATGTGACCAAGAAAAGCAATACTTGGTAGCCAAATTCACGTTTCTTCAATTTCTTGAATAGTTACTTTTCTCATAGTCTCTGAAGTATAAGTCTCAAGTGTTTTTCGTGCTCTATCTCACTTGGTTAATAGATAAGAATATAATTTATGAATGCAATCACAAAATTGACTTGATTTATAAGATCCATGAATGCGACTGGTGCATTAGTAACCCCAAATGGCATGACTAAGAACTTGTAATATCTGTAATGTATTTTGAAAGCTATTTTCTTAACATCTTCAACCTTTACCTTCAACTAATGATAGCCTGATCTAAGGTCTATCTTCGAAAACACTTGTGCTCTAGGAAGTTGATCGAATAGATCGTCGATTCTTGGCAATGGATATCTGTTCTTGGTTGTTAACATATTCAATTCCCGGTACTTGACACACTTACGCATTGAGCTGTCTTTCTTCTTTACGAACACCACTGAAGCTTCCCACGGTGATATACTAGGTTGAATATATCGAGTAGTTCTCGTAGTTGAATTTTTAATTCTTTCAACTCTACGGGTGCCATTTTATACGGTGCTTTTGATACGGGTCTTGAGTCTGGCATTATCTTAATTGTGAACTTAATCTCTCATTCAATAAGAACATCCAGTAAGTCATCTGGAAATACATCTAGATACTCTCTCACTATTGGGATGTCTTCTACCTTTAATTCAGTCGTAAAAGTATCAATTACTGAACATAGAAATTCCTAACACCCCTTTCTCAACAACTTACCTACTTGGATAGCTGAAATCAAATATGGTGGCAGTGTCACCGGTGATTGAAAATTAACTTCTTTCCGTTCACAACCTATCGTGGCTTGGTTAAGGGATAACTAATCAATTCCTAATATCACATTGAAATGGTTCACAACAAGAGGTATAAGATCTACGATCATCGATTTCTTGCCTAATTTGATCTCATGGTTCTTGTATATTGTAGACGTTACTATCGACTTACTAAGAGGTACTAGAATGGATAATTCATATCCTAATGGTGTCGATCTAACAATCAAACGCTTTCAATGAAATGATGCAATATAAATGAATGCGTAGATCCTGAATGAACAAGTATGCATACTAGATGTGAACATATAGGCACCATGCTTGAAACCACTATATCCGTAGCAGCCACATCTTCGAGATTCATCTGGAATGATCTCCCTTCACACTGCTTTGTCTCATGTCTCCCATCATTGGATTGCTTTGGCTTCGAACCACTTAAAGCCATAGAACTAGCCCCTTACGAAGGACGCTTCCTCGAGCAATCTCTAGATTGATGTCCAAGCATCTCACAATGATAGCACTTATACCTCATATCTGGTGTAGCACTTGAACTATTCATCCCTTATGCCTTATGCTAGAAATTAGTCATAAAACATCAACCGGTGTGTGGTTGATTACAAAGCGGACATATTGGTATATTGCTCGTTGTTCTTCCTTGTTCGCTGAAATTGGAACTAAAACCAGAACTAGAACCAGAACCAGAACCAGAACCAGAACTAGAACCTCTCACAAAATACATCTTAAAAGATCTACCCTAATTTCGGTCAGTATTGTCGTTGTTTCTCTTTCCCTGTTGCTGCTGTCTTGCCCTGTTGATTCTATCTCGACTGCTCCTGTCACACTTGTCCAGAAAAATCTATTGTTTTAAATGCATAAATGCTTTAAATGAAATTATTAATGTTGATTAATAATGGTGAATGGAATTGACCGTGGGTCAACGGTGGGTGTCAATCGAGGAAACGAAAAGTTGGTAATTCATGAGGAACTTAACATGATCAAATGGCATATATATAAATTAAATGTTATTTGACTTATTTGGTAAATTATGAATAGTAAATTTACCTGTGTAGTACATCTTCTAATAATTTTGATCTTGATTATGATCATTTTGAACGAAATAGAGATAGCCTATGTAATACGTTGCATAAAAGGTAGGTTATCTATTATTCCACGAAAATAGTTTTCGAAACGTAAATTCGGCGACAAATGGAACGTAGACGAAAACTTGTATAATTTTTTTTGTTTCACTCGTGAAGTAATAAATTAGACGTGTAAGACATTTCGAGGGATAATTAAGAGTTTTGAAAACTCGTGGGAAGGTAAATGCAATTTCCGAGAGTAGTGGCTATATATAGGAACTCATGAGCTATTTTCATTTTAAAGTTTTCTAAAACCTAAAATCAAGAGAGAGATTTTGCTAAGAGCTTCAAGGCATGGATCAACGGCCTTTTGCCTACTTGTTTTTCACCAAATTTCATATTTGAACTCCTCAAGGTAAGAGCTTCGTTTTGATGGTTGTTAGGCCCTATTTAGCTTAGTTTTTATAAAATCTTAATGATGGAAATTTGGGGAAAACATGTGTAAACTCGTAGGAATTGCTTGGGATCGGATATTTGACCTTTAATCGATCCCCTAGTATTCCCTCATAGTTATAGGACGTTTGCACAATGTATGAATTCTAAGGCTATGAATTATAGGAAATTACATGTTTAAATTATCAGACTTGATATTTTGTATCTAGGCGAAGTTCATGTATTAAGTAGGTCCTTTAATTATGCATGTCAAACTATGATAAAAGCACGTATATGTGATTATATGAGCAAATTATGTGTCTATGTGGGTCAAAGGGTGGTTTGGTGTAATTTCATCCGAGGGTAAGCTCCTCGATGTTTGAGGATTGTGGTATCGATAGTTGTTGTATCTGGTTTGGAGAAAGGCCTAGCCAGGTCATTGGGTGCGTGGTAAGAAGAAGGCCTTCGATGGCATCAATCTCATTTACCAGATAGAAACGTACCTCTCCCTAGAGACTAATTTTATGTGTTATGATGTATAAAGCATGAATTGTCATATAAGCATATGTTTCGAATTGTGCACTCATCATATAGCTGAGCAATGGAGATTTACTCCATTACAGGTATGAAGAAATGAAAAAAGATTGCAAAGAGTAAGACCGTTGGGATCACCCAGAACAAATCTCCCCCATTGATATGTGGTAGTATTATGTATATGTTAAAATAGGTATTTTGGAAGTTAGAACCATGTTTTGGTAATTGTGAAGATTGTGAATGATTCCTTAATGATGTAAAATGTTGTACAACTTCATTCAGTTATGTTTGAATGTATCTTGAATTTGTGTTTCAAATGCTTTACTTATCAAATTCGGATTTTGGAAGAATGTAATAATACTTCTATGTTTTAATCCAAGCAAGCTTTAATTCGTTTCATTATTGTTTCTTTTCAAGGATTAGTAAGATGGTCATGTGTTCTTACAACCTTGATGGACTTGGGAAGTATTGGATAAAAGATTGGGAGTTTTAAAAAGTTTGCAAAATGTAAGGTTGAATGGATCATTACCAAAAATTCTGTTGCTAGAAGGAATTCTGGTAAAGGGTCAATCGACCAGTCGAAGGGGGTCATTCGACCGGTTAAAATACCCCCTGCATGAAATCTTTTTCTACTCCTTTCGAAAATAATTTAAATGTTTTGATTGGTTCTTAGGGTACCTTTGGGACTCCTTTCAACATAAATTCATTCATTTCAAAAACTAATTACTTTTTTTAATTTTATACGGATTTTACAACTTCGGGTGTATCTTTTCCAAAAGAGTTGTTTACTCAATGTTGTTTTAAAGTTCTTTTTTTGCTGCTATAGTCTTTTAATGATTAGGTTGAGCCTTGGTGACTTGCCACATGTCCTATTTTTGCACGTAGTAGGATGGGTCGTGACAGCTCCATTCTACTTTCTACCACAAGTGTCGTTTGTTGCATCGTTCTAACTGTTGAGTGTCCATAGGTCTCCATCCTCAAGTGCATGTTCTCCCTCAATCCTTCCTCAAACTTCCTTGCTCTATCCTCTTCCAATGGTACCGACCCTTTTTCTAACCTCAATAGGGCATTGTACTTGGAAGTATACTCAGTCACTGTCATGTCTCCTTATTTAAGATTATCAAACTCTCTCTTCTTTGCATTGTAAGTAGCTTGAGGAAAGAATCGACGATTGAACTCTGCCTTGAATCCTTCCCACATAATCGATGCCCCTTGATCCAACACATTAACCCACCAAATCTAGGTTCACCCCTGAGTATATCGCTGACATTCTCAATTTTTAGTGCATCGGACATCGAAATAGATCTGAAAATCTTCTCCATGTCCATAACCCAATGTTCTGCTTGCGTCTTGTCAAATGTCCAATGAAACTCTATCGGTTTCTTTCTTGTAAATTGTTCTAACATAGATCTCCCATCTCGATTCTCAGGTACATGTACAACAGCTATTGGTGCTGCCTCAGAAGGAGGAATTTACGGTAATCACTCTGCTATACGCTAAACCAAGTTTTCAATATTTTCCATCATTTTTGGTAATGGTCTATACGAGCGTGCGGTGATTGTACTGGGTCATCACTCATGATTCTTAACCTATCAATCTCAATGCATAAATACTATGTATGACAATTAACATCTTTATAATGTATAACAATACACCATATGCATCAAACATCTCTACAATATTTGGATGCATTCTAGAGTATACATCAAATCACTCAACACTCCACTTCCCAAAGTTTTGTTACCTCTAGCTTTGCTACCAATAAATGTCATGACCCATCCTGCTACGGGCAGAAATAGGACACGTATCACACCACCAAGGCTCATCCAATTCATTCAAAAGATAACTAGCAGTGAAAATAAGATAATTAGAAACCTCAATTTTAGAGTTATAAATAGTTATCCCCCTTTAATACACTTTTAGAAAATTCCATTTTTGAAAAAAGCAATCCACTTTGCTGCATCAGGGACCTAGTCAAATTCTTTGGAACTATAGAGAGTATAATAGCTCAACCATCCAATCAAGTCAACCAAACTTCCTGTTCGGTCAACTATGGTGTCCAATTTTTAGTCGACTGGGACTTGTCCAGTCAACTGGTTAAGGTTTAGCAGAATGTCTTGTTTTAAAAACACATTTTAGTCGAATGGTTTATCAACCCAGTTGACTGCACCTCTAAAACTGGGGATGAAGTTTCATTAAAACAGAAGGTCCAGTCGACTGTGGTCCCAACCCAGTCAAGTGTTTTCCCCAAAAGTTGCACCTTCTGCAGAATTCAAGTCTAAGGTTATCCGACTCCTTCAAGGTTTAAAATCCACAAACCAAACGCATTCCGAAATAGTTTTAACTGTATTATAATCGTACTAAAACACAATTACAAGAGTCTCACCAAGTTTTGATACTTATTACAACATTTTCAAGCCATACCAAAGGTTCCAAGTTAAGCATATAGTTCTAGCTATTCAAAATTCATTACAAATCATATACAATAGGTGATCCCTGGCATCCCCATTGGCCTCACTCTTCCCGTTTCTTCTTTCCTACTTCTTATCACTTGCAATGGAGGAAGTCTCAACTACTTAACTATATGTTAGGTGCACAATTCTAAACAAATGCATATGAGGCAATTCATACTTTAAACATCTAAAACGCGTCAACTAGTCTATAAGGAGAGAGATACACATTCATCCGATATATCGCCAAGTCTTAAATCTTAAATAGAGATGCCAATGGCTACCATGGTCACTCATTGTATCTAACTGCTCTGGCTGGGCCTATTCCCAAACCAAACAATTAGTCGTCACAACTATAACTCTCAAACATCGAGAGGCGTACCCCGGCATGAACTTGTACAAAACTCCCTTTTGACCCACACAGCCATTTAGCATACTCACATAGTCATACAAACATACTATTCAATTGTACTTGCTGAATTTAATGGGTCTAAGTTAATACATGAGTTTTTCCTGGATCACAATTTCATGCATAATATCTAAAACATCCAAAATTCTTTATATGTAATAAGTCAAGAATTCATACCTTAAGCTACAGTCTTAAGATTTCAGGAGAAGTACTAGGAGACTGAATCTATGCCAAATCTCTGATTATAAATGATTCCTATAAGTATATGCACATTTTCTCCAAATTCCTAGAATTAGAATTTTCATAAAACTAAGCCAAACAAGGCTTAAGGACTATCAAAATAAAGCTCTTACCTCGAGGAGTTCGAATATGAAATTCAAAAAAAAAACTGACAAACGAACGGACGTCGATTTGCGTCGTGAAGCTCTAAGCAACTAAATCTCATTTTTCCCTCTTTTGATTTAGGTTAGAAAATGTTATAGAAATGAAATATCTTGCCACTTTCTACATATAGGCAATACTCTCGGAAATTGTGTTTACCTCCCCTGCGAATTCCCAAAACTTCTAATTATTCCCCAAAACATCTTACATGTCTAATTCAACGCTTCACAAGTGAAAACTATAAATTATAGAAGTTTTCGTCTAAATTCCGATTGAGTCCGTAATTACGTTCCGAAAACTAATTTTGTGGAATCTCTAGATATCCTACCTTTTATGCAACGTATTACATTGGTTATCTCTAATTTGTTGTAACTGATCTTTATCAAGATCAAAACTAACAGAAATTACACTACACATGTATATTTACTATTCACATATACCAGATATTTCAAATAATATTTAATCCACATAACTGCTATTTAATCATGTCATGTTCCTCATGAATTATCAACTTTCTGTGTCCTTGATTAACACCCACCGTTGACCACAGTTAACTCCATCACAATTATTAATCAAAATTAATAATCCTCAACATACCAACTATGCATTTAAAATGATTGTTTTTCCCCAAAATGGGTGTGATATTTTGTTAAGCCAGTGAAACAAGGAACTTAAGTGGATAGATATAGTAAAATTTTAATTTATTTCTTTTTATCTTAAGTGCAATTTCACTTACTTTAATCATATATTAAGTGTAATTTTACTTAATATATGATTAAAGTGTCACACCCATCTTGGAAAATACAATTGTTTTAAAATGCATAAATGATTTTAAATTATTGTCAATGTTATTTGATAATGATGGATGGAGTTGACTATGGGCCAACGGTTGGTGTCAATCGAGGACATGGTAATTGGTAATCTATGAGGCATTATCATGACTTCAATGACATTTATGTGATTAAATATTATTTGACATAATCTTGTAATTGTGAATAGTGATTATAACTATTTTATATAATTTTTGGTAGTTTTGATCTCGACTTAGATCATTTTTGAATACTTTTGGTGAGAAAGTAGGTGATACATTGCATAAAATGTAGGTTTTATAGAGATTCCACGGAAATAGCTTCGGAACGTGATTTCAGACCCAAACGGAAATTTGATGGAATCTTTTGTAAATTCTAGGTTTCACTTGTGAAGTAATAAAGTAGACGTGTAAGACGTTTTGGGAGATAATTAAAAATTTTGAGAACTCGTGGAGAGGTAATCATAATTTTTGGGAGTTGTGACTATAAATAGAAAACTTGAGATATTTTGTTCATAATATCCAAAAAAAAATCCTCAAATATCATAGAGAGAAAAAGAAAGGAGATTTGGTTCTACGAGCTTTGCGACACCAATCGACAACTTTTCGTTTAACAAGTTTTTTTTTCCAGATTCATATTTGAACTCCTTGAGGTAAGATCATATGTTTTGGTACCTCTTAGGCCTCATTTGGCAACTTTTTATGAAAATGCTAATTTTGGAAATTTGGAAAAAACATGTTAATATTTGTAGGAATCTTTCAAAATCATTCGACGTTTATTGGCCCCCATCACTTTTCTCAAAGTTATAGAGCTTTAACACGAGGTATAAAATTCTAACCTATGTTATATAGGAAATATACATGTTTTTATTTTCGACGAAGAAATTATAATCCTGGCAAAATTCATGTGTTAATAGTAGGCCCATTAATTATGCATGTACTTAACTGTGAAAAGCATGTCTAATTTATACGCGAGCACGTTAACTGATTATGTAGGTCAAAGGGAGGACTTATAAAAATTCATGCTAGAGTAAGCTTCACGATGTTTAAGAATTTAGTGGCGATGGCTACTGTGCATGGTTTAAGACTTAGACTTGCCAGGACACTTGGAATGCAATGGTTGTAGACTTGGACAAGCCATTGGCATCGCGGTTAAAGACTTGGTCTTTGCGCTACCGAATGAATGCGTGTCTTTCTCCCTAGAGACTATTTTGTTGTGAATTATGAGATTAAAGCATGATTTATCATATATGCATATGTTAGAAATTGTGCACTCAGTATATAGCTAAACAGTGGAGCTTTACTCTATTGCAGGTGATAAGAAGAGACGCGAAGAGTGAGGCCGATGGGACGACAGAATCACTCTTGCATATGCTACTTTTCTTTCCAAATGTTGTAGTAAGATTTGAGAAGTTAAACCATGTGATAGTTTAGAATCTTTGAAAGATTTATAATTATTGTAATATGTAGTAAAACACCTATAATTTTGTTTTGAATTGGTGTAATATGGTAGTAAATGTGTTGGAATTGATGAAAATACAATGGATTGAAATTCTGCAGAATGCTTAGCAACTGAGGTAAAACAGTCGACTAGTGTGGGTTCAGTCGACTGGAAGACTGTTTTGAACCAGTAACTACTTGATTTATTGAAAAATAGTCGAGAAGGCCCCTGACACAGTCGATTGGATGTTTGGGTTGAAATGTTATTTTTGGTTTTGTGAAAGAAATAGTAGACTGGGTGAAAACCACATTCGACTGGATTGTATTTTTGAAAATGGAAAATTCTGGTTCAGTCGACCGAGAAGTATCAGTCGACTTAAAATTTGAGGCCACAGTCAACTGGGTCCTATGACACAGTCAACTGGACAACTCCTGAGATTTTAGGGCTCTCTGTATCTTGCATTTCCAGTCGACCAGACCCCCGATTAGTTGACTGGATTGCTATTTGCAAACAGGATGTTACTTTAAGTGTTTTTAAATGTGCAAAACTTTTTATAACTCTGAATTCCATGGATTTCACTTATGTTTTCTACTACTATTTACTTTAATAGAATTGGATGAGCCTTGGTGGCGTGCCACGTGTCCTATTTTGGCACGTAGCGGGATGGGTCGTGACATTTAGTGGTATCAAAGCTATAGGTAACAAAACTTTGGGAACGTTCAACGTCGAGTGAAGTGTTGAGTGAATTGACTCATATTCTAGAATGCATCCATATATGGCAGAGATGTTTGATGCATATGGTATATTATTATACATACATGAGCATATTTATTGTCATGTGTGTATAGTATTTATGCATTCATGAATCGGTTGAATCTTATGGATGTGGAGTTGTATGATGAGATGAGGTTATCATTTGTTATCATAAACCTTTTGTGGTGGCACGGGGGTTAGATGATATCTTGGTAGTGACGAACAATTGGTTTTTTTAGAAAATAAAAGGATTTTTGATCGAATCGGTGAATACTTTAAACGTTAGTGACGAGTGACATTTGAGAGATCTAACCAAGAACGGGGTTTGAGTAGTAAGAGTCAGAGGAGATTTCCTTATAGTCACATAGAGAATGAAAGTGATTATTCATAGTTGAGTTTTGGGATTGGTATTGATTGATAAGAGTTCTGTTTTAGACATGGGTTAGACGTCCTAATGCGAGAGAATAGAGATGAACAATTGGGTTTTATGACACAAAGATAGTCGAGCAACATATATTGCATGTGTATGGGATAGGTGAGGAATCTCTCACCTTAACTTACGATGTTAACCTATGGTGTGATCGTACAGGGTTATCTTATGATGTTACCTTACAGTATATACGGTGTATGTCGGGTAGTTGAAGAATCTTTCAATTTATCGTGCGGTATTGGAATGATTAGATGGTTGAGGAATCTCTCAACCTATCTTGTGGTATGTATTGGATGGTTGAGGAATCTCTCAACCTATCTTGTGGTATGGTTTGGAGATTGAGGAATATTTCTATGGGTGGTGAGCATCACGGTTGTCGAGCAATCTTTTAACTGAACCTAATTTTCGAATGGTCGTGGTACCATAGGGGATTTAAATGTAGTGCAAGGATAAGTAACAAATGCTATTGGATTAATAGTATAGGTGGAAATGATAGGATTTGAGGATTGACCTAAGATGAGTGGTTAAGAATAGAAATGATTGAGTATGCTTGAATAGCTTGAAGCTATAGTTGGTAGAAATGTAGCTAATGGTAAAATCCTTGAGTAATGTTTAGACGGGGTGGTCATACACTCATGAAGGTAATGATAAGGATTGAAGGATGAAACAAATCGGAGAAAAATTTAAGAATTTCTTTTTCTTGATGGAAGATAAACGAATGGAAATGAATAGTAGTAAGGTTTTCTTGGTGTTTGAGGTGATGTGTCAAAAGAAGTAGAATAAAGGAAGTAAGAATATAGGACTTAAGGTGAAAGATAAGTGTGATTTATTGAATGTGATAAGAGATTCGGTGGAATCGAGTTAATATTTGGATATCACAGAGATAAGAGGACCTTGATAGGGAGCTTGTAGCGAAGGTTGTTATTACAGAGAGTTGTAGTACGGATAACCTTTAACTCGAATTTTGAACGTATTTCAAAATAAAACGAAAACCTTTTTAATGCTTTTAAAACATCGGATATTTAATGCGAGTTGCTATCAACAGGATACTAGAGTACGAAAAGTATTTTGATATCGATCAAGAGTGATTGAGGGAAGGATAGAGGAGTAGAAAGACTTTGGGTAAGTCAATGTAGATAAGGAAAATTATAAGAAGCTTTGATGGATAAATGAACTGGAACGGTAAGAGTGGGATTAAGACTTAGTGGTACGTTGAGTACGTTATCCGATTTGATAGTAGGAATGTAAGACAGATAGAGGACAATATTGGATACAGTGGAATGCTACCTCAGTTCTATTGAATTCCAACGAGGTTAGAGAGTTTTGAGAATGTCAAATTTCATCCCAAATAAATTTTAAAATGTGTAAAATGTATTAAAACATAACTTTTGATTTAAATGAAAAAAGTAGTAATAGATACATATGAGGATATATCAAGTGGACTTTGGAAAGTTGGGTATCATGAAATGAGATGGGGTACTTAGCGCTTGGGATGCATCGGTGTATGTTGAACGAATGAGTTCTACGTGAGCAAATTGTAAACTTGGAAATTCTAAAGTGAAGAGTTAATGAAATGTAGTATGTCTGGACTGAGTAAGTTAGAGGTACTTGCATTAAAGGAGTTGCCGTGAGTGTTGTTCCAAAGGGAACTTGGTTATAGTTTAAGTATTGGAATAACCCGAGGTTATGAATAATTTGAAGTTTTGAATGATCAGGAACTTGATGAGATCCGTAAAGTATGGAGCACTTGAAGAAAAATAGTTATGAATCGGTTGACATTAGTAACCAGAGTAAGAATGGAGTGACCTTGAGTATTGTCGCAAAAAGTATGTGATTGAAAGTGGACAAGGAATTTATTGAACACAGTGAGACTATAGTGCTTTATGGGAAGATTAAATTACCAGATTACTTCAGATGGTATGCAGGGATGGTGTGGATGCTTTGAACAATTGGATATTCGGGAATAATGGATTTGAAATCCAAACAACATAATTACAAGATTAGAGCGTTTAATTGGAGTTGAGTTCAATTCGACTACAATTATGAAACATTAGATGTTGGAATAAGGTATGATGACTTGATATGTAATGCAAAAAGTATACGCTTGGTGTGAGGATTTATTAGGAACTCATGATGAGTTGAGATATACAAGACTTGTGTTTGGCATGGACTTATGCAAAGGTGAAAGTGAACACCAGAGGCTTATGGAGTTGTATAACTACGTCAACAGTAATGGAGCTACCTGGACCGACGAATGTAAAGAATGGTAGACGAGTAGGATATGAGATGGGAATGAACTACAATGAGGTTATAATCTTTGACAGAAAGGTAATTGACTCGGGGCATATGTATACTTTGAGAATCGGATGTACTGTGAATAGTCAAAGGATAGAGACAGTGATGAAGTATGTGTTGGGCGTCAGCATACGTTGTAATGAATTCTGTGAGACGTGGATGATTGACTAAGTTGATTTTGCATTGGTTAACAATGTTATTTATTACTACGAATATTGGGGCAATTATGTTACGAAAAGAGATGAAAGTGTTACATGAGATTTAAATTAGTTTATTTTAAAAACATAAATGATAAATGTATTTGACTTTGTTGAAAGTCTTAAAATGAAAGTGTAAGGTATAAATCCTTTATTTCAATCGGCGGTAGTTCGAGTACAAACTTGGGAGAGATGGACGACGAATGTGTTTGAATCACCGTGGGTGATTTTGGACATGTGTAGACGCGAACGAGTAGAATGGTGTGAAATTTTCAATAGAGAACCTGATTGATACTTTACGAGCATGAATGATGGGAGTATAGTACGAGGTTGGTAAACCTGAATGGAATGATAAGAATTAGTAGAGATAAAGAGAGAGTACTAGTGTGACACACTACTGACTATATGATAGTCATTTTAACTGATGTTTCCATAATATGGATTTATTAGGAAAGAAGGATTGAAATTTGATAAGAATTGAGAATTGTTTGAAACGTGTCATTGTTCTACAAGTACTTTGTGATTACCAGGATAAGGATTGAATCTATAGTATAGGAAATAGTTGGTTGAAGCATTGGCTTATCGACGGGGTATGTACATATGTTAGTACTTAGTTGTAGTTCACCTTGAGATAAAGAATCGTGTATGGTTGTTAACTAGTTTGAGACGTGCTGTAAACGACAGTTAGTCAAAAGAAAGATGAATGAATGGAAGATGAATTGTCTCCGCTGTTTTAGGTATTGTGATGGAACTTGTGAGTTTCAGAAAGTATATGTTACAAGTACGACGAAATGATATCACAGTCGACATTGTGACGCTGTGATATAATTTATTGTCAGGATTAACTATTGAGTGTGTTCTACCCAGGTGTTGTTACTTATCGAGCTGTTCGATGTATTGCTAGTATTCGGTGTGAATCTTCAATCAGATTGAGATGGAAGCTCTGAGGATTTATTTTCCTTACGAGCTTGAGGATTTATTTTCCTTGTAAGCTTGTGATGTCCCAGTAGAGATGTGTGGTCTGGGATGAGGTAAGCGTGGGAAGTTTCTATGTGAAGTCGGTGTGACTTGAGGAGATGGTATAAGTTTGGGGACAAACTTCCTTTTTGGAGAGGAGAGTTGTCACACCCATCCCAATATTTTAAAATGCATAAATGATTTAAAGGATTATCAATGTTATTTGATAATGGTGGATGGAGTTGATTGTGGGTCAACGATGGGTGTCAATCGAGGACACGGTAATTGGTAATCTATGAGGAATTATCATGACTTAAATGACATTTATGTGATTAAATGTTATTTGACATAATCTTGTATTTGTGAATAGTGATTATGCTTGTTTTATATAATTTCTGGTAGTTTTGATCTCGACTAAGATCGTTTTGAATACTTTTGGTGAGAACGTAGGTGATACCTTGCATAAAAGGCAGGTTATATAGAGATTCTACGGGAATAGTTTCGGAACGTGATTTCGGACCCAAATGGAACCTAGATGAAAGTTTTTGTAAATTCTAGTTTTCACTTATGAAGTACTAAAGTAGACGTGAAAGACGTTTCAGGAGATAATTAGAAATTTTGAGAACTCGTGGGGAGGTAATCATTATTTTTGAGAGTCGTGAAAATAAATAGAAAACTTGAGATATTTTGTTCAAAATATCCAAAAAAAACCTCAAATATATCTTAGAGAGAGAGAGAGAGAGAGAGAGAAATGAGATTTGGTTCCATAAGCTTTGCGACGCTGATCGATGACCTTTTGCTCGTCAATTTGTTTTTTCAGATTTCATATTTGAACTCCTTGAGGTAAGATCTACGTTTTGATAAGTCTTAGGCCTCGTTTGGAAACATTTTACAAAAATGCAAATTTTAAAAATTTGGGAAAAACATGTTAACACTTGTAGGAATCTTTCGAAATCAGAGATCCGACGTTTGATTAGCCTCCTAGTACTTCCTTCAAAGTTATAGAGCTTTAACATGAGGTATGAAATTCTAACCTATGGTATATAGGAAATATGCATGTTTTGATTTTCAATGACGAAATTGTGGTCCGAGCAAAATTCATGTGGTAATAGTAGGCCCGTTAATTATGCACGCACTTAATTGTGAAAAGCATGTCGAATTTATACGCGGGCACGTTAAGTTTAATGTGGGTCAAAGGGGGGACTTATACAAATTCATGCCAGAGTAAGCTTTTCGTTGTTTGAGAATTTAGTAGCGACGACTATTGTGCATGGTTTAAGACTTAAACTTTTTAGGGCACTTGGTGGTTGTACACTTGGACTAGCCATTGGCATCGCAGTTTAAGACTTGGACTTGCCGCTACCGGATGAATGTGTGTTTTTCTCCCTAGAGACTATTTTGTTGTGAATTATGATATTAAAGCATGATTTATCATATATGCATATGTTAGAATTTGTACACTCAGTATATAGCTGAGTAGTGAAACTTTACTCCATTGCAGGTGATAAGAATAGACGCGAAGAGTGAGGCTGATGGGACGACGGAATTACTCTTGCATATGTTTTTGCTTTCTTTCCAAATGTTGTAGTAAGTTTTGAAAAGGTAAACCATGTAATAGTTTAGAATCTTGGAAAGATTTTACGTATTGTAATCTGTAGTAAAACTCTTGTAATTATGTTTTGAATCGATGTAATATGGTAGTGAATGTGTTGGAATTGAGTTGAAAATACCATGGATTGATATTCTACAGAATGCTTAGTAACTAAGGTAAAACAGTCGACTGGTGTGGGTTCAGTCGATTAGAAGACTGCTTTAAACCACCCACTATCTGATTTATTGAAAAACAGTCGACTGGGTCCCTAACACAATCGACTGGATGTTTGGGTTGAAATATTATTTTTGGTTTTGTGAAAGAAATAGTAGACTGGGTGAAAACCACAGTCAACTGGATTGTATTTTTGAAAATGGAAAATTCTAGTTCAGTTGACCGAGAAGTATCAGTCGACTGAAAATTTAAGGCCACAGTAGTCTGAGTCCCATGACACAGTCGACTGGACAACTCCTAAGATTTTTAGGCTCTCTGTATCTTGCATTTCAAGTCGACCGGACCCCCGATCAGTCGACTGGATGCTGTTTGCAAACAGGATGTTACTTTAAGTGTTTTCAGATGCGTGAAACTTTTTATAACTCTAAATTCCATGGATTTCACTTATGTTTTCCAATGCTATTTACTTTAATAGAATTGGATGAGCCTTGGTGGCGTGCCACGTGTCCTATTTCTAAGCGTAGCGGGATGAGTCGTGACATAAAGTAAGTGAAATTTCAATTTATGCTTTTAAGGTCGTGGGGGTGTTGGTCGCCATATATTAGGTGCGGGGTAGCCGAGAAAGAGGTGATCGCCAGAGATGGTGAGGTGGTTGCCGGAGATGGCGGGGGTGGTCGCCGGAGGGGCAGTGGTGGTGGTCGGAGGTGGCAATAGTGGTGGTAAGGGTGGCTAGGGTTAGATGATTAAGATGAGGATATTTAAGCCTATGAAATATTGGGAGAACTTATCCTTAATGATTGATTTATTTTGTCCTTAATACTAAGAAATCTTATGTATGTGTCCTTTCCACTAACTGCCCCCAATATGTTATATATATTTATGTATAGAAAAAAAAATTAGTTATAAATTTTTCTTTCTATAGAAATGTCACGACCCCTCCCGCTATCGCGCAGGAATAGGACACGTGGCATGCCACCAAAGCTCATCCAGTTCCATTAAAGTAATACCGCAGTGGAAAACATAAGAAAAATCCTTTAAAATCAGAGTTATAAAAAGTTTTGTTCAATTGAACCTGTCCAAAGGAAAGCAGTTTTGAAAACAAAGGTCTAGTCGACTGTGATAGGGTTCAGTCGACTGAGGCCTTCAACTTTCAGTCGACTGAATTCCTTCCAGTCGACTGTGCCTGGTAGAACTAAAATCCACATTTTTGTAAAGGGGGTCCAGTCGACTGATCGAGGAACCCAGTCGACTGGTTTTACCATTAATCAAAGCAATAGCCAAATTCAACAGTGATTCAGTCGACTGATCAAGGGTCCAGTCGACTGTTTCCAATACTATTCACTTTCAGTGTCTAAACCCCACGAGATTCAGTCAACTGATCCAGGGTCCAGTCGACTGCTCCCCTGCTGGGCAGTCCTGTTACTTGCTATAACAACTCATGCTTCTCCACATCAACATCAACCACAATTATAACTGATTGCAATGTTTTAAAACACAACTACATGAGTTCGATTACAAAATACAGTACTACTGTCTAATTCCCAAGGTTTAATTACAACTATTACAATATCCCAAATCCTTATTTACAAAGTTAGGAAAAAGGAACAAGAATATTAACAAGGTGTGATTTCCCGGCGTTCCTCGTTCTCACTCCTCACGCCTCTTCTTATCGTTCTTCTTACCTGCAATGGAGTAAATCTCCACTGCTCAGCTATATACTGAGTGCACAATTCCAAATGTATGATATATGACAATATTCATGGTTTAAGCATCTAAAACACATAGAAAAAGTCTCTAGGGTGAGTGGTACGCATTCATCCGATCGATGCCGTAGGAGGCCCACCTCTCCCACACATCTCGTACACTGGTTGGGCCTTCCTCCATACCAGGTACCGTGTCCTGGTTGGGCCCACCTCCAATCCAGACACCACCACAATCACAAATTACTATCTCCATCAAATCCTCAAGGTTCGAGGAGCTTACTCCGGATGAATTTGCACCAAACTCCCCTTTGACCCAAGTAGACACATAGCATGCTCACATAAACAGTTTTATACATGCTTTTATAATAATTTCACGTGCATAATTAACGGGCTTAATTAACACATGAATTTCGCCCAGATCCAAAATCTCAAAATCGACATTCAAAGCATGAAAATTCCATAAAATCATAGATCTAGAATTCATACCTCGTGCGATCTCTCCGAAACTTTGAAGGATCAACTAGGGGCCCGAATAAACGTCGGATTCCAAATTATACTCGATTCCTACGAGTTTTACCTGATTTTTCCCAATTTCTAGAAATTAGATTTTTCTGAAAAGTTTGCCAAACGTGGCCTAATTACTATCAAAACGTAGGTCTTACCTCCACGAGTTCAAATATGAAATCTGGAGAAAATCTGACGGACAAACGGTCGACGATCGGCGTCGCAAAGCCTGAAGCACCAAATCTCCCTTTCTCTCTCCTCTCTCTAGATATTTTAGAAAGTTTGGATGAGAATGAATCTCATCCACTACTATATATATAGGTAAACTTCTCGGGAATTACGTTTACCTCCCTACGAGTTCTCAAAACTCCAAATTAAGTCCTGAAACGTCGCACACGTCCATTTTACAACTTTACGAGTGAAAATTATAAATTTCAGAAGTTTCTGACTAAGTCTCGTTTGGGTCCAAAATAACGTCCGAAAACTAAATTATGTGGAATCTCTACACCCTCTACCTTTTTATATCACGATCACTCACGTTCTCACCACAGTTTTCAAAATGATATAACAATATAAAAAATTACCAGAATTTCCACAACACAGATAAAATTACTATTCATAAAATATCAGAAAGGTCAGATAACATTTAAATCATATAAATGTCATTTAGTCATACCAATGCAACTGTGAAATTCCATGTTCTCGTGTCCTCATTGACAACTTACCGTTGACCCACGTCAACTCAACTCAAATTATTAATAACATTAATAATTCCACAATCTCAAGTTATGCATTTTCAAAACCATGAATTTCTGAAACGGGTGTGACAAGAAATGATACATTTTCTTCTCCTTTTTTTTTTTGGGGGGGGGGGGGGGGGGGGGGGGGGGGGGGGGTTTTGGAGATGGTTCATTTTCAAAATATAATTAGTTTATGTGTTCAAAACGCTTATGTTTGCACTATACGAACTAATCCAAAATCATCTACTCAATTGACAAGCATAGTTTTTATAGCATATTTATATTATGCACATTTAGTAAAGCATTTTTCCATCCGAAAATATCTTGAAATAAGAAATCATTTATTTGTGTTAGATTTTCCATTTTCTTATTTATATAGATTATGACATTAGTGTTTTTTTCTAGAATATATAGGGTAAATCAATAAAAGAAAAATGTTGAACAACATCCACAAGAGATAGAAGGGCATACCTCTGGATATGCAAGCAGAACAAAAGAAAAAAGGGCATACCCCCTGAATATACAAAGATGCTCGAAAATATAGAGAAAGGCTTTAACATGGGATGGGAGGCTATCCAACCCAAAAGGTAAGAAGAGACACCCATCCCTATCTAACAAAAAAACAAACAAGGAAAAAAAAAACTATAGCAAGAGACATGGCTAACCATGGCCAAAGCCAACCAAAAAGAAAAGATCTAGATCTATTGCAACCCTTAGGGCGGTTCCCACTAAACTTCATTTTTGCTTCTTACTTTCTCTATCTAGAAGGCAAAGATATACCTGGGAAAGCGAGGGGATCATCATAAGTGCTATCAGAATCGTAATCAATCTCGTCCTTATCCAAGCTCAAACAAGATTGGTAGTAAGAGTCAACCCCCAAGGCTGTCCTACCATTAAGATGATCAACTTCAAGAGCATTCTGGTTAGCCTCAGCATCACCTTGAGAAACGGCTCAAAATCTACTATCCTCGGCAATAGGCTCAATCACTCCCATAGGGGTGTGAGGGTCTCAAATGCAATCTGTTTACCTTTGTTGTCTTTTTTTCCACCATTTTCCACACTCCCACTTCTGACTTCTTTCCATAATTTCTTTTCGGTGCAATGTTGGGCCGAGGGGTAGGAGTAGGTTTGTGGACAGGAGGGGCTGATTGTGCTTTCATTGAGATAGAACAATCATGACCGAAGTAAGCACATTTAGAGCATCTCATCGGAGTCCATTGGTAATCAAATCGGATTTTAGAGGTCACTCTAGAACCAGAGTCGTTATCCGCTTCAATATCAAACTCTTGAATAAAATCTTTATCTGCACGAATTTCCACACAAATCCTAGCATAGGAGATACAACGACAGCTAGCCGTCATCCAATCCACATGTAACGACTTACCATCACACTAGCAATGAAACTAATCCCTTTTGGGTTCCAATATTCTAGGGGAACATCATAGAAGTGTACCCACACTAGAATGCTAGACTGAGACTTCGGATCAATCTTAAGATTAGAGCATCCACAATGGGACGATCTGTACAACAAACTTAAGGATTGTTTGTTGTGGGCCACTTGCAAAGGGATGATCTATACAACAGTGTATAACACTGAACTTAGTGAAACTTAAGTTTTGTATACAGCTAAGTTCAGCTAGTGTACAAGGGGCATGGCACTGGGAGAGCCATGAGGCTCCAAATGGCACACACTGTGCCATGAGATATCCAGGCGACATTGCATGTGCCGTGTTAGATCACACGACACACTGTGTGAGGTATGAATTTGTCCAATTTGATATCACACGGCACGCACTGTGCAATGCACCAATTCCCACACGGCACATTGTGTGCTGTTTGATATCAAACACAATACTCAACTTGATGTTTGGACAACTACCTATTGTTAGCATTTTCCATCTATATACTAAACTTAACAAATACTCTCCCTAAGTACGCGTTGTGGATGCTCTTAGGCGTGAGATGTTAGACTGAGTTATAACCAGTTTTATTTTTCATGCGTTAGAAAGAAACGAGTTATGCATTTTTAATGCCTGAAAATTCTTTTTATTGCACGAGAATTTGTCTAATACAAAACTATTCTCTTAAAACAAGTTTTTATCACAAGTCATAGTAAGACTAATTTTCATAAAATCAATATAAAAAAACGAGAATGAGACTATAATAAGTATGCCTATATTCTAATGAATATTTTTTTCCTCTTCTTTCTTGGAAGTTCATCAATGGGTCTGTCCTTGGCATGACATGTCGGTAGGAAAAAAGAAAAGTTCTTGAAATTGACACGTGGAATCGGTTGTAATCTCTCAAAGATGCATTGTGTATGTTTGAAGGTATATATATATTCTTTATGGCATTTAGAGGAAATAAATTATATTGTGTATGTATTAGTACGCTATGAAGAGAGATAAGTGTCATCTTCGTCCACTTTATTGTTAAAAAACTTTATATTTCTATACTCTAGTTTTTTCGTTTTGTTTAGAAGCCTTTTTAGCTTGGAAATTGATGGAAAGTGATTGGTTGAAGGTATATGCCAAATAAAGTGAATTAAAGGAGGCATCATTGTTCTGATTGAAAATCATTCCCAACTAGATTTAGATTGGCATCTTTACATATATTTAGCTCATCACTTTATGTTTTAGCAGTGTTAATTACCTTTCCTTTTAGTCCTTTTCTTCCTTTTCTTCTTTTCTTTCTTTTGGATTTTTCTTTCTGTTGGATTAATTAAAATTCAGTTATATTTTTGTGTCGTATTTACAGGCTAATCTATACTTTTTTATAAATCAAAGGAATATTAACTTGAAGTAAAAACTTAAGACATCAACAAAATAAAAAAAAAAATATATCATTTTTTTTTTAATATTTCAAGAATTTTAAATATTCATATAAAGTATGAGATTCACCTAACACTGTACGTACTAAGTTAGCATTGAGGTCCTATACGAATTGATCCACGCCTTTAGCGTAGGTTAGAAATCCCCCTCCACATCATAATAGGGAAATAATATATAATAATAAAAATAATAATACACGGTATTGAATTGTTCCATACTGTGCTTACGGTTGTGTAACTTTCACAACCTATGGAGCTATTCAGCACAACACTGGATCCAACTCACTCAACACTTTTTAATCTCCTCTGTACATTATGTGAATATTGGTTTTGGACTAAAGTTAAATTGCTAAGATTTTTCTTAAAATTGATAAAAATTCTTATATTGACCAAAAATATTAACACTTGACCCCCCTTGTTAGGTTAATTTTGAAATTAATCTCCTAAGTGAGGATAATGCTGCAATTTAACCCCCTATGATGGGCTAATTTTTAACATTTAGTCCCTTGTAGCCAATTTTGGGGTTAATTAAGTGCACATGTAGAGTTAATTTTGTCACTTAAATTCTCCTGTGCGGGACTAATTTTTAACACCTAATCCCCATGTGGAGCTATTCTAAGAAAAATCTTAATAGTTTTACTTTAGTCCAAAACCATCGAGGATGTAAGTGTCCACTTTTGAAGCACAAAGGTAAAGTGATAGTGGGCCTAACCACATGGATAAAATGTAATTAACCCTACTTTTTGTTTTTTATCTTATGATACATTCTAATTTTTTCCACTTTAGGTTGACTTCTTTTTTTTTTTTTTTTAAGTGCAGACTATCACATAAATATGACATAAAAAGTTGACTGAATCACAATTAAACCTTTTCTTTTTTCTCGAGAAAGAGAGAGAGTGGATGGTAAGGAACATGATCGCATGGTGAGAAATTGTCATGTCATGTAAGGGAAAGGGGGTGCAAATGTGGAGGGTAAAGGTATATTGGTAGGGAGGAAAATGGATGACAGTCCGAAAACAATTAGGTGAATTGATGGCACTGAAAGATCCTCCAATTACACAACTTTTCATTTGCTTTCATTTTTTTTTATTCTCTCCTCTGTTTCTTGCCTTTATTTTTTTCTTCTTCCCAAGTTTTTCCCTAAAACATCTTTTGTTGTGTTTTGCACAAACTCAAGAGTTAAATCTTGACTCTTCTCAAAGTCTACATTTTTTTTTTTCTTTTTTATCTCCTCCTTTTTCTTTCCACTAAGAAAATAATATTTGAAAAGCCATACCCATTGATCAAGCGAGTGGATTACACTTTCCAATTGTATACAGATCAAGTGCTGTATGTCCCACATCCATTTTGTGCATTGTGTGAAATGATAATGGAGTGTAACTTAGCTTGCATTTCAACTTTCCCGCCAAAAACAACTAGATTCAATAATGAGTGTATTTTTATGGCACTGGTAAACTAATGAGCAAGTTCAATGTCATGCTTACATATTTGGCATTGTGTTACAACTCAAAAAAAGAATCATATATACTATATAATTGAAAAAGTTACAAATACTTGCCCCGTGTGGAATGTAAATCTTGTACACATTACTTTTTCAGATAAAAGTTGATAGAAGGTTAATATTACGATGCCCTGAAGTTACGAGACTATTTAATTTGATGCTAATGGAGAAAATATTCATTATAATGATTATTTTATTGACGTGATATCAAAATCCAATCAAAACTCTTTATTTATTCATTTGTACCCCATATTCCAGAAAAAATTTCATCCACATATATAAGCCCAAATTCCAAATCTATTAGTACGTTATTTTTGGTGATGTGGTATCCCCACTGCATTCAATATTTACTCTTGCTAATGAGAGATGAAGGAACAAATTAAGTAAATTATACTCCATCTGTCTCAAAATAAGTATCTACTTCCATTTTGCCCAATGTTTAAGAAAGTTGTATTATATTAATTTTTTTGGTTCATTAAAGAGTCACTTTTAAATATTACCCTTAGATGTGATGGGTGTTTGACTTTTTGCTTGTTTGGGATCACAAATAAATACTACATCTGTCTTTATTATTAGGGTAGTTTTGGAAAGTAAGTAAAAGCTATATACCAATTTAGAAAAGTGGACACTTATTGTGGGTCATCTAAAAAAAGAAATGTGAACACTTATTATGGGACGTAGGGAGTACCCTAAAACTAACATAAATAAGAGATTTTTTCAAGACCCTATGGTCAGCTCATTTTCAAATTTGCCCCCTGTAGTTTCGAACATGTCACTGAAAGCCCCGATGTTTGTTTAATTGTGCAACCATTAGTAAAATTGTAAAATCTAACGGGACATTAATCTGCATAGTTGTTTTATTCTTGGATTTATTATAAATACACCTCCTCTAGTCAGCACATTTTTCAGCTACATCCCTTATATTAAAATTTTAATAGTACTTTATTCACCGTTGATTTAGTCAATGTCAAACATTTTGTTTATTTTGAATAGTCAATTGGAGAAAGTGGGCTAGGCCTAACTGAAAAAAAAAAAAGGTTCTATTATTAAGGCTTTCTAAAATAAAACATGTGTCTTTATTTAATTGGTTATTAACATGGTTCTATCAAATTGGACACTTGTCATTACCTACTTGGTTTGATAAGTTAAATATATCAGTTAGTACCCATCAAATACGTTACTAACAGATCAAGTTTCTGTCAAATAAACCTCAAATAGGTCTCTATCATATAAAGTCTCTATCAAATAGGTCTCTATTAGATAACTTTATCAGATAAAGTCTCCATCAAATAGGTCTCTATAAGATAGATCATTATCAGATAACTTCCCAATCATATAAGATACACCTAGTACCTATAAATATAACAAGATCTCCTCCAAAACATGGGTCAGAAAAATTACAAGTCTAAGCAAGCTGCCTTCTCAAAAGACGTCGGCTGCCTACATTTAAGTTCTCAAGCTACAGATCTGTTCTGCTCTACACAAAAGCTAGAGGAATATCAAATCACTCAAGCCTTTCTGAAGAACAACAAGCAATAAATCCTACCATTTCTTCAAATTCAAAGATCAAAATTCAAGCATTTTTTAGGAACAACAAGCATAAATTATACCATTCTTCATATTCAAAGATTCAAATCAAGCATGTTTATCTGTTCTCCAACAAATAGAAAAAGGATTAATCGTTCTTGTTCGAGCCCTTATTCTAGCTTTTTCAACAACTTCATCTAGCGTGAAGATTTGAAGGACAAATCTACGGTTCAAGAACAAGCTCAAAAGCACTTGAATCATAAACAACCAAGGAGATTGAATCAGATGAGTTTTCTTTTTGTTGTAAAAGAATTATACAGAGATTGTACCCATATTTCTAAAATCTATAAATTCATATTTGTTCCTCAATTTCTTGTTATTTCTATACTTAAATTTTGTTGCAGACAACAGGCTTTGCGTTAAATTAATTAACAGATAATTGTACATTTGTCCAAATCACATGAAATTTTAGCAACACGCTTAAAACTACAAAGAACAAACTGAAAAACATACCAAGGGGTCCAAACATGTTTATATCACATGTTGGTAACATAGTACAAAAGTATTAACTTTTTGGATGATAATGTAATCGAAGCCGTTTCAGTGAGAAAAAGAAATGCAAAAAATTTAGGGGGTCAATGTGACACCCGCTCCCACGGTTTACATATTTAATATTGTTTTAGCATGCATAATCATAAGTTTATATTAATTAATGTATTATGTGACACTTATTAGAGGTGAGATTAACCCACTAAGTTGATTATGGGTGTCCAGCTGGGAACCCAATTATGGCCAGTATGGCAATTCCAAGTTTGGATATGTGTTGGTGGGTCCCAGTTTATATGTGGAACACCCTATGTGCCTAAATGTTTATTAAGGCTTATATGATTTATTACTTTTATTGTTAATAATATCATGTTATTAGGTGATGACCACCTTTTGAGGTCAATTAGGGATACCTTTGTGAGCACGAATTGAACACGTTGCATAATTACTAGGCTAGTTAACAACTTCTTATAATTATATGGGACCACCTATGGGACCCATACGAGAGATAGAAAAAGACTCATTTAGGTTTGGGATAGATTTAATATGGTTTCATAACTGGTGGATGTAGTAATTATTATTAACTGGAACTTTGGGGGAGGTAAACAAAATTATGATTAAGTTATATATCAATCTTTTAGAAGATTGCAGAAGACATTACGTTTTCTTCTTCTTGAGCAAACCGTTCGGCGAAAAAAGGGAAAATTTGGGTTTTGCCACCTTTGACGCCGATTGACCGACCAAACAACGTCTAATCTCAAAACAGGACACATATTCGGACTCCTGGAGGTGAGACTAGCATTTTGGTACTAATTTAGTTAAGTTCTGTGATAGTTTTTCTGTGACCCATTTGGGGTTTAAGCTCATAACTTGTAGTTTTTGTATAGGTTTATACATGGTTCTTAGTAGGACTTGAATCTCAAGATTAGGAGCGAAACCTAAGAGTTGAGTGATGTTAATTTTGTTGTTTGGATGATTTCCATGGTAGGTTCAATTGTAATGCCAAATCATGCCTAATTAGCTTAACCTAGCTTATTCAGTTTATTAGTGGGCAAAATTTATGTGGCTAAATTAGGCCCAATTTGATTTGTGAAAGCATAGTGTGATGTTTAAATGAACATGTTGAGTAACCTATTTGGGTCAATGGAATTGCTAGTTCGATACCATCATGAGGTAATCTTTGCGGTGACGACCATGGCCACCAGAGGCCTATGGGACCGAACGTGTGAAGACGTGGGTCATGACTAGTAACGTGGGCTTGGGGGAGTGGAGCTGCGGTTTAGCCGGTAGTGGTGGGAGTGAACTAGTAATTTCCAAAGACTATAGTTTTGTGTAATATGTTGAATTGAGCATGTTCATTATCCACATTCATGGTTAGATTTATTCACTAAGCATGTAGCTTATATATTGTAGTGGTTATTGAATAACCATCGTAGGTTATTGCGACGAGGAATTGGTGAAGTGAAGCAGATGCTAGATTATGGTTTTTGAGAGTTGAAGTGGCATTGTTTATAGTTACTTTCTTTTAGGGTAAATTTGGTAAATGGTTGTAAACAGTTTAAATTTGGGTTGTTTATGTTGAAATATATTGATTTCTACTTGGGGTTGAAACTATGTTTTGTGTAGTTCTTGTAATCAAATAAGGAAGTTGTGTAATAGTTAGGACTGTGTTTTATCATAGTGTTTTTATAACTAGTGTTATTGGAATGGGACGTTTGGACTTGGGATTTATTTATTTGGTTGGTTGTAAATGGTTATATTTAGTAATTTTTTGAAAGTATTTTTAAACTCTTGCTTGTACTTGGAAGCTCATGTTTGTGACTTTGGTTTGACTATAAATGGTTTAAATCATTAGTGTTGATTTCAACTTTTGATTTGGTAATATTATATGAGAATTTACTACTTGCTAAAAATAAGATTTTTGGTTGATTACAAAGATAGGGTTTTGACCTTTGTTGGTTGAGCTTCTTTCGTTTAAGCTTATTTTAAACTTATTTGGAACTTTAATCACTTTTGTAAGGCCTTGGTGGCATGCCACGTGTCCTAGAATCGTTTGGGCAGTTCTGGTGCATGACATTTAGTTGTATCAGAGCAGTAGGCTTAGAAACTTAGGTACGAGAGATGATGATTGAGAGTACAAGCTGATATTGAGCATGTGGATGCATTTCATAAATATATATGAGTAATTGCTGCTATGTTGTATTATAATATGTTGGCATAGCATGCAAGAAATTTATTTGAATTGACTGACAGGTAAGAAAATGGATCCGAATCGGGAACATTCACCTCATTGGAGGTTGGACCATTTAGAAGATGTGGTAAGTAACTTTGTAAGGGCAGTAAGTGATCGGGTACCTGCAAACCCACAGCAACGGACAGAATAGGGAGTCATTGAGCAATTTTATAAAAGGAAGCTGAGTCAATTCAAGGGAGGCCCAAATCCGCCACAAGCAGATCATTGGGTAATGGACATGAACCGTATCTTTCGGGCAGTAGAGTGTACAGACGGAGAAAAGATAATATGTGCTACCGACACTTTGAAGGGTGAAGCCCAAAACTGGTGGACAAATGTGATTGATCAAGGGGCACCAGAGACTTGGCACAGGTCTATAAAGGTTTTCTATAAGCGGTACTTTCTAGCATCCGTCAAGACACAGATAGGGCGAGAGTTTGCAAACTTACAACAAGGGGATATGACAATGAATGAGTATACAACAAAATATAATTGTTTGCTCCGATTTACACATCAAACAGTTCCAATGGAAGTGGATAGGGCACGAAAATTCGAGGAGGGACTATGGGATAATATTAGAAGCCGAGTGGATACACACCAACTCCAAAAGGTGGCTGATGTACAAGATGTTGCTTTGATAGCAGAAAGGCATATTGACAAATACAAACAGAGCCAACAAAATAAGCGGCCAACTAAGGGAAAAGGAAAAAAGGATAAGGTTTCTTTAAGAAGCCATTTTTGCAAGGTTTCAGTTCTAGCTTGGGAGTTTAAAGGGGAAGTTCCTTTTCTGGGGAGAGTCTCCCGCTATGTCCGACTTGTAATCGTCAACATGGAGGTGTATGCCATTTGACACTTGTATATAATATCTGTAGGCAGAAGGGGCATATAGCGAGGAATTGCTCACAAGTTCGAACTCAGAGTGTGGGGAGCATAAATCCAGACATGAGGGGGAAATGCTTTGAATGTGGATAGCCTGGACATCAAGCAAAAGATTACCCAACAAGACGACAGTGAGGGACAGGTTCTGTGGCATCAACTATGGCAAAACCAGGGACAAGTGTGGATAAGGGAAAAGGGTCAGAACAAAGACAAGGAAGGTATTTCCGTCTTAACACCGGGGGATGTTGTAGCTACCGATTCCGTGGTACCAGGTACATTACTCATTTGCTCATACCCGGTACATGTTTTAATAAATTTAGGATCAACACATTCTTTTGTTGCACATGAATTTGTTAGACATTTAGACAACATGTCAGAACCTTTAGGGTATGATTTATCAATATCGTTACCCTTAAGTAAACCTATGGTGACTTCATCAATATTTAAAGCATGTGAAATCAGGGTAAATTATAGGGTTTTGATAGTGAATTTAATTCCGTTGGCCGTTAATTACTTTGACGTAATATTGGGTATGGATTGGTTATCCATGAACCAATCAACTATTGATTGTGAATAGAAATGAGTTACTTTTTGACCAATGGGACAAGGGGAGTTTAGTTTTCAGGGAGCTGGTGTGGTAACACCACCATATTTGGTTTCAGTAATATAGGCCGGCAAGTTGTTGAAACAAGGTTGTCAGAGGTTCTTGTGCTTAATAATTGACACGCGGATCATAGGGACTAAAGTAAAAGATATTTCAATTGTACAGGAATTTCCAAATGTCTTTCCTGAAGATCTACCTGACATATTGGTCGAGAGGGAAATTGAATTTAATATTGAAGTAGCCTCAAGGTCTCAACCAGTATCGAAAACACCGTACAGAATGGCACCGGTGGAGTTGAAAGAATTGAAGATTTAGCTACAAGACCTTCTAGATAAGGGATTCATTTGACCTAGTGTATCGCCATGGGGTGCACCGGTCTTGTTTGTCAAGAAGAAAGACGGGACTATAAGGATGTGTATTAATTATCGGGAACTCAACAAGCTACCTATCAAGAATAAATATCTGCTGCCCAGAATTGATTACTTGTTTGATCAACTTCAAGGAGCTAATGTCTTTGCTACGATTGATCTGTGATCGGGTTACCATCAATTAAAAGTCAAAGAAGAGGATGTGGAGGAGACAACGTTCAGGACCCGTTGTGGTCATTATGAATTTCTTGTTATGCCTTTTGGAGTTACAAATCATCATTTATGGATTTAATGAATCGAGTGTTCAAAGACAGTTTGTCATTGTCTTCATAGATGATATCTTAATATACTCCAAGAGTGTAGAAGATCACGAGAGGCACTTACGGTTGGTCCTACAACGACTCCGTGAAAAGAAGTTGTTTGGAAAGCTGAAGAAGTATGAAATCTGGTTAATTGAGATAGCATTTTTGGGACACGTAATATCAAATGAGGGGGTATCAGTAGACCCGCAAAAGATTGAAGCTGTGGTCAATTGGAAGTCGCCAATAAGTGTTCCAGAAGTGCAAAGGTTCTTGGCATTAGCTAGAAATTACCGAAGGTTCGTGGAAAATGTTTCAAGAATTGCGATGCCAATGACACAACTTATGCGAAAAGATGTTCTTTTTGTTTGGAGTCCAGAGTGTGAGGAAAGCTTTGTTGAATTGAAGACTCGTTTAATGATGGCACCTATATTGACTATTCCTTCGGGGACTGAGGGGTTTGTGATATACAACAATGCTTCATACAGAGGTTTGGGTTGTGTTTAGGTGCAAAACAACAAGGCAATTGCCTATACCTCATGACAGTTAAGGCCACACGAAGTAAACTATCCGACTCATGATCTAGAGTTAGCGACAGTTATCTTTGCTTTGAAGATTTGGAGTCATATCTCTACAGGGAAAAGTATGCAATTTATACCAATCATAAGATTCTAAAGTATTTGTTTACTTAGTGGGATTTGAATATGAGACAGAGGAGGTCGTTAGAGCTAATGAAGGATTACGACTTGTCAATCCATAATTCAGGAAAAGCTAATGTCGTGGCCGATGCGCTGAGTCGAAAGTCTACAACCAATTTGGTTTATACTTTAAATTCATAAGCAAAGTTAATTTGGGAAATGGAGCAGCTAAAGTTGGAGGTAATTCCGAAAACCAAAGGTGCTTTAATTTCAGCTATTACTGTACAACCATCCCTATTTAATGCAATTCAAGCCAAACAGCTTCAAGATCCAATATTGAAGAAGATTTATGATGAGATACCTAAAGGTAAGCAACCAGAATTTACTTTTGAGAATGGTATATTGAGATTCAGGAATCGGGTTTGTGTACCCAATATAGATGGTATCAAGGAAGTAATTTTGGAAAAAGCACAAAATATGAGGTAGTCAATCCATCCGGGTAGTACTAAGATGTACCGTGATTTGCGAGAAATCTATTTGTGGTCAGGGATGAAATAGGAAGTACCTGAGCACATGGCAAAGTATGTAGCTTGCCAGAGGGTAAAGGTAGAACACCATAAACCAGCTGTGGATATCGCAATTTTCTTACCCACAGCCTTTTTATTTTAAAGTGATTTTTCAATTCAAAACGTAAAGAGTCGCCTCTTAATTTTTTTAAAGGAAAATTAAGAAACCATTTTAAAGCAAACTGATCTTTTAAGAAGCCAGAGACTTTCTAGGTCCAGGGATTATGGAATGAGAGGGGAAGGAGCCCGTCGAACTAAAACACCCCCTCTTATCCTATCTTGCGACAGGTCTCTACTTAACATCCTTTTAATCGAATTAATAATCTAAGCATGTCCTCAACTAATACATATGTATAAATATACATTACAAAAGTATGTCTAAAGGGTGTAAAATTGCAAGTGATAAAATATCATTCAAAAATCACATAATTCAAGTAGCAAGCAATATGATATGCAAATAGGGAGCTATAGAAACTTACCCGGGATCCATGCCGTGAATATCAAATGTGCAATACATACGAATAAAAACATCTTAAGAAAAGGTCTCTAATCATATATATTCACATAAGGCAAGATCCTAATTCTAGTGTGTCGCGCATGAGGTCATAAATTCAATAAAATCAAGGAATTAAATAAACTAGAGAAATGGTTGAGAAATTGTACCTCAAAGGCGCTACAAAACAAAGGTTAGTCCACATACTTTTAGAAAGAATGTATCGTATCTAATAATTGTTCCTAAACGTCTAGCTTAATTCTATCATGTAAAAGAAATAACGCAATTATGAATTCTAATACCAATCTACAGGGATGAATGTGTATGATTACATAGATGTGACAAGAATGAGCTATTGGATTATTCCTTGATTTGTATCGTTCAGCCTCTGTATTTGAGCTTAACTAATCATTATTAATACATGCTTTAAGCCTTAGGTCATGGAAAGATCATTTGGACCATTATTTGCAAGATACATTAAAATTATGATAGAATTCTAAAAATTGCTGAGAGCAGATCAGAACATCAAAGAAATAAAAAGCATGCTTTCCATGGTTTGATCTTTATGATTTTTAGACACAAGATGCCCCTGTGAGTCTAGTTTACCCAAAAAGAAAATCAAAGTTTCAACGGTTAGATCTCTGGGAATTAGACAAACACTAAACATCACTGAAGGACTTACAACTCTCCGTCCAGAGTTTTTGTATGATTTTCTAAAACTAGAAAAAAAAATCATAAATGCTTTGATCTTTTTAGGGTAGCTTCCTAACTTCTTCTTGGAAATTGCTACCATAGTCTGAAATGAACTCATTCGGGACTCCATATTTGTAAATTATGTTCTTTTCTATGAAGCTCACCACATACTTGGCCTTCAAAGTGGCGTATGACGCTGCCTCTACCCATTTGGTGAAATAATCAATTGCCACGATTATGTATCGGTGTCCATTGGATGCCTTTCGAACTATCTCACCGATGATATCAATACCCCAAACAGAGAAAGGCCACGGCATGTTCATGCTATAGAGCTAGGAAGGTGGAGTATGCATTATATTTGCATGGTTTTGACACTTATGGCATTTTCGGACGTACTCACAGTAGTTTTTGTCCAAAGTGGTCCAGTAATACCCCTGTCGAATTATCTTCTTGGCCAGCATATATCCATTCATGTGGGGCCCATAAACTCCATGTATTTCTTCCATCATTCTCCTAGCCTCGCTTCCATATAAACACTCCAGATTGAACCTGGTATACGATTTCTTTCACAACTTATCCTCATAGATCATAAATTGGGCGTAGAACCTTCGGATCGCCTTTCTGTCCTTCTCTGAAGTTCCCTCGGGGTATTCTCCTTTCTTAATGAAATTCCAAATATCCACATACCAAGGCAACTCACCTCCTTTCTCTATCGTTGCGATCATCTCGAATGAAGGTTAGTCTCTGATTTCTATGGATAACGGTATCATGGTGACTCTCAATATCATTTAGGCCAAGATTGCTAGGGAATCGACTAACTGGTTCTCTTCATGGGGAAGGTAGTAGAACGTTATCTTTTTGAACTGTACTTTTAGGCTCTCTAGGTAGTCATGCTAAGGCCTCAACTTCTCATGCTTCACCCTCCAATCACCTCGCACTTGGGATATGATCAAGTTAGAGTCTCCAAAAATGTCGATCCTTCCAACTTTTAGGGCTAAGGCTGCTTCCATCCCAATTATGCAAGCCTCGTATTCGGCCGTGTTGTTGGTTAAATCATACTTAAGCTTGATGGCTAACGGGGTAGGTGTCCCATCAGGTGCCATGAGGATGATTCCAATCACATAGCCTAGTTGGTTGGCGGCTCCGTCGAAATACATCTTCCACAGATCCTCTTTTAACTCCACTACCCCTTCATCGGGAAACTTGAACTCCCCTTTCTCCTCAGATTCTACGACAAGGTCGGCTAGGTATTCAGCAACGGCTCTTCCTTTAACAGATTTAGAAGTGACATATCTGATATCGAATTCAGCTAGCATCATGGTCCAACAGAAAATTCTACTGGACAAGGCAGGCTTTTCGAACAAGTATTTGAGCGGGTCCATTCGGGAGATTAGGACAACGAGAAAGGCTAACATGTAATGCCTAAGATGATGGGTACACCAGACTAGGGCCCAACAGGCTTTTTCTAAAGGTGAGTATTTCAGCTCGTATCTGGTCATCCTCTTGCTCAAATAATAAATGGCTTTTTCCGTATGCCCCTCTTCCCATTCTTGGGCCAACATACACCCCATTGAATCCTCGGACATAGAAAGGTATAGTAGTAGAGGTCTCCTGGGTGAGGGTGGTGACAGGACAGGTGGGTTTTGGAGGTAGGTTTTGATCTTATCAAAAGCTTGTTGACATAGGGTATCCCATTTGAACTTCTCTCCTTTTTTGAGTAACCTAAACAACGGGTCACAGGTTAAGGTGAGCTTCGAGATGAAACGACTTATGAACTGTATTCTACCCAGAAATTCCCTTAACTCTTTTTTGTTCTTGGGCGGCTGCATTTTGACTACGGCCTTTATCTTGGTCGGGTCCACCTCTATCCCTCTTTGAGTGATGAGAAACCCCAACAACTTTTCGGTAATGACCCCGAAGGTGCACTTCTGGGAGTTCAACCTCATTCTGAATTCCCTCAACCTCCAGAAGAATTTTCTTAATGCCTCTAAGTGACCTCCCCTTTCCTTAGATTTTACAATCATATCGTCCTCATACACCTCTACCTCCTTATGGATCATGTCGTGCAATAGCGTAGTAGCGGCCCAGTGATAAGTTGCTCCTGCATTTTTTAGCCCAAATGGCATCACCATATAGAAGTATGTCCCCCATGGTGTGACGAAAGTGGTTTTCTCCCTATCTTCGAGCGCCATTAGAATCTGGTTGTACCCTGAGAACCCATCCATAAAAGATAGGAGTTCATGCCCCGTCGTATTATCCACTAACACATCAATGTGAGGTAAAAGAAATCGTCCTTAAGGCTGGCTTTGTTCAGATCCCGAAAGTCGACACAAATCTTAACACGACTGTCCTTTTTCGCGACAGGTACTATATTGGCGATCCATTCTGGATACTTGGTGACCATTAAGAATCTGGCTCTCAACTGATTTTCAACTTCCTATTTGACTTTGAGTGCCCATTCAGGCCTCATTCGCCTCAATTTTTGTTTTACAGGTTTAGAATTAGGGAAGACGGGGATGTGGTGTTAGACTATTTCTGGATCAATGCCTGGTATATCATTATAAGACCATGCAAAAACATCTTTGAATTCACTTAAAAGTTTGATTAATTCTTTGCTTTCTTCTTTGCTAAGTGTAGAGCCAATAAAAACATTTTAAGGATTATCTTCATTTCCTAGATTGATCGTTAGAGTGTTCTTAGTGATTTTATATGCAGATTCTTATTCTTTTTCAATTAACTTTTGCAATTCATCTGGTATTTCATGATCATTACATTCATCACATTCATTAAGCGCATTCGAGTAGGCAGAATTGGTCATGCTTTCATCGATTTTCTTTGGAGCAATTACAACAGACATAGAAATTGAAAGATGCCTCATTTGGTCCATTACAAACTCTGGGTGTGGGGAATACCTATCACTAGACTCAAAGACCCACTCTTTCTTGCTTTCTCCTCCCAGATCGGTGATGAAGCACTCTTCTAGTTCCTCTGTCTTGATAATCTCTTCCATTTTTGGTTTCTCGGGTTTTCCCATGTCATTCTCCTTGCCTTGAACCTCTTCTACTAATCCCTCACCGTGTTCTTTTCATCCTTGTGTTCCATGACCCCTTCTTGGCCCGTTCCCTTAGCTTCTATGCTTTCCTCACCCAACAGGTTCTTCATGACTGAGTCATCTAGCGCACCAACCCAATCTTTTACAGTAGCTGACTTCACGGGTACCTGTAGGTATGGATCCTGATACTTAGAGAATTCATGGGGGAAGAAGATCTCAAACCTAGGCTTACTACATTTGTCCTTCCGATCTACCCACGGTTTTGGGAAGCCACAAAAGGGGAAATCCTCTCCCTCCTTCACAAAGTATTCGTTGAGCATTTTCTGGTATGGAGTCATCGGCACATCGGCAGCCTTTTTCTTTTCCTTTAAATCCTTCTTGGACGGTTGATAGCCCAGACCATGAGTGTGAGTTTGAGTGGCGATCTTTGGAAATTTTGGTAGACCTTGATGATTCTTACCCAATCCCATGGCTGGGAAAAAATCCATCTTCTTCATGATACCAGCGACCAACGGACTCGCATATTGATCGAAATACAATGGTAGGAACTCTCTCGGTTTCTCTCCCTCCGACATATTAATGAATTCGAACCCTCCCAAACCTGTTTCCTCTTCTTGGAATTGTACTTCCAAAACTGGTGCACTTGATGAAGCTTCAGACAGACAAACCCAACTATCCCTGAGAATATCACAGACCTTGCTCTTCCAGACACACTTGACTTTATGATGAACTGTAGACGGTATGGCGCCCAGACTGTCTAGCAATGGCGTTTCTAGCAGTAGGTTAAAAGAAGCAGGTATGTCGATGACCTAAAATTCGGCTTCTTTTTCCACAGGCCCGACAGCTAGATGAAGGAGAATTATTTCCATGACTGTTCTCTGAGTGTTGTCGTACGCCCATACCGTCTACTCAGATGCTATGAACATTGTTTCATCCAAACCCATGCGCTTAGCTGTTTGGAACGGACACATGTTTAGAACGGATCCATTGTCAACAAGACAGGCAGCTACAGTGTTCCCTAAGCATTCAACAGTGACATATAGCGATTTATTGTGAACAGGCCCTCCCGGAGGTAGGTCGTCTGATAAGAAGGAAATAGCCAGAGTCAAAATTCTACTGATCATTCCCACGAGGTCTTCTATTATTGTGTTGATGGAAACGTCAGATTGGTTCAAAGCATCCAAGACTGCCTGCCTGTGACATTTTGAAGCGATCAGTAAGTCCCAAACAGTGATGTTAGCCTGAGTTTTCTTCAATTGTTTCAGGACCCTGTCTTCCTCTGCTTCTTCATCTATTTTTCCTTTTCCCTTGTCTAGATCCCTCCCCAGGTGATCTTCCTCCAGTTCATGCCGCTTGAAGTGTCTCCCTAACCAGGTTAGATGACTGACTTCTTCTCTCATCCACAAATTTTCGGCCTCCGAAACCTTTCCCAAACTCTCATTTTCGGTTCCCACCACTTCATCACTCTTGTACCACAAATCATCCTCTATCTGATCTATATTGCCCTTTTCCTGAACCTACCAATCCATCTGTTCTGCTTTTTCCTCTTCACATCCCTTTGAAGCACCCTCCAAAGTACATATTTTCAGATTCTCCATCAACTGATAAGGCCTTCTTAGTGTCCTAGCCCTAGTGATTAGCCTAGATGGATCGAAAACGGTTTCTTTTATCCCCAAGAAATAGAGGCCTTACAGTGGTGGTACAACATGGTGGTTTGGTAGTGGATTTCTTGTGACATTCGGAGCTCTGGTGGGCGGTTCTGATATCACCTTGTTATCAATAAGATCTTCGATTTTGTGCCTTAACCTCATGCACCGATCCATCAAGTGGCCCTTCTGTTGGTGAAATTTGCAAAAGAGATCCCCTTGAAAACTTGGCAGAAGTGGATTTGGTAGAGGTTGAGGTTCCAACTGACGGAGGTGCCCTTTAACTAATAGCCTATCGAGAGCAGTTGATAGTGATACTCCCAGATTTGAGAATTTTCTCGGTGCTTTGTCCCTCCCCTTTCCTTGGTGTTATGTCAAATTTCCTCTTTGGCCCGATCAGTGCGTTGACATCGGTGGGGCCAGAGTGACCCCCTGACTGTCCTCCATTGGACCCATAGTTCGGTTTTCTGTATTTGTTCAGCTGTTCTTCCTTCTTAATTGTCCCCTCTTGGATTGCATCCTCTATTCTCGTTCTCACATCAAAAACTTCAGCGAAAGTGTTGATCGACTGGAATCTCATCTTCTCTTGGTAGACAGGCTGGAGGTTTTTCATCAACATTCGGATCTGGTCCTTCTCGGACGGCTCTATATCATCTTAGCTGCGTTTCCCCTCCATCTGCTCAAATATTCGGCAAATGATTCATTGTTTTCCTGCGTAGTGGTCTCTAAATCTCGGACTATGAAATCTAGGTCTTGATTGTACTAATATTGCGCCACGAATGCTTTAATCATTTCTTCCCAGACCCGGGTTTTGCTTGGCTCAAGAGTGAGGTACCAGGATAGGGCGGCTCCAGTTAAAGTGTGCTGAAATAAGACGGCCATCATGGTAGTGCTCAGCCCGCTCGGTTGGAAAGCCCTGATACACATTCTCACATAGCTGCGTGGATTTCCTGTTCTGTCAAACTTATCAAAAACTAGCATTTTAAAACCAACAGGCGGCGTCTCACGGACCCCATCGTACAACACTTTTATTCCATCAGGTAAATATCGACCCCTTGAGCTTTACGCATCACCCTTTCCAGCTTCTCTATCTTTTCAGTCATTATCCTCTCTTTGTTAGTCTTTTCCCTTTCTACTCTCTCCCTATCTGCTCTAGGAATCTCGACTCTTGGCATCTCTGTGTCTTCGTACCAACCCTCTTCCCTAACTGGCGGATCTTTATTTGGTGGGTTCACTACTGGTGGTGGGCATGCTATCACTTCTATCATGACCATCATTCGATTCATATTCTCAGCCCGTCGCCTCATCTATTCTGCCTGTTGTTCTACCAATGTTCTTAACTCTGCTACTTCCCCATCGTTCCTTTCATCTGCCATTTCACTGTCTTCTCTTCTCCTTACTAACCTTGTAATGGGACTTCTAAACCAAGTCATACCCAAACTGGATGCTATTTTTACCCTACAAAAGAAAGATGTTTTTCAAAAGTCCCTTTTTATTTTCTTCATTTTTATCAAAATTTATCATATACATTTTGAAAGACTTTTGGTGGGATGTTCATATTTCACGCGGATGTAATGCCTGTGTGCTTGTGTGCCTACTCTATATGCAGAAGAAAGGAAAATTCTAATCCTAACACATAAACACATAAGATCCTTATTCATGTTAAGTGCGCCAATTTCTCCTTTCATTGTGATCTTCACTACCCTCTCAAAGGTTGGATATTCAAAAAAATTTCAGAATTCCTTTGAAAGTCATTTCTTTAAATGATGAGATCTTTCCAAAAAAATTCTCAAGGATTTTGAATCTTTTATTTAAAAATGAGGATGTGAGAACACATTTTAACAAAGTTTGTTTTGAAATTTTTAATCGAAAGGTAAACTCAAAAGATTTTTCGAAAGGGTGATTGAAAACATTGGGAAAAGATATTAAAAATCTGTTTGCTTTTAACGATGGATTTAAAAATTCTTTGGGCAGAAGGATCACATGATCGGATTACCACCGTACTTTTTATGAATTTGGATACATACAAGGTCAATGATGCTTAGCTAAACATGATAGAAGAGATGTAATCTTATAATCAAAATCTAGCATATTCCCAAATGTCATGGGACATGAAGAGGAATTGCTCGAAAGTGATTAAGAGTTTACTTGTCTCGTATTAAGTGAGGATCGTCATCATCTCAAGTAATCCCTTTCTGGGCACACAAAATTCCCTAGCATATAACCCTAATCAAGAATTGATTTCCCTATGATTGAAAGGTTCTACAGAAACTATCGTGCAAAGGCTGGGTTTTGGTCAAATAAGGGACCCTTGACACACCCTCGATAGGATGCTTTATATACCAACACATGGTACAAGATCAAGGGTGATCACACAGTCCCATGATGGCTTGACCGACCGGGTTACCCCGAGCCTCCAAGGTCATAGTTTTGTGCAATCGACTGGTGGGACATGCAAGTGAAATGTAACAGGCACACAAAGATTAATTAATTTGATTAAAAGGATGTTTTTCAAGTCTAATCCTCGAGTGAACCCAAAATAAAAAATTCCGATCTGCGAAACCAGAGATTCTGGGTTTGATCCCCAGTAGAGTCGCCAGATTGTGGATTTCGCAATTTTCTTACCCATAGCCTTTTTTATTTTAAAGTGATTTATCAATTCAAAACGTAAAGAGTCGCCACTTAATTTTTGTAAAGGAAAATTAAGAAATCATTTTAAAGCAAACTGATCTTTTAAGAAACCAGAGACTTTCTAGGTCCGGGGATTTTGGAATGAGAGGGGAAGGAGCCGGTCTGACTAAAACACCCCCTTTCATCCTATCTTGCGATAGGCCTCTACTTAACATCCTTTTAATCGAATTAATAATCTATGCATGTCCTTGACTAATACATATGTATAAATATACATTACAAAAGCATGTCTAAAGGGTGTAAAATTGCAAGTGATAAAATATCATTCAAAAATCACATAATTCAAGTAACAAGCAATATGATATTTAAATAGGGAACTATAGAAACTTACCCGTGATCCATGCCGCGAATATCAAATGTGCAATGCATACGAATAAAAATATCTTAAGAAAAGGTCTCTAATCACATATATTCACATAAGGCAAGATCCTAATTCTAGTGTGTCGCGCATGAGGTCATGAATTCAATAAAATCAAGGAATTAAATAAACTAGAGAAAGGGTTAAGAAATTGTACCTCAAAGGTGCTACAAAATAAAGGTTAATCCACATCTTTTAGAAAGAATGTATAGTATCAAATAATTGTTCCTAAACGTCGAGGTTAATTCTATCATGTAGAAGAAATAACACAATTATGAATTCTAATACCAATCCACAGGGATGAATGTGTATGATTACATAGATGTGACAAGAATGAGCTATTGGATTATTCCTTGATTTGAATCGTTCATCCTCTGTATTTGAACTTAAATAATCATTATTAATACATGGTTTGAGCCTTAGGTCATGGAAAGATCATTTGGACCATTATTTGCAAGATATATTAAAATTATGGCAGAATTCTAAAAATTGCTAAGAGCGGATCAGAACTTCAAAGAAATAAAAAGCATGTTTTCCGTTATTTGATCTTGATGATTTTAGGCACAAGATGCCCCTGTGAGTCTAGTTTCTAACCCAAAAAGAAAATCAAGGTTTCAACGGTTAGATCTCTAGGAATTGGACAAACACTAGACATCACTTAGGGACTTACAACTCTCCGTCCAGAGTTTTTGTATGATTTTCTAAGACTAGAAAAAAAATCATAAATGCATTGGTCTTTTTAGGGTAGCTTCCTAACATATTAAACTCTATAGAAAAATTTATTTTGGGCCAAGAATGCTTGATTAAGGCTCTGATTCACTCATTTTAAAAACGTGTTACTGTTCTGAAACTCTAGACAAATTGTGGTTGTCTCACAAAACTCATGACCAAACCACTTTAAACATAAAATCCCCTTAAAACAAAAATCACACTGGTAGAACATTAAGTTATAAACATTTTCCCATTGGTATCATTCAATCCTAACGGTTTGATATTGAACTAAAAAATCCTTGATCAAAGGTGGTCATTGAATTCACTGCACCGTTTATTCAAGTTCAACTTAGTTGGTTAATTCCAACTACTAAACCATGAAGTTGGGCTTAATCCAAACTACTTCTCCTGCCATTTGATGGTCATTGGAGACTAAAGACATACATGTTTGTAGATTTTGATGAAGTATTAAATGAACTTCACAAAATCCCAAAACAATGAACTCAAACTTATGGACAAAAGCTTTGATTCATATTATTACTCCTACCACTTGATGGCCATGGAGGCTAAAGACACACACACATGTAAATTTTAATGAAGTATGAAGAGCTTCACGAAACCTAAGAATAGGATTAGCCTAAGCCATAGAGATGGACTTAAACTAAGCTACTTCTCCTACCATTTGATGGTCATTGGAGATTAATAACACTTAAACTTATGGGTTTTATTGAAGTATAAGGAACTTCACAAAACCTCAAAATAATGAGCTCAAACTATGGATGATGTTTGGACTCATTGACTCAACATACTAAAATCAACCTCAATCCCTTCATGAATCATAAGTTCATAAGAATATTAAGGGATTCTAAACACAAAGATTCAAGTAAGACATTGAAAGTTTCATGAATCTAGGAAATAAACATAATCAAAGAAAAGGGACCAAGGTTTTATTTCAAGATTTATTTAAGCTTTAAACACTAAACCATTTTGATCCAATCTAATGAGATGAAAGCTCAATCACAATATATATATGGTGTGTGATGAAATGAGGTGGGAAGAGAGGTTTTGAAAATGTGTAAAAGGTCCTAGGTATCTAAATATTGTGATTGAGCTACTAATAAACTAATTATTTTAGAGTTTTACCTCTAAGTATCCTCAACTTCTTGGCTTCTTTAAGACCTTCCAAGTGATGATCAAACTCTTCTTCCAACTCTACTACTCTTTCTCTATTTAGAAAATTTTTGAAGGAGAATCAATATTGGGATGCTAACATTCTGATATTCTACTCTTTAATAATAGGATATACACCTTCTATATATAGGCAATCATTAGAGGGTTATTTTGGGAAATTCGCAGCCAAAATCCAAATTCCCACCACCTTATGATGGTATAAACCGACCTACTTTTGGACAGACTATCACAAAAATGCGGCACTCCCTGGAGATGGAAGCGGCACTCACTGAATGCCGTTTCGGCACTCACTGGCTGCCGGAGCAGCACTCAATGAAAGCCGATGCGGCACTCATAGAATGGCGCAGACAACTCCTTGCACTGCTGTTTTCTTTGTGAAATCGTGGCACTTGGTGAAATTCGTGGTAAGTATAGATTGCCACCCGGCACTTCATAGAGTGTCGCAACGGCAACCTGTGACTGCCGCAGCGGTAACCCGTGACTACTGCAGCTTTGCCACATGCCATTTTCTTTTGTTCTCACTTTTTTCTTTTTGTTTTGAATTGAAAGAGCCTTTGGAAGAGCTTGAATCATCTTTGGAAGTCTTGGGCTAATCGGACGCTTGTCATCATCGGATCTTAGAGGTAATACTCCCCTTCATCCGACGTTTGTTCAAAATTGGGGTGTCTACACCAGCGAAAAAATTGGAACCATTACCTATACAAAAATGAAAATGGAAAAATATCACAGTGGACTTCGTGGGAGGTTTATCAAGATCTATAAAGTTAAACGATAGTGTATGGGTAATTGTTGATCGATTGACCAAGTCGGCACATTTTTTACCAATCAAGACCAATGATCCAAAGAAATTAGCTAAATTATATGTTCAAGAAATTATGAGACTCTATGAAGTTCCAGTATCTATAGTCTTTGATCGAGATAGTGCATTAACATCAAGATTTTGGTAAGGAATGCAAAAAAGTGATGGGTACAAAATTGAGTTTTAGCATAGCCTTCCATCCTCAAACTGATGGACAATCAGAATGTGTAATTCAGATACTTGAAGATATGCTTCGACTTTGTGTTTTTGGATTTTAAAGGTGATTGGGAAGAGCACTTGCCATTGGCTGAATTTGCTTATAATAATAGTTAACAATCCAGTATTGGGATGGTGCCTTTTGAGGCTTTATATGGGCGTAAGTGTTGCTCTCCACTTTGTTGGACTGAAATTGGGAAAAGAAGATTGATAAGGCCTGAAATTGTTCTGCGAATCACAGAAAAGATAAAGACAATACAACAACGGCTTCAAACAGCCCAAAGTAGATATAAAAGCTATGCAGATGTTAAAAGAAGATCGATAGAGTTTGAAGTTGGGGATTTTATTTTTCTGAAAGTATTACCTTCAAAGGATATTATGAGGTTTAGGAAATGTGGGTAGTTGAATCCAAGGTATGTTGGGCCATTTAAGATCATTGACAGATTTGGACCAGTAGCCTATCAGTTGGAGTTGCCACTGGAGTTGGCTAATGTACACAATGTATTTCATATATCAATATTAAGAAGATTTGTATCGGATCCAAAAAAGTGATTATTCCAAAGCCGTTGGAAGTCAGGGAAGACTTGACATATATCGAGCATTCAGTCAAGATTCTTGACAGGAAAAAGCATGTTTTGTGGACAAAGACTATTTCCTTAGTTATGGTGCTATGGCAAAATCATTCTATTGAGGAAGCCACATGGCAAAGAGAGGATGAGATGAAAGAGAAGTATCCATTCTTGTTCGAAACTTGAGGTACTACGAGTTTAGGGACAAACTCCTTTTTAAGGAGGGGAGAGATGTGACACACGCTCCTGTGGTTTATATATTTAATTTTGCTTTAGCATGCATAATCATGAGTTAAGATTAATTAATGTGTTATGTGACACTTATTGGAGGTGAGATTAACCAACTAAGTTGATTATGGGTGTCCAGTTGGGAACCCAGTTATAGTCAGTATGGCAATCCCAAGTCGGGATATGTGTTGATGGGTCCCAGTTGAGATGGGGCATTATATGTGGAACACCCTATGTGCCTAAATGTTTATTAAGGTTTAAATGATTTATTATTTTTATTGTTAATAATATCATGTTATTACGTGATGACCACCTTTGGGGTCAATAAGGGGTACCTTTGTGAGCACGAATTAAACACGTTGCATAATTAGTAGGCTAATTAGCAACTTCATATAATTATATGTGACCACCTATGGGACCCATGGGAGACATAGACAAAGACCCATTTAGGTTTGGGATAGATTTAAAATGGTTTCATAACTGGTGGTCAATCTTTTAGAAGATTGCAGAAGACATAACTTTTTCTTGAGTAAACCGTTCGGCAAAAAAAAAGGGAAAAGTGGGTTTTGCCACCTTTGACGTCGATTGACTGACTAAACGATGTCCAATCTCAAAACAGGACATATATTCGGACTCCTGGAGGTTAAACTAGCATTTTGGTACTAATTTGGTTGAGTTTTATGATAGTTTTTTTGCTACCCATTTTGGGGTTTAAGCTCATAACTTGTAAGTTTTGTATAAGATTTGTACCTGGTTCTTAGTAGGACTTTAATCTCAAGATTAGGAGCAAAACCTAAGAGATGAGTGATGTTAATTTTGATGTTTGGATGATTTCCATGTTGTGTTCAATTGTAATGCCAAATCATGCCTAATTAGCTTAACCTAGCTTATTTAGTTTATTATTGGGCAAAATTCATGTGGTTAAATTAGGCTCAATTTGATTGTGAAAGCACGGTGTGATGTTTAAATGAACATGTTGAGTTGCCTATTTGGGTCAATGGAATTGCTAGTTCTATACCACCATGAGATAATCTTTGTGGTGACGACTACGGCTGCAAGAGGCTTATGGGACCGCATATGTGAGGACAGGGGTCATGACTAGTCACATGGGCTTGGGGAGTGGAGCCGCGAGCTAGCCGACAGTGGTGGGAGTAAACTAGTTATTGCCAAAGACTATAGTTTTGTGTAATATGTTGAATTGAGCATGTTCATTATCGACATCCATGATTAGCATTATTCACTAAGCATAGAGCTTATATATTGTAGTGGTTATTGAATAACCATCGTAGGTGATTGTGGCGAGGAATCGGGGAAGTGAGCTAGATGCTAGCTTGTGGACTTTAGGAGTTGAAGTGGCATAGTTTATAGTTACTTGCTTTTAGGATAAATTTGGTAAATGGTTGTAAACAGTTTAAATTTGGGTTGTTTATGTTGTAATATATTGATTTCAACTTAGGGTTGAGACTATGTTTTGTGTAGTTCTTGTATTCAAATTAGGAAGTTGTGTAATAGTTGGGATTGTGTTTTATCATAGTGTTTTTATAACTAGTGTTATTGGAATGGGACATTTGAACTTGATATTTATTCGTTCGGTTGGTTGTAAATGGTTATATTTTGTACTTATTTTAAAGTGTTTTTAAACTCTTACTCGTACTTGGAAGCTCATTTTTGTGACTTTGGTTTGCCTCTAAATGGTTTAAATCATTAGTGCTGATTTCAACTTGTGATTTGGTAATATTATATTAGAATTTCTTACTTGCTAAAAATGTGATTTTTGGCTGATTACAAAGACAGGGTTTTGACCTTTGTTGGTTGAGCTTCTTTCATTTAAGCTTATTTTAAACTTATTTTGGTACTTTAATCAACTTGTGTAAGGCCTTGGTGGCGTGCCACGTGTCCTAGAATTGTTTGGGCGGTTCCGGAGCGTGACAGTCAGTTTGTCAAGTTTTATAGTTGAGGGGGTGTTATTATAATTTACCTATAAAAAGGAGATAAAAAGCAAGCCGGTGCTGAGTGCCCTTCTGGGAATACGTCCTCATTTTACTACCGTCCATAACCGTTTAATTCAATTCAATTCAAGTTGCCTAATGCTATATGTTACGTTGAAATATATAGCCCGTTAATTAGCCGGTTTAACTGTGCATATGTCTATACATATCACATGTTTAATTCATTTCTTCACTGAAAATGAACTCAATATCAGTATAAATAGGGTACGGTACGTTTGGATTGAACAGGATTGTGAATTAAGCTATTGAAAATAGTTCATTATGTATGTATTTAATTATTTAAAAATATAATGTTTAGTCCCTGATACCCCACTCTTTTAAAAATTGATTCATCCTCAAATCTATGTACAATAATTAGTTCCTAATTACAATTATAAACTAGAGATTAGTCCTTTCCCCCAAATTTGTATCTTTTTTATGGACAAAATTGCCCTTGCCATAAAATATGTATATATATATATACCATCACCACATCACGGCATGAATTTAGGAGTTTCAATTTGACCCCAAATAATTGATTATATCTCCGTCTCTCTCTTACGATCTCTCTCTCTCTCTCTACCTATCTCTATCTCACTCTCTCTCTCCCTATCACGGTCTGTATCTCTCTCTCTCTCTCTCTCTGTCTCTCAAGTTAGAACATGCACTAATCATACACACAAAGCTGCAATCATTAGGCGGTGACCATCACGTTGCAATTGCCTAAAACAATCAAGTGCCTCCTCAAAGTACTCATCATTTTCGGAATACCCAGAAACCATTGTATTCTAAATTAAGAACCAAGTCCAGCTCAAAATTTTCTTGAAACACCTTTCTACAATCCGATATATCACCTCATCACATCGAATACAAATCAATCAATCAATCTCATGGAACCCTATTTTGATCAAGTGAGCATAAAATTGATGCCCAGTGGTTTCTAGCTTTGAACGTTTCAAATTAGTATTTTGGGGAAAGGGACTCTCGGAACATCATAGGCAGTGCTTGAGGAGGGGGTGACGGTGATGGTGAAGAGACTCATATGTCTATATCTATATGTGTATGTATATCCATGTGTATTGTTACTGCATTTCAGTGATTTGAGAGTTTGTATATGAATTTTTGTCAGTGTGAGAAATTTCTCACAAAGTGTGGAGTTTTACTTTTGAGTTTTGAAGGTGAGAAATTTATTTTTATTTGGTGAGAAATTTCTCATCAAATCCTTTAAAAAATGTGAGAGATAGTTTGTGTATGAATTCTTGTTAGTGTGAGAAATTTCTCACAAAGTGTGGAGTTTTACTTTGGAGTTTTGAAGGTGAGAAATTTATTTTTATTTGATGAGAAAATTCTCATCAAATCCGTTAAAAAATGTGAGAAATTTCTCATTATAATAGATAAAATTTCTCACATATGATTAGTGATGCCTTTTAAAGTGACAAATTTTGCATTATGATTAAAACTTAGAAGTGAGAAATTTCTCACGCATAATTTTTCTCTATTAATTCTCTCTCTCTCTCTCTCTCTCTATATATATATATATATATATAACATCTAGGCTTTGAATTTCAAAATCCTGATTTATAGGGGCGGGGGTATTTTGGTCCTCAAAATAAATGAGGGACTAATTCTTAAGTTTGGTTATACTAGGGACCAATTTCTAGAAAGGGTGACTATAATGGACTATATATTAAATATCCCTTAATTAATTGGTGGTATTTGGTTGTCAAAAGTAACAAATTGAAAAATTAACATATTTTAAATTATTATAGAAACGTTACATAAGGTAATTTCTCCAAAAACATTAAATGCCCTAACTCAAGGTAGAGAAATTCAGTCTTGACCAGGGGTAGATCTAATGTAGGGCAAGGGGGACTCAAGCCCCTCTCCCCCTTGATTTTAGAAAATTTTCATATATATCCTAAAAATACATAAATTTTTTCATTTAAGACCCCCAATCAAATTTAAAAGTTTCCTATTTTACACTTAAACCCCCTCCCAAGTATGAAAAGCTCAACTTCTTGGTCTCAATTTGTAGTGACAAAGTGTCATTTTATTGTACCTTTGATGCCAATCAGTATTAACTTTCTAATTCCTTCATCCATTCAAAAAATATGTGTGAATAGACCCAAAAAAAATTCGCCTTGGGGGACCCCCCATAAACTCGCTACCCTTTTCACCCAACCAAACCCCCCCCCCCCCCCCCCTAACTCCAAATTCCTAGATCCGTCCCTAGTCTTGACATCTCTTGTTGCAAGTCTTGAGACATTAATTCTTATGCTTTTTTCTATTGTCGAGTCACGGTGACATGGTGTTGGTGAGTTTCTCTCTCCACTCTCTAAAGTAATCATCTTTTATACATTAAATACATATGGACATACATATATGCGCACACCTATTTGGATAAGGTAGCTAACTAACCAAACAACGCATGAAATTATTTTTAGTCATGTAACGAATTTTGTATTTTTTATTTTTGGGAAAAGGTAAATTTACAAATTTAGAATCAACTAATTTGAAATAGGAAGTTTGATCCAATGCATTTTCCCCACTAGTTCACTTGCAATTTCACTGATAAATTAACCCTTGTAAATAATACTTACAGTATGCATTATTAACAAGCAATTTGCCGTAAATGGCCAAAATGAAGAAAATTTGCGAATTTAATAATTCAACTATCTGTCCCTAGCTACCATTTTTCTCAAGGTTTTTCTTATTAGCCAAAGAAAGCAAATTATGTGTTTTCATCAATGTTTCTTTCCTTTTTGACTTTCTCTCTCATTAAATCCATAAACAGAACAAAGCCTAAAAGACTCCTTCGAAATCCGAATCAATCTAAAATATTTTGGAATTTAGAAACTAACCATCCTGAGGGATATATGGTGGTGTACAAGTGGTTTTAATATCTTAAATTCCTCATGATCCTGGGTGAATTATAGTCCAGTTTCAAGATACTGCTTGTAACGTTATGGAAGAAGCTCTACTTCAAATGTAGTCTAGTTCATCAAACTATTCATGTTGTGTGAAAAAAGTTGAAAGACTTAGGCTCTGTTTGGTTGATAGATTCTGTGAGAGAAAACAAAAGAAAAAAAAAACCCTTAGCCAAAAATTTTTAAATTTCTAAAATATCATCATTATATATATATATTTACACATAAGATATTCTGCCTATGCTTTCGTGCCAATTCTCCAATTGATTTCTCTAATTTTGGTATTTCTCTGTATGTTGTCTTTTACGGTAATTGCATAGTTAGTCAAATACCATAATATCACTTTAGTATACCATAATTACTCGTAAATGTATATAGTTACATAAGCATATATTGATTTGTGTTCGGTAATTATGTCATTTTAGACAATAATTACATTCAAGTTAACTAATAATTACATTCATATCAACTTTTGAAATTTTATTTAACATAATGACGATGTAGACACCCCGATTTTGACCAAATGTCGAATTAAGGGGAGTGTTACCTCCAAATCCGATGATGACAATGTCCAAACTAATCTAGGACTTCCAAAGGTGATTCAAACTCTTCGAAAGGCTCTACAATTCAAACGAAAAAAAGGAAGAAGAAAAAAAAAGAGAATAAGAGAAAACGGCACATGACACATTTCACGGCAGTCACGGGTTGCCGGTGCGGTACTCTTTGATTGCCGTACAGCAGTTAGTAAGTGCCATAACGGCCCTCACCGATAGCCGCAAAATTACATTAAATGCCACAAAAATCAGAATTCCAAAAAAGACGGCAGTCCGTTGAGTTGTCTGCGGCAATCATTGAGTGCCGCATCGGCATTCAGTGAATGTCACGCCGGCAATCAGTAAGTGTCGTTCAGGCACTTATTGAGTACTGCTTCCATCTCTGTTGAGTGCCGTGTTTATGTGGCTGCCAGCTTTGAAATAGTACATTTTGTACCTTCAAAAGGATGTCCAAAATTAGGGTTTTGCCCCTGAAATTACTGAAATACCCTTTCAAAAATTGTCTATATAAAGGGGATGAATATACCATTACAAAGGACTTGGAATTTTTAATCTTAGAACCTTATCTTGATTCTCTTTTTAAATCTCTTAAAAATTCTCTAAACACCATTAGGAGTAAGTTTTAGAGGAGTTTAAAGAAGAAGTTGCATGAGTTAGAAGAAAAGAGCTTGAACCACCTTTGAAAGACTTCTAAAGATTTTAAAGCTGAGGATAGTTAGAGGTAATCTCTAGCAATTTAAGTCTCTAATTCCAAGTTTAATTGCAATATACATAGGGTTCTTTAGGATCTTTCACAAATTCTTGAAATCTCCTTTCCTATCCCATTTCATCACACCATTAATATTGTAATTAAGCTTTCATTTAATTGGATTGGATCAAAATGGCTTAAGATTTAAAGTTAAATAAATCATAAAGCCAATTTAGATATTACTTGGATTTTGCTTTTCTTTTCTTTGATTATGATCATCTCTTAGGACTCATGAGACTTTCAATATCTTACTTGAATCCTTAGACGTGGAATCCCTTAATCTCCTTGTAAGCTCATGATTTATAAGAAGATTAAGGATGATATCAGTATGTTTGGTCAATAAATCTAAACCTACCTCCATGGTTTAGGTTCATTATTTTGAGATTTCATGAAGTTTCTTCATACTCCATTGAGGTCTATAAGTATGAGTGTTCTTAGTCTCCAATGACCATCAAATGGGAGGAGAAGTAGTTTAGGTTAAGCCAAATTTAATGGCTTGATAACTAAAGCTAACAAACAAAAGGTGAATAATGACAATGGTGCAGTGAGTTCAAAAACCACCTTTGATCAAAGATTTTTAGTTAAATAATGAACCGTTGGAATTGAATGAAACCAATTGAAGAGTATCAATAACACAAGGTTTCACCACTATGATTTTTGTTTTAGTAAGATTCCACGTTTAAATTGGTTTGGTCATGAGTTTTGTGAAACAACCATATTCTGTCCAAAGTTTTAGAACAGTAACATCTTGAAATGAGTAAATCAGAACCTAAATCAAACATTCTTGGCTCCAAATAATTGTTTCTATGAAGTTTAATGTGTTAATAAGATTTCCTAAAAAGAATAGAGTCTTTCAGATTTGTTTTCTATTTTTAGAAAATCATACAAGACCTCTGGACAGAGAGTTGTAAATTTCTGAGTGATGTCTAGTATTTGTCTAATTCCCAGAGATTGAACCGTTGATCTTTGATTTTTCTTTTTGGGTCGGAAACTAGACTTACAGAGGCATCTTGTGTCCAAAAGTCATCAACATCAAACCATGGTAACCATGCTTTTCCAAAAAAAAATTTGAAGTTTTTGTTTGCTCTCTGTAATTTTTAGAATTTTGTGACAGATTTGGTAAACTTTATAAATAATGGTTCAAATAACTTTTTTATGACCTAGGGCTTGAACTATGCTTTAGTAATGATTGGTTAAACTTAAATCCAGAGGTTAAATAATCCAAATCAATGAATAGTTCATAGTTTACTCTTGTTCACATTCATGTATTCATATGCATTCATCCATGTAGATTGATACTTTTAATTATAATTCATTTTGTATTAGGATTAAATTTAATTAAACATAATAGTGAGTTCCTTGTGACCTTGTTGGGACTACATCATCTCTATATGGACACTAAATTGGCTCTTAGTTGAGACTTGTATATCTATAGAAGTGATGCATTTCCAACTAATTAGAAGGAATTCATAGTTATGTCAATTCTTCCATACTTGATAAATTTAAGCTAGAAGTTTAAGGATGTCATGTAGAATTTCATACTACATCTTGATTGAGGCATATGGACTAACCCTCTGTTTTGTAGCGCTGTCGAGGTACGATTTCTTAAACTCCTCCTTAGTATATTTAATTTCTTGATTTATTAATTTTTCGACTCAATGTGCGACACCTTAGAATTATGATTTGCCTTATGTGTATATATGTGATTAGAGACCTTTCCTTAGATTTTATTTTCTTGCATGCATCACACGTTTAATATTCGCTACGGGATCCCGGGTAAGTTCTCTAGTTCTCTATTGCATATCATATCGCTCGCTAATTAAACTATGTGGTTTTGAATGATATTTTTATCATTAGCAATCTTACACCCCTTTCGACATGGTTTTTGTAATGTATGTTTATACATATGTATTAGTCGAGGGCACATCTAGATTAATAATTCGATTAAAAGGATTTTGAGTAGAGGCCTATCGTGAGATAGGATGAAAAGGGGTGTTTTAGTCCGCCAGGCTCCTTCCCCTCTCATTCCATAATCCCCGGACCTAGAAATCTCTGGTTTCCTAAAAGATCAGTTTGCTTTAAAATGGTTTCTGAATTTTCCCTTCTAAAAATTAAGTGGCGACTCGCGTTTTGTATTTTGAAATTTGGAAAAGATTTTAAAGAAAAAGGTGTGGGTAAGAATAAAAATGCAATATCCACAGACGATTCAATCAACTTTGGCTTCAATCTTTCAGGTTCAATCAACTTTTACAACAAAAATTACAATTGCCTTTAAAAAAGTCAACAAAAATGGCTACTTACATAATATTTACATGTAGGTCAATTTTTGTAAGAAAATTACAGAATGGTCATCTTTTCACACACCATAATTTTTTTTTATAAAGGGTTAATTTCATACTCAACTTTTGCAATCACATTAATTTTATACTCATTTTTTGCAACCATAATTACAATTGCTTAAAAAAAATGGCTACTTACATAATATTTACTTATCAATCCTATAAGTATACATTGGGTAAAGAAGGTACTAGTGAGCGAGCTTCTTGCCATATCATGTTGTGCAGACTTGATGGGCGTACAGCAAGAGTGGCCGGGCTGTTGTATCTCGGAGACGGCTTGTTATTTCCTACTGCACCGGGTATTTACCTATAGAGGGCGCGTATCGCCTCAAGAGAGCATTTCTCCCCTCATCCCAATCACTTTTTTTATTGGTTCTATATTCAATAGAGGAATTGACGGAGATTCTATTACCGATGAATTTTTTGAAGGCATTGTTTTGTATTATTCTCCAACACTATCGGAGCCTAGGACTCCAAGGCCTAATCCACTTAGGATTACTTGGAGCCTGAGCAAGGTCCATTGGACCCAATCGAATGTTATGTGGGTGCACCAATCACCCATAATATTTGTTGCACTTGTATGCAATTGATTTTCTTGACTAAGGATCTTTCATCACTTTGAAGGTATTAAGGCAGGTTTGGGTGGGTGTCTACTTTGTGGGTGTTTGATTGAGTTTTAATTCTTGCTAATGCTTCCTTTCTCAAAATTTCATGATTAATTGAAGCAAACAGATGAATGAGAAAGCTAAAATTTTAAATTAAGAATTACAGTTATATTAAGGATTTCAGATCACCACCGTCTTTGCTGGGTAGATCGATATGTCTTTGCTGCGTAGATCGATATGGTCACAATAAATGCATTTTTTTTTGAGGAGTTAAAACAAATGTAACTCACTCAAATACAACTTATCTTACCTAAGACCAAAAAAATAAAAAAAAAATTTAAAATTTAAAAATTAAAAAAAAATGTCTTGTTTGAATTGAATGATTAGACCAAGGGTGCGTTTGGACATCAAGATTAGGCTATTTCGGATTAGTCCATTATAATTTGATCCATGTTTAGTTGTCAAAATTAAACAAGATGTCGCAGCTTGAAATGCTTTAATTCAAGATATAGAAATTTAGTCTCGGACACAGCTTCATTATCTCTCTCTAGTAATTATAATCGATATATGTTACATCTGCACACACACAGACACACACCTATTGTTGGCATTTGTTGCTTTAATGTTTTCTCCAAATTGGACAGGTATATCTGTTTGATGGCTATCGGGACAGCATTAATCTTTTATTTTTGTGTTGGTCGTGCGAGTCTGTTTGCATTGTGAATGTACATTATGTACTACTACCATGGCCCTATTTGGTAGGTGATAGATTCTAGGGTTAATTACACTCACCTCCCCTATGTTTTGCCTTAATTACATAGATCTTCCTCGTATTTTGGGATATTACACGGACCTCTCTTAAAATTAGTATTCTATAACACTTTTCCCCTTACACAACACCAAAAATTACAAACTGGCACTGTTTAATAAAACAATGCCAGATCCAATCTGGAACGGTTTAAAATAGTGTCAAATATCGGGGAGTCAAATTTTCTAGCACGGTTTAAAACCATGCCAGTTTTTGGTCAAAGGGTGCCAGATTCTACACTTTTTTGAGATTGTTTAAAACCGACAAATTTTGAAAAGCGTTGGTGATACGTGGCCAATTTTGTGCATGACACGTCTCCCAATTTTGGCACGCTAATATGGCACACTTTTAGCACTGCTACAAAATCATGCCAGATTTTCATTTTTGGGACGCTATTATGGTACGCTCTTGGCACTGCTAAAACCATGCCAGATTATCAATTTTGGCACGCTCTTGGCACTGCTAAAAACTGTGCCAGATTGGTCTTAAATTGAAAAAAAATGTTCAGTTTGGCACGCTTTTGGCACTGCTTTGGAACAATTTTGAATGATGCCAGATATTTTGCAAGGCAAAAAAAATAAAATTTTGGCAACATCACGCCACCAATAGAAAAACCAAAAGCACCTGTACCACAAATAACACCTAGCAAATAAAAGTCTCCATTAGCAAATAAAAAAAACCATAGCAATCCTTGATAGTGTATACATTAAACATAATCATATAAATCATATTATCCAAAATAAAGTTCTCAACACAAAAAAAACATGCAAATCTAGCATGTAACCACCAATACCCACATCAGTGTTTGGGGTAATACAAAAATCTAGCATATAACCACCAATACCCAAATCTTCATTCTTCATCAGTGTCACTGTGGGGGAGGGGAGTAGGTCATCATGCCAATACAAAAAATCACCAATACCCACATTTTCCAATGTACTACAAGAGGCTTGTTCACCAACCCAAATTGGACAGTCGTGCACTATGATTTTGTCAAGAATGATATGCACTTCTCTCAGTTTCAAGCGATGGCCATGAACTAAAGGGACAACGTTGAGCTGCGTTTTCCTACCATAACTAGAAATCTTACCCGAATAAGATAATATTTTGCATAAAATCAACTCATTGGGACTAGAAAATTGAGGTGTAGAAGTAGGCATGGAACATGTAGGACTTGCCAGTTGTTGTACAATATGTGTGAATTTCGTAGCTAACACGCATAAATTTTTTGCTCTTGAAATCTTTAACAAATTCTATGACAGTGAACTTCACCTCCTCCATATCTTCTTTGAGGCTCTCTACCTTCTCCCTCCAATCGTTATGATCCGTGTTGAATTCTAGAAGCATATCTCGCGCAAATGTCGAAGCCATCATAGCCTTCCTCAAAATTGTAGACCCAACACAACGCACTCGGCCTCTCGTTTCTTTCCCAAATGTCTCAAAGATGGGACAACTGTCTAATGTCTTCTTCTTACCGCTCTCTTGAAACAACTTCAGAAGCATTTCAACCTTGTCTTAGTTAATTAAAAAAATTGAATTTTGATTTTGATTTTAATTCAAATAAGGAAATAAATCTAACTATGAAAGTGTAGACACCCCAATTTTGACCGACCGTCAAATTTAGGAGAGCGTCACCTCCACGTTCGATGATGATAAGGACCAAAAGATTCGAAGTATTCCAAGCTCTTCATAAAGTTCTCCAAACGCGATAAAATTTCGCAGAAAGAAGAAAATACCAGGTATTTAGGAGAATTCAGGTATAAAACACCATTTTGGATAAAATCTTCGAAAATATATTTTTGAAAAAAAAGGAGAAAAAAAAAGACCTAAAAGAGGAAGTTCAACAAAAAAAACAGCACACGGCAGTAATTTGCTGCACTCAGTAAGTGCCGAACGGCATTCAATGAGTGCCGAACGGCATTCGATGAATGCCGGCCAGGCACTCACTAAGTGCCGCCGACATTTTTTAACTGCCGTTTACTTTTAAAGTCTGTATTTTGTGGTATAATACGTATGTGTATGCGGATAAAAACAAAAAATTGATAAAGTAAGGTTGACGAAAACCCAGCAATCAATAATTTGGCGCGGCAGTCACGGAGAGCCGCGCGACAGTCATGGAATGCCGCGGCGGCAGTCACGGAGTGCTGGGGCAGCATCCATGGACTGTCGCAAATGGTTTTTGGCTGCCGCCCTGTGCAGCAGTCTGTCTAATTTCATGAAGTACGTATTGTACCACCAAATGAGACACTTATACCTGGCTTTTAATCCGAATTCACTGAAAATACTTGGTAATTTTTCCTATAAAAGAGGGAGGATCTTCCTTGGGACAAGAACAAGTGAATATACAAAAACAACATGCAAGAGATACACCAAGAAAATACAAGAAATCATTACCATTACACTAACATATTTTGAGAGAAAAAAGAGAGAGTTTATAAAACTAGGAAGAAGAGCTTGGAAGATCTTCAAAGGAGAGAAACTTTGAGGATAGTTTGGAGGTGATCCTCTAACCATAAGTTGATTATTTACATTCTTTCTTTTTTCTTTTATCCTCAAACTACTTTGTCTTCTTTGCTTCATTTCATTTGTTGATCAAACTTCCTTCTTGAGACTCTTAGAGATTCTCAATATCTCTCTTGAAATCTCTTGAACATGATCTTTTGAATCCCCTGTAAGCTTATGCTTCCCATGGGAGTCAAAGTTTGATCATCACTTCATTTTATAAGTAAATAGATGGATCCAAGTCCATACTCATGACTTGGATCCTCTAAACTTGATGTTTCATGGAATCCTTTCTATATTCCTTTGAGACTCATGAGTATTAGTCATGTCTTCATCTCCAATGACCATCAAATGGTAGGAGAAAATGGTTTTGAGTCTAAGCCCATCTCCATGGTTTAGAGTCCTCATCATGAGATTTCATGAAGTCTATTCATACTTCATTTGAAATCTACAAATATGAAGGTCTTTAGCCACCAATGACCATCAAATGGTAGGAGAAAATGGTTAGTTTAAGTCCAACTTCATGGTTTAATAGTTGGGGTTAACAAGTAAAAGTTGAACTTGACAAATGAAAACAGTGAGTTCATAAACCGGTTTCGATCAAGGATTTTTAGTCGAAATCTAACTGTTGGAATCAAATGAAACCAACGGGAAAATGTCAATAACACAATGTTTTACCACTATAATTTTTGTTTTGATGAAATTCCATGCCTAAGATGGATTGGTCTTGTGATTTCAATACCTTCAACTCTCTGTCCAAAATTTCAGAATAGTAAATCCATTTTGAAACTAATAAATCAGAATTTTAATGGAGTTTCTGGGGTCCCTAATAATTTTTCTAGGTACCTTAATGTGTTAGGAAGATCCCCCAAAAAGATCTAAGTGTTTCTCATCTTTTTGCTATTTTTAAAAAATCGTACAAGATCTCTGGACAGAGAGTTGTAGATTCCTGAGTGGCATCTAGTGTTTTCCATGTTCCCAGAGATCTAACTGTTCAAACCTTGATTTTCTTTTTGGGTTATAAACTAGACTCACAGAGGCATATCATGTCCAAAAATATTAAGATCCAACCATTGAAAGTATGGTTTTTCCATTTTTTAAGATCTGGTCCGCTCTCTGTAATTCACAAAAAACTGCTACTGTTTTTGTTTAATCTTGTTTATTTCAACTCAAATGGTCTCCTAATGTCTTGGGACCCAAATCATACTTTGAATAATGATAACTTAGCTTAAATCCAGAGGTTAAGTGACCCAAATTAGTGAATAAATCCATGTTATATTCTTGTTCATATTCATTTATTCATGTACATTTAATGCTCATGATTAGAACTAGTTATTTTGAATAAAGTGGATTTCATGCTTGATAGATCTAAGCTAGAGAATTAGGATTGATTGTTTGATACCATATTATTATGTGAAGCATATGGACTAACCCTTTGTTTTGTAGCGCATTTGAGGTAATATTTCTCATCTCTCTTCTAGTTTATTTCATTTCTTGATTTTATTGATTTTTTAACCTCATGCGTGACACATTAGAATTAGGATCTTGCCCTATATGTATATGTGATTAGAGACTCTTTTAGGATCTTCTTTTGTTTGCATGCATTGCACGTTTAATACTGCTGCTGGATCCCGGGTAAGTTCTTTTGTTCTCTATTGCATATCATATTGCCTGCTACCTGAATTACGTGGCTTTTGAATGATATTTTATCAATTACAATTTTACACCCCTTTAGACATGCTTTTGTAATGTATATTTATACATATGTATTAGTTGAGGGCACATTTAAAATAATAATTCGATTAGAAGGATGTTGAGTAGAGGCCTATCGCAAGATAGGATGAGAGAGGGTGTTTTAGTCCGACGGGCTCCATCCTCTCTCATTCCATAATCCCCGGACCTAGTTAATCTTTGGTTTCACAAAAGATTAGTCTCCTTTCAAAATGGTTTCTTAATTTTCCTTTTTTTTTAAAAAAATTTAAGTGGCGACTCATTTGTTTTTGAATTTGTTTTCGAAAAGTTTTAAAAGAAAAGTTGTGGGTAAGAAAACCTGCGATATCCACAATCTGGCGACTCTGCTGGGGATCGAACCCTTTTAATCAAATTAATTAATCTTTGTGTGCCTGTTGCATTTCACTTGCATGTCCAGCCAGTCGATTGCACGGAACTATGACCTTGGAGGCTCGGAGCAACCCGGTCGGTCAAGTTATCATGGGACTGTGTGATCACCCTTGATCTCGTACCGTGATTTGGTATATTAAGCATCCTATCGGATGTGTGTCAAGGGTCCCTTATTTGACCAAAACCCAACTTTTGCATAGTAGTTTCTATAGAACCTTTCAATCTTAGGAAATCAACTCTTGATTAGGATTATATGCTAGGAAGTTTTGTATGCTCGGAAGGGATTACTTGAGATGATGACGATACTTGCTTGATGAAAGATTTATAATCTTTTAATCACCTTTTAGCAATTTCTCCTCATGTTCCACGACATTTGGGGAACATGTCGAACCCTGATTATAAGATTATACTTCTTATATCATGTTTAGCTAAGCATCATTGACCTTGTATGTATCCAAATTCATGAAAAGTACGGTGATAATCCGATCATGTGATCCTTCTGCCCAAAGAATTTTTAAATCCATCGTTAAAAGCAAACAGATTTTTGCCATCTTTATTCCAAAGTTTTCAATCGCTTTTTCAAAAATCTTTGGAGTTCACTTTTTTTTAAAACTCCAAATTAATTACATTTGTTAAGGTATATTTTCACATGATCATTTTCTAAGGAAAAATCCAAAATCTTGGGAATTGTTTTTGAATAAAAATGCTCTTCAAATGAATTTTAAAGCGAAATTTCAATCCAATCATCTTCATTGAGAAATGTTTTCACGTCCTCATTTTTTTAAATAAAAGATTCAAAATTCTTGAGAATTGTTTTGAAAGATCTCATCGTTCTAAACAAATGCTTTTCAAATGAATTTCAAAAATTTTAAATACCCGACCTTTGAAAGGATAGTGGGGATCACAATGAGAGGAGGAATTATTGCACTTGACATGGGTGAGGATTTTATGTGTTTATGTGTTTACCTGTTAGGATTAGAATTTTCCTTTGCTTTGGCCTACAGAGTAGGCACACACACACTTGCATTTCATTCGTGTGCCATGTGTGTGGTGCATGCATCAAATCATAAGAGCATGTATATTTTGCACTCTCACCAATCGATATCATTACATACGTGTAGCGTACAAACTCACAACATCTCCTTCCCAATTAAGATCAAAGTCCCTCAAAAATCCCTTACTATTCAATTTTTCATGCGGACCTTTTTCCTATCTATTTTTTTTAGAAAGAGTGGAACAACCAGAGCCCCTAGTAAGGACACTTCTAATCTTCTTGGGTTTATTTCTCTTAATTAGAGGAGATCATGGACCATCACGACGAGACAGACCCACCAACGGCCTACAGAGCTTTGGAGGAGAAAGTGAGTAAACTGCAAGTCGTTGTTGAGCAACAAGATTCTAGGGTGAAGCAATTAGAGGGGGTCATGCTTGAGTTCATTCAATTATTGAAAGATCAAATGGGCCCTGATGAGGAAAAGACAGATCAGAGAATAATGGATTGCTTAAAGAAGCACCAACAGGCATGTCTAGATCCACCTGTGCACCGAAGCCCATGTCCAAACCTAACCTATCACCAAAGTCCATACCCAAGCTCAACCATTCACCAAACCCCACATCTAGTCCGAATCCCGACTAACCAAAGAGCTATTCCAAGTCCACATCTCAACCCAAAAACCAACTCAAGCTCAAAGTCAAATTCAAAATCAAACCAAGCCCGCAAGCCGAGAACCTTCACCAACCTCGGCATGTCATTATCCATGGCCCTTGGTCACCTTGTCAAGAATGGTCACCTCAACCCCCTGGACCCAAAGCCACTACCAAATCCCTTACCCCGCAAATGTGACCTATCTTTGTACTGTGCCTACCACCAGACCCCTGGCCATACAACTAACTATTGCATGAAACTCCGCCAATATATCCAAGATCTCATTGAGCATAAAATCATCACTCCTTTACTGAACCCACCGAGTGGCATCTGGCATGACATACAATCTTTTCAATCACGGCCATTGCTGAATACTCCCAAGGGATTCGTTGCCTCCATGAGTGCACAACAACCAACTGGTCCCGACTCAATCAGTAGAATTGAAAAAGGCATTGACAATACTCGATATGAGTCAGAGAAGGGCCATTCGACTGAAAAATGGGCCGTAAGGGCAGATGATGTTCCTACAAAGATACAGAAGGGGAATGATGAACCTGAGGAAGATGCTAGTGAAGTAATAGTGTTTAGAAATGCTACTGCTGAATCAAATGTGGATGCTCTTGGGGACCCAATAAATTGAAAATTATCTGTGACACTCCAATTGAGACCAAGTCAAGTCTGGTAGTCGAGTTATGTTAGGTTGGAGTCGAATGTCAAGTCCAGTCGAGTCTTCTGGTCAGTCTATTATCAAGATTGTTTGCAAGTCCAATCGAGTCGAGTGATGTAATCCTCCTCCCCTACTAGTTGAATAAAATCTCATTTTTCTTGATTCAGTGTGCTATGTCGTGAATGTATGGATCATTAAGACCAAAAAAAAAAAACAAAAAAGGGAAGAAAAAGTCACTTTTTCAAACGATCGTGGAAAATACTTTGTTAATAAATCTTTACATTGAAAAGGATCCCCAAGTGATCAAAGCAAATTTTGTGCCAAAACCATGGAAGAGTAGGGAATTGATTAGCTTTACTTTAAGAATTTAAAGATGCTCTTGCTCAATCTTGAAAAGATGAACTTGGAACTTGAAGCTTGCTCACCATCCCCTTTTCTAAAAAGATAAGCCCAACCAGTCTAAAGTCATAAACTTGGTCCTTGATGGTAGCCAGACATTTTGAATGATCTTCTTTTTCCAAAAAAATAATAAAAGAAAATAAAAAGAAAAAGAAAAAGAAAAGAAGAAAGAGCTCGCTAGGATGAAAACCCGAAAGGGCGCCAAGGCAAAAGATCAGAGCACAAAAAAAAACAAAAAAGAAAGAAAGAAAGAGCTCGCTAGGATGAAAACCCGGAAGGGCGCCTAGGCAAAAGTTAGAGCACAAATAAGATGCGTGTTGATCTCAAAAATCCTAATCCTAGCCAGTCAAAATCATGGAAAGAATAAGAGATAATAAGGTAGAGAAAAGAAAGGAAAGAGAAAAGAAAAGGCAGAGAATAGATAAGATTGAGAATTCTTGAGCACTTCAAAGTATATCATTGGCACATGAACTATCTCAAGGCTTTGTGTTGTTCTAAACAAAGAAAAGAGATTGGAAATGAAAAGAGGGACTTACCAGCTTCAAAATTTTTGTGAGAGGCTCAAACACTAAGTGAGCCTAAAACAATACAGAGATATCTTTGAAAAAAAAAGATCTAAAGGGCTGATATTACTTTGTGAATATGATAGAGTATGAATAAAACGTGATGAGAGTTATAAAGATTAACTGGCTAGTGAAAAGGTTAAAGAATCAACCGTCAAATAAAAGAGAAGAAAAGAAAAGAAAAGAAATGAAAAGAAAAGAAAAGAGGAAAGTGAATAGAATAAAGGAAAAAGTAGTTCATCATGCTACACAAGGGCTACCACAAGTGACATGCACTCCCTAGACCCAAATGGCAACATGGCTCGAAAAGCCCACCAATTCTTGAAGCCTAATTCCTTCAATGACCTCCAAAGTACTTGAACTACGCTCGACCTGATTCCCACTCGGGGATACGTAGGCAACCTATCTGGTGCGGTCATCACCCCATCATCTCATGCTATCTTTCTTTCAGGCCTTGATCGAACTACTTTGGACCTGATTCCCGCTCGGGGATAAGTAGGCGAACCTCCCAAGGTTCTCGGTCCATAGCCATCCCTAAACTGTAAGCAGCACCCTTTTGCTCCTTTGGTTTCCTTCCTTCAGACTAGGGGCAAACTTACGTTTGCTTGAAGCCACATATATATCGCCAAACCAGGGGCAAACTTCCTTTGCTGAAAATCCCTTTCATCATAGAAGCAAGCCCCTAAGTCTATTTCAAACTAGGGGCAAGCTTTTTTTCCAAAATCCCTCTATACCAGATATAAGTTCTCAAGTAATTGAGTTTGTTTTGAAAAGATTAAAATAGAGTGCCTTTCATTTTATAAGCTAAAGCACTAATTTGAAGCACATTCTGGATGGGCAAAGAATTCGCTAAATCAAAAAGGGGAGGTTTTCAAAGTTTAGATTTATCAGCAAAGCACTACCATTTGTAAGATGATGAATAAATGAAAGGTAAGATGATACATTATTCAAAATGAAAGCACATTAAATCATGATAATATAGAGTTTGAGTCAGTCGTCTTGCGTAATTGCTTTGTCAAGTCTGTCCTCCTTTGATGGGTCAATAATGGTCTCAAATGTGTGGGTCTAAGATGATGAATAAAGATTTGAAAAGTCTACATGAGCATCCTAAGAGCAATTCGAGCAGAGGCTTCATCACAACGTAATGCTAAAGTGGCAATATAAGAAGAGTCCAAGACTAGGGGCAAAGGTGAATTCCCTCTTTTGACAAGATCGAAGTGTTTCTTCCGAAGGTCCGCAAATGAAGAAAATCACTATTTCTATCAGCTCCGTCCAAATTCTATGAGTCTCAAGACTCCCTAAATCTTGAAAAAAATCAAGTCCTTGAGTCTGAGGACTCCCCATTTCTGTAAAATAAAATTCTTTGAGACCGAGAACTCCACATTTTTGTGAAATAAAATTCTTTGAGTCCGGGTCTTTTTATTTTTGTAAAAACCAATTCTTTGAATTTGATTAAGTCCGTGTGACTCCATTTATGAAAAGTGTGAATTTGTTGGATCCGTGGGACTCCATTTATGTAAAATACTGAGTTCTTGAGTCCGCGTGACTACGTCTTTTTTTTAAAATATATATATACGAATTTTTTTTTTAGTCCGTATGACTTCATGTTTATAGAATGTGAATTTTTGGGTCCGTATGAATCCGTGTTTGAGAAATGTGAAAGTTTTCAAGATCATATGACTCTCCTTTGTAAAATGTGAAGCAATGTGACTCCCCATTGGAAATAGGAATTGTTTCAAGTTGAATCGACTCCGAACTCTGGATTTTGAGAATTTGAATTTGTTTAAGTCAAATTGACTCCTGATTCATGAGTTTGAACTAAATTGAGTCTGATTGACTCCCAATTTTGTGAAGCAGAAATTCTTTGAGTTTTATCAACTCCTAATTTTGTGAAACTAAAATTCTTTGAGTCTGATTGACTCCAATTTTGTGAAACAGGAATTCTTTGAATCTGATTGACTTTTGAATTGGTGAAATAGAAATTATTTAAGTTTGATTGAATTCTAATTTGAGAATATGAAACTAAAATGAGTCTGATTGACTCCAGATTTTGAAAAGTTGAATTGAATCTGACTAACTACTGATTTTAGAATTTGAATAAAATTGAGTCTGACCGACTCTGATGAACTAAATTGAACCAATTGACTCCCGTTATAGATAAAATTGAGTCTGTTTGACTCCGATTTTTAAATTAGAAATTCTTTTGAGTATGATTGACTCGTGATTAGAATTGAGAATCCTTTTGAGTCAGATTGGCTCATGTTTTTTGGAAATTAGAAATTCTTTTGAGTCTGGTTGACTCCTAATCTTGTAAAATAGAAATTCTTTTGAGTCTGATTGACTCCTAATCTTGTAAAATAGAAATTCTTTGAGTTCGATTGACTCCCAATTTTGTAAAAATTCTTTTGTAAAATAAAAATTCTTTAAGTCCAGTTTTGTGAAATTGAATTTCTTTAAGTCCGTTTGACTCCTGGTTTTGTCCGATTTTGTGAAATAGGAATTGAATGAAGTCTGATTGACTCCTGATTTAGCATTTGAATTTGGACTCGAATTGAGTAGAATCGACTCCGGAATTGGTGAAATTGAGTTTATTTGAGTCTGGCTGACTCTTGATCAAAATTTGAAAAAATTAAGCTCGATTGACTACCAATTTTGGAAAATTGAATTAAATTGAATCTAACTGATTCTCGATTTTGGAAATTGAAGTGGATTTGAGTCCATCGGACTCCTGATCTAGAAATTTGAAATAATTTGAGTCTGATGTACTAGACTCCGAATTTCTGAAAGTAAATGGAATGAAATCTGATTGACTAAGAAGGGAATTTGTTGGGTCAAATGGACTCTCAATTTTAGAAAATCGAATTAAGTCTGAAGAACTCCAGATTTTGGGATGGAACTGATTCGAGTCTGATTGACTCCAAATTTTGAATTAAAATGAATTTGACTCTGTTTGACTCCAAGTTGTGAAAATTGAAAAGAATTTGAGTCGATTTGTCTCCAAATTTTGAGAATTGAAAAGAAAGTCTGATTGACTCCCAATTTTGAAAAAATAAAATGAATTTGGGTCTGATTGACCCCGAATTCAGAGCAAACATATCCGACAAGGCCGAAGGGCTACGGATTATTTTTATATCCGACGGGGCCGAAGGGCTGCGGATTGTTCAGAGTAAACTCACTTAGACACCGGAGTATAAGCCGCGAAGCGCATCTCAGTCGATCAGATGATTTTTGGAAGACACCGGAGTATAAGGCGCGAAGCGCATCTCACTCTTTCAACGTGCTTCCTGATTCGACACCGGAGTATAAAGTGCGAAACGCATCTCAGTCGATCAGATGAATCTTGAAAGACACCGGAGTATAAGGCGCGAAGCGCATCCCAGTCTTTCAACGTGCTTCCTGATTCGACACCAGAGTATAAGGCGCGAAGCGCATCTCAGTCGATCAGATGATTCTTGAAAGGCACCGGAGTATAAGGCGCGAAACGCATCTCAGTCTTTCAACGTGCTTCCTGATTCAACACCGGAGTATAAGGTGCGAAGCGCATCTCAGTCGATCAGATGATTCTTGAAAGACACCGGAGTATAAGGCGCGAAGCGCATCTCAGTCTTTCAACGTGCTTCCTGATTCAACACCAGAGTATAAGGCGCGAAGCGCATCTCAGTCGATCAGATGATTCTTGAAAGACACCGGAGTATAAGGCGCGAAGCGCATCTCAGTCTTTCAACGTGCTTCCTGATTCGACACCGGAGTATAAGGCGCGAAGCGCATCTCAGTCGATCGGATAAATTTTGGAAGACACCGGAGTATAAGGCGCGAAGCGCATCTCAGTCTTTCAGTGTGCTACCTGGTTTGACACCGGAGTATAAGGCGCGAAGCGCATCTCAGTCTTTCAGAAAGCATAGTTTTTAATTTGACACCAAGGTATAATGCGCGAAGCGCATTCTAGTCGATTAGATGACTCTTGAAGAATGTCGAAAAATTAAGCATAGTAAGCGCATCTATGACGGTTGTGACTTTCCCAGAATAGAATTACATCATAAGTAGAATGGCATAGGGTGCATTTTTTCTAAGAAAGAACAATATGTTGCTAAGGCACGAGATTGCTTGAGCACGCGCATCACAATAAGATAGGTACATTCATGCGTATGACTATTTGTGCTTGTGTGTGTTTGGCTCCTGCCCGAACTACGTCTTGGTCTGATTCCTGAATGGATACGTAGGCAGCTCAGCGTTGAGCACGACCAACATGAATCGTTTGTGTAGCCATTTTTGCAACGCATTTTGTTTTACCTAAATTTGACAGTCCGGTCAAAGGCTTGTCTTCACACAGGATTTGACATTCACTTATGGGACGCGTTGCCCCACAAGCTCTGTCAAAGAGGGGCAAACTGTAGACACCCCAATTTTGACCGACCGTCAAATTTAGGAGAGCGTCACCTCCACGTCCGATGATGATAAGGATCGAAAGATTCGAAGTATTCCAAGCTCTTCAGAAAGTTCTCCAAACGCGATAAAATTTTGCAGAAAGAAGAAAATACCAGGTATTTAGGAGAATTCAGGTATAAAACACCATTTTTGGAGAAAATCATCGAAAATATATTTTTGAAAGAAAAAGGAGAAAAGAAAAGACCTAAAAGAGGAAGTTCAACAAAAAAACGGCACACGGCAGTAATTTGCGCCACTCAGTGAGTGCCGAACGGCATTCACTGAGTGTCGAACGGCATTCGATGAATGCCGGCCCGACACTCACTAAGTGCCACCAACATTTTCTGACTGCCGTTTGCTTTTAAAGTCCATATTTTGTGGTACGATACGTATGCGTATGCGGATAAAAACAAAAAAAACTGATAAAGTAAGGTTGACGAAAACCCGGCAATCAATAATTTGGCGCGGCAGTCACGGAGAACCGTGCGGCAGTCATGGAATGCCGCGGCCGCAATCACGGAGTGCCGGGGCGGCATCCACGGACTGCCGCAAATGGTTTTTGGCTGCCGCCCTGTGCAGCAGTCTGTCTAATTTCAGGAAGTACGTATTGTACCACCAAATGAGACACTTACACCTGGCTTTTACTCCGAATTCACTGAAAATACTTGGTAATTTTGCCTATAAAAGAGGGAGGATCTTCCTTGGGACAAGAACAAGTGAATATACAAGAACAACATGCAAGAGATACACCAAGAAAAATACAAGAAATCATTACCATTACACTAACATATTTTGAGAGAAAAAAAGAGAGAGTTTAGAAAACTAGGAAGAAGAGCTTGGAAGATCTTCAAAGGAGAGAAACTTTGAGGATAGTTTGGAGGTGATCCTCTAACCATAAGTTGATTATTTACATTCTTTATTTTTTCTTTTATCCTCAAACTACTTTGTCTTCTTTGCTTCATTTCATTTGTTGATCATACTTCCTTCTTGAGACTCTTAGAGATTCTCAATATCTCTCTTGAAATCTCTTGAACATGATCTTTTGAATCCCATGTAAGCTTATGCTTCCCATGGGAGTCAAAGTTTGATCATCACTTCATTTTATAAGCAAATAGATGGATCCAAGTCCATACTCATGACTTGGATCCTCTAAACTTGATGTTTCATGGAATCCTTTTTATATTCCTTTGAGACTCATGAGTATTAGTCATGTCTTCATCTCCAATGACCATCAAATGGTAGGAGAAAATGGTTTTGAGTCTAAGCCCATCTCCATGGTTTAGAGCCCTCATCATGAGATTTCATGAAGTCTATTCATACTTCATTTGAAATCTACAAATATGAAAGTCTTTAGCCACCAATGACCATCAAATGGTAGGAGAAAATGGTTAGTTTAAGTCCAACTTCATGGTTTAATAGTTGGGGTTAACAAGTAAAAGTTGAACTTTACAAATGAAAACAGTGAGTTCATAAACCGGTTTCGATCAAGGATTTTTAGTTCGAAATCTAACTATTGGAATCAAATGAAACCAACGGGAAAATGTCAATAACACAATGTTTTACCACTGCAATTTTTGCTTTAATGAAATTCCATGCCTAAGATGGATTGGTCTTGTGATTTCAATACATGCAACTCTCTGTCCAAAATTTTAGAACAGTAAATCCATTTTGAAACTAATAAATCAGAATTTTAACGGAGTTTCTGGGGTTCCTAATAAGTTTTCTAGGTACCTTAATGTGTTAGGAAGATCCCCCAAAAAGATCTAAGTGTTTCTCATCTGTTTTCTATTTTTAAAAAATCGTACAAGATCTCTGGACAGAGAGTTGCAGATTCTTGAGTGACGTCTAGTGTTTCCATATTCCCAGAGATCTAACCGTTAAAACCTTGATTTTCTTTTTGGGTTATAAACTAGACTCACAGAGGCATATCAAGTCCAAAAATCATTAAGATCCAACCGTTGGAAGTATGGTTTTTCCATTTTTTAAGATCTGGTCCGCTCTCTGTAATTCACAAAAAACTGCTACTGTGTTTTGTTTAATCTTGTTTATTTCAACTCAAATGGTCTCCTAATGTCTTGGGACCCAAATCATACTTTGAATAATGATAACTTAGCTTAAATCTAGAGGTTAAGTGACCCAAATTAGTGAATAAATCCATGTTTTATTCTTGTTCATATTCATTCATTCATGTACATTTAATGCTCATGATTAGAACTAGTTATTGAATAAAGTGGATTTCATGCTTGATAGATCTAAGCTAGAAAATTAGGATTGATTGTTTGATACCATATTATTATGTGAAGCATATGGACTAATCTTTGTTTTATAGCGCATTTGAGGTACAATTTCTCATCTCTCTTCTAGTTTATTTCATTTCTTGGTTTTATTGATTTTTCAACCTCATGCGTGACACATTAGAATTAGGATCTTGCCCTATATGTATATGTGATTAGAGACTCTTTTAGGATCTTCTTTTGTTTGCATGCATTGTAAGTTTAATACCGCTGTTGGATCCCGGGTAAGTTCTTTTGTTCTCTATTGCATATCATATTGCCTGCTACCTGAATTACGTGGCTTTTGAATGATATTTTATCAATTGTAATTTTACACCCCTTTAGACATGCTTTTTTAATGTATATTTATACACATGTATTAGTTGAGGGCACATTTAAATTAATAATTCGATTAGAAGGATGTTGAGTAGAGGCCTATCGCAAGATAGGATGAGAGAGGGTGTTTTAGTCCGACGGGCTCCTTCCTCTCTCATTCCATAATCCCCGGACCTAGTTAATCTTTGGTTTCGCAAAAGACCAGTCTCCTTTCAAAATGGTTTCTTAATTTTCCTTTTTTTAAAAAAATTAAGCGGCGACTCATTTGTTTTCGAAAAGATTTTAAAAGAAAAGTTGTGGGTAAGAAAACCTGCGATATCCATAGAAAGCGATTAAAAGTTGTTTTGATAAATATGTGTATTGAGCCTAGGATTTCAAATCCACCATTAGCTTCATAATAAGGGATATCTATGCATTCAATTAGCTTATTACATTGGATGATGGAATATAACTACAATTTAAGCATCAATGTAATTCATCTTTGGTTGGCACAGAGTGTCTCATACTAAACTAGGGTTGCAGCACACTCTGTCTTCCCTAGGCATGAACTAGTCGACTACTTGATATTATAATTCAAAAAAGCAGTATTATATGTAAATAGTCAATACAAGCATAGCAAATATACACTATTGAGCACATCACATTCAAAATAGATCTAAGGCAAGAATATATTTTGAAAGCAACGATTTAATCAATGAATACGATTTTATTAATTAAAATCCTCTAAACATGTAATCATCATCCACCACATAATAAAACTAAAGAAAAACATAAAATACACCCTATTACTGGGCTAGGGTTTCATTGAAACCCTAGATCTAGGTCTAGGCGGCCAAAGATTCGAAGATGGGCAAGAGGTTGATAGAGGAGGCCATGGGAATCCGTGGTCTTCTTCTTCTTCTTCTTCTCCTTGCTTTCCTCTCGTCAATGGCTGTAGTTTCAGTTGTGTAATGATGTGTATAATATTGTGTAACCCTCAATTTTACTTAAAAGAGGATATACATATATATATTTGGAATAAGTTTTGGTGGCGTCCCTAAACCTCATCGCACTAAAACTATCGTATTTATGTTTCTGGATGTCGTATACACAAACCACCTTGGCTAGGCACTATAATTTGACGAAATACATATTTTTGGTAAAAAAAAAGGAAGGTCACTCGCATGGCCCACTCGCGTGAGATACTTTTCACTACTCTATGCAACTTTCGTAGAATTGCGATAACTTTTTGTTCGTACCTCGGATTAACTCACCGTTTGTGGCCACGCGTCCGTAACTCGAAGATCTACATTTTCTATTTCAAGAGCAATTTCTAAAATTCAATGTCTTCAATGTCAAAAACGTAATTTATCGAGGCTGTCACTGTCTCTAACTTTCACCAGAATCACCTTTTGAGCATAGAATTTCTTTTAAAACCATTAATCATTGAATTTTAGTGCATTTTCAAGTGAAAGTTCGAAAACCTACAAAATATAGAATACTTATTGAAGACACTTAATAACTAAATGAAATAGGCTAATAAAGTATATCTTCAGGACTATAAACGGGAACTATTCGTTCCCGATCACACCCCCAAAACCTGCATTTTGCTAGTCCTCAAGCAAATAAAAACAAAAAAATAAGAGTGAAGTACAATTAAAATATCCTAACTTACTATCGCAGGCAATTGCATTTAGCATATGCAACAAGCCTTTTTAAACCCTTAGGTGTCCCTAGTAGGACGAGTGATGTCTTGTGAGGGTTCTCGTCGAATAAAACACCCACAATCATCTTTTATTAACTTACACATGAAATGTTTTATTAAAATGAAAAGCACTTAATACTCTTTATTGTAAACAATGATTTGAAATAGAATAACGAACAAAAGAATAAGCATAATGAAACATCCACTTAAGTCACGAGAACAATTCCAAGAGATTGCATCGAATGAAGCAATAGCATATTTCATAAACTTGCACATGTGTGATATGGTATTCAAGTGAATACATGCCTATTATGAACTTGGAATATAATCCGAATAACTGTCTAACTATGCTTCGACTTCAAATCTCATGACGTTAATTATACTCTAAAATGAAACACACAGAAACAGGTGTAATTTCTCGGGTATATGCGAGCCAACGACATATGTTTTCAAAACAAGCAATGCTCACATACGACACGAAAGACGCATGACACGAAAGAAAAATAGTCTCATGAAAGGATGTCAAAAGTCAAGAAAAATTAATCGTCACCATATTTTAATCCCCCTCCCATCATTTACATTTCCAAACTATGTTTCCTAGGATCAAATATGACTTTTCAAATGTTGTAACGTGGCTGAGACACCGGAAAAGAATAGAACGGATTCATCAAGTAATCTTTAGAATGGCATTGTAAGGCATATTCAATTTCTTTTATTCATTCTTCTACCAACTTTCACCCTCTCCTCTTCATATTATTTTTTTAATTTCTTTCTTCTTCTTTTTTTCTTCTTCCAACCTTTTCCTTTTCTTTTTCGTTGCATTTGAAACGAATATTCATTGAATACCAAGGCAACTACCACAAACAGCATCTTCTTTTATTTTTCTCTTGAATCAACGCATCGCCTTATCAATACTAAAAGTTTATCAATCTTTCAGTGGTGAACTCCAAGTTGGCCAAGTTAGAGCAAAAAAAATAATAGTGTTTAAAGAAAAATAGGCATGTTAAAGGCTCAAAGGGGCGACTAAGGATACAATCTCTTTTATCTGGGTTAGGCGAAATGGTAAAAATGGGTGAAAAACAAAGAGGGTCTAAAATCACATCCTAGGGTGATATGGTTCTTCAATGTTTACAACGGAAGATTATTTAGCATGGTAGCAAATATTTTAACTTGACTATCAACCAAAACAAGAATAATGAGACTAAACAATGAGTAAATGCGTTATTTCATTAAAATTTGACAAATACAAAATGTATTTATAGCCCTCTAAAAAGAAAAGATAGGCTCAAAAGCTTACCGGATTTAGTCTCCACACTATGTGTTATCTAGAAATCCTAATCATATTATAGCTCACATCAAATATATATTCAAGTGACTACGTGCAGTGCATAGGTTTGTGTGCAAATCTATGATATAAAACTGGGATTCAAACGATATATATCCTAAATGTCGCATCATGACTTCAGGAAATGGTTTACCACATCTGCTCACATTTACCATTCTATAATAATCCAAGTTACATAACAAGAAGTATCGACTCGAGATTGCAAAAACGTTAGTAACATCGTTTATTTAAGCATAAGTATAAAAAAAATTTGAAATTTTAGTGCATAATAATGTGTATGTGAGTGCATACCCCCAAACCTAAACCTTTCATTGTCCCAATGAAACAATAAAACATGATAAAGAAGAGTACGCAAGGAAGGAACGACATTACCTCAATCTCGGTAATCACAAACCAGGTGAATGTATATGAATATGGCAATAAAGTTCAATTGCTCCAAATGGAGCCACTAATTCACCTGTCAATACTCGACAAAAGAAAATAAACAAACAAAAGAACAATGATAGCTAATGGAAATACATATATATATATGTAATACAGACCATGGCGTTCTCTTTGAGAAACTAAACTAAATTCAAAAGACTCAACGAAAATAAAAAAGAACAATCATAAACGGAACTATCAAAACAAAGAAGGATTCGATCTAAAAGTGGCCTAAGAGAGAAAACAGAAAGGAGAAAAACACCTAAGTAAGGGAGTGAGAAGAAGAGAACAAAAGAGAAAAACACAGAAATTCCCCCTTTGCGCGTGCGGGTTGCGCGAACGACCCATCGCGCACGTGATTCCTCGTGCGAGGAAATACTGAAGCTTGTTTTTTAGAAACAGTAAAAAAATCCTAACGCATAGGCTCACGGGCACGAGCCGCGAGCGCAAAAACACGATCGCATGAGCGATCTAGAGCATGACAAATTACATAGAGTTGTTTTATTAAAGAAAAAAACCTTAAAAATTTTCTATGTCCAAAACTCGTATACGCGGGCCGCAGGAGGGACCTCTCGCATGCGCGAGTCGTGCGCTCGAGTAGCCCATTTTTCTATGTTGTCTCTTAGAAAATTAAATGGATTAAAAACAAAAAGACTACAACCCCTAAACCTATCCAGAACTAAAAAAGAATAAATAAAAAAATAAAAACGGACTCAAAACTACCAAAAAGTGTACAAAAATGAGGGAATGAAATGAATAAAGCTTGGGTTGCCTCCCAAGAAGCGCTGTCTTTTACGTCTTTGGCTAGACCGTGCTATGCTTAAGACTTATGGAGGCCAAAACTCGGACTTTGTGTCCATATTAACTGGAGGAAGACCATAGTTGAAAACAAAAATGATATCTTTATGAGTTAATTCATTCATTGGCTCCTTATGATCATGTTCAAATTAATTCTCCACCTTTCGAGTAAATTCATCATTAGGATCTGGGGTTTTAGGGTTTTCCTATTCATTGTGTATTATATCCTTCTCCTTACTCATGTTTATTATGATATTGGGTCCAGTAGCTTGTCTAATATCACTCTCCGCCACACATGGGTAATCATCATTATTGAGAAGTTGATCAACAGTGTTAAATACATTTAATTTAAGGTTCATATTCCTATACGGCACTTTCATTACCCCTGTTCAACAATTGACATGAGCGTTGGCTGTAGTTAAGAACGGACGACCAAGAAAGACAGGAGTGTGTCCCCTAACATCTAACATTGGTTCAGTGTCAATAACCATGAAATCGACAAGAAATTAACATTTATTGACTTTGACCAAAGACATCTTCAATAATCCTCTAGGGATCTTGATGCAATGATTAGCTAATTGTAAGGTAGCAGCCGTGGGTTTAAGTTCACCTAGACCTAGTTGTTTGTAAACCGAGTAGGGTTGGAGATTCACACTCGCTCCTAAGTCAAGGAGAGCCAAATGGTTTAAAGTGGCACCTATGTGACAAGGAATGGTAGGCATTCCAAGATCCTTATACTTTAGAGAAGCATGTTGGAAAATCAAACTTGCTTTTTCAGTGAGGAAGGCCTTTTTTCGAAATATGACTGTGCAACTTGCGCTTTTGAGTACATAGGTCTTTCAGACATTTAGCGTATGCGGGAATTTGTTTAATAGCATCAAGGAATGGAATATTGATTTTGACTTGTTTAAATACCTCAAGTATATCTTCAGTTTCGACCCTTTCTTTAAGAAATGTGATGGTTCCGCAATGTTTGGTGGGAAAGGCAGTTTTGGAACATAAACTGTCGGGATTGGTTAATTGTATTTCCTAATTCGGTTTGTGTCCTCACCCTTCTCTTGATTCAAATTAATGTTTACATTTTTTTCACTCCCATTTGGAATTTCAACAACTTCCTCTTCTCGAATAGTCGTCCTAGTTGCGACGGCATTTAGTTGCTCACTCGAACCCCTATTCTCAAATTGTCCCTTAGAGTTTTGGGTTGACTAGGCAACTTGCCCTCGTTTTTATGACTCACTGCATTAGTTAGTTGTCCCATTTGGGACTCAAGCTTTGCAATGGATTGTGTGTGAGAGTGCACTATTTGTGCTTGTGCTTGCGCTTGCATTTACGTCTCGATAGTCTTAAGGGACGCCAACACCTTTGCCTCAAAAGCGTTATCCCTTGGGGGGTTAGGATTAGGAGGGGTGTGTTGTTATTGACTTTGTTGAAATTGAGGTCGATGACTATTAGAAAAATTAGTCGGCATAGGATTATAACTATTTCGTGGGAATTGTTGAATATAGTTAATGTGTTGCTCGACAAACTCCGGGAATTGAGAAGCAGAAGGGCATGCAAAAATATTATGGGAAGGTTTAGAACACAATGCACATACTTTGAAAGGAGGTAGACTGGGCATATGGCTCATCCTCATGAGTTGGTCAATTTTTCTAGATAGTTCTTGTATTTCGATTGTATTACTTGACTCAGAACGCTCCTCTCGATTGTATTGCTTAACGTTTCAAAATTTTTTCATGCCTCGTTGGCACTTTTGTGTAGGAAGGTATCTACACAAACGGCATTGACGGTATTACAAATTCAGGGAACTAGTCCCTCGTAGAAGACCTGTACCAATTTTCACTTGGGAACTTGATGATGTGGGCAAGAGTGCAATAATTCTTTAAATTTTTCCCAAGTGTCATAAAGTGTTTCCCCACCTTGCATCACAAAGTTCATTATAGATTTTCTTATCTGATTAGTTCTTATGATAGGGAAAAACTTTTGTAAAAATGTGGTATATAATGCTTCCCATGTTTTAATAGTGTTTGGCTCAAGAGACTCGAGCCAATACTTAGCTTTATCCTTTACGGAGAATGAAAAGAGTCGCAATTTTAATTCATCATTAGTTAGGTGTTGGATTTTTAATATGGAGCATATATCTTAGAAATCTCCTAAATGCTGATAAGGATCTTCTTTAATACGGCCATGGAATGAAGGGAGTAGCACGATGGTAGATGACTTTATCTCAAAGTGAGATGTCGTCACCTCCGGTAATTCGATACTTGCCTATGGGTATAGCCCATAGGAATGAAATAATCTTTAAGCGAAGGAGGTGGAGGTATATTAGAATTATTTCCAATATTTCTGTTGTTTCCAATGTCAGCCATTGGAATAGATTGTATGTTAATAATTCGAGTTTTTCTTAAACGTCTAAGGGTACTTTGAATTTCGGCATCAAATAACGATGACGGTTTTGGAGTTGATTCATCGTCTAACAACTGAGATCTAGAAGCTTGGGTTGAAGAACTACTTACTCTTAGGGTATGTTCAAGTTCAGGATCGAAAGAATGTAATTTGGGCTTAGTTGAACACGTACCAAACATAAACTAAAAAGAAAACGACACTAATATAAAGACTCACTCAAACAAAAACGAAAGAAAATCATGCAAATAAGACAACAAGAACACGACTACTATGATGCATGAATGTTATCCTATAATGCAGTGATTCATGTCAAAGCCCAGCGCCCTAGGTTTTCTAGCTAATGCATGTGCAAATCACCCCTAAACTAATACACATAGTGCGTCTCAGCGCCCTGACTTATAGTGGTTTGAAAGCGAATTTCCTAGGCATGAACTATTCGGCTACTTGATATCACAATTCAATTAAGCACCATTACATGTAAATAATCCATACAAGCATAGTAAATATATATCATTGAGCACATCACACAAAAAATATATCTATGACAAGAATAAACTTTGAAAGTAACGATTTAATCAATAGAAGTTCGATTTTATTACTTAAAATCCTTTAAACATGCAATCATCATCCGTATATAATAAAATTAAAAGAAAAACATAAATAACACCTTATTACTCGACTAGGATTTAAAACCCTAGAACTTGGTCTAAGCAGCCATAGAAGCGATGAACAGCAAGAGGTTGACGGAGGAGGCCATGAGAATCCTTGGTCTTCTTCTTCTTCTCCTTGCTTTCCTCTTTTCAATGGCTGAAGTTTAATGTTGTCTATGGATGAATTTAATGTTTTTTGACAATCAAAATTGAATTAGAATAAGGTATATATAGTTTTTGGAAGGATTAGAGAGCTTCCCTAAACTTACCCGCACTAAAACTGCTGTATTTTACATTCTAGATGTAATTGGGCAGTTTTGTTCACGTAGGGATCTTCAGTACATAGAAATACGCATTTTTGGTATTTTCGTACAGACAGCACTAGTGGACCACGCGAGCGATGGGCTGGAATGTCGCGCGAGCGGTCTACTCGCGCGAGGTGGCTTTTTCTGGTTCTTTCTTTCTGTTTATTTTCCCTTATTTAGCCTGGAATCCTTTCTTTCTTTCAAATCCTGACAAAAACAGAAAACATAATTGATCTCGTCAAAATCAAGATATAAAAGTATGCTTAACTTATGCTTTACTTTCAAAAGATTTGCAGTGTGGAAGTAAAGGTTGAACCCACAGATATTGAATACTACGCACTTTATTTTTTAAAACCTAAATTTAGTTAATTAAGAAAAACATATTTTGAATTTAATTTGAATTAAACTAATAATAATAAAAGTAAATCTAAATTATGAAAGCAAGTAAATATTGTTTTTATAATAAGTTTAAGGAACCTAGGATTGCAAATCCACCACTAGCTTCATAATAAGGGTATTACGAATTACTTTAGCTTATTAAGTTGGATGATAATGGGGAATTGTAGCTACAAGCCCAATTCCTCCGTTAAGAAAATAACTATGGTTCAAGCACCAACATAATCCATCTTCGGTTAGCACGAATTATCCCACACTAAACTAGGGTTGTGGTATAATCCGTCTAGTCTAGACAAGGACTATTCGGATACTTGATAGCACAATTCAATTTAAGCACCATTACATGTAAATAATCTAAACAAGCACAGCAAGCATAGATCATTGAGCACACTACCATCAAAATAGATCTAAGACAAGAGTAAATTTTGAAAGTAACGATTTAATCAATAAAAGCATGATTTATTTATAAAAATCCTCGGAACATGTAACTGTCATCCATACGTAATAAAACTAAAATAAAAACATAAAATAAACCCTATTGCTTAGCTAGGGTTTCATTGAAACCCTAGATCTAGAGTCTAGTTGTCCATAGAAGCGGCGGATGGCAAGTAGTTGATGGAGGAGGCCATGGAAACCATTGGTCTTCTTCTTCTTCTCATTGCTTCCCTCTCTTCAATGGCTGAAAGTGTGGTTATATATTGTGTGTATAACAATTGCTAACACCTAAATTGAAGTAAAATAGTGTATATATATATTAGTAGCAAGTTTTTGGAAGCTTTCCTAATCCAATTCGCACTAAAACGGCTGTATTTAGCTTTCCAGACGTAATTAGGAAGTTTCGTTTGCATAGGAGTCTTCAGTACACTGAAATTCACGTATTTAATTTTTACACAGGTCGCGCGAGCGAGCCGCGCGAGCGCGATATTGGGAAGTCGCGCGAGCGATTTTTTGACTTCCGCGCGAGGTGCCTTTTTCCGCTTCCTTCTTCCTGCTTTTTCTCCCTATTTAACCTGGATTAGTGTTTTCTTTCAAAACCTGCTCTAAAACAGAAAACGAAATAAAAATACATAAAATCAGGATAAAATATACTAACAAATGTGAATTAAGGCATGTAATTAGGATCTGTTCTCTCCCGATCACCCCAACCCTACATTTTGCTAGTCCTCGAGCAAAAAGAAAATAAAAATAAAACTACTAATAAAAATTTATTCCATTTTCGCATGGATCGCGATTGCATTTAGCTTATGCAACAAGCCTTTTAAACCTCTAGGTGTCCCTAGTCGGACGAGTAAAGTCTCGTGAGGGTTCTCGTCAACAAGTCACCCACAACCATCTTTATTAACTTATCAATTTAAAACTCTTATTAAAACAAAAAACATAACATTCAAACTCCTTCATCATATAACAAAGATTTGAAACAGAATAACGAATAAGAAGAAACAGAATCAAACGTCCACCTACATCATGAAAAACAATCTCAAGCACATGCATCGTATAAATCAATAGAGTTTCTCATAAAATTGCACGTGTGTGATGTGGTAGTCAAATGAATCACGCGCATGTCATGAACATGGAATATACTTCGGATGACCATCTAACTATGCTTCGACTACGAATCACACAATGTCAATTACACTCTCAAATGAAACACTCAGAAACAAGTGTAATTTTTCTAATATATGGGAGCAAAGAAAAAATGTTTTCAAAAAGAGAAACCGCTCACATATGACTCGAAAAAGACGCATGACATGAAAGAATAGTAGTCTCATGGATAGGACGCCAACAGTTAAGAAAAATTAATCATTACCATGTTTTAATCCCCCTCCCATCATTTTTATATCCGAACCATGTTTCCTAGGATCAAATAGTACTTTTCAAAGGTTATAACGTGGCTCAGGCAATGAAAAAGGATAGAAAGGGTTCGTTAGGTAGTTTTTGGAATGGCATTGTAAGGCATGTACGATTTCTTTCATTCGTCTCTTCTACCAACTTCATCATTTCATTCTCTTCTTTTCATTCCTTTCAATTTTTTCTCCTTCTGTTTCTTTTTCTTTTTTTTTTTTGTTCTTTTTTTTTCTTTTGTTTTCTTTTCTTTTTTCTCTATTCTTTTCCTCCTCGTTACTTTTGAAACGAATATTCAATAAATAACAAGGCAACCACCCCAAACATCATCTTATTTTTGTTTTCTTCTTCTTCTCAATCACACATCGCCTTAACACCACTAAAAGTTTATCAATCTTTCAGGGGTGAACTCTAAGTTGGCCAAATTGGAGCAAAAATAGGTAATGGCAATTAAAGAAAGAGGTCATTTTAATGGCTCAAAGGGTGAACTAAGAAAATTTATCATTTATTGATGAGTATCAAACAAAGAAGGCCTAAAATTATGTCCTATGGTTATAAGGTTCTTCAACGTTTACAACAAAAGATTATTTAGCATGGTGACAAGTATTTTAACTTGACTATCCACCAAAATAAGAATAATGAGACTAAACAATGAGTTAATGCGCTATTTCAATGAAATTCGACAAACACAATGTATTTATAACCCTCTATAAAGAAAAGATAGGCTCAACACCTCACCGGGTCTAGTCTCCACCTTGTGTTATCTAGAAATCCGAATCATATTATAGTTCACATCAAACATGTATTCAAGCGACCACATGCAGTGCATAAGTTTATGTGCAAAACTATGATTAGAATGATACATAAATTAAAACGTTACATCATGACATCAGCAAATGTTTAATCACATATTCTCATGTTCATCATTCTATAACAATCCAAGTACTATAACAAGGTAATCATCGTTTATTTAAGCATAAGTATCGAAATTTTTTGAAAAATTGCAGTATAATGTGCATGCGTGTGCATACCTCCAAACCTAAACCTTTCATTGTCCCCAATGAAACAATAAAACGAAAGAAAGGAGAGTACGTAAGGAAGGAACGACAATATCTTGATCTCAACAAACACAAACCAGGTGAACGTACAATAATATTGAATCAAAGTTCAATTACTCCAAATGGAGCACTATTTCACCTGTTAATACTTAACAAAAGAAAATTAAACAAACAAATAAAGGCTAAAATATAATACATATGTTCTTTTTTTATTTTATTTATTTATTTATTAATCAATAAAAACTAAACTAGAATTAAAAGAATGTAATGAAACACATAGAAACATAACTATCTAAACAAAGACAAACTCGATCGTAAAAAAAACTACCAGAAAAGAAAAACAACTAGACAGGTGTGGAAAACAGAAGGTAAAAGAATAAAGAGAAAAATTGAGAAATCCCCACCTAGAGCGAGCGGACCGCGCGAGCGACCCTCGCTCGCGCGAATCCCTCAGCGAGATTAAGGAGAAGCTTGTTATAAATTTTCTTTAGAAAAATTTCTAAGTACCAGAATCGCGCGAGCGGACCACGTGAGTGAACCCCTCGCGCGCTCGAATCTAGGCGCGAGATGTAACAGAAGCTCATATATATGAAAAGTTGAAAAAAATATTTTGTCTAAGGGGGAATCTCGCGCAAACGGACCGCGCGAGCGAAGTGTCGCGCGAGCGGGTTGCGCGCGCGACTTTGGTCTTTTCCTCTTTTTCTTTATAAAAATTTATATAAGTTCAAAATAAATTTACTCCGACCCCCAAACCTGTCCAGAAAACTCAAAAACAGACTCAAAATGACCCCAAAAATGCTCAAAAAGAATAGAAACCGACGAACTAAAGCTTGGGTTGCCTCCCAAGAAGCGCTATCTTTTACGTCTTTAGCTAGACCATTCTAGCTCAAGATTCAAGGAGGTCGTAAATTGGATTGTGTACCCCTAAGGATATCAGGAAGAGCTCGGTGGTAAGTAGAAATAATGTCGCTTTGGATTAATTCATTTGACGGATCATCCTTATTATGTTCAAATCTATTTCTTACTTTTTGAGTGAATTCATCATTAGGGTCCAGATTATTTAAATTCATCCGCTCATTACGAATTATATTATTTTTCTCACCCATATTCAGTTCTCTGTTAGGCTCAATATTCCGTCTTACCTCACATAGGTAATCGTCGTCTTTAGGAGGTTGATCCATAGCATTAAAAACGTTCAATTTCAAGTTCATGTTCCCAAACGACACTTTCATTACCCCCATCCTACAGTTAACATGAGCATTAGCAGTCGCTAATAATGGACGACCTAAGATGACCGGAGTGTGTTTCCTAGCATCTAGCATCGATTCAGTGTCAAGGATCATGAAGTCAACAAGATAATAGCATTTATCAACTTTAACTAAGAGACCTCGATGATTCCTCTAGGTATTTTAATAGAACGATCTGCTAATTGTATAGTAGCGGCCATAGGTTTAAGTTCACCTAGTCCTAGTTGTTTATAGACGTGGTTAGGTAAGAGGTTAACACTAGCTCCTAAGTCAAGGAGAGCCCGATGAATAATAGTGTCACCTATGACACATGAAATAGTAGGCGTACCGGGATCTTTATACTTTGGAGTAGCGTATTGGAATATAGAGCTTACTTTTTCCGTGAGAAAAACCTTTTTTGGTATATGACTGCGCAACTTGCGCTTTTGAGACATAGATCTTTCAGACATTTAGCGTACGCAGGAATTTGCTTTATAGCATCGAGGAATGGAATATTAATTTTTACTTGTTTAAACACCTCGAGTATATCTTCCATTTTTGACCCTTTCTTAGACAAATGTGACGGTCCCTCAACGTTTGGTGGATATGGCATTCTCAGAATATAATTCGTTGGGACTGGTTCATTTTATTTTCTCTTCCTACTCACATCCTCACCCTTTTCCGTATTCAAATTTATACTTTTATCTTTCTCAACCTCATCCGCAATTACAACGACTTCATCATCTTGAGTAGTCATCCTAGTCGAAACAGCGTTCACGCTCTCACTCGACCCCTCTTTTCGTATTGTCCCTTAGGGTTTTGAACAGTTTGTGCAGGCAACTTTCCCTCGTTTCTATGACTCACCGCAGTAGCTATTTGTCTCATTTGGGACTCAAGCTTCACAATGGATTGTGTATGAGAGTGCACTATTTGTGCTTGTGCTTGGACTTGAGTTTTTATGTTTTTAAGGGATGCCAACACCTTAGCCTCAAAAGCGTTATCCCTTGGAGGTTAGGATTAGGAGGTAGGTGTTGGTATTGACTTTGTTGATATTGGGGTCGATAAGTATTAGAAAAATTGTTCAACATAGAATTTAATTATTCCTTGGGAATTGTTGCATAGAATTAACGTGTTGCTCAACAAACTCCGGGAATTGAGATGCAGAAGGACATGCAAAGATATTATATGACGGTACAGAACACAATGCACATACTTCGTGAGAAGGCGGATTGGACCTATTTTCCATCCTTATAAGTTGGTCAAGTTTTCTATTTAATTCTTGTATTTCGATTGAATGACTGGACTCAACTTTTACCTCTCTTTTTGGTGGTGGCAGATATCCTCCAGAACGTACCAACACAGACTGATGCATCGAATTCTCGCTTAATGTTTTAAAATTTTTTCAGGCCTCATCGGCGCTTTTGTGTTGGAAGGTACCCGCACAAATGGCGTCAACGGTATTATGCATGGAGAGAATAAGTCCATCGTAGAAGACATGAACTAATTGCCACTTAGGAACCTGATGATGTGGGCATGAGTGTAATAATTCTTTAAACTTTTCCCAAGTATCATAAAGCGTTTATCCATCTTGCATCACCAAGTTTGTTATGGATTTCCTTATCTGATTCGTATGCATAATAGGGAAAAACTTTTGTAAAAATGCAGTGTGTAAGGCTTCCCATGTTCTAATTGTGTTTGGCTCCAAAGATTGGAGCCAGTATTTAGCTTTATCTTTTAAAGAGAATGGAAAGAGCCGTAATTTTAATTCATCATCAGTGAGATTTTGAATTTTTAAAGTAGAACATATATCTTGAAAATCTCCCAAGTGTTGATAAGGGTCTTCATTAATGCGGCCGTGAAAAGAAGGAAGTAGCGAAATGGTAGATGACTTTATCTCAAAGTGAGATGCCGACACCTCCAGTAAATCAATACATGTTTGAGGCGTGTAAGTCGTCGAAATAAAGTAATCTTTAAGCGGAGGAGATAGAGGTATATTAGGATTATTTCCGTTATTTACGTTGTTTTCGCCGTCGGCCATTAGAATAGGTTTTATGTTAATAAATCGAGTTTTCCTTAACCTTCTAAGGGTACTTTGAATTTCGGCCTGAAATAACGACGACGATTTCGGAGTCCGACTGACTCTAAGGGTACGTTCAAGTTCAGGATCGATAGAAAATAATTCAAGCTTACTTGAACGCATAACAAACATAAACTAAAAGGAAAAGAAATTAAAATAAGGACTGATTCAACAAATACAAAAATAATCATGCAAATCAGACAACAGGCAAGCACACAATACTACTATGATGCATGTAATTATCCTTATGCAGTGATTCGCGTTAAAGCTCAGTGCCCCGGGTTTCCTAGCTAATGCAGTGCTCACTCCACAACTAACCTAATGCAAGTGATTGCGTCTCAGCGCCCTGACTTACAGCGATTTGATGCGAAGTTTTAAAGAAAGCAATTTACTTGAATTTTTTTTTTCCGCGTAAGCTCCTTTGACGTGCACAGCTGCTTCACTCGAAACACTAGAATTTTGAGTACCTAAGAAACTACAAAACAAAAAGAAAAGTTAGTAACTTAAAACAAAAACGAAAAAATAAGAAAAGGAAAAAAAACGAATTTAATATTTACAAATTAACTAAACTAAGATTATAAAATTAAAGGTAGTAATGCAATCCCCGGCAACGGCGCCAAAAATTGATCTCGTCAAAATCAAGATATAAAAGTATGCTTAACTTATGCTTTACTTTCAAAAGAATTGCAGTGTGGAAGTAAAGGTCGAACCCACAGAGATTGAATACTACGCACTTTAATTTTTAAAACCTAAATTTAGTTAATTAAGAAAAATAGATTTTGAATTTAATTTGAATTAAACTAATAACAATAAAAGTAAATCCAAATTATGAAAGCAAGTAAATATTTATTTTTATAATAAGTTTAAAGAACCTAGTAAGGAACCTAGGATTGCAAATCCACCACTAGCTTCATAATAAGGGTATTTACGAATTACTTAAGCTTATTAAGTTGGATAATAATGGGGAATTGTAGCTACAAGCCCAATTCCTCCGTCAATAAAATAACTATGGTTCAAGCGCCAACATAATTCATCTTCGATTAGCACGAATTATCCCACACTAAACTAGGGTTGTGGTATAATCCGTCTAATCTAGGCATGGACTATTCGGATACTTGATAGCACAATTCAATTTAAGCACCATTACAGATAAATAATCTAAACAAGCACAGCAAGCATAGATCATTGAACACACTACCATCAAAATAGATCTAAGACAAGAGTAAACTTTGAAAGTAACGATTTAATCAATAAAACCACGATTTATTTATAAAAACCCTTGGAACATGTAACTGACATCCATACGTAATAAAACTAAAATAAAAACATAAAATACACCCTATTACTTGGCTAGGGTTTCATTGAAACCCTAGATCTAGAGTGTAGTTGTCCATAGAAGCGGCGGATGGCAAGTAGTTGATGGAGGAGGCCATGGAAACCCTTGGTCTTCTTCTTCCTCTCCTTGCTTCCTTCCCTTCAATGGCTGAAAGTGTGGTTGTATATTGTGTGTATAACAATTGCCAACACCTAAATTCAAGTAAATAGGGTATATATAGATTAGTAGCAAGTTTTTGGAAGCTTTCCTAATCCAATTTGCACTAAAACTATTGTATTTAGCTTTCCAGATGTAATTAGGCAGTTTCGTTTGCGTAGGAGTCTTCAGTACACTGAAATACACGTATTTGATTTTTACACAGGTCGCGCGAGTGCAATATTGGGACGTCGCGCGATCGATTTTTTGACTTCCGCGCGAGCGGGCCGCGTGCGCGAGGTTCCTTTTTCGGCTTCTTTCTTCCTGCTTTTTCTCCCTATTTAACATGTATTAATGTCTTATTCCAAAACCTGCTCTAAAACAGAAAACGAAATAAAAATACATAAAATCAAGATAAAATATGCTAACAAATGTGAATTAAGGCATGTAATTAGGATCTGTTCTCTCCCGATCAATAATAAAAGTACACAAAAATAGGATAAAACGTGCCAATAATTGTGAATCAAGGCGTGTAATTAGGACATGTTCACTCCCGATCACCACCTCCCCGTCGAGATAGAACACAAAGCTTATTGGGCAACACGCTCACTAAATTTTGATATTAAAGAGGGAGGACAATTGCGAAAGCTTCAACTTGCGAAACTTGAAGAAATACGCCGAGATGCATATGATAATTCCAAGTTGCATAAAGAAAGGTTAAAGGCTCACCATGATAGAGCAATCTTTCGTAAATCTTTTGAGCCGGGATAAAAAGTTCTGTTGTACAATTCCCGACTCCACCTTATCCCAGGGAAGCTCCGTTCCAGGTGGACAGGCCCATTCTTGGTTAAAACAATATTCCCATACAGAGTAGTTGAGCTGCTCAATCCCAAAAACAACGAGAGCTTCAAGGTTAACGGCCAACGGTTAAAGCCATTTTTAGAAAATTTTCAATCAGAAGTTGAGCACATCCAATTCGATGAGCCCAACTATTCATCCGTTTGAAACATCAAAGAACTATCCTAAACTTCTTGTTGTAATTTTTATTTATTACATTTTGTTTAGTTTTATTTGTTTTTGTTTTGTTTTTTCTTTGTGAGTGTGACATCCAACCTTAACCCACTATTCCATATTTTATACTCATCTGCAAGCTTTAAATATAAGCGATGATGATGATGCAACATCTATCTATTCGTTAGGCTCTTGGGGGGAGCTAGAGTTCCCAAATCCACCCTGGACTAAAGAAGAAATTAAATTCTATTTGTCACCGTATGAAGGACCCGAGGCTGACGATTTGATTGATCTTTCTCATGGGTACGTCCCCATTCCCCCCACCCTTCTTGCTTTTAACCCCTTCGAGCACATGGTATTCCTTTCTAATTCTGAAGAGGAGAACGAGGACGAGGATGATTTTGGGCTTGTAGATGATGAATTGTGGCAACAGTGGGACATAAATGACCTGCATGATATTGTGGTTGGGAACCACCGCAATATTTTCATGCTTGCTGATGATTTTATGGTTCTTGCACTAGTTTCCTACCTATATGTGCACTCAAACTACCTACTCTATCGAATTCAATGCCCTCTACCAGCTAGTGCATATTGCACAGTCATGCCAATAGTGAGGTTAGGTCAAAGTCATATTTTTTTTTCTTGTTGCAGTTTCTTGCTTTCTTTGTCATTTTTATTCTTCTTTCATCACGATTTCAGTTTTCTAACTCTTCACATGTTTTTGTTTTTGTTTTCCTTGTCTAGGAATATCACTATGAATTTCAATGCCCCACTAGTTTTCCTTCCACATTAGCTGTTTCATAGGCCGCCCACCTGGTCCCCAGTACTCCGCCACGAGAGGGAGACGAGTTACAGAGTTGATTCGTCGCCTAACATCAACCGAGCTCTAGAAACTTGGGTTGAGGACTTACTGACTCTTAAGATGCGTTCAAGCTCAGGGATCAAAAGAATGTAATTTGTGTTTACTTGACCGCATACCAAAGATAAACTAAAAAAAAAAACAACACTATGACAAAGACTGACTCAAACAAATACGAAAAATAACCACACAAATAAGACAACAAACACACAACTACTATGATGCATGAAAGTTATCCTGTAATGCAATGCTTGTGTCAAAGCCCAGTGCCCTGGGTTTCCTAGCTAATGCACGTGTAAATCACCCCTAAACTAATGCAAATAGTGTGTCTCAGCGTCTTGACTTATAGTGGTTTGAAGCGAATTTTAAAGGAATCGATTTACTTGAATTTGTTTATTTTTTACAATTTTTTTAATTGATTCGCGTAAGATCTTTTGATGTGCTAAGCTCTTCCACTCTGAAAAGCTAGAATTTGATGACTCGAGAAATTACAAAACAAAAGCAAAAGTTAGTGACTCAAAATAAAAACGGAAAATAAAAAAATATATATTTAAAAATAAGAAAACTTAATCTAATATTTACAAGTTAACTAAACTAAGATTCTAAAACTAAAGGTAGTAATTTACAATCCCCGGCAATGGTGCCGAATATTGATCGCGTTAAAATCAAGATATAAAAGTATACTCTACTTTAAAAGATTTGTAGTGTGGAAGCAGAGGTCATACCCACAGAGATTGAAATACTAAAACACTTTAATTTTAAAACCTAAACCTAATGAATTAAGAAAACATAATTTTGATTTTGATTTTAAGTAAACTAAGAAACTAAGGAAATAAATCTAACTATGAAAGCAATTAAAAGTTATTTTTATAAATATGTGTATTGAACCTTGGATTTCAAATCCACCTCTAGCTTCAGAATAAGGGTATCTATGCATTCAATTAACTTATTACGTTGGATGATAATGGGGAATTATAGCTACAAACCCAATTACTTCGTCAAGAAGATAACTACGATTCAAGTATCAATGTAATTCATCTTTGGTTGGCACGGAGTGTCTCATACTAAACCAGGGTTGCAGCACACTCTGTCTTCCCTAGGCATGAACTAGTCGATTACTTGATATCATAATTCAAATAAACACTATTACATGTAAATAATATCTACAAGCACATCAAATATAGACTATTGAGCACATCACATTCAAAATAGACCTAAGACAAGAATAGATTTTGAAAGCAACGACTTAATCAATGAATACAATTTTTATTAATTAAAATCCTCTGAACATGTAATCATCATCCAATTCATTGAAACCCTAGATATAGGTCTAGGCGGCCATAGATTCGAAGATTGGCAAGAGATTGATGGAGGAGGCCATGAGAATCCTTGGTCTTCTTTTTTTTCTCTTTGCTTTTCTCTCCTCAATGGTTGTAGTTTCAATTGTGTAAGGATGTGTATAATATTGTGTAACCCCCAATTTTACTTAAAACGTGATATATACATATAGATTTGGAACAAATTTTGGAGGATTTCCAAAACCTAATCCGTAAAAAAACTATCGTATTTACATTTCTGAACGTCTTATACACAAACCACCTTGGCTGGGCACTCTAATTTGACGAAATACGCGTTTTTGGTAAAAAGGAAGGTCACTCGCATAGCCCGCTCGCACGAGGTACCTTTCACTACTCTGCGCGACTTTTGTAGAATTACTACAATGTTTTGCTCGGACCTTGGATTGACTCACCGTTTGTAGCCACGCTTCTGTAACTCGAAGATCTACATTTTCTATTTGAGGAGAAATTTCTCAAATCCAAAGTCTTCATTGTCAAAAATGTAATTTACTGAGACTGCCAGTGTCTCCAGCTTTGACCGGAATCACATTTTGAGCACAGAATTTCTTCCAAAGCCACTAATCATTGAATTTTAGTGCATTTTCAAGTTTAAGCTACAAAACTTACAATACATAGAATACTTATTAAAAATACTTAATAACTAAATGCAGTGGGCTAACAAAGCGTATCTTTAGGACTATAAACGGGAACTATTCGTTCCCGATCAGTCGGGACACTAGAAGGTCGACTACAGGTTATTGCATATTTTTGGGTCATTCACCAATTTCTTGGAAGACCAAGAAACAAACAACAGAAGCCCAATCAACCGCAAAAGTAGAGTATCCCTCCATGGCAGTGACTTCTTGTGAAATTACATAGCTTAAATATGTCTTAAATGATCTCAGAATTCAACATCCACAACCCACCATGTTGTATTGTGACAATCAAGCGGCCCTTCATATTGCCTCAAACCCCGTCTTCCATGAACGGACGAAACATATAGAAATTGATTGTCATCTGGTTCGTGAGAAAATCCAAGAAGGAATGATTCAAACTGCTCACATACGGACACTTCATCGACCAGCTGATTTGTTTACCAAAGCCCTAAGCTCGTCACAATTTAAAGCTCTAGTTGGCAAGTTGGTTGCCATCAGCATACACTTCAACTTGAGGGGGAGTGATAAAGGAAAGGAAAATCATGTTACCTAATATGCTACTAATTAGAAGTTATATAGTCAACCAATTACTGATTAATCTTTACCATATTTGTAGTGCTTAGATTAAGGAGTTAGCTTATTTTTAGCCTTTTGTATAGGATCTGAACCTTGTAATCTTGTATAAAGTCTATACACCATTCAGAGGAATTAATAGAAAAACTTTTCCATATCATCTAATTTCTCCACATCTTCTAAGCTCTAACCCACATCATTTTGCATTTTTTTTGCTGAGCAACCAAGTTTAATTAAATGGACAAAATCCAAAGAAATTATATCAAGAGGCAAGCCATAAAGTTGCCAATACCAAAGCTAAATCTCACTAAACAAGGTAACCAACTAAGTCCTCAAAAAACCCTAAACAGGGACCTCAAATTTTGTAGCATAGTGCAAACAGAACTCCCCAAAAAATCTGCACTAAAATCAAGACCCGCTAAAACAATTCATCACCAAACTTTGCAGCACAGTGCACAAAATTCTGCACAAATTTAACATAATCACAACATTTGAACACAATCAAGACCAACTAATACAATGTTGCAGCACAGTTCACAAATTCTGCACAATCATAGTCACTATCTAGCATAACACCAAGACCCACTTAAAGACATCGGACTGCCACTTAAAGACATCAGACAGCCATTAAACTCCAGAAAAATCAGCCACACCATGGACATCGTCAAATCAGCCCAACAAACCAAATCTGAAAAATAAAATCCAAAAGATCAGCAAAACTCGGCCTAGAACATTGCAAGAGAAACCGAGCAACCAATCGAACCAGAATATACTCAACAAAAAAAGGACGCACTGAACTCAATCACCCACATTGAACTTCAACTCAGCAATCCTAGTAGTATCCATAACCATCAACCCATTTTACTACTCATAAACGCAAAGCTAAAAATCTGCAGCAAGTCCAATCCCTTTAGAAGTTAATCAATTAGACCACAATTAAAAATAAAACTTCTCGCTTTCGCCGATTAATATAACCACCACACCACAATTATCAACCATAGATATCACAATCAGATAATTCCATTAGCATGGATTCCTAGATCAATGGAGAATAATTTGTATCACACTTCACTGCTAGTCCAAAATCGAGTTACCAAAGATTTTGCACCATAGCTGTATTCCAAAGAGACAGAGATCATACCCACAAACAGAAATCTGAGCACCAGTGAAAATTATAAGCTCCATATCATCTCACCATAACTTATCAGAAGCCATATCCCCAATGAAGGCCACACTCATACACCAATACTCCCAACGAAACACCAAAATAATGCACACCCACGAAAGAATAGCACACACCCACTGATGCACAAAGAACATCACACTACACCGAAGAAGCACACACAAACACCAAAACACATGCCAAAAACCAACTCGATGACCAGAGACACTCCTAAAAGGAAACACACACCCAATCATCCAAAAAATTACACATGCACCCAAAGAGACCCACAAAAACAAGGATAATTCTTCTCTTATTATTTCTCTTTTTTCTCATCTTTTTTTTTAGCACAGAAGAAGAACAAAAAGGGAAATAAGAGCCTCCAAAGGTTATATCATCCAAAATTGAAACAAAATATCCCAAATTCAAGGCGAACATAAAAAGATGCCAAAGAGAACTTATCCAGACTTAACCCAATTAGCCAAGAGAACTGCGATAGGAGATCCCGTACTAAATCCCCAAATGGACCTTGAAAAACAAAAATAAGGCAAACCCACATTAAGAACATTCCAAAAACTCGAAACCATACTACGAAACAATAAAGAGAGCAAAATAGAGAACATTTGGACACAAAGGATCAGCAAAACCCCTAATCAACAACCACCCTAGACCATGGACTTTTCTATTCTTTAGAGAGCATTGGTAGAAACGTACCAGCAGTATTAATCATCACTTAATCGAACCACCCACTTAAGAAACTTGATCATGTTCTATGCAATCCTCAAATATCCCTTCCTTACTTATAACACAATACCCTACCCTCCAATCTGGGCCAAACTAGTTGTACCAAAAGGACATGGATACCATCAGCAACCTCCAAACACATCAGAGAAGCTTCGACAAAACAGAAGCAGAGATAGAGACATTTTAGCAACATAGTATAAAAGAACAACAACAAAGCAAACTTGTGTAACAAACGTTCCACTAGAACAATCCCGATCCAGAAAAACCTTCCAAAACAAATGTACTCCGATAGGAAACGCCGAACTCATCAAAATAAATCAGTGAACACCAAGGCCAACACTATCCTTAACAAACATACTAAATGCACATTCCAGTTAATGAAACTCTTACATAACTGATACGAAATAGAGAAAGAATCAACCTATAAAACACCCAATTACAAAAGAAAAGACACCCAAAAATTGACCAAAAAAAAGAAAGGACCTAGACATACTCACGCCCAGCAAGTAGACCCACTAGACACCACACCCACCCAGAATACATACCTGTGGATATCGCTGGCTAACCACATTTTAACTTTTTCAAATTCAAATACAAGTCGCCACTTAATTTTTTAAGGGAAAATTAAGAAACCATTTTAAAACTGATCTTTCGAAACCAGAGATTCTGGGTTTGATCCCCAGCAGAGTCGCCAGATTGTGGATATCGTAGGCTAGCCACGTGATCGGGAGAGAACTAATCCTATTTATACGCCTTAACGAGCATTTGTTAGTACTTTTTATCCTGTTTTTGTATATTTTTACTTCGTATTCTAGTTTCTGACAGGTTTTGGAAGAAATCAACTAAACCAGGCTAAACAGGGTGAAAAAGCATAGTTGAAGAAGCTGAAAAATCCAAGTCGCGCGCGCGACCCGCGCCCGCGAAATCCAAAAATCGCTCGCGCGAGAACCCCAGAATCGCTCGCGCGATCCGCGCGCGCGAAGGTCCAATTGTCGCGCTCGCGCGACCCGCTCGCGCGATATGTCCAAAAACCAATGTTGTGTATTTCAGTATACTGAAGACTCCTGTGCAAACGAGACTGCTAAACGACGTCCAGACTGTAAATTACATGCGTTTCAGTTCGTTTCGGGTTGGGAAGCCTTCCAAAGCTTGTACAAACTCTATATAAACTCCAAATTTACTCAATTATGGGGTTGGCAATTGTTACACACCCATACATACACATTATACATACATACTTCCAGCCATTGAAGGGAGGGAAGCAAGGAGAAGAAGAAGAAGACCAAGGGTTTCCATGGCCTCCTCCATCAACCTCTTGCTATCTACTACTCCTATGGTAGCTTAGATCATCGATCTAGGGTTTCAATGAAGCCCTAGATGAGTAATAGGGTTTTATTTATGCTTTTATTTTAGTTTTATTATGTATGGATGACAGTCACATGTTTAGAGGATTTTTATAAATAAATCGTACTTCTAGTGATTAAATCATTACTTTCAGAATTTATTCTTGTCTTAGATCTATTTTGACTGTGATGTGCTCAACGATCTATTCTTGCTGTGCTTGTTTAGGTTGTTTACATGTGATGGTGCTTTATTGATTCGTGCTATCAAGTATCCGAATAGTCCATGCCTAGGTTAGACGGATTAGATCACAACCCTAGTTTAGTGTGAGATAATTCGTGCTATCCGCAGATGGATTATGTTGGTGCTTGAACCATGATTATCTTCTTGTCGGAGGAATTGGGCTTGTAGCTACAATTCCCCATATTCATCCAACGTAATAAGCTAAAGTAATTCATAAATATTCCTATTATGAAGCTAGTGGTGGATTTGCAATCCTAGGTTCCCTTAAACATTATTTAAAACAACTTTAATTGCTTTCATAGTTTAGATTCACTTTTATTGTTATTAGTTTAAATAAAAACCAAATCAAATCCGTTTTTCTTAATTAAGTAGACTTAGGTTTTAAAATTAAAAGCTGTAGTAATCAATCTCTGTGGGTTCGACCTTTACTTTCACACTACAAATCTTTAGAAAAGTAAAGTATACTTTTTACATCTTGATTCTGACAACATCAATTTTTGGCGCCGTTGCCGGGGATTGCATTACTACCTTTAGTTTTATAATCGTAGTTTAGTTAATTCGTAAATATTAGATTAGTGTTTATTTTTCTTATTTTCTGTTTTTGTTTTTAGTTACTAACTTTTTCTTTTATTTTGTAGTCAACGTTTCCGAGTGGAGCAGCTAATTACATCAAAGGAGCTTACGCAAATAAAATAAATAAAATTAAATAAATTGCTTCCTTTGGAATTCGCTTTAAACCGCTGTAAGTCAGGGCGCTGTGACGCACTATTTGCATTAGTTTAGGGTTAATTGCACTGCATTATCTAGGAAACCCGGGGCGCTGGGCTTGACGCGGTCATTGCATTACAGGATAATTTGCATGCATCATAGTAGTTGAGTGCTTGTTATCTTAGTTGCGTGATTGCTATTTATTTTTCTTTTGTTTAGTCAGTCTTTGTTTTTAGTTTCTTTTCTTTTGTTTTAGTGTATGTTGGGTACACGTTCAAATAAACCAGATTTAAAATCTTTCGATCTTGAACTTGAACGTACCTTAAGAACTAGTAAGTCCACAACCCAAGCTTCTAGAGCTAGGTTGCAAGACGACGAATCAACTCCGATTCCATCGTCGTTGTTTGAGGCCGAAATTCAGAGTACTCGTGAACGGTTAAGGAAAACTCGAACTTTTAACATCGAACCGATTAAAATGGCTGACGGTGGAAATAACAATAACAATCAGAATGATGGTGCGAATATGAACAATCTTAATATACCGCCACCACCTCCACTTATAAATTATTTTATTCCTACTACTTAGACGCCACAAGCCGGTATTGAATTACCGGAGGCGACGGCATCTCACTTTGAGATTAAGTCGTCTACGATCTCGCTACTACCGTCCTTCCATGGCCGTCTAAATGAAGACCCTTACCAACACTTAGGGGATTTTCAGGGTATATGCTCTACTTTGAAAATACAAAACCTAAATAATGATGAATTAAAATTGCGGCTCTTCCCATTCTCTTTAAGAGACAAAGCTAAATATTGGCTTCAATCTTTGGAGCCAAACACAATAAAAACATGGGAAGCCTTACACACCGCCTTTTGACAAAAGTTTTTCCCTATTATGCGTACAAATAAGATAAGAAAAGATATAACTAATTTTGTGATGCAAGATGGGGAGACTCTTTATGACACGTGGGAAAAATTTAAAGAATTATTACGTTCGTGTCCACATCATCAGGTTCCCAAGTGGCAATTGGTTCAAGTCTTCTACGAGGGGCTTATTCCCTCTGTTAGGAATACCGTCGATGCCGTTTGTGCGGGAACTTTCCTACACAAAAGCGCCGACGAGGCCTGGAAAATTTTTGAAACGTTAAGCGAGAATTCGATGCATCAAGCTGTGTCGGTACGTTCTGAGGGATACCTTCAACCTAAGCGAGAGGTGACAGTTGAGTCAAGTCAATCAATTCAAATACAAGAATTAAATAGAAAACTTGACCGACTTATGCAAATGAACAAAACGACTAATCCATCCTCTTTAGAAGTATGTGCATTATGTTCCGAACCGTCACATAATATCTTTGCATGTCCTTCTGCATCTCAATATCCAAAATTTGTTGAACAACACGTTAATTCTATGCAACAATTCCCACAAAATAATTACAATCCTAGGTCGACTAATTTTCCAAATACGTACCGACCCCAATACCAACAAGGTCAATACCAACCACCTCCTCCACCTCCACGCAATAATGCATTTGAGGAGAAGGTGTTGGCCTCACTTGAAAACTTTGGTTTGGTGGTTCAGTTAGTACACTCTCACACACAATCCATCGCAAAACTGGAGTCCCAAGTAGGGCAAATTGTTAATACATTAAACCGTTTAACTGAGAGTAAGTTGCCGAGTCAACCTACTCAGCAACCTAAGGGGCAATATGCAGTGGGTAGTACGAGTGAGAGCGTGAACGCTGTTTCGACTAGGACGACTACTCGAGATGAGGAAGTTGTTGTAATTCCGGATGGGGGTGGGAAAGATAAAAATTTAAATTTGAATAAAGAAAAAGGTGAGGATGTGAATCAAAGTAGAAAAGAAAATGAACCGGTCTCAACAAACTATATTCCAAGCATGCCATATCCACCAAACGTTGAGGGACCGGCACATTTGCCTAAGAAAGGGTCTAAGGTTGAGGATATACTTGAGGTGTTTAAACAAGTTAAAATCAATATTCCTTTCCTCGACGCTATAAAACAAATTCCTGCTTATGCTAAATGTTTAAAAGACCTTTGTACTCAAAAGCGCAAAATACGGAGTCATACTCCTAAAAAGGTCTTCCTCACGGAAAAGGTAAGTTCTATTTTTCAACACTCACCTCCAAAATATAAAGATCCAGGTACGCCTACGATTTCATGTGTCATAGGTGACACTATCATTCATAGGGCTCTCCTTGACTTAGGAGCGAGTGTTAACCTTTTACCCTATCACGTCTATAAACAATTAGGATTAGGTGAACTCAAGCCTACGGCCGCTACTATTCAATTAGCGGATCGTTCTGTTAAAATACCTAGAGGAATCGTCGAAGACGTACTAGTAAAAGTGGATCAATGTTTCTATCCCGTTGACTTTATGGTCCTTGACACCGAACCGGTGCTAGATGCTAGGAAACACACTCCTGTCATTCTTGGTCGTCCATTCTTAGCCACGGCTAACGCACGTGTTAACTGTCGAACGGGGGTAATGAAAGTGTCGTTTGGGAACATGAACTTAAAATTAAACGTTTTTAATGCTATGGATCAACCTCCTAAAAACGACGATTCCCTATGTGAGGTGGAAGGTGAGGTAACACGGAATATTGAGCCTACTAAAGAAATAAAGGTGAGTGGGAAAAATAATATAGCGGACGATGATGAGTGGATGAATCCTAATACCTCGGATCCTAATGCGGAATCTACTCGGAAGGTAAGAAATCGATTCAAACATAATGACAAACCGTCCATCGAATTAATTCAAAGCGACGTAATTTCTGCTTACCATCGAGCTCTGCCTGACATTCTTAGGGGTACAAAATCCGATTTACGGCCTCCGTAAGTCTTGAGCTAGAACGGTCTAGCTGAAGACGTAAAAGTTAGCGCTTCTTGGGAGGCAACCCAAGCTTTATTTCGTTCATTTTTCTTTGTTTTTGGGTGATTTTAGTCTGTTTTGGACATTCTGGACAGGTTTGGGGGTTGGAATTAATTTATTTTAATACTATATACATAATTTTAATCAAAAAGTGGAAGAAACCATTCTCGCGCGCGCGGCCCGCTCGCGCGAGACGTCGCTCGCGCGGCCCGCTGGCGCGAGTTTGCCCCTTAACGTTTTTCTTTGCTTTTCTTTATTATGAGCCCTCAGGTTCTCCTCGCGCCTGGAATCGCGGGCGCGAGGTACCTCGCTCGCGCGGAGAAGAAAAAAAAAATCTGGGAATTCGCGCGCGCGACGACCGCTCGCGCGATTTCCCCATTTTTCAGTTTTTTTCTTTTGTTTTCTATATCTTTCTCCCTGCCTATTTTATTTGTGTTTCTTTTCTGTTTTTGTTTATTAGGTCATTTTAGATCGAGTTAGTTGTTGTTTTCCTTATTACATTTATAGTTTTTCGTTTTATTTCTTTCCTTTTGCTAGTTTAGTTTAGTTTCGATTAGTCTTTAAATTTATATTTTATAGTTTAGTTTCATTTATTTTTAATATTCTTTTGTTAGTTTCTTTTCGTTTACCGAGTATTCACAGGTAACATTGAATTTTATTGCCATATTCCTTTGTGTTCACCTGTTCTCGGCTTGTCAAAGATCGCGGTATTACCGTTCCTTCCTTATGTACTCTCCTTTCTTTCGTTTTATTGTTTCATTGGGGACAATGAAAGGTTTAGGTTTGGGGGTATGCACACACATGCACATTATTATATGCTAAAATTTTAAAATTTTTCAAAAAGTGTGTTTAAATAAACGATAGTACTAACGTTTTTGCAATATCAATTTGATACTTCTTAGTATAGAACTTTGAATTGTTATAGAATGGTAAACAAGGGAAGATGTGATTAAACATTTACTAAAGTCATGTTGAAATGTTTTAAGTATGTATTGTTTGAATCGTAGTTTTATATCATAGATTTGCACATAAACTTATGCACTGCACGTAGTCACTTGAATACATGTTGGTTGTGAACTATAATATGATTCGGATTTCTAGATAACACATGGTGGAGACTAAACCCAGTGAGCTTTTGAGCCTATCTTTTCTATTTAGAGGGGTATAAATACATCTTGTGTTTGTCGAATTTCATTGAAATAGCGCATCTACTTGTTGTTTAGTCTCATTATTCTTGTTTTGGTTGATAATCAAGTTAAAATATTTGTTACCATGCTAAATAATCTTCCATTGTAAACATTGAAGAACCGTATTACCCTAGGACATGATTTTAGGCCCTCTTTGTTTACTGCCGACCGATAAAAGATAAAATTTCCTTAGTTCCCCCTTTTGAGCCATTAAAATGCCATTTCTTTCTTAAATTACCATTATCCTTGTTTTTGCTCCAATTTGACAAACTTGGAGTTCACTTCTGAAAGATTGATCACCTTTTAGTGGTGTTAAGGCGATGTGTGATTGAGAAGAAGAAGAAAATAAGATGATGTTTGGGGTGGTTGCCTTGTTATTTATTGAATATTCGTGTCAAAAGCAACGAGGAGGAAAAGAATAAAGAAAATAATACAGAAGAGGAAGGTTGAAAAAAAATGATGAAAGAAAAGAAGAAAAAAAAGAATGAAAAGGAATGAAGAGAAAGAAAAGATGAAGTTGGTAGAAGAAATGAATGAAAGAAATTGAACATGCCTTACAATGCCATTCTAAACCTACCCAATTAATCCGTTCTATCATTTTTCATTATCTGAGCCACATTACAACCTTTAAAAAGTCCTATTTGATCCTAGAAAAACATAGTTTTGATATGTAAATGATGGGAGGGGATTAAAACATGGTAATGATTAATTTCTTTTGATTATTGGCATCTTATCCATGAGACTACTGTTCTTTCGTGTCATGCGTCTTTTTCATGTCATATGTGAGCATTTATCGTTTTGAAAATATATTTCCTTTGCTCACGTATACTAGAGAAATTACACATGTTTCTGAGTGTTTCATTTTAGAGTGTAATTGACATTGTGAGATTCGTAGTCAAGACATAGTTAGATGGTCATCCGAGTTATATTCCAAGTTTATGACATGCGCGTGTTCACTTGACTACCTCATCACACACGTGCAATTTTATGAGAAATTCTATTGATTTATACGATTCATGTGCTTGGGATTGCTTGCCATGATGCAGGTAGACGTTTGATTCTGTTTCTTTATGTTCGTTATTCTATTTCAAATCTTTGTTATATGATAAAGGAGTATTGAATATTATGATTTTAATAAAAGTTTTTAAATTGATAAGTTAATAAAGATGGTTGTGGGTAACTTGTTGACGAGAACCCTCACGAGACTTCACTCGTCCGACTAGGGACACCTAGAGGTTTAAAAGGCTTGTTGCATACGCTAAATGCAATCGTGATCCATACGAAAATGGAATAGATTGTTATTAGTAGTTTTTATTTTAGTTTTGCTCGAGGACTAGCAAAATGTAGATTTGGGGGTGTGATCGGGAGAGAACTAATCCTATTTATACGCCTTAACGAGCATTTGTTAGTACTTTTTATCCTGTTTTTGTATATTTTTACTTCGTTTTCTAGTTTCTGACAGGTTTTGGAAGAAATCAACTAAACCAGGCTAAACAGGGTGAAAAAGCATAGTTGAAGAAGCTGAAAAATCCAAGTCGCGCACGCGACCCGCGCCCGCGAAATCCAGAAATCGCTCGCGCGATCCGCTCGCGCGAGAACCCCAGAATCGCTCGCGCGATCCGCGCGCGCGAAGGTCCAATTGTCGCGCTCGCGCGACCCGCTCGCGCGATATGTCCAAAAACCAATGTTGCGTATTTCAGTATACTGAAGACTCATGTGCAAACGAGACTGCTAAACGACGTCCAGACTGTAAATTACATGCGTTTCAGTTCGTTTCGGGTTGGGAAGCCTTCCAAAGCTTGTACAAACTCTATATAAACTCCAAATTTACTCAATTATGGGGTTGGCAATTGTTACACACCCATACATACACATTATACATACATACTTCCAGCCATTGAAGGGAGGGAAGCAAGGAGAAGAAGAAGAAGACCAAGGGTTTCCATGGCCTCCTCCATCAACCTCTTGCTATCTACTACTCCTATGGCAGCTTAGATCATCGATCTAGGGTTTCAATGAAGCCCTAGATGAGTAATAGGGTTTTATTTATGCTTTTATTTTAGTTTTATTATGTATGGATGACAGTCACATGTTTAGAGGATTTTTATAAATAAATCGTACTTCTAGTGATTAAATCATTACTTTCAGAATTTATTCTTGTCTTAGATCTATTTTGACTGTGATGTGCTCAACGATCTATTCTTGCTGTGCTTGTTTAGGTTGTTTACATGTGATGGTGCTTTATTGATTCGTGCTATCAAGTATCCGAATAGTCCATGCCTAGGTTAGACGGATTAGATCACAACCCTAGTTTAGTGTGAGATAATTCGTGCTATCTGCAGATGGATTATGTTGGTGCTTGAACCATGATTATCTTCTTGTCGGAGGAATTGGGCTTGTAGCTACAATTCCCCATATTCATCCAACGTAATAAGCTAAAGTAATTCATAAATATTCCTATTATGAAGCTAGTGGTGGATTTGCAATCCTAGGTTCCCTTAAACATTATTTAAAACAACTTTAATTGCTTTCATAGTTTAGATTCACTTTTATTGTTATTAGTTTAAATAAAAACCAAATCAAATCCGTTTTTCTTAATTAAGTAGACTTAGGTTTTAAAATTAAAAGTTGTAGTAATCAATCTCTGTGGGTTCGACCTTTACTTTCACACTACAAATCTTTAGAAAAGTAAAGTATACTTTTTACATCTTGATTCTGACAACATCACCACGTTTTAACTTTTTTTTCAAATTCAAATACAAGTCGCCACTTAATTTTTTAAAGGAAGATTAAAAAACCATTTTAAAAGCAACCTGGTCTGCAAAACCAGATATTCTGGGTTCGATCCCCAGTCCAGTCGCCAGATTGTGGATATCAAAGGCTAGCCACGTTTTAACTTTTTTCAAATTCAAATAAGAGTCGCCACTTAATTTTTTAAAGGAAAATTAAGAAACCATTTAAAAAGCAAACTGATCTTTTGAAAACCAGAGATTTCTAGGTTCGGGGATTATGGAATGAGAGGAGAAGGAGCCCGGTGGACTAAAACACCCCCTCTCATCCTATCTTGTGATAGGCCTCTACTCAACAACCTTTTTAATTGAATTATTAATCTAAGTATGCCCTCAACTAATATATATATATATATATATACATTACAAAGCATGTCGAAGGGGGTGAAAGATTGCTAACAATAAAACGGCATACAAAATCACATAATTCAAATAGCAAGCAAGATGATATGCAATAAGGAACAAAGAAACTTACTCGGGATCTAGCCGCGAATATTAAACGTGCAATACATACGAAAATAGAAAGCCTAGAAAAGGTCTCTAACACATATACACATAAGGTAAACCCTAATCTATGGTGTCACACATGGAGTTGAAGATAAATGAAATCAAGAAATAAAAATAAATTAGAGAAAAGTCAAGAAATTGTACCTCAATAGTGCTATAAGACAAAGGGTTAGTCCGTATGTTTTAAATATAATATTGAATCCTAAATATTATACTAAACTTCTAGCTTAAATCTATCAAGCATGGAAAGTTAACACAATCATGAATTCCTTCTAATTTGTTGAGATTACAACTCCCCTATAGATATACAAGTCTCAACTAGGAGCCAATGTAATGTCCGTATAGAGATGATACAATCCCAACATAATCACAAGGAACCCATGACTAGGTTCAACTAATTATGACTTACCACAATACAAAATAATGACCCAATTGCTAGAATCAATACATATATAATGAATGCATGAATGGATTGAAATTGAGTGTCTTTTATTCCAACAGCCAAGACGGTATCTAGATAATGAATTATTCCAATAGCCAAGATCTCTACGTAATGACTTATTCCAATAGCCAAGATGGTATCTAGATAATGACTTATTCCAACAGTCAAGATCTCTTCATAATGACTTATTCCAATAGTCAAAATTACATGGATTGACTTATTCCAATAGTCAAGATTCATTGACTTATTCCAACAGTCACGATTCATTGACTTATTCCCACAGTCAATATTCATCTACATTGACTTATTCAAACAGTCAAGATTCATTGACTTATTCCAACAATCAAATCTCTTCGCAATTATATGATGCTTAGTCTCAGCGAGGCTACAACTATCTCAACAATCATCAGATAAATTTAATTGACAGATGCTTGGCTCAGCGATTCCTAAATTGTACTCTACTATTGCAACTGAATGTCGCTTGACTCAGCGAGCTCAAATTGAGTTTTCAAACAATACTGATGAATTCATACTCAACTCGCTTGATGTTGTAGCTTGACTAATGCAGTAATAGTGTTCAAAACTTTTGTTTGTATACTCCTCTGAATGCTTTCAAAGATTTAACTATTTGATTTTGAAAACTCATTATTAATTACTTCGAACCCACACATTTGAGATCATGACAGAATCAATGATTGATAGATATTGACATAGGAGGACAAACACATTTGATGCCGAAACAAGATTTTTTAGGAAAGAACTCAACTTGCCATGATTTAATACACTTTTGTCATGCCTGATGTATCTCATTACTTGTCAAGTTATTTTCTCATCTTACCGTGATAAATACTCAACTGATAAAGTTATGCTTTTGAAAATGTTTCCCCATTGATCTAATCGACCTTTTGCTTTTTCCAAAGTGTGCTTCAAATTAGTGCCTTAGCTTAGAGAATAAAAGATGATTCATTCCAAATCTTTTCTAAAACATACCTGACGACTTAGGACTTGCCCTTACTTGAAAAAGGTATTGACAAATGAAGTTTGCCCCTAGTTTATAAGGGATTTAGAGGCTTACTTTTAGGATGAATGGGACTTTTGGACAAATACAACTTGTCTCTACTTTGAAGATGTGATAGGGAGCAGATAAACTTATCTCAATGAGTTTTGAAAAGATGGCGACATAAAGATATCAGAAGTGCATTCGCCCATAGCTTGGCAATAGTCATCATGAATAGGGTGGGATGAGGTAGGACATCCCAATACTGATGGAATGAGGTAGGACATCCCAACACTGCTGGGCAAACAAAATTTGCCTCTGGTTTAGCAATACAAATGTGACTCCGGGCAAACATAAGTTTGCCCCTAGTCTGAAAGAATTAAACCAAAAGTGCAATGGTTAGTATTTACAGACCGAGATCCAAGTGAGGCTCGCCTAGTTATCCCAGAGTACGTAGGAATCAAGTCCAAAGTAATTCGGATAAGAGTTGAAAGAAAATTCTGCAACATAGCAAGGGTATTGACCGAACCGGATAGGTTGCCTACGTATCCCCGAGTGGGAATCAGGTCGAACGTAGTTCAAGTAGTCTAAAGGTCTTGAAAGAATAAAGCTTCAAGAATTGGTGGGTTTTTTAAGCCATATTTTCATTTGGGTCCAATGAGTACTCTTTCTGAAATGGGTCGCGTGTGGTAGCCTTTGAACAGGATAATGAGAACACGAACTACTTCTCCCTTTTATTTTCTTTCTTTTTTTTTTGTTTGTGGCGGTTGATTCTTTTCACATGTTCACTAGCCAGTCGATCTTTACAATCCTCATAACACATCATGTTTTAATCATACTCTATCATACTCACAAAGCAATATCAACCCTCTAAATCTCTCTTTGTTTTGGACTCTTTTATTCATTGGGTCTCCCCCAAAATTCGAGAGTAATAGATACTTTCAAATCTCCTTTTCACTTCCAATTTTTTCTCTGTTTAGAACAACACAAAGCCTTGGGATAATTCATGTGCCAATGATATACTTTAAAGTGCTCATGAATTCACAATCTTATTTATTCTCTACTTTCTCTTTTCCCCTTCCTTTCTTTCCTCTTCCTCATTATCTCTTATTCTCTTCAAGATTTTGACTGGCTACGATTCGGGTTTTGAAATCAACACGCATCTTGTTTTTGCTCTAAATTTTGCCTAGGTGCCCTTCCGGGTTTTTAACCTAGCGAGCTCTTTTTTTTTCTTTTCTTTTCCTTCTTCTTTTTTTTTCTTCTTTTTTTTTGTGCTCTAACTTTTGCCTCGGCGCCCTTTCGGGTTTTCATCTTGGCAAGCTTCTTCTTTGTTTTTCTCCTTTTTTTTGAAAAAAAAGTTCATTTAAAAATATCTGGCTACCACAAAGGACCAAGTTTATGGCTTTGGACTGTGGGCTCATCTTTTAGGCTTGGTATTTGGGAGAAGGGGATGATGAGTAAGCCTCAAATTCCAAGTTTATCTTTTCAAGATTGAGCGAGAGCATCTTTAAATTCTAAAAGTAAAGCTAATCAATTCTCTGCTCCTTTGTGGATTTGGCACAAAATTTGCTTTGTTCTTTGGGGATCCAATTTCAATGCAACGATTTATCAACAAAATATCTTCCATCATCATTTGAAAAGTGATTTATTTTTGTTTTCTTCCTTTATTGGTTTAACGATCCACTTATTCACAACTACGCACATTTATTTAAGCAAAATGACATTTTATTTGACCAGTTGCGGATTACATTATTTGACTCGATGGACTTGATAAGGACCCGACAATAGACTCAATGGAAAACTGACAAAACAAACACAACTTTGACACTTAACACTTGACTCTAACACAGACATGACTCGATTACCGGACTAGACTCGACTTGTTCTCAACTAGAGTGTCACATATGATTTTCAATTTATTGGGTCCCCCGGAACATCCACATTCGCTTCAATTATAGTATTTTCAAACAATATCACCTCACTAGCATCATTTGAACCTTCGGGTTTGCCACTCCCCAACAGCATGTGTGCAAAAACATATTCTACTCTAAATCAAGAAAGACGAACCCAAGAAGGTTAGAAGTGTCCTCACTATGGGATCTAGTTGTTCCACTCTTTCTACAAATTCAACATAGATAGGTAAAAGGTCCGCATGTATAATTGATTTTCAGGAGGCAAGGAATTTTGAGGAACTATTGGATTACTTTGATCTTGACTAAATAGAGAATGTTGTGAATTTGTATTCTATATGCATGCAATGATATTGATTGATATGATGAGAGTGCAAACATGTACATGCTTTGATGATTTGATGTGACTAAATGCATGCACCGCACACATGGCACACGAATGAATACAAGAGTGTGTGTATGTGTGTGTGTGCGCGCGCGCGCCTATTCTATACGCAAAAGAAAGGAACATTCTAGTCTTAGCACATATAATATGTAAGAACATATAATCCTCACCCATGTCAAATGCGCCAATTTTACCTCTCGTTGCAATCCTCACTACCCTTTTAAAGGTCGGATACTTAAAAAAATTTTAAATTCATTTGAAAAGCATTTCTTTAGATGATGAGATTTTTCAAAAACAATTCTCAAGAATTTTGAATCATTTCTTTGAAAATGAGGATGTGAAAACATTTCTCAATAAAAGATGATTAGGTTTCAACTTCACTTGATTAAAAGGTAAACCTCGGACCTTTTCTTTAAAAGAGTGATTTTTCAAAACATTTTTGGATAAAAGATGATGAATAATCAAAATTTGTCATTAACAGTGAACTCTGAATTCTTGGGTAGGAGTATCACATGATTGGATAATTATCGCACTTTTCATGAATTCGAATGCATACAAGGTCAATGATGCTTAGCTAACAGGATATAAGAGATGTAATCTTATAATCAAGATTCGCCGTGTTCCCTAAATAGACATGAAGAGGGGTTGCTAAAAGGTGATTAAAAGGTTACACGTCTTATATCAAGCGATCATCGTCATCATCTCAACTAATCCTTTCCCGGCATACAAAACTCCCTAGCACATAAATCCTAATCAAGAATTGATTTCCTAAGATCGAAAGGTTCTATAGAAGCTATCATGCAAAGGCTGGATTTTGGTCAAATAAGGGACCCTTGAAAACATTCGATAGGATGCTTTATATACAAACCCATGGTACGAGATCAAGAGTGATCACACGGCTCCATGGTAACTTGACCGACCGGGTTGCCTGAGCCTCAAAGGCCATAGTTCCGTGCAATCGACTGGTGAGACATGCAAATGCAATGCAACGGACATACAAAAATTAATTAACTCGATTAAAAGGATGCCTTCAAGCCTAATCCTCGAGTGAACCCAAAATCAGAATTCTAGTTTGAGAAACAAAAGATTATGGGTTCGATCCCCTGCAGAGTTGCCAGATTGTGGATATCACTGGTAATCACATTTTAACTTTTTCAAATTCAAATATGAGTCGCCACTTAATTTTTTTAAAAAAATTTAAGAAGTTATTTTAAAAGCAAACTGATTTTTTGGAAACCAAAGATTTCTAGGTTCGGAGATTATGGAATGAGAGAGGAAGGAGCCCAGGGGACTAAAACACCCCCTCTCATCCTATCTCGTGATGGGCCTCTATTTAACATTTTTTTTAATCAAATTATTAATTTAAGCATGCACTCAACTAATACATATATATATATATATATATTCCAAAAGCATGTCGAAAAGGGTGCAAGATTGCTAACGATAAAACGGCATACAAAATCACATAGTTCAAATAGCAAGCAAAATAATATGCAAACAGAGAACAAGGAAACTTACCTGGGATCCAGCTGCGATATAGAAACATTCAATGCATACAAAAATAGAAAACCTAGAAAAAGAGTCTCTAACACATACCTACACATAAGGTAAACCCTAATCTAAGGCGTCGCGCATTGGGTCGAAAATCAATTAAATCAATAAATAAAATAAACTAGAGAAAATCCGAAAATCATACCTCAATAGCGCTACAAAACTAAGGTTAGTCCACATGCTTTGAATACAATATAATATTAAATCCTAAGTGTTATACTCAATTTTAGCCTAAATCTAACAAAAATGGGGAAGGTTGAAAAAATCATGAATTCCTTCCAATTTGTTAAAACCACAACATTCCTATAAATATACAAGTATCATCTAGGATCAATGTAATGTCCATATAGAAATGATATGATCTCAATGTGATTAAAAGGAATCCATGACTAAGTATAACCAATCATAAATTATTTCAATGATTTACAAGTTAAAGTCCTAAGATACAAGTATCACAACCTAAATATGATGATCATGAATGTATGAGCATGAACAAGACACAAAATATTCATTGATTTGGATCTTTTAGCATCTGGATTTAAGCTTAATTAACCTTATTCAAAACATAGTTTAAGCCTTAACTCATAAAAAAGTCATTTGAATCATCATTTACAAAGGAATCCAAATCTATCACAGAATTTCAAGAATTACAGAGAAAGAATCAGATATTCAAAAATAAGAAACCCATGGCTCCCATGGCTTGATCTTAATGATTTTTAGATATGATGTGCCTCTATGAGTCTAGTTTCTAATCCAAAAAGAAAATCAAAGATCAAACAGTCCAATCTCTGGGAATTGGACCAAGACAAGACATCACTTAGTATTCATCAACTCTCTGTCCAAAGATTTTATGTGATTTTCTAAAAATAATAAATGAGTCTGAATTACTTCAATCTTTTTAGGGGATTTTATTAACACATTTAACTTCATAGAAAATTTATTTGAGTCTCAAAATGCCTGTTTAAGGCTCTGATCTAATCAATTTAAAATGAGTTCACAGTTCTGAAATTCTGGATTGAGAGTGACTAGTTCACAAATCCTAAGACCAAACCAAGCTAACCATATAATTAAGACAAAATAGAACATGCAATGGTAGATCTACGTGTTATGGACAACCTCCAATTGGTTTCACCTTAATCAAATGGATCATGAATTTATAAAAACTCGTTGATCAAAATGTAATAGAGGATTTACTGAACCAAAATGAAAAATTGTGCAAAATTACATACATATAACAAGTTAGCTTAAGGATTTACCCGTAGATCTTCTCAGAATTTGTTGAGATGTTGAATTCCTCAAGCTTTTCCTCTTTTTCATCCTCAAGTTTCAAGCTCCTTCAATGGTGATTTGATGAAGGGCATTTAAGTTGGGTAGAATAAAGGAACATCCTAGAGCATCGTCAAATCACATGTGCCCAAGAAAGGACTCTTTGGGTATTTTGATTGGGTTAGAAATATGCTAAGGAATATCTAACTCTCCAAATCACAAGGGATACTTTCTTTTATTATTTTTCTTTTCTTAAATATATATATATTTTTATAAACGCATTTTTCATTTTAAATCCAAATCAATCGTATAAATCTCCAAATAAAATATCTTTCTTCTTTTTTTCTTTTTCTTTTTGAATCTAAAAAATATGGAAACAAAGTTCTTTATAGAAAATATTATTATATTATTAATTTTTTGTTATTATTAAAAAACATCTATTCCATTTTTTATTTAGAAAGTAACATGTGATCTAGTGAACTCGAGACTAGTGGTCAGTGATTGGCCGAACCTAGGGGTATTAGAACCACGGTTTGAGAACTTGAAGCTTTTCAAAAGTCGAAGCAATGAACTTGAAGAAAATCATCGAGACATTATTCATCATTGATTTTTAGAGGTAAATCCCCCTAAGTTCAACGGTCAGTCAAAATTGGGGTATCTACAACACCCAAAACCACAAATCTATCACACAACACACGAGTATTTCACTACCATGCTTAGAAGAAATTAGGACTCGTGACTCCCTTTTATGCTAGGCTATCTGCAAAAGCATTACCTTCCCTAAAAATATTAACAAAGTCCACATTATCGATCTTTGCAATACAAAGGTCAATCTCAACAAAAGATTGCCAGAGCTTCCATGGTCTCAAACTCCTGTTTTTGACCCAAGATACCACCGTCATAGAATCTGACTCAACAACCAATTTCTTTTTATCAACCCATCCAGCACTAATGAAACAAGCAAGTGCATTGCGAATCGCCTCAACTTCAGCCACATTTGAATCAGCTATGCCCAAAGGACCATAGAAGAGGACAACAACAGGACCCGTTTCCTCCCTTAAAACGCCACCCCAACCCGCACCCTCCCCATGCTGACCCATCACATTGAATTTCAAGCTGCCTAAACAAGGCGAGACCCAAACAGTTATTGCCCTACCATAACCATTCATAAGCTTCTGTCTCCTGCCCAACTTAAGAGGATCGTCACACCAATAATGAAATTGATAGTAAAAATTGACCTCAAGCGCTTGCACCCAATGAAACGTTCAAAGCTTGATACTTTCTACTAATTGTTCCACCCTTCAAACATTATTTTTAAACCATACCTCATTACCGGCTAACCGAATAGACCAAAGTTCGGCACAACTCATAATTCTCCACCAATATTTTAACCTTCTTGAAAGAACAACCCCTTCCCATTGTAAAACAAAAGCTTCCACAGTAAGATCACAACACCAAGAGAAACCCCACTAACTCCAAATCCAAGACCAAACCTCCCATACCCAATAACACTAAAGCAAAAGATAGTTGTGGTCCTCATCAGAGTTTTTGTACCAAGGACATAAAAGATCCGAGTTTTCAAACACGAAGCCTTTTTTAGCAAGAAAAGCTTTTATCGCGATTCTTCCTTGAACCGCGAACCAGATGAAACATACAACCTTAGAAGAAGCTTTACAATTCCATAAAGACTTAGCCCAAGGACAAAAGTGTTCATTTTCCATGCTTTCAATTGCATTAGGACAAACCTTAATCGAGAATTGACCATTAACCGCATGATGCTAAGCCAATCTATCTTCAACATCGGATGTCAGCGAAATATTTTCTCAGACAGCTTCTAATATTTTCATATCCTCTACTTCCCAAAGCCACAATTTTCTACGGAAAAAAAATTCTTCAAGGATAAAATCTTAAACACCATAGGCTCTTTAGCATTAGACACCATAAATAACCTTGGAAATATTTCACTAAGGGGTCCATCTGAGCACCAAGAATCTTTCCAAAATGAAAGGACTTCCTATTTCTCACAAGACATTTGAAACCATCAATTCCCACAAACTTTTTTATTCCCTCCGACACTTCTAACTTCAAGATTTCAAACCAGACTTTCGAGAAATACTGATGTCTGTTATTATTACGCTGCCACCCGTCAACATCTAGATTATATTTTTCTCAAATCAGATTTTTCCATAGAGAATTCCTTTCTTTTCCAAAATAAAAGTGCCAAATTCATGACAGATAATGGCTTCACCCCAAGGCCTCCCAAAACCTTTTTAGAACAAACTTTGGACCACTTCAATTTGCTACACCACTTTGCTTTCACTTCTCTACCCCAGAGAAAAGACTGCCTGATCTTATCCAAGGCTTTTATATCACCCACCGGAGCCTTGAATAGAGACATATAATAGATTGGTAAGTTGGACAATGCTGATTTAATCAGGGTTAATCGACCCTCGAAAGACAACAACTTTAATTTCCCTTCCAACCAGCCCAATTTAGTTTTGAACTTTGAAATAATAGGTTCCCACCATTTGATTCTAGTTGGGTTAGCACCTATCTGAACCCCCAAGTAAGAAAAAGGCAATTCACCAAACTTGCAGCCAAAATCTTTAGCCATCTCCTCAAGCTGATACTGGTTTCCATTCACAGAGTAAAGACAACTCTTTACATAATTTATTTTCAGTCCAGAAATAAACTCAAACCAAATAAGGATCCTTCTGATAGTGCGCATAGACTTACCACCGCTACAAAAAATAACGGTAACATCCGCGAACTATAGATGAGACACAAAAAAGTTTCTGCTACTTCCGCCTTTGAGAACAATACATGCAATGCTTCTGCAACAATAAGAAAAAGAAATGGGGAAAGGGGGTCACCTTGTCGTAGACCTCTATATATATTTAATTCCTCAATAGGGCTTCCATTAACGAGAACTAAAACCTTCGGCTTTGATACACTTTGTCGAATCCAATTGCGCCACTTCTGACCGAAGCCCATTTAACTAAAAAGAAAATCCCACTGAACCATATCATAGGCTTTCTCAAAGTAAAGCTTCAAAATTAGAGACCTCATCTTTTTTTTTGTCTAATCTGTGACGACCAAGAGCCAATACTCTTGAGGCAGGATGGCCAAGCTGGATGAGGTGAGGTCGGGTGTGGGGTCTTGTCCCACATCGCCTAGGGTGAAGTTCCTGGACTAGTTTATAAGGATTAATCACTCCTCTATATGCAACAAGGCCTTTTAAAACCATGAGGGAGCTAAACACGAAAGAACTTCACAGTTAAGCGTGCTGCTGCCAGAGCAGTACCAGGGATGGGTGACTCCCAGGGAAGTTCTTTGTGTTTAGACCCAAAGCAAACAATATTGTTGCTAGACGGGGAGCTAGGTCATTACAAATGGTATCAGAGCGGAAACCCAGCCAGAATTGTGGGGCAGGTTCCACACGAGGACGTGTGGCCCTTGAGCAGGGTGGATTGACCAAGAGCCAATACTCTTGAGGCAGGATGGCCATGAAGGATGAGGTGAGGTCGAGTCTAGGGGTTTGTCCCACATTGCCTGGGGTGAAGTTCCTAGACTATTTTATAAGGATTAATCGCCCCTCTATATACAACAAGGCCTTTTAAAATGGTGAGGGAGTTAAACACGAAATTACTTCACAGTTAAGCGTGCTACTACCAGAGCAGTACCAGGGATAGGTGACCCCCTGGGAAGGTCTTTGTGTTTAGACTCAAAGCGGACAATATTGTTTCTAGATGGGGAGGTGGGTCGTTACATCATCCACCATTTCATTAGCTATAAGAATCACATCCATAATTTGTCGCCCTCCAACAAAGGCTATCTAACAGTCACTAATAATAGATCTTATAACCTTCTTTAATCTCAAACAAAGAACCTTAGACACAATTTTATACAAAGATGAGATGAGACTAGTTGGCCGAAAATCCTTAAGTTCCAATGGACACGAAACTTTCGGAATTAAAGCAATAAATGAAGAATGAATCCCATCTGGAAGCAGTCCTGAAGCAAAAAAATTTAGGAAACTTTGAAATATATCGGATTTCAGTGTATCCCAAATTTTTTTGATAAAATTAAAGTTATAGCCATCAGGTCCTGGAGACTTGGACACATCACAACTCCATACTGCTGCTTTCACTTCTTCTTCTTCTAGAAATGGTATCTCCAACAGTGAAACTTCATTCAAAAAGATGGATTTGAACTCCAACCCCTCAAGATTGGGGTCAAACCATTCAGATGCCTTAAAGATGCTCTTAAAGAACTTGACCACACCCTTTTTAACTTCGACAGGATTCGTTACCCACCGACCTTCGATAAAAATTCCTTTTAAAGCATTACGGGAAGCCCTAATCTTAGCCACACTATGGAAAAAATGTGTATTATTATCCCCCTCTTTTAACCATTTGACACGGGATTGTTGTCACCACAAACATTCCTTCTCTCTATGAAGATGCCAAATATCTTCAGTTGTCCTCTTTTTCTCCTCTATCTCTGCAATTGACAGGTCCCTATCATTTCTAATCAGGTCCAACCGTTCTAACAAAGCTTCGGCTCGCTCAATCTTCAGATCAATAGATCCGAACACATTTTTGTTCCAAATTTTAAGATTACCTTTCAAAGCTTTAAGCTTCCTGCCAAACAAAGATCATCTCCTGGATGGACGACGATTCCAACCAATTTGCAGAGACAAACTTAGAAAATTGAGGGTGATTAAGCCAAACATCTAGAACTATCCCCAATCCACTACGTCATTGCCTAACACAATAGGGCAATGATCCGATAATGTTCTTCTCAAGCCCTATTGGAACAGAGATGGAATAACAATATTCAATGTCATACAATGAATTAATTCTTAAAGTTAGTTAATATGTTTTTTTCCTATAGAAATGTAAGCCATCGCGCTTTACTTAGGCTTCGAATTCTTTTGATTGCACAAGAAAGTCTCGTATGTGATACTTAAGTGTAGAAAGGTCATTTCTCGGACTCAACCAGTCCATTAATTTCTTGATAACAGTTTCAAGAGGAGGGGAAAGAAGGAACGAGGACAAGAGGAGGGGAGAGGGGGGAAGGTTTTTCAAAATGGGTCATTAGAAACAAGTTGAAGATATCAATAAAGGGCTCTTCAATAACCCACTTACACACAATTAACAAAACTAAAGACAAAAGGCTTGATTCTAGTATAACCCAAACAGAGAGAAATGCATACCATCATCTTCTCCACAGTCCAATGTTTAGTATTTTTATTTCACGTTTGAGTACAAACATACATAAGTCCAGAAGCAATCATCAACTTTGACGGATTGGGAAAGCACTCACTGCAAGACAAAGATTGTTATAGGTAAATAGAATTCATGCCATATCAAATCTTGAACAAAAATATTGATGCTCAACAGAAAGGCAGTGATACCATCATACCTAGCTACATCAACAATTGGAGCTAGAGGGTCAGGTTGACCCTTAAGTCCAACTTTCAGATGGTTCCTTTTAATGCCACATACAATAAACCTTGATTTGGTTCCAGGGGGCCGGAACTGGTATGTTTACTAGTGACCTCTTGCAATTAAGGATTGAGTCCTAGAATTAATAATTATCCAGATCAAGACCATTGCCTCTGTTAGGAGCTACGACATGAAGAAATGTAATAAAATGTTAGGTTCTTTATTTATTTGATTTGCTCCACTATACAATTGTACTTGGACCTAAAGTTGGACTGTATTTAGTTTAGCTGTGTCTTGTACATCTAGAGAGGACATTATTGTATTGTTTATCCACACATTCATAAATGTTTCTTCTACGGAAATACAATACTTAGTTACTTCACTGGGACACAGACTTATATGAGGTCTGGGGCAGTGCCCTTAAGTACCTTATTCGATATTTTGGGTTTGCAAAGTTTTAAAAATTTTGTGATTATTCTGTGAGTTTCACATATAGTGGGTTGAGGGTTAAAATGTAAATATTCAAAGACAAAGTAATCTCTCTGACAACTCTTTCAAAAAAAAATGATCTGTATGCATTAACTTAATTTCTTTTCTTTTTTTACACTAATTTCACTTATAAAACAAAGACTTCTTGGTATTTTTTTAAAGGAATATCTACAAGGCCTTAAATAATTGAGACTAATTGAGTAAATAAGATGTTTATCAGCGTAAAAATTATAAAAATACAAAAACCAAAATGAGATTTGTAAATTCTGTCAACTTTCCCACAGAATAGGAAATTAATTTGGATCGCATTGTTTCTGAAAAAAATATTTCACGGACCATAATAATGCAATAGAAATTATAAGGACCAAAATGTGACAGGGACCAGGGTATATTTTGTAATTATGCTTATAAATATTGAACAAGCTCATTTGAATAACTAAGGCATTGTTTGATTTGCGGATTCTTTGAGGGAAAAGAAAAGGAAAGGAAAACTATCTCCATTGTCTTTTCCTCTATGTTTAAATAACGTTATAAAAATTAGTAACTTTTAAAAAAAGAGAGGAAGGTGGCCCACATAATTCAAAATTTTTGAGCTGGAATTGGATGGACATGCATACGTGGACCTATACGAGGGTTCCTGAAGTGATTTTTTTGGGTCCATTTATACTTATTTTTGGGTATAATTCTTTACATATCACTTCTTTTTTATATTAAGGCCAGGTTGTTAATTGGTTTATGGTAATTTATAAAGTTTAACTGATTTTAAGACCATCGATCTTTTACTGTTTTACCATTCTTTTCCAACACTAAATTCATGAACGTAACAGAGCCTAAATCTATTAAGTGATTGCTAGACCATCATTTGTTTTGGGGATCTCGAGTCTTCAAGTCCTGGGTTACAATGGTTTGATTTATATGGATGGGTTTTTTTGAAGCAGTTGTAAGAAATGGAACTGGTATTAAATATTGGCAAGGAGGTGTGCCCAGTTTACTACGTACATAGGTAGATCCAGTTGAGCCCCCCTCTTTCTATCTCTCTCCAAAATTTAATTTTCAAATGCTTTATCAGTTATACCACATGCAATGACATGATAAACCACTGTTTCTTGTCACAGCATATTTTGGAATTTATATTTAGAAAACATGACATTATTTCTAAAATAATTTCTTCAATTTGAATGCAATGAATCTTGAAACGATGGTCTCTTGTTCTAAGTACATATTTTATTGAACCGACCATATATGTTAATTTAATTTTCCACTAGAAGGATATTATTAACTTGCTGTTTCATCATCTCTAGCAACTACAACTGTATCATCTAGAAATCTTTCCATAACTAGCTATGACCCCGTGCAAATGCACGAGATATATAAAATACAAAAGTATCATGCAGTGAAAAAAATATATTATTATTAAAATATAAAAGAACGATCATGCAAATGGTAAACAAAAGATGATAATGTTGTATACACTTTATATGTAAATTTAAATCATAAATTCCAACAACACTAAATTCAAAACACTCAATAACTAGAAAATCTTGAATATTTTAGTCCTTGATGATTGAAAAACATTTCTTTAAAACTTAACATTGGTTAAACAAAGTAACAATATTCAACCACTCACCGAAACTACATATATAACACTTACTTGTGAGGTCAAAAGAACATTGTCTCGTCTACTTCTATCGCTTAATCTTCTTATTTCCTTCAAATAAGACCAAAAGACAGCAAACATATGGATGAACAAACTTAAACTAAACTTTGAGGTCCATATAGAATACAAAAGAATTGTAGATGATATAATCATATATATTACTCGACTTGACACTTTCATATGTAGAAGCATATGTAAACATATATAACTGTATTTGCATATGTAAAAGCCATGGTGCTTTTGTTTGACTAATACGAATACAATGTGGATGGACAGATCAAACAATACACAATTTCTTTTTCTTTTTCTTTTTCTTTTTTTTGGATATAGAGGAGGGGGATGAGATTCGAATCCCAATACTATGCATTAAAGGGGACTTATATTTGTCAAGCTCTTTGCTAGTATAGAGCTATGCCAACCTATGCAATATTTGATTTCTTTCCCACACTTACCACACCAAATACTATATATATATATATATATCAGTCAGGCTCTAAAGAGGGCGCCCTCTCTTTATTAAAGAAAGGACCTCTATTTTGACCGTCGGATCGTGTTTTCATTAATGGCAGTTTTGTCATTTCACAGTTTTTAAACACAATCCAACGGTCAAAACAGAGGTCCTCTCTTTAATAAAGAGAGGTGGTCCTCTTTAGAGAATCTTTGCTATATATATCTATATATAGGCGAAAATTCTCAAGAGAGGGCGCCCTTTCTTTATTAAAGAGAGGGCCTTTGTTTTGGTCGTCGGATCGTGTTTTCATTAAGGGCAATGTTGTCATTTTACAGTTTTTAAACACGGTCCGACGGTCAAAACAAAAGCCCTCTCTTTAATAAAGAGAGGGCGTCCTCTCTAGAGCCTGACTGTATATATAGGTATATATGTACATATTCCCAGTCAAAAATCTAATCACTATTGTGAACAAATTTTCAATTTTCAAACTAAAATAGTTGACTAAATAAATGCTATTTAAATTTAGTTAGGATATTTGAAATATTCTAAAATATTTATTTCTTTAATTCAAATTCAAAGGCAGATGACAAATTATATATCAAATTTAATCTATCTTAAATTGGTCATCAAATTGAATAATCTACATTAGAAATTGGTCAACACTTGTTAAAAGTTTTAACACAAAAATGAAAAGAAAAAATTTAAATGATCAAAATTCGAGAAGATTGCCACATGGCAGAAGCAAATATACATGTATATCTACATATATAATTGCACTTGCATATGTAAAAGTTATAGTGTATTTTGTTTGACTTTTTTTAGCAAGCTTTTTGTTTGACTAATAAGATTGTAATGTGGATGGACAGATCAAACAATACACGAATTTTTTGCCTTACCAGATGCTTTATATATATACATGTATATATATATATATATTTATACATTGTGAACAGATTTTCAGTTTTTAATCTAAAAATGTTGGCTTAATAAATGCTATCTAAATTTAGTTAGGATATATCAAAAATGTTAGGAGACTTATCTCTTTAATACAAATTCAAAGGCAGGAGATATTCATATATTAAATTTAATCTACGGTAAATTGGTTATCAAATTTAATATACATTAAAAAATTGGTTAATCCTTGTCAATATTAACTCAAGATTGTAAAGAAAAAAAAAATTAGAATTCTAAAAAATTGACACGTGGTAGAAGCAAATATACACGTATATTACTACACTTCTTTATGTAGAAGCATTCTTCTACATATATAATTGCACTTGCATATGAAAAACCTATGGTGCTTTTTGTTTGACTAATAAGAATACAATGTCGATGGAAATACTAAACAATACATGAATTCTTTCCCCAGCTAAAATGCTTTATACATACATGTATATTTATTTATATATTCTCAATGGATGTCTAATGTGGACAAATTTTCAACTTTGGATCTAAAATTATTGGCTAAGTAATTGCTATCTAAATTTAGTTAGGATGTATCAAAAATGTTAGGACACTTATCTCTTTAATACAAATTCAAAGGTATATGATAAATAAAATATCAAATTTAACCCATATAAAAAAAAAATTATTAAATTTAATCTACTTTAAATTAATCAATCATTAATTAACACATATTTGTATGTAAAAAAAATTAAATGATCAAAATGCTCAAAAATTACCGCATAGCAAAAACAGAGGCTTCTACTTTCATATTTATATATTAGATAGATTAGATTTAGAACAGCCGACCAAACACATTTAATGGTTAATAAATCCTTCACAACCTTTGCATTATGGCAGTATCTATAGGCCAGGTAGCAGTCGGTGAATAATTGAACATTTTAAGTTTAAAAAGAAAAGTCAAAATTTGATTGGACTAGCTACAGTTATCAGCTTCATCTTTGGTGCCAAAATTTGATTTGGGCTACAGTTACACCATCTCCATTTTTTTACTATATTTTTCTTGGTAATGGTCGTTGATAATGTTAAAATACTATTTTTTTTGTTTTTATTTTTTTTATTTTTTTGACATTTTTGTTCAAATGGTTCCTTTAAATTTTGTAGACTTCGCATCACTTACCTTACCATTTGTGTTTATCATGTATAACATTAACACTTAGTTTGGTTCAGGGATTTATGGAGGGAAAAAGAGAATACTTTTCTATCACTACAAGAAAATAGGGTTTTTGTGATGGAAAAAAATTGTCACAAAAAAGGTGCATTTCCGTCACAAAAATTTTTTTGTGACGGAAATGCACCTTTTGTGACGGATTTGTGCTCGAAACAAGTTAAAGGCGTCACAAAAAGTCTGTGTCGGTCAAAATCCGTCACAAAAGAGTTTTTGTGACGGATTTTGTGTCGGATTTTCGTGTGACACAAAAAATAGTGTCACATATACATATTATTTGTGACAGTTTATTTGTGTCGACCCGAACCGTCACAAATAGTATTTGTGACATATTTGTGTGCGACACAAATAGTGGTCATAATTAATTTGAAGCACTTTATTTGTATCGACCCGAAACCGTTACAAATACTATTTGTAACGGTTTTGGACAAATAGTATTTGTGACAGAATAAATAGTGTTTGTGACGAAATTTTAATATTGTGATCACAACAATTATTACCAAAACCGTCACAAATAATCACAGATATTATTTGTGACGGAAATTTATATATTGTCACCCAAAATCATTAATTCTACATCACAATAAATTATGCCATATTTATTTTTAACGACAAGAACCACATAAAATTTAAAAGCATATTAATTAAAGATAAAATAAGAGACAATAAAACATATGTTCGTACATAATTGTTTCATAGCTGACATTAGTAGAAATAAAAATAAAAATGATAATAATCTAAATAAAGTCTTTACGCTCATAATTGATTCAATTAAAAACAACAACTTATGCTCTAATTCTCTAATCCCTCGCCACAACTTGAAACAGAATACGAAACTTGAATTAAAATTATAATAATGCAACCACCTAGCAACCCAAAGAGCAAAACAAGATCAAATATACAAATAAAAAATTATCCAAACAAGCAACACAAGAACAAAAAAAAAAAAAAAAAAAAAAAAGGCAAAGATTCCTAAAAAAAAATCGGCAGAGTTTCCTCTGTTTCCACAACATCCGAAAATTTTCATTAACCTGTGTAAATAAATTTATCACAACCCAAAATCAACATACAACTCCTTGGTACTTTTATGATCTAGCATAATAAATTTTAGCACAAATTTCTTATCTCAAAGTAGTACCAATAACATGATGAGTCCAATGTTACTTCATGCTATACAACAACCAATTGAAGATCACTAACCCTAATTGTGAATGCACCACAACTCACAATTCTGCTCATTAATACAAGATAATCAACTATATTGTTTCACTATATAAAAATATACACACACACACTACAACTCACAATTATGCTCATCAACACAACTAATAATGAATAGGAAATAAACTAGAGTTATATCTAACAATTTTGTCGTAAACTACATGTACAAAGAAATTACCTCATTACATTGGTTCGTATCTCTATCAGCCTCAGAGTTTGGGCGGTGCACACTTGATGAAGTAGGAACCTACAAAAATACAAATATTACATCAAACTTTATAAAATATTCCAAATTTCTCGAATAGAAATATAAGTGCAATATTAATATTTGTTACCTGGTTACCAACACTAGATGGGCCATCTCCAACTCGTCGACTATCTCCCTCTATCCCAGATCGAAACAAAGTCATCATTTCAGCAATCTGTGAATCAAGCAATGCACTAACCTTTTCAACTATTCTCTGCTCTAACTCCATATCCCTAGATCTGGTTTGCGACCCTGCTCCTGTGCCAAACACAGTCCTCGGAGTGGCACCTGCCCCATAAGTCTTAACTCGACCACGAATATCAGGTCCTACTACTTCCGTAAATACCTTCTCCTTAAAGGCCGTGGTACGCTCCTCCACTGAAGCTGTATCCAGTCGACTTTTCATCTCAGCCTACAATGTTACATGAGTTTAGTATACATGAAAAAAATACTATGTCGTTTCAACATTACCTTTCATTTAACAAAAGAGAAGAAATATATTATAACATATGATAGTCGCAACATACAATTGCAGCAGCAGTCTCTGGAGCTTGCAGGCGACCTTCCTTGGGTTTATGTGTCTCAATGAACACATTAACTCGATCGGTCTCTTCTCCACGTGCCTCCATCTAATACGTTTATTTTAAGGGAGGCTTGGCTTAAGGTCCTTAAAGTTGGGCATAATTGGATTAAGAGACAGCCCATTAACAACAAACTCACTAAGGACAAAAGCCCAGGTCCATTTTTAACCTACATCCACAATATTAAAACATCACTTTTCAAATCCATTTTACTTTTTTCATCAGACCAAACTACCCTTAAAGAAATTGTAAAAATAGTCAAGTCAAACGCCATCAAAGCGTGCCCAACGCGCCCAAATTTTTCCCCACTGCCCAACACGCGCACATGCGCAGGATCACGCCTCCCGAGGCGCGCCTCACGCGCATGGCTTCCCCAAAAGACTGCTCACATGGTGTGAGTATTGTACCGTATAATTTCTAATTTCAAAAAATATTTTTAAACTTAAAACCTCCATAACTTTTGATCTACAATTCCGTTTTTCGCAAATTTTATACCATTGGAATCGTGTCGACGAGATCTACAAAACTAGTACCATTGTTGATATGTTTTGAGCAAAAAAAAAAATTCAAAATTTTACATATATGAATAATAAGTGAAAATTTTCACTTAATAAGTAAAATTTCACTAACTACATGAAATATTAAGTGAAATTTCACTAAATATTTATATAGGTTGAAAATTGTAAGATTTCTTAGTTTAAAAATGGGCAAATTGAGAGGGGTCGCAAATGCTTTAAGTATAGATTAGGGCCTAGTTTGGCCCCCAAACGGTTTTTAAAAGTAGCTAATGAAATTATTTTAAAGTTGTTTGATAATTTTGTACAAGTAGCACATTACTCTTCAAAAAAACATCATGAAGCCAAAAGGCAACCTTGAGCTTTTAAAAGCTCCATTCTAGAGTTTTAAAATCTCCTCCCAAAAAGCCCTAAGTTCAATTTTTACATATATGAATAATAAGTGAAATTTCACTTATTAAGTGAAATCATTCATATATGTAAAAAAAAAAATCAAGTTTTACATATATGAATAATAAGTGAAATTTCACTGAGTACATGAAATATTAAGTGAAATTTCACTTAAAATTTATGGAGGTTGAACTAGTTATGTACTTAATATTTATGTAGTAAACTTGAACTCGACCATCAGATGTTATGATCACTTAATATTTATGGAGATTGAAATATTAAGTGAAAATTCACTTAACATTTATGTAGTAAACTTGAACTGGACCATCAGATGCTATGATTACAAGAAAGAAGAAACATAAGATCGACTTGAGTAAGATTAAGTTGGTAGTTAGTTCATCAAGTAAGGATCTTGTGGAGTAAAGTTAAATACTACAATTTATAAAGTGTCGTCTTAAACTGGGTCCATTACTGCTCCAATGCCCCAATGTTCAAGTGAGGGAATCGAAGTTAGGAAGTTTGACATAATATGCAGTGAAAAGTGGGACATAATAAGTGAAATTTCACTTAACATTTTATATATTCAGTGAAATTTCACTTAATAAGTGAAATTTCACTTATTATTCATACACATAAAAACTTAAAAAAAAACAAATTTGCTCAAAACATATCAACAATGGTACTAGTTTTGTAGATCTCGTCGACACGATTCCAACGGTATAAAATTTACAAAAAATGGAGTTGTAGAACAAAAGTTATGGAGGTTTAAAGTTTAAAAACATTTTTTCGAAATTGAAAAGTATATGGTACAATGCTCACACCATGTGAGCAGTCTTTTGGGGCAGCCATGCGCGTGACGCCTGACGCGCCTGGGGAGGCGCGATCCTGCGCATGTGCGCGTGTGGCGCAAGGGTATATGCGGTTTTTTTAAATTTATTTCTTTTGTCTTTTTCTGGCAGGAATTCTATCCAATGTGTATTTTAAATTGTCTTTCATTCCAATAAAACTCCTTTTAATACCCTTTTCACCAATTTTCTCTTATTTTAACAAACAAATTTATATAAATGTAATTTTTAATAGTAGCAGCAAGTTTAATAATGAATGAGCAACACAAATACCCTATAACATACCTCATCCCTTACTTGAGCATGTTTTTTCTTCCCAGTTGTATGATTGAGTACTTGATGTTCACGGTTCCTTTTATTTTTCATAGCAATTTCCTACAAAAGAAACTAATCATATTTTATATTTGATATAGAAACTTTAATAAAGTAATTAATACCTTAATTGTCTTATTCCCCCAATAAGTTATAAGTTTTTCCCACTGATCAGGCTGGACACGGCTTGGCATATTCAACAAACGCTCCTCATCTGTGTCATATTTGTTGTAGTAATCATGTTTCACTTGGCCCTTCCAACGTCTCCATAACGCCCAGCAATGGTTAGACAATTATCTCTAAACTCTGGAGGAGCATCAGTGTTGTCCTTTAAATAAAATTCAATCAAGTTATTTTACATATAAACATTGAGACAATTCAATCATGTAGGGAATAAAAATAGCATTTCATCCATTATCATCATAAATGTCCATTTCATCATTGTTTGGCGGTTCTGTAATAGTTTGGTCGACTGTTGTCCCAGTTATTCCTTGTCTCACCGAAGGTACTTCATCATCGTGAATATAAATAGTTTCATCCACCTCTTGATTGTGAAATGGCTCGACTTGAGGAACTACTCTCATATGTGATGAAGAATCTTTTGGATACATGTCAAACAATCCCTAAGTGTCATCCAAACAACAACACGCCAGTCTGGCTCCATAGGATCTTGCACATACCAAACCTGCTCTGCTTGGGATGCAAGGATGAAAGGCTCATCAGTTGCCCGATTATTTGGGTATAATGTATGATTAAAGTTCACTAAAATAAACTTATACTCATCTTCTTTCTTCTCTGTTCTATTATCAACCCAGTTGCACTTGAATAACTTGAACTTCTTAGCATTAGTGTAACGGATTTCAACAATATCTGTCAACTCTCCATAAAAGGTAACATCACCACCACGAGGATTCCTGTCCCTTCGACTAGCATAACTCATTGTATGTGATTTAATAGCAACTCCACTATTTTGAGTTCTTCTACTCCTATCACGATCTTTTGTGCGAAATCGAAAGCCATTAATGAAATATGCTTTAAATCTCCTTCCAAACTGGTCAGGGCCTTTAGCCAAAATTTTGATCTCCTCTGAGATTTGTTCATTATCTATCATTTGCAAATTATGAACCTATTTTGAAAAAAAAAAAACTCAATTGTGAATACATAGGCATAACTAAGATGGTTCTTTTTGAAAAATTATTTGCAAATAACTTACATGATTCTTGAACTATGTGGGAAATTGTTCATTATGAATACGTTGTATCTGATGCTCTGGTAAGTTTCTCATTTCGCGTAAAATAAGTGCATAGTGCTGACTGTAAAGGTAGCAAAAGCTTGGTTCCAATTCATTCTAATTTTGAAATATATATATATATATATAGAGAGAGAGAGAGAGAGAGAGATATTTTTAAGTATTAATGAAGTGATAACCTACTCTCGGAATGGTGTCACTACATCAGTGTTCGCAAGCACATATCGATGAGCTTGTGCTCGTGTAATATCATCCATGTGAAAACGTTTTCCTTTTCCCACAGAATGACCCAATCGGTCATCTCCATCAAAGTTTCTAATTGGTTGACTAGACTTGGTTTCCACATCGTCCAAGTACCTCGCACAAAATGTCATACATTCCTCCATGATGTATCCATTGGCAATTGAAGCCTCAGGATGAGCACGGTTGCGCACATAGAGCTTTAGTGTGAGCAGATACCTATAATTAAAATAATTACTAAAATAGGCCAACAACACATATGTTAATTACTTAAAAATACATTGATACCTCTCTATGGGATACATCCATCGAAATTGAATTGCCCCGGCAATTAATGCCTCGTCTGCTAAATGTATAGGCAAGTGCTCCATTATGTCAAAAAAAAAAGCCGGTGGAAAGATCTTCTCAAGACTACAAAGCGTAATGGCAATGCAATCTTGAATTTTCTCTAAATCGGATGCCGTGTTGACTTTGGAGCATAATTGTCTAAAGAAATTAGTTAACTCGATTATGGCTTCAACCACATTCTTAGGCAATGCCCTCCGAACAGCTAGAGGAAGTAGTTGTTGCATTAGAATATGTTGTCGTGACTTTTTAGACCCCATATACTTTTCTCTTTCAAATGCACGCACCTTGAAATATTAGAAGAATAACCATCTGGAACTTTGACACCTTTTAGTACACTACAAAAGATATCTTTGTCATTCTTATCCATCGTAAAGCAAGCGGGAGGTAAGTACACCTTTCTTGACCCTCGTGGCTGAGGGTGCAAGGGTTTCCTAAGTCTCATTTCTTCAAGATCCTTCCGAGCCTTCAAGTTATCCTTGGATTTTCCTGGAATGCCTAACAATATGAATAGTACATTATCGCACACGTTCTTCTCAATATGCATCACATCAAGATTATGATGAATGAGGTTGAACTCCCAATACGAAAGTTCAAAAAAGATACTCTTTTTCCCCCAATTGTCTCTCCTCTGAGTTGAAGGCCCTTCAGCATCTACATTTGTTTTTTGTTTCTAAGTCTCCTCTCTTTTCCTTTTTTTTTTGATAATATCATCCTTCTTGTACTCGATTTCCATTTCAATGTCACTCAACTGTTGCAATAACTCTGATCCCGATAACCTTTTAGGCTTGCCTCCGTATTCCCGACAACCATCGAAAGACACTCTGTCTTTTCAAAATTTATGTGATGGTTTTAAGAAGCGACGATGACCCATGTAACAATACTTACCACCATGTTTCAACCAGGTAGAACAAGTGTCCTTATTACAATAAGGACAAGCAAATTTGCCTCTTGTGCTCCATCCAGATAAGTTAGCGTATGCAGGAAAGTCATTGATTGTCCACAACAATGCTGCATGCAACTTGAACATCTCGTTGGTTGATGCATCGTAAGTTTGCACTCCCTAGTCCCACAATTCCTTCAACTCCTTAATTAGTGGCTGGAGGTATACATCAATTTTATTACCAGGTCCTTTTGGACCATCAATAAGCACCAACAAAATGAAGAAAGGTTGCTTCATGCACAACCATGGTGGCAAGTTGTACGTCAAGAGCACAACAGGCCATGTGCTGTGAGCAATAGACATTGACCTGAACGGATTGAATCCATCTGATGCTAACCCAAGCCTAACATTCCGACTATCACTAGCAAAAATAGGATTTTTTTCATCAAAAGTTTTCCAAGCAAGAGAGTCTGCGGGATGCCTCTGCACACCATCACTTGGACGTGACTCGGTGTGCCATTTCATAAGCGAAGCAGTCTTAGATGACATATAAAGTCTCTGCAATCTAGGCTTTAATGGAAAATACCGTACTTGCTCTGCTGGTATTTTTTTACCATCATTTGGATGGTCATCAAATTTTTTGTATCTTGATTCACCGCAAACCTCACACTTATCAAGTTTCTCCGCCTCACCGCGAAACAACATACAACTATTGGGACATGCATCCCATATCTTGTAATTAAAACCCAAGTTAGAAACTATCTTATTGGCTTCATAGAAATTTTTTGGCAATTTTACATTCTCCGGAAATGCCTCATTTAACAATTCCAAAAACATCGTGATAGACTTGTCCGTCCATCCACAAAGCACTTTCATGTGCAAAAGTGAAACAACAAATGAGAGTTTCGTGAACTTTCTACAGTCTGGATACAACTCAATCTGTGCATCTTGCATAAGTTTTAAAATTTTTGAAGTTTCTTCATTAGGCCCCCCCATATTATCCATATTTGGAATTCCCATTGCCTCGTGTATCATTTCTTCCATTTCATCTCTAATATCTGAACTCATTGACATGTCAATATGCTCTTGCTCTCTATTTTGATGTAAAGAAACATGTGATTGTCCATGATAAGTCCATTTATTGTACCTTTCAAGAAAGCCCGCTAAGATTACATGTTCTCTCACAACATTTCGTGATTCATAAAAACGATTGGCACACACTTTACATGGACAATAAATAGCCGAGTCAAGAGACTTATTGGCATAAGAAAAATTCAAAAAGTCATCAAGCCCTTTAAAAAATGCCGCTGAATTCCTAGGTAAACCAATCCAACTTCTATCATCCATGTATACTTTCTTGAACTGTTATCACATAACAAGAATCACAATCACAAAGGGTACAACAATATGTGAAAGTGAACCAATCTATCAGTGACAAAAGATTTTAGCTATTTTGAGTGCATTCAATATCTTTAAAGTAAACATAACCAGTGAAAATCTGCATTTCAAAATTCTTCATCAAATCTAATTTTATGAAGTACTTTGTTTGATTAACAACTAGCTACTGGATTATTTAAACTCCTAACTTGAATATGCCTAGCATTTCAAAATTCTTCATCAAACTAGTGGTTTCTGCCACTTTTCAGTTTCCCCTCTTTTATGGATTCGTAACAACTAACAAACCACTTCTTTATCTCTAGAATTTCCCATTTGCAAATTGGATACACAAATTACACTATGTATATCACAAACACACATAATTGATAATTCTAATTATTTGAGCTGCAAATGTGTTTATAGATTCTCCTAAAATTTCATCCCAATGGTGGGAATTAGGGGACAAGATGCCATATGGTACGGCGAAGACCACCAAGCCCTAGGGTTGCCTTCTCCCAGCCAAAGAGTTGCGTTAACTTGCGTGCCACTTGTTTGATTCCTTTTTCTTCTTTTGTATTTTAGGAAAATGAGATTAAAGTACAACTATAACGGTTGTTCCCCTTATAAAAAAAATAAATGAATTAGGTTTGTGGTGGGTAGGGGTGGGACCCAACGTATGTAGTGCTACGCATCATATCTAGTATTTGATGATAATAGAGAATCTCTGTCTTTTGGCCGCCACGTACGCCTTGACCTACTCACCGATTAGATTGTTGTTCTTCTTCTTTCTTCCTCTTCTGCTTCTTATCTTTCGTACCCCCATATACTAGTAAAGCAGTAGTTACACCGACTCATTGAATTAAGAATGGCCTTCTCACATCACCAATTCACAATTTTACTTGAACTGAAACGTCAATTGGCCCACTAGATCGATCAACTCATGCGTCTTCAAGTAGGTAGCTTCTATTTATATACAGTGTTAATGTTTTATAGGCTGATGATGCCAAAATTCAGCACTTTCTTTTGTTCCGTGGTTTCACATCTTGTAAGTCGAGGATTGTAACATTTATTCAACGAGTATAACTGTTTCAAAAAAATAAAGTGTGTTTGTATGTTTTTTTTTTCAACTAATTAATTTAGTTGATGGAGTAAAGAGTTTTTAACATGTTCAAAAAGAATATCTACAAACCCCTATCATTAATAGAGTAAATAAGATGTTTATTTGGGATGCTGCACAGAAATGTACAACTTCACATCACAGAAATGTACCTTTTGAATCAATTAGAGTTTCACTGCTGTGAGGCTGAATTCTATTGATCCTTGCTTGAAATGAGCCTGCAAAAAAAACATTGGTGAGATTGTCACCAAAGTCCCTCTGATGGTTAGAATAAAATTGTGCGTACCCAAGTGTAGTTGGCCATGTAAGTAATGCAGCTTAGATAAGTCTAGGTCGAACCCCCAACGAAGGATTAGCTCATGGTGTTTACTAAACTACTTCCTAAAGAAAGCAAAATAAACAAATTCTAATTAAATTAACTAAACTAACAAATTGACTAAATTGAATGCGAAAGGTGTTAGGAATATGTGAATCCATGCTAATCAACTCAATCTCCACGCCTAAGGAAAGATAACACATTCCAAGAAATCCACAAACACGCCTTTTGATACGTAAATTTCATTAAAGTCGTAAAACACCAAATAAGTGGTACTAGATGTGAAATGACTTCAATAATCTCTTTTAATTAAGTCAGAGCACATTACTTTTGAACACAAATCAACGATTTTATCAAACACAACATATATGAAAATCAATAACTGAGGTGTGGATTAGAACCAATTAAAATCTAAGTTAAAACCACCAAATTCAAGTTTAATTGTGTTAGAAAACATGAACTCAATAAACTTCAACTTAAATCACAATCAAAACCACGGATTAAAGGGCTGCTCAATTAAGATCTTGCATGGAAATCAAGTAGGATTACCATTTCACCACATAATCCTAACTAGAAAACTTACTCTGACAAATTACAATGTAAATCAAAGCGATAAAACGAGGCAATAATAATCAATAAACTATAAAACATGTAAATAAAGAGAATGAGTGGTGAATCCCAGATTAAAACTAAACTTGGAATTGAAATAGCTACCTCCTTACCATGAACTATGTAGCACAGTGACCATTTTTTTTAAACCAAAATTTCTTATTTGCATTTGATGGTCCTAGGCCGCTTATTTTTTTTATGCCATAGTATTTAGTTTTCGATGCTATAGTAAGGCATTGTTTGGTTCATAGATTTAGTGTGTGAAAAGAAAAGAAAACACTATGGAAAACTTTTTCCTTACTTTGGTTACTAGGGAAAGTCGGGAGAAAAATAGGAAGAGGGAAACTATAGATGAGAAAGAAAATTTTACTTTCGAATTTTGTGACTCACATTTTTCCCTTTTTCTCTCAACTTATTGTAGTAGTTTTTAGAGTATTTTTAACTTTTAATGTTATTTAAGCATGAAAGAAAAGTAGAAAGCACAAGGGAAGTAATTTTACTTTCCCTTTTCTTTTCGTTCAAATAAACCCTCAAACCAAACAAAGCCTAATTGTTTCAACACTCGGACCTGAATTCTCTCTTTTCCATGTGATTTTGTCATAGAACTTCAATCTACCACATATATACATTTTATGCAACTATTTTAAGCATCCTCTAGTATTCATTGATCCAAAATAGTCTGGGTCTTAGGAACTTGGTACCGCATGTTGTGAAAATGATCGGTATGCGGTACAACTATCAAAGTATTTGAAAAACATAGCATTACTTAACAAATCTAGAGTTTGGCGGTTCCTCCCTTCTGGCTTAGGATTGGTCTCAATTCAATAAAGAGGTGGTCAAGACAAATTAGCGTCACACTTTTGTTTAGTAAGGGCCTGTTTTGAATGCCTAAAACAGGATAAAGTTTAACTCCATCTTTACATTTAGTTGGTTTAATATTAAAAAACAAGGTATAAATTGGTTTGCAAGAGAACGATTTTTTGGGTCGACTCCTACGTAGCCAAAAAGTAGCTAGCTGCTCTAACACCAAACTATTTGGAACTGAATATTTTTTGAATCAGAGATTCGATCCACAGAATTGGTTCTCAAGCTATCCAAACATCCTCAATAAGACGTGCTAAATGTTCAAATGCAAATCAATACATATAACTTCAATAGTTAACAAAGTGGAATTTCAGTGGCTTTACTCTTTGAAAAACATAGCATTACTTAACAAACAACAGTTGAGATCACAGAATTCAAACTATCGTAAATTGTTAGGAAAAATTATAATTTCGATTGAGTATGAGTTGTAATATATATACATATACATATATATATATATATGTATATAAATATAAATACCTGAAAGTTGAGAATGGTGAACGATGAAGACGATGATGGCTTGAAAGAATGCTATTGAAGATCTTCTATTTAAGATGAGTGTTCGGAGAAGGCACATGCAAAGCTGTTACAAGTACCCAAAGGATCACCATGAAAATAGATATTAATGACTGATGCCCAAGATCCAAGAAGTCTCACACATGCTTATTCATAGATCCAATTAGATTTCCCCAAAACCTAGACACACATGGTTATTCATAGATCCAATTAGATTCCCCCAAAACATCAACAAAAAAAATGACAAATAGAGAGATAGGTTCAAGGCTACCAAGAATACATACATAGAGGGAGATTGGTTCAGGGCTGCGGCGGCTTCATCGGCGGCGGCATCATCAGCGGAGGCATCGGCGACCGGCGGCGAGGTGAGAGAGAGAGAGAGAGAGAGAGAGAGAGAGAGGACAGCGGCGAGAGAGAGACAGAGAGGACATCGGCAAGAGAGAGAGAGGACAACGGGCGAGAGAGAGGACAAGCGGCGAGAGAGATATGAGCGGGAGTGATGAGAGAAGAGGGAAAATGAATTTCATTTAGGGAAAATGAATTTCATTTAGGGTTACACATTTTTCTTTTTCTTTTTCTTTTTTTCCCTAACTTAATATATTTGTGACGGATATGTACATTACCGTCACGAATAAAATATATTTGTGACGGATAAGTACGTTTCCGTCACGAAAAAAAAAATATTTGTGACGGATAGGTACATTTCCGTCACGAAAAAATATTATTTGTGACGGACATATTTCCGTTACAGAATCTGTCACAATAACTGTTTTTGTGACGGATTTGAGTCCGTCACAAAAAGGTTCGTCACAAAAGGTATATTTTCTTGTAGTGTTATATGTTTAGTTTACTAAGGAATATTAAAAGAAAAATAAGAAATAAAATATACTGAAAAACAAATTATAAATTTTGAAATTTGTATGTCACTTTTTCCCTTTGTTTCTTAAATTACAACAATATTTTAAATTTAGCTTTTAATGTTATTTACGGATGGAGAAATACACAAAGAAATTTGTTTTCCTTCTTTCTTTCTTTTTTATCTCTTAGGTAAATCCGTCAACCAAATAAAGCCTAAAACATACATTGACACATATCAAATCATTTGCTTCGCTTTATTATTATATTTTTATTTTTTGGCCAAATTACACTTTAGTCCATTAAACTATAGACCTGTTTTCAATTGGGTCCATAAACTTTTTTTTTTTGCAATTGGGTCCATGAACTTCAAAAATTCATTCAATCAAACCCAAATTCTGACACTGTTAGCTTAAATTATTAGAAATTGTCACATACGTTGCACGTAATACTTACCTGTCACACGTTAGGTTAAGACAAACACGGGAGACTGTGAATGGCTAAAAAATTATGTGATTTTGGGTATAATTGAATGCAATTTTGGATCTAGTCGAATGTGTTTTCAAATTTGATTGAACGCGATTTCGGATCTGATTGAATGCAATTTTTTACACTGTTCACAATCTCCCGTGTTTGTCTTAACCTAACATGTGACATGTAAGCATTACGCACAAACGTACGTGTCAATTTCTATTTTTTTTAGTTTAAGCTAAGAGTGTCAGAATTTGAGTCTGATTGAATGAATTTTTGAAGTTCAAGGACCCAATTGCTAAAAAAAAAAAGTTTATAGACCCAATTGAAAACATGTTATAGTTTAATGGACTAAAGTGTAATTTGACCTTATTTTTTCACATGAAAGCAGAGATTTCATTGATTTTCGCACAAAATAGAGATAACATTACAAGTCCAAGCGGAAAAACTATTAACAAATCTAGCAATATCATATTGAAGTCATTGCCTTTCCTCTGGGAACGACGTCTCAATTCTGAGCGGACGAGGAAAGCGGCTAGATAGACCCACAAGAGAAATAACCATAACGCTCTCCATTTTTGTGATAAATTCCACCAAAACTCTATATCTGATAAAAACAATATCTGATCCGCATAGATAATCATCCGATCAAAAAAGGCGACGTCATAAAGATGAGTAGCCAGATCCGACCATTGGAAGAAGAGAGCAAGTAGATTGTGAGAACAATATATACCAAACAAAAAAGGCAAAAACCCTTAAAAAGAGGGAAAAGAAACCCTCATTAAGAGGGACAAAACCCTCACATTTGCTTCATATTATGACATTATGAAATTGTGGAAATTTTTTAGGTACTCTGATCTGGGTACCGCATGACACATGCAGTCAATGGAGGTAATGGAGGTGAGTTATTCAAGTAGGACTCATATTTAGGGAACCCAGAAATAATGAGATTAGAGAGAGTCCTACCTTTTTTTTATACTTACCTGGATTCGGACCGGATACACACACCCCACATATACGCACACCTCAGCCCCAACCCAAGGGTCATTCATTCTGACTAAATAATAACTTAGGGACCAAGTAACAAGAATCCCCTATAGGGATTCGAACCCTCTCCATCCCCACTAGAAAGAGAAAAATTATGTCAATTGAACTACAGCCCACTTGATGAGAAAGTCCTACCTTAATATGAAATAACTCATTTTCATTGATTTCGGGTATCACATCAACAGAACACAAGATACCTACAAATATCTCGAAATTATGACATGAATGTCAAATTGCACAACATTGGAATACTAGTTTGCATGGACCGCACAGTACTTAAAACTATCGCAACAGCACGCTTGTCACCCAAATGGTCCTCCCTCACACAGATCACATAGGCCAGACCACAAAGTACAACAATGTTGATATATATATATATATTAATCAAACACCCACCGCCCACCTCCCATGACGCACCACCCACTAGTGAACAACCTTTCCAGAGCTTCCACCATCTCATGACGGTGACAACCTCCCTCTGTCTGGACCACCCGAGGCTCTCTCTCTCTCTCTCTCTCTCTCTCTCTCTCTCTCGGGATGACATAGATAACTGGTTTTATAAACACCAAAATCTGCCTTATCTTCTCATCCATCTACTAGATGGCCATAGCTACACCTTAATCACCTCCTCTGTCCCTGATCAACTCATCCAAACGCACTCGAAAAAAATATAAATATATTTGGCAAAAATTTTAATGACTGTCAAGAGTTTAAAATTTAATGTGATTCTTAATTTGTTATAGTCTCTAAAAAGGAAAATTTTATTATATTTTTAAGCAAATGATTTAGGTACTTTTCGTCTTGTTTTGACATATGACTAGTCTAAAAAAAAATTGCAACATATGCGATACACAAGCACATGTGTACAGGCAGAGCCATGATTTTTAGTCAAGGGGCTAAGTTAAACGGGTATTCAGAGGCAGCGCGTCCGATGATTTTTTTTTTTTTTTTAGGTCTACTTGTACATAATTATGTGTAGAATTGGTTTTACGTAAGTATTAGAACCCAAGTCCTACTTATACTTTGGGCAATTTATTTTGTGTCTACTTATATATAATTATATGTTTAGAATATGTGTAAGAATTAGAAACCAAGCCCTTTTTATACCTATGGGGATGCTTTTGAGGTCTACTTATATATTATTATATTTAGAATTGATTTTTTGTATTAATATAATAATATGTTCCCTAGTTAACGTGGGTTTTTTTTTTTTTTTTTTTTTTGAGGGAGGGCCTAAAAAGAAATATAAAAAATTCTTAACATACTTATGCATACTGGAGATTTTTTTGGGGAGTCTACTTATATATAATTATGTGCAAAATTAGTTTTATGTATAGAATATGTGTATGTAAGAGTTAGAAACCAAGCCCTTCCAATACTTATGGGGATATTTTTGAGGTCAACTTATATCTAATTATGTTTAGAATTGAATATATATATATATATATTTTGTTTTAATCTGCTCCCTAATTAACGTGTTTTTTTTTTTTTTTTAATTAGGGGGGCCTAAAGAAAATATCAAAATTTTTAAGCTAAATTTGTAATTCCCAAAATTGGACAGAGAGCCTGGGTCCACCCTGACTCTTCCTTCCCTCCGCAGGGCACATGTGCATGTAGACCAAATAATCACATCCCAAAACACGACGAAAAGAACCTCTATATTTAATACACTGAAGTCTTGTCCTATTCTTAATATTCAATCAGGACATTTTGTTTTTCCAGTCAGAAATATTTAACTTAATTCTAAACTACAAAAAAGGCTATGGATTTCTAACTTTATCACCCTAAATTTTTTTTTTTTTTTTAAAATTAATCTCAAAATTAAGTGTTTAGAAACAGAAATTCGTGATCACTAATCAGACTAACACAAAAATGAAATTGAATCAGTATATCAATAAGAAATTTCACCAATATAATTAACATAATCCTTCGGATTACATCTGAAAACATCTATATTGATGATAAATTTCCCCAATTTTTTCCCAATTGCCAAGAACGTATAATTATAAGCTACATACTCAATACCCTGAATTCAATACCTATGACTCTTCAATAATTGTCTTCTCCGATCAATTCATCATCTGGGTATTGCCGAAAATTGATGGGTTTAGGAAGTTGGGTCTCTAATTTTCTCACTCCTCGTCTGAGCTTTCCGGATTTGGGTATTCATTCAAATCGGGTTTTAAACAAACTCTGCCCGAATTCGAATTTGAATTTGAATTTGAAGCACTCTCGAGAGCATCGACCCGAGCGCCGACTTCGGTGGCTTTCTTTCGGATAGAGGCGGCGGACATGTCATGAGGCTCGTCTTCTCCGGCGGCGATGTACTCCGGGAAGTTGAGCTTCGCGGTGGGTCCCCTTAGATAGAACACTGCGGTGTCGTAAGCACGTGCGGCGGCGACTGGCGACGAGTAGGATCCGAGCCAAATTCTGGATCTCTTATTGGGTTCTCGGATCTCGGCGACCCACTTGCCCCACTTCCTCATCCGGATCCCCCTGTACGGCTTGTCTTGTTGGTGGTGGGGTTGTCTCTGTTTGGGTTTCTCTGTACTCGAAGAACAAAACTCTCCTTCCATTCTAGAGAGAGAGAGAGAGAGAGAGAGAGAGAATTGGTACTAGTAATTCTTTTTTTTTTTTTTGCTAAGTTGGTACTGGTAATTCTAAAATGAAGACAGAGGAATATTGATTTGGTGTATTTATATATGTGCAAAATATCTATATATGTATTTATATATGTGTCTCAATGTAAATATGAATGTGATTTTGGGAGTACCTAGGCCGCACGCATTGGTAACTGACTTGGATGATAATGTGTCGTCGGGCAAGGCCGCCACGTTGATCTTATTTAAGAGATAAAGTACAAAATTGGCCGACATATTCTATCACCAGTATGAGTAATTATTCAGTGGATCTGGGACTACCCATTTAACTAGCTGATGTGGTTGTCCACATTACTCAAAAGAGTAATATTTGGGGCACTAACAACTTCCACTAACACTTACTAATACACTCTATCTCTCTCCTAGTGGTACTGTGGGGTCCGCAGTGGGCCCCGCAATACCTCTAGGAGAGAGATAGAGTGTGTTAGTAAGTGTTAGTGGAAGTTGTTAGTGCCTCTAGCATTGCCCTACTCAAAAAGAGGTCAAATGGAACGTAAAAGGGCTTACAAAATCTGGTCTGGTCAGGTCAGGTTTGTATTTCTCCGTTTCTGTGCTTTGACCTGATCTGGTAAGTTTTTTATTCTCTTACCACTATATCAACTAGCTGAGTAACTTGAGTTGATGATTCATAGCCACTCAATAATCTCTTCATGTCCCCCTTCCTCACTTCTTTTTCTCACTTGAAGGGGGAAATTATTAGATGCAAGCAAGTTGGTTAACAAGGGCGGCAATAAAGGATTGCCCTCAAAACTCTTGTGTATCTAGTTGAGATATTCGGCAAGCATCAATTCGTGCATGTGTTGTGAGGTTAGTATATATGTTCGAAATTGTTTTACGTTAATTAAAGACAATGCATACTGATGCCCAAATCACTGATCGAGAAGGTTGAGATATTTTTGTCCTCGTATTCCATAATATATATATATATATATATATGTAACATATTAATACACTTAAGTATAGTGATTGTGTTAGACAGGTTATTCCTAAAGATAGATTGTGTTTACGTGTTACTCTGAACAATTATGATATCGAATATTCTCTACTATTCTCTACTGTATGCCATGTTTGCAATCACTTTTTAAATGTACATTTTGTTGTTTGCAATCACCTTTTAAATGTGCATTTTGAACAAAATACGATTCTACAATCAAAATCAAAATTCAAATATTTCTTTATTCAGAAAAAATATTTAACAAAGCACTTTAAAGTTTATAAGTACATTTTAACTGAAGTTTAGTCTAAAAGTGCTTCAGTTCCAACATGATCCTATTATTAAGGTTTTAATTACTTCTAGTTTGTTGTCATTAGAATACAAATGTCAAAGCCAATTCAAATGAGCGAATGAGAGAGGTTGAAGGTGCATATGTTATTTTCTTATTTCTAACTACAGATATTTCTGTGCAAAAATTATTTCATGTGATTTTTATTGTGATTTGAGTATTCTGTGAGTTCCATGCGAGTCCTACAATAATGAAAATATTACAATGGAGTAATGCTATGCTTCTCGAATTTTATTCCAAATAGCTTCCCAAATAATGTGGCAGTGGGGCCAGGTATATAGCTTCTAATCAAAATTAACTAATTCCATTGTATTAGACCTAGGCGCATTGCCACATCATTTCGAAAGCATAGTATTACTCTATTACAATAGCGGTGATAGGGTATGAAGGGCACATAGAATAGTTTCTCACGTGACGTGAGGGATGTTTGGCTAAGTAACTATTGTCAACGTGGACGGTTCTAATTCTTACTAGGCAAAGTCAAATTTCGAGACCCTCTAAGGACCTGTTTGTCACACAGATCGAGAAAAAACTTTCATAAAAAAATAAAAAATAAAAAGATAAAAAAAAAAAAAAAAAAAATTGGATAGAGTTATAGATCATGTCGATGAGGAGTGTGGCTTGTTCATGGTTGAAATGTTTGGTGGGAAATCTAGAGAGAGAAATTAATAGGCGGGCAGCCGGAATAAAGTGGGAGTGAGTTTGTGTGCGCACGCATGTACATATAGGCATGGTAGGTCGGTGGTTGAAGTGGAAATTTGCTAAACGGATAATTAGTAATTAGTGCCCTGTTTGGTTCGCTGTTTCTTATACGGTTTTATATTTTCATTTGTAATTGGTATCTTTGGCCACTTTAAAGAAAGGGTACGTTTGATAAAACTGAAAATTAAGTGCTGAATTTTAATTACTGAAAACTTTAAGTGATTGAATTTGTAATACTGAAAATAGTACTTCAACTACTGAAATAGAATGCATTCAGTGATTATTTTCAATAGATTATTTTCACTTAAAGTTTTCAGTGGTTTTTTTGCTGCATTTTCAATTAAGTGATATGTTATCAAACGCACTGAAAAATAATAAGTGTTAAATCTTTTCATTTTCAACACTTAATTGGGTTATCAAACATACCAATTAAGTTGTGCCAAAATTATAGGGACTGTCCTCACAGTTTCAAAAATTACACCAACCTCCTTTGTGAAAAATGAAAGTAACAATGTAAAAGTAAAATCCAAAAGCACCAATTTACTCATGAAATAAAATGCATTAATAAATATAAAATGAGATGTTGCGAAATGACAAAATTGTCTTTCTGATATGCACTTAAAACAAAGACAAGAAAATTAAAAAAAAAAAAATTGCAATTTTTTAATATTGGTTTTTGTTGTTTTTACTTTAATAAGGGCAAAGTAGTTATTTTAATAAATTTGAACTAAAAAATTGACAGTCAATTAGCATTGACTAACACAAGAGAGGTGAGTGTTACACAACAACAAATATCGAAAGAGGTTGGTATAATTTCTTAACTGCGAGAGAAATCTATGTAATTACCATATACCTCAGGATTCAACAAAGGTTAATGGCAGAACAAACCCACTCGTTTGACTTAACCCTAACCTTTCTCAATTGACATAAATGGCCTACTTGGAATTCCATTTTTGGACATTCGATGCCAAGTGGCGAACATTATATTGTTCCAATTTTGTCAAAAGCTAAACTCTCATCGCCACCAGCTTTTAGCCTTTAGGCACCTTGTGCTCCAATTAGATGATTCTAAATTTCACCGAACGGGTTAGGAACTGCGATTTGAAGTCCAATCATGCTATGGCCTTTTGATAGGCATTCCCAAATGAACCCTAATATCAAGTACGGATAATTACACTAGTGTGTTCTTTGAAATATGGTCAAAGTATTAGGGGATGTTCAAGAAAAGTCGAATATCGAAAATTAGTCGAAACTAAAATGACAAAATATCGATTGGTCAATTTATTCAAGGAATACACAAGTTTAAACCAACACAAAATCGACCGATATCTCCTAAACCGGCCTACCGAAACCGAAAAAGTAGATTTTAAAACCACTAAAAAAATAAATAAATAAACTCAACTACGAACACCCCTGCAAAATACAGAGACCTTTCTTTGTGGTTTGTAGAACTACACTGACCTCTACTATCAGAGATGGAACTCTAATTGTGCAAGCAACCATACCAATATCTCCCTTAAACAGATTTAATTTTTTAATTTAAAAATTAACATATCATGAAAGGTTGTTAGAAAATAATACTCATATATATAGAGCAAAAAATACTATAATAATTTTTTTTTAACGGCTTTATTAACGATAAATTAGTCAACTGACAGTTAACTAACGATAAGATAAACTGTTAATCAATTACAAAACTAAAGGAAGGCCTATATATTTTTACAAACAAGTAAGGTCCTTGTATATTGACCTTATGTGAAATGTAACTTTTCCAATCAACTAAAAGCGTTGCTACTACATTTACAAACAAAACAAGAATTTCGGCCTTGGTTTTCACAGCTAATCAAAGTAAATTTATTACCAAATCACTGCAACGTGTGTGTATAGATTTATATATACTAAGAGCCTCTGCAGTGATGTAGATAAATGTAGGGTAAATTTAGACTAATTTTTTATACGAAAAGGTGGAGGGTCACAAGAAGTGTAGGAACGTAAACGGCAACGAGGATGCCGACTATAGTCTAATCGGTAGAGGGATTGCCATTTCTCTCCCAAACGGTAAAGGTATTGCTATTTCCCACCTAAACTTCCCAAACAGTGCCTTAGTCCACAAGCTCCCAACGGTATACACATGCATTGCCGATTGGGAAATCTAAATCTCTTTGCCTTTTACGCTCGAACGGTAGTATCTTTGTCTGTTCGCCCATAAACGACATAGTCTTTGTCGTTTCGCTGTGTGATAAGAAAATTAGATAAATGATAAATTTAAACTCCACTACCCTACACTATTCTAATTTCTCCTACCAACCCCACACTGAACCAACCTTAAAATAACTGCCCTAATTTTCCCTACAGATTCACACAACTGCAGATGCTCCTAACTTACCAAGAATTTAGTAACAACAATGATAGGGATACACATTAAATGACATACCAAATGACATACTGTGCTTTAAGTACATGTACCTTGTGCTGTTTGAATTTTTCACACTTTTCTGTGCATCACTTACACAGCACAGAGTATATGCATTTAAAACGAGTGGATCGTCTAGTGTGTCGTTTGATGTGTATCTCTATCATTTTTGATTTAGTAAAGCAGAATTACATACTGTAGTTCATTTTTAGTGCCCTGATGAGTGTTCTGTCCACTGTCCAGTGTGACATGAGGCATCCGCATCAGATGGGTCTGTCTCTCACTACAGTCACGTCCAGTCCAGTCCAACCTTTGTTGTGGAACCCACTAGATGTGAACGTCCGTGATTGTATTGGACTGGATCATGTGTACTTTGTTGGTATCTTTTCAAGACTTAAAGGGGCATAAACTATCCACCAATCAATAAAAGACGGCTGCTAACACACACAGAGACAGAGAGAGAGATAGATTTGGTAATGAACAACCAAATTATTCATAGAGAGAGAGGGATGGATTCCACCAAAATGAATGGCTCAGATCTTTATGTGCACACTTTATGTGCACGTAGCATTACCCTTATTCATAGAGTAATGATTCGTGCACATAAAATGTGCACATAAAGTGTGCACATAAAGATCTAAGTCATTCATTTTGGTGGATCCTATGTGTGCAGGGATGGACCCCACCAAAATGAATGGCTCAGATGTGCACATTTTATGTGCACGTAGCATTACCCTTATTCATATTGTCTTAGAGAGTGGTGTTTGGAAGTGTAATTAATCCAGACGTACTAGTGTCTTTATCTGACATATCTATATTACATAGATAGATTAACAATATTTTAGAACATGAAAAAAAAGCAGCCAAATCACGAGTAATGCTACGATTCTCAAATTTTGTATTTAAATGTGATTTTTAACACATGTAACAGTAAAACAATTTTCAAAAATAGCGAGACCACTTTAAATCAAACAAAACTGAAATGAAAATATTTTATGTTTAGTAATATATGAAAGGAACATAATTAAGGGAAACTAAGTGACTATAAAGCTACAGAAGAGCTACACCAGTTGACACTTTAATGACAAGGAAACAGTCAAAACAGCTGAACAAGGTTTTTGTTTTTTTCCCCCTTCCATGAACCCACTAAACTTGGAATGCGACCTACTAAAAAAAAAAAAAAAAAACAGACAACTCCAGTTGATGAATCATACATATCCTCTATCAGTGATTGCTTTCAATATCTGTCACCATTCCCCAAAATATTAAAAATTAACAATAACAGACACCTTTAATTACTAAATGATGCCTCCATGTTCGGCCATAAGATGCTATAAAAGTGAACCAGATAATATTTCAACTCATGTATAACAGAAGAGAAATCTGAATTACAAAAAGATGAAACACTAGAAACTTAATGAGGACAAAAAAGATATTAGTTTTTAAACCAGACAAACTTTAGTTAAAGCATATCTTTTGTAATAGTAGGTGAAATAGATTAGGGAGATGAAGAAGGAAAATAGAAGAAAGGAAGCCGGCCCTCCACATTTCAATTACCTTATACTAAGGCCACTGTTTGGCAATTTATCCTTTAAAGAATATTTATGTAATTTTGTATGTGCGAACCTGTCAGGCAAACAAGTTGTCAATATGATTATGTAAGCTAAATACGCCTTATCAGGCCAATTGTGACAGTTCGAATGCCTAATTGTAACCATAGACTTTTATTGCGTGAGACGAACTAAATGTAATGGGTGCAACTAGAAACTAGACTAAGAACTGAATTTAACTAAGTAGAATTACCTAAAACAGTAAAGGAAATTGAACAAAGGAAAGAACTACTTTATTAAAAATAAAACAAAGTATAGGTCCTAACCTTGAAGGATACTTCGAAGTGGTTTCCTACTCCTGATTGTAAAGGAAAGTAAAGATACAGAAATGTGTTCGAAGTAATTTGTATGTGTTGTCGTGTCTCTCCTTCTTCATTTCATCCTCTATTTATAGGTTGTTGAAGTAACTGCTCCATTCGAATTTGGATATTGTCCAATAGTTTCTTCAAACTACCATAATCCCAACCTTCCACGTGGTTTTAGCAATTATTGTTCGAATTCGAATATTCCAGTTTATGGTAACTGTGTGAGTTCTTTTGTGGAGTATGCAAAAGATACAGAGAGATATAACACGCAAGCTTGGATTAGTACACATGGAACAACATGTGAGATATAAGTGAGAGCACAATGAGTTAATAAAATAGAATAATAATAATAATAAAGATAACGGGATCCGGAGAGACTTCGGGTTCGGATAAGAACCGAAGTAGCCCCAAGTGAGAAAGTGATCGAAAGCAGCATGTATCTTGTCGAAGGGTGATGGATGAATATTGAAATAGAACAAAGGGTAGGGTAATACGAAAGCTTACAATAAAATGAAGGGTCTTGGTGAGACAAAGGATATCTAGGGCAAAGGATGTTAGTAAGACGAATGATGTTTGAAACCGAAGTTGTTGGCAGAGGCGAAGGGTCAAAGTGAGCTCAAGACAATGGGAATGTCTTGTTAACGGCTAAGGGTAGGAACAACTACTAATCCTTTACTCTAGTATGGGATTAAGTTGAGTTGGGTTGTTGGGTGTAGTAAATGAGGCCACTTATTTATACTTGAGGCCGGTGGTGTAATTACAACGCTTTGACATGAGTCGAGTTGGCATCTTCTTACTGGGCTATTTTTGTTTAAGGTAGGTGGACGGTATGGATGGTTTAAATGTTCATGTTTAAGGTAGGTGGAGGTATTGAATGAGATGTTGATCTGTCATGGGCTTTGGGAAAAACGAGTCAATTAGAGAAGGTATTGTCCCTCGGTGGCAGATAAAGGTTGTGAGTTTAGTCAAGGGGAAAGATATGTTATTGGTGCAGAGGTTTAAGCGAGTGAAGATACCTAGCCTCATGCCATTGGTGTAGAGGATTAACCGAGGGTGAGTGTCGAGGAGTGCAGATGGTTTCAGCGAGGGAGGCAACCAAGGTATTTTCTATTGGTGCAGTCCATTAAGCAATCTTGAAATGACTGAGCACGGATGGTCAAAGGTTTAGACCAACTTTGCAGCAATGGGTTTTGCTTATTGATCGTGAGGTTGGTTAGGGTAAAGCACGTGTTAAAGTGACGTGTCTCTCTCTCTCTTTGGGACCAACCCTAACCTTACCCATGAGGCGCAGGTCAGGGAAATGCCTTCGGCTCTAGCTACCTAACCATGAGTTTCCAAAATCCCAGCAGACTTGACCACCCTTAGGTACTGCTTCCGAACCAAGGGTGGGTGTCCGAGAGGTGAGTGTGTGCATATTTAAAGTATTCATCCTTTGTGGGCTACTTTGGGCCTTCGGAGAATAAGGTTTCATAGTGGAATCATAGGCTTCAAATTCCTAAATGAAGCTTCAGAGTGGGCTAGCGGGAGCTTCGAAAAGGTGAGGCTTCGGGATGGGCTTATTCGAAGTAGGCTTTCAGAGTGAGCTAGCGGAGGCTTCGGAAAGGTGAGGCTTTGAGATGGGCTTATCCGAAGTAGGCTTTTGGAGTGGGCTAGCGGAGGCTTCGGAAAGGTGAGGCTTCGGGATGGGTTTATCCAAAGTAGGGCTTCGGAGTGGACCTCGGGGCGAGTTTCTCAGTCGTGAAGTTTCACAATGGGCACTGCGGGTTTCGGAACAGTGGAGCTTCGGAAGTGGTGAGCTTTGGAAGTGGGCCATTTGATGTGGGCTAGCGGTTGGTATTAATGGGTTATGTGGAGTCCATAATTAGTGGTGATGTTGTTACACGTGGAGTCGTTGGTAATGTGTATTGGTCAAACTGTAAGACTCGTCAACTATTACCTACATTAGCCCCCCTGTCCGTATTTTAGGCGTAGAGTGGCTAGGATGCAGGCATAATCCTTGCGTATCTTTTTGAGATTGTTTTTCTGGTAAGGAATGGACAGCTCGTCTTTTGCGGGTAGTACTGGTGTTCTGGTGGCTTTGTTGATAGGATGATGGACATCTCAACTTTTGCAGTTAGTACTGTCTTTCTGGTGAGTTTTTTTATGGCGAATCTGGTTAGTAGCATGGTCTAGTGTGTATTAGTGATATTCGATGTGTATATCCATTGTGCATGTTGTGTATCGTTCAGCGATAGCAACTATAAAAAAGGGGTTTTTGGAGAATTCATACATCTAACTCTTCAACGCACACTTTCGTTCTCTTTGAAAGTGTAAAACATGCTCCATGTTACAGAGAGCTCCTTATCTGGATTACTACCATGTGAGACCAGAGTGTTTTGCCGATGGTGTGGGGTCAAAACTTCTTGGGACCTCCGTCATGACTTGTACCAAGCTTGTGCATAGAGTGGGGCTACAAGTTTTTCCTAGCATATTTCCAGGGATCCTTTCTATCAGTACAAAAATAGGGAGAGATCCTTTCTAGCAGTGCACATGCCTTATTAGGCTGTACATGTTCTATCCGGGTGCTATGCTTCTTTGTGGTGCTTGGAACGAATGACTACTTTTTACTTCTATCCTCGTGTTTTAGGGATGAAGATTGCGACTTTAGGATGAGTTGGGGATATCTAATGTTTCTGCCTTTTTATGTTGCAAGCTCTCCTTTTGCGAAAGTACTAGGCTACTGTAGCCTGTGATTTTTGCTATTAGGAGACCTTAGGTGGATGCAAAATGAATGTACAAGTTCTCGTTGTAAGGTCTTGATGTAAACAATCATTGACAGTGACATAGTGATTCAGCCTTTGTTCCTCGTTTCGAATCTGATCCCAGTAAAATCATGTGTGTCCCTTATTAATGTATGTATTGGGTCTGTACGAAACACACATGTTTATCCTTGTTATGTATTGGTGTATGTATTGGGTCTGTAATTTGGATGTATCGTAATGAGAAGCTGACTTTTCTCTCATTTTCTTGCACTTGTGATTGGTGATTCTAATGTTGGTTGTGTGTTTCTTTATCATTTCTCTTTTTTGTGGAGAGCTTAATGGGAATGGTTATTGGAGTTTGTGCTCGTATAGCCTTGGGGAGGTACAGTGGTGGGGAGCATGGTGAGGCGGAGAAGTGGGGGTACAATGCACACCCATTTTTGAGGCGAATGTGGTAGTCATGCTACTAGTGTTATGGAGTGTGCCTTTCGAATCACTGGGGAGTGTGCCCCTTTGGAAAATTTTTTTGTAGTTTAGGGGAAATGAAATAGAAAGACATCGTATTTGCAAGTGTTGGGGAGTGTGCCTCTAGTAGAGGTGTTTCTAGATTTTAACCTTTAAAGGGCAATATTCTGGCTGCCTACGAGGTCAATATTGTCCTCTGGTTAGTATAGTAGTACAGTGGGTGTGGTTTTTGTCGTTTATCAACTTTAAGAAAGTCTTCATATAGCTTGGGTCCTTTTTGTTGTCATTGGGTTTGTTGTGGAGTCTTTCAAGCTCTGGTTTCTATAGCCCCCTGACGACATCCTATTGACGCGTTTTCTTATCACACCCAAGTGTAGGTGATCGTACAAGTAATAAAGTTCTGGAAGTCCAGGTCGAACCCACAGGGAACGGAATAAAATTTTATAAAGTTAAGTAGATAACTATTTTGTCATTAAAAAGAAAATAAAAGATGATGGGTTTTTTGTGGGGTTTTACTAAACTACTAATTTTTATAGTTTTGCAATAAAAGTAATTAAAGCTATTTTTTTCTTAACAGTTTATGGTAAAGATTTTAACAATGCAAAATAAATTAACTAACATACTAGTAAGAAAAGGAAGAAAAATATATAAAAGCTAAATTTTTGTGAGATAAAATTTTTAGATTTAATAATAGCGAAAGATGGAAATAATACAGATATTTAAGCAAAACTATTATAAAACAGGAAATATTAATTAATTAGGGGAAATGATTTAAAGGAATTGGGAATAAGCAAACCAACACTAGATCCCACAACTTTTGTGCATTTGAAAAACATTTGGCATTTAAGACCGCAGAGTCATTCTTTATTTAAAAATAAACCTTCATTAGTCAGGGTTATATCAAGTGTGTCAGGTTTGATATGAAACGACGTCGTTTGGTTTAAAGAAAAATAAAAAGGCAATTGGACAGTAGCCAGGTTCGAACCGTGCCCCGCCGCGGACGTGGGTTATTCGGCGTCCAGTCCCCACCACTCTGCCACTACACAATTGCCTATCCATTATTGGATAGAAATATATATATACACATATTTGAAATATTAACTTTGTCATATGAGTTGTTTGAGTATGCTAGGTGTTTTTTTATGACAAAAGGCATAGTTTGACAATCCACATAATTAGGCTTTTTATTTCAAATATGTACTCTTTTGAGCCCAATATAGCCATAGTATATAAACATGTTAAATGGTCATAAACTATAGATACATAGATATTTTTGGCCATAAATGGAAAAACAACCCATCCAGATAAATTTGCCCATTTAAGTTTAGTGCACAGAAGTTGTGGTTTCTAAGTTTTTATTACATATCCCCAATTAAAGTTTTAGCCTACCATTTTGGAATTGAAACTGTCTTTCAAATAAAATTTAAAGATAAATTAAATAGGTATAAACAGTGACTGCTCAATTAAAACTAAAGCTATAAAACTAAGGTAAAGGTGAAAACTAATATTATTATATTATTTTCTTTACTTAACATGAGCTGGGGTTGAATTTGTGGAATCTTCAAAATAGCAAAGTTTAGTACAACTAGGCTAATAAAATATACATAAATGGAAATACTGAACCAAAAATAAAATACTAAACCTGTGACTTTGGATTCTTGTGGGGTCACAGTGGTTGAACTCCAAGAACACAAATAAGGCCAAACCAAATTCAAATATACTTTTGGAGTGAGATATGAATATGGTGTGCTTGGGGCTTTGGTAGGTGATTACAACAACTACGTGGCTAAGAAATCTGGCATTTAATCGCAAAATCTGTCTTTTAGTGAATGAAAATATTGCTATAAAAATTGGAAATTTGGAGTTTTAAACTATTTTAGGGGACAACTATAAGTACTACTAGACTAGAAATATTAAATCTAATTTTAAATAGGACTATTTTTACTACTACAAATTGACAAAGGTCATACAAGAAAACAAATATTTTAAATTTAAGAAATACAGTACCCAAAGTTTTGCTACATATTTTTGAACATGAAATCATCAATTACATAAAAGTAAAATTTTACAACTACTAGAACTAGAAAAGGCAAAGAAAAATTAAAGTATCATATTTCTAGGGACAATACAAAGTGCTCACATGATAACCTCCCCTAAACTATTCTCTCCCTAACAGTGTATTTTGTGCTTCTGGAGCTGCTTGTTGTTCTTGGCTCTCCCCTGCCTTCATTTTATAGACGAATTGAGATACAAACTCGTCATTGCTTCGATCAGCATTTGCACGAGATTGGAGGATCGTCTTCTTCGCGGTCTCATTTTCCTTGTTTCTCTGACAGATTTGATTTTAACTATACACATACACACACAGAGAGAAAGAGATTGGAAAAAAAAAATGAATCTTTGTAAAAGCATCACTGTCATGAACAGTGAATGCTTTGATTTTCTTTCAATTCATTTGTTTATTTTATTTTTTTTGTCTGATTTTACAGAACTTGCATTATGCAAGTTTGACTAACTTTATATAAGGAATGCTTCAGTGTGGTTGCTACTTCTTTCCTTCCCTTTATTTTACTTCATTTTTACTTAAAGATATAAAATATGTAAAAACATATTTTTACATGCATTTGAGTGACATCACTGTTAAATTATATTAATTCAAATATGCATGTAAAACTAGGAATTTGAGGAATTAAATGAGCACAATATCTATTATATTGGCACATAAATGTGCAATATTCAGTGTTTGTCACACCCCTCAACTAGCTTATTGCTAGTCCCTAGCAATGAAGTGAAAGAGAAATTGTTCTAGAAGTTTTATTAAAGAGTAGGAATAAACTAAGGAAAATAAAATCTAACTAACTCACTATCGCATGAATCGCGATTGCATTTAGCATATGCAACAAGCCGTTAAACCCCTAGGTTACCCCTAGTGGACGAGTGTTGTCTCGTGAGGGTTTGCAGTGAATATACCCACAAAATTCATTAATTTTTTTTTTAAATGTAAAAATAAAATGAAATAAAAATAAAGGTAGATTTTCTTCTTTTACAACAGATAAGGTTAAATTTTACAATAAAATGAAATTTTCAAGTATGTAATAATAATGCAACACATATACTCACAGTTTGTCAATGGAAGTATTTTTTATACTCTTTAAACTTACAGTGTGTACTTGAAAAATCAAGCAATTGATCTTAACTTCAAAGTTTACATAGCCAACAACAGTCATTAAACTTGTAGTTTTAACTCAAATCTCACTAGGATTTCACTCTTTTAAGGAGAAACTCTCAGAAACTGGTGTAGAGAACATCTCACTTGGTAGGGAAGCAAAGATAGAGGAATTGCTTCCATTTTAATGACTCAATATATAAGCATTTGGAGTACAATAAGTCTCATGAAAGAATACTTAGCATTAGAAGAGCGATCTACCGTGGAGAACATCCTTATCACTTAAATTTAAAAATCAATTTCTTTTAAATCATTAGGACTTTGACTGGTAGGTTAGAAATTAAGATGAGTAGGAGATTTGGGGTGTATTTGTTCTAAGCATGTGAGTGGAGTGTTTGCGCAATTCATTCCAACCTCTTCTTTTTCTTCTCCTTTTTATCATATGTACATTTTTTTTTTTTTTGAAATCAACTCCTTTCTTTCTTTACCACTTCTTACAATATTAATACAGTCCAATCACATACCTAAATATAGAAGTGAGGTTTGTACTCCCAGGTGGAGCAAGGTATGAATTGGATAGAACTGAGAATAAGATAATATTAGGTTAAGGGGGGTGCATTTGAAAGAAAAGATGGCCTAAATCATTTTTAAAATAGATTGACTTTGTTCATTTAAGCAATTTAGACGTTATAATGGTAAATCCTGAACGTTCTCTTCTAATGATCAGTCAAAGAAAAATAATGAGACTTTGAATGAGTGGTATGATAAAGAGAATAAAATGAGACTGAAAAGAATAGTAACCCTCATAAAGGAAGATTGGCACAAAAGCTCACATGGGTTAATTAGTTTCCACTACTTGTCTTTAAACTGCATAGTTTATGCTTACTCGTCCATTTAGATTCAGTAAATATTTTCACACTGTTTCAAAATGTTTAATGTTTAAAGAGTTTCTAGCATTTTAAAATAGTTAAACATGTGACAATGTGTTGTATGCTATTAACATACCCAAAATAACATTAACGTGTCAAATTTATCTTATATAGAGTAAAAGAAAAATTTCTGAAAAATCCTAAGCATATCCACTAAGTTGGATACATATATGGTGCAACTAGTATCCTCTGCACCTATACAAAAGAGGCTACGCAATCCGGAGCGTCCAAGTTGTCATGATTACCCATTCACCTCTAGTAAAAGAGATGAGTCTAGAACCACTAGCAAGCTAAAAACATCAATAAGAGGCTAAGAGATAACTCTGACTTTACTTAGTTTTTCGCTACCTCTAGGGACATTCACCGCACTAGACATATCTGGTGATGCTTGGATCATGCAAATTACTCCTATCGAACCAGCTAATGAAAACCAGATGTACACGTAGGATCATTTTAAAGTCTGACCTGACTGAAAATTATTGAATGTACAAAAACTAAAAATAAAAATAAAAAGAAATGAGGGATGGGAAAACAAAACTTATTTGGGTATCAAAGGATCCAGTCCTCTTTCTCAACCAAAATTTTCTTTTGTTTTTATTTGAATTTTCTTTTGTAACAGTAGTAAACTTTAAAAGATGTTCCATTATGAGCAACTAAACCAGGACATTCTTCTCTATAACAATTCAAACACCATCCTAACCTTTTAGCTTTCCTTTTGATGGCATAAAGGCTAGTGCCAGCAAAGGGTTTCTTCTGCTCAGAAACAAGTGAGCGACCCATTAACGTCTGGTCATCGACTATTGGATCCATTTTTTATACTCTCAGCCAACAAGAGAGGTTAGACTCAACCCTCCACTCCTTCCAACTATCAACTAAGATCTAATTAAAGAGAGCTTAGAGGGGGGTGGGTGGGAATTTTATTTAAAAACTAAAAATATTTATATATAAAAATATATATAAATATATACATTCAGAAACTAAAATTTTTTATTTTTATTTTTTAAACAAAAAACTAGAAAATTACATTTTTCTCTCTCTCTTTTTTTTTTTTTTTAGAAAAGTCCAAGACAGCATATCATTATAATAACAATAATAAGGAAAATTATGGTATAAACTTCGAAAATCATAAGAGCGGTGACGTGTTCGTCATTCATTTTTTTTTTTTATTTAAAAAAAAAACAGAAAACTTGGATAATTTTTTTTTAACAAGGGCAACGCAGCATTATCATAACAGCAATTAAGAAAATGACAAGGTAAAGTTCAAAATACATAATACCAATAGCTAGCGCATCGTCCATTTTTTTTTTTTTTTTACAAAGAACTTGGAAAAATATCACCTGTCTCTTGAAAATCTGAAAACCTGGTAGGGTCGTAGATCGAGTGATATTTCCAAGCTTCTTTGGTACGTGGGTACCTACAACTTATGGATATCATTTTTGTTAAATAATGGAAAAGAGAGAAAATAAAAATCTAAAATAAAAATAAAAATAAAAATAAAAATAAAAATATACGCTGAATCGGAAAAATAGAGAATAAAATCAAAATCAAGCTTTTCTCTGGATTATAGATCTTACCTTTAGTGATCAGTAGAGTGGATCTTGATTTTGGATCGAAAAAAATAAAAAAAAAATGAAAAGAAAGTGAGAGAGGGAGATCGGGTCAAGAGAGTGAGAGAGTTGCAGAGAATGAGAGAGAGAGATCGCGGTGAGAGAGGAGAGGAAGAAGAAAAAGAAAGGAAAAAGAGAGATAGGGAAAAGTTTTTAGGATTCAAAGCCCTATATAAAGTCATTTTCTCTTTTTCAATGTATCTCTCTCTAAAAAGATTAAAAAAAAAATTTATGAAATAAAGATAAAATAAACAAACAGGTGTTAATCGTGAAACCGTCCCCCCCAACTGAGTCTGACATTGTCCTCAATGAGTGAGATTAGAAAAAGAATCTAAGGATAACACCTGTAATAAAAAAAAATACACAAAGAAAAGATAATAATAATGACAAAATTAACTTATATATAAAAAGTTATCTAATTAAGAGTATAGGACTTATGAAAATATAAACACTCTGATACACTATGTCCTATACCAATTATGTTTTAAGATATTAAACAGCATTATAGTTAGGGTCCCCCAAAGGAATGGACTCCAACTCAGGTTCAAATCCTTCTAAAAATGGCTTTAATCTATGTCCATTAACTTTAAATGTATTTCCATCTTTAGGGTCCTCAATCTCGACAGTTCCATAAGGATAAACATTTTTTTACAATATATGGACCAGTCCATCGAGATTTCATCTTTCCTCTAAAAAGATGTAGTGTTGAGTCATATAATAGAACTTTTTGCGCGGGGGTAAATCTTTTGCGCAAAAGATTCTTATTATGATACATTTTAGTTCTTGCTTGATGAATTCGAGCATTATCATATGCGTCTTTACGAATTTCTTCAAGCTCACTTAATTGTAATTTTCTTAAAATTCCTCCCTCTTCAATATTACAATTTAAAGTTCTAGTAGCCCAATATGCCTTATGTTCTAATTCTACTGGTAGGTGACAAGCTTTTCCAGAGACAAGTCTATATGGAGACATCCCCAAATGGGTCTTATAAGCAGTTCTATATGCCCACAAAGCATCTGTTAATTTTGAAGACCAGTCTTTACGATTAGAATCAACAGTTTTTTCAAGAATATGCTTAATTTGCCTATTAGCTAATTCAGCTTGTCCATTTGTTTGTGGATAGTATGCAGTTGACACCTTATGGGTCACTCCATATCTTTTCATTAATTTTTCAAATGGCTTGTTACAGAAATGAGTTCCTTGATCACTTATTATTGCTTTAAGAGTTCCAAATCGAGAAAGTATATTATCTTTTAAAAATGCAATAACTGTACGGTGATCATTCTTTCTTGTAGGAATAGCTTCTACCCATTTTGAAACATATTCGACTGCTAATAAAATATATTCATATTGGCAAGATGGAGGAAAAGGTCTCATAAAGTCAATGCCCCAACAATCAAATATTTCAATTGTAATTATAGGGGTCATTGGCATTTGATTTCTTTTCGTAATACTGCCCAACATTTGGCAGCGGTTACAAACCTTACAATATAAATATGAATCGTTAAATAGAGTTGGCCAATATAAACCGCTTTGTAAAATTTTCATGGCAGTTACTCGAGATGAAAAATGTAATACCCGTACCCGGATAAATGAGTTAATATCTGCTTAGCATGCATTAATTAGTATTTTAATAGCATGTGATAATTTGGGTAAGTACCAGTTACTCCGACGTGTTAAGTGCTTAATAAAAGGGCACAGTTGGACGAATATGAAGTGGGACCCACGACAGGTCCGGATTAATTAAATTGCATTTAGTTGCATTTATATGATTATATGAATAATTGTTTAATTGCTTTAATATCTTATTGTTATCTGTAATTTTTATGGTGCTAGTTTGAGTACCCGTTCGAGAATAAATAGGAATCAAATTCATAACTAGTAGGTTAATTAGCAACTTCACAAAATATGTGGGACCACGTTTGAGACCCACGCGTGACATAGACAAATACCCACTTAGATATTGGGTAGTTAATATAATTGTTTAGGGGATTTCATAATAAAGCTTAAGAAAATATTGGGGGTGTAAACGAAAATAAACAAAAATTTGGCTAGGAAGCTCAAGAGGTTGACACCTCTTGAGCATGACTCATCTTCTTCATTGTTAAAGAAGCAAAATATAGAATTAGGAGAGAAATTTCGGCCATTAGAGAGGAGCTCCACCGTCTCCGTCGTCTCCGCCATTTCTTCGCCGTTTCGTCGCCGTCGGCACACTGTTTCGCGAACCGAGACCGTATTCGGACTCGTGGAGGTGAGAGGATCGTCTCTATACCTTTCATTTTCAATTTTGTTAACGTTTTTCCGCCACCCTCTTTGTGGTGACGATATATATATGTGAAATTGATATGTAGGAATATCATTGGAGTTAATTAGAGCTAAAATTAGCAAGGAATTTGGGGATTTTAGGCTTTAATTGGAGCAATTTATGAGGTGAGTACTCTAATCCTAACTTGGGTGTTAAATGGTGCTTATGTGATATTGGGTATGACTAAAATGCTTAGTTCTTGAAGTGGTAGTTCAAACATGGGTTAATTAGAGCTTAACATGTCAAATTTTGTAGAAATTGTTATGTGATATGTTTTATGTGCTTATGTGATTAATTGGGTCAATGGATGTCAAGTGTTAATCACCATTATTTAGCCTGTAGTAACGGGACGATGTTTTCCTCAAGAAAAAGGGGACGGTGGTGACGACCACAACGATTTGACTACGGTCACGTGAGAGGTGTGTTTCGCTATATGCAACGTTGAAGTGAGAAAAGGCCCGGAATATTGGGTCCGATGCGATGGTGGTTAGATACTTGACATACCGGCGACCATTTTATCGTTGTGTTGCTTATATATTGCATATGCACATTTCATATCCATGGCACGGTTATAGTATTCACTAAGCGTAAGCTTAAAAACCCAAAACTGTTTTCTGTGTGGTTATTGAATAACCACCGCAGGTACGGATCGTGGCAAGGAAAGGAAGTGATCGGGGATCCGGGCGGAGCATCATCTTGTTTATATGTTTATAGGCATGTAAATATGCTAGTCTTGGTGGTAATGGACTCATGTTGTAGTTTGTAGTTGTAAATGATTTTGTTGGAAGAACAACTTGAGGTTAAACTTCTTTTGGTATGTTGTAAAATGTCAACCACCCACTTGTAATGCTTTAGAATGTAATTTGGGAACTTGTTAACATGTTGGGTGTTTTGTTCCTTTGGGTTTGGGTTGTTGAGCATTTGAACTCATGTCTTAAGTGTTAGGAAACTGCTTTCCCAGAATCCGTTGACAGTGCGTATAAGTTGGTACTGCAAAAAAATTTCATGAAATCTATAATAACCCTACAAGGGCGGAACTAGGGTTACCTTGAACTGCAAAATTGGATTGCTGTAGTAGACGAATCGAGAACACGGGCTCGATAACAGCTCACGATCTTCTACCGTATTCCTTTGCTGCCAGAATATCGAACTGAGTGTGGGCTCTTTCGAAATCCTTTTAGTTTTCTGCTCTTCCCTCTTTACGTTCTATTTTCTATTCCCAGTTATAACACTCTCTTTGATTGCTATGACGATTCAATCCTGATCACATTGATCTGACAAAGATGTGTTCGTCAGGAGAATCAAACGATCTCCGATTTACTTGAATTTTTAACAGCAGCCCCGTCTCGACGTCAGGAACGTTGTGTAAAAAATTCAGCAACTTTCGATCAGTATCGAGCAGTCCGAAGCTCTTTTAGTGAGCGTTGTCCGACGCTAGCGATCTACACTCCTATGTCTCTTGAATACTCACAGAGACTAGGGTTTGGTGGAAACCCTTCTAGAAGAAAGCTAGGAGGTCAAGGGAAGCTTAGAATATGAAATCATGCAACCTGAGAGAAGAGCCAAGGCAACATATATATAGGCTACGATAGGGACCATAAGAAGTCAATAAGGAATAGGCTTCCTTATGGAATTAGGAAACCCTAATTCGAACTGAATCGGATTCCTATTTTCATAAATTATAATTCATACCACTAAAGAATTATAATTGCACTCCTACCCTTATCTCAAAATATATTTCGAGCTCCATGTTATTAAATGCTTATTATCTCCCCATGTTAAGATTACAGATATCCATTAATTAAATATAATTACTGACAATCATATTTAATTAATTTCTTAAAATTCCTTGAGATCCTCTACTTAACTTATCTGATATGTCGGATACAAAATCCACCTGCAGGGTTTGACATAATCAAATCTTATAAGCTTTCTCAAGGGGATATCATCAATCCCAAAATTGAGACATGGATTCCATCATTAATTAATAAACACCACACAATTAATATTGCCACCCAATCCAATGAGATATTGACCCATTTAAGGATCTCACCCTTTTATGGATCAAAGTGTAAATATCAAATGTACGTGTCTACAAATTAACTTAGGATTTAGAACATAAGCACTCATAATAGCCATGAGGTATTAATTATCTTATAAGTCAGTATAAAGATAATTACCCCAAATCAGTCCCGTTTAATACACAAAGTGTACCAGCATAGTGAGTTGAAACTATACCGTTTCCCGTAGTCAAGACAAACCTACTACAACACCATGCTGCAGTCCTACCGATGGTGTGTCCAATCCCATCTAAGACTGTAAACCAAAATCTTACATTCTATAATATCTGATGGCCTGATCTTCCGTGTGTAAGCCGAACTCTACACACCAAACCACCAACTATATAGAATGAGAGACACACATGCATAATATTAAATAAATAATATAATACAAACATTGCCTACACAGATTCTCATAAAAATGGATCAACTGATTTTATTAAATGAATAATAAATCAGCTACATAAAGCATGGCTTTTAGTATATATCCCTAACATTCTCCCACTTAGACTCAAAGCCATGAAGTGACACACCTCACTCCAACTAATGGCTCTACCTCCTAGGGTAAACACATATCCTGAGGTAGACTTTCTGGAATCCCTATCTGACATGAAATCAGAATCTGTGTACCCAATGGGTACAAGACTATCTGCTTGGTAAACTAACATATAGTCTCGAGTCCTTTTCAGGTACTTGAGAATATTTTTCACCGCAGTCCAATGTTCTTGCACTGGATTAGACTGATATCTACTAACCATGCCAACAGCAAAGCAGATGTCAGGTCTAGTACATAGCATAGCATACGTTAGGCTTCCTACTACCGAGGCATAAGGAACTGCCTTCATCTTCTCTATCTCATCAGGTGTCTTAGGACACTGATCCTTAGATAGAGTAATTCCGTGTCTGAAGGGAAGGAATCCCTTCTTGGAATCTTGCATGCTAAACCTTGCAAGAATATTGTCAATATAAGTGCCTTGTGACAAGCCCAACATCCTATTCTTGCGATCTCGCATAAGCTTGATCCCTAGGATATGACCGGCTTCTCCCAAGTCCTTCATATCGAATTGATTGGATAACCATACCCTTACAGAAGATAATATCCCCACATCGTTTCCGATTAGCAAGATATCATCCACATATAGTACTAAGAATACCACCACTCTTTCATCATGTTTCTTGTACACACAAGATTCATCCGCACATTGATCAAAACCAAAAGACTTGATTGCTTGATCAAAGCGGATATTCCAAGACCTAGATGCCTGCTTAAGTCCATAAATGGACTTCTTAAGCTTGCACAACATGTGTTCTTGGCCCTTCGCAATGAACCCGTCTGGTTGCATCATATAGATGCACTCGTCAAGATTTCCATTTAGAAATGCTGTCTTGACATCCATTTGCCAAATTTCATAATCGAAATGTGCAGCAATGGATAAGAGAATCCGGATAGACTTCAGCATTGCCACCGGCGAAAAAGTTTCCTCATAATCGATTCCTTCTTTTTGAGTGAACCCTTTCGCAACAAGCCTTGCTTTAAAGGTTTCCACCTTACCGTCTGCTCCTCTCTTCTTCTTATAGATCCACTTACATCCAATGGGTTTTATTTCATTAGGTGGCTCTACAAGATCCCAGACTTGATTGGAGTACATGGACTCCATTTCAGACTTCATAGCCTTTTGCCAAAGATCTGCATCTTTATCTTGGAGTGCTTCATTGTAGTTACAGGGGTCGGTACCTTGTTCGTCAGGGACCCGGTCATATGACTCTCCCAAGAACATGTACCGGTCAGGTTGAATAATAACCCTCCCACTACGACGATACACAACCCGTGTCTGTGTATCACTGATATTTTGTTGTGAAGATTCTGAACCTAATACACCATTATCTACACGTTGTACTGGTTCAGGAACCTGCGTGTTAATGGTTGGTTTGGGATCTACACGAGTTTCGATAATCCTCCCACTACGACGTGGTAATGGAATATCGATAACTCTTCCTTGTGGTGTTTCTTCTCGTACCGTTGGTATCGAAGAAGTATATGTCGGTGTCTTTCCTCTCATTTCCTCTAGAACAATACGGCTTCTGGGCTTGTGGTCCATAACATAGTCCTCTTCTAAGAATGTGGCATTGGTGCTAACAATAACCTTCTGATCCTTAGGACTATAAAACAGACCACCTTTAGTTCCTCTTGGATACCCAACAAAGAAACATACTTCTGTTCTTGATTCCAAGTTTTCTGCGTTCCCTTTCAGCACATGTGCTGGACTACCCCAGATCCGAACATGCCGCAGACTAGGCTTTCGCCCAGTCCACAATTCTGTGGGAGTAGTAGGTACTGACTTAGATGGTACCAAGTTTAGAATGTATGCGGCTGTCTCTAATGCGTGTCCCCAAAAGGAAATTGGTAAATCCGAATAACTCATCATAGATCTTACCATGTCCATAAGAGTCCTGTTCCTTTTTTCTGCCACACCGTTCTGCTGAGGCATACGGGGTGCAGACAATTGGGATGTAATCCCTTGCTCCAATAAGTATTCCCTAAACTCTCCCAAGAGGTACTCTCCACCACGATCAGATCGTAGTGTCTTGATACATTTATTTAGACGCTTCTCCGTTTCAACCTTGAAGTCTTTGAATTTCTCAAAGCATTCAGACTTACGCCGCATCAAGTAAATGTACCCATACCTTGAGTAATCATCGATGAAAGTGACAAAGTACTCAAATCCCCCTCTTGCTTGGACAGTCATAGGACCACACAAATCAGAGTGAACCAATTCCAACGGCTCTTTAGCTCTATAGCCCTTGGCTGAGAACGGCCTCTTGGTCATTTTACCTTCCAAGCAGGATTCACAGACTGGAAGTGCCTCCACTTCCAATGAGCCTAATGGCCCATTTTGAACCAGTCTTTGAATCCTTTTCAAATTAATATGACCAAGGCGTAAGTGCCAAAGATGCGTTTGGTTCATCCTCGAAGGTTCTTTTCTCTTAAACGGCAAACTATTTGTGTTATTCAATTCATTAAGTTGCAGCATAGGAGAGATAGGATTTATAATATAAAGATCATCCACCAATTGACCAGAACAAATAAAACGTTTATTTTCTTTAATAACTACTACTTTATTAAAATGAACTGAATATCCATTCTTTACTAAACTAGAAACTGAAACTAAATTCCTTCTAATAGAAGGTACATAAAAGCAATTTCTTAATATTAAAATTCTATCTCTACCAAAACTAAGATGTAGATCTCCTACTGCAACTGCTGCTACTCTCGTAGCATTTCCCATATATAGATAAATCTCTCAATCACTGAGCTGCCTGGTTCCCTGGAACCCCTACAAAGAATTGCATACATGATCAGTGGCTCCCGTATCTACACACCAGGTACCGGTAGATCGGACCGCTAAACACGATTCAACAACTAGTAAATGAGATCTACCTTGATTGTTCTGTTTGGCGAGATAAACTGGACATTGCTTCTTCCAGTGTCCTGGCTGCTTGCAAACAAAACATTTGCCTTTAGGCTTTCCCGGTTGTCCTCGTGGCCTTTGGATTGGCGGAGGACCCGCGGCTTTCTTTTGAGCCTTTTTCATTTTCTTCTTGCCTTTTGGCTTTGAAGTAGAACCTTTCTCAAACACAAGAGCACTCCCTGACTTTCTGTTGAGACCCTCAGCTGCCTGAAGTTCTTTAAGCAGCTCCGCCAAGGTATATTTAAATTTATTCATGTTGTAATTGAGGCGGAATTGCTTAAAAGACTCTGGCAGTGACTGGAGTACGATATCGACCTGGGTTTCCCCGTCAATTTCAGCTCCAAGGATCTCTAGTTCATTAAGAAGAGATATCATCTTAAGAACATGATCCCTTACAGGCGTCCCCTCAGCCATGGTTGTGTTCATCAAGTCTTTCATAGCAACCTGCCTAGCAGCACGACTTTGATCCCCGAACATCTCTCGGAGGCTCTCCATCATGTCATAGGCACTGGTCATTGACTGATGTTGATGTTGCAGAACATTTGACATGGATGCCAAAATGTAACACCACGCCATCTCATCAGCCTTGACCCATTTCTTGTGAGCCTGGGTTTCCTCAGCGGTTGCCCCCTCACCAGGTTGCTCAGGACATACTTGAGTAAGCACAAACTTGTACTCTTCAGCAGTTAACACAATATCCAAATTCCTTTTCCAGTCTATATAGTTTGGTCCAGTAAGTTTGTTTTCTTTAAGTATAACAACAAGTGGATTGAAAGTACCCATTTAAAAGCCTGAGAATCACACAACATAAATAATTACGTTTGGGCAAAAATTACTATGGATTCGATTTGAAAATATTGGTTCCCTCTACCATATTTGAAAGGAATCCGCCAGCAACCTGATACACCGCGTATAGTATGACTCGATGGGAAGCCATATACTATCCATCATTTGTTCAGATAGACAATTGCCTTTTAATTTTACTATCCAGGCAATGTACTTTGCCTAATAAAATTAAACTACTGACTTGCTTTGGTCCTATAAATAATAACAGTGACTCAGATGGAGAGGATATTATTATTTATAGTTAAGTGTATACCATCACTTAATTCTAGGTCAAGAGTTCTGTGAGGAACACCTCTGATGGAGAGGTGACCCACACCAACAATCACCCAAAACATTCTTTTAAAGAAGTTTGTACTGATGATTCCACGATCAACTACGTCCGATAGGGAGGATAACACTAGAGCCATCACACAAAATTAATCATATCATCTGCAAACCAGTGATGGGGACCATGGGATTTATACTTGATAAATTCCCTCTCCCACTTAGAATTTAAAAAAATTGAGGGTTATAATTTTTTAGAAAAACTTTTAATTTAATTAATAAAAAATGATGGAATGACAAGGATTAATTCATCCTTACTTGTGAAACCCACATGTATAGATAATAAAATCATTCTATTCTCATGATTTTAGAAAATAAGTACTTATGTTTTCAAATTATGGAATTAGTTTTATTTCTAAATACACATGTAGTTGTCCATCAATTTAAATTAATATAAATTAAACATGCAGCTAGACATCTAAAATAGGTCTAGGAACAATTATCCATGTTGTCCTATTCATTAAACATGAAACAATAATAATCATTCAATCACACATAAATAAGGAAACCACAATAAAATAGGAATCCCACTATTATGGTCAAGCAGCAACTCTTGTGAAGAAATCTTCATTGAACCCGATCAACTCTATGTCGCAACTACGCAACTGCCTTCCAGAACTGTTTTCTGAAATAGCCTCCAGAAATTGCCTCTAGATTGCTTTCTGAAACTGCTTGTAAACTATCTTCACGGATTTACTTGAGATATATTACACAAACCCTATGCCTCCATAAAGGAGTTCACATGCTATTTCTTTGCAGTAAATTAACCACACATCAATCAAGCGTGGGATCCAATACACATAAATCCTATGCCTCCACAAAGGAGTTCACATGCTATATTAAAACAACAAAATTAACCACGGATAAAACCATCGTGGGATCCAATCACACAAAATCAGTGACCATAATAGTGGAATAAGAACGCTGCAAAACAAGGGTTAGCACAGCTCTACGTTCTATCCATCCATCAAAACACGCATAAGATCTGTTTTATTGGACAACATGGTTGCCTCCAACCTATACGCAGAATCAACGTTGCTCTGATACCACTGTTAGGAAACTGCTTTCCCAGAATCCGTTGACAGTGCGTATAAGTTGGTACTGCAAAAAAATTTCATGAAATCTATAATAACCCTACAAGGGCGGAACTAGGGTTACCTTGAACTGCAAAATTGGATTGCTGTAGTAGACGAATCGAGAACACGGGCTCGATAACAGCTCACGATCTTCTACCGTATTCCTTTGCTGCCAGAATATCGAACTGAGTGTGGGCTCTTTCGAAATCCTTTTAGTTTTCTGCTCTTCCCTCTTTACGTTCTATTTTCTATTCCCAGTTATAACACTCTCTTTGATTGCTATGACGATTCAATCCTGATCACATTGATCCGACAAAGATGTGTTCGTCAGGAGGATCAAACGATCTCCGATTTACTTGAATTTTTAACAGCAGCTCCGTCTCGACATCAGGAACGTTGTGTAAAAAATTCAGCAACTTTCGATCAGTATCGAGCAGTCCGAAGCTCTTTTAGTGAGCGTTGTCCGACGCTAGCGATCTACACTCCTATGTCTCTTGAATACTCACAGAGACTAGGATTTGGTGGAAACCCTTCTAGAAGAAAGCTAGGAGGTCAAGGGAAGCTTAGAATATGAAATCATGCAACCTGAGAGAAGAACCAAGGCAACATATATATAGGCTACGATAGGGACCATAAGAAGTCAATAAGGAATAGGCTTCCTTATGGAATTAGGAAACCCTAATTCGAACTGAATCGGATTCCTATTTCCATAAATTATAATTCATACCACTAAAGAATTATAATTGCACTCCTACCCTTATCTCAAAATATATTTCGAGCTCCATGTTATTAAATGCTTATTATATCCCCATGTTAAGATTACAGATATCCATTAATTAAATATAATTACTGACAATCATATTTAATTAATTTCTTAAAATTCCTTGAGATCCTCTACTTAACTTATCTGATATGTCGGATACAAAATCCACCTGCAGGGTTTGACATAATCAAATCTTATAAGCTTTCTCAAGGGGATATCATCAATCCCAAAATTGAGACATGGATTCCATCATTAATTAATAAACACCACACAATTAATATTGCTACCCAATCCAATGAGATATTGACCCATTTAAGGATCTCACCCTTTTATGGATCAAAGTGTAAATATCAAATGTACGTGTCTACAAATTAACTTAGGATTTAGAGCATAAGCACTCATAATAGCCATGAGGTATTAATTATCTTATAAGTCAGTATAAAGATAATTACCCCAAGTCAGTCCCGTTTAATACACAAAGTGTACCAGCATAGTGAGTTGAAACTATACCGTTTCCCGTAGTCAAGACAAACCTACTACAACACCATGCTGCAGTCCTACCGATGGTGTGTCCAATCCCATCTAAGACTGTAAACCAAAATCTTACATTCTATAATATCTGATGGCCTGATCTTCCGTGTGTAAGCCGAACTCTACACACCAAACCACCTACTATATAGAATGAGAGACACACATGCATAATATTAAATAAATAATATAATACAAACATTGCCCACACAGATTCTCATAAAAATGGATCAACTGATTTTATTAAATGAATAATAAATCAACTACATAAAGTATGGCTTTTAGTATATATCCCTAACATTAAGATATGAACTTGGGTTGATTTGGAAGTCATGTTGGTGAATGTTGAGTCTTGCTTGTTAATAGAATGTAAGCTTGCTCTACCAAATGCATTTCTCATGGATCTTGATGGTTAAGAGAACTTGCAAGCATTTGGAAATGAGATTATGGAACCTCATGTGATAATTCTTTAGTTAATCATGTTGTTTTGGGGATTTTGAACTTATCTTGGTAAAAAGGATTTCTAATTTTACTACTTTATGAAATTAGTGTCAAGTTCTTCATTTGATTGAGGTTGGTAATGTGTTTAAAATGTTTGTGCAAGCTTAAACATGTAGTTGACATGTTCATGAATGTTTGGAGGATGTTTACAAAAGTTTTTGGGATGTTTGGAATGAAAAATGGAAGTTGGGAAATGTTTGAACTGATAAAACAGGGCTTTAGCAGCAGGAATTTCACTTCTGCAGAATCCGGATCGATCCGGGTCTCGTGCGGATCGATCCGGGGCATCCAGAGGTGCAGAAAATGACTTTCTGCTAAATTCGGATCGATCCGGTTTTGGGGCGGATCGATCCGCTGGTCTGATTCCAGCCCGTCGGCTTTTACGGAAACGGGCATAACTCACTCCAGAAAATTCAGATTCGCACGCCGTTTTTTGCGTTGGAACCGGGACTCAAAGACCTATCTTTTGGTATAAAATTTGATATATCTTATTAATTACCATTTTACCCTTGGATCTATTTTGTCACGGTAAGGTTCTTTTATGTCATTTAAACCATGTGTTTCTTAGTAATTCACTTGTTTTCTTCGCTAATTAGTATAAATGTTTGCTTGTGGCATTATTACACGTGTCCTAACCTGCCGGGACGGGTTGGGGTGTGACAATTTTTGGTATCAGAACAATAGGTTAGAGCCTTTGGGGACGAGAGACGACGAATACGACGTGCAAATTGAATAAAATGACACATAGTGACACGATCATGCATACACGTTTACTTAACATGCTTTAAATGTTATTTAGCATGCACCGTGATTTATTTTAAAGTAACGTGCATGTATATATCCTGTGCTGGGTGCCAGGTAAGGATGTTTGGAGGTGAAACACCGTCTGCGGTTCGTATGGATAGAATAGAGGTGGTTCTGGAAAAATTGGTAAGAGTGGCCGAAACTCAAGTTGTTGAGGAAGGACCGGGTTCGTCAAATCCAGGACCGAGGGTTGAACCGATAACCATTGTCACGTTCTACAAGCAAAAGCTAGGGCAGTTCAAAGGGGAATCCGATTCAATGAAGGCTGACCATTGGTTGACCGATATGAAGAGAATATTTTGTGTTTTGCCATGTTCAGAGGAACAGAAAGTCTTGTTTGCCTCCGATACCTTGAAAGAGGAAGCACAAAATTGGTGGACGTCAATACTAAGACAAGGAGCGCCAACTACCTGGAATGGATTTATCAAAGAGTTCTTAAAACAATACATTCCTCGGTCTTTCAGTGAATCAAAGTCCCGAGAATTTTCACATCTCAGTCAAGGTAACATGACTGTTAGAGATTATGCCGCAAAATTTACAAGTTTGGCCAGATTTGCAATGGACTTGCTTCCGAATGAGTTCACTCGGGCAAGAAGATTTGAGGAAGGACTCCGTGATGAAATCAGGGGAAAAGTGGATACACATCGGCTAGCAATATATTCAGAGGTACTCGACGTTGCTTTGATCGCTGAACGAGGTGTGTTGCCAACAGGGCAAGGTCAAACATTCAAGAGGCCGGGAGGTAGTCAATTCCAAGGACAGGGTAATTCAAAAAGGCAGAGTTCTGGTAGTTCATCGGGAAGTGGGGGTAATAAACCCAAGTGTCAGACTTGTGGTAAATATCATTGGGGAGTATGTAACATGTCTCCTATCATTTGCAACATTTGTCGACGACCGGGGCACATGGCAAGGGATTGTCCGAATCCTCCAAGACAAAGTATTATTCCAAGACAAAGTACAGATGACAGTGGCATAAGGTGTTATTCATGTGGTGATTTGGGGCATCGAGAACGTAATTGTCCCAAGAGAAGACAAGGAGGTTCCAGCTCATCCGTGGGTAGTGCACCAAGGCAGAGACCATCTCAACAGCAATCCCAAGGGAGAGAGCAACGACAAGGAAGGTATTTTCAGCTCAAGCCTGGGGAGACCACTGCGACTGACACGGTGGTTTCAGGTATACTTTCTATTTGCTTGCAACCTGCCAATGTGTTGTTAGATTCAGGGTCAACGCACTCTTTCGTATCACATCAATTTGCTAAGAGTTTAGACAAACCCTTAGAATTACTAGATTTTGACTTATCTATTGCACTTCCATCGGGAGCGCCACTAGTGAGTTCGGGTGTCTTTAAAGCTTGTGGGATTGACGTGAGTGGTAGAAGGTTGTTTGTTGATTTAGTACCGTTGGTTGTTCAACACTTCGACGTTATTTTGGGAATGGACTGGTTATCTGAAAATCATGCTATTATCGATTGTGAGAACAAGAGAGTAACATTTTGATTTCCAAATCAAGATGAATTTTGTTTCCAAGGGACAGGTGTAGTATCACCGCCTTATTTGGTGTCAGCTGTCAAAGCTTGTCGTTTATTGAAAAAGGGTTGTCAAGGGTTTTTGTGTAGCATACTTGATGTTAGAAGTACTGAATTAAAGGTAGAAGATATACCTGTGGTCAAGGAATTTCCAGATATTTTCCCAGAAGATTTGCCAAGTGTATCGCCGTGGGGTGCACCGGTCCTATTTGTGAAGAAGAAAGACGGAACAATGCGAATGTGCATCGATTACCGGGAGATCAACAAGGTAACCATAAAGAACAAGTATCCATTACCGCGTATTGATGATTTGTTTGATCAATTAAAAGGGGCACAAGTCTTTTCTAAGATTGACTTGAGATTTGGGTATCACCAGTAAAAGGTTAAAGCTGAAGATGTTGAGAAGACTGCTTTTAGAACTCGGTACGGGCACTATGAATTTCTTGTTATGCCGTTTGGGGTCACAAATGCACCAGCCGCTTTTATGGATTTGATGAATCGGGTGTTCAAGACTTATTTAGATGAATTTGTGATTGTATTTATTGATGACATCTTAATATATTCTAGAAGTCGGGAAGAGCACGAGCGACACTTAAGGTTGGTTTTGCAACGACTTAGAGAAAAGCAATTATTTGGAAAGTTAAAGAAAAGTGAATTCTGGTTAACAAGTGTTACATTTCTTGGACACGTGATTTCTAAGGATGGTGTTTCCGTAGATCCACACAAGATAGAAGCCGTTAAAAATTGGTCAAGACCGACAAATGTTTCAGAAGTTCGAAGCTTCTTGGGGTTAGCCGGTTACTATAGAAAGTTCGTTCAAGATTTTTCTAGAATCGCGACTCCAATAACCCAGTTGATGAAAAAGGATATGGCCTTTGTGTGGAATAAAGAATGTGAAGAATGTTTCCAAAAGTTAAAAGACAAGTTGACTTCAGCACCGATATTGGCTATTCCGTCTAGTGCGGGGGGTTTTAGTATATACAGTGATGCTTCTCATCAGGGCCTAGGATGCGTTCTAATGCAAAAGGGTAAGGTGATAGCCTATGCTTCAAGGCAGTTGAGGACACACGAGAAGAGCTATCCAACCCATGACTTGGAGTTAGCGGCAGTGATCTTCGCATTAAAAATTTGGCGTCACTACTTGTACGGGGAACCATGTGAAATATTTACCGATCACAAGAGTTTGAAATATTTGTTTACCCAAAGGGAGTTAAACATGAGACAGAGAAGATGGCTTGAATTAATGAAGGATTATGACTTGAAGATTCAGTACCATCCGGGTAAAGCTAACGTGGTTGCCGATGCTTTGAGTCGGAAGTCGTCAGAAAATTTGGTTTATTCTTTAACAGCTCAAGCAAAGTTAGTACAAGAATTTGAACGATTAGAACTTGAAGTGATTCCTAGAATTCAAGATGGCTTAATGGCAGCTATCATGGCACAACCAAGTTTGATTGATGAAATCAAGGCAAGTCAGCTTTTGGATCCAAATTTCAAGAAAATAGTTGAAGAGTTACCTGAGGGTAGACGGCCAGAGTTCAGTTTCCAGAATAATGTGTTGAGATATATTAATCGTTTATGTGTTCCTAATATTCAAGAGTTGAAAGATAAGATTATGGAAGAAGCTCACAATACGAGGTATTCCGTGCATCCGGGTAGTACCAAGATGTATAGAGATTTACGGGAAGTGTATTGGTGGAGTGGTATGAAGCGAGAAGTTGCCGAGTTTGTAGCTAAGTGTATAACTTATCAATGATGTAAAGATAGAACACCAACGACCCGCCGGAGAAGTACAACCGTTAGAGATACCGGAATGGAAATGGGAGCATATCACTATGGATTTTATAACAGGTTTGCCGCGATCTCCTAAGTCTAATGATAGTATTTGGGTGATCGTTGACCGGTTGACGAAGTCAGCCCATTTCTTGCCAATTAAGACTCGTGATCCAACAAAGTTAGCAGAGCTTTATGTCAGAGAAGTTATTAGATTACACGGGGCACCGGTATCCATCGTGTCGGATCGGGATACACGATTTGTATCTAGATTTTGGGAAAGTTTGCAAAAAGCAATGGGGACAGCCTTGCACTTTAGCACAACTTTTCATCCTCAAACAGACGGTCAATCCGAACGAGTTATTCAGATTCTGGAAGATATGCTTCGAGGATGTGTAATGGATTTCAAGTTAGATTGGGAAACCCATTTACCATTGGTGGAATTCTCTTATAATAATAGCTTCCAAACGAGTATTGGGATGGCGCCTTATGAGGCATTGTATGGTCAGAAATGTAGATCACCGGTGTGTTGGACAGAGGTTGGGAAAAAACAACTTTTAGGACCCGAGATTGTGCAAATCACTACCGACAAAATCAAGTTAGTTAAACAACGGCTACAAGTAGCTCAGAGTCGATATAAAAGTTACGCGGATACTAGAAGAAGACCGTTGGAATTCGAGGTAGGTGATTATGTTTTCTTGAAAGTATCGCCTTCGAAGGGCATAGCACGGTTCGGAAAGCGGGGCAAGTTGAATCCGAGGTTCGTAGGACCTTATTTGATTTTGGATAGAGTTGGTCCTGTTGCATATCGGTTAGAATTGCCACAAGAGTTGGCTAACGTTCATAACGTATTTCATATTTCTATGTTACGACGTTGCTTATCAGATTCGAGTCACTGTATTACTCCAGAACCGTTGACGATACGAGAAGACTTGACTTATGTTGAACATCCAGTTCGAATCCTAGATAGAAAAGATCAGGTATTGAGAACCAAAGTTATTCCTCTGGTTATGGTGTTATGGCGCAATCACTCAGTAGAGGAGGCGACCTGGGAACGTGAAAACGAGATCCTAGAAAAGTATCCTCACTTGTTTGATTCTTAAGGTAAGAAAAGTTTGAGGACAAACTTCTAAAAGGGAGGGAGAAATGTAATACCCGTACCCGGATAAATGAGTTAATATCTGCTTAGCATGCATTAATTAGTATTTTAATAGCATGTGATAATTTGGGTAAGTACTAGTTACCCCGACGTGTTAAGTGCTTAATAAAAGGGCACAGTTGGACGAATATGAAGTGGGACCCACGGGAGGTCCGGATTAATTAAATTGCATTTAGTTGCATTTATATGATTATATGAATAATTGTTTAATTGCTTTAATATCTTATTGTTATCTGTAATTTTTATGGTGCTAGTTTGAGTACCCGTGCGAGAATAAATAGGAATCAAATTCATAACTAGTAGGTTAATTAGCAACTTCACAAAATATGTGGGACCACGTTTGAGACCCACGCGTGACATAGACAAATACCCACTTAGATATTGGGTAGTTAATATAATTATTTAGGGGATTTCATAATAAAGCTTAAGAAAATATTGGGGGTGTAAACGAAAATAAACAAAAATTTGGCTAGGAAGCTTAAGAGGTTGACACCTCTTGAGCATGACTCATCTTCTTCATTGTTAAAGAAGCAAAATATAGAATTAGGAGAGAAATTTCGGCCATTAGAGAGGAGCTCCACCGTCTCCGTCGTCTCCGCCATTTCTCCGCCGTTTCGTCGCCGTCGGTACACTGTTTCGCGAACCGAGACCGTATTCGGACTCGTGGAGGTGAGAGGATCGTCTCTATACCTTTCATTTTCAATTTCGTTAACGTTTTTCCGCCACCCTCTTTGAGGTGACGATATATATATGTGAAATTGATATGTAGGAATATCATTGGAGTTAATTAGAGCTAAAATTAGCAAGGAATTTGGGGATTTTAGGCTTTAATTGGAGCAACTTGTGAGGTGAGTACTCTAATCCTAACTTGGGTGTTAAATGGTGCTTATGTGATATTGGGTATGACTAAAATGCTTAGTTCTTGAAGTGGTAGTTCAAGCATGGGTTAATTAGAGCTTAACATGTCAAATTTTGTAGAAATTGTTATGTGATATGTTTTATGTGCTTATGTGATTAATTGGGTCAATGGATGTCAAGTGTTAATCACCATTATTTAGCCCGTAGTAACGGGACGATGTTTTCCTCAAGAAAAAGGGGACGGTGGTGACGACCACAACGATTTGACTACGGTCACGTGAGAGGTGTGTTTCGCTATATGCGACGTTGAAGTGAGAAAATGCCCGGAATATTGGGTCCGATGCGATGGTGGTTAGATACTTGACATACCGGCGACCATTTTATCGTTGTGTTGCTTATATATTGCATATGCATATTTCATATCCATGGCACGGTTATAGTATTCACTAAGCGTAAGCTTAAAAACCCAAAACTATTTTCTGTGTGGTTATTGAATAACCACCGCAGGTACGGATCGTGGCGAGGAAAGGAAGTGATCGGGGATCCGGGTGGAGCATCATCTTGTTTATATGTTTATAGGCATGTAAATATGCTAGTCTTGGTGGTAATGGACTCATGTTGTAGTTTGTAGTTGTAAATGATTTTGTTGGAAGAACAACTTGAGGTTAAACTTATTTTGGTATGTTGTAAAATGTCAACCACCCACTTGTAATGCTTTAGAATGTAATTTGGGAACTTGTTAACATGTTGGGTGTTTTGTTCCTTTGGGTTTGGGTTGTTGAGCATTTGAACTCATGTCTTAAGATATGAACTTGGGTTGATTTGGAAGTCATGTTGGTGAATGTTGAGTCTTGCTTGTTAATAGAATGTAAGCTTGCTCTACCAAATGCATTTCTCATGGATCTTGATGGTTAAGAGAACTTGCAAGCATTTGGAAATGAGATTATGGAACCTCATGTGATAATTCTTTAGTTAATCATGTTGTTTTGGGGATTTTGAACTTATCTTGGTAAAAAGGATTTCTAATTTTACTATTTTATGAAATTAGTGTCAAGTTCTTCATTTGATTGAGGTTGGTAATGTGTTTAAAATGTTTGTGCAAGCTTAAACATGTAGTTGACATGTTCATGAATGTTTGGAGGATGTTTACAAAAGTTTTTGGGATGTTTGGAATGAAAAATGGAAGTTGGGAAATGTTTGAACTGATAAAACAGGACTTTAGCAGCAGGAATTTCACTTCTGCAGAATCCGGATCGATCCGGGTCTCGTGCGGATCGATCCGGGGCATCCAGAGGTGCAGAAAATGACTTTCTGCTAAATTCGGATCGATCCGGTTTTGGGGCGGATCGATCCGCTGGTCTGATTCCAGCCCGTCGGCTTTTACGGAAACGGGCATAACTCACTCCAGAAAATTCGGATTTGCGCGCCGTTTTTTGCGTTGCAACCAGGACTCAAAGACCTATCTTTTGGTATAAAATTTGATATATCTTATTAATTACCATTTTACCCTTGGGTTTATTTTGTCACGGTAAGGTTCTTTTATGTCATTTAATCCATGTGTTTCTTAGTAATTCACTTGTTTTCTTCGCTAATTAGTATAAATGTTCGCTTGTGACATTGTTACACGTGTCCTAACCTGCCGGGGCGGGTTGGGGACAAGCTAGTAGGAGATCTTTAAAACGTTCCCAAACTTCAGGGAATGGTTCCTTTTCTTTTTGAGTAAAAAGTTTAATTTAACGCATCATACTAGTAGTTAAATTTTTTGGATAGAAATTTTTTAGAAATGCTTCATTCATATCATGCCATGAAGTTATAGATCCGGGACGGAGAGATAAAAGCCAAGCTTTAGCTTTATCTTTTAAAGAAAAAGGAAAAAGCTTAAGATGGATTATTTCAATAGGACAGCTTTGATCAGAGAACGTACTACAAACTTCTTCAAATTCACGAATATGAAGATAAGCACGTTCTGACCCCATTCCATGGAAAGTTGGTAAGAGTGGATTCATGCCATGTCTAAAGTGAAAATTTCCTGTGTGTCTAGGTAGAGTGATACAAGAATGAGTGATGTTTCTTTCTGGGGTAAATAAATCACGTAAATGACGTTGTTCACGTTCTGGTAAAACAAATTGTGGTATATTTTCCCCCTGCTCACTATGAGCATCATCTGCAATTCCTTCTATGCCTTCAATTTCAGCCATGATTCTAGGAAACTGTATACTAGATGATTTACTAGAAATATTATAATTATGTGGTACTTGATATAAAGCTTCAATAGTATCTAAGGACATAAGAAGTAAGTGAAAACTAACTGATAATAATATTATTATGATTATTATTATTATTATTAGCTAAGTAAAAATAAAACTCTTTTTTTATATATATTTATTTTTTAGAAGATAGGGTTATATATGTATATAAATGTTTTTTTTTAGAAGATGCACAAGTACATATCTATAAATATATATATATTTATATATATTTCATAAGGAAAGAAATTATACATAGTTTTTTTTTTAATTTAATATATTTTTTTTATGTTATCATTTTTATATAAAAAAAAAAAAAAACTAGAATATTTATAAAGTAGAATAGGTATATATATATAGATATAGATATAGTAGGAGAAAATAGTTTTAAACCTAACTTATTTATTTATTTATTTATTTATTATTAACCGTTCCCCGGCAACGGCGCCAAAAACTTGACGACATCCTATTGACGCGTTTTCTTATCACACCCAAGTGTAGGTGATCGTACAAGTAATAAAGTTCTGGAAGTCCAGGTCGAACCCACAGGGAACGGAATAAAATTTTATAAAGTTAAGTAGATAACTATTTTGTCATTAAAAAGAAAATAAAAGATGATGGGTTTTTTGTGGGGTTTTACTAAACTACTAATTTTTATAGTTTTGCAATAAAAGTAATTAAAGCTATTTTTTTCTTAACAGTTTATGGTAAAGATTTTAACAGTGCAAAATAAATTAACTAACATACTAGTAAGAAAAGGAAGAAAAATATATAAAAGCTAAATTTTTGTGAGATAAACTTTTTAGATTTAATAATAGCGAAAGATGGAAATAATACAGATATTTAAGCAAAACTGTTATAAAACAGGAAATATTAATTAACTAGGGGAAATGATTTAAAGGAATTAGGAATATGCAAACCAACACTAGATCCCACATTTTTTGTGCATTTGAAAAGCATTTGGTATTTAAGACCGCAGAGTCATTCTTTATTTAAAAATAAACCTTCATTAGTCAGGGTCATATCAAGTGTGTCAGGTTTGATATGAAACGACGTCGTTTGGTTTAAAGAAAAATAAAAAGGCAATTGGGCAGTAGTCAGGTTCGAACTGTGCCCCGCCGCGGACGTGGGTTATTCGGCGTCCAGTCCCCACCACTCTGCCACTACACAATTGCCTATCCATTATTGGATAGAAATATATATAAACACATATTTGAAATATTAACTTTGTCATATGAGTTGTTTGAGTATGCTATGTGTTTTTTATGACAAAAGGCATAGTTTGACAATCCACATAATTAGGCTTTTTATTTCAAATATGTACTCTTTTGAGCCCAATATAGCCATAGTATATAAACATGTTAAATGGTCATAAACTATAGATACATAGATATTTTTGGCCATAAATGGAAAAACAACCCATCCAGATAAATTTGCCCATTTAAGTTTAGTGCACAGAAGTTGTGGTTTCTAAGTTTTTATTACATATCCCCAATTAAAGTTTTAGCCTACCATTTTGGAATTGAAACTGTCTTCCAAATAAAATTTAAAGATAAATTAAATAGGTATAAACAGTGACTGCTCAATTAAAACTAAAGCTATAAAACTAAGGTAAAGGTGAAAACTAATATTATTATATTATTTTCTTTACTTAACATGAGCTGGGGTTGAATTTGTGGAATCTGCAAAATAGCAAAGTTTAGTACAACTAGGCTAATAAAATTTACATAAATGAAAATACTGAACCAAAAATAAAATACTAAACCTTTGACTTTGGATTCTTGTGGGGTCACAGTGGTTGAACTCCAAGAACACAAATAAGGCCAAACCAAATCCAAATATACTTTTGGAGTGAGATATGAATATGGTGTGCTTGGAGCTTTGGTAGGTGATTACAACAACTATGTGGCTAAGAAATCTGGCATTTAATCGCAAAATCTGTCTTTTAGTGAATGAAAATATTGCTATAAAAATTGGAAATTTGGAGTTTTAAACTATTTTAGGGGACAACTATAAGTACTACTAGACTAGAAATATTAAATCTAATTTTAAATAGGACTATTTTTACTACTACAAATTGACAAAGGTCATACAAGAAAACAAATATTTTAAATTTAAGAAATACAGTACCCAAAGTTTTGCTACATATTTTTGAACATGAAATCATCAATTACATAAAAGTAAAATTTTACAACTACTAGAACTAGAAAAGGCAAAGAAAAATTAAAGTATCCTATTTCTAGGGACAATACAAAGTGCTCACATGATAACCTCCCCTAAATTATTCTCTCCCTAACAGTGTGTTTTGTGCTTCTGGAGCTGCTTGCTGTTCTTGGCTCTCCCCTGCCTTCATTTTATAGACGAATTGAGATACAAACTCGTCATTGCTTCGATCAGCATTTGCACGAGATTGGAAGATTGTCTTCTTCGCGGTCTCATTTTCCTTGTTTCTCTGACAGATTTGATTTTAACTATACACATACACACACAGAGAGAAAGAGATTGAGAAAAAAAAACGAATCTTTGTAAAAGCATCACTGTCATGAACAGTGAATGCTTTGATTTTCTTTCAATTCATTTGTTTATTTTATTTTTTTGTCTGATTTTACAGAACTTGCATTATGCAAGTTTGACTAACTTTATATAAGGAATGCTTCAGTGTGGTTGCTACTTCTTTCCTTCCCTTTATTTCACTTCATTTTTACTTAAAGATATAAAATATGTAAAAACACATTTTTACACGCATTTAAGTGACATCACTGTTAAATTATATTAATTCAAATATGCATGTAAAACTAGGAATTTGAGGAATTAAATGAGCAAAATGTCTATTATATTGGCACATAAATGTGCAATATTTAGTGTTTGTCACCCCCTCTTTTTGGTTGGAGTGTGATTGTTGTGTGATTCATTTGTTCTTGGAGATGTCTGGCCCTGGATCCTCTGCTGAGTCGTCGTGGGGTTTATCGCTTCCGGAGTCGTTTGGAGATGTAGAGGTTGGTTGGAAGGGCGTGAAGATGGATCACAAGTTTTTTTATGCTCTGGAGCAAGTTTATCACCGTTACCCTGAAACCTTTGTTCGTTGTGGTCGGATTGGTGCTAAATTTCAATCTGATTTACTTAGATGTCTTTGCCGGATTTTGCGTTGCTTGCATAAGACGACGTTAGAGGAGGCGGATAGTGATTTCTTTGCTGAATGTCTAGAATAGGTGCAGAATCTGGTACAGGATAGACTATCTGTCCACTGGTTGTACTCCCATATAGAGGAGATGGAGCATAGATTTGACCTGAGCCGATGTTGGTACGGCGAGATGCTTTTGATGCTTATTTAGAGTTGGAGAATTCTATGACGGAGTGTGCATGGACTATGGGGCGTTACAATAGTATAGTGGGCGGTGGTAAGCGGGTTGGCTCCCTAGATCCAAACACGGTAGAATTTATAATAATGTATGAAGTTGAGAATAGGTGCTTTTTGGAATTAAAACAAGAGTATGCAGATGCTAGTGTACGTTTTGAAGCTGCTAGGGCTGAGGTGTCTGCTGTTGAATAGCAAATTTGTGAATTGGGCTTGCATATTAATTGTAAGTTGGATATTGGTCTGTTTGGCTAGCAAGGTCTTAGTCGTGGTTGCATTCGTATGTGTCTATCGTTTTTTTACTGATATTAGGTGAAATATATATATATATATATATTAACTGGGTGTTACCCCCCTTTGTTGCCTGAGCAATGGCGTCCATTTTGTTCAGCAGTGGTGTTGTTCATTGACGTTAATTCCGTTGAAAATAGAGATGTTGTTGCTAATGTATATTATATATATATATGTTTTTTTTTTTTTTGTTTTTTTACCCCGAGCAGTGGCGGTGTTGTCCATTGTTGGTGAATTAATGGATGTAATGGAGTTTTTGTTTGGAATTACTTGAAATCTGCTTACCTCGAGCATTTTAATAGTATGGGAATTATTATCCTTTGAAAATTCATCTTGCTGGGCTTTTGTATATTATATAGATTTTTTTTAAGTTATGGGTGTATTGTACAGTGGGTAATAACCAGCGGATATGGACCGTGTAGAGGATGAAAGCATATTTTTTGATTCCCTAGCTAGCTTTCAGGTATATTTAAAAATCTACTCAGAGATTTAGGTGTACTGATGATGTGAGTGAGAGGACTGGAAAGTGGTAGTCAGTTGCGTGCAGTGGGTTTAGTAGGACCTTATTTCTTTTGTGTTTGAGGGTGTTGTGTATCTTTTGGAAAGAAGAGAAACAAAATCAAGAAAGAAAGAGAAGGGGGAAAAGAGAGAACTAAGAAAAAGAGCGCTAGAGGGGGAACAAGATGAAAGAGTAGAGGCTACAAAGATTTAGTTGTTGGGAGCGAGCCTTTTTAGGTGAAGACTCCATTGTAGCTTTAAAAGGTGTGTATCTCTTGCCTTGCCTCTATGCATGTAGAGATATGTACATATGTGTATGTATATATGTATGTATAGATGTAGTTATAAATTGGGTTTGGTGATTTGTGATTTGGGTGGAATTGTGAAAGAAATTTGTGGGTTGGGGTTTGTAAAATGAGATGGGTCCATGGGGGTGATGGTGAAATCGGGTGTTGATCCGGTTTGGTGGTGGTCGTGGTGGTGAGGCGGGAGATCCGAGAGAGGGATAGTGATGGTCCGAGAGAAAAGGGGGTTTTCAGGAAGGGGTCTAATATCCGAGAGGGAGAGAGCGAGCCAAAGGGGGGGGGGGGGAGAGCCTTTTCTGGCGTGTTTTTTTTTTTGAAGGTCCAAAGGGGGGTTTGTTCCGAAGGGTTTCCCTTCTTTGTGTCCGAAGAAGGGAGTTCCGAAGGAGGTTTGGGGGGTGGGGTCCGATGAGAGTTCGGGGGAGGTGTCCGGAAGGAGGTCCGAAGGGGGTGTAGGGGCCGACGGGTGGTGGGGGATCCGAAGGGGGATCCGAAGGCCCCTTTTATTTTATTTTTTTTTTTGTTTGAAGGGAGAGGGCTCCGAAGGGGTCCGGAAGGTCCGGATGTTTAAGGGTGGGTCCAAAGGTCCGGAGGGGTGTTCAGGGGTGGGGTCCGAAGAGGAGGTTTCGGGCATAGGGTCCGGAGGGCCTTCGACTTGGCTTTTTTTTTTTTTTTTTGAAGGGGTGTTCCGAAGGGTTCCAGAAGTTGGGAGGTTTCGGGTGAGGGAGGGTTCGGAGGGTGGGTCCGATGATGGTAGGCGAAGGATGGAGGTCGGTGGGTGGGTTCCGATGGAGGGTGATTCGGTGGTGGAGGTTCCAAAGGGTTTTTTTTTCCATGGGTTTTCGGAAGTAGGAGTTCAGGTTTGGATGTTCCGAGGGTTGGTGTTTGGCCGATGATGTGGGGGGCTAATGTAGGGGAAGGGCCGAAGGTGTGGAAGGGAGGGTTCGGGGGCGGCATCCAATGGGCCTTCGGGGTTTTTTTTTTTTTTTTTTTTTTAAATATACATAAAAAAGCAAACTTCCAATGTAAAGAGAGTGTTGGTTTAAGAGTTGGCTAACCTTGTCCTCGTCCTTCATCTGATTTTCAACAGTATGTTATTATTGCCATTGTTGCAAACCTTTGTGATTCTTATCAAAATGTATTGTTCTACTACTGGGTGTTAATCTTTTGTTGTGATGGTGCAAGAGCTTGGTCATGGGGTAGGTGATCCGCCGTTCTGGGCACCGATAAAAGGTTTTGACAACGAGCCCCTTATATATTACCAGACAATAACTTTTGGTAGCCTATTATTGAGAGTGTGAATAGAGGTGGCTTATGTTCTGATGGGGATAGTGCAACGAGGTTTGATTTGCCACTTACTCACGCTATTATTCAGTTGGGGGTGGAGAAAGGTGAATATCCTCATGTTGTATTGAAGTTTGTAGCTACTTCATGGGTTGCCCGGTGTGAGGCGTGGGATGAGTGGACGGAGTATATATTGGCCAACTTTGAAGCTGTACTGAAGAAGGCGCAAGTTTATGATTCTATTTGCTTGTTCAGAGATATGAAGCGCTCCTTGGAGGAGAAAGAGATATTGACTCTGATTTCTCGGTGGTGCCTGAATACTAATACCTTTATGTGGGTCGAGTTTACCCCTACTTTGGAGGACGCTTCTGCTTTGTTTTTATTGAATATTTTCGGTGGATTGGACTTTGGCTCTTACCAGCTCTCTGCAGAGGATAGGGTGATAGTTGGCGTACTAGAAGCTAGTTCCTTGGCTTGTCAATTTACCTCTCATTTTCTTAATGATGGCAAAGAGAAGCCTAGGGGGCCTACTCCAAACGAGGATAAGGCTGATTATAGTGCCTTTCTTCGGTATTTCTGGGAGGATCGGCAACCGGGTATGAAGCGTCAGCACCGGAAGAGTTTTATTGGTGAGGGTAGGGATCATAGTCTTGTTGCTTATCTTGCCTGTTGGCTATCGAGATATATATTTGGAGGAGCCCCGGAAGACGGTCCTTGTTCATATTTGTTCGAATTAGCCTGCATTTTGTCACACGGGCAGGCTCTCCCATTAGCGTAGATGTTCCTGGGTTCATTATATTTACGATTGGATATGGTGGCTCATGACATGCGACGCTCGGTGGGGAGGTATGAAATTGCCACATATGTGTCATATTTATTTTTACAGCTATTTTTGTATGAGAGATGGCGTGGTTATGCAGGACCTGGGTCACCGAGGGAAATATCCAGGTTTTGGGACAACGATGGGGTTCTGATGTACACCATGAGTTTCCTCTTGCTCGGGTTATTGATGATGAATCTGGTTTTATATTTCATCCGTACATGGAGATTGCTAGTATGACGTTGTTACCTTTATCGTTGTTTCGTCGGATTGAGGCCCGGAGTGTGGTAAGGAGTGCTTTAGGTGGTGAGGCAGCATATGTGGTGGCGGCCGTCCATGCTGTTACTCGTATGTACTTACGTGGGTTTACTGAGTGGGGCGCTCGTAAGATGATATATTGCCCAGATAGGGTATGTAGGCAGTTCGGCCTTGATCAAGGAGCTGTGGTTTTAGGCTCGTCATTCCAGTGTGCCGGTTTTCATGATTGCTATGAGGGGCGTAATAGTATGGGCCCTGATACTGTGGTACTGGTTGGACCTGAGACTTTTGGTGCTTGTGTAGGCAAATATGCTTCTTTCTGGCGACATGCTCAGATAAGGTTTTACGCTTATTGTGATGTCGTGTCTATGCCGGTGTCGGTGCCGCGGATAAAAAATGCAGACCCCTCATTACGAGTGATTAGTAAAGATGGTGCCACCCGTATTCATGATGCTTCTAGGTGGGGTAAATCCATATTTTTTGACCGGTTACAGAGGATTGTTGTGTTAGTCGATCATGTTGAATGGGATAGTGGTTTCTCGTTGATTGAGTTCGATAATTCTAAGGCCAGCCCTATGCAGAGAAAGAAACATGTGAGTCCCCCTTTTTTCGTTTGAAGTCCGAACGATACAATTTTTTTATTTCTGGTGGTGGGGATCCGAAGGGGCATCCGAAGGGTACCCCTTTTTTTATTTTTATTTTTTTAGGGACTTTGTTGATTAAATTTTGCCTTTTACATGTTTAGGTTATGCAAGGTAAATAAAAGGAAGAGGAGAAGTGGAGGCAAGAGGGGCCAATCTATCATTATTGATATCGAGGACACCAGGGATGTAGGGTTATCTATTCCTTCGAATGACATTCATGACATTCCTTTTTATGATACACCTTTGGAGGATTCGTTGTTGATGGATGCAGGGGTCACTCCGGTTCCTTGCCCGTGCATGGAGGAGGTTTTTATGTGTGGTGATGTTGGAGATGGGGCGATCGATGAATCACGGGAAAATCTGGAATGTGAAACTAGCATGGGGGATGGATGGCGGGAATGACTGGACGGAGTGGATAGCGATACCTCTAATGAGGCCGTGGAGCGTATGCAGCTACCGATGGTAAACACTTCGGGTTTTGCGTCTATTGCAGGTGTTTTTGGTTCTAGCCGCTCTTTAGGTGTTGTGGGCCGCTCTTGTTCCGTCAGGATTGGGCTTTCACTCTCGAATTCTGGCTTTCGGAGGTTTGCAGGTTCTTCCTCAAGTGGTAATACTGTCCTTGGGTCGGCTATCGGTGGTGCTGGGGCAACTGTGTCTCTTGGAGTTTTTCGGTCTGGTAGTGATACGAGTTTAGAGCTGTAGTCGACTGAAATCGGTGGGCAAGCATCAGGCTCCGGTGCTATCTATCCTATGTCCTTTGGTGGGACTACTGATTCGGTTTTGGGGTCAGCTTCCAATGCAACTGGTGGTGTTATTACCTGTGCATTTGCTGCTGGGGAATCCGTTGTTGTGGCTTCTTTATCTCATGCGAGTTCTTCCGAAGGCGGGCTCTCCGTTCTGAGTTTGGCCAGTATTTTAGAGGAGTTACCTTGTGACATCCCTTTCCCGACTCTTGCACGTGTCACTGAGGAGGCTGTGTTGGGGATGGTATACCATTATTATCCTCGGACTTTTTCTCCTTCCGTTATGAAGGTTACTGTTGGGTTGAGATCTTTTTTCTTGCGTACGCTCGCATCTACAGTTTAGAGTTTATTTGCCACTAATGTGGCGGATTTGAATGGAAGCCTTCTCAATAAAATGGCGAGCGGGCTTGCATCTTTTAGGGAGGTTATGGGCTCTGATGTGTGTTGGTTGGAGTCGCGTATGGCCTTAGTTAGGGTAGCCACTGGGTTGAGATGTACAGATGCCGAGATGGTTAGCGTGAGCAGTAGGATGGTGGAGATAGAACAGGAGGAGTCCGAATTAGAGCGGCGGTTGGCGGCACTGAAGGAGGAGAAGTCGAGATGTAGGGATCGTGAAAGGGCGGTTATTTAGGTACGTGCATATTTGAGTACCTTGGGTACTTTTGAGGCTAGCGCCCTCCAGATGCTTGCGGATAGTCTTGGGATTGGAGATTTGTTTCCCGCTGAGGACATGGATGTTCTTCGTACTTTCCGATAGTTGTTTCTCTGCGTGAGTAGGGAGGTGTGCTACATCCTTTTTTTATCCTTCCCGAGCATGGCGGGTATGTCCATTGTAACATGTTTGTCTTTTTGTTTATAATACAATTCTTTCGTGTTTTTGATGCAATTTTTTTTATGTATGCAATGTATATGATATGTATGTTGGTAGGAGACAGAGGAGGAAAGACCTGAGAGTGAAGGGTTCGGGTGGGCACTTAGGCTATTTTCAGTTTTCCCCTTTTTTAAAAACTTCATTGGGTTTTATGTGTGTGCCATCAACTAAAGTGCAACATATGCACAGTAAAACGGATAGTAGTTACCAAAGAAAATAAAAAGTAAAGATGAAAATATCTATTATATATCCACACGTGGCGTTTACAGTGATAAAGAGGTGGAGTTAAAATTTGCTGAGAGGCTCATGTGGTTGCAACACGCTAGTGTACGGTTAGCTTTTAAGTAGTCTATAAAAAGGAGCATGTATATCTTACTTGGTGAGGTGATTATATCGTTTAGGTGAGTCAAAGGATGGCAGCTTCATCATGGGATTCCAATTCGAGATCGGGGATTCCACGGCTACCAAAGACGTTTGGAGATGCACAAAGTGGCTAGCGAGGTATTCCCATGTGGGAAATACTTGTGCCTTATTTGGAGAAGGTATATGTAAATTATCCACAGACATTTACCCGTTTAAATATATGGTTCAACAAGAAAGATTACTAGCTTGTAAGATGTTGGGTAACGTACTTTTAGAGATGTCTAGGACTTACCTGGGGGATGCCACCTATGATTACATGCAGCGAGTGAGATGTGATATACATGATATAAACATACAGGGGCTGCGGTTATTGTGGCTAACAGAGCATCTAGGGATGGTGGTCTTATTGCGACAATTTGTGGAGGCCAGAAGGAAAAGGCAGTTCGACGAGAGGCAATTTGTTGCAGCTAGTGAGGACTTTCAGAAGGCGCGAGTGGAGTTGGTAACTATGGCAGGTCAGTGAAAAAGGTTGGGCGTGCCTCGTACGGTGCAGCAGGAAGCTCGAGCATTATAGCTTCAAGTGGCTGTGAATCATGGTGAGGAAGAGTGTGGGATGTATGAGGAGAGGTTGGCAAGATCGAGAATCATAGAACAACGTTCGAGGGCAGGGATTGCTACGGACAAGGTAACTACTGAAACTTTGGTGATTGCGGGTCTGTTTGTGGAATGAGCAACTATTGCTGAGTTTTAAGATTACGAGTGTGGTGAGTCGAGTTAACTTCTCAACTTGTATTTTTTTTTTTTTTGCTCGGTGTTATGATAATGTTGACAATATGGTGAGAATATCTTTGAGGACTGAAAGTGTCAAAATAAGTTGTTCATAAACGATGTAGTACACATGTTCTTGTAACTAACAACTTTTTCTAGGGCGGGCAAATAGCAGAATTGGAAAGCAAAGACAACTTAAAGAAAAGGTAAAAGTCTAGCCTACGCATGATATAGCTTTAACCATTGGGTATTGATAGGTCCGAATATGGAAGTTTCACCAACCTTCTGGATCCTATAGTACCCGGTGGGATTAGCTTCTTTAACTTCATAGGGTCCTTCCCACTACAGTGTGAATTTGGGCGCCGAAATACCCCGCATGATGTGCTTGGCCGCCTTCAAAACTAAGTCTTCTTCCTTAAAAACTCTGGGTCGGACCATGGCATCATAAGCATGTTTGATTTGCTTCTGATATTTTTAGAGGTTTGATCACGCCCTATCCCTATGTTCATCCAGTTGTTCGAGTATAATTGGTCGAGGGTCATGTAGAACCTCGCTTTTCATGGCAATTCGGGCAGAGGCCACCACTAACTCTGCAGGTAGAACTCATTCGACTCCGTAGACCAAAGAGAAAGGAGTCGCCTTAGTCGGTCGTCTTTTGGAGGTTCTGTAGGCCCAAAGGGCTAAAGGGAGTTGGTCGGCCCATGTCTTGGGACAGTCCTTCATCGTCCTGCTTAAGATTTTCTGTAGTGTTTTATTTGTTGCTTCCGCTTGACCATTGCCTTTGGGGTAATAAGGAGTGGACTTGTGGTGGGTAATATCATAGGTTAGGAGAAGTTGTCCCAGTGCTTGTTGATGAATGGTGTTCCATTATTAGATAAGACTACTTTGGGGATTCCGAAGCGGCACACAATGTGCTCTCGAATAAAGGCCGCTACCGCCGGTCCGACCGCTTTCCTCATTGTGATGGCTTCCACCCATTTGGTATAGAGCTCTATAGCTGCGAGGATCCAAATGTTGCCCTTTGATGCCGAAGAGATTGGCCCTATGAGGTCGAGAGCCCAAGTGTAGAATGGTCATGGTGTTAATAGCACTCGCAAGTCAATGGCGGGTGCATGGAATTGATTTCCATGGATTTGGCAAGGGTGACACCTTTTGACATACCTTCTTGAATCCTCCTCCATTGCTGGCCAATAGTACCCCAGATCCAAGAGATGGTGGAATAATTTTGTTCCTCCTTGGTGCTTGAACTCATGTGCTTCGCTCAGGACTTGATGAATTTCTCCCCCAACAAGGCATCGCAGCGGTTCCCCAGTGAAGCTGAACCACTGCGTTGAAAAAGCTGATTCTCATGAATGAAGAATTTCGAAGCCCGCTTTTTTACGATGGCTGTGTCGGCTTTGTCAAAGGGGAGAGAGTTTTCGTTCAAATAATCCATGTATGGGTGGCGCTAATCTGATATCTGAGCCGTAAAATTGCATTCTTCCTTGCTCGAGTCTTCCGAGCATTTCGAGCAGGCTCGTTGGAGTATAGAGGCTTCTTTAGACATTTCAGGCCAGTAGTACCCTTTTCTCTGTATTACCCGATAAAGGCTGACATCCTTTTCTCCACATGTGTTTTGGTGAATCTGATGGAGTTAGAGTTTTGCCTCTTCTCCCCCCACACATCCTGCCAAGACGCATGTGGGGGCACGAAAATAAAGGTTGCGTCCGAGGAGAGTGAAGCTCTTTAGGTCCGACACTGCTATTTTTCCTTCACGACTTAGTAGTTGGGTGATGATCGGTGCTCTCCAGTCGTTGATTTCCTCAAGGGAGGGGAGTAGTTCCAAAACTGTGCATGAGAGGGTTCTTTTGATGATTTCGATATGGTTGGAGCCTTCGGGTATGTCAATTTTTTAAGAAAGGATTGCCAAAGCATCTGGGAAGCGATTGTATGATCTTGGTGCAAGCTTTATCCGAATGGCCTCAAATTTGTCCAACAGTCTTTGAACTATGGTTCTGTATTCTGCCAAAGCCGACTCTCTGATCGTAAATTCCCCAGAGGTCTTTTTAACAACAAGATTAGAGTCACCCTTGATGCACAGGCGGGTGACACCCATGTTAGTGGCCGCCAGGAGTACTAATATCAGCGCCTCATACACCGACTCATTATTTGAACACTTGAACTCAAGCTTGTAGGACAAATGGAGTTTGGAACCATCTAAGTGGGATGTCAAGTTGATTCCTGCTCCTCCTCCGAGTGACGTAGAGGATCCGTTAAAGCTGAGAGCCCATTCCCCTAGGTCTTCAATCATCATCGCACAGTCGAGTTCTTCTCCCGGAAGTGTTTCCCAAGGTGGTTCGAATTCTCCACTAGGGAACTGAGCTAGTAGATCCGCCTGTGCCTGACTCTTGATTGCTTTTGGTGTTACGTGACGACATCGTATTGACGCGTTTTCTTATCACACCCAAGTGTAGGTGATCATACAAGTAATAAAGTTCTGCAAGTCCAGGTCGAATCCACAAGGAACGGAATAAAATTTTATAAAGTTAAGTAGATAACTATTTTGTCACTAAAAAAAGAAAATAAAAGATGATGGATTTTTATGGTATTTTACTAAACTACTAATTTTTATATGTTTGCAATAAAAGTAATTAAAGCTATTTTTTTCTTAACGGTTTATGGTAAAGATTTTAACAGTGCAAAATAAATTGACTAAGATACTAGTAAGAAAAGGAAGAAAAATATATAAAAGCTAAATTTTTGTAAGATAAACTTTTTAGACTTGATAATAGCGAAAGATGGAAATAATACAGATATTTAAGCAAAACTATTATAAAACAGGAAATATTAATTAACTAGGGGAAATGATTTAAAGGAATTGGAAATATGCAAACCAACACTAGATCCCACAACTTTTGTGCATTTGAAAAGCATTTGGTATTTAAGACCGCAGAGTCATTCTTTATTTAAAAATAAACTTTCACTAGTCAGGGTCATATCAAGTGTGTCAGGTTTGATATGAAACGACGTCGTTTGGTTTAAAGAAAAATAAATAGGCAATTGGGCAGTAGCCAGGTTTGAACCGTGCCCCGCCGCGGACGTGTGTTATTCGGCGTCCAGTCCCCACCACTCTGCCACTACACAATTGCCTATCCATTATTGGATAGAAATATATATAAACACATATTTGAAATATTAACTTTGTCATATGAGTTGTTTGAGTATGCTAGGTGTTTTTTATAACAAAAGGCATAGTTTGACAATCCACATAATTAGGCTTTTTATTTCAAATATGTACTCTTTTGAGCCCAATATAGCCATAGTATATAAACATGTTAAATGGTCATAAACTATAAATACATAGATATTTTTGGCAATAAATGGAAAAACAACCCATCTAGATAAATTTGTCCATTTAAGATTAGTGCACAGAAGCTGTGGTTTCTAATTTTTTATTACATATCCCTAATTAAAGTTTTAGCCTACCATTTTGGAATTGAAACTGTCTTCCAAATCAAATTTAAAGATAAATTAAATAGGTGTAAACAGTGACTGCTCAATTAAAACTAAAGTTGTAAAACTAAGGTAAGAGTGAAATATAATATTATTGTATTATTTTTCTACTTAACATGAGCTGGGGTTGAATTTGTGGAATCTGCAAAATAGCAAAGTTTAGTACAACTAGGCTAATAAAATATACATAAATGGAAATACTGAACCAAAAATAAAATACTAAACCTTTGACTTTGGATTCTTGTGGGGTCACAGTGGTTGAACTCCAAGAACACAAATAAGGCCAAACCAAATCCAAATATATTTTTGGAGTGAGATATGGGTATGATGTACTTTTGGACTTTAGTAGGTGATTACAACAACTACGTGGCTAAGAAATATGATATTTGCTTGCAAAATATGTCTTCTAGTGAATAAAAATATTGCTATAAAAACTAAAAATTTGGGGTTTCTAACTATTTTAGGGAGCAACTATAAGTACTACTAGACTAAAAATATTAAATCTAATTTTAAATAGGACTATTTTACTACTACAAAATGACAAAGGTCATACGAGAAAACAAATATTTTAAATTTAAGAAATACAGTACCTAAAGTTTTGCTACATATTTTTGAACATAAAATCATCAATTAAATAAAAGTAAAATTTTACAACTACTAGAACTAGAAAAGGCAAAGAAAATTAAAGTTTCCTATTTCTAGGGACAATATAAAGTGCTCACATAATAACCTCCCTAAACTATTCTCTCCAAACTGTGAATGTGAAGCTGTGTGTTCTGAGCTTCTTGCTGGCTCTCAATTTATAGATGAATTTCGATAGTAAAATCATCATTGCATTCGTCAGCTGGGCATGCGATTGGCAAATTTCGCGGTCTCATTTTTCTCTACCTTCTGACACCTTTAGACTTTGAGAGCAGCTGAGAGAGAGAGAGAGAGAAAGAGGAAGAAACAAAGTAAAAAAATTTATATGTGTGAAACCATCACTATCAATCTTTGATAGTTTTGGTTTCAAAAGTCTTCATTTTGTTTTTTTTTTTTTTTTGAATGTTAGTTAGGGAAGTTTTGACTGCGTATATTACAATAGCCACATGGGAAATAATCCCATGTGGTTGTTGCTCTTTTTCTTCCCTTTATTTCACTTCATTTTTACCTAATCATATAAAATATGTCAAAACACATATTTACACGCATTTGAGTGACATCACTGTTAAATTATATTAATTCAAATATGCGTGTACAACTAGGAATTTGGGGGATTAAATGAGCATTATGTCTATTATATTGGCACACGAATGTGCAATATTCAATGTTTGTCATTACGCAACTGATATCAAATTTGGCCAAGAGAAGGAGCCATCTCGCCATCCGTCTCGAGTGAGTAGGCTTAGATAGGAGATATCGTAATAGGTCACACCTCGTAACCAAGTGTACGACGTGGCAGAGAAAGTAGTGCCTAAACTTTTGGGCTGCAAAGGTGAGTGCGAGATAATGGTGCTCGATGGGAGTTTATCTTATCTCAGCATCACGGACCACCCGACTAATATAGTATATCGGCTTCTCCTTTCCATCAATCTCCTGGGCAAGCAGTGCCCCAATAGGTTTGGGTGTGGATGTGAGATAGAGGAGCAATAGTTTTTCCTGTGTCGGAGCCACCATGGTAGTGGGTGCTGACAAAGTTCTCGTGATGGCTTCAAAAGATTCCTGGTGGATCTCTTCCCATCTAAATTTGGCCTTTTCTTTCAACAGATCTCCCAGGGGATGAGAGATTTCTACCAACACTGGAATGAATCTGCGGAGATAAGACACCCTTCCTATAAACTACTTTAATTACTTCTAAGTGGTTGGCGGTGGCATGTCCATGATTGATGTGGCCTTCTTCGGATCCAAGTCGATGCCATGGCAGTGGACTATGAATCCGAGGAATTTTCCCACCGTAACCCCGAAGGCGCACTTGAGCGGGTTCATTCTATAACGCTAAAAAATAGCACAGTGATCATTTTCATGGCCTTTTCTTGCTTGGATTTTACCACGATATCGTCCACGTAGTCCTCCAAATTATGATGGAGCATATCATGGAAGATGGTCGTCATTGCCCTTTAGTAAGTGGTGCCTGTATTTTTCAATCCGAAGGGCATGACAGTGTAGTAAAAGTTACTAAGGCTGTCTTTTCTGCGTCCCCTAGGTCCATCTTGATCTGATTGTAGCCGCTGAACCCATCCATGAAGGAGAACTCTTGATGCCTGGATGTGGTGTCGAGTAGAGTATCGACATTTAGAAGGCAGAACTCATCTTTCGGACATGCTTTATTTAGGTTCCTGAAGTCGACACAGACTCTGATCTGACCATTCTTCTTTTTTACTGGTACCACATTTGCCAACTAAGTAGGGTGCTTGATGGGCTAAATGAACCCAGCATGAAGGAGTTTTTCCACCTCAGTCTTAATCTGGAGTTCTAGTTCATGTCGAAACACCTGAGGCGCTTGTTTCATTGGCCGGTGGTTTGGATCGACATTGAGCTTGTGTTACTAAGGACGTATCCAATCCCAGCATCTGGTCGTAAGTCCAAGCGAATACATCGATGTATTCCTTGAGAAGGGAAACCAGTGCGACTCATTCCTTCGAGGTTATTGCTTTGGAGATGAAGGTGATATGAGGGGTTCTCCCTTCAGATGCGAGGTTGATTTCCTCTACTTCCGGTCCTACGGTGCCTGGTCCATCCTAGAACATTTTCGGAGCTAACCTAAGTTTGGTATCTTTGTGTGTTTCTATCGTATTGCATCCTGGGGCTTCAGGGCCGTATGGTGAAGCTTCTGGCCCCGACCTCACGCACCATCATAAGCAGCGGTATACAAAGCGTCCATTGGGGAGTTTGACTCGGATGCATTCTGGGGAAACGCTCCGGCGACGTTTTTGTTTTTCCTTTGGGGAAAAATCTCCTCTCTGAGCGTCTTCCCATTTCGGGATGGTGAGGCCGCGTGGTAAGACTGGTTGTGTGGTTCCCTCCTCAGAGCACATGTCATCAAATAGCTCCGCTTCCGCTATATGAGCCTCGTGATTTTCAAATGGTTTTAAGGTCCCGGCCACGGTGAATACTTTTCTTCCCTCACTAGTATTCATTTTTCCTTTCATGCATTGATGGTAGGTGGATGGTACGATGCTGAACTTGTGCATCTATTTGCGTCCTATCAGGAGGTGAAAAGAGGTATCTGCATCGATCATGTGGAATCGAACCAATGTGGTCACAAACCCAATTATTTGGCGTGTGTCATTACCGAACCCTGCAATGTCCATGGCCTGCGGGATAAGTCTCGCATGGGAGATACCAGTGACCCTGAATGTGGTTAATGGCATGATGTTCAGGGAGGCTCCTTCGTCGAGAAATGCTCTCTTGAATTCCCTTTCGTGGACCGTGGCCGAGACATACAACGGGCGATTGTGCGAATGTGGGACTTGTATGTCTGCATCTGTGAAGGTGATTGTTGATTCAGCCTCTAGAGCAGCACGACAAACGGAACCCCCAGTGGCTACGTAGGCTTGTTGGTAAGTTTTCACAACTTGTAGGATGGCCTTGGTGGCTTCAAGGCGTGCTTTCTCACAGAATCCAACCTGATCAAAGAAGTATCTGAATTTGGTGAGGTTTTTGACCTTTGATGCCATGAATTATATGGTGCTCTTGGACGGATTTGCCATGGTCATACTAGTGGAGGGGCTTTTAGCCATTGGTGGTATGTCTTCTTCTTTGTCGACAAGTTCGATGAGATGAGCCATTACTTCTATAGGTGACAACGTTCTAGGGAGGTCAACAGCAAGAGATGCAATTTTTCCCAAATGGTGGGAAACTATGTGCAGAGAGACCATATTAACAGCTCCTTCGTTATGTCCCCGAAGTTGGCGAGGTATTTCGTCAGCAGCATCGGGCTGGGTTGTGGTCACCAGTTCTCCGTTGGCTATTTTCCTATGGAAGATGCCACGAAGGGCCCAGCAGTCTTTGGTGGCGTGCTTTACTATCTAATGATAAGCACAGTAGTTATATTTGGCCTTGTCACCTTCAGTTGGAGACCTTGTTGGTGGTCGAAGGGTGATTACCTCGTCTCTTACCCATTTTTTGAGCATGGCATATACTTCCTTCATGCTGTAAGGGAAAGGAGCTGGTGCGTCGGTTTCGTCCCTTCTGCGCTTATTATCGTTGTATTCCTGGTTTCGTCCACTTTTTCTTTTCTTGGTTACAGTAGCAGTCATGTAACGATGGGGTGCTGAAGGGCGAGCATCCCAGTGCATCCTTAACGCTATTCTCACATCTTTTGCTAAGTTTTTAGCAACAACCATGAGATCTAAAAATGCTAGGAACGAGTGATTGATGAGGTGAATCCTGTAATCACGGAGCATCCCGTGTATGCAAAGCTGGACGAGACCTTCTTCGGTGGTGTTGTCGTGGAATTCCATGGCGAGATCACGAAGTCTGTCACACATATTTAACCAAGTGCTCATTTTCGCCTTAGTCTTCTCGGGAGAGGGAGATGATGGTAACCTTTTCTGTCACGCTGAAGAATTTTGAGTGGAACATTGATGCCAGCTAAGCCCAGGAACTGATGGAACCGGGCTCCAGATTGGCATACTAGGTGTATGCCCGATCGGTCTGAGATTTGGAAAACTCTCAAAGACGTAAGTTTTCATCCTCTCAATAGGTGCCGAGACTATCGATAAATCTGGCCACATGTTCTTTGGAGTTTCCCCGCCTGCCATCGTTTCTTGCGAACTGTGCATTGTTGTATCCCTCTGGATAAGGGAGACTAGCCAACTTGAGCGGATAAGGAGGTCGAGTGTCTAGAGTTAGAATATGAGGGGTTGATAGAGCTTTTTCCTTCAATAATGATTCCACCTCGGGCAAGGTGACGAAACTAGTGGCGATTTTCTTTTCTACTTCAGGGACAACGCCAGTGGGTGTCGTTCCCTTTTGTGCATTCTGCTAATTGTTAACATAAAAAATGTTGACTAAGGTTCTGATTGCATCGTCCAGCCCAGAGGTGCCGTTTGGTGCCTCTGGGGGAGTTGTCTTCTGGGCCATGGTGGTCAAGGTTTCAATGATGAGGCGATTCTGTTCTTCTAGCCTATGAAAATGCTTTTGATGTCCCTCTATTTGTTCCAATCTCTTTAAGATGTTGAGCTCGACGTCTGCAGCGATGGACTCTTGAGAATCATGAGTCTGTGAGTGAGCCGAATTGAAGCTCAATAGGTTGGCGTTCGACCCGGGAGGTTGGGTTTTGGACTGGGTACCGTTTTGGACTTCCTGGGGTGTCTAGATTTCTTAGGAGGTGGTTGTTCTCGTTCGCTAATCATTCTTGCAAGTATATCTCCCACTGTGGTCGCCAAAATGTGTGAGTTCTTTTTGTGGTGTATGTAAGAGATACAGAGAGATATAATATGCAAGCTTGGATTACTACACGTGGAACAACATATGAGATATAAGTGAGAGCACAATGAGTTAATAAAATAGAATAATAATAATAAAGATAACGGGATCCGGAGAGACTTCGGGTTTAGATGAGAACCGAAGTAGCCCCAAGTGAGAGAGAGAGAGAAAGCAATATGTATCTTCCCGAAGGGTGATGGATGAATATTGGAATAGAACGATGGGTAGGGTAAGACGAAGGTTACAATAAAACAAAGGGTCTTGGTGAGACGAATGATATCTAGGGCGAAGGATGTTAGTAAGACGAATGATGTTTGAAACTGAAGTTGTTAGCGGAGGCGAAGGGTCAAAGTGAGCTCAAGACAATGGGAATGTCTTGTTAATGGCTGAGGGTAGGAACAACTGGTAATCCTTTACTCTGGTGTAGGACTAAGTCGAGTTGGGTTATTGGGCGTATCAAATGAGGCCACTTATTTATACTTGAGGTCGGTGGTGTAATTGCAAAGCTTTGACATGATAGAGCGAAGCCGAGTTGGCATCCTCTTACTGGGCTATTTTTGTTTAAGGTAGGTGGACGATATGGATGGTTTAAATGCTCATGTTTAAGGTAGGTGAAGGTATTGAATGAGATGTTGATCAGTCATGATCTTCGGGAGAAACGAGTCAAATAGAGAAGGTATTGTCCCTCGGTGGCAAGCGAAGGTTGTGGGTTTAGTCAAGGGGGAAGATATGCTATTGGTGCAGAGGTTTAAGCGAGTGAAGATACCTAGGATCATGCCATTGGTGTAGAGGATTAAACGAGGGCGAGTGTCGAGGAGTGCAGATGGTTTCAGCGAGGGAAGGAACCAAGGTATGTTCTATTAGTACAGTCCATTAAGCAATCTTGAAATGACTGAGCACGGATGGTCAAAGGTTTGGACCAGCTTTGCAGCGATGGGCTTCGCTTATTGGTCATGAGGTTGGTTGGGGTAAAGCACGTGTGAAAGTCACGTGTCTCTCTCTCTCTCTTTGGGACCAACCCTAACCTTACCCATGAGGCGCAGGTCAGGGAGATGCCTTCGGCTCTAGCCACCTAACCATGAGTTTTCGAAATCACAGCGGACTTGACCACCCTTAGGTACTGCTTCCGAACCAAGGGTGGGTGTCCGAGAGGTGAGTGTGTTCATATTTAAAGTGTTCTTCCATTGTGGGCTACTTTGGGCCTTCGGAGAATAAGGCTTCAGAGTGGAATCATAGGCTTCGGATTCTGAAGGGAAGCATCAGAGTGGGCTAGCGGGAGCTTCAGAAAGGTGAGGCTTCGGGATGGGCTTATCCGAAGTAGGCTTTCGGTGTGGGCTAGCGGAGGCTTCAGGATGGGTTTATCCAAAGTAGGGCTTCGGAGTGGGCTCGTTGAGGTGGGCCTCAGGGCGAGTTTCTCAGCCGTGAAGTTTCACAATGGGCTCTGCGGGCTTCGGAATAGTGGAGCTTCGGAAGTAGTGAGCTTTGCAAGTGGGCCATTTGAGGTGGGCTAGTTGTTGGTATTGATGGGTCATGTGGAGTCCATAATTAGTGGTGATGTTGTTACATGTGGAGTCGTTGGTGATGTGTTGGTCAAAGAGACGAATACCAAAGATACACTTACTTTGGAATCTATCCAAGAGACGAACACCAAAGAAACCATTACCCCTCTAGTAGGGAGGATTATATCGGAGAAGAGCCTAAATCTTCGTGCTATCCATACAACCATCCATAAATTAAGCATGGAATCCTTCAGGGAATCTCGAAGTCACCGAACTAGAGACGACACCCTACTGTTTACTTTCGAAGAAATACGAGATCTCCAAAGGGTGCTAAGGCAGGCCCCTTAGTCTATTATGTGTCACCACTTGGTGATAAAACCCTGGCTCCCAGGTCTGATACTGGAGGAGCTGCGACTATCGTTCTCTGCTTTCTGGATCCAAGTCCACCGCCAACCACCAAGTTAAATGATAGAAAATAATGCCAGGAAAATAGGGAATACAATTGGAAAAATAGAAAAGGTGGACCTTGATAAGGGAAACTTTCTGTCATGGGCACGATCTATGCGACTCAAGGTCAAAATAGATACCAATCGACCACTCAAAACTGGGTTTTTGTTGATACGATCAAATCTGTCGGATGTGTGGATTCAATTCAAATATGAACGTGTAATACCCTGTATTTTCAATAAGTATCTATGCACAAAGATCTACATACTTCCCTTGATCATATTTGAAATTTCATTTTCGATCGATCAAAGCTCGTTCGAGTGATCGAGAATTCCCAAAGTTCAAGCGATCGAAACCCTACTGACATGAATTTATGATGTGGTCCCCACTTCAATCGATTAAACTTTCTTCAATCGATCAAACCTGACCGAACTAATCTCGAGCGATCGAACTCCATTCGATCGATCGAACTTGTAATCAGTTGTGTTCCTAGGTTTATCGCAAACATTGCCATCTACACTCCTCCCCCTCTATATATATGGTCGTGTTCATGTGTGTTGGGGTTTTACTGAACTTAAAGAAAGTTGAGAGAGTGTGTGTGTGCTTGTGTTTATACATATACACATAAACCTGTATATATACACACTCATATAGATATATACAGTCAGAGAGACAGAGACAAGAAAAAGAAGGAGAAAAAGAAGACAAAGAAAAGAGGAGGAGACAGAGACAGAGACAGAGAGAGATAAGGCAGAGGGGAGAGAGAGAGAGAGAGACCATTGGAGCTCGGAAGCTAAAGCTTAGCCAAACGCGCCCTTAGCAACTTTTGGTGAGTCCCAAACTCACTCGGTAACTTAGTTATAATGTTTTACATATTCTGCATGTTTAAAGAGGATCCAAACATTCCCTAATGTATTCTAGGGATTCACTGCCAGAATTTGGAGAAGACAAAGTTTGAGCGATCGAACTACGTTCAATCGATCGAACACCACTGAGTCTCAATCGATCAAAATGACTTCAATCGATCGAGACCACCTTCACTTCAATCGATCGAAATGACTTCAATTGAGCGAACACCACTGAGTCTTAATAGATCGAAATGACTTCAATCGATCGAGACCACCTTGACTTCAATCGATCGAGAATACTTTGATTGATCGACCATCACTTTCCTTCAAGCTATTGAGATGGCTTCAATTGATCGAACCTGGCAGAACATGAATATGTTCCTTAAGTCTTTTATTCATAATGTGTAGTTGTTTAATTGTTGTTTCATGCTTCTATTATGTGATATTATGGCTTACGGAGGTAATGGGATACGATAATGAGATTGAGATAATATGGTGAGTAATGCAGTCAGGTCGGAACATTAGTAATAATATGATGCAATAACGAGATAAGGATTTGGAGATAATAACCGTGGGTAGCATTGAGTAACTAGTGTTTACGTCAGTGGGTTATTGGTTATCTTGGAGGTTCTGTGAGTCGAGCTGATGATTCGCCCAGGTTGAATCCGATAAGTGTGTAACAAGGATTTAATTAGGATCATGAAAATTATGGGTGCACAGTACTCGCAAGCATTCTTAAAAGAGGTGAACACTAAGAGTTCTTAAAAGCGGTGAACAAGAGTAGATGTGGCATGCCCATGGTTTGTATTTACTAGAGCTATGTATGTACGATACTCGCAAGCGTTCTTAAAAGCGATGAACAGTTAGAGTTCTTAAAAGCGATGAACAAGAGTATTGGTACGACCATAGATTAATCGTTATATGAGAACGATGTATGGGTGCTCGCAAGAGTTCTTAAAAGCGGTATAGTGGTGACCAAGAGCACTGGTATGTTGTGATGATATAATCAGTTTGAGAGAGTCAGTTAGTGTTGGTACAGTCAGCCTTAGAGTTGGTAGACGATGAGAAATGGTTAATGATGTGTCCGAATAAAAGAGGAAGAGATATGATTAGTATCACTGTTATATATAGTTCGTAACTTATAATACGTTATTTCTTTGAGACTATGTTAGTTAGTTCTCAATCAGCTTTCAGTAAGCTGACAGCCTTTATTGCTTGGACATTCTCTGTCTAGACTACCCTATCCCTAACAATGCAGGTGTTGGAACTTACAATAATGACTACAACCCGGGGTTAGATTATACAGAGGATGGCCCCATTGATACCGGTTATACTTGAGAGGAGCACTATGCTGACGACTATTCTTATGCCAGCTAAAGATCTGAAGATAGTCGTATTTAGTTTATTTCTGTTGTTCTGTCGAACTCTATTTTGTTTTAGTTAACGGATACCTGGGCATATGTTATCTCCAGATCTGTTGTGATCCTATGGACCATACTCTGATTTTTGTAATAGATAGAATCGTTTTATATTCAGTTATTTGCTTTTCCTATTTATCTCGTTGGACTAGTACTGTGTGGTGTAAATAATTAGTGACTTTCACCCGTCATTCCCTATAGACCCAAAAAGGAAATTTATTTTTCTCTATTTTTGTTGCTCCGGGGCATGACAGGATTTTTGGTATCAGAGCCCTAGGTTGGTGATACTTTCGTTCACTAAACGATTCCACACCAACTGGTCCTAGTATTTTAAGATCCTTGAGATGAGATATGAGTTTAAGATAAGTTCGTCCTCCTAACGATAGTTAGTTTTCCTTTACAGGTTAGCATTATGGGTCCAGAGTTCCATAAGTTTGTGACTGATGCCTATGGAGGACACGTGATCCATAGGGATATCATGGAGCCAGCTGATTCAGAGTTTTATCATGACCACATACATCAGACATCTAGTCGATATCTAGAGGAGGACATATGGAACGCTCTTTATGTGACCGGGAAGACATACCCTATAGAGATGCGTATGAATACTTACCATTCAGCGAGGATTGGTAGGGATATTTACCAGGAGATTTTACGCTTGATCCAGAGTAAGCTAGAGATGGATGTTATTGAGCTTCGAGCTATTATTGGAGGACCTATCGAGGTAGCTCCAGCAGTAGCACCACTATCACCGGACCGGTACCTGAGGTACCCATCTAGAGGCACAGGAGCAGCCTGAGGAGCCAGAGTTACCAGAGACCGAGCCGATAGTAAATGCCGACCCAGAGGAGGATCTCGTCGAGAACATCGAGCCTGTCGAGGATGACGAGGAGCCAGAGGAGGACTTAGAGGAAGACCCAGATTTAGGTGATAAGGACGTTATGGCCAGAGGGGATGACATCGTAGGAGATGAGGGAATAGAGGACATTGCAGTTGAGCCTGAGGTAGAGGACATTATTGCTCTAGAGATACCCGTGGGGTTTGATTTACCAGCAGGATATATACTACATATGGCAGTCGAGTGGGTAGCATCGATGGTTGCATAGCCAGCTGGAGTTCCAATAGTACAGTTGCATTAGCAGATGCTATGGCCCTAGTTGGGAATTTTGTCGAGTTGTTCGTCGATGTTGCCAGCCAACTTTCGGTGTCGAGGATATGGAGGTTGACGACATGATTGTTGAGGATTGGGATATATGAGTGGTAGTTGGAGGAGTAGTAGCACCAGCAGAGGCCGATCAACCTATGGAGATGGATATTGCACCAGAGGTGAGGCACCAGCAGGAGGATCGGATGACGACGACTTTTGAGTCAGGATCTGTAGGGTTTAGCTTTTGTTAGTTTATATTAGGGCATGTTGTCCACCATATTTTTGGGAGCTTGAGAGATAGCTATTTGACCATAACTTTGTATAGATGTTATCCTTAGTAGTAGTATTGTAATAGCTGACCTTAGCACTGTGTTTTGTTTTGTCCCATGTGGTACACAGTTTGACTAGTGTGTAATATACGGTATATCTTTTGGTATACATCCAAGCAGTATTTTTTTACTATTGATTGTATATTTGATTTAGATGTATAGTTTAGTAGAACTGTTAGTTCTTGCTGCTTCTCGCTCTATCTTGTTTTCATTTTCATGAGAGGACTTTCAGCTGATCATTTAGTCTCTTGTAGGCAGCACTCGTTATCATCATGGTTAGACCAAGGAATCAAGCACGGTTGGGAGCCCTTATTCCGGAGGGAATGGATCCAACGGGAGTTTTTGAAGCTTTCATGCAAAGGATGGAGCATGTGGGAGATACCTATATTCACTCTACTCACCAGAGACCTATTGCACCACCGCCACCGAGACAGGCGGGCGATAAGCTACTAGCAAATTTTTGTGGTTTACGTCCCGAGAAGTTTGATGGACTTACAGAACCATAGCAAGCCGAATAGTGGATAAGGGAGATGGAATTAATCTTTGAAGCACTAGAGTGCAGCGAACAAGAGAAACGTCGCCTTGCTACGTTGCAGCTCACTTTTGCTACAACAGCCTATTCGGAAGCCGAAAGAGCTACGATAGGAGCTGAAGCTATAAGGAGAATGCCTTGGGGGACATTCCGAGAAGGATTTCTGAAAAAGTATTTCCTAAAGGATGAGAGAGATCAACAAGAAAATAACTTTCTAAATCTTGTTCAAGGAAGATGGACTGTACGGGAATATACAACACAATTCGAGCATCTATCCCGATTTGCCCAGCATATGATAGACACTCCGCAGAAGTAGGTGAAGAGATTTCACCAAGTATTGAACCCCCACCTCAGACATATGATGGTTGGTCATCTGAATCACTTATTCGAAGGGATTGTCAAATTTGCTTCAAGATTAGAGAAAGACGCCTATCCAGCACAACAACCATAGATAAATCGATCTCAGTCATTGAGGGGATTTCAGTCAAGGAATTCTCAGACCCAACCGCCAAGGAATACCCAGAGTTGGAAACCTTAGAAAAATTTTCAAGGGAACAAAAGAACCTGGGAAGGAACCAAGAAGCCACAAAAGGGCTATACTTGACCCCAGCAATATCGCCAACAAGGACCACAGCTGCAGGCATTGCTAACAGCCCCACCAACCAACATCGGAGGATGTTTTAATTGCAGAAAGCCAAGGCACATAGCCAAGTTCTGCACAGCCCTCAGGGTTAACCACCGAATGGATCTCACCTGTCAAAATTGCAATAAGTCGGGACATTTGAGCAAGGATTGCCGTTCACCACGAGGAAGGTACTATGGAGCACCAGTTTAAGGAATTCAAGGACCCCTAGATCAGACAAGGATGAATGCTATCATCCCAGCAGGAACAAGCTTTAATGCTGATGAGCAGCAACATTTGGAAGGTACGCTTGTACTCTTTCATAGTCCAGTTAAAGCTTTATTTGATACTAGAGCTGCAAGTTCATTTATTGCTATTAAGATCGTATGTCAGTTGGGTTTAAAACCTCAGACACTTGAGCCAGTACTTAATGATGTATCGCCGTGGGGATTTATGTTAAGCTGGGTAAAGTATGTAAAGATTGCCCATTGACCTTGGGAGATAGGAATCTTCCAGCGAACTTAGTAATTCTGTCAATGTCAGAGTTCGACATTATCCTAGGGATGGATTGGTTGACTAAGTACAGCGCCAACCTGGATTGCCCTACAAGGGCGATTATATTTCCGATACAAGGAAGACCGACGATTAGATTTCAGTAACAGACGACGAGCGACATGTTCTTGACAAGTGGTTTAGCTATAATCAGTAGTAACAGTACGGAACTTAAGATAGATCAGATTTCTATTGTACAAGACTTTTAGGATGTATTCCAGGATATTAAAGGACTTCCACCAAAAAGAGAAATAGACTTCTGCGTGGAACTAGTACTTGGAACGTTACCGATATGTATAGAATGGCACCAACTGAGATGTTGGAGCTGAAGAAACAAGTCCAAGAACTTAAAGATCTAGGATTTGTGCATCCGAGTACGTCACCTTGGGTAGCACCAGTTCTGTTTGTGAAGAAGAAAGACGGAACACTTCGACTCTGCATAGACTACAGAGAGTTGAACAAGGTTATGATCAAAAATAGATATCCACTTCCTCGGATAGATGACCTATTCAACCAGTTACAAGGATCAAGGATTTTCTCTACGATCGATCTACGATCCGGATATCATCAACGTTTAGTTAAACCAGAGGATGTATCAAAGGCTGCATTCAGGACAAGATATGGGCATTACGAATTTTGGTCTTGTCTTAAAATCCATAGGAATGCAAACTTTGTTGCACATAATAGCCCAATGGGCAATGAGCTATAATTTTTCGGGGCCTATCCCGGTTGATGATGTTCGTCAGCATGTCTTCCAGAAATATCATCAAGGGGGCTGATGGTATTTTGCTTGTGTTTTGTTCGCTTTTTTTTTTAATGCAATTTGTCTTCTAAGCAAAAAAAAAAAAAAGTACAAAAAATATGAACACCCCCCCCCCCCCCCCACACACACACACACACACACACCAAAAAAAAAATTCTACAAGACAACTAAATATGATACATTCAATTTCTTGGTCTCAAGTTATAGTAACAATATATCATTTTGTTGTACCTTCAGTGTCAATCAGTATTAAATTTTCTAATGTGTCATTTGGTAGTAACTTTTATTTGTCATTTACTAGTTACAATTTTATAATTGGTAGTAAAAAGTTTCAAATACTATAACTAAGATGTATATATCATACAATACGAGAAGATTTGTTGAGTTTTTGTGTTAATTTTTTTTTTATAGCATTAGCTTAATTATATCATCTACGTGAAAAATATGTATAAATATACTCCCCAAAAAAATATACACTCTCGTAAACTTGACTTAAACACCCACTCCCCCAGTCTAGAACATGACGCTACGGCTATGCTTCTATAAAGAGAAGTGATTCTTAGAACCCTAAATGCATAAAATACTTTTCTTATTTATATACAAACCCACTAAGTATATTTTGAACAAAAGTATTTATTTGTTCTCCGTATTTATTTATAAGTTCAAAGCGCTACCTCAAAAAAATTTATAATTTTACTATGTACAAAAAAAACTTTTAGTTATCTTTCACTTGCACCCATACCTTTTAATTTTCTTTTAGTTCAACTGCTGAATTTAATTTGTCTTAGTTTTAAAGAATGGATTTTGTTTTGTGTGTCAAAATATCAAACTTAATAAATATACAATATTCAATTCTAATGGACTCTTTCTATACGCCCCAAAACTTTAGAATCTTCAATATGTCCCCGCGCTCATCCCCATTTCGTGTTTCTAAATGTAAGAGTTGGTTTAAAAATAATATATATATATATATCAAAGATTCTCTAAAGATGACCACTTCTCTTTATTAAAGAGAGGACCTCTGTTTTGGCCGTTGGATTGTATTTAAAAACTGTAAAATGACAAAATTGTCATTAATGAAAACACGATTTGACGGCCAAAACAGAGGTCCTCTCTTTAATAAAAAGAGGGCGCCCTCTTTAGAGCCTGACTGATATATATATATATATATTTATATATATATATATATAATAAAACAAGGAAATAAAAAGAGCAAAAATTGTATTAGAATGCTTATTCAAAATAAGTTGAAAATAAAGGGAATATTGTAGTTACAACTGCAGAAAATGCATTAGAAGAGATAATTCCAAACACACCCTAAGCCATGGTCATAACAACTAATAGTACAGTTTCGTAAGCATATATGTAATTAAGGAGTTCCATTGCTCAAGAATATATGTCGTAATTACCATAACAAAAACTTAATACCCCAATTTAGAGCCAACCATCATAGTCATGCCACGTCCCGAATCCTTTTGACATAGGAGCGAAGCTCAAGGTCCTACATGGACCAATCCAAGTAAAGCAGAGGCAAGAGCGATATATCCTAGGTGGAACCGGTCACGATTAAAGAGTCAAAATTGACTAATTAAAACCAAAATTTGATTAAACGGGTCAGTGGGCACCCCTGAATCTCTAGACAAGAAGGGAAAAGCTTTGGGCACAACTTTTATACCACCCAACTTATACAACCTTATGTGGCAGCTTATGTGGCATAGTGGGGGCCACAACTTAACCCAACTATCTAACCTATCTCCTAACCCAAGACCAACCCGGTCAAAACCCACCCCCCCCCCCAAAAAAAAATCTGATTTCATTTTCCCTCCATCTCTCCTCACCCCTGCGCCATTCACCAAAACCCACCCCCTACCCAGATCTGTCCCTCTTCTCTCTCTTCTCACTCTCCCCCACAGATCTGTCCCTCTTCTCTCTCTTCTCACTCTCCCCCACAGATCTGTCCCTCTGCTCTCTCTCTTCTCACTCTCCTGCGAGAAGGCAGCGACCCCGACGAAGGCAGTGACTGTGAACGGGGAGACGACGGCAGCGACGTCGGCTGGAAGAACCGGGAGACGAAGGCAGCAGTCTCTCATCCTCCCCCTCACGATCTGTCATCGACCCTCAGGTATACTTCAAATATGGTTTGCAATTAGGGGTTTTGAATTAGGGGAACAATTGATCTTGCACATGGGTTGAATTTTGAAGATTTGTTACTTTCGTTGGCAGTTGAAAATCTTTAATCTTTAACAACTTCTTACTGTTTTGTGCAAGTGATGTGGTCCCATGCCATGGGGAAAAATTGCTCTGGGTCAATAGGGGAAGGTTTTTTTTTTTCCTTCTCTTAGCAATATATGTATATTTATATATATGTATATAATAAGTCCACTAGTGGCCTGAATGCTTTGTATCATTGTCTTAGAAACTAGTGGCCTGAATGCTTTGTATCATTCTTGGTTACACAAATATTTAGTTCACCCAACCTATCTAAAACAAAATCACACTGTTCTTGAAATTCAGCTGCAACATCCGCAATTTCAAAAAATGACTTACACATAAGATTGTAGCGACGTCCTGCATCAGTAATGCTCCAGTCACTATAACTGACCCTGACTTTTGTGTGCCGCCTTTTTATGTCTTTTCGCCATTTCCTTAGAATGTATTTGGTTGGAATGGAATAAATTCCTTCCAACATTAGCACAGCAAGCGCATGACGACACAATATTCCTCGAAACTCAAATAACCGACAAACACACTTTATATCACATTCCTCCCCTTCTTCTTTGACCAAACAAATCTTGAATTTTACCTTCCTCATAGTATCCCCAATTAAGAGATCTTCTGAGACCTCATATTCTGAAAGTGCACCATTATTGCTTAAGTTCTGTACGTAACAATACATCTTCCCTGTTAACTCCGCCTGAAACTCCTTAAATTTTGCAGTTGTATAAACGTCTTGGAATTGCTTTTCCATGGCATATACACTCACCGTGGGGATCCATGAATTGAAACATATAACATCCGCATCATTTTCCTTTTTAACCTTATCAGCTAGTGCATTCTCGTATTGATCCACGAACTTCTTTAAACTAGTCTTCGAGTTGACATACTTGTCAAAAAAGGCATTCATGCTCTCACTACGTTGCGTGGTTGACATTCCTGCCCAAAAACAATCTTTCACAAAACAAGGAACCCATCGCTGCCTCTCAATGTATAAACCATTCAACCAGTCATTGTTATGAAGTTCATACCTTTCAATCAAACCCTTCCAACCCGTTTCAAATTCATCATGAGTCAAAGAATCGTACACAACTTTTGCCAAAAAAAACTTAATTTGCTCATACTGCTTGTAACCACTTAATTTTTCTGGTATCTTCTTCATTATATGCCATAAACACCACCTATGTCGAGCATTTGGGAAAACAATTTGTATAGCATTTCGCATGGCTCGATCTTGATTAGTGATGATAGCAGGTGGAGCCCGACCAGACATACAAGCAAGCCATGCCTTAAACATCCATGTAAAAGTCGCGGTATCTTCATTTGATAGCAACCCACACCCAAACAACGTAGATTGGCCATGGTGATTGACTCCTACAAATGGTGCAAAAGGCATGTCATACTTATTGGTCAAGTATGTTGTGTCAAAAGTTACGACATCACCAAACTCCTCATATGCTGCCCTTTGTCTCCCATCTGCCCAAAATAAATTCTTTAGTCGATTATCTTCATCTAAATCCAACAAATAAAAAAAATTAGAAACGGTAGCTTGAACATGCATGAAGTAGCTCTGAAGTGCACTAGCATCACCCTCTCCAAACCTCAACCGCCGTACTTTCTCAACATAATTCTGACAATCTTTCTCCGAAAAAGCCAATTGTTCATACCCCCCAGCTTCAACTGCTAATGCTTGAAAACTCTTGCACGGTCTTATCCCAGATCTATCGTTAAGCTCAAGTTTTCTCTTCGCATCATTACTTATTACCCTATTGCTCCGATGGTACCTTGTTTTTCCTGGACTTAACACATGGTTATGGTTAAGCAAAACTTTTCTAATAACCCACTTTCCATCCGGGACTACTAGCAATGCGGTGATCCTAGCTTCACAATTTGTTTTTGATATCGGATATGGCTTTAAAGAATTCTTTGATATGCACTTTGAAGTGCCATTCCGAGTGCATGTAATCGTAATATTTCGCATCACCCCATCAAGGTCTTTCTTGGAAGTCCTCTTGGACATAGCAAAGCCCATGTGGTTACCATAACGTCTATAGTACCCAATTAACTCATCCAGACTATCAAAACTCATATCTGCCTTAGGCTCCTCAACCTTGTCTTCTACATTCTCCCCAACCATAACCACGTCTTCATTGTCACATACTTGAGCAATCGTGGTATCGTTGATTTCCACACTTGAACCAGTATTACAAGTTTCCTCTTCCATTCCTACAAGTGCAAGCATCAACATATTAGGGGGCCACCAATAAACCAATAACCATTCTTAGGACAAATTACAATATGACATTTCCTGAATTATTTTTATAGTTACATTTGATAATTATTTTTATTTTTATATTTACATTTGATAGTTACATTTGATAATTATTATTTTTATAATTATTTTTATAGTTTCATAAGCCAATATGACAAATATTGGAGTAATTTTTTTTCAGTGTGTAAGATAAGATAATTTTTTTTTTCAGTGTATGGTTGAACAAATAGTGGAATAAATTTTTTTTTTTTTGGATAAGATAAAATTTTCTTTCAGTGTATGGTTGAGCAAATAGTGGAGTAAAAATTTTTTTTTTTTGTGTGTATGGAGGCCATTTTTTTGGTAGATAATCTGATCTCTCATGAATCCACCTGCTATCTCCCCTTTTCCATGCTTTAAGCTTATCACTTGTTGCCTAACTGTTTGGTAACTTTTAACCTTAAGCAATCCATGTTAATGTGCTAATATGACCTAATTTAACCATAGGATTGGGGATTATCCAACAAGAGTGTAGATAGATTATTAGAAGTTGAAAAGACCTAATTTAACCATACCTGAGGTGGATGACAGATCTTGAGGAGGAGGATGATAGACCGCGACCGCTGCCTTTGTCTCCCGGTCTTCCCAGGACGTCGTTGCTGTCGTCTTCCAGTCGCCGTCTTCGTCTGTAGAAGAGAGAGAAATGGGGTGGAGAGAAGAGAGAAATAGGGATTTAGAAGAGAGTAAGTTAGGGATTTGGTAGATAAAAAAAAAATAGAGATAAACCAAGAGAGAAGAGGGACAGATCTGGGTAGGGGGTGGGTTTTGGTGAATGGCGCAGGGGTGAGGAGAGATGGAGGGAAAATGAAATCAGATTTTTTGGGGGAGGGGGTGGGTTTTGACCGGGTTGGTCTTGGGTTAGGAGATAGGTTAGATAGTTGGGTTAAGTTGTGGCCCCCACTATGCCACATAAGCTGCCACATAAGGTTGTATAAGTTGGGTGGTATAAAAGTTGTGCCCAAAGCTTTTCCCAGACAAGAATCAAGGGTGAAATCGTCAATTATAATATTGTATTTTTTGGTAATAGAAAGGTGTCCAGTTTTAAACAAAACATACAAAGTGTTATTGTGGTAATGGATTATGTACAAGCCAAAGAAGTCATAAGCACTTAAGTGAAATTACCTAATTGGGTACGTTAACAAGAAAATTTAAAAATTCTAGCTAGGGACATTCCACAAACAGATTGAAAATTTTATACACCTAAACCCAAAATCTTAACACAAAACACCGGAAGTACCTTTATGATGAAGCCCACAGCTCCTTATTGAAGAAATCAAAATAAATAAATAAATAAATAAAATTCCCTTTTGGTTGAAAGAAATGAACATTTACCTCCAAAACTTTTTCAGCATATAAAGACTATAAAACTGTCTATTCTCCTTACTATCTGGAAATTACCTAAAAACCCCTTGTCTAGTATTTTAACCAATTTAATTGTTCTCACTTCTCAACCTAAATCCCAGCTTCAATCCAACACTGTAAGCTGAAGAATTCAGATTAGATTAACACTTACTTCAAACTAGAATATTAACTAGCAACTCATCGAGATTATTTTGCATTTTACTATATTGATCAATTGAACGCTAGAACTTAAATAAGTAATGTACGTAAGTAAGTGTTACCGAGTAAAAGATCATCAGAAATTGGAAAATCAATCAGCCAAAAGGTCACCGAATCGTAGAGTAGATCAAACGATGATCGGCAAGACTGGTAGATTAGTTAGTTAACTACGTCAATAAACATGGTGATCTAACAACATGGTTGCAGTGATTGAAATTGTAATCTCTCTGTTAATACCAACAATCAAGCCAGATGGATGGTTTTACATCAAGGCTGGCACACTAGCACGAACTAGTACAAATATGTCAAGCACTAAAGTGCAAGTGCTGATATATTTGAAATTCATTAAGGCTCTGTTTGGTTCATGGATTTCGCGAGGGAAAAGAAAAGGGAAGGGAAGGGAAAACAAGAAGGAAAATTAGTTCCCTCGTGTTTTCCTTCATGCTTAAATAACGTTATGAATTAAAAATGCATAAATATAATTGTTAGATATGGAAAACGGAATGGAAATGATTCACTGCATCCAAAATGTTTAATACATTTCTCAACATATTCCATTTTCTTTCCTATTTTCTTTATCGTATTCCTTGTTAACCGAATAAAGGAAAATGTTTTCCTCTATGGTTTTTTTTCCCTCACTAAATCCAAGATTCAAACAAAGCCCAAGGAAAACAAATCTTTAGCTCTAGAGAAAGCTGAGAAGGCACAATATTGGAATAAGCTTAGAAACGCAATTGAGACCCCAACTTCAGAAGACAGAAGTTTCAGCCTCCAATTGCTTTGGAGCTCCTAATATCAAATTTATAAAAACATTCTTCTTATTTAAAGTTAGGGATGATGTATCAACTGAGCTAAGAAACAGGGAAAGAACTTGAACAAGGATGAAATGATATGTACACAGAAAAAAAATTGTTGCACAAACTATCTTATTATCCTCTTGCCTAATTTTCAATGAGCTAAACACTCCTAGGCTAAGTTTGGCCCCATTTTGGTACTTCTTTTTTATTGCACAATTTCATGTTAATTCATTTGGTAACTAGTTTATGAGCTTTGCAAAAATTAAACTTAGGGCTTTTAAAAGCTTTCATGTTAATTCATTTGGTACTTTTTTTTTTTTGCGGGGGGGGAGGAGCTTTTAAAAGCTCTATTCTAGAGCTTTTAAAATAGAGCTTTTAAAAACTCAAGATTGCTTTTGGTTTCATGATGTCTTTTTGAAGAGTAGTGTGTCAATTGTATAAAATTATCAAACAACTTAGTAATAAATTTCATAAGCTCCTTTTAAAAAGCCACGTGATGGCCAAACTAAACCTTAGTCGCAGTTTATAACTTCATCATCAGCTCAGCACACCAAATCGTTACGTATAATTATGAATGCCACTTAGCACCCCTACAATTTAAAGATAAGCTCAAAACTTGGATCCAAAAATCTAGCAACACAAACAAAATTCATGAAGAGTACTATAGAATCTGTACACTAGGTTTTCTACTCTTAGAATAAAGATTGTTCTATTCCTAGTGAACTTACGTTGAAAAACTTAGGTACTACTAATAGCTTTTAGTTCCTTGTTTCAAATTTCCATATACAATTCAAGCGTTAAATTCAACTCTATCAAGTCCCTTCTTTCCATTCTAGCCATTCGCGTTGCACGAACAAATAGGCGTATCTTGCTGAACAGCTTGCTTGTTTCAAATCCATGCTTGTGACCTTGAACCTTACGGCTTTCCCTTGCTTTGTGCTTCATGATGGTATGTACGAAAACACAATTAATACCAATTCTATAACTCAGACCTAATTATCATATTCCGATGGTTGATGTAAGATAATGACAATCTGCCCTTTACATGTTTCCTCATTGTCTTCTAATTTTGTGACTGCATATAATATGTCGGATGTTTTTCATGCTTCATCTTTGCACAAACCCTTGCTACAAGAATTTAGAACCACTCTGAATAACCAAAAACTTTACTCCGGATTTACAAATAAATACAGGCTATACAGCTTAGAGATTAGTATGTTATAATTTGCATGATGGCTAGCTAGTAACTGGCAATTAATCGAAAGGGAAACTCGAACAAAGCAAGCAAGTATACCGTTATCACCTAAACAACGGCGTATATTTCTACTAACAATTACAAAGTTCGTTAGATGTTCTAGACATGATAGCTGATAGTATCTTATTAGAACTCATCTTCATAAAACTAATGATGAAACATAGTCAAAGCATTACTAATAAATTCTACATAAATATAAACTGAATTTAAAACTGGGAGAAAAAAATGTACCATTTCTGGAGAAAATATGCTGAATTCCAGCTTCACAATGAGTCGTAATAAAATAGAGGTGATTTGGGGTGTATGTGTGTGTGTGTGTGTCTATACTGTATAACTTCAATGATGCAAGTAGTTTGATTCAGACATTTTCTGCAATACTCTCGGAGAAAACCAAACCACACAAAAATGAGTAATGATTGGGTCACTAACAACTTTCACAAATAAAATCCACTAATAATCTCTCTCTCCTGTGTGGTTTAAACATTACCCCCAAAAAGTGTACATTCAAGAAATAGTAAAGAGAGTTCATTCTTGAAACTAAACTACCCAATGCAAAGGGTACTACTACTATACTTCCACTTCTTCCCATTCTCCCAACTAATGAATTATTTTTATTACTCCTATTTTTTTTATTTTTTGGAGAGCAAGCTTAAATTCATTAATAGAGGCTGAAGTTCACCAATTAGGCAAATGACCCAGCAGATAAAATAGTTCCTTGCCCCTCCCCAAAACAATAGAACCTCAAAATCAAAATCCAAAATACATCCAATGAAGACCCAGACTTTTCCAAATTCTTGTGAAGTCACCTCTCAATGTAACAAGTTCTTCCAATTAGACTATCTAAACTTCCCTCGGAAACCATAAAACTGTTTCTTCTCCGACTCTGGGGAACTAAATCCTTTTTTCTGAGACATTTCAAACCCCAAAAACCGAGGTACCCAAAAATCAGCTTCCCTTCCCAATGCCCTGTGCCACCATCCCCAAATTAGCCTCTTCTGGCCTTCCTCAACATCTCCAAAAAAAGTCAGAAATCATCGGAAACCAAGGAACCACCCAATCAATCCCACGACTTATCGACTGATGCTGCGCCCTCATTCGCCTCTTCAAAGCCCAATCCGCCGTCTTGAGGATTATTGCTATATGAAGCGGCAGAATGCACCCTTGAAAACCGAATTACAAGGGGAGTTTGCCTAGGAGTTAACAACCAATCCCATAATTAGGTGATGTGGGACAGGATCCTAATAATCCACCAAGCTCCACAACCAATGCCGGCCCATCTTCCTAGCTGGATGATTTTGCGGGTCCCACCTCGGGTAGTAGCCCTCCCCAAAGGTGGGGACGGCCGCTGAACAGCATTCCATACTATATACATGATGCCTGTTCTAATACAATTTGTTATGAACATGAACCCACTACTAAGTGTCTGCTCTAATACGATTACGATTTGTTATGTGTGGGTATTAAGTGATAGACCACTCAATATTATATGAGGAAATTCACTCACCTTTCACAAGCACACCAAGTGGACATTCAAACCACCCCCACCCCAAAATATATATATATATATATATAATAAATAAATCAACCAACTGAAATGTATAGCCCCAATCCTAAAACACAGATACAATACGAACTCAACAGTGACCAAAACAAAACATGACCAAAAACCAAATACACATCCCAATGATTCCCTGAATCGGCGATGAGTAGAATTCGGATGAGTGAAGGAGGATCTCCATTCAAAATCAAAATCAACAAACCTGGCCAGTCTCTGCCTCGCCGGCCACCGCTTCTCTGGCCATTGTCTGTTCGACCACCGCCTCACCGGCCATCGTCTCACCTCTCTCTCTCTCCTTGTAACGTTCTCTCTCTGTGAGACTCTATACAAATGTCTGGGGTATTTTGGTCCAAAGGAGTTGATGGGGTTAAGTTAGGGCTAGCAAATTCAGCCCATCCCTTGGAGCCCGCCCAAAATAGCCCGAAAGGATCTGAAGTCCGGCCTAGTTTTATTTCCAAAGCGGGCTGATTTCCGGTTTGCTTATAACAGTTGAGCAATGAATCGGGCTTTGGCCCAAATTAATTGCCCGTCAACAAGCAGCCCAATAAACAGAGCGAATTCATTTTTGGGATGCAAGAAGTCTCCTCTCCCTCTTCCTCTAAACCAGACCCCTCCTCTCTCTCTCTAATCTCTTCACCTACCTAGATTAAGACCCTTATTTCTTTTCACTTCTCTCTCTCTCTCTCTCTCTCTCTCATCTTCTTGGGACTACAAAATAGAAAAGGGGAAGGTGGATATTCAATTCAATAAATCTGGGTATTTTTGATTGTACTAGCTATGGTGAGTATCAGTAATTTAATGGGTTTGTGTCTCAATGTGATTTTTATGATTTTCCTTTTTGTTTCCTTGGCTTCTAAAATCAAGTTTTCATACTTAGAATGTACTCATTTTTATGGAAATTTTGTTTGAAGTTTTTCTATTTTTTTTTTTTTTTAAAGTTTTTTTTTTCAAAACAAAATTCCATATTGTTTCTGAGTTAATAATAACTTGCGGGATGGTGTCTTGTTATGGCTAGGCATTAGCAATTTATTCATTTATATTTTTTTTATTAGTCAAACAGGCGTATCTAGCATTGGCAGAATAGTAAGGGGGGGTCATACCCTACCCTGACAATAAACAGGTTAATGAGCCATACTCGGTCGGGCCGATAACACGTATAGGCCCTTCTGAAACTAACCCGTTTCAGCCCGACCCGACCCCGCATAAGCTCGCCCATTTGCCAGGCCTAAGTTTTATATCATAAAATGGGAGATAAGTAAATTGTTTATTTGAAAATTTAAAAAACTAGATACACATCGGGTGTGTTTGATAACTTAATTACGTGATGAAAATGAAAATTTTCAGCATTTAATTTTTTTAGTGCTTTTGATAATGTACCAACTTAATTGAAAAAGTAGTAAAAAAATCCACTGAAAACGTTCAATGAAAATTTTCTACTGAAAATAGTATATTTTAGTTCTTGAAACACTATTTTCAATATTATAAATACAAATCACTTAAAATTTTCAGTACATAAATTCAGCACTTAATTTTCAGTACTTAATTTTGAGTTTTCTCAAACGCACCCATCAAGAGTTAATTAATTGAAATTATATTTTTACTCAGCATGTCTGTACTCTACATTTTTAATACTATAGTATTGTCATGTTGTATCTTGTATCCGTGCCACAATAGGTCAGCAGATTTGAAGTAGTTCAGGTGACGATTATGGTTCCAAACTAGCCCTATATCTGGAATTTTTCTTCAATGGAAGAGTAAATTAAGTAATGTTTTGCTTTTCAGATTTGGTTTCAAATATTTTGCCAATTGTACCACATACTGTGTTATAATGATATCATCAAGACATCAACACTGCCACAATATATTATACAACTATTAAATTATTTGAAATCTATTTTTGGATTAGTTAAGCATAGCATTATTCTTAGCGGAGATGAATGATGATAGAAGTGAATGCTGTTGTGTGATCACTTCCATCTAAATATATGCCAGTTGGCACTAGTTGTTACTCAAGGTTGATCTTTCCTAATGTAGAAAATGGTGAATCAAAGACTATCCAAAAATAAAAATCATTTGTTTTGACTTTTTATAACTGTTTTGAACTTTTCAATAAATATATCCTTGGTTTAGTGTTCCATGGAAACTTATTCCATATGTTTACCTTCAAAGTTCAAAATCAGCTATTACTTTTGGACAACTTCAATAAAATAGTACCACAAGTTCTTTCAGCCTTTATCTTTCTTTCCTAAATTTCACTGTTAAGTAATTTCTTGCTTTCAGCACTTGAATCTTTCATTTAAAAGAAAAAGAGACAAAAACTTTTATTAAAAAAAAAAAAACAAAACAAAAAAAAAAAAAACCTCCTATTCTGTGGTTTACATTGGGAGCTGACACCTCATTGACGTGTGATGACATATCATTGTTACTATTCGTTTGGTAAGTCCGTGATTACATATGTGTGTATGAATACGTGTAATCCGTATCATTTTAACCTGCTCTACACTACACCCAATCATTTCTTGGGAGAGCGGAGACCAATAAGAGTAAAAAAAATTGAGAGACACTCAAAGATAAAACTTTTGGAACGCAATTCAAAAGATGTGTCTATATCTCATATCACTGGATCCTATAATGACACACGAGAGATTTAGTGATATTACAGGAAAGAAATAGACACATCTCTTGAATTGTGTCCTAAAAATGAGAGTATATCTTTGAATGTGTCCCGAAGATTATCTGACAAATGAGATAGAGAAGTTTCTTACTTAGATAGTTTTGCCCACTGTTATTCTGCCACCAACAAAGTTTTCATTTGTAGTAGTTTAAACTTTTGTCCTCTCTCTCTCTTATACGCGCACTTCACGTCTTGTTTAGTTGGTTAAATATAGGTAGGGTTGTACTCGAGCTGAGTTTTTCGAGTTCGAGCCGAGCTTTAACAGTTGACATTATACTTAAGCTTGAGCTTGGCTCATTTATTATCGAGCTAAGCCGAGCTTAGTTGTTATCGAGTCGAGCCGCGAGCACTTATTGAGCGGCTCAACTTGTGTACACCTCTAGTGTAATACCATGTATTTTCGTTGTACCTTTATACCTTTTTGATATAAATAAGATTCAGTATGCTTGTCCCTACCTTTCCTATAATTTTGATTTCAATCGATCGAACTCATCTTAATCAATCGAGAGTTTCATTTTCTCAATCGATCGAACCTACTTCGATCGCTTGAACCTCTGCCGACCTGAATTGATGACGTGTTTCTTTTCTCGAGCGATTGAACCCATCTCAATCGATCGAACACTGTATTTTCAATATACATGTTTTGCCACCTGCACCCTCTCCTCTCCCTATATATATATATATATATATGTATCACTCTCACACACACACGAGTTTTGAAAACTGAGAGAGAGTTAGAGAGAGAGAGAGATATATATAGTTTATATATATACACACTTATATATATATACACACACCCGTATATATTTATATATATACACAAACATACACACACACACACACTCTCTCGATTTTAGAGAGAATAAGAAGAAGAAAAAAAGGAGCAGAGGAGAGGAACAAGAGGACAGAGAGAAGGAGAAAGAGAAAGACAGAGAGAGGAGGAGACACCCCCAAACCACCCGCGACCACCCCGAGCTTACCGGTGTCACCATCTTTACCGGTGAGTGTCTATACTCACTTAGTAGCGTAGATATGTATGTTTATATGTGTTTCGGCAAGAAAGAACGGACCCTGAACGTGCATGAATGGTCCAGTTCAAATTCTGAAATCGTACTGCGTTCAATCGATTGAACAGCGATCGAACCTAGCTTAACCTCAATCGATCGAAATGACTTCCATCGATCGAGCATATCAAAGTGTTAAATGCTTAGTTGTTTTATACCTGATGAACTATTAATCTATTTATGATTATGCGTTGATGTTGGAGGTTGTATTGGAATAATACACACTGTGGACACGCAGAATCGGACCACTTCTCTTGTTTGAGATTGTTTTGAAATTGATTTGAATCAAGGAAAGAAAACGAAAGGTCTGTTGAAAACAGATACAGAGTCGCCACTTGGTCTTTAAGGAACCAAGAAACCTAATTTTGACTCACCCAAGCGGATAAGGGCACCAGCCCTTCATAACCAAAGAACTTGGTTCGAGGTTTTGGTACGAGAGAGGAAGGAGCCTTTGTCGCGACTAAAACACCCTCAACTCGCCCCGTCTTTCGACGGGCCTCAATTAGCATCCAAATAATCATCTTATACTATGTTTGGTTCGACAAATAATACTATGATAGTATATTACATCACATAAGAAACTTGAAATGGAAGATCTAAAGATAAAATATCATTCATAAGATCTAAGTCAACCATCACACAATGCAAAGTGAAAGATCACACAAATAAACCTAGGAAAAATCGTCTAATCATGTATCAAATAATCAAGACTTCCTAATCTAAAGGGGGACATGAATTGTTATTGAAACAAATAAACAAAGAAATCAAAATATGCTTAGCAAGCTAGTATGATGCATGTTAATCTTTGAGAAAAGAAGATCTCTCAATCCCCGGGACGGATGAGAAAGGATGATTAGATCAAGGGGAAGCATGAACGTGTGATCATTATCGTTCCTTATAATCTTCTTAGATTAGGAGTCACAAAAGCCCCAAATCTTGCATGGATGCAATGTATGATCCTAAAATGTGCAAAGGTTGTAGTGTGTTTTGTGTACATGGATTTCTAGAATGACTTAGAAGTCTATAATGTGTATGAATGAATGAATTAAATCAACATGAGATATGTCCAAATGTAGTATGAACTACTTCCTAAGATATGAACTAATTTGGAATGCATATAAGCATCAAATCAAAGAATGAAAGTTAAAATGTGCTTGCTGTGAATAGTGGACAGAACAGTAGCATCATCTTTTGGAAATTGAAAAGAGGGGTTAGGAATGTTTTCAATGCATGATTTTTTATGGAGATGTTCCTTATTGTGTCTAGAACACAACCCAAAAGGCCAATCTTGAATAGCTATCACATATTGAGAGAAATTATATAAACAATAGAGGTCACTCAGAAACAGAGTTCGTACTGTCGACTGAAATGTTAGAAAATCTTAGAAAATGAAAAAGAATGATATAGAGGCCCATTTTATACAGAAAGTTTCCTAAGACATTGAATTTTAAGGGAAAAATAAGTTAGGACCACCCCTTTTGGAAAAGTTTTCTGGAAAAGAGGTCGTAAGTTGACCTAGCTGCTGTGACAGCAAAAACAGAATGTTTGGAAGGAATGTTTGGGTCCAAATGGACCATTTTCAAGTACTTCCAAGTCAAGCCAAAAATCATGGGTGTTCAATGGTGAGTTAGAAAGACTTTCCAAGTAGTCTTGCATCCATATGTTGAGTATTGTGTTCTAGAAAAATCTTTGAACTTAACTCACTCACTGTTTTGACTCATTGTTTTGAAGATTTTGGAGAAATCAAAGTTTTGTTTCTTGAAACCAAATGAGAGGGATTGAGAGGGGTTTTGAAATAGATATTTTGAAAACATGTTTTCAATACTCAATAAGGATCATAGCCACTTAGAATACCTACATCAAACTCATCATTTAAGAACCTCCAAGATTGTTGGAGAGATTTATTTCATTTTTGGGCATAACTTCAATACATTCCAAGAATACCTTGGAAGTATTGAGGTTATGATCATCATCTATCAAACATGTTTTTGAGGTCAAGAGCTACTATCCATAAGGATTCACTCACCCCAAACTTCATGTCATCACTTAGATGATGATGAACTAGTAAGTAAATAAAGAAAAGAAAAAGAAATGAGATAAGGAGAGATGAACATATATATAATCAAAGCAAGTAAATAGCAATCAATAGATGATAATCAATGTGATTTTGGACTTGTAGCTTGATGTTTCACTCATAGATTTTGACATTTGGACATGGAAGTAGCTTCCTATCTCATGAATGCTCAAGAATGAGGGGTGGAGTGGACTTTGAATGTGAAGTATATAGAAGGATGATGGAAGAAAACAAGAATAAACTCACTTTCTTATGAAAAATCAATGGGAGAAGCGCCCTTTCTCTCTTCTAAACCTATCTCTATCTCTCTTCTTCTCTACAACTTTTCAAGCTTTGCACTTGGCCCCCCCAAAATGAAGAGCAATGGGGGGTTTAAATAGGCCAATTTGGGGTGGTTTTGGGGTTTTAGAAGTACTCCCATTGGTCCCAAACAACTGTGAACATAAAACTATGTCGTTTTGGCTTTCAATTAATCAAATTGGACCCCCAAAAAAATTACAAAAATGGACTCTGCGAGGTTTGAGTGCCGCGGCGGCACTGGGCCAGTGCCGCGGCGGCACTGCTCCTCAGAAGCCCAGAAAATTACGTTTAGGCCCCCAGAGGTTCCGGTATTCGCGAAAAGGCCCTATTTCGTCCGAAATTCACAGAAAATGCATACGAACTCCAAATTGAGGTTGTCACTTTGAAAATTTTTACAGTATTCGTGATAAAAGCCGATTTGATCGCCTTTTTCGCCTTTGGAAATTCATAATAAACTCGTTTTAAATCTGAAAATTATGTGCGATATACTGTCGAAAAGCTGTTGACCTCTAGTATCCATGAAAAATATTTGAAAATTGTTTCGGTGCCCCGATTCCAAAGTCAAATCTTGGTCAAACTGGTCAAACCTGGGATTCCCGGGAAGTCCTGGGAACCTCCGGGAGCTCCCAGGAGCCGACGTTTTCACTCGATTCTCTTTTAAAACTCATTTTAATACTTTTCTAATGATTCTGGTGAATTCGGAAGATTTCGGTCAAACTTGGTCAAATTTGGTCAAACCTTGGTCAAACCTAGTCAAACCTTGGTCAAACCAGTCAACGGGGACTTTCGGGGAACTTCCAGGGGTCTCTGGGAGCTGACGATTTCATCCAGTTTTACTTAAAAACTCATTTTATCATTTTTCTTACGACATAGCATGTTTTCAGAACTTCGAGACCAAATCTGGGAGTCTTCGGGCATTCAGGGGCATTTTGGTCAATCTGAGCATTCTGAGAGATAGAGCTGACTTCCAGGAGTCCTTTTGAGTCTTTTACGATCATTGTGAACCACCAAGCTATGGATCTCCTAAATCTGATAGCCGACAAAATGGGGTGTCTACAGTTTGCCCCTCTTTGGCATGAACTTGCGAGGCAACGCATGTCGCAAGCGAGTGCCAAAGTTTTGAAGAGACAGGTCTTTTGGAGGTTATAGATTTAGGATAAAAAGCGTTGCAAAAGATGCAATGATGCTAAGGCTAGTGCTGGTCGTGCTCTGCGTGAGCTGCCTACGTATCCCAAGGGGAATCAGACCAGGACGTAGTTCAGGGCACAAAGGAATAAATCACACATGCACATACACAACAATCAAGCGGATGCTATGCTATAAGAGTGATATGCTATGCATGGATGTGATATGAATCTTGTCCTAAGTCCTATCATGTCTAGTGTTCTGATCCTAGCATGAATTGGTGTTGTGGGGTGTACCACTCCGAGTGGACTTGTGTCGTGCCTGTATTGTGTTCTAAAATGCTTGTGGTCCTAGTACATGTGTTCAGTGTATTTGCCACTCTCAGTGGGCTTGGTGATCTATGCTTCGCTACGACTAATAGACTTGTGAGGGAGCTCGACCTGGAGGTCTTACTCAAGGAAGAGCGTGGTGCTCAAAGGAACGCTGTGGTGCTCAAAAGAACGCTTATGGTGTGTTTGCCACTCCTAGTGGGCTTTGTGATTTGTATGTGCTGCGACCAATGGGCTATGTGTCATGTTATGGCCAATTTGTTGTGTTGGGCGAAGTGACTCTCTAGACTCGTGCTCCCCTTAATCGTGATACTATGGACCTGGTGACTCTCAAAGTCTCAACAGTGCTTCTCAAATTTCAATGAAGATCCTCGATTCTTGACGGCGCTTATGTTGTTCCTCAAATCTTCGATGGTGCTTTCTCAAGGCTTCTTGATTGTCAACGGTGTTCTTCAAATCTTAACGATGCTTCTCGACTTTTCCATGATGCTTCTCAACAAATCTGATGTTCCTCAACTCATCCGATATTCCTCATCTCTTCAATGACGTTTCTCAACAAATCTAATGTTTCTCAACTCATCCGATATTCCTCAACTCTTCAACGACGCTTCTCAACAAATCTGATGTTCCTCAACCCATCCGATATTCCTCAACTCTTCAACGACGCTTCTCAACAAATCTGATGTTCCTCAACGACGCTTCTCAACAAATCTGATGTTCCTCAACACATCCGATGTTCTCTTCAACTCTTCAACGACGCTTCTCAACAAATCTGATGTTCCTCAACGACGCTTCTCAACAAATCTGATGTTCCTCAACACATCCGATGTTCTCTTCAACTTTTCAACGACGCTTCTCAACAAATCTGATGTTCCTCAACTCATCCGATATTCCTCAATTCTTCAACGACGCTTCTCAACAAATCTGATGTTCCTCAATACATCCGATGTTCTCTTCAACTCTTCAATGACGCTTGGACTTTGGGCACTAAAACACATCTTATCAACACTCCTCATCAACACATCTAGACTTTGGGCCCTAAAACACCTCAACAACACGTCTCATCGACACACCTTATCAGCAATAGTTTATCGGTGTTGGCGATATTTCCTCCGATCGGCCGCCTTGAGAAACAACTGTCGGTTTGTAGTTTGCAACCACTTACGAGTTTATGCCACTCGTACCTAGGACATTCTCATGTTGTGACCTTGACTGGTGTAGTAATAATGTTTGGCACTTCTGCTTATATCCAAAGTTTATTTTTTTTATTTTTATAATTAGGAATCACCTTTAACCCACACATTTGAGACCATCAGGACAAATGGACTTAACAGGAATGACAAGGAAAGTTGGGTTAGTTTGTATGAAACCTTGGTCTCTGACACACTTGTGATCAGATTATTACTGACTCAAATAAAGAAGGATTGACTTGGACATGAAATTCTCAAATTGCCACGATCCAAAGTGCCTTTACCATGAATGATGTACCGCTCATCTTTTATGTTCACTCCTCATCTTGATATGTCAGCACTTTGCTAATAAATCTGGTTTTTTTTTTTTTTTAAATCTCTCCCTACTGATCTAATCAATTTCTTTGCTTCTCCCAAGATGTGCTTTGAATTAGTGCCTTAGCTTATAGAATAAAAGATGCTCCATTTCCATCTGTCCAAGACAATGTTTGTGACTTGAAGGCTTACCATTGGTGTATAGGGATCGGGTGGCAAACGAAGTTTGCCCCTAGTTTGAAGGGCATGAAGTGGGATTGGTAGGCAAACGAGGTAAATGACCGAAGTTTGCCCCTAGTTTGGAGGAAGGTTCATTGGAGGTTTTGGGCAAACGAGGTAGGTGACCGAAGTTTGCCCCTTGTGTGAAGGGTAGATAGTAAAAGTCAGGCAAACGAGGCGGGTAGCCGAAGTTTGCCCCTAGTGTGGAAGGTGATTTTCTGGTTTGAGGCATGGACCGTGACTTTAATCTCTCAAATGCTCATAATTTTTTTGCCTAGGCACAAGTGAGGTAACCTAGCGAGCTCTTTTCTCTCTTTTGTTATTGCTCACCTTAGATTTAGCTCTAACTTTTGCCTATGCGTCCTTTCGGATTTTCGACCTAGCGAGCCATCCTTCTTTTCTTTTTGAAAGTCTGCCTACGTACCCCCAAGTGGGGATCAGGTCCAACGTAGTTCGGGCCATGGTTGAAAAGAAAGCGGGTTGATTTTTAGGTAGGTGGGGTGACCGAACCGTTGTGGTTGCCTACGTATCCCCGAGCGGGAATCAGGTCGAGCGTAGTTCAAGGCAAGGCTTGAAATAAGGGGTTTGAGGTATGAGGGTTTTTCAAACCAATCGTCAAAGAAGTTCAGACTTGAGCCACTTGTGGTAGTCTTAGAATAAAAGGATTCAGTTTCAATCTCCCTTTCTTTTCTTTTTCTTTTTCTTTTTGTTTTATTTTGAGGGTTGATCCTTTTCACTTTCGCCTAGCCAGTCAGTTTTGCTTTTTAATATAGTCGACTCTTGTGAGATCTTTCAATCGCAATCTCAGAATTCCAGAATGTGCATGTCAGCTCTCTGAATTTATTTGTGGTCATTCCGTGCCTTTTGAAATGTGATCTTGGCATGTTCTTTAGATGTATCTTGAAGCGTATGATTTTCTCATTTGTTTCATCAAAATTTTCTCCAACATTTCGACTGGCTAGGGTCAGATTTTGGAAATCAACACCTTTTTCAGCTCTATCTTTTGCCTAGGTGCCCTTTCGGGTTTTTAACCTAGCGAGCTTTTTCTTTTCTTTTCTTTTCTTCTTTTTTTTTTCTTTTTTTTTTTTTGAAAGTGGAGATGAAACTCACTGAAATGTTTGGCTATCATCAAGGGCTAAGTTTGCATTGGACAGGTTTGTATGGCTCTCAAGGCTTTAAAATGGTAGAAAAAGGTGTTGGGCAAGCCCCAAATCAGTCTCAAGCGTCTTTTCGAGATTTGAGCAAAAGCATCTTTAAATTCTTAAAGTAAGACTATTCAATTCTCAGCTCTTCTTTGGGGTCAGCGCGAAATCGACTTTGGCCTGTTTGGGATTCTTTTTTTTTTTTTTTTTTTTTTTTTTTTTTTTTTTTTTTTTTTTGCTTGATGCAAAAATTTATTAGCAGAGTAATGTCCATGGTAATTTGAAAAGTGACATTTTTAGTTCAGCGATTCATGCACTTATGAATATACACATCAGATTAGGCAAAATGAGACTTCATTCCATTAGAAGAGAACGATTACATTACTCGATACAGACTCACAACGACTCGATGATAGACAGACTCAACCACAAGATCAAACTTGAAATAGACTCAAAACATAGAGCAGACTCGACTTGGTCTCAAATGGAGTGTCTTTGTGACCCATTTATTATCATTGTTTTTTTTTTTTTTTTTTAAGCAGAAGTTCCAAACACTATCGCTCCACTGCACGGATTCAACATTCATGGGTGTCAATAAAAGGGACCATTTGAAAGGATAGGCCATGGGCTTAGGTGATATGGGGTTGAATGGGTGGTGGCTCGATGATTCCTCGATCAATGAGGTCTTGGATATCATGGCGGAGACGTATGCACCGGTCGGTGTCATGGCCTGGGCCTTGGTGGTAGGCACATCGTTTGGACATGTTACAGTTAGGTGGTGGGGGGTCAGCACGAGGCTGAAGGAGTTGGAGGTGTCCCTTTCTTAGCAGGCGGCCCAAGGCTACAGAGGGAGAGATATCTAGCTTGGAAAATTCACGGGGTACCCTATTTTGGTAAGGGCGGCTAGGCAAGCTGGTTTGGTTTGTGAGCTGGTATGATTGGGGAGAATAGGCCATGTGTTGGTTACTAAGGGCGTTGACATCCGAAGAGTTTCGGGAGTAGTCTGGCCTCTTGGACTGGCTTTGTGATCCTTCATTCTTGATTTTCCCTTCCCTGATTGCATCCTCAATTCTAGTCCCAATCTCAAACAGTTCTTCAAATGTTGAGATGGACTGGTAGAATAGTTTCTCATGATAGAGCGGCTGCAGATTCCGGATGAGCATCCTTACCTGTTCTTTCTCGATTGGCCGGTGGGTCATTTGGGCTACCTTGTTCCTCCATCTGCTCAGAAATGCAGCGAAGGATTCATTGTAGTTCTGCCGGGTAGTCTCCAGATCCCGAATGGTGACATCGAGCTCTTGGTTGTAGGAGTAATGATCAACGAAGACCTGGACTATATCTTCCCAAGTCCGCGTCTTAGAAACCTCCAAGGTCAGAAACCAAGATAGAGCAGCCTTGGCGAGGGTTTGAGGGAACAACATTGCGATGTGCTCATGGCTGCAGCCCATTGATTGGAAAACACTCATGCAGAACTTTACATGGCTCTTCGGATTCCCAGTTCCATCAAAACGATCAATTTCAGGCATCTTGAAGTTTTCCGGCAGTTTCAGCTTAACAGGCTCAAAAAGGCCTTCCAGATCTAGCATGTAGTCATCGATCCCTTTACTCTTCCTTAGTATGTTCTCGAGCTTGTCGACCTTATCCATTTTCTCTTGGAGCTTTTTCTCATATGCAGGCGGCGGGACCCCTTGAAACCATACTTCTTCTCCGTCATTCTCATGTAGGGGTGGTTCAAACCCAGGTGGAGGCTGCGGCCGCTGCTGCTTCAATTCCTCCATGAAGGATAAAACTTGGGCCAACCGTTCAGACTGTTGGTTGATCATTTCTGTCATTCTTGCTTCCAAACCTTCTGGATCCATAAAGCTGACTTTCGGCTGAGTGATTCTGACAAGGTGACTCCTTAATCCTCTGACTCACAAATGCAGTCCTGGGTGCTCAAAACTTGTACTGACATATAGGTGTGAAAAGACTGTGTTAGACTTGTAACAGTGATGATTGAGATGACAACTATAGTGATGTTAACAGACGTGGATTGACTCGTGTACAGCCTGACTGAAACAATGCGTGCAGGTCGATAGGAACGGTGTATGCAAATGAGACAAGCATGCGGATGCAAGCCCTAATCTATATGATGCCCCTACTTCTAACAGATAGCAGTTAAACAAATAAGGTCCTAGCCATACAGAGTGTGCTAACCTTACTCTCCAGTATGATCACCAAGGGGATAACAGGGATTTCCGGGATACTTTGGGAATTTCGGATAGAGTTTCTGGGAGAAACATGGGTTTGGAAGATTCGGAGAAATTTCTAGAAGTCATTTGAGTTTCTAGGAGAAATAGGGATTTCTGGTTGATTTGGACTGAGCTTCTAGGAGAAACTGGTATTTTTGGGTATTTTTGAGGTATATGGATAGAGTTTCTAGGAGAAACAAGTATATCTGGGAAGATAGGACAGAGTTTCTGGGAGAAACTGGTATATCTGGGAAATCAGGGAGATTTAGACAGAGTTTCTGGGAAGAACGGGTTAGTACGGTTATATATGGGATATCTAGACAGAGTTTCTGGGAGAAACAGGTTAATATGTATCTGGGATGTCTGGACAAAGTTTCGGGGAAAGACTGGTTAATATGGTTATATCTGGGATATCTAGACAGAGTTTCTAGGAGAAACTGGTTAATATGTGGTGATAGTGATCATACTGTCTAGCAGGTTTTCATACTCCTATGTCTTAGGACCGATAAACAAGGTTTGCGGTGTATATCTTTGTGAGCATGGAGCAGACATCCTTATCATGGTGCCAGGCAGGTCAACTCAATGTAATCACATATGAGTGATTGCCTTGGGAATCATAAGAAAGAGGTTCTGTTCTATGCCACATAAGCGTCTACACTGCTCAGGTAATCCCATCAGGGCATACAGCAGTTATATCACATTGTCCTATCTGAAAAGATAAATGAACAGTCCTATGAAAGGTTCTACAGGAATCTATATGCAAAGGCTGGGTTTAGTCAAAGAGGGTCCGTTGACGAGAGTTCCAATATACCGTCGGAGAGACAGTACGGAGGTTTTTACTCTTTTTGATATACCTTGGAAGGTACAGTATCAACGGTGACTTGTGCCCTGGCACAGCAAGACCTGAACAATGTCAGCGCCGCGTTTCAGACACAGTCGGAGGGGAAATGCAGAAGTGCAATGCGGTGAACCAGACACAGTAAAAAGATGATTTTAAGGATGCTTCTTATGAGTCAAACCTCTGTATTTTTTTTGTTTTGAAAATAAAAATATCCCCAGCAGAGTTGCCAGATTGTGGACACGCGGAATCGGACCACTTCTCTTGTTTGAGATTGTTTTGAAATTGATTTGAATCAAGGAAAGAAAACGAAAGGTCTGTTGAAAACAGATACAGAGTCGCCACTTGGTCTTTAAGGAACCAAGAAACCTAATTTTGACTCACCCAAGCGGATAAGGGCACCAGCCCTTCATAACCAAAGAACTTGGTTCGGGGTTTTGGTACGAGAGAGGAAGGAGCCTTTGTCGCGACTAAAACACCCTCAACTCGCCCCGTCTTTCGACGGGCCTCAATTAGCATCCAAATAATCATCTTATACTATGTTTGGTTCGACAAATAATACTATGATAGTATATTACATCACATAAGAAACTTGAAATGGAAGATCTAAAGATAAAATATCATTCATAAGATCTAAGTCAACCATCACACAATGCAAAGTGAAAGATCACACAAATAAACCTAGGAAAAATCGTCTAATCATGTATCAAATAATCAAGACTTCCTAATCTAAAGGGGGACATGAATTGTTATTGAAACAAATAAACAAAGAAATCAAAATATGCTTAGCAAGCTAATATGATGCATGTTAATCTTTGAGAAAAGAAGATCTCTCAATCCCCGGGACGGATGAGAAAGGATGATTAGATCAAGGGGAAGCATGAACGTGTGATCATTATCGTTCCTTATAATCTTCTTAGATTAGGAGTCACAAAAGCCCCAAATCTTGCATGGATGCAATGTATGATCCTAAAATGTGCAAAGGTTGTAGTGTGTTTTGTGTACATGGATTTCTAGAATGACTTAGAAGTCTATAATGTGTATGAATGAATGAATTAAATCAACATGAGATATGTCCAAATGTAGTATGAACTACTTCCTAAGATATGAACTAATTTGGAATGCATATAAGCATCAAATCAAAGAATGAAAGTTAAAATGTGCTTGTTGTGAATAGTGGACAGAACAGTAGCATCATCTTTTGGAAATTGAAAAGAGGGGTTAGGAATGTTTTCAATGCATGATTTTTTATGGAGATGTTCCTTATTGTGTCTAGAACACAACCCAAAAGGCCAATCTTGAATAGCTATCACATATTGAGAGAAATTATATAAACAATAGAGGTCACTCAGAAACAGAGTTCGTACTGTCGACTGAAATGTTAGAAAATCTTAGAAAATGAAAAAGAATGATATAGAGGCCCATTTTATACAGAACGTTTCCTAAGACATTGAATTTTAAGGGAAAAATAAGTTAGGACCACCCCTTTTGGAAACGTTTTCTGGAAAAGAGGTCGTAAGTTGACCTAGCTGCTGTGACAGCAAAAACAGAATGTTTGGAAGGAATGTTTGGGTCCAAATGGACCATTTTCAAGTACTTCCAAGTCAAGCCAAAAATCATGGGTGTTCAATGGTGAGTTAGAAAGACTTTCCAAGTGGTCTTGCATCCATATGTTGAGTATTGTGTTCTAGAAAAATCTTTGAACTCAACTCACTCACTGTTTTGACTCATTGTTTTGAAGATTTTGGAGAAATCAAAGTTTTGTTTCTTGAAACCAAATGAGAGGGATTGAGAGGGGTTTTGAAATAGATGTTTTGAAAACATGTTTTCAATACTCAATAAGGATCATAGCCACTTAGAATACCTACATCAAACTCATCATTTAAGAACCTCCAAGATTGTTGGAGAGATTTATTTCATTTTTGGGCATAACTTCAATACATTCCAAGAATACCTTGGAAGTATTGAGGTTATGATCATCATCTATCAAACGTGTTTTTGAGGTCAAGAGCTACTATCCATAAGGATTCACTCACCCCAAACTTCATGTCATCACTTAGATGATGATGAACTAGTAAGTAAATAAAGAAAAGAAAAAGAAATGAGATAAGGAGAGATGAACATATATATAATCAAAGCAAGTAAATAGCAATCAATAGATGATAATCAATGTGATTTTGGACTTGTAGCTTGATGTTTCACTCATAGATTTTGACATTTGGACATGGAAGTAGCTTCCTATCTCATGAATGCTCAAGAATGAGGGGTGGAGTGGACTTTGAATGTGAAGTATATAGAAGGATGATGGAAGAAAACAAGAATAAACTCACTTTCTTATGAAAAATCAATGGGAGAAGCTCCCTTTCTCTCTTCTAAACCTATCTCTATCTCTCTTCTTCTCTACAACTTTTCAAGCTTTGCACTTGGCCCCCCCAAAATGAAGAGCAATGGGGGGTTTAAATAGGCCAATTTGGGGTGGTTTTGGGGTTTTAGAAGTACTCCCATTGGTCCCAAACAACTGTGAACATAAAACTATGTCGTTTTGGCTTTCAATTAATCAAATTGGACCCCCAAAAAAATTACAAAAATGGACTCTGCGAGGTTTGAGTGCCGCGGCGGCACTGGGCCAGTGCCGCGGCGGCACTGCTCCTCAGAAGCCCAGAAAATTACGTTTAGGCCCCCAGAGGTTCCGGTATTCGCGAAAAGGCCCTATTTCGTCCGAAATTCACAGAAAATGCATACGAACTCCAAATTGAGGTTGTGATATACCGTTGGAAAGGTAATGGAGTCTATTTTACATAAAAAATAGTTCGGGGATAGGTCACTTTGAAAAGTTTTACAGTATTCGTGATAAAAGCCGATTTGATCGCCTTTTTCGCCTTTGGAAATTCATAATAAACTCGTTTTAAATCTGAAAATTATGTGCGATATACTGTCGAAAAGCTGTTGACCTCTAGTATCCATGAAAAATATTTGAAAATTGTTTCGGTGCCCCGATTCCAAAGTCAAATCTTGGTCAAACTGGTCAAACCTGGGATTCCCGGGAAGTCCTGGGAACCTCCGGGAGCTCCCAGGAGCCGACGTTTTCACTCGATTCTCTTTTAAAACTCATTTTAATACTTTTCTAATAATTCTGGTGAATTCGGAAGATTTCGGTCAAACTTGGTCAAATTTGGTCAAACCTTGGTCAAACCTAGTCAAACCTTGGTCAAACCAGTCAACGGGGACTTTCGGGGAACTTCCGGGGGTCTCTGGGAGCTGACGATTTCATCCAGTTTTACTTAAAAACTCATTTTATCATTTTTCTTACGACATAGCATGTTTTCAGAACTTCGAGACCAAATCTGGGAGTCTTCGGGCATTCAGGGGCATTTTGGTCAATCTGAGCATTCTGAGAGATAGAGCTGACTTCCAGGAGTCCTTTTGAGTCTTTTACGATCATTGTGAACCACCAAGCTATGGGTCTCCTAAATCTGATAGCCGACAAAATGGGGTGTCTACACACACGTGGAGTAATGGATTAATGCATTAAATTGTGGAACCATTCAATTACTGTGGAGATAATAATGAGAAGTCGACGTGCATAGTAGTGGGTCTATCGACCGCAGAGGTCGATACTATTTATTATTGATGCGTGTGAATTTGATCGCTAAGATCGTAGGATGTCGGGTGTGGGAATCCCAGGGTGTTGGGACAAGATCGGGACTTCGTGTTAGGTTTGACGTATGATAGAGTTGGACTGCGTGTCGGATTTGGGAGGTTGGGAAATGTAGGACTTCATGTCAAGGTTAATATATTCGGGCTGATGGCCGTAATGTTTTGGGGTTGGAGTTCCGTAGTAGTATATTAGGGCTGCGTGCTGTCATAGTATTGCAGAGCTAAGTGCTGATGTATCATGGTATAGTTGTGTGCGGTAGTAGAGTTGAGTGTTGTGGAGCTAAGTGCTATGATATTTTAAAGCTGCATGTTGTGGAGCTGAGTGCTGTGATATTTTAGAGCTGAGTGTTGTGGAGCTAAGTGTTGTGGTGCAGCGGAGCTGAGTGTTGCATCATGTCAGGGTTGCGTATCGTATTATATTCCGGCTGCGTGCCATATTACATCAGGGCTGTTGGTCGTATTATATCAGGGCGGATTGGCCGAAACAGTGGGATTGTGTGTCGGGATTTGATAGCTTGTATGGTATGGGACTACGTGTCTGATTTATGTGATAAGACGTGGGACTTCGTGTCGAGTGTCACAAACTGTAGGTATGGGACTACGTATCTGATTAATGTGGACCCAAGAGTCTATGTTATGTGTGAGATTTGATTGGGATTACGTCCGTTGTTGTTTATTGAGTTGGTGGATATATGCATGCGAACGATGAGATCATCCTTTTAGAGATATTGTTGCTTTATATGCTACTTATCTATAGATCCTCTATTAGTATTTGCTTTCACTCGGCTTTCGTAGCTGACAGCGTTTATGCCGCTGGATATTCGACATCCAGCTAACCAGGGTTATGAGTATGTAGAAGATGTGTACATGGCCAGGGAATACGAGGATGAGGCCTACGATGATGGAAGCTACGCTGGTGCTGACTACTACGCAAGCTGAAGACTAGGAGCTGTGTCGTAGTTAATTTATGACTATGTTTTAGAGACTTCTGTTTAAGTTAAGTTTGTATCGGCATATGTTGCCGTAATACTTTATTTACGTTTCTGTAAACACTCGTGGCTTTGTAACAGTTTAGTATTACACTTGGACTTTATATCGAACTTAGAATTTCCCAATGCGTGGTTTAATCCATTACTCTAATGGTTTGTCTTTGGTTATGGACAATGTGGTGACTTTTAACTGTCATGGTATACGGGTCCAAAAAGGAATTTATTTTCTCTATTTTTGCTACTGTGGGGCGTGATAGAATTTTTGGTATTAGAGCCTAGGTTTTGTTAGTTGCGCTCACCAATTGTCCAATATTTCTTGAGTTTTAAACCTTAAGATTCTGTGAGATAGGGGCTGACTTTAAGTTTGTGCTTTGGAGATCGTCCTTATGAAGTTCTCTGTGCTATTAATGTGATAATAGTTATAACTATTGTGTTTAGTTTTGAATTAACTTCTATAACTATTTTGGGTTAACGACTAACTGAGAGATGTTTGTATAGGTATCCAACCTTATTGCATCAATGGCAGAAATGCCTACTCGGAATCGTCCCGCTTAAATTGAAGATGTCCCCCAAGCACCCCAAGTTGTTGATCCAACTAGACTGTTTGAAGCCTTTGTGCGTAGAATGGAAAGGATCAACAACCCCAACGGGAACAACAGAAATAATCATGGACCACCTCTGAGGCCAGTTGATGACAGAATAGTGGAACATTTCCGTCCTTTTCGCACATAGAAGTTTGACGGAAATACTGAGCCGTGGTAGGCAGAACAGTGGCTCCAAGAGATGGAAGCGATCTTTGACACCCTAGGATGTGATGTGATAGAGAAGCGTCGACTGGCGACATTCTAGTTAACTCATGCAGCGGCAGATTGGTGGGGATCGGAGAAAGCAACTGTAGGAGAAGATGCGGCAGGATGGATGCCCTGGATCACATTCAAGGGACTGTTTTTGGATATTTCTTTCCTCAAACGGGGAGGAATAAGAAGGAGAGAGAATTCATTGAGCTAAGACAAGGGAACCAGACCATAAGAGAATATACGGTGCAGTTTGAACAGCTATCTTGTTTCACCCTGCATATGATTGATACTCCAGAGAAGAAGAATAGGCAATATCACCAAGGTTTTTCCCTACCACTACAACGGATGACATTGAATCATCAGGGTCAGAATTTCAAGGCCATGGTAGGGATGGCAGTCGATCATGAGGATATTAATGGTCGGGAGCAAGAACGTTTTGGGAATCAACCACCACCCAGGGGTAGTAACCAAAGACCAAGGCCTCTGATGCGGTTCCAAAGGAACAAGCACAGCTGGACTGGGGAGAGGAAGCAACAACCTGCATTTTCTCATAATCGCTCTGCTGCAAACCAAGCACCTACCCCACAAGGACTCCCTGCTGCTACTAGAAGCAATATCAGTGGATGCTTCAACTGTGGGAAGCCAGGCCATGCGGCTAAGGATTGCCGAGCTCCCAAGCACTATAACTGGTCAGGCATTCACTGTTATAATTGTGACAATCACGGCCACATCAGCAAGTACTATAAAGCACCCTGTAGGACATACAACGAATCAGCTGCTTAGGGCCAAGTTGGACAAGCTCGTATGAACGTTATCCTCCCAGAGAACGCGGGATTTGATGAGGTTGATCAGCAGAACATGGAAGGTACTCGTACATTATTCAGCTCTCGAGTTAAAGTTCTCTTTGATACTGGTGCTTCGAATTCGTTTATTGCTATCGGCATTGTTAAGCTGTTGGGTTTTGTCACAGCCCGGTCCCACAATAGCGGAACCGGAGCCCGTGGCACGCCACCGAGGCTAAACCAATTCATTAACGTTCTCAAAAATTAGTTTGAGGAACACATTTAGCGGAAAGAAAACAAAATATTTTGAAAACTAGCAGTCCAGTCGACTGGGCACACGTCGACAGCACCTCGTGCCCATTCGGCTAATACTGGTTCAGCAGAAACTTGATTCTGAAAACACGATCCAGTTGACTGGACTTAGAAAACAGTCGACTGGGGCTTCAAATTTTTAGTCGACTGGTACGGTCCGGTCGACTGAAGTCCAGCTTGGGCAAAAATATCTCAATTGAACACATAACCCAGTCGACTGTGTCGGGGACCCAGTCGACTGATCCTCTATAAAAAGGTGCAGTGAATTATTGAAAAAGAGACTCCAGTCGACTATTTTCTCAACCAGTTGACTAGTTTATGGCAGCATCATACATTCTGCAGAATTTTTAAGTTTAAAAGCTTTCTGAAAATGTTTGGGGATTAAACACACACACCAAACTTACTCCAAAGTAATCTTAACTATATTATAACATTACTAAACATAATTACAACAAATTAGAGTCTATTACAACATCACTAATCCATTCTAAGATACTAAGTTAAAAATAACTAAAATTCTGAAAGATTCTTATTACAACAAGCCTATAACAAAACGACGAGATCAATATATCGAGTCGCCTTCTAAGTGAACACCCAACCCACGTGCTCACTTCTGTGATTCCTCGCCAGCATTAACACCTGCAATGGTTATTTGAATAAACCACACATATTTGATTTATTTAAGCTAACGCTTAGTGAATAAAACAACAATGCACGTGAATGACAAACATGCTCTCATTCACATTTCTACATTTCATACTAGTCACGGGAGACTCATGTGCACATTCCATACTCCCAATCCGCGACTCCTCGCCAATAAGTTCACGCAAAAGGGTAAGACCCATGATTCTTCTCTTCAATCGTGCAATCTTATTGCCTATATCAGCTCCACAAAATGGCTTAGTGACCACGTGCTCCTTTTGACCCAAATAAACAACTCAACATGCTCAAATACATATCACCATGCTCTCGGTAAACAAAACATTTCACCATGCTATTGGTCCTACTTATCAATATAATTACCCAATATAAACTTCACAATATATCTCTATGGATTAACACAAGCTTTTCATATCAAACATGAATACATGCCAAGAAATCATTCCAAATTGTATGGTTGAATCACTCACCTCCGAATAACGCTCCTATAATACAATCCAAGGAAAACCCGTGTACAAAGAACGTGCAGAAGTCCGTCTAGTACAATTCATATGGATTAGAAATCCAATTATCAACTTTTTTGAAAAATTCTAGAAAATAACTTTTTAGAAAACTTAGCCAAACATGGCCTAATAGGTATCAAAACAAAGCTCTTATCTCGAGGAGCTCGAATATGAAATTCGGTGAAAAACTAGTGGACGAACGGGCGTCGTTTGGCGTCGAGAAGCTCTAAACAACAAAATCTCCCCTTTTAGTCTCCTTTTTGAGTTTTAGGCTAAGAGTTGTAAAAATATGAAAGCCATCACTTTCTATATATAGGTATCCTTTTTGGATAGCAGATACTTCAACACAGCATGATCAGTGAAGCAAATGATCTGCGAGCCAATAAGATATTGCCTGAATTTTTCCAGTGTGAATACAATTGCCAGCAACTCTTTTTCGGTAGTAGAGTAATTTCGTTGAGCTCTATCAAGAGTTCTGCTAGCATAGTAGATCACAGTAGGCTTCTTGTCCTTCCTTTGTCCTAATACAGCTCCGATCGCTGTGTCACTCGCATCACACATCAGCTCAAAAGGAAGACTCCAATCCGGAGATTGCATTATCGGAGCTGTTGTGAGGTGATGTTTGAGTTTATCAAAGGATTCTTGGCACTTGCTGTTCCACTCAAATGGTTGGTCCTTAACGAGGAGTTGGCACAGTGGCCTAGATACAGCACTGAAGTCCTTAATAAACCTTCGGTAAAAACCAGCGTGACCTAAAAATGATCGTATTTCTTTCACTGTGGTGGGGACAGTAAGATTGGAAATTATATCAATCTTTGCCTTGTCTACCTGTATTCCCTCAGCGGACACGATATGTCCCAAGACAATCCCTTTTTTACCATAAAGTGACATTTTTCCCAGTTGAGGACCAAATTTTTGTCCTCGCATCTTTTCAGGACTTTCTGGAGGTTTCCTAAGCAATCATCAAAGCTGCTACCAAAAACGGAGAAGTCATCCATAAAAACCTCCATGATCTTTTCAACCATATCGCTGAAGATGCTCAGCATGCACCGCTGAAAAGTGGCAAGTGCGTTGCACAATCCAAATGGCATCCGGCAATATACAAATGTTCCAAACGGACAGGTAAAAGTGGTTTTCTCTTGATCAGCAGGATCAATTTCAATTTGGTTATAACCACTATAACCGTCCAGGAAGCAATAGAATTGATGACCCGCTACTCTTTCGAGCATTTGATCCATGAAAGGTAATGGGAAATGATCATTTCGAGTCACTGCATTCAATCTTCTATAATCAATACACATGCGCCAGCTCGTGGTCACACGTGTTGGTACCAATTCTCCTTCTTTATTTTGTACCACTGTAATGCCTGCTTTCTTCGGCACTACTTGAGTTGGACTTACCCAAGGACTATCCGAAATTGGATAAATAACCCCAACATCCAGCAATTTTAGAACTTCCTTCTTTACTACCTCTTGCATGTTTGGGTTTAGACGCCTTTGCATTTGACGACAAGGTTTGGCATCTTCCTCAAAGTAAATCCTGTGGGTGCATATAGATGGACTAATTCCTCTTAAATCAGCAACGGTCCATCCTAACGCACTCCTGTGTTGCTTAAGCAACTGTATCAGTTTACTTTCCTGTTCGTGATTTAAAACGGATGAAATTATCACAAGAAATGTCTTATTTTCTCCTAGAAACACATATTTCAATTCTTTTGGGAGCTCTTTCAATTCCAACTCCAGAAATTGCAAGTTCGACGGCACAGCCAACTTGGTCTTTAGCGGTAGTTGCTCATATTGAGCCGTCCACATTGTTCTTGCAACTTCCTCTTCAACAACCTCCAATATTGCACATATCTGGCTCATCATCTCATCTTGTGGAGTGTATCTATCCAATTCATAACATGAGTTAGTCATAATGGACTCCACGGGATCAGCGTGAGCAGTTGAATCAAAGCAATCTTGAATTACTGATTCTACCCAATTCACTTCCTCTTCCTCATTATCAAAATCTTCAATCTTGGGATTTGAAAAGATTTTGATATTCAATGTCATGTTCCCAAAAACAACGGTCATAACTCCACTCCTTACTTTAATCGTTGCATCAATTGTCGCGAGGAAAGGACGTCCGAAGATCACCGGAATCTGAGATTTAGCATTGTAAACTGGTTCGGTGTCCAGAACAACGAAGTCAATAGGAAAGACAAAGGTGTCAATCTGGACTAAGACATCCTCCAGCACTCCTCGCGGATATTTAATTGATCGGTCCGCAAGTTGGAGCGTAATGCGAGTGGGTTTAAGTTCTCCCAACCCTAACTGTTGGTAAACAGTGTACGGTAAGAGATTAACACTCGATCCTAAATCGAGCAGAGCATTGTTTACTTTCTTCTGACCGATTATACAAGAAACTGTTGGTGTGCCTGGATCTTTGTACTTAGGAGGCAGGTCGTGTTTTAAAATTGCACTCGCCTGGCATGCCAAGTAAGCACTCTTCTTAACACTTTGCTTTCTTTTAACAGTGCACAAGTCTTTTAGGAACTTGGCATAGGAAGGCACTTGTTTAATTGCGTCTAGGAGTGGGAGATTGATTTTTACTTGTTTGAATAACTCCAGAAACTCCTGACTTTTAGTTTCTTGTTGAGGTTTCTTCAATCTCTGAGGATATGGTGCCGGAAAAAGGCATTTGGTTGCCTCCTCAAGGAGAGGTTCTTTTCCAGGTCTTCTCTTTATCTCTGTATCCTCAGGAATTGTTATTTCGGGCTCAACTGTTTTGCCCTCACTTTCTTCTTCCACCAATTTTTCTTCATTCTCTACCTCTTCTTTATTACCCACTACAGGATGTGAGGGTAAAGAGGCTTTCTCAATTTCCTTTCCACTTCTCAACACAGTTGCAGCCTTGGCCTCCTCATGTGGTCCAGATCCCGAGGGTCCTGTACCTGAGTGTTGGCCTTTAGGATTTGGCTCTGGCTGTGCAGGGAACATAGTTCGTTCTCGATCCCCTTGTTGAGCAGCTAACCTCTCTACACTTGTGTTCGAGTTTACTCATTAGCCGCATCATTTGCTGCATCATGAGTGTATTCGGATCCTCCTGTGCCTTCTTATGAGGTGGCATGTAAGTGTTAGATGAGGTTTGGTTGTTGCCCCCTGATTGTAGTTGGATTGAGGCGAATGATTTTGTTGATATTGACTCTAGTGATACCCTTGATTTTGTTGATAGGTAGGAGGAGGTTGGGAACTCTGATGGTACCCTTGGTTCTGAGGTCGGTATTGGTTTCCTTTATTCGGTTGCCACTGTTGAGATGGATTTGCTGCAGCAGTACTGTTTCTTTGATCAAAACCAAGATGACTCCACCTATCATTGGGATTGAAACAACCAGGGGCATTTATAGCGTGTACCTCTACTGGACTCTGTTCTTGATAAACAGGGTATATTTGACAATGTTGAGAGGTATGCCCCATTTGTAAACAACTAGAACACGATTCTTCAGAAGCAAATTGTATCACTAGATCCTTCTTTGCTTCCAAAACTTCCAACTTACGAGCCAGTTGCTCGTATTTTTCCATTAAACCATCTTCCGCTTTTAACTGATAAATACTCTTTTTACTCAAACTCGAACTGGTTTGGGTTCTCGTCACTTGAGTTTCCCATTCTGGTGCGTGTTCGGCTAACCATTCAAAATGAGCTTCTGCTTGGTCGTCATTTTTGCTCATAAACTCACCGTCACTCGTAGTTTCTACGAGTTTCTTTGATTTTGGACTAAGGTCGTTATAGAAGAAGCTTATTGTCCGCCACTTCTCAAAACCATGATGTGGGCAGAGCAGTAACAAATCCTTGAAACGCTCCTATGCCTCAACGAAAGTTTCTTCCTCTTTTTGATTGTACATCTTGATCTGTCTCAAAATGTTATTCGTTAATCGATTAGGGAAGAATTTTTTAAGAAAGGCTTCATGAATTGCTGGCCAAGTCGAAATAGAGTTCGGTTTGAGCGACAACAACCATGACTTTGCTTTGTCTTTCAAGGTGAAAGGGAAAAGCTTTAGTCGGATTATGTCACTCGGGCAGGTCTGATCTGTGAAAGTGCCACAAACGTCTTCGAAATCTCAAATGTGTAAATACGCCTTCTCTTTCTCCATCCCGTGAAATGTGGGTAAAAGTTGAATCATCCCATTACGAAAATGGAATGTACCCGTGTGCGGAGGGATGCGGATACAAGAAGGTGTGGCTGTTCGATCAGGAGCCAAGAGTTCTCGTAGAGGTCGTTGACCGTCATCGATGAGGTCATGCCTATACTCTCCTTGTTGGCTCTCCGTGTCAGATATTAGATTTGAAGTAGACGGAGTGAAAATGGGATTATCAGCACTATGGATAGAATCTTCAAATAGATCTGTGATGAAAGCTTCAGTGGAATCAAAGGATATAGAAGGACACAATCAATACAGTTTGTGTTCTGAAGAGATGAAAAAAAAAAAAAGATAGAAATGGGGTAAGAAAGATTGGATCAATCGAAAGATTCTGGCCTTTGTTACCTTCCTCGACAACGGCGCCAAAAACTTGACACGACAGAAAATGTGTTCTCTGAAGAGTACGTCCAAGCGCAGACGGTCGCGTCGAGTAAAAACTGGTAAAACCGAGTCGTTTTCCCAAGGGACGGAATTGAGGAAAACAAAATCTAGATTGAATCCTAAAGAAAATAAAAGATGATTTCTTTTAGAGTGGAGGTTCTAACGATCCTACTGAATTCACAATTACAAATTAAGGAAACAGAGTCAACCAGTAATTAAATTAAACAAAATTAAGAAATATGGTTTTGTAAATATGGAAAAAAACTGTTGGGAACATGTGAGTCCACATTGCACCAACCACTATCATGACTTAGCGTTAACGCACAGCTGGGGCTTCATCTTTCTAATATTCCTTATTTCTCAAAGGGATTAAGTAAAGCAATCCTAGTTACTAAGAATGTTAATATAACAAAACCAGTAACTTTGAATTCCTTTGCTTATTATGAAGATCTGAAATAAGAGCTAATTAAAACCTTGAACCATAACTAACAGATTGAGTATAGAATATTCAATATGTTCGTCCATAAGTTCATTGTGTTAAAAGGCCGAAGGAGCTTTTATTTCAAAATCAGTTTTCAATTTGAACTTAACAAGATCAATTTGGACTTAGTTTCTGAAGTAAAAGCCACAGGAATACTAAAAAGAGTCTGCCCAAGTCATAAGCATGCCAATCGATTGCTATAAATAGCAATCGATTGGCATCAAATGACTCCCAATCGATTGGACAAAATTCCAATCGATTGGCTTAGGAATCTATGGCAATCGATTGGGTTCTGTTTCCAATCGATTGCCATTGATTCTTTTACAGATTCATGACAGTGGCTGGGAAACAATGTTTCTTCACATTGCTCCCAACCAGGGTTCTACTCTAGCATGTTATGAGTACAAGAATTGCAAATAGACTGAAACAAATGAGTGAAATTAATCCTAAACATGATTTTCATTATAAATCTAAAATTGTAGTGGAGTTTCAAACTGAAAATTGAAATTGAACTTCAACTGAACAAGCAATAACTAATACAAATATGAAATAGCACCTAAACAAATAAAGAACAGGTGTGAAATCAAACCAATCAAACTTAAGCTCTTTCTTATCCGAGAATTCCACGAGAAACTCCTACAAAACAAATGAAGAATGAACCAACCCCTCATCCCTTTCACTCCCCCCTATATATATACAGTAATACTACGAGCTAAAAGTGTCCAGGTTCACAACGTAACGGCTGGTCGTCGCTTTGATTGTGGAGATCTTGCGCCATTAGAGGAATTTGATTTCCAGATTTCACCAATCGATTGGTAAAATTCCAATCGATTGGTAAAAAGTCCAATCGATTGGAAAAAAAAGTCCAATCGATTGGTGCTTAAACTTTGTTTTCTTGTTCCTTGATTTATCCCCTTTCAATCTAGTATTCATTCTAACTTCAGAACCTGCATTCAAAGAACTAAACATAACTATATACCACGGAAAATGCATCATTGTGTAAAGAGATGAATTAAGGCACAAGTGTAGGTAAAACTAGAGATTGAGGGTTAAATTCAGCCAATTTTTCTCCTCATCGGGCCAATATCATACAAATATCAGCCCTCATCATAGAGGCAAACTTTGTGTGTCGGATGAAGGTGATCTTAAAAAGGATATCTTGAACGAAGCTCACAAGTCGCGAATGACTATCCATCCGGGAGGTACAGAGATGTACAAAGATTTGAAGAGGAACTTTTAGTAGGACGGGATGAAGCGAGAAGTTGCTGAGCACTTGTCTCAATGTATTACATGTAAGAAAGTGAAAGCGGCACATCGGAAGCCTCCAGGACTTCTACAACCATTACCAGTTCCAGGATGGAAGTGGGAGTATATAATTATGGATTTCGTGGTAGGATTGCCAAAATCACAGCAAAACCACGATGCTATTTGAGTTGTTGTAGATCAACTTACCAAATTAGCGCATTTCATAGCTTATAGTATGTCGTATCTAGTCGAATGTTTGAGCCGTATATATATACAAAAAATCGTGCAATTGCACGATGTACCAGTCTAATCGTATCAGACCGTGACTCACGATTTATTGTAGAGTTCTGGAAAAGTCTACAGTCAGCTTTGGGGACTTCATTAAGCTTGAGCACTGCCTGTCACCCGCAAACTGATAGACAGACTGAATGAGTTAACCAAGTGACGGAGGACATGCTGCAAGCGTGTGTTATTGATTTTGGGAGTTCAGCGGAGACTCATCTACCGCTAATAGAATTTGCGTACAATAACAGCCACCATTCGAGCATAGGAATGGCACCCTTCGAGGCATTGTATGGAAGACCGTGCCGATCACCATTATGTTGGGCAGAGGTTGGAGACAATCAACTGCTTGGACCAGAATTAGTTCGAGAAACTAATGAGAATATCAAGATTATGAAGGAAAGGAAAGCTAGCACCGCGTTTCATTGGACCGTTAGTGATTCTCGAACGTGTAAGAAAGGTTGTTTATAGACTCGTGTTACCTCCTAAGATGTCGGGAGTACACAACGTCTTTCACGTCAGCATATTAAGGAAGTGTGCTCATAATCTGAGTCATGAGATTAACTTTGAAGACATGGAGGTGAATGACAATGTGTCATTCCACGAAGGACCAGTACTAATTCCGGATTGGGGAGTTAAGAAGCTGAGGAATAAAGAGATTCTATTGGTGAAGATTCAGTAGGAGTTCCACGATGAAAGAAAAGCTTCTTGGAAATTAGAGTCAGAGATGCGTGAAAAGTATCCACAGTTATTTGCCGACACTTAGTTTGGATTTCAGGGACGAAATCTTTATTTAGAGGGGGATAATGTAATACCCTATATTTTGTTGTATTTTTATACCCTTTTGATATAAATAAGATTCAGTGCGCTTGTCCCTACCTTTCCTGTAATTTCAGTTTCAATCGATCGAACTAACCTCAATTGATCAAGAGTTTCATTTTCTCAATTGATCGAACCTACTTTGATAGCTTGAACCTCTGCCGACCAATTGATCGAACCCTAATCGACCTGTTCTCAATCGATCGAACCCACTTCGATCGATCGAACCCTGTATTTCAGTATACGTGTTTTGCCACTTGCACCCTCTCCTCTCCCTATATATATGCATCACTCACACACACACACACGAGTTTTGAAAACTGAAAGAGAGTTAGAGAGAGATATATATATATTTATATATAGTTTATATATACATATACTTATATATATACACACACCCATATATATTTATATATATACACAAACAAAAACACACACACACACACACACTCTCAGTTTTAGAGAGAAGAAGAAGAAGAGGAAAGAGAGGAGCAGAGGAGAGGAACACGAGGACAGAGAGAAGGAAAAAGAGAAAGAAAAAAATAGGAGGATACACCCCCAAACCACCCGCGGCCACCCTGAGCTTGCCCGCGTCACCATCTTTATCAGTGAGTGTCTATGCCCACTTAGTAGCGTAGATATGTATGTTTATATATGTTTGGACAAGAAAGAACGGACCCTGAACGTGTGTGAATGGTCCAGTTCAAATTCTAAAATACTGTGTTCAATCGATCGAATAGAGTACGAGCGATCGAACACAGCCCGTTCTCAATCGATCGAAGTAACTTCGATCGATCGAACCTAGCTTAACCTCAATCGATCGAAATGACTTCAACCAATCGAGCATATCAGAATGTTAAATGCTTAGTTATTTTATACCTGATGAACTGTTTATCTATTTATGACATGCGTTGATGTTGGAGGTTGTATTGGAATAAAACACACGTGGAATAATGGATTAATGCATTAAACAGTGGAACCATTTAGTTAATGTAGAGATTATAATGAGAAGCCGACTTGCATAGTAGTGGGTCTATCGACCGCAGAGGTCGATACTATTTGTTATTGATGGGTGTGAATTCGATCGCTAAGATCATAGGATGTCGGGTGTGGGAATCCCAGGGTGCTGGGATAGGATCGGGACTTCGTGTCAGGTTTGACGTATGACAGAGTTGGACTGTGTGTCAGATTTGGGAGGTTGTGCGATATAGGACTTCATGTCAAGGTTAACATATTCGGGCTGATGGCCGTAACGTTTTGGGGATGGAGTGCGTAGTAGTATATTGGGACTGCGTGATGTCTTAGTATTACGGAGCTGAATGCTGATGTATCATGGTATAGCTATGTGTGGTAGTAGAGCTGAGTGCTGTGGAGCTAAGTGCTATGATATTTTAAAGCTGTGTGTTATGGAGCTGAGTGCTGTGATATTTTAGAGCTGAGTGCTGTGGAGCTAAGTGCTTTGATGTTTTAGAACTGAGTGCTGTGGAGCAAAGTGCTATGGTGTAGCAGAGCTAAGGGTGCGTTTGATAAAACTGAAAATTAAGTGCTGAAAATTAAGTGCTGAATTTTAAGTACTGAAAATTTTAAGTGATTGAATTTGTAATACTAAAAACAGTGCTTCAACTATTGAAATAGAATGCATTCAGTGATTATTTTTCAGTAAAAAATTTTCACTTAAAGTTTTCAGTAATTTTTTGGCTACTTTTTCAATTAAGTGGTATGTTATCAAATGCACTGAACAAGAATAAGTGATGAATCTTTTCATTTTCATCACTTAATTGGGTTATCAAACATACCCTAAGTGTTGTATTATGTTAGGGCTGCATGCCGTATTATATTTGGGTTGTATGCAATAATGCATCAGGGCTGTTGGCGGTATTATATCAGGGCGGATTGCCCGAAACAGTAGGATTGTGTGTCGGTATTTGATAACTTGTATGGTATGGGACTACGTGTCTGATTTATGTGATAGGGCTAGGGACTTCGTGTCGAGTGTCACAGATCGTAGGTATGGGACTACGTGTCTGATTAATGTGGACCAAGAGTCTATGTTATGTGTGAGATTTGATTGGGATGACGTCCGTTGTTCTTTATTGAGTTGGTGCATACATGCATGCGAACGATGTGATAATCCTTTTAGTGATGTTGTTGCTTTATATGTTGCTTATCTATAGATACTCTGTTAATATTTGCTTTCACTCGGCTTTCGTAGCTGACGGCGTTTATGCCGCTGGATATTCGACATCCAACTGACCAGGGTTATGAGTATGCAGGAGATGCGTACATGGACAGGGGATACGAGGATGAGGCCTATGATGATGGAGGCTACGCTGGTGCTAATTACTATGCAAGCTAAAGACTGGGAGCTGTGTCGTAGTTAATTTATGTCTATGTTTTAGAGACTTCTGTTTTAGTTATGTTTGTATCGGCGTATGTTGTCGTAATACTTTATTTACGTTTCTGTAAACAATCGTGGCTTTGTAATAGTTTAGTATTTCATTTTGACTTTATATCAAACTTAGAATTTCCCAATGCGTGGTTTAATCCATTGATGGTTTGACTTTGGTTATGGACAATGTGGTGACTTTCAACTGTCATGGCCTACGGGTCCAAAAAGAAATTTATTTTCTCTATTTTTGCTACTGCGGGGCGTGACACCTAGTAGCAAGTTTAAAGTTGCCAACCAAACCCACGGAGTACCAAACTCAATGCTTGACAGTTAGCATATATATATATATATATATATGTGAGTCAGGTTCCAGTGTGCATTAGATAAGCGCACTAGGTGAACATAGTGGGGCTTTAAATACTTTGGCACGTGAATTTAGGGCTACGCACATTATAATATGCCTGTATTCTTCAATTTTAAATACTTTGCATTATACATATATTATATTTTTATAATTATCATATACATATATACGGTGAGGCTTTTAAGTGAATCGGATTGAGTGAACATGTTTTTTTAACCTAAAAGAACCAGCGGGTCAGCAAGGCAGCCCGCGGGTTCTTTTAGGCTAAAAAAATATATTCACTGGGTATGCTTATTCGCCCCTATTTACTTAAGAGCCTGACTGTATATATATATATATATATATAATATTCTTTCAATTTTAAATACTCTGCATTATACATATATTATATTTTCTTATAATTATCATATATATATATATATAATTAAACAAGCCCTTATCAAACATATTAATTAGATTTTTCACGAGCCTACCATACGAGCCTTAATCGAACTGTTCGCGAGCCTTATCGAGCCGAGCCCATGTGTGCTCAAGTTTGTCTCGTTTATAAAACGAGCTTTGTATTCAAGCTCGAGCTTGACTCGTTTATTATACGAGCCGAGCCAGGCTGAATTGTTATCGAGCTGAGAACGAGCCCTTGCTGAGCGACTCAACTCGTGTACACCCCTAAACATGATAGACCTGGCAGCCCCCGCCCAAACCCATGAACCCACCCAAGCCCGTCCATCATAAATGAGTTTGGGTGGGGGAGTTCTTCTTAATGGGGGTTTGGGCTAACCAAAAAAAAAAAATTCATTAATGGGTCGAAATGGGTTTAATTAAGGACCCAAGTAAAACTCAATTAGCACTCAGCACAACAAACACCCAACCAACAAACAAACAAATGAAATTTGTAAAATGACTATTTTATCCTTTGACCTTAAAAATGCCATAAATTGTTAAGATTAAATATTAATTGAACGTCGTCAGATCTTATAAGCTCATATTAATATGAAGAATATTTTGGGCCTAAAAAGTACATATATCGTAAAATGACCAAATTTCCTCTGGAGTTTACATTTAATAAGTTAATGTAAATTAAGTCTTCAATAAAACGGTCGCACCTACCCTAAGGTGTTTTAACATTCTGGACCTAATGGCGGAGTCCATTTAGCATGAATTTTTTTGCAAAATGACTACTTTGCCCTTGGAACTTCAAAAGATCATAACTTGTTAAGATTAAACCATAATTGAGCGTAGTCAGAGCCTTAAGCTCATATTAATATGAAGAATATTTTGGTGCCTAAAAAGTACATATATCTTAAAATGACCAAATTATCCTTGGGTCTTATATTTATTAAGTTAATACAAATAGAGTCTTTAAAAAACACGGTCTTACCTATCCCAAGGTTTTCGACATTTTGGACCTAATGGTGTGGTCCATTTGGCACAAGTGATCAACCTAGGAACTACAAGTGCCGGTGCAGGGATGCAGATTTGGAGGGTGCAGGAGTATTTTGGTAATTTAATAACCTGTTTACAACTGAATTTTCCATATTTTGTTACGAATAATGAAATAAATACCAAGTATAAAAGCCACATATGAAACAATAATTTTTTGATGTGTAATCCAACTCCCACCATTCTTAAACTAATTTTTTTTTTTTTTTTTAAATTTGAACAAAAGACAATAAATTCTTAAACTGATTTCACAGTTTTCAAAATTGTGTAAGAAAACTCAATTTTTTGAAAAAATAAAAAGTGTAAGAAATAACATCCTGTTGTACCCCGCAAAGAATCCCAAGAATCCATGCCAGTGGAAATGTTCACCCTCATCCAGTGCGGACTCTTTTGCCTGTGAGAAGAATTCGTGTTCCTATTCTCATTTCATGTTATTGCGTGCAATAAGTTATAAATTAGCATTTTTTTTTTTTTTTAAATAGAAGCAATTTAACTAACGCAAATTAAATATGTGGTCAATTTTTTTCTTCATCTTCTTCGAATTGAATAATAAAACCAAACCACCCTCAACAACTATTAGATCTATGTTTTATACATACATGCCAACCAATTCTGCTTTTAAGTTTTCTTTAATGCCCAACTCGTTCTAATTAACAGTTTTTCATGACCAATTTTGCTTAGAAAGAATGTTTGGTGATTTGGGTCTTCAACTTTTTGGCTATTTTTTGCCTTTGAAAGTTGTTGCTCCTCAATTCATGGCCAGTATAATTATTTTGTGTCTCTATCAAACTACCAAGTACTTTCTATGCTGCTAATGATTAAAAAAAAAAAAAAAAGAGGACAAGTGCTAAAAATGTATGCTAGGTGTACACAATTTTTGTACATATTTTTGCACACAAATGCTTTAAATACATGTATCTTGTGCTGTTTAAATTTTTCACACATTTTTGTGCACCATTTACACAATATAGGGTACATATATTTAAAATATTTATGTGTAAAAATGTGTACAAATTTATGTACACCTAGCATTATTCATTTAATTACCCTATCATAGTAGCAAGTAGATAGGCAGGAACATTGGTTTTGGTATTAAATTGGCACTAACCTTTAAGACGGTAAACAAGTTGCTGAGCTTTGATGAGATTTGAATTATGACTATGACATTTAAGTTTCAATGCTTTGATATCATGATCCCACCATATATATATATATATATATATATGATATATGTTATTTATCAATTAGCAAATTTAACTGCCGGTCGACAAAAAACTACCTACAGTACTACTTAATTACCATAAAATTATGTCTATATATATCACTTTCTCTAACTTTGTTGTACAGGTTCCATCTTTCCAGTGCTCTATTTTTCCTTACTGTCGCTTTCCAATGTCCAAACGTATCATACAAGAAAATATGAGTAATTGAAAATATTGACAAGTTTAGCTCAGTTATCTAGAAGGGTTGCAAGAGTAATTGAAAGTCTTGACGTCTAGATGGTGTGCTTAACATATTTCAACCTCTCTCTCTCTCTCCGTTGACAATTAAATGAATCAACTAAACTTATTATCCAATTCATTTCCTGTCCCCTAAAAAAAAATTAACTTCCCATCCCATATTCTAGAGCCAAAAAAAATCTCTCTAGTGCACTTCTAATCTCTGATAGGGGAGATAGAAGCCCATTGAAAGGCTTTTTTTTTTTTTTTTGGTATTAATGCAATAATTTAATCTTTTGCACCAATTCTTAGGTGTGCTAAAGGTTTTGTTGGAAATATTTCATTGATATAATTGGAAACTGAAACAGATTCTGATTAGAACTAATGAAAATAGAAAAATTACACTTAGACAGAAACAGAAAAATAAACAGGAGAATTATCAAACCGAGGCCTGTGATCTATTCACAGTTTCCTTAAAACAGATTCGCTGCCTCACCGGATGTGCTTGAGGAAATCGTCGGCGTCTGTCTCCCAGGATACAGCGGCTTCTAGCAGTAGTACTTGCACAATATACAACTGCTCCGGCGAACTTTTTATGCTTCGTGCTCTCTCAGGAAACCAAGGATAGAATATGACAGAAGAAGAAGACTCTGTAATTTCGTATATCTAGATTGAGGGAGAGCTGTGATATATATAGGATGATCCTATGTCTTTCCATTTTTTGTAACTACAACCTGTTCATATCTTGCAACAGTTTAGAAATCCCAAAGGTTTCTGCCATACAAAACATGTGCAGAAATTCCAAGGGTCTCTCATTACAGATTGAAAAAAACTAAACTTGAGGGGTCTAAAGAGAAATATTATGTGCGGGCCGCACCCGCACCTACACCCACGACTCGGCTTGACCGGCCGGTTGGACGGACGGCGGCGACGGCGGCGGCGCGCGTGTGTGGAATAAACCCAAAGGGCCTTAGATCCTCCCCCTTCCACAAAACTGGGTACCCCTTGGGGCCCAAACCCAAAACATGAAGTAGCCTTATAAATACACTAAAGGCTACTTTTAATTTTCCTATGTGGGACAAGGCAAATTGTGAACCTCTTTTATTTCGACAACTCCTTGCATGGGGCAACCTTTAATCATTAATTTCTCATTCACCCATCAATAGTTTTGGACATGTGAATATCCAAACTTCATCTCCTCATGGAGGAGAACACAAATCCACAAGGACCCCACTTAAACTCTAAGTGGGTCCCACTTTTATTAGCCCTTAAACATGGCCAAAACACATATTATCCAACAGGTTCGACGGATTTTTCAAATTTTTATGTTTAAAATTCGACTATATAAGGGGTGGTTCGGTCAATTTTGTCTATTTTTTATCGGTTCGGACGTTTTAAAACTATGTGTATTTTTTGAAAATGACAGAATTATTCAATTCAGTTGGTTGGTTCAGTCCAATCGATTTTTCAAACACTACAATAATTTGAATGGACTATTGTGCAAAACAAACTATTTAGTGTATAACAAGAATAGTCATAGTGCCAAAAGAAATAATATAAATTTAGGCAAAAGTCCCTAGAAGCATCTATCAAGAGTTTAATGTATCATTAAAATTTTAATGTGTTAAAGAATCCCTGAAAGGTGAAATTTCACTTAATCTTTCATGTATAATTATGTCACACCCATCCCGGAAAATACAATTGTTTTAAAATGCATAAATGATTTTAAAGTTAAAGGAATATCAATGTTATTTGATAATAGTGGATGGAGTCGACTGTGGGTCAACGGAGAGTGTCAAGTGGAGACACGGGAACTTGGTAAATCACGTTGCATTAGCACGATTAAATGATATTTATGTAACTTAAATGTTATTTGCAATATCTGGTATTTCGTGGATAGTAAGTTTACCTGCGTAGAGTAAATTTCTGGTAGTTTAGATATCATTTTAGATTGTTTTGGTGAGAACGTGAGTGATACGCTGCATAAAAGATAAGTTATATTAAGATTCCACATAGATTAGTTTTTGGATCCTTATTTTGGACCCAAAAGGAACTTAGACGGAAACTTTTATAAATTTTCACTCGTGAAATAATAAAGTAGACGTTTAAGACGTTTCAGGGAGATGATTAGAAGTTTTGGAAACTCGTGGGAAGGTAAACGTAATTTACGAAAACTGTGCCTATAAATTGTAAGAGTGAGTTTTCATTATTGGAAAATTTGCTAAAAATATCTAGAGAGAGAGAGAAAAGATTTAGTGCTACGAGCTTCACGTTACCGATCGACGAACTTCTGATCGTCAGTCGTTCTCCAGATTCTAGATTTAAACTCCTCGAGGTAAGAGCTTTATTTTGATACCTATTAGGCCACGTTTGGCAAACTTTTCCAAAAATCTAATTTCTAGAAATTTGGGAAAAACCGGGTAAAACTTCTAAGAATCGCATAAAAACTGAGATCCGACGTTATTCGGGACTCTAGTCGATATCGCAAAGTTAAGACGAAATCGCACGAGGTGTAAATTATAGATCTATGAATTATATGAAATTTATATGTTATAAATATTGAGCTTGATATTTTGGACCCGGGGGAAGATCATGTGCTAATTAGGCCTGTTAATTATGCACGTGAATATGTTAGAAAAGCATGTATAACTGTTTATGTGACCATGCTATGTGTCTACTTGGGTCAAATGGGAGTTTGGTGCAATTTTATCCGGGGGTAAGCTCCTCGAAGTTTGAGGATTGTAACATTGATAGTGGTGGTGTCTGGTATAGAAGAAGGTCCAACCAGGGCACGGTACCTGGTATGGAGGAAGGCCCAACCAGTGTACGGGATGCGTGGAATAGGTGTGCCTTCCACAGCATCAGTTTCATTTACTGGATAAATGCATACCACTCACCCTAGAGACTATTTTGATGTGTGTTTGATATTTATAGCATGAATTGTCATATAAACATACATTTAGAATTGTGCACTCAACATATAGCTGAGCAGTGGAGCTTTACTCCATTGCAGGTGATAAGAAGAGAGGAAAGAAAAAACGTAAAGAGTGAGGTCGGGATGACGACGGGAAACACTCTTGTTTATGTTTCATTTTCTTTTCCTAAACTTTTGTAATAATAACTTTGGATTTCATAACATGTTGTAACTAAATCTTGGGAAGGATTTGGAGTATTGTAATCCGTAGAAGAACTCTTGTATTATGGTTTGAATCACTATAATATAGTTGTGTTTATGTCGGAATTGGACCGGAGCAACTTGGCTATGAGTTGCTGTAGAATTGTACAGTTTTGGGAGGGATCAGTCGACTGGGTCAGCAATATAGTTGATTGAACCCTTGTTTTAAAGAAATTTTTTTCCAGTTTTTTAAGGCATCAGTCGACTAGAGACGAAAAACAGTCGACTAGTCTCTGCACAAAACCCAACATTCTACTAGATTGACTTTCAGTCGACCGGACAGGATCAATCGACCGAGGATTTAAGGTTTTAATCGACTGAGTCTCTGACACAGTCGACTGGATTGGGGCTGTTGAGCTTTTATACTCTCTAAATTGATCTCTAGTCGACCGGGTCTCCACATCAGTCGACTGCACCTCTGTTTTAAAAATTGAATTCTTTTGAAAGTGTTCCAATTGGCAAAACTTCTTATAACTCTGATTTTAATGGATTTTACTTATGTTTTCTGCTGCTATTTTACTTTAATGGAATTGGAGGAGCCTTAGTAGTATGCCACGTGTCCTATTTTTGCGTGTAGCGGGATGGGTCATGACATTTAGTGGTATCAGAGCAATAGGTAACAAAACTTTGAAAAGTGCGACGTCGAGTGTAGTGTTGAGTGTTTTGACACATATCCTAGATTGCATTCATACATAGTAGAAATGTTGATGCATATGTTATGTTGTTATACATACATGATCAACTTATTGTCATATATGCATAGTATTTATGCATTTATGAATCAGTGGAATCATGCAGACGTAGAAGCTGGGTGATGAGATGAGGTTTATCATGCGTTATCATTGACCTGGTGTGGTGACACGAGGGAGAGATGCTATCTTGGTAGTGATGAACAGTTGAATTTCTAAATGGAAATATAATGATTTTTGATCGAATGGTGAATGTTTTAAATAATAGTGACGAGGATCCTTGAGGGATCTAACGAGGAATGGAGTTTGAGTAATGAGCGTCAGAGGAGATTTTCTTATAGTTCACATAGAGAATGAAAGTGATTATTCGTGGTTGAGTTTTGGGATTGATTGATAAAAGTTCTACTTCATACATGGGTTAAACGTCGTGACGTGAGAGAATAGAGATGTATAGTTGGGTGTTATGATAGAAAGATAGTCCAACAGCATGCATTGCTCGTGTATGGGATAGGTGAGGAATCTCTCACCTTATCCTACGGTATTAACCTCCAATATGATCACACGGGTTATCTTATGGTTTTCTCTTACGTTGTGTGTTGGGTAGTTGAAGAATCTTTCAACTTATTGTACGACATAGGGGATGATTGGATAGTTGAGGAATCTCTCAACCTATCTTACGGTATGTATTATGGTTGTTGAAGAATCTTCCAACGTATTGTACGGTGTTTGAGATGTTAGCTGGTTGAGGAATCTCTCAAAATATCTTACAGCACATATTGTGGTTGTTGAGGGATCTCTCAATTGAACCTAATTTTGAATGGTTATAGTACCATAGTGGATTTGGACACAGTATAAGGATTAATAACTAGAGGTACCAGATTGATTGTGTAAGTGGAAAGTAGTATGTGAGAATGGATCTGAGACAAAGGGTTAAGAATTGAAATGATAGAGTATGCGTGGATAGTTGAAACTACAGTTGGTGGAAGCTTAGTTGAGGATGGACTTCTGGAGCAGTTGTGTATATGAATGTCAAATAAGGACAACATAGGTCGGAGGAGAAATTGTAGCAGTTCCAGATGAAAGATAAATGGATGGGAATGAATAGAAGTAAGGTTTCTTGGTGTTTTGTGGTGATTGCAAACAAAATAGAATAAAGGAAGTTTGAATATGAGTTTGGAAGTAAAAGATAAGTGTGCTCGATTGAACATAATAAAAAGGGGTCAGAGGAATCAAGTTGATATTTGGATATCATGGACATAAGGGGATCTTGGTAGGGAATTCTGCATATGGGGTTGTTATTACAGAGAGTTGTAGTACAGATAACCATGAACCCTAATTTTGAACATATTTCAAAAAGAAAATCTTTTTAATGTTTTTAAAATATCGTTGGGTGGTTGAAGCGAGTTGTAGTCAACAAAGAGTGGTACCTAGTATGGAGGAAGGCCCAACCAATGTACGAGATGCATGGAAGAGGTGTGCCTTCCATGGCATCGGTTTCATTTACCTGATAAATACATACCACTCACCCTAGAGACTATTTTGATATGTTTTGATGTTTATAGCATGAATTGTCATATCAACATACATTTAGAATTGTGCACTCAGCATATAGCTGAGCAATAGAGCTTTACTCCATTGCAGATGATAAGAAGAGAGGAATGAAGAAACGCGAAGAATGAGGCCAGGATAACGACAGGGAACACTCTTGTTTATATTTCGTTTTCTTTTCCTAAACTTTTTTTGTAATAATAACTTTGGATTTCATAACATGTTGTAACTAAATCTTGGGAAGGATTTGGTGTATTTTAAACCGTAAAAGAACTCTTGTATTATGGTTTGAATCACTGTAATATAGTTGTGTTTATGTCAGAATTGGACTGGAGCAACTTGGCTTTGAGTTGCTGCAAAATTGTGCAGTTTTAGGAGGGATCAGTCGACTGGGTCAGCAATTTAGTCGATTGGACCCTTGTTTTAAAGAAAAATCTTTCCTGTTTGCTAAGGCATCAGTCGACTGGAGACGAAAAACAATCGACTGGTTTCTACACGAAAACCCAACATTCTGCTAGATTGACTTTCAGTCGACTGGACAGGATCAGTCGATCGAGGACTTAAGGTCTCAGTCAATTGAGTCTCTGACACAGTCAACTGGATTGGGGCTGTTAAACTTTTATACTCTCTGAATTGATTTCCAGTCGAGTGGGTCTCCACATCAGTCGACTGGACCTCTGTTTTAAAAATTGAATTCTTTTGAAAGTGTTCCAATTAGCAAAACTTTTTGTAACTCTAATTTTAATAGATTTTACTTATGTTTTCCGCTGCTATTTTACTTTAATGGAAATGGAGGAGCCTTAGTGGCGTGCCACGTGTCCTATTTTCGCACGTAGCGAGATTGGTCGTGACAAATTAAGTAAAATTTCACAGTAATATTCATGAACGAGATACATTTTCCCAATCACGAATCACAATTGTCCTTAATACTAAAATATAATTCCATAATGGATTTATCACTAAATCGCCCAAAGAAATTTTTTAAAAATGTAGGGCTTTATTGTGGGTCAGTGTGGGGCTTTGGGGTTGGGTTGGGGATGGGGTGTATGTGTGTGTGTGGGGTGTATGTATGTATCCAGTCCAGATCCAACTAAGTATAAAAAAAAAAAAAAACATGTATCATTGGATCAAAGATGTCTAAATATGGTGTTCCTGCACCGAATCAATGCTAACATAAGTTTTTGATATGATAAAAATGACATTTTAGATCAGAGATGCTCTAACGCATTTTTTGTAATGCAAAAGAAGGGTTGTATGTTTTGATTGAGGGTAATGCTATGTGTCGCGCCCCGACGTAGCATAAATATGAAAAGCATTTAATTTCCTTTATGGTCCTGTAGGTTACGACAGTTTGAAGGATCGATTTCGTCCCAAACGTCGAACAACATAAAACCATAAATCAGAGTAGAGCAATCAAGGCTTACAAATCTTTTCTAACTTATTAAATATTACAACATGGGATCAACTAAGGCACACTCCGCCTGGAAACAAAATAATATCTATTTGTTACAGTCATCCTTATTACAAATCCAGTTCATAACTTAAAACATAAGATAATGATAAACAGTTTCTCTTCATAAGCAGCCTTTCTCAATTAGCAAAGTCATAAGGTCCCTCCTGATTATAACCTGAAAAGCCTAGACACGAATGTCCAGGATGCATCAATGTCATCAGCTTCGAGAAGCTGATGAGTATTAAAAACAAGCACTTTGAAATGTAAAACATACTTATTTACTATTTTTCATTTTTCAATTTCATTAATCAACGGGTTAATCAGAGGAATGAATTTACATAATAAGACAGTAAAGATAACATTAATAATCTTTAATTCATAAAGCGTGTGACTGTGCATGGGAACAATGCAACCATTCTCATCTTACCAACTCTTTTCTCTCGACAACACCATACCCAACTCTCTCACTCTAGTATCTTTGAAACACTAAGATGACCACATTTAGTAAGGGGGTACAAGGGAGTGTCCAGTTTACCTCATACTTTAGTATAGGGTATCAAGGAGTGTTCAATACCTCACACTTTAGTACTAAATCCGCCTCGCAAATACCGGAGAAACCTCACGTAGTATCTAGACTCGGGTACCAGGGAGTGTCCGTAGGCCACACTTTAGCACTACCATGGGTGCCAGGGAATGTCCAAGTTCGGCGTCACACACTTTAACGCTACCATAGGCGCCAGGAAGTGTCCAGTTTTGTAACCGTCGCATTTCAAAGATACTCTCGCCGCAATCTCAAAGCATCACACTTTGGTACACAACTACCAGGGAGTGTCCACAACACAATCTCAACCACATACTCTTTCCAACACTGACCACCACTCACCATGCATGTACCACTGACTTCACATGTATGTCATGGAACTTTATACAGAATATGTAAATAACTGGAAGCAATAGTAATGTGCGTACAATGATCATGAAGTCGTAGTTTATCGCTTTTATAATCCAAACATAGTAGACAGTATTTTGATTTAGTAAAATTTTCGAACAGAACCTTAATAGCCTTTAAAAGTTAATCCAAACAGACCCTTAGCAGAAAACAAACAAAAACCAGAAACTGGCAGGTCGCGGCGCGGGCCGCTTGCGCGATATGCATATTTTTCAATTTCTTTATAAAAACTTTTCTATCTGCCAGGAATCACACACCTCGAGCGCGCTGGCTGCTCGCGCGATCGCGCGCGCGAGTTCAGGCAGTGTCTTCGTCTTCTTCGCTGAACTTCCCCTGTTTTCAATTTTGAAACCCATTTTGGCCCATTTTGCAGTTTCGAAGTAAATAGGACAAGTAATATATGAATCTCTTCGGTTTTTCGCAAGAATTAAGAATTTACGATCAATTTTTCATGAATCGATCCGTAGCTCTTGGACTTTACGAAAATCCGAGAGTTGACAAAAATTTCGTTTCTTATATACGTCTTGATATGAATGAGTTTGACTCTATAACTTATACCGTAGTCTCTACGTACTCTAATCTTTCATTTTCATCTCTAAGAATGGATTTAAGTTAAGTTTTGAAAGATCACCATTTTTAAGCTTTAAGCTTTCATACGAATTTGAAAATGTTGAATTATAATTACACATATACAAACAAAAATCCAGCATGAGATATAATCAAGGTGAGTCTAAAATACTCACAGAGATTAGATATTGAAATATTAGTTGTTAAAGAATCACAAATAATAACTCCAATTGCAGCCTTGGCTATGGAGATTGAAGCTTCTCTCTCTAAAATTCAGTAAATTTCTCTGTGTATTACTCTCTCTCTCTCTCTCTCTCTCTCTCTCTCTCTCTATTTGGTTTACTCAATCTGCAGTGTGTATGTGGTGTATATATAACCATAGCAAGTATAGAACTTTGGGGCCAAGTCATGTGTTGATTACTCAACAAAATAAATTGCCTTCAAATTCTAATTATACCTATACTACACATACGTATATACACAGATGATATAACTCCATATTTAACCAAGAGTCAAGTATAGACTCATAGGGGGCAATTGAAGTTGTTTGAAAAATCAAGCTTATAGTCACAAATAACCTACACACAATTGCAATGGCCAAACAAGACACATGCTAATTGCCTAGGAAATCACTTAGATGTTTGGGTAACACAACTTATGGTACAACATTATACATGTACAAAATGCATTCCCAAACAATACTCATTCCATCATTGCCAACATTAAATGTAGTAAAGCAAGTGTCACATTGGATTGGACGGGGAAATCCAAAACTGTAGGAGTCCAACGCGGTGCGGACAGTTTTGAACATAAACTGGTATTTTCGTGGCACGGTGATCACCACGAAAATACGAAAAATTCATTTTAACGTCAGAAATGATTTTCCAGTTTTACAAAATAAAATTACTGTTTGAGTCAAAAGAATTCATTTTCACCGTTTTGAAATATAGTTATGAAATTCAACACAGGTATTTCTAATTTATAAAATTTGCAGTTTGTTCCCAACAAGAAATTTGATATGATACCAACAAATAACGAGGTTCTAAAACATGGTAATTGCAATTAAATGAAATAATAAATATAGATTAAATATAAAAATACAATTTAAAATGAATAGAAATGTAGGTTGTTACATCCTTCCTCCCTTAAACAGGATTTCGTCCCCGAAATCAAAACTTACTAGTCCTGAAACAACTCCGGGTACTTCTTCCTCATGTCAGCTTCAACTTCCCACGAGGCTTCATTCTCGTCATAGTGATTCCACTGAACCTTCACCAACGAAATGTCCTTATTCCTCAGCTTCTTGATACTCTGATCTAGAATCTTCACGGGCCTCTCCTTGTAAGAAATATTATGACTCGTCTCAGTATCGTCATAACTAACCACATATGAAGGATGTCGTATGTACTTTCTTAGCATACTTACATGGAATACATTGTGAACCCCAAACATCTTTGGTGGTAGCGCGAGTCGATAAGCCACTTTCCCAACGCGATCTAGAATCTTGAAAGGTTCGATAAAACGCGGGGCCAACTTTGCTCTCTTGAGACCAAAGCGTACCATTCCTCGGGTTGGTGAAACCTTAAGAAGTACGTGATCTCCAATACTAAACTCTAAATCTTTTCGGCGTCGATCGACATAACTCTTATACCTGCTTTGAGCGGTCCTCAACCTTTCCTTAACCAAGAAAATCTTCTCGTTGATTTATCTAACCAAATCTGGTCCCAACAATTTTGTGTCTCCAACTTCTACCCAACATAATGGAGAACGACATGGTCGTCCGTACAATGCTTCGAACGGAGCCATCCCGATACTCGTGTGGTAACTATTGTTATAGGCAAATTCGACCAAAGGTAAGTGTGTCTCCCAAGATTCTTCAAAATCGATAACACAAGCCCTAAGCATATCCTCCATGATCTAATTAACATGCTCAGTTTGCCCATCTGTCTAAGGGTGAAAAGTAGTACTCATTTTGAGCGAGGTTCCCATAGCTTCTTAAAGACTTTCCCAAAATGTAGAAGTAAACGTGCATCGCAGTCTGACACAATTGACACAAGTGCACTGTGAAGTCGCACAACGTGTTGTATGTACATCCGACTCATCTTTTCTACCGGGTATGTCATACTATAAGCAATGAAATGCGCCGACTTAGTCAATTGATCCACGATTACCTAAATGGCATCATGATTCTGTTGAGATCGAGGCAATCCCACTACAAAATCCATGGTTATGTGCTCCAACCTCCAACCTAGAACAAGTAGCGGCTGCAATAATCCCGAAGGCCTCTGATGTTCAGCTTTGACTTGTTAACATGTCAAACATTTGGATACAAATACGGCCACGTCCTTCTTCATACCTTCCCACCAGAAATTTATCTTCAAGTCTTTATATATTTTCGTTCCTCCCAGGTGAACTGTATATCTTGACTTATGTGCTTTTCCCAGAATATCATCTCTCAGATCCCCACAGTCTGGTACACATAATCTATCTCTGCATTTGTATCCGCCATCACTTCCCACCTTCCATTCGGTCGGGTCTTTTTCTGACATCTTCATGAGCCATGTCTGAAATTTCTCATCTCCTCTCTAAGCCTCAACAATGCGGTCGATAAGAATAGGCTATAGGATAAGACATCCAAAAATTTTCCCTTCTCCTTCCTCAGTACTCTGCACACCGAACTCAGCCAATGTCTACAATGCTCGCCATTCTCTAACCATTAAGGAGGCAATCGTCTCACGAGTTTGCCGACTCAAAGCATCAGCGACCACATTAGCTTTACCAGGGTGGTATTCTAACGTGAAGTCGTAATCTTTAATCAACTCCATCCATTTGCGTTGCCTCGTGTTCAACTTTTTCTGTGTGAAAAAATATTTCAGACTCTTGTGATCGGAGAACAATCAAACTTCTCATCGTAGAGATAATGTCTCCAAATCTTGAGTACAAACACCACTGCCGCCAATTCCAAATCATGAATGGGGTTGTTCAACTGGTTCGGTTTCAGCTACCTAGATCCATAGGTGATAATTCTATCATCTTGCATAAGTACACACTCCAATCCTTGATATGACGCATCACTAAAGATAGTGAACTTCTCATCAGGCTTGGGTATAGCTAGTACCGGTGCGATGGTGAGTCTTTCTTTTAACTCTAGAAAGGCGCGCTCATGCTTCTTTGTCCACTCGAATTTCAAATTCTTCTTTTTCAATCTAGTCAATGGTGCTGCTATCTTGGAGAATCCCTCAACAAATCTCCGATAATAGCCTGTGAGTCCAAGGAAACTCCTAATTTCTTTAGGGTTACTCGGTCTAACTCAATTTGACACAGCATCGGTCTTGGATGAATCCACAAAAATTCCTTGAGACGATACCTTGTGTCCCAGAAATTTCACTTCTTGCAACCAGAACTCACATTTACTGAATTTAGCATACAACTGATGATCCTTGAGTGTCTGCATTACTATCCATAGATGTTGCTCGTGTTCTTCTTCTGTCTTAGAATAGATCAAGATATCATCTATAAAGACGATGACAAACTGATCTAAATGAGGCTTGAACACTCTATTCATCAGATCCATAAACACTACTGGGGCATTCGTCATTCCAAACAGCATCACCAAAAATTCATAGTGACCATACCGGGTTTTGAAAGCAGTTTTAGGTATGTCTTCATTCCGTACCCTCAACTGATGATATCCCAATCGTAGGTCTATCTTGGAGAATGTTGTAGCTCCCTGTAGCTGATCAAACAAATCATTGATCCGAGGTAAGGGATAACTATTCTTGATAGTTACTTGGTTCAGTTCTCTGTAATCGATACACAGCCGAATAGTTTCGTCCTTCTTCTTCACGAATAACACTGGTGCTCTCCAAGGCCATGTACTTGGACGTACAAAATCCAGATTCTCGAGCTCTTGAACTTTTTCCTTTAATTTCAACAGTTCGGCGGGGGCCATTTTGTAGGGAACCTTAGTGATCGGTGCGGTACACGGTATAAGCTCAATATAGAACTCTATACTTCTCTCGAGCGGTAAACTAGAAATATCTTGAAATACTTCCTCAAAGTCCTTGACTGCAGGTATAGACGACCCTGTCGTTTTTGTACTGACGACTTCGATGTTAGCCAAACACCTTGTGAGGAACATATCTCCCAAAGGGTTACATTGGAAATCAAAAGGTTGATTCCCATCGTTGGAGAATATAATTCTCTTCCTCGCACAATCCAACTTTGCTTGATTTTGAAAGAGCCAATCCATACCTAGGATTACGTCAAACTCCTTCATCGATAGGACAATCAGCCTTGCAGGGATTTCACGATCTCTTAATCGTAAGGGACAATCCTTGCATACATGTCCTAACTTGACTGTGGCTCCCAATGGTGAGGTAGCTCTCAAAGCTTTCTCTAAGCGAAGAGGCAAAATACCCAATCTTCGAATAGTATTAATAAATATGAATGATAGTGCAGCACCATTATCAAATAAAACTTTAACTTGGGAGTTAAACAAGGTTAATGTACCTTCCACTACTTGTTGATTAGGTTGAGCTTCTCCATAATCCCCTTCTTCATACATCATCTTGTCATATCCAGCAGAATCAGGAATAATAGCATTCAAGCGAGTCTGACCCTATTGACCATAAGTCACATGTTAGGAGCAGTGCAGAACTTGCTAATGTGCCCTGGTTCGCCACAGTTGTAGCAGACTATCCCTTGTTGAGTAGCACGCCTTGGTGTCTTGCAATCTCGAGCCAGATGACTGGGGTTGCCATAGTTAAAGCACTTCCCACCACTACTTCCTTCTCCAACTCAGGGCTGACAGTTTAATTTCCTTTATGGACCCGTAGGTCGTGACAGTTTGAAGGATTGATTCCGTCCTAAACGTCAACAACAAAAAACATAATAATCATAGCAAAGCAATCAAGGCTTACAAATATTTTTCTAACTTATTACATATTACAATACGGGGTCAACTAAGGCACAAGCCGCCTTAAAACAAAACAATATCTATCGTCTATTACAGTCATCCTTATTACAATATTCAGTTTATAACTTAAAGCATAGGATATTGATAACAGTTCTATCTTACAAAGCAGCCGTTCTCAGTTTGCATAATCATAGGGCCCAGCGTAGTCAAAACCTGAAAAGCCTGAACACGAATGTCCAGGGCGCATTGATGTCGTCAGCTTATTGAAGCTGGTGAGTATTAAAAACATAACTTTGAATGTAACACATACTCATTTACCATTTTCCAATTCCCATTCAATTCAACAAGTTTACATTAAAGTAAGGAGTTCATTTTTTTATAAAACAACCACAATATCATTTGAAAGATATAATTCATATATGTAATCGTGTATGAAAAACAATGCACCATCTCATCTTATTACCGACTCTTTTCTCTCGACAAACACAACAACCCACTATCTCACACCAGTATCCTTGTAATACTCTGATAGCCACACTTTAGCACAGGGGTGCCAGGGAATGTCCAGTTTGCCTCACACTTTGGTCCGGGGTACTAGGGAGTGTCCAATGCCTCACACTTTTGTACCTAATCTGCCTCACAAATACCAGAGGTAACCTCACGCAGTATCCAGACTCGGGTACCAGGGAGTGTCCTTAGGCCACACTTTAGCACTACCATGGGTGCCAGGGAATGTCCAAGTTCGGCGTCACACACTTTAACACTACCATGGGCGTCAGGGAGTGTCTAGTTTTGCCACCGTCGCATTACAAAGATACTCTCACCGCAATCTCAACACGTCACACTTTGGTACACAATTACCAGGGAGTGTCCACAACACAATCTCAACCACACACTCTTTTCCACACTGACAACCACACACCATGCATGTACAACTGACTCCACATGTATGTCATGAAACCTTAAACAAAATACATAAACTGATATTTTCGTGGCGCGGTGTTCACCACAAAAATACAGAAAATTCATTTCAACATTAGAAATAGATTCCTGGCTTTATAAAAATACAGTTTGAGTTTAAAAGAACTAATTCCACCGTTTTGAAATACTGATTTGAAATCTAACACAGGCGCTGCTAAATTTTATAAAATCACAGTTTGACCCCAACAATGATTGTAATATGAAATAAAACCCACAACAAGATTTATGTATGAGAATCGAAATTAATAACAGAAGCCAATAAAATTTCTCTTCCGCCCTTAGTTACGATAAGTTGGTGGCTTATTTCCAAAGTTACCCCTCTGAGGTGGCCGAAATTTGAATTGCTTGTAGTTCACTCGAGCATCTTCTTCCAAATCAGTGGCCAAGCCAATGAGTCCCTCAAAAGACTTATCTAGGTGACCGAGAGTCAGGCAGTGAATCTACGGTGTCAACCCTTGGTTGTACTTACGGATCCTCTTTTCCTCAGTATCAACCATATGAGGGGCAAACCGAGACAGTCTCTCAAACTGAGTGGTGTACTCCTGCACCAATTTAGTGCCCTGAGTCAAATCCATGAATTCCTTCTCCCTCCTGTGCCTCTCTGTAGCTGAAAAATACTTTTTCAGAAATCTCCCCTTAAATGCAATCCACGTCATTCCCATAGCAGCTGTGTTTCCAATGGTGGCTATCATCGAGTCCCACCAATCTGCGACGACATCGGTTAATTTGAAGGTAGCTAACCTCCTCTTATCTACCTCACTGCACTGAACAGCTTCGAACTTACGGTTCATTTTCCTTAACCATTATTCAGCTTTCCAGGGTTCTGCAGTACCCGCAAACTGTTCGGGCCTTAGCGCACGGAATCTTTCCAGCAGCTTGTCCCCACTTTGACGGTCTCGCCGATTCTCATTTGGGTTTTCGATCCTTTCCAAATGCCTGACAAAAGCTTCAAACATTCCTGTGGGATCGGCAGCAAATGGTGCCTCCTCAATCAAGTTCTTGTTCATCCTTTGCATCCCATCCATACTAAATGCATGTCAAATGATAAAAGCATGAGGCACACGAATGAAGCAATGGTATGAGGCAGTAATATCAATCAGTTTAAATGACAACATCATTCAAAAAGGGTATTTTTATATATATAACTTCCTGTTAAGTTGATACAAAAAGCGTGTATGAGCAATTAATGCCTACCCTATCTGTATGGGTTAGGACGCATATTGTCCATGCAAGAGCTAATGTCACAAAAATGGGGTCATTGCCCTATACGCCGATGCATATAAATATAGTTTGCAAAAAAAGATAGAGCTACTAGTCAAAAATAGTTAATATGTACAAGGTCATATCTAAATCATCAATCATTGCCGCAGTCAGCTACGAGCAAATCTAATGAGTCGACTGGGCGAAATCGCTAAGCTTGAAAGGGGCCCACAAGATCATAATCACCACTCTGAGAGGCTGGTGATAGAGCAGGTCCTGGGGCATCTGCCTCAACTGACACCTCCTCAGTCAGAACTAGCTCAAGTGCTAGCTCTTCCTCGAGCTCAGTGGCAAATTCGTCTAGACCTATGCCATTCACAGGGATAACCATGATGTCATCGTCATCATCATCCTCAATTACGGGAACTACCGGCGGGGGCATCTCCAGCTGTGCGAGATGGGCATGCAAAACCTGGATCTCAAGGGGAATATAGAAAGCATCACTATTAACCAGTCTCAAATCTCTACTAGCATTAAGCGCTGAGCCTATGCGAAATAACGAAGCTCAAGACGGATACGCGTCAAATCAACTAAACCCACCACATGAACCTGGTGCCACAGATCCGATACTATAGTCGTCGTGGCCAGCTGCTCAATGGTGGTGTGATATAAATCGAGAAAAGCTGGGACTACTGCCCCAGGAGTCACAAAATGTCCTCCAAACACGTCTGGTACATAGAGTGACTGAGATGGATCCATACCTGATAAAAAGGTACTAACTTAAATCAGGATAGAAATAATCGTAGGTGTTTGGGTTCCGGGTTTGCCCTCTTATCGTATCATCGAGGTGCAAAGCTTAAGTTAATAGAATGTGGAATTGGGTCTATATGGGTAAACTCTAACCTGGCTAAACTATTCTGAGATAACCTGGCTCTGATACCACTAAATCCTGTCATGCCCCGACGTAGCATAAATATGGAAAGCGTTTAATTTCCTTTATGGACCTGTAGGTCGCGATAGTTTGAAGGATCGATTCCGTCCCAAACGTTGAATAACATAAAACCATAAATCAGAGTAGAGCAATCAAGGCTTATAAATCTTTTCTAACTTATTAAATATTACAGCACGGGATTAACTAAGGCACACTCTGTCTGAAAACAAAATAATATCTATTTATTACAGTCATCCTTATTAAAAATCCAGTTCACAACTTAAAACATAAGATAATGATAAACAGTTTCTCTTCATAAGCAACCTTTCTCAATTAGCATAGTCATTAGGTCCCTCCTGATTATAACCTGAAAAGCCTAGACACAAATGTCCAAGACGCATCAACGTTGTCAGCTTCGAGAAGCTGGTGAGTATTAAAAATAAGCACTTTGAAATGTAAAACATACCTATTTACTATTTTGCATTTTTGAATTTCGTTAATCAACGGGTTAATCATAGGAATGAATTTACATAATTAGACAGTAAAGATAACATTAATAAACTTTAATTCATAAAGTGTGTGACCGTACATGGGAACAATGCAACCATTCACATCTTATCAACTCTTTTCTCTCGACAACACCATACCCAACTCTCTCACTCTAGTATCTTTGAAACACTAAGATGACCACACTTTAGTAACGGGGTACCAAGGAGTGTCCAGTTTGCCTCACACTTTAGTACGGGGTACCAGGGAATGTCCAATGTCTCATACTGTAGTACCTAATCCACCTCACAAATACCGGAAAAAACCTCACACAGTATCCAAACTCGGGTACCAGGGAGTGTCCGTAGGCCACACTTTAGCACTACCATGGGTGCCAGGGAATGTCCAAGTTCAGCGTCACACACTTTAGCGCTACCATGGGCGCCAGGGAATTTCCAATTTTGTCACCGTCTCATTTCAAAGATACTCTCGCCGCAATCTCAAAACATCACACTTTGGTACACAACTACCAGGGAGTGTCCATAACACAATCTCAACCACATACTCTTTCCAACTCTGACCACCACTCACCATGCATGTACGACTGACTTCACATGTATGTTATGGAACTTTATACAGAATATGTAAATAATTGGATGCAATAGTAACATGCGTACAATGATCATGAAGTCGTAGTTTATCGCTTTTATAATCCAAACATAGTAGACAGTATTCTGATTTAGTAAAATTTCCAAATAGAACCTTTACAGCCTTTAAAAGTTAATCCAATTGGACCCTTAGCAGAAAACAAACAAAAATCAGAAACTGTCAAGTCTCGCGATATGCCTATTTTTCAATTTCTTTATAAAAACTTTTCTATTTGCCAGGAATCATACACCTCGCGTGCGCGAGGGGACGCTCTCGCGACCCTCGCTCGCGCAATCGCGCGCACAAGTTCAGGCAATGTCTTCATCTTCTTTGCTGAGCTTTCCCTGTTTTCAATTTTGAAACCCATTTTGCAATTTCGAAGTAAATAAGACAAGTAATATATGAATCTCTTCGATTTTTCGCAAGGATTAAGAATTTATGATCAATTTTTCATGAATCGATCTGTAGCTCTTGGACTTTACGAAAATTCGAGAGTTGACGGAAATTTCGTTTCTTATATATGTCGTGATACGAATGAGTTAAACTCTATAACTTATACCGTAGTCTCTACGTACTCTAATATTTCATTTTCATCTTTAAGAATGGATTTTAGTTAAGTTTGGAAAGATCACCATTTTTCAGCTTTAAGCTTTCATACGAATTTGAAAATGGTGAATTATAATTACACATATACAAACAGAAATCCAGCATGAGATACAATCAAGGTGAGTCTAAAATACTCACAGAGATTAGAGATTGAAATATTAGTTGAGAAAGAATCACAAATAAGAACTCCAATTGCAACCTTGGCTATGGAGATTGAAGCTTCTCTCTCTAAAATTCAGTAAATTTCTCTGTGTATTACTCTCTCTCTCTATATTTGGTTTACTCAATTTGCAAAAGTGTGTGTATGTGGTGTATATATAACCATAGCAAGTATAGAACTTGGGGGCCAAGTCATGTGTTGATTACTCAACAAAATAAATTGCCTTCAAATTCTAATTATACCTATACTACACATACGTATATACACAGATGATATAACTCCATATTTAACCAAGAGTCAAGTATAGACTCATGGGGGGAAATTGTAATTGTTTGGAAAATCAAGCTTATGGTCACAAATAACCTACACATAATTGCAATGGCCAAACAAGACACATGCTAATTGCCTAGGAAATCACTTAGATGTTTGGGTAACACAACTTATGGCACAACATTATACATGTACAAAATGCATTCCCAAACAATACCCATTCCATCATTGCCAACATTAAATGTAATAAAGCAAGTGTCACATTGGATTGGACGGGGAAATCCAAAACTGTAGAAGTCCAACGCGACGCGGACAGTTTTGAACATAAATTGGTATTTTCGTGATGCGGTGATCACCACAAAATACGAAAAATTCCTTTTAACGTCAGAAATGATTTTCCGATTTTATAAAAAAAAACACTGTTTGAGTCAAAAGAATTCATTTTCACCGTTTTGAAATATAGTTTTGAAATTCAACACAGGTATTTCTAAATTATAAAATTTGCAGTTTGTTCCCAACAAGAAATTTAATATGATACCAAACAATTATCGAGGTTCTAAAACATGGGAATTGCAATTAAATGAAATAATAAATACAGATTAAATATGAAAATGCAATTTAAAATGAATAGAAATGTAGGTTATTACACTATGCTTCCAAATAATATGACATCGATATGGTAATGGACCATCTTCATTAATGATGGGATTATTTTAACATCATTCAATTAAAATCTAATGGACCCACTGCCACATTATTTGAAATACAAATTTAGAATTAAGATTTGACAGCATAACATTACTCTTTGATTTATTATTATTATTATTATTATTTTGGCTAAGAAGGAGGGGAGAAGGGGGCAACCAGTGTAGCAACCCTTTCTAGGCGTGACCATAGGAGCCCTTCCCCGATGTAGAATGTTCGGTTTGAGCCAAAGCTATTGCCTGTGTAGGCGAGCCCGTCACCACACCCCCACCGAAGCAACCAGTGGGCCAGGAACCTATTCACAGACCATAAAAACTAGGCTTTACTCACGCAAGCACTTTCAACTTACGTCCAGATTCGAACTCCTAACCTTGGGGTAAGAAATGTGAGCCCCAGGGCCGGCCCTGGCAGTATGCAGTCAAGCGACTGCATGAGGCCCATCCTTGAAATATTTTTTTTTGGTCTATGGTTTTGGCATTGGACCAAAAGCCCATTTTCTAGGGCTCCCTTTCTCCATCGGTAACAACACAAGGTCGCAAGGGGCCCTTGTTTTTATTATTATTATTTTTTATTTAGCTATCCAGCACTTACGCGATTTCTCTCTCTCCATAATTTTTTTTCTTTCTAATCACTTACGAACTCTCTCCCTCTCCCTCTCCCTCTCCCTCTCCCTCAGTGACTCAGTCCCTACTGACCACTCCAGAGTCCAAATCCTCTTAGACCTCTCTCTCTCTCTCCCATGACTTTGGACTCCACTCCATAGGACCACAGTTCATACAGTTGGTAAGTATATTTGAAATTGAACCCTAGCTTCTTTTTTTCTTCTTCTAATAATCTAATCTTCTTCCAATTTGTTGTTTTTCAGCTTCAGATTTCAATAGCATTGAATTTATTGATTGAGCTCATTGAAGAATTGTTGAACTTGAACCCTAAGGGTAATGGCCTAAGTTTTGGTTTTCTTATATTTCATTCTCTTTTTTTTTTGGAAAGTATTTTCTTCTAATCTTCTTCCTAATTTCTTAATTTTCTATTGAATGAATTATTGAACCCTAAAATTTTTTTTTCTCTTTTAAACCCTAACTTTTTTTTTTGGTTATATTTTTCCTAATTCCTCCTCCCCTTTTAAAGTTTGAAAACCACTTCTCTCCACCAGCCCACCTCTGACGGTAGCACCACCAAGCAGGTATGATTCGTATGAATGAAGCAACCTGTCAATTTTTTTATTTTTTTTTGGCATGTGAGCAATTTATTTTCCAATTGTGGGCATTTTTTTTCTTTGTTTATATAGGTATGAAAACATTGAAAAGTTATTAATCCGAAAATTAAAAAAGGAAGAGAAAAATGAGAGAACTTGAATTGATTGAATCTAAAAAAGGAGCTCTTCATAAGTTTTTAAAAACCAATATAAATGAAGAACATAGAAACTTGAACGAACATGAAGATGTGGCAAATGTAGAAATTATAAATGAACATGAAGATGTGTGTAGATATCGCATTTTTCTTACCCACAGCTTTTCTTTTAAAATTTCAAAATTCAAAACAAATGAGTCGCCACTTAATTTTTAAAAGGAAAAATTAAGAAACCATTTTAAAAGCAAACTGATCTTTTTAGAAACCAGAGATTAACTAGGTCCGGGGATTATGGAATGAGAGAGGAAGGAGCCCGTCGAACTAAAACACCCTCTCTCATCCTATCTTACGATAGGCCTCTACTCAACATCCTTTTAATCAAATTTATTAATCTAAGCATGCCCTCAACTAATACATATATACATATACATTAAAAAAAAGCATGTCCAAAGGGTGTAAAATTGCTAATGACAAAATATCATTCATAAGCCACATATTCCAAGTATCAAACAATATGATATGCAATAGGGAACAAGAGGACTTACCCGGAATCCAGCAGCGATATTAAACGTGCAATGCATACAAATAAAAGAAAATCCTAAAAAAAAAGTTTCTAATCACATATACATATAAGGCAAAATCCTAATTCTAATGTGTCGCACATGAGGTTGAAAAATCAATAAAATCAAGGAATGAAATAAACTAGAAGGGGGATGGGAAATTGTACCTCAAATGCGCTATAAAACAAAGATTAGTGCACACGCTTCACATAATAATATGATATAAAAAAAATCAATCCCAATTCTCTAGCTAAGATCTATTAAGCATGAAATCCAACTTTATTCAATGGCTAGTTCTAATCATAAGCATTGATGTGCATGAATGAATGAATGTGAATAAGAATAAAACATGGATTTATTCACTAATTTGGATCACTTAGCCTTTGGATTTAAGCTAAGTTATCATTATTCAAAGTATGATTTGGGTCCTAAGACATTAGGAGATCATTTGAGTTGAAATGAATAAGATTAGACAAAAACAGTGGCAGTTTTTTATGAATTGCAGAGAGCAGACCAGATCTTAAAAAATAGAAATACAATACTTCCAACGGTTGGATCTTAATGATTTTTGGATATGTTATGCCTCTGTGAGTCTAGTTTCTAACCCAGAACGAAAATCAAGGTTTGAACGGTTAGATCTCCGGGAATGTGGAAAACACTAGGCATCACTCAGGAATCTGCAACTCTCTGTCCAGAGATCTTGTACAATTTTTTAAAAATAGCAAAAAGATGAGAAACACTTAGATCTTTTTAGATGATCTTCCTAACACATTAAGGTACCCAGAAAAATTTATTAGAGGTCTCGGAAACTCCGTTAAAATTCTAATTTATTAGTTTCAAAATGGATTTACTGTTCTGAAATGTTGGACAGAGAGTTGCATGTACTGAAATCGCAAGACCAAACCATTTTAGACATGAAATCACCTTAAAGTAAAAATCACAGTGGTAGAATATCGTGTTATTGACACTTTCCCGTTGATTTCACTTGATTTCAACGGTTAGATTTTGAACTAAAAATCTTTGATCAAAATCAGTTTGTGAACTCACTGTTTTCATTTGTCAAGTTCAACTTTATTTGTTAACCCCAACTATTAAACCATGAAGTTAGACTTAAACTAAACCATTTTCTCCTACCATTTGATGGTCATCGGAGACTAAAGACCTTCATATTTGTAGGTTCCAATGAAGTATGAATAGACTTCATGAAATCTCAAAATGAGGACTCTAAACCATGGAGATGGGCTTAGACTAAAAAAAAATATTTTCTCCTACCATTTGATGGTCATTGGAGATGAAGACGTGACTAATGCTCATAAGTTTCAAAGAGAATGGGGAAATGACTTTATGAGATACCAAGTTTAGAGGATCCTAGTCATGAGTAGGGACTTGGATTCATCTATATGAAATAAAGTGATGATCAACTTTTGACTCTCATGTAAAACATAAACTTACATAGGATTCAAAGGATCATATTCAAGAGATCAAGAGAGATATTGAAGATCTCCAAAACTCTCAAGAGAAGAACATAATCAAAAGAAATAGAAGGAAGAATTAGAAACAAAGACTCCTAAGTTTACTTTGACAAACAAAGAAAATAACAAAAGGTTTTAGGATTAGAGATTCAAAAAGAGAAAAAGAGTAAATAAACAATCTATGGTTAGAGGATCACCTCCAAATTATCCTCAAAGTTTTCTTTTCTTTGAAGATCTTCCAAACTCTTCTTCAAGCTCTCCAAAACTCTCTCTTTTCTTTCTAAAAAATGTTGGTATAGTGGTGGTTATCTCTTATGTATTGTGTTGTATATTGTGGGTAGCTCTTGTTGTTTTCTCACCTCTCCCCCTTCCAAGGAAGATCCTTCCTCTTTTATAGGCAAAATTATCAAGTATTTTTCAGTGAATTCGGAGTAAAAGACAGGTGTAATCATCCCATTTGGTGGTACAATACGTACTTCCTGAAATTAGACAGACTGCTGCCCAGGGCGGCATTCAAAAGTTATCCGCGGTAGTCCGTGAGTGCCGCTGCGGCACTCCGCGACTGCCGTCGCGGCACTTCGTGACTGTCGCGCGGCTCTCAGTGAACGCCGCGACAAATTATTGATTGCCGTATTTTCGTCAACCTTACTTTATCAGATTTTTTTTATCCGCCTACACATACGTATTGTACCACAAAATACGGACTTTAAAAGCAAATGACAGTCAGAAAATGTCGGCGGCACTCAGTAAGTGACAGGCCGGAACTCACTGAATGTCGTTCGGCATTTAGTGAGTGCTGCTCGGCATTCACTGAATGCCGCAAAAATCTGCCGTGTGCCGTTTTTTTGCAGAACTTCCCTTTTTAGGTCTCTTCTTTCTTCCCTTTTTCTTAAAGAAACTTATTCTTGAAGATCTTTTCCGAAAATGGTGTTTTACACCTGAATTCTCCTAAATACCTGGTATTTTCTTCTTTCTGTAGAATTTTACCGCGTTTGGAGAACTTTCTAAAGATCTTGGAATACTTTGAATCTTTTCGGTCCTTATTATCATCGGACATGGAGGTGACGCTCTCCTAAATTCGACGGTCGGTCAAAATTGGGGTGTCTACAATGTGGTAAATGAATAAATTATGAATGAACCTAAAGGTGGGGTAAATGAAGAAAATGTGAATGAACTCGATGATGTGGTAAATGATGAAAATGTAAATGAACATGAAGATGTCATAAATGAAGAAATTGTGAATGAACCTAAAGATGCGATAAATGAAGAAAATGTGAATGAACTCATAGATATGGTAAATGAAGAAATTGTAAATTAATTAACATGAAGATGTTATAAATGAAGAAAATGTTGAAAGCAATCCGAATATAGATGACCCAGAAAATTGGAAAAAGATTGATCAAAGATTGAGAGATTTATTAGTTGAAAGAGGTCCTAAAAGAGATGACAACATTGATTTTCCAAAGGATTCAGAAAAGAAGCATTTCTCTTATGCATATTACATTGTCAATTATCAAACGGTGAAAAGCATGATAGAAAATGGCTAATCTATTAAAGTACTTTGGATAAGGTCTTTTGCTTTTATTGTAAGTTGTTCAAACATGATGGAAACAACACTCAATTGGCAAATCAAGGAGCCTGTTATTGGAGAAATCTTAGTAACATGCTTAAAAGGCATGAAACTAGTAGAGAACTCATTGCTTACATGAGGAGTTGGATTGAATTGGAGACTAAATTTCCAAAAAGCAACAATTGATAAAAGTGTTGAAGAACAAATTAATAAAGAAAAAAAAAACATTGGAATCAAGTGTTAGTGAGAATAGTTGTTGTTGTGAAAACACTTGCTAAAAATAGTTTGACCTTTTGTGGGGACAACGAGAAGCTTTATGAAAAAAATAATGGAAACTTTTTTAAGTATAATTGAAATGATTGTTGAATTTGATCCAATAATGAAAGAGCACACTCATCGAATTAAAGAGAAAGAACTTCATTATCATTATCTTAGTCACAAAATTCAAAATGAATTATTTTTCGAATATCGGATGAGATCAAATGTGTAATCATTAAAATGATTAAAGAAGAAAAATACTTTTCAATAATTCTTGATTGCACAACGGATGCAAGCCATGAAGAGCAAATGTCCCTTATATTAGATGTGTGAATGTTTCAACAACTCCAATAATTGTAGAAGAGTTTTTCTTAGGATTTTTAAAGGTGCATGACACATCGGGACAATGATTTTTTGGTGAACTTGTCAATGTTTTGAAAGATCTTAAACTTGATATTGATGATGTAAGAGGACAAGGGTATGATAATGGTTCTAATATGAAAGGGAAACACAAAGGTGTGCAAAATAGAATGTTAGAGATAAATCCTAGAGCATTCTACACGCCTTGTGGTTGTCATAGTCTTAACCTTGCACTTTGTGATATGGAAAACTCTTGTTCTAAAGCTTTATCTTTTTTCAGAGTGGTACAACATATGTATTCATTGTTGTCATCTTCTACAAACCAGTGGAAAGTTCTCACAGATAATGTTAAAGGTTTCACACTTAAGCCACCATCACAAACTCTTTAGAAAGGTCAAGTTGAAAGTGTTAAAGCCATAAGATTCCAAGCTCCTGATATAATTAGAAATGTTTTGAATCACTTAACAAGTACTAGTGAAGATCCCAAGGCAAAGAGAGATGCCGAGTGCTTAGCGACGTATGAAATTGAGAATTTTGAGTTCTTGCTTGGCATGGTTATTTGGTTTGAAATATTGAATGCTGTTAACAAAGTAAGCAAAATCATGCAAACAGAGGACATGCAAATTGATGTTGCTATAGATCTCTTAAGAGGACTTTATTTCTTTTTTTGAAAGCTATAGAGATAATGGATTTGAAGAAGCTATGATTGAGGCTAAAGAGATTGCAATTAGAATGGAAGTTGAACATGTTTTTCATGAAGAACGTGTCATTCATAGAAAGAAGCAATTTGATGAGACTACTAATGAAGAGATGACGTAGTCAGCTGAAGAATCATTTAGAGTCAATTACTTCATATGCATAGTTGATCAAGCACTTTTTTCACTCAAGAGTAGATTTGAACAATTTCAATAATATAACGAATCTTTTGGATTCTTGTTAAATTTGGAGAGGTTAAAGTCTGCCGACAATGATAATTTGAAGTATTTATGTAATAATCTTAAAGATCTCCTAAAACATGACATGATTTTTTATATTAATAGGGCGGAATTACTTTTTGAACTCAAAATCTTAAGAGAAGCTTTACCAAGAGGAACAAAAACGGCAATTCAAGTATTGAATTTTATAAATAGGCTATATTGTTGTTTTCCAAACGCTTAGATTTCTTATAGAGTATTAACTATACCAGTGACAGTTGCCTCTACTCAGAGAAGTTTCTCAAAGTTGTTAATGAAGTCTTATCTACGGTCGACAATGTCACAAGAGAGATTGAATGAATTGGCTATGATTTTTATTGAAAAAAATTTGTTAGAGACATTTGATTTTCCTTCTTTAATTAATATTTTTGCTGCTCAAAATGCAAAGCGGTCACATTTACTTGATGTAAAGTTGAGTTTTGATCTTTTAGGCTAAGGTGTTATACATTTTGGAACTAGGTTGATTAACACTGATGTAATTATGTGCTTATTTTATTATTTTAATGAAAATTATTACGTACTCTTAGGGGGTGGGCTAACAGTCGGTTCGGGTTGTTCGGTTCAGATTGAGAATTTCGATACCGAAATCCGAACTGAAATAAACTTCGAAAATATGGTTCGGTTTCGAAATTAAAGTTCGGGTTCGGTTCGAAACTTCGGATTGAAATTCAACTGAAGTTTTTTTTTTCATTTATTCATTTATTTATTTTTATTTTTATAAATTTTTTTATTACTCAATAAAGAGAAAAAATATCTTTCAAGTTTCAAGATATCCATTTGGTAATCAAGAATATTAGTTAAACTAATGAAGTACCCTAGATCTTAAAAAAAAAAAAAAACCATTTGATAATCAAGAACAAACGAACAACTCAAATAGCTACAGTTTATATTTTGTTATTACTCACTAAGAAAAAAAAAAATGTCTTTCAAGCTTCAACATGATATTTGTAAAACTAATGAAGTACCCTAAATCTATTTATAAAAAAATATAATAATAAATAAATAAATAATAAAAAAAAATAAAACTTCGAAAATTCGGTTCGGGTTCGGGCTGAAAAACTCTACCGAAAATCGAACTATACTTAAAAGGTCGGTTCGGTTTCGAACAGAACTTACTTTGGTTCGGGTTCAAACCGAACTGAAATTGTTTGAAAGTTCGATTTCGGTTCGAAAGTTCGGTTGGCCCGAAATGTGCCAACCCCTACGTACTCTTTTAAAATTTTGACAATACAGAGGAATTCACCTTTAAAAATTCGCATAAAACCTTATAAAATTTTAGGAATTTAAGGGGTGAACCCGTCCCAACTGGCCTACCACCACGGTGGTACATACTCCTTGATTAAATGAATGGGAACAAGAGACAATATGGAAAGATTTTAATGTCAAATCTCTCTCAATAGAGACCATATTAAAAGACATTAATGTCATCTCCTAACAATACCATACCACCCCCTCTCCATTATTAGTGCTTAATTTTTTTTTTTTGCTGAAAATTAGTACTTAATTTACTTTTGCTTCTCTCTCTCCTCCTGCCTTCCTTGAACCATTCCTCCTAGTCCACGCCTGCCCCAACTGAGCTACCCTCTCCTTTATTCAACACATCACACATGTATATACATATACACACATATATATATACAACACATCAAATATGGATTAAAAAAAAATCCAATTTACCATAACTAAACATGCTTCCTTGGATTCTATTTACAGTGGCGGCGGTCTCCGCCGGAGTTCTGCTCCTCCTCCTAATCTTAATTTTCCGGCGATGCTGTCAATCCAAACAAAACCCAATTTTCACACCCACAACAAGAACAGAAAGACCCAATCAAATCAATCCCCCAATTGGGATTTCAAAACTTCACCACCAAATTCATCAAACAAACAACAAACCCACCACACCAAAACCCAGTTACTCTGTTTTCCGACGGGGGTCGTCGGCGAGACCTCTGTTCAATTGGTCCGACAACCCATCACTTGTCACCGACGCCGTCGAGAACGGATGGTCACGATTCGCCTTCTCGGCCTATTCCTCATCATCGCCGTCCGTCCGAACATCGTCGATGTGGTGCCCGTGTGGAGTCGCCGGAGACAGAGCAAGAGAAACAGAGGTTGATATGAACTGGGAAGTTTGCAATGGATCGGCCGATTTTATTCAGAAAATCAGATTCAATCATGGGTTTAAGAAGATTAATCCATTGAATTCATCGAATTCTGCTAAATCTGTGATTAAAACAGGTTTGCCTCTTCCGGGCCCATATCTCGGAAATTCAAGTTTCCCACAAGAGGCTTATTTTGAAATCACAATCTTATGGTCTGCAGAAGATAATATTGGTGAAATTGAAGGAGAGAAGATTAAGTTAATGAAAGAGATTAAGAATTTTAATGGGAAATTGGGTTCTGAGTCTGTGGTTCATGTAACGAGTAATAATAAGTTGGAAGAGATCAAGATTGGTGATCAGAGAGAAGGAGGAGTTGTGTTGGCGGTGGGGCTCACCGGAGGAGGGTCTATTCCAATGCAGCTTCCGGGGAGCTATCCGGGTTCTGTTGGGTTTAATTCCAGTGGTTCTGTTTGTGTTGACGGTAAGTTCTCTGTTTTTTTTTTACCAGAGCATTTTTGTTCACCCAAGTACCTCCATTGGATTAGTATATATAACCTATCACTTTTTTATCTTTTGTTAATTTTCAATTTGCCTATGAGAAGTGGTGGGCTCTATATGCTCACCCAATGGATGAACAAATTTTGGGTGAACAAAAATACTCTCGTTCTTCTCTGGTCTATAAATGTGTGTATGTGTGTGTATATTATATAATATGTATGTGTGTATACACGTATATGTTGTTCTTGCCAAAGCAAGAGCCCAGATACGGACACACCGACACGGATACGACATGACATGGGCATGTCGACATGACAAAGTCCTAAAAAAAATTGCGCGTCGATACTTTGTGAAGTGTAGTGTCTGTGTGTCGGACACGACACGATACTCAACACGTTACCTTCTTTAAAGTGTAAGTGCTTCCTAGGGCTTGAGGCATAAACTCTGTCTGAAATACATAAAATAGAATCTAGTTCAGTTCAATCACATATTTGAAAACGGGTAATAATATTATAAACAGCTTCTTATAAAAAAAAAAAAGTAACTTTTAACCGTTGGATAAAAATTTGGTATCATTTAATAATATGTTTTAATTACTACCTTGGGACCAAATAGTCGTCTAACAATTAAAAACTGTTTTCTTATATAAGAAGCTGCTACAATATCCTTACCCTTTAAAACACATAAAATAGAACCGGATTCACTGCACACTTTTTTTTTTTTCCTTATCTAGTTGCTATGAGAACTACTTTTGGTTGAATGATACAAATAACTTTTAGATCCCAATCAAGTAAAAATATGTCATTATTGCAATTTGGTGCTATTGAGTGAAGTAACTTTTTAATGATACTGCTTGGTAGTGAGTAGTACTAAAAATATCTAATTCCTTCGTATTTCCTTATATTTTTCCTCTCCTTCAGGAATTAAACTTGTATTTGAAGCTGAGAAAGAAGATTGGGGAAAACCAGAGAAGGTGATTGGTTGTGGGTACAATCCAAGCCAGAGAAAGGTGTTCTTCACACTAGACTCAGAGCTTGTACATGTAATTCATTGCAAGTCAGAGGAATTTGGGACTCCACTCTATCCAACTTTGGCAGCAAACACTGACATTACAGTTCTAGTAAATTTGGGACAGAGTGTCTTTAAATATGGACCAGCTAATCTTCAAAGAACTCCTAATCCATGCTTCACTGGCCCTCTAGCAAACTCTCCTTCTCTGGGTTATGAAGACAGCAAAGAGCTTTTCTCAATGGGAAGAATAGACTCTCAATGGCTGAATAGGAGTACTACAAGAGGTGGAAACAATAATGGTGGTAATAGCAAAGGGTTAGAGTTTGATGATGAGTCCGAAAGCGATTTTTTTGAGATAGTTTTGGATAGTTGTGGAAGATCTCCAAACACGGTATTGTAGCGAAAGAGATACAAATATTTATAACAAGTTGTCTTGGGCTTGACAAGCGACAGATCCGGGAATGAATATTCAGGCTAGTGTACGAATATCAAAATTTGTTTTGGGGTGGGGGGGGGGGGGGGGGGGGTGTGCAAAATATCAAAATTTTTGGCGAATCAACCTTGTAAAAATTTTAAAAAAAATTGAAACTTTTGTGGGCCATGCCAACCGCTAACCACCCCTAGATCCGCCACTGGGTTGGACTTGGACATGAGATCATTATATCCGAGCGTGGCAAGTCTCAAGACAGGTCTCCAGAGGCCGTCAACCGAATGTCCGTGATGCCATATAGCATGAGACAAATTGGTCTCGTGAAAGGCATGGGTGACCCAGAGAGTTGAATTGCTAAAACCGCTGCGTAATTATGGTCCTATATGTACCAAAAAAACAAACAACTCTAGGATTGGATGCTCACATATATGTGAACAGAAACTGTTCATTAAAGGATTACATAACACATTTTTTTGTAAATTTAATGTTTGAATTGTTCTTGCCTGTAGCAAGAAGACATTTTTGTGTAAACTTGTACATAGCTGAATACTTGTTGATTCAATGTATGGTTTTTGGTTTCATTTGCTTTGTAGCAATCACGCCTGAGTCAGAGAAGGACTTGGCCTGCTTAGGCCAAAGTCACCTAATAGAAATATGTATACTAGAGTAGAATGTTTCAATTTCTTTGTATATATATTATTTGTTTTTATTAGGTGTATCCTGTAACTTTGTTATGATTCTCAATTTCTTTTTCAAAATTTTAGCAAGGATTGGTAAGTTTACCAAGACCGGATTGAAAATGGAAGGCACCAATGTACTGACTAAAAAAAAATTAAACCAGTAGGTATTTTATCAAATTGTGTATGATAGTCCTTTTCCTGTCATACTATTTAATCATTAATGAGAAAAAATAAAAAATAAATATTAAGGAAAGTATTTTCTTTTGTTTGGTTATCAAGGAAAATGGAGAAAAAATATGAAGAAAAGAAAAAATTACATAGCTGAAAATAAACTAAAAATATTCAATATTGTGAGTCACTTAACTCCCATAGTTGCAAGAATTTTTGGAATTTGCAACTTTTAAATGTTATTTAAAAATGAAGGAAAATATGAGAGAATTAGGTTTTCTTCTTGTTTTCCTTTTCCTTTTCCTTTTCTTATGAATCACCAAACCAAGCCTAGCAAACTTTTACTTGATAAGTGTGGAAGGGGAAATAGAAAGGAAAGAGGGAAAAGACTGAAAGTGATACTAATGAGATGTAATTAGTAGAATGGGTCAAGGGTATTATATATATATATATATATATAAAATGCATGAACATAATGGAAATAAGTTTTGTTTAGGGATGAAATGTTTGACTGACATCAAACATGGTGAATAGGTGATATGAAATTCAAGACATCATTTCAATATTCAAGGGTCCCTGGCTTGGAAGATTGGACAATGCATGTATAATTCTACATTCAACAACATGATTATTTTCTATATGACATCATTGCTGACAAAAAAAAAAAAAAAAGATCATATACAAATCAAAATGATAGGGATACACACCAAACGACACACTAAACGACATACCAGTTTTAAATGCATGTACCATATGCTGTTTAGTGATGCACAGAAAAGTGTAAAAAATTTCAAACAGCACAATGTATATGTATTTAAAGTACAGTGTGACGTTTAGTGTGTATCCCTATCATTGTTGTATACAAAAACAATCGTGGATGTTGCATTGTAAATGAGAGGTTTTTATCAGTATCAATATGGAAATCTGACAAAAAAAGAAATTAGTAACAATTTTGACTATCTTCTTATTTTATTTTATGCGTCTATCATTGGGAGTTCAACTTTTTAAAAGGACTCATGAGTCATGATTGTCATTTACTAGCATGAATTTAATGCAAAAATTTTCAAAATGCCCTTATTATTATTATTTTTTTTTCGTTCCTTCTACATTTTGTTGGGCAATTGTAAAATTAAGAAGGGTAATTTTGGAAAGTAACAAAAAAGTTATCATGGAATATTCATAGTTGACAATAGTTTTTGGATGACCAAAAAGGAAAGAATGACACATAAAATGGGACGGAGTAATATAGTGTTTAGATTCAGAAATGTTGTAAACTTTAAAAACCACTTCGGTGGTTTTTAAAATTACAAACACGTTGAACCACTTTGGTGATATCAAAACTACATGTCAAGACTAAGTTACAACATTTTAGAACCTAGATACATCATTTTAGGACCAAAAATCACTTGAGTCTATGGTACAATTAAACCACTATGGTTGTATCATAGAGTTTTCATTACCGTACGAGACTATGGAGAAATTTTTGGATACCCCTAAGGTACCACGTGGCATGCCACTTGATACCCCGTACCCAATAGAAGCACGTCACACAAATAATGGAACCCACCACAAAAAATTTAAATGGCCCAACACAATTGTGTGGCGCTACCTCATTGGGTATGAGGCACCACATAGGCGCTACCTTGAAGGTACACAAAAACTTATCGGGAGACTATGAGTATCCAACTTTGATCCTTAATGCCCATGTTCGGAAGTTCACCCAGACAAACCCAACGATTGCGGAAGCTAAAGCTGCTGCCCTCTCTATTGCTAAGGCTGAAATCGGTTCGGTTCGGTCGATTTTGGGAGTGATTTTCCACCGACCGATCGGTTCGGTTTCGGTCGGTTTTAGGCTAATTTTTTGGTTCGGTTTTCGGTTTTACACTGCACTACCCTTATGAAAACCGACCGAACCGATCAGTTCGGTTCGGTGGTTCGGTTTTTTCGATTTTTGTTTCACCCCTATCTATTGCCCTCTCAAAATCTTTGGGTTTTGATTATGTTATCTTTGAAGGAGACTCTTACATGGGGTGTGACGCTCTTATCAATTGGGAGACTTCCCGGATTGGGCCATTCACTACCTTATTTCTAAAGCTCGTTCTTTTTTGGCTAGTTCTTTAGTTTTTTTTGGCATGTTTCTAATATTCCTAGAGTTACTAATTTTGTTGCTCACAAGATAGCTCATTGGACCCTTAATTGCTCCTTTGAAGGTCCTATTTTTGTTGATAATCTTTCCCATTTTGTTGTAATGAAAGATAGTCAACCCTCTTAGGCCCAATTTCTTTCCCTTTATTGAAAGAAATGTTTCTTAGCAAAAAAAAAAAAAAAAAACCTGTCATAATTTCCTTGAAGGATATATTTGGTTTTAATGAGAGAAAAGAAAGGGAAACATAAAGAAAACTCTTTTCCTTATTTAGTTATTAAATAAATTGTGAGAAAACATAAAGAAATAGAAATTAGAGTGACTGATAACTAAAGAATTTGAATGTTGTGAGTCACTTCCATTCTCCCTTATAATTCAATTTTGAAAATTTGTAATTTTAATATTATTTAAACAAGAAGAAAAATACGAGGAAAAATACGACCACCAGTTTTCTTTTTTTTGTTTTTCTTTCCTTTTTCTTTTGAATAATATTGTGCTTCTGAAATTTGAATCCCAAATTTAATCCCTAAATGCTCTAATGGGTGTACCACATGATATGGCATCGCTAGTGGTACCATATACCACTGCATATGGTACAACTAACAAAGCACTTTGAAAGGAAATTTTGAGATTAAAAATTTAGAAAGCATAACAATACTCATTTCTCTTTCTTCTCTAAATCCGCAGGCCATATAGAGCCTAAGGCTTTGTTTGGTGCATAGATTGCGTGAGGAAAAAGAGGGGGGAAAGGAAATACTCATGAAATCCGTGAACCAAACAAAGCCAAATAAGAAATAATAATAATAATAAATAAATAAATAAAATGGATTTTAGTTAAGACATTGATGGTTTGGCTTAAAAGAGATTCAACTGCAAATCCAAAAACTTGTTGCCCCACTTTTGTAAAACATAGTAAGTCTGAAAAAAAAAAAAAAATTAAATAAAATAAAATACAAAAATTCTGTTATACTTTATTTATGGAAACAGAGACTATTATGTTGATCCAAAGTTAAAGCTTAGTAGTATAGTATTCTGGCAATGTAATTGCAATTCATGAAACTTGAGATAGTAATTTATCAGTAAAGAAAACAAAATTTCATGGGAAATATAATATTCTCTACAATCTCTATAATACCATGATTTTAGTCTGTTGAACCAAGCCCTGATAAGACACTTATTTAAAGATGAAAAATAAAAAATAAAAATACAGTTCCAGAAAAGTGCTATTTTAATGGATATGAACCTTGGATACAGGGTAAACAAAAATTTCATGGAGCCTCAGTCAAAGGTTATACTCATTGATATATTTGTACAATCATGAACAAGGAATGAGTATAGCTTTAGTGATCTTGAAGAACTTAAAGATGATTGTTAGCTCAACACGAAGATACTACTTCATTAAAATACATAAATAAAGACACTTCAAAATAAAGTGATCACAAGTCAAATTTCATTAATCCCTTTGTTCCAAATTAAAGGGACCCCGATAATGTGGTGAAAGTTTTTAACTTTCCATTATTGCCCTTGTATTTAGTTCAAATTTTTAGTGTCACATCAAATAAAATATTAGAGACTTTATACGATAAAAATCAACTTGAAAGTATCTGATCAAAGTACATTGACTTTTCAAAGAGACTCTTAAAATAGAACACCATCGTTCTCTTTTTTTTTTTGTTTAATTTGCTAACAGTAAACGAACTGTCCCCAACACCAGTTCAGTGCAGTTAACCGGTTCATTTCGGTTCGGATAACTATGTATCAAACCACTCCTGCCTCAGATTTGTAACAGCCTCAACCCTATAACGTTCTCCTCATTTCTTAACCACACAATTTCTTAATTCAATGAGTCATATATTGTACATTTCATCCAACAACAGAAACCAACAGACTACACTTTAGTTTGCATCACCTTTAGAAATCCAGAAACAATCATCACAATTCTAAGTATAAGCAAACCATAACAAAAACAAGCATCGTCTTAACCAGAACAAAGCACCAGGTTTTGAACTGCCTGATTCATGTTTGGGTGCCGACCAAAAAAAAAAAAAAAAATTGGTATTTATCATCCTAGAATTACCGAGAAAAAAAGTATCAGACAAGAGGCGGGTACTGCTTCGCCTGCTGTTTCACCCTTCTCTTGTATTCAGCCGGTTCCTGCAAATAAGGTGATCACATTCTTTAGAAAAGAATACTATTCTTCGTCATAACCAATATTGAATTAAAAAAGAGTCCAAGGGCCTGTTTAGGAACCCATAAAATAGGATCAGGTTCAGTCCTATTCTCATTTTTTATCTGGTTTCTACAAAAACTAACATGCTGGTTTGACAAATAACTTGTTCCATGAGTGATAGATTTTAGACCAAGCACAAACTCCTGTGCAGTAAAGGTGTATCCACCCAGAACATGTAGAACCAATTCACTATGAACCAGAAGAATACGTTCTCAGCCTTCCCAAACAGCCCCTAAAAGAAGTGCTTTTGAGAGGAAAGCACACCTGCAAGTAAAGCTGATAGCCATCAGTTTGGGCTGGATCAGCAGGATTGGGCTGATCCAGCAAATCCTGAATGCCAACAAGAATTTGTTTCACTGTTATGGCTGGTCTCCATCCCTAAACAAAGCAGCAAACATAATGAGTAGTTACTCAAGGTTGATTATATATATATATATATATATCTATATATATATATGCACACACACACACACACGCACACATACACACACACCAAGCAACAACCGCAGCATCAGCAAATGAATGCAATGCAAGGGGTAAATACTTACACTGTCCTCATTGAGGATAGATAAACATACGGTCCCAGAAGGGTAGACATTAGGGTGGAAGAAACCTGGAGGGAACTTGCACTTGGGGGGTTTGCTTGGGTAGTCCTCACTGAAGTGAACTGTAAGCGGATAGAACCCACCCTCCCAGTCAGTCTGCAATTATGCAAGATGTCACTATTTAACACTGCATAATAGTTCCTCCTTAATTATGTTCAAACATGTTAGAGAAACGATGGTAGAAAATACTAGTATCAAAGCCATGGGAATAACCAAGTTGTTCAAAGAAACTCCAATGAGATGGGAATATGAACGGAAACAGTCGAGGTGATTGTCCAGTGAACTTTTATATGATTGAACACCCTTTGAAAAAAACCGGTTATTTGAGATGAGTTTGGAAGCGACCAATGGAATTGGCAATTTAAAGCCCATTATGGAGTGGGAGTGGAGAAATATCACGAAGAGATTGCATCATTTCAAGAATCACACCTTTTATGTAGTGGGAACATGCCAATGAGCCAATATCTGGTTAGATCATTGGGTGGGTGAAGCCTTTATCAGCATCAACATTCCGATGCTGTTTAGAATTTCAATATTGTGTCAAGCTTTAGTGTCATACTACATGAGTATCGAGGATAATGGCATATGAAGGGATGTCCAGTTAGTTCATCAGACAACACAAAATCTGGAGATCAATACAAAATGAATTTGTTCCTTATCAAGTTATAAGCGGTAAAAGAGCAGGATGAGGTGGACTTTGACCAAGAACGGTTGCTTTAATTTAAGATTACTTTACACAGTTCCAAGGGTCAAAGTAGTAGAATTTTTCCTTGGAATGCTAATCAAAGCTCCTAATAAAAGTAGCAATATTTGTTGGACGGTGATTTTGCAGTAAACTTTAACAATGGGTGAATTAAGGTGTTGTAAATTGGTGATGCATGTGTAAAAGGGACGAATAAACTATCAAACATTTAAAACTCCATTAAAATTTGGTGGTGAGGACTTCTGGTGTTTGGATTTTTTGGATGATGGATACGTGGTAGATAATTTTTCTTTCACATTTAGAACACCTAAATAATCTTGGTAACACGTGCACGTGCAGCGACCACAAGAAGTATAAAATTCACAAATAAATCCGAATGAGAAAAAGAAAAGTAAAGAATAATTATAAATGTGTGTGTGTGTGTCTGAGAGAGAGAGAGAGAGAGAGAGAGAGAGAGAGAGAGAGAGCTAATGCAAAGGGAACTCTTCAAATCTAATTAAGAAATGCAGCAAGCATTCAAGAATACCTGAATCATACTAACCTGTCAACCATATCACATTTGTGTTAAATGACATTCAAGTGCATGAGAAATTTTCTTTAGCATTTGGATACTGCTTAAAAGTGCATAAAAAATTTAAACGAACTCACAAAATATCAAAATGATCCCTATGAGGGATTATTAAACTATCTCCTCCATTAGAATCATAAAAATAAATTTTAACGAAAAAAACTCTCGAAACATGTAAAACATTAATTAATCAATTTGCAAGAAACTCTGCATGCCATGCTAGTAAACAAAGTGGAACCTTCAAGCCATCAAATTGATCCACTGAGAAAATATATGCGATTTCTCAACATGAAACAGAAATTCTTATATAAGCAACAACGGGTATCAATTTTGTCAACGACATGGGAAAAATTAATAATTTGATGGAAAAGAAAGGAAATAAACAAAATATAGGGACCGGCAAGTTTATCTTTACATTGGAAAGAGCTAACATTCCTCCAATTTTTTCACACACTGGGTCTTCAGACTCAAGTATTCACCTTAAACTCCAGCAAGACTAAAACAATTAGCTAATCTATGACTAGGATCAGCACTTAGATTGACATTTCGTGAGCACAACTGCACTATAAGCAGGACCCATAATGAAAAACTTTAAAAAGATTAATGCTATGCTTCCAAATTTGAATCCCAAATTTGATTTCCAAATGTTTTAACGGTGGTACTACATAAGGGAAAGTTAAAGCATTTGGGAATCATAGCATATTCAAAAAAAATCAACAAAGTACATCCAGTGGTGGACGCATAATGGGGGCGAACGGGGGCACTCAATTTTTTGGGGAAAAAAAAGTTTACATATGATAGTTTTAAAAAATATTTTGGTTTTAATGAACTATTAGTTTACCAGGGAGCTTTTTTGAGATTATAATGAGATTTAATGTGATCAAGAGGAGTATTGTAAACAAGTTATGATGTTATTTTGAACATTTTGTTGTGTTGAACATGTTAGATATTTATAAACACCTCGTTTTTTCTTTTTTTTTTGTGGTCAAGTTTAATATTTGAAGGAAAAAAAAATTATCTTTCTTAGTCGTCGTGTTTATGAGCTTGACTTGTTTACTAAACCAGCCAGAAATGTAGGCTTGAGCTTGACTTGTTTATTAAACGAGAATGAAATTCAAGCTTGATCACGAGCTTTTCGTGAGCCTTGTGAAACTACATAGTTTTATAATAGATACATATATAAACCAGTGCACAAGCCATTTATCAATCTTATTCATGAGCTTTTTCACAAGCCTACCATGACTACATAGTTATTAAGTAGATTTACATATATAGGCCAATATACAAGCCTTTACCTAGCCTATTCACGAGCTTACTAGAGAGCCTTATTCACACGTGTATCGAATCGAGCCAAGCCAAAAATTGATCTAGGCTTGAGCTTGACTTATTTATTAAACCAATCGAGCCGAGCCGAGTCTTTACCGAACAAGTTCGTGAGGGCTTGTTGAGCGGCTCAACTCGTATACGGCCCTAGTCGTCAACTTCGCCCCCACTGGATGAAATTCCTGGCCCGCCACTGAATACATTACAAGTCAAAAGCTACCACACAATTCCTAATGACAACACTAACAGTCCGTTTGGTATGCCACAAACTAGAAAAGAATTGATTTGCAATTCTTGTTTGTAGCAATTCTTGTGTTTGGTTTGACAAAAGAATTGATTTTCAATTCTAGCCAATTATCACCAATTCTTGTTTTAGCCCAAAAACAAATCCTATCACTTTTGGTAGGATTTGGTGAGAAATGATTTCACTTTAAGTGAAATAATGTGATATACCAAACTTACCCCTATATATATTTCACACCTCATCTCTTTATATGGGCAATGTAGTAAATGACCGTGATTCATTTCATTTCATTTCTCTTTCAAACCAAACATGAGAATTAGAATTGCAAATCAATTCTATTCATTTCTTTTCTTTTCTATTCTCTCCAATTCAATTCCAATTCTATTCTATTTTAGAATCATACCAAACGGAGTGTAAGTCACTAACACTCACAAACACTACAAATACATTAAAGAACAAACAGTACAAACAACACTCTGTAGACAGCATATTAGAGTAATAACCCCTGATTCAAACTCCTAATGCAATTCATTAAAAATAATATCTTTTTTCTTTTTAAACAATTTCATCTAAAAATACCACCCCCCCCCCCCCCCCCCCCCCCCCCCCCCCCCCCCCACACCCAAAAAAAAAAAAAAGAAAGAAACTTGATAAGAATTACCCCTGCTTTTCCAGGGATGGTGCAATGCCAAATCATCAAATTGACAGACCCATCTGAACCACTCTCCGGCTTAGCGACGAAACCCTATAAACAATAGAGATAAGAGAATCAGTGATCATAAAACTTCAGAGTGTGTTGTGAATATATATATAGCTATGGAAGTATATAGAGACAAAAGATCATATGTATAATTGGGAGATGAAATTGAAGTGGGTGTACTGACATGTGGATGATTCTTACGCCAGGCTTTCCGCTCCTCCGCTAGACGACCACGCGCGATTCCACCCGACATGCCTCTCTCTCTCTCTCTCTCTCTGCTAAATTTTCCAAGGATGAACTGCACAACTACTTATGCCAAGAGTCCCGAAAGAGTCCAAGACCAAGACTCTTGGGTTGCACAAGGTGTGATTTTACAATAATGCCCCCCGACCTTGGGTTTTATCTTTTTTTTTTTTTTTTCCCTTGGGTAAATGACATTTCACACTCTTTGAGTGTGATTTCACTTTGCTCCTGGCCTGTAATTTCAATTTTGTCATTTTAATCCTTAAGTTTCGCTTTAGGTTCAATACAGTCCATTCATCAAATCGGTTCCAAATCATAAGCCAAGGGTTCAAAGATGGTAAGAAGAAGAAGAGAAAGAAGAAAAGGAAAAAAAAAAAAAAGTTTATTTATTAAATTTTCTTACAATTTTTTTTTATAGATTTAGGTTCAGTATAGCTATGTGAAATGTAATTTAAGTATATTTAATATTATGTCCATAATGATATCTCACGTGTGCATCATATGACATATTATTGTCAAAAATTAATAAATAAATAAATAAATTCATGAATATAGACTACATTGAACCTAAATTAAAACTGTAAGAACCAAAGTGATAAAAGTGAAACTACAGAGACCAAAGTGTCATCACACCTAAACTACAAGGGTGCCAAAATATAATTTACCCATTTTTCTTCTACCCACCCTTTGCTAAAGTCACATTTCTTTCAAATATTTATTCTAACCAGTCCACAACTCATACAAATGTACGAGAATTTGTTAAAAATTAGGCGGAAAACCGTGCAATGCACAGTACTTTATTAGAAAATAGACAAATTTAAGCAGAACTAGCTATTTATGGGATTTGAAAACCCAGTGATGCTTTTACCAAAATTACATAAAAAGGGTACTATAAAAGAAGTTATTTGAGTGTTTGTTGGGTTAGATTTAGAAGTGATTCAAGTGTTGATTTAATAACATTTTCTTTTTTAAATTTTGTGTGATAACTTTGAAGCTGTCATGTTGATTATCAATTGACCTAGTAATAATCATATAAAAAATAAGTATTTATTGTGGGCTGGAAAGTTTTGGTGGTATTTCTTCTGTTCTTTCAATCTTAAGTGGTAGTGAAATAAGAAATGATAAAAAGGTTTAGCCCGGATAAGCATAGAAAGATAGATAGATTGATAGATGGATGGATAGTTTGTCAACATCACTGTTGTTCATCCTTCTAGCTAAATAAACTACGTAAAGTAATTATCTTATCTTTAACGATTATAATGTCAAATGATGGTGTACCAATCTTACATAAATAAGATAGAGAAATATTTGGGACACTAATAAATTTTATTAACATTCACATTTATACTCTATTTTTTTTTTAATGGCAGTATAAGGTCTAAAGTGCCACTAGGAGAGAGATAGAGTGTGGGTGTGAGTGTTAGTGAAATATGTTAGTACTCCTAACATTGTTGAAATAAGATACATTAATCACAATGCGTCTATCTCTCTTCTGGTACATTGTGAGGATTGTCTGTGAGATCCACAAAAGAGAGAGATAGACACAGACAGTTTACGTATCTTCCTTTTGTATGATTCTTATGTGCCCCAAAAATTACCCAATTTCTATTTTTGTGTTATAAATTTGTAAACCAAGGGTAATATTGTCATTTTAACGACTCCATTTAGTGAATGGAATGAACAATGAGATAAGTACGAAAACCAAGGGAAGTCGGTGATAATGTCACACGTGCGAGACTAACTGACAAAACTCAAAGAATATCAATCTCCATTTATAAAACGTTTTTTTTTTTTGGACTGGGGTTTTTTTTTTTTTTTTTTTTTTCCATTCTCCTCTTCTGTTTTTATCATTTCTTGAGATTTATTATACGAGAAATTATTCAATGAGCCTGTCACGCCATGTCAGCATATTGATGTGGTGTGATTATTTAATCTTAATCATCTACTTGCCCCCTCCTTCTAGGAGGATCATGACAAGTAATTATCATATTTGATATTTGAAATTCCACTAATCACTTGTCATGATCTCCTTAAAAATAAAAGGCAAATGGGTGGTTAAAATTAAATTATCACACCACATCAATATACTGACGTGGAATGACGGGCTCACTGAATAACTTCTCGTATTATACGTTACCAAATGATTATGTCATGGATTGCTGTTAGTTTAAGGGATTTACAATCTCTCCTTTTAGGGATAAATAACAGTTATATAAAGGCTAGCTCTATTGTCAGAGCATAAATTATTAATGCAATAATAAAAAGTGTTGTTAAATGTTTTATCAACACATTTTTTTGTCGTTACAATTTTTAGCGATAGTTTGTGCTCTTGTATTAACCATTATTACTCTGACAATAACATTACTCTTTTATAAAGAATATGGTATCACAAATTAGTCAAACTTGTCAATTCATGCATCTATCTTTGCCTAGTTTCAAAGAAGATCAGTCGAACGTAAAAACTATATATGTCCAACTTATATATTTGTGTGGCATAGCAATTTACGTGTTACATGTTGGAAATAAAGAGGATGAAATTATGATTTTGATCGAGGTGTGCAATAGTTTACACCGACTGTAAGAACAATTCCGCTCCTCGAAATCAATGAATTGATACACAAGGTCACAACGTTATGCTCTCCAGGATACAACAATCAATTTCTTCAAAACATGCACTTGAATTGAAAGACTGTATAAGTGCTCAGTTATTGCTCTAGAAATACCAACAAAAAAAAGGAAAAGAAAACAAAAGAACTAATAAGAGGAAAAATGGTTTTTCTGTGTCCTTAAAACTGGAAGAGTGAGGTTCATATATATAGCAAAAAATAAATCAAGATCTCAATAGTCATAAAACAATTACGTTTAAGACTGGTATTAAACCAGCTCCAACAACTAGGAACAAAACGTGACAATACCACTGTCACACCCCAACCCGCCTCGGGCAGATTAGGACACGTGTAACAAAGTCACTAAGACACGTCCTCAATACATATAACATAAAATAAGTTTAAACACTCCCTTAAACTCTTCACTAAACTCATTTGTATGAAATTAACCCCAAGGGTAAAATGGTCATTTTGAAATTTTTAGTCAAACTCAATGTCAAAATATAATATTTTTCATTTTAAACCCAACGGTGGAAACGGCTTGCGAATCCGAGCTTCCTAGTCCAAGTTATGACCACAAAACATCATTATTTATCAAAACACACCAGGCCGGTTGACCGGACAGAGAGTCAGAAAAATCCGGTCAACCGGACAGAGAGCCTTGCTGCAAAAATTCTGCAGCAACTTCTCACAACCTGTTTTGCAAGTTTAAAACTTCACTAAATATGCCTAAATCACTTGCAAACACTTCCAAAACCTCCACAACATATCCACAAACATTTTTCTAAACAAGAACCAACCCAAAGCAAATTAAACCAAACTTTGTGGAAACATCCAAAATCATTCTCCAAACTTTTCCAAATGTTTCTAAACCTCAACACAATATCTCCAAACATGAATTGGCAATCAAAACACACACAAGCTAATCCTTAGGATCAAGAACTTACATCAAAACCCACATATTTAACTCAATACTTGTATGACTTCTCAACCAAAGAAAACTAAATTCAATGACAACTCAAGTGGATAATACAAGCTTCCATCTCTCCCCAACATTTAACTAAACATGATCAAAATTCTGTCAAAAAAACTTGGCTAACATAACAATCCCTTTAAATACAACCAAATCCATTTGGAAAGCACTCTAAAGTGGCTCAAAACTTCACCCAAACATCATAAAAGGCTTCCAAACCATTTCCAAACATTTTAAAAGTAGTTTAAACATAAATAATCCATAGAATTCCCACTAGGAACCTTAATTTTACATTCAAACCCATATTCTTCCAACACACACATAAATATTTACACATAATGAGAAACTAAGTTAGTTTCACAACCAAAACTACTAACTCTTCCCAACTTCACTCTCAAAATATATAACTTGTAACTTGCAAGTACAACTCATGGTTTGGAACATAAACAACCAACCATACCCAACTTTACATATGACAAGTCTCCAAAAACAAACCCAAGCTACATTTACATTGCCAACAAAAGATACATTCTAAGCATAAATTAGCTAGGCATATGAACACATATACACAAGGACAACTCCCAAGCCCAACCCGTCGTGCGGATCATTTCCTCTCCTCGTCTCGTTTGGTACCTGCGATGGTTATTCAATAACCACAACAGAAAATATATTTTCGTTTAAGCTTTCGCTTAGTGAGGGAACTAATCATGCCATTGGAATGCAAAGTATGTAAATGCAACAATCATTATAAATGACAACAAATTGATCTCCGGGAAAGTCAAGTCAATCCAGCCACCACCCCCGGGTCCTTCTCACCCCGGATCTTTCTCACTTTTGGCGCAGATAGCGCAACACACACTCTCTTGTGACCCCGAAGGCGTCACCGGCATTTCATTGTGGTCGTCACCACGTCCTACTCATTGAGGACTTCCTATCCCTTACATATGGGACCTATAAAATGGTGACCACTACTTGACTTCCCTTTGATCCATATAAACATTAAAGCAACTTAGCACATAAGCATAACAATTTCACCTTATTGGCATGCTTTTTGCCCAAATTCAACAACATATACATACATGAACATGAGTTTAGCAATTATGAACAACAATATTCACATTAACATAGCTAAACATCCAATTGAGAGATTAGGACACTCACCTCTTTGATTTATACACAACTAAGCTTAGATTTCCCCAATTCCTTCCCAAGTTTAGCTCAATTCCTAGTTGGTGATAATCCTACACAAGTTTGGTACCAAGAACATCATTTATCAAAGACGGTTGCCGTAAAAACGTTGTCGAAAACGAAAATAAATTACATGCATGTGATCCTCTTACCTCCACGAGTCCAAAAGTGGTCTCGGATCGTAAATCCGACGCCGGAAGGCGAAGGAGCGGCAAGAAACGTCGTCGAGAATTCCGTCGCCGACTCGAGAGCTCTCGTTCTCTCCAAATTGCTGTAAATCTTATGAAGGAGATACATATGCTTCATGCATATGTGTTGTCATCAACTCTCCCTATATTACATTTACACCCCCCAATCTTTCTTAAGCTTTATTATGAAACCCCCAAGTCAATTACAATATCTACCCACATTTTCTAAATGGATTTAATCTAAGTCCCGCGTGGGTCCCAAATGTGGTCCCACATAAATTATGAGGTTGCTATAAAACCTACCAATTATCAATTTTATTCAAATACGCCCTCACATGGGTACCCAAATTGGTCCCCTTACCTATCATAAGACATAATAATAACTTTAAGCATTTAAATAAATATGCACATAAACATATAATGACATCAAAATATAATTATTCTAATTAGACCCTCGTTGGGCCCCACTTTTATACCATTCCTGCTTTTCACAGGACTTTCATCTGTGTCTGCATTTGAACACCTTTTCACATGTGGGTTCATAACCCCACCTTAATTCATCTCATGCATTAATTATCTTTAATTAACACATAATATTCTCACATTAATCTTCTTTTCCGGGTACGGGTGTTACATACCACCCACATGCGTGAGAGTACAAATTGAGCCACATTTGTGTTCGCAGGACGCACCGCGCTAGTCACGATTTTCAAGCCAAATCGGATAATTTGAACCCCCTGTGCACGCATGAGAGAGCATTTCTCCAACACAAGTTTATTAGCTTATGAAAGTAAAGTAGATATAAAGTGTTGAAAGCTCTTGTAAATTAGCAATGTGGGATAAGTGTCACATCAAACTTTTAGCTTGGGTTTTAATTTTTGAAAAAAAAAAACTTTATTTGATTTTAAATTAAAAATCCAAACAATAAATGTTATAACACAATCAAGTAAACCCACAAATGTTTATAACCCAACAAATAATCCAACATAACATCTCGTATTTTTCTTTTCTTTTTTAGGCAAAAACAAAAAAACAAAACAAAAAGTGTTAGAAAATACAAGTGAAGTAAGAAGTCAAAGGAGTACATGTTGCGCGTGAGATGCAAGCTATAATGTGCCGACACATGAAACTATATGTGAATGAAATGTAAACAAGATGGGAATGAATTGTAAAAAAGGGAAGTATATAGTCTTGTACGAAAACCCATATTACTCCAAGTTCTCCACATAAGAATAACAAAAATGATAAGGATACACATCAAACCACACACTAAACGACACACCAGCTTTAAATGCATGTACCCTGTGCTGTGTAAGTGATGCACAAAAAAGTGTAAAAAAATCAAACAACACAAGGTACATGCATTTAAAGCATAATGTGTCGTTTGATGTATCATTTGATGTGTCTCCCTATCATTGTTGTAAGAATAATGCTCTTTCCTAAATTCCATTCCAAAAATGATTTTCAAAGTGTCACATATGTTAATGGTCCCATTTAATTATGTCTTGGAGAAAATGTTGAGGTGATTTCACTATTATATGTATTGAAAATCACATTTAAGATACAAAACTTAAAAAGCATAGTATTATTCCATTATGAGTACTACGAAAAATTCTATTATATATCTTACTAGTTAAGATGTTTCTTTTTCTCACAGAAGAGTTGAAAATGTATGATACATCCTATACATCCTAAACCACTAGGATGTATCATAGAAGATTCATGTGTACGAATACGTGATCAAATTGTGTGCAAGAAGTGGTTGACATAAGCTTTTAGAGTATGTTTTACTTTCATAATTTGAATTCTAAAATTTGATTCCCAAGTACTTTAATCCTTATACTACATGCATGGGTATGTCATTTGTGGTACAACCAACCACCGTTACAATATGTGCTACAACTGTTAAAAAATTTGAGATCCAAAATTGGGATTAATAGCTTAATCTTGGTTTTATAGTAGTGCACCCGTCCAAATTGTCCCATATGATGTAGCTTTAGAATCCTCAGCTACACGGCTCTCGAGTAGCAATTCTATGGAGTTGACAGCACTCCAATTCCTTGGCCTTTTCAATTTTTATAAAAGGAAAAAAAAAATGTAAATGTGTGGTACTATTAACACCAAAGAGGTGTTGTACACCCAGCAACAACACTCCTTGCAGTTGATGACCCCGACCCTATGACGTACGATGGTCTATTTCATTAATGAAATTTTTGATTAATTAGTACATGTTATTCACCCCGCTAGTTAGGGTGGGCATTCGGGTAAGAGTAAAGATTGGGACACACACAAATATATCATTTTTGGGATACAACTCAAATAATGTGTCTATCTCTCTCCTGTGATGTCAGTGGATCCCACAGTAACACAGGAGAGATAGACACATTAATTAGGTTGTGTCTATCTCTCTCCTGTGATGTCACTGGACCCCACAGTGATGTAGGAGAGATAGACACATTAATTAGGTTGTGTCCCAAAAATTGTGTATTTAGGTGTGTTTCAAGTATTACCCCTCGGGTAATTCAGTGTGGGTTCGAACAAAAAAATTTAGGTTCTTCAGTTCGGATTGGTGAGATATATATCAAATTTTGAATTGAAATAAAATTCGAAAAATCAGTTTGACTAATTCGGGTGATATTTTGGTTCAAGTCGGGGTTCAACATTTTGATCTCTCTTTTATAGGCTATATTTTGTTTGGATTCGAGCTGATAGTATCATCCTATTGCAGCATCTGAACTGCAATATAATTCGATTAATTTGGTACTGTTATACGGGTGAAATTTTCATTCAAATTTAGATTTCGCAAAAATAAAATTTAATTAATTAATTAATGTCAGTTCGAAAATTCCGTTGCCCACTCGTACCACTAGGCACTAGTGGCTCCCTTGTACTTCTTTGAAACAAGAGAACAACCAATCCACATATTTCACGTTTTAACTTTTTTTTTCTGAAGGGTGATGCTATTTCCACTCCATCATTGAGTTAAGGCACTCCATGGTATCACTCTTAAAGCATGTGGTACCATGAATGCAATGATGGAGTGCTTTATTGCATACATGGTACCACATGCTCTAAAAGTGGTACCATAAAATGCCTTAGTTCAACGATGGAGTGACAATAACAATTCATTTTCCTGAACCCACTGAAAGACTTTAGACTTAAGAGCATAGGAGCCGAAAGGTAACCATTTTCCATAATTGCTATTTTGGCGGCTCCTCTACGATTTGCAGTGTTCAATGACAAAAGGCGAAAGAGTAACCAAAATGGCTATGGTGGATTGGTAACCAAATTTGGAGAGAGAGTGAGAGTAAAAAATTGCAGATTAACCCCATGTATGCAAACTACCACTATCCAAACACATCATTTAATCGTAAGAATCCCTCTTAATAAAATTTGAACACAAACAATGCCAGAGAATCCGATGTTGCAAGCAAAAATGCATTGGTTGAAGGGTAGTTTTATTATGATCCGCAATGCTCTACTTGGACTTGAATGAAAGATTTACGTTCATTAGGGTCACATTAGTGTGTATCATAAGCTCTTAATTGTTCTTTATATTCTTATTTTTCGTTTATTATTGAAGTATCTTTTCTTCCCAAAAGAAAGTGATTTCTGCAGTAATGTTTGTCACAGACTCACAACTAAGGCTTAGTTTGCAAGAGCCAAGCTGGTTCTCACCCTTTTATCTAATAAATACAAGTATAAGTTTTTGTCCACTGGTATAAATATTTGATATTTCTCTAGTCCTTGTAATAGATTGACCTTTTTTGTTTTCTTCTTTATTTTCTTTTTGATGAACTTGTAATAGGTTGACTTTAGAAAAAGAGAGAATGCAATTTTCCCTGGTTCAAGAATGTTTTCATATCTTCGTTAACTGGTGTTGGAACTTTTCATTAACTGTTAGACCCCGTAAGAAACACTAAGCAGTCTGCTGTAACTTCAATAAAAGTACATACTAAAAGAGCAAGGGTGTATTTGATGACCCAATTAAGTGGTGAAAATGAAAATTTTTAACACTAAATTTTTTTCAGTGCGTTTGACAAGGTACCACTTAATTGAAAAAGAAGCAAAAAATCCACTGAAAACATTTTAAGTAAAAAATTTCTACTGAATAAAATCACTGAATACAATCTATTTTAGTTCTTGAAATACTGTTTTCAGTTTTGCAAATACAAATTACTTAAACTTTTCAGTACTTAAATTCAGCACTTAATTTTCAATTTTATCAAACACACCCTATGTCTTTGGACACAAATAAATCTCACACACACAATTCACAAACACAACAATGTGTGTAACTCTCTCTTGGTGGAGTACACTATAGGAGTCCACTGACACTGTTAGGTCCACAGAGGCGAGAGATACACATTGTGATATTTGTGAATTATGTTTTGTAAAATTTGTTTCTGCCCAAAGACCTACTCATATTAATATGAATGTGATATATGTATTGTAGGAAATAGAAGTAGACATCCACACCCTTCTTTTTGCATAGAAATGTAATTCACCATGTTTGGTCAGTTATTCTCTTAAAGGTGAGATTAAGGTGCTTGATAGTTGTACACTTGTACTACAGTTTCCATATACAACAGCAACAGAGACCATTATCTTGATCATGCATTTTCGCAGCTGTTTAGGAAATCAAAGATCTGATTTTGTGATTCATAGTAAAACTCAATTTCTTTCATAGGAGTCCGTGTAATAATTCTCTAAAAACTGATTGTTTGTCAAACGAACATAACCTTAGTTCTCAAAAACTAAATAAAAAGTAAAATTAGGACTGATCCAGAACCAATTTAAAGCATTCCCAAACATGCCCTTCACGTATGAGTTTGAAACACCAAAAATCCCTTGCCATTTAATCTATCATTCTGTCGAAAAAAATTCTCTATTAAAATCACTACGGCCTGTTTGGTTCACGGATTATTTTAGGTAGATTCTAATTACTAGGAATCATAATACCAGTAATCACTTTACCAAGAATCTGAATCCCTGCAGAATGTTTGGTTCACCAATAGAATTCTAGCTGGATTTAGAATCCAGTGTTTGGTTGGGTCAAGGAAAATGAAACGGAAATATTGTTAAATACCTAAGCTACCCTTGAAGGCTAAAAGAATGTATGAGTTAAAATTAAATTGTCAACCCTCTAAAAATGGAGGGTAATTAAAAAAATAATGGTATAAATCTAAAAATCAATGACACATAAAAAATGAGATAAGTAGAGTAATTAAGATATGAACGTGAGTCTAAACTATTGCATGTAGTTAAAATATATTTGAATAATAACAAAAGATATATTATATTTTTAAGCATAAAACATGTATAGGTCTAACTTATAAATCACAATATGTCAAATATGTAGTTATTGTAATATCATATAGACTTTTCAATCATTAACATTTAGCAACCAAAATTTGAATTCAGTCATTAAACTAACATCAAATATAATGTTTCAAGCATAAGAAATCATCATAAACAATCTCATCTACCAATCTCTCCATTTTAGAAAGTAATAATGATTATAATTATAAATTTCTTCTGATCACATTATTTGTTTGTTTAATAGTCTAATAAAGGCTAATTTAGGTGTTATGAAAATAGTAAATCAAAACCCCCAGTAATCCTTAGAAACACCACCTCCAAGCTAGGATTTAGAATCCACCCTATTTTCCACCTTTGGGTGGATTCTAAATCCAGTGGGATCCACAATTCATTAAATATTCCATGAACCAAACAAAGATATATTTTAAGATTACTAGTAATCTTCGGGTGGAATCAAAATCCACCCTAAGAATTCATGAACCAAACGGGCGGTAAAAGGATAAATGTTTCTTATATACTTCTACATGGGAACACATTTTGCAAATCAACCCATTGAGTACTGATACAATGCATGAGATACAAATCTATTCAAGACACCCAAAATTGTTCATCACCAAGAGCAACTAGGCAATCAATTAGAATACAAGTATAATGATCATGGGTATCATGCGAATCATATGCAACAAGAAACTCAAGACATTTTGCATCAAAACCAGAATATACATGTACATGTATATATCAGTATACATATATATGTATATACACGCATATATCTAGTCAAAGACAGTAACCTGATCAAATTTGGCAGCACCAGTATGCAAAGTGTTCCTCTTTGCGATGAGTACTTACAAGACCACCACAATGTACACAAACAAAGCTGCTTCCATCCCCGAATGCATCCTGAACGATTTGCTGCCGACCAGTCTCGCTCAGTATGGAGGCGGCATCATTAACATATGTTTGGATAAATGGGCCCTCTGTGTTAGGTTGACACAGTTCAGATTTGGAAGGTATAGCTTCAGCAATTGCACACTCAATAAACAGAGAAGCCAGCTGATCAGCAGCGGCACTTGCTTGCAGTTTGTTCCTGTATAGCTCACGTGCACAGTTAAGGGTTTGAAATACAGCCTCATTTCCACCTTTGGTCCTCATTGCCATCACCACCTTTTAAGACAGGTCGGATAACTGGATAAGTATCAAGGTGCCCATGTTCTAATAAACTATCGTAGTCTAACTTGCTGAAAATGTGGTTCTACTTCTACCGTGGTAACCACAATAAGCAACGTGAAGTTACTATGGTATAAAATTTTCTTATGGAAAATAGCTTTAGGACATCGCCAATTCACATTCTGAGTATAAAACAAAAAAGGGGGTCATATAGTAATTTTACCAGTCATCTGCTATAATCTGTGCTTGGGTCCAAATTGGCGGTCAGAGATGTTATTTGGTTGATCCACAGTAGTTTTACAATGGTCTCCTTGTGCCCTGTTTGGAATCACTTCTCAAACGTACGTTTTGGACAGAACATACTCCCGGGCTCAAAACACGCATGTTAGCCAGTTTGGATAAATTCTAAAAATCACACCAGATGCTCAAAAGCACGATTTGGCAACAGGTCCACTGGTGCATCAATCCAAAGTCCAAACTCCAAATGTGATGCAAGAAGCAGATTTGCTTCGGTCCAAAATCACTTTAAAGTTTCTTCATTCTCCTGGTGCCCTTGTGATTAGGGCTTTTGCTTATGCTGCTGCCCGAGATGCAGAAGGCACAAGTAATACAAACAGGCCCATAGTCCAAGTTCCAAAATTTTAGAAGTCAAAGTTTAAATTCAAGTGAACTTTAAGAGAAATTAGTCAAACCAATTCGATGGAGTTGATATTTGATTTTTAACAGCAGTGTTTGAAGGTTTGACGGACTGTGGTGCAATGCTACTCCTATAAGGTGATGACTTATTCAATTCTTCTTCCTCCTCTCTTTCTTGCTTCTATCAGATTTAGTTATTTTCGCAACCAAACATTAATTTTTCTTTAATTTTTTCATCCCAAACACCCGAATTTCACAAAATTTTACCTTTGCTCTACCTTTTCCTTGGTTATATTCCTCACCTCTTTGGACCGTTAGTTTGAGAACCAAAACCCTAAAATTTAATCAGGATCCTAACCAAATTTTCAGAATTCCAGCACCTCGCATTTGAAAACAAAATAACAAAACCTTCCTTTCCCATCTTCAAATCCTACACATCTCCTTTCCTCCCACTGGAAGTCTGAACCCTAAACCTGTAAGCTTTTCATAGCCTTATTCCTCCACATACCTAATCATACCCATTGCTATTTTAAGACTCCTATAAATGTCACGCATAAACTTGCTTAAGAGCAACTCCAACAGGGTAATCAAATTGGTAACCAAATGCAATAATCAAACACTGTTTAACTAACCAAAATTGTATTTTGATTACTCAATTTGATCGCCCTTTGTTGGAGTTGCTGAGCATCTCCAATCCTTACCATTTACCAATACAAAATTCAAATTTGAATTTGGTGCAAAACCCCCAAAAATCCTCTCCAACCCTAGAACCAAACCCATACCAAAGTGAGATTTACCCAAATCTCACATCAAATTGAAATAACACTATTCATTCAAGGACGGACACACATGGGGGCAAGGGAGAACCCAAGCACCTCCTTGATTTTTGAAAAATATCATACATACCCCTAAAAAAAAGTACATTTTTACGCTTAAGCCCCTCACTATTTTACACTTAAGCTCCCCTTCCAAGTATGAAACATTCAACCTTTTGGCCTCAATTTGTAGTAACAATATGTCATTTTATTGTACATTTGGTGTAAATCAGTATTAAGTTTGCTAATTCCTTCATCTGTCCAAAAAAATATAATAACTTGACCCAAAAAAATCGCATAAGGGGCGCTACCCCCGAACCTCCCTAAACCGCTACCTCTCCACCCTACCAAGCCCCCCAACTCCAATTTCCTAAATCTGTCCTGTATTCATTGACTCAAATTTTGGTACGAGTTTGAGTAATGATTGGAGGGGGTTTTTTGGTTTTTTTTTTTTTAACTCAAATTTGATTTGGTAAGGATTTGAATAAGGGTTGGAGATGTCTTTACTCAAATTTATACTCAAATGTGGGAAAATAATAATATTATACCGAAATTTGAATGACTATTGGAGAGGCCCATACGGCCATACCAAATCAAGCTTTTACTCTTTTTTTTAGTCAAATTTGAGTAAGGCTCGGAGATGGCCTAATATATCTATTATATATATATATATATATAATTGCTGAAGCAAAAGAAGGCTCCACAGCTTGCCACATCACCATTGTATCCTTCACCTAAAATCCAACGTGGCAAGCCCTCTGCCTCTCTCTCTCTCTCCCTCTATAACTGATAAAAGGAATCATTTCTCTGTCTTCATAATCATCCCATCCTTGAGAATATAGCGAAAACCCCTCGATTTCTCACCTCCCTCTCCCAGCGTCTCCTCCTCTCCTCTCCTCTCCTCTCCTTTCTATGGCCATTAAACATGATTCATCTACAACCCCCCAAACCGCCTCTCTCTCTCTCTCGGACACCATCACCACTAGAGGCCGCCGCCACCACTACCGTTGGTCCACCATCGACCGCCGCCACCACCACCATCACCATCACCACAGCGACTGGCGATCTAGCACCATCACCATCCTCTAACGCTAACTCTCTCTCTCTTCTTCTAGCAACTCTGTGGATTCAATGTCTTCACCACCACCAAAATACGGTCACAAATAACCCAGCCAATCCCTTAATTTGTGGATCTGCTTTTAGGTTTTAAGTTCATCTGATTTTGGATTCCCCCTTTTTTGCACTTTGGATTTGGATTCTAGGGTTTCACTTTGCGATTTAGGGTTTTAAATTTGATTACACCCTGAAGACTAATTTTGGTTTCATCTACAAATTAAGCTATATCGTCATCTTTAAATTCTTCATCTGCGTGATTAATCCTTGTGCTTTTAGTTTGTCTCTGAACTCCACAATGTAGTGATAAGTTATCTGTATGTTTATCCCCAATTTGGAGTTGTGAAATAATTTAATCCTGTCCTTTCGACAATTCTCGTATCAATGCCTTGCTACCTCTGAAGGTGATTTTTTTTTCCTCCACTTTGTTACTGTTCAACCTTTTAAATTCAATTCAATTATGTAGACGTGAAATCTAAGGATGTGTTTGCCATTGATTTATTATTCTTTTTTAATGTTTATTGTTTGAATTTTTGTTCACTGTTAGGCTTTGGAAACTGTGCAGGAGGCTATATTTCTTGATGTTGTACTGGTCTTCATGATTGTAGTTTTTGATTCGAAAAATGAAATTATAAGCACCTTATGTTTTTCGTTTGATATCAACTCCAACAATTGAATTCGTGCAGGGACTCAATTCTATACTTGCAATTTCAATCACCCAGCAGAAAAAAACATCCAAGAACATCAATTGAAGCGCCTTCCATGTAAAATTTCCACACTTTTATTGATTGTTTCCTTTTTCCCTGTTTCTTTTGAGTTTGGTATTATTGGAATGACCACTGTTAACACAGTTTTGGTCTATCAAACTTTAGTCGGATTGGTCTCAATGGTTTGTTGATCTATTTTTGGGGTAGGTGTGGCTGGCCGTTGCCGCCATTGGTATTGTGCATACCATATGCTTGTGTTTTGGCCTAAGTGGGGTGTGTACTGTGTAATGCCGACAGCTTCTTGTGGGGATGTTTTGTGGTCTGCTTAGTGCTACCAATACCTATTGGTTAGTTGAATATTTAGGATTTCAATGACACAATTTTTAAGGCCATTATTGAGTGTAGTGCTCTGTATTTTAATTACTGCATCTTAACTAAGAAGAGCGTGGCTTATTGAACATCTTTTTGGTTCATTCATTTGGTTCCTTCATTTGCTTGATCTAAAATACCTAGGACCACAGACTTGAGTGTGTGCCAAATTTCTTTAGATTTTTTTTTATATATGTTTCAATAACTTAGTTTTCCTATTTATTGATATTTTATTTTATTCATTCTCTCTTAGAAAACCAGTTTGTGGCAGTTAGTAAATCTGTTATCCGATTTTTTTCAACGTAGCATTTACCAGATTCAATTTTTCCTTTTGGTATTTGTTCATTCATGAATTGTGATGTTTATGGATGCTTTACTTCCTCTGTTAGGCACATGGAAAGCATAACGTTGGACTTCCAACTGATATTGAGAACCTAAAAGGTATCAAAATGATAGTAGTAACTTAGGGCATAATAAATATAATGTACATAATAATGTTAGATATATTCCGCCTGATTTATTGTTTTTGAATTATAACATGTTTATATCTATGCTGTCAGGCTCTTAAGTGAACAGGATTGAGTGAACATATCTAGTAAACAATATTTTATGCCCAAAAAAACCCGCGGGTCAGTGGGGCGCGCGCGAGTCAGCAGTGCAGTCCACGGATTTTTTAAGGCAAAAAAAAAAAAGGTTCACTGGGTATGTTCACTCAACCCTATTCACTTAAGAGCATGACCATATATCTATATACCTAATCGTGAAACATGTTGAACTCCCACAATTAAAATTGTTCAATTTTTATAAGAATTTGGTATTAATTTCTGTAAAAGTGGTTATTGTTTATTTCCAAACCAAAGGTTCACTTGGATATATATGTTGGGTTTAGTTTGGAATCCATTGAAAGTCTGCCTGGTTGCTCTCTATGTATATAACTATTTACACATAAATGTATATATAGCTATACATAAATAAACTAAATGTCATGGTTACGGTTCGGAACCGATTTATTTTTCCATCTGTTCTATTTTGTGTAAATATTCATTTTACTGAGGAGGTATCAAAATTATATTAGTAACTTATGGCAGAATAAATAATTTGTACATAAAAAAAAAATTAGATAAAAATTAACTGGTTCATATTTATATTTATATACCTAACAATGAAACATTTTGAATTCCCACAATTAAACTCCTTTAGTTTTATAAGAAAAATCTATTAATTTTTATTACAAAAATGTTTTTTTTTTTTTTTCCCCTTTTGACATCAACTCAAGTGACCCATTACTCTATTTTTATATCACGACTAATTGTGTTGTATTGTAGGTAGAGATAGCTATTGCAAATTGCAATGCTCCCAAATCGAGTCTTTGTGTTTGTTTTGGAAGGTAGCTTTCCTATGTTTTTCGATGTTGATGGACGAGGCTCAGAAATATTCCCCACAGGTATGTGACCATTTATGTATCTCTGTCTAATTTTGTTATCTTCACATTGTAAATTGCTTTTGTAACCATTCCATGGGTTTCTTCCTTTAAGATTTTCTATGTATTTCTCGCAAATGCATAATGTCAATTCCCCAAATGCATAAGATTTTGCTTTTATTAAATTTTAGTCGTCGTTTCTGATGAAGTCCCGTGCATCTATTTATTATAAAGACTGAAAGATCCATCAAACAATGCTCGGTAAGATCTCTTTTGGTATTTATTTTATATGCTCTAAAGCTAAATCCTTATATTCCAATGGCTGCAGTTGAGGGAGTGTTCAAACGAATCAAACCTTCTGTGATTTAGGTCTTTGTCTTACGAGTACGTTTTATTTGTTGAAGATAACCACTTCGACCACATTGTTACATGTGCAATTGGAGTTTCTTACAGGTAATATTTTGGGACTTCCATGGTTTCTTTGTTTTGGTTGTAAGTTGGGTATTTAATTAACACCCAAATTACTTATTAAGTTTATTTTGTTCTTTAACAAATCTAAACTGCTTCAAATGACCCAATATCATGTGGATGGGGTTCAGATATTAAATGTATAAATGCATTATATGTATATGTTAACAATGGGGTTCAGATGTGGAATACGGTTGTGCTCTTTGGTTATGTAGGGGTCCATGCTTGAGTCCAAAATAATCTAAGAATTGGTTTTCTCAAACCAACACAGTACCTATTTCACAAAACCCAAATAAAACAGAAACTTGCTCTAAATCTGATCCAATTTCATCCACAAACAGGCCTTACATAGTACACCAACTTTATAATCATGTTCTTCAAGCAAGTTGTATAGTGCTCCAAATGGGAGGATTCAATGAGAAGACGCAGAATGAAAAATGGTTTTGATGTGAAAGCTGTAAATTAAAAAGAAAAGCCCAAAAATATTGTAAGAGATGCAAGTGGCTCATTCCCACTGCAGGTTGGATAATGCTTCTCTGTTTCTGGGTATGCGTCAATGGATTGAAGTTTGTTGGGAATATGTTGAGTATTCATTTTTGACCTGTTTGCGTGTCTGATGAATTTGAATGAAAAATCACAATTTGCCAAGTATTATAACTGGGAACCATCGTCTTCATTATTTGATTAAAAAAAACTGAAACTTCATGATGTTTCTTGATAGATGGTCAGTTGTAGACTTTATTACGATGATACCATTGGTGATTCTAAATTTCAAGATGATGGAGTTCTAGCTTGAAATGCTTTACAATTTATGAATTAGAGAATTCATATTCATGGAACGCACAAACGTACTATTTACATTTGTTTTTGTTTAACATGTAGTTTCTCTTTACAGGGGGCTAAATTGGCTTATGCAGGACGTCAAAAACAAAAACAAACGTTTTCGATGGAAAAGCATTTCAAAATCATCTTACGAGATTGAGAAAATTTATCTTGATGAGAAGGAAATTGCGAATGAAAGCTTGAAAATAATTAGAAAGCATGAGGGAGATAAAGGTTGACCGGAAAGAAAGCATAATGGAGTGTTTTTTTAGCCCATAAGCAAAAGAACTCTCTCACTCTTAGATATAGATATACAACTACACGTATATATGTCTTCTCATATACATATGGATTAATTTTTGGTTTAGTGAATGAAGGATTTGTATAACACAATACTCTGGAGTTATTGATTGCATTATTATCAGTTAGGCGAATTTGGATATGTACTATCATAAATATTAGTGGATTGAACCCAATGTTTTTTGTATGTGAATTGCAACATGCTTTACTTTTGTGGATTGCAGCAAAAATAATGAGAGGAACATTCTATTCATACCTCTATGTTGAGGAAATATTAATACAAGTTAGATATACGTTCGTGGAGTGGTAATTTTAATTCATTGGGTATGACCAATTTTGATAATCTTTTTCTATTTCCAAATTTATACTCTTTTTTCTGCTTTAACCCATCAAAGGTATAATATATAGAGTAGCATTATGTCAGAGAATTTAGTTGTTTACTCTAGAATTGTATTGTTCAGTAATTAATTTATGTACCGCAAAACCGGTGCGTAGCACGGGGTGTCGACTAGTTAAAATATACAAATGGATACTCTTCTGGTTACTATTGTTGGTGTTCATTTGATTGGATGAAAATAACCATTGGGGTCATCAAAAACACTATCAAAGTAACCAAAATTGTATTTGGATCACTCAATTTGATTAGCCTTGTTGGAGTTGCTCTTTAACACTAACTAGTTGTGCAAGTAAAATTTAAAAACTAAAAAATCACATAAAACAGTGATGCGTAGAAAATAGAAAGCTTGAAATTTACAGAAAAATATGGAATATTGGAACTGATTCAAGATAGGAAAAAGCGAGACAGCTGATTTCAGAGAGGAATTTTAGGTTAAAAATTACCGATCGAAGAGCCTGAGAAGGCTTGCCCTGCTCGATGAGATGGCGAGCCAGCATAAGTAACCCTCGTACGTCGTCGCCGCCGTGGTCGATGTTTCCGGTGAGCTCAGGCGACGGCTGTGAGGTCTCAGCCTCCGTCATGTCGGCGTCGGTAGCGTCCATAGTATCATCTAGCATTTGAAAGCTACGTCGATTTCCTTTTTTGCCCTTTTTGAAATTTATACTCCGTATTTTATACACAGAAAACATGAGAAAATGAAGAGAGAGAGAGAGAGAGAGAGAGAGAGAGATTCTGTTTGGGATCACCTGATCTAGAAGTTTCTAGACTTCTTCTAGCAACATCTTTTGTGCGTATACAGTATACCCAACGTGGATTTGAACTTGGGTGTTCGTAGTCGGTTTAAATCGGTTTATTTTTAGTGATTTTAAAACTGAATTTTCAGTTTTAGTAGGTCGATTTTATTAGTTTTGAGGTCGATTTAAGTTCGTGTTTTCTGTTAAAAAAATAATCAATCAATGTTTGGTCCGGTCACCGACAAAGTGCACCGAACGATTGGTGTCGTTCATTTTAATGGGACTCATGCCCTGGACGCGTGAGGTCCACCGAAATAGACAGTAGCGATCATTTCGGTGCACCTTGTCGATCTAACAGGATTGTGTTTTTTTTAAATCAAGACTTTCACCTCAAATTTTTTAAAACATTTCTAATGTAAGGCCACCATGACGTGCTCACTTCCATGTCTGGCAGTGTTGATCACGTGTCTGATGTGTCTCCATGGTTGCCCAATTAAAAAATTTAAGACAAATATTTTTTTTCACCAACAATGTTACACCCACTCCTTCAAGCACACCCCAAAACACATTCTTGTTTTAAATGCAAGTACCACGTGCGGTGTTACTGATGCACAGAAAAGTGTAAAAAATTTAAACAACACAAAATTACATGTATTTAAAGTATAAAATGTAGTTTGAAAAGTGGTTAGAAGAGTGAGTATAACATTTTTTTTTTCCCATAGGGAAGAGTATCGCAAGAAGTGTCGGTGTCCCACATAGCCGGCACCCAAATTAAAAGGCTGTTTGTTATTGCATTTGGGGGATGGAAACACAATTTTGGGAGCAAAAGCAGTTTAGTAATATTTGGTTTCCAATGCTTAGATGGCCAAACTTGGTTGTAGGGAGGGCAAAATCGCAGATATTCATTAGCAGGCAAGGGCTTGCGTTGTGTATTCACTATTTGGACCGGGGGATTTATTCCCCTTAGCCGTCTATGAGAGAAAGTCCCTTTGAAGTGGGTCGTGGCTCCCCCTGGCTACTTGCAGTATGACTGCAGTATATGTGTATGACGCCTGCGGGTGCTTTGACCATCAGCAAAAAAAAAAAAAAGTGTATTCACTATTTGTATGGGTTTGACCACTCCACATATGGAGAAATTACATGCCTAGTCCTCTGCTTCTCTCTTTATTACCTTTCATGTCCTAATTCCAAAATTTTCAACCCATTCCATGCACCATTCTGCCAAAGTTCAGACATTAAAAGTAAACACAAATAAATAATTAAATCAAATCCACTAGAATGTATGATAGAATAACCTATATTAAATTAATGATTAAATTATTGAATAAATTAATAGTTAATTAAGAGTTAGTAATGTCAATACATATTGAATATCACTACCATACAGAAATTGTAATCTAAGGGCATAATTGAAATTTTGTACATTCATAACCACATTTTACTTTCTTGAAACCAAACACATTCATAAGCTATTCAGACAACATAATCACTTGCACAAAATATCAACCAAACACTCAAACTCTACAAATCAATTATACTTCTATTAAGATCTACCAAGCACGATTAAAATCGCATAAGCATAATCACAAGCACAGACAAACGGGCTCTAAATTGTCCACGTCCACGATACATAGACTAAGCCCACAAGAACTAAAGGTTTATTTGGCCAACTTGCGGTGTATGTGGCAAAGGTATTCCCAAATAATTTGGATGAATTAGGAATTGAATGGCTGTTGTAAACTAAAAATGAATTTAACTCTGAAACTTACATCCAAGTGATCTTTAGATTTAGATCTACATTATGCTTTTCAGCTACCACCATTATGGTTTTCCTCATGAAATTTCCTATGCCTCCCCTACCACAGCAACACCAAAAATTCCAAATCTCTGAGCCAGAGCAATTAAAGTAGCATTTGCCTTTCTGGCCTAATTCTTTTTTCTCTTTTCAATTCCACACAACTTATCCATGTAGTACAATATGATTAGGAAGTCCTTGTAATTGGCTCCAACTTATTGTCCTCATCCATTGCAACCACCTCTTTAATTTCTTGTATCATCTTCAACACTTGCCACATGGTGGGCCTTTGCTCCGGCGACGCCACGCTACAAGCCAAAGCCACTTCTAGAAGCATCCCGAGCTGTTCGTCTTCCCCTCCATCATTGTCCCTAGCGGATCTGAACCACTTGATCATATCATCGGGGGATTGATAGAGATTCAGTATCGGAGACTTGCCCGTTAGGAGCTCAACTAAGAGAACGCCGTAAGCATAAACATCCGATTTAGAAGTCAATTCGCAGTTTGACTTTTGAGTTTCGGGGGCTTGGTAGGCAAGAGCGGTGGGGTTGTGGTCGGAAGAGTGAGTGGTGGCGAGGACAGAGAGAGAGTAGTCGGTGAGACACGCCTCGAAATCCGGGCCGAGGAGGACGTTGGAAGATTTAAGGTTGCCATGGATAAGTCTCCAAGCTTGGTGGATGTAGGAGAGGCCTTGTGCTATGTCTTCTGCTATTTTCAAACACGATGTCCAGTGGAGTGGCTTTGCTCTTGCTGATTTTGAATCTGCACATGTAACAAAATGCAAAAAATTGAGATTCAAAATATATAATAAGAAAAAAGAAAAATCTAAGGAACAATATAAGAACAAACTGATCCGTGCACGAATAAACAAAATAAACCATCAACCATATACGATCACTGAAAAAGCCTGTGACAGGACCATATGATAGTATAGAAACAATTTTTTGACGACAATCAAATTGCATATAGAATAGATATATAGAATCAAAATACAAATGTGATGAAAATCTCTAATGTTATATATGTAACGGGTGATCCTCATCTCAATGTCCAATGATACAAACTAGGATGCACCGACACGTTAAAAATGGCTCTGTACTCGTGTCTAAAAATGTATGGACACATATCTAATACGTTTTGGACACGGCAAATACCTGTTCTATTTTAGAAGACAGACACGGCACTAAGACGGCGGGACACCTCAAGGGACACGCACTAGAGAAGTTATTCAAGTGATAAACTAAATATACTGGCGTGGTCTTAAATCACACAACATTGTTCTAAATTTTAAGAAAAAATTGACAAGTACTTAAATAATAAGTAGAACTTTAGAAGTGATTAAATTAGCATAATTACATGACAATTATAATTTGATTGTCGGTTCCTTTATTGACTCTCACCATAGAAAGCAGAGAAAAGCCTTAAATTTGACTATGGTCACCTCACCTGAATAATTGACTTCACTTGACCATGAGAGTTGGACCCATGCCCACCATCCAAACTAAATTCTGACTTTATATTATACAATTATTCAGCGTTTGGTATTAGTGAGGAGCAGAATTCCTCTTTATCAATCAACAGAAAGTTAGTTGGGGTCCTTTTGAATTCTTGATTGCAACTGCCACAATTAAAGCAACTAAGTATGATATCGACAGTGGGACCAACATTCATATTTGAACTTTTTTGTGCATGAAATCACATGAAAAGTATGGTTTTTTTTTTAGTATGGTTTTACTTAAGAGTCAGTTTAGTATTATTATTATTAAAAAGAGTACTCCGTAGAATATTTCCAAAAAATTTTAGGATCCCTGGCAAGCTAAAATAACACTGTTTGTCAAAACCATCTGCGTCAAACTCTGTTGCCAAAAAAAAAAAAAGTTGAATCATTGAAAAAGTTAGTGATTAACAAAAGACTACTTTAGGTAGCTCATAACAGACTTACTTAATGTTATGCGTCCCAAATCCTAATTTCAAATTTACATTCAAATAATATGGAGGCTATGTGGTAGTAGAACCACCTCACGCGTGAAAAGAGTAATTAACCCATTCACTTTTATCAGCTAATGACTTGGGTGGGATGAATCGGGTTATGCCCGAGCCAACTCGGTGGTATGAATCGCTTATCAACTGAGTTAAAACACAGAGCTGGGAACTTCGTAAGCTTACCGTGAATAAGAGAGAAAAGGCTACCATTTGGGTAATAATCATATACAACCAGTCTCTCCTCTTTCGCCTGAAAATAAGCTCTAAGTGGGACCAGATTAGGGTGACGTAACCCACCCACTGATTCCATGTGCCGCTCGAAAACCTCCTCACTCGTTCCCGCCAATTTAACGGCATCAAATCTCTTCACGCAGACGATCAGACGGTTATCAAGCACAGCCTTGTAAGTGGTCCCCACTGTCCCCCTTCCCAAGATCTCAGCAGAAGCACTCATCAGCTGGTCCACCGTATAAACCTGCGACTCACCCGCACAGAATACCAAACTCCCACTCTTGCCCACTTGCAGTTTTATCATTCTCTTCACCCTCTCCTCCAACTCGTTCTCTGCTCCGATTCTACACACCACGGCGGCACTTGCGGCGGCTCCGGAGTCAGAAGCCATCACCGCCGCCGGCGACGGCGAGAGCTTCTGAGTTTTTTTTCTGTGCTTTTTCACCGCCATTGTAAAGAAAATAATAGACCCAATTAGTACTAAAACCCCGGAAGAGAACCCAATAATTACCGCAGTTTTCGTGTGCTTCTTTTGACTCAGCTGAGTCAACTCAACACCCTGTAGCTGTTCGTTTTGCCCGAGCGCCACCGCCGGCGACGGCGATGGCGATGGCGATTGCGGACCCTCTGCCGGAGAAGGATCGAAAAAGGGTACACGTGGCTGACATTCTCTACCGATAATCTTGCCACAAAGTCCGGGGTTCAATGAAAACGACGACGAGCTGAACCTGAGTAGACTCGGAGTGAGTGGTATAACGCCGGTTAAGTTATTGCTTGAGACATTGAAATCGTTGAGATAGGTCTGATTTAACGGAGGTATTGAACCGGTGAGCCAGTTCGATTCGAGCCGGAGAGAGAACAACCGGTCGAGATTGTTCAGCGATTGAGAGATTGAACCGGTGAAATTGTTGAAAGAGAGATCTAAGGTCCGGAGACGATGGAGGGTCGAGATTGAATTTGGTATCGAACCCGTGAACGAGTTGTGATCGAGAAAGAGGGTTTTGAGATTGACTAAACCGGAGACATCGGGTACCGGTCCGGTGAGCGAGTTGTTCTTCAAACTCAGTACTCTCAACTCGTACAGACGAGTCAATGTGTTGGGTTCAAACTCGCCACTGAGTCCCAATCCTTCGAGGACAACTCGAACCACTCTGTTTTCAAGGCATTCCACTCCTACCCATTTGCAGAAATTTAAGGAGGTGTTTGGAGAGAAACTGAGTTTGTTACCCAAATCGGCTTTGGATTTGAATGCTAATAGAGCTGTGGAATCGGACTGAGTAGTAATGGCGGAAGTGAAATTGCAGAGAGAGAGGAAAATGAAAACAATTTGAAACAAATTTGGTTTCATTTTTAGTGAAACAAAATGGATCTGTAGAAAAATGGCGTAGAAGAGCAGAATTGGTATTTTGTTTGATGGATTTGTGTTGCTCTCTCTCTCTCCAACAGGAGGTGCATGACCTATCCCTTTCATTCCATGCTATAGTGCGATACTGCTATCATGTTAATCCTCCAGAGAGAGAGAGAGAGAGAGTAGGTGACAAGCATGTAAGAGTTACGGAGAAACAGAATCAGAGAGTCACGTGAAGGTTGGAGGAGAGAGAAAATTCTGATCTCTCATTCTCTCTCTCTCTCTCTCTCTCTCTCTTGGTTTTCTCACTCTCTATATGAGGTAAATGTGAATGGTACAGTTCTTGGACACCATGGTTATAAGTTGTTACACATATTGGATGTACATTTTTCCAGGGTCCCTAGTAATGTCTTGGTTACGGTAGGACGGTGAATGTGGGTAAAATTACAGTTCTCCACTCCTTTTGTTTCTTACGGCCCGTTTGGTTCATGGATTCTTAGGGTAGATTTTGATTCCACCCCAAGATTACTAGTAATCTTAAAATATATCGTTGTTTGGTTCATGGAATATTTAATGAAATGTGGATCCCACTGGATTTAGAATCCACCCAAAGGTGGAAAATATGGTGGAGTCTAAATCCTAGCTTAGAGGTGGTATTCCTAAGGATTACTGGGATTTTGATTTACCATTTTCGTAATACCTAAACTAGCCTTTATTAGACTATTAAATAAACAAATAATGTGATCATAAGAAATTTATGATTATAATTATAATTATTTTCTAAAATGGAGAGATTGGTAGATTAGATTGTTTATGATGATTTCTTATGCTTGAAACATTATATTTGATATTAGTTTAATGACTGAATTCAAATTTTGGTTGCCAAATGTTAATGATTGAAAAGTCTATATGATATTACAATAACTACATATTTCGCATATTGTGATTTGTAAGTTAGACATATACATATTTTATGCTTAAAAATATAATATATCTTTTGTTATTATACAAATATATTTTAACTACATGTAATAGTCTAGACTCATGCTCATGTCTTAATTACTCTATTTATCTCATTTTTTATGTGTCATCGATTTTTAGATTTATACCATCATTTTTTTTAATCACCCTCCATTTTTAGAGGGTTGACAATTTGATTTTAACTCATACATTTTTTTAGCCTTCAAGGGTAGCTTGGGTATTTTACAATATTTCCATTTCATTTTCCTTGACCCAACCAAACACTGGATTCTAAATCCAACTATAATTCTACTGGTAAACCAAACATTCTGCAGGGATTCAGATTCCTGGTAAAATGATTACTGGTATTATGATTCTTAGTAATCAGAATCCACCTAAAATAATCCGTGAACCAAACGGTTAATGAATTTTAGCAAAAATAATTTTAGCAGAAAATAATGAATCGCCTTTTTAATAATAATAACCATAATACTAATAAAAATAAAAAGTAAGACATTGAATAAAGTAGTCAACCATCGCACATCTAAAGTGTATGGACATGTAGCCGATGACATCGATTGAACTGATTGGTTGTGTTTTTAAAAAATTCATTCAGTGTAAAATTGAATTGAAGAGTAAAATAGTACTAAATTGAACCGAATTAAAATTAAATAATTTTACAAAAAATTGGACTGAACTGAACCTTTTACACCACTCGTAAATGTATATACACTTCGTATTTGTACATATGCATGCATGTGTAATTGTGTTCCTATTTTTAGAATAATTAATAGGGAGAAAATGAGACAATATGGAGAATCGTTTTATATTGAATGGTGTATTGAAAGTTGAATAATTTACAAGAGTGATAGTCTATTTATCGGCTAAGTTGAAGGAGTGAAGTCCCACATCTAACCGATATGGTACAAAATAACCTAACACCTGTCTTAGGCTATGGTCAGCATCTCCGAAAAAATTGTATTTTGACGGGGCCAAAATATAATAATGTTTGTAACAACTCTCTGTTTTTTATATTTCACTCCGACAATGGATTATAAAATGAGTTGTAATTTAAATTTTAGTTGGTAATCCAATGGTGTCAAGATTTTTCCTCCAAATTTTTCAATGCCACTCTTTCTCTTCACTCCCTTTGATTGTATAATTACAATTCACTGACATTGTATTGCATATGTATTTACAACACCCTTTTAAAACCCCTATTGGAGTGACATTTTTTGTTGTTGAGGGGCCATTTTGCTAGTTGGGAGAAATGGCCCCCTGTATACAACCCATGATGGAGATTCAAGCACTTCAATTTATACGTTTTTTGCATTTCTCTCTCCCCTCTCTGTACATCATTCTCCCTCTCTCAAAACACTTTTAATTTCTAAATTAAATAGGTATCTAATTATTAATGTTATATTTTGATAAAATTTTGGTTTTAACAAACTTTTTTTCTTTTTTGGTAGTGTTCATGGACAGGAGCAATATCTTCTGACACTAGAAATTCGTAAAATTTAACATATTTGGTACAAAAATTTTAACATGTTTGGGTAGTGCCCATGAGTACTGCAAATTTTTAGTACCACAAAGGCATACCTCATATATATATATATATATAATATAACTTAACATATTTGAAAACGTTTTTAAGTAGGGTAATACTTGGGACACAACCTTCATACAACTTTCATACAACCTCCCCAAAAGATGTGTCTATCTCTTTCCTGTGTCACTGTGGGGTCCAGTGACATCACAGGAGAGAGATAGACACATATTTTGGAAAGGTTGTATGAAAGTTGTATGAAAGTTGTGTCCCAAATATTACTCTTTTAAGTATTTTCGAGTCCAAATGGTTCTTCTTCAAACAAGTCCAGAGGAATTTTATCCCAAATATGATGCGAAAAACGGATTTAGATTTTAATGAATTTTTCATACTCCCAATGGTGTCTGTGTGACTTGAACTTCTACTTTTGTTTCTACTTCTAATTAAACTTAAAAAGCCACAATCAATCCAAACAACCCTAAGCCATAATCAACAGTGTAATCATCAGTGAAGTAGGACATTGGTTGTGCGCAAAAACCATGCAAGAGCCCAAACTGAATCTGAAGATAGTAAAGCTGAACATACAAGGTTACAAGGTGGGCTAGTCAAAGGCTTCTCCTTAGAAGGGGTGGGCTGGGTTGGATTGAGCTGCATTTATGAATTTGGGTTAACATCAAAGCTACCTTTAACATGAGCCCACTTGGCCTTTTTTACATCCAGATCCCACTTACCTAGCATCTAAGCTAACACAGCGCTATTTTCAAAGCCCAATTGGCAAAAAAAAAAAAAAAAAAAAATTACGATGGTCTAATTTCCGTTGTAGTGTTATCATTCATTTATCTAGTAGGCATTGCTTGGATCATAGAATTTAGGGCCTGTTTGGTTATCCCTTCAAATTAAATGGTTCTATTCAAATTTTATATAGAAGGTAAAGGCAAAATTCATCACCATGAATGAATCCATTTACAAATATGGGAGATTTCATCATATTTCTTCTTATGAGGCAATTTGTTCATTTTTCTAGAATGCCAAAATTCATGATTGCAAGTCTCATTTTTGAGACAAGCATCCGTTTTCTAAATGAAACCATTCAAGCTCTTCATCTTTTTATATATAAAATTGTGTACTGAATCATGAATGGAATTATTTCATTCAAGGATAACCAAACAGGCCCTTAGTAAATGGAAAGAAATAGAAAATACAGATGAAAACACATTTTTTTTTATACGTTTACAAAAAAAACACAAACACAAGCACAATCTCGAGCGGATATGGTGTGTAAAGAAAAGAACAAGAAGCGAATTAGAGAATTCATCATAAGAAATACTAGAACAAAAGACATAACTAAACTAATCAGGGGCGGTCCTGACAATTTGGGGGTCCAAAGCGAGATTGAAAGATGGGGCCCTATCGGCGGTTCGGGGGCAGCGCCCCCGAAGATTTATTTATTTTTGTTACGCCTTTTTACACATATTTTTGACAAATTGAAAGCATAGTGAATGTAACATTAGCATATGTAGTGAATTTTGAACTTAGGTCCAAACTCCATAAGCTAGACATTAGAACAAATACTTGAAATGCACACTTAGTAATGACCCAAAATTAATAAAACATTGATCAAAAACCAATTCCAAAATCATAAAAGCAACCACAACTCAAAAATTCAAGAATCAAATGCACAAACCAAAAGCTAAAACCAAAGGAGATAGAACAATTAGACTTAAATTAAAATTTGAGATAACAATTGACATTAAATAGTGCAAAAAAGATTAAACTGAATACGTTTTCGATAAACTTTTTTTTAATCAAGTTTGATCATGAAATCTTTTTCTTTTTTGTTATTTGTTTTTTGTTTACACTTGATCAATTGGGCTTTGTGTTTGAACTTTGAACAAAAAAAGATTGGGCTTTTTATTTTGTAATGGAATGTTTTATTGAGCCAATTTTCAAATATGATTGGGTCTTATACTTGTACATACATAGGACTTATATATTTTGGGGCCCCTTTGGGATTGGAGGCCCCAAGCCTTTGCTTGGGCTGCTTGGCCTCAGGACCGGGCCTGGAACTAATACTATAATGGCTAACGAAGGGGAAAAGATGAAGCAATTGCAATAAAGAAAAACTATTAACAAAACACTACAATGGCTAATTAAGGAAGAAAAAGTGAACGATCGAATTGTATTAAAGAAAAACTATGATAACTAAACTAGAGTAGCTATAGTGGCCGAAAGAGAAGAAGAACAATATAAAGATGATGTTTTGATGTAGTTGATTGGTCAATGACACTTTTACAAAGAGTACATTACATGTATTTATAAATCAAGCCTATAGCCATTAATAACTAATAAAAACCTCCATCCTAGCCCATTGTTATTGATCTTCATGTAACCACTTTTTGATTTTATCCTACAATGTCAAGTGTCCTTCAAGTAACCTCTAAATAACTTCCATGCCAAGTGTCATTAAGGTAACCTCCATATAACTTCCATGCCATGCAAAATAACTTAATGTAATAATATACAAAAATATCATTTTAGGTTACAAATACTCCGTAGTATGGTTAGTGGTTAATGAGGAACACGTGAGCGTATGATATGAACGTTGGGATATGATAAAACTGTGTGGACGTGCGTAATCCGGTTTTAGATGAACCACGTTAAATCTGGCGTTCTTGATTGCTCCGCGATCCTGTGTTTATTTTCCTTGTGCTTTTTTGTTTGTTTCACATTGGTATCGCACAAGTTCTGGATTGGAGAATTGTTCTAATTCCCAATATGAACCACAATCGGATTGGCTTCATTGATAATGTTAGAATAATGTTAGAATATTTGTCTACATTCTTGTACCTATTGTATCTTACTATACTTACTGTCTAGATACAATGTACTATCAGTTGTACTACCAGTTGTACTACTAGCCTAGGTACTTTTCTTTCCCTTTTAGGATTCTCTCTTGGCCTATATAAAGGCTACTCATTGTAAGGTTTAATCACACCATTCAATACACAATTCATAGTATTGTCTCACTCTCTCCCTCTCTCTTATAAATTCTAACATGGTATCAGAGCTATAAGCTCCTGGTGGCCTTTTCTTCCTCCCAGTGGCCTTTCAAAAGGAAAGTATGCTCTGTGGTTGCCACAATAGTGGATCCTCTACATCAGAAATCCTTCTTGTAGTTGCCTCAAGTTCATAATCGCGATGCCTCAGCCCTGCCCGGCTACCACCATCCACATCTACTCTGCCCGACGTCCTTCTTCCGGTCACCTCGCCGCCTCAACTTGGGTTCTGCCACTGTCACCACCTTTGCTGCTCGGTTACCATCTCTGTCGCCGGTCACCACCACCCAGCTGCCTCCATTGCCTGGCTGCCACTTCTTCATCCAGGCTCCCTCCGTCAGATCATCACCCAGCCACTGCCACCCAGATCAATTCTACCACTCTCAGACTCATGTCACACATCATGGAGCCTCTCATAGATCCCTCCTGCAGATATTGTCACAAACCAGGACATATTCTGTTGCATTGTCCTACCAGAGTGTGTACTTTCTGTCACAAGCGTGGACCAGGGCACTATCTTGCTGATTGCAATGAGAATCCTACCAGATATTCACAGGATAATCGGTCCCGAGGTTGTTCAACATCATCCACTGCTATTTCTACCAAGGGGTTATCATCTTCTAAGTCGTCTAACCCTTCATCCATCTCTGCTTCTCTCCTTGTGGACATCATCAAAAGAGTTCTTGATCATTCTGGTAACACGTCTCCTACTGCTCTATCTGTTGCCCCAGGTACATCTTCTTGGTTCTTTGACTCTGGTTGCTGTAACCATATGACCTCTGATCCCACTACATTCTCTACCAAACATTCTACTCTTAATGCACCATCCATACACACAGCTGATGGTTCCCGTATGAACGTCAGTCACATAGGGCAAGTCTCCACCACTCACACATCTCTCCCTGACACTTATCTCATTCCTAAACTCACATTAAATCTCATATCTGTTGTTCAATTGTGCGAACTTGGACTTACCGTCTCTTTCTCTAATTCTGGATGTCTAGTACAGGATCCAAAAACGGGACAGACTCTTGGGACAGGTCGTAAAATAGGACGTTTATTTGAACTTAACAATCTGCATATTACATCACACTTAATTTCACCAACTCAAACTGCAGCTTCAGTATCGTCCACCTCACCTTTTCACCTCTGGCACTCTCGTTTAGGTCATGTTTCGCTAAGTCGGTTAAAATCCTTAGCATCAAGTGGTCAGTTAGGTTCAATTAAAGTCGAAAATGTTGACTGTTTACCTTGTCAACTTGCTAAACAACCAGCTTTACCATTTAATAACAGTGACTCTGTTTCCTCTGCACCTTTTGATCTAATTCACTCTGATGTTTGGGGTCCCTCTCCAACTGTCACAATGGGAGGATCTAGATATTATGTAATCTTCGTCGATGATTTTTCACGATACACTTGGTTATATCTAATGAAAAATCGATCTGAATTACCCCATATTTACTTTGATTTTGCTAACATGATCAAAACTCAATTTTCTTGCAATATCAAAGTGTTTCGAGCTGATAATGCCCAAGAATACAAAGAAAAAGGTGTTCTAAATTTTCTTCGCCAACATGGCACTCTTCCCCATCGTTCCTGTCCAGGCACCTCCCAACAAAATGGGAGAGCCGAGCGTAAACATAGACATATTCTTAATACTGTTCGAGCTCTTCTCACATCTGCTTCATGTCCTAAACAATTTTGGGGAGAGGCTGCCCTCACTGCCATTTATACCATGAACCGTGTCCCTTCTCCCACTACTGAAAATCAGTCACCATATGAGCGTCTATATAACCACCCTCCTGACTATACTACCCTTAAAGTTTTTGGTTCTGCCTGCTTTGTCTTACTACAGCCACATGAGCGCACAAAACTAGAATCTCGAGCTCGCTTATGTTGTTTCTTGGGGTATGGTATTGAACACAAAGGCTATCGATGTTGGGACCCTTACTCCAAACGTCTTCGTTTGTCTCGTCATGTTGTCTTCTGGGAACATAAAATGTTCTCATCCATGTCCCAGTTTCATCTATCTCCAGCCAGTACTCCTTTCCACTTCACTAACCCCTCAGTAGATCTATTTCCTGACACCCCTGATACAAGTTCTCACTCTGAATTAGCATCTTTGCATGCCCCTCTACCCACATCGACATCTACAGACTCTTCATCTGATTTGTCTACCACAGTCTCTACTGAACTGCCTGCTCCATCTGATGGGTCTGCATCAGACCCTAACCCTCTTCCTAGACGTAGTGACCGAGTAAAAACTCCTCCGATTCATCTTCGGGATTACCATTATTTTTCTACAATTCTCTCTCACCATGAGCCTCAATCTTACCATGAGGCCAATTCCAATCCTCTTTGGCAGAAAGCAATGGATGATGAATTGACAGCACTTGAACAAAATCACACATGGGATTTGGTGGACTTGCCAAGTGGCAAGAATGCTATGGGATGCAAGTGGGTTTACAAGATCAAAACTCAATCAGATGGATCCATTGATCGCTACAAAGCCCGCCTAGTAGCCAAGGGCTTTACTCAGGAGTATGGGATTGATTATGAGGAAACATTTGCCCCCGTTGCCCGTCTTACCTCTGTTCGCAGCCTCATTGCAGTTGCTGCAGTTCACCATTGGGACTTATTCCAAATGGATGTAAAAAATGCCTTCCTCAACGGTGACCTCACTGAAGAAGTTTATATGCGTCCTCCTCCTGGTTATCATCATCATCCTCATCAAGTTTGCAAGCTCCGCCGAGCTCTATATGGTCTCAAGCAAGCTCCTCGAGCTTGGTTTGCAAAGTTTAGCAGCATTGTTGAGCGCTTTGGGTTCACAGGCAGCTCTTATGATTCAGCTCTTTTCATCTGCAGAACTGACCGGGGCATTATTCTACTTCTCCTCTATGTAGATGACATGATTATCACAGGAGATGATACATCTGGAATCTTGGATCTCAAAACCCATCTCAGCCAACATGTTGAAATGAAAGATCTCGGCAAACTTAATTATTTTCTGGGCCTTGAGATCACTTATAGTTCTGACGGATATTATCTCTCTCAAGCCAAGTATGCCTCAGACTTGCTTACACGGGCGGGACTTACAGACAGCAAGACAAGTACCACTCCTCTCGAGCCTAATTGTAGGCTCACTCCTATGGATGGTGTACCCTTGGATGATCCTACTCTATATCGTCAGCTTGTTGGGAGTCTTGTTTATCTGACAGTTACTAGACCTGATATCTCCTATGTTGTCCATATTGTAAGTCAATTTTTATCTGCTCCTCGATCTCCTCATTATGCAGCAGTTCTCCGCATTCTCAGGTACATCAAAGGGACATTATTTCATGGCCTCCACTTCTCTGCCCACTCATCTCTTGAGCTGCGTGCCTACTCAGATGCAGACTGGGCAGGAGATCCTACTGATCGTCGTTCCACCACTGGGTATTGCTTCTTCTTGGGTGACTCTCTCATCTCCTGGCGTAGTAAGAAGCAAACTGTTGTTGCCCGTTCTAGTACAGAAGCTGAATATCGTGCCCTTGCTGATACCATTCAAGAACTTCTCTGGCTATGCTGGTTACTTGAGGACATGGGGGTAAATCATCCAACTGCTACAACCATCAGTTGTGACAACCAAAGTGCCATTCAAATTGCTCACAATGATGTCTTCCATGAACGTACAAAACACATTGAGATCGATTGTCATTTTGTTCGTCATCATCTTTCTTGTGGTACCATTCGACTTAAATTAGTCTCCTCTACCGATCAGACTGCTGACGTATTCACCAAAGCTCATCCACCGGGACGTCTTCAGGATTTAGTTTCCAAACTCAAGTTGGTTTCCATTCTACCACCTTGAGTTTGAGGGGGGCTGTTAGAATAATGTTAGAATATTTGTCTACATTCTTGTACCTATTGTATCTTACTATACTTACTGTCTAGATACAATGTACTATCAGTTGTACTACCAGTTGTACTACTAGCCTAGGTACTTTTCTTTCCCTTTTAGGATTCTCTCTTGGCCTATATAAAGGCTACTCATTGTAAGGTTTAATCACACCATTCAATACACAATTCATAGTATTGTCTCATTCTCTCCCTCTCTCTCTTATAAATTCTAACAGATAAATACAAGCCTTAATCTTTTAAAAGCTTGATACTTAAAGTCAAATTGCCATAGCTCGCGATGAACTCATCAGACGAACTACAAAAAAATAAAAATAATAAAATAAAAATCTATTTGACTAAAAATTAGCCCTGGAGACATTTATGTGTCAAGTTTGGTCCCTACGATTTAGAAAGTGTCACTTTAGTCCATGTAGTTTCATAAGTGTTTCAAATAAGTCTAATGAGTCCTTTAGTGACGAATCATTTTGTCATTGAACGTAAAAAATTTGTTACAAAAGTGTTTGAGAGACTAAAATGACACATTTATGAAATTACATGGACTAAAATGATACTTTCTAAACTACAGCCTATAGGGACCAAATTGACACAATGGGCAAACTTGGAGGGTGTAAAATGTAGTTAAGCCTAGGGTTAAGTACACATTTTACACCCTCCTAGTTTGTTCTTGTGTCAATTTGGTCCCTGTACCTTAGAAAGTGTTATTTTGGTCCATATAGTTTCATAAGTATATCATTTTCGTCACTAAAGAACTTATTGGACTTATTTGATATACTTATAAAATTATAGGGACTAAAATAACACCTTCTAAATTACAGGGACCAAACTAACACAGAAGACAACCTACAAAAGTATTAAATGAATTTAACCTTTATACATTTTTTTAAAGCTTTTTGAAAGTTCACAATGGGTGGGAATCTCATCCTTTTCTCAATTCACTTTAGTCGCTTTCTATGACAATATGATTACCAATTTAATTTTGTCACTTCTTTCACCATTGAGCCATGGAAATGATGGGTTTTGTCCCCCGCATATTGGCTATTGCCCTTTTCTCCAAGATTTACTCGACAAAGATATGACATGTTCGTTGAAAATATTGCACACATATAAATAGAAAATTATTTTTAATTGAGCGAGATAAATATTTTTCACAAACACTTATAAACACACTATATTTCTTTCTTGGATAATACTGTAGGCTTTAGATAATTTTAGTGAACCCACAGTGACACCCATTAGAGAGATAAAGTGTGTTTATAGATATGTGCCCAAATATTACCCTATTTTAAGCATATATACATATTGATGTAAGAATAGGGTACACTACATTTTATTCACCATTTGAAATTGTTGGACCTTTTTATTTATTTTTTGGATGAATTGTGTGGACCTTCATTTTGGTGTGCCAATAGGGCTGCCCTGACAAATTAGGGGCCTTAGGCGAACATTAAGAAGGGGTCTTTGCCCCCGAAGTAAAATTTTTTGGATCTATTTATATATGTATGTGGGTATAATTAAACATATTATAGTGTTGATTTGCGAGCTTTCTTCCATCATTTTTTAGAATTCGGAGGTTCTGTAATTGTAATCCTTATTGCATGTATTGAATTTGGAGGTTACTAATATTTTTTTGGACTCCATTACAATTTGTTCAACATATTACAAATAAAAAAAAAATCTATTTCGGAACCTACTCAGTATTTTTCGGGGCCCTATTCAATAGCAAAAAATGAACAAGATTTGGAGATCTTAGGCGACCGCCTCCCCCGCCTATAGGCAAGGCTGACCTGTTACCAATTTTGATTACACCAAGTGGTCACTTAGTTTTAGAAGCCAAACAGAGTAGTATCATGATCCAAAGAGAGTCCCAAAAGAGAAATTTTGGTTCAAAGAGAGTCTCAAAAGGAATTCTGCCTAATTTTTTTCCATATTGTTTTATTCACATTTGAAATACTCATGATGATTAATTTGTAGATGTTATAGGGGTTATATATATATATCAAAAATCCATAAACCTTGTGCTAAAGCTTAGGAATTAATTGTAATTATACCTTTTGCAATATACATATACATGTAACGCTCCAATTGGTACACTAACCCAACAACTTGATGCCTCTGTCACATTAGCCCTTAAAATAGTTAAGTCCAAGTTGTTAGTAGTAGCCCTCTTGGTTCTATATATATCAGACTAACATTATGTATATATCTGATGTGGGATGGGATCTCACAATCTCCCCCACTCAAAGACGTTGCGTCCTGGTCTCGTTGCCCAAGTTTTCTCATTTGACTGGTCGATATGGAAGTAGATCATTAGTGACCACAGAGCAGCTTACTAGCGTGCACAAGGTATACTACCTTTGGACCTCTATCCCTCCCCGAAGCCTCTACTCCTCTGCCACACCACCCACGATGCCCTTGCAGGACCAGAGTTGACTCTGATACCGTTTGTAATCCCCCAAGTGGTCTACTAGCCCAACAACTTGACGGACTTGCCACGTTAACCCTTAAAATGGTCAAGTCCAAATTATTAATAGTAATCCCTTGATTCTATATATATCAGACTAATATTTTATATATATCCGATGTATCACAATACATATGTGCATACATTCGCATATTTTGTTTTTGATCATATAGTAACACACTCGACCAAATGATTGGCAACCACTTGCAAGTCACATAATAGAGCATGACACATATTAGGATGATGCCATTTGGGTTTAAAGTTCATCTCAAACAATATCTAATCGGAATAGATTACCCTAGCGGGTTTTACATTTAGCAATTTGCAACAATGTACTAGCATGAGTGAGAGAGAGATATATATATATATATATATATAGAGAGAGAGAGGGCAAGGATCGTCAGCAGTGCAGAGAGAGGTCAAAGATAGTCAGCAGTGCCCTCCGTAGCAACGACGGATGCTGACAACTCACCATCTTTTACATTTTTCATTTATTAACACAAAAGCAAAAACAAAAAAATTTGGTTGTCGAGTTAACAACATCAAAAGTCTGCCAATGATCCTTAAGCGAGGAATGATCTGAGATGTTATTTCATTTTTTTTTTTTTTTTGTTTACATAATAAATAAAGAAAGACATCCTCTTTGCTATCATATGCTCCCCATTTAGGCTTTTGAGGGTGTTTGGGGGAGCGATACACCTGCGATGCAATAGCTTTTCCATAGAAAAGCTGAACACAGTCTGTTTGGGAGGGTGAGGTTGAATCGCAAACGCTGCCCAATAGCAATTTTCGCGTGATTTGGCCGCGTTCAAGCAAAGCTGGGGAAACCCAACTTACAAGAAAAGCGGTCAAACTGTTGATCTAAGAAGTAGTGAAATGATGCCCATGTCCCTTATTTTTTAGATAAATTACAAGCATATCCTATTAAAAGACAAATAAATATCTACAGCCAGTTTCCTTTTATTTTTTATTTTTTTATTAGGAAGTGCCTCATGTGATATTTTTTTGATTTCATTGACACGTGGTTTTTTCTTTTTCTACAAGAGAAAAAGTTGTCAATAACCTAGACAACCACCACCGCACACTTTATTAAAAAGGGTAATGCTATTGTGAGAATCTCGAGAAGCATCTATTGCTAGATACTCATTCAATGGTTAAATTCCGCCTTGTCATATGAGAAACTTCTCACAATAGCATTTCCCCTATTAAAAATGAATTTGAAATTGTCGTTATTATTTAATAAAGCTGATTGTTTATTAAGGGTTATTCTTACTATTATATGTGTCAATTTTTTATATTATACTTTTTATTATCTACTTATTTAAAAGAAATAAATGAATAATAAAATATTTATTACTAATCAATATGATGAAACAGTGCATGTTAGTTAACTAATATATTTAATAATTTTAAAATATAACATTTTTTTTTGATAACTTTTTAACAAAATAATATATTTACTTATTTGATTAAGCAACTAAATAATTATTTAATAACAATTACTAATGCGTATCAATAAAACTAAACTTTATTATGTATACAATAATAATATAATAGTATTATAATATAAGGATACAATTGTCTTTTGGACATTAAAATTACTTTTATATTTATGTAATCAAACACTTACACAATCTATTATATCACAATAACTACTTTTACAATGCTTTACCCAAACACCACAACAACCATAATCTATTATGACCATAATTTATTATCACAAAAGTAATCACTAAGCTATCAAAATCGCAAAGCTTTCGCTGTGTTAAACACCCTTTTTAAACCGTTTAAAAACAAAGCACAGTGACTTGTAACAAGGCCCTTTGATCATTCAAAACCTTTTTAAGTCATAATAAATTGTCTGATATTTCTCTTATTTGGACCACATGATTGAAGTAGGCGGTGGCATTTTTCTTTGAGACATCTCACATCTGCTTTCCCTTTTAGACTAACCAAACCTATCTGATATTTCATCAAAAGTGAATTTCATTTCAAGAAACATGCATGGTGCATTGAATGCACACCCAAATTGGCATCACCACATTGTGGGGACTGGGGATTGAATGGTGTAGGAAAAGAGCACTACTACACTTATATATTTTTCTATAAATTTTTTGATACCCAGTTTTAAATACATGTATCATGTGTTATGTAAGTGGTGCATAAAAAATTGTAAAAAATTCAAACAGCACAAAGTACATGTATTTAAAGCACAGTATATTAAAAAGTGTGTATACCTAACATTATTGGTAGGAAAAGCACAATTTAGCTCTTTCTCCAACCAACACACACACATAAGTAGACTTGTAAATAAAATCACAATGAAAGTTTTTAAGGGTCTATTTTGCAATGTACAAAATACAACGACACCAAGTTTCACGACCGTTTTCTTTTTATTTTATTTTTGTCTTTATTTTTATTTTATTATATATGTTGGAACTTGTAATTTGAAATTTAGAAAAGTCATGAAAAATATATTTTTACGTAATTGTTTTAGGTTTTATTGTAGGAGTCTAAAAGATTGTTTAGTATTCCTAGACTAGGCTATTTAGTGAGTCTCTTGAATATTCCACGTACTACTATAATAGAGACCCAACTGTATCGTCTATCATGTATAGTACGCTTCCCAAGTTGAAGTAATAAAAATATTTAGAAAAATAACAATCTTGGGGAGCTCTGTACACCATTTTGGTGTATATCTCCAAAGCAATGTTTTGTGATCGATATTAACCATCAAGTGTGGTAGCATAATTGCACCTGAAAATTGAAGACTGGTATTAAAACTTTCTAAATCTAGCATGTTATTTATGAATACCAACGTCTCATCCAACAAAGATCCCATTTTTAGAGTTGAAGTGATTTATTTCGAGCGAGGACTCATGCGCGATAACGTAAAAAGCTTACTAAAAAGAAACTCTTTGATTAAGTAGAACGAATTCATTGATAATCCACAGAATCCATTTGGAACATTCCTAAACAACACTTAAGATTTCATGATCAATACAAGAACATTTATCATATTGAAAGATAGTAAGAAATGATTGTCCTGCACACATATTCAATCAAAATTACACAAAAGGGAAAAAAAAAAAATTGATTACTTGAAATGAAGCAAATGAACAAATTAAGAAGGAGAATGTACATTAATTTAAGGTAGAACAAGTGGAGGAGAACTAAAAGGAGGAAGTGAACATGGAATATAAGTGTATGAACCCATGTAGGGACAGTACCTTGGGTAAGAAAAGAATGCCACACACTCACCCAGTGATCTTTGAAATGGAAGATCAAAAATACAGTTCTTCCTAACATCAAGCACTCCTTTCTTGATCAAGCCCCTACAAATCGGCCCCACTAGCGTAAAATAGTTATCGGACAGCGATAAATTCGCCAAATTTCCAAGCTCACAAACTTCCTCGGGAACCATACCGTACAATAAATTTCCTGCGCAATTAAGCACTTCCACCTTGTCCATACACGCCATAGAAAACGGTAACGGGCCGGTCAACCGGTTATGGCCCACATCAAACACTAAAGCCTCTTTCAATAGCCCAATTTCATAAGGCAAACAACCACTTAACATGTTGTTTAAGAACAAAACCTCGGTTAGATTTGACAAGGCCTTAAAAATATTTCTTGGGAATGGACCAAAAAATTTATTATTGGCCAAGGTAAGATAAAGAACATGAGTACTGGCTAAATTATCAGGTAATCTTTGCATAAAATTGTTGTTGTTGATGAAAAGGGCATAGAGGTCTTTTGTGAACAATTGAGGTGGTACTGACCCTTGAAAGAGATTGAACCTAATGTCCAAGAAAAATAGATTTTTCATGTCAAGAATTGAATTTGGGAATGACCCAGAAAATTTGTTGTTACTTATGTCAAGTTCGTATAGATAAGGTAGTCCGGAAATGTTTGGCGGCATGGAGCCTCCAAAGTTGTTGGAATTCGCGTGAAAAAGCGCAATGTCTGGGAGCCGATCGAGGAACCCATTGATCGACGGGGCGGTGAGTTGGAAGCCGTTGAAGTCGACGGAGGCGATGGCCACGGCGGACTTGTTGTCTGGTGGGCTTTCACAGTAAAAGCCTGTGTAGTTGCATATGTTTGGGCCCACCCACGATTTGGTGATCCCAAGAGGGTCTGAGGTTATGATGTTTTTGAAATTTTGGATGATTGGGTAGACCACGGCAAGTCTTTGATCTGCGAAAACCAAAGATGGCGGTGGTGGTAGTACTGTTCCACCACCACCGCCATTGCCGCCACCTCCGGCGGTGATGAATTGGTGGGGTTCTTTGTTGGTACCATTTGCTAGAGTGGTGATGATGAGAGAGGCAAGGATGATTTTGAATGTTGAAAAAAGTACAATTTTGCTCATTATATGGTGTGTTGTGTTTAAACCAAGAGGATTGTGATACAGAGGTGAGAAAGAAAGAGAGATGAACAAAGATTACTAGAAGAGGAAAGCAACATTTTTAAATATATAGTGTTGAATTGCATCATGTAGAGTGTGGTGGGCTTCTATTTCAATCTTGTCACTATGTCAAGAAACATAATTAGTGTTTTCTATTATGATTAGCCTAATAATCAACCTAAAATGACGGAACGGGGTCTTTTAGTCTGCATATTTAAAGAAGGAAAGAAAAGTGTTTAACTAATATTAAAAATTTAAAAAAAAAACTCTAGTAAAAATTTAACAAAAGATAAATGTAAGTGACTCACAGAATTTAAAAGTTTTAGGTTTACTATCCTTTATTTCTTTTAACTTCCTATTTTTCTCATTTGTTTTCTTATATATTAAATAAAGCAAAGCATTTTCTTTGACCTATATATATATATATATATATATATACCCTTTCCCTTGGCAAATCTACAAACCAAATAGGACCCTAACATCGTTCTATGGTGTAGTAAGTGCCACAAGTTCGAAACATGGAAACATATTCGCATGTGTAATATATAAGGTTGTATTCTAACCATTCTCCAAACCTCTAGGAGTCTCGTACACTGAGTTAGTCATTTATATTGCAGTTGGCAACATCGAGAATTGTGAGAACCCATCCCATATGAAAAAAAAACACATAAGATGTTAGTATGATATATGCAGGATTTTAGTATGATATTTGTAGAATTATGTGGTCTACTACTAATAACTTCGGCTTAAACATTTTAAGAATCAATGTGATAAATCGGTCAAGTTATTGGGTCAATAAATCACTTGGGGTGTTACAACAACACTCTAAATTGTTACACTATCCCCGAAAATCTAGTGGAATTTGAAGATAATCAAGCCAATTAACTTTTTACAAATTATTTTATTGAAGTGACAATAACCAATTGAATAAAATACAAGCCTCATACTTAACAACGAACCAGCCATAAGTTCAATGTCCAATTGTATGTTTCTGGCCAAGCTAGTCTATTATTTTAGCAGAAGAGGACGTTTCAAGTATTTAAGCCTTTTTGTAGCCTTTCACTATCAATTTTACTACTGGTTTCCTCTCTCTCTCTCCCTCTCTCTATTTTCCACTGATGGATTCTAAACTCAGACCTTTCTGATGATTGATTCTTGGTGGAGTCCAGCTAGTATGCAAGTCAGGGACTATACATTTTTTATCACCCTAAAATTGTTCAGTTATTGTTCACCCAATTCTCATTGATTAATATAGTGGGATTCATGATTAAATAAAGATTAATTAACGATAAAAAATCATGGGTCTCACTGCATTAGTCAATAAGAAAATTGGATGAGCAATGAATAAGCAATTTTGGGGTGAGCAAAACAGCACTCTCCCTTGAGTACTGGGTGGGTTTCAAATTTCAATATATAGCTCTGGTGTGCTGAACCATGTTGAGCAAAGAATCAGTTCTTTTATGAGTAATGCTATGCTTCCTAAATCTAAATTTCTAGCAATTGGTTCACTGGATTTTGACTAGAGGATATTGAAGTGACACCAAAATAGTCAATGAATCTATTGGATTTTGATTGGTATCATATCGTATAGGATTGAGATTTAAGATTTAAAATTTGAATTTAGAAAACATAACATTACTCATATTTCTATTATTAGCTCATACCTTAGTATGAGCCAGACATATGTAAAACTTGGATATATTTACCTTTGTACACAAGGTGTTGTTTAGGAATCTGATTGGCATAGTCAGGATTTTGCACTTGAGGGGTTAAATTATTCACACGGGGTTTGAGGAATGTTCTTACGGTATTTTTTTTTGATATATTTATACATATTTTTTGGTATATTTTTTTCTAGAAAGAATATGGTTTTTTTTTTTTGAGTTGAAAAGTTTGGTGTTTGTGTCTGTCATGACATATTGTGTAGTCTTTTAACTTATAATTTATGACAATGAGTGTTACAATTGTACTTTCGAATTTCATCCTAATATAGTTACTACTCAATGACATCAAATTTGTAATAAAATGGCACATTATTATTACAAAATTAGAACCTAAAAATTAGATATATTATAGGATGGGTCCGTACCTTATAAAAGTCAGAAACTTGTGAGGCCAATCTATAAAATAATTGAAAATTTGAGAATTACATATAGGTGTATGTATGCAAGTATTATCTACGTGATTGTTGCGTACAACCTCAAAGTATATACATAAAGAACTTTACAGAAGTTTGGTTGAAAATATATAGACACATCTCACACACTGCTGTCACTGATCTACATGTACAAATTTATCTTTGTGGACAAATGTTTTAGGGTAATACAAACTCTTAAAAGATGTGTCTATTTTTCTCTCTTGTGTCATTGTGGAGTCCAGTGATATCAGAGGAGAAAAATAGTCACATCTTTTTAGATAGTTGTACGAAAATTATCTCAAAAAATTACTCTATGTTTTATATGGATTTATAAATAAATAATAAGAATTGACCACTCATGGACTAATTCTGACTTGGAAAGTAATGTACTTTGGAAATACAGTGTGTAGCAGTGTCCAAGACATTTTTTTTTTTTGCTTGGAAAGTCCAAGACATTTGATCACACCGAATGTGTTTTGGCACACACTCTTGTAGGATGGAGAGATATGGCCAGAGAAACAAGACCACTTTATCTATATTTCTCTAGTTTGGTAAGTTTAAGAGATGGGAGAAGAGAACGATTGTTGTTAGAATTTTTTTAATAAATAAATATGTATATATATATATATATTTGTATTTGAGTATGAGAACAATTTTTTTGGGATATATATATTATATTTTTAAATAGAAGTCAAATCTTATCTTGATTTGGCAACTATCACTCCTAAAATCATATGCTAGCTCCATTGTAGTAATTTCAATTTTTCTATCCTAATTTCTGTATTTTCTTTGAGAGGGTAACGTAGACTTTACTTATATATATATATATATATATATACGTGACCGACTATACACAATATAGAGTGATATAAATATCAGAAATGATACGCGCACACACATTTATACACACTAAATGACTCAAAAGCCTATCTAAGTAAAACTTAAAAATTTCTGTAGGACCCACACCCCACATAACACAAACCCCTAATTCCCACCCAATTGCCCCCCAATTCTCTTCTGCACCCAGCCCCAGCGAACCCAGCCCCTGCAGCCCCCTCCTCTTGTCGACCGCGAGCCGGAGCCGTCGCCTTCGCCTTCGCCGGAGAGTGTCGTCGTCGCCTTTCTTCTTCTTCTTCTTCTTCTTCTTCTCTCTCTCTCTCTCTCTCTCTCTCTCTCTCTCTCTCTCTCGGGCTCTCCTTTTCTTCTTCTCTCTTTTCTGCTTGATAACAGAGAGAGAAAGAAATCAAATTAGTTTTCTGTTTTCTATGCCTAAGTGAAATAAAAAAATCCTTGTTAATAAAATTTTATTAACATCCTATGTGAAATGTGGGGGTCATCTTTGTACCCAAGTGAAAACAAATTTCTGTATGGTCTCTCTTTGTTTTTTTTTTTTTCCCCCGTTTTTCTTGCTTATGTATAGTTTACAACTTGTTCATTTCTCTCTCTTTTCTGATTGTTGATAAATCTCCCTCTTTTTCTGATTGTTGATAAATCATGATTTTCTCTTATTCATGATTTTCTGTATGGTAGGGATCATCCTTGTACCTAAGTGAAATCAAATTTCTGTATGGTCTTCTGATTGAGAGCAGGCATTTGACCATTAGCAAGGGTTAGTTTTCTTGCTTCCCTCTTTGCTTGACAAAATTCACTGAAGCCAAAATGAAAATTCATAGAATTATAAAAATAAAAAATAAAAAAATTAAATGACAGACAATTATTACTGGAGTAGTTCTGAGAGAGAGAGAGAGAGAGAGAGAAGATGAAGAAAGGGGAGAGAGAGAGAAGACTTACCAACGACGGCGACGACCTACCTTGGACGGCGATCCATCGCCGGATTCCGGCAAAGCTTCGACCGGACAAAAGGGAAGGGGAGGGGAGCTGGGTTTCACAGAGGGTATGGGGTTCTGATTTAGGGATTTGGTGTGTGGTTTGGATGTGGGTCCCACACAATTTTTTAAGTTTTTGCTTAGAGACCCTTGTGGGTCATTTGGTGTGTGGTTTAGTGTGTGTGTATCATTTTTGTATATATATATATATATATATACATTTACAGTGTTCCAAACAATACATATACTTAACAGCTTGTACTCCAAAATCATTATTGCTACAAAAAGAAAAAGGTGAGTCATGATCAGTATTGACTCTTGAGTGATATATAAAATTTGACCACCTTTTTAAAACAGTTAGAAATTGTTTTCGTGTCATTGTGTATTTAGGGAAATATAGAACAGTTTGAATGTTTCGGTGTAGTTTCTTTTCTGTCAGTTTAGTGCATAAAAATTGTACAGAAATTTGGTTTAATTAGGTTATTGTATCCTGGGGGTTGCCCACAATCCTTTGCCCCGGTGAGAAGACCTAGGAGGCGAGAAATCAACCTTAAAGAGAGCGACATGGTTCCTGCCTCGGCCCATTACTGATTTGGTTTTCCATTCTCAAAGCCTTTTTGGTACAGTTTTTCAAAAATTTTAAGGTTGAATAGCCTCATAGAAGCCAATCAGCATACTGCTTCTATCAGCGACAACAATCACAACCGCCTTTTCCGGTTCGAAAGCCAATTCTTCAAGCTCTGGAAGACCAAGATGATATTCTACCTATGTCACGCCCCGGAGCAGCATAAATAGAGAAAAATAAATTTCCTTTATGGGTCCATAGGGAATGACGGGTGAATAACCGCGTTGTCATCTACTCAAACTAATAAACACCACGATAGGGAGGATGCTATTCATAGAACATATCTTATTAACATAATCAGAGGCTACAGCGGAAACTATAAAAGGTATGAAAGCAACAGATGCCCAAGTACCAATTATAAAAGTCTACTAAAACTATTACAACAGCTGGCTTATAGTCTCAGGCCTATAACAATAACAACAACAGATATACAAACTAACTATATAAAGCAGCACATCTTCGTCTTCCAGCCTTCAGCTCCAAGTCTGGCAGAAATATCAGTCTTCAGTCCTCAAGACCTACAAATCCCTAGACATTGGAATGTCCAGGGCATAAACGCCATCAGCTTTGAATACAAAGCTGAGTGAGTACATTAAACAACACTCCTCACCGCTATTGTTCAGCATCTTAAAATGCGGTTAATCTCTTAACAATGGCGTCACTCACGGACATAGCAAAGGTCTCATCAAACTGTATATGAATCAATAATAACAGAAATCATATTAAGTAATGACAAGGATAAACATCATGGTATAACATATCTCATCACGTATTCACCAAATCCATGCGTGTAACCGTGCAACCACCCATGCATCTACCTTTACGTCGGGACGCTGAATCCACGACTGAACCATCATCATACTAAACATTCCCATATTCACATCCATATCCATGTTCTTATTCTCATCCGTATCCATACGTCGATCCCATAATACCAATCTGAAAACCATTCGTCGATACAGTAATGCCAATCGGAATCACCCGACTAGGCAATAGATCCCAAAATCCCTTGATAGGGTTACCGGTCGTCTACACGGTACCACCTATCTGTAAACGATAGAACGGCACATCGGACGTCTTCAACGATGCGTATACTCTCACTAGTCGTCTACACAGCTGAGAATACATTAGAGCACTAGCCGGACGTCTTCAACGGTACACTGGACGTCTTCAACGATGCATACGCATCACTGGACGTCTTCAACAGTGAGAGGCGCACTAGGAACTCTAACCATCCCACGTCCACCCGACTCGTCAGCCGTTGATCCCACGGATCCCAAAGTACACATATCTCATTATTCCATATAAATCACATATCCCATTTCTCATCATATCTTCTCATCTCTTCATATCAATATCCCATTTCTCATCAGATTCTCTTACCTCTTGACATCACTATCCCATGCATGCTGACACATGTTGTGAAATGCTCATATACTAAGTACAGGAAATACCACATGCTCTGTATTCAACATATCTACTCATTTCTGATTATTAACATGCTGTCGTGTTCCGTTCTACTATTCAGTTTGACAATAACATATGGCAGTTACTTAACCATTAGAGCATCTCATATCGACAGTAAATAATAAACAGTTCATCTTGTAACATTAACATAAACATCATATAAGGCTTGCGTAGTATCATGTTGACTAAGCACATATCCAATATCACATATGGTACAGCCATTAACAGCTTGGGTACATTACAATCAGCTCATAACATATAATAATAGATAAACAACATTCTGCTCTTACTCAATCGATTGGAAATAATGTCAATCGATTGGACTTATGTCAATCGATTGGAATCATGTCAATCGATTGAACTGATGTCAATCGATTGAACTAATGTCAATCGATTGAACTAATGTCAATCGATTGGACTCTGTCTTCTTCCTCAAAACTGCTGGGTTTTATTACAAAACGTTGGGGTCTCATTTCCTCCTCATGCACGTTGTTATACACACATAAACATCACAAAACAAACCTCTTTGAGTGAGTTAATAAACTCACCTCTCCCGGTGTTCCGTTGATGGCGTCCCGAGCTCCGCGGCGGCGGTTATGGTGAGTTCTCTTTCCTCTCTCTTTCTTCTCTGCTCTCTCTTTCTCTGTCCGTCTCTGTTCTCTCTCTGGTCTCCTCCTCCTCCTTTTCTTCTTCTCCTTCTCTCCACCCGAGAGTGTGTGTGTGTAATATATATACAATATACAATATATATGTGTGTATATATATATAAGAGAGTATGTAGCTCTCTCTCCCAAGGCTGCCAAAACTTAGCCCAAGGCCACAAAGGAACAAGTATATATAGGGGTTAAGAGTGCCACACGTTTAAAGCTGAAGGAAAGAAGAAAATGTTTCTCAGCTTATGTCAATTGATTGAACTAATGTCAATCGATTGGCAACAGATATTTGTAGTCAATCGATTGAAGAAGATGGCAATCGATTGATAAACTGCCACGTCATGAATTCAGGTCGGTCTGATGGCAATCGATTGGGAACATGTCAATCGATTGGTATCCAAAAATGTCAATCGATTGGAATAATGTCAATCGATTGGAAACTCAAACTCACTAAAGACTAAGGAAAGTGCAAGGGATATATATATATATACACCTGAAAGTACAGGGTATTACATCATCCACCACTCATCAAAAGATTTCGTCCTCGAAATCCGAAGCAACGACCCCTACTACCAAAAAGAAATCCATCTCAGAAGATAGAATCTAAAAATGCTCAAGTTCTCGTTTTACGTAAACGATTACCTCAGCGGCCAACGGATTAAGTTCTAAACACACGATACGAAGATATCACTGATCTACAAATACTAGGGTTACAACTACCAAATCTTCAGGATTAAGGGATATGAAATTCGTATGTCAAACTTCAGGAAAAAGGTTCTAGGTAGCACAATCTAATCATCTTACAACATCTAAAACGGCTATTCTCCAAACACACAAGGTTCCTCTCTCAGGTCAAACTCTACGGTGTGAGGGTTCTAGTGATCAAGTGTTCAAATCTCATCTAAGTCTTAGCAAAGCGTTGCCGTCTACTCTCGTCTCTGAAGATGCTTCATACTGTGCTGACGATGTCTTCACTATATCATCAGTTGACTGTCTTCTTATCTCTGGACTTCTCGTTACGATCGTCAACGTTATTAGTCAGCCTCATGTTGCACATGACGTCCTTGTTAACTCCCGTGTTGTTACCATCATCCTTTAATATGCTGACTTGAAAACATTGTGACTCTAACATCGTAGTTGTTGATTCGAACTTCCTCATGTGTCTCCAAATTCCCACGTATTATTAATATAATCATCTCTCGAGATTGTACCATCTGTTGAATACTCGTTCTGCTTCTACGTACTAATTACATAGGTGAGGCTGGGCTATACACTGATATCGTGAGTCGATCTATTGTATAACATCTTGACCAGATGAAAGCAACAGACGATCGATGTCGAAAACATTCTTCTGCGATACTCTTTTGAAAGTTCTGGTGTTGTCTCTGTATCTCTTCTCGTATACTCGCATCTCTTCTCGTATACTCGCAATCTTCTAGTTCATCCTCTCTTGTTAAGCTACATCTAACGAAAATTGAGATTCTTCATCTCTAATCTCTGTCCAACTTACCAACGGTTGGCGTAGTCTTTCGATAGGGAGGCAATTGACGTCATATAAGGATGCAATTGATGTCTTATGGGGATGCAATAGATGTTATACAGGGATGCAAATGATGTTATATCCATACTTGAACTACTGTCGATCAGTGTCAAACGAGTTGTTTGGATATCTACAATTTATGGTGTAGGCTAATCCTCTTACAATCAATCAAACGGGTGCAAAGCTTCCTACAATATCGGGATCATATATAATACATGATGTAGGTGTTGAGTATTGTACCTTCTGTCTATCGTCCTTGTCTAAGTTGAGACCAATTATTTGTATGGTGAGTCTGCCCTCGTGATACTTGTTGCAACGGAACATTGTGTTGCATCTCTAGTTCTGGACAAAACTTACGAACATGACCAAATTTACCATAGTTGAAACATCGTATTCCCCGTCCATTAGATTTCCTTAACACTCTGCATTCATGGGAATGGTGTCCAGGTACTCCACAATTGTAGCAGATATCTCGTTCTCTGTGCTGTGTTGGGGTCGTCACGGGTTTTGATTCTTTCTTGTCGGTCTCAAATCTCTTGCGCTTCTGGCGATTGCCTATGTAATTTCTTTCTATGTTTCCTTGTTGAACTTGGTTAGCAGCCAACACAATCTGACTATCTCTTCCTCTCTGATCCGTTAGGAGAAACTGATCGTACTCTGGAAATATTTTATCAAAGTGTTGTCCTTCACTAATCTGACTGTCGTCTTCCAATTTTGTTGCCATTTCTACCAAAGCTTCAAAAGATTGGTTTAAATGTCCTATAGTCATATGACGGATATGTGGAACTAGTCCCTGATGATATCTTTTGATCTTCCTTCTTGGGGTATCGATCATATGCGGCGCAAATCGTGATAGCCTCTCGAATTGAGTTGTATATTCAGGCACTGTAAAACAACCTTGAACTAATTGGATGAACTCTATCTCCTTTTTGTTCTTCTCGGATTCTGGAAAGTACTTTTCTAAAAATCGAGTCTTGAATGATTCCCAAGTCATCCTTCCTACAGCTTCTTCACCTATCGTAGCTTTCACTGCGTCCCACCAATCTGCTGCTGAGAATGTCAGTTGAAATATAGCCAAATGTCTTTTCTCAGTGTCAGTACATTCAAGTGTCTCAAATATCAATTCTATCTGGCGAATCCATTGCTCAGCTTGCCATGCTCCCGTTAATCCGGTAAAGGTCTCTGGTTGAAGAGCATGAAATTCCTTTAGCAACTTAATTCTCGTCTGACGTACTGGTGCTTCATTGCCGATGACGTGATCCGCACGATTGATAACTTGTTCCATGCGACGAATGAAAACTTCGACCATTCCTGTTGGATCTATCTCAGGAGGTACTACATCAGATACTCCATTCAGTTGGCCCGGGTTTCCTCGAGTCGTCCTAACCATAACGAGTGCTGGTAGGGTTCAGTGTCGCTACCTACAAATGAAAACTATTCGGTCAGACACATTCTATCTTACAGCTCAAGCAAGAACAAAACATGTGGTAACCAATATATAGTACCACTATATAATACGATCACATTAAGCACTACGGATACCTCACATAAATAATAATAACCACAAGGTCAGTCTATCTACCAAGTGTACTCCAATATATCTATGCTCAAGACACGGATTACGAAACTATAGGTTCTACACGCGACGTCAAATCTAAACATTCTATTTCCATTCTCAAGTTCCAGACTACGAGTACTGCTCAACTAACATGTGAGACCACTCAACTAACATGTGGCTCAAGGTAACAGGATAATCTTATCCTTAACCTCTTTCTATTTCTAGGACATACTGACTGTTCCGAGATTGCTCAGGAATTCGTCAGCGTCTAACATCCAACGGCTCTATATTTAGGTTCTCCACCACCACAACTAACTCTCGATGCCTGTTCTCCGCTAACTCAGCTATCCACATCCTTATTGGTTCCAACAATTACTATCTTCCAAAGAAACATCCTCAGACAGATTCTTCCAACCTCTTATCTGTGTGACAAGATAACAGTTCTATCTCATCTCAGCTAATCCTCATGCTACCGATATTAACTTAGAATTCGGGTTCCAATCACAAAAGACAAGCGGTTAACAACTGAAACCTAGGCTCTGATACCAAAAATCCTGTCACGCCCCGGAGCAGCATAAATAGAGAAAAATAAATTTCCTTTATGGGTCCATAGGGAATGACGGGTGAATAACCGCGTTGTCATCTACTCAAACCAATAAACACCACGATAGGGAGGATGCTATTCATAGAACATATCTTATTAACATAATCAGAGGCTACAGCGGAAACTATAAAAGGTATGAAAGCAACAGATGCCCAAGTACCAATTATAAAAGTCTACTAAAACTATTACAACAGCTGGCTTATAGTCTCAGGCCTATAACAATAACAACAACAGATATACAAACTAACTATATAAAGCAGCACATCTTCGTCTTCCAGCCTTCAGCTCCAAGTCTGGCAGAACTATCAGTCTTCAGTCCTCAAGACCTACAAATCCCTAGACATTGGAATGTCCAGGGCATAAACGCCATCAGCTTTGAATACAAAGCTGAGTGAGTACATTAAACAACACTCCTCACCGCTATTGTTCAGCATCTTAAAATGCGGTTAATCTCTTAACAATGGCGTCACTCACGGACATAGCAAAGGTCTCATCAAACTGTATATGAATCAATAATAACAGAAATCATATTAAGTAATGACAAGGATAAACATCATGGTATAACATATCTCATCACGTATTCACCAAATCCATGCGTGTAACCGTGCAACCACCCATGCATCTACCTTTACGTCGGGACGCTGAATCCGCGACTGAACCATCATCATACTAAACATTCCCATATTCACATCCATATCCATGTTCTTATTCTCATCCGTATCCATACGTCGATGCCATAATACCAATCTGAAAACCATTCGTCGATACAGTAATGCCAATCGGAATCACCCGACTAGGCAATAGATCCCAAAATCCCTTGATAGGGTTACCGGTCGTCTACACGGTACCACCTATCTGTAAACGATAGAACGGCACATCGGACGTCTTCAACGATGCGTATACTCTCACTGGTCGTCTACACAGCTGAGAATACATTAGAGCACTAGCCGGACGTCTTCAACGGTACACTGGACGTCTTCAACGATGCATACGCATCACTGGACGTCTTCAACAGTGAGAGGCGCACTAGGAACTCTAACCATCCCACGTCCACCCGACTCGTCAGCCGTTGATCCCACGGATCCCAAAGTACACATATCTCATTATTCCATATAAATCACATATCCCATTTCTCATCATATCTTCTCATCTCTTCATATCAATATCCCATTTCTCATCAGATTCTCTTACCTCTTGACATCACTATCCCATGCATGCTGACACATGTTGTGAAATGCTCATATACTAAGTACAGGAAATACCACATGCTCTGTATTCAACATATCTACTCATTTCTGATTATTAACATGCTGTCGTGTTCCATTCTACTATTCAGTTTGACAATAACATATGGCAGTTACTTAACCATTAGAGCATCTCATATCGACAGTAAATAATAAACAGTTCATCTTGTAACATTAACATAAACATCATATAAGGCTTGCGTAGTATCATGTTGACTAAGCACATATCCAATATCACATATGGTACAGCCATTAACAGCTTGGGTACATTACAATCAGCTCATAACATATAATAATAGATAAACAACATTCTGCTCTTACTCAATCGATTGGAAATAATGTCAATCGATTGGACTTATGTCAATCGATTGGAATCATGTCAATCGATTGAACTGATGTCAATCGATTGAACTAATGTCAATCGATTGAACTAATGTCAATCGATTGGACTCTGTCTTCTTCCTCAAAACTGCTGGGTTTTATTACAAAACGTTGGGGTCTCATTTCCTCCTCATGCACGTTGTTATACACACATAAACATCACCAAACAAACCTCTTTGAGTGAGTTAATAAACTCACCTCTCCCGGCGTTCCGTTGATGGCGTCCCGAGCTCCGCGGCGGCGGTTATGGTGAGTTCTCTTTCCTCTCTCTTTCTTCTCTGCTCTCTCTTTCTCTGTCCGTCTCTGTTCTCTCTCTGGTCTCCTCCTCCTCCTTTTCTTCTTCTCCTTCTCTCCACCCGAGAGTGTGTGTGTGTAATATATATACAATATACAATATATATATGTGTGTATATATATATAAGAGAGTATGTAGCTCTCTCTCCCAAGGCTGCCAAAACTTAGCCCAAGGCCACAAAGGAACAAGTATATATAGGGGTTAAGAGTGCCACACGTTTAAAGCTGAAGGAAAGAAGAAAATGTTTCTCAGCTTATGTCAATCGATTGAACTAATGTCAATCGATTGGCAACAGATATTTGTAGTCAATCGATTGAAGAAGATGGCAATCGATTGATAAACTGCCACGTCATGAATTCAGGTCGGTCTGATGGCAATCGATTGGTATCCAAAAATGTCAATCGATTGGTATCCAAAAATGTCAATCGATTGGAATAATGTCAATCGATTGGAAACTCAAACTCACCAAAGACTAAGGAAAGTGCAAGGGATATATATATATACCTGACAATACAGGGTATTACAACCTGTCTTTGCTGAAAGTTGCATTTGTTCTTGACGAACCAAACCCGAGGGACTCGAATATGCCAGAACCCGCGAAATCTCATCAAGCACAAAAATGGGAAGCTGCTGATTTCAACTGCAAAAATTATATCCTCAATGGACTTCCAGACGAGCTTTACGATTTCTATGCTGAGTTGCTAACGGCTGTTGATGTTTGGAATGCACTTCAAAAGAAATATGACACTGAAGAGGCCGAAGCAAAAAAATACGCTGTAAATCGTTATTTAAAATACCAAATGGTAGACGAAAATTGGTTGTCTCACACTGCCATAAACTTCAGAAAATAGTTCATGAAATTCTTTCAGAGAGGATGAAAATAGATGAACAATTCCAAGTGGCAGTTTTAATTGATAAACTGCCCCCCTCTTGGAAGGACTTCAGGATCTCCTTAAGGCATAAGTCGAAAGAGTTATTTTATGGAGAGTCTAATCGTGAGACTCCAAATCGAGGAGGAATCTAGACTGCAAGACCAAAAAGAGAAAAATTGTGTGCTAGCCAAAATTAATACTGTTAGCCCCCAACAAAATAAAAATAAAGTCTTGAAACCAGCCCCTAAAATTTTCAAAAATAAAATTAGGCAGAAAAATAATTTTGGACAAAAACAAATTTTTTTTTTCAAATCAGAGCCAAAACCATTTCAAAAAGAATACGAACCAAGGACCACATTCAAAACAAAATCATTCTAGTGGATGTTTTGTTTGTGGACATCTCGGGCACTTTGCACGGAATAGCCGGAAGCGCCAGTCTGCTCCTCAGACTAACGTGACCGAAGAGCCACTTGTGACTATGACTATGGAAAGAAATTCCATGACAGTTTATGAAGGTTGGTGGATTGATACCTGAGCCTCTAGGCACGTGTGTAACAATCGTGGTTGGTTCAAGAGCTACTCTCCTGTGGAGAATGAAAAAGTTTTACTTGGTGATTCACACACCACCAAGGTCTTGGGTACTGGCAATGTTGAGCTAATATTTTGAAGGATGTACTGCATACTCCGGAGATTAGGAAAATTTTAGTTTATGATTTTTTGATAAATAAGGCTGGTTTTAGCCAAACTATTGGGGGTGATCAGTATGTAATTACTAAGTCTGGAATGTTTGTTGGGAAAGGATATGCATGTGATGGCATGTTTAAGTTGAACATTTCTAAAATTAATAAATGCTCTACTTATACTTATATTTTGTCTAGTTCTGTGAATGTTTGGCATACTAGACTTTGTCATATTAATAAAAAAAAATGTGGATAACATGAGTAGAGTTGGATTAATTCCTAATTTAAGTAATAAACAATTTGAGCATCGTATCTCATGTAGCCAAGCAAAAATTGCAAAAACACCACATAAAAGCGGCGTTAGAAATTCTGAGTTATTAGAATTAATTCATAGTGATCTATGTGAATTTGAAGGAATTTTCACACGTGGTGGAAAAAGATATTTTATTACGTTTATTGATGATTCTTCAAAATACACATATGTTTATCTTTTGAAACATAAAAATGATGCTTTTGATGCTTTTAAGATGTATTTAAATGATGTTCAAAATCAGTTTGAAAGAAAAATTAAAAGGCTTAGAACCGATAGAGGCACGAAATATAGAGAAAGAGAATTTACTAATTTTTTTAGAATCCCACAATATTATTCATGAAACTACAGCCCCTTATTCACCTGAAATGATTGGTGTAGCCCAACGTAAAAATAAGATCTTTTCAGAACTTCTTGTTGTTGTACTTGTGAGTTCTAAAGCTCCCACAAATCTTTGGGGAGAAGTCTTATTAACTGTTTGTTATGTCTTAAATAGAGTTCCCCACTCTAAAACAAAAATTACTCCATTTGAACTTTGAAAAAATAGAAACTCAAATTTAAATTATTTTCAAGTTTGGGGTTGTTTGGCATATGTTAGACTTCCTAATCCTAAGAGGCATAAACTTGCTAGTAGAGCTGTAGAATGTGCATTTTTGGGATATGCTTATAACAGTAAGGCTTGTAGATTTTTAGACATTAAAAATAATGTTATTTTTGAGTTTATAGATGCTGATTTTTATGAAGATAGATTTCCTTTTAAATCAAGGGATAGTCGGTGTTCTCAACCTCATATTTCCTTCCCTTCTAGACCCATTGATTCTAGGGCGCGTGATAGAGATAATAACACAGAATCTGAACCTCGTAGAAGTAAGAGAGCTAAGCTCTCAAAAGACGTTGGACCTGATTTTTATATATTTAATATTGAAGGAGATCCTTCTTGTTTAGAGGATGCTCTTAGCTCTTCAAAAGCTAATTTCTAGAGAGAAGCCATTCAGGATGAGATGAACTTTATCTTGTCCAACCGTACGTGGGAACTTGTGGACTTACCACCTAGATGTAAAACCATAGGTAGTAAATGGGTCCTTAAAAAGAAACTTAAACCCGATGGTTCTATTGAAAATTTAAAGCTAGATTAGTAGCTAAGAGTTTTAAACAAAAGGAAAATATTGAATTTTTTTTATACCTATTCTCCAGTTACTCGTATTACTTCTAATAGAGTTTTGTTAACTGTTGCTGCTATTCATTATTTATATATTCATCAAATGGATATTAAAACAACTTTTTTAAATGGAGAATTAGAGGAGGAAATTTATTTGAATCAACCTAAAGGTTTTATTGATCCGAATAATAAAAATAAAGCTTGTAAACTAATTAAATCATTATATAAAACAGGCACCCAAACAGTGGCATGAAAAATTTGATCAAACCATTATTTCAAGTGGATTCAAAATTAATGAGAGTGACAAATGTATTTATTATAAATACAATGATGGAGTATGTGTTATGATATATCTATATGTGGATGATTTATTAATTTTTTGTTATACTTTAGAGATAATAAAAGAGGCCAAAAATTTCTTGTCACTTAATTTTGATATAAAAGATTTGGGTGAGGCCAATGTAATTTTGGGGATAAAAATTACAAGAACTCCTATTGGCATTTCTATTGATCAATCTCATTATATTGAAAAAGTTTTGAAAAAATATAATTATTTTGATTGTAAACCTCTTTGTACTCCTTTTTATCCAAGTACTAAATTATTCCCTAATAAGGGTGACATTATTAATCAAAAGGAATATGCTAGTAATATTGAGAGTTTAAGATATGCTACAGATTGTACTAGACCTGATATTGCCTACGCAGTAGGAGTTCTATGTAGGTATACTAGTAAACCTAGCATAGAACATTGGAATGCAATTGATAGAATAATGAGGTATTTAAAAAGAACTATTAATTTGGGTATTCACTATAATAAGTATCTGTAGACACCCCAATTTTGACCAAACATCAAATCCAGGGATTGGTTACCTCTTAATAGACCGATGATGACAATGGCCGGTTACACTCAAGGATTTTCCAGAAAATTCAAAATCTTCATTTGATTCTTCAAGGTAAATTTCAAAATTAAAATAGAAAAATATAAAAAAGGAGAAGGAAGAGAGAGAGAGTTTGGGTATTCGGGAGAAACCCGAATAATAAAGAACGCGTGAGAAACCCAGTCTGGGAACCAGATTTTAAGAAAATAAAAATAAAAATAATAAAAAGTTCTTTTGAAAGAAATAGGAGGACAAAATAAATAAAAAATCTTGGAAAAAAGAGAAAATACAAAAAAAAGAGAGTAGTATATTCAAAATATACCATGCACATGGTTGATACCATGCACATGGGGGATCTTAATACAAATATATATATATATATAGAATAAAAAATTTGTGTTTACACCAACATTTTTTTGAAAAATCAAAAAGAGGGACAAAATTCAGTTAGCCCCGGCACGCGGAAAACGCGGCGGCACTCAATGAGTGCCGCGCCGGCACTCAGTGTTTGCCGCCCGGCATTCAGGGAGTGCCGCCCGGCATTCAGTGAGTGCCGCCGGCACCCGTCGAGTGCCGCTGGCTGTAACAGACTGCTTTTCTCACATGTTCTAGAAGAAATCTTTGCACATGGGTTTCTACCCCGAATTTACCCATTTATCCCTGCATTAATGGTCTATATAAACAAACTTTCACCTTCATTGTTGAGGGACTTGAGAGATATACTTGAACTTGAGAATTAAGAGAGAGAGATATACAAGAATTATATATATTTTGAGAGAGAGAGAGAAGAAGAAAGTCTTGAAGAACTTGAAGAATTTGAAGAATTTTGGGAAATCTTGGAAGGTTTTTCACAAGAAGTTGAAGAAATACTTGAGGTCTTAGAGGTAACCTCTTAATCCTTGATAGAATTAGGATTATTCAATCACAAGTTCATAGTTCTAGGAACTTTACACATTTTCAAAACCTCTCTTCTTACCTCATTTCTTCACACACCACTTGGAACTTGTGATTGAATCTTATAATGTTTCGTTGATTTGGATCTAATTGATGCTTGGGTTTAAAATAAATTCCATTTTGAAGAGCTTGTGTTCTTAGTTTCTCTAGACAAACTTTGATTTCTTATTTCTACCATCTCTTGTGAGGCTCATGAGATCTTCCATATCTCATTGAACCTCTTTGAGTTTGATTATTTAATTTCCTATGATCTTATGATCTATATGGAGATTAGAATGAATCATAGTCTTAATCTACATATAATTAGTGAGATTCAAGTCTTAATCCATGACTTGAACCTTTTCATTAAGAAATCTTATGGAATCCTATTATATTCCAATGAGGTTTGAGTAGATTTTAACTTCATCTCTAACTCCAATGACCATCAAAAGGTAGGAGTGATAAGTTGAATTCAAACTTGGGTCCATAGGTTTGAGTTCTTTATTTGAGGATTTTGTGAAGTTCATCTCAATACTTCATCAAAATCCACTAGTATAGTATGCCTTATAGTCTCCAATGACCATCAAGTGGTAGGAGAAGAAAGTGTTAATTCAAGTTTATTCCCATGGCTTGAACTAATCCTTCTCTTAGGTTTTAAGAAGTCTTTCATACTTCATCTAGAACCTATGAGTATGTATGTCTCTAACTCCAATGACCATCAAATGGTAGGAGTGATAAGTTGAATTCAAACTTGGATCCATAGGTTTGAATTCTTTATTTGAGGATTTTGTGAAGTTCATTTCAATACTTCATCGAGATCCATAAGTATAATATGCCTCATAATCTTCAAGGACCATCAAATGGTAGAAGAAGTAGTTTGATTTGAGTCCTAACTTCATGTTCTAATAGTTGAGGCCAATCAATAATTTTGAGCTAGCAAAATGAAACAGTGGGTTCATAAACTGTTTTTGATCAAGGATTTTTAGTTTGAAATCCGACCGTTGGAATCGAATGAAACCAACGGGAAAATGTTCATAACACATTGTTTTACCACTGTGATTTTTGTTTTAGCAAGATCTTGTGATTAGAAGGGTTTGATCATGGTTTTTGTGAGCTAATCACAATCTGTCCAGAGTTCTAAAATGCTTTCAGAATAATAAGTCTGTTTTGAAATTAATAAATCAGAACCCTAATAAAGTTTTCGGGGTCTCAAATAATTTTTTATAAGTACCTTAATGTGTTAGGAAGGTACCCTAAAAAGATCTAAGTATTTCTCATTTTTTTACTATTTTTAGAAAATCATACAAGATCTCTGGACAGAGAGTTGCAGAATCCTGAGTGAGGTCTAATATTTTCCATATTCCCGGAGATCTAACCGTTGAAATCTTGATTTTCAAGTTGGGTTAGTGTAGAAAAATATGCACGCAAGCATACGAGTCGGGTTTAGGTCACTTACCTAGCGGAATAACCCAACGGATCGCCGAACGGTGTTGTTACGAGCCCGGCGTCTTCACCCATGAACTGCTGCTCCATGTTGCCTCCGTGTACCCTCTTGTGCTCCGCATAGGTCGTGAAGATCACTACTAGAGCAGTCCTCGTATGTATCACGTGCTAAATCCCATGGCTCCTTTGGTGATGGCCAAGAGAGAGAAACCGTAGGGAGAGAGAGATAGAGAGGCTACTGTGATATTAGGGATGCCCAAATATGTGTGTTTATATCATATATATATACACACATAATAACCAAACCCTAGGGCTCCAAAAGCCTAAGCCCATTGGACCCGGTCCAATGTATGCGGGTGCCCATATGGCCCACATATTTCTTACATCTCCCACTCACCCACATAGGGTTAGTACAAAAACCAATCTCTCAACACAACGGAACTTCTCAACTCTTCATACAGGGAAATAGAACGTGCGACCTTACGAAAAGAAAGTACAGCGACAGGAGTGTAATGCCAAATCATCACCATAACCAGCAAGACACATCACTCGGAAGCTTCTCGTGTATGCCTTAGATGATTCAACCACACCGGACACAGCATTCTCAATCCCTCGGTGAAAAGAATTGCTGTACCACCTCAATGTAATGTACTCATGACATATCAGTAACAAATTACGATTGTCGCAGGCCTGCTAATGAGTCACAAAAACATGGTGTGTTATTGAATGGTCTTCCCTGAGCCCATATGTCAATCCGACTAACTTGACCGCTTGCCCAGACACGCCCCATAGAACGGAATTATCTCGTCGTCCTAGGATAGCATGCTAAAGTAGCTGTCATCAAGCGTCCTCTTCATGACATAGTCTCAAGTCGTGAAGGCAACCAGTTTGTAGGATAACCAATGTCTTGGATATGCTACATGGCTCACACAGTAATGAAGAGGAATCCATTCACTGCTCCACAATCGATCACAAAAGCACATACAGTATGAAATGTATGTTATGGCGTTCTTCCATACAAATGGGCATGTCACTCTGTGTTTGGAAAAACAAGTAACGCCATACGAATCTTAGTCTAGACGTTACACAAAACGTCTAACCTGAGTCTCCCAGCACAGTCGCTTCTCTTAGCGCCCGTCTGAAAACTCACATTCGGCTATTAACAGGCTACATAGAGTCGTGGGATGTCTCTATGTTCGACCAAGTATAAGGTCTCATCTTAGATCCATCTAAGGCGACATATAGAAATAATAGGGTTTATATCTAGCTCGCTGTTCTTATACTGCGTAGATATAAGTGTTCAAGCTCGCTTTCTAAGCGCTATGGACACACATGTCCTAGCTAGCTATCTAAGCGCCATGAACACAAATGTCTCATCTTACTCGCCATCTAAGCGCCGTAGACACGCATGTCCTACTTCGCTATCTCGGCGCCAAGGTGAATCACCCGTGTGAACAGGTCAATTCAAGCCCGGTGACATTTAAGAAATGTGCATTCGTTCCACTTATAACAAATATATATATATATGGAAACCAACTAGTTTATAAAAACTTGAATAATAATGTCAATACCACAATAAAATGTCTAAGCACATCAAATCCCCAATTGGAGATATGCCTCAAGACAACTTCTCTTTGCGCAAACTACATCTCAAAATGTGACAAAAACGAATGTCTATGTGCTAGAATGGTTTTTGAGATCTTTTGCATATGCTCAGGCTTATGTGCTATCAACATAGATAAGCACAACCTCATCACTATGAGGTGAAAAACCTAGCCACTACAAAAACTCTTAAACCAAAACAGCCCCTCGAACAGCTGATAAGCACACCACATATTATGCTTCCATCGTGGACAGCATAAGGCAAGGTTCACAGTCCTCCTGCGAACATATCGCAAGATACTTTTCACTACTCTCTAGTGACAGGACCATGGTTGCTACGGCAACGACTAATTAAACCAACCGCATAGCAGACATCTGACCGAGTACACATATTAGCATACTTCAGATTCCCTATTGCGGACGGATATGGCAAACTGGACATTTGTTTCCTCTTCTCATTATTCTTAAGACATTGATCTAAGGTCAAAGTGAGTCCCCCAAAAATGGGATGTCTATGGGTTTTCAGTTTTTCATGTGAAAACGTTCAAGAACCTACATCTTGTAAGTCCCTCGAGACAAACAGAGGAGCTCCTGAGAACAATATCTCACAGTCTAAACTTCCAACACATAGTTGGAATCACCCATGTCCTCAATCTCAAACTGAGAGGACAACCACTCTCAAGTGGCGACAATGGAACTCATCTCATTCCCAGCTAAAAAGACGTTATCAACATATAAAGAATTAAAACACTTTCCTTGGACCATTTAATGTACACACATTGTACCACTGCCTAGACGATTTGAGATAATAAATAGATCGTTTGAGACAACACACTTTTGCGCTCATTCCCTTTGGTCACAACACCAATGGGATGATCCATATTTATCTCGTCGTCTTGTTCTCCATTGAGAAAAGAACAGTTTAAACATCCAACTGAAAAAGGTTCAAAAACTAAATATGCGACAATTGTTAGGATAAGGCGAATGGAGTTAGATCTCACCCTTTGGGAGAACATGTTTCCATGGTCTATACCCTCTCTGGGTACAAAGTATCGCCACAAGGCGCGCCTAATACTTGTCAATTGAACCATCTGCCTTGCGCTAGATTTTGAAAACACAATTGTCTCCAATCGTCTTACGCACAGGCGGATTGTCAACTAACTCGCAGACCTTATTCACGTCCATAGAACTCATCTCATCTGGCATAGCAACTATCCACTCTGCGTCAGCAGACGAAGAAAAACGCTTCAACAAAAGAAGCAGGCTCATCCTTATCCACTTGTGCACACATTTGCACACATATGAAAATGTCTTCCTCAATTTCAAAACAGCGATAGGGAACGTTTTCCTCATCACCATACAGTGTACTACCTGAGAATCTTGAGTGCCTAGTGGTGCACTCCCACTATCTGGTACACTCCCACTAGCGTCTAGTGGTGTACTCCCACTCGGCTGGAGACTAGTACCATTTTATAGCGATTATTGGATGTGGATTCTCAATCTCCCCACCCTCGCTTAAAGATGGTATGTTGTCTTCAACATCCTCCAAGTCATAGAGGTCAAGATATCTCTTAGTAATACAAATCTGGGGAAGTCATTCTCAATATCATGTGACACCATTTGTCATTCCTATACCCGTTTGTTCATTATACATAACATAGGTTGTCGAGCTATTAGAATACCTTATAAAGGTATACTTTCCAGCTCTTGAGCCTAGTTTCTCGCACTTATACGAGGTATAGTGAACATGACCTCCTGAGCTCCACGGGCGCAAATGCTCCAAAATGAGCTTTTCGCCCTTCCATAGCTCATAAGGGGGTAGAGGGAATTGACTGAGAAGAGGCACTCTAGTATGTAGGCAGCAATCAATAGTACATCCCCCCAAAACAACTTTGGGAGCTTGACTTGCGCCATCATAGTCCTAGCCATATCTAGGAATGTCATATTCCTTCTTTCTGCAACACCATATTGTTGCGGAGTTTCCGGAATAGAAAGTTGTCTGCGTTTTCCCTTTTTCCTCACATAGTTCCCAGAACTGATTAGATAAATACTCGCAATCCTATCATCGCGCGAAATCATCTATAAAAGTGAGAAAATAAGAGGCGCCATGACGTGCCTTTATAACCACAGGTCCACAGATATTTGAGTGAACTAGCTCTTATGCTTGAGTAGCTCTTATAGCCTCTCTAAAAGGCTTTCGACATGCTTTGCCAACTAAGAAAGACTCATACATAGGCAGGTCAACCTCAGCGAGTAGACCCAAAAAGGGCTTCTCGAGCTAATCAAGTCATCCTATTACATCCTATGCGTTCAAGTCAAGCATGTCATGTCTCAGAATAAATGAGTAATAGAGGAAACTAGAATTATATAAAACAACTCTTAAGTAGTTATCCCTAGATAACCATGTCCTAGTAACACTACCACAAAAAAGTATCCATCCTATTAATACCGAACTGGAGAACGCCCTCAATTGCGCTCTTCCACCTTGTTAGCCTTGGGCGCAAACTTGCTGGCCCCACCCTACCTTCAGGCGGGTTTACCCTTACCATTGCGTTTAGGCCCACTGGCCTTGCGCTTACTTCCACTTATGGAAGTAGTGGTCAAGAGTGTAGCTATACAGTTCGCCTCACCTTTTTGGCGCTCCGTATTCAGCTCAACATGTCAGAAAATGTCAAAACCCAAAAATTTAACATTTCCGTTGTGGATCATGATTTGTTTTCTATGGACCCGCGAATCAGACAAATAACTAATCATAGCCTGAAACTGCAATTCGCCAGTAAAGATGTTCCGAGTATTCTGAAATCACGAATCATACCTGTCATCGACCTTAGATGTCCAGTCATCGTGTACTTGGAACGTTTTCTTTACTTTCCCGAACTTCATAACTAGATGCTTAATCTAGTAGTGAGTATGCCATCGAAAACAAATTTGAGCTGATCTCATAATACCTTGGCTATTGGGTAGTACATATACTTCCCAACAAGATCATGGTGCATGCTGCTTATCATAAAGCGCGTGCTATGATCCTTCTCGAGCCAAGTATTATAGGCTATTAAGGTTATAATGATATTGGGCCGGAGGCCCATTATTCGGTTTAATGGGTTGGACTATAGAATAAGCCTAAAGCCCATAAGCTCTTACTCATTCTATCGGTGTGTTACTTTGCAGTGCCATATTACAAAAATTAGTCCCTTTTAAACTTGTTACTTTTATAAAGTTCGACAAAGTGTGGTTTGGAAAACATTTGTTTTTGTGAATCCAAAAATTTGAAGAGAAATATTTGAAAATATGCGCAAGGGGTTGACATTATTATTTGCACATTTCATAAGGTTTGTTTTAAAATCCAATTACAAATGAGTTTTCCCCTTTCTACAATTTGAGACCAAAAAATTCGCTATTGCTCATTAATCAAATCTTAATTTTGTAAATCAAGAAAAACTTTTTATAATTGATTTTTCTAAACAAACATCAATTAGATGGTACAATTACCTATCTAAGATCATCCACAGTAATATTAAGTGCGCCATACAACAAAAGTGCGCATGGACCCCCACGTGGGTCCGAATTGACAACTTAAAGCTCATGTTAAGGTAATTCAAGTGTATGATTTATGAACAAAGAAAACCATCCCTTTACAAGTAGGCTTTTTCAATACAAGAAATGTAAACACTCGTCCTCACATTACATTTATAGCCCATAAAAAATAGGGATGCTTTGTTCATAAACATATACAAGAACAACCTTAAACATACATCGTGAGGACACAAGCTCTATAAATTGTCAATTAATTGTCCATTCATTTAAGCCAGATTAAAATCTATATTAATCACATACTCCAAGCACTCATTCGGTCTTATTATAAAATGAATGGACTCATCCGTCACTCCACTTAAGGAGGAGGAATTAAAGGTCATAGGGTCAACCAATCACAAACAACAGTAATTAAACGTGACCAACAATGCAATGAGCCTTTAAAATGTGCAATAAAATGATTATTGCACAGCCCGGATAGCTCCCGTAAGCTAAGTAAAATCAATGAAAAAAAAATCCTGGATTTTTTATTAATTTTAACCCAATTTTAGGTCTTAAAACATAATTTAAAACCAATTTATTGAGGGCCTTTTAAATTAACAAATTAATTTAAACCTTATGGAAAATTTAATTAACTGAAAAACAGATTTTTCATTATGAATAAAAATTTCCGAAATTTCATCAAGGCCCAAAAACATTTTGAATCAATTTAACGTAATAAATTGATTTAGTTAAACAAAATTAACTACGAGCAACTAAATTCCCAAAAATACAAAAAATTTCAAGAATTTGTGCTCCAAAGATTTTTAGTGGTCTAATATGGTGTTCCAAACACCCCATATTAATTTCAAAAAAAAAAAATTAATAATCTATTTTGGCTATTTTCAACAATTAAATAAATGCACATATGCATAAATTTTATGCTCTAAAATACCAAAACAAAAATGAGATAATTCATAAAATTTTCTCAAGTCTCCAATTAGTGTACAATAACACTAGACTTCAAATTCAAGAATTAACAACTTTAATTGGTTATATTTTAAGCAATTAATATTGCATACTCAACACAACATATATGCTCTAAAATACGTCCCAAAGAGCGAGAAAAATATACTAAATTAATTTTCTCAAGCTACCACTAGTGTTCTAAACACATTGTGTTAATTCCCTGAACTAATAATCAATAAAAATATTTTAAGCAATTTAATACGTGTACAAAAACACATAATTATATGCTCTAAAATATTAATATGATTTAGATAATTCACTAAAAATTATCTATGGATCCCACAAAAATTTTACATGGTCTAAAACAGTGTCCCTTATGTCCCACATTAATTACAAAAATTAATAATGTATTATGGCCATTTTAAGCAATTAAATAAACGTCCATAAACATTAATTATATGCTCTAAAATGCCATAAATACATGATAATTTACACAAAAAATTATCTTAGAGTCCCTTACAGTCCAAAACTTGCCCTAGGATCCCATGCTGTTTGCATAACATTGGAAAAACATAATATTCAAAAAATATTATTTTTCTGAAATATTTTTTTTTAAACTAATTAAAAACACAGTTGTTAGAACATAATTTTTAATTAAAGAATGTTCCCCAAAAACAAAATTATTTCCAATTTGGCAAACAAAGCCCTAAAGGCTCTCAAACTGCACAATCCCTTGCACGTGGCCAGACCACATCAACATTGATTGTGCTTTGACTAGTCACAATTTAGAAGCTTTGTTTGGTAATGATGAAAAATCCTTTCAATCAACAACGCAAATTGTTCACTCAGCACTTGACGTGGGCCACATGTGCAGCTTGCGTGAGTGGGCTAATGGGTTTGCTGGGCAGAGTCTTCTTCTTTCTCAAGAAGACCTTAAAAAACGCAGCATATCATGCTGCTCGACAAATAATTTGCAAGCCAATATCTAATTCGTTTGTGATCCAAAAATCTCAAAACTGCTACTATTGGAAAGCTTATGCAACATAGTTTGAATATATGTTCACAATCAGATTCACAAAAAAAATAACACAAAGTTTCTGAATTTTTTTTGATTTTATAGACCCAAAAAAAAATAGATTTTGATTTTCTTCCTCTACAGAGATAATCAAGCCATGAAACTTCATGGGGGGCTCTAAGGAACATATGGGACACAACCATATAAAAAATTTGGACTTTTATTGGAGTTTTATATTAGACCCACTTGAAAATCGATTTTTCAAAGTTTTCAAAAAAGCTTGCTTGAAGCTTTAATGGCAGATTCAATTCGGGTGATCTACGGGCGAATCAAACACCTATAGGCTCTGATACCAATGTAGAAAAATATGCACGCAAGCATACGAGTCGGGTTTAGGTCACTTACCTAGCGGAATAACCCAACGGATCGCCGAACGGTGTTGTTACGAGCTCGGCGTCTTCACCCATGAACTGCTGCTCCATGTTGCCTCCGTGTACCCTCTTGTGCTCCGCATAGGTCGTGAAGATCACTACTAGAGCGGTCCTCGTATGTATCACGTGCTAAATACCATGGCTCCTTTGGTGATGGCCAAGAGAGAGAAACCGTAGGGAGAGAGAGATAGAGAGGCTACTGTGATATTAGGGATGCCCAAATATGTGTGTTTATATCATATATATATATACACACATAATAACCAAACCCTAGGGCTCCAAAAGCCTAAGCCCATTGGACCCGGTCCAATGTATGCGGGTGCCCATATGGCCCACATATTTCTTACAGTTAGGAACTAGACTCACAGAGGCATGACATATCCAAAAATCAATAAGATCCAACCATCAAAAGTATTTTATTTCCATTTTTGAACGTCTGGTCTGCTCTCTGTAAATCACAAAAAACTGCTACTGTTTTCATCTAATCTTATTGATTTTAACTCAAATGGTCTCTTAATGTCTTAGGACTCAAACCATGTTTTGAATAATGACAATTTAGATTAAACCCAGAGGCTTAGGGATCCAAATTAGTGAATAAATTCATATCTCATTCTTGTTCATATTCATGCATTCAATTCATACATGATAATATTCATAAGTAGGACTTATCTCTTGTCTAAGTTGTATCTAGTTGAACATAACTTAGGATTAATTACTCTTTGATATTATATCTTGTCTAAGGCATGTGTACTAACCTTTGTTTTGTAGCGTTTTGAGGTACAATTTCTCAACCCTTCTCTAGTTTAATCTATTTTATTGATTTTAATTGATTTTTCGACCCCATGTGCGACACCTTAGCTTAGGTTTTGCCTTATGTGTATATATGTGATAGAGACCTTTTCTTAGGATTCCTATTCTCGCATGCATTGCACGTTTAATATTCGCGGCTGGATCCCGGGTATGTTCTCTAGTTCTCTATTGCATATCATGTTGTTTGCTATTTGAATTACGTGGCTTATGAATGATATTTTGTCTTTAACAATTTTACACCATTTCCAACATGCTTGTGTAATGTATATGTATATATGTATTAGTTGAGGGCATGCTTAGATTAATAATTTGATTAAAAAGGATGTTGAGTAGAGGCTTATCGTGAGATAGGATGAAAGGGGGTGTTTTAGTCCGTCGGGCTCCTTCCCCTTTCATTCCATAATCCCCGGACCCAGTTTATCTTTGGTTTCGCAAAAGATCAGTTTCCTTTTAAATGGTTTCTTAATTTTCCTTTTAAAAATTAAGTGGCGACTCTTTGAAAATTGAAAATATTTGTTTTAAAAGTGGGTAAAATTTGAAAACCTGCGATATCCACAGTATCCCGCTGTACTTGAAGGTTATAGTGATGCCGATTGGAATACCCTATCGGAAGACTCCAAAGCCACGAGTGGCTACATTTTTAGTATTGGTGGTAGAGCGGTTTCTTGGAAATCCAAGAAACAAACTATTATAGTTCAGTCCACCATCGAGTCTGAACTGATTGCATTATCTTCAGCTAGCGAGGAGGCTAGTTGGCTACGTAGCTTTTTATCAGATATACCTATCTGGTTCAGGCCAGTTCCAGCTACTTTTGATACACTGTGATAGCACTGCTGCTATAGAAAGAGTATAGAACCAATATTATAATGGTAAATCACGACAAATACGTCGTAAGCACAGTGCTGTGCGAGAATTTATTTCTGAGGGTTCTGTTACTATTGATTTTGTGAGGTCAGGTGATAATCTCGTAGACCCGTTAACCAAAGCTTTTGCAAGAGAAAATGTATGGAGTACCTCTAAAGGTATGGGACTTAAGCTCATTAATAAATAAATTACATGTGATGGTAACCTGACCTAGGGACTGGAGATCCCAAAAATCGGGTTCCAGCTACTTTTGATACACTGTGATAGCACTGCTGCTATAGGAAGAGTATAGAACCAATATTATAATGGTAAATCACGACAAATACGCCGTAAGCACAGTACTGTGAGAGAATTTATTTCTGAGGGTTCTATTACTATTGATTTTATGAGGTCAGGCGATAATCTCGTAGACCCGTTTACCAAAGCTTTTGCAAGAAAAAATGTATGGAGTACCTCTAAAGGTACGGGACTTAAGCTCATTAATAAATAAATTCCATGTGATGATAACCCGACCTAGGGACTGGAGATCCTAAGAACCGGGTTCAAAGGGTAAGAACAAGTCACATAGTAATTGGGGGTGGATCATGCATTTTATTTGTCCCACATTTGTAATTTGCATGATATCCTATAGCGATGGAGGTTGAGTTTATACTCTTAATGAGTTCTATGGTACTTATGGACGGGGTGCCTAGCTGTAGGAGCACTCTTGATATACTCACCTAGTGATGTGGAAGTGGTGGCTGCTTTCTATGAGAATTGATTCGGCAAATTCTCTTGAGCATTCATGACACCGGGATAAAGCATAATGCCGTAATGTGCTGGCTTTTTGAGACTACGTCATGGTAAGTGTTATGTGTGAAAGATACTCATTGTATACACAAGAATTTGAACTCAAGACTCAGTCACTTAAATTCTTATGCTTTAAATATTTTTTACTATGTAAAGGTTCATGACGGTGTTCACCTGCATTTATGCATAACACTATTTATTTTTATTCTATATGCCCAGTTAATCAATTATTGATCTTTGTCAAAAAATTAGTGGAGAATTGTTAGAATTTTTTTAACAAATATGTATATATATATATATATATATTTGAGTATGAGAACAAATTTTTTCGGGATATATATTATATTTTTAAATGGAGGTCAAATCTTATCTTGATTTGACACCTATCACTCCTAAAATCATCTACTATTAGCTCCATTGTAGTAATTCCAATTTTTTCATCCTAATTTCTGTTTTTCCTTTGCGAGGGTAACGTATACTTTACTTTTATATATATATATATATATATATGATCGACTATACACAACATAGAGTGATATATATACATGTACAGTGTTTCAAATAGAGGTGTCAAACGGGCCGGGTCAGGCCCGGTCGAAGCGGGCCCCGAGCAGGGCCGAGCCGGGTTTCACCAAACATCGGGCCGGGCCGGGCTTGGGAGTGGAGAGGGTGTGTCCGTCCCGGACCGGTGGCCCAGGCCTAGCGGGCCAGACATCGAGCCGGGCCGGACGGGCTAGCGGGCTTTCTTCTATTTTTGAAGTGGGCCGTGGCGGGTTTCGGGCCGGGCCGGGCTTTTTCACCATTTCGGGCGGGCAGGGCCATGGACGGAAGGATGGATGTCCACCCCGGCCCGGAGTATGTGAACCGGGCCTAGCGGGTTGGGCCTTGTGGCGGGCCGGGCCGGGCTTTTAGCCCGAAAAAAGCTGGTCGGGCTCGGTCCGGGCCAACCCGACCCGATTGACACCACTAGTTTCAAACAATACATATACTTAAGGTCATCTCCAAGGGAAGAGCCATCACCCTAGGCAAAACCCTCAACTACCAAAATGCCTAGCCAAAATCTAAAATTTGGTCTCCAATGCAAAGAGCTATCACATGAGCCAAAATGCCTCTTTTCCAATTGGAGAGCCAAAATGCCTCTTTTCCAATTGGAGAGCCAAAAAAAGGGTGCCAAATGATCATGGTAGTTGGTCATTTGTGCTTCAATTTGATTGGGTTTGGGATGTGGGGCAAGTCATTGATTGAATTTAAAAATGGCAAAACAAAATAAATGGCTAGTCATTTGGCTAGTGTGATTGGAGTGACTTTGGTATATTGACTAGGCATTTTCTTATTTAACTAGCTAAATTGGTATTTTGCATAGCCCATTTACCTAATCCAACTGGAATTGCTTAACAGAAAGGATAAAAAAAAAAAACAGCTTGTACTCCAAAATCATTATTGCTTCAGAAAGAAAAAGGTGAGTCATGATCAGTATTGACTCTGGAGTGATATATAAAATTCGACCACTTTTTTAAAATAGTTAGAAATTGTTCCGTGTCATTGTGTATTCATTGTGTATTCGGGCAAATACAGAATAGTGTGAGTTTTTCGGTGTACTTTCTTTTTTGTCAGTTTTTATCAATTTAGTGCATAAAAATTGTATAAAAATTTGGTTTAATTGAGCTGTTGTAATTTGGGGGTTGACCACCATTCTTTGCACCGGTAAAAAGACCGAAAAGCCCGAAATCAACCTTTAAAAGAGCGATCTGATCCGTACCTTGGCCCGTTACTGATTTGGCTTTCCATTCTCAAAGCCTTTTTGGAACAATTTTTCAACGTGGAGAGAAAATGAGGAGAAAAAAGCCAACTTTATTTCTCTTAAAATTGGGGAGATTGCGATGAAAAAAGATGAGAACAAGAATAAAAGCATTCTTCTCCTAAAAAAACAAAAATAAAGAAATCAAGCATTCTTTACAAATACAAATATATAACTGAACATGTCACACTTATAAAGTCAATAAGAATAAAGAGTAAATTAGTTATAGGGGTTAATTATATTTTACCTCATGTGTTAGAGCTATTTTTCACTTTACCTCTTTGTGCTTCAAAAGTGAATACTTAACCCCCTGTGATTTTGGACTAAAATGAAACTGTTAAGATTTTCCTCAAAACTGATAAAAATTCTAAAATTAGCCAAAAATATTTGAAATTAACTCCTTTTGTTAGATTAATTTTGGGGTCAATCCTCTCTATGGGGATAATACTGCCATTTAACCCACCCACCTATGTGAGCTAATTTTTAACACTTATACCATTGTGGGGCTAATTTTGGGATTAATTGTCCATGTGGGGTTAATTTTGACACTTCAATTCTCCTAAATGGTGCTAATTTTAACACTTGATCCCCATATGGAGCTATTTTGAAAAAAACAAAAATTTAGTAGTTTCACTTTAGTCCAAAACTACAGGAAGGTTAAGTGTCCTCTGGACCATTTCTAAATCACACAATGGATAAAGTGAAAGTGAGCTTAATCACAAAAGGGTAAAATGCAATTAACCCTTAATTATAAATGCTTCTTTTTTGCCCCTCTTATTTAAACTTACCAAATGAGAGAAATGTGTGTTTCTTATCTCTTTCCTATTGTCTATCCAAGCAAAGTGGACAAAACTTTCGTTTCTCTTCTCTTATGTCTACTTGTCTCAATCCAAACAAATTTATTGCGTTTCTGTGTCTTTCAAATTCATGTCAAATCTTGAAAGAGCGAGAGAAGGCCCAAGCAATCGCCCCTACCCAATTAACAATTTTAGGTGCAGAGGCCATTGTAAATTTCAGAATTTGAAAAAGCCCACATATTTCAAGGTGGGCTAACTTGAGATTCTCTACCCTGAAGTTCCTTGAAATGGAATTCTAATACGGAAATGTTAGATGCACAAAAAATATGCATAATCAAATGCACACCTTTTTAAAATTGTTGGACTTCGTGCTGAAAAGTCTGTACACACAAAAAGACAAAAAAAAGGGGTGTACAGTTTTTTCAGCACGATGTCCAACAATTTTAAGCTGGTTGTGCATTTTTGTTGTGCATCTAGCATTACAAAATACTTTGTTGTGCATTTTTGTTGTGCATATGTGTGTCATGCGAATAGACCGTGTATCGACATACTTTGTTATAGGGCCTGTTTGGCAAAGATGAAACCATGATCGTCCTTAGACCAGGTCTCACTTTTATTTGGCTCCCAAAAAAACTATCGCTATGTTAAATTGATAAAGAACTAGTTCTTGTTGTATTTTTTTTAACTAGACAAAGACTGCGTATGCAAGTAAAAACCAATTAAGCAAACACAAAATTGTGTGGAATTGGCTCTTTCTCTATACTATAGAATGACTTACTCCATATTTAGTTACCCAAAAAAATTTTTTTTAATAAATAACCCCCACAGTCTCCGATTATGAACGGATTGTATAAAAATGCCTTAAGGTGGAGTTAGGAATTTTTGGGTTAAGCTGAGAAAATGTGTTCGGGGAATCTATTTGGAGTAGACTATATTTCAATTGAGTCAAACTCTTACAAAAATAAAATAAAATCCAAAACTGACCACTCAGACCACTCCTGAACATTGGCGTAGTCATATATATATATATATATATATATATTAGCTCCTCTATATATATATTTAGCGGTGTCATGTTATAACCGAAAATCACTTCACAAAATATAGGTGTAATAAGATGTAATTTGACGAGATTTAAATATCACAAAAAATATAGTATGACCATATACCAATTTGGTCAAAGAATGACCATATACCAATTTGGTTAAACACATGAATCGATTGTGAAATAAAATTGGCATGTTTAATTGAACCTCATCAAATAAAAATTTAACATATTTCTCTCATTTTTCTGTTATTTTAGTGATGTCAACTTAGTAAATAATAATTTTTTGAGTATTAAGCTATGTATATAAATGCATTTTTCCCAAATTTCAAAGGGTTCAGTTGAACCCAATGAGCTCCGCATAACCCCGCCACTGCTCTGACCACTTTTTTTTTTTTCCTTTTCTTTTTACTTAGCATTCCACATTATAGAAATCCCCGTTGTACGTAGGAATTCCAAATAAGTGTGAAATTTGTTTCTGGCCAATTCGCACTTGAAAACTTAAGAAATGCATTGGAATATAACAAAAAAGTATGAAAAGATTGTGAGAGGGAAACTCAAGCTTGACTATGTGTAACACCCGTACCCGAAAAATGTTTGGTTATTATCTTAACTAGTAATTAGTAATTACCCGTGCCCTTGGGCACAACACACATTAAAAAGAAAAAAAGAAAAAAAAATGTCATATCCGAGTGAGAACCCCAAATTTCATGCATATCTAAACAGTCTAAACAGAGAATCAAGTATCTAAATAGAGAAACAGAATTCATTCACTTCCAAAAAAATAAATTTAAGAAATAATTTGATGTGTGTACGTGATGCTAGCAGTGGCGACAACAACCACCCCAACACGTTTTTATTTTTGAGAAACGTAGTTTGCTATAACTGGGAAGAGGAAAAAAAGAAAGAAAGAAAGAAATAGAGATTTTAAGGATCTTTGAGCGATGATGAAGAGAAAGGGAAAAAAATCAAAGAGACAAATAATGAAAAATGGCAAAAAATTAAAAAAAAAATGGGAAAAAATAAAATCAAAGAGACGAATAAATGAAAAAAAAAGGAAAAAAAAAATCAATTTAAAAAAAGGCTTTATGCTCTATTTGGCACATTTAAATGTTTGCCTAGCTGTGTTTGCCTTTTGTAATCAAAACCTATAAAAACCTAAAAGTCAACACTAAATAAAAAAAGGTAAGAAAAAGCAAACAAAAGGATTAAAATACCTAGAAAAACCTAATCAATGGTAATCGAACACAAAATAAAATACATTAAAACTTTGAAAATTTTTTAAAAAATAAAAATCAATCAAAGAAGCCAATAAAGCATCTATTTTTTATTTTCATTTTTCCATTATTTTCAAACTATTGGGAAAAAAAAAACCAATATGACCTTTTCTTTTTATTTTATTCCTCAAAAACTTTCACAAAGCTAACTTGGACCCTCTTTTCTATTTTCTACAAAATGAAAAAAAGAATGGAATACTAACAAACGAAAAAGAAGAGAAAAAAGGGAAAATAAATTTAGAGCTCAAACAAACTTCACGTTCTTTTAGTTCCTTCTACTTAATGTTTGTATTTGACGCTCTGATTGGTTGTTTTTAATCAAAAACCTATGAAATCTAAATGTTAACACTTAAAAAAACTAGAAGGAAAAAAAGAAAAAAAGAAAAAGAAAACAAAAGCAATAGATTAATACTATAAAAAGAATCAAATTTAATAATTAGAAAACCTTAAAAAACCTTTGAGGCAGCACTGGCGTGTTGGTGGTGGTTTTTTTTTATTTTCATAGGTGGTGTTGGTGGGAGATCTAGAGAGAGAGAGAGAGAGGGGTATAGATTTATCCTTTATAAAAAATAAATAAATTATGGTGACTCTATCCATTATTATAGACACTTGCATTATTTGGGGGGGGGGGGGGGGGGGGGGGGGGTCCTAAAAGGCTAAACTCCACAACGCACCCGAAATGAGTTGTTCATTACATAAATTTACATCAATTTATCTCAATTAACATTAATGACTCTGTATTAACACACTTGACTTTTTTACACTTCAAGTCAATCAAATTTTTTTAAGGCGCCTTACATACCATTTTTCAATACTTTGTGATTTTTTTAAACAGATATCTTCTTCTTATCTCTTCTAAGGACCTCTGACTACCCCCATTGGAGGCCGACATTCACCACTATTCTTCATCAAACAACTACCAAAGAAAGCAAAATGAGGATTACAGAAATGCCACTCAACAAATAAAAGAACAAATAAAAGGGTATCCAAGAGTCTTTGCCATCCAAGCCCTCCAATTGTAATAAGCTCATCTTCTCACCAAGAGTAATACTGTCATTCTACCTACAAAAAAGATACTGACCAAAAATCACAAAGAAAAACACAGCAAATTGAAAGATGAAATTAAAGAAAACAACACATAAAAAAAAAAAAATTTAAAAGATGATATTCTAGAGGGAAAAGTAAAAAAAATAGGAAACGAAATTAATTTGAATTTAACACTTGAGAACTAAGAGTAAGCTGCATTTTTTTTCTTTGCCTTGAACATTTGTATTAAGTGATGAACTACTTGAAACATAATGCAATGACATATAAGAAAACTAAAAAAGGAAGAAAAGGAAAAAGAATTTAAAATGATCAAAGTGGAATATTTGATAGCAGTTTATGTATGCTCCAATGACTTCCAGATTTTAGAGTAGAGACTTGTTGATTTAGAAGCATAGACTCATTGTTAAAAATGATTTTTTCTTTCTTTCTTGATTTCTTTTTTTTTTTTCCAAAGGTAACTATTATCGAATTGTTTTCAAAAAGGGTCTTTTTTTTTTCAAAAAAAGGGTCCTTGTTTTTTTTTTCAAAAGCCTCAAGTTTCTACTCCAACCTTCCATGAATAGAAATTTTGGTTCTCTACGAAGTTCAACTGATTCTGGGTCTTAAACTTTCTATTAACATCAATAATTTCCAATAGAAGTACTGAACACAAAATGATCACACACATACAAATGTATTGTGTTGAAGATTAGATATCACTACTGCAAGAACAAACCTATGATGAATCCAAGCCAACTAATCTCTAACCAACCCATAACATAATTGATTACATATCTAAATAAGTGCTATATATATAACAACTATATATGCAAGTAGTTTACCATGGATTGAATGTCGTTAACCCAGCTGCCACGTATGAAACTGAAAAGAAAAATAAAAAATAGAGAAAACTTTGTTAAAAGAGGGTAAATACGATTTTTATATTTTTTCTGCTATCGGAACTCATCAAGACATAGATTTGTATTTTTTTTTACAATTCTCAAAAGCCTGCGCAAAATCAAAATCAAATCAGAACTCTAAACAAAAGCATGCACCAACACATAGATTTGTATATTGTGAGATAGAAACTTGCCAAGGGCTTCCAATCGGTGGTGTAGGTAGTCACTACTGTCAATGATGACAGAGCTGTTGACGGAGAAGAAGATAGAGAGAGACAGAGAGTTGAGACTGATAGGTGTGGGGGGTTAACAAGAGAGAGTTTGAAACATGTGGAAGTCCTCTCTCTAATAAAGTTGTTGAGGGTTTGAATCTTATATGTAAAGGTCATATCTCAAATAATTTGATTTTGCATATAATTTATGGGAGAGAGAGATGAGAAAGAGAGATGGGAGATATATAGAGCAAATCTGGGGAGAGATTTATTGGAGTTAGGAATTTTTGGGTTAAGCTGAGAAAATGTGTTCGGGGAATATATTTGGAGTAGACTATATTTCAATTGAGTCAACCTCTTACAAAAATAAAATAAAATCCAAAACTGACCACTCAGACCACTCCTGAACATTGGCGTAGTCATATATATATATATATTAGCTCCTCTATATATATATTTAGCGGTGTCATATTATAACCGAAAATCACTTCACAAAATATGGGTGTAATAAGATGTAATTTGACGAGATTTAAATATCACAAAAAATATAGTATTTTGTCAAAGAATGACCATATACCCATTTGGTTGAACACATGAATCGATTGTGAAATAAAATTGGCATGTTTAATTGAACCTCATCAAATAAAAATTTAACACATTTTTCTGTTATTTTAGTGATGTCAACTTAGTAAATAATAATTTTTTGAGTATTAAGCTTTGTATATAAATGCATTTTTCCCAAATTTCAAAGGGTTCAGTTGAACCCAATGAGCTTCGCATAACCCCGCCACTGCTCTGACCACTTTTTTTTTTCCTTTTCTTTTTTACTTAGCATTCCACATTATAAAAATCCCCGTTGTACGTAGAAATTCCAAATAAGTGTGAAATTTATTTTTGGCCAATTCGCACTTGAAAACTTAAGAAATGCACTGGAATATAACAAAAAGGTATGAAAAGATTGTGAGAGGGAAACTCAAGCTTGACTATGTGTAACACCCGTACCCGGAAAATGTTTGGTTATTATCTTAATAGGCATTAATTTGTATAATTAGTGTATATTACGGAATAAGGGGATGCTTTGGACTCGCCCGTATGAAAAGTGTTCAGAGAAGGACACCATTTGAAAAAGTCCCCAGTAAGGAGGGACATGTACTGGAGTGGGACCCAATAAAGGGCTAATTAGTAATTTACATTTTAAATATTAAATGCATTTTTTATGACTAGATGGATAATTGTTAAATTGCTTTCATAATATATTGTTATGTGTTAGCAATAGTTTTGACACCCAAATAAGGGTATAAATGAAAAAGACTTATAATTGGTAGGTGCGTTAGCAACTTCACAATATATTTGGGACCCATACGAAACTTAGACAATTACTCATTTAGATAATTGGGTAGTTAACGGAATGTTTGGGAATTTCATAATAAGAACTTAAGAAAAATCGGGGGAGTAAATGAAAATAGGGGAAAATATGTGACACATCACTTGCATGTGATGTGTGTGTGTCATTAGGAGAGTTTAGACTCCCATTTTTACAGAAATTAACAAAGAAAGAGAGAGAGCTCACCGAGAGAGAAGACGGAACCGTCGTCGTCATTTTTCGCCATTCCGTCGCCGTCGTTCGCTAGATTTTACGATCCGAGACCACTTTTGGACTCGTGGAGGCAAGAGGATCACATACACGTAATTTATTTTCATTTTTGGCAATATTTTTCCAATAACCATTCTTGATAGACGATATTAGTTGTACCAAAACTATGTAGGATTGCTCTAGAATAAGAATTGGCTTCTTGCTTGAATCGGGAGTTTAGGAGCATAATCGCGTATAATTTGAGGACGTGAGTTTTCTAACCAAAAAGTGATTATGGTTTAAGGTGTTCAATGTTTCTATATCTATTTTGAGTTGTGGAAATCATGCTTAGAAGCTATAAAATTGTTAGATTGTGAATTACATGTCAATTGTATGAAAAGTTGGTATGATTATGTGCTTATATACTTATATGTTTATGTGGTAATCAATGAGTATCGGGGAAATGATTCATTGTTGGGAGTAATAAGGGTGGTGAAGAGGAAGAATCCAAGAAATACGGAAGTCCAAGGAATATCAGTAACCACAGGACCAAGGGAGGTCTTCGGGTTTGAATGAATCATTGAACCGGTGACTCGGTGATTACAGTTATGAATTATGCATTAATTGTAGCATTGCACATGTTAAACATTCAATCATATGTAGATTATTCACTAAGCGAAATGCTTCAGAAAGCCATTTTTTGTTTCCGTTGTGGTAAATAACAACCACCGCAGGTACAGAGCAATATCCGGAGAGGAAGTGACGTGCTCGGGAATGTGGGTGAGGTTTTGGACTTGTAGTTATGTTTATAACTTGTAATATAGTAAAACTTGTAGCTTAGTGTTCTTGACTTGTGTTGTAATATATGTTATTGGTGGAGTTGTAGTTGAACTTGGGAGAACTTGTGTAAATTATCTATGTTGGGGTTGGATCATGGGAGAGTTATAGATTGGACCTTTTCGGCGAGGTCGGATTAGGGTCACAATCATTTTGAATAGGTTCTGTTTGCAAGCAAGTTGGTGATAAGTTCTTGAATCCATGTTTTGGATAGTTTCCATTACTTGTATAGTTCTACCAAATATGGGGTTCTCATGACTCAATTTGCTTCAAGTGAGGTTTGAGTCATATTTTGATTTTGTGGAAGTATATATATATATGTTTATTGTCATAGTTATGAAGTTTTAAGACTTTGGGATGCTTGAGAAATGGTTTTAAATGTGCTCTTAAGGATTGGTTTGATTTGAGTTCATTCCTAGCAAGTTCATGTAATAGAATTTGGTTTGAATGGAACTTGTTTTGATGAAATTGAGGTTAAGTTCATGTTTAAAATGTTTGGAAGAACTTAAATTGGTGTTTGTCAATGTTTTAAGGTGTTTGTAAATGATTTGGAATGCTTTCTTAAAGTTTCATATGGATTGGTTTGATTTTTTGGGAAGTTTCAAACTTGCAGCACAGGTTTTACTGTCAAAAATTGAACTCTGCAGAAATCGGATCGATCCAGGCCTTGGGCGGATTGATTCGTAGCAGCTGGAATAAGCAGAGAAGCCATTCTGCCAAAACCGGATCGATCTGGATTTTGGGCGGATCGATCTGCAAGTCCAGTTTCAGCCTGACGGCTTTTACGGAAACAAACATAACTCTTTCTAGAAAATTCAGATTTGTGCGCCGTTTTTTGCATTGGAACCAGGACTCAAAGACCTATCTTTTGGTATAAAATTTTCTATATCTTATTAATGACCATTTTGCCCTTGAGGCTGCTTTTTTCACAATAGAGTTCTTTTATGTCGTTTAACACACATGTTTCTTAGTAATTCGAGTGTTTCTTTGATAATTAATGTAATTGTAGTATTGTTACACGTGTCCTAATCCGCACGAGGCGGGTTGGGGTGTGACAATTTTTGGTATCCGAGCAATAAGTTAGAGCTTTTGGGGACGAGAGACGTACGATGCGTAGTGTGCTCACAACAACACGTAGTTGCGTAAACATGCATACATGTTTACTTAGCATGCTTTTAATGTTTATTAGCTTTCCATGTTTTTTCTTAAAAGTAACGTGTGCATGTATAATATGATGTGGGTGCTAGGCATTATGTCTGGAGTTGACACCTCAAATCGAATGGAACAGGTTGAAAGAGCAATCGAAGGGTTGGTACGAGTCGCCGAAACTCATGTGGTCGAAGAAAGACCGGTACATCCGAATCCAAATCCGAGGGAAGAAGTTGTAACTATCACGCCCCGATGTAGCATAAATCTAGAAAGCATTTAATTTCTTTTATGGACCCGTAGGTTGTGACAGTTTGAAGGATCGATTCCGTCCCAAATGATGAACAATATAGTAATATAAAATCAGAGTGGAACAATCAAGGCTTACAAAATTTTACCAAATTAAAAATTATTACAACACGGGTTTACTAAAGCCACAAGCCGCCTTGAAACAAAATAATATCTTTTATCTATTACAATTATCCTTATTACAAACCCAGTTTATAACTTAAAACATATTATAGTAAATTCTTCTTCGGTAGTCGTTCTCAGCTCGCGTAATCATATGGTCCAGCATGATCATAACCTGAAAAGCCTAGACATGAATGTCCAGGGCACATCAACCCCGTCAACTTTATGAAGCTGGTGAGTATTCAAAACATAACTTGAATGTAAAACATACTCACTTACTATTTTCCATTTACAGTTTCATTATTCAACAGGTTAACAATATAGAAATGATTTACATTATAAAATAGAAAGGATAACATTAATAAACTTTAATTCATAATGTATGTGACCGTGTATGGGAACAATGCAACCAATCTCATCTTACCGACTCTTTACTGTCGACAACACATCAACCCAACTCTCTCACTCTAGTATCTTTGAAACACTAAGGTGACCACACTTTAGTATAGGGGTACCAGGGAGTGTCCAGTTTGCCTCACACTTTAGTATGGGGTACCAGGGAGTGTCCACTTTGACCATACCACGCATGTCAGGGAGTGTCCAGTAGGCAACACTTTAGCACTACCATGGGTGCCAGGGAATGTCCAAGTCGGCGTCACACACTTTAGCGCTACCATGGGCGCCAGGGAGTGTCCAGTTTTGTCACTGTCGCATTTCAAAGACACTCTAGTCACAATATCGTAACATCACACTTTGGTACACCAATACCAGGGAGTGTCTACACACAATCTCGACCACATACTCTTTTCCACACTGACCACCACTCACCATGCAAGTACAATTGACTCCACATGAATGATATGTGACTTAATACAGAAATATAAGGTACTAGGAACAATAACCATGGATACAAGAGAAGAAATCAAATCTTATATGAAACAACCGGTGAATTCATCAAAGAATGCTTTAATATGCTTTTATCGCTAATAGAACACAAGTGGGTCTAATTTGAAGCAATGCCCTAAAAAATGAGTTATAATTTTTGTGCATGAATTACATATCAAAAGAAATATCTTTGAGTTTAGTTTACAACGCTTCAAACGGTGCGCATTTTCGAGTTTTCTAGAGGAAGTTATGGCTGTTTTACTAAAAGTCGTCAGTGTTGAAAAATGCCAATCGATTGGTAATGATGCCAATCGATTGGTAAGCATGCCAATCGATTGGTAAGCATGCCGATCGATTGGCATCAGCAGTTTCTCCCCTATTATGAATTTAAAGCCTATTTTTGACCCATTTTCAAATCCGAATGCAAACATGACTTGTAATATATGGTTCTCTCCATTTTTCCGCAAGGATCATGAATACGTGATCGGTTTTAACTAATTTCAATCGTAACTCTCGGATTTTATGAAAAACCTAGGGGTGACAAAACTTCAATTCGAATATACTTTCATATACGAATGAATTAAGCTCCAATACTTTAAATACAACCTTTAGGGACTGTAATCTTTCATTTTTATCTATCAAAAACGATTTTGGTTAAGTTTGAAAAATCACCATTTCTACACCAAGAATAAGCTTAAACGAATTTCATATAAACACATACTAATTCAAGCTATATAAACTATAATTAAGCATGAAATTACATTACAAGTGAGTTAATAATACTCGCTGATGATAAGGATTGAAGAATTGCTGAGAAAGAATAGTAAGCTAAGAAATTCAAACCCAAGCTTTGGCTATGGGGATTGAGTTCTTCAAGTTCTTTCTCTCAAAATTCTATAATTAACTCTCTGTACTCTCTCTGAAACTCTCTACAATGTGCTGGTGATATGTGTAGAATGAGAGTGGGTTGTGTTTTATAAATAGAAATATCAATGAAGAACTTGGTGGCCAAGTATCTTCACTCTCACTCTATAATCTAATTTCTTTCTTAATTACTAATATCATCACAATTACACAACTCTTATAGAAGAATATATACCAATATACATACGTATATACATTCTCAAGGATTGAAGGGGCAATATAGACTAGTAGGGGTCAATCCCAAAGTGTTTGGCAATTCAAGCTTTTGGAAGAACATTAGCACACACCAGCATAAGCATAGCCAAACAAGTCACACATAAATTGTCTAAGAATTACTTATATTGTTTGGGAAAACAAATCATGCCCTAAGGGTAACTCATGAACCCAAAAGTATTTCCAAGCAAGGCCTTATCCAATGATTAGTTTTTCATAAATGGAAAGTAAAGCATAAACGTCCAAACCAAAGTCTGTGCAATTTTAACGCGGCGCAGACTGTTTTGAACGTAAACTGGTATTTTCGCGGTGCGGGGTTCACCACAAAAATACAGAAAAATTATTTTAATGTAAGAAATGATCTTTCAATTTTATAAAAGTACAGTTTGAGTTAAAAGAAAATATTTTCGCCATTTTGAAATACAATTATGAAATTCAACACAGGTGTTTCTAAATTTAATAAAATTATAGTTTGATCCCAAAAGAATTCCAATATGCAATAAAACAAGTAACTAGATTTAATATATGATAATTTTAATTAAAATAAAAGCAGACAATACAAATTAAATTTAAATGTGACATTGTAAATACAATTAATTAAGTGAAAATGCAGATTGTTACACTATCTCAAAATTTCATAAACAAAAGCCAACCATATTCTGCGGGTGTGGATACCGGCATTTGGGCCCACTTTTTAAATAATTTTCAAATTCAAAGAGTCGCCACTTAATTTTTAAAAGGAAAATTAAGAAACCATTTTAAAGCAAACTGATCTTTTGCGAAACCAAAGATAAACTGGGTCCGGGGATTATGGAATGAAAGGGGAAGGAGCCTGGCGGACTAAAACACCCCCCTTCATCCTATCTCGCGATAGGCCTCTACTCAACATCCTCTTTAATCAAATTATTAATCTAAGCATGCCCTCAATTAATATATATATAGGTATACATAACACAAGCATGTTGGAAATGGTGTAAAATTGCTAACGGTAAAATATCATTCATAAGTCACATAATTCAACTAGCAAACATCATGATGTGCAAGTAAGGAACTAGAGAACTCACCCGGGATCCAGCCGCGAAATGGAAACGTGCAATGCATACACAAAATACAAAGCCTAAGAAAAGGTCTCTAATTCACATATTCACATAAGGCAAAACCTAAGCTAAGGTGTCGCACATGGAGTCGAAAATCAATTAAAATCAATGAAGTAAATACACCAGAGAAGAGATGAGAAATTGTACCTCAAATGCGCTACAAAACAAAGATTAGTCCACATGCTTCACATAATAATATGATATCAAAAAATCAATCCCAATTCTCTAGCTTAGATCTATTAAGCATGAAATCCAACTTTATTCAATAGCTTGTTCTAATCATAAGCATTGATGTACATGAATGAATGAATGTGAATAAGAATAAAACATGGATTTATTCACTAATTTGGATCACTTAGCCTCTGGATTTAAGCTAAATTATCATTATTCAAAACATGATTTGGGTCCCAAGACATTAGGGAACCATTTGAGTTGAAATAAATAAGATTAGACAAAAACAGTAGCAGTTTTTTATGAATTACAAAGAGCAGACCAGATTTAAAAAAATAGAAATAAACTACTTCCAACGGTTGGATCTTAATGATTTTTGGATATGTTATGCCTCTATGAGTCTAGTTTCTAACCCAAAAAGAAAATTGAGGTTTCAACGGTTAGATCTCCGGGAATACGGGAAATACTAGACCTCACTCAGGATTTTACAACTCTCTGTCCAGAGATCTTGTATGATTTTTTAAAAATAGCAAACAAATCTGAATTGCTTCATTCTTTTTAGGGAACCTTCCTAACACATTAAGGTTCTTAGAAAAAATTATTAAAGGTCATGAAAACTTTATTAAAATCCCGATTTATTTATTCTAAAAGAGTGTTGCTGTGCTGAAATTCTGGGCAGATTGTTGTTACTTCACAAAACTCATGACCAAACCATTTTAAACATGAAACTACCTTAAAACAAAAATTGCAGCGGTAGAACATTGTGTTATTAACACTTTCCCGTTGGTTTCACTTGATTTCAACGGTTAGATTTCGAACTAAAAATCTTTGATCAAAAACAGTTTGTGAACTCACTGTTTTTATTTGTCAAGTTCAACTTTATTTGTTAACCCCAACTATTAAATCATGAAGTTGGACTTAAACTAAATCATTTTCTCCTACCATTTAATGGTCATTAGAGACTAAGGACATCTATACATGTAGGTTTTGGATGAAGTATAGAGAACTTCTCAAAACCCAAGGAAGAGATTAGTCTAAGCCATAGAGATGGACTTAAACTAAACTACTTCTCCTACCATTTGATGGTCATTGGAGACTAAAAAAATAAATCTACTCTAATCTCCATAGAATATAGTATGAATTTCATAAGATTCATAGTAAAGAGATCCTAGTCATGAGTTGATACTAGTATCTCACCAACTATGTGTAGATTATGACCATGATTCATTTTAATCTCCATATGGATCATAAGATCATAGGAAACTAAGGAATCAAATTCAAAGAGTTTCAATGAGATATGGAAGATCTCATGAACCTTATGAATGAAATAGAAATAAAGGAAATCAAAGTTTTATTTAGGAACACAAATTCTTCAAAACTAATTTATCTCAAACCCAAGGCATTAATTAGATCCAAATTAATGAGATGTCATGAAATTCAATCATAAGTTCTTGGTGGTGTGTGATGAAATGGGGTAAGAAGAGAGGTTTTGAAAATGTGAAAAGTTCCTAGATCTAAGAACTTGTGATTGAATTGTCCTAACTCTACCAAGGATTAAGAGGTTACCTCTATGACCTCAAATAATTCTTCAATTTCTTGTGAAGCTCTTCCAAGATCTTCAAATTCTCCTCAAAGTTCTTCCAATTCTTCAAGAAATTCTTCTCTTCTTCTCAATTTTCTATATGATTCCTCTCTCTCCCCCAAAACTCAAGTATATATCTTGTATATATATAAAATGATTCAAAAAGCTCATCCTCCTAAATAACGATGAAGATCTCTTTATATAGACCTCATTATCTTAAGGATAAATGGGTAAATTCGGGTGGAGACCCATGTGCAAAGTTTTCTTCTAGAACATGTGAGAAAAGCAGTCTGTTACAGCCAGCGGCACTCGACGGGTGCCGGTGGCATTCACTGAGTGCCGGGCGGCAACCCGTGAGTGCCGCCGGGTTTTTCGGGTGCCGGGGCTAACTGAATTTGCTCCCTTTTTTAAATTTTCGAAAGGAAAATTAATCTAAACTTAATTTTTGTGAGTTATCTTTATATATTCATGTATATTTGTGCTAAAATGAACCCATGTGGGTGGTATGCACCCATGTGCATGGTATATTCTTCAATATACTATGCTTTTCTTCTTCTTATTATTATTATTTTTTCAAGAGACAATTTTTCTTTATTTAAAACTCCTTTTTATCATTTTCATTTTATACTTTCTTTCAAAACCTTTTTATATGTATATTGAGCAAATTTTCAGACTGATTTCCTCATGTTTCCTTCAATGTTCGGGGCTCTCCCGAATACCCAAATCCTCTCTCTTTTATTTTTTAATTTTGCAAATTTAATCTTGAAGAACATCTTGAGGATTTTGAATTTCTTGGAAAATCTTCGAACGTCACGGTCATCGTCATCATCGGTCTTTGAGAGGTAACCAATCCCTGGATTTGACGTTTGGTCAAAATTGGGGTGTCTACAGCGGGGAAGCCGATCCGATGAAGGTAAATTTTTGGATCTCAGATATGGAGAAAAACTTCAGGGTGCTACCATGTACAGAGGAACAAAAGGTGTTGTTTGCAGCCGATACACTGAAGGATGAAGCACAATGTTGGTGGCGTACTAAGCTGGGTCCGGGTCAACCGACTATTTGGGATCAATTCCTTGAAATATTTAACGAACAATATTTTCCAAAATCATTTGGAGACCAGAAAGCTCAGGAAATTATAGAGTTGATACAAGGGGGAAAGACAGTCCGAGAGTACTCGACACAATTTACCAGTTTGGCAAGGTTTGCTGGGGATATTGTAACAACTGAGAAAGTAAAGGCAAGGAAGTTTGTAGCGGGACTCTGGGGAGATATCTGAGGGCGAGTGACTGTATTCCGTCCAGAGACCTATGCTAAGGCATTTGATATTGCTTCTATCGTTGAAAGAGATCTCGAGTATAGTTCAACCTTACCACCACCAAGTCAACAAAGCAAAAGGACTGGGTCGAGTCAGTTCAGTAGTTAAGGGAGTGCAAAATGGTAGAGTTCCGGAGGATCATCAGCTAGTATTGATAGCGGTTTCGGTGGAAATAAATCGAGGTGTCAGACTTGTTAGAAATTTCATTGGGGCCGATGTAATCAACTTCTAAATCCAATCATTTGTAATGTTTGCCGACAACCGGAACACATCGTTCGAAATTGCCCAAATCAGAATGTGGATATGAAGGGTCGATGCTTCACTTATAAGGAATTGGGACATCAAGCTAAGGATTGTCTAACCAAACGTCAGGGAGCTTCCGATTCTAGTTCATACGCTACTAGTGCCATTACACCAAGGACTACTCAACCACCTCCAAGGAGCAACGGGAGGCAAGGTCATATCAACTCAGGCCCGGAGAGACCGCTTTTACCGAGACCATTATTTTAGGTATGATTCCCATTTGCTCACACTTAGCAAATGTACTTATAGATTCGGGATCCAAATACTCGTTCGTATCACACCACTTTGCTAAGTATCTAGATAAACCATTAGAGTTTTTGGATTATGATTTATCTGTTGCAATACCATTAGGGGTTCCGATGATTAGCACAGGGGTGTTTAGAAAATGTGATATAAAAATAGGTGGTAGTATTCCATATTCCAAACCAAGATATGTTCTATTTTCAAGGCAAGGGTGTTGTGTCATCGCTATATATAGTGTTAGTTATTGAAGCATATCGTTTGTTGAAGAAAGGTTGCCGAGGGTTCTTATGTAATATTTTGGATACTAAGGGTAATGATTTGAAACTTGAGAATATTCCGATAGAGAATATTCGGATGTGTTTCCAGAAGAATTACCTAGTGTGTTAATTGATCGAGAAATTGAATTTGGTATTGATGTTATGCTGGGAACTCAACCAATTTCACATGCACCATATCGAATGGCACCAGTTGAGTTGAAAGAGTTGAAGATACAGTTACAAGAGTTGCTAGACAAGGGTTTTATTCATCCTAGTGTGTCTCCGTGGGGCGGACCAGTGCTATTTGTGAAAAATAAGGACAGTACAATGCGAATGTGTATTGACTACTGGGAGATTAACAAGGTAACAATCAAGAACAAATACCCGTTGCCACGCATTGACGACTTATTTGATCAACTTCAAGGGGCTCAAGTATTTTTGAAGATAGATTTGAGATCTGGGTATCACTAATTGAAAGTTAAAGCAGAGGACATAGAAAAGACCGCCTTTAGGACTCGCTACGGGCACTATGAATTTCTAGTGATGCCGTTTGGGGTTATTAATGTGCCTGTCGCCTTCATGGATTTGATGAACCGCGTGTTCAAATCATACTTGGATGAGTTCGTGATAGTATTCATTGATGACATTCTCATTTACTCGAAGAGTCCGGAAGAGCATGAACAATACTTGAGACTAGTTTTACAGCGACTTTGAGAGAAACAGTTATTTGGGAAATTGAAGAAGAGTGAGTTTTGGTTGACAAGTGTCACTTTTCTAGGGCACATGATCTCCAAGGAGGGTATTTCTGTGGACCCACAAAAGATTGAAGCCGTTATGAATTGGTCAAGGCCGACTAACGTGTCTGAAATTAGAAGTTTCTTGGGATTAGCCGGATATTACAGAAGATTTGTTAAAGATTTTCCAGAATCGCGACTCCGATGACAAGGCTAATGAGAAAAGACGTACCGTTTGAGTGGAATAAGGAGTGTGAAGATTGCTTCTTAGCATTCAAGGAGAAATTAACAACGGCACCGATACTTACAATTCCAATAAGTACCGGGAATTTTAGAATATATAGTGACGCTTCTCATCAAGGCCTGGGATGTGTGTTAACTCAAGGTGACAAGGTGATAGCCTATGCTTCAAGACAGTTGAGATCACACGAGAAAAACTACCCAACACATAATTTAGAGTTAGCGGCAGTAATCTTTGCCCTGAAAATTTGGAGACATTATTTATACGGGGAAACTTATTCACTTAGAAAGATCTTAACATGAGACAAAAAAGATGGTTGGAACTTATGAAAGAATACGATTTAAAAGATTCAATATCACCCGGGGAAAGCAAATGTAGTTGCTGATGCTTTGAGCCTGAAGTGGTCAGAAAACTTAGCTTATGCCTTGACGGGACAAGAAAAGCTGGCGAAAGAATTTGAACAATTGCAACTTGAAGTGGTTCCTAGAATTGAAGGTGGGTTAATGGTTACAATTATGGCACATCCGAGTCTTATTGGTGAGATAAGGTCTAGTCAACTTCTAGATCTAGAGTTCAAAAAGATTGTGGATGAATTACCTGAGGGTAAAAGGTCAGAGTTTAGTTTTGAAGGTGGTGTTCTAAGATATATTAACCGGTTATGTGTACCTAAAGTTGGGGATTTGAGAAGTAAAGTTATGTAGTAAGTTCACAATACCAGGTATTCAATACACTTGGGTAGTACCAAAATGTACCGAGACCCACAGGAGATTTACTGGTGGAGTGGGGTGAAGCAAGAAGTCGCAGAATTTGTTGCTAAGTGCATGACTTGTCAAAAAGTGAAGATGGTACATCAACGACCCGGGGGAGAACTACACCCTTTAGAGATACCGGAGTGGAAGTGGGAACATATTACAATGGATTTCATATTGAAATTTCCAAGATCTACAAAGTCTAATGATAGCATTTGGGTTATTGTCGACAGATTGACTAAATCAGCTCATTTTTTCCCATCAAAACCAAGGATCTGTCAAAACTTGCTGAGATTTATATCAGAGAGATTATATGGCTTCATGGAGCACCAGTTTCGATAGTGTCGGACCGTGATACTCGATTTGTATCAAGATTTTGGGAGAGCTTACAAAGAGCTATGGGAACATCTTTACATTTCAGTGCTGCGTTTCATCCCCAGACTAATGGTCAATCCGAGAGGGTAATCCAGATTTTGGAAGATATGTTAAGAGTATTTGTTATGGATTTTAAAGCTGATTGGGAAACTCATTTGCCAATGATTGAATTTTCTTACAACAACAGTTCCAAACTAGTATTGGAATGGTACCTTAACAGAAGTTGGTGAAAACCAGCTTTTGGGACCGGAGATAGTTCAAATCACTACTGATAAGATTCGACTGATTAAACATCGGTTTCAAACTGTAACACCCGCTCCCGCGGGCATAATTTAACTACATTTAGCATGCATATTAATATTTTATTAATGATGTGATTATTTGTGTTAAGTGGGTTTTAACTCACTAAGGTGATTAGGGGTGTCCAGTTTGGAACCCCGCAGTAGGCCAAGTGGCAGTTCTAGTTTGGGACAGTGATGATACATCCCCGTGGGACGAGACAGACATGGAAAATAATTCTTATGTGCTTAACTGTTTATTACGACATATGTGGATATTTTCATATGTTGATTT